>OX438943.1:17500-10017500 GCA_949316185.1 Pyrausta nigrata
CTAACCTAACCTAACCTAACCTAACCTAACCTAACCTAACCTAACCTAACCTAACCTAACCTAACCTAACCTAACCTAACCTAACCTAACCTAACCTAACCTAACCTAACCTAACCTAACCTAACCTAACCTAACCTAACCTAACCTAACCTAACCTAACCTAACCTAACCTAACCTAACCTAACCTAACCTAACCTAACCTAACCTAACCTAACCTAACCTAACCTAACCTAACCTAACCTAACCTAACCTAACCTAACCTAACCTAACCTAACCTAACCTAACCTAACCTAACCTAACCTAACCTAACCTAACCTAACCTAACCTAACCTAACCTAACCTAACCTAACCTAACCTAACCTAACCTAACCTAACCTAACCTAACCTAACCTAACCTAACCTAACCTAACCTAACCTAACCTAACCTAACCTAACCTAACCTAACCTAACCTAACCTAACCTAACCTAACCTAACCTAACCTAACCTAACCTAACCTAACCTAACCTAACCTAACCTAACCTAACCTAACCTAACCTAACCTAACCTAACCTAACCTAACCTAACCTAACCTAACCTAACCTAACCTAACCTAACCTAACCTAACCTAACCTAACCTAACCTAACCTAACCTAACCTAACCTAACCTAACCTAACCTAACCTAACCTAACCTAACCTAACCTAACCTAACCTAACCTAACCTAACCTAACCTAACCTAACCTAACCTAACCTAACCTAACCTAACCTAACCTAACCTAACCTAACCTAACCTAACCTAACCTAACCTAACCTAACCTAACCTAACCTAACCTAACCTAACCTAACCTAACCTAACCTAACCTAACCTAACCTAACCTAACCTAACCTAACCTAACCTAACCTAACCTAACCTAACCTAACCTAACCTAACCTAACCTAACCTAACCTAACCTAACCTAACCTAACCTAACCTAACCTAACCTAACCTAACCTAACCTAACCTAACCTAACCTAACCTAACCTAACCTAACCTAACCTAACCTAACCTAACCTAACCTAACCTAACCTAACCTAACCTAACCTAACCTAACCTAACCTAACCTAACCTAACCTAACCTAACCTAACCTAACCTAACCTAACCTAACCTAACCTAACCTAACCTAACCTAACCTAACCTAACCTAACCTAACCTAACCTAACCTAACCTAACCTAACCTAACCTAACCTAACCTAACCTAACCTAACCTAACCTAACCTAACCTAACCTAACCTAACCTAACCTAACCTAACCTAACCTAACCTAACCTAACCTAACCTAACCTAACCTAACCTAACCTAACCTAACCTAACCTAACCTAACCTAACCTAACCTAACCTAACCTAACCTAACCTAACCTAACCTAACCTAACCTAACCTAACCTAACCTAACCTAACCTAACCTAACCTAACCTAACCTAACCTAACCTAACCTAACCTAACCTAACCTAACCTAACCTAACCTAACCTAACCTAACCTAACCTAACCTAACCTAACCTAACCTAACCTAACCTAACCTAACCTAACCTAACCTAACCTAACCTAACCTAACCTAACCTAACCTAACCTAACCTAACCTAACCTAACCTAACCTAACCTAACCTAACCTAACCTAACCTAACCTAACCTAACCTAACCTAACCTAACCTAACCTAACCTAACCTAACCTAACCTAACCTAACCTAACCTAACCTAACCTAACCTAACCTAACCTAACCTAACCTAACCTAACCTAACCTAACCTAACCTAACCTAACCTAACCTAACCTAACCTAACCTAACCTAACCTAACCTAACCTAACCTAACCTAACCTAACCTAACCTAACCTAACCTAACCTAACCTAACCTAACCTAACCTAACCTAACCTAACCTAACCTAACCTAACCTAACCTAACCTAACCTAACCTAACCTAACCTAACCTAACCTAACCTAACCTAACCTAACCTAACCTAACCTAACCTAACCTAACCTAACCTAACCTAACCTAACCTAACCTAACCTAACCTAACCTAACCTAACCTAACCTAACCTAACCTAACCTAACCTAACCTAACCTAACCTAACCTAACCTAACCTAACCTAACCTAACCTAACCTAACCTAACCTAACCTAACCTAACCTAACCTAACCTAACCTAACCTAACCTAACCTAACCTAACCTAACCTAACCTAACCTAACCTAACCTAACCTAACCTAACCTAACCTAACCTAACCTAACCTAACCTAACCTAACCTAACCTAACCTAACCTAACCTAACCTAACCTAACCTAACCTAACCTAACCTAACCTAACCTAACCTAACCTAACCTAACCTAACCTAACCTAACCTAACCTAACCTAACCTAAGATATCGACGGAATCGTATGTAACTCGCGTAGCCCTATCAATTGGTACCTTTATCGTGGCCTATCGTCGTTTTCAAAATTTTGAATAACTTGACCTACCTAGCCCGCGGCCCGTAATATGGAGTGTCATAAGGCAAAAAGTGTTTTACCTTATTTTCGCGAGATATCGACGGAATCGTATGTAACTCGCAAAGCCCTATCGATTGGTACCTATATCGTGGCCTATCGTCGTTTTCAAAATTTTGAATTACTCGACCTACCTAGCCCGCGGCCCGTACTATGGAGTGTCATAAGGCAAAAAGTGTTTTACTCTATTTTCGCGAGATATCGACGGAATCATATGTTACTCACGTAGCCCTATCGATTGGTACCTTTATCGTGGCCTAACGTCGTTTTCAAAATTTTGAATAACTCGACCTACCTAGCCCGCGGCCCGTAATTTGGAGTGTCATAAGGCAAAAAGTGTTTTACCTCATTTTCGCGAGATATCGACGGAATCGTATGTAACTCGCGTAGTTCTATCGATTGGTACCTATATCGTGGCCTATCGTCGTTTTCAAAATTTTAAATAACTCGACCTACCTAGCCCGCGGCCCGTACTATGGAGTGTCATAAGGCAAAAAGTGTTTGACTCTATTTTCGCGAGATATCGACGGAATCGCATGTAACTCGCATAGCCCTATCGATTGGTACCTATATCGTGGCTTATCGTCGTTTTCGAAATTTTGAATAACTCGACCTACGTAGCTCGCGGCCCGTACTATGGAGTGTCATAAGGCAAAAAAGTGCTTTACTCTATTTTCGCGAGATATCGACGGAATCGTATGTAACTCGCGTAGCCCTACCGATTGATACCTTTATCGTGGCCTGTCGTCGTTTTCGAAATTTTGAATAACTCGATCTACCTAGCCCGCGGCCCGTACTATTGAGTGTCATAAGGCAAAAAGTGTTTTACCTTATTTTCGCGAGATATCGACGGAATCGCATGTAACTCGCGTAGCCCTATCGATTGGTACCTATATCGTGGCCTATCGTCGTTTTCAAAATTTTGAATAACTCGACCTACCTAGCCCGCAAACTGTACTATGGAGTGTCATAAGGCAAAGAGTGTTTTACCTTATTTTCGCGAGATATCGACGTAATCGTATGTAACTCGTGAAGCCCTATCGATTGGTACCTATATCGTGTCCTATCGTCGTTTTCGAAATTTTGAATAACTTGACCTTCCTAGCCCGCGGCACGTACTATGGAGTGTCATAAGGCAAAAAGTGTTTTACTCTATTTTCGCGAGATATCGACGGAATCGCATGAAACTCGCATAGCCCTATCGTTTGGTACCTATATCGTGGCCTGTCGTCGTTTTAGAAATTTTGAATAACTCGACCTACCTAGCTCGCAGCCCGTACTATGGAGTGTCATAATGCAAAAAGTGTTTTACTCTATTTTCGCGAGATATCGACGGAATCGTATGTATTTCACGTAGCCCTATCGATTGGTACCTATATCGTGGCTTATCGTCGTTTTCGAAATTTTGAATAACTCGACCTACCTAGCCCGCGACCCGTACTATGGAGTGTCATAATGCAAAAAGTGTTTTACTCTATTTTCGCGAGATATCGACGGAATCGTATGTATTTCACGTAGCCCTATCAATTGGTACCTTTATCGTGGCCTATCGTCATTTTCGAAAAATTGAATAACTCGACCTACCTAGCCCGCGGCCCGTAATATGGAGTGTCATAAGGCAAAAAGTGTTTTACTTTATTTTTGCGAGATATCGACGGAATCGTATGTAACTCGCGTAGCCCTATCGATTGGTACCTTTATCGTGGCCTGTCGTCGTTTTCGAAATTTTGAATAACTCGACCTACCTAGCCCGCGGCCCGTGATATGGAGTGTCATAAGGCAAAAAGTGTTTTACCTTATTTTCGCGAGATATTGACGTAATCGTATGTAACTCGCGAAGCCCTATCGATTGGTACCTATATCTTGTCCTATCGTCGTTTTCGAAATTTTGAATAACTTGACCTTCCTAGCCCGCGGCACGTACTATGGAGTGTCATAAGGCAAAAAGTGTTTTACCTTATTTTCGCGAGATATCGACGGAATCGCATGTAACTCGCATAGCCATATCGTTTGGTACCTATATCGTAGCCTATCGTCGTTTTCAAAATTTTGAATAACTCGACCTACCTAGCCCGCGAACTGTACTATGGAGTGTCATAAGGCAAAAAGTGTTTGACTCTATTTTCGCGAGATATCGACGGAATCATGTGTAACTCGCGTAGCCCTATCGATTGGTACCTATATCGTGGCCTATCGTCGTTTTAGAAATTTTGAATAACTCGACCTACCTAGCTCGCGGCCCGTACTATGGAGTGTCATAAGGCAAAAAGTGTTTGACTCTATTTTCGCGAGATATCGACGGAATCGTATGTAACTCGCAAAGCCCTATCGATTGGTACCTATATCGTGGCCTATCGTCGTTTTCAAAATTTTGAATAACTCGACCTACCTAGCCCGCGGCCCGTACTATGGAGTGTCATAAGGCAAAAAGTGTTTTACTCTATTTTCGGAAGATATCGACAGAATCGCATGTAACTAACGTAGCCCTATCGATTGGTACCTATATCGTGGCCTATCGTCGTTTTCAAATTTTGAATAACTCGACCTACCTAGCTCGCGGCCCGTACTATGGAGTGTCATAAGGCAAAAAGTGTTTTACTCTATTTTCGCGAGATATCGACGGAATCGTATGTAACTCGCGTAGCCCTATCGATTGGTACCTATATCGTGGCCTATCGTCGTTTTCGAAATTTTGAATAACTCGACCTACCTAGCTCGCGGCCCGTACTATGGAGTGTCATAAGGCAAAAAGTGCTTTACTCTATTTTCGCGAGATATCGATAGAATCGCATGTAACTCGCAAAGCCCTATCGATTGGTACCTATATCGTGGCCTATCGTCGTTTTCGAAATTTTGAATAACTCGACCTACCTAGCTCGCGGCCCGTACTATGGAGTGTCATAAGGCAAAAAGTGTTTTACTCTATTTTCGCGAGATATCGACGGAATCATATGTTACTCACGTAGCCCTATCGATTGGTACCTTTATCGTGGCCTAACGTCGTTTTCAAAATTTTGAATAACTCGACCTACCTAGCCCGCGGCCCGTAATTTGGAGTGTCATAAGGCAAAAAGTGTTTTACCTCATTTTCGCGAGATATCGACGGAATCGTATGTAACTCGCGTAGCCCTATCGATTGGTACCTATATCGTGGCCTATCGTCGTTTTCAAAATTTAAAATAACTCGACCTACCTAGCCCGCGGCCCGTACTATGGAGTGTCATAAGGCAAAAAGTGTTTGACTCTATTTTCGCGAGATATCGACGGAATCGCATGTAACTCGCATAGCCCTATCGATTGGTACCTATATCGTGGCTTATCGTCGTTTTCGAAATTTTGAATAACTCGACCTACCTAGCCCGCGACCCGTACTATGGAGTGTCATAATGCAAAAAGTGTTTTACTCTATTTTCGCGAGATATCGACGGAATCGTATGTATTTCACGTAGCCCTATCGATTGGTACTATAAGAATCAGAAGTAGAATTTGATTAAAAAAACTAATTTAAACAAGAAATCCGTTTATTATCATTTACAAATAAATTGTAGGTAGCTAGATCTTAACTCAAAGTAAAAAATGGAAACAAAAGTCTTATTACATGAAAAGGAAATAACGATTGCACACTTCTAAAGATAGGTAACCGAAAATGGCTCACGTGACCTGTATCGTCCGACCCGAGATTCGTAGACGTCCGTCCGCTTTGACTACCAGGAGGCAAAATGGGGCCTCTGAATCGGGCGCTCGGTTTTTATAAGCTACGGCGGGTAGGTCGATGAGGTAGGAAGGGTGTTCCCTTACACGGCCTCTCCTGACTGTGTGACGACCTCGTCACAGGATCTTCTTGTGGTGCCACTTCTGCCACTGGGACCCGGGATGTCCAAAACCGATCCAACTTCTGTGTCTACGTCCAGTGTGGGCATGGATGGGTCGACTGCAGAAGCAGATGTTGACGTATTTTCATCCTCTTCTGAGTTTTCGTCTGAAAAGAACACTCTATAAGAATTTGTGAAAACAAGCTAACGCTCACAACTTGCATGCCTTTCTCTTAATCATCACTCAATTAATTCAGATATCTACTGTCACACGATTCGTACATCCTCACTTATTCATCACTCTAAAAGTTAAACTGAGACGTCTCATTGAAAAATCAAACCGAGGGCCTGTCGCGTTACACAGGTGTCTCTTAGTAGAGAGACTCGCGCGTCAGGGCAGCAGCCTACAAACTCCAGCATCGACCTGTAACATGGTTTGGCGCAGACCGTAATCATGCGTCAAACCCGCTCGACACACAGACCGTATTCATATGTGCGAGTCGCCCAACACGTAGACCGTATTCATGCGTGTTGGCTACTCAATACGCAGGCCATAACCATACGTTTGAGTCGTTCAGCATTCGGACCATAAGCCGGCCGCAGTGGCCAGCTCACACGGCTACTTGGATCCGCCAAGTGCCCTACGACCGATCTCATTAAGACCACGTACAAATGCACTTACTCTCAAAAAATGCAGCACACGTCTCAGGGCACCACTCGCCCCGCCACGGCACCATATGTTGGGCTGCAGCCTGCGTTGTTTTGCCGTAACCACCGCTCAGCAAACGGAGCGTGTAGCGCCCACTCGGTAGTACTCCAACCACCTTATATGGGCCGCGCATTCCAGGGTCAAGCTTTCCTGTCGACTGGGAAAACTTAATTACGAAAACACAATCATCAGGATTAAACTGACGAGGTGGACGCCGCTGTCGATTCACGCGCTCGTCTTGACTGGTCTGATTATTCTTTAACAGCTGTCGAGCTCGGCTTCTGGCTACTTCCCGTAATGCCTCCCGGTTGGGTGACGATCCCTCATCAGCTACGTCACGCACCAGCGCACGAATCAACGGTGTCGTAGCTTCTGTACCTATTAAAAGGTTTAAGGGGGAAACTTGCGTGGTTTTCTGCTTCGTGATGTTTAGCACAAACTGAAGTTTCCATAAAGCGTTAGACCATGACACGTTCCTATGGTTTGCTTGTATGCGAAGCATGTTGAGTACTGTCCGCATATATCTCTCCGCTTGGCCATTGGCGTGATGCATTTCGGGTGTTATGTAATGGAGGTCACAGCCGAGTTCGTTTATCCATGTCACGAACTCATTAGACTCGAACATGCGTCCTTTATCCGTTATCATAAGTTTAGGCACTCCAAACAAAGAGATAGCTTGTGTGATGGCGCGTCTTAACTCGACAGCATCCTGTCTGTATATGGGGTACAAGAGGGAGTATTTTGTAAAAGCGTCCACCATGAGAAGGACGAATTTGTATCCTTCGGACACAGGTAGGGGACCTAAAGCATCAACGTGCACAGTATGGAATGGGGTGTCGGGTTTTTCCCAAGAAGTGATGTTTTGCAATGGTGCACGGGGAACTCGCTTATGAGAAATACACACTAGACAGTGGCTTACATATTTACTGACAAATTGCCTAAGGCTTGGGAACCAGAAGTGTCTCAAAATAAGGTCTACGGTTTTCTCGGTACCGATGTGCTCGTGTTCGTCATGGAACACTCTGAGAAGGCTAAGTCGATGACCTTTGGGAATATAGCAAAGCAGACGCGGTTGTTCACCTGCCGGCACGTACTTGTAGTACAGGATGCCCTTTTGAACGGAATATTGATTGGCATCTAAGTTGCCATCTTGAAGCTTTTCGATTAACTCTTGGGTCTCATTGTCAGCCGACTGGGCTATTTGAGCCCAATTACGGGGCCTCGAAACTTGGTTAACGGAAACAATGGGATTACGACTGAAGTAGTCCGCGTGAGACATCATTGCTCCTTTGCGGTATTCAATAGTGAACTCGAAGTCTTGAAGATAGATCCACCAACGGGCCACCCGGGGTAGTAGGTCTTTCTTTCGTTCAGTGGCCTTAAGGGCATTGCAATCCGTTACGACTACGAATTTTAATCCTACCAAATAGTGCCGAAAATTTTGAAGAGCTTTGACTACGGCAAGGGTTTCAAGTTCATAGGAGTGATATTTGCTCTCAGCTCCTTGAGTAGACCTACTAAAATATGCAACTACTCGCTTTTTGGATTCTGGGTGGATTTGTATAAGGACAGCGCCATAACCTATGCTACTGGCATCCGTGTGGACTTCAGTGGGGAGTTTCGGATCAAAAATCGCGAGAACCGGCTCACTAGTTAGATGTTTAATTAGGTCTTGACGAATAGCTTCGCATTCGGATGTCCAAGCAAAACTGAAATTTTTACGTGTTAGGTGAGCTATAGGAGCGGTCTTCGAAGCATAGTCTTTTATGTAACGTCTGAAGTACCCCGCTAGCCCCAATAACTGACGTACCTGTTTCACGTTCTGAGGTGGCGTGGTATTGGCTAGGTCTTCTACTTTTCGTGGGCTCGGTCTAACCTGACCCTGACTAACTACTCTGCCTAGGTACTCAACTTCTGTTACAAGAAATGTGCATTTTCGGAGATTAATCGAAAAGCCCGCTTCGGTGAGAGTTGTCAGGACTTTGCGCAATAACTCAATTCCTTCGGGTACTGAATTGCTTAGCAGGAGCACGTCATCAACGTACACGAGGACGTTACCCTGGTTGATATGGTCGCGTAGGGTATCATTAATTATACGTTGGTACACGATAGGTGAGTTAGCTAGACCGTACGGCATTTTAACGTATTCAAAGTGGTCTTCCGGCGTAACGAATCCGGTAAGATGTGTACACTCCTTTTTAAGACGGATCTGGTGAAAACCAGTAGCCATATCAAGGCTAGAAAAGAATTTGGCGCTTCCTAACCGGTCAATGTGATCGTCTATCAAAGGAAGAGGGTACCTATCTTTAACTGTGATTCGATTAAGCGCTCTGTAGTCGACGCAGAGTCTATCGGAACCGTCACGCTTCTTTACTAAAATGATTGGGCTCGCAAATTCAGATTTAGACCGTCTAATTATGCCTTTATCTAAAAGATCTTTAGTTATCTCTCGCACTTTAAGTTTTTCCTGGTACGACAGTTTGTACGGTCTGTATACGACTGGTGTGGGCTTGGCAAGCTTTATCTCCATTTCACCTGTTTTAACCGTCGTCGAGGCGGTACCTGATATTAAAAAATCCGAAAAATCGTTAATGATGGACATAAGGCTTCCCAACTCCTCACCTTTCAGTGGCGTATTTAATTTAAATTGTTCCTCTGACCCTACTGAGTTAATGTGAGCACTGCGCATAAGACACTGTCTATCTTTAGTACGCACATAAGTAATTCCATCACGATTCAGTACATCCGTACCTATTATTATGGGTGCACTCATGAAAGAAGCCGGGACCACTAATAGGTCTACTTCGATAGATATGTCGCTGAATTCTACCGTGGCGGTAACGTAAGAAGAGGTAATTATTTCTTTGTCGCTTATACCTTTCAACACGCAACTCCTCGGTTTGGGTTGACACGGAATATGTTTAACAACATCTGAAGAAATTAGAGACACGCCGAGGGCACCGCTATCAATAAGTACGTCTACTGGTACCCCGTCTACTACTGCTGATGTTATGTCGTTATTTTGAGACTGTTTGGGCCGGTAAGAGCAGAAGTTTACGTTACGCTGGTTTCGCGGTTCCGACCGTGCTTTGGCGAAGCAGTTATCCTCGGTATGTCCCTGTTTCTTGCAGAATGTGCATGAATTGTTTGAATACAATTTTGAATAAGGAGTCGTGTCTGATTTTAGACGCTTGCAGTTACGACTAAAGTGTCCCCGTTCGTTACAGGTAAAACATTTTATGCCCGGGCGATTATTAGGCTTTGACGGGACTGGTTTTTTAAAACTACTCGCACTATCTCGCTTCACAAAACTGGGTTTCGTATAGATAGAAAGGAATGAAACAATGGCATCGGGAGTTAGATTTGCATTAGCGGCTGCTGCACGTACTTGGGGGCTATCTATTCCACGAATAACAATGAGAGTTCTCAGCTCGTCACTTAATCCCTGCACTATCTTTAAACGCAACAAGGTGCGACGCGCATATTCCGCAAATGATGGGTATTTATCGGACGTCATGTTCATAGCGTTAAGCAAAATATTCGCGTAGTCAAGTTTACCGGGACAGAGGGGTTTAAATTCTAACTTAAAATTTGACCAAGTTCTATCGTTTGTGACCCACTCACTAAGCCAAACTTTGGCATCACCTCTCAAACAAGAAGCTACACGTGACAGGCACTCATGATCGTTCCAGCCATTTGCGGTCCTGGCGCGATCCACTTCTTCACACCACGCGTCAATATTATTTATCGCAGGATCGAAATTAGAAACATAGTAGTTTTGTGATTTTACCGGTTGCATTGTCTTTATGGCTTGCATCAAAGCGTGCGCAAGAGTGGATGCCTCAGAGCACGGAGCACCTGACTCCACCGAGGGCTGTCGTCGTGACGGTGTTAAAACTGTTCGTACTTGGCTATGTCTAATTGTACTAAGTGGGGGGGTGTTATGCCGTAACTGAGTCGGCGACTTATCAAGAGTTTTATTCCGAGAGGGCAGCCGACGACGCTTACGTAAGCTACCACGCGAACGGGACCTACTCGGCCTACTGTGAGTGCTGTGCAGTGATCGTGAGCGATGCCGCCGTCGGATACGCGATTCCCTATGCGGACGACGCCTGGTCCTACTACGCGATTGTCGGCTTTCGGTACTACACGAATTACCGCGATCTCGGACACGCAAGCCATTTCGTGAATCACATCGTTCGATACTCGAGCTACGTTGCATTACGTCATCGTTGCAGCTACGGGACTTGCTCCGCGATACCCGCCTTTTACGGAAACGACGGCGTTTACGCGACCTACCTCGAGTATCACGTCGTTCACAGCTATGAGATTCACTACGCACCATTATGAGCACACAAACAACAAGATAAATTAACACAACAATTTAAAAAAAAATCGAGCGAGCAATCGTTAAGTTTATGCACGGTTTGAAAATCAACGGCTTTCTGGCTATCCAATTAACAAGCTGTAAGTTATGCAGTTTTCCACAAGTGGGCAAACGAGTTACTTATCCCACTTCTGATATAAGAATCAGAAGTAGAATTTGATTAAAAAAACTAATTTAAACAAGAAATCCGTTTATTATCATTTACAAATAAATTGTAGGTAGCTAGATCTTAACTCAAAGTGAAAAATGGAAACAAAAGTCTTATTACATGAAAAGGAAATAACGATTGCACACTTCTAAAGATAGGTAACCGAAAATGGCTCACGTGACCTGTATCGTCCGACCCGAGATTCGTAGACGTCCGTCCGCTTTGACTACCAGGAGGCAAAATGGGGCCTCTGAATCGGGCGCTCGGTTTTTATAAGCTACGGAGGGTAGTTCGATGAGGTAGGAAGGGTGTTCCCTTACAGTACCTATATCGTGGCTTATCGTCGTTTTCGAAATTTTTAATAACTCGACCTACGTAGCTCGCGGCCCGTACTATGGAGTGTCATAAGGCAAAAAAGTGCTTTACTCTATTTTCGCGAGATATCGACGGAATCGTATGTAACTCGCGTAGCCCTACCGATTGATACCTTTATCGTGGCCTGTCGTCGTTTTCAAAATTTTGAATAACTCGATCTACCTAGCCCGCGGCCCGTACTATGGAGTGTCATAAGGCAAAAAGTGTTTTACCTTATTTTCGCGAGATATCGACGGAATCGCATGTAACTCGCGTAGCCCTATCGATTGGTACCTATATCGTGGCCTATCGTCGTTTTCAAAATTTTGAATAACTCGACCTACCTAGCCCGCAAACTGTACTATGGAGTGTCATAAGGCAAAAAGTGTTTGACTCTATTTTCGCGAGATATCGACGGAATCGTATGTAACTCACGTAGCCCTATCGATTGGTACCTATATCGTGTCCTATCGTCGTTTTCGAAATTTTGAATAACTTGACCTTCCTAGCCCGCGGCACGTACTATGGAGTGTCATAAGGCAAAAAGTGTTTTACTCTATTTTCGCGAGATATCGACGGAATCGCATGTAACTCGCATAGCCCTATCATTTGGTACCTATATCGTGGCCTGTCGTCGTTTTAGAAATTTTGAATAACTCGACCTACCTAGCTCGCAGCCCGTACTATGGAGTGTCATAATGCAAAAAGTTTTTTACTCTATTTTCGCGAGATATCGACGGAATCGTATGTATTTCACGTAGCCCTATCGATTGGTACCTATATCGTGGCTTATCGTCGTTTTCGAAATTTTGAATAACTCGACCTACCTAGCCCGCGACCCGTACTATGGAGTGTCATAATGCAAAAAGTGTTTTACTCTATTTTCGCGAGATATCGACGGAATCGTATGTATTTCACGTAGCCCTATCGATTGGTACCTATATCGTGGCTTATCGTCGTTTTCGAAATTTTTAATAACTCGACCTACGTAGCTCGCGGCCCGTACTATGGAGTGTCATAAGGCAAAAAAGTGCATTACTCTATTTTCGCGAGATATCGACGGAATCGTATGTAACTCGCGTAGCCCTACCGATTGATACCTTTATCGTGGCCTGTCGTCGTTTTCAAAATTTTGAATAACTCGATCTACCTAGCCCGCGGCCCGTACTATGGAGTGTCATAAGGCAAAAAGTGTTTTACCTTATTTTCGCGAGATATCGACGGAATCGCATGTAACTCGCGTAGCCCTATCGATTGGTACCTATATCGTGGCCTATCGTCGTTTTCAAAATTTTGAATAACTCGACCTACCTAGCCCGCAAACTGTACTATGGAGTGTCATAAGGCAAAAAGTGTTTTACCTTATTTTCGCGAGATATCGACGTAATCGTATGTAACTCGTGAAGCCCTATCGATTGGTACCTATATCGTGTCCTATCGTCGTTTTCGAAATTTTGAATAACTCGACCTTCCTAGCCCGCGGCACGTACTATGGAGTGTCATAAGGCAAAAAGTGTTTTACTCTATTTTCGCGAGATATCGACGGAATCGCATGAAACTTGCATAGCCCTATCATTTGGTACCTATATCGTGGCCTGTCGTCGTTTTAGAAATTTTGAATAACTCGACCTACCTAGCTCGCAGCCCGTACTATGGAGTGTCATAATGCAAAAAGTTTTTTACTCTATTTTCGCGAGATATCGACGGAATCGTATGTAACTCACGTAGCCCTATCGATTGGTACCTATATCGTGGCTTATCGTCGTTTTCGAAATTTTGAATAACTCGACCTACCTAGCCCGCGACCCGTACTATGGAGTGTCATAATGCAAAAAGTGTTTTACTCTATTTTCGCGAGATATCGACGGAATCGTATGTATTTCACGTAGCCCTATCAATTGGTACCTTTATCGTGGCCTATCGTCATTTTCGAAAAATTGAATAACTCGACCTACCTAGCCCGCGGCCCGTAATATGGAGTGTCATAAGGCAAAAAGTGTTTTACCTTATTTTTGCGAGATATCGACGGAATCGTATGTAACTCGCGTAGCCCTATCGATTGGTACCTTTATCGTGGCCTGTCGTCGTTTTCGAAATTTTGAATAACTCGACCTACCTAGCCCGCGGCCCGTGATATGGAGTGTCATAAGGCAAAAAGTGTTTTACCTTATTTTCGCGAGATATTGACGTAATCGTATGTAACTCGCGAAGCCCTATCGATTGGTACCTATATCTTGTCCTATCGTCGTTTTCGAAATTTTGAATAACTTGACCTTCCTAGCCCGCGGCACGTACTACGGAGTGTCATAAGGCAAAAAGTGTTTTACCTTATTTTCGCGAGATATCGACGGAATCGCATGTAACTCGCATAGCCATATCGTTTGGTACCTATATCGTGGCCTATCGTCGTTTTCAAAATTTTGAATAACTCGACCTACCTAGCCCGCGAACTGTACTATGGAGTGTCATAAGGCAAAAAGTGTTTGACTCTATTTTCGCGAGATATCGACGGAATCGTATGTAACTCGCGTAGCCCTATCGATTGGTACCTATATCGTGGCCTATCGTCGTTTTAGAAATTTTAAATAACTCGACCTACCTAGCTCGCGGCCCGTACTATGGAGTGTCATAAGGCAAAAAAGTGTTTTACTCTATTTTCGCGAGATATCGACGGAATCGTATGTAACTCGCAAAGCCCTATCGATTGGTACCTATATCGTGGCCTATCGTCGTTTTCAAAATTTTGAATAATTCGACCTACCTAGCCCGCGGCCCGTACTATGGAGTGTCATAAGGCAAAAAGTGTTTTACTCTATTTTCGCGAGATATCGACAGAATCGCATGTAACTAACGTAGCCCTATCGATTGGTACCTATATCGTGGCCTATCGTCGTTTTCAAATTTTGAATAACTCGACCTACCTAGCTCGCGGCCCGTACTATGGAGTGTCATAAGGCAAAAAGTGTTTTACTCTATTTTCGCGAGATATCGACGGAATCGTATGTAACTCACGTAGCCCTATCGATTGGTACCTATATCGTGGCCTATCGTCGTTTCCAAAATTTTGAATAACTCGACCTACCTAGCCCGCGACCCGTACTATGGAGTGTCATAATGCAAAAAGTGTTTTACTCTATTTTCGCGAGATATCGACGGAATCGTATGTATTTCACGTAGCCCTATCAATTGGTACCTTTATCGTGGCCTATCGTCATTTTCGAAAAATTGAATAACTCGACCTACCTAGCCCGCGGCCCGTAATATGGAGTGTCATAAGGCAAAAAGTGTTTTACCTTATTTTTGCGAGATATCGACGGAATCGTATGTAACTCGCGTAGCCCTATCGATTGGTACATTTATCGTGGCCTATCGTCGTATTGAAAATGTTGAATAACTCGACCTACCTAGCCCGCGGCCCGTAATATGGAGTGTCATAAGGCAAAAAGTGTTTTACTTTATTTTTGCGAGATATCGACGGAATCGTATGTAACTCGCGTAGCCCTATCGATTGGTACCTTTATCGTGGCCTGTCGTCGTTTTCGAAATTTTGAATAACTCGACCTACCTAGCCCGCGGCCCGTGATATGGAGTGTCATAAGGCAAAAAGTGTTTTACCTTATTTTCGCGAGATATTGACGTAATCGCATGTAACTCGCATAGCCCTATCGATTGGTACCTATATCGTGGCCTATCGTCGTTTTCGAAATTTTGAATAACTCGACCTACCTAGCCCGCGGCCCGTACTATGGAGTGTCATAAGGCAAAAAGTGCTTTACTCTATTTTCGCGAGATATCGATAGAATCGCATATAACTCGCGTAGCCCTATCGATTGGTACCTATATCGTGGCCTATCGTCGTTTTCGAAATTTTGAATAACTCGACCTACCTAGCTCGCGGCCCGTACTATGGAGTGTCATAAGGCAAAAAGTGTTTTACTCTATTTTCGCGAGATATCGACGGAATCATATGTTACTCACGTAGCCCTATCGATTGGTACCTTTATCGTGGCCTAACGTCGTTTTCAAAATTTTGAATAACTCGACCTACCTAGCCCGCGGCCCGTAATTTGGAGTGTCATAAGGCAAAAAGTGTTTTACCTCATTTTCGCGAGATATCGACGGAATCGTATGTAACTCGCGTAGCCCTATCGATTGGTACCTATATCGTGGCCTATCGTCGTTTTCAAAATTTTAAATAACTCGACCTACCTAGCCCGCGGCCCGTACAATGGAGTGTCATAAGGCAAAAAGTGTTTGACTCTATTTTCGCGAGATATCGACGGAATCGCATGTAACTCGCATAGCCCTATCGATTGGTACCTATATCGTGGCTTATCGTCGTTTTCGAAATTTTGAATAACTCGACCTACCTAGCCCGCGACCCGTACTATGGAGTGTCATAATGCAAAAAGTGTTTTACTCTATTTTCGCGAGATATCGACGTAATCGTATGTAACTCGCGAAGCCCTATCGATTGGTACCTATATCTTGTCCTATCGTCGTTTTCGAAATTTTGAATAACTTGACCTACCTAGCCCGCGGCACGTACTATGGAGTGTCATAAGGCAAAAAGTGTTTTACCTTATTTTCGCGAGATATCGACGGAATCGCATGTAACTCGCATAGCCATATCGTTTGGTACCTATATCGTGGCCTATCGTCGTTTTCAAAATTTTGAATAACTCGACCTACCTAGCCCGCGAACTGTACTATGGAGTGTCATAAGGCAAAAAGTGTTTGACTCTATTTTCGCGAGATATCGACGGAATCATATGTAACTCGCGTAGCCCTATCGATTGGTACCTATATCGTGGCCTATCGTCGTTTTCAAAATTTTGAATAACTCGACCTACCTAGCCAGCAAACTGTACTATGGAGTGTCATAAGGCAAAAAGTGTTTTACCTTATTTTCGCGAGATATCGACGTAATCGTATGTAACTCGTGAAGCCCTATCGATTGGTACCTATATCGTGTCCTATCGTCGTTTTCGAAATTTTGAATAACTTGACCTTCCTAGCCCGCGGCACGTACTATGGAGTGTCATAAGGCAAAAAGTGTTTTACTCTATTTTCGCGAGATATCGACGGAATCGCATGTAACTCGCATAGCCCTATCGTTTGGTACCTATATCGTGGCCTGTCGTCGTTTTAGAAATTTTGAATAACTCGACCTACCTAGCTCGCACCCCGTACTATGGAGTGTCATAATGCAAAAAGTGTTTTACTCTATTTTTGCGAGATATCGACGGAATCGTATGTATTTCACGTAGCCCTATCGATTGGTACCTTTATCGTGGCCTATCGTCATTTTCGAAAAATTGAATAACGCGACCTACCTAGCCCGCGGCCCGTAATATGGAGTGTCATAAGGCAAAAAGTGTTTTACCTTATTTTTGCGAGATATCGACGGAATCGTATGTAACTCGCGTAGCCCTATCGTGGCCTGTCGTCGTTTTCGAAATTTTGAATAACTCGACCTACCTAGCCCGCGGCCCGTGATATGGAGTGTCATAAGGCAAAAAGTGTTTTACCTTATTTTCGCGAGATATTGACGTAATCGTATGTAACTCGCGAAGCCCTATCGATAGGTACCTATATCTTGTCCTATCGTCGTTTTCGAAATTTTGAATAACTTGACCTTCCTAGCCCGCGGCACGTACTATGGAGTGTCATAAGGCAAAAAGAGTTTTACCTTATTTTCGCGAGATATCGACGGAATCGCATGTAACTCGCATAGCCATATCGTTTGGTACCTATATCGTGGCCTATCGTCGTTTTCAAAATTTTGAATAACTCGACCTACCTAGCCCGCGAACTGTACTATGGAGTGTCATAAGGCAAAAAGTGTTTGACTCTATTTTCGCGAGATATCGACGGAATCATATGTAACTCGCGTAGCCCTATCGATTGGTACCTATATCGTGGCCTATCGTCGTTTTAGAAATTTTGAATAACTCGACCTACCTAGCTCGCGGCCCGTACTATGGAGTGTCATAAGGCAAAGAAGTGTTTAACCTTATTTTCGCGAGATATCGACGGAATCGTATGTAACTCGCGTAGCCCTATCGATTGGTACCTATATCGTGGCCTATCGTCGTTTTAGAAATTTTGAATATCTCGACCTACCTAGCCCGCGACCTGTACTATGGAGTGTCATAATGCAAAAAGTGTTTTACTCTATTTTCGCGAGATATCGACGGAATCGTTTGTATTTCACGTAGCCCTATCGATTGGTACCTATATCGTGGCCTATCGTCGTTTTCGAAATTTTGAATAACTCGACCTACCTAGCCCGCGGCACGTACTATGGAGTGTCATAAGGCAAAAAGTGTTTTACTCTATTTTCGCGAGATATCGACAGAATCGCATGTAACTAACGTAGCCCTATCGATTGGTACCTATATCGTGGCCTATCGTCGTTTTCGAAATTTTGAATAACTTGACCTACCTAGCCCGCGACCCGTACTATGGAGTGTCATAATGCAAAAAGTGTTTTACTCTATTTTCGCGAGATATCGACGGAATCGTATGTATTTCACGTAGCCCTATCAATTGGTACCTTTATCGTGGCCTATCGTCATTTTCGAAAAATTGAATAACTCGACCTACCTAGCCCGCGGCCCGTAATATGGAGTGTCATAAGGCAAAAAGTGTTTTACCTTATTTTTGCGAGATATCGACGGAATCGTATGTAACTCGCGTAGCCCTATCGATTGGTACCTTTATCGTGGCCTGTCGTCGTTTTCGAAATTTTGAATAACTCGACCTACCTAGCCCGCGGCCCGTGATATGGAGTGTCATAAGGCAAAAAGTGTTTTACCTTATTTTCGCGAGATATTGACGTAATCGTATGTAACTCGCGAAGCCCTATCGATTGGTACCTATATCTTGTCCTATCGTCGTTTTCGAAATTTTGAATAACTTGACCTTCCTAGCCCGCGGCACGTACTACGGAGTGTCATAAGGCAAAAAGTGTTTTACCTTATTTTCGCGAGATATCGACGGAATCGCATGTAACTCGCATAGCCATATCGTTTGGTACCTATATCGTGGCCTATCGTCGTTTTCAAAATTTTGAATAACTCGACCTACCTAGCCCGCGAACTGTACTATGGAGTGTCATAAGGCAAAAAGTGTTTGACTCTATTTTCGCGAGATATCGACGGAATCGTATGTAACTCGCGTAGCCCTATCGATTGGTACCTATATCGTGGCCTATCGTCGTTTTAGAAATTTTAAATAACTCGACCTACCTAGCTCGCGGCCCGTACTATGGAGTGTCATAAGGCAAAAAAGTGTTTTACTCTATTTTCGCGAGATATCGACGGAATCGTATGTAACTCGCAAAGCCCTATCGATTGGTACCTATATCGTGGCCTATCGTCGTTTTCAAAATTTTGAATAACTCGACCTACCTAGCCCGCGGCCCGTACTATGGAGTGTCATAAGGCAAAAAGTGTTTTACTCTATTTTCGCGAGATATCGACAGAATCGCATGTAACTAACGTAGCCCTATCGATTGGTACCTATATCGTGGCCTATCGTCGTTTTCAAATTTTGAATAACTCGACCTACCTAGCTCGCGGCCCGTACTATGGAGTGTCATAAGGCAAAAAGTGTTTTACTCTATTTTCGCGAGATATCGACGGAATCGTATGTAACTCACGTAGCCCTATCGATTGGTACCTATATCGTGGCCTATCGTCGTTTCCAAAATTTTGAATAACTCGACCTACCTAGCCCGCGGCCCGTACTATGGAGTGTCATAAGGCAAAAAAGTGTTTTACTCTATTTTCGCGAGATATCGACGGAATCGTATGTAACTCGCAAAGCCCTATCGATTGGTACCTATATCGTGGCCTATCGTCGTTTTCAAAATTTTGAATAACTCGACCTACCTAGCCCGCGGCCCGTACTATGGAGTGTCATAAGGCAAAAAGTGTTTTACTCTATTTTCGCGAGATATCGACAGAATCGCATGTAACTAACGTAGCCCTATCGATTGGTACCTATATCGTGGCCTATCGTCGTTTTCAAATTTTGAATAACTCGACCTACCTAGCTCGCGGCCCGTACTATGGAGTGTCATAAGGCAAAAAGTGTTTTACTCTATTTTCGCGAGATATCGACGGAATCGTATGTAACTCACGTAGCCCTATCGATTGGTACCTATATCGTGGCCTATCGTCGTTTCCAAAATTTTGAATAACTCGACCTACCTAGCCCGCGGCCCGTACTATGGAGTGTCATAAGGCAAAGAAGTGTTTAACCTTATTTTCGCGAGATATCGACGGAATCGTATGTAACTCGCGTAGCCCTATCGATTGGTACCTATATCGTGGCCTATCGTCGTTTTAGAAATTTTGAATATCTCGACCTACCTAGCCCGCGACCCGTACTATGGAGTGTCATAATGCAAAAAGTGTTTTACTCTATTTTCGCGAGATATCGACGGAATCGTTTGTATTTCACGTAGCCCTATCGATTGGTACCTATATCGTGGCCTATCGTCGTTTTCGAAATTTTGAATAACTCGACCTACCTAGTCCGCGGCCCGTTATATGGAATGTCATAAAGCAAAAAGTGTTTTACCTTATTTTCGCGAGATATCGACGGAATCGTATGTAACTCGCGTAGCCCTATCGATTGGTACCTATATCGTGTCCTATCGTCGTTTTCTAAATTTTGAATTACTCGATCTACCTAGCCCGCGGCCCGTAATATGGAGTGTCATAAGGCAAAAAGTGTTTTACCTTATTTTCGCGAAATATCGACGGAATCGTATGTAACTCGCGTAGCCCTATCGATTGGTACCTATATCGTGGCCTATCGTCGTTTTAGAAATTTTGAATAACTCGACCTACCTAGCTCGCGGCCCGTACTATGGAGTGTCATAAGGCAAAGAAGTGTTTAACCTTATTTTCGCGAGAAGTCGACGGAATCGTATGTAACTCGCGTAGCCCTATCGATTGGTACCTATATCGTGGCCTATCGTCGTTTTAGAAATTTTGAATATCTCGACCTACCTAGCCCGCGACCCGTACTATGGAGTGTCATAATGCAAAAAGTGTTTTACTCTATTTTCGCGAGATATCGACGGAATCGCATGAAACTCGCATAGCCCTATCATTTGGTACCTATATCGTGGCCTGTCGTCGTTTTAGAAATTTTGAATAACTCGACCTATCTAGTCCGCGGCCCGTTATATGGAATGTCATAAAGCAAAAAGTGTTTTACCTTATTTTCGCGAGATATCGACGGAATCGTATGTAACTCGCGTAGCCCTATCGATTGGTACCTATATCGTGTCCTATCGTCGTTTTATAAATTTTGAATTACTCGATCTACCTAGCCCGCGGCCCGTAATATGGAGTGTCATAAGGCAAAAAGTGTTTTACCTTATTTTCGCGAAATATCGACGGAATCGTATGTAACTCGCGTAGCCCTATCGATTGGTACCTATATCGTGGCCTATCGTCGTTTTCTAAATTTTGAATAACTCGACCTACCTAGCCCGCGGCCCGTACTATGGAGTGTCATAAGGCAAAAAGTGTTTGACTCTATTTTCGCGAGATATCGACGGAATCGTATGTAACTCACGTAGCCCTATCGATTGGTACCTATATCATGGCCTATCGTCGTTTTAGAAATTTTGAATAACTCGACCTACCTAGCTCGCGGCCCGTACTATGGAGTGTCATAAGGCAAAAAAGTGTTTTACTCTATTTTTGCGAGATATCGACGGAATCGTATGTAACTCGCGTTGCCCTATCGATTGGTACCTATATCGTTGCCTGTCGTCGTTTTCGAAATTTTGAATAACTCGATCTACCTAGCCCGCGACCCGTACTATGGAGTGTCATAATGCAAAAAGTGTTTTACTCTATTTTCGCGAGATATCGACGGAATCGTATGTATTTCACGTAGCCCTATCGATTGGTACCTAAATCGTGGCTTATCGTCGTTTTCGAAATTTTGAATAACTCGACCTACGTAGCTCGCGGCCCGTACTATGGAGTGTCATAAGGCAAAAAAGTGCTTTACTCTATTTTCGCGAGATATCGACGGAATCGCATGTAACTCGCGTAGCCCTATCGATTGGTACCTATATTGTGGCCTATCGTCGTTTAAAAAATTTTTAATAACTCGACCTACCTAGCCCGCGACCCGTACTATGGAGTGTCATAAGGCAAAAAAGTGTTTTACTCTATTTTCGCGAGATGTCGACGGAATCGCATGTAACTCGCATAGCCCTATCGATTGATACCTATATCGTGGCCTGTAGTCGTTTTCGAAATTTTGAATAACTCGACCTACCTAGCTCGCGGCCCGTACTATGGAGTGTCATAAGGCAAAAAAGTGTTTAACCTTATTTTCGCGAGATATCGACGGAATCGTATGTCACTCGCGTAGCCCTATCGATTGGTACCTATATCGTGGCCTATCGTCGTTTTCCAAATTTTGAATAACTCGACCTACCTAGCCCGCGAACTGTACTATGGAGTGTCATAAGGCAAAAAGTGTTTTACTCTATTTTCGCGAGATATCGACGGAATCGTATGTAATTCACGTAGCCCTATCGATTGGTACCTTTATCGTGGCTTATCGTCGTTTTCGAAATTTTGAATAACTCGACCTACGTAGCTCGCGGCCCGTACTATGGAGTGTCATAAGGCAAAAAAGTGCTTTACTCTATTTTCGCGAGATATCGACAGAATCGTATGTATTTCACGTAGCCCTATCGATTGGTACCTATATCGTGGCCTATCGTCGTTTTCGAAATTTTGAATAACCCGACCTACCTAGTCCGCGGCCCGTACTATGGAGTGTCATAAGGCAAAAAGTGTTTGACTCTATTTTCGCGAGATATCGCCGGAATCGCATGTAACTCGCATAGCTCTATCGATTGGTACCTATGTCGTGGCCTGTCGCCGTTTTCGAAATTTTGAATAACTCGACTTACCTAGCTTGCAGCCCGTACTATGGAGTGTCATAATGCAAAAAGTGTTTTACTCTATTTTCGCGAGATATCGACGGAATCATATGTAACTCGCGTAGCCCTATCGATTGGTACCTATATCGTGGCTTATCGTCGTTTTCGAAATTTTGAATAACTCGACCTACCTAGCTCGCACCCCGTACTATGGAGTGTCATAATGCAAAAAGTGTTTTACTCTATTTTCGCGAGATATCGACGGAATCGTATGTATTTCACGTAGCCCTATCAATTGGTACCTTTATCGTGGCCTATCGTCATTTTCGAAAAATTGAATAACTCGACCTACCTAGCCCGCGGCCCGTAATATGGAGTGTCATAAGGCAAAAAGTGTTTTACCTTATTTTTGCGAGATATCGACGGAATCGTATGTAACTCGCGTAGCCCTATCGATTGGTACCTTTATCGTGGCCTGTCGTCGTTTTCGAAATTTTGAATAACTCGACCTACCTAGCCCGCGGCCCGTGATATGGAGTGTCATAAGGCAAAAAGTGTTTTACCTAATTTTCGCGAGATATTGACGTAATCGTATGTAACTCGCGAAGCCCTATCGATTGGTACCTATATCTTGTCCTATCGTCGTTTTCGAAATTTTTAATAACTTGACCTTCCTAGCCCGCGGCACGTACTATGGAGTGTCATAAGGCAAAAAGAGTTTTACCTTATTTTCGCGAGATATCGACGGAATCGCATGCAACTCACGTAACCCTATCGATTGGTACCTATATCGTGGCCTATCGTCGTTTTCGAAATTTTGAATAACTCGACCTACCTAGCTCGCGGCCCGTACTATGGAGTGTCATAAGGCAAAAAGTGTTTGACTCTATTTTCGCGAGATATCGACGGAATCATATGTTACTCACGTAGCCCTATCGATTGGTACCTTTATCGTGGCCTAACGTCGTTTTCAAAATTTTGAATAACTCGACCTACCTAGCCCGCGGCCCGTAATTTGGAATGTCATAAGGCAAAAAGTGTTTTACCTCATTTTCGCGAGATATCGACGGAATCGTATGTAACTCGCGTAGCCCTATCGATTGGTACCTATATCGTGGCCTATCGTCGTTTTCAAAATTTTAAATAACTCGACCTACCTAGCCCGCGGCCCGTACTATGGAGTGTCATAAGGCAAAAAGTGTTTGACTCTATTTTCGCGAGATATCGACGGAATCGCATGTAACTCGCATAGCCCTATCGATTGGTACCTATATCGTGGCTTATCGTCGTTTTCGAAATTTTGAATAACTCGACCTACCTAGCCCGCGACCCGTACTATGGAGTGTCATAATGCAAAAAGTGTTTTACTCTATTTTCGCGAGATATCGACGTAATCGTATGTAACTCGCGAAGCCCTATCGATTGGTACCTATATCTTGTCCTATCGTCGTTTTCGAAATTTTGAATAACTTGACCTTCCTAGCCCGCGGCACGTACTATGGAGTGTCATAAGGCAAAAAGTGTTTTACCTTATTTTCGCGAGATATCGACGGAATCGCATGTAACTCGCATAGCCATATCGTTTGGTACCTATATCGTGGCCTATCGTCGTTTTCAAAATTTTTAATAACTCGACCTACCTAGCCCGCGAACTGTACTATGGAGTGTCATAAGGCAAAAAGTGTTTGACTCTATTTTCGCGAGATATCGACGGAATCATATGTAACTCGCGTAGCCCTATCGATTGGTACCTATATCGTGGCCTATCGTCGTTTTCAAAATTTTGAATAACTCGACCTACCTAGCCCGCAAACTGTACTATGGAGTGTCATAAGGCAAAAAGAGTTTTACCTTATTTTCGCGAGATATCGACGTAATCGTATGTAACTCGTGAAGCCCTATCGATTGGTACCTATATCGTGTCCTATCGTCGTTTTCGAAATTTTGAATAACTTGACCTTCCTAGCCCGCGGCACGTACTATGGAGTGTCATAAGGCAAAAAGTGTTTTACTCTATTTTCGCGAGATATCGACGGAATCGCATGTAACTCGCATAGCCCTATCGTTTGGTACCTATATCGTGGCCTGTCGTCGTTTTAGAAATTTTGAATAACTCGACCTACCTAGCTCGCAGCCCGTACTATGGAGTGTCATAATGCAAAAAGTGTTTTACTCTATTTTCGCGAGATATCGACGGAATCGTATGTATTTAACGTAGCCCTATCGATTGGTACCTATATCGTGGCTTATTTTCGTTTTCGAAATTTTGAATAACTCGACCTACCTAGCCCGCGACCCGTACTATGGAGTGTCATAATGCAAAAAGTGTTTTACTCTATTTTCGCGAGATATCGACGGAATCGTATGTATTTCACGTAGCTCTATCAATTGGTACCTTTATCGTGGCCTATCGTCATTTTCGAAAAATTGAATAACTCGACCTACCTAGCCCGCGGCCCGTAATATGGAGTGTCATAAGGCAAAAAGTGTTTTACCTTATTTTTGCGAGATATCGACGGAATCGTATGTAAC
The DNA here is from genome assembly GCA_949316185.1 of Pyrausta nigrata. Lineage (NCBI taxonomy): Eukaryota > Metazoa > Arthropoda > Insecta > Lepidoptera > Crambidae > Pyrausta > Pyrausta nigrata. The sequence goes on from OX438943.1 coordinate 42,870, forward strand.
TCGCGTAGCCCTATCGATTGGTACCTTTATCGTGGCCTGTCGTCGTTTTCGAAATTTTGAATAACTCGACCTACCTAGCCCGCGGCCCGTGATATGGAGTGTCATAAGGCAAAAAGTGTTTTACCTTATTTTCGCGAGATATTGACGTAATCGTATGTAACTCGCGAAGCCCTATCGATAGGTACCTATATCTTGTCCTATTGTCGTTTTCGAAATTTTGAATAACTTGACCTTCCTAGCCCGCGGCACGTACTATGGAGTGTCATAAGGCAAAAAGAGTTTTACCTTATTTTCGCGAGATATCGACGGAATCGCATGTAACTCGCATAGCCATATCGTTTGGTACCTATATCGTGGCCTATCGTCGTTTTCAAAATTTTGAATAACTCGACCTACCTAGCCCGCGAACTGTACTATGGAGTGTCATAAGGCAAAAAGTGTTTGACTCTATTTTCGCGAGATATCGACGGAATCATATGTAACTCGCGTAGCCCTATCGATTGGTACCTATATCGTGGCCTATCGTCGTTTTAGAAATTTTGAATAACTCAACCTACCTAGCTCGCGGCCCGTACTATGGAGTGTCATAAGGCAAAAAGTGTTTTACCTCATTTTCGCGAGATATCGACGGAATCGTATGTAACTCGCGTAGCCCTATCGATTGGTACCTATATCGTGGCCTATCGTCGTTTTCAAAATTTTGAATAACTCGACCTACCTAGCCCGCGACCCGTACTATGGAGTGTCATAATGCAAAAAGTGTTTTACTCTATTTTCGCGAGATATCGACGGAATCGTATGTATTTCACGTAGCCCTATCAATTGGTACCTTTATCGTGGCCTATCGTCGTTTTAGAAATTTTGAATAACTCGACCTACCTAGCCCGCGGACGGTAATTTGGAATGTCATAAGGCAAAAAGTGTTTTACCTCATTTTCGCGAGATATCGACGGAATCGTATGTAACTCGCGTAGCCCTATCGATTGGTACCTATATCGTGGCCTATCGTCGTTTTCAAAATTTTGAATAACTCGACCTACCTAGCCCGCGACCCGTACTATGGAGTGTCATAATGCAAAAAGTGTTTTACTCTATTTTCGCGAGATATCGACGGAATCGTATGTATTTCACGTAGCCCTATCAATTGGTACCTTTATCGTGGCCTATCGTCATTTTCGAAAAATTGAATAACTCGACCTACCTAGCCCGCGGCCCGTAATATGGAGTGTCATAAGGCAAAAAGTGTTTTACCTTATTTTCGCGAGATATCGACGGAATCGTATGTAACTCGCGTAGCCCTATCGATTGGTACCTTTATCGTGGCCTGTCGTCGTTTTCGAAATTTTGAATAACTCGACCTACCTAGCCCGCGGCCCGTACAATGGAGTGTCATAAGGCAAAAAGTGTTTGACTCTATTTTCGCGAGATATCGACGGAATCGCATGTAACTCGCATAGCCCTATCGATTGGTACCTATATCGTGGCTTATCGTCGTTTTCGAAATTTTGAATAACTCGACCTACCTAGCCCGCGACCCGTACTATGGAGTGTCATAATGCAAAAAGTGTTTTACTCTATTTTCGCGAGATATCGACGTAATCGTATGTAACTCGCGAAGCCATATCGTTTGGTACCTATATCGTGGCCTATCGTCGTTTTCAAAATTTTGAATAACTCGACCTACCTAGCCCGCGAACTGTACTATGGAGTGTCATAAGGCAAAAAGTGTTTGACTCTATTTTCGCGAGATATCGACGGAATCGTATGTAACTCGCAAAGCCCTATCGATTGGTACCTATATCGTGGCCTATCGTCGTTTTCAAAATTTTGAATAACTCGACCTACCTAGCCCGCGGCCCGTACTATGGAGTGTCATAAGGCAAAAAGTGTTTTACTCTATTTTCGCGAGATATCGACAGAATCGCATGTAACTAACGTAGCCCTATCGATTGGTACCTATATCGTGGCCTATCGTCGTTTTCAAATTTTGAATAACTCGACCTACCTAGCTCGCGGCCCGTGCTATGGAGTGTCATAAGGCAAAAAGTGTTTTACTCTATTTTCGCGAGATATCGACGGAATCGTATGTAACTCACGTAGCCCTATCGATTGGTACCTATATCGTGGCCTATCGTCGTTTCCAAAATTTTGAATAACTCGACCTACCTAGCCCGCGGCCCGTACTATGGAGTGTCATAAGGCAAAAAGTGTTTTACTCTATTTTCGCGAGATATCGACGGAATCGTATGTATTTCACGTAGCCTTATCGATTGGTACCTATATCGTGGCTTATCGTCGTTTTCGAAATTTTGAATAACTCGACCTACGTAGCTCGCGGCCCGTACTATGGAGTGTCATAAGGCAAAAAGTGTTTTACTCTATTTTCGCGAGATATCGACGGAATCGCATGTAACTCGCATAGCCCTATCGTTTGGTACCTATATCGTGGCCTGTCGTCGTTTTAGAAATTTTGAATAACTCGACCTACCTAGCTCGCACCCCGTACTATGGAGTGTCATAATGCAAAAAGTGTTTTACTCTATTTTCGCGAGATATCGACGGAATCGTATGTATTTCACGTAGCCCTATCGATTGGTACCTTTATCGTGGCCTATCGTCATTTTCGAAAAATTGAATAACGCGACCTACCTAGCCCGCGGCCCGTAATATGGAGTGTCATAAGGCAAAAAGTGTTTTACCTTATTTTTGCGAGATATCGACGGAATCGTATGTAACTCGCGTAGCCCTATCGATTGGTACCTTTATCGTGGCCTGTCGTCGTTTTCGAAATTTTGAATAACTCGACCTACCTAGCCCGCGGCCCGTGATATGGAGTGTCATAAGGCAAAAAGTGTTTTACCTTATTTTCGCGAGATATTGACGTAATCGTATGTAACTCGCGAAGCCCTATCGATAGGTACCTATATCTTGTCCTATCGTCGTTTTCGAAATTTTGAATAACTTGACCTTCCTAGCCCGCGGCACGTACTATGGAGTGTCATAAGGCAAAAAGAGTTTTACCTTATTTTCGCGAGATATCGACGGAATCGCATGTAACTCGCATAGCCATATCGTTTGGTACCTATATCGTGGCCTATCGTCGTTTTCAAAATTTTGAATAACTCGACCTACCTAGCCCGCGAACTGTACTATGGAGTGTCATAAGGCAAAAAGTGTTTGACTCTATTTTCGCGAGATATCGACGGAATCATATGTAACTCGCGTAGCCCTATCGATTGGTACCTATATCGTGGCCTATCGTCGTTTTAGAAATTTTGAATAACTCGACCTACCTAGCTCGCGGCCCGTACTATGGAGTGTCATAAGGCAAAGAAGTGTTTAACCTTATTTTCGCGAGATATCGACGGAATCGTATGTAACTCGCGTAGCCCTATCGATTGGTACCTATATCGTGGCCTATCGTCGTTTTAGAAATTTTGAATATCTCGACCTACCTAGCCCGCGACCTGTACTATGGAGTGTCATAATGCAAAAAGTGTTTTACTCTATTTTCGCGAGATATCGACGGAATCGTTTGTATTTCACGTAGCCCTATCGATTGGTACCTATATCGTGGCCTATCGTCGTTTTCGAAATTTTGAATAACTCGACCTACCTAGCCCGCGGCACGTACTATGGAGTGTCATAAGGCAAAAAGTGTTTTACTCTATTTTCGCGAGATATCGACAGAATCGCATGTAACTAACGTAGCCCTATCGATTGGTACCTACATCGTGGCCTATCGTCGTTTTCGAAATTTTGAATAACTTGACCTTCCTAGCCCGCGGCACGTACTATGGAGTGTCATAAGGCAAAAAGTGTTTTACTCTATTTTCGCGAGATATCGACAGAATCGCATGTAACTAACGTAGCCCTATCGATTGGTACCTATATCGTGGCCTATCGTCGTTTTCAAATTTTGAATAACTCGACCTACCTAGCCCGCGACCCGTACTATGGAGTGTCATAATGCAAAAAGTGTTTTACTCTATTTTCGCGAGATATCGACGGAATCGTATGTATTTCACGTAGCCCTATCAATTGGTACCTTTATCGTGGCCTATCGTCATTTTCGAAAAATTGAATAACTCGACCTACCTAGCCCGCGGCCCGTAATATGGAGTGTCATAAGGCAAAAAGTGTTTTACCTTATTTTTGCGAGATATCGACGGAATCGTATGTAACTCGCGTAGCCCTATCGATTGGTACCTTTATCGTGGCCTGTCGTCGTTTTCGAAATTTTGAATAACTCGACCTACCTAGCCCGCGGCCCGTGATATGGAGTGTCATAAGGCAAAAAGTGTTTTACCTTATTTTCGCGAGATATTGACGTAATCGTATGTAACTCGCGAAGCCCTATCGATTGGTACCTATATCTTGTCCTATCGTCGTTTTCGAAATTTTGAATAACTTGACCTTCCTAGCCCGCGGCACGTACTACGGAGTGTCATAAGGCAAAAAGTGTTTTACCTTATTTTCGCGAGATATCGACGGAATCGCATGTAACTCGCATAGCCATATCGTTTGGTACCTATATCGTGGCCTATCGTCGTTTTCAAAATTTTGAATAACTCGACCTACCTAGCCCGCGAACTGTACTATGGAGTGTCATAAGGCAAAAAGTGTTTGACTCTATTTTCGCGAGATATCGACGGAATCGTATGTAACTCGCGTAGCCCTATCGATTGGTACCTATATCGTGGCCTATCGTCGTTTTAGAAATTTTAAATAACTCGACCTACCTAGCTCGCGGCCCGTACTATGGAGTGTCATAAGGCAAAAAAGTGTTTTACTCTATTTTCGCGAGATATCGACGGAATCGTATGTAACTCGCAAAGCCCTATCGATTGGTACCTATATCGTGGCCTATCGTCGTTTTCAAAATTTTGAATAACTCGACCTACCTAGCCCGCGGCCCGTACTATGGAGTGTCATAAGGCAAAAAGTGTTTTACTCTATTTTCGCGAGATATCGACAGAATCGCATGTAACTAACGTAGCCCTATCGATTGGTACCTATATCGTGGCCTATCGTCGTTTTCAAATTTTGAATAACTCGACCTACCTAGCTCGCGGCCCGTACTATGGAGTGTCATAAGGCAAAAAGTGTTTTACTCTATTTTCGCGAGATATCGACGGAATCGTATGTAACTCACGTAGCCCTATCGATTGGTACCTATATCGTGGCCTATCGTCGTTTCCAAAATTTTGAATAACTCGACCTACCTAGCCCGCGGCCCGTACTATGGAGTGTCATAAGGCAAAAAAGTGTTTTACTCTATTTTCGCGAGATATCGACGGAATCGTATGTAACTCGCAAAGCCCTATCGATTGGTACCTATATCGTGGCCTATCGTCGTTTTCAAAATTTTGAATAACTCGACCTACCTAGCCCGCGGCCCGTACTATGGAGTGTCATAAGGCAAAAAGTGTTTTACTCTATTTTCGCGAGATATCGACAGAATCGCATGTAACTAACGTAGCCCTATCGATTGGTACCTATATCGTGGCCTATCGTCGTTTTCAAATTTTGAATAACTCGACCTACCTAGCTCGCGGCCCGTACTATGGAGTGTCATAAGGCAAAAAGTGTTTTACTCTATTTTCGCGAGATATCGACGGAATCGTATGTAACTCACGTAGCCCTATCGATTGGTACCTATATCGTGGCCTATCGTCGTTTCCAAAATTTTGAATAACTCGACCTACCTAGCCCGCGGCCCGTACTATGGAGTGTCATAAGGCAAAGAAGTGTTTAACCTTATTTTCGCGAGATATCGACGGAATCGTATGTAACTCGCGTAGCCCTATCGATTGGTACCTATATCGTGGCCTATCGTCGTTTTAGAAATTTTGAATATCTCGACCTACCTAGCCCGCGACCCGTACTATGGAGTGTCATAATGCAAAAAGTGTTTTACTCTATTTTCGCGAGATATCGACGGAATCGTTTGTATTTCACGTAGCCCTATCGATTGGTACCTATATCGTGGCCTATCGTCGTTTTCGAAATTTTGAATAACTCGACCTACCTAGTCCGCGGCCCGTTATATGGAATGTCATAAAGCAAAAAGTGTTTTACCTTATTTTCGCGAGATATCGACGGAATCGTATGTAACTCGCGTAGCCCTATCGATTGGTACCTATATCGTGTCCTATCGTCGTTTTCTAAATTTTGAATTACTCGATCTACCTAGCCCGCGGCCCGTAATATGGAGTGTCATAAGGCAAAAAGTGTTTTACCTTATTTTCGCGAAATATCGACGGAATCGTATGTAACTCGCGTAGCCCTATCGATTGGTACCTATATCGTGGCCTATCGTCGTTTTAGAAATTTTGAATAACTCGACCTACCTAGCTCGCGGCCCGTACTATGGAGTGTCATAAGGCAAAGAAGTGTTTAACCTTATTTTCGCGAGAAGTCGACGGAATCGTATGTAACTCGCGTAGCCCTATCGATTGGTACCTATATCGTGGCCTATCGTCGTTTTAGAAATTTTGAATATCTCGACCTACCTAGCCCGCGACCCGTACTATGGAGTGTCATAATGCAAAAAGTGTTTTACTCTATTTTCGCGAGATATCGACGGAATCGCATGAAACTCGCATAGCCCTATCATTTGGTACCTATATCGTGGCCTGTCGTCGTTTTAGAAATTTTGAATAACTCGACCTATCTAGTCCGCGGCCCGTTATATGGAATGTCATAAAGCAAAAAGTGTTGTACCTTATTTTCGCGAGATATCGACGGAATCGTATGTAACTCGCGTAGCCCTATCGATTGGTACCTATATCGTGTCCTATCGTCGTTTTCTAAATTTTGAATTACTCGATCTACCTAGCCCGCGGCCCGTAATATGGAGTGTCATAAGGCAAAAAGTGTTTTACCTTATTTTCGCGAAATATCGACGGAATCGTATGTAACTCGCGTAGCCCTATCGATTGGTACCTATATCGTGGCCTATCGTCGTTTTCTAAATTTTGAATAACTCGACCTACCTAGCCCGCGGCCCGTACTATGGAGTGTCATAAGGCAAAAAGTGTTTGACTCTATTTTCGCGAGATATCGACGGAATCGTATGTAACTCACGTAGCCCTATCGATTGGTACCTATATCATGGCCTATCGTCGTTTTAGAAATTTTGAATAACTCGACCTACCTAGCTCGCGGCCCGTACTATGGAGTGTCATAAGGCAAAAAAGTGTTTTACTCTATTTTTGCGAGATATCGACGGAATCGTATGTAACTCGCGTTGCCCTATCGATTGGTACCTATATCGTTGCCTGTCGTCGTTTTCGAAATTTTGAATAACTCGATCAACCTAGCCCGCGACCCGTACTATGGAGTGTCATAATGCAAAAAGTGTTTTACTCTATTTTCGCGAGATATCGACGGAATCGTATGTATTTCACGTAGCCCTATCGATTGGTACCTAAATCGTGGCTTATCGTCGTTTTCGAAATTTTGAATAACTCGACCTACGTAGCTCGCGGCCCGTACTATGGAGTGTCATAAGGCAAAAAAGTGCTTTACTCTATTTTCGCGAGATATCGACGGAATCGCATGTAACTCGCGTAGCCCTATCGATTGGTACCTATATTGTGGCCTATCGTCGTTTAAAAAATTTTTAATAACTCGACCTACCTAGCCCGCGACCCGTACTATGGAGTGTCATAAGGCAAAAAAGTGTTTTACTCTATTTTCGCGAGATGTCGACGGAATCGCATGTAACTCGCATAGCCCTATCGATTGATACCTATATCGTGGCCTGTAGTCGTTTTCGAAATTTTGAATAACTCGACCTACCTAGCTCGCGGCCCGTACTATGGAGTGTCATAAGGCAAAAAAGTGTTTAACCTTATTTTCGCGAGATATCGACGGAATCGTATGTCACTCGCGTAGCCCTATCGATTGATACCTATATCGTGGCCTATCGTCGTTTTCCAAATTTTGAATAACTCGACCTACCTAGCCCGCGAACTGTACTATGGAGTGTCATAAGGCAAAAAGTGTTTTACTCTATTTTCGCGAGATATCGACGGAATCGTATGTAATTCACGTAGCCCTATCGATTGGTACCTTTATCGTGGCTTATCGTCGTTTTCGAAATTTTGAATAACTCGACCTACGTAGCTCGCGGCCCGTACTATGGAGTGTCATAAGGCAAAAAAGTGCTTTACTCTATTTTCGCGAGATATCGACAGAATCGTATGTATTTCACGTAGCCCTATCGATTGGTACCTATATCGTGGCCTATCGTCGTTTTCGAAATTTTGAATAACTCGACCTACCTAGTCCGCGGCCCGTACTATGGAGTGTCATAAGGCAAAAAGTGTTTGACTCTATTTTCGCGAGATATCGCCGGAATCGCATGTAACTCGCATAGCTCTATCGATTGGTACCTATGTCGTGGCCTGTCGCCGTTTTCGAAATTTTGAATAACTCGACTTACCTAGCTTGCAGCCCGTACTATGGAGTGTCATAATGCAAAAAGTGTTTTACTCTATTTTCGCGAGATATCGACGGAATCATATGTAACTCGCGTAGCCCTATCGATTGGTACCTATATCGTGGCTTATCGTCGTTTTCGAAATTTTGAATAACTCGACCTACCTAGCCCGCGACCCGTACTATGGAGTGTCATAATGCAAAAAGTGTTTTACTCTATTTTCGCGAGATATCGACGGAATCGTATGTATTTCACGTAGCCCTATCAATTGGTACCTTTATCGTGGCCTATCGTCATTTTCGAAAAATTGAATAACTCGACCTACCTAGCCCGCGGCCCGTAATATGGAGTGTCATAAGGCAAAAAGTGTTTTACCTTATTTTTGCGAGATATCGACGGAATCGTATGTAACTCGCGTAGCCCTATCGATTGGTACCTTTATCGTGGCCTGTCGTCGTTTTCGAAATTTTGAATAACTCGACCTACCTAGCCCGCGGCCCGTGATATGGAGTGTCATAAGGCAAAAAGTGTTTTACCTAATTTTCGCGAGATATTGACGTAATCGTATGTAACTCGCGAAGCCCTATCGATTGGTACCTATATCTTGTCCTATCGTCGTTTTCGAAATTTTTAATAACTTGACCTTCCTAGCCCGCGGCACGTACTATGGAGTGTCATAAGGCAAAAAGAGTTTTACCTTATTTTCGCGAGATATCGACGGAATCGCATGCAACTCACGTAACCCTATCGATTGGTACCTATATCGTGGCCTATCGTCGTTTTCGAAATTTTGAATAACTCGACCTACCTAGCTCGCGGCCCGTACTATGGAGTGTCATAAGGCAAAAAGTGTTTTACTCTATTTTCGCGAGATATCGACGGAATCATATGTTACTCACGTAGCCCTATCGATTGGTACCTTTATCGTGGCCTAACGTCGTTTTCAAAATTTTGAATAACTCGACCTACCTAGCCCGCGGCCCGTAATTTGGAATGTCATAAGGCAAAAAGTGTTTTACCTCATTTTCGCGAGATATCGACGGAATCGTATGTAACTCGCGTAGCCCTATCGATTGGTACCTATATCGTGGCCTATCGTCGTTTTCAAAATTTTAAATAACTCGACCTACCTAGCCCGCGGCCCGTACTATGGAGTGTCATAAGGCAAAAAGTGTTTGACTCTATTTTCGCGAGATATCGACGGAATCGCATGTAACTCGCATAGCCCTATCGTTTGGTACCTATATCGTGGCCTGTCGTCGTTTTAGAAATTTTGAATAACTCGACCTACCTAGCTCGCACCCCGTACTATGGAGTGTCATAATGCAAAAAGTGTTTTACTCTATTTTCGCGAGATATCGACGGAATCGTATGTATTTCACGTAGCCCTATCGATTGGTACCTTTATCGTGGCCTATCGTCATTTTCGAAAAATTGAATAACTCGACCTACCTAGCCCGCGGCCCGTAATATGGAGTGTCATAAGGCAAAAAGTGTTTTACCTTATTTTTGCGAGATATCGACGGAATCGTATGTAACTCGCGTAGCCCTATCGATTGGTACCTTTATCGTGGCCTGTCGTCGTTTTCGAAATTTTGAATAACTCGACCTACCTAGCCCGCGGCCCGTGATATGGAGTGTCATAAGGCAAAAAGTGTTTTACCTTATTTTCGCGAGATATTGACGTAATCGCATGTAACTCGCATAGCCCTATCGATTGGTACCTATATCGTGGCCTATCGTCGTTTTCGAAATTTTGAATAACTCGACCTACCTAGCCCGCGGCCCGTACTATGGAGTGTCATAAGGCAAAAAGTGCTTTACTCTATTTTCGCGAGATATCGATAGAATCGCATGTAACTCGCGTAGCCCTATCGATTGGTACCTATATCGTGGCCTATCGTCGTTTTCGAAATTTTGAATAACTCGACCTACCTAGCTCGCGGCCCGTACTATGGAGTGTCATAAGGCAAAAAGTGTTTTACTCTATTTTCGCGAGATATCGACGGAATCATATGTTACTCACGTAGCCCTATCGATTGGTACCTTTATCGTGGCCTAACGTCGTTTTCAAAATTTTGAATAACTCGACCTACCTAGCCCGCGGCCCGTAATTTGGAGTGTCATAAGGCAAAAAGTGTTTTACCTCATTTTCGCGAGATATCGACGGAATCGTATGTAACTCGCGTAGCCCTATCGATTGGAACCTATATCGTGGCCTATCGTCGTTTTCAAAATTTTGAATAACTTGACCTACCTAGCCCGCGGCACGTACTATGGAGTGTCATAAGGCAAAAAGTGTTTTACCTTATTTTCGCGAGATATCGACGGAATCGCATGTAACTCGCATAGCCATATCGTTTGGTACCTATATCGTGGCCTATCGTCGTTTTCAAAATTTTGAATAACTCGACCTACCTAGCCCGCGAACTGTACTATGGAGTGTCATAAGGCAAAAAGTGTTTGACTCTATTTTCGCGAGATATCGACGGAATCATATGTAACTCGCGTAGCCCTATCGATTGGTACCTATATCGTGGCCTATCGTCGTTTTCAAAATTTTGAATAACTCGACCTACCTAGCCAGCAAACTGTACTATGGAGTGTCATAAGGCAAAAAGTGTTTTACCTTATTTTCGCGAGATATCGACGTAATCGTATGTAACTCGTGAAGCCCTATCGATTGGTACCTATATCGTGTCCTATCGTCGTTTTCGAAATTTTGAATAACTTGACCTTCCTAGCCCGCGGCACGTACTATGGAGTGTCATAAGGCAAAAAGTGTTTTACTCTATTTTCGCGAGATATCGACGGAATCGCATGTAACTCGCATAGCCCTATCGTTTGGTACCTATATCGTGGCCTGTCGTCGTTTTAGAAATTTTGAATAACTCGACCTACCTAGCTCGCACCCCGTACTATGGAGTGTCATAATGCAAAAAGTGTTTTACTCTATTTTCGCGAGATATCGACGGAATCGTATGTATTTCACGTAGCCCTATCGATTGGTACCTTTATCGTGGCCTATCTACATTTTCGAAAAATTGAATAACTCGACCTACCTAGCCCGCGGCCCGTAATATGGAGTGTCATAAGGCAAAAAGTGTTTTACCTTATTTTTGCGAGATATCGACGGAATCGTATGTAACTCGCGTAGCCCTATCGATTGGTACCTTTATCGTGGCCTGTCGTCGTTTTCGAAATTTTGAATAACTCGACCTACCTAGCCCGCGGCCCGTGATATGGAGTGTCATAAGGCAAAAAGTGTTTTACCTTATTTTCGCGAGATATTGACGTAATCGTATGTAACTCGCGAAGCCCTATCGATAGGTACCTATATCTTGTCCTATCGTCGTTTTCGAAATTTTGAATAACTTGACCTTCCTAGCCCGCGGCACGTACTATGGAGTGTCATAAGGCAAAAAGAGTTTTACCTTATTTTCGCGAGATATCGACGGAATCGCATGTAACTCGCATAGCCATATCGTTTGGTACCTATATCGTGGCCTATCGTCGTTTTCAAAATTTTGAATAACTCGACCTACCTAGCCCGCGAACTGTACTATGGAGTGTCATAAGGCAAAAAGTGTTTGACTCTATTTTCGCGAGATATCGACGGAATCATATGTAACTCGCGTAGCCCTATCGATTGGTACCTATATCGTGGCCTATCGTCGTTTTAGAAATTTTGAATAACTCGACCTACCTAGCTCGCGGCCCGTACTATGGAGTGTCATAAGGCAAAGAAGTGTTTAACCTTATTTTCGCGAGATATCGACGGAATCGTATGTAACTCGCGTAGCCCTATCGATTGGTACCTATATCGTGGCCTATCGTCGTTTTAGAAATTTTGAATATCTCGACCTACCTAGCCCGCGACCCGTACTATGGAGTGTCATAATGCAAAAAGTGTTTTACTCTATTTTCGCGAGATATCGACGGAATCGTTTGTATTTCACGTAGCCCTATCGATTGGTAACTATATCGTGACCTATCGTCGTTTTCGAAATTTTGAATAACTCGACCTACCTAGTCCGCGGCCCGTTATATGGAATGTCATAAAGCAAAAAGTGTTTTACCTTATTTTCGCGAGATATCGACGGAATCGTATGTAACTCGCGTAGCCCTATCGATTGGTACCTATATCGTGTCCTATCGTCGTTTTCTAAATTTTGAATTACTCGTTCTACCTAGCCCGCGGCCCGTAATATGGAGTGTCATAAGGCAAAAAGTGTTTTACCTTATTTTCGCGAAATATCGACGGAATCGTATGTAACTCGCGTAGCCCTATCGATTGGTACCTATATCGTGGCCTATCGTCGTTTTAGAAATTTTGAATAACTCGACCTACCTAGCTCGCGGCCCGTACTATGGAGTGTCATAAGGCAAAGAAGTGTTTAACCTTATTTTCGCGAGATGTCGACGGAATCGTATGTAACTCGCGTAGCCCTATCGATTGGTACCTATATCGTGGCCTATCGTCGTTTTAGAAATTTTGAATATCTCGACCTACCTAGCCCGCGACCCGTACTATGGAGTGTCATAATGCAAAAAGTGTTTTACTCTATTTTCGCGAGATATCGACGGAATCGCATGAAACTCGCATAGCCCTATCATTTGGTACCTATATCGTGGCCTGTCGTCGTTTTAGAAATTTTGAATAACTCGACCTACCTAGTCCGCGGCCCGTTATATGGAATGTCATAAAGCAAAAAGTGTTTTACCTTATTTTCGCGAGATATCGACGGAATCGTATGTAACTCGCGTAGCCCTATCGATTGGTACCTATATCGTGTCCTATCGTCGTTTTCTAAATTTTGAATTACTCGATCTACCTAGCCCGCGGCCCGTAATATGGAGTGTCATAAGGCAAAAAGTGTTTTACCTTATTTTCGCGAAATATCGACGGAATCGTATGTAACTCGCGTAGCCCTATCGATTGGTACCTATATCGTGGCCTATCGTCGTTTTCGAAATTTTGAATAACTCGACCTACCTAGCCCGCGGCCCGTACTATGGAGTGTCATAAGGCAAAAAGTGTTTGACTCTATTTTCGCGAGATATCGACGGAATCGTATGTAACTCACGTAGCCCTATCGATTGGTACCTATATCATGGCCTATCGTCGTTTTAGAAATTTTGAATAACTCGACCTACCTAGCTCGCGGCCCGTACTATGGAGTGTCATAAGGCAAAAAAGTGTTTTACTCTATTTTTGCGAGATATCGACGGAATCGTATGTAACTCGCGTTGCCCTATCGATTGGTACCTATATCGTTGCCTGTCGTCGTTTTCGAAATTTTGAATAACTCGATCTACCTAGCCCGCGACCCGTACTATGGAGTGTCATAATGCAAAAAGTGTTTTACTCTATTTTCGCGAGATATCGACGGAATCGTATGTATTTCACGTAGCCCTATCGATTGGTACCTAAATCGTGGCTTATCGTCGTTTTCGAAATTTTGAATAACTCGACCTACGTAGCTCGCGGCCCGTACTATGGAGTGTCATAAGGCAAAAAAGTGCTTTACTCTATTTTCGCGAGATATCGACGGAATCGCATGTAACTCGCGTAGCCCTATCGATTGGTACCTATATTGTGGCCTATCGTCGTTTAAAAAATTTTTAATAACTCGACCTACCTAGCCCGCGACCCGTACTATGGAGTGTCATAAGGCAAAAAAGTGTTTTACTCTATTTTCGCGAGATGTCGACGGAATCGCATGTAACTCGCATAGCCCTATCGATTGATACCTATATCGTGGCCTGTAGTCGTTTTCGAAATTTTGAATAACTCGACCTACCTAGCTCGCGGCCCGTACTATGGAGTGTCATAAGGCAAAAAAGTGTTTAACCTTATTTTCGCGAGATATCGACGGAATCGTATGTCACTCGCGTAGCCCTATCGATTGGTACCTATATCGTGGCCTATCGTCGTTTTCAAAATTTTGAATAACTCGACCTACCTAGCCCGCGAACTGTACTATGGAGTGTCATAAGGCAAAAAGTGTTTTACTCTATTTTCGCGAGATATCGACGGAATCGTATGTAATTCACGTAGCCCTATCGATTGGTACCTTTATCGTGGCTTATCGTCGTTTTCGAAATTTTGAATAACTCGACCTACGTAGCTCGCGGCCCGTACTATGGAGTGTCATAAGGCAAAAAAGTGCTTTACTCTATTTTCGCGAGATATCGACAGAATCGTATGTATTTCACGTAGCCCTATCGATTGGTACCTATATCGTGGCTTATCGTCGTTTTCGAAATTTTGAATAACTCGACCTACCTAGCCCGCGACCCGTACTATGGAGTGTCATAATGCAAAAAGTGTTTTACTCTATTTTCGCGAGATATCGACGGAATCGTTTGTATTTCACGTAGCCCTATCGATTGGTACCTATATCGTGGCCTATCGTCGTTTTCGAAATTTTGAATAACTCGACCTACCTAGTCCGCGGCCTGTACTATGGAGTGTCATAAGGCAAAAAGTGTTTGACTCTATTTTCGCGAGATATCGCCGGAATCGCATGTAACTCGCATAGCTCTATCGATTGGTACCTATGTCGTGGCCTGTCGCCGTTTTCGAAATTTTGAATAACTCGACTTACCTAGCTTGCAGCCCGTACTATGGAGTGTCATAATGCAAAAAGTGTTTTACTCTATTTTCGCGAGATATCGACGGAATCATATGTAACTCGCGTAGCCCTATCGATTGGTACCTATATCGTGGCTTATCGTCGTTTTCGAAATTTTGAATAACTCGACCTACCTAGCCCGCGACCCGTACTATGGAGTGTCATAATGCAAAAAGTGTTTTACTCTATTTTCGCGAGATATCGACGGAATCGTATGTATTTCACGTAGCCCTATCAATTGGTACCTTTATCGTGGCCTATCGTCATTTTCGAAAAATTGAATAACTCGACCTACCTAGCCCGCGGCCCGTAATATGGAGTGTCATAAGGCAAAAAGTGTTTTACCTTATTTTTGCGAGATATCGACGGAATCGTATGTAACTCGCGTAGCCCTATCGATTGGTACCTTTATCGTGGCCTGTCGTCGTTTTCGAAATTTTGAATAACTCGACCTACCTAGCCCGCGGCCCGTGATATGGAGTGTCATAAGGCAAAAAGTGTTTTACCTTATTTTCGCGAGATATTGACGTAATCGTATGTAACTCGCGAAGCCCTATCGATTGGTACCTATATCTTGTCCTATCGTCGTTTTCGAAATTTTTAATAACTTGACCTTCCTAGCCCGCGGCACGTACTATGGAGTGTCATAAGGCAAAAAGAGTTTTACCTTATTTTCGCGAGATATCGACGGAATCGCATGCAACTCACGTAACCCTATCGATTGGTACTTATATCGTGGCCTATCGTCGTTTTCGAAATTTTGAATAACTCGACCTACCTAGCTCGCGGCCCGTACTATGGAGTGTCATAAGGCAAAAAGTGTTTTACTCTATTTTCGCGAGATATCGACGGAATCATATGTTACTCACGTAGCCCTATCGATTGGTACCTTTATCGTGGCCTAACGTCGTTTTCAAAATTTTGAATAACTCGACCTACCTAGCCCGCGGCCCGTAATTTGGAATGTCATAAGGCAAAAAGTGTTTTACCTCATTTTCGCGAGATATCGACGGAATCGTATGTAACTCGCGTAGCCCTATCGATTGGTACCTATATCGTGGCCTATCGTCGTTTTCAAAATTTTAAATAACTCGACCTACCTAGCCCGCGGCCCGTACTATGGAGTGTCATAAGGCAAAAAGTGTTTGACTCTATTTTCGCGAGATATCGACGGAATCGCATGTAACTCGCATAGCCCTATCGATTGGTACCTATATCGTGGCTTATCGTCGTTTTCGAAATTTTGAATAACTCGACCTACCTAGCCCGCGACCCGTACTATGGAGTGTCATAATGCAAAAAGTGTTTTACTCTATTTTCGCGAGATATCGACGTAATCGTATGTAACTCGCGAAGCCCTATCGATTGGTACCTATATCTTGTCCTATCGTCGTTTTCGAAATTTTGAATAACTTGACCTTCCTAGCCCGCGGCACGTACTATGGAGTGTCATAAGGCAAAAAGTGTTTTACCTTATTTTCGCGAGATATCGACGGAATCGCATGTAACTCGCATAGCCATATCGTTTGGTACCTATATCGTGGCCTATCGTCGTTTTCAAAATTTTTAATAACTCGACCTACCTAGCCCGCGAACTGTACTATGGAGTGTCATAAGGCAAAAAGTGTTTGACTCTATTTTCGCGAGATATCGACGGAATCATATGTAACTCGCGTAGCCCTATCGATTGGTACCTATATCGTGGCCTATCGTCGTTTTCAAAATTTTGAATAACTCGACCTACCTAGCCCGCAAACTGTACTATGGAGTGTCATAAGGCAAAAAGTGTTTTACCTTATTTTCGCGAGATATCGACGTAATCGTATGTAACTCGTGAAGCCCTATCGATTGGTACCTATATCGTGTCCTATCGTCGTTTTCGAAATTTTGAATAACTTGACCTTCCTAGCCCGCGGCACGTACTATGGAGTGTCATAAGGCAAAAAGTGTTTTACTCTATTTTCGCGAGATATCGACGGAATCGCATGTAACTCGCATAGCCCTATCGTTTGGTACCTATATCGTGGCCTGTCGTCGTTTTAGAAATTTTGAATAACTCGACCTACCTAGCTCGCAGCCCGTACTATGGAGTGTCATAATGCAAAAAGTGTTTTACTCTATTTTCGCGAGATATCGACGGAATCGTATGTATTTCACGTAGCCCTATCGATTGGTACCTATATCGTGGCTTATCGTCGTTTTCGAAATTTTGAATAACTCGACCTACCTAGCCCGCGACCCGTACTATGGAGTGTCATAATGCAAAAAGTGTTTTACTCTATTTTCGCGAGATATCGACGGAATCGTATGTATTTCACGTAGCTCTATCAATTGGTACCTTTATCGTGGCCTATCGTCATTTTCGAAAAATTGAATAACTCGACCTACCTAGCCCGCGGCCCGTAATATGGAGTGTCATAAGGCAAAAAGTGTTTTACCTTATTTTTGCGAGATATCGACGGAATCGTATGTAACTCGCGTAGCCCTATCGATTGGTACCTTTATCGTGGCCTGTCGTCGTTTTCGAAATTTTGAATAACTCGACCTACCTAGCCCGCGGCCCGTGATATGGAGTGTCATAAGGCAAAAAGTGTTTTACCTTATTTTCGCGAGATATTGACGTAATCGTATGTAACTCGCGAAGCCCTATCGATAGGTACCTATATCTTGTCCTATCGTCGTTTTCGAAATTTTGAATAACTTGACCTTCCTAGCCCGCGGCACGTACTATGGAGTGTCATAAGGCAAAAAGAGTTTTACCTTATTTTCGCGAGATATCGACGGAATCGCATGTAACTCGCATAGCCATATCGTTTGGTACCTATATCGTGGCCTATCGTCGTTTTCAAAATTTTGAATAACTCGACCTACCTAGCCCGCGAACTGTACTATGGAGTGTCATAAGGCAAAAAGTGTTTGACTCTATTTTCGCGAGATATCGACGGAATCATATGTAACTCGCGTAGCCCTATCGATTGGTACCTATATCGTGGCCTATCGTCGTTTTAGAAATTTTGAATAACTCGACCTACCTAGCTCGCGGCCCGTACTATGGAGTGTCATAAGGCAAAGAAGTGTTTAACCTTATTTTCGCGAGATATCGACGGAATCGTATGTAACTCGCGTAGCCCTATCGATTGGTACCTATATCGTGGCCTATCGTCGTTTTAGAAATTTTGAATATCTCGACCTACCTAGCCCGCGACCCGTACTATGGAGTGTCATAATGCAAAAAGTGTTTTACTCTATTTTCGCGAGATATCGACGGAATCGTTTGTATTTCACGTAGCCCTATCGATTGGTACCTATATCGTGGCCTATCGTCGTTTTCGAAATTTTGAATAACTCGACCTACCTAGTCCGCGGCCCGTTATATGGAATGTCATAAAGCAAAAAGTGTTTTACCTTATTTTCGCGAGATATTGACGGAATCGTATGTAACTCGCGTAGCCCTATCGATTGGTACCTATATCGTGTCCTATCGTCGTTTTCTAAATTTAGAATAACTCGATCTACCTAGCCCGCGGCCCGTAATATGGAGTGTCATAAGGCAAAAAGTGTTTTACCTTATTTTCGCGAAATATCGACGGAATCGTATGTAACTCGCGTAGCCCTATCGATTGGTACCTATATCGTGGCCTATCGTCGTTTTCGAAATTTTGAATAACTCGACCTACCTAGCCCGCGGCCCGTACTATGGAGTGTCATAAGGCAAAAAGTGTTTGACTCTATTTTCGCGAGATATCGACGGAATCGTATGTAACTCACGTAGCCCTATCGATTGGTACCTATATCATGGCCTATCGTCGTTTTAGAAATTTTGAATAACTCGACCTACCTAGCTCGCGGCCCGTACTATGGAGTGTCATAAGGCAAAACAGTGTTTTACTCTATTTTTGCGAGATATCGACGGAATCGTATGTAACTCGCGTTGCCCTATCGATTGGTACCTATATCGTTGCCTGTCGTCGTTTTCGAAATTTTGAATAACTCGATCTACCTAGCCCGCGACCCGTACTATGGAGTGTCATAATGCAAAAAGTGTTTTACTCTATTTTCGCGAGATATCGACGGAATCGTATGTATTTCACGTAGCCCTATCGATTGGTACCTATATCGTGGCTTATCGTCGTTTTCGAAATTTTGAATAACTCGACCTACGTAGCTCGCGGCCCGTACTATGGAGTGTCATAAGGCAAAAAAGTGCTTTACTCTATTTTCGCGAGATATCGACGGAATCGTATGTAACTCGCGTAGCCCTATCGATTGGTACCTATATTGTGGCCTATCGTCGTTTTCAAAATTTTTAATAACTCGACCTACCTAGCCCGCGACCCGTACTATGGAGTGTCATAAGGCAAAAAAGTGTTTTACTCTATTTTCGCGAGATGTCGACGGAATCGCATGTAACTCGCATAGCCCTATCGATTGATACCTATATCGTGGCCTGTAGTCGTTTTCGAAATTTTGAATAACTCGACCTACCTAGCTCGCGGCCCGTACTATGGAGTGTCATAAGGCAAAAAAGTGTTTAACCTTATTTTCGCGAGATATCGACGGAATCGTATGTCACTCGCGTAGCCCTATCGATTGGTACCTATATCGTGGCCTATCGTCGTTTTCAAAATTTTGAATAACTCGACCTACCTAGCCCGCGAACTGTACTATGGAGTGTCATAAGGCAACAATGTTTTACTCTATTTTCGCGAGATATCGACGGAATCGTATGTATTTCACGTAGCCCTATCGATTGGTACCTTTATCGTGGCCTATCGTCATTTTCGAAAAATTTAATAACTCGACCTACCTAGCCCGCGGCCCGTAATATGGAGTGTCATAAGGCAAAAAGTGTTTTACCTTATTTTTGCGAGATATCGACGGAATCGTATGTAACTCGCGTAGCCCTATCGATTGGTACCTTTATCGTGGCCTGTCGTCGTTTTCGAAATTTTGAATAACTCGACCTACCTAGCCCGCGGCCCGTGATATGGAGTGTCATAAGGCAAAAAGTGTTTTACCTTATTTTCGCGAGATATTGACGTAATCGTATGTAACTCGCGAAGCCCTATCGATAGGTACCTATATCTTGTCCTATCGTCGTTTTCGAAATTTTGAATAACTTGACCTTCCTAGCCCGCGGCACGTACTATGGAGAGTCATAAGGCAAAAAGAGTTTTACCTTATTTTCGCGAGATATCGACGGAATCGCACGTAACTCGCATAGCCATATCGTTTGGTACCTATATCGTGGCCTATCGTCGTTTTCAAAATTTTGAATAACTCGACCTACCTAGCCGGCGAACTGTACTATGGAGTGTCATAAGGCAAAAAGTGTTTGACTCTATTTTCGCGAGATATCGACGGAATCATATGTAACTCGCGTAGCCCTATCGATTGGTACCTATATCGTGGCCTATCGTCGTTTTAGAAATTTTGAATAACTCGACCTACCTAGCTCGCGGCCCGTACTATGGAGTGTCATAAGGCAAAGAAGTGTTTAACCTTATTTTCGCGAGATATCGACGGAACTCGCGTAGCCCTATCGATTGGTACCTATATCGTGGCCTATCGTCGTTTTAGAAATTTTGAATATCTCGACCTACCTAGCCCGCGACCCGTACTATGGAGTGTCATAATGCAAAAAGTGTTTTACTCTATTTTCGCGAGATATCGACGGAATCGTTTGTATTTCACGTAGCCCTATCGATTGGTACCTATATCGTGGCCTATCGTCGTTTTCGAAATTTTGAATAACTCGACCTACCTAGTCCGCGGCCCGTTATATGGAGTGTCATAAAGCAAAAAGTGTTTTACCTTATTTTCGCGAGATATCGACGGAATCGTATGTAACTCGCGTAGCCCTATCGATTGGTACCTATATCGTGTCCTATCGTCGTTTTCTAAATTTTGAATAACTCGATCTACCTAGCCCGCGGCCCGTAATATGGAGTGTCATAAGGCAAAAAGTGTTTTACCTTATTTTCGCGAAATATCGACGGAATCGTATGTAACTCGCGTAGCCCTATCGATTGGTACCTATATCGTGGCCTATCGTCGTTTTAGAAATTTTGAATAACTCGACCTACCTAGCTCGCGGCCCGTACTATGGAGTGTCATAAGGCAAAGAAGTGTTTAACCTTATTTTCGCGAGATGTCGACGGAATCGTATGTAACTCGCGTAGCCCTATCGATTGGTACCTATATCGTGGCCTATCGTCGTTTTAGAAATTTTGAATATCTCGACCTACCTAGCCCGCGACCCGTACTATGGAGTGTCATAATGCAAAAAGTGTTTTACTCTATTTTCGCGAGATATCGACGGAATCGCATGAAACTCGCATAGCCCTATCATTTGGTACCTATATCGTGGCCTGTCGTCGTTTTCGAAATTTTGAATAACTCGACCTACCTAGCCCGCGGCCCGTGATATGGAGTGTCATAAGGCAAAAAGTGTTTTACCTTATTTTCGCGAGATATTGACGTAATCGTATGTAACTCGCGAAGCCCTATCGATAGGTACCTATATCTTGTCCTATCGTCGTTTTCGAAATTTTGAATAACTTGACCTTCCTAGCCCGCGGCACGTACTATGGAGTGTCATAAGGCAAAAAGAGTTTTACCTTATTTTCGCGAGATATCGACGGAATCGCATGTAACTCGCATAGCCATATCGTTTGGTACCTATATCGTGGCTTATCGTCGTTTTCGAAATTTTGAATAACTCGACCTACGTAGCTCGCGGCCCGTACTATGGAGTGTCATAAGGCAAAAAAGTGCTTTACTCTATTTTCGCGAGATATCGACGGAATCGTATGTAACTCGCGTAGCCCTATCGATTGGTACCTATATTGTGGCCTATCGTCGTTTTCAAAATTTTTAATAACTCGACCTACCTAGCCCGCGACCCGTACTATGGAGTGTCATAAGGCAAAAAAGTGTTTTACTCTATTTTCGCGAGATGTCGACGGAATCGCATGTAACTCGCATAGCCCTATCGATTGATACCTATATCGTGGCCTGTAGTCGTTTTCGAAATTTTGAATAACTCGACCTACCTAGCTCGCGGCCCGTACTATGGAGTGTCATAAGGCAAAAAAGTGTTTAACCTTATTTTCGCGAGATATCGACGGAATCGTATGTCACTCGCGTAGCCCTATCGATTGGTACCTATATCGTGGCCTATCGTCGTTTTCAAAATTTTGAATAACTCGACCTACCTAGCCCGCGAACTGTACTATGGAGTGTCATAAGGCAACAATGTTTTACTCTATTTTCGCGAGATATCGACGGAATCGTATGTAATTCACGTAGCCCTATCGATTGGTACCTTTATCGTGGCTTATCGTCGTTTTCGAAATTTTGAATAACTCGACCTACGTAGCTCGCGGCCCGTACTATGGAGTGTCATAAGGCAAAAAAGTGCTTTACTCTATTTTCGCGAGATATCGACAGAATCGTATGTATTTCACGTAGCCCTATCGATTGGTACCTATATCGTGGCCTATCGTCGTTTTCAAAATTTTGAATAACTCGACCTACCTAGCCCGCGGCCCGTACTATGGAGTGTCATAAGGCAAAAAGTGTTTGACTCTATTTTCGCGAGATATCGCCGGAATCGCATGTAACTCGCATAGCCCTATCGATTGGTACCTATGTCGTGGCCTGTCGCCGTTTTCGAAATTTTGAATAACTCGACTTACCTAGCTTGCAGCCCGTACTATGGAGTGTCATAATGCAAAAAGTGTTTTACTCTATTTTCGCGAGATATCGACGGAATCGTATGTATTTCACGTAGCCCTATCGATTGGTACCTATATCGTGGCTTATCGTCTTTTTCGAAATTTTAAATAACTCGACCTACCTAGCCCGCGACCCGTACTATGGAGTGTCATAATGCAAAAAGTGTTTTACTCTATTTTCGCGAGATATCGACGAAATCGTTTGTATTTCACGTAGCCCTATCGATTGGTACCTATATCGTGGCCTATCGTCGTTTTCGAAATTTTGAATAACTCGACCTACCTAGCCCGCGGCCCGTAATATGGAGTGTCATAAGGCAAAAAGTGTTTTACCTTATTTTTGCGAGATATCGACGGAATCGTATGTAACTCGCGTAGCCTTATCGATTGGTACCTTTATCGTGGCCTGTCGTCGTTTTCGAAATTTTGAATAACTCGACCTACCTAGCCCGCGGCCCGTGATATGGAGTGTCATAAGGCAAAAAGTGTTTTACCTTATTTTCGCGAGATATTGACGTAATCGCATGTAACTCGCATAGCCCTATCGATTGGTACCTATATCGTGGCTTATCGTCGTTTTCGAAATTTTGAATAACTCGACCTACCTAGCCCGCGACCCGTACTATGGAGTGTCATAATGCAAAAAGTGTTTTACTCTATTTTCGCGAGATATCGACGTAATCGTATGTAACTCGCGAAGCCCTATCGATTGGTACCTATATCTTGTCCTATCGTCGTTTTCGAAATTTTGAATAACTTGACCTTCCTAGCCCGCGGCACGTACTATGGAGTGTCATAAGGCAAAAAGTGTTTTACCTTATTTTCGCGAGATATCGACGGAATCGCATGTAACTCGCATAGCCATATCGTTTGGTACCTATATCGTGGCCTATCGTCGTTTTCAAAATTTTTAATAACTCGACCTACCTAGCCCGCGAACTGTACTATGGAGTGTCATAAGGCAAAAAGTGTTTGACTCTATTTTCGCGAGATATCGACGGAATCATATGTAACTCGCGTAGCCCTATCGATTGGTACCTATATCGTGGCCTATCGTCGTTTTCAAAATTTTGAATAACTCGATCTACCTAGCCCGCAAACTGTACTATGGAGTGTCATAAGGCAAAAAGTGTTTTACCTTATTTTCGCGAGATATCGACGTAATCGTATGTAACTCGTGAAGCCCTATCGATTGGTACCTATATCGTGTCCTATCGTCGTTTTCGAAATTTTGAATAACTTGACCTTCCTAGCCCGCGGCACGTACTATGGAGTGTCATAAGGCAAAAAGTGTTTTACTCTTTTTTCGCGAGATATCGACGGAATCGCATGTAACTCGCATAGCCCTATCGTTTGGTACCTATATCGTGGCCTGTCGTCGTTTTAGAAATTTTGAATAACTCGACCTACCTAGCTCGCAGCCCGTACTATGGAGTGTCATAATGCAAAAAGTGTTTTACTCTATTTTCGCGAGATATCGACGGAATCGTATGTATTTCACGTAGCCCTATCGATTGGTACCTATATCGTGGCTTTTCGTCGTTTTCGAAATTTTGAATAACTCGACCTACCTAGCCCGCGACCCGTACTATGGAGTGTCATAATGCAAAAAGTGTTTTACTCTATTTTCGCGAGATATCGACGGAATCGTATGTATTTCACGTAGCTCTATCAATTGGTACCTTTATCGTGGCCTATCGTCATTTTCGAAAAATTGAATAACTCGACCTACCTAGCCCGCGGCCCGTAATATGGAGTGTCATAAGGCAAAAAGTGTTTTACCTTATTTTTGCGAGATATCGACGGAATCGTATGTAACTCGCGTAGCCCTATCGATTGGTACCTTTATCGTGGCCTGTCGTCGTTTTCGAAATTTTGAATAACTCGACCTACCTAGCCCGCGGCCCGTGATATGGAGTGTCATAAGGCAAAAAGTGTTTTACCTTATTTTCGCGAGATATTGACGTAATCGTATGTAACTCGCGAAGCCCTATCGATAGGTACCTATATCTTGTCCTATCGTCGTTTTCGAAATTTTGAATAACTTGACCTTCCTAGCCCGCGGCACGTACTATGGAGTGTCATAAGGCAAAAAGAGTTTTACCTTATTTTCGCGAGATATCGACGGAATCGCATGTAACTCGCATAGCCATATCGTTTGGTACCTATATCGTGGCCTATCGTCGTTTTCAAAATTTTGAATAACTCGACCTACCTAGCCCGCGAACTGTACTATGGAGTGTCATAAGGCAAAAAGTGTTTGACTCTATTTTCGCGAGATATCGACGGAATCATATGTAACTCGCGTAGCCCTATCGATTGGTACCTATATCGTGGCCTATCGTCGTTTTAGAAATTTTGAATAACTCGACCTACCTAGCTCGCGGCCCGTACTATGGAGTGTCATAAGGCAAAGAAGTGTTTAACCTTATTTTCGCGAGATATCGACGGAATCGTATGTAACTCGCGTAGCCCTATCGATTGGTACCTATATCGTGGCCTATCGTCGTTTTAGAAATTTTGAATATCTCGACCTACCTAGCCCGCGACCCGTACTATGGAGTGTCATAATGCAAAAAGTGTTTTACTCTATTTTCGCGAGATATCGACGGAATCGTTTGTATTTCACGTAGCCCTATCGATTGGTACCTATATCGTGGCCTATCGTCGTTTTCGAAATTTTGAATAACTCGACCTACCTAGTCCGCGGCCCGTTATATGGAATGTCATAAAGCAAAAAGTGTTTTACCTTATTTTCGCGAGATATTGACGGAATCGTATGTAACTCGCGTAGCC
This sequence comes from Pyrausta nigrata, assembly GCA_949316185.1. Taxonomy (NCBI): domain Eukaryota; kingdom Metazoa; phylum Arthropoda; class Insecta; order Lepidoptera; family Crambidae; genus Pyrausta; species Pyrausta nigrata. The sequence continues at coordinate 68,492 of OX438943.1, forward strand.
CTATCGATTGGTACCTATATCGTGTCCTATCGTCGTTTTCTAAATTTTGAATAACTCGATCTACCTAGCCCGCGGCCCGTAATATGGAGTGTCATAAGGCAAAAAGTGTTTTACCTTATTTTCGCGAAATATCGACGGAATCGTATGTAACTCGCGTAGCCCTATCGATTGGTACCTATATCGTGGCCTATCGTCGTTTTCGAAATTTTGAATAACTCGACCTACCTAGCCCGCGGCCCGTACTATGGAGTGTCATAAGGCAAAAAGTGTTTGACTCTATTTTCGCGAGATATCGACGGAATCGTATGTAACTCACGTAGCCCTATCGATTGGTACCTATATCATGGCCTATCGTCGTTTTAGAAATTTTGAATAACTCGACCTACCTAGCTCGCGGCCCGTACTATGGAGTGTCATAAGGCAAAAAAGTGTTTTACTCTATTTTTGCGAGATATCGACGGAATCGTATGTAACTCGCGTTGCCCTATCGATTGGTACCTATATCGTTGCCTGTCGTCGTTTTCGAAATTTTGAATAACTCGATCTACCTAGCCCGCGACCCGTACTATGGAGTGTCATAATGCAAAAAGTGTTTTACTCTATTTTCGCGAGATATCGACGGAATCGTATGTATTTCACGTAGCCCTATCGATTGGTACCTATATCGTGGCTTATCGTCGTTTTCGAAATTTTGAATAACTCGACCTTCGTAGCTCGCGGCCCGTACTATGGAGTGTCATAAGGCAAAAAAGTGCTTTACTCTATTTTCGCGAGATATCGACGGAATCGTATGTAACTCGCGTAGCCCTATCGATTGGTACCTATATTGTGGCCTATCGTCGTTTTCAAAATTTTTAATAACTCGACCTACCTAGCCCGCGACCCGTACTATGGAGTGTCATAAGGCAAAAAAGTGTTTTACTCTATTTTCGCGAGATGTCGACGGAATCGCATGTAACTCGCATAGCCCTATCGATTGATACCTATATCGTGGCCTGTAGTCGTTTTCGAAATTTTGAATAACTCGACCTACCTAGCTCGCGGCCCGTACTATGGAGTGTCATAAGGCAAAAAAGTGTTTAACCTTATTTTCGCGAGATATCGACGGAGTCGTATGTCACTCGCGTAGCCCTATCGATCGGTACCTATATCGTGGCCTATCGTCGTTTTCAAAATTTTGAATAACTCGACCTACCTAGCCCGCGAACTGTACTATGGAGTGTCATAAGGCAACAATGTTTTACTCTATTTTCGCGAGATATCGACGGAATCGTATGTAATTCACGTAGCCCTATCGATTGGTACCTTTATCGTGGCTTTTCGTCGTTTTCGAAATTTTGAATAACTCGACCTACGTAGCTCGCGGCCCGTACTATGGAGTGTCATAAGGCAAAAAAGTGCTTTACTCTATTTTCGCGAGATATCGACAGAATCGTATGTATTTCACGTAGCCCTATCGATTGGTACCTATATCGTGGCCTATCGTCGTTTTCAAAATTTTGAATAACTCGACCTACCTAGCCCGCGGCCCGTACTATGGAGTGTCATAAGGCAAAAAGTGTTTGACTCTATTTTCGCGAGATATCGCCGGAATCGCATGTAACTCGCATAGCCCTATCGATTGGTACCTATGTCGTGGCCTGTCGCCGTTTTCGAAATTTTGAATAACTCGACTTACCTAGCTTGCAGCCCGTACTATGGAGTGTCATAATGCAAAAAGTGTTTTACTCTATTTTCGCGAGATATCGACGGAATCGTATGTATTTCACGTAGCCCTATCGATTGGTACCTATATCGTGGCTTATCGTCTTTTTCGAAATTTTAAATAACTCGACCTACCTAGCCCGCGACCCGTACTATGGAGTGTCATAATGCAAAAAGTGTTTTACTCTATTTTCGCGAGATATCGACGGAATCGTATGTATTTCACGTAGCCCTATCAATTGGTACCTTTATCGTGACCTATCGTCATTTTCGAAAAATTGAATAACTCGACCTACCTAGCCCGCGGCCCGTAATATGGAGTGTCATAAGGCAAAAAGTGTTTTACCTTATTTTTGCGAGATATCGACGGAATCGTATGTAACTCGCGTAGCCCTATCGATTGGTACCTTTATCGTGGCCTGTCGTCGTTTTCGAAATTTTGAATAACTCGACCTACCTAGCCCGCGGCCCGTGATATGGAGTGTCATAAGGCAAAAAGTGTTTTACCTTATTTTCGCGAGATATTGACGTAATCGGATGTAACTCGCGAAGCCCTATCGATTGGTACCTATATCTTGTCCTATCGTCGTTTTCGAAATTTTGAATAACTTGACCTTCCTAGCCCGCGGCACGTACTATGGAGTGTCATAAGGCAAAAAGAGTTTTACCTTATTTTCGCGAGATATCGACGGAATCGCATGTAACTCGCATAGCCATATCGTTTGGTACCTATATCGTGGCCTATCGTCGTTTTCAAAATTTTGAATAACTCGACCTACCTAGCCCGCGAACTGTACTATGGAGTGTCATAAGGCAAAAAGTGTTTGACTCTATTTTCGCGAGATATCGACGGAATCATATGTAACTCGCGTAGCCCTATCGATTGGTACCTATATCGTGGCCTATCGTCGTTTTCAAAATTTTGAATAACTCGACCTACCTAGCCCGCGAACTGTACTATGGAGTGTCATAAGGCAAAAAGTGTTTGACTCTATTTTCGCGAGATATCGACGGAATCGTATGTATTTCACGTAGCCCTATCGATTGGTACCTATATCGTGGCTTATCGTCGTTTTCGAAATTTTGAATAACTCGACCTACCTAGCCCGCGACCCGTACTATGGAGTGTCATAATGCAAAAAGTGTTTTACTCTATTTTCGCGAGATATCGACGAAATCGTTTGTATTTCACGTAGCCCTATCGATTGGTACCTATATCGTGGCCTATCGTCGTTTTCGAAATTTTGAATAACTCGACCTACCTAGTCCGCGGCCCGTTATATGGAATGTCATAAAGCAAAAAGTGTTTTACCTTATTTTCGCGAGATATCGACGGAATCGTATGTAACTCGCGTAGCCCTATCGATTGGTACCTATATCGTGTCCTATCGTCGTTTTCGAAATTTTGAATAACTCGATCTACCTAGCCCGCGGCCCGTACTATGGAGTGTCATAAGGCAAAAAGTGTTTTACCTTATTTTCGCGAAATATCGACGGAATCGTATGTAACTCGCGTAGCCCTATAGTGTCATAAGGCAAAAAGTGTTTGACTCTATTTTCGCGAGATATCGACGGAATCGTATGTAACTCGCGTAGCCCTATCGATTGGTACCTATATCGTGGCCTATCGTCGTTTTCGAAATTTTGAATAACTCGACCTACCTAGCTCGCGGCCCGTACTATGGAGTGTCATAAGGCAAAAAGTGTTTTATTCTATTTTCGCGAGATATCGACGGAATCGCATGCAACTCACGTAACCCTATCGATTGGTACCTATATCGTGGCCTATCGTCGTTTTCGAAATTTTGAATAACTCGACCTACCTAGCCCGCGGCCCGTACTATGGAGTGTCATAAGGCAAAAAGTGCTTTACTCTATTTTCGCGAGATATCGATAGAATCGCATGTAACTCGCGTAGCCCTATCGATTGGTACTTATATCGTGGCCTATCGTCGTTTTCGAAATTTTGAATCACTCGACCTACCTAGCTCGCGGCCCGTACTATGGAGTGTCATAAGGCAAAAAGTGTTTTACTCTATTTCGCGAGATGTCGACGGAATCGTATGTAACTCGCGTAGCCCTATCGATTGGTACCTATATCGTGGCCTATCGTCGTTTTCAAAATTTTGAATAACTCGATCTACCTAGCCCGCGGCCCGTACTATGGAGTGTCATAAGGCAAAAAGTGTTTTACCTTATTTTCGCGAAATATCGACGGAATCGTATGTAACTCGCGTAGCCCTATCGATTGGTACCTTTATCGTGGCCTATCGTCGTTTTCGAAATTTTGAATAACTCGATCTACCTAGCCCGCGGCCTGTACTATGGAGTGTCATAAGGCAAAAAGTGTTTTACTCTATTTTCGCGAGATATCGACGGAATCATATGTTACTCGCGTAGCCCTATCGATTGGTACCTATATCATGGCCTATCGTCTTTTTCAAAATTTTGAATAACTCGACCTACCTAGCCCGCGGCCCGTACTATGGAGTGTCATAAGGCAAAAAGTGTTTTACTCTATTTTCGCGAGATATCGACGGAATCATATGTAACTCACGTAGCCCTATCGATTGGTTTCTTTATCGTGGCCTGTCGTCGTTTTCGAAATTTTGAATAACTCGATCTATCTAGCCCGCGGCCCGTACTATGGAGTGTCATAAGGTGTTTACTTCAATATTTTGATTTGTTTGTGTACCCTATTGATACTGCGCCGCGCGCACTCGCACGCGTACTTGCCTTGTTTTTATTTGTTTAAAACGTACCGTGAGAACCCCGACGCCCAGTCGACATCGAGACGTTACCTATGACACATGTACTAGACCGACCAGACCGCTTTCGCCGCGTGTGTATCCTGTGAAGCTCCTTACAGACATTTCGAGTGATTGTGGCCTGTGAAGTGATACCTAAGCCTGGAAAGCTGATGTGGCAAGTACCTAGCTATAAGCGATCTTACTTGACTTATTTTCCACCTATCATTGTCGCCCTCCACGTGTAATCCACTGCCTAAACTCTCAAACATTTTGGTAGCAGAGCGTAGTTTTTATTAGGACCCCTTATTAGTAACGTAATTTATTTAATTGAGAGTTATTTATTTGCTACTTTCCTTTGTAATTTGAACAAAACGTCTCGTCATATACCTAACCTATTTACAGTAAATTCCTTAATACCATTCAAATACAACTCCTTTTACATAAGTGTCGATTAAATCGATTAGCGCGTTAATTACCTACCCTTTGAGTGCAAGTGAGGTGCGCGAGCGCTTTGTTTCCCTATTGATCACGCCATTACCGCGTGACCGCGTGCGAGTTGTTTACGAGTTACGTTTGCCATACCCGGTGCATCTGCGCCGTCCCTTACTATTTGTTCCTTTACGCATCCTATTGGAATCTTTTGTGAGTTTAATTTACCTACCTTGTTTCTTGCGATTTAAAGTAAATAAAATGTCGGATACCGAAACCGGCAACGAGACCGTAAGGGCCGTACTTTACACGGATACAGCTGAATACCGTGAAGCTATAGGTGAACTCCGTTATATTAGTGACTGGGTTGATGATTCCCACCGAGTTCTTGAGACCTTTTCCTCCAATCGTATGCGAGCGCGTCTTTCCGACCTGCCACTTATGTGCGATAAGTTTTCTGCCGCTTGTTCCAAGCTGTTAGGTAATCTCGATCCTGCTATTTATGAACAAGAATATGTGCAAGTTAAGAACGAGATACGCGTAGTAAGGGACAAAGTAGACGACTTAAAAATTAAGTTAGACGAAATACGACCTCACCAATTTGAGACGTCCCGTACTAGCACCTCCTTCAAGGAGAATAAATCCCTGGCTATTGATAACCCGGCTAGTAAATTACCTGACCTACCTATACCTAAGTTTGATGGCCGTCCCGATAGTTGGATCAGTTTTATAGACCAGTTTGATAGCGTGGTGGACAACCAGCCTAGCCTTACCCCGACTTTGAAGCTACACTATTTAGTGGCAGCCTTATCGGATGAACCTCGTCGATTAATACAACACCTCAAGATTGAGGTGGGCAATTACACCGTGGCCCGTGACCTCCTAAAACGTAGGTACCATAACCTTCGTGTTTAAGCGGATACCCACATAGCTCAAATAATGATGCTCCCTATTATAACGCCTAAACTTTCCGGGTTACGTGTGTCGTTCCTGAACCCCCTGCTTTCGACTTATCGATGCTTAGAGAGATTGGAACTTCCTGTTAAACATTGGTCGTACCTATTAGTTCACTTATGCCTTGCTAAACTGCCTTCAGAGTTAAAATCGAGATTTGAACGTCGTTATGGCGATAATCCTAATCACCTGTAGCGACATCTAACCACTGTCGCCCACATTAGCAAGACGCGACGCCCTGACTCAGCTCCTACAGGCTAGATGGCGCTATTAGCCCGCTCCATACAACACAAACCGCGATATGTATGATTTAGCACGAGCTTGATTACATATAGATAAACCAAGACGGTGACCAATGGACCTTGGTCCCCGACCATAACAACCGGTCGGTAGGAAGCGCTCCCTTTGCCTTCCTAACCCAGTTGCGCCAAATTGGTGACCCCGACGTGATCTACACTGGAGCATGGAGCCTCACCGTCGTCATCATCATCGTCGCCTTCTCCCTTGCCAACAGGCATACAGCCAGCAGCATCCAGCCAGCAGTCTCCTGCAAGCCAGCTCACCAGCCCTAAGGACACCACCGTAGACCGCACCGGTTCTACCTGGTTCCTCGGCAGCCTCATTCAGCTCATCATCCCGACTCACTGTGGACTTCGAGCTCTCCCGCACGCATCGTGGACATCACACATGCTCATCCCGACTCACTGTGGATATCACGCATGTACATCCCGACTCATCGTGAGGACATCGCGCACTCATCCCGACTCACCGTGGACATCGCGCATCCCGACTCGCCGTGGACATTACGCATGCCCATCCCGACTCACCGTGGACATCGCGCATGCTCATCCCGGCATATCGTGGACTCAACAAGCACTGGCACTTGCAAGCTCACTACGCACAGACTGCTGAGCTCTCAACCATCTTGGCTCAATCAACCTCCGGTTCTTCGGGGGGAGTGGTGTAGCGACATCTTACCACTGTCGCCCACATTAGCAAGCAACTTCCAGACGCGACGCCCTGACTCGGCTCCTACAGGCTAGATGGCGCTGTTAGCCCGCTCCATACAACACAAACCGCGATATGTAAGATTTAGCACGAGCTTGACTACGTATAGCTAAACCAAGACGGTGACCATTGGACCTTAGTCCCCGACCGTAACAACCGGTCGGTAGGAAGCGCTTCCCTTTGCCTTCCTAACCCAGTTGCGCCAAATTGGTGACCCCGACGTGATCAACACTGGAGCATGGAGCCTCACCGTCGTCATCATCAGCGTCGCCTTCTCCCTTGCCAACAGCACCCAGCCAGCAGTCTCCTGCAAGCCAGCTCACCAGCCCTAAGGACACCACCACGGAACGCACCGGTTCTACCTGGTTCCTCGGCAGCCTCATCCAGCTCATCATCCCGACTCACTGTGGACTTCGAGCTCTCCCGCACGCATCGTGGACGTCACACATGCTCATCCCGACTCACTGTGGACATCACGCATGTACTCGTACATCCCGACTCATCGCGTGGACATCGCGCACTCATCCCGACTCACCGTGGACATCGCGCATCCCGACTCACCGTGGACATTACGCATGCCCATCCCGACTCACCGTGGACATTGTGCATGCTCATCCCGGCACATCGTGGACTCAACAAGCACTGGCACTTGCAAGCTCACTACGCACAGACTGCTGAGCTCAACCATCCTGGCTCAATCAACCTTCGGTTCTTCGGGGGGAGTGGTGTGGCGACATCTTACCACTGTCGCCACACTAGCAAGCAACTTCAAGACGCCCTGACTCAGCTCCTACAGGCTAGATGGCGCTATTAGCCCGCTCCTTACAACACAAACCGCGATATGTAAGATTTAGCACGAGCTTGACTACATATAGATAAACCAAGACGGTGACCAATGGACCTTGGTCCCCGACCATAACAACCGGTCGGTAGGAAGCGCTCCCCTTTGCCTTCCTAACACAGTTGCGCCAAACACCTCCCTACTTTTGATCATCTTATTACCTTTCTTGAGGATGAATGTAGGCACCACGACAATGTAGGTAGTGCTTCTGTCGTTGACACTACTACCCCCCCTACTGTGAGCTCCCTTCGTTTGCCTAAACCTAACGCGCGTTCCCCACCTCCTGCGAGAGCCTTTGTTACTTTTGCGGCGACATCTAAATGTCACCTTTGTAATAGTAGGTACTTCGCATTACTTACGTGAGTGTCCCGATTTTATTCGCCTTCCTACACGTCAACGTGTTACCTTTGTAAAAGAAGCCCGACTGTGCTATCGATGCCTGGATAGACACTCCATATCCCAATGCACGCGAAATTGTCGCTGTCGCACATGCCGCCGTTCCAGTCATCACACATCACTGTGTTATAATGACTCCTCTCCTGTAAATTACGATCGCGAGCGCTCATACCGAGACGTCTCGGCCTTAGCTTCTAACTAACCGCGGCAATCTCCACAAAGTCACTTAACGGACCGTGTGTCACCCCCACGTACTGAATGGCACCGTGTTCGTACCCCGCCCCCTCGTGATTCCCGTAGAGCATCACCTCCCCGTTCGGGCGGGCGATCCCCACCTGCACCCAGCGGTAACCGTACTTATAATGCCCCTCTAGGTCAAAGAACACAGGATGAACGTGCATTTCATCATAAGTACAATGAGGCCCCATAATTCTGACTAGATAGCAGCCCCCCTTCCATACACGCTACATCTTTACCTCGCAATTCTCTCGTTCTTTTACCTACGGCCTTGATTCATGTTAAAACCTCGTCTGGATATTATGTGGAAGCGCGTGCCTTATGTGACACTGGTGCTCAGGGCTGCCTTCTTACTACTGAGCTTGTTGTTGACCACATGAACTTACCTATCATTCCTTCTCCAGTTCCTGTTCGTGGAATAGGTAATGTTCAAGCAATTAATTCCCCGGGCATTGTATCCTTTTCATTTAAGCCAGTTAATTCTGCTTTTCCAGAAATCTCCACCAGTGCAATAGTTGTTGATGTGATTGCTGGTACCCTCCCAGAGGTAGACTTACCTAAAAGTGTAATTACCTGTACTAAGCACCTCCCTCTTGCTGACCCTTTATTTTACAAACCTGGTACTATAAGTGTACTTCTTGGAGCTGACGTCATTGGTCGCCTTTTAAGGTCCGAGTTGTTTGTGTCCCCTGATGGCCTTACTGCTATCTCGACAATATTTAGTTATGTCCTGTGTGGTCCTGTTTATGAAGGATTTACTGATTTGGAACCCCCCATGACTGGAGTCTCGCTGTCCCAAATAGTTGAAAAATTCTGGAAAATCGAAGAAAATCGAACCCAATCTCCAGATGCGAACCCCTTGGATAAAGAGTGTGAAACCTTTTTTAAAGCAACTGCCACTCGTGAAAGCGATGGTCGATTTATGGTTAGACTCCCTTTTCTTCATGATCGTCCACCTCTTGGTGATTCTAAAACCAATGCCTTACGGCGATTCCATAATCTTGAGAAGCGTTTGCAAGCTAATCCTAATTTTCGAGAGAAATATATTTCCTTTAAGCGCGAGTACCTTGACCTAAACCATATGTCCCTTTCATCATATGACTCGACCCGGGAACATTATTTTATCCCTCATCATGGTTTTTTAAGTCCGGATAGTAAAATCGTGTTGTGTTGGTTAAAAACCACTCCTCACCTGCTTCAGACTTTTGAGGCTAATCGTGTCTCCCCGATTAATAATAGTCCTACATCTAGTGAATGGAGGCACGTCCCAGGCTACATGAACCCTAGTGACTGTGCATCGAGAGGTATGTCAGTCACCCGACTGATCGACCACTCCCTTTGGTTTTCACCTTTGTGGTTGACGCAGTCTCCTGACAACTGGCCCGGTATTTCGGAACCTAACCCAAGTAGTGATCTTCCTGGACTACGTTGTTTAGTAGTCTCTGCCGATGTACCTACCCCGGATCCCTCATTCTTATTAGAGCGGTATAGTTCTTTCAACAAGCTAATAAACGTGACTTGTTACCTAAGGCGGTTTTTATTTCCTAAATCTTACTCGTCCTATCTGAGCCCTGAGGAACGGAGAGATTCCCTTTTGTTTTTAGAGAAAATTGTTCAATTTACCTCCGTTTCTGATGAACTTGATCGCTTACGGCGCACTGTGGGTCGAAACGCCATTTTGAGGGACTTAGCATATGACTTTCTATTTTCACTTTTTTCTTTTTACCAATGGATAGCCTATTATAGCCTTAATCGAAAATGTCATAAGGCATTTTGTGCTAAACCTTATAGTTTAGCTGTAAAAAAATAAATAGTTTTTTTTTGTATGGGACGGATTACTTAAGTCTATATTGTTGTTGACCCAAGGGTGATCACGCGTTGAAACCTTTTTATTCTTGTTATTTACCTATAGTACTATAAATAAGCACTAAAAGCTTGTCTATAAGTCTGCAATTCTCTGAGTTATTGCGATCGGAAAATAAATATATTTTATACCTTATAAAGCTTGATTTTTGAATAACATTTATCAAATTAAACGTTAAATAGTAGGTGCAGGTTAAATATTACACCATTTGTGATTCGGTAATAAACAAAACCATTAACCCACACAATCTTTAAGTACTCAAAAACATACAAAGGATTAAGAAATTAGTTAAATTACTTTGAAAACAAATACTTACTATTATGTTTACGCTAATTGGTAATGTTTTCTGCTAAAATAGCTAATGATTACGTGATTAACTAACTATGTTTCACATTATTATCTATTTATGAAATAAATTAAGTGATACCACTAATCACTTTCAAGTACTCATTATTTTAGGTTTCTAATTACTAATTAGGGTTGTTATTTTATTATGAAAATTCAATAGTTGCTGGTGTTACAAAAGGTATATAATATCCGTAATGAGAAAATCATAACTAGTATTCGTTGAACCTTCGTTTAACTGCTATTTAAATCTCTTGTGACTGTGAATTATTTTCTTTTCGCTAAGATGGAAAATATAGTAAATAATTTAGATTTGTTTGTGATTTTGAGAGAAAACTTGGGATCACTGTCGGACAGTAAAAAACTTTTTGATTTTCTTCAAGAGAAAATGAATGTGCCGGAGAAGACCAGTGCTGTACTTAAAAAGTTCTGTGAGCGATTTTGTTCTATTGTGAGTGCTAGATGGAGAAGGAGTAGTCGCGTTTTACCTCAGTTTATACGGAACAATGGAGATTGGCTAGAAAGTCCAATAACTTGGCCTGAAGAAGTTATCTTAAGCAAAGATCATGAAGACACGTGTGATGATACTGATAATATAGAAAATCTGCCACCATCTACATCACAACCCTCTACGTCAGAACCATCTACATCACAACCTTCTACGTCAGAATCTCCTACATCAGGACCTTCAACAGCTATGTTTACACCAAGAAAACCTTTTGAAGATTTGGGCTCCAAGCAAAAGCGAAGACGTGTGGAGGAAATAAATAAATCGCTGTCATTGTCCCCTGAAGAAGTGAATGCGGTTGCTATGAGGAGCTTAAAAAGTTCTGGAAACGAAGATGTGGCAAAAATTATGCAACATTTATTGGATAACCCAGAAGACCTTGAAAAAGTAAAAGATTGTATAGGTAAAAGTGAAGACAAAAGAAAAACATATACACCCGAAAAAGCATTGGCTTTAATAATTTCCCTTAAACTTTCGAAGTGGCAATACATAAACCTAAGAGAGGCAGCTAGCGAAAATGGTACAGACTTGTACCCTTCGTACTATAAAGTTAGACAGGAAAAACAGAATTGTTATCCAAAAACAGAAGACATCTTGGTTACTGAAGACGGAGCATCAATTAAGTTGCAAGCTTTGCTGGATTTAACTGTATACAGACTTTTGGATTCGATTACTTTGGACCTGAAACTTGCCACTGATTTACAACTTGTGAGCAAATGGGGTTTTGATGGTGCTTCAGGTCAAAGTAATTACAAACAAAAGTCTGATACAGAGTTTCATGAGAGCAGTATATTTATGACCAGTCTAGTACCGATTAGGCTGCAGAAACCTGATGGAACAGTGCTTTGGGAAAATGACCGACCTTCTTCAACCTTTTATTGACGTCCAATTATGTTTAAATTTACAAAAGAATCTCAAGCAACTGTAACAGCCATAAAAGCCAGCATATCCGGAGAAATAGAAGCACTTTTACCGTCAAGAATTGAACAGATTGCAGTAAAACACCAATTACATTTGACAATGATTGACGGCAAGATAGCCTCCTATTTATCAGGGACTTCGTCAGCTGTCTGCGATATTTGTAAAGCGAAGCCATCGGAAATGAATGATCTGGAATCCCATCCCCAAAGACAGCATAATGAAGATATGTATCAGTATGGGCTATCATCTCTTCATGCTTGGATAAGGTGCATGGAGTGCTTACTACATATAGGTAAGAAAAAAAATTATAATTTTCACCACGCTAAATTACATATTATTTGAAGTAATAATTAGTAGTAGTATTAGTATTTTTAATCATTATTTTTCATTATATTTTTGCTTGTTTTGTAGCCTACCGGTTGGAGTTCAAAACATGGAGTTGCAGAGGTGATGACAAAGAAAAAATGAAGCTACGCAAAAGCGCTATTCAAGAAGCATTCAAAAAGGACAGTGGTTTGCTAATTGATGTGGTCAAGCAAGGAGTTGGCACCACTAACGATGGCAATACTGCAAGGAAATTTTTCAGGGAAGCAGACACAACAGCCCGTATCACTGGAATTGATCAGAATTTAATTGAAAGGTTACACGTGATTCTCCAAACTGTTGCGTGTGGAGAACGCGTTGATATTTCTAAATTCTCTCAATTTTGCAATGATACTGCGGAATTATATGTAAAACTGTATCCCTGGTATTATATGCCTTCCAGTTTGCACAAACTTTTAGTGCATGGTTCTGCCATTATTCAGCATTTTGGTTCCATTCCAATTGGTAAACTGTCGGAAGAAGCAGCAGAAGCTCGCAATAAAGACTTCCGTAATTATAGAGAACACCATTCTAGGAAAGTAAGTAGGATAGCGACGAATGAAGATATTTTACACAATTTTCTTTTGTCTTCTGATCCTAAGATTACCAGTCTTAGACCTCGGATGGTAAAACGAAACCTATTGGTTCTCTCTTCGAGAGCCAAAGAGCTTCTTCTGGATTTTCCGACAGAACCAGCATTAGATTTTATTGATGTAGATAATTTACAAGATAGTAATAGTGATAGTGAGTAAGTTTCATTGTATTAAAATTCCTTGTGATTTAAGATAATTGTAAATACTTGTATTATTGATATTGGAATGGTAGCTTTGTACATATTATTTTATTAAATTCTTTGTTATTTAAGTGTAATTTATGATTTTGTGTTGTTACATTTATGATATATTTGTGTAAATGTTTTAAAATATTAAGGCAAAACGAGAAGTCAGTGGTTCGTTGATGTTTGTATGTTTTGTTGGCTTAATTTTAAGTAATTTTCTAATAATTTTTATGTTCTTAATTATGCACCTACTTAAATGTTTATATTTTGTGTCAATGAACAATATTTTAAAAATAAATGCTCAGGTGCTTAACGTTTAATTTTATTGTATTTATCTAATCCAATTATCTCTGAAACATGCAGAGCGATTCCAGCATAAACGTCTATAGAATAGCCACAAACCAAAACTTTTTTCTTTTTAAAGCAGCATCTATAACGTCTCATTAACATTCAAGTACTCAAAGATTGTATGGGTTCATGCTTTTGTTCGTTTCCTAATCACAAATGGTAAAATACGTAACCATCAGTTACTATTTTACGTTTAATTTGATAAATGTTATTCAAAAATCAAGCTTTGTAAGGTATAAAATTTATTTATTTTCCGATCGCAATAACTCAGAGAATTGCAGACTTATAGACACGGTGTTAGTGCTTGTTTATAGTCCTATAGGTAAATAATAAGAATAAAAAGGTTTTAACGCGTGATCACCCTTAGGTCAACAACAATATAGACTTAAGTAATCCGTCCCATACAAAAAAAAACTATTTATTTTTTTACAGCTAAACTATAAGGTTTAGCACAAAATGCCTTATGACATTTTCGATTAAGGCTATAATAGGCTATCCATTGGTAAAAAGAAAAAAGTGAAAATAGAAAGTCATATGCTAAGTCCCTCAAAATGGCGTTTCGACCCACAGTGCGGCGTGGCGATCCTATCACTAACTCCCTGAGAAAGTTGAATTTATTTCTAGATGACAGAGGCCTGATTCGAGTTGGAGGTCGATTACGAAACTCCGATCTATCCTTTGATGCGCGCCATCCCCTTCTTCTACCTAAGAATGGTAATTTCGTGAACATCCTTATTTCACATTACCATCGCGAGAATGCACATGCTGGTGTTAATGCAATTCTTGCCATGTTAAATAGAGAGTTTTGGATCTTGTCTGCACGCAGAGCTATTCAGCATGTGATTTTTAAATGCCCTCCCTGTTATCGTCTCAAGGCGGCTGTATCTCAACCCTTCATGGGTGACCTACCTAAAGACCGCGTCACGGCTGCTAGACCGTTTGTCGGTGTAGGTACCGATTTTGCAGGACCCTTTTTTACGAAAGTCCAGGCCTATAGGAACAAAAGGTTAGTGAAAAGTTACCTGTGTGTATTTGTCTGCCTTTCTACTAAAGCCGTTCACCTTGAGGTTGTGTCGGACCTAACTACTAAAGCCTTTATTGCGGCCTTTTCCCGATTCGTGTCGCGTCGTGGTGTACCTCGCCTAATCCAATCCGATTGCGGTCGAAATTACATCGGTGCCAACAATTACCTGAAAGAGTTAGAGTGTTTCCTGTCTCAAAACCAGGCGGCTATTGGTCCTGAGCTTTCAAAGCGGAACATATCCTGGGTTTTCGATCCTCCTGTTTGCCCTCACTGGGGAGGTCTTTTGAAGCTGCGGTTAAATCGGCGAAATCGCACCTAAAACGAGTAGTAGGCGATACCCCCCTTACGTTTGAAGAGCTGACCACTGTTTTTGCTAAAATTGAAGCAGTTTTAAATTCACGCCCATTGTGACCACTTTCTCCGGACCCTAATGATGTCGAAGTGTTAACTCCCGGCCATTTCTTAATTGGACAACCCTTAACTGCACTTCCGGAGTTCCCTTATAAAGACGTAAAATTACATCGCCTTACACGGTTTCAGCTAATCCAACAAATTACCCAGCACTTTTGGTCTCGCTGGCATTTAGAATACTTAAATACATTACAAATTAGAAATAAATAGACCTCTCCTTCTGATCCTCCTAAAGTAGGTGAGCTAGTACTCATAAAAGATGACAACCTTCCCCCTTTGCAGTGGCGTCGTGGACGCATTATTAATTTATACCCTGGCCAAGACCAAGTTGTTCGTGTGGTAGATGTTAAAACTCCTACCGGTAGCCTAAAGAGATCTTTGACGAAATTAGTTCGTCTTCCTGTCCAGTGAACTTCCTTTCCTTAGCTTCCTAACCTTCTCGTAAACACTTGACGTGTTTAGGGCGGGCGATATGTTTACTACAATATTTTGATTTGTTTGTGTACCCTATTGATACAGCGCCGCGCGCACTCGCACGCGTACCTGCCATGTTTTTTTTTTGTTTAAAACGTACCGTGAGAACCCCGACGCCCAGTCGACATCGAGACGTTACCTATGACACATGTACTAAACCGACCAGACCGCTTTCGCCGCGTGTGTATCCTGTGAAGCTCCTTACAGACATTTCGAGTGATTGTGGCCTGTGAAGTGATACCTAAGCCTGGAAAGCTGATGTAGCAAGTACCTAGCTATAAGCGATCTGACTTGACTTATTTTCCACCTATCATTGTCGCCCTCCACGTGTAATCCAGTGCCTAAACTCTCAAACATAAGGCAAAAAGTGTTTTACCTTATTTTCGCGAGAAATCGACGGAATCGTATGTAACTCGCGTAGCCCTATCGATTGGTACCTATATTGTGACCTGTCGTCGTTTTCGAAATTTTGAATAACTCGACCTACTAATTCATTCTTGGGAAATTGTGTCAAATTTTTCAATAAAATACCTCATAATGTTATCGAACTACCTATTAAGAAATTTAAGTTACATGTCAAAACTACCCTAATGTCGAAGGGGTATTATAAAATTCAAGACTATCTTAATGACGAGACATTGAGAATGTATGGACAGTCCAGCCTGCACCAAACTGATGTACCTACCTGTTTATTTTGATTTGTTTTATTTTTGTGGCAGCTAGTGGTGACTGAGTTTGTTCCGGCGTTTCTTCTCAGCACTTGCCAGATTGTCTGTGTCTTGTCTCGAAGCGCTAGTAGGGCCCAAAAGATAAGGAGACATGTTCTGCCCCATGTGGGCCATAATTTATTGATATTTTGACGTTCATAAGTGGCATTTTGTGTCCTAAATTGAATAAAGAATTTTTGACTTTGACTTTGACTTTGACTTACCTAGCTCGCGGCCCGTACTATGGAGTGTCATAAGGCAAAAAGTGTTTTACTCTATTTTCGCGAGATGTCGACGGAATCGTATGTAACTCGCGTAGCCCTATCGATTGGTACCTTTATCGTGGCCTATCGTCGTTTTCGAAATTTTGAATAACTCGATCTACCTAGCCCGCGGCCCGTACTATGGAGTGTTATAAGGCAAAAAGTGTTTTACCTTATTTTCGCGAGATATCGACGGAATCGTATGTAACTCGCGTAGCCCTATCGATCGGTACCTATATTGTGGCCTATCGTCGTTTTTTGAAATTTTGAATGACTCGACCTACCTAGCTCGCGGCCCGTACTATGGAGTGTTATAAGGCAAAAAGTGTTTTACTCTATTTTCGCGAGATATCGACGGAATCGTATGTAACTCGCGTAGCCCTATCGATTGTTATCTTTATTGATTGATGATTACCTCATTTGCACCTCTGCGACAATAATTACGCAAAAATTTACCCTACCACCCTCCCATTGTTCATTTACCATCTAGGTTTTGTCGTTTTTACGGAAAATTTTACTTTTTTAATCGTTAATATTTACTTGTATACAGTTACCGCGTGTGGTTGCGGTGTCTATTGATGCGTTCACGCATAAGTTTAGCTAGTTTTAGTGGTCCAAAATCAATTGATATTGGATTTATTTTTGTTAATAATTAATAAAACACCGGCCAAGTGTGAGTCGGGCTCGAGCACTGACGGTTCCGTACAAACAAAGGTTTTTTTTAATGATATGTCTACAAATTTGCGATGTTTGAACTTTTTCCTTTACTTGCACTTTATTAAGAAATATAGGGAATAATGATAATAATATTAATGCCCTCATAGCCGAATTCCATCTAAGTGGCCAATCTCAACAAAGATTAGCCAACTGCGCGGGAGATATTATAGTGCACAAGTGTGTGCGCAATACACAAGTGCACTGTCTTTCCTTTATTTTCATAATTTAGTGAGACGGCAGTCCGACATGACCGTAGAGAGAACAGGCGCAGGACTAACGGCTTTACGTGCTTTCCGAGGCACGGTGGTGTTAGCAACACCAACTTCCTGACTCCAGAGCTGTGTCCGAGTTATTTCAAGTCAGAAAAACCCAACACTTTTTCAATGTCAGTATAGGAAATACTAGTGGGCGAACCAGTTTGATTTGGGTCGAAATGGTGATGCTTCTGTCGTTTCATAGCTTCAGGAGCCGTGTCATTTCGTAGCTGTAGCCTGGTAGAAATCGGTGTCTGCTCTGCTGCGAAGAATGGTTACTTGGTGTGTCTTAGCTATCGTGGTGGTTGTTGATCGCGAATGTGATACCTGGCGCTTGCTCTATTTGATTTAATAAGTTCTGTTCGTTCAGTGTGATTCATTATCATCAATGGTACACGGCCTCATGGGTAACTCATTACAGACCCAACTACTTCCTATATTATTACGGACTAAGCGTACCACCAATGCGTTTTATTACTAAGTTTTGAGAAGATTAGGCACGACGGCCCAAAAAGTATACAGGTGTCCAAAAAATGATTACCTATAACTGCGAAAAGGTCACAGTATGATCTATTACATGCCTAAAAAATCAAGTAAAAGTGTTACCAGTTTCGACATATTATTTTTTTTTATTTTTTTGTGAATTTTTTCCTTATTGTATATAATTTTATGTAATTTCTACAAATGAAGACTTTTCACCCACCACTTTTGTCCCACCGGATGACACAGTCGATTAATTCTTGTAAGTGAAATTCAATTTAATTTCATAAAAACTTGCAAAATAATTGCTTAAGTTATAAAAATAATTATGAAGACTTATTTTGGACTATCTCATGGATACCTGAGCTACCTTAAACCAATGTAATTTTTTAAAATTGAATATGTGTAAAACCTTAGAAAAACACTTTTTGAGATAAGAAAAATAAAAAACCTAATTCGAACTTCTGACTTTGATAGCCCGTGGTGTAAAAAAAGTATGTAGTGGATCGTGCCAAATGTTTTAATAAATTGCTCTATTATTGCCAATTTTAAAATGGTAAATATAGTTAGTTTTTCTATGATTTAACCATAAATTCGCGGTTTTCAGGCTTAATTCCAATGCCTAAGATTAAATTTAGGCTCAATATCTATCTTTCTCTGTCAAACGAACGAAAAGAAACATACTACAATAATCTAGAAACGTCAAATTAAGTAATGCGATTTCTTACGTATTTTACAAGATTTTGCGTGTTTTCGTCTAACGATCAAGTAAGATCGTTCATATTTTACTTACTGATACTCCTTCTGCATTGTTACTAGGCGGCATACCTAGCCCCTAAAAGCTAATCTAGACTTGTACACTTAACTTGGACAGGGGCCACTTGCGCACGACCGAATTAACTATTCCAGACTTTTTCAAGGCCTATTATCTGAATTGAAAGCCCACTTGCATAGGTCTGGATAAGCTAATCTGGACTGGGGCAAGTGGGTTTTCAGGCAATAGGCCTTGAACAAATCCAGATTTGCTAATTTGGACGTGCGCAAGTGGACCTACTAGGCCTTGGAAAAGTCCGGACGTGCACAAGTGGGCCTATTTATGATAGATAACTCAAGTAACTTATGTAGGAGCTCTTAATAAATCCTGTGACCAAACTCGTAAATAAAAGTCATATTTTTTACAATTAGGTCAACTAAATAACCCTACCTTTTAATCCAGCGAGCCCGACGATGTAGCCGGTTGAATTTCAGATACTTGCTGCGAGACGCCAACTTAACAAGTAAACATCATTTCAGATACTTGCTGCGAGACGCCAACTTAACAAGTAAACATAATTTTCGAAAAAAACAAAACACCCGACTGCAAAAAATTGTATAAGTATTTTTGAAATGGACTTTTACTGGCTTTCATTTGATACCCATATTGCTATGGTAAGGAAAAAATCAAGCCCTCTCCCCCCTTTATTCCCATTTGCGGGCGCCATTTTTAAAATTTATATAGCCTATGTCACTCTCACAATTTTTACAAATTCAACGACACCTCATATGTCAAAAACGTTCCAGTCGTTTGGGCTGTAGGGCGTGCCAAACAATTATACATACAAACATACATACATACATACTCTCGAAAAACATAACCCTCCTTCCGCAAATAAACAATATTTCATTTAATTTCATTTCATTTCCGCAGTCGGGTAAAAACAAAACAACTTTAAACGGCACGGGCGATTTTCCAAATGGTAAACAAAAGAAAGAGAGAAAGCCCGCCAAAACTGTGCCCGTCATTTTTATAAAAGCGTTTTATAAAAGTGTTTTCCCGACTGAAATTTTTTAGGTACAAAATTTTGGTCATTTACTGTGTAATTATAAATTTAATTAATGTGTCTAACATTATAATAATACTTGAATTCATGCAACGTACCTACCTGTCTAAGAATTTTATTTTCACTCCTGACGTTTCAGCTCGTGCATGGACCGTGGTCGCAGGCTGACTGGATATGAGCGGTGTCATC
This sequence comes from Pyrausta nigrata, assembly GCA_949316185.1. Classification (NCBI taxonomy): domain Eukaryota; kingdom Metazoa; phylum Arthropoda; class Insecta; order Lepidoptera; family Crambidae; genus Pyrausta; species Pyrausta nigrata. The sequence continues at coordinate 88,277 of OX438943.1, forward strand.
TCGCCGAGCGCGTTGAAAGTTGTTCTTCCACCCGCACTTCACTAACATTTAAGTTACTAGTACAGTCAGCCTGGCAAACTACACTAACAGTATCCGAATTAGTTTAGGAGTTTTTTATATTCTTACTAACCATAGCATAAGTAGGTACCTTTGTTTTACTAAGCCTGGAGTTAACCAACTAATGTTAAATTTTTTATCGGCCGCTTTAGCATTATTTGACATGGATTTTGTATGGCAATTCTGACAAATTAACGGTTAATCGAGGTTTACCGGTTGTTTAAAACTTGGTGAACTCGGGTCTCTAACAAGTAACACTGTGGAACTTGGTTCCAAATTCAAAAATCATTTATTCAACTTAGGACACAAAATATCAATCCACATTGGCCCGTATGGGGCCAGAACATGTTTCCTTATCTTTTGGGCCCTACTAGCCTTCCTTCGAAACGCACAATCTGGCAAGTGCTAAGAAGAAACGCCGATATTATATTAATTAGGTACATACTTCTTTTAATATAAAAAAGGTGTAATATTGATTCCATGAGTCCCTAGAGTCCTTGCTCCTTATCTATGTGGCTACAGAATAAAACATAGTGACGCAACGCGGCATTTCAGCGTTAAAAAGCACTTGAAAATTTCGACAGGCTCTGCCAACGCCAGGGTGGCCGAGAGGTTAGGCAATCGCCCGGTATGCGAGGAACGCGGGTTCATTTTTTCAAGTGCAAAAATATATTTAGATTGCATAGTGAATGCTTATCACTTAAAAACAATAACTTTAAAACATAGTGAGCTTTATTTCTTCTTAGCCGTCAATCTGCGAGTGTTTAGTGGTCATCACGTCCGGGGTGGCGGCACACTTCATGATCCGTCGCCATTCATCTCTTAACGCAGCTCCTGATGCACACTTCGTTGAGTGGACCACCGAGGAATGATCAGGACTAAAACGTGGAAACACAAATTGTCTGCCGTTTTGGTAGGGTAAAGGGACTGTTAAGGTATGTGCCTACTACACCGTACCATACCCTGACCGTGCTAATACTGTATAAAAAGTACATATTTGACTGTCGACCTTAGCGTTAAAAGTAAAAGTTCAAAATGTCGTCAATGCAGTTATCTTGGTACTGTCAAAATGAACTTATATTCTTTAAACTTTTACTCCTCTGCTTAGAGTTCAAATAAAATGTGCATTTTATACAGTGTAGTGGTGACAGACTTTTATCCTTAATCCAGTGAATACGAGGGGGATAACAAAAACACGTGACTGATATGATGATAACTTTTATTTACTTATTATTATCCTATGTTATAATAGCTACGCGGCGATTGCAGAGCGAGAGGTCTCCGTGGTGGAAATGGGTCCGTAGGGTCATGCACACGCCGACACCGCTTGCGCCGCTGAAATTCAGACAGGTATTACATTATGGTCCGACACGTTCATGCGCGACCCTCCTGCGCCACGTGGGGGGGGGGGGGGAGCGAGGAAGCGCACATCGAAGAAAGAATGACTAACAATTCTACAAATATGAAGTTGTTAGGTTTACAGGATGAAATAACGAGATGGGTCTACACATTCACATACAGGGTGCTTATTTCAATCCGAGCGTTAGTAAAACGACCTAAGATCACTTACAAAACACGCATTAGAAACCAATTAATACGAGAAAAATAAAATGAAATTATAAACGATCATTTTTTGTAAAACCCTTACTGTACTGTGGCGTAAGATACGACACGTTTGCACTGTACGAGTAGCAGGCGCGACGAGCGATAGGTACCTACTCAGCTTGTTCTCATCTGACGTCTGCGTTGTTCCTTAATGTGTAAATAGCTATTTGTAAAACAACTGATCTCACGTACTTCGATTATTTGATACCAAATTTCCCTTCCTGCTTTTAACGGGCTTAGGACGGACAAACATACCTAAAATTTATGACACCTATGAATTCAATACACTGAGTTTGGGCAATCAATTAGAAATTGGTCCCTGAGCTTTCAGTATCTACTATTTTTCCGTATACACTAATCTTTTCACATCACCCCACAATTAAAAGTCTTAAGGCGTTAAGTCTGGGGACCGTGGTGGCCAAGGCGGCACAGGTCCACCACGCCCGATCCACTGACTTCCGAATACACGATTCAGGTAGTCACGCACTTGAAGACCGTAATGAGGCGATGCTTCTTCGTGTTGGTAGAAAAGGTTATGAACTTACGATGGAGAAACAATGGTATGTCTTCCAACATCTCTTCAACGACGTTTTCCAGCAGTCCTTGGTATGTAACACTGGTGAAGCGGCCTTCGATGAAGTAAGGTGATTCCCTACTATCCCAGCCCACACATTGGGACTAAAGCGATGTTGAAATGAGTCTCTCTTGGTGACGTGTGGGTTGTGGTCACAGTGGGTCTACCAGTGCTCATTGCTCATCAACTAGCTCAACGTTAGAATAATTTTGCGTCATTTTGAAAAACACACGGACGAGTTGGATTCGCGATGTTTTCGTTACAACTGAGTTGGGCCGGAGTAAGTGTGACAAAGACACCAATAGTGGCGGCTCCCGGTCACAGGCGCCGTTTGGGCGCCCGGCCTTTCGGCGCGCGCGCTAATCCTTTGTATGTATTGTAGTGAGCGCATTAAAACATCCGTTCGGCGAGTGTTGGGGTCCGATTCCGGAATCGAATGGGAACTATATGAAAATCGTGATAATTTGATAATTACATTATTTTTTTTCGAAGTCTGTTTCTTAGTGATTCGTGATCAGAATAAGGTAAATAATCACTTCTGAAAATACCGCTCGGATTGAAATCAGCATCCTGGATAATATCTATTTCATTTTATTTTACAGGTGACAGGTTAACACAGACTGCGGGCCTGCTTATTCCGAGGTCATGGTACGAATTAATGGAACTATAGAAACAGTTTGTGATGGTAAGGTTGCTACACAATGGACTTGCAACCGGCAAAACCGGCAGAGATGTAGAGACATCACAAGACGTGCTGCAGCTCTGAAAGTGAGCGGCGACGTCGCAACCCTGTCCATCAACAGTCACGTCCACTCCGCTAAGAGCCTGACTAAAAAGTGATGGGAAGGGTCTCGAAAGTTACAATGAACTATTGTTACTAGTGTACCTGCTCCAATCACATGGTCACGCGCGCTCCGAGCAGGTCCCGCAAGCGACGAAGCGTCGCGTCTCGCGCTTGTCGCAGCTGCGGCGCGCCCGCGCAGGTCGCCAGCAGCGCCGCCGGCGCGCCGCAGCGAGAACGAGCCTGCTCCGACACGCGAGCGCCGGACCCTGCGCCGGTTATCACCCACGTGGTCTCGATCTCCTCTGGAAGTTACAATGGCACGGTTTATAGATTTATTTTTAAAAACCTAATAGAAAACACGTTTTCACATTAATAAACGAAATAGTCAACGACTGTGTCCCAGTTATGAGCACCCACTCCTAGAGATTTAGACATGTTTTATTCAAAGCAATTTTCGAAACGAATTAAATAAAGTTTGTGTATGTTTACGGGTAAGTACGTGTGTACGCATGTGTTTGTGTGTATTGTGCTTGTTGTACAATCTACAATTGTGAATTACTAAGACGACAAAAAAATTCTAGAACAATCGACTTTTACTTAACTTGACACTAATTTACTTAACATACTTGTTTTAATTCGATAATTTGTTCCGCACGATCCTCCTGCTGAGCGCCAGATGTGCGGGACGTGAGGTATGCTAGGAAGCTGTGGTGCTTGCGGTAAGGGCATTTTTTTAAATAGTCTTGATTTGCTATCGGCGCTTTCCGCTCCTCCCACGCCTGGTGCGGCGCAGATACGAAGAAAGCACATGAATTTGTTGGACATAATGGAAGCGATGTAAGTATAGTCCGACAAGTTCCTGCGCAACACTCCTGCGCTACACAAGACGTGCGCAACTGTCATAGGAAATGACTAATAATAATAATAAATAAATTGTTAATAATAACAACAAACACACCAATTACCTAGCCCCAAACTAAGCGTGAGCTTGTGCTATGTTGACTAGGATAACGGATAGACATACTTATAATACATTTATAAACATCCATGACTTAGGTTTAAATGCTCGTGCTCATCACACAAACACTTTCCCCTTGCGGGATTCAAATCCGCAACCACCTGGTTTAGAAGTCCGGTGCGCGAACCACTCCACCAAGACGGTCGGCAAAGTATGTCTCGCCTTGCGCACGAACTAGTCGCACTATGTACAGTACAGTACAAGCAGGTGTGTAGTGTGTACGCTCACCGCATATCTGCGGCCAGGGCAGTAGCGGCAGGCGGGAGCAGTGCTGCCGCAGGAGCAGCACGCGGTGCGCGGGGGCGGCGCCGTGCTGCAGTCGCGCGAGGGGCGCGGGGGCGGGGGCGGACTTGCCGCTGGAAACCGTCGGAAAAATAACGATTAACAATAGTAGATTGTTATACGGCGGCGGCCGGGCGTTAGAACAAAGTAAGAGCGCCAATAGCACGAGAGTGAAATTAGTGCTTTCACTCGAGTTAAACATACTATTTTTCATTACGACTGTGTAGAAAGAAATAATGCATTTATTATTTTGTTATGCAATCGAAGGTGCGTTCCGTTTGATATCCGCAAAGGGCCCGACCGGCACATTTTGGTGTTTCACTTGGTCCACGAGCGGCGCCAAAATCGTCGCTGACGGCAAGTGCAACGCAACCCGACAACTTTTTTTTCGAAATGTTGGTTCCCCTGCTTTGGGCAATAGTAGGTCCACACTTACGTAGCAGGGAGGGAATAGTAGATTATTCACCAAGGGGGTAAAGTGATGTCTTACGTCACGGGCGTCATCTTGAATCGTGAGCGTAACGAAGGATTCGTGAATTAACTCCCGAGCATAGCGAGGGAGTTAAAAGTAGAATCCAGAGTGGAGCGAGGGATTTAAGCTCGCCCAAGACAAAGAGAACTTTATCCCCGAGGAGAATACTCTGCTTTTCACACTTCCTACGAGGCAATAAAAAAATTTACTACACGAAACTTATTTTATCTATATACCTATATCCTCTGACTTTTTTGGCATTAAATACTATTATTAACAATACCAGCAGCTTTACATCTAATGGACTCCAGTGTCATAAACTACTTTATACTCCTACTATTGAATAAAAGTCATAACTATCGATACTATCATTACTATCGATATTCTATCGATACTATTGCTTTTGCCTAGCCTATCGATAGTCTATCGATACTATTGCTTTTGCCTCAACTATCGATAGTCTATCGATACGATCGATATTTTATCAATACTATTGCTTTTGCCTCAACTATCGATAGTCTATCGATACTATTGCTATTAGAGACAATAGCAATAGTATCGATACACTATCGATACTATTGCTTCATTCATTAGTCAGCTTTTTTCAGCAGATTCATTAGTCAGCTTTTTTGGCATGCCTCATATAAGTACGTATTTGTGCCAAATTACAGCTTTCTTTCCTCCTACGCCTATGCTAAAGCCCCGCACTGCGAAACCGATCACTGTACGGAACAGTCGTGTGCTAAATTAAATTGTGATTTTTAAAAATGATTCCATTTATTTATTAAGATTTTTAGCAAGCAACATATTTAATTATTAAGATTTTACTAACGTATTTTATTTTGGCTGTATTTTATTTTGATTTTGGCTGTACGCGCATACATCCGCACGGCAGAGCGGTCAGCGGCGCACTGAGCGCGCTCCTATTGTTCCGTAGCGCGTCAGTCGACCGACGTACGCGCCGCTGACGAGCGAGACCGACGCGCGTCGTACGCGGCGCGTACTAAATTATCTGCCGCTGACGACAGCGTTGCAGTGCAGTGCTTCATAGAACATTGTGTTTATTCGTACGCTCGACCGATGTACGCGACCGACGTCAGCGTAGGAGGAAATCAAGCCTAAGGGTCTCTTCTACGCTAGGTTGCGGACAGAAAAACAAACAGATTCTCTGGCGAAAGTAAAGGTTTCCTGGACTACGGAACCCTACAACTGACCTAGTTTCCAAGGTCTCCTCGTGCGCGACGACGGACGCGCGGCCGACGCAGCGCGCGCCGCACGCGTACGACACCACGTAGCGCCACGACGTGTAGTTGCCCGCCTCTTCCTCCAGGGTCCATGGGGTGCTGAAATTGGCACAAGACATTTGTTCAATATTTGAAAGTACCGAATCATGAGAGTGAAGGAACAGAGAGTGCACCTGAGTATTGCGCACACACTTGTGCACTAATATTTCACGCGCAGTTGGTAATCTCTTTTGAGATTGGCCGCTGTAGTCAAAATTCGGCTAGGAGGACATTATTATTCAAAAGCAGTACACTATTACTAACACAACTATTCCATAACCCACATTCTATCAATGACTGATATGGTAAATTCATTCGTCGAAATCCCTGTCTTAATTAACTGTTAAAAATTATATTTTACAGTCGGCCAATGCCAAAAGAACTCAACCAGGTAAGCAGAAGATGTTAAAAAAGTAATTTTCCGTCACAGGAGGCAGTTATTTTTCTTTTCATTCACGCTCTAACATATTTTAAGCCCTATCGTTGCTCAAATAGTGCACAAGTATGTGCACTATTTGTGTAATACACAAGTACACTCACAGTTCCTCACTCTCATAGTTTAGTGAAACGGCAATGCGACATGACCGGAGAGATATCAGGCGCAGGACCAACAACTGAAGACAAAAAGTCCAGAAACAAATTTCGCCCGATACGGGACCTCGTGGATGGAAGCCAGCGTGCCAACCACTACGTAGTCAGCTAGTTCTTATTTATTTTACAGGACCCGTAGCCAAATGGCAATCGTTTTGGAGCGAACTTAGCTATAGCCAATGAAATGTCAAAATATGTATGCAACAAGTCACGTGATGTTTCGATGGATTATGTCAGTTTCATACATTTTGTTGCCACTTGGCTACGGGCCCTGATCATCTAGTTTGGCGAACACCTTTACAAACAGCCTGACCATACAAAGGAACTCAAAACAAAGACTTTTGGCAGTAGAGCCTTACGGATTTTTGACTTGCAAGAGTCACTCGAGTCTTGCTGCACCCCACCATGACCTTTTTCGCGCAGAATATATCAATTTGTCTTTTATGTAAGTAAGCTCTCTGGGCCTCGTTTCAACAAGTGTTACTGTGGTGGTTACACACTCGTATAACAAGACTTGTACCTATCCCAAAACAAGGCCCAAGTTGTCTTGTTAAACAGTCTCTTAACTACGGTGGTACTCAACCCACGGTATAAGCGCGTGCGTAGACACGTCGGCGAGCAGATGCGCCAAGTCAGCCGGGCGTACGCGGGGGAACTCGGCCACGGCGGAGAGCGAGGCGGGGGCCAGCACGCGGACAGTCGCCGCCAACAACGCCAGCGTCGCCACCGCAAATCCCGCAGTCGCCCACCCGCGACGTCTAGCAAGACGGGTCGCTGACCGCAACATGCTGGAAATTGAGGCTACCCATGTTAACTAAGAAAACAAAAGAAAACGAAAACAAAGAAGGGCTTATAGCAAAAGTAAAGAAAATACCTATCTAAAAACTAAGTGGTTTAATTGTAGAAAAGTTGTTTTTACGGAATTCACGATTCGCACTAGCTTGGTTTATAGGGTTCCGTATCCAAAGGGTAAAACATCACCCTATTACTAAGCCTCCGCTGTCTGACTGTTTGTATGTCTGTCACCAGGTTGTATCTCATGAACCGTTATAGAAAGACAGTTGAAATTTTTACAGATGATGTATTTCTATTGCCGCTATAACAACAAATACTAAAAATATAAAATAATAAATATTTAATGGGAGCTCCCATACAACAAACATGATTTTCTTGCCGTGTTTTGCTCGATATTAATAATGGCAATAGGTAGACGTTTGAAATGTTCACAGAATCATAATATGTATTATAAACTTTAAAAATAAATAATTAAATTAAAATAATAATAATATTTAAGGGGGGCTTCCATACAATTTTTTTTTTCGTATTTAATGGTACGGAACTCTTCGTGCGCGAGTCCAACTCGCACATGGCCGGTTTTTTATATAACCAAAGAACCAGTCTAACTTAAATATTTGTGTTAAAGTAACACAGAATACAGTCTTATTAGCTGGTTGTAAGTTAGATTTAAATCAATCAATACCAAGCCCAAGACGCATGCAGAGTTACACCACTTCTATTAAGTAGGTACTACCATACCACAAATAACATGATTATTTGCTTACCTTATTTGCAGCTTTTTACGGCACTGTTTACACTCAATGTCAGACCGGCCACTGAAAACTACATCAAAGTTGTTACAAGTTCGTACTACGCCACGCCACGAGTAGGAATAAATTTGACGGAAGCTTTAGCAGATAGGGACATCCGCAAGTCCCCGATCCCGATAACGTGGGTTTTTATCAGTTTCGTTATAAATTAACCAAACAAATTAATGGAGAGAATCAAAGAAGACGATCGCAGCGATGTCTGCGCACCGTCAATGCTATTTTTAGCGCAGGACACGCGTTTGAAAAAACGCAGAGCCAATAGGGAGCGCGCTGACTGCTCTACAGAAACAATAACACGCGCAAACTTTTTATGGGGGCGGTCACCTTTAAGTCTAGCAAACATTCCCCATAACTGAACGGGAATTAAGGCCCTTGTCTCACTATAACACCGGTGGTTGTTCGTTAAATTTATTGCGCATTCAAGCGATCACCAGAAAGAGATGTTAACAAAAATAAATTAAAAAATCAAATGATATCGAATTAAAATGTCTTACAATAGAATTAAAATATCGAATAAATTTGAAACATAATTAATTAGATTGGGTTTAAATTTAATATTCATTAAATTAAATGTCAATTTAAATTAATTACAAAATAAATAAAAATAATGTTTGAATGCTATGTCAAACAGGTTTAATATATCATTAAATTCTTTTCGGCATTGGGACCGCAACATGCCTTTTACAATAATGCCGAATATTATACGAGTCCAGTCTTGCAGCTATAATACCGGGTAACTTTTTTATTTTGCTTTTTGACAAGCGAATATGCAACTTGAATTATTGTTATAAAATTAAATATGGTCATGCATGTATATTGTCCCTCAGTCGCTTTTAAAGCTTTTGATATAAGGAAGGACAGAAAACAAGTATTGATGCCCCACTCCCAGGCATGTCGGACGGATTTGACCAGAGGCCCTACCAGGCATCTCTCACTCTATGTACTTACGCGAGATAATAGCCTACTCTCGAGCGCACCGGCGTCGGTGCGTAAATCAGTAGGCTGCCAACAACCGACGGACGCGCGCGCATACAGAAATGTATTATCAGTGAAGTGTCACGATCGATTAGTTTTCGTATGAAATGTCATCTGTGCCTCTGGATGTTAGTTTTATTTAAGAAAAATGACTCCTGGTGGTCGTAATTTGTGTGCTGTTGATGGGTGTACGTCAAACAACAAAAGGAATAAAACGATTTCTTTTTTTAGTCTACCAGCTGATGAAGAAAGGTGAGTTTTAGTTTTCTTTATAAAATATGTAATTAGTACCTAGTACTTATCTAATTACACACGGCCGCACGTCAAACTACCCCACTTTGACTTTGAGACCGCCTGTATTCCCTACGTAATAAAAGCTGTTTTCGTAGTTCAAATGGGTAACCTGACGTGACACTAAGATTATTTATTTACAAAATATAAAAAACAAACAAACAAATTAGTATCTACGTACATTGGACGGGGAAATTGGGTTCAGTTGCAGTCTGGGTAGGTTCAAATTAAATATTGTGAAACATAGGTCAGTTATTATCGAAACAGTACCATATCTAAGTATAACAACTTTGTCTAATTTTTACGGACTGCGAACCACCTGTGAACTGATCGTTTCGTACTCGACGTGAGTAATTAAGTAACTTATTAAATACCTATGTTTTTATAGAACGGTGGCAATGCACCGTGCGGATACCTACCTACTAGGCTCGCCGCGCTGGCGCCATATTAGCTTTATAAAGAGACAACCCTAACTTTATTAGTATTACCGTCGCGCCGTGCCGGCCTCGCGTAGCTGCAGAGGAATAATAACGTAATGTTCGAAACTTAAGGCACATTTTCGGGCGCAGCGGTCGGCGATAAAAAATTGTAGGCTATTATAAGAGTCGGTATGGACGATTTTCCTTGGAGTGATTTATCTGTTACGAAGTAACTACTATATAATCTGTGGCCCTACTCCTGTTGACGACGTCTGTATTTTCGAGTCTAGCCATCACGCTCGTTCGCGTTGTCATTTTGTCGTGAGTGAAAGGGACGACTACATTAGAAAATACGGACATCGTCAACCGGAGTAAGGCCTCTGGTTAATCACAAAAATGCATTTTGTTGGTAGCGCGACGAATGGCGCCACTATGGTGTGCTAGGGAGTAAATCATAATTATGTTTAAAAAAATGTAGTAAAAATAATTTCTAACTCAATATACAGAAAAGATAAACATCACAAATCAATCAAAACTTTTCCATTTTACAAAACTACTTTCAGTTTTGTCATTGGAAGGATGATCGAGATGAGTTTTGCAAACAATTCTTGCCTTAGTTCTAGGGTTCTTAGGCATTAAAGTAAAAGTATTTCTATCGTTTCCTAAAGAAGAATCAACTTATTTGTTTTCTTAATTCTCTTGTCGGTGGAGATTCTTTCATCTTTTTCTATCCTTTGCCATTCTCTTGACCTCCTTATACGAAACGACGCCCAACTTCTCCTTTGCTTGTCAACTTATAAATATAGAAAACCAGTAGTTCCCCGCGACTTCGCCCGCAAGAGTTGGATTTTCCATTTAAACTTTCATCCCCCATTTCACCCCTTTAATGTTTTCATATCGCGACAAAATGTATGTCCTTTCCAGGTTCTCGAACTGTCTCCATACCAAATTTCATCTCAATCGGTTCAGTGGTTTAAGCGTCAAGAGGTAACAGACAGACAGACATACTTTCGCAATTATAATATTAGTATGGATGTAATAAAACACTGCATCACCTTCCACATGTTTTATTTCTCATTCTGGCACATAGCGCCCGTCATTAACCATAGCAATCATCACTTGAACACAGACACGGCACTCTCACACAGTTCTCTTGGCTGATACAAATAGTCACATACAATCATTACTGTATAGAGCTGTCCACACATTTGCAACGAAGTGCAGCAGCAACACGCCCACCTCAAAATAGCTGGGGTTATCCCACTTTTATATTTAAGATCCCCATCAGTAGAGATTTCGGTTTAATTTTTCCCCGTTGATTGACCTATAGATTAGACTAAAATTATATACAACATACTAAGTTTGACACTTTATTTTTTAGTTCTTCTACTTATCAATTTTTGGAAGCTTTTGTTTAAGTCGACTAAAACGCGTCACCTAATCAAAGACAATTTTATGTTTTTTTTTTTTGGTAATTACCAACAAAACTTTTTTGCGTAATATAAAGTATGGCAGAATGCCAGATTTAATTGACAACATTTCAAAAAAATTACATGCACATTTTTATTTTTTTCCTAATAGTACATCAATTAAGAAGACATACGTATTTTTTCTTTTTCTTTTCTTTCCATTTATTCCCTTTGAATTAAATTCTTTAAAAACTCTCAATTCTAAAAGAGCGTAAGTATAAGAGTAAGGATGTGACAACTTCACGCCTCTGCCATATTCGAAATTTAAAAATATAACTGACGTCTTTAGTGTTGTATGTTATAGAACTAAGGTATCGATATCGACACGTATATCAAAATACAATACGTCTAAATGAAGAAGTAGATAAATAATCTTAGAGAGTATGTTTATCCAAACACAACTTTACTAAGCACGTAATATCAAAATACAAAAAGTCTAAATGAAGAAGTTGATAAATAATCTAATTAAGTATGTTTATCCAAACACAATCTTATGATACGTACGTAAATCATAATACAAAAGTCTTTATAAAGAAGTAGATAAATAATCTTTTAATTAATCAAACACAATTTTACTAACAATAGCTTACGTCGCCATTTTCCTTACTTAAATTTTTATGGTTTCTAAAATCAAAAGAAACATAAATAATAAGAAGTGAAACAGAAATAATTAAAGATTGTTTTATGATTTCGTCACAAAACTAGATCATCATTTAAATGCATGTGTATTTTTAGCAATCCTAAATATACTATACTAAAACTATCGATAACTAGATGGACTTCGCTTCTATAGAACAACATTACGATTATCTCTTCTCTCACTCACTCATCATAGTGTCAGTGTCAGATATCAATGTCAAAATGACAGCTAGCTTGCATGTATGGTAAAATACTTTTTAAGTCAGACCAGATAACCAAGCAAAGGCATGTCCCCTTATAATGCCGATATCATAGCACCTATCAGTTTTTTTCAAATATCTCTGAATTTATAGCGTAAAAAATATTTTTAACGTGTTAAGCATCACCAAATCTCGAAATGGTTTTTGAACTTTAGTACCTTTATAAAAATGAAATGTTGTCAATTCTAAGATAAGGTCATAAAAGTTTGTTAAAATGTAAGTAAAAGTACTAAGAAATAAGTATGTGTCGAATAGGAACATGCCAATAGGGAAAAAAATAAGAATATCCCACAAGCCCCCGTTAATGGGGATCTTCAAAAAGTGGAATAACTTGGCTAGTGGCGCGTAAGTAGCCCATCTTTCCCTAAATTAGTTACATACTAACAATTTCATATAGTGATGTCTCATACAAAAAGTTTGCTATGTTTTACAAACATGAAAATTCAAGCACTCATTGTTCTATTAAATTATCATGCGAAACTTTTAAGTATATAATAGTTGTTCTAGTTGATTTGTTAAATTATTATACATTCTTGTTCACATGTTCATTTTGTGTTAATTTTCTTGTGTTGTCTTGTACACAATAATCCAATCAACATAGATCCTTCCCTTCAGTTCTAAAATTAAATTAAAATCAATATTAACAATATTTTTCCATCAAATACAAAGTTGATTAAATTCAAATTAAATTACATTATTAATTATGATTATTAAGTATTGCGAGTAAATTTAATACAATACATGATTCAGTCGATTCTACCAATAGATTAATAATTTAATGTACAATTCTTACACGTATTAGGAAATTATAAATAACTCAGCCATCAAATTAATCGTTTAACAGGATATTCGAGAATAAAATATAATCTTCTAGTTTGTGACGTGTGAAGATCGCTTAACAGTGGGCATTTAAGCACTCGCATCACAACCATCGAACAATAACGAGTACAGACATTAGATTCGACTGTTCACTTACCGAATCACACTTATTACTTTATTCGTTACTCATTCACAATTCGTTGAATACCTATCTATTTGTTCATCGCTATAATCTAATCTTTGTAAAAATATAAATACAATGTACAGTCACAGTGGCAGCGGGCAGTGACACTCACTCATAAACCGCGAGCGATGACGCACTGTTCCTAAGACGTACAGAGTGAGTGAGTGACCGGCGAGCGGTCATCGCAAGCGGACCGTGGATGACAAGGTTTCGCGGCGGAAGATTTCGGAAGCGTTCGAGGTAGACCTGTGTCGATCGTCATTTTGATTCGATTTTGTTTGTTTCGAATGATTGATCGAATCAAGAATCTCTAAGATTCAACAAATTATGACACGAATTTTTTTTTTGTGTAGTTGTAACGTAACGAATCCTGTTTGTGTGGATAATGTAAAAACATAACACAACAAACACAAACAGATTTTTCATATTTTCATACTTTAATGTTATTTTTTGTTTTCAAGTCCATATGAAATGCCTACAATTTTTTTTATGTGCCGCACCCCTTTGCGACACCCTTACCTGAAATCTTTTGAGACCAGGACGATGGAAATGATCGAATTATATACGAAAGTTCCCGCTGAAATTCAGTGTTATGTCAAAACTTGCCTTTTTGGTACACTGTTTTTCAGTTCTGTGCTTTCTGTCTGATTTTTTTTTCTCTTCGTCTGTTGTAACATTTTTCTGTACATTTTCTGTAGCACAACGCTAGTGTGCTAAATAAATGTTTCTATTTCTTTCATTATGACCCGATTATCACACGTAACGAATAGGTCCCGAGAACTGATCGATCGATACAAGTCTAATTCGGGCACAATCAACAATCGGTGGGAACAAAATATTAGAACCTAACGATTAAAACTATCACTCCGCAACAGTCCACGGTAGAGACCAATCGACTGACGCACCTAATTTCGATAAAAAATTCGTCTCACTCCGCAACAGTCCACGGTAGAGACAAGTCGACGGACGCACCTTCTTATTCTTCTTCCTAGCTTTATCCCAGGTTGTAGCAGATCAGGTAATTACAGTGGAGCGACTGCCATCTGACCTCCGTCACCCTGTTAACAGGGGAACCTGACCTGTTTTGGATCATGCTTACACATTCAGTCGTCTAAATGTGCAGGTTTCCTCACGATGTTTTTCTCTCACCGTAAGAGCATCGGTTAGTGAAACAACTAATGTACATAACTCAGAAAAAGTAATTGGTACAAAGTCATTGGTACATGGTGGCAGGTGGGATCGAACCGAAACCTCCCGCATGAGAGGCAAACTTAGCAATTACGCCGCCGACGCACTCTGAAGATTGACGCCCCTAATTTCTATTAAAAATTCGTCTCTTACTCCGCAACAGTCCACGATAGGTCCTGGTCTACTGACGCCCCTAATTTTGATTAACCCCTTGAGAATCACAAGACCGCCGTGGTCGCAGAACAATAGATTCTCTGTTTTCTGGAAACTTAATCTCTGAATGGTTAAACCTTCGTCTCACTCCGCAACAGTCCATAAAAGATCCCGGTCGACCGACGCCCCTAATTTCTATTAAAAATTCGTCTCACTCCGCAACAGTCCATGCTAGAGACTGGTCGACCGTAGCCCCTAATTTCTATTAAAAATTCGTCTCACTCCGCAACAGTCCATGAAAGATCCTGGTCGACTGCCGCCCCTAATTTCGATTAACCCCTTGAGGATCATATGACCGCCACGGTCGCATAACAATTGATTATCTTTTGTGTCTGAAAACTTAATCTCTGAATGGTTAAACCTTCGTCTCACTCCGCACCAGTCGAGGGTAGAGCCCGGTCGACCGACACATCTAATTTCGCTTAATTCGTCTCACTCCGCAACAGAGGGATCCTGGTCGACTGCATCAGTCCATGGTAAAAAGTCGGTCGACTGCGGCACCTAATTTCTATAAAAACTTCATCTCACCCCGCAACAGTCTAAGATAGAGACCGATCGATTGACGCACTTAATTTCGCTTAAAAATTCGTCTCACTTTGCCTCAGTCCATGGTAACAAATCGCTCCACAACAGTCCATGAAAGATCCCGGTCGACTGCCGCACCTAACTTCTATAAAAACTTCGTCTCACTTCGCACCAGTCCACAGTAGAGACCAGTCGACTTCATCTAATTCCGATTAAAACTTCGTCTCACTCCGCACCAGTCGTGGGTGGATCCCGGTCGACCGGCGCCTGCCCGCGCTACCTGCGCTTGCGGCGCCCCTTGCGGTACCCCTTGCCGTACCAGCCGCCGCCCCCGCCGCCGCCGTCGTCCGGCGCCGGCGGGGGCGGGGGCGGGGCGGGAGGCGCCGCGTCCGTGCAGCACGCGCACAGCACGCGCCGACCTCGCACGCGGCGCCATGCGCGTGTCTCTGGTGGCGGGCAGCGAGGCGGGCCGTACCTAGAGATGGAATAATTATATTTATAATAGACTCGATTCCAATGTGCTCTGTCACAGAATAAGTACTAGTACTCCGTACAGAAGTTTGACTTTGGAATGAAATTCAAAGAATGTCTACTCAATGTTGTCGACGATATGGTGTAATTTAGTTCGCCTTAGACTCGAGCACATTTTCGTGTAGACACCTACAGAAATACATTGCAAGATAATTTCATTCTTATCACCCTGTAATATGATTCATAATACACTAAACCTATTCAGTGACGTAATATCACGCGACGCGATAGGGTTGACTACTACAGGAAGCTACTAACGCCATCTAGCGCCTCTTTTTAGGACTTTATTCATGCTCGTCCAGGCAGCAACGTAGCCGCGCGGCCGCCGCTGAATAAAACGCGCGAGCGTGTCGCTGGCCGGGCTAAAACACGCAACTTGTTTTAGCCCCTTACAAAGGGTCGTCGCGCGTAGGTACGTTTTTGCTACCTACGCGGGGAGATACACAGGCCTGGCTCTGTCTAAAGCACTTATTACACCACCCTATTCACTGACAGTGTATTTATTAGAAAAAGAGGTAGACCTGTCATCTCATACTGCGCGGCGGTTTGAATTTGATGCTCCGAGCACACGTTCTATGACGTGTCAAATGTCATATTTGATTACAAAATTAAGCAAATTAATCAATTTGAGGCAATCAATTTACGCGCGCTAATGACCCATCTACCTCTTTTTATATGCACTATCATTGATCCTATTTGTGTAACATCCTACTTAGGAAATAAAAAAGATGTAATCGCAGTCCACTACTTAGGTTCCTACCTTCCCAGTTAGGACGATCACTTCCTGTCTAGGATGGTGTCTGGGGCCCCACTCTGTAAGACGATTTCCGTAGTTGCAGCTATAGCCGTCTCTGTCACTAATGCCAGCGTGTCAGTGCGAGCGAGCGCGGACATTGCTTTATCAAAGTAGAGCACCTATCTTCCTAATTAGGATCCTAAGAAGGATGCGACCTTCCCAGTTAAGATCCTAACTAGGATAGTACCTTCCTAGTTAGCATCAAAAGTAGGATCCAAGTTAGGAAGCTGCAAATAGGATGGTGTAACAAGTGCTTAACGCGCCGGCACCCAACGCGGCAGATTTGTAAAAGCAGCAATAATTTCCATCACTACAGACAGCGACGCGAGGCGTATCGTCGCAGACACAAGGCGCACTCCACACGGGGCGGGGGAGGCGGCGTAGACGGCGCTATGATGGTATGAGACATAGTAACACCGCGCTGTATACGTCATTACTAGCACTACGTACCACAGGCAGCGACGCTAGGCGTATCGTCGTAGATACCAGGCGCACTCCGCACGAGGTGGGGGAGGCGAGGGAGGCGGGGAAGACGGCGCTATGATGGTGTACAGCCACGCGAGACACAGTAATACCGCGCGATGTACGTACATTACTAGCACTACATACCACAGGCAGCGACGCGAAGCGTATCGCCGTAGACACCAGGCGCACTCCGCGCGGGGTGGGGGAGGCGGGGGCGGCGGGGTAGACGGCGCTATGATGGTGTGCAGGCCGGGGTACAGCGAGGCGCGACACAGTAGGACCGCTCGCGCGATGTACGCGGCGGCTAACGCGCCTGCGCCTGAAGCGGAATCGTCCGACGAGCTCGACTCGTCTTTTGGCTCCAGCTTTGGCTCGTCCTAAGGATTAGAAAAAAAAATCAACATTTTTTACTATAAAATCGATTAATAAATATAAATTTGTAGAAGGGTGTTCTTGGTAGGCCGGTAACGATGACGACGTCAAGGTACGACAAGCGAAGATTTGTAATAAAACACGAACTTAGTAAAAGGCGCGTTGTATTTGACGTATAAGTATACACTTTAATGTACGCGGGTTAACTCAGGAACAACCGGACAATAGGCACAATAGAGACACCCAAAGGTCGCAAGAGTTGAGAGCTAGAGGGAGTGCTGCTACTGAGCGCTAGAGCTAGTGTAGAGATGTGGACAGAGTTACCTTACAAATTGTGTCCAGTGTTCTTATTCTAAAAGGCAAACGAAATGCCACCGCGAGTCAAATGGATATACAGTGTCATCTAGTGAGGCGTAGTGGTAACATTGTTGGTCTTCTTATGTTATGTGGCAAAGGAAATGCTACCGCGAGTCAAATGGGTACAGCGCCATCTAGTAAGGAGTAGCTGTTACCTTCTTGTTGTTTTGATTATAATGATTCATTGTGTTACAAATTTTTAAATCGATTTTAAGTTTGCAAAAAATCTATCAGAAATCAGAAAGTTTATTTGCCCGAATATAAATTATATCAAGGCCTTAAAGTAAACATAAGTAAATGTATTAACCCTGCAGGCAGACAAATTTTTTTAAACATTTATTAGTAAATAATTATAGCTAATTTGTCTCTATCAATCGATATTTATTTTTTTATTCGCATTCATTATTATCATATCACAAATTTTTATGCAGTTAATTTATCACCTTTTCTTATGACTTTTGATATTATCAATAATGATAGATGATACTTTATTATATTTCGAATAATTAATGATTTTCAAGTCATTACACTTAGCGTATTATTTATGGAGAAGTAAAAACTTCAGGCATTTTTTGAAATAATAGGAAAACTATATTTTCTTTAAAAAACTTAAAAAATATGCCTATAATACCGATGATTTTGTGGAAAAATATGTTGTTCATAATCGATTATTATTGAAATCAGAAAAATCAATATTTTTACTCTTAATGTCATATCCTTACCTTAGGCTCAAGCTTCGGCTTCGCATCGACACCAAGGCGCGGCTCGCACTCCAACAACCTCCTCAACCGGGACCCTAACCCGTTCGGTGTCACTTCTCCATTCGCTTCTCGCTTCTCTATCTTGACGTCAGCTGGTTGAGGGTCGAAGGGAGGTCGCGGACGGACCATGCGGAAGCTTCGAAGCGAGGGCGCGAGCGGCGGTGGCTCGGGGGGAGGTGGGGCCACGTACGGCGCGTGTTCCGCTCTTAGCAGAATCGTCGCGTGCCCCGACCGCATGCTCACCTGTGATGGGCCGGTAGTGTGAGATAAGAATGGTTTATTTGTTATTTATAACCGAACTGAAACGCAATATTGACCAAAGCCGGGCCCAGATTCCGTCTTTGTAGTTTATATTTCAAAAATCTTGTTTTGAATTATAAGTGCGCTAGTATTTTTGAAATAGGTGTTTAAAAGTAACACTTAATCACAAAATTCTTAAATTAATCACATAATTAATTCTGCAATCACAAAACGTAACCTCAAATGCTTAATCTGCCATTGAATTCCTTGTAAACCCCTGATTATTTTTCAAAAATATTTTTTGTGTGTATTCTTTTAAATATTTATATATTTAACCGAACATTTTGAACCGACGCATGCTGACGCAAAGTGGGACGTGTTTCTATAAAGTTTCGGTCAAGATCCTTTTACTTCCAATAATCGACAAGGGATATAGAGCCGCCAGCATATAAGACTCTTTTGAATTGCAAAATCGCCTCTAAAACAATTCCTGATTTTGCAGTGTTTCGGTATATAATAATAAATATTTATTTAAGGCAGCAAAAAGATCCAGTTATTCCCAGTGATATATGGGCCCTGGACTTGGTGATTGTTAATGAAATACCTACTGTAATACTTAACCGAGCGGTGTTTTATTATATTTGCAAAAACTTAACTAAACTAGCGATAATTTATAAATTATTAAAAATATGTAATTGAGCTGCTAACAGTGGGAAACGGTTAATATAAGCTGGCAACTGAAATTCTTAGTAAGTATTCGAATTAAATAATAAATGCGAAAAAACTTAAGAACAAATCGGTTAGTAACAAAAAAATATTGACATAAAATTATAATACATGATTGAAAATTGCTAGAAAGTAGAATTATCCGCTACCGAAGCGTCTCGTTGTGCCTAGCTACCGCACAAACGTTTCGACGCGAAGCCAGTGCTCCAGCGTGGGAGAATTCCACCTGTCTACAATCCCGTGCTCCAGATTCTTTAAGTGCGACACGAGTTTAAAAGGAGAAACATGCAATATTATAAAATGCACCGTTAAGAGACATTTCGTTCGTTCTATGTTGCGATATAACTTTTCTACCTAATCTTCTAAATAATAAATATGAAAACAGACTTCATGACTGATAGATTGAATAAATAACACAACAACTCACAGCACAAACTAAAAAAATGTTCACCGTGCTTCCTTTTATAGGCGTAGGTGACCATTAAGAATTTTTGAAAATTCAACTTCTAAGGCGTTAAAAAGTTTGTATAAAAGTCGGTTAGTTTTAATGCTAAATCGATAGGTAACAAGTAAACATAATTTTTGAAAAAATAAAACACCCCACTGCAAAAAAATATATATTTTTGAAATGGTCTTTTTACTGGCTTTCATTTGATACCCATATTGCTATGGTAAGGAAAAAATAAATCCCCCCTTTATTTCCATTTGGCGCCATTTTTAAAATGTATATAGCCTATGTCACAGCCTATGTCTATGGTTGAAGGGCAAAATTTACAAGACCATCATAAGACCTGCCTTACTGTACGGATCGGAATGCTGGGCCGTTAAGAAGATGGATGAAAAACGACTGCATGTAGCGGAGATGAGAATGTTGCGATGGATGTGTGGAGTGACAAGAATGGACAAAGTAAGAAATGAATATACAGTTTGCAAGTGGCGCCTGTGACAGAAAAGATGACGGGAAACCGTTTATCTTGGTTTGGACACGTGATGAGAAGAGAGGAGAATCATGTGACAAAAAGAGTGATGAGTATTAATGTTAGTGGATGGAAGGGAAGAGGCCGACCTAGAAAGAGATGGATGGACTGTATAAAGCATGATATGATTGTGAAAGGAGTGGATGAGTCAATGACGAGTGATAGGATTGTATGGAAAAACATACTGCGCCGACCCCAAATATAATGGGAACAGGGCAAGCGAATGATGATATAGCCTATGTCACTCTCACAATTTTGACGAAATTAACGTCTCAAAAACTGTCCAGCCGTTTAGGCTGTAGGGCGTGCCAAACAATTATACATACAAACATACTCTCGAAAAACATAACCCTCATTTCGCAGTCGAGTAAAAAATGATATTCAGTTAGAATTAAACAATGACGTATTTCAGAATTTTTAAAAATTCATCTTCTAAGGGGGTGAAAAGGGGGGTCGAAGTTTGTATGGGAAAGACATTTTCGCGGAAGAAGTCGTGCGCAACCGCTAATACAATAACAAAACGCATACCTGAAAAGCGCGCAGCAAGTCCGGTGGCTGCGTCCTCGGCGACGGAGGATGCGGCGGGGGCGGCGGCGGTTCCGGAGGTTCCGGAGACGCGCGCGGGGGCGCGGCGGGGGGGTCGGGGGGGTCGAGGGGGACGGGGCCACGCAACCGCTCGGCGAGGCGGCGCAGGGGGAGTTCCTCGTCCGAGTCCGACGCGGACGGGGACGAGAAGTCGTCCGCTGAGGAGTCGGACGTGGCTAGATGGAACAAGCAAACATAATAATTGAAAAAACAGAAACCCCCCACTGCATTTTTTTAAATGGTCTTTTGACTGGCTTTCATTTGATACCCATATTGCTGATGATGATGATGATTGCTATGGCAAGGATAAAAGCAATCCCCCCTCCCCCCTTTATTTTATTTGCAGGCGCTATTTTTTAAATGTATACACGGTGTTACTTTGCATCCTTGCCATATTCACAGAGATAAAAGAAGGCGGAAAAAAAAGAGAAAAAAAAAAGAAGAAGGGGCGGCGTTTATGATGTTAGAAAGAGAGCGCAATCGCCGTGGCTCTTTTGTGCCGATGAACAGCCAACAGTGATGTGTATGTGTTACGATCTTTATTGGTGTGCGTAACAGATTGTCGATAAAATTAAATAATCAAGATTAAAAATCAAAATTTTAGGTCACAATTTTCTTAATGATACAACAAAGTGTACGGTACCCCAAAAAAAATAAAAAAAGCTTTAAGTTGTAAGAAAAAATAAGCCTTTATTGCTGTAAGCTAAGTAAAATTATATTCGATGTAAAATGACTACCTAATAATAATGTTTAGTTAATTGACTAAGCCTTAAGCTAACATCTGCAACCGGTTTTTTATTTTACAGCTTGTCAATCGACAAAGGCCTCCTCTAAAGCTTTCCATTTTGTCCTGTCTTTGGCAAGGCGGGCAAGAACGCCATGGACACGCCTTGCCCAAGCCTTATCGTTTAACCGCTTACCTCTAGACGCGGGGGAGAATTGCGGCGCGCGAAGCAGCGGGCGACTAGTAGTATGTGCCTCAGGCTCGGCGAGCGGCTCGGCGTGCGCCAGCAGCGGGTCGCGGGCGGCGCTGTAACGCGGCACGCGCAAGCGCAAGCGGCGAGCCACCTGACACAGATTATTACTTATTAAGCACCTATTAGACCATCCTTTTTGTAGCTTCGTAAATTGGATCCTATTTAGGATTAACTAGGAAGGTACCATCCTAGTTAGGATTCTAACTAGGAAAGGAGGACTGATAGACAGGTGCTCTACAGTGATAACGCATTTACCGTTTTTTGCGTCTAGCCACCGCGCTCACTCTAACCGACATGCTGGCATTGGTTACAGATTAGGGCCCCAATCTGTTTCTGTTGTAGCCGTCCAGGTCACTAATGCAAGCATGTCAGTGCAAGCGACCGCGCCGGCTAGACGCAAAAATATGGGCAATGCGTTATCAGAATAGAGCACCTACCTATCCATCCTCCTTTCCTAGTTAGGCTCCTAAATAGGATGCGACCTTCCTAGTTAGGATCCTAGTAAGAAAGCTACAAAAAGGATGGTGTAATAAATGCTTTAGTTATTGACTGCCTCATTGGTCTAGCAGTCAGCACGCTGGGTACTATATTCATACTCATTTGTTTTATTGTGGAACATAGGTAAAAAATAAGGTCATAACAGATTTAAACTAGAACTAACCATGTGAACTTTTGGGGCTTACAACAATATTAGAGGGGAATTCATTAAATTAATGCGATTACAAAATAATAATAACAATGTCAACAGATCTCCTGCCAAAGATTCATTAAGAAGTAAAAACATTTATTTGGCACTTAAATATTCATGTAATTTCGATTTAAAAATAATATCAATGTCATTTGTGTCTTTATCACACACTTATCATAGTACAAATTAGCGTCGGGTCAAAAGTTTTGGATTTTCGGTCTAGAAATAACTCAGACACAGCTCCGGAGTCAGAAAGTTGGTAGTGTTGTGTCTGGGAAAGCACGTTTGCCTTTGGTCCAGCGCCTGATCTCTCCCCGGTTATGTCAGACTGCCGTCTCACTAAACTTTGAGAGAACAGAAAGGTGCAACTGTGTATTGCGCACACACTTGTGCATTATCTCTCGCGCAATTGGCTCTTTTGCCGCTGTAGTCGCAATTCGTCGTGTCGTTGCCGGAAACCTACTGAATTCGTATCGTGGCCGATACAGTAGCGTGTAAGTGAATAGCGCGCACAAGTACAGTCGACAGCACGTCAGGTAACCCATTTTAACTACGAAAACAGCTTTTATTTGGTAGTAGGGAATAAATAAAAATGTCCTTCTAGCCGAATTTCGACCACGGCGATCAATCTCAACTGAGATCAGACAACTGCGCGGGAGATATTACAGTGCACAGGTGTTACAAGTGCGCTTCCTGTTCCTTCACTCCTGTAGAGAAAAGAGGCGGTCTTAAGGCCAAAGGGAGGTAGTCTGTTGTGTGGATGTGTTTATATGGAGTGAAAGAGACTAGGAATGGGCATTTCAACGACGAACAGTTTTTAAAGACCGTTTTTTGTTTGTTTGTTGTTTGAACTATTTTACGTCCCGGGGCAAAACACTCAACGTCTATATAAATACGGTCGAGTATGCAATGAAACGACTTGTCATGTTGACGTCTCGTCTCGCAACGCGCATCCATTTCACTCGACGAAACGAACGTCGACGAAGGTTCGTTTAGGTGCTAGTTGTTAATCTTGTCTCCAAATACTCAGCACTCTCAGCACTAGCCCATAATTTGTCCCGAAGCAGTGGTAGGTAAAAAATATATGTTGCGATGTGTATAAGTGCCCCCAGTGGGCCTACATGCATAAATAAATGACTTTTATGACTTCCAACCAGTTGCGTACAATAATCAAAAATATAAATAGTTTCGATAACTAGTTTCCGTTTCAGACAAACAGTTCGTTTCGTTGTTTAAAATTGTGATAACGACCTACCATCAAAGAGAACTCACCTGCCGCATGACGACGTCACACCGTGCGTTGATCTTGAGCGCGGCGACGGAGTCCTTCGGCGTCCACTGCAGGTTGACGATGTAGAGGCGGGGCCGCGCGCGCGGGGCGGAGTCCATGCGCCACAGGCGCGGGTAGCGGCGGAGGACCTAGAGTTGCCAGTGTTTCAAACTTATTCAAACACTTTTATACGGATTACTTCGCGATTTATTTACATTTTATTTGAAACCTGACGTTTCGAACACTACAGCAATCGATTGTGGTCACAGGGAGACTCACAGTGTCATAATAAAATGTAAATAAATCGCGAAGTAATCCGTAGAATTGTGTTTACGACTTCCACTATACGCGTAAACGTTATAAAACAAATATTGTTTAAAACACTAGAAAAATACTTAGACCTAATTTCACCAGTTTTCAAACAGCTGGTAAGCCTGACTTGACGGTATATTTGACAAAATTCTCATTATGTTAAGCCGGCTGTTTAAAACTTAGACATTTTTTACACACTTAGACGTTTATGTACTCGACCCTTACCAGCTCATAAAACCGGCCAAGTGCGAGTAGGTCTCGCGCACAACGGGTTCCGTACCAGTATTCACACAACATTAGACAACACAAACTTTTTTAGCCTAAAGAACAGCAAAAAAATGTTTTTAGTATTTGCTGTTGTCCATACTAATATTATAAATGCGAAAGTGTGTCTGTCTGTCTGTCTGTTACCTCTTGACGCTTAAACCACTGAACCAATTGAGATGAAATTTGGTATGGAGACAGTTCGAGACCCTGGAAAGGACATAGGGTACATTTTGTCGCGATATAAAATGCGCGGGGAATTGGGGGATGAAAGTTTATATAGAAAATCCAACTCTTGCGGGCGAAGTCGCGGGGAACCACCAGTAAGTTATATATAACGGAAACAGAAATACATCAAAAAAATTCTAACTATCACGGTTAATGAGACACAGCCGGGTGACAGAAAGACAGACGAACAGTGGAGTCTTAAAAACGATTCACACTTACGGAAGCACGTCGGGCCGCGTCGAAGCGCATTACAATTTGCTGAAGGAAATTGAAACAGCCATAAAGTACTTAAGCTCCATACTTGCATGAAATTAACTTTTAAAACTTTTTCTTTCAAACCTTGAGGCTGGAGCCGAGGCAGAGCACCACATCAGCGCGCGCGGCATGTCGAAGCGCGCCGGCCCAGTTCAGCGGCCACGCAGCACGGCCTCGTTCACCAAAGTGGACTATCGAGTCTTGCAGTTCCCTGCCGCACGCGTGGCAGAGACGTCGCGTGGCGTGCGCGTGGCGAGCCGTGCGTTCTGTGGTGTCAAACGCGCGGAGGTAGACGCGGCGGCAGGCAGACGCCGAACATAGTTCGGCAAACATGTCGCCGTGAAGTTCGGCTAGAGCGCGGCGGGGAAGCCCGGAGCGTAGGTGCAAGCCGTCGCAGTTTTGCGAGACGACGAACTTGAGAGCGCCGCGCGCCCACAGCGCCGTCAGCGCCATATGCGTGAACGTTGGCTGCGCGCGCGACACCTCCACGCGCCTGCGGGACGTAACACACCTCATAAATTATTATTATTAGCCTTTTATTCTGAAATATACTTATGTGCATAATATCTTAAGTAACAATTTCGGTTTCCTAAAGTATATCGCGTTATTCAGTGTGCCTTTTGGCATAGGCCTTCTCCAGCATACACCTCATAAATACCATCTCATAAACAACTGCCTGGTGCTGCGAGCTCGGAAGTGGGAGTGTAAGAACCTTCTGTGTGAACTCACTCAACTGTCGACTCTATCTACGCCATGTCTGGTTTAGTCTAGAGTCAAGAGCCTCCCAAAAAAATATTTGTATCACTGGCAATGGATGTGGAAGCATAACAAAACAGCTGATATATGTGATACGAAAAAGACGCCATAAGATACACTGTTCGTCCTGATTAGCATTTTTAACCAACTTCAAACAAGGAAGAGATTTTTAATTCGTCAGAATCTTTTTTTTTTTCATTACAAAGGGTGGCAAATTGGGGAAGAAAATTTTTACTACTTACCCCTTACTGCTTACCTGTATCTTTGAAAATTGGCAATACATTCTAAAACACCATTTACATTCCGGTTGTAAAGTCTAAACAAAAGAAGTCCCCAGCTAGTCTTAAATAAATGAATAAACCACATTTATTTTAATAAGTATGTGACACCACACCCAGTTTGTATGTCAATGTTACAATTCATTCACTAAGATGGAAATCTTTACTGCATAAAGCAGATACAAGGATAATAGAAACAAAGATAACCAAAATAAACAAATATGTAGACCCTTTACATGTTTTCACAAAAAGCTTGTGTTGTATAGGAAACAAAATAATATTACGATTTTCTAAACTCTAATGCCATATGCAGTTTAGCTACTAATTATATTGACATACAGCTAAAACATGGGAAGAGTGAAAAAAGCTGAAAGAGGCCTGTGTGTTTTAAAGACACGCCGACACCGACATTACTATAAACATGTATATAATAAACTGTTGGCAATAAACGCTGCATTTTTCTTTTTTTTATCTCTTTTTCTTACTGCAACTGTCCGGTAGACATCCAGCAATATTTTAATATTCAATTTAATCTTGCTCGGGATAAGGCCAGTGCCAGCCCCCACCCTAATATTCGTTTTTGCTATTTATTTTTAAGTCGGTCCTGCGGAGCCCTTCATTTAAGTCTTCTTAAAGTTACTTCATTTGACATTAGCTCCCATGCTAATAGATTACGATGATTCTTCAATCAGATCGAGTATTTTTCAATGCTTTTGCTTTGGCAATAAAGGCTATATAAATAAATATATATAATATTGACATACATATTATGAAAATTACAGAAATTATGATAGCAGACAATAAAAATTGTATTGGTGTTAAGAAGTCAATAAACTATGTTACTTTATGAAGACTGTCTTGGTTAGTGGTTTACTTTGTTGTTTTAATTCTTATCGAGGTCACAAGATATCATCACAATTTAAATCATATCTTTATTCTATAGGCACTATTGTACGTTTAGAAGGACTAAAATCAACAAAAAATTATTACACTTGTTAGTTGATAATTTTACTAGTTAAGCATTTATACTAACATCAATGGCTCGAGACTGCTTTTAAAATAAAAAATCCTTTATTTTCCATTTTACATTTGTAAGGTTTTTACAATACATTTTGTTTTTTTTTCCGTCAGATAAAGCAGAGTTATTCGCTAGCTTTCTAAAGGAGTCGTTTAAACCCAATGATCCTGATCCTGTGCACTCAGAGGAAGAAATCGATGAGGTCCTGATGACTGATCAACAATTATCACTACCATTGAAGCTTATAACACCGGCAGAAGTCAGAAAAACAATCCTCCGACTAAAATCTAAGAAGGCACCGGGATTTGACCTAATAACGGCAGAGATATTGAAACAGCTACCAAGAAAAGGTATAGTCCTGTTAACGATCTTATACAATTCAATGCTAAGATTGCAGTATTTTCCATTGCTATGGAAAATATCAATTATAAACATGATTGCCAAGCCTGGGAAGCCGCCAACAGAAGTGAGCTCATATAGACCTATAAGCCTGCTTCCAGTTATTTCAAAATTATTTGCAAAGCTTCTTTTGCACAGACTACATCCAATTCTAGAAGAACATAAAATAGTGCCAAATCATCAGTTTGGATTTCGCGCGTCTCATGGCACTGTTGAGCAGATTCATCGAGTGGCTTACACTATTCGGCAAACCCTGGAAAAAAAGGAATACTGCTCCGCTGAGTTCCTGGATGTGCAACAGGCTTTTGATCGTGTGTGGCATAAGGGCCTCCTATGCAAATTAAAACTGTGCTTACCAAACACCGCCTACTGACTCCTAAAATCCTACCTGCAAGACCGCATGTTTCAAGTTAGAGTTGGGGAAAGCTTATCATCTATATGCAAGATAGAAGCTGGAGTCCCTCAGGGATCAGTGCTGGGCCCAGTGCTGTATACAATATACACAGCTGACTTACCTCACTCTGATGACATTGTATTTGCGACTTATGCTGATGACACGGCACTACTATCAAGCCACAAAGACCCAAACACAGCATCTATGAACCTACAGAAACATCTTGACAAAATTGGTATATGGCTCAAAAAGTGGCGAGTAAAAGCAAGTGCTGCAAAATCTACACATTTAACATTCACTTTGAAAAGGGGAGAGTGCCCACCAGTGAAGCTAGATGGAATAATATTACCTCACCAAGCATCAGTTAAATATCTAGGGATGCACCTGGACAAAAAGCTTTTATGGAAAGATCATATTAAGACCAAAAGAGATCAGGCAAACAAAAAATTCCGTGATAAAAGTCATAAAAGTCTATTTATGTATGTAAGCCCACAGGGGGCACTTATACACGTCCCAACATATTATTTTTTAATCCCTACCACTGCTTCGGGACAAATTGTGGGCTAGTGCTGAGAAGAAGCAGCGCAAGAAACTCAGTCACTATTGTCAAAGCCTCTTTTAAAAATAATGTTTAAATACAGAAATTGTACTAGTGCGAGCTGGTCCACACGTTTACATCATTCAAATAATCGTCTACTTTATAATAACCTTTTGTCATTAGGGTATCCTTAATAAATGATTTGAATTTGTTAATTGGTAATTCTACAATATTTTTCGGTAATTTGTTAAAGTAATTGACACATTTTCCCATGAAAGAATGACCAACTTTTTGAAGCCTGAATTGTGGAATAGCAAGCTTATTTTTATTTCTAGTGTTAAAATTATGCGTATCACTTTTCTTTGTAAATAAATGCAAGTTTTTACGCACATACATAATATTTTCATAAATATATTGAGAGGCTACTGTTAATATCATTATTTCTTAAAAAAAATCTTTCAATGAATCTTGAGGTTTTAGGATATAAATAGCACGTACGGCCCTTTTTTGTAGTACAAAAATTGATTCTATATCAGCAGCTGAGCCCCATAGTAAAATACCGTACGACATCAAGCTGTGAAAATAACTAAAATAGACTAGTCTGGCCGTTTCAACATCAGTCAAGCGCCGTATCTTTTTTACAGCAAAAGCAGCTGAACTAAGTCTTCCTGACAAGGCCACGATATGAGGACCCCATTGTAGTTTTGAATCTAAAGTAATTCCTAAAAATGTTGTTGAATTTATAGTATTTAGCAGTTTGTCTTTTATTAAAACATCTGTTGAGGCCTGTCTGACATTAGGCATCGTAAACTTAACACATTTAGTCTTATTCCCGTTAAGCAAAAGGTTGTTAACGGTAAACCAATGCAATACTTGTGAAAGAGTATTATTTACATCGTCAAAAGTATCTTTCCCCCTGGGAATTTTGAATATAAGTGAAGTATCATCAGCAAATAATACTATATCACAAAGATCTTCCACAAAGTGTGGAAGGTCATTTATATAAATTAAAAACAATAAAGGTCCCAATATCGATCCCTGGGGCACACCCATGGTCAGAGGTGCTCCAGAAGACTCAACCCCATTGATGCATACTTTTTGTGTTCTACTTGTTAGGTAAGATTCAAGTAGATTTAATGCATTCATTGAAGCCCCATAATGTCTTTTTACTGAGGACCGGAAGAATCGATATTGGTCTAAAATTAGAGGGGTCACTTTTTTCGCCGGATTTAAATAGCGGTATAATTTTACTAAATTTCATTAGGCTTGGAAACTGGCCATCATCAATGCACTTGTTAAAAATTATTGCTAATTGAGGAGCTATTGTGTTGATAATTGATTTTATAATATACACAGATAGTCCCCATAGATCCTCAGTCTTCTTCATATTTAAATCTAGAAATGTTTTTGTAATTACTTCGGGACTGACATGCCTAAAGTGCAGTGGAGAATCGCACTGGTCGACATTGGACTTGAGAATCGATTCCGCAAGTTCTGAAGAAGATGCAAGTTCTTTAGTTGTTGAGGGTGCAATATTAGAAAAAAATGACTCAAAGGCATTTGCAACTTCTTGATTGGATGTGATCAATTTACTTTCGACTTTTAGTGAGAATGAGCTACTTTTTGATTTATTTTTACAAGTTTCCTTGTTTACGAGGGTCAAACTGAAAGTTCTTAGAACTGGCCACTTATAAACAATATAATAAAAAAAATATTCTAAAATTTGAAAATAGAACTCTTTGCCAATATTACTGAGTATATATTTCATTCATTTGTCATTTGTTTTACGACTTGGCGGCAAATTGAAAATTGTCTGTGTCACGTCAAAATGAATTTAACACGAGAAAATTTTCGTGCAATGATTTTTTATGACTTTCGATGTCATTTAAGTCAACAAGAAAGTTATGATAGACTACGATTGGCCTTTCACGATGAAGCGCCATCTCGTGCGACTGTTTACAACTGGTTTAATGAGTTTAAACGTGGTCGCACTAATCTCACTGATGATGTACGTGAGGGACGGCCTTCTACGGCGACGACTGAAAATAACATCTGTGTTGTGCGGCGTATGATAGACACTGACAAAAGAGTGACCTATCAGCAGATTCGGACAAGCTTAGGCATCGGTATGAGTCAAGTGCACAAAATCCTCCACGAACATTTAGCGGTCAGGAAGCTTTGCGCCCGGTGGATACCTCATAATTTGACTAAGGCTCAAAAACTCCATCGTGTGGATTGGTGCCGTAAAATGATTGAAAGATTTAACGGAGGTGACTCAAATGCTGTGTTCGACATACTAACAGGTGACGAAAGCTGGATTTATGTTATGATCCTGAAACCAAAAGACAATCTGCTCAGTGGGTGTTTCCTTTCGAGGAGTTGCCAACTAAAGTGAAGAGAGATCGAAGTGCGGGAAAAAAAATGGTGGCCTCGTTCTTTGGAAGGATAGGTCATTTCGCAACAATTGTGTTAGAGGATCAAAAAACAGTTTCTGCAGAATGGTACACTACCAATTGTTTGCCACTTGTCTTGGAAAAAGTTCGAGAGAAACGACCTCGCAGTAGGATCCTCCTTCACCACGACAACGCCTCGTCGCACACCGCCAAGCGAACGATCGACTATTTGGCGACATCAAACGTTGAATTACTGGGTCACCCGCCGTATAGCCCCGACCTCGCGCCTTGTGATTTTTATTTATTTCCAAAAATTAAAGAAAAACTTAAAGGAAAGCGGTTTATGAATGCTGAAGAAGCGGTGGCTGCGTATCGCGATGCCATTGAAGAGACCCCTAAGGACGAGTGGGCAAAGTGCTTTTCCCAGTGGTTCCATCGCATGCAGCGGTGTATTGACGTCAATGGACAATATTTTGAAAAGATATAATAAAACTAATAACTGGCTAATGTAATCAGTTTTTGATTTTCTAAGAACTTTCAGTTTGACCCTCGTATTATGTTCCAAGTAGCTTTTGCCTTATTGTTGGAATTTAAAACTATTCTACGAATATAGTTTGACTTTGCTGCAGCACATACTTTTTTAAATATCTTAGAGTAATTTTTAACATATTCAATAGTATGTGGATCCTGTGAGTATTCTCAAGTCATACAATTTAATCCTACTTTTATGAATACCTGGTGTAGCCCAGTCATTAAATTTACATTTTCCCTTGATTTGTCTTAACCTTCTTCAGTGGAAAGATTTCATTGAATTGATTTTTTATTAATTCAAAAAGGTCTTCGTATAATTTATCAACATTATCGCAATTATTGGATATAGTTGAGTTTACACTATTACAAATTGTATCCCTAAATCTGTCTAACCTATTTACTGTGACAGGCCTATAAACATTCTCCACAACACTTGAGGCATGACTGTGTTGAAATGAGACCTTTTGACCTCTATGATCGGAACTAAGATTACGTAAGATACATTTGTCGATTACGATTGCATTGGAATCACAAAAAATATTATCTAGACAAGTTGCAGTATTGGGAGTCACCCTAGTTGGTTCCTTATAAAGGTTAAATAAATTATAAGATGCAAAGAGATTGAGAAATCGGGTAGATATCTGTGTTTGTTTTAAAATATTAATATTAAAGTCTCCGCATACAACTATTTTTTTGTTTGATCTGCAAACTTTCTCTAATGCTTCTTCCATAATGGGTTCAAAAAGTTGGTAATTTGCGTCTGGGGGACTATACACACACATTATAATATACTGATCCAGCTCCGCACACGCTAGTTCAATAGTTCGTTCCATCGAGAGTGACACAATATCCTTGCGATCTTTCCAATTTAATTAATTTCTTAAGAGTATGAGTGACCCCCCTCTAGTAGTGGTCTCTCTTGAAAACGAACTACTGACCGTATAATTATCAATACTTATCATTAATTCAAAATTTTTATACCAATGCTCTGTCAGACACATGACATGCACATTTAAATCTTGCAAGACTAACGAAATTTCTAGTTCTTTGGCAGCCAAGCCTTGTATGTTTTGGTGAACTAAGTTAAAACTAGACCTGGCTTTTGTCTTCCCTCTTAGTTTAAAGTCTCAGAGGTTGTCAAATTTACAATATTTTAATTAGTATTACTACTAACAAGTTGAGAACCATGTGACATGATGGTTTTGTTTCTTAAACAATTAATATTGTATGCTAGCAAAGTAGCTATTCGTTTTTTAATTCTATTAGGCAGGTGTAAAGAGCCGCCAGTCAGTGAAAATAAATTGTTAGTAAATTTATTTGTGTCAAAAAACACAATTTGTCACTATGACGCTGGGTTAAATTGAATAATAAAGTATTCATTAGATGAATACGGTTATTTTCTTGTGCTGTATGATTTTTAGAAAATGGTAGGGCACAAAAAATGATTTTATGAACATTTAAACTTGACAATATTGAATAATTTTTTATAATATTTTTTTTACTAAGATTTTGACTATCTCCTATCATAACTACAAGTATTGAATTGGAATTTAGGTCAGTACTTTGGATACAGTTTACTATATGATCTAAGGAGGCGTCGGGCATACAATTATTTATAATATTACAATTTAATTTCTTATGTAGTAAGGAACCATAACCAACCCCTAATTTACCTGAAAAAACAATAACATTGTTACATTTGTTCATAAATTTTTGTGAACAGGTATTTTTTTTTAAATTATCAGAATTACATATACATATACATACACAGATATGTACTGGTTGATAGGTAGACAGTCTTCACTCAAATTGGAAAACAAGATTCTTATCTTTAAAAGCATAATCAAACCAATCTGGACATATGGCATAGAACTCTGGGGATCGGCTAGTCACTCTAACTTCGAAATACTTCAACGCTTCCAAAACAACGCACATCAGTGCTCCATGGTTTATAAGAAACACGGAGGTCCATGAATATCTGGAAATGCTGACTATTCAGGAACAAATAGAAAAGTCCTGCAAAGCCTATAAACAAAGACTGGGACATCACAAAAATTACCTGGCATGATCGCTCATGAACACAGACAATGATGTATTCCGATTAAAAAGGACAAGACTAGCTTCAATTTGAATTGAACTACACTATTAAATGAGATGTCGCATCATAGGATGTGCTCTATCTCCAAAAACATATAATGAACATAACAAATTTAATTGAAGCTTTTTGGCTGATTGTAAATAGACGGAAATTTAAAAAAAAAAACAAAAAGTTTTTTAAAATTGGCCCCCTCTTTGGGTGAAGGCCTCCTCCATCCCGTTCCACGCCTCTCTATCTTTGAACGTCTCCAACTAGTCTTTTCACGCTATGTCAATCACATCGTCGACCCAGCGCTTGTTTGGTCTGCCCACCCTTCTTCTGCTTATTGGACCTTTCCACTGTGTAATTCTGATGGTCCATCTATCATCCGATAGACGAGAAACATGGCCAGCCCATTGCCATTTAAGTTTGAGTGAGTGAGTAAGGGCGTCTGTCAGTTTAGTTTTTTGTCTTACTATGTTACTATAAATTTTTTGAATCTTCCTAATTTTTAGGATGCTCCGCTCCATCGCCCTTTGCATAGTTTGGATTTTTCTCATAATCTTATTTGTGAACACCCATGTCTAACAGCCATACAGCAGACATGGTAAAAGACAAGTGTCCATTACCACTCTTTTTGGATTGAGGTTATAGTCTCCTTTTAGTATCGAGACTGCTTATGGTTTCATAAAGCCGGTTATAAACATATCTAAATTGCATGATCCTTACTGATCAATTTCCATTCATTGATTAAAAGGAAAGTTCTTAAGGCATATACAGATATCCCCTTTGCTGTCAGCAACAATAGGATGTTAATAGTCTAACTTTACTTAAAATATTCAATAGAATCATACACAAGAATAATGAAATATACACTCACCCAACAGTCTCCCCGCGCTGCAGTCGCGTCCAGACGCCGTGCGGGCCGCGGTAGTCGGGAATGTCGGCCGCAGTGCTGATGCCGGCGCCAGTGTACACCTGCGGCGACAATTTTTCATTCATGAAAACCTTCAACACTACCAAATGGCCCACACATTTGCTAAATACAAAGACACAACTAAATTCTTAGAGTAATTCGAATCTGTTAGGCTACTACAAGGATTATGATTGACGGCACTCACCACAAGATGCTTGGCGTTGCGCAGGACTCGTGCAAGACGACGGCATTTCTCGCGCAGCACTCGCGGGCTGTCTTCCACCTCCCTAGCGCGTTCGGCGGCCCGTTCTCGACGCAGGGCAGCCGCCGCTGCGGCCGCGGCCGCCACCTCCGCCGACCGGCCATTGCCGCTGCTGCCACTGCCTCCGCTGCGGGCTGCTTCTCCGCTGAGCCTTGCACTGCTCCGTACACCGCCTCGAGCTTCCATGCCTCTGGCTACTGCTCTGGTCCTCGCTTCGGACTCCTAAATCGGATGCCAGCCGGTGCTCTCGACTTTTGCTGATTGACCATAGCGTTCGTCGACAAGGATGATTGTCGCAATAACAAATTATTACTAAAAATATTCTCCAAGCAACAAAACCACTAGCGAAGGAAACAGAAAGGAACCGAACCGACGCTGTCAGTGGACAGTCATTAACGTCAGTCAACTGACACTTACTTTTTTTAATAATCATTACCCTCGTGCCATGCCATAATATTCCTGAATGTACAGGATAATAAACAGCAAAACAGTTCATCTATAAATCAAAAATAACGTTATTTAAAAAAAACTTTTTATTTGCGTGTTTTTACGAAGTGTCATGTCATGATACACGCCTGAGAAACTCAATTTTGATATTTTCATCTCGGATGTCGGTCACCATCACCACTACCATTACTGCACACTCCTTAATCACAGATAACATATTAGTTACTAAGTAACTGATTAACAACAGGCTTAAAAAATTAACATGGATGTAAACTTATTTTAATATGTTTTTTTTTATATTCAGTTGCCAGTCTACGCTGGTATTATACCGAGTGTTGTCATATAAAGTGGATTTGAAGCGCCCTTAATTCAGGTCCCATATATTTCTGGACAAGCTATACTTTTTCGTATGAGTGATTTTCATAAGAAAAAGTATAGCTGGCCAGAAATATATAGGACCTAAATTAAGGGCGCTTCAAATCCACTTTATGTGACAACACTCGGTATAATCATACCAGCGTAGATTGGCAACTGAACATAAAAAAAACATTTTTAATATGTTTACATCCATTTTAATTTTTTAAGCCTGCTGCCTAATGATAACAGATTCTACGATAAAAAAAACATGACAGAACACTCGCAAATTGAGTATTTATTAAATTCAGTAACACTTTGTAATATTGGTCTTGAATTTTGGACCAAAACATAATTATTTAAGCAAAACCACTAACGGGTAAAAGAAACATTAATCCATTGTTTTTCAAAATTATATTATTAAAATGTTATTTTATATAATTTAATAGTAAATCTTGGAAAACTAAGAACTATTTTAGTTGCAATATCCAAGTAGGGTTGTAAATAAAGAAAATAAAACTTAAAACAAGTATTTATTATAATATTTTTTCAAAATAATATTTTGTCCTACCGTGTAAATTTACATCAATGTATATAATATATAAGTCAGCCTATTAGATCCCACTGCTGGGAAAAGGCCTCACCTCAACTATGAGGAGGAACATCAATGTACATTAGTAATATACATTTAATTAAAAAAAACGAGAATAAGAATTTAATAAAAAAACCCTGAAAACCCTGTACATAATTTTTTTTTAAATACTGGTATGTGGTGCTTCAGTGTACAGTGTATCCACACCTTTGCTTTGGACCACACAGAAAAAAATTACAACCCTTGTAAACCCTTGAACTTCAAATAAATTGTTTTTCTGAATTGGGCTCTTTTTTGTTTCGAAAAGCAATAACTTTTTTCCTGTAAGTCGTAACACTTATTGTTGCACCATTTTAGAATCTGCAAAAGATGGGCATTTTTTTTAAACAATGGGCACTGACAGTGTGGTACATTTTTTTTGCACCAAAAGCATTGAAAGTCAAACGATTTGCTAGCAGTGAGTATTGAATTTTGAAAGAAACTTAATTTTTTTTATTAAATTCAGTTTGTAAAAAAAAAAACACGAATGGAGTACTAAGTACAAGTGATCAGCAATAATAATAAAAAAATGGATAAAAAAAAACCGTCATTTTTGGAAATTATAACCAAATTTGTAAGGCAAGGTAACGATTTCTAAAAAAATTAAAAATTTTTTTTTTTTTGAAAACCCTGTACATAATTTTTTTTTAAATACTGGTATGTGGTGCTTCAGTGTACAGTGTATCCACACCTTTGCTTTGGACTACTATTTACGCCACACCCTGTATAAACAAATTAATAATAAAAATTAAGATAAATTACTTAATACAACACAAAAACAAAAATTATAAAAAGGGTCCTTGTGGTAAGGTTCCCAGGATGCTGGCAGTATTACCCCGCTGGATAGCGATGCTTATACGCTGAGCAAGGTAGCTGCCAGCTCTTAGGTCACCACTGATGTCAACTAGCCTCTTGGAAATCTCTTTGAAAAAAGAGATAGCGTTGGGACCCCACGAACCCAGTGTTTCGACTCCAAACGGTACAAAGTGGTACCGAGAGTCGATCTGCCTGTACTTGTTCTTTTTAAAGTTTTCGGCACTTGTCGCAGCCAAACCAGCATCACGGCTTGTCCCTGGCAGATGAGAGGCTGCAAGTGTGTCGACATAGGTAGCGTCCCACACAAGAGCCCGACCCATCCGCCAAGGAACAAGTGACATCCCGTCTAGTCTCTTGCCATAATCACGCGCGATACCGTTCGGCTCGAGTAAAGCCGGCACGTTGATAGAGGCAAGAAACCGACGGATGATGTCGTTGATACTGGCATGACGCGAAAAGCGGCCTGCACTTTTAATACAGGAGAGTCCGTGATGTCCCAACGAGCCGACATCAGTACCACAAGGACATCTGTGTGGAAGGCAAACCTCAGCACCAACACGCAGACCTATCGCGACTCGTAGAGTTTCTGAGTCCAAAAGGGTTCCCACGTTGGCCGAAGGATAGGCGTGAAGCCAGTATCCTGCTTCCTTGGTGGAAACTGCTTTTAGTCTGGCTAGATCCGTGTTGTCAGTGCTACTGTCAATAAGACTTTTCAAAATAGACTCACAAGAAATTTGGTCCCAAAATTCAAAATTGTTATTATAATATTCTCCGTTGCCATCACTAGCCAATTTTCACTATTCGCACTATATGACGTACCGAAAATTCATGATGACAACTATTCAGTAAGTAATTTAAAGTAACCGCGGTAATCACATAGACTTCCTAGTCGAAAAATACTACAGCACATGTTAAACCACTTTTCTATTACGAAAACGAACAGTTCTCGGTATTTTTATTACATAAAAATTGCACTTGGTCGAAAATTAGATTACGCATCCACTTTGACACTAATCATTATGACAATTGATGACATGACAATGACGATTTGTAGTTTCTGTTGCCAGTAAAAGAAATTAGTTCCAGTTGTTTTCCGCAATATGGCGAGGTCCCATATATTCCTGGTCAGGCTATAATATATACCAAACTTTTATAATAGCCTACAGTTTTCTGTCGCAGACCGCTACATACGAAAATGTACCTTAATTTTTGAACATTACGTTATTATTCCTCTGCGGCCACGCGACCTTAGAGTAAACTAATAAAGTCAGGGTTGCCTCTTCAAATACAAGGTTTTTTATTGGTAGCTCTCGGTTTAAAAGACAAGAATTCCAGCCGAAATTAGTCGTTATTAAACACTTTCTTAGTCTTTATTTTAGGTAAGCTATTTTTATAGAGGTAGTGTAATGTATGTTATGTTTTGAAAATACTCAGTTTTATTGCGAAGATATCTAATAGGTTAAACATGTAACCTAGTTATGTACAGTCGGAAGTATGTCAAGGTATAGCTAAATAAGAACTACAAAAACAGATTTTTAACGAAATAGAAGCGGTCTTAAGGTTAACATGTGTAGTCTTACTTGCTGTGTGTAAGTACATATAAGGCTGCACATCAGACTACACCACTTTGACCTGTGACCGCCTATATTTCTACGTAATAAAAGCTGTTGTCGTTGTTCACAAAGGTAACTTGACGTGCTGCATGCCAACTGTATAGAAACTAAAAACCGTTTTTAGCCCAATTTGTTTCATATAACTAAAGTCCGTGCCATTTAACGATGCATAAAAGTCATTGACTCGTTACCCCTGCAGACCGTCACCCGTGTACCACTGTACGCCAGTATGCGAAGCGCGGTGACCCTAACTATAAGCCATAGCGATACGAATCTGTCTAACAAATGAACCTCGGTACGGGTCGACCTTGAACCCAAAAATCAAAAGTCGTAATAATCGCTAGTTACAAAGACAAATGATACGTGTCACAGGGTTTTAGCTGTCAAAGTAAACGACCTTTCATGCACGTTTATCTGGCACGTACTATATTACATTGGATTTTACCGAATGCCGCGTCATGACAATTAAACACCAAGAAAGTAAAATACATCATAAAAAAAGTAATATTTACTGATAAAAACTTTTTGTCGCTTGAAGAAAATGTCCAAGCTTTACTTCTTGAATTTTGTGATGGTTGTCCATTAACTGCACATAAATTACTAGGTACATGTTTCTTGACTCGTAAAACAGGCTTGCGCATGCGCGCGTCTTTGCCGGCAACCTAACTGAATTTGTACCGTGGACAGTACCGAGGCGTGTAGGTGAAGAAGTACATCGTATACGCAAGTACATGGAGTGCAAGAGGCCTGCCCTGAGTCTACGTTAACGAGGCCTTAAAGGAGAGTAAACCAGCCAGCATACTATACCTTCTAGAATTACTAACAGCGAGTATTTTTGTAGTTGTTATTAAAGTTACTATATTATTATTACTTATTTATTTATTAAGAAAACAACATATTCTTATAAACAAAGTCCTACAAAACTATTTACACAGTTTGTCTGTAAGATCAAGTGAGTCTCTTTTAAAGTTATTTACAGATTATATTATTTATAATATTATTACATCTGCAATCTTGCGCAATTCATTTGTACCAATAACGATAACGGTATTGCAATAAAAAGTTTTATTTGACTGGCTGTATAATCAGCGAATCCTTGACTTACAAAAAAGCTAACTCCGCGAACGATTGACAGCTGTCACTAGCGTCAAATTTCTTTTTTGGGTGAATTTGACAGGTAAATGCAGTGTATTTTATTTATTTATAAAATCCGTAAAAATCCCTGATTAATCGACTACTGTTTTGTGTTTAGCGTATCTAATCAAGCACTCCATGTTATAGTTCACGTGAAAAGCATCCTATTTTGATTAATAAGACACAAATTTGCTTTCAGTGTCGCTAATCGTGACTGTCACCAGCCGTTCAACATGGTAAGTTTTCTATGTTTACAGTACTAATTTCTTTAGCTTTGTTAAATAAAGTTCGTTTTTGTGCTATGATTTACTTGGAAATTGCCTGATTAAGGAAGTTGTTGATAATAGTTTCAGTTAATGATGTTTATGCAGCAAGGTTCTGTTTGGGTCATGTTTTGATGACTGAAGAGAGAGTTACCTATAATTTATTGTACTAATGTATGTTTTGAATGTTATTTCAGCCGCGTGAAATCAAAGATATCAAAGATTTTCTGCTGAAGGCGCGAAGGAAAGATGCCAAATGTAAGTATATTTTTATAACCTTGCTTTGTAAGAATAGGATAGTAGCCACTTGCCAATATTGTATGCACTCTTTAAAAATAAAATATAAATCTGCCACATAAGACAGTACAGCAGCAGTGTATACCCATAAAATATAAATCTGCCACATAAGACAGTACAGCAGCAGTGTATACCCAGCTATGAAAATAAGGTTAATGGAAATCAGGTCCTAATAACTACACTAGCTTTTCCTAACATCTTAAGGTAATTAAAACTATGATAAAGATGGCAAAACAAAGAAAACCTCAAAAAAAATTATAAATAAAATCTTGATTAAACCTACTGATTGGTCCTTTTTTGCTTTGCAGCTGTAAAGATAAAGAAGAACCCTGAGAATGTTAAGTTCAAGGTGCGCTGCTCGCGGTTCCTGTACACACTTGTCATCACCGACAAGGAGAAGGCAGAAAAGCTAAAACAAAGCTTACCTCCCGGTATGTCCTAATTGTTTCATCATAATTATTAATCATATTTGTAGTTCGATTCAAATTATGAGTGAATTTTGGGTAATAATAATAATAAATAAATCAATATTGTACATCATCACATACGTTGCTCTGATCCCAAAGTAAGTAGCTAAAGCACTTTTGTTATGGAAATCAGAAACAGCAGTGGTATCTCAACACCCAGACCAAGACAAATATAGAGAATATGGATTTCTATTTTGACCCGACAGGGGATTGAACCTGGGACCTCAGAGATGGTGACACCTTGAAAACCGGTGTGCGAGCCATGGAGGTCGTTAAATGGACATTGATATGTTGGGCTCTGCTATTAACTCTTGGGCTTGGATAATTAGTGACTTTTTTGGAAAAACAACTGAATAGGAGAACCTAATTATTTATTAAAATTATGCACTGGTATTTTTTTTATTATTTGTTCATAAGAATGCTAAAAATACAAAGATACAGTTTGAAGTAAAGCAGGTTCATCATGCTCTGGTCAGAATCAGCACTAGATTTTGGAGTGAATTAAATTCAATACAACTTCTAACAGCAATATATTTTTGTTCCAGGTCTCCAAGTTAAGGAAGTTAAGTGATGTGACTAGGCATAATCCAATAAAAAACTAAAAATCCATTACTTGATTATCATTTTAATACCATAATGCTGGCATAAGCTTTGTAAGCAGATTTTTATCCGACTGCGACACAAAGAGAGTTATGTTTTTACAGACCACTGACCTGTTAAATAAACTAAATCAATTGACTTGATTGCTGTGTCAGTGCAGATTGACTGGCATTTTAAATAAAATGTAATTTGCTATTATTATTTTCAAAATAGGAATAGGTAAATGTTATTTTTGTGTACTGGCTAATTGTAAATGCAAATGTATGCGAGGTTTATTTATCCCTAAACTAGGTAGTTTGACATGTTCGAATTGAGTACGGAGAAAAATGTTGTTTCAATGCACAGAAACAATAAGTGATTCTATTAATATTCACCAGTTATTGTAATACCAATTCTTTCCACATTGGTCCAAATCTTTCGCAGAATTACCACTTTAGATGACTGCCACAAATTACAAT
Source organism: Pyrausta nigrata (assembly GCA_949316185.1). Taxonomy (NCBI): domain Eukaryota; kingdom Metazoa; phylum Arthropoda; class Insecta; order Lepidoptera; family Crambidae; genus Pyrausta; species Pyrausta nigrata. The sequence goes on from OX438943.1 coordinate 129,978, forward strand.
CAGACCTTGATCGTTTTACAATCTACTGTAACGAAAATAAATTAAAACTTAGTTTGCCTAAATGTAAATTGATAACTTTTACAAAAAAAGTTAATGTCATTAGTTTCCAGTATTCTCTTTGTGACACTGTTTCGGAAAATGTCAACTTAGTTAGGGACCTAGGTATCTTTATGGACTCAAAACTTTACTTCGATGTCCATATTAATCACATCACAGGTAAAGCCTTCCAATTGTACAGTTTTGTCATGCGGTGTGCTAAACCATTTAGATGTCCCGCTTCCTATATGTTACTTTATAAGTCACTTATTAGATCTCAGTTAGAATATGCAACCTCTATTTGGAACCCATTCTATGCCAAGTATAAAGATCAAATTGAGAAGGTACAACGAAAGTTTGTGCGATCAATGCACTTTCGTTGCTTCCATTCAAGGACTTCCTGCAACGCTCTGCTTCAAAAGTACTCTCTGCCTAAACTTGAAGTGAGAAGAATTCTCTTAGACGTCATGCTGTTGTACAATATTTCACACAATAAGTTTGACTGTAATGAACTCACCAAGCAAATATATCTGCAAGTGCCCTTTCGCTCGTAAAAAATTGTTCCGTGCAACCGAGTGGCTTCTTTGTGTGGGGTAGCACCAACACTCTTGAGGGTATTCACACACAGATTAAACAGCCCTCTCCTGACGCACTGGGCATCCATCCATGTTCGGTCTAATCCTAACTTAAGGTTTTATTAGTTGGTAGATTGCACTAAATTAGTAAATAGTGTATTAATTTCTAGAAACTTTCTGAAATAAACAATTTCAATAATCACTGCACTGTCACATCTCACATCGCTCGACAGAAGCGTGTGGAGGACGTCAACTTGAAATACACGATTTACATAAGTATAATATTTAAGTAGTCACAAAGTCGACAGAGTTCTGAATTGGTGCTATCTTAGCATCCGGGAAGTATTCAGCGAGGAGGATGCCTAGTAAATAATGTATTAAGCTGCAGCGCTGAGCGGCAATCAGCATCTCGGGGAATTTCGTCGTGCTGCTTATGGAGATTTTATTTTCAATTCCGCGAGCGGGCGAGTCGCGGGGCCATTACCGTTACGGTAACTCTTAGCGGTAAGGGCAGTAACGGTACGCGCAGGCCTCGATCGCCTGGTAAGTGGGCTACATTATCATACGAATTGCTACCTAATAAATGTTTTAACACTAGGTACCTACCTCTAACCTACCTACCTACCTTAACTACTCGGCGTTAGTTAAACAGATGTCAGTCTCTGAGGTAGATGTTCCGCCGTTATGACTGCCTGGTATATCTATGCTTCAGTAGCGAGATGAAACAGGATGTTACTTTGTTTTGATCCTACATTCTCGTGAGGTACCTAGTACCTCTGATGATGACTTTCCGTAGCGGGTGTTATTATTACACGTCAACAAGGTAGGTATACCTACATAGGTATTCTTCATTCAGAAATGTAAGCGTAGGCACAGAATAAATAAATAGTCCGTAGGTATACGGAAAGTTACATGCTCCATAGACTCAATATTATATTTGAAATAAAAAATATAACGTGAGTAATCGTATAAGATCGTAACTGTTATGGAAATTAGAAACAACGGTCGTACCACAACACCCAGATACGAGACAATATAGAACAATAACTTTTACGAGTAATATTGGCCTGACTGGTGATTGAACCCGGGACCTCAGGAACCCAGGACCTTGAAAATCGGTGTGCGAGCCACTAGACCACGGTAGTCATCAACAATCTGATGTCTTAACGTAGACTTCGGAGCAATGCGGCTTCCGGCTCGCCAATCGGCAGCTAATCATGGGAGTGTATGGAATAGCTGCATGCGGCCATGACGCATCGCTGGGAAAGGGTTTTATACACTAAATTCTATTAAATTTCGCTCACAAAAATTAATCAACTGTGTCATCCGGTGGGACTTGAACCCACGTCCCTTCGCTATCCGGGCGAGTGCTCTTACCAACTGAGCTACGGAGGACGTCAGCCGACGAATTTTTATACACTCCTATAGTTTCATGATAGCCGCGTGGCTCATCGGAACCGCATGCGGCGAGGAGCCTCGGAAGTGTACCATTAGGACTTATCACACCATTCTATGTGTAGCGTCCTAACTAGGTAGGATCCTACTTAGGAGCCTAACTAGAAAGGTAGCATCCTACGTAGGATCGTAACTGGGAATGTAGCTTCTTACTTAGTGTCCTAACTAGAAAGGTAGTTCCAGATAGGATGGTGTAAATAAGTGCTTTTGTACTTGTATCAAGGTTAAGAAGAAAAGAAGTACCTACGTTAGACACGAAAGCTGTGCATTGGCAGCGAGTAAGTACGGCAGTATCGGCGCCTCGACCCGCGAGTGGCGGGCGGTAAATGTATTCCGTGGGCGGGCGGCAGTTGGCCTGCGACCGGCGGCGGCGATGCCTGTGTGGGTCACGCGGCAACTGCACTCACCGCGACTTCGTCAAACTTTTACGGATAAAGTTCATATTTGAGCTTGGTAGGCAGATTAAAAAAATCGCGCGTAAAGTTGTTACTACGGGGTGTACCTAAAGTTTATATGTACAGTACGTTTGCAATTTTAGCGAAATGTCCAAGTTTGATAGTTTTCTTGAAGTTTCGAAAAAGGAGTGGTGTTTGAGACATGTCTTTCGTTGAGTGTATGCAAGTTTTCCTGGCGCGCTGTAGTCGTTGTCGTTGTGCATGCCGCTAGAGACCGTGGAAGAGCGCGGCCACCATCAGGTAAATGCCTACACTTATTATTTCCTAACCTAGTGTTTTAAATAAACAGTGTAGGTAGGTATAATAATATGTTCCTATCGACGTGTAGGTATGCAGGAAGCTGATCTCTGGATCAAAATAAAACTTCTTATAAGAACTGAAAATCAAAGGTAAAACGATTTAATTTGCTCAGATAGTAGAAGAAGTATAAAGCAGTATCAAGAGAAAGTTGCATAAGAGTGGTAGGTACGGTGGGTACGATGCGGACCTGAGCATTTTAGTACCTTGTAAACGCTACCTAGTAATTCCACTCCTTTTCATAGCCAGAAAAGAGTCGTGGAAGTTTGCACCAGGATAAGAACACTCTAAAGCGCTCAAGGGTACAACAACAAAATATCATAAGAACTACTAAAGCTGAAAAGATACAAAACATGTACAGAAGGTACCTAGAATATTGTCACTGCAAATTCAACATATTATAGCCTGACCAGAAATATATGGGACTTGAATTAAGGGCGCTTCAAATGCGCTTCATATGACAACACTCGGTATAATCATACCAGCGTAGATTGGCAACTGAACATAAAAACATATTTTGTCCCACTAATATTATAAATGCGAAAGTTTGTGAGTGTGTGAGTGTGTATGTTTGTTACTTCTTCACGCAAAAACTACTGAATAGATTTCGATGAAACTTTACACAAATTTAGCTTATACATTGGAATAACACTTAGACTATATTTCTAATGAAGCCGGAAAAAAAATTTATATAGTGTTAATGAAGCCGGAAAAAAAACTGTAATTTTTGAGCTATTTTCGCGTACGCTGCAAAAATTGTAAGCGTTACACCAATATAATGTATGGCAGAAATATTTGCCTTAAATAGTTCTACAGAAAAGTGCGCAAGAGTATATATCTATCTCTTAAGGTTTGCTTACTATAACCTTTTTTATGATAATAATAAATGTTTTACAGTAGTGCATTACTTAACAAGGTAATTTCATAAGAACTATTAGTATTTGTCCAAATCAATACTTTATTATTCACAAGCATCTAATTTAGATCATAATTGCCTTTTATACCATTCAATTTAAATAATTGTCTTAGGAGATCTCATAGTTTTAAAATACCATACGCTTATGACGGCGCCACGACGGACGCGCTGGACGGCCCGTGGCGAGTGTCGATGGATTTATGTGTACAATCATAATGTGTACAATTTTTTCGTGGTTTTGAATAATAAAACCGCCCTTATCACCATAAGTCTACCATCTGCTTAGACTACATAACAAGGGAAATGCATGAGCCCGCCCCTGGCAGCATGCTTTACACCGACGATGTTGCATTACTGAGCGCTTCCGAGTGAAGAAACGCCGATAACATCAGCAAAAGTAGTATTCGCGGTGCTCTATTGCAATGGTGCAAATTGATCGTGTGGGACGAATGCACAATGTCGCACAAGCGAGCGATTGAAGCACTGGACCGCAGCATGCAAGACATTTGGGGCAATCGAATCTTGATGGGTGGAGTGGTCGTCTTGCTGGGAGGTGATTTCCGGCAGACATTGCCGGTTATCGAGGGAGGTACCGCAGCAGACGAGATAAATGCATGCCTCAAGGCTTCTTCGTTGTGGGCTAAAGTAGAGCGCTTTCAGCTGATTACTAACATGAGTGTCCAGCTCTTCAATGATCAGGAGTCTGGACTTTTGGCACAAACGCTTTTCGAGGTCGGCGAAGGTCGCATGCCGACGGATGCTAACGACCAAATAACCTTTGACAGCCTATTTAGCAATTTTGTTAGCTCGAAAGATAACCTTATTATTGAGGTTTTTACGAGTTTACAAGAAAACCTGGCTAACGAGAAGTGGTTGTGCGAAAGAGCTATGGCGCCAAAAAACGAATTGGTAGAAAAAAATAATAAAAGAATATTAGAGCAAGTTCCAGGTGATGTGAGGACCTACGTGTCAATAGACACGGTGATGACAACTGACGACGCAACTGTATACCCAGTAGAGTTCTTAAATTCCCTCGACCTGTCAGGGACCTCCCACAAGTTGGAACTCAAAGTTGGTGTGCCTGTCATACTGATCCGTAACCTGGACGCGCCCAGACTGTGCAACGGCACTACGTTACGCATCACAGAGCTGAGAAGGCACATCGTCCAGGCCACCATTCTTACTGAAGGGGCCAAAGGAGAGACGGCATTGATACCCAGAATCCCTATAATACCCACAAACTTACCCTTCCAGTTCAGACGTCTACAATTTCATTTAAAAGTGACTTTCTCTATCATGATAAATAAAAGTCAAGGACAAACTCTAAAAGTAGCTGGCATTCACCTGGGCACCCCCTGCTTCTCCCACGTACAGCTGTACGTGGGTTGCTCGCGTGTGTCAGAAATCTTTTTATTTATGCAGAAAACAATACGAGTAAGTCCCGCAATGTTGTTTACCGCGATCTGCTGCAGTAAAATGATTTCTAGCTCTCTACGACCCGAGACCCGAGATTCTGTCACTCATCAAATTTTGTAAATTGATCTTTCCCATGCTCAAGTTTAAATTGTTTTGCTTCTAAAAATGTAAATAGTTATAGTTACGCAATTTATTTTTTCTAATAAGCCGCGGGTAACACTGCGGGGCACAGCTAGTATATGTTTACATTCAAGTTATTTTTTTAAGCCTGCTGCCTAAATGATAACAGATTCTACGATAAAATAACGCGACAGAACACTCGCAAATTAAGTTCTTATTAAATTCAGTAACTCTACGTAATACTGGTTTTGAATTTTGGACTAAAACACAATTATTTTTGCAAAACCACTAATGGGTAAAAGAAACATTAATCCATTGTTTTTCTAAATGATATTATTTATAATGTTATCATAATTTTATATAACTTATGGGAAATCTTTAAAAGCTCTTCGAACTATTTTAGTTATTATATCTCAGTAGAACTGGAAATAAAGAAAATAAAACTAAAACCAAGTATTTATTATAATCATTTTTCAAAATCGTTACTGTAAAATTCTTCCTAGCCATCAGTGGCCAATTTTCACTATTCGCACTATATGACGTACCAAAAATTCATGATGACAACTATATCAGTAATTAATTTAAAGAAACCGCGGTGACCACATAGACTTTCTAGTCGTAAAATACTACAACACATGAAGTCATAAAAGTCATTTATTTATGTATGTAGACCCACTGGGGGCACTTATACACGTCCCAACATATGTTTTTTACCTACCACTACTTCGGGACAAATTCTGAGCTAGTGCTGAGAAGAAGCAGCGCAAGAAACTCAGTCACTTTTGTCAAAGCCTCTTTTAAAAATAATATTTTGATACAGAAATTAAAATTTTGCTTGTGCGAGCTGGTCCACACGTTGACGTCATTCAAATAATCGTCTACCTTATAATAAGCCTTTGTCATTAAAGTATCCTTAATAATAATAATAATATTTATTTATTTCAGGCTACAGACTACAAAGAAATACAGGCCCATAGGATAAATACCTTACAAACTAACATACATATGAAATATATAAAAAACTAATAAAACACTAATTAACTAATTACACGAGCGACTAGATACAACGCGCGCGGTATCGGCTGGCAGTCGTCCCCGGAATCTTCGAAACACGACTCCCTGCGGCCAGAAGTCCTCCTTCATAAAGGTCGCCAGATGATGGGTCGGTACTCTAACCACGAACGAACTAAAATTTACTTTGTGGCTAGATTCCAACCGTTCGACCCTCAGGGTGAAGTTGGACTTTCTTCGAACATAGTCGACGACCTCCTCTACCTTCGTCGACCAGTGACATCGGGACACATACAGCTGCGTCGAGCGTATTTCGGGACGCAGCGGGTGTTCGGGTCCAATCGGTGCGGTGCCATGGTGGTTACGGCTGGCGGGCTTCCTCTTCTTTCTTTCCACTTTCGTGAAGCCCTGCTCGTCGCACCGGTAATTAATGATTTAAATTTATTAATTGGTAATTCTACAATATGTTGTGGTAATTTGTTAAAGAAATTGATACATTTCCCCATAAAAGACTGACCAACCTTTTGAAGCCTGAATTGTGGAACAGCAAGTTTATTTTTATTTCTAGTGTTAAAAAAATGTGTAACCCTTTTCTTTGTAAATAGATGCAGGTTTTTGCGCACATATATAATATTTTCATAAATATATTGAGAGGCTACCGTTAATATCCTTATCTCTTTAAAAAAATCTTTTAATGAATCTCGAGGTTTGAGGTTATAAATAGCACGTACGGCCCTTTTTTGTAGTACAAAAACTGATTCGATATCAGCAGCTGAGCCCCACAGTAAAATACCGTACGTCATCAAGCTGTGGAAATAACTAAAATATACTAGTCTGGCCGTTTCAATATCAGTCAAGCGCCGTATCTTTTTTACAGCAAAAGCAGCTGAACTAAGTCTTCCTGACAAGGCCACGATATGAGGACCCCATTGTAGTTTTGAATCTAAAGTTATGCCTAAAAATGTTGTTGAATCTATAGTATTTAGTAATTTGTCTTTTATCAAAACATGTGTTGAGGCCTGTGTGACATTAGGCATAGTAAACTTAACACATTTAGTTTTATTCCCGTTAAGTAATAGGTTGTTAACGGTAAACCAATGTAATACTTGTGAAAGAGTATTATTCACATCGTCAAAAGTATCTTTCCCCTTTGGAATTTTGAATATAAGTGAAGTATCATCAGCAAATAATACTATATCACAAAGATCTTCCACAAAGTGTGGAAGGTCATTTATATAAATCAAAAACAACAAAGGTCCAAATATCGATCCCTGGGGCACACCCATTGTTATAGGTGCTCCAGAAGACTCAATTCCATTGATGCAAACTTTTTGCGTTCTACTTGTTAGGTAGGATTTAAGTAAATTTAATGAATTCATTGAAGCTCCATAAAGTCGTAATTTTTTCAATAAAGTTTTATGTTCCACACAATCAAAAGCCTTTGAAAGATCACAGAAGATACCTAAAGCATCTTGTCTATTGTCATAGGCATCAAATTTATGTTTTAAGAGAGCTACCCCCGCATCAGCAGTACTTCTACCTTTAGTAAAACCAAATTGTTTTTTTGTGGAGTAGATGGTTCAAAGAAAAGTGTGCTAGTAATTGATTGAATATTACCTTTTCAAATATTTTACTAAGGACCGGCAGAATTTATATTGGTCTAAAACCACAAGGTCATGTTAAACCACTTTTCTTTTCGAAAACGAATAGTTCTTGGTATTTTTATCACATAAAAATTGCACTTGGTCGAAAGTTAGATTACGCGTCCACTTTGACACTAATCATTATGACAATTGATGACATGTCAGTGATGGTTTGAGGTTTCTGTTGCCAGTAAAAGAAATTAGTTCCAGTTGTTTTCCGCAATATGGCGAGGTCCCATGTATTCCTGGTCAGGCTATACTATACATGGCAACCATAAAGTTGACCGGGGACGCCATTTGTGCTGATTCTGCCACTCGTGTCAAAAGAAACGTCTATGCACATACACTGCTCATGCAAACCGCTTATGAGCAAAAGAAGTATCATAACATAAGTAGTGCGCTATAATCAAAAGGGCCTGCCACTTTAGGCCGATCATTGTTCGAGTTGGCTTTTATATGGCCTAAAAATAAATAAGAATAGGTAACTCATCTCATCATACATTATAGGATAATATACTGTTAGGTTTTGAGGATTCCGTAGTCCTGATTAGGAACCCTTATAGTATTGACATACCCGTCTGTCTGTCTGTCCGAGGGTTTTCCTAAGGGTTTTTCTAAGAGACCGTTGAAATTAGAAAACTAATTTTGTGGTGTATACCAATTACGATGACGATGTGGTAGAATAAAGTTTTGGGTTTTAGGGTTGCTCCTCTACATGTGAACTGGGCATGATTTATTTTCGTCATTTACCCCATTGTGTGCATTGTGTGGAGTATTGTTGAGAAGGTATTTTTTTTTAATTTATTGCTTCATTTACGAAATATTAAACTTTAAAGTGCAATCTTTTGATCCAGTAGGGCGTCCCCCCCCTCTAAAAGCTTAACTGCTGGCCTGAAAAATCTAAAAAAATTCAAGATAATAGTGCATTACATACACTTTAATGGAAAACTAAGTATAGCGGTAAAGATAGCTTTATAAGATTAGCAGTAATATCCGTAGAACTTAGGTGTTGGATAATATGGTACCAAATACAAAATCATTAGAAAAATCTAAATTATTATCTAAAGTAACTAAGATGAAGTAGATATCCGACTTGCTCGAAGGGTTCCGTACTATGGAACCCTTCGTGAGCGAGTCGGACTCGTTAATGTGAGTACTTAGTTGAAAATCTCTGACAAGGAACCAATGTTCGCGTCGGCATACTCGTAGCTACCGACCGGAAGGCTAGACGATGTACCTAGACCGGCGCGTATGCCTTTGGTTAGGACAATTAATGCCGATAAATGATCGAAAGCTCAAGAATACCTAAATGTATCGATTTGTTCTCAGCGGTATGTGTCTGCAAGATTAATCAATTGAAGCAGTTTGTAACTTCTCAGTCTGTAAAGTTTACAAACGGTTTGAATTATAGGTTATACATAGTCAGTAAGTAATTATACATAATAAAATATTATTATAATTAATAATGGTTAAATAAAAACTAAACAATCAACTTAAATGATTTAAAAAAAGAATATTTGTAGAGTTGACTACACAAGAAAAAAACAAAGTTAGAAAACAAAGAGAAAGATTACGAGCACAATATAGGCGGCCTTATTACTGGGAGTCATCGTTGTAATCATACATACTTATATAAATACGTAGGCAGTGTGTCAGCTTCCGCTGGATTTCAATAAGTAAAACTAAAAGTGCTTAAATATTTATTTAGTACGAAAACTTATAAATCAATCTTTCAAAGTTCAGCTAAAACTATCATCAAATAATAATAATAAATATATTTATTTACAGTTCCAGTTTTTCTTATTATAGTGCAGTTAATTGCAGTGGTCTCCTATTAGGCAATACAGTATGCCTGTGTCAGGAGGCCAAGCTCTTTCTTCACAAATTTTTATTTAAAAAAAAGCATTAGGTAGGTGCGCCTAATAAGAGCCGACCCCAAATAAGGGTCACCACTTCAAACTTCCCGCACTTAATACTTAAACCAAAACGGATATCGCGCGGCCCCTCCTCAGTGACCAATCACAAAAGTGCAACAACATTCATAGCTTTCGCGCCGGCCATTTTGTCAGTGGCTCCGTGTCCTCCTCAAGGACGGTCGACGTGACGCAATTTACAAAATCCGTATATTCGTTTTTGCTTTGTTATAAATAAAAATATGAATAAAAAGAAATATATTACGTATAATTAGGATAAGCAAATAAAACACACTTGGAATATACGTGCATTCTGATCTCCTTTACTCAAGCTGCAATGGTTGCTCTTCTTTTGCTTTTATATACTTAATAAGGACCAGACTCTTCATAAATAAGTATTATACCTTATAAGGTCCAAGAGCTAAGGATGAAAAAAATACTGATTAGTAACATTTTGTGATTTACTTTACAATAGATAATAAAACACTGCATTGATATACTTTCTTTTTTTATTTATTACTATAAAATAGATGAACTATAGCATTTATACATTTCCTTAGACTTTATAAGGGCCACGACACAAATTTACAAGATTTTTTGTTAAATCGTTCGAGACCACGAACTTAATAGTATTGTAAAGCCGTTACTTTTAAAAGATGTGATTTTTCTAGTAAACAAACTCTTTAAACTCGTAGTTCAATAATGGACTTTATTTGGAACCCTAGTGCCCAATAAGGACCGCAGACTAGCTTTTAAAAATCCTTATTTTGGAAGGAAATGGCCATTAATACCTCGATTTTGTACCATATGTCGCATTTTTAAATATACATTTAATATGATCATAGTGTCTTACAAACTATCGCACTTCCCAAAATTGATTTATAACGATTTCCAAAAACTATGCCCTTATTAGGCGCTGTTACCTTATTACGTAATTATCTACACTTAATAAAGACCTTTAAAATAATGTGTTCTGACATATAAGTCTGTTAAGTTTTTTTAAAATAAATCGATAGGATTGTAGGTTGGCAATAATGTGCTCGTCAATATAAATGAATTACGAATTCGTACTTAATAGCTTCAATCATTCTACCGTAGTACATCCCCGTAGGCGCGCCGTAGCACATTGTATTTATTATTGTAGCATCGTAGCCCCGGTCGTAGTCGCGCCGTAGTAGCGAGATATCGCTATTTTGCTACGCGGCAACGTAGTCTTTCTGTGGCCATAAAACTTAATGCACTGAGAGACGTTACTTGGAGTGCACGTACAGAAAATTTGGTGAGAGAGCATTGTGTACTTAATTGGATTTAATACGCGTAATCAGCATGTTTAAACCGTAGACACGTGATTTTAAAGAAACGTACACAAAAAATCATCGACCGTCCTTAATCTGGTGTGACCACTCGCTATTCGAATAACTAATTGCTTTCCAAAGTAGGAAGTAGTCACTCGATAATTTTTTGTAAGTGCTTACTTAGGTAAATGTACCCTTAAAAAAGAATTCTAATGTTTTATTACTAGATACCTACTGCTTGATTTGGTAATAAATTCTCTAAATTCTAAAACGAAGGTTGTCTGGTAGAAATTCATTAAGACCGCATAATCATAAATTATACAAATATGAATATTTGGTATGTGTGATGTGTAATTGAGTAGGTATTTTATTAGGGTATCTCAAATCAAATTCTCAATTCTAAAGGTAAGAACAAGTACAGGCAGATCGCCTCCCGGTACCACTTTGTACCGTTTGGAGTCGAAACACTGGGTTCGTGGGGTCCCAACGCTATCTCTTTTTTCAAAGAGATTTCCAAGAGGCTAGTTGATATCAGTGGTGACCTAAGAGCTGGCAGCTACCTTGCTCAGCGTATAAGCATCGCTATCCAGCGCGGTAATGCTGCCAGCATCCTAGGAACCTTACCACAAGGACCCTTTTTATAATTTTTGTTTTAGTGTTGTATTAAGTCATTTTTCTTAATTTTTATTAATAAGTTGTATATATAGTTAATTATAATATTGGAGGAAGAATTCTAAAGGTTATGCGGTTCATGAAGTATGTTAACTTATATTCTTATTGTCAAAGTTGTGTTCTCTTAAGCCGATCTATAGCTTATTTTTAGTTTAAAAATAAGCTATATAGAGTATAGAGAAATCAAACATTCGCATCCTGCCCGTATGCAAATTTTTGGTTTCTTATTTAAAACTCGCCGTGGTAATAGTCTGCCCAACACTAGAGTGTAATTTAGAAGCCGGAGGCGTGGAGGGATTGCAGTCCTTGCCCCCTGTAACAGAGGCAACCAACAAGCCGAAGCTGCGGAAGCGAGTATAAGTGCCAAATATTTGTTACGGAAGGGCAGTCTGCACTTACCGCAGCGCCGGAGAAGAGCGGATCATATGCACGCTGCATGTCTGCCTGCATGCTGCATGCCTGCTTGCACGCTGCTTGCATTCTGCATGCCTACTTGCATGTTGCATCCCAGCTTGGATATTAGGAGCTTGCTTGTACAGTGCATGCCTGCTTGCATGCTGTATGCTTGTTTGCATGCTGTATGCTTGTTTGCATGCTACGAGCTTGCTTGCACAGTGCATGCCTGCTTGCATGCTGTATGCTTGCTTGCATGCTACGAGCTTGCTTGCACAGTGCATGCCTGCTTGCATGCTGTATGCTTGCTTGCATGCTACGAACTCTCTTGCACAATGCAATTTACTTGTTTGTTTGTAATAATTTAATATTGAAAACATTTTTCTGGAAACTGAAACATCTAGCAATAATAGTTTTTTCAAACGATGAGTTATAATTCAAAACATATTGAATTTAAAAAAAAACAAATGGAAATCGGACTTTCAAAAGAATGTCAATCGTGTTTTCGGTCAAATGAAAATATGGCAAATAAAAAAAAGGATTAACGATTTCGGTAAAATTAAATTCGCACTAGTAAATTTCGGATTTAAGATAGGTAACCCTTTTACCTACCAGACCTACTTTGAAATATTTAAGAACTTCGTGACATATCACATTGTATAAATCTAAAATCCCATAGAAAGGAAGCAAGGCCAAATTTTAAATAAAATCCGAATCAACAAATTGAATTAAGCTAACCGTACCGAATTACCGAACGTGACTTAATTTATGAATTGAAGGCACCTACCTAAATAAAGGACAAACATCTAAAAACGCTGAGCCCAGCGGCTGTTCCGTAGGCTTGAATAATAAAGGAAAAGCCCTGTTTTAGGAATGGTCCCTAATGAATAGATAGACTATTAAAATACGAGTATAAACTCACTAGCAGTTCCCCGCGACTTCGCCCGCACAAAAAGTCGGATTTTCCATACAAAGTTTCATTTCCCATTTCACCCTCCTGATGATTTTATATCGCGACAAAAAGTAGCCTATGTCCTTTCCAAGGTCTCAAACTATTTCTGTACCAAATTTTATTTGAATCGGTTGAGTAGATTCGGAGCCTATTCAATACAAACAAACAAACAAATCTTTCCTCTTTTTAATATTATTGTATAGTATAGATGTAGAACTCGATCACATTAGCACATACGCAAATAATACACAGGCCTACACGAGCGTAGCTTAGTGCACCTTAACGTTTTTAATTTTCTACTTGTATCGATGTAGTCCAACTAACACCTGTTACTTCCCAATAATATATTAACGTACTATGTTATCGTTGCGAAGAAAAGCGGTTCTTCCTACCACAGGCGATGTTTTTGCCTAAATGGAACAAAGTTCTAAAATATGCGGTTCTTCTACGACTTTAGTATGAAAACGCTTTTTTTCCTTAGGATTCTGAAGTACAGTATTTAAAAAAGTTGTTGTTAATTAGCTTTTAAATATGTTCCTAAAATACACGGTTACATTGCAAAAGGGTGCCAAATTTTCAGGAGTAACTCAGAATCAGTAACTATTTCGAACTATACAAAGAAACTAAAATAAAAATAAGAACTGAAAATCTAAAATCAAATACCAATAGTGATTCTCGTGATAAAATAAAAGTTGAAAAGGAAAACTATCCAGTGATTTTGCGTATGTAAAGCCAGGCTCAGCTTCAGGCAAGGCTCAACGCGATACATTCGTATGCATCGACCGAGCGATGCAGGATCCCTGCATTATCTCGCTTGAAATATACGGTTGACTGACAAATAAATATCTGAAGTGATCTCTTGTGTATAGTACTCAATTGTACTAGACGGTTTCGCGGTTTCGTCCGCGAAAATGTCGTATTTCTCACACCAACTTCCCCACCCCCTTAGACGTTGAATTTTCAATAACACCGAAACACGTCAATCATTAATAAATAGCTAAAAACTACCAAATTTTATCAATTTAGCTTGAAAACTAGCGGGGTTTTATACAACTTCTTTCCCCCCTAAGGGCAATATGTTTAAGGTCTATTCTTACATCATACTTTATGAGGAATATTTGTACAACATTTCAGCAACCTAAGTATATGCTGGGCGTTGATAAGTCAGTCAACTTCTTCTTTTATAGGGCCAGGGGATGATTCTGCTGCCATAATACATCAACTTTAACTATGGGATCAAAGTTGTTGCATAAACACTGTAACAGCAGATCAGTGGTACCTGTAAAAAAGTGTACATTTTGCAGATTTTGTTGTTGTTTGGGGTACCTAACTACACATTAAATCCAACAACTTTTGCTACATTAAATTACAAAAAAATTACCTACAATATTCCTGAGAAGTGATCAGCTGATTAATTTTGTGCTTTTGATGTTTTGGTTCCGCAGGAAAAATTGTTGCATAGAGCAGAAGAATTTACCCCTAAAAAGGAATTTAGAGCTCTTTAATCAATTTAGAACCTATAATGTCCTCCTAGCCGATTTCGACTGCGGCGGCCTATCTCAACAGAGATTAGCCAACTGGGCAGGACATAATATAGTGCACAAGTGTGTGCGCAATACACAGGTGGACTCTCTGTTTCTTCACTCTCATAATTCGGTGAGACGGCAGTTAACGTGCTTTCCGAGGCACGGGGGTGTTAACACCACCAACTTCCTGACTCCGGAGCTGTGTCTGCGTAATTTCAAGACAGAAAAACCCAAACACTTTCGGCCCGACCCGGGATTCGAACCCGGGACCTCGTGGATAGTACCCAGCGTGCTGAACACTAGACCAACGAGGCAGTCAACCTATACAAAATAGGAAAAAAAATGGAAACTACGAGTACTTACATACAACGTGCGTGTATGTGTAAGGGTTAGCTCTCACAGACTTATGATAGGTAGTACAATCAAAATGTTCACGCACTAGCCTCGTGATATGTAACGTACGACACGCACGGGACGAGGACCTCAGAGCACCGGCGAAGAACATCGAACCGAGCGATGTTCGGCTCGCCGGTGAACATCGATGCCCGCTATAAAACTCCTCTCCATAGCACCTAAGTGAGCGGTCACTGTTTCTGCGTTATTGTAAACCTAGTCGACTTGAATAATAACTTTCATTTAAAATACAGTTCACTTTTGATTTCCACCACCTCTACTATCGAAGACCATTTACATTGGTCCTTCTCACCATCAAGAACTTCGAAAAAAGGAATATTTGAGACGATTGAGGTTACCACGACGGCAACGGACTTTGGACCCGAGCACACGCGCGCCGATCTATTGCGCCGTGTCATTGCTGCTGCTTTGTTATTTGAAGATCCTTGAGTCACCTGTGGGTTTTATTGGATAAGGATACGGTCGTACAGTGAGTTCGTTCCAATTTTCCCTCACTTCTATCTTTTTTCCACTATTCTGCGCTTAGTTTTTGCATAAGTCCAATTCAGTTTCACTATTTTCGTGATTCTTATTTTAAATTTTCGACACACTGAATGTTTGTACGTAAAATGATTGAGTACACACACACACACAGCGCGTTTCGTGCGCGAGAGCTTCGTCCTGGCATAATTTCATTTGCACGAATGTAAATTAGGACAATTTCATTAGAATCGTTTTATTTTTGCTCCAGCCTGTTTTATGTTACGGGCACAACAGCGGGACGAAATGGTATAATCTGATTTCACGAAACTGCCGGCGGATGCCTAACGATGATTATTATGTTTATTTTAAAAATGTAGGCTCCAAGAGAACGGCTTAACATGCATGTGTCGACGTTGCTCGTTACAGCTGTGCCGTGCCGTTATGTATTTAACTGTTTTTGTTACATAACGGCATGGTATGGTCCATGGTATGGTTTAGTTCAGAACATCATATAAACCTTTGGGATTTGTAGGTATGTATTTAATATTTACATACAAACAAAAATATTTAACTAATAGGTAGGTAGGTATTTTATCATCTTTTGTAGAAAGTACAAGTAATGCCGAGACCTCATCTTCCAATGTAATCAAGATGTTTGTATATCGATGCCTTAGAATGTAAATTAAATTAAATTTTAAATAAAAATCTTTTAGTTCGGACCGTAAATCCATATTGGTGTTAGTGACAATTTGCTTATAAACTATGTTAGTAAATAAAATATTAAAAATCCTGTTTTTAATATTTAATCACGCTTACTCAGCAGCAACTGTGACTCAGTAATGTCGGTGACAGCTGTGTCACCACCCCGTGCTTTAATATGGGACTGTCCTCCCATACAGAAATAGTGTTTCTTTAGAATGTCATTGACGCTAACGCGTAACCTGCACATCAGTCAGAGAGCCACTTCTTTTGCGTACAAACGCATGGAAGCCACTGAAACATCCCTGATGCACTACAGTATCGCGGTAGCCTCATTAGCAATACATTGTGATGTACACTGCCACTGATAGTATCATCCGCTATCAGTGGCAGTGTTGCTTGTCTGTGCGTAGTGTAGTAATAAGGCGGTGTTGCTAGAGGTGTTAACACATTGACGTGTTCGTGTGTGACGTTCTGTTTTTGAACTCTGTGAGATGACACAGATTTTTTCCATACAAATGTCCCAACGTTCATCGACGTCCCTCTTTAATTATGATCGAAAAATGTGTCAAATAATGACACTGACGTTAATAGACGGTCACGTTCTAATGCATATGATTCTAAAATATTTTATTATTTATTAACAACGTCTTAACACGTCAACGATTAATGACGTTCCGCCTCATTGCAACATTAATTATCATTTAACTATGAACAACGTCTAACAACGTCTATATTTGTTATAATATGTATTGAACTATTTATGGGAGACGCCCCCGTTAAAATATTGTACGTATAACTAAATTCGTAACTCGTTTAAAACCAGGTTAATTGGTGTGTTATCTGTTCATTTTTGTTTGTTAGACTTTATTTACAGTACCTACGAGAAATAAACGTAGTAGGTTCTGAGAGATGGTACTTACGGTATGTTGTTTTGACGAACAAGGCTCCGGAGAAGGTTGCATCTTTGAACCCTTTTTGGAAAGCTTCTTTTTTATATTTCGGTCTTTTTTGTTCATATTAAACGATTTTTTATGATAATTTAACTAAATATAGTAACAGAATATTATGTCTCATATGTTTACACACGGGCACCACATTTTTTTTAACGGATAATGCATAATAATCACTTGAAACTTACGGTTCTCAACAATAGTCGCCGATTGGTGGGAATTGCGCACACGCTGCTGTCTCGCACGAGCGCGCAGGCCGACTGACTTCAAAGCGTTATATGCACGGTTAGTCATATAATGACGTTGTGCACGTGTCAATAAGGACTAGTTTAGAAGTGATCAATGCCTACTTAACATTGTAAATTTTCGATATAGTGTGACGCTGCAGAATTAATATTTTGATATGATGTGACACATTTACGTCACTCTAAGAATTTTGTATTGTCAAGATCCGTGATAGATTTCTACGTTCTTCGTGAAAGATTTTTTTTTGTAACGACGTAGTGATACGTTGTTCTCCATTATCAACAAATTATTAGGACGTCACTTGACGTAGCTCGCGTGAATGTGTTAACGTGTTGTGCTCTGTGACAGTAGCGTAGCGAAGATGAAGGGGAATCATGGCTTTTTCTTGACAGCAGGGCAGCGGAGGCGCGATCCGGTTTTTGAGATGGGGTGCTCGCCTGCTGAACGTGGCGACAGCGCTGCTGCTTGTAGCAGGAATCATGTACTTGTGTTGATGGCAAGGTGGCGAAGGTGCGATGAGAGTGGCGCGAGTGCACTAGATGCAGCGCCGGCACTGTTGTATGTTCCGGGAATCATGTATTATGTGTTATTAGCAGGGCAGCGGTGCAATGCGGGTGCTGCGATGGGCGAGGGGTGCTCGCCTGCTGAACGTGGCGGCGGCACTGCTGCTGGCGGCGGGGCTGCCTCGGCCGGCCGCGAAGCCGCCGCGTGCGTGCCCCGACGCGCTGTGCCTCTGCCGCGGCGACCACCTCGCCTGCAGCCACGTGCCATTCCACAGGTTCCCTGACACAGGTTACATTACTCTGTTGCTATTGAATCAATATTCAAAACTCTTACTTCGAGTCTCTACGTATTCCCAAGTCTAATTATGTACACACGGCCGCACTTCAGACTATGTTAGATCGCGTCTATTCCCTACATAATGAAAGCTGTTTTCGTAGTTCAAATGGGTAACCTGACGTGTTGATGACAGTTCTGACTATAATGGACACTGGAGCAATTTTCGAAATTGTCAAAATCATAAACACACATCGCGTTGTCTCTTGTCTGAAGGCAAACATTCTTTTGGCACTTTTTTTTCTATAAGCAGGTAGATATTTCAACCCAGGGCGTTAAAAGGATTCAAATACTACTTTGTGACACGACATGACAAATGAAAGTAGTTGGTTGTAGACTGTCTCTACAAAATTGGTTGTAAGTAAAATCTAAGTAGTAAATTATGTAACGTATCTGGGATAAGTTAATGCCCGGCGATAGGCTTGCTCGTGAATATTTCTACAATGTGTTAAAGCGGCAGAGACCTCGATAATACATTATTGTTGCTTGGAAATTGGTAACCGAATAACTTTAACTATGTGTGTGCAGACGCGTCAGTGTGGCACGTGTCGGTGTCGCAGGCGCGGCTGGGCGCGCTGGGCGAGGCCGCGCTCGACGCGCGCCGCCTGCGCACTCTCGTGCTAGTCGCGTCGCATCTGCACCACATCGAGCCCAACGCTTTCGCGTAGGTCCACTGTCATAAAAAAAAACCTTTTTATAGTAGTAGTACGTGCCTGCATCAGTCACCTTATAGTTATGCAGTTAATTCTTGCAGATCCATGGTAAATACGCTAGCCTCTCTGGATCTAGGATACAATGAATTCACCGAGGTGCCAATAGAATCGCTCCGTGAATTAAAAGTCTTGAACTGGCTCAATTTACAGAAGTAAGTGTCCACAAGGTAACCATAACTGCGGTTGAAGAGTAGTTTAATTGTATCTTAACCGGTTTGTTTCGTTGCAGCAACTTTATAAATGAAATCGACCCGAAAATGGACTGGGGATTTCTGACAGAATCCTTGAGTACGCTGTCTCTGAGTAACAACCACCTGTGCGCGCTGGGACCGGGCGCGCTGACGTCACTGAAGCGACTGGCGCAGCTCGAGCTAGACGGGAACAGGTTGCACACGGTCGCAGCGGGCGCGCTTCCACCGGCGCTGGCGTTGCTGCGGCTCTCCGACAACCTGCTGCCGCAGGTGCCGTGCTCCGCCGTACGTCTACCTCGTTTGCGCCACTTACACCTACGAAACAACCTGCTTCGCGCCGCCGCTAACCATTCCTGCCGCCTTGACCGCTCCCGCATAGACTCCCTCGATCTCAGCCACAATGAACTCGACGACTACTACGATTTCGAATACCTCGACAAAATGGAACTCAAACAACTCATCTTGGACATGAACGATTTCACGACGGTACCCTCGCTGCCATTGGATGCCGTCCGTCTCGTAAAACTATCGATATCGCACAATCGCCTCGGGGCCATCACGGACGCGGCTATACATGCACTGAAACGTGATCTGGAACGTCTCGATTTGGACCATAATGAAATCGAAATGTTGCCGAGTAGCGTCAAGGACTTGACACGGCTGAGGTATCTGTCGGTCGCGTACAATAAGCTCGAGGAGCTGGAAGATCTGCCGCCGAACCTTCACTCGCTTACGGCAGCGGGCAACTATCTGAGCGCGTTCCCGGCGGGCCTGCGAGGGCTGGCGTCGGGATCGCTCGGCTACCTGGACCTCGGGTACAACCGCATAGCGACGGTGTCGCACGAGGCGTTCGGCGTGTGGGCGAGCGCGCTGGTGACGTTAACTCTACGCGGCAACCGCATTGCGCAGCTGCCGGCCGGCGCCTTTCCCGCCGCGCTGCCGGTGCGCGAGCTGGTGCTTAGCTTCAACGACCTCTACTACGTCGACTCTGCTGTGTTTACCAACCTCACAGAGCTGCGAGTTTTGGAGTTATCTTCTACTCTCTTCAGCGGGGAGTTTCCTCTTGAGACGCCTTTGGTGAACTTGTCGTGGCTCACTTTAGATAATAACAATATTCATAGAGTGTCGGCAGATGATATTTATAATTTTCCTTCATTAGAATTCTTAAATTTAGATTTTAACAAAATAGTGGAATTTCCGAGTGAAATCAACGAAACAAACAATTCCTACAGACTGAAAGAGTTAAGACTGTCATATAACTACATAAGCAGAGTGAACTCAAAGTTCCTGGCGAATCTATCGGAACTGCAAAGCATAGATTTGTCATACAACCGTATGCACAATATCAGCGAGAACAGCTTCGTGGGTTTGCACAACCTAGTTTATTTGGGTATGTCCGGGAACCAGGTGGAGTGGGTGGCGGAGGGCGCCCTGCGCGACCTGCCGCACCTCGAGGCGCTCGAGCTGCAGGAGAACCGCCTGCTCGAATTTTCCACGCATTACTTCGATGCCGTGTCCAGTGAAGATGTAGACTTCGTCGTGAACGCCAGCCACAATAGAATATCGATACTCGTCGGGGGACCCTCCGTTTTTATAAGCATATTAGATTTATCATACAATTTTATCGAATCGTTACCGAAAAGTTTTTTCGATTCCTTAGGAGCGAGTATAAAACAGATAATCTTATCGCATAACAGACTGATGCACATCGATAGCTACAGTTTTGGCAATTTACCGAAATTGCTAATTTTGAGTTTGAATAACAACAATATAAGTTCAGTCAGAAAACGGACTTTCTCCGAGTTGTCTTCGCTGCAGATACTTGATCTGTCTCATAACAGGCTAGGGCAACTATCCATAGAGCAGTTCCACAACATGCGGCGACTGCGGCACCTGCGGCTCGACTCCAACGAGCTGCGCGCGCTGCCGCGGGACTGCTTCAAGAACACCGTGCTCGAGCACCTCGACCTCAGCGACAACCAGCTCGCGATATTCCCAAGCAGCGCGCTCGCGCACGTCGGCTTCACGCTGCGCCGGCTCGAGCTCGCGCGAAACCGTCTCGAGTATCTCGACGTCGCCATGTTTCACGCGACCTCTTTTCTGCACGAGTTAGGACTTGCCAATAACGCTCTCACAGTTCTCTCGGACAATACGTTCGCGGGCCTCTCGCGACTTGCTCGGCTGGATCTGTCCCACAATACTATAAAGACCAATTTCAAGGAACTATTTCACAATCTCCCGAGGCTGAGGCGGCTGGCCCTCGCCGGCGCCGGTCTCAAAATCGTCCCGCACCTGCCTCTAGTCAATCTGACTCATTTAGATTTAAGTATAAACCACATAGCTTCCTTTCGCGAGACGGACGTTCGCCGACTGACCAACTTGAGAACGCTCGACATATCGTTCAACAAGATCACGTCGCTGCAACCGGCGATGTGGACCGCTCTCCCGCGTCTATCTCATTTGGACGTCTCGCACAATCCGTTAGTTCGAGTGACGCGAGGATCGTTCGAAGGGCTCGATAGCCTGCTGCATCTGCGAATGGAGCACCTGTGGCACTTGGACGCGATCGAGCCTCGCGCGTTTCTGTCGCTGGTGTCCCTCCGGTCGGTCGCGCTCGAATCGCCGCTGGGGGGCGCGTCCCTGGCGGCGGTCATGTCGTACGTGCCCGGGCTCGAGTCGGTGGTGCTGCACGTGCGGGCGAGCGTGCTTGACGGGCAGCTGCTCGGGCTGCGGGCGCCGAAGTTGCGTTCGCTGGAGGTGCGTGGTGCGGCGCTGCGGTGGGTGTCGGCACACGCGTTCGCATCGCTGGGGCGGCAGCGCGCGCTGTCGCTGCGGCTGGGCGGCACCGGCGTGGCGGCGCTGCCGGCGGGGCTCGTGCGCCCGCTGGCGCGCGTGCCGCACCTCGCGCTCGACTTCAGCGATAACCGGCTGGTCACGTTCAGCCCGGCGACGCTTTATCCGAATCTGACGGGCTGGAACAGATTCGCCACCAAACTTGCGTCGGGTAAGTACAAGATCGGCGAACCCTTGAATTAGTCAGGATTGCTCCGCAAAATTGTTTAACTAAATAGCGACTCTCGTTACGACATAATAAAATGCAAATTTTGATTGCGGTATGCCAATTGCCTACCGATATAATACTAGATATTTACCTCTCTTTCTGTTGCGTAACATTGTCTCATTCGACCGGGTAGGGTCAACCGACTGATGCTGAACGCGCGCGCAAGTCGTCAGTCTACCGTGCAATTCGGCCGGCGTGTTACAGCCGCATGTACTTGTAGCTTTATATCTAATTTGCGGAGAGATGCCAGGATGAGTGCTGACTTCTACTCCACCACAGTGAGCTGTAGGGAGTGGAAAAAATTATAAAATCGTGTTTGCAGGTGGGCTGGTGGTGTCGGGAAACCCGCTGCGTTGCGGGTGCTCGGTGTCCTGGGTGGGCGCGTGGCTGCGGCGCTGGGCCGCGGAGGTGGGTGGCGGGGGAGGCGGGGCGCGGGCGGCGGCGCGGCGCAGCTCGTGCCGGGGCGCGGGGGGGTGGGTGCCGCTGCTACAGCTGGAGGCCGACGAGGCGGAGTGCCACGCCAGCGCTCTGTCGTCGCACGCGCACTCCCCCCGCCCCGCCGCGCGGTTCTCAGTCCTACCCGCATTCTACTGGATAGTGCTCCTTCACTCCCTCAGTTAGTGACTCGAATGAATTGCAGTGCAGGTGGCAGGATGTGTTCACAGTGAGTCTGGTTTTGTGAGTGATGTTTTTTACATTGACTTTTACAGTTTTTTCATCATTCGAAATATTGCGAGTTTTTAATGTAAATATACACATACAATTTATGTACATACGAGTAGGTAAGTAGTGTTTTTGGACTCTGCAATGTTATCGATTTTATTGCATATATAGATCTATGTTGTAGTTGACAGTGATTTGATAAGGTACGTTTGTTTTTATAAGCAAGTAATCTGTTTCGTCCAATCTAATTAAAACAGTCCATGTGAAATGTGAAAATAGTTTATTATAATATATCTTACATTCTATTAAATTACTGGTTTGTTAATGATAGCTGACTATCCAGTTTGGTTAAATACTTTTGTAAAGACATTAGGCACATAGACTAATATTTGCGTTAGCATGAGCTTGGACGATGCCTCCATTGAACTAATTAAATTTTGATCTTTGTACATACTGTTTTCAAGAGGCTATAGGCAATGTGTACATAGTAAATAAATAATATAATGTACTTTATTGAAAAACTGTATTTGACATTACATAAATATTTTTATATAAAACTGGGTTTATTTCTGTCCCTTATATGTATATTATAGATTGAAATCGGCCACGAAAGAATAATATCTTATGTCAATAAATCTGACTTTCATTTTGATATGTCGTGCTCAAGGCTTATATACTCGTAGATGTATTTCAACATCACTAAATGTCATTATAGGTTACAATACGCTTTGCTACGGTGAAGCAGCTACAGCGCTACGAACCGTAGTATCCGTAGCAGCGCGCCGCCCTGAGCCCGCGGAGTAAGGCTCCGCGCAGATGGGCCACCGACCACCGCCACCAGTGACTAGCGACAAGCTGTACATTTTTTTATTACGTTTTGTATAGAATCGCCGCACACGTGAAGCGAGTAGCGTCCACTCGCGTCGCCATTCAGTGTCCGCGACACGCCACCGGTGGCGGCCACTCGCCATTTTGACAAAACGTCTGTCAAAGGATCTAGCAGATGAGTGTCAAATTGTAGCGACAACCGACCACCTTCGTTTGCGCGGGACCAACGTGGCACGCGAGAATCACCGGTGGCGGTGTTCGGTGGGCAATCTGCGCGGAGCCTTATTTCCAACTTGCCGCCACTCGGGGCGCCTGCCGCGTGCTCGCAAACTTCTGCTGCAAAGACATTAATAACGAAATTCGAAGACACTCCGCCAAAGAAATATATTATGCTTAATATTTTCAGTTAAATCAGAAACTCTTGATGACAAAGTTTTGGAAATCTGCTCCTTATCTAGTTAATACATTTAACTTATGTTTGAAATTTTAATGTACACGTGGGTGTCATTTTGCATGATCAATTTGATTACGTTTCTGTACTTACTAAATTAAGAGTAATATCTTAGTTAGTTAAATGTTAAATAACATAGTTATTCTCCTTTTTAATAATTCTACACCATAAACGTGTAAACTATCGTGGTTCTGGTTAGAGCACACCCAAACAACACATAATAAAAGTAGGTAATAAAATTTATCGGATCGAAAAGTCGTTGTTTGCGATATTGCAAAATAGAGCGCATATTTTTGGAACCCGTGCTGTATGACGCGTACCACTGAAAGGCGGATCAATCCGGGTCAATCCCAGATCAATCCGGCTCGATCCGGATATGGGATGTGGCATACACATCGTTTCGTGCACACCATGCTGAGCACTCAGATTTTGTGATATTGCTCGATGTTATTACATGTATGTACATGTTTAGAAGATCACAAAAATCCTGCATCTAGTACACAGTACGGCCCATTACCCAACTTTGACCAAAAGACCGCCTCTATTCCCTACTTAATAAAAGCTGTTTTCGTTGTTTAGATAAGTAACCCGACGTGCTTCCAACTGTACATAGGCCAGACTAACGAAAGAGAGACAACTAAGTTAGATGCCGCAGTATTAAGCTTGGTGTGCTGGTCGTATTTACTTTTTTATTATTTTGTTTTGAAGGTAAAATATTGTAAGTTGACTCTTATGCTAAATTCAATAAAGAATAGTCTTTCGACTAAACAAGGCATTAAAGGTATATTTTTGCTGGTTACGGGCCGCTTGTATGTAATAGGTCACTTTGGAAATGTATGGGGAAAGCCTATGTCTTTGCAAGTTTTTACGAAAGTTGACACATCCGTCGTGCCGCCAGAAGGCGACCCATTAATTTTTGAGTGCTAAATAAACTTTCATTAAGGGTAATTTTACTTAGTACATTCTGTAGTTTGGTGACCAAACTGTTGACGAGCAGCTGTGTCCCAAAAGACTCAAAGACTCGAAGTGTAGAAAACGAAAAGAAACATAAAGTAAGATTAATTTAGAAATGTCAGACTAAGCTGTCAGTTGCTTATAAAATAACAGAATCCATATTAAGATACTTTATTTAAAGGGATTTCATTCAATAACGACTAAAGTTAGCCGACTGCTAAACTTGTAAAATACGTAAGAAATCGCATCACCTAATTTGATGTTTCTAAATTAGTAATCTATCTCTTTTCGTTTGTTTAGCACAGAAAGAAATAGACTGAACTTAAATTATTAACTTATTTACGGGATTGCTACCATGTACCTTTTTATTAGTGTGGTTCCGATATTTCTGCACCACCGCAAGACCTTCAGTTATTTTGCATCATAATCATGGCGCTTGCAACAGTGCCGAAATAAAAAGGTTCCTTCATGGTAGAAACCCGTAAATAATTATTCTAATGTTAGAATACATAGGACACTTTGGAATTGAGTTTAATATCTTAACAATAAAATGAAGTCAGCATCGTCCAGCTCGGGTTTTAACGTGATAAAATGGCGTGACATACGACATACACGCTGTATCATAGGACAAGAGCAAGCCAGCTATTGTCGCAGACACAAAAATATAAGAGCTCGTTCCCACTTGTCGGATGTCGGGTTCGGATTATGGTCAGATGCTGAAGTGGCAGAGTATTTAATATCAAGCTATTCACACTTGTCGACACCGATTTTTATACAAAATACTTAATCCTAATAAAATCTGAGCCAACACCCGACAAGTGGGAACAAGCCCTAACGACACCGGCCGGCACGCAGGGGGCGCATCTCGCACGCAGGTTACTACGTACACTTGGCATCATATCGATGTATGTAGATCTCTTACTAATAGGAATGACGGCACCATGACAGTTCCCTTTATGATGGAAATGTGTCACTTACTGTGGTATTGCGTGTACCGGCGCCGCAGCGGCCGCGGCGCCCTTTGCAAATGTTAATGAATTTGCTGTGGCATTTCTCGTTCCACGGTCAGCGCAATCCCAAATGACAATGTGTCTATTGAGGTCATGTTCTATGATTGTTGAATTTGAATGACGACCGTCTTGGTGTAGTGGTTCGCGCCACGGACTTCTAAACCAGGCGGTTGCGGGTTCGAATCCCGCAAGGGGCAAATGTTTGTGTGATGAGCACGAGCTTTTGTACCTGAGTCATGGATGTTTATAAATGTATATAAGTATGTCTATCCGTTATCCTAGTCACCATAGCCCAAGCTCACGCTTAGTTTGGGGCTAGGTAATTGGTGTGTTTGTTAAAACAATTTATTTATTACTAGCAGTTCCCCGCGACTTTGCCCGCGCCAAAGCTCAGATTTTCCATACAAATTTTCATCCTCCATTTCACCCCCCTGATGATTTTATATCGCGACAAAAAGTAGCCTATGTTTTTCCCGGTGTATCAAACTACCTCTGTGCCAAATTTCATTTGATTCGGTCCAGTAGTTTCGGAGCCTATTCGATGCAAATAAACAAACAAACAAACAAACAAATCTTTCCTCTTTATAATATTAGTATAGATTATTATTTTGTTGTGCACGGTCATTCAACCTAATTCTGTACTGCTACATCTTCTGAAATTAAGTACCTATACTAATTACAATGATGTTTCATAATTAGGATCATAAATATCTTGCAACATAAATATCTTTATTTCTGGTCACACGAACCCATACAAAAGTTTTAGTAAAATTGATATTTAAAATTACAATTAATAATAAATCAATATCAAACTAAAACCTAAAATTTAAAAATTAACATCGAAATTCAAATAATAACAAGAATTAAAATCAAAACGGAAAGAATTAATGACGGTAAGGCTGAGATGGTTACAAAACTTTATATTACCATCGGTCGGGTTCACTAAACATTTTTTCCAGGAAGCAACAAGTCTGCCGCCCGCGTCCGGTGCGGTACGTCATATGGTAGCGAGGCGGCCGCTCTTCAACCGGACCGGCCGGAGGACGAACCGGACGGGCCGGACCAACCGGACATTGCGTGCGGGCGAGCCTGTCCGGGACCGCGTCGTACATTATTCAAAACCTGACGCGCGTCACTTAAACGCTTGTTAACTACTCACTCACTTTTCTTTTTGCTTATCGTCAAAGGTACGTTCTCGTACGCTTATTACGTAATCGATCAAATAGAAAATTAACTGCTGTACTGTGATTACAAAGTTCAGACGCAGTTCACCAACCAATCGCAATAGTTGACAGGTACATACATGCCTATCACGTAACCAAACATATTAATTATTTCTTGTATAGAGTAGAGAAGCGGAGGACCGTGAAAGTTGGCGAGGCCTATGTCCAGCAGTGGACTGCAATAAGCGGATATGATGATGATGATAGAGTAGAGTACTTGCAATGCAATCGGGACATTTGTATTATTTAGTTCTATTTATTATTATTAGCAGTTCCCCGCGCCTTCGCCCGCGCGCAAAAGTCAGATTGTCCATACAAACTGTGATCCCCGATTTCATCCCCCTAATGATTTTATATTGCAACAAAAAATGTCCAACCCAGGCTCTCAAAAATCTCTGTACCAAATTTCATTTGAATTCCAGTAGTTTTGGAGCCTATTCAATACAAACATTAAAATCTTTCCTCTTTATGATATTAGTGAAGGCTAAATAAGTTTTCCGTATTATACAACATTTTGTAAATGTCTACTGTGCGTATTGTGTAATAAAGAACTACGTTGTGTTATATTCAATTAGGTACTTTACTTAGAAAAGCAAGTACACAATTTCGGATTGAATTAAAACCCCCATAATTTTGCATAATGTTTGAAAGAAAATACATGTTTTTGCTTGTAAATCTGAGTAGGTAAAGAGAATTGTCGCCTTTGATGATATTTCATTCATTGTACATATTTGGATTATCTACCGTTGAGATTCAAAAGCAGAGGTTACCCTGCTTAACTATCACGGGCGGCCCACCAGCCATCAGCAGTTCTTATACATTATTCAAGGCATAAGCGTGGTTTGTGTCGCCGTCGCGTGCCGTCAATATTGTATGACAGGGGCTCTCAATTCCCAAACTATATCAGTACGAAGCGCACCTTAATATTTACTACTCTTTTGCGTAGTCCTAATCACAATCAAAATATTTTGACACGCAAATGAAAGTCACTTACTATTGACGATTTGACGACCGTCTTGGTGTAGTCGTTCGCGCACCGGACTTCTAAACCAGGCGGTTGCGGGTTCGAATCCCGCAAGGGGCAAATGTTTGTGTGATGAACACGAGCATTTGTACCTAAGAAATGGATGTTTATATGTTATTAAGTATTTCTATCCGTTATCCTAGTTACCATAGCACAAGCTCATGCTTAGTTTGGGGCTAGGAAATTGGTGTGTTTGTTGAAACAAGTAATTTATTATTGCAAAGTTCCGACGCCCTTGACACTTCCTTCAGTATCGTTGGAAAGGTTACAAACTAGACAACAAATTTAGAGTAGGTAGTTATATATCCAAATATCCGTAGTTTTTTGTTTCAGGTTGAATTTGATCGTATAGTTCGCATTTTTTTAGCAAAAATACTTTTCAAAGCGTAATATCTGACTTTTAAATCCTAGTTTGAGGTAAGTTCCAACGTATTTTAATCACCGATGTTTATGACTCCCAACAAATAATTGGCAAATGACCTCCTCTATACGTGAATTTGCTTTTGCAGTACCAGTCACCTGTATGACGGGACTTAATGTCTATTATCAAAAATAAATGATAGTGAAACAGTTTGGAAACCCCTGTAGCATGAGTCCGCGCAGCGCCGGCCTCCAATCACGTTTCAGAAACGTTCTGACAAAGAATGAAATACAATTGATTGTGTGGCCGCGCGTGTCAGCCAACTGCTTTGACAGTTCAAACAGATTTTACGATTGTTGTCAGTTCGTAAACAGTTCATTGTCAGCGCTTACTGTTTATCATATGCCCCGGATTTAATTGTTACTTGCCCTCACTTTTACTACGAGCGCTACACGTCAAGAAGTACATATTGTTGTTTGGATATCGTGTAAACATAAAATCTTAATTAAGTCTCTTTTATGTAAAATTGTCTGTCTGCAACATTTGAAATACTTCTCCCTCCATGTGGCATAGCCAAAGGACACCCTGTATGGTGGTTTATATCGAAATGTAATATGAAGCCTTCTATCATAGCAAATGATGAATGAACAAGCATTTTTACGAAATTAAATCAAATTTCGCTCACAAAAATTTATCGACTGTGTCATCCGGTGGGACACATTTTTGTGAGCGAAATTTGATTTAATTTCGTAAAAACTTGCAAAATAATTGCTTAAGTTATAAAAATGTTATAATGAACAAGCAGCAATGTTGGTGTGTAATATCATCGTTAGTTGGGTAAACCTATTTATAATAGTATATTACAAAACCAGGTAAGGATGTAATGTGCAAGTTATTCTTTTGTCTCCGATAACAAGAAGCCCCTCTGGGTGTGTTGCTGGCCCCGAGCGGGCGTGATAGCGTGTTGTGTCGCGCCACATACGGCTCGCGCGTATGCCGCTTATCACCGCCGCGGGCTTCTTGCGACCGAAGGATAAAGAAATAAGCATGAACACTAATATCTTAACAGAATGTTTTTATAATACTAGATTTTGTTATTTATAGCTGTCAAAACGCGTAAAAAGCACTTAAAGATTAAGAAATAAATTACTGTCAAAAAGTAAGGGAAGGGCAGCCTATGCAGATAGCAAGAAATCGAGGGCTGGATCACCGGAGCCAGAACGAGATCTGAGAAAATTGCAAACTTTTTCAATTCCATGTCGAATGAGTTAACTGTATTGTCTGAACACTACCTAAGACATAATCAGCTCGGCTTCAGAGGATTGTCGCAAGCACGCCAGGCCTCGAGGGCATTACCCTGATACACTGCCTTACTACCCGAGTACTCGCCTCCCGACAGTTTAATATTTACCCCTTAAGGGCCCTATTTCATTACGGAGACAATACTTGTCTACGCGCACAAGATGCGACGCAGAACCACTTTAATTTATTTTGTAGCTAGGTAGCTTTTAGTAGATGCATTTGTGTAGTTGTAGAGTAGTTTTGTAGCTTTACTTTTGTTGTAAAATCACCTCACACATACGATAATTTCATCCAATCACAGCTCTCATGAAAGGCCCAGTAGTGGGACTCTCTGTTTATTATTATTTGTGTCTTAATGTAATTTACATAAGGTCTAAATTATTTGTTTCCGTTAGAACAGTAGCCAAAAAGTATTCTCTATACTTTACTTCACATTTGGTCGCTGTCGCCTTAGCACTGTCCCTTGTAATTTAAATATAAGATTTTACTCAATAAATGAGGAATATTTAAAGTCTAATTAGCTTTATTTCCTCCCTTTGTTCGAATAGCGAACAAAAATTGGCGACCGTGACAGGACTTAGTAGGCATAGCCGCAATTCCAGTCGCGAATAAATTTGAACGCAGCTCAGTGCGCGTTCAATCTAGGTGTAGTTCTTTTAGCACTTTACTCTCCTGTATCGTGTTGCCAATGATTTCTGATAAATTGCCGACGCGCTCATTCAGCGGGAACCATTTGAATTTGGCAGGTATCCAGTTAGCCGATCCTCAAACGTCGATCTGCTTCTTGGTGCAGAATTATTCTGGAATTTGCTAGGAACGGAGCAGCGCTCATGGGGTGATAATTGTCCAGTTCTGCGGAGCTCTAAACTCGGTTGGCTTGTTACCACTCCTGTAGTCTTCAAAAGTTTGAATGGTGAAAGCGTTCGTTGCAATCTAACGCGAAATAGTGACACGAGTATTGTTGATTTAAACAATAATCTATCCAAATTTTGGGAGTTGGAAAAGGTCCCTAGTAAGTCAATTTTAACCGAAGAAGAAGCGTTGTGCGAGCAGCACTTTATCGCTAATACGTCTCGTGATGCCGACGGCCGGTTTATTGTGAGACTTCCACTCCATACTGAAAGGGATTATTTAGGAAACTCGTTGCAACTGGCTAAGAAGCGGTTTTTTAATTTAGAGTCGCGTTTCAGGAGACAGCCTTTGCTAAAGGACCTCTATTTTGATTTTATGCGTGAATACGCTGACTTAGGACACTTGTCTGACTGCGGTGATATTCAGCGGTCTTCAGCAGTAGATTTATTTTTGCCTCATCACCCAGTTTTAAAAATAATAGTGAATCTACTAAGCTTCGAGTTGTTTTTGACGCTTCGGTTAGTACTTCATCTGGACTATCGGTCAATGATATTCAGATGACGGGCCCTACTATTCAAGACTCGTTGTTTAATATTTTGGCTCGTTTTCGCTTATATAAATACGTCGTCTCCGGGGACATCGAGAAGATGTACAGGCAAATAAAGGTTCATCCTGACGATCGTAGTCTTCAGCTTTTATATGGCGCGACGATGAGTCTCAGCCTTTGCGCACCTTGATGCTTAATACTGTCACGTATGGGTTCTCCTCAAGTGCTAGCTTTCTGAGTACTCGCTGTCTCTGGCAATTAGGAGAAGAGACTATCGATCCTTTAATAAGAGACGTCGTTCAAAGGGATTTTTATGTCGATGACCTCTTGACAGGCGCTCAAACAGAGAACGAATTGCGTAACAGCAGTCTGTCGCTGAAACTCTAGCTAAAGGCGGGTTTCACCTCAGAAAGTATCGGTCAAATTTGTCTTCGGTACTTGAACATAGTTCTACAGAGTCGTTAAGTGATCTCATGATCAGCAATGCAACAAGCACTCTAGGTATTGGTTGGATGCCTAAATCAGACGAGCTGCATTTTCCCATTGATTTGCCTTCGGTCGATGTCGTCACTAAGAGATCTATGTTGTCTTCCACCTTTAAGGTTTTTGATCCCCTTGGTCTGTTATCCTTGTGCACCATAAGGCCAAAAATGCTACTCCAAGAGCTTTGGGCAGAGCACAGGCTAGGGTGGGACGACCCTGTACCAGAGAAAATCAAGTCTTCCTGGCTCTCGTTTGTTGATGGCTTAAGTAGCATAGCGGAGCTTAGGTTGCCGAGATACATTTCAATTGACGATCCAGTACGTCTAGAAATGCATTGTTTTTGTGACTCTTCACAGAAAGCTTATGGAGCATGCATTTATTTAAAGTCGGTTAATAAGCATCGCGACGCTAAGATAAACTTGCTTTGTTCTAAATCGCGTGTCGTTTCAGTCACACCGACTACTATTCCTTGTCTAGAGCTGTGTGCCGTCTTGCTAGGAGCCGAACTTTCTGCGGTTGTAGTACAAGCTTTGCGGCTGAAAATTAGCCGTTGCATTTATTGGTCCGATTCGAAGGTTGTCTTGAGTTGGCTACGCACAACCAAGAGTATGAAAACATTTGTAGCTAATAGAGTAGATGCAATAAAGGAACTTACTGATCGGTGCTCTTGGCGCTATGTGCCAACTTCTCACAACCCTGCTGATCTTGTGTCACGCGGTGTTGACCCCAAAGAAATTTCTAGCTCTGACATGTGGTGGAACGGTCCTTCCTTCTTACAGCTCGAAGAGGCGTCATGGCCACCCTCAGAAATCGAGAAAATGCCAGCGTTGCCGGAGATCAAGGTTTTTTCAGTTTTGGTGGGGGATGCTCCTCTCGATATTTCTAGGATCTCGAGGATGTCTATTTTGCAACGAGCTTATGCTCGCATCTTGAGATGGCTTCACAATTCAAAACAAATAAATAAAAACAATAAATTGACCGGTCCATTACAAGCTTCAGAAATTGATGGCGCAACGAGGGCGTTAATTAGAATTTCCCAAAAGAGCTTTTTTAATAATGAGCTAAAATTACTTTCGCTAAATAAGAGTTTGAAAGCTAAATCCAATATCGCCGCACTGAATCCATTTCTAGATTCCGACGGCATTATTCGTGTTGGTGGACGCATCGCTGCTTCGTCATATAATTTTGATAAAAAACACCCTGTTTTGTTGCATGCCCCTTGTCATTTTACAAAGCTACTTTTTCGACAAGAGCACACACGACTCTTGCACGCCGGTCCTTAACTTCTCCTTGCGTCTATTAGAGATAGATACTGGCCTGTAGGTGGGCGTAATCTGGCTCGCAGTGTCGCTAAAAACTGTGTTGTGTGTTATCGCTTTAAAGGACAGCAGATGAGTAATATAATGGGTAACCTGCCATCTGAGCGAATCAACCCTGACATACCATTTTCGAACATAGGGACTGACTTTGCTGGGTCATTTTTAATTACCGATCGCAAAGGCAGGGGTTGTAAAATAACCAAATGTTATTTGTGCATTTTTATATATTTAAATTATAAGTGCATTCACTTGGAAGCCGTAAGCGAGCTTTCAAGGGAGGCTTTCATGTTGTCACTCGAACGTTTTATAGCCCGTAGAGGGTTACCAAAAAATATATTTTGTGACAACGGTACAAACTTCGTTGCCGCTGCTCGTGAAATTAGCGATTTTTTGAGGTCAAAGGACAATGTCGGTGCCATTTTAGACTTCGCAGCTCAGCAAGGCATTGATTTTAAATTTTCGCCTGCGTACGCTCCTCATTTTGGAGATTATTTTGAAGCTTGGATAAAGTCGGCCAAATATCATTTGCGTAGGGTAATGGGGGAAGCGCATTTAACTTTTGAAGAGCTGTGTTCTTTGTTTACACAAATTGAGGCTATCCTCAACAGCCGTCCTCTTTGTCCTCTCAGCCCTTCACCTACAACCTCTTACCCCGGGTCACTTTTTTATCGGCAAGCCCCTGACAGCGCTGCCGGCACCTGCCCTGATGGCGTGCAACGCTAACCGCCTGGATTGCTACCACCGTCTGGAGCAGATGCGCCAACATTTTTGGAAACGTTGGTCCAGCGAGTACGTCTCCGAGCTGCAGCAGCGTACGAAGTGAAAAACCCGTTGCAAGGATCTGCAAGTGGATGATCTCGTCTTGCTGAAGGATGATCCCGTGGAGTAGTGCGCCGCGCTCTCAACAGACTGTGCCTCTTGCCGACCGCAGGCGAAGAAAAGAGTTGAAGGCTATGCCTTCAACGCCCCGGAGGATGGTTACGCGCACAAGATGCGACGCAGAACCACTTTAATTTATTTCGTAGCTAACCTAGCTTTTAGTAGATGCATTTGTGTAGTTGTAGAGTAGTTTTGTAGCTTTACTTATGTTGTAAAATCACCTCACACATCATACGATAATTTCATCCAATCACAGCTCTCTTGAAAGGCCCAGTAATGTGACTCTCTGTTTATTATTATTTGTGTCTTAATGTAATTTATATAAGGTCTAAATTATTTGTTTCCGTTAGAACAGTAGCCAAAAATTGTATTCTCTATACTTCACTTCACATTTGGTCGCTGTCGCCTTAGCACTGTCCCTTGTAATTTAAATATAAGATTTTACTCAATAAATGAGGAATATTTAAAGTCTAATTAGCTTTATTTTCTCCCTTTGTTCGAATAGCGAACAATACTTCCTGTCTGCTCTTCCTAATCTTGCGGAGACTCTTCTGCTGTTTACAGAAGGGGTGGAAATTGATAGAAGTATGAGCGTAACCTTATATGAATCGGATTATAATACAAGCGCAGGTGCGTTACCTTATTACGTTTACACTCGTGGTATGCTACGAGCTACGAATTACTACGATGCTACGAAGTGTCAGTCGATGTATGTAGAGTAAGATTGTGGGCATGTTTTGTTTATTAGGATGCAGTGTTTCTAAGATTACAAATGAAGGCCGTGTTTTCAATGAATAGCAACGATCAATCAATATTGGTTTTACATTATTTTACTAATATCTGAGACTAAACAAAGCGCGTAGCTAGCGGCTCGTTTCTCTCGCAAGATCGTGCCTGTTATTCTGATGACGATTGTTTTTATATTTACCTCTTGGAGTTGACAATAAGCTGCATAAGTACTTGTTTTTCATTTTAGTTATGTGTTTACATTATATAGGTATACTTCATTTATATGTACAGAGATCAACTCCGTAAGTACCTCCCCATGTTAAGTACCTATTTAACTACATACTTTATCTTTGAAAAGTGTGCAGTGGCCGCTACATCTGTAAGGATAGTACTTAAACGTGGATACTAATTCGCATTTTATAACTTTTTTTGTTTCACATAACATATTGCATTACGCTCTGGTCATAAATTGTGAGCTCATAGCATAAACATTTAGTCCGGTTGGTACAGAATAAATTGCACTTTAACGAAAAGCACCACAACCTAGTTTTCAAGTTACAATGTGACAACGAACCTGTCAGGGATTAACCAATTTTTAAATAGCCAGCCGGTAAATCTACTTTGACGGTTTATTTGACATAATTCCCGTACAAACTATTTAAAATAATAATATAATGACTGTTGTAAAATAATAATATAAAAACTTGGTATTGGTGAACTTCACCCTTAGAATGATTTCAATATTTATTTTCGGATCTAACATTTGTTCTTCCTCCCATTGTCACTGTGCAATAAATGACGGAGACGGATGTAGTGTAAATACGGTCGTACAAAGATGTACTGCGAAGTAGAGGCCTTGCTCTTTAAAATTAATGACCGTAGCTTATAGTCTTCACTTTCACTATCGTGCCGGCATGAGTGACTCCCTGTCACGTCAATACGGACGATTTTAAATGATACTCTGCATTCTTAAAAACACGGATGACCTTTCACACGACGCGATTTTAGAAGTAGTCGCGACAACATCGTTAGGCTGGCTGTAAGTGCATTATTCTTTCATATTCAGGGACGCGGAGAGACGGAGCCACTCATAAGTAAGTATGCGATTAACTTTGACAATCAGACTGGAGTCCGTATCACATACGAGAATGCACTACTTAATTAGTCATATTGTTATAAGAGTCTATATTTCGACATGTAAATCGTGATTTATCCATGTTCCGTTCTGAGATTTGCTATACAGGTAACACAGGGGAATAAAACTTTGAAATAAGATCCTCCTACCAGAAGACGATGCTGATAAACTCCTCTAAATAAATAAAAAATGTTTTTAGGTAATAAGCATTCACTTTGCAAACTAAAGTTTAGAATATTGAACTTTTAAATTTTAATATTTAACCGTACATCGTGGCCGAGGTAGGCAATCGCCCAGTATGCAAGAACCGCACGGGTTCAATTCCCAGATGGTAATTTTTTAAAGTGCAATATCAAATCTTTAGATTGTGAAGTGAATGCTTATTACTTATATGTATACTTGCAATATTATTTGTTTTGAGTGTTGAGGGTGTAATCTCATTAAGATTGATAAAGGCAACGCGGCTTTACAGCGTTAAGCACTTGAATATGACGAAAGGTCGAGTGGTTCAGTTCCGCAATTTTTTCAAGTGCAATATCTAGTCCTACGTAAAACGCCTAAAAAGACATATTTGATCATATCAATTCCTTCATTCTTTTAACGCTACTAAACATGGAACAGTAGAGGTAGGCATACCATTAAAATGCAACGGTATCATAAAAGTTGACATAAAGTTTAGTTAGAATTTGAAATGCAAACTCAAAATCCCCGCAGTACGAACAAAAATTTCACATTTGGTATTCACTAAGCTCGTTATGCAATCTCGCTTCAACTACTGCGGAGCAGCGCGGCGTGAGCATCACAGGACCTACTCTAATTTGTCAATGTTTTAACCAAACTTAAATTTTATGTGGATCTTATAGAGTTCAATATCGTTTTGAGTAATTTGACAGTTTTGGGTAATTATTTTTATAACTTGAGCAATTATTTTGCAAGTTTTTTACGAAATTGAAATTAATTCCGCTCACAATAATTAACCGACTGTGTCATCCGGTGGGACTCGAACCCACGCCCCTTCGCTAACCGGGCGAGTGCTCTTACCAACTAAGCTACGGAGGACGTTAGTCAGCCGACGAATTTTTGTGCTTGCTACACCAGTGAGCCGGCGTTCGATTTCATCAATACTTAGGGAATGTACCACTATGTATCCGATGAAAATATTTTTACAAATATTTGACCATCAGTTAAGATGAAATCAGTCCTTATAATTATTTTTATAACTTGAGAAATTAATTTCAGTTTTGTGTAAGCTGATCCCCATGATGGTGTGTACACGAATGCGTGCGCGCGGGCGGGGCAATCGTTCGTTTTATCACAAAATACCAAGAGTACAGAAGACAATCAACATACAAAGCGCGCTCGCGCAAAATTAAATTAATTTAAATTATAATTGGTTTGTATTTCCGCTTTTCCTGTTTCATTCTCAATAAAAAGTCAAACAACTGGATACTAAGACTTAGATCGTTTTTTGACTATAAGCAAAAATTTACAGCTCTCGCTCGAGCGCCGAGCGTAGGTATGGAAAGTGAAGGACATACAGGTGTTTGTCTTCTGTACTCTCGATATTTTATGGTTATATGCACTCGCCCCGACTAACGGGCGGCCAGCGGTTTTAAACGTTGTCCAGGAAAAACAGTTATTCTGCCATCAAACTTAAATTGAAATTAACCACCGACTACGGGATAGCCCGGGTTCGATCGCTGGTTGGGTCAATATAGATAGGTAAATAAGTAGATACTTTTTATTACACTTCACACACTGTAGACATTTACATGAATGTTCATAGAGAATGGTACAATTTAGGCGGTCTTATTAATAAAAGCAATTAACTTTCTATATTGCCTCGCTCGGGTCTCAAAGTTGTGGCACAATTGTTTCTGATTTCCATTGTACAAGTGATTCAACTACTTTAGGATGAGAGCATGTATGCGATGTAGTCCAATATTTATACATAAGCAAATATCAGGCATCTGCTTTTAGCTAAAGTCATTGAAATTTGGCACAATATGGTTGTGTGCACGAACGCGGCGCAGTGTACTCGAAGTATTAAGTAATGCAAGTTCCGCCCTAATTAGTCGAAACGGTCGGTAATTAGCAGCTGGCGGGCAGCCAGCGCTGGCTGGGCGCTGGCGACATCTGAGAACCTACTCTGAAAGGCAAAAACACATTTCTAGGGTTCCGCACCCGAAGGAAACCGACAGGACCCAATC
Source organism: Pyrausta nigrata (assembly GCA_949316185.1). Classification (NCBI taxonomy): domain Eukaryota; kingdom Metazoa; phylum Arthropoda; class Insecta; order Lepidoptera; family Crambidae; genus Pyrausta; species Pyrausta nigrata. The sequence continues at coordinate 168,199 of OX438943.1, forward strand.
AAAAAGACATCAGTCAAAATAAAAGCGGCCTGTTTGTCGGTCCGGTCGTGTGAGCCCTCAGATCATACAAATAAGAGTTATGTAATGACTTGGTACTCCTTCGCAAACCTTTAGAAAAGATAAAATCTTTCTCTTTTCTAAAGGTTTGCGAACGCGAACTATCACCAACAAAGTCACGTGATATTTCGATAGCTTATGGCAGTTTCATATATTTTGTTAGCGATAGCAAAGTTCGCTTTACAATAGATTGCATCTGAACTATGAGTTCTGTGTCGCCAAACATATTTTGTGTGTACGTTCTAACCATTAAATCATTCTTGTAAGCTTTAGGAACACAGTAATTCAATTTACAACGCTCATTGGCGCGCAGTGAACGCACAAATTACAGTAAAATGTGATCAAACCGCAGAAAAGATCGATAGTTAATTTTGGCCATGTTGCGTTGACGTGGTGTGACACTCCCCCATTCATTACCCCTTATTTCTGATTATGGTCTGAATGTCCGCCTGTCTATATGTTTGTCAGCGGGCTGTATATCATGAATTGTTGTAGGTAGAGAAAATACTATTACAGCTTGCCCGAGTAGCCTGCAAACCAAAAAATACTTGTAGGTACATGTGTTTTATGTATCTTGTTGGTACTGAACTCTTTAGGTGCAAGCCCGTCTTGCACTTGGCTTATTTGATGCTTTCGCGGACCCTTTACTTATTATCAATAAGATATAGTACAAGAAAGTAATGACAGTGTATTGAAAATAATGTCAAGTACTATATGTAGAGACAATTTCTTATAGTGTTATATTAAACTTGTTTGTTTGCATCGTAATTGGCATGAATCCTCGAGCACCTTTCAGAATATTCTTTTTCAATTTATTAGTTTTATATAACATGAAGTTTATACTACTTACGTAGGTACATGTCTTATTGTTATATTGATATTGGTACACTAAGCTGATAATGTTATTTGCATGTGGTATTTGCCTGTTATTATTTGTAGGTTTTAGTTATTTTTGTTATTATAAAATTACAAACATGTAATGAATGATTGGGCACCTTAAGTGACCCAAAAATAATTTATAAAATATTTATTTTTACTAAACCTAAAGTAATAGGTAATTTCTTTAATAATAATTTATTATTTTCAAATGGTTCTATATGTTAGTATCCGAAGCTATTTGGTTCACCCGTTATAAGGATAGCGCTCTTGGATTCGCTGAACCTGGCGAAACCAGCGCCATAGTTTCGGCTGCCGTACACCGAGCGCCGACCAATGCGCGCATTCCTAACTTTTTCGACATCTCGGGCGCGTCTTCTGACGTCTTGTAACGAACTCCTCAGTTCGTTTTTTTTTCGTGATGGACAGCTGAAAGTTGCAAAAAACTCGATACAAATACCCAGCTGTGATTAAACAATCTGTTTCGTGAAAGTGCTTGACGGCGTGAGCTGCGGAGAGGAGCTGGTGAGGCGTTCCTGAGCTGGTCTGCAGGTTAGTGGGCCAATAGTTTTCAGTGCTGACGTTGAAACCATTTCTCTTTCTTCAATTCGCTGGGTGGGTTTCATAGGAATCAATATAATTAATCTATAAACATAATCTTTCATAATTGCGTTCCCCGCGTGTTGTCGGCTATTTACACGCCGCTTCACCAAAGGTATCACATCAGGTTACCCTTGTGAACTACGAACAGCTTTTATCACCTAGGAAATAGAGGCGGTCTTTAGGTCTAAGTGGGCTAGTGTGACGTGCGGCCGTGTGAACGATATTTGAATGCGCAATTGCCCCAATTGGCTCAATATGAGCGAAGCAGTTTTCGCGCGCTCTATCTACCTCTTTTATAACTAACTTCATTGAATACCATGTAGGTAGTACTTTGAGTGAGAGCAAAATTATACGTCTCGATAGCGTTGATAATAGAGATAACCCAGTTGCGTTCCGGAGCTTCGAAGTGACGCTGTATGTTGATCTTTGCAAGACACAGGTAAAGTCAACAGTCTTTGATTTCAGTTTGTGTTGTTATAACGATGGCCTACTTGCACAAGTTGCTTCAACGGATAACAAAGTTACAGGTGAAGTTAGGGATTCAAACTGCTATAATAATAACTGTAAATCCTATTTTGCATACCAATATTCGGGACAGTTATTTGAGTCATATACCTATAGCGTTACCTTTCGAAGGTTGGGACATAATTACCTAGCTTTATGTTGAAGTTCGGTCTGTTACTTAGACTTTATCAACGACCCATTACTTCCAGGCTCAAAATCTATAATTAAGTAATACAATAATCTACATCGATGCGCCCCCCTCCCCCCGCCCGGACTATCATAAACAAAAAGATTTTTCAATTAGAACCAGTAAGTACCTCCTGAGATTTAGAATGGTTTTATTTTTGTCTGTATACTTTATAATAATAGGCACGTAGCTCCAACCAAACAAAATTCTTTAGTATTATAATATTAGTGAAGATAAGTAGTGATGGGTGTGGGTTCTGTCCGCGTATGTACAGTCGGCAGCACGTCAGGTTACCCATGTGAACTACTGGGGTAGTCTGTCGTACGGCCGTGTGTACCACAAGATCCGTAAGTTTTGTGCCAGTGCGATAGCGACAATAAGTGACATGCAGCCACAGTAGTCGTGATTCGTTGTGATGGGTGACAACACTGGCGGCCGCGGGCTGCGTGACGCCGCACACAAACCTGTCGCGAGTCGCGCTGTTTTACCACGTTTTACACACACTTGGACCGATAAATACGCGCTGCTATCACACTAAAACACTCCGATAACTAGACTTGAAAATGGAACACATAACCCGGTAAGCTCCAATTAGGTACTGCAAATAAAAATCATACAGCGAATAGCAACAATTTAAACGAAAAATCCACGCGCCAATCAACCCATTTCGATATTGACATCGTAGTGTCTGTGTTGCGATTTGCGATGAAAAGTTTACAATATTTATTTAAGCAGAAGGTTACTGCTGTAGAATATCAGCCTTAATAGTTTTATGATGTAAGTATTTGTTATTCTGTTTACGTCCGCTATTATCACAATGTGATGATAGCGGACAGCTTGCAGGGCGTCACATGTACCTACCTTTATTAATAATGTACCACATTAAAATGTAATGTGACTATGAATAATAAATGATTTGATTTGATTTGATTTGTGAGCAGGCATTTTTGCATTACAAGTATACAGGGTGTCCGGATTTCGACTAGCGATAATTTGTGTTTGTTTTGTAATGGGTTTAAAAAAGTATTTAACTTTTTAAAATTTTTAGCAAAATTTCTCTAAAGAAAATGTTTTCCCTCTATGATGGTTAACAATTTTGAATTGATCTTTATTTAAAATGATAGGTGATAGCGTCAAATAAATCATTTTCATAACTTTTAGGACCTCCAGATCCACAGAAATTGTATTTTTTTTATAATAAAAATGGCTGCTATTTCAAGAGGGATGGTGGGGGAGCTAGGACCCAACATGGGGTTTTTTGTCGATAACATTTGGTAAACTAGTAGCCCATAAATTATCGCTGTATGTGCCAAACATGTTTTTCGATTCCATTCGTCATCCCTGCGACTAGGTATAAAACCGTAGCCTACAAAGGGATTAGCTTTTTGCAAAACAAAAAACTGCTTACACTTAAGTACCCGTCGTAACCCTTGAAAAAAATATGAACAAAGAAAACTAAATGAGTATAGCCCTACATACCTTACCTACGACTGTAGATCTCATTCATCTCATTCGTGAATGTTGTAGTTCGAAAATATGTTACCTTTGTGTCCCTTCGCCGAATGTTCTGCAAGGTAACAAGCAAAGCCACGTGGCCCGGGGCTCCAGCGGCGGGTCTGTCCTCAGCGGTCTCAGCGCATCAACTTGACGGTCGCGGACCGCGCTCCGGGCGCTGTCAGTTATCTCTGTTAACGATACACTAAACTTGTTAACACATTTCTAGGGTTGTTTGTGCTGCCATGTTTTAGATTAATTGAAAGAAAGAAACAAACCCTACAAGAAATAACAAAGACAATCACATAAAAGGATATGAAATTTCGGTAAGCGTCTAGCGCGATTGTGAATGAAGTTGCCGCCATGATGGAAATCAAAACAACATGGCGGATTAGGTGCACAGTGCATGTGTAGAGCACTGAATTTGAAGAGTTTTTACTTTATATCCCAATTTTAATCAAAAATACTGATTGCACAGCAATCTCTTCTGACTACGGTCTCTCTTCTTTGATAGAAAGAAGCGTTGCGTTATGTCGCTGGCTCACTGGCGCGGAGAGGATTTACAAAAATGTGCCGAGTGATAATTTATCATCCTCAATAGCTCTGCATTCTCCCGGATAGCGAGGGGTCGTGGTTTCGAGTCCCACCGACTGAAAGCTCTCGGTGAATTTTTGAGTGCAATATTTACTTACGCTTAAATAAAACTACTTACTATGTGATTATAATATTTTAATTTAGTAGTTTTAACTATACTGAATGAGAAGCGAAGATCGATTGTTTAAGTCGTCCGTGGGCCAAAACGAACAGGATCTGCTCAACTTAATAATAAGTCCGCATCTTATGCAACACCAATTTTCACAAATTACTCTATACACAATGAACTTAGACTACTTAGTTACTATTTTATGATTTGGTTTATCAGGCATCTTAAGAATTTAATAAAAAAATATTTGTTTTTTACGTTTACGCGAATAGTCGAACTCATTAAAATCTGAGTTTTCGTTGAACACCTCACAGCGTCCAGGTCACAGGTCACAGGTCACAGGTCACAGGTAAAATAGACTAAGGTGTTATTTGTCATTACAAAGTAAATAAATCGTAAAGTAATCCGTAAAATTGTGTTTTATTTATATCTATTAAAAAACTTAATTCAAATTAATTTATTTCATGAACTTAGTCTAATTACACATTTAGTGGTAAGATCTCCCTTCCTGTGTTAGGGAGAACCGCTCCTCAATACAAATAGCACAATAATAATTTATAGAACAGAAAGTAATCAAAATAAGCTCATTTTAATATATACTAGTCAAAACAAAATAAGGGCTACTTATTTATTTCGACGTCTGGAGCGATTTTAATAATTTCTAACTGATGTTAAGTACCTACCTTTTTTTGTGGTGTTACCTTAAGTGTTAACGAACATCGTGAGAGTTTACAGCTTGCATAGTTTGTGAAGTGGGTGACAGTTTGTCATTTTTTTTGTAACCACTTGAATTTACCCAACTTTTTAAACGAAGTTTTAGGTCATTCCAACTGTGAATTCGTGCGCGAGCAGTTAAATTTTGCTAAGTTTGAGTGTGAATAAACATTTTCAAAGAGCAATGCCGAGAAACCGTAGACATATGGACGTGCAAACCGCAACTGGAGCCATAACATTGATACAAGAAGGGCATTCGCAGCGTTCTGTAGCTCTGCAGCTGGGATTTTCACGAAGAGCCATCCATAATGCTTGGAATCGATTCCAAGAGACTGGAAGTGTAACCAGAAGACAGGGATCTGGAAGAATTCGAGCAACCACAACACAAGAAGATCGCTACATACGCTTAACTGCGCGCAGAGAGCGATTCGTCACCGCTCGCTCCATACAAAATCGCTTGAGCCAGGCGACGGGTACTCGTGTTAGCGACCAAACGATTAGGAATCGGTTACACGAGGACCAACAATTCTCTAGGAGACGTGTAGTGCGAATTCCGTTGACAAGTGCGCATCGTGCGAACCGTTTATCTTTCGCAAGACAACACCAGGACTGGGTCACAAATGATTAGAGCACAGTGTTGTTCACTGATGAGTGCAAAGTATTTTTTTTTAGTGACGATCGTCGCATTAGAGTTTGGAGACGAGAGGGTGAGTGATTTTCGGATGCCTGCATCCATGAAAGTGACAGATTTGGGGGTCCCAATGTAATGGTGTGGGGCGGAATTTTGATGTCCGGTCGAACCGAGCTCGCAGTTCTCAATGAAGGTACGGTAACGGCTCAACGATACATTGAACAGGTCATAGGACCCCATGTGGTGCCATTTGCACAAAGAATTGGTGCAGGATTTAAATTAATGCACGACAATGCTCGCGCTCATACAGCAAGAGCCACCCGAGACGCCCTAGAGGAAGCTGGTATACAGGTTTTACCGTGGCCCGCCAACAGTCCGGACCTTAACCCAATCGAGCACATGTGGGATTTATTAAAACGCAGTGTCCGGAACACAAACCAACCTGTGCATAACGAAAGACAGCTAATTAATGTGCTGAAAACAAGCTGGGAACAAATTGCACACGAAACAGTTCCCCACTTGGTAGAGAGTATGCCCTTTAGGCTTCGAGAATGCATTCACGAAAGAGGAGGGCATACATGGTACAAAAAAAGTGAAAAAATGAGAAAAAAATAAGATTGTAATAAAATTCAAATTTTTTTTTCATCTAGTGTATTTTTAGCCAACTTTCATTTTTTTCACAAAAATCTAACATTTGAAAATTTTCAAATTTATCTTCGTTAATTGTTATGTTAAAACATTAAAAATTAATCAATAAATTAAGTCGAATAATTTATCAACCCCTATATATAATACATTTATTGGAAAACTAAAAAAACGTGGTGGCCCCTATTTTGTTTTGACTAGTATATAATGTTTATAACAATTGCTCGTATTTGTTTTAAGTTAATGTCAGTATGTTATGACTGGATCAAATGTACTACATTTAGGAATATGTGTGTATGTCGATGTGTGTATGTCGGTGTGTGTGTATAAGAGTGTGTGTGCCAAGTAGATATAGTTAGTAGATATTGTTATGATATACATACACGGTTTATAGGTATTAACACTTCAGTTCGCTTTCTTTATTATTAATTCAGTCTCAAAATAGCCTAATGAATGGAGCCATTTCGTAACAATAAAAAAATAAATGGAAATACTTTCCATTTAATCAGTAGAATGAGTAGCAAACATAAACAGGGCTGGGGCGGGCCCCTTGTAGTCTACAGGCCGTGCTCCGGACAAGGAACTTGAATGGCGACCCTTGACATGATACATTCAAGGAGCGTCGTTGCCCTACATACTAAACGTGATCTCACTTCAGTAAATATTCTTTACGTAAGCTCAGGACTGCGTGGCGGATATAAAATCAGATTGGAGAGTGTATTAATGAAGGAAGTAATGCAATACTAAACTAGATGCGATGAGCGCCAGCACGGACGCGAGCAAAAATTAATAATGTAAATGGAGCAAAGTTGTGAGGTTGCGAGCGGAGCGCACTCGCAGGCGACGACCAACAAACAACTCCCAAGATTATTCCGCGAGTGTGGATTGCATCTGCTACTCTAACTGTACGCAGAATAACAACGCGAGATCTATTACGAGTAGTGCCTGTTTTACTTTAGTTATCATGGCCCTGGGAGACACTGAAATATTCCGCTAAAGGCATTATTCTTTTGTACAAATCCGCAACTTGTTGCCGCTTGTCATAAATCCCTCGAGATTGCGTGAGATACGAACTTTTTGCGGAAAACCTGCACGTGCGAGTCTGCTAGGAGATACAATTTGTTTTATTCATGTGAGAGTTAACATGACATAAACAGCTTTTTTTAGTAATAAGTATGACCTATCCTTGGCCGAATCGTCGCTTACCATCAGGTGAGGTTGCTTGAAATAGCTGCCTATTAAGAAAACACAAAAATAGTTTTTCGTTTTGCCAAATGCCAAAGCCAAATGATTCAAAAATTTAAAAAACTGCATTACAATCTTGCACTGCTACGCATGAAAATTGACGTCTAACAAACTGGTATAGCAAAACTTCTCTAAATTATAGTCTAGACAAAGCCTCGCCATGCCAAACGAAACATTGTAATGAATTCTGTGTACACAAAACGTATGTTGTCATTACGATTCCGAGCGCGGCGCCTCATCCGCGGTTAAGCGATAATTGCTCCATCACGCGGGCGCGCCCAGACTGTCACCGGCAACAACATCACCCAACACACTTCTGCAAGTACCCTTGAAACACTCCAAGTTGTACATACATTGAGTCACTCAGTCACTAAATAGGAAGAGACTAACATTCAAATAAATATAGTTAGTAATTAGCTTTTGCAACCTGTAAACACACAATGCATTATGTCTCTGGGTTTTCTTAGATATTGTTAGTTTTATGTGGTAAAATCAATCTATCTATAGGGTAGACCAATATTTTTTCAAAAACACAAGTTTTATGGTACATTGTAATATTTTCAGTAAGGCTGGCAAGGCAAATCTTGGCTGTCACCTGCCTCCACTACCTGTCTCATCGTCATCACTCATCCTGTTACCAACTTGAAAATTGAATCAAAGCTTAGAGACTTTACTCGATGTTAATGAAGGCACACATTATAAATAGAATGTGAGAAAATTTTCTTAAAGTCTGACCAATTATAATTTTAAAATATGTGGACACACAATACACACACAATATTAATAGAATTATTACTTGGAAATAAATCTATGCACTTGTTTAAACATAATTTATTACAAATTAAACACAAATCACCTGATTCATTTGATACGCAAAAGGTTTTTAATTTCAGTTTTAGAGGGCAAGGCCGTATCGAGCGGCGCTTCCGTGGTGAATTTCATCAGGGCGTCAAGGCAGAGCAGCTGATCCTGCGGGTCGCCCCAGCCGCCGGCGGGCGGGGCGGGGTGCGGGGCGGAACGGCCTCGCGAACCCATCGTCACGGTCGCGCGGATACTCGGCGGAAACAAGCGCGCGCGCCGCCCCGCCAGCCACGCGCCGCGAGCCCCACGCCGCGCGCTCTTGCTCGCTCTAGTCGACATCACGCGCGGCGCCGCGCACGCCGCCATTTCCGCGAACCCTCTCGAGAAGTTCCCGAACACCGGCACCAGCGAGTGGCTCCACCTGTAGTCGTCGTAGAAGCAGAACAACGAAGATCGTTCCGAAATTTTCCACCACGTTTTTGCATTTAACACTAAACCCCTGTCGTAAGACGGCGCCCATGAGTCCATATTGAGTAAGCCGTAGTCGAGGTGACGTTGGGCCGGTCCTCCAAGCGATACTACATCCACTACTGTCGTCGGTAGCCTACGCCAAATGAGCGTAGCCACGTACAGTAGATCCGGTAAAACGTAGTCGTCCTCTTCGAGAAAGATGACGATGCGGTCGTCGCGCCCCCACTCTCCCTCGAACACGTAGTTGGCGGTCCACCACCAGTGCAGCTTGCTTTGAGCGCGGCGCGCGTCGCGCAGGCCGCGGTCTGCGGACGTGTCGTTGCACTCGTCAGGGTTCGCCCCAGAATACGGGCTCGGATACAGTTGCAATGAATAAGGATAAAAAATTTGCATCACTTTACAGAACTTGATGCTTTTAACGAGGTAGTTAATGCCCTCATCAAAGTAGCTGTGAGAAAATATTAGTAGCACTCGCCAAATGTAGCGCACCTGACCCAGGGAAACGATGAGGTACTGGAGGCGTTCCACGTCCTTGTCGACGTTTATTACGATGATGATGGTGTCTGGATTGACGGGGCGGTACTTGTCCCAGTTGAACACTTCAGCTTGAGAGTTCTGGCGCTCTATGTCAAGCGCCAGCTGCTTGCGTTCGAGCTCGCTGAGTGGCATGTCTGGGATCTTATAGTCTTCGGGGAACAGCAGGTAGCTGCGCAAGGCCTTGGGCACGAAGCAGGGCCCGTCGTCGAGGTCCCAGCACAGCCACAGAAGCACCACGAGGCCCGCGCCGAACACGACATTGGTCACCACCGCGCGACGATTGTTTGTTGGTATGAAATTGGCCATTGAAGCATAGTACAATAACGGAATCATGACGAAAATTTAAGAAATAAGTACATAGACTTTTTCAACTTTTTATACAAGACATTATAGACATGTAGGTACAGTGTCAAATTAAATTGTCACATAAGTCATACCAAGCGAAACCTGGCCAAAGAAAAAACCACAAAGAAATCTTCTGTGTCAAACCAAAGAAGGTATAATTTTAGTCGAAATTTTAGTCGGAATGAAATAAATAATGTTCGATCAAGCCAGAGATGTCGCTTAAGTTCTTTAGAAATATTTTTCGAAGCTGACTTGGGCCGCTATACCTACCTACGTATCGTGTTTCATAAATAACAAGTTATTAATTTATTTCTATTAACTTTATTGGTGATATTAGATCTCTTACTCGTAAGTATCAAAGGTAATTATGAGATACAATTTCAAATACATCTTATTGCAGAGGGCGACAAGAGAGATGAGCAAGAAGTGTCTCAAAGGGACCACTTGCTCTCGGCAATACAAACTACTAAACAATAATTCCTTTGACGTCACTAAGTTTTAACATAAATGTACTCCAAACTGTCACCGTCAGCAGTTTGAATTCCTGAAAACCTAATTTGGATCACTCTCTTTTAATATTTGTAAATATCGCTTTTGACTTGACTTAAATTATTTCGACGGACCATAGAAATCAGCAGTGGCGGAGTCGGAGTTGACGGCAGATACATAGTGGTGTTCATTGCTAACTGAACTTCGCACCTAGATTTAATGGCCAAATCCACAGGGCTGTAACCAACTAAACATTGACTGCAGTCTCGCAAAATACTGAGCAGGCCAAAGAAAATAATGCAATGCTTGTTTGAAAATATAGGTCCGTTTATTGAATTGGGCGCGCCGCCATTTGGCAGTCGCCCGTGCCAGCTGTAGGGCTTAACCAAACGTAGGGTTTCTCGCAAACGAACTTTTACGTGAGCACAAAGAAGATTATACGTACAATACGTCAAAATATACTTACATTTATTGGTCTGAACCACATAGGTACCAGTACCACCTTCGCCGAATCTTAGATTATTTCAAAAGCTTTAGAATATTACTGTAGAGTCAGTGTACTTACCAATAGAGATTGTATTGAAGTGCTCCATCTGAAAATAAAGAAATTGCTTAAAATAAATTAGTACTAAACAATGCCTAACCTATCCTTAGTCATGACCGTAGAGCTTAGGCAATTCGACATGACCGTAGAGAGATAAAGCGCAGGACCGTCAGCTTAACGTGTTTTCCGAGGCGAAAGCCCAGAAACAAATTTCGGCCCGACGCAATATTTGAATCCAAGACCTCATGGGCAGAAGCCTGCGAAAGCGGACCAGTAGACCAACCAGTCAAAGATTGTAATAATAGTGCTGCTCTAGTGGCAGCCCTGCGCTGCAGCGGGTTATTATTTCTTTATTATTATAGAGTGCACGTCGCGCCTGATGTTTGCTGGTCTGTTTGTAGGCCAGCTCTGCTGAGCATAGTTAGTACTGTACTGTGACTTCATTTCACTCTGTACCAGTTGCCAACTCGTCCAACGATATTCGTAGTTGAACCTTTTCTTTGGAATATTATCTACTGGTTGTGGTTTTAGTAAGTGCTCCTAATGTATGGATGGATACCTAAGTATTTCTGGATACCAAGGACGAGCGAGCCCCAAAATTAATAAATGCATTTTTTGCTTAAAATAAGACCCCAACCAACTATGTAACTATAGGTATAACAATAAGTTTGTTTATGATATTTTTATACATATACAGGGTGTGGCGTAAATAGTGGTCCAAAGCAAAGGTGTGGATACACTGTACACTGAAGCACCACATACCAGTATTTAAAAAAAATTATGTACAGGGTTTTCAAAAAAAATTTATTTTTAATTTCTTTTTTGAAATCGTTACCTTGCCTTACAAATTTGGTTATAATTTCCAAAAATGACGGTTTTTTTTTATCCATTTTTTTATTATTATTGCTGATCACTTGTACTTAGTACTCCATTCGTTTTTTTTTTTTACAAACTGAATTTAATAAAAAAAATTAAGTTTCTTTCAAAATTCAATACTCACTGCTAGCAAATCGTTTGACTTTCAATGCTTTTGGTGCAAAAAAAATGTACCACACTGTCAGTGCCCATTGTTTAAAAAAAATGCCCATCTTTTGCAGATTCTAAAATGGTGCAACAATAAGTGTTACGACTTACAGGAAAAAAGTTATTGCTTTTCGAAACAAAAAGGAGCCCAATTCAGAAAAACAATTTATTTGAAGTTCAAGGGTTTACAAGGGTTGTAATTTTTTTCTGTGTGGTCCAAAGCAAAGGTGTGGATACACTGTACACTGAAGCACCACATACCAGTATTTAAAAAAAAATTATGTACAGTTTTAAAAAAAAAAAAATTTTTTTATTTTTTTTAGAAATCGTTACCTTGCCTTACAAATTTGGTTATAATTTCCAAAAATGACGGTTTTTTTTTATCCATTTTTTTTATTATTATTGCTGATCACTTGTACTTAGTACTCCATTCGTTTTTTTTTTTACAAACTGAATTTAATTAAAAAAACCCTGAAAACCCTGAAAACCCTGTACATAATTTTTTTTAAATACTGGTATGTGGTGCTTCAGTGTACAGTGTATCCACACCTTTGCTTTGGACCACACAGAAAAAAATTACAACCCTTGTAAACCCTTGAACTTCAAATAAATTGTTTTTCTGAATTGGGCTCCTTTTTGTTTCGAAAAGCAATAACTTTTTTCCTGTAAGTCGTAACACTTATTGTTGCACCATTTTAGAATCTGCAAAAGATGGGCATTGACAGTGTGGTACATTTTTTTTGCACCAAAAGCATTGAAAGTCAAACGATTTGCTAGCAGTGAGTATTGAATTTTGGAAGAAACTTAATTTTTTTTATTAAATTCAGTTTGTAAAAAAAAAAAACGAATGGAGTACTAAGTACAAGTGATCAGCAATAATAATAAAAAAATGGATTAAAAAAAACCGTCATTTTTGGAAATTATAACCAAATTTGTAAGGCAAGGTAACGATTTCTAAAAAAAATAAAAAAAAATTTTTTTTTTGAAAACCCTGTACATAATTTTTTTTTAAATACTGGTATGTGGTGCTTCAGTGTACAGTATATCCACACCTTTGCTTTGGACCACTATTTACGCCACACCCTGTATATTGTCGAATCATGATTGAAGTCTAAATATTAGACATATATATCCCTCAAAAATACTTAAATCTGATAAGCTACAGTATGAGGAGTGAATTTTAAAAATACGATAATGATTGATAGTTATGTTAGCTCATTTACTGGCGTTGGCACTCTTTGTATGCGAAATCTATACTATCTATACTAATATCATAAAGAGGAAAGATTTGTTTGTTTGTTTATTTGCATCGAATAGGCTCCGAAACTACTGGACCGAATCAAATGAAATTTGGCACAGAGATAGTTTCAGACACTGGAAAGGACATAAGCTACTTTTTGTCGCGATATAAAATCATCAGGGGGGTGCAATGGGGGATGAATTTTTTTATGGAAAATCCGACTTTTGGCGCGGGCGAAGTCGCCAGGTACTGCTAGTAAAGAATATTTAAATAAGACAACTGTCCCAAGACGTCAAAAAAAAGACAACTGTCAGATGTCACACATGGCATACGCCAGCGTACACTACAGGGTGTACCATGCAACAAAAAGCAGCTGCAGTCAAGTTTAAAGGTCACGGTATACCCGTGACCTTTAAACTTTGACGTTTAGTCATTAACAAAGATTTAATCTGTTTATTAAACGGCAGTTAATTTGCTCTGACTTGTTGTATTTAGGATCTTCGTTAGATTCACGGTGTGTTCCTTTCCACTGTACCTTTCTATTAAACGCTGTATATCAATTCACAAAGTATAGTAATAATAACTAACCAAAAGCGAAACAGGGTAAAACAAACACTTAATTCCACATGCGCGAGTTGGTTTAGTTCGCAACCGGAACAAACGCGCGAACTCCCGGAGCCGAACAAAGTTCCGGTGACGGGCGCCAAGTTACAAAGCGCGAAGAAGCGCGGAAACACCTCGCACTCGTAATTGGCAGCTTAATTAATTTGTTTGAGAATTAATTAGCGTGGCCCGACTTCGGAGGGCGCACCCTTTGCATTCCAATCGCTGTCGGAGGTCCCTCATGAATTGATATCTTCAAAGTTTCGCCGTTATCCTTGAGTAAGAGCCATCAAAATATTGTGTCACAGAATATAACATGTAAATGTAATAACATGTGTTAGGTTAATTTTAAAAACGCTCTATCTTGGTGATCAAAACTTTGGGAGCAGAGCAATGTATGTAATTCTTTAATAAAATGACCCTTTTTACCGACTAAGGGTTGTTCGATGCAAAAGTACTTAATATCTGCTTTAAGTTAGAATAAATAACTACATAATACATATATAACTATAATTAATGTCTAATTGTCAATCCGAATAACCTAAACCTAAATCCATTCGTTTAGGCTGTGCGTTAATCGATTCTTTTTACAATACGCGTCTTTATAGGTACACATAGATCGCATTGCGTGTACATAATTGTATACCTATGTGTAAATAACTGCATGAGTTCAGCTAATGTGTTGTTCGATAACTAGCCATTACGCGGGCGAGGTGCTCCGGGGAAGATGTATGTAGTTATTTCCTTTGCCGACTGCAGCGAAGGAAATAACCACATATTTTGTCAACGGAATGGCACGCGGCTGCGCCCGGCGGTAACTGGGTGTCACGCTATGCAGATGGATCCAACTTGCAATTACTTTTCAGTAAAGCTTTCCTTATAATATTTTTTTATAATATAAGCAATTTCTTCTTATGAAAGTAATTTGGTTTAACACACAAAAATTGATCGACCACCAATTTACTTTCATGAAACATTCCCTGATATTGACTTTGACATCTTCAACTCTTATCTTAGGACAGTTTCAAAAGATATCTTCAAGGCAGATAATATTAATTATCAGTTTGTAGCTTATTTGCTATTAGTACCCTTTTTTTCCTAGAAGCATGCCATGAAAACATTTGAAAAACCACTTTCTTGTGTTAGGTCATATTCCAATCTTTTGTTTTCTCATAAAAAAGGAAGCTATATTAATAATAGTGTTTTAATAACTTTTTCATGACCTGTGATTAACGCAGAAATGCCTTTGTTATCACTACAATCTGAAATGATAACGCTCATAATTATAGATCACATGATTTTCAGATAACTTGGGAATGTAATTTCCTATGCTAGCTGAGGATTATTATGGTTGTCAAGTAATGTTAGTGTTAGTGGAAGAGATCGCTCTTAGCAATAAGACCGCATAATTTTTACATCCTACCGTGTAAATTGGTTTGTTGTTGCTTCTATGATGTGCAATAAAGAGTTATCTAACTAACGTCACAATAACTAACGTTCATTCAATCGTCACACAATAGTCGCAGCAAAACGCTCGTTATGTTAATGTGGATTCTTTCCATTTTCAGTTTCACATTATGAGCTAATTATGAAACAAAAGCTGAATTAAGACGAAAGTAATTATAAAATATATTTAATTGGTTGGTCCCGGACAAAGAGGCGAGTCAGCGACGATCCCGAGGTAATGACGATACGGTACAACGAACTTAAATTAATGAGACGCGCATGCTGTTTTACATAAGTATATTATTAAAACGCATTACCGAAAAATTTAACTCCGTTTTTACGTAAAACGATAACTGTTTTATAGAACCGAACCCGGTAAATGTTAACAAAGCCATTCTGCGTCTATGTTATGATGTTGAATCGAATAAGGAAAATGCAATATCGATAAAATGTAGAGCCAACTGCAGAAACAGATGGGACTGAAGATATTGTTCAAGTCGCTATCTTGTACGGTTATCCTCGGAGAAACGTGTCGGATAATGCAAATTACGACAGGAGATACTTTATCTGAAATATGCTTCAAATAAGTAAATAAATAAAGTGGGGGTGACGTCACTCGCGTCGCGGGTCGCAACTTTTTTAATAATCGTGGCAAGCAATAAATCTGGGAGATCGAGCCGCGACCGCGCCCGCGCCCGCGCCGCGCCGCACCTGCCTTCGCCAAAACGCGCACATTTACTTTTTAAATTGCATGAGTCCACTAGCCCACCATTCGTCGTTTATTATTTCGCAGTTTGCCTTTTTCCCATTTTGTTGGGGAGTGGAAGTGAAAAGGTGTGAATTATGCTATATTTTTTATCTGAAGTAGCTTAGAGCTTCGAAATAGTACCTACTCAGTGTTTAGGGTTATAAATAATAAAAAAAAAGCATTTGTGAGTTTTCACGTAAATTCATCGCCCGTTTTCTAGTGGGACTCGAACCAACGTTCTCTTGCTATCTGGGCGATTGCTCTCCCAACTAAGCTACATAGGACGTTAGTCGCTCAACAAACTTTTATAAGTGCTTGCTACGCCAGTGAGCCTCAGCTTTGACAAAAAAAAGACAATTATTCATAGTAAGTAAAAACCATATAATAGTGCGAGTCAAAGGCCGACAATGCCATCTATTGTTAAGAAATAAAACTACACAAATACCAAACAAGGGCTTATACAGTGGTGGCGTCATCTACGATCAGCTTACACTTGCCAACCCTATTGTTAAAAGTAAAGTTAGCCTATATAGATCCCACTGCTGGGCAAAGGCCTTAACTCAACTATGAGGAGGTACGAGCCATACTACCATTGTTATTAAAAAAAAACTGAAACCAGTATTGGAAAAGAAATAGTTACAACATCTAAGCAAAATTTTCGAAAGGTAATACGTGTATCGCGACGGAGAATATCTAAGTTTCAATAGGACGTGTATCTCGACGAAGATTTACGAGGTAAAAGTTGTGGCACGTGTCTCCGCGCCAGCCAGCCAGCAGCGCCGCGGAAGTGCTGCGAGCCACGGAGAGGGGGCGAAATATAAATAAACAAACATTGTAAAAAACTACAAATAATTGTTATTATATGTATAGTTAATATAATTGGTATACCTATTTAAAATTAATTAATAAAATGAAAACAATTTAAAAAATTGTCCAACATCTATAATAAATCACGATTCTTATAATAATAACCGCCTCTGTGTGTAATATTGCTACCGCCTTACTAATACCTAATAATTACAATTTATAAACTAAAAACAGAAAGTCTTCAATACTGTTTGTAGTATTATGATGAGTTGAAATTTTTGTTTTTTCCATTATGCCCATCATGCCCGTCTGTTATAATTTCCTAGCCGTGTTAAAATGCAATACAAAAACTGCTTAAAGAAAATATCATCAAAACAATTTTATCATACTACCGAAGGTAGTGCAGTTTCATTAACAAATTAAAAAACGTATACCGAGTGATAGAAACGTATTTAAAATAAAGAACGTATACCGAGTGATAGAAACGTATTTAAAATAAAGAACGTATACCGAGTGATAGAAACGTATTTAAAATAAAGAACGTATACCGAGTGATAGAAACGTATTAAAAATAAAGAACGTATACCGAGTGATAGAAACGTATTTAAAATAAAGAACGTATACCGAGTGATAGAAACGTATTTAAAATAAAGAACGTATACCGAGTGATAGAAACGTATTAAAAATAAAGAACGTATACCGAGTGATAGAAACGTATTTAAAATGAAGAACGTATACCGAGTGATAGAAACGTATTTAAAAAACATTTATTTGGTTACTAAATGAAGCATTTATTTATGGGGGATTTTTCTATCAGCCATGTGTGATTATGATTTACTATATTACGTAGTATACATACATTAAACATAACGTGTATCAATAAAAAACGGAGAGGTTATTAAGTAAGCTATGTACAATTGTAAGCGTTCATTAGTCCGGCACAAAGGACATAATTAATATATAATAGCACATACGAGGCCGTCGAATGCAGACTCCTGCCCTGCGCGGCCGAGCAACCACAACACAGGCATATAAGCCACTACTTATATCTACTATCAAGTGTAAGTTTACTGTTTATTACGATTTTAACCTGTCAAACCTTATAAGACCCGCAGGCGGGCTAATAATAATTAATTTTCTATTGTGCCTGGAAACATGATACGTGAAAGTTTAAAAATAAAAAAATAAAATAAAAAGTGTTTATTTCGAACAACTTTTCAGTTCATATTGTGGTTAGTAAACAAAACACCTTAAATGCTAATGTTAGTAATCATTATCGTGTAATTTTTTTTTTCCAAATTTATATTCAATTGAGTCAGATTATATAAAAACAGCTAAAACAAATTAAATGAAATCAATTTAAATTAATTCATCAAACTAAATAAATACAAATAAAATAAGTCCAATCAAGTTAAATTATTTAATTAAATCACCCTAAGCACTAGACACTTCCAGATAGGTGATGTATACCTATTTGCTAAGGTCTTAAGAATGCCGTTGTTACTGGCGCGCAATCTGTTTATCAAGGATGCTTTCTTCTTACGAATTATAGCCTGGCGATTTATGAAATTTAGTTTAAGCGTTCTTATTCCACCACAACATTTCGCCGATTGTCGCAGTGTCAGGGTCGTCTGTTTTGGGGGACACATCGTCTTCGATGGCTTAATAGACCGATGACAGCATGACATGCTTGCGCTTTAATGGAAACGCTAAGAAGAACGTACTCTGTATTTGGAGTCCTTTATAGTAAATATAAATAACTATTGTACCCCAATATAAGAAATTACAAAGCAATTATAAACTGATTGGTGTATGATATAGTGTAAAAGAAAAAGCTAATAAAAATACGGATAAGTACTTTTATCCGCATTGATTCATACGAAAAAGGAAGAAGCAGATAACATGCAAGTGGTCCGAAACAACGATTTAAAAAAATAAATGCGTTTAGGGCACTCCGTATGCACTTAAAGTGCATTTGCACTACAAGGACCCGGACGTTACGTTGTGCCACCGAGGCCCGAGGCGGGCTTAAAGCAAAGAATACACTACGCTAAAAGTAACCAAGCACAGGCAACGAGAGCATGAGTAAGATTCATACAAAAAACTATTTTATTCGCTGCTAGTGGAGCACTTGAACGATACACTAATAAATTTGTAAGAAATAATATATATAACCAACGTTTATTTTTATAATTCTAAAAGAATATAACACTAAAAGATAATAAACAAGAATTATTTTAAATTGTAACGTTAATTTAAGACTCATCGAAAAAAATGTAACCATTATGCTAGAGTGCTATTTCAAAACACAACTACTTACTCAATAACACAATTAATTTACTCATTGGTTAAGAGTCGGTTATAAAATTTTAAGAGGTAACAATTACATTTTACCGAAATCAGCAATCGGAGCGTGGCGGTTGATTCGCAAATTAACTGGTTTCGTTTCGATCTCGCGGCTGAAACCCGATTTATTTGCTAAAAGCCTTGCGCGCTGTATCGTCGATTATTCGCCGTTGCATAGAGCTGCGCAACTTATAGAGCTACCCTGGCGCTAGTGGTCTAGTGGTCAGCACGCTGGGTACTATCTATGAGGTCCCGTTTTCAAATCGGGTCGGGCCGAAAGTGTTGGGTTTTTCTGTGTTGAAATAACTCAGACCGCAACTCCGAAGTCAGGAAGTTTGTGGTGCTAACACCCCCGTGCCTCGGAAAGCACGTTAAGCCGTTGGTCCTGCGCCTGATCTCTCTACGGTCATGTCGGACTGCCGAAGGACAAGAGAGTGCACCTGTGTATTGCGTACACACTTGTGCACTACAATATCTCCCGCGCAGTCGGCTTATCTCTGTTGAGATTGACCACTGTAATCGCAATTCGGCTAGGAGAACATTATAGAGCTGCCCTGGCGAGTTAAATTTCTGTGAACATAAAAGTCCTGAATGAATTGATGAATTTTACATCGTAGCGTTGTAACACTTTGCTACGGCTACAAGCATTAATGATGAGGTTGTTAGCGCGTTGATGTCTTTTATTTCATTTACTTTCAAAATTCCATAACAATATAAAATCATTACAGGTCCAAAATTACTTTCGGAAAAACTTGCTTTCTTTGCAATGCTTGAATAACACAATAATTCAGGGTTATATAAGTAAGTAATTTATTTATACACCTGATTTTTGTACATCTGTGGTCATTGTCAACACACAATAAGACTCTACTTGCAGCAATTGACCAGTGCAGCACGGCGGTGTCTACAACAATGATGGTCTGTGGCGGCGAGTCAGCGAGCGCGAATCACGCCGTTTGTTACCGTTCTGCAGCGTCCGCTCGCTCAGCTCGCTCGCTGCACATTTTTCTTGTTTTGTTTCCCCAAATACAGCCACGAACAGAGCATAACGACTTTGTAAACTTTTTTCTTAGAGTTCTCATGGTGAAAATGGAATGAAAATAAACTAACGTGCACTGTTTCCGATCAGATTTCTAAAAGTATTTAGACTCTGCTATTTTGGCCATTCTATTTTTATCAGATCTTTGCTTGACTTTGTTTGTCAAACTTCACGTTTTCATACTATTTCGTATTTGACAAAGCTGCACACTAATAAAAAGTTTGACAGACACGTAAAGTTGGTTAAACAAACAATAATCGTAAACCAGGGCACTTTAAGAGGTGAGCATAGATTCGTGAGTACGCCCTTAAACCGTTTTGTCCCAATTTTATGTTGGGACGCATAGTAGCGAAAATCCACGCATTCACGCGTTTTCTATACGACGACTCTTGTCACTTTTTTACTATTAAAAGTAGTAATCTTTCCCTTTCGATCCTCTATTTATTTCCAATTATACGTAGGTTTTAGTTTGTAATGAGAATAGGCTGTGGAATATTTGTTAGTTGCGTGAAATCCTCGGTGCTCTAAATAAACAAAAAAAAATTGCCGCAAATTATTAAGTGCAAAATCATCTTTAATTTTCGTTAAATATTGAAGTGGAATCTAACTCAGTGGAAGTTGGTTTTCAAAACAAACGCACTTATTTTTAAAGATTTTTCATTTGTTCCTGTATATACAAAATTTCGCTTTAATTCAGCTTACAAAATATATTGACAGACTACTTTTGCATATACAACATTGTTCAGGATTTGACTATAGATTTGTAAAGTGTTTTTCTGGTTGCAATAAAGAGTATCTTATTGCAACCAGAAAAACACTTTACAAACAAACAATAAAAGAAAAACTATGCTGGTAGGTACAATGTAGGATGTAGGAGGTCTTATCGGTATTTGACTATACCATTTCAACAACAACAATGCAGAAAGCAAAGCGCGCTAAGTGCTTTCCCTCCCGCCAGGGACACGCGGGGCTCCGTCACCCCAGCACTCGCGCTGCATTCAGCGGTGCATAATTAAACAGATTTCACTCCTCTACCGCTTAACACCTAACGGAATTTGTTTTGCGATAATGCAAGTACCTAAAAAGGTTTCAGTGCCACAGATATCTACAGAGCGGATATTTAGATACATATTGTTTACTCGTATCTACATACTTATACCGTAGAGGAACATGAAACTGAAAGTGGCAACGAAAACGTGGGAACAAGCAGTCGTTCGGTGTGCGTAGCTACGCGCCCTGATTTAAGACACAGAATGCAGAATGCATACAAATGTCATGACTTACGCAAATAAATGCATTTCTATTAGTATTTGACACCTACTGCCTGACTAAAACTGACATCACGTTGCTTTCCAGACGTAGCTAGAAAACCATTTTGAAAGCCGGGTTAGGCAGGCAATGCAGGCAGGGAATGGCATGTACACAAATATTAAATCACAAAATATACGTACAACTTAAATTTAATTCTGCTAGGAATCAGTATCAGTTCTAAATTGGAACTCCGTAATCGGGCTAAAGAATGAACCTCTATCACAGTGGACATGGCAAGTAATAAGTTTGACATACTGCGACGGGAGTCGCCCGTGCTGTGTCAGCACAAATTGCCCAGCCACGTTGACCCACGCTCCGAATTACTTACCGTGTTAGCAAAGGTCTTGATAAATGGTCGAGGTGGCTTACTGTTCATATAGGTGGCCAGCCAGTTTGACCCTCGGTCCCGGCCGTCAGTTCCGAGGGCAGGGCTCTCCATCATCGACTATCGTGGCTTAGCTCGTGCAGAGTCGTAGAGTGCTTGGCCCCTGTGTCCGTCTAGTCAGCACTGCACGAGAGGTCTATCAGTTTGGACACGAGCGAATCTCGGGCGCGGATCAGCGGCCGCGGCTCATTGGTCGCTAATTTAAGCGCTCATTTCCTCTGCGCAGTGATTGCAGCAGTTATTGACAACCGAACTTAACTTATTTTACGCGGTAATAGCCGCTGTTTATATACTACTCAAAACAAAATAAGGGCCACGAGGTATTTTGTCTGTACCATTAAAATAATAATACCAATATATATTTTTTTGTCTCCATAACGAAAACTAATGTTGTTTTTAACGTGTAGACCAATGTTTACTACAATATTTTGATTTGTTTGTGTACCCTATTGATAATACGCCGCGCACACTCACACGCATACCTGCCTTATTTTTATTTGTTTAAAACGTACCTACCGTGAGAACCCCGAAGATTGAGTCGACATCGAGGCGTTCCCTATGACACATGTACTAGACTGACCAGAGCGCTTTCGCCGCGTGTGTTCTGTGAAACTCCTTACAGACATTTCGAGTGATTGTGGCCTGTGAAGTGATACCTAAACCCTGAAAGTGCGATGTGGCAAGTACCTAGCTATAAGTGCTCAGACTTGACTAATTTTCCACCTATCATTGTCGCCCTCCACGTGTAATTCACTGCCTAAACTCTCAGTGAGTACCTTGACCTAAACTATATGTCCCTTTCTTCATATGACTCGACCCGGGAACATTATTTTATCCCTCATCATGGAATTTTTAAGTCTGTTAGTGACAAAATACGTGTTGTGTTCGATGGTAGTAGTCCTACGTCCTCTAAAGTGTCCCTGAATCAATGTTTACATACAGGCCCTAAGCTTCAGCGAGATATTTCTCACATCCTCCTAAATTTCCGCAGGCACGAGGTAGTGTTTGTAACAGATACTCGTATGATGTTTCGTATGACTTGGGTACGCAGTGGGTTTGTGGTTGACGCAGTCTCCTGACAACTGGCTCGGTATTTCGGAACCTAACCCAAGTAGTGATCTCCCTGGACTACGTTGTTTAGTATATATACAGGTGTCGTCGGCATACATATATGTATGCCGACGACACCTGTTTGATGTATTGCGGAAGAGACCAAGGCTCTATTCGAAATGCGGTTCAGCAAGATTTTAACAACATCATAAAATGGGCACATGACAATGGTATAATTATTAATATAGAAAAAACAAAATGCATGGTAATCTCATCTCCATATAGCCACCATAAAGAAATAAATATATTAATCAAAGGTCATACATATGAATGCCTGCACACTAATTCGAGCAGCTGTTGTTGCCAGAACCTAGAATATGTCTCGTCTTATAAATACCTAGGGCTAACTGTTGACAGACACTTTGTATGGAATACCCAGGTTGACCGAGTTTGTGCTAAGTTGCGTGGTATAATGGGTAGGTTATATTATTTAAAGTTCATGGTAAATAAGGGTATACTTTACATGCTTTACTACGCGCTCGCGGAAGCGACTATTGATTATGGGTTGAGTAGTTATGGGCTTACGTTTCCAAGCTATATAAATAAAATCAAGTCATTACAAACTAGAATTTTAAAGTTACTGGTAAATAAAAATGTAAAAAGAGAATGCAATCATGAATATGAAAAACTATACAATATATGCAAAATTATACCTATTGACCACAAAATTAAAATACGACTTCTACTGGATCAATATAATAATAGCGAGTTTAAAACAAAACGAGAGTATAACTACCCAACTCGGCAATCCAAGCTAAAAAAGTTAGAAGTACCAAAAGTGCAGAATTACTACGGCAAACGCACGAGGTGCTGGATAATCCCTACAATTTACAACGAATTACCCCAACAACTGCTTGATGATGTTCAGTCTAAAAACCAAATGAAGAAAATCCTTAAGAAACACTATCTCTCACTATGCCCATAACATGGCAATCTCCCGCAAGGTCACCCGTGCAAATGTCAAATTCGCCACACTACCCTCCGCCCTGCTTTTTACGCTTTATAATTGACGACCTCCGTGGCCGAGTGGTTCGCGCGCCGGTTTGCGGGGTGACGCCGTCTTAGGGGTCCCGGGTTCGATTCCCGGTCGGGGATCGGAGTAAAATGTATGTGATGTTGTTTAATAATTATCATTAAGCGTAGTACCTATCAAGTTAGTTACATTCTATGTAAAATAATGTTAACGTTTACTACCTATTTAGTTTGCAAAAAAAAAAAAAAAAAAAAAATACAGGATAATATACATATACACACACATATACACACACACACACAAGGACACTCACGCTAGATACTTAAAGCTAGATAAATTAATTACCTGTCATTGTCACTAATTGATAAAGATACGTAACTTATAATAATACTACTACTACTACAAAAATAATAAATACTAGAACTAACACTAAACTAAAAACCTTAAAAATATAATATAAATAAAATCTAAAATTTATAGCTAGATTAGATTAAGCACTCACTGTTAAACTGTTTGTATGTATTACTTAATAAATATTGTTATTCACCGTCTGGGAAGTAGCGAGACATTCCCGTCACAAGTACCTATCATTGGTCACTTCACTTAGAAATCTCGGCGTAAAAATGTAACGATGTTTTCTTGAATAAACAATTTTTAAGTTATTTTTAATTTAACGTCTTACTTGTAGTGTAAATTAATGTAATATGTTAGTTATAAATTAGTGATAAACACTTACCATGAAATATACCTACTTATTTATTGTTAGTACCTAAGGACGAGAACCTCTGCCGACAAACTGTGAAGCAGTTTGGCAGATTTATTTTTTTGTAAAACTAGTATTCTTTCTTAGTAACAATAAATTAAAAAAAAAAAAAAAAAAAAGTAGTCTCTGCCGATGTTCCTACCCCGGATCCCTCATTCTTATTAGAGCGGTATAGTTCTTTCAACAAGCTAATAAACGTGACTTGTTACCTAAGGCGGTTTTTATTTCCTAAATCTTACTCGTCCTACCTGAGCCCTGAGGAACGGAGAGATTCCCTTTTGTTTTTAGTGAAAATTGTTCAATTTACCTCCTTTTCTGATGAACTTGATCGCCTACGGCGTGGCGATCCTATCAATAACTCCCTGAGAAAATTAAATTTATTTCTGGATGACGGAGACCTAATTCGAGTTGGAGGTCGATTACGAAACTCCGATCTATCCTTTGATGCGCGCCATCCCCTTCTTCTGCCTAAGAATGGTAATTTCGTGAACATCCTTATTTCACATTACCATCGCGAGAATGCTCATGCAGGTGTTAATGCAATTCTTGCCATGTTAAATAGAGAGTTTTGGATCTTGTCTGCACGCAGAGCTATTCAGCATGTGATTTTTAAATGCCTTCCCTGTTATCGTCTCAAGGCGGCTGTATCTCAACCCTTCATGGGTGACCTACCTAAAGACCGCGTCACGGCTGCTAGACCGTTTGACGGTGTAGGTACCGATTTTGCAGGACCCTTTTTAACCAAAGTCCAGGCCTATAGGAACAAAAGGTTAGTGAAAAGTTACCTGTGTGTATTTGTCTGCCTTTCGACTAAAGCCGTTCACCTTGAGGTTGTGTCGGACCTAACTACTGAAGCCTTTATTGCGGCCTTTTCCCGATTCGTGTCACGTCGTGGTGTACCTCGCCTAATCCGATCCGATTGCGGTCGAAATTACATCGGTGCCAACAATTACCTTAAAGAGTTAGAGTGTTTCCTGTCTCAAAACCAGGCGGCTATTGGTTCTGAGCTTTCAAAGCGGAACATATCCTGGGTTTTCGATCCTCCTGTTTGCTCTCATTGGGGAGGTCTTTTTGAAGCTGCGGTTAAATCGGCGAAATCGCACCTAAAACGAGTAGTAGGTTAAAGAGCTGACCACTGTTTTTGCTAAAATTGAAGCAGTTTTAAATTCACGCCCATTGTGCCCACTTTCTCCGGACCCTAATGATGTCGAAGTGTTAACTCCCGGCCATTTCTTAATTGGACAACCCTTAACTGCACTTCCGGAGTACCCTTATAAAGACGTAAAATTGCATCGCCTTACACGGTTTCAGCTAATCCAACAAATTACCCAGCACTTTTGGTCTCGCTGGCATTTAGAATACTTAAATACATTACAAATTAAAAATAAATGGACCTCTCCTTGTGATCCTCCTAAAGTGGGTGAGCTAGTACTCATAAAAGATGACAACCTTCCCCCTTTGCAGTGGCGTCGTGGACGCATTATTAATTTATACCCTGGCCAAGACCAAGTTGTTCGTGTGGTAGATGTTAAAACTCCTACCGGTAGCCTAAAGAGATCTTTGACGAAATTAGTTCGTCTTCCTGTCCAGTGAACTTCCTTTCCCTTAGCTTCCTAACCTTCTCGTAAACACTTGACGTGTTTAGGGCGGGCGATATGTTTACTACAGTATTTTGATTTGTTTGTGTACCCTATTGATACTACGCCGCGCACACTTACACGCATACCTGCCTTATTTTTATTTGTTTAAAACGTACCGTGAGAACTCCGAAGATTGAGTCGATATCGAGACGTTCCCTATGACATATGTACTAGACTGACCAGAGCGCTTTCGCCGCGTGTGTGTCCTGTGAAACTCCTTACAGACATTTCGAGTGATTGTGGCCTGTGAAGTGATACCTAAACCCTGAAAGCGAGATGTGGCAAGTACCTAGCTTTAAGTGCTCAGACCTGACTAATTTTCCACCTATCATTGTCGCCCTCCACGTGTAATCCACTGCCTAAACTCTCAAACAACCAATACATTTATTCCAATAATAATGATTAAAAAGTTTATTTGCTTTTGAAAGAAAAAACTCATTTAAGTTTAAAAATAAAAAGAATGTAAAGTTACTGAAAACAAAAGAAAATACTCCATGCTCATCTTTTAGTAACGGGTATGCCCCCCTCGTTTCGCTACGCACTCCTGAAGCCTGGAGTCTCAATCAAATGCCTGACATTTTCCATTGGAATCTCTTACCAGGCCCTTTTAACAGCGTTGATGAGTTGCTGTTGGTTGTGGATTTCCTGATCAGCGTCTCTAACTCTTCGTTTCAACTGATCCCACATGTGCTCTATTGGATTTAAGTCCGGACTGTTCACCGGCCACGGCAGCAGTAACACACGATTCAAGCGGCTCAAGCGACTGCTTGAGCCGTGTGTGCACGAGCATTGTCTTGCATCAAGATGAATCTAGGACCCGCTCGCTGAGCAAATGGGATCACATGTGGTCTGTCAACTTC
The DNA here is from genome assembly GCA_949316185.1 of Pyrausta nigrata. Taxonomy (NCBI): domain Eukaryota; kingdom Metazoa; phylum Arthropoda; class Insecta; order Lepidoptera; family Crambidae; genus Pyrausta; species Pyrausta nigrata. The sequence continues at coordinate 195,339 of OX438943.1, forward strand.
CTCAATATACCGCTGAGCAGTAACAGTTCCCTCATTTAAAATAGCGAGCTCAGTTTTGCCGTGTAAGCTTATCCCGCCCCAAATCATTACATTTGGACCACCAAAACGATCGACTTCATGGATGCAGGCTTCTGAAAATCTCTCGCCGCGTCTTCGCCATACTCTGATACGCCGATTGTCGTTAAAAAATTTAACTTTGCATTCGCCTGTGAAGAGCACCATGCCCCATTGGTTTATGTCCTAGTCCAAATGTTGACGGGAAAATCTTAAACGATTTGCACGATGATTTCTGGTTAATGGAACACGGACAACTCGCCTTCTTGATGCCTGCTGGTCTTCATGCAATCGATTACGAATAGTTTGGTCACTGACACGAGTACCCGTTGTGACCCGTAAACGTTTTTGCAGCTTGCGGGCCGTCGTTGTGCGATCTCGGCGCGCACTTAATCGAATGTAACGATCCTCTTGAGCTGTTGTAATGCTCTTTGCCCGAACCAGGTCTTCTTCTAACACTGCCGGTCTCTTGGAAACGATTCCATAGATTTTGAATAGCTCTTCGATAAAATCCCAATTGCAAACCCACCGATCACTGCGAATGACCTTCTTCAATCATTGTAACGGCTCTGGTTGCTGTCAGCGAGTCCATATGACTCCTGCGTGCTTGTGGCATATTGCAAAAGATGTTTCTGACTCAAGATATTAATGAACTCTGATAATTTCTAATAAACCAAGAAGCTAAGGAAAGCAAAACGTCAAAGAAAATGGAAACAAAATTTTCAAAAAGAATTTTAAATCAAATTTTATTCAAAATTGTTGCCAGTATTAGATGAATACTACAATATTAAAAAGTTTGGGTATCAAAGAGTTTGTATACTCAATATTTTACTACTTTCATTATGAAAATGTTTAATAATTTACACCAAAATGAAAAAATACCTCGTGGCCCTTATTTTGTTTTGACAAGTATATTTTTCCAATACAGGCATCAATTTTGATGTCGAAGCGTTAATAACATTGATTCTTTTTAATGTACCGCCAGCGAATACTCGGGGTTGGATAAGCGTAACAGAACCATTTTTTGAAGAGCTTTAAGTACCTACCTATCCATTTTACCTGTAGAATGTAAAAGAGGTGTCTTTTATCACCAACGTTTTTTAAAAGTAGGGATACCTACAGCGTGTAAAGAAAACCCTGTCCAATCCAAAAGTAACTCCTTTTTTAATGCCATTTCTCCACATTCAACTCTTTTTAGATTCTGCCTAAGTTTTCTTTACACACTCTGGACTGTTTAAATAAACAGTCCTCAAATGACATGTGTAAATTCATTTAAATAAAAATTTATGAACAGCGCTATTTGCGTACACGATAACAAAAATATGAGTCGGTTTCATCGCGTATTCAAATGCAGCGCCTGGCACGTGATCATTTAAATAAAATGTGCATAACGTTTGAGGCGCGTTCTTCCTGCGACGATTCTCTCTCTTTATTTCCAGTGCACGTGTTCTCGTACAGGATTATCATTCTTTTTTTGTTTTGTAACGTATGATGTACCTCCTACACATAATCTGCAGTGTAGCAACGTGAAGCTAGAAAAATATATTTCATGTCATACTGGTAAAAGTATTGTAACAGTTTCTGTATAATTTTCTCTAAAAGTACTTAGTTATAGTTTCATGATTTATTTAGCTTCTTAAACGTGTCATGATTTTAGTATAATTTTAATAAATTTTAGTATGTTTTGTTTAATTGAGTATATTTTAGAAAGTATAAAATGGCAACACTGCTGGCAGGCCGCCTCCTGACGTTACTTGTTTATCTAGAGAAGTGGTAAAATGGTGGGGATAGAGGCGAGTGCCGAACCAACAGTGGAGTCGAGAATCATTCTTGTGCTAGCCTCGATGGCGTTAAGACTACTTGACGAATCTATGTCCAATTGTACAGCTAATTTGTAATTATTATAAGAGTGATACAGAAGTGAAGTACTTATTAAAATCAGTATTCATTGGAGAATACTTGGTTTTATTTCACTTCAGAAGTGGGATACACCAGTTTTAAGGTATGTAAAAGTGTTTTTTTACAAATCCTATAATGATATTTCGCCCACTAATTTCGAATTAAAGTATTGAATTAAATTTTTAAAGCTCATGTGTATGTATATTTTGTGTGATTGATAGCGTGCATAATTTGAACTTAGTCGGGGCTACTCCCTGGCAGTTCTTATTATGTTCTCCTTATACATGTTTAAGTACTAGAGCGTGCATAGTTTGACCTTGGCCAGGGCTACTCCCTGGCAGTTCTTATTGTGTGCGCCTTAAACATGTATATTTGCTGGACTAGCGATCATAATTTGAGCTTGGTTAGGGCTACTCCCTAGCAGTTCTTATTGTGTTCGCCCTATACGATTGATATACATACACATAAAAGGACTGGTCATGAAAAGCTTTAATTTAAATATTAAATTTCATTTGGTAATCATAATAGTTATTAATACACATTGTGCTGCATTGGTACTTTTAATCGAATACTAAACGAAGATAATAGGCAATTATTTATTATACAAGTATCTATGTTACATTTAATGCCCTCATGATACTGATTTTGTATTGTTTATAAGTATTCAAGTTTGCTTATTATTAAATACCTAAGTATTATATTTAAAAAAAAAATTAAAAAAAAAAACTCAATGTTACCTATATCCCTGTAATCTTAGAGCAGTTGGGTTGTTTACTGGATTGAGTGGGCTATGCATGCTCACTGTTTAAACGAACGACAAGTTGTATTCGACTATTATTGGATCGAATGGACTATGCTAATTCCATTGGATAAACTAGGGGGCGATGTATGTTCTCACTGTTGTTGAGTGGGTATGTTTCCCACTGGTTATTTGAGTGGATATGATTTACCACTGGTTATTTGAGTGAGTTGCATACATTCGTCAGATTTGAGTAAGCTAGGTTTGCTTACTGGATAAATTTTCTTTCCTTGATTTATGTACTTACCAAGATTAGTTTTCGTTTTGGATTATTGGTTAAAATGAAACACTGAAAGTAGTAACTTTATTGAATAAAAGGTTTTACACAAGTATATTATTCACATCTTTTTGCGAATATTTTAAAGAGTTAGTATACATGAATAGGTACAAATTATTTTTATTTAATAAATTCTGAAATATACTAGGTGGAATGGATTATGTCGTTGAAGGATGTGTATTTTACAGAAACGAATGGCGCCTGGGAATGAATCTGGTACGCCGCCTGGTACGCCTCCGAAGCGTCGAGGACGATCCAAAAAGAAAACTAAGCGAAGGAGGAGCCCTTCATCTTCATCTACGTCGAGCAGCGAACCTGTGTCTAGGAAGTCACGTAAGCGTTCGAATCACTTTTCTGCAAAAGATGTCTTGAAATTCTTGGCTAACTGTAAGGAAGATACAAGTAAGTCGTCACCTCCGGCCTTAATAAACAATAACCTGAACAACGTTTTACCGGAATTTGACCCTGCTAACAGGACTCAAACTATTGAATGCTGGCTTAGAAAGGTTAACGAGTGTGCTACCATCTATGGGTGGAATGATAAACAAATAATTCATTTTTCTCTGCAAAAGTTGGCGGGGTTAGCAAAAAAATGGTTTGAGTCCTTACCTACTGTCATATACACTTGGGAAGAGTGGCAAGGCAAACTTCGAAAGGCGTTCCCAAGCGAGGAGAATTATGGACGCCTTTTGGAGGAGATGCTGAGCCGTACTACCAGACATGATGAAAGTCTTCGCGAGTATTTTTTTGATAAATTGTGTTTGTTAAATAGATGCGAAATTGTAGGCAAGAAGGCTGTTGACTGTATTGTTTATGGTATTATGGACAGGTCAATTCGTAACGGGGCACAGGCCCTAAATAGCTCTGAGCCCGAAGATCTGCTTAATTTTCTTTGTTCCCAAAAACAACAACTACTTGCCGACAATAAATCTAAAAATCGTCCTATCCAAACAAGAGGAAATCCCGGTACTAGTTCAAATGCTAACGGTCAAAATTCTTTTTCCGATTCTATTATTTGCTACAACTGTCGATCTAGGGGTCATCCTTATTACAAATGTACGAAACCAATTTTAAAATGCAAAAGATGTAATAGATTTGGACATAACAATGACGGATGTAAATTAACACCTTTTACCCCTAAGGGGTCTAACTTTTCAACTCCAGAAAACGATTCCGAAAGAAAAACTTTAAAAATAAATATAGGAACAAATGGCAATGATAAGTTCTTTAAATCCGTCACTGTTAATGACCACTCTCTGAACGCTTATATTGATTTCGGTAGCGAGTGTACGCTTTTAAGTAAAACCAACGCGGAGTCATTAAACTTAGCCAAGGAATTTGAGGGTGTCCCAGTAGTTCGAGGGTTTGGTCAGTCTTCGGTCGTCCCGCTGTACAAATCATGCGTTACAGCGAAGGTCGACGATGTCGAAACAGAGGTCGAAGTACTTGTCGTTGACGATGCACACATGCAGACTGCTATGATTATTGGTCAAAACTTTACGGAATCACCGGGTGTCACAGTTCTTAAAGACAGCCAGAGACTTATTTTTTACAAAAGCCCCAGCAGCGATTCCCTGCTTTGCGATGAGTCTTCTAACTTAAAACTTCACATTTCTAACTCGACCCAAGTTCTCAAAATCAATGTCGTCCCTGTACACGTGGACTCCGATTTTACGGGAGATGTTTTTATCGATGGTTACAATGCTGTTGGGCTAGGAAAAGAGTATTCGTTACTTCAGGGTGCTTACCATTTATGCAATGGTAAAGGCGAAGTAGTGATTTCTAACTTGTCTTATCAGACCGTCACTTTCGAGAAAAATTCAGTTATAGCTAGAGCAATACCCTTTACGGAACAGACGTCTTGTCAAGTCAATAGGATTCAGGTAAACGACTCTACCTTGGAACCATTAAATAAAGCAGATGTTAAAACCGGACCAGGCCTTAATGCTGAACAGACCGACAGACTTTATTCCCTTTTACAAGATTATCGCGATTGTTTTGCCACCAAATTGGAAGAAATCGGTTGTGCGGTTGATGTTGAGATGAAAATAGATCTTTTAGACAATAAACCAATCGTGTACCGACCGTATCGCCTATCTCATGCCGAACGCGAAAAAGTCCGCGAAACCATAGACGAACTCCTGCAACATGATATAATTCAAGAATCAACTTCTGACTATGCAAGTCCCATTCTGATGGTTAGGAAAAAGTCCGGAGAGCAGAGGCTTTGTGTAGATAACCTGAAATCTTTCAGGGCTTTAAATAATAAGACCGTCAAAGACCGTTTTCCTCTGCCTTTAATTGAGGATCAGATTTCAAATTTAAGTGGCAATAGTTTCTTTACTGCTCTTGATCTTGCTTCAGGATACTACCAGATTCCAATGGCCGAAAACAGTCAACATCTTACCGGATTTGTCACCCCCGACGGGCACTACGAATTTAAAAGGATGCCGTTCGGGTTGGCAAATGCGCCGGCTGTTTTTCAGCGTATGGTTAATAAGATCTTAGGAAACAGACGTTTTGAATACGCTTTAGCCTACTTAGATGATGTGCTGATACCCTCGAAAAACATTGGGGAAATGTTTCAACGGTTGGAGGAAATTCTTAGTCTTTTCCGACAAAATTGTCTCACTCTCAATCTCTCTAAGTGCCGTTTTTTTGATACCACCGTCAATTACTTAGGATACGACATCTCCTCAAAAGGTATTCAGCCCGGTGAGGCCAAGGTATTAGCAGTTAGGGAGTTTCCTACGCCTCGTAATGTCCATGAGGTTCGTCAATTTTTGGGTTTAACTGGATACTTTCGCAAATTTATACAGGGATATGGCGAGATTGCACGTCCTTTGACATCGTTGTTAAAGAAGGACTCTATTTGGCGATGGTCTGATGCAGAGGAACATGCTTTTAGAGTTCTTAAGGAGAAGCTCGTTGAACGACCAGTTTTGGCACTTTACGACCCCAAACTCGAAACAGAGATACACACAGATGCCAGCTCTTTGGGCATAGGAGGCATTCTCTTACAGTGGCAGAGAGATTCAAGGGTCTTAAAGCCAGTTGCATATTTCAGTCGACAGACAACCCCTGAAGAGAGACACCTGCACTCCTACGAGCTAGAGACTCTGGCTGTAGTATGCTCGTTAAAAAAATTTCGGGTCTATCTTTTGGGGTTGCACTTCAAGGTTTATACGGATTGCGCAGCTTTAAGAACCACTATGACCAAAAGGGATTTGATTCCACGGATAGCAAGGTGGTGGCTCCAGATGAGTGAATATACCTTCGACAACGAATATCGGCCAGGTATTCAAATGTCACACGTGGATGCATTGAGCAGAAACACTAGACTGTACGTGGAACCAGATCCAGATTCGTTTGTATCTGTGTACACTATTGAGAAACAGAATTGGCTTTTAACATTGCAATTAGCAGACCCGGATGTTTCCCGAATCCATAATATTCTGAAACCCGAGGATGACCAAGAATGTAAAGATATTAGGAAAAATTATACTGTTAAAAATCACGCAGTCTATAGGAAGGTTGATGATCGCTTATGTTTAGTAGTACCCCGAAGTGCGAGGTGGCAAATATGTCGTGCTCACCATGATGACATTGGTCATCATGGCTACGCCAAAACTCTTGAGAGTATTCAACATGATTATTGGTTTCCGAAGTTAAGAAAATTCGTTAAGAAATATGTAGCAGCGTGTTTAGAGTGTGCTTATAATAAGGATTCCTCTTCAAAACAAAAGTCAGGTCATTTATACCCAATAGAGAAGATTAATATACCCTTTCACACGATCCACATAGACCACCTCGGTCCTTTTGTTAGGAGTAAAGACGGCAACTGTTACTTTCTTACAGTGGTAGATGGGTTTACAAAATATGTTTTTGTCAGGGCTGTTAGAGATGTAAAGACCAAGAGTACAATTAAAGTTTTAGAGAAAATATTTTACGACTTCGGAGTCCCAGTCAGAATTGTGTCAGATCGTGGCACTAGTTTTACGTCTGCGGCTTTTAAAACTTTTTGTGATAACCACGGCATTAAACATATACTCAATGCAGTTGCTTGTCCCAGAGCTAATGGCCAGGCTGAAAGATTTAATCAGACGATATTAAATTCAATAGCTTCGCAAAATGCTTTCGGCAATGAGCGTGAATGGGACAGGTGTCTGGGTAAGCTTCAGTTTGGTATAAACAATACTGTCAACGCCTCAACTCGCAAAACCGCGACAGAAGCTTTGTTTGGATTTAAGTTACGCGATGATTTATTAAATAAACTCGAAATTTGTAATAATAAAGATTCTAATGATTCTGATTTACAACGAATCAGAGAAAAAGTAAGTAATTGTATCGACAAGGATCAAGTAAAGCAAAAACAAAGGCATGACGCGAATCGAGCTCCTGCGCCTACCTTCGAAATAGGTGATTTAGTAAAAATTTCACGGAATAATTTTGAAAACAATAATCAGAGTAAAAAGCTTCTGTCTAAGTTTATAAAGTAACTGAAACATTAGGTAACGACCGGTATAGAATATCTGATGTCCCTGGATTTAATAAGAGAGGTAAACCTTATAACACAGTTATAGCCGCCGACAGAATGAGACCCTGGATACATGTAAAAGCTCTCGAATTACATAATACAGATAGTAGCAGCTCTAGCGAGCGAAATAGTGATTGTGAATAAATCGTTAATGTAAAGTCTGTTATTACTGTAATAAGTCCCATTTTAATAGTACCTATACTAGAAAAATATTTCTATTACATATTTAATATACTACGCTTAGCTAATCACTTGTAGACCATGCACACCCACAAACTGTGACTTACTTTACTGTAGGTACTTTATTCTGATAACTTATCTCTATGCTATTATTATTATGTGTAAAAATAAATAATGTATAAAATAATAAGTGTAAATAAATAGCATTAAACAAAATGTTGTGAAGCGATGAATTCAAAGTGAATGATATAATCATAAGTTAGAAATAGGTAATATCGATTTGTTAAACTAAGGAACTAGAGCATATAAATAATTTGCGGAATGTCATGATTGCTATTAAATAAATAAGAATCTTATTAATTTCAAATATGAAGTACCTAAGCTATCGATTTGTGAAACTTAGTATGTATACATAATATATAATATTGCTGATGTTTTATAATGACAACAGGATCAACTAAATTCGATTTCAATAGGTTAATAGGTGACTAAGCACTACTTTAATAATACATTTTATGCCAATAGCTTTTCATAATTAGTTTTATGTTTAGATTGCTTAGATTGTGCGTCGGGAGACTGCACGTTATCAGATGGCCGAATGTCATGATTTTAGTACAATTTTAATAAATTTTAGTATGTTTTGTTTAATTGAGTATATTTTAGAAAGTATAAAATGGCAACACTGCTGGCAGGCCGCCTCCTGACGTTACTTGTTTATCTAGAGAAGTGGTAAAATGGTGGGGATAGAGGCGAGTGCCGAGCCAACAGTGGAGTCGAGAATCATTCTTGTGCTAGCCTCGATGGCGTTAAGACTACTTGACGAATCTATGTCCAATTGTACAGCTAATTTGTAATTATTATAAGAGTGATACAGAAGTGAAGTACTTATTAAAATCAGTATTCATTGGAGAATACTTGGTTTTATTTCAAACGGGTTTATTGAGGTTAGTGGGATTAGTAATTTTAGTTACTTTTTAAATCTAAATTAGATTCAAGTTCAAATTCAAGGCATTGTGTAACAATGACTAATCACGGTAGAATTTCAAGTGTGATGCTTCGAATTTAAGCAAACAAATTACTCGTATGTTTGCACTTTGCTAAGTGATTCCCGAAAATATTTTCTAATTAAAACAAATTTCAACTGACTTTTTGCGCGTTTACTCTTTTGAAATGTCCTTAACATGCCCCAGCCCTGTTTTAAAAGTATCATGTGCTTGCGAGTATGCGGGTTGATTGTCCTTATGTACTCGGAAAATTGTAGGTACAGTCGCCAGAACTTCACACCACACATTTTCGTTTTACAATCGTCCCTATCACAACTGCATAGATTCCACAGTGTTTAGTTTGATGATGTCGTCCGTACCATCTCACTGGGCAGCTCATTACCATTCACCTCAGGTCCAGACTGGCGCCCAGACTGTAGCTAGCACTGCCCTGAGGTCTGGGGTTACCTAGTATCAAACTACCCACTTAAATCAAAGCTTCACTTTCCATGGTGTACAAAAATGTCAAGAGGGTGGTAAATTCCGATTCTCAAGTGGATGTATTATAGGAATTGCAACTTTTGCTACGGGTGCAACATCATTTAAAATACACTTTACAACACTTGTTAATCACAGCAGAATTACTAATCAATCGAATGGATCAGGGTTTTCTGTCGACTATTTTTGAGCTTTGATTTAGAAGACTTTCACTTGTTTCGATAGGATGAGGCATAACTTATAATAAATTGAAACTATACAGCTAACGTAAGTGACTTTACGCAGCTTGTAACAACAGCGCAAGTTTGTTTTGAAGGCAGTAAGCATACGTCAGCTGGCAGTGTTTAGTCAACATGTGTGATGGGGCGATTGTCTGAATTAATGAGGTTGGCCCACGCGGGGCGGCGAGCGGTCGACGCGGCGTGCGCGGGGCGCGGGGCGGGCGCTAATTATAACAGATTTCGGGGCCGAAGTGCCTGTCATATTCAGTTTCTGCTCTTCATACAAGTTCAACGACCGCGATAACTAGTTTCTTGTCATAAGATGGTTGAAGAGATGGGATAAAACACAAGTGTATAAAGCGCTACAGTTTTGAGATGGTGTTGAAACCGCAACGCCCTTAGAAAGATCTTAAGCCTATAAAACTAATAAATTAAGTCATGAAAGTAATTTCTTTGCAGTGAGAATCTTAATCACGTCCCAGCATATTTTAAAGCCCTAGCTGCTTCGGGTCTTATTGTGAGCTAGTGCTGAGAAAAAACAGCGCAAGAAACTCGGTCACTATTGCTAAGGCCTCTTTTACAGACAGCTGTTAGTTTCCCTAAGCTGGCCCACACATTTACATCATTTAAATAATGGTCTACTTTAGAATACCTTTAGTCATTAAGGCATCTTTTATTAGATGACAAACAAAGTAACGCAATTAAAATATTTACATATTTTTACATTAATGTCTGAAGATTTTTCATCTCCATCAATATTCAGCATTTTTATAAAAGTTCAGCTTTTCAAAATGCTTAATATTGGTGGAGATGAAAAATCTATTAAATAGTTGATTGTAAAAATTGCAACCCGTAACATCAACCGCGCAAGCGAGCGGCGCTAATTTATCGCACCGGCCCCGCCGGATATTTTGTTTAGATTGGCAACCAATTTTATTGCGCCAAAATTGAAAGCCGACAAATTGAAGTTTGTAGTAAACGCGCTAATCGGATCGCGACGGATGTGACGCGCTCCGATTTACGCACGATGTGAGCACAGAATTCAGGATCTATCTATTTGTTATAGCGTTTTATTTAAATGCCAAAACTTAGGGCGTATTCCCGTACTTTATTTTAGTCACTTCTTGATATCATGACGTTCTGTCTTTGTCAATAGGTCAATAAGAGAATGAGAGGGTTTTTTTTGGGACATCATTGTATTGACTGTGTTTAGTAACGTGAATTAGTCCCGTTTTATTTTTGTGGGCGTCAATCCTAGATCAACCATACGTAGATATTGCATGGAAATTACATCCACAGAACTTTTTTTATGACAGTTGTTGTCAAAAGTGGGGGCGGGGACTCTTGACAATATTTAGGAGACTTAAAAATCCAATTATGCACATTGGCTCTAAAGAGTAGTGGATTACTCACTGTCACTTGAGGTGCCAAGTTGAAATGTAATTATTGTTTTTTTATTGTGTTAAGCATTCACTTTGCAATCTAAAGATTAGATATTGTCTTGTAAAAGCATCGACGTGAAGAAAAATATGGACTCCGTGTCGCCTTAATTAAAACTGAAGCACCAAAGCAAGCCAGTGATCATCGTAAATACACGATCTTCTCACCCACACACTCCCACCAAAGTAAGCCGATCGGCCGCCATTGTAACCCTATGATCTCACACACACGGGCTTGAACCCTGCTTCACTCTTTAGTATCGCGGTACGGAGTCCATACTTTTTTCAAGTCGATGTGTAAAAGTAACCGCCTGAGGTAGAATTGAACCCGTGTTTCTCGCACACCAGGCGATTGACTTACGGCCACCCAAAGGGCAATCGCTCGATATATAACGTGAGTTAAAGAACGCCTCAAACGGTCATTTTTCAAATGCAATATTTTATCTTTAGATTGTCAGTTGAAAGTTGTGTAGGTATAACCTAATGTAATTTATCTGAGGCGTTAGGCGTTAACTGTAACGACTTGAATAGTGTAGAGATGCCAAATTGCATGGTAGAGCAACATTGACGATGTGATTGTTCGCATTCGCATTCAAGTTTGGAAAACAAAGCAGCGCTGAGCTCCGGCGTTCAATTGTTAGTGTTCTCGGTGTATGCACAACTATTTGCGGAACAGAGATGTAACAAGTCGGGATTGTTGTCGGGAACATCTACGAGTGTGTAGCATCGTGAGTGATAGATGTAGCAACTTTGAGCGACTCGTGACGAAATCTGCTCTTGTATTGCAATCATTTTGCATTGTTAGGTAAATAGCTAATACTACAGATTAAAATAAAACTGTACATTGAATTTGAAACTCAGAGGATATGAAGAAACCCTTATGTGATTGAAACTCTATGTCGGTCGTAGTGCGAACGAAACCTAAAAAAATATTAATACCTGACTGTGATGATGAAACTTGGGCAGTTGGTTTCAGCGTAAAGTACCAGTATAGATCTTTCATACCGACCACCATCACCAAAATGCCTACACGCTACTACGCTAACCTGCGTCTGGTTTCCCGATGATGGAAGGGAGCTAGTAGAATGGGGTCATGTAATTCCTGGCACAGTGGCCGGAGTAGCCTGTATAACACACAGAGAGGCTACTTTACGGCGGTAATCAAGTATGACTGGAATGAGTCTAAAAAAGCGTGGAATCATTTACCTACCAGTCTTCTTGCAAGTACTCAGTCAAGTGAGAGAATATTTTTATCCTGGGCTAGTTAGTTAAAATATCTACGTATCTGTGTTGGTATTCGAAGCGCGCGCGCTAGCAATCAAACTTGGGCAACAGAGTACAGACACTCGCATCACGCCTACGCGCGATTTATGTGCCTTATCGCGCCAACTTATTATTGCGCCGCAACTCCGCGCGACACTGACGGATATATCGCGGATCGTGTCCCTGTGGCGCTACCCTGGAAGACGTTTACCGTATTCGCGTCTCTAGACACGCTCTCACTTGCATTGCAGTGTTTTTAATTTAGATTTTCAGGTCTTGCACAGGGTCCATACAGCTGAATCTTCAGTTGTTCTTTTATTCAGTACACGTATCTAAACTTAAGTCTAAATATTTTAAACTAAATGCGAAGATGTTTCACATTTCAAAGCTCAAGGAAGATGTGAGCTGGTTAGGCGATCCGTATCAAATCAGAGCACCTTACTATATTTCTTACTACATCATTGGTTACGAAAAACAAATTTGGAAAATTAAGCTCATCTTTCACTTCTCACTTTCTGCTCTCCCTTGCATGCCGTGCTTGTAAGAGTGACAGGGAGGGCTAGCGTCGAAAATACATCGACTTACAGAGTAGGACGCCTGTGCTCGCTACGCCACGTGTGCAGGTGTCAGATTGTTTAAGTTGTTGTGGAGATAATTTGCACGATTGTGTTAACGATTTACTGGAGTTGCGATAATGTTGATTGCGAAGTACAGAGATGTCAACATACTGCTAAAAATGAGTTGACGGTATAAGTGTTAATGTGTTTGATGTTGTAGGCATCCCAAGAAGGCACACATTTTATTTAATCTCCGTTTTTAACCGACGTCAATAAAGGCAGAGGTCTCAATTCGTCGAAATATTTTTTTTACCCTTTGGGTACGGAACCCTAAAAACTTCAGGGTATCATTCATTACATGAGAAGGAGAAGAAGTCTTCACAGGTTATATCTATTATTTCTATAAGGAAAATGGTAGAGCTATATGGGATCTATTTCACCGCAGTTCAAGTACTCAGCAGCGGGCGACAGTAATCTGGTCTTGAAATATCGTATCATATTGCGGCGGCCGCGGCGAGACAGTTGAGTCAGCAGGACTCCGGCGACTCAGGCTCTAAGCTGCTGACGAGGTCACGTCTGTCGCGCGGGGCGCCACTGAGCCGTGAAATTAGCTCTATTTGAGCTGCGCCGGACAAGATAAACTTTTAATAGTTTCTTACTAAGATTTTTTAGTTCTATGCTTCTGTCGTTCGTCATTAACAAAATTGCTGAGCGTCGCTTTTCCGATGGCACTGGCACTGTTGTAGATGTAGTATGGGAGAAAAGGTCACATTTACGGATCTTACTTACGGTAGTATACAGTCTTAAAAATATATCAAAAATATATTTAGTATACAGTCTTATTTTAATTAAAGAGCAGTTAAGCAATAATAAATAAATAAATTGTTCCAACAATCACACCAATTACCTAGTTCCAAACTAAGTGTAAGCTTGTGCTATGGCGAATATGCTCGTGCTCATCACGACATTTGCATCTTGCGGGTTTCGAACCCGCAATCGCTGGATTTGTAGTACGGGGAACCACTACACCAAGACGGTTGTCAAAATATATAGATAGGCACAAAATTTTTTCTAATATGTGCTTACACACTGTAATTGTGAGTCTTCTTGATGTGCACAAATGAAACTAGGGAAAATGACCTATTTCATCTACGGAAAAAATAAAGTTTAAAATAATTCCATGCAAAAAATATTTTTGGTTCGTAATTGATATTTGGTATGTAGTCCAGTGTGCCTCCGACTCGTGAGCCGAACTCAAATAACCCGTCAAGTTAATATTGGAGCCGCGGAATATTCGCGTGTGACGCTGCGCTTTCAAATTCAACTCCAATGTTGCCAGTTTTTCCGTTTTGTTGCATTTGCGCGGAATGCTATTTGAATACGCTCCAAATAAAAACTTTTAGGCGCCGGTGCTGATGATGCTCTTGTATAATTTTAAATATTCACACGAGAACTAGAACACACGGCGTGGCAGATCATTTTCAGCAGAAAATTATTTAGTACGTCAGTTTTTGTTAATTTTAACCTATATTCATGTTCTCATGGATGGCGTGCTGACCACTAGACCAACGAGGCAGTCGTTATTTTAACCTATAACATTAGTGCCTATACTATCCCCAAGACGAATACAATAGAGTGTAGGAGGGGACGAATGTTAGGCCACCTGATTCGACACGACAATTTCATTAAAACGATAATAGAAGGAAGAATAGATGGAAAAAGGAAGCGAGGAAGACCAAGAATAAGCTACATGCAGCAAATAAAAGAAAAGATAAATGTCGGGTCGTATCAGGAGGTCAAGAGAAGGGCGGAAAGGAATGGGAAAAACTCCACCGTCAAGAGCTTAGCTCTTAAATTGGATGATGATGATGATCCCCAAGACAGGACAATATACATAAAAACTATTATCCGGTGTTAGCAAAGGTGTTTTATTTATTTATTGCATAAGAGGCACGTAGCGCAGGCGGCAAGCTGCAATTCCCATTGCTCTGCAGGGCACCAGTAGGTAGGTATATGAAAAAAAAATCATGCTAAAAAGTATATTGAGGTTAAATATGCCCGTTGCCTGGCAAATGTATGGGAAGCTCAGTCAGAAAGAAACGCGTTGAAAAAGTACATTTAGTACATTGATAAGGAGACTGTCACTTTACAAAAATATATGTTTTTTAGTTAAATGCATTGAGACTAGCAAAGTAATGTTAACAAAACTTAAAACGCTCTTCCTGGAAAAAGTTAAATTTTGCTTAGCATTTTCTTATCAATGTACGATTTTTCTGATAGGAATTCGATCGGCAGAGTTTGAAACCTATATTATTACAAATTTCAGGTCATCGTTAAGATAACAATGGTTCTCGAAACAGGATTAGAGCACTTCTTCGATAGAAAATCTTCCTGAAATTTGGTCTAACTTTGCCTTTTCTGCATGTTTAATATTGTTTTATATGTTCGCAGGTGCTTACATTTCGGAGGCTTTTCTTTTATTTTATTCCTCAGTACACAAAGACGAAAACTATGGGAATACATTGTTTAAAGTTTATTACTATTTTCGTTAATGAAATGACGCAGTGGGACAGTTGGGCCTTACCTACATTAAATACTTTTATGTTTCTGATTACAGAGATTACAGAACAACTATGTAAGCTAGGAGCAGAGATGGTGCACGTGCTTAAACCACTATAATGTGTGTGGTGTCGGCGCGGCTCTCGACAAAGCAAGCGAACTTCCCCGAGCGCTCCTCGCGCCCTGTGTAATGATGACACCACGATTCACAGCCAGTGGTAAAACAGGCAGGTCACAAAATAAGTTTGATATTTAAGTCCGAGAGGGCGCGATAGCCGGGCGGAGAAAACTTCAGCTCTCATCCGAGATCGTGAGTTCGATCCCTGCCTGTACCACTGAGTATGTATAAAAACTTAAGTACAGACCTTTTTAAAAGATGTCGCTGCATAACGGTGAAGGAAAACATCGTGAAGAAACCTGCACACTCGTTGGCAAGTCAGCAAGCCACTCTATTAAAATTGCCAAAAAGTCGTTGTGTGTGTTTCATTCCACATAATGATCACAACTCTCAGGTATTGAGGCTACGACTGTGAAGAAGATAACCGATCCGACGAGTTCTTGCGCAACCCTCCTGCACCCCCGGAAGACGTGGGAGGGACAAGGAAACGCCAATCGCAATGACGGTCATATGCGATTCCCTTCCCCGCAACACCACCTATCCCCGCTGGTACCTCGCAAACCTCGTCCCTCGTACCTCTGGTGACCGCAGGAAGGTCGCGCCCGAAATTTTCGTTCGTTCCGAATCGTTGGATAGCCTTAGGTTATGTGACTGCCTCGTTGGTCTAGTGTTCAGCACGCTGGGTACTATCCACGAGGTCCCGGGTTCGAATCCCGGGTCGGGCCAGGAGTGTTTGGGTTTTTCTGTCTTGAAATTACTCAGACACAGCTCCGCAGTCAGGAAGTTGGTGGTGTTAACACCCCCGTGCCTCGGAAAGCACGTTAAGCCGTTGGTCCTGCGCCTGATCTCTCTACGGTCATGTCGGACTTCCGTCACACCGAATTATGGGAGTGAAGGAACAGAGAGTGCACCTGTGTATTGCGCACACACTTGTGCACTATAATATGTCCTGCGCAGTTGGCTAATCACTGTTGAGATAGGCCGCCGTAGTTGAAATCGGCTAGGAGGACATCATGTGATTTCATCAAAATAATTACCCCTTTTTAATTTTATGTATGCTTCATTTTCGAACTGGCTCCATATTTTTATTGAATAATGCGAATCCTACGCTATCGACAGCATTTAAAATGTGACTTTTTAATCTCGTGTTCCATAATTTACTACCCTTTATTCTGTTGTAACTTGACCGATCTATCTTCGCTTTGACTCGCGAGAATGTGAGTGCATTGGAACATGCAGCTCATAGAGTCTGGCTCTCGCGGCTCGGTAATGAGTCACGCGCTCCGCCCTCCTCCCTGCCGCCTTCTCCGCCGTCACTGTTCTTGCAAACTTGCTAACGCCGAAGCGGAAAATAG
This sequence comes from Pyrausta nigrata, assembly GCA_949316185.1. NCBI lineage: Eukaryota > Metazoa > Arthropoda > Insecta > Lepidoptera > Crambidae > Pyrausta > Pyrausta nigrata. The sequence goes on from OX438943.1 coordinate 212,078, forward strand.
TATACTAATTACGAACTAAAAGTAGGTTCGAACTCTAAAGAATAATGAGCCCGGTGTACTTTGAAAATTCTCTGGAAGATTCGGGGAATCTTGTCAAAGAACTAATATTGTAATAGTGTATTATGAAACAAGTGAGCTAAGTTGCTCATTATACACAAGGCTGTGGGTTGCAGCCCAAGTTGTAGGCGGGCGTAAGTCAGCCGAGTATCCAGTGAGCAAGTTGCCCTTGCCTACGAGTTTGTAAGTTTTAAAAATGGCAAAAAAATAGTTTGTTTTATGGGAGCCGCACTTAAATATTATGTTTTAGTATTAGTTGTTATAGCGGCAAAGGAAAAACAACATCTGTAAAAATTTAATTGTTTATTCGAATTGTATGTATACTTGTTTGTAAAATGCTCTCTATAATTGTCTTACAAAACAAGACGCCGTAGGTACACGTCATTCTAAATTAAGATGGGACGCGTGTGGTATTACTTTTAATGCCCTTTACTTATGATGCTTAAGGAGTTAAGTCTCTATGAGTACAAGATAACGTATACTTTCCCGTGAAAAGTGACCTGAGTTCTAAGACAAAGGACAAACTAGTTTAAGAGAGATTCGCAGAGGACCGAGATACAACTCTTGACTGGGGTTTCCATAGTTCATTACAAACGAAATGGTGATTGAAACTTAAGCTGGTTTGATTTCGTCTGGAAAGCTACAGTTTCAAAGTCGATTTTTTGACCCACACAAAAAAAAAAAATGTTTATTTCATCAACTTAGAATACATACATCATAAGGTTTAGAAACTCCTTTTAAGCAATATAAATGCTTGTGTTAGGAGGATCTTCTCTTCCATAACAAGAATTTACGGCAGGATACATTAGATTGTAGTAGCACTAGCATTATGTCATCATTTTAAGTTGATACAAAGTAACATAAATTTATGTATTTTACTTATTACTTAGTTTTTATTACTTATTTATTTAATTATTATATAATACAATTTTTACAGTGTATTAAGATCTCAAAAAACCATCCTTAATGCCTTCAGGGCACTATTGAAGCTGCCACGTTTTTGTAGCGTCTCAGCTGTTTGGTGCCTACGCAAAAAAGCGGCTTCACATCTGCGTTGAATACAGGGCAGCAGTAGCAGTGTTCTAAAGGAAATAGCTGAAAGAAGGGACTGCCCGTTTGTTGGAAATCTTATCAAAATAACGTTGTCACTTGTAGAATATAAATACTAACACAACTAGAGATAAGTTTACAAATAATTTTATGGATCCAATGATTGTCCGATAGTAAATATTTATATATTGTATTTATCTTTATGATACATCTTAGCCTCAGATCAACTATACTTTTAGAAGTTGCATGAAACTGACAACCGTGAGACATTCTTTTGAGGGACAGTTAACCCAATTATGCAAGCTTTGTCGCTAAAACTTAAATATCATAAATTATCTTCTATTGTTATCCAGTTAAATGAATAATTAACTGTTAGTTTATGTTTTGAAAATTGTGCCATGTTTAGGTTTGTTTCTTAATTATAAAAGTATTATGTAAAACTTTTTATATATTTTTTTCCAGAAGAAAGAGAGAGGTACCATTCTTCCGCTTTTATCCGAAGTGTATACGACCGCGTGGTGTCCCCACCAGGGCAGGGGTACTCTTTCAAGTAAATTAGCGCAGGACGATGAAACGTTACGACGCGAGGTAATTGCAGTCGCCCGCTGCGAGCGTGATTTATATATTGCATCTTTCATAGTTTCTTACGTGAATTTAAATAGATAAATTGTTACCTACAACAAACACACCAATTGCCTAGCCCCAAACTAAGCGTGAGCTTGTGCTATAGTGACTAGGATAACGGATACTTATATAAGTTTATACATCCATGACTTGGGTACAAGTGCTCGTGCTTATTACACAAACATTTGACCCTTGCGGAATTCGAACCCGCAACCGCTGGTTTTGGCGCTCCGGAGAGCGCGGACCACTACACCAAGACGGTCGTCAATTTACCTGTTAATAGATCATTGTCCATATTTTTATTCAGGTTATTAAGTAATTCTTGTAATTACCATATCTCTGGATAATTATTAGTATACCTACTAGCAACCTGCCCTAGCGTTGTACGAAAGTAATTTTCTTCCTATTGGATCACTATATCTAATGCTGAAAAGTGCATTAAAACACACTGTGTAGATAGTTTAAAGATCTTGGCGATAGATTATGATGTTTTATGTTAAGATTGTTACTTTATTTTACAATGAATTAAGGAGACCTTTACCCAGCAGTGATCAACTGCAACACAACAGTTAATATAATAATAAAGCCTATATTTGATCAATTTCCCGAATGTTCATTAATCACAGTTATCGCGCACTTCCGCACAACAATAGGCGCTTACTCAACCGATTTGTGTTTGTATGCGGTCTCAGCAATCGTTGTCGTTCGCACTATAGCAGCCTCTGTTTATATGCACTAGACGAAAATAATTCAAATTTTACTCACAAAAAATTATCTACTGTGTCATCCGGTGGGAATAAACGACATTTTTGGGTGGTATATTTGTGAGTTCGAGTCCCACCGGATGACACAGTCGATTAATTTTTGTGAGCGAAATTTGGTTTAATTTTGTAACAACTTGCAAAATAATTGCTTAAGTTATAAAAATAGTAGTAAAGTTATGACTATTTTTGGACTAAAATGCTTATATAAGTATGTGGTCGCTATGCGGGTGATTCGGTTATCAACGATAACGTAGATAGTTATAAACTGTTAATGAATTGCGTATCTCTATCTATTTATCTCCTATCTGTGTTAGTTTTCTTTGTTTACTTATTGTACCTGCTACACGTAAATCGTCAACAGACATAGCTAAATAAAAAAAACGTTTACATGATGTAATTATATTTTTTGTAACCGAGTTTTTGTTTGACGCGCGTTTTTAAATGTCTACTGTACATGGAGTGCAACAAAGAGTATATCTCTAGTTTTGTATTCACCCAAATACGAAGAGTACGTTACCTACTTACATTACAAGTGTATTTGTCTGCAAATATTACCAGTCTTCAATCATATTAGCGGCAGGCAACAAAAACAAAGCTAGTCTCTGATTGACCTCCGTCTCATTTACCGTCGGTATTGATATTTCAATAAAACAACCGAGGACCGCAAAGCGACCCCTTCGCTTTGTCTACAGCCGTAATTGAATTAAACGTGCTTTATAGGGCGTAATTTTTCTGTGAGCGCTGTGTATAGGTACTTGTATAGCAGCGGCGAATAACGGTTCGTTCGGAGCAATCAACGCGAATTAGCCTCGCTGTGATAGACGCCGGAATTGATCTCGACAGTCGTCACTCCCGCGACACGAACAGAGCGCCAATAAACATTTAAACACGCAATTATGCCTACAAATAGGTTGTTTGTAAAGAGTGATTTTAGTAATATGTACGAAGGTAATAGATAAATAACCTCTAAGAACGCAGAACGCATAAACTATGATAAAATACCCACGGAAGGGATGTAAATAAAGCTATATTTTATTTCATAAATGAAGTTAGTGTTGCGCCTGCGAGCCGCGGCCGTTTGATCCGCATTACCCTGATTTACGACGTCGGAACGCGCAATAAAAACACGCTGAGCGCCGACGAGCTGAACGAGCGAAGCGAGCGGAGCGGCCGAGCGCGGAGCGGACGCTGAATAAATCTGTATCGATGGACCCGTTTAGCGCTCCGCTGGGCGCGCGCTCGCGAAAATCACTGCTTAATGGACTGCAATCTTCCCATAGCAACGACGATGTGTTTTGGATTTTATCTGACGCATGTAGTGCACGTACAATTTCTCAAACCATTCATGGTTAATAATGATTCGCGTTTCATTATAAGAACACATTAAAATGGGGATTATCGCGACGGATAGTAGGTAAAACATCATTTACCTTTCAGGGTTTTACAACAATAGCATTGTGCCAAAGATTCTCATCAAAATATTTTTTTATTACATTCATATGCCGTTTCGCCCTCTAGTGTTCGCTCTTGGTCTCCATTCAAGGACCCGTCTTGTCCAGCGAGTTTTAACGAAACAATATGTCCTGCCATTCCCACTTTTTCCTCGCCTACCACGTATTAACCTTAAGGCCGCCGCTATTTTCAATGTAATAAAAGCTGTACCATCCTGTACATTGAAATTTGAGATCATAATACGTTTAATAGAATTGAATGCCAGGCTCACTTATTTACCATCACTATTCTATGAAATAATAATTGAATACAGATGCAGAAGTTCAGCGCAGATGTGGTGTATTTCAAGTATTTTCAACCTTAATGGAGAGCGAGTTAAAAATTCATAAAGGCCCACCGCCGCTCCGTCTGCCAAGTCTCGCGCCAAGTACGCCGTCTTCGTCCGAATAACAATGCAACGAACTCTTGTAGAGGACGAATGAATTCGTAATAGTTTAATACAGAGCCTCGGTCAAGTTTTGAAAGGGTTGTCTATTATTATTTAAACCAAATTTGAACTTACTAGAAAATGTATAAACACGGTTTTTGCCCTGTCTTTCTAAGCACCTAAGTATAAGACGGATTTGAAATTATTGTCTCCAATCCCAACAAATGTCATTTCTTTATAATTGGACACTAATTGATCAGAAGCTCAGTAACAGCTATGCAACGCGGAAACACAACCAACATTCTCGCCTCTTTGCCTCATGGGGGCTTTTATTTTTGAATAGGTAGATATTTCAATTTTAGGTTAGTTTATATTTTACTGTTTACAGTAGACCCTGAAATTAGAAGTCCCGTCTTAACAAAAATATGCGATGTATATAACATTTTTCTAGTAAGAACCCGTTCTCATTAAGATAGTTAGGAAAATTGTAGAGAGGAAAGGACACATATTAAATCTTGTTTTTTGTAGCCATTAGAAATTGTTTCTAACGTATGTTTATTCTTATTAGTCAGGCCGTACCTACTTAGCGTGTCGCGACAGACAAGAATTTAATCTCGGCGAGAACCGTGCCTCATGATGTCAGACAGAGTGCTCGAAGCACCGAGCGCATAACATATAGAGACGAAAAGTCATATTTTATTCAGAAAAATTCCGTCAAAGTCTCTTGGTTCTTTTAGGGTTCCGTATCCAAAGGGTAAAAACGGGACCCTATTACTAAGACTTCCCTGTCTGTCTGTCTGTCACCAGGCTGTATCTCATGAACCTTGATAGCTAGGCAGTTGAAATTTTTACAGATGATGTATTTTCGTTGCCGTTATAACAATAAATACTAAAACTAGAATAAAAGTAGTATTTGAGGGGGGCTCCCATACAACAAACGTGATTTTTTTTGCCGTTTATTGCTCGATATTAATAATGGCAAGAGGTAGATGCCTGAAACTCTCACAGAATATTAAATTGTATATTTGTTTTGAGAATAAATACTCAAATTAAAATAAAAAACATATTTAAGGGGGGCTCTTATACAAAAAATCATGATTTTTTTGCCGATTTTTGTTTGAAGTTGTATAGATAATGGTACGGAACTCTTCGTGCGCGAGTCCGACTCGCACTTAGCCAGTTTTCTTCAACACATTTTGTCAAACTATACTTACTTCTTCACATTTTTTTCATAAGATAAAGGTGCTGTTCAATAGATTGTTATTTACGATCAAAACCGAAATCACCCATATTTCATAATATCGATTATAAAATACAGGCTCAATTTGTCACTTTTCGTATCAACCAAATCAAGCACTGATATGTTTCGGATAAAAATCGCGCTTACTTTGTCTCTATAGGTCACGTGCTCGATGGCTAGAAGCAACTGACACCGACTCTCGCAGCGCCGTCGGCTGAGAGGCGTATTTATAGCTCTGAAGCTGTAGAGATCTGCTCGCTGAAAACTGTCTTTGAATCATCATTACAAACGCAACTAGGAGGTGTATAAGTAAAGTGAAAAGAGAGTATTCGAGGCTTAACACGACTTCAATTGTAATTTTTTTTCTGTTGAATGCGAGGCGGAATTAAAATTACATTTTTTATTCGGAGTTTATATTATGGACAAATAAATAGTACCTGCTCGTATCACCAAATTGTGTGATTATTCTAGGAACACAATATGGTTAAATAATATCATGCATATGCAAGTAGTCGTAGTAACTACACACTTCCATAAGATAAACTAGACAGTCGGTTTACAGACCGCAACCAAGTGATGACGGCGTAATTGCTAGATTGCACCATCTTACTTTAACTATCACAAAAACCTACCTATCAAACTCTATACGAAAAACACCGGTAATTGTTATCAAAAGCGTTGAATTACCAGAATTACACCACTGGCCGTTCATTCCACCGTATGTCACCTGCGATAAGGCTGTTTCTCATTCGTCGTTGTTTTATGCCCCACTCGCAGCTGACGCGCGAGTGTTGAAATAACCCTGTCTGTTGGGTTCATAACTTTATTACTATTTTGGCGATTTACTAGATTTACCGCTAAAGCCTTGGAACGTGTAATAAATACTTCTAATTCCGAAACATTATGGAGTTATGTAAATTCTTGAGGACCTATAAAAATTCAAATTCAATCATTTGGCACGCAAATATTTTTTTTTAGAAGTACAGTAAATAAATTAAGTCGTTAGATAGATAGATAGATACTCTTTATTGCACACCACACACAGTATCAATTTACATAAATGATCATAGAGAATGGTACATAGGTCGTTGTGCATGATTTCGTGTTTGTGCTAAACAGTAAATAAGTTTTAGTCATTTATTTTAACTCTTTATTGGTCTTCAAGAAATAAATGTTTGATACATATTTCATTTACACCATATTGTCTTATTATATTTTTATAACTTAAGCAATTATTTTGCAAGTTTTTATGAAATTAAATCAAATTTCACTTACAAAAATTAATCGACTGTGTCATCCGGTGGGACTCGAACCCACGTCCCTTCGCTATCCGGGCGAGTGCTCTTACCAACTAAGCTACGGAGGACGTTAGTCAGTCGACGAAACCTATCTAAACAGTATAATATTAAATAACTATTTTGACCGATAGGATGATGGGAACCACATGCAAATAAGCTAACAATAATTAAATCGTCCAACTATTCTTCGTCAATGAATAACCAACTTTATCATCGACAATAAACTATAACAAAATTGAACCCAATCTCAAAAAACAGCTAACAGACAAGTTAGGACCACATTTTGCACCTCGCCGCCTCCAAGCCTCCAATATCGCGCCGAATGAGCTCTACCGCTGTTATTGAAATCTCCGGGAAAATGATATTTCTAATGTCGCCCTTCTGGCCTTGTCATTTTCACCCCTAAAATTCTTATCTCACGTTTTTTACGATTCCAAAATGAACAGAGGAATTTTTACTGGCGCAATAATGGAGATGACGAGATTACTTATAAAAGCACCCTTCTCACTGATATTATCTCAGACTCTAATTTATGGTTTCAATATAATTTCTTAAACGATACTTCAAATCGCAGAACGCATTAAATTCATAATATACTTGAATTGATAGTGTCATGGATAGTATATACCATGCCCAAGTTGTAATATATATCGCATAATCGGAGAAGCTGATTCATAGTTCCATACTACAGCGCTACGACGCGATGCTACGAATATTCGTAGTCAACTCTAATGGCAAGTGCTACGACTCCGTGCTACAGCTCCGTTAATACGACGCTCCAGTCGTAGCGCGATAGTTACGATATATAGAAGAGTAAGAAGAGTAGTTTTATCGACCAGAGTATAAGCTGAGTTATAGCCATGGTTATAGTAAATTGTCTTTTAGCAGATATGACTACCTCAAGCATTTTGTAAGAACGGTTGAATTGCTTAAATAAAATAAATGTTGGACAACATCACATACATTGCTCAGATCCCAAAGTAAGTAGTTTAAGCACTTGTGTTATAAAAATCGATAATAAACGAAAATACCACAAAACAACACCCGAAATAATATAGAAAATATAAATTTAAAATAATATACTGACGCAACCGGAGATCGAACCCGGAACCTCAGTGATGGCAAAACCTTGATAACTAGTGGGCTACGAAGGTCGTCAAATAAAAGTCGAAATACGGAATGTTTATCATCATTATTATTCAATGTCTGTATTTCAATTAGCCAGATTTATCTCGGATATTTTAAATCGACAAATTAATAACGCAGAACTTTTGGCTACATCAACTTTAATGCAAGAAATAGAAAGAAATCATAGTTTTTAAAATTTAATAAAAATAAATCTCCGTCAGAAACATAATAATTCGTGTGGCAATATTTGCCTCGCGGTTCCCCGCGCGGCGGCTGGCGTCAATTTGCACACAATCTAAAACAATTCCATTATTCAGGCGCCGGCGGCGGGACCGGCGACCGGCGACCAGCGACCGGCGACCAGCGACCGACGACCGGCGTGGTGCACCCGCTATAAACCGCCGCCGCCAGAATGACTTCATCGAGATGCAAAAACTTAGTAGCTGTAGTAGATAGGGATTCTCAGATATATGTTTATCGATTCTTTACATCATTCATTAATCGCAATTATCATAAATAAAGTACTTAATTAAGCTTGTTTAGCATCTCCGGGTCCAGACTTAGTGGGCGACCAAAAACAAGATGTGCAGATGTGGTTAAGGAAAACCAGTGTCTCTACAATGTTTTCGTAGACGAAACGTCTGACAGGGCGAAGTGGCAAAGAAAAATTAAAAAGGCAGAACACACCATCAGATGGAATTAACATTACCCAGGAGAAAGAGAGAGAGGTATAGGTTGCTGGAGGTTTGACCTAACTATACGGGTAAAAAATTATTTATTACTAGCTGTTGCCCGCGACTTCGTACGCGTGGACTCGATGATACAAAATATTTTATACCCCGTCGGCATCCAGCTATCACGATCTCTTAGTCTACCATGTAGTAAGGAGAAGAGAGGAATGAAAAATCAAGGTCAATAGGCACTCTTTTTTTAGGTAGGTAACTATCACCTCGCCATCCTCCTCTGGTAAGAAAATTTCACATAGTGACAACGACTCCAAAACAAAATTTTGTCGTATAAGTATCTTTCTTAGTAAAAGTGTAAAGGCTTTTTTTACGTTTCAGTTTACATTAAAGTAAAAGTAAAAGAATTATAGGTAACTTTAGTTTTAGTGTTCAGAAAAAAGTTAGACTCAAACCGCAATAGATGAATGCGGTTTAGCATTTATTTATTGTGTCCCTAGCCTACTCAAAGGTCGGTTTGTAAGTTACTACTATCTCGTACCGTTATTTCCTATTATTATTTGGAGCCTGTCGTGTCCTACTGCAGGGCAAAGGCCTCCCTACCCTTTCTCCTATAAGTGCCAATTGACTTTGATTTTTCATTAATAATACAGTAATTCAACAAAATTTCGACAAACTGTTTGTGGTAAAAGTATCCACAAACTACTTAGGGTTAAGTTTAGCACCATCAAATTACGACTCCTGAATGTAAACGCTTAAATATTTAAAGTAGTGCTGTAGCATATATGCCTATAAAATATTTATTTATTTATTTATTTATTACCTTACATTACACTATCACTACAGGTAGACTTAACCTAATTCAATAGTGTAAAACTAATATATACTTACCCTATCTACTTATAACTTATTGCATATAATGCAGTTCTTGCGAACTCACTCAGAGAATACGAAAATATGTCTACTTGTTCCGCTACCGCGTTTATAGTGCGCAAGGCTCGTGTGAGCGGCGCCCTGGCCATCAGGTTAGTGCCGCATAGTGCAGCTCCAGCAACGCCGCAATATGAAGGATTTTCGCGATTTCTCCAGGTTTCCGTCACCAGATCGTGACTTGGTGACAGTAGGGTTACCTTGGGAGTTTGAAAATCAGTCTAAAGTAATTAAGCATATCAATTGCTTCAGACCTTCAATTTGTGTAAGTCAATAGAAAACGCTCATCACACTAAACAATGTTTTCTACGGCGCTCTATTCATATCTCTTATAGTTGAGCTGAGCTGTTAGGGTTCTATATCAGTTGCTCCAGATCTTCAATTTGTGTACGTCAATAGAAAGTGCTCCTCACGCTGAACAATGTTCCCTAAGGCGCTTTATTCATATCTCTTATAGTTGAGCTGAGCTGCTAGGGTTCCGTATCAGTTGCACCAGACCTTCAATTTGTGTACGTCAATAGAAAATGCTCATCACGCTGAAAAACTTTTATTGAGGCGCTGCTTTCATATCTCTCTTAGTTTAAGTGTACTGCTAAGGTTCCACGTCAGGTACTCTGATCTTCATAATAAGTTATTGCCTAGTATTTGACCAGACTCAATAGCTACACAATAAAAAAAGTTTCATTCAAATCCGTTTAATAGTTCCGGAGATTAGCGTGTACAAACAGACAAACAGACAAACAGACATACAGACAAACAGACAAAAAAATTAAAAGTTGTAGATTCCTATTCTGTTACTATTTTTACATCACCCTCAATTAGTTTTTGGTAAAAATACTCAATGTACAGACTCATCGGTCTTACAGTTTTATTATATGTATAGATAGATTTATTTATTTACTAAAATTCCTTGAATGATAAGGACACGCTAAAAGTTTTAAATGAAAACGAAGCTTACGTTGTTATTAATTATACTCGTATGTATATCTTCTACTCTTAATAAACACACAAAAGCGGGTTGCAGCCATCGTATTAGCTGAAAGGGGTCCAACGGCCATGGCTGCCGCATTCAGCTTATACACAAGTAACCGCACTGTGCTGCAAGCCGAGTAACCATATTACAGTTAATTTAATGAAATTTAGCCAGACTAAAAGCAGTTTCCACCAAGGAAGCAGGATACTGGCTTCAGGCCTATCCTTCGGCCAAAGTGGGAACCCTTTGGACTGAGAAACTCTACGAGTCGCGATAGGTCTGCGTGTTGGTGCCGAGGTTTGCCTTCCACACAGATGTCCTTGTGGTACTGATGTCGGCTCGTTGGGACATCACGGACTTTCCTGTATTAAAAGTGCAGGCCTCTTTTCGCGTCATGCCAGCATCAACGACATTATCCGTCGGTCTCTTGCCTCTATCAACGTATCGGCTTTACTCGAGCCAAACGGTATCGCGCGTGATGATGGCAAGAGACCAGACGGGATGTCACTTGTTCCTTAGCGGATAGGTCGGGCTCTTGTGTGGGACGCTACCTGTGTCGACACACTTGCAGCCTCTCATCTGCCCGGGACAAGCCGTGATGCTGGTTTGGCTGCGACAAGTGCCGAAAACTTTAAAAAGAACAAGTACAGGCAGATCGACTCCCGGTACTACTTTGTACCGTTTGGAGTCGAATCACTGGGTTCGTGGGGTCCCAACGCTATCTCTTTTTACAAAGAGATTTCCAAGAGGCTAGTCGACATCAGTGGTGACCTAAGAGCTGGCAGCTACCTTGCTCAGCGTATAAGCATCGCTATCCAGCGCGGTAATGCTGCCAACATCCTGGGAACCTGACCACAAGGAACCTTTTTATAATTTTTTTTGTGTATTGTATTCAGTAATTTTCATTAATAAGTTGTATATAATATTTCCAATAAAAAAAATAATGAAGGGAGTATGTGATTTTGGGTTTCGTCCGTGGTAAAGTTTTTGGTGTGGTAGCAGCGAAATATTCTTTTATCATAAACTACACGAATAAAGAAACTACCGATACACTAACCAAATAACATTTGTATTATGCAAAGGGCGAAGAAAAGATAAGCCATGATGGAAAACAGCTGTCGTGGTTGGGTTCAAATATTTTGTTTAGGGATATTTCTTGCTGACCTTTCAGAGATTTTTATACTTGCGATATCAAGAGCCTATGTAGCGTGTGTACGAGTAAGATACAATGTCTCAATCTTGAATTCTACGCAGACATTTGCAATTCTTTTTCTTTTGTCGTATTAAGGAAATGCGAATAAATTGCCGGTTTTTGTTTGCCTCGTATAATCAACAAGTTTGCCGCAACTTTATTTAGCGAGTCCGGTTACCAAGAAATTATATTCTATGTACATAATAAAAAAGGTAATTTGCAACAAGTTTTTCTTAACTTTTTAAAATGTTATTAAAATATTGCTACTTGATAACCAGACATAAATGAGCTTAAATAATGCGGTATTAAGATTTCGACTTAATTCTTATATAAGATAAGACTTCGATTAAGTATATCTTTAAAGAAAGTTATTGTAAATTCGCTTTTTATTACGTTCCAAGGATATTAGACCTTCATAAACATCACATTGTTTATTACAGAGTTACAGAGATAGATACAGGTTTTAGAAGCGGTCGCGTAGATCAAAATATGTTTTTTTTGTTGTTTGTGTACTTCTACAAAGGGTTAATAATATAGTGTGTCCGGATTTCGACTAGCGATAATTTATGGGCTATTGGATCATCAAATGTTATCGACAAAAAGCCCCCATGTTGGGGGTCTAAATCCCCCCCTCTTGTCTATTTCTATGGATCTGGAGGTCCTAAAAGTTAAAGATCAATTCAAAATTATTATCTAACCGTCATAGAGGAAAACATTTTTTTTAATAAATCTTGCTAAAAATTAACTTATTACAAAACTAAACTCAAAAATGCAATTTTTTAGAAAAAAAAATTGTCAAAAAAAAGAACATTAGGATTATTTCTTTAAATTTGGTAATTAAAAGGCCCTTAAGTTATCGCTAGTAGAAACCCGGACACCCTGTATATTGAGCAAGTTTAATTAGCGGTTTACTTACACAAAGGGTTTAGTTATCAAGTAAGTGCTTCTACTCATATGTCAGTAGAGAGCCAAGTTGCAGGAACAAAGCGACTGGCCACTGCTCTGCGCAATTTGCCAACCCTTGGCCGTGTCCAGGGTCGCCGCGTATGAACTCGTTTCTATGTCCAACTTGCAGGGCATTGTGGGCATATCTACTGTTGCAACATAACCTCAGGGTTGCCGATGATAAGGTATGAACCCGAAAATCAATTAATGCAATATCAACAATATACATTTTATGTAATTTCAGGTTGAAAAGTTTTGTCAGATGTGAAAATTACATTCGGAATAAATAAACTTTTCACACCTACTCGGAAATGTTCAATTACACATTAAGTTAACCTGATTTAAGTGAGTCATAACGTCCCAGGGGACATAAAGTTGTACAAAATTTCATTACTTCCCGAGGGAGGTAAAGTGATTTAAATTTCGAAAAAGAACATTGCACGAAAGGAAGAAAAATAAAGCGCGCGCATCTCAAATCACTACCAGTACCTATGTTTAATTACAACCTAAAATGATTTCGTAATAAACTGTCGAGTGACAAAAATTTGACACCGGAGTACATTATCGTAGATGTATAGTGGCTGGTTTTGTTAACTGCCAAAAAAGTCCATACGATAGAGTATATAGAAATCAAATAAGTACATTCATTTTTTATTGCCTCGTAGGATGTGAGAAAAGTAGAGTATTCTCCTCAAGGATAAAGATGTTTTCGTCCTAGGCGGGCTTAAACCTCTCGCTCCACTCAGGATTCTACTTTTAACTCCTTCGCTCTGCTCGGGAGTAAACACTAAACTCCCTCGCTGAGCTCGGGAGTTAACTCTCGAATCCTCATCGCTACGCTCAAGATTCAACATGACACCCGTGACGTAAGACATTGGTGAATAATCTACTAGGGTAAAACCGGGATAGATGCCAAACTTTTTGAAAATCTGTTGTATCTCCTTGTACAATTATTTCATTCTTTTATTTGTAAAACTGGAAAGTACTTTGGTATTGTATCTATGAATTTATGAAAGCAAAAAAATATTACCTATGAAATTTCCAGAGTATTACCGATTATTGCGGACCTCTAAATTTTGAGACATCTCTCCCATATAGGGGATTGTTGCCAAGTCCATATAAATAACGTTACGAATAGACGACCCGCTGAGAAATAGGACATCTATCCCGAAAAAACTTTGATCGTACCTAGCCGTCCCATGCAATCGCACAGAGACATGAGACACGATCTATTTGGTAAAAGTCATAAAAGTCATAAAAGTCATTTATTTATGTATGAAGGCCCACAGGGGGCACTTATACACGTCCCAACATCAGAAGTTGTTCTAGTGCGAGCTGGTCCACACGTTCACATCATTCAAATAATCGTCTACTTTATAATAACCTTTTGTCATTAGAGTATCCTTAATAAATGATTTGAATTTGTTAATTGGTAATTCTACAATATTTTTCGGTAATTTGTTAAAGTAATTGACACATTTTCCCATGAAAGAATGACCAACTTTTTGAAGCCTGAATTGTGGAATAGCAAGCTTATTTTTATTTCTAGTGTTAAAATTATGCGTATCACTTTTCTTTGTGAATAAATGCAAGTTTTTACGCACATACATAATATTTTCATAAATATATTGAGAGGCTACTGTTAATATTCTTATTTCTTTAAAAAATCTTTCAATGAATCTTGAGGTTTGAGGTTATAAATAGAACGTACGGCCCTTTTTGTAGTACAAAAATTGATTCTATATCAGCAGCTGAGCCCCATAGTAAAATACCGTACGACATCAAGCTGTGAAAATAACTAAAATAGACTAGTCTGGCCGTTTCAACATCAGTCAAGCGCCGTATCTTTTTTACAGCAAAAGCAGCTGAACTAAGTCTTCCTGACAAGGCCACGATATGAGGACCCCATTGTAGTTTTGAATCTAAAGTAATTCCTAAAAATGTTGTTGAATTTATAGTATTTAGCAGTTTGTCTTTTATCAAAACATCTGTTGAGGCCTGTCTGACATTAGGCATCGTAAACTTAACACATTTAGTCTTATTCCCGTTAAGCAAAAGGTTGTTAACGGTAAACCAATGCAATACTTGTGAAAGAGTATTATTCACATTGTCAAAAGTATCTTTCCCCCTGGGAATTTTGAATATAAGTGAAGTATCATCAGCAAATAATACTATATCACAAAGATCTTCCACAAAGTGTGGAAGGTCATTTATATAAATCAAAAACAATAAAGGTCCCAATATCGATCCCTGGGGCACACCCATGGTCAGAGGTGCTCCAGAAGACTCAACCCCATTGATGCATACTTACGTAGTAGTTGGAAAGACTCTCGATAGATAAATAAAATAACACGCTATGTATTTGCGAAACTAGAGTAATTACAATCGGGGCATCTATACCACTGGGGCGTCAATCCCGGTTTTAACCTATTACAATCAAGTTGAATGATACTTAATATTTAGTTTCCATTGGATCACTTGATAAAGTACATAGTGCGTTATCAAACATTTGGGTTGGGAAATTAAAACCTTTTTCTGATCAATTTCAGAATGTATTTGCGATGAGCAGCTACAGGTAAAAACATACATTCCAAATAATACAAATGAATACCTCTGAGCAAAGTTCAATTACGGAACGTCATTCGGCAGGTTGTGTTTTGTTTTTCGGGACTCATCAGCGGCAGCCCTGGGGCAGACGGTCCGTAATTGTGTTTCCGCAGCGGGTTCGGTCCGGAAGGCCCTACTGTGCTAGATGGTGACCGTATTTTCGGCTCTAGGCATTCCGCTCACTCTTTTTGTCTTGCTGGGATGAGTGACTGTGGCGGTGAGAGTCCAAATAAACAAATCGTCTTACACATTAAGACCTCTGGCTTCAATAGCACCGCCTTTGTCAATTTGGAGGCGATTGCCGTCGCACGCGTACTTGCCCGCAAATTATGCCCGCAATCGTCTTCTAGTCAGTTTCTTCCTTTTCAGCGGACATAAAGTGCAAAAAACTTTATTCGAAAGAATCAGGCGTTTTCCTGCGATAGAAATAACAATAGGAAACCAGCAAAACATAGCAAAAATTTAATAGAGACTATTCCGTGGATTAAACTCTTTGTGGGTGTGAAGAAACGTAATATGTATCACATAGCATTTTAGAAATCTTCCGTCGCTCAGTAAATACGATAGGTCGCGGCTACCTTTCAGTAACCATTATTGGTCATCAAATCTGTGTAAGCATATTGTTGCAGCAACACCACACCAGGACGACAACGACGACACAAGAAGAAGTTGGTAGGAATCAAAAGACTACTTAGGATTCTGTTTCTCCACCACGTCAATACCTGCTGCACGCTACTTATGATAAAATTATTACAAGCATTGTTATATGTATTCAATCTTGCCATATTACATAACTAGCTCTTGCCTGCGACTTTATCTGAACAGGATAAAAAATATCCTATGTATTAATTCAGGTTATAAAGTTATAGACTACATGTCATTTTAATCCGTTAACTGGTTTCTGCGTGAAAGAGTAACAAACCCATACTTTCGCGCTTATAAAACTTATTTAGATTATATACCAGAATAAAATACTTACACTATAAACCACATAAATAAATATTAGTACAAAAAAACTAACCTATTTACTTACATATACATTACAATGTGTCCCGGCACCGGTGTGGAGCCTTTATGTGGTGACTAAGAAGCAAAATTGCTACCACTTTCTTAATAGGATCAACTTTGAAATCCCAAATATTTTTTTCACTTCCCCATACTATTTAGTTAATCGGCAAAGTACATTAGTATGGAAAAGTGATATTTTTGGTCTGTTTACGAGGGTCTTGTAATAGAGAAAAATGTTTCAGGGAAACTCATCTATCAGGCTATTCTCTTGAAGGCTCCGACATCGGTGACGGGACACACTGTATACATCAGTTACGAGATCGTTTATAATATTATTATTAGTATACTCGTAAGTCAGTGTTACTTATGGACAGAGTAGTCTGCTCACACAGAGCACATATTTCCTAACCGCATTGAACGCGCGGCAACATAACCGCTTGTTACGAAGTTGGTGCGGGAGTGCCGCGTGCCGTCGCCTCACTGCTGCCCTCCTCCGGGACTACACTCGCTCTGATTGTACCATTAGCGGAGTATGTTGTCCTTTGACGTAGTAACTCCCACGACATACTCGGGCTTTTGTGCCTCGATATGGAATCCTCGGCTCAGAAATGAAAACTAACTTGCACCTTTGATTAGGGGATGAAGTCGGAACGTTTTTATCTTACAAATTTTAAAATGTCTAATCTGACATGTACTTGTAAATTTTAATAGAATATAATACAAAGAAAAGTAAAAGGAAGACATCGGAGAAGTATGGAGTTATTTTGATATTCTAATGTTGGTATTATAAAAGGTCATGTTGTCTCAGAAAGTCCAAATGCAAAACAAGCTAAAAGGAGAATGGTGATTACTCCACCGACAAGACCCTAGCTATTAAATTTGTGATGATGGTAAATTCATGAAGCATTTCGTAAGACGCTTAAATGCAATGACAGAGATCTAGGCAGAACGATAAAGTAGCAAATGAATAAAACGCCGAAGCTACGGCTGCCTCGGCTAATAAAGTTAATAAAGTTATAGGCAATTAAAACCGCTCAGCAAGTACCCGCCCGAGCAGACGTAATTGGCTCAACGATATTACGAATCCAACTTTATCTAACTTCGTGAATAAAAATAGAGATGGGAACTAGTCACATGTAGAATACTCGTACTATGTGGTCTATGGTTTTATTCATGGGTAGGTGTAGGTAATTGTGACATGGGCGCGAAAGCTACTATAAGGTGAAGTGGGTGGGCGGACCCACGGACCTGCATAAATTGTAACTTTGTGCAAACTTCTAAAATGCTGAAAAGCGCGGAAAATTCACGGGGTATTTTGGTATACACACAGAAATCTAAAACAAAAAAGCGGTTATTCCCAGTTGCCCCCACTGGCCCCCAGTGGGGGAGATGCCATTTCCCAGTTGCCGCCTTGTCTCCTTTTGAGGGGGAGACTGGGATATTTAAAAATTAAATTCTATATTCTAAAAAAATATCTAGTTGTAGGTACTTTACGTACAGCGTCTCAAGTGGGGGAGACTGGGTTTTTTTTTGACCTAGCCTCCCCCTTCAAAAGGAGACAAGGCGGCAACTGAAAAATATTTTTTTACAAATTCCCAGTTGCCCCCAGGGAATAACCGCAAAAGAGGGCCTCATTTTTTGGACCATCCTGTACAGTCATCTAAAGTAGAAACTTCCCGCAACATTTATGACGTTTCACAAGAGCGGACGACTGAGCTAATAGACTGCTGCTATTAAATCATTAGTAGTTCTAAATAGGATAAAGAAGTTATAAACTCAAACTTGTAAAGTTGCAAATGACTTCGGCGGAAGTTCGCATTGTCACACTATTAAGGCGTTTGTGGCCGCCAATATCAATGGGGGTTTCCGTTCATACCAATGAAGCTTTAATTTTTTTTTCAATTTCAAAAATTACACATCCAGTTTGTTGACAAACATGTTAGTAAAATTTTCGTGTATGAGCAGATAATAACTTTTTAACTTTTAATTTTGGGGCTGTAATAATATTATTTTTAATGGCCATTACACGAGAATGTTATTTGATACTAGACGTTAAGCTAATAATCGTACATTGTAGCTTATTAAAGCCTGGTATGCAATGACGAGTTACCTATTTTATTGCCTAGCTTTGAGAAAAAAAAATGAATTGCGGTTGTAACAGATTGGAATTCATTTAATCTATCCACGCCTTATTGTATTAAGCATAGTAAGTGCCACAGGTTGTCGGGTGAGTGGTGAATTATTAACGAACTACGAGTTATTACTCGTGTTTGCTGGTTACGGTCGGCGGAGAACTCGTCAAATTGTTTACGAGCGAGGTCGCCACTCGCCAGGTTCACAAATTCAATTTCCGAAACTTGTAGTTACCAAACTAAATATTTGTAACTCAATCTACTAAAGTTTATCATTACGGAGGTGTAACAAGTGAATTATGTCTGTAATAATTTTTCACACTACCTACTCGGCAATGTTCAATTACATATTAAGTAAACCTGACTCAACGTGAGTCATTGCATCCCTAGGGACGTAATGTTGTATGAAATTTCATTACGCCCCTAGGGAGGCAAAGTGATATGAATTTCGAATAAGAGTTCGTAGGCATGATCACACTAGCCTGTCCCGCACCAAAGAGAACATATTTGAAATTTGAACCTGGCAGCCAAGAATTTAAGCACGGATAGAATTTAAAAAAAGGGCCCGCTTCTAAAAAATAAATAAATAAAGAAAAAAACCTATGTATAATATTTTAAGAAATTACAAACAATGTTTTCGTAAAACTGTCGAGTGACGAAGTTTATGACACCGGAGTCTAGTAGATGTAAAGCTGCTGGTATTGTTAATAGTAATAATTTACTGCCAGAAAAGTCAAAGGATATATACTTATAGATAAAACAAGTTTTTTGTAGTACATTTTTTTATTGCCTCGTAGGAAGTGTGAAAAGCAGAGTATTCTCCTCGGGGATAAAGATGTCTTCGTCTTGGGCGAGCTTAAATCCCTTGCTCCACTCAGGATTCTACTTTTAACTCCCTTGCTATGCTCGGGAGTAAACACTAAACTCCCTCGCTGCGCTCGGGAGCTAGCTCTCGAATCCTTCGTTACTTTTGAGATTCAAAATGACGCCCGTGACGTAAGACATCACTTTACCCCCTTGGTGAATAATCTTCTATTATGTTTGTACTTCAACTAGTAATAGGTATTGAAACTGATATGAGGTATCTTTATACGAGTAGACACATACGAATGTGAACGTATACTTAACATATTGTAAGTGTAACACTTGTATAATTAAGGCCTGGAATTTAATGAACGGTTACATAAGCAGTTCCGTACTTTAAGTTGGTTGCAATGCACAATATTGCCTTGTATAAGGTAATCCATACTAATATTATAAATGCGATTGTGTGTCTGTCTGTCTGTCTGTTACCTCTTGACGCTTAAACCACTGAACCGATTGAGATGAAATTTAGTATGGAGACAGTTCGAGACCCTGGAAAGGACATAGGCTACATTTTGTCGCGATATAAAAATATTAATGGGGTGAAATGGGGGATGAAAGTTTATATGGAAAATCCAACTCTTGCGGGCGAAGTCGCGGAGAACCACTAGTACATAATAATAAGGAACGTAAGAAATAAAGAAACTCTACTAATGTTATAGGTTATATATAGAGCCTCAAAACAAAAAAAAATACCAAAAAAACCACGGCTTAGTTCTCACCAACTCTGATTAAATTCGTCGAACGTCCCTGTGAAATAATAAGAGCTGGCCCCGGTTAGTTCACATGCGGCTGTAACGAAGTTTGCGCAAAATCCATTTCGTAATCCGTGTGCCTGTTCCGCGCCCAGGCCTCAACGATCCGAAGACCGAGTTAAATGTAGACCCGACTCTAAGATGTTGTTCGTATATTTTGACTCTCACTGTCTCTGCCTCTCAAATGAAATTTCAAAATGAAAGTGTGAGTGAACACGATGGCTGCAGTCGAAAATGAGAACAAGCAACAACTAACGGAGTAAGGCATTTGTTTGGACCGCCCGGGAGTTGGCCCAAAGTGCGCCGGGAAATATCAAATGGCAAATAGTTAGTGCAAAACTGGTACTCAAAGCCCTAAACTGAGTCATACATTTTACCTACCTTGTGCGTTCGATCAACACCCAATTACAAAATAAAGTGATTAAACTAACTGACTAGTAGGTGAAGTTTGATTATAACTATACGAGCATATCATTTTTTTTATGTAACTATATGGTCACTGGCAATTAATAGAATAAACACAGAAATCTTGGCACAATCCAAGTCGATTCGGATGAAAAGATACAAACAATTGAAAAACTTTACTGGTAAATTAGATTGAATTGACGTTATTTTTGCTTTTATAAGTATCGTATATTACGAGTATTTAGCCAAAGATCCTGTGACTTATGTCAATGTCCACCGTTCTGTCTAATACTTATTTTAGATGTTTAGAATCTGAGCATTTTTTTTACATAATTATACATTTTAGCAGTCATACTAATCCCTCTACGCAAATTGATATTCATCGTGAGTTGCAACAAAGGATGATATCAAACATCACATTGGGCCCGCGTAAGCTTACGGAGAGCGATCGTATCTAAAGGACGTATTTTCGGCTTATGCAGATGTTTGCTGAGACATCTCGTTCTCGATGTTTGCGGCGGCCATTTTTTGGCCATTTTTTGCATATCTCCAACCCCCGGGCGGCCGATAACAATGTTGAGGGCAACCTTATCATTTTCCTTTGTTTTATCGTAATTTACAATGGCGATACCGCGTAATCTATGGCTGATTCAAAATTATTATATGGTTTATTTTTTTACAAAAAGGTTTTGGTATTTTTCTGTCCATGGAAAGGACTTGTCCATTAATGGTTTTTTATTCGTCAATATTTCTAACCAGAATAAACTAAATATTATATGAAAGATTTCACAAAAACTAGCCTTTCTGCATAATTAATATATTTTTTAAGGCCTCCGATTTAGAGAAAAATTGAAATATTTTTTCTCTTTGTCTGTACATAAATCGCACCTTCGCCTATACCAATTAACGCATGAAAAAAAAATTAACAGCAAAATTGACATTCCATTGACAGTAGTACCTATTATATAATCTGTGGTAGTACCTAGTAGTATTTATCCACCAATGGAAAGGCAATGGTACATCGCCATACAGCCAGGAAATACAAGTAATGATCAATGGATACAAAACATATTTTTTCTCAAAAATGGAGGCGTTTAAAATTCAGATTTCTATGGTTACGTGTTTCATACTTTTGTAGCTTAAAGATGCATATAGGTTACTGGTGGTTGGTGATATCTTGGAATAAAAAACCAGCCTCCATACAAAAAGAGGACAAGTCCTTTCTGCAAGATTGGAGCGAAGCGGCTACATTATGGTAACGTTAGTGAATTCTCGGACAGTATTATGCGGAGTTCGTGCAGAGTGCAGAGTGCAGAGTGCAGAGTGCAGAGTGCAGAGTGCAGAGTGCAGAGTGCAGAGTGCAGAAGTGCAGAGTGCGTGTGCACAGCTCTCACATTATAAAGAAATTTACAGCAGGTTTATTAATATGTATAAAACTATAACTTATGTTACTGCCATAATTTTAAGTAGGTAATTAAATCAAATTTCGCTTACAAAATAATCGACTGTGTCATCCGGTGGGACACGAACCCTGAGTTACGGAGGACGTTAGTCAGCCGACGAATTTCTGTAAGTGCTTGCTACGCCAGTGAGCCGGCGTTCGATTTTATCAATACTTGGGGAATGTACCCGCATGTATCCGATGGAAATATTTTTACAAATATTTAACCATCAGTTAAGATGAAATCAGCAACTCAGAAACCATTACCTTAAAATTATTTTTATAACTTAAGCATCATCATCATTCGCTTGCCCTGTTCCCATTATATTTGGGGTCGGCGCAGTATGTTTTTCTCTTCCATACAATCCTATCACTCGTCATTGACTCATCCACTCCTTTCACAATCATATCATGCTTTATACAGTCCATCCATCTCTTTCTAGGTCGGCCTCTTCCCTTCCATCCACTAACATTCATACTCATCACTCTTTTTGTCACATGATTCTCCTCTCTTTTCATCACGTGTCCATACCAAGATAAACGGTTTCCCGTCATCTTTTCTGTCACAGGCGCCACTTGCAAACTTCCCCTTATATATTCATTTCTTACTTTGTCCATTCTTGTCACTCCACATATCCATCGCAACATTCTCATCTCCGCTACATGTTTTTATAACTTAAGCAATTATCATCAAATTTCGCTTACAAAAATTAACCGACCGACCCACCGGATGACACAGTCGATTAATTTTTGTAAGCGAAATTTGATTTAATTTCGTAAAAACTTGCAAAATAATTGCTTAAGTTAAAAAAATAATTTTGAGTAGGTACTTACTTCAATACCTCAAAGAGACAAAATAAGAATCCGATACTATTGTGACTTATTTCGATTAGCAAACATTAACATCATTTTAATACATATTTCATTTTAATTTATTAAAATGAGGTAGCAAAGTTATCATGTCGTCATGGCATAGCAAGCATGAATCTAATCAACATCTTGTGATCACATGATTTACAAGGGCTTGTTAATCAAAATCAATCTAAGTTAAGGAGGTAATCAGACTACGCGATACTCAGATAGTCTTACTAAGACTCAGCGTAGTGTAATAAGAGTTGGCCTGTAAGTCTGTCTGCCCCATCTCGCTCTTTCAACCTGTGAAAGACTTAGACTGTCTTAGTAAGACTGTCTGAATAACGCATAGTCTAATAACCCCTTAAGAGTGACCCTTCTGCAACCGCGTATGCGTAGCCCCAACAGGCCCAGGACGCGCTAACGAGCTCATTGCTCCTCGTCAGGCACTGCTGCAGCGCTGCTGGTGGCCGGCTCGATGATGGGCTACTACCACAGAATAAGTACTAGTACTCCGTACAGAAGTATGACTTAGCAATGAAATTGAAAGAAATATCTACTCAATGTTGTTAACGATATGGTATAATTTAGTTCGCCTCTGACTCAAGCACATTTTCGTGTAGACACCTACAGAAATACATTGCAAGATAATTTCATTCTTATAGCTCTGAAATATGATTCATAATACACTAAACCTATTCAGTGACGTAGTATCACGCAACGCGATAGGGTTGACTGGCACAAGAAGCTACTTAACGCCATTTAGCGCATCTTTCTAGGACTTTATTCACGCTCGTCCAATCAGCAACCTTGTGTCGCGCACCGCTCGTGAATAAAACGCGGGAGCGTGTCGCTACCGGCTAGCGACAACCAACTTGTTTAGTCCCTTACCAAGGGGTCGCCGCGCGTAGGTACGTTTTTGCTACCTACGCGGGAAGATACACAGGCCTGCTACTACATAAATAGTGACCGTGAAGCCTATTTATGCTGTTACCATGTAAAACTTGTGAGACTTTGCTCTATTAGCAGACTAAAAAAAAGTCATGGACCGTCTTCTGGTGAAATTGGAACCCACGACCCCTCGTTGTCCGGGTTGCCAACTATGCTACAGAGGATGTTAGTCACTCGACAAATTTATGTAAGTGCTTGTACACCAGTGAGCCGGCGTTGATTTCATGACTACTTTGGGAATGTATCCACAAAGTACTTGGAGAATAAGTCAATTGAAAGAGCCCGGATAGCGAGTAGTCGTGGATTCAATCAACTCTCAACAGTAGACGGTCGCTGAATTTTTGTGACCGAAAATTTCGTAAAAACTTATAATTATTTTTATAACTTAAGCAATTTCTTTGTTTTTACGAAATCAAATTGAATTTTGCTCACAACAATTAATTGACTGTGTCATCCGGTGGGACTCGAACCCACGTCCCTTCGCTATCCGGGCGAGTGCTCTTACCAACTAAACTACGGAGGACGTTAGTCAGCCGATGAATTTTCCTAAGTGCTTGCTACGCCAGTGAGCCGGCGTTCGATTTCATCAATACTTGGGGTGACCCCAAGTTTGATGAAATCAATTTGATTTCGTAAAAACTTGCAAAGAAATTGCTTAAAATTATAGAAAACAAATAATAAGTTAAGTGATTGCATTCCTAACTGGTGGTTAAATATTTTCAAAAATATTTCCATCAGAGACGAGATCGAGACGAGAGATCGAGACTTTGTGGATACATTCCCAAAACAGTGATGTAGTCAACGGTGACTCACTGGTGTAAAGCTAGCACTTCAATAATTGGTCGAGTGACTAAGTGACGAGGCCTCAGGCCTCAGAGCAATCGCCCGGAGAGCGAGCGGTCGTACGTACAAGTCCCACGACGGTCGATGAATTTGTGTGAGCGAAAATTATTTCGTAACACTTGCGAAGAACCTTAATATAAAAATAAACACATACATTAGATTATAGTACAATGGTAGTATCTCTAGTACTCACGTGCGAACTAACGATCTCTTTGTGTGGGTACCGCGCTTAGAAGAGCGGAGGGCCAAATGTACACCTAGGTGTAAGGGCCGCTATCTACCAAAGCGGAGACTAGACGAGGTCGTCAAACACAAAAGACAAGTACAAGTTCGTAAAAGAATCACTCCTCAAATATATTTAAATAAAAAGACAAGTGCAAAATTAAATTAAATTTCGTATAAACTTGCAAACAAATTGCTTAAGTTATAAAAATAATTATAAGACAAGTGCAATTCAGATCTCGAAGCGCCAATTCCCATTCGATGTAATCACTTAGATATTAGGAAGACAAGGTTATCCTTATCTCAAGCCGCGTGAGGTTGACCCAAATGTGACGTTGAACGCGCACATGGCATCGACTTAAAGTGCGATCTGGCTGGCGTGTGACAGCCCTACCGACCGGTCGGACTCACGCATGTACTTGTAGCTTCATACCTAAACTGCGGAGTAAGCCAGGTATAGCTGTGTGTCAAAATATGTAGATACACCGCACATCTACTCTCCTCCCTGTGAAAACCGGGTCTAATGGGCAACCTGACTCGCAACGCGAACAGCTGATTTTCGTATCGTACACACTACAGATATACTGTTTAATTAAGTAGCACAATATGCAGTGCAAAGAGGTTTCCATAAATTCTGCAGTCACTTTATCGAATTTTAACTTATAATACTTACAGACACCGCCCTTTCTTGTCCACCATGTTTCAATTTTTAAAATATTAAATTGCAAAGTAGAATGATATTACCCGTGCTTATATTTACAAAATATAGTTACCATAACATATTTAAAGCAATCAAAGTGTTGTTTTTATAGAGATTGGTGCTGCAGCAATAGTGTATTTGAATGTTAGATATTCTAACAGTTAACAGTGTTAACAAAATCAATCGAGCGTTACCAAAATGCAAAGGCACGTTTTCATACAACGCCTCCGTGTCAATATTTAGTTTGCATTCCGCCGCTTGCTATGCAGCGCGCGGCACAAAGCGCGCTTAATGGGCTTGATTACACTCCGTGTTGTGTCCTCGGTGGTCTTTACAGGGGTCATTTGAATTAAAAAAATAACTAGTTTCCTCGAATTACGCTAGCTCGCACAAAAGGGGGGTCAGTCGTGTTTTTGCTAATTGAACGTCTCGCGAAGGCGAGGGCCTGTAATTATTCTCGGCACTAGTGGAGCTGTCGTCCACAAAAATTAATTTAAAGACAAAACAAGGCATAATTACGCACGCGCTCGCAGCAGCTGCGAATTAGGCCTTTAAAACGACGCACAAATTTTGCGTATTCATTTAAATTCTGACTTTCGGCTGATCTTTAATTTCAGATATTATTAATGGCCTGCACACAATAGAATTTTGTAAGTTTTAATTTAAAATGTTAGCTTGAAGGTGCATATTATGCAGGAAGCATTTGTCACAACGTGCAGTAAAATCGTTAAAATATAAGTAGTAAACTGATTCAAACTTTTGCAGTGCTTATTTTTATAAGTTAATAGCAGTCTCAAAAGGTGATGCTTCCGTCAATAATTAAGTACTTAAGTATATAGAGTTTTTATAGTTAAATGTCATTACAACAAACTCTTACCGAGAAGACTGCTGGTAGTGGCGCGGATAATTCCGAATTAAACTTTGGGCGCGACAGTGATGTACGACTCTGCTGGAGCGAGCGCAAAAATGCAACTCTTATCTACTAACTTATGGTATTGTCAATCTATATTATGGAGCACATAAACATAAACAAGAAATAATTTGTTTTAGTCTTCCACTCAAATCAAATCCAATTGTGACTGGTATCTTAAATTAATTTCCGATTATTAAGAAGACAGGAAAATGACTGTTTAAAATCTAGTCATAAATCCTATACAAATCGAAAGGATACTCGTACTTCAAGTACGAGTATCCTTTCTTCCCTGGCTAGGGGCCGCTGACAGACGCAGACAGGACGCAATTTGTCCTGATTTATTATCAATAATGGGAAATGTTCGATGTGTATCTGACTGAACCGATTGCTAATACACCATAATGAAAATAATTACGTCGTCAAACTAATAAATAGCTGCAAATACTTCAATTAATGTAAGATTAGTGATAAATCAAAATGATTACTTTTTTAGGACAGTCGAATCAAGAAACTTAACTCCCGATTCACAATAAATGTTAAGGTCCGGCCCATAGATTTTTTCCACTCTATATACCTATAGTCAGTGTGTATAGTCATTTTGAGTTTCCCAACTTAGTACTTTTCGGAAATCAATGTGCATTTGAAACTCAAATATATTAATAGTTTTGCTACATAAGTAAAAGCTTTTGGCAACGAAATGATAGGGGAAGCGATTTCCATATTCCTTTACCGTCGCCGCCAGCGCGCCGCGATACATAAAGAGCGGCTTTATTTGCTCTACCCCGGGGCCACATAGGATCTCTGTGAAAAGGTTCGCCTGACCACACTGAGACTTCAGTGCTTCATATTAATAGAACTCAAAGTAACTCTATTTACATACTTACTACACGAATTTAATTCTCTCAATAAAATAGGCATTTCTGTTTCATTTATAAAACGACTATTTTCAGCATTTGCTTTTCCATTTCAGGTGACTTTATTATGATCGCTATCTTTAATAGACATTGTACCTATAATATAGGAAAAATGGACTCTGTCTTATAAATATATATATAATAAATCTTTACGACTTTGTTGCGCGGGCCCTGTAGGGTAAAATCGCAAGAGCCAATAATTTAATTTGATTTTGCAATGTCACTTGCATTTTCATTATGTAGTAATACAGTAACAATTAAACATGTAATGTAATTTGAGTTTGGACATAAAAAGTAGAAATTATAAAGTTAGTGTTAATTTTTAAGTCCAAGTTTCTCCTAAGATACGAACAGCCATTTTCCAGCAACCCAGCTTTTACAGCTTACCGAACTGCAGAGGGGGTAATGTGCGGGTCGCGTGCGCCGCACAGCTGCGCGCTCCCACGGCTAATACGATTTAGATTGGGCGCTCAGGGGGCAGTGGGGAGGGGCTCACGACTTGCGCGCACGCAACACTCGCTAAATTACTTTCCAGTTTGTTGACAACTTCTACGAAATACTGTCTGTGTTTTAGACCGGTTCGATTAAGCTATGTGGTAACGTGTATATTGTATACACATGTTTATATCCTAATTAAGGCAAACACCACGGGTGCCTCTTAGGTACCGGACAGCTAATATCTTATTTGAATGTTTTAAAACTAAATAAATAAAATGTTTCAACAAACACACCAATTACCTAGACTCAAACTAAGCGTGAGCTTGTGCTGTGGTGACCAGGATAACGGATAGACATACCTATATACATTTATGAACATCCATATCTTATGTACAAATACTCGTGCTCTTCACACAAACAAGTGCCCCTTGCGGGATTTGCACCCACAACCGCTGGCTTTGTATTCCGGGGCGCGCACCACTACACCGAGACGGTCGTCATAAACATTGCATTTTAGAAGCAATTGAGTTCGGCGGGCTTGCGGATCCATCAAAAACTTTCATTTCAACGTCACTTCGAAACATCGAGCATGCAACCTATAGAGGCGAAGTAAGCGCGAAATTTTTCTCCGAAACTTATCAGTGCTTGGCACACTGATACGAAAAGTGTCAATTTAAGCATATATTTTCAAATCCACAGTATGAAATATGATATTTCGTTTGAGGTTGTATAAGAAATAAGTGAATTTCCTTAACAAAATGCTTTGAAGAAAAAACAAAAGCAATAATTTCCAAAGAATTTTGACGGTATTTTTCTGAAACAAAATTAATGGCATTTCGCCTCTATAAGTTATGTGCTCGGTGCTTCAAAACGAGTCGAGTCCAACTTAAAGTTCAAGATGGTTCGGAAGCAAACGTTTTGTCCAAGTTTCAGCTTAGAAGAACAAGAGGCCGAGAGCCGACACGGCGGAGTATTTTCGGGACAAGCGCGCCCCGTCGCATCGCGTATCTCCGTTCAAACTGTGAATACCCATAGGTTTCAAATCGAGCCTGCGCTCGGAACTTATACAAAGTTCGGGTAGACGAGTTGAATTTAGCTAATAACGGTTTATTGTATTTTCGTTATGCCTGAAATTCAAATTGCTTGTGGGTTGCCAGTACGCTTTAACTAAATAAAATGGGTTCGAGTATTAAGTTCTCTTCGGTTTTTTATAGGATAAGTAGGCAGAAAATATCACAAAAATATACGTAGTACATGTTTTGAATATGAACTTGCAGCCAGTTTTCATCCTACATTTACCTCAAAAATTAACAGATAAGCAATAAGTACATATAATATCATACACTACTTTAACACTCAATAGTTACGAGTCGGTCTAGTCAGAGCACAATGCAGCAGAGGAGCTCGTATCGGGCAGTGAGCGATGAAGCAGCGCCGATGAATATCGCATGAGAGCAAATGCATTGTCTGCCAGTTTCGCGTTTTGCCGCGCCCGAGACCATCGCGCACCGCTGTAAACGGCTCAAACACGAATACGTATCCACCGCGACAGAAAGCAATGGAATTTCTGATTGAAACAAAACGATAGTGCTTAAAACAGAAAACGAGCTCAAACTCCAACTAGTTCTACCCAGTACGATTTCACGTAGGTACTATTGCATGTTTATTTGAATTAAAAGTAACGTTTCTGTTGCGACTAACTCACTAACTGCATTTAGGTCGAGCACTCGTCTGAGCGGCGCCTGCAGCTGCATTTAACCGCCTCCGTCCGATACAAACTTTCCGGATCATTGGCGCAGGCAGTTCCAGAAAACAGTAATAGGCGCTCGCTCCGGCTGCATCGCTCCGCTTATTTAGAGGCCACCTAAAGCCGGCGAGTAAATTTGTTTAAGCGAGGCGCGCTGGAGCGGCGCCAGCCCCACCGCCGGTCGCCGCTCGCCGTTCGCGGCCCGAATAAAGAAATATTCGCCTTAATCCGCGCGCCGAATCTGTTTAAAACAAGCGACGGCTGGCGAGTGGCCAAGCGCGCTCCGATGAAACAGAATACTTTTAAACGGCCGCGAAATACCACTGGAAATTATAATACGGCTCCGAATACCACTTAATATTCGGGCTCGGAATCATGGGACAGCGCGCGTGGCGCTCGAAATTTTAACTTTTCCGCGGCTTATTTTTTTATGTTTTTGAATTATTTCAGCGAGAAAGCAGTCATTTTCAGATATTTGTGTAGTATGAATTGTATGATTAGATCCTGATCCACCTTTATGTAACCACATACTTTGGTGTTTTACAATAAAAAACTATAAATTTAACATTTTATGCGTCATATCCGTTAGAGGATAAATTACCATGTTATTTCTACTCGTACATGGCGCAATATTCGCAACATACCAGGAACTTAGATCAAATTGGATTAGACGTGTAGTTGACAAGCAATTTGTATGTTATCTCAATCGCGTTAATTCAAGAGCTCTAGTGAGGTAATCTGCGTTCGCTCGCGCAGCCTCCGCTATCACAGAGCGTAGCGGCGAGCCGGCTCGGCGCAGGGCGGATTAGTGCTACAGTGCAGCGTACAGCGCGGCCCTGGAACCACGGAATAGATAAAGAAGGATGAAAGGGTATTGTTGTCAGCGCGACAGTTGCGCCGCACTTATGATTAAACAATCATAACTGAATTTATCATGCACTTACTAAGTATACCAGTTACAGCACTTCTAAAGTACTGTGACTTGTCCGCTTGCGGTCACGATTTAGAAACACTGAACAGTATCATAGTGTAATCCCGCCTTTGAGCGACACATATATATTTTTATATTATTATTAACAGGCAGACACTTCTCAGTCTGACCGTAAAAGACGATGCAGCCGAGGATAATATTATGGGTCATGTCTGACTAGTAACAACCTATTTCTTTATTTCCACTTATTTTTGTCGACGTAAACGAGACGACCTCTTGGTGTAGTGAATCGCGGTCCGGACTACAAAACCAGAGGCTGCGGGTTCGAATCCCGCAAGGGGCAAATGTTTGTGTGATGAACACGAGCATTTGTACCTAAGTCATGGGTGATACAAACGTATATAAGTATGTCTATCCGTTATCCTAGTCGCACTAGCACAAGCTCACTCTCAGTTTGGGGCTTGGTAATTGGTTGGAAAAAAATATTATTTATTTATTTCAATATAAACGGTGTATGATGGCCCTTCTGACCTTTTCCCTGGCCTGTGACTAGAACCGCTCGTTAGCACGGCAAATGCAACTGCAAGCATTAGGCTTAGACCCCACCGCTTCAGTACGCACTCTAACGCAAAAAGAGGAACTCGGTAGCAGGTGTAAGCTGCTAACTCGCAGACTGTAGATTGTTTTGCCACTGCAACCCACGAATCGTTCTCTTTAATAGGGTTGTGGGCTGCGATTAGCTTCGCAGTAATACGCGAAAAGGGAAATCGCAATACAATAAAACAATAATGAGTTTAGTTCGCTGGGATAGTGTAGGTAGGGTCGTGGATTTGAGTTCCATTTGAAGGTGGTAATGATTTTTGTGTGCAAAATTGACATTCGTAAAAAATTGCAAAGAAATTGCTTAGTTTTTTTTTAATGGTACTCTAGTATTTTTGACTCTCTGTCTGTCACCAGGTTCTATCATAAACCGTGATAGCTAAACAGTTGATTTTTTTTCCAGATGATATATTAATGTTGCCACTATAACCAAAATACTAAAAACAAGATAAAAAAAAATATTTTAGTGGGTAGAGTTTGTTGTAGGTATGGGAATACCTTCAACAAACGTGATTTTATGCCGTTTTTTGCTCAATATTTATAACGGAATCAGGTAGATGCTTGAATTATTTACAGAATATTTAGTTGCGCATATAGAACTTAAAAAATAAAATAATCAGATTGAAATATAATAAAAATATTTAAGGGGGGATATACAAGAACCGTGTCATTTTTCTGTTTTTTTAAACAAAAGAAAGGTAATGTTAAGTGTAGCGTAGTGTAAAGGTATGAAACCCTTCGTAAACGAATCTGACTCGCACTTGGCCAGTTTTTTATTATACATAATCATTTACTAGTTAGTAATTTAGATATTTAACTATGTATAAGATAAATAGTAAAATTATGCAACTTAAAACGCACAACACAACTCGCAAAGAACGCTACTGGGCAGCTGGGCGGCCAGGGCGAGCTTAATTAAAACATAACTTTAAATACAGTCTTACACCTTCATTTTCTCTCCAGTGACATAATATTTATTTCACAGTGTAACGTTTTTCCAGTGCGAAATCCTTTTCAATTAGTTACCTACCTTATTTCTTGCTTCTTATATTAGTTCACGAGTTAATATCAAGTTCTAAGTTATGGAAAGCCTAATTAATTTATTCTCAATTCTCAAGGTGTGAATAACTAAAGTAGGTTTCCTATTCATGAAGTTAGTAAAAGCTCTCAGCTTTATTTTACCACAATTTAAAACCCCGCAAAACTATGTGGCTCGGATGCAATTTTTGGACTTAAGCAGAAACACTTTTAAATTTTATATGATCATGCATTGAAAATAAACTGCTAAAAGACATTTTCTGTGACAATTTTAAATTCATGCGAGTGCAGTGCAGGCCGGGGCCGCAGAGCCTTATTATTGTACAACTTAGCAGAATACAAAAGGCCCATCCAAATAATGTATGTTTATTAAATAGTTTTAAACGTCATCCAATTGAAGTCAATCAAAACTTTAATAAGATTTATCTGGCAACTTAATAACATAGTTTTTTTTTTATTTTGAACACTCACAGCGTTTTTTCTTATTTATATAAGTTTAAATAAGAAACCAAAAATTCTTACACAGGTAACCTAACCGGTTGGTTAACTCAGTTGGTAAGAGCATTGGTCCGGATAGCCAAAGGTCGTAGCTTCAAATCCTACCTGTGTGCGAATTTTTAGTTTCTTATATAAACTTATATAACCTAATTACAGTAAAAACTCATACTTTTTGGTAAACTGAAGAGTGAAGTGAAAAGATTTTCTCCGATTGCTTAGCTACTTGAAAGAACGGGGAAAGATCGCCGTAAACAGGGCATATCTGGGACGACCAATTGAGGAACGCCCGGTCAGACGTGCTAAATATCGCTGGAAAGATCAAGAGAAGGACCTGTTTGAACTCCTAATAGCCGATTGGCAAAAGTTTGCCCAGGATCGGAACGAGTGGCATCTTCTGGAGTCGGAGGCCAAGATTCACTCTGAGTCGCGGTGACAGCAAAGTAATTAATACTACTTCAGATGCCATAATAGCGTTTATTTCGATGTGCTGTCATCCTTACAAACAAGCCTACTGCATGTCGGGGGTAGATGCAGTAGCTTATTTATGTTGCAAGAGTAAAGTCTGTCTGCATCGCTGTCCTCAAAGCATCGTGTTTCCTTTTTCAAATTAGTTTATAATTTGTTTTTCTAGAGAAAAAGGAAACCTTTTTGCTGAGCTTTTCATTAAAAGTTTAAATCTCGTAGTAAAGTTACAATAAGTTTAACTTCATAATTAAAGACTCGTTATTTGCATTGAATATCGACATTAATTGACTTAATACAAAATAACACCATAGCCATTCTTGTGATAAAATTGCTTTATAAAACGACACAATAAAAAATATTTCAAATTAATTATTCAAATTTTATAAAAAGCTTTAATTTCTTAAGTTTTGTTATAAAAAGGAATCTTGGCATAATTATAAACAATAGTTATTAAACCGTTGTGAAGTGCACTCTTCAGGAGGAGGCGGAGGGCGTAGAGCGAAGATTTGTAAAAAGCGGGCACGTGCGGACTCCGCACGGATTTACTCGCCAATGTACATTAACAGCGCGCTGGGGTAGGGCTGGCAACACAACTGAACAAACTAAAAGACGACGTAGTAGTAGCGACAATTGCAGCGAAACAAATAGTTCAAGTCGAGAGTGTTGGACTATAAGAATAAGTTTATTTTTGACGTACTACAGTATTTAAACGCCCTGAGGCTGAAACATGAAAATAGTTAGGCAGTTCACAATTTTTCAAGTGAAGTCTAGTCGCAAATATAGGACAATGCCTGTGATCGCATATTAAAATAAAACTGTACAAACATAAAACATCAGGGGAATTCAAACTTATATTAAAAATATGTTAAGTTTTCGGTGTACGCCAAAACCGATATTTTATCTTGTTTTAGTAAAAAGTTATCGAATACGAAAATTGGTAACCCTACGAACAGGTGCAATGAAAGAGGTTATTATTCAATTTGCGTCCTTATTGAAGCAAGAGCCACCGGCGCGCCGCAGCGCAGAACACGATTAAATCTCTTCATGCTATAGCGTGCCGAAATGCACTACATTTATCATCACATGCGGAATTGCAAACCTTGACTATAAAAACTAGAACAGGTAGTAGCATTAATTTTATGGAATACGTGAAAAAGTCATCTAAAAGCATTTTCGTTCGCGCTTCTATCTCGCCAATTAAATCTACTGATGAAAACTAGTGATTCCTTAATTTTACTTACTTAACTTACTTACTTCCTTAACTTTACTTACTTAATTACGTTATTTTGTAAACTAAGTGTAACTGGAAGCTGTTTGTTTCATTAATAAAGATAAGTAAATAAAATTTCAATTTCAAACTGTGCCCATGTTTATTAGTATTCGATGGAGTTAAGTAAAAAAACGTTACCGTGCGTATCACACTGAACAAAAGTTTGCTATCTTTGACGATAGCTGAAAAATTTGTGCTCGCTTCCTTTCACTAGTTAGTAATTTGCGGTTTGCGGTTGACTGCCTCGTTGGTCTAGTGGTCAGCACGCTGGGTACTATCTACGAAGTCCTGGGTTCGAATCCCGGGTCGGGCCGAGAGTGTTTTGGTTTTTCTGTCTTTAAATTACTCAGACACAGCTCCGGAGTCAAGAAGTTGGTGGTGTTAACACCCCCGTGCCTCGGAAAGCACGTTAAGCCGTTGGTCCTGCGCCTGATCTCTCTACGGTCATGTCGGATTGCCGTCTCACCGAATTATGAGAGTGAAGGAACAGAGAGTGCACCTGTGTATTGCGCACACACTTGTGCACCATAATATGTCCCGCGCAGTTGGCTGATCTCTGTTGAGATAGGCCGCCGTAGTCGAAATTCGGCCAGGAGGATATTATTGTTAATTTGCGGTTCATTCCACTCACGGACTGATCAAGTCCAAGTCAGTCGTCGGCTCAAAAGATTTAGAACAAGTCCCGGTTTCCTGTTCCCGGCGCAATTAAAACTTTGATCGCGTCTCGTCCGCTCATGTGGGCTAGGTACTCACGGACGCAGACCAGACTTCCCCACTCTGACCTTGATATCGCCTCTATTCCCTTCGTAATAAAAGCTGTTTTCGTAGTTCACATCACATAGGTAACCAGTCGTTCTGCCGACGGTACATACTACTAGCGCGTTACTTCAAACCACCTTCGCTCCTAAGATACCTAGCTGCTCGAGATTATTTACTAAGTCAACATTTCCAATGTTAGTTCTTTCTTAGATTTACTATGTAAAGCTAATTACTATTGGTATTTGATCCAATTTATTTTAATATATGAAAGTTTTGACATTCTGGTAGTCATTGCTAAAAATGTCGCACATCAGTGATGAACATTACCTATTTTGTAAAAAAAAATGTTCCATTTTTCAAAAACCGATTTTTCATCATTTTTTAACCATAACTTACCCAAGATGAGCATTTCGTATTTAAAAAAATCAGTAAGCTTTGGAAACGTCAGTTATCACATAACTTCTGCAAAGTATCGTTGACTCGATTACTCGATAGTGGGGAACTTTGTCAATCAGTACATCAAACTTTGATTAGCGATCGCTTTGATGTACCTACGCTGATGAGCTACCGGTAAACTAATAACAGCGGTTTATTTAATGAGTATGATCCAATTAACTAACAACTACCTATGCTTGTGTTTTTCTTCTCGTGTAGTCTCTTTGATTATTAGTTTTCTGTAAGGGCTTATAAACATCCATGTGCAAATGCTCGCCTTCATCACCCAAACATTGCCCTTGCGGGATTTGAATCTGCAACCGCTGGGTTTCTAGCCCGGAGCTTGAACCACAACACCTAGACGTCTCATTAAAGCACGATTTTACGGATAACTTCGTGATTTATTTACATTTTATTTAAAACCAGACGTTTTGGATACTTGACAGTGTCCGTGGTCAGGTAACCGAAGGTATTATATTTAATTATTTATTTACATTTGCGTACTAAGTGTATACATTATTTGTTATAACAAAAACTAAACTACTTACCATCACTCTTTAAAAAAATTTTTGTTTCTAACCACGTCTTTATTAAACGTACTACCCGACCAAGTCATATAAGACAACTATCCAACTACTTTCAAGGACGAATACAACGAAAATACAGATGAAAATTAAAAAGCAACGTGTTAAGTTAAACTTAGGCAATTTATCTAAATTGTAACAATATTGCTTTTCAATTACCTTAGGTAATTTCGTTGTATTCGTCGTCGTAATTCGTTTGACAGTTATCTAGTTTGCTTAGTCAAGTAGTAAGAAACAAATACCTAGACGGTCGTCACTTAAAAAAATGCTATATTTATACGTTTTATAACTGTTTTATCTAACCAACCTAACATAACATGTCTCGCGTATCGTTCGTAAATCGGTTGTCACACGTTTGTGACTGCTGCGTCACAGCCGCAACTGGCCGCAACGAGCGGCGTCCCCGCGGTGTCACCGCACGCGGCCGATACGACTGCTCCCGCGGCTATGACGGTTATTTGACGTGGTGACACGATGCACTGCTGCCTTAATTACGTGAACGGTGTATGACGTTCGAAATTCCAAAATGGACTTGTGTTCAGAGTTGTCCGTCGGTGTAACTATCTCGATACAATACATGTCGTATCGTTGAGTGAGTTTTTGATGGATTGATTGCAAAATAAGAACATTTAACCAGCGACCTCTTTCATTCAACTTGGTCTCATGTAGTTAAAAAATAAAATGAATGGTTAGGATGAAGATTTGCACATTTTTCATCATCTTGTTTGAGCTTACGATAATAAGCATGAATCTATTGACCAAGTAGATCGGGTTCCAGCTAAGGTTTCTCGAACTATTGAGACCTCTACTAAAGATAAAAAATCACGGTTACTGAAATCAGAAAGCAATAGTACCTAAACGGTACTTAATAAATTTGCTTCAGCAATTATATTTTTCATTCGATTAGTGTAGTTTCCTTCCTTGTATCGATATCAAAAAGGGTTCCGTACTATTAACTTAAAACATAAGACAGTATAGGCAAAAAAAGTAGATATTTTTATTTTTATTATAATATTATAATTTCAAAAGTATTGATCACAGGATACCCGAAAAATTTTTAAATAAGAGTCCGCGCCTGTTTTTTTACGTAAGTGATTTGAAGGCGGGCTATATCTCGCAAATGGTAAAGCTGATAAAAAAGTGTTGTATGGAAACCCTATTATTTTCATAGTCCTTTTCAACGATACCCCACACAAGGGGGTGCACTCAAAAAAATAATTCACCCCCCCCCCTTTACATATATGGGGAGGTACCCTTAAAAAGGGGTTGTACGCGATGTAGGGGAATTCGGAGGATAAATTATAAACTTTGGGTAATATTTGTAAGAAATCTAATTCGTATGAAGTAAAAGAAACAACTGGTAAAATAGTAAAGACGTCAAAAAGAGAAGGAAATTAAAACATTAAAAAAAAGTATAAAAACACAAAGAGTTCAGTTTGCCACATTCTCCCCCCTCGTATGAGAATACGTAGTTTGTAGTCATGTGGCAGACCGAAATGCCTATCATTAACAGTAGCTAAACGATAACAGCTATTTTCTTTACCGGCCTACGTAAAATTCCCCCCTTTGTCGCAACATCGACGACTCGGATAACACCATCTCGTCCCGGGTGGACCTGGGTAATTCGTCCTATCGGCCACACCCCTCGTGGTAGGTGTTCATCTACTATGACAACTATGTCGCCAACGCTTACGTTGCTGGGTTTTTTAGAGGATGGTGGTCTGGAATGCATTATTGGTAAAACTTCTCGCACCCAACGTGCCCAAAAATGATCTGCGAGGCGGGAAGCTTTCTTCCACTCTGACCTGCTCACCAGGGCGGAATCTGTCAAAGCCGGTGCGGGTGAAGAGATGTGTGACGACTGGCCGATAAGGAAATGAAAAGGCGTGAGGGTTTCATGATCATCCGAGTCCACAGAAACATGAGATAAAGGCCGGGAGTTAATAATAGCTTCAGCTTCCAAGAGGAGAGTAGAAAAAGTTTCTTCTTTTGGCGCTTTTTGTTGGAGCGTGGCTCTTAGCGCTGTCTTTGTCGAGCACACCAGGCGCTCTCAACAGCCTCCAAAGAATGGTGCGGCAGGAGGCAAAAACTTCCAAGTTATACCTCGTGTAGCTGCAAACTCTTCAATGACACTTCCAAAAAACTGTTTTAACTCCTTGTTGGCGCCGACAAATGCTGTGCCATTGTCCGAAATAATAGTGGTAGGGGTGCCTCTTCGAGCAATAAAACGCCGGAGGCTCATGATTGCGGAGTCAGAGGAAAGGCTATTAACGACCTCTAGGTGAATCGCTCTGACTGTCAGGCATGTGTAAAGAGCGACATATCGTTTTTCTCTTCGGCGTCCGATAGCGACTTCTAGAGGACCAAAATAGTCCAGGCCAACATTCGTGAATGGCCTTTTATGGTGATCCAGTCTTTCAATCGGCAAGTCGGCGGTAGGTGGAGACAACGGAAGTGTTTTTTTTACACGACAGAATTGACAACTTTTGGCTATTGCTCTGACGGTTGGTCTCAGACGTAAAATCCAATATCTCTGGCGAATTTCATTGACCACTGTTTCGTTGTTCGCGTGCGCCATCAGTTTATGATAATGATGAATCAGAAGACGAGTGATTGAGTGACGTCCGTCGAGTATCACCGGATTCCTTGCGTCCACGTTGATGTTTGGAGCTGCACGAATACGGCCTGCCAGTCTCAATATGTTATCTTCTCCAAGCGTCGGCGAAAGTTTAAGAAGTGGGCTGTGCTTGGGAAGAGCCTGAGATGCCAAAATGCAACGTAATTCTTCGTCGAAGCTTTCTAGTTGACATCGTTTCAGTATATGTTGTTCGGCAGTTTTAACAAGCTTGGCGGAAAGTGCAGGTAGTGTCGACAGTTGCGTCCCCAAACTACGATGATGAGATGAGTTACATACAGATGAGTCGTTTGATGAAGTAGAAAAAACGGTACTTCGGGGTTTAGAATTTTAACCATGAGTTTCTAAAAGTTTCTAAAAAGTGTCGCGGCTTGGTGTGCTCGCGCGGTTGCCCTTACAAGACGCGCCCAGACGCTAAACCAATCTGGGTCTGCCGTTATTGGTGTGGGCAAGAGCTCACGCGTAGTGGTGAACCCACTAATTCACACAAGTTAGCTGTCTTCAGCTCTGTGAGAACTGATGCGATTACAATTGATGGTTCGGTTGGCCACGTTTCAGATTGAGTGAGTAAAAATGACGGACCAACAAACCACCGCGACGAGGAAATGTACGCGATGTAGGGGAATTCGGAGGATAAATTATAAACTTTGGGTAATATTTGTAAGAAATCAAAGTAATTCGTATGAAGTAAAAGAAACAACTGGTAAAATAGTAAAGACGTCAAAAAGAGAAGTAAATTGAAACATTAAAAAAAGTATAAAAACACAAAGAGTTCGGTTTGCCACATTCCAAAAATGTACGCGATGTAGGGGAATTCGGAGGATAAATTATAAACTTTGGGTAATATTTGTAAAAAATCAATGTAATTCGTATGAAGTAAAAGAAACAACTGGTAAAATAGTAAAGACGTCAAAAAGAGAAGGAAATTGAAACATTAAAAAAAAGTATAAAAACACAAAGAGTTCGGTTTGCCACAGGGGTAATTTTAATTTTTTGTATTTTTTAAAATGAGATCTATATGTGAAGTATCCTCGAACCAAGTTACATGCAAATCAGTCCATAAACGTAGAAGATATTCTGCTGTGACAGACTAGGACGGACGGAACGGACGGACTGAACGATCTTATAAGGATTCCTTGTCGGACTACGGAACCCTAAAAACGTCAGACTGTAACAAAAAAACAAAAGAAGGCACCATAGCACTTTAATTGCTGATCAAACACAGTCCATTTGAAAATAAACTGTCGTACATGTACTGCTTCTAAAAGAAACTTTGCCCATAGAGAAGATACTTGAGATAACAAATAAATAAACGTTTACATTTATTGGGAAAATAATACAGAAATTTCATGGCATCAAAGCATATTCGCAAGGAGAAAACTTGAATTGCTTTTAAAGTTCGTCGCTTATAGCGGCAAGCGTAGCTGTTACTGCGTAAACTTGCTTAACATTCGTCTCTAACGTTTTAGTAATAAGATTCATATTATCACGCGTCATACAAGAGTGTGTAACTGTATGAAAGCGAGTAGAGTAGTCCAGGGACTCCCAAAATTCTATGAATAAGAAACACTTTAGGGAGCTCGCGATCGGCGCTTTTGCTTTGTCTTCCCGTAATAACTTAACTACTTAGCCTAAAAGTATACTTTGGTGAGCGAAAGTAGGTCTTATCGCGACCGTTTAAGATACCCATCCCTAACTCAGCAAACGTAAGCTCTCTTACGCCTGAGCTGGCTGGTGTTTACGGCCGGCTTACGGTGTCAGCCGCGTACCTGCTCGTACTTTTTTATGGTCATCCCTTTCGCGGTTATGACTTATTAAACGGCTAAGTGCATTCAATAAAGTTTGCGCAAAATCGGGCTTATTTTGTCAACAACATAAAGGAGAATAGGTTCCAACGGATTTTAGTAGTAATTTATAAAATTCCTTTGACATGCGTATCAGCCGTCAGCCGATGGGAAAAATAAAACACAATTATTTTGTCTTAGCGGAAATTTAAAGCAAAATAATTGTGTTTTATTTTTCCCGTCTATTGTAATATTTGGAAAAAATGCATTTAATGATCTACACTATAATAATAATATTATAAAATCATAAAGAGGAAAGATTTGATTGTTTGTTTGTATTGAATAGGCTCCGAAACTACTTGACCGATTCAAACGAAATTTGGTTCAAAGATAATTTAAGACCCTGAGAAGGACATAGGTTTCTTTTTGTCGCGATATAAAATGTAAGTACTAGTAAATGGTTATTAAATGACGTGAATAGTTAAATCATGTAGCTTAAACTTCAATAAAGCTTCCGGAACTTCAGCGTTGCAAATCGGGCGTTAGCAAACTAATTCTAATTTGTTAGTGTGGTGAATCACAATGGAAAGACATTGAATGCGAATGCATTAAAAGTTTAGCAGCGGTCGGGCGCGCGCGAGCATTCGCGTTCTCGGCGAATGCGCCGACTGCACTAACGCAACGTCGCAGCTGGCTCCAACTAGTTTCCCTTCGTTATGGTTGAATTTACATTTATGTCTATTTGTGCCGCAAAAGCTTTTTAGAACCTTGAGTTTTCGTTCGCAGATGCTAAAGGCAGACAAACGCTGTGTAAAGTCTCAATGCTTTACTCGCTATTATAATTGATTATCAAAACTCTGCTAGCAGTTTTGTCCAACTAAAAAAAAATAAGATACATTTTAGTATTTGAAAATAAAATAAAATAACATAAATCTATAAATATTGTAAATTAAGTAGTGCTAGTCAATCCTTAATATGGTACAGTGTCAGAAATCATGAACTACCTACAAGGTAAACTTACAAGAAAACAGTTTTTAAGAAGCAGGTATTATTATTATTTGTGGTTATAAATTTAAACAATTTGTTAATCTGTTTAGGTGTCCGTCACGGCAAAATGTTGTTAATTTATTTATGTCATAAAAACAGTTGTCAATAAGAATTTTAAATATTATTTTCTTGAAAGCAGTAAAAGGAAGACATATTTCGTTATCAAGTTGCTATAGCACGATACAATCTTCCTAAATATAGTTAGTATGAGAACTCCTTGCATTTTAAGAGAAAGCTTTATCCCTCCACAATGCATCACATTACCTTGCAAGCATTTTGTGGCCCCGTCGACTATTACGCACTCACTTTGGAACACTTGATCGCGTGTTCCCGTCGAGCTAATAACGGTTTACGATCGGATACGTGTCGCGCGTCAAACTTCGACAACCTTACGCGCCTTATCGACGCTTCGACGCTATCGGAGTGTAACTCGCACTTACACTTAATTTTCCCACTTCTGGTGTAACGATTAGAGCCCTGAATTTGTGTAGTAAAGCTACGCCGTATCTAAAGAATTAAATAAAGAACATACATACCTGATAGTAAATCAAAAGCAGTAGGTAAACAGCATACATGGAAGCATGGTTTGGTTTAAGTACTACAATTAATTAATATACTGTTAAAAATATTATACTAAAAAAACTTACCATTTGCATTTTAACCACATTTACCAGATCAATACGAAATATAAGCTTTGAGTAAGAGGCCCGTAGCGTTTATGCGATCTACGACTACGAAGTGCTACGACAGTTAAATTGCTACGGACTACGAAGTGCTACGACAGTTGTATTGCTACGGACTACGAAGTGCTACGGCAGTTGTATTGCTACGGACTACGAAGTGCTACGGCTGTTGTATTGTAACGAGCTACGAAGTTTTTTCTTTGCGTTACTCTAGCAACATAAATTAAACTGTGAAAGAAAAATAATAATATCTAATCCTTTTGCGTAAATGACGTATCCTATAACCAAAATTATAAAAAAAACTTGCTGCAGCGTCATTGTACTAGACTAGTTTAGTCAAAGTTAACTTTTATTGCACGTTGCATCGAGATGTTCGGCCATCGCGCATCTGTGGCCTGCGTCTAAGTCGCTGCTAACTTGGAAACTATCTATAGCGGCCATAGAACTACTAAGTCGTTATTGCTTACTGCCCCCACGTATACGGAATGCAACTTTGGAACCGGTGATTTATCAATTTATATACTTTTTGTAATTTGCTATTTTGTATACCTAAAATCCCGTCATGATTTTAAAAAATCTAGACATATAATAAAACTGTAAAACCAATGCGTCTGTACATTAAGTATTTTTACCAAAAACTAATTGAGGGTGATGTTAAAATAGTAACAAAGTCAAAGTCAAAGTCAAAAATTCTTTATTCAATTTAGGACACAAAATGCCACTTATGAACGTCAAAATATCAATAAATTATGGCCCATATGGGGCAGAACATGTCTCCTTAACTTTTGGGCCCTACTAGCGCTTCGAGACAAGACACAGACAATCTGGCAAGTGCTGAGAAGAAACGCCGGAACAAACTCAGTCACCACTAGCTGCCACAAAAATAAAACAAATCAAAATAAACAGGTAGGTACATCAGTTTGATGCAGGCTGGACTGTCCATACATTCTCGTCATTAAGATAGTCTTGAATTTTATAATACCCCTTCGACATTAGGGTAGTTTTGACATGTAACTTAAATTTATTAATAGGTAGTTCGATAACATTATAAGGTATTTTATTGAAAAATTTGACACAATTTCCCAAGAATGAATTAATTAAAATAATAATAATAAGTCAGCCTATTAGATCCCACTGCTGGGAAAAGGCCTCACCTCAACTATGAGGAGGAACGAGCCATACTTCACCACGCGGGCTCAGTGCGGATTGGTGGAGGGGTGTATGTAAGGCAAGTGACAAACCTTACTGTCAGAAGTTATCAAGCCGCCCTAGGGCCTCTGACTAGGCTTAACGACTAATACCACAGATATTAGCCGGGACCAACTGCTTAACGTGCCTTCCGAAGCACGGAGATGCTTGTCATGGACGTCACTTAAATGGTTGGAATGGTCACCCATCCAATCACGACCGCGCCGTGGGTTGCTTAACTTTTGGTATCACTACCAAAGCGCTGCCGCCACTGCGCCACAGGCACCTCCAAATATGAATTAATTGTTTTGGCTAATCTGAAGTTTGGAATGACAAGTTTGTTTTTATTTCTTGTGTTATACGAATGAATATCACTTTTTTTTTATAACAAGATCTAAATTTTTGCGTACGTACATTATATTATCAAATATGTCAATACATATTGACATATTTGAGACATATTTGAGAAGCGACAGTGAGGATGTTAGTTTCTTTAAAGAATTCTCTCAGGGATTCGCGGGGACTAAGTTTGTAAATGGCACGAATGGCTCTTTTCTGTAAAATAAAGATGGTATCTATGTCCGCAGCAGAACCCCACAAGAGAAGACCATAAGACATTATATTGTGAAAGTAACTAAAATACACAAGCCTTGCTGTTTCAACATC
The DNA here is from genome assembly GCA_949316185.1 of Pyrausta nigrata. Taxonomy (NCBI): domain Eukaryota; kingdom Metazoa; phylum Arthropoda; class Insecta; order Lepidoptera; family Crambidae; genus Pyrausta; species Pyrausta nigrata. The sequence goes on from OX438943.1 coordinate 256,216, forward strand.
AGTCAAATGTCTAATTTTTCTAACCGCAAAGGCAGCTGAAGCAAGTCTCCCAGCCAGAGCGTCAACATGTGGTCCCCACTGCAACTTCGAATCCAATGTAATGCCCAGAAAAACAGTGGAGTTTGATAGATGTAATTTTTCACCGTTGAGTAGGATTTCTGTGTTAGCTTGCTTCACGTTAGGCATGGTGAATTTAATACATTTAGTCTTTTTTGTATTAAGAAGCAAGTTATTGCTAGTGAACCAATTTAATACCTTAGAGAGAGCTCCGCTTACATTGTCAAATGATTCTTTGCCTCTTCTTGATTTGAAGACTAAAGAAGTATCATCAGCAAACAGAACTATCTCACAAGAGTCTTTGGCATAAAAAGGAAGGTCATTAATATAGATCAAAAATAACGAAGGTCCCAATATTGAGCCCTGGGGCACTCCCATTTGAAGCGGGGCACCTGAGGAGTTAGTACCATTAACGTTTACTGTTTGTAGTCTGCCTGAGAGGTAAGATTTCAACATTTTAGACGCGTTATTAGATACACCGTAATGTTCAAGCTTAATAATGAGTGTTTGGTGATCGACACAATCAAATGCCTTCGACAAGTCACAGAATACACCAATCGCATCGTGTTTATCTTCATAAGCATCCAAAATGTGTTTGACGAGTGTCACCCCAGCATCTGTTGTATTTCTACCTTTGGAAAAACCAAACTGTTTCTCGTGCAGTAAATTGTTAAGTTTAAAATGAGAGAGCAATTGATTAAATATAACTTTTTCAAAAATTTTGCTAAATGCAGGTAGAATGGAAATTGGCCTGAAGTTGCTTGGGTCACTTTTTTCTCCTGACTTAAATAAAGGTATTATCTTACTATATTTCATTAAAGTGGGAAATTGACCTTGATCAATACATTCGTTGAATATATGTGCTAAGTGAGATGCTATGAGAGGTATAATGGGTTTTATTGTGTCAGTTGATATTCCCCATATATCCTCAGTTCTTTTTTGTTTTAATTCCTTGAAAGTTTTTACTATCATTAAAGGATTAATATGAGTAAAATCAAATGAGGAGTTACACCTGTCAACACTAGACACCAGCAGTGATTTCGCATGCAGAGCGCACGAATTAAGTTGTTTTGTGGTTTCGATAGGTACATTACAGAAGTACTTCTTGAAGGCACCTGCAACTTCATTATCAGATTTAATATTCTTATTATCAATTTTTAATGTAAATGTGTGATCACGTGGTTTAGTTTTACAAGTTTCTTTGTTTATAATATTCAAAGTTTCTTTAATTTTATTACTGGATTTATTAATTTTTTCACGTATATAATTAGATTTAGCTACCATGCAAACGTTCTTGAATAACTTTGAGTATTTTTTAACATATTCTAGGAATATTGGGTCATTATTTCTATATACTTTTTGATTATATAATTCAAACATTTTTTTCCTACTGATGTAAATACCTACTGTAGCCCAGTCACTGAACTTCGGTTTCAAATTGTTTATAACTAATTTCTTTTTAGGAAAATTTTTATCAAATTCACTTTTAACTAATTCAAAAAAATACTCATATTGGTTATTAACATTGTCATTAATAAAAGGCAAAAACGGAATTTTATCACTTAAGTTAGACTTAAATTTTTCTTTACGGGAATCAGTGACTGGTCTAAATTGAATTACATTTTTAGTTGGCACAAAACAATGTTCAAACGTGACTGACTGACCGCAGTGATCGGATTTTACAAAATTTACTATAGATTTTTTTATCACAACAGAGTTACAGAATATATTGTCTAAGCAAGTAGCTGTTGTAGCAGTAATTCTAGTCGGTTCAGCAAAAACAGGCATTAAATTGAAAGATTTGAAAAGGCTTACAAACCTCACTCGATAGGTTTTTTCTTCATCTATAATATCGACATTGAAATCCCCACATACAACTACTTTATTTTTATTAGTAAATAATTTCCTGAGTGATTCTTCCATTATTGACTCAAATAATTTAAAATTACCAGTTGGGGGTCTATAAACACAAACAATTATGTAATCGTCCAGCTCCAACAGAATAGGAATCTACAATTTTTAATTTTTTTGTCTGTTTGTACACGCTAATCTCCGGAACTACTAAACGGATTTGAACGAAACTTTTTTTATTGTGTAGCTATTGAGTCTGGGCAAATACTAGGGTATAACTTATTTTGAAGATCGTAGTACCTGACGTGGAACCTTAGCAGTATACTTAAATTAAGCGAGATATAAAAGCAGCGCCTTAAGAAAAGTTAGTAAGCGTGATGAGCATTTTCTATTGACGTACACAAATTGAAGGTCTAGAGCAACTGATATGGAACCCTAGCAGCTCAGTTTAACTATAAGAGATATGAATAAAGCGCCGTAGGGCACATTGTTCAGCGTGAGGAGTACTTTCTATTGACGTACACAAATTGAAGGTCTGGAGCAACTGATATAGAACCCTAGCAGCTCGGCTCAACTATAAGAGATATAAATAGATCGCCTTAGGGAACATTGTTCAACGTGATGAGCATTTTCTATTGACGTACACAAATTGAAGGTCTGAAGCCACTGATATGCTTAATTACTTTAGACTGATTTTCAAACTCTCAAGGTAATCCTACTGTCTCCAAGTTACGATCTGGTGACGGAAACCTGGAGACATCGAGAGAATCCCTCAGATTTTATAAGCATGTATACCATATATGCTACAGCATTCATTTAGGTATTTAAGCGTTTACATTCAGGAGTCAAAATTTGACGGTGCTAACCTTAACGCTAAGTAGTTTGTTGGATTACTGTATTATTAATGAAAGATCAAAGTAAATTGGCACTATTTTTTATACTACTTGTCACTAACTAACGGAAATTGAACTACGAGTATAAGAATAGTCTTACTTACTTTACGTTTTGGAAGATAGGGAAGGGAGGCCTTTGTCCTGCAGTGGGACACGACAGGCTCCTAATAATAATAACTTTACGATAGTAGTAACTTACAAACCGACCTTTGAGTAGGCTAGGGGCACAATAAATAAATGCTAAACCGAGAGAGAGTCTTAGTCGTTTTAGAGTCGGTGACACTGTCATGCGAAATTTTCTTACCAGAGGAGGATGGCGAGGTGATAGTTACCTACCTAAAAAAAGAGTGCCTATTGACCTTGATTTTTCATTCCTCTCTTCTCCTTACGACATGGTAGACTAAGAGAACATGATAGCTGGATGTCGCCGGGAGTATAAATTATTTTGTATCATCGAGTCCACGCGTACGAAGTTGCGGGCAACAGCTAGTAATAAATATGAAATGCTTACTATTTATGTTATTTCACTATTAACAATGTATAGATAGAAAAAGTGTTAAGATCAAAACTCGTAATTTTATCTGTAAGCTAAAAATTGAAAACATATTTATTTTTAGACCCGTTTGAGATATTTTTTTTCATCCGCCTCTGCACCTGTCGATCAATATTCATCACGAAGATCTGTCGTCACTGGCACTCCCAGCCCCCAACGACATTAGATCATATCGTTCCGGGAAATTGGGCCTCGTCTACTATGGCATAAACTGAGTCCGGCTGTATTTATGGCACCTGTTGACTCCCCCCCCCCCCCTCTAAGTGGGCGGGAGGAGAGGGTACTGCAGCGGGCGTATCAAATATTTACGCAGCAATTTTCATAGTTATTACTGCGAGCGATTGCTGCGCGCTGCTGCAGTCATTACCAATTTTACGACGCGTTCCGAGAACGGCTGATGCACGAATTAAGTTTGGTTCCTAGTGGTGTCTGTTAATATCTAACATAATTACTCTTATTCTATGTACGTAATCATTACAGGGGACCAAAAATTAAGAAAATGTTTACAAACCCCTCCAAAGAAATTAAATACAAAAATTTAACGTCTTAAACCAAAAAATGCTTGATATTTTATTTTTACGTTATTTTTGTAAATTAAATTTCACATACTAAAAGGGTCGTGGGTTCGAGTCCTATCAGATGACACGGTCGATTTATTTTCGTGTGCGAAATTTAATTTACTTTCGTAAAAATTGCAAACAAATTTCTTAAATTATACAAATAATTCCACTTTACTTTAGCTCTAACCACGTACTCGTTCGTATACTTTCGACATTAATTTACTGAATGTCAACTTACTTAAATAAACTAAATATCGGCTCGTAAAAATATTATTCACCATCAACGCCTTTATGAATAACCCGATCCTGTTTTAATAGTGATTGATATTAGGACCTCGGTACCCTACTGGAATCTCGTGGTTATACCCGAAGGAGGCTCGCTCATGCGTGAAGCGAGGCGTCAGTAACGACGCGCTGTGATGAGCCACGAGAGGTTATCTACGCTAATTTACCCACACCTTTCCAGTTTTCATCGCTACTTTACCAAGTAGGGCTGACAGCTTCTTATATTAAATAAGTTTAATATAGCTCTATATAAAATAGTTTTACTATACTAATGATCTTTTTGAGGTAGTTTACTTTAAGGGCTATTTTATGATTTTAGCAATTTCATTGTAATTTCTATCCGTAAATAAGTTTAAGACATGGATACAATAAGAGACAGTCTCTTAAAATAAGAGACTCTTCCACAGGCATATTTATTGAATTTGCAAAAGAAAAAGTAACTCTTAACTCGTTTAATAATGCAATTAACTCTTTCACTAATATGATTTATATAGATAGCAAATGGTCGTAGGTCCCTCTCCTACCTAATACAATTACCTAAAACAAAGCCAAGTTTGTCTAGGTACAGCCAGCCCTGCGCGGCTGCAACGCGCACTATCGTAACTCCGCGGTGAGTGTGCATGAAAAATTTCTCGCTGCCGATGACAGCAAGTGTCTCCTCCTCCCCTCCCCTCTTCCCTCACTGCTTATATTACCGCTTTATTTATATTCCTACCTGGTTCTAGAGATAATAGACTCGCAAGGAGGCTTACTCGTACATCGTATTACCGTACAAGTACATAGTTATTATCGTCTTAGCAATATTAAAACAAGACGAGAGAAGTACAAAGATCACAAAGTATAATTCTGTGGTACTCTAAATTAAATCAAATTTCACATACAAAAATTAATCGACTGTGTCATCCGGTGGGACTCGAACCCACGTCCCTTCGCTATCCGGGCGAGTGCTCTTACCAACTAAGCTACGGAGGACGTTAGTCAGTCGACGAATTTTTGCAAGTGCTTGCTACGCCAGTGAGCCGACGTTCGATTTCATCAATACTTGGGGAATGTACCCGCATGTATCCAATAGAAATATTTTTACAAATATTTAACCATTTTTGTTACCATATTATTGTGGTACTCTTATAATAGCTTACCTATTATCAATGAAAGGCGCAAAAACACGATAAGAATACCTATTTACGAAGCTCGAATGAATGAAAACAGGTTTAATACCTGCTGATAACTGCTGCCTTTGCTAAAGTTTGTGTCGAAATGTGGAATCGACTTCAGCAATAAATACACGCTACGTAGAACTGGCATTGAAATAGACATTTGCTATTATTGCAGTGACATCACTTGAGGAAGGAAACACGCATTCACTAGTGTACGTAATCCGAGTGGTAATTGACGCAACAACGCCGGCTCCAGCCCCATAGGATTAGCGGACGAGCCGGGGCCCTGCTCGTATCTAGTATTTTTATTGGCTTGAAACGTCCTGCAACTGTTGCGAATAAAACGAGCGGGCTTACGCTTCTGCCGAGGCAACTGCAACAGCTAAAGTTTGTACCGAAGGGATTAAGAGCCGATGAAAAGTAAATCCGAGGAAAGTGTGTAACCGTAGAAACTGGAGTTTGCCAATAGGTAACAATACTCGTACTAACGTGCAACCGAAAGCTAACAAAGTTCATTGAGGGAGGTTAGAACAGTTAAAAATAGTTTTTTGTATTCAAATTCTCACATTCCCGCCTCTGGTGGTCGTTTTTTTCAAGTGCAATAATATATTCAAATTCTCACAATTATGTTTCCGAACAACGTTTACCGAATAAAAGCTCGCGTATGCACATTGGACAAACTTATTAAAAAACTAGCCTTTTAATATTATTTCTATCTATTTTATTCACAGAGCGCTTGACCCGATTAAATAAAAAAATGACTTTACAGAACTTAATTTTATTTGCAACCTCCTTAATTAGCAGTGCATTATCATTAAGGAATTGACTTTCAACGCGTTCCCATATTTCACACTTTACACCAACACTGTTGATAGTTCATGCAAAATGCTGCAGTAATTAATACTACAGCAGAGTTAACGACGGAGTATCGAAGCTGTGTGCCTTCTGTAGGTACACCTACTAATCGCAGCCGCGCGGCAGTCGCGACGCGGACGTATTAAGCTAATTTACTTGCTCGCTCGCTGCTTGTGCTGATAACACCTAATAAATATGCCCTGCGATAAATAACAGCTACGAGCATTTACTACTCTTGTCGACTCCGGACCTAATATTTGATACTATATGGCTGTATAATGTTAGGTGTTATATTTCACGAAGAATTCTCAGAAGAATATAAAAGTACTCAGGCATTTTATGGAAAAAAACAGTGATACCTAATACAATAAACTTAAGAAGCAGATTTATGTGTAGTTGGCAGTCTTTGCATAATTGCAGTTCCCGAAAATATTTATTCCTGTTGATTATGATGCTTCAATGTTGATTCTGAAGAGACTGTATTTACTATACTGGGAATAGCTTCTGTGAAGTAAATCTATTTGGAAAAGATTTTGGCAGGTACAGCGATATACGGAAAGGTTTATGGACAGGTTTAAAGGGGACCAATCCTTAGGTGCCTCGCTATTGGAACCTAATATTAGTTTTAGCGGGGACATCCTAAGAACGGAAATTCTTTAATTTTATGATAGCAGTACCTCAGATCATATAGATCCAAACAGACATCCATCCATGATCGAGCCTTTGGTTATCATTACTTAACAAGGCACTACTTACTACTTCTTTACTACAACTACTACGAGTACCAGGCACCAAGGAAGCATGCACTAAGCACGTGATGGTGAGCTTCTATTTTGTAGAGCGCTCTATGTTGATCTAGTAGGTGTTGTGTTGTGAGTAAGTACCGGAGGTGAGTACACTAATCACAGCTCGGGCCTGCAAGGGTGCGAGGTGATATTTTATGCAAATTAATTGCCTGTTCGCTTGTTCAACGCGCGGCCTGATAGCACGTGATAAATATAGCTGCATCAACAATTGAGAGCAAAAGATGTACCAGTCATTCCCAATTGAGGTTTTAAAAGTTTTATTGAAAATCCTTTCTTCTAAACATTCAAAACAAAATTGCTTTCAAACTATAAATACCAAGTGAATAATCTGAATTGTTTGCCATAAAATACAAAAGTTTGTGAATTTACAGCGTGACACATTTCGCGAACGCAAATTTCGAAGGACGTCGGAGTCAAAGTTGTCGATTTACGGCAACAAAGAGTGAGCGCGGAATTTAAGGCCGGTGCTCACTGGCGATATGTTCTTAAGTTTCATATTTTGTTTTAAGTAAACATAAAAATGCTTTATTGATTTGAAAAAAAAAACACGCTTCTGTAGTCCAATACTCAATCCGAGATTTGACTTGGAGGTTCTGATACTTAAAATACCATACCCACATGGGACAATAAAATTGTATTTTAAAGGTTCTGAATTTGACACATTTTTTTTCTGCTATAGGCAAGAATACTTTAAGCAGTGTGAAATCAGTATGTTGTCAACTGGAGCGCACGCAGGCCGGCTGCTGGCTGCGTGTTTGGCACATTGAGTCACGACGACTCGAGTGCTCGATACTCGGGCACCACTTTGTGATAACAACGTAATGGTAGTTAGGCACTTTTTGGCAGCTAACTATAAAAAATATATCTAGCCGTAGCCCTTTAGTATTAAATAATCGTAAAAAAGGCGTGGCTAGCGGGCTGCCTCTTATGCGGGAAGTACCGGTTTGAACCCATATGCCGCCATGTACCAAGGATCTGAGTTATAAACATTACTTGTTTTACGGTAAGAGAAAACATAGTGAGGAAATCTACACATTCAGACGACTGAAACTGGTCAGGTTCCTTTGTTAACAGGGTCGCGGAGGTCAGTAGGAAAAGTCGATCCACTGTAATAACCTCATCTGCAATATCCTGGATCATGGTCCAAAGCTGACTCTGGGCCCTCAAGTGCACAACAAGGATAACGTAGGATGATGATGACTCGTACAAAATCCGCATTTTTTATTGAAACTAATATGACAAAATATCATTACCGTCTTCTTGATTGTGATTTAGGACTAAGCTTTTAAAGAGACATATTGAACCTTTTTAACGAGTTTGTTTTCAGATCCCCAAATATCCACATTTTAAAGGTTGATTAAATGTTGTAAATAAAAGCTTTTAGTTTGTTTTTATTAGACGTAGGTAAGTGGCGAAGGTATTTTTCATCGAAACGCGACACAAACTCAAAGCGCTGTAGTTTGTATGCAGACGCCGTTCCCTTCGCGTAGCCTTTATACCCCGCGACGGATTTATTATGTACCCAACCTTTGTATTTTCTATTTTTCATGTGTCTGTCACTGTGCTTTTGCAACTCTTAAAATATATTATCTATCTTGAATACAGGAATGCTCAGAAGTTAGCATTACATAGGCCCCTATGTAAATCATCTGTTAACTAGGCATCATCATCACGTCATAAAAATATGAACGTAGTCATCGACCGTCATTTAGCTTTTTGACCCTAATTATGTCTTTGGTTCCACACAAATAATATAACCTTCAAACGTACATTTGTTAGAACTTTTCAAAAGGCATACATTTACTTGGCTTCATAATTATCTGGCAAGTAGTCGTCACGTGTAAAACATTGAAAGAATGTAAGTAAAATACAGTGAAATAGTGTCGTGTTCGCCGGGGACGGCAGCGAGCCGTGATGCGGGCGCCACGATAACCACCACTAATGTAGTTACATGATTTGTTAATTATTTGGTGTGGCTGGAACAATACTTGTGTGCACACGGCCGCACGGCAGACTCCTCAAATTTAATTTGAGACCGACTCTATTCCCTTTGTAATAAATTCTCTCACAAAGAACAGGAATTAGATAAGTGACACATTTGTATGCCCATACTGTTTTTGTATTCCTATTTGTGCTTATTATTAATTCTGTTTTTGCAGTTCACTCGGGCAACCTGACGTGCTGCCAACTATACAGTGTTTCGGATTTGGTCAGTTTCGCCATACAGATCACCTAATAGGATTACCGAATTTTCTAACATGGTATAAATTAATAAAGCATCTTAGCTCAATTAAGTAGTAGGACACATAATATTATTTTGACTGGGCCATGTAATTGCCGCCTCGACCATCTATTGCGGTATCTTTTTTGATATGGGAATCGGGGGGTGAGCTATCTCATCCGCCACATTAAAGTACATTAGCTTTTTTTATCCAAATGAAATTTATTTGCATAAAACACACATTGTACACATTGTGTTAAAAAAGTTGATACACCTTAACGTGGCTTATGCATGTAAAGGGACAGAACAAATGCATTAGAGACTTGCAAAGCGGAAACGGAACGTGAACTCTACAATTTGACAAAGCCTTTTCAGCGTGGCTGTGCCTCGTTATTCCCTCTGAAAATAAATTAACCGTGTCGGGCATGAAGTGTATCTCGTGGAAAGAATTTGGGTGATTTATTAGAGGCGGGCAGGCACCGCGGCTGTTTGCTTTGAGGCCCAGCGGCGCGGGATTGGGTGATAAACACAAACGGGCCGCGGGCACGGCACCCTGCGCTCGCGACTCATTCGGAGTGGCACGGGAATTGGTACTTATCTACCAGATTTCGTGTTGTAACTAAACTTAGCTAAACTATTGAAATATTTATGAAAATGCACAACTTATTACTTGATACTTAATATTACTTGCATGTAAAAAGCAATATCAAGTATTCAAACTTTTAAAGTTATTATTAAAACTCATACGCCAGGCAATGTACGATCGAGGACCAGTGCCAGTTACCACCAGTCTTATGGCCGAAATCCTTTGCATATCGCATCGTAATTTTCTAAGGACAAAAAATCAAATAGCTATTATATATTCTACTTTCTGATGTATTCTGATCGGTTGATTCGAATTTTGAAATCATCTGACGACAGCTAAGCGAAACTCTCTGCAAAGTGGTAAGTCGCAATGGACCCTGATAATACTCATAGTAACTATCATTATTTTTAAATATTTTTACGGCCACACAATTTAAAACCTTAGATAACCTTTCTTATGAAACCCTTTTTATAAAAGAAAACCACCGAATTATTATCAATTTTTAAACTGTGCCATTACTAATATAAATATGTTTTTTTAATGTTTTGCTATCAATTTCTCATCTAATTTTTAAGCCTTGCAATGGAGTTTTCAAACTAAGGAATATTACATGTACTACACCACACAGTAACACGTTCGATCCTGACCTGTCACGCGAGTTTATGGCATAATCTCATTCAGCGGCCGCGGGGTGTATGACGCGATCCAATTCATTAAAACTTGCCGATCCCCGCCCAACTAGTTACGGCCGTTACTACTTGAAAGCTATTTGTAAGCCGAAAGCCGGATTAGTTAACGATGACATTCTGATTTAGACAAACAAATTGATACTTTTAAGTGTTTCCGAGTACGATTGGCCCACATCCGAGCTAAAATAACTTTAAATTTAGGATATTATTAACTAGCACTTTAAAATTAACGGTACCTACTACTAATAACAAAAGTACAATTATTATAATACAAAAATTTACATTCCAAGTCAGTAACGTACTCGCATGAGATGCGAGGTACTTAAAACACACATTCGGTTTCATTGTAATTAAACAATGATATCGAGGATTGATTGAAATAAAATAAGATAACAAGAACCGCGAGCTTACGCGCTCTTCAGACAGCCGAATTCGGGCTTGTTTTTAGAGCTTTTGTTACATGAATGCAAGTATTGGCGCGACGTCGTCTTATATGACGCGTAATGAGTTATTGCCTGTAAGTGAGGCGCCGCGCGGTCGCCGCTGTCCGTGGTAATTGTTAACACGTGCCTCACGTGAGCTCGCCCTTTAGGGCTGGCTACCGATACTCGTAATTTTGATTTTCATGTAAGCGATACAACAGTGCAAAACTTTTTTATCAAACACTAGCAATTCCCCGCGATCCCCATACACCCCCCTGATCAAATCTTTGCTCTTTTTAGTATTAGTATAGATTTACAGACGTTGGAAAAAACTGGGATCGCCTTGTCATCGAACGAACCTTTCGAACTATGCTTGGGTCAAGTGTTGGCTGTCAGTCTTAAAGAACCTCATTTTTGTCTTTGTTCGGTTGTAACCTAAGCAGGCTTTGCATGGGTATTAAATAAAACATAGCCTATGTCACGTAGGAATAGGGTCGCTTTCCACGAAAGAATTTTCGAAATCAGTTTTCTAGAAATTACTTTTTACAAAAATACTTACAAACTATAAGTACCTTATAATAACCTCTTAATATAGGAAGTATCTTTGGTCGCTACTGTTTATTTTGTGTTCTTGTTATTAAAATTAATATTGATTGTGACATTAGAAACCTGTAAAGTTTCGCAAATGATTATACGCAAGAGTCAACCCTAAATACAAGTTTGAGTAAAAAGCACTCGAAAGCGGCTGACAAACCGCAATTTAAATGTAAATCGTTTCCGCGAAAAAATGTGGCACTGAATATGATAGCGCATAATCGACGCGGCTCCGGGAAACGGTTAACGCCGCGGTAAGTAATAAGTATGCGGCTGCCGCACACCCTTATTTTAAAACTGTGGCCACTGAAAACTTATTTTTTCAACTTTCTCCACACCTCATAACACACGATACACACGAGTATTTAAGAGAATTTTCAAAGCAGACGATGAAACTACAACTTATTTCTTGTTGTGATGTCGATGACAATGTCTGTACACAAAATCGTCATCATCACGTTAACAAGATAAATCACGATAACTAGTACGCAGGTGATATAACGCGAGTGCAAAATACACGCAATATAATTTAAATATTACACGACACATGCTTACAGAAAAGTATATATTTTGTAAATTTAATGAAATTATTTAATTTTTATGTATTGTTGATCCATTCAACAATACTTACGTTAGTAACAATACTTAGATAAATATTGATAAAAAAGTTAAGTTCCTTAAGTTGGTAAAATATTTTTGTTGCTAGTTCTACGAGTATAAATAAACAAGTACCTAAAATGGAAATACGATTCTAAGAACACACATAAATCTACTACGCTCGAATACAAATAAAAGTTCGGTTTTTAAAACATAGGGCTGTTTTGCGACACACGTCGCGTCGGAGCTCGAACGCGCTTATTAAAAGTTTCCTCTAACGTGCACTTTGGAATCAATTCGAGCAATCGCTGAGCCGCAGCCCGAGCGCTACACGCTACACGCCACACGCCGCACGCTACACGTGTGGTCGCGTGCGCCGAAACCACTCATGTGGTGGCTAATGGCTGGCCGAGCGCTCGCGCCAACTGAAAGGCGTTAACCATTATGTGGCATTTGAAACGAAATAGCCGGCCTGTAACATTTCTGGCTGTCAACTAGAAATCTTTAATTCCGTATAACAGGGTCATGTAGGTACTCATAGTGGAGGCTGTTAAGAAATAGACCTTATCTTAGATACGAACTTCATCACATAACACATAATAAGTATGTGATTGAGTAATTCTAAGCATTTCTTATCAGCAGTGCTATTCTCTAAAACTAATGTCAAAATCCCGCAGCGGTTCCCGCGGCGGGCTAATGATTTGGTATTCTGTAAAATTTATTGTCAACTTTGACAATAATGTATGAGATGACATAAGCATTCGTATGAGATGACATTAGCATTCGAGCCCGCCAATTTACAGGCAAGGTAAACGTACCATACATCGGTATGATAAGGAACTTGCATATTACTTTAATCTTCAATTAATCTTTAATTTTCAAGAAAAAAACGGGGGACTACGAGGGTCAAACTGAAAGTTCTTAGAAAATCAAAAACTGATTACATTAGCCAGTTATTAGTTTTATTATATCTTTTCAAAATATTGTCCATTGACGTCAATACACCGCTGCATGCGATGGAACCACTGGGAAAAGCACTTTGCCCACTCGTCCTTAGGGGTCTCTTCAATGGCATCGCGATACGCAGCCACCGCTTCTTCAGCATTCATAAACCGCTTTCCTTTAAGTTTTTCTTTAATTTTTGGAAATAAATAAAAATCACAAGGCGCGAGGTCGGGGCTATACGGCGGGTGACCCAGTAATTCAACGTTTGATGTCGCCAAATAGTCGATCGTTCGCTTGGCGGTGTGCGACGAGGCGTTGTCGTGGTGAAGGAGGATCCTACTGCGAGGTCGTTTCTCTCGAACTTTTTCCAAGACAAGTGGCAAACAATTGGTAGTGTACCATTCTGCAGAAACTGTTTTTTGATCCTCTAACACAATTGTTGCGAAATGACCTATCCTTTCAAAGAACGAGGCCACCATTTTTTTTCCCGCACTTCGATCTCTCTTCACTTTAGTTGGCAACTCCTCGAAAGGAAACACCCACTGAGCAGATTGTCTTTTGGTTTCAGGATCATAACAGTAAATCCAGCTTTCGTCACCTGTTAGTATGTCGAACACAGCATTTGAGTCACCTCCGTTAAATCTTTCAATCATTTTACGGCACCAATCCACACGATGGAGTTTTTGAGCCTTAGTCAAATTATGAGGTAACCACCGGGCGCAAAGCTTCCTGACCGCTAAATGTTCGTGGAGGATTTTGTGCACTTGACTCATACCGATGCCTAAGCTTGTCCGAATCTGCTGATAGGTCACTCTTTTGTCAGTCTCTATCATACGCCGCACAACACAGATGTTATTTTCAGTCGTCGCCGTAGAAGGCCGTCCCTCACGTACATCATCAGTGAGATTAGTGCGACCACGTTTAAACTCATTAAACCAGTTGTAAACAGTCGCACGAGATGGGGCTTCATCGTGAAAGGCCAATCGTAGTCTATCATAACTTTCTTGTTGACTTAAATGACATCGAAAGTCATAAAAAATCATTGCACGAAAATTTTCTCGTGTTAAATTCATTTTGACGTGACACAGACAATTTTCAATTTGCCGCCAAGTCGTAAAACAAATGACAAATGAATGAAATATATACTCAGTAATATTGGCAAAGAGTTCTATTTTCAAATTTTAGAATATTTTTTTTATTATATTGTTTATAAGTGGCCAGTTCTAAGAACTTTCAGTTTGACCCTCGTAGCAGAGGCATATATAGAGGAACATATGTAGTAAATCTCAAAGCTTAATAGAAAATTTAAAGGTACTGTATGGGTGCGGTGCATAACAGGACTCCAATATCATACATTGATTGGTTTGATTTTTTGATACAATAGGTTGAGTTCGTACTAATGGAAATAGTGTCAACGACCCAAAATGGGTACCTAGTAAATAAAATCTCCTTTGATCTTTTGTTCCAAGAATAAATTTAATGATGAGTCTTCATTTCGGTAGCGCGGCTTTGTTTAACGTCCTCTGGTTTACGGCGCAAACCCAGCCCGGGGGCGGCGACTCCGCGGTTGTTCGTCTTACGAGATATTTATTCAAATTGAATGTTTGATGTTAATAATAACCTATTTACAACGAGCAGATAGAGACCGAATACCTGTACAATTATTTTGCTGGTTTCGTGTTGTTCTTGTACGAAATAATATAATTTTATTTTAAGTCTCGCGGTGACAACCCGAACAACAGATTAAATTACTCTTCTCGTGCGTATTTCTTCGAATTATACACCTTATGGCATAATTTGTGCTACGGCACCGTAGCACTTTGCTACGGCATGCAGGTAGCATGCTGCCACGAGGTGTGAGTTTGTAGCGGAATTGCACTTTTTTATATTTTGGTAGGTACGAGTAGGTATGATCAATTAAATACTAACCTAACAAAAGCTTAATGCGCATTCCTGATAGTTGGCTTGTAAAAACTAAAAAATACTCATGTGACAGGCGTCGGCAACCCCTGAAAAAATACTTCCCAAACGGTCTTTATATTCAATCCAAACTAGAAGGCAATATTTTGGCGCTGATTTTTGTTTACAATGAATGCTCACAAGACGAGAGTGGAAGGAGCTGCGCGCAAACAGCGTTGTTTTCCTAATTAGCTAATTGATCGCCTTAACCGAGTTCAAGCGAGAATTAAAAGCCGCGCGCCGGGTGCACTTTGGTTTCAGTGAACTCCACACAGATTGAATTTCAGTGTACCGTTGACTATTACAAATAGGAAGAATATTTTCTAAAAATAAGAGATGTGATTAGTTAAACCAATTGCCACACCTTGGCCCTACCCCGCGCCACAGTGTCGTATTGACGATACACGCTGGTGGCAATTTTTTCTATAAATAAAAATAAATCGCTAATGTGTTGCACACGCCAAACATGAGAACGGCTGGTCCAATTTGCTTATTATTTCAAGTATTCATTGAAGAACAATGAAACTTTCATTGGGAGAACAAAAATGCTACATAAATAGTAAAAAGTTAAAATCTGTCGTAAGTTCGCAGAGTCAACTCAGTCGTTAATTAAAACCATGAACCTTCTTAGACTTTCAAGTTTATGCTAGAATCGCCAAAATGGAAAAGTCAAGATTATTCTGGAACAATGGCGCCCGTCGCTGAGCAAGTTGGAACTAGTCGGCACTTGTTGGAGCGCCTTCGATTGTAGCGGAGTCATTATACGCAGTCAATGTATGGGAAACCAATATTTTTCGGATCAAAAGCTGAGCCTTGGCATACTTGTTCCTTAGGTAGACTAGTGTGGAAAACGCCCGGGAGTCAGCGGCTCACACCCCGCTGGGGGGCTGGGGGAAAGGGTGAAGTTCCCTTACTCCGCACGCACTGTGACTCGTCATACTGCTAATTTATACCTACTAGGGCAAGTTTGGTATCGTTTTCAGCTAAATCAAAGATAGCCAATTGACTTTTGAAACAAAACACAAACAAATTACAAAAAAATGGAATAACGGCCAAAAATAAAAAATAAATCAATTTTTTTTTTGGTAATGGCCATGAACTTTAAACGTGTACTAATATCTGCTTTACTAAAATATAGGTAAATAGCCGCATTCATACAGATTCCAAAAATATAAGTTTTTTTGAAAATATTAATAATAAAAATGTTTAAAAAAATATTTAACTCCACGCGGCAGACACGAAAATTCTTAGAAAAATACAGGACAGCCAAAATAAACTTATATATGTAATAAGACGTAATTTTAATGCTATTTTGATAAAAATATATTATATGAACCCTGGCTATAGGTTTACCGTCGTATTTAAAAACTTATTGCTCAACTAGATTTAGTGACAATGTCGGGTGCCTTGAATGTCTTTAATTATTCGATCTACATAGATATGTGCTTTAAACACCCACATATATTTATATACTGTCTCTTATGTACATGTGCCTTCGGAATCGCTCAACTCCGAGCACTTATGTTGCCACTGCAAGCACCTGCATCTGTGGCCGCCACAATTCATATTGCAAATCTCTCTCTCTTCTTGGCATTATTAATCCCATCTGATGGTGGGGTCTGCCTTCTCAATTTTTCTTTTCCACTTTGCCCTATCGGACGCATCGTCTACGGAGACATTGCAGAGTCTCAGGTCTTTCTTGACCACATCTGCCCATCTTGTTTTTGGTCGCCCTCTGGGTCTGGGCCCTGAGATGTTCAGATTGGCCGTAACATTTCCAACGTACTCGGGAGGTCTTCTTGCTACGTGTCCAAACCAGCGCAGCCTACTCTCTTGGAGCTTACGCTCGTTGGTTTGCGACAGACATGACCGGCCTTTTGCCACTTCAGCTTATTGCACCTCTGAACGATTCCTATGAGTTTAGTTTTTTGGCGGATAATCTCGTTCTGGATTCTATTTCTTAGCGAGATCCCCAGCATAGACCGTTCCATAGCTCGCTGAGTGACATGCAGTCGGTGGGCCAGCTTGACTGTCAAGTTTCACGTCTCGGCCCCGTAGTTCATGACAGGTAGGACGCACTGGTTATACACCCTGCTCTTCAGGCATTGCGTCGCCACGACGAGAAGATGTGACGCAACTTCCCAGATGCTGCCCAAACTAGCTGCACCCTTCTGGCGATTTCGCGCTCGAAGTTGTCTCTACCCAGTTGAAACACATGCCCGAGGTAAACGTATTCCTGGACAACTTCGAGACTGACTGCTATCGGTTCCGGGAATAGTGTATTCGTAAATACTTTTTTCTTTAGGTCTTGTTCATTTTCTACGGTGAACGATGCATGAAAGCATTTATTTATAAAAAGATCCATCTAATTGGGAATGATGGACCAAAGTCGATGACAGCTGGAAACCTACATGTACAGACTTGCCAGTGGCAGCCGAAGCATGTATTGTATGTATGTATTGACATTCTCAGTTGCAGTTGCAAAATGAAGTGTGGCAGCCGCAGATGCAGGTGCTTGCAGCGGCAACATAAGTGCACGGAGTTGAGCGATCAAATCAAATCAATCGTTTATTTGCGATTCACATTTACAAGTGCGATTCCGTGGGCAAATGTACATAAGAGTCAGTATATAAATATATGTGGGTGTTTTAAGCATATATCTACTCGTATGTAGGTCGATTAATTAAAGACCTTCAAGTCATCCGATATTGTCACTAAATCTAGTTGAGCAATAAGTTTTTAAATACGACGGTAAACCTATACACAGGGTTCGTACAATATATTTTCATCATAATAGCATTAAAATTACGTCTTATTATATAAACACCATATTCTATTCTCACTAGTTACAGGTCCTTAGCAACATGTAAAAGTTGTTTTTTGCTGTCTTGTATTTTTCTAAGAATTTTCGTGTCTGCTGCGTGGAGTTAAATTTTTTTTTAAACATTTTTATTATTACTATTTTCAACAAAACTTATATTTTTGGAATCTGTATGAATGCGGCTATTAACCTATATTTTTGTAAAGCAGATATTGGTACACGTTTAAAGTTTATGGCTATTACCAAACAAAAAATGAATTTGTTTTTTTTAATTTTTTGTCCGTTATTCCATTTTTTTGTATGAAAATGCTTGGTTTTTGTTTCAAAAATCAATTGGCTATCTTTGATTTAGCTGAAAACGATACCAAACTTGCTCTAGTAGGTATAAATTAGCAGTTATGACGAGTCACAGTGCGTGCGGAGTAAGGGAACTTCACCCTTTCCCCCAGCCCCCCAGCGGGGTGTGAGCCGCTGACTCCCGGGCATTTTCCACACTAGTCTACCTAAGGAACAAGTATGCCAAGGCTAATTCTTTGATCCGAAAAATATTGGTGTTGGCGTATAACAACCCAACTATTGTTCCTGTTATTCGGCCTAAAGACCATTCGGGCTGACAAAGCCGGCTTTTACGAAATTAACATTTTTTATCTTCCGTTCTAAAGGATTGCTCCAAGGTAGTTTTAATCTTCTCTCTTTCAAGATTAAAATATATTTGAACTGAGGAGTTCTGATCTTATAAACCAAAATGAGACAAGACAATTGTAGTCATTGCTCGTAGAGGATTGAATGAATGAATGGATGGAGATTGCTTATCCTGCTATTCATGTGGCTAAGTCACAAATTAAGATATTTGGACAGCCTTCTAAAATATATATTGTTCTGAATTTCTGAAGATAAAGGTTAGATAATATGCTCGGATAACTAGGAGGGCACAAAGCACGGCCTGAGCAAATCAATTAAGAAAATGAAAGAGCTTTCAACATTTTTGTACTTTATAAAAAACAGGCGAAGTGTTACAAGCGCGACAATCTCGTTAATGTAATTTCTGTCGCCAAGCAGGTGGCGTGGAAGTCTCGTGCCGCAAAAGAAAATAAACCCGGAGCAGATAAGAGCAAAGTTTCTCGCGAAATTTCTCGGGGCACTGGACAAGATACCTCTCTTCTCACGATATAAGGATCTGTAGATAGTACTCAGTCAATGTTATTAAAATCTTTGTACATATTCGATTTTATTATTTTAATTTCACAAACACATTCTAATTATTAGCACCATGCAACGGAACATCAAAATCCAAAAAAACAGTTAGTTACGAAAGAATAACGTATTTTTGGCTCATCGTTTGAAAAACGTAATATAACATGATCCATCTTATCTGTAAGAAGTGAATTGAATACTGGTTCGTTCATCCATCACGGTTAAAGAAAGACTGACTGGAGTAACAAATGGGAGGAAGACAGTGAGAGGTTATCTCCTCTATTTGTGCTCGCGTTTACGATCTTGTTACAATGGTATTTTTATTTACGGAGGAATCCTAAGACAAAAAAACAAGAGGGTTCGCGGCAAGTTAGCGCTCAGTTAGCGTTGTGTTGTGTGAGATAACGAAACTTCGCGAGAAAGACGCCGACACACTGACGCGGTGAGCACAAACTATTGTTATTTTACAAAGTCGTCGATTTTGGCTAAATTATTTCTTGAGCGACGCTCAGAATGCCGCGAACTGCGGTCGCGTGACTCGAGTTCCGGAAAGCGCGGTTTTTGTTTGTGTTTAAATTATCATTGAAACTGTTGCTTGTCTCGCTACGTATCCAACCCAGTAGTGTAGGTTATAACGATTTCAGGATCCCAATGTTATGGAAATGTACTAAGAAATAGGTCACTTAATATTTTACGTTGCTTTGTCCAAGGTTTATCTATCAGTTAATTTAAAAATAGCGTTCATTATTCGCGGGTAAACTTGTACACCTATTACTTTTTCTTCTATTTCAATACTACAGTTGATCACAATGTGACGCCTCCCTAATAGCCAAGTCGCCGCGGGCGCTGTCGCCCACTAACGATGTTGCTCTTTGTTTCGCTCGGCCACGGCGCGGGCGCAACTTTTGGCATTAGAGCATATCGCCAGGAAGACACGCCCTAAGTTGTACTAACTTTTACACACTGTGGAAAATCCGTGCAATGTTCCGACTCTTCTTTGATGACACACAACTTCAAATGGGTAGATAGTCGTACATGCCCGCTCAATTGAACTGGCGCTAAACTTTAAACGGAATAGGCGTTTGGTTCTAAAACGACACTTAAGATTTTATCGGAAGCCCTAAATATCCCCATGCTAAATTTGGCTTTGAATAAGCTACCTTTGCTAATTTAGAGCTAAGTTTTGAAAAAGTTTTTACTGACCACCAATCGCCGTTTTAGTGGTTTTATTATAAAAAACATCAAAGTACATATTTTATGGTAATATTAACATATGCATTAACGGTTTCTGGTAAAGATATTTATGCATTGCTTTCCAGTTTACGACTGTACAAAAATCGCAATTACTGTCATGTTATTTGAAAAATGGCGAAATAAAAAATGTGCTATCTCCGACGTAGTTAAGGCTGCATTAGAGTGGGCGTGGGCGCGGCGCTGGCTAGCTAGCGGCATCAGGCATCAGATAAGCGGCGCCGGTGCCGCGCGGCGACGTCGCGGGCCCGCACCGCAGCCGCAGCGCGCTGCCGCATGCTTCGTGACGCGCTGGGCCCGAATCATCGCTACGGAAACTACTAACAGTTACAGGTGCTTAGGAGTATTCAGGTGGTCTCCAGAAGTATAGATCTAATTGAACGGGTGCATAGTGGGGGTCATTCCCAAACATTATTTGTTTCTCATCTCAACTCGCGACAGTAAGTAAAGGTAGAGTTCACCAACACACTTTTAACATTCAAACAGCAGTAATATTTATATATAATATTTGACATATTTTGTATGGGAACTGTGTCATATAAATCGTCAATCTATGCTTAGCGGCTGTTTAAAAATTAATGAACTCGTGTCTAAATAAGCAATGTCTCAAATTATACGAATGCATTCACATACTTCTAAAGGAATTCAAAATTTCAATTTCAAAATTTTCTCAATAAGATCGTATACTAATGGAACGTCATATGCGGCTACAAATCTCATTTCTGCACTTTTAACCGAATATCTGTCGATGGAACACACTCGATTCGCGTCAGGCAGGGGTCTTACTCTGTAGGTGTTTTAAAATCCTGCGGAGCGGATCTGCTCACGCACGCGAAATTGAGGATAATCTGTGATGCGTAGCACCCGCGACAGCGCCATGTGAAATGTCCTTGGACATCACAGATTATGAATCTAAATCCCGCGTGCGTGAACAAATCGCACGTCTAGAAAAGCCCCAACGTCGTCCATATTTTCAACTCTTTCGTCCTACTTAACTCATTCAAGTAGGCGTCATAGTGTAAGTAAACAAAGAAGATGCCAAGGTTTAAATGCAGAAAGGTTTCCTCATCCGGAGTAGAGGTTCTGGGTGTCAGGCGGTGCGCGTCACAATAGCCGATATCTTCGGCGTGATATTGTTGCGCGGAAATGCGCCGCTTGTCGTGCTGTGTGAACGCACCGCAGGTGACTCAGCGATTTTATATTACGCTCTTCCGCAATGCAGTTCGGCTTTTATTGTTCAAGTCACTTCAATTTTCACTTCACAGTGGTCCAACTTTTGAAAGGAATTGGAACGCGAACTCGATAACCAATTGGGTTTTTCGCTACGGATATTAAATGTAGGAGTTGTACTCTGTTAATTGTTTTAACTTAAAAGTAGGTACCTACCTGAATAGAGCACACGACATTTTGATATGCGATAATAATACGAAAAGCAACTAGGCGTGCTAGGGGTTAGTATACAGTATAAAATAGTTTGTAATAAGTACTCGTAGAATTTGCTTGTAATTAATACACAAAGAAAAGATGAACTTTCCTTTAAGTTGATTATTTAATTTTAAACTGTCACGAAAAATGTACACATCTACTCTTATAGTCCTTAACATTGTTAATCTTAGACAGACAGACAGACAGTAGTGGCAACGCTTTGTCCCCGGCTCAGCGCGACTAGTGCCGGCCCGCGTCTCCGTCCGCGGCTACAAAGCGCCTTCAGACGGGCTCGGAGCTGCTCTAATTAATGAAGCCCCCCTCCCCTCAGTCCCGCACCCACTCTCAAAATATGAAACTTTATATTCTTAGTTAAAAGTTCGCGGGCGCTTTATATCGGCCCCTTTGACAAAGTTCCTCGGTTAAGATAATTTTGTAACTATGTGAAAGTTGCCGCTCCTGCGAATTTTGTTACGAACTCATTATTGTAATGGCTGGATTGAGCGATTTGAATCTTTTAATTAAATGTTTAGAAAGCTACTCATATCTAGCATACCCGTCTACGCAGGTTAGTTTTCAGTAAGCGGGTATTGGGTACAGGGCGCTTGTTAAAAGTTTATATTGTTCTAACTGCACAGCGCTTTCTACTTCGAAATCATGATGCAAACTTTATCATTATTTTGTAATAAATGTATTAACTACTAAAATTGGAAGATATTGAAAGTAGCACAGTTTTGAAGTAAGAAGTACATTCCATGACACATATACCTACTGCTTTGAGGTGCATGAAAGAAGCCTTATATAACGCATCGAAATATATTATGCGTTCGCCGCATCCCGGGTCGGGGAAAGTCGAGACGGCAACAAATAAATAGGCCGATCCATCTACCACCACTCAACAACGAAAAATAATCTTATCTGTCATTATACTTCAATTTGCAGGTATTTAAATAAACTTAAAAGCTCAGCATATGCAGCTGTTTCACCTTTACTTTTCAAGAACAATATTTATTTACTTAGGAAAAACAAAATAAACACCCTAAACGTATTTTCAGAAATAATTCACAGAACATTCTTTTGGTAAACGAAAAACTGCTGTTTCAAAGAATTAATCTCCGGCGATTTTGCGGTGCCGCCGGAGAAAATAGAAATTGTCTTTCGCCGAGCGAGCGAGGGCGGGCGGGATCGAAAGAAAACACTCGGTTATGAAAGTGGGCGATTGAATTTTTATAATTACAAAATCTATCGGATACTCGCCACCGCGGTCGCCGCTCAGTTACCTACTACAGGACTCGCATTTACTCTAACATAATAAATATATTGGGCAGATATTACATTCCATTTATGGTCACCTTGCGAGCAAACTGCTATGATACCTATGAGTGCTACGACGCAGTCACTGTACCGGCTTACAACACGATGATCTACTTTATACTCTATATGTTTGAATAGATCCTTAGTTTAGGAGGTGGAGACCTGGTGTCTTGTAATACAGATTGTCTCAATCCACAGCAAGCACCAGTCTTCACAAAAGTAAAACTAACCACCATTATTATGACCTGGGCTGACTGTATAAATTATGTAATACTTTTTGTGAAGAAATAAATACTTATTATTATTTATTATTATTATAGTAGTACTAGTACTACTTATACCTGATTGTTAGGTTGCATTATAATAAAGACCTCGTGCAAATCGAAAGCATTATTGACAGGGACGCAGGCTGGATGTAGTGGAGGCAGGTCACCGCAACCACATGCGATCCGCGAATGCCCCTAGGTTGAAGGGCAAAATCTGCTAAACAATGATAAGCCTTACTATACGAGATGAGAATGAGTTAAGTATCAAGACAATATAAGAAATTAGTATATAAGGGAAAGTCAGAGAATGGCGCCCCAGTGCAGCAGTGACAGCAAATATGACGGCAAACCGTTTATCTTGGTATGGACATGTGATGGGGACAAAAAGGCTTTATGTGACAAAAAGTGTATTTAATATGAATGTTTGTGGATAAAAGGGAAGATTCCCTTTTATCCACAAACAAGATGGCTATATGGATTTTATACAACATGTTAAGAGAAACACATACGACACCGACCCCAAATATAACGGGAACGTGGCAAGCACATGATGATGACGATACTGTGTACCTGAACGCAAATGCCTGATGTAATGTAATTTCCTTCGTGGCCACAGAATATGTGTACCTACAATTTATTATTTTATTTGTATCTTAATATTAAGCGGACTATAAATACAATTGTTTCACACTGGGGACCTGACTTCGTGACGATTGTACGTCGTGTGACAATGCGGTAAATGTCAGCTCTTGTGAGCGTCCCTGCAGGCATGTTAATGAGCTCCGCGGCATGTAGCCGATGTAGCCCGCCGCGGCCGGCCCACGGGGCATGTCACTGTGTTTGTAAACCTGCTCGAACCTGTTCATAAGTATTATGTACAAAATACAGGTAAATATCTTTGTGTAGAAACACTAGCAACTTTGAATCTGAGTACTGTCACTTAATTGAAGATAATAATTTTGATCAACAGTATGATTTCTATTTTACTATAAAACACTATTAATAGTTTGGTTTTGTTTATGTTATTATTTTTGAATTGGAAAAAAAGCAAAAGAGTCTTTTCCCACGCTTCTCTACTACGAGTAGACTCTCTCAACACCTCATGACATCGGCTTTTTCCTCTAACTGTTGTGTGTATGTTCTTCTTGGCCTTCCTCTTCTTCCTTCTATTTTACCTTCGAGTAATGTTTTCATATGTGTGTCATTCATGACTAAGCTGATATGTTTTTCAAAATTGTAAAAGAGATTATTGTCCAGTATCATCTACTCCCGTGGTAGGGGCGCGTCGCAGATTCTAGTACTCGCTTCGAATTCCAATTGGGCAGCAATTTCGTTGCGGGCGGCCGCGGCGATTCTCACAACCACACCGGAGTAAGGCAAAGAAGGAGTATAACGTCACTTCGGTAACAATATCGTAGTAATAAGAAGATTGGCTGTACATTTTTTATTTACTAAGCCACGATACTCGTAATGCTGTTGGGCAAAGAAATTATGATGTTAAAAATAACCTGAAGAGGTATGGTGATACCTACTGCGTGTAAATAGTACTATAAAATTTCGGTAAAAAAGATTTATAACGATCAATTAATCAAGATATCTATTATCACAGATGAGTCGGAGAAGGCTTAATTGATAACCGGAATGACAGAAGCATTTGAGCTATTTTGATTAGGTCCCAGCCAGTGTCACTCACATTTCCCAATAGTATAAGTATTACTTATTTAGTCTCTACTTTACTTTATATTTTTATTTTATTATAGTCTCGTGCACTGTACAAAGTAACCCTTCTCTTCTCGTCCACACTGCACCACAACCGCGTGGGGCTATTATTAATACGGTTAGCTCGTTCTATCTCGTCTCTTTTGTTTTACTAAGCGCCCGGCCGGAATACGGATGAGAGTACCCGCGGTGGCTCTCGCGCTTATTATCACTTCACTGCAACGCGCGGGCGCAGACGCTATGATTTGACGAAACATGACTTAAATGCGCCGGTTCGCATTTTTTAATTTACGCGACACTAGCTTACTCTTAGGTTCTTGTTCAGACCCAAGACAGTAATTTACTACCCAAAACAACATTTAGGTTATGCAACTGTTGCAAGAACGCAACTAAAATTATAATATAAACTTTAGGTTATTTTAACACCTAAAGCTTATATTATAATTTTACCTTTCCTTTAGATTAAGCTTCAGGAAAGCTCTAATAGCTATCAAACTGATTACGTCTGGAAAACAATGATTGCTTACAAAATAATGAAAATATGACAGTTAATATATTCATTGTTTAAAATTGGAATCTTAATTGCGAAAACTTTCTTCTTAGTCACTATTGTGCAAGAATTACTTAGAACTTTCTGTGATAGTAACGCATATAGTATAAACTCACTTTATAAGTGAGTTTATTCGTTATCCTAGTCGTTTTATAAACATTCATGACTCAAGTACTCATTACACAAATATTTGCCCCTTGCGGGATTCGAACCCTATATGGTTTTGTAGTCCGGAGTGGTTCCCACTACACCAAGACGGTCATCTATTATACATTCCGAGTAGCAAGAAAGTATTACAGCGTTAAAAGACATGCTTTCTGAATTCTGCTAAAAATTGTGTTCTCGAATCACCTAAGCGAAGTGTATTGAGTGCCGCACCAGCAGCAGTCATCAATCACCCCGCTCGTAGTTTATTTGGCCGGCTGTATTCTGTTACCGTCGGTGCTCGCTTTGTCTCGCGGCCATTACGCGGCAACGTCAACGTTACGATGCTGGAACGGTGCACTCGACGTACAGTCGGCAGCACGTCAGGTTACCTAGACTACGAAAACAGCTTTCATTACATAGGGAATAGAGGCGGTCTCAAGGTCAACGTCGGGTCGTGTGTACAATACTTATTCATGAAATAATGTGCTGTAGCTGCACTGATGACCGGGTTTTATTCTTGCTTCTTATGGCGGTTGTACGTAACGTTACATGCAAAATATTTTGTCTTTTTACTCAAACACCTAGCCCTAGGGTTAGATTGTCAGTCACGTAAAGCCATTTAGTTGTACCAAGCTCATTTTCTGGGCTATTACTGGCTTCATTCGTTTTGTCATAAAAATACGGGAGGACAAACTCGTGACATGAAAATATGGAAACTAAATTC
Source organism: Pyrausta nigrata (assembly GCA_949316185.1). Classification (NCBI taxonomy): domain Eukaryota; kingdom Metazoa; phylum Arthropoda; class Insecta; order Lepidoptera; family Crambidae; genus Pyrausta; species Pyrausta nigrata. The sequence goes on from OX438943.1 coordinate 282,657, forward strand.
TGAATTATTCTTGTTTCAATCATAGCTATCGTATCCTATCCTATTCCCGGCCGTGAGCTTGTAAGCTTTCGCCGAGCACGTCGAATAAGCAGATTTATCTGAATATTTATACAGCGCGCCACAGAGACGGGGCAAGGAGGGGTTTATCCCGGTGCCCGGATCCGACGTATTCAAAGCGACGCTTGGCTTATCCGCTGCGACAGAGATAAGGCCCGCGGCCCCCGAGCCGTGTCCCGCTCGCCGTCCCGCGCGGCCTTGTGTCCCGCACGAAAAGCGCGCACGTTACGATGGGATATAGTATCGATAAGTACTTGTATCGCTGTAACAGATTCGGATATTTTATTGATGACAATATGTTACATAGTTGTACAAAAAAAAACCCGTTGAGTGCGAGTCGAACTCGCGCACGAAGGGTTTCGTACAATTATCATACAACATTAGATACTACAAGTATATTATGACCATAGTTTTTTTTTTCAAAAATTCGCACACAGATAGTGTGCGCATTTTTGGTTTCTTATTTAAACTTATATAAATATAAAGAACACGTTTCCTCCCGTGTTTTTATAGTTTTTTAACACTCACAGTGTTAAAACTATAAAAAACACGGGAGCCCTTAATTTTATTCTGTTTAAAGTATTTATTTATTTGTTGTTATAGCGGCAACAGAAATATATCATCTGTAAAAATTTTAACTGTCTATTAACAGACAGACACAGCGGATTCTTAGTAATAGGGTCCCGTTTTTACACTTTGGGTACGAAACCCTATATGCTACCATACTAAACATAGCTTTTAGCGATGTTTACCATTTATACAGGTTAAATCATTCATTGGCTCTTTTGTTTTTTGGGTATCCTTTAGTGACGTCTGCACATTAAATGCAACTGTAATATACTTTCATATGCGGTAAAGAAACTATCGCATCGCCAGTCCTTCGATATCGAAACATTTTGTACATCCCTATACGAAGGATAATGCGGCATTCACGTTGATTCAGGCGGAAGAAGTTAACTTATGCGGCGCTCGCGTCTCGGGCTCGGCAGCGCTATCGCCGATAGGCTTCTATTGCTCCGCACGCCGCACTCGTGCGCACAACAACGACTCGATTTTACATTTTACGACGATTCTATTGTTCACTTATTTTTTTCTATTTTGGAATACAGAACGTTAACTTCAAGTTTTCGAAATGACTTTCTTAAAATATTTTATCTTTAAGTAAAATTTATTCCCTAGTTATATTATTATACAAATCTAAATGGATTTTCTTTCTGTTTTCTGGCTACCTCAATTCATAACAGTGCTTAAGTGGAATAAGTTTGCATTTGTCAGAATACAAATTAAACTAATTTATTCGTAATAAACAACCCCTTACATTTTCATTAAAAGTAGACAAGAGCCTTGAAAACTACTAATTAAATCGTCAGACTCTCGAATGTTTTCACAAAAGATGTTTCGCGAACAATGCGCGGTGACCTGCGCCCTTGCAACACCTACCAATACTAACCATACGTAGCACGTAGTGGGTTCGATGTTTGCTTAGGGCGGCGTGACAGGGCGGGCGGAGGCTAGCAAGCATCGTTACCGCCGCGGGTCACACAAGAACACTGTGCACAACTACCTTCCTCCAATTCGGGAACCGCATCAGGGTACAGGGTTTTGCAAAAACGTTTTCTCTTCTCCATGATACTCGTATTTCTAAAGGCTATTGAAATTGTCGTATTTATGAGTTTGTTAAGGCAATATAGCAAATCTCTAATAATATGTAAATTAAAGAAAGTTCTAGCAAGAAGTGTAAAATAGAATGTTACTAAGTAAACACAGCCGGTAACGCCTTAAATATTTCGGAGCAATATTCAATCTTTGCACTAAAGCAACAACGTGCAGTCTGCACTACAGTGCTACCACAGCAACGATTTACGCATTTAAAGCAAAGCATCAAATGCCTCCTAATCCCCGCGGCACACGTGTGGCTGATCCCGCACTCGGCTCCGCTCACGCCGCTCACTTCGCTCAGCGCGCTCCGCTCCGCGTGCGGTCGTGTGTGCGGCGAGCTAACAAGCTGCAATCTCGCTGCGCACTCCGCTGCGGTCACACACGACCCGGCAATACCAGACGCTAATGCACAAAAGAAAAATGAAATGCGCTAGGATTAATGTGCTTTCTTTGTTTTGTTTCGTGAAGTTCGTAGCTGAGGAGCGGAATTATTTACTGAATATGAACAAAAGCTTAGCGTATTCTCGTATTGGCGTAATTAATCAATAGTTTCATTAAAAGTTTGAATTACGGCAATAATTTAAAATAGACTTGCATTTTTGGATCCTTTGTCTAAATATACTGGTTTAGCCAATATCGAGTAGTTTCTAGGAACAAGATTATTGGAAGCAGGGTTTCAAATGAAATACAGAGCTCGTGTTCCAACAGTCAATAAATAACCGAAGGCAACGGACCCGCAAACGCAAGAACCCGGTACCTTTGCGATGGGTCACAGACTGCCAGGCGCTCCAATATCACAGATTGGTTTGGTATTAGCCTCCTTGCTCCTTGCGGAATGTCGGAGCTTTACACAAAACACAGACGGTCCAATCATGTCTAGTTTGTAATATTGGAGATGGGTACAGTAAATTGGTAGGTACATTTGTAATTGAGTTATTTGTGTGAATGGTGCGAGGAGAGAAGACTTTACTACTCTTCGGTGTAGTTAGGTACTTGAACCATGTACCGCTGAGTTTTTTACAAAGTACATATTGCTTTTTTTGTTTTAGGCTTTGAGTTCGTGTGGAATAAAGCAATAGAAAACAAATCCATCATAATTGCCAGAAAGTCCAAGCTGTGTTTAATACCATACACCAATCACGATCCTCAGTCATAAGGACTAGGCATTCGACTACGGAGGAGTTTTGTAATGTATTCCAGTTCAGTTATATCATCTAAGGTGTTAGTTTTGTCATAACTAACACACATGTAATGTATTTGCATCCACAGCATCACGCCGCAAGACGCCGAGTTTAGATTAGTTTGCGTCTCTGGAGTCACCGGCACAAATAAACCTTGTGTACGTTCTCATATTCACAAGAAACACACGTCCTTATGTATCGGGGTTGGATCAACGAACAACCATACTTTGAATCGGTTTATGTATACTAATAAATTGTTAGCTAGGGAGAAATATCTGGCAGGAAGTAAGTACTTGTTGACTCTTGTTCCCGTGATGAATTCAGTTTCGAACTCAAGAACGGCTCTAGAAACTTGGGAAGATCAGTGCGTCGTATTATATTTTTTAGTGGAGGGAACTTGTCGACTTTAGGCGCATCATGTAGTAACTAACTTTGTTGCTTTGTTACCACCTGTGATGATAAATATTTTTTTGACAAAATCTTGGAGTTTGATAGGTCAGAATCCGTTTTGGTAAATTTCATAAGAATCAAAGGTTAGGTTATGTTATTGAACATTTCAAAAGTGAAGTTAAGTCCTTATTTTTAATAGAAAATTACCGGTACTTAGTTCGTCAAGATTCTCAGAAGCAAAGAATACTGCCTCTAAACCAACATGAACTATTTAAAAATTTCTTAAAGCAGTAGGTAGATATTATATTTAATTGTAGCAAGTCGTAATTTTACTCTGCCGTAATTGAATTGAATTCAAATCCCGCTCAAGAGCCCGGTTCACCCGGCAGCGACTTATCTGCTATATTTTATTAAAAATAACACTGCCAAAGGAAAAGCTTCAATACAAATATGTACATGCACCGTGGTACTAATAATATTTAAAAGCCGCAATCATAAGAGATTGTTACTATTATTTTTACAAATCAACCTTTACAAAAATTGGTCTAGTGACTCCATTTCGTCCCGAGGCGTACACACGTGTCTTCTCTGCAGAGAAAAGGTGTGCAAGCCTATTCCGCGGCTGTAAAGTGTGGATGAAAGGCCGTGAAAGGCCGAGTCCTCCAGCTTTTGAGCGCAGTGGCCCATTGACTGGGAGTGCCTGGGAGCCGGCCTTTACTCGCCTCCAGGGCTGACCGGAGGGAACGGTTTTTTGCTACTGGCAATATTTATTTCTCCTTTATTGCCTTAACAAAGAAGCAAATATAGTGGACTAAATGCCTTAAGGCATTCTCTACCAATCAACCATTAGGTGAAGCAGAATAAATTATAAAAGATTACAATGATTACATTGTTGGTACTAGTAAAAGTGTCTAGTTATTCATTAATGGCGCATTAAAAGTATCTCAATTAAAGGACAACAGAAAAAATACAGTTTTACGATAACTAACTGATGTATAGAGTACAAATGACTTAATTAATATAAAAGAAAGTGAACCTTTATCGACATTGTAATCGAGCCAAAAATAAGTAGATCGCCCGACTGTACAATCGAGTTAATTATCATGTACGCATTTCTAAGGCTTCAAATATAAATGTAGGTACATGGAAGGAAACTTACTTATTCATTTAGCTAAGAATATTTATTTATGTTTGATTATTGAATCTGCTCAGATATTTAAGTACCCTATATGTACATTCATATTTAAATTCTCATATATTAATGAACTCAACTGTACAGTCGGGCGATCTCTTTGTGACTTTATTACTTCACTTTCGTATCCTTACCATGAGTTAGCGATATTCAATACTAATTATATCTTTTTATCGTCTATATTATAACCACAGAGCAACAATGGTAATTAAAAAAATGTTTCTTTCTGTATGTACAAAGCACTAAATACATCCCAACATGGCCTCGAACACTGCTTGGGAACAATAACTGTGAGAAGATAGAAGCCCAAGAAACTCAATAACTCACTCATACTAGTAAACTATAACATTGATAGCACAGAGCTACATCAATTTCCTCTTTATAGATGGCATAACCCGTTTACGAGCCTGTGTCTAAATGGATCACCAGTGGTTCGATGCCAGCCTTCATCGTCGTTATTTATCGTAACAATTTCCACACATACGTAACTTCACCTATTTCGTTATGATTCAAGTCGTATGCCATGAATAATATTTGTATGTTTCGATAGGCTGGTTGGCAGCCCTGTGTGCAAACAGGCGGCTATCAACATTGCATCAGCACACACGCGGCCAATGCTATCTCGACGAGGTTCTAGATATGTTACGCAGTAACTTATTTCAATACGTCTACAACTATAAGGTGACTTTTAATCAATTTAAAATATTTTAATGGCGAATACTAAAGCAAAAATAAAGTCTTTTTTTCAAGTAACATTTTCTATTTCATCCGCTAGTTTTTGTTTTTGTTTTTCCTAACAATGTAAATGTAATATTTTTAGGCGCATGCTGTACATAGAAAGTCTTATCGCCTATCTCTCTCTCACTAACTAAACCTATCTCTCACTTTACTAAACCAACCCCTCTTCCTGCATTTCATTCATAAATTGTTTCAAATTATGAACAGCACTAGCTCAGCAAAAGAAAAGAATAGACCCCGCCACAAGCTACGCTATGCAATGCTATCACAACATAAGTAGTTAGTGTCACTATGTCATTATGAAACCTGTTAATAGGGAAATTTCTGTGACGAAATACTGCATTTTTGATGCAGCATTTAGGTATTTACTAAGTTTAATTGCAGGGGATATTTCCAACGAATCGGAAGCGGTGCAGTGTAAGCTAGATTTTTAAAAGATACTGAGTAAACAATAATAAACAATCTACAAAGTAAGACTAAAAATGCAACAAAAAAAATAAAACAGTAATAATTACTGGTTCGCTTCTTTTCAGTGGAAATGCACCTTAATGTATGTAGGTATTGTAAATAAATTAAACTCGTTTTCAACTTTAATTCATTTTATTTGCAATAATAAACAGTACACGTTGTAAGTGACGTTTTGCTACGTACATACCATTAGTTTGTATAAGGAAACCTTATAATTGGCCTTACTTGCTTATGTACCTAATTATAACCTAACAATTAATCTGTTACGTTGTATGGTTTCTAATTAAATAAATAAATACACACGATAGGTATTTACATTACATGTTGGACGTGACGCCCTTGTACACGCACACATTGTCTAGCACGGTCGATGCAATGCCGTCGGACCTCACTGAGCACTTCTAGTTCACTGGACATCACATCAAAAGCACTTGTGATACGCGCGCGTAGTGTCCCGGCAGCAACTCCTGAACCCGGGTGTAGTGGTACGGATGGAGCCTTCCGCTGCGCAGAAGCCGCCACACGTAAAATTGGCTTGCGCCAAACATACGGGCAGCGTCTCTCGTGCTCGCCACTGGGTGCCGCTGGAAAAAGTCCAGCACGTCTTGTTCTATCTGCGCTCGGTGTGGTGAGGGTCTCCCTGGGTCGGGACGCGGCTGGAAACTTCCACTCTCGCGAAGCCGCTGCACAGCCCCGAGGATGGTGCGTAAACTCACGACGCGACCATGTCGTTCTTCATAAAGTTCTTGAGCGCGCAACATGACTTCACCTGCATCTCTGTAGCACAGAGCCATATTAAAATAAATACTCTTGCGATGAGTAGCGGTACGGCATTTTGCAACGCGGAGCGAGCGAGTTGCGCACAAACGAACAGGTGAAAAGTTGTAAGCGAACTAATCAAACTCCCGCGGCCCGCGCCGCGCGCGCGTAAAAGTGGGCGGGGCAGTACGGCACGTGTATCGGTGGGCTTTGGCATCATAATAAAAGCTTCGCGGTGCGCTTGTCAAAAAAACCGACAAACGCGCCGCAATCCGCAAACCTTTGACTATGCGCGGTCGAGATGAATGAATGGCGAGTTGGCGCGTGTAAGCTGGGAGTGAGAGGGAAGATATTGACATCCTTTACAAAACGTACGCAAGCGAGTAGGAGTAAATGACTACAACGAACAGGTTGTTTTATTTTACTTAGAAATCAAAATGTTTTTTGGCGTTTTTCTCGAAAACTAGCAACTTAAATTGAAAATGATACATGAAAAAAATAATTCATTTTTACTCTAGTATTCGCCATTAAAATATTTTTAGTCAATTCTAAGTCACCTTATATACTTATACGTTGAAGATACCACACAGTGGTGTGGTTATCGCTAAGTAACTAAATTGCCTAAATTAACCGTGTGATGGGTTTAGCGGTGGCTCGTAAAGCCAAAACAGTTGATTCAACAGGCCAGATAAACGAAATCGCTATAAAACTTTTCTGTAACCTACTGACTGTCAGACAACACACAACCACTGGTCGTTGAAATTTGTCATGCAATAATTAGGTTCTTTGGAAATTATAGGCGAGCACTAAGAGATTCGGTTTTCTTTTTCGACTACGAGCACGCCTAAAAACGGAAACGGGCGTAGAAACTCGCGGGCAAAAATTAGTCAGTGATATAAGGGTACGGGGACACTCATCATTATATGTAGCCAGTTAAAAGTCCGCACTACAAATAATTAAAACAATAACTTTCTGTCCTGATCCTAGTTATAAAAAGCTCGCGTTCGAAAGCGAACTCGGTGGAAATAATTAATGTTGTTTTTGCATAATTTACAAAATGGAAGACAAATAAATAGCTCGCAAGAAAGCATCGGGCTTAAGCGAAAAACAAGTTTTCGTGTTTTGTGTAATTTTCCGTGTAAGCGGTGTTTGCGCGCGCTAATCGTTCGCAAATCGCCAACAACAACAGCGATTGTTTGCCGCGCGTCGCCCGCGCCGCCTGCAATACACGTAGAAGCGGTAGTCTTATCCTATATAATATCCTACTAAAGCCCTTTAACCACTAGTAAGTACTAAATAACAATCTGTGTATGTTAGCTAAAATAAGGTCACAAGAATTGGCAAGATACAAATATTGCCAAAGTTAACCAGATATAGAGTATGAAATTAATGCAATGCGGTCTAGGGTCTATCCTACTAAACCTAGAGTTCACCAACACATGTTTAATTTTTAATCAACCGGTTTAGCATTATTTGACATATGTTGTATGGGAATTCCGTTAAATTATCCGTCAATCACCGTTTACCAGCTGTTTAAAATTAGGTAAACTCGGGTCTAAGTACATTTAGCCTGGAGTTCACCAACACATGGTTAATTTTTAATCAACTGGTTTAGCATTATAATTTGACATACACTGAAAAAAGGATCAACCAAACTAGTTTTGTTAGTTGAAGGTTTCGTTGTAGGGAAGTGAATTTTTGTTAAATATAAACAACCTTCTGGTTATCAGTAACAAAACTGGTTTGTTACTGATAAGCAGAAGTTCGCAAGTCACTAGATTACGGCCTGCTAGTAGCCAAATTTTGGTTACTGTTAACCAATCATTTTTTTCAGTGTAGGTATTTTGCATGGAAATTCTGTCAAATGAGCCGTCAATCGGCTTTACCGACTATTGAAACATTAGTTACTTCGGGTCTTTTTTACGGTTATTGCTTCAATTGGGAATATTATCTCCAGACGACAGCACGTCAATGTAAACAGTAATAGGGGCGATTGTGCAACAAAAGATACAGTCTGATTTGCTGGCGACTGTAATAAGTCACTTAGAATAATATGTTAATAATATAATATGTTATTTCGTTAAAACTTGCAAAATAATTGCTTAAGTTATAAAAATATAATAATATATGTTTTTACATAATTCATATTTTTTTAATAAATGTGATAATGATAATATTTCATCTTAAATCCTTTAGCTGACATCGTTTGTTTTTCATTTGTGTTTGTAATTAACAAAATATGTTAATGATATTCATTTGCCAGTGCGTTTTCTTAGCCTTCTCATGTTGTGGCTGCCTCCGTAGTTATCCCGCTCATTACAACTTTCATTGTTCTTTCGAGCCCACCACCCCCTTCCCCTCCTGCCCCGCGGCGACCCCCTCACAGTAAATCATTTCATTTTCCCCCAAAAGCACTTTCCAAATACTTTTCAAAAAAACTTTTAATAGACAATCCTCTTGTCTTACAGTTGATTAATTATTGTCACTTGTAGATACGAGTATTAAAACACGTTTAAAAAAGCTAGGGGAAATAATGGTTTTGTAATTAATTACCTAATGAGATTAAGTTACAGAAGCACATGTACCTACATAACCGGGTAAGTACTGCTCATTCACACGAGGAGATTCCGTGTTTATTAAAAAAAGACACTAGTCTTTTTTCCATGATTCGTTTCTTTTTTGATGGCGATGGCGGTAGAATGTTCACACGCATCACGAATCGTGAAAAGTGGTGGGTCGACTTGTTCGTGTTTAGCAGTGCACCCAAGACTAAACTCTGAGTCATGAAACCAATGAACGTAAATTTGGGTATTTTGACGAATCGTGAAAAATCGCTTTTCCCTATGTTATATGAACAACCTTGACGTTGACCATCATGACGTTACCATGTTTTTTGATGAATCGTCATCAATGACGGTCCTCGTAAGAATGAGCTAGTAAATAAAGATTCACTTTAATACTACTTGAGATTTCTTAAACGAAGCGGTTTAGCAAATGGAAACCTCCACAATACTGGTATCAAGGCTTTAACGTGCTCTTGATAAAGAAGAAAAGCTCTGGTTTGGAAAACTTTTTAAAGGGAAATTAAATTGTAGCAGCTAAAACGGTTCCTGCAACCTCGCCGAGGTTACAGCGTGTTTTAATAACTAACAAAGCCTCAGGTGCTGTTGTCTAGACTCAGAGGCGCTACTCTGTTCGACGATTGTCGTATATTTTCGATTCTTGCTGTAGTATACTCTGCTGCCAGCATAGACGTAAATTATATTGGTTACTCTTACTAGAATCGACTTCCTTTCACATTTATGGGCAATTGTTTTAAATGTAATTTCCTAATTTATTTCCTAATAAAATTAAAATTCACGAACACGCCTACTTGTTGAAGAGATCCATACAACTTCCATCATCAGCTCAGCACCATAAAATGATGACTCCCGTATGTAAACGCTTGAATATACTCATGTATTATAATATCTGTGCCTAAAGACACTATCAAAATGGTATACGTGCCTATAAAATCTGAGGAGTTCCCCCGATTTGTGCCCGATTTCTTAATCCGAGCATCAGTACCTGACTTGGTGATAATGAGACCACCTCAAGGATATGCTCTTTCATCTAAGTCGCTCCACAGTTGTCGATTTCTGTAAACTTACATAAAAAAGAAAATAAACATACCTACCTTCGAACATATGCACATCGTCGATCCTCTAGGGTCGGGCCTTCCGGGGCCCAATTGTCACTACTTCGGTATGTACATTTTGTGATACTTGCCATGTTTTTCGATATCATTTATCGAATTAGATTTTTCGACAAATATCGTGTGTGACATAATATCGAAGGCATGAGAATTAGGGCCCTGGGGCCCAATTCTCGCGCCTTCGATATTATATCACATACGATATTTATCTAAAAAACATGGCGGATATCACAAAATTTAGATGTTACGTATTCTCGTAGTATGAAAATGTCGAATATTTTTCACATTTTGTGATATCCGCCATGTGTTTTAGATAAATATCGTATGTGATATAATATCGAAGGCGCGAGATTTGGGCCCCTGGTTCCATAAATTCGTTAGCAGTAGGCTGCGGCTGAGCGTGGGCTCGTGGGCTCGGCGGCTAAAAGCCTCGTGTTCACGTCGAAGGCGTTTTGTTTCAGCACTGCATTGGTGACGTGAGAACACCAATATTGGACACTAAAATGTTTATTCTTTCAAAACCCATCACGAACAGAAACAAAACAATGATTGGTTTTTGCCTTTGCATCATTAGTAAAATGTATCCTGATCTGATTCCCGAAGTAGTTGGGATAGTAGGAGGTTTGTAGTCAAGAAATAACTCAGCTCTTCTGCTTAAACCAATAAAGTTAGTTATTTGCCTAATACCTAAGGTGCATTAATTGTTCTCTTTGATTACGGCATTTGAGTTCGCGTTCCTTAAGCGACGTTAATGATGCTATCTACAATACTCTTGCATCTTGGATTTCACCCACACCAGTAAGTCATTTTCGGCTATTAATAATTGAATTTCAAGGCACGGCGATCATTGTACGATACGAGAACAATTGTAAAAAACAGTTTTTTACAACTGAATTTAAAAAGGTAACATCTGAAAAAGTTAAAAACGGAAAATTCTTTTTTTTATGCTTATAATCAACAATAAATTGCCGCGATACCCGGAGAATTTTTACAAAAATATTTACTGTACTGCAAAATACTAAAATCACACATTAAATCAAGCTTTATTTATTACATTTTGGCACAAAATACTTTATAGCGATACTAACTCCTATAGTAACTTGGTTATTCTCCTTTGGATATTTCTACCACTCAACCAATACAAGCGGCAATCAAGTTTTAAAAATGACGGATAAAAACGATCAAAATAGGTGTTCCTACCGCAGTACATGACAACGAGTGTCCACAGTCGTGTGCGGCTTGCAGGGCGCGGCGCGGCGCAAACAGAGCTAAATGCTGGTAATGGCCGCTGCGACGCAGTTGCGACGCCGCTGCGACGGCCCTAGTATGCAAATATAAGCCACTTTATGGCTACGCTGTACATGAGGTTAAACACAGTGGACAGTTAAATGGAACAGCGATGATCACACGCTAACGTTGAGCCAGACCATTTGCGGGTTTTGTTCTACATACGGATCAGCTTTATTGTGATTGTAAAAATACATTTATCACAAATTTAAAAAAAAACAACAAAAAATTATTCTCTCATTCATAGTAGCATTTATATTAGACTAATGACCTGCCCGCTGCTTAATTTTGTAGGGTTCCGTACCCAAAGGGTAAAAACGGGACCCTATTACTAAGCCTCCGCTGTCTGTCTGTCGCTAGGCTGTATCTCATATACCGATAGCTAGACAGTTGAAATTTTCACAGATGGTGTATTTCTGTTGCCGCTATAACAACAAATACTAAAAACAAAATAAAATAAATATCAACTCCCATACAATAAACGTTATTTTTAAGCGTTTTTTGCTCGCTATTAATAACGGCAACAGGTAGACGCTTGAAATATTCACAGAATATTATGTTGTATTTCACTTTAAAAATAAATAATATATTTAAGGGAGGCTCCTATACAAACGTGTTTGTTTGCCTATACTGTCTAATGTTGTAAGTTAATGGTACCCATGATGGTACGGAACCCTTCGTGCGCGAGTCCGACTCGCACTAGGCTAGCTTTTTTATAACAAAGGCGTACGAATATTATTACATTCATATTGTAAGAGTCTGCACACAAACTTTTGAATATAAACGTAATGTAATAATACATTCCACTTGTTGATCAGTACACAAAGCCCGAATAAGTTCGAGTCTACACGAGCATACTCCAGGGAGGGCAAAGATAACGTGAGGCGTAAGGGAAGCAAACATGGTCACGTCCACAGATAAGGCCGGCGTGACATTCCCGCTCTGAATTAAATACGGAAACCCACCGAGTGTCGAACTGACTTTTAATACTCAGCAAGGTGGCGGGTAGGTACATTTTTAGGGTTCCGTAGTCCAACAAGGAACCCTTATAAGATCGTTCAGTCCGTCCGTCCGTTCGTTCTAGTCTGTCACAGCAGAATATCTACTACGTTTATGGACTGATTTGCATGTAACTTGGTTCGAGGATACTTCACATATAATTGCAAAAAAAGTCTGACAGAATTAATAAAAACATGGAGCTATGATGAGACTGAGGCTTTTATAGAACAAGATTTACTAGGTATAATAAAATAAAAAATATAATAAAATTTTTGTTATAATAATATATTCAAAATTATAATTTATAAACAAATTTTCCACAGTTTAAAGTTTTAGTAAAAGATACATACTCATACACACACACACACACACTCACACGCATACACACATACATCATTTTTGTGTAGTGCATATCCTAAGTACTCAATTGTTTATTAATTCATTGTTTTTGTACTTTTTGGAGCATGCATCCTGAGCATTTTGTAAGATCGTTATTGAGTTATCATTTTTTGTAATTTTTATACTGTAATGGAGAGCGAGGATTTACTGACACAAGTAAATTTTTACTTAAAAGGAGTCCTCAATCGCATCCCAGAAATGTAACAACCCTGATACTGAATAAAGAATTTGAATTTGAATATAAATCTCATTTTTAAAAATACAAAAAATTAAAATTATCCCTTTTTAAGGGTACCTTCCCATTTTTTTGAGTGCACCCCCTTGTGTGGGGTATCGTTAAAAAGGACTATGAAAATAAGGTAGGGTTTCTATACAACACTTTTTTATCAGCTTTACCATTACCACTTTTACCACTTTTACCATTTGCGAGATAAAGCCCGCCAAAGTCGTTTACACGGTGTGTTCCCCCCCCCCCCTGTAATTTCTAAAGTCTTGGACCTAAAAACATCAAATCAGTCACGTTAAGAAACGGCGCAGAAACTCTTATTAAAAATTGTTTCGGGTATCCTGTGATATAGCACGTTTTCAACAACCGCAAACATAACTTTGTTCTTCATACAAACACTATGAAAAACAAAGTTATATTTGCTGCCAACAAAATATTGTGGTATTTTGGCTAAGTGGAAGTAAGTGGATCTTAATTCAGTTAAAGTTGGCACGGAACCCTTAGTGCGTGAGTCCGACTCGCACTTGGCCGGTTTTTATCTGATAGGTACGTGTTTGTAATAGATAGTATCCTTAAGAGGAAACGCGGTCACGTGGCATTTAGAGAATGGGTATTTGAATAAAATTTTGCTGTCTCGATGCAATCACTGGCAGCTGCCCAAGCAGGAAAGAGCCAAATGAGCTCAGACGATAAATCGATTCTTAAATTGGACCAAAACAGTATTTCGTAGTCCCCTATTTCCTCATCAAAAATTTGACAAATGGTAATATTTTTTTCTGAAATAATTAATCAAAGGTTTGGACTATGCTCCTATGTTTTAGTTTAAGTGTAAATTTCCGAAGATTTTTTTGGCGAGCGTCTCAAAGTTGATGTTGAAATTTGTCAATTTTCTTAGTTTTTGAAGGCTCACATTTCCTTTGTTAATACGAATATTTATATTAGAAATTAATTAATTAAGAAAATAAGAAAAATAGGAGCACAGCTATGGTAAATGACAATTTTATGGAAAAATAGTTTTACCTTTAGTCATTATCCAGGGAAAAAACATATTTCTCCATACAAACGTAGTCCCCACTTTTGTATGGAGAAATGGCGCCTAGTCTTTCCCCTTGAAGGCTCGAAAAAGTCTACAATCTAACTAAACAGTCAGAGGAGGCCTTATACTTACTTATTTACTTATACTATTACCTTATACTACAATAAACGATTTCCGATTTTTTTGAGACCAGCCATAACACTCGTATGCGCTGTCATTAATGCTGGCTTGCGTTATAGGGACGCCTATAGTCAACAAGTAATGCCTAATTCTTTAAAAAAGAAAATACCCGACTGCAAAATGTAGTATATTTTTGATATGGTCTTTTCACTAGCTTTCATATGATACCTGTATTGTATTCTTACCCTGTTTTACCTTACTCCATTTTACCTCACATGTCAAAATCCGTCTTGCCGTTTGGGTTATAGGGCGTTCCAAACAATTGTACATACATACATACTCCCGAAGAACAACCCTACTTCCGAAGTCGGGTAAAATACGGACATTTTCATCCGTAGAAGGGCCTCAAGGGCTTCCAAATTGTGGCTTGTGAAAATTTATTTAATCGTTACCCCGACTACATAAAGTCAAACGCACAAGTAATCTGATCTTCCAAAACCTATCGAATTCAGCCCCTTCTCTGCCACAATAGTGGTTTTTATTATACTCACTCAAACCACCGAGTTCTACCTTCTAAAAACGTAGTACCCGACGCCCGTATGCTAATAGTCGTGCGGCACGCGTCCATAACAAGTGTAATCTCCGCTATCAGACCCCCACCCCCCTCTCAGCCCTCCGCTTATCTCCGCTCGGGACGCGGACGTGACGATTTTATTGCGCTCCGCCTTCCGTCCCATACGTGTGCTCGAGCCAAGAGGGCCACTGGGGCCTACTTTGAAAGACTACCTCGTACTTTCGACACTAGAAAACCTATGCTTATAATAATAATCAATTCGGGTTTCGACGTGGCTTGTCCACTGAAATGGCGGTGCTGTGTGTTAAGCACGCTGTCTCATACCTACTACTCTAAGCGTAGTACACCTGTAGTTTCTGGACCTTTCGAAAGCATTCGACCTGGTTTCATACGATTTGCTTTGGCGAAAGCTTGAAAAGTCACAATTACCAACAGAGCTTTTGAATATCTTTAAATATTGGTACAGCAACCAGGTCAACAATGTGAGATGGGACGGATGTATGTCTGACCCGTACAGGTTGGAGTGCGGGGTGAGGCAAGGGGGGTTGAGCTCACCAACGCTCCTTAACCTGTACGTGAATGAGCTGACAGAGGCACTCAGCAGCACTAGAGCCAGTTGTTACATTGATGGCGTTTGTATGAATAATATAATAAGCTACGCAGAAGATATGGTGTTGCTGAGTGCTTCCGTATGTGGACTAAGGAAGCTCATGGCTATATGTGAGACATACGCTAAGTCCCATATATTGGCATACAACGTGCAAAAGAGCCAGGTGATGGTCTTTGGGGAGGGATGCAGGAGGCCTTATTTGCTACCCAACGTGTATCTTAATGGATGCGCGATACACCGGGTTAATAAATTTAAATACCTAGGTCACCTATTAAGTCCTGATCTTAAAGACGCTGATGATGTTGAGAGGGAACGCAGATCGCTGTCGGTAAGGGCGAACATGGTGGCTCGCAGGTTCTCACGATGCTCCACAGAAGTGAAGGTTACTCTTTTCAGAGTCTATTTTCAGAGCACTAACTTTTACACGTGTAGCCTGTGGGCCAATTGTTCGCGTGCGCCGTATGGCGCTCTGCGAGTACAATTCAACAACGCGTTCAGGGTGCTGATGGGGTTGCCCAGATACTGTAGCGCATCGTTTGCAGAGGCGCGAGTATATTGCTTCTACGCGACCGTGCGGAAGAGATGCGCCTCCCTGGTGCGCAGGGAGGTTCGGGGCAGCCCCAACAGCATCCTGTCCATGATAGCAAGTAGACTGGACTGCCGCTTTATTAATCACAACCTCCGCAGGAGTTGTGCAAACAAGTAAATAAATGTCAATAAATAAAGTAATAAATTACTAACATAGGTTAAGCCCTTTATAACTAACTAGCAGTTCCCCGCGACTTCGCCCGCGCCAAAAGTCGGATTTTCCATACAAATTTTCATCCCCCATTTCACCCCCCTGATGATTTTATATCGCGACAAAAAGTCTGTCCTTCCCAAATCCTATGTCCTTCCCAGTGTCTCAAACTATCTCTGTGCCAAATTTCATTTGATTCGGTCCAGCAGTTTCGGAGCCTATTCGATGCAAATAAACAAACAAACAAACAGACAAATATTTCCTCTTTATAATATTAGTATAGACAAATAATAAGTAATGTAACTTGATGGAATAAATGCATTATTATTATTAGAGATGACGGGTTCCAAAAACTCATGTTTTAGATTCATGTCATTTCTAATACCTAGTATTGTTGGCGCCACTGTCCGTGCACCTTACTCAGTAGGAGCCCACTGAAAACCCTCAGAATGACTGGCATAAGCTGAGTGAGGTCCACTTGACTTGGACATCACAGTATGGACAAATTATCACAGACACACAAAGCCAACTTGGGGCAGGCATTTACTGTTATTACGTAATTGTTGGATTTTTTGTATTGTGTTTGTGATGTCCCAAAATAATTAAACTTTCTTTGTTTTAAATTAAAAATATCCATATTTCAATAGATAATAATAATATGGTTGTAATGGGATAACCCAAGCAACACCTCGCACTGTAGGATCTTAAGACACGGTTAGTTATTTCTGCTAGGAAAGAAAATTAATATAACGAGTGATGTTAACTTTCAAAACTTTGTAATAACAAATAACATCTTATTCTATCTGTGACCACAGACGCTGTAAGGTGTCCGAAACGTCAGGTTTTAAATAAATCGCAACGTAATCCGTAAAATAGTGTTTTAGAACCTTCCTTTCTTTCTAAATACAAACATCAAAAATAATACTTTAGTGTCCTGGAAACTTCAAAGCACTGTCTTCATCCAATACAAAATAATAAGCGTTTCATAATAATACAAATTAATTTACAAATGTGTTGCAGATGCGAAGAATCACTACAACCTATTAATTGACACCGCACTGTGTTTGTCATGTACAGTCTCGAGCATCAATATGTATACATCTGCATTCGAGTCCTTATTACAATGGCATAAAAACTTATTTGTATACATTTAATTGCCTGTGACTGTACCTACGAGTACCTAGTTCAGAGATAGCCTGTCCAGTGCGTCATCTCGAAGGAAGCCGCGGGCTATGCCGCGGGCGACAGGCGATATTAGCAGATAATGAATAATTACCATCTCCCGGTAATTAGCTGGCGGGTGCAGCGCGAAGAGCTGCGGTCAATTAGCGGCCGGTGATACTTTAAATTAATTAGTTAGATAGTAGATGTTGTATCTGATAGTTTCAGGTTATCAGAGTCCAGTGGTTATGCTGCTAACATAGGTTAAACGAGTAAGGGCTGGTTTTTAGTTTTAGGGATCCGTAATCCACATTATAGTTTCGCCGTGACTGTCTGTCTAAATAAGGCCCACTTGCGTCCGGATTAGCTAATTAGGACTAGCGTAAGGCGATCCGAGTTGAAAGCCCACTTGTGCAAGTCTGGATTAGCAAATCCGGAAGGTCCACCTGCGCATATCCGGATTAACTAATCAGGACTACCGCAAACCCTAGCCTTCAAATCCGCTATAAAAAATGGGGTTAATATGAAATCACTACCCTCGCGAAATCGGCTAAGTCTTTTCTGAGCAACCTTTCCTACACTCCAACCGCGTGAAGCTGATAATGACGACCTGTCTAACCTGTCTGCGGCACAAGTTAAAACAAGTTTACCTGTGTAGAACAGGACAGTTGCACAAAGAAACACAAAGTAAAGTAGTCTCGCTGTGACCACGACGAACGCTGTAAAATGTTCGAAACGTCAGGTTTTAAATAAAATGTAAATAAATCGCGAAGTCATCCGTAAAATTGTGTTTTAATGAAACACAAGTACTTACCTATATTCGACACAAAAACAAATGGTTAGACCATTTGTTCACGTAAGCTGAAAGATGCACTGACCTTTGCTGCTAGCTCCGGAACGTTGCTTTATCGTCCAATTTGTTTTCGGCATGAATAATCCAGTAACACATACGCCGCCGCCATAGCCCGATATTTTTTCTGTATTTGCACCTTGGCATACTAGTACACAATAAATATTAGATACTCGGTACCTATCACATCTATATTATTTAAGAGCGCAAGCAAATTATATTGCATGCAATTGACATTAAAATCAATGAAATTAAACTAAAGATTGCAACGGCTCTAGCAAAGTTACATGGTAGGCAGACGTGGGGCTACCCTACCTACTTACTTTTCCGAGTACCTATCGTCATGGGAAAACAAGGTATTTTTTCTCTTTACTGAGAAAACAGCAGCTTTTCCCTTGTTACATACTTAAAACATTAAATTAAGTATACCTTAGCAATAAAGATCGACCAATTACATACATAGACAAACATTCTAGGACAGAAGGAACCTGATTAATGTATGGAAGGAATTAAATGTATCAAAATGATTATTTATTAACGCTTATTGCCCTTAAAAAAGATTAACGGCACCCGTAATGTTCCTCTCAATTACATCCATCGGGCTAATGCGGTTAGTGTGTACGGATGGCGATTAGGTCTCCTTGTAGCTAGTAAAACTGTTTTTTACTGAAATATAAGACTGTCTTTGCACTAGCTAGGAAATCGCTTTTACTCAAAGGTACTGAGTACTTACATCTACATAGCTGCTATGATTTTTCTTATATAATGAACTGAATCTTTTCAGAGGCACACTATTGTCGATTTACCTACTGAGTTTCTGCGCTTACCACAGCACACGCTGTGTTTGTACTAAGTGACAGTGTGATCTGCTTGTATTGCATTTCACTTGTATGTATTTTCCGCCACTCGCACCACGCAAAAAATAATTTCGTTTATTGTAGTTACAGAGAATCCGCAGGGCGCGGGGTCGGAGCGCCGACCGTGGGCGGCGGGATCAAGCGGCGCGCCAGACACATGAATATTCAGCGGCTCATGGCGCTAACGGACTAAAACATTCGCGACAAAGCCCCGTGGTTGCAGGCTTACCTACCAGACAGTAATTTTCGGCAAAGACAATGCAAAATGGTAGCGCACGCTGAACTCGTTCTCTACAGCCAATTGCAGTATTTTGTTTGCACCTGGGAAACGTCCAGGAATAAACCTGGTTTTACTAGAATAGTGGCAAGAGGGAGAATAATATAAGCAGTGTGCTAACTATACCTTTCATGCATTTCCTTCCGGTTGGATTTGTTTTGTTCAGAGATATTACGCAAGTGTGAACCTGCTTCTTGTTTCACTTAAATTCAGTAGGACTTTAAACTTTATTTTTCGTTCTCTAAGAAACGACGCCCTCGTACCCAAAGAGTAGTGTTGCAGTGAGAAGCAACACGCAATTTCCCAGTGAAACGAACCACTGCACTTGTACTCGTATTTCGCCGTCGAGGAACGCCGTAAAGCACTTCTAGATGGTTTCAGGCGAGCAGAAAGTGACCCGATATGAACCTTAATACCTGAGGCATAGAGAAAATGAGACGAACTAGAGCGGTTGGCTGTACTGAGCACGGTCCATGCGGGTGCAAATGAAATTCCCCGCAATAGATTCGTAGCTCACCTGACGTGCTGGACCGGCGGCAATCAACATGCTTAATGCCTCAACCTTTTCTCTAGTAGCATAGAGGCTATACTTATTCGGCAGTGAGAGGGGATTAGTAGGAGCTCGACTAAATGGATAACGTTTTACGTCTACGAAGCGTTTCGAAGAACCATGTTAGACTGACGAAGTAAAGCTAAAAATGAGATATTAACCAAACTGCTGTTAAAGTACCTCATTAAACGGTCACTATGAAAGTCATTCTGCGTAGGTAGAATAAGTACGTACATAATATGATATTCAGAACATACGAAAGTCAGACGAGCCGAGCCTACCTTGCGGCTGGCGGCGCCGAATCCTTCGGGACGCCGCGGAATACGTAATGGCCATTCAATGCATATTTGAGCAGCTCTATAGTTATGGCCTGTCGATAATAAAGGTGGCAAAGCAAGTCCAAATAAAACTGCAAAATGATTTTACAGCGATGAAAAATATTTACGTAATATCTTGTTACTTTATCAGAAACATTGCGGGTTTCAATAAATTAATTAAAATATCTCGGTTGTTATCAGACGGACTAAATACAGTCATACCTATTCTGCTTTATTAACTGACGTAGAAAAACGAAAATTTCTCTCTGAATCAATAACGGTATTGCGAGTATCTAGTCGTTTCGACTCGTACATACCGTTATTTTTACTTGTATTCACTTAAGATCACTCGTAGATACCTATTGAAAACTTCAAATATACTTATGTATGGTACCTACTAACACCAAAGCCTTATAAAATAGTTTACAAAAGAATACTCTTGTGGGCAAAATTACAAGAAGATAGGTGCTTAAAATATCAACCGTGGTATTAGATTTTAATAGATACTTTGAAGATGTAGGTACTCAATAATATTTGATAATTAAACCTTTATAATATGTTAGTTACCTAAATTAACTAAATATAAGTAAGTAGTAGAAGAAGTAATATGTATAAATAAAGCTACAATAGGTTCATCGATATACGAACAGAACCTAGGCCTACACGAGCGGCAGGAGAGGCCGACTTGATTTCCGAATAAAAATGAGCTTATTCAGAGAGATTGGCTCAGTTCCTGAATTCTAATGACGGACACACGGTGCACTACTTCATATTTTTAGCGCGCTTCATGAGGGAAAGGTTTCTTTGTATGTATACTAGACATTCACACTTTTCCAACATTATATGAGTTATCTGAATTACAAATGCTAGCTTTTGTGACGAGTTGTTCCGGAGTTTTCTTCCTAGTAGAGATACCTCATGTCAGTACTTTTCTCAAAAGTCAGAAACTTCAGAAAAATAATATTTTGTGATTACCTATTATGTGTATTAAGTAAGGGAGACGATCGTTTGGAACTCATTGCGCAACGGAGCAGCAACGTCCGTGTGCCAGAGTGTGCAGTTTGAATGAAAAAAAAAACAATGTAAGTAATATTATCTCCACGTTGTTAAAACGTTGGTCATTCTAGCTTGGTGATTGTCGCATGTGGCTGGTACACTGGCAGCTTAACATCGTGAATATAAAATGCTTCGAGGCGCTAGGTTCCCCTTTTGTACAATATGTACTAATAGCTATTGTATAATCTGTGACGTTATCTGGTTATGGAATAAAGCTTTAAATAAAAACTTGTAATTCAGTCGGCATTAACAGGACATGTGACGAAGCGATTGTTGGGGGCTGGCGCAGCGCCAGCGACCTACGGCTACGGCGCATGCAAATGCTAAACGAATACAGGCCCACCTGAATACTGCTACAATACTGCATAGACTTCAAAATAAGTTACAGGTCCAAGAAATTCTTACTTTGATATTATATACTCTGTCTTTTGAGGTAGGCTTTTGTTCTGGTCAAAATCGTCTTAACACGCCAGCTTCATTTAAATAAAGGTGAATCCCGCACGACTTGGGAAGCAATAAGCGAAAAATACGTCCATACAACTTAGTTTGTATTATGCTTCACACTTCAGCGCTAGATAACGGAAGATCTACTATAACAATTTATAAATCAATAAGCTTTTATTAACCTATAAAAACTATCACAGAATACAAAATAAACTATAAAAAAGTTTTGACCGAATTCGAAATATTAATGTCGAACCCATTCACCGAGGTGGTTAAGGTAGATTCTTCGGTGGTGGTCATCAGCGGGTCGAGGCACAGTGTCTGGTCGCGCAGGTCGCTCCAGCCGCCGTTGCCGCGCGGCGGGGCGCGCCAGGAGCGACGCACGCGGCCGCGCACGCCCACCGTCACCGCCGCGCGCACCGCCGCCGGGAACAGCGCCGCGCGCCTCGCCTCTCGCCGCGCCCACCGCGCCCCGCGCCGCCCGCTGCCGAACACGCCCGTCGACAGCACGCGCGGCGCCGCGCTCGCCACCATCTCCACCGCACCCTTCGAGAAGTTCCCGAACAGGTACACCAGCGAGTAGCTCCAGCTGCAGTCGTCGTAGAAACAGAACAGCTCCGACCGTTTTGCGATCTTTCGCCACGTGCTCCCGTTGAACGCGAGCCCCTCGTCGTACGGCGGCGACCACGCGTCCACCGACAGCAGGTCGTAGTCGAGGCCCTCCGCGTACTGCCGCCCGAACGACATCACCTCGACGCTCGAGAAGTAAGGCAGCGCGCGCCGCGCGTACCGCTCCATGTGCAGCAGGTCCGGGAGGACGTAGTTGTCCTCTTCGAGGAACATCGTCAGTTGTTTATCGGAACTCCACTCTAACCCTTCGAAGACGTAGTTGGCCGTCCACCACCAGTGCTGCTTGCGTTGCGTGCGGTGCGCGTCGCGCTCGAAGCAGTCCAGCGCGGCAGGTGCGGGGGACGCCGCCCCTTCCGGGGACGCCGCCGTCACGTAGCAGTCGTCCGGGTCCACCCCGGGGAATCTGTTCGGATTCAGTTGCAAGGAGTACGGATAAAAAATCTGCAACACTTTGCAGAAGTCGATCCCTCTCACTAGATAGTTTATATCGTCGTCGTAATAGCTGTGTGAGAATATCAGTAGAACTTCTTCGATGTATTTTACCTGTCCTAGAGATATGATGAGGTACTGTAGACGCTCAACGTCTTTGTGCACGTTTACGACGATAATGATTGTCTCCGAGTTTACCGGGCGATACTGATACCAATTTATTACTTCGACGTTGGTGTTAAGCTTCCCTATCTTATGAGTCAATGATGTGAGCTCGATTTCGCTTAATTGCTTCTCTGAAAGCTTATAGCCTTCTGGGAACTGGAGATGTTTGCGCAGGTGGCGCGGCACGGCGGAGCGCTCCCTGGGCGCGCACCACACCCACACCAGCGCCACCAGGCAAGCGCTGAACAACACATACGAGTTCAATCTTATACGGCGACATTTTGTTACAAATTGTATTAATTTTGAAAACAACTGTTTAATTATAAACATAGCAAGCAGGAACGAACTGACAGCCGCATCGTTTAGTGCTGACGTAAGACGTGGGACGTGCTCTCATATTGACAGCTAAGCCAACAGAAAGAGATCGAATTAGATAATTTAAAATACAGGTTGTCTATTAAATTTAATATTTTCCCTAAAACGGTCACCGGTATTGTACCCCATTACATAATATGTATCGTTTCAAAGAGTTCCGAAAGGAAAAAGAGTGTTTTAAACAATGAAGCGTGCTGTAATCGAACGCCTAATGGAAAAAATCTGTTGGTGGAATCTGCAATGCAAACAGGCGGCCAAGTTCGCGCGAGTTGCGATTGCGACACCACAACTCGCTGCTCCTATTTTTGGGAGGAAATTCAATTTGACTAAGTATATCGTTTAAGTACTTTTCGCATTATAGGCTTACAATTTCCTCTTAGTCTTTACGAGGCTAATATAAAGTTTTAAAGGCGGCTCAAATGGAGATTCGGCGCTTATCCGGCGAATAAATAATACTCCTGGATAATGGACTTTATATTAACGTTTCGCTGTTTTTTTTCGACAGAACGCCGCAACTGTTGATACAGTCAGATGATTATTCACTTTTGGAGAAGTATTTTTAGAGACAACAGCGTGTATACTGAAATTACTAATCATGACGACCGTCTTGGTGTAGTGGTGCGCGCCCCGGATTTCTAACCAGGCGGTTGCGGGTTCGAATCCCGCAAGGGGCAAATGTTTATGTGATGAGCACGAGCATTTGTACCTAAGTCATGGATGTTTATAAATGTATATAAGTATGTCTATCCGTTATCCTAGTCACCATAGCACAAGCTCACGCTTAGTTTGGGGCTAGGTAATTGATGTGTTTGTTGAAACAATTTATTATTATTATTATTATTAAAAGTTACCCTCAGAATTTAAAGACGAATTAAAATAATACCAATCATACTACGACAACGTAACAAAAGTTGACCCGTTTGAATTGTCTAGTACACGTCGTGAGGCAGGCTTAATGCAATTCGGGCGCAGCTCCATTTCCGGCGGCCATTACCGCTTAATGCTGACGGATTCCACCCGTTGTTCCGAGAGACTGCAGCGTGCAGCCGCCCCGACCGGCCCGCAATTTCTAAAACTAAGCCAATGTTCACATCACAGAACAGTCACGTGCACTGATGTAACGGTAGAAGGTCATACTCCGTTATATAAGCGGGTAAAACACTACGATATTGTTCAATGTAACTAAAGCGTTACGGTGCGTTCAGTTATGTCGTGACGACAGAATAACGGGTCGCTTAATAAAAGCTTCATGGCTTATTGAATTCAAAGGAGATGTTCATTAGGATACGGTTAACTGTTGTATAGTCCACGACTTTTGTTAGCATTGACGATAGTTCGTTATATAATTGGAACAGCTAGAGACGACATAATAACGACAAATTATTTATCACGACATTGGATACGACACTCGATTTCTTTGTCCTGCCTGTTTTCGAAGGACACTACCTGGCCCAAGTATATGTACTCGTCGACATACTCCATCTCCTGCCCATCTACTGTGATTCTCCTCATGGCAGCATTGGTCATCACTTTGGTTTTTGACCTATTCATCATAAGTCCAACTTTGCCTTGCTCAGCTGTTCAAGCATTTCTTCTAACTCGCCAGAGGAGTTAGCACAAACCAACGTTACCTCCAACGTTAATCCGTCTCGAACTCCAGGTACTTGCAAGGCCTCTGAATACCGCTTCTAAAGTACTGGCGAATAATTTAGGAGAGATCGGGTCACTCTGTTTAACACCCTTGAGTATTTTAAAACGTGAGCCTAAAGCGTGCAGTCTGACATCAGCTGTGATCTGGTGATATATGAGTTAGAGAAGTTTAATACACGTTGGTGGTAAACCTTAATGATGAAGCGAAGTGAATATAGAGTCATGTTTGAGACATACTATCCTACGGGGCGCAAACTTGGTCACTGACTAAGCGTCAAAAGTCCAAGCTCAAGGTATGTGTATGGGCCAAAGAGCAATGGAGCGTAGTTAACTGGGCCTTAAAAAAGTTGACAGAGTAAGAAACACTACTATCCGCTCAAAAGCTAAGATAGTTGATGTGGGGGAAAAGACTGCAAAGTTGAAGTGGGAGAGGGCCGGCCACGTATGCAGAATGCATACTGAAAGGTGGGCTCGAATCGTCACCCAGTGGACGGCTTGGGACGGCCATTGCCAAAGAGGGAGGCCAAGAAAAAGATGGTGTGACGATTTCGATACTTACCGGACAGGATGGCAGACTCTGGCACTAGACAGGAATCGGTGGAGAAGTTTGGGGGAGGCCTTTGCCCAGTGGGATGATTCGGGCCAACCAAAAAAAAGGATAAGAGACGCGCCCTTAATACAAAACAAATGACTGTCACTCCAGAAGCGCTGTGGTTGGTGGATGGACGTCCCACCGGATGATACAGTCGATTAATTTTTGTGAGCGAAATTTAATTAAATTTCGTAAAAACTTGCAAAATAATTGCTTAAGTTATAAAAATAATTATATGGTGGATGGTAGCGCACGCCCGATACTTGTACTATTATTATTTCTTCAGTGACGATACATTATTATGCACACCTGCCGCACTAACATTACCCTTCCATCCTTCTTCGCCTATTCCGTGGTTCAAATGATCGGTCGGTTACGGCTCCAGGGAGGCCAGGCTGCACCCGGACCAAGGCACCGCCACTCCAAAAACTATTTTTCAATCGCCGCAAGAATTTTATTCGCTGGGCCAGTTCCAAACTACTTATTGTAATTTCAATATTTGTACGCTGCACCGCGCCAATGCAATGCCAGAGCTCTGCATTGTTGGCAATTCAACTCGCTTTTGTTGAAAACTTCGCATCCAATCTAACAAAGATGATTGTATTCAAAAATCATTTTAAAGGTAGGTACTTTAAGCCCAGAAGTTCACCTTCGGGATTTCTGACAAATTAATCGTCAAACGAGGTTTACCAACTGTTCAAAAATTGGTAAACCGGATCTTAGATAATTACCTAGCAAGTTTATGAACTTATGGACTACAGCAGATCAAATTAAACAGTTTTTAAATAAGAAACCAAAAATTTGCACAAGGGCAGGATTTGAACCGACGACTTTTAGCTAACCGCTTTTTTAAAAAACCTATAAGTAAAGTAAAAAACAACATTGTGAGTGTTAAAAAAATCTTAAAGCTTTATATTATCTTAAGATGAGCTGGCCACTGTACATCCTAATGCAATAGCTCCCCGTCATGGCTTCATTTATTGTGTACTCTACACTACCCAACGTGTCCAAGTTTACAGTCTCCCAAACAAGAGTCTTTGTTTCCTGTCAAGTCCACTCACATCAACACGTGACCCATGTTTAGAACATATCAACTCACCAGTCTACTCTAAAATCCAACCCTAATTCATACGTCCAGTCCAATATAGTATCTTTTAAAAAGTATGTACATGTATATACATGTGTATATGTATGTACTATTAAATAAGTAATTTGCGACTCCATATGAAGGAAAGAAAGAAAGAAAGAAAAAGCATTTAATCGGAGATCAGTAAACAAGAAACAATTTACAAATTATAAAATTAATATCAATAATATGATCTACCGAAAAGGCATCCGACTCAGCATTGGTCGAAAGGAGCACTTAGCACTATAAACGATATACCTACTTACGACTCCAAATGGAGTCGTGGACAGAGAGTGTGTTAAAGTGTAGGAAAGGAAATGAACTTCGCCAGTAACAAGTAGGTAATGGGACGAGTATAAGTGCCCGTTGTTGGGTCTATATGCAGAAATAAATGAATTTTATGAATGTTATGGTATGTATGGTATGGTACCTTACTATGGTACCCATATTATTATTCTTATCCTATTTTAACTTACCCTCTCCCTAATTTTAAGGGTTATTTTTTCTTTCTAGGTACGGAACCCTAAAAATGAATGAAGTGGGTACCAATACAACCTGTTAGCACAGAATACCTTTAGTTACTACCGATAGTGATAATATGTTTGGTAATAAATCCACGTCGCGCAGGTATTCACAGGGGCTGCACGTCTGTCCGTGTCAGAGGTGAGGGCAAATTGTCGACCCTCGTCATCCGGACAGATTAAACGTTGCTATATTACCTGAGGCCTGAGGGACTCCGCCCGCCCTGGCCGCCTTGCGCGGCCGCGACGCGATACGGCAGGTGTAAAGCACTTATTACACCATCCTACTTGTAGCTTCCTTACTAGGAAGGTACCATCCTAGTTAGGATGCTAACAAGGAATGCCGCATCCTACTCAGGATCCTTAACTAGGAAGGCTGGATGGATATGCACTGTCGCGTCTAGCCTTCGCGTTCGCTCGCACTGACATGCTGGCATTAGTGACAGGGACCGCTACAGCCGAAACTACAGATATCGTCTTACAGAGTGGGGCCCCAGACACCTAGGAAGCGGGCTTCATAACTACGAAGGTAAGATTCTAAGTAGTAAATTGCGATTACATCTTCCTATTTCCT
This sequence comes from Pyrausta nigrata, assembly GCA_949316185.1. Lineage (NCBI taxonomy): Eukaryota > Metazoa > Arthropoda > Insecta > Lepidoptera > Crambidae > Pyrausta > Pyrausta nigrata. Next base: position 310,359 of record OX438943.1, read on the forward strand.
AAATAGGATGCTACACAAATAGGATGGTGTAATAAGCACTTTAGAAAGCGAGTCTTCCTAATTAGGAAGGTAGAAACCCAAGTAGTCAACTGCGATTACATCTTCCTATTTCCTAAGTAGGATGCTACACAAATAGGATGGTGTAATAAGTGCTTAAGCAAATTAATTGCATGTGTTACTAAACGCTGGGAAGCGCCCTGCGGAAGCGCCCGACCGCGGCATTTGTCATGCTCTATCCGCACACACTTTTCCATACATACGAGTATAAGTACCACCTACCTACGGTATTAATTATAAAGATGATGAGTGTGACTCACTTCTAAGTTAACCACCTACTGCATGAATTAATAGAATTCCATCCCCTGTTGGATAAGTAATGGTACCTAGTTACCTTATGTCTGCTAAGTGCTAGCTATAACTGCTGTCATGTCTTATAATAGGTTTAAAAAGGTATTAGGTATCATCATGTGTAATAAACAAGGTGTCCCTACCGAGCCTCTAAATAATAATAAAAACGAATAGGTACGACTAGCTAAGTTTGTGTTAAGGCGGTCCTGCACGAAATTGAGAAAATTAACGTATTTCTATATTACTTGTGCGATGACCTGAATTAGTTAAATACATTAAAACTACTTATTTACGTTAGCCTAATCATTGCACAAGGTCCCTGGTTGAAATTCAAAACAAATTCTTTATGATATAATAAACATGACTTGAAGCTAATGATATCTAAGAACATTTTTTTTCGAAAACTTGGTGATTTTTACGCATGAAACAATAATTTGTACATGAAAATGATTGTATTGATATTCCGCAGGTCCCCATCTTTTTAAAATACACGAATAAAATGTGAATAAGAAAATATTAATACTTTTCAGTTTTTAACATAAATGTCTGATGGTTTTGCGCATTGCGCAGTATAAAACTATTGTTCTAATTAAATCATCAAGTCTAAAACTTTAAAGCAAATGGATCTAATTACTAATATTATTAAGTTTGATTTTAGACTTACTCGACTTTGCTTTGCGCTGCACCCCCTTAAGTGGGACGTTTAAAACAGAACTGCAAAGTATGAAATTAATGAATCGTTTCGGGAAGTATTTTTTAAATCACTTTGTAGCAGCCTGTAATGTGGTTCCATGATCGGGAGGTAGGTATGCAAATTCCTTTGAATATCAGTTTCAGATGGAAACAGTCTGTTAAATACAATTTAATAACGAATAAGTTCAAATTAATTATTGATAAGTATCACGCTTGTCCGGATTTTAATTGTTTGTCCAGTAGCCCTTGCTTAGTTTTATCAAAATCTGTTCAGTAGGTTTTGTTCTGAAAGGTGTCTGGGTAGACGTAGGCGCATACTTACATACTTATTAACGAACCTAACTAATTTAGTTAGTGGGCTCAGCCTTCGTATCTAAAACAAAAAACTTAAAATCCTCGGCTCGGTCGGACTTGCAACAAGATGATTGTGAAATCGTGTCACGCCATCTAGCGCTTTATGGTAATAATGCGTTAACTAGAGCGAGCAACGCCATCTGTAGTAAAATAACTTATTTTTAGCTAGGCAACACTGACAGAATAGTGGCTACGTTCAGAAATTTAGTCTTCCTTTATTTAAAAATCGATTTGTACTTTTCTGTTAGATAATTATTTATTTACTATAAAGAATATCAAGGTATTCATTGCAAAAAGTTTATTGATTAACCATCCGTTATCTTGTATATAATAACATTCATGTAAAATCCAAATAAAATTCGATATTTTGTTGCTAAGCACATTCGTTCGAAAATTATATCGAACGATCAGAAAGCAACCTGTCAGCTGTAAAGAAGCTGTCAAATGGTGAATAGCAAAGCAGGAGCGGTAGTGTGAATATTTTTTAATAAATATGTCTTTTTACTTGCTATTCTATAATCATAGGTAATCACCACACCTAGCCTTAGGCCTTAGAATATTCGTATACGGTAGCCAACATCGTCACCGCGGCGAGATGAGTTCAAGAGACAAAGACACAAAAATTCTTCAAGACATGTTGAAAGGATTCTTCAAAAAGGGAGGTTCAGGTGTGTATCGGGGCCGGTCGGCTGGGCCCAGGCGGTGGGGCGTTGAGGGGCTGGTGTAGGTACGTGACTGACGGGCGCGTTGTGTTCCGCAGCGCCGCTGCCGGCGCGCAGCGAGCTGGTTGTGTCGGCGGAGCTGGAGCGCGAGCTGGGGGCCGAGGCGCCGCCGCACCGCCGGCTGCGCGCCATCAAGGACCTCGGCGAGAAAGCGCTGCTCATCCGCATGTCAGAAGTACGCACCACCTTTTTTTGCTCATACCCTCATCATCATAATTTTCTTTCTGATGTAATAATTTCAACTATTTCAATAACAGTTCTATCAATCATTTATCTAATAGGAAATCACTAATATAACTTGGGAAAGGCCACATCTTACAAAACTATTTTCAAATTCAGTTCCAAAACAATGCCATATTTTGTTTTTATCATTTTTATCTGATTACAATGTGCAATGAAACCTAATGATGCTTGATATTAACATGGAAACAATGAATTATGCATTAACTAATGTATTATTCATAGATTTAAACAAACTGTGTTCAGATGAATAGTGTTTTCTCAGTTGAGTAATTTACAACCCGATCAATGTAAACCAGGGAGCGAGGATATACAGTGTGTCCCATAGAAATTTTAATCAAACATTTTATGTTCCTTACTTTAAAGATACCATTTTTTTTGTCATTTTTATTTTATTCCAAACTCATCAAGGCATACACAATATGATAGAAGACTATAACAAAGCTTTGCTAAATATTGATATTATCAAACATTCTAGAGGCACTACAACTTTATTTTATGACCAAATTCTGTTGCTTACTGAGAGCTCAATATTTTTTCCTGTTATAGAATAACTCCTTACCCAAGAAAGAAAAAAAATATTGTCAACATAAAAACAACACCAACCTGTCTTTGTGTAGTGGTATGTACCACTACACAAAGACAGTAGTTTTGTGGTCTGGAGTATGTACTCCAGACCACAAAACCAGCAGTTGGGGATTTGAATCCCACAATGATCATATGTTTATGTAATGAGCATGAGTACTTATACCTAAGTTATGGATGTGTATAAACATACAATAAATAAGTGTCTATCCATTATCCTACTTGCCATAGCACAAGTTTACACTTAGTTAACATATGTATAATTAGTGTGATTATGGGAACAGTTTACTAGTGGTTCCCCGCAACTTCGCCCGCAAGAGTTGGATTTTCCATATAAACTTTCATCCCCCATTTCACCCCCTTTATGTTTTTATACTGCGACAAAATGTAGCCTATGTCCTTTCCAGGGTCTCGAACTGTCTCCATACCAAATTTCACCTCAATCGGTTCAGTGGTTTAAGCGTCAAGTGGTAACAGACAGACAGACAGACAGACACACTTTCGCATTTATAATAATATTAGTATGGATTAAAACAATTGTTGACTTGAAATTAAACAGAAACAAAATACCTTAGGTTTCCCACAAAAATATGTATTTCTAAACTAGCTGTTTTAAATAATTTTGTTACATTATTCAAAACAGCTGAGTATACTAATAAATAAATCAAATGTTATTATTATGTAACAATTATTATTTATTTCAAAGTAATAATAATTTATCGTAATTTTTATTGTTGTTGTAAATGACTATTAAATTTCAAAGTTAAAACAAGTTGTATTCTACATTGTATGGAGCACTAACTATTCTTAATTCATCTACCAAGGGTACAGTGAAAAAACTATGGACCTGCACCAGAGACCTACTAGATGATCCAAACCCAGAGAACAGACACGCAGCACTGGCCTTCCTGCGTTGCATTGCGGAGGGGCAGGCGGACGAGCTGCTCATCATGCGCACCATCCTGTTCCACTACCTGAAGGACACGCACGCCTCGCACGCGCCAGAGGACACACAGCTGCGGTTCAAGCTGCTACACACATTGACCAACACTGGAAAGAATATCAAATGTTTTGAAGAACAAGTGAGTTTTTTTGTAAATTATTATTACGATATTTTGTTTTGCGGTGTGTTAAATGATACTTGTATTTAACATAACATAGATAACTCTTTATTGTACACCATAAAAGTAAAAACAATACAATTTACCCAGAAAGATTTACAAATTAGGTGGTCTTATCACTAAAAGCACTCTCTTCCAGAAAACCTATGTATATAGGAAGTACTTAATCACAGGAAGGGGTGATTGGTGCAAAAGACATAAAAAAGTGCTTCAGGTAAAATTATAAATAATAGGTACGAAACAGATAATACATAAAAATAATTATATTATGCAGTGTGTCCGGGTTTGGACTAGTAATAATGTATGGGCTATTAGTTTATTAAATGTTATCGACTCCCCCTCTTGAAATGGCAGCTATTTTAATTATTTAAAAAAAAACTATTTCTATGGATGTGGAGGTCCTAAAAGTTATGAAAATATTTTTTTTGAAAAATAACGCTATCGCCTATCAAGTACATAAAGTTTTTTTTTTTTCAAAAATGTAAAACAGTTGAAAAGATTTTTAAACCTTTTGCAAAACTAAACCCAAAAATACAATTTACCTGTCATTTTCACATTTTATGTCTCTAAAATTTGATAAATAAAAGATCCTCAAGTTATTTTAGTTAGTTAGAAAACCCCGACACCCTGTATACTATCATCACTATCATATACTAGACATACTAAATACATTTTTATGCCCCCAAGGTAAAAACTTTAACCCCATTATTACAAAAACTTAGTACCAGGATTAAACCAGGTCTAAGCTATTAGCTAGTCCATTAGAAAAGCGTTTCTCTATTTGGTTATGTCAGGAATGTGTCATTCATTTCTCATTTTGTTGGTTAATATTTAGACCTAAGTTAAACCTAGTCTAATTTTTTTGTAATAACACCGTAAGGGTTTTGTGACATTTGAACAAAAAAAAACTACCACCATTCTACTGATTATTACCGAGTGTATATCACTACAAGTAAGGCCTGCCTGCCCCAGACAGATGCGGTCTAAGGAGCGGGCGCGACCTATGATGTGTAGTATGAACGCAAGCCACGTGGGTTTGAAATAGTAAGAAGACTTTCATACTACTTACTAAACAACAGGCCGTGGCCACGGCCGCCAACTCTTGCGGCGTCTGTTTGAGAAAGGCCTAAAACAACTGCTTACGATATTTGTTTACAATTACCCATTGCCAGAATTTAAATAAAAGTAATTATTCCAGATTGGAGCTTTTTTGCTGGAATGGCTGCCCCAGATCCAAGCTCCGGCACAGATTGTGGAGTTCTTGCAGCTCATCATCAATGTTGTCAAGTTCAATGCCACATACCTCGACGAAGAAATTGTTCATGGGATTGTCAAGTGAGTGCCTATTCTCATTTATAAGGTAATACTGTCCTTAATAGTTTTAGTTCTTCTTAAAACATGTTTGATAACTTAAAAACTATACAAAGAATATGAAAACGTATTGGAACCTTGAATCTTAATTTTGCTGTGTTATGAAACTAGCAAAATATTTTAAAATGTTATGAATTCGTTGAATATTAGATGTTATTATTTAACACTATCTTGTTGAATTTTAGATATTATTATGTAACAGTATAAAATAGCTACGAAAGAGTGGGCCGTCCTGACACAAGCATTCAGTTGCTTAAAGGATGGTCCAACCACTATGCATTTTGTGTAATTTACTTTTATGAAGCGAAATAAATAATTTTTAATTTTCATTTCATTTTAATAACAGCTGTAATTTACAAAAAAATTAAAAAATGTTTTGAGAGACATTAAGAAAGAACATGTTTATTTATACATACTAATAAAAAACATTTTGTGGTAGCAAGTTTTTCACAAAAATGCAATATGAAATATCACAGCAAAAACTACGGATTTATGAAATTCATAAGTAATGAGGTCAAAACAAGTAGTGTATTCTTTAAATGAAGAGCTGCTATGCTCTTTTTGGTAAAGTGCCTCTGAAGAGAAATCAAACAACTGTCTTCGATAGGTGATAGTTTAATACTAATTGATTAATGAGTTAAGAGTACATCTGTACCCAATAAGGTTACACGTGTAGGCATACAAGTATACATGTTGTAATATAGATATAAGTCATAACATTGGTTACATACATACTACACTACACCACCGGGGTAGATGAAAAAAACAAAAGAAATGATTATAGAACATATTTCTCTATTCCATCTATCATTGACACAAGTTGTGTATGTTATGTATATTCTTTTAGCTCTTCCTCTTTTCCTTTTTACAGCAAATGGTAAATAAGTCAAAATTAGACTAGTAAACTAATGAATAGTTTCAACAAAGTAAAGATAACCAGAAAGTCAACAATAACAAGGTAGATTGTGTTTACGCGTAAGATGTGTGCAGAGTTATTTTAGTATGTTAGTGGCGCTTACGCCGTTCCGCCACGGCCGCTGAAGCCGAAGGAAAATATTGACGGCACGTGTCAGTGACCTTTGGCGGCATTGTGCGCGCGCGCAGCGACAAAGCGCCATTGTCGCAGACTGCAGGGCGCGCCGCCGGCATCGCCATTGTAGTTCTGCGTCGATACTGTTCAACTGATAATTAGGTCTTTATGCCTATTTCATTAATTGACTCAAAGGAATGAGTCATTATTATAGATTCGTAATAATTTAGATACTGATCTCAAGACGCGTAATTACATGAATTAAAAAAAGTAATGCTTACTTACCATAAAGCAATCTATTTAATCTAAAGCATATTTATGGCGGTCACGTTGAAGTTTACGACTTTATACCATTTTTTTTTATTTTTCTTTGATAATTTTTATTCATAAATATATATATGATATTTTATGATATGTTGTATCAGCGACTTCAAAATATTTTTACTACCACGCAGGGTGGTGGTCTGTAAATTGTGGAACAACGAAACAGAGGGGTAATGGAGGTTATTTCTTACTTAAAATCTTACTATGGTATTGCGTCAAATCTACTCTACAAAAGTTAAAGCTGTTTTTGTATCTTTTATAATGTCCTTTTTCGGAAATGACCTGTTTCTGATCTCTCCTAAGGGCCAATATTACAGAATTTTTTTTTGACGTTCATAAGTGGCAAAATCTGTCCTTAAATTGAGTAAATTATTTTGACTTTTGACTTTTTTGACTTTTCCCTGTTTCGTTTCATTCATTTCCTGATTTACAGGGCTACCACAAGCAAAGAAAAGTGCAACGACAGAAAGTTCATTAAACCCCTAATAATCCTTTAAATCCATCAACCAATAATCAGTTTATTTATCAATCACAATGACGAAAATATATCACTCAGATACTAAATTGAAGTATGTAAAGCATGCAATCCTGCAAAAAGCCAAAGTGAGCATGAGTGAGGTACCTGCGCTGGAGATGGTCACAACCACAAGGATGTGTCATTGCAGCAACGCGTGCTACCTGTGCGAGTACTCGGCGGAGGCGTCGGTGGTGCTGTGCGGCATCTCGCTGCTGGAGGCGGTGGTGTCGTACTCGCTGCTGCCGCGCGCCGCGCTGCCCGCCTTCGTGGCCGCGCTGTGCCGCACCGTCAACCTGGAGCACTACTGCCAGAACAGCTGGAAGGTATGTTCCAACTTACAGATCGAGTGGCGGGCTTCTTCGATTTTATTTTTAATACGGTCCTGAAATAAATATTTTTTTTTATTATGATTACTCTTTAGTGCACTAATGAGAGAAAATGGTCTTTGAGTGTATTTTTTGGCGGGCTTTTTACTTGTTTTAACAAAACGGTAAATTCATGTGCAATAGGGATATGAACCTACACAGTTTCTCAAGCGTTTTTAGTAATTTTCTTCTTACAAGAATAAAACTGTATAAAGTTCAATTATAGAGAGACCACTTAGCGATGGTCAAGCCTGGAGTCGAAATCAATCAAGAAATCAAACTCGGCAACGGCCGGTTGTCAATTTGAAATCAAAGGTCAAAGGTGGACAACGGATACTAAAACCAGGGGAGTACTGCTTCTATAACATTTCATTTACATACCTAAGTAATAATCTAAATCCAGTTTGCTGTTTATTTATACTGTCAAAACAGTGCAACACATTTTGAGGTTATAATTTTACGATAGTCATCGAGTGAATTAGTACTGAGTGGATACTGTTTACTGTTTGTTTATTGCTGCGTACACAACATTGCCCACTGCACAATCCTCACCAAGGTGAGACACGTCAAACTTCACAACATTTCGGCCTCGGCCTCGGCTTCGGAAGTAAAGTTGAAGATAACAACCTTTCGCCGCAGACAATAAACTCTAAACACTCAACAGTCATCTTCACTTCACATTTATATTTACATTTTGTTCACTTACTACACACTTACATTGCAGTAGTAAGCATAATAGTGATAGTTCTAACTTAGACTTTGATAGCCAATTATTCATTAATTTGTTATTCAATGATATTCATGTACAAATAAAATAATTAATTTTGTCTAAAAGTGTATAGATATTTTTTCTATTAGTTACAAACATAATTTATAGCCAACTACTTAGTAAAATTGAAACATTTTAATATAATTTTTAATAAAAAATATAGGCACTGACTTAGAAAAAAATAGAACACAAATTATTCATATTCCTATCATTGGTTTCTCTTTGACTCGATACCTACCCAAACATCTGTTGTACACTCCTCTTAAAATAAATTTTAGGTGAACCATTGAATAATATGGCCACCCGGACTGGAACCATGACCCGCAAAATGTCTACCCGAGAAATGGAATTAAAACTTAAAAATGCATTACGAAGACTTAAAAGCAACAAAGGATGTCTGTAACCAACTCCTTAGGAAAAGAGACGAATGTGAAGATGAAACGAAGAAGAATATAGACATAAACTCTCAACTAAAAAAGGAATTAGCAGAGGTGCATGCCCGGCTTCAGGAGGTCACCGAACACCGTGATGAGCTCCTCAATACCATCAGCGCCTTCGACCAGTGCAGCAGTGTCTTTGAGCAGACACTTATACGGAATAATGAGCTGGAAAGTGAGCTGCGAGATGTGAACAAGACAATACTGCACTTGAAAGAAGAGAAGAAAGACCAAGAATACTCTCAGACCATGAATCTTTATGAGGAGCTGATTGGGACTCCTAATGGCCCAGCAGTAGTTTCAAATCTAGATTCTAATAGTAGATTAAATCAGTCTGTAAACTGTTCTAAACAGATTAAATTGTCAGGTAGAAATAGGGTTAAAAAGTATATTAAAATTGAGAAAATAATTAACAACACCGAAAAAATTGTTAAAAAACAGAAATGTTTTTATAATAATGTACAGCTGAGAAAGGAAAAATTAGATTTACTAGACAGCTTAGAAATATATCAAAATAAATTGCAAGAAAGCAGGTCCAAATATGATCAGGATGTAGAAAAATTGCAAACTGATATCTCAAGGTTGCAAGAGTCATTGAATTCTATTACTCTTCACAGGAACAAATATCGGAGCATATCCTGGCTGCTAATAAGCTGTTACAAATGGGCACTCCAAACACAGATTTTTCTTCACTGCCCAACATAAATATAAACTTACCTAATGACTCACCACAACTAAGAGAGGTTGGCTTGCAAAAGTGCCTGTCAAAATGTAATTCTGATAATTTAAAAAAAAATAACTGTTCACAAAATTTTATGAACAGATGTAACAATGTTATTGTTTTTTCAGATAAATTAGGGGTTGGTTATGGTTCCTTACTACATAGGAAATTAAATTGTAATATTATAAATAATTGTATGCCCGACGCCTCCTTAGATCATATAGTAAACTGTATCCAAAGTACTGACCTAAATTCCAATTCAATACTTGTAGTTATGATAGGAGATAGTCAAAATCTTAGTAAAAAAAATATTATAAAAAATTATTCAATATTGTCAAGTTTAGATGTTCATAAAATCATTTTTTGTGCCCTACCATTTTCTAAAAATCATACAGCACAAGAAAATAACCGTATTCATCTAATGAATACTTTATTATTCAATTTAACCCAGCATCATAGTGACAAATTTGTGTTTTTTGACACAAATAAATTTACTAACAATTTATTTTCACTGACTGGCTAATAGAATTGAAAAACGAATAGCTACTTTGCTAGCATACAATATTTATTGTTTAAGAAACAAACCATCATATCACATGGTTCTCAACTTGTTAGTAGTAATACTAATTAAAATATTGTAAACTTGACAACCTCTGAGACTTTAAACTAAGAAGGAAGACAAAAGCCAGGTCTAGTTTTAACTTGGTTTACCAAAACATACAAGGCTTGGCTGGCAAAGAACTAGAAATTTCGTTAGTCTTGCAAGATTTAAATGTGCATGTCACGTGTCTGACAGAGCATTGGTATAAAAATTTTGAATTAATGATAAGTATTGATAATTATAAGGTCAGTAGTTCTTTTTCAAGAGAGACCACTACTAGAGGGGGGTCACTCATACTCTTAAGAAATGAATTAAATTGGAAAGATCGCAAGGATATTGTGTCACTCTCGATGGAACGAACTATTGAACTAGCGTGTGCGGAGCTGGATCAGTATATTATATTGTGTGTGTATAGTCCCCCAGACGCAAATTACCAACTTTTTGAACCCATTATGGAAGAAGCATTAGAGAAAGTTTGCAGATCAAACAAAAAAATAGTTGTATGCGGAGACTTTAATATTAATATTTTAAAACAAACACAGATATCTACCCGATTTCTCAATCTCTTTGCATCTTATAATTTATTTAACCTTTTTAAGGAACCAGCTAGGGTGACTCCCAATACTGCAACTTGTCTAGATAATATTTTTTGTGATTCCAACGCAATTGTAATCGACAAATGTATCTTACTTAATCTTAGTTCCGATCAAAGAGGTCAAAAGGTCTCATTTCAACACAGTCATGCCTCAAGTGTTGTGGAGAATGTTTATAGGCCTGTCACAGTAAATAGGTTAGACAGATTTAGGGATACAATTTGTAATAGTGTAAACTCAACTATACCCAATAATTGCGATAATGTTAATAAATTATACGAAGACCTTTTTGAATTAATAAAAAATCAATTCAATGAAATCTTTCCACTGAAGAAGGTTAAGACAAATCAAGGTAAATGTAAATTTAATGACTGGGCTACACCAGGTATTCATAAAAGTAGGATTAAATTGTATGACTTATATAGTATAAGAGAATACTCACAGGATCCACATACTATTGAATATGTTAAAAATTACTCTAAGATATTTAAAAAAGTATGTGCTGCAGTAAAGTCAAACTATATTCGTAGAATAGTTTTAAATTCCAACAATAAGGCAAAAGCTACTTGGAACATAATAAACAAGGAAACTTGTAAAAATAAATCAAAAAGTAGCTCATTCTCACTAAAAGTCGAAAGTAAATTGATCACATCCAATCAAGAAGTTGCAAATGCCTTTGAGTCATTTTTTCTAATATTGCACCTTCTACAACTAAAGAACTTGCATCTTCTTCAGAACTTGCGGAATCGATTCTCAAGTCCAATGTCGACCAGTGCGATTCTCCACTGCACTTTAGGCATGTCAGAACCGAAGTAATTACAAAAACATTTCTAGATTTAAATATGAAGAAGACTGAGGATCTATGGGGATTATCTGTGTATATTATAAAATCAATTATCAACACAATAGCTCCTCAATGAGCAAAAAATTTTAACAAGTGCATTGATGATGGCCAGTTTCCAAGCCTAATGAAATTTAGTAAAATTATACCGCTATTTAAATCCGGCGAGAAAAGTGACCCCTCTAATTTTAGACCAATATCGATTCTTCCGGTCCTCAGTAAAATATTTGAAAAGGTAATATTCAATCAACTACTAGCACATCTTTCTTTAAACCATCTACTACACGAAAAACAATTTGGTTTCACTAAAGGTAGAAGTACTGCTGATGCGGGAGTTGCTCTATTAAAACATATCTTTGATGCCTATGATAATAGACAAGATGCTTTAGGTATTTTCTGTGATCTTTCAAAAGCTTTTGATTGTGTAGAACATAAAACTTTATTGAAAAAATTAAGACATTATGAGGCTTCAATGAATGCATTAAATCTACTTGAATCTTACCTAACAAGTAGAACACAAAAAGTATGCATCAATGGAGTTGAGTCTTCTGGAGCATCTCTGACCATGGGTGTGCCCCAGGGATCGATATTGGGACCTTTATTGTTTTTGATTTATATAAATGACCTTCCACACTTTGTGGAAGATCTTTGTGATATAGTATTATTTGCTGATGATACTTCACTTATATTCAAAATTCCCAGGGGGAAAGATACTTTTGACGATGTGAATAATACTCTTTCACAAGTATTGCATTGGTTTACCGTTAACAACCTTTTGCTTGACGGGAATAAGACTAAATGTGTTAAGTTTACGATGCCTAATGTCAGACAGGCCTCAACAGATGTTTTGATAAAAGACAAACTGCTAAATACTATAAATTCAACAACATTTATAGGAATTACTTTAGATTCCAAACTACAATGGGGTCCTCATATCGTGGCCTCGTCAGGAAGACTTAGTTCAGCTGCTTTTGCTGTAAAAAAGATACGGCGCTTGACTGATGTTGAAACGGCCAGACTAGTCTATTTTAGTTATTTTCACAGCTTGATGTCGTACGGTATTTTACTATGGGGCTCAGCTGCTGATATAGAATCAATTTTTGTACTACAAAAAAGGGCCGTACGTGCTATTTATAACCTCAAACCTCAAGATTCGTTGAAAGATTTTTTTAAAGAAATAAGGATATTAACAGTAGCCTCTCAATATATTTATGAAAATATTATGTATGTGCGTAAAAACTTGCATTTATTTACAAAGAAAAGTGATACGCATAATTTTAACACTAGAAATAAAAATAAACATGCTATTCCACAATTCAGGCGTCAAAAAGTTGGTCATTCTTTCATGGGAAAATGTGTCAATTACTTTAACAAATTACCGAAAAATATTGTAGAATTACCAATTAACAAATTCAAATCATTTATTAAGGATACCCTAATGACAAAAGGTTATTATAAAGTAGACGATTATTTGAATGATGTAAACGTGTGGACCAGCTCGCACTAGAACAATTTTGTATTTTTAAACATAATTTGAAAAGAGGCTTTGACAATAGTGACTGAGTTTCTTGCGCTGCTTCTTCTCAGCACTAGCCCACAATTTGTCCCGAAGCAGTGGTAGGGCTTAAAAAATAATATGTTGGGACGTGTATAAGTGCCCCCTGTGGGCCTACACACATAAATAAATGACTTTTATGACTTTTACTTTTATGACGCTTCAAAAAATAATTCGAATGTGAAAATAATTTATCACGTAGTCCCAAATGTCCCGACTTGATTTTTAATGTTATGGTTGTTTAAAACAATACTGTGACCGTACGTGTATTAATTTATTTAATGAATGGATGATTTTTATTTATTTGGTTGTTAGTAGTTGGTAGGTACTTAATAACTATATTAGCAAAAATAATTAATATTGAAAAGAAAAAAAAACTCAACGCTAAAGTTTTAAGTGGCCATTCCTGTACCGCACCCTATGTTTTCTTGGATAAATCAATTACTGCTCTGATATAAAAGTACTCTTAATTTGGTTTGGGTTTCACTCATCATCATCATCAGCCGCAAGACATCCACTGCTGAACATAGAATAGGCCTCCCCCATAGTTTTCCAAAGTGATCTGTTACAAGCGACCTGCATCCAGTGCGTTCCTGCGACCTTTATGACGTCGTCTGTCCATCTTGCCGGTGGACGCCCTACGCTACGCTTTTGATCAAAAGGGTTTCACTTAATCAACTCTTTTTTTCCACCAGCTTATGCGCAGCGTACTCGGCGCGGACATCGGTCATGCGACTCTCCACGAGCTAGTAGAGGTGCTGAACCACGCGGCGGACGGGGCGGGGGGCGCGGAGGGAGGGACGGACGGGGGCGGGGTGGACGCGGGGCTGGTGCGGGGCGCGGTGTTCTACATCAGCATGGCGCTGTGGGGCCCGCGGCGGGTGGTCACGCTACACGTGTCCTATCTGGCCGTGTTGCCGGCCTTCCTGAAGGTATTATTGATTTTTTTTATTTTATTAAAAGGTACACATTTGATTGCAATCTCACCCGATTGTCAGCGACGATGCGGCCGAGGATCGGTCCATGTCTGACTAGAAACAGCTTATTTACTTTTTTCTTGAAAGAATCTTGACTGTCTTGACCGATGACAGTGTATTAAATAAAGAGGTATACTTCATTAGATACGTAAGACGTAGATTCAAACGCTCAATTTGAATCTACGTCTTACGTATCAATTTACTCAATTTTACATTCAAAATTTGGTACAAATATGACATTTGACACGTAAACGAACGTGTGCTTGTCGCATCAAATTCAAATCGCCGCGCAGTAGGAGCGCTCTTAAGAGGAAACGCGGTCTAAGTGACATTTGAAAAATAGGTTTTTGAATAAAATATTGCTGTCTCGATGCAAGCTCTGGCGGCCGCCCCTGCACCCCGCACTGCTCTATCCATGAGTGAGTAGCGTAAGTTAGTGTGTGTGCGCACTGGACCTCGCGCAAAACTCGCTAAAATAAAGTATTTTTATGAAACATGATGTACTCTTTGATAAACTATAACCAAAGATACAGTACGCAATACAAAATAAAGTCTATGTATACACGATTCTTTTTGGTGGAAAGTTTCTTAAAACTATAAAAACAAAGAAGAAAAAGTTATTAAGGTTCTGGTAGAGTCAATATTAAATAAAATTCGTGTTTTGATTCCTATATTTACGTTATTATATCTTTAAAGCAGGGCATTATGCAAGATATAAATACGTTGCTATTTACATAGAAGCTTGAACATGATACATCATTAAATTAAAAAAAAAATATGTAAATATGTGCCGTGGCTGTCAGTTTCATGATTATATCCTTTAATATAGTTTATCAAAGATATACCAAGAAATACGAAGGAGAGGTGACAGATGACATTTTCCGGTTCACTCATACTACGAGTAGGTAACTAAATTAATATTTTACAAAAATAATAATTTATTTAAATTTTTATATCTTTACAAACATACTATTAAGATACGACACGACAGTCTACTTTAACAACAAGAATGATTTTACATAAGCTTAATATTAATAAAATTCAAGAATCATTTATTTATTTTTTAATTTTTCATACGTGGAACGGAACTTTTTACTTATAAAGATTGATTGACAAAAATGACAATACCTTTCAACAAGACATTATCGAATTGTGCAGTAATAACAAGTTGAAATCCACTATTTTTTAAAGAAATTGTCGTTTATTTATTATCGCTAAACGGAAGAACATCATTTTCGTATAAGAGTCAATCTTGAAATTGGGCGTATTCGGTTGATTCCCCTGGCACTTTTTAAAACTTAAGAAATTAAACTTTTACTAACAAAAGGCTAAATATCACATCATTGTACACATATTTCACAAGTAGGCATCACTGTCACATGTTTAGATATAAAGATATATATGACATTAAAATTTTGGTGCCAGGGGAATCAATATAAGATGCCAGGGGAATCAAAATAAAACATGTTGTATAGAATAACTACTACTCAGGTTTCGATCACGCCCTGTTTTAAATGTACCTTCTGCAAATACCTTCTGCAATACTACAGACAGAATGCCTTTATAATTCGTAGTTGTCGTAATTTTTCCAAACTATCTATTGATATTGACCTATTCTTTACTAGCATTTCCTCAATAAAACGACAAATGACTAAATCATATTTTGAGATTCTTGAACTTTGACGATAGCCTATTAAACAACCTATTGTTCTACCTCAGATTATGTTTTTTGTACAAAGGGTTAATGTTACAAAAAATAAAGCCAATAATAGGTTTCCCTAGACTTATGTACAAAAGTATAAGACGCGTAACAAAAAATGCTCGTAGTCGAAACAAAAAATAGCTCACACTTACGGAACAAAGGTTGTATGTTCAGCAAACCAATTATGATGTCTGTAGACCATTGCATCACATATAAATAATCTTATAATCATAACAATATCTGAAATAGGAAATTCAGAGAATATAAAAACCGAGTGCGATCGCGAACGAGACCTCATTATGTAATCCAAACTATGCAACTATCACTACTGCAACTGTCAAGGCATGCACATTATACACGTATAATAAATCAATTTACTATTATTACTTTTTACTTAATGTAAATACATCCAATAGTACTATACGAATACAATAGCAATTATACACCAATCGAAACTGCCGTCGATGTGTAACATACGAGTATTAATCTCAACCTATGCAGAATTAATCTATCTATCCTAATAATAAAATAAAAACAGGTAAAGTTAAGTTAAAGTTAATGAAATTTATCATAACAATCAGTCGCAGGGACCATTGAAACCATTATGGTAATTCTTAAGGTAATTCTTTCGCCAGTGGAAAGATAATGAACCAATCACTGATGTGTAAGTCATATGGCAGACATATGACCGCAATCTCACCGGATGGTGAGCGACCGATGCGGTCGAGGATAGGACATGTCTGTCTACACAACAGCCTATTCACGCCTTTCTTAAAGGAATCCAAATCGTAGCGTATAATGTATAAAATGCCTATGTGCTTCTGATGGAATATATGACCTTTTTCTTGAAAGTATTTTTAGACATTCTGAATATATCAATATCACTAAAATTGTGGTTATAGTTGCGCGCGATACGAGTAAGAACCGAGTTGGCCGCATATTTAGTCGAGTGTGGAGGCACATATAGAAGGGACGTGTGACGAGTTCGACGTGATGGAGTGGAGAACGACATACTGGCCAGGAGACCAGGGCAGTCGAGCCGAGCGTTCAGTATGTCGTGTAAGAGGGACATGTCTAGCATGTTGCGTCTTTCTTCTAGTGTTAGAAGTCCGTGGTGGCGACAACTCTTCAGATAAGAACCGTGACTGACTCGCATCTGATAATTTAAATATTTTACAAATTTTATTTGAATGGATTCAAGTCTGTGGATATAGGTATTATATTGGGGTGACCAGACGGGGCTCGCGTATTCGAGAATACTGCGAACTGCTATAAACTGCTTTAATTGCATCTATATCATTAAAAGATTTGCATGTGCGTAAAACGAAGCCTAGACTTTTGAATGCTTTGTTTACAATTTGTTCTATATGGGAGCTCATTGTCAATTTCGTGTCAAAGAGCACTCCTAGATCGCGAATAACATCAACACGATTAATGGGTACATTATTAAACGAATATGTGTAATTAACTATTTGTTTTTTACGAGTGAAAGTGATTACCTGACACTTGTTTATGTAAATAGTTATGTTGTTATTTTTGTAGTAATTATCAAGATTGACGAGATCGTGCTGTAGCAATTCGCAGTCATTAATATTATTGATTTTAAAATATATTTTTTTGTCGTCTGCATATAATAAATGATTAGCATACTCGAAACATTTCCCAATATCAAATAAATATGCATTATAAAATAAAGGACCCAAATGTGAGCCTTGTGGGACACCTGTAAGTATGTTTATAAAACTGGATCTAAAACCGCCCAAAACGACAGCCTGGGACCGATTAGCCAAGTATGACTCAACCCAGCGCAGCAAGTCTCCTCGTATACCCAGACTCTGAAGCTTGTTGAGCAGGATAACGTGGTCCACACGGTCAAAAGCTTTTTCGAAATCCGTGTATACCACGTCAACCTGCCCACCACCCTCCATGCTTTTCAGAACGTAATCGGTGAAACTAGCCAGATTGGTAACAGTCGAGGGTCTTTGTAGAAAGCCATGTTGATTTTCAGAAATACCTCTTTGTATCACTGGATAGATCGCATTGTACACGTTCTTCTCAAAAACCTTGCTCAAGGTATTAAGTATGGATATACCTTTGTAATTTTCCAACATAACTTTGGAGCCTTTTTTGTGTAATGGTACAATGAGAGCTTTTTTAAAAATATTTGGGTATGTCCCTTCTTTTAAAGAGCGATTAAAAGGAAGTGTAATAGGGTAAGCCAAAGTGTCAGCACACTTTTTCCAAAACAAGGGAGGTATACCGTCACTTCCAGACCCTTTAGAGGTATCTAGGTGTTCAAGAGACTTTAAAATGGCTGTGACAGGCATTTGTAAGCTAGATACTGAGTCAATGCTAGCTTCGCAAAGTGCGGAAGTAGATGTTGAGGTGGGTTTACCGAAAACGCTTTTGAAAAACATGCTGAAAGCCTCACATATGTCAGAACCATTTGTGTAACTGGTGTTACCTAGGGTAACTACTCTAGGAAAACTTGACCCCCCTCTCAAAGATTTAACGTAAGACCAAAATGATTTTGGAGACGATTTAATAGACGCCGCCATGTCAGACAAATATTTGTGATAACAGTCTTTGTGTACACGATGTTGTCGAGCGCGTAAGAGCACAAATTCATCGTAATCGAGAAGGTTCTTATATTTTTTCCAACGCGAATGTGCCTTAGATTTATCTTTAATGATTTTTATTAACGCCTTACTGTACCAGACTGGGTAAAAACGATATGTTGAGCTACTTGCTCGGGAAAGAGGAACAAACTTTTCTATAGAGGTATTAATAAAAGAGTATAAGTTTTCACACGCACTGTCTATGTCACCTGAATTCAGCAAAGCATCCCAGTCGACATCCGCAAACTCTTGAGTTTAGGCTTTCATAATCTCCTTTTCTGTCGTTGCGTCGAGGGGCACAGCGTTCTTTTAATGGCTTGACAGCGAGGTCCGATACTTCGATGCTAAATGATGGGTGTGCGCGGTCTTCCACAACTAGGGGCATAGCATGCTTAATGATAGAAAGTGGTAGGTTAGAAAAAGCAAGATCTAGGGTATTTCCGGCGAAATTGTTTAATGTGTTATATTGGGAATAACCCAATGAAAAGAGTTCATCGACTAAGTGCTTGCCAGCGTTTTGAGTCTCCACGGTTCCGCGCTTTCGATGCATTGGTCCATTATTATCCCAGGCAATCTGTGGCAAGTTAAAGTCACCTCTAATAATAAAGTTATGTCGAGGGTTACGATCGAAAATGCGAGTCAATGCACAAACAATAGAATTAATGTCTCGAGGACGTTCTTTGTTATCAGGAGGAACGTAAGCCGCGCAGGTCTGTAGATCCACAGAGGAAGAGAGGGTGCGCGCAGAAATCGTGACAGTCAAGAACTCGGTAGGTGACTGCGGGTTATCCTCCTCGTTCTCGTAGCACCGGGCCCCAAGTTCCCTTTTAACCATGATTAAAATACCTTCGCCGGTAGTTTTGTCTGTCATTTTTAGATCCCGATCATTTCGGAACACATCGTATCTATTATCACAAAATTCGCCATCGTATATGCCATCATATTGCCAACTCTCAGTAATCACTACAATATCGTAAGAATTACAGAGTAAATTCTGCTTAAACTGTAGGCATTTAGTACGCAATCCGCGGGCATTTTGATAAAAAATTGTTAAATTTGTCATCTGTGTATACAGTACTTCAGAAGTTCTAATTCCACATAATTAATAAGATACCGGCTTGGGCAGATGTAAGAATAACTAATCAGAAATGTAAACAATGTATAATTTTTTTCGTGTTCAGGCCTGCATTTATCAAAGTAAGTGCGCATAGCAACTAAAATGCTAGCTTTTGCGATGTTTAAACATACGTTTAGAGTAAAAAAGTCAGTAGATTCCATTATCAAAAACTTGTGCGATCGAAAATGCACCGGGGGTATTTGAATGACAAGTGTGTTCGTAGCTGGTGAAGTCGAGCACAAAAGCACCGTATAGGTGAGTTGTACTAAACAACTTATAATAGTAATGCATACGCACAATAAGGGTGCGTCGGTTGAAGATTTTGTGATGAAAGTTAAATGTTTTAGCATAGTTTGATTATTATAGATATTCGAAAAATCCAGTAAATGCATTGCTGCGCTTACATTCTTTACTGGCATAATAAGTTCATAAGAAGAGATCAGTTTGCCTGGTAGAAAATGTGTCTGAGTTATACAAAATAAAAATGTCAACATAGTAGTGCATTGAAAATATAGCAAACTATTGGAACAAAAAGTTGTATTTAGCTGTTTTGCAACTGCGATAGCATAAAAAAAATAAAAAAGACGCACGTGTATTGATCGAGCGTACAATACTAATACCTTATCGGAGCATGCCTCCGTGCTTGGACCACACGTACTGGTACAGTTTGAGCTTGGCCAATTCTTTGCATTTTTTTAATAGGATCTTGTTATAAACAGTTAGATGTTCATTAATATATATAGGTTTCGAAACGCCTGAGAGCCCTAAATCATGTGTTGTGAGTCGACACTTGCGGCTGCGAGATAATATGTTATCCTTGACAAGTCGCGTTTTCATTTTGGCGATAATTACTCTGGGCCTTCCATGTTGTTTGCTTCTGGAAGCGACTCTGTTCACTTGAATGATTTCGTCGGCTGAAATATCTACCCCAACGTGTTTGGCGATTTTATGCACAACATCAATTAGGTTTTCACCGTTATTCTCGGGTACGCCAACCAACCTAAGTTCAAAAGTCTATCACGTTGATTATTCAGATTGATCTCGGCTTTGAGTTGATCATTTTGTTGTCTAAGGTCGGCAAGCTCACTATTAATTTGAGTTAACGGCACTATTTCATGTGATAACGATTCTACTTTCTTGACAAGATCGTCCTGCTGCTCAGAAATGAACTGAGATGATTTCTGCAGGAGGGTAATCTCCTTCTCTAAAGCGTGTCCGCCAATTATGCACTTTATGCTACAGGACAGTGAAACTATACTTGATTTAACCACGGAAAAAATAAATAGAATTAAATGAAGTGACTCGGAGCACTGAGACGCGTGCACTCGCAGCGGCGTCGGCCGGTTTTTTTATTTATCCTTATTTATCTGATTACCTATATGTGAAGATTTGTTATTAGTATAGAACCACAGAATACTGTTGTTGTTTAGTGAATAATTGAAACTGTAAATCTTCCTAAAATAAATAATCGTTTATTTTAATTCAATTTTAATTAAATATCTACATTATAAAACTCTTCCGATACTGAGTGACGTGACTGACAGACAATGCACAGCCGAAACTACTGAACGCAAGAAGCTGAAATCTGGCATTCATGTTTTTTTGAGAGTGTAAGGAAGATTTAAGTGAGGATTTTTTAAATTCTACCCCGAGAGGCCACGCGTACGAATTCGCTGGCGGCCGCTAGGATAATATACATAGTCAGTCATAAGTTCTGTCACACAATAAAAACTTTTGAATTTAGAATGCTGGCCACAAAAAAGTTTATCGAATTCGAATTTAGAATTTTTCATGAAAATAAAAATGTGAGTACATTTTAGAATTTTCCTCATTTTTAAATATGGAGTGGACACTTAAAGAAGACCGTGTCGTGGTTATTGCTATGCATCGTTGCGGTTACGCGCCAATTCAGATTTTCGACTTACTGAAAAAATTTAATATAACCAAAAGATTCGTTTATCGTACCATAAAACGATACATTGATTCAAAGGTCAAGAAGTGGTCGCCCTCACTCTGTTAGGACTCTAGCAGTGATAGAAGCTGTGAAGGCATTCAAAGAAATCCCATACGTAAACAGAAACTGTTGGCCCTTCAGATGGGGTTAAGCAGGACCACGGTAAAAAGACAGGGCTTAGGGCATATTGAAGAAAAACAGGACATTGTTTGGACGCTCGTTTAATAGACCTGAAACTGAAGAGATGCCGCGCTTTGTTGAAGCGATACGCGGGAAAAAAGCATCGGGAAATTATTTTTTCGGATAAAAAAATTTCACCGTGGTAGAGAGCTACAACAAACAAACTGATAAGGTGTACGCACACGAAAGTAAAGAAGCGAGCAACTGTATTCCGCGTGTCGAACGAGGTCATTTTCCATCCTCGCTCATGGTTTGGTTGGGAGTCTCTTATGAGGCCTTAACTGAGGTACATTTTTTGTGAAAAAAGCGTAAAAAGGAATGCAGTTGTGTATCAAAATACAGTCCTCAAGAACCTTGTGGAACCTATTTCTCATACTATGTTTAATAACAGGCACTGGGTATTCCAACAAGATTCTGCGCCAGCTCATAGAGCGAAAAGCACACAAGACTGGCTGGCGGCGCGTGAAATCGTCCTCCTCCAGTCCAGATTTGAGTCCATTAGATTACAAGATATGGCAACACTTGGAGGAAAAGGCCTGCTCAAAGCCTCATCTTGATTTGGAGTCACTCTAAGCATCCTTGATTAAGGCAGCCGCCGATATTGACATGGACCTCGTTCGTGCTGCGATAGACGACTGGCCCCGCAGATTGAAGGCCTGTATTCAAAATCGTGGGGGTCATTTTGAATAAACTTTATCACCATATGAATCTATGTTTTATTAAGTTCATTTTGCTATATAAAGGTTACATAAATAATAAACATGTCTAAATTATTTTATATTACACATGTGACAGAACTTATGACCTGACTATGTATAATAATAATTAGAATTATTCGTTAAAGTATTTAAAAATTGGTTGTAATATTTAATCCTAACCCAATAAAATATTTAACTTACAATGTATAGTATTAACAGCACATGATTTTATATAATAACATATACTTTGTACCTCTTGCTGCCTCTATATCAGCGGTGTGAGAGCTAAAATTGGACTGCAGTGTTTAGTTTGATGTGCCATTGATTGTACACAATAGTAAAATTATTATTTAATGCGTAACCCATAATCATAATATGATCATAGTATGATCAATTAAGGAAGCTTTGATTCCCCTGGCATATTCCCAGGAGAATCAATGCCAGAGGAGTCAAGAAAGTTAATCTTCTTTCGATTTTGTTTAAATGGATTGATTTTTGCCAATGATTACTATAAAAACAATTAATAGTCCTATATACCCTACTGTTAATCCTAGTAAGGAAATTCTTAATCATAAAAAAACATTTTTTAAAGTGACCAGGGTAATCAATGACCTAGTGAAACAAAGCCAGGAGAATCAAATTCTTACCTTCGTAAATCCGGCTTGGAAACGTCGAGACGCGCGACCTCTCCTCGATGTTCAAAGCGCGACTGAAGCCACCTTGCCAATGTGCACGCCTTCGGCGTAGACATTTATAATAGCAAGGCAGGTGGCATTTAGTTACGCGCCAAGGGAATCATTAGTTGCGCTCGGACAAACACAAAGTATTTTTTTTTAAAACAGTGATTGGCACAGACTTTGTGTATTTATTAAATCATTAAACAACTCACCCTTTAACTCTTAAATTGCAAAAAATCCTAAATTTATGACTATAGATAGGTAAATTTTTAATGGTTTGACCAAAAAATGACTAAAGGACAGCCCAGGGGAATCAAATATCAAGGCTTCGAAGATTTTTTTCAGATGTTTTAAGCTAAACACCGTTTTTGTTGTGCCCCATTTAATTTAAACATTAAAGTAACAGAAAAAAAAATATCTTACATAAAATTTTAAACGTTATGGGTAGTTCTTGCCCCCAGACATTGCTTTTTTTTGGCTTTCAAGATTGACACATAAAATGCAGGATTCATGAATACTTATGTTTCATATGCCCGACACAAATAGGTCAACCTGCACAAACATCATACGCGCTTTACACGAAACGATCGCAGCAAGAGAAGAGGCCAATTATTCAAAATTTTGGCGTGGCGCGGAATCCCTTAAATAACAGTGGTCGGAGATGGATCTTGGGCGAAGAGAACCGACAAAAGTGGATACAATACCCTCGGTCAATTTCATATCAGGTGCAGGGTAATGCTGCATGTGCAACACCTATAACAACGGATTCAGGGCTCTGCTTGGACTTCTTTCATACTAGCGCATCCGCGATGTTTGCGAAGCATAGGACTGATAATCTTTACTCAACCATTCGCAAGAAGACGGGCTCAGTCTAACGAGAATGTTGTTACAGTCTCAACGTGTTCGTGTATCGACATTGATATTTATAACAATAAAATTGTTTTTCTTTCTTTGTTACTAACCCCAGTTTTGAAGATAATTGTATATTATACTAACAAGTTGTTTGCAGTTGGCGCAATAAAAGCAATATTATGAAACAATTTGTTTAATTGATTTAAGAAGCTGGCATATTATAACAAGCCTTCACTCACCTTATCTTCTAAATATGTATATTAAAATGAAAACTGACTTAATGACTGACAGCCCAAACTGCTGGGTCTAGAGACTCCAAATCAAAGGTGCTATAAGAGGTCTAGGGGTGAACTAAGAAAGGTTTTTTGGAAATTAATTCCCTAACGGGTTAAAAAAGGAGGGGCAATTGTTTGAATGAGACTCGGTCAGTTATGGAGCTAAATCGATAAAATGTTGTATTTAGCTTATTGGTTAAAAATTAAGACTGACGTACCTAACAGGATTTTTGAAAACTTATCCTCTAAGGGGGTGAAATGGTAGTGGAAGTTTGTATGATAAATTCGACATGTGCGCGGATGAAGTCGTGGGCAACCGCTAGTAAAATCCATTACTTATAATTAGCTTCAACCGACATCAGAAATCAGCTTGGCTACAATCTATCGAATAGATATAAGTCTATTTACGTTACGCCCTCAGTAAGTGCTTACATCACATGTATGTGCACAGTAATTCTAGGAGTCAGCAACGGAATATCTACCTGCTTTTTCTTCTATAGAAACACCACTGAGGAGTAGTAGACCTTTAAAAGCCAGAGTGAAGAAAGCTAATGATATAAAATGTTAAGACAAATTATTATCAAGACAATATATATGTAACTTAATACATCGATGTCGATTAGGCCAACAATGGCGTATCGATATAAGTGTCGACTATGAAGCATCACTATACGTATACGTATTTGTTATGACATTACCCACCCCCAAACCTCTCCTCTTAAAGTAAGAAAGGGACAAATGCAGCTCAGACCAAAAGTCGCTTCATAAAACTGACCAAAACAGCATTTCGTAGTCCCCTGTTTTCTCGACGAAAACTTTATCAATGATAAAATTGTTTTCATAAATAATTAAAAAAAGGATGGGACTATGCTCCTATGTTTTAGTTTTTGTCTTAATGTGCGTAGATTTTATTTGGCGAGCGTCTTAAGTTTGAGGTTAAAATTTGGCAATTTTCTTAATGTTTGAAGGCCCATATTTCCTGTGTTAATTCGAATATAGGAAAAAACGAAACATAGGAACATAGCGGTAGTAAATGCAGATATTATAGCAAAAAAAATTTTCGACCTTAGTCTATATCCAGGGAGGAAACAGGGGACTACGTTTGTATGGAGAAATGGTGCTATTCTTTCGTCTTAATGCACTATCATTGGTCTAGCCTACACATAAGTGGAACAATCAATCCGCTGGCTCACGGTTGGTAGTGGTAGAATAGGAAGTACTTAAAACTTTCGACGACTGTTCTTGGTAGCTCGGTGGCAAAAGTTTGTGGATTCGATTCAAACCCAAACATTTGTTACAACTTCTATAACATTTGTTATATATGAGACGCCTAATTTGAAATGTTTGTTTATACTATGTCACCCATCTGTCATTAAGTTAAATTTAGCCGTAGCCGTCTAATAGTTAATCAAGTGTCAAAATCATTATTAGTAACGGGGTAAGAGTTTACTAATTTGCTCAGTTTTGAAAACACGGACTTATCTATTGATGTTTTGTTCTTAGTTGTTTGTCTACATTTCTTATTTATATATGCCGGTGAATTTAACCTTTGAAATGTCATTACATATTCATGTTCCGCGACTTTTTTTTCATGAATTTCTAATCTTAATATAAGCATAGTTTTTCAAAACGTACAAAGTATTTATAACAAAACTCATCTAATTGAATCTTTTTTAAAAGATAAACATAATTTGCAAATTATTTGTATGTCAGAAACTTTGTTAAATACTGAAAAAGCTAATTTAATGAAAATAGATAACTTTACACTTTGTTCATCCTTTTGTCGGAAAGAGCATGACTGTGGAGGTGTGTCCATACTAATAAAAAATACCTTAGAATACCGTGAAAGAATAGATATTAACTCGATGTCCCCTGAAATGATTTTTGAGATAAGTACAATAGAATTAATTAAGGAAAATTTATTAATTATAAATATTTATTGGCCAGATAGTAAAAGAGAGGTTGAAGTATTCTATGATTGTCTAGATAAATTACTTGAATTGGTTGCCAAGAAAGATTACTCCAAAAACATTGTAATTGGAGGTGACTTCAACGTAGATTTTCTTAAAAAAGTAATGAAAAAAATAGGCTGTCAAACTTAATGTTATCATATGATTTCTACCAAAAAATTAAAGAACCCACTCGAATCACCCCGACTAGTGCTAAATGCATCGATCTACTGTGTACAAATTAAAGAACCCACTCGAATCACCCCGACTAGTGCTAAATGCATCGATGTACTGTTTACAAATTAAAGAACCCACTCGAATCACCCCGACTAGTGCTAAATGCATCGATCTACTGTTTACAAATTAAAGAACCCACTCGAATCACCCCGACTAGTGCTAAATGCATCGATCTACTGTTTACAAATTAAAGAACCCACTCGAATCACCCCGACTAGTGCTAAATGCATCGATCTACTGTTTACAAATTAAAGAACCCACTCGAATCACCCCGACTAGTGCTAAATGCATCGATCTACTGTTTACAAATTAAAGAACCCACTCGAATCACCCCGACTAGTGCTAAATGCATCGATCTACTGTTTACAAATTAAAGAACCCACTCGAATCACCCCGACTAGTGCTAAATGCATCGATCTACTGTTTACAAATTAAAGAACCCACTCGAATCACCCCGACTAGTGCTAAATGCATCGATCTACTGTTTACAAATTAAAGAACCCACTCGAATCACCCCGACTAGTGCTAAATGCATCGATGTACTGTTTACAAATTAAAGAACCCACTCGAATCACCCCGACTAGTGCTAAATGCATCGATGTACTGTTTACAAATTAAAGAACCCACTCGAATCACCCCGACTAGTGCTAAATGCATCGATGTACTGTTTACAAATTAAAGAACCCACTCGAATCACCCCGACTAGTGCTAAATGCATCGATCTACTGTTTACAAATTTCAACACCAAAAACACAGAAATTATGGTTTCGGTATTTGTGTTTTCCGATCACAAAGGCTTATTGTGTGCAACACCCCGTAACACAGCTGACCTGAAACAATTCATATAATACAAACGAATATATAATGAAGTAAACATAAATACATTTAAAAATGATATTTCTAATACTGTTTGGGAAGATATACTAAGCCCGGATATGGATATGGACACTAACTATAATAAATTCAGTGAAACTTTGCAAAACTCTTTAAATAAGTGTATACCCATTAAACTTACGACGACAAAAACTAAAATAAAGACTCATTTGACAATGGGACTAAAAATATCTTGCCGTTATAAAAGATTCTAACGGTCACTAATATCAAAATCTAAAAATGATTTTTTAAGGGAACACTATAAGAAATACACAAAAATACTTAAGAAAGCAGTCAATACATTCAAAATAATAAAAAATAAGCATCAATTTGAACACTCACAAAATAAAACTAATTCTATGTGGCAAATTATAAATAATGAAACAAATAAAATAAACAGGCGAACTAAAAATATTCACATTAAAACAGACAAAAAAACGGTTAGTGACCCTAAAACTATATCAAATGAATTAAACACCTTCTTTTCTTCAATTGGAAAATCCTCTACAAAATCTTTTTACAGTAATCAACCATATACACACAAAATAATAGAAAATACATTATTTTTAAGCCCGATTCAAATTAAAAAAAACGAAATCCATAATAAATAATCTAAAAACAAAACATCGTTCGGCATCGACGAAACTCCCCCTAATTTGATAAAACATTCCGTGGACCTGCTTGCTTTTCCATACACGATATTGATAAATCAATCATTTTCAGAAGGAATCTTCCCAGATGTCCTGAAAATATCTATTATCAAACCGGTACACAAAAAAGGAAAACAACTGACGTAAATAATTACCGTCCAATTGCTCTGTTACCAACGTCGGCAAAAATATTTGAATCCGCTATGATTAGCCGTCTATACTCCTTTTATGAAAAATTTAATATTTTACATGGTAATCAAAATGGTTTTAGAAAAAACCATTCTACAATTTTAGCCATCAAACATTTACAAAAAATATATTTGAAACAATAAATAACAAAAAAATCGCCGTAGGTCTCTTACTCGATATGAGTAAAGCCTACGATAGGGTCTGCCATAAAATTTTACTAAATAAGCTGTATGAGACAGGTGTGAGGGGAGTGGCCTATGAGTGGTTCAGATCCTACCTCACCAACCGCTATCAACTCGTAGACATAGAACATACGAACTTTGACACTGGGGAAATTACTAATGCAAGATCAGATAAAGTACATATTACTGGGTCTATCCCTCAAGGTAGCGTGTTAGGATGTTTGTTGTTTCTAATATACATAAATAATCTACCAGACGTGCTGGATGATCAATGCGTTCTCTTTGCTGATGACGTCTCTGTCTTAATTCCATGTTCAGACTATCATGAACTAGAAAGTAAATTAAATAACACTTTAGAGAAAATAGTTAATTGGTTAGAATGTCATAATCTGCAACTAAATCTCAAGAAAACTAAAATTATACAATTTAAACCGTACCAGAAAACTACATTTGAAATATCTTATTCATTCAACAATACAAAACTAGAAGCTGTAAATACCGCTACTTTGTTAGGAATAAACTTGGATACCCACCTAAACTGGAAGAGCCACATCCAACAATTGTTAAATAAAATGTCCTCGTTTATATGTGCTCTGCTACATCTAAAAAGAGTGACAGATTTTAAAACTGCTCTTACGGCTTACTACGCATATGCGCACTCCCGACTTACATATGGCATTATTCTATGGGGAAACTCGTGTGATGTAGACAAAGTTTTTGTCCTACAAAAGAAGTGCCTCAGGATACTAATAAACTTGGACCAAATGGAATCATGCAGAGCCCATTTTGTTAAACATAAAATATTGACCCTTACATCTATTTATATACTAGAATCATGTAAATTTGTCAAAAAACACTCAGATTTTTACCTAAAAGTTACAGGATTTAAAAGAACTAATAGAAATTTTAATAAACTGTCAGTTCCTTTTTCCAAATTAAAATTAGTCACGTCCAGCCCCCATAACATGTTAATACGATTATAAAACCACATACCTAATTATATTAAAAACTATGAAAACTCAAAATTATTTACAAATACATTGAAATCCTTCCTCATTAACAAATGTTACTACGACATCCAAGAGTTTTTTAACGACAAAAATATATAAACAAGTCATAAAATAATTATAGATAAAAATAAATATGTAAGTACTTCAACACATCTTATAGCATATTATTGTTGATAAGTGAAGAAATGTGAAATTAATGATTGTTATACTTTATAATGTATAAAATATTACTGTTTTGTTGACGTTACTAATTATTATGTTGGTACTTAAACTTGTGAAATAATAGTTAGCTAGCCCTCATAATGTTGCTATGCCCTGTGCAGGGCGTCACATGTAAAAACATACCTACCTACTACTTTTGTACCATCTATAATGTAACATGCAATAAATGATTTCAATTTGAATCTTTAAAGTTTGTAAACGGTTGTAATTTACAGTATTATGTACTCGTATCGTATACATTTTTGTTAAATTTTAAACCGAATTTTATTGTTTTTTGTCTTGTTTTAATCCCATTTTTTATTGTTGCTATGTAAAATGCCCTCGTTAATCTAACTGTTTGTCCCCAGGCGTTAGAGATCCAGCAGCCAGTGGTGACATACGAGGTGGTTCTCGCCATGCAGAGTCTGGTAGCGCGCGCGCCGCAGGAACTGCACGAGCCCGCGTGGGACAGCTTACTGCAGATCATCCGCCGCGTGCTGGAGCAGGACAGTCAGTACACGCCGCCTCTTTCTTTCTTCCTCTCCCTTTTTCTTTCTCGCTAGAGTTTAGTTGCACTGCAGAAAAAGGATTTGTAGGAATCATAACAGTATGCATGTCCATTTACCGCTGGTGTGGAGTTTCACTGACACTTCTTGGGCCGTGATATCCTTGGATGCCTCTGGGAATAAGCCAGGCTATGCTCTGGACTCCATCCTTGCTTTCTTACATTCCTGTTTTCTAGAAATGATGTAAATTCTGTCTAAATTCTTAAATTCGAAGCCGAAGTCGTAAATTCTTCGGCTTCTGTCAATCACCTAAAAACCTTCTAAATATATTTATAATAATACTGTAAAGTAGGCGGTCGAGTTCGCTGCTCTTATTGTTTTAAACAGAAATATTTTGCCATTAAAAATACATACAAAATATTAATCTAAAATATTCATATAATCATAATAGGTGGTGGCCAAACAAAGGTTGAGAATCTATATTCTAGCTAGACCTGCTAGACTGACTAGCTAGACTAGCTTTACTATAAATGCCGATTTCCGTATTTTCGACTGTAGCCGTTATCAACACTTATGATAGGACGATGAAGGTGTTCACTTGAAATTTTGAACATTGTCATCCGAAGTAAGGCCTTAGAACCCTATTTTAATCGTGAGACGAGATTATAAAGAGGAATTCGTTTTCCCCTCAGAAATGTTCGAGCCACCGAACGAGCTGATCCACTCGTGCATCCACGCACTGATCACGTCGCTGGAGCAGCTGCAGGATGCCGGCCACTACTTCGGCGACCACGACGCGCTGCTCGACCTCGTCGACTTCTGCGGCCACGACCGCCCGGTGAGCGAGCTTTTAATACCTCGAATCGTTCACGAATTCATCATTTTAATTTAAAAACTGTTATGCTTTTTATTTTTATGCTATATTTCATGAGAATTCGTTTGCCTCTTAGGTAGATACACAAAATGTTACAACTATAGTCCGTGCCATTTAAACTTGCACAAAAGGTTATTGACCCCACCTGTACTAAAAAATGTCCAAACTTTACGACACGTGTCGCTCATCGTATAAAATAGCGATAATCCCGACCTATCGCTGATTTCATAATACCACGGCCCGTCCGAGAACGAGACAACTCTAAAACATCAAAATTTAAGAAATAGTTTCGCAATTTTGTAAATAAAACACAGATTTAGTTATTAAAATAAATTTTCTTTTAATTTACGTATTGAAAGTCTTTAAGCAGTTACTTGGTTTTAATTTAAAAACTCTGTTAATTGACATTACTTTTACCACAAATATAAACACAATATAGATACAGGGAGCGGTACATATGGCGCAGAACCGGACCGAGTGGAGAAAATTGACATGCAGTCACGATCCTCAGCATTGAGGGAACGACCAGAAAGAAAAGATAAACACAATAATTAGAAATTACATTTATTCCATAAAGAATTAACAGTAGTTGACCATTCATAGTTATTTATCATTATATCATTTTGACTCCGAAAATGATAAATTATGACTTATTGCACTTAAACGTTAGTGGTTTGAAATGTCAGGGTTGCTATACCTGTACGCTATTTTGTAATTGATTATTTTAATTTACGAATTTCGGAAGTGGTTACGTGTTATTATCAGTCGTTATTTTTTGATAAGTTTCTGTTATTGTTCTTTGTTGCGTTTGTGTTTGTTTTATTTTGTTGCTGTTTTCTCCATTCTTTACTTATTATAAGTGAAGATGGAACCTGAGAAGAATAAAAAGAGGCGTAAAAGAATCCTCGAACCGCAAGCAGGTTAGTTTGTATAATTTACCTCTACAATATGTTTTGCTATCATCGTAGGTAATTCCATTTGAACACAAGTTTGAACGATGTTTTTTAAGTATAAAGTGATTGTAGAGCTCTTACACACGAATAGCAGTTTGTTGTCGACGTATGTAACTGCAGCCGACGTTAGAAGTCGGCGGCTAGTTGTCGACATGCCGTCGACGTGCTGTCGACGCATTGGCAGCTGCCGCCGGCTGATGTTGACAGCTAGCCGCGTCTGTCATTTGACCGTCGAATGCAGTTAGTCCAGGAGCTAGGACGTGCACAAAATGAGCCTAATAGAAGAAATTGCGAAAAGCGAGTCGTTGCTCCGCTGAAATACTTTTTCACATGATGGTATCTCGGCGAGATAGTAAGTTTTTTAAAATGGTCGTCAGCTCATCAAAGACGTCTTAGACGACTTACACAGCTAACTATGCATTGTCATCCAAGCTAAACCTGTATACAAAATTTCAGCTCATCGGCTTAAGATAAGTGGCGGGACCAACATATAAGCCAAAAAGCCCGGCTTGCCTTAGTGTAAAAAAATAAAAAAGATCGAACACATTTTATTTACACTTAAATTTTCGCGCGTGCATTAATTCTTCATCGAAACTTGAGTGAAAACGCGACACGTAACGCCATCTAGCGTGCGAGCAAACAAACCCGCGATTTTAGAACGTTATCTAGCGTCTCTCTCGCACCAGTGGGCTTCTTATGAGGCTTGCTTCACGGCTCCGGACGTACTCTTCACACATATGGAAAAGTGTGTAAAAGACGTATAACTACCGGTAAGTATCTATAGTCGGTCAGTATAGAGAATTAAGCCGGGCTTTCAAATGAAGTTCGTGGAAGTGCGAACTAAATGCGGGCCCGCCCGCATTCATTCATTTATTACTCCCGAGTAATGAATGGATAGGGTTTGTTTATGACCGAAAGAGGCGAACTTCACGTATATTGTCAGTCGAGTGAGAGTTTGAGGAAATTTCGTTGTGTTTTTTCTAAATTGTATGAAAGTTTGTTTCATTACAAAATGAGTGCCGCTAGTGATAATAACATTGTTCCTTGTGAAGGTTTGAAATGTTTGCAAGTGCTAACAAGCGGGGGCAAGGTAAAATCTTTAAATTTTGCTGAGAAAAAACAACTCATAGCTTCGCCAAAGCCGACACCGGATTTGAATATTTCGCAAACAAGTAAGTCTCACAAGAGACAATTTAACAGATCAGTTTATAAAACTCATTGGTTAGCTGGCTGCTCGCATTCCAATAAATTATATTGTTGGTGTTGCATATTTTTTTCTAATGAAAACCATGTTTGGAATACAACTGGTTATGACGACTTAAATAACTTATCAAATGCCATAAAACGGCATCAAAATTCTCAGAAACACATGAACGCTGTTATTTCATTTTGCAATTTTGTAAACAACGTATTGAAACATCTTTGTCTCGTCAGTTGTCGGACGAAATATCGAAACATAATTCGCGCGTCGATCACAACTGTAGTGTTTTTCAAAGACTAGTTGATATTGTTTGTCATTTGGCACAGCAAGAACTGCCTTTTCGAGGACATGATGAGTCCGATACCTCATTAAATAAACGATTTTTTTTAAAACTTGTATCATTGCTTTCTATATATTCTATAAATATGATCTTGTCCTGGAAAAACATATGCAATACCAAGACAGTGGCAAATCGGGGCCAAGCTATTTATCTAACAGAATTCAAAACGATATTATACATTATGTAGCCGAGGTAATGAAATCTCGCATTAAGTACGAGATTAACATTACAAAGTTTGTTTCAGTTATTATTGACGAAACGCCTGACGTTAGTAACAGGGAACAACTGTGCATAATTCTTAGATATTATTTTGGCAATGATATTCATGACCGCTTTTTAGGATTCATTAATGTGTCTGAAAGTCGCACAGTAGATACACTTTGTAAAGTAATTTTAGAAGCACTTAATGAACACGACTGCACCGAAAAACTCGTAGCACAAAGCTATGACGGTGCTAGTGTAATGTCGGGCGTAAGGAACGGAGTCCAACAAAAAGTTAAGGAAATTTGTCCTCAAGCTATTTTTATTTGGTGCAATGCTCATATTTTGAATTTAGTATTATCCAATCATGTGGCAGGATTGGCGAAGTGAGCTCGTTTTTCTCAGCTCTTCAGGCTTTGATATTTTTTTTAGCAACAGTACAAAACGTGCTTCATTTTATGATAAATATTGCAGCAAAAAACTGCCTCACATTTCTGCGACACGTTGGTCATATTCATCGCGCATTGTAAACACAGTTTTTGAACAGAAAGAAAACTTAATTTATTTGTTTACGGATATGTCTGACAATCCGCAGGACTGGGACGGTGATACTATTTTGTCCGCGGAGAACTTTTTAAACACGTTGCGTTCCTTCAATTTCAATTTTTTTCTTTCGATTTTCCATCCGATTTTTGAAAAAACCGACTGCCTGTATAATATTATACAAAAATCGCAGGTTGATGTCGGTTATTGCTCTGAAAAAATTAAAGCCTTTGATGCATGGCTACGCACTGAATTTCTAGAGTAGTTTGATAGTATTTACGAAAACGCGATTAAAAACAACACAGCGCCTCGTTTAAGACGTAATGTCACCTGCGCGCGAACGGAGTACAAACGACTCTTTGTTCAAGTTATTGACAACATATCTTCTGAAATTAACTCTCGGTATTCAGAAATTTTGAAATTGCAATTTTTCCAATTATTTAACAAAAAAATTTATGAGAAATACCGCTCACAATTTCCATCAGATGCACTTGATTCATTATTAAGTATTTACGAAAATCGTTTTGACAAACAAACTTTAAAGAATCAATTTATTTGTTTGTATTCCTCTCCTGAATTAAAAGAGCGCAACGTTTTCGATTTAATTGATTTTATTAATGAGAACAGTTTAGAAGACGCCTTCCCCCAGCTTTTAAAACTTGCACATTTAGTTGTAACTATTCCAGCCACGTCATCTTCCGCGGAACGTGCATTTTCGTCTTTAAAACGTATTCATACGTATTTGCGTAACACGCAGGGCCAAGAGCGCCTTTCCGAGTTGTCTATCATCGCGATCGAAAAACGGCTGTTGGTAGAACTAAAACGTTCACCAACTTTTTATTCTGATGTAATAAAATCTTTCTTAAAAAAAGATAGACGCATTGACTTAGAATACAAATAAAACAATTATACTATAATGTCCTGACACAGTTTTTTTTACCATTGTTTGTAATGTCGTATATTTTCTCGTGTATTATATTATTTCCTCATACTCAGCTCAACAACTTCAAAAGGCTTTTTACAAAGCCGCCGAAGGAATGTCATTGCTGGTATGTTTCCACAATTCTGCCTGGTAGTAATATGCCTTCAGTGTGCTTTGATTAACTCGCCAGAAGCCGAAAGAACTGAATGTATTAGAGGTATGAAGAAAAAGTACAGTGAAACATGAAGAATCAAGTAATTTCATTTCAACAACAGCAGTGCTCATTTTCAAGAATCAAAAAAGACCATTAACTTGTGCCGAAGCTGTAGCTTGGCTTGCCCTGTCGCGATACCCCAGGCACGCCACTGCTTAAGATATCTGCTTTAAAATTGAGCTGCAATAAGTGTTTGAGAGTTTAGGCAGTGGATTACACGTGGAGGGCGACAATGAAAGCGCTCTGGTCGGTCTAGTACATGTGTCATAGGTAACGTCTCGATGTTCGACTGGGGGTCCTCACGATACGTTTTAAACAAATAAAAATAAGGCAGGTAGGCGTGTGAGTGTGCGCGACGTAGTATCAATAGGGTACACAAACAAATCAAAATATTGTAGTAAACAATAAGTATTTGTGACATAACTTATAACCCGACTGGGTACAACACCTTGTCTTGGGTGTTGAAGAATAGGAGGAATGCACCGCGTAAGGCATAAGTTAGCTTCAAGCTAATTACTGTAACTTCAAGCTAAGCCTTACGCAGCGTAAACACAATTCCAGTTTGATTTGAAGTTATCCTTCTCCTAGACAGGCAAACCAATGTTGTTGACGCATATCTCACCAAAATGTAACTCGTCAAAGTTTACCTATCGATGCTTCAGACTCAAAACAACCTCAATAATTATAATCGAGGACTCTAAGAAAACCCCTTATCTTCACAGTCGTATACCTCATGACTGAGGGTCATAATCATTATGTGGAATGAAACACACACGACTTTCTTGGCAATATTTATTGGAATGGTTTGCCAATGCCTTCTCCATCTCACACACTAGTTGTCCACTAGTGTGCAGCTTTTTCCTCACGGTGTTTTCCTTCACCGTTTTCACCGCATGGGTTTTAACACGCCTCCGATCCGTTTAGAAATTTGGTGTATTGGGTTTTCACGCAAAGAAAACCCAATACACCAAATTTCTAAACGGATCGGAGCAACGGAGTTAAGCTCGCATGCTTCCCGTATTGCAGGAAAGATAAAAAAACTTAGTCCGCCATCTTTAGGAGTCCGTCATATTGGATTTGGAATGACGTCACCCTATTTATTGAGTTATTCTCAGCAAGCCTTTTTAATTGATAACTACATTGTACAAAAGCAAAAAAAAAAACTTAGTCCGCCATCTTTAGAAGTCCACCATATTGGATTTGGAATTACGTCACCTTATTTATCGAGTTACTCTTAGCAAGCCCTTTCATTTGATACCAATATTGTAGGAGTACATTTAGAAGTCGATCATATTGTTTTTTAGTAACGTCACTTTATTGTTTAAGATACTCTCAGCAAGCCCTTTCATTTCATATTCATACCCATATTATAGAAATGCATTGAAAATAACGAGCCCGCCATCTTGGATGCTCCGCCATGTTGAATTAAGAATGACGTCACACATCTTACCATGCATTGTCATCCAAACTAAACGTGTATGCAAAATTTCAGCTCAATCGGTTAAAGATATCTGCTAAAAAGTTGAATTTCTTAATAATACCTACTGCTCCCGCGATAATAACGCTGGATATGGAAAAATACATTTTTTTTAATTAATAATGAATGATGCAACTATTTTTATTTCATTATTCATGTCCAGTTACATGAAATGTCGGCTGTCCCTCAGCATATTGCTTGTTTTGTAATGCAGTAGCCAAATGTTTGTAATACATGTCAATTTTTCGGGTCAAGGTCGTCTTGTACCAATAAATGTTTGTTTACACGGACTTCTATCGCTACGCCTTGTATTTTGAATCGCCGCGATCCCGTATCGGCGTGCAGTGGTACAGGGGTGTCAATGACCTTTTGTGCAAGATTAAATGGCACGGACTATAGGTTTGTACCTATAATGGCGAATAAATAATCATTCGATTTATTTTAATCTTATGTATGCAAGAAATTATCATGCTTCATTAGCGACCCGGGATTTTTGCGATCCAGTGTAGTAGATATTCGTATAGGCTATAGACCGACATGATCATGCCGAGCGCCAGACGTGCAACGTTGGTAAGGCATTTTTGATGACAGCGGGAAATTCCGTATGACATTCGCGTGCAATTCGTGTGCCTCCTTGTATCCCGCACGTATGGTGGGGCTCAGGGGACTCGCGCACGTACTTTCCGGACTATAACATGTTTCGTGTATACTAAAGGTTTGTGCCTACCGTATATCACCGTACCATAATATCCTGACCGTGCTAGGACCGTAGACCGAAAAGCAACACGATATGCTCTACTTTGCTCTTTGAAACGGATCGACGGCGTTCCGTATACATGCCGTAGGAGACCCGTATGTAACCCGTAAATAACCTGTATAATGCCACCAGTAGCGTGCATTAGTTTTGTAACGAGGTAAGCACATACGAATTTCAAGTCAGTATAGATCGTTACGAAATCAATAATAAAATTAGATAACAAATCGTCACAATAATTTAAAAAAAAAACAGGTGAATCGTGTCCTCGGTAGAGTAGGTATCGATATTTTTTAACGCTAGCAAATAATTTCAATAGCAATTACTTACCTAGTTTTTAATCTTAATTAGATTAATGATGAAATGGGTGTTCTAGTTAAGCGCAGATTTATTTTACCACCACAAGTATCAAGAAAATGAGTGAATTTATAAGATATGTCATTTAAATGATACCCATAGTGGCTTTTAGAAAAGCCGTTGTTTTTTGGCATTCACTTCCACCACGCACTAACATTCACAAAGCACAAAAACAAAACAAAGAAAACAAAACTTTCATGTCGTTTGCTTTCAAAACAATGAGTAAACGTTAAATTACTTAATTAAAAGAAAATGTCGAGATGTTTCAACCTTTTTTATAAATAAGATCGGCACGTAGGTATGTCTTTTGCCAAATATACATCTTAGCCTTATCTACCAAATAAACTTGACGGATTGGCGCGTAATTTTTGTAAGCAAATCGAACTTTCAATACACCCTATACACTGCAGTTTTTCCATTGTTTCGAATGGCAACACACAAATTTGAACTTCGAAATCATTTAAAATCACTCAAAATAGCAAAAGAAATCGTGTAAACAATAAAACTACTTTTCAAAACACTCGCGAAAGCAACAAGCAAGCAAACTAAATAAAATAAAAATGGCCGGCGTATTGACTTCGTATAAAAACTATGCATGCAATACTTTTTTGTAAAAAAACTTGCTGATTAGTTTGTTTCTAGTTATGGAACGATTAAATGTTTATGATAAATAAAATTATGATTTATCAGTGTCAAAACATACTTCTGTATGTTTAGATGTTATAGTTGTTCGTAATTAGACATGATTTGATTGCACTCCGAAGTGATACCCCGTCATGATGGTAGGCCTGCCTACTTTACCCCAGTAAGTCGCAAATGTCACGTTTTAGCTTTACGTTTATGAAAAGTGTGTCATTTTTAATTTGGTCGGCTTTTTATGTAAATATGGGCTAAAATTGCGTGAGTTTAAGTGAATCTGATAGGCAGCCGCGAGAATGCCTACTGCTCATACAATGGTGTACCTAAGTTGAGCGGTTTAGCTAAGATTGCATATAAGTTATTGACGAAAAGTTTTTCACTATTATTTAAATGGCAATTGGCAAACTTTAGTGAGATAGGCACTGCTTAATTGCCTATATAGAAAGCACGCTACTGGTTATGCAACATGTATATCACCTGTATGAGGCCCGTATGCAGCATCCATCAAAACCCATACCGGTTTTATCGGCTCGCTGCCTGCGCGCAGCGGTTTGGCAACGCCGATGCACCGTTTTGGCACTGTATAAACTAACATCGCGCTTATAATCTTTGAACTTGAATTCCTCCGATGAAAATCAAATGTGAATATTTCTTCGGTTCTAGCACGATCATAGTACGACGGTATAGTGTGCGGAGACTTCAAACCGTGTTTGCGTTACAGGAGGCGTCAGCGATGCGCATGGTGACGGCGCGCGCGGCGGCGCTGGGCGCGGTGGGGCGCGGGGGGGCGGGGGCCGCGCTGGCGCTGGCCGAGCGCTACGTGCGCCGCGAGACGCGCACGCCGCTGCGGCTGCACGCGCTCGCCGCGCTGCTCGCCTTCGTCAAGCGCGACCGGTACGTGTGCGGGGTGTGGGGGGCGTTGGTGTTATGCGCTACAGTTGCGCACCGCTCTGCCATCCAATCAAGCCGCGGCGGACTGTCGCATGACTGTTGCGCTGCTAAGAAGTGGCAGACTTCTGTACAAAAAAATGGGGAGTTACACAGGCCTGCCTGTGCAAATTTTTTTGATACGATTGTTGGTGCGTGTTACTTTTGATAATACGTTATACTAACCGCGTTCGTATCCCCCAGGCTGGTGTACGGCACGGAGCTGGTAGAGCGCGTGGGCGTGCCGGTGCTGGCGACGTGCGCGACCGACGCGGACGGCGCGCTGCGGGCCGCGGCGGCGCGCGCGCTGGCCGACCTCGCGCGCGCCACGCACGCCGACTGCACCGACCTCATCGACCTGCTCGAGAAGGTACCGCACGCGCGCTGGTCGATCTCGCGCGCGCCACGCACGCCGACTGCACCGACCTCATCGACCTGCTCGAGAAGGTACCGCACGCGCGCTGGTCGATCTCGCGCGCGCCACGCACGCCGACTGCACCGACCTCATCGACCTGCTCGAGAAGGTACCGCACGCGCGCTGGTCGATCTCGCGCGCGCCACGCACGCCGACTGCACCGACCTCATCGACCTGCTCGAGAAGGTACCGCACGCGCGCTGGTCGATCTCGCGCGCGCCACGCACGCCGACTGCACCGACCTCATCGACCTGCTCGAGAAGGTACCGCACGCGCGCTGGTCGATCTCGCGCGCGCCACGCACGCCGACTGCACCGACCTCATCGACCTGCTCGAGAAGGTACCGCACGCGCGCTGGTCGATCTCGCGCGCGCCACGCACGCCGACTGCACCGACCTCATCGACCTGCTCGAGAAGGTACCGCACGCGCGCTGGTCGATCTCGCGCGCGCCACGCACGCCGACTGCACCGACCTCATCGACCTGCTCGAGAAGGTACCGCACGCGCGCTGGTCGATCTCGCGCGCGCCACGCACGCCGACTGCACCGACCTCATCGACCTGCTCGAGAAGGTACCGCACGCGCGCTGGTCGATCTCGCGCGCGCCACGCACGCCGACTGCACCGACCTCATCGACCTGCTCGAGAAGGTACCGCACGCGCGCTGGTCGATCTCGCGCGCGCCACGCACGCCGACTGCACCGACCTCATCGACCTGCTCGAGAAGGTACCGCACGCGCGCTGGCCGACCTCGCGCGCGCCACGCACGCCGACTGCACCGACTGGTACGGGTGAAGGATCCACCTTCTAGTGGTCTACTCCGGATGAAAACGGTCCTATCAGCGAAGGTTTGGCTCCGTTTGGTGCCGCCTGGTAGTTACTATTGACCATGTACCATTTTTCTAGAAAATAAAGAAATCCGCGTTTGTCTACGTTAGTCTGGGTTAGACTAGAGTCAAGAGCAAACCCATTTCAAATAAAAAAAAAATTTGAAACGAATGTCTTACGCAAAACCTTCGTTATTCTTTCTGATATCAAGAGTGCTCTACAGCACCTGGCTCGGTGTACCTCTGGCCACAGCAGAGGACTACCGATAGCCTACACAATATTAATAGACATATACAAATTAGCTCATACATTGGGCTTGAATCTGAGATTGCAATGAGTCCCTTTACACATAGGTCTAAGTGGTAACGAGAAGGCCGACAAGCTTACTAAATTAGCTGCCAAGGAAGGTGTATGTTTTTAAATATCGCTTTATTACACTGAAGTGCTATTAAAATTCAAATTTACTTGCCAAGATAAATTTAAAGAATATTTTTACAAACGAAGCAAAAAAAAAAGGTATTTGGTATAAAACCATACAATGTCAGCCTTCTCGTATACCATGGTTTTGTAGTGGTAAATTGAACAGACATCACATTGTTATTCTTCATAGATTGCGGTCTGGTCACTATCCCGGCAATAATTTTGCTTTTATGATGAAAAACGTTGATTCTCCAAACTGCAGTCTATGTGACAGGGTAAAGGACGTACAACACATTCTTGTCGAGTGTAATAAGTTTAAAGAGGAGAGGGAGTTAATTGTGCGAAAATTTAATGTCAATAAGTATGATGTGGGTGCCTTCCTTAACATTTTAACTGAACCAACAAGTGAAACGGCAAAAGTACTTGTCGACATGGTTTCGCGCCGTTGAGTCACTTACCTCTAAAATTACCCTAATACGATATTGTAAGTGGTAGGTATTCAGGGTTTATTCGATGGGGCTGACATGTCAGTTTCTGGCAAAAGCCTCTTAATAAACTAAAAATTTAAAAAAAAATAACAAAAAAACATTCTAATTTTTTCTCATCTCCCCCGCAGATCCTGAACCGGCCGTTCGAGATATACGCAGGCGACTCGGCGATCCCCGCCACCGCGGACACGAGCGACTGCTCGCTGGCGGCCAGCGGGCTGCTGTCGCTGCTGCACGCCAAGCTGCCGGCCGCGCCAGCACACGCCGCGCGGGCGCTGCTGGTGCTGCTCGACCACCTCGACCACCACTACAAGCGGCCCGCCGTGTTCACGCACCACCCCGAGATACGCACTAAGGTAACAGCGACAGGCGCCGGCGCTGCTGGTGCTGCTCGACCACCTCGACCACCACTACAAGCGGCCCGCCGTGTTCACGCACCACCCCGAGATACGCACTAAGGTAACAGCGACAGGCGCCGGCGCTGCTGGTGCTGCTCGACCACCTCGACCACCACTACAAGCGGCCCGCCGTGTTCACGCACCACCCCGAGATACGCACTAAGGTAACAGCGACAGGCGCCGGCGCTGCTGGTGCTGCTCGACCACCTCGACCACCACTACAAGCGGCCCGCCGTGTTCACGCACCACCCCGACGCACTAAGGTAGCACTTTTTGCATTGCGATTGCTGTTGATTCAGGATCTACAACTTGACCTTTAGATTAAACATCCCTGTGGATATTACATGAAACTGACAGCCCTTGGACATTTTAAGTCCTCATTTGGAAGAATGCCCAAACGTCACGTTGGGCGTATCGCACCTGCGACCTCCTCAATCATCGCATATTCTTGTACTCTTAATATAAAATCAAATTGATTTTCGCTCACAAAAATTAATCGACTGTGTCATCCGGTGGGACTCGAACCCACGTCCCTTCGCTATCCGGGCGAGTGCTCTTACCAACTAAGCTACGGAAGACGTTAGTCAGACGACGAATTTTTGTAAGTGCTTGCTACGCCAGTGAGCTGGCGAATTTTTGTAAGTTCGATTTCATCAATACTTGGGGAATGTACCCGCATGTATCCGATGGAAATATTTTTACAAATATTTAACCATCACTTAAGATGAAATCAGCTTAAAAGTATAAGTTCGTAGCCGACCACACATCGCGGCGTCAAACCACGTGTCGACGCGACACTACTGGTTTCTATGTATTTCTATGAAATACCATTCGTAGCTCGCGACATGAAGCTAGCGACACGTCGTCAAGCGGCAGACCACACTAGCGCTCGACCGCAGATCAGTACTCATATTCTTTCTAATTTGTGGATTTGATGTGTCGCCGACATCTGTCACACCAAATCCATACTAATATTTTAAATACGAAAGTGTGTTTGTCTGTTAGCTTTTCACGTCACGCTTAAACCGCTAAACCAATTCAGACAAAATTTGGTATTGAGATAGTTTGAGTCCCGAAAAACGACATAAGTAAGATTGACATTTTTATCCCAGAAATCATATTTTATGGGGGTGAAAACTAGTATGGTAAATTCGACCTTTGCGCAGACCAAGTCGCGGGAAACCGCTAGTCATATTTTATTCACGATTTTTTTGTCATTCAATGTCAGCCATCATAGGTGACAGTTATATTTTTCCTCTAATAATATTAGGTTTTTCACCAAAGACTAAAATATAAGCTATGAGCTCACATGCCAGCATGTTGCAGCCCTAAATTCTCTTTGCCCGTTGTCTATGACTATTTAACATTTGGGCCCGTACTATCAACAAAATAACTATCCAGGGGGCTATACATCCACATATATCTATTTCATTTTTTTCGATTGGTGACAGGTTAACACAATCTGCCCCACTTCGGGCCTGCTAATTCAAGGATCATGGTACGAAAACTGGAACATGTCTGGTTCAGAAACTGCATTGTTTCTGATTCTAAGGGGGCCGGTATTATTTTTTCTTTGGCTGACATTAATCGGTTGTCATGATGGCTACAGTCCTTGTTTGACGAACAAAGGCATACAAAATATAAACCACTATACGGATTTAGATGAAAGAAGAACGGCAAAGTTCTTTGGTGAAAAGCCTTAAACTGTATAGAGGAAAAAATAATATAACTTACATTGAACGACAATTTATTTGGTGCATAATGTCGGTCTGACATTTAAACAATGTATGATCCGTTAAACATTGACGTTTGATATAAAACATACACTTCATGTGTGACTGACACGTCAAAGTTCACCTCGTTCGTTTTTTTTTTGCATCCTTGAAGACGTTTAGTTGTTAATAATTTAGTACATTCTAAAAATAATTTTAATTCCCTGCTTTTTAAATTACCATAAAATTATATAAAAGCCCGCTAATAAAGTTATATTTATATTTCATGTGTCTCACTTAGTACAGTGTCTCTATCTATTGGGTCGAATTATGGCAATCTTCTTTGATATAGAGATAGTTAGATAACGCAGCCAGCATGCTCGCCTCCTTGCCTCAAGGACACGGGTTTAATTTTGATTAAGAAGGTTTTAAGTTTATTTATTTTTACTTCATGCATGTCTTTGTTTTTCTTTTCTTTTATTGAATAAACTATTAATTTACTTCTGTTAGATATCCTAGAAACTTAGTTTATTATCTTAGTTCTAATATAATATTTAAATCTAAGAGACCCATTTAAAGGGTTTTTCCAGTACGTCGGATAGGGTGGCGCTGTGAGCGACCTCAATCATTATATGGCATTATTATATGGTATCGAGTACTTAAGTAGTCGATAAAGTTATTGATAATTCGAGTACTTTTATATCGAGGTCATTGCGTAGGTGGCCGACTCTGTGGAGTGAGTGGCGCTGCGGTCTGTCATTTGCTGTGGTCGGGCTCGGAATCATGACTGAAGCGACACGACG
Source organism: Pyrausta nigrata (assembly GCA_949316185.1). Lineage (NCBI taxonomy): Eukaryota > Metazoa > Arthropoda > Insecta > Lepidoptera > Crambidae > Pyrausta > Pyrausta nigrata. The sequence continues at coordinate 354,857 of OX438943.1, forward strand.
TCGCTACGTGTGGTTGCGACATGTCGCGTCGACACGAGGTCCGGCGCTGCGACATGTGGTCGGCTACGAACTTATACCTTAACTTATTATTTTTTTTATAACTTAAGCAATTATTTTGCAAGTTTTTACGAAATCAAATTGATTTTCGCTCACAAAAATTAATCGACTGTGTCATCCGGTGGGACTCGAACCCACATCCCTTCGCTATCCGGGCGAGTGCTCTTACCAACTAAGCTACTCTTAATATAACTTTTGTTGAAATTTCATGAATGAATTAGTCAAATACACAAATCGTGGAGAACAAAATGTTAAATGAATGAATAGCATTTTGTTCTCTACGATATGTGTATTTGACTAATCTACGAAAATAATTACGGTGTGTTTACACATTGTACCGCGTGTCGCCGCCATTGTGACGGCCGTTGCACTGGTCCTCCTGCTTAAATTTGAACGGAGTTTTACCCAGGTGGTAAAAAACGGCGCAAAGCGCTGCCGCTGCAGCATAACGCAAACAGTCTAACGCACTCGTGTTCCAGATCCTAGAGATGGTGTTCGGTCTCCGCGCGAACTCGTTCAACTGCGTGGGGTTCTGCTACGACGCGGCGGGGCAGCCGGTGTACGGGGCCAGCGCGGCGCGTGTTCGTCCACTTTGTTCGCCGCTGCTGCTGTGTGAACCCCTCGCCACACGACACCAGGATGCTCCACCGCCGCCTACCTTGCCGCCGGTATGTAACATACCGTATGTTGGTTCAAGGCTTCGTTTAGGAAGACTTCACGCGTCAGACTGTACATAGCATAGCGCTATTACAATTTAGCATTAGCTCGATGATCCACGCGCTCGTTCGTCGTCTTGGTCAAACTAAGCTGAATACAAATCTGAATATTTATATTTGTAGGCGATAGAATTCAGCGATCAAATTACACTATAGCAAGAGTTGCTATTCAAACGTCAGCCTAACTATCCCACTGCTGGGAAAAGGTCTCACCTCAACTATAAGGAGGTGCGAGCCATACTCCACCAAGCAAGCTCAATGCGGATTGGTGGAGGGGTGTCTCTAAGGCAAGTGATAAACCTTACTGTTAGATGTCATCTTACCTGTAGGCCGCCCTAGGGCCTAAGAGTTGCTATTTACTTAAATAATTTAACGGAATGATTATTTTGTAATTGTACTATTATTTTTTACGGAATGAACACATCAAACTAAATATTTTTTGTAGCATCTCTTAGTTAGTTTGTCTTAGTGGGCACCTATCATTAGAAACAATGCAGTTTTTAAACCAGACAAAATCCATTATTTCGCACCATGATTTCGAAAATAAGCAGGCCCGCACTGGGACAGAGTATGTTAATCTGTCACAAATTAATGAAACGAAATAGACATGGTGTCAATGTAAAGCCCCATCTCGCTCTTTCGTCCTAAACCTGTTATCTTTTGAACTCTCATAGTTTCAGTCATCGAAAAGTTGGACAGTTTTCCGATTGCTGACAATTCAAAGGATAGTTGTTTTGCTAATTGATATTGATTAATATTAAAATTATTGACGTTCATAAGTGTAGTGTAAGGCATTTTGTGTCCTAATTTGAATGAAATATTTTTGACAATAGTACGGGCCCTGGTCACTGTACAACAGTTGCACACACAGCCCTAACTGTAGTTGTTGTTCGCAGGGCGCGTGCACAGTGGGCGCGGGTCGTGCGGCGCGCGCGCTGGTGGCAGCCCTGACGCGCGAGTGCGAGTGGTCGGTGCTGGCGCTGGTGCTGCGCGCGCTGCCGCATTTGCTGCACGCGCGTGCGCTGGCGTTAGGGCGGCGCGCGCACGACCTCGACCTGCTCGCCGCCACTCTCTGCTCCATGGTTAGTATAAAATTATAATAATGATATTCTCGATGCCAACTTCGACGTCTGCAGCCGTCTCAACGGAGATTAGCCAACTGCGCGTAGATGTTAAAGTGCACAAGAGAGTGCAACACACTGGTGCTGGGTTGGTTGGAGGATACACTCAAAATACGGAAAAAAAAGCCTAACTAAACTAACTACTACACAAGTGTACTCTCTGTGCCTTCACTCTCCATGACGACATGACATGACATGATCAGGTGTAAGACCAACTCCTTGACGATCTTTCCGAAACACGAGGGAGCTAACACCACCGACTTCCTGATTCCGGTACTGTGCTGAGCTATTCCTAGACAAAAAAACCCAACATTTTCGGCCCGACCCCGAATTCGAACCCAGGACTTCGCGGGATAGTACCCAACGTGCTGACCAATTCACGAACAAGACAGTCAATAAGTAGTGAGTGTAGTGCACGTGCGAAAGAAGGAAGAACTCTGTCGTCTACTGTGCACGCTGGTAACCGGGTGAAGCTGGACATGTGACTGACGTACAGAGCCAATACCTGAATCCCTGAGACATTACAATCAGTGACGTGTTGTCGTAAGTGCGCGCGACACTTCTGCGCCCCGCAAGACGTACTGGGAGCGTGGAAGCACAAATCGCTGGCGACCATTATAGGACACTTTCCTGCAAAAGCTCGTCTGGCGCTAGGCAGGATGCGCACGAGCATGTTAAACTGTAGGACCCACCCATTTTCACAGGCCGACTATTATAAAATGACTAAATATCAGTGGCATGTTGCCGGCACCAAAAGCGATCCCACGCCCGACGTGGCCCGGTCTTGAGGTGTGAGATTCACTGCCGTAAAATGAGAAAACGTGTGAACGCTTTAAAATGTTTATTACGACTAAAAATTATGTTTTAATCAACACAATATATTGGAACTTACTAAACATAAGGGTCTTACCACACTACACCATAGGGGTGTACAAAAAGAAAAAAAAATGACAAAACATTTTTTTTTACGTTATACTCTTACATAAGTATTTCTTATAAAAGCTTGTATAATAAAATTCAATTTCTAAAGAGTTTTGTTCGATTTTTATTAACTATTTCAACTTTGTTGTTTTCATGATTTTTACATTCGGTTCCAGATCTTCAATTACAACAAAAGGGCCATTAAACAATTTATCTAATTTACTAGCCGTCTCATTTTTAACTAAAATTAGATCATCTTTATTATAAAATACTTTATTTACATTTTTATCATAGGTTGACTTTCTATTTTCTTTACTTCTTAACAAATTATTACGCGCATCCCTTTGCGCTATCTGTAAACGGTATTTTAACTCTAAACTATAATTATCTAGATTATATAAAAGTTCTACAATACTACTTACACTACTTGGTATCTCACAAGATTTTCCAAACACAAGCTCAAAAGGGTATACTTTGTTACAGAATGAACAGTATTATTGTAAATAAAGCACCAAAAGGGTAGCCATTGGCTCCAAGTTTCATAATACTTATCACATTGTATTCTTAAGAATGATCCTAAATGTTTATGTGCATTTTCAAGTGAACCTATAGATTCATGATGGTATGCAGTAGAACACAATTTTTCGATTTTTAAAATTTTACAAACTTCTGACATTGTTGTGGACATAAACTCTGAACCTCTATCTGTGGCAATTGTTTTCGGAATATCAAACCTAAAAATAAAATTATTTACTAAAGCTCGAGCTACTGTAACAGTTTCTTTATTTGGGAGAGGATAAGCCTCAACAAAGGACTTGTCCATTAATGGTTTTTTATTCGTCAATATTTCTAACCAGAATAAACTAAATATTATATGAAAGAGTTCACAAAAACTAGCCTTTCTGAATATTTAATATATTTTTTAAGGCCTCCGATTTAGAGAAAAATTTAAATTATTTTTTCTCCTTGTCTGTACATAAACCGCACCTTCGCCTATATGAATTATCGCATGGAAAAAAAATTGCCAGCAAAATTGACATTCCATTGACAGTAGTACCTATTATATAACCTGTGGTAGTACCTTGTAGTATTTATCCACCAGTGGAAAGGCAATGGTACATAGCCATACAGCCAGGAAATATTAGTAAGTGATCAATTGATGATGTCTGTTACAAAACATATCTTTTCTCAAAAATGGAGGCCTTTAAAATTTTGATTTCTATGGTAACATGTTTCGTATTTTTGTAGCTTAAAGATAAATATAGGTTATTGGTGGTTGGTGATATCTTGGAATAAAAAACCAGCCTCCATACAAAAAGAGGACAAGTCCTTTACTAAGTTCACATTGCAATGTAAGTATATAACTATAACCATCTATATCCTTATCTAATGGGCCAACTAAATCTAAGAATATTTTCTCAAATGCATATGAAGCTGTGGTTGTTATAACCATGGGCTCCTTTGTTATTCGAGAATGTTTACATATTTGACATTTCTCACATTTTCTTACAAAGTCTTTGACGTCTTTTTCCATGCCTGGCCAGTAATACTTTCTCTTAATATTGTTAACCATTCTGCGCACACCAGCACGACCACTAGTGGGCAGTAAATGATAATCATTCATTATAAATTTCTAGTCATCGTCATTGTCTATTCTCTTAACTCCTCTTAATATACAAATGCGTGGCCCGGACCACGTCTTTCTTTTCTTAATTTCTTCAATCAAACCTTTTATAAATAACGCGTTATTATCTCTTATTATTATACATATTTCGACGACATTTATTTTATTACAATTTTTTTTTAATTTTTCCACAAATACGTCTCGCGTGAATTGTGAATGAAAATTAAAATTAATGTATATTATTTGTTTTTCTTTGGAAAATGCAAAACACCCGGTTTCTACATCTATTCCCTTTATATTTCTTATTTTATCTAGTACATTTCCATCCTCTAAAGTCATTTCTACCGCACAAGTAGGTATCTGTAATATTTCCACGACTCTCGGTTGATCAGGCCGATTATCTGTGTTGATATTAGGGATAACAGATTGATTACTTTTATCCATCTCTTCCACTCTTTTTCTTTGTGCTCTAGTCATCACAGCAATAATTTTGTCATTAATACCTTTTAACTCATCATTTTCTTTTCCTTTGACATAGACAATTTTAAAACCATATTCTTCCAAGGTTAGTGGTTTGTCATGATTATAATTTTACGTCCATAAAGATAAGGTCTAAAATATTTTATTCCCCAGACAATGGCAACGAGTTCTTTTTGTATGGTTGGGTAGTTTCTCTTAGCTTTATTTAAAGGTCTACTAGCGTATGCTACTGGTCTTATATCTTTGTTACAAACAACAGCAATACCAGACGCATCGGTTTGTAAAACGAATTCATTCTGATCAGAAAAATCAGGGTACTGCAATATTGGGGGTGATGATAATGCTTTTTTTTTAATTGAAATGAATTTTCACATTGTTCAGACCAAACGAAAGGAGTGTCTTTGCGACATGAGTTATTCAACGGGATAGTTATTTCACTAAAAACGTCATCTGCATTTTTGGGTGTTGTATAATTTTCAATCACTTTTATTTTATCTTTATCAGGCAAGATTCCCTTTTCTGATACTGTATGACCTAAATATAGTATTTCTTTTTGTAAAAATTTACATTTACTTGGGTTTAATTTGAGGTTAACTTATCTAAGTCTTTCAAAAACATCTAAAAGATTTTTATTATGAATTTCCAAATTTCTACCAAAAACTACTAGGTCATCTAAATAAATAAAGCATTTATCATAGGATAAGCCTGACATCGCAATCGTCATTACCCTTGAGAAAGAACTTAGACTAGTTTTAAGCCCCATAGGCATTCTTTTCATTTGGTACTGTCCGGTGTTAGTAGTGAAGGCAGTAATGTTTCTAGAGTCAGAATCCAAAATTACTTGGTAGTAAGATTGACTGAGGTCCAAATGAGAGAAATATACGGCACCACACAGGGATTTTAAGATATCAGTTATATTTGGTAAAGGAAATTTGTCATCATGTATGACGTCATTTACTTTTCTGTAGTTTACAACTAATCTCCATTTTTTATCAAGACCGTCAGATTTTTTAGGGACCAATAAAATAGGACTAGACCATTCGCTATGAGCTTCCTCTATAATATCATCTTGAAGCATCTGTTTAATTTGTTTGTCAATTTCTGATTTTTGACTGTTTGGGATTCTATATGGTTTTGTATAAACCGGAGCAGTATTGGGCTTTAAGTAAATTTTATGTTCGTACAAGTGTGTAGTGTGAGTTTATCACCCGGTAAGCAAAAAATATCTGCATATTTGGAACAAATGGCTTCTATTGAATCACGCTTTTGTTGGTGTAAATTATTCAAATTGAATAATTTTAATAATGTTTTAGCCCTCTCTGAATTTGAATCTAATTTGTTAAATTGACAAATATGATACTCATTTAGCAATTCAAAAGCTGGTTCAAAAATAGGTATAGTAATTGACGTGTCACTAGTATTCAAAATTTTTATTGGAATAATCCCATTTTTTGGTTTAACTATTAATCCTCCCAAAAATAAATTATCTTCTAATGGTTGAGGTAAAATAACAAAGTTTTCACTGACTTGGTTGTTTTGTAATTTAATGTAGTGTATAGATTTACTTCTTGCCGGCAAGGTTATATAATCAAAACATATTTTAGATGAGCTGTATATGGGCAAAGTAACTTCTCGTCCATTTCGCAAAGTTAATAAATCATCTTCTAAGTTAACATGTGATTTAAAGTTCGTTAAAAAGTCCAATCCTAGAATTCCATCCGATTTGCAAGGTAACTCATTAGATATATAAAATTTATGGTAATAAAAATCACTGTGTTCCGCTCGTAATTTAAGATAAACAAAACCTTCGGAATAAATGTCACCACCTATACCTTTTATTACAATGCTGTCTTTATAAACAGTAATTTGTTCTGGAAGTACTTGTTTCTTTACCGCTGATAAAGATGCTCTCGTGTCTAATAACCATGAACATCTAGTATTGTCAATACTCAAGTTTACATATCTAACATTGTTATTATACGTTAAAATATTATAACTTTTAGGTCCAAAAAAACTGGTTCTGATTTTGAAGTTAGTATCTCTTACTTCGGAGTCATTCCTATCGTTGCCCCTACTATTTGTTTGCTCATTATCTGACACTTGGGCTGCAAATAAGTTGCGCTGATCGCCCCTACCACGGGCACCTCGACCGCGATAAAAGTTCGAGTTATGTCGACCTCGTGAACGTGAAAATCCACCACGATAGTTATACCATGGAGTATTATTATTATAATAGTTTTGTCGTTGGTTACCACGATATTGAAAATTCTTGTAAGAGGGGGTACCGCGACCGCGCCCTCTGTAATTGTTATTAAATCATTGATTTGACTTACCTCTTGCACTGAAAATTGAGTTCGACGTTGATGTGGAGGGCTGTGCCAACTCTTCGTCTTCAGCCGCACGCACCGCGTCCTTTAGTTCCGAGTAATTACGAGCTGCTATGATGGTACTTAATCGCCTGTTACGTAATCCGTCAGAAAATCTTTTGATCGCGAGTTTTTCATTTATAGGTCTCAATATTTCACTCGCCTTGGAGTTGCCATCAGTTTGTGCAATAGTGAGGCCTACAAATAACTCAGACAATTTATTTCCGTATTCACTAATGGTCATATCATTTTGACACAAATTATTTAACTGGCAAAGTATGGAATTTAACGACTTTTTTGTAAGCAAATATGCTTTTATGTCCTGAATTAAACTTGGTACGTCATTGTAACTACTATTTAATTTTAGTTTGGCTGATTTAGTTAACCTTGTTTTCAAAACAAAAGAAATAAGTAACTTCTTCTCATTTACGTCATTTAGGTACTCACTATACATATCGATCCCATCGATAATCTTTTCGGTAGTCTCTTCCGTGTTATCCATTTGCGGAATTAAAGAAGTTGCGGTTTTTATATCAAACTTATCCATGTTGAAAATTGAAATTTCCGTATTATTATCAACGTTATAAGACAAAATCTTACTATATATTCTATCCTTTCCTCCATATATTCTATCCTTTCCTCCAATACTTTGTAAACATATTCCGCTAAATATAATGTACTTTTGCTACTTGAGAAAACATTAATAATAGATTTGTATTTCGGAGTCTACCATCTCCGACCTGCGTTCCGAATTATTATCATTAAAACATAGTGATTCGGTAAGTAGGTCACCCGTGGCCTCTGACGTCAACGCGCATAGTCGAGGTGCGCAAAACGCATCAGTCAGCATTACAGAGTCGTCGCCAGTTGTTGCTGACCGCGATGCGCCGCCAATCCCCGCCGCCCGCCCCGCGCCCTCAGGGCCGATGAAAAGCGCTGACACGAGCCCCCAACTCGTGCCTACGTAGCCGCCGCTGCCATGCCACCTCGGCAGCCTAATACATCAGGGAAACATAAGAAGTTGACACCAACACCGTGTCAACCGAAGGACAGGTGCGACGAGCAGGGCTTCACGAAAGTGGAAAGAAAGAAGAGGAAGCCCGCCAGCCGTAACCACCATGGCACCGCACCGATTGGACCCGAACACCCGCTGCGTCCCGAAATACGCTCGACGCAGCTGTATGTGTCCCGATGTCACTGGTCGACGAAAGTAGAGGAGGTCGTCGACTATTTTCGAAGAAAGTCCAACTTCACCCTGAGGGTCGAACGGTTGGAATCTAGCCACAAAGTGAATTTTAGTTCGTTCGTGGTTAGAGTACCGACCCATCATCTGGCGACCTTTATGAAGGAGGACTTCTGGCCGCAGGGAGTCGTGTTTCGAAGATTCCGGGGTGACTGCCAGCCGACACCGCGCGCGTCGTATCTAGTCGCTCGTGTAATTAGTTAAGTAGTGTTTTATTTGTTTTTTTATATTTCATATGTATGTTAGTCTGTAAGGTATTTATCCTATGGGCCTGTATTATTTTGTAGTCTGTAGCCTGAAATAAATAAATATTATTATTATTATATAAATCCTTCGTAGTTAATATTTTACTTTTGACCTTATCAATATACTTTAATCTTTTATTTGGGCCCAGTTTCCTTAAATAGGTTTGAATTGTAAGTAATTCATTTAAAATTAATTCTAAATCGTTTTCCATAAAAAAATGGTTCACATAAAAATAAAGTAGGTAACTTAAGTTACTATCTTAGAGTCCATATAACTTTTATGAAAAAGAATACTCGATGCTTTCATAGGGGGATCATATTAAAAAAAACACAAAGGGATTCGCACTTTTCACAACTTACTCTGTGGCTTCAGATGGCATCAGGTTGTGGCTCAGCATCACGATTCAGCTTCCCGGAGAGACGCAAACGCACTCTTCTAACGAACTCGGACTGCACCCGTTTTTCAATCCACTTCTCCCATTTTCTCCACTTGTTACACGCCAAAAATAGTACAGCAAGGATGAATATTATCAAGGCCACTTATAATAATACGGTGTTTGACTTGACATGAGTCTCCGTCTCTGAAGTGCTGGCAGAATTACTTCCCGCGGCATTTTGAGAAATCAATATTTCTTTATCTTCTGTCTTGGAATACGATTTTCCCATTTTTCAAAAAAAATCACTGCTCGCAAAGCTTAGGAACGTTGTTCTCGCATAAAGTCCGATTCGTGTTTCATTACTCACATATTGTGAAATAAAACCAAGTATTCTCCAATGAATATTGATTTTAATAAGTACTTCACTTCTGTATCACTCTTATAATAATTACAAATCAGCTGTACAATTGGACATAGATTCGTCAAGTAGTCTTAACGCCATCGAGGCTAGCACAAGAATGAATCTCGACTCCACTGTTGGCTCGGCACTCGCCTCTATCCCCACCATTTTACCACTTCTCTAGATAAACAAGTAACGTCAGGAGGCGGCCTGCCAGCAGTGTTGCCATTTTATACTTTCTAAAATATACTCAATTAAACAAAACATACTAAAATTTATTAAAATTATACTAAAATCATGACATTCGGCCATCTGATAACGTGCAGTCTCCCGACGCACAATCTAAGCAATCTAAACATAAAACTAATTATGAAAAGCTATTGGCATAAAATGTATTATTAAAGTAGTGCTTAGTCACCTATTAACCTATTGAAATCGAATTTAGTTGATCCTGTTGTCATTATAAAACATCAGCAATATTATATATTATGTATACATACTAAGTTTCACAAATCGATAGCTTAGGTACTTCATATTTGAAATTAATAAGATTCTTATTTATTTAATAGCAATCATGACATTCCGCAAATTATTTATATGCTCTAGTTCCTTAGTTTAACAAATCGATATTACCTATTTCTAACTTATGATTATATCATTCACTTTGAATTCATTGCTTCATAACATTTTGTTTAATGCTATTTATTTACACTTATTATTTTATACATTATTTATTTTTACACATAATAATAATAGCATAGAGATAAGTTATCAGAATAAAGTACCTACAGTAAAGTAAGTCACAGTTTGTGGGTGTGCATGGTCTACAAGTGATTAGCTAAGCGTAGTATATTAAATATGTAATAGAAATATTTTTCTAGTATAGGTACTATTAAAATGGGACTTATTACAGTAATAACAGACTTTACATTAACGATTTATTCACAATCACTATTTCGCTCGCTAGAGCTGCTACTATCTGTATTATGTAATTCGAGAGCTTTTACATGTATCCAGGGTCTCATTCTGTCGGCGGCTATAACTGTGTTATAAGGTTTACCTCTCTTATTAAATCCAGGGACATCAGATATTCTATACCGGTCGTTACCTAATGTTTCAGTTACTTTATAAGGGCCCACAAACTTAGACAGAAGCTTTTTACTCTGATTATTGTTTTCAAAATTATTCCGTGAAATTTTTACTAAATCACCTATTTCGAAGGTAGGCGCAGGAGCTCGATTCGCGTCATGCCTTTGTTTTTGCTTTACTTGATCCTTGTCGATACAATTACTTACTTCTTCTCTGATTCGTTGTAAATCAGAATCATTAGAATCTTTATTATTACAAATTTCGAGTTTATTTAATAAATCATCGCGTAACTTAAATCCAAACAAAGCTTCTGTCGCGGTTTTGCGAGTTGAGGCGTTGACAGTATTGTTTATACCAAACTGAAGCTTACCCAGACACCTGTCCCATTCACGCTCATTGCCGAAAGCATTTTGCGAAGCTATTGAATTTAATATCGTCTGATTAAATCTTTCAGCCTGGCCATTAGCTCTGGGACAAGCAACTGCATTGAGTATATGTTTAATGCCGTGGTTATCACAAAAAGTTTTAAAAGCCGCAGACGTAAAACTAGTGCCACGATCTGACACAATTCTGACTGGGACTCCGAAGTCGTAAAATATTTTCTCTAAAACTTTAATTGTACTCTTGGTCTTTACATCTCTAACAGCCCTGACAAAAACATATTTTGTAAACCCATCTACCACTGTAAGAATGTAACAGTTGCCGTCTTTACTCCTAACAAAAGGACCGAGGTGGTCTATGTGGATCGTGTGAAAGGGTATATTAATCTTCTCTATTGGGTATAAATGACCTGACTTTTGTTTTGAAGAGGAATCCTTATTATAGGCACACTCTAAACACGCTGCTACATATTTCTTAACGAATTTTCTTAACTTCGGAAACCAATAATCATGTTGAATACTCTCAAGAGTTTTGGCGTAGCCATGATGACCAATGTCATCATGGTGAGCACGACATATTTGCCACCTCGCACTTCGGGGTACTACTAAACATAAGCGATCATCAACCTTCCTATAGACTGCGTGATTTTTAACAGTATAATTTTTCCTAATATCTTTACATTCTTGGTCATCCTCGGGTTTCAGAATATTATGGATTCGGGAAACGTCCGGGTCTGCTAATTGCAATGTTAAAAGCCAATTCTGTTTCTCAATAGTGTACACAGATACAAACGAATCTGGATCTGGTTCCACGGACAGTTTAGTGTTTCTGCTCAATGCATCCACGTGTGACATTTGAATACCTGGCCGATATTCGATGTCGAAGGTATATTCACTCATCTGGAGCCACCACCTTGCTATCCGTGGAATCAAATCCCTTTTGGTCATAGTGGTTCTTAAAGCTGCGCAATCCGTATAAACCTTGAAGTGCAACCCCAAAAGATAGACCCGAAATTTTTTTAACGAGCATACTACAGCCAGAGTCTCTAGCTCGTAGGAGTGCAGGTGTCTCTCTTTAGGGGTTGTCTGTCGACTGAAATATGCAACTGGCTTTAAGACCCTTGAATCTCTCTGCCACTGTAAGAGAATGCCTCCTATGCCCAAAGAGCTGGCATCTGTGTGTATCTCTGTTTCGAGTTTGGGGTCGTAAAGTGCCAAAACTGGTCGTTCAACGAGCTTCTCCTTAAGAACTCTAAAAGCATGTTCCTCTGCATCAGACCATCGCCAAATAGAGTCCTTCTTTAACAACGATGTCAAAGGACGTGCAATCTCGCCATATCCCTGTATAAATTTGCGAAAGTATCCAGTTAAACCCAAAAATTGACGAACCTCATGGACATTACGAGGCGTAGGAAACTCCCTAACTGCTAATACCTTGGCCTCACCGGGCTGAATACCTTTTGAGGAGATGTCGTATCCTAAGTAATTGACGGTGGTATCAAAAAAACGGCACTTAGAGAGATTGAGAGTGAGACAATTTTGTCGGAAAAGACTAAGAATTTCCTCCAACCGTTGAAACATTTCCTCAATGTTTTTCGAGGGTATCAGCACATCATCTAAGTAGGCTAAAGCGTATTCAAAACGTCTGTTTCCTAAGATCTTATTAACCATACGCTGAAAAACAGCCGGCGCATTTGCCAACCCGAACGGCATCCTTTTAAATTCGTAGTGCCCGTCGGGGGTGACAAATCCGGTAAGATGTTGACTGTTTTCGGCCATTGGAATCTGGTAGTATCCTGAAGCAAGATCAAGAGCAGTAAAGAAACTATTGCCACTTAAATTTGAAATCTGATCCTCAATTAAAGGCAGAGGAAAACGGTCTTTGACGGTCTTATTATTTAAAGCCCTGAAATCTACACAAAGCCTCTGCTCTCCGGACTTTTTCCTAACCATCAGGATGGGACTTGCATAGTCAGAAGTTGATTCTTGAATTATATCATGTTGCAGGAGTTCATCTATGGTTTCGCGGACTTTTTCGCGTTCGGCATGAGATAGGCGATACGGTCGGTACACGATTGGTTTATTGTCTAAAAGATCTATTTTCATCTCAACATCAACCGCACAACCGATTTCTTCCAATTTGGTGGCAAAACAATCGCGATAATCTTGTAAAAGGGAATAAAGTCTGTCGGTCTGTTCAGCATTAAGGCCTGGTCCGGTTTTAACATCTGCTTTATTTAATGGTTCCAAGGTAGAGTCGTTTACCTGAATCCTATTGACTTGACAAGACGTCTGTTCCGTAAAGGGTATTGCTCTAGCTATAACTGAATTTTTCTCGAAAGTGACGGTCTGATGAGACAAGTTAGAAATCACTACTTCGCCTTTACCATTGCATAAATGGTAAGCACCCTGAAGTAACGAATACTCTTTTCCTAGCCCAACAGCATTGTAACCATCGATAAAAACATCTCCCGTAAAATCGGAGTCCACGTGTACAGGGACGACATTGATTTTGAGAACTTGGGTCGAGTTAGAAATGTGAAGTTTTAAGTTAGAAGACTCATCGCAAAGCAGGGAATCGCTGCTGGGGCTTTTGTAAAAAATAAGTCTCTGGCTGTCTTTAAGAACTGTGACACCCGGTGATTCCGTAAAGTTTTGACCAATAATCATAGCAGTCTGCATGTGTGCATCGTCAACGACAAGTACTTCGACCTCTGTTTCGACATCGTCGACCTTCGCTGTATCGCATGATTTGTACAGCGGGACGACCGAAGACTGACCAAACCCTCGAACTACTGGGACACCCTCAAATTCCTTGGCTAAGTTTAATGACTCCGCGTTGGTTTTACTTAAAAGCGTACACTCGCTACCGAAATCAATATAAGCGTTCAGAGAGTGGTCATTAACAGTGACGGATTTAAAGAACTTATCATTGCCATTTGTTCCTATATTTATTTTTAAAGTTTTTCTTTCGGAATCGTTTTCTGGAGTTGAAAAGTTAGACCCCTTAGGGGTAAAAGGTGTTAATTTACATCCGTCATTGTTATGTCCAAATCTATTACATCTTTTGCATTTTAAAATTGGTTTCGTACATTTGTAATAAGGATGACCCCTAGATCGACAGTTGTAGCAAATAGTAGAATCGGAAAAAGAATTTTGACCGTTAGCATTTGAACTAGTACCGGGATTTCCTCTTGTTTGGATAGGACGATTTTTAGATTTATTGTCGGCAAGTAGTTGTTGTTTTTGGGAACAAAGAAAATTAAGCAAATCTTCAGGCTCAGAGCTATTTAGGGCCTGTGCCCCGTTACGAATTGACCTGTCCATAATACCATAAACAATACAGTCAACAGCCTTCTTGCCTACAATTTCGCATCTATTTAACAAACACAATTTATCAAAAAAATACTCGCGAAGACTTTCATCATGTCTGGTAGTACGGCTCAGCATCTCCTCCAAAAGGCGTCCATAATTCTCCTCGCTTGGGAACGCCTTTCGAAGTTTGCCTTGCCACTCTTCCCAAGTGTATATGACAGTAGGTAAGGACTCAAACCATTTTTTTGCTAACCCCGCCAACTTTTGCAGAGAAAAATGAATTATTTGTTTATCATTCCACCCATAGATGGTAGCACACTCGTTAACCTTTCTAAGCCAGCATTCAATAGTTTGAGTCCTGTTAGCAGGGTCAAATTCCGGTAAAACGTTGTTCAGGTTATTGTTTATTAAGGCCGGAGGTGACGACTTACTTGTATCTTCCTTACAGTTAGCCAAGAATTTCAAGACATCTTTTGCAGAAAAGTGATTCGAACGCTTACGTGACTTCCTAGACACAGGTTCGCTGCTCGACGTAGATGAAGATGAAGGGCTCCTCCTTCGCTTAGTTTTCTTTTTGGATCGTCCTCGACGCTTCGGAGGCGTACCAGGCGGCGTACCAGATTCATTCCCAGGCGCCATTCGTTTCTGTAAAATACACATCCTTCAACGACATAATCCATTCCACCTAGTATATTTCAGAATTTATTAAATAAAAATAATTTGTACCTATTCATGTATACTAACTCTTTAAAATATTCGCAAAAAGATGTGAATAATATACTTGTGTAAAACCTTTTATTCAATAAAGTTACTACTTTCAGTGTTTCATTTTAACCAATAATCCAAAACGAAAACTAATCTTGGTAAGTACATAAATCAAGGAAAGAAAATTTATCCAGTAAGCAAACCTAGCTTACTCAAATCCGACGAATGTATGCAACTCACTCAAATAACCAGTGGTAAATCATATCCACTCAAATAACCAGTGGGAAACATTCCCACTCAACAACAGTGAGAACATACATCGCCCCCTAGTTTATCCAATGGAATTAGCATAGTCCATTCGATCCAATAATAGTCGAATACAACTTGTCGTTCGTTTAAACAGTGAGCATGCATAGCCCACTCAATCCAGTAAACAACCCAACTGCTCTAAGATTACAGGGATATAGGTAACATTGAGTTTTTTTTTTTTTTTTTTAAATATAATACTTAGGTATTTAATAATAAGCAAACTTGAATACTTATAACCAATACAAAATCAGTATCATGAGGGCATTAAATGTAACATAGATACTTGTATAATAAATAATTGCCTATTATCTTCGTTTAGTATTCGATTAAAAGTACCAATGCAGCACAATGTGTATTAATAACTATTATGATTACCAAATGAAATTTAATATTTAAATTAAAGCTTTTCATGACCAGTCCTTTTATGTGTATGTATATCAATCGTATAGGGCGAACACAATAAGAACTGCTAGGGAGTAGCCCTAACCAAGCTCAAATTATGATCGCTAGTCCAGCAAATATACATGTTTAAGGCGCACACAATAAGAACTGCCAGGGAGTAGCCCTGGCCAAGGTCAAACTATGCACGCTCTAGTACTTAAACATGTATAAGGAGAACATAATAAGAACTGCCAGGGAGTAGCCCCGACCAAGTTCAAATTATGCACGCTATCAATCACACAAAATATACATACACATGAGCTTTAAAAATTTAATTCAATACTTTAATTCGAAATTAGTGGGCGAAATATCATTATAGGATTTGTAAAAAAACACTTTTACATACCTTAAAACTGGTGTATCCCACTTCTGAAGTGAAATAAAACCAAGTATTCTCCAATGAATATTGATTTTAATAAGTACTTCACTTCTGTATCACTCTTATAATAATTACAAATCAGCTGTACAATTGGACATAGATTCGTCAAGTAGTCTTAACGCCATCGAGGCTAGCACAAGAATGAATCTCGACTCCACTGTTGGCTCGGCACTCGCCTCTATCCCCACCATTTTACCACTTCTCTAGATAAACAAGTAACGTCAGGAGGCGGCCTGCCAGCAGTGTTGCCATTTTATACTTTCTAAAATATACTCAATTAAACAAAACATACTAAAATTTATTAAAATTATACTAAAATCATGACAATTGTAAATGTCCAAGTTGGGTGCACGAAGGCACACAGGAATCCGCTTAATTGCGAGATTCGCCGGTAATCGGAAACTGCGGACGCGGCGCCTGCGCAAGGCAGGGTTGCCATGAGGTGTGAGATTCACTGCCGTAAAATAAGAAAACGTGTAAACGCTTTAAAATGTTTATTACGACTAAAAATTATGTTTTAATCAACACAATATATTGGAACTTACTAAACATAAGGGTCTTACCACACTACACCTTACCATGAGAATATCACAAATGTACAGTCGTGTACCGAGGCAGTGGCGCTGTTTAGTTGCACAGTTAAAACGTAGCAGCATGCCATTTTGCGTTAAAACATGTGTTTGAAAGACCGAATAATTTTCAACAGAAATGTTAAATAATTCCCATGTTCATATTTTCCGTGCAGGTGTCCGACCGCAGCCTGTACTTCCCCGAGTGCGTGCGCACGAGCGGCGCGGGCGGCGGCGGCGGCGGCGGCGGCAAGCTGCTCGTGTCGGAGTTCCACAACGCCGCGCTGCCCGCACTGGCCGCGCTGGCGCCGCACCACACCTGCCTCGAGCCGCAGACGCAGCAACGCATCGTGCGCTGTCTGCTCAAATATGGAATGGGTGAGCGAGCTAGTGTCACTAGGGCATCGAAGACTGTTAGCTGGTGAGAGTTCCTTGTGCTATCTTGCTGATTTTTGGGCTACTATAGACAATCTCAACATAGATTATAGCCAACTATTCACTGCTAGACATTTTGGTAGGTAGGTATTTATAGAGGCATGCACTTTATTCGATCATCGGCAATACACATTCAGTTACTGCCAGCCTCACTGCGCTCCACCTAGCGGCAACTATCCCACACTATTCACCTGTTCAGATGCAGTCTAACCAAGTAGTCTCACAGTAGGAAGTACGGACTGCGTAGGGTAGGACAGAGTAGGGCTGGAGCTTTATTTTTGAATCACTCGTATTACATTCTGTTGGCGAATGCGACAATATTTTCACATTAAACCCATAATTTTTGGCGTTTCTATCGCTCGCCTTCGTGATCGAGTGGGTAAAGGCACACGTTGCGGTTTTGTGCGGTCGACTGCTGTGTGTTTCAAAGATGCGGAGTTTTGCGGAGATGACGAACGAAAATCACTAGAAATCTGCACGTGAGTGATTCAAAAACAGAGCTGTTCAATAATACTAGTTGAGCAAAACATAGCTATGCAATCAATAGAATATGGCTGTCGCTCCCCTATAATTACCTGATCTGCCATCACTTGTCATGGTCTAAACTGGTTTGTAATGCACAACCGAGATAACGCTATGATAATGATAATGATTTGTTGGGATGTGTAGAATTGCTTCCTGTCTACATGCAAAAATAAATGTCTAAAGTAATGATGACTTTAATGTTTTTGTGTGTTCCAGTGCTGCGCACCCCACAGCCCTATATAAACGCGCTGACGATCTTCACGCTGGAGATGCGCGAGACGATGGTGAAGATGCTGCCGGAGGTGCTGCTCGACCTGTCCAAGATCTCCGACACCAAGGCCATCGCCAGCCCCATGCTCGAGTTCCTCTCCAGTCAGTCACTAGCTTAGTTTATATCATTATTATCGGCCGCAAGGTGTCCTCCACTGAACATTTACCTCTCCTATACATTTACAAAGTGACCAATAGGGATGGTGCCACTATCCACAAATAATTCCGCTAACCTATTTTAGTAGTAAACAACATATTTTTGATATTGGTACATTGATCATTTTCAGCTAGGTATTTGTAATATACAGGGTGTGGCGTAAATAGTGGTCCAAAGCAAAGGTGTGGATACACTGTACACTGAAGCACCACATACCAGTATTTAAAAAAAAATTATGTACAGGGTTTTCAAAAAAAAAAAATTTTTTTAATTTTTTTAGAAATCGTTACCTTGCCTTACAAATTTGGTTATAATTTCCAAAAATGACGGTTTTTTTTATCCATTTTTTTTATTATTATTGCTGATCACTTGTACTTAGTACTCCATTCGTTTTTTTTTTTTACAAACTGAATTTAATAAAAAAAATTAAGTTTCTTTCAAAATTCAATACTCACTGCTAGCAAATCGTTTGACTTTTAATGCTTTTGGTGCAAAAAAAATGTACCAGACTGTCAGTGCCCATTGTTTAAAAAAAATGCCCATCTTTTGCAGATCTTTTACTACTTACAGAAATAAAGTTATTACTTTTCGAAACAAAAAAGAGCCTAGTTAAGAAAAACAATTTTTTTCAAGTTAGTTACATTACAAGTGTTGTTTTTTTTGTACCAATTATTCAGTTCTTTCTTAAATTTTAGGTTACTCTAGTGACAAAAAAAAACGGTGTACTGAAATCATCTTTATTAAAAAACAGCGGAAGCGAGACAGAAACACTCGCTATGAATTTATGACCCTAACCCGACTGAGACGACGGTACTGCTTTTATTGTTTGAGTTGCTGTCTCTTTCCTTTTTAAACTCGACCTTGAATTGAACTGTAAGGTCCCGTCGCATTCCTTTTACTTTAAATGAAAGGAAAAATTACCACGCGACGACAAATTACCACAAAAATTTCATAACCTGACACAAGTCGTCGTGGTAATTTTGAAAATGCTTAGAACATTTTTATGGATCCACGTTCTAAAAATTTTAAACGCCGTTTGAATAACCAAAATTAAAGAAAAACTAAATGATTGGTTAGAAAAAAATTACAACCCTTGTAAACCCTTGAACTTCAAATAAATTGTTTTTCTGAATTGGGCTCCTTTTTGTTTCGAAAAGCAATAACTTTTTTCCTGTAAGTCGTAACACTTATTGTTGCACCATTTTAGAATCTGCAAAAGATGGACATTTTTGTAAAATAATGGGCACTAACATTGTGGTACATTTTTTTTTGCACCAAAGTCAAACGATTTGCTAGCAGTGAGTATTGAATTTTGAAAGTAACTTAATTTTTTTTTAATTAAATTCAGTTTGTAAAAAAAAAACAAATGGAATACTAAGTACATGTGATCAGCAATAATAATAAAAAAACTGCATAAAAAAATACCGTAATTTTTGGAAATTATAACCAAATTTGTAAGGCAAGGTAACGATTTAAAAAAAAAATTAAAAAAAAATTTTTTTTTGAAAACCCTGTACATAACTTTTTTTTAAATACTGGTATGTGGTGCTTCCTTGTACAGTGTATCCACACCTTAGCTTTGGACCACTATTTACGCCACACCCTGTATAATTTTTAGTTCCGCTAAAATTGTTAAAAATGAGTTGAGCACAGCAACGGGATGACGTTACCGTTGTCTATTTCTATACAAAATTTAAGGAAGAATAGCGTTTTGATAGCCATTAAAAAGTACGTTAACGAATGATGGTGGCATGTACCCTATTACAAGAGGTCTGCATCCAGTCCGATCCTGCGACCTTTATAAGGTCGTCTTTCCATCTTGCCAATAGACATTCTACGCCACGCTTAATTTGCAGTTAACGTTAACTCTTTCGCTTGACATCAAGGAGAGTGGGAGATGTATAAAGTAACCTCAATTTTCGATAATAATTTTATAAATATTTACAGTTCACGTTGGTCCAACTAAGTTAAGCTTAGGGCTAGCTAACCTACCTGATAGCTATTAACCCGTGACACGATTTTGACCTTGAATTCAAAAATGGCGGCTTGTGATAGCTACTTGTCAGGTCGACCCAGTCTCGAATTTCCCCACCGAAAAAATGATTTATACCGTCGATACGGTCTTTTGATGTGTCATGAAATATATATCACCGCAATCTGCACAAAATTTCTAATACGACAATAATATCTAATACACGAATAAAAACTTACTTGAAAGAGAATTCGTGTGATGAATATTTTGAAAGGTGCATTTTTGCACTATCCATTAACTTTGACCACATTTTTTCATGCACTAGCACTCAAATAACACTTCCACAACAAAGTTTACATAATCAGGAAACAATCACATAAATTACAAACTCTGAAACACGATATAACCACTCCAAAAGTTTTTTTATAAACAAAGCAGCGAAAACTAATACGTGCGCATTATGCGAGCGCTATCCCGACTAAAAAAAGGACTGATGACAGAAAAATCGTAAGGTCAAATAATATTTTCTTCGTGTTTTGTTTATTTGTTTTTGGAAATTTTGTCACTAATCTAAAACTATAAAATTATAACCACATCGTGTTTTAGAGTAAACGAAATACGTGATTGTCAATTAATTGTGGTTTATCATTTTTGTGATTTTGCATTATGTTGCAGTGGTCCGTATAAATGTTTTAATTTCTATAATTTTTTTTTGTATAGTAATTAGAAGCTCCAGATATATTTGTGATCTTAATAATATAAACGAAAAAATAAATTAAAATGCCGCGCCATCAGGCGCATTTTTCCCAGTTTCATGACTTGTTTATTTATTTAAAAAATATATATAGGCTCGCAACTTTATATACCTACAAAATTGCTAGTTTTCTGCTGCATTATGAAGGGGGAAGAGGAATGGAAGATTAGGAGTTATAGGGAAAATAAAGTTGATACTTGAAAATTACAAGCTGTAATTTCACATAAGTGAAAAACTGCCGTAAAATCACTGCTGCATAATTATTTACCACTATTTCATGAGATAATGGGCAAATGTCTAGTAATGTATGACGACCTCCATTGTCGAGTGGCTCGCACACTGGAGCTGCAAGATTTCGTCATCTCTTGAGGTCCCGGGTTCGATTTCCAGTAGGGTTAATATAGAAAACCATATATTTTCTGTATTGTGTTACCGAGACATATTCGGTGTCTACATCAATGTGTCAGGCTTTTTCATTATATATAAAAAAACGTTTATTGGTCAAGTCTATTATAGGATTATTTTATAAAATTTTGATATTTATTGATCAGAAAGCATCCTACATGTAATACAATTTTAATACATAATTAGTAAATACAAGGTTAAAAAAACAAATAAAAAATCATGGTTTTTATTAAAAACATAATAAAAATATTACAAACTCTTTACAAAAAAATATACTATAGTACGTCGGCATCAGTGTCCCTTGTCATCGAACTATAACTTAAAATCACTGCCTTGGCTAACCCCATCCACGCCATCAACTCTTCTGTCTCCTCGTCAGATGACTCCAATCGCCTCCACACATTCAAGAACGTTGAAACTGTAAATAAAAATTGAATTAGTAAACACTCTATACTTGCATTATATAGATACACACACACTATATTAGATGCTTATTTTCTTTGCTTACGATAAACTTGAGAACGACTTTCCTTATTTAATTCATCTTTTTAACAGGTTTTTAATGCTTTGTTAAAAGTCGTTTTGAAAAGACAAAAACAATAAAATTTCCGAAAACAAGTTTGTGTCTAAAATGGGAAATTATTACTAATTTCTAGTAATATTTCTGTGAACAAAAAATCTTACTCAGAGGTGGTTTGGTGGTTTCACCGTTCTACGTAGGCTGCCTCCAGGGGTTTGATCGATAGGGAGCGGGTCCCCAGTAACTCGCATCGACCTTCCCGGAGTTTATCTGACGATGAGAGGTCTGTAAAAAATTGTTAAGAAATTAAAAATTTCGTTTTACAAATGCAGGAAAAAAATCACCACACATCTCAATGGCCACTGAAGATGATAAGTTTTTTTTAAATTAGTAAACCCTAACCTCAAAATTTATGATTTTTTTTATTATTATTTTATTAGAAAAAAAACTAACTTCAAAATTTATGAAAAATGATTGATGTTACACTGGCTGTATGTTGGCATTTTGGTTTTGTAGTGTTCAAAAAAATACGGAATACCTAACGCTCAAACCTATTTATAGCGAAATTGTTTTTTCCCTAAAATTTTTACTATTCAAAAATTCATATCTTTTAAACTATGCATTTCCGAGAACGGGGACTAGTACACTTTCCCCTCTCTATCTATCCTCTTAACCCCGCCCCCTAAATCGTGGATACTTATTCTTAAGTCCTTTCACCCCCCCCCCCCCCCCTCAAATTATGAGTACTTAATCTAAACTACTTCCAAAACATTCACTCATATGATAAATTTTAGTTTTAAAAAATATTACATTACTTATACAAAAGTATATTTAAAAAAAAATTGAGGCTACTGTTATTTTTTTACACATTAAAGAAATATAGTTAATCCATAAAATATTTACAACCATTTAGAATAATCATATTTGCATCGTTGAATGTTTACAAAACTAAACTGTCGTGCTATCGGTACTTTCATACCACGGTCAAGGTCGCTAGCTATAAAAAGTTATGGTTTGCGGAATTTTTGATTTTTATGAATGGGAACAGATGTTTTATGAAATAATACTTGGATTATCCGATTCCTAATAGAAGAATTGACTGAATTATAAGCATTTGTTCCCACTCACAACATAAATAGCTAGGAAAAAATGGCATTATATGACGCGCAATTCACCATTTTTTTCACGACCAAAAAGTTTGAACGTTTTTTCACAAAGTTTAGAAAAATAATCCGGAAACCATTACTATACACATGATAAACGTTCTTTTCCCAGTAATTTCATATAAAAATCTTCATTTTTATTGCGGAGGCGTCACACACAATTAGCACTTATCACTAGGAAGATGGCGGCTGTCAAGGATCGTCAAGAAAATTTCGTATATTTTTTATTTCTTGTTCCGAATTGTACTCAATGCTAATGCAAAACTGACAGTATGAACCAAAGATCAAAAATAACGCACCAAATACGTCAGCAGAACTATACGGACCATAGAAATCTATTAGCCAATCATAGGTGCTGAACCGCGCCACCCGTGCGTCCGAATTTCACGTCGCGCCAATAATATTGCTGGCCCCGTGCGTCCATCAAACATTCGTCGGGTTAAAGCCTTAGTATAGTAAGCAAGGCTGTTTTTCGCGAGTATTGAGCTAAACTACTCCGTTTGATACATGCAGACGAGCTTCCTGGTTGGGAAAGCAGCCTAACAGCTTTTTTTTACTAGCATATAATGCAGCCAGTGTCAGGTCCCACGACAGGGATAAAGAAATGTGAAACTGCCGGAAAACAATAAATGTATGTCGTATATTCCATTGCAGCGCTGACGCGACTCCCGCGCGTGTTCGCGTCGTTCGTGGAGGACCAGTACATGTCGGTGTTCGCGATCCTGCTGCCCTACACCAACCCGTCGCGGTACAACCACTACGTGGTGTCGCTCGCGCACCACGTCATCGCGGCCTGGTTCCTCAAGTGCCGGCTCTCCTACCGCCGCAACTTCGTGCGGTTCATCATCCACGTGAGTCCCGCACTAGTCCGCGCTACAGTCCCGTGCGTCAGTCGCACGACACTACGTGGTGTCGCTCGCGCACCACGTCATAGCGGCCAGGTTCCTCAGGTCCGGCTCTTCTACCGCCGCAACTTCGTGCGGTTAATCATCCACGTGAGTCCCGCACTAGCGCCGCGCCACAGAATAAGTACCTACTAGTACTACGTACAGAAGTTTGACTTTGCAATGGTATGCAAAGAAATGTCTACTCAATGTCGTCAACGATACGGTGTTATTTAGTTCGCCTCAGAGTCAAGAACATTTTCGTAAAGACACCTACAGAAATCCATTGCAAGATAATTTCATTCTTATAACTCTGGAATATGATTCATATCTAGGGTTGACTGCAACATGAAGCTACTATCCAGCGTACCTTTCTAGCACTTTATTCATGCACGTCTAGCAACGTAGTGCCGCCCGCCACCGGTAAATAAAATGAGCGCGCGTTTAACTGCTCGCTTGTGAGTACCAACTTGATTAGGCCACCACGGCGGGTCGCCGCGCGTAAGTACATTTTGCTACCTACGCGGGGATTTACACAGGCAGTAGTGCTAGCTGCACTACAGTCAGGCCTGTGTATCTTTCCGCGTAGGTAGCAAAAACGTACCTACGCGCGGCGACCCCTAGGTAAGGGACTAAACAAGTTGGGTGTCGCTAGCCGGCAGCGACACGCTCCCGCGTTTTATTCACGGGCGGTGCGCGACACTAGGTTGCTGGTTGGACGAGCGTGAATAAAGTCCTAAAAAGATGCGCTAGATGGCGTAAGTAGCTTCTTGTGGCAGTCAACCCTATCGCGTTGCGTGATAGTACGTCACTGAATAGGTTTAGTGTATTATGAATCATATTACAGAGTTATAAGAATGAAATTATCTTGCAATGTATTTTTGTAGGTGTCTACACGAAAATTTGCTTGAGTCTGAGGCGAACTGAATTACACCATATCATTGACAACATTGAGTAGATATTTCTTTGAATTTCATTGCAAAGTCATACTTCTGTACGGAGTACTAGTACTAATTCTGTGCTACAGTCCTGTGCGACTGACCCTACAGTTACTGAGCGATACTGCATGGTTTCAGGTTACATCACTTGAGTTGTAATAAAAACTTATGCTATATTTAGAGATTCGTGTTTGTTTGGCGTTGTATACCCATATTATAGTACAAAATGCATCAGTCGGAGGCCTTCTAGCTACCTGATACTACCAAATTTGAGGTTTCAGGTCACTTGTCTATACTCTAGTTAACTTATGTAATTGTTCCAAATATACATTACTAGTGATTCCCCGCGACTTTGCCCGCAAGATGTAACGTTGGATTTTCCATATAAACTTTCATCCCCCATTTCACCCCCTTAATGTTGTTATATCGCGACAAAATGTAGCCTATGTCCTTTCCAGGGTCTCGCACTGTCTCCATACCAAATTTCATTTTAATCGGTTCAGTGGTTTAAGCGTCAAGAGGTAACAGACGGACAGACAGACGCACTTTCGCATTTATAATATTAGTATGGATAATGTTACGGTTGCGTGTGCGCAGGGCCTGCACAACTACATCATCATGCCGTTCGAGGAGCAGCTGCAGTACAAGTCGAACAACTACCAGCAGATCGCCAACGAGGACTCCTCCAACAGGCAGAGGAGTTCCAGTTTGGTAAGATACCACCACACCATTTATGATTTTATATTTAGTTGGCATTATGTCAACTGAATTTAAGGTTCAAAATGAACGACGGAAGTGTAATAGATCGTAGAGGATACCCTTTAAATACAAATTGAAAACAGACGTTTTTAAAGATAATCATATAAGGATAAAAACCGGCCAAGTGCGAGTCGAACTCGCGCACTAAGGGTTCCGTGCTAACTTAAACTAAATTAGGATCCACTTTCTTCCACTTAACCAAAAGACCACGATATTTTGTTGACAGCAATAACTTCGTTTCTTCATAGTGTTGGTATGAAGAACAAAGTTATGTTTGCGGTTGTTGAAAATGTGCTATATCTCAAAAACTACTTGTTCGATCATGTTCAAACCAATTTTCGTTGAAAGAATTTGTTACGATCTACATCATGTATTTTTTTTTTAATTTACACATGCTTTGTTCAAAAATTAGATGGGGGGGACCCATTTTACCACTTTGGAAGCGTCTATCTCACAAACGTCAGACTTTTAGAGAAAATGGTTTTAAAAACCCAATGTCATTTTAAAACACCTATCCATAGACACGCATAGGTTTGACAAAAAAAAAATTTTTTGGTTTTAGTTTCATGTATGGGAAATATCATTATTTATTATTTTTGTATGAGTTTCGTAAAGCGGTTAACAGGATACATCTACCTACCAAGTTTCAACTGTGTAATGCTAATAGTTTCAGAATAAAGTGGCTGTGACATACGGACGGACGGACAGACAGACATGACGAATCTATAAGGGTTCTGTTTTTTGCCATTCGGCTACGGAACCCTAAAAAGGAAGAGACCAAGAAGTTATTTTATCTAAATAGAGGAAAACATAATGTCATGTCGTACACAAAATCAAAACACAAGCATACAAAAGAGAGGAATGGTGATTAATGCACCAACAACAGAGTACCACAGAATAAGTGCTAGTACTCCGTTCACTTGTATGACTTTGCAATGAAATTCAAAGAAATATCTACTTAATGTTGTCAACGATATGGTGTAATTCAGTTTGCCTCAGACTCAAGCACATTTTCGTGTAGACATCTACAAAAATACATTGCAAGATAATTTCATTCTTACGAGGGTCAAACTGAAAGTTCTTAGAACTGGCCACTTATAAACAATATAATAAAAAAAATATTCTAAAATTTGAAAATAGAACTCTTTGCCAATATTACTGAGTATATATTTCATTCATTTGTCATTTGTTTTACGACTTGGCGGCAAATTGAAAATTGTCTGTGTCACGTCAAAATGAATTTAACACGAGAAAATTTTCGTGCAATGATTTTTTATGACTTTCGATGTCATTTAAGTCAACAAGAAAGTTATGATAGACTACGATTGGCCTTTCACGATGAAGCCCCATCTCGTGCGACTGTTTACAACTGGTTTAATGAGTTTAAACGTGGTCGCACTAATCTCACTGATGATGTACGTGAGGGACGGCCTTCTACGGCGACGACTGAAAATAACATCTGTGTTGTGCGGCGTATGATAGAGACTGACAAAAGAGTGACCTATCAGCAGATTCGGACAAGCTTAGGCATCGGTATGAGTCAAGTGCACAAAATCCTCCACGAACATTTAGCGGTCAGGAAGCTTTGCGCCCGGTGGATACCTCATAATTTGACTAAGGCTCAAAAACTCCATCGTGTGGATTGGTGCCGTAAAATGATTGAAAGATTTAACGGAGGTGACTCAAATGCTGTGTTCGACATACTAACAGGTGACGAAAGCTGGATTTACTGTTATGATCCTGAAACCAAAAGACAATCTGCTCAGTGGGTGTTTCCTTTCGAGGAGTTGCCAACTAAAGTGAAGAGAGATCGAAGTGCGGGAAAAAAAATGGTGGCCTCGTTCTTTGGAAGGATAGGTCATTTCGCAACAATTGTGTTAGAGGATCAAAAAACAGTTTCTGCAGAATGGTACACTACCAATTGTTTGCCACTTGTCTTGGAAAAAGTTCGAGAGAAACGACCTCGCAGTAGGATCCTCCTTCACCACGACAACGCCTCGTCGCACACCGCCAAGCGAACGATCGACTATTTGGCGACATCAAACGTTGAATTACTGGGTCACCCGCCGTATAGCCCCGACCTCGCGCCTTGTGATTTTTATTTATTTCCAAAAATTAAAGAAAAACTTAAAGGAAAGCGGTTTATGAATGCTGAAGAAGCGGTGGCTGCGTATCGCGATGCCATTGAAGAGACCCCTAAGGACGAGTGGGCAAAGTGCTTTTCCCAGTGGTTCCATCGCATGCAGCGGTGTATTGACGTCAATGGACAATATTTTGAAAAGATATAATAAAACTAATAACTGGCTAATGTAATCAGTTTTTGATTTTCTAAGAACTTTCAGTTTGACCCTCGTATAACCCTGGAATATGATTCATAATACACTAAACCTATTCAGTGACGGACGTACTATCACGCAATGCGATAGGGTTGACTGCCACAAGAAGCTACTTACGCCATCTAGCGCATCTTTCTAGGACTTTATTCGCGCTCGTCCAACCAGCAACCTAGTGTCGCGCACCGCCGGTGAATAAAACGCGGGAGCGTGTCGCTGCCGGCTAGCGACACCCAACTTGTTTAGGCCCTTACCTGGTTTATGATGATGATGAAAATTAGTTGATTTTTACATTTTCGTACTTCACTTATTTGTTAGTTGTTCCACTAACTCTTACGTTAAGGGGAAAACATCGTGAGGAAACCCATTCAGGCGACTGAATGTGTAGCCATGATCCAAACTGGTCAGGTTTCTGTTAACAGGGTCACGGAGGTCAGATGGCAGTCGCTCTACTGTAATTACCTGATCTGCTATATCCTGGATTATGGTTCGAAGCGAACCTTGGGTTTTCGCATCCAGGAGCATAACCAGGATAACGTTAGAATGATGTCAACACATCCTAGCTTCGTGACTTCGTTAATGAAAATTGCTAATTTGATAATGAAAAGACCAAAACTTTTATGACTCATTTGTTTCGTTTGCTTGGCTGTTTTATTTTTTCGAGCGTTTTATTATCTCTCAAAAGGCCGCTCTGTGACGTTACTCGATGTCATTGACAGGGATCGAAGGCAGTATCGCGAGTGCCGATGGGGGGACGCTCGGGCGGAACGGGGTCATCCGCGTCCGCCTCCGCCGCCTTCCACGTCGAGCTCACCGAGACCTGCGTGGACCTCCTCGCGCGCTACACGTCCACGCCCTGCAGCGTCAAGCCGCAGAGGTACGTGACCCTCCCCACCTCCCCCTGCCACGTCGAGCTCACCGAGACCTGCGTGGACCTCCTCGCGCGCTACACGTCCACGCCCTGCAGCGTCAAGCCGCAGAGGTACGTGACCCTCCCCACCTCCCCCTGCCACGTCGAGCTCACCGAGACCTGCGTGGACCTCCTCGCGCGCTACACGTCCACGCCCTGCAGCGTCAAGCCGCAGAGGTACGTGACCCTCCCCACCTCCCCCTGCCACGTCGAGCTCACCGAGACCTGCGTGGACCTCCTCGCGCGCTACACGTCCACGCCCTGCAGCGTCAAGCCGCAGAGGTACGTGACCCTCCCCACCTCCCCCTGCCACGTCGAGCTCACCGAGACCTGCGTGGACCTCCTCGCGCGCTACACGTCCACGCCCTGCAGCGTCAAGCCGCAGAGGTACGTGACCCTCCCCACCTCCCCCTGCCACGTCGAGCTCACCGAGACCTGCGTGAACCTCCTCGCGCGCTACACGTCCACGCCCTGCAGCGTCAAGCCGCAGAGGTACGTGACCCCCCCACCTCCTCCCCCTGCCACGTCGAGCTCACCGAGACCTGCGTGGACCTCCTCGCGCGCTACACGTCCACGCCCTGCAGCGTCAAGCCGCAGAGGTACGTGACCCCCCCACCTCCCCCTGCCACGTCGAGCTCACCGAGACCTGCGTGGACCTCCTCGCGCGCTACACGTCCACGCCCTGCAGCGTCAAGCCGCAGAGGTACGTGACCCCCCCACCTGCCCCTGCCACGTCGAGCTCACCGAGACGTGCGTGGACCTCCTCGTGCGCTACACGTCCACGCCCTGCAGCGTCAAGCCGCAGAGGTACGTGACCCCCCCACCTCCCCCTGCCACGTCGAGCTCACCGAGACCTGCGTGGACCTCCTCGTGCGCTACACGTCCACGCCCTGCAGCGTCAAGCCGCAGAGGTACGTGACCCCTCCACCTCCCCCTTCTAAGTCGAGCTCACCGAAACCTACGTTATTTTTTTTCTGATTTTAAAAAGGTATGCTCATGCTGCTAATTGGTACCATTTATATAAAAATAATGATGATCTCGAAGTATTTTTTTTGGGTTCTCAGGAGTGATTTAGCGGAGTTCCTGTTCACGGGCGGGCAGTCCATGACCTGGCTGGTGGGGCACAAGCTTATCACCATCACCACGTCTGGCTGTTTGCAGAACTCCATCAAACAGGGTTTATGTGACAGGTAATGAAATCAATGATTTACTAAAACATATTCGTAAAGTGACATTAAATTTTACTTCATTGCAGATTGTCGATGCTGCTATCCCGACACGGAATCTAGTTAAGGTTCACAATTTCTGAAATGAACCAGACTTAGTCCCATTTTGTATTGGTATAAGTCATAAGTCGCCAAACTTTGTAGCCTAAGGGCAAGACTTACTCCTCTACGAAGTCCTAAGGGGCAGGAAAAAGCTAGCTGATGAGCTACAGTATATGGTACATACTGTATTTTTAAATTACGTGCTAAGTTTCGGGCGCTTTCGCGGGTCGGATTGTTAGCGCTGCGTTTGGAGCTGGCCCGCGGGTCGTTGTTCGGAGACCCTTGCTCTAAGTTTGTGGTTACTGTGTTCTAGTTTTGTTTTTTCATCTAGTTTTTTTTTTGTGATATAAGGTAATTTTAATTCAATAGGCAGCTTTTAACTTCTTTTTGGTTCTTTCGTTTTCTATTTCCCTGTATTTTCTGTCTGTTACTTTCTAATGCATTTGAAGGAAAACAATACAGATTTGTTTAATAAGTTTTTTGCCCACTTGCGCTAGTCCGGAAAAGCTTACTCAGATTTATGCACATGGGCTTTCGACTAAGATCTTGCGCTAGTGCGGAGCAAGTGGGCCTAAGAGTAATATTTTAATCCGCGTTGTCGCAGATGCGCAGTGCTCTGCAAGCAACACGCGGAGAGCGTATCGGCCGCGACGGAGCACGCCACGCTCAACGCGCACGCCGCGCACGTGCAGGTAAATATTATATTATACTTATGTAACTAAGTTATTCTTTTATTACTAGTTTCATTGTGTCCATTGGAAAAACCGAACAAGTGTCAGTTCTGCGGGTGCCAGAAATTTCATCTTCAAGAAAGACTTGTATACTTAATATTTTTGGTGATGGAACTAGGAAATAAGTCTCAAATGGCTGTATTTTTAGATTGCAGTGACTTATAAGCTTGTTTTATTTTTTATAGCTTCAAGAGACCGCAGACAAAAAAAAAATTTGAAGTGATGTAAATTACACCTTGATAACGCCTGAAAATTATTTGCTCTTTAAAAAGATACACTGTAGATTGTTATAGAAATATTGTTCTGCCTAAACAGTCATTATATAGTGATCCACGCACAATCGATCGCTTAGCGTCAATAAAACACATATTACGTACATGATTACTGGCAGGCGCTCGCGTACCTAATACGAAAAATTGGACAAATGAAAGAGATACAATGAATGCACTTTTAATTCATCGATTGTTCGGTGGAAGCACAGTCACTAATTTGCTATAACTTTGTTTTTTCTAATGCGTAATACGAATTGGAGATTTTACAGCAATTATTGCGCGAATTTCGCTATCGCATGGCTTTTGCAAGATAGTTAATAAGCCTACCGTTCTTTCCTTTTGAAGCATGGAATCCTAAAAATGCGTTTGAACTCTAAAAAAGGTCACACAAAAGTTGTGTCTACAACACGAGCCTTTTAATGTAATCAGTGTGATTTATAGTAACAATTCGTTAAAAATGTATATCTAAAATGAATTTACCTTACACTGAATCGTTTATCGCAGGTGCAAGTAAACGACAGCACGAGCGACAGCAACGGCAACAGCAGCAGCAGCGGCCTGCAGCAGCCGGAGGTCAAGCGGTAAGTGGTCCTCGAAACACGACAAAAACCTTTCGTTACTTAGAAGCCCCAGCGATATTTCTGAAACGGTATGCATCTCACTCGTATTTTTGTGTGAAACAGAGACATAGTCTCTTACTTGATTGGTGCTAGTATTTTAATGTATTCTAACACCTCTTGTAAAAGACATATGGTGTGATTCTTACGATCGCTTGAGGTGTGAATAATCAATTTGTTGTTTTAACTAACCTTTCAAGAAGAAACAATATGTAGTACTCATGGCAGTACATACGAACTTTTGTATATTTTAAAATTGGTAAAGGTTTTCGAAAGCATGTCGTCAACGTATTTAAAAGGGCTTTTATTGGTTTTGATGTGATCTGTGTCAGCGTATCATGTATAGAACATCTTTCTTCATACTCGTTAGAGTTTGGTAATTTCAATGGAGTGGTTTGCTGTTGTCTTTTCCATTTTTCACACTAGTCACACTAGTGTTGTGCAGGCTTCTACACGATGTTTTCCTTCACCGTTAAAGTAGATAGTTTTACTTACAAATAAAACTTACCTATTATATTGATACTGAACAAATCATATCAAAATGTATTATATAGAACACACTAAGACAAAGAACGCTGTCTCACACAACTAACATAATTTTTTACACGGAATAAAATTATGGACTTTACAGAATATGTCTGACACAGATACTAAGCTACACAATTTGTAACTTTCTATACAGTCAAATGCAAACTTAACAAATTCCTTAGCCAAGCCTAAAGTTAAATCAGTTAATTTCGAACAATCAAACTTGTAGCGTTTGAGTGTATAGATAGATGTTAGACGGGTGACGGTGTGAGTGAGTACGTGACCGTGTCGTGTGTTGTGTGCGGGCAGCTACAGCAAGCACTCGCTGCAGCACAGCCGCTCCACCGAGACGTCGAGCTCGTCGCTGTCCATCTCCGAGCCGCTGCTGCCGCCCTCCAGCGGACACACCACCAGGTGTGCGGCCTAGACTGAACCCCTCCCTTCCCGCCCTCTAGCTGTCCACCCGCCCTGCTTACGCCCATCGAGCACGTTACCTATTGACGCGAAATAAGGGCGATTATTATCCAAAACTTGTCAGTGATTGGTACTGATACGAAAAGTGTCAAGTTAGGCGTAATTTTTAATAAATATTATAAAATATTTTGATTTTGATCGAAAATAACATTCTTTTAATCAACAAAATTAATGACATTTCGTCTCCAGAGATTATGTGCTCGATGTGCCGCGCCCTCTAGCGGTCCACCTGTCCCGCCCTCCAGCTGTCCATCTGCCTCGCCCTCTAGCTGTCCACCTGCCCTGCATACACCGCTGCTACCGCATCTGTTCACTGCACCTTCACTTACTTTAATGCCTTAATTCGGTTGACGAGGTCCTTTTTTTTAGTCTAGCCATCACGCTTAAGCTGTCATGCTGGCATGAGTGACAGAGACGACTACAGTTGAAAATACGGTGATCGTCTTTCGAAATAAGGCCTCTTAATTAGAGCCAATCCACACGATGAACGGTCTACAGTGCGTCAATTTGCACAAGGATAAAACAATACCTGATTTGAAAACGACAATCACTGCTGATTAAAACGTTCTGCTATCATGTGGTTTGCCTCGAACGCAATACTTACCTAGCCTTTGGCGGCTCATAAATTCTGACAACAAGCAGGGCTGTTAATAAATAACCTACACTCCAATAAAAAGAAGAATGCTAACATGTAAATAACACTTGATTACTTTTTGCTGTTTGTTTATAGTGCTTGCTGATAATTACTTAAGCATTTTTAGTGTCTTTTCACTTCCCAGTATGTCCAACGAACCTCCAGTGCATTTAATGCTGACGCACTCCAATATTAAAACTTTTATCCAACTCTTATTTAGCGCATGCTTTATTTATTATCGGTTTTTGTTCACAAGCCACTTCACTCATTCACTTTTTAATTTAAAATGGGGCCTGACTCCAAAGTGTCCTGTCTAAGACAAATTTTAAGTTTATGCTTTATTTTGATGAGCTAAACAAACGAAATAGACTACAATAATTAAGAAGCGTCAAATAAAGAGAAACGATTTCTTCTCATGAACTTTCTAAAGTATTTGCGTGTTTTTGTCTAACTTTAGTTGTTAATGCTTCATCAGTTGACAGTCCTACTAAATAGTTTTTAATTTCCTTTGAAACTAACAGCTGTTTAGTTTGACGTTTCAAAATTTTTGTAGTGTGTCTCATTTTGTTTGTTTACCTTTAAAATTAGTCGTAGACAAGGTACTTTGGAGTCGAGCCCATAGTGTTCTATGTGTTATTGAATAACATCTGAAGACAGTCAGCTCAGGATCGTTAATAAATCGTGAAAATACTCTCAGACATATCTTCTTATTTGCTTCGTGTTGTAGAAGCTGTAGGTCCCGTTAAGCCGCGTAGTTCCGACAGAAGTAGATTGAACTAATAAAAATGAATGAATAAATAAATAAAATAAAACTAACGTGTTTTTCGTCGCGTAGGTTGACCGTTGGTTGTGTTGCAGACAAAACTCGTCAGAAAACAACAAGACGATGGACCACGTCGCGGACGTGCTCAACCAGTTCTCGCAGCGGTTCGAGAGGATATCCAAAGAAGTCGTGAGTTTATTGCTTTATTTATCTTTACCTACAAGTCCTCATACGCATTCCCTACTACACACACGTTGTACACCTTTCCACTAGCATTCACACACACACATAATATTAGTAGTAGTTTTCTGTTTTCCGTGGGGTAAACTTTTCCCCCAACTTATCACAATCAAAACTTCAAATATAGGGCATAAGTATATTTTTTGTGTCTCTTTGACTTGATTGTCAAAAAAGTAATAAAGATTTTATTATTATTATAAGTAAATATATTACTTATTAAAGTGATGATAATAATATTATCGGCATCAAATAGATTCGGCGAGAAAAGAATGCCCGCCTGTCTGATTTTGAATAGTTATAATCTCTTATATTTCTCTAATTTCTCGATGTCATTGCAGTTGATATTCTTTCGTTTTAACGCGAAATTAAAATCTTCACACCATTTTTGGCATCTCATGAGCAGTACTCTCAAGTCGTAGTCAGCTCCCGTGAAGAGGTGGTGCTAGGAGTCTTTGAGAGTATGTAGGTAATTACAAAGCGTAAATACTTATCAATAAGAACTCTGGAAAACTCCTCATTGGTTCGCTTGGCACATAATGTTAATCTAATGTGACTATTTGCTGAGCTACAGCTAAATCAGAACCGAAAATTCCCTATGACTATACGTAATACGTGAATAGTCAATATCAGAGCAAACAGGAGTTTTTTAGTCCGATAAGTTTTTGCGTGTCCTTACTGCGATCGCCAGAGGTGTGGGCGGCGAGGCATGCTAGATGACAACCGGGGACGAATGTGTTGTGGGAAAGGGATTTCCTATATCAGTCGCGTTCGATTGGCGCTTCCTCGCCCCCGTGGGGGCTTAAATAGGGTCGTCCACAAACTTGTCGGACTACAAAGCAATTATTACACCATCCTTTTTGTAGCTACTTGTACAAGGAAGGCACCCTCCTACTTAGGATCTTAATGAGGGATTTTCTGACAACTCAAAATTTTAGTTTTATTGTATTTTGATAGATGGCGCTATTGACAAATACTGCGTCAAAATTATTGAGTATAAAACAAAAACAAATTATTTTAATATTATGTACAGTACAGACATGTATTGGAAGTACTTACGGTAAAAATTAGCAAGTTTCAAATTGAAAAATCGTCTTCATAATCACTTAATTGTTAAAAAACGGCATCTTAGTACGCGTGAATCAACAACATGCTAAACATAAACATTATAACATAATAAACGATAAAACCAGACTTTTTCTTAAATAAAAATGTACCTGATTTAGATTGGTCAACGCCATCTAGCGGATATTTAAGTACTGATTTATGACACTAGGAAAATCCGTCATTAGGAAGGAAGGATAGATAGGCAGGTGCTCTACTCTGATAACGCATTGTCCGTATTTTCGCGTCCAACCGCTCGCACTGACATGCTGACATCAGTGCTAGAGACGGTTACTTTATAAATGATTATTCATGCAGGACACAGAGGATCCGAACTGGTCGCGCGTGGGCGGCGCGGCGGGCGCGGCGTGCCCGTGCTGGTGCGCCAACTGGGCCGAGGTGCACGTGCGCGCGCCCACCGGCGACCTGTCCTTCGTGCTGCGCGTGCAGAACCAGGTCGGTAACACGTTGTCCCACTCACTCCCTGCGTACGTAGCGAAAACATACCTGCGCGCGGCGACCCGCCGTAGGGGGTCTTCTTAGCCGAATTTCGATTACAGCGGCCAATCACAACAGAGATTAGCCAACTGCGCAGGAGATATCATAGTGCATAAGTGTGTGCGCAATACACAGGTGCACTCTATGTTCCTTCACTTTCATAGTTCGGTAAGACGGCAATCCGATATGGAGTTATTTCAAGACAAAAAACTTTTGACCTGACCGATTTCGGGATTCGAACTCGGGACCTCATTTTTAGTACCCGGCGTGCTGACCACTAGACCAACGAGGCAGTCCGTGGTGGGATAATGCAGTAGAGACTCAGACAAGCAGTGATACATGCGCGCGTTTTGTTACCAGCGGCGGGTGGCGCTACGTTGCTGACTGGACAAGCCGAGTAAAGTTCTAGTGAAGAACACTAGTTAATAATAGTAGCTTCTTATAGCAGACAACCCTAGTTCGGGGCATCATATGACGTCACATAATTATAGTCTGAATAATTAATATAATAGCTTCATTTTGTCAGTTGACATATAGGGTCGGGTGTTTACGAATCGGTAGGTAGAACTAACGATTCAGACATCAAATCGATTTACGATATTTTACGTTTTAGTGACTATATATTTCATGAGTATGTTTTAGAATTACGTTCTAAGAACCACAAATAAAACTAAGTCTTCAAACTTGAAATTGCATACTGAAAATGTTCAATACCAACCGATGAATCGATAAATCTGTAACCCCCGTAAAGAGTAAAAAGGTAACAACACTAAAATGAAGAAAAAAACTGAATAGAACAAGGCCGTTTTAAGACGACTGTCAACAATATCAAATTTCGATTTATTTTACACGTTATGTAGAAAATATATACTAAAATGTGTCGCATTGCAAACTTTTAAATCAGTGCTATCTATCTTTTCATATTTTAAAATTAATAGCATTTTATTTTCGATGTTTTATGTCTTGTCGATGGAATCCCTCCGCATACAATGCTAAGTTCTGTGATAACTCTGAGCTGTCAAATTGAACCTATTAGATTATTCGGACTATAGTTTAGCATATTGTGAATCGTTGTCCAAAGTTATGAGGGTGAAATTCGCTTGCAATGGATTTCAGAAGGTGTCTAAAGTGCTTAGTACTTTAAAACGAGCTAAATCACACCATATTTTTGAAGACATTGAGTAGATATTTCTTTAAATACCATTGCAAAGTAATGCTTCTGGACATATTACTAGTATTTGTTCGTTGGCGTGTCCAAGAGGTCCCGGATCTCTCTGGATCTCACAAAAACAGCTCACTGTCAAAAAAATGGTGGTGCTACACTCCCGTGGCTCGGTGCGCATGTTATGCCGTTGGATCGCGCCTGATCTCTCTTCAGCCATGCAGATTGCCGTCTTACCGGTCTATGACAGTGAAAGGACTGAGATTGCATCTGTGAATTGCGCACATCTGTCGTATGTGTACTGTAATTGTGTTCTATAATATTGTGTGATCTATGAGCCGTCAACGTCACTATTTCGTACCCACGCCCGTAACAACATCTTATGTGTGACTTATTTGCGCAGTGATGTAATTACATTGTAAATGTCATTACTTAGCTCTTTGCTGATTAAAAGTTGTTTTGTCGTTGGCAGCTAAACTGGGACCACATGATGGAGTGGCCGCTGGAGGAGGTGGCGGCGCTGCTGTCGCCCGAGCCGCCCCCTACCTCCTCTGCCTCCAGCGGCATCGGAGATTCCCGCCTCGACCACGTGAGTTTATTAGTTTTGTGCCATTATAGCTTAAATATTCTGTAAGTAAGTATTATGGGAGAAGATGTTCGTATCTTCAGCGAATTTGAGTGATAGAGTCGGTTATAGTTTAAAATACGGGTATTATTTAGCAGTGTAGAACCTCTGAAACGCGACAGTGTCGTGTACGCGTACGATTTGTCTAAGAATAATCTAACCATCGTGTCGAGATTTATCATTAGCCGTTCGCATAAGAAATCGTTTCAGTCATTACATTAGTGTAGATTGACACGTTAATGACGTTTTATATACATTTGTGCAAAAGTAACTCACACATATTGCCTTTTATAGATGGTCCAATTTTGTACGTGCACGTAAAGAAATGTTCTTTATCAAAAGTGAATTATGCCTCGTCAGTCTTTGTGAAAAGTATTACCAAAACGCCGTAAAATGCAAATATTGTACGCTTTTCCAAATATACAAAGAGTCAAACTGGAACAGTTACACAACAGCTATACGAATAATTGTTGACTTTTGTGTCAGGGTTCCGAGAGCGACATCCGGTCGCGCAGCGGGTCGGCGTCGTCGCACTCGCGGCCGCACGCCAGCCCGCACCCCGACCTACACAAATCCAGGTATATTAATTCTATGTTGACTATGTAACTAAAATAATAAATATATAAATAACACTTTGTAACCATCAAATGATTGTAACCTATTTTGTGTCTTAAATTAAATATAATTCTGATTCCTCCATATGAAGTTGGTGTTTACGAACTGTACTTTATTTTAGCATCACGGTAGTGATGATTAACTCTGTGTCATACTATTTGTACATTATGATAGTCATAAAATGTGTAAATATCACTTTATTTAAATTATGTTGTTTTAGACTATATTTAAAGCAGTGAGAGCATGTAATAGTATACAATCCTAAGTAACCCATCAGTAGATGTATGTGTGTAGCGTCATTTACCCCTCACATACATTGCAGCTCGGACTCGGTAGTGGCGAGCGAAAAGAAGCCGCCCCATGCGGCGACGCACTGCATAGTGCCGCCACAGCCTTTTAGGTAAGCCCTGCTCTAAGTACTTATCGAAGATTTTAGTACTTTTATGTTCTATCCTACTTTCTTGTGGACTGTGCAGATTTTGATTAAGCAAGTGCAAATTATAAACTTATAATTAAATAGAAATAAATGAAAAGCTGTGGTAGCTTTTCATTAAAAGCACCTTACGAGGAAATTGTGAAAAAAGTGCGGTCGATAGTACTCGACACTAAGGCATCTTATGTACTTGTAACAGGCGCTATTTTGCAACGAAAAAGCTCTGATATGCTGGCAATTGTACGCACATACATACAACCATTGCCGATTTGTCTTGTAAACGCATGCTGCAGTTAAGTTGCAATCTCATTTTTCACCACTGAGGCTGCGATTTCGTGTGTGAGTTTGTTAAGAACCAGTAGAATGGCGTCATTTACCGCCGGTTTATTTTATTAACAAATCGAGGCTGAAGCCGTATTCTTGTTTATTAACTAGAAGACGTAACATCTTCTCGCTCAATCTCTGGTGAAAACGTAGCCAAAATGAATTGTTATTTAAATAATGAGGGTAATATTTGTTCGTTCAGAATGAGCACGCAGCCCATCAACATCCCGGGCTCGCCGCAGCGGCAGTCGTCCTCCAGCACCACCGACGACGACGACATGCTGCTCATCATCCCGGAGGTAACCAATACCATATCTAATAAGAATGTCCTCCTAGCCGAATTTCGACTACGGCGGCCTAGCTCAACAGAGATAAGCCAACTGCGCGCGACATATTATAGTGCACTTCCTGACTCCGGAGCTGTGTCTGAGTAAATTTAAGACAGAAAAACCCAAACACTCTCGGACCGCCCGGGATACCCAGCGTGCTGAACACTTTTTTTTTTAGCGTCAGTAAAATGCGGTGCATACCCCCCCCCGCCAGCGGGGATGGTGGAGGGAGTTATGTGGGGCTCCAACCCACTAAAAACCTGACGGTGTCCTCCGGTGCTGTTGTTGACCACTAGACCAACGAGGCAGTCCATACTATACCATATCTACCAATACTATAAAGAGATTTCGATTTTGGATGTTTGTGTCGAATAAACTTAAAAAGTACTGGGCCTATTTCTAAAATTCTTTCACGATTAGAATGCTACATTTTTCTGGTCTGACATAGGCTTTATTTTGTTTATCCTACACGTGTTTGTACCTGTGCCAAGCCGGGGCAGGTCGTTAGTATATGAGAAAATACGAAAAAAACAGAAAATACTGTTTCAAGGAAGGTTTTTTGGTATACCGGGTTAATTTTTTTTCAGTGCACAAACTTTCACAACGTATTAGGTATCGTTAATAGACCCCGAAAAAAAAAAGAATACGTTTTTTTGCAAATTTTATCTCTTATTTTTTTACTTCCCGTAAACTTGAATAAAAACTGTTGTGCTGATCGATAACAACCGGCCGCGCCGCGCATGCGCCACAACTTCATTCGCAACTTCAATTCACACACCCCATCGCCGCCGCGCCTGCGCCGTTGCCGTTTAGTCGGCTCCCTTCTGTCAAGGTGGGAGCACGCGTGTCGTTCCCGCCTCCCGCGCTCACAACAGCACGCGCTCGCGCCC
This sequence comes from Pyrausta nigrata, assembly GCA_949316185.1. NCBI lineage: Eukaryota > Metazoa > Arthropoda > Insecta > Lepidoptera > Crambidae > Pyrausta > Pyrausta nigrata. The sequence goes on from OX438943.1 coordinate 395,123, forward strand.
CGCGCACTCCCGCGATCGCGATCGATAGGCAGTAAAAATGTACACCAACAGTAGTTAGGTTTAGGTTTGATTTTGAATTATTGTAAGAAGCTGATTCCAATTTTTTAAATACGCCAAAATGAAATTAAACTACTTTAACGTCTAATTTTAAATCACCATAACTCGTGAGCCTAATTACCTAATTGTTTTGTTATTGTTTTTTTTTCATTTTGACGGTCCTAAGCCCGTTAAAGTATGAAGGAAAAATTGGTTTCACTTATCGCGCGCTCTCTCTCTCTCTTTCTAGTTACTTCCTAATTTCTGGTGACTGGTACGGTCAGCACAAACCAATCATTTTTATTGAATTACTTCAGATGCAGTTTTCTTTGTTTTTTTGTTCTAAACCGGGTTAAACAAAAAATACGGGTATTCTTAATTTCGATAACCATCACGCTCGCAAAGTTTGTGCACTGAAAAAAAGTAATCCTGTATTTAGTAATTTTGCAAACTTTGGTCAACCCCAGGTCTACTAAATGCCGCCAGCTAAATTGTAACAGAATCGTAATTGAATAGCTTGATTTTGACATATCGCTTATTAGCGATAAAATAAAAGATAAAAAAGTTTTATTATTATAAAACTGACAAAATTTTATTTTTTTATTTAAATATAGAATTATAGAAAATTTTGCTATATCATAACGAATTCATAGCAAAGTTGGACCTCTATATACCCACAAGTTCGTGCGCGACCTTCCTGCGGTCGGCAGATGTGCGAGGGAATGGGTGACAGTCGCGTGCGATTGGCACTTCCTCGCCTCCCACGTGTTTTGCGCGTTTTGCGCGGGTCGCGCATGAACGTGTCGGACTTATCAATATCGTTGTATCGTCAGGGCAAGTCGCGACACCCGGTGCGGCGCTCGAACTCGTCGCCGGAGATGTCGTCGTCGTGGAAGGCGAGCGAGCGCGCGCCGCCGCCCGACCCCGACGACATGATCCTGCTGCCCAGCGAGCCCGCGTGAGTAAACATTTTATTTGGGATACAAAACCGAAAAGCGTAAAGTGGGACGTCCACCGGCAAGATGGACATACGACCTTATAAAGGAAAGTTTGAATGCAGGCCGCTTGTAACTGGTCGCTTCAGAAATCTAGGGTAGTTAACGAATCTAAAAAGTGAATTGTGAATGTTCACAAAGGTTGTGTGTGCCGTTTTCGAATCAGTTAGATGTGTTTTATTCTATGGTTGTTTTTAATCTGACTTATGAAAAAATAGTTTTAAGACTGACTAATTCAATTCCAAGAAGGACTTAACTATTGGCTAATCAGAGCGGACAACCACACACACACACATTTCACTGGTACTGACAGGCCTAGCGCGATGGCGCGACTCGTCAAACATGAAAACGCCACAGCGTCGCCACTATGGCCGCAACAGCGCTTTTAATATGTTTGATAATTTGCACCCGCTGCAGTGTGGCCCAACACTAACACCAATATCGTATGCGCAGGAGCACGTCGGTGTCGCTGCACGCGTCGAAGAAGGCGGCGAAGAAGAGCGACATGCGCGTGTCGTGCGAGGCCATCCCCGAGGAGATGTGCGGCACCTCGCCCGCCGCGCACCCCCTCCCGCACCCCCACACGCACACGCACCCGCACACACACACGCACCCGCACCTCATGACCTACAACTCCGACCCTGGTGAGTGGATGAGCATTTGTTTTTTGTAAGATCTGCAGTGCAGTGCAGGTTTCCTCACGAGGTTTCCCTTCACCGTTATGCAGCGATAGCTTTGAAAAAGACTGTACTTAAGTTGTTATCAAACTCAGTGGTTCAGGCGGGGATCGTAATCACGATCTCACGGAGTTTTAAATCTTTGACGATCTCGTATAAAGATTAAAATAGATACAATTCCTATCAGTATTATTGGCGCCATACCATTTTGCAGCGAGATTCGCTTGGCAACCCTCAGTCGATTTCAAAATTCGAATAACCGGTCTGTATAATTCATAAAAGTTCGTGCAGTGTAACTGCGAGCGAGTTTTTATTTTATTGTTATCGCATCGCTAAAATAGCTTTTTGGTTTTATTCGTCTTTAGTGTTACGATGCGATGTGCAAACGATTTTAGCCCTAAGACTGATAAGGCGCTCTTGTCCACGATAAAACATGGACAACATCTTACAGAGATGATCCTCAGACGATCTCCTATGTAAAATTTTGTCTTTTGAGTTTCTGAAAAGCATTGTTGTGTTCCTCAGGCACCGTGGACGGGCCGGCCGACAGCAACAGTACAACAGGCGGTGCGCATGACCACGCGCATCTACAACTGCAAAAGGTATGCCCTTGAGTACTTTTTTTCTTATCACTTACCCATTCTGGGTCGGCAAAAGAGCCGCAAAACCAAAAGATCTTAAGCTCCGCGCAGATGGGCCACCGACTACAGCCACCAGTGGTGGCTAGCGACAAATTATTTACATTGCTTTTTATATGTTTTGTCACCGTACACTTGTAGCGAGTGGCGTCGAGATTTGGGTAATTCTGGGTCGGCAAAGAAGCCTCAAAAAATGTTTTCTTACATGTGACTAGACCGTTTACTTCTTACGCTCGACCTTGGCGCTGGAAACGTCTTCTTGAGCCTGAAAGGCTCGCAACAATAATTGTGTGCGTAGAGGCTTCACCGGGGACAACTCTACATCTCTCACATAGTTGATGTTTACGCCGACTTGTTTTTTATTACAGCCTCCATGAAGGTGGCAGGCCGGGTCTTTATCAGGAATAGGGTACATGACACCAATCGTTAACGTATTTTTATGGACTATCGAAACGCAATACTTTCATATATTTTATATGGGACTATATGACTGTGTCGTCATGATTTTCTGAGCTCACCTAACTTTATTTTAATGATTTTAGCATATTAAAACACAATTTTACGGAGTAAGCGAAGTAATCCGTAAAATTGTGTTTTAATTAGTTCAACAATTCGCGTAAACGTAAGAAACAATTAAGATTTTAGCATATTTAAAAAATATATATTACAAATAATTGAAAATAATCAATAAACGTATCTGAAATTTCTGAGAATAGGTTTTATTTGTGGATAGTGTCTACATTTATATCCGGAGAGCGCTCAATGTATATTTTGTTCGCAGACGTCAAGCGACAGCACAGTGACGTCGAGCGCGTCGCTCAAGCCGCCGACGGCGCCGCGGGTAGCGACGGTCGCGGGGGGTGGGGGGGGCGGCGGTAGCGGCAGTAGCGGCAGTAGCAACGCGGTGACGGCCGGCGACCTGCCGCCGCTGTCGCGCTCCAAGCGCTCGCACACCATCTCCGTCATGAGCCCCACCAGGAGGCACCGGTAACGCGACACACTACCTTACTGGTTTTGATAGTGACACTTTTGTGTTCTCTCGAAATCCCCTAATCCAATGAGACATGTCAAAAATTGCTTTATATAGTTAGACAAAGGATCATGTGAATACCCGTAACATATTGCGTCATAAGTACGTTAACACTAAAAATAATGTTTGTAAGAAGATCACTTTGTTCGCTTCAAAATTCGTTTAATTACAGCATTCAACTTAACAAAATCTTACATTGTTATCTTATTTAAAAGCTACGACACAAACCAGTATTTCTCGGTCGGCACCCACGGGACGAAAAAAAACATGGCAGACCACCCCGGCGCGGGGAGGGACGCTCGCGCCTATTGGTCGGCAAGGTCACGCGACACCACAGACAACGAAACAATTGTTGCTAGCCGTAGCGCGCGCATTTAAAAGCTTTGCCGCGTTACAGCCTCCCCCTCTAGTTCAGACGGCGCGACGCAAAGTCTGGACTAGGCTAAGATTTACGCGGCCTACCTCGGCGGTGTTTCTCCCTAACAGGCGGCTGGATGTAACCAACAAACGCAGTAAGTTGAGAAACATGATACTTTCCCAACGAACCGGACTCTCCATCAAGAAGGTAAGTGGTCTCACTTAAGACCCTCGAAATTTTGTACGGGCCATCTCGCCTGGGGTTAAATTTCTGGGTTCGACCTCGACCAGTATCATTCAAACCCTGAGTTTTCAGCAATACCAGATCGCCTACCTTATAGTCTGGCGGCGGCATACGCCCTTCATTGGCATACTTCTTCTGGATCGCCTGTGCTTTCTCCTGAGAATCTCTAGCGTCGAGGAGCGCGGAGGACAGCTTTTTAAGGTAAGTACTTATGTTAGCTACGAACTTGTCATTCTCCACGATCCACGGGCAAATGATTTTATTCTACCCGCGGCCAGACTGGAGTTATTTAAGGGCGGTCCGTACTACATGGCTATAAAAGTACATAATCATTTGCCTAATTGTATTAAAGCCCTCCAAGGTACTAAATTTGACAAAGAATTGAAGAAATTATTAATTCGAAAGGCATATTATAGTGTAAATGAATATTTTATTTATAAATTTTAATTAGATTTGACATTACCACTTTTTATTATTGTTATTAAGTATTTTATAATTGAGCATGATTGATTGTTAATTTTATATGTATTATTTAAATTTGACATAAACAGATTATTTATTATTTAGCACAATCGAATTAATGACTTTATCTTTGACTTTTAATTATTTGACGGAAATGACAAAATACATTATAATTTTTGACATGTATTAATGGTGAACTGATTTTATTGCATTTATATTATTAAATAATTTAATGAATTTAATTTGTAAAATTTAATAAATATAATTCACAAATACCTCGTTGAGGTCATAATGTAACTGAATTAACCATCCTTTTGCCTCTTTGTATTGTCTGCTGTTATATTATGAAGTGAATAAATGAATATGAATATGAATATCCGTTAGCGCGTCGGCGGGTGCGCGCATCTCACGACCGAAGGTAAGGAACGCAGGCGAGTACCCTGTGCTAGAGCACAACGCCGAATTCATCGCGAACCTCACGGATGCTAGGTACTCGTCCCATGACGAATGATCTGTGCCTACCAGGATCGCCAACTGGGGTTTCAAATCCCGGTTCTTCCTCTCCACGGGATTGGCCTCTGGATGATAGAACGGAGTCAGTCACTGATCGATGCCAAATGTATTACAAACCTGTTGCATGATCTCACTTACAAATTGAACTCCGTTGTCACTTACCATCCTTCTTAGCACACCGAACCTAAGGAAGACTTCCTCAATGAGGGTTTTGGGCACACTCTACACTGGTGGCGTCCTTAAGTGCGAAGAGTTCGACCCATCTACTGCAAACTTCTTCGACAATCAGGATCCATCGATTTCCTGCGGGGGTCTCCGGCAAGGGACCAAACAGGTCGACAGACATTACCTCAAAACGGCGGGCACCGGCAGGGGACTGAAGAAGACCGGCTGGTTTGCGGTTGTCAGCCTTGTACCGCTGACATGGCACGCAATTTTTCACATACTCGGTCACCGTCGCTCTCATACCAGGCCAGTAAAACCTTGAACTGATCCGATGCAGCGTTTGTTCAACGCCCATGTAGCCGGCCGTCGGCGCATCATGGAAATCGGCGAGTATCTTTGCTCTCCCGTCCGCTGGAACGACCAAGGCATGCATCGTCATTATCATCCAATTCGGGACCACACCTGTACAGGATCCCGTCTGACATCACGAAGCCGCGGTTTGCCCACTGTCTCCCCCTAAAAGGTTCGTCTTCCGCCTCTAAGTCGTTTATAATCCTCTTGACATCAGGGTCCAGAAGCTGATGTTGATTTTGTTGTGATCGGATGCGCTCTGTGTCGGGAGATAGACTACGGTTAGACAAAGGTCACAATTTACTTCTTCAGCACACGCAGGCCGTGAAAGTGTGTCAGCTACAACATTACATTTACCTGGCGCGTAATCTATGCGCAAGTTATATTCTTGAAGTGTTAGCGCCCACCTAGCGAGTCTACCGCTCGGCGACTTAACACTTATCAGCCATCGCAGGGGCTGGTGATCTGAAATGACAATCATCTCAGAACCTTCGATGTACCCTCGAAACTTTGTGACAGCCCACACAACAGCAAGGGCCTCGCGCTCTGTCGTCGTATAGTTTCTCTCGGCGGCAGTCAGGAGGCGGCTGGCGTACTCAATAGGTCCAGTCCCTCCCCCTGCATTAGAACTGCCCCGAGGCAATAGCCACTACTATCGGTTCTAAGCTTATACGGTTGGGTCTCATCGGCTTGTCGTAATATTGGCGCTGATACAAGGAGCTCTTTCAGTAGCTTAAATGCTGTCTGCTGCTCCGCGGTCCATTTCCAGCTGAAGTCCTTCTTTAACAGCATCGTCAACGGCCGGGCGACCTCTGCATAATTAGGGATAAACCGCCGGAACCAACTCGTCGTCTGCAGGAAACATTTCAGATGTTTCAGGTTTCTCGGTGGTGGCAGGGTCGTTATGGCCGTGGTCTTGGCGAGATCTACCTGGATCCCACCTGGAACTATCAGGTGACCTAAAAACTTCACCGAATCTCTGGCTAAAACACTCTTTTCGCGGTTTATTCGCAGTTTAAACAGCGCAATCCTCTCGAATACCGCTTCCAGGTCTTCCAGGTGTTTCTCATACGTATCCGAAAGCAGGATCAGAACATCCAAGTAGCACAGGACGGACACCTCGCCCTGGATGTTCGACTTGAATCTGTCCATAAGCCTTTGAAAAGTAGCCCCAGAGTTACGCAAACCCATTGGCATCCTTTTAAATCGGTACGTACATAGAGGGGTGATAAACGCGGTCTTGTCGCGATCCTCCTCTGCGACGCCAACTTGGAAGTAGCCTGATCGCAAATCGAGTGTGCTCATAAAGTTGCTGGTCTTTGTGGCGTGAAGAACATCGTCCATCCTTGGAAGAGGGTAGTGGTCTGGTTCCGTCACGGCATTAAGCCTCCGGTAATCGACGCAGCGACGTATGCCGCCGTCTTTCTTCGTAACCAAAACAACGTTAGTCGCCCAGGGCGACTCGCACTCTTCAATGATGTGTCTGCTCGCAACAGCTTGTCCAACTCCGCCTCTAGGAGCTGCTTCTTACCGGGTGAAATGCGGTAAGGTGGAGAAGCGATGGGCTCCTGTTTCTCGTCGACCTTAATGTGGTGCGTCGCGAAATCAGTAGGCTCGCCTTCAGGAGTGAAGCGGTCAGCATTCCTCACTATCAGCTCGTCTAGCCTCTCGCGCTGCTCATCACTCAAGTTCATACCTTTATCGTCCCTCAGCTTCAGCTCGGTGGCATCGACACGCATCAGTTCTGCGTCAGCAGCTGGGGTAAGTACGTAGTCCTGTACAAATCCATAACGCCGGTCTGGTGTGTTGGCAAAACTCCACGAAACTCGCTGGATATCTATAATTATACCTGCGTCTCTGATGAAATCACGCCCCAAGAGCGTCCTTGTGTTAGCTCCGGGGATTACTAGGAATGTAGTGAATACCTTCCGACCATGCAGCTCGACAGTCGCGTCTCCTATAAGCACCTCACGTACTTGTCTTGTTCCATCTGCTAACCCGATTGATCGTTGAGTCTCCATGAAGCGTACGCCGCTATCTACCAGCATGCGGTACAGCAACGGACTGGCGAGGCAGTTGGTGGCACCCGTATCCATCACGGCAACACCTTTGCGGTCCAATATCCTGACGTTAATCACCGGTTTTTATTGGTCGAGGTCAACTCCCGCTGTGTACAGAGTCAAATCAGGCAAAAAACAATAGCCGTGAGTCTCACCCTTCACCTGGGTGGAATTAAACTCACTCCAATCACCTAAGTCACATTTCGCTTTAAAATCGGCAATTTCTCGAAAATTGCGGAAAAAATCATTTTCTGTGGGTATTTGAACGATTTCACTCGAACCTGAGGTGTTTCTAATGTCTGGGGGCCCTATCCGGTCTCTACCCAACATTCCGGAAAAAATCCGGTTTTCACCCTGTATACCGGAAAAATTACGGTTTTCACCCTGTATAACACGATTTTGGTGATAACGTTGATAACGCGTTTTTCTCGTCTTACGAGACGGGGAAGATGTTACGGAAGGCTTCTGACGGTTGCATTCACGTCTCCGAGGGGTACCTAACGTGTGGAAGTCTACTTGCGATCTCGGGCTACAAGTCTCACACTTAGATTTAATCACGCCTTGTTGGCCACATCCATAACACCGTATTGAACTATTACGCTTAACAATGTTACTATCGTTAGTACCATTTTCTATACTTTTATCTTTATCTTGTCAGTTACGACAATTTTGTACTTCATGTCCGAACCTTCTACAGTGAGAACATCGCGTGCGGTTACGAACGGCTTTTACGTCGTTTGAACTAGAGGGTGAGTGTGTGGGCAAGTTATGTAAAGTGCTATTTACAGGAGTGACTCCTCGAACTCGCGGGCCCTATCCACCAGCTGATCTAACGACACTACACTTTCGCGCGTCACACGTTTACGCACTCTGCGGTCGAGCAGCCCGTACACAATGTCTATCTGAATGCACTCGTCCAGTTTATACGGAAGTTTGGCGATTAGCGCTCTCGTTCTTAAAATAAACACATCGCAGCGTTGTTGTCCTTGCTCTTGCGCGAAGATCTCGCGAAGGATTTTGTAGGCAGGTCGCGCCGCGCCGTACATCCCTCGTAGGCGGGCGACCGCGTCGTCCCATGTATGGACAGAGTTTTTGATACCGCTCCACCACACTGCCGCATCTTCTACCAAAAGGATGGGGAGCCCGCGTAGCGCATGTTCATCGCTTACGCCCAGGCACTCTTTGTAGGTAATAACGGCGTCTAGGAATGCTTCTAGCTTGTCGGCGTCGTCCGCTCGTTCGTCAAAGCGTGCCGTGCACTTCGCAAACGACCCGCCGCGGTTCTGCGTCTCGTACGTCGACATCGGTGGCGATGGTGGTGGGACCCCTACGGGTCCTCCCGTCGTGCGGTTTACCTTCGTAAGTATTGTCTCGAAGAGGATGCGGTTGGCCTCTCGCTGCGATTTCGCGAAGGCCTCTAGCAGAGAAGACACCTGCGCGCCGGTCATGAACGCGCCGGGTTCGTCGTCGGCCGCGCTCGGCCCCGCCGGTGCCGCCGCTCGTTCGGCGTCGTACTGGGTGGCGTCATCGTCACCCGCGACTGCCGAGAAAGTTCCCGCCGAGTGATCGTCGATGTCGTCGCGATCCCAGGATAATCCGGCTTTCGACCGCGTTCCTGAAGCCATCGTCACTCGAGTCCTTCGCATTTAAAAGCTGTGCCGCTTTACATGTTTTATTTTTGTGAAACATTCGCTAATTTTTTACCGTCTTTTATAACCACAATAAAAAAAAATAAAAAAAGGATTAACAATTACCTACTTCCGCAAAAAGTGGCATATCCATAAACAAAAGTTAATTTCCTAAAACTGTTTCGTTCCGAATACAGCTGTCAATTATTAACGTAAGTAGACTGAAGTTATTATACAAATATTATTTCATAGCTATGCAAGATTAGATTTTGTAGGAAATAATTGAAATTCTTAAAATACGAATTCTAAATAATTTTATTCATTTTTACCTTTTTTATGAAAATAAATAATATTTTAGAAATTCAAAGCACTGTCAAGGAGTTGCGGAACTCTGAATTATAATTGTCACTTGTCAATATCAATTTGGTTATGGTATTGTATTCACTGACCTGTTTATACCACTGGACTGGCTGTCCCACGCAAATAACAGCTACTTTTGTGTGCCCATTTGAAACGCCATCTGCAAGTGTCTCGGCGCGATACGAGAACTAATTTTGACGTATACTAGATAGTTCCAACAACCTACAACTGTAGGTTCAAAATTGAACAGGCATTTTTTAATTTTGTTTGTGATATTTCCAAAATGTAGTTAAACATTAATAAATTTTTTTGGTTGTGAAAAGTTGAATAAAAACTAGACTCTTAAGAGTAAATTCGTTTGGAAGCAAGCTGGTACGGATCCCCATAGTAAATTTAACATTGTCCTGTATACGCGACTCTCCTGCGCCATGTCAGACGTACGGGAGGTAAGAAAGCACGCGAATCGTGTGAATTGTGGCAGCTACTGTCATAAAATGAAACTGCGCAGTGTGCACACTTCTCTTCTCCGCACCACCATTCATCCTTGCTGACACCGCATATTTTGTACCTTGCACGTTTGGTGCCCGGCAGGACTAAGCGTGTGCTTGTGTTTTGATGTCTAGAATAACGGATGAACATACTTAAAAACGTTGATAATCATCCATAACTTAGATACAAGTGCTCGTGCTTATCACACAAAGATATTCCTCCTGCTCCTCCTCTTTAATTTTCAAACCCGCAACCCCTGGCTTTGAAGTCCGCAGCGCAAACCACCAAGACGATCGTCAAGATGACAGCGAACAATGAAATCAATGCGATAGGAGCCCGTGCGATTGAATTGGTCTGAAAATAGTTAATAAATGACGTCCTATTTTTAGTAGTCGATTTCGAACCGACGGACTCGAAGAGGACTGTATTAAAATTTTGAACGCCATAATGATTTATTTTGTTTCCAGAGAGAACCCCGTGTCCCGGCCCGGCAGCTCGAGCAGTGGCGTCGCCAGCGCGGCCAGCGGCGCCGTCGGCGGCGGCGGCGGCGGCGTGTCGCCCGCCTTCGTGTTCCTGCAGCTCTACCACAACATGAGCACCTACCCCATCACGCCGCCGGTGCCAGGTACGCGAGGGGACACTGCACTCACAGCGGCCGCCTTCGTGTTCCTGCAGCTCTACCACAACATGAGCACCTACCCCATCACGCCGCCGGTGCCAGGTACGCGAGGGGACACTGCACTCACAGCGGCCGCCTTCGTGTTCCTGCAGCTCTACCACAACATGAGCACCTACCCCATCACGCCGCCGGTGCCAGGTACGCGAGGGGACACTGCACTCACAGCGGCCGCCTTCGTGTTCCTGCAGCTCTACCACAACATGAGCACCTACCCCATCACGCCGCCGGTGCCAGGTACGCGAGGGGACACTGCACTCACAGCGGCCGCCTTCGTGTTCCTGCAGCTCTACCACAACATGAGCACCTACCCCATCACGCCGCCGGTGCCAGGTACGCGAGGGGACACTGCACTCACAGCGGCCGCCTTCGTGTTCCTGCAGCTCTACCACAACATGAGCACCTACCCCATCACGCCGCCGGTGCCAGGTACGCGAGGGGACACTGCACTCACAGCGGCCGCCTTCGTGTTCCTGCAGCTCTACCACAACATGAGCACCTACCCCATCACGCCGCCGGTGCCAGGTACGCGAGGGGACACTGCACTCACAGCGGCCGCCTTCGTGTTCCTGCAGCTCTACCACAACATGAGCACCTACCCCATCACGCCGCCGCTGCCAGGTACACGAGGGGACACTGCACTACTACACGTCGTACTAGCCCACTTTAAGAATTAAAAATTATTTATTCAATTTAGGACAGATAATGCCACTTATCATCGTTGTTCTGACGTCTTCCCGGTTTGGCAATAACGCGCTAGTACCCGGGGTCCGCTTTGGATGTGGCAGATCAGGTAATTACAGTGGAGCGACTGCCATCTGACTACCATAACACGGGAACCTGACAGATAATGAATAAAACGATTTAAGCATTTTTTGCCTTCCAGCACAAAAGCTTTGCTTGTGCAGTCTCTGGTCTTACCAATTATTGACTATGGCGATATATTTTGCTCTAACATCTCCCAAGATCTCCTTAATAAAATGGACCGGCTTAACAATGGTATTCGATTTATTTTCGGTCTTCGCAAATATGAAGACATCTCCCAATTTCGCTCTCAGCTCAGCTTCCTATACGGCAACGTAGGAACATTAGGACACTATGCATGTTATACTCCATTCTCTTTAACCTCATCTCTCCGTCTTATCTTAAATATAAGTTTGCTTCCCTCCATACTTCTCATAATCCAAACCTCCGCTCTAGTAACTCCCTCCGACTTCTCACCCCGCATCATATTTCTGGCTTTATGTCCAATTCTTTCACCCTTACGGCCACTCGTCTTTGGAACGGGCTCCCCACAAATATCCAGGAATCTACCTCAAAATTTTCCTTCAAGAAGTCTTTAAGAATTCATTACCAGGAAAAGCTCTCTGTTCTGTCTCAATGGAAGAAATGTGTTCTGTGTATTACTATTATGTATGTGTATCATGTGTATGTTTATGTATCAATATGTATATCATCTAATTTATTTATGTACGTAGTATGTATGTCTATTGCTATGTTCATTTTTCTTCATTTCTTCATTCTATGCTTAAGAGGATTTTGCAGTGGTTTTCTCGGTTTCATCTTTTTCCTAATTTACGATATCTTGCACCGCCTGTATTTCTCTGTTTGGACCTATGGTTGACTGGTAGAGAATGATTTTAGCGTTAAGTCCGCCATTTGTACAATAAACTGTGTGCAAAAAATTTAAATAAATAAATAATGCCACTTATAAATGTGAAAATTAAAAATACAATTATATTATTCCAAATGGGACCTAAACACGTCTCCTTATTTTTTGGGCCCTACTAGTGGTTCGAAACAAGGCACAGACAATCTAGCAAGTGCTGAGAAGATCCACCGGAACACCAATAGCTGCCATAAAAAAATATAAAATTCACAATAAAAAGGTAAATACAATAGTTTGGAGTTGATTAGCTGGCCATACTTTATCGTCTGAAAAAAGTCTTGAATTTTATATCACCCTTTAGATATTAGGGTAGTTTTGACCTTGAGACCGCCTCTCATCATCATCATCATTAAGCCTTTACATCTTAATAGATGATATGTGCGAGGGGCAACGCCGCTCAGGGATGATATATGGCCGATCCTCGATTTGCCCCAGCGCAAAGGTCGAACTTTCCATACAAACTTCCACCCTCATTTTCACCCCCTTAGAAGTTAAATTTTTAAAAATCCTAAAACATGCCATCCTTATTTCTAAACAAATAGCTAAATACACAGTTTTATTGATTTAGCTTCAAAACTGACGAAATTTTATACGGACTTACGTCCCCTTTTTACCCCCATTGAAGGGCGAATTTCCGAAATTTCTTATCAAGTGAAAAAATGTACCATAACACACGAGAACTTGTAACACACGATAACGGACTGAAATTGTGGAACACACAGGAAATATTGTAAAGGTTGATTCACAAAAAAATAGAACTTTAAATGAAATACGAATTATTTAATAAGTCATTAATTTCAATAATACAACTTAAAAATCATTATTTATTACTTCTTGGGACTGTATATAACAAAACAACATAATAATATAACTTACTTTGCTTGATTGCTTCTAAACTCTTTAAAATCCAATGACGAAAATTAACACTCACCAAGTACTGCCTACTACACCGACACAACTGACTTTTCATATTAAAAGCTATACTGTTGCCATTGTAAAAAAAACATAATGATGTATTAATAATAAAGAAACAGAAAATGTACTATGCGTAGAGTCGTTTTATTTTTCTATGAAAATAAATTTCACCAACTTTTGTACCAGTTTGTTTTTGCTAGGATTCACAATTTAAATCTAGCATTAGTAACAAGCGAATAATGCCCGATCACAGAAAATATAATCAGATTAGTTATAAGAACTATCAAAATAAAATAAAAAACTTCTTGAATTTTGGCACGTGAAAAATATTGACGAAGTACATTTTTTGTGAGCCTCAACCCACTACATATGAGGAATATTTCTACCAAATTTTAGCATCCAAGGGTTTGATTAGGCGTTGATAAATCAGTCAACGTTTATATTATGTATATAGATAAAATTAAACGAGTGTGTATCGTAGGCGAAGCGCCGGCGATGTCCAACCCGCTGTCGGAGCGGCCGCTGCGCGTGGCGGGCGTGCAGCACGAGCGCACCGTCAAGAACTTGGACCTCGTGCCGCCCGTCGAGACATACAAGGTAGGTACCATCGAGCACGTAACCTATAGAGGCGTAGTAAGCGCGATTTTTCTCCGAAACTTATCAGTGCTGGCACTGATACGAAAAGTGTCAATTTAAGCAAATATTTTCAAATCGATTTTATTAAATATGAGGCGTTTCGGTTGTGATCGTATATAAGATTCTTTAAACATCACCTTCATTTTAAAATATTTAAAGGAATAAGTGAATTTCTTTAACAAAATGCGTTGAAGAAAAAACAGAGGCATTGATTTCCAAGGGATTTTGACGGAATTTTCCTAAAACAAAATTAGTGACATTTCGCCCCTATAGGTATACTGTTACACTTGTAAGTGTAGACGGTTCGCGTTCGGCGATCGAAATGTGTACTTAATTGTGTCGTAGTAAGAATCGCTACTTTTTAAATAATTTTATGGTGTGATCCTTCTGAACTTGTACTATTATTAGTTATGTTGAATAGACCAGAGGTTCTATTCTGAAAGGTTTCAGTATCTTCAGCTCCAGCTCGCGTATCTCGATTTCATTATGACTTGAGTAATAGGAATAGACAATGGACATAGTTGAAGATACGGACATTGATTTAAAGAATTTATAAATCAATTGCTTCTGCGCACTACAGACTGATCGAAGTAATAGAATATCGACCATGTAACCTCTCTCAAGAATTTCCTAATTTTCGGTCATATCGAAATGCCATCTCACCGAACTTTGAGAACACACTATAATACGGTCTCCTGTGCAGTTGCCAATTAGCAGCCACGATCAAAATTTGGCTAAGAGGACATATAAAACGCAATTTGTGTTATCAATTCATTTCACACTTGTGATGAAGTAACATTTAACGATTTACTGATATTCTAGGTCGGAGTTTTGTACGTCGGCCCGGGTCAACATGACAACGAAGTATTAATATTGAAAAACGAATATGGCAGCGTAAGGTGAGTTATAGCTTTGTCATTCGCTCGTACTTAACTTACACGGTCGATCAATTTTTGTGTGCTTACTTTCGTAAAAACTTGCAAAAGAAATTGTTCGATAAAAGTAATTATTACCTTAGTGTAGGTATAAAGGGATGGCAATCTCAAAAAACTGGTCTTGGTTGGCAAAACCAAACATCGCGTCGGCAAATAAACGAGGCTTTCCCTTTATCCAAAAATCTGCCAGATGGTAAAGGCTGCAGCAGACCGGAATCTTTTGGGGCAAATCGTTCGTTTTAGAGGCTCGAGTGACGATGATCCAGTAGTGAGGGCCTGACTGGAGAGAGGGCTCTAGTTATTTTTATCTCGGTATCTAGGTGAGGTAGCTGGACTCATTCCCATATACTATACGGAAAGACTCGTGGCAAGCGGGGCCATAAACCACTTTTGATAAAGAGATGCGCAAGCGCAGTTACTGAACTATCGAAAAAATGCAATATTATGCGAATCATGCCTACACAAATGTGAAAAAAAAGCTGTTGGTCGTAACTAATGATTTTTGCACCATGAATTATTCAACGCATTGTGAATTTAAAATAATCAGAACTAAGTTACCTGCTAGGTTAGCGTTATAACTTCAAGTTACAGATGCTATACAATAATTTCAATTGTTATTTTATTTTAGAATAAATACTACTAACAAACAAATTAATTTGTCGCATTTCAAATACCGCTCTTGCAATCTATGTTATCGATAAAAAAAAATTGTTTTCGATAGTGATAGCAGCAAAATGCGTTTATATTAGAACGTTATCGATCTGTGCAGATACGCGGAGTTCCTGTCGCAGCTGGGCACGCTGGTGTCGCTGGAGGCGGGCGACGAGCACCCGCACCTGTTCCTCAACCTGGAGAAGGGCGGCAAGGACGGACACTACACCTACGTGTGGCACGACGACATCATGCAGGTACGGGTCACACTGTGTCGTGGTTAGTGGTAGGGGCGAGAGCCTAAGTGCGGGGGAGAGAGTAGTAGTTTGTGAAAAGGAGGCGCCAACACCCACTTCTCAAGTGACGGAGCATTGCGCGAGCTTCTAACACGAACTTTGCTGAAAAAATAGTCCTTACAGTATCATTGAGTCGTTCAACGCGGTTCTATCATTGACACTACCAAACCGAGCTCTTACCTACTATAAGCAGCAAGACAGTTGCTAAGCAGGCCAGCTTTGGAACTGTCCTAATATTTTGAGTTTGACTCATACAAAAGTTGAAAAGTGTCAAATTTGCAACTTGGGAACTATCTCATTGTTGATATTAAGGGCCCTGCTGTAATTATGATGGAAGTTTCTGAAACGTTTTCTATACATCGGTACCAAATCGATTTACTGCAGTTGTAATCAGTTCAATGCTATGTCCTAATTGTAATTGCAATGTTTAAATTACTTTTTTTACTTAGCCGTTATTGTCCCACTGTTGGGCAAAGGCCTCACCCAAACTTATCCAGTGGTCGCGGTTACTGGTCTGGGCTGGCCAGTTTTAATATTAGTGTTTAATGATAACGGATGTGTGTAGGTGTTATTCCACGTGGCGACGGCGATGCCCTCGCTGGCGAAGGACCCCACGTGCAACGAGAAGCGCAAGTACATCGGCAACGACTACGTGTCCATCGTCTACAACGACTCGGGACACGAGTTCAACATCTCCACCATCAAGGTACAATAGGCATTGCATTGTTATTTGTGTTTCTCCTGAGGGAAATCACTGCAACCGCCTTTGGAAGGCCTTAGTCGGGATACGGATCAAAACCAAAATGTGAAAAACATTATTTAATTTAGGACAGAACATGACCCTTGAAAATGTTCATAGTAATAATGAATAGTGGCTCATACGGTTCCAGAACATGTCTACTTGTTTCTTGGGTGCTACTATTGCTTCAATACTAATTCCAACACGAAGAGGCCCGTTTGTGATACGATAATTAGTTCCCATGTACACCTAGTGTATACCTAAATCACAGACCACACAACCTAAAGACCACGCTTTTATCAACTCTAATACGAAAACAAAATCGCCAAAAGTTGGTGGGGTGCGGGGAGAGGTCTGCTCGTTCCGATTGGCTAGTACAACGAGACGTCAAATTTGACAATGGCAGTGATAGCTCACTAGTGATGGGCAAGACATATCTTGATATCGATACCTTAGTTTAAAAAAAAGTAAGAAAATATTTAGGAGCTTTAAAATAATTCATTTAAAAACACACGTACAACCGACACCGATAAATAGCAATTTAAAAAAAAACTGGAGTGGGCAAAGGTCAATCGCCGGAGATCTCACGTTATTTAGCTACTTTTCATAATTTAGCGGTTTTAGTAAAACAAGTTACCTATCTTACTCAACATCATTTTGTTAAGTGTACGAAAACTAAGAGTGAAAAAAAATGGCAATCGTACGCAATGTGAGTTTGATATATTTATTTTAAAAAGTTTAGTTAAGTTGTTTGTTTTATTAGTTAAAGTTTGTTTGTTGAAGCACTTTACACTTATTTCAATTCATCGTAAGTGCTCTTATGTAAAGTCACTTTATTAAAATATATATGAAATAACTGAAATTTAGATACCCACTTATCACTTGTTTTGTTTAGGATTTGTCGATATTTTGAATTTTAAGTTTACTAGTATGTGTCTCGACACTATTTTACTCCTAGCTAATTGACAAATTGAGACAACATCATTTGAACTAAACTTGCGAGAAAGGGATAGCAAAAAAAAGACATCAACGCGTGCTCTTTGAAATAAAACATTTTATTTCATTTTTGATATTGGAGTATTTCAATTAATTTGATAGGAATAATTACTTACCGTTGAAATGTAATGCCATCTTTCGTGAGACTAGATGTTGTACTACACTTTTCACACCATTTCACTGAACAATACGGCATTATTACCGCTTATTTTTATTTTTTTTCGGGAGCAAGGTCAATGTTGTTACTTTGAGTCTCGGTAGCGGAATGAGAAACGAAAGGGGGCGGGGCCGGCTGTTATGCAGTGATACTGCATAACCTAGGCGAATGTAAGTCCCCCGCAATGCGTGGTCTTTAGATTGTGTAGTCTGTGACCTAAATATAACAACTATACCCGGCCCGGCGAACCTTGATCCCTATGACAGTTCATGTTAGTGATGGGTCGTGTCGATGAAACTTAACTTTTTTAACCGACTTCAAAAAAGGAGGAGGTTATAAATTCGACTGTATGTTTTTTTTTATTAACAGATTTCAAAAAAGGAGTAGGTTATCAATTCGACTAGGTTTTTTTTGTGGCTATGTTACCTCATATCTCAGTCAGTTTTGGACCGATTTCAAAATGTTTACCTAGAGGCTATACCTTCTAGTTGGTCCCATTTTGGCCCAGTCGAGATCTGATGATGGGATCTTGGTGTAATCGAGAGAAACCCTCAAATGTTGAAGGCACGTATAGTGTTTTCGTACTAGTATCTTAATGTTGACATGTTGTTACGTCTGATAGTCATTATGTGGAGCTGAGCTGATGGTGGAACTCCTTAAAAATTAGGAGTTTAGTAATTAAAACACCAGATGTTTTGTCAGGTACTGTATAGGATGCTAACAAAACAAAGTCGAAGGTGCAGCTCCCATATAGCATAGGGAACCCGATGATACGATATACAACAAACTACGAGGGGCGTTCAATGTATTCTCGGTATCGGGGTAATTTGCTAATAACGTGGGTAATCTAATTATCTTATTTGTTAATGACACTATCTGAGGGTATAAATAAAAAAAAACATTTAATTACGATCATTACTTTTCTATTTATTGTCAGTGAAAGACGACCAGAATGTCTGACGTCACAATGATAAAGAAAATCGAGCATCGCGCTGTTATAAAATTCCTCACTAAGCAGGGAAAAAGCCAAAAAATCATTCACGAAGAGATGGTCGCTGTTTACCAAGACTCTGCCCCGTCGTTATCAACCGTTCAAAAGTGGTCAAGTGAATTCAAAAGAGGCAGAGAAAGCATTGAAGACGACCCTCGCTCGGGCGGCCCCGTGAGCGTCACCACTGAAGAAAATGTGAAAAAAGTGGAAAAACTTGTACTTGAAGATGCTAGAATAAAAATCAAGATGTTAGCAGAGATAACAAACCTATCCGTGGGTACCATACATGCTATCCTGCATGACCATCTTAACCTCTCAAAGGTCAGTGCAAGATGGGTGCCGCGAATGCTGACCGCACCTCAGAAACAAGTTCGTGTCGAGTGCTGCAAGGAATTTTTAGAGCTCTGTGGAGAAGATTCAACGAGTATTTTCGACCGACTTGTTACTGGAGATGAGACGTGGGTTCATCACTATGACCCTGAGAGTAAACAGGAGTCCATGCAGTGGGTAAAAAAGGGTGCAGAGCCCCCAAAGAAGTTTAAAGTCACCCCATCCGCCGGAAAAATAATGGCTACGGTTTTTTGGGATTCCAAAGGTATTTTATTGATAGAATACACTAAAAAGGGTGTAAGCATCACAGCAGCATCATACGCAATCACACTGCGTAATTTAAAAGGAGCAATCAAAGAAAAAAGGCGAGGAAAACTCACAGCGGGGGTGTTGTTGCTTCACGACAACGCGCCGGTTCACACGGCCCGCGTGGCGAAGGCTGCTGCGCGAGACTGCGGCTTCGAAGAAATTAATCATCCTCCGTACAGTCCAGACTTGGCCCCCAGTGATTATCACCTATTCCCAAATTTGAAAAAAGACCTTCGTGGAAAGCGATTTTCCGACGATGAGGAACTGAAGACAGCAATTAATGCCCATTTTGAGGAAAAGTCAGAAGAATATTTTTTAGAAGGTTTAGAGAAACTTATTTATCGTTCTAATAAGTGTATTGAGGTTCTAGGGGATTACATTGAAAAATAGGTTTTTTTCCAAATTTTCTGAGTTTTCTTTCATGCCCATACCGAGAATACATTGAACGCCCCTCGTAAATTAAAATGCTATTAGCAAATCTTTAAATGTTCTTCTTTTACTAATAAAATCGAATCTTAAATAAAACAAAACCTGGTGTCCCCAGAAATATTTTATAAATTTGAGTGAATTAAAAACAATTTCATGCAACTTTTTAACATTCAGCACATATAACTTAAATTATTATAAATCATGTACACTCGTTTCCACTATCGACATTTGTTTATCGATATTTTCCGCACTAGTCGATATCTTCCGAACGAAGTAACTTTTGCAGGACGTAAACGTAAAGTCTGATTGAGATAATTTCTTGTAAATGTTAAGAATTGTTATAATTCCGACGGAATATCATTGTAATAGCATATATCTACCTTACCTTAATAAATGGCATTTTTAGAAGCCTCCAATTCAATTCTAATGTAAGGGTGACGCCACTACAATGTTGTGTCGTAGGAATAACTGTCAATGTCATAGGGATCAAGGTTCGCCGGGTCGAGTATAGCTTTAATGCCTATGATGACAAATAAATAATCATTTCATTTCACTTTTTCTGCTTGCACTATTGAGAAGATACAGCCAAAGACAGCAACCGCTAGGTGCAAGGATTATTTCAGAAAGATGGGAACGAATCCTGGGTCTATGTGTGTTTTCTTCGGAGAAGTTGATCAGTACCTACATTGGCGTGCTTTTTCGGGTTCCGTAGTCGAACAAGGAACCCTTATAAGATCGTTCAGTCCGTCCTAGTCTGTCACAGCAGAATATCTTCTACGTTTATGGACTGATTTGCATGTAACTTGGTTCGAGGGTACACACATATAGATATCATTTTTAAAAATACAAAGAATTAAAATTACCCCTTTTTAAGGGTAGCTTCCCATACATGTAAAGGGGGTTGGGTGAATTATTTTTTTGAGTGCACCACTATGAAAATAAGGTAGGGTTTCCATACAACACTTTGTTATCAGCTTTACCATTTGCGAGATATAGCCCGCCAAAGTCGTTTACACGGTGTCCCCTCCCCCCCCCCCCTGTAATTTCTAAAGTCTTGAACCTATAAACTTCAAATCACTCACGTAAAGAAACAGACGCGGGAACCCTTATTTAAAATTATTTCGGGTATCCTGTGATAAATACTTTTAAAATTATAAATAAAATAAAAATATATACTTTTTTGCCAATACTGTCTAATATTTTAAGTTAATGGTACGGAAACCTTCGCGCGCGAGTCCGACTCGCACTTGGCCGGTTTCTTTTTAAGTGCAGTTAATTCAAACGTATTCATATTCATACGAAAACGTTCACGACCCGCATGCAGCGGTTTCTCTAACCGTCTCATCTTCGCTATGTCTCTTTCTATCCAAATTTTATATCTCTGTTCTTCGTAACTGATCGTTATGTTCGTTGTAGGGCCAGTTCAACTTCTGCATCGTGGTGGTGGAGCCGTACGAGCACGGGCTGAACCGCGTGTTCATCAAGAGCAAGGACGAGCGCATCCGCGGGACGTTCCTAGCGCACGCCGACACGCACGTCGTGTCCGACTGCAACGTGGCCCTGCTCGCGCGACAACTGGCCCTGCACGCGCACGTGAGTACACACCGCTACACACGCACGTCGTGTCCGACTGCAACGTGGCCCTGCTCGCGCGACAACTGGCCCTGCACGCGCACGTGAGTACACACCGCTACACACGCACGTCGTGTCCGACTGCAACGTGGCCCTGCTCGCGCGACAACTGGCCCTGCACGCGCACGTGAGTACACACCGCTACACACGAACGTCGTGTCCGACTGCAACGTGGCCCTGCTCGCGCGACAACTGGCCCTGCACGCGCACGTGAGTACACACCGCTACACACGCACGTCGTGTCCGACTGCAACGTGGCCCTGCTCGCGCGACAACTGGCCCTGCACGCGCACGTGAGTACACACCGCTACACACGCACGTCGTGTCCGACTGCAACGTGGCCCTGCTCGCGCGACAACTGGCCCTGCACGCGCACGTGAGTACACACCGCTACACACGAACGTCGTGTCCGACTGCAACGTGGCCCTGCTCGCGCGACAACTGGCCCTGCACGCGCACGTGAGTACACACCGCTACACACGCACGTCGTGTCCGACTGCAACGTGGCCCTGCTCGCGCGACAACTGGCCCTGCACGCGCACGTGAGTACACACCGCTACACACGAACGTCGTGTCCGACTGCAACGTGGCCCTGCTCGCGCGACAACTGGCCCTGCACGCGCACGTGAGTACACACCGCTACACACGCACGTCGTGTCCGACTGCAACGTGGCCCTGCTCGCGCGACAACTGGCGCTGCACGCGCACGTGAGTACACACCGCTACACACGCACGTCGTGTCCGACTGCAACGCATTTAGTTGAATGCGTTGGCCGAGCACGAGTTGGCCGAGTATTTACATAATGTGTTGATATTAGCTGACCACTCGGTCGAGCGCGTGGTATTTGTCATTGTAGTCGGTAGGACTGACTAAGTGACAGCTTGGGCTAGTGCAAATCTTCTGAGGCATATTGAATAAGTCAAAAAGGTTTCGAACTTGACTAATTTATGTAATATAATTAAAAGTTTATTTTAAGTTAATCCTGGTGGTTCAATGGTTTGATTGAATTTGGTCGTTTTTTTTTTCTCTTTATTTACGGACTTTTATACATAAGCACATGCCAGTCCTATATAAACAAATCTTAAATGCTAAACTACATAACTGCTTACTAACTAAAATAATTTAATCAGTGGATCTTAATTTGAAACACTTCACCACAAAATTCAGAAGAACACCTGTAGACTGAGATGTGGGTTCCGCTAAGATTTCCTGAAACATGCCGACATGAAATTGGTTTAGCTTTAGGATGGACACTAAGTTTTGTCTGTCTTGCCGATACCGGGCGCATTCCGCCAAAATATGCTGTACATCTTCAACGCGACCGCACGCTTCACAGTTAGGCGAGTCTACTTTTTTCATTAAAAACGCAAACTTATTTAACGGAATATGCCCAGATCTTAGTCTTAGCGCAGTAACAATAAATGCACGATTCATATTCGTTTTATTAAACCATAAAGTTCGAGGAGGCTTTGTATTGTCTTGTACCAGATGCCTTTTTCTTGGGACCGTTCGTCAAAATATTCTTTCCAAATATTATATGTTTTAAGTTTAAATTTAGGTAGGATATCCGTGTGATTTGGTTTAACACAAACAATAGAGCCATCTTTGGCTGCTGCTCTTGCCAATCTATCAGCCTCCTCATTGCCAGACAGTCCAATATGCGAAGGAATCCACTGAATTTTTAAGGTAACATTTTGTTGCTGACGTTCACATATTTTCCTTAAAATGGAATATGCTAAAGATGTGCCTCTGTCACCAGATGCACACATAGCAATATGATGAATGGCGCATTTACTATCAGTAAATATAACTACACAACGATTTACAAAATTATCGAGGATATATCGTAGTGCTTCTAAGATAGCTAGCAACTCTACAGACATAATGCATATGGAACCCTCAATCTTAAAGCAGTTATAAAAGTTTCTTTTAGGATCGTAGAACGAAGGGCCTAGGCCTACTTCGTTCTTGGATCCGTCAGTGAAAATCCTGTGCCAGTTGTTGTATTTTATGTGTATCTCTTCTATGACACCAATTTTTGAGATATTTGGATTATAATTTTTTTTTGATGTTGAAATCGACTCTAGGTTACTCTTAAATATATCAAAACTGTTTATTTTTGTAGGCCAAACGTCTAATGTAAACATTTCTAGAGTGTCTGTCGAATGTACAAGTTCATCTTTAGCTTCTATAAAGGCTGACATCATAAGTGTTTTTTCTTATTACTCCAATACCTTTCGTAAATACGGTTTTTCATTTCTGACAATAAGGTAAAAACTGCATTGTTTGAGCGAGATTTAACCTTGAAAAAAAAATTGTATGAGAGATATTTTCTTCTAGCGTATAACGGAGGAACACACATCTCGCTTTCCATGACGTGTATGGGAGTTGATTAAAAAGCCACCAGCTATTCTCAGTGCCTGGTTCTGTATTTTATCCTACTTAGCTAGATGCGTCCTTGCACTGACATCATACAAAAACTAGCGTAGTCGATTCTACTTCTTATTAAAGATATGTATAGCATTCGCAAGTGTCTTGGATGAAGCCCCCAAGATGAACCCGCTAGAACTCTTAAAAGATCCAGATACCTTCTAACTCTTTCTGCAATTTCATTGATGTGTTTAGACCAACGTAGAGATTTATCTAACCAAATACCCAAGTATTTGACGTTGTCTACCGTTTCTAGCTGCGTGTTATAAAAAGTATATAACACGCAGTAACACTTGTTGTCTCCTATAAGCTTTAGTAAATACACATAAGTTAGATTAATTAGGTTGTAATTCTAATCCTAGTTCTTCTAATATGGTGGTTAAAGTGTCTAAAGCCTGTTGTATTTTATCTACACTATCACTAATGTGTTTATTACTGGCATAGAGGACAAAATCATCCGCGTACTGGGATATGGCTACAGTGTGTATGCGTTTACATATATCTAAGGTAACGATGTTAAATAATAATGGTGCTAATGAATCCCCTTGAGCCAAGCCTTTGTTTGTCCACCTAGATACGTTTATTTTGTGTTTCTCATCTAAACAGATATTCAAATGTCTCTCGTTTAAAAATGACCATAAGTATTTATATATTTTTTTACCAACTTTAATATTATCTAGTATAGTTACTACTTTTCCAATCAAAACATTATTATATGCGCCATCAATATCCAGGAAGCAGGCCAATGTTGCTGCGTTCTGTGAAAAACTTATTTGTATTTGAGTTACTAATTTAGTTAAGTTATCTAATGTAGATTGCCCTCTTCGGAAGCCTATCGTGTTAGGGGACAAGATTTTATTGGATTCGACGTACCACTCAATGCGTTTAGCGATCATCAAATGAAACAATTTGCATATACAAGATATGAGTGATATAGGTCTGAGTTTTGCTTCGTTGTTGACATTAGTTTTAGGTATTGGAATTACACGAATATTTCGCCATTGGTTTGGTATGCACCCATCCGTGAATATTTTATTAAACATATTTAGAAGATATAACTTTCCATTCTTCGGTAAATTAAAAGTCATCGAATACGTAACATTATCATCTCCCGGGGCAGTTTCCTTTCTTTTAAGACAACTAAAAAGTTCTGTAAATACAAACTCGCTATCTAGCAAAGAGTTGTCTGAAGAAAAGTAGGGTGGCAAACTAGAGACGTAATCTGGTGCTAGCGAACATAATAGTTCTTCTTTTTTATCGACAGAGGCTGAAAATCTATTTTGATTTATTCTTCTAAACCATCGCATCCGACGCCACATATCTGAAGTAGAGGTAGCCTCGTCGATAGAGTCGCAGAACTTATTCCAGCTTTTAAACTTAGCTTCCTTTATAATTTTTTAAGCAGACAATATTTTATCTTGCCATACATGTAGGTTTGATGGCGTAGGATTTCTGCGGAACTGCTTCAATGCTAATCTACGTGCAGCTATTGCTTGAGAAATATCAGAGGACCAATAAGGCTTAGGTTTGAAGTTAATTGCAGGGTCATTAAAATTTTTTTATTGAGGTATAAAGGTATCTGCTGCAGTATTGATACACTTAATGAAGTAATCGTATAAAAGCTGGATGTCTTCTTCATGAGAAAAGTTTATATTTGCCGTATTCAGATAGTTTTCTATGAAGTCGTGATATCCTAACCAGTCTGCTTTTTTGAAGTTACGTTTCTGTAGGAAAGTTCGTTTATCTAGACTATTTAGTAAACTATATTTTCATCTCACCTGTTCGGAAAGTTGAACTTTCATGTGTAGATAGCCGGGTGGGAAATAGTTTTTCCCTCCTACTTTATACTCCACTCCTACTATTAAATAAAAGGCCACTATCGAAAGTATCGATAGTTATTGCAATAGTCAGAGCTGTGCTGATACAGCTCGATAGCTGATCGATAGTGATTATAATATTGAACTTTGATACTATCGATAGTATCGATAGTATTTATTTATATTAACGGAGCTATCAATACTATCATTACTATCGATACTGTCATTACTATCGGTAAACTATCGATACTGTCGATATTATTGCTTTTACCTAGACTATCGATAGTCTATAGACACTATCGATATTTTATCGATAGTATTGCTTTTGCCTTAACTATCTATAGTCTATCGAACTATCGATATTTTATCGATACTATTGCTTTTGCCTCAACTATCGATAGTCTATCGATACTATCGATATTTTATCGATACTATTGCTTTTTCCTCAACTATCGATAGTCTATCGATATTTTATCGGTACTATTGCTTTTGCCTCAACTATCG
Organism: Pyrausta nigrata; assembly: GCA_949316185.1. Lineage (NCBI taxonomy): Eukaryota > Metazoa > Arthropoda > Insecta > Lepidoptera > Crambidae > Pyrausta > Pyrausta nigrata. The sequence continues at coordinate 421,241 of OX438943.1, forward strand.
ATAGTCTATCAATACTATCCATATTTTATCGATACTATTGCCTTTGCCTCAACTATCGATAGTCTATCGATACTATCGATATTATATCTATACTATTGCTTTTGCCTCAAATATCGATATTTTATCGATACTATTGCTTTTTTCTTTACTATCGATAGGCTATCGATACTATCGATATTTTATCGATATAATTGTCTTTGCCTGAACTATCGATAGTCTATCGATACCATCGATATTTTATCGATACTATTGCTTTTTCCTTAACTATCGATAGTCTATCGATATTTTATCGATACTATTGCTTTTGTCTCAACTATCGATATTCTATGGATACTATCGATATTTAATCGATACTATTACTTTTGCCTCAACTAGATAATCTATCGACACTCATCATCATCAAATTTAAGAGCTAGGCTCTTGTCGGTGGAGTTTTTTCCATTCCTCTCTGCTTTCCGCCCTTCTCTTAACCTCCTGATACGACCCGACATTTATCTTTTCTTTTATTTGCTGCATGTAGCTTATTCTTGGTCTTCCTCGCTTCCTTTTTTCTTCTATTCTTCCTTCTATTATCGTTTTAATAAAATTGTCGTGTCGAATCAGGTGGCCTAACATTCGTCCCCTCCTACACTCTATTGTTTCCATCAATCTCCTTTTTTCCCTAACCATAGACAAAACTTCTTCATTTGTTTTCTTCTCCGTCCAACTTATACGCTCCATTCTCCTCCAGCACCACATCTCGAAGGCTTCCAGTCTCTCTCTGTCCCTCTTTGTCAATGTCCACGCTTCACATCCATAGAGTGCTATACTCCAAATGTACACTTTAACAAGTTTTTTGCGAACTTTGCTTGATATTCTGGCCTTAAGCAGGTGCTTTTTTGCATTATAAGCTTGTCTCGCCATCGCTATCCTTGCTTTTATATCTGGTGTACATCTGGAGTCACTAGTTATCAAGCTTCCTAGATATTTGAAGGTTTTAACCTGTTCTATTTTTGTGTTATTTATTGAGATAGGGCTATATTTTTCCTTTTTAGAAGCAATTAGTGTTTTTGTTTTATTTATGTTAATTTTGAGACCAAATTCTTTAAAAATAGTGTCCATTTCTGTAACCAGTTCTTTCAACTCCAATCTGTTTTCTGCAATGGCTGCAATATCGTCGGCAAAACGAATGAATTTAAATACGTCCCCATTAATTTTGACGCCCCCCTTTTTTGATTCCGTTATTCTGCGTATCGCACATTCTATGAATAAATTAAAAATTAGCGGTGAAAGTGGACATCCCTGCCTAACTCCCTGTCTTATTTTTGCCTTTCCGTTTTCCTCTCCTACTTCTATTACCGTTTCTTGCTTTTTATATAATTCATAAATAATCCTTCTGTCTCTATAATCCAATCCAGCTTCTTTGAGTACTTCCATCATTATTTTCCAATTGACCTTATCGAACGCCTTTTCTAAGTCGATAAAAGTTATATGTGTGTCCATGTCAAAATCAAGTCTCCTGTCTATTACCAATCTCAAAGCTAGTATCGCTTCTCTGGTTCCCTTCTCTTGCCGAAACCCATATTGATCCGGTCCCAAAAGCACTCTGTTAACGGTCTTATTCTGTTCTGAATTATTTTTATTAAAATTTTACTTGTCTCAACTATCGATAGTCTATCGATGCTATCGATATTTTATCGATACTATTGCTTTTGCTTCAACTATCGATAGTCTATCGATATTTTATCGATACTATTGCTTTAGCCTCAACTATCGATAATCTATTGATGCTATCAATATTTTATCGATACTATTGCTTTTGTCTCAACTATCGATAGTCTATCGATACCCTCGATTTCCTCACAGTCGAAATGAAAAATAGTATGTTCTCTCGAGCTATTGGCGCTCTCACTTCGTTCGAGCGCCAGAAACTTCTCGAGTGGAATGGTCACTTTCGCCCCTTGTATGACAATCTACTATTAATGATCAGATGATCGCTGCCCAAGTTTTCTCTTGTCACCTGCCATCTAAAATTAATGCCGATATCAGAAGAAACAAAAGTCACGTCTGGAGAAGTTTCTTGAATCACATTATTAACTAATTTAATTCTAGTAGCCTCCCCGTTGTTAATAGGAATATAGCCATTTTCTAATCAGGAATCTGGCAGTTGTATGCCTCTACTATCAATTTTATACGACCATCTAGTGTGATGACCATTGAAGTCACCAGCAATAATAGATTTCTTTGGAAATTTTGAGAAAATACCATCCCAGTCTAATTGTGTTGTACGAACTGAAGATGGACAGTAGACCGACACGATGTTTTCAATATCGTTACAATTTAGTAGCCTAACGTGAACTATTTCTATTCCTGAGTTATTGACATAGAACTGGCAAGGTTGTGTTTTGATCGATCTATGGGTCATGATGGCGACTCCACCATAACCGTCGTCCCTATCGCTCCTATAGATATTGTACTCACTTATCCTTAATGGTAAATCAGGCTCTAGCCAGGTTTCACTAACAATGGCGATGTGGATTTTTTCTTGTTGGAGAATGCAGGAAAGTTCAGCAAGCTTAGGTTTCAAACTTTGAGAGTTCCACTGCAATATGATCAGCGGTTTACTTTTTTGGGGCTTTTATCCATTTATAAATGACATTAGGTTGTTACAGATATTTCCTTGTCCTACTAATTCTGCAATTAATTTTGTTAACTCTTATAAAACTAAGTTTATCATAAGTTTTGTTTTTTCCTGAAAATTATCCTTGCTGAATATAATATTTTTCACTCTTTTAAATGTCCTTAAAATGCTAGATTCCTTATTTTTATCTGAATTTTCTGCAGATACATCAGCTTTATTTTGTAAATCTTCATTTTTGTTTATGTTTTCGGTTAAATTGTATTCATCAATATTCGTCTCTTGTTGACTTTTCTTCTTTTTCTTACTACTTCTGTTTTTTTGTAATGTTTTTTCTTCGGTGATGGTTTTATTTCCCGATGATGATATCTGAGAGTTTTTTTTATGTATTATTGCCTTGGTAACGACAATGTCTCTATAGGTCTGCTTCTTATCATTTATTGTAAGACCTTCTTCGTTATCGCTGAATTCATTTACCAAGATGTTAGTGGACGTAGAATTTTTTTCTTGTAACTTCTCAAGTGCCCTTCGATATGAGCAAAATTCAAAGCTCATTATTTTTCTTATCTCTTTTTCTTTTTTAAATATTGGGCAGGATTTGTCAAGTGCCATGTGACTTCCATTACAATTTAAACAGGTATATTTCGTGGTTTCCCAATTGACATGGTCTTTACCACACTTTGAGCACATTACCTTCTTCGTTTGACAAAAACGAATCAAATGTCCGTATAATCAAATGTCCGTATTTCCAGCACCCAGAGCACTGTGTTACCGGAAATGTATACGGTTCGACCTTAAACCTACATCCGTATCCGTAGACATACGGGGGCAAGGTGGAACTTTGAAAGCATATACGTATTGTTTCTGAATCTACCCATTGTCCTTCACTTGTTAATCTTTTGAGTCTCTTAACTGATGTTATCTTTTTTGAGCACTAAAATAATTAATGCATTTCTTCCTCTTGTAAGTCAGTATCTATTTGTTTTACAATTCCATATGAAAAACTCATTTCACTCGTCATTTGGCACTTGAATCCCATTTCAGTAACTTTCTTGCAAAATATTAATTTATCTGCATCCTTTTTTTATCGAATAGCACTAGAACTTTATATGGGCCCTTGTACTTGATTTTTAATGTATCTGTTATATTTTTAGCACTCAATAATTTCGCAAATGCAATTTGTTTAGGTAATGGCGTTGATGTAAGACAAACCTCGAAATAAGTTGTATTATTGTTATTCGTGATTCTTCTGTTTTGAACACTATTATTATCACTATTTTTGGAATAGCTTCTTGCCAGTCTTTTAGTACTTCTTCTCACTGTGATAAATCCGTCATCTTCGCCACAATCTGCTTCACATACATCACTGTTATTTCTATGTCTCTTCTCTGCTAGTCTCGGTGTTTGCTGTTCGTTTTGCGGCAGTTCAGTTCCCGTATTATCCCATTCAAAATCATTGTTTCCATTAACTGGTTGCTCACTACGTTCTTCTTCATCATCACTACTCAACAGATGAAAGGAATTGTTTTTGTTTATTTCACTCATAATGGTTGAGGGTAGTCGTATAAAAGTGATACATCACTACTAACGGATCGATAGCAGATAACACGAGCGCTCACTACGACGTGCCGCGCGCAACTGGTCGTTTATTTTATGTAATTTGGCTCGAGTGTATTATGCACCATTAAAACTGTACGTTATATAAAATTGTAAACTTTTTTTATACAGGGTGCTTATTTCAATCCGAGCGATATTTAGTAAAACGACTTAAGATCACTTACAAAACACGCATTAAAATAACCAATTAATACGAGAAAAATAAAATGAAATTATAAACGATCATTTTATGTAAAACCCTTACTGTACTGTGGCGTAAGATACTGCGATACGTTTGCACTGTACGAGTAGCAGGCGCGACGAGCGATAGGTACCTACTCAGCTAGTATCTCCTTGCTGACTTTTATCTGACGTCTGCGTTGTTCCTAAATGTGTAAATAGCTATTTGTAAAACAACTGATCTCACGTACTTCGATTAGTTGATACCAAATTTCCCTTCCTACTTTTAACGGGCTTAGGATCGACAAACATACCTAAAATTTATTATTACCTTATGACACTATGAATTCAATACACTGAGTTTGGGCAATCAATTAGAAATTGGTCCCTGAGCTTTCAATATCTTAATCAACACTAACCCAAACCCTTTTAAAATTGAATATGATAATGACGTGAAAGTCGTCTGTATCTTATTGAGCACAATTATTACTGGATACGGGAGATCAATCGGAAATCGAACCCCGAACTTTCAATACTTCTTTACACTGCTAACCTAACCTTTTTAAAATTAATTGGTTTTTATTGTTTATTGATGCAATGTAAAGTCTGTAACTTATTGAACACGATTCGAGTGATCAACCGGGAATCGAACCCGGAACTTTTTGTACTAGGCTAAGCTAACTTTTTAAATTTGAATACCTAGTTTTAGTTGTATTAATGAATGAGACAAAAGTCGTCTTGTAACATCGCTTTAGTGAATTCGGACAATAAATCGGGAACCGAACCCCGAGCTTTCGATAGGTATGTTAATTTTCACTAGGCCTTAACCTTTTCAAAATTAAATATCTAAAAGTACATTATTAAATGTCGTGAACCTTAAGTATTTTTGGCGTAGATAAAAATGTGGAATCAACTTATTTACAACGATCTATCTTAATACCTACCTAGTTTTATGTACACTTTTATTTGCACTAACCTCAATAAATGTTCAAAGTGGCCGCCAGACTGAGCAATACACAGTCTTGCACGGCGTCTGCTATTCCTTTTTAAACTATTCAACACTAATTGATAATGTTTGACTGTTCGGAACGCACTCACTATTCTTTGTCTCAGGTCCTCAACACTTGTTGATTCTTCCGTATACACAAATCTTTTCACATCACCCCACAAACAAAAGTCTAAAAGCGTTAAGTCTGGGGACCGTGGTTGCCAAGGCACAGGTCCACCACGCCCGATCCACTGACTTCCGAATACACGATTCAGGTAGTCACGCACTTGAAGACCGTAATGAGGCGGTGCTTCGTCGTGTTGGTAGAAAAGGTTATGAACTTATGATGGAGAGACAATGGTATGTCTTCTGACATCTCTTCAACGACGTTTTCCAGCAGTCCCTGATATGTGACACTGGTGAAGCGGCCTTCGATGAAATAAGGTCCCAACAGGTGATTCCCTACTATCCCAGGCCACACATTGAGTCTAAAGCGATGTTGAAATGAGTCTCTCTTGGTGACGTGTGGGTTGTGGTCACGGTGGGTCCACCAGTGCTCGTTGCTCATCAACTAGCTCAACGTTAGAATAGTTTTGCGTCATTTTGAAAAAACACACGGACGAGTTGAATTTGCGATGTTTTCGTTACAACTGAGTTGGGCCGGAGTAAGTGTGACAAAGACGCCAATAGTGGCGGCTCCCGATCACAGGCGCCGCCCGGGCGCCCGGTCTGTTGGGGTCCGATTCCGGAATCGAATGGGGACTATTATGAAAATCGTGATAATTTAATAATTAAATTAAATTTTTTTCGAAGTCTGTTTTCTTAGTGATTCGTGATCAGTATAAGGTACATAATCACTTCTGAAAATACCGCTCGGATTGAAATCAGCATCCTGTATAGTTCGCTATCTTTTAGTTTTTTGCCACGTTTCGTTCTAAGTTCTAATCGTCGTCTCGACTCGGCCAAGTATTCGGCGATGCGTTCACTTGCATATCGATATCTCTAGATTCGAGCTATTCAATCATTGAATTACACATTTAGCACAGGAATATTGAGACGCCGTGCGCACGTTACAGTTGGCGGCGCAGATCTCCCAGTCGCTGACGCTGGGCGGCGCGGCGTACGCGTCCAACTCGCTGGAGCGGCTGCGAGTGATCAAGCGGCTGCGACGGCGCCTCGAGGCCGAGCGCCTGGCCGCCGCCCGCCCCAGCGCGCCCTACGCGCCGCCCGCCCCGCCGCACTCGCAGCTGCGCGCCGCCGTCGACGACTTCAACGCGTACACGTAGCCGCCCACGCGCCCACGCACACCGGGGACGACACTAGGCGCCGAAACACAACCGACAGGCGGATAGGAGCTCTATTTTCGAATCGCTCGCGTGCAGATTCCTATTGATCTTCGTTCGTCACCTAAAAAACCGTATTTTTTTATCGCTCGAGCCCTCATATTTGTGTGTGTCGATATGAAATAAGTCATGCGACTTGGTAGACGAGTGAAATTAAGTCGCATTCGCCGACAAAATGTCATACGAGTGATTCAAAAATAGAGCTGCAGATCGTAAGATTTGACACCAGTGATTGGGGCAGCAAAATAGTCGCTCGATGAGCGAGTGAGTCGGAACCGCTCTGTTGATTTAGAATAAGCGACGCTTGTATGTAATAAACGTACCCGCTCGGGGTGATGACGTGTGCTTTCTCTTTTTAGGCATCGTTCACACTAAACGTATTGTCTACCGCTGAATATGGGCAAGCTTACTGTCAGCCACACCGTCAGCAGTTATGTAATAGCGTATTGTCGGTTCGGTGTAAACGAGTCTGTGGCAGACAAAACGTTTAGTATGAACGATGCCTTGACTGCGCTGGCGCTTCGGACACGAACGATTCAGCAATATTGTACAGTCCAACAAGTTCATGTGCAACCTTCTTGCAGCAGAGACGAGGCACGCTAAATGTGAAAGAAAACGGATAATATTGCAGAAAAGAGAATTTCCTATGACTATGCCGCTAAAGTACGATAAAATAAAATCGCAACAGTTCTTAATTACATATTATTCTGTTTTGACGGTGTGCAGAAGAATCGCGCGTCTTCTATGCGAAGCGCCCGTGCGTCATCAAAAAATATTAAAAGTAAAAATAAAATATATATTTTAACAGCAAGTACGAATACTTAAATTGCAGGAATTGGAACTCTGTGCAAAAATATTAACCTCATCGAGCGACCGTTTCACAGCCCTTTTAAAATACCACTTTCACCTTGTCACTTGTGTTGAGGTACACTCGGACCCGACGATATCTACGCGGGGTCCGGTCGCCTCACATTCACGCGCGATCTGCGTGGAGATATTATCGGTCTCGACTGTACGTAACACAGCCCCTACATTAGTAAATAAAGTTGTATTGTATGTACTCGTAATGACATTGTAAAAGTAAAATAAGCACAAAGGCGCGTGTTACGCGTTAAAGTGGATGATTCTCAGAAGTTTTCGCCGCCCGCGTGCGTTATTTTTAGGATACTGTCTAAGAAAAAGTATAAGTTTACCAGAACGATAGGAGAAAATCACATTCATAGTCGAAACAGAGTACCTCGGTGGTCGACCGAGTTGTACGAAAACAATCCGTTCGACGCGAGGCTGTCGTGCGCTTTACGTGAAGCGACGAGGCCCGGGGTTGTTATCGCTTTTCTGACTCGCAGTTTGGAAATATTGGCTTGAATTTTAAATGAAAATTGACTCTTTTGAATTCAGAATCGGCTCGGTCGCCTTCAGTCCAGTGTTTGCGCTGAGCGCGCGACACCAGCCACTACCCAGTTATCGAACGGTCGACGCAAAATAATTTACCTATTTGAATTAATTCATGACTTACGGAGTTGGCACGACTGATGATGTTCCAAAGATTATAGCAGCGAACCGTGTCTGGATATTTATCAAGTGAGGGCAGGAACAGTAGCATCGAAGGTAGTTAGTGCGCAGGCGCTCGGCGTCACTGCGTCTTGTATGTACGTTTCGTAGGTTAAAAATCAGTGCAAATAAATCATTATATACCCGCGCTCGTACCTCAGCAGCGAGTGTCGCTTTGTGGTGGAATGCTACCGGAGCTATATACGGAAGCGGCTTTGACATAACTTTAGTATATAATGAAGCAAAAGTCACTTCTTAATCTAATCAAATCAATCTAAGATACGCAAACAAACAATGTTAAAGCGACTGTAAGCGACTAAAGTGAAAGCTCTTCACGTGTATAGTTTTGCTGGCACCGCACGGGTAGCGGCAATATGCATGGCCGGTTTTAGGTAACGTAAATGTAACTATAATGAAATTTCAATAAGCCACGGTGCAGTTAATTAACGAATGTGTACAATACTTAATAAAATAAGGTGGCCCTGATAATCGTAGATTAAACGAAACAGGGAGATAAAGAAGGTCATTTCCGACTGAAAATATTTTTACGGTACGTCTTCTATTACTTACAAATTGTTATTTTTGTGTTTTAAAAAAAAACTTATTTAGTGTAAAACGTCGTCAAAATAATGATAGAAGATTGTAAAAACCCTTATCGAAAAAAACTTACGAAAATCTTGTGTTTTAGTCACATCAGGTGGCGAATATATTTTTTAATCCTTGTATTATATAAAAAAGATAAGAAACTAATATTAGCTATAAAACTGATTTTATTTGTTATAATACAGGCATTCTCTTTCTGGTACTCGGTCGCTCGCTTGTTACGCAACTACACTTGTAAAATTGTTACTTTATTTACAAAACTTGTTATACTTACTAGTTAGTGTGTTAGTTGTAAAAAATATCTAGCAAAATTAAGGTATTTCTTTCCTAACTTTTTAGGGTAGATTTGATGTATTATTCACATAACTATGAATTCATTACACTTACCATAGTGATTTTCGTCGGGAACAACCTTCTTTTATCCCTGTTTTGTGGGATCCACGATTTTCAGGGTCAGTCTGTATATCCGCTTGCTCGGTCGGCGGTCGCTCGCGCGCGGGGGGCGGGGCTTGCGGCTCCCCCCCCCCCCCCGCCCGCCCCCGCCCGCCCCCGCCCGCGCGCGGCTCCGGCCGGGGCGCCGCGACGGCCCTATAGTATTTTGTTATAATAAACACAAGCTTTAACCGTAGTGAACCGACCGTCGCGCGCCCCGCCGCGAGCCCCTGCCTTCCCCCCCCCCCCCCCCCCCCCACTCTACCGCCCGCGCGACCGACCGCCGAGTCGTAAGCGTCCGCGCACCCTTGTATTTTTCTCAAACTTTGCCCTACGATGCCGCGCACCCTTGTATTTTTCTCAAACTTTGCCCTACGATGTATTTTACTCGATTAATTTTTTACATTTTTTGTGTGAGATGTGATAGTAGCGTAAAGTAATGAAATAGAAATATAAAGTATGTTATCGAACTGGCGATTTTTCTACTCGATACGCTACGCTTTTGCCGTTTGACGCTTATGAGTATACGTTGCACCGGACCGCAGAGTAGGCCTCTATGGGTATCGCGATTCGATGTCGCCGACCAAAGTGTACGACCGAGCTCGTAGCGTGCACTGATTAATAATAGTTCGATGTGAAGCATGATATCTACCGATAATCGTTTAATTTATATTTTTGCCTAGACTGCCCGCGCTCGCGAGGCCGCGCGAGTCCCGCGCCACTCGATCGTTGAGCAGTTGAGCATTTCTTGTTGAAATATTTTATGTAGCAATTTATTTCCTGACGAAAGATTTTGTAATCAAATAAATGATGGCTATTTTTTCTTAAGTTTTATTTACATCTGACACCCAAAACCTAATTCTTTTGTTTACTAGCAATTTAAACTCTGAGGAAACTTAAGTTATGTACAATGTCTAGACAATAAAAAACAAGATTATTGATAATTAATATGGCAATGCAAATTTAATCCTTTATAAATGACACAATTCAAATCAGCTGGGGAACTAAAAGAGGTAATTTAATATAATTATTATGAAATAAGAAGCTGAATAATAATGAACCTCATGATCAGAGATTGGAGTAGATAAATTGATTTGGGGTCTGTTCACGCACTAGCCTCGTGATATGTAACATACGACACACACAGGATGAGGACCATCAAGCACCGGCCAAGAACATCGAACCGAGCGATGTTCGGCTCGCCGGCGAACACCGATGCCGACTCAACCACTCCTCTCCATAGCACCTAAGTGAGCGATCACTGTTTCTGCGTTATTGTAAACCTAATCGACTTGAATAATTGCTTTCATATAAAATAGAGTCCGCTTTTAATTTCCACCACCTCTACTATTGAAGACCATTTACAGGGTCTGACTGTATACAGTGATATAGACATGCCTCGGGTATTCTGGATCTCAAAAGTATTAAGACTTAAATGGTATTCTAGTCATAAAAATAAAATAAAAACAAAAACCGACTTCAAAACTGCCTAGTGCTAATTAAAACTAAAAAATTATAAAGTAAAAATAATATTTAAATTACCTAACTGTTCTACGAAATTATACAAGAAACCTATTTCCAATTTATTATCTGTTATTTGTTGGAGTCGGTGCCAGCCAAGCTTAGAGTAGATAGAATATCTACTCAGCAACCAAGAGATGGTTTAATCCTGTCCTTACTTGCAATAAAACATACTCGTCAAAAAAATGAAAGTACTTTTAGGTAAGGCTAAGGTTTATTTACAAATAATGTTACATATATCTATTACTAAACTAAAAGTATGGACAACCTTTTGATTAATGCAGGCCAAACGTGTGGGTGAATACAGCCCAATTAGTTAATCTTTGACCAGTTACACACAGAAGTGTAATGTAGTGTTTTACAGCTTTCACTCACTTGTTGCAATATGTATGGAAGTTTTGCTTTCTTGAGTATGATTTCTAGTAATCTTCATCAACATGGATACAGAGCCTGTAGGCCACTGGTTGCCCATAAATGCTATACAATGAGGCTATCATTCCTTCTTCTCTTCCAACTTGCGGCGCCACACCTTGACCTTCCCGCGCAGCTCGCGGAGGCGGCGCATCTCCTCCTTGAAGTCCTGGTGCTCGTCGCGAAACAGGCCCAGCTCGCGCAGCCGCAGCACGAGCGCGTGCGTCTCCACGTGCCGCGGGTAGTACTCCACCACCGCCGCGTTAGAGTGTAGTGGCCGCTCAGAGAACATCTTAACAACCTTCATAGACTTCGAGTTCGTCGGGATTGCCACCTCGCCGAAGATCCGGTTCGACAGCCGCTTCATGCGACGGGCGTAGTTTGTGGACGCGTTTATCAACTGGGCATACTTCGTGTAATTTGTTGCCATGGTGGTGAGTACTGAAAATACAATACAAATAAAATGTAAACACATACTTGAAACGCCAGAATGTTCAGGATTATGATTTTATGTTGCACAGATGAGAACTCGGCAAAACCGTGTAAGGTAAGGTACTGTTTAACTCACCTCTCGTAGAACTCGGGAATATTTGTTTGTTAAATTTTTTACAAGTTTATTCCTTTTTCATTCCCTTGAATTTTTTCTTCTTCTTCCCTTTTAGGTTATAATGAAGGTAGAGACCACTGAGGAGACGACGGCCTCTGTTTAATAGATATTGACAAACATGTCAACAATGTCAAATTAGACATTTATTTTTTTAAAGGAAAAAAGTAGTGAGCAAAAGCCATGTTACTTATTTAGGCACTACACACAGGAATCAAATTCGAATCCACTGTTTCCTTTACTGACATCTACTGTAGTGTTGCCGGATAATCCATTATCGATGAATCGATTGTGTCCACCCTAAATAATGTAAAAATCGATTGGACTATCGATAGTATCGATCAAATCGATAATATCGATATTAATTTTAGGACAATAAAATCGATTACTTACAATTATTAGATTATAATTGTTTATATTACCCAATACTATCGATTAAATCGATACTGGAATCAAGCCAATACTATCGATTGTATCGATTATTATGTTGCAATCGATTAATCTACAATTATTTTTAGATATAATCGTCATTAATATTATTTCTTCTTAGATATGTACTGAAGGATAGAAACAACATTATTGAAACCGCATTAAGGTTCATGTACCTATTTAATTATAGACGACACACTAGAAGACATCATGACCAAGAGAAAGGGTAAGTGCTGGTTAGCAATACTATCTAAGTCAATTAAATCGATTAGATCGATATCATCGATAGTTTTGCTTCAAATCTTGATATCGATACTATCGATAATATTGTATTTGACTACGCAGTATAATCGCTTATATTGGATAAAAATAGGAATCGATATTATCGATTGTCATATCGATTGTTAGATTATTTGGGCCCCATTTACACAATCGATTAATAATCGATGTACAATCGATTATCCGGCAACACTAATCTACTGTCAGTCACAAAGATTCTGGCGGGAAATCTTAAAGCGGAAAGTTCAATTTTTTTCCTTGCTAAAATAAAATATTCTTATTGCGTTTTTTCCTACTGAAAGCAACATATATCTTGATAGGATGAGTAGCGAAAGCGGTGGAAATAAAAAACCCAACAAAAAAGGAAGGTGACAGAGTCAACAAATGATCTTCCAAATGAGGAGGATGACTGTAAATATGCTCCATTCCTTAAAAAGAACCACATCCGTAGCTATCCTGAAAGTTCTCCAGGTACCACTTTTATTGTTTATTTGGAAAGCACTGAGGAAAATGGAAGCTTAGGTAACAAAAGTCCTGTGTACCTTAATAGCATTTTCAGCCGATTCATCAAAGGTGTTAAGCAATTGAAACGGATTAATGCCAGTAAATTTGCAGCTTATTTTGATAGCCCGAAAAACGCCAATGGACTTTTAAGCAATTCCACCTTTCTAGTGAACCACAACTTAAGAGCCAACATTCCAGCAACAAATGCCGAATCAGTAGGAGTTATAAAGTTTGTACCACCTGAACTAAGCAACAGACATCTACTTGACAAACTTGTCTCATCTCAAGAAATCCTTGGTGTCAGGAGATTTACTAAGAAAACACCTGAAGGTATTGTGCCTCTTGGTACTGTTGCCAATCACCTTTGCAGGAAATGTCTTACCAGACTTTGTCACTTATGATCTTTGTGCTTTGAAAGTTGAACCTTATATACGACCAGTACTACAATGCTACAAATGTTTGGGATTTGGACATATGTCTAAGTTTTGTAAGAAAATGACGGTTTGTTCAATTTGTGGAGGATCTCATTCCTACAAAGAGTGTGAAAATTGTGATAATCCTCAGTGTCAATTGTAAAGGCAGTCACATAGCAGTTTCAAAAAATTGCCCTATTAAAATGCAGAAAATAGAAGAAAACAAACGCAAAATTATTCATAGACAGTCATCATGGTCAGTTAATTCAGGTGTAGGAAACTTTAATTCTGATTTTCCATCATTGAACAAGCCATCTTTTTCAAAAGTATTAGCAAATGCAAACAACCTCAAACAAGGAAAAGAAAAGGATTTAGTCACTGAGTTTATTAACAATGATAAAATGATCAATGCATTCATTAAAACTTTCACAACTCTTTTACACAAAGACAATAAATTACCAGTAAATTCCAAAACAATTAAGGAGCTTTTTATTGAAAATTTTAGTTCTTAATGGGAAGTAGTAGGTCTCCCATTAAACTATTAAAAGTCTGTCAGCACAACATACAAAGTTTAAATTCAAAATTGCCTTTGGTACAAGATTTTCTCTTCACTAATGATATAGATATTTTAATTCTGAACGAGACCAGGCTGAAGCCTACAAATCACATAAACATTCCAGGTTACAAATTGTTTCGCAAAGATAAATGAAATGGGTATGGAGGAGTAGCTATATTATACAGGGTGTGGCGTAAATAGTGGTCCAAAGCAAAGGTGTGGATACACTGTACACTGAAGCACAACATACCAGTATTTAAAAAAAAATGATGTACAGGGTTTTCAAAAAAAAAAATTTTTTAATTTTTTTAGAAATCGTTACCTTGCCTTACAAATTTGGTTATAATTTCCAAAAATGACGGTTTTTTTATCCATTTTTTTTATTATTATTGCTGATCACTTGTACTTAGTACTCCATTCGTTTTTTTTTTTTTACAAACTGAATTTAATAAAAAAAATTAAGTTTCTTTCAAAATTCAATACTCACTGCTAGCAAATCGTTTGACTTTCAATGCTTTTGGTGCAAAAAAATGTACCACACTGTCAGTGCCCATTGTTTAAAAAAAATGCCCATCTTTTGCAGATTCTAAAATGGTGCAACAATAAGTGTTACGACTTACAGGAAAAAAGTTATTGCTTTTCGAAACAAAAAGGAGCCCAATTCAGAAAAACAATTTATTTGAAGTTCAAGGGTTTACAAGGGTTGTAATTTTTTTCTGTGTGGTCCAAAGCAAAGGTGTGGATACACTGTACACTGAAGCACCACATACCAGTATTTAAAAAAAAATTATGTACAGGGTTTTCAGGGTTTTCAGGGTTTTTTTTATTAAATTCAGTTTGTAAAAAAAAAACGAATGGAGTACTAAGTACAAGTGATCAGCAATAATAATAAAAAAAATGGATAAAAAAAAACCGTCATTTTTGGAAATTATAACCAAATTTGTAAGGCAAGTTAACGATTTCTAAAAAAATTAAAATTTTTTTTTTTTTGAAAACCCTGTACATAATTTTTTTGAAAGAAAAGAAAAAGAAATATTATTTAGTGAATTTTTATTTTCATCTTCTTCTTTCTTATGGCGAGCGAACTTAAGCTTCACCCAGTTTTGGGCTCACTGTTTCGCCAATGTCACGTGTGCAGCATTAACACGGTATGAGTTTAAACAACAAAAAGAGGAAGAATAATAAAACCAAATTATATAATTAATAGAATCAGGCGTTACTTTGCGGAAATCCATTATCAGATGGGAAAAATAAAATACAATTATTTTGCTTTAAATTTCCGCTAAGAGACGCTAGCGCAGGCAACAAAACCACACCAACCGCAACCGCTTTGAGTACCAGTTCAGGCAAATGCAGAATGCACCGCCCTCCCTCCCTCAATACGCATGCACTACAGCTAATGCAGTTGTTAGTTACCAACACCAACGTGCAAAAAACCTCGACGCGTTTCGCCACTCCACGCGGCATCCTCAGGAGATGTTGTCGCCTCGGCTGAGTACGGACGACTGAAATAAGTCGCTGGCGAACAGGCCGGTCCAACAAATCAAAATGTCATCAACGTATCTATAATAGTAAAGAATTTTCCTTTCTTGAACTAGGTATTTATTTTCAAAGTTATCCATAAAAATATCTGCCATTAAAGGACTTAAAGGAGAGCCCATTGCTAAGCCCTCCTTTTGCCTGTAATATTGATTGTTGAACCGGAAATAATTTTGTTTCATGCATAAGGAAGTTAATAATATAAGATCTTCTATCTCCCCCGGATGCAATCGTTGTTTTTCTAAGTGATTTTTTAGAATATTTAAACTTTCTTGGTGTGGTACGTTGGTAAATAAGCTTTCTACATCTAATGATAATAACTTTGCATTCCATTGTTTACTTAGGGACGGTGTCGGAACGTATTTCTAAAACCCTAAAACAACATAACATACGCGTAGCTTTTAACACTAATATCTCTTTAAGATTAATTTGTAACGGAAAGGATAAGCTTGATAAACACCAAAAATCTGGTGTTTACAAGCTTAACTGTAGTGCATGCAACGCCACTTATATAGGACAGACCGGCCGTAGCTTCAACACACGTTATAAAGAACATATTTCCGCGTATCGAAACAACCATCCTGAAAAGTCACACTTCGCCAAACATCTTTTAGATTCAGGACATAGTATTCCTAATAATCATACTTTTTCCATTTTACACACATCTGAAAAAAGTTTTAAATTGTCCGTTCTGGAACAATTAGAAATCATAAAACATAATAAAGATAATACGCTTACATTGTTGAACGAACAGGTCAGTTATACCACCTCCCCACTTTTGAATCTATTTTCAAATCAACAAAATGTTATTAATAACCATCAGTCATCAACGGTTTAACTTTTTAATTTTTTAACTTTAACTTTTTGTTTGCGTTTACGTAACGATCGCGTTAACGTAACGATTACGTTAGCTCATTAGTGGGGACAGTATAAAAGGCCTGTTCGCCAGCGACTTATTTCAGTCGTCCGTGCTCAGCCGAGGAGACAACATCTCCTGAGGATGCCGCGTGGAGTGGCGAAACGCGTCGAGGTTTTTTGCACGTTTGTGTTGGTAACTAACAACTGCATTAGCTGTAGTGCATGCGTATTGAGGGAGGGAGGGCGGTGCATTCTGCATTTGCCTGAACTGGTACTCAAAGCGGTTGCGGTTGGTGTGGTTTTGTTGCCTGCGCTAGCGTCTCTTAGCGGAAATTTAAAGCAAAATAATAGTATTTTATTTTTCCCATCAGAACCAAATTATTCCACCTAGAACAAAACAAAGAGACAAACACAGTTTAAAAGACAACACATCACAGAGTTATTTTATAAATATTTACATGCAAAGGAGGAGGGAGAGGGGTGGGAAGGAAAGAGGTGGCAAACAAAAATAAAGAGTTAATCACTTTTTGTTTGTCACAAAACGAACTAAATGATCCTTTGAGCGACTATGACAAGTTCATTGAACTTGTCAGCATTTTAAAAGAAAAATGCATCCCAATGTTGCCAGCAACAGCATCGTCGCAATCTCGGCTAGTAAACGCAAATCTGTGTCTGTGCCGTGGTGGAATGAGGTATGTTCTCAAGCTGTGGAAAGAAGTAAATTAGCCCTATTCAACTACAGAAAATTTCCTACAATAGAAAATTATGTTATTTATAAAAAAATTGACGCGGAAAAAAAACTTATTATAAAAGAACAAAAAAGACAAAGCTGGATTTCATTGTGCTCTAGTTTTGACAGAACTACTCCTATCTCAAAAATTTGGAATTTCATACGTAAATTTAATAAGAAAAACACGAAAGAACGATGTCAAGATGATAGTTGGATTTAATCATTTTTAGATAGGATTTCTTCTGAAGAAATACCTCATTCACATCACGACATAGAGCTACAAAATTATTTCAATCAGAACTCTCTAAATAAATATCTTATCGAACCTTTCAATGAGTCTGAGTTACATTTTGCTTTAAATAGTAGAAAAGATACTGCTCCTGGCCTAGACGACATCCCATACGTTTTATTAAGAAGTTACATCCGATTTGTAAACAAATTCTATTAAATATTTTCAACAATTTATGGTTACGAAATCTAATACCACAATCCTGGAAATCCATTGCAGTAATTCCAGTTCTTAAACCAGATAAAGAACCTTTGTCTGCAAATTCATATAGACCGATTTCATTATCATTATGTGTTGGCAAACTATTTGAAAATATGATAAAAAATAGATTGGAGTTATATGTAGAGTCTAACAATATTATTCCTATGCAACAATATGGGTTTCGTAAAGGTAGAAGTAGTGTGGACAGTTTGCTCACATTTTGTAGTGATATTAAAGATGCTATCCTCAATTACTCAAACTTACTAAGTATATTTTTAGATATCCAGGGTGCTTTTGACAATGTTGACTTAGCCACTCTAGTTCAGATATTGCATTCGTACAATATTCCAGGAAAGTTATTACTTTGGATTTTTAATTTCTTCAACGGCCGAGAACTATATGTCAAGTTTAATAATTATTATTATGGCCCAAAGGTGGCACATAAAGGTGTCATGCAGGGTGCGACACTCTCTCCTATTTTGTACGCGCTTTATACTGCTGAAATTCACAGGCATGTCAATTTGTCAAAAGCTAAAGTTTTACAGTATGCTGATGATATAGTTGTTTATACTACTCATAGAAATATACTACAAGCTCAAAATGAGATGAATAATATTCTAAATGAATTGTATTCATTTTACAAAGTTAAATTGAACCTTGATATTAATCCTCATAAAAGTTCGGCTATGGTATTTTCTAAAAATAATTGTAATGCATTTGTAAATATCAGAATAAATTCAGTTAATATTGATATTGTTGAGGAAAAAAAGTTTTTAGGTCTAATGTTTGATGGTAAAATAACATTTAGGTCGCATGTAAATAATGTTGTACAAAAAATGCAACGATCTGTAAATATTTTAAGATACACAGCAAATGTGACTTGGGGAATGGATCCTAAAATTGTAAATATGTTATTTAAAGCTATAGTTCGTAGTCATTACGACTATGCATTAATTGTATATAATTCATTTCTTCATAATAATTTAGTTCGTAAAATAGAAGTTGTACAGAACAAAGGGCTTAGGTTAATTACTGGAGCCATGTGCTCTACGCCCATTAATGCGTTACAAATTGAAGCAGGTATTCCGCCTGTGCATATTAGATGTAAATATTTAAGTGAAAAATTTTTTGTAAAAGTTTTGAGTAATAGAGAATATGAAGTAGCGTATTTTTTTTTTATTGGTAACAAGATAAGAATACAATTTATTTGGAACAAAGAGATAAGTTGGAATTAAGAGAAGTCTGTGAAAACATACTGAAATTTGACAAGTGGGAATATGGCTCTTTAAAAGTTTAATTGCATAAGGCTATTACTAATAATAAGATTATAGTGCAAAATAATCAAGGATTCTTAAAAAAATATACACGGATGGGTCAAAAACCAATGAATCTGTTAAGGCTGCATTTTATGACTCCGCTATCAAACTGGGAAGATGTTTCATGCTAGATGCTAACACCTCAATTTTCACGGCTGAAGCTTATGCAATTCATGAAGCACTGGCGTACAGTTTGAGAAAGTATAATGAGGAAAGGATACTGATCGTCACAGACTCTCTAAGTGTGCTCAAATGCCTAGAATCTCCCAAAATTTCCTACAAGAACAATTGCTACATATATAAAATCAGAGAACTTTTGAGAACGCTTCAAGAAACTGGCGCAACAGTGGAATTCCTCTGGGTACCATCACATTCCGGTATAACAGGCAATGAAATAGTGGATAAATTGATGAAAGTGCAAATTCCAAATATTAATACACAACAAAATGCTGTGGTAGCTTCGATGCCATTGACTGATTACAATCCAATGTTGAAAACCCGCATGTACGAGTATAAACATTGGAATCACGTCTGGACTGAGTCATGTGTACATAAAGGAAGCTGGTATGCTGAAATTCGGAAGCATATTCCACGCAAACCGTGGTATTTTAAATTGAAGTCACCTCCTCGTAAATTTATAACAACTATTAACAGACTGCGTTTTGGACATGGTAGATTCCCAGCACACCTGAAAAGAATTTGTATTACAACATCTGATATTTGTAAGTTCTGCTCCTCTGATAAAGCAACTTTAGATCATTTAATCCTGCACTGCTCTGCTTTTAATTTACAAAGATTGTTGCTCATAGATGGCTTAATAAAGATATATAAAAATGAAGAAGTACCCCGCCTCCTGCCATCTATGCTTCACAACATTGATACTTATCACGAGTTATACGGTTATATAATGTCCACGTTTAAAGAACTATAAAGGTAAAGAAAAGAAAAGAAGACAAAGAAGAGACAGATAGAAAGAAAAAGAGAAAAGAAAAAAAGACTTATGAAGATATGAAGAATTTTAAAGAAAATAAAATATAATACATTTCTCATATATGGAAATACCAATGATGGTTTGGCTGTATGGCTAGTGCCGAAGCCGTTAAACTTATATTTAAAAAAAAAAGAACAGTCACACATTCGTTCGTAGTAGTGTGTTTCTTCTTGTCATCTTTGATCATCATTTCCCAAACAAAATTATAAATAATAAGAGTTCACTGAAAACAAGTTGCTTTAAATAAAAGCTTACAATTACTACTATATAATATACCATATACCTTACCCACACGTCAACTACCAACGGATTGTTTCAGCGCACTGACTTTGTTTGTAAACAAGCATCAAATACAATATCATCTGAATGTCTCACCTTACAGAAATTCCGGAGGTCGTAGTTAAACCTGTAAGCACGCTACTGAACCTGTAAGCGTGATACATACCTGTGAGGTCTCAAAAATGTACGTCGTGGTTTCTTTTTCGCAGGCTAACATGATCAACTATTGGTCACCGAAGCTAAAGCTGGGCGCACTACTGCTCGTGCTCGTCCTCTATGTGTATGGGCTCTTGTTCATCAAAACAATTTATATGAAAAACAAAAGACTGGACCATGTTATGGCTATGGTGAGTTTTTCTTTACTAAACATAACTTGTGATAAAGAAGAAGATACGAGAAGCGGAAGACCGTGAAAGTTGGCGCAGTCTTGGAGAGGCCTATATCCAGCAGTGGACTGCAATAGTTTTTTTTTTTTTTTATTTGTTTAAAATAATCAATTGTTTCAACAAACACACCAATTACCTAGCCCCAAACTAAGCGTGAGCTTGTGCTATGGTGACTAGGATAACGGATAGAAATACTTAAATACATATAAACATCCATGACTTAGGTACAAATGCTCGTGCTCATCACACAAACATTTGCCCCATGCGGGATTCGAACCCGCAACCGCCTGGTTAAGAAGTCCGGTGCGCGAACGACTACACCAAGACGGTCGTCAATAGGCTGTTATGAAACGAACTTTAAATTGAACACTGCAACAATGCAAATATCTATGTTCCTAATCTACTTTATATTGCTTTTTACAGGCTATGGACACAAACAAGTTGATCAGTAATGTGCGAAACCTTGACCAGAATCTTGAGGCGAAAATAGAAAGGTTAGATGAGTTGTATGGTGACTATTGACTACACATTGAGAACAGATATTATTTTAGATCTGAAAATATCTCAAGTTATTTACAATGAAGATAGATTTATTATCTCTTGTTATTAAACATACAATTTAGAAAGTTGCTGTGCCATTTAAATTAATTTCTTTACCTAAAGCTCACAGCAAAACTAACATATTGGTTTCTTTCTGAGAAGTTTTGATAGCAGTTATGTCACATTTATAGTTATTCATCTCTCTATAGTTATATCTGTTGGAGAACATCTTATAAACTGTCAGTATTGATGCACACGTCATGTGATATTTTAAGAAAGAATCAATTTTAAATTGAGGAGACAAATATTTAGATTAAGTAAAATTTAAACTGTTATTTCTTACATTGTTTAACATTAGCATTCTGACACCGTGTAGTATTTGACTTGCTTATTGTGATAACATAGTAAGTTGATAATGTTGGCTCAAATGGAAAAAAATGGTTAGTAATAAAAAAATATACTGAACAATAGAAAAGGGACACATAAAAAGTTTTAATGTAAAAGATAGGCAAAGGTGTGGTTGGAATCTCAATTAGCTTTTACTAATACTGTTATTTATAGCAACTGTAATATTGCTTGTTTGCTGTAGGTACCTATCTACTCATATTTGGTACCATTTGGTAGTATTTATCTTAGGTACCTACTAATTTATCTATGTGTTATGCATGTAATGCTACAATTGTTTTGAAATAGATTATATTTTTATTGATTAAATGAATTCATTTGTTTCATGGCCTAGTTTTAATTAATATGTAGTTTAATAAAAAAACTTTAACAAGTTAGGAAAAACAACAAATTAATAGCAAAGAAATTCAGATTTATTTCAGAGATTGCAAAATTAAACTATATTAATAGACATAAAAGACCCTTAATAACACCAGAAATATGATATGTACCTATCTATTATGTTTCAACACTAATATGTAATAATTATTAAAAGACATACAATGTATGTGATAGAAGTACATTATACTATTTACTTCATGCAAAATTATTTTGTAAATATTAAACACACACAAAGTAATATAATATTTCTATATATTTTTTCATCCATCACAGACTTAACTAGAAGCTGTTGTTCAAGTATGAAAAATAAAATACCTAAGATCATATTAATAAATAACATGTTATCAACACATTGAACATTTATGGTTTTTACTCCCCAAACCATTTTCCATAGTTTATTATGTACTGTAAAAGTTTTTTAGATTCGGCCCAGATAATAGATAAATTAGTACTTTTCCCATCACCATTAAAACGCACAACAAATCTTAATAATATCAATAACATTTAACTCAAACTAAGTATTTGAGTACTTACTTAATTGAGATTACATTTAAAGTGTGCTATCCAAATAAATGCTACATAACTCCACCAGATCACTCTGTTTCAATCCACATTGGATTTCCGTCTCAATCGGTAAAATTCAAGTCGCAATTGAGGCTCACATTTAGATTATGCGTCCACGATTTTTGATGCAAAGCTATTACCATTGGAAATATACTTTTTTTTTATTATATTACAAAGTTTCATGTGTAGGTTTTGTCTATACTAGCTAGAGTCACGCTGGATGACACAGTCGATTAATTTTTGTGTGCGAAATTTAATTCAATCTACCTATGATAAAAAATATATTGTAAATTCTGTAATATCTACTATTTGAATATGTATATTACGAAACGCTAACTTGTCGGCCATATTTCGCTTACTATTTCAGTTACAAAGTCAAACGTCAATTCAGTTAAAAGTAGGTATTAATACGTAGGTAGGTATTGTACGATGTAATTTTCTCGTGTTCCATCGACTCGCTAAGAAGAAGAAGTAGGTATTATACCCGAATTGGGTTAACCCCGACTCGCCGTGGTCCTTTGGCTGTAGTAGTGTCTGCCTGATACTAGAGTGCAACGAAGCTGCGCAGGCGAGCGTGGGTGACTGCGATTTGTTATGTAAGGGCGAAGAGGCTACACTTGCCGCAGCGCCGGAGACGAGGAAATCAAAATTGTGGCAAAAACAACTTCGCTGGAAATAGGTTTCTGAAGGGTTAGGTTTTGTTTTTTCAAACCATCACGGAGGGAGGGGGGAGATTCCCCATGCCCCCCCCACCATAATTCATGGGTACTTAATGCATTTCTAAGCATTTTGGGATTAGAACAAAATATTTAAAAAAATATATATTTCAAAAACTAGGATTTTCCTAGAGGGGTACCAAGGGGTACCCCTCCCCCTGCCCCTTCCCTAAATTTGTGAACGCATAATGTAAATTCCTTCCTAAATTGATATAAATGTATCTGCGCCGATACATCTTATTGTGTTACTGATTAACAGTCGCGTGACGGTCCACTTGAGAGTCGTCACCCTGAGACGGGGGTGATGGATCCTCGTGGATGAGTGCGAGTTATCTGGGGTGGTAGTGCAGAAGCCCGTTGTCGAGGCTGCGGCAGACGGCGTCGCCGCGGTCCCGCTCCAGCACGGCGCCGGGCGCGCACAGCCAGGGGTCGCGGGTGGCGCGCTGCCACGCAGACAGACGCTCCCGCAACTCTTCTTCGACAGCCTGAAGGGACGGCTTGCCTGGAATGTTTGTTACGCAGTTATTAGGCTGACCCCACATTGCAACGCAATGAGAGCGTTCGCATCGTTCGCATCGTGAAGAACGCGCACACGCCGGGCGCACGCTGAGCCCACGTCGAATGGCAGTGTAGGGACAGCCATACACTGTCCTATTTGTGGCATCCTTGCTAATATCCTAGCCAGGAAGATAGGAGGAACCAATCGGATCTTAAATAGGCTACGATACGAGATCCGATTGGTTCCTACCTTTCTAGTTAGGATCCTAAGTAGTATCCCAGTTAGGATGCTACAAATCAGATGGTGTAATAAGTGCTTAAGAAAGGTGCCAACTAAATTCAGACTAGTTAGTGCACGACCCTCCTTGCGCCCCTCAAAACGTGCGGGGAATGAGGAAGCACCAATCCATCCACGAAACCTATATGCTCGGTGCGGGTGCGCCAATCACCGCGACTGTCGTAGGAAATCCCCTTCCTCGCACCTCAGGCGACTGCAGGACGAGGTGCGGGGGTGCAAGATCTTGTATGTGCGGCGAGTGCAATGCAGATAGGTGCGCGACGTTCCATACAATTTCATATCAAGATTTATAAACGCGATGTGGTTCCTGCGGCTCCGGCGGGTAATGCGGCGCTTATAAATGTGCGTCCACATTTAATAGACCTTACCAAAGTTGCCGGATAGCAAGCGAAGCACTCACCATGTAGGTTGTTGGTCTCCGCGGGGTCGGCGCGGATGTCGTACAGCTCCCACTCAGGCCGGTAGTAGTACTGCTTCAGCGTCTTGTACCACGGCAGCGGCTGCTTGCTGCGCGTGCGGTTTAGGATGTCCTGCGCACAATTCACAAATTAATGCATTTCTTTAAAAAAAAACTCGGTTGTACTATTTTATTGACCTAACCGTCGCAGTCGCTAATATACTTACTATATCTCACTCTATTCCGACCACTTATATGAGACCTCGCCTGCGGGGTAAAGGGATGCGGGGTTAGACGAGACCGGGGGTTCTGATCGGCCACCACAGATTATATAATAGTTAGCCACTCAATCAAATCCCTGTTTTCGTACACCCCCTCACCCTGAACCCCGCGGGCGAGGTCTCGGATAAGCGGTCGGGCTATGATCAATCTATAGCGATACCTACTTCCACTACAATATTAGAACTATAATTTTAGATTGCAACGGTTTACTACTTTTTTATTTCAATACTGTACGTCTTTATACTACCTACACTGACAAAATAAGAGTCGAGTATATATAACTAAAATGTCCATGCTTTAAAATCAATATCCAGGATTCGACTTTGAAGATGGTCACCATCTAAATGCTCATTGAAACACAATTAGGTATATATATGGGTATATGACATGAGTGTACAATATCAAGATGGTCATACCTGGAAGGTGGGCGAGACGTAGAGGTCCTGGTCGATGGGGAAGGGCATGCCGAAGTTGAGGTTGTGGATCAGCTTGTGCCGGCGCGTGCGCACGCCGCGCATCGGATAGTACATCGTGACCTCGTGGTGCGTCTGCGACAGGAACACCGCCTCCTGGTCCGAGTGCGGGGGCTCTGCGTAATGGCACAATCATTAGGATAAAAATATTGGACATCATCAAACCGTCTAATTGAGTCCTCATCTGCGGTTACCCCTGTGAAAGACCAAATTGGGAACTGGGAGAGCTGCGGCAGGCGCATTCTTGTTGGTTACAAGCGCCCACCGGTCCCCGATTTCGTCTCACCTCCCACAGTACGGACAATATGTCCTGCGAAAACCAGCAATCGTTTTTAATATTTTTTAACACTCACAGTGTTCTTTCTTATTTATATAAGTTTAACCTAACTAACTAACCGGCTAACCGGGCCAAAGGTCGTGGGTTCAAATCCTACCCGTGTGCGAATTTTAGGTTTCTTATTTAAACTTATGGAAAACCAGCAAGTAACTTCGGAATCAAATGTCTGGCTATGCCGCCCCCGCGGGTACTGGCAGAAGGGTAAAACCCAAGAAATGCTGGATTGATGTCGTTGCGAATGACATGCGTGCTAATAGGCTCACCATTAAGGATGCAGAAGACCCTCCGAAATGGAGGCATAAGCGTAGGAAAGCGGACCCCGGGCTCCGAAAGGAGGCAACCAGGACCACGCTCGGATGAAGATGATGATTATGTCGAGACGTAATTGTCTCGTCCTACCGTCCCACTACCCGCAGGTGAGGACATGGGTAAATTGCTCTGATCTTAAATCAGTTAAGCTGCTAGCTAAAGCAACAGCAGAGTTGATAGGACAAAAACCTCCTTAGGTCGATGTAAATCTTCGCCAAAAATAAAACGAACCCTTCTCCAAAATGGGCAGCAAACTCTTCGGCTGGTCCGACCCCCAGACCTCGTTGCTCTGCTCCTCCGCCCTCTTCACTCCGAACCAGTCCAGCACGGTAGGTGCGAGGTCCAGCAGGCTCACCATGGCGCCCGAGGCCTCGTGCCGTCGCGCGGAGGCCTCCGGGGACACCATGATCAGTGGTTCCCGGACGCCAGGGTCATAGAAGTTGGTGCGGCCCGAGGGAAACGGGATGCCGTTGTCGGAGGTGTAGATGATGAGCGTGTCGTCCCTGTGGCCGGCCGCTTCCAACTCTTTTAAAATTAGGGCTACTCCTAAAACAAGAATGGCAATAAACAAATCTGCCTTCATTTTATTCAGGAGCTAGACTAGTTCAGTGTTGCCAGATCCAATTTTTGAAATACGGGAGGTGTACCTATAAAAATCCGGGAGATGTATGGCGACATTATGAAAACAATCGGGAGGTATTTTTTTCCTTAAAATTAATTAAAACAACGTCTCTCAATAAATGTTTTATTATGTTTTTCTATAATTTTTTCCTTCACTTCAAAATCGAATCAATTCCTATTTTTAAAAAATACTGTATCTATTCTTTATGCTACTCGTTGAACTATGCTTCTTAATTGGGCCGAATAATCAAAGCAAAAACCGGGTTATTTCGCTTTGCAGTGTTGCTAAATTAGGAAACTGTAACTGTCAAAGCTTTGCTATTGAGTATTCAACTTTATTTTATATGGTTCAAGTATGGTTTACTATACACATTTTACAAAGTAATGTATGTTACATTGCATAGCATTTCGTTTTGTTTCGTTTTACGCAGTTTTACTTGTAAAGAAAGTTTAAGTGGTGTTCTTAAAAAATCGGGAGTTTGAGTGGGAATCCGGGACATCGGGAGATATTTACTAAAATAGGGAGGTATCCCGGAAAATCGGGAGACCTGGCAACAGTGGACTCGTTAGAACTAGTTAAGACACCCTAAAATAAATGAATACTCACAACTGACTGCGTGTTAGTGGTCAGTGTTTATTTATTTTACTTTTCTTGATACTTCATTCAATCATTCATTTGCTTGCGTTTTTTTTAAATGTTTGTTTGCAATTTTTTGACAGTTCTTTTTTTCATGCGTTAATTGTTATAGCCGAAGGTGCGGTTTATGTACAGACAAACAGTAAAATTATTTATTTTTTTTCTAAATCGGAGGTTTAAAATTATGTTATTTATGCAGGTAGGCTGGGTTTTGTAAACACTTTCATATAATATTTAATTTATTCTCGTTGGAAATATTGATGAATAAAAAACAATGATTGGAAAACTCTTTTCCCAGACATTTTCAAATTTTCTTCCAGACAATCTTCGGGTAATGGATATAATGAATGAGTAATGATAAAAATTAAAAACAAAGTATTTAATGAAAGCAAGTGCAAGACTAACTTGTGCACTTAGAGGTTCCGTACAAAGGTTTTTTTTTACGATGTTATAACCAGAAAGCGGTTTTCGAACTTTGTCCTTACCTTGCTGGTCATAGGTCTGTGGAAAGTACCCATAGGTTTCGTTCTCTGCGAAATGTTAGAAAAATAGCCATATTGTCGGATCTTTATATTGCGTTAACTTAAAAGCTTGTTTTTTACAGTTTCAAGGAACCTTTATAACTAGATATGTGTTTACTACAATATTTTGATTTGTTTGTGTACCCTATTGATACTACGCCGCGCACACTCACACGCATACCTGCCTTATTTTTATTTGTTTGAAACGTACCGTGATAGCCCCGAAGATCGAGTCGACATCGAGACGTTCCCTATGACACATGTACTAGACTGACCAGAGCGCTTTCGCCGCGTGTGTATCCTGTGAAGCTCCTTACAGACATTTCGAGTGATTGTGGCCTGTGAAGTGATACCTGAACCCTGAAAGCTGATGCGGCAAGTACCTAGCTATAAGTGCTCAGACCTGACTGATTTTCCATCTATCATTGTCGCCCTCCACGTGTAATCCACTGCCTAAACTCTCAAACATTTTGGTAGCAGAGCGTAGTTTTTTATTAGGACCCTTTATTAGTAACGTAATTTGTTTAATTGAGAGTTATTTATTTGCTACTTTCCTTTGTAATTTGAACAAAACGTCTCGTCATATACCTAACCTATTTACAGTAAATTCCTTAATACCATTCGAGTACAACCCCTTTTACATAAGTGTCGATTAAATCGATTAGCGCGTTAATTACCTACCCTTTGAGTGCAAGTGAGGTGCGCGAGCGCTTTGTTTCCCTATTGATCACGCCATTACCGCGTGACCGCGTGCGAGTTGTTTACGAGTTACGTTTGCTATACCCGGTACATCTATGCCGTCCCTTACTATTTGTTCCTTTACGCATCCTATTGGAATCTTTTGTGAGTTTAATTTACCTACCTTGTTTCTTGCGATTTAAAGTAAATAAAATGTCGGATACCGAAACCGGCAACGAGACCGTAAGGGCCGTACTTTACACGGATACAGCTGAATACCGTGAAGCTATTGGTGAACTCCGTTATATTAGTGACTAGGTTGATGATTCCCACCGAGTTCTTGAGACCTTTTCCTCCAATCGTATGCGAGCGCGTCTTTCCGACCTGCCACTTATGTGCGATAAGTTTTCTGTCGCTTGTTCCAAGCTGTTAGGTAATCTCGATCCTGCTATTTATGAACAAGAATATGTGCAAGTTAAGAACGAGATACGCGTAGTAAGGGACAAAGTAGACGACTTAAAAATTAAGTTAGACGAAATACGACCTCACCAATTTGAGACGTCCCGTACTAGCACCCCCTTCAAGGAGAATAAATCCCTGGCTATTGATAACCCGGCTAGTAAATTGCCTGACCTACCTATACCTAAGTTTGATGGCCGTCCCGATAGTTGGATCAGTTTTATAGACCAGTTTGATAGCGTGGTGGACAACCAGCCTAGCCTTACCCCGACTTTGAAGCTACACTATTTAGTGGGAGCCTTATCGGATGAACCTCGTCGATTGATACAACACCTCAAGATTGAGGCGGGCAATTACACCGTGGCCCGTGACCTCCTAAAACGTAGGTACCATAACCTTCGTGTTTTAGCGGATACCTACATAGCTCAAATAATGATGCTCCCTATTATAACGCCTAAACTTTCCGGGTTACGTGTGTCGTTCCTGAACCCCCTGCTTTCGACTTATCGATGCTTAGAGAGATTGGAACTTCCTGTTAAGCATTGGTCATACCTATTAGTTCACTTATGCCTTGCTAAACTGCCTTCAGAGTTAAAATCGAGATTTGAACGTCGTTATGGCGATAATCCTAATCACCTCCCTACTTTTGATCATCTTATTACCTTTCTTGAGGATGAATGTAGGCACCACGACAATGTAGGTAGTGCTTCTGTCGTTGACACTACTACCCCCCCTACTGTGAGTTCCCCTCGTTTGCCTAAACCTAACGCGCGTTCCCCACCTCCTGCGAGAGCCTTTGTTACCTTTGCGACGACATCTAAATGTCACCTTTGTAATAGTACTTCGCATTACTTACGCGAGTGTCCCGACTTTATTCACCTTCCTACACGTCAACGTGTTACTTTTGTAAAAGAAGCCCGACTGTACTATCGATGCCTGGATGAACACTCCATATCCCAATGCACGCGAAATTATCGCTGTCGCGCGTGCCGCCGTTCCAGTCATCACACGTCACTGTGTTATAATGACTCCTCTCCTGTGAATTGCGATCGCGAGCGCTCATACCGAGACGTCGCGGCCTTGGCTTCTGACCAACCGCGGCAATCTCCACTAAGTTACTTGACGGACCGTGCGTCACCCCCACGTACTTAATGGCACCGTGTTCGCACCCCACCACCTCGTGATTCCCGTAGAGCATCACCTCCCCGTTCGGGCGGGCGATCCCCACCTACACCCAGCGGTAACCGTACTTATAATGCCCCTCTAGGTCAAAGAACCCAGGATGAACGTGCATTTCATCATAAGTACAATGAGGCCCCACAATTCTTCTGACTAGATAGCGCCCCTTCTATACCCGCTTTTACATCTTTACCTCGCAATTCTCTCGTTCTTTTACCTACGGCCTTGATTCATGTTAAAACCTCGTCTGGATATTATGTGGAAGCGCGTGCCTTATGTGACACTGGTGCTTAGGGCTGCCTTCTTACTACTGAGCTTGTTGTTGACCACATGAACTTACCTATCATTCCTTCTCCAGTTCCTGTTCGTGGAATAGGTAATGTTCAAGCAATTAATTCCCCGGGCATTGTATCCTTTTCATTTAAGCCAGTTAATTCTGTCTTTCCAGAAATCTCCACCAGTGCAATAGTTGTTGATGTGATTGCTGGTACCCTCCCAGAGGTAGACTTACCTAAAAGTGTAATTACCTGTACTAAGCACCTCCTTTCTGCTGACCCTTTATTTTACAAACTGGTACTATAAGTGCACTTCTTGGAGCTGACGTCATTGGTCGCCTTTTAAGGTCCGAGTTGTTTGTGTCCCCTGATGGCCTTACTGCTATCTCGACGATATTTGGTTATGTCCTGTGTGGTCCTGTTTTTGGAGGATTTACTGATTTGGAACCCCCCATGACTGGAGTCTCGCTGTCCCAAGTAGTTGAAAAATTCTGGAAAATCAAAGAGGCCCCCTAATCTCCAGTTGCGGACCCTTGGATATAGAGTGTGAAACCTTTTTTAAAGCAGCTACCACTCGGGAAAGCGATGGTCGATTTATGGTTGGACTCCCTTTTGTTCATGATCGTCCACCTCTCG
This sequence comes from Pyrausta nigrata, assembly GCA_949316185.1. Lineage (NCBI taxonomy): Eukaryota > Metazoa > Arthropoda > Insecta > Lepidoptera > Crambidae > Pyrausta > Pyrausta nigrata. The sequence continues at coordinate 452,063 of OX438943.1, forward strand.
GTGATTCTAAAACCGATGCCTTAAGGCGATTCCATAATCTTGAGAAGCGTTTGCAAGCCAATCCTAATTTTCGAGAGAAATATATTTCCTTTATGCGTGAGTACCTTGACCTAAACCATATGTCCCTTTCTTCATATGACTCGACCCGGGAACATTATTTTATCCCTCATCATTTAATTTTTAAGTCTGTTAGTGACAAAAGTTGTGTTGTGTTGGCTAGAGGCCGCTCCTCGCCTCCTTCAGACTTTTGGGGCTAATCGTGTCTCCCAGATTAATAATGGTCCTACATCTGGGGAGTGGAGGCGCGTCCCAGGCTACATGAGCCCTAGTGACTGTGCATCGAGAGGTATGTCAGTCACCCGACTGATCGACCACTCCCTTTGGTTTTCACCTTTGTGGTTGACGCAGTCTCCTGACAACTGGCCCGGTATTTCGGAACCTAACCCAAGTAGTGATCTCCCTGGACTACGTGGTTTAGTAGTCTCTGCCGATGTTCCTACCCCGGATCCCTCATTCTTATTAGAGCGGTATAGTTCTTTCAACAAGCTAATAAACGTGACTTGTTACCTAAGGCGGTTTTTATTTCCTAATTCTTACTCTTCCTACCTGAGCCCTGAGGAACGGAGAGATTCCCTTTTGTTTTTAGTGAAAATCGTTCAATTTACCTTCTTTACTGATGAACTTTATCGCTTACGGCGTGGCGATCCTATCACTAACTCCCTGAGAAAATTAAATTTATTTCTGGATGACGGAGACCTAATTCGAGTTGGAGGCCGATTACGAAACTCCGATCTATCCTTTGATGCGCGCCATCCCCTTCTTCTACCTAAGAATGGTAATTTCGTGAACATCCTTATTTCACATTACCATCGCGAGAATGCTCATGCAGGTGTTAGTGCAATTCTTGCCATGTTAAATACAGAGTTTTGGATCTTGTCTGCACGCAGAGCTATTCAGCATGTGATTTTTAAATGCCTTCTCTGTTATCGTCTCAAGGCGGCTGTATCTCAACCCTTCATGGGTGACCTACCTAAAGACCGCATCACGGCTGCTAGACCGTTTGACGGTGTAGGTACCGATTTTGCAGGACCCTTTTTTGCCAAAGTCCGGGCCTATAGGAACGAAAGGTTAGTGAAAAGTTACCTGTGTGTATTTGTCTGCCTTTCCACTAAAGCCGTTCACCTTGAGGTTGTGTCGGACCTAACTACTGAAGCCTTTATTGCGGCCTTTTCCCGATTCGTGTCGCGTCGTGGTGTGCCTCGCCTAATCCGATCTGATTGCGGTCGAAATTACATCGGTGCTAACAATTACCTGAAGGAGTTAGAGTGTTTCCTGTCTCAAAACCAGGCGGCTATTGGTTCTGAGCTTTCAAAGCGGAACATATCCTGGGTTTTCGATCCTCCTGTTTGCCCTCATTGGGGAGGTCTTTTTGAAGCTGCGGTTAAATCGGCGAAATCGCACCTAAAACGAGTAGTAGGCGATACCCCCCTTACGTTTGAAGAGCTGACCACTGTTTTTGCTAAAATTGAAGCAGTTTTAAATTCACGCCCATTGTGCCCACTTTCTCCGGACCCTAATGATGTCGAAGTGTTAACTCCCGGCCATTTCTTGATTGGACAACCTTTAACTGCACTTCCGGAGTACCCTTATAAAGACGTAAAATTGCATCACCTTACACGGTTTCAGCTAATCCAACAAATTACCCAGCACTTTTGGTCTCGCTGGTATTTAGAATACCTAAATACATTACAAATTAGAAATAAATGGACCTCTCCTTGTGATCCTCCTAAAGTGGGTGGGTTGGTACTCATAAAAGATGACAACCTTCCCCCTTTGCAGTGGCGTCGTGGACGCATTATTAATTTATACCCTGGCCAAGACCAAGTTGTTCGTGTGGTAGATGTTAAAACTCCTACCGGTAGCCTAAAGAGATCTTTGACGAAATTGGTTCGTCTTCCTGTCCAGTGAACTTCCTTTCCCTTGGCTTCCTAACCTTCTCGTAAACACTTGACGTGTTTAGGGCGGGCGATATGTTTACTACAATATTTTGATTTGTTTGTGTACCCTATTGATACTACGCCGCGCACACTCACACGCATACCTGCCTTATTTTTATTTGTTTGAAACGTACCGTGATAGCCCCGAAGATCGAGTCGACATCGAGACGTTCCCTATGACACATGTACTAGACTGACCAGAGCGCTTTCGCCGCGTGTGTATCCTGTGAAGCTCCTTACAGACATTTCGAGTGATTGTGGCCTGTGAAGTGATACCTGAACCCTGAAAGCTGATGCGGCAAGTACCTAGCTATAAGTGCTCAGACCTGACTGATTTTCCACCTATCATTGTCGCCCTCCACGTGTAATCCACTGCCTAAACTCTCAAACAATATGTGATGTTAATTTCAACTTGATACTCTACGCGCTCCTGGGAAAAAGGGACTTGACAGGCAGACGAACAACAAAGTGATCTTTTAAGGGTTCCTTTTTTCCTTTTGAGGCACGGAACCCTAAAAATGGATGAAGTAGAAAACCTATTATGCTAAAAATAATTTAAATTGCTTACCTTGATCTAATCTGGACATTGTAGTGTACTGTGCCGCGATATCTCGCCTGGCCGCTTCTGTGTCCTGTAGAAGAAAGTTGCGTTTGAATTTAAGTCACAAAACAGCAAAGAGAGGTTTTTCCGAACTAGAAATAGAGTGATTTTGCGCCGTGGTTATTAAGATCAGATTCTATTTATAATAATCAGAACAGGGAAACAGTAAATATCAAGTGTACCATATAGTTTTTTAATTTCCAGTCCATCAAGAAGATATTTATGATTTTAGGATGACCACTGACCTGGATATGGTACGGCAGCTGCACCTGGTCCCATTGGTAGTACCAGGGCTTCCAGTCGGGGATGAGCCCCATGCCCTCCTCGCCGGAGCCGAAGCGCTCGCAAAAGGGCCCGTACTGCGGCTCGCTGTGCCCGCAGCGGTGCGGGTCGTGGAACCCGATGTATAGGAAGAATGGCCTGGGTGTAGTGCACATGTTACAGATACAATAGCAGAGGTGACGGTTGTTCAAAAGTACAAGGTAGGTCACGTTGTAATACTTACTATTGTATTTCCAAAAGAACAAGGAAGCTTGGTGCTTTAAGTAACTGACTTATATTTCTAATAAAAGAACAAGGCAGGTCAGGGTACAATTTAGCTGTATTTTAAAAAGAACAAGGTAGTTAGTACAAAAATACTTCTAGGCCTAAAAGAACAAGATAGCTAAGTTAGTCAAGTAACTACCTGTCAGACTTGAATTTTCAAAGAACAAGGCAAGTCAGGGTAATGTAGTAAGCACCGCTACCTACTTGTATTCCTGAAAGACAGATCCTGTCGGCCACTATTTAAAAAACTTAATATACTCCCGCTGCCATGCTTGTATATATATGAAGTATGCCTATTTGTATTCAAGCATAAGTATCTCTTTAAAAAAATACAGGATACAACACAGAGAAGAATTCGCAACCAATACATACACAAATTATATAAACCCCATGTCAATCTATCATTAACCTCGAAAAATGCTTTTATTATGTGTATCTTAATATTTAATAAATTGCCAGATAGTTTTAAAATGTGAATATAATGAGATTTAAAAAACTAGTCAAGGCATGGCTACTGGAAAAATGTTTTTATAGCGGTAAAGATTTTCTTGAAAACGATTAATTTTAAGATAAAATTGAGCCAGTTAAATCAGTATTAGTTTTAAGTATGATGTGAATACACCTGAAAAGGTAAATTTTGGTGGAAATACCCCAAATGCAACTGTAACTGTACTAGTATTCTGTGCTGTAACTGCTAACATTGTACCCAAATTTTTGTTCACAATAAATTTCATTTCATTTCAGAATAAGTTGGTCATGTACACACGGCCGCACTTCAGACTACCGCACTTTGACCTTGAGGCCGCCTCTATTGCCTACGTAATAAAAGCTGTTTTTGTATTTCAAATGGGTAACCTGACGTGCTGCCGTGCTGTACCTACGTAACTTACCCGTATTTCTAAAACTTTAAGAAGAACTGAGCACCTAGATCTGAGTAACGTGTCCGTAGGTACCTAACTTACTTGTTTTTCTTGTTGGCTTCAGCCAGGAACTCGCGCGCGAGGAGTTTGATGTGCGTGATGTTGCGCCCGACCTGGTTGATGTGGTTGTTCTCCTCCGTCTGCTCGAAGTCAAAGCGATACACGCTGGCCGGGCCCACGTGTTTTTTGCCTATTATGCCTGCCGAACGAAAACACGACATATTATCTGTAAACATGTTAGATATTTAAACAAAATTTATCAAAAAAAGATGATAATACTACAAATACAAAATGCTTCTCTAAACATTTACTTTTAATTTTTAGATTACAAGCATTTTGCTTGTAATCTATAATTATAATTTGCATTCTAACGTTTAATTGATTTTACATGATAAATGTTAACACCTAATTAATTATGATGGCATCTCACTTTTCACGCGGGATCAGTAGGGCCATCTTTTTTTACCCTGCAGGTGGGCATATTTCGAAATCAATATACCTTCATAACAATTAGGTTCTTTACGCTTTGGGCAAGTAGAGTTATAGGGCATAATATAATACTCTACTTATCTATACTTCTATACTATACTATAATATTATAAAGAGGAAAGATTTGTTTGTTTGTTTGTTTATTTGCATCGAATAGGCTCCGAAACTACTGGACCGAATCAAATGAAATTTGGCACAGAGATAGTTTGAGACACTGGGAAGGACATAGACTACTTTTTGTCGCGATATAAAATCATCAGGGGGGTGAAATGGGGGATGAAAATTTGTATGGTAAATCCGACTTTTAACGCGGGCGAAGTCGCGAGGAACTGCTAGTAGGGCATAAAAATAGGGCAGCAGCCTATTAGTCCGATAAGTTCGTGCGCGACCCTCCTTGCGCCGTTGCGCCCCCTGCAAGACGTTCGGGGGGCCAGTTACGCTTCCTGCAGATCTACCTTCAATATGGAAATGAATAATAAGAATAACTGGCACTATTTCCAACTCCTAGAGAAAAATGTAAGAAGGTAGACACCCGTCATGACGCCATGCTCCCGCAGCAGGTTGGGGAGACTGGAGATGTTGTCGAAGGAGCTGAAGTGGTGCACACCGTGGTGCAGTCCGTACATGCCATTCTGGTGGCTCGGGCTCCCCGTCAACAGCGCTGCGCGGCTATAACAAACAATAACCGCCCTTTCAATTTATTTAGGTATATACCGAATGCTAACTACCCTTAAAATATTTTTATTATTAAACGGTTTTATTTAGCTCACTGTGGATCACGCAGTCGTATACTTAGGTGCGAAACTGTTTGAAGAAGGTCAAGCCTACGTGGCTCTTAGTAGAGTAAGATCTTTGCAGGGACTACGTATAGAGGAGTTGGACTGCAATAAACTAACGGGCAAGAAACCTTGCAATAATGAAACACTAAATGAATTAAACAGAATGCGAAATAAAAACTAAAAATTAGAAAATAAAAATAGGAAAAAAACTTTTTAAGTTAAACGGTTTTATGTTAAACATACATTGCAATGTTTAAGATAAATGTACTAAAAACCAAAAAATAATAAAATAGATACAGTCGTGGGAAATATAAACATATGCATAGACTAGACTAAAATAAAACCGTGGGGCACGTCAATTGTCTACAATCGTTGATTAAAATGTTTGTTTTGTAATGTTACACTATAATTAGGCAGTTGTTCAACCGACAACGATGGACGTGTGATAAGTAGGGCTAGAATGTGGAAACAAGCTAGCAAGCTCGATTATAAGCGAGTTTTAGGGTTTCATAGTGGTGAGCGAGTAGTACTTTTATCATATGTTTTGTCGATTAAAGACAAACTACGAGCAGTGAAGTGAAACGATTCCTCGCCAGCCAGCAGTGTGAATGTCCAACGATAAACTAGTTGAAACATCTCTTTTATTTACATGGAGTGTGTAACTATTGGAATTTCCATGAGCAAGAAAATAGTAAGTAATTTCCTCACCGTCTGCGGGCCAACTGCCTATTTTAACGACGAATTAAACGATTCTTCTATCGCACATTAAGTCGATAATTTGTAGACAATTGACGTGCCCCGCGGTTTTATTTTAGTCTAGTCTATGCATATGTTTATAATTCCCACGACTGTATCTATTTTATTATTTTTTGGTTTTTAGTATATTTATCTTAAACATTGCAATGTATGTTTAACATGAAACCTAACATGAAAAAAAATAGGTAAAAAAACTTTTTAAGTTACACACTTAAAAAGTTTTTTTACCTATTTTTTTGTCTAAGAAAATCTTAAGCGCGACCAAAACAATACAAAATTGATGTAGGTAATTGTAACATTTTGTCGGCAGATATTATAATAATAAGTCAGCCTATTAGATCCCACTGCTGGGAAAAGGCCTCACCTCAACTATGAGGAGGAACGAGCCATACTTCACCACGCGGGCTCAGTGCGGATTGGTGGAGGGGTGTATGTAAGGCAAGTGACAAACCTTACTGTAAGAAGTTATGAAGCCGCCCTAGGGCCTCTGACTAGGCTTAACGACTAATACCACAGATATTAGCCGGGACCAACTGCTTAACGTGCCTTCCGAAGCACGGAGATGCTTGTCATGGACGTCACTTAAATGGTCGGAATGGTCACCCATCCAATCACGACCGCGCCGTGGGTTGCTTAACTTTTGGTATCACTACCAAAGCGCTGCCGCCACTGCGCCACAAGCACCTAGGCAGATAACCAAATTAAAAAAATAACATAAGTAGTTACCTTGGTGAACAGCTGCTGACGGAGGTAAACGCGTTGTTGAATATAACGCCCCGTCGCGCCAGATCGTCTATATTCGGCGTCTGGCATATCTTGTTCATGTATGCTCCGATTTCAAAACCACCATCATCAGCTGCAAATAATTCATTTTTGCTGAATTACACACAGCACGCAGGTAACCCTAAATACTGAACTATCTATCTATCTCCTATATATTCTAATATTCTATATTCTATATATATATATATATATCTATCTATCTCCGATCCTAAAAATTTGTTTTGAATCTACCCACAACATTAAGTACGTACCTACGTACTAAGAATATTACAAAGCACCTAGGCACTTTGTAGACAGGTATGTTTTACAATGCCGAATTTGAAAATACCGAATTTCATAAGCCCTACGAACGGAAGGCCGAATATTAAAATGCCGAATTTTTATATGATCGAAAGTTCTAATTTATATAAGACCTATGAACGAAACGCCAAATAAATTGTATACCGTTGAGATTTAGGGTCATTAAGAAAAACAAATTTTAGTTGACCCCGACTCGCCGTGGTCCTTCGCCGTGGCACTAGTCTGCCCGATACTAAGAGTGTTATTCAAAAGCCGGAGGCGCGGAGGGAGAGCAGCCCTCAGGGCGAAAGGGCTGCACTTCCCGCTGCACCGGAGAAGAGCAAAACGCCTACCGCACGGTAAATCTTACTTTCGGGATTTTGAACATCGGTATACCAACTGTAGGTATATGAATCTTTGGGATTTTAAATATTCGGGACAAAAACCTTCGGGATTTGGAACTTTCGGGATTTAGAACTTTCGGTTATTTGAAACTAGACATTCGGTAGCATTTTGAGCTTCGGTATATCGGGTATAGGTATTTCATACGTTCGGTATTTTGAGTTTGACGTAAAATGGCGCTACTTTTTAGTCTGTGCCCTGACAACAATGTCAGTCAATGACAGCTGTCGATACAGGATAAAGGTGACTGCGCACCGTAAACGCGATGTAGAAGCCGCACGCGCCGCAGTCACTTTATATGGAATCTTGCGTCCCGTTAATGAAGGATAGTCCTTTAGGTACAGATTAGTTTCATTATGCTTAACTATATGCCACAAAAATGACATGTAAAAGTTTTCCCATTTTTAAAATTATGATTTTGAGGTTTTATTATTTTTAGGAGTCTTACTAAAATTTTAATAAAAAGTTACTTTTGATTTTGGTGTTTGGAATATTCAACAGTATTAAAATAGAAACAGACTTTTAAAAAGTCATCAATTGTAGAATTGGTCATACAACAATTAAATATTATATCCCGAAATTGGTAACACTATTACTTGAAAAAATTTATGGCATATAGTTGAGCATGATGTGACTAATCTGTACCTAAAGGATTATTTTTCATTAACGGGATACCCTGTATCCGCGCTGCACTACCTGAATTTTAGTATAGTGCTGTAGGTATATGGATGGATTCTATCTGGGCGTGCGGGTGATGTCTTGTTTCGTCGATGCATGCGGTGCGTTTTGGCGCGTACGATGCCCATCGCGTGAGACTATGAGAAAATGCGATGAGTGCGGTGCATGCGGCTCCTGTTTAGGTGCGCAGTCTCCTATATGGATTCTCATTTTTACAAATCGTAATAACTCTGCAGTAGATTTTCGGGATAAAAACTATCCTATGTCCTTCCTGAGATCCCAAACTATCTTCATACCAAATTTTAAGTTAATTGGTTTAGCGTTTTAGGCATCAAGAAGTAACAGACAGACAGACACACTTTCGCATTTATAATATTAGTTTGGATTATTTTTTAAATGTTCAGTTGCCAATCTACGCTGGTATGATTATATCAAGTGTAGTCATATAAAGAAGATTCGTAGCGCCCTTAATTCAGGTCCCATATATTTCTGGTCAGGCTGTATTAACCCTTCATTTGAATAAATTAAATCGGTAAGATGATTCGAATGTTTCGAATCGATACAATAATTTAATTCACCTCGAATATATAAATAGGTACAAAGACCTACTGCGATTATCGAAGTCAAGGAATGCAGCTGTCGAATTAACAAGTATAAAAATTTACAGATCACAGATTGAAATAAAGAAATTGATACGAATTAGGTCGCAGACTCGAATCGAAGAAAATAATTAGAATCAACATTTAAAATCTCATTCGAATCGAGTTATTATTGTTTGATTATATTTTGATTCGATTGTTTTGATTCGCACCCATCGAGTCCCATCTCTAGTAAGAAGGAAGCAATCTTGTCCTACATAGAAAGGTAGGGACCCACTATGTGTTAGAAACCCTGATTTTGTGTCACGTCACTTTTTTTCAAAAATCTAGTAGACGTTATCATCACAAACACCTGAGTGAAGGTCCCGCATTGATACGACTTCTAGATTAAAAAAAAAATGACAAAGTTTGCCTATAATCGGGTTATAAAATTCATAAAATAATGTTTTAAAGAAAAAGGAAACTAGTAAACAGAACTTTGAATTTACACAACTATTCTACTAATAAATAGATATAGCCATACAAATTTTCGTGCATGTCCTATGTTTTATAATAGATATTTTTAATGTTTTTTTCATTTTTTATTTATATTCTTTTGTTCCAACTTGATCGCGTATTAGCAAATAATATAAACATTAATTGACACGATTAATTGCCTTTTATCACCAGTATTTAAATCATGTGCTAATTCAGGGTTACAAAAAAGTTATAAGCAACAGAAGTTTTAACCGGTTATTTTGGGGCTAGGGTTATCATCACTTTCTCAATATCCGGATCCAAAATACTTACAAATATTATAACTGTAAAAGTTACTCACTGTCTTCCGTCTGTTAAGCCTTACAAACCTAAGCCACTGAACCGTTTATTTTGTTGTAAAAAACTATGTTCGTAAATAATATAAAAAACTCGTATGTATGTTTGTTCGGGTTAAATCTTATATGTGAATTACACATATAAGATTCAACCCGAACAAACATACAGACCTTTTTCCCAGTGTCCGATTAAAATGAAATTTTGTACAAACGTTTGGTTTGATTGAAAATGCATTTATATGGTACCATAGCGCTGGTGTAATGATGCAGTCAGAAGGTGACCATAGGACCTTTTAAACTATACAAGAACTCATCGAGTTTGTGCTCATTTGACTTGCCTTTACAAATACTGTAATTTATGTTCATGTTAAATGAAAATATGTCTCAAAAATGTTTTTTTTAAAAACCAAATGTGACATGGGAAGGAGTCTACCCTCAATAGGCAAAAGCTAAAACCCCATAAAATTAAATTTTACAGTTATACATACTCGCAAAAAACATAACCCTCCTTCCGGCGCAGTCGGGTAAAACTGAAAGTACAAGTATCAATACACTTATCGTTTCATAAAATTTAAGTTTTGTTTTTATTTCAGTTTAAATAGTTTTCAGCCTCCGGATATTAAGTGTCAACCCTGAACAAAATACCAATTCGTTAATATTTTTTTTGTAACGCTGAATTAGCACATGATTTAAATACTGGTGATAAAGGGCAATTATATGTGTCGATTAATGTTTATATCATTTGCTAATACGCGATAATTATGGAACAAAAAAATAAAAATCAAAAACGTGAAAACATTAAAAATATCCATTATAAAACATAGGACAAGCACGAAAATTTGTAGTGCGATATCTATTTATAATTAGAATCGTAACGTAAATTTAAAATTCCATTAACTAGCTTCAAATTTTTTTTAAACATTAATTTTTGTAATTCATGACCCGGATATAGGCAAACTTTGTCATTTTTTTTTTAAAAATCTAGAAGTCGTATCAATGCGGGATCTTCACTCAGGTGTTTGTGATGACAATGCTAATTAGATTTTTGAAAAAAAAGTGACGTGACACAAAATCAGGTTTTCTAACACACTGTGGGACCTAAGTAGTCAACTGCGATTACATCTTCCTATTTCATATGTAGGCTTTGTAGGATGCTACACAAATAGGATGGTGTGCTTCAGTCGAGTTAGTAAGTCGAGTTTATAGGATATAAACATGACATCACTACCCTCGCTGTCTATCTCACTCACTCTCACTCACTGTCACTGTTTTTTTAGACTATTTTATCACGATTTGTACACTAAAACGAATAAAATTTATTTACCTAATAGAATTAGCACATTTTTTGGCTTATCTGTTAACACAGTTTCTGTTACAAGCGTTAAACACAACAATAGAAAACTAACAGCAGCCGGCGGCTTCGCCATGACGTTATTTTACGAGTGTGTTCATGTGTTGATTCGACGACGAGTGACGTGTCGGCGTGAAGTGTTGGCACTGCCGCCTGCCGCCGCTAGCCAGTGGTGCTCCAGTTCAGTTATTGACCGCTCACACTTTGCCTCCAAAATTCAAAAAACAACACTGCTTCCTCACAAAGTTATCCAGTTTAATCGAATCCATTGATGATGTCGATCCGTAAAAACGTGTTGTATTTGTTCGATGTGGATGGCACACTGACCAAGCCGCGTCAAGTCATCTCTGAGGAATTGAAGAACTTTCTGTTTGAGCACGTGAAGCCACGAGTTTCTGTGGGACTAGTCAGCGGCTCAGATTATGCCAAAATTGTGGAGCAAATGAGTGGGGAGCAGGTTGCTAATCAATTTGATTATGTGTTTTGCGAAAATGGAGTGATGCAATATAGGAATGGTGAGTTGAAAAGCACTCAAAGCATTCTCAACCAAGTGGGTGAAGTAAGACTACAGAAACTAATAAACTTTGCCCTGGGCTACATGTCCAAGTTAGAACTGCCAGCTAAAAGAGGAAATTTTGTTGAGTTTCGCTCTAGTATGATTAACATCTGCCCTGTAGGTCGGTCATGCTCACAAGCAGAAAGAGAACAATTCGCAAAATATGACATGGAACATCAAGTGCGACAGAAGTTTGTGGATGCCTTGAAGGAGCAGTTCCCCGACTATGGTTTGACATTTGCACTTGGAGGACAGATCAGTGTAGATGTGTTCCCCACAGGATGGGACAAAACCTATTGCCTTAATCATGTTGCTGATGCTAAGTATGATGAAATTCACTTTTTTGGTGATAAAACTGGAATTGGAGGAAATGATTATGAAATATATAATGATGAAAGAACCATTGGTCACAAAGTCACCTCTCCTGATGACACCAAATATCAGCTGATAAAATGTCTGAATATTTCCTAAACTAGTTGTCATATTGCATAATATTTTAAGAGCTTTATACAAAGAATATTTTTTAATACAATAATTTAAGTGTAGGCTTTGTCAAAGTCAAGGAATTATGATAATTTTAATGGGTGACATGCTGTTAACAATAATTTACTATCAAAACTTGTGATAAGGAAAACAAGATTGTACATAACTAAGTACTATTTATTATGTGAATATAAGTATGGAATAAAGAATATATATAAAAATAAAGCATTTTTTTGTAAAATCTTATAAAATATGACACAAAAATGTAAAGAATGTACAATAATTCTACTATTAATTAATATTATATCAACAACAATGTGATAAGATTATCTTTCACATAACAACAGTCACAGAATGTAACAAATATTTGTACAAGGGCAAAGGCCAATCTTATATCTAGGTAATTGATATGTTTGAGTTAAAGCTCCACTGCCATTGGCCATTTAGTGACCTTCATAAACCGGTTTTCTTTTTTCAATAAATGAAATCATGCCCTCCTGTCTGTCCTTAGTAGGAATGTTGATCTCATAAAACTTCTGCTCCACTTCATACCCATCTTTGATAGTGAGCTGAATACCCTCATTGATAGCTTGCTTTGCACACCGAAGTGCTATTGGTGCATTTGGAATGATCTCTCGGGCCAAACTAAGAGCCTTCTCATATGCTGCATTTTTACTGCTATTCTGTGGCACCACATGGTTAACTAGACCTAAAACAAAATAATTCATAATTATAAAGAACAATTAAATTAATTAATAATTTAATTTTTAAATATGATAATTGTATCGTGCATGAATGGTGAAATCTTACCTAATTCTTTTGCTTCTTTGCCATTAACAACCCTAGAGGTAAATATTAATTCTTTAGCAACATTGAGGTGGACAGTTCTGGGTAACCTTTGAGTGCCACCAGCACCAGGGATCAAGCCACGGCCGGTTTCCACTAGACCAAGCTTAGCAGTTTCAGCGGCAATTCGGATATCACAGGCCAGGGCCAGCTCTAGCCCGCCCCCTACAGCGACTCCATCAACAGCTGCAATAGTTGGCATTGGCAGATCCTCCACTTCAATAAAGGTTCCACGAAGACAGCGCACAAATTTTGCTACTTCTTCATCGGACATTTGAAACCTCTCCTTCAGATTGGCACCTAGTAAAATAAATTTTGGTCAATAATTAGACTCATGATTGTCCAAAAATATATATATTAGCATTGTTTTAGGTATACTTACCCGCACAAAATATTCCAGGGACTAAACTGTGCAGTATAACCACAGATACTTTGGTATCCTCACGTAGCAACTGATTAACTTCCTTCATAGCTTTGATGAGGTCAAATCCCAACGCGTTTCTGTCGCGGGGGCTATTCAGGCCGTAGACGGCGATTCCGCGGTCGGCACCTCCCAGCCGGTGGAGCACCACGGGCCCTGAGTCGTCCGGTTGCGGTGTGGATTGCGACGCGAGTAACCTAACATGCGTGTGTTTAATCAAAGTACGGAAACTAGGCAACCTCGAAGACAACATCTTTAATTTATTACCACCCACTAAATTGTTGGCCAATACACCCGTCACAGAATGAAGGAATTAATTAAATTAAATAATCTTATCAGTACATAAATAAGATAATTTATGGAGAAAACTAGGTATGACGAAAAGTAAACAAACTCCTGTTTTTGACACTGACTATATATTTTTGAATTACTGGTTGTACGGCCTTGGGGTTAGCCATTCAGCCAAAAGACACATTAGGTGTCATCATCACTCACAGACTAGCTTTGTACCTACTTGGGTGTCATGATCACTTTGGTAGTCAAATGAGATTGCCATTGAGAATGAGAGCCCATTGGGCTCAATTCCAATGCGGGCCATCTAAGATTAAATTTAGGTTCAGTCTCTCTCTTTCTCGATCAAACAAACGAAAAGAGACAGACAACAATAATTTAGAAACGTCAAATTTAGTGATGATGCGATTTCTAACGTATTTGTACAAGTTTTTGAGTGTTTTCGTCTAACTTTGTAGTTGTCATCGAATAACATCTCTACTAAATTGTCTATGGGTTCTCTAATTTCCTTAGCAACGGACAGCTGACAGCTCTTTTCGTTTGATTGGCAGAGAAAGAGACTGAACCTAAATTAAATCTTAGACAGGGCGCATTGGAATTAAGCCCAATAGATTTGGCTGTATCAATGGCTTTGACCATTTGAGATACGTAACTTAATAGTCCTACAGATTTGGCTGTATTTGGCTTTGACCGTTGCCATTCCTGGGCGTTGCGTTCCCTTTTACGCCAATATTACTGTTGGCCCTGTGAGTGCCAAAAGCCGTTCCGTTTTGATTAGCATGCTGTTGACGCGATTTCATTTCGGAACGGTTTATCGCATCGCGAGCCGTGGAGCGATTTGTTTTGCTTAGAGGATAACCTAAAAACATACTTAAATTTAGTTATATCTCTCTGTCCGTAGTTCTTTTTTGTGTTTTTCAATTTCTTCTCAATTTTTTGCACAAATGTAAAATTTTGATTTTCTCCTTTGACGCAAAAGGTAACTAACGTCAAATTTGATAGCGCGCTCACAGTGCAAGATGGCCGCTGTAGTGACGTCATTACTATCACGGAATAACACAGTTATTCCGTGATCATGGCGCTTGCAACAGCGCCGAAATATCGGAAACTCGAAAATAAAAAGGTACATGGTAGCAATCCCGTAAATAACTATTTCAATCTTTTGAAGCCTAAAGTTCAGGACGGCAAGCTTTTTTTATGTCTTGTATTATTATGTAAAACACTCTTTTTTGAGAACGTGCAAACTTCGAACATACAACAGATTTTCATAACTAAATTGTTAATACACTGTAAGTATCTTTATGTTAGGTTTGTGTGCGGGAGTCGAAGGAATGAAAACAACCGATACGCTCAAGATCGTATATTCGACTGTCGCAACAGCCGTTGCTTCTTTTTTATGTCAACCTGCCGCCTAAACAGTGTAATAAAACCTGAGTTTTACCCTACAATATAACATCCCTCCACCATTATTTTAAAAAAACTTTTTATAATCTACAACTGTCCTGGTACGTTTGGAACGTGTGGTGGCTTCCTCTTGCGGCGCGGTACGACCAGGCTCGTCTTCGAGACGTGTCGGCACGGTGACGTCATCCGACTGCCCGTTTCCATCATTAGCGCCGCAGTCAAACGAATCGTCATGATTATGTTCACTTTGATTAGAATGGGTTCATTTCCTGCTTGTGGATATAAATCAGTGGATACTACGGTTTCCTCTTGACATGATGGTTCCTCGTTGCTGCTCTGCTCTGTTGGTAATATGAAAGCAGGGACAGTCTCTTCTCTACTAGCTTCCAAATGATGATCACCAACTTCTCCCCCTTTAAATATTAACAATTGATTGGTATGTCTTTTCACAATTTGGTCGTTGCTGGTCACCCGTACCAAATACAATGATTTTCCAATTTTCTAGCATACTACGCCGCGAGTCCAGTAATGTTTTTGCTGGGTAAAAAGCTTGACTAACACCACATCGCCTATATTAAAGTTTACTTTCTGATTGCCGTTATTGTTATCACTCTGTAAGCACTGTTTAGATTTTACGCAACTGTCGAGCACTGCGTCCGATGGAGATGACGTGGTTGGTTCTAAAAAAAAAAAAAACCTCAGCGGGAGATCTGTTGAGTGTAGAATGAATTGAATTTCGGTAGTTTATAAGAAATTCCTGCAACTTGATATTTATATCTTTCAAATTATACCCAGACAGCAAAATAGATTTAATAGCCTTTTTAATTATCTTTACGGCACTCTCAGCCTGACCATTACTAGCCGGGTTGTAAATAGGAGACGTCAGGTGAGTTATGCTATTCAATAAACAAAATTTCTTAAACTCGGAAGACATAAAGGAGCTACCATTATCTGAGCAAATTGTATGTATCAATCCAAATCTTGCCATCACTTCACACAGCTTTTCAATAACTACACGAGAGCCAAAATCAGTAGAAACATCAAAACATTCGACCCATTTAGAGTAGGCGTCCACCACTATCAGGTACATTCTTCCACTAATCGGACCAAGAAAATCTAAGTGGACTCGATGCCACGGCGCGGCCGGATAGGGCCAAGGCGTGAGCGGGGTGCGAGGGGGCGCCGCGCGCTGCGAGAAACAGGTTACGCACGAGCCGGCATGTCTCTCAATTGCGGCAGCCATACCTGGCCACCAAAACCTATGACGGGCTTCTTCTTTCATTTTTGTCACGCCTAAGTGACCTCTATGCAACTCGTTTAAAATAGTTGTTTGTAAGCTTATAGGAATTACTAACTTATGGCCTCTCATGAGACAGTTATTTTCTACAGATAATTCAAGTCTATGACTATAGAATGTTTTATACCTATCATTTATGTTATTTGGCCAACCGTTTAAGACATAGTGAGCGACGGTAGACATCCTCATCTTGCTTTACAGCTTCCTGTAAGTCTGAAAACGAAAGGAAGGGTTCACCCTCGTAAACGAACCGTACATATGCAGATATGTCGATCGATTCAACGCATGAACCCGAGTGCGCGCGCGCATTAGAACAGGTTCCATCGCCCACTGACCTACTTAAATAATCAGCACAATTGTGAACGCTCCTAATATATTCTATTTTATAATTGTATGCCGAAAGAAATATTGCGTAACGCTGTAATCTGTTCGCTGATATTTCAGGAATGCCTTTGTCCGGGTTGAATATTGATGAGTGGTTTATGGTCCGTTCTTAAAATGAACGGTTTATTTCTACCATACAAATATTGGTGGAATTTTTTTACACCAAAAATAATAGCTGTAGCCTCTTTTTGAATCTGGCTATACCTTTTTTCAGCCGAAGAGAGTGATCGGGACATGTACGAAACCGTCCCTAAACCATATGGTGGTGACGCGTCCACAGTCAATATTAGCTCAGCTTCCGGGTTAAAATGAGTTAAAATGTTGTCTGATGCCAACTGATACTTAATGTTAGCTACGGCTTCATCGTGCTCTTTGGTCCACGACCAAGACACATTTTTCTGTAGTAACTGATATAGAGGACTTAAAATCGAGGATGCATTTTTAACAAAGTTCCTATAGTAATTTACCATACCCAAGAATGACTTAAGCTCTGTAGCATTTGTTGGTGCACGAGACTGCAAAATGGATTCTATTTTCTCTAGGGATTTATGTATACCATTGCAATCTATAACAAATCCAAGATAGGACACCGATTCCTGAAAAAACGTACATTTGTCCTTATTTAAAACAAACCCGGCCTACTCCAATCTACGGAACACCTCGCTCAGCCTTGACATCATCTGCGCGCGATCCTCAGCACTCACACAAACATCGTCCATGAATAATAGCGTATCGTCCAACCCTGATAGGACCGATACAATGGTTCTTTGAAAAATTGCGGGTGCGCTGGCAAGACCAAACACTAACCTAGTAAATTCAAAGAGTCCGTTGTGTGTATTAATGCAAGTAAGCATTTGTGAAGCTTCGTTTAAAATCAATTGATTGTATGCCTGTGATAGGTCTAACTTGCTAAAAAACTTTCCACCATGCAACTTAGCAAAAAGTTCCTCATGCCTCAGCAACGGATATTTGTCAACTAGTAATTGCTTATTGATTGTTACGGAATAATCTGCACAAAGTCTGATAGATCCGTCTCGCTTCAATACAGGCACAATGGGACTGGCATAGTCAGAATACTTGACCGGTACTAAAATTCCTAAATTAACCAACCGGTCTAAGTCTTTCTCAACGCTAGAACGGAGAGAAAAAGGTAATGGCCGTGCTTTAAAAAAGATAGGTTTTGATTCTGGTTTAAGGTTTAAATCCACTTGCACTTCTTTTAAAACAACCTAGTTTATCGGAAAACAATTTCGGGTATCTTAATGTGATGTCTTCCATAAAATTGTTACAATTATTAACCGAGCAAAATTTGTAAGTTAAATCGCGAAAAAAAATCTCTCCCCAACAATGGCAGATCCCCATTATAAACAACGTAAACAACAATTTCGTTGATTTTATCTTTATACGTAAACGATAACTTTAACACTCCCATTATGTTCAATTGTAACTATGTAAAATAACGTCACTAGGCTCTAACGTAACATTTGAAAAGAACCGTTTATACATCTGCTCAGATATGACGGTAACCGGAGATCCCGTATCGATTTCAAAAATCAAATCCACCCCATTGACCACAACAGACTCCCTCAAGGGTTCCCCGCGTAAGGTGCGAATGTTACAACATAATTGCTTACCATCGTCATCGACATCCTCACGGCGCTCGACATAATGCTGCCCATCTAGCTTATTACACATTCGCCTGAGATGGCCTTGAATACCGCACTTCCTACACTTGTAACGCGCAAACCGACACGTAGCCGCCTGATGTCCTCAGTAGCCGCACACGGAGCAGCGGGTGGCCTGGGCGGCCTGGGCTGCGGCCGGGGCGGACGCCGGGCCGCGCTGCTGCACGCCGCCCGCGCCGCTCGACATCGCCACCTTCATCACCTGCAGAGGCACCGGCGCCTCCCGCCGTTGCAATGAGCTTTGAGCGCCCGCTTGAGCGCAGCGTATTCCTTCTGCCGTGTCCAGGGCCGCACTTAAGGTCAAATCCGCCAAATCCTTCGTAAACAGCGTATCGCGTTCGGGTCCGGGCTCCAAGCCCGGAACGAATCTATCGCGAAGGTGCTCGTCCAGATACTCCGCCTTAAAACCGCAGTGAGTCGCTTAGCTTCATACGCGCGCTGACCACTCTGCTAAGCCTTCTCCCATATGCTGTGTGGCGCTGTGAAATTTCCACCGCTCCGCAAATGTGCCTTTCTTTGTTTTAAAATGGTCATTGAACAACTTCACGACTGAATCGTAATCGAGTGTACCGACATCCTTTGGTGAAGCCAAATCACGCACGAGCTTGTAAGTTGATTCTGACAAATTGCTCAATAATATAGCTCGTCGTTTCGTACCGGCTTTATCCGAACCTGTATCCGCCGAAATGTCGTTCGCGAGAAACCACTGTTCTAAACGTTCTTTATACACAGACCACTCTTGTACGTCATGGTTAAAAGTAGATAAGACGCCAACCGCTAATTTCGCCATTATTATTGCACGCGTTGCACTTTTACTCGTTCGCCAACTGTTAGGTTTGTGTTCGGGAGTCGAAGGAATGAAAACAACCGATACGCTCAAGATCGTATATTCGACTGTCGCAGCAGCCGTTGCGTCTTTTTTATGTCAACCTACCGCCTAAACAGTGTAATAAAACCTGAGTTTTACTCTACAATATAACACTTTACTTCCTTAAACACTTGTTTTAGTGACTCGTCAGATTTAAGATTGTAAATAGACCGCACGGCATTGAAATGTGAACCATCCTCACATTTCAATAAGTTAGGTTAGGTTAGTTTGTAGTGTTTATGAAGAAGTATACTGAAGTAAAGAAAAATGATACAAATAAAAATACTGAAGACGTGGCTGTATGGACTTGATCCTTTGCCAATTCAGAATGGGTGTATTGAAAAAAAATATATCATTGGCTCGCTAACACCAAATCGAAAACGGTTTGTGAGCGCGATATCAGTTATAAAAGCTGTTGGCGCAAAAAGGAACGCAGCCCTTCTTGTCAACTGTCAAAGTGTCAACGTTGAAGTTTATTTTCAGCCTTCCTTCTCTTATCAAAAGCATGTGAATTTGAATTTTATTTATCATCCATTCATCACATCATAGAAATAAATTAATCACTTGGTACGTTTACATCACATCACGTAGTCCCGTGTTCACACATTTGACAGCCCCTAAACCTCGATGGACGGTTAATTTGACAGAAATCCAATACAAAATGTTCCAATCAAACAGAATCAAAACAATTGGGTACTTTGGAAATTAATCTTAGTAACCTATTTATTTTCTTTCATACTGAAGCTACACAATGAAACGAAGCAAGCAAGGAGATGGACAAGATCATAAGGAAGACCTCCAAATAACCGGAGAATCTGTAAGAAACTATGAACCTATTGTCAAAATAATCTAATTATACTAATCTAATAAAACCTTAGATTATGAAGGTATCACCCTTGATTTCATATGAGAGAGAGTAAGTACTATGAGGTCACTAAAAAACATAGATGCACTCAAATTGGGACATGGGATAGGCATTGCAGGCGCTTAACATGAAAAAACTGAAAACAGGTGTAGCAAAACAGAAATCTAATTGAGTTCGATTTGCCTTAAAAATAAATGATCCTTATATGCTGAACTCATTTTCAGGTTTACTGCTGCGAACTTGACCCAGAGACTAGCACAACCCTCCAGGTTCATCTTTTTAAGGATGTAAAAAATGTTGAAGATGTGAGAAAAAATATATTGAATGGAAGTTGGAAGTGTGCTATTATAAAGCCAGCCTTGATATTGGATCCATTGCAAATTGCAGTGGCTGCTAACAGAGCTGTACTTTCAGAGAAACGTAACACAATGACCACCAGAAATGTGTACACAGAAATACTGTACAACTTGTCCCTTACCAAGAATATTTCACAAAGCCTCAGCAAGTTTGGAATTGAGAAGGACACCGATATGCTGGTGTGCTTCTTGATCGAGTCAAAGAACCACAGTCCTGAAATTTTATCAAAAATAGAAGGTGAAGAGTGTCCAGTCAGCAGCCTTATAGAGTTTCGAGATTTAGTAAAAATTAAAAATGTCTACAAGTTCAATGGTATAAAATGTGATGTAGATTTACAAGAAATGTTGAACATTATTATAAGTAGAATGATAACAAAAAACATTATTTCATACTAATAAATAAACTAACCATTACCATGGAATACCGTTTTTTCAAATTCAAATGGAAAGTAATGAAAGAGCACTACAACACTGTTGAAAATAGAATGCCAGTAAATAGCTGCATTTACATCTGGGAAAATGATTTATCTTTTTTTTGAAAGTGCTTTTCTAATATCCCTGAGAGCGAATCTCTTAGAAAACTCTTTAAAGGAATTAATGTACTCACTGGCCTCTCAATACATTTTGATAATATCATATACGTATGCAAAAATTTTGATCTTTTAACAAAAAAAGTGACATTCATTCTTATAACACAAGATACAAAAAGAAACTTGTCATTCCAGACTTTAGATTGGCCAAAACAATAAATTCATTTTTGGGAAATTGTATTAAATTTTTTAACAATATACTGCACAATGTTGTCGAACTACCTATTAATAGGTTTAAATCGCATGTCAAGACTACCCTAATGTCTAAAGGGTATTATAAAATTCAAGACTATCTTGATGACTAAAATCCAGAGGGACAAACTTGCTGTTTGAGAGTTTAGGCAGTGGATTACACGTGGAGGGCGACAATGACAGATGGAAAATTGTTATAGTCGGCGCTTATAGCTAGGTACTTGCCACATCAGGGACTCACTTCACACACTTCACAGGCCACAATCACTCGAAATGTCTGTAAGGAGCTTCACAGGATACACACGCAGCGAAAGCGCTCTGGTCGGTCTATTACATGTGTCATAGGTAACGTCTCGGTGACAACTGGGGGCTCCGGGGTTCTCACGGTACGTTTTAAACAAATAAAAAACTAGGCAAGTACGCGTGCGAGTGCGCGCGGCGCAGTATCAATAGGGTACACAAACAAATGAAAATATTGTAGTAAACATATCGCCCGCCCTAAACACGTCAAGTGTTTACGAGAAGGTTAGGAAGCTAAGTAAAGGAAGTTCACTGGACAGGAAGACGAACTAATTTCGTCAAAGTTCTCTTTAGGCTACCGGTAGGAGTTTTAACATCTACCACACGAACAACTTGGTCTTGGCCAGGGTATAAATTAATAATGCGTCCACGACGCCACTGCAAAGGGGGAAGGTTGTCATCTTTTATGAGTACTAGCTCACCCACTTTAGGAGGATCACAAGGAGAGGTCCATTTATTTCTAATTTGTAATGTATTTTTGTATCTTAATGCCGGCGGGACCAAAAGTGCTGGGTAATTTGTTGGATTAGCTGAAACCGTGTAAGGCGATGCAATTTTACGTCTTTATAAGGGTACTCCGGAAGTGCAGTTAAGGGTTGTCCAATTAAGAAATGGCCGGGAGTTAACACTTCGACATCATTAGGGTCCGGAGAAAGTGGGCACAATGGGCGTGAATTTAAAACTGCTTCAATTTTAGCAAAAACAGTGGTCAGCTCTTCAAATGTAAGGGGGGTATCGCCTACTACTCGTTTTAGGTGCGATTTCGCCGATTTAACCGCAGCTTCAAAAAGACCGCCCCAATGAGGGCAAACAGGAGGATCGAAAACCCAGGATATGTTCCGCTTTGAAAGCTCAGAACCAATAGCCGCCTGGTTTTGAGACAGGAAACACTCTAACTCTTTAAGGTAATTGTTGGCACCGATGTAATTTCGACCGCAATCAGATCGGATTAGGCGGGGTACACCACGACGCGACACGAATCGGGAAAAGGCCGCAATAAAGGCTTCAGTAGTTAGGTCCGACACAACCTCAAGGTGAACGGCTTTAGTAGAAAGGCAGACAAATACACAGAGGTAACTTTTCACTAACCTTTTGTTCCTATAGGCCTGGACTTTGGTAAAAAAGGGTCCTGCAAAATCGGTACCTACACCGTCAAACGGTCTAGCAGCCGTGACGCGGTCTTTAGGTAGGTCACCCATGAAGGGTTGAGATACAGCCGCTTTGAGACGATAACAGGGAAGGCATTTAAAAATCACATGCTGAATAGCTCTGCGTGCAGACAAGATCCAAAACTCTCTATTTAACATGGCAAGAATTGCATTAACACCAGCATGAGCATTCTCGCGATGGTAATGTGAAATAAGGATGTTCACGAAATTACCATTCTTAGGCAGAAGAAGGGGATGGCGCGCATCAAAGGATAGATCGGAGTTTCGTAATCGACCTCCAACTCGAATCAGGCCTCTGTCATCTAGAAATAAATTCAACTTTCTAAGGGAGTTAGTGATAGGATCGCCACGCCGTAAGCGATCAAGTTCATCAGAAAAGGAGGTAAATTGAACGATTTTCACTAAAAACAAAAGGGAATCTCTCCGTTCCTCAGGGCTCAGGTAGGACAAGTAAGATTTAGGAAATAAAAACCGCCTTAGGTAACAAGTCATGTTTATTAGCTTGTTCAAAGAACTATACCGCTCTAATAAGAATGAGGGATCCGGGGTAGGAACATCGGCAGAGACTACTAAACAACGTAGTCCAGGAAGATCACTACTTGGGTTAGGTTCCGAAATACCGGGCCAGTTGTCAGGAGACTGCGTCAACCACAAAGGTGAAAACCAAAGGGAGTGGTCGATCAGTCGGGTGACTGACATACCTCTCGATGCACAGTCACTAGGGTTTATGTAGCCTGGGACGTGCCTCCATTCACTAGATGTAGGACTATTATTAATCTGGGAGACACGATTAGCCTCAAAAGTCTGAAGGAGGTGAGGAGTGGTTTTTAACCAACAACACGATTTTACTATCCGTCCAACTATGGATTGAAGTCAACACAGACGACCTTTGCAGACAAAGAGCGACCTGATGAAGAAATTTAGAGAGGAGGGTAGCTCCCAACAATTCCAACTTGGGAATTGTTAAACGGGTCCGAACAGGGGCAACTTTAGATTTAGCCATAACAAGATGGACGGAGCAAACACCAGACGGAAGTTCTGCACGTAAATAAACAGCGGCAGCATATCCCAATTCAGAAGCATCACAGAACCCATGTAAGGATAAGGAGGAGGAACCTCTGGGAAGAATATGTGGCCACTTCACTAACCTTCGCTAGGTCCTGAACAAATGCAGTCCACTCTAAAGACAGGGGTTCATTTAAAGGATCATCCCAGGATAAGCCTGACATCTAATCATCTGATAAATTCCTTAGCCTTAAATACGACGGGAGATATCCAGCCACAAGGGTCATACATACGGGCAATCAAAGATAAAACTTTGCGTTTTGTAATAACTGCATCACGGGTATCACAGGTATAATTGTAGGTAAATGAGTCACTCACAGGATTGTACTGCACACCTAAAATAGCGACAGTCTGAGGATTATCTGGGTCTGAGAATGAATGAGGAAGTTGCAAATGATCCGGGGGCATATCCTCCAGGAGCTCGGGCCTGTTACTAATCCACTTACGGAGTTCATAACCACCAGAGGCCATTATTCCTATAAGTTCAGTTTTCAAGGCCCGGGCAGACGCAATAGTATCAGCACCAGTAAGACAATCGTCGACATAAATATCTCTCTCAAGGACTTCAGCAGCTCGAGGGAAGGTAAGTCTCTCTTGTTCAGCGAGCTCAAGAAGGGCACGAATTGCAATGAATGGACTGGAACGAAGACCATAGGTATTGGTATTAAGTTCATAGGCAAGAAGTGGCTGAGAGGGATCCTCACGCCAAAGCACAAGTTGGTACCTTCTATCATCAGGATGTACCCAAGTCATACGAAACATCATACGAATATCTGTTACAAACACTACCTCGTGCCTGCGGAAATTTAGGAGGATGTGAGAAATATCTCGCTGAAGCTTAGGGCCTGTATGTAAACATTGATTCAGGGACACTTTAGAGGACGTAGGACTACTACCATCGAACACAATACGTATTTTGTCACTAACGGACTTAAAAATTCCATGATGAGGGATAAAATAATGTTCCCGGGTCGAGTCATATGATGAAAGGGACATATGGTTTAAGTCAAGGTACTCGCGCATAAAGGAAATGTATTTCTCTCGAAAATTAGGATTGGCTTGCAAACGCTTCTCAAGATTATGGAATCGCCGTAAGGCATTGGTTTTAGAATCACCGAGAGGTGGACGATCATGAAGAAAAGGGAGTCTAACCATAAATCTACCATCGCTTTCACGAGTGGTAGTTGCTTTAAAAAAGGTTTCACACTCTATATCCAAGGGGTTCGCAACTGGAGATTGGGGGGCCTCTTCGATTTTCCAGAATTTTTTAACTATTTGGGACAGCGAGACTCCAGTCATGGGGGGTTCCAAATCAGTAAATCCTCCATAAACAGGACCACACAGGACATAACCAAATATCGTCGAGATAGCAGTAAGGCCATCAGGGGACACAAACAACTCGGACCTTAAAAGGCGACCAATGACGTCAGCTCCAAGAAGTACACTTATAGTACCAGGTTTGTAAAATAAAGGGTCAGCAAGAGGGAGGTGCTTAGTACAGGTAATTACACTTTTAGGTAAGTCTACCTCTGGGAGGGTACCAGCAATCACATCAACAACTATTGCACTGGTAGAGATTTCTGGAAAGGCAGAATTAACTGGCTTAAATGAAAAGGATACAATGCCCGGGGAAGAAATAGCTTGAACATTACCTATTCCACGAACAGGAACTGGAGAAGGAATGATAGGTAAGTTCATGTGGTCAACAACAAGCTCAGTAGTAAGAAGGCAGCCCTGAGCACCAGTGTCACATAAGGCACGCGCTTAAGGTTGGTTGGAAGCTAAGGCCGGGACGTCTCGGTATGAGCGCTCGCGATCGTAATTCACAGGAGAGGAGTCATTATAACACAGTGATGTGTGATGACTAGAACGGCGGCACGTGCGACAGCAATAATTTCGCGTGCATTGGGATATGGAGTGTCTATCCAGGCATCGATAGCACAGTCGGGCTTCTTTTACAAAGGTAACACGTTGACGTGTAGGAAGGCGAATAAAATCGGGACACTCGCGTAAGTAATGCGAAGTACTATTACAAAGGTGACATTTAGATGTCGTCGCAAAGGTAACAAAGGCTTGGAGGAGGTGGGGAACGCGCGTTAGGTTTAGGCAAACGAGGGGGAGCTTACAGTAGGGGGGGTAGTAGTGTCAACGACAGAAGCACTACCTACATTGTCGTGGTGCCTACATTCATCCTCAAGAAAGGTAATAAGATGATCAAAAGTAGGGAGGTGATGAGGATTATCGCCATAACGATGTTCAAATCTCGATTTTAACTCTGAAGGCAGTTAAGCAAGGCATAAGTGAACTAATAGGTACGACCAATGTTTAACAGGAAGTTCCAATCTTTCTAAGCATCGATAAGTCGAAAGCAGGGGGTTCAGGAACGACACACGTAACCCGGAAAGTTTAGGCGTTATAGTAGGGAGCATCATTATTTGAGCAATGTGGGTATCCGCTAAAACACGCAGGTTATGGTACCTACGTTTTAGGAGGTCACGGGCCACGGTGTAATTGCCCGCCTCAATCTTGAGGTGTTGTATTAATCGACGAGGTTCATCCGATAAGGCTCCCACCAAATAGTGTAGCTTCAAAGTCGGGGTAAGGGTAGGCTGGTTGTCCACCACGCTATCAAACTGGTCTATAAAACTGATCCAACTATCGGGACGGCCATCAAACTTAGGTATAGGTAGGTCAGGTAATTTACTAGCCGGGTTATCAATAGCCAGGGATTTATTCTCCTTGAAGGGGGTGCTAGTACGGGACGTCTCGAATTGGTGAGGTCGTATTTCGTCTAACTTAATTTTTAAGTTGTCTACTTTGTCCCTTACTACGCGTATCTCGTTCTTAACTTGCACATATTCTTGTTCATAAATAGCAGGATCGAGATTACCTAACAGCTTGGAACAAGCGGCGGAAAACTTGTCGCACATAAGTGGCAGGTCGGAAAGACGCGCTCGCATACGATTGGAGGAAAAGGTCTCAAGAACTCGGTGGGTATCATCAACCCAGTCACTAATATAACGGAGTTCACCAATAGCTTCACGGTATTCAGCTGTATCCGTGTAAAGTACGGCCCTTACGGTCTCGTTGCCGGTTTCGGTATCCGACATTTTATTTACTTTAAATCGCAAGAAACAAGGTAGGTAAATTAAACTCACAAAAGATTTCAATACGATGCGTAAAGGAACAAATAGTAAGGGACGGCACCGGGTATGGCAAACGTAACTCGTAAACAACTTGCACGCGGTCACGCGGTAATGGCGTGATCAATAGGGAAACAAAGCGCACCTCACTTGCACTCAAAGGGTAGGTAATTAACGCGCTAATCGATTTAATCGACACTTATGTAAAAGGGGTTGTACTCGAATGGTATTAAGGAATTTACTGTAAATAGGTTAGATATATGACGAGACGTTTTTTTCAAATTACAAAGGAAGGTAGCAAATAAATAACTCTCAATTAAACAAATTACGTTACTAATAAGGGGTCCTAATAAAAACTACGCTCTGCTACCAAAATGTTTGAGAGTTTAGGCAGTGGATTACACGTGGAGGCGACAATGACAGGTGGAAAATTGTTATAGTCGGCGCTTATAGCTAGGTACTTGCCACATCAGGGGTTCACTTCACACACTTCACAGGCC
This sequence comes from Pyrausta nigrata, assembly GCA_949316185.1. Taxonomy (NCBI): domain Eukaryota; kingdom Metazoa; phylum Arthropoda; class Insecta; order Lepidoptera; family Crambidae; genus Pyrausta; species Pyrausta nigrata. Next base: position 479,470 of record OX438943.1, read on the forward strand.
ACAATCACTCGAAATGTCTGTAAGGAGCTTCACAGGATACACACGCGGCGAAAGCGCTCTGGTCGGTCTATTACATGTGTCATAGGTAACGTCTCGGTGACAACTGGGGGCTCCGGGGTTCTCACGGTACGTTTTAAACAAATAAAAACTAGGCAAGTACGCGTGCGAGTGCGCGCGGCGCAGTATCAATAGGGTACACAAACAAATCAAAATATTGTAGTAAACATTGCAAAATGCCAAAAAGCCTAGGTCTAAAACTGACAAAGTCAGAAGTACAGATATAAGAAATAAAACAAAAGTAACAGATATATTTTTATGTATCAACCAACTCAAATGGAGATATACTGGGCATATGCTCCGTTGTAAATACGAAAAATGGAGCAAACAGGTGACAGTCTAGTATCCGAGAGATGGCTTCAGAAGCCGATGGCGAAAAGTTCTAAGATGGGAGGATGACCTGAAACTAACACTAGGCCCTGTTTGGTTACGAGTGGCAGCTGATAGAAAGCAATGGAAATATTTGGAGGAGGCCTATGTCGAAAGACACCAAACTAAGGGACATATTATAATTAGTGAAATGTTATTTTTGTAAGGCAAACTGTAACAAGTTCGGAAATAAAGGCTTTATTATTATTTTTATCAGGCCAAAAACCTCTCGCCTCTCGGGCGGTAATGATAAAAAATTCATTGAATTTTTTGTGACCACATAACCAGCAATAGCACAGTTGGCCGGGGGCAAAAGAGAAAGAAATCGGCGGACGATGCGTGCGGTATCAAGCAGCACCGCCTTCTGCATCTTTGCTGGAAGCGAGCCTCCGACGAATCCTAGTCTTTTTAGGTGTACACCTAATGTGATTGGGATTAACCTGTTTGCCGATATAACAATTGGTATGATTTCAGTGGACGCCACTTCCCACATTTCGTCAACCTCGTGTACAAGGTCCAAGTACTTGCGTTGCTTTTTGGTCTCGGCCTTCACAGGGTTCTCGTCATGAGGGATAGTGACGGTTAAGAGGTCTCCAAAGCGCAGCCAATGCACGGAAGCTTTATTATTATTATCTTGATGACGAGATTGTATGGACGGTCCAGGCTCCACCAATCTGATGTACCTACCTTTTTATTGTATCTTTTATATATATTTTTATGACAGCTAGTGGTGACTGAATTTGTTCCGGTGCTTCTTCTCAGCACTTGCCTGATTGTCTGTATCTTGTCTCAAAGCACTAGTAGGGCCCAAAAGATAAGGAGACATGTTCGGGCCCCCTAAGGGCCAATATTACTGAATTTTTAAATTTTGACGTTCATAAGTGGAATTTTCTTTCCTAAATTGAATAAATGATTTTTGACTTTGAATACACTAAATCAGGCTGTACCACAGAATAAGTACTAGTACCTACTCAATGAAATTCAAAGAAATATTACATTTTCGTTTAGACACCTACAGAAATCCATTGCAAGATTAATTAATTCTTATAACTCTGGAATATGACTCATACATAATACACTACCTATTCAGAGGCGTACTATCATGCAACGCGATAGAGCTGACTCCTACAAAGAAACTACTAACGCCACCTAGCACACCATTATAGCACTTTATTCATGCTCGTCCAGCCAGCAACGTAGTGTCGCGCGCCGATTAGCACATTGCAGTGGGTCGCTACGCGTCGGTACGTTTTTGCAACCTACGGAGTTACACAGGCCTGGCTGTACCTGATAGATTCATGAGAAAGGGATCTTAACCCTAGTTAAAAAGAAAAAATAAGAATGTTTATATTTTTTATTTTAACAAGAACAATAATTATTATGTAAAATGTACATTTAAATTACACAATTTGTAAAAGCATAATCAATCCATTCATAGAGAAGTGCCATTCATGTCCACAACATACAATGGTCAAGTTTGTTCATAATCACAATAATATGCTGTTGATCAATATCCATTTTACAGACACAGTAGCTATGTAGACTCTGCATGCAGTCACAGTAATGTACATTTTATTGGGGATAAAATTTTAATAATTTGATATTGTTCATACGAACGATCCTAATCCAATCACTAATAATAATAGTAGACTATTCAGTATGTTAAATGCTCATTGTATAACTTAAACTATACATAGGTATGATAATAGCTGCATTTCATCATATTATCGATAAATTTACAAGTACATATTCTGAACAATCATTGTAATACAATAATAATAAAAATTCAAAATAATTGTCTCGATTATACTCATGCACATATTTTATTCTCTAGCTATAAATTAAATATAGTAACGAAGTGAACACAAAGTCGGTCACTCACGCTTATCGTACGAAACCACAGACCACACAACCTAAAGACCACGCATTGCGGGGGACTAACATTCGCCTAGGTTATGCAGTATCACTGCATAACAGCCGACCCCGCCCCCTTTCGTTCCTCATTCCGCTACCGACACTCAAAGTAACAACATTGACCTTGCTCCCGAAAAAAAAAAAGCGGTAATAATGCCGTATTGTTCAGTGAAATGGTGCGAAAGGTGTAGTACAACATCTAGTCTCACGAAAGATGGCATTACATTTCACCGGTAAGTAATTTTTCCTATCAAATTAATTGAAATAGTCCAATATCAAAAATGAAATAAAATGTTTTATTTCAAAGAGCACGCGTTGATGTCTTTTTTTTGCTATCCCTTTCTCGCAAGTTAAATTCAAATGATGTTGTCTCAATTTGTCAATTAGCAAGGAGTAAAATAGTGTCGGAAACATACTAGTAAACCTAAAATTTAGAATATCGACAAATCCTAAATAAAACAAGTGATAAGTGGGTATCTAAATTTCAGTTATTTCATATATATTTTAATAAAGTGACTTTACAAAAGAGCACTTACGATGAATTGAAATAAGTGTAAAGTGCTTAAACAAACAAACTTTTACTAATAAAACAAACAACTTAACTAAACTTTTTAAAATAAATATATTAAACTTCACATTGCGTACGATTGCCATTTTTTTCACACTTAGTTTTCGTACACTTAACAAAATGATGTTGAGTAAGATAGGTAACTTGTTTTACTGAAACCGCTAAATTTTGGAAAGTAGCAAAATAACGTGAGATCTCCGGCGATTGACCTTTGCCCACTCCAGTTTTTTTTAAATTGCTATTTATCGGAAGTTGGTTGTTTGTGCCTTTTTTTTTTAAATGAATTATTTTAAAGCTCCTTAATATTTTCTTACTTTTTTAACTCGGGTATCGATATCAAGATAAGATATGTCTTGCCCATCACTATTGAGCTATCACTGCCATTGTCAATTTTGACGTCTCCTTGTACTAGCCAATCAGAACGAGCAGACCTCTCCCCGCACCCCACCAACTTTTGGCGATTTTGTTTCGTATTAGAGTTGATAAAAGCGTTGTCTTAGGTTGTGTGGTCTGTGTACGAAACCCTATTAAAATTAAAATGGCATCTAATATTTATTAAGTCTTAGGAACTTTCAGTAAATCAGCGATCACAAAAACATTTGAAACAAAAAATATATTTTTCTCGTACAAAACTAAGTACCTAATTGTATGACAAACATTGTTGTAGTAATATTACATAAGTTGTGAGACTAACAGTGAGCAGTCCCTGAGGTAAACAGAGTGTCGGGGCCGTTGTAGGCCGTTGTAGCCGCCGGCGCCGGCGCGACGCGCTAGCACCGTCTGAACACTTCATCGATGGCGCGTGCTAGTGCTACGTAGGTTAAACTTTACTAAATTCTCGCAACACGTTCGTAACTTCCGGTATACGTATAGCGTGATAATGATAAAAGCTTTGATAAATAAATAAATAAGTGTAGACAAATAGAGCAATTATTATTTGATTGCGATTATCAGAATAATCGAATACAGTAGCAAAGTTAGAAGTTAGGTTTTTCAATGCATAGTTATTGAAGTAGAAACAGTAAAAGAATAGTAAGTTTTTAACATTGACCACGCATGTGAGTGCGGACGAACTCGCCCGACGCAAAACGCGCCGAGCGCGACGATCTACGCTAGATAAATAACTATAAATATTGCATTACTGGGTAAAGTACACGGCTGCGCTTCTCGTTAGAACACTATGTACAAAGTAATTACATACTTAAAGCGTTACATTTGTGAATATTGTATAACGTAGGTATTTGGCTAGTTGCGGCCGCGGTAGCACCAAACGTTCATGTCGGCCGCTCCCCACAAGTAGTTTAACCCTTAATTACAATGGATTGAAAAAAAAAGGAATATATGTTTTCTATATTTACATTCGATTAACGTTAAGTCAGTATAATTTTGAGTCATAATAAAGGATGGTCAATTACTGGTATTCACCGTATCTCCTTCGATGTAATAAATATGGGTAAAGGTGAACTGTGAAGTGACGCGGCATACTCGGCGGCGACAGTGGGGGCGTGTGGGGCACTGCTGCGGACAACAATCTAGTTAACCATCGGAATTTTCTCTCAATTCTAATAAAACTAAACATGTTTAAATCATTCAACACTCCATCTCCACATCACTGACATTACCGTCTTCAATCTCAAGTCATCTAAAGAATGGGTTCATGATGCTCATGATACCTAATAAACATGACTCAGAGGGAGCTTTATACCTAAACTGTGCAGTATCACATCTTCTTTACAGTCGTATACCTCAATGACTGAGGGTCGTGATCATTATGTGGAATGAAACACACAACGACTTTCTTGGCAATTTTAATGGAGTGATTTGCCCTTGCCTTCTCCTTTTCACACAGTAGCCAACTTTTAAGCAGGTTTCTTATATCTTGGTGCAGGCGGAAATCGCACTCACGATCTCGGATAAGAAGTGAAGTTTTCTCCGCTCGGCTATGGTGGAAGGGCAGCTGTAGACGTACCTGACGCGCGAGTGCGGTAGTGGGGGGGGGGGGGTCTACTGGTGGAAGGGCAGCGGCAGCGCGAGGCTGTAGAGCGAGGGTCACCGGCGCGCCTCCGACACGTACACGCACACTGACGAGTCCTTCGAGCCCACGCCAAGCGCCACCCTGGAAAAATTAAGTATTTTTTAAAAAACTGCTGTTTTTCGACAATATCTGTCACTGTCTATTTCAGCAGCACATATTTAGAAGAAGAAGAAGAAGAAAATACATTTATTAATGAATTGACATCACATAACACACGAAAACAGACAACGTAAAGGGCACGGGTATAAAACAAAAAACTCAATTTCAATAGCACTGTGAGTGTGTATAGTGTATATCGTAATTCAGTGACATAATATTCAAAGAGAAAGGAAGCTAATATTGTATATAAAATTATGTAAACATTGAATATGGGATATGTGCAATCTGACCTGATACATTTCTAAATAAGATAAATGTGACAAAAAGTTTAGTAAGCCTCCCTGTACACGCCGCACATTATATCTGCACGTGTGTGTGTGTCTGCGTGTGTGAAAGAGAGAGCGAATGCGCAAGCGCACGCATACCTGAGCGGGTGGAAGGCGAGGCAGGCGACGGGCCCGATGCGCGCGCCCATGAACCCCTCGTGGAACTTGATGCTGTTCAGGTGCGCGCCCTTCAGGTCGTACACGCTGATGCACTGGTTCACCGACCCACTGCACATTACAAATTATACTTAATTAGTTAGGGAAAGAAAAAAAAAATGATAACTAAGGTAAACGTGACCACGACCTGGAGCCTTATCTTTAAATTCACTCGTATGACATTCTGTTAGCGAATGCGGCATAATTTATTTCTATCGTTTGTCTTCTGTGACGAGTGAGTAGAGGTCCTCGTTGCGGTTCCGAGCGGTTGAGTGTATTCGATCAAGTGATTTAATGATTTTCAACTACACATAACACTCCTCAAGGGTAATCAAGCTCTTATTGAGTAAGTACTATATTGTATTCATTAATACATAGAAACATATTGTATGTTTTCCTATCGTAATTCTGGCTGTGAAATCCTGTTTAAATTTCTTATTTTATTTTAGTGTACTTATTGCTGGAGCCTTATTTCACTGACTAAATTAGGCTGGTCGCGGGTCTGGTCTTGTTGGAATGCGGCCGCTAACCCTTAGAGTTGTCAATTTGCGAGGAAATGAGTCATTCAGTTGTGCATCGGCCCCGATCCGGCACGCGATCAGTTCCGAGAGAACTTACTGAGTTTGGTGGATACATAATGTACCTACCTACGGTCCGTCGAGTTGGTTCGTGATACCGGTACAGAGTTACAAACATTTACTGTTATGAAGTTTGTTCGGTATGCACAAATAAAAAAAAATTTTTTTTTTTATGATACTAGGAAGAAGTAGCTTTTTTATCCTTGATTGAATCATTAATATTCGAACAACAAAATCAATTTAGCTGTATTCATCGTTTATCCGCCCGTACTGGTATCGCGTGGCAGTTTGGCGGCCTGTAGGTACAGTACCTGCTTGCTCCATCGTCATGTCCACCATCACTGTTCCTTATTTTAGTAATTCGTGGTCAACTGTAATTGGCTAATTAAGTTATTTCGTCTTGTAATTATTTTAAGTTATATGCTGTTGTTGTCCCAATAAATAAACTATAGGCGTCTCTGTCACTACCAGCAAGACGACGAATTCACACTCTCGTTCGTCACTGCGGCACTCGCGCGATTGCTTAGGTACACGCGTGCACCATATGTACCCGATCGCAAGGAGCATAAGTATCACTCTGACCAACTTGTAGGGGCCGTGTGTGCATTACAACGCTGTCACTGCAGCGCACGCGCGATTCTTCGGGCGAGCCGCGTAAGTATGACTCGCATTCTGACCTATTGTATGAAAACAGAGTACTGTTTGTTGTGTATACTGTGTGTGTGCACTCACCAGGCGAGCAGGTCGGCGAGCGGGCCGGGCGCGCGCACCGGCTCGCGCACGCACGCGTCCAGCGAGCGCGAGTCGTGTGTGTGTGTGTGTGTGTGTGTGTGTGTGTGTGTGTGTGTGTGTGTGTGTGTGTGTGTGCACTCACCAGGCGAGCAGGTCGGCGAGCGGGTGCACGTCGGCGGCGGCGAGCGGGCCGGGCGCACGCACCGGCTCGCGCACGCACGCGTCCAGCGAGCGCGAGTCGTGTGTGTGTGTGTGTGTGTGTGTGTGTGTGTGTGTGTGTGTGTGTGCACTCACCAGGCGAGCAGGTCGGCGAGCGGGTGCACGTCGGCGGCGGCGAGCGGGCCGGGCGCACGCACCGGCTCGCGCACGCACGCGTCCAGCGAGCGCGAGTCGTGTGTGTGTGTGTGTGTGTGTGTGTGTGTGTGTGTGTGTGTGTGTGTGTGTGTGTGCACTCACCAGGCGAGCAGGTCGGCGAGCGGGTGCACGTCGGCGGCGGCGAGCGGGCCGGGCGCGCGCACCGGCTCGCGCACGCACGCGTCCAGCGAGCGCGAGTCGTGTGTGTGTGTGTGTGTGTGTGTGTGTGTGTGTGTGTGTGTGTGCACTCACCAGGCGAGCAGGTCGGCGAGCGGGTGCACGTCGGCGGCGGCGAGCGGGCCGGGCGCGCGCACCGGCTCGCGCACGCACGCGTCCAGCGAGCGCGAGTCGTGTGTGTGTGTGTGTGTGTGTGTGTGTGCACTCACCAGGCGAGCAGGTCGGCGAGCGGGTGCACGTCGGCGGCGGCGAGCGGGCCGGGCGCGCGCACCGGCTCGCGCACGCACGCGTCCAGCGAGCGCGAGTCGTGTGTGTGTGTGTGTGTGTGTGTGTGTGCACTCACCAGGCGAGCAGGTCGGCGAGCGGGTGCACGTCGGCGGCGGCGAGCGGGCCGGGCGCGCGCACCGGCTCGCGCACGCACGCGTCCAGCGAGCGCGAGTCGTGTGTGTGTGTGTGTGTGTGTGTGTGTGCACTCACCAGGCGAGCAGGTCGGCGAGCGGGTGCACGTCGGCGGCGGCGAGCGGGCCGGGCGCGCGCACCGGCTCGCGCACGCACGCGTCCAGCGAGCGCGAGTCGTGTGTGTGTGTGTGTGTGTGTGTGTGTGTGTGTGTGTGTGTGTGTGCACTCACCAGGCGAGCAGGTCGGCGAGCGGGTGCACGTCGGCGGCGGCGAGCGGGCCGGGCGCGCGCACCGGCTCGCGCACGCACGCGTCCAGCGAGCGCGAGTCGTGTGTGTGTGTGTGTGTGTGTGTGTGTGCACTCACCAGGCGAGCAGGTCGGCGAGCGGGTGCACGTCGGCGGCGGCGAGCGGGCCGGGCGCGCGCACCGGCTCGCGCACGCACGCGTCCAGCGAGCGCGAGTCGTGTGTGTGTGTGTGTGTGTGTGTGTGTGTGTGTGTGTGTGTGTGTGCACTCACCAGGCGAGCAGGTCGGCGAGCGGGTGCACGTCGGCGGCGGCGAGCGGGCCGGGCGCGCGCACCGGCTCGCGCACGCACGCGTCCAGCGAGCGCGAGTCGTGTGTGTGTGTGTGTGTGTGTGTGTGTGCACTCACCAGGCGAGCAGGTCGGCGAGCGGGTGCACGTCGGCGGCGGCGAGCGGGCCGGGCGCGCGCACCGGCTCGCGCACGCACGCGTCCAGCGAGCGCGAGTCGTGTGTGTGTGTGTGTGTGTGTGTGTGTGCACTCACCAGGCGAGCAGGTCGGCGAGCGGGTGCACGTCGGCGGCGGCGAGCGGGCCGGGCGCGCGCACCGGCTCGCGCACGCACGCGTCCAGCGAGCGCGAGTCGTGTGTGTGTGTGTGTGTGTGTGTGTGTGCACTCACCAGGCGAGCAGGTCGGCGAGCGGGTGCACGTCGGCGGCGGCGAGCGGGCCGGGCGCGCGCACCGGCTCGCGCACGCACGCGTCCAGCGAGCGCGAGTCGTGTGTGTGTGTGTGTGTGTGTGTGTGTGCACTCACCAGGCGAGCAGGTCGGCGAGCGGGTGCACGTCGGCGGCGGCGAGCGGGCCGGGCGCGCGCACCGGCTCGCGCACGCACGCGTCCAGCGAGCGCGAGTCGTGTGTGTGTGTGTGTGTGTGTGTGTGTGCACTCACCAGGCGAGCAGGTCGGCGAGCGGGTGCACGTCGGCGGCGGCGAGCGGGCCGGGCGCGCGCACCGGCTCGCGCACGCACGCGTCCAGCGAGCGCGAGTCGTGTGTGTGTGTGTGTGTGTGTGTGTGTGCACTCACCAGGCGAGCAGGTCGGCGAGCGGGTGCACGTCGGCGGCGGCGAGCGGGCCGGGCGCGCGCACCGGCTCGCGCACGCACGCGTCCAGCGAGCGCGAGTCGTACGTGCGGATCACGCCCTCCGCGCTGCAAAAAAAACATTCTAATTAGCGTGATGAATAAAATAAAAATCATATCATTAATAGGAGTTTGATGATTACACCCTCGATGTCGCAAGCAAAAAAGTTTATTAAAATAAGTATTAAAAAAAAAAACTAATCAAGACTCAAGTGCACGCTTTCATCTTTAAGTTACTCGTTTTCATATTAATAACTAAAAATAATTCCAGTACGCAACTATAATAGCATAAGTATGTTTCAAGCAAAAAAAATCGCGAAGCAGCATTATTGCTTACCATCGATATTCGCCTAGATATTTGCCACTCTAATCTTAAACCCACCTACCGGCGTAAGATTGAGCGGTGCGACGCCGTACTCGTAATTCGTCCATCTTTCACGCGATTCAGCCGGCGCGATGTGTGACTTTGATACCGGGCGTTATTCACAGCTTTGGTAGAGGCACAAAATAAGTACTAGTACTTCGTACAGAATTCCTACTCAATGTCGTCAACGATATGGTGTACTTTAGTTCGTCTCAGAGTAAAGCACATTTTCGTTTAGACATCTACAGAAATACACTGCAAGATAATTTCATTCTTATAACTCTGGAATATGATTCATAATACACTAAACCTGATTAGATATGTACTATCATGCGACGCGATTGGGTTGACTGCTACAAGAAGCTACTAACGCCATCTAGCACACCTTTCTAGCATTTTATTCATGCTCGTCCAGCCAGCAACGTAGTGCCGCGCGCCGCCGTTGAATAAAACGCGCGCGTGTGTATACTCGTTAGCGACACACAAGTTGATTAGCGCACCACGGTGTCGCGGCGGTAGAGCGGGACGGCGCTAGAGCGAGACGGCGCTAGAGCGGCGCGGTACTCACCACACGGTGACGAGCGCGCGCGTGTCGCGGCGGTGCGCGGCGGTAGAGCGGGACGGCGCTAGAGCGGCGCGGTACTCACCACACGGTGACGAGCGCGCGCGTGTCGCGGCGGTGCGCGGCGGCCAGCACGGGCGCGCGGTGGTGCGCGAGGCGGTAGAGCGGGACGGCGCTAGAGCGGCGCGGTACTCACCACACGGTGACGAGCGCGCGCGTGTCGCGGCGGTGCGCGGCGGTAGAGCGGGACGGCGCTAGAGCGGCGCGGTACTCACCACACGGTGACGAGCGCGCGCGTGTCGCGGCGGTGCGCGGCGGTAGAGCGGGACGGCGCTAGAGCGGCGCGGTACTCACCACACGGTGACGAGCGCGCGCGTGTCGCGGCGGTGCGCGGCGGCCAGCACGGGCGCGCGGTGGTGCGCGAGGCGGTAGAGCGGGACGGCGCTAGAGCGGCGCGGTACTCACCACACGGTGACGAGCGCGCGCGTGTCGCGGCGGTGCGCGGCGGCCAGCACGGGCGCGCGGTGGTGCGCGAGGCGCTAGAGCGGGACGGCGCTAGAGCGGCGCGGTACTCACCACACGGTGACGAGCGCGCGCGTGTCGCGGCGGTGCGCGGCGGCCAGCACGGGCGCGCGGTGGTGCGCGAGGCGGTAGAGCGGGACGGCGCTAGAGCGGCGCGGTACTCACCACACGGTGACGAGCGCGCGCGTGTCGCGGCGGTGCGCGGCGGCCAGCACGGGCGCGCGGTGGTGCGCGAGGCGCTAGAGCGGGACGGCGCTAGAGCGGCGCGGTACTCACCACACGGTGACGAGCGCGCGCGTGTCGCGGCGGTGCGCGGCGGCCAGCACGGGCGCGCGGTGGTGCGCGAGGCGGTAGAGCGGGACGGCGGGCGCGCGCTCGTCCCAGGCGCGCACGGTCCCGTCGGCGAACCCGCACACGCACTCGTACGCGCCCGCACCCGCGCCGCCGCCGCCGCCGTCCCAGCCGCGCCACAGCGACGTCACGCCCGCTTCGCACTCTGCAAACGAACGACAGTATTACATTAAACCTCTGGATCTCCGGCCGAATTTTTGACTTTGATCGCGACGTGACATCACACGGTAGCTTTGGAGATTTCAATTCGATCAGTAAACGTTAAGAGAATGAGTGATGAATTGTAAATTAGGTGCTTTAATTACTATACGACAGCTCTGGAAAGATCTATAACTTAGGATTGTTACGAGTTTTTTGTAATATTTGCGTCATTTTCAAGTTTTAAACCTAGTAAAAGCCGCATCTACCACACGATGCGTGATGGAACTAAAGCATAGATAAACCACTTAAATTGAGCCTTTGCCAGCAGAATAGAATAGGAACTGGGACCGGCCAGCGCGAGCGTGCGTCGTCGTCGTCGTCTGTCTCACTGAGCGCTACTCACGCGTGTCTATATCCGCGTGCAGCAGCTCGCGGTGCGCGTCCCACAGGCGCACGACGGAGGCGGGCCCGGCCAGCGCGAGGGTCCGTCTGCGCGCGCACCACCGCACCAGGGTCGGCGGCGGCGTGGCGACGTACGCGCCGGAGCGGCCGCCCGCGGTCCCGCCGGTCGACATCGCGCCGCCTGACACCACTGAACAACGATACGCAATTAGAATCTATAGTCGGATAAGTTCGTGCGCGACCTTACTGAGAACAGAGATGCGGATGGCGAGGCATGCTAGCTGTCAGAGGGAACATGTGGTGATGCGCGAAAGGGGATTTCGTTTGAGACAGCCGCGTGCGATTGGCGCTTCCCCCCCCCCCCCCACACGTCTTGGACGCAAGGTAGTCGCGGATAAACTTTACAATAAATAAATGAGATCATCAGATTAGATCAGACTACATGGTTGTTTTATTCTTAGATAAACACCCAAAGTAATAGTTCGAGATCAACTTTAGGGCAACGTAGGTCTTAATTTATGGTCCATCGAGGCCAAATTTTTGAATCAGTGGATCCTAATGAGGATCGAAGCGCACCCTGCAGTGGACCGCTGCAGACACCAGGGTACGCCGCCAGCAGCGGTTCCAGTGAAGTGGAGCCCTGCAGATCAAAGGAGCTATCGAACTGAAGCCCGAGACATCGTGACGTCACTGGCAGAGCTTCAACCTGACGTCATCACATCGGCTTCTACGAGTACTGCGTCATCATCAGATCGGTTTGTGAGTGGAGTGCAAATAGTGAGTACATTTTGAACCTTGTATCTTCAGGAAAATTCCAATAGAACATTTTTAAGACAGTACAAAAAGTGAAGAGAATTTGAACCTTATTTGTTTGAAATAATTAACTTGGAAGAAATTTGTAAAATTTTGTTCTTAGAATATTTTAGATTAAATTAATTAGGACTTAGAATAATTTGTAAAAAAACGAAAGAACGGGAAACCTATGCCCGATTTTGGTTAGGATTTTTATAGTTCAAACACTTAATATTTTTTCAAAATTTAGTTCTTAGTTATCCGATTGTTTTGATAACTTAGATTAATTTTCAAGATGGATTTTATAATTAATGTACAGTTAGACTTACAAGAAACAAAACAGAAGGCTTTGACAAATTATAAGAAAAGCCCCAAAGATAAGATTAGTACGGAATATTTAGAAACCAGATTAGAAAATTTAGAACGGGATTGGTTATTGTTTCGTAAAAACTATACCAAATTATATGAAACCCAAAATCTAGAGGACATCAAAACGTCAAGTTATGTAATTGACGACGTTTATGATAGGACTGAGGACACTTATATAACCTACAAATCAACTCTGAAAGTTGAGATAAACAAGTTGAATGCGAACAAACGGCCAAATGTACAAGGTAGTAGTAATGTAAGTACCGGTGAAAATAGTTCTTTTGTAAAGCTACCCAAAATTTCCATACCCATCTTTTCCGGCAAATACAGAGTGGCAAACTTTTAGAGATTTATTTATATCATTAGTTCACAATAACAAACATTTAGATAATGTACAAAAGCTGCACTATCTAAAAGGGCACCCTACTGGTGAGGCAGAACAATTAATCAGGCACACACCGATAACTCAAGCTAACTACTGTCAATGTTGGGAACAGTTAGAAAAGCGTTACAACAACACACGCTACCTGGCAAACTGCATCTTAAAACGATTATTTAGCCAGAGACGCTTAAGATTTGAGTCGTCTTCAGGATTGAAAGAACTTTTAGATAATACCTCCGATTGTTTGAATGCCTTAAACAATCTAGGCGTGAATGTTTCCACATGGGATATTATGATCATCCATATCGTTACCTTCAAACTTGATCCAGAGACTCGTAAACAGTGGGAGCTTAGCGTTTCCAGTTCTGATTCCATTGACTTGCCGACATTTGACCAGTTCAAGATATTCATAGAGAACCGATTTAGAGCTTTCGAGTGCATAGAGTCCAAGAACTTTTCCCCCCACCAAGTTAGTACAAAATCTTTATAAGCCACCAGTGACAACCAGACCATGCTATGTGAGTTCTGCTCAGAAGGCCACAAGCTTTGTTTTTGTAAGAAGTTCACAAGTCTAAATTCCAAACAAAGACGAGAATTCGTAGTTGAGAACAAAATATGTTTCAATTGCCTAGGTAGTAATCATACAGTGTATGACTGCAAGAAACCGACTTCCTGCAAATTATGTCACAAACGTCATCACTCGTTACTGCATCTGCAATATTCAAAAGAAAATGTAGATTCACCATTAGGACAAAAAATTGAACCACAAACTTCGTCTTCAGATCACAGTTCGCCAATTGTCATATGTTCGTCAACAGGAAGGGTACCAATACCTAAACAAGTACTGTTACCTACTGCGCTTCTAAACACTCAATCTAGATCGGGTGACTTCCTAGTTGTGCGTGCATTGCTAGATCGGGGCTCGCAAGCCTGTTTTATTACAGAAGATGCCGTACAGCTATTAAACCTAAAGCAAAATGCAATTCAAGGAGCAGTGTCTGGTCTAGGTGAGAGCAGAAGTATACTTACAAAAAGTACAGTCGACCTAGTTATACAATCTCGGTATGATTCAAATTTCAAAATTCCAATAAAAATGTACGTTATAGAGAAAATAACGTCACACTTACCAGAGAAGACTATAAATTCAATGCAGTGGCAAGAACTGTCACACATAAAACTTGCAGATCCTCAATTTTATAGGCCATATAAAATAGACATTTTGTTAGGGGCAGAAGTTTACAGTGAAATATTAAACAATGGAGTACTAAAATGACCCAATAATCATATTGTAGCCCAATCCACCAAATTAGGCTGGATATTGTCTGGAGTAGTAGATCAAGCTAAAAACAGTACATCAGATAGATCAAACAATATTACAGTACTACATTCACAGGTCACGAACGGTGATTTTCCAAAGAAGATCTGGAAAAGAAAAGATCAGATCACTAGTACAAAGAAAATATTTACAAAAGAAGAAAAAAAGTACAAAGATTTATATAAATCAACAACAAAAAGAACGGAAGAAGAGCGCTTACCTTTTAAAGATAAACTTTCGTCTTACAAAGATAACAGTTCACATGAAGTGACTGTGAAAAGGTTTAGATCATTAGAGAAGAAGTTTGAAAGAGAGCAAGATTTAAAACACAAATATAGATAGGTCGTTAGTGACAACTTACGTTTAAATCCCATGTGTCCTGTCAAAAAAGAGAATAAAAATAATCGTGACATACCTAATCCTGCAGTTGTAGAAAATTATAGGACAACTACCAAGGTCAGCGCAGTGTATGACACATCCTGCAAAAATCAATTAGCAGAAGTACAAAATCCTTTTAATATAAACGACTCGGAGATCGTAGCACCTATGAAAGAAGAAGGCATAGAAATACATACAAAGATGAAGGAAAGTTTTAAGATGCAAAACTGGAACAGCAATAGTCTGGAACTCCTGAAAGAAAAAAAAAGAAGCTAACATTAAAGGAAAAAAAAAGGAAAGAAAGATGAGCTAAAAAGAAAAAAATGTTAATTTAAATAAAGACAAGAAAACTAAAAAAGAAAAGGACAAAATTAAGAACATGTAAAATAAGTTAACTAGGATAAAAATATTAGATCTTACCTGTAACCGCAGTGAAGATGATTTCCAGCACCTTGTGACTCAAAGATCAACAAAGAAATACAAAAACTGCAAAGTAAGGACTGATTACTCTTCAGTACTTACCTGACAGTCGTCACCGAAGCAGATGGAAAAAGTTCATACGAGTAGATAAATAATCGCGTGGATTAAAAAATAAAAATCTTTTGGCTCGTCGGAATGGTTTTATGTAAATATTAAATTTAAAGTACATTTTAGTTTACAGACGTTGTTTACTTTTAGTATTGATAGGTCATATAGGGTTAGTAGATCATTCATAAAAACATTTAGGACACCATATTAATAACCCATGTGGTAGCATTCTTATAGTATTCTTATTCTTATTCTTCTTGTGGTAGCCGACCCCAAATATAATGGGAACAGGGCAAGCGAATGATGATGATGTGGTAGCATTCTTGCGCACAAAAAGTTCTGTTTCTAATGTATACATATTACCCGTAACGAACGATTACACTAATTTGTAACTTTTAAATTTGTAATTATAACATTTTGTTTTTCTTGTATATTCAACTTATTGCAGTACTGATTATATTTATTCATTTTTCAGAGCTCATAAGAATAAATCAGAATGTAAACTCATTAAATGTATTCTACACTATGTAAAAAAATATGGTACAGCTATACTTATTTTGTAATCCTTATATTTAAATATTTTGTATAGTTTGTTACTAATTTTCAGTAATAATAAAAAAAAAATTTGAAACTTATGTAAGCTCAGTTCGGTTATTGAATTTACAGTACGTTAAAATTGTAGTTCAATTTGTATTTCATTGTTTAGAGTTCTGTCAATATTACTCGTATATGTAAAACTCTAACTAACAAAATGCTAACTTCGTACCTATGTAGCCGAGAGTTATGCTTATTTTGTAAACATGATATTTTGTTATTTTTTGTGGTGTGAAATTTAGTGCTTACTGAAATAATAATAATGATTTCTTTGATACTTAAGTTCATAGTTCAATAAAATTTGTATAAGTTCATTTTAATCTAGTACTAAAGTCTGAAACTTGTAATTTTTAGTTCACAGTTCAAATATTAAGAAATGTAAAACCTTAGTTCAATATAAAATAAGACTTTTTAGATGTGGTCATTCTAAACTTTATTGTTACTATAACCATCCTGTAACTGTTTAAGTTCGTGCATTGCAATAAGCATGTAATTTAATTTTTGTAGTTCAAATATTTTAACTAGAAAACCAGACCAAATTTTAGGACATTAATTTGTCAATAATGTCCTAAGGGGGTGGCATGTTCGAATCCCAAAACAACCCGCCAATAGATGGCGTCAGTAGTACAACCCGCCAATAGATGGCGTCAGTAGTACATTGACTCACGAGATGTCTGTATTTTTCCAAAACAATAAGTACTTTCTTTGACAATAAATAAATGAGATCATCAGATTAGATCAGACTACATGGTTGTTTAATTCCTAGATAAACACCCATAGTAATAGTTCGAGGTTAACTTTAGGGCATCAAAAAAAAAAATTATGATAACAAACAAATAGCTATATTGTACTGTTTTAAATAGCTACATACATACACCACACATCAAACAGGCTGTTAATAAACTCACAATTGAAAAGGCAGACGAATCAATACGAAAAAAAAACAATAAGTGCTTGCTGCGAGATTTAAACACGATAACTTTTCTATGAAAAACCTCATCGACACAAAAACAATTTGGAAACTGAACACCATTTCACCTTATCGGCTTTTTGTGAGTAGACCCGAAATGAGGCGATTATGGTATTACCGACTACTGTGTGTATGCAGTAGGGAGTTTCATACAAAAAATATAAACAGGTCAAGTTGATACGTTGACGTTCCGTTTCCGATTTGATGTGTGTTACGATTTTTAATAGTACATCTACTTGAACACAAAAAGTATTTTAGGCAACATCGTGATTTAACTTTCAGAAATGCAGTGATCACCATCAGAAATCACAATCCACACAAGTTCATTAACATGAAGATTATCATTGCTGCTGCAATAGACTAAAGGTCGTAGAAATAGAAATAAATATGAAGGTAGATACATTAATTTGACAAATGTTTTAGTAAGGTCATCGACGTAAAGAAAAATATGGTCTCGGTGTCGCCTAATAATAGTCATCTTCGTAAATACACGATCTTCTCACGCACACACACCAAAGTAAGCCGATCTGCCGCCATTGTAACCCTATGATCTCACACACACAGGCTTGAACCCTGCCACACTCTTTAGTATCGCGCTACGGAGTCCATATTTTCTTCTAATCGATTAGTAAGGTGTGGTCTAAAAGTCCTTTGAGTGACTGGCGAATGACTTCTGATCGTGATCGTATTATTATTTATGTATGTTTAGTATGAATAATGTTTTATGTGACGATGACTTACTGTCGGCTTCGGCCTGCTTCTGCCGCGTGCCTTGCCGCTCGTCCGTTGAGATGAACTGCTCCGACACCAGCTGCGCCAGACCTGGCAGCCACAACACGCGTACAGCCACGGGCATTCACATGTATACAGGTGCATTCCATTTGATAACTTATAGCAATGAAGTTAAAGCGCATCTGTATACATTTGATAACTCGTTACTGTACAGGACACCCCACCGAAGCTTACATACATACAACAACGTTTTGGGAATCAATATGAATCAAACAATTATTACGGGCATTTTACATTTGTTTTATAATATGTAGTACGAAATTGGTTATGAAACGAACGATAAAAGCTCTAGACACAAAATGAGTAATGCTTTATTCATGATATACATGCAAGAATGGATTACATTCACAATAACATGTTTGTTGTGTTGATTAGTTAAGGTTAAGGTTACTACCAGCAGTACTATAGTAGTTGTAGTGAAATATTTAAGTATCTGATGAAAATAACTATGTATACTAAAACGCAATGTTAGGTTACAATAATGTGGCACAGGTTTCCGAGTTTGTCTTTTACTTTATTTCGTCATGAGTTCCATTTTTTGTTTATTTGAGTATTTTTCAAAAAGTAAATTATACAGTGTCAAAAAGTATCGTTTTTATTAAATATGTTTATTGTAAAATAAACGCTTTCTTCTTCAAATGCAAGGATCGATAGACAAAGTTATAAATATTAATAACAAGGGGTATCGAACCCGCAATATCGTGTCGTGTGTGTGTGTACTTTGTGTAGTGTATATTCCGAAAAGTTGTGTGCTACCTACCTGCGGTCGCCAGAATTGCGGGGGGCGACGCATGCTAGAAGTCAGCAGATATGGGTAGTTTTATGTAGTAGTGTTTCCTAATACAGTCGCGTGCGATCGGTAGTATCCTTCCTCGCTTCAGGAGGCTTTCAGGGACCCTATTCTTACGCCTATGATATTGTGTCACATACGGTATTTATGTCAGAGTCCAGAGACGCGTGGAAATTATTCCGGCGACAAAAGCGCGAGCTTTGAAGTTACGAACGAACGGTATTTGGTTGGGCACCTTAAGTGACCCAAATTAATTTATTAATTTTTACTAAACCTAAAGTAATAGGTAATTTCTTTAATAATAATTTATTATTTTCAAATGGTTTCTATAAGTTAGTAGGTATCTGAAGCTATTTGGTTCGCCCGCCATAAGGATCGCGCTCTTGGAGTCGCTGAACCTGGCGACCTCAGCGCCACATAGTTTCGGCTCGGTACTACACCGAGCGCCCGCCATTGTGTGCATTGCATTCCTTACTTTTGCGGCCTCACAGGCGCGTCTTTTAACGTAATTTTGGTTATGAGTTCGTTTTTTCTTCGTGATGGACAGCTGAAAGTTGCAAGAAACTCGTTATAAATACTCAGCAGTGATTTGACAATCTGTTTAGTGAAAGTGCTTCACGGTGTGAGCTGAGGAGAGGAGTTGGTGAGGCGTTCCCTGAGCTGGTCTGCAGGTTAGTGGGCGGTTATAATTGTTTTCAGTGCGTACGTTGAAACCATTTTTCTTTCTTCAATTTGCAGGGTGGGTTTTATAGGAATCATTATAATTAATCTACAAACATAATCTTTCATAATTGCGCCCCCCGCGTGTTGTCGGCTATTTTACACGCCGCTTCACCAGTATTTATCGAGAAAACATGGCAAATTTCACAAAGTGTCAAAAAATATTAGCCACTTTATTACGAAATACGTGACATAATATCGAAGGTGTGAAAATTGAGTCCGTGGAGGATGGCGCATGCACTCGTCACCGTCGGAGTGGAGTGCTCGTATGACAAGAGTAGGGACTCACTGATGAGCGGCTGCGCGGGCGGCGGGCGGTAGTCGGGCTGCGGCCGCACGTGTAGCGCGCGCCACGCCGCCACCAGCGCCGGCTCCGCGATGCTGCCGGACGGCCTGCGGGCGGACACATCGTGACCAACACGGTGTAGCGGTCAACTACAGCTGGTCCGCGCTGAGGCGAACGCCGTCTTAGTTACGGTGTACAGTATGACGCGTCTCCCTTACATAAACCTTATACAGGGTGTCCCAAAAAGAGCGTGCTAAACTGACACGGGAGTTAGCTTAGCTATAGACCTTTCAGATATACTTACATTTTTTTATATAATGCCACTTTTTGTCCAATACATGCCACGCCAGACTGACACTGGAGATAATTTAGCTAAAGACCTTTTAAACAAAAATAACATGACTCTTATAAAAGTGACATGGTTTGGGAGATAATGCGGATTTTTTCATACAAGAAAAATACAAAAAAGTGGCACTATCACCCGAACTATAAAACTTTTATTAATGTTATTATTAATTGAAAGGTCTAACTATCTTCAGTGACATTCTGGCACACTTTTTTTAAGACACCCTATAAATTCATATGCATGTAACTGATAGGATAAACTCAGTAATAAACTAATATTGGAACGTATTAACATCTTTCATTATCACTCTCGGGCCGTTTCTACAAAAGAATGGTCAAACCAACGGATTCAGTATGCGTCCGCGATGGCGTGCACAATAGCGATTAGTAGGGATATGAAAAAATAAACAAATCGATTTTAAGTTGAGTTGAATAAAAAACGATTTGTTAATGATTAATTATTTTATCACATTGTACTGCAATCGTACACGCCACCGCAGACGTAGCCTGAACGCGTTGGTTCGCACGAGGGTTTAGGGTAGTAACTACGGCTTTCGCATTGCGTCACATCACCTTCGCCGCTGACTTAGGCCAGTAGCCTAAGTACGTAGGTTCAAGGTATTGGTATAACAATAACAATAAATAAATAAATATACCTGTATATGGCGAGGTTGCCGGAGTGCGAGACGACGGCGAGCAGCGCGTGCTCGTGCGCGTTGAGGTACGCGAGCGCGCTGATGCGGCCCCACGCGCGCTTCCACGACCCCACGCACAGCTTGGCCGCCGTGCCCCAGTCCCAGATACTGGAACAACACAGTTCTCATTTGGTAAACAATAATACCTAATTATTCAACAATAAAAATTGCAAAAACTATTAATATTTTCAGATGGTCTTTTATTCGGTCGCCCGTAACTTAGAATAAAGGGGGCCTTTCTAAGTAACGGCCGCCATTTTCAAAACTAATATAACCTATGTCACTACAACAATCTGATCCAATGATAGCTCATATGTCAAAAAAAGTCCAGCCGTAAAACATGCCAAAGATATGAAACATTACGACTCATCTGACACAGACGGGCAAAAAAATTGTATTACCATATTTTAATACTACCGCGACGCACTTATGCCTCAATAACACATACTGAGTACTAATCTACTCAGTCAGTACGTCCACAATGCAAGACATAACCGAAGCCCAATTTTGGGTGGTAGACGAGTATAGGCACTCGATCAAGAAAAAAAAACAGGATCCGATTGACCGTCTCGCACTTTTACTTGTCGGAGCAAGTCGTGATAGATCAACACGTACCAACCACTCGGCTGAGTTCCTGTTCTCTTGGTGTTTAAGCATTTCACTACTCTAAAAAATGCAGTGCTATAGTGCGATGAGTTCGTGCGTAACCCTCGTGCCGTCCACGTCTAGCGCATCGTTGCATCACGCCCCGATGCATTCTAGATGTCAGCAGGGAGTGGCGGTATTGTGGGGATATTCGGGTTCGAATCCCGCGAGAGGCAAATGTTCGTATGATGAGCACGACCATTTGTATCTAAGTCATGGATGTTTATAAATGTATATAAGTATGTCTATCCGTTATACTAGTCACCATAGCACAAGCTCACGCTTAGTTTGAGGCTAGGTAATTGGTGTGTTTGTTGAAACAATTTATTATTATTATTTTTGTGGACTTCTACATACATACTATATCAGCGGGGATGGGTGGTGTTTCGGGAATGATTTTCTATGATGAGAGTCGCGTGCGATTGGCGCTTGGCATTCACACGCACGCTTGCACACGCACTTATCAGACTATAGGGAACGCGTATGTCACGGGTAGCATGTAAAGTTTTTGACGACCGTCTTGGTGTAGTTGTTCGAGCACCGGACTTCTAAACCAGGCGGTTGCGGGTTCGAATCCCGCAAGGGGCAAATGTTTGTGTGATGAGCACGAGCATTTGTACCTAAGTCATGGATGTTTATATGTATTTAAGTATTTCTATCCGTTATTCTAGTCACCATAGCACAAGCTCACGCTTAGTTTGGGGCTGGGTAATTGGTGTGTTTGTTGAAACAATTTATTATTATTATTATTATTAAAAGTGATTACAACTCACCCGAAGTTGTCCTTGGAGGCGACCGCGGCGTGCTGCTCGTAGGGGTGGAACAGCACCACGGCGGGCGGCAGCGGGCAGCGCGAGTGGAACGCTTGCGTCTCTAGTCGCGCGCAACGGGCTCCGCGTAGCGCTGAGATAACAATGTTATTATTATTTCATCAGCTCGATATTGATATAACATGGTAAGGAAGTATTTGGAAGTAAAACGACCGGCCGTGGCAGGAAGCTCTGCTTATTTCGACTAGAGGCTTGGCAATAATTAGCTCAACGATGCCACCAATTTCTTTGACTAAATATGATGTTATTGTAATCGAATTTTATCGATAGAGGCCAGTCTCAAGAGACTAATCAACTGAGCAAAAAATATCATAAGTATACAAATATGTGCGCAATACACAAACTATGTATTTTGAACTCTCACCCCGTTATTCCAAAAACTTAGTACCGGGCTTAGGACAGGACTAAGCCATTAGCTAGCCAATTAGGAAAGCGCTTCTCTATTAGGGTTATGTCACGATGTGTCATTCATTCCTCTGTTGTCGGCTAATATTTAGACCCATTTTAAACCTGGTCTAATTTTTTTGTAATAACACAAGTTCGGCGAAACAGCAATCCAATGGATTTCTCGAGGCACGGGTGTGTTTGTTAACCCTTTTGCGCGCGAGCCGCCACACGCGCTCGTGGTGCGCGTGCCGTCCCGCTCGCTCCGGCGGCGGCGCTAGTGACGACAGTACCTCTCGCCTCGCGGCGCAGGCTGCGGTTGCGCGCGAACCGCCACACGCGCTCGTGGTGCGCGCGGCTCTCGCAGTCGCGCGCGCGTGCCGTCCCGCTCGCTCCGCCCGCCCCGCACCCCTCCGGTTGTCCGAACTCGCGCGCCGCCCACTCTACAAAGTGGCTGTGCACGATCGCTTTCTTGGGCGGTTGAACTGCGGGAAACGGGAGGAATTGTAAGCAATAGACACTAGAATGCGCCTCCTGGGGCTATGTCTATAAGTCAGTTAACTTCCACTAGCAAAAATGAAACAGAATCGTTATTGAATAGCAAGCTTTGACAGTTCTATTATGGGCCAAATGGCAAAATCAAGCTATTCAATTATTATTTTATTTACGATTCTATTATAATTTTGCTAGTGTAATTCAGCAAACTTGTGTCCCTGATATGTGTCAATCGAATTATTTAATTCGATTTTTCAAACATTTCGTCAACAAAAAATCGGCTCCGTCTTTTTTACAATCAAAACTAAACTTTTATAAAACTCGCTTGAAACTATGAAGAATACAATATTTTTTTCATTTCGGACTAGTTTTCTCTGAAGAAACACATTTTGATTAATAAAATAGCTAAAAGTACTTGTTGAAGGTCAAATAGGTTGATTCCATTGAGCAATTATTTTTAGTTAGAGTAATAAATTAAACAGTTTAAAAAAAAAACGATGAGATAAAAACTTACTAGGTACATTTGAAGAGGTAGAATCTCGATCGCGCGTAACTTCGCGGTCGCGCTGGGCGACCGAGTCTTCGGAGATCGTGTGAGGTAGCCCGGTCTTGCCGCGGCGGGAGCCTAAACAGTAAACATGTTTCATCGTCAGATACTGGTTTCAATTCCGACATACCACGGACTAAGATTAAAGCTTTGTCTAAACGTGTCAAACTCTTAACAGAGACAGACTAGAAAAGTTTTAGAAACGTCAAAAAAGTGTTGCCATTTCTCATGTATTTTTTAAGCTGATCGATTAATTTCCTTACTAATTTGTCTCTGGATTCTATAATTTTGAACTTGGAGCTTTATGTCTTAACCAGGCCTGTGTAATTCCCCGCATAGGTAGCAAAACGTAAATACGCGCGGCGTGGCGACCCACCGTGATGGGCTAATCAAGTTAGGACTCGCGAGCGAGCAGTGACGCGCGTGCCTGTAATTTACCGGCGGCGCGTGACACGACGTCGCTGGCTAAATAAAGTACTAGAAAGGTGCGCTAGATGGTGGTAGTAGCTTCTTGTAGCAGTCAACCGGGTGCTTGACTCCGAGGCGAACTAAATTACACCACATCGTTGACGACATTGAAGTCAAACTCCTGTACACGGACATACTTATTCTGTGCCTAAGCTGAGGAGTGAACGAGCACTTGTTTTGGGCCACCCTGCCTGAGGGTTCACTCACCGGGGTGCGGCAGCGTGCGCGTGTCTGCGGCCTGCGCGAGCGGCGAGGGCCGCGTGTTGGGCGACGGCGGCAGCGACGCGCTGTTGCCGCTGCCGCCGCCGCCGCCGCTGCCGCCGCCGCTGCCGCTGCCGCTGACGCGCGGCGACGTCTCCGCCTCGCGCACCGTCTCAGCCTGTACAGTCCAAATAAAATAAACAAAAATTACTTTGATGACCACTAAATTCATTCCAATATTATGAATGCGAAAGTGTGTATGTCTATCTGTTTACTCTTTACGCTTAAAAATTGGTACAGAAATAGTTTGAGACGTGTTAAGAAGGATATCGGCTATATTTTGGCGCGATATAAAACATTAAGGGGGTAAAATGGGTGAATAAAAGTTTATTTATAACATTATAATAAATAAATAAATCATAAAAAAAAACATTAACTAAATCCTATAAAGTTTCCCAACCCGAGAGCAAAGCGGCTTTATTATAGAGATATTCATCACACGTACACAAACATCTCGTACGACGTATTCATATGAATGAACCGAGTATCGTAATGGCTGTAAAAATATGAATGGGATATTCTGGAAGAACTGCAAAAATCGTATTTCGATCATTTTAGTTTCAAGATATTTTGTACCTAAAGTTCACAAAATTGGTACGCTACCAGTTCACCAATTGAATTGCAACGAGTTCTCGTTAATAACCCCGTTATATGTACGTGTTTCACTCATCATTTACCT
The DNA here is from genome assembly GCA_949316185.1 of Pyrausta nigrata. Taxonomy (NCBI): domain Eukaryota; kingdom Metazoa; phylum Arthropoda; class Insecta; order Lepidoptera; family Crambidae; genus Pyrausta; species Pyrausta nigrata. The sequence goes on from OX438943.1 coordinate 504,215, forward strand.
GTGTGGAGATATAGCTGATGATGTCGGAGGCCATCTGCGAGATGAGCGGGTGCGGCTCGCGCGACATCGCGCACAGCGTGTGCCACAGCTTCATGTACACCGACCCAAAACCTGACAACAGACATTCATTAAAATCTCCTTATAGTAAAGGTCAGCAACCTAGCTATGTGTAGCTACATAAATTTTAAACTCCGTAGATTGACTTAGATATACTGACCAGTTGACGCTCCAAAACCTCTATTCATATGAACAGTTTTTGAGAAAAAAAAAAGAAAAAAATTAGTACGACGTTGTTTCGTAGGGGTTAAACTAACGTTGAATACTGATTCGGGCCGTGGCAGAGTAGCGGGGAGGGAGAAGTTTAATTATCCTGTTGTGCGGTGTGTCCTTTGCGGCTGACTAAAAAAGTTTTCTTGGCCTGACGTCTCGGGTAAATTTCGTCAGTTCCTAGTTCTTACGAGATCGTAGTCGTGTGGGGTAGGGGATTTTAAATGACAGTCGCATGCGGTTGCCGTTTCCTTACCCCAAACGTCTTGTTGGACTATAATGAACCTTAGAATCTTAAGTAATTAACACTGCCCCGTTTATCTGGTGGTCAGCACGCTGGGTACTATCCACGAGGTACCGTGTTTGAATCCCGGGTCGGGTCAAAAGGTTCTGGGTTTTTCTGTCTTCTAATAACTCCGACACAGCTCTGGAGTCAGGAAGTTGTTGTTTTTAACACCCCCGTGCCTCGGAAAGCACGTTAAGCCGTTGGTCCTGCGCCTAATCTCTCTACGGTCATGTCGGACTGCCGTCTCACCAAATTATAAAAGTGTAGGAACAAAGAGTGTACCTGTGTATCGCGCACACACTTGTGCACTATAATAGCTCCCGCGTAGTTGGCTAAATCTCGGTCGAGATTAGCCACTGTGGTCAAAATGCGGTTAGGAGGCGCCCGCGAGCGAGTGCGTGGAGCGCGAGCCGAGCGCCAGCGCGTCCACGGCGCGGTCCAGGTCATGTCGCGGTCGGGACGCGACCCGCCGCAACATGCACATAGCACTCACCTATGGAGGGCAGGGCGGAGGCGCGCGCGAGCGAGTGCGTGGAGCGCGAGCCGAGCGCCAGCGCGTCCACGGCGCGGTCCAGGTCATGTCGCGGTCGGGACGCGACCCGCCGCAACATGCACATAGCACTCACCTATGGAGGGCAGGGCGGAGGCGCGCGCGAGCGAGTGCGTGGAGCGCGAGCCGAGCGCCAGCGCGTCCACGGCGCGGTCCAGGTCATGTCGCGGTCGGGACGCGACCCGCCGCAACATGCACATAGCACTCACCTATGGAGGGCAGGGCGGAGGCGCGCGCGAGCGAGTGCGTGGAGCGCGAGCCGAGCGCCAGCGCGTCCACGGCGCGGTCCAGGTCATGTCGCGGTCGGGACGCGACCCGCCGCAACATGCACATAGCACTCACCTATGGAGGGCAGGGCGGAGGCGCGCGCGAGCGAGTGCGTGGAGCGCGAGCCGAGCGCCAGCGCGTCCACGGCGCGGTCCAGGTCATGTCGCGGTCGGGACGCGACCCGCCGCAACATGCACATAGCACTCACCTATGGAGGGCAGGGCGGAGGCGCGCGCGAGCGAGTGCGTGGAGCGCGAGCCGAGCGCCAGCGCGTCCACGGCGCGGTCCAGGTCATGTCGCGGTCGGGACGCGACCCGCCGCAACATGCACATAGCACTCACCTATGGAGGGCAGGGCGGAGGCGCGCGCGAGCGAGTGCGTGGAGCGCGAGCCGAGCGCCAGCGCGTCCACGGCGCGGTCCAGGTCATGTCGCGGTCGGGACGCGACCCGCCGCAACATGCACATAGCACTCACCTATGGAGGGCAGGGCGGAGGCGCGCGCGAGCGAGTGCGTGGAGCGCGAGCCGAGCGCCAGCGCGTCCACGGCGCGGTCCAGGTCCATGTTGCGCTCGGGACGCACGCGTCGTGACCCGCTGCAACGTACACACTTGTCACTACTTTCCTAATTCATGCTGTTGCGTCCCGCTATTCCGACGACCCAGCTGTATGTTTCTCGCTTATCTAACCAACTTATAACCAGAGGTCGGAATTAGGTAGAGTTATTTATCAAAATGTTGATATCAATGTGGATCTTCCCGGGATTTCTAATGGACAATCCCGTGTCCCGTATTAAGTAGAGTCCAGAATCCAGTAAACAAGCCAGGGTCAAACAGGACTCACCACACAAAACACAATAGGAAACAAGTGAGCGCATTCGACGAACCGAGGTAAGCGAATGAGCTGTGTGCATGAGTAAACCGTTTTATTGCTAATAGATAGTTTGAATGCGGTAGAAAGAGACAAAATCTAGTACATTCCGTTAAGCGGGGAGTGCTCCGCATTTCCGCTATTGTATTCTTTTGTTCTCACAAGCTATGTTGTGCGAACTACAACTGAAGCAACATCGCGTGTATTGGAATTTTGCAACTTCGGACATCCGATGTCATTGATTTACAAACTTACATAGTTTGGCAACGTCGCGCGTGAAGTAGTTTGAATTGTGTAAAAGTAAATAACTTTTTATTTAAAAAAATAACAGGATTTTTTCTGCTCTTTAAAATTAATCCCGGATTTGAAGCATATCAGGCACTTTATTTTTTCGCTGTATGAAATCAGTGTAAGTACATGAATAACTCCACCTAATTCCGACCTTATAACGCTTATAACGTACCGGTAGATAATTGACAATATTTCATTTTTATAATGGCACTAAAATTCAAGAACCATTTCGAGATTTGGCGATGCTCAACACGTTAAAAATACTTAACATTTTTTACGCTATGAATTCTGAGATATAAAAACTGAAAGGTACTATGATACTGGCATTATAAGGGAACTCCCTAGTGAGCGTAGATGTCCCTTTACCCCAAGACACTAAGTCCCTAGAGCCCTAGCCCCGCCTAACAATTGATACTTAGATCACTGCACATGTATTTATAATAAAGTCATTGCTAATAAACATATAAACGTATGGAGATGCGTGCCGTCGGTGCTGCTTGAGGGTTCATCGGTCAGCCGCTTGGATGTAGGTCGCTGACGCCGTGGTTGATGCAATGTACGATGCTAGCTCGTACAATAAGCTTATTCCAGTAAGGTTGTGTTTGGATAAAAATACTTACTAGGATTATTTATTTACTTTTTCATCCAGACTTTCCATGATGATGTTTATCACTTTCATCATCATTCCATTTCAGAATTAATGCTCTTGTCGGTAGAGTCTTTCCATATTTCTATGTTGTCGTTTACACTAATTGAGCAGGTCATAGAGTAAATGCAGAAGAAAACCAACGTTAAGGTTCAATATTTACCTCAAACTTCTTCTTTCACGCTCCTGGAGGTACACAGCTATGAAGTGCTGCTCGAACGTCAGAACCAGCCATTGCAGGGCTGTAACAATAATTATTATCATAAATATCAGAGTCATAGCTATAGCATCAGTACTTATAGCCTGACCAAAAATATATGGGACCTTGCCATATTGCGGAAAACAACTGGAACTTATTTCTTTTACTGGCAACTGAAACCTCGAATAGTCATTGATGTCATCAATTGGCTTAATGATTAGTGTCAAAGTGGAAGCGTGATCTAATTTTCGAATAAGTGATAATTTTAAGTGTTAAAAACGCAAAAAAACTATTCGCGGTCGTAAAAGGAAAGTGATTTTACATAATGTTCTAGTATTTTTGACAAGAAGGTTAATGTAACCACCATAATTTCTATAAATCAAGATTGTCATTACAAATTGTTGGTACGTCATATAGTGCGAACAGTGAAAATTGGCCACTGATGGCCACAAAAAATATTTTGATAACGATTTTGCAAAATGACAATAGTAAACATTGGTTTTGAGTTTTATTTTGTTTATTTCTTCAATCCTAATTCGATATTTTGACTAAAATGCTTAGCGTGCTTTCTGATCACGCAAATACTTTGGCCGACAATAAAACCAATGTCGAGTATGAATATCGTATACTGAATTTGACACCACAGGTGGGGGTGACACCACTAACACCGGCCACTATCTCCTGCTGGTCTAGCGCCATGCCGTGCTGATGCGTGTGCGTGTGTATGTAGACTAGGCACTCGCGCGTCTACTGCGCCAGGCGGCACTCACCGGCCAGTATCTCCTGCTGGTCGAGTGCCTCGCCGTGCTGGTGCGTGTGCGTGTGTGTGTAGACTAGGCACTCACCGGCCAGTATCTCCTGCTGGTCGAGCGCCTTGCCGTGCTGGTGCGTGTGCGTGTGTGCGTGTGTGTGTAGACTAGGCACTCACCGGCCAGTATCTCCTGGCGCACGAGCGCGGAGGCGTCGGCGGCGGCGCGCGCGGCCAGCTGCACGCCGACCTGCTGGTCGAGCGCCTTGCCGTGCTCGGTGCGCGCGCCGCTCGACACCACGAACGAGCCCAGCGCGAACGCGCACGCCGCGCGGACCTGTCGACATAACGAGAAGATTAGGTTGATGCTCCGATATTACGAAATACGAATCTTGAGGATTAGACAAATTGATCACAAATAATAGATTGTTATACAAGGAGAAAAAGCGACCCATTTCACTGAAAAAATTTTTAACGCTTGAATGAAGAGAGAGCGCCAATAGCTCGAGGTTAAAAAGACCTCAGGAAGAAAGACACCCAACAGACGCATCGCTAAAACAACGCCAGTGCCGGGTAGTCCCTGCGTTCAAGAGCTGCACAAGCGTTGACAAGATAATGAAGCTTGAAAGAGCGTGTGTGTGTGCGCTTACCTCGGGCGCGTGGTCGAGCAGCAGCGGGTAGAGCTTCTCGTGCACGAGGTCCCTTACCCCGGTCCAGCGCGCCGCGTCGTAGCCGCGCCACAGGCGAGTCGCTATGTGTGTGTGAGCTTACCTCGGGCGCGTGGTCGAGCAGCAGCGGGTAGAGCTTCTCGTGCACGAGGTCCCTTACCCCGGTCAAGCGCGCCGCGTCGTAGCCGCGCCACAGACGAGTCGCTATGTGTGTGTGAGCTTACCTCGGGCGCGTGGTCGAGCAGCAGCGGGTAGAGCTTCTCGTGCGCGAGGTCCCTGACCCCGGTCCAGCGCGCCGCGTCGTAGCCGCGCCACAGACGGCCGAGGCTGATGCAGGCCCACTGCCGCAGCGCGGGGGAGGTGTCGTTGAGTTGTTCCAGGCATATTGAGATCATTGAACCCTGGGAGATGAGACAAAAATACATCTAAAATTAACAAACTAATAAAACGTAACAAAAACCTTAGCCAGATAGGCAAATATATCAAAAGATCAGTAAGTTACACCATTCATAATATGCATTCAACTTAACAGAACTGGAACGGTTTTCATGATCTTTGTTCATTGGTATTTGTTCATGTCTCCTACCTGATTAATAGAACAATCAAACAATAAAAAGGTGAAGGGATGAAATGAGTGTGACCACTTTGTATAGGAAATGGTATCATGCACTAAACTGGCATGCAGACGAAGTCGTGAAAACCCTCGATTCTAGACTTCTGCTTCCGCCGCTCATAATTCGCCAAAGTTGGGGTACAGCTAAAGTGAAATGAATTAAAACTATCATCGAGAGATGAATGGGGTTATGAATAATCATAAGGAACGATATCATACCTGTAAAGCGGCCTCCTGTCCCGCGGGGTAGTTGTCGACAATCCCTGCAAGCACGTAAGCTGCTAGCGTCCTGTGCTCACTCTGTCAACAGTCAAATAAATTAATGTATGAACTCTACAGTTTTTAGTACTTCCGTTTATGTGGTATACTTACATCTACAGTTGGGTCCTGAAGCACAGATAGGAAGTATTTGTGACCTTTCGCGTTTACCAGGTCTACTTGACAACTCTGAAAAAAATTATAATTTTAATTACAAATTTAGATCATTTCATCTTACACGATCCCAAAAGACAATCTTTGACGACCGTCTTGGTGTAGTCGTTCGCGCACCGGACCTCTAAACCAGGCGGTTGCGGGTACGAATCCCGCAAGGGGCAAATGTTTGTGTGATGAGCACGAGCATTTGTACCTAAGTCATGGATGTTTATATGTATTTAAGTATTTCTATCTGTTATCCTAGTCACCATAGCACAGACTCACGCTTAGTTTGGGGCTAGGTAATTGGTGTGTGGTTGAAACAGTAAAAAAAAAACATAGTTATACATTTGGTGATGCGTAGAGTTTCAGACTACTGAAATGGTCAAGAAGTGGGATCGAGTTACTTAGTTGGGACATGTGGAGACCACAAGTGACTAGCGGCCATAAGCGATCGATAAGCACAGAGTGCCGTTGCAGCATGCTTGGAAATATAACGATTGTGATTCAATGCCGGAATGAAGCACACAAGTAGTGTAGCAATAATTCAGCTTGGCTCACTCCGCAACTTAGGTATGAAGCTACAAGTACATGCTCGGGTCGATCACTGTCACACGCCGGCAGGGGTGTACGTAAGATCGACGTCTCAGGGTGCGGCCACAGAAATGCACCCTTCGGCACCATGGACGCAAAGGCTCGTCGTCGCATCTGCGCTAAGCCCAAACTCGCTCACGGGTGCGATAAGGTTACGTGACACAAATATAAGCAAATAAAGAGGGTTTTTGAAAATCAATTGCAGTCCTTTTAGGGGTGATTCTAAGGCTTTAATACAAAAACTTTTATTAAGGGACTAACATCAATATCTCAAAAAAATATTGATGATTTTCACATTAAAACTCAGTGGTTTAAAATAAAAAGGTATTTTTTATTTGAAGGTGTTTTGTACTTATCAAATGCAACAACTTTTATTATTTATTTTAGGAAAACCAGGGTACATATGGATGATAAAAGTAACCACTTAGTGGTTTTATTGTTTTTAGACTGTACGTATAAGTCTTATAGGTCTTCACAGATAACAGTAGTTTAAAATAAAAAGAAGACTACATATAGAGCAGAAACTGAGCACTAAGAATTATGGGTGCAACATCGAAATCCCAAAAAAAAATTGATCAGCTGATCACTGCTTTTAATGTTTTGCAGATAAACCGTCAGTTATCTGTAAAACTTCAAAATCAGTGATCAGCTGATCAATTTTTTTGGATTTCTGTGTCGGTCGCACAGTAAAAGTCGTTTTATTAGGGCAGCAGAATCACCCCCTAAAAGAAATGTAATCGATTTTGTTAGACCCCGTATACGGTGGCGCCACTCACCGGGTCGACGGCCACGATCTTGGCCCATATGTAGACCATGGAGGCGCGCAGGTCGTGCGCGGAGGCCTGCAGCAGCTTCAGCATGTAGGGGAAGATGCCGACGGCGAGCACCGCCCTCGCCGCCCACGCGCCCAGCGCCAGGAACCGGCACAGCAGGCGCAGCGCGCGCACGCGGTGCAGCGTGCTCAGCAGCACCTGCAGCACCATCGGCAGCTGCGACGGCGGGCTGCGGGAGGGGGACCCTGCGGGGTTCACGAACTGATCAATCACGATCTAGCTTTACGGCTATTATAGCTATATATAGTACGTGCCAGATAAACGTGCATAAAAGGTCGTTCACCATGACAGCTAAAACCTTGTGACACGTATCATTTGTCTTTCTAACTAGCGATTATTCCGACTTTTGATTTTTGGGTTCAAGGTCGACCCGTACCGAGGTTTATTTGTTAGACAGATTCGTATCACTACCCTAACTATAAGAGTTAGGGTCGCCGCGCTTCGTATACTGGCGTGCAGTGGTACACGGGTGACGGTCTGCAGGGGAGACGGGTCCATGACTTTTTATGCACCGTTAAATGGTACGGACTATTAAATGGTTGTTAATAAATTCATGTCAATAGTATAAACGTCAAACTAAACAACAACACCTCAAGCAGTTGTAATAAATTCAATTTTTCAACGAAAATATTTATATTGAAGTGTTGGCGACTGAAAGCACTCGTCTATACTAATATTATAAAGAGGAAAGATTTGTTTGTTTGTTTGTTTGTTTATTTGCAACGAATAGGCTCCGAAACTACTGAACCGATTTGAAAAATTCTTTCACCATTAGAATCCTGCATTATCTGCGATGGACATAGGTTATATTACATTATCAAAAAAGTTAGGGTTCCGTATGAAAACTTCGATTATGTAACCAAAGGTGTAAAAGGAAAATCATTAAATTGCGAACGCTGCGAAAACTATTGACAATAGAGCAAAGTAATGTTCTACGGTTTTATAGAGGACATCATTATCTACAATAAAGTCTGCGATAACATATGTCTAACTATAACAGTTAAGTCACAATAACTCCTTTTTTAGGTATAAATATGAAATTTTTGCGGCGGCAAAAAGAAAGCCACAGTTTCAGTATGTTAGTAATAATCCTTATCCAAATAAATCACGTCATATTCAAGGCTATATCAGTACCTGTAAATTACTTTTTGAATTATTCAAATCGGACATACCATTAAAAAAATATCACGCGTAATATAATATTGTATCGAAGTTAGGACGGCAGCAAAGTTGGCCTTTTGCTATATCGTCAATAGATTTATTTAAAAACTTTATTGCACTTAGAACAGTGTACAAAAGGTGAACTCAATGCTAAAAGTATTCTCCCCCAGTCATACCTATGTCGATGGCGTATGTGTGAAGTGTGAACAACCTGAGCTACGCCGACGACATGGTTCTACTGAGTGCGTCGATCTGTGGCCTAAGAAAACTGATACGCATATGCGAGGAGTATGCGAGTGGACACGGTCTAAAGTACAATGTGAAGAAGAGTCAATGCATGGTCTTCAAGGCGGGTACCAAGTGTCCCGGGGACTTACCTCCAGTACTATTGAATAAGGTCCCGTTAGAAGTGGTCGATCACTTTAAGTACCTGGGACACGTAATAACTCCTGACCTCAGAGACAATGCAGACATCGAGCGGGAATGGAGATCGTTGTCCGTTAGAGCGAACATGATAGCCCGCAGATTTGCGCGATGCTCACAGGCGGTCAAAATAACATTATTTCGAGCTTATTGTACATCACTCTATGGGGCCAGCCTGTGGGTTGATTATAATAAACGGAGCTATAACGATCTTCGTATCCTGTACAATAACGCCTTCAGGGTGATTTTGGGGCTGCCCCGCTTTTGCAGTGCCTCGGGTATGTTTGCGGAGGCGCGCACTGCCTGCCTCCACGCGACCAGTGCGGGCCAGCTCCAATGTCATCCTGAAGGCGATAGGGGATAGACTGGACTGTCCCTTCCTCCGGCACTGCTGCGACAGACATGTCCCAGTAGTTGCTGGGGTAAGGGGCTTCTAAATAAATAATATTTTTATGAAATGGTTTTAATGATAATAATAATAATAATATTTTTCCAATGAATTGTAATTTAAATTTTAATTTCGAATAGTATTTTCTTTTTGACATGTTATTGTTATTTTATTGCAATTATATTGATGTAATTTATTTAATGAATGTTATAATGTATGGATCAACGTAATCTGAAATAAAATAATTATGAAATTGAAATATAAGTCATGCAGAAAAATTGTAATGGATGCAGGATAATGTAGTCGAATAGAAATTAAAAGACGCAACAAAATATTATAATGTAGATATAGATGGCGCTGTACGTATTTAACTCGCGGGTCAGCTAGAGTTTTTCCCAATAACTTAATAAGTAAGTAGGTAATTACTAGGACGTACGATTTGTTGAATTGCAGTTCAAGCAAAGAGGTCTCTGCCGCCTGCCTTAACTACACTCACCTATTGTCGCTTGCACACACAATACGACAAGACTAGACATGTGTCGTAATCGGTTTTTGAAATCACGCAACGCAAACGTTATCCGTTTGTAAATAACGTTATAAAAACTGTCTATTTTTGATAACTATCTATTTGCACAACGTCAAACTATACTGGTTGGTCAACATAATAGCAAGTGTCAAGTTCAATTGTTCAAAACAAAACAATCTATAATGGACTCTCGTACCTGCAAATAAGTGAAAAAATCAATCATGCAACGAGGAGGTCCGAGTCAATCCGCCGAGTATACTTGTTTCATCCACACATATGCAAACGTTCTATAAGTTTTTTATTCGCACACGTTCGCATCGTTGCCACACGTTAAGATCATTATTGTACGCTCGCTTTACATTGCTGGTTACATTTTTTGGGGTTGTTAGAATTATACTGCAGAGCGAGCAATGTAAAGCGTCCTGCTAAAGAATCTCAGTAACGTATCTCGACGTTCGCTGTATTCGCCTGAATTAACATCGTTGTGGAAATAGATAGTTTTTTGACCGTTGGATAACTAATGTAGCGTAGTACGTTGCGGGGCTTAAGAAGCGGGTCGAGTTATTCACGAGCGCGCATGCGAATGTTGCGATAAGTTTTTGGTTGCTGATTGTTGTCAAGTAGTCCATTGCTAGTCTGCTAGTCTAATAAAGCGTTGTGAAAAATAGATAGTTTTTATGACGCCGGATAACGAGTGATCGTTGTGGAGCTAAATAGATAGTTTAATAACTATCTATGTTGAATAACGCCCACCTCTAGACAAGACGTAATGCTCTTTCTTTAGCCATTGCTGATTTCTTAAATATTTAATATTGCTAATTTCTTCTTGACTTTTGTCTACTTATTTGATTATTTGAATGCACTTATCCTAGATCAGAATTACCTATTCATGGTCCGATTTAAAAAAAAACCTTTTTGTAAAGTACAACGTATCTAGCAAGGCTATAAGATAGGTAATTAAAAAAAAACACGTTTTGTCTTTCAGAAATGGAGTAAAATCAAAAGGTGCGCATGAAGTCCTCGGGGACTGCTATTTTTTCTATACTAACATTATAAAGAGGTTAGGGTCGGTTGCACCATATCTCACATTATAACTGGAAAAACGGAGGAATTATTTTTTTTGTTTAAACATGCTAATCACAGGAACTGCCGAGGCGATTTGAAAAAAAAATTTTGTGTTAGATAGCTTATTTCTCGGGGAACGCTTTGTATGAGCTATAAAATGCATGATACTTACCTAGAAATCAACGGGGAAGCAGTTAAATCAAAAAGCACGGACGAAGTCGCGGGGGACCGTTATAATTAATATTTTATGTTCATATTATTCACACGTGTTTTGATTCTTATCTTAAAATATATTACAGTTTTAAAAAATACTCCGCTCCTAACAATGCCCACAGGAAATCCTAAATTTCCTACCGCTAGTGTTTCATAAAGTTACGAAACGATAATTTATCATTACTAGGTAGGCTTTATAAGTTAATGAGTAGATATAGAACGATTCAAGACTTAGAATTGATAAAAAACTAACTCCCTGAAAAAACCCTACAAACATAAAACAATGATAAAAAAAACACATTACAAGCACAAAATTATCTCAAATAAAAAAAAGCGGGTCATTCAATAACAAGCGGATTAAATATAAATTGTCAACCTTGTTTACTTAACAACTGAACTCTTAACTGCCCGACACGCGCTTACCCTGTTGATTAGAATAATTAATTGCAGCAGATCTACTGGATGGGCGGCCCAGCGTGTGCTCGACACTCACCCAGGTCCAGCCACACCTGGAAGGCGGTGAGCTGGTCGCGGAAGAAGGGCGAGTGCGCGTACTGGGCGGGCGGCGGCTCGTGCAGCAGGGCGGGCAGCTGGGCCAGCGCCAGGTCCAGCGTGTGCTCGACACTCACCCAGGTCCAGCCACACCTGGAAGGCGGTGAGCTGGTCGCGGAAGAAGGGCGAGTGCGCGTACTGGGCGGGCGGCGGCTCGTGCAGCAGGGCGGGCAGCTGGGCCAGCGCCAGGTCCAGCGTGTGCTCGACACTCACCCAGGTCCAGCCACACCTGGAAGGCGGTGAGCTGGTCGCGGAAGAAGGGCGAGTGCGCGTACTGGGCGGGCGGCGGCTCGTGCAGCAGGGCGGGCAGCTGGGCCAGCGCCAGGTCCAGCGTGTGCTCGACACTCACCCAGGTCCAGCCACACCTGGAAGGCGGTGAGCTGGTCGCGGAAGAAGGGCGAGTGCGCGTACTGGGCGGGCGGCGGCTCGTGCAGCAGGGCGGGCAGCTGGGCCAGCGCCAGGTCCAGCGTGTGCTCGACACTCACCCAGGTCCAGCCACACCTGGAAGGCGGTGAGCTGGTCGCGGAAGAAGGGCGAGTGCGCGTACTGGGCGGGCGGCGGCTCGTGCAGCAGGGCGGGCAGCTGGGCCAGCGCCAGGTCCAGCGTGTGCTCGACACTCACCCAGGTCCAGCCACACCTGGAAGGCGGTGAGCTGGTCGCGGAAGAAGGGCGAGTGCGCGTACTGGGCGGGCGGCGGCTCGTGCAGCAGGGCGGGCAGCTGGGCCAGCGCCAGGTCCAGCGTGTGCTCGACACTCACCCAGGTCCAGCCACACCTGGAAGGCGGTGAGCTGGTCGCGGAAGAAGGGCGAGTGCGCGTACTGGGCGGGCGGCGGCTCGTGCAGCAGGGCGGGCAGCTGGGCCAGCGCCAGGTCCAGCGTGTGCTCCCACGCCGCCCACAGCGGGTGCCGCGCCAGCGACGGCAGCGCCGGCATCGACACTGGCGTGCAGTTGTACGACCTGAAAGATAAAACAACGTTACTTTGCAGTCCGACAAGTTCCTGCGCGACTCTCCTGCACCATGGGGTGAGCGTGACCCCGCACCTCTGCCGACCGAGGAAAGACCGCACGGACATTGTCGGACATAATATTAGGCGAAATTGACACAAGAAAGTGCGATTCAGTTCATACATTGCCTACTGCTATTACCTGCCTCACTTTCCATAGCGTAAACTTTTTTCTTTGTATCGACAAAGAGAGAATGAATGACCCGCCTCAGCATTCATGTGACGAACGAATGCCTTTCAAGTATCAATCATAGAGTTAACGCACAATCTAACCAATGAGTGACTCACGCGATAAGTGAATAAGAAGTTCTGACTATATCAGACTGCTTCGTTGGTCTAGTGGTCAGCACGCTGGGTACTATCCACGAGGTCCCGGGTTCGAATCCCGGGTCAGGCCCGAGAGTGTTTGAATTTTTCTGTCTTGAAATTACTCAGACACAGCTCCGGAGTCAGGAAGTTGGTGGTGTTAACACCCCCGTGCCTCGGAAAGCACGTTAAGCCGTTGGGTCTTGCGCCTGATGTCTCTACGGTCATGTCGGACTGCCGTCTCACCGAATTATGAGAGTGAAGGAACAGAGAGTGCACCTGTGTATTGCGCACACACTTGTGCACTATATGTCCCGCGCAGTTGGCTAATCTCTGTTAAGATAGGCCGCCGTGGTCGAAATTCGGTAGGAGGACATTATTATTATTATTATTTATTATATTAGAACTTCTTATTTACTTATGAATAAAAAGTTCTGTGTGTATCAGAACTTCTTATTTACTTATGGCGACGCTTGGCTAACCATGAGTAGATCAGCGGAGAACACCTCCGCTCCCTTCCAACTCCCCGCGATCGTATCTGAGATCACTATGAAGACCTAGGATGTCTCACTAGTCATATATATCTTACCTCATACGCAGTCGGGGAGTAAGAATTTCCGGCACAGGCTAGCCGTGAGCAGATCAGCGCGGAACGCTGCTGAAACAACTTCACGCAAAAATAAACGCAATCGTGTCTAAGATCGCTACGAAGTCCTAGAATATTTCAATAATGTCTTATATGTCTGTTACTCACCTGATAACGCGCTCAGCGAGTAAGAAGTTTCGGCAGAGACTTGCCGTAAACAGATCAGAGCGGAACAGCTGCTGGAATAACTCAGAGGAGAGGGAACTTCAAGCTATAGTCTAAGACCACTATGAAGACCCAGGGTATCTCACTAGTCTTATCTATATCTTACCTCATAACGCGGTCGGCAAGTAAGAAGTTCCGGCATAGGCTAGCCGTGAGTAGATCAGCGCGGAATAGTTGCTGGAACAGTTCAGCGGGGAGAGAACTCCACGCGATGGTGTCTGTGATGGCCGTGAAGATCCAGTTCAGCTCGCCTAGCATCGTGCGCCGGTCCGTCACTTGTCCTGGGATTCTGATGGGAGAAACAAAGCAATTAATGTCATTATTGTAATCATATTTTCACAATGATGTTTGGCGGTTTCTTAGTCTGGACTTTCAGAGGACCTATATGTTCCTTACTATCGGCACTATGTTTTATCTGTATAATTTCAGACCTGTCAGTATTTCCACTTACTCACACTAGGATAGAAAGAGTATAAGAGAGTTGGGCGGTAGGAGTAAAAATACAGTTAAACATTGTACAGAGCAAGAATCAATTGCTTACCTATCCTACATAGTGGTGGTGAAAACTTATCAGCAAAATATGAAAGGCTATGTAAGTTTTTTCAGACTCAAGAAATCTCTAAAGTTCCAAAGTGGCGTCATTTTACAAATGTATTCAAGCTGTAAAGACGGCAGGCGTATTTTGTATTTGATAGGCAAACGTGACGTTGCGGCTTTGTGAGCAGTTTCGTTGCTTTCTACGCAAGACAAGCAACCGTTAGAAGACGATAGCGTGCGTATGCCGTGCTCTGAGGTGAGTTAAATTACACCATATTTTTTAAGGAATTGAGTACACATTTCTGTGGTATATTTACCTGCGAAGTCATGCTTCTGTACGGAGTACTAGTATTTATTCTGTGGGTGTATGTTACAGCAGTTCTTACTTGTCAATGAGGTCGTTGACGTCGTGCGGCGTGACCCTCGTCCTAGTCCTCAGCACGAACCACTTCATGGCCATCTTGACGGGCGTGGTGAGGCACGCGGTGAACAGGTCAGCGGGCAGCTCGGGGTTCATGGGCAGGCTCTGACCGGCGGCGCAGGCGGCCAGCTGGATGCAGTTCTTGTACGAGACGGCTGGAGGAGGTGGCCCTTCGCCCTCGCCTTTTGAGTTGAGAGCGGCCTGCAAATATATTTTGATTTATTAATCAAATTGATTGATTGAGACAAAATGGCAAATATATTATTATTTGATGGTCAGTCAGTCAGGGTTGCTATATACATGAGCGGGTCGGCATTGTGGGTTCGGCATCCATGACCAGTCAGGGTTGCTACACACATAAGCGACATAGTAAGTAAACCTCAGTGACAACTAAACATTCCATTAGACACACTTTTTGCTCAGAATTAAACCTGGTTGGAAACCAGTCGATTAACTGGATGAACGCTCTACACTCGACAACGCTTATGGGCAAATTTGTCGCATGTTAGGCAAGAATTGTTTCTGTTCGGTCTCACAAAAAAAAAGATAAGTATGTATAGGAAAATATCTTAGATCAACCATTCCTATAAATATTGCACAAATCCGACGGCCGCGGAACATTTTTAGTTCCCTCTGGCAACATTTGCGAAACTGTAAATCCAATTTTGAGTATAATGACCCTAACCAGTAATAGATAAGTTACAGCGGGCGCACAGTGAGCCACTAGACGCGGCCGAACAAGCGAACGCGGGCGAATCCCGCAGCTTGTCGCTTAAGCGAGGCCACTCGAATTCGGCGCTGATTCTATACAAAATGTTGGTTTGAAAAAACTCGTCCGCAGCTTGCAGTCGCGTGGTTCAATAACACTTGAAGTGTCAGGTAGAGCGGGCGCACAGTATGCCACATGCGAGTTTTTAATTATGTAAAAGTATCCTAGTATTTTTAATTTTCATTTAAGGAAAATATTGACACATCCAAGGAGTCAGGAGGCTGTATACAACACAACACAACACTGACCTCGTACTCGCGCTCGTGCTGCTCGGCGAACTGCTTGAAGTTGTCAACGATAACGCCCGCATTGCAGCAGTCGTACACGTACAGCGACGGCGCGCCCATCCACGTCTGCAAGTCGTACATCGACAGCGGGATGTACTGGGTGTAGGCCTGCAGGGTAAAGGTTACGTAAGCTTCTTGTTAGCCTATACGACAATTTGAGGTGACGCGATGGTCTTATTTTCGACTCGGCCTAATCACTGTAAGACAGTTAATAAGTGGACGTAAAAAAATATAACAATGATAAATGCGAAAGTGTATCTGTCTGTTCTTCACACTTAAACCGCTGAATCGATTTAGATTCAATTTGGTGTGGAGATTGTTTGAGACACTGGGAAGTACTTTTTGTTGTAAAGTAGAAATAGGGATGAAAGTGTAAAAACATGGAAAATCCGACATGTGTGCGGGCGCAATTGCGGGGTACCGCTAGTACTTAATAATTAAGCTTAAGACCTTAGCTGCAGCTACACAAGTGTCTCTAATCCAAAATGTACCAATTAATTAGTCACCCTGTTGAACACCCATATCTCCCCCTGCACGGTGGGCTTGGGCACTCCATGGCCGTTGTAGTGGAAGAGCACGCGCTCGTCCTTAGCGTTGCGGCGCAGCGAGCAGCACAGCTTCTTCACCTGTGGATAGATACATTTAAATCACAATGCGCTGGTCTCAATTCCAATGCGCCATGTCTAAGATTAAATTTAGGTTCAGTCTTTCTCTTTCTCTGTCAAACAAACGAAAAGGGACGGACTACAATAATTTAGAAACGTCAAATTAAGTGATACGATTTCTTGCGTATTTTTACAAGTTTTTGCGTATTCTCGTCTAACTTTAGTCGTCATCGAATGACATCCCTACTAAATTGTCAATAGATTCTGTTTGAGAGTTTAGGCAGTGGATTACACGTGAAGGGCGACAATTATAGGTGGAAAATCAGTCAGGTCTGAGCACTTATAGCTAGGTACTTGCCGCATCAGCTTTCAGGGTTCAGGTATCACTTCACAGGCCACAATCACTCGAAATGTCTGTAAGGAGCTTCACAGGATACACACGCGGCGAAAGTACTCTGGTCAGTCTAGTACATGTGTCATAGGGAACGTCTCGATGTCGACTCGATCTTAGGGGTTCTCACGGTACGTTTTAAACAAATAAAAATAAGGCAGGTATGCGTGTGAGTGTGCGCGGCGTAGTATCAATAGGGTACACAAACAAATCAAAATATTGTAGTAAACAGATTCTCTAATTTCCTTAGCAACGGAAAGCTGTTAAGTTTGCCGTTTCTAAAATTAATATAGTCTATCTCTTTTCGTTTGTTTGACAGAAAAAGAGATACCTGAACCTAAATTTTATCTTAGACAGGGTGCATTAGAATTAAACCCACTGTCTTCACAGGGGCGCCTCTGCACTGAGGCACAGAATAAGTACTAGTACTCCGTACAGAAGTTTGACTTTGCAATGAAATTCAAGGAAATATCTACTCAATGTTGTCAACAATATGGTGTAATTCAGTTTGCCTCAGACTAAGCACATTTTCGTGTAGACACCTACAGAAATATATTGCAAGATAATTTCATTCTCATAACTCTGGAACATGATTCATAATACTCTAAACCTATTCAGTGACGTACTATCACACAACGCGATAGGGTTGACTGCCACAAGAAGCTACTTACGCCATCTAGCGCAACTTTCTAGGACTTTATTCATGCTCGTCCAGCAGGCAACGTAAACCACACATTAGTGCCATGCGCTGCCGGTGAATAAACGCGCTGGCGTCTCGTTGCTCGCTCGCGACACCCAACTTGATTTAGCACCTTCCAAGGGGTCGCCGCGCGTAGGTACGTTTTTTCTACATACGCGGGGAGTTACACAGACCTGACTGAGGTCGACATGCGGTAGAAATGCGGTTATAATGAATGAGGCAGTCAGCCTCTTTGGTCTAGTGGCCCTGGCCCACACGCTGGCTTGCGTACGGCGGCCAATCTCAAAAGAGATTTGCGCGATAAATACAGTGCGCACATGTGCGCAATACACAGGTGCAGTGTGCAATCGCTGTTCAGTTCAGTCATAGTTCGGGGAGGACGGCATGACCAGAGTGGTCAGGTGCAGAGCCTTACTCCGGATAACAATGTCCGTAATTTCGAGTCTACCCATCACGCTCGTTCGCGCTGTCATGTTGGCATGGAGTGACACGGACGGCGACAGTCGAAAATACGGGCTCGTGACTACTTAAGGCCTCAGGACCAAACGGCATAACGTGCTTTTGCTTTTCAAGACAAAAGACAAGAAACAAATTTATTCCTGACCCAGGATTCGAAACCGGGACCTTAGACAAAAGCTAGCGTGCAGACCACAAGACCAACGATGCAGTTAATAAATCTATACTAATATTATAAAGAGGAAAGATTTAATTGCTTGTATTGTATCGGCTCCAAAACTACTGAACCAATTCAAATTAAATTTGGTAGAAATAGTTTGAGACTCTGGGAAGGACCATAGGCTACTTTTTATCGCGATACAAAATGAAATGAGGGATGAAATTTTGTAAGGAAAATCCTACTTTTGCGCGGGTGAAGTCGCGGGGAACTGCTTGCTAGTCTACCTATAAAAAGCGCAAAAATCTAAAATTATATATTATAATATATTCGGGTCAGGTAGTAAGAGCGTAATTTCATTAGGCGGGCAGGTTGGCGGCCGTCCTACATTATATTCGGGTCCGCGAATCCGCGATAAGTAGATCACCCGAATTCCGCAAGGTCGCGGGATCACGCCCCGACCGCACCCGATACTAATTCATGCAAATGAACTATTAACGCATGTCTGACTGCTATTAATAAATTTATTTAACTATTGTCTGTTGGTCTATTTTGGCTGAAAGATTTTTACAGTAAGTATATGGAATTAGCTTAATTCATATCTAACACAATGAAAATACTTCTCTCTGAAGCAACTAAGCAAGCTGCTGAGAAAAGTAATAAATATATAAATAAAAATCTACACTTATATTATAAAGAGGAAAGATTTGATTGTTTGTATTGAATAGGCTTCGAAACTACTGGACTGATTCAAATGATATTTGGTACAGAGATAGTTTGAGACCTGGGAAGGACATGGGCTACTTTTTGTCGCGATAAAAACTCATATGGGGCCTCAGGGGCTGAAAGATTGTAAGGAAAATCCGTTTGTTGGCGCAGGCAAAGTTGCGGGGAACTGCTAATCGTAAATATACAGAATATCGAACCCTAATCCTTGCATCACTAGTGTGTTCGTTGAAACAATATATTTATTGAGTTACCTCGTCACTGGTGGGGTCCAGTGACTGCTTGTAGCGCGCGCGCGGCTGCCAGCGCTCGTACTGCAGCTGCAGCGCGTGCCCGATGCTCTCCAGTGCCTTGCTTGGCGAGAGTGAGTTGGGGTCTGTGTAACATAACTCGCATTCAAACAAAATGCTTGAAAATACCTACATGTTGTTTGATATAGCCATAAATGTTAAGCAAACTACATTCCCTGACATTTGCCTTCAATGAAAAATCATATTGTAGCAGCAAATAGAAGTCTTATACACATTCTTCACCACATCATATTTGAGGAGTGGTTTCTCCTCGGTAGTGGGTTTGTATATTTGGACTTTAAACTTTTTGAAAGTAATCATTTAAATTCACCATATATACAGGGTGTCCCAAAAGTCGACGTCAAGCCGAAATCGCATAATAGGTGAGGTCATTCATAACAGTTATCAGAAAAATATAAAGAAAAATTATATCAAATTTGAAATTTGAGCTTTGAGTTCACTAGAATCACTTTTAGTAAAGTCAAAGAAATTATCAAAACTGACTTTCCTTGAAAAAACATTTTTTGTACCCGATCTAAGAAATAATGTAATAAGTGTTATACCACTTTATAATCCTTATTAAAAGCGCTAACTTTTAATAGCGGAGTCATTATACGCATTCAATGTATGGGGACCAATATTTTCGGATCAAAGGATGAGCCTTGGCATACTTGTTCCTTAGATAGACTAGTGTGGAAAACGCCCGGGAGTCAGCGGCTCACACCCCGCTGGGGGGCTGGGGGAGGGGGTGAAGTTCCCTTACTCCGCACGCACTGTGACTCGTCATAACTGCTAATTTATACCATGGACGAAATATATAAGGACCAACAGTCGCCATACAAAGATGCGTTCCCCGATTTTTGGTTCATTTGTTTCTCACTAGATGTCTATAGAGGTATCAATCGCTGATAGAATGCATATTTTTAGCAACACTTTGCAAACTGGAACCTCCGACCCGACTAGATGACGTAGTAAATTTAATAAGATACAATAGATGGCGCTTAATATATTTGATTTCGTAAATCTGCTGGACTTTTATACATTATACTGTTTATTGAAAATATTTTCGTTTTGGACCTCTTAATTAGCCATAATGTGGTGTTTAATATGTGTAATTGTCGAATAAAAAAAAGAAATATGTCCTTCTCAGACAAATTATTACCGTACTTTTGGTAGTGATTTTTATGACATTTTTTTAAAATTTACTTCATTTTACACTCTTTTTAATTTATGTACGATAATATGATTATTTGATAACAAGTTGAAAATCTTTTAGAACTAGAGGATAACTACTCAGTAAGACGATATCGGTAGTTTTGGCTGTAGCCGTCCCTGTCATACGTAATATTTCAGCATGTCAGTGCGACCGAGCGCGACGACTCAAAAATACTCTCACTCTACTACTCTCCGAACAAAACCGAAGCCAATATCAGGGCTGTTCGCGGTAAATTTAGCACTAAGTTTCCATACAGAGGCATGATTTTTGTCGTCAGTAGGTAATATGTTTTTAATAAACATGGTAAGTTGTAACGTACAACATGAACACACTGACCTATGTAAAAGCCTAATTGGATTTAAAGACTACCTAATCGCGTGAATTGTAGACTATACAATGGATTCTGTGCTTAGGTACATTGTTTTAAAAAACAATAATACTTCTTAGGCCTTAGTTTAGTTAGCAGTTAGTCATAGGTCAAGTGCAACATACCTGTCAAGTGCAACATACCTCTTCAAGATGCAGGGGTGTACAAGCTGGAGTGTGACTGTGGCCTCTCCTACATCGGGCAAACAAAGCGAAGTATAGGCGTGCGGATAAAAGAACACATAGCTGACGTAAAACATAGACGGAACATGAAATCTGCAGTGTGTGAACATGCCTTAGACAAACCCAACCACTTCATTCGTTTTGACCAACCTAAAATACTTGCAAAAGAACGGCGTTTTATTCCTCGAATGCTACGTGAAGCCATTGAAATTAGAAAACATCCAAATTTCAATAGAGAAGATGGTTGGAAAGTTCCACCGGCATGGGATCCTATTCTAGCAAAAACCAAAGCAACACCTAGCACTGCAAGATCTCAAGACACGGTTAGCTCTTTCTGCGTAAATAGGAACGTAAATTAATATTATTGAGTGACGGTAGTTAAAATTTTTCAAAACTTTGTAATGACAAATAATACCTTAGTCTCCCTGTGACCACGATCGCTGTAAAGTGTTCGAAACGTCAGGTTTAAAATAAAATGTAAATAAATCGCGAAGTAATCCGTAAAATTGTGTTTTAATGAATTATTTCTTTACACAAAATATTCGTAAATTCTGCATTATGTGTATTGGATCTTTGCTTCTTACATTAATAAATGTTTAAAGAAGAGAATTATCACACTAAGCACTTAAAATTCGAAACGCATTGGCAAAAATAAACCTATGTTAAGTGGTGTCGATTTGGAACAATTTACCTGTGAAATAAACATTTTTCGGGGTTATTTCGCTGTGTCGTACAACAATCAATTACTGAACAAGTCAGCATGTTTCACCAAGAAATATTTAAAAAAATATATCCACGATTTCATGTAATATTTGAACAATTCAAATAGCTAAAATTCTCAGCGTGCCGATAAGTGCCGACAAAGCTCAGACGACAAATCGCATATTTGACCAAACCAGCATTTCGTAGGCTCCAATTTCCTCGTCCAAAATTTGACACATAATAATACCTGCTTATTTCCGAAATAATTAGTTTGGACTATGCGCCTATGTTTTAGTTTCAGTCTTAATTCGCGTAGATTATTAAATTTTGTCGAGCGTCTGAAAGTTAAGTTAGAAAATTTCTTAGTTTTTGAAGGCTCACATTTCCTTTGTTAATTCGAATATGAGAAAAATCTAACAATAAGAGCTGTGGTAGATAAATGTAGATTTTACTGTAAAAAAAGTTTTGCCTTACTTAAATAAAGGAGATCATTAGTCTGTGCCAAAAAGTCAAAGGGAAAATAGGAATGTGTATATTTAGGTACCCCGTTCCCCTCAAATAAATGAATTTAATAAAAAAAACAATATAATATCGTTTGTTGTCCTAAATAAATGTAAAAAAAAGATAAACAAAGAAAATGTAAAAAAAATATAGACCGGGGATCGATCCCGACACATTCAGATTTGTTATCATCCACAACTCATGTAAAAAAAGTTTTGCCTTACTTAAATAAAGGAGATCATTAGTCTGTGCCAAAAAGTCAAAGGGAAAATAGGAATGTGTATATTTAGGTACCCCGTTCCCCTCAAATAAATGAATTTAATAAAAAAAACAATATAATATCGTTTGTTGTCCTAAATAAATGTAAAAAAAAGATAAACAAAGAAAATGTAAAAAAAATATAGACCGGGGATCGATCCCGACACATTCAGATTTGTTATCTTCCACAACTCAACGAATTGCGCCATCCGATCATTACGTCACCAGTTGATACTGTTGCCGCTGTTTGTCAACTACTACAAACCAAGTTGTTTTCGTACGGTATTTTAATAAACGCCATCTATGACTTTTAAGAGTACTAAATGAAATTGGCAACAAGCATGGAAGTCCGCTGATAGTAGACAGATAGACATTGCACGAAAATTAAAGCATTGGCTAGCTATATTAGCAACGTCATCTGGATGTTACTAGCGTTGGGTTTACTCCCCGGAATATTTCCAACAGTTGGGTTTATTCCCAAATTCGGGGAAAGTATGCGGAATATTTCCAATTCGTCGGGAAAATAGGGAAAATACTCAAAAGTGGACTTAAATTAATAAAATGCGAGAATTTTGCTATTTTGACAATGGTTTTACGCCTGTAGCACACCTTCACATAAAACCATAATAATGGGACCACGCTAGTTTTGCCTGTTTGTCAGTTTTATTGCACTAAACGTAAATGGTATGTTCTATTTATCTGAGTCTCTCTTTCTTTGAGATTCGACGATCCTGTAGTATACTTCCTACTACTGTGTCCACGATGTCGCAAATTGGTGCAGAAATGTAGACGTTTGAGAAGGATTGGAGAAATCTCGACATAAACAAACCGGGTCATAGTAAAATCTCTACTTTAGAAGCGGCAGATTGGCTTCTGTTAAGTTTGAATATTTGAGACAAGTGATAATAAAGTTAAATCTTTGTTTAAAACAAATAAAGGCGATTTTGCACATGTAATAGATGTAATTAAAGAGAATTGTAAGTTTTAGTATTTGTATGAATAACAAAGTTATATTTGCGGATGTTGAAATGTGCTATACACACTTAAAAAAAAGTTTGAGATCACTAGTATAACTGATATAATTCTTTAAATTTTACTTTATCAAGAAAAATGTTTTGTTGTGTGTTTTCTTTAAATAGAAAAACCCTTTGAAATCAAGACAAAAGCTAATTTTAATTTTTAATAACAAAAAATGAGTAATTAACCTTAATATTACCGTTAAATTGTTAGAGAAATTTGATATAAAGGAAAATACTGTTTAACTAAATTTACCGACAATTTATAAATAAAATGATTTTATTCAATATAATATAACTCCTCCCCTGGCTCTAACACATGCGGAGATCTTCCTGGGCATGCTGAGGATCAAGTTATCCAGCGTTTCTTTGGGTAACCTGTCCCATACTTGAATAGCGGCTTCCCTGAGGTCTGGTACTGTCTGGGGACGTGACTGACGATTCCAAACAGCTCGCTTAAGAGCATCCCACGCGTGCTCTATTGGGTTTAAGTCAGGCGAGCCGGTAGGCCAGTCTAACCTTGTGATGTTGTATTCTCGGAGAGCAGCATTGACTCGTTGAGCTCGATGTGCGGGCGCATTATCATTGACCAGTACAAATTGGTGCCCATAGTTTGCTCGGTATGGTCTGACAATTCCATCAATAGCAACTGCTTTATACATGTCTGCTGTCATGAAGCCTCGATACGGGATCACAGGTGTTCTAGCTCCAATCATAATACCACCCTCAAAAGGACACCGATTTCTCGCCTTGCTGAACTGTTCCTGTGGCAGTTCTTTGCCTTTCACGGTCTCCTGGTCTTCTCCAGACACGGACACGTCGGTTATCTGGATGAGTACTGATTCGCGATTCGTCAACGAAGAGACAGTTTTGCCAAATGTTTTCTTCTTCATCTTCTTTATTCTGCCGAAGCCTAGCCCACTCCAATCTCTGTTGTTTACGTTGCCGGGAATTCAGAGGCGCTCGCCAAGACCTCCGTGCTCGTAATCCAGCCTGGTGCAAGCAATTCCAAATGCTAAGTCTGAGTGCTAACTTCAAGCCCAGATGCGGCCCGAACTTCTGATTTTATTTTAGTAGCGTTGATTGTTGGGTCACGGGCTGCCAGCAATCTAATCTAGCGCTTTTGGGCACCAGTCAAAACAGTAAGGCGACCGGTGCGGGGTCGTCAGCTAAATTACCCATCCCGTGGTACCTCTGCAACGTGGTCACGACACAGGATTGGGATATAGCAAGTCTGCGTGCTATATCTCTCGTGCTGTATCCTTCTTCCCTCAAGGTTACTATTCACGTAAAACTTCTGATACTTCTTGGCATTTTTTCAATCACAACTTTTTGCGAAAGAATATTTAAAATCCGTCAAAATTGACTAAATCAGATTTCTGAGTGAGCGTAAGCTATAATTAAAAGCCTTTTCATATGGAAAAACAATTGAACTGTTTTATTTTTTGTATTCTAATTGTATATTTTTAAATAAACAATCTTAAAAGAAGAAGAAATCATAATATAATCTACCGTTACAAAAAGGATTTCGATTTTTCAGTGATCGTAAACTTTTTTGATGTGTGTATTTAAAAACGGTACTAAATTTACCAATTATTATTTTTTCACATTTTTAAGTAAGATATCTTACCACTTTGGAAGTGCTTTCTTTATCAAAAAAATTAGTATTGCGAGATTTGTCCGCAGTTGGAATTCAGTTTTTGAACTTGTTATCAAATCAGATACTTTGTAATATCTTGTTAACTTTTGGACCTATAGAAAAAAAAATCTTAATGAATGTGTCTTATAATAAAATAAGCAGTTTTCGAGTTTACAAGCAAAAAAATATAAACAAAAGAGGCGTCTTTCTTTCACTATTCCGTTGATAGCTCACTTACCACTGTCGGGACTTTAAGTATGTTCACCTAGACACCTCGAAGAAAACAAACCTACCCGTTAAGTTTTCTGAATTTCTTGTTTTTAATAACGAAGACTTAACTTTATCATCACTTGTCTCAAATATTCAAACTTAACAGAAGCTAAACTGCCGTTTCTAATATAGAGATTTTACTATGACCAAGTTTCTTTACGTCGATATTTCTCCAGTCCTTCTCAAACGTCTACATTTCTGCACCCATTCGCGATATCTTGGGCACAGTAATAGGAAGTATACTACAGGATCGTCGAATCTCAAAGAAAAAAAGACTCAGATAAACCTAAGCATTAGAACATGCAGTTTACGTTTGGTGTAATAAAACTGACAAACAGGCAAAACTAGCGTGGTCCTGCTGTTATGGTTTTATGTAAGGGTGTGCTACAGGCGTAAAACCATTGTTACAGTAGCAAAATTCTCGCATTTTATTAATTTAAGTCCACTTTTGAGTATTTTCCCGCCGAATTGGAATATTTCCCAATCATTCCGTTTTTTCCCATACTTTCCCGTATTTTTCTTTTCCATCCCAATTTTTTCTTTCCCTTGCCCATCGCTAGATGTTACTCATTTTTTGTGAATTTCCGGGCAACGCTCTTTTGTATGGCGATTGTCCTTATATATTTCGTCCATGTTTATACCTACTAGGGCAAGTTTGGTATCGTTTTCAGCTAAATTAAAGATGGCCGATTGATTTTTGAAATAAAAACCGAACATTTTCATACAAAAAAATGGAATTACGGCCAAAAATTAAAAAAAAATGTTTCATTTTTTTGGTAATGGCCATAAACTTTAAACGTATACCAATATCTGCTTTTAAATGTAAATAGCCGCATTTATACAGATTCCAAAAATATAAGCTTTGTTGAAAATATTAATAATAAAAATATTTACCTCCACGCGGCAGACACGAAAGTTCTTAGAAAAATACAGGACAGCAAAAAATAACTTTTATATGTTGCTAAGGACCTGTAACTACTAACTAGTGAGAAAAGAGTATGGTGTTTATAGAATAGGACACAATTTTAATGCTATTTTGATAATAAGATACTGTATGAACCCTGTGTATAGGTTTACCGTCGTATTTAAAAACTTATTTCTCAACTACATTTAGTGACAATATCGGGTGACTTGAAGGTATTTAATTAATCGAGCTACATAGATATGTGCTTAAAACACCTACATATATTTATATACTGTCTCTTATGTACATTTGCCTTCGTAATCGCTCAACTTCGTGCACTTATGTTGCCGCTGCAAGCACCTACATCTGTGGCCGCCACACATCATTTTCCAACTGCACCTGAGAATTTCAATACATTTATACAATACATGCTTCGGCTGCAACTGGCAAGTCTGTACATGTAGGTTTCCAGCTGTCACCGACTTTGGTCCATCAGTCCCAATTAGGTGGATCTTTTTATAAATAAATGCTTTCATGCATCGTTCATCGTAGAAAATGAACAAGACCTAAAGAAAAAAGTATTTATGAATACACTATTGAGTGATTGGTTAATTACGTGATTACATAGTGTTAATACTCTATATCTACCTGTCATATAAAACGACCACAATATTTTCGATAATGGAACATGCATCGCTGTTCCTGCTCACATAAGCTGTCATAACACCTTCTGTGTAGCGATGGGCAAGGGAAAGAAAAAATTGGGATGGAAAAGAAAAATACGGGGAAGTATGGGAAAAAACGGAAAGATAGGGAAATATTCCAATTCGGCGGGAAAATACTCAAAAGTGGACTTAAATTATTAAAATGCGTGAATTTAGCTATTTTGACAATGGTTTTACGCCTGTAGCACACCTTCACATAAAACCATAACAACGGGACCACGCTAGTTTTGCGTGTTTGTCAGTTTTATTACACCAAACGTAAACTGCATGTTCTAATGCTTAGAGTTTTCTGAGTCTCTCTTTCTTCGAGATTCGACGATCCTGTAGTATAGGTACTTCCTACTACTGTGCCCACGATGTCGCAAAGGGGTGCAGAAATGTAGACGTTTGAGAAGGATTGGAGAAATCTTGACATAAAGAAACACGGTCATAGTAAAATATCTACATTAGAAACGGAAGTTTGGCTTCTGCTAAGTTTGAAGATTTAAGATAAGTGATAATAAAGTTTAATCTTCGTTATTAAAAACAAGAAATTCAGAAAAATAAACACAGGTGTCCAAATCTATGTTTTTGAACTCACAATTTACTCCATTTTGATCAGATACCTAAGTTTCTTCTAAGGAGTAGGAAGTTCAGTGAAATCGACCGATTTCGCCTAGTGGCTGATCTTTTAGTAAATGTGAGTACCTAAATTGTAAGTTCAAAAGAGATGACATTAAATTAGTATTACGCGATTTGTCCGCAGTTGGAATTAAGTTTTTGAACTTGATATCAAATCAGATACTTTGTAATATCTTGTTCATTTTTGAATGTGTCTTAAATAAAATGAGCAGTTTTCGAGTTAACAAGCAAAAAAATTCAATACCTCAAAAAAAATCGAACTCAAAACCTCGAACGGCGACATAGTCAACTCAATTCCAAAGATTCTCGCCGAAGTTGAAGGCTTCTAGGGCCAACTATATACCTCGCATGTCTCGAAGCGACTTCCGATGCGACTGACCCAAGAGCCACACTGACACACCACTACAATAAAGACCTCCCAAATGTGGACGAACACGAAGTTGCGGGGGCTCTCAAACAGCTTAGCAATGAGAAGGCTCCCGGTGAAGACGGCATTACATCCGAGCTTCTGAAGGCAGGAGGACCTCCAGTCATCAAGGAGCTCGTGAGAATCTTTAATGCCGTCATTGCAAATGGGACTACCCATTTGCAATGACTAATACTAGGCGTGGAGTGGAAGCGTTGTGGCGCTGTTTTTTAAGAAAGGCGACAAGTCGCTCTTGAAAACTTACAGGACAATCGCGCTCCTGAGTCACGTCTACAAGCTGTTCTCGAGAGTCCTCAGCATTTAGGAAGTTGCGCCACATCTTCTCGTCGCCACTACCGCAATGCCTGAAGAGCAGGGTATATAACCAGTGCGTCCTACCTGTCATGACCTACGGGACCGAGACGTGGAACTTGACAGTTAAGCTGGCCCACCGACTGCATGTCACCCAGCGAGCTATGGAACGGTCTATGCTGGGGATCTCGCTAAGGGATAGAATCCGAAACGAGATCATTCGCCAAAAGACGAAAGTCATAGATATCGTTCAGAGGTGCAGTAAGCTGAAGTGGCAGTGGGCTGGTCATGTCTGTCGCAGAACCGACGGGCGTTGGAGTTTCCTACTCCAATCCAATGGAGACCACGTCTCGGGAAACGTAGTGTTGGACGCCCCCCTGCTAGGTGGACCAATGACCTGAGGAAGGTGGCTGGTGGTGGTTGGATGCGAGAAGCGGAGGACCGTCAAAGTTGGCGCCGTCTTGGAGAGGCCTATGTTCAGTGGACTGCAATAGGCTGATATGATAAAGAAAAAAATATAAACAAAAGAGGCGCCTTTCTTTCACTCTCCCGCTGATAGCTCACTTACCACACTCGTGACTTTAAGTATGTTCACCTAGTGTACAATTCGACAACTGGTAGACTACAGGGAGATTCAATGAAAGGCAATATGAAGTTTGAAACTATGTATTGCAAGAAGCACTATAACTTGGTCACATTTCCTATACAGGGTGTGGCGTAAATAGTGGTCCAAAGTTTTATTAAATTCAGTTTGTAAAAAAAACACGAATGGAGTACTAAGTACAAGTGATCAGCAATAATAATAAAAAAAAATGGTTAAAAAAAAACCGTCATTTTTGGAAATTATAACCAAATTTGTAAGGCAAGGTAACGATTTCTAAAAAAATTAAAAAAAATTTTTTTTTTTGAAAACCCTGTACATAATTTTTTTTAAATACTGGTATGTGGTGCTTCAGTGTACAGTGTATCCACACCTTTGCTTTGGACCACACAGAAAAAAATTACAACCCTTGTAAACCCTTGAACTTCAAATAAATTGTTTTTCTGAATTGGGCTCCTTTTTGTTTCGAAAAGCAATAACTTTTTTCCTGTAAGTCGTAACACTTATTGTTGCACCATTTTAGAATCTGCAAAAGATGGGCATTTTTTTTAAACAATGGGCACTGACAGTGGGGTACATTTTTTTTTGCACCAAAAGCATTGAAAGTCAAACGATTTGCTAGCAGTGAGTATTGAATTTTGAAAGAAACTTAATTTTTTTTATTAAATTCAGTTTGTAAAAAAAAAACGAATGGAGTACTAAGTACAAGTGATCAGCAATAATAATAAAAAAAATGGATAAAAAAAAACCGTCATTTTTGGAAATTATAACCAAATTTGTAAGGCAAGGTAACGATTTCTAAAAAAATTAA
The DNA here is from genome assembly GCA_949316185.1 of Pyrausta nigrata. NCBI lineage: Eukaryota > Metazoa > Arthropoda > Insecta > Lepidoptera > Crambidae > Pyrausta > Pyrausta nigrata. The sequence continues at coordinate 533,777 of OX438943.1, forward strand.
AATTTTTTTTTTTTTTGAAAACCCTGTACATATTTTTTTTAAATACTGGTATGTGGTGCTTCAGTGTACAGTGTATCCACACCTTTGCTTTGGACCACTATTTACGCCACACCCTGTATATACATATCGGAAAAATACTAATATAGCGAGATGTAAAAGTGTACAGCGCCATCTTTTATTCAGAATCGGAACTAAAGTTTACTACGACATAAGGCCAAACCATAATCAAAGTACACTATAGGGCATGTTCACGTTCTTCCTAGACACCTAGACACTTTGAAGAAAACAAACCTACACGTTTTATTTTTCTAAATTTTTTGTTTTAAATAACAAAGATTTAACTTTATTATCACTTGCAGAAACCAACCTGCCGTTTCTAATGCAGTGAATTTACTATGACCCTGTCATTATGTCAAGATTTCTCCAATCCTTCTCAAACGTCTACATTTCTGCACCCATTCGCCACATCGTGGGCACAGTAGTAGGAAGTATACTACAAGATCGTCGAATCTCAAAGGAGAGACTCAGATGAATCTAAGCATTAGAACATGCAGTTTACGTTTGGTGTAATAAAACTGACAAACAGGCAAAACTAGCGTGGTCCCGCTGTTATGGTTTTATGTGAATTATATTATATTATTCCCGAAGAATTGGAAATATTCCGCATACTTTCCCCGAAAATGGAAATAAACCCAACAGTTGGAAATATTCCGGGGAGTAAACCCAACGCTACTTCTGTGGCATTGGGGAAAGCATTCAGTGTCCACCGCAATTTTTTACCTTTACAATTGAAGCTGTAAACAGTATCTCACGGTCACACACGCCCATAATGGCATGGAACAGCGAAATAATTTATCGCTTTGTGATCCTGTAAAAAGCAAAAAATCCATATTGCCTACCGAGACGTGTTAATTAAGAGGAAAAGTAAATATCCAGGTAATCGTAATAATTTTCACCAAGATTATTTGCTATCCCATGACATGGTGGTGTTCTACAGTACCTATGTGTACCCATCAGTACCCATAGCTCCTTTAGGCACTCGTTGCATAACAGCGACAGCTAGCACCACGACTTCGGTCGTCGGCGTCAACGGTTTGAAAGCTGATTCGTGTACATCCGTAGGTATTACTGCATTAAACATGTACCATCATTCTTGTCTCCACCACTTTATAGTAACATGGAGCTCATCTTTGCGTATTCGGAGTGCGGTTTGATAGTAGGTATATCGGATTAGTCTGTGTCATACACGTCCTTATTTAGACCATTGTATGAATAGCAAAAAGTAGAGAGCAAATGAAATTTCTTCGTTCGAAGTCAGTACCTGGGTTAGATGAGATCACTTTATGGCAAGGAAATTCGGATTTGAACAGGATCCTTGAAATGGACTGTGATCGAACAAGTCCAAAATTTTACTTTCAAAGACTATACAAAGTCCACCTCCCCACAAGGGAAGACTGGAAACTACGTCCACCTAAGCCGAAACCGGATAGCATAATCTACTATACGGATGGATCCAAAATGGATAGCGGTACAGGTGCGGGAGTTTACCTGAAAGACTTTTAAGTAAGTCAATGCATGGGTGTAATGGCAACAGTTTTCCAAGCGGAAACCTATGCTATACTCTCATGTGCATTTAGGAATCTAGATCAAGGTGCGATAAACCAAACTATCTATATTCCCAGTGACAGGGCGTTAAAGGCACTGTCAACGGCAAAAGTAAACTCAAAATTAGTCATAAATGCCATTGAAATACTTAACAGACTCGGTAAACATAATAAACTACGGTTAATATGGATACCGGGTCACACAGGTTACGAGGGTAACGAGAAAGCAGATGAATTAGCAAGACGGGGCTCATCGGCTAGTCTAATTGGCCCTAAGCCTTTTATAGGATTGTCAAATGGAACAATTAACACGGCATTCAAGAACCACATAAAGGCCAAACATGCCCAGGAATGGTCCAGGATAAATGCCCTGGATCCCTCTAAAGCCTTTGTTGATCTGAATGCTACAAAATGGTTTAAACACCTAATGCTAAACAGCCGCTAACACTCGAGATCTCTGCTGAGGGCATTAACTGGGCACTACGCCACAAAGAAAATGCTTCTCAGAATGGGACTAACTCAGGACGGCAGCTGCAGAGCCTGTGGGGAAGAGCCAGAAGACATGAAGCACTTGATGTGTTAATGCGATGCACTGGCAAGAACCCGAATGGGTCTTCTTGGATTGGTTTACTCAGACTCGGAAGACTATAGGCTCTTCAGACCTAAAGACATAGTAAAATTTATACAGGAAGTTTTTAAGGAACACTGAAGAGTAAAGGTTTGGGGAGTCACAAAAGATCCTTGTGGGTCGAGGTGCTCCGTGGGTCGATGCCCATGGCCCCTATAAAGAAAAGATAGATGAGCTATAGGTGCGTACACGTAGATACTGGAAAAGACCACCAATACCAACCTTTATACGTGGTAGCAAATACTTTTGAATGTACACGTCCAGTAGTCAACATATATATTTTCTTTTTTACAGAACAACAAAAAGTAAGTTCTTCCGCTGTTCTATGCCTTAATGGGCCAAATGTGATACTGTTTCCATATTCAATTGTAAAGGTAAAAAAGTGCGATGGACACTAAATGCTTTCCCCAATGCCACAGAACGTGTCACGACAGCTTATATGAGCAGGAACAGCGATGCATTTCTATAATCGAAAAGATTGTGGTCGTTTTATATGACAGGTAGATATTGAGTATTAACACTATGAAATCACGTAATTAACCAATCACTCAATAGTGTAATCATATCAGCCTATTGCAGTCCACTGCTGGACATAGGCCTCTGCAAGACTGCGCCAGCTTTTACGGTCCTCCGCTTCTCGCATCCAGCCACCACCGGCCACCTTCTTCAGGTCATCGGTCCACCTAGCAGGGGGGCGTCCAACACTACACTACGATTTTCGAGACGTGGTCTCCATTCGAGAACCTTCCTACTCCAACGCCCGTCGGTTTGCGAGAGACATGACCAGCCCAATGCCACTTCAGCTTACTGCACCTGTAACGTTGTGGACTTAGAGCCCAACACGTTAACCTAAACTACTTACATAATACAAGTAAACCTCAAAATAAACGTAACAATAAATTCTTAATTCCTACTTACTATTTAAAACTAAACCTTTATGCTACTAACTTATATAAATAAAGTATAATAAATAAACATTATTATTGGAAACGTTAATTGATTTTAAAAAAAAGTAATCATAGATTAAGAGTAAGGGTTATTGCATTCTCGCGGAACCCGTACGCATCCCTAAAGTGGGAGGCGACAAGCTCCTGCGCTGCAGCCGAAGGCATCCGATAACAGCCGATCATGCGAGCTACAGTGGTTCGGTTTTCTCACAGCCAGATCAATCCTTGCTGTACTAAGCGACGCCTGTGTCGTTCTTCTACAGAAAACCGTTACGTCCGCACATAGTTGATTACGTGGAAATCTAGTTTACTAATTTAATTATCTTTTCGGTCCCGCTGGGGTGAGTTCTTATTTTAGTGCTTGTGTAATGTTTATACTGCCTAACCTGCTGCTTTGCATATAAAATAATGTGTGAGGTACTGGACGTGGCCAGTAGGGCTCACCGAAGGCAGTCTTCGAGCTTGCTAATGCTTGCCATACGGATTCCAGGACCAGGAGTATCCTTGTTGGTCTACCTACCAATACCAATACGAGTGACCACCCGTGGTGTACGGTGTGTACAGTCACCTTCCTCTGAGAACTACCGTCTACCCAAATACCCTAGACAATTGCTACGGTGGATCAAGGACGTGAAGCATCCAACCCTCAGGCCAGTGTCCTTCCTCACATTTTTGTGTATCTCGGCAGCTGACGTACCAGGAACAAGGTTTAAGTTTTATAATAAATATTATTAGTTATTTAAAATAACGGTTTCATTGACTCACGACCTACTTCTGTGATTGCACCTGACTAGCCGGTTGTCACACACCTCTGAACGATATCTATGACTTTCGTTTTTTGGCGGATGATCTCGTTCCCGATTATATCCCTTAGCGAGATCCCCAGGACCGTTCTATAGCTCGCTGAGCGACATGGTAGGAAGCACTGGTTATACACCCTGCTCTTCAGGCATTGCAGTAGTGGTGACGAGAAGATGTGACGCAACTTCCCAAATGCTGCCCAACCTAGCTGCACCTTTCTGGCGATTTCGCGCTCGATGTTGTCTCTACCCAGTTGCAACACTTGCCCGAGAAAAACGTATTCCTGGACAAGTTCGAGCGTCTCGCCGCTGACTGCTATCTGTTCCGGGAATAGTGTATTCGTAAAAACTTTTCTTTAGGTCTTGTTCATTTTCTACGATGAACGATGCATGAAAGCATTTATTTATAAAAAGATCCACCTAATTGGGATTGATGGACCAAAGTCGGTGACAGCTGGAAACCTACATGTACAGACTTGCCAGTTGCAGCCTTGCCATTGTATGTATGTATTGAAATTCTCAGGTGCAGTTGGAAAATGAAGTTTGGCGGCCACAGATGCATGTGCTTGCAGCGGCAACATCAGTGCACGAAGTTTATTTATTTATTTAATAAGATCACCAATAAGGTTACATTAAAACATACAATGAACACTAACAATACAGTTACAAAATAAATGCAAACTTAATTATAGGTGACAACGAGCAACGACATGCAATAATATAAAAACATCTTCACTCCCACTATTAAGCTACAAATTGTACTTTAAAAAAATTAAAATCTGCCCTGGCCAACCTCTGTGGGTTGACCCAGGCAAGTGTAAGTAAGTAAGTAAGCAGAGTTAAGCGATTCCGAGGGCAAATGTACATAAGAGACAGTATATAAATATATGTAGGTGTTTTAAGCACATATCTATGTAGAACGATTAATTAAAGACCTTCAAGTCACCCGACTTTGTCACTAAATCTAGTTGAGCAATAATTTTTTAAAGTCGACGGTAAACCTATACACAGGGTTCATACAATATCTTTTTATCAAAATAGCATTAAAATTGTGTCCTATTCTATAAACACCATACTCTTTTCTCACTAGTTAGTAGTTACAGGTCCTTAGCAACATATAAAAGTTATTTTTTGCTGTCCTGTATTTTTCTAAGAATTTTCGTGTCTGCCGCGTGGAGTTAAATATTTTTTTAAACATTTTTGTTATTAATATTTTCAACAAAGCTTATATTTTTGGAATCTGTATAAATGCGGCTATTTCTCTATATTTTTTAAAAGCAGATATTGGTACACGTTTAAAGTTTAAGGCCATTACTAAAAAAAATGAAAAATTTATTTTTTTAATTTTTGGCCGTAATTCCATTTTTTTGTATGAAAATGTTCGGTTTTTATTTCAAAAATCAATCCGCCATCTTTAATTTAGCTGAAAACGATACCAAACTTGCCCTAGTAGGTAAAAATTAGCAGTTATGACGAGTCACAGTGCGTGCGGAGTAAGGGAACTTCACCCCCTCCCCCAGCCCCCCAGCGGGGTGTGAGCCGCTGACTCCCGGGCGTTTTCCACACTAGTCTACCTAAGGAACAAGTATGCCAAGGCTCATCCTTTGATCCTAAAAATATTGGCGTTGGCGTATAACAACCCAACTATAAAGTTACTTGCCAGACTTGCGTGGTATAACTTTTTTTCAGGACCGTCAGTTAAATTAGGGCGAAAAACTGATTGTCAAAATGTGTAGTTAGCTCAGAATTTAAGGTTCCAAATTACAGAAGCACTATTCAGGATGAAATAAGTAAAAAATATGGCAAAAAGTAAAGATCTGTAGCAACAGGAAAGTAAAAACTGTTACAGGGTGTACATTTTCCCGATGTTTTTTCTATAATTTAAAAAAAACAAGACACATATTTTTTTCTGATAACTGTTTCTGATGACCTCACCTATCATGCGATTTCAGCTTGACGTCGACTTTTGGGACACCCTATATATATTATCACAAGATTTTTTGTTAAGCTAGGGATACACATGCCCGTAGCTTGCACACTAGCATACCAGCTCCTAGCACGTGCCTGCTACTGTCATGTGTATACGCTAACTGGCATGCCTGTAATACTGGCATACTATTATACATGTAGCTAGCATAACATTTGATTTTCTTGCATGCCCGTTGAGGGAGGGGACGCGGGGGGCTGCTAACCTGGCACGTGTGAACAGACGCGACAGCTACGGGCATGCCAGTAGCTTTTTTGCTAGTAACAACACGATTTTGTTTAATTCACTTCGATTGTTATCCATGTTTGGCGCGCAAGAATACGTAGGTACGAGACACGAACTGTCCTGTGTATATGCGATGGTAATACTGGCATGCAAGGGCACAACTTGCATGTCAGTATTACTTGTAAATGTATCCGCCATGTGCTAGTTACTCGTACATGCCAGTAACTTTCATGCCAGCTACTTCCCCGATTTATTGGCATGTGTATCCCCGCCTTTATGGTCAAAGTGCAGACATTCTGCAAGTCTATTGGTCACTGGTAGATAACACTTCAATTTAGCATACAGCAGTTAATACCCATTTATAACTATGCTGTCATCAAATGAAATTAGAAAGATATCATTAGTCATCAAAACACAATAAATTTTGAAGATTGGTAACTGAAATATCTGATAACAAGTTTTAAACAATGTGTCATGCATTAAGAGGCAAAAATCCTTAAATAATGTCAAAATAAAAGTACAGTATTAACCTTTAACCACCGACCTAGCCTAAACATATCACTAACGTCGAGGTAATGTCTAGCAGACAGGTAATATTTGAAAATTATTTTAAAAAAAACTGCATTTTTTATTCCTTCAACTCTAATGATTGATAAGATTATAGCTTTAGGTAATGTATTTATAGGATGTAAATAAAAAAGTGTCCAAAGAAAAATTAAAAATACTGTTTATTCTTGAGATCAATAAAGTTACATCAAAAATTTCAGGAACTTACTTCAGCCTTCATATTTTTTTATATTCATATTATAATCATCAACAAACTTAAAATTTTCTTACTTCTATATATATTTATAAAGTTAGTATTTCTAAACAATATTAGTATTTCTAAACATTACACAAAAAAAAATGACAGCCCTTACATATGGCACATATATTGGCAGTCGCTGCATACTTAGTTGCAGCATGTAATGCACATCGGTTGAGCTACCTCAAGTTGAGGTGTCCTGTTCTCATCGCCATCATCTTCAGATTGTTCTGACTCCGTATTGTTACTTTCTAAAATATAATCGGGATCGCCAACATCATCATCGAATTCACTGCAGTTTTCATCACTCTCATTCATAATGATTCCAACGATTTCTGCATCCTGCAAAGGTCTGTTCTACCTTCGCTGCTTTGGATATGATGACGTGGATGCCAAATCTTCTTCATCAGAAGGACGTTTTCGCGCTGATGATGGCGCTTTCTTTTGCTTAGGCATTCTAAAACATATAAACCGACGATACATCTGTTAAACACTATGAAGTTAGTTTACACACAAATACCGAGGAGACGAACAGGAGACGTAAAATTTTTTGTACATAAACACCGTACTTACGTCTGTAAGACGTCGATGACTCCGTTCTGGACACCTATGTACTCGTCGCGCTCGGAACGTCGACTGACGCTTCAAGATGGCGGTTGAAGAAGGTAACTGAAGGGATGACCTTGAGCGCGCCGTACATTACAAAATATTTAAAAATTAAAAGTGTCGCCGACTGTGAGACGTATAGGTCGGTGATTAAAGGTTAATGATAGTGATGCATATCAGAAACAGGACTGAAAGCAAAATAGAAAGCACAAATAAGTCCATTGCATATGAACAAGTTTTAGCCAGAAGGGAACATGCTTACCAATCCAACATTCGAGGCGTGCACACGGCTGGGTCTTCACAACATCTGGTGGGTCCACACCCACGTTCAAGCACAGCACCAGAGCCACACAGTGAGTCTTGTACTGAAATTTTGTCTTATAATAAACTCATGAGTAATATGTTGTGAAGTGTGAAAACTGTAATTGTCTCATTTAAACACAATTTTACAGATACCTACTATTTACTACTGCTACTAGATACTATTTTGAAATGGTTATTATTCTTCATCTTACAAATATTTTTTTGCAATTAGCAATGACAATTCAATCAAAATTTACATGTAGGTAATAAAAAACATATACATAGAGACAAGAATGTAAAGTTACATTCAGATTACAACATTGTTATCATTGCAATGATTACAACATTTGAATAGCGTAAAAAATTGAGCCCATGTGCGTTTGTTTTCATTGCACCGTCAGATTACGCAGTTACGTCGCCGCCCGTTCTCGAGCTCTGCGATAGCCTCTCACCTTTTCCTTCACCCTCCACGAGTGCTCCACTCGATCGGCTCCCTTTATCACGTCTAGATGCCTGGGTTGATCGAAGCTCAGGGGCAAATCCCAGTCATCTACGTCCGACGAAGAGTCGCTGTCACTTTGTCCACTGTTCTTCCCCTCATCTTTTACCGCGAGATAAGGAGGCATGTCTGTCATTTTCACTCGGCACTTTATCACAAAGTCTTCAGTTTCTTTAGCTCAATGCAAGAACACTCGTCGAAAACATTTTCAAAACCTCGCAAACTACTAAATCATGTGCGCGTCCATTTTTCAACACCACATGGGAATAAACAATAAAATTCGTTTCATTTCACGCATTATACCTAATTGTGTTGAAAACTTGAAACTCATTCATCACGAACAGGCAAAAAATACGGAAAGGTAAGCATTACTACTTGCTTACGTGAAATGAAACGGGTTTAAAAACATCTCGTCTGTCTATGGCTTGATAGGGATGTAACTGCATAGATTTTCTATTTGTTAATGAATTTAACTCACGAAACTAACGTACAGTCGACCAAATTGAATCACGACCCACTTTGCCGATTAGTCCTTTGTATTCACAAATGTAGTAAGGTTTTCTTCGCTGTCATGCATGTTGTACATAGTACGTTTTAAATATGAATAAAAATGCGTCATTACGGGTCAGAGATCTAAGCAAGTTCAACCTTTATTTTCACTGCACTAGACATGTTTTAGATAAACCAGTCTTAATATGAATTTAAAATAAGTCCATAATCCAAACTCTTTTCACTACGAAGAAAAAAGTATTATAATTTAAAAATTAAAAAGTTTTTTTTGGCGGGAAGTTGAAAAGGGTGGTCCAGTCAGCTATTTTTCTCTTATTTTATTTTCTTGAAAATATTATTTAAACTGTAATTTTCTGTAATATATTAGTGTATTTAGTGTTAAATATCGTATATACATAAAATTTGGTAAGTTTTTGCACATATTTTATAAAGCTGACAGCAGCATCATGGAGACGGAGCCCGACCCCGACCCTGACCCTCCTCCAGCGACGACGAACTCGTTACTTACATTGTTAGAAGCTGATAGCTTTATTTCTAACCAACAGTCAGAATACGAAAGTTTTAAGCTCGTAACAGATAGAAGGAATAAAATAAAAAAGAAACAGCACATTACTGCCAATAAACTTAAAAATAAAACAACTCCTCCAAAAATACATATTCCAGATGCTTTATTAAAGCAAATTTCCAACAAGACTAACCTAACCTAACCTAACCTCATAAACAGCTATAGGAAAACTCTTGTACTTGACTGCAAAATCCAGAAATTTCCTTGTCATCCAATATTTTATTTTGACTTTGAAGCTTTAATATTTGATCCTAATATTCTACTCTCTGTTGGTATTAAGAAAGACACACGTAATTCTTACAGAAACTTTTGAGTTATGTTCAAGAACATGCACCCAACTTCGAAATTTTTTTCACTGATGCTTCTAAAGTAATATCAGATGATCCTTTTGCTTTGAATTCAAGTAATCCCGTAGGCTCGGCCATTTTACAACAGTCATCAGGGCATTTTAAATAGTTTAAATATCCAAGTGTGACCTCTAATTTTAGCGGTGAAGGTTTGGCCATCTTAGAGTGCATCAACTATATAATTAGTCAAAAAATTAGTCACTGTCTTATATTTACGGATTCATTGAGTTTTTTACAGTCTCTTCTTGCAAATCCCTTTAATAATAATACGTTCAGCCCTCTTTCATTATTAGTCAAAAGTAAATTATTGGAATGTCATAATAGTAACTTGAAAGTTAAATTGGCCTGGATTCCTGGTCACTCGGGTATTCAGGGCAATGAGTTAGTCGATGATCTGGGTAAGCTTGCTGCTAGACAGGGCAAAGATAATTTTAACACTATTTATTGTAAAGACTTAGCGACTTCACCTCGTGCTATTCTTATAAAAGACTGGAACCAGGATTGGCAGAGCTCTAGTGAATTCAAAGGCAGTTTTATCATAATTTTCAATCTAAAATAGCATTAAAACCCTGGAAACGAGTTTCTTCCACTATTTCCCGTCTACGTCTCGGTCATTGTAGTTCTCCCTCTCACTTAGCAAAACTTCACATCAAAGACTCTTCTGTTTGTGAATGTTGTCTAGAGGAAGGAAATATTCAACATATTCTTTTTAATTGTCCCTTATACAGGTCTTAGCAACTACATGACATCCTAGTCAAAAATAAAGCTCCTCTTCCCTACAACCTTTTATGTATATTATCGCTTTGCAATAAAAAATATATTTATTCTCTTATAAAGTTTTTAAAGTATCATAATATCAAACTGTAACCTTGTAAAATATGTATACTATTATACATTAATATTAAATATATTTATATACCTATCGTCCCACCCAATAATCCTATCCTAACCCGCCAATCCTACAAACCAACAAAACCGCAACAAAATCACCAACTTGAAAATGGCAAAAGTCATCCTCGGTCTACAAGGCTGAAGAAAGGCATGGATTGCCATATGGAAAAAAGAAGAAGAAGAAAAATTAAAAAAGTCGTGTGTCAGATGTCAAGTAAGTCTGAAATTATTTTCAAATAAAAATCTAAGTCAATATCTACAAACAAATCGTATAATGGCCAATTTAGCAGAACAAAGAGCTCGGATTGTAGTGCTCAGTGAGCAAGGCCATGGCATTCGAGAGATATCACGAGAGTTAAATATAAGTCGGAACACAGTCAGAACCTGGATCAGACGGCAAGCTGAAGAGGGTACCCTCGAAGACAGACGACGACATAACCATGGCGTTCGTCGAATCACGAACCAACAGAGAAGGGAAATGCAACACCATTACGAAGAACATCCTTTTACTCGTACCCGGTATTTTGCTGCACGTTACGATGTTTGTCTACAAACAATAAAAAATAATTTACACCGCACTGGACTGCATTACAGACATTATGCTAAGAAAGTTCATTTAACGGATGCACATAAAACTGCAAGATTTAATTTTGCACGTAATTATTTAGATTTCGACTGGACTAACACTATCTTTACAGACGAGAAATCATTTTGCTCTTCTCAACATGGTCGCTTAACTTTGTGGCGTTACGATAACACGCGATACACAGAGGATCACGTAGTGCCCAACCAATTATCCGGCCGAATTTCAGCTAACATGTGGGCCTGGATGGATGCCGGAAATGTCGGAGAACTTGTTCAAATTTCTCCTTGTCAAAACGCTATAAACTATGTCAATTTATTGGAAGAATCAATGTTACCGACTTTGCGAACAGTTTACTTGCGTGAAGAAGTGCCAGTATTTTCCTTCGTTCATGATAACTGTCCAGTGCATACTGCCAGAATTGTCTCGAATTGGTTTACCCAGCATGAAGATGAATTCACTCTTATTCCATGGCCGTCTAGGTCCCCAGATCTTAATCCAATAGAAAATTTGTGGGGTTTGATGGTTCAAATGTGGGATAACAGAAACGAAAGGACTAAAGAAGCAATTGAGCTACATTGCAACGAAATTTGGGATTATATGAGGGGAAGTGATATTTGTAGTCGTCTAATCGGGTCTATGCGTAGCCGACTTTTAGACGTTATTGAAAGCAATGGTGGTTACACTCGGTTTAAGGTTTAATTAAGTTTACCATTTGAGCCATCAAACCCCACCAATTTAATTTAATTAATAAATTCAATTTTTTTTCACTTTACCTAGTTAATGCCACTTGTTAAATATATAACAAAATAAATATATACTTAAAATAAATATTAAATTCTTCAACTATACTGTTTTATTTTATCATCATGACTAACACTAGTTCCAGTGGAACTTTTATAAAGAAACTGGTTCCCGATACAACTTGCCGCCCGGCTGTGCCGAATCCCGAATACCTCCCTATGTGTTGCATTGCAACTAGCGATGGGCAAGGGAAAGAAAAAAATGGGATGGAAAAGAAAAATACGGGAAAGTATGGGAAAAAACGGAAAGATTGGGAAATATTCCAATTCGGCGGGAAAATACTCAAAAGTGGACCTAAATTAATGAAATGCGGGAATTTAACTATAGTAACAATGGTTTTACGCCTGTAGCACACCCTTACATAGAACCACAACAGTGGGACCACGCTACATTTGCCTGTTTGTCAGTTTTATTACACCAAACGTAAACTGCATGTTCTAATGCTTAGATTTATCTGAGTCTTTTTGTCTTTGAGATTCGACGATCCTGTAGTATACTTCCTATTACTGCCCACGATGTCGCGAATGGGTGCAGAAACGTAGACGTTTGAGAAGGATTGGATAAATCTTGACGTAAAGAAACTGGGTCATAGTAAAATCTCTACATTAGAAACGGCAGTTTGGCTTCTGTTAAGTTTGAATAACGTGGGTAATCTAATTATCTTATTTGTTAATGACACTATCTGAGGGTATAAATAAAAAAAATCATTTAATTACGATCATTACTTTTCTATTTATTGTCAGTGAAAGACGACCAGAATGTCTGACGTCACAATGATAAAGCATCGCGCTGTTATAAAATTCCTCACTAAGCAGGGAAAAAGCCAAAAAATCATTCACGAAGAGATGGTCGCTGTTTACCAAGACTCTGCCCCGTCGTTATCAACCGTTCAAAAGTGGTCAAGTGAATTCAAAAGAGGCAGAGAAAGCATTGAAGACGACCCTCGCTCGGGCGGGCCCGTGAGCGTCACCACTGAAGAAAATGTGAAAAAAGTGGAAAAACTTGTACTTGAAGATGCTAGAATAAAAATCAAGATGTTAGCAGAGATAACAAACCTATCCGTGGGTACCATACATGCTATCCTGCATGACCATCTTAACCTCTCAAAGGTCAGTGCAAGATGGGTGCCGCGAATGCTGACCGCACCTCAGAAACAAGTTCGTGTCGAGTGCTGCAAGGAATTTTTAGAGCTCTGTGGAGAAGATTCAACGAGTATTTTCGACCGACTTGTTGCTGGAGATGAGACGTGGGTTCATCACAATGACCCTGAGAGTAAACAGGAGTCCATGCAGTGGGTAAAAAAGGGTGCAGAGCCCCCAAAGAAGTTTAAAGTCACCCCATCCGCCGGAAAAATAATGGCTACGGTTTTTTGGGATTCCAAAGGTATTTTATTGATAGAATACACTAAAAAGGGTGTAAGCATCACAGCAGCATCATACACAATCACACTGCGTAATTTAAAAGGAGCAATCAAAGAAAAAAGGCGAGGAAAACTCACAGCGGGGGTGTTGTTGCTTCACGACAACGTGCCGGTTCACACGGCCCGCGTGGCGAAGGCTGCTGCGCGAGACTGCGGCTTCGAAGAAATTAATCATCCTCCGTACAGTCCAGACTTGGCCCCCAGTGATTATCACCTATTCCCAAATTTGAAAAAAGACCTTCGTGGAAAGCGATTTTCCGACGATGAGGAACTGAAGACAGCAATTAATGCCCATTTTGAGGAGAAGTCAGAAGAATATTTTTTAGAAGGTTTAGAGAAACTTATTTATCGTTCTAATAAGTGTATTGAGGTTCTAGGGGATTACATTGAAAAATAGGTTTTTTTCCAAATTTTCTGAGTTTTCTTTCATGCCCATACCGAGAATACATTGAACGCCCCTCGTAATAAAGTTAAATCTTCGTTATTAAAAACAAGAAATTCCGAAAACAAATTGGTAGGGTTGTTTTCTTCGAGGTGTCTGGGTGAACATACTTAAAGTCCCGAGTGTGGTAAGTGAGCTATCAACGGAATCGTGAAAGAAAAGCGCCTCTTTTGTTTGTATTTTTTTGCTTGTAAACTCGAAAACTGCTTATTTTATTTTAAGACACATTCATTTACATTTTTTTTTCTGTAGGGCCAAAAGTTACCAAGATATTACAAAGTATCTGATTTGATAACAAGTTCAAAAACTTAATTTCAACTGCGGACAAATCTCGCAATACAATTTTTTTGATAAAGAAAACACTTCTAAAGTGGTAAAATAAAAATTAAAAATCTAAAAAAAAACTAAATTGGTAAATTCGGTAGAGTTTTTAAATACACACATCAAAAAAAGTTTACGATCACTGAAAAATCGAAATCTTTTTTGTAACGGTAGATTATAATTAATATGATTTCTTCGTCTTTTAAGATTATTTATTTAAAAATATACAATTAGAATTCAAGACAATAAAACAGTTCAATTCTTTTTCCATATAAAAAGGCTTTCAGTCATAGCTTACGCTCACTCAAAAATCTGATTAAGTCAATTTTGACGGATTTTAAATATTTTTTCGCAAAAATTAGTGATTGAAAAAATGCTAAAAAGATATTCAGAAGTTTTACGAGCAAGAATAGTAACTTTGAGGGAAGAAGAATACAGCACGCAGACTTGCTATATCCCAATCCTGTGTCGTGACCACGTTGCAGAGGTACCACGGGATGGGTAATTTAGCTGACCGACCGGTTCGGGCCGCCTCTGGGCTTGAAGTTAGCACTCAGACCATTCGGAATTGCTTGCACCAGGCTGGATTACGAGCACAGAGGTCTTGGCGAGCGCCTCTGAATTCTCGGCAACGTCAACGACAGAGATTGGAGTGGGCTAGGCTTCGGCAGAATAAAGAAGATGAAGAAGAAACCATTTGGCAAAACTGTCTCTTCGTTGACGAATCGCGAATCAGTATCATTCAGATAACCGACGTGTCCGTGTCTGGAGAAGACCAGGAGACCGTGAAAGGCAAAAAACTGCTACAGGAAGGTATCGAGGCTTCATGACAGCAGACATGTATAAAGCAGTTGCTATTGATGGAATTGTCAGACCATTCCGAGTAAACCATGGGCATCAATTTGTACTGGTCGATGATAATGCGCCCGCACATCGAGCTCAACGAGTCAATGCTGCTCTCCGAGAATACGACATCACAAGGTTAGACTGGCCTACTGGCTCGCTTGACTTAAACCCAATAGAGCACGCGTGGGATGCTCTTAAGCGAGCTGTTTGGAACCGTCAGCCACGTCCCCAGACAGTGCCAGACCTCAGGGAAGCCGCTATCTAAGAATGGGACAGGTTACCCCAACAAATGCTGGATAACTTGATCCTCAGCATGCCCAGGAGGATCTCCGCATGTGTTCGAACCAGAGGAGTAGTTATATTATATTTAATAAAAACGTTTTAATCATAAAGTTTAGTTAAACAGTATTTTACTTTATATCAAATTTCTCTTACAATTGTGCTATGGTTAATTACTCTATTTTTGTTCTTAAAAAATTAAAATTAGTTTTTTTTCTTAATTTCAAAGGGTTTTTCTGTTTAAAGAAAACACACAACAAAACATTTTTCTTGATAACATTAAATTTAAAGAATGATATCAGTTTATGCTAGTGATCTCAAACTTTTTTTGATGTTATTCATACAAACACTAAAAAAAAACTTACAATTCTCTTTAATTAAATCTATTACATGTGCAAAATCGCCTTTATTTGTTCGAAACATTAAATTAGTATTGCGCGATTTATCCGCATATGGAATTAAGTTTTTGAACTTGTCAACAAATCAGATACTTTGTAATATCTTGTTCACTTTTGGACCTATAGAAAAATAATCTAAATGAATGTGTCCTAAAATAAAACAAGCAATTTTCGAGTTGACAAGCAAAAAAATATAAACAAAAGAGGCGCCTTTCTTTTACTATTCCGTTGATAGCTCACTTACTACACTCGGGACTTTAAGTATGTTCACCTAGACACCTCGAAGAAAACAGACCTACGTTTTGTTTCCTGAATTTCTTGTTTTTAATAACGAAGATTGTTTTTAATCTCAAAGAAAGAGAGACTCAGATAAACCTAAGCATTGGAACATGCCGTTTACGTTTGGTGTAATAAAACTGACAAACAGGCAAAAATAGCGTGGTTCCGCTGTTATGGTTTTTTGTGAAGGTGTGCTACAGGCGTAAAACCATTATCAAAATAGCAAAATTCTCGCATTTTATTACTTCAAGTGCACTTTTGAGTATTTTCCCTATTTTCCCGACGAATTGGAAATATTCCGCATACTTTCCCCGAATTTGGGAATAAACCCAACAGTTGGAAATATTCCGGGGAGTAAACCCAACGCTAATTGCAACCGATTGCCTATTTTCATACAAACTTATTCGTAAAGTCCGTTTTTCTTTGCGTGTCAAACATTGTTAACAATCTTTTTAGGACTTTTAAAACTAATACTGGTAAAAAAATGTTTACTAATAGCTCTAAAAAGCTCCATATATTTAACGATAAACTACCATATTAGGATGTAATTTTTGTGTCTATATTATTTATAAATGAATAATTTCGTTAAAAAAGAATGTCAAGATTGTTTACAATGTTGGACAAGCAATGAAAAACGGACTTTTACAGATAACGATCATAGCCTTGTCAGTGACTGTCAGTGTCTAATAAAATGTTAACAGGTTCGTTGTTAGGAAATGTATGTTCATGCGAATTTCAACCTACTTGTATAGAATGACAGTAGAAAAATGACCATAAGGTGGGTCATGATGATGATTCAATTTGGTCGATTGTACGTATCAGATGGTATCAGATCATCAAAACAAATATTGTGTCCTTTACAAGTTTTCATAAATAGCACACTAGCGGTTTTCCGTGTCAGCCCAGGCAAATGGCGATTTTACTATACAAACTTTCACCGTCTTTTTTGTATTGCGGCTAAAAACGGGAAGGGTTTTTATTAGTTTTTTTATACATCATAAAGGAAATAATTAATGTAGTTTCTGAAAATATGCAATGTATCGTTCGTTTTGCGGCGTTTTTGGGGATTCTTGAGCGGATTTTGCGCCGCGGCGACCGACGAATTATTATTTCGTCAAACAGTCAATACTCAAAACATTATTTTATTTTAAATAAGTAGTTTCGGCAACTAGTTTAAAAAATTGCTCTCATTCGCTGATTTGTAGAAAATTATAAATTTTTACATGTTTCAAATCCTTCTTTCGAATTGACAACATTTCATTTTTACTATGGTACTAAAATTCAAAAACCATTCCAAAACTTGGCGATGCTCAACACGTTAACATTAACATTTTTTTACACATGAATACAGAGATATTTGAAAAAAAAACTGAAAGGTACTATACTATGATACTGATTACTGGCATTATTAGGGGACTTGCCTTTGCTTGGTTATTTGGTCTGACTTAAAAAAGTATTTGACCATACATACAAGCTAGCTGGCATTTTGACATTGACATTTGACACGATGAGTAAATGAGACAAGAGATAATGGTAGTGTTGTTCTATAGAAGTGAAGTCCATCTAGTTATCGATAGTTTTAGTATAGTATGTTTAGGATTGCTAAATATACACATACATTTAAATGATTATCTAGTATGGTGACGAAATCATAAAAGTTCCTCTATTCATATTATTTATGTTTCATTTGATTTGGAAAGCCATAAAAATTTAAGTAAGGAAAATTGCAACATAAGCTTTTGAGTTTGAGTTTGGATAAAAATACTCACTAAGATTATTTATCTACTTCTTCATTTAGACTTTTCTTATTTTGATATACGTGCTTCCTGTCGATATCGATATCTTACTGCTACAAAATACAACACTACAAATGTCAGTTATTTTTTTAAATTAAAAATATGGCAAAGGTGTGAAGTGGTTACATCCTCACTCTTGTACTTACGCTCTATTAAAATGAAGAGTTTTTAAAGAATTAAATTCAGAGGGAAATAATGAAAAGAAATGAAAAAGAAAAAATACATATGTCTTATTTTTTGAAGTACTTTAAGGAAAAAAATAAAAATGTGCATGTAAAATTTTTGAAATGTTGTCAATTCAACGATAATGTATACTAACTCCATCTATATATCCCTACTGCAATATTCGGCGGGGAAGAAGGCCCTCCCTGAAGAATTTCGGTAAATCGAATTAAATTATTTCAAAAGAAATAAAATTATTGGCTGTGTTTTTAACCTTCGATTGATTGACACACTCGTTTGCTTTGTGAGAGGTTGGGAAAGGGAAAAAGAATACCTAAGCCTTTGTTAAGACCAAAGCCTACTTACTATACTGGCTGAACTGTTGTACCTACTAATGGACGACAGCGACACAGCCTTAACTTACAAACGCAGAGCATTTTTATCTTGAATTCATGATGAACCCCACCCAGGCAGTCAGGCACCCACTCTATCAATCCAGAGGACCGAGCATAATGTAGGTATTCTGTCTATCTATGAATAGTTAAATCAGCTTTGCAGCCAAGCTGGACCAGCTTAGCTGGATGATCTATAGAGCAAGACTTTTAGAGTTCCATAGTCCTTACAAGGAACTCATATAGTTTTGTCATGTCTGTCTGTTGGGGTATTCTTATAATAATTTTCGATTCAAAGCTCCATTTTACGATTAGTGATGGGTCGAGGGCAAAAACAAATATGGACAAAATGGGCATAAACTTGGCATATTGGGCATAAATGAGTTTACGCCCAAATAAATGGCCGATCACTGGGCAGAAAAACCAATAACTTTGTTTTAGCGGAATATTACCTTAAAATAAAACATAGTGTCATTTTTTTATAAAAAAAAATTAATTAAATATAAGCAGTCATAAAATAATGACAGTTTTGTTAAATAACAATTGATTATTCGAATTCTTTGAATCTTAAGTAATTATAAATCTACAGTTTTATGTCTCGTAAATAATACTCAATATTGACGAGACTTAGTCGTCGTAGTCTTATTTTTTTTTTTGGTGTATATCACGTAAAAAATCAAATAATACAATATAGACATCTTCAATAACCATCATCATCACTCGGGTTCATATTAGATTTAGATTGGGATGCATCAGGCGTATTCACTTTAATCGAGTTACATTCATCTTGATTTTCATAATCATTGTGGCGACGCCCTGACTCGGCTCCTACGGGCTAGATGGCGCTGTTAGCCCGCTCCATACAACACAAACCACGATATGAAAGATTTAGCACGAGCTTGACTACTTAAAGCTAAACCAAGACGGTGACCATTAACTTTGGTCCCCGACCATAACAACCGGTCGGTAGGAAGCGCTTCCCTTTGCCTTCCTAGCCCAGTTTCGCCAAAGTGGTGACCCCGACGTGATTTACACTGGAGCACGGAGCCTCACCGTCGTCATCATCAGCGTCGCCAACGGCACCCAGCCAGCAGCATCCAGCCAGACACTAGACACCACCGCAGACCACACCGGTTCTACCTGGTTCCTCAGCAACCTCACCCAGCTCATCATCCAGACTCACTGTGGACTTCGAGCTCATCCGCACGCATCGTGGACATCACACATGCTCATCCCGACTCACTGTGGACATCACGCATGTACATTCCGACTCATCGTGTGGACATCGTGCATTCATCCCGACTCATCGTGGACATCGTTATCCCGACTCGCCGTGGATATTACGCATGCCCATCCCGACTCACCGTGGACATCGCGCATGCACATCCCGGCATATCGTGAACTCAGCAAGCACTGGCACTCGCAAGCTCACTACGCACAGACTGCTGAGCTCTCAACCATCCTGGCTTAAACAACCTCTGGTTCTTCGGGGGAAGTGGTGTGGCGACATCTTACCACTGTCGCCCACACTAGCAAGCAACTTCCAGACGCGACGCCCTGACTCGGCTCCTACGGGCTAGATGGCGCTGTTAGCCCGCTCCATACAACATAAACCGCGATATGAGGTGACCATTGGACCTTGGTCCCCGACCATAACAACCGGTCGGTAGGAAGCGCTCCCCTTTAACTTTCAAACCCAGTTGCGCCAAATCATCACTTAAAAAACCGTCGGTATTGATCGATTGATCATTAACATTGGATAATGAACATTTTTGGATGGATCTTTAGTTTCCTTTAATTCCAATTGTACGCCAAAGATGTGATTTGAGCTGCTCTTTCTGTTGCAAGGCGATTTTATTTTGCACCGTGTATGAAACCATGGATGCTAAACGACTGTTCAGTAGCAATAAATTTGCATGGTGAGGTCAGGATTCGTAGTGCCACTTTACTTAACGGCGAGGCACCACAAATTCCTTTCTACCAAAATACAGCATTCATAGTCTTTGCAGCTTTCTAAGTCAATTTTTTCCCCAAATACCATTTCTCACTTTAGGTAGAACATACCTTTTTAATTTGTGATGTGGAGCAAACTAACTACATAATCTAAACTTAAAAAAATCGCCAGGTAGTAAATAAATTCCATTGCTTCTGATTCTCAGAGAGTTAATGGCCTTCGGTTTTGCTGTTTAGTATATGTGCAGCGCAGTGCAGTGCAGTTTATAGAGTATTGAGAACTTGCGTTACACTATGTTCTACTGCAGTCTTTAAACGGTAATAGTTGACGGTAAGCCAATGGAAATTTCGATAAAATATTTTTGAAGGTCATATAATCCGTCCTTAGCCCGTTTCTGTTTAGCGTAATATGAGTCGTTATGTCAGACTTCAGGGACACTCATGAGCAACCTTCGTGGCTGCTCATGTATTCTCACGATGTTACGCTGGCGGATGCGGACAGGGGACGACTGGTAAGACGTGTGAAGGTGAGGCGGTCCTAAACTAAATGTGGCGAAGACTGAATGCATGGCCTGCAATACTACAGATTCCACATCCGTCTGCATAGGCGAAGGCAAGGTCGAGCGCACGGACTAGTTTAAATACTTGGGATCTGTACTTCACGCGTCTGGTGACATCGACTTCGATGTCAAGCCAAGCGTGGATTAAATGGCGTGAGGTGAATGGTGCCAATTAAACTAAAACGACAGGTCTATAAATCCATCATTAGACCCGCCCTATTACATGGCAGTGAAGCATGGCCTGTACTTGAACGACACAAGCTAGAACTGCGGGCCACGGTGATGAAAATGCTGCGCTGGATGTGCGTAGTTACGGGTTATTCATGGCAGCCTTCATGTCAGTGATAAAGCAGACAAATTGCAAGAGTGCCACCTACGTTGGTACGAACATGTCGTGCCAAAACCAGCAAGTTACACCCGCCGGGTCCTGGCAGAAGAGGAAGACCTATAAAATACTAACTTGACGTCGTAGCGGATGTCACGCGTGCTAATAGGTTCACCATTAAGGATGCAGAAGACCGCCCGGAGTGGAGGCATAAGAGTAGGAAAGGGGACTGCGGGCTCCGAAAGGACGCAACCGGGACAACGCTCGGATGATGATGATGATTCTTGTAGGTCATATTAACTTTGCTCATGTTATAATACTGCTTGCTTGGAGCGGTCTGATGATCGAACGAGGCGGGCGCCTGCACGCAACTTCCCCCCTTACCCGTAAATTTTAGCTTTCGTTGCAAGTCCCGTGCCCGCTTAGACTGGTTCGGAGAACCGAAATACCTACTTATTCACTATTTTTAGTAGTAACATGACATACCATTCACTTAACATATTAATTTCTTAGTGTTTATTGTATAGTCTATTAGATATAGTCTAATATATTTTAGTGAAGAACACTTTTCTCTCTTAAATATAACTATTTGAATGTTTCTTTTTTTATAAAACTTCTATTTAAGTTTTTGCCCAGGCAAAAGGCATTTATTCGGCGTTTACGGGCATTTATTCGGCGTTTATTCAATGCGCCCAATATGCCAGGGCATAAACCCATCTCTATTTACGATATATTAATATGATCTCTTTGCCTGTACATAGCACGGATAATATGTAACATAAGTAGCAATCACTAAACTAAGATAAAATGACAAATTCAAGTCCCAGATTTTGATGGCATTGACAAAAACAACTAGTTTTGCTCCAATTCTATTGCTTACTTGAACATTAATGATATTAATATAAATAAAAAAAAGTTTAATTAATTAGGGATTTTAATGGTATTACAAGGAAAATAATACATTTAAGCCACTTCATCATTACAAAAGCACCACCAAGTGATAACGTTTTAGGAAATAATAAATTGGCTGCTGATTAATAGGTACATACATACAAATTCAGATAATAATGTGTAATAATTATTGTTAGTTAGTTTACATGGAAAAATATTGTTCAGGCTTTATTTACAGTAACTATCTAAGTGTATTCTATGCATAAAATGTTGAGTTGAGCTTAATAAATAAATACTGCTAGTGTCACATTTTGACGGCACTGCACACTGCACAACTGTTGCACTGGACGCCATCAGGGAGGCACTCTATGTGGAAAGAATGTCGGCAGTTGTACACTTTTAGATCAGAAGCATTGGACAAGTCTTTTATGATAATACGGCCCTGACACACACAACACAAGAAGTCATCTGTTACAGATATACCTCTCTGCTGGCCTATGATCAACTTTTCATGCAGGTCAAAGTAATTTCGGAGAGTTATTACTTTGCAAGCATCCTGCACAGACAGTTGCAAGTGGTAGTCACACATCATTTTAGCAAGGGACTCTTTTAAGTCCTTTATTTCACAACCCGGCTTTATATTCTGGATTAACATTCTGGGGTCAACATAATTGCCTATCCTCTTGAGGAGTAATGTCACATATTCTGGCTTATCCACTGTCTGCTTTATGAGATCAGTCCACAGCTCTTTATCATTGTGCTCTTGACAAAAGTTTATTGCTTGATTTATGTCATTCAATTGTTCTATTATAATCTGTAAAGCTTCTCTGGTATTTCCAATCCTGCCGAGAAGAAAAACCATTTCGGGATAAAAGTTATTGCTCTGGCAAACATCTAATGCCTCTTGTATCGGATAACTGTCACTGCATTTCAGGAAGGGCAAAAGTTTATTCCTTGCGTATTTAGCGTACAGCCTAACTAATTTTCCGTGGTACCTGCCATTGGGTTCAATCTTGCTGTAGGCATCTAAGTACTTGAACAGGAACATGTCATGATGCTCCAGCTGTTGTTCCACAACCTCAACCGGGACCTGAAGCTGTAGGGATACAACAGTCTTGTCAAGAAGAACAGAAATAGCTTTATCACAGTCCAGAGTCATCAGATCAAGGATTTTGTCATGAATAACATCATACATATTGTGTTTGGTTATCAATGTGAAGACATCTTTGTGTTGCAGCTTGAGATATGTAGTCAGTGCTTTGTCATACTTCTTCTGGTAACAATAGAGTAAAGCAAGTGCCTCCAGAAATATATTATTGTCAGATTCAGGGGCACCACTTTCTTTTAACCATAAGACATGCTCAAGAACTGTTTTGATTATCACACTGGTTTTGTATAATTCTGGATTCCATTCCTTTACAAGCTTTAGAAATCCAGGGGGGTCTACTTTCAAATATTCATAGAATATCATTTCATAAATGTGTTTACTCAAAGCCTGTTCAGGGTTCTTAGGGACATAGGGACTTATAGTCCGGAGTTGATTGACTTCACCAAACTTCACTATTTGAGTTTCCCAAAGTGATTTATCTGACTTGCATATCCTTGCACACAGAATGGCTGCCTCTTCATATAAGTGCTCAGACAACAAGTGCTCTAAATATTGCTCACCAACTTTGACAACTGAGTATTTTGAGGTTTTTCCTCCAACATCTTCTAAAACAGTTAATGCTTTCTCAAACCGTCCATGCTCTGTCAGCCAGTTCACTCTGTCATCAATATCATATGGGCTTGCAACCACTATGTCTTTTGGAGAGACAATAAAAAATCTATTTTCTTCTATCAGCATATCTAAATAATAATCATTGCAAGAATATTCTTCGTAGCCTCGTATGTTCAAACTGTCAGTGGACACTTCACAAAATTCACAGTCTCTATAATCTGCCACAGATAAAACAGGTCTTTGAGCTTTTTTAGTTTTGGGGTCACATTCTTTTGGCACTCCTAACAAGACCAGTTGATCATCCAACGGTCCCAGGCCACTTATAAAGTAGTCAGTTTGAAAGGTATGCACTGGATCCACAAGGTATTCAGTCACATCTCTAGTTTGCAATTCCAGTTGACTTCGTTTTCTTATGACACATATTCGGATAGTGTCAACCCAGCCAATCATTAGTGTCTTGGGGGCTGACCAGAGGAGGTTACATCGGTAATCTTCAATGGACCTATTTGGGATTTTTTCCCACTGAATAAGGCCAAGAGAGCATCTAGCCACTAGATCATAGACTCTTACTCCAACCTCGCTTGCCCAGGCAACAAAGCGGTCATGCCAGGCCATAGCCTGAACGTAGCCTTCACATTCACATAAGACTGTGCTTCGTAGTCTATTTAAAAAGGTCTTCTCATAAAGTGTGAGCTTATTGTCACCTGAAAACCACAATGCATACATATTGAATATTGGCCAACAATGTTGAGGAAAACAATACACTCATTTACATAAACATATAGATAAAAACTTTATATGGACATTATTATAGTTTAGGATTATTAGGTTGATTGAAATAAGTAAGTAATCATTTAAGTTATAATGATAATAGTGATTTTATTCTATTTGAAGGAGACTATATAGGGTGTATATGATCTGATGAAGAAATGATAAAATCACTGTGCAGAAAGCTTGAAAACAGGTCTCTCCATGATCATTTATGTTACACAACACCAAACAAATCAGCATGAATTAAAATTGTTTAACAAAGAAAAAAAAAAAAACAAATACAACTATACCTGTTAAGAACCTTCTGCCAGAGCCAGATTTAAAATAATAGGGGTCTAGAGCCACAGACTTGACTACCCTGCCCAGTGATAGGTTGTGTGTGTTGTCACTGGAGTACAGGCCGTACACCAGAACCTTGCCGTCGTCGGAGCAGCTCGCAAGGTAGTCCCCGTTTACGTCGACCGAGATCTTATTGACAGCGATAGCGTGAGCCTGTAGCTCCATTTCTTTACCATCCTGGGATATTGGCACGGTGTTACCCTCATGGTCCAACATATGAATCACTCCCCACTGGGTCCCCAGACAAATAAACTTGGTATGAACACAAATACAGCTTACTGCGTCTTTCATAAGGATATTTTGTACATCGTTTCCCATCCTATCGTATTTGAGCTTAGGCTCCTCATCAGGAGGCAGGCTATCACAACTTTCGACGTTCAGGGCCATTGTTTTCTTTTTCGCATTTGACTAAATAATTTGAACAAGAACACTGCAACTTCTTGACTATTCAAATCACATTACAAATAAAAATTTACTATTTTTCCTCTTTTTGTGTGCCTATTTATTTTTTACGACTTTGACATTGACAGAAACAATTTTGACATTTTGTTTTGTTTTAGAAGTAGCGAAGAGTACACCCGAGAATCTAAGAATATTGATTCCAAATCATCATCAAACCATCTCATCATAAAACAAACAACCGGAGAATTTATGAAGTTAATAAGTATTAAAGCCATTGCTATACATGATTAGAGAAAAAAAGCATACGAAAAGTGGCGGGAATATTTAATTACTTTAGCGCTATACCGAGTCATTTCCGATTTGAGCAACAAATTGTGAATATTGATGTATTATTACAATGGAAGACTCATCGAATATTAATTTCTACAAGAAACAATTATCACCTTTCGGCCAAAAAGTTTTGAGTATTTTAGTGGAACAGTGGCATGCAGGTAAACAATGAGACTTTCACACAATTTGAATTGATTTGTATTGTTACTTTTAGGTAGGTAATTTGATTAATTCATAACTGTTACCTATTAGACTGAAAATAATTAATGAATCACTTGACTTTATAGGTACTTATATTTTTCAAAATAATTGTAATAATAATAATGTATAATATTCACTTGTATCAAGTGTAACTTATAACTTCATCTATTTACGAGTATGATCGTTTGTTAACCTTGCTTTCCATGCATAACAAAGAAATTCATTTCAATTTATTAACAAAAAAAAAATATTTTTGTTATTACAGAAAATTCTAAAAACTATGATAATACTTTACGCCAGCGGCATAATACTATGACTCAACCGAACAAAATGTTAAGGTTTGTATTTCATTCCCGTCTAGACAAGGGCGCACTTAAATATCACATAAGGTGATAGCTGGTGATAGGTGATAGTATTATAAAGAGGAAAGATTTGATTGTTTGTTTGTTTGGTTGATTGAATAGGCTCTGAAACTACTGGACCAATTCAAATCAGATTTAGTACAGAGATAGTTTGAGACCCTGGGAAGGACAGAG
The DNA here is from genome assembly GCA_949316185.1 of Pyrausta nigrata. Taxonomy (NCBI): domain Eukaryota; kingdom Metazoa; phylum Arthropoda; class Insecta; order Lepidoptera; family Crambidae; genus Pyrausta; species Pyrausta nigrata. The sequence goes on from OX438943.1 coordinate 560,244, forward strand.
GCTTTGACTTTTTGTCACTATATAAAATCATCAGGGAGGTGAAATGGGGGATGAAAGTTTTTTTATGGAAAATCTGACTTTTGGCGCGGGCAAAGTTAGGTATCAAGCCTACTTACCAAATTGGTAAGTAAGTATGTACTAAGTTTTATTATGAACTAGTGGTTCCCTGCGACTTCGCCCGCAAGAGTTGGATTTTCCATATAAACTTTCATCCCCGATTTCACCCTCTTAATTTTTTATATCGAGACAAAATATAGCCTATTATTTTTAGGGTCTCGATATGTCTCCATACTAAATTTTATCTCAATCGGTTCAGTAGTTAAAGCGTCAAGAGGTAACAGACAGACAGACAGACACACTTTCCCATTTATAATATTAGTATGGATTATGAAAAGTAAGACATGTTTCAGGAATTCAACTAAATGCAGCGATTCTTTCGATTCATTCGAGCCAAACGTCGGTAAATATGTTAGAAAAAAATGCACTCTTAAGTTTATAGAAAAAGAAGCTCCAATTGTTTCTACGCCCTTAGAACTGCTTAGTTACAAAAGAATCACAGAGGAAAACAAGAAAACCATTATGTGCACGGACGACTTAATAAATCCAGCTATCGAATTTAAAGCAGATACTACTGCCAGAGTAAGTGATACATATAAGATAGAAGACAACACGGAAGAAAAATCGATTCCTATAATAGACCTTGAGTCGCCTCACGTATCACCAAATGAAATAAATGACATAACATGGAATAACATGCTAGATACAGAACTGTTTCGTGATAACAACAATACTCCAAGTATTCCAGATAGCCTGGTAATAATTGAAAACAAACTAGATTTTAATATTGCCAATGAAGCAACTGTAGATTTTGATATTACCGATGCACCAACTGATACTTTCAAGAAACCAGAAAGTAAACCCTCAAAACGAAAGAAAACCACAATAAACACTGAACCTAAGCCAAAGAAAGAAAGAAAACTTACAGTTTCTAATACGAAAAGCATTCCTAGAAAAGAAAATTATACGAAAGCAGTTAAAAATTGGTTAAATGACGTCGAACAAAATTCACTGCTGAATATTGATTCAGTTACAATTGAGTCCGTCTCTACAAAAGAAAACATAAAACCTAATAAAAAAGTCGACACAAAAATTGTAACATCTAAAGAAAAACCAAAGAAAAAAGTAGTTCAAGCACAGTTGGCAAATAAAGAGGGGAAGATGAAGTTTGGAAAGCCTCAAAATGTAGCTGATACCAAAGAACATGGAGAGTGCATTGCTGATACTAAGACTAAAGAAGCCAACCCAGCACCTGCTGATGTTAAGCCAGATAAAGATAAAGGGAAAGAGAAAAAGAATAAATTTGTAGCTCCTATAAAATCCCAAACACCAGTAAAAGACGTCACTTACGATGTTACTTCTGTAAATGCAGACAACGTGGACTTCTGTGAAAATATATTGACAGGAATTTCAAATTCCGATATCTTCGTAGTTCTCGTTTCCAGGTAAAGAGTGAACACATGTGTTTTTTTAGGTTTGCAAGTAACAGCGGTACTGATTTCTATTCACTGCCTAACTAACCCATTTATGTGTTTTCAGATATGGTTTCTGCCAGCTAAACTGCAACTACACCGAAGACTCTTGTATTCCTGAAGGAATAATCATTAATTCGAATGAAAAGTTTTTCTACTTCAAAACGTTTGATCATATTCGCATAAGGTTTGATTAATACTTACAGATTATTATAAAACCCCAATTAACTTTCTTAATCTAAATCCAATTATTAAACTCCATACTTAACTGTTAATATTTGATTTTAGAACAATAATAGCAAAAGTTTTAGAAGCCAACACGATCGTCTGTTTTGAAGGGAAGGCTATCCTTATTTTTCTGTCCCATTTCGATATTAACGTAAGCCCCTCATTAATTTGCGACTCAAAGGTAACATAACAAACTTAGTCATCATTTTCGAATAATTTATCTAACCATAGGTATACTGTCACTGCTGTCTTTCTTTGTTAGATTGCAGGCGCTCTCTTACACCCAGATAATCCGCCGGAGTCGTTTTCCGACTTACAGAAGTTGGTCTCCCACACTCCCGAGTACACGATCGCCACAGATTGCTCACTGCAGAAGGTGGCTTGGTACATGACCCTACTGAAGGAATCCACCTCGCGGATCAGAGCCCTGCTGGTTGACAACTCCTTGTGGAACGTATTCGTTGACCTAGAGATGCGGCTGTTGCCTATTATTGCGGGTAGTTACAAAATCATCTGCTATTTTTGTTTGAATTCATTCTTCTTGATGTTCACTTTATGTTCCTTCGAAGTTCAAAGTCCTGTGAGTCCGTGAGCAATCCGACATTAGCAGAAAGAGTTCAGGCGAAGATCTACAAACAACCTTACGTTTTCCGAGGCACGAGGAGGGTTTAAGTGTTATTGGTATTAAATATGTTATAATTACCTGACACGACCAACTTCCTGAGGCAGTCTTACTAAGTAACAAACTTTCAGACATGGAACGCCGGGGTGTGTCTGTGGACTTGGAAAAGCTTAAATCTATGGAGCACATCCTCGTTACAAAGCTGAAGACGGTGGAACAGGAGTGCCACAAGGCGGCTGGGAAGCAATTCCAGGTACGGTTATACTATAGGATGCCCATATCAGCGTTGATCAGCTGTACGAGAAACAGGCAATCAGTCTAACCCATTGAGTTGCCAATAGACAAAATAAAAAATAAATAATTTTCTCGCACCGGTGCGTGCTGTCAGCTGCAGTGGAATAAAACCAGTAAAACTATGATAGTAAAGACGGACAAATGTTTTGCCGTTGAAAACCTAGAGATGTTTTTTCCAGGTAAACTCAACACTGCAAGTTCGCACGCTGCTCTACGATGAGCTCAAGTTGGACGCCAAGTGCAACATCAAGATCAGGGAGACCCTCACCAAGGGAGCCAAGTCCACCTCGGAGGCTACGGTTAGAGTCTGTTAAAGTTTATTACAGAGCTTTTGTATCTTAATAAAACTAGTGGGGACTTTTATTTTTTTCTAATCCAGCTGCGGAGTCTGATGGCTGTCCATCCACTGCCCAAGTTGATCCTGGAGTACCGTCACCTGCAAAAAGCTCACGCCACCTTCCTTACTGGCATTGCTCAGCACGTCAAAGATGGAGTTGTTAGACCCACTTGGTATGAAAACCTTAATTACCTGCAGCTAAGTAATAACTTACGACATTTTGCGACTAATTTACTGTGCTGGTTGATTGCAGGGTGCAAACAGCAGCGGCAACGGGCAGAATCGCATCCAACAACCCAAACTTGCAAGCGATTCCAAAAGCTCCTTTTAGCCTCATCATGTTCCCTGATTCTAAGGACATTGGTTCGTAATGAAAGTTTTGCCAATGGTGATGGAACGTTTCTTTTCTTGATAGATTTCCGACGGAGGATAGTACTATATAGTACTTATGAAAATTCTTATTTCTGGTTCTTCAGACAATCCGGTGCTAAACTTCCGTTCTGTATACACGGCGCGCGAGGGCTGGTGTCTGTTAGCGGCGGACTTCAAGCACGTGGAGTGCCGCGTGTTCGCGCACGCCGCCGGCGACGTTGAGTTGCTGGCCGCGCTGCGGAGCGACCAGGATCTGTTCCGGGTACTAGCTGCCAAGTGGTAAGTCATCATCATTCGTTTGTCTTGTTCATTTTCAGTATGTTTCTCTCCTCCACTAATCTATCTCACTATCTAATAAATTCTATCACTCGTCACTGAATCATGCACTCCTATACGATCACATTGTGTTATGCAGTCCTAACAGTCTTTATACAGGCTGCTAAATGGTCAGTGACTATTAGTGAATGTCAGTGCTGAACTTCCGTTTAAGGTTCGAGGTCCGAGGGCTGGGCTATGCTGACCACACGTTGTAGTGATCAGATGGTAATTGGTTTATTGAGCTAATTTTAACGAGTTCGACGACCGAATGTGGCCGAGCGATCCAGCAGCATACCATCACCAGCTGACACATAGTTGGGTACATCAGAAACAACTTACTTTTTGAACATCTGTGTGCATTCTCTCCAAAGGTGTATTTGTCAGATTCCCCTTTAGCATTATTATACTATCCTATTTGTAGCTTCCTAACTGTAGGATGCGACCTTTCTAGTTAGGATCCAGAAGGTATGATGGATAGGCAGGTGCTCTACTCTGATAACGAATTGTCCGTATTTTCGCGTCTAGCCGTCGCGCTCGCTCGTACTGACATGCTGGCATTAGTGACATGGACGGCTACAGCCCCAGACACGACAGTTAGGAAGCGAGCTTCCAAACTAGGTAGGAACCTAAGTAGTGAACTGCGATTACATCTTACTATTTTCCTAAGTAGGATGCTTCACATATAGGATGGTGTAATAAGTGCTTTACGACCAACTCCACAGGTTGAACAAGAACTTGGAAGACGTAGTCAGCCGCGTAACGCGAGCGCACGAAGCGCATCGTTCTCCATAGGTGTAGCTGTCAGATTCCCCTTACGATGAACTCCACAGGTTGAACAAGAGCTTGGAAGACGTGTCAGCCGCGGACCGCGAGCGCACGAAGCGCATCGTGTACGCGAGCCTGTACGGCGCCGGCGCGCGCAAGCTCATGGACATCCTCGACGCCAGCTACGAGCAGACGCTCGCCATTATCGCCAGCTTCAATAGTCAGTTAACTTGATTTTACAAGCTTTTATTTAGCTTGCAATGTAACTATGTAGGGTACGTTGTGGTACAATGAACCGGGTAAATTTCAAAAAGCTGAAACGTGAATTTAACTAACTTTCAGCTTGCAAGTCAATATTCTTGAAATTCTATGGTAATTTGTAGTAAAAATGTTTTTTAAAAAAAATGGGAATTGGTTCAATGAGTACACCTAGGGGTACAAATTGAACCAGGGTATTTTCTACTATAAACCACCATTTCCCGTGTGATTAAAATAGTAATATTGTAACATGAAAAAATAAAAAAAATAGTTTTTATCCAGATTTATTAATAATAGTGTTTATAAATGTAATTAAGGCGATTACGAACACCTTATCCTACCAAACATTAGTCTTTATCAATCTCATCAAAGTTTTTTTGTGTATTAATCACAAACTTGTAATAACAAAGTATAATATTATTTAGAGAAATAACATAATGCCAAGAATTATAATAATTAAGCTCAGGTACGAGTTCCAGACCCTCAAAAATTTGTTAACAATTACAGTTTAGCTGTTAAACAACAATTAGAAACAAAAGCATAGCTTCTGAAAACGTAACAAAATCTTAATCTTAATGCGACTAGGTACGAGATCCTTAAATAAATAAACGTACAATCACAGTTTAGTAGTGAAAAAACTTCTAGAATTAAAAAGTTTGCCTCTAATAATTTTATAAATCAAGATTATACACGTTAAACCAGGCTCAATGTTCAACACTCCGATATGGTTCACTGTGGGACAACATGCATTTTCTAAACTAACCACAAAATTTCAACGACTAAATCGACACATCAAACTACGACTTATGCTGCGATGGACATTTAGATATATGTTTTTCACATGTAATTAGTACGAAAACAGTATCTGTTATAGTATAACGATTAAAAATCACACAAATCTTGAATTAAAACTAACTTTTACAGCGGTTTTTTTTCAAAATCCTCACTTACAGCACAGTCTCGCATGGAGTCGCATCCTAAACTGGTGTGCGGGAGGGGAGTGTAGGCACGTATCCTGCGCCGGTGTAAGCATGGTTTGGCAACGTCACGTTTCGGAAACATCGTGGTGGTTCATAGTGGCTGCCTGGTTCAATGTACCACTACCGACCATATGTTTGTTCGGGTGGAATCTTGCAACTCAATTTTGAAGCAGATATCTTCAACTGATTGAGCTGAAATTTTGTATACACGTTTAGTTTGGATGACAATGCATGGTAAGATGCATGACGTCATTCTAAATTCAACATGGCGGACTATCCAAGATGGCGGACTCGTTATTTTCAATGCACTTCTACAATATTAGTATCGAATGAAAGGGCTTGCTGAGAGTAACTCAAAAAATAAAGTGACGTTACAAAAAAACCAAAATGGTCGACTTGTGAACGCAATCCTCTAATATGGGTATCAAATGAAAGGGCTTGCTGAGATTAACTCGATAAATAAGGTGACGTCATTCCAAATCCAATATGGCGGACTTCTAAAGATAGCAGACTAACTTTTCTTTGCTTTCTTACAATGTGGGTATCAATTGAACGGGCTTGCTGAAAATAACTCGATAAATAACGTGACGTCACTCTAAATCTAATATGGCGGACTTTTAAAGATAACGGACAAACATAGTCATATTTTTAAAGCTTTCCTACAATATGGGTATGAAATGAAAGGGCTTGCTGATAACATATCCATAAATAAGATGACCTCACTCCAAATCTAATATGGCGGACTATGATTTTATGCTTTCTTACAATATGGGTATCAAATGAAAGAGCTTGCTGAGAATAACTCGATGTAAAAGGTGACGTCACTCTTAATCCAACATGGCGGACTTCTAAACATAGCGGCCTTAGTTTTTTATACTTTCCTACAATATGGGTATCAAATCAAAGTGCTTGCTGAGAATAATTGGATAAAAAAGTGACCTCACTGTAAATCCAATATGGCGGGCTTCGAACGATGGTGGACTAAGTTTTGTATACTTTCTTACAATATGGGTATCAAATAAAAGGGCTTGCTAAGAATTACTCGATACATAAGGTGACGTCACTCCAAATCATATATGGCGGACTAAGTTTTTGATGCTTTCCTATAATATGGGTATCAAATGATAGGGCTTGCTAAGAATAGCTCGATAAACAAGGTGACGTCACTCCAAATCAAATAAGGCGGACTTCTAAAGATGGTGGACTAAGTTTTTCATGCTTTCTTACAATATGGGTATCAAATAAAAGGGCTTGCAGAGAATAAGCATGCTAGTTTAACTCCATTGCTCCGATACGTTTAGGAATTTGGTGTATCGGGTTTTCTTGGCGTGAAGAAAAGGCGTGATAGCCGAGCGAAGAAAACTTCACTTTTCATCCGTGAGATCATGAGTTCCATCTCCGCCTGCACCAATAAGTTTGTACAAAAACTTAAGTACCTACAATCTTTTTCAAAGATATCGCTGCCTAACGGTGAAGGAAAACACCATGAGGAAAAACCTGCACACTAGTGGCTAGTGTGTGAGATGGAAAAGGCAATGGCAAACAATTCCATTAAATATTGCCTAGAAGTCGTTGTGAGTGTTTCATTCCACATAATGATCACGACCCTCAGTCATGAGGTATACAACTTTTAAAAGGGGTTTTCTTGGAGTCCTCGATTATAATTATTGAGGTTGAATTTTTTGAGTCTGTAGCATCGATAGGTAAACTATGACGAGTTTAATTTTGGTGAGATATGCGTCAACAGCATTGGTTTGCCTGTCTAGTAGAAGGATAACTTCAAATCAAACTGGAATTGTGTTTACAAGAAGTTACAATAATTAGCTTGAAGCTTACTTATGCCTTACGCGGCGCATTTCTCCTAACACCCAAGACAAGGTGTTGTACTCGTACCTAGTCGGGTGATAAGTTATGTCACAAATACTTATTGCAGCTCAATTTTAAAGCAAATATCTTCAACCGATTGAGCTGAAATTTTGTTTATATGACAATGCATGCAAGCTGTGTAAGTCGTCTAAGATTTTTGTGTATTGATTGTACTGACCTTGAAAGTAAAAATAAAGTCGAATTGTTGTATTCCGTAGCTCTCGCGAAATTACACAAATCAAAGTTAAACAAACTTTGATTTGTGTAATTTCGCGAGAGGCGTCAACAGCATTAGTTTACAACTTGCAAGTGGCATACAAACATTAATCCGTAAATTGTTTTACATCATAAAAGCAAGCATTAGGATGCTCTCCCTTCGCGCCTTCGGCCTTTAAACTATATTGTTTGTTGGGCAGACTAGTACCACAGCGAAGGACCACGGTTTTCCTATTTGCTGTATTTTATTTCAATACTTCAGGGTAATAATTAGTGCTTTTTCACTCTTTGGCTTACATTAAATTCGTAGCCAAGCTATTTTACTCGTCGCCTAGCTATTATATTAGCCGCCAAGCCGTTATTTGATTTTCCTTACTTACCTATGTCTTAAGTAAGCGAGCTTAAAACTTTCGCCACCTTTGAGTCACTGTCGTTATTCAATTTTTTAAATAGCCCTTTTTTGAGGCTAACCTAATTGTCACCGAAATAATATTTTGATAAACCGATACCTAGGTATGTTAGATATTAGTTGCACATAGTTAGTTACCCTTTCAATTTTTAGTCGATCGAAAAATAATAAGCCCATCGAATTTAACCGACAAACAACCTTGCCTCAATGATGCGTTGAATGAGATAAACAGTGCGATGTGCCTACAGATTAAGAAATTTGTCCAGCGATAACTAAAAAGTAAAAAATAAATCACAAGTAAAAAACCCTTTTTTAAAACAAGCTTTTATGTCAATGCGCTAAAAAGTATAAAATAAATTTTCCTTTAAAACTTATACGATCAAATAATAACATCATTACACAAATTATATTATAAAAGCTTGTCGCGAGATTTTACCTGTGTAGATAAACAAGTAAATTTATACATAACTTGATATGATTGACTAAATTTTCTTAAAATCAAACTACTAAATACGCCAAGTGAGTACTTAAATCTCGCGACAAGCTTTTATATAATATAATTTAATTTTTCTTGTTAAAACACATTTGGAAAAGATTCTGAACATTCGTCTTTTGGAACGGTCTTGGGATCAAGCTTCCCTTCCTATCCATTTTGGTGGGATTGGGACACGCAAAATTTCCACTGTCTCCTTACCTGCCTTTCTATCCTCATCTTACAGCACGTCCACTCTCGTTGCAAGTATCCTGCAGCCTTCTACTGCAAACTTCGAAGTGGCGTGCCTGGACGAGGCTAGAAATGCTTGGGATATAGCATATGCGAATAAATTCCCTTCAGATCTTAAAATTCAAAGGAGTTGGGACCAAATTTCTTGTGAGTCTATTTTGAAAAGTCTTATTGACAGTAGCACTGACAACGCGGATCTAGCCAGACTAAAAGCAGTTTCCACCAAGGAAGCAGGATACTGGCTTTAGGCCTATCCTTCGGCCAACGTGGGAACCCTTTTGGACTCAGAAACTCTACGAGTCGCGATAGGTCTGCGTGTTGGTGCTGAGGTTTGCCTTCCACACAGATGTCCTTGTGGTTCTGATGTCGGCTCGTTGGGACATCACGGACTCTCCTGTATTAAAAGTGCAGGCCGCTTTTCGCGTCATGCCAGCATCAACGACATCATCCGTCGGTCTCTTGCCTGTATCAACGTGCCGGCTTTACTCGAGCCGAACGGTATCGCGCGTGATGATGGCAAGAGACCAGACGGGATGTCACTTGTTCCTTGGCGGATGGGTCGGGCTCTTGTGTGGGACGCTACCTGTGTCGACACACTTGCAGCCTCTCATCTGCCCGGGACAAGCCGTGATGCTGGTTTGGCTGCGACAAGTGCCGAAAACTTTAAAAAGAACAAGTACAGGCAGATCGACTCCCGGTACCACTTTGTACCGTTTGGAGTCGAAACACTGGGTTCGTGGGGTCCCAACGCTATCTCTTTTTTCCAAGAGATTTCCAAGAGGCTAGTTGACATCAGTGGTGACCGAAGAGCTGGCAGCTACGTTGCTCAGCGTATAAGCATCGCTATCCAGCGCGGTAATGCTGCCAGCATCCTGGGAACCTTACCACATGGACCCTTTTTATAATTTTTGTTTTTGTGTTTGTTTGAGGCTTGTGGGCTATATGTGGTCGGGTTTCTTCAATAAAGATCTTCATAGAACGAGAAGGTGCGTTTATTAGAACGTTTACAATAATTTTAAAATTATGCAAAATCATCGAGTAGCGAGCGTCTTGAAATCGTATAGATAGTGAAGTTGCTTTTACACCGATGTACCCGAGACGGGCGCCGGGCGGCAGCACCGTCGTGCGGAGGCGGCTCGCGGCAACGTCACACCGTAGTCTAGTGGCGTTAACAGTGTTGTATTAAGTAATTTATCTTAATTTTTATTAATAAATTGTATATATAGTTAGTTGATATAAATAAATATATAATTTGTGTAATGATGTTATTATTTGATCGTAAAAGTTTTAAAGGAAAATTTATTTTATACTTTTTAGCGCATTGACATAAAAGCTTGTTTTTAAAAAGGGTTTTTTACTTGTAATTTATTTCAAAGGTGTCATTTGTTCGTAAGTACAGAAATACAATGATTCTAGCAAATCCCTCTTGCTCTTGGGTAAAAATCCCAAATTTGGTCTCGCCAAGTAACTTCAGTACTGCGAATCAAAATAGCACATGAATAAGATTGATAAGTTTTTTTAGTCCTCTTGTATTCATTTATCATCCACTTATTTGACTAAGTATGCATAATTTTATAACAAGCAAGACCATGCGCGCTCACAAAAAGGACTTTTGCTACTTTATCAGCATTTCAGTCACAGACTGCATAAGATACCGCACTCAGCAGTGTTTTCCATTTCGTTTAAATTCTAAAAAACAGAAATCAAAAAGATCCCGAACGGTACTGGTTTATATGAAGTTACTGTTAATGGTTTCCATAGTAAATCTAATAATAAATAATAATTAATGATAATAATAAATATTGGACATTATCACATAAATTGCTCAGATCCCAAAGAAGTAAGGTAAGTGTCCCCTGGTTCGGTATCTTAAGGGTTTTCGATTTCAAGATTTTTTATTTAAATTTCTGAACATGATATCAGATTTAAAACATTTTTGCATTGAATGTTGGTATTTTGATATTCAATTAATGTTTGAATTATCTAGATAAAGGTTTGTATTATTACTTATTTTAATTTATTTGTAGACCTTTTGTTTGAACCCTGCTTCGTGATAAAATTTCGCTATGCTTTTAAGTTCGTGAATCTGTGGCCCCTGTTTCGGGATAAGGGTTTTCACAGTGATTAATGATAATTTATTAATAAAACAAAACGAAACAAAAGTCGAGACAATGATAAACAGTTTATAATGTCCTGTCACTATATAAACGCTCATACTAACATAAAGGCATTTTCCGATTGCTGGCAATTAAAATAACAGTTATTTTTCTGATAGTATGGGTTCTTATCTTAAGGCCCAAAGGCAAGTCAAATTATTTCGTAAAAAAAGTACGCAATGTAGTTTTTAAAATTCCAAAAAAATATCCTTCTTGTATTCTTCTCGAGAAATCTATTCTTAATAAAGTAAAGTCAGCCTATATAGATCCCACTGCTGGGAAAAGGCCTCAACTCAACTATGAGGAGGTACGAGCCATACTCCATGCACGCAGTAAGGCAACTGACTGCTTAACGTGCCTTCCGAAGCACGAAGATGCTTGTCACTTAAATGGTCGGAATGGTCACCCATCCAATTACGACCGCGCCGTGGGTTGCTTAACTTTGGTATCACTACCAAAGCGCTGCCACCACTGCGCCATTCTTAATAAGGTCTGTTTAAAATTAGAATTCGTGATTAATTTAACTGTAAATATACTTACAGAATTTATATATTTTTATATTCAATTAAGTAAAAACTAAACAGTGTACAATTTTGAAATAGTTGGTTTACTTAAATTTTAAACACTTGTTAAGGTAGATGTTCTCATAAGGTTTTACAAAAACGTGATTATTATAGGGTGATCCGACTTTATCGTATGGAAGTGCAAGTAATGTATAATTTTATAGTATTCAAAATCTATCACGAACTTAAGAAAAAGTTACAAAACAAGAGTCCCTTGTTTCGTGATACTTATTTTTCGGAATTCCCGTCATAAATTTCATAGTTTTATTTAAAATTACGTTTATTGACTATTGAGTGTCCTATATATAGTATTAAATATACAAAAACAAGTAAACTAAATAGAGAACAAAATTATGTTGGTCGTACATATGTAAATTTAGCTCAAAAATGCGATTTCTGGTCACCTCCTAAGTTTTACTGTACAAAATCTAGTGAGCAAACCATATACCGAATTTAGCTCACATAAAACTTTATTAAATATATGATATGTTTTGGTTATTTACATTAAATAGAATTCATTATTTTATAAATACATAGGCAATGAAAATGTATTCTGAATATCCCTGTTTCGGCAGTGTCACGAAATAGCGGACACACGAAAAATAAAAAGACCGCTATTTCGTGAGTCGATTAATTGGAATTTAAAAGAAAACCTATTATTGCTTAAAACTTTTTTTAAATTGAATCGATTGCTAAAGGGCACTGTAATGCACTATCAAAAGTTAGACTGAAATGGACTTATATTGTCTTCTCTGTGAGCTTAACAATTTCGGGCGCCAACCTTACGCGTCACGTAACAAACGCACGCTGTATCGAGACTTTTGGCTGACTGAGCGTTTCGAGCATCATATTGCTCTCAGTTCAGTTTCCAAAATGTTGATACTTTGTTTCTTAGACAGCTTAGAGGATTAGGATTTCTTGCCATGTTTCTTGAATATTATTTATATTTCTTATTTTTCGCTCCAAAAGCAAAACTACCGAACCAACGTACTATCACGAACCAGTGGACAGTTACCTTACGTAGCTTAAGTACTGTGTTATGGAAAACTAAAACAACGGTGGTATCACCCAGACCCATAGACAATAGACAACAATCGCCTGAGAATCGAGCCCGGGATCTCAGAGATGACCTTACCTTCAAAACCTATGTGCGAGCCACTCGGCTACGGAGGTCGTCCATCAGTGTTTCCGATGTCTCCAGGAACCTTCCCCTCCCTGAAGTCGTTCGGGCGCGACGTGGTGGCGCGCTGCGAGCGGGGTGGAGGGCGCCTGCACTCGCTGTGCGGCCGAGCGAGGACCTTTAAGGACATTTCCAGCCAGGATTTCGCGGCTCGCTCGCACGCTGAGAGGCAGGCCGTCAACTTCATTGTCCAAGGTGTGTATACACTGATGTATCGATTCATCTGGCTTAGGCGCCAATCCTTATCCAGATCAACCAGTTGTGCAGGATATATTATAGTGCACGAGTGTCATGCGCAATACACAGGTGCATAATGCATTATGTGCAATATCTCTTGTTCCTTCACTCTCATAGTTCGGTGTGACAAGACTGGAGAGAGATCGGGTGCAGTACTAATGGCATGAGGTACTTTCTAAGGCACGGAGGTATCCGAAATCTTCCTAACTACGGACCTGTTTTTTCTGAGTCAAGACAGAAAAACCCAGAAACTCGGCACCATCTGGGGTTTGAACTCTCGTGGATAGAAGTCAGCGTGCCGGCCACTCCTGAGGTTTAGACCACCGAGGCGAGGCCGTTTTGGTTTCTTTTCTTCTATGATGTCTGCTGCTGTGTTGTTGCCTTCTTCTATTTCTAAACAGATCTGTTAAATATTTATTTCTAAATTCCTTCTAATCGGGAAGTAGACTCAGACAGAAAGGGGAACTGGAAATATTCACTCTCGTGTCGTTATAATTGTATAAAATAAACAACTTCCTAAGTGAACAATACGCTACCCACCTCTCCCGCCTAGGCTCAGCAGCAGACCTGTGCAAGATGGCGATGGTCCTCACCGAAGAGCAGTTGCGCGGCAGCTCGCCGCCGCTGCGCGCGCGCCTCGTGCTGCAGATACACGACGAACTGGTCTGGGAGGTGCACAAAGACGACCTCCAGAAGGTTGCTGGTAGGTCGGATTTTTCTTCTTTATGTGTCGACTCGTTATATCGCAGATATAGCGATTGCGCGGTTGAAGTCCCAGTAGGTCTTAAACCGCGCAAATGTCGAGTTTCCCATACAAACTTCCAACCCATTTTTAACCCTCTCATGGAGGTTGAATTTTCAAAATCTTGAAATACATAATCTTTTATTTCTAACTGATTCTGATTTACGGTGAGGGAAAACATTGTAATTCGTGAGGAAATCTGCACATTCAGGCGACTGTATGTGTAACTGTGATCCAAGCTGGTCAGGTTCCCTTGTTAACAGCGTCGCGGAGGTCAAAGGCATTCGCTCCACTGTAATTACCTGATCTGCCATATCCTGGATCATGTTTTAAAGCGGCTCTTGGTCCTTGCGCGCGTGTGCACAACCGGGACACCGCTAAGGCTCAGCGCAGATGGGCCATCGATCATAGCAACCGGTGGCTATAAGCGACCAGCTGTTTACATTGTTTTTTTAATACTTTTTGTATGAAGTCGCCGTGCACGTAAAGCGAATGGCGTCCACTCGCGACTCAGTGTCCGCGACACGCTACCGGTGGCACCACTAGCCATTTTGACAAAACATCTGTAAAAATATTTTCACACTACCTACTCGGCAATGTTCAATTACACATCAAGTAAACCTGACTCAAAGTGAGTCATTGCATCCCTAGGGACGTAATGTTGTATGAAATTTCATTACGCCCCTAGGGAGGCAGTGATTTGAATTTTGAATAAGAGTTCGTAGGCATGATTACACTAGCCCGTCCCGCACCAAAGAGAACATATTTGAAATTTGAACCTGGCAACCAAGAATTTTAGCACGAATGGAATGATAAAAAAGCGCGCGCTTCTAAAAAAAGAAAAATAATCTATGTATTTTAAGAAATTATCAAATTACAAACAATGTTTTCGTAAAACTGTCGGGTAACGAAGTTTATGACACTAAAGTCTATTAGATGTAAAGCTGCTGGTATTGTTTATAATAATAATTTACTGCCAGGAAAGTCAAAGGATATACTTATAGATAAAATAAGTTTTTTGTAGTACATTTTTTTATTGCCTCGTAGGAAGTGTGAAAAGCGGAGTATTCTCCTCGGGGATAAAGATGTCTTCGTCTTGGGCGAGCCTAAATCCCTCGCTCCACTCAGGATTCTACTTTTAACTCCCTCGTTATGCTCGGGAGGTAACTCTCGAATCCTTCGTTACGCTCGAGATTCAAGATGACGCCCGTGACGTAAGACATCACTTTATCCCCTTGTTGAATAATCTACTATTAACAGGTGAGTGTCAAATTGTAGCTGCCACCGACGACCATCGTTTGCGCGGGAGTAAAAGAACGTGGCGCGAGACAGCCACCGGTGGGGGGTGGTCGGTGGCCCATCTGCGCGGAGCCTAAGGTGATGATGAGACTAGAGTTTAAGAATGTATTCACGTCGATTAAAGCACTTATTTCACCATCCTATTTGTAGCTTCCTAACTAAGATCCCCCTTAGGATTCTAACCGGGACGGTAGGAACCTAAGTTAAGTAGTAAACTGCGATTACATCTTCCTATTTCTTAAGTAGGATGCACAAATAGGATAGTGTAACATGTGCCTTAACCGCGCCCCCTCTGCGGGTGCGCAGAAGCGGTGTGTACGGCGATGGAGGGGTGCGGGCGGCGCTGCGGCTTGCCACTGCGGCTGCCCGTCGCGCTCGCCGCCGCCCGCCGCTGGGGCTGCCTCCAGCCACTCGCACTGCCCACTCCCGCTAGCGAGGAACTGACCACCCGCGATGCCCACGAACATGTGTAGCTGTATGTCGTAACTCAACTGTCATAATAATCCGGCTCAGAGTCATGTCATGTCATAATAATGACGTCATATCACGCAGCGCGCTAGGAACATATGTCTTAACTCGGCGATGGCCGCCGCTGGGGCTGCCTCCAGCCGCTAAACTCAAACTCACACATTCATTTGCCAAGAACACAGTAAACAAAGATAACATATAAAAGTAGCGCATGTGTTCAGTCTGCTCGCAGACGTTCAAAAATTCAATTATAATTTTATACATAACACTAGCACTGCCAACACCTGCTAGCGTGGAGCTGAACGCAAATAAGCGTGTGTAGCTGTATGTCGGAACTAGTCGTCAGTCATTTGTTACTTTAACTGCCACTGCGGCTGCCCGTCGCGCTTGCCGCTCCCGCCGCTGGGGCTGCCTGCAGCCACTCGCACTACCCACTCCCGCTAGCGAGGAACTGAACGCAAACGAGCGTGTGTAGCTGTATGTCGGAACTAGTCGTCAGTCATTTGTTATTTTAACAGCCACTGCGGCTGCCCATTACGCTCGCCGCCGCCAGTCGCTGCCAACACTCGCTAGCGTGGAGCTGAACGCACACGAGCATGTATGTAGGGGAAGCCCGGGCAAGACGAATATGTTAAGGGATAATGTAAATAAAACCACGATCTGATAAACAGTTGCATTTTTTGTACTTTTAATTTGTAGTATGTTTAATTCTCTTTGAAAAATAATGACGTAAACTTAAAAACTTTTCCGATTTGTATATTAATTATGAGCATTAACAAAAAGTGTCAATTATCCGTTTTGCCCGACCCCTCCGGGCAAAACGGATATGCCACAAGGGCAAAAAGAATAATATTAAATTAGTTAAGATCAGTCTTCGCATTCACCACAGAAGCAGCTGCCAACTCCTACATAAAACGTGTAGTCTTCATACGCCCAACTTTAGCAATGATTACACTGAATACAATCTTCAGCTGGTGGTTCAGTGTATTTGTCAACGCACACTAAACAGTAAAAATCTGGTTTCTGGTTTTTGTTCAGTTATTTGACTGAGGGTCGTTTAGTTTTAGTCTTGCTGCTTACTCTGAAATCTTGGTATTTTTATTATTTGCCTTCTGAAAAAGTTGATGCTTGCTGAGCTTTGACGGGGGTAGACATCAAAATGTGTTTGCGGCCTGTTTAAGGAGCAGCCATAGTACTCTATTTGTAATTAAAATTGTCAAAGTACTGATAAATTATATTTCTTACTTATGAAGGAAATGATGGAATAACTAAACAAAACGGGCAAAACGGATACCTATCCCTTTTGCCCATATCCGTTTTGCCCAACACGCCCTTATTAGAAACAAATCAAGACTTGAAATAATTTCAGTATGTAAACAAAAAGTAACTATCACAAATAACACTTCAATAAACGTGCAATTGGATAAATAAAACATTTCATAGATAACTTATGACTAATACAAATAGTCAATGTACAAACCTTGACCAAAATCGTAACAAAACAACGATATTTCTTCTTTTTTATTTTCACAAAGAATGTACTCGCGTATTGTTTTGGTTGAACTGTCATGGCGTCGCCGGCCGCACGTTACGTGACTACGAAATTTGTCAAAGAGCCATCTATTATAGATTTATGGAAAAAAACAGTTATTCTTTTTACCCACACTATGCTTCTTGCCCGGGCTTCCCCTAGTCGTAACTCGTCGTCGGCGTTCATTTGTTACTTTAACTTTAGCACGTATTACATATTTTTATAACTCAAGCAATTATTTTGCAAGTTTTTACGAAATTAAATTAAATTGAATTTCGCCTACAAAGATTAATCGACTGTGTCATCCGGTGAGACTCGAACCCACGTCCCTTCGCTATCCGGGCTCGGGCGAATGCTCTTACCAACTGAACTATAGTTAGTTAGGATACATGCGGGTACATTTCCCAAGTATTGATGAAATCGAATGCCGGCTCACTGGCGTAGCAAGCACTTACAAAAATTCGTCGACTGAATAACGTCCTCCCTAGTTCAGTTGGCAAGAGCATTCACCGAGCAAAATTCAATTTAATTACGTATTATATCATTTTATTTTTTATTTATTTTATATAAAAGATCCTTATTGGAAAAGTAGGAACCTAAAACACGTATTACGCCATTATACTCGTATTAAGATACCAATTAGAAAGTTAGGAAATACGATGGTGTAATAACTTAAAGTGCTTTAGTAGTGTTAATAGAATCCTAACTTCGATTACATCTTCTTGTTTCCTACTTCCTACCTCGGTTTTCCACAAATAGGATGGTGTAATGACCCTGCCCAGACTACAAACATTCTATGGACCTTTATTGATTAAGAAGCAAACTATTGGCCGATAGAAAGTCTGTAGTCTGTAGATATGAGCAAGCCTTACTCCGGATCGTGATGTCCGCATTTTCTAGCTGTCCCTGTCACTCACGTCAGCACGAAAGCGCGAACGAGCGAGACGGTTGGATTCGAAAATTGAGATATCGTCATCCAGAGTAAGACCTGTAATTCTAGCTCTAGGCGTGGGCGTATGTGGAACTAAAAAACCTGACGAACGATCAGTTTAGTTATAGCCATAAAAACGTATGTTTAGGATAAATAATGTGACCGAGAGGTTAGGCAATCGCCCGGTATGCGAGGAACGCGGGATCGATTCCCGCCTCTGGTGGTCATTTTTTCAAGTGCAATTATATATTTTTATGTTTCGAAGATAAGTTAAATATAAGTTAAAAGTCTCAATTTAGTTGTAGCCATAAAAAACTTAGGTATGTTTAAAAGTATAGTCAAATGTAAAAAGGAAGTCTCAAATAAAATAAATTTGTAATATTTAACATTTTGTATTATTTACAAAATCACGATTGTCACTATACAAACAAAATATGCAATACTTAGTTTTAAGTGGGTAGCTAAGTACTAAATAAAGTCATATTTCATCCATAGTTTATTTATGAATAAATAAATAGTGAAATATAATGACTTGAATGAACTAAGGCTCACTTAGGTTAAATAAGATGATTGTGCGTTATGAATGTAGGTAAAGCTTGTTGAGAAAGAAATTTCATGAAAAAAACGCACATAAATAAAATAAAAACAGATATTTATCATATAAGTATGTGAACCTAAGAGTGGCCTAATTAAATAGTATGACCCACTCTAGTTACATGACACAGTACTAACATTATCTATCACATTTGCCTCATAGGCTTATCAATGTTGGTTCAAAGTACGTACAAAGTTCAATCGTTATTATTATACATTCAAATAAATTATGCAAGAGCAATGTCCTACTAGTTCATCAATTAGGTAATCATATTTAAGAAAAGGAATGCAATTTCATCATTAATTCAATAAATATTTCATCTTCGAACATTTAGGCAAAGCACTAATAATAATTTAGTAGTCCATTGTAATACAGGTCTCACTTAATGTAAAATCATTTGAGATCAAGGCGTTTTCAGCCATTTGATACTTATTGTTCATCGAAACTAGTAAGTACAATTACAACTAGCCAGTTAGTGCATTATATCCTTCTGTATAACTAGTTAAATCCTCACTCAATGTTCCTGTC
Organism: Pyrausta nigrata; assembly: GCA_949316185.1. Classification (NCBI taxonomy): domain Eukaryota; kingdom Metazoa; phylum Arthropoda; class Insecta; order Lepidoptera; family Crambidae; genus Pyrausta; species Pyrausta nigrata. Next base: position 579,392 of record OX438943.1, read on the forward strand.
ACCTGCGATTCTCAAATCTTTAACGTAAATTCATCCATCTTCAATTTGATCGCATAAGAATGTTGAAACGAGTCAACCTGAAACAAAAAACATATATCAAGGAAACTTTAATTCTGTTCCGTCATGATTGCAACTTAGGCTCATTGCTGACAACAAGAGTTTAGAACCGCAACAAAAATAAACGTTACCGTTTTTTTACCTAAAATGCAGCATGCGAGATAACAATGTATTTATTAATGCATTCTCAAGAGTATAACATATAGGTTTTGGTTGAGTTGTTCGTTAGGTGAACCCTCCAGTGAGAGTGCTGCCTCACTGGCTATAAATAGCCTCTACATTCTCTAGTGCAGCTCCAAGATATCGCGCCGCTTGAGGTGTAACCGAGTCGCCACTCCGCCAGTTTGTTCGGGTGCAAAACTAGCTAGCCGTCTTTGGGAGGATGTAGCAATTTTAGTGTACGTGTATTCTTATTCTGTGCTACAGAATAAGAACTAGTATTCCGTACAGAAGTTTGACTTTGCAATGAAATTCAATGAAATATCTACACAATGTCGTCAACTATATGGTGTAATTTAGTTCGCCTTAGAGTCAACTATATGGTGTAATTTAGTTCGCCTCAGAGTCGAGCACATTTTCGTTTATACACCTACAGAAGTACATTGCAAGATAATTTCACTCTTATAACTCCGGAATATGATTCATAATACACTTAACCTATTCAGTGACGTACTATCATGCGACGCGATAGGGTTGACGGCTACAAGAAGCTACTAACGCCATCTAGCGAACCTTTCTAGCACTTTATTTATGCTCGACCAATCAGCAACGTAGTGTCGCGTGCCGCCGGTAAATAAAACGCGCGCGCCTGTCGCTACTCGCTCGCGAAATCCAACTTTATTCACGGTTACGTTTTCGCTACCTACGCGGAGAGTTACACAGGCTGTACTATTAAAGTAAGTAGGTACGGTGCAAAATTGCAAGTTTCTTAGCCTAGCAATTTGGGCTTTGCGTTGATATATCAATCAGTCAGTCAGTTAGTCATTTTATTTGGCGCTCACCTACGCGAAGAGCCTCGTGAATCATAACCGCACGGCGAGCTGCGTGACGAGCCGCTGGCGCACGACCCGCAGCGTCTCGTAGCGCGCGGAGTCCAGCCCGTACCCCGCGCCCGCTCCCAGTCAGTCAGTTAGACATCCTATTCGGCGCTCACCTACGCAAAGAGCCTCGTGAATCATAACCGCACGGCGAGTTGCGTGACGAGCCGCTGGCGCACGACCCGCAGCGTCTCGTAGCGCGCGGAGTCCAGCCCGTCGCCCGCGCCCGCGCCGCGCTGCCGGTTCTCGTCCATGATGCGCGCGCGGTCCGCGTTCTTCTCCTGCGGCGGGTGCGGCAGCATGGTGTACCGGGACATTTCCACTGGCAGCCTGGTAGCAGATATCATAAATAACGAACCGGTCGACCCACTATTTAATTAAAAAAGCTTTATACTTAAAATTTGTTTAAAAAAACCGGCCAAGTGTGAGTCAGACTCGCGCGCGAAGGGTTCCGTACCATTAACTTAAAACATTAGACAGTATAGGCAAAAACAGTATATATTTTTATTTTATTTATAATTTCAAAAGTATTCATCACAGGATATCCAAAACAATTTTAAATAAGAGTTTCCGTGCCTGTTTCTTTACGTGAGTGATTTGAAGTTTATAGGTCCAAGACTTTAGAAGTTACAGGGGGGGGGGGGGGAGACACCGTGTAAACGACTTTGGCGGGCTATATCTCATAAATGGTAAAGCTGATAAAAAAGTGTTTTATGGAAACCCTATCTTATCTTCACAGTCCTTTTCAACCCTACACAAGGGGGTTCGGCAAAAAAATAATTCACCACCCCCTTTACATGTATGGGGAGGTATCCTTAAAAAGGGGTAATTTTATTTTATTGTATTTTTAAAAATGAGATCTATATGTAAAGTATCCTCGAACCAAGTTACATGCAAATCAGTCCATAAACGTAGAAGATATTATGCTGTGACAGACTAGGACGGACGGACTGAACGATCTTATAAGGGTTCCTTGTCGGACTACGGAACCCTAAAAAACAGGTATAAACTTAAGTATATTAAAAAAATATTTTCGTCACCGAGCGAGATCCGAACCCGCGTCTTTCGATTTCTTCAGTTCCACACACGTCTTACGCACTGCGCCACGACGCTCATGTTGCCCAGTGCGAAATAAATGACCGTAGTCTGCGTCGAACAATGCGAAAGAAAAACGCATGAAAACTTGAAAACACGCGTTTTCCTAATCATAAGTCTAATCTAGATCGATTTTTCATCCCCGAAATCGTTAGAGCCTACAGTTTTAAAGTTTGAATAATTTTTCTGTCCAACTTAGTTTAGTTTACAAAAGTTGCCACTACTCAGAACTTAGCGTACCCACAGTTGCAAAAAAAATTTTTAGTAACGATTCATTCCCTGAACAATAACATAACACAAAAAAATAAGGGTTTTAACATTTTGTTGATTAGTTTATTTTGACATTTTCTACAGAATGAATTTTGATATTTTCTACAGAATACAGACCTGGTAATTTCAAGATTATTCGCTTCGATTCTGCCACCAAAATCATCATCTTCCCCACCCCACTTTTCAAATCTGTTTGAGAAGCCATTCACTTGCTTGTAATGTTCGGAGCGTATGGCCAGAGCGCCACCCACGAGATAGTAGTAAGGGAGTACGAAGCGGAACTTGTCGAGGCTGGCGCTCATGTGGCGCGGCTGCTGCAGGCACACGTAAAGGTTGGCAGCATCTAGCGGCAGCAAGTCCACATCGTGCAGGATCAGACAGGGGAACTTCTCCGCCATGGCTACGCGCGCACCAATATTGTACAGCATACCTTTGTTCCAATATTTGTTGTCTTGCTGCTCGATGAGAAAAATTCTGTAACATACATTAAATAAAATCAGCCTATTTTTTTATAATAATAATAAGTAGTAAACCTATGCTAAAGATTCTAGTGGCTCTGTCAGACCTTCATTCAGTTAAGTTACATGTTATTAAGCTACATGAGTTATGTAGCACAATAGTAGATTGTTATACAAGGGGAGAAATAGACCCATTTCACTTGAATAGCTCGAGAGTGAAAGGGGTGCTTTCAACCGAGTTAAACGTTAAACATACTATTTTTCATTGCGACTGTATTTGACGGCAAGTGCAACGCACCCAGACTTTTTTTTGGAAGTGTTGGTTTCACGGCTTTGGGCAATAGTGGGTTTTTATTTATTATATATGTATATTTATATAATGAATCAATGGACCACACTTACGTGGCAGAGATATAAAACATATTTTCCACATGTCAGGGATGTAAAAGCTATTTTCCATTATATCTACAAATGAAAGTTCAACTTTCTGATCAGGAGAGATGAAAAGATATTATCCCTCCCAAGGTTCATTCATCATCCAATAAAACCGGCCAAGTGCGTGTTAGGCTACGCGCAAAGTAGGGTTCCGTATTTGAACATCACAAGTACAAAGAAATGGTTGTTGTTACCTAATATTGATTAACGCCCGAAATTAATAACTTATCTAAAATATAAGCTCCACGTACCTACACGCCGCCCGCGCCAATACAATTTTCAAACATAAGCATTTTTGTTCGTTATTAATTATTAATAAGGGTGTTATCTGGCTTATCTAATTAATTTTACATCATTCATTAGTTTCTGTTAACTGTTTGACGACCTTCTTGGTGTAGTCGTTCTCTCTGGACTACAAAACTGGAAGCCGCAGTGAGGGTTCAAATGACGCAAGGGGCAAATGAATGTGTGATGAGCACGAGCATTCATACCTAAGTCATGGATGTTTATAAACATATGATGACTGACTCTTACGAGATTGACAGAATCATATGCAACTTGAGGACGAACAGCTCACCAGGTATAGATTCTATTCCCACTGCTGCCCTGCGCAACTCACATACTACAATGTGCTCACTCATAGCTCACCTGTGCAACTTAAGCATGTCTACTGGCGTCTTTCCAGCAATATAAAAAAGCGGTAGTAGTCCCTATTTATAAGGGAGGTGCTAGAGACGATGTATCGAACTACCGGCCTATATCATTGCTGAGTGCTATTAGCAAAATCATTGAAAAAGTAGTAAATATACGTCTCACAAACTATCTGGAAAATAAGCAACTTCTAGCAGTCAGTCAATTTGGCTTTCGCTCCGGCAGAAATACTGAAGATGCAGCTGCCTGTCTCTCTAAGAGAGTAGCTGAAACATTGGACGATGGTGGAAGATGCATGGCTATCTTCCTCGATCTCAAAAAAGCGTTCGACACAGTGTCTATTCACATCCTCTTGCAAAGGCTGGATAACTTGGGCGTTCGTGGAATTGCGCTGAAATGGTTTAAAGACTATCTTGCAAATAGAAGCCAATCAGTCAAAGTATCCAACGTGTACAGCTCTAGTTTACCTATTACCTACGGCATTCCCCAAGGAAGTATGCTTGGACCAACCCTATTCTTAGTTTATGTGAATGACCTGTGTAAGCTAGAGACTGAAAATGGATACACTCTAGCATTTACGGACGACACCGCTCTCATTTACAGTGGAAAGAGTTGCCCTGAGGTCCAAGAGTCTGCTGAGAGAGGACTTGTAAAGGTTAGGAAGTGTCTTGATGAAAACTTATTATCTATCAATATCTCTAAAACTAAATACATTTGCTTCAGAATAACTAGTGTGACTGGGCCGCCACCTGGCTTCTGTGTCAAAGTTCACTTACCACAATGCATTGCGAATGACACACTGACCGAATGCTCTTGCACGCCTGTTCTCCAGACTGATACACATAAGTACCTCGGAGTCACGATTGACAAACACCTAAACTGGCAACCCCATATCTCCACTCTGAGCAAGAGGGTAAGAAAACTGCTACCTATTTTTAGAAACTTAAGAGATGCTGCCGATGCAACACTACTGACTAGAATTTATTTAGCTCTCTGCCAATCTCTACTAACTTATTGCACACCAGTATGGGGATGTGCTGCAGCGACACATATGATAGAGCTGGAGAGAGCACAAAGGGCTATCATTAAGGTCATGCTACAAAAACCTAGGAAGTATTCTACAGAACCATTATATAGGGACGCAGAACTGCTTACGGTGAGACAGCTATTTATCCAAAACTGCATACTCCGTCACCACAAAAAAATAGACCCCAGGCTAGTAGATCACAACAAAAGAAGACCTCGCACCCATGTTTCCTCCTTTAACACAGCTTTCGCTCGACGGCAGGTGACATTCTCCTAATGATACACAAAACACACTTACACACACTACATACACTCCACATATACACACTTCCATACACACAGAAGCAGGCACTCACAAATTAAACTAAATGTAATTATATTACCTAGTCTACATTTTTGAAATCGAATGCAATAAAATGACTATTGATTGATTGATTCAATATTGTTACTTACATCTAATGGGGTGGAGGGCTGTCATCCTGAGATACAGGATCCCTTCTAGTTCAGGTGACAGCCAGCCATTATGATTGTATGAATTTTTCTTTAACTAATTTAAAATTAATTTCCCTAAATTAAAATAAATATTTTTTAATTTGCTTTTATATATCTATCTTTAATTTTAATGTTTAACACAATGTAATTTAATTCTTAATGTTATGTAATGCAATATATTTATTTTTCTCAATATCATTTTAATTTAATTATAAAAAGCTAAGATTGTAATTTTAAGCTTAATGTAATGTAATATACATATTTTTTTTCAAAATTTATTTCTTAATTTAATATAATGCAATGTATTTTTTCTCAACATAATTCAAATTTAAATATAATAATAAATCCTAACTAGTAATTGTAATATGTAAACTGTAATAGAAATACTTGTAACTCTGTAATGGCGAGCAATAAATTATTATTATTATTATATTTATGTCTATTGGTTATCCTAGTGCCAAAGCACAAGCTTATGCTTAGTTTGGGGCTAGGTAATTGGTATTTATTACATTAAAAAATCTGTTTTACTTAGTAACACAAACAACATTTTCTTTTACCAATTACCTACACATTATAAGTTGGCCAATAACCCAGTAATTAGCAATCCCTACTTTGCTGTGATAGTTTTGATTGTGGCACTTGATGACTCCAACAAAAAATTGGCCCTTTAAAAATTATAACACAAATGGGCCACCAAATTGAAAAATAATGTTCACACACTAGCAATAATTTTGAAAGACCTAAGATCTAACGACTCAACTGTTGATGGGATAGACAAGGGGAACCCGAAAACAAAAAAAATATTTTCATAATTCTATTTTGCTACTTAGGCATTGTGATTAGAATACATACTTATGCCAACTAACAGTATTCTAGTACCAAAGGTCTCTGAGCTAAACCACAGACGGACAGTCAGATGGACATGGTCAAACCATAAGGGTTCCTTGTTGATTATGGAAGCCTAAAAAGGGCTTCTGTGGACTATAAACAGAGACTCAAATGACACAGCAGATTCTTCTACAGAAAAGAAAAAATGAGCATTAATCTGAACACACTATGAGTCAGAATAAATTAAGAAAAGAGTCATTACTGGATGAGCACTTTAAAAATACTATAAAACGAATAACCAAAACTCAGGCTGATTGCTGAACTTAAACAAATAAATAAATTTTCATCATGCTTACTTGTAATGAATATTTTGCTTTCTTAGAAAGTTATGCATATATGGCAAAAATATATCCAACTGACTCTGCCTGTTGCGATATGTGACTAGTATGGCCACACTGAACAGTGGGTTGCAGTGCTCCGGGGTAAAGCTTCCATTTGAAATGCCAGCAGCTGAAAAGTCTGTAAACTTTTTAGGAACCTGCCAATTTTGCATGCTCTCCTTACTTTGCAATATGTCATTGTAAGTGCAATTCGGTTTTGTTTTTTTTAATGCTAAGTGAGGCACTATTTCCTTAAAAAGTTCATCCTCTATAGCTTCAATTGGAATATGTTCGTAGTTGTATATCCCATAGAAACCAAGGCGTGCTAAAGCTGTCACACATAATATGAATGTGACATAAGTACTTATTCGTATTTGCAACAACCTTTTTACAAACCATTTAGGCATTTGCATGATTGGCTCAATTTTCATTTAGCACTGATTCCTCGCTTACATCGCCTAGGAAATCTGTAACATGAAGTAAAACAACTATTAGTAGTGTTAAAAAGTATAGATACAGATTCATGTTTAATAGATAAATAGTAACTTGGACACACAACAACAAACCTACTTGCAGGACATGCATTATTAAGTGTGATATCTATTATTATCATTAACAAATAGGATGTTTGGCACAAATAGTGGTTGTTGTCACTAGATATGGTTAGTTGATTGGAGGACAGAACTAGGAAGAGTTTAAAATGTATGGACAAGATAATTTATAATTACTTACTTAAACAAGGTAAATACAAACATTCTAAAAGTATGTCATTAAAGGCTTATATTATTTATTATTACAAGTTTAAGTTATAATCATAACTAACCTTATATATATTTTTTATTTTATACTTGAAGAACCTTTTTCAAAATTTGGTCAATAAACAGCAGAATTACCAAGTTTAGAGATCTAACCCAGTACCTACCTAATGCATTAATTTATAGAGAAAAAAAAAGCATAACTGTGTAATAAATATGAAAAAATCATTTTTCACAACATCTAAATCTTGCTTGACAGCTTTTGTGTCAAATCAAACTGACTTTAACAGTAAATGATATAAAATGATAGTCCGTTCTTTTTGTCTGGAAACTGACTTTGTTCATTCATTCATTTCGAGCGAGGTGACTTTTTTATATCATGGGATTTTTTATTGAAAAAACAAAAACTACCCTAACTTTTTTCAGAGTCGATTTGAAGTCATACCACAGATTATAAAATAGTTAGTCATACTGTAAAAATATTTTTTGTCGGGAATAACCCCCTTTATCTACCTGTTTCATTTGATCCACTATTTACAGGGCCATCCTGTATAATACATTTATTTAACTTTATTTGTTTTATTGCTACAAAACTTAGGTTATTAAAAATGCCGGGTCCGTCCGACGCGAGCGCAACGGACCGGCTGACACCTAGATAATCTATCTGCCGTCCGCAGCAGACAGAAGAATGCATCTATGCACACCACACTCTGCGTCCTAAATAAACAAGATTTGCAAGCAGGTCAGAACATTACCGATTAAAGGCGCAGTTAATTATTGCTTTGTCAATTATTATACCAGTGTGCTTTATTCAGCTGACTTGATTACACACTGCCACAGACAGCACTCGTGTTTTCGAGTTGAATTTCCGCGCCTATTTACGAAATACCCCGCGCACCGCCTGCTGTCTTCTTGACAGAAAAGCCAACGCCTGTCGCCTTTTGACAGATGTTCAGCAGCTGATTGTAGGAAGTAAACAAACCCTCGGTTTTAAGTAAAATAATCTTGAACAGTGTCTTCAATGTATTTAATATAGTTAATAGTATGTGATTTGCGCTTCGATGTTAAATACTGAGTGTTTGTTTGATGCAGAATGAGTTATATTAGCATTGAAGTTGACGACGAACTAACCTGCGAACCGCTTGATACGTATAATGAAGTCTTAATGTTCGTGCAAGACCCTCCTGGGTGGAGATCTTTGTGTGAACAAATACAGCCGCACAGTAAGCTTGCGATAAAAAACAAGGACATAAAGAAAGAGTTACGAAAAAGCGTAAGTAGGGTGTTCCAGGATGGGCCGGAAACATTCTGTCATTTTGATCCGGACGCTGATGAAGTCAAACGACATAATGTAAAACGGATGCCTAAAACACTTGTTTGTCACGATATGGCAAACGGATATCATGATGATAGGTAAACTAATTAAAATAATATTTTGTTTTTTTATGGTCTAAATAACAGCCACATTTAGGGTGGAGTTTATCACAATTTTTAAATTAATTAAAAGTTGATGTTTTGTGTCGTTGTTCTAATAAAAGGTCCTGCACACGATCCGATAATAAAAAAAATATGATTATGAATTTTATTCTTATTTTTTTTGGCTTGCAGTTAAATTATGTTTTATTTCTTTTTATTATAGCTTTATCGATGGCACGGGAAATTATGCCGCTTATACATTTTACAACTGGGCCGGAATAGATATATTTTGCTACTTTAGTCATCATTTGATTACCATACCCCCTTTGGGGTGGATAAATGTAGGTCATGCGCATGGTGTTAAAGTGATTGGTAGGTATGTTGCCTTTATTTTTAAATGTCATAGATGTGTGTCATTCAAAAATAAAACCTGTAAGCGAAATTTCCGCAGGTACGGTCATCACTGAATGGGCTGATGGTATAACTTTTTGGGATAAAATACTAGATTCAGAAGCTGAATCCAAAAATTTCGCTAGTGCGTTAGTAGCAATTGCGAAATCTCTGAAATTTGATGGCTGGTTACTGAATATTGAAAATAAGGTTTGTTTGTAGCTGATAAATTAAAACTCTAATCCTCAAAATGCATACTTATTAAAAAAAGATAATTTCAGATACTGAATCCCGAAGCTCTATTAAAGTTTGTAGAGCACCTGCATAAGATTTTGCACCAGGAGTTGAAAGATCCACTTCTAATTTGGTATGATAGTGTAACCGTTGAAGGTCATCTGAATTGGCAGAATGCTCTTAATCACAAAAATAAGTTAGTCATTTTATTTCCATAAATAAATATAAACTAGCTAGTCTTTTAATTGCATGACGGCTTTGATTATCCTTTTATACATAATTTAATACTCAATACTTTATTAATATAAGCATGTCTTACGATTATTATTATAGTTATGTACATTTCAGAGCGTTCTTTGATTTATGCGATGGATTTTTTACAAATTATTCGTGGACGGAAGCTGATGTGCAATCCAGTGCTGAAGAGGCTGGAGATCGCGTTAAAGACCTATTCATCGGCATTGATGTATGGGGCCGCAATTTTTTTGGCGGTGGGCAGTTTAATATACAAGAGGTTTTTTCTTTAATATATCTTTCTTGCATTGACAAAATATCGACTCGATGTCAAATATTTTCATAACTTCACGTTACTTACTACAAGTTCCTCCATTCAATATTGTCCGGGCTTTAATATTTTTGTTTATTTTAGGCAGTTAGTGTTGCCTTCACATATGGATGTTCTTTGGCGATATTTGCGCCTGCGTGGACGCACGAAGCAATGACTACGGACGATAACGATATTGACAAGATAGCGATGTCGGACGATTTAGATATATACCAGAATTTCTTGCTGAGGGACCGTGCGTTATGGGATAGTATATGGGATTATTTAAACACCAAACTACCGTGCCACTTACCATTCAAAACATCATTCTGTAGAGGTCAAGGAAAGAAAAGGCGTCTATATGGAGAGGTAAATCAATAAAATAAAAATCTCTAGTTAAACTCTGTATTGTTCGCGATACGCGAAGCTACCTAAACTAATTGGAAGATTCTAAATAGACATAATAACACTCAATACCTTTTGGCGTCTTCAGCAGCTTGGAGGGGGCGCCCCGTGTATTGTTCCAGCACTTCACACAGTTAAAGTCCACTGATACGTACATAATATATATAATAGTGTATCCCGCCCAATATTTAGATAAACCCACCGTTATACATTAATAAACTACCGAAAAAAAACGATATTTGTCCTGAAAACCGCGGAGCCCAGCTCCTCCCGATCCGTATCGTTTGACAACTCAACTAACCTTTTTATTTCCATACCCTACAAAAGTTATTATTTTCTACCTTCCAACTTAGTAATAGTTTTAACAAACAGACCTAGCCGTCTAAATGAAACAAACTCGTTCGTCTTAATTTTAAATTTCAATATACAAATTTCATAATTGTGCACTGTTTATTGTAGTTGCTTTCATTAACGTGTTTATTTTACACTAGTGGTTGCCCGCGACTTCGTCTGCTAGGACTCGATGATACAAACTGACTCATATCGCAGTCCAGTAATTGTGGTCTCTCATTTGTACTCTGTTGTATGGTGAAGGGAGGTCACCCTGTATCACTTAATGTATATGTCACCGTAAGATTATAAACATTTTTGGATTACAATCTATCTCGTCAGATTGTAAACTGTCGAAAAATTGTGAACCGTAACATATGGTTGCAAATTTAACGCATTATTTTTCGCTATATTGTAATCTATCGATGGGAAGCGGTCAAATTGTGAACCGGCGTAGAACGGAATGCATCTCAGGCGCTGATTGGCTGAACGTTATGTGCCCCCCGCCGCCCCGGCACTCGCCATATTTGTTTGTTATTTGGTTTGTTGTTGAATGTAAACTACTGTGTTTTCGTGATTATAAATTAATTTCGTGTTGAAAATAACTTATATCTATAGAATTAGTTATGTAAAATTATTGTGGACGTAAAAAAATATATATTTAATTTCTAACTCTGCGGGGACAAAGAACGGCTGGTCGTGATTGGTCGCTCTTACAATAAGACCGACCAATCAGGAAGAGCTTTCGGGCAGTTAAATCAATTTGACGCGGGACAGATTGTAATTTACAGTTTCACTTCGATAGATTATAAAATAGCGATAAATAATGAGTTAAATTGCAATCATATGTTACGGTTTACTATTTTTCGACAGTTTACAATCTCACGAGGTAGATTGTAATCTAACAATGTTTATAATCTTACGGTGACATATATACCCTAAACGGTAGGTAGGTAGGATAAAACCTTAACTAATAAACTAATTACTGACCCCCACCTGCATATTTCAAGTGAAAATAAATCCTACATCCATAACCTCCCAATCATCATGACCTCTTGTTTGTTCCGTGAAGTATGGCACTGAGGGATCAACTTGTACCTATCTCTGGATGCACTATTACTATCGAGATGAAACATCCTAGATTACTACCAGGAATATACATATTTAAACTGTGGTGGGTACATTCGTTCAAAAGATTTCGAGTCTTATAACGTTTAAGATCCTTGTATATTACATACATACATACCAACATACAGACGAAAATTTCAAAAACTAAATTTTTGTATTCTACTGACAAAACAGCAAAAAAGGGCTGGGAGGTATTTTTTAAATAACTGCACAGGATTCGACCTTTTACAGTTTTATTATATTATTAGGTATTGACTGCGCCTGTGTAAATTTCGGATTTCCCATGTAAAGTTTTAACCCCATTTGGCACCCTAAATGTTTTTATATCGTGTGCAGTCAACAATCCAGGTTTTCAAAGCGGTTTAAGCGTGAAGAGATCTGACCTTGATATATTTCTGTACAGACTGACATGCTCTAGCATTTGTAATATAAGATAGATAATTATTTATTGCACACCATAAAAGTAACAACAATACAAATATACAGAAATATGTACAAATTAGGCGATCTTATTGATATTAGTGTGGATTACCATAAATTTATGACTTAAATGACAATTCATATCTTCTTTAACCTTATTGTATGCAACTATCTAATGTATTTTAGGTACTCTGTCCAGTACCGTGGTATAACTTAAGACACATGCAATATCAGCCCAATTCTTCACATGGACCCCATGGTTATATTTTATCGACAATCGAAAATATTATTGCTGCCTCTCAACAAGGTTTTTTTAAGGATTCTAATGGTATAATTAGATATAGAGAAGAACTTAAAACCAGTCATTCTGAGATAAAATCTTTTAAAAGCATAGAAGATAATGTAAAAGGAAGCGGATTAATACCAAAGTTAGAGTCCGTAAACGCGCTTACTGAAGCAGTTGATTCAACTAATATAAATGCTGCCGGTCGTTCTGAAGGCTCGTCGAAAGGCTCGTTGAAGAGGAAAATAAAGATGTTTTTTAAACACATGTTTTCCTCAAAAAAAAATTCTAAAGATGAAGATGAACCAGGCAATGAACCGAAACGAGCTGAAGAAAAAACGACACTTGAGACCATTCCAGAGAGTAGTAGTGAAAATAAACACCACCCCGTCACCATAAACGATAAAGCCGAAGTAGTTCATTTTGACTCAGTAAAAAAAGATAAGCAAGAAAAAGAAAGTGATGGCCTTGATCAAAAAAGAGAAACAAACGAAAACGAAGAAGAAAATAAGTCTGAAGAAGGTGATGAAAATGGACCAAAAGTCATTGTAAATAAGGAGTCTATGATTCAGGTGTCATTAAACCTTCAATTAAAAGATACTTCTCAAAAAACTCGATATGGGATAGCGTGCATACCAGAAGAACTACCATGCCTCGAAGTTTATTTTGAAGATAGTTTTATCGGTGGCTCGTGCTTAAAGATTAATCCAGTGCCCGAACACCTAATAAGAATATTTCATTGTAACTTTACTTGCGAAGACGCCCTGATTATTTGCGTAGTTACTAAAACGTTGCGAGGTTATGCAGATCAGTTTTTGAATTTAAAATTATACATGAAAGGTCCAGCTAACGATGACCGCAGAGTTGTTTTGATCGGTCGAGATTTAGCGCACGCACAGCAACATGAGGAATGCACTTCATGTTTCGTCAATTTATACCCAATAATGAAATCCGATACTGAGTTTAAGGAAATTCAAAAATACATGTTGTTGAACGAACCTGATTTTTATGTTCCCGTTGAAAACTCTTACAATTGGAATGTCAGGTATATAACTCATCGTATATGGATAACACTACGGGTTTAGTTTTGATGCAAAGTGCGAATTTTATTAAGCTATTTACTGTCTTTACAGATATTATGAAATATACTTGCCGGGATCCCGAGTGACCTCAATCAATTGCGATACGGGCATCAATCAGGGGCCAATATTGCTGGGTCACATAGGGATTTGTCCAAGATTAAAGGTGAGTAATTATTATTTATTGTATAGTAGCAATTATATTTTTATTCCTTCAGGTATCGTGTTTCTAGATACTTAGAGGCGTTAAATTACATTTATGACTATTCAATTCAATTTATTCAGAGCAAAACACATATTGCGTAGAAATTAGATTATATGAACTTTTTACTAAAATAAAAAGTTCATAAAATCTAAATTTAGCATTTTAGCCTCTGCTTGACATGTATGAAGCAATCATGTTAAGTAAAAGATTTATTCGTAAACAATGAGAATGCACCTGCATAATAGTTACATATGTAAAACAAAGGTGTGTAGATGTGTATAACTATAATTAGTTTATTTTATTTAGTAATATTGGTGTTCAAATTGTAATTTAGGTATTTTGTGAAAGTAAACTGATGTGGCATTGCTGACAAACCTCAGTGGTTTATGTCAATGTCAAAGTAATATAAGCTGTTAATTGTGTTTTTAAAAAATGCTAAATAAATTTTAAGAAAAGTTACCATACGTCTAATAGGCACTTTTTGAAGGATATCGTATTTAACGGTATTGTGTGTAGGTTCCTTTATATTTCCCGAGGGCCCAAAAGTTTCGTACCTGTTGTACCAAAAGTGTGATTTTGTTGCAGACTACACCGATACCAGACACCGAGAATAATGAACACGTGTCAGTTTAGTATATAAAATTACAACAGACTTTGGAGGAATCAACAGATGTAAAAATATATTTTTGTATAATAACTTTAATGTAAACTATTTATCTATTAAGTATTGACTATATTTTTGTAAATAAATCGATGACAAACAGAAATAACGTAGAATATTAGTTATCCTTATGGTTATTTCGCAACCTTTGTCCAAGAGAAATCCTAACATTTAACCTTAGCCTAAATAAATCTTTTTTATTTGGTCTGAGCTTACCGTCATACCAATTCCAAAGCTACCTTTCGTTAAAACTTCTTCAGAGTGGCGTAAGTAGTTAGCATGGGTGGCACCCGGTGCGGATATTGTGTGTCACGCCAAAAATTAAAAATAAAAACAAAAGTAAGTTATAATAGTTTTAAAGAGATTTCCAAGGGGCTGTTTGACATCAGTGGGGACCTAAGAGCTGGCAGCTACCTTGCACAGCGTATAAGCATCGCTATACTGTGGTGTAATGCTGCCAGGTGCCTGGGAAATTTTGTACATAATCATGTATTTTAATAATTAATAATAGTTCATAATTACAACTAAATAAATTATTACTATTTAATACTAGTCTTATTTTTGTATACTTTCATAACCTATTTTAATAATATTAATCAACGATGTGTGAAACAAAAGTTAGTTAAACATTAAATTTTCTCTTTGACATCTTTAAGTTACATATTTGTTTCTTACATGTTTGTCTCCTGTGACCACGATCGCTGTAAAGTGTTCGAAACGTCAGGTTTAAAATAAAATGTAAATAAATCGCGAAGTAATCCGTAAAATTGTGTTTTAATCTTTAAGTTAGTTAGGGGCTTAATAAGGCCACAAATCGCGATTGAAGCGAATAAAGAAATTCTTGAAATACACACAATATGGGCGTCAAACGCGAGCGCAACGAGCGCGAGTTTGTTTAATCACAGAATAGTTTCACAAGATATGAAAGTCGAAAAATGGCCACAAAATTCTGTTATTAGTGTCAAAAAACAAGGTCTTCAATCACAAGCAAAGCGAGCGCGAATAATTTTGAATAACACGCCTTTGTGGTCGAAATAAGGCCATAAACCGCGATTGAAGCGAGCACAGTTATAGATGGTAAAATGGTGTAACGCAACCCTTCGTTTCTTTATTCCATATGCCTCGTTGGTCTAGTGGTTAGCTCGCTGGGTAATATCCACGAGTGCGAATGCACCCGGGACCTCCCCGAGTAGGGCCGAGTGTTTGGGTTTGTCTGTCCTTAAATTACTCAGACACAGCTCCGGAGTCAGGAAGTTGGTGGTATTACACCCCTGTGCAAAGCACGTTAAGCAGTTGGTCCTGCGCCTGATCTCTCTACGGTCATGTCGGACTGCCGTCTCACCGAATTATGAGAGTGAAGGAACAGAGAGTGCACCTGTGTATTGCCAGGCCTGTGTATCTCCCCGCGGAGGTAGCAAAAACGTACCTACGCGCGGTGCACCTACGTAGGTGCTAAAACAAGTTGCGTGTCGCTACCGGCCAGAGCCACCCTCGTGCGTTTTATTCACCGGCGGCCGCGCGGCTACGTTGCTGGCTGGACGAGAATGAATAAAGTACTAGAAAGAGGCGCTAGATAGCGTTAGAAGCTTCTCGTAGCAGTCAACCCTATTGCGTCGCGTGATATTACGTCACTGAATAGGTTTAGTGTATTATGAATCATATTCCAGAGCAATAAGCATGAAATTATCTTGCAATGGATTTTTGTAGGTGTCTACACGAAAATGTGCTTGACTCTGAGGCGAACTAAATTACGCCATATTGTTGACGACATTGAGTAGACATTTCTTTGAATACAATTGCTAAGTCATACTTCTGTACGAAGTACTAGTATTCTGTGGTATTGCGCACACACTAATCTCTGTTGAGATAGGCCGCCGTAGTTGAAATCGGCTAGGAGGACATTATTATATTGTTGTAGGTATTTTAATAGCCTAGCCAGTAGTGAACCTACCTCAAGGACTGCCTTGTTAATTCTTCATAAGATTATATTTTCTTGTAGACCCAGTCCTTATGTAAAACTTCCGACAGTGATGGTATCGATCGTTATCAATTTATCATTGTCTTATCGCGAGGCAGGTGACTGACCAGTCGCGAGCCCAGTTGCTAGCGCACGAGTGTATTTAGAATCTGTGAATATTGTCGTGAAGGTTCGTCTGTCTGCTGCTGGCTTCTAAACAACTATGCTGTGGGGGTAAGTCTAGTCACAGAATAAGTACAAGTACTTCGTAGTCTAGTGGAGTATCATGGTCTCTGCATACACGTGAAGAAACTCACTAAGTGAAAACTATAAAATAAGTAGGTATATCTTACTTTGCCAATTGAAATAAGCCAAATATATTGTCACTCGGAATACTGCGAGGGTCAAACTGAAAGTTCTTAGAACTGGCCACTTATAAACAATATAATAAAAAAAATATTCTAAAATTTGAAAATAGAACTCTTTGCCAATATTACTGAGTATATATTTCATTCATTTGTCATTTGTTTTACGACTTGGCGGCAAATTGAAAATTGTCTGTGTCACGTCAAAATGAATTTAACACGAGAAAATTTTCGTGCAATGATTTTTTATGACTTTCGATGTCATTTAAGTCAACAAGAAAGTTATGATAGACTACGATTGGCCTTTCACGATGAAGCCCCATCTCGTGCGACTGTTTACAACTGGTTTAATGAGTTTAAACGTGGTCGCACTAATCTCACTGATGATGTACGTGAGGGACGGCCTTCTACGGCGACGACTGAAAATAACATCTGTGTTGTGCGGCGTATGATAGAGACTGACAAAAGAGTGACCTATCAGCAGATTCGGACAAGCTTAGGCATCGGTATGAGTCAAGTGCACAAAATCCTCCACGAACATTTAGCGGTCAGGAAGCTTTGCGCCCGGTGGATACCTCATAATTTGACTAAGGCTCAAAAACTCCATCGTGTGGATTGGTGCCGTAAAATGATTGAAAGATTTAACGGAGGTGACTCAAATGCTGTGTTCGACATACTAACAGGTGACGAAAGCTGGATTTACTGTTATGATCCTGAAACCAAAAGACAATCTGCTCAGTGGGTGTTTCCTTTCGAGGAGTTGCCAACTAAAGTGAAGAGAGATCGAAGTGCGGGAAAAAAAATGGTGGCCTCGTTCTTTGGAAGGATAGGTCATTTCGCAACAATTGTGTTAGAGGATCAAAAAACAGTTTCTGCAGAATGGTACACTACCAATTGTTTGCCACTTGTCTTGGAAAAAGTTCGAGAGAAACGACCTCGCAGTAGGATCCTCCTTCACCACGACAACGCCTCGTCGCACACCGCCAAGCGAACGATCGACTATTTGGCGACATCAAACGTTGAATTACTGGGTCACCCGCCGTATAGCCCCGACCTCGCGCCTTGTGATTTTTATTTATTTCCAAAAATTAAAGAAAAACTTAAAGGAAAGCGGTTTATGAATGCTGAAGAAGCGGTGGCTGCGTATCGCGATGCCATTGAAGAGACCCCTAAGGACGAGTGGGCAAAGTGCTTTTCCCAGTGGTTCCAACGCATGCAGCGGTGTATTGACGTCAATGGACAATATTTTGAAAAGATATAACAAAACTAATAACTGGCTAATGTAATCAGTTTTTGATTTTCTAAGAACTTTCAGTTTGACCCTCGTATATAGGTAGATGGGAGGTGCTAAACAATACTAACTGAAAAAACTGTTGTAGGTAATTTTTTTGTTAATTTAGGTTTTTGGGCTAAAAGACAGTAGGATTCTGTTATAGATGAATAAATTAAGCTTAGGTAGGTATATACTCGTGTAAGAAGACACTATAGTTGCCTAATAAATAACACAATACAAGTACTTATAAGTTACGAAGTACTAGTACTTATTCTGTGCTTTGACGTACTAACCTACCACACCGGGTTTAATAAACTCAATCAAGGATTTGAGTGCACGTTTTTAGAATCGATATAATCTAATAGATTTGCCCATTAGGTACCTTCGTTAATTGTTTCTCTCGCTATGTTATTAACAAAAATCATCAATTAAAATATACCATTAACATACATTCGATTGTGTGCTAAATGTCTTGTCCAAATCATTAGCTTTGTTGATCTCGAAGCCCTATAAACTCTAAATGGTCAGTCATGGCGATTGTTTGGAAACAGCAACCTTGGGCTACTAATTTGTTGCTATAAACAGTCCATGAAGCCCATTGACTATCACCCAGAGGCAACTGCTAATTGTTGACAATTGCTTATTGCCCGTGATATTGAAAATTAACAATCAGCTGATGTCTATTTGTAGATTTATGTAGCGAGTGAGAGCTAAAAGGCCGGCAGCAGTGCTCTATTTCTTTCTCTCTCTCTTGGGATCTGCCTTCCTTTCCACTTTGTTTCTTTTCAACTTTGCCCGAAGCGCCTATAGAATCTTATAGAATCTTCTTCAATAACATAATTGCCTGTAATCTGCTGTAGGCGCTGAGCTCAGTTCACTTTTTGTCTATATTAGGTACCTAGAACACTTTGATAAATGTCAATTTAAAATCTAGACGTGAAGAAAAAGATACAATTACTTTGTTGAAAACAACCAATAATTTTGCCTACTTTCCTGATTGAGAAAATTTACGAATTTCTCATTTGTGAACAATCGTGTTGTTCACAAATGAGAAATTCGTAAACGCAATCTCGCAAGTCGTAACCAACTTGTTTACCTACTATTAAAACCTATTCAGTGGTAAGGCAATGATACAGGTCTACCTACCTATTATAACATGATCAATTTTAAGTTAAATGATGATGAAACAAGCAGCAAGAAAACGGCACGGCTAATAGGTACCATCCTTTTCTCTGAATAAGTAACCGACGTATTACATAGATCTCACAACTTTTGACGGTATAAGAAGAGTTGCGTTGCGAGAGTTGTTTTTGATGGCGTAAATAATTACAGGAAAACCTTACCTATGTATCTATGTAGCTGTTGTGTCATATAGGACAGAGGACAATCGATTTCGATGTATTTTTCTGTAGTTGCATAGTGCCTACACACCTATGTTAAATTAAAGCACTTGTTTCACTATACAATTATTTATTTAAACTTTATTTGCACCAAAAAATAAAGTAAAATTGGCGGACTCCAGTTAACCGTGTGCGAATGTAGAAAGATAAAATCAGTGGCCTTGACCATAAGGTAAAGATATAATTTTAAGGAAAACCAACAATTAGTAGAAAACCTAAATCGAAAACAGTTTCGGAAGAAGAGTTTCCAGCCGAAACTAAAATGTTAAATAAATCGGATCCAACTTCTTCCTATAACTTGGATTAGATGCATCTTCATATTTCATTATAATTGGGCAGTATAAGAAACTGTTAAATAACTAAACTGTAAAATAATTAAGTAATAATCAGTATCTGGTCGTAATTTATTACATTCTTGATTACATTTACATAATATATTGATAACATTATCAATACAAGGTCTTCCCCTCACACATTGCCTTATTTCATTTCAAACTCGATTTGTATTGACGACTGCGTCTATGCTGTCGTAGGGTAGGTCCTTGGTAAAAATAAAATGAACAATGAAGGTATCACAAAGATTCGGTTCTGTGACCCGAATATATTTATATTGGCATGCGTCGTTAATGACCTCCCAGTTCTTACGGAGCGGCCAAACTAACGACTTGGGTAGATCTTTTGACCGACGGGACGCCATAGTTTAATTTTGAAGTTTTCTTGCCGACTGGGCAAGTTTAAAGAATACTTTGGTTTTTAAGAAGACTACGCGATAACGTTATAAAAATGTAAGTACCTATTTTAAACATGTTTCAAAATTATAGGTACACACATCGTGCAGTTTTATGGGACATTATACGAGTATATTTTATAACTAAACAAAAAAAAACATTTTTATGTGAGCCATTTTGCTCGTGCTCAATTGTACTCTTAAATTGTTTTTACCGTCAAATTCGTCACTTCTTGTGCTGATGTTTCATTTTCTTTATATCAGATAGTAGATCATTAGATAGTTATTGATTTTTTTATATGTTTGTGGCTTATTTATGCGTACTCAAAAAGCTGCTGTCCTATAGTAATTTAATTTTTCAAGTGGAACCACGCCCAGCAAATGAGGGTAGATAAGAAAATAAAAAGTAATACTAGGCAGCTTGTGCTACCCAAAAGCAAATCGTTACAATTTACTCACATTCCTTTAAATATTGTAGATGTGATTATTGTCCTCGAATCCGTACCTCTCGTAATACGTGCTACGAAAACTACGAACGACTTCCCTCTACCGTAGCAAACATAATCGTAGCCTCGTAGCTAGCTACTAGTATTGCTTGGACTACCCATTTTCGTTGCAAAATCGCGCATTTAGCTTGGTACGCTATCAGCTGGTACATATTATTAACTTTTACACGGTTGTGCCTAGTACAAATATGTAATTTGTTCGTTATTTTGAAGCTTAGTATTTCCAATACGATTATACAATAAGACAACGTTCTGTGGCAAGTGGCTTGCACGCTGCAGCGCTAGTTTTGGTGGCCATCTCTGAAGTCCCGTACCCTAGGCTGGTCGGGACATTGTAGAAAAAACATATTTTCTAAATTGTCACGGGTCTGGGTGTTGTGGTACAGTCAGCATCAAAAGTACCTAACTGAATATTTTAGTTTTGTCTTTGTATGAATTTCTAGGGTTATGTATTTCTGATATAAATTAATTGTGACAAAGTACAAGACGTTATTGTAGCTATTTTTAATGTTTCTGATTTCCACTACAAGTGCTTTACCAACTTACTTCTTGGTGCAATGCATGTGATGTTATCCATAATTTATTTTCTATTTATTTGCTTACCAAGCTTTTTTTCATTAATAGTAGGCAGACATTTGACCGCAATCTCACCTGATGGTAAGCGAGGATGCTGCCGAAGATGTCTGACTAGTAACAGTCTCTTCACCCTTTTCATGAAGGAATCCAAACAGTACGCAAAGTTACATTTGCGTACGCATAGGGCGTGAAGTTCAGGATTTTCTGCCTTATTAATAACTTACACTCTAAAGCCTGCTGTTTAAAACTCGATAGATGGTTAATGTGAGAATTCTCATACAAAATATGTCAAATAATACAAAACCGGCTGATTAAAAATTAAACATGTGTTGGTGACCTCCAGGCTTACACACGAGTTCACCAATTTTTACCTAGACTGACTGATTGTTTGACACATTTCCCAAACAAATATGTTAAATAAAACGGGGAAGATGACACTAAGCAAAAATCTTTAAAATAATGTGTCTATCTAGTAAAATATTGTATTTAGATTATGGAAAAAATCTTCTTTTTAATTTTTAAGACGATTTTATTAGTTTATTTTAGAAAATAAAATTGCAAAATACTGAAATCCGCCATGTTTTTTATAACACCATTCAGATTCGAGTTACGTCACACCTCAGTAAATACCATTGAGTAGATAAATACTGTCACTGTCACTCAATTATAATACGAATTTCGACTAAAACACTAAAGTTTGAAATATGTTTACTGAGGTGTGACGTCACAGCAGACGCCATGACACCCTGACCGCGTTTTGGCGCCAATTTATGAACATGTCATTTAAATTGCATTTTTTAAATATTACCTTTGTTGATTGCAAAAAATATATTTTTTTTTGGAAATAAAAGATACTTAAGAAAATTTTAGAACACTTTCAAAATCTGTCATCTTGCCTTTTTTATTTATTCATGAAAATACATGAGTGATTGGTTGATCGGATGCGCAGGTCGTTCATGCTGGGCCCGGCGGTGGAGGCGGTGAACATGTGCGCGGCGAGCGGCTCGGTGACCGGCGCCGTGGCCGCCGCGCTGCAGTTCTTCGCGCTCGCCCAGTGCCTCGTGCAGGAGCCCTGGCCGAAGCAGGCGCACGTGCGAAGTGAGTGCTACTCTCTGTGATAGCTTGTACATATTGCAGTTGTCTCACTGCCGACAAGTAAATCTTATACCTTTAAATGAGCAATTCTTGTATATATTCTTGTATTGTGATCTCGGAAGCAATTCTAAAGATCTCGCTAAAATTTGATATTTGGGTTATCGGGGTTAAAAAATCAATCTATACTCGGCCCGGCGAAGCTTGATCCCTATGACATTGACAGTTATTCTTACGACACAACATTGTAGTGGCGTCACCGTAACATTAGAATTGAATTGGAGGCTTCTAAAAATGCCATTTATTAAGGTAAGGTAGATATATGCCATTACATTGTTATTCCGTCGGAATTATAACGATTCTTAACATTTACAAGAAATTATCTCAATCAGACTTTACGTTTACGTACTGCAAAAGTTACTTCGTTCGGAAGATATCGACTAGTGCGGAATATCGATAAACAAATGTCGATAATGGAAACGAGTGTACATGATTACAATCATTTAAGTTATAGGTGCTGAGCTGAATGTTAAAAAGTTGCATCAAATCAAATCAAATCAAATCAAAATCCGTTTATTTATCCATCACAATGGCGTTACAACATCACTTAGATACTAATTAAATAGTATTAAAGCATGCAATCCTACAATAGGCCAAAGTGAGGGAGCGGAACCTGCACTAGGATACCCTGTGTTACAGAGTTCCGGCCCCCCAGTATCGGACCCGAGGTACAGTAATTACTTTCAATTAGGTTTGTTTTATATTGATATTTAACATATGTGTATATAAATTTTTATTAATTTTAATTACAATAGAAACCTTGTGTATTTATCATGTATCAGTGTGTGTGTGTGTTTGTGTGTGTGTGTGTGTGTGTGTCAGCATGGGTGGGTAAGTAGGTAAGTACATGTCTATAATAATGAATAGGTGATATGAGGTCGTGTGCGAGTATCTTTAGCAAGTGTGTAAATAATAATCAGAGTGTAAAGCCTATTCTAATACCTTTAGCATACATTCACATTCTTCATAGGTTTGAGAGCGCAGAAATTTCGTGACATCATACTTGCATTTAGAACGTATCAATGGGTAAATATTAATCACGCGATTTATTTTATTGTATAGTTGCGGCCCTAAAAAGATCTGGTGTTTTTTAGCAAATGGTGAATTACAGGGTATACTTATTTCTAAAAATTATGTCAGACCTTCTAACGTTTTTTACCATTACTGGATCAAAAATTGTTTTTGAATGGTTGTATAATATGGACTTTAGGATAAATAGCTGTCTAACTGTGAGAACATCGGCATCATTTTACAGTTGTGCCGTGCAGTATCGGTAGGGTTTTAGCAACATGACCTTCAGGATCGCTCGTTGAGCCCTTTCGAGATGGATTAAGTAGGTTTTACATGCGCCTCCCCATGATGTTATAAAATTGTTTTTATTTCACTCAAGCTTATAAAATATTTCTGGGGGCACCAGGTTTTGTTTTATTTAAGATTAGATTTTATTAGTATCAGTTTTCATGTGTGGCATAATTAAGTGATAAATTATGAGTGTTATTACTTTTTCATACTTAAGTATTAGTACATTCTCTATTAAATAGAACGGAGCGCGGCATACATGCACTTACGATTGTCTACCCAAGAGAATTAAAAATTAACTGTAGGACAAAAACAAATAAAACAAAAGCTGTTCAGCAATCATTTATTTATATATTTTAATCTGAATCTGATAATGACATTAGGGTTTGTGTCACGAACTCGGAATCTGAACTGCAGCTGCTGTCGCCTACGTTTATCAAAAACGGCTCATCTACAATGCTGTCGTATCGCACGTCTCGATCCCAATCATCAAAACAAAGTTTTAAAGCATTATATTGGCAGTGGTAGGGCGGTAGCCAAATCACTGCGTGATCTTTGGATTTTGCCATTTCATCCAAAAAATATGTCCGCTTTGTTTGCTGTTTCAGCAGGTTCAACAGTCTGACCAATTCTTTTTTGAACATTTGAATGTTAGCTGCCACAACATTGCGTTGCAACCACTCTAGGATTTACCCTTTATTATTGTTGCTGATAGTGCTTTATTCACTTAGACGGTATGGTATGGGGCGTTGTCCATCAAAATATGGTGGGGTTCATTTTAATTATCCATCATCACTTCGTCATCATCGGTCGTTTTAACTGATTTGAAGGCCCACAAGCAATTAGGCGCAAAACCTTAGGCTGTACTAGCGTGGCAGATAATCAAACGCTGACCCTTGCCTTCTGGCGCTTTGGTACAGGATTTTGCTGTGTCGTCTGTCTATATTTTGGGGACTGTGTGATTGGCGTTGAGCCACGTTTCGTCCAGGTAAAACACATTGTCCCAGTTCTCAAT
The DNA here is from genome assembly GCA_949316185.1 of Pyrausta nigrata. Classification (NCBI taxonomy): domain Eukaryota; kingdom Metazoa; phylum Arthropoda; class Insecta; order Lepidoptera; family Crambidae; genus Pyrausta; species Pyrausta nigrata. The sequence goes on from OX438943.1 coordinate 604,241, forward strand.
AGTCTTTATTTTTCGTAGAAAATCACATCTCATCAGTGCTTTAACCTTCCGCTCCATTAACACTTTCCTTTTGTCACACTTGCCATACCGAAGTCCACATTTTTTTATGACGACTCTGAGAGAAGTGATACCGCCTTTAAATAAAACAGCTGATTTCAGCGACGCCAGTAACTTTTTCCTAATCCTGTCCTTACTTGCAAAAAAACATTAGAATTAGAATTTTCCAAAAAATAACAGATAATAAATTGGAAATAGGTTTCTTGTATAATTCCGTAGAACAATTAGGTCATTTAAATATTATTTTGTACTTTTTAGTTTAAATTTGTTTATAACATTTTTAGTTTAAATTAGCACTGTAGTGTTTTGAAGTCGGTTTTTGTTTTTTTTTAATTTTTTTTTTCTATTTTTAGTTGAAATTTATTGTAAGGTGCAACATGGGTAGACCTCCTACTAAACGCGCTGTTCAAATGCGACAGCGTCATTTGGAAGAAAGTAGTAACGAGAAGGAAGACCGTTTAAAGAAGATCATTTAAAGATTTGCCAATCGCATTTTTAATTTAGTTTGTTGTATCGATATACAACGGGTTCCCTATACAAATGATTTTGGGGATAAAAACTGTTCTATGTCCTTTCTCGGTACTCAGACTATCAAATCCATCGTTTCAGCGGTAAGAGTTAATTGATTTCTTGCAGTAATAATATATTTCTTAAAGTAATTATATATTTTAATTGTTGGGGGCGGGAGGGAGGGGTTAGGAGGGGGAGGGGGGGGGGAAAGAGGAGGGAGCTGCGCCTTTGACTTTGTTTTGTTTAGCATCCTATACAGTACCTGACAAAACATCTGGTGTTTTAATTACTAAACTCCTAATTTTTAAGGAGTTCCACCATCAGCTTAGCTCCACATAATGCCTATCAGACGTAACAACATGTCAACATTAAGATACTAGTACGAAAACACTATACGTGCCTTCAAAATTTAAGGGTTTCCCTCGATTACACCAAGATCCCATCATCAGATCTCGACTTGGCCAAAATGGGACCAACTAGAAGGTATAGCCTCTAGGTAAACATATTTTTTTTCAAATCGGTCCACAACTGACTGAGATATGCGGTAACATAGCCACAAAAAAAAAAAACATACAGTCGAATTGATAACCTCCTCCTTTTTTGAAGTCGGTTGATAAAAAAAAACATACAGCCAAATTGATAACCTCCTCCTTTTTTGAAGTCGGTTAAAAAAGTTAAGTTTCATAGACACGCGACCCATCACTAACATGAACTGTCATAGGGTCAAGGTTCGCCGGGCCGGGTATAGATTAGTCCTATGTTTGGGATCTCTCTACGGTCATGTCGGACTGCCGTCTCACCGAATTATGAGAGTGAAGGAACAGAGAGTGCACCTGTGTATTGCGCACACACTTGTGCACTATAATATGTCCCGCGCAGTTGGCTAATCTCTGATAAGATAGGCCGCCGTAGTCGAAATCGGCTTGGAGGACATCATCATCATGTTTGGGAAAATGTATGTTTTAAGGTTTTTTGCGTTTTTCTTTAGTAATTGTTCGACGCAGATTTAGATTGCTAATTTCGTCCCGGCGTCTATGGGCGTCGTAATGTAATGCGTAAAACGTCGGACTGAAGAATCTTAGAAGGGGTGGTTTCGAATCTCCATCGGTCGACGATATTTTTTTTCCTTTTGTGTACCTATATATTGAAGTTTTATATCTTTTTTAAACAAAACTTACAAATCATAAAGCTTTTTAGTAACCGCACAAAGCTCGGTCGCCCAGGTACTGAGTACGAGTAATTATCGGCGATTTTCTCGTTCAACAAAAATACAATAAGATTGAATTCTGTGTAAAAAGAGAAGCATATAATAGTTATGATCGCTGACTGTTCAAACTGCTGGCGAGAACTCTCTTTACTAGTTCGTCGCTAGCGAATGGTCGTGGGTTCAAGTCCCACTAGCAGACATGGTCGATCAGTTTTTGTGTAAAAAAAGGTACTTTCGTAAAAAAGTTGCGTTAAAAATATACCTATTAATAAAAAATATACCTGCTTGATTTGATATAAAGAATTGCACGATTACGTTTGAATGTCAAATATCTCTTATCGTGTATTCGTACGGTGCTTGTTGATTTATGTGTTTCCACATTAACTTATCATCTTGTTCCACTTCTTTATCATTAAGAACCAATAAAAATATCATTGACGAATAAGGCACTGACCTAGGACAATATCTGTTATTTTACTTCTAAAACTATAGTAGGTTATTAACAATATTGCCTATTTACTATTAATAAACACGAATCGGTATCTTAAAAACTGTGTTACTAACTAAACGCTTTCATTCTTCAAAACCTTTCTTATGCCCGGTTCCTAAAAACCTTTGGTCTATAAATCAATTTCTTTCAAATCACACTAAGAGTTGTAAATGACTTTTTATCGCAAAATAAAAAGAACGTGAATAGAAGTTGGTGCCAGCAATAGACGTACACATAATATAGGTCACACGTATGAATACTCAGAATTGGGTTTGGGACCCACTTCCTTTCACGTTTCCTTCACTTGGCGATTAAAAAAAATATTTCCAACTTTTTGGTCGTCCTCCTTTTTTAAAGTCAGTTAAAAATGGTGATTAACGCGACCGGTAGTGGTAAAACATAATTTACCATTATTTTCCCTGATTTTTCGACCGGGTTGCTTTGATCGTGGTCACATGCCGTGTCTAGTCGGCCTGCGATTTACCCTCCTCCGTAGGTAGATTAATTTTCTTCCACCCTCAAATTGTAAATTTTTCGTTACAGACAACACAGCCTTCGATTTCATAGTGGTCGGTGCAGGCACAGCAGGGTCTGTGGTAGCGTCGCGTCTGGCTGCCGTCGAGGGTGTGACGGTGCTGCTGGTGGAAGCTGGCGGGGATCCACCGCAGGAGAGCATCGTAAGATACTCATATAATTTACTAGCGACAATACCCGGCCCTACCCTACTCATTAATGTCCGGTTAGCAAACGAATACTAGTTTTGTTTAGGGCATTTTTTGGTTTAAAAAAATCTTTGCAAGTTTTTACAACAGTAAATGTTTGGACTAAGTTCATCGATCGTGTTCAGATGCGACTCGAGCTCACGACTCTAGGCTATTTGGGCTCATGCTGTCCCAACTAAGCTACGTAAGAAGTTTTTAAATGACGAATTAGTATTTTTGCCAACATAATAGCAACTTTCATTTGGCCCTTCCAGATCCCGGCATATCATGACGTATTAAAAGGCACCAAATACGACTGGAACTTCACAACAGTCAACGACAAATCTTCTAGTCAATCTCTCAAAGGAGGCCGCCAGAAGCAGCCAAGAGGCAAGCTTCTCGGCGGCAGCGGCTCCATCAGCGACATGGTGTACAGCCGCGGGTTCCCCGAGGACTATGACGAGTGGGCACAGATAGTCGGCCAAGAGTGGAGCTGGGAAAATGTACTGACCTACTTTAAGAAGACCGAACACATGACGGACGAACAGATCGTCAACAACAGCGACCTCATGGCCTACCACGGACGCAATGGTGAAATAGAAGTGACAGGCACCAACCGCTCCACATTCGTCACCGAGAAATTCCTGGATGCGTTCCAGGAAATTGGCTTCCAACTCGTGCACGATATGACTTACCCCAAGAAAATGGGCGTCGGACGCTTCTCGCACACCATCAGACACGGCCAACGCTCCAGCGCCGCCACAGGCCTGCTGAACAAAGCTGCATACATGGGTGAGCTATCTGTGCTTAAAGATTCGTTGGTAACAAAGGTATTAATAAACGACAAGAATAAAGCCTATGGCGTCGAAGTGATCTCGGACAACGAAAAGAAAGTTTTTCGGGCCGATAGAGAAGTGATCGTATCAGCGGGCACGTTTAACACGGCGAAACTACTTCAGTTGTCTGGAATAGGCCCGAAGGAGCACTTGGAGGAGATGAACATTCCCGTCGTGAAAGATCTACCCGTGGGCGACAACCTCCACGACCACGTCATGGTGGTCTCCTTCATCGCCGCCGAAAGGGGCACGTGCACCACAGACCAGAAGGACATGTACATGCAGACGATACAGTACTTGTACGACCGATCCGGATCGCTGGCCGATACCAACTCGATGGGTGCGTACGCTTCGATCGAGAACGCCGCGCACCCCGGCGTGCCCAACATCGGTATGTACCCCGTGTGCGTGCCCGTGAACGCCGGTTTTTACAGAGGATGCGAGGTATCCCTCGGCTACGAGGACCGGATCTGCAGGGAGTTGGACGAGTTGAACAAGAATTACGAGCTGATCGCCGTCGCGGTGGTGCTCCTCAAGCCAAAGTCGAGGGGCAAAGTGAGGTTGAGCTCGAAGAATCCTTTCGACGCGCCTCTGATCTACTCGGGCACGTTCAGCGACGAGGACGATCTGACGGCGTTCCCGAAGGCGCTGTCGCTGGCGCGCACGTTGGTGAACTCTACACATTTTAGGGAGAAGCGCGCGTTCGTGGTTGAGCTGGAGTTGGAGCCTTGCAAGGAGTTGTTGGGTGACGAGCGGTTGAAGTGCCAGGCGCGCGCGCTGGCGACGCCGGCGTGGCACGCGGCGGGCTCGGCGGCGCTGGGCGGCGTGCTGGACGCGCGCCTGCGCGTGCGCGGCGTGCGCGGGCTGCGCGTGGCCGACGCCAGCGTCATGCCCAAGGTCGTGCGCGGCAACACCAACGCGCCCGTCATCATGATCGCTGAGCAGGCCGCCGATTTTATCAAGGAGGAATCCAATCGTGTCACCGGTAATGATGAATAAAATGTAGGTACTCGGTATTGAATAAGAAACGTACTTAAACAACCAACAATACGTCACTAGTCGGGAACTGATACGAGGGCAATGGCGACTTTAGATATAAATAAATGACAGATTTTTTTCATGTAAATCTCGAATACTCAAATGATAGGTTACTCAAAATTATTGTCTGCCATATTTTCTCAACATAAATGTAAGTATTTAAAAAAATACCATACTATACACTCAAAAATGACTATAGAATATTGAGGCTTGGCTTCTTGTTCATAAATCACAATGTCCTATGGTCACATTTTGAAGTTGAATCACAATGACTGCAACCTCAACTCTTGAGTGCGAATTGAGTACCTACCTACATAAATTCGAAATTTTATCAACCCAATGCTTCAAGTAGCTGTCCCGGTAGTAGAGAGAGAAGAAAAGACTGATTCTATTTTATAAATAAGTTGTTATAGTATTATTATATTCCTAAGATAACTCTAATTTTCGTTGCATTTAGACAAAAATAATCTTGTAAGTAATTTTGACCTGCCCTGACCCCGTGCGGTCCATGGGCAACATCGCAATAGATATAGATCGAATTATTCGCAATAATAAATGTATATAAATAATATAATATTTTTAATGTAACTAATTTAGCCAAAATCACATTAGTAAATTATACTTAAATATATACCTAAACTACATATTTTATTACAAAAACTGGTTTAATTGACAAAAAAATATTTTACACTTATATTAAGACTTATGTATTTTATAAATCAAAATTGAATGTGTTATTTTATTGTAATGGTCTAAATAAATTAATTTTTCAATGAAGTGCGCCTATCAATATTAAATAATGTATTTAGTATCAACGCGTGATTGCAAAGCTTGTGATGTAGGCATGTGGGAAAAATAACTCTGCTATTTTGATTGCGCCAAGAGTATAAGAAGTTTTCCTATAAGTATTTATATTTATTTCTTATTCTTCTTTTATTGGCGAGCGAACGTAAGCTCAGTCAATATATTATAAATACTAGCAAGGAATTTAATATTAAAAGTAAATTACGTATTACAAATGCTTTTGGCTGTTTTAATAGGATTCTGTAGCCTTATTAGCAAAGCTTAAAAAAAACAAATTTCATATTATTATTTCGTACTTATTACGCTATTTCATATTTGTGATTAGGCCAACAATGAAAAAGTCTCAATTTCTTTCTTATCTCTTGCTTCAAGAAAACTTCTCATATTAGGAGTTAGCTGCTCGGGTACAAAAGAAGAAAAAAGTTTATCTGAAACAAAATAAAACGGTCATGGTAGATTTCGTACCCAGTTATTTATAATTTTGGAATTTACTATAAACTACCTACTTCTTAATAAGATTACAATTTGGACAAAAATAAACTGAAAGGTAGATGCTCTAATTGCTTGCCTACCTAACCTATCGATATCCTGTCTATCTTTTTCCAACATGCGCATTTTTGTATATGGCCGTCTTTGTCAACGCATATCGGACTTAACCCTATCAATGCGCCTGGGCAGCCGGACTTTATCCACTTTGCTTTTTAGTTACATTTCGCAGATATTACAGCAGGCGTGCGTTACTAACGCGCCCGTGTCGAAATATGTTTTTTTTTAATAATTGTAGGTATTTATAATTTTTAAGCAAAATCTTCGATTACTCTTCCAACTGAGCTAAAGAGGCCGTTAGTCACTCGATACATTTTTGTGTTTGATACGCCACCATTGAGCCAGCGTTTTGTTTATTATTATTTTTTTGAACTATTTTTTGCGATGGAACAACAAACAATTTATATATTTTTTTCTTTTCTTGAGCTGTAAGACCTCTCTTGCCTTTCATAATTCTAGGTCATGTGAAATACCCTGCAGGTTTTGAGGGCGAACTGTTAATAAGGCCCAAATAGAAGTATCTTTGGATTGCGTTAACTTAGAAGCTTGAATATATTACAGCTTCAAGGAAGCACAGACATATTTAATGTTAATTACAACTATTAATGTTAATTATTGTATTTGATGTTAATTACAACTTGATACCTCTACCTTCTCCGTGGCCTCGAGAAAAAGGGCCTTGACAGACTGTCAGACAGACGGACAACAAAATGATCCTACACGGTTCCAAATTAATCCAATTGAGGTACCGAAATCTAAAAAGAAATGTATTCTTACCTATCCAGGCAAGTAAGCCGAGTGAGTCATAACCGCACGGCCAGCAGCGTGACGAGCTGCTGGGGTAACACACGCAGGGACTCGTAGCGCGCGGAGTCCAGCCCGTCACCCTCGACGGAACCCAGTCGCCGGTTCTCCGCCATGATGCGCTTGCGGTCCGCATTCATCGCCTCCTGGCGGTGGGGCATCATTGTGTACCGGGACATGTCCATCGGCCATCTACGAGTAAAAATCATGCTTAATGATGTGATGTGTCAACCGTCTAAGATTCAAGATTTCTTTGAAACGTTGATAAACTCGTCAAGCTTATAGCATAAGTACAGCAGGCATTTGAATGAGAAAACTTTGGGAGAAGACTATACTTCTCCCAAAGTTTTCTCAGTCGCAAATTCACAGGAAAATAATGGTTGTTATTATTGCACCGATCGCAGCACAACGTAGCATTTTTGTAATAAAAATCTATTTCATATCGATGTAGGGTAGGTATATAGGATGTTGACGTAACTTGAACGTCGCATGATTCTTAAGCAATATAAGAGCTACTACAGCTAAAATTGTCTGTTCCCCATTGTTAAGTAAAAAAAGTATCTAGGTGTCGGACCATGAAAGTTTACACCAATATACTCTTGCAGTGGATCGTGAATTCATTTGAAAAGCTGATTGAAAACTAAGTATATTGCAGTGCTACTGTAAACTAACCTGTAAATAGTAAGATTGTTCTTCTTAAGCCTGTCGCTGAAGTCATCATCCTCCCCGCCCCATTTCTCGAATTTGTTCGAAAACCCGTTTACTTGTTGGTACTGATCGGTGCGTATGGCCAGTGCTCCCCCATTGTAGTAATCGTAGGGTAGAACGAATCGGAACTTGTCCATGCAGGGGCTCATATGGCGCGGGCTGCGCTGGCACACGTACAGGTTGGCGGCGTCTAGTGGGAGGACGTCCACGTCATGTAGGATCAGGCAAGGGAACTTCTCCGCGATGGCCACCCGAGCGCCGATGTTAAATAGTAAGCCCCTGTTGAAATGTTTGTCGTCTTGCTGTTCGATTACAAAAATTCTGGAAACAATTAGGCAGTAGGTATCGAAAATTGGCAATTAGCATCCGCTGAAGACCACTGTCGTGGTATGTCCCTCAGCTGAAACGGGATGCCACTGAGTGGATGCCTTTTTGGTAAATCACTTTGATTGTGCCTGCGTATGTAACTTTAAATAATAATCGATCGCAGATTTTTTTTAGTGAAGTAATTAGTGAACTAATTGTGTTGATTATTTTATTCAAAATTACTTTTAGATAACTAAAAGCTAGCAGTCATATTGAAGTTGCAATTACAATAAAAGGTTTAGTAACAAAATCCTTCATTAGAATCATCCGTGACCTTCAGTATTTACTTTCGTAAAAATTGCTTATATTATAAAAATAATTATAATTCATTCGTAGTTAGAAGACACATAAATGGTCACTGACGATTGTCAATAACAATTGCGGATAGACAAAAGGCAATGCTTACTTGTAATTAATATTTTGCTTTCTCAAAAAAATATGCATGTATGGCAAAAAGGTTCTTATGTGATTTGGCCTGTTACGATATACGACTAGTATTGCCACACTGAACTGAGGGTTGCAGTGCTTTGGAGAGAAGCTTCCGTTTTCAATGTGGTCATAAGAGAAGTGCTCGTTTATTGTATTAATCGGCAAATTTAGCAACAGAGTGCTTTCAAGAATGTCATCATAAGTACATTTCGGCATATTCTCCTTTACAACTAAATTAGGTACTGTTTCTATGTATAGTTCATCTTTTATAGCCTCTCTTGGCATAGGCCCGTAGTCATAGGGATTGTAGACCTGCAGAAAATGCAGTATTGCTAACAGCCATAGTGCGTAGGCGACACAACTTCTTAAAGGCAATTTAAGTATTTTTTGTAGGAAACGTTTAATCATCTGGCTGGATCCAAATGTAGGATATCGCAGCTCACTTTTTCATAAGAAAGCCGTTATTGCTCCCTAAAAAGGGATTTTTTCCTATTATGGTACAGTTTCTTTACTATCTACTCAGGGGGTAGACTTCTTTCTAAAATGTGTCTGTTTACATACTTATTCAAGGCGATTTTACAGAATAAGTTTTTAGTATCAAAAGGGCTGATTAGCAATGTCTGGATTTTACACAAACTATCTACTTAAAACTCAATAATATGTTTTAATATTATAACGACAGCGCGAAAGCACAACACCGAAGACTAAAAATGAAGTGACAACTCATGTCAAAACATGACAATTCTGTCAAGACGTAGAAAAAAAAGTTACGTTTTATCCAACGAAGGAGAAGTTATAGCAACTGCTGCAGATTGCACAACTAGTGGAATCTGCAGCAGTTGCAGTGGAGCGTTTTTTTTAGTGTCAAAAATCAGTAAATGAAATTCCGCTAGATGGCGTTGAACAACTTAAGTTAGGTAGATTTTTATTTAGGCCCCCATTTTTCTTGAAAGTGCGACTCGCCCGTGATACCCTGAGGTTTAGGGCCACGAGCACGTTTGAGGGCTCAAAAGACGCGGTATTTATAAAGGGTTTTAAGAAAATGTAGGAAAAGTCAAAAACTTTTTGGAAATCGAAAAAAAAACAATTGACTGAAAAGTTGTGTGTTTTCACAGAAAAGGATAACGCAAGGGTTTCTATGAAACCTGGTACCCACTCCAATAAAGATGTGTGATATATCATTGGAAAGGTATTAGCTTGTAGAACAAGAATTGGTATGACGCTTGTCTTGATTTATTGTCCGATTTGATTACGAGCCTAAAATAAGTTCAAGTAATGTTGATTTTCCGTTAACAAAATGAAATCAAATACGAGTAATGTAAGTCCGTTTAGTATTGTTCATTATTATAACAATTTTTGTAATTATCAGAAAAAAACATGACGGGCGCAGCTTAATATTATATGGGATTACGTTACAAAATGAAATAAAATGATTAAGCAATGAATTAAATAAATAAAATAAGCTTTATAAAACTTTATTATCTACTAACACATCATTAGGGCAGTTAATAAAGCAGGAGCTATAAATCATAGTGTTTTTAGGTTTTTCTGGGAGATAACGGTCTCCCAAAAGGAAAGAAGGAAAGAATGCCGTCACGCCTCCTCGCTCTCCAATATTTGAGATATGATAGTTTTTAATATTTTTTAACAGTCACAGTGTTCTCTTTAATTAATAAAAGTTTAAATAAAAAACCAAAATTCGCACACGGGTAGGATCCTACCCGGTTTCTTATTTAAACTTATTTGAGATATGACTGCCCTAATGGACAAGTCACTCCTAATGCCCTCTTTTCGGACGTCACGCTCAGTTAAGGTACCACTTGATAAAAAAATAAACTTTCCCTCAATACCTCCTCCTCCTCTATCCTCGCTGACATGCCATAGTCTAGCATGCCATTGTTACTTTAGTTCAGGATACTAAGAGCTAGTATCCAAATACGTAACACACATTGCTTTTTGAAGTGGGTCCAAAAGCATGTAGTTGCTATTTCTAATTCTGATATTTTAGTAGGTACTGTGTAGCTATTACCGGATTAACGATCGAAACTTGGTGCCCTATAGTAACGTTTATTTAGGTTACTAAAAGTTAACCAACGACGTGTCAAACATTGCTATTGTTGATGGCTACTGTGAGTAGGTGCTAGTACCTACTTATTGTGAGAGTAATATTATATAAGTCAGAACGGACTAACGATCGGAATTTGGCGCCATAGTAACTTTTATTAAGGTTACTAAGAGCGAACCAACGACGTATCACACATTGCTATTGGTGGTGGTTACCAAAAGTACCTAGGTGCTAGTTCTTATTCTTCTTCTTCTTATAATTATTGTTTTTTTTTTAAGTGATAAGCATTTACTTTGCAATCTAAATATATTATTGCATAGTGAATATTATAATTTCGACAGGCTTTGCCAACGCCAGGGTGGCCGAGAGGTTAGGCATTCGCCCGGTATGCGAGGAACGCGGGTTCTATTCCCGCCTCTGGTGGTCGTTTTTTTTCAAGTGCAATAATATATTTAGATTGCATAGTGAATGCTTATCACTTAAAAAAAAACAATAATTATCTTATTTGCAAACTTCATCTTTCGATTGTTAAATACTTGCAATAGTATTTCTTTCGAGTGTTGAGGGTATAATCCCAATAACATTAATGAAAGCAACGCGGCATTACAGCGTTAAAAAGCACTTGAAAATTTCGACAGGCTTTGCCAACGCCAGGGTGGCCGAGAGGTTAGGCATTCGCCCGGTATGCGAGGAACGCGGGTTCGATTCCCGCCTCTGGTGGTCATTTTTTTTTCAAGTGCAATAATATACTTATTTTGAGACTTTAATACCGTATTAGCTCTTAACGGACTAACGATGGGAACTTGGCGCCATAGTAAACTTTAGTCAGGCTACTAAGAGCTATCCAACGACGTGTCACACATTGCTATTGGTGGTAGTGTTAAAAGTAGGTGCTAGTTGGTATTCTGAGACTTTAATACCGTACAGCTCTGCTTTGCGATTCTGTAAAACTCAAAAACACGAACACGCAATTCACTTCGATCCCCGCACTCGATTCGATATGTCAGTTAGATTTGGCATTTGGCTGAGCGTGTTGCGACTAGAGACTACCCGCTTAGTAAAATGCTAGTCGAGTTTTATCGATTACAGGTTTTCGGCTTAATTGTTGATTGATTGCCTTAGAAATTTTAGTATTTAAGAAATTTAGGCGTAAAAAACAAGGGAATTCTAATTTGTGATATAAAAAACCTCCTTGATGTTGAAATTTTGACTTACTTTATCTATGTCTCACATACAATCAACGTATTATTCGGCGTTTATTGCTCTATGTTAATAACGGCGACGAGGTAGACGCTTGAAATATTCACAGAATATTAAGTTATTCAGATTTTGAGTCTATAACTTTTAAGACCAAAGATACATGAAATACAAAAACTTCAAATCGTCATTTTTAGAGTTCCGTACCTAAAGGGTAAAAACGGGGCCCTGTTACTGAGCCTATATACTATAGCCTATAGACCCTATTACTGGCTGTTTCTCACGCACCGTAATAAAAAAAATGTTTCAACAAACACACCAATTACCTAGCCCCAAACTAAGCGTGAGCTTGTGCTATGGTGACTAGGATAACGGATACAAATACTTAAATACATATAAACATCCATCATCATCACTTAGGTACAAATGCTCGTGCTCATCACACAAACATTTGCCCCTTGCGAGATTCGAACCCGCAACCGCCTGGTTTAGAAGTCCGGTGCGCGAACGACTACACCAAGACGGTCGTCTTGACAGTTGAAATTTTCACCGATGATGTATTTCTGTTGCCGCTATTCGCGATGACAGTTATTTTGGACTTGAGATCTGTAAAATTATGGCAACTGATGGTTTAATAACGTGACGATTTTTTGAGCGAAATTAAATGAAATTATTAGTTAGTATTAGTAAATTGTTAGTTTCATACTAAAAAAAAGAGTTAAAAAAAATAAAAATCACAGGAAACCCGTTTTTGCTAACCCATTTTACTCAGTTAATAACCGAAAATGGTTACAGTTTGACCATTCTAGGTTTTTCTTAAATACCCATAATAATTTTCAAACTGCATGGGATTTTTTTCGGGTTTTTCTCATGATACAGGTTACAATCAATCCTGTCACCCCGTTTCAGCTTGACGTTAACTTCTGGGACACTCTGTATACCCTTGGTTAGGAAGGCAGAATAATCATAACATGTAATTGCAAGATGGACACGGCTTGCAAAAAGTGCAGACTAAAATAGCATGTTTACGATGAGTTTTAAAGAGCTGAGTCAAACAATATGTAATTGACATTCCATCTGTCTAGCCGCCTAGGCCACACCTTGTGCAAAATAAGTGAATAATTTTGATAGTTTTGTTATTGTTAAAAATGCAACGGAACAATAATTATACATTGTAATGCGTTAGCTGTACTAATGGGTAGGATAGAGTACGATGGCAAACGTAGTGACATAACTACCTACCTATGTCGTACATTATTTATTCTAAATTTTCTGTACAACTCATTGGTTGGAGTAATTAAATCAAATTAATAAAACTTTATTAAATTAAACATATTTAATCTTTTTAAATAATCTGCCAAAGCTTTTATTTTTTTAGTGGATGAAGTTAGCATCTGTCCCATACAGTAGCTTAAATTGTGTAGGTACATCCGGTCATCTGAGCCAGAGAGAGTCCTAAAGAGATCTCGCATATCTCGCATATCTGATAGCGAATCGTAGGTGACGGCAATATACCAAGGTGTCATCGTTTGTGACGCAAACAGCTTGTATTAAGCCCAAACGAGCCGTAGGCATGTGGGACAAGTTGATTAACTACTAAATTTTCCATCTTAAAAGAAATTTAGGATCCAAAGTGCCCGATTATTTTTAAAGAAACTATTGCGTCACAAACGATGAATCCTTCGTATATTGCCGTCACCTACGATTCGTTATCAGCCTAGATATGCGAAATTTCTCTAGGATTCTAGCTCAGACGGCCGGATGTACACCTTAAATTTTGTATTTAGCTATTAGCTCCATGATATTAAAGTTCGTTGAGTTATTTGAACTATTTCTAGTTCGAGGGCAATAACAAACGTGGGGCTAGTAGGTAAGGGGAGAGGATACAAAGAGGGTCGAGACCTGTCATTGTTTTAAAAAATTGGGATCTCCAACTGTTGTTCAGGAGGCACCTTTTAGCAAACTCGGCCTTGGTCACTAAGGCAAATTCGGTAGCATTTTTTTATAATCCTTTCCGGATTATAGTCACAGTTTCCGCCCGCATTCGTTCTCTTTCGGCTGAATGCGTTGGATCTTTGTATTCCTTCCGCCGTTAAGATGGTGGAGCAGTAACAACTGCCAACTGACGGGATGCTGTAAAAAGAATGTAACAGTTTTGATGTAAAATCGTTAAACATAAAATTATTTATGAATAAAAATAAATCGCTTAATGAGCGAAACTCTTTAGTAAAGTCCTGCCCTTGCGTACGGATTGAAATGTTGACCGTTTAGAAGATGGAGGAATAAAAATGGCTGCATGAGCGACAAGAATGGACAAGGAAAGGAATTTAAGGGAAGTTTATAGTGCAAGGTATGAAAAAATTAAAAACTGAAAACCTGTTCCAAGGTTTAGGTATATTTTATTAAATATAGGAACTAATTTATTATGCCAGCTAATTAAACAGGCATAATACATTTTAATATACTTAGATATTGATTGGTGTTGCAAAATAACGAAACAAGACTAGCATTCGTTCGTATCACATTTTATATAGTTTGTTTCAGAGAATTTAAATTGATTCTGAAGTAACAAATACGATACTAACACTGACAGTGTATTTGTTTAAGAAAGAGGTAGACCTGTCATTTCGTACTGCGCGGCGATTCGAATTTGATGCTCCGAGCACACGTTCTTTTACGTGTCAAATGTCATATTTAAATACAAAACTGTGCAAATTACATAATTTGAGGCAATCAATTTCCGCATGCTAATGACCCATCTACCTCTTTTTAAATGCACTATAATTATATAGACTTACCTTAGCCTTAGCACTGTTTGCCATGATAGTCGGCTTCGTTTTCTAGCGGTTTGAGATTTTAAGAAACCCTTATCGCTAAAGCTGGGTTTCTTTCCATGGGCACAACCAGTTTCTACTTGAGTCAACGATGGATACACTCTGACTAAATATCGGATTTAGTTTTTACAAATTACTTCATTCTTATACCTAGGTACTATTAAAAAAACTTATCACAAATTGATAACTTCAAATATTAATTATAGGCTTGAGGCTTGACATATTTAAAAAAGTTGAAGAAAGAAAGGTGGTAGCAAATTATTCTAAAATTTTTTTTGTTGAGTACGTTAAGCTGCAATATGTTCCTTAACCAAAACATTTTCGGTGCAAGTTTCAGTTTTTAGTAAAAAGACATATACTTACGAAAAGTCCTACGCCAACATTTGAACGATAAAAACTTACAAACGATAAAACTCGACTAATATTTGGAATTGTGGGGGCTCTCTAGTCGACATCGTAAATTTTACATCCACAGCAACTGACAATTGTTACAGAATACCAAAATAATGACAGGTGAGGTGAACGTCGAAGTGAGGATCGAAGTGAGCTTCTTGTTTGTGACATATTTGGTTTATCGAATAGGGTAAAAGTACGGAACTTCGTTATAGTTTGCAACATACATTTTTGCGCAGATGGGTCACCGACCACCACGACCGAAGGCTGTCACCAGCCACGCCCTTTGATCCCGCGCAAATTAGCGACCTAGCGAAAACGCATGCAAAACTAGAAAACACGTGTTTTCCCAAACATAAGACTAAACTGATCAATTTTTTACCCCTGATAACCAAACCCGAAAACCACATACCAAATTACAGCGAAATCATTAGAGCCGGTTCCGAGATCACAAATATCTATCTAATATCTATCTGTAATATCTTCTTCTATAGTATATGTATATAAAATAAAGTCTTGTTAGTTACACCACTTACAACTCAAGAACGGCTGGATTATTTTTTAGAATAGAAATAATATAATAGATAGCCTAGAATAGAATACCTAATAAATATTAAAATATAATATATATCAATAAAACAAATATAGTTATGGAAAGTGAACAAAAACCTTATAGTGCCGGAGGAACCGAAGAATAATTTAGCTTCATTTGCAACTACGTGATTGAAGGTTAATGATGGAATGGCGGCCAGCAATTGACGCGTCAATTGAAGCTCGATCATTCGCACATTCTATTGAAACATCATTTATGGACCAAATGATGTTAAAATGATTAATAACGTAAAAATTGATAATCGCGATTGATCGTCTCGGGGGCACTTTAGGGTTTTTATTCACTTTCCATTAATATTTGTTTTAATGATAAATATCATATTTGAATACCTATTATTCTATTCCGGACGAAGACAAATTACAAAATCACAAATTTTGGTCCAGAAAATTATAGTAATTGGTCCAGCCATCCTTGGCTTCTTATAAGTGGTGTAACTAACACTTTCTTTTAAGATATTAGATATGTATACAAAAATTAATCGTTTAATGGAATAAGATTGAAGTGGTATGCAAGCTCCTTATCATACCACTCTAGCATACAGTCGATCATTTGACTAACACTAGCATTTACTTGGTTATTGTCTTCACTACACTGGTCACTAACACTAAAACACTGATTACGATCACTAAGACACTGATGTGGTGTGGCGGCGCGAGCGCGGGGCTGGGGCTGCGGCGGCACCGACGCCCCCACCGCGGCGCGCCACTGGGCCCGCGCGCAAGCCGCCCGCACGCAGTACGCAAAGCAAGCTGCAATACCTGCACCCGCTATTACATATATTGCGATATAATGGTGAATATCGTGACTGTCAAGGGATGTCTCGTCTTCCATCTCTAATCTGGTGCTATTCTTCACTTGATCGATCTTGTCTCCGATTGAATTCAATGGTTGTTGGAGTGGTGTCGGCTTCATAAATAGTTTGTGGCATAGGAATATTAACAATGTTATTAATAGTTGGTATTTCGATATGCAGGATATCTGGTTTCAACTTTATATTGTTAGTCGATTGTTTGTGTGACAGCAAAGTAATCCCTTCGTCCTTGATGACGCATCCATTAGACAGTGCAAGTAATCCGGCCTTCTCTAATCGCTCGATGGTAACTTGAGACTCACATATGATTTGTATAGAGCATTGACCGCAACATGAGTATAAGTAATTGTTTACTTTATGTAATTGTACCCAAGTGTTTTTGCACTTAATGCTTTGTGTCTTACAACTTAGAGAGTTATTTTCTGTGACACAGTAACCATGATCAGTTTTGGTCATTGATATTGGTATTTGGTGAGCACATAGTAGCATATCTGGATCATGATGGATACACTGGCTTAATTGTGAATCGAGAAAAGGTATTTGTAAGTCTTTTTGAATATTAATAGCCAATAGATCTGACGCTACAATCATTCTCTGCATCTTATCACCTATTTCTTTAGGTATAGGTATCAATTTGAAGAGTTCAAAGGTTTCTCTGTCGAGAAGTGGTATTTTTATTTCAAAAATAAGGTATTCTTCTGTGAATCTGGTTTTGACAGATAGCAAGTGGTAAATCTTGGTTAAATCTGTTTGGACGTTATCGATTGGTAATGATAACTCTTTTGAAATCTGCCCTGAGATCATAAGTAGTTCTTTGGTAAGTTGTTCTGGTTGCAGTAAATGTTTATTGAACTTGCCATGAAAAATGTCGGTTATGGTGTTGAGTAGCATTTGTTGTATGTCTTTTAGGTTCATAAGTATGCCATTTGCTGTAATGGATGATAGTGCGAACTCATTTGCGTATGTATTTTCTTGTATCTGCTTTTGCATATATTTGTTAATTTGTCCAATTCATTTAGATGTTGGTTAAACGTTTTGTGTTGTTGTCTTATTGTTCTTTCCATTCTCTTGATTGCGTTATATTCCGATTCAATTATAGATGTTTGGTTTTTTAATAACTGGTTAAAATATTTCTGGTTATCTTTAAGCTTAGTTAAATCTTTTTGGTACTGTTGTGCAAAGTCATCGTCGAGTACGCCAAATAAAGTATGGACTATCGAACCTATAGCAATCACGAGGCCACGACGCAGACGGTGATGGTTTTTGGTTGGTTGTCCATGGTTAGTTAAGATTTCGTTGTAATGGTCTAACTCAGACTGACAATGATGTAGGTGTAGTAAAACTAATTGACAGTGTGACGTCATTTCTATTTTCTGGCACAAGTTCTCCAAGTAGTCTATATATTTCTTTGATAATGTCATACCTTCCCAATAAGCATTCATATCGTAAAATACCACTAATTTCCACTCGTCTCTAATCAATCTCATGCTGCTGATTTTATCAAAATATATGGTTTGATTACTTCGCAGATCCGATGTTTGATAGTTAGCTTGTGATGGTGAGACTAACAACATGATGAGCATAAGAGCCATGGTTAAAAAGTTAGATGTTTTCAACTTGCTTCGCTGGCGTGGAGCTTGGTCTTGTTGGTTAATTTATATAGTTTCTGGTTCAATTTTTGAGTGGCTTTGGTCGCCGGGTATTGTGGGTTGGTTTTCTTCTTGGTAAATTGATATACTGGGATTAGCTGAAGTAAGATGGGGAGGAAGTGGAGATTTTTGGAGTGGTGAATATAGAGTTATATATATGGGAGAGAAACAAGGATCTAATGGCACCGCTATAATATTAAATAAAAAATGGGGTTTAAACATAGAAAATACCATACACCTTAGTGACCGATTAACAGCAGTTAAGATAAAAGCTAAACCATTTGATATTACTTTATTGCATGTTTATATGCCCACGAGTGGCCACCCAGATGAAGAGATAGAAGAGATATATGACAGCATAGATTCAATTTTAGATACAGTTAAAGATACAGATAGTTTGATTATTATGGGTGACTTCAATGCGGTGGTCGGTGAAGGAAAGGAAGAAAACTCAGTAGGAAGTTTTGGGTTGGGAAAGAGAATTGAGAGAGGGGACAGACTGGTAAAATTTTGTAAAGAAAATGATTTGATTATTACAAATACAATGTTGAAGCAACCAAAAAGAAGACTCTATACGTGGAAAATGCCGGGAGATATTGCTAGATACCAGATTAACTACATAATAATTAAAAGTAAATTTCTAAAACAGATAAGTTTGTGTAAGACTTTACCTGGGGCCGATTTAAATTCTGATCACAACCTTCTTATAAGTCTACACAATTTTAAAACTAAGCAACTAAAAAGAAAACACAAACCAAAGAACTTGGATCTCAATAAACTTAAGGATATAAATAGTGATAGTAAAGTGCAATATAGTAATAAAGTAGATCATAAGTTAGAGCAATTTATTGATAGATGTAAGAATAACATTCAAAATATTAATATTGAAGAAAGGTGGAATGAAATCAAAAACATAATGGTCAAAAGCGCAGAAGAGACGATAAAGAAAGAGAAGCTGATTCCGAGGAAAAACTGGCTTAGCCCAGAAATTATAGCGCTAATGCTTGAGAGAAGAGAATTAAGAAACAAGACGGATGATGTCAAGGCAAAGGAGTACAGAATATTAAAAACAAAATAACACGACTGTGCAGGGAAGCGAAAGAAAAACATACGGAAGAGAAATGCAATAAAAGAGAGTTAATAATGAAACGGGGGAAAATGGAAAAAGCCTACAATATAATTAAACAAATGGACAAGAAACATAAGAGACGAAGTACAGCTAAGTAAGGGAAAATACTAATGGACTCTAAAAAATTGTTAAAAGATGGATAGAGTATATAGAAGAGCTTTATTCAGGAGAAGGGATGTCAGAAAGCTATATGGAAAAAGAAGAAGATGTAGATACTTTAGAACTGGGACCTCTGATATTGAAAGAAGAATTCGAAATAGCTTTGAAATGTATTCAAAACGGGAAAACAGCAGGAGTTGATAATATTTATATTGAGATGGTTAAATATGCAGTTTGCAATCAGTTGAAAGAGGAAATTTTTAATTTAATTCAAGAAATGTATAAAACAGGCAAAATACCTCAAGATTTTAATTTAAGCAAGACTGTAACACTACCGAAAAAAGCAAACACACTCAAATGCGAAGAACATAGAACACTAAGTATTATTTCACAGGCAAGTAAAATTTTAATAAAAATAATTCAGAACAGAATAAGACCGTTAACAGAGTGCTTTTTGGGACCGGATCAATATGGGTTTCGGCAAGAGAAGGGAACCAGAGAAGCGATACTAGCTTTGAGATTGGTAATAGACAGGAGACTGGGTTTTTGACATGGACACACATATAGCTTTTATCGACTTAGAAAAGGCGTTCGATAAGGTCAATTGGAAAATAATGATGGAAGTACTCAAAGAAGCTGGATTGGATTATAGAGACAGAAGGATTATTTATGAATTATATAAAAAACCAAGAAACGGTAATAGAAGTAGGAGAGGAAAACGGAAAGGCAAAAATAAGACAGGGAGTTAGGCAGGGATGTCCACTTTCACCGCTAATTTTTAATTTATTCATAGAATGTGCGATACGCAGAATAACGGAATCAAAAAAGGGGGGCGTCAAAATTAATGGGGACGTATTTAAATTCATTCGTTTTGCCGACGATATTGCAGCCATTGCAGAAAACAGATTGGAGTTGAAAGAACTGGTTACAGAAATGGACACTATTTTTAAAGAATTTGGTCTCCAAATTAACATAAATAAAACAAAAACACTAATTGCTTCTAAAAAGGAAAAATATAGCCCTATCTCAATAAATAACACAAAAATAGAACAGGTTAAAACCTTCAAATATCTTGGTAGCTTGATAACTAGTGACTCCAGATGTACACCAGATATAAAAGCAAGGATAGCGATGGCGAGACAAGCTTATAATGCAAAAAAGCACCTGCTCAAGGCCAGAATATCAAGCAAAGTTCGCAAAAAACTTGTTAAAGTGTACATTTGGAGTATAGCACTCTATGGATGTGAAGCGTGGACATTGACAAAGAGGGACAGAGAGAGACTGGAAGCCTTCGAGATGTGGCGCTGGAGGAGAATGGAGCGTATAAGTTGGACGGAGAAGAAAACAAATGAAGAAGTTTTGTCTATGGTTAGGGAAAAAAGGAGATTGATGGAAACAATAGAGTGTAGGAGGGGACGAATGTTAGGCCACCTGATTCGACACGACAATTTTATTAAAACAATAATAGAAGGAAGAATAGAAGGAAAAAGGAAGCGAGGAAGACCAAGAATAAGCTACATGCAGCAAATAAAAGAAAAGATAAATGTCGGGTCGTATCAGGAGGTTAAGAGAAGGGCGGAAAGCAGAGAGGAATGGAAAAAACTCCACCGACAAGAGTCTAGCTCTTAAATTTGATGATGATGAAATTGGAAGTATCGAGAGTTTGGTAATTGGTCTTTTCAATATGCCTCCTTTAGTTTTTAATGTGACTACTCTTAC
This sequence comes from Pyrausta nigrata, assembly GCA_949316185.1. Lineage (NCBI taxonomy): Eukaryota > Metazoa > Arthropoda > Insecta > Lepidoptera > Crambidae > Pyrausta > Pyrausta nigrata. Next base: position 625,246 of record OX438943.1, read on the forward strand.
TAATCCGTCACTGCCGGGGTGAACCTCTAATACTCTTCCTAGGGCCCATTTTCCCGGTGATATATGAATGTCTTGAATTATTACTATATCATTGATTTTAATATTATTGGTTGTGAGGCGCCACTTCGATCTTGCATTTAATTGTGTCAAATATTCAGACTGCCACCGTTTCCAAATATCGTTATAAGTCTTCTGAACAAGTTGCCACCTGGTGCGTTCGTCTTTCTCTGTCTCTATGATGGTTAAAAGCGGTCCACTAGCTAGGAAATGCGATGGTGTCAAAAAGTCTAAATCATCCGGATCTTCAGAAATAGCACAAAATGGTCGTGTGTTCAGACAACCTTCCAACTGTGTTAATAGAGTCGCAAATTCTTCGTAGGTCAGCTTTTGGTCGCCGAGCACTCCACATAGATGGTATTTAAGGCTCTGGACGGCTTGCTCCCATATCCCACCGGCGCTTGGCCAGAAGGGTGCATTGAAGTGCCATTCCAGTTGCATATCTGCCATATTTTGGTAAACTTCATCAGTTAATAATTCCTTTAAATTGAAGTATTCTTTTTGTATGGTGTTGTTCGCTCCCACGAAATTGGTTCCGTTATCGCTGTACATGTGCCGCGGAGCTCCTCGCCGTGCAGCCATTCTTCTTAGAGCAGCTATGAATGTGACCGATGTGAGGTCAGACACCAGTTCTAGGTGCACCGCCTTGGTTGCCAGGCATACAAACACAGCTAAATAGCCTTTGGTGCATTTTATCCCGCGGCCTTTGTTACTTTTGACATCTACAAAACCAGTAAAATCTACCCGTGTATGGTAAAAAGGTCGAGTCTGATTTGTCCTTTCAGCTGGTAAGTCTCCCATGAGTTGGTTTTGGTTTTCAAACTTAACTCGTCGGCACGTGACACACTGACGTAAGCGCTTCTTTACTGCATTGTTGCCGCCTAAAATCCAAAATTTCCTTCTCAACCAAGCCAACGTGAGTCGAGGGCCTGCATGATAATTCATTTTATGTGCATAGTCAATAATCATATCGGTTAAATGGTTATTGTTTGGTAATATGATCGGGTGTTTCATTTCTTCAGTGATATCGGCGTGCTTTATTCTCCCGCCGACTCGTAAAACACCTTCGGGATCTAAATAAGGATGCAATGGTAATAACCGGCTTTTTAAATTCAAATTAGTATGGTTTTTAAGGTTGTTTATTTCTTCACAAAATTCAATTTGTTGCACATGTTTAACTAATTTCTCATTGGCTCGTTTTAATTCATGAATGGTCAAATACGATGGTTTGTTTTGATCACGCGAGAAGGCTCGCAAGACCCGTGCGAGAACCCGACACGTTCGTGTGTATTTACTGTTGTTGGTTATCAAGTTACCGATTACGTCATTTTCATATTTCTTGGTAATGGCATTGACTTGGTACTGTTTTTTTGTTTCCTCTTGTGTGGTGTATTCTGGTTTTTCGGAACTGACTCCTCTTTGAATGTTAAAAGCCAGTGAGGGCCATTCCACCAAATCTGATGATTACTGAACCGTGTTGCTGTTATTCCTCGGCTTGCGCAATCTGCAGGATTTTCGTCAGATTTAACGTAACTCCACTGATTAGATGGAATTATTTCTCGGATTTGGGTAACTCGGTTCGCGACAAATGGCTTCCAGCGGCTTGGTTCACCGTTGATCCATCCTAGCACAGCTGTAGAGTCTGACCACCCAAAAATTTTAATATGGTGGTCGGGCAGACAAGATTGCACTGTTTTCATTAACTTGGTCAATAATTGAGCAGCGCACAATTCTAGTCGTGGTAACGTCACGTCTTTTCTCACTAGTACTAGACGTGACTTGGCAGCAACAATCACAACTGATTCGTGTGTTTTGCAGAAAATCACACATGCGTATGCCTTGGTTGAAGCATCGCAGAATCCATGCAGTTCAATATTATCATTTTCTTTGCATTTTAGCCATCTTGGTATTTGTATATTATTTATATATTGCAGGTCTTGTTTACTACGATTCCACTCTTGGTTAATCTTTTCTGGTACATGGTCGTCCCAATTGAGGTTTAATTGCCATATCGACTGGAATAGTAATTTAAGTTTAGTGGTTACAGGGGTTAGCCATCCCAGGGGGTCGAACACTTTCGATATTTCTGAGGGAAGCTCCCTTTTGGTTATTTTTGAATTTGGTGATGGTGAAATTTTGATGTCGAAAGTAAAGTGGTCATTGAGTGGTATCCATTTTAGTCCAAGAGTTTTGGTTGACTCTTGCAATTTGAACTCAAATGAATTTTCCTTGTCATTTGGTAGGTCTAATAATGTTGGTTCGTTAGATTTCCATTTACGCAAATTAAATCCTCCAGCTTTGAAAAGTCCGATTAATTCAATCTTTAGTTTTTGCGCGGCTTCCAGATTGTGCTGACCATGCAATAAATCGTCCATATAAAGGTTGTTTTCTAAAGCTTTGGCGGCTTCCGGGTATTTGTGAGCTTCATCCTTGGCTAACTGTTTCATGGTCATCAGTGCTAAAAATGGTGCCGCCTTGGTCCCGTATGTTACAGTTGTCAGTTGGTATTCACAGATGGGCTGGTTGGGGGAATCTCTCCATATGATTTTCTGGTAACATTGGTCATTTTCATTCACTAATATCTGGCGGTACATTTTTTCTGCATCTGCAACGTAACCTATTTTATATTGCCTCCATTTAATTATTACGGATACTAAATCAAGCTGCAAGTTCGGTCCACTATACATTAGGTCATTCACACTGTGACCTGTCGATGTTTTTGCTGATCCGTTGAATACGACTCGAATTGCAGTCGTGGTGGACTCTGCTCGTAAAACTCAATGGTGAGGTAAAAGACATTGTATTGTGTGATTGTTAGGGCTTATTTTCATGTGGCCGAGATCAAAATATTCCTTCATGAATTGTTTGTAATCGGTTGCTATCTGGTTATTTTTGTGAAATTTCTTTTCCAATTGATGAAACTGAGCAATCGCTTTCGACTTAGATTCGCCTAAATTTTCTTTTACATCTGGTTTGATTGGTAATCTCACTATGTAACGACCATCTGATTGACGTTTGGTTTCGGTTTGGTATTGTTTTAGGCAATATACATCTTCACTAGATTGGTTATCGGGTCCGTCAGGCAAATCTTCTATTTCCCAAAATTTCTTTATCTCGTCACAGTTATTCAAAATAACGTTGCAATGGTATGATTTAACGTTACCACCACACAAGATCCATCCTAACTGAGTCTGTTGTGCGATTGGTTGTGATTGATCTTCTTTGATTATTCCGTGAAGCATGATATCAGAATACACCTCCGTGCCTAATAATAAGTCAACGGGGCGGCTTTGGTTAAACTCGGGGTCTGCAAGTGGTATATTTGTGAGATACGGCCATGATGGTTTGGTAAAAGATTGATTTGGTAACCTTTTAATTAGATTTTTCATGATTAATACTTTAACATTCATTGAGAAATCGTTACATAACGATGAAATGGTAATAGTCATACTACCCTTGCAACTACTTTCTTTCTCTCCAATACCGAAGATAGAACCTTTACAGTGTTTGCGAGGGAGGCCTAGTTATTGTGCGGCATTTTCGGAACTTATCGACGTTTGAGACCCTTGGTCAATAATGGCTCTCATGGTTTTGTAGGTTCAATCGGCTCCTAAAATGTTTACTTTCGCAGTGGCAAATAAAATTTCGGTCATTGCTTCGTAGTTATTAGACACGTGTGACACACATTTTGATTGGTTAGGTATTTGGTTAGTAACAGGGCTGGTCGAAGTAGCGTAGGTATTGTGCAATAATCTATTGTGTTTTTCGTGGCAATGACGACATGTTTTTTGCGATGTACATTCTTTGCCGCTGTGGCTAATAAGACAATTTTTGCATATGTCATATTGCGAAATTAATTTCCGTTTGTTCTGGTCATTCGATTCACGAAATTTGTTACATAGAAATAGCGCATGGTTTTCGCTACAAACTAAGCATCTTTGATTTGGTGGTTGGTATGTCTTGGTAGTTGAATAGTTGATGAATGGTTTGTTTTCAAGGTATTTACTAGGGGTGGATTGGTTGTTTGGTCGATTTGTCTGAAAAGGCTGTCTAAAAACGGCTTCTCTTGGTTTCTTATACTGGTTCCCGCTGGTATTCATTTGGTTAAAATATCGTTGTTGTTGGTTGTTAGATGGTTGAGTGTTTCTATTAGTTTCAGTCTTGCGACGAGCAGTTTCTAGACCAATGAACTTCCCTTCCAAATAAGATAAAAAGTCTTGTAAATATGGTAAATCTCGTGGTTCTGGTAGCGAATTTATGTAGTCACTGTACGTCTCCGCGTCCAGTTTTTGTGCAAGAAGGTAGACGATCATCAGGTCCCAGGTGGATATGTCTATTCCTAGATTTTTTATTGCATTGAGACATTCATTGGTGGTATCGTGGATTATTTTGATGTTGAGTGCTGTTTGATGGTGCATTACTGGTATAGACATAAGAGCGTCCATGTGCGAGTTAAAAATCAATTTCTTATTATTATATCGGTGGTTTAAAATGTCCCAGCAGGTTTGGTAATTTTCTGAGCTAATGTAAAGGTGTTGAATAAGCTTTTCCGCCTCTCCTCGGAGCTTGCCTTTTAAGAATTGCATCTTTTGCCCGTTAGACATCGATTTATTTTTATGAATGGATTCTAGGAATAGATTTTTAAATGAATTCCACTGTTGGTAATTTCCCGAAAAAATGGTCTATTTTCGGCGTTGAATTATCTCTGTGGTTGGCGTCCCACATTCTGTGGTTAATAAGTTTTTGATTTCATAATATTCGCTTTCATAGTTGGTAAATAATTTGTCATACTTTCTGTCATCTACTTCCAAATTACTGTCGATTTCCCAGTGGAGGGTGTCAATCGCAGCCCAGCGTGTATCAATGTTTTTTAAAACATCTTGGAATTCCCATTTTTCGTTTAATACATTAAGGTTGATGTGAGCTATGGTTCTCGCGAAGGCTTTGAAGTTACTTTGTTGTCTTCTCATCATCTCATCTATTTTATTAGGTTTGTCGACGTCCTGGAAAACGAAACGTGGTAGTGGTAAAGCTTTTTTGGGTAAGGTTTCTGTTGGTGGAACATCTTGTTGTGCTGATGTACTCGGCTGTGCGATTGGCACTTGCGATGGTGTTTTTAATTCTTGTGGCTCGTGTGGTAATGGAGAACTGGTAGAAATATCATCAAGGGCTCTAAATAAGTGCGCTTTAACATCTTCATAAAATGTTTTGGTTTTTGTTGCGAGTCATCTTCGAAGTACTGGTCGTCTTCAGTTTCGTCACACAAAGATACTAATTTATTATGGTTTAATGAAAAGTCTCTCCAGTAGTCATTTAATGATTGCAAGCGACGTTTAATTATCTGCAGTTTTTCGATCCTTTCCGTCTTTCTTAAAATTAATAAAAAGTTTATTCATATTTTCCATAATCTCTCGCTGAGCGGCAAATAAATCGGCAATGGTAGACATCTTGATGTTTGGTTAGTAGCAAAAAGGAAAAATCTTACTTGGTTATATCCTGGTTATCGGAGGTTGGTGAATGGTGACTGGTAAATGGTGGTAAGTGATGGCTGGTCAGTCGTGGTGAGGTAATGGTAATCCAAATGGTAGTTTCTCACAATATACACTTCACTGGCTGGTTCAATGGTAATTGGTACTGGTTACACAGAATGATAGTCACCGACACGTCACGAGTATGTCCGAAACGCGGCAGGTCCCACCTTTCCGAAGGCTCGAAGGATCAAATTTGTCGGGTGTAAGTCCAACAAATTAAATGGTAAAAAATGGTAAAACACTGTTTAGGTGCAAAATGGTATATTAGATTGGTAAACTAGTAATAGTTAATGGTATGAGAACACGCGGCGCGATTGGTAGCTGCTAGTGAACTAACTATATACGATTTTTTACCACAAAACGAAATATTTGGGTCAGCGTGCAAAATGCTGACCGCGCGCGCTCGGGTATTGACACTGTACTTCGTACAGTCATCTCATACGAATGCTTATGTAAATTGGCGGTCCCGAAGGCTAATGTCATCTTATCAGAATACCAAATCATAACCAATATCGAAATGAGTGTAATGACCTAAAATTTGACTTAAAATTTTTGGTTCAATACCGAGGTGCCTGGTGATTTTGACATTAGTTTTAGAGAATCGCAATGCTGAACGGACTAACGATCGGAACTTGGCGCCATAGTAATTTTTATTCAGGTTACTAAGGCTGTCTAACGACGTATCACACATTGCTGTTTGAGGTGGATACCAAAAATTGCATCATCCTTTCCAATCGAGAACGGGGCCGAATTAAAAAAATATGAAAAAAGCACCTCGGTATTGAACCAAAAATTTTAAGTCAAATTTTAGGTCATTACACTCATTTCGATATTGGTGACGGTTGAGGCTATAAGGTGCCCTTAGACGCGAGTATTGCGCGGCGTGAGGAGGTGCGATATCACGCGGTGGGCGGCTCGCGTTTTTCTTTCGAAGGGCTTAAAGATGATGGCTGAGGCTGTTAAAATTCTTGTGCACATCGCACAGTCAGGACACCTGCATTGCGGGATCGCCCCCGCAACCGCTGGCATTGAAGTACAGAGCGCAGACAATAACAATAAAATGGTCGTCAAATATTTGTTGATGCGTATACCTTAAGGGTGCTTACATAAAGAAACAAATCCGGCACAGACAAATCAGTGCGGGTCGGTACCGACCGGTGCAGGGTCAACTTGCATAAAGAAACAAGTAAATCTGACTTAGTGACAACCATGGGCTCCACTTCGTTAGCCGACGATTTTTTCCTTCTGGAAAATATGTATTTTAAACGTAGAAAGAAAATAACACTCCACTAATATTAAAAGGAGAAGAAAACAATATGGATCATATTGTCATTTATTTGAAGTTTGATGAACACAACTTTTATAATTATACAAGGATAACGTGAGAAACATTTAACTACATCCATACTAATATTATAAATGCGAAAGTGTGTATATCTGTCTGTCTGTCTGTTACCTCTTGACGCTTAAACCACTGAACCGATTGAGATGAAATTTGGTATGAAGACAGGGTCTCGCTCTGAAAAGGACAGGCTACATTTTGTCGCGATATAAGAATATTAAGGGGGTAAAATGGGGGATGAAAGTTTATATCCAACTCTTGCAGGCGAAGTCGCGGGGAACCACTAGTATTAAATAAAATCGAAAATCGCCTAATCAAGAGATGGTGTATCTGCTACTACTATCCTGCTTCATTTTCAAACTAAAGTCTTTCCAACACTTACCGGTGACAGTTCTGTTGCTATGGAACTTATTTCTTTTGTCCCATAAAGGTTGTCTATCAAATACCAAGGCTATCAAAACTTCGTTATCCACATCCATTTCCATAAACACACACACCCTTCACCGGCAAACGTTTGAACCCGTATGGCTCGGTCCAGGTTGTCGGCCGCGGCATGGACAAGTTTAAGCATGTTCCTTTATAAGTGAGCCCATAACTAAACGTAAAAATATTATACCTGCACCGGTCGGTACCGACCCGCGCAGATTTGTCTGTGCCGGAAACATTTTTCTTTATGTAAGCACCCTTAGGTACCAACCAACATAGGTCTCTTACATCATCACTAATGTAATATAGATTACTTCACCAGATTCCGTACATGGGGTGAAATGGCTGGGGCACACGACTTATTACAATCACATGCTAATTGATGTGTCTGATTAGACTGAGGTTTAGTAACATCGAATACCTTAAATAATATTCATTTTCTAATTGTCTACAAAATGCTCTGTTGTCCCATTTTCCTGTTATTGATTTTATCTAGCAGTAATATTACAAACTCATACAAAAGACATCAACGCGTCAGACCATACTGCGGTAGATTTCTGTTTCTATACTAATATTATAAAGAGGAAAGATTTGTTTGTTTGTTTGTTTATTTGCATCGAATAGGCTTCGAAACTACTGGACCGAATCAAATGAAATTTGTCACAGAGATAGTTTGAGACACTGGGAAGGACATTGGCTACTTTTTGTCGCGATATAAAATCATCAGGCGTTTGAAATGGGGGATGAAAATTTGTATGGAAAATCCGACTTTTGGCGCGGGCGAAGTCGCGGGGAACTGCTAGTTTCTTATAAATACGATCTATAAAATACTACACATAATACGCGTTGTCAAATTATAAGGGCGAGGGTAACTTAATATTTGGACATACCAGCAGGTGCGTCACACCCTCGCATCCTGACTTCCGATTGGTTGTGGTACTTGTGGCGCAAAACGCAAGCTGCCGGAAGTGGCAAGTGTTAGTCAATGGAGCAACTCGATACTGGCGTAGGCGCAACACTGCTGCAACTCTACTGTCTATGAATTTGTATAAAGTGCTCAGGTGAGTAATGTGGAAATTGTTAATAGCTGTTTCTTTGAAAGAAAGAAGTTTCTGATAGATGATATTTATTCCGTACCATTTTTTTCTGTTTACATTGCGAGATCACTTCTTTACAGCATACAAAATACGTGAATTATACGAGTAGAACAAAAACGACCCCGAGTACGAACTTCGCGAGTTCAAAGATTTTTAATAAGTAAGTTGATTTTAATAATTATTGAACCCACAAATTTTCAGATAGGTTACGCTACATGTCTTTATCAAGTAGTTTTGAAAACAGTTACTAATCACTTTTGATTAGTCACCGCATCTCTGCCGGAGAGAGTGGTGAGCTGAACTATGACCCTCGGGCTCGTGCGGTACGCTGACTGTATGCAAGAATGCCGACCAACTGCTTGCTTGTTATGGGTTTCACCTCCTCAGATCAGAATACCCAATTTTTATTATGATAAACAAACGTGAAATGAACAAAAACCATGAAACGTGTTTCTTTTGATACCCCATAACTTAGGGCATTTGGTCTTCTGCTGAAACAAAAAAATACGCACCATCATCAAATCCCAAAGTAGCTAAAGCACTTGTGTTATGTTCTTAAACAATTTTCTATAAAGCTGAAATATTGTGCGGCCAAAAACAAGTTGAATTCCGAAATCTTACATGTTACTATAAAAGATGTAAACTCGATTAAATAAGTAATAACTAACTGCCGTACTAATAAACGTCAATTAAAGATAATCCTTCATTAAATTTCATGCCATCCTTTTCTATTTCATTGACAGAAAAAGTGACAGAACGAGACTTAATCAAAGATAAAATTTTATTGACGACTCTGAGTGCGGCAGTTAGTCTTTAGTTATGAGAATGTGGGGGCTAAAAAGACTTGAACAGATTCGTAAATCGCCCCTATTGCAACATCATGATACCGTAGCAGTGTTATACATACTATACTTAGCTTGATGTTCTTTTGTCCTCGTACAACCTTGAGTTAGGATTAGGACACAATTTTTATTCAAGCTGTAAAATTGCAATCCTTGGTCCTTTGGCTGGCTCTACTCTGGCTTAACTTATAGCTATTTTAATAACAACCGTTGATGATACTAACATGGTTATTACAGTGGATACCATTATAATTGTAAGAAGGTAGAAACCTGTTGTTTGTGTCCCGGGACCCGGGATGTCGCCCACGTCGCGCCGCGTACTAACTTTCCGGCCGTCTTGCGAATCGCGATAATTGCAAGGGAGAAGGGAGCCGAGAGCCATCGCGCTTTCACCTGCGCGCGCGCCGACAGGGCTGCCACAGACGGAGTGACCAGTGATCTGGAAAATCTTTGTCCTACAACACGAGTCTTATCAAGACGCAAACTAAAGAGCCGTTTTTAAATCTGGTTGCAAATAAGTACTTAGAAGTAAGTTTAAGTTCAACGTTTATTAAACATAGTTAAATAAGTATTAATTTGATTGATGTCGTTGTTACTGGACGGGGTAATATTTTTTCTATCGTTATTTTTTAAATATTTTGGTTCTTAAGAATATTTAAATTCTTAAGATCCGATGAATGTATGATACACTTAGTAAACAAATACATGTTATTTTTCAAACTAACAAGTATAAAGACTTCTTTGTTAGTACCAAACGAAAAGTTGTTGTATTTGAGCACCAGAGTCACCTCCTTTCGGAACGGACAGGGTTTTCTTTACGTACTGTATTTTTATGCGAAAATATTTTCTTTGTGCAGCCCTACCGCACCTACAGTACAGTGAGACAGTCGGACAGATGCGACCGCGCACGCGCTGTGTTTACATAGCGACAGACAGACAGCTCGTGCGAACACTGTGTATACCTATTCAACCAATAGAGTCACCACTAGTAAGTCCTTAACTACATGCAATAAAGCTTAAAATTCAAAATACTTTGTAGTACTTCCGTACATTCTTCGCATTGATGCGCAAGATTCGCCTGGGATGGGAACCCGGTCACAAGGTCGAAGAAGTAGGCTTTAGTTTTGGGCGATAAGTCACAGATTAGGAAAAACTATTGTTCTGTTTAATCTGATAAAATATGTTTGAAGGTAATTAAATGTGTTTACTTAAAACTTTTACTGACACAAAAATTACAATACACAATGTGGGTAAGTAGTTGGATATTAAAAGTAAAATGTGGAAACTTTAAATTTACTTCTCACAATCTCACAAGTTTTGATGACTTTATGGAATAATTTCGTCTGACTGAAAAATCTAATCTTTTCATTATTTTTTTATGGTAATGTCATTGACTATGTGGACAGATGGAGAGGAAGAAGCCGCTCTAAAAAGAGATGGATGGAACTGGTTAAAACAAGATGATTGTGAAAGGAAGGAATGGATTATTCAGTGACGATAACGAGTGATATATGAAAAGGGTAAACAACTGTAATGAATGATTATGTCATTAGTAATGTTGCTGCACCAATCTTTAAAAGCATTTGAAGTTGAAATGTGCGAGAGACAAACAGGTATTAGTCAACAGCACATAGAATATATTATATTAATAAACTTTATTGCAAACCGCTCCTATCAGAACATTGTTAATTACTTTGCAATACTCAAATTGACAGGGTCACTAAGTTATAACCTTAATTATATTTTTATAACTTAAGCAATTATTTTGCAAGTTTTTACGAAATTAAATCAAATTTCACTTACAAAAATTAATCGACTGTGTCATCCGGTGGGACTCGAACCCACGTCCCTCGCTATCCGGGCTAGTGCTCTTACCAACTAAGCTACGGAGGACGTTATCCAGACGACGAATTTTTGCAAGTGCTTGCTACGCCTGTGAGCCGGCGTTCGATTTCATCAATACTTGGGGAATGTACCCGCACGTATCCAATGGAAATATTTTTACAAATATTTAACCATCAGTTAAGATGAAATCAGCTTAACTTATTATATTTTTATAACTTAAGCAATTATTTTGCAAGTTTTTACGAAATTAAATCAAATTTCACTTACAAAAATTAATCGACTGTGTCATCCGGTGGGACTCGAACCCACGTCCCTCGCTATCCGGGCGAGTGCTCTTACCAACTAAGCTACGGAGGACGTTAGCCAGACGACGAATTGTAAGGTAATTGTTGTAAGTGAAATTTGATTTAATTTTATAACCTTAATATAAACCTAGCATAAACCCTGCTGAATTGATGTACCTACACCTTGATGTGCTGAGGTCCGCACCTACATACTTCCACAAAACGTGAATTCCTAAATCGATATGTTCAATCAAACTATCAACATCCCAACAGAGGAGGACCAGCAATTAACGGCGACTTTCTCGTGCGGCCGCGCCAGTGTTCCGCGAGCCGCGCACCCGAGCGCACGCGCACGCGCACGTAATGCCGCCATGGCCGACAAGCGCTCCTCCACGGAGACCGTCACGATCCTGCCGAAGGACGCCTTCAACGCGCCCACGGCCACCGTCTCCAGCCTCAAGTCCGAAGACTCCACAGAGCAGCTGATATGCAAGACCCCGCTGAAGAACGTGAAAAAATTGAGTGCCAAAAAACAAAGTGTCAGCTCTAAGAGTGTGGAAGCCGGTAGTGATCCGCCAGTTAGGAAGGGTCGGAGGGTTGTTGTGTTTTTGGGACTAGGGCAGGTGGTGCTGGGGGCGCTGCTGGTGGGGGCGGGCGCGCTCGCGGTGGTGAAGGGCGCCGCCCTGTCGCGCGTGGGCGCCGGGCTTTGGGCGGGTTGCGTGGCCGTCGTGGCCGGAGTGGTCGGCGTGCTCGCCGGCATCAACGACTGCTATGGAATTAACGGAGATAACAACGGGTGAGTAAAAGAAGCTTTTGACATGATCGTTCAAGTGACTACAATGTAAACAAATCGGATTGTTTTCGTGTTGATAATATACTTACATTTGTGCATATTGGGATGACAATTTCATCTAGTTGGTCTAATCATACGTGGAGAAGGTATGAAAATAGTTAAATGGCTAAGAACTCGTAGTAGGTAAACACTAGTTTTCTATAGACATATAATATTGTTATGTTTTGATGACTTAGAACCACACCACAACATTTTTCCTTTTCTGTTTTTGGAAATTTTCAGAAGAGTAGTAAGAGTAGAAAGTAGTAAGCTTTTGTGTGAACTTTTCTTTTTTTTTTTTTTTTTCTTGCTTTTAAGAGCTTTTAAGTAAGAGTTACGGAATTTCAATTATTCTTTTATATAACTCCTTATCGTATTAATTTTTAGTTCTTTTAAAATGTTTTTAATCAGCATATAACATGTAAAAGCGATAACTGTTATAACACGCGAATAGCATTCGATTCAAAGCTGAAAGGCGTGTCATCGAATAAATTAGCTAATTTCCCGACCGCGGAGCGCACAATAGTTGCGCAACTGCGGGCGGCGCGCGCGCAGAAAATGATCCGCGGCGGATTCTGCGCTTTCCGATCGGCCCTATTGAATTGGTTTATACCTCATAAAAATTAAGCACTTTCTAAATAAGTAGTGGTTGAAAAATCTCTGTACCTACATTTTTGGGTAGATCTACAGTATGATCCTAAAATTTGAGAGCTTGTACAATCGGTCTTTAGATAATGTTGATATTATTTTAATCATCCTTTAAAAAGGACTTCGGAGATGCAAAGTGCAAAGTCAGTAAGGTTTTAAATCTCCATCCGATGCTTAATTTTTCCTGAGATTAGACTATCAAATTAGAATTACGTTGTCTTCATACTTATAGTAATAAATATACTCCTACCAATTATTTCGGGTACGGTGGTAGTAATCCAAAAGTGGTCAGGTAGCAGCAAATGCACAAGTGTATGTTGCAAGGTTCACTCGGTTCCTTCACTGCGCCTGCAATTTGGTGAGATAGCAATCCGATATAAGCGAAACAAATATCAGAATTCCCAACCCGCCTAAGGGTAAATATCGTACAGGAAACCACTAATTAGCGAACTGGCATCTATAATGACTAAGCGCTGACTACAAACATACATCCTAATCCTATATCACTATCAGTGATTTGTTTTTATCAATTTCCCCCATCTTACTTATCACCCCATCATATTTACTCATAATAAGAAGCAAGGAAGGAAGGACATTTAAGTGTAAATAGGGTCCTAACTGCGATCACATCTTATTTTCTTAGTAGCACCCTATTTAGGATCCTACATACGACATAGGTATTATGCGCTTTTGCTTCCGTCACTGCACTCACTGCACTGCCTTCACTGCCCGCAGCCTCCTGCGCCTGCGCCGCGCACGTCCATCGCGACTCGATCGAGAATGTTGCTTTCTCCGATGGCCGCGTGTCGTAACGCGGATGTTACAACTTACGAACAACCTGTCCAAATGTTTTACATAATATCTGTTTGTATGTAAATAACAACAAATTAATTTTCTTCGTTCTGTTTATCTAATCTGTTGTTATGTGAGCCTGGATTGGGGCTCCAAGCGTCTGGTGTAACCGTGCGTCACGTCAGTGATATCTATAACTGCAATGCACTTAAAGCAACACATTTTAAGTGTTAAGTTACATTTATGCAGGGTCTAACATTAAGTTACTATCAAAACTCTTGAGAAGCCGTTATTGTTGGTCGCATAGTAAAAGTTGTTAAAGTAGCAGAATCATCCCCTAAAAGGAATACAGTTAGTAAATTGAGACCATACAAATTAGTATAAAGTCCTAGCTTATTCCGGATGGAAAAACAGCTTATAATTAAGTATTGTATCGGAATACTATTATTATATTTACTCTAGATACATTATACCAAAAATAATATTACGTGAGAATCTAACAGACTTCGTTTCAATTTCCAAAAAAAAATACAAAATAAATTTTTAAGGCGTTTCGCTTAAATGTTACTGTAGTCGTTATTGAATGGGAGTTATGAAGTAACGTTTTCTACGTCTGATTGTTGCGCAGTTGTAACGGTATTTACTATTTCGTAGCTTTATTATTGTTGGGCACGTATAATATCAGTTATAGAAATATAAAAAAAAGTTTTTTACGATTTGAAGCTTGTGGCGGTACAGTTTTCAATTTTAAGTTTTTCTGCTTCTAAACACTACCAATCATCAACGTATACCACTATAATTTTCATAGCTACTCATTTAAAATTCTACATCAAATGTTGGTTTTGTAAATATGTATGTCAATATACGTACATATTATACGAATATATCTCGTAGCAATTTGTCATTTTAATGATAAAATGATAAATTGCTACGAGATATATTTTATTACAGTACAACGTAAAGTGTTAAATTTCTGTTGATATTTATATTAAATATCATTCGAAAAATACAAATATATTGCAAGACATTACAATTTATTAGTTAGTCACAGAGCCCGTTATTGTGTCTGTCTGGTAGATAATGTGCGGGTCGCGTCTTCTGCGCCCGCTAGAAAAGAAAACTTTTCTAAGGATTAGTTATGAAAGACTCAAAGCTTGAATATTTGAAAAAATATCCCTTTCGAGCAAGATAAATAAGTATTTCTCGTATCGTGCGGTGCACCGATGCGACGTGCGTATTCGTTCCGCTCCGTGCGCGGGCGCAGAAGACGCGACCCGCACATTATCTACCAGACAGACACAATAACGGGCTCTGTGACTAACTAATAAATTGTAATGTCTTGCAATATATTTGTATTTTTCGAATGATATTTAATTCTACGAGTTAGGTTTTGTTGTAAGATTTTACGTTGATCGATAAAATATTTTTTGATAGGCTTTTATTTGTTGAGGGAGGAGTGATGGTTGTAGTTTGTATGAATATTATCAAGATAATTTTCTGTAAATATGCTTTCTTTGCTTTGAATTTTATTGAACCGAGACCTAAAAAAGCCATTCAGCGCCTGTTAACGAATAATATACCAATATACGGCGTCTTCGAAATTATCGTGTCACCGCCTATTATCCGAAAAATATCTGTAGTTTGTTAGATAAAAATTTGTCGCCTAAAATAGGTAGCTAGTATGCTTTGTAGGAAAATTTTAATGAAATGAAATATAGTTATTTGGCACGGAAATCGTTTGAAGGCTTTTATACATTAAAGATAAAGTGTGTGCCAAAAGGTCCCTGCTCAGCATTAATCGTGACAGCACGAATTTAAACGTCAATAATTGGTAGCAAAGCTATTAGGTTTGACACTAGGACCACAAATTATAAAGAGTGTACTAGGACTAAATGTTTACTAAATGTACATTGGTGTTCTTAACTCTTCAGGTATGCCTACAACTCGTAAATCAATAAAGCATGCTCTTCCGCGAACTCCCATGGCCTGCGATCTTCCGGTTGCTATACTGTTGTGTACCACGCATGCACCTGGCGGTGATAATGGTTGCTAGTTCCCGCGGCGGCACCGCACCGTGACCGCACAACATGCGTTATGCACCATAATTAAACAGAAGAAAACCAGCTGAGTCTTATGCATGTGCCATTATTAATGTAAAGACGTAGCTGTGGTGATTCACTTCCTTATTGTTTATGGTTAATTATATGCAGATACACCTTCGTTGGTGTAATTGAACCTCATGCAATAATTTTACATTGCACCTACAAGAACCAACCACGTAAAATTTACTTCGCTGGCGTAGGGACCTAAAGTAGATTTTGGTCTGCGATATTATAGTAAAAAAAATAAACTTAGCCTAACATAGATCCCACTACTGGGCAAAAGCCTCACCTCAACAATGAGGAGATACGAGCCATGCTCCAACCACGCGGGCTCAGTGCGGATTGGTGGAGGGGTGTTTGTAAGGCAAGTGACAAACCTTACTTTCAGATGTTATCAAGCCGCCCTAGGGCCTCTGACTAGGCTTTACGACTACTACTACGATACTATAGTACGACCGCTTATCTGAGATCTCACATGCGCGTTACAGGGATGCGGGGGCAGTTAAAATGGGGGTCCTGAGTGGTGCGGGCGGCGGGCGCTTATGACTTGATTGGGTGATTTGAATTTTGAAATTAGCATTTTTTTTCAAAGTTTACGTCTATCCCCACACCCCTGTACCCCGCAGGCGAGGTCTCAGATAAGCTGTCGGACTATAGACGACGCCGCTCTTTCCGACCGGAGAGCTATCTGGAGATCACGCACGTTCTACTCTTCTTCATCTTCACAGGGATATCTAGGGCGTTTCCCACTTAGTGGACTACTAATATATACCTATTTTGTTCTAGTTATGCTTTTACGTATGTAGTAAAACGTTATATTACCTACCATAAAAATGCTTCGTAATGTTTATTATTGAAATGATGGAAATATGTTGTGTGCGTCATATTTTCCCGAGTACCGTCCGTTAACTCATTTACTCATTGTATGTAGTAATTTTTCTCTATATGCTCTTACTTACTCGTAGTTTGCGATTCTAAAACGACTACTTTGAAAAGAATAATAAATTTGATTTTTTTCGTATCGAAGAAGAAGAAAAGGACAATACAAAGAATGCCTTAATCACTTTAACCAAGCTTAATCACTATCCGTAGTAGCTAGCAATGTTTTTGGTTTTAAACTGCACATAAATTAAATTGATCGACTGTGGATGATCCGGTGGATCCGGTCCTACCGGATGACACAGTCGATCAATTTTTGTAAGCGAAATTTAATTTAATTTCGTAAAAGCTTGCAAACAAATTGCTTAGGTTATAAAAATATTTATAACTTAACATATCTGACAAACACCCACAAGTGTATGTACGTGGCGACTGACAAATTAAATCTCTTTGACTGCCATGCCGCTTTCCCGTCCGATCTGATGACCCAAGCAGTCATTAGGGGTGTCTCCGGCTCATTACAGGAGCTTTCCCATCACCAGCGCCTCCATAAAAACGTTGATTTGCCAGCCCGAGCCGCTCCGGCTAGACCAGACGATCTTGGGCCATAAGTGGCGCACGCGTGCTTTCTCCGCAACTATAATGATACCTCATAGCCTTCGTTTCGTCAACGAATACTGTCTTGTATCACCACCGCATGAGGTCGACTTTTAAACGACACCCGAGTGAAAACACTCGATGACGGAATTATAAAATGCTATAAATGGAGCTAGTTCGTTTCATGTTTACGTTTTGCTGGAAAGCAAGTGATTCAGTGGATCAGCTTACGAAAATGTTAATTGTGAATGATGCATCTTCGCTATGTATGCTGTGTCGGCTGTTTTGTGCGAATGAATTGAAGATTAAGTCTATTTTGATTAGCTGTTATTTCATCTCATTTTTCACTGATGAGTGAATTAAATAACTAAGTGCTACTTATGATGTCTTCCCCGCGACTTTTAGATTTTCATCAAGATCCGCGAGAGTCGGGCGTTGGATAGGTAGATCGGGAATTTTTATATTGACTCCAAATTACAATCTATTGATGTTCAGACAAAACCAACTCGACTACTCACACAGACAAAACGAACTGACCGGTTCGAACCCAACTGAACCCACTTATTTGCTGATAACGTAACTTAAGTACACACTCATCACCACAACTCATTTACGATTAGTATGACTTGATTGCTTTTACACCCCACGAGTGAAGATTTCATTGCCATAGCGTGTTTATCATAAAATTAATTAAGTTCAAACTGGGCAGTAAAATTGTGAGTTAACTACAACCGATTTAATTATATCTGTTACTGTTTGTTACTTGTCCAGTCACAGCTCTCCACACACGTCGTACGCTCTACTTGTAAGAGGCCATAAACGCACTGGCACCGAGACGCTTTCTGTTACAATTACTTGAAGTAATTCACGCGGCATATTTAGCGAATAAGATGTTCAATCGCGATAAATATGTAATTACAAACCGGTGAAAGTGTGCTGATGTGAGCCGATTGTATCTGTCGATCATAAGCAACATTGAGATATCGAATCTTGAGGAATGAAAATGATCTCCTTTGAATTCAAAAGATCAATCATGGCGCTTTTATTGAGTTCTCAGTTTCCAATCAAACGTTGTACTGCGGTTAGAATGGAGTGGTCGATATTGCATCTCCCATTTTTTATATTGGGCATAAAAACCTGCTATGCAGCAGACAAAAGCTGATTTCAGTAAGTAAGTGGAATACACTTATTATTTAGATTTAATGTAAATAATTAATTTTTCAGTCCTGAAAAATATTCCAACGAATATTTTTTTTTTTTTTCAAATCTTAGTAGACATGGTAAATCTTTTTCATCAATGGAATATATAGTATCGTGGTATCGGATATTTGAGAATGTTAAAACTAACTTAGATTAAGTACTTAGATTCTTTAACTTCAACCAAATGTAACTTAAGGTACGTAAAATTTCATCATAAACTTTTAAAGCCGACGAGCATACATTTTCTAATTGATTTGTAGTCACGCTTTCCTGACTTCAACTGGAGGCCCTATATCATTTATAGCGTTTACAAAATTTTCCTCATCGTTCTGGATTATTGTATGTGTAGCCATGTTGCAGATGCAAATTATACGATTATAATTTTGTTACGCATTGTGTTGCTCTAGTGGTCTAGTTACAGGCCCTAGTGTTCTACAAAGGTGTAAGGTCGTAAAATTCCACGACGTAGCAAAAAAGATATATTTATCTATAGAAGTTCTATGTTCATTGCAGAAAAGCATTTTTTTCATGTAATATACCACTCCTCTTCCTAATCACACGAGATCCAAGTGGAAACGGTTGGCGATCACCCGCACTACTCACTTTGCCCTTACTCTGAATGACGATTATGTCAGTATTATCAACTGCCGTCCCTGTCACGTATGCCAGCACGAACAAGCGTGATGGTTACACTCGAAAACACAAGCATCGCAATACGTCTATGACCGAGACGTCCAGATTTTTCCATGGTTTTTATCAGTATTTTGCATTGTTACAGTGGCAGCAGTCCTTTGCTGACGGCGTTCCTGGCGCTGTCGCTGCTGTGCCTCGCGTGCGGCAACAGCGCCGCCGTGCTCGCCGCCACCGGGCTGCAGCGCGATGCGGCGCGCGCGCAGCCGCCAACGCACGCTAGCTTTGAGGTACGCACGTCATTATAGCGCGTACGCACCGAGCACATAACCTCTATAGGTTATGTGCTCGGTTTTGTCTCTATAGACAAAATGTCATTAATTTTGTTTCAGAAAAATTCCGTCAAAATCCCTTGGAACTGAATGCCTTCGTTTTTTCTTCAACACATTTTGTCAAACAAATCCACTTATTTCTTTACATCATCATCCTCCTAGCGTTATCCCGGTTTGTGCACTCGCACACGAGGGCCCAGGGTCCGCTGACCATGATTCAGGATGTGGCAGATTAGGTAATTACAGTGGAGCGACTGCCATATGACCTCCGTGACCCTGTTACCAAGGGAACCTGACCAGTTTTGGATCATGGTCACACATGCAGTCGCCTGAATGTGCAGGTTTCCTCACGATGTTTTCCCTCACCGTAAGAGCATCGGTTAGTGAAACAACTAATGTACATAACTCAGAAAAAGTCATTGGTACATGGCGACATGTGGGATCGATCCGGCACATTCCGCATGAGATGCAACCCGCTAGCCACTGCGCCACCGACGTTCATTAATTAACACTTTTCGTATCAGTGCCAAGCACTGATAAGTTTCAAAAAAAAATCGCGCTTTGCCTCTATAGGTTACGTGCTCGATGCGCGTACGCCTCTAGTACTGCCAGGTCTGTGTAACTTCCAGCATAGGTAGCAAAAACGTACCTTCGTGCGGCGACTCACCGTGGTGGGCTACACAAGGTGGGTGTCGCTGGCCGGCAACGACACGCGCGCGCGTTTTATTTACCGGCGGCGCGCGGCACTACGTTTCTGGCTGGACGAGCATGAATAAAGTCCTAGAAAGGTGCACTAGGTGGTGTTAGTAGTTTCTTTTAGCAGTCAACCCTCTCGCGTCGCATGATAATATGTCACTGAATAGGTTTAGTGTATTATGAATTATATTCCAGAGCTATAAGAATGAAATTAACTTGAAATGTATGACTCTATACAGACTCAAGCACATTTTCGTGTAGACACCTACGTCTACTCGAAAATGTGCTTGAGTCTGAGGCGAACTAAATTACACCATATCGGTGACGATCATATTGAGTAGACATTTCTATGAATTTCATTGCAAAGTCAAACTTCTGTACGGAGTACTAGTACTTATTCTGTGGTACTGCACCGACGGGTCACGTACGCTATGCGTTGTAAGTACTATACGGTAACGGGCTGATTTAAAAATCACACTTGGATTTGACATGGTTTTTGTGAAAATATTAATAATGTACTCCTAGCCTTTCGACTACAGCGGCCAATCTCAACAGAGAGCCGACTGCGCGGGAGATATTATAGTGCACAGGTTTGTGCGCTATAGATAGATGCACTCTCTGTTTTTTAACTTCCATTAATCGGTGAGACGGCAATCCGATATAACTGAAGAGAGATCAGGCGCAGGACCAACGGCTTCAAGTGCCATCTGAGACACGAGGGTCTTGACAACACCAAGTTTCTGACTCCGAAGTCAGGAAGCTGAAGATATGACCAAACTACCAATCAACGTATTACCGTCTTTGTTAATACGAGTACATTGATAAGATTTAATGTGTACCTAACATATTTCTTCTCTGCAAAGCAAACATCAACCGCCAGTGCGCCCTTTGGATATTAACATTCTTGATACATTTTACTACGATTTCAGGAAAATTACCCAACAATAAAACAAAAAAATATCCAATTGAAAATTGTAGGCCCAATGCCTATAATTTTCAGTTTATCGAGGCGCTTAATAATGTTGCTATACCCGCTAAATGTTTATGTATAGCCAACCTAAAATTACCCGATTTACATAATAATTGACAGTGATGCACAATTTCCTTGAAGTCGAAACTAAAAGGTGTAGCAACGTCGGCAATCGCCGGTATCATCGTCTTACTCAACTGCTAATTGTTTTTAGAAACAAATAGAGCGTGTTATGCGTTAGGGGTCATCGGCCAATGGTGTTTATTTAAAGTCCTATTAATAAATTAATAATAAGAATTTCATCTCACTTAAGATGGCTTTATATTGCTCTATAATTTTTGACTCGTTATTCGTAAAAACTAAAAAAGTACCTGTAATTTTACACTTATGTGCCTTAGAAACCTTAGGGATAACTGTATGTATAGAAAACCACTTGCTGCGAAACTTATTCATTTAAATTGACTGATCTATTCGTGATACGGCTTCATCTGTACGCGAGTATTACACAGCGGTAGAGATCGCACATCGGTTTGATGCTATCCGTCACGTCACACACGACTCATCCTGCGCATGTTCACTCAGCTTCGGAAATTTGTACGAGTACAATAGCAAGCAATATGTATTACAAAATATATACGTTTTTTTGAGAAAACGTTCTCTAAGTGACCCGATTTTATCGTTTATTACTAAACAAGTGGATAAAGCTCGATTAGATCTTAAGCGAGTTTATATGTTGACTTGTTTTTTAGGTAAAACGGTGAAATCAGCATTATCATTTTCGAGCATGGTTTAAAATAAGGAATTCATAGGCTATATTGACTTGCATTTCTGTAGACAGTCAACTTGTAAACTCATATAAGTAAAGATTTTTTTTTTATCTTAAACTGTACAATGCGCAAATTGCGCACGTTCCGAGATCTTGTTAATTAAGCTCGTGGAGCAGAAACAAGCACAGCAATTGGCTTTACAGAACAATCTGAAACTATTTATAGTATTTATTACACTCAGCTTCGGCATCGGTTTTTAGAGATGCAATTGCGTTGATTTGCCTCGAAGGAGTTTCCAAGCTTATAGTAAAAAGTTTGTATAGTTAATGACTGCTCGTCCCATAACCTACTAATTTCCACGGCTTGTGATTCGGAAATAAGGTATACTTATTTGTTGATTTCTTATGTAAGTACATTCTAAACCCCTAACTTAGGTACTCTTATTATAGCCTAACAAGATTTATTAGGCTATAATATTATTTTCAAGCTTTTTGTTTGTTCCGGAAGTGGGTGTGTCTAGTGCGGAGCATAATGTCGCCAATCGAACCGTTCGCATTTTAATACTAACTTAGCACCTCGAGCAGTGTTGTAGCCATAGATAAGTTTAAGTACATAGGTTTGGATAGCTTAGCTACCATGTTGTATAGAGGCAGGTTGACCGTCTAAAGTGGTGTTTATTAATTGGCCACTTTGTGGCTAGAGCTCATGAAGTGAAGGTTTGCGCTTTAGGTTAGCAATTTGTGTAAAACTCGGTACAGAAGTTCTATACCATAGTTCCTTGGTAGACAGATACTGTAACTCCGATGTCTATGGATGCGCACTCACTTCCATAGAGGCAACGGAGCGTCTGCTCACGCAAGACACGTTGTATCGTACATTTATCGCCATGACAAGGGTTTATTATTAAAACACCGTTGCATAGCAGTATCCAAAGTTTCAAATGTTTGTGTGATGAACACGAGCATTTGTACCTACGTCATGGATGTATATAAACATATATAAGTATGTCTATCCGTTATCCTAGTCGCCATAGCACAAGCTCACGCTTAGTTTTGGGCTAGATAATTGGTGTGTTATTTTTATTCTGTCAACAATATAACACATACCTACGTTTTGCATTTTATGGTCTCTAAGGGTTCCGTAGTCAACAAAGAAACTCTTATAGTATTTAAGACAGTGCTAACTAAACGTTCGTGACCGGCGCGCTCGCGCAGCGTGTCATTAAGTTCTAATTCTACCCCCGGAGTCGAACCTTGACCGTTGCGCAAGACGTGAGGTAATCTTCATCCATCACGTTTTCGTGTTTGTGTTTACAGCTGGTGGCTCTGTTGTATAAATACTTTAAATGGCAATTCGTGCGCCGTCTATCCCTCCGTTATTATTATTACACTTTGTAATAAACAATGTTATTGAAGCCCTTCATCATCAGCATTAGTTTGGCGTAATATGTACTTAAACATAATTTTGATTTTGAAATGATCTGACTTCCATAGAATTAATCCTTCAGCCCAATGTTAGTAGCAGAAAGCGACGGTCTTACAGCGTAGGAATGCGACTGGATTTTCGCATTTAAAGGCTGAAGGCGAATCAATCACAAAAAGTCACCTCCTATATATTTTTACTAGCAGTTCCCCGCGACTTTGCCCTCGCCAAAGTTTAGTAGTAATTTTTAAACTGAACGTGTACCTCTATACCCTGGGAGGCTCGAGCTCTGACAGACGCCATACTCTAAACTGACCAGCGCGGAGAGCTTGGAAACCAAGAATACTATGACCCACCACAAGAGCTAGACACACGGAATATAGTGCCTTATGGGTTATCTTTAGACAAATCAAAATCATCCAAGGGGTTATCTTATCTTGCATATTTCAAAAATTTAGTCAAATTCAAATAAATTTCACTCACAAAAATTAATCGACTGTGTCATCCGGTGGGACTCGAACCCACGTCCCTTCGCTATCCGGGCGAGTGCTCTTACCAACTGAGCGACGGAGGACGTTAGTCAGCCGACGAATTTTTGTAAGTGATTGCTACGCCATCAGTGAGCCGGCGTTCGATTTCATCAATACTTGGGGAATGTACCCGCATGTATTATCATCATTAATTGAATTTCGTAAAAACTTGCAAAATAATTGCTTAAGTTATAAAAATAACTATAAATGTAGTCAAACCAAACGGTGTTATTCAAGTAGTGTCCTCATTACATTACATCAAATCTATAAGTTTTGCACAGCTTTTTAGGGTTCCATAGTCCAACAAGGAACCCTTATAAGATCGTTCAGTCCGTCCGTCCTAGTCTGTCTTAGCAGAATATCTTCTACGTTTATGGACTGATTTGCATGTAACTTAGTTCGAGGATACTTCACATATAGATCTCATTTTAAAAAATACAAAAAATGAAAATCACCCCTTTTTAAGGGTACCTCCCCATTCATGTAAAGGGGGGGGGGGGGTGAATTATTTTTTTGAGTGCACCCCCTTGTGTGGGATATCGTTGAAAAACTATAAAAATAAGGTAGGGTTTCCATACAACACTTCTTTATCAGCTTTACCATTTGCGAGATATAGCCCGCCAAAGTCGTTTACACGGTGTCCCCCCCCTGTAATTTCTAAAGTCTTGGACCTATAAACTTCAAATCACTCACGTAAAGAAACAGGCGCGGAAACTCTTATTTAAAATTATTTTGGGTATCCTGTAATAAATACTTTTGAAATTATAAATAAAATCAAAATATATACTTTTTTCCAAAAGGACAGTATAAACTTAAAAAGTTTTTTTTGCCTATACTGTCTAATGTTGTAAGTTAATGGTACGGAACCCTTCGTGCTCGAGTCTGACTCGCACTTGGCCGGTTTTTCTTACAAAGTTTAAAACCCAAAGAATGTTGTTTCCCCTTGTGTTGACATCCCGTTCAAAAGCATGAGTGACTCACACAGGGCTATCATATTTACCGCACAGATTTTTCTCATTATTTTGAAATACAAAATCACAATTTAATGTACAAATAAAATTAAATATTATATTGAATAGAATAGAATAGAATAGTTTATTTGCGTTTAAATAAGAAAAGAGACAATAACTACTTGAATTTTAAAGTAAACAGTAAATAAAAATCAACCTAGGTCGAAATTGCACCTGCAATCAACATTTTATCTATCTGTGCGACTTGTGACCGTGCCCCTTCCTCCATCCCCTCCCTTTAAAGGGAATCAGGTTTTTTTTTCGGATTTCACAATATGTCATCTGATAAGTGGTAACCCTATTTACACACGTCGCGCACGTGCGCGGTGCGCGCGCGCAGGTGCCGGTTCTACCGCAACGCAGCGGACACTTTCACTGCCATAAATCATCGCCCTTTGACGTGCGGACCGCTGCCTCGCTGTGGTCTGAGGGTGCCTGAAACATAAGTCCCGTTGGCGAATGTCGAGTTAAAAAGCTGTGGTAAATAGATTTACGTGCACTGTTGGTAAAGTTTTAAATAATTACTTATATTTTCTGAAAGTTTTGAGGCTGTGATCGAGACTGGGTTGCACCATCTTACTAAATTAAAGTGGTGGAACTCGGCCTAAAAGTTTATAATATTGACAAGTACTGTTATATACATGGTGTTTAACGAAAGATATCTTTCCTTGGAGACGTTAGAGCATAGCTTATTTCGTGTTATTTAAAAAATGCAACGGTTTTTGGGTAAAGGGAGTGTGAAGTACAGTCAACATCAGAATGAGTTGACTGACAGGTCTGCCGGTTCAGTGACGGTCCGGTTTAATAGAAATGGTCACTTAACTGTGTTGTAGTTTGTACCCATCTATTTAAAGATAGCGACAAACTTTACTTTTATCTCTTACATCGAGGAACTTGTACGTGTTGAAGAAAAAGAAGTTGCTTTGTCAAAACAAGAAAGTTAACACTTGTTTATTACGACTGGTAAATACTGGTGCTTCGAAAGGCACGTTAGGCAGTTGATCCCGGCTAATATCTATTAGTATTAGTCGTTAAGCTTAGTCAGAGGCCCCAGGGCGGCTTGATAACATCTGCCAATGAGGTTTGTCACTTGCCTTACAAACACCCCTCCACCAATCCGCACTGAGCCCGCGTGGTGGAGTATAAGGTGAGGCCTTTTCCCAGCAGTGGCATCTATATAAGCTGACCTTACTGGTAAATACAAGTAGTTTCAAGATCTCTGCAGGCGCTAGAGTTTTCACTTCCAACGCTTGTCATCGCATTATTCCGAGAGTGACCCTTGCCCGAGAGGGTTACATCACTCGCCGTGGGAATGAAGATGCAATTTGTGCAAATATGCAATTTATGTATACCCTCGATACGCCATTACGGCCTAATCTACGAGATTATGATTGCACGTATGATATAATGCTTCCATCATGGCTTTGTGGTTGGGGATTTGACTTCTGGGTCTTAAATTCGGTTCCTACATAAAGTGGTCAACGTATAGTTTGTTTAGGGCAGTTTAGTTTTGAATCTACCTTATAGTCCGTCAAAAAACACGTTTCGATGTCTCGAAGAGCATAAAAGTCATTTATTTATGTAATGTAGGCCCACAGGGGGCACTTATACACGTCCCAACATATTATTTTTTAAGCCCTACCACTTCTAAGTCATCATTTAGATTACCAATCAAACCCTATGGTGGTTCGTAAAGTCTCACCAGTAACACCATTAAACACTGAACAGTCCACATACTAACAAGTTTAAGCGTTGGTACTCGAACGAACCTTAAATAAATAAAATAGATAGATAATATAAATAGAATAGTTTAAAATATACATATACCTTTGAGTTATCTTTGAGGTCTAAAAAAACTTATCAGGAGCTCGATCAATCGTCACGTTCGTCGTATCTCCCGCCGATCGTTTCGTAATGACGACGAGTGATGGGCAAGAGGTCAGCGGTCATGGTGATGACATAATTGATATCATTTTATGGTTTTGAACCACCAGATGTTTTCCATATAACGCGACCTTCGTCCAAGACAATTCTGGGAACGCGACGGTACGTGGGCAGATTGATGGGCTGTTGTGATATATAGCGTGATACGAATAAAATATACACATGTACTGACAGTAATTGAATAATACTAGTGATAAATGGTATCTATCTATCATCGCTACATACATGTGAAATAACCCTGACTTTGCACGGGCAGAAATGAGAACATCATGAGTAAATACAATAAGCATCCATGAAAGATAGACATTTATGTCGCGGATTATGAAATGGTTACTACTACCACATGTTATGGCGGACTTTTTTTACTTTGATTTACGCATCGATTTCTATTAAATCTATCAGACGACATATTCAACAATCATTATCATTAAGCGTTAACAAATTGTTGACGCTTAATGATAATGATTGTACGCCTAAGTACACATTTCTCAGGAATAACCTCAATCTGGAATACGCCTAAGCACGCCTAAGTACACATTTCTCAGGAATAACCTCAATCTGGAATAACCTCAATTTGGAGTATAGCACTCTATGGATGTAAAGCGTGGACATTGACAAAGAGGGACAGAGAGAGACTGGAAGCCTTCGAGATGTGGTGCTGGAGGAGAATGGAGCGTATAAGTTGGACGGAGAAGAAAACAAATGAAGAAGTTTTGTCTATGGTTAGGGAAAAAAGGAGATTGATGGAAACAATAGAGTGTAGGAGGGGACGAATGTTAGGCCACCTGATTCGACACGACAATTTTATTAAAACGATAATAGAAGGAAGAAAAGAAGGAAAAAGGAAGCGAGGAAGACCAAGAATAAGCTACATGCAGCAAATAAAAGAAAAGATAAATGTCCGGTCGTATCAGGAGGTTAAGGGAGGGCGGAAAGCAGAGAGGAATGGAAAAAACTCCACCGACAAGAGCCTAGCTCTTAAATTGGATGATGAACCTCAATCTACAATGAGCATATTATGTGTGCCAAAATATGCTAGAGAGTTAGCTCTCTTTATTCTAACCAATATTTTGTAAAGTGGGCCAAACGTCGCAGCACCTTTTTTAATATAAACATTTATAGCTCTAACAGTTCCGAAATAAGCACACTAAACAGTTACGCCAGTATAACACGGCTAAACAGATTCCTGCATCATTGATTTGTTTGTTTTTTTTTGTTAAAAAGTGTCAAAGTGAATCGTCTATGATTCGCGGAGGTCGTTGACCCGCGCGGCGACGGAGGCTGCGCGCGCGCGCGGTGACGCGTCCGTCACGTAACAAGCATTCAATGACGGTTGTAACGCAAGTGTGGTAGTGCAGTTCATACTGATAATCAATATTGTTTTAATTTTTAAACGACTTTTAATAAAGTATGACTGGATATTCTGTATGAAGTGGATTTAAAGTTTATGTTTATGTATAAGAAAGTAACTGTTATTATTACACACACTGCCAGGTGGTCCTACTATGATCGTATAATTGTTCTGGTACTTACTTTTGTAGACGGGAAAAATAAAATACAATTATATTGTTTTAAATTTCCGCTAAAAGTTAAGAGAAATTAAGTAGAGAAATTTAAAGCAACATAATTGTATTTTATTTGCCCATCTAATAATCGATTTCCGCAAAGTCACGCCTGATTCTATTAATTACTTACTTTTGTTCTGTTTTTTTTACTTATAGGCGCCATTGACCCAATGTCGTGTGTTGCGATTTCGCACATGAAAATGGGTTGTAGGCAATTTAATGAATGAATATTTAAACAAAAGAAAAATGTATTCCCATGTA
Source organism: Pyrausta nigrata (assembly GCA_949316185.1). Lineage (NCBI taxonomy): Eukaryota > Metazoa > Arthropoda > Insecta > Lepidoptera > Crambidae > Pyrausta > Pyrausta nigrata. The sequence goes on from OX438943.1 coordinate 653,847, forward strand.
CTTTACTTTTCGTCTGACTGACTACCTCATTGGTCTAGTGGTCAGCACGCTGGGTACTATCCACGAGGTCCCAGGTTCGAATCCCGGGTCGGGCCGAGTGGGTTTTTCTGTCTTGAAATTACTCAGACACAGCTCCGGAGTCAGGAAGTTTGTGGTGTTAACATCCCCGTGCCCCGGAAAGCACGTTAAGCCGTTGGTCCTGCGCCTGATCTCTCTACGGTCATGTCGGACTGCCGTCTCACCGAATTATGTGATTGAAGGAACAGAGAGTGCACCTGTGTATTGCGCACACACTTGTGCACTATATTATGTCCCACGCAATTGGCTAATCCCTGTTGAGATAGGCCGCCGTAGTCGAAATTCGGCTAGGAGAACATTATTACTTTTCGTCTGAGAAATAGAATTATAGAGATCGCTCGCAAACAGGAAACGTTAGACCAAACTTCAGGAGAATTTTCTATCAAACGAAATTCTTCTAATCGTGTTTTGAGAGCCATAATTATCTGAACGATGTCCTGAAATTTCTGAAAATATAGGTTTGTTACTCTCACGATCGGATTCTTATCATAAAAATGAACCTTTTCAACGCGTTTCTTCCTGACTGAGCTCTTAAACGTTTGCAAGGCCTCGAAAATATTTCGCCTTAACTTTATTTACATTTTAAAAATTAACGAATTTCATATTAATATGGACGAAATATGAGTGATTATCTTGTTATATTTTTACCACTTCCATAATTCCCAAATTCACCACTTATTTCTGGTCTCAGGATGAAATGGAAGCCTGGACGCCCGTGCTGACCAACATCGCGCTTCTCATCATAGCCTCCGTGCACTGCCTCGTCTGCATCGCGAGCATCTACCACCTGTCCAAGCGCGTGTGCCCCTGCTTCCGGCGGAAGCGAGCCTTCGACCACAACCAGTTCGACCCCAACTTTAAGCAGTATATTGTGCACATTGATGAGAAGGAGAAAAAGGGACAGGAACTGTGTAAAGAGCTGGAGGGAAAGCTGCAAGAGGCGCCGAAGAAAAAGAAGGTGAGTGTTCATTTTAAACATATCACTCTCTCTCTCTCTCTCTCTACTTTCTCTCTGGGTGAGTGTGTGTGTGTATTTTCTTCTACCGTATTTTAGCTAAGACTGCCAAACGCAACAAAATCAACCAAATATAGTGGAGATAATATAGTGTACAAGTGGGTGCACCTCTCTGTTCCTTTACTCTCATGAACGGAGAGAAATCAGGCGCAGGACCAAACGGCTTGACCCGCTTTCCGAGTTTTTCTGCTTGTAATTATAATATTCCATTAATGGTATTACCATTGTTAATTAGTGCTGCTGATTACTGATCACTGATCATTATTTTTCTATCAATGTTACTAATCGTTGTATCATTTTATATTGTTGCAATCTTTAGATTTAATGCTTACCTCGTTCTGCGTATATAAACTGCTATTAATAGACCTTAATCTAGACACCAGTAACACTTTGAGAGTCCCGTTATTTATTTCATGACTTAAAAAAAATCCAGCATTATTTTCTGTTTTTCTTACCCAGTAAAACTCGTAACAATAAATCTGCTATTTTATCAATTTACCTAAGTAATCATATTTTTCGTTTAGGACGAGGCCCCCGAATTCGGCAGCGCGAACAGCAAAGAGAAGCTAGTGACGCACTGGCTGGGCCGGCACCAGGGAGTGCTGGCTCCCACGGGCCCCGGGGCGCCCCCGCAGCCGCGGGGCCCCGCCCCCGTGCCCCCGCCCCGCGGCCCGCGCCGCCACGGCGTCAGGAAACAGAGGAAACCGCCCATGGTGCTGCTGCCGGCTCATCCTGCTAGCACGGTGAGTTTAATTGTTGATATTTGTATACTTTTAAAGTTTTTTTATATATGATGCTAAATAGCTGCCGGATATTTGTTACTGTTATTTTGTTTTATATAGTATGTATACTTATGAAGGTTTAGAAAGATATTTTTTTAATCTTCTTTCATGAAAAAAATTATGGCTACCACTTCTAGGCATAAGTAAAAATCTTTGTGAACAGAATTATGTTATTTTTCTATATTACATGGAAAAGTTTTTTCTTCTGCAATTTTTTTTATCTTCATAGAAGTGGACTTTTTATACTTCGAAAATCTTTTTTTTAATTATTTTTATGTTTTAAATAAAGTATGCTTTCATATCACAATCTCAAGTGTTAACAAGCACTATTTAAAGACGTAACGCGTTGATGTCTTTTCTTTAGAGCGATGTGAGCGAGGTGTCTAGTGGGCTACTAGTTACTGTTAATAAGTCCTAATAATATTATTAATTCAATATTTTGCACACAGTTTATTGTAAAAATATTAAACTTAGGTAAGAGCATTCTCTACCAGTCAACCATAGGTCCAAACGGAGAAAATACAAGCGGCTCCAAGCCATCGTAAATTAGGAAAACGAGTACCAACATTATTGCGTGTAATTAGCTTAAGTAGCAATTTATCGATGCATTTAGTTAACCATTATATTCTAAGATTATATTACATGACACTTTGACCGGTAGCTAAAGTGGTTGCCAAAGTAGCGAGGCATTTTATCGGTACGATATTACGCGTAACATTTGAAAGCTTACATCAGATTATAAACCAGATCAAATGCAAAGATATGTTTACTCACGAGCTGCGCCGGATTCCTGCATTAATGACTGTGATTAGCGAAACCGACTGAAACATGACATTATATTAATAATAAAAGCAAAAAGTATAGACTATACAGAAAATGTTTTGAGCGGTAGGATTAAAATATTTTACCATGTGTTATTATTAATGGTATTATATACAAGGCAATCTTAACTAAAAACTATTTGTTTGTATTGTAAATTTAGTGCAAAGATAGTTTGAGACCCTGGAAAGGACATAAGCTACTTTTTTCGCGATATAAAATCATTAGGGTGGTGAAATGGGGGATGAAAGTTATTATGGAAAATCAAACTTTTGGCGCGGGCGAAGTCGCGGGGAACTGCTAGTTATTCAATATTATGTTAGTGTCTTGGATGAATTGTGTTTTGTTTCTCCTTTAAGTGTCCATTTGTCGCGTCACGAAATGTACGATAACATCATAGTCATTATCATAACATTGTAGGGATGGTTTCCTAGATTACAACTCTGGAACCAAACCCAACTATAATAGTTAATACGAGGAGCAAAGCTATTTTCCTAATAAGTTTGACAAAGTTTTCACACATGGCTAACGCAGCGCGAATGTTGAATACAGTCCTATTCTGAAAGTTTTCCATGAATCGGATTTGGAAAGCGAACTCGCTGGCTATTTTTCCGCTGTGACATCGACCATAGACAGCGCGTTTGAAGGTTCCGCATTGCGCTTGCGTCGCTTCCTGAATCCACACTTCACTGACATATGACAGTGTTTTTTATTTGCGCTTGATTTTTGTTCGTTGAAAAATGTTTTAACAAACATCAATATTTGAGTCCGAGTAGATTGACTGATACGAATCACGATCTTATCACACGAGTAGCTAGTGCAACGAATATTGTCGAAGAAGATTATCTGCAATAAAAATTCAATAATGGGGTACTTATGACAAAACAATCAAAATAAGGAAGAAGCGACCATTTTAGGATGGAGTCCAGCACGATCCCACGCAACGTTTACGTTTTATGCGTTTCCGTACCTGTCGGCTGTTCAGGCGCATCAAGCGTGTGTGGCCGTCAACTTGACGATCGTGTGAAATGCGCGCAGGGACACCTGTCCTGCCTTCAACAAGAGGCGAGTAGGCTGCCCTGGACAAATAAACAACGAATAATTGACCAAAGTGACGAACCATCTTGATGCGATGTCCACGCTCCAGACTTCAATGCCAGCGTTTGCGAGTTCGAATACCGTAAGGGTCAATGTTTGTATGATGAGCCCGAGCATTTGTACTTAAATCTTAGATGGTTATAAAGTACATAAGTACGTCTACCCGTAACTTAGTCATTATAGCACAAGCTAACGCATAATTTGGGACTTGGTAATTAGTGTGTAACGCGTACGTCAATCGGTTGTCCATTGGCAGGACATGAGTGTGAGTATGTGATGGGCGAGTGTCTCAAAGCAGTATCGCGCCTGACCACTACACCAGCAGAAGGGAGGCTGCTTGACGTTGAATGCAAAGATCTTTATTGTCATACAGATTTTTCATCTATGAAAAAATTGTCGATAGGCTCTTACATACATTCGTGTTTCAACCATGGCTTAGGGCAGTACCTAGGTACAGACGATCTTGACAATTGACGTACATGAAGCCAAGCTATTTTGTAGTCTTCTCACCCCCACAGTTGTCGATCCGCAGCAAAGATCCGCCGCTTTTAACGGGATGGTGCGTTATTTTCGCGATCTTGTCGCTAAATTACGTCATTTGCAGCTTTAGCGGTAGCTACTATAGATAAGGCGTTGATTGCTCACTTAACTGGATTTGTGTCATAGGTATATCAGATCTTACAATGTAAAGAGTTTAAGTTATCTATAGTATTTTACATATTTATTGATACTTTCGGTATTGTTCCTCTATGTAAGATACTTACTCCAAGAAATTAAAAACTCAGCAGTTAAGATTTTGATAAAACTCTAGAGGTACAATTAGCAGAAGACAATCGGCAGCACGTCATTTGAACTACGAAAACAGCTTGTATTAGGTAAGAAATAGAGGCGGTCTCAAGTGGGGTAGTTTAACGTGCAGCTGTGTGTACCTACTTAAAACAATTTGGTAAAATTAATTAACAACTAATATACCAACACGATTCCTGAAGAATTGTAAAGAAGGGACAGTAAGAGTGCAATTTGTCATCGCAAACTTTTAAAAGCGCCTCAAAAATGATCTCACGTATCAATCAAGTGTTAACTACCGTAAAAGGTCGATAAACACTTAACAACAGAGTTAGCTGCGTGTGCGCGGCTCAGTGAGATGAGACGAATCGCGTTTCACCGCGACCAGCGCGCGCGCATGCTTCCGTGCCGCGCAGGAAGATGCTTTAATGAGTTGATCGGTGTCGTCGTTTAGTGGAAGGATGTGAAGTGAGCTCGCTTGTCACGCACAAATCTTTTGTAGCAATTGTCAAACTAACATTAGTACAGTCGGCAGCGCGTCAAGTTGAACTTCAAAAACATCTTTTATTACGCAGAGAAAAAAGGCGGTCTCAAGGTCAACGTGTATAGTATAACGTGCGGCCGTGTTTACTATCAGTAGTCAATTATATTGCTCAAAATACTATGTGCCAAACAACATCACCCAATTGTCTTATTTTAGAGAACCTTATGAAAATGTTTAAATACTTACTCATTTCATAAGTTTAACACAAAGAGTGTATGTGAATAAAAATACTCTAAATAAATAAATAATAAAAGCACACATTTTTTTTATCTCGCTAAACCTGACTTATGCTTGCGTTTTATAAGATCTGTATTTCTACTTAAACAACTACTATTGTATGAAGATTTAGTCGATGAAAGTAACGTGGTGTTTCAATAGAAGCGAACATATAGTATTTTTGACTATACATATTAGAACATTAACACGTTAGAACTATAATAATTTTACGCTAACGCCATAATAAGTCTAAAACATTCAAATCAAATTGAATTACGCTCACTAAAATTAATCGACTGTGTCATCCGGTTGGACTCGAACCCAAGTCCCTTCGCTATCCGGGCGAATGCTCTTACCAATTGAGCTACTACGCCAGTGAGCCGGCGTTCGATTTTATCAATACTTGGGGAATGTACCCGCATGTATCCGATGGAAATATTTTTACAAATATTTAACCATCAGTTGAGATGAAATCAGCTTAACTTACTTTATTTTTATAACTTAAGCAACTTACAAAAATTCGTCGACTGACTAACGTCCTCCGTAGCTCAGTTGGTAAGAGCATTCGCCCGGATAGCGAAGGGACGTGGGTTCGAGTCCCACCGGATGACACAGTCGATTAATTTTTGTGAGCGAAATTCAATTTGATTTCGTAAAAACTTGCAAAAATAATTGCTTAAGTTATACAAATAAATTCTGATACATTGTCTGACCTATGCCTTAGTTACTCAATCTGTTTACTAAGAATGTAATATTTTTCGTACTGTAGTGGTATTGAACTTGGGAAGTTATATCATTTATTTGTAAAGCCCTTCCTCTTTTGTATTGTTTCTAAGCGCTAAGGCCAAATATGGATCATAATAGCCGTTTGTATTCTGATATAACTTAGCTATAGTTACTTTTTCCCATCGTTAAGGTATCGTAGATATACTTGATAAGTAAGTGATAGGAACACATCGTAAATCACACTATATTTTATACTATATTATTCTGCGGTTAAATCTAAAGTGTCGTACGATTATGATATAACGAGCTGTTGGCCGCGACTTTATCTTAGATTCGATGATACTAAACGACGCATATTCATATACCATCCAATCATGATCTCTGTCCAGTAATCCATAAGATATCTAGATATATTGCTCCGGACTAAACACAAGTGAGCATCAAAAGTAATTCAGCACATTTTGAGTCCTTATAGAACACACATTAAGATTCTAACTAACCTTAACCAATTTTTGAACTCCACTGACCTAAACCACAGAATAAGTACTAGTACTCCATACAGAAGTATGACTTTGCAATGAAATTCAAAGAAATATCTACTCAATGTTGGTAACGATATGGTGTAATTTAGTTCGCCTCTGACTCAAGCACATTTTCGTGTAGACACCTACAGAAATACATTGCAAGATAATTTCATTCTTATAACTCTGGAATATGACTCATAATACACTAAACCTATTCAGTGACGTATTATCACGCAACGCGATAGGGTTGACTGCCACAAGAAGCTACTTACGCCATCTAGCGCATCTTTCTAGGACTTTATTCACGCTCGTCCAACCAGCAACCTAGTGTCGCGCACCGCCGGTGAATAAAACGCGGGAGCGTGTCGCTGCCGGCTAGCGACACCCAACTTGTTTAGCCCCTTACCAAGGGGTCGCCGCGCGTAGGTACGATTTTGCTACTTTGGTAATTTTGGGAAGATACACAGGCCTGCCTAAACCAAGCCCTTGCTAGGTTTTTTTAAATCAATATACAGAACTCAACTTTCCACAAAGCTTTGCTAAAAGATGAGCCACGCGATAAGTTTTCAATGCTATGTGGTACTTGCAGTACTCGATATTCTGTGGGCTTACTGAAGTCGATCCTATAAGCTCGAGTCCCTACAAGCATAAACTGGTAGATCCAAGATATAAGTACCCTCTATTGTAGTGATAGTGGTAACGGTGCATTGGAACAATAGGGTGGATAGAACCTTTTATCTGCGGATGTAAAACGCTGAGTTAAATATTGTATCAGCTTTCATTGTTAATTTGCACGCGAACGGTTTCCATTATTAGCTTTTTGCAGCTTCTGATGTGCTCTGGGGAAGTTTTTCAGTATTCAAGAAAACGTAATAATATCTTACTGAAGTGCTTCTAATTGAAAACATCTACGTCACATAATGTACCTTATTGACTTGCAAATAGTATTTATAGTATGAGCTATGCTGAGTTTACTATGGCTGAGTCTTCCAATAATAATTTTACTGTCTTCTTATATCACGTTCTGTCTGCTCGACAGAACAAAAACAAACAATTGTTGTGAATTTATTCTTTGAGATGGATCCATAGTTACATACTTTGCTATTTATTTCACATAATTATAGGTTCATTAAAAGTAATTTTCTTGATGCCAACTTCGTGCGCAGTCGAAATTACGCACAGTTATGATAATTTATAAACGTCACAATAACCCAAAAAAGCGGTATCTCGAGCGTGGTCGCTGATCCAGATTTGGGAAACCGTAATATTGGCATTTATCGAAATACTTATTTGATAAAAAACCGCACAATACAAAACGCTGTGAAGGTGCGTGCGCGCAGCTTACAAAAACAAGTCCCTTTTGTAAGAGCGATTGGATTCATTGGATTAAAGCTGGTTATTGGTGGATTGATGGCATATTGAATGTAGTGGCACAATGTACTTTAAAAGATTTGATTCAAATAAATTCTTAGGTCTGTTTTACGATATGAAGAAAGCAGCAACACTTGTTTAAGAAAAGTAAATGAATATGCTGGTATTATTAATAAAAATAAAAGATCTTATCAGCTAAGTCACAGCTGCCATTACCAACCAAAAAAATGGTCATGGATTCTGAGATACTGCCATGTCTCACATATGGAAATAAAATCCCAACGACTCAAAGAAGAATGGAGAGAAGTTGCCTAGGTATAAAGTTATAAGACAAGGTCAAGAACACAGAAATTTGCAAAAAGACGAAAATAACTGACGCTCTATCCTTCTCGCTAGCCAGGAAATGGAAGTGGGCAGGGCACGTAGCCAGGTACACAGACAGCAGATGGACAAGGAGAGTGACAAAATGGGCCGGGCCTAGAGGCACTAGAAATAGAGGCAGACCTAGCGCGAGATGGGTGGACGAAAAAGTGGTGACGGCGGGTCGTGATTGGCTACCAGTAGCTCAGAACAAAGAAAAATGGCATGCCTTGGAGAAGGCTTTTACCCAAAGGGGGTCCGCACAAATCACATAGTTTATATTTCAACTAAACATTTTCAAAACTTTATCTTGTAACTTGTACGAAATTTCATAACGCTTTATTATTATTATTATATTAATAAAAATCCTGTCACAAAAAGAGAATGAATAGCAACAAAACATTGGTGCATTTAAAGGAAAGATAAGTAACATATACCGAACATAGAGTAACAGAACCGTAGGTGACATCCATTATTGTACTTTTTGTGAATTTAAAATTAGTTCTTACTTTTCACGATTGGATGTGTAATAATTTCGAGCATAGATCAGTGCGCACCCTACCCCAGGGATATCTACCCGCGGCGCGAGCGCAGCGCGTATGAGAGCGGAACGGAACGAGCGCAAAAAGCGCGCCGCTACGCGCCGGAACCGACGCGGCTCCACCGGCGGAGATCAGTGCCAGGCACTTGAGACACGGAAAGTATCAGCTATGATTGATTACACAAAACATTGAACAATATATCGGTTGTAACTTTCATGGTCATTACACTACCGTCCCAAAATGGTACGAGGTGCTACTGTGTGTACTTTGATTCTCACGAGTCTCCCGTATTTCAGCACTACACCAAAAGTCATAAAATTCATTATTTTTGCATGTTGCAGGGGGAAACTTATATACACGTCCCAACACAACAATTTTAAACCCTACCCCTTCTTCGGGACAAATTGTGGGCCAGTTTTGAGAAGAAGCAGCGCAAGAAACTCGGTCCCTCCTATTGTCAAAGCCTCTTTTAATGAGAATGTAATGATGAAAGAGAATAGATACAGAAATTGTGCTGGTTTGAGCTGGTCCACACATTTACATTATTCAAAAAGCATGCCAAGAATCGAGCCACATGTTGAAAGTACATACAGTGGCCAGCACATCAGACTACCACATTATTATAGACACATTCGTTGTAAAATACAATTATATTATGATGTATTGATAATTGTCCTCCGTCCCCCCGATTGATGAGTTTTTGGAGAAGTATATAATTACTTTCTCTGACTTGCTGATTGTTACCATCAAATAATAATACTACGGGTTTACGATGAGTTTGATATTGTGACAGACAGTAGCAGAATTCTTGTGAAGAAGTAATTTGTGAAGAATTTTACTCACCTCATAAAGATCTTTGTGATTTACGGTTGACAATAAAAGCGGAGTTTTACGACTGCGATCACAATCAAAGTTTTCTTTGAGAGATGAACGACCGGCGATAGCTGCGTTAAAGTGTTGATATTACACTTATTGTTCTGCTGGTTATCTTGAGGCTTAGAAGATTTTGGTTTTAACCAGACCCGCCCAAATACCGAAACGATCTACAGAATAGATACTTATACTATGTACAGAAGAATTACTCCGCAAAAGCATTTAGATAAGTAGCGACTCTTTTATATAGCAATTCAGCACCAAACGCTTAACTATATTTACTTAGACAGCTATGTAGAATTTTTTTTCCAAACAAAATTTCTTTTCGCTGAGAAATTCTATCGTAGCCCACAAAATAAAGATTATAAGAAGAAAAGACTTCCAATATTTGGGTGAAAAGAAATAGGGTTCATGTCAAACTACCGTTTTTGGACAATCTATTTGGAACAATATTCTCACAAAAAATTTGGCCGTACGCAGCAGTAAATACAGAATTGGGGTCACAAAAACTTATCTTTACTGGTTTTGCGGAATTGTGTCGGTCGATACATAGTAATATCGCTTTGGGCCTCCAAGTGAGCGAAGGTTTTTTGTCACCGGCCAGCTACTGACCTATCGAACTATTGACATTATAAACCGTTTGCTGATGGCTGGCTGATAAAGTAGGTGGGCGTTCCGCTGTGTGTTTGTTACAATGCAATTTTGGTAACGATTTGGAAATCAAGTTTATCTTTTAGTTGTTACTTCTAAAATGAGAGTGTACACTATGATTTAAATGAATTGTTTATCATAAATATTTATGTAATTTTCATTGAAATACTGTAACATAAAAAAACTGTTGAATTTACTACGACCAAGCCAATTAGACACTGTCAAACGTCTATCGACGACGAATACAACGAAAACACAGATGGAAATCAAAAGCAATGGTCATAAAATAAACTTAGGTAATTCACCTAAATTTAAACAATATTGCTTTTTAACTACCTTTGGTAATTTCATTGTATTCGTGTTTGTGTGATATTATTGTGTTTGACATCGTTATTTTTAGTAGTCCATTGTGATACAAGAAATAGATAAGACTCCATATCATCACTTTTATATCACTCCATATCACTTTTATATAAAGAAAAAGAAACTGAAAATAAAACTCTCAATAGTGATAGACCTTCAATTTTCGTCAGTAAGTCGCTCGATATCACTCGAGAGTTATCGATCGATGCATTTATCGCTTGCAGGACCAAGCCAAAGCTGAGTAAATCAGCGGGGTCGTTGCCCCATCCTTGGCCCGGATTCCTGAGCCCGCGCACCCGCTACAGGTGCACGCGCGCTTTTAGGTGCGCCGCGAGATCTATGGCCGTCGTTTATTTTGACAGTCAACCTCTTTTGTTTTATTTTTTGTTTTAAGTGGCTAGACTTTTTTTCAAAGTCTTTATAACTAAACGGTACGTCAATGGGATTGACATCCTTATTTTGTGTACCTATTCAAAAAATGATAGATCGGAACGACACGGATCGTTCCAAGTATGGCATGATCGTAAGCAATTTACCTTGTGCGATATTATTTTGTCTCGATTTCGTTTCATACCGCCGACGTTAATTTTAGGGTTAACCCGAGGTTACTAACTCCTGAACAATTTTTTGCCCTGAAACTAAATCAAAAGCTAAAATTAAAGTAAATAGTCAAAAGTAATCACTGGTAATTTAGCTTTTAAAATAACTAACAAGGAAATTGAAGGTAAGTGTACTATTTTTAGGTATCTTCAGCAACCATCTACCAAGGATTCTAAATTATATTTCGATTTAATATGACTCAATTTTTATCAATGTGCTATAACAGACGTTATGTATGAAATTGACGTGCTGTACGTATATTGTTACTATTCAGGAAAGTTCAGTCGGAATCTTTGTTCATCATGCAGCATTTCATCTCTCCATTACGGCACAGTCGCCCCATGTCTACAAACGAACTTTCCTCATTATAATAATCATAATTGTCCATTCATAATAAGAAATGCTTTTCGGAATCAGCATGTGTCCGCTCCATGGTTTCTCTCGGACCACTTAGATTCTGGGGCACGAGGTTCGTCCGCTCCACGGATCTCTAATTCTCTATTATTCTTTGTGGCTCGGTTATAAATATTTAGCAGCCGAGCTGTTTGGTTGTTTTCACTGTTTCCTACATATTCTTGAGTATGTAAATTTGAATCCGCCAAGGGAGTCGTGGTTTGGTTTTGTTTGATATAAATAAAACGGTACTGTAATTTATTCGAATGATAAAACTATGCCTATGGATGTAGCACAAAGTAATAATGTTAATGTATTCCTTTATAAGTGGATTAAAAATATTTTTGTCGATAAATGTCTGACAAACAATACAGTTTAACCTTATAAGCGCGATCTTGAAGGTACTAGTATCAAGGTTTTTTTTTGTTATTGGTATGGACTCTATGCAGTCATATAAATAGATGTAATCGGTCCTCTCTCAATTTTTGATTCAGAACGTCACTTTTTTAAAGATTTCACCGATTGCCTTATTTAGCAATTTGATCCGTCAGTGAATTCTAAACCACGTTGATTAGACTAGGAAACAACCTCAATTGCAGATTATTCGTCAAACACTTGATGCCATAATTAATGCAAGCAGTAAGCCACGCACCACAGCGCGCTATTTTCGGCTCGACAACGTTGCGCGCGCGCAATTAAGTCGATTTCCACGCGCGTATCCGCTTGTGCGCACCCGGCGACATTTCGAGCCGTAGTTTTGCCTTATGTATATTTTTTTTTATATCTTTCTGTTTGGATATCTAATGTCCTTTTAACTAAACCAGTCACCAATAAAGGAAATTGTTCTTTCTTCGTGCTTAGAAAAAACTCCAACACAGAAATATCAGATTATTAAGTATTTAACAAGAGGTTTTTTTCGTTGATTTTCGTAAATAATGATCAATTTAAGTTAAGTTCTTTGGGTGTATGTGGGCTTTGTTATAAAAATAAAGCTTTGACTAAGTAGAAAAGGAAGATTAATACATTAGTCTCAAAAGTGAATATTAAAAATTGAGGTTTATTGCCTTTTAAGCGTCTTTGCAATCCGCGCGTATCGCACACATTTACACCGCATGATATCATCTACATAAATCAGAGAAAGTTCTGATCTAATAATTTCCATCAAGTTATAAATGCAGAAGTTGCTCAAATTCGACAAAACAGACATTCAAATTAAAATTATTAGAACTGTGGTAAGGGAAGATTTAAATATGAATTGCGATCAAACACTTTTTTATTATTATAACGACACAATTTTACGAAATTCAATTAACTAAAACTACGTTTAATATTTTTGTGGGTACATCGGAAAAATGCTTCATCGTAAACACAGCCCAAGGCGAATCAAGATATAAGCGTTTAGTACTTTTCAAAGACCATAAATTAGATTTAATACTGTCTCTGGTTAATGTGGGCCTTTATATCTTTTGATTGGCAGAGGCATTACAGCGAGTCAGTCTTGTCTCTGGCCAGACTATTACTAGACTATGGTCTACCATAGATTAATGGGATAATGGCGGCGTTTCCGGCGGGAAAGCGCACAATTAGCGAGGATCAAACGAGCCGCCCAGTGTATGAGAGAGACGGACATAAAGGACGAGAAAGGGACGGACTTTTTCGCTAATTGCGGCGGCAAGTTGCAGCCATGTTGGCACATGTTTGCAGATGATAGCTCATATTTGTAGTAATTTGTGAAATTCATGGGATGTAGCTTCGGAATCCTGGTTTTTCTACGTGATATGATCTCTACGAACGAACGAAGGCTCGATAGCCGACTAGGGAAACTTCACTCGTCGTAAGTTCGTTCAGTACCGTCTTTTACGAAGACATCGCTGTCTAAAGGTGAAAGAAAAAGATGTTAGGAAATCTGCACACTAGTGGCTGGGAGTTAGTTATAGAGTAAAATGAAGAAGGCACTGACACGCAATAAGACTGCTTAAAATGTACCATTCTCTATGAGCATTTATGTAAATTGATACTGAGTGTGGTGTGCAATAAAGAGTATGTATCTATCTTTCCACTAATCTACACCATTAATGTGCTAAGAGTCTTTGTGTGTGTTTTATTCCTCATTCCAAATAATGATCATGACTCACTGGCACTGGCAGTCATGAAAGAAGATAACTACTTTAGGCATAGCGTATATTTTCGATGCTCCGTAATGTGTACGTGTGGAATTTTATATTTTTTATTCGTTATTTTGGGAATGATCAGATTGCACAATTCTCATGTTCACATTATAATTTGCTAAGGTCATTGACCCTTAGCATTTCACTCGTGTTGCGCACAGCATCACGTGGGCATCATCGCAGATCGATGCGCAGGAGTACTGCGCGAAGCTGACCACTTCATTACACTGTTGCTTTCTTATTTGAAAGCAGATTGATTTTCAAGGAACATAGAATCACGATTGTAAGGGTTGTTTGTGATCTCACGTAGCGGCATGACATGTACTTATTACGAGTACTGAAAGAATTGGTCAAATGTGAGCGGATAGGTGCTGACATATCAAAATATTTAAACGAAAGTTCCGTGGAAAACGAAAAACCTTACATCAAAAATTATACTTGTAGATTTTGCATGAAACTGACAGCTGCGTGGCATTTTCAATTTCCTATTTGACATCATTTGAGGGACTTCGAAATCCAAAATAAGCGTATACTCGTACATTTTCGCTAAAACTTCAATGTCATAAACTCTGTCATTATCATCTGTCGCTCACCAGTAGGTAATGGTTTGCTAATAACTGTCACATCAGTTGTCAGATGAAAGTTGTGTAGTTTTAGGATTTGATTTTGTTAAGCGTGTATATTCGAGTGGGATTCACCAATGGCATAAATATAATGTTAATTACACGTACCTACAAAAGATATTGCTCATGTTAACATAAGTTTGTACTTATTGTAACGAGTAATTTGTGCAACTTTAAAGTATGGTTATATTAACATGATGACGCGAAGACACCCAGAAAAATCACCGTGCTTTATCCCACGCAGCAAGTGTATTGTCACGACGAGCATCAATATGTACATCTGCATTCGATTTGATATCTTATTACGATGGCATAAAAACGTATTTCTATAAATTTAATTGCTAGTGACTGTACTAATAATTACATCGGAATCAAGGGTCTTGTAGCGAGCGGAATTCTAGCGAACCTCTTGCGTGTTCCACTATCAACTAACAACCTTAACATTGCCTGCCTTCAGTGACAGCCAAGAAATTACATGCCATTACCACACCGCCTTTGAACAAAATATTTATAATGTTAACGAATCAAACGTGCTCTCTTCGCTTGGAATGCAAAGCTGCAACTCATTTTCATACTATATTTTAATGCGAACGATTAAGACGCGCGCTTTCTATAATGCAAATTGTTGTGTTATGCATTTTGTGTTTTATAATAATGTTTAAATTTATTTATAGCAGATTATTCGATGCATCTGCCTGCCACGCACATGCAGTATCCCAACCCAATCGAATAAACCTATGCACTAGGCATTTTACTTCTACAATTAAGTTTACGAAAGTAATTTATTTTTTAAGCTTTATTGCACAACTAAAACTTTGTACAGCAGGCGGACTTAACATCAGGTGTCAGTATCTACTAGTCATACCTTTGGGCTAAGCAAAAATGAAAAGCAATATTATGAAATATTTTATGATTTGAAATTAGCAATTACTTATTAGCTTTGTAAAACCTCAAGTTACTCACGAGATAATTTGATTGATAGCCATAAAACTTCTCTGTAGTGGTTTAGTATACTGAACGCACCAAAATATTTTTTACTAATTTAAATATGTACTCTTACTTAATACCGACCACTATAAGGGCATTTGTACAACCTTATTGCGGACGTACGAGTATGTCAGTCATAAGGACTTAATATACGCAGTCGTCGACAAAAATGTGATAATATAGACATAGGATGTAGAGGTAGATAATAATAGCTGTCTCAATAAAAAGGTGATAATCGGCAAGCCGGTTTCCTGGCCATCACATAATCGATGGTCACTTCTGGCCCTCCTTACCCAGAGAAAGTTCTGATGGTGCCCGCGGCGCTTGCGCTCTTATGTAACCATTGATTGGATCCGTGATTGGTTGTACTGATGTGTGTTGACGGAGGGAACACGAATGTAATCAAGAACTGTATTTAAATAATTTGGTTAAACAACTAAAAACCGTTTAGAGAAAATTTGTTGATTGCTTTTATTTTATTGAAATCAAAAAGTTTCTGCTTGTTTAAAATTAATAAAAACTTAAACGTAGATGATATACAATAAATTAATTTAGATTACAAGGTAAATCTGTGCTTGTTTCAATTAAGAATATACAGTGTTAAGTAATTTGAGCCATTAAGTTATTATTACTATGTCCAGTTACCAGTTAAATGGTTTGAGCAGATTTTATCATAATAATAATGTCCTCCTAGCCGAATTTCGACTACGGCGGCCTATCTCAACAGAGATTAGCCATCTGCGCAGGACATATTATAGTGCACAAGTGTGTGCGCAATACACAAGTGCACTCTCTGTTCTTTCACTCTCATAATTTGGTGAGACGGGCAGTCTGACATGACCGTAGAGAGATCAGTCGCAGGACCAACGGCTTAACGTGCTTTCCGAGGCACGGGGGTATTAACACCACCAACTTCCTAACTCCAGAGCTGTGTCTGAGTAATTTCAAGACAGAAAAACCCAAACACTCTCAGCCCGACCCGGGATTCGAACCCGGGACCTCGTGGATAGTAGCCAGCGTCCTGACCACTAGACCAACGAGGCAGTCAAGATTTTATCATACCACTTTACTAAACGTTTACAAATAATGGCGTAAAGGCTATCCAAACATTTAGAGCAACATTTTTTCTTTGGTGTATCGTAAGCAATGACAAAACTACTTAGCTTAATCAATTAGATCTGGTGCAGTTGCATAAACGAATTAGCGGGTGAACGGGCATTTTTTGCGACGTACGTGACGCGCGACGCGACCGATCCGCACCAAGCAACAAACGAACAAGCAATCGACAAACAAATAAACAATAGAGGGCAACGACCGCGGAGATGGGAAAGCTGGGGTAGGGCAACTGTGATGTGCGTGAAAAACGGGGGACAAGGGCAGACGGTTAGCTAGCAATGCTAGGATATGCAAAATTAGTCCTACCCTAGTAGACGAGGGTAGAGATAGAGTATGTACATTCAGCCAGCCATGTATCCCAAGAATACACCTCACCAAAGACTGACAACAGAAATTGCAACAATAACTCAGTTCAATTTTAGGGAAACTTGACACTTATTAATTTTTGACGACCGTCTTGGTGTAGTCGTTCGCGTACCGGACTTCTAAACCAGGCGGTTGCGGGTTCGAATCCCGCAAGGGGCAAATGTTTGTGTGATGAGCACGAGCATTTGTACCTTTTTTTTTACGTGAGGAAATACATTTACGCACTATCCTCCAGCTGCGGGGGGACGGCTGGAGGGGTGTGTGGGACTCCGGACTCTGAATGAGCCCGACTACCCACTCAAAACTCACGGTGCCCTCCCGTGCCTTTGAGTGAAGCGGAGCAAGGGTTGCACCTTGGTTCCGCTTCAGGCTGCGGCCCGCCTATTGTGGCAGGCCACCCGGTCTCTGGGGGGGAGCTTGAGCTATCCCCCCCACTCTACGGCGAACGGCGCGCGGGGTCACACGCTGCACCGTCGCGGGTCCCAGGGACACCCCCGTGTCCGTGGTCCGGGACCCATCCGGAAGGGGCAGGTGGAGGAGGTAAGCCTCCTCCGGCGCCCGGTGCGTTTGCGGCGGATCATTGGGGCAAAGGCTTCGGCTTCACGCTCCCTCTCCACCGCTTCCTTCTGCGAGATGACATCCTCGCAGAAGGTGAGCACCGCCTGCCACGCTTCCTCATCCGAGGCCATCCTCGCCACGATCGCTTGCAGCGAGAGATCACCACCCACAACTGAGACCAGAACACTGCGCTCCTCCGCCCATGCAGAGCATGAGGCGAGGGTGTGTTGCGTTGTGTCCTCGTCACAGCGGTGGCAGTGGTGACACTCCGATGCTGGCTCTCGCCCGATCCTGGCGAGGTAGGCCCCGAAACAGCCATGGCCCGACAGCACTTGGGTCGCTCTGAATGTCAGGCGACCATGCTGCCGTCGCATCCACTCATTGAGTATCGGGGCGAATGCCCCAGTAGTGCGACGGCCAGCTCTGCTGTCGGCCAGGCGCTCCCTCCAGCGAGCGACTGCGTCATCTTCTAAGCGCAGTCGCTCCGCCTCAATTTCTCGCGGCACAGGCCTTTGCCCCTGGGACCTTTGGTCTCCCCGCCACTTGTAAACAGCGGCGAGGACCAGGGCGTCGAGGTCCCAAGGCATGCGCCCGGCCAGCGCAAGGGCAGCCTCAGCTGACACCGTCCGGTATCCTCGGATGACCCGGACGGCGAGGTGACGCTGCACCCTCCTCAGCACGAGGGCGCTACCTCCCGATAGGGCGTCGTACCAGACCGGGGCCCCATACAGGGCCATGGAGCGTACGACGCCCATATACAACCTTCGGCTGGACGACGAAGGCCCGCCGAGGTTCGGCATTAGGCGACTTAGGGCTCCAGCCGTTTTTAGGAGCTTCGGTGCCAACTTCTGGAAATGCGCACCGAAGTTCCATCGCCCATCACGAGCGAGGCCAAGGTACTTGAGTGTATCCCCGACCTCGATCCGGGTGCCACCCACCACAAGGTGGGACCCCGCGGGAGGCGCTCGTCGGGGCCCATGAAAACAGAGGGCCTCCGATTTTTCAAGCGCCACCCTGAGCCCCAGTTCGCGGATGCGGCGTACGACCATGGTGACTCCCGCCGTCGCGCGCTGCGCCGCCTCCCGGAAATCTGCTCCGCGGGCCGTGACGAGGGTGTCATCAGCGTAACATATGACGCTGACACCCCCGATAAGGCGCCCGCGGAGGACCCAATCATAGCCGATGTTCCACAGGAGAGGGCCTAGGAACACCGCATGACACCTCTCGTCGTAGGAGGCCGCTGGACGTGGCGCAATCCACTGTTCTCGCCGCCAGGTAGTCGGCGACGATTTTTTGCAGGTACGCAAGCACTCCGTGGTGTATGAGTGCTTGCCTGATGCACGCCCAGGGTAGGGTGTTGAAAGCATTGGCGATGTCAATAGACACCGCCAACAACACCCCGCCACTGTCCACCGCCTTTTCTGCGAGCTCCCGCATTCGCAGAATGGCATCGACGGTGGACTTTTCGGCCCGGAAACCAAATTGTACTGACGACAAATTTGGCCCCACATTCACCAGGTGCTGGACGAGACGGACAGAAATGATGACGAGCATTTGTACCTAAGTCATGGATGTTTATATGTATTTAAGTATTTCTATCCGTTATCCTAGTCACCACAGCACAAGCTCACGCTTAGTTTGGAGCTAGGTAATTGGTGTGTTTGTTGAAACAATTTATCATTTATCATTAATTTGGCTTGGCCACTGCACAAATAATTGTCGTAGTTGAGAATTACTTGTCTTAAATATCGTGATATTTTTTTTACTATTTTCCACAGTACTATATTTCCTTCAGGAAAATTTTCCACTCCAGTTATGTACCGTTATTTTGGAAAAGTCCCTTTGTAGCATCGCTAGTCCTCAATATTAAACCCTCATGGTCACCCCAGGCGTAAAGCACACCTTTTTGCGCACGCGCAGCTAAGGGCCGCACAATGCCGCCGATTGTTCGTTAATTGCCCGATGGGACGCAAAAACTAATTCCATTCATAGACGACATTGGGAAATCGAATGTGTCTGTTGTTTATCGATGATTGTTGTGTAGGGTCTGAAAATTACAAGCTATGGCGGCCAGTTTCTCGTAAGCTGTTTGATTACGTAATCTTAAATGGCCTGTCACATCTATCCTTCAATTCGAAATATGTATTGCTCTCTCGTATTGTGATTTGTTGATGGATTATTTCTGACTTAAATACATAATAATGACAGTATTTTTTAATTGTTTATTTTTTAATGATTGCTTATTTATTACTGTTTCCTTGTTGAAAACTTATTGAGTTCTTGAGCGATTTATATACTTCTTCTTTGAGCACAATAGTGCTTTCAAAATTTACAATAAAGAACTTTGTAATACATTGTTACTTGCTTCAAGTAAAAAAGTTACTACACGGTATGAACGAGTAATATAATATTACGAAACGCTGCCATGAACTAATGACCCTACCAGGTTTTAAGAATATGCATATAACCTCAACATATTCGTACTCGTTCCACTTTATGAGAAGAGTTGATGCACATAATGTATGTCTAGTTTTCGTATTTAATTTTAAGCAAGCTAACAGTGAGTTCAGGGATATAGATATACTTCACCTATTTTACATTGAGCTTAGACATGCTATGAGTAAAAGACGTTGTAACGAAACAAAATGATTAAAAAGATATCTGAGATCCTCAGGTAAAAATCAGTAAGCGTGCACACTCACTTGCAATTCTATTTGACGTTGACGAGACGACATCATCATGGGAACTCGAAGCGAGGAACTACTCTTAAGCTATTAGCAATGCATTACGAGCTTACGCAAGCTCAGGAGGCCCTACTCCGTAAGACAACGTCCATATTTTTAATCTCGCCATTCCTGTCACTCAAACTAGTATGTCTGTGCGAGCGAACGGGACAGCTAGAGCTAGACAATGCGCGGTCGCGGAAGCTGCGCAAGCGCCACTTTTGTCACCTGCCTTTGATTTCAGTTTCAAAAGCTATTGTTGTATGAAGATCTTTGATAACGTTTCATAATAACATTTGGCAGCCATTCGCACGAATTTATATTTATTTCGGTATCTCTATTTTATAAGATAAATGTCTATTGTAGATTGCGCAACTATTTTAACTCGACGGGTTTTGTTTTGTACTAATAAGTCATTTATTTTGGTTGTAAAATTATTTTATTCCAATTAGTCTTATTGTTGTTTTTTTGTTTATTGCTGTGTCAGTTACATTGGAATCCAGTTTTAATTGCTTACTTGTATCACAATGCCTTAGGAAGTGTTATGTCATGCGCAAGTGCGTGTGTGTGTATACGGTCATTACAAAAAATATGATATTGTTATTAACTTTCTTATAAATTAAAAGCAGTCAGATGCATACTGCGGTGGCAGGATGTTACGTGACTGTTACACATAATAATTGGATTGGATCACGTATATAACAAGTAAATTTGAGGTTTTTTTATCCAGCCACCTAGGTGGATAGTCCTGTGGACATGTTTTATTTATTTTGTCTGTGTTACGAACTGGTTTCAGATCAATATAAAAGAATGCGTAGGATAAGATGATTCGTAGGTAATTTTAATAAAGGTCATTAAACATCGTAGAATAATTAAATCAAATCTAGTTTGCATATTTTTTTAGATTTTGTTTGTGATTTTAAAATATTTAGGGCTTCACCTGTTGAAAATTTTCCATTGCTGACAATATTTTTAGAAGCATTTTAGCAAATATAGAAGTATTTTAAAATGCTTGAAACGTTAGTGGTGAGTCTTCCACATTTTCTACTTGTACTTAAGTATTTTCTTGCAAATCGTATCTACCAGCCCCCAAATCTCAAACAGGTCTCAGCTTCGAATTCATAGCTACTTTAAGGTATCGCTGTCAAATTTTAAAATAATAACAATCTCAACTCTCGGGATCTAATCTGTACGGAGTTCAATACAGTAACTTTGATGCTATCTCTCGATACGCATAGTAGATGATATCTCGCTCTTCCACACAAAATTACTGACAGCAGCAAGTTAACATATTATAGTCTGTGGCATCATACTCAGTTGTAATAAGGGTGAATTAGCAACAAAAATGTAAGCCTGATGAGTTGGCCACTACATCGTAACGTGTGCGCTGACCACGAACGCCATTACCGCGGGTCCCGCGCCGGCGTGCGCAGACGCAGCTTTCGATTTCGAGCGGCGAGAGTGAACCCGAACCTATATAACCTTTGTGGTGGTCGGTGGCCACGGAGTTACAAGCCGAGATTTCGTATAAAAAGTTGTGTTTTGTTGTTGGAACTTGCTCGAAACAAAAAGATCTTGAATTGTCATTGTTTTATAATGAACAGCTGACGTAACATTCAACAATATTGACGTGTTGAAAGAATGAAAAGATATTGGTTTTATAATTTGGTGAGTGTTTAATAAAATGTTTTTTTCTTTGTTTCAGGTAAGTTCCGTTCTCATTATGAATGCTGTTTATCGCCAGACTTTAAGTTGAGCAAAAAGGCACGTTAAGGCCACCATCCTTTTCTCAATGTTATTTGCGCTATTTTGACCCCCTGTTACTTAGAACTGACGTTTCAGGTAAGTAATACACAAATCTGTCTATTGTGGTGATACAGTAGTTATGCTAGCACGCGTATTTTTATCGAGAGATTATTAGGCAATATTTTATTATATATCTACTTCATTAGTTTATTTTAATCTACGGATACAGCACATTAAAGTATCTTAGTTATTACGATACTCACTAGTGGTAGTTACTTATATTCCAATTTTAACAACCACACAATTCAAGTGTTAGCTATTTCTAATTTCCCAACTTCCGCATCAGAAAATAACAAATCAAACTTATATCTTACGTTGCAATTGACAGGATTTGACTACGCCATCCCAAGTTTAATATTCTCAACTTAACTATCTTTCAGAAGGAAGCGGAAATCAGAACGTAACTATTTCATTCCCGTAGGAATTTATAAGTTTATCGTTCGTCCGCGCCTGCGCAGTAATGGATGAAGTTATTCCGTTAACGATCCCATAAACTCTGGCTCTTCCCAGGTGATAAACTAGCCAACTTGGAGAGCACAATGTAGCCGTAGACCTAGCTCTACTATAGTGATGTGTTATTCTTCTTTTTGGCTATCGACTAGTCCAAGAAGTTTTTGGGGTTTGTTGACAGTCGATGTTGAAACGATTTCCGATATCCTCATAACCTATTACGCGTATAAACTTTCTTCCATGATAACGCATAGTGGCTAACCTTGTTGTTGCCTGATCTCTCTCCGGTCATATCGGATTGCCGTCTCACAGAACTATGAGAGTAAATGAATGATTGTACCTGTAATATAATAATAATAATATTATTATTTATTTATTTTCTTTACACGAGTTAGGTTACATTAAGTAGGTATATTTGATGAACTTAAAAGAACTAATACCTAATTTAGTGAGAGACTGGTGCCTGAAGTAGGTTTCATAGAAACTTGTGACACAGGTCACCAGGCCCCCCACGGACATAGATAAGATTCATCCAGGTAAATCATATAAAAGTCAAAAAGTCAAGTCATTTATTTATGTATGTAGGCCCACAGGGGGCACTTAAACACGTCCCAACATATTTTTTTTAAGCCCTACCACTGCTTCGGGACAAATTGTGGGCTAGTGCTGAGAAGAAGCAGCGCAAGAAACTCAGTCACTATTGTCAAAGCCTCTTTTAAAAATAATGTTTAAATACAGAAATTGTACTAGTGCGAGCTGGTCCACACGTTTACATCATTCAAATAATCGTCTACTTTCTAATAACCTTTTGTCATTAGGGTATCCTTAATAAATGATTTGAATTTGTTAATTCTACAATATTTTTCGGTAATTTGTTAAAGTAATTGACACATTTTCCCATGAAAGAATGACCAACTTTTTGAAGCCTGAATTGTGGAATAGCAAGCTTATTTTTATTTCTAGTGTTAAAATTATGCGTATCACTTTTCTTTGTAAATAAATGCAAGTTCTTACGCACATACATAATATTTTCATAAATATATTGAGAGGCTGCTGTTAATATCCTTATTTCTTTAAAAAAATCTTTCAATGAATCTTGAGGTTTGAGGTTATAAATAGCACGTACGGCCCTTTTTTGTAGTACAAAAATTGATTCTATATCAGCAGCTGAGCCCCATAGTAAAATACCGTACGACATCAAGCTGTGAAAATAACTAAAATAGACTAGTCTGGCCGTTTCAACATCAGTCAAGCGCCGTATCTTTTTTACAGCAAAAGCAGCTGAACTAAGTCTTCCTGACAAGGCCACGATATGAGGACCCCATTGTAGTTTTGAATCTAAAGTAATTCCTAAAAATGTTGTTGAATTTATAGTATTTAGCAGTTTGTCTTTTATCAAAACATCTGTTGAGGCCTGTCTGACATTAGGCATCGTAAACTTAACACATTTAGTCTTATTCCCGTTAAGCAAAAGGTTGTTAACGGTAAACCAATGCAATACTTGTGAAAGAGTATTATTCACATTGTCAAAAGTATCTTTCCCCCTGGGAATTTTGAATATAAGTGAAGTATCATCAGCAAATAATACTATATCACAAAGATCTTCCACAAAGTGTGGAAGGTCATTTATATAAATTAAAAACAATAAAGGTCCCGATCGAAATATCGATCCCTGGGGCACACCCATGGTCAGAGGTGCTCCAGAAGACTCAACCCCATTGATGCCTACTTTTTGTGTTCTACTTGTTAGGTAAGATTCAAGTAGATTTAATGCATTCATTGAAGCCTCATAATGTCTTAATTTTTTCAATAAAGTTTTATGTTCTACAGAATCAAAAGCTTTTGAAATATCACAGAAAATACCTAAAGCATCTTGTCTATTATCATAGGCATCAAAGATATGTTTTAATAGAGCAACTCCCGCATCAGCAGTACTTCTACCTTTAGTGAAACCAAATTGTTTTTCGTGTAGTAGATGGTTTAAAGAAAGATGTGCTAGTAGTTGATTGAATATTACCTTTTCAAATATTTTACTGAGGACCGGAAGAATCGATATTGGTCTAAAATTAGAGGGGTCACTTTTTTCGCCGGATTTAAATAGCGGTATAATTTTACTAAATTTCATTAGGCTTGTACGTGCAATGTAATATAAGAATATAGCAACTAATACATACTAAAGGTTTATAACTATTAAAAGATAAGAGCTAAGGTATATTGCAGAACAGATGAGCGCGGGTGTGTGTGTGTGTGTGTGACAAATAATTGAGACAACTTTAATAAGCAAGTCACTAACGGCCTCTCAGAACATCAACACGGCTTCCTAAAACGTAAATCTACCACTTCAAATTTGGCTGTATTTAGTAACTATGTGCTGAATGAAATGCAGTGCGGTGGACAGGTTGACGTGATCTACACTGATTTTAAAAAAGCTTTCGATCGGGTAGATCACGTCATTCTGCTTAAAAAGCTTTTTGAACTTGGCATTCGTGGTGATTTACTGCGTTGGGTGCAATCGTATCTTACAAATCGGTCACAAGCAGTTGTAATGGGGAGTTTCAGGTCTGATTATGTTTCTGTCCCATCTGGTGTCCCGCAGGGGTCACATTTGGGACCCTTATTCTACTGCGCTTATATTTATGATATATATAAATGTTTTCAAAACTTAAATCATCTGTTATACGCAGATGATAAGAAAATATACATGAAAGTAGCTTCGCCTGCAGATTGCTTGCTTATACAAAGCGACCTTGATAGGCTTGAGGACTTTTATAATAGAAATAAAATCTCACTTAGCATTGATAAGTGCCAGTGTATTAGCTACACTCGTAAGAAACATATAATTACATTCCCTTATAATTTTGGTGGTAAACTAATCGAGAGAACCAACACTATTAGGGATTTGGGCATTACTCTCGATTCCAAACTGCTTTTCTCAGAACACTTTGACCGAATTGTTAACAGCGCTTACCGTAATCTTGGATTTTGAATTAGAACATGCAAAGTTTTTAAGAATATACAAACCATTAAGACGCTGTATTTCTCATACTGTCGTAGCATTCTTGAATATTGTAGCCCAATATGGTCTCCCACTTATGCAATATATAAAAACAAATAAATAAATAAATAAAGTGTTGTAAAAACGTTTTACTCGTCATCTCTGAAAAATATAGGTCTGGTAACAAGGTAAAAGCACATCAAGTTTAACACTGTGGTATCTTATGCAGTTGTAATAGGAGCTATTATACAACAAAAATGTGTAGTCTGATGTGCTTTCCAAGGGTTTGTCGGTCCATAGTTTGTCGACATTTATCCACTAAGCCATGGTACATCACTAGCATTCGCAAACTGCCTTGTTCCCACGAGCCGATAAAGTTGCACCGGCAATGTTTCCGCTACATTTTCAGGGTACACTTGACCATATTACTTATTTATTTAACTACTTATGCCAGTACCAAGATCTTAACCTTGGCTTTTAAAAAAAACCTGCTGGTTGCTTAATTTTAAATGCTTGTAGCAGGACTAGAAACAAGACTCGACTATTTGTACCTACCAATATAATATCGATGGATAATTATAGACCCAGCTTAACCGATTTGTTGCGGCGCCTATTTCCAAAAACATTTCGCCATGGGTTTGAAACAAAATGCTATGACACGACTGGTGCGTCAAGCGCCATAGAGGTTGATAGTACGCCTATTATGCCATCAGCCATGTATTAAAATCTCATGCTTTTTTTGCCTTCTCACTAGTTCAGATTTGATTCCAGCTTAGTTGACACAAAAATTTATTTGAGGGAGTTACGATCGATAGAAATGATACGCCTAGTGTCATTAAGTTATATAAGTCAGCCTATTAGATCCCACTGCTGGGAAAAGGCCTCACCTCAACTATGAGGAGGAACATTAAGTTAAGAAAAATTATAATGACTCGACAAATCGGTTAACAGACTACATATTTTTGACCTTGAAAATTTTACAACAACTGCAAACGATACTGCAGCTTATTTGCGTTTACTGGCTGTCCGTATTCGGCAAAACACTACGCACTTTTAATAGCTAACACACTTTGTAAAATAAACATAAAAATACACTTTGCTATGTTTTGTATGTCTATAATTGCTGATAAAATTAAAGATTAGATTGTACTTTAAAAACGACATACCGTGCTTAAGAATATTATTTTTAAAAACCACTTATTTATCACAGCTCCGGCTTCCACTTGATCTCAGTCATTTGTCTCGTAAGACACTGATCAATTACCAAATGAGCTTTGTTTCCTAATCACGGTCGTTTTAAAGTTGAACCACGCTTAAGTTAGCAGTCACTTGCAACCAAGACACGTAAAGCTGACATCGGTCATTTATATATTGGAACATCAACTCATCGTCATGCATGCGAGGCATCTGGTATTTACTGAGATCTTTGACAATTGAGTAAGGAATACAAAGAATAATTAATGAGCTGTAATTTAAAGTCAGTATTTTTTGTATTTTATTGATAAATACATATTGCTTATCATTATTAGATGGTATGTTAAGTTTATTTTGATTATTTGTACCTAATGGCGAAACCAGACGTGGCGCAGACAGAGTCGACGGTAGCACAACGATGGAGCGAGCTCACCCAGAAGTACCTGCCAATAGTTAGTTTCGCGTGAAATTATAATGCATACTACAATATAACTACTGAGAAAGGTTAAGGTAAAGAAAAGTTAATAATAATTTATAATTAATATGTATTTTACTAGAATTTAGTTATTTAGTTCTGTATTATATGTTTCATACGTACGTTGATTATACAGGGTGTGGCGTAAATAGTGGTCCAAAGCAAAGGTGTGGATACACTGTACACTGAAGCACCACATACCAGTATTTAAAAAAAAATTATGTACAGGGTTTTCAAAAAAAAAAATTTATTTTATTTTTTTAGAAATCGTT
The DNA here is from genome assembly GCA_949316185.1 of Pyrausta nigrata. Lineage (NCBI taxonomy): Eukaryota > Metazoa > Arthropoda > Insecta > Lepidoptera > Crambidae > Pyrausta > Pyrausta nigrata. Next base: position 681,321 of record OX438943.1, read on the forward strand.
ACCTTGCCTTACAAATTTGGTTATAATTTCCAAAAATGACGGTTTTTTTTCATCCATTTTTTTTATTATTATTGCTGATCACTTGTACTTAGTACTCCATTCGTTTTTTTTTTTTTACAAACTGAATTTAATAAAAAAAATTAAGTTTCTTTCAAAATTCAATACTCACTGCTAGCAAATCGTTTGACTTTCAATGCTTTTGGTGCAAAAAAAATGTACCACACTGTCAGTGCCCATTGTTTAAGAAAAATGCCCATCTTTTGCAGATTCTAAAATGGTGCAACAATAAGTGTTACGACTTACAGGAAAAAAGTTATTGCTTTTCGAAACAAAAAGGAGCCCAATTCAGAAAAACAATTTATTTGAAGTTCAAGGGTTTACAAGGGTTGTAATTTTTTTCTGTGTGGTCCAAAGCAAAGGTGTGGATACACTGTACACTGAAGCACCACATACCAGTATTTAAAAAAAAATATGTACAAGGTGTTCATTCTATCATTGTCACTATCTCAATATTAGATATTTCAAAACGTTACGAATCTGTAATCAAAAAACGTGTGCGCGGAACATTTCACAAAACGTCATAAAAGTGCGCCAACAGTGTTTCGCCAGATCTATGCAGGAGTGCATCGGTGGTGCAACCGCAGCTGCAGCCACCGCACGCTTGCGCCAGCCGCTGCGTGCGCGCACAGTTCGAGAAATAAGTCAATTCATAATCCTTTAAATAAAATAATAATAATTTTTCTGTACTATGATTCTCATTTTGAATCCCAGTTTGAGAGATTTAGAGATTTGAGGCATTTTATTGGCATCAAATACCTAAGTCACTCGACTTTTATTTTTGTGATATTCCCCAATCTTACATGGCGACACTGCCATTTGTTAGTGCTGTCTTTGTGTTAGGGGCAGTGCTGTGCAATAAATAAATAAAATAAATAAGTTGGCGACCTTACTGTAGCCCTGGACTTTTGAAACAAATGCCAGCAAGAGGCACTTAATTACACATCGCACCCACTATTGATCTTGCCACTGTTTCGGTACATTTGTGGGCTAGTGATGAGAAGAAACAGTGCGTCCCACCCACATAATTCGATACTGTGAGCTCGCTTGCCTAGTTCTGATTCTGCATTTTTCTTCGTTGGAACTCCTTTTCATTACACCTCGCGTCACGGGTTAAATTGTCTGGATTCGTAGGGGTAAAAAATATATTTTTATCTCTCTTTTTTATAGAAATATTTGAAATTCTTATCTTCTCGACCGGGAGAATATGATGCATCAAATGTTAAAATTACCTAACGCCGTTTTTCGTGCGCGCTAACTCGGACACAGACCGTCCCTTTGACACGGGCTTAGAGGCACGTAGAGTACTATAATTTGAGAATTTCGTCACCCACATTACCCAACATGACTGATAGTTAATAAGTGCTCTTCGCAGTAATAAAATTACGTACGAATTAGGATTGCCCAACAAATAGTTGGTCCGTGACAAGTGAGTGTGTCGCGTCGCTTGCAACACACTACATGAGGACAGTCGGCTGCAGAAATCTTATAAACTATCTCAAATAAAAAAATATATTTGATGCTGTATATTTTCCCAGTAAAAAATATTCGTACAGTAACGAAATGTCAAATGGATTGCATTTTATCGGACCGTTCGACCATTCAACCAACCCAACATTTGAAAGATTTCGATAGAAAGCTGTAAAGTTGACCTCCAATGTAATTATTTTAAAAAGTATTAAGAGCTGGTTTTTCTGTAGTCAGAATAGAAAAATGTGAAATAAAATACACTACGACTGATTTTAAATGTCAACTCATCTGTGGGCTTGTGGCACTTCTGGCTTTTTTAAATAGGCCACTGTATTCGACCAGTAACATTAACCGACAGTTAAAAACTCTGCCTTTAAACGTATTTAAGTTTTTTTTTAATTTTTAAACCAATAGGTTACATTTTTGAGCCCGATTGTTCACTGCGTATCTGACGTAGTTACAAAAAACCTGAGAACTATCTGCATTTGTCACTATAGATAGGGTTCCATTCGCACTTTTGCATAACGAGTCAGCGCTCTTAGCCAAGTCTATCGCAATTCACAACCAAACACATATTTTGCGGCAACGTTACACATGAGTCGCTATGCTTTTTGTGATAAATGTTGCAGTCGATTAGCGCAAAATAAGACCTAAGTTGCATTGCATGCGAACCATTTGGCTAGTAGGCATTTCAAATTAGATGACCCATCAATACAAACCTATGTATCTACACTAATATTATAAAGAGGAAAAAATTGATTGTTTGTTTGTATTAAATAGGCTCCAAAACTACTGGACCGATTCAAATGAAAGGCACAGAGATGGTTAGAGACCCTGGAACGCACATAGGCTACTTTTTGTCGCGATATAAAAGCATCAGGGCTGTGAAATGAGGGATGAAAGTTTGTATGGAAAATCCGCCTTTTGGCGCGAGCGAAGTCGCGGGGAACTGCTAGTGAGCTAATAAAAGATAGGACTGATGACGGACGACTATGTACTACGTTTTTAGGGTAAATTAACATCAGTTTTCTTTGTGACGAAATAAAAATAAAAGGCAGGCATGTAAAATTAAGTATTAGCATAAGAAGTCTTATCTTTTGTTGCCACACTCACGTTTTACCCAATAAGAGATACACAATAATGTTTTCAAAACCTAAATACATAAATATAAAGTAGCAAAAACAAAAACTTCCGCATGCCAAAAGCTGGAAACAACAATAATTTTACAAACGCCAATTTAAGTTAATTAGTTCAAAAATCATGACAGTCAACTTCCTTATGGCGCGTACAAAAAATGATGACACCCAAAAAAATGTAAGGAATCACGACAACCATAAAGCGTTAACGGCGTCGCGTCGCTGGCCTGTAATCACAGAGGTTTGAAACCTCTGATAAATTGTACATAAGTATTGAGAGAACTCTAGTACCTTTTGTGCTGGTACCGTTGGACGACTGCTATGATCCAGCATCTTTGGTCGTGACACACTGGGACGTCAGGCCGTTACGTTTTTTCAATTTACTTTTGTGAACATATTTGAAACTCATTATTTCATTATCATATAAATGTTACGCTACGATGGTAGTTTTTTTGGCCAATAATAAACGCAAGTAAGCGAACACCAATGAAATAAGAAATACTAGCATCAGGAGGAGTTAACACTGAGTTAAAGTCCGTTATTCATTGCGTGTCCAACATTGTAAACAATCTTGACATTCCTTTTTAAATATATTATTGCACTTGAAAAAATGATTATTCCTCTTTAAACATTTTTTTTAATAAGATAAACACAAAAATTTCATCCTAATATGGTAGTTTATCGTTTAATATATGCACCTTTTTAGAGCTATTAGTAGTTTTTTTTTCACCAGTATTAGTTTTAAAAGTCATGAAAAGATTGATTACAATGTTTGACACGCAAAGAAAAACGGACTTAAAAGTCACAGCTCAGAAATCGGGACTTTCTAAGCCTTAGAATATAGAAATAGAATCTAAGGACTGTATTCAACTGTGGTTTACCTAATAGTGATGTGTAAATTATGTCAGAAACCGGGCATAATAAATAAGTCACAAAACCCTAAATATTTATTTGCTTAACCTTGTATTAGAATTTAACTGCACATTCAACAACAAACATAATTGTGTTTAAGTTATGTGTTTAGCCTGTTTAGTAACTAACATGAACTTTATCATTTGAGACACCTTTTTGACACACCGTGAATCGTTATTTTTAATAATTTGCATTTATTTTTTATCTTGTCTATTTCTAGGATAGATGTAAAATATTGTGTAATTTGTTGTGTGCCAAATAAAGACTAATCTTATCTTATTTTTAAAAGGTTTTCCATTCCAAATAAAAATAATCATTCATTTGGAATAATGATTATTAAAATATAATTTGTAGGTTAGAAACTATTTATATTCATGTGAAATATCAGAACATGACTAGCATGAATAAGTTTTATGAATAGCCTAACGGCGCGTAGGGTCAAAGCTGCAGCGGTAATCACGAGCTTTCGGCGCCGAAGCGTATGCTCATGCGCACATTACCAGTCATCAGGGGGCCTACTCTTTAAGGCAATGCCCATATTTTTAGCTCTCAAAGTCGAACATTATATTTATTCAGTTAAGGACACAAAATGCCATTCATCAACGTCCATAATTAATATCGATAGACGAATGAGAGGCGACAGATATGATTCATTTCTTTTTAGAATTCTGTCAGGGATTCGAAGGGAGGGACTAAGTTTGTAAATGGCATGAATGGCTCTTTTCTGTAAAATAAAGATGGTATTGATGACGAGAAGACCATAAGACATAAAAATAATGTGAAAGTAACTAAAATACACAAGCCTTTCCGGTTCAACATCAGTCAGATGTCTATTTTTTCGAACCGCAAACGCAACTCGGCAGCTGAAGCAAGTCTCCCAGCCAGAGCGTCAACTGCAACTGCTGGTCCCTACTGCAACTTCGAATCCAATGTAATGCCCAGAAAAACAGTGGAGTTTGATAGATCTAGAAATCGCGTTCCTTTACTCTACTAAGCTAGGTGAGTGAGACCTGAGACGGCTGGTGCTGAAATATCAGGTAGTGGATTATGTAACTTTGAATGAAATTATTTCAATCAAAGTTTTGTTGCTAAAGTTGGCCATTCATGGCCAGTTAAACTAATTAGTCGGTCTGAGGTACGACTAAAATTTTACGTTTTTAATATCGGTAATAAAAATCTAGGCTATAGGCATAAGTACTTAAAAGGTTATTTAACGTTATTATTATTTTTCACAATTGCCCATATTTTACCGGTTCTAAGACCTTCTCGACCATTTTACCCACAAAATTTAAAAAACGAAAAGTCCCCTTTGCGTAGCGAATTGCCCACGTTCTAGCAGCACTGAATGAAAGCCAGTTTTAGATTATTTTTATGTTAGTGAGTGGAGTCATTTTTTGAACTGACCGTGAATGGCCAGTTTAACAGAGTAACTGAAGTTGTCAAATGTGACATTTTCAAGCGATTTCAATCCTGAATTGTTAGCAACAGAGTTACGTAATTAGCCCCCCGGTCATCGCCTTACAGAATAGGGATCTTGCTTTAAAGCCGTGGGTTAGAGTTTCGACATTCGTAATTATATATATAATTTATTAGTTTTAAAAACAGTTGTTGAAGCATACGTATCGTAAGTGATTTTGGATGATGATTATACTGTTTTTAACTGTAAGGACGAAACGTTTGATAGACGGTTATTACTAGTTCTAAGTTTTTGAGAATGATGACAATTACCTTATCAATATGGTTTTTAAATGTCTGAATGACGTGGGTATACTTGCGCAAGATAAAAGCATTTTATTTAATTTGATAAAATATAAAGAGTTTACAATTCAACTGACTAATAAGTAGTTCGTTCTCGTTACTCGTGCTTTGAGGAGCTAGAATAACAGTATACAATTTATAATAAAAATCTGATTATTCGCCCACAGTTGCTGCTCCAAAATCAAAGGACCGTAGAATTGACTAACGGCGAGCAATTCATTTGTTTTCAAACGATTGCAATTTGTTTGTTAAAATTCTGGATGTGTTAAATTGGTTATGGCTAGTAGACGATGGTTATTATCTATTGTCGGTATATCGCAACGGGCCGGCGAACTTTGCCACTTGCGCAAGCGGCGAGCGGCGCACCTGCTGCGTGCGCGCAGCAATGTCTAGTGCTACTCAAACTCAAGGCGGTGGGAAAGGCGCTTTGTTTACAAACATGAAATTGCGAGGTGATGGTTAATCACCGACTTTGTATAACGGAAAAAGGGCTCTGAATTCAGAAGAGACTGGATATGTCGGCGACGAATACGCTCATGAATTAATTGCCCATAAACCCGAAAATTATTTTATTACCCATGTTGTTGGTACTTCGGTCAACGTTTGAGTTTGGCCATTCAGAGGGGTAACGCTGCCAGCCTTCTTGGCACCAGCAATTTGGTGGAGGGGTTGAATGATTTAGGCGTTTTTATATAATCTTTTTTCTTTACATCATCATCCTCCTAGCGGTATCCCGGTTTGTGATAAAAATTAAACTAAAATTAGATGCTGAAAAAAAATACCTATGTTATGCATTTATTAGATCCATAAATAATTATAACACTAGTGTTTCGTTTCGATGCTTTCTTTTGTTTGAGTCTTAAAAATAAGGATTAAACCGCGTGTAGAATAATAATAATAATAAATTGTTTCAACAAACACACCAATTGCCTAGCCCCAAACTAAGCGTGAGCTTGTGCTATGGTGACTAGGCTAACGGATAGAAATACTTAAATACATTAAACATTCATGACTTATGTACAAATGCTCGTGTGCTCATCACACAAACATTTGCCCCTTGTGGTATTCGAACCCGCAACCGCCTGATTAAGAAGTCCGGTGCGCGAACGACTACACCAAGACGGTCGTAGAAAAATTCTAATATCGTTTTTTTATTTGATTTTGACTGTATTAAACAGAAAGTAGGTACAAGATCATATTTTATTGTATTGTAGAAATCATGCCGGGACCGTGTTTTTCTGTTTCTATCGAAATAGACTCTAAACGAGAAACGTTTTGCTACTTACAAATAGATGCACATTTCGCTCAAAACATGAAGTGGTTGAGTATGTTTTGCAATTAGTTTGTCAAACCGCTTCCCGGTACAGTCGGCCGCGGTTTGTGCAACACTTGCGATGTCTGAGAGCCTCGTGCTTGGGCTGAGCAGTCACGAGTGTACTGTCGTCAAAACTGATCAAAATAATATAAATAATAATATTGACTACGTTGGACAATCCATACTAATAAAAAACGAAAGTGTGTCTGTCTGTTACCTCTTGACGCTCAAACCACTGAACCGATTGAGATAAAATTTCGAATGGAGACAGTTCGGGACCCAGAAAAGGATATAGGCTACTTTGTGTCACGATATAAAAACATGAAGAGGGTGAAATGGGGGATGAAATGTTAACTGCGGGCGAACTCGCGGGGAACCACCAGTGTTACTATAATGCACAAGTTTGTGCGCAATATGAAGGTTCGTCACTCTCAAAGTTCGATGAGACTGCAATCCGACATGATTAGAGAGAGAAATCAAGTGCAGGACACGTTGTGTGTTTCATTCCACATGATGATCACGACCCTCAGTCATTGAGGTATACGAATGTGAAAGATAAGAAGAATAAGGGTTGAAATAGAGATAACAGCGACACTTTTTGCATAATTCCTTTTTAAAAAAACGTTTATATTTTTGTAGACGGTACACAAATTGTCTGCCGGTACGGTAGGGCCGTCCCTTTCACCTGCGCGCGCGCACTAGACCATTCTCCAAGATCCTAGACCTCACCAACACGGACTGAGAAACGTATGTACTTGGAATCTCTTTGGAACTAGTCACATCCATTCCTTTCAAATCACAAAAGCCAACTTAGGAAATGAGGTAACGATCTTAAAATTTAAATGCTACCTATATGCTTTAACCTGTCAAACCCCATAAAACCCGCGGGCGGGTCCATAAGAATGAATTTTCTATTGTGTCTGGAAACATGATATGTGAAGGTTTAAATTACTACAAAGCACACACAATTAATACCTACATGTGTTTTGTACTGTTTAAAAACCGTTACGTTTCGTATGAGTTTTGATTATTTTCGATGCCGGCTGAAATGTTTCCTAAATACTATGATGTCGATACTTTAAAGAAAAGAGGAGATAGGCTACCAGACATGATCCATCCTCGAATGTCTACAAAAAACCTATGTAGAAATTTGCCTGTGAACATATGAATTGTATATAGTATTGGCAATAATTGGTAATATTTTTTATGATTAATTTATATGTTGGTCTGGTCATATTATGTTCACCTAAGTAATTATAGAAGATTATTTTCTGATACCGTAATGTACTTCCTCGATATTCATTTTACTCTTGCATAGATGACGTGGCATTACACGGCGAAATATAATGTCTAAAATTGGTCTAAAATTGCCTTAAACATGTCTCGATAGTTTTAGGTCTGACACGCAGGCAGTGGCGCAAACGCAGTGTTTGGAGCCGTTTAATTTGGTTCGATCGATTTGCGCAACTCCTGCGCCGCGTGGCGCCAATCGCAATACTTATTTGTTTAACTATTTATTACTAAGTAAATATTATTATTTGTAAATATGCCAATCATATGCCGCAGTTCGTTTTAACTATGAAATTAATTGGTTCATTAAACACCAATCGAAACAACAAGCCTTGTTTTGTGTCTAACCAATATGTCAATAAATTAGCTAAAACGAATTATGTTTTTTTACCATTTCAACCGACACATCACAAGCAGACGACATCGCATTAAGATAAACTTGGATGTCTTATGCAGTTGCGTTAGGGCTGATTTTGAAAATGTCTAAGTATAATCTGATGTACTTACTATAGCCACTGGTCATGTAAGATTTTGTTAGTATCCTATAATTTCTTACTCGGCCTTACAGTCAAGTTCATCGGTATCATTCAGAAATGATAATAATTCATACAATTATTTTTGGCTTGTACTCTACAATTAATATTGAGCGTATCATTAATCGAGCGTAAACATTATTTAACATCAATTATTACGTCTAAATAAATGCCAGTCAACCGAAGTGGAACCGACGTGACCTTCGGTCGTCATCGTGGCTTGTAGTAATTTATTCAGTTACGGAACAGCACCTCGAAAATTTAAGAACACAAAAAAGAGTTAGCGATATAGAATAGAATAGAATATTTTTTATTGCCTTCATTACATATAGAACTACTATTACTACTTTCAGAAATTTCCTGAAAGTTTATCTCAATTGCCATTTCCGATTTTGTTGAACCCACTTTTACTAAAGGGCAATCAATGGTGATGGTTACCTATGTCTCGTACTGCACTCTAGTTATATTAGATCGTCTCGTAAAACGATGACCTAAAACTAAAGTTCATTATTACCCAGGCATGGATTGTGCCCTTAAAACGACATATAACATTCTCGTCCGAAAAAAATTCCTACATTTGACTAGAAATACTACATCATTTTCGTTTCCAACGAAAATTCACGTATCAAAAGCTCACATAACTTTAATCGTAGCGCTGCAAACGACGAAAATAATAGTAATTCACAACCGGCTATTGTCGCCCGATCACAGGCCATTAGCGGAACAATATTTGTGCGGTAGAGGTGCGCGGGCGCAGCCACCTCCGGCAAATTCTATTAGTTCTCACGCGATCGCACCGTCAGAAAATGAACGTGCATTTCTGCTGTTTGTACCGATTTCAGATTTAGATAGCATGATTATGGTTTAATTTATAGCGTGCTTACTAACATAAGTTATTAGAAGTTATAGTTTTTACTTGACTTGAATTATAGTAAGATAAATTTAAATTTACACTTCGAGACACTGCTCAAGTGCAAACGTGATGAATGAACCAAGTTTACGACACGTATTATTAATTAATCAATCAATAATATCGTTATTCAGATAACATAGCCCATTATGTTAGTAAAATATGTTTGTAAGAATGTACCGACATAATTTCAACATAGTTGGATCAAAAAGTATACATAAAGTGTATCGCGATTCGCGATTATATCTCTTTGAAGGCCAATTCTGGGGGCCATATTTTTACCCCCGGTTTTTTCTACAAATGTGAAACGATTTAATAGCAATACGAGTACCTATAATACTCTCCGTGGTCGTTGTCGTACGTTCATCTGTTCAATCTAAGTTCTTAAGTTTGTGTTTGCTGTCGTTACTTTTCCCAAGTAGGTAATTTGTGCAATGTTTATTTGGCAACAGCACGGCAACAGTTCCATGGCCTAAAGGTTACCAGTCCAGACAAATAATAGTAATCTATCACCGTGACTTGTATTGAACTTTAGGGCTAGGGCTATAATCATACCGGTCTTGGGTTTAGGTTAGTATGAGAAAAACTAAATATTATCAGTGTGATATAATAACAGTCTACAGATAGATGGTGGATATATGAACTAGCCTCCACATTCTGTAAGCAGAGTATATTTATTATATACTTTGAGTTGTTATTTTTGAGGAAATATTTCTAGATATGTCTTGGTATAATTATTTTTATAATTTAAGCAATTTGTTTGCAAGTTTTTCAAGCCGGCTCACTAGCGTAGCAAGCACTTAAAAAAATCGTTAACTGACTAACGTCCTCCGCACCTCAGTTGGTAAGAGCATTCGCCCTGATAGCGAAGGGTCGTGGGTTCGCGTCCCACCGGATGACACGGTCGATCAATTTTAGTGAGCGAAATCAACTTAATGTCTCAGCATACTTTAATTTTATATGCTTAAGCACCTGAAAAACTAGGCCATTCATCTTCCCTGAAAACAACAAACACTTATCTTGACATGGCAAGGTTGATATTTTTTATGACCCGTTGAACCATTATGATACAATAATAATTGTATTGGCAGCAGACAAGAGTAAATGTTTGCGGTTTTTTTCTACTCCCATTCAAATAAATAGTTACATCCAAGCTTACTAAATACTTTCGACCTCCGAACAGACCCTGGGGCTAAGCGTAATGTTCGAACTAATGTCTCTATAATATCAAGGCTAAATACTTGTCTTACGAAAAGAGTTTTCATGTACTAAGTAACTTGCAAGTTATATATTGAACAAGTTTTTTTTTGCAATAATGACTTTTATAGTACTTGCCTAATTCGTTAGAAGATATTCGCTGAGTTGAGCCAGATTAAGATACGATCTTTTTTATATTTTATGTTGTTGAATCTTGTAGATATTATCTTAACTTATGCAATTTAATTACGTACATAATCCAAATATAGTAAGATAGTTCATGACAAGAGAGTTAGGTTTATATTTTGTTGTTAATATATATTTTTTACAGGCTAATGTGTACAGTGTCTAATGAGGCTTACGAAATGCAAAGTAAAACGTTTTGAATGTTACTAACTAAGTAATCATTTACCTACATAACTTTGTTGAAAAGAGAACATATTTTATCTTCTTTTTATTTTACTATCGAGATGACTTTATCGGGAAGCATACGTCGGGATGCATTAGTATCTGAAACGAAATAATGTAATGTATGCAAATGCTTTCATGCAGTTGGAAACAGAAACTAATTGTCGTCGTCATTGGCATAAAAAGTGGATCATTATTATTATCTGAAGAGGCCTAACTCCACATTACGTGGAGCAATGGCGTACTGTTTCCAAATGGGGGGAAATAGACAAAAAGCGCCAACCGCAGACTTTCGCCAGCCCCCGTGGTGCGAAAGTCGTTAAGTTTGACTACGGAGCGGCTCGTGAAATGAAAATTATATTGTCTTTATAATATTTATTATGCTAACAAAACAAAATCACGAAATTACCGGCCGCTGGCATTTGATTTTGGTATTTTATATTATTTTTGCATAAAATACTGTCCGCTTGAAGGAACACTGGCGTGATTTAGAATCTAAATATAGATAGATAACTCTTTATTGCACACCATAACAGAAAATACAGTAAGTACAGCGATTTACACAGAAAAATGTACAATGTAAGCGGTCTTATCGCTATAAGCGATCTCTTCCAGACAACCTGTAAGTAAAGGAACATACTCTATGATATATAATTTTAAAACCAACAAGAAATGTTTCTTTAACTTAACTACTTTAGTTAAAGTACTGCAAGCATTGAAACATACTTCGACAATCTTAGTACAGTGGTCACTTGACCACGCCAGTCGGCTTGTACGCTTATTTGAGGACCCTGGTTCGATCCCCGGTCTGGTCTTTCTATATTGTCTTAGGTCTGGGTGTTGTGATACCACCATTGTTTCTAATTTTCATAACACAAACGCTTGCTTTAGCTACTTACTTTACTTTGGTATCAGAGCAATGTACTTATGTGATGTTTCCAGTAATTTAATATTTACTGTGTTTATTAACTAAGTAACATGTGCCCATATTAATTAAGATGCGTTTGCGCACGTAGGTAATTACGACATCACATCACAAACCCTCCGCCGAAGAAAATTGATGATAGATAAAACAAATTAATCTCCAAGAGCTTCACAAAGGCTGACAGCACGTGGTCATCACAACACAATCATAAATTATTACGCCCATCTCTAGATCAATTGAATTTTGTAATGCAACCTTTTGTATTGAACATAAGGTCACTTTTTCCGAATCATTTATCAATCAGATTTATTATTTATCAAACAACAATCGATACCTTCTTGTGTGCCCTTGTACACTTGTCATTAATTAATTTGGAAAGTTGTTTCAATACTTATAACCTAAGTTCTGAATCTACATTTTCACGGTTTGAAACATAATGCCAGCTATAAAACATGTTCATGGTATAGTAATGGTATATTTTACAACTTATAACTATAACGTGCGGTCTTCCATATTGGCACGTGATGAATGGGAGATTCTACCCACAACACACACTTAATTATTTTGGGAGAAAGTGATTTTTATCTAGTAGGTATCACCAATGAAATGTTCTTAGTCTCCGAATTAACAGCTGGATGGTTTACCTATCCGTTGTCCCATAGGTATAAATCTTGGTTTTTATCCATACACTCCACCCACCATTAGTTATTCAACAAAATATTATGAAATAATGCTGCCTTTCATAGTCATGAAATGTTACTAAAGGGTATGTCGTTCACGTCAGTTCTCGTGTTCAAAATGTACTGCTTTTGGACAAAATAAGTAGGTACTTATTATTTTTGCTTTTGAATAAAAAATATTGAATTTTCAATATAATAAAAATATTACACTTGCAATTACTATCATCGCTTATTGCAAGCGTACATATACGTTGTGATAAATATCTTGTCTAACAAAATATTTTAAATTTACTGAAACGTCTGGCTACGATAGTAAATAAAATACGTGTTCATTTGTTGCACAACAGTTCCGGTTATGTCGTTGTGTCCGTCCGTCTGTCACCCACGGTCTGTCTGTTGAAGAAAGTCGCCACTGGGCGCTAATAACTTGCATATTTGTATTACACAATCGAAAATTGATTTGTGGACGTTCAGTTGGTGGTGGAAACAAAAAGTGTACATGAGATAAGAAAACTTTATTAAAAAAAAGACCGTGGATTTCTTTATATGTAACCAAATATAAAATAAAAAAGATAAAGAATATTGCTCAAATAACATAGAAAAAATTGAGAATGTTCAAATATCGTAACATAATGTTGATAACGTTAACGTCTACTTACCAAGTTTCCAACAATCGCCCCAAAATACATAATAGTCCAACTTGATTCGTTGATCTGTTTTGAAATGAAAAATATTACCTAAGCCCATAATAAAAGTCCTTCGACTAAAATTTTTCTTACATGCAATTTTATGTTTTCCGTCTGACAACAACGCAGTCAGTGTTGAGCCATCTGAGCAAAGCCATCGCCCTATGCACATTACAAACAATTCTCTCTAAATTAAACTTGTTGTTCTTATATTAAGGAAACTTATCCAGCGTATACAGAATGCTTGTGCTCGATATTGCTTTTCAGTTCCCCGACGCTCACATGTCACTCCATTTTTTAATTGCAATAATTTATTGAATATGTCTGGTAGATACACCTTACACTTTGCAACGTTGCTTTTCGGGATAATACAAAATCAAAAACCGTCTTACCTTTACAACAAGTTGGTATTCTCTCGACGAGCAATAAGATCTGCCCCACGTTTGATGTGCCCACAGTACGTGCTTTTCGTCGTAGCTTTCGCTACGCTGCCACGAAATGTTGGAATAACTTACCTCCACCGATTAGAAACTCCAAATCTGTTGCCTCCTTTAAACACCGCCTTAGAGTCTTTCTAATCGGGAACCAAACTGAGGCAAAGACATAAGCAGCGTTTTGTACGAGTACACTTGTAACAGCAAACACATTTACCTACTAAGCACATGCACACTTACGAGCAAACACGACTGAGCATTGTCATTATTTTTGTTTTTGTTTCTGATAGTTTGTTATACCTAACCACTTACTTATAGTTTCGTTCTAGTCTGTAGTTTAGTTTATAGGTCTTTCTTAGGTTAAACTGTAATGTCTGGTGGTAACTCTCTCTACCTCATCAATGGTTCCCACAGAAAACCAGCGCCAGGCTTGCCATGGCATAAAAGCTGAGTGGGTACCAGTTTGGTAACATTACAAACTCTACTTTATTTTAATTTTATATGTGCTTTGTTTAATGTGTAATGTTCCAAATAAAATATTTTTCTTTATTTCTTTCTTTATATCGTATGTTCACGACGCATTTACATGAATAACTCAATTCTGCATTTGTAAGAACAAGTCCAATAAAATAAGACGAGATACGCAACTCGAATAAGCTGTTAGTCTGCCAGACAAACAGTGTTTTGCAATTTAAACACGTATTTCAAACACGACGAAATCCTTGGTAAGCGCGATTGGTTTGTTTTTATTAGAAAAACATCGATTTTTTTAAGTCTATTTAAAAATCGAATGTCATCGGTTCTCTTAATCAATAAACTAACTTTAAGCCCTGACTGTGTTGACTGAACTATATATGCTCTACTTCGCATCCTCGGGAACTCTTATGAAATCTTGAGTTTATTTTGTGACGGCACGAAATACTTACCTATTACTGTTTGTTAGAACAATGTCTTACAACTGTATAGGATAGTATTCCACGGTGACTAAAGGTTGTCTGGAAGAAATTGCTGGCCGCCTAAATTGTACGGATCCATGATAATTATGCAAGTAAATGTTTAGTTTGCAACGAAGTATTTGTATTTATCTAATACATATCGGAGAAATATTTTGTACTGTATTGTTTTTATAGTGTACTAGTAAGAACATCCTTCTCCAAATTGAGTAATCAACACATCAGATTTTTCATAATTGCAGGCAAGACAGCAGGAAGATGAACAGTGATATAAGGCGGGCGAAAGTGGTCGTTGTTGACAAACGATTCGAGTGTTATGATTAGATATCGGATTATATGCATTTGCATGTTTGCATATGCAAATGCATAAAACTCTCTAATTACGGCGTTAGTGCATATTTTAGCCTTTTTCCCCAATCGTGCATATTTCGATAATTATTGTTTTTAAGTGATAAGCATTCACTATGCAATCTAAATATATTATTGCACTATTATCTATATCTATTATCGTGCATATTTCGTTAAGTAGCGGGAGCGGAAAGAATGTGTTGTGATTGTGACAATGACGTGTAAGCGAGAGTGACTGACAGTGCGGCTCGCGAGTCGCGCCCTTCCTAATTCAAAAGCGGAAAAGGTTCGCACAAAGTTGGACGATGTTTTGCGCAAAAACCCAAGTCTTCAAGACCTGAAGAACATTAATGCCTACATCAACGGCACAGGTCATGCCCCCTGCCGGAACAGGTTACTCCAGAAATGGCGCCAAATTTTAAATATTGTCCAATGACACCAGTTGATGTGGGACCTCTCCACATCAACTGATGTCATTGGACAATATTTAAAATTTTCTTCTCTTTAGTTCTCGGCGTACAAATTGATACTGGGTGACAAAAGTCACAAATTTGCGCTCGAAAATTTGGAAAAATGCTTGATTGTATATTACCACAAAAACTATACTTAATTTTAAGAGAATTTCGCTGTTTTTGTACAATCTTTGATTAAAATTTATAAAAATAATAAAGGTTTTTTGATTTTGTATTGTGCATATTTTAGGCATATTAGTCGTTTTTAGTGCATATTTCGGCCTTTTTTAGTGCATATTTGCATGCATATTTTGGCATTTAGTTAGTGCATATAATCCGATGTCTAGTTATGATTATGCTAATGCATCTGCGCCCGCGCCGCGTCCGCCCGACCGCCTGTGGAGGCGGCTGGAAATGTGGCTTATCGCATTGTTTTTCATTCATTTGTTCACCTGATACGTAACGCTAAAACTAAAAGATATTGAGTAGGTAGGTAGATACTTTTCAGACTGATATTGATCAGGAGTGTACCTAGGCACGCACATAATGGGCTCGAGAAAATGAATTTAAATTTAGTCTTAGACCGAGCACGTCGCAATCGAGCCCAATGTCTTTTAGAAATGGTAAAAAATACGAATTGCATAAAAAACATATTATTACGATAGCGTATAGCTAAAAATGTATTTTTATTTTAGACAAACATGTTACAACACTGCAATGATCAGAATAATAAGTAGTCGGTGAAGTTATGTACAAGTAACATGACATGAGATAATTTATAATTGCATCCTTTTTCCTAACTTTATAAATTGTCGATAAAATACAAGTATTTGATATTTATAAGATCAAGTACCATTTTACATCGACCAATAAGTACTCGTAGCTGATTTATAGATAGGTCGTGCTGAAGAAACGTACATAGAATTATTACGCTATTTCCATAGCATTACCTCGTTACTCTAGCGCGTAGTTGGCAGTGGTTTACCTCATTTCGCGAATGTCAACACAAACGGATCATTCCAGTGAAACATTCTTACCACGTTTGCGGCAAAACGTGGAATTCCAATTGTCATTTCGAAACGCGATGTTGGTGTGGTGATCAATGTTTGTCGACCGGGGGTCAAATGAACGCAAATTGGTAGAGTTAGGGACATGTTGCGCAATGAAATGTCTATCGACAAGTAAGACTGCGTGTGCGCATAGTCTGAGTTCTTGTATGATTAGGGTTGATAGATAAGATGTTAGTAGTAATAAGTAACAACACCATAATCACTCTCAGCTAAACTTTTTTAAGTAATGGGCTAACTCTTGGTCTTCATCTTAGCCCGGGAGCAAAAATAAGGTTTGCGATGGATCAAGCTTGCCCAGGACAGTACTTATTCTGTGCCCAGGAGAAGCCTATTAAACACGTATCTTAAAGAGTTTCAGGTATGTATATGTACCTCGCTGATAGGATTTTAAAAATAAGTTTCCCTAAACAAAAAGAGTACAGTTCATCCAAAAAAACAATTGTGCGACTGTGCGAGTATATTTACAACTAGAATTTCAATGTTTTAAATTAACATCTTTTGTTATACTCAGCCCGGCGAACCTTGATCCCTATGACATTGACAGTTATTCCTACGACACAACATTGTAGTGGCGTTACCGTTTCATTAGAATCGAATTGGAGGCTTTTATAAATTCCATTTATTAAATTTCGGTAGATATATGCCATTACAAAGATATTCCGTCGGAATTATAACAATTCTTAACATTTACAAGAAAATATCTCAATCAGACTTTACGTTTACGTCCTGCAAAAGTTACTTCGTTCGGAAGATATCGACTATTGCGGAAAAATATCGATAAACAAATGTCGATAATGGAAACGAGTGTACATGATTGATTTATAATCATTTAAGTTAAAGGTGCTAATTGTTTAAAAGTTGCATGAAATTGTTTTTATTTCACTCAAATTTATAAAATATTTCTGGGGACACCAGGTTTTGTTTTATTTAAGATTAGATTTTATTAGTATCAGTTTTCATGTGTGGCATAATTAAGTGATAAATTATGAGTGTCATTACTTTTTTATACTTAAGTATATAGAACGGAGCGCGGCATACATGCACTCACGATTGTATACCCAAGAGAATTAAAAAATTGACTGTAGGACAAAACCATATAAAACAAAAGCTGTTCCGCGATCATTTATTTATATATTTTAATCTGAATCTGATAATGACATTAGGGTTTGTGTCACGAACTCGGAATCTGAACTGCAGCTGCTGTTGCCTACGTTTATCAAAAACGGCTCATCTACAATGCTGTCGTATCGTACGTCTCGATTTCAATCATCAAAACAAAGTTTTAAAGCATTATATTGGCAGTGGTAGGGCGGTAGCCAAATCATATTAAGTTACATCGACACGACCCATCACTAACATGAACTGTCATAGGGATCAAGGTTCGCCGGGCCGGGTATAAGCAGTAATGAATGGATACCTAACTGTTCCTTAAAGTGTCTGTAAAAACTGGTGATATGTTTAAGTTTTGATTTCGTAATGCGCTTTGTAGGCGTTGTTTGTATATCCTAGCGATCATTCAAGCCCTAAAAGCAAAAAGGATCAAAGCAAGGGTTTTTTTTTTTTAAATTGGTAACTAAAACAGACATTAATCGTATTATGAAAGTACAAAAAATATTTAAAACTAAGAGAAACTTGACTAATGCCCTTAAATGTTACACCTTTGTTGCGCTAAACACAAGTTGCGAAAGTAAAAAATTAAAATACAAAATAAATAAAAAATACGGATGAACAAAGTGAATTAAAAAAATATATTTTGTGTTGCAAAGGTTGACCTTTGCTATAGAATAATCTTAATAATAATAACACTGGCCAACACCACTTGGATTGCTCCGATACCAAAGTACCTAAGTAGCTAAAGCACTTGTTAATTGAAATGTTGTTAACAGAAACAATGGAGGTATTACAACACGCAGACCCGAATTCATATATAACAACTTCAAGTAGGTATATTGAACAACTATATTGCCTAGGGCAAGCTTGCTAACCCTACACGCATGCGCGGCGTGTGATGAGCGACGCTTGCGCAAGCTGCCGGCCTCTGCCTCTCGTACATACATACAGAACCAGGTGAAGGAATACCTGTCACAAGATTGCGCACTCATACATTAGCTTTATGTGGTGGTAATCAATAAAATCGCCTAGATACTAAATATATTTAAGAATATCATAACTTGTAGTAATATTTGTTTATCTTATACATTTAAAGGAGTAAAAAACGAGCGCTTTTAGTTTGGTTTTATAGGCGTCCGGTATTGTCATAGTTACATTTGACACACAGTTGCTGCTCCTCTCTCCACTGCTTTGGTATAAAGCCTACATACAGATGCCAAACATTGAATTTGCTTCTGGATCCTGGGTCCCGCCGTTGCTCCTAAGCGCGATCGTGCTCACCTTAACTCAAATAAACATTGCCGTTATTCTTGAACTTCTCTAACAAAACAAAAATCGCATTGAATGGATTCTAAACGCCTTTCCGCGCATTGTACTCCTGCACCCGAAACGCCCATGTAATATGTACACTTACCAACACCCTGCTATCAGTACCTATAGAAGCCTTGGCTTATAGCCCGTTAGTCCCGCTATATTGAAAGTTAGAAACAACAAATTAAGAGGGGTTAACAACGGAATCTAATATTGGTCTTCAGTCATAGGAAAGTAGGTTTAATTTAATAGCAATATGATGTCATCGTTATTCAAAGGGTTAAGTGGCAAAAAAATTAAAACTTTCTTTTGGTCTTTGGATATTTGTAGTGGGTTTTTGGCGATAAATAAACTTTATTTTATTTTATGAAATTAGTTCTAAACTATTTAATTCCATTGCGCTCAAAAGTGGTAGGAACGCATAGCAAAACTTTGTGCCAGTTGCAGCAAAGGCTTAAAAATCATGTAGGTAGTAACTAGTAACAGCCTAAAAAAGAATCGTGTGGCAAATATTCTGTGCCCTTAGTCATGAGCAAACACCCTTGCCATAACAGGTTTGAGGTCCGCGTACTTTATGAGTATTTGGCACCACCCAGCGAAGCACTGCATTAACATTCCCGTTACTTCACAATTCCTCCAGTAACGGTCGCATTCGATGTCTTCCTGGCGGGCCGGTGGGCCGGTGGTACGCGGTCCGCATTGTCGCGTGGGACCGCGCAACATAAATCATGCGTACCGCCCTCACGCCTAAGAGCTTGACCACACTAGCGCTTTTTCATACGCAATCGACGATTTTCCGCAAGTCGTTCAAATCGCACTGTGTTTTTGCATCGCGGATGGAAGCTGGCAACTTTATGTTTACCATAGAAATAAATAGGTTCCTACATTTTATGATTATATTATTTAGAGTGAACTGGTAACAAGTTGCTGATGCACTTATCAATTTGTGGCTCCGTTTGGCGACGTTCACCAAATAATCGATCAGCAATGCTCTCGTTCAGTAGCTCAATTGAACAGAATACCTACGTTCAGTTGCCGACTGAACGCAAAAAGGCACCAGTGTAGTCAGGCCTCGACGCGTGCGCAGCTTTTTCGCATCTCCTTACTTATCTATGGAAAGTGCAGGTCAATAATCTCTGCTGCTGTAAAACATAGTAGAAAATTTAATTAGGTAGAGAGAGTCCGTTCATGTAATAACTTTCACTGCAGCTTCTTTGACAAATTAGCCGCCTCTTTTGATTAAGAGCATTTGCAATGACTTAACAATATAATAAGGGTAGGTAATTAACCTATAGAAGCTTAAGTGGTACTTACTATGTACTAAATAAAGGCAGTTTTGTTTTCTTTTAAAATCACAATCATTCGTAAATGTAGATAACCTATTGAAACTAAACGGGTAAATGCGATGTTAGACGTTACTTTAAACGATGAAAGCTTACAATATGCCTAATTTAGTTCCCTCAGACTACAAGATAAAATAATTACAGAACAATTTCCCCTTACTTTAATTACTTCAGAATGACTGTCAAACAAAGCCTAAAACGGTGTCGGCTTTTTCTCAAAAGTGCGGTAAGTCAAAAGCTTTGTAAAATAGGCTTTGTGTGTAATGACATAAGCTTGGATTTCTGGTGCAGGCAGTGGTGGGAAAATAGTTGAAAACACAAGTGAATGGGGCTCCAATTCGGACAGACCAAGGTCAGCCAGCTTTGAACGGATTTACACAAAACGAGTAAATGACCATAGATAACAATTATAGATTCTATGATTTTATTAAAATGGCATCAAAATAAAATCTGTTGTGATATTTATAGCATCATTACGTTGACTGCCTCGTTGGTCTAGTGGTCAGCCCGCTGGGTACTATCCACGAGGTCCTGGATTCGAAACCCGGTTCGGGCCGAGAGTGATTGAGTTTTTCTGTCTTGAAATTACTCAGACACAGCTCCGGAGTCAGGAAGTTGGTGGTGTTAACACCCCCGTGCCTCGGACAGCACGTTAAGCCGTTGGTCCTGCGCCTGCGATCTCTCTACGGTCATGTCGGACAGAACAGAGAGTGCACCTGTGTATTGCGCACACACTTGTCCACTATAATATGTCCCGCGCAGTAGGCTAATCTCTGTTGAGATAGGCCGCCGTGGTCGAAATTCGGCTAGGAGGACACACATTATCATTACGTACTTACTTTACACGTTTTAATTGCTCTGACTAATCACAAAATAGCAAATTATTCATAATGGAAATAGAAAACAACGGTGTTCATAGGCACCGACCCCAGAGACAGTATAGAAAAAAAAAATATGATTTTCTAAATTGACTCGATCGGGGATTGAACTTGGGACCTCAGTGATAGCGGACATCATGAAAACTAGCGCGCAAGCCACTCGACCACGGAGGTTTTATTTACAGCAATGTGTGTTAAAACTCTGCTACAGCTTACATACTCGTACATCTTACACACTAATCCAACGGTTATATCTAATTATAGAGTCTAACAGCAAATGAGCTGCCATTTTCAGACAGTTGAATTTAGATGACAATTGTTTTTTTGCGCAGATCTACGTTTCGCGTACAAAGAAACATACTACACACTTTTTCAGTATCTCGACAGCCAAAGTGTATGTCTAGCCGTGTCTGTCGTTCCGTGTAAATCGAACCGTGGTGCGTGCAAACATTCGGCGATCACTAGCCAAGCAAGTCGTGTGGTACAGTGGTAGTGATGAATGGCCGGCCGTCCCGTTCTCACACTTGTTTTGGCATTTCTAGACTAAACGAGGCTACTTATTAAATAACTCTCGCCATATATAACACTTGCGTACAATAAACTATATCATTTTATCAGTAAAGAATTCGCTAGTCTGTAAAGAAAAATACAGTCATCATCATCTTAGTAGAAGAGTCTACTCTAATAAAAATAACCAGTGTTTTGCGTAAATGTGACTTAAGACTATGAGATGGAATGTACCCGCTTAGGTAGGACCTTAGTTATTATGTCTCTGCCCTTCTATCCGGAACATAGCAAGGCTGTCTCGCAATAAATAAGCAAAAAGACATATATGCACACGTGAGGATATTGGTCGTCAAAAATATAACGCCAGAGTCGGTCGACCCGAGAAAAAAAGAAGAAGAAACAAAACGACAGTGCTCTTGTTAAGCTTATTATAATTTGCAGAAGCTCTATTAGTGGCGCGCTAGAGCCTCGTTCGTTATTTGGCAGGATGCATAACTTGTATCATTGCCATAAACTTCAAATAATTACATACTCGTACTTGACCTACTTCCTCATCTTATGTTTGTCAGTGGTTCTTGCGCACTTTTATGCTGAATTTGATAAGTATTCGATAAAATTCGCGAGTGCTTAATAAATCAACGAAATAGAGGTCATAAATAGGTTTTCAATGCGTCTCTGCGCCTCACCACAACACAAGGTTTTTGTCTCTATACGACACATTAGTACGAGTTTATTTGATCTACCTTCAAAATGGTTTAATAGGTTTTCATATCATCATCGTCATAAATTTAACAGCTAGGCTCTTGTTGATGGGATAACCGCCATTACTCTTTTGTTTGCCTGGATATGCTTTGCTTTGATTCCCTGGTAATTCCCTGGTGGACAAGTATTATCGGCTCATAAAATCTATACTAAAATGTCCAACTTTGATCAATTTGGCCAGGAGGAATAGGTAGGTAAGTTAGAATATTAGTTAGAACGACTTATCTATCCAATTATAGGTTTGATAAATGATTTTTCCAAATATTGATACTGTACGATTACATCGCACATTGCGACACATCATTTTTACTGTAGTAAGTTTTAGGCGCTTATTGTATTCAATGCTTTTATTACTCGTAGTTCAAATAAATACAAATACAAAAAGTTTATTTCCTTAAGCCTTTGACTGCCAAGAAACTAGACACAATAGAAAAACATTGTTTGGGGGTCACCGGTGACCACCATGGCGCTCAATGTGTTAACTTAGTCTAGGTACAAATTATATTGGGAACTTCCTTTTAGGCAAAACACAGCCTGTTAGTTTACAGTTACTTGTTATATTCTTATAAGTATATTAAGTAGTTCACGTTCAATTTTCATTGTGTGCGCACATCATTAGCAAGAATAAATAATCAAGAATTAAGAAGTGTTTTTCTGCTTTCACTACCGTCAAGAAAGTGTATGGGCGACAAGAAACCAAACAGATACTTACATCATTTTGAATTGATGTTCTCGTATTTCTAAGTGAACTAGTTTCACCTAACAAACTACTACAAACGAACCAAGGCGGTCCAGTACAGGTTACTTAGATGCCAGGTCTGACTTAGAAGGCGTGTAGTTAATCGTGATTTCTTGGATTTAAGTAGTACTGAAACTAATTTACTATAGAGCAATGAGCAAATGATTATAATATAAATCTAAAACACGTCGATATGCTGATTAAAGTTTTAAGTATATTCTACAAATCTACAGACGCGGAAATGTATTCTTGTTTATTTAAATGATAGCATTCTAAAGAACATCTCTACTTAGGTTCAAAACCATGACCTTTTAAACTAAACAATCTTAAATGTTAACCATCTATAGCCATAGACATAGGTTTCACAACGCAAAAAATATGGAGAACCATTTTGTTTGTCTAACAGCCAGGTCAAACCAACCGGGTATACCTACTATAGGCATGTATACTGTAAAAAAAAAGATACAGCTGTTCATTATCAAATTTAAATTCGTTTATTGCTCTTTTCCCAGTTTACCTTAGGTGTGTAAGATATATGTTTTTCATAGGTAGATACCTATGAAAAACATATATCTTCTATTCAATCCTTTAACTCGTTACTAAATCAAATAGTTTAAAGTATTTGTGCTTAAACATTTTAAACATATGTATCCTTTTGTTATTTGTTTTTATTGTGTGCAATAAAATATCAAGTTTTCTTTGTTCTTCGTTTTTTTCCATTTACAAAGAATTTTCATATTAATGTTGTGTGTATCGCTATCCTAGTAATAGGTCTGAAGATAGAGACACGACTATGAGTTAGGATAGTCGGAAACAAGGCATATCGAATTCAGAATCCCATTATTCAATACAGGGATTACACAAACATTATTCCCTTTGTTCGTAATAAATATTAACTATGATCGGATCTGTAATTTAAACAACGCGGATTAACATCGCAGGCGGCCAGTGTCAGCCTGCCCCACGATGTACACTCGGCTCAAATATTATGATCGTGTTCAAAAATATTAAACTATCACCGACCACCTAACAGAATCCTAGCGGGGTTTAGGGATCTGGCGGGCGCTTCCGATTTGATTGGGTGATTAGAATTTTGAAAATAATGTGAATTTTGAATTTCAGAATGGTGTTCAGTACACTGGCTTCTGTCTAACAGGTCAATTCGGCTAGGAGGATAGTATTATTTTTTATAAAAAAAAAAATTTAAAAGGGTATGATTCTAAACTGAAAGTATTCACAATTTTATCAAACCATGAGTGTACATGCGCGGGCGCAGCTAGTTTGAGTAACGAACGAGCTTCATGTTATGTCAACCTCTTTCATGTGCACCGTGATTAGGCAGACGACGTCTGTCACTGCTAACGATAGGTAGTTCGTAATGAATCTGACATTGGGTTCGTCGTGTGAGGTAATATATAACTTACTTCCTTAGCATTTCATTTTAATTTTCAAAGCCCTTTACCTTTTACTTTAAGAATGGAACCATGATAGCAACAAGGATTGGTCATGGCTCAATTCATGCTATGATGTTGCCCAGATGGTACTAAAGTACGTTTTAAAGATTATATTATTGTTTAGGAATGACCGATGGTTTTATGAAGATGCTGGCTCATTTTCAGTTTTGATTGAATTTATTTTTAATTAAACTGTAGTTAAAATAAAAGATTTACCTTTGAATATTTGGGACCGGCTTAGTCTTACTTTTTCGTAAGTTTTGTAAAAAATAATCATTCTGATTGATGGATATGTTGAGATAACAGCATCTTAATATAGATGTGACCAACTGATAAGTATTTATTCAGTGTTTTTAAGTTATCTAGGCTGTACCAATCAGTTGGCACGTTTGCCAATCCTGTCCCACTTTTGGCCCAGCTTTTCCTAAAATACTGACACAGTGACACGCGATTATGCACAAGCGAGGCTGAGCGTAGGTACGTGACTCTGTGATAAATGTGAGCTTAAAACTTAGATAAGTAGAACAGTAGTGCATACGTGTCACATGCTAGACTAGGGACAGTGATAATGTAAAATGTAATGGAACAACAAATTGACGAATGTCGGATTTATTAATTACTTGATATCTACACCCGTTCTGAGAAAAGGAGTCTTGGAGACAAATACACGGACCACAGAGTGATCCTACGTTCCGTTTTAGGGTTCCGTACCTCAAAGGATAAAAGGAACCCTAAAGCATTGGTTTGATGTACAAACCCATCCTTTAGAAAAGTTAGTCAAGACCCTTTTTCTCAAGAACGCGTGGAGGTAAAAAGTTAAAATTATAAAATTAACATCAAATAGGTACTTATGGCTCAGGCTTTCAAGTTAACGCAGTCCAAAGATACTGCTTTTTTAGCCGTTTTTAACATTTCGCTGAAATTGCCTAGATCTTGCACGGCAAGAAGAAAGGTCTTACAGCACAAGTAAAAAGGAAAACGTCCGAAAAAAAAAGTAGTTACATCGTAGAAAAAAAACTTTTGTATGAAACCCTCAATGCGCACTTACTCGGTTTTATTATTTCAATACGAAAATTATCAATTACCCTTTAAACTTTAACGATTTTTATTTTTAATTCTAAACCCATAGAACACTATGTAACTAAAGTTTCAACCACTTTCCGTAGCTGGCAAGGCTTTAACTAAACTTGTGCCAACACAAATGTTTAATCGCTTGTCAATTCTCGCTCAACATCACAGTGCTTATTAGACAATCTCCTCAAACGAGGGTAAGGTCTATGACTGAGCAGCCTGAACAGGAATGTGGAAGGCCTTGCTGATTGATATTGGAGTCGGCGCGCGCGCACTTGTCGCTAACGACGCGGGGTCTACTCTGTGTGGCCATCAGATACATATATAACTCTTTATTGTATGCCATAAGTTAAAGTTAGTAAAAAAACAATGTCATTAACAGAAGTGTAGAAATTAGGCGATATTATTGGTAAGAGCGATTTTTTGCGGACAACCTTTTTTGACATATTTCTAGTCGGTTCTAGTCTCTGATCAACATAATTGCATGAAATTGACAGACAGGGTATTTTGTACAAATTTTGGGGCTTTTGCCAATTTGTCAGAATTTGGGGGATCTTAAATTCAACTAAGCGTATAAATTGTTGCTAAAACTTTAATGTCAAAAATTACTGTCTGTTGTTCACCGCGGAATGAACAGTACCTACAACTAACTGTCCCTTAGAAGTAATGCCATATTTTAATTTTTTGTCAGGCGTACCTGCCTGTATTACAGGCGACCCAAGCCATGAGACTTTTACTGAATCATATTATTTAAAAGATAAGACTAACCTTTCTCCAGTCAGTCGCCAGTCTAGACTGGCATTTTTGGGACACCTGTATATCCCAGTGTAATTCATTGAAGGCTCTAGCCAAATCGCACTCGCTTGTACAGTCATACTCGTACTATGTAGGTATAGTATAGTAGCCATGAGGGACAGGGACGACTGGAAACAAAAACGCGGCAAGTTTACAGAGTAGAGACAAGTTATTGAATGATATTTGCTAAGCTCTTGTAATTATAGCGTTTAGAACCTTTCTAGGCTTGAGCTAATTAGACGTAATTGCGCCTTTGATTGAGCTTGCAATGGTTATTTTGGTCGACTAATATATGTTTCTAAGATTTCAAAAATTAATGTATGAGTATCATAATATGGGTTAACTGGCACATAGCATAGCCACAAGTGAAACATAACTTTTTGAAAGCACATTCCTTGAGGGAGAAGCAGTATATTTTTTTAAATGGTGTAACTCCAGTAGTAAAACATGGAAAAGGAATGAATTTTAGGAGAGTCTAACTGTAGAGATCAAACCACTAATCATTTAAGGTCGCCAATAAAATTAAGGAACGTAGTAGAAAACTTTTGGGTCCAACCATCGCGCATACGTTGTTTTTTAATGTAGAATGGGTTTGCTCTTGACTCTAGACTAAGCCAGACGTAGCGTAAACAGAGACGATGGTAGAGCGAATTCACCCAGTAGGTTCTGGTACTCCCACTCACCGACGGAACACAGCTGCTTGCCGCCGGGCTCCGGTGGTAAAAAAATTCCAAAAGCTTATGTTTGAGTGCACACCAGGGCTTTCACTGTACGCATTTCTGACGGAATTCAGCTAAATCAGACTGGATTTTTCTAAACTAGTCGTATGCCGTACCGACTTTATGTCGTTGATACAGTCGTATCCGGAATACCGAAGGCCCGTGACTCATGATTGTTTTGTTTGTTCCAGCTGGGCCGAGTGCCGGTGAGCATGATGGTGCCGCCGCGGTACGCGACGCTGCCGCTGCCGCTGCCGGCGCACTATCCGCCGCCGCCCACGCGCCTCTACTACCCTATGCACGACGGCGTAAGTTACACTCAGAGCAGAGGGCGAAGACTAATAATAATGTCCTAGCCGAATTTCGACTACGGCGGCCTATCTCCTAGAGATTAGCTAACTGCGCAGGACATATTATAGTGCACAAGTGTGTGCGCAGTACACAGGTGCACTCTCTGTTCCTTCACTCTCATAATTCGGTGAGACGGCAGTCCGACATGATCGTAGAGAGATCAGGCGCAGGACCTACGGCTTAACGTGCTTTCCGAGGCACGGGGGTGTTAACACCACCAACTTCCTGACTCATGAGCTGTGTCTGAGTAATTTCAAGACAGAAAAACCCAAACACTCTCGGCCCGACCCAGGATTCGAACCCGGGACCTCGTGGATAGTACCCAGCGTGCTGACGACTAGACCAACGAGGCAGTCACTAGGCGTAGACTACGAGATATTCAGACAGTCTTACAAAGACTCAGCGTAGTGTAATAAGAGTTAGCCTGTAAGTCTGTCTGTCCCATCTCGCTCTATCACAGGATGAAAGAGCGAGGTGGGGACTAAGACTGTCTTAGTAAGACTGTCTGAATAACACGTAATGTATATAATAACCCCTTTAGTGAAAGTTTTCATTTGTCAGTCACACGCGCTCACGATCGACAGTGTCGGGAATTTGTATAGAAAAAAAAAGGTTTCTCAAACGTGCCGCCGCTACGGGCGCTGACCAAATTTCCATACAAATTTTCGCCACACAAGTTAGAAACAAATTGAATCCTATTTACCCAAACAAAAGGTCCCTAATTAAGGAAGTTAGAAAATAGGATAGTGTAATGCTTTAGACTTGGATGTTGAAACTACAGGTAGGTATACCGCCTAATTTAGTCTTCGACTGCGTGGTACACGGGCGAGGGTAAGACGTGAACGGGGACCGTCATGATTAAAAACTATGTTCTTACCAAGGTGACCTTGTTGGGGCGCTGGTCGACTGCGCTGTAGAATACATTTAAGAGGTGCGGGCATCCAGCCTTGTAGCGTCAAGCGCGGTTTGAATATTGACTAGGCTCTAATTACCGCCGGCACCTCTCCCAGCCCCCGTTCTCTCCTTCGCGCCCCGATACCCCGCACGGGAGTTCAAGTTGTGTTTGGCTATTTGTTGATGCTGCCGGAGCACAAACGCTGGTTGAATTTTGAAAATAAAATAATTCTTATCATTCCAGCGTCTCCGAAGACGACGGACGCCGCGCGAGCCGCGGCCAGATCGGCGGCGACGCGACGGACGCGAGCGGGACTCGCAGCTCACGCGCTCGCTCGAGCGGATCCACCGCAAGCGAGCTGAGCGGGACCGCGTAAGCGACGCCGACCTCAAGCGGACGTACACCGGCCTCGACAGGTAAATGACAGGTCCTAAGCTCGCTTTGGTA
Source organism: Pyrausta nigrata (assembly GCA_949316185.1). Classification (NCBI taxonomy): domain Eukaryota; kingdom Metazoa; phylum Arthropoda; class Insecta; order Lepidoptera; family Crambidae; genus Pyrausta; species Pyrausta nigrata. Next base: position 710,237 of record OX438943.1, read on the forward strand.
CCTACTACCGGGACTCTGACTAGCTCTGACTTGATCCGAGCCACAGCACAAGTGGATAGTTTAAGCGCTCGCTCGAGCGGATCCACCGCAAGCGAGAGGAGCGGGTCAGCGACGCCAACCTCAAGCTAGCGAACGTACACCGGTCTCGACAGGTACATGACTAGCTCCCATGCTCGCTTTAGCGGAGCTATTGGTACACTGATTAGCTCACGCACTCGCTCAAGTTGATTTACAGCAAGCGAGTGGAGCTCCTGCTCCACTGAACATGTGAGCAACGCCGACCTGAAGCAGACATATATCGTACCAGGTAGGTACAATAACTACCTCACGCATTTGCTCGAGCGGGACTACTGCAAGTGAGTGGAACTCGATTCGAAGAAACACGGACTTCGTCAAGTGAGACTTCGAGTCGCGACTACACCTAGGTATCTCAAACAAGGAGCTGATGATCTTTGCCGTTGGAAGCTGGCAAACCGCCAATTGTCTTCCTCATGTGAAAAAAATACAAATAAAATAATTTATTGTCAAATGCTCCACCATAACGTAGGTCGTCGTACGAAATATAACTATAGATGTCCTTGCAGTTTTAGTATATTTAGAAGACCTAATGCCCCCAAGCCCGGATAAACCTTGTTTGTACTACTCTTAACTAAGATCCCGTACCTTCTTCCAGGGCCTACGCCGAGCAGTTCATAGCGGTGTGCGACGAGAGCCGGCACGCGGCCGAGCACCACGATTCGCTGGCTAGCACCACCACCGTCTCCAGCGACTCCTCGCGGTCGCACGCCACCGCGGAGTAGAGCGCGAGCGACGACTGAACTGCAACGATCGAAGCTTTACCCTGTCGCGTAGTACGAGGGATATCGTCACGACTTACCATTGCCTGGTTGTACCGAGGTCTTTCTTCGGATGGTGTCAGTGTCTTCGACTATAGCTGTCCCTTTCACTTGTGCTAGCTTCACAGCGCAAAAGCGTGACGGCTATGGCTAGACTCGAAAATAAGGACATGTCGTCCGAAGTAAAGGTGTTGTTAGACTCGTTCGGATTAACTCACCCACGCGGAAATTGAGATACTTACATACTCTGTAATGACAAGGAACATTTTACACATCAATGCGCTATCGCAGGTGCTACGCGTCACAGATTATATACCCTCTCAATCCTTTCGAACAAATCCGCACGACTCTAAAAACGCCCTAAGGCCTCAGATTAGATAGCAAAGGTTTTGAGCTGTACCTCTCCAAAGTAGTAAAGTTGTGAAAAATACCGAGGTCAGTAATCTTAGCAAGTGGCTGCAGCATGATCCTTATTGATTCATGAGCATCAGAGAGATGACAGTCGATCATCATTTGATAAATGTTGAGTCTGACTAGATTACGGATAAAAGGGGTGATGATGATGATGTCCTCCTAGCCGATTTCGACTACGGCGGCCTATCACAACAGAGATTAGCCAACTGCGCAGGACATATTATAGTGCACAAGTGTGTTCGCAATACACAGGTGCACTCTCTGTTCCTTAACTCTCATAATTCGGTGAGACGGCAGTCCGACATGACCGTAGAGAGATCAGGCGCAGGACCAACGGCTTAACGTGCTTTCCGAAGCACGGGGGTGTTAACACCACCAACTTCCTGACTCATGAGCTGTGTCTGAGTAATTTCAAGACAGAAAAACCCAAACACTCTCGGCCGGACCCGGACTTCGAACCTGGGACCTCGTGGATAGTACCCAGCGTGCTGACCACTAGACCAACGAGGCAGTCAGGATAAAAGGGGTAACCAGAATATCACTAGATACTTTATAGCAACATTTTTAAAAAGCTGCAACTACATAAATAAACAAATGACATACCTAACTGTGGTGTTGTCGGTACAGCTCAATCCTGCTAGGTAAGTCGATGATTCCGTTGTAAAATATTGTACTTTTATAAAGAAAATTAGGAGAAGCTAAGTTTCACCACAGATATTCATCGATAATGCATCGATAATAACGGTGAAATAACCGCTACAACGAAATTATTTATTTGAGATCGCGATAGAATAGATGTGAACAGATGATTTCACAATATAAATGTAACGAATCTGAATACTCGGTAGGCTAGCTAGACTAACATTTAAACATATCATACCAAACTTAACGACATAGCTTTAGAGCCCATGTACTGTACATAATGCCTTGTTGCTTGATGTTACTAACGCACATTTTAGCTGTTATGATCTGTATTATAAATGCACATTTGAATCTAACAATTTGGGGTATTAACACTCACCAGAGAGCAAAGTTTATATCGTGAAAGTAAAATACGAGATAGTTTGCATTTGCGTAGTCCAATTTGGGACTATCCACCATGCAACATTTCGCCAAATACAAAGCAAGTAAGTAGGTAAAGACGTTGGCCGAATGTGTTTCCAATACAGTCGTTACGTAGGTATTTTTATATAACACTGATGGAAAAATTAACGCACCCGCGTATTTTCATGCCTATCTCTAGAAAAAAAAAGTTATTTCACGATACAAATCTTACTCAAAATTCACTGGCACAATACTAACAGAAAAAAATGTAAACTTGTGTAATATCGTCAAATATCTGTGTTATACGCTACGTCTAAGTCTTATTTATGTTTATTTGAATTAACTGTGGAGGGAGTAGAGATCTACGTGAGAGAAACACTTCAACATCGAATATACGATAACGATCCTAAGTACGACCACATAGCGTACGAGGATGTGACATCCTTGCGTGTCTTACAATAAAAAAGTAAAGGTGACAAATTATCAAATCATAACGTATTTTACGAAGGTCTCTAGTCTCAGCACAGTTTGCGTATTTTAACTTTAAGAGTTAGTTTAGTTACTAACCTAACCTGTACATTTGAATCGAAGTCCTTTGTACCTACCCGGTGCCAAATTGTCGCGTGCACGATTGGCAGACGAATTTAAATTTGCTCAATTCATTTTAATTTTAAGTTTTTTACTTATTATGTACTTACTAAGTTTATTACGGTGCTACTGCTACATTGATTTGTGTTTATACACTTGCTAAGTGACGACTGACAAACGTAAATTGTTTTGTAGTTTGATTCGGTGCGTTTATAGAAAACAACCTTCACTAATTTTAAACGGCCGGTAAACCTATATCGATCGGTACGGATTGGTGAATTAGACTCAATTCCCATATAACATATGACAATTAATACGAAATCAAATTGAATTTCGCTCACATAAATTAATCGACTGTGTGTCATCCGGTGGGACAACACAGTCGATTAATTTTTTGTGAGCGAAATTCAATTTTGATTTCGTAAAAACTTGCAAAATAATTGCTTGTTATAAAAATAATTATGACAATTAATACTAGAACAATTGTTTAAAATTAAATGTGATTTGGTGAACCTACATTTGAAGTGTTAATACAAAAATATTAAACAGTGTTTCAATCTATCCATTTATAACACTTCCAATGTTTGAAATAAACACATATAGGTAGTTGACACTTGACTAAATTCAACACACCTATGCTAGGCAGGCAGGTATAATCAAATCAATGGTAGGCTTTTTCTGCTATGTGTAATACCCAGCCAACTTTTACGAATGAAATAAACTTTGAGATGGTTGATGGTGATTTTGAAAAGCGTTGGTCTCTTTCATCTATACTAATATTATAAATGCAAAAGTGTGTCTGTCTGTCTGTTACCTCTTAACGCTTAAACCACCGAACCGATTGAGATGAAATTTAGTGTGAAGACAGTTCGAGACCCTGAAAAGGACATAGGCTACATTTTGTTGCGATATAAAAACATTAGGGGGTGAAATGGGGGATGAAAGTTGATATGGAAAATCCAACTCTTGCGGGCGCAGTCGCGGGGAACCACTAGTATATTAATATCTTTAAAGTTATACTGAGTATTACACATAGAAAAAAGTTGAGGTAGTTAATAAAATATTATCTTTACGTTTAATTTAACTTTTAGCGATTACATTCGCGTCTTGTTACCGATCCAGTGTTAGCTGTTACTTATTTCTTAGAATAAGAGGAATTTACTTATTATAAGTCAGCCTATTAGATCCCACTGCTGGGAAAAGGCCTCCCTCAACTATGAGGAGGAACGAGCCATACTTCACCACGCGGGCTCAGTGCGGATTGGTGGAGGGGTGTATGTAAGGCAAGTGACAAACCTTACTGTCAGAAGTTATCAAGCCGCCCTAGGGCCTCTGACTAGGCTTAACGACTAATACCACAGATATTAGCCGAGACCAACTGCTTAACGTGCCTTCCGAAGCACGGAGATGCTTGTCATGGACGTCACTTAAATGGTCGGAATGGTCACCCATCCAATCACGACCGCGCCGATTTACTTATTATTCAATACTTAATTATAAATTACGTTTTATTTTTGTATCTACTTTCTAATAGGTGTTTCTGTATAGTGCACACGTAATGTAATTAATGATACTATTACGGAACTGAAATTGAGTAACACTTAATTATGTAATTGTTTATTTTCATAAGTAACTTAGGAATGTATGGGTCAAATCATTGAAAACCGGGCGTCAATGTAATATTTCTTAAGATTCTACACACGATATTTTGTGTTATATTGGTGAATTGTACAGCTAGGTGCTTATTTCGACATATTTAGTAATTTAATCATATTTTGTACATACAGTAGATCTGTAAGTTTACATTTTACCGTCGTATAGGTCAGTAATGGGCGGAGTCTACGAATTTCTATTGTATTCAAATAATTTTTATTTATTCTAAAATTATAATATTGGGAATATTTTCCGCTTGTAAAGTGACGTGCAAATAAATACTGTTTTCAAATACAAAGTTGTTTTGTATACTGTCCTATAAAACATATATCAGAAAAATTGTTGTGACAATTATATATAGCTTTATTGCTGCTAATTTTCGGGGTCATGTTACAAATTAAGGGAACTATCCCGTTTTAGAAATTGGATTTTTTGTGATGAGAATCGCCAATGGCCCAATCAAGAGGCTAAGTGCGGAAATACTTCAGCCAATATTTTTTTTTATCTTTCAGACATGATCAATCCTCGGCCGCTACAGCTTCCTTATTAGGATCCTAACCCTCCTAATTAGGATCCTAACTAGGTAGATACCATCCTAGTTAGGATTCTAACTAGAAAAGTCGCATCCTAGTTAGGATCCTAACTAGGAAGGTCTCATCCTACTCAGGATCCTAAATAAGATCCTAGTAAGGAAGCTACAGCGGCCAAGGATTGATGATGTTTGACTAATAACAACCTATTCACTATTTTCATGTATAGGAAGATTGGCTGGGGCATTTCCGCACCTAGGAAGCACCATTACTAGGAAAAGGTATGATAATCCTCGGGTCGTGGCATGTCGTGGTCAGAGTCAGAACTCGTTGTCGCTGAGCTGCGAGGTACGGCCGGGGGCGGCACTAGGCCGCGCGCTCGTCAGCCGCAGCTCGCTTTCAGAGGAGCTACCGAGGGAATCCTCGCCTTCACCCTCTACACCTGCAATATAAGGTGTAACTTTAAATTATTGTTTTAAGTGATAAGCATTCACTTTGCAATCTAAATATATTATTGCACTTGAAAAATGACCGCCAGATCCGGGAATTGAACCCGCGTTCCTCGCATGCCGGGCGATTGCCTAACCTCTTGGCCACCCTGGCGTTGGCAAAGCCTGTAAAGGTGTAACTCTATTAACTGCGTTCCTTTTCGAGCATTAAGTACTAATCAAATCCAACAATCGTTATGCTGATGATTTTCCTATAAATACTTATAAATACTCTGAAGTGAGAAGTGATCAATTGATATTTTTTTTGTTTCCGATGTTGGTTCGTCAGTAAAAGTTGATGTATAAGAGCAGCAGTATCACCCTTTGAAAGAACCGCAGTTAACAAAACAAGATCCTGTGCACACATTGTAGCGACACTAGCCCGACAAGTTTGCGCGCGACCTTCCTGCGGTCGCCAGAGGTGGGTCGGGCCACGATATTCTTGCGGGGTGCAAAGAAGGTTTCGTATAAAGTATTTAGTATGTATACAACATCGAGGACATATCCCACTAGAGGGGAAATGGCATTAATTTTGTTCCAGAAAAATTCCGCCAAATCCGAAAGATTCCGAATGAACCGACTGAATGTCAAACACCGTATATTAGTGATGGTCAATAAGAAATTAGTATCGATAGTCGATGTTATTGTTTAATTTAATGGGAACAATATTTTATTACACCTAAGGTTAAACTTTTCACTAATGTGCAATATCCTAAATATAATATCTGATTCTTGTTCCTAAGAAATTTAAGTTAGTCATCAAAAATAACCATTTAAAGTATGAATCATCAAAATTGTTATCAATCTATCCGTATTTCTCTTGGTCACGCCATCACGCGTGAACGGCTGGACCGATTTCACTAATTCTTTTTTTGTTGTTTGTTATTGTCAGAAGAAGGTTCTTATGAAAGAAAAAAATAAGAAAATTGCGCGGAAAATTATTAAATTCAGGAATACTTAACCACCATATAAAATTATTTCTAATCAAACCTTAGCGCTTTGGACGTTAAAACATTTTGAATGTAACCTTATGACGTTCGACCACTGACCTCTATAATACAAATACGCTGGACTGCATACTGTCAACCTAACAATGAAGCAATTTAATTATCGCAATTTTGGCGCTGACGGCTATAGTGAGCGTGTGGTGACCATCCACGGAACTAATTTGACATAAACATTTGACACAGTTACTCTATCTTAGTTTCCTTTACACTCGGTGGGGACGCTTTGATTTAGCACAAAATTATGTGTTATTTCTTAGAGAATGTTTAGTCCAGCGTGCTTGTACTATAGAGGTCAGTGCGTTCGACATAGAATTGACAGATATCGTCAAAGAGGATTAAAAAAAAACTAAATAACAGGACAAAGTCTGTCGGGTCAGCTAGTATATAATAAAAAATAAACTTTTGTTTGCAAAACAAATTAACTTCCATAATAACTTGCAAATAAATTGCTTAAATTATAAAAACATGAATTTAAAAGCGAAGCACAGAGAAATTACATTGAAATCTAAATACAGTAAGTATTTTTATTAAAATGCGTTTATTGTTTTCTAATTTCTATAAATTAAGAATAAGGCTCATACTTTATATACGACAGGAAACAAGTTTCTTAAAATCATGTTTTCCGATATATATCTACCTATTTACCTAAGAACAGAGGCTTCACTTTCAAAGTTTTAAAGCCCGGACAAGGTTTTTTTTTGAAAAAACAGGCTGAGTGCGAACTCGCACACGAAATTATACCATTATCTACTTCATAGTCACTAAGTCACTTCAGGTTTTTCAGTGAATGAGAATGTAGGTAAATACGGTAGGTATTTTGTCTGGAACAATAAAACCACCTACATTATACATCTTTCTGTGTAAATTGCCTTATTTATTTTATTGGTATGGTTTGCTATAAAGATTTTCTATCTATTTGAAGGCTCCAATTCCTCATTCGCTTCTCATTACATCCATTCATCACCTTTATTATCGTCACACACCTTACAGTAATAGAATCGATACACATATATTTACACACGCAAACATCTATACTCTTTGCTTTCACTACGCATCTCATTGTTCATAATCCATTAAACCAAGAAAACTATCAAACGTCATGTCAAGTGTCAGCGTTTTGTTATTTGCAAGAAAATCAATAATTCTAACAAAACCTTCCTCGGTATAGGTAGGTTAATGTTATTTTTGCATAGGTATTGATTCTAGTGCGCGAGTGTCAATATTTGTGTTATCGATTATATCACTATACCTCCGTGCTGCCAAAGTACTAAAATAATTATTGTGTAATGTAAACTGTGCACATAAATGTCGATAAGTCGTATAACCAATTGAGCGCAACACTAGTAACGAGTGTTAACGAATAGAATGAGATGACATTATGTGCTAACCACTTAGTGGGAGCAAGATGAGACTTAAACGTCAGTACGCTTGACCGATTTATCTTGAGCCGTAGGAAAATTTTATGAACTTTTTAAAATTGCATAATTACTATTACTTACCGATGAAATGACATCACATCCGTTTTAAAATTCGATGTTTTGCTTTTTTTCTTACAACACAGTATAGAACAATACGACATTATGTTAATTATTTCTCAAATCTCATTTTTTCGGAACAATTCAAGTATTCACGTTGACATACCACACAGATCAATTGGTTTTTGTCATACGGTTTTGACAGAACTGACACCTTCTATTGCGGTTGTCAGAGCAGATAAAGTTTCGGAGTAAAATAGTTTTTACTTCGCCTCTAGTAGGATATGTCCTCGATGGTATACAAGTTGTCCGGATTTCGACTAGCGATAATTTAAGGGCCTTTTATTTATCAAATTTAGACACAATTTTAATGAAAAAAAAAAGAAAAAATGCATTTTTGTGTTTAGTTTTGTAAAAGGTTAATTTAACTTTTTTAAATTTTTTGCAAGATTTCTTTAAAGACATTATTTTGCTCTATGACGGTTAATAATTTTGAATTGATCTTTTATACACTTGATAAGCGATAGCGTAACCTTTTAAATGAATCATTTTCATAACTTTTAGGACATCCACAGAAATAGCTTTTTTTTAATAATTAAAATGCCTGCCATTTCAAGAGGGGGGAGTTCGAACCCAACATGTGGATTTTTAGTCGATAACATTTGAGGAACTGATAGGCCGTAAATTATCGCTAATCCAAACCCGGACATACTGTATATAATGTATTCTATGGCGTATACAGTAGTCAATAAGTGGAAATAGGCCTGGTACTACGAACAACTGTGCAGATGCGTTAGGGTCCTAAGATGCAACCCGTACTTATAGCTCTCGCAAGAACAATGGCAAAGATTACCGATTCTTCGGCGAAGATTACCTTCGATGAGATCAGCGAAGTCGTCGTCATCAGCCGCGGCGAGCGTGCGGGTGGCGGGGCGGGGGCGGGCGCGCGACCAGCGGGACGGGACGTCACCACCGCCTAAAAAATAATAAATTATGTCCTCCTAGCATAGTTTTGACTATGGCGACCAATCTCAACAGAGATCAGCCAACTAACACAACACAATACGCAGATACACTCTCTGTTCCTTCACCCTCATAGTTCAGTGAGATGGCGGTTCGGCATGGCCGGAAAGAGATCAGGCGCATGACCAACGGCTTAATGCGCTTTCCGAGGCACAGGGGTGTTAACAACACCGCCTTCCTGACTGCGAGCTGTTTCTAAGCTACTTCAAGACAGAAAAAGTCATTCGATTCGAACCCGGGACCTCGTGGATAAAAGCCAGCGAGCTAACCACTACACCAACGAGCCGATCCCTGAGAAACTAACATTTTAATTACATTCACTCATTACATAAAACTTGGTCAGCACATTACGCAAAGAACTGATGGCCTTTGGGGTTTTTAACTGGAGACCATTGGCGTCTATTTCACTCATGACCAGCATAATTGCGCGAACAAGCGTTATGGCTACACCCAAAAATACGAACATCGTCATCTAGAGTTATAGTAGGTACGGCCTTAGGCCGCTTGTAACAAATCACTTCGGAAATCTATTGAGGGAGAACTATGTTTAAAAGCGGACGTCCTGACACTTGGCAGCACGTCAGGTTACCCAAGAGAACTACAAAAACAGCTTTTATTACTTCGGGAATACAGGTGGTCTAAAGGTCAATGTAGGACAGTCTGACGTGCAGCGGTGTGTACATGGCGGCACGTGGGATCGAACCCGGTACCTCCCGCATACTCTCACTGATAATAATGAATAATGATGATTACACAAGATAAAATGCATCTACACTACACAACGTACCGTAGAGCTGCCGCTCCGAGAAGTCGGAGTCGGAGCGCGAGTCGTCCTCGTCGCGGATCTCGTCGAGCGAGTCGCGCGCCGCCATGCTGCCGAACGCGCGGCGCGCCTCTGTCGCGCCTGCGCCTGGGGGAACAGCAACGAACAGTCATACAAGTCGTAATCATAACGATGTTCTGTCTGGTGTTGTTGCGGTATCTCCAAGCCAATTTTCAAGATTTTTCTATTCTAAAACTTCATCTTTATACATAAATTACTGACATTTTTAAAGAAAATCTCACAAGATTTACCTATTTAACCTGCAGATACCTCTTGACATCAGTTAGAACTCGTAGCCACGCATACATTGGCCCCCAGCTCTGAGAAAGACAGATTATGCCCTCTACATGAGTGTGCGGTGCTTGTGGCGCAGTGGCGGCAGCGCTTTGGTAGTGATACCATAAGTTAAGCAGCCCACGGCGCGGTCGTGATTGGATGGGTGACCATTCCGACCATTTAAGTGACGTCCATGACAAGCATCTCCGTGCTTCGGAAGGCACGTTAAGCAGTTGGTCCCGGCTTATATCTGTGGTATTAGTCGTTAAGCCTAGTCAGAGGCCCTAGGGCGGCTTGATAACTTCTGACAGTAAGGTTTGTCACTTGCCTTACAGACACCTCTCCACCAATCCGCACTGAGCCCGCGTGGTGGAGTATGGCTCGTACCTCCTCATAGTTGAGGTGAGGCCTTTACCCAGCAGTGGGATCTAATAGGCTGACTTTTTTTTTATGAGTGTATAGCCTTAAATGCTATTTCAGTAGATTTCGCCATTTTTTTTTTATTTTCCCCTTTTTTGCTACAGCATCTTTAGGTTTTTAGGCGTTTACACCCCGGAGTCATAGTTATATGGTGCTGACCTGATGATGTAGATCGGCGTACGGCGTTTATAAGAGACCATAGCCTTACCTGCTGTCTTGATCCTCAGCCTGGTTTTAGGTCTCGTGGCCGGGCGTGGTTGCTTCACCTCGCTCAAATCTTTCCCTTCGTCACTTGAATCCATGTCATCTGGAAGTAAAGCACTATAATGTTGTCGATTAAGCAAAATAATTTTAGAAATCTAAAGCAGTTATTACACCATTCTAGTTGTAGCATAGTAACTAGGATTCTACTCAGGATCCTAACTAGGAAGGTAGGGACCGATCGGAATTCGTATTGTAGCCTACTTAGGATCCGATTGGTTCCTACCTTCCTATTTAAGATGATATAAATAGGATGGTGTAAAAGTGATTCAAGCTTAATATCTAAAGGTAGAACTTTCCAGACTTACCAGAATCACTCAGTTTGCCAAGAACGTCTTCCGCTTCGTATTTGTGAATGAGCTGCATGATCGCTGCTTGCTGCTCTTCAGCCGCCTATCAAAGATACAAATCATGAGACAAAAGATCCAAGAAGACGTGGGTTCGTCCCTGCGGAGACTCGTCTTATAGTGGAAATTCGAATTGTAAAGTATGACTGAATTAAATTGATTAATTGATAAAATTGATTAGTTTTATAAAAGGCGTGAAATGAGGACGATCAAGATAGGCATATGTGTGGCCACGAAAGACTTGTGCATCTGCAATATATTCGTCAACGAAAAAGCCGGTAAGGAAAAGTGGATTTTTTTTATGAAGGCAGAGCCCTGCTTCACTAAGGGTACAAAAGACTACCGTGGTTAACATACACACACATAGTAGCGACCTGAATGTTACTATAGTTACACACTCGTATGACAAAACAGGTACCCTTTGTTGAATAGGGCTAAGATGGGATTATTTATTCACAGGAGAGAGAGAGAGAGAGAGAAAAGACGCTCACCTCGGCCTGTGCACTTTCCAGCACGCTGAGCTGGTGCTTGAGCGCTTCGACGCAGCGGTAGCGCAGCACGTATTGCTCCCACAGCTGCTCGATCTCGCCCTCCAGCGCCGTCAGCTCGCCTGCGTACGCTGGCCTGCAAGAACCATCACCCCCTAAGGCTATGGTCTCCTATAAACGCCATACGCCTCATACAGCGTCACGTTGTTCTCCCTCAAGCCTCAAGATGTTCTGTTATTGTCTCTGTTACACGCTGATGTCGGACGACGATCGAATTGTTAATGCTGACGTCGAACATTAGCATTAGACTTGTATGTGACCCAGTCAGGCGACAGCTTGTCCACGTATGCCGCAATAAGCATCAAATAACCCCTAAGGCTAGGTACGTCTGCACGGACAGGCGGCTTGCATAGCGTTGAGCCTAATGACTACATCCTGGCTACTTGCTTGGATACACGGTGGCCGTACTGAGAGGTGGTTTTCATGCAATTAATATTTCATCAATTTTATTCATTTATAATACACGTTTTTTTTTACTTCGATACACGCTAAGCGACTAACACGTAGAGCGACCGGGTTGCGAACATTCTAGAACGTTCGTTTTACTCGCTAGGTAACTCGACAGGATCTAGGCGATAAGCAAGCCGCCTGTCCGTGCGAACATTGCCTTGACTGCGACCCAGTCAGATGACTTAGCCAAGGACTCTGACTGCAAATAGGTACATGAGAATCAGGAAAAGGGAACTTCGAAAAAATTCAAACCAACAAGACAGGCAGGAAAGCCTCAAGGGCTGCTAGTAAAAGAGCGGGCATCTTCACCTGATAAGTAGAGAGGGGGTCCAGGGCTTGATGAGAGTAGGGAATACCCACTTATCTGGTAACGTCATAGTTATTCCGTTTAAGTAAGGTTCTTACTTGATCTTCTGCACTGTGTGCAGTCTCTTCTCAGCTCTCAGCAGCTCAGCCTTCCTTCGCTCGAGCTTGGCGTCGAGTGCCGCCTCGGACGCCGCGACGCTGTCGATCTGCTCGCGCGCCGACGTAACCCTTTCCGCCACCGCGTCCAGCGCGCGCCGGAGACAGGCCTCCATAGCTGACATGTCCAGGGGCCGCGATAGCGCTTGTTCACGGAGCTCCTGGAAAAAGCATCTTTAGTACTCCATGATTTGTTAGACAAGATCATCTTACAAGTAAAAAATAAGAAAATGCACATGACGTGGCAGAGTTAAGGTATAAATAGTAGCTGCTCCTCGCAGCAGTATCTAACAACGTGTCGTCACGCGATACTGGTTTCTATGTAGGTATTTCTTTGAAATACCATCTTCAGTTAGCAACACGAAGCTAGCGACGATTTCATAGAAACCAGTAGTATCGTGACGATACGTTGTCTGTTGCTGCTGAGTGGAGTCGCGGCTGCAAACTTTAAAACTCTTGTTTAATTTTTGAACTTCGTGCCCAGCAAATGTGTCAAAAAGTTGAACTGCTACCTTATTCTCAGCCTCTTTCGCTAGCAGATCGTAGAGAAAGGCGCCCTGCGCAGTGATGTCGGTCGCTAATGCTCGAGCCAGTTTTATTTCTCCTAGCTGAAAATAAAAAACTGTCGAAGTAATGTATTTTTAAAGCAGCATTTATTTTGACACAGAGGAGGATATGTTTAATAAGAACCAAGGTAGACTAGATACTCGTACCTCAGTTCACATTTACTGCGCTGGTTGCTGGGTAATGTAGAGGGATGGGACAAACTCGGTTGGTGACGTCATAGTTCAGCGCCATGTCGCCCTGCTGCTCGATTTGCGGGGGCGTCTCTAGAGCAGCTCGAAGAAGGTTGGCTTCCTTCAGCGTCTCGTCATGCTAAGTACAGGGAGAGTGGGAGTATACAGACCCGCTTGGTGACATCATAGTTCAGCGCCATGTCGCCCTGCTGCTCGATTGGCAGGGGCGTCTCCAGAGCAGCTCGAAGAAGGTTGGCTTCCTTCAGCGTCTCGTCATGCTAAGTACAGGAAGAGTGGGAGTATACAGACCCGCTTGGTGACATCAAAGTTATGTGCCGTGTCGCCCTGCTACTCGTCTGGTGAGGGCGCCTCCAGGGCAGCTCGAAGAAGGTTGGCTTTCTTCAGCATCTCGTCCTGCTAAATACAGGGAGAGAGAGAGAATACACACCCGGTTGGTGACGTCATAGTTCAGTGCCGTGTCTTCCTGCTGCTTGTCTGGCAGGGGCGCCTCCATGGAAGTTCGAAGGTTGGCTTTCTTCAGCATCTCGCGTTGCTAAGTACGACGAGAGTGGGAGAATACAGACCCTGTCGGTGACGTCATAGGTGAGTGCCGTGTTACCCTGCTGCTCGTCTGTTGGGAGCGCCTCCAAAGCAGCTCGGAGAAGGTTGGCTTCCTGTAGCATCTCTTGCTGCTAAGAATAGGGAGAGTGAGTGAATATAGACCCGGTTGGTGACGTCATAGTTTAGTGCCGTGTCGCCCTGCTGCTCGTCTGGTGGGGGCGCCTCCAGGGCAGCTCGGAGAAGGTTGGCAACCTTCAGCAGCTCGCGCACCGCCCACCCGTCAGCGCCGTACAGCTTCTTGCCGTTCAGCTTGAGGTTCGCGCGTGAGTGCTGAGGAACAAGGTCGAATTTATAACACTACTGTATAAAAGTTAAACATCAACTTATTTGCGAATCGCAAATTGAATGGCAATCTGCCCGCAAGTTTTAAAAAATAATCTTAATACTTACATGAACCCTAAAAATTAAACCATTACGTACGTTTTTTGGCAGTCGTGTAAAATGAAATAAGGTTGTTTGGGCGAAAAACTCACCATTATGATAAATTAACTAACTACCTGCATTTAAAGTCTGTCCACAGCAACAAGACACTGATTTTTTGCAAAACATTCGTTCACAAAAAAACACAAACTTCTTAATTTTTACTATCTTTTGTACAAAGTCCTACTTTGTTCTAACTTATTTGCACTTTTCATACGCTTATTCGAAAGATACTTGTCACCGAAAAATAAAAAATATGCCAAACTAGTTATGTAGATACCTAGTCAGGTCATAAGTTCTGTCACATGTGTAATATGAAATAATTTAGACATGTTTATTATTTATGTAACCATTTATATAGTAAAATGAACTTAATAAAACAAAGATTCATATGGTAATTTAGTTAATCTGCGCGGCCCGTCGTCTATCGCAGCACGAACGAGGTCCATGTCAATATCGGCGGCTGCCTATTAAGGCAGCACCACAGGCAGCACTCAAGGATGCCTTGAGTGACTCCAAATCAGGATGAAGCTTTGAGCAGGCCTTTTCTTCCAAGTGTTGCCATATCTTGTGATCTAACGGACAGCATTCTAAATTCAAAAGTTTTTATTGTGTGACAGAACTTAAAGACCTGACTATGTATAATATCTTTCAAAAAATAAGATACTACAGCGTTCACGCAAAAGTCGAATGCAACAGATATCTTATAGCACGTGGTACAATATGTCTTCTTTCGCGCGCGTTCTAACTTCAAAACCAGAAACAATTCAAAAGCAACACTCACAAACAGCGCCACAGCGTGCGTAACCATGGCGACCCTTTGCTCGACGGAACCCCGGCCGCCGGCGAGCGCCGCGTCGGGCTCCACGCGCGCCCCCAGCCACCGCAGGCACGACTCCAGCAGCTCCCAGTTAGGGCTCCGAAAACTCTCCAGAGATATCGGCTCGGGGAAGCCCAGTACACGCATGGCTTCGCTGAAATCTGTTCACACCATCAGTGGTGCAGCATCTATGTAGCACTACATACTTACGCCAATGGATCACACGATATCGGAATGAAATTAAGGATGCAAACTTTTCCTGACAAGTTTTAGGTAGCCTACCTACCTACTACTATTTTCTCTCGAGAACACTAGCAGCTATACTGTGTTACTTACTGAGGGTAAATTTCAATTACTGACTGCTCCAAGTCCTAACAAAATTAATACCACCTACTGTATCGTTGAATGCTACCATGTTAAATAACATTAAACACTAACCTATTAGCTAGGTATAAAATATACCTATAGACGAGCAGCATTTTAGTGAAGGTAGTCCGAACGTATATCATGAAGCAATGTAGTCAGACATGACAATTGTTTGCATTTAAGACCTTATTTGATGTATGTATTCTTGCAAATAAACTTTCTGATTTCTAATTATTTAGCCCAATCATCCCACAGCTGGGCAAAGGCCTCCCTCAAACTTCTCCACCGATCCCTATCCAGTGCCAAAGTGACCTAATTTATTTATGCCTGGGTCTGGGTGTTATTTTCTCTCTCAGTGCTTCATTCATACATCAAAAATCATTACCTATGTATTACTACTTATGTATTACTAACAAATTAATGTTACTTACTTCGCAAATCCCTGTAAGACATTAAGGCAAACAGTTATTTTTCAAACATTAATAACACAAGCACTTCACGGAAACACAAAAATATTTTGTTGACGTTTTGAAACTGACGCGTTACCATGGAAACATGTCTACACACTTTGGTCTACTCTTTTTGAGTATAAATATTCTTTGGTTTGGCCTATCTATGTTCTATGTATTGTAGAAAGAAACAGAATGTGGTGACAGACCTATGTAAATATAGAGTAAAAGTACCCTCATATAACCACAGAGTAGGTACTTTTTAATATTGATATCTAACTGACCAACCTACTAATGCCTAATTATGTATACTTATAAATAAAAGGGTAAAGAAACATAAAATAAAAAATAAGAGAACAAAAGCTGTTTATTAACCAGCAGAGCTTAGTCACTCACTACTTACTTTCGGCATGCACAGCGTTTTCACACTTGCACACTGTTGCTAACTTACTTACTTACAATATATTTCTTAACCTACTAACTTAACTACTCTATAACTAGTGGCTCTTCTATGCTAATAACGGTTTGCATTTGTTTTAAAACTATGTTTTCTTTATAACATGACTACATTTTTGTAAATGAATATACGAGTAGACAATAATCCCGTTATTACAAAAACTTAGTACCGGCACAGAATAAGTACGTACCGGGTTTAAGCCTGTTTAAGCCAAGACTAAGCTATTAGCTAGCCAATTAGAAAAGCGTTAGGTGATGTCACGAATGTGTCATTCATTCCTCTGTTGTCGGCTAATATTTAGACCTATTTTAAACCTCGTCTAATCTAATCTTTTTTGTAATAACACCGTAAGAGTACCTACCTATCAAGTGATAGGTAGGTAAGCTGCTTAAATAAATTACTTATATAACTACCCTTAAGTTGATCACTTCTATGTATTCTTGAATTTTAATTCAATTTACTTACTTTCGTAAGTTTAAATTGGGCATACTACGACAGCTCTTAAATAAAAATTAAAAAACTGTCGTATTTACTATACTGCTTTGATAGGAAGTATGTAAAATGAGTCCGAAAAACTAGTAAAACAAAAACAAACCTAAGTAATTTTCTGTATAGAGATAATTTATGTAAACACAACATTGCTATGAAGTTTTTTATAGGCGTTTTCATGTCAATTTTCTTATATTCTCCCAGCCTATTCATAAACAAAGAATTAATGGTGTTTATAGTATAAAACATATACTGACACATAAATTAAAATAAAAACCAAAATACAATATAATTATTTAATTACATAACTAAGCTATCAAAACAGTAAATTAATGTAACTGTCTCCTACGATCCTCAGTTGAAATCATAGGAGCATCAGTCCTCGCTTGTATGCCCAATTTAATAGAAAAATCATAAGTCTATCGCCTGGGGAGCCTGCCTCATGGCGCGCTTGATGGCCGCTTCGCGCTTGACTGCCACGCGGAGGCGGGCTGCTTTCAGGTGTCTGGAAATAAAATAAATACATTGAATCTTGTAGTCAGACATGACAAATCATTAGCTGCATAATCGCTTATTATCAGGTAAACTTGCGGTGGAATATCTGCCTATTAATTAAAAAAATAATAGTAATTGACATAAGGTTTTTTGGAGGACACAGGGACTAACAGAGTGGCCACCTATAAGGCACTTCCCAATATAGGAGAAAAGGCTCTTTACTATGGAATCTGTCACAAGGCTGTTATAACACACTAACAGGGATGGAGCTAGCCTAGCTAGTCCTTGTAAAATGTATTGGCAGATTTTTATTGTTGATACCAAGTGAAGGAGCCTGAGCCATGATTTGGTCTTTTTGTAATATTTGAATACTTACCTCTGTCTGATCTTTTCCTCAGTTTCAGGGCTGACCTCTTTCTCTGTGACCTCAGCATCACGGATCAGCTTCCTCAACTTTTGCATGCAGTCTGCTAGGTTGAGTTGCTGGGAGCGTGTCGTGTCTGACCGCACTATTAGATAACCTTCCTTACTCAGCTTGTTTGTATACTACAAACATACATATAAATATATGTTATAATGTTTAAACTGTAGTTAAATTCTGATAAATTATGAATGACAAGGTATGTATATTGCTTACCTTTTCTTGCATTCTTTGTCTTATTTCAGGGTGAATCCAGTCAGCGTCACTGAGCTTGAATCTAACATCAACTTTGGTATGCACCTTCAAAACATCAGAAATGTGAGTTTTTTGTTACATGTTTTAAATATGTTTCAGTACATGTGCAGGCTATTGCATTGATTGTTCACTGATAGCAATGTGATCAAAATACCTCATTACCTTGTTAACATTTTGCCCTCCAGGGCCTGAGCTGGCACTGTACGTAATATTGAGCTTGTCAATCGGAATGAAGCCCGAGAATTTGTCTTTTGAATCTACATTCTGAAAGAGGTTAAAAATAAACATAAGATTGTAAAAACATAAACGTTAATATCATTATCCTATTAAATTCCAAGAAATATTTTAAACACATACAAAAGAAGGCGTTGTCAGCTTTAGAGAACTGTTTGGGTAAAGAGTTTCCAGAGAAATTGAACTTTTGTAGGCCATTGGCCGCTGCGCCACTGTTGTAAAGAATACATTTCGCACAGCTGTTTGTAAGCACGCTAGTCTTAAAGGAGTAAACGCCATTATGAATATACGATTTACAGCCTCAAAAACTTTAGTTCTAGTGATTTATACAACTTTACAGCATTTTTTTTAACTGAATTTCCAACACAACACAGTAAATCATAACCTAAAAAATTGCGACTTTGACAGGTTGTATCAGTGTCAAATAACAAACTGTTCCGATTAACGCAGCTATTACATCAGTGCTAATACAATTTTTACGCAAACTTAGCAACATAAATCTTTCCAGACAGAAATTGATAAGCACTTTTTACACTATCGTATTTGTAGCAAACCTTGATAAGAAATAGAAAAATGCAACCGAAGCTAGGAACATAATATTCGATCTTATTTACAGCAAGTTCATAGGATCCTATTTTTTTGCGTGTAGTTTAGTAAAGACCTCCTACTATTGGTCATACAATCATACACGAGCACGAAACGCCTGCAGTAATATTTTCTAAGCACCTATCAGTCATTATTTATTTCCTTTGATCTTCACTATTCATATTTTTATATTATTTTTTGCATACCTACATATGCAAAAAGAAATCGCACATTGTCTCTGGGGAGTAGCACCTCCTGCCTGCTGAATGTGCCTGCTAGATTAATCCTAATCTTACCAGTGATTTGGTAAGTACCTAGGTATCACTTAGTAACCTGCTTAATACTTGGCATTTAAGTTGGTTTAATAAGAAATCGTAAACAGTTACTTACCTACGGTCCTTTTATCAGGTCTCTTCGCTAGTCTGCGTACATGTCCAACTTATCAGAGTTGCCTCTTTAAGAATAAAACACTTAAAAGCTAGGTACTTATGTACCTATGTAGTTGGCATTAGATCTTTCAAAACTACATATACGGCAATTTATCCGTGGATAAAACATGCAAATCCTATGTATTAAGTTGGTACCTACCAACTTTAACAACTACCTAGTTGTCATACTTAGAAGATGCTCAAAACGTAATGATGCCACATGTTTCCAGTCTCGATTTCGTAAAATTCGATTCTTTCAGCGATCTTGGAAAGCTCTTATTATTTGCTAGCTATTATGGTAGTACCTACCTACCTAGATAGGTGACGAACAATTGTGTCTTCCCACTTCCAGACGCAGATGACAACATAATCTCTCTGCTCATCAACTTAATTCGGCTAAGTCGATAAGCGGCACGCCAACAGCAATTAGACGACAGGCGCGTGTTAGGCGATACATTAGAACCGGCGTGGGCGCAGGCGAAAAACGCTAGCATGGATGCGCGCGCAGTCACGCTCCACATAATTTAATTAGGAGCCCGTTCCGCTCGCTGGCGACATCTCACGTTTCTACGAGACTATTTAGACAACACTATTTTATAAATTTTGACATTTTTCATGCTTACTGTAGTTTAATGGGGTAAGAGCTCACACGAAATCCTATTAAAATGTATGTTTTTAATCTCCGTAGAAAGTTTACTGTTTTATTTCTCTTTTGTGTTATAAAAACAAGTTAATTAATACTTACTCACTAGTAGGTACTCGGAGAACTGATCTTACTTTAACCAGACATCTTCATCCCCTTAACCTACTTACATCGTTTGCATATTGAACTGTATTGAACAGACAGACACAAAAACGATACTACATTCTGCATTCTCAATCCAAAACAAAACTTTCAGAACTTGCCCTAACTTTGATAGCTGTAACCTAAGAACCAAAACTATTACAAACATAAACTGTAACAAATGTTGCATCAATACGATCTTCAATGATACCTATACCCTACTTTATGTCGTGTTTAATTTGTGTCCATTTCATTCTATTATTAGTTCGCACGTGCAAATAAATTAGTATTGCTAACAAACACATGCTGAAAAACTTTCTTCGGAGTCGTATCATGAAGATATATCGTATGCTAATAACGCTGGCGATAACTCGAACGCTTGGACACCTCCAGTAAAAGTCGGAGAGATGATATACGGCCATGTATCTATATAAATTGCTAATATGCAATGTCGTTGGAAGTGGCATATAATTACCTGGAGATTAACAGATCTGATAATGAACAGAGCCTGCTGAGTGAGTCATATGCACACTTAGTACCTATGTATCTACGAGACCATGAGTGAGAAATGTAAAGAACCTTAATGTGTGCAAAAAGCTGCAAAAACTTTATTTACTTCCTTCGTGAAACTACTCATGTAAAATTTAGAGTTTATTTGAATATTTCTCTTCATATTCGTATAATTACCTCATGATTGAGGGATAATTATTTCAGTGGAATGAAAAACACACAACGACTTTCTTAGCAATTGTAATGGAGGTGTTTACCATTGCCTTCATCAACCTTTTCCTTTAGTGAGCTTTTTTCGCGATGTGCATGTTGTCTTACATTTCGCATATGTCTTCTTATTGTAAACGATAGCAGCGGCCATTTTAAATGCTAGTGTAATAAGCTAATTTGTTACTTTTTAGATGTACTACAAGATACCTGTTTGTTTCCATAATAAAGATAAAATAATATAAATAAAATGTTTTTCTTCACCACTAAGCATTCAAACTCGGCGGAGGTAGAGGCCGGGGTTCGAACCCACAACCTCACGGATTAGTAGTGAAGCATTCTCCTCTCGGCTATCGCTGCTTTTGACATTTAAATGGCTACTTATTCAAACTCCATTTTGAATGTCCAGTGGCCGTTTTCATTACACCCGCATACTGCCAAGAACATGACATCTTATTTTATTAAATTAATACTAATCGAGTTATCTAGTAAGTAGTGCAATTACGCGCAATTATAGAAAAAGAGCAACGAATTTATGTGTGATAGGCATCGCTAAATCCTCGTGGAATTCGGAAAGCCGTGCGCGTGCCTGCGCCAGCGCATCGCGGCACCGACGCATTATCATAATTGATGAAAGCGGTCGCCGATCTCGTGTGCCGAGGTACATGGGAAAGAAGCAGATAAAACAATAAAGCATACCAAAAGGTCTTGTCGGTTTCTGAACATGGAGGAGGAGGAGTTACAAGTTGTGGACTGGCAAGAGGCAGCGCAAGATTAGGATAAGGTAGCGTTCTCTTGTGTCGGAGGCCAAAACACACGATGGGTCGCTGCGCCAAAGGAGTAAGTAAGTAAAAGATTTTGTTGCCCTCTAAGAGAACGAGAGAGCTCTGTAGTTGAGGTGCACAAAGTCAAGAGATGTAACTAGTCAGCAGTACCTACAGGGCAGCATCCGTTCACATCAGACTACCGGTATTAAAATCACCCCTAAGACTTCGGCATTAGAATCCGCAGTGTTTAACCTGATAATGCTGTTGTTCGTACCTAGTATAAGTACCTAATTTGAGTTAATAGTACATCGAGTAGCATTTTGATAAAAAAAAAATCTTGTAACGTAATGTCAGTATTTTATCTCCACTCAACCATTACATTCCTTGCGAAGTAGAAGCAGTCATTCCTCAATCGCTTTGAAGATTTATCTGCCAATTCTCCGTATTCTACATTACATGTTCTATTGTAACTTTGTACGTTTTTGAAATAACAACGATCGGTAGCGTCTGTCAGCGATGCGTCGCGTATTATTGCGCACTCGCTGCGTATGCGCATTGCAAGAAGTATAGCGTGCCCAATCACGCGCGCAATTTATTACCGCGCAAATTCGGATTAGCGTTTTTGTAAAACCACCCGCCGTATGATATGCAATGACAGTTTGACATGCTTTGATAGAAATTGTTTCCGATTCAGAGTGAGGAAATACTCGTAACAAAGAAAACATGCGTAATTGTATTGAGATTGTCAAGTACAGTGGTTAGGTTAGGTTAGGTTAGGTTAGTCAACCTAAAAATCGACTAAAACTGTAATAAATAAGTCTTATTGACCTAATTAACCATATCTTTATGTCAAATGCCTCGATTTCTGAGCTCTTGTCGGTGGAGCAATTTCCATGCTTCTCTAGACTCTGCTAGCACCTTGAACTCCCTATACATCATCACATCAGCTTTTTACTTCAACTGCTGTGTTCTTTTTGGCCTTCCTTTTCTTCCTTCTACATAATATGCTTATAAGTAAGTATTTTGTGATACTGCATTCCAGTATCAATGTTGTTATAATTAAGGGAAACTTACAGAGATGCTGACGATTACACAAACTAAGTTAGAGAGGGAATTTAATAGAGATGCTACAAATTATTCCACCTCATAAAAATAGTATCACATTCGCATTTCTTTGAACACACTAAACAACAGTGAAAGCGTATAATTAAAAATTTAAATAGTGTACAGTGAACGGCATTATTAAACCGTTCACATACCAAAATCGCAGCACAGTCGGCTGCACATCGATCTACTCAAATCTGTTAAAAATACTGCAAACGATATTGAACTCTATGTGGTCATCATTAGGTTGTAAATTATTTGCGGTACAGATCAGGGTAAGTCGATGTGCGGGCATGCGCACGCGCAGAGCTTCACGCTCTTGTTCGCCGGCCTAGTATGCCGCAGCTTTATACTTTATGAACGCACATAAACGGTTTAATTAGACAATTATTTTTTAGAAGAGATCTAGGTTTGGAGCTGTAGTTATAAATAAAATAAGATTTTGACTTTTATGACCACATCTTCAGTTATTTAGAAGATCAACCTGCCTAGTCCTGTAATCTCTATAGAGATTGGTCGCCGTAGTCGAAATTCGGCTACATATATTTTACATGAACTTTTTAAATATGTAAGTAACTACCTTTATCTTGACCATGTTTAAAGCTAATAAAATATTTCATTTCATTTATTTATTATGTATTTAGAAGGAATGTCCGCATTTAAAAATGTAAATGGATCTTTATCCATAATAGCTATATGACTAAAATAAAACTTCAAGTAGATTTAGTTTTTGAAAACATCCTTTTTTTACATACCAATTACCTACTTAGCTCCAAACTATGCTATAGTGCTAGGATAATGGATAGACATTTTTATATACGTTATCCATTAATTTGTGTAAGGCTCCACTCAATATCTAAGTATTAGAATTTCTTTGCATTCTCTCAATAATTGTATCATCAACACCAAGACATTTCACAGAAAACAACAAATAGTGCGTGTCCAGTACATCGTCAGCTCGTCACCTTGATCGACGTGTTACAATAAGATAAGAGTAAATTGATACCTTCGCACTACTGACTGGAACACGAAGGAGAGAAGTGCGGTAAGCCCACTGCAAGAAACAAAAGGGTCAATCTCCAAAACAGGCGTATTCGTGTGATCGCTCTGGTGCTTTTCAGATATTAATATTTAATAACAATTATGTACCTCATTTAAAAAAGGTACAAATAGTATACTATATTTTTTCTTACGGCCTTAAATTTTCACAAACAGTTATAGAAATATTTAAGTTCAAAAACTTTCGCGACCAGAGCAATCATAATTGGTGCCAGAGCGATCATAAATGGTGAAATCAGCGAAACAAGAAAATAAAAATTGATAAAACATCATTTCTTGTGCTGGTTTTATCAATGATTGTTATTACAAAATAAGATAGTAGCCCTTTAAAAGTAACACAGATGTTTTTTTTTTTAATATTCTTTAAGCTAGCAAGTTTAAGTGGCAGTGATCCGCAGGGCTATATCCCTTACCTTAGTTTTCCTACGTATCTCCTTATTTCTGCGTTCATCCCGTAGAGAAACACCGAGCATAGCCCTCTCCATAGCTCGCTGCGTGACCTTGAGATTTATTATAAGGCCCATGGTTAGGCTTAGAGACCATGTGTCGGATCCGTATGTCATCACTGGTAACACACATTGGTTGTAGACTTTCGTCTTCAGGCACTGAGATAATTGTGATGAGAAGATGCTCTTGCGTAGTTTCCCAAACGCTGCCCAGCCGAGTTGGAATTGGTCAATTTACCTCTCGTAACGTACTCGTCAACAACTTCGAGGTTAAAGTTCCCAACAGATACAGGAGTTGGTGCCACACGGGAATTATATAAAATAATAAAATAATAAATTGTTTCAACAAACACACCAATTACCTAGCCCCAAACTAAGCGTGAGCTTGTGCTATGGTGACTAGAATAACGGATAGACATACTTATATACGTTTATAAACATCCATGACTTAGGTACAAATGCTCGTGCTCATCACACAAACATTTGCCCCTTGTGGGATTCGAACCCGCAACCGCCTGGTTTAGAAGTCCGTGGCATGAACCACTACACCAAGACGGTCGTCGAATTCAACATGATTTTCGTCTTATCCCTGTTCATTTTAAGGCCCACTTGTTGGGAGACTGTCAAGGTCTTCGAGCATAGTGCCAAGATCCTCCAATGTCTCTGCTCAAATCGAAGGTGTTATGTATCCACTATTGACGTTGATGCCGAATCCTTCAGTACGGTTAGTTATTCCGGGGTACTTCAAAGCCCACCATCATTGGCTGTTCCCGTTCCGGGTAACCGACCGTACGGTAAGAAAAGCGCAAAATATCGCTTATTTGAATCTTCTGCTCACAACTAATCGGGAGAAATCACTATCTGGTAAAATCTGTATATTTATACTTCCCACACAAGGTGAAACCATGTCACCCAAGGTGGGTGTGGTTATACAGTTCAGCAGACTGGGACGAAATGCGCCACTTTTTTGCGTTTCCCTGGCGTTGAGTATGTTTTTCTTCAAGAGATCCATCGCAATGTGCTGAAGCTGTATCCACGGTTAAACGTCAAGGGATGGAATATTTTATCCCCTTCTGAGACGTTGCGGCGAATGGCACAGTTCTTCAATGGATTCGCAGTCGCAGTCTACAGTCTGGCTGCATTAGACTCGATGAAAAAAGAGCTATACGAATAATTGAAGACACTAAACTTTGTGAAACTAAGCTACAAGCCTCGAACAAAGATATAATGTGGCATGTTTTTTAGTGCTCTACAGGTTGCATTTCGGCAAATGTGCGACGGAATTACACCAATTGATTCCACCAGCCCTATTCTACTATCAGGGTATAAGATAAGAAGCAGGCGGGGTTCCCACCTTTTTGTCATCACGTACGCGACAAACGTTTAAAATCTACGTCAGAAAAAACCCATCCTCGGCTGCATCATTGCGTAACATCAGAGGCCCTACTCCTGTTGACGAAGTCCGTATTTTCGAGTCTACTCATCACGCTCGTACGCGTTGTCATACTGTCGTGAGTGAAAGGGACGGCTACATTCGAAAATACGGACATCGTCAACCGGAGTAAGGCCTCAGGTGAGATTGCGACCATATTGTCTGCATATTAAACCAACCAAAACCAACTTTTCACAAAGTTCATATATGAATAGATCATCGCTTGTGATAGCTACAGTCAGGTAATGCTATTTAAAATAGATTTATAATGTACAATTGATGCAAAATATCATCACTCTGGTCTTTTTGGAAAGGGCAATCAGAGCTATAGCGATGAGAAAAAGTTACGAAATCATATAGCCGAATCGGAATCCAATATAAAGTTGTGGTTACGTCACATAAAAACCATAATTGCGATCACTTAATTCACATAACAAACACATTCACAAGCTTAATATTGAATTTAAATAACGTGTCATATCAATCATAAAATACAAGAACCAAAGCAAGAGCGATCATAAACTTACCTTCGTAATGTCGGAACGCGGGAACCTAACAAGTAGTTGTCCTCGACGTTTTATCACAGCGCAGAGCGATGACAAAAATTGCCGAGTCACACATTTCAAATTCAAAAGTGAATACGCAAACGATTCAAACTGCACGAGCCTACTGCCTACTGCCGTATTCTGTGCTACTGCTATTGTCGTGTTGGCACAAGCACTCAGGTCTAGCGTGTTGTTATCGCTAACCATAAGTAATTGTCGATATTTGCATGCACTGTAACTGCACTCGCATGATTCCTGTCAACCGTCTTGGTGTTAGTGGTCCGCGCTCCGGAAAACAAAACCAGAGGCTGCAGGTTTGAATCCCGCAAGGGGCAACTGTTTGTGTGATGAGCACGACCATTTGTACCTAAGTCACGGTATGCTAAGTCATGGATGTCCAAACTTATATAAGTACCTACTAGTGGTTCCCCGCGACTTCGCCCGCAAGAGTTGGATTTTCCATATAAACGAATGTTTTTATATCGCGACAAAATGTAGCCTATGTCCTTTCCAGGGTCTTGAACTGTCTCCATACCAAATTTCATATCAATCGGTTCAGTGGTTTAAGCGTCAAGAGGTAACAGACAGACAGACAGACACACTTTCGCATTTATAATATTAGTATGGATGTCTATCCGTTATCCTAGTCGCCATAGCAGAAGTTTACGCTTAGTTTGGGCCTTGGGGCTCGGTAGGTAATTGGTGTGTAAAAAAAAGGTAAGGTGCAGAGCGCGCCGCAGTTGTTTTCTCTGGCTGTGAAACAGCTCGCTCGTTATGAAAAAAAATACTTACCTTAATATAAGTATGAAAGATTATGAGGCATCATTAATTGATAATTTGCAATCAATAAATATCTATGCTCTTACGATTCTTTTTACGGATAATTTTGTCAGTTCTAAAAAGGAAGAGCCTCTAATTCTACTACTTAACTATTATATAAATAACATTAAAGTGTTATACTTTAACTAGGTGTTCAAGAAAAGTTACCTTTTTATGTTACACGTCATAAAAAGAGCGCGTTGATGTCTTTTTAAATTGGAAGGAGAATGGGCAAATTTTAATGAAGCTTGGGCTATCCGCGGCCAAGAATAATTCTAATATACAGGCTGTCCGGGTTTCGACTAGCGACAATTTAAGTTAGGAGTTAGATAACCGAGTGTAATGTTTTCAAGGTTTAAAGGGTTCCGAAGTCCGACAAGGAACCCTTATAAGATCGTTCAGTCCGTCCGTTCCGTCCGTCCTAGTCTGTCACAGCACAATATCTTCTACATTTATCGACTGATTTGCATGTAACTTGGTTTGAGGATACTTCACATATAGATCTCATTTTTAAAAATACAAAAAAATAAAATTACCCCTTTTTAAGGGTACCTCCCCATACATGTAAAGGGGATTTATCAGCTTTACCATTTGCGAGATATAGCCCGCCAAAGTCGTTTACACAATGTCCCAAGAAAAATTTCTAAAGTCTTGGACCTATAAACTTTAAATCACTCACGTAAAGAAACAGGCGCGGAAACACTTATTTAAAATTGTTTCGGGTATTCTGTGATGAATACTTTTGAAATTATAAATAAAATAAAAATGTATACTTCTTTTTGCCTATACTGTCTAATATTTTAAGTTAATGGTACGGAACCCTTCGCGCGCGAGTCCGACTCGCACTTGGCCGGTTTTTAAGTAGGTTTCTTTGTTCTACAACAACTACAAATCGATTTAGATGTGTGTGTCATCGTTAGATTCCTTATAACATCCCGGGTGACATAGGATACTTATAATAACAAAAATGGCAAAATGAAAATTATTTATATCAAAAAGAAGTCTTCTAATTATTACATAGTATCATTTGAAAGGTCTAAATGTGTCCATCTTAAATATATACAAATATAGTAAAATTTATACGCGAGTTTACCTGTAAAACGTGATAAATTTACTTTTAATTTATTTTTTAAAATGGCGGTTGCGTTTTTTAATATCTTAATTATTTATTTGGGAAAATTCAAAGGAGTTGGTCCCAACTCCTTTGAATTTTAAGATCTGAAGGAAATTTATTCGGATTCCCAAGCATTTCTAGCCTCGTCCAGCCACGCCACTTCGAAGTTTGCAGTAGAAGGCTGCAGGATACTTGCAACGAGAGTGGACGTGCTGCAATATGAGGATAGAAAGGCAGGTAAGGAAACAGTGGAAATTTTGCGTGTCCCAATCCCACCAAAACGGATAGGAAGGGACGCTTGATCCCAAGACCGTTCCAAAAGACGAATGTTCAGAATATTTTCCAAATGTGTTTTAACAAGATTGTCAAAATTATTAGTCAAATTTTGGAATTTCCAAATAGGACAGCATCGAATAAGATAATTAAATTTAGGAATTAAGAGACAGGATTTTAGTATAAAGAGAGCCGAATGAGCGTTGATTTCCAAAAGGCGGTCTGAACATTCATCAAATTTAGTTACTATTTTTTGAAAATGAGGGGGTATTGCATTATCGAAGATGGGAGAGTCTAGAAGATGGAGGGTTGAGTCTGTGAGAATCTTAATATTGGGGGCCAAACTATGAAATTTAGAAATTATCTCAGATCTTCTTGAAAGAGGAAGATGTTCTGAAATAAAAATTTCGCATTTGTCAAAATTTTAAGAAAGGCCTATTGTATGAAATTTTTGAATTATTCTAGAAAAGTCTAAAAAAACAGTGTCTGCGTCACCTCCTAGTGTCCCATCGTCTAAATACCATACATTAAATTTTTGAGAATAAATTTTGAATGAAGGGGAATTATTAGTTACTTATATTGATTTATAATATATTATTATTGCACTTGAAAAAGGATTGATTTATAATATATTAATGTAGTCAGCATCGCTTTTATAAATTAGGAAACCTTATCGATGCGCCGTCATCTTCTGCCAAAGCCAATGTGACAAACTGTAGTGGCATAATCAAGGAATTTTTGTCTCGAAAAAATTGGATTAAATACAGTTGAAAAAGTAGCGTTTTAGTAAAGAACATGTATACCTACGTTATTGACACGTTGCGTTGCGTGACAAACAGACATATGGATCTAATTCTTGCGTATTTTCTCTGCTTCAGATGAATTTTAGACAGATACAGTAGATTTGATAGAAACTGAGTTTATGGCGAAACTACAATTAGCATTGTTTTCAAGAAATTTACTCACGTAATAAAATACTTTTATCCTTCTTTAATAAGCTTGATGTAAAAAAGTGAATTACATATTCTGGCATTCTAATATTTATTTATTACTGATTTGATACGGGCTCTAAAAGTAGGCAGGACACTTATCGAAATGAAATATATGCTTGCAATAATACCTAGTTACATTTTACGAGTTTTCATCATCAGATACAGTTGTTCTGTAGTAAACATTGTTTTGAAATTCATGTTTGCTGATGTTTTTTTTCTTATAAGAATTACTTAAGAGTACCTGATTGTATCCAAGTAGTTTTTCAGTATGCAGGTACGGTCGCATATCTCACCGTCACCAGCGCTAATTACTTAATTAACGTGCGATTAAAATTTTATCACAATCATCACGAAACGAGACGAGCGTTTTGAACTTTCACGGGCAAGATGGCAAAGGAAAACTTTCGGCCGCCATTGGTTACGGGCAAGCGAGCGCGGCACTGATTGGCCGGCGCAGCGGCGGACCCGCAGCAACTTCACTCCGGTCGCCCAGCCGCACCGCGCCATCTTCGCTACTGTCAGTCCGCCGCGAATCGTCGTGGGGGTAGCGTCGTCGCTGTATCCGCTCCACAATAAATCCTCACCGGACCCAACCAAAGCCGGTACCGCTCCGCTTCGAGGATAAAACAGCGAGATAAATTCGTAAAAGTGTCAAGTTAATTGATGGTTGTGCCGATTCAGATAAGAATCGCGAGTTAGATTTTTTATTGATAGTGCAACTGTGCTTTCGTCGCGATCTACTCGGCTGCGTTTCTTTGGTGTGAGCTTGCTGAAGTGTGAAAAGGTAAGTTTTTGCTTAGATAGTTGGAGGAATGTGTTGCCGGCCGGTGTGATGGTGGCGAGCCGGCCGCGGCGGGTGCGGTCGCGGGGGAGACTCCCACGAATCGATTGTCCCGCGACGTGCGACCGGAGGCGGTGTAGGCACAGCCTGGGCCTGGGGCTGATCACCCTCCCGTGCGAGAGACGCGCCATATTCGTTGTTTCACTTGATCTTGAACTGCGCTAGCCGGGTTTGTTATCATATGAATTATTTATAAACATTATTGTATGTAGGCAGGTACGTGCTCGCAACGAGAGTTTTTCTATGGGCATGTTCAATGAGGATTGTCTCGGTCAGCGCTCTCATTACCTATTGGAATCGATGAGGCCTGTAGTTGCAGATAATTTGAAATACCGCAAGTCACGTACCTAGCTATAACATGTCTAGACATGTACCTTTATCCTATTGATTTATGTTCCTACCTATTACTTTGGGATAAATTAATTAAGTATCAGGTAGACATATTAGCTCTATTGGTGACAAATGTTGCCCAGCTTGTACTATCATTATTAGTTGATTATAAACAGCTATTATTTAGATACTTCTACCCTCAATTTTTATTTCGTACCTACATATGTACCTACTTCCTGTTTTAAATTAAAACGAGCTTAGATAATGTTCACGTATATATCCTTTTATTAGTGTTCCTATTTTATGGATACCATTAGATTATGTTATATTTTATTTATTCCTGCATGATTACCTACTTGCAATTGGTTTTCCTTTCTGAACAGCATTAACTCATGTAAATTTGCATAAACTCAACACAACGGTAAATTATTGGAATTACTACCTACAAGAATAATTTAATATACCTATATCAGCTACAGAATCCCTGTTGTGCGCACGCACGCGAGGGCTCAGGGTCCGCTGACCATGATCCAGGATATTAAATTCTATTGGTATTGCTTTTTTACCTTATATGTCATATAAGGGGACCTATTCATTTCTGATCTAGAAGAAATTTTGTCGAAGTAACTACAAAAGTTCATAATAACTTTATTTTCAGTCTGTTAATGAATAATCTTCAAAGAAAATTTTGAATATTTGATTTGTATTTATCGCTTGCTTAATAATTACTTAGTTATTGACTTAGATTAACTTCATTAGTATTCAGTAGATTGGCTTAGAATTTTAAAAAGCTTTCATTCTCTTTATTACTGTGATTAAATTTCATTTTTGCTATATGCTTATTATGGCTTGTCACCAACTTTAAACAGTATCAGTCCGCAGCTATACTTCCAAACTCAAGTTGGATGAAGATTCATCAGTGGAAAGTATTCAAGTTTGAAGATTACAAGGCGGGCATGAATCTCAACTTGCACCGTCATTTTGGCCAACTTTCAAATCACATTCGTATTAGAATTGGACCCAGAGAAATTCCAGTTGCCTACGTATATGTTACATGAATGACTGGGAAATGTAAATCCAAAAGCCCACAAAATATAATACTGTTACTGTGACGACAATACATCAATGGGGAGAAGAAATGTAAATACACGCATTGAGATAATATCTCACGGAGTGTGAGAGCGGAATCTCATCAAGCTCATGCATCTACGCATTATTCTGTGTTGCTGCCACTCTCCACAATGCGAGCTCGACGGTAGCTAGGTATAACGCGTAATGTATTCTGTGCAAGAACATTAGGAACATCACCACCGCGTGAAAGTGGCAATTAAACAAAGTCAGTATAATAAGCAGCTCTTCGGATTTATAATGAATTATTAATTAGCAAACGTCTCTCCGTATAATTTAATTTCATACTTTCGTTTTTGAATTATTCTTTAGAGTCGACATCGAGCTCTAGCGTGCTGCTAACGTCTCATAAAGTATATACAATATTGCGGCTACATCAATTAGACATTTTGAGCAGCTCGCATTCCGCAATAGAATCGATTTTCGAGTTATTCTGACAAAAACAATGGAGTTATTAATTTAGATATAGTCTGTACAGTGTCTGTCTAGTCTGGTCTGGTCATCCTGATGCTTATATCTCAGATAACATAAAAATTGGACAAAAGTCGGCGTATTTCGGATGGTGTTTGGCTTTTGCCGCATCGCGATAAAATTCCGCCGATATTGACAGATATGGGATAGTTAGAGAGCATCCCGATATGTTATCATGCATTTAGATGATCCGGGCAATTCGAACACTTTTTGAGTAGATAAGAATGGACTTGACATTCTGGAATGCAAAAAATATTATCTATGTAGCCTTTCTTCTACGTTTATTAAAAACTTAATCAAAAACAAAACCGTGTCCATGAGGCAAGGCTTACCTCCGTTTCCATATTGGACACCAATAGTTAATCTCTGGGCGAGAAACGAGCCAGCTCTTTTGCCTTCCAACAATATATTTAATTTAAGAGCAATTTTTCCAAAAAGTAATTTACCATGGGGTCCCCACGAATGGTCCAAATGTTTCAACGCCAAACGGTGCAAACATTTGCGCCGCTTAGCGTTTTCTGCCAAAATGCCAAACTGCCTACCGCAGAACCAGCTATCGTCTGATTTAGAACAAAATATCCCTTGACTAAAAACCTTTGGTTATGATAATGATGAGTTGATGAAACTGACTTGACATTTCGTTAGTACCTAAATCTATCCATTCCTTGCCCTTGATATTGAAGTATGTACTTTAAAAGTAGTTTCAAAGCGCTCCAGATTGCAACAATCCTGTCGCTATAGCTCGGGGTAGCGCGGTGTGCGGCCGACGACCTCGTGGCCTTGGCTTTGACCACCTGTCGTTGAAATGGTTGGAACGAGGACTGTGTACTAACATGAAAAAAACAAAAGGCTGAATATGAAACAGAGACCTAGATAACTTTTCTGTTGCTTACTGATTAAATTCTCGACTTATCGAAATTCCAATTCAATCATAAATCAACTCGGCTTAATTTTGACATTAGGCCGAATTAACCTATATTTAGAGTATTTCAAATCACGTGATTCATTAATGAATAAAAGATAAAAGAAAGACATCACGTGCGCAGTTATTTGCAGAATTGAGTAAAGGTTTGGCAAAGTATCTATCTCGCTTATTGAGTGATTGATTATAAATACATATTTAAATATCTATAATTTAAACATAGAATTTTAAGTAACGATGCCTAGAGTTACATTAAAACCTCATTGTGCTTCCGACCTGACTTCATTCTACACAAGCACTGAAATCTCACTTTATCCTCTCTAATAATATATCTCATTTATATTAGTATATTGGGAAAACTATATATCTTAAAATTCATTTGCAGTAGAAAAATACTTTATATGCTGTATCATACTCTCGCAGAGGCTACGATTAGTTACGGGTTGGGTAGTTATGGTCTGACGTTCCCAGTTCACCTAAATAAAATAAAAAACAAGAATATTAAAAATTTTAGTAGACAGAAGCACTTTTTTTAAATGTAAAAATGAGTATCAAAAGTTGTTTAAAATATGTAAATTTTACCCATAGAAAATAAAATAAAACTAGTATTAATACTTGAACAGTTCAATTCAAACACATTTAAAACATTACGAGAACATAAGTACCAAACTCGAGTAGCAAAGAAAAATAAGTTAATGGTGCCTAAAGTACAAAACTATTTTGGTAAAAGAACTAGACAGTGGATTATACCTACAATTTATAATGAGCTGGCTCAAGTATTACTATGTGATGTATTATCAAAAAATCATTTAAAGTTAAAATTAAAAAAATACTACGTTTCGTTGTGTCCCTAGAACTGTTTTGATTGTTTAACTATTAATATCAAAATATAGACTAAGATAAAAAAGGTAACGCACTAATGTTTGGATATTGTAAATCTTTTCTTTTATTTAAAAGGTATGTAAGGTAAACTTAGCACGAGAACGACTGCCGACAAACTGTTCTGCAGTTTGGCAGACTAGATATAAGAAAAACAATGTATCTTTTATAATGTACAATAAATTAAAAAAAAAAACCCTAGAGCCATCATTTAGTCGTAAGTCAGAGCAGCAGACTATAAACATGTGCGGGAACGCTCTAGCTAGACATTCATTATTGCGGCGCCGTACTCATAGGTGGTAGGGCTTAAAAAATATCACAGCGCAGCATCACGCACGTAGGGGGGATTTGAGGCTAGTGCAATTCTACGTGGAATCTGGACAATATACACATAGATGCACATATTAGTATTTAGCCACTTATGGACAAGTAAAACCTTTGAGTTAACATTATGCTACTGAATGAAACTGGGTTGCTATTCTTAATAACTTTTTTTGATTACTCAATGTACCTATCGGCTTTGTCGCTGATTGAATTAGTTCTACTTAAAAAGTAGTAACTCATTACTATTTACTAAACGTCATTCTATATCAGTATTAACTACAAAGTTTTTGTTTGCTTCAAATACTTTGTTCTTAAAAATAAGTAATATTTTCTTGTATAGCATAGTTAGATTTATATTTGGTAAAGATGGCTTAACATTTAATTCAAAAGTTGCTTGATGCTTAGTTGCTTAGTGCTTGATGTCGCCAATAATATACTATAACGTTATGAAAAACTAATCATATAGAAACTGTTAATTTATAAAAGTAATAATAATTAGCTCATATACAGTTTAACATCATATTTGTCATTCAATTCCCTAGGCAGCGCGCGCGCGCACGTCTTCGCCTCGTATCGTATGACCAGACGACGCGTTCACACCTTATTACATCTCCCGAGCATGCAGGTGTATTTATTACACATCAATTAATTAAGAGACCTTTTTTGTTTTTAGTCATACCTACTTTAAAGAAAGAAAGAAGAAGTATTTATTTAGCACCAAAAACTACAAAACAAACAGGCGACTTAGAGCTTAAAGATAATATTTAGAAAGAAATTTTTCAATTATAGCTTTAGTTCAAAAGAGGCAAAAGTGTTAGAAACTTCAGTGTGTGAGTAATGTAATTAATATTATGTTAGTCAACATCGAACGTCAATGATTTTAATTAATTAATAAATGTACACAATATTAACACTCCAATATAACTCTATTAACACCATTTTATCTAATTAAAAATTAAAGAAGCAAACGGATTTCTCTGGCGCATTAAACCCGCTCATCTCCGTGTAACAGAAATATTTATGAATTTTATCAGTTGCTTAGTACGGCCATTAACTTTGACGACGTTTTTATAAAACTATTTACGCTCTGCTGGTAACAAATAAATAGGCAGTGACGTGCTTTTTAAATACTAGTGGTTCCCCGCGACTTCACCCGCAAGAGTTGGATTTTCCATATAAATTTTCATCCCCAATTTCACCCTCTTAATGTTTTATATCGCGACAAAATTTAGCCTATGTCCTTTCCAGGGTCTCGAACTGTCTCCACATCTCCAATCTACAATTTCATCTCCATCGGTTCAGTGGTTTAAGCGTCAAGAGCTAACAGACAGACAGACAATCTTTCGCATTTATAATATTAGTATGGACTGTACTATCAATACTGCAAGGTGAAAGGAGGTTGATATTTAAAATAAACGAAAATACTGAAGAATGCGTTCGAAAACGTGAGCGCTTTACTTTCCCAAATCCGTGATAGATGCAGACACGCAGCGGCGCGGGCGCAGCGGCTTTCCAACGAGAAAACGATGTTATCTGCCGCAAAATGAGCTGATTTAACTGCGAGCAACAGATATGTAGCATTTAGTAATTAAGCGCGCTTAAGTTTTAATTGTGCATCCGGGCACCGGAACGGCCTCCATTTCGTGCAAAATCAACAATTAGGATTTTAAAAATATTGTAAGCGAATTTATCTGCGCTCATCAGACTGTTGCGCCAGTACAGTACAGTATACTAATGCACTGCATGCAAATCATGTTGTGAAAACTATTTTAGGGTATCATTCTAGTTAGATTAGTTATTCGCTTTCAAGCTTTTTTGTAATTGTTTAGAATTTTACCTGTATTGTTTTCCAAATAAAATAAAAAATAAAATAAGTAGTTTTGTTCAGTCTTATTTTTTTGCAATTACATATCTGGATTTTAGACAATTTCAACTTTGGCGATGGCTGAGTGCTAACGCCTCCTTCCTAGGAAACATTTACCAACCATGCTCCGGTTCTCCCTAAATTGTTGCTTTTTTACTAGTCGTAGCTGTATTAACTGATGAGTATCAGATATTTAGATAGAAAAAATATCTGTCTAAAATGTTGGTGTTATTATCGACAGTGCCAATTGCGAGATACACTATCAGCCGCCTGTCGCTTATTACACCGGTCATTAGGTTTTCGAGAGGCTTTCGTTCCTCAACGATAACATTTATTGGCACTTTTATTGTTACGTCAATACCGTGCCGCCCTAATAAATACGGTACTTTATTTCAAAGATACTCCTCTTTTCGCTAGTTTATCTATTTATCCTGCACTTTTCTATTGATTCCTTTGTACAATTTTGCAATTGGACGAATTAAATATCCCCTAAAATACCGAATAAACAAATATAAGATGAATCACGATGTTGACTTTTCCTGTATGTTATGTTGTTGTAGGTAAATTTTATATGCTAATAAAGCCGTGTCCACGATTCCCAGCGGCGCTTCCCACGTGTGTAGGTACCACCATTGTGTCATTGACCATACCATTGTGTTTCTGTAATGTATTCATTACCACTGAACTAAATGTTTAAATTTTAGAACACTGAAAACCACTCCACCCCAAAAATTTTAACACGCACACTCTAAATATCAGAGCAAACGGTGCTTGAAATGATTCAGATTAAGGATAGGGACTTACCTACTGGCCAAACATACTTACTACCTTTGTGTATGACATATATTGACACATACATATGACTTAAAGGTTCGACTGGCAGACAATGCTTTCAGCATTAAGTCCACCTTTTGTTCACTTCTATTTGTGCAGTAAAGTTTTAAATAAATAAATACATTACCTTACATATAGGTAGGAGCTTGTGGCGCAGTGGTGGCAGCGCTTTGGTAGTGATACCAAAATTTAAGCAACCCACGGCGCGGTCGTGATTGGATGGGTGACCATTCCGACCATTTAAGTGACGTCCATGACAAGCATCTCCGTGCTTCGGAAGGCACGTTAAGCAGTTGGTCCCGGCTAATATCTGTGGTATTAGTCGTTAAGCCTAGTCAGAGGCCCTAGGGCGGCTTGATAACTTCTGACAGTAAGGTTTGTCACTTGCCTTACATACACCCCTCCACCAATCCGCACTGAGCCCGCGTTGTGAAGTATGGCTCGTTCCTCCTCATAGTTGAGGTGAGGCCTTTTCCCAGCAGTGGGATCTAATAGGCTGACTTATTACCTTACATATAAATAAAACATTCAACACCGTTACTTACGTTATAGTTGCGGTCCCTTGATTTTTCAATCAAGCTTCTAAGTTAACGCAATCCAAAGCCATTTTAGCCGTATTTAAACCTATAGGGTACCTACTTGGAATCCTGAAATTTAGCAATAAGGCAGGTCTAACAAGCACAAGTAATGGAAAAATGGTTTGTTTGTTTATTTGCATCGAATAGGCTCCGAAACTACTGGACCGAATCAAATGAAATTTGGCACAGAGATAGTTTGAGACACTGGGAAGGACATAGGCTACTTTTTGTCGCGATTTAAAATCATAAGGGGGGTGAAAAATTGTATGGAAAATCTGACTTTTGGCGCGGACGAAGTCGCGGGGAACTGCTATTGTGGTAATATTTTACAAAAATAACCGTTGTTTGTACGGAACTCTCAGTGCGCGAGTCACTCGCACTTGTCCCGTTTTTAACTTAGTTTTAAAACTCAAAACAAAAGATCATACGAAAATACTTTGGCTTATAGATTTTGATTTTTATATTTATTGTAGCAAACGTATATAAAATCAAATCCTAACCAACTATTACCGAAGATGGAGTGGTTATGACAGTGACAGCGAAGACAATGCGCAGGCGCCGGCCCAGACAGACATCCGCCCATTGTTCCCGCGGCTATTTGTGCGTGCTGCGTGTGCGCATAGCTGAGGCTGGGAGGACGATTAGAGACAGCGGCAGCTCTGATGATCTCAAGGATGTAGAATTGTTGACATTGATTTTTTACTTTTTTACCTATTACCTATAGGTCTTGGTGTAGTGGTTCTGGCGACTTCAACATCATGGGTTGCGGATTTATGTCCCGCAAGGGGCAAATGTTTGTGTACAAGCATTTGTACCTAAGTGATGGATGTTTATAAACGTATATAAGCTTCTCTATAAATTATCCTAGTCTGACTAGGATAACGGATTTGCTTAGTGGCACCCATGGTGGCACAAAGCTCATGCTTAGATTGAGGCTAGGTAATTAGTGTCTTTGTCGAAACAATTTATTTATTTAAATAAAAAAATCCTACATAATTCCTTCGTTTGCCACATCACGCAATACCACAGTGCACTGTGTATGTATATTATCTGCGATAACCGTCAGCTTGAAAGTTTACACAGCATTTGCATTACCAAATGAGTGTCGTCAAGCAGCCGGCGTGTTTACACAAGTGATGCGCTCGCGCCGGTACGGAAATCAAGCTGAAAGCTGCGGCATCTTATATAGATGTAATAAGGGCTATTTTTCAACTAAAATTTATAGTGTGTTGTGAAGTACTTGTTTTGCATTAACAATTCTGTGGAGAAACGTCTATTATTTTGCTTCTAATGGACTTTCTGCTAAATATGGTCTTGTTGAAAGAAAATATTATAGTGACTCTAGTGGTGTTAATAACATGCTTGCTTGTCTTTGTTAATGATGATGTTGAACTAACAGATTACGGTGATAGTGACTGTTAGTGGTAGACTGTTAATTTATCTGCTCCCAAAAACAATAGACACTGTGATGCACAATGACAACATGGATTCGTATGACTAATGGTCTAACTGTGATTGATTATGGCTTGGACCAATCGCAAGCACTACGGCGCGTCCTAAACTTTATAACGTCACCTACTGTGATTTATAACAATAATAATTTATTTCAGACTTAACTTTTTTATGTGTCGATATCAAATATGTTTTTAGTCTAACAAACTTGTTCCATCATAAAACAAAATACCTACACAGATATTCGGACTAAGAAACAAATGTTCTCTAAGATAATACACACACACTTCACTCCCGCAAGGAGCAAATGTTTTTGTGATGAACACGAGCATTTGTACACCCAAGTCATGGATGTTTATCAACGTATTTTTGTACGTCTATCCGTTATCCTACTAACCATAGCCAAGTTCACGCTTATTTTGGGCTAGGTAATAGGCTAGGCTGTAAACTTTGCATGTTTGTGTGATACATATTTAGGTATATTTAAGAGCTGTGTGTGTGTGTATTTTGTACAATAAATAAATAGTACCTATACTTGTACAATCAGTATAGTTAAACCTGTATGGGGTAGATTATTTATCTAGACTAGCTTGAGCAGAACACTGAATGCCTTTAACAGACAAAAAGCAAGTTGCAATATTCACTACAATCAGTGCTGCCTTACTAATGTGTGTGAGGTTAAAATTAGCTCCACTGGCCGTGGCAGCTCTCGTATCTTGAATTCCTAAGGGTTGAGTCCCAAGTTGTCTACAGGCCAGGTTTAGTATTGATTTATTTGTTTGTGTAAGTGCGAATACGTGTGTGTGCGTGAATGTTTGTTGGTCATGATGTTAAGTACAGATGCAATTTTTAATGTATTTTGCAATTTTGATTGTTTCTCGTCTGAGTGATAGGTAATATTGGGCTTAATTCCGAGGTGCTACTGACTAAGTCTAGCTCTATACCTAAACGTGTAACCTGTCTCTCATTAGGCGTTTGTAAACTATTATAATCGTTTTTCGTTTCTTCAGCATTAAAAAAGACGGCATAAACTTAAAATTAGTCTTAAATAGGTCTGTCTGGATTCAGGCCTATTGTGCAACGACTTATTATATATAGGAATCAGTTTGCTATAGCACAGATATGGACTTCAGTTTCCAAAATCACTCAATTTTTTTATAGTCGACAGACATTGACAGCGATCTCACATGATGGTAAGCGAAGATGCGGCAGAGGATGGTATTTATAATACTCATAACATTATTCGACAAGACACAGACTGATATCATTTCTGTGCCTTGTGTGCTGTGTGACAACAAATCCCGACCCATGTCATCAGTCTCGATACTCTAAATGGGCTCATTGTTATCTATCCCTCCCCTAAACATAACCTTATCATAGCATTGATGTGTCACCAGTCATTCAAATCAAAAGTATATTTTCTTATGATTATGAATAAATAAATAAATATTTCAAACCTTTTTTCTCCTGACGCAACTGTATACTTGGCAGCTATTCGACGGAAAATTGAGAAATAATTCGTGGTCAGTTTAGCGATCGACTGTATTAAAAGCTTGGAAGCCATATGTTTCAAAAAAGAGTGACGACATTCAAACCACTTTCAACAAGAAGGGCAATGAGCTAATTAGTCATAATAACACATGCATTACTTTGATCGTTATTAGATAAATACCACACACGAATTGGCCTAAAAATATACTGCGGAGAAAAGTAATTTGTAATATAAGCTATACCTAGCGTATGACGGTTGAAAAATTAAAAGCGCTGTGAAAAAT
This sequence comes from Pyrausta nigrata, assembly GCA_949316185.1. Classification (NCBI taxonomy): domain Eukaryota; kingdom Metazoa; phylum Arthropoda; class Insecta; order Lepidoptera; family Crambidae; genus Pyrausta; species Pyrausta nigrata. The sequence goes on from OX438943.1 coordinate 751,109, forward strand.
GTACAGTTTACTTTAGATTTTATTTTTTTCAGAGATCTAACGAACGAACCAACTATTGCTGTATTTCAGTGACTAACAGGTCAAAATATTAGCATTTAGGTATACCATTCATGTGAGGAAAAAACATCGTGAGGAAATGTGTAACCATGATCCAAACTGGTCAGGTTCCCCTGTTAACAGTGTCACGGAGGGCAAATCGCAGTTGTTCCATTGTAATTACCTGATCTGCCATATACTAGATCATGGTCCAGAGCAGTCCCTGGGCCCTTGCGTGTGAGTGCACAACCGGGATAACGCTAGGATGATGATGATGACTCGTACCTACGATTTCAAATCGTACAGACTCATTAGCGTAACGAACTTAAGTTTCACATATCGTAATTTGATCTCCCACTGTAACAACTGCATGTGCAATGGACAGTTCAGTTTATAATGGAAATGTAAAGCTTGCCATGTAGCCAAGTATTTTACAACTCCGAATTTAATGACCCCACTAGAGGTTAACGGACTCATTACATTACAACGACACAAAACATGCAAGTAACAATGTTGTTTGTTATAATATAACGTGTAATATATTCGCTTTGAGTGTTTTAGAAAGGCAAGTGAAAGATATGAACCATCCCCTTTCTAATCTTTAATATTCATTAAATCTAACTTGATGATAACATGTTTTTCATTAAATATTCATTATATAATGGAGCTGCTTGGAATATATTTACAAACTTACTTTTCAGACCCTTGTCATAGACTTGTATTTCACTTTCTTAATAATTATTAAGTACCTATGTTATGAAGGAGATAAATTCAAACGCTAAAAAAATTGCAAGAAGCACCACAGCGACTTTTAAAGCTAGGTTTAAGTATTCAAACCATATATGCCATTAATGTTCAAACTCAGTCAAATATGACACTGCTAGTATGACAATGATTAGATCAAAAAAACAAACTGTCTACATATTTCTTGAAAATAAAAACTTACAAAAAAGTTTATTTAAAGAGACAACATCAAAACAACCACAACTGGCAGCTAAGAAAAATATTTATATCTTTTCATGTGAAAGGCGTTCCATATTTAAACCCAAATGGAGTGTCACCATGAGTGCTGGGCGCGCGCAGTGTCAAGGTCGCGCGGGTGTGTGCAGTGCGGTGGAGACTTTTTGTTTTAGAGATCCACGTTCGAATAAAGTCTACGTTTAAAAATATATTACGATGATTCTACTTTACGGAATCTATGGTAGAAATAAATCACATTGTGGTGCTGAAATGTATGAATGAGAACATTATTTTATTGTTAAGATACAGTTAGACCAAATGAACAAAGAGTCGGACCTAGAACAAGAGCATTCGTTCTTGTTCTTTTGTGTAAATGAAAGCTTGTATTTGGCGTTTGGAACATTCTGAGATGAACATTAATAAAATCTTCGTGAACAAAAGTGGTAAGCGAAAGCTCGATCTCTGTTACACAAAAAGAATTCGATTGAGTGGGGATTAATAAATGAGCGTGCGCTCGTATGGTCTAGTCGCACCTTTATTTACAGTTCATCTTTTAGTGCTGCAGACGCGGCACTAATCAAAATTAGTCATCGCACCGGTTTGGTTTTAACAGTTAAAATTGTATATTAAGGTAATAAGTAGTAATTTGACAAATCCTGCTATCTAAGCTAAATCTTTTCTACGGAACCTTTTTGCTTTAATTATCGCTTCGTGCTTGGCAGGTTTTGGTTAGTTTGCTCCTGCAGCTGCGCATGAGTGAGTATTTTTATTGGCCGAGAGATTTATTGGAGAGCGTCGTGTTTTCGGTTAGTCAACTTATTAGCTTTATTTATTGGCCTTGCAAAGTGAGAGCGAATTCCAATTTAGGATTCAATTCAATTAAAAAGTGAAATTAAATGATATTTTGGGTAAATAATTAATTACTGGTTTGGTCTTCACCTCTTATCGAAAAAGGAAATATAAATAGAAAAGATGTTATGCTTTTAAAGAACGTTATTTATACTGATATAACGCTGAGAAAGATAGGAAACGAAATTGGTCTCGTATCTTTAATTGACTTATCATTTTAATAACTGTGATTGAATGATGAGTTACCGCTGATGAACCAATCACTAACTTTTTCAGTTATCGAGATACCGAGGATAGAACAAGTCTAAGCGGCCAGTTCACTAACTAATTAATGACGCATGCTAAGGAATGAATTTTTGATTCATTCAGAGGTCCTACTTTTTTTGGCGTCTTCTTCGCTCACGTTAGGATGCGGGCTTGAGTAAGTAAGACGAAAATACTGATACTGACACTATCCTACAGAGTAGGGTCCCAGTGCACGATACTGATCGGTACAACAAGAGGGAACGGAGGCACAGACTGACAAACACACAAAAATACCAGCGCGTGCCAGTGTGCGTGGCTCACAGAAGTCTATTTCTGTCTATTCTGAAGGTACTAAATAAGTTAAAAGGGTGAATTGTTAGGTGTATTAGCAGTGAAACAATACGAGTATTATAGTGTTTTAACGAGCTTATCTTTTATACTATAGACATTCGGGAAGAGATGGATAGACTGTGTGTATGTATACTACAAGTTAGTGTATTAAATTAGAATAATTTGTTAAAGGCGTGGATGATTGATGAGTGACGAGTGATAGGATAGTAATGCAGAGAAAAACATACCATGCCGACCCCAGATGAACTGGTAAAAGGGCAAGCCAATAATGATGATACCTAATTAGAGATATAGTACAAGTAGGTACCTGAGCCCACGTGAGCTAGCTACTTAAAAATGTGGATTTTTTTATTGAAAAAATAACATATTTATACTAACCTAAGCTCAAATGAAATAGATTGTAATCCACATACAAAACCACAAAAGCTCACAAATAACATTAAAAAAGTGAAACCATTAAATGTGTTAACATCACGAGTTTTGACAGCCTATTAACTAGTCGATAAACATAATTGCGACCTACGCCAACGAGGCGACCGGTGCGGCAGGCTGCGCGCGCGCACGCCGGAAATATACAACACGCATGGGACATGCCACCGAGCGACGCATGGAAGGGACGCGGAAGAAAACAGTTCAAAATTGTTACATTGCAGGACCTGTATTAGTGGAATATAGTGGAAGTTATAAAAAAAACGAATTTTAAAAATGTAAGGAATATTCAAAAATTTGCAAAATTTTGTTATTGTCAGTTCCTTCATCTTGAACTCCGCTATTAGGTTGATATTTTTAAAACTCAATAGTACATGTATAGCTAGTAGCCTGTCCTTTCGGGATTTGCAGTCACATACTGCAAGTATTTTGTCAAGTATTTGGTAGGTGAGCTCAATGAAAACAGCTTATTTCATATTTTATCAGGCGATTGTATAACGAGGAACTGCTTATCCTCCAAAGTCGTGGCTCTCCAAATCTCTTTTGAAGAAGACAGATAAGTATCTACATCAGCGCTTGCTACGCGTCAATCTTGAAACACAAAAATAAATGAACAGTTTAAAAAACTAACGCCGTATCCACCAAACCTCGCTTCTCACATCCAATGGGAGCCTAGTCAAACAAATTAATGTTCAGACAAATTAATGTAAGAGCGGCCGAGATTGGTGCGCCCGCTCGTTTCGGTAGCTTTATGGGCTCGTTTAGTTTCCATCTACATTTGTCTGTTTACTGATGAATGTGAACTGATGAACACACAAATACAGTCAGTGGCCTGATGGGGTATTTTTTGTATTTGTGTGGCATTTCTTGGTGCAGTTTTTGGTACTTTTATACACATTTGTAATTTATTTAATTCAATTGCGTGCAGTGCAGTCCTCTAAATTGGAGTATTTCACTATTCGGATACCTAAATAAATGGGAAATATAGTTGCAAATTGCAAGGTTTATTTGATTACACGCCTCACAAGGCAAGAGTTTCCCCCTTCTTCTGCCATTACCAAGCCATCATCAGTCACCGCGTTAATGTACACGCACTAATGTGATTATGGTAATTTTGGTATGATTTTCGTATTTCCTCAACGTTGGGCGTGTGTACCGAGTCGTGGCGTCGCGGTTCGGTGCCCGAGCCATTGTTCTTAGTTTCGGCAGAACCTAAACCAGGGCTATCATCGTAGGAAAACAGATTTCAATTACGTGTAAAGAATACACCATTGTCTCATAATATTATAAACAACTCATGTGCCTGTAAACCTTCCATTAATTCCTAAAGTTGATGGAATAGTTTACATCTGTGAAACCTACCATTCATGACTAAATTACTGAAATGTCATCTGTAAAAAGTTATATGACGCACGTCTTGATAAATATTAGTGATCTTACTTATCAAAACGTGTCGATATTTACCAATAATATTAAATAATAATCTTTTACTATCTTGCTTCATTATTACATTGTCAGGCACATGAAAAACCGTGTTACCCTACGTCTCGGCAGCATCTACGATAACTCTTAATCGCAATCGCTTCACGGTCGTTTCCCGAACGGGATCGCGATCAGACGCGATTATAGAATTATAGGCTACAATGCCTTCGGTTTAAAAACAACATCAAACTTGATGCTGCGAAAATTACACCACTCGACAATTTTATTTTAAAGTTTGAGTGTAATGATTCTGTCATTCCAAATAAGCTTTACCGTTTTCAAATGATATTTGTTGGCGTTCTCAACATTAAAGTTCAATGTATAAGGAAAATACATGCTCTAATTTGAAGGGAACTAGCGATAATAGTTATGTTGTTTTCTGTGTCTACTCTAGAGTACTAGTTCTTCTTAAACAACGGGAAATGACAAGATATCAAAAGTGTTGCCATGTCATTGTACCTAGTAATGCATCTACATAATATTATAATTAGATTACTCACATCAATCTACTACTCTCTCCACACTACTGGTATTATTTGGAAGCTTTTGAAACTATGATGCTTGGAATCCGTGGGAGCAAAATTAATGCAACTACTTAATCTCAGGTTAGCTTCGCTAAACAAGGCATAGAATTAAGTAGAAATTGTACGCCCTAGATAGAAGGCGATCTTGCAGTAATGGCCGAACCGGAGCGTTGACCCCTGCTAACGGCGCGCTCGCGTGTAAGCTGCGCGCGCGCACCTCGCTCCACGTGAGAGATGGGGTAGTTGAGAGTAATAACACCTACATCAATATGACTAACAATAGTGATACTGTTCATAATGAACCAGACGCTGAAAGTTAGAAAAGGAGAAGGTGGTTTCCATGCAGATAATAATATAATAGGACTAGGATCCATCCTTTGACCTGAACATAAGGAATTAGCATCACGATAACAACGGACAGGTCTTCTAAAACTCGAATTACCTACTCAGAAGGAAAAAGTTGAATTAGATCAAATAATAGGGCAAAGATGTGGAGTTATTAAAACAGTGCTGAACTTACCGTAGATGGTCGGTGAATTTTTGAGTGCAATATTTACTTCTATAATTAAAGGAATAGTTAAGTATATTTATTGCATGATCAGTATAGTTACGTAGGTCAGCTAATAGTAGTAGTGAAAAAGCTCATAGTGAGTTTTGTTCAAAGATTTATCTGAATCATTGACGACCTAGTAAACGAATCATTAATCTTGACTGACAATGAAGTTCAAGACGTTTTGTAACTATAAAGCTTCTTATGAAAGTAAGACAAAGGACGTGACTTTTCTAACACAAATGTTTGGTGGTCATTGTATTTTTTCTTGTGATGCTGTTTGAGAACTAAAGTAATAGAAAGTAGCTTTCTATTTAGAATGTCCTGATTATGGTACAGTTTAGTACCCGTATTTCACTCAAAGCGATTGATAAGTCCCGCTGATTCAGCAACCAGTTCACTTAGCGGTATCTTTCTCGCTGATTATAAGCGCATTTATAATTATATTACATAAACAATATTAGCCTTTATACAAGCGGTTTTCCAATATTTACTAGTTGACTTAGAATACACACATCAAAAAAAACACACACACAAAAAACACTTTCATAAAATATTAATAATGCTTCAAGTAAAATGTAATAACAGTGGCTATCACAAATGGTTTTAAAAGCTTTCGTTTTGGAAATCGCTTCCAATAAAGATGACAAATCAGGCGTGGCGATTTTTATTGAAAAAAAAAATACATTTTTTCTACCTCGAACCGGTAACAAAAACTTTGTAATAAACCGAAACAGTTACTTTCCGATAAGTAGGCCAAAACATTCGCTATGTGCAGACTGGCGCAGACATAGTCTCAAGTCCAATACAGTTTCTAGGCGCTTCAGTCACTTGTTTTGTTTTTGATTTAATATTTTTTTAAGCATTAGATTTAATAACAGAAAAAAGCTTGTAATATCGTGTCTAGCTCCCCAAGCTATTTCCACACAGCCGTCCGCAGAAACTTCCTATCTGTTATAAACAATGTTTACTCAAGAGCGTCGGATGGACGGAGACGGTCATAATGGAGCTTCGCATTATCTTATCGCGATATGCAACTGAGCTTTCTAGTAGGAGGACTGTACAAATTCCTTTTGTGGGTATTTGTTATGCAATCTAGAGTCAAATATTCTACAGTAATAAATAAGTATTTAGTATGGATGTTTAATAATTTAGCTACATATTTTTTTATTTAAAATGGGTTTGTTCTTGTCTCTAGAATAAACCAGGCGTAGACAGATTCGATGGTGAAGCGAGCTCACCCAGAAGGTTCTGGCTCTCCCACTCGAAGACAGAACACAGCAAGCTGTTTCGCGGCTCCGGTAGAAGGAGGGTAGCTTTCAGGCGGCACCTAACGGACCCTACCACCGCTGTTAGGATCGTTATTTTGTTGGATCGATGGTTAAAATTGTATTAAAGGTACTGTGGCCAGCATATCAGTCAGACTATATTTAAAATCACCCCCCATTACAAGACTAGAATTGAATAAAATGTCACAGTTTTACATAGACGTGCTGTCGTCTGAAACGACCTTACTTATTCGATCTTACTTTTGCTAATCTCCCAACTAAATAGTAGCATATTTTGCATATCTACTTCCGATCAATCATTCCAATCTTGGTTCAATACCCGCCATGAGTGACAAGCTGACCTAATGGCCCAATCACAACCAATCCATCTTTCCGGAATGCCAAATCCAGTCGTCAAGGCCGGCCAGTGGCCAAACACTGTGATACCGTTGCCGGTAAGAAACTGGTTGAACCAGTTAAGGTTGGGCATTTGCAAGTTGCATGTGACTGACCTGAAGATACACAATGTGTGTTTGCAAATATGCAGCTTTTGGCGTGGACCTTGTTAGCCAATACTATTGATTTTGTGACCATAGATAATACAAATACTAGACATGGAGGAGAGAGAATACAATCACAGTGCTAACGATGGTGCAGGTGAAATGAGTTAAAATGTCACAATTTCAATAAAATAAGATAGCAGAAATATTGCATATAAAATGATTAAACTTATATATACCTATAATGAAGTACATACCTACATAAATACTCGTAGTCCATATTATAAATGTTCGAAAAATATAAAAATTAAGTACCTTCTGACTGACTAACTTCTAATTTGAAACAGCTGACTTAACTCAGGAAACATCTTATGACGATGAGACGATAAATTTCACCTGCTGACAATTCAGTTCACTTCCTCGCTATATTTACTCCAAATTCAACAAAGGGGTAAACGAACCTTATAGTTATATCTTTAAACTTATACAAATTCGTATGGTGTGCTTCAAGTTTCTGTACATTGCGTGCCGTCTGGTCTCGCCCACTTGGCGAGTTGTTTATTTACTGCTGATGATTTACAAACTTCGGCCGAAGACCTCGGGTGATAGCGAGCTAATTATAAAGCCCTTGAGTCATGCGCGTGCGTCGCCACTGACTCGATAAAGAGGCATACCGATTGAAATAATGTACAAGCTGTCAACGATAGTGATTGAACAGTAGCAGTGTTCGTGACATTGTGAACTAGCGCACTGTTACTTGGTTTAAACCTAGTCGGGATGTTAACACAATTAAATCAAATCAATTTATTGCAATTTAGTACAATTAATGCTAGTAAGTTAAAGAACTAACTAACTTTTAAGTAAAGACAGATTAATTAACTCATAATTTGATTTGTTTAGTAGAAAAAGTAATTAAAATCAAACCAAGAAAAGCTTTCCAACGCTATCATGTTCGTTGTGATTTATTGATCAATCTATCTCTCATGTCCGGAAAACGCAAACCGCTCGTTTCGAGCACAAATAGCTGTAATTTTATGAAATATTAAGAGACGATTGTTGCAATCATCACTCTTCTTAATGACGCGGTAACGGTGCTGGATCAAGCCTACACCGCGCTTCATTACTTTCATTCGTTTTTAATCTGCGTGGTCTAGTCTAGCCAAAGATTTCAAAAGGTAGTCTCAAGAGCAATAAAATTTACGAAGATGCTATTTTATAACATTTTAATAGGGTCTCAAGTCGAATGAACCTGTATAAATATTGAGGCTTGTGAGATTTAAATTGTAGGTTTAATCAAAGAATCTATTATCAACTATAGGTGTTGTAGCTTTAGATGTTACAGACAGACCTACCAATCTGAGTTATTATTTATACCGTATTCGGTATTACCGTGTGTGATTTCTACATCATCATGCATTCCCTATTATATGATTGATTAGCTTATAATACTTATTTGCTACAAATTAGTTACCAATTCCCATGAACACAATTGATTACAATTAGGATCTGTGTACTATTTTTCATATTTTTATGGATTTTATGACCATGATACTTACAAATTTTGCTAATGGTTTTTGGTATCTGCAAAAGGTCAAGTTGTTAGTAAGTATTGCCAAGTGATAGAACTTTCAAAGCCCGAAGGCTGTAAGTATCACTCAGCTTCTCACGGTATAACTTTCCACGGTGGACGAAGTAATTTGCCACGCTACGTCGTGACTCCGGAGTCCGCACATGATGTATGACTTCACAAATTACATGCGAGATGTGAGATTATCTAAGTTGTGAACTTAAAACTAAAGCTCTTTACATGGTACATTCCACACCTAGATTTAAACATATCGTGACACACGAAATATAAAATGCTCTGATGTCCAACTATATATTTATTGATACATTAAGGGCAGTTGAGCTTGCATTAAACTGATGAGTGCCTGTTTATTTTAAATTATATCATTTTTTGGAGAAGGTAGTAATGACCGTGTTTGTTCCAGCGTTTCTTCTCAGCACTTGCGTCTCAAGACTCTAGTAGAGCTGAATAATTTAGGGCTATTAGGGCCTATATAGGGCTATATTTTCACTCCCAAATTCAATAAATGGTTTTTGACTTATTTCCAATCTTATTCCCATATCATTCTAGGGGTAGATAGTTCTAGTAGGTAATCAAACCGCAATAAGTAATGAGCCCCGAAGTAGCCCATCATTTTCTCGTATTACATTAGCTAATGCGCCTACTTGCAAGCAATTGCTATTTTCCAAGCAATTGCAATCGTCTTGGCCTGATGAGCCACAGACGTTCGCGAAGGCCGACCTTAGATTAGGTTACGTGCGGTTGTGGTGACACTTATCTCCATTCCTAGATGCCATTATACAGTGCTTAATCGCATCATCAATAAACGTACTTTCTAGATCTTATGGGAGTTTATTGCGTTTTATGACAATACCAATAATTTCATATTTGAGTCTCATGAAATTACGAAAAATCGTTGAATTTTCAACGTAGCCAATAAAACAAATCAAGTAAAAATAAGCTCTAAGATGAAAAAGAAGAAGGTGATAGGATATCAAAAGCACGTAATACATTAACTTTTCACCTGAGTCTCGGATATTTGGGAATTAAACGTTACATTTTAGTAATCATGTAGCAATGACTGTCAGCCTCAATAGTTGTTACTATATAACCTAGTTGATACTGAGACTCAGTGATAGCAACATCCTCAAAATATACATTAAATATATTCTAAATTCATTAGTTTCATTACGTTCCCCGTTTTGCAACTACGCTTGTATATACTTGTTCTTACACTACATACTTGTATAAACTAAATGTTTATCAATTTATTAGTTGTGCCGCTTCAGTAGCTACCACACAAAGGCAGTGTAAAACAGGAAATATGCTAATTACTTACTGCTTGGTAAATATCATGTTGACTGTAACAAATTGTTCATTCTATTTATTTTATCAGCTACAGTACATTGCACTTCTAGTCATCATGCAAACTTGAAGTCGCGTAACGCAACCAATTGGTTGTAGAAAAATAAGAACAAACACAGTTTTAATTACACAAATAATATAATAACGTACGAACATCATTAAATACTGAAGCAAACCAAAACCTATCATAATTTCTACTCGCTCTGTGAATAAATAAAAAATAAAAATATCTTTATTGATAACAAGAATTACCTTACAATGGGGATCCACACTGCCAAATTCTCCCTGTAGGTGGCGCATTGTCGATGCGCCCAAAGCTATCTGTCATTCCAGTACAGAAGTTGTGTTTTTTTGAGTATTTTTTTTTGTGTTTTCAATCTACGAAAGCATAATGCCGTTATGTGCTGTGCCAGGTTGTTACAATAATGGTATTCATTTATTTCCAAAAGAGCCGTTTTAAAAAAGAAGTGCGAAACAACTATAAGAAGAAAATTAATAAATTTTATGTAGTTTACTGGAATTATTTACATCATGATAAGCTTCTGGATCGGGAACATTACACGTATAACTAGATTGTGAAGCTACGACACCAAAATTCCCGGTATCATCGCAGTTCCGATCGTAGAATTCTAACCTAAAAACAAACATGTACGTGTTTTATTATTTTCGTTATATTTATTAAAAACCTTGTTATGTAGTTAATTTGTAACACAAATACTACAAAAACAATTTTAACAAGCATTAAATGTAACATTTACAGTAATAAAACTGTATAAACACCCAAATGTTTACCTCGCAATAAGATCGGCTTTTTACCAGATACTTTTCATCCTCGTTTCCGAAGATCGTCTTTTAGTTCAGATAACTTCATTGACGAATACATTGTGATGAAATAACATTAGATAGTCACGACAAACTGTAAATAAGATACGAAAAAGCCCGACATAAACAATAGCAAAATATTTGACATAGGCGTATCTATGCTAACGCCATCTGCATCAAGCTTTACGTGTGGATCCCCATTACTTGGCTAAGGTGTGTGGCACATTCTAGATAAATATGTGTGTATGTGTGTGTGTGTGTGTGTGTGTGTGTGTGTGTGTGCGTGCGTGTGTGTGTGTGTGTGTGTGTTTGTGATTTCAAACGTCATAGGTAAATGATGCATGCAGTGTACTTGAAAAACCTTGATTATATCCTGCTTCTCCAACAGTGCTGCCAGCACATAAGTCTGTACATTTTCGTTGCAAAATCATACCTATCACAATTGCATAAGATGCCCAAGTGTGTAGTTTTAACTGCTGTCGTCTGTACCTACGCCTATCCAAAGCTTCATTGTAGCAGTGTCCTAGACGCTCCCAGTTTTATCTTTGTGTGCGATGCGAACAGACAGACTATGCTCCAATAAATTAGGTAATAGCTCTATCAATCACTGATCAAATGGAACCAAATGGCTCATGAGAATGGATGCTATCAGTAGGTACCTAATGTAGTTTGGGCAGGAACTATTGCCATGCAATTAAATAGATAAGTAGATTTGGGATCAGTAGGGTCATGATTAGCAAGAGTTTCAAACCAATGTTGAAGCCGTTTTAATAGATAGATAAGTTTGTAAGTGTTTTTCTTTCGTATATGATACTGAGTTTGACAGTATAATTTTACATACCTTTTACTTATGGCAAAGGGTACCTAAGACAGACTAGCGTTGATTTTATTCAGTTTACGACTAAATCAGATCAATTTTAAAATGTCCAATAACTTGCGACATTAGGGAAATACTTGTAAATGATTACCTGACCCTTCCCTTTAATAGTAAGTAGAAGCTGTGTGCTGATTTTATTTGTGACTAGCTGTCGGGTTACGCATGAAAACGTAACTGAAATTGGTTTGAATTGGAAAAGGATTCATTATATGATAACATGTTATGGATTCATTTCTATAGAATTCGGACAAGTCTCTCTGTTAGTTAAATAAGTAAATAACGAACTACAAGTTCCAATAATCGTGACCGCATATTTTGCATGTCAACACGTGATGATTTTAGATAGGCGTATTAGTGAGATGTGATCTCGTTCACAATGACAGGCGCGGAGCCTTTGACCCAGTGGCCAGGCCTTGGATGCGGACCGTGACGCGTCCTGCTTCTGCACATTGTCTATGTGGACCTAGTTTTGTACCCAGTCTAGTATATCTTTACTCACATGGTAACTGATCAAAATAACAATATAAAGCGATGGGCTTTGGATGGAACCTTGGGGTACGCCATTATTAACATTGAACTTTAGACACCGTAGATTTACTACTTTAAGTATTCAACCTAATTTTAATTATAATCATCGTATCACTCTTTATTGTTCTATAAATTGTAATGACAATTTTAAGTGAAATACATAAGATAGAATTTTAACCTTTGGCATGCATTGTATTGGATATGTTATCGAAATATCATTTCGCAGACATCGCAACTATTGGCCATAATTAATTGAATTGAAGTCCTCCAGAGCATTCTCCTTTCAGACGCAAAAATTATATTTTATGCACACAAATATTTCAATCACCTTTTTGTAAAGGTAAATTTTTAATTGCACAAGAAGAAAGGGATTATTTTCGTGTTTATAATAAAATATGTTATATAATGAAAACGGTTTCGTGTAATATTAATAACATAAAATCACTTTCAGTCGAGCATGACGCGACGATTTTGATGAACATAGATATTTTAAAATATTGCGATCATTATTCAAATTTTTTAGAAACTTTCTTTAACGTCGATTTAAATGCGTGTTCTTGTTTTGATTTACATTTTTACTGCCAGTATGTCATAATCGGCTGGACGATTAAAACAGCTTTGAAGCGGTCAATTTAATTTAATTAATTGCAATCGCTTGGGATCTAGCAGTATAAATTCACACTTCTAGATTATTCAACAATCTAAGTATCATGGCAGCTGGTTTAACTAGCGGACGAACTAATCTCGACTAGAATACAGTAAATGGTCGTAAAACTGAACCTCGAACCAGTCCTTCACGCACGTAGAACTTACGTATGTAGACATAAAGATCAATGTTTTCGAACAGGATCCATTTCGTATATTTGTCTATCCGTAACGTCAGTAACGAGTTCACGTCTAGACAACGTTCTAAGTCGAACTTTGTGACCTCTCATGGGTACCATTCGACTAAACAGTCTAATGGAACTCGACTGCAGTTTTTATTTTTAACACCATAGACTGCTTCTGAATAGCCATGAGGACACATTCGAATGTAAATGAAATTTCAAACGTCGAGTGACTTTGCCCTTCGACCATTTTAATTCGAGTCAGTATTATTCTATTATGGAATGACTGGGACAGTAATACCCTCATTATACTTACATGTACATGTATGGACAACAGTAATTGCAAGTGATCTTACGAATAAAGCCATTTAAGTACCATTTACTTGCATGATCACAAATTTTGTCAGGTCTAATTCTATTCTAAGTTTGTCCAAAAGTTACCAAATAAAAGCCAGACCCCAAGTCGTTCACATTAAATCTATACTCTTTACTGTGTTTGTAACTTGGTTTGTAAGCACACGTGAGATATTTTAGCGAAGTGTTAAAAAAAAAATGTTTGAAAGAAACGGTAACTGAACGGAAAATGAGCAGTATTGTCTCAGGTCTATTATGACGAGATTCTGGATAAATGAGCCGTGGTATTCGTTCTCTCGGTGAATGAAACACCTGTCAGAATACCTTCTTTTATTTTTGTTTTGTCGTATAAATAATTCCACCGTGACTGATGGAACTTACACTGTAGCGCTTGTCATTTTTAAAACATTTGCTAATTAGGTGCAAGTAACAATACAAGTACCTACTAAGGCTGGAGTTCACCAACACTCTCTCTAAACTGAACTCTAGGCTAAATGTCCAAATAATTGTTTTAAGTATAAACTTTTCAACTTTGCAAGATGTCTTGCAACTGCTTTTTATTTTTATTTAGTTTACCAATTTGAGACTTGTTCTGGAGTCCTTTTCCGTATTTTTTCCACCCTGCATCTTTGCTGTAGGTATTTCTGACAATACTTTTATCTTATTTAGAAATCGCATTTACCCAGAAGCATTTTAGATAAAATTTTAGATAATAATATTTCTTCTTTTTATACATAGGTGGAAGTCGAATGGATAGCATTTTAACTTGAGTTTTGTTGAAAGCACGGTTTAAAATTAATAAAATAGTTTTTTCAAATCCTGATTTTTGGTTAAGAGCGTAGCATTTACAATTGTATTTGTGATTGTACCTCCAGCAAAAACTTGACAAAGAAATGTTTGCGAGAACGTTTCTTTAGAGATGTGTATCCTTTATTACGCCGATTTCATTTCAAATCTCCTAACCACCCACAACCCTTGTCCACAGATCACAATGAACGGTCTGAACGGTCACAGTAACGGCGACATGAACGGCGCGGGCGACATCATCACACAGAACCAGCAGAAAGGCTGGTGGACCATCGGGCTGATCAATTCCCGGTACCGGTACCTCACGGCCGAGACCTTCGGCTTCAAGATCAACGCCAACGGCACCAGTTTGAAGAAGAAACAGATTTGGACGCTAGAACCCGCGTCAGGGAACGCTAATGACAGTGAGTTTTGTTTGTAATTAACTTATTTTATTAGAGATTCTCTAAGATTACATCCAAGGGGAAGATGGACTGGCGCATTGAATTAGGAAAGGGCTAATGCTCACAGTTTCATTGCCGGCTGATGTGTTTCCTTGACACTACGATTTGAATTCCTTTAGGAAAAGAATGAATAGGCTGCTTCTAGACAGACATGTCACATCCTCAACCGCATCTTCACTTACCATCACGTGAGGTTGCGGTCAAATGTCTGCCTATTAAAATTCATTTATAAAAAAAAATCGCTGTCTAACACTGATTGTTCAGATTTTTAGTATTGTTTGTTGTGTTCGTAATTATTGTGGTCAGTTACTTTGCTGAGCCTGACTGTTTTTTATTACAATATAAGCGACTAATACACTGTCATTGAGCTACATCAACTGTTTTACAGTTTTTTTAAATTGATGCAAATAAGGGCATGCCATACTAAGATCTTTGTTTTTCTTAAGCTTTGTTTCTTAGTTTGTATTATTATCATTGATTTTATTTTTTGTTATTGATTATTATAAGTTAATGTTAACGAGTTACGCGAACGACAAACAGTCATTAGCGCGTTATAATTTAATTTTAAACCAATACATCGTCGTTTCCGGGCTAATTGTGAAGCGCCCCTTTATCCAATCTGCGTATGAGAAGCGCTTTCATTTGGCTTCCGACTTCATCTGGGGCTACGAAATCGGCGGTTTCTGCTTTGGTTAATAAGAAAACAAAGTTTAATATAAGCTCCATCCCCGTTACTGGAATTGAAACTAGGAAATAGATTATTTCGCAGTCTGCTCGTGCATCAAACCAAAAATGGTCCTGATTTCAAGGGAAACTTTTATTGGGCTCACAAGTGAATTCGTTTTTCTTCTTTTCTTACTCATAAATATTATCACCGCGCCTTTTTTCCGCGTTATTATGTAAATTGATTATGTTGCATGCGTCATTCCTTCATCGTCTACAGTCGCCAGAAATTGAATCGTAAGAAAATACACTGCCTTCTCAATTTTAACCCATTTAAGCATTTCGTGGCCACGCGCGCGGCAGCGAGGGTCGGACCCTCTGGTGCTGCTGAGTACCGAGCCTCCCTCGAACCCTCCGATCGATACGGTTCCGTATTATGCTCAGGTGTTTATTTCTGGTGTCAGTTGTCAGCTGAGGTTGAAGTGGGTAGAATCGAAAATACACATTTGGTGGGTGGTAAGTAGATTAGATGTACGCAAATGCCAACGCTAACTGATCAACATTTTTGACAAAATTTATTTGATTTATTCACTTCGATAAATCCATCTATTCATCCGTTATGAGGAATTATTGATGCAAGTAAGAAACCGAAAATTCGCATACGGGCAGGATTTTAACCTACTACCTTTGGCTAACCGGGCTGGTTATAAAAATAAAAAAGAACACTGTGATGTGATTGTTAAAAAATAATAAAACGAATATGGGTCGCTAGGGTCCGCAATCTTATTTACATATTCTGCTGGCCGTAGATAATTAAGTAGTATTGCAAAAAGTTTCTCTATTGGATGATTAACCGTTACAGATTTTAACGGTTAATCATCCAATAGAGACCTCAAGTTAATTTGAAACAGATAATGGCTATACCACCTCGTCATAGTTAATCCATGGTAGTTCAGTCTATAACTGAACTGTATTTATCGTTTATACTTATCGACGTAGTTAATCACATTTCGAGCACCAGATTAACGTGGATAGATGATCATACTATCCTTAATCACCGTGTACAAACTAACATTAGATTAATGAAACATGATAAATTATTGATGACGATTATACTATCGGCCAAAACAGATTAGATTTTGACGTAGGCACATACGAGAAAATATAAATGAAAGAGAAAGTTTAATATATTTTCCACTGGGAGGTTAAATTTTATACCGGCGAAAATATTTGTTTTTCTGTGTATTTATTTATTTATTCATTCAAGAAAACCAACAGCTTATAGTAAGTAGTTTTACAAAGGGTTTTTGTTACAAAAAATAAAGCCAATAATAGGTTTCCCTAGGCTTATGTACAAAAGTATAAGACGCGTCACAAAAATGCTCGTAGTCAAACAAAAAGTAGCTCACACTTACGAAACAAAGTTTGTCTGTCCAGCAAACCAATTATGATGCTTGTAGACCATTGCATCACATATAAATAATCTATAATCATAACAAAATTTGAAATAGGAAATTCAGAGAATATAAAAAACGAGTGCGATCGCGAACGAGATCTCATTATGTAATCCAAACTATGCAACTATCACAACTACAACTGTCAAGGCATGCGCATTGTGTATTTAATAAAGATACGTTTTTATCTTTCATCATCATCAAATTTAAGAGCTAGGCTCTTGTCGGTGGAATTTTTTCCATTCCTCTCTGCTTTCCGCCCTTCTCTTAACCTCCTGATACGACCCGACATTTATCTTTTCTTTTATTTGCTGCATGTATCTTATTCTTGGTCTTCCTCGCTTCCTTTTTCCTTCTATTCTTCCTTCTATTATCTTTAGCAGTATAAATAACTTATTTTATAAATACAGTAGTAGTAATAGTGTCTAATATCAAATTATATCTTGTCTATCTAAACTTTCCTCGACTGCGATATATTAGCAGAAATGTTTGTTGGTCCTGCGCCTGATCTCTCTACGGTCATATCGGACTGCCGTCTCACCGAATTATGAGAGTGAAGGAACAGAGAGTGCACCTGTGTATTGCGCACACACTTGTGCACTATAATATGTCCCGCGCAGTTGGCTAATCTCTGTTGAGATAGGCCGCCGTAGTCGAAATCGGCTAGGAGGACATCAATATAACTTGATATGCATGAGTCTTATTACATACTGCGCCGACCCCAAATAGAATGGGAACAGGGCAAGGGAATGATGATGATGATGATGCATGAGTCTTATTATCATCTGACAGTTGACAAGCCGTTGTTAGTTTGGGTAAAGCAGGGTCTTAGGCGGACTTAATGACACGGTAAATGATGGTGTGCTGTTATTGGCGGTTAATGGAACAATGGACGTTGGATAATGTTGTTGGATGTTGATTAAAACTATGTTGTTTATATTGTTATAGGTATGATCTACCTGCGCTCGCACCTCGACAAGTACCTTGCTGTGGACTCGTTTGGAAACGTCACTTGTGAGTCGGAGGAGAAAGAGGCCGGCAGCAAATTCCAAATCAGGTAAATGAATGAATGAAATTTTTATTTGTAAGTAACAATGACTCATCGTTGTTAGTAGAACTTATAAACTATGTTAGTTCAATTCAATAAAATACATACATTAAATTATTTAAAACACATCAAAAATAAATAAATTTGAAATAAATAATTAATTATAATTAGAGCGGCCAATTCTGCACCACTCCCCCCAAAATGGTACGTGATCGACCGACGTATTGGCAGTCCAGTCTGTTGGCAATCATGTTGAAGATGCTGTTACCACTGCCCGCACCCTGCGCACCAGGGACGCACACCGCTTGCGCATTGTTGCGTAAAAGCAGTCTACGCCTGCTTCAGCGAACATCCCTGATGCACTACAGAAGCGAGGTAGCCGCAACAGCACCCTGAAAGCATTATTATACTGGACACGGAGAGCGCTATAAGCCTTTTGAGTATATCTAGCCCAGAGGTAATAAATAATATAATAAACAGGCTCTTATTCGCGACTTCGCCTGCGCAAATCGGATCTCCCACACAAACTTCCACCTCCATTTTATACGGGATAGAAAAATATCATATGTCTGGTTATTTAGATAATTTAAGCCACCAAAAGATGGTTGATGAAATTTATTTAGGAAAATCTTGCAAAGACATAACTTAAATTATATTTAGGTACATCAGATTACTTTGCGGATTACACGCCCAAAGTATTGATGATATCAACAGGCCGGCTCACTGCGAAGCCAGCAAGCACATGCGAAAATTCGTCAAGTGACTAACGTCCTCTGTAGCTCAGTAGGAAGAGCAATCGCCCGGATAGCGAGGGGTCATGGGTCTATGTCCCACCAGACGACAGTCGATGAATATTTATGTCCTTTATCGGGACTCTTTTTTTTATATCAAGTTTCATCTAAATCAGTTTAGTTGTTTAAGCTAAGCATGTACCAGACCGACACACTTTCGCATTTATAATATAAGTATGGATGGATAAATAAATATTAGACCTCATCATATGCTATGCTCCCAAAGTAAGTTTCTAAGCGCTTGGTGATGCCACAACACAGACCCGAAACTATGGCAAATATAGTTTTCTTATTGACCCCGGAACGTCAGAAATGGCGACAACAGAAATCGATATTGACTTAGTAACGTAACGAAATGCTGCAGATATTGCAACCAAAAGAAACTTTATTCTGCCTACTACCGTGGGCAATGAGCATGTTCCTTTACCTAAAGGTTGTCTGGAAGTGATCGTATATAGCGATAAGACCGCCTACATTGTACATTTTTCTGTATAAATCGCTGTACTTACTGTATTTTCTCTTATGGTGTGCAATAAAGAGTTATCTATCTATCTATCTGCATCTTATGCACTTGGAGTATAACCCCTGTTCTCCCCCTGGATAATGGGTAGCGCATTTTTCAGTTGTAAAAGGGGTCTTTTTACAACAAAAATAGTAGTACCCTAATGTGTTGGCAACTGTACCAAGAGTCTTCACTGAATGCACCTGTGTATTGCGCACATACCTACTTGTGCACTATAATACCTCTTGTGCAGTCCGCTTAGCACCATCTTAAAAAGCTTATAAAGACGAGAATGTATCTAATAAATTAGCAAGTCTTCTGTGAATCGCAGGAGTCCAAAAAATATTGCGATTAAAGTCCAAGCACGAATCGTCTCACAAAAAATAGTTGAATGCGCACGCGTTTAAAAACCTCGCTTCCGGTCTCGTCCCGGTGAGTCAGAGGAGTGCAGTGGATTAGTATGCGGCTGTCGCAAAAATGTTCTTGGCTCCGGCTATGGTCTTACAACATAATAGGTCAGAGATAAATTGAAAATGAAATAAGTAGTATTTACATGCTATATTGTTTGGATTTGGATAATAATAATTTGTGCATGTAATAGTTTGCTACATAATGAATGATGCTGGTGCTAAAATGTTGAAATGATTTTTGATGATAAGAGTCTAATATAATTTGTTATCCTACTATAACAGTATTCTTCAAGGGTACTTTTGATTTTTAGAAATACGTGTTCTTCCTCTCCTCTGTATGAACTAACCTTACATTTACCTCTGTCTGAGCTAATAAATGTATAAGATTAATCATTGTTTTTTGTTTAAATCCCAGTGTGATTAGACCATACATTTATATTATCTCTGAGGAGTAATATTTTTTATCGGTGTCAATTAGATTAATTTTTTAGTTTATGCTTTTTGTCAGTGAAATTCTTCCGTTTCAGGCGCCATTGGCCTAACACGATGTCGTAGTAAGCTTTACTTACTTGTATTAATTTTCCTGTGGAAATACAGTTCAATAGATATTTTTGAAGGCGTTGTTTCATTTTACAAAGAACCAGCAGACTCCTTCATTTTTATTTATTTATTCTATACTGCACAAACGAAGAAGTACAAATGGCGGACATGATACTATAACAATCCTAAAACATACAGTTAATTCATACATATCCAATATCTATGGTATATACATAATTATTTTGTATTATTTATGTAGGCGACGAAAAATGTACAGTCAAAACTCGAAATCTTAAATTGATAAACGTCCCGTTGCTGTAAACGTCCCATGTGTCTTGGAGCCACCGGGTTTGTCTCGTACGGACGGCAAGAGACCGGATGGTCTTACATTGATTCCTTGGCGGCGCGGCCGATGTCTCTTGTGGGACGCGACTTGCGTTAGCACGTTTGCTGCGTCTCACTTGAGACATACTGTGTGTTCGGCAGGTTCAGCTGCAGAAAACGCCGCTAAGTCGAAACACGCCAAATACTCCGCCTTGGAATCAATTTACGATTTCGTACCGGTCGCTGTGGAGACGGCAGGTCCATGGGGCGATGAGCTCGTGACCTTTTTAGAGCACTGGGGCGTCGCCTACGAGAGAAAGGGAATAATCCCCGCTCTGGATCCTGGTTGGTACAACAGGTCTCTGTTGCCATTCAGCGTGGCAATGCGGCTGGCATAATGGGGACCTTTGAATCAGTTAGGTTGCAGAGTGGGGAAACCGCCTTTTTGTAAAGAGATTAGGATTTAGTTTTTTTTTTTATATATATTATGTTTTTAGTTTGTATTTAGTTTATAATTTTTTGTTATATTTGTGCTTAGTTTTATGGTAATTTCTGTTGTATTTTTGATCTTTTCTTTGTAAATAAAATATACATAAGTTTTTCCGCTCAAATATCGTGCCTTATTTTAATGTTTAATAAAAGACAATCAATGGCAATAGAAAAGAAAAGTTTATTATAGTAATCCATATCGATTCACGTATTTTTATTTAGTACTTATTGTTTAGCCGACCTGTTTGCTCAAAGCTTAGGATAACAAACTCTAAGCATGACTCATATGAAAGCATTTCTTCGGTAAATAAATATGGAAGAAAGCGGTCTGACTCACTCACTTCTGAATCACTACGTTTGTCTGAAATAACATAGCTGTATTTCAGCTCCGTTTATATCTCTTCCTGAAACTTTATTGATGTGACAATCTCCTAATTAATACAACATAGCAGATATACTTACGTTACAATGAAGATTTTATAACATAATATTACATTGATAACCTGAAAATTACATACTTGTAAACATGTAAAAGTATGTGTATGTATCACTTACCTAGGTGATACCTATATCAGCTAAAACAACAGTTTCCTCATCGTAATACAATTATAGAAATCGCTATTAATAAATGGTTTTTAAGATTCATCATTACGGAAAATAAATTAAAATGCGTAATTTAACACAAGGTGCATTCTCTTTTCCTAAACTAGTTTAAACCGGTCTGGTATCTCAGTTTATAAGGATTGTGCAGTTCAATCCATGATCCATGAAAATATCATGAAATCATTGATACTTTAGCATATTTAGGTTTGATTCATCTAAGTATTTAGGTAATATTTTACTTCCACTTAATCTAAGCCTAAGGAATAGAAGCCCAAAATTATTGATTCTCCACGACAAGTTGTCATAACAAGTGTTGTTATGAGAGGGGTTCCAAACTGGGGTTGCTCATCCGGACTCGAGTGACAGACACGGGAATTTACACTTTAACTAAATGACCAAAAGCTCGGATTCATAATTTGACCTTCACGATTCGAATATAATATTTTATGTGTAGATAGAGTTGTAGATGTGACTGCAGAATTTTAATGGTCGCTTGACAAAGTTAAGTAGAACGTTTGGAAAGCCCTTGTGTGCTAAATTGGATTAAGCCCTGCAAAAAGGTCTAGGGGAACATTTTAATTATGTATTTCGCGTTAAAAGACATGACCCAGGCGGACTATAAAAATAATTGTTTGATACTTATTCAATATTAAAATTATTATAAGCTAAATAAAGGTAACATTGAAATCAATATACCTCTTTGCAACATGAGTCTTAGACAAACCGTATTATCATTCTGTTACAGTATCTGTTACAGTGAATCTTTGAAAAGAATTTAAGAAAAGCTTAGCTTTAGGTTTACTTTATCCACTTATTTTCTTTCGTCTCTTGAACCTTAATGAAAATACCGTCAACTTCACTATATATTTACATTCGTTCGCTGCAATGCTTTAACTCCTACGCGCTTCATACTTTTCTCTTCTTCCATAGTGTTTTGCATCGCATAATGTCGAGTGCCCATTACTGAAGATCCTGAGTACTCCTGACGCGAAACGGTAATGTCAGCTTTGTGTCATTTCGCCCTGAAGTGCCATTGCAGTCGTAAATGCTAAACGCTTTGGCATTTAAAAATGGTAAAATGACGGGTTCAAGTTGCTTTTAAAAATACCGTTTGACATTTGTCTGATATTTTAGCTTAGACCATGGCTTAAATACAGAAACATTTTCTGAGGTATTCACGATAAAGTGTGTCGTGAATTTGAAACGATTATTAAGCTTCACTTTTGTTAACTAACTCCTTTCCTTTCCTTACATCTTACTATGCAAAATTGAAGTCAAGCTGAGTCACTTCACTTATAAATCTTTATTTCTGAGCCCTTTTCTTTCACAGCACTTGCCAAATTGTCTCCATGTTGATTTTCTCCAAGTGGCCACCGCAGGTCTACCGCATATCTCGATTGCTTTCAAATTACAACAGTCATAGCTTTCAAATGGCTTTCGAAGTAACGTCCGGAAAGCAATGATGGCTTTAAAAATAATGACAAAATGAGCATTCGTATGTCATCGCTTTGAAATTGCAATCGCAATCGGGTTAGGTGGTAGGCACGGTAGGGCCTGTAAATTAGGAGGCCATGATCAGGCACCCTAAGTACAATATTACATATTTTTGTTCATAAGTGGCATATTTTGTCCTAATTTTAAAAACAATTGAACAAGGATTAAGAACAATTTCACGACTATGGCTCAACTTAATCTACACTATTGCCTCCTCAAATGGAGGACAAAAAATATCATTCGCTTTGTCTCCATTCCCCACACACCTAGGTGTGTTCCTCTTCCTGTCTATAGTCTCCCCGTTATCCGCCTACCCTCGTCCCCAGACGGCTTTCAATTGCCGCATGCGGCACTACTATTGCCTTTTGTTTTGCCTTCTCATAAGCGCTGAATGGGCCTTCGTTTGCTGTGATTGCTAACTTGAGGTTGGGTACGAGAATCATGTTGATGTGTTTTAGTCAGTTAGATACTTAAACGTAATATAATTGGTAACCACAAACAATACTTGTCATAGTTCCCTCGTGGTTTCTTCCATCCATGGGCATACTGTGCTATTTTACATGCGTTCAGATTTATTCTATTATGATTTTAGTTTACTTTAATGAAATTACGTTTTAGGATTAGAATAGTTATTTACGGCATCGCTACCATGTACCTTTTTATTTTCTTGATCCTAATGATAATGACCATAAAATTTTAAAACGTTAAGGAACTTTTACAAATGCGTCAAGCTTCCATTCAATTAAATATCTTTATTGTGAAATTTATCACTTTTGTTTCGTTTTTATTATCACTTTACATCGTATGTTCTCATTGATATCTAGTACTGGAAGTTTTTTGAAAGAAGTATGTTTACAAATGCACAAAGATTCAAACAATTTGGTTATTACAACACGAGTCGGAGAATAAAGTCATAAAGCTTAACAGTTTTCCATACAAAAGTCGCCGCGTTAATCTTTATATTCCTGCGGCTTAGGTTAGGTGATAAAACGATTTCTATTTAACAAATAGCTGTAGAATGCACAGTCATAAAATTAATATGAATGTTCGAAAGTGTCCGGAAATATCGATAACTTCAAGAATGCACAGAAGCTTTCCCATGCACACATCTCTTTTCCTTGAATTTTGAAAACGCTAAGTCAGCATCGCTTAATAAGTTGCCACTTGGCTGCTGTCGAAACCAAAATGACTTCAATAAGCTTGACGATAAAGTTAAATTTGCCATGTCGTTGAAATATGAAAATGAAACGGGGAGATTCCGCATAACGGGTTGGCAAACAAAAAGTGCTAATTGGCCAAGAGTGGTGTATTCTTTGCTAATAAGTCTTTGTGGCGTCTCAACTGAAGCGTCGTGATTAATCGATTTGATGTAATATTTCGATAAGATCGTACGATGGTTCTGTTTCTCATATTTAGGTTTAGGTATTTGATAATGAGACCGTGAAAATATTTGTCTAGATAGTGCTTATACTTTTATAATTAGGATCTTTAGGCATTTTTGTAAGAATAAGCGATTGAAGGGGAACGTCTCCATTTAAGGGAATCTCATAATAACTTTAGGTTAAAAAAATAGTGCCTAATAAAATGTTAATTTAATACATAAAATACAAAATAATACAAATGAATATTAAATAATATACAAATATTAAAACTAATACAATAACTTAAGCAAATAGCTTAAAGGAATGAGTGTATTTTCAAAGGTTAAGTGGGAATTCTTCAAAATTACTAAAAAGTCGAAACCTATAACAGCACCCAGTAAGGTATACATTTCGATACGGTCACATATTTATAGTTATTTGGTATCAAGTTTCTGTCCAGGTAAAATCACTCCTTAGAATGAAAAAAAAAACGAAATTAATTATCGCTTAAATTCTATAGCCATGACAATTTCTGCATTTATTGTAAGTACTTATTCTTATTTTTAAGACATAAAAATATATGTACCTATAAAAATGCCTTGTTAACGGCATACCTATTAAAGATCCTTCCGAAAGGACATTATATTTGTGATTTATTTATTAAACCAATAAAGCCAGCATTCCCCTCTGAAATGCCGTAAAAAGAAAAAGTCTGGAACTCGCTGTAAATAAGTTAATTGTCCATCGTCAATGGTATTAATTGATTCGCATTTCTTGGCGAGTACCTTCGGTGTTTTTGTAAATCTTTGTAGACGGCTTCTTTTAGTTGCGTTAAGCAAACTTTTTAGTTTAGGTGAATACATAATAATTTCTTGATCTTTTTTCAATGAAATATGGTGGTTAAATACACAGCTAAGCAAGTGATATACTGTAATTATTTTAAACATAGATCCCAGTAGAGTTTTATACATATTACACGTCATTTACATCTTCAACCGATCTACAATATCGTTCGTGTTGCAAGACAAGATAAATACAAACATACTGTTTGCAGTTTAATTTGTTTTTTTATTAACGTTGAGTGTATGCTGTTTATATACAGTGTTTATCGACAGTAAAATTTTACATTACACGTGTGTAAAGTATCGGGACTCCTAAACCACACACACACACAAGCTAAAATAACTTTGCGCTAATGTATAGACATACAATTGCATTTATTTATCTGTGAACTGATTACGGTCCCTTTAAAAAGGGTCGTCCTTTCAAATGAAAGGGCCGAGGACCGTAATCGGAAGGAAATCTTCATTTTGAGCTTCAATCTCTGCACACTTCTTGAGAAGGGCAAAGTAAATCGTTGCTACAAGATTGCAAATAGTTTGAGAGGGTTTTCTATTAGGATTTATCGGCTTTCGCCGCGGATAAAGGGTATTCGGTTACAAGATGAATAAACTTGTCAGTCTGTCAAAAAAACTGTTAATACAAGTTCACTTTCACACGTTTTATTTATAAACAACAATTTATTAATATTATTATTAATTTATATATATTATTTGACGTTTATTATGGGAATAATGTAAAATAAACTAGCATTCTATGATGACCGGCAGTTCAAAATTGGTAAACTCAGGTCTTAATGGTTTATCCCTAAAAAAAAACAAATTCTGGTGTACTTAAGAAAAACCTTGAAACTACTTACTTAATTAATTATTACTTATACTTTTTAGAAATTCCATACCTCTGTAAATCTAAAGGACACTTCTAATCTCTTCACGACCTTAATTAACCCTAATGTTTCTCCCGCAGCGTATCAGAAGACAACAGTGGCCGCTGGGCGCTAAAGAACGTAGAGCGCGGCTACTTCCTGGGCTCCAGCTCCGACAAGCTGACCTGCACCGCCAAGGTCCCAGGAGACGCAGAGCTATGGCATGTGCACCTAGCAGCTAGGCCGCAGGTAAGATAAGTTAACAGAACATATTGTTGGACCCCTGGGCTCAATATAGCCTTCTGCCGGACAACGCTGGACGGTAAAGTACGTAGGGTGTGACAACATCCTTGGTTTCCTTCATCGCCAAGTTCTCTGGTGATGCAGAGCTATGTCATGAGCATCTAGCAGCATCTTGCAACAGAGCAACAAACAAGCCCAAGAGGCTGACTACAGCTAAACGGCCGAAGTAAAGTCATTGCCTGACACTTTAACGAAATAATCTCTGCCGACAAACTAAATCTTCCGACAAGCGATAGATAGAGGGTCTATTGCCAAACACCAAATCGTACTCACTTTTCAAAGTGAAAGATTTTTCTGTTTTCTGAGACTGTAACTATGAACTGATCAAACGAAAAGAAGTCGTCGAATCGGAGATCTTCAATCTAATTATAAATATTTTAACGTAAACGTAAAGTTCACTAGAAAAAGACATCAACGAGCTAGTGTGAATTAAATGAAATCGAATGATGATAAACCATTAATTATCATCATTCGATTTCATTTAATTGTCTAATTTATGACAACACTTAACAATTCTACTATTAAATAACTAATACTTTACTTTTGCATCCTTCTGCCTAAGCTTACTTATAAACTAAAGCAGTCTCCTAATAAAATTGTCTGAGTATACGCTGCACAAGTGCACATCCCACGCAATGCGTACGCGCATCCATGTGAAATGCACATTCTCGCGCTATCATGATTTTATCTCGCGCTCGTGACAGAATGTCTCGTGTAAATTCAATCCTGACATAAATGAGACGTGAGGCCTAGTTTAAGATAAAAATATTAAATTAAATCAAATTTCACTTACAAAAATTTATCGACTGTGTTTGAGAGTTTAGGCAGTGGATTACACGTGGAGGGCGACAATGATAGGTGGAAAATCAGTCTCGGTCTGAGTACTTATAGCTAGGTACTTGCCGCATCTCGCTTTCAGGGTTCAGGTATCACTTTACAGGCCACAATCACTCGAAATGTCTGTAAGGAGCTTCACAGGATACACACGCGGCGAAAGCGCTCTGGTCGGTCTAGTACATGTGTCATAGGGAACGTCTCGATGTCGACTCGATCCTCGGGGTTCTCACGGTACGTTTTTAAAAAATAAAAATAAGGCAGGTATGCGTGTGAGTGTGCGCGGCGTAGTATCAATAGGGTACACAAACAAATCAAAATATTGTAGTAAACATATCGCCCGCCCTAAGCACGTCAAGTGTTTACGAGAAGGTTAGGAAGCCAAGGGAAAGAAAGTTCACTGGACAGGAAGACGAACTAATTTCGTCAAAGATCTCTTTAGGCTACCGGTAGGAGTTTTAACATCTACCACACGAACAACTTGGTCTTGGCCAGGGTATAAATTAATAATGCGTCCACGACGCCACTGCAAAGGGGGAAGGTTGTCATCTTTTATGAGTACTAGCTCACCCACTTTAGGAGGATCACAAGGAGAGGTCCATTTATTTCTAATTTGTAATGTATTTAAGTATTCTAAATGCCAGCGAGACCAAAAGTGCTGGGTAATTTGTTGGATTAGCTGAAACCGTGTAAGGCGATGCAATTTTACGTCTTTATAAGGGTACTCCGGAAGTGCAGTTAAGGGTTGTCCAATTAAGAAATGGCCGGGAGTTAACACTTCGACATCATTAGGGTCCGGAGAAAGTGGGCACAATGGGCGTGAATTTAAAACTGCTTCAATTTTAGCAAAAACAGTGGTGAGCTCTTCAAACGTAAGGGGGGTATCGCCTACTACTCGTTTTAGGTGCGATTTCGCCGATTTAACCGCAGCTTCAAAAAGACCGCCCCAATGTGGGCAAACAGGAGGATCGAAAACCCAGGATATGTTCCGCTTTGAAAGCTCAGAACCAATAGCCGCCTGGTTTTGAGACAGGAAACACTCTAACTCTTTCAGGTAATTGTTGGCACCGATGTAATTTCGACCGCAATCGGATCGGATTAGGCGAGGTACACCACGACGCGACATGAATCGGGAAAAAGCCGCAATGAAGGCTTCAGTAGTTAGGTCCGACACAACCTCAAGATGAACGGCTTTAGTAGAAAGGCAGACAAATACACAGAGGTAATTTTTCACTAACCTTTTGTTCCTATAGGCCTGGACTTTGGTAAAAAAGGGTCCTGCAAAATCGGTACCTACACCGTCAAACGGTCTAGCAGCCGTGACGCGGTCTTTAGGTAGGTCACCCATGAAGGGTTGAGATACAGCCGCCTTGAGACGATAACAGGGAAGGCATTTAAAAATCACATGCTGAATAGCTCTGCGTGCAGACAAGATCCAAAACTCTCTATTTAACATGGCAAGAATTGCATTAACACCTGCATGAGCATTCTCGCGATGGAAATGTGAAATAAGGATGTTCACGAAATTACCATTCTTAGGTAGAAAAAGGGGATGGCGCGCATCAAAGGATAGATCGGAGTTTCGTTATCGACCTCCAACTCGAATCAGGCCTCTGTCATCTAGAAATAAATTTAACTTTCTCAGGGAGTTAGTGATAGGATCGCCACGCTGTAAGCGATCAAGTTCATCAGAAAAGGAGGTAAATTGAACAATTTTCACCAAAAACAAAAGGGAATCTCTCCGTTCCTCAGGGCCTAGGTAGGACGTGTAAGATTTAGGAAATAAAAACCGCCCCAGGCAACAAGTCACGTTTATCAGCTTGTTGAAAGAACTATACCGCTCTAACAAGAATGAGGGATCCGGGGCAGGAACATCGGCAGAGACCACCAAACAACGCAGTCCAGGGAGATCACTACTTAGGCTAGGCTCCGAAATACCGGGCCAGTGGTCAGGAGACTGCGTCAACCACAAACGTGAAAACCAAAGGGAGTGGTCGATCAGTCGGGTGACTGACATACCTCTCGATGCACAGTCACTAGGGTTCATCTAGCCTGGGACGTGCCTCCATTCACTAGATGTAGGACTATTATTAATCTGGGAGACACGATTAGCCTCAAAAGTCTGAAGGAGGTGAGGAGTGGTTTTTAACCAACACAACACGATTTTACTATCCGTCCAACTATAGATTGAAGTCAACACAGACGACCTTCGCAGACAAAGAGCGACGTGATGAAGTAATTTAGAGAGGAGGGTAGCTCCCAACAATTCCAACTTGGGAATTGTTAAATGGGTCCGAACAGGGGCAACTTTAGATTTAGCCATAACAAGATGGACGGAGCAAGCACTTGACGAAAGTTCCGCACGTAAATAAACAGCGGCAGCATATCCCAATTCAGAAGCATCACAGAACCCATGTAGGGATAAGGAGGGAGGAACCTCTGGGAAGAATATATCGCGGAATGGCCACTTCACTAACCTTCGCTAGGTCCTGAACAAATGCAGTCCACTCTAAAGACAGGGGTTCATTTAAAGGATCATCCCAGGATAAGCCTGACAATTATAAGCGTTGGATAAATTCCTTAGCCTTAAATACGACGGGAGATATCCAGCCACAAGGGTCATACATACGGACAATCAAAGATAAAACTTTGCGTTTTGTAATAACTGTATCACGGGTATCACAGGTATAATTGTAGGTAAATGAGTCACTCACAGGATTGTATTGGACACCTAAAATAGCGACAGTCTGAGGATTATCTGGGTCTGAGAATGAATGAGGAAGTTGCAAATGATCCGGGGGCATATCATCTATGAGCTCGGGCCTGTTACTAATCCACTTACGGAGTTCATAACCACCAGAGGCCATTATTCCTATAAGCTCAGTTTTCAAAGCCCGGGCAGACGCAATAGTATCAGCACCAGTAAGACAATCGTCGACATAAATATCTCTCTCAAGTACTTCAGCAGCTCGAGGGAAGGGAAGTCTCTCTTGTTCAGCGAGCTCAAGAAGGGCACGAATTGCAATGAATGGACTGGAACGAAGACCATAGGTATTGGTATTAAGTTCATAGGCAAGAAGTGGCTGAGAAGGATCCTCACGCCAAAGCACAAGTTGGTACCTTCTATCATCAGGATGTACCCAAGTCATACGAAACATCATACGAATATCTGTTACAAACACTACCTCGTGCCTGCGGAAATTTAGGAGGATGTGAGAAATATCTCGCTGAAGCTTAGGGCCTGTATGTAAACATTGATTCAGGGACACTTTAGAGGACGTAGGACTACTACCATCGAACACAACACGTATTTTGTCACTAACGGACTTAAAAATTCCATGATGAGGGATAACATAATGTTCCCGGGTCGAGTCATATGAAGAAAGGGACATATGGTTTAGGTCAAGGTACTCGCGCATAAAGGGAATATATTTCTCTCGAAAATTAGAATGGGCTTGCAAACGCTTCTCAAGATTATGGAATCGCCGTAAGGCATTGGTTTTAGAATCACCGAGAGGTGGACGATCATGAAGAAAAGGGAGTCTAACCATAAATCGACCATCGCTTTCACGAGTGGTAGTAGCTTTAAAAAAGGTTTCACACTCTATATCCAAGGGGTTCGCAACTGGAGATTGGGGGGCCTCTTCAATTTCCCAGAATTTTCCAACTATTTGGGACAGCGAGACTCCAGTCATGGGGGGTTCCAAATCAGTAAATCCTCCATAAACAGGACCACACAGGACATAACCAAATATCGTCGAGATAGCAGTAAGGCCATCAGGGGACACAAACAACTCGGACCTTAAAAGGCGACCAATGACGTCAGCTCCAAGAAGTACACTTATAGTACCAGGTTTGTAAAATAAAGGGTCAGCAAGAGGGAGGTGCTTAGTACAGGTAATTATACTTTTAGGTAAGTCTACCTCTGGAAGGGTACCAGCAATCACATCAACAACTATTGCACTAGTGGAGATTTCTGGAAAGATAGAATTAACTGGTTTAAATGAAAAGGATACAATGCCCGGGGAATTAATTGCTTGAACATTACCTATTCCACGAACAGGAACTGGAGAAGGAATGATAGGTAAGTTCATGTGGTCAACAACAAGCTCAGTAGTAAGAAGGCAGCCCTGAGCACCAGTGTCACATAAGGCACGCGCTTCCACATAATATCCAGACGAGGTTTTAACATGAATCAAGGCCGTAGGTAAAAGAACGAGAGAATTGCGAGGTAAAGATGTAAAAGCGGGTATGGAAGGGGGGCTGCTATCTAGTCAGAATTGTGGGGCCTCATTGTACTTATGATGAAATGCACGTTCATCCTGGGTTCCTTGACCTAGAGGGGCATTATAAGTACGGTTACCGCTGGGTGCAGATGGGGATCGCCCGCCCGAACGGGGAGGTGATGCTCTACGGGAATCACGAGGTGGCGGGGTACGAACACGGTGCCATTCAGTACGTGGGGGTGACACACGGTCCGTTAAGTGACTTTGTGGAGATTGCCGCGGTTGGTTAGAAGCTAAGGCCGCGACGTCTCGGTATGAGCGCTCGCGATCGTAATTCAAAGGAGAGGAGTTATCATAACACAGTGACGTGTGATGACTGGAACGGCGGCACGTGCGACAGCGATAATTTCTCGTGCATTGGGATATGGAGTATTTATCCAGGCATCGATAGCACAGTCGGGCTTCTTTTACAAAGGTAACACGTTGACGTGTAGGAAGGCGAATAAAATCGGGACACTTGCGTAAGTAATGCGAAGTAGGTACTATTACAAAGGTGACATTTAGATGTCGTCGCAAAAGTAACAAAGGCTCTCGCAGGAGGTGGGGAACGCGCGTTAGGTTTAGGCACTCGCCCGGATAGCGAAGGGACGTGGGTTCGAGTCCCACCGGATGACACAGTCGATTAATTTTTGTAAGTGAAATTTGATTTAATTTCGTAAAAACTTGCAAAATAATTGCTTAAGTTATAAAAATATAATAAAAATATTATTAATAATAATAGTTATCTTGACATAACAGTGTTAGACTTGAGGAAATAAACTTTTTATCGCAAATCACTTATATGTATAATGACTATTAGGGTATTCTGCGGGACAACCAAAGTCATAAATAATTTTTGCAGATGATTTTAAAAAAATTAACACAATAATTCATACAGCCAAAGATGGAAAGGTTAACTATTGAAATGTACATTTTAAACGCTTTATGGGATGTTTTTGGACTAGTTACGTTGTAACCTACTTATATTTTTGGCTTCTGTTTTAGTAGTATTGTTATTGCAGTTTGAAAATGAAAAAAATGGTACAATTATGCATCTCAGTGTCAACAATATTTTTGAATCAATTCATTAGTCATCATTATTTGCTTGACCTGTTCTTATCACAATATTTGGGGCCGGCGCAATATGTTTTTCTCTATTTATTCCTATAAAATATAAAACAGTAGTTATCGGTCAATAATAATAAAAAGACGTAAACTATCGATAGTGTATTAAAGTGTGCTGTCGATAGGCAACCAACACTCGCGATGCGCTCGCGCAAAGTTCAAAGATATTCTTAATTCACGTAGAAGTCCGGAAAGATATGCAGCTGCCAGGAATTCTGCTCCAGTTCCGCAGAAATATCGTAAACATTAGCTGGACATTTAGCTTTGTTGATAGTTGGACGTCGGCGAACGAGCTGCAAACTGGAATGCTGTTTATATGCGCATGTCTAGTGAAGCATTAACCTAATTATAGTGATCTTGCCTAGCCCTATTAGTTAGCTAGGTACGTAATGTGTATTCCCTGAAGTAAGTAATGGTTATTAAAATAGAGTAGGTGGTTACCTAGAAACAGCTTTTTATACGAATAATTGAAAGAAAAACAGAGACAATGTCACCAGAAATAAATTGAGAAATTAGGAAAATAAATCTAAGAAAAGATGTGATAATATTCATTGTCTTTCTTTTGTGTTTAGCTGCCCTAGTGCCGGACATATCGGCCTGACTTCGGAAAAATAATATTTTATGTCCTTAAGTCTGGGGTGTAGTATTCATTGAAATAAAAAGATCGCATCAGATATATCTACTTAAGGGCTTGTCCACACACACAACATATGCCATCGCCAAATAAAAACGGGCCCGTAAAACGGCCTGCTGTGTGCGTGAACCCTTAAACTAATAAAACTTTGCGAGGCTAGGCTCAAGCATCAGTAAGAATATACTGTCAATCAATCTTCATAATCCTTCAAACTTAACAGTCTACTGTAATCCTTCAAACTTAAGTCTGCTATAATTCTTCCGTAGACTAAACATTGTTCGTCGTCCCCAGGTGAACCTCCGCTCCATCGGGCGCAAGCGTTTCGCCCACCTGTCAGAATCCTTGGACGAGATCCATGTGGACGCCAACGTACCCTGGGGCGAGGACACGCTGTTCACCCTGGAGTTCCGAGCTGATGAGGGCGGCAAGTACGCGCTACACACCTGCAACAACAAATACCTCAGCGCTGGTGGCAAGGTCAGTCTTCTGTGGTTACATGTTGGTTTCTTCTGGAACACCTGTTAAAGGCATAACGTGAAAACATAAACACATGAGACACGCTGTTCACCCTGACGTTCCGAGCTGATGTGGGTGGGAAATACGCGCTACACACCTAAAACAAAAAGTTCCTCATCGCTGGAGGCAAGCACAGTCTTCTCAGTGGTTCAATGTTGTTTTTCTTCTGGAACATCGCTTGAAGTCGCTAAGGCCCACTTGTGCACGTCCATGTATCTGAGTTGAAAGCCCACTTGCGCCAGTACGCATTAGCTTATCCCACCTGGCGCAAGTGGACGTTACGGATTAGCTAATCTAGACTTGTGGAAGTGTATTTTCAACTCAGATAAAGGCCTTGAAAAAGTCCGGAATAGCTAATCTGGACGTCCGCAAGTGGGCCTTAGCGAGATAACATAAATAAAGCGTGTCTTTGCCACTAGACGCGTTCTATTAGGCAAATATACGCTGTTTACCCTGGAGTTCCGAGCTGGTAAGGGGGAGAAGTACGCGCTACACACCTGCAACAACAAATACGTCAGCACTTGCAGGCCAGTCTTCCTTCGTTTTTCTTTTGGAACACCTGTTGATAAACGAGATCACACATAAAACAGCGTATCTTCTCCACTAGACGCGTTGTATAGGTTACTAGGATCTTTGAAAATAAAACTTCTCAATGTCTTTTGTTTCTGTGCCGAATAAATGCGAACTGTTAATTTCAGGATCTTAAAACTGTTGTTTGCTTTTCAAATAACGGATGCGTTGTTTTACCTATTGTGCAGGTAATGCATTTTTATTTCTTTCCATTCAGAGTCTAAGTAGAAGTCTCGCCAATTTTCTCTCAATACTGCGAATACGTGAAAGAGAAAACGACTGTTTTATTATGCTGATGAGAATACTTCTGTGGTGCAAACACTCTCGCCTGAAAGCGACTTGTCGACAACTGCCGACGAGTGTTATTAGGAATTGTGGTGCTTTAGGTACATCGTTAAGGTTGACACTTGCTTGCGGAAAGGTTGTTGAGGTTATATAACAATATTGAATACTTTACTTAGTTGATGATAAAAAAATATGTGCTCCATCAAATTCTAAATTCAGCAATTTCCATATATTTGACTTAAGCTAGCTAAGTAATCCAAAACACTTTGCTAAAGGAGCTTTAATGAGGTTTAATGATGGGGACCAGTTTTCATGAGATAGTGATTCTTACTTCATACTCGGTATACCGTACTACATTTGGCATTTTTTTTTTTTTAATTTCATAGGCAGACATTTGGCCGCAATCTCACCTGATGGTAAGCGACGATGCGGCCGATGATGGGACATGTCTGTCTAGAAGCAGCCTATTGACTCTTTTCTTAAAGGAATCCAAATCGTAGTGTTTAGGGAACACTTCCGCTGGCAACGAATTCCACTGTCTAGCCGTACGCAAGAGGAACGAAGATTTAAAACGTTTGGTGCCTATTAGTGGTATGTCAACGACATAAGGGTGGAACCTATATATGGGTGCAATATTCAGTTCCATTGAGCTCATAAATGAAAAAAAAAATACACTTTACACCGTAAGAAGTCTTGTCTATCTTTGAAAAACCTTACTGATTGTGTGTGATTCTCAATGATATAGCCAATTTATTATTACTCTCTACAATTAATTCGAGAATCGAGTTCTGTCAGCCCTATGACTCATATTTTGCAAACAATGGTTGCCGAACAAATCGGTCGGTGTTATTATTTCGCTTCAATTTCTTTCCGTACGAATATTGTTGCGTGGGAAAGAATACTAAATCACCAGCCACAAAGAACAACAATAAATACTTCCTTTTGCCTGAAATGACAAGACTCTGCCTTTGAAAATAGCACCGACTTTACAAGTAATGAAGCTCTAAAGTTATCTTTAGCATCAGAAATATTACACTTTATATGGTTCTATTATACGCGGTGACATTTCCAATTCTTAGAAAATTATTTCACAGAACTATATTATAGTTGAAGCCGCAGAAAGCCTTTTCACCCCGGCCATAAATAAACACAAGACGCGAATACATTCATAAGTACAGTTAGCATAATAAACAAGTCGTGGTGACAGTTAAAATAAGTCAATTGTTTAATTAGCTGTTGCCATGTAAAACTTGCGTTACAAACAACCAAATCTTTGAACCCATATTAATAAAGAATGTCCTCCTAGAAGAATTTCGACTACGGCGGCCTATCTCAACAGAGATAAGCCAACAGCGCGGGACATATTATAGTGCACAAGTGTGTGCGCAATACACAGTTGCACTCTCTGTTCCTTCACTCTCATAATTCGGTGAGACGGCAGTCCGACATGACCGTAGAGAGATCAGGCGCAGGACCAACGGCTTAACATGCTTTCCGAGGCACAGGGGTGTTAACACCACCAACTTCCTGACTCCGGAGCTATGTCTGAGTAATTTCAAGACGGAAAAACCCAAACACTCTCGGCCCGACCCGGAATTCGAACCCCGGACCTCATGGATAGTACCCAGCGTGCTGACCACTAGAGCAACGAGGCAGTCACTCATGAACTCATATTACCATGATCTCATCATCGCCTAATCAAATGCAATGTAGGTAATATCTCCAAGTGTTCCCGACGACGACTGTACCGTTCCCACACAACGTCTTGCCGGCCGGACAATACGTCGTAAACATTAGAAATGAATTCAACGTCGCGTCGTAAACGTTTGAATGGATTCATTTTTGAAGCCATTTCATAACTATGAACCTTTATATTAGGGGTAAGTATCAGCCTTTTAAGAAGCTTCCTTGTAACATAACATGCATGACTTGTAAAAAGGAAGTTGACCAAAGTACGCATCTTTGCGTTTTGTGATCAAAAGGACCCCCCCTTTTGCATCTTTCTTTAATTATTTTTTTGAGAACTTGGCGTAAAAAAATGATTTTCGTAGTTGTAATAAACCATACCTAACATTTAGCTTCTGAAAGAGGTAATCATGAAACATCGCTTTTGAGTCGTTCACGCTTAAGAAACTATCTTTTTAACCTGCTTTACACTTCACAGGAACTGTGAGGGTAGCTAGATAATTACATCGACCTAGACTAGGAGTCACGTTAGGTAGTCGCATGGTCGTGCTAGTGATACTACCAGCTCTCGTGGGCCAGGGTGTTAATTAACCATAACCTAGATTCTCTTAACTTTGCATGCTGAAATCTCGTGTGAGTCTTCACACTTAGATTGTATCTTCTCACGTATTTATTATTAAGTATTGCACCAAACCAAATATGGATCGCTCTTTATTGTTTTTTATTTAGATTTTATTTTAAGGGTGCAACTAAAAATATTTCAACAGGAATTGCAATGTTGCTGCATTGCATATCTTTCTACATCCACGTCGTTTACTCTTATCTGGGTAACGCCAAACGAAAGATGAATTGAAACTCTTAATATGAACATAACACGTGATTTTCACATTGCCACAATATTTTTGTCTGAGGCGTCAGATGCCGGTACTGATACAAATACTTGTAATTCTATATCTTTAACTCTTCTACAGCTCCTGGACACGTGCACGCCAGTCTGCCTCTTCAGCGCGGAATACCACTCCGGAGCCCTAGCGCTCCGGGACGGGACCGGGGCGTACCTCGCGCCCATCGGCTCGAAGGCGGTGCTGAAGACGCGCTCCACGGCAGTCACCAGGGACGAACTCTTCTCGCTCGAAGACAGCCTCCCTCAAGCCGCGTTTGTCGCTGCTTTGAACGAGAAATACGTGTCTGTGAAACAAGGTTAGTCATTAAAATAATAATGTCTTCCTAGCCGAATTTCGTAGTCGAAATTCAGCAAAAACAGCGAAAAACAGCGGCCTATCTCACAGAGATTAGCCAACCGGGCGGGAGATATTATAGTGCGCAAGTGTGTGCGCAATACACAGGTGCACTCTCTGTTTCTTCACTTTCATAATCCGGTGATACGGCAGTCCGCCATGACCGCAAAGAGATCAGGCGCAGGACCAATGGCTTAACGTGCTTTCCAAGGCACGGGAGTGTTAACACCACCAACTTCCTGACTCCATAGCTGTGTCCGAGTTATTTCAAGACAGAAAAATCAAACATTCGGCCTGACCCGGGATTCCCGGGACCTCGTGGATAGTATGCTGACCACTAGACCAACGAGTCATTAAAATAATACTTACATTGCACGAAAAATTGATGGCAGAAAGGTTCTTGATTGCAACCATTTGATCAATAGCGTAAGCGTAGGGCATGCACCGACAATGGACAGATAACCTTATAAAGGTCGCAGGATGGCACCAGTGTCA
This sequence comes from Pyrausta nigrata, assembly GCA_949316185.1. NCBI lineage: Eukaryota > Metazoa > Arthropoda > Insecta > Lepidoptera > Crambidae > Pyrausta > Pyrausta nigrata. The sequence continues at coordinate 789,229 of OX438943.1, forward strand.
GCCAGCATCCAGATGCTAGCCGCTTGTAACAGATCACTTTGAAAATCTATGGGAGTCCTATGTTCAACAGTGGACGTCCTGCGACTGATAATAATGATGATCTTGGACTCAATTTCAATGCGCCCTGTCTAAGATTAAATTTAGGTTCAGTCTCTCACTTTCTCTGCCAAACAAACGAACAGAGACAGACTATATTAATTTAGAAACGTCAGACTAAACAGCTGTCCGTTGCTAAGGAAATTAGAGAACCCATAGACAATTTAGTAGGGATGTCATTCGATAACGACTAAAGTGAGACGAAAACACGCAAAAACTTGTACAAATACGTTAGAAATCGGATCACTTAGTTTGACGTTTCTAAATTACTGTAGTCTGTTCTCTTTTAGTTTGTTTGATAGAAAAAGAGAGAGAATGAACCTAAATTTAATCTTAGACAGGGCGCATTGAAATTGAGCCCATTATCCGACAAATTTCGGGGGGCAATGCCTACTAAGATTAACTAGGTATACAGGAGATATTACAGTGTACAACGTCACACTAAAACAGTAACTTGGTCTGAGCCAGCCAGCAATAAGTAGTTAGAGAGAAGACATACTTACTAATCATTGATAGGAGAACCTGAATACTATTCGCAATTATATTCAATTTCTAAATAACAGAACATGATAATAACACCGAAATAAGGTCTACAAGTATATTATTAAATTTTATTGCTCGAAGCATCGCAGGCAGTAATTATGTGTTGCATTTTTAAATATAGAGAGATGATATCTTAATGGTTGTGTCGCGTTCTATAGAGGTTATACTTTCTTACAAAGATATAAAAAACCGTCCAAGTGGGTGTCGGGCCACGCGCACAGTAGGGTTCCGTAGTAGCCCAAATCATTAATGCAAGTCTTTACCCTCAACCAGCATCAATGCTAATATTTCTAGTACCACAGGTATCTTAGCAAAACCTCAGACGTAAAAAAGATACGTTTAAACTATTAACCAAAATTTTGTCTTACATATTGGAAGTATTTTAACATAGAGGGTGTACACGTGCACCTAAATTAGGTTTAATACTTACTTATATAGGCTTTTTATAAAGTAAAAGAACATTTGTAGTCTATGTAATTGTTAAAATAAATATGAAACAACGAGATATATCAGTTCACAAGGGGCTAATATGAAAAACAACCTTTCAGCAGGTTAGGCATCATCGAACTACTTTAGTAGTTAGATGCGCTGAAAATATACCCATTACCTACTCTTATCACGCATAGTTTCAATAAGAAACCAAAAATTTGCACACTAGTAGGATTTGAACCTACGACCTTTGGCCTACCGGGCCAACGCTCTTAACAACTGAGCTACCGTGCAGTCCATCCAACCGTGTGAAATTGTTTGTCTTTTTCACACATAATTTTGTTCTGCACCATGGTCAGCACCCACCTTATGATACAACACGTGTGTAGTAATGAGTAATGTCAGTATTGGTAATGGCGGCAAATTAAGCCGTCACGCGACCCGGGCTTCCGTCGCGAAAGTCGACGGCTAATAGGTTAATAGTAGGAACGTGTACGATCGGACATCTCTTCCTAGCTAGGTTATGTTATATAGGAAACGATACTTTGTTTTATGATCTTCAACAATACGAAAACATATAAAACAACCATTAAGTAATATTTACTAATGAAAAGCGACATTTGTAAACGGTACTTACCTCGGGTCTTAGTATTTTTTCCCAGTGTTTGAGAAGACCAACGACCGGCCGCCTTCGATCACCCGCCATATTTATATTGATTGCAAGTCTATCTGGTGTTGCTAGTGCGCCAAATTTGTACAAAAACATTTAAAAAATAAGGATCAGCCGGTATTTTATTATTTATTATTATTATCTTATTATTCGCAAAAAACATGTAATTTGTTCATTCTCTAAGGGGCGTTCTTTGACTGGAGACATTACCCTATGCCGATGTGAGATAACGCCATGACTTAATGCGACACTGCACAGTAGTTCCTCTTCGTGATTCAAAGCAAAACTACCAGTTTTACATCAATCATTTTTGTATATACGATTGCTATACGACGAGATACTACTTAGTTACTTTAGTTGCAGCAAATTATCAAGATAAGCAAATGCTACGATTTTGATTGCGTTCAAAATGCAAGCTGTGTTCCATTGTCCAATTCCCTGAACGGAATTACAATGATGTCAAAACAATAGGTACTTATTTCACTCATCGTGACTTAACACTTTAAGGTTTGCCTTGAGATGCGCTAACGCCTTTAAAATTTTAAGAAACTGAAACCACATCTACCTAATAGTATTGCTGAGGCTCACTAATTTCCGTCTTCCGATGGTGGTGTATTGATCGTCGATAAAAATTTTTTATTTGTAAAAACTTGTAGAAAGAAATTGCAAAATTACTAAGTGATTTAATTAGATTGTAACAGTATAGCAAAAATAGAGCTATAAAGATTCGGTAGAGGAAAACCAATTTACCCCCCCCCCCCTCCCCCATTACATGTATGGGGAGGTACCCTTAACAAGGGGTAATTTTAATTTTTTGTATTTTTAAAACTGAGATCTATATGTGAAGTATCCTCGAACCAAGTTACATGCAAATCAGTCCATAAACTTAAAAGATATTCTGCTGTGACAGACTAGGACGTACGGACGGACTGAACGATCTTATAAGGGTTCCTTGTCGGACTACGGAACCCTAAAAACGCTTTAATCGTTCTATTAGCAACAATAACATTTATAAACACTTTACACAGCGCAGAATAAACTTGTTCAAAAAACTAAAAGACGAATAAGCAAACACTCGAGCTGAGTGTCTGTGTGCACTGTGCAAGCAGAACCGCGGGCATAACTTATGGAGGTAGTGGTTAGTTGCGGAGTCACGTACAGCCTCTTCACTTGAAGACATGCTGGGGATAGCAGGATTTGTCAGCACATTTCTGCAAAATATGCATGGAAAGTATGTTCGAGTTAGGTAAATAATATATTTTTACTTAGCTCCAGCTAAGTTCAGTGATAAATATATTTTTGGGCGCTTCTTCTTAGACCTCGCCTATTTGTTTGTGTATGTTAAAGTGCTGTAAAAAGGTAACAGAGTGGCTTGTCATGTTATGATTATCTTATGCAGGGTGGTTTTGTAGTAAAAATGTTTAGCCGAATGTGCTGGCTCATGTGTTTAAATTCAAATTATTACGTAACAACATTTATTTTACAAAGAAACTTTCGTTTCTAAGGTTCCGTACCCGAAGGGTAAAAACGAGACCCTAACTTAGCCTCTGCTGTCTGTCTGTCTGTCACCAGGCTGTATCTCATGAACTTACATGATGATAGCTTGACAGTTGAAATTTTCACAGATGATGTATTGCTGTTGCCGCTATAAAACAGAATAAAATAAATATTTAAGGGGGGCTCCCATACACAAACGTGATTTTTTTAGCGTTTTTTGCTCGCTATTAATAACGGCAACAGGTACACCTTAAATATTCACCTAGTATTAAGTAATATGTTTACTTTGAAAATAAATAATTTAATTAAAATAATAATAAAATTTGAGGGAGGCTCCCATACAACAAACATGAATTTTTCGCCATTTTTTGCTCAATATTTATAATGGCAACAAGTTGACGCTTGAAATATTCATAGAGTAATATTTAGTATTTTACTTTAAAAATGAATAATTCAAATAAAATTAAAAAAATATATTTAAGGGCTCCCATACAAACGTGTTTTTTTTTGCCTAGACTGTCTAATATTGTAAGGTAATGGTACGGAACCCTTTGTGCGCGAGTCCGACTCGCACTTGGCCAGTTTTTTTTAATGATATAAATAGTGAATTCGTGGTTATGACTTTAATATTTTTAAGCTTTTTATTACTTACTTATAATACTTACAATATCGTCTGCATTTTCGCACAGAAAAAGAAATTTAAAGTAAACTCTCCCAGGTTCAAGTTCAAGTTTCATTTCAATCCTCAAAGGTCTATTTCCATCCCATCGAGTCCCGGCACTTATCGGTCGTTAACGTCACGAAGCGAGATCGGAGGCTCTACTCTCTAAAACTACGTTCGTATTTTCGAATACAAGCACCTCTACTAGCAAGCAATTTGACCCGAAGCAGTAGGGATTGGGATGTGGGGATGAATACACCCATGCAAAATTTCAAAATAATTTAATCATTCAGATAGTACAATCCATTAGTTAGTAATTTGTTATGCTAATTGACGTACTCAGAGACGTCAATTTAAGTTAATCTTTCATAAAGTCTCATGCCGTCCTTTTCGATTTCATTGACAAAGAAAGTGACAGAACTAAATTTAATTGACGTCTTTGAGTGCGGCAATTAGACTTCTGATGACAGTGTGAGCGAGCGCCAAAGCTAGAAACGAAAATACGGACGGTATATTACTGAGTAGGGACTCTACGTCGAGCATTGGTCTGTCTGTCCGTCACGACAAAGTTAGCATGCGGCGGGCGCACGACTTGCTATTTTGCATTGTTCGCAAAGCTTCATAGACAAAGTTTTGACCGGATAAATAGCATTTGATAAACTTGATGAAAGGCACTTGAGACTATCAGAACTGCACGCCCTCAAGCACTGATTTTACCATCCTATTTGTAGCATCCTAACTAGGATTCTACTTAGAAAATAGGAAGATGTAATCGCTGTTTACTACTTAAGTTTCTAACTTACTAATTAGGATCCGATTGCTTCCTACCTTTCTAGTTAGGATCCTACTTTGGATCCGATTGCTTCCTACCTTTCTAGTTAGGATCCTTCTTTGGATCTGGTTGCTTCCTACCTTCCTAGTTGGGATCCTAAGTGGGATCCTACCACCCAAGTTAGGATTAAAATTGGATTTTACTGTCCTAGTTAAGATGCCACAAATAGGACGGTGTAATTAAGTGCTTTAATCTATGGTTCCAATGACTTCACATCGCCAAGAAAAGTCTTATATTAATTGCTCGTTCAAACCACATCTGCAATTATAATTAGCTCCAAAACAAAACCACACAACGGGAACCTGTTAAATTTGCCGTGGCCGACTCGACGCTGCCAAAATTCATGGATCAGAAACATTTTAACGATATAAATAATGCAGAAGTAGAATCGCGTGACTATTTAATTTAGCTTAGACATTTTCAAGAGGCTACGAGTAGTAGGTAATTGCATTTATTTAGTTTTAACGGTGCAAGTCGCTTTTGAATTTCAAAATGTACCTAACTAGCTTTATTCGGTACAATGAACTTTGAAAGTACCTACACTCATTTAGACAGTGTCTAATAAAGAAGTTAATGATTTTACATGGAAGGCAAGAATGACGAAAAGAAAGAAATACTTCGAACAATCAACTACTGACATACGTTGTAGAACAATTAACCGATTTAATGATTACAATATTTTATAGTCCACTTTCGATCTTTATTTTTCTTCCAATATAATTCCCTTTAAAATATGACAATTGGACTTAAATTAGTAAATTAAAAACAAGGAAGACAAGCGCAAATAGTTCTTACAGCCGTCCAGATAATACAAAAAAAACGTGAAAGACATCGTCACAGAATTTTCCTAATTAGGTGGCCATGCAAAATAGTTGGTTTTTGGTCCATTACAGCAACTTTTGCTATCAGACAGTCGTGAGCAATGTTGCACTGCGCCGGAGCAACTATGCAGCGCAAAAAACGCGCCATTGTACAGATACGATTTCTAACGTTTTCTATGCCACGGATGCTTGCGCATCTCGTGCTTGTTCCCCAGTAAAATTTTATGAGACAATTAACTGACAAGTGTTTGGTGATCGTCAGACGAACGCGGCTATCGTTAAATTGTAATTAAGCTCATTAAGTGGGACAAGACAGGTATGCTGAACAAATCACAAGAATTTTATGCTCCGGATTCTTTCCGTTCAACTGCTTGGATACATGCTGCTGCGATACATTGACCTCAGATATTTCGAAATCGATGCCATGATTTCATAGTTTAAAAATTATTTGGTGTCGTTTTCAAAAAATATTGTTATTTATTCAAATAACAACAGTGTGAGTAAAGCACCTAGTTGATCTAAGCTCATAATTTTTGATTAGGTTCTTTAATTACGTACTTTTGTAAACCATAGTTAGGTACCTACAGAATTTAACTTACAAATAATTATAAAGCGGTTTGCTAATCGAATGTTAAATGCATTGATTGTCGAGTATTATTGGATCGTCGCATCAGGTGCTGCAGCTGAGTCAACATGAGACCAAACAATACCGTCAGACAAAACACAATAATGTAAACTAAAGGTACTTATGTATGTACCTACCTACCTTACTTTTGTACCTACCTGACGTTGCTTATATTAATAAAAATAAGCCAGTTTATCAATTATCAATATGAATAAAAATAAGCCAGTTTTATAGATATTAACAAATGACTTAAAATCTAGTTAAGCTAAAATATAAAGTTCTCAAGAAATAATCTAGATTGCCAGCACATAAGACTTAGGCAAGTACCTACATGTTTTTTTGCAAAATCGCCCTGTTAAAATACAACTGCATAAGATGCTGCTCCCAATATTATGTAATTACAGAGTTACATACATAATATTTTTACTAATTAATTACGACGACTACATATAACAGAGCATAAATAGGACAACTAACGGTATAGCTAGGTATTCATCATCGTCATCTTAGCGTTATCCCGGTTATGCACTCGCACGCGAGGGCCCAGGGTTCGCTTCGGATCATGATCCAGGGTATGGCAGATCAGATAATTACAGTGGAGCGACTGCCATCTGACCTCCGTGACCCTGTTATAAGAAGATACTCATCCATAAAAACGACCCCAAAACCGCAAAATTAAACTAACTATTACAAGCTGCAAATTATTTGTTTTTATGTGATATTAATTTGGGGATTTCATCTTATGATAGTTCTTTTGTCCCTGCAATTAGGCTTTGTGAAAAAAACATCTCAATAATCAGTTAAGTGACCAGTCGATAGTATGCGCGCGCGCAAAAAGCGATCGTGTTGCAATAATTTGTATTTTGTACGTAGCTCTGGTGATGCGGAACGGAACAAGAGATCTGATGAGTAGATAATAACTGTACACGCAGATATTATTTTGCTATAGGAAAACAGAAAATGCCGTTTCAAAGGCTGTTAAGCACAATTATGTAACACAGTTTTGAGTACAGGGTGCACAACTCTCCCATCTGCTCTATACCTACTTACTCGCACAGTTTATTGTTTTAACTTAATTTTTATGTAAACAGTTTTCCGATCTGACCTGTGTCACAGGTTTTTTAAAACTTACTTCAGGCACCAGTCTCTCACAAATGACAATAACTATTGTAACACTCCTAATCCAAGATCATTGTACTTTTACATGTTTCCTATTATGTGATGAAAAAATAATTTTTACTATTATTATTATTTCTAGTCGTTCAAACAAGGCTATGCAGGGAGAACAGTTACAGTCGAGTACCTACATTGTAAAACAGATTAGGTAGTTAGGTATAAAGCAAAAAGCTATCTTTCGCAGAGAGCTTAGCGGTACACGGAGCGGCTGCGCGAGCGCCGGTGAATGCCCTGAGCGCTAGGGTTGACTAGAATATTCCGTAAACTCCTATTTTATGCTCAATAGAAGCAGGGAAGCATGAATAAAGACTTGCCAACGTATCTATGTAAGTAGCATAAGTAACTACAGGAAAGAAAAAAAAATGATGTCCATAAACGTCATAATAAGCGGTGATCAGCGGATATAAAAAGAGGAAAATGTGTCATAATTAGCTTGTAAACTAGGCCCTAATTAGAATCGCATCGTGGGACACGGATAATTCTAGTAGGAGGAAGGTTATTTATATTCAAAACGGTGGGTAGGTAAAACAAGTGTATTAAATGGCTAGATATTCTGCCTGCCCATTAATAGCTATTATAAGAACCTTAATTATTCTACATAGCTTAGTTATATAACGGGCCCGGGTTAGGTTCAACGATTTGTAACAATCGTGACTTGCTCCTCATCACATTTATCAGCCGCTGACGCGAACAACCGCTGGCGTGGTTTCGACTGATCACATCAGAATAATACGGAAAACACAACAATACAAACTGAAACAGAATAAATATTTTTAGAGCATCATACGGCATCTATGCATATGATTCCGTAGGTAACTCAAATTTTAATTAACATTAACACTTCCTATCAATTTAAGCAGCTAAACTAAGCTACGAGTATTGTTACCTATGGATAAGTAACTTACTAAATAACCTACACAAATCGTCAAAAAGTTTAGGGGTTCATTATTTTACTATTAAATGGCGCCGTAAAGAGCTGTGAGTGGTCAGTCAACAAACGACATGGTATAAAGATGGCTAATGGTCATTACAAGCCCGTTCATAGCCACGCGACATGACACAACGTTTTGTTTATTATGCAGTTAGTCTGTTGAAAGGTTCAAGTATTTATGAAATAGTCTTATTGGAAATATACTTTGTGTAACCACTCAACAGCCATAATTTCAATAATCAATAATAAGTAAGAAAAATAAAATATTTGATCCAATAATAGAAAATATTTGAAAGATGGTCGCTTTTCATATTAATGTTTACCTTGCATTGCAATTAAGTAATAAAGTAGGTAGGAGGACAAGAATGTAACCTGTACTACTCAATTCTATATAGTCATAAAAAGGGTAGTTTTTATCGAGTCTCTAAATAGTAGATACACGTCATGTGCGCATGTTCCATTAGCGCATTATCATTTTCTTCTCACTCTAATTTCTTGCACGTCTTAAGTAGGTACTAGTTTACGAATAATGGACAAGCTTTAACCAGTACATATTAATCTTGTTGTCACAGTAGCTCATCACTGCCACGAGCGGTGTTTGTGACGATACCGTTACAGAATACAAATAAATAAATAAATTGTTTCAACAAACACACCAATTACCTAGCCCCGAACTAAGCGTGAGCTTGTGCTATGGTGACTAGGATAACGGATAGAAATACTTAAATACATATAAACATCCATGACTTAGGTACAAATGCTCGTGCTCATCACACAAACATATGCCCCTTGCGGGATTCGAACCCGCAACCGCCTGGTTTAGAAGTCCGGTGCGCGAACGACTACACCAAGACGGTCGTCAAACATAACATACAGCCATATAACTAATCATTATTTTTTTACTTCCAGGTGTAGACGTAACCGCAAACCAGGATGAGATATCCTCCCACGAGACCTTCCAGCTGGAGTTCGACTGGGCCACGCGCCGCTGGTACATCCGCACCATGCAGGATCGGTACTGGACGCTGGAGACAGGCGGCGGCATTCAGGCCAGTGGGGACAACAAGTGAGTACTATGGTGTGGAATTGTTCCTCAGTAAGTTCTTCTTCTTTCGTGTCGGCAACTTGCCCAGAAGGTGGCCGTGGTAGCCCTCTGGTTACTGACAAGTAAGTCCTCACGCGAGCAGGTGGTCGGGCACGCGGGACAGTTAAAAACCCCTGCAAACTATGGCTCACCTCAGTAAGTTAATCATCGTAGATACTACAAGAGCTGGATATGCCCTTTACTGATCTACTACATCAAGCAACTGAGAGAAACCGTTGAAGACAGAAAGTTGACAGAGTCAGTAATTTCAGTCAATCTGTAGTGGGCTCGATTCCAATGTGCCATGTCTAAGATTAAATTTAAGTTACGTCTATCTATTTCTCTGATATAAATACGAAAAGAGACAAACTATAATAATTGAAAATCTTTAGACTAAACAGCTGTCAGTTGCTAAGGAAATCACAGAATCCGTAGACAATTTAGAAGGGATGTCATTGACTAAAGTTAGACGAAAACACGCAAGAAAAAGCATCACTTAATTTGACGTTTCTTAATTATTGTACTCTTAGTCTGTCTCTTTTCGTTGTAAAAATTGGAATCGTCCAGTGATTTGCCTGACGTTTCGACGGGTTGCAGTGCTGCACCGATCGTGGTCACAGGCTGACTGGAGAACTGCGATGTCTTTACTCGTGTTAGTCCCCTTTGATGTTGTTTTTTTTTAAATAATGCAATGCGAAAGTTAAGTGAGATTAACTATATTACCTGTTCTTACGTTTCCTTCCTTCCAGGTCTTCAAACGCGCTCTTCGAGCTGGAGTGGCAAGGCGACGGCGCCGTGGCGTTCCGTGCCAACAACGGGAAGTACCTCATGACCAAGCGCTCCGGGCACCTGTACGCCAATGCCGACTCCATAGATGACAACTGCAAATATTACTTCTACCTCATCAACAGGTGAATTTAAACAAGCAATATTATAATTTACACACACAATTTTTTCCATTTGTCTCACTGTGCATAGTCGTCTATTGGAGTTTCTGACCAATATTTTTGGCAACATCTAAGCTCATGACCTCGTTGGTCAAGTGGTCAGCACGCTGGGTACTATCCACGAGGTCCCGGGTTCAAATTTTCTGTCTTGAAATAACTCTGACACAGCTCTAGAGTCAGGATGATGGTGTTGTCAACATCCCCGTGCCTCGGAATGCACGTTAAGCAATTGTTGGCCCTGCGCCTGATCTCTATGTTTATGTCTGACTGCTGTCTCACAGAATTATGAGAGTGAAGGAACAGAGAGTGCACCTGTTTATTGCGCACACACTTGTGCACTATAATATCTCCCGTTGGCTTATAATATTTGTTGGGATTGGCTGCTGTAGTGGAAATTCGGCTAGGAGGACATTAATTCTGTGCTACTCGTAGTTATCGTTTAGATAGAAGCGGTGGTGTATTCAGCTTGCCTACAATTTGGCAGGCTGCAAATCTCCAAGCGTGCCACAGCGGTGTAGCCTGAGCTTTAGGTTTTCAGTTGCTCTATAAGATCTTACTTCTTCAGCTGTAACACTAACAATATTTTTAATTGGCTTTCCGTCTGTACCAAGTTATTTAACTGAACTTCTTTGCGATTCCAGGCCTATCCTGGTGCTAAAGTGCGAGCAAGGCTTTGTGGGCCCCAAGGGCGTGCGGCTGGAGTGCAACAAAGCCAACTACGAGACCATACAGGTCATCCGCGGGCCCAAGGGAGCCGTTTATTTCAAAGGTACGTGTTCCACCTTTTTGAAAACAATAGTGATTGTTCAAATGGGTTTAATTTCCATGATAAACAATTTTAGAATAGGTGAAGTTGGGACAGCATTCGCCCAGATAGCGAAGCGTCGTGGGTTCGAGTCCCATCTTTCGGCCCTTGGAAGAGTCGGTTAATTTTTTGAGTGAAATATTTACTTGTTTCCGTGGCTTAAAATTATAATGGAAACGGGTACTGTATAAAAATGAACGGAAATCTTCGAATTTCCTCCTATATTGTAGTGCCCTAAGTTATATGAAGTCTACCTTACCTTTACTGTTTCACAGTCTAACAATCTACGTTGGTCCCAGTTTCACTGCCTAACAATCTACGTTGGTCCCAGTTTCACTGCCTAACAATCTACGTTGGTCCCAGTTTCACTGCCTAACAATCTACGTTGGTCCCAGTTTCACTGTCTAACGACCTACGTAGGTCCCAGTTTCACTAACAATCTACGTTGTCCCCAGGTCAAAACGGCAAATACTGGCACGCAGACAGCGAGAGCGTGACGTGCGACGCAGACACGCCACAGGGCTTCCACCTCGAGCTGCGCGAGCCCACGCGCCTCGCCATCCGCGCGGCGGCCGGCGGCCACTACCTCGCCGCCGCCAAGAACGGGAACTTCCGTCTCGCCGGCCCCGAACTCAGCTCCGCTACCCACTGGGAGTACTAAGATGCACGGTTTTGGGGTCCTTTTCTAGGTGTCGCTCGCTCGAGCTAGAGTGGGTGAGTCGAGTTATACAGGGGACTTTATAATCGCTATCCAAATATAAAATACGTATGACGAAAAAGACAAAACAACTGTTTTTTCTTTTGGTATTGCTCAGTACCAAAAGCATCTAGAATGTGTTTGCAAAAATGGACATAGCACACAAAATAAACTACGCGCTAGCGTCAATGCGACTTGTCCGCCACCGCATTATAACGATAATTGAAAATTATTATTTTTTATGGTGACGACCTATTTTATTTTATAAATAGGTTCTATAAACAATACACAAACCTAATGCTTAGAAAAAAATGGATGGTGATTAAAAAGTCACCTGTATTTTCAGCTGTAGTCGTCACACTCTGGCCTGAGTAAGTGGGACACACTGCTAAAAACATTTTCGACTAGTCGAAAATGTTTTTAGCAGGACCTCAGTGGTGGACGCCTCGTGCTACACCGTGCCGTGACTAAATTAGGTGCATCTCTTGCTCATAAATTTTAACCACTAAGATACCCTGTCGTATTTCGGCTCTTGCAGTCCACGTTCGAGTGAGACAGAATGTTTAAGCCGGATTATTTACAGAGTAAGACAAAAGGGCTCGACAGCGAGTGTAGCCATGAAACCAACCCAGAGAATCTCCTCCCAATACTCTTCCAGTAGTCTATCCGTTTCCGCTAGTTGGCGTGGGACTTAATGTCGATTGAAAATGTTTGCAACGTTTTCAGTTGACGCCATTTTGAAATGCCCGCCGCACAAAATGGCGGTCGCATTCCAACCGCCGTTTTGGCGGCCTCCGAACGACCCAAACAGCTGATTCTGGCCGGAATCCGCTGCCAATGGATTATTAATAAATTATATAAAACGGGAATGTAAGACAATGTTCGAGCATTGTCAACAAACATTTCAGCAGAAAAAAAAATACTTCTCAAGGGTGTCAACTGAACGTCGCCCGATCTGCATTTAGTACGATAAGATTAAGTATCTAAGATGTATGCGCGCGAGTGTAGTGCGAATGTGATCATATGAAAATATCGCTTCTCTATAATTATTATTATAATCATAGATTATTTTCTTATTGCCGGTAGATCTGCAGTCACTATTGCTTGTTTCGAATTATATTTTTTTATTATTTTGTGACCGTCACTCGTAATGCTTGAAATTATTTATTTTAGATTTACGGTATCGATATATAGTATCGGGGGACATTATTGGAATTTTTCGTATTTATTGGATATTGTAGCGTCTAGTCGATGGGTTTACATGATTTTACCAACTCAGTACTTGTATTCCAAACATAGTAGGTTAGTGACACGTTAACATCATGAGACTGAGCCTACATTCTGCTGGTGAAATTAACAGTAAATTTTGTACCGTAATTAATTTAAGTTGAACAGGGATCGTCGCAATACCAGGCCTCTCGGTGAAGCGGCTAGTTAAGTTATTGTAAGTAACGCGTTAGGGTAAGCCGAGACTCGCTTCCAGCGTCGCCACATGGGTTTTCGACAGATATTTTACAATTTTTACACGTGATCAAACGTTCTTTTGTAACTGGTGCGTATTATCTTGTATATAAGCGACTCGTCCACGGCCGTCATGTTTTGTTCTTACACGGCGTACGGAAGCGTATCTCGTAAGTTTTCTATAATGAACAAAATGTTTATTAAGTATTTGTACTGCAATATTGCTGATCCTGGAAATTAATATTTGTACGATAATGTCTTTGTAAACTATTAATGAATAAATTATAATCATATTGTATGTTTGTGTTTCATTTAAACTAAAACGTAAGTACGAAAATCACATTAAAAACTTGAACAGTTGTAATAAGGGTGATTATGCAATGAAGTCTCAAGAAAACTTCTCAAATGGTCTTGTTTCAATAAAACAAGGTGCCGTGTATTGAAAAACTTATATATTTTAATTAAATAGTTACATTAATCTTTACAGTTTCTCCCTAGCTAGTGACACAAATGCATTATGATCACAATGTCGAAAATAATTTATTTATGAAACGTCTAAGAAATGCCATTAAGATGACGACGAACGTGTTATATAAAAATAAGCATATATTTAACATAAGGCATTTGAAAGGTTGTGATACAAAATAGAGCCTTTCAAATGCAAAAATATTTTTTTCTAATTTTTGACGGTTATCAATAAAGTCATATTAAATTGTGATCATAATCCACACAGATTAGCATCGATGCATTTTATTGGTCAAAAATTAATATATTAAAAAATAATTTATCTACATAACTGATAAACAAAATCAATAACCATTTGAACCTGCTAGTTAATAATAATAATAAAGCGAAAAAAACAAGGTAGAGTGTTGCCAGCGTGAAAAAAAATCTAAATAGTAGAAATTTGTTGTATGAAAAAGTTGCTGCTTGTGATAATAAGTGTGATTTAAAAGTGTAAATAGGCATAGCAGGACCACGCTGGCAACACATCGCCGTCTAAACGTATATAATTTACCTTAACTCGATCAATACTATGTCAATAATGAGGGTTGTAAAATTATTTCAATAACATACACATATAAAAATGGAATATTTTGTACGCAACAAACACAAGTTGTAAATCGCGGGGCTGTATTTTTTATGTTAAGGTGAAGTTGAACTTGCCTTTTGTTAATCGAAGTTAAATTCTTGGAAAGATAATTTAGCTTCAAATAAAAACACAACCATTTTTTAGTTAGTGTTAGAGAACCACGCCGGTAAGGGACTCCAAGCAGCTTAGTTATCCGATGTTCGTGCCCAAAACCACTTTTTCTATGAAATAAAACATAAAAACATTTCCCTTTAAACAGCTGATCAGTGTTTCGGATCGGGAAGTGAATTCATTTGTGAGATTTCTATGGTTATCCCATAGAAAAAGTTGTATTCGAGCGTTACAATCAAAGGTCCTACTCTGTATGTGGTTTTGACTGTAGCTGTCCTTGTCACTCATGCGAGCGTGTCAGTGTGAGCAAGCGCGAAGGTTTTACTTCTACTACTTTGTGCGTGACCCTCCTGCGCCCCGCAAGACGTGCGAGGGACAATTAAGCGCCAATCAACATCAACACCAACATTTTTTTTAACAAACACACGCAATTACCTAGCCCCAAACTAAGCGTGAGCTTGTGCTATGGTGACGGGGGGAACGGATAGACATACTTATATATTTATCCATGACTTATTAATCGCATCCGGTTGTCAATGAAAATCCTTCTCCGCAAAGTCACCGCCCGTCCCCGCCGACATCTAGCATGCCACGCCCGCCGCACGACTGGCGGCCGCAGGAGGGTCGCGCACGATCATGTCGGACTATGGACACAGATTATATAATAGTTACAAGGTAACGTGCTATGGATCCAAAATTACGAACAATGCATTCCAAAAGAGGGCATCAGACCTTTTTGATCGTACCGGTTTTACGCCCTTTGCATTGAAAAATGATAAAAATCTCTAGCTGCCAGTTAAATCTTAATTCATAGATATGTTTAGATCATCCAAAGGGCATGTAGGCAAGGCAAGTTCATCTTCCTAGCATTTCTGAAAGCACTCGAACAATATCGATAAATTGCAGCTCGATTACTACTAAAATTCGTTATCCTTAACCCTTTTTATTTGTTGAATTGTACAGATTGACTTGTAGAGGAACTTTGTAACAATATATCGATACGATGCAAGTGTTTGCGCTGAAAAAATCACAATAAATATCCCGACCGCTGGTATTGATGACCTGATGTCACAACAATTTCAGTGTTGCCAGGTGTAAAATTAAATATAGCGTTAAAAATTTCAGGTAACATTTTTTTAAATACCATATCAATTTCGAAAGAAACATATGTGAAAAAGATGTCAAAAGGGTGTTAATTTGTTGCATATCAGAAGGTACGCCAAATTAATACTGATATGATTTTTCTGCAACACACCCAGGTGCAAAGTAACGATGTGTGAGTGAAGTGTAAAAAGCTATGTTGTGTTTAGAAAATATTAAGCAGACATGACGTCATCAAGAGCCGTCGGAAACGTGGAGGGCGACAAACATTATCATATTACAAAACTGGGACCATATTTTTGAATTAACGTAAACTTAAAGAGCCGCCTGCTGAATAATGAACCGTATTCCATTAGAATAATGTACATTTTCATCTGGACGCTTTTTGTTTAAGTATGTCATTAAAAAATAGGGTCCCTGGTATCTAAGGCACGTTTAACAACTCGAGACCTTACACCGCAGCCGTCAACTATGGACGTTAGTGTCGGAATCGTAGCGATGTCGAGCATTTTCTATTTACCAAATGTAATTTGGAACTCTGAGGTACAGATATTCCACAGAACACTGTTGAACAACATATATTTACTCGGTTATCTGTTTCAAACGGCATTGAAACATTCATGGTAAGTGTACGTCGACTAGAAACTTAAGTGACAATAGGCAGAATGAATGAATGATATACCAATTCTCTTTCCAGTGTTCTTGTCGCGAACTGTACGGAAACCATGACATACTTTCTGCACCTGTCACTCTCGCAATAGTAATGAGCGAGCGAGACGCGAACACAGCAGTTGATGTTTTGTTTTATATATCTTTTATATTTTGAAATTAATAAGAAAATTCTCAACTGCGCTACGAAGTCCGTTACAAACACTTTTATACCCGTCTGTATTTAGGGCCTACCGTCTATACAATATTTACCTTACCTTTTAAAAGTAGCAGCGGTTAGCCTTTAGTTCTAGATTAATGAATTAATTTATATTTGTTTTACTTTATGGAAAGGCCCTAAATATTAGCTGTTGGGTCTCTACAATGTCTATTGCTACTTCATTGTTTTGCTAGAATTCAGATAAACGTGTATTAATTATAATGCATTCATGTATCGGCAATTCATCTTTTAATATTAATCAGACTTAGAATACATCGTATCGTAACGGTATTAGAAATAATAAATTTATTTAAAATCAAATAAACACACCAATAAAAATAATATTTAAGTTTTAGCGACATTTTCTGTGCTGTATCAATCGAAATATAATAATTCATGTTTTTTACTATCACGAACGATGCGTTAAGCGTAATATTTTAGGAATACAATTCGTGGTTTATAAGCAAATAATAACAAAAACTTAATAAAACCAGCTTGCATATAGTCACAAATAATTAAATTAAATCAAAATCCTACTTAGATTAATTAATTTGTTCTAAATCCCCTTTTTAGTCATAGATTTCTACGAAAGTCTGAATTCCAGCAAAACACGATCTATCTATTACAATCGTCACAGCGAGTTCCAGTCTATGTAAACACCTTTATTTTACATTTTATTTGTATACTGTACCTCTAAACTGTCTTACTTTAATTTGTTAACCTACCACCAGGTACGGCTAGCAGCGAAGACTTCAGAAATACCATCTTCGCCGTTCGCTGCACATATTTTTGCTTTTACATACAGCATTTTCATGATTTCATCCTCACACGCACGGATAGGTTTACAAAATGATCAAAGAATACATAAACAATAATATAAATCTATAGAATTTTATGACTTTTCAACAAATGTTGTGACAAGAGATTTGATTTAAAAGCAACATCTTATCGGTATCTGCATTCATTTTATTGTAAAGAAGAATAAAATTGTATACTTCGGAATATACATTTTAGAAAATATTTAAGATAATCTATTTACTCTGTAAACAAAGTAAAATAGCTTCCACATAAATGTCAAAATAACTGAACGATTAAAGTGCGAGTTACGAGGAATTTTTATGACAGAAGACCAGGTCCGAATAAAAAATATGTCAATCAAAATAATACAATAAATAAATAATATTTATCCAATCAATGAAATACAGGTTGGCGACATGTCTATTAGCATTTGCTTGCTAACTGTGTAAAAGGTTAATACACATATTCTTCTTCTATCGAAAACATATTTATTTTGTTTTATTCATAAGCTGAGTAACTTGTTATTTCAAATGTTTTCAACTGAGCTAAATCGTGACGTTAACGTTTGTCTTGTGTAGGACGAAAAGATAAGCAAAATAATAGAACAAGTTTAATGGAAATTCAATGTATATTACAAGGTTGATCTAAGACGTGTGTTTTTCATAACATCATTAACATTTTACACAGATAACATGCCCTCTGCTGGGGGTGTATGATCACCAAAGTGCAATGTCATCTATTGTTATGTTATTTGTAAGTCAGAGGGGCTAGCCGCCAACGGAGCGTATAACAAAGAGATAGACCTGGTCTCCGGCGGTGAGGTCGGCGCGGGCCTGCCCGCGCGATGGACTCCTTACAAGGAGCTGAGGCTCCCGCACTGAAACAAAATTATGATTTGTCATGTTATGCTTATGATATTCCATTACCTGATCCATATCCTGGTCCATGGTCCAAAGCAGACCCTGGGCCCTGGCATGCGAGTGCACAAACGTGATAACGCTCGGATGAGGATGAGGATGCTTATTTTATTTCAGAGAAAATTAGGTCAGAGACGCTTCCAATGACTAAAAGACCCGTAAAATCACACAAAAACTGATTATAATACGCGGAGCTGAAAGCCGAACGCAAACAGAGGCCCAAGTCTGTTAATTCCGCAACCACAATTGTGAAAGAATCGTAATTAATAATTGTCAAGTGACTAAAACGTCATTGGTTGCTCAGTTGGGAGAACATTCGCCCGGAAAGCAAAGGGTCATGAGTTCGAGTCCCGCCTAAAGTCAGTCGAAGAATTTTTGTGTTAAAAATTTAAAGTCCAAGACAGAGCACCAAAAGGTATTTGGCGACAGTATTCTAGATAATTCGATGTGCTACAGCTTATCTCAAACAGTATTTGGCGGCAATATTCTTCGGGATAGAAGAGCACAGCTGATTTGGCTTCGGGAAACCAGTAATAGCGCTCAGCGGTCCGTTAAAGCTATGTAACAATAATGTCCTCTTAGCCAAATTTTGACTAAAGCGGCCTATCTCAACAGAGATTAGCTAAATGCGCGGGAGATATAATAGTGCGCAATACACAGGTGCACTCTATGTTCATTCACTCTTATAATTCGGTGAGACGGCAGTCCGACATGACCTAAGAGATCAGGCGCAGGACCAACGGCTTTCCGAGGCACGGGGGTGTTAACACCACCAACTTCCTGACTCCGGAGCTGTGTCTGAGTTATTTCAAGACAGAAAAACCCAATACTCGGCCCGATCCGGGATTCAAACTCGGGACTTCGTGGATAGTACCCAGCGTGCTGACCAATAGACCAACGAGGCAGTCATAATAAATAAATAAATAAATTGTTTCAACAAACACACCAATTACCCAGCCGCAAACTAAGCGTGAGCTCGTGCTATGGCGACTTGGAAACGGATAGACATACTTATATACATTTATAAACATCCATGACTTAGGTTCAAATGCTCGTGCTCATCACACAAACATTTGCCGATTGCGGGATTCGAACCCGCAACCGCCTGGTTTAGAAGTCCGGGGCGCGAACCACTACACCAAGACGGTCGTCTGGTGTACTACTATCGACTCACTGTATGTGGCGGCGGCTAGGACAGGAACGGGTTGGGCGTGTGTCGCTGCTGCGGCGGGGACCTACTATCGACTCACTGTATGTGGCGGCGGCTAGGACAGGAACGGGTTGGGCGTGTGTCGCTGCTGCGGCGGGGACCTACTATCGACTCACTGTATGTGGCGGCGGCTAGGACAGGAACGGGTTGGGCGTGTGTCGCTGCTGCGGCGGGGACCTACTATCGACTCACTGTATGTGGCGGCGGCTAGGACAGGAACGGGTTGGGCGTGTGTCGCTGCTGCGGCGGGGACCTACTATCGACTCACTGTATGTGGCGGCGGCTAGGACAGGAACGGGTTGGGCGTGTGTCGCTGCTGCGGCGGGGACCTACTATCGACTCACTGTATGTGGCGGCGGCTAGGACAGGAACGGGTTGGGCGTGTGTCGCTGCTGCGGCGGGGACCTACTATCGACTCACTGTATGTGGCGGCGGCTAGGACAGGAACGGGTTGGGCGTGTGTCGCTGCTGCGGCGGGGACCTACTATCGACTCACTGTATGTGGCGGCGGCTAGGACAGGAACGGGTTGGGCGTGTGTCGCTGCTGCGGCGGGGACCTACTATCGACTCACTGTATGTGGCGGCGGCTAGGACAGGAACGGGTTGGGCGTGTGTCGCTGCTGCGGCGGGGACCACGGGCTCTGGCTGCGCGGCGCCGGCACGGGCGCCCAGGGGTCCGCCGACACTGCACCCGACATCTGGAGACAAGTAACAGCTTGTTTATTATATTTGTTTCTTACGTTTACGCGAATTGTTGAACTCATTAAAACACAATTTTACGGATTACTTCGCGATTTATTCAGGGAGACAGTCTCCCTGTGACCACGAACGCTGTAAAGTGTTCCGTAAAATTGTGTTTTAATGAGGTTCTTTATTATAATTTGTTTGAGAGTTTAGGCAGTGGATTACACGTGGAGGGCGACAATGATAGGTGGAAAATCGGTCTGTCTTAGCACTTACAGCCAGGCACCTGCTGCATCAGTTTTCCGGGGTTTTTGGGGTCACTTCACACACTTCACAGGCCACAATCACTCGAAATGTCTGTAAGGAGCTTCACAGGATACACACGCGGCGAAAGCGCTCTGGTCGGTCTAGTACATGTGTCATAGGTAACGTCTCGGTGGCAACTGGGGGCTCCGGGGTTCTCACGGTACGTTTTAAACAAATAAAAATAAGGCAGGCAGGCGCGCGAGTGCGCGCGGCGTAGTATCAATAGGCTACACAAACAAATCAAAATATTGTAGTAAACATAATTTGTTTAACAATTTTAAGCAGTTTCTTTGCCAGTTTTTACGTTTTTTTTTTCACACAACAATTGATCGACCGCTTCGTCCGGTAAGACTTGAATCCAAGACCCTTCGCTGTCCGATCGAATGCTCTTGTTGTTTATTGACTAAAATTAGGTTTGGTCTGCAATTTCGTTTGCTAAGCATATCGTATCATAAATTCACTTTCAAAATGATACGTTCCAGTCAGCAGGACGTCAGGTTACCCAGGTAAACTACCAAAAACGCTTTTATTACAGACCTGAACCGAGCCTGGGAGGTATTTTTCCTTAACCAATGTATTGAAGTCTACTTTCTGCAGTCATTTACGTTGCATTTGATCAAATGTACAGAAATAAGTACGCCTGCTTGTTTGTGCATAATTAATGCATGTTTTACTGCAATTATATTAATTGTTTTGACATTACTAATACCTTCCTAAGGTATTGCCTTGAGATTACGCTCAAAACTAACACTATAGGGGTGGTGGCCTAGCAACGATAAATGTTGCTAGTCTCACGGAAGCACGATATCAAAAAGTTAATTGCACCAATGCTGAAACATTTTGTTCTTGTATCGATATTCATAGTTGTTGTGATATTTTTTGTGTTTCTTTCTTTCTAACGAACCCTAGTTTTTATGCTAAGAATTGTATACTAACAAGTGGCCCGCCGTTGGCGCTACAAATAAATAGTATAATAATAATAATATTCGCCACGTCGTGACTTTATTAATGTAATATGTCGTCACGGTCTCAAACTAACTTTAATCTAAATTTCATCTAAATCGGTACAGTAGTATAAGCGTGAAGAGGTGACAGACAGACAAACACTTAAGCATTTATTATATTAGTATGGATGCTTACAAGTAAGTTACTTCCTAGCAATTATACACAAGGTGTCCGGGTTTTAACAAGCGATAATTTAGGGGCTTTTAATTTTAGAGACATATCCTAGTGAAAAATTTTTTTTACCAAAAAACAATTTTTTGTTAAACACTTTTTTTCTGAAAAATTACATTTTTGGGTTTAGTTTTGTAATAGGTTTAAAAATAGATGCAGAAAAAAAAGTTTTTTTTTTAATAATTAAAATGGCTGCCATTACAAGTGGGAGGGGGGAATAAAACCCAACATGGGGGTTTTTGTCGATAACATTTGATGAACTTAATAGCCAATAAATTATCGCTAGTCCAACCCAGACACATTTTATAATTTCTCGCAGTTGGATGGGCTTGGGCAAATTGCGTTTTACACCCAGTATAAAAAAGCACCCAGAGCGTGTATTGGCATTCATGATATCTCCTTGTAATAAAACTCGAAGACCTATAAGTATTGAAACCATTTAGTTAATCGTATCGTACGGCGTGTCACACTGCACTGCGTCTAAACGAGCGTTAGTGCACGGATCAGAAATCTAAAATCGGAACTTGTGTATAACTTTCATTAAAAATATATTTTTTTAATCGGTTGTTGCTGCGTTGTTGTTACATTAAGTTTGTGTTAGTGTATTTGTTTCTTACGTTTACGCGAATTGTTGAACTCATTAAAACACAATCCCTGTGACCACGATCGCTGTAAAGTGTTCGAAACGTCAGGTTTAAAATAAAATGTAAATAAATCGCGAAGTAATCCGTAAAATTGTTTTTATTGTGTTAGTGTGTTTAGTTTACAATTTGTGTCTTGTTCAATACAATATTTTTAATATACGGTTTGATTGTCAACTTTAAAGTGGTTGTTATAGTGAAGGAGCATTGTGCTTGTGCAGTCGGAAAATATTGAAAAATGAAAACAAAAAGGATAGGCATAGATCATTTTTCTTATCCCGATATCATCCACTTATTTGAAAGGTCTGAGCTAAAAGTTTTAGCTGAAGCAAGGCAACAAATTGTTACCTCATTCGCACGAGTGGTGAATATCGTCAATTCAGAAAAAGTTGTTTATGGCATAAACACAGGATGTGGGAACTTATGCAATACAAAAATATCAAAAGATCAGATACAAAAATTGCAATACAATCTTCTTGTAAGTCATTGTGTGGGGGTAGGAAACCCAATTTTAAAGGATATTTCCAGAATTATGCTTATAGCTAAAGTGCATGCGTTAGCTAGAGGGTACTCGGGAGTTTCTGAAAAATTGATCGATATGATTGTTTTGTTGATCAATGAGGATCTGATACCGGTAGTTCCTGAGCAGGGTTCCGTTGGTGCTTCGGGCGATTTGTGCCCTCTTTCGCATCTTTTTTTACCTCTTTTAGGACTAGGCGACTTATGGATTGACGACAAAATAGTCCCCACTAAGCAAGTGTTCAAAGATAGAAATATAGAACCGATAAATCTAAAAGCAAAGGAGTGTGTAGCTTTGATAAATGGAACCCAATTTATTTTGTCTCACGCTATATACGGATTGGAGAGGATGAAGTATCTTCTGGATCTTGCTGATCTTATTTCCGCCGCCAGCTTAGAGGCTTACCACGGCTCTGCACAGCCTTTCAATCCCAAGATCCATGAAATAAGGAATTACGGTACAAATAATCTGGTAGCTCGTAGGATAAGGTATTTTCTTGAGGGGTCTGAAAATCTTAAATCTCACGCTGATTGTGGGTTAGTTCAAGATCCGTATTCGTTGAGATGCATACCGCAGGTGCATGGGGCATCCAGAACTGCTTGGAATCATTTGAAAGACTTGGTCGAAGTCGAATTCAATTCTGTAACAGATAATCCCTTAGTACTCGACGATGGTAGCACCGTGAGTGGTGGCAATTTTCACGGCCAACCTCTTGCTATTGCTCTCGACTATTGTACAATAGCTATGTCTGAGATGGGTAACATTTCTGATAGGAGATGCTATTTGCTTCTCGAAGGTAAGAATGGTTTGCCTAAATTTTTGGTAGACTCTGCGGGACTCAATTCTGGGTTGATGTTAGGACAGTACACGACTGCTGCTCTCGCTTCTGAAAATAAGTCATTCTGTTTTCCTGCTTCGGCAGACAGCATACCCACGTCATCAGGGCAGGAAGACCACGTGTCTATGGGGAGTATAAGCGGCAGGAAATTCATACAAGTTATAAATAATGTAGAAAAAATATTGTCGATTGAATTATTGTTTGCTATACAAGGCTTGGATTTTAGAAAACCAAATAAATTTTCGGTCTCTATAGAGAATTTATATAATATTGTACGAGCAGAAGTGCCTTACTATGATAAAGATAAAGTTTTGAGTGATGACATAGAAAAAAATATACATTTAGTGAAAAATAGGTATATTAACGCAGACATAAATGATGTTATATCCAAATAGGTAGGCTCGGATACATCTTATCAGTTGAATGAATTACAATTTGTTTGAGTTAATTCATTGTATTCTTAATTGCTTTGTTGAACATGTTTTGGTATAATTAAGTAGGTTAGATATTTAACTTAGTAATTTGTGTTTGTTTTAACATAACTTTAGGTAAACATTCTTGTTTATAAAAATGTTCATTATTTAATCATGTCATAACTTTGAAGAACTGTACAAATACTAACTGGTTGTTAAATCTGAGAAGTTCTGACGTAGGATAGAAAATAGATGGAATTAAGTTTTGTAATTAAATCAGCCCGTCAATGGGCTTGGAATTTAGTATATCGTAAAGAAGTAATAACATTAGCTTATTAGTTATTGAGTAACAAATGAAAGACACAAGTCGGCGTATTCTACTACAGCACACCATGGATTTTAAAAGTTCAGCATCAGAGCCAATGCCTCGAGTAAGAAGCTAACGCAAGCATATGACGCCCTGGACGAATATCGGATACGATGCAGCAATGTTCAATTTCAACAAAGATCTATGACTCTCTCTTAACCGAATTTTTGTTACGGCGGGCAAAATCAACAGCGCGTACGCAGGAGATATTATATTGCTGCAGACATGATGAACAGACATGACCGAAAAGAGATCAACAGCACCAATGCCTTCAATAATATAGTTCGGTAAGAAGTTAATCCGACATGACCGGAGAAAGATCTACCAATGTAACAACTATGTAAAACGAGAGGAGTACAAATACAGCGAAAGTACGGTGCTGAGCTCATGATGTTTGACAAGATTTGTACATCGAAGAAAAATCGATCCAGCTCACAAGATAGATTACAAATCCACCACATTGATTTTGGCAAATTTTGGACTTTGTGATGAGTGCAATAGTACAGCAGCAATGTGGCCAGCACATCAGACTACTGACTTTCGTTTTAAAGTAGCCCATAATACAATTGCATAAGATGCCGCAGTGTTTGCCTTGATAAAATGTCGTACGTACCTACTTCAACTTTTCCTAAGAACCATGAAGGCTGTATTGGAAGGTGGTAAATGTCAGAGCGAATAGCATAAGGGGATAGCTTAGTAGCTATCCCCTAGTAGCTTCTCAAAAAAAAATTGTCTGTGTGTACCTACCTAGAACACAATAAATTACTTAAATTACAATTGTCTTGTTTAACTTATTTTTGTATTAGTATCGCATTTCACTATCTAAAAGAATTAAGTTGAGAAAGTAATTAAGGTATTTGTGTTGGTGCAAATTAGTAAGTAGTTTTTAAGAAAAAAAAAATCATTTTTTTTTAAAGAACACTTGTTGTTGTATTGCGTGTTATTGGTGGTGTTGTGAATAAAATGTAATGACTGTGTTAGTATTATATTCCTAAGAGTCACTTTGTTTTTTTACTTAAACCGTTCCTGAGGTCTCTCCTATTTTAGCACAGTATAATCTAATTATTAGAAACATTATTTTATTTATTTACTTGTATTATTATAATTCTAATTCAATTTAAAGCCACGACATTTAAATTCAATATCCTTTTATTTGTTTGTTGATTCCATTTAATGATGGATTCCAATGAATGAGTTGTAATTTAATTTTGTGTATGGGTGTTATTAGCCTGAAATAAAGATTTAATATTATTATTATGTAATATAATATGAATCAGAAAAAAAAGAAATGTGCAAGAGATTTGCACTTGCACATTTAATTTTTTTCGGATTTACACATTTAGGTTCCGTACAAACTTAAGGTTTTTTTCTGGCAAGCATCTTATATTACCAAAACCAACTTTAATATTCTGGAGAGAGATTATCCCCACAGACATCTAATACTTCTGAACTTCTGAACCAGGACTGGTTCAGAAACCAGGCGGTTGCGGGTTCGAATCCCGCAAGGGGCAAATGTTTGTGTGATGAGCACGAGCAATTTGTACCTAAGTCATGGATGTTTATATGTATTTATGTATTTCTATCCGTTATCCTAGTCACCATAGCACAAGCTCACGCTTAGTTTGGGGCTAGGTAATTGGTGTGTTTGTTGAAAAAAAAAACATAATCGTAAAAGCTGCTATTAGTAACTTCAAGTCTACCCTTACTGATAATCTAAAAAAGGCAAACATTAATTATTGGGGATGAGCTACTGATATTCTGTGCAAGTAGTAAATAATTAATTACTGAATTTAAAAAAGTGTATACAGCTAGGCCACAGAATAAGTACAGAACGGTTGGGAACAGTACGAGCGCGAATGCACACTTCGTTTGAGATTAGTGCAACAAAAAAAAATATTTTAACTATTCAGACAAAGTTTAAATTAAACAATAAACGGTATATATTAGTTTTAGGCAACCTGTTGTTGTTTCAGGGAGGAAAATACGATTTTTCTTGTATTTCATTAGTGAATTCATTTCACGTTACACGCCAATGTCGGAATCGTCGCAAGATACCTATAATGAATTTGTAATTTAAATCGTATAACTTTGAAATTAAAATATTTTAGTTATTATTGGTTTATATTTCCGTTTTTCTCGTTTCATTCTCAAGAATAAATCAAACAACTAGATACGAGTGCCACTACCACGATAGTTTTTTGTCCATAAAGCAGAATTCGACAGCCGTAGGGCGAGCGCTGAGTTCTACACGCTCGGCGCTATGAAAAGTGAAGTACACACAGATGTTTGTCTTCTGTACTTTCGGTATTTCGGTATTTGACATGTCACGATTAATGCTGAGCAGGGGCCTTTTTGGCACCAGTTGGTCTAATGCTATGTACCGTACCTAATTCATTTTATCTGCGTGCCAAATAAATGATTGAATTTTAATCACACGTCTCACCGAATTATGAGAGTGAAGTAAAAAAGAGTGCACCAGTGTATTGCGCACACACTTGTGCTCTATAATATCTTCCGCGTTGGCTAAATCTCGGCTGAGATTGGCCGCTGTAGTTGAAATTCGGCTAGGAGGACATTATTATAATAATTATAACTCAGATGAACAGCACCATCAATCAACATAAAATAAAACAACAAATCCGTCATTACTGAAGAATAGCCTGTATGGACTCTGTCCCAAGGCTGTAAACCTGTTAGCCAAAGGACGTGGGCTCATATCCTACCCGTTTGGTTTCTTATTTAAACTTATGTTAATAAGAAAGAACACTGTGAGTGCTGAAAAATATAAAAAAAACTAAAGTAAACCTGTATTCAAAAAAGCGTCTTCCTATACAGCTAGGGGTTCTCAGACTGACCTGCGCTAACGGTGGTTGCGCCATAAGCGGTTGCACGGCCGGTGGGGCGGGCGCAAAGGCGGGCGACGCGCTCGGGAACTGCGCGCCGCTCAGTCCCATCTGTTGCTGCTTCAGCTCGTTTATCGTTAGCCGCGGCTGGAAGTACACCGGGGGATCAGTTGGCGATTCGGTTGACTGAATCCCAGCACGAATACCGCGTAATTTTATTTGTCTATTTATTTGGTACACATAACAAATTACTGTCATAATACAGCCGGGTTACAAATTATAGTAATATATACTCAGGACTATAATTCTCAAACATGTGTACACAATAAGATAAATGAATTGAACAAGTGATAGAAAAATAAATAAAAACATTAAATGAGCCAAACGGAAAATACAGTTAATTTTGAAGCAATGACGTAGGAATTGACTTTATCTCAATATTCTGTTAGTTTTCACTGCTTACCAAACGTTGAATTCGAAAGGATTGGCGTTAGGTAGTAGGCCTGCAGGTTTCTCTATCTCTTTTGCGAATGAATCATAAAAAATATATTAATAATAAAGAATGTTCAACCGTGCGTGCGTTATTAATTAGCACTGTAAGGAATTCAAACCCTTGAAACTCGGACATTCCAAACGGTGTGGTGATCGCATTTTATAGAATGTACTCAGGGCCGACAGGTATCTAATTGTATGCTTTGACAAGGTCTAGGGTGCTGAAGACCTTTAAAGGGATTATGGCGGGGGTGGCAGTTTGTCAGGGCCCCGAGGCTGGAGGTCTAGAGGCTTGCTGGAAGCCTAGGGACCTGATGGAGGACAGAGACCCAGTGAAGACCTGTGGAGGCCTAATAGAGGTTTACAAAAGTCTAATGGAGACGTACGGAGGCCTACCGATTAGGTACTTATCTACTATTATTTTGTTACGATTAGGCCTACGGAAACCTAGTGGAGACCTATGGAGGCCCAGTGGAGATCAACGGAGGCCTAGTCAAGGTTCACAGAAGTCTAGTGGAGATCTAGAGGCCTAGTGAAGGCCGTCGGAGGTCTAGCAGAGACCTAGAGGCCTAGTGGAGACTTAGAGAGGTCTAGTAGAGGCCAACAGAGGTCTAGCAGAAACCTAGAGGCCTACTGGACGCCTACTGAGACCTAAAGAGGCCTAGTGGACTTAGAAAGACCTAGTGGAGGCCTACGAAGGTCTAGCGGAGACCTAAAGGTCTAGTGGACGCCTACAGCGGCCTAATAGAGACTTTGAGAGACCTAGTGGAGGCCTACGAAGGTCTAGCGGACATCTAGAAGCCTAGAGAATGCCTACAGAGGCCTAGTGGTGATTAACGGAGGCCTAGTGAAGAGGTATAGAGGTCCCAGAGGTATAGGGACCTAGTGGACACCTAGGGAGGCCTACAATCACTTACCGGTTGCGGGCTAGCGAACATGTTCCTGGGCGGTTCGCTGGGCGCGAAGGGGTTGGGGGCGGGCGGATCAGGTGCAGCTGGTTGCAGTAGTCGCTCGAGGTTCACCAGGGACGAGTTCTCGCCGAGGAACGCCGAGGGGGACTTCTTGATGGCGCCCGTGCTGACCGTGGGCGGGGACACTGGCTTGCCGTTTAGGTGCTCGTCTGGAATGTTGTTTCTGACGTTATGGAAATGTCAACAGGTGAGAGCATTCTCGAACTTATACTAGTAATGTCCTCATAGCCGAATTTCGACTACCGCGGCCAATCTCAACCGAGATTAGCCAACTGCGCGGGATTATTATAGTGTGCAAATGTGTGTGTAACTATCACGTTATGGGGGAACGGTATAAAAGCCTGTTCGCCAGCTACTCATTTCAGTCGTCCGTGCTCAGCCGAGGCGACAACATCTCCTGAGGATGCCGCGTGGAGTGGCGAAACGCGTCGAGGTTTTTTTCACGTTGGTGTTGGTAACTAACAACTGCATTAGCTGTAGCAGGCCTGTGTATCTCCCCGCGGAGGTAGCAAAAACGTACCTACGCGCGGCGCACCTACGAAGGTGCTAAAACAAGTTTCGTGTCGCTACCGGCCAGAGCCACGCTCGCGCGTTTTATTCACCGGCGGCCGCGCGGCTACGTTGCTGGCTGGACGAGAATGAATAAAGTACTAGAAAGAGGCGCTAGATGGCGTTAAAAGCTTCTCGTAGCAGTCAACCCTATCGCGTCGCGTGATATTACGTCACTGAATAGGTTTAGTGTATTATGAATCATATTCCAGAGCAATAAGTATGAAATTATCTTGCAATGAATTTTTGTAGGTGTCTACACGAAAATGTGCTTGACTCTTTAGAGGCGAACTAAATTACGCCATATTGTTGACGACATTGAGTAGACATTTCTTTGAATACAATTGCTAAGTCATACTTCTGTACGAAGTACTAGTATTCTGTGGCTGTAGTGCATGCGTATTGAGGGAGGGGGGGCGGTGCATTCTGCATTTGCCTGAACTGGTACTCAACGCGGTTGCGGTTGGTGTGGTTTTGGTGCCTGCGCTAGCGTCTCTAAGCGGAAATTTAAAGCGAAATAATTTTATTTTATTTTTTCCATCTCCAAATGTGTGCGCAATTTATACACAAGTGCACTCTCTGTTCCTTCACTCTCATAATTCGGTGCTTCGCTCCTATTGGTCGTAGCGCAATGCTATAATTGCTTATAACCTTCCTCGATAAATGGACTATCAAACACAAAAATATTTTTTCAATTCGAATCAGTGCAGTAGTAAGTTAAACGCGCTCTTCAGCTTTATAATATTAGTATTGATTAGTACATTAGGATCTACGAGGTCCCGAGTTTGAATCTCGGGTCGGGCCGAAAGTGTTGGATTCTTCTATCTTGAAATAAGTCAGACACAGCTCCGAAGTCAGGATGTTGGTGGTGCACCCCCGTGCCTCAGAAAGCACGTTAAGCCGTTGGTCCTGCGCCTGATCTCTCTACGGTCATGTCGGACTGCCGTCTCACCGAATTATGAAAGTGAAGGAACAGTGAGTGCACCTGTGTATTTAATTGCGCACTATAATATCTCCCGCGCAGTTCGCTAGTTTCTGTTGAGATTGGCCGCTGTAGTCGAAATTCGGAGGACATTATTATTATGATTAGTACGGATACTCACGTAGCCCGGTGAGGTCGAAGGGGTCGGAGTCCTGCCTCTGCGGCGCCTGGGCGGGCGGTCGCTGCGATAACGCGTCGAACTGCTCCAGGGACCCCGACGATGGCGAAGATACCGACACGGGGGACTTGCTCTACAACAAATAAGTATAATACAAATTGAAATTGAAATTAATTTCGCTCACAAAAATTAATGGACTGTGTCATCCGGTGGGACTCGAACCACACACACATGACACAGTCCATTAATTTTTGTGACCGAAATTAATTTCAATTTCGTAAAAACTTACAAAATAATTGCTTAAGTTTTGAAAATAATTATAAGTTAAGCTGATTTCATCTAAACTGATGGTCAAATATTTGTAAAAATATTTCCATCAGATACATTCCCCAAGTATTGATGAAATCGAACGCCGGCTCACTGGCGTAGCAAGCACTTACAAAAATTCGTCGGCTGACTAACGACCTCCGTAGCTCAGTTGGTAAGAGCACTCACCCGAATAGCGAGGGGGCGTGGATTCGAGTCCCACCGGATGACACAGTCCATTAATTTATGTGAGCGAAATTAATTTCAATTTCGTAAAAACTTGCAAAATAATTGCTTAAGTTATTAAAATAATTATACAAATAGAAATAAAAATATTTAATTAGGAATTGCAAAAATTCGTAACGCAAAAACGAATAGCGAACATTTGGAAAGTCGAAACGTATACGACGTAACGAATAAGGTTGCGCTATGACGTCGCGGCGGGGTACGTATACCTCGTGACCGCGGATCGGGATCGTTATGTAGAAGTGGAAATGTGGAATGAAAAACACACCAACGACGTTTTTAAATACTGTTACAAGCAATGGTAGCGTGCATTTAAAATGGGTAGATACGTCATTAGCGCGCGTAAATTGATTGCCTCAAATTTGCTCAATATTGCATTCAAATATGACATTTGACACATTTTTGGGTGCTCGGCGCATCAAATTCGAATCGCCACGCAGTAGATGACAAGTTCTACTTATTTTTTAAAAACACTGTCAGTAAAACACAATTTTATGGATTACTTCGCGATTTATTTAAATTTTATTTAAAACCTGACGTTTCGAATACTTAACAATAATAATAACAATACCTTAGTCTCCCTGTGACCACGAACGCTGTAAAGTGTTCGAAACGTCAGGTTTAAAATAAAATGTAAATAAATCGCGAAGTAATCCGTAAAATTGTGTTTTAATGAGTTCAACAATTCGCGTAAACGTAAGAAACAAATATACACTGTCAGTGCCGGTACATGATAATGTGACATAGTGTTACCATTGCTAGCGGCGCCCAGGGGTCCGCGGGCGCGGGCGTGGCCCACGGGTCGCGCGCCGGGCTGCCCACCGCCGACCACGCGTCCGACGACGTCTCCTGCCGAACCAACACTATTGTGACCACTCATTTTGACAGGAACAAGCAAACATAATTTTGAAAAAAAAAACACCCGACTGCAAAAAATATAATATTTTTGAAATTATCTTTTTACTGGCTTTCATTTGATACCTATATCAAGTTTAAATAAGAAATCAAAAATTATTTATACCCATATAATAGTAAGGAAAAAAAATTCCCCCCTCCCCCTTTATTTCCATTTGCGGGCGCCAGTTTTTAAATGTATATAGCCTATGTCACTATCACAATTTGGACAAATTTAACGACACCTCATATGTCAAAAACTGTCCAGCCGATTGGGCTGTGGAGCGTGCCAAACAATTATACATACTCTCGAAAAACATAACCCTGCTTCTGCAGTCGGGTAAAAACATTTTTCAATGTATTAGAACAGTTATTTACGTGTACAGTGGGCCCCGCAATGACTTACCCAAATCTGTCAAAATGATTTGGAACTCTATGTGATCAACATGAAGTTGAAATATGGTTGAAATATCTTGCAAATGACAGGTCAGGGTAGGTTGATGTGGTGGGTACATTCACCTTTTTGTGGCATTGTTGCAAGCGCTGTGATCACGGAATAACTGAAATCTTGCAGGTGGCATGTTATAGTACCGTTGGTGAACGCAATAAAAACTTCGATTCCCGCCTCTGGTAGTCATTTTTTCGAGTGCAAAAATATATTTAAAAGCTTCAAAATCAAAATCGAAAATCATTAATTCGATTTGGGTAGAAAATGACAAAAAAGATCTTCACTTATTCCGTGGTGCTTGCAACTAATGCCGCAATATCAGAAACTCGAAAATAAAAAAGTACATGGCAGCAATCCCGTTAATAACTATTTTAATGTTGATGACCATGTAAGTTGAAAACAATATTTTCGATTTTTTGTTAAACTTTCTTATAATGGCTATTAATTAAAGTCTGTGACATCCAATAAAATATGATCAAGTAACATTATCCAAAGATTAAGACACACGGACTGGCTTGTCTTGTATAGCTTACGTTTTCTAGTTTGCATGTTAAAAACACAAGTAACTAATTAAAAAAACCGGTGTTTTTACAAAAAAAAGCCTTTTTTAAGCCTGTAAATTTACTAGACGGCCAATTTGAAATGAATCCACATAGTTGATATTACATAACGAACACATTAATTTTCAACAAGGTGTCTTTGATTTAAAATTGGTAATCTTATAAATAGATAAGGCTAAAACACTCATTAAAACAAATAAGGCTAAAACAGTTGCATAATTTTTATAAATAACAACAATTGTTATAGTCTTCCACAATGCAAGAAATAATTAATGTCAGTTTTTACATTTATTTAAAGAAATTTTAAAAAAAATCAGTTTCTTTTCATTTAAGAATCTATTATTTATAAAGAAAGTTATTCAAAAATAAAATCTGTTCTCTTAGGAAAGAAACTCTGGCTTCACAAAAGCACATTGTAAAACAAGGAACATTCGCTTATACAAAAATTTCTAAATAACTTTTGAAATGAAAACACACCCTAAATGAACAGGAAAATGGGACAGTTGAGATATGAAATATCAAAAGAAAAACAGAGCATCATACAGATTCCGAGTAGCGCTTTACATTAAAACAAATTATAGACATCACATACTACTCGTTTCACCATAGCCACTAAAACAAATTCTTACCATAGGCTCGGAAAATATCCCAAAACCGAGATCCAAATGCAAGAACTGACAAAAAGAAGGTATAAATACAACTACTTTGTTATGTTAACTTATATACGATTTTCTGTACTGAAATGGTGGCTTCATACATTACAAGGGTTATTAGAAAGGTCAGAACATCGGTTCCTAACCTGAGTAACGAGTAAAATTGGTATAAAATTTAAAATAATTTATTTTGGTGCGTCAATTGATATTCCTGCTATGTCAATGGATTCTATAATTTCCTTGGCATCAGACAGTTGTTTAGTTTCAAGTTTCTAAATTATTTTCAGCTGTCTGTCATTCCGTTTTTCATTAAAGAAACATAATAATTTGCTTGCCTTGTTTGTATTATATTTGGGTCGGCGCAGTATTTTTTTCTCTTTCATTATAATCCTTATCACTTGTCATTAACTCATCCACCCCTTTCACAATCATATCATGGTACAGTTCATTCGTTTTCTTGATCAGCCTCTTCCCTTTCATCCACTACCATTTATACTCATCACTCTTTTAATCACATGTTGCTAACTGTCTTCTCATTACATGTTCATACCAAGATAAACAGTTTTTCTGTCACAGGCGCCAATTTCAAAATTTCCCCTTTTATAAGGTAAAATTTTAGTAACCGATGAAACTTACGAGGGCAAAGGCAACAGTATTAGTAAATAATGTTTGTAAAAACCTTTTATTTTTCTACGCTAGGTTACGAGAAAAACGCAAAAAAAAAATTTGATTTCTAAGTAAACAGTATCATTATTACTCTCTTGCTTGCGAGCGATAAAGACCAGACGATAGGGGCAGTGATCTTAAATATATTTTTTTTGTTCGGATAATATCCCGTTTTTTGGAAAATAATGTTCAGGTCGTATTTTTCTGATATAGTAAGAGGCTCTGTTAAAATAACGTCACTTGCTAAAATGTAACCTTGTATACTCATTACCTCGTCCATTCTTGTCACTCCATCTCAACATTCTCATCTCCGCTGCATTAAGGTGTATATCTCACCTGTTTCTGGGGCGGTGGCAGGCCCCAGGGGTCCGCGGGGACGGCGGGGGCGACGGGGGCCGCGGGGGACCCCAGGTTGACGTCCAGCAGGTCTAGCAGGTGCGACTGCTGCGGCTCAGACTTCTTGTTGTTCACCGTGCCCGATGTCGAGTCTGGGGTCCTGGGGGAGTGATGGAGGCGTTAAATGAGTTACCTTTTTTATACAATGGTGGGGCTAAGGCTGCGTTTCCACCGGGTATGTACGATGATGCCTATTAATAAAAACCAATAGAATAGTGTAATGTGTGAATAGTGTAGTAAAATAGTTCCGAACTTTTATAAACTGTATATGTACTGTATATAACATAGCTGTTCAAAAAGAGGCAAAACGCAAAAGTGGACAAAGTTTCCCCACTGGCGGAGTTCCCCGATCTACCGTGTCGTCCGGTGGGATATGAACGTCGTGGATTCAACAATCGATTGTGTGATTGTGTTGTGTGCAAAAAAATTACTTTCGTAAAAAACTTTTAAAGATATTGCTACATAGATCATAAAAATCATAAATAATACAATAGAATCGTTTCATTTACAAAGCCTCGCTCAGCGCAACTCCTATTACAACAGCTTAGCGGCTCGCACACTCGTGGAAACGCAGGCTAATATAATTCTTCTAACTTACTTTACAAACCATCTCGATAATCTGTCATGGATTACTACTTTTTTGTTCAAAGTTCCAAAGAGAAGAAATACTTAACTAACCTTCTATAACTTTGATTACTAGTCGTAGTTACATTAATAACTACTCGATCAACAATTAAAACCAACGAAAGAATCAACAATACAGCGATGTCTATCAACCAACACAGGTAAAAATAGGATTGAAATACGACTAACATTATCTTGTTTAAACAAACAAATGATAAACTATAGTCCGATTGCTTATCTGAGACGTCGCCTTCGGGAGGGCGGGGTGCGAGGGTAGGAGAACGGGGTTCCTGAGCGGTGCGGGGCGGGCGCTTGTGAATTGATTGGGTGATTCAAATTTAGAAATTCGAAATTCGCGTTCTTTTCAAAATTCAAATAAATAGCCCAATCAAACTGTTCTCGTCTACCCCCGCACCTCGCCTCCCCGCAAGCGAGGTTTCAGATAAGCGGTCAGACTATACACCCGACGAGTGCACTTTTTTGATTCTTCGTCCGTAATTTTATATAAATTAAATAAAATAAATATATTTTTCAACAAACACACCAATTACTAAGCCCCAAAGTCCAAACTAAGCGTGAGCTTGTGCTATGGTCACTAGGATAACGGATAGACATGCTTATATATGTCACCGTAAGATTATAAACATCGTTTGATTACAATCTATCTCGTGAGATTGTAAACTGTCGAAAAATTGTGAACCGTAACATATGATTGCAATTTAACGCATTATTTATCGCTATATTATAATCTATCGAAGTGAAACTGTTTAATGACAATCTGTCCCGCGTCAAATTGTCAACTGTCCGAAGGCTCTTCCTGATTGGTCGGTCTTATTGCAAGAGCGACCAATTACGACCAGCCGTTCTTTGCCCCGCAGAGTTAGAAATGAAATAAATACCAAAACAAATATTAAAACACGAAAAATTTATGAAATTTAAGTAATGTTCGGAAACTAGCACTAATTCGTTGGTTTATCATTCAAACTGCATTTTTTTAATTATTTACAGAAATTTTTACGTCCACAATAATTTAAAATAACTAATTCTATAGATATAAGTTATTTTCAACACGAAATTAATTTATAGTCACGAAAACACAGTAGTTTACATTCAACAACAAACCAAATAACAAACAAATATGGCGAGTGCCGGGGCGGCGGGGGGCACATAACGTTTAACCAATCAGCGCCTGAGATGCATTCCGTTCTACGCCGGTTCACAATTTGACCGCTTCCCATCGATAGATTACAATATAGCGAAAAATAATGCGTTAAATTGCAATCATATGTTACGGTTCACAATTATTCGACAGTTTACAATCTCACGAGATAGATTGTAATCAAACGATGTTTATAATCTTACGGTGACATATACATTTATAAACATCCATGACTTCTACAAATGCTCGTGCTCATCACACAAACATTTGCCCCTTGCGGGATTCGAACCCGCAACCGCCTGGTTCAGAAGTCCATGGCGCGATGCGCAAACCACTACACCAAGACGGCCGCCAATATGATCTACTACTACAGCGATATTGCTCAACACGGGCACCGAACCGGCACTAACTGTAATGCGGGCAGGCACGCCACGCAGCCGCGAAGCCAACGCGCCCAGCAGCCGCCCGGCTCGCGTTGCCACAGCGATCGGAAGTACTCTTCTAGTCTATGGGTAAGGAGCGGGGGTGAGAGGGACGGGGTTATGTAGTGAGGTGGATGTATAAAGGATTGATAAGGATTAGGCCTGTTGCCCACGTAAACCGCACGTCGTACGCATGCTACAGTCATTTGAAAGTTGCTTGCATCTTACGTAGAGAGTAACGTTGCCGCTCGATAGTCGGCTATTGATAGTCTATCGATAAGACTATAGACATTTAAGGCAAAAACAATAGTATCGATAGTCTATCGATAGCTCCGTTAGTATAAATACATCGACACGCAGCAATACATTCCATAGTATCGAAGTACAATATTGAATGCACTATACTATTGTACAGTAACAATCGATACTATTGACAGTTGTGTCCTATCGATAGTGACCTTTTATTCAATAGTATCGATTACAAAAGTCAAAGCCGATAGTATCGATACTACCGATGGTGATTACGATTTTAAGCTGCAATACTATCTTGTGCGGTATTGCTGCGTGCCGATAGTATTTATACTAACTGAGCTATCAAAAGGCCTATCGATATAGATGATTTGCATGCATTTGTCAAATGACGCCACCGTAGGCAGTAGGCTATATTTAATGATGAAGAAGCTGCAGGTGTACTATGTTAGAAGAAAGAAACATTGATGAGACAGTGGCATAGTTCAATTTCATACATTTTGTTACCGATAGTGACCCTGGACTCTTCTATAACTCTGTTTTGATGGCGTATGTTCATGTGGCCCATCGACTGCATGTCGCTTAGCGAGCTATTTAACGGTCTATGCTGGGGATATCGCGGGGAGGGATAGAGATCAATCCGGAACGAGATCATCCGTCAAAAGACGAAAGTCATAGATAACGTTCAGAGGTGCAATAAGCTGAAGTGGCAGTGGGCTGGTCATTTTGTCGCAGACCCGACGGGCGCTGGAGTAGGAAAGTTCTGGAATGAAGTCCACGTCTCGGGAAACGTAGTGTGAATTGAGGAAGGCCGACGGTGGTGGCTAGATGCGAGAAGCGCAGGACCGTGAAAGTTGGCGCAGTCTTGGAGAGGCCTATATCCAGCAGTGGACTGTAATAGGCTGGTATGTTGATATTTATGTGACCGCATCGTCGCAGCGATACTTATTTACTCCGCCGCAAATCTGAAGTCTCATCGGTAGATGCGACTGGCTGATGGCGAGCGCCAGCTGCAGCTGTAGCTCCTCCCGCCGTATGTTAGTGTGACTGGTACGCGGTACAGTCGCATACAGCACACGGCAGTCTCACCGGAAGTCGTGCTGCAACTGGCTGATGGCGAGCGCTAGCTGCAGCTGTAGTTCCTACCGCCGTATGTTAGTGACCGGTACCCGGTGCAATCTCACCGGTAGAGATGTTCTTAACGGCTATATTTCGATAGCATGCTACATAGAATATGCAAAATTTTTATAGCAGCTCTTTTCTGTTAACTGTTAAAAAGCACCGTCAAACGTCCGCCCGGTCCACGCACAACACAACGGCTGTGACTGCGATCCATCGGTCGACTGGTATAATACAGCAATCATAATGACATAGAATATTATTATAACGAAACGCGGCTTGCCAGTAGGCATGGAACATTTCATGAATAGCAGGTGAAAAATCATATGAAATGAATTTCATTGTTCACACCTGCTTTTTTTTTCATATAGACTGCTACAAATAGAATAGAATAGAATAGAAAACATTTATTTGGCACAACACACAAGATAGAGTAAAGAAAAAAAAACAAGTGACAAAAATAATACTGTAACAAAAATTAAATATAAAAACTTATAAACCTAGAAAGTGTACCAAAAAGGTCCCCGCTCAGTATAAGTCGTGACAAATCGCACTCTGCGAAATCATAGATCATGCTCATTTGATTTCATTCATTGATATCGCGCGAGCGAGCGAGCGAGTAGGAATTATTTGCCCTAGGTGCGTGTTAGAAAAAGACAAACACACTAGTTATGCGATCATAGGTAACGTCATACTGGGCGGGCATTTTAAGAACTTTAAATCTCTGAACATAATGTTTAGATTCGTTTAATAATGATATTTCATATAGTAGCAAATTAGCAACCGTTCACAATAATTCATATTTCATTCTAAGTAGCAAATAGCAAAAAGTGTTACATTATGACACTGCGAAGAAAAATCATTCCCAATGAAATTTCACATGTGATTTCATATGAAATAAAATGAATGAAAAGTAGCAATCATTTCCATGCCTACTCGCCAGTAGAGCGGGCGGAGCCGCGTACCGGTGCGGTCAACGACTAAATCACTCGGGTACGTTAAAAATTAATGTTATAAATCTATGCTCGCACGCGAGTTCAGACTGGATTAGCGCACCACGGTGGGTCACTGTGAGTACGTTTTTGCTACATACGCGGGGAGTTACACAGGCCTGGCTATACGTTACATTATCCACCACTACTCACCGGAAGTCGTGCTGCGACTGGCTGATGGCGAGTTGCAGGCGCACGTCGTCGGAGCGGCGACGACGCTCGTCCCTCTCGGCCTCCTCGCGCGACATGGCAAGCGCCAGCTGTAACTGTAGTTCCTCCTCGCCAGCGGTAAGAGGCCGGGCCAGCTCCGCGTCCCGGCCCGACCACTCCGCTGAGCCGGTGCCGACCTGGGGTAACAGGAGGACGTGAGAGACACACGACTTCTTCTATATACTGTTTTAACGTTTATGTGCAATAACCTAAAAACCAACCAAGTGTAGTTTCGTTGTCGGATACTGTTAGCGTTGTGGAAAAATAATTTATAGTGACCTACCTATTTTATATATGTGCTCTGTAAACGATACCTAAAAGTAAAGTTAGCCTATAGCTGGGCAAAGGCCTCACCTAAACTATGAGGAGGTACGAGCTATACTCCACTACGCGGGCTCAGTGCGGATTGGTGGAGGGGTGTCTGTAAGGCAAGTGACCAGCCTGACTGTCAGATGTTATCAAGCCTCCCTACGGCCTCTGATTAGGCTTAACGACAATAAACTTAAATAATACCTAATGCCTGGGAGGCAGTGGCCTAAAATCGTGGAGAGTGGCGTAAGGGTAGGGAGGCCTTTGCCCTGCGTGTCCCACACACGACAGGCTCCTAATAAAAATGCCTAGAAATTTGGATGGTGATTAAAGTCACTTTGTACTTTAGTACGTACCTCGACCGGCGGGTAGGTGGGGCTAGAGGGCGTGTCGAGCGCTCCGTCGCTGCCGAAAGCGCTGGCACTCTGAGCGAACCGCTGTTTCGCTTTGAGCGCTCTCGCTCGCTCGTTCTTTAACCTCTCCTCGTCTTTCAAAAGGTTAACTAGCTGCTTCGCCTTCTCGCGAACGTTCAGTCCTGGAAGAGAAAAAGATAATTAAAATACAATCATTAATATTAATGTTCTGTGAGCCGAATTTCGACTACAGCGGCCAATCTCAACAGAAATTAGCTAACTGCGCGGGAGATATTATAGCGCACAAGTGCACTCTCTGTTCCTTCACTCTCAAAGTTTAGTAAGATGGCATGACCGAAAAGATCAGGCG
Organism: Pyrausta nigrata; assembly: GCA_949316185.1. Classification (NCBI taxonomy): domain Eukaryota; kingdom Metazoa; phylum Arthropoda; class Insecta; order Lepidoptera; family Crambidae; genus Pyrausta; species Pyrausta nigrata. Next base: position 829,478 of record OX438943.1, read on the forward strand.
CAGAACCAACGACATAACGTGCCTTCCGAGGTACGAAGTTTTAACACCACCAACTTCCAGACTCTGGAGGATTGAGACCTGAGTTCACCAAATTTTAATCAGCCGGAGACGGTTATTTTGACATAATTCTCATAGCAAATATGTCAATTAATGCTAAACCGGCAGATTAAAAATTAATCATTGTGTTGGTGAACTCCAGGCTTATTCACCGCTTGACATTTTTATAGTCTGCTCAAAAACCACACTCATTCTCGCACATAGCCTAAACAAGAGCGCTCGCTACTTCCATATTCAAATTCAAATCATCGTTCTTCTTTGCTCACACCCACATCATCTTCCTTCACTTTCACCTTGCAGTCTAATTCGCATGTACATTCCACATACATTTAAGTTTCTTCTCTTTTTGAATTCGGCTGTAGACATAAACCTCTTTTTGGGCAGCTGAAGCTAGCAAAGTGCACGACAGGCTACCCTTTGACCGTCTAGTTCTTGTTAGCCTATTTTTAAGTTCTTTTCGCGAACCTTTTGTCCGGTAGAGGAGGACACTACAAAATCACTTTAATGCTTTATAATTAATTCGAAAGTGTTCTTTACAAGCCACCCACTATTGCCAAAATAAGCACATGCGATTGATTTATCATATTCTAACACAGGTATTAAATTACTCTGTAAACAATTGAATGAAACGTGCTGTTTAGATATTTTATTCCAATTGTCAAACAGCATTGTCCAATTAAAATGTGTACTAATTTCCCTGACAACAGTTTTTTACCTAAGTAATAGTTATTTCGAAGCGAGTGGATACCATTATCCTGATTAGCATACCGTGCGTGAAACCGTGTCTGGGGTCTTACTCTGTAACTGATGTCTTTTATTTCATATCTAGCCATCGCACTCGCGTAACATGTCATGCTAGCTTAAGTGAAAGAGACGGCTGTAGTAGAAAATACGGACATACGTCAAAGTAGGGATTCTGCGATAGAAGATAGCGTTACGTGGACGATTAGCATTCGCTAGCGAAGTAATTAGGCGTACGCTAATTAGTTGTGCAACTGATATTGGAAAGTGTCACTTCTTATTTTATGAGTTAAGCAACAATAATAGTTATTTTACCTCGTTAACGTAATGCAGTACTGAAAGGCATGACCGAATTAAAAAAAATGGATTTAAAATCTTTTGATTGCGATTCTCTATGAATTCAATGATTTGTAACCAGTGGAAGTTTGGAATTTCAATTCCTTTAATTTGTAATAGTTTATTGACTTTAGTAAGCCATGACTACGTAAATAAAATAAAATAAATAAACTATACCAGAAATTATTTCTACCATAAAAATTAGAATCTGGATAATTTAACATTGAAATTGACCTTGATATCGTTAAGAAAATAGCTCGCATAACAAATGCATACTACAAACTAGGTTAAACACGGCATAATTAGAATAAGTATAATTCATTATACCACAGAGAGATATTAGCGCGTGAGAAGCGACCTTGGTGCGTGCGAGCAACTAAAAACTTCCCATCACAAACAATGGCGCCACAATATGGGATTGTGTTTGGACATTGAACCTGGCTCGGGGAAATGTAGGAACGTAAATGTTGGCACTAAAATGTTGTTTGTTATTTTGGACAGATAGTAACATTCGAACATTTACGCCTAACATCATACATTCACGGCTCGCTTCTTCCCAAAATAAAATGTTTTTTTGTTTGGGGATTTTGTCTTTCTTTACTATGAAATGAAGCCAACGAAATGCCTCACAAAGACGCATGCGAATCCTCTAACAATGCTATCAGGATTATTATCCTACTGGCAAAGAAAAACTACATGCAACAGGTGGATAAAGACACATTTCACGTTATGCAACCCATCTCTCACGTAGATTCGTTCATACCCTAAATCAAAAACATACCTTGATCCTTCCCCTCCTCCATATACTGGAAGTCCTTAAGCGTGTGTATGGCGAAGATGTTCTCCTTGCACTGCATGGCCACTTTCTCGCTGCCAGTCTTTATGAGGTACTCCATCAGCACCAGCGCCTTGTACACGTGCCGCCAGTTCTTGCCGTGGTCGTTGAGACGCTTCCAGATCATCTGTATGGAAGAATAAATAAATAAATGGTAAATAACAAACACACCAATAACCTAGCCCCCAAGGTAGCTTGTGCTATAGTGATTAGGATAACGAATATACATACATAAATACGTTTTTTATAAACATCCATGACTTAGGTACAAATGCTCGTGCTCATCACACAAACACTTGCCCCTTGCGGGATTCGAACCCGCGAATACTGGTTTTGTAGTCCGGAGCGCGAACCACTACACTAAATGTAGTCAAGTATTGTATTGTATGACAGAATAAATAAATAAATACTAAACAACATTACATACATTACCTAGATTCCAAAATAAGTTGCTAAAGAGCACTTATAGGCTGCTATGCTCTAGGGTGCTGGTGGTTTAGAGTACCACAATATCCCACACCCGAGACAATATAGAAAATATGGTTTATACATTACCCTGACCGGAGATCGAACCTCAGAGATGGCGACTCCATGATAAATCGCAGTCGGCCACAAAGATCGTCAACTGTCTAGTCAGTCAGTAGTCAGTCTAGTCTTAACTAACGCTAGATAAAACTTGAGCAGCAATATTTCTTAACTATAAAGGGTACGCCCATTGAGCAACACGTAAAAAATGACTCTATCCCCAAAAATATTAAGAGGGAGACGAAATAACTCTCAGATCAAAGAATCGTGACACATGAACAAACTTAATTACTCCATTATTTCAAACCAACTTTCATGACAATAAGTAGGAAAATCAATACTGATAGCAGTCATTAGAAGGTACCTCAACCCACATCATAGACCTGACCTCTATCTAACCAAAACACAACGTGCTCAAAACTAAACAGAGTTGACGATGTATTTTCGAATGTAGCCGTCCCTTTCACCCACGACAAACCGACAACGCAAACGAGCGTGATGTCTAGACTCGAAAATACAGACATCGTCAACAGAACTAGGGCCTCAGAGCCTCACCTGCATGATCTCCGTGAAAGCCATCACGTTGTAAGTGAGGTCGGCGATCTCCGCCATCAGCGTACTTGAGGGGCCCCATGGGTCGTTTGATGTTGCTTCGCGCACTTTTACCTGGAACCAACACGTTATAATGACTTCACTTTATCAACCTTAATATTTCAAAATTAAAACGTAAAGTAAAGCCACATCAGCAGCTCGAGCTGCCAATGTCAGCCAGTTAAGCAGCCGGGGTCAACAACTCAAGCAGTCGTTAATATGAAAAGCGCCTTTGCGGCCATAGTGGCAGAAGGCGTGACACTATGGCGTTTTCATAATTATGTTTGACAAGAGGCGCACGCTGTCGCGCTCACTCTAGGCCCACAGTGTGGCCGAACACAAAGTCTAAGCAGTTCCCGCTACTCGAGTAGTCAGAAGCAAGATTCGAATCGAACGTTCTCGTTGTTTTTAGTTTTGGGACTATCACAGAATCTTTTTTTTAAATGCGAATCCATACCTGAGCATCAGAGTAGTTGTGCGCGAGGTTTTTAATATTTCTCCTTAGGCCCGCCACGTTTACTTGCATTTCGTCCCGACCTCGGGGCATCTGAAACACGCAACATTCCATACACTACCGCTCCACGGGGTGTGTTGCGATCGATTTAATAGTACATTGAAGATAGAGTTACTAGCAATTCAGCAATTACGCCATTCATGGTTATTCGTTGTGCCGAGTAATGCACACTCGTATGAATAAAACTAGAAAAATAAGTTTAGCTGCAACATAATGAAAGAGGAACTGATATTAAGGATAGCTTTGAAGACACTATGAATGAGCTAGTAGTAAGAGACTGGTCCGCAATTATTCTAGTACTCTACAACTGTATTTGAAGAAGTAAATAAACCAATATATCAATTGACAAATCAATATTAAGTTTTGTAATAATTCATGCATGACAATTTTATAAGTCAAGGAATACAGTTGTAACTAACATAAACATTGGTTGTGCTATTATAGGTTTTATGTTAAATTGCTATAAAGACAACGGAACTATGGTAAAGCAAGCTATAATAGAATTATACAAAACCTAATCGAATATACGAGTAAGAATGGTCTTAGAATCCGAAATAACCGCCAATCAAATCAATTGCTGACCAACTTAATGGACTCTTTCGATATTATTTCAACTAAATGCAGACCTTGCATAGGATGCATTAATATCATTACTTCTTATTTTTGGAGATGGTGAAGTTATACGCACGTCATGACGAGATATCTTAGATAAAGTATCAGTGGCAGCTGATATTTTTGTAAACAAAAGAAAATGGCAATTCAAACAAAATATATTTAAATTATTCAACCAATATTTTATCTTTCTATGATCTCTGATAAAAAATATATCATAAGGTTTACTCTTCGATTCCTATTGAAGTTTACTTTTGTCGTTATAAATCTAAAATCATTGAGCAATCAATCATGATTATGGCAAAAGTTTCAGTTTGTTTGAAAAGTCCTATGTTTATAAACTCATTCAAGAAAAAGATTAAGGTTCAATACTCAAGTCATATTGGAAATAGAAGTGAAAACGAACACCAGGCTTGGTATCTATACTTAATATTATAAAGAGGAAAGACTTGTTTGTTTGTTTGTTTATTTGCATCGAATAGGCTCCGAAACTACTGGACCGAATCAGATGAAATTTGGCACAGAGATAGTTTGAGACGCTGGGAAGGACATAGGCTACTTTTTGTCGCGATATAAAATCATTAAGAGGGTGAAATGGAGGATGAAAATTTGTATGGAAAATCCGACTTTTGGCGCGGGCGAAGTCGCGGGGAACTGCTAGTTGAATAATAATTTGGCATTTGAACCATAAACAAGAGACGCCGAGATGCCAACCTCAAAACATCAAATTCTTACTAACATAAGTGCATTTTGGGTTTTTGGAAGAAAGAATAAGATATATTAAAGGTCATCAATGAAGTAAAGAAACCAAAAAAGATTTCCATAAGCCCAATAGGTCTCATAAAACTGGACAAATATTTACTCAGAAATGGCAACACTTAAATGGAAATGTATCTTTATATCCCTTTATTAGCCCATTTAAAGTGCACTTTCGGGTTTAATTCGTTACATTTTACAATCGTGATGAGAAACGAAACAAAGAGTTTTATTTTCGGGTGTCGTTTGCAAACAAAGCGGTCTGCGGTACAGTTTATATTTATCACTGGTGTTACTGACCGCGGCAGATAACGGACGCGAAATTTTGACAAACACTAATCTACGAATATAAGCAGATACAATAAACATAATACCTCGTTCCTGTAAGAACGTGCGCGAGAGTGACTTGCAATTTCGATCAGCTGATTATGTAAAATAAAATAAAGTTTTAAATTCATAAATAATTCCAAACAGAACAAAATTAATTTACTATTGAAAAAACCCTTGATTCAACATGTGAGTGAAACATATTTATAATGTACGACTCAAATTAAATTGTAGTAGTATTATCTTACTAATTAGCGAAAATGTTTACGAAACTACGAGAATATAATAGTTACTTTCTATAGAAACATAAACATGTAGTATACAGCGCGACTGGTAAATAAAGATCGGTTCATTTAAGTGTTATGCAAATATGAAATTTTAATTATAAGTGCGGTACGCATAGTGCGTAAAATGTTGTGTTCAATTAGCGAGTGTATGTATCGAGTTTCGATAAACGCTTCCTTTATAAATAAATCATTGTACTCAAGTATTCTTAATTCTTACAACAGTGATGTCAAAAAATGTTCAAAAATCAGCAAAGTGAGTATTCTCAAGTATTCAGGAAGAAACTACAAAGTCTAAATGGAAATAGCAATAGAAAAAAATAAAAGGTATAAGATTAAACCGTGCTTTAAAGCAAAATGTACGTGTTTTGCCCGATATTAAATTATGCGAGGAGACGTTGCCAAAAAGTAACTTAAACCAAGCACTACAAGTGTAACTTAATCCAAAATAATCTAAAATCAATACACACATCGGGTTCCAGCGACAAGCCGGCTAAGGGTAACAGTCGGGTCCACTACAACCACTTACTTTGCAGTGCTATAAACTCGTGTTATTTTAGTAAAACAGCCAAATGTGGGGACGCCGCGTCTGCCGACAATATAATATACACAAACATATAATATTAGATGTATCACATGCATACAGCATTATTTATTACACTTTAAACTTGTATCAGACATGCTGTAAAACTACACACTGAATATTTTGTATAAAAACACATGTACTAAGTGATTGTTATGCCCTACGCACACAGCGCAACATGCTGTAGTAATATTATTATTTTACTATTGGTGCTATGGGTGACTAGTGGTGTTAGTGCGGTCAATGTCAAGCTTTGTTAGCACTATTGTGGCGGTGTGTGTGCGATGATGAAAAGCTATTTCTGCTACCTACATAGTGTGTACTTTACCCATTATGTAAAGAAGATAAGTGCAAGTCGAGTGCATGAATTTAATGCATATTTTCATTGTATGAAAAATGTAGTAGAACAATTCTTTCATATGAACTTATAAAGGCTTTTGTACAAAGTGTTAAAAAAATCTAAAAATAAAGTCTGTAAAATTATTCAGTTAATACCTATTCGTACGATTAGTTCACAGTAGAATCTAATCCGATTCGTATATCACCAGAACCGTGACAATGCATCTTCCCTAGCACTTATACGTACGCTATTCTATCTAGACTGGAACATTGGTGTATCTTCCTGTGCAGTTCACTTGTTATACGTATAGTCTAGCTAGACCTGAACATTCGTGTTGACGCGTGTGCGACAGCTCTTACTTCAGTAAAAGAAGGTGGGAGGAAGCACTACGCAAGCATCGACTCATGGATCATTCTACTCAAACAAACATACCACACGTAATATCGATTTGTTCTTTACCTATCTTTTTACGTGTTGTAGGAACGACAATACGTCAAGGTAAACACTGAGGCATCTTATGTACTTAAAATAGGGTTGAATATGCGTAAAAAATGTATTGTGTGATGTGCTGGCTGGCCAATGTCCATTATGGCTAGTAAATTTCATGGTCATAAATGTAAATAAAATTGTACCTGGACGAAAGCTAGAATAATTATGACCCAATATTTGTTTCGACAGCTATTACTTTTTGCCCTACAGCAAGCACGTTCAACAAAAATAAATGTTCCTAAGACCTAATCGACTATCAGCTAAACATAATAGAAAAAAATGTAACAGAAGCTACAATCGCTAGGCTCCATGCTGAACATTTTCGTTCCCTTTTTCACGAAAATGTAGTTACGCATACACACCGACCGCCCCGGATTTGTGAAGTTACAGTCCTCGAACTAAGGCTGCCACCAAAAACCTGACGGCATTCTCCAGTGCCAATATGGAGGCTAGGTCGGTTGGTATAACCCTCCCTAGGCATTCGTCTGCAGTCATGGTCTCTGGCTGTCAACTGCATGTTTGTTGCAGTGTTTAAGATTATCCATTCATATAGCAACCCAGTCATTTGAAAAACTTTATCCCTGCCACTGTTGCTAAGAGACAATTTTAAAGTTTAACGCATCTAATAAGATACGAAATGCCGTCGTACATTACCGGCTACCACACGCATTACTTTGAATAATAAAACACTATTTACAAAGACTTCAGGCGATGACGTCATGTTTATTCATCAAGACAATGAGATAGTAGACTGTGTTGTTAGTATTTATCTTTCAAAGGACATTGAATGAGTTTCGGACAAGTTGAACGTTTTGATACGAAGCAGACACTAAATGACTTTACTCTTAAAAGAATTTACACTAAGATACACTACCCTTACAAAAGAAAACCTGAACATAGCAGAAGTATCACCAGAAACATCAAGTAACGGTTAGTTATCCATTACTGGCAAACAACAGATGCTAGTTCATATCATTGAAGCTTTGGCAACTATGTATAAAAATAATCGCACTAAGCTTGGATTTCACCAACACATGGTGAATTTTAATCAGCCGGCTAAGCATTATTTGACAAATTTTGTATGGGAATTCTGTCAAATTAACCGTCAATTGAGGTTTACCGACTGTTTAAAAGTTGGTGTTACTCCCAAAGTAATCAAAGGAGACTTGTCTGTGTGCCGATGCTGTCAATTTTAACTACAAACAAAATGACTAAAACGACTCTTGCGTAAAACGACCATGAAATCAAAGATGAAGTGGTTTAGTAACTGTGTGACTGTGACTAAAATAAGTCTTTTGATATGTGCATTTTTTATATCGTAACATTAAATTGCAGTGCTGATGAGAGGAAGAAAGAAAAAATATTTATTCGGCGATCGAAGTAACATAGGTTCACGGCACATTCAATGACCGATCCACCGAAAAGGCTAAATTCGCTCAGCATTAGTCATGGCATCTGGGGGCATACCACGACGCTGGTTTTCAGCGGATGCCTGTGGATGTGACGAGAAGAAATTGATCGACTGATAGATTTCACTACAATATAATTGTCATGTGCGCAATACACAGGTGCACTCTCTGTTCCTTTACTCTCTTTCGGTGAGATAGTAATCCGACATGACCGGAGATCAACCGCAGAACCAACGGATTTTGAATGAACACCACCAACATCCTGATTTCAAGCTGTACCTAAGTTATTTCAAGACAGAAAAACCCAACAATAAACGTAGTTCCCAACACCAGAGTTTTCTGTGGAATCCCTTTGTCCAAATCTAAGCCCTAGGTCTAAAAATAGGATGATGAATCTAAAGTAGCACACCTTGGTCGCTGTTGCAGCTAAAGATTCTTTGGCGAGCACATACAGACTGAAATTCAGCGCGCCACGCGAGGCAGGGTCACGTAACATTTATACGGGTTTGATGCCGGCAGTAACTCGCTAATAAGGACCTTGACCTGACTTTTAAGCCCGGGCGCAGGTCCGATTTATTTATTCACCGGCAGAGCGATTAGGCGATCGATGTACCTATACAATTTACACAGTGCATAGTTCAATGTTCATGTAGGTAGAAACGTTGACAGATACTCTTAAATGACGCAGTAAATATACAATAATTTCATTTAGCAGTAAGACTAAATGCCGTACTCAGAGACGTCAATTAAAGTTAATCCTTCATTAATGATGCAGTCCTCTTCTATTTCTTTGACATGAAAGTGACAAAACGAGACCTAATCATAGATGAAATTTTATTAACGTCTCCGAGTGCGGCAGTAGGTATGGTATTATTGGTATTCAGAGGTAAAATTTTATCTTGCCGGACTATCTAAACAGGCTATATAAAAGCTTTGATTTAATGTTAATAATCTGAATCTAATTAAAATAAGTTAGAGAGATACTCGGAATTCTTAAAATATTTGATATAGCTAGATCCTTAATAGGCAGTTGGATTAAAACAAATCGAAAATATATCTAACCACACGCAACGAATGTTAAAACAAGAACAAAGTACATACTTAGTGCCATGCCAAGATTTACAATTTCAAGGACAGCTTGTAAACAATCCAACGAACAACACCGTATATAATCTCTGTCTAAAAACTTTTGAATCTTTAAAACGAGCATAGCACGATCATCATAACTGTACCACTATCAAATCGCGGTCTGCCGTTGTAGCACCTCCAAACCGTATCACATGGGGATTGAGTTCAAAATCGAAAACAATATTAGGTAAAGCTGCAAATGTCGGATTGTAATGTAAATGATGATAGTTGTGCGGAATCGGACTCGCTTGGGTGAGACGTGCGTTGAACTCTCGTTGCTGGGGATATTAAATTTGTATACAAGTTCGTATTGACATATGTATTTCAATAGATTTAAAATTCGGCATTCATGGGAATACCATGAACGTCTTACGCTGAATATGAACGTCGTATATCTTATACGCGGCTAAGAGTTCACCTTTCAAGAACACTCCCAGTTTTGAAACAGCATTCCTTCGATGTGACGATCACTCGTGCCAGTCACTATAGCATTTCTACGAACTCAACTTGGTATTTGGAAACAATACCAAGAGGAACAAGAATTCGGAAACTTTGAGCGAACGGAAAAACGCAACCTGTTGGCTGATTTTCCACCAGACTTCATGGATGAAGAACAAAAATGCTGATCGAGATATAAGTATGAATTCGAACCTTTACAGAGGTCATGATTTTCTAAAGTCTCGAAAACTCGAAAGCAAGGCATTACTCATTGGTTTATGCTACACAACCCTCACTTCGCAGCTCATTACTATGATAGAAAATCCACGTTATTTGTCATCTAAGGATTCTCAAAAAAAGCCAGCTGTTAACAGTTACGCAAGTTGCCCGATTGATTACACGCATCGTGGTGCGCGATCGGCCCGTTACCTCATCGCGACAGGTAGGTCACTCCTGCGCATTGTCGCCGGGTGAACGACTTGGGGTAGGGTGACCAGAAAGGTTTGAACTGACAGGTAAAGCTTTAAGTTTATGAACGATGGAGATTACTCGTCATCAGGTACTGATGTTTGCGTCCGATGTGTTGTTGTATGACAAAGATAGTTCAGCGAATTGAAAGTAATTGACGCTGGTTATGTTTTGCTAACAGAACTGATGGTCAGTGAGGAAAATGGGACTAATAATAAGAGTAAGCTTAGGAATAGAAATAATATAAAATAAGGTAGATAATTGAAAAGAAACTTAACTAGTGAGGTGCACCAATAAAAATAAATTATACTTGAAAATAACGGGATCTATTGATATGGTATAGTAGTAGATGGGACTCAATATTATGAGACCAAACTCTTACATGAAATAAAGTGGACCATCAACACAACAGGTTTTCAAAAGGCAATCCCCTAATAAATATGTACACAACTCCATTGTTATTTGAGCCTAAAGTCACAGATTATATAATAGTTACTGAGTAACAGATAAATCACTCCAAGGAAAATCGTCCATACCTACTCTTATAATAGCCTACATTTTTTTGTCGAAGACCGCTGCGCCCGAAAATGTGCCTTAAGTTTCGAACATTACGTTATTATTCCTCTGCAGCTATGCGACCTTGGAGTAACACTAATAAAGTAAGGGTTGCCTCTTTCGATACAAGGGCTATTTTATTTATAGCTTGGTTTGAAATGTTTTACAATGATAAAGTGTTTTACAAAATGTTTACCTGTGCAAAATTTTCGGTTGTCCCGAAAAACAAATCGGAATCGTACAAACAGTTAAATAAGTAGTAATGTGGAAAACAAGATCTAAGATGTTGTTCTGTGCTAAATTATTTTCAAACATGTTTTCATACATAGTAATAAAAAGCATATGTGGGAACTTTCAGTCTGCCGTAAAATTGTAATGACTTATTAAAAGATTTAATAAGTTCAAACAGTCGAGACTCGGATAAGTCCAGAATTTTATTCAAATCTGAGACTCTTTCAGGACATATTATGTACAGTAAATACCAGATGTATAAAACATATTACTTAATTAGTTTGCATAAAAACGAATAGACCGTAACACAAATAATTCAACAGTGCGTACGCGCGCGCCCGTCTGTTGTTGGCAGCCTACTGATTTACGCACCGCCGTCGGTGCGCTCGAGAGTAGGCTATTATCGCGCGCAAGTACATTGAGTGAGAGATGCCTGCTAAAGTCCTGAACATCTTGTGCCACATAGCTACCTCACAGATCGTCGCTTGCGCATGCCTACCGTACGATTTAACGCTTCCGCTTCGCATTGCGACGATAGCGATTGATTAGCTTCATTGTTTATGTCCACTTACATATTAGGATCGCGTTATTACTCTAGATGATATCGTATATATTTTTTTATTGTTTTTTTACTGTGTGTTTGTGAAATAAAGAGTAATCTATTACGTCAAAGCATAACATATTTATTTGGTGTACACTCATGGCTTTTTGGAAGGCGAAAACACCTTGATCAGATAGTTAGAAGAAATTTGCTTACGTAAAGACCAAGTCAAGACAAACAGTTGTGTGGATAGTAAAACTGAAAGGTGAAATGAAACTCATATTTTTCTACTAATGAGTAGTCAGCACCAACTAAGTAACAGACTCGGTAGAAAAACTGCTGAAAATTATTACTTTTGTGTGTGTCCCGTAATTGACGTTGGCATTAGAAATTATGGTAATTTCAACGGGCAATTATCGAGGAAAAACGACAAATTATGCATAATAGAACAAATAATCAGTAAACAATGCTTATGACTAAACTGATACTACCTAAATGATGCATTTTATTCAAATGATGACAATTATATTGATAGTCCCATTGAGGATATTAAATGCAGATCATCGACTTGAAAAAAATATGGACTCCGTACCGCGATACTAAAGAGTGAAGCAGGGTTCAAGCCTGTGTGTGTGAGATAATAGGGTTTCAACGGCGGCCGATCGGCTTACTTTGGTGTGTGTGTGTGCGTGAGAAGATCGTGTATTTACGATGATCACTGGCTTACTTTGGTGCTTCAGTTTTAATGTAGGCGACGCGGAGTCCATATTTTTCTTCACGTCGATGAATCAGATCAAACTATTTGCTAACATTAGTTTTTTCGTACCGTAATAAATTTTTGTTTTTAACGTCCACAGTGATTATTTTTTTCATAAAATGTTCTGCAAAACTGCGATATAATAAACATAAGAGCTTTTGATTGCCAACTAGGTCAACTTCATTAATGTGTTTGTTGAGTAAAGAGGTGCACTTTGATTTTTATTATTCTACTAATCTAACAATTACCTACCACATTGTTTAACTAAGTTATTTATTTTCTTTCTTTCATGAATTCTTCGGTGCTGCCGAACATGGTGGAGATTAATTGATAAGAGGCAGAGATTCTGCCTCAAAATAGTCATGAAAATTCTCAAGCATGTCTTAGACGGTTTAACAAACGGTGGGCCCGCCTTTAAGCTTTTTCGCTGAACAAGATTGCGACTTGCGATTAATATTTTCCCTACTAATCCAGTAGTGCGTGCATACTGATTTTCGCAACAATAAAACCTATCAATGACATGGACACATGAATCATATAAAAATCAGTTATCAGTATTATGCTGGAATAGGAAAGAATGATAAGATAAACAAAAAAGTGTTTGTCGTCACTAAATTACCAAAAAGCTAGATTCTAAAGGCAGTTGTTTTGGGTTGTTATTATAATGCGCAATGCATATGAATAATATTTATAAGATAGAGATATGAAGATATACCTAAAAGTTTCAAGTTTTTGTATTGGAAGCAATCGGTGCAATTGTAGATTACAATGGCGCCAAGATTTAGCTGATAGCCAACGATCCAGACAGAAATAAAGCGTGTGGTAGGAAGTTATGGCCCAGCAATGATTATACGCCCCGTATTTGCATATGCAATGCCCGCTATTGTTCTTCCGATAACGATTTAAATGTATCAAGATAAGATTTGATATTTGTTCAAAGTTGATACATACATGAGTTACCGTACTTTCGAGAGCTATTTCTGCAACGACTTTACAGTTGGCAAATGTCATATTGGAGCATAAGATACATATTTGAAGTATCAGCAGCACCAGTAGTTACTGCACATTACCACACTATCTGCCGTACTCAGAGATGTCAATTAAATTAAATCCTTCATACAGTCTCTTGCCGTCTTTATCTATTCCATTGACCAACAAGTGACAAAACGAGACTTAATTATAAATTAAATGAGTGCGGCAGAGTAGGTCTTTTATAATTTCCAATTCAATGTCCTATTTAAATAAAGACTAGTTATTAAATGTGTTACCAACTTACCACCCTAGGTACACAAAACCGCTCGTCAGACTACCTCACTTTAACCTTGAGACCGCCTCTATTCCCTACGTAATAAAAGCTGTTTTCGTAGTTAAATGGGTAACCTGACGTGCAGCCGAATGTACACATTATCGGCATGATAAAGCCGGGTACAGACTGCTGTAACGTAACATGCAATGTAACACGCAATGAAAGAATTTGTCGCAATGTATCATGCAATGTAACAAAATTCCCATAGTGTGGACGCCTTGCCGCTCCTTTGTCGGTTTTAATAATAAATTTAATTGTAATTGGTCGTTCTGATCCATTATCTTCGCGTGTTTGCGGCAGACTGAGCTATGTTCGCCGCGCGCATGCCGGTTCAAGATGCGAGCACGTACATGCTCAGTTCGAGCGCGCGCTGCGTCCACACTTATGAAATGCTCGTTTCATGTTACATTGCATGTTACGTTACAGCAGTCTGTACCCGGCTTAAGCGTTTCAGTTCAACAACTGGATTGATCTTGCTACGATTCTGAGTGACTCTGTGATCGATCACTGGACTAGGTAAGAATTACTTACACAATTTTCCGGTTGCAAAGTGTTAAGTGCCATAACTAGCTAAGCTATGTTGTTGGCACCTTTTAGTCAATCAATACTAACTCAAAATTACATAAGTACAGTCTAAAGTATTCCTAAATTTATCACATTATTAAAACGTGGAAATATTTCTGAATACACAGTAGACTGCGAACGAATTAATATTAATTATTATATTTTCTAAAAATCAGAAATGGTATTATTATTGACAAATACGTTGACAAAAGATAAAAACGTTATCTCATCGATTCCGGATACGGCAAATGCTGGGCTCGTGTTTTCGGCGAACTATGTATGATCATGGGTATGATTCATATCACACAACAGTTCGCGCCTATGTAGTTCAGGAAATTACTGGTCATGGTGGAACCCCAAGGGGGCAATAAAACGTTCGGCCAGAAGTTTAGTAGGTGCGGAAATGTTCTATTTCCATGAAGTCGAAACGCTACGTTTAATTTTAATTTGGGTGTACAGGCCCCGCATCAACTTACACAAATCTGTCAAAACATTTCAAATAATATGGAACTCTATGTGATCAACATAGGGTTGAAATTTGGAAATTTGACAGATCAGGGTAGGTTGATGTGGGCATGGACACTTGTATGTACACTTGTAGGCCAAAGCTAGACAACTTCAGAGTTGTTTTCTAATGATAGCGACTCGATTTGACAGTTGTATCATGAATTTCAACTTACTCTTTCTAAAAAAAAAAAACTTTATTTAGTAAAAGTATTCACAAATTAGTAGTGACTAGTATTACCCTATCCCTGTTACATCGTAGAAGTTTTTATCGTCGTTTTCTCTGATAAACAGTTATGTTTCAATTATATCATGATGTATAGCGAATGATTCATTGTCGCCTTGAAACAAGCACACGTAAACAATCAAAGTAAGATAGTGTTAAACATTCATTAATCATGGTATTTGAAAAGCTGAAATAGGGGGAAATTTTTAAACTCGGAAATTCAACATATTAATTAGTTAAATTGATAATTAACACATACCTAGTCAGCAGGTTAAAAAAATAACATAGTAAATAAGTCAAGGTAAGTAAACGAAGTCCACCAAATACTCTTAAAATTCATAATCATAACCCGTTGGTTTCACTCTTAACGATTTTAGCCTTAATGTCACCTTAAGAATACGATGAGGTAATAAAACTAACTACTCAGTTAGATATAAATTTAATGCAAATCTTTAATGAAATATTTTATTAAACTAGCTGTTGCCCGCGACTTCGCCCGCGTAAACTACTAACTCTGTATCCTACAGGAACTGTGCTTTTTTTCGGGCTAAATAGTAGCCTATATGTTATTCCAGACTATAATCTATCTCTGTGCCAAATTTCATCCATATCCGTTCAGTAGTTTTTGCGTGAAGAAGTAACAAACATACACACTCACACACTCACAAACTTTCGCATTTATAATATTAGTGGGATATCCCGTCGTAATTGTCAGCTATGGGTCATGGTCAACTTTATACCTAACACTGATCTGCTTATGGCTAAGAAGCTAAATCTGATGGCATGAAAAACATCGACTATGGTGGTGCTATTAGCACGAGCTTCGTGCTCGTGCTAATAGCATTATGATATAACATAAAAAGCCATTGCCAAACCCAAGAAGCGGTCGCCTCATGTCAACAACTGATGATGTCACCAAACAAAATAGGCGTAACACCGCTACGTACCGTATATTAATGACACTTAGATAATTTCCCAGCAACCCAAACGTGTGGCATAAACAAACACCTTTAAATAGTCTACATGCAGATCGATGGTAATGTCAGGCAACACGGCAGCCTCAGGCATGAACCTATTCCCGAGCTTAATCGAATCGAAATTAGAATCGAGTCGCGATCGACCTAAAATTGCGATCCGTTACATTAGCTCGAACTCGATGTAGACGGCGCCGGTGGAAAGGATGTAACGACGGTTTCCGATTTCAAGTGGTTCACTATTCGAACAGAACTCGTTTGGCGTTAAAATCGATTTGCAGAATACCAAATTACCGATTCTCGTCAATTCGATTGTGATCGTAACTCGAACTCGTCAAGAGTAAGCCTGCTGAAGGTCTAGTTTAACCGGTCGACCTTCACGATGAGCATGATAACGAGTCTACGTGGTCGACCTATGATAGCAATAGTTAAAGCGAAAATGTTTAAGGTCAAATTTTTTCTTTACCCTGCTACTTAGAGAGAATACACTGTGTCTAATTAGCGGTCGATTTAGGTTTACCGGCTGGTAAAAAATTGGCGAACTCGGGTATTAGAAGAAATATTCAGGTTTCATTCCATGAAAAATTAAGCTCAAACATAGCACAACTTATTACTGAAACGTTAAGTGACAATTAGTATCTTTAAGTGATTGTTAGAATAAGCGACAATATCTACGCATAATTGGGTTTTAAGTTCCCCTCCGTAATTGAATTTTTTACGAAATTAAATCAAATTTCACTTAATTAATTATTTAATTTCGTAAAAACTTGCTAAATAATTATTTTATTTTGCTTAAGTTATAAAAATATAATAAATTGAAATTTTGTCAAATACAGGGACCTGAAAATGTCCCGTTGCTGTCAATTTATCCAATATCTGTAGATATTTTGCGATTGTGCATTATATTATGTCAAATACATATCTATACATATAATAAAACAGTAAAACCAATGTGTCTGTACATTGAGTATTTTTACCCAAAACTGATTGATGGTGATGTTAAAATAGTAACAGAATAGGAATTTACAACTTTTAAATTTTTTGTCTGTTTATCTGTTTGTACACGCTAATCTCCGGAACTACTAAACGGATTTGAATGAACTTTTTTTTATTGTGTAGCTATTGAGTCTGGGCAAATACTAGGCTATAATTTATTTTGAAGATCGAAGTACCTGACGTGGAACCTTAGCAGTACACTTAAACTAAGAGAGATATCAAAATAGCTCTTTAAGAGAGGTTATTCAGCGTGATGAGCATGTTCTATTGACGTACACAAATTGAAGATCTGGAGCAACTGATATGGAATCCTAACAGTCCAGCTAAACTATAAGAGATATGAATAAAACGCCTTAGGGAACATTGTTTAGCGTGATGAGCGTTTTTTATTGACTTACACAAATTGAAGGTCTGGAGCAACTGATATGAAACCCTAGCAGGTCAGCTAAATTACTTTAGACTATTCCTATCTTCTCCTTACGACATAATAGACTAAGAAATCATGATAGCTGGATGGTGACGGGAGTATAAAACATTTTATATTATCAAGTCCACGCGGACGAAGTCGCGGGAAACAACTAGTATAACTATAATTAGATAGATTATTTGGTACCTTATACCTATCAATTTGTGGAGGTTAGGTACTGGTTTTGCTAGATAAGACATTGAAGGTTTAATTCTACGTGATTGACTGATATGAAACGTGATTGCATGCATCTAAGGATCTCATTATCATTACCTACCCCAGGTTAAAGCCCCAAATATATATTTTTTTAAACTAGGGACACGTTATACCGTACGGCCGTCTGAGCCATATAGACGCCTATGGTGGCTCATAAAGTCTCACACCCGAGTTGTATAGCCCATTAAATTGAAATAGCCAGATACGTTAGACATAAGCCACACCTCACAAGATATAACAACAACTCAACAAATGTAGAAAACTGGTAACCTAATGCTAGTTTCAATCAAAGTTGTGGCCGTTCTCATAACGGAACAAAACATGACCCCACAGACCTCACGTATCACACAAGCATAGCATCAAACACGAGATACCAACGAGAACAACCTAAAACTCGTGACACATCAAATCTATAAATACAATCTTGACGCACATAAACACATTTGTTTATTGTAGGAAGGGATAGTGACCGCCGACTAGTACGGATACGGACCCTTCCGGCCCACTAGTTATTATATTTAATACTATCCATACTAATGTCACAGAATAGGTACTTATTTTCCTGTCAGTTTGTTACGTATTCACGCGTAAACTGCTGAGCCGACCTTTAAAAAGTTGGTATACAGCTTTGATTAAATCAATACGGGAAAAGAAGATACAGTGTGCCAATTTAAAAAAGGCCAAGTTCGTGTCAGACTCGCGCACGAAGGGTTCCGTACCCTTATTTAGACTAGCTGTATTTTATAACCTGTTTCACGATTTATTCTGAGGTACATAGACATAGGTACATAGATAGATAAATGACTTTTCATTTTGTATTAACACCTATAAGAATAGGGGTGGAAGTTGGTGTGGTAAATTCGACCTTTGCGGTATCTGTGTAGATAAACAATCAAAATTTAATTTTACCTTGTTTAATTAATTTTACTTACTACTTCATTGACGTTCCTCTTTTAATTATACCAATGTGGTGCTAACTTTTCGATTAGTGCATCAAACTGTTATCATTCACACATTTATACTTTATCATAACTTTCTTTGTAATGTAACTTCAGTGTCAAATTTTTCAAAAGTTATTGACCTTAGAAATGTCTATGCAAGTCAATGTTATCTATATCACTTTCACTTTAACTAATTTGAGGAAGTAGAATCAACTTGTCAAGGGTTTAAAATAACTCAACTGGATCTTGGAAAAGAGTAACTACATTATTCGTTTGAAATAGAAAAGTAAATGATATCATAGGTTAAAAATCTAATTATGCACCAGGTTGAAGAAAATGGAACAAACAGGACTGTTTTATTAATTGTCAGATAAAAAGGTACTGAGCAAATAGCTACACAGTGAAATATTTAAATGGCATAAAGTCTTTGACTACCATGAAACTAGAAAATGTAGAAAGTATATTGCTTGGAGGTCACCGCTGACAACCATGGTGAACAATATGTAAAATTATAAGTGTTACTGATGAGGTGTTGACATTTTAAAATCGGTCATACTGTATTTCATTTCAAGAATTTAAGAAATCTTAACTGACAATTAATTAAGGAATCAGCTCTAACACATAAGTTTTCCAGTCCTTTAATATTTTAAAAAGCCCGTAAAAGTAAATTGACGGTTAACACATTTCCCAAATAAATTCAGTTGTTTCAACTGCCTATTTTCCTAAAATTATAACAATAATAAAATATGTAAAACAATACTATAATGGTGGTGTTAAAACAAATTTGTTGGTGAAATTAACCATATAAATCACATAGGCACACAGGATGTTAAAACTTTAACTAACTGAATGTCAGTAGACAGTAAAATTGCAAAATAATTTGTTTTTAGTAGATACTAAGTAATAAAATTGTGCATGTAAGCCTGCTCTCTTAAGTCCATTAATGTTAAGTCATCATTACAAATCCAAATACAAGTTTTTGTGAAATAGCATTTTTATTCTTGACTTGACCGTCACTCACAAATGCCATGAATTCTGAATCAAAACTTTATATGGTTGCAACTTGAAAAATAGCTCAGGTAGACATTCCCAGATCAGGCAATATCTACAGACAATAGTACAGTAGTTCCTAAAACATTCTTTTTTTATTATACCAAGTGGAGGACAGACTTCTTTGAGGATTTGTATATTTATGGATTGTGTCATTGAGTTAAAAAGTTATAGTTTTCTGTCTTAATGAAGGGTCTTTCAGTTTTTGTTTGTATGTCTTATTTATTATACACCACATCCTGCTCAAGAAGAAAATAGCAACTTCACCAAACATTTTATGCGTTTTTGGAGGTAAAATAAGCAGTAATGTAAAAAAAATACTGTCACAATAGTCACAGACAGCATTTTGAGTATCCTTGACATCATTCATTGAATAACTTCCTCTAAAGGTAAGAACTGTGGAGGAAAATGCTAGTAAATACTCAATAGCAACAGGACAGTTTCTACAGGGTCAGCATTTTTTACATTTAAATATAGCTGATGCCCTTCACGGTGTTTGACTGTATAAATAATTTAGTTACCAACTGGCTGAATTTACAGTGGTTGGTGTGATAGTAATTTTATAAGCCTACAGACAGATCTACAACATAAAACAGATCTCAAAGCTCATACTAAGATTCGTTGGATCAACCAAATCCTAGTAGTTTACTCCAGATTTCTGAGTTGCAGAGAAGTATAGACGAATAATACAAATTTTATTGATATCATGTATGCTTCCAATGTTTCCAGCACAAATAAATTATAACTTACACAATATGATATGAAAGTAGGAACTTGGTAGCTTCTTCACAAAAACTGAACACCTTGCTTTTAACAAAAATTGACGTATGTACACTACATGAGCAGTCTCACAACACAGGCAATTTACCTGATAGCACTATCAAGCCCTGATAGTGTTTATCATATCAGACTACATTAGTACAAAGAATCTCGAGCTATACACACGTGACGTCACAAAACAACCACCTAAACCGCGAATAAATACACAACTAAAAAGATTAGCACGGCCTAAATACTCAAGGCGCTGACGGGACTCCTATGAACGTCATGCTTGCCCGCTATTTACTAAGCTCCCTAATGATATGAGACATTATGAAGGTGAAGATCTATGAATGCAGGCAACAGTGGAACAGTGCTCCGGTCCAATAACTACATAGAAAGTAAGTGACAGGCAAAAATTTGATGCAACATAAAACTTACCAAATGGCAATGACTGACTTATTGTGAATCCTTCACTTATTTACGTTTGCATTTACCGAACATAATAAACTTATAGCGCACTTACGATGCACAGCACAATATCACTTGCTTTTACTGTATAATTTTGTTTAATCCTTGTCTAAACAAAACACTTTTTGACGAATTGACAAATCGTATTATTCGTGACGAAAATCAACATGTCCTCCGATCCGACAGCTCGACCGATCAAGTAAAATACTCTTCCATTTTAATAATTACTTAAGTTGAAATACAGACACGTAAAACTTTTATTATAAAGTAAATTGTAATGCAATGTATTACGTTAATGGTATTACGATTTTTAAATGAAAAATAGTATTATGATACACGTATTTGACTAATATCTGAACCGGAAGTGAAAGGTGCCACAGATAAGGTAGAATAAAGAGCTTGTTAGACTTATGATAATATCGTGATATTAATAACCCCTCTTCACGATGGCCCATGATGGGCGACATGCACCATTGTATAAAGGGTATAAATAAAGACAATCACTTTAATCACATTAACGGCGCAGCGCGGCACTAAACAGCACGGCACAAAGCGTCAAATTATTCTTTTAGTCATTTTGTATGGTGCACATCGCATTTTGGCACAGATTATATAATAGTTAGTTGCCTTATGGTCACACGTCAGACTACCCCACTTTGACCTTGAGACCGCCTCTATTTCTACGTAATAAAAGCTGTTTGTAAATATTTATATTTATTTAATTACTAACTTGTGTTGTCCTCATGTGTCGTCTGTTTGTTTTTAGATGGTTTTACAGCTGTAATTATTTTATTATTCAATTTTTTTTTCTCACTTCACCGTGTAAAAGCTGCACACGTGACATTGGCGGAACAGTATACCCTGCTGAGCGGTAGACTTACGTTCGCTCGCCACAACAATGAAGAAGAAAAGCTGTTGTCGTAGTTCAAAAGGGTAACTAGACGTGCTGCCGACGGTATAGACCGTTATAGACCGTTTTATAGCCTTATTTGTTTTACATTACATTGGATTTTACCGAATGCCAAGATATAACAAGACAATTAAACACACAGAAAGTAAAACACAACATAAAAATGTATTATTTACATACCTATTTCATAAAAACTAGGTATTTTTTCACTTGAAGAAAATGTCCAAGTTAAATCAAACAGCTATACGTCCTACTCACCTTTCTTCATTTACAGGTAGGTAGTGACTTCGAATAATACCTGTTATGTGTTATTATTCTAAGGGTAGTGAGAAAAAAAGTAGATTTCTTGTGGCGTACTTCTTAGATTTTGATGATTTACAATTACAACCACTGATAATGCATTTAAAAAGAGGTAGATGATGGGTCATCTCGTACTGCGCGGCGATTCCAATTTAATGCTCCGAGCACACGTTCTTTTACGAGTCAAATGTCTTATTTGAATGCGAAATTGTGCAGATTACACACGCGCGCTGATGACCCACCTACCTTTTAATAAATGCACTATCAGTGTTTACAACCACTGCATATAAATTACTACATTTCTTTGACTCGTAAAACAGGCTCGCGTGCGCGCGTCTTTGCCGGCAACCTAACTGAATTTCTACCGTGGACGGTACACACTACATTCGTATACGAATGTCTCCTCAAGAGTTCGTCAAGAACACAAATTGACAACATTTCATTTTTATAAAGGCACAGAATAAGTACTAGTACTCCGTACAGAAGTATGACTTTGCAATGAAATTTAAAGAAATATCTACTCAATGTTGTCGACGATGATATGGCGTAATTCAGTTCGCCTCAGACCCAAGCACATTTTCGTGTAGACACCTACAGAAATACATTGCAAGATAATTTCATTCTTAAAATTACGTTTTCTTACTGGTGGACATGATGTTGATAATTTAACCACTCTATGGTCACTACCAAAAGTCTCATTAGTCACTGTGTAATAAAAGTTAACTGCGATATCGGATGATGCCATTGAAATGTCTGGTGAATATTGCTGCAAAATTCCATTCACAAGTTTTATTCTAGTCGGAGTGCCATCGTTAAGAGTAATAAAACCGTCATCCTGTAGAGCCTCGAGAATTTGGTTTCCTCTCTGATCCGTTTTGCGTGACCAATTAGTATGGTGTCCATTAAAGTCGCCAACTATTAAAGTCTTTTTGCTGACAATAGAAAAGACTTTATCCCAATCGCGAACCGTAGTACTACTACTAAGAAGGGCAGTAAACTGCTATAACATTTTCAATGCTGGTACAATTGTGAATCCTAACGTGGACAAGCTGAATATCTGGGTTGTCATGATTTATACCTACCAATTGTGATTTTACTGATCTGTGAACTAAAACTACAACCCCACCATATCCATCGTCGCGATCACAACGATAAATGTTGTAATTGTTAATTTTTAAACTACTATCAGGATCCAGCCAAGACTCACAGACGGCAGCAATGTGGATTCCTTCTCGAATTAACAAATTTTCAAAACACAGTAACTTTGGTCTTAGACTCTGACTATTCCAATGTAATATATTTATCTTAATGTCCTTATTGGTTCTTAAAGCCATATTCCAATATTGATTTCAAAAATGGCCACTGTGAGGTGCATTCTACTATTATCAAAATCAACCACTCTGCACAGCACTTAATAACACTCATAATCTTTTCTTGCAGAGGAAGGTTTTTCACAAAAACGATCTCTTTAAGCCTAGACAGTAGCTCTTCAAAAGTAACATCTCTCTTTTTGCCATGTTCTTCTTCTGGGGTGTCTTGTATATGTTCCGTCTTATCGTGAAGAGGTGTAAAGTCTTCGCTCCATGCTGGCGATTTTTTCGGTCGCTGCTGGGCTCGAGGAGTCGCCTCGGGCTAAGTATGTTTTTTTGGTTTATTGGTGCTTTTTGGTTCTCTTGGAACTGTTTCAGAGTGTATATCTGCCCGGAACGTCACAACGTCCGAAAAAGATGGTACTGGTCTTCCTTAAATACATGAGTTGGTAAGAAAGAGCCCTTAAAAGCCAGCCTAACAGTTTTGCATGGAAGCCAATCACCTTTGACACTGCGTCTGTTAAGTCTTATTACAGAAGTCAAAGTTGCGCGAGTGTCGCATGTGATTTTATTAAAGATTTCTTCATTTGAGAGGTCCAAATCAACATCTTTGATAGTTCCGTATGTGAATGAAACTTGGAGTGATTTTTGGAAGATCCAACCCTTATTAATTAATTCTTTACAAGAAATCATATTTTCTGCGCACAATTCATTTTCAAACTCAACTCGTATTTTGTAAGGGCTACTTAATTAGAATTATTTCTGTTATTTTCAAATCTTTGAATAATCCGGCAAGGGCAAATTGTTTCGGCATACTTTGTCCCCTGGATGATATATAAACCTCAATCTTATCCAGTTTTTTTAATCTTTTTCTCTTTTGTCACTGTTTTCCACTCTTCTTCTTGTTCTTCTCTGTCTCTTTTAGTTGGTCCATAGACTGAGATTTCCTCGTCTTTGCTTGTCCTCGTAATATTTTCTGTCGTCATACTCATATATTGTTCATCCAGCTTCTTCTCACTTGCATTCAAATACACCGAGGGACTCGGAGTTCTCATTTCGCTAACATTATTTGTTACGTCTGACTCGTTCATTTTAGATAATTATAACTCTGGAATATGATTCATACATAATACACTAAACCTAGGTATTCAGTGACGTACTATCACGCAACGCGATAGGCTTGACTGCCACAAGAAGCTACTTACGCCATCTAGCGCATCTTTCTAGGACTTTATTCATGCTCGTCCAACCAGCAACCTAGTGTCACGCACCGCCGGTGAATAAAGCGCGCGAGCGTGTCGCTGCCGGCTAGCGAAACACCCAACTTGTTTAGCCCCTTACCAAGGGGTCGCCGCGCGTAGGTACGTTTTTGCTACCTACGCGGGAAGATACACAGGCCTGATAAAGGTACTAAAATTCGAAAACCATTTCGAGATTTGGCGATGCTTTACACGTAAAAAATATTTTGATATTTTTTTACGCGATAAATTCAGAGATATTTGAAAAAAACTGAGAGGTACTATAATACAGGAATTCTAAGGGTACATGTCTTTGCTTGGTTATCTGGTCTGACGTAAAAAAGGATTTTACCATACATACAAGCTAGCTGTCATTTTGACAATGACATTTGACACTGACACTATGATGAGTGAGTGAGAGGAAGAGGAGTGTTGTGGTAGTGTTGTTCCAAGTATCAGTTCGATAGGAAGTCCATATAGGTATCGATAGTTTTAGTATGGATTGCTAAAAATACACATGCATTGCATTAAATTAATTATCTAGTTTAGTGAGGAAATCATAACAGTTCCTTTATTTATATCATTGATGATTCAGGTTTTGATATGAAGATTTTAGAAACCATAAAAAAATAAGTAAGAAAAATTGCTTCGTAGGCTTTTGTTAGTAGGGTTGTGTTTGGAAAATACACACTAAGAATATTTGTATTTTGATATAAGTACGTGCTTATCGTGCTATCGATATCGATATTCTACTTCTAGAAAAAAGAACCCTATAGATGTCAGTTATTTTTTAATTTTAAAATATGGCAAAGGCGTAGAAGGCTTCACATCCTTATTCTTGTAATTTTGGATGTTCTTTAGGGAAAAAATAAATAGTAAAATCCATTCACTTTCATCAACATTCTTTTCTTTCGCTACAGAGTTAGCGATGGTCGATAGGTTCCCACTTTCTCGTCTACCCCGCAGGCGAGGTCTCAGATAAGCGTTCGGACTATACTAGAATACAGCATCCATATGAGGAATGGAAGAGCCTTGTTTGGTTAACTTTTGATTAGCTTACAGAAAAGAGACAGATAAATGAAAGAACTACTTAATTTTATATTATTTATTACATGCATGCCATCTGCTGCATCATAAATTGTGAAAAAAACATTTATTATCCAACCAAGCCAACTACGAGTAGACGAATGTCAAACCGCTTTCGACGACGAATACAACAAAAATACCGATGGAAGTTAAAAAGCAATAGTGTTATTATACATATTATATTTATTATACGTGTAAAGTGCCCTCTGTGGGCCTACATACATAAAATAAAGACTTTTGTAAAATAAACTTAGGCAATACATCTAAATTTTTAATTGCCTTTGATCATTTTGGTGTATTTGTCGGCGTATGTCATTTGACATTCGTCTAGTTGGCTTAATTGAGTAGTACTTAAATTAAGAATTCCTTATTTTTATACACATTCCTAGAGGGCCCTGTTAACGATCAAATTGTTTGTCAAATTATTTGATAGTATGCAGCTATGTTTGACGCGTTCATCAATCAAACAATCTACTAGCCGTTCATTTCATGTTGGCCGCTACTTTCCTTCCCACTTCCCCATACCGCACCTCAACGCAGGCCCGCTCTGTACGGTACGCTTAGCTTAAGCAGCGTTGCCATACATGAATATAGATTTATCTGTATTTATACGGAAAGTCGAATACGGATGGATCATGATTACGGATTTTTATACGGATTACGTACCTCAACATCATACTCATACAGACAAGCTATTATCAGACAGATGCAGTAGGTATACGTTTATATTTTTCTTTCCTAATAAAAATCCTCTTCTAATAAAAAAAATGAAATTGATTAGAATAAAAATAAAATTGAATGAGTAATAGATTTATAGGCCCTACAGACCCAACGGTCTGTAAAGTCAACACTTTGCTAACCGTACTGGCGGGGCGCGGTATGGGGAAGCGGGACGGTAGCTGAGGCGGCGGCGGAAGTTTGCGTAGTCTTCTGAACGCCCAAAATGCTTTATCATCTGTATAACTCATTGCTGCAACTGCTAAGTATCAACACGATACGATTTCACGTCACGAGAAGAAGAAAAACAAAAGTACAGGCAAGCTAGCAAATTTGTTTGATGGTGGTGGTTGAAAGTTGTTTGATGAAAACGTGAAGTTTGACAAGCAATTTGACAAGCAAATTTAATCGTTAACAGGGCACTTATCAGTTTTCATTTACTAAAGAAAACCACAGCTGTTCTTATCTTTAAAATAGTGGAATCCAATTAATAAAGTACCTACCTATACAAGTTAGTATAAAAAGTTAATACAACAGAAAACTGACCTTCAAGTAGTGGTAAGGGTACTAATCATCACATACATATTGAAGTTTACTTTTAAAATTAGGCAGAAAAACATGATCAAAGTTAACAGATTCATCTAAATACAGGTTATAATTAGTGAAACCCAATGCATCATTTCTAATAGTAATTTTCGTCTTTTAGATTTTATAATTATTTACTACAATTAAAATAATTTCCTATATATAGACTATGAATATGTACAGTCGACAAAATTGAATCATGACCCACTTTGCCGATTATTCCTTTGTATTCATTAATGTAGTAAGGTTTTCTTCGCTGTCATGCATGTTGCACATAGTACGTTTTAAATATGAATAAAAATGCGTCATTACGGGTTAGAGATCTATGCAAGTTTAACCTTTATTATCACTGCACTAGACATGTTTTAGATAAACCAGTCTTAATATGAATTTAAAATAAGTCCATAATCCAAACTCTTTTCACTACGAAGAAAAATGTATTATAATTTTAAAAATAAAAAACGTCGTGTGTCAGATGTCAAGTATATCTAGTAAGTCTGAAATTTTATAAAAATCTAAGTCAATATCTACAAACAAATCGTATAATGGTCAATTCGGCAGAACAAAGAGCTAAGAATAAGTCGGAACACAGTCAGAACCTGGATCAGACGGCATGCTAAAGAGGGTACCCTCGAAGACAAACGACGACATAATCATGGCGTTCGTTGAATCACGAACCAACAGAGAGCGGAAATACAACACTATTACGAATAACATCTTTACAGACGAGAAATCATTCCGCTCTTCTCATCATGGTCGCTTAACTTCGTGGCGTTACGATAACACGCGATACACAGAGGATCACGTAGTGCCCAACCAATTATCCGGCTGAATTTCAGCTAACATGTGTGCCTGGATGGACGCCGGAAGTGTCGGAGAACTTGTTCAAATTTCTCCTCGTCAGAACACTATAAACTATGTCAATTTATTGGAAGAATCAATGTTACCGACTTTGCGAACAGTTTACTTGCGTGAAGAAGTGCCAGTATTCTCCTTTGTTCATGATAACTGTCCAGTGTATACTGCCAGAATTGTCGCGAATTGGTTTACCCAGCATGAAGATGAATTCACTCGTATACCATGGCCGTCTATGTCTCCAGATCTTAATCCAATAGAAAATTTGTGGGGTTTGGATTGGGGAAGTGACATTTGTAGTCATCTAATCGGGTCACTTTTCACTTTACCACTTGTTAAATATATAACTAAAATAAATATTATATTCTTCAACTAAGTATACTGTTTTATTTCATCATGGCTAACACAAGTTCCAGTGGAACTTTTATGAAGAAACTGGTTCCCGATACAGACTTGGCGCCCGGCTGTGCCGAATGCCGAATATCTACCTACCTACCTGTGTGTTGCATTGCAACCCTTACCTAAGTTCTCGCCGATTTTCATACAAACTTATTCGTACAGATAGCGATCCTAGCCTTGTCAGTAACTGTCAGTGTTTAATAAAATGATAACAGTTCGTTTCTAGGAAATGTATGTTCAAGCTCATTTCAACCTACTTGTATAGAATGACAGTAGAAAAATGACCATAAGGTGGGTCATGATTCAATTTGGTCGACTGTACATATTACAATACAAAACAAAAAAAGGTACATACAAAAATAATTACAAATAAAATACATGGCCCAAATCGCCGTCCAAGGACCGAGACATCGTCCCCAGAAGGCTGGCCGCATTTCCTCGTTGAATGGTCAAACTTATACGTTGGCCAAGAAATGCGCCAGCCCTGCGATCACCCGTACAGTCAATCAGCCTCTTGGCCAAATCACAATACAGGCGATGTGCACTTGGTCCCCACGGTCCAAGAGTCTCTACCCCAAACGGCTCAAACATGTAGGCACTACTGATGCCTGCATATTTGCGCCGCTTGAGGGACTCTGCTGATGCAGCAGCAGTGCCAGCCCCAGATGAAGTCTGTAGAAGATGAGAAGGGGCCAGTGTGTCTACGATAGTTGCGTCCCACACCAGGGGCCTTCCCAGCTCCCACGGAACCAAAGTCATTCCACTCTTATCATCGCTTCGAACCAGACCATTCGGTTCAAGAATGGCTGGAATCGAAGCGCTAGCAAAAGACCTGCGGATTATGTAATTGAGGCTAGCGTGACGGGAGATTCTTCCAGCGCTTCTGCTGCACGATAGGCCGTGGTGACCCTGAGGATCCACCATGTCACCGCAGGGACAGCGATGTGGGACATTCCAAGGTGCCCCCAAACGTAAGGCTACTGATGCCGAAAAGGTGGTGTCATCTAGAAGAGTACCCAGATTTTTGGAAGGGAGACAATGAAGCCAAAGGCCTGATTCCCACTCCGCTACGGCAAGGAGACGAGCACGGTCTGCAAGACTAGAAGACGTATTTAATAAATTATTCCGAACTAGACTGCAGAAAGGCTCGTCCCACCGCCGCTGCGAAGACACTGACTGAGGCAGGTCTTCGGAGCTTAACTCTCTCCATGCATTGATGGCCTCGGACAGAAAAGCAATTGGCGGGTTGCCAGGGGTCTTACTGAGGATCCTGGCAACCAACCCAGAGGTGCCATGATTCGAGGACAAAAAATATTAAATAAATTCGTCTTTTTAAATAGTAATAATTAATTAGAGAAGTACATACCTAGTATAGTAGTAGGTTCCGTGTAGTAATACTTGCACAGAGTGAATACTTGCTTGCCTTAGTTGCTTGCATTCACGAATTTACGAGGATCAACAGACAGAACAGAAGAACACAGAGATCTAGGTATCTACTGTTTTAAAACGTAGTTAATACCTCTGTGATTTTGCCTCCCGTACCTATAACTAAAACTTTGTGCTGTTCTGTTTGTTCAACATGTCACAAAAACACAAATTTTAAGTAGCATCTTAGGTAGGTACCCACGTGCCTACCTAGGATGCTAGGATGTAACACAAATTATAAAGATTATGCCCTAAATGTAAAACAAACGTTTCGTTTGATTTACCGGTGGTTACCGTCATACCGTCCAAGTCAAATGTCAAAAACTCATCATCATGTCAAAAACCACTCAAGACGATTTTTTATCATATGTTCAGTAATTTTGAGTAGAACAGAGGAGAGGGCAATGGGTCGATAAGAATTATGATCTGAGGGATCTTTTCCTGGTTTGGGTATGGGAATAATAATCTGCTCCTTCCAAGAACTGGGGAGGGTACCCTGGTCAAAGAAGGAGTTAACCAGATGAAGGAAGTATAGTTTGGCTTGTACAGAGGATTTTATCAGGAAGGAGTATGGGATTCCATCAATGCCGGGGGATGAATCGATAAGACCATTGATGGAAGAAAGAAGTTCTTCCATGGAGAAGAAGTTGTCTAATTTATTTGGCGTAGAGGGAACAAGGATTAGGGAGGAAGGAAAGCAATCAATAAAAGGAACAAAAGGGGGGGCTAGTTTGTCAGCAAAGGAGTTGAGCCAAGAGGATGGGTCATTTGAAGATGGATTAGGAGATACAAGTGACCGGCGAAATCTCCTGATTTGGTTCCAAACTATCGCAGACGGAGTGCGAGGGGACATGCCTTCACAAAATTTGAACCAACCTTCTTTTTTCTTTTTGGCAAAGAGTTTCCTTGCTTGTGCAGATGTTTTTTGATATAGAACGTAATTCTCCATGGACATATTTCGATTGTACCTTTTTTCTGCCTCCTTACGACTCTGGACAGCAGCAGAGCATTCAGCATCCCACCAAGGAGAGGAGATTTTACGATGGGTTTTTTTTTTGGGAATACAGGAGTCTGCAGAAGAATTTAAAATGTTAATGAACTGGGAGTATGCATCAAGGGAATTAGAATTATCAATATTTGGTAGTGAGTCTAATTTTTCATCAACAGAAGAAGAGAAGGCAGCCCAATCAGCTTTAGCTAATTTAAACTTCTGAAGGGGGGGAGGTGGGGTGACCGGGGTGGATGGATCTGGTAAGGTTAGTAAAATAGGAAAGTGGTCACTACCAAATGTGCTTTCAAGAGTTTTCCAAGAGAGTAAGGACATAAGGTTCGGAGAGCAAAGGGAAAGGTCAACAGCAGAAGCTGGGTTTTGAGAAGGGGAGCACCTTCTCGTTGGGCTACCGTTATTCAAGATACACAGGTTTAAATCGTCTAAAAGGCCCAATAGAATTAAGCCCGGAGAATCCGTTTTATGGCAGCCCCAGTATGTATGATGGGCATTCAAATCGCCCATCACGAGTACCGGGGGAGGAAGTGAAGAAATAGCAAGGTGTAACTCATTTAGTGAGGAAGAATTCGGGTGGGGTATATAAACAGACAAAAGGGATATATTAAGGATTCTCACAGCCACAACATTGATGTCTTGGCTGTGATCGGGAAGAGGAAGTTGGGAGTAGGCAAGGGAGCGCTTTACGAGTAAAGCGCTCCCAGCATATCCGTCGCCCCTATCATCCCGGAGGCATGAGTATCCCGAGACACGGAAACGTGAGTCGGGAATTAGCCATGTCTCCGATATTGCTAGGACCGACGGAGAGAACTTATTGATTAGGAAAGTCAGTTCATGTTTTTTCCGTCTAATGCTTTTGCAGTTCCACTGAACTGCTAGATTCATTGTTCGTCTTTTTAGAGCGTAGGGACAATTTGGAAAGTTTTTCAGCAACGTTGGGCGGTAGAAGACGGCCACTTGGACCGGAAATTATGAGCATGATTAGGGATAGGACAAATTCTAAAAGATCTTCACTATCTTCGTTGTCTGAGTCCGGAGGATTTGCGTTTAGGGCGCATCCATTTGGGAGAGTAGAGGCACAGTCTCCTACTATGGCTTGGTGTGCCTGACGATCGTAACCTTTTCCCAAAGGGAAGCGCGGACGAAGAGGGGTACGGGAGAGAGCTTGTCTATAAGACATAGGAAGTTGGAGTGAAGCGGATTGAGATGGTTGGGATGATTGAGATGGTGGAGAATGGGAGAACGGAGGGTGTGATGGGGATTTAGCCATGTCCGCATATGATCTGCGGACTGCGGGGTAGAGGAGGGAAGCCTGCTCATAAGAAATATTGTCCTGTGACATTGAAATTTTTATGGATTTCTGTCTAGAATGTTCAGGGCAAGATTTATTAAGAGCGTAGTGAAGCCCTGAGCAATGTAAGCATGTAGCCTTGTTTTCTTCAACAGTGCATTCTTCTTCCGAGTGAGGCTGGGCGCAGCGGTAGCACCTTGGCTTAGAACGGCACTGTGCTTTGACGTGGCCAAAACGACAGCAGTTCATACACTGGATAGTCGGCAATTGATATGTCTCAACCGGTATAGAGGTGTGGCAACAGAAAACACGATCTGGTAAGACCTGGCCCTTGAAGGTGACCACGACCGATTGAGTGGGGATCCAATTCACTTTGCTATCTACTACCTGGTTTCGGTTGAGGCGTCTTGCTTTCAACAGGATGCCGCAGCCATCAGGAACCGATAATGATTCCGCTAGTTCCTGCATAGTCCAATCCGATGGGATGCCTTTAATGAGACCAATGCGGGTCACATTGTATGTGGGAATAGAGGCCTCGTATTTGTGCAAGGGAAGAAGTTGGTTGGAGATGAAGCTGTTAGCACCGTCGGCCGAGGTGAATTCTACCGAGATCCTGTTTCTACCAATTTTTTTAACTCCATCCATAACCACACCCTGAATTTTGTTAGACACCAAAAACCTACCAAACCTAATGTTACGGACACCCAATCAGTTACTTTATGTTTATATTTGAATGTTGTAATTTAGTATAAGATATTTGCGGATTTCAATAAAGTTTAATTTTCTCATAGGGCTTAGCATAAGAAACAATGTAAATTAGCTCAGGGCTTGTTTTATTTAATAAAGATAGCAAACCGGTTATCTATAGGTGATTCCCACTTGCAGTAAGTTAGGCAGGTAGGAACTAATAATAAAATTTAAAGTAGGTAGTTTGGTACAGGGGCGAAGGAGACCCTATCTGGTCGTCCCACTCAGGCAGTGTGGGACCGGTAAGACCAATAGTCTGTCCCTGTCCCCCATCTCGCACATTCCGAGGGTAGGTAGGAAAACCCGCAGAGGTAGAATGTTGCGAGTGGGAATTGTTAGGCTATCGGTAGGTAGTTGTGAAATGTTATAGAAAGAGATAGGAGA
The DNA here is from genome assembly GCA_949316185.1 of Pyrausta nigrata. NCBI lineage: Eukaryota > Metazoa > Arthropoda > Insecta > Lepidoptera > Crambidae > Pyrausta > Pyrausta nigrata. Next base: position 862,721 of record OX438943.1, read on the forward strand.
TACGCATCGGTTGCCTCCCTCAGTATTTCGATGTTTTGAGGGTGGCTGTTGAACGCGTTGGAAAGAGTAACGTAGGTGCTATCCTTATCCTTTCGCCAGTAAACACTAGGGTGCTTTAGTCACTAAGTAAAACCTATGTAATTAGTATAAGTATAGGGCCGTGAGCGCCGGAATTTGTTAGCTGCTCTCACGGTCATCGGTCTCCAATAAAGAAGAAAGAAACAAGAAGCGTTTTATTTGAAGAATACAGTCCATAACATCGGGGGAACGATCGTCTATATATTGGCTCGAGTGCGTAGCTATTATCGTCTGGTCCATTGCTCGCCGGATAAGAAGAAATCAGCATCGCGGCATCGACTTCGTGTGTGAAGAAAGTGTAACCAGCAACGAGGGATCAACGAAGCCGCGATCAAGACTTACTCCTGTGAGAGAGACGATCACATTTACACGGGTGTACCGTGGCTCCGGCATTCACCACCTAACGGTGCCAAACGGTGTCTGTCGCGAGTTAACGCCGTTTCCAGGCGGTGCAGTCTGTCGGGCGAGCTGCCACATATCGCGCAAGCGATTGTGAACTAGTCCGACCGCGCCAGTACGGTGTGCGTAAGCGTGGAGGCCGGACTGTAGGCACTGCTGAGGGTCCTGGACATTCCAGCCAGCGACTGAGCACCCCGCGGATGCGTACATTCTCTGCTGGGCGGTTCCTTCCCTTCCGATCCTGCACGACCATCCATCCTCGAACGGGCTCCCCTTGGTAGCGTACCTGTTTGAGATTGATAGGAGTAGGGGCAGCAAGAAAGAAGATGCCGACGACAAGAAGCCAAGTTGGAAGGAAAGAGACGGAAGACTCAAGACAACGCAACTTTGAAGAGCCACCCGCATCACCGTCAGTGCAAGCCACCGCAAGCATGCCACAAGCCCAAACAAGCGTAGTACCCGCAGAAAGCGGACGTATCGAACCAGTGGAGAGGCGTCACGACGCCGACGCCGACGCGCCTAGGACAAGGCCACCGTCGTCGAGAGGTTCAAGCGTCGCCGCTCGTTTAAAACAAGCGGAGTTACTAGCAGCCGAGAAGTTCGCGGAGATACAGCGAAGAGAGATGGCGATAGAAAAGAATTTAATTCAAAAGCGATTGGAATATGAAATAGCTACGATTATGGAGACCGATGAAGAGGATCGTGACCGTGAGAGCCTACCCGCCGGTGAAGTCCAAGCGAGGGTGGATGACTGGCTGGACAGAACCCAGTCCCGGCGTCACGACGAAAATGTGCAGATACCCACAACAGAAATGTCTTTCGGCGTTCCTACCCTCCGAGAAGAGAGAAATGAAAGAGACAGACATATGTTTACGCGTCGCAAGGAAAAGGAGGCGCGTAATATGGAAATGGACAGAAACCGACATTTAAACTCGCCAAGCATAGAACCAAATCAAGTTTGAATTGTGAACAATTGTGAACATATTGAGCAGCGACTAATCAACGAAAACAATGAATGTAAGGCAGGGCCCCGAGGTGATATGGACGGGGTTGAACGACTTGCTACTACATTAGAGAGGATTATGTCAAAGCGACCGGCCCCACGTCAAGCTATTGAGTTGCCGATATTTAATGGAAATCCAAATGAGTGGTTGCCTTTTAAAGCTGCGATGCAAGAGTCAACGAGATCATGTAACTTCAGTAAGGCCGAGAACCTGGCTAGACTACGAAATTGTCTAAAGGGAGAAGCCAAGGAAGCAGTGGCGGCGTTGTTGTACGGTGCTACAGATCCCGATAAAATCATGCGGACGCTAGAACAGTGTTACGGAAGACCGGAAGTGATTATAGATCGAGCACTGAACGACCTGAGGAGCCTGCCGCGAGTGGGTACCACAGCCAGTGAGTTGAACATATTCGCTATAAAGGTACAAAACATCGTGTGTACACTGGACTCTGTAGACAATAGAAGTTACCTAAGAAATCCGATGCTGATACGAGACATAGTCGAGAAGCTTAGCCCACACCTGAAGGCGAGATGGTGCGACTACGCGGTCCAGTATTCAAGCTATTCGGAGCCAGAGATCGTTACATTATCGCACTTTTTAATGGAAGAAGCTAACAAGGCGATTCGTTTCGCATACGTACCGCAACCTAGCAGCTCCGCAGCCAAGAAGGAAGTCGTACAAGGTAAACCGAAGGCAAACACGAAAGGAAGAAACACCGGGGTGTACGCCACAGCCGACGAGAAGGCGATGGCGTCACAAGAGAAACCGTGTTGTTTATGTTGCGGCGGGGACCACGAAGTACCGAAATGCAAGAAGTTTACAACCATGACAGTGCGCGAGCGATGGGATTGGTTAAAAGAGGAAAGGATATGTTTTCTATGCTTGAATAGTAAACACAGGCGGTTTAAATGTAAGGCGCAGATGTGTAATGAGAATGGCTGTAACCGACGTCACCACAGGCTGTTACACACAGAGAGTAATAACAGCGGAAGTCAACAAAACCAAGAAGTGGTAGCCTCAGTTAACCACACTGCTGGGGCAGCCAAGGTGCTGTTGAAGGTGTGTCCGATCGTCATTGAGGGGCCACGGGGTAGAGTAACTACACACGCTCTACTTGACGAAGGGTCCACCGTAACATTGATAGATCAGGACTTAGCAGATTACGTCGGCGCAGAAGGCCCGGTTCGAGACTTACACATATGTAGTGTGAACACGCAGAGCGTACCACACGCAAGCAGAGAAGTAGAGGTTCGAATTATCGCCGGTAACAAGGAAGAATATAAGGTGAAAGCGAGAACCATGGAGAACCTCCGCTTGAATAATCAAACGGTAGATCGAAGCTGTTTGAATTATGGACACATGCGTAACCTGAACGAGAGTAACGTGTGTTATGTAAACGTCAAGCCGCGTGTACTCATAGGCGCGGATAATTGGCATCTTATAGTAAGCAGGAAGCTGTTGACAGGCAAGCGCCACGAGCCAGCAGCATCGCTCACCAGACTGGGGTGGGTGATACATGGTCTAGCGCCGTCCCGGATCATAAGGGAGAGAGATACGGTGCTATTCGTCGACGGCCATGAGAAGGCTCGGTCTACGCAACCTGACGAAGAGTTACACAATATGGTGAAGGCATACTTTGAGATCGATTCTCTGGGCATAGAGAAGAAGGAACGCGAAAACCCTGAAGATGTTCGCGCCTTAGAAGCTTTCGAGTCTACAGTGAGATGTGTCAATCAGCGATACGAAGTTGGATTGCCATGGCGCAAGGTTAACACAGTTATGCCGCCGAGCTACGATGCTGCGAAGCGGAGGCTCATGTCAATCGAGAGGAAGATGGACGCATCAGAAGACTTCAAAGGTAAATACACTGCTCAGATCGACGGTATGCTGAAAAAGGGCTACGCAGAAGAGAGCCGAGAGAGCGATACACAGAGCCCACGTCTCTGGTATTTACCGCACTTTGCCGTGGTAAATGTAAACAAGCCACAGAAGATAAGACTAGTGTTTGACGCCGCAGCGAAGAGCAACGGGGTGTGCCTGAACGACGCGCTATTAGAAGGCCCCGATTTGCTTAGAGACTTAGCCGGAATTCTATTTCGATTCAGAGAGAAGGCTATCGCAGTAACTGCAGATATCAGAGAGATGTTTTTACAAGTAAAGATAGCACAGGAAGACCAACCGGCTCAGATGTTTTTGTGGAGAGGCGATGACAGAGCAGCACCACCGAAGAAATATAAAATGACATCGATGATATTTGGCGCGAAGAGCTCACCCTTTCTAGCACACAGTGTAAGAAACCACAACGCGAAGAAGCACGCAAGAGAGTTCCCGAGAGCGTACGAAGCCATAACAGAGAACCACTACATGGACGACTGGGTAGACTGTTTCGATACACAAGAAGAAGCCCGTGACGTCATTAGAGACGTAACTCACGTGCACGCGCAGGCAGGATTCACGCTCGCGGCCTTCAACTCAAACGGGCCTGACGTCATGCGTGAGCTGCCGTTAGAAAGCCGTGCAACCGCACCGAAACAGCTCTGCTCTAGTGGGGATCAGCAGGGGCGTACATTGGGCCTCGTGTGGGACGCTAACGCAGACGAGCTAGGCTTCAACACCGACCTAGTTAGAGTGCCGCGGGAGGTGAAGATGTTGGAGCGAACGCCGACCAAGAGGGAAGCATTGAGCGCAGTAATGTCTATCTTCGATCCGTTGGGACTGCTCAGCTACTACACGATTAGAGCGAAGATTCTAATCCAGGAAGTATGGCGCCTACAAACCGGCTGGGACGAGGCTCTACCTGAAGAAATAGCGAGAGAATTCGGCGTATGGCTACGTAGCGTAGATTCACTTAGCAGACTGCGTCTACCCCGTCTCTACTCTTTAACGGGGGGAGTGACTAGAAAGCAGCTGCACGTGTTCTGCGACGCCAGCGAGTCTACTTATGCGACGGCAGCTTACTGGCTTATAGAGTACGAAGATGGGCCGAGACGTGTTGTATTAGCGGCAGCGAAGGCTAGAGTAGCCCCGATGAAGACTCAAACGATACCACGTTTAGAGTTACAAGCGTGTTTAATAGGAACGAGGCTCGCGTCGGCGATAGTGACAGAGCACAGATGGCAACCAGATAGAGTTACATACTGGACGGACTCTACAACCGTTCTATATTGGATTGGGAACGACAGAGTGCGTTACACCCCCTACGTAGCGCACCGACTGAGAGAGATAAGCGAGTTTTCAAGTCCCAATCAATGGCGGTGGGTGCCGACGCAAGAAAACGTAGCAGACGACGCGACGAGAGTCGTCACAGAAAATAAATGTCAAGAAGACAGATGGTTCACAGGGCCGTCGTTTTTGTATCAACATGAAGATTCATGGCCATCTCCAGTCAGCACAGAGAGCAGCGAGGAGATAATATATAGCGTCACGACAGAAGACAAATGGAGCGTGCCAGACGCCGGGCGTTTCTCTAACCACGAGCGCCTAGTGAGAGCGATGGCATACGTGTTGTTGTTTATAGATAAATGTCGTGGGCGCGCATCTGTAATGACCAAAGAGCACATAGATAGAGCAGAAAGATGGTTGATAAGGCGAGCGCAGGCCGACTCATTTCAACAAGATATAGAGCGCCTAGGAAAAGGCCAAAACTTGAAGACAGGAAGTCGCCTCAAATTGTTAGATCCGTTTATCGACGAGGAGGGCGTGTTGCGGGCGAGAGGACGAACGAGGGCAGCGGGTGCGTCTGCCCCCGATACTACGCCCGTAATATTGGACGGCAGCCACCCGTATGCGCGGTTGTTGTGCAATCGGGAACACCGTCGCGCCCACCACTCCCACAACGAACGCGTCGTTAACGACGTGAGACAGAAGTATTGGATCCTACGATTGCGACCTACAGTACGTGCCGTGGCCTACAAGTGCACCTTTTGTCGAATGAGGAAGGCGAAACCAGTGAGACCAGTGCTGGGAGATCTGCCGCGCGCTAGAGTAGAAGCCTTCACCAGACCATTCTCTAACTGTGGTCTAGATTTCTTTGGTCCCATGATAATAACCGTGGGCCGTCGTCACGAGAAGAGGTGGGGGGCGTTATTCACATGCCTCACTACAAGAGCCGTCCATATAGAGCTGGTAGCAAGCTTGTCGACCGACTCAGCTATCATGGCATTGCGGCGGATGGGAGCGCGACGAGGGTGGCCACAAGTAATGTACTCAGACAACGCGACGAACTTCAAGGGCGCAGACAAGGAGCTACGAGCAGCGATGAATGAGTGGGAGCCCGCTCTACGGGACTTCGCGCTCACCCAGCGCATCGACTAGCGCTACATAGCACCGGGGGCGCCGCATCAGGGGGGAGCATGGGAGCGACTCATACGCTCAGTCAAGAACGCGCTACGAGTAACACTGAACGAGAAAGCACCGAAGGAAGAGGTTCTACAGACTCTGCTGGTAGAGGTCGAGCACACTATGAACGCCCGACCGCTCACACACGTGCCTGTCAGCGCTGACGACCCGGAGGCGCTTACCCCAAACCACTTTCTCCTGGGGGGATCGCGCGGCCTACCCATCACCGGGCCGTGCGAGCTGGCGTCGAAGAAGACGTGGAAGGCGGTACAAGCGCTAGCCGACGAGTATTGGCGCCGCTGGCTGAAAGAATACCTACCGAACCTGGTGCCAAGAAGAGGAGCTCGTGACGTCACCGAGGTCGCTGTTAAGCCCAGTGACGTAGTCGTCGTGGTGGACCACACACTACCACGCAATGTGTGGCCGCGAGGAGTCGTCACTGAAGTACATCCCGGACCTGACGGAGCAGTAAGGAACGTCGAGATTCGGACCAAGGGCGGCGTGTTTCGTCGACCGACGTCAAGATTGGCTGTCCTGCCGGTGGAATGAAGAGGTTCGCACTTCGCAGCGCTTCACCGGGGGGAGACTGTTACGGACACCCAATCAGTTACTTTATGTTTATATTTGAATGTTGTAATTTAGTATAAGATATTTGCGGATTTCAATAAAGTTTAATTTTCTCATAGGGCTTAGCATAAGAAACAATGTAAATTAGCTCAGGGCTTGTTTTATTTAATAAAGATAGCAAACCGTTTATCTATAGGTGATTCCCACTTGCAGTAAGTTAGGCAGGTAGGAACTAATAATAAAATTTAAAGTAGGTAGTTTGGTACAGGGGCGAAGGAGACCCTATCTGGTCGTCCCACTCAGGCAGTGTGGGACCGGTAAGACCAATAGTCTGTCCCTGTCCCCCATCTCGCACATTCCGAGGGTAGGTAGGAAAACCCGCAGAGGTAGAATGTTGCGAGTGGGAATTGTTAGGCTATCGGTAGGTAGTTGTGAAATGTTATAGAAAGAGATAGGAGATACGCATCGGTTGCCTCCCTCAGTATTTCGATGTTTTGAGGGTGGCTGTTGAACGCGTTGGAAAGAGTAACGTAGGTGCTATCCTTATCCTTTCGCCAGTAAACACTAGGGTGCTTTAGTCACTAAGTAAAACCTATGTAATTAGTATAAGTATAGGGCCGTGAGCGCCGGAATTTGTTAGCTGCTCTCACGGTCATCGGTCTCCAATAAAGAAGAAAGAAACAAGAAGCGTTTTATTTGAAGAATACAGTCCATAACATCGGGGGAACGATCGTCTATATATTGGCTCGAGTGCGTAGCTAATACCTAATAGGTTGTATGTATGTAGGGGCTGAGAGTCAACGCGCGAGACATGAACGATAAATGGGCCTTTATCAACGTTTGAGTAAGTTTTTGGAGCGATGATAATTGATGGATGAATGAACATCGACTGGCTGGGTGGAACAGATGGTCTTTTCGCGGGTTCTTCGGGTTCGTCAGATTCGAAACGACGCTTTGTCGCCGTTTGGGAGAAAATGGCCGGGGATGAGTCCATATTTAAGTCCACGGGTGATGTGGCCCGATCAGGAGGATCCGGAGGGTCGGGAGGAATGTTAATATCCATATTAAAACTTACCAGACAAAACTACAAGCAAACCAGCACCTTTTTAACGATAAATTAGGCTTAGAAATATCTTATTGGGGGGCAAAGCCCTGTAAATAAGCAATTAATTAATAAAAACAATGAACACGTGTAGCAACTAACACTCGCGAAGCGGAAGTCCTAATCATTGTCATTGTTGTCTGTTTTTCTTATACATAGATAAGTCTGCTTAGACCTCGGGTTTTTTTTTACTCAATTTTTTAAAAAATATTTCATCCGTGTAAATGCTACTCACGTGTCATTGGCGGAATTTAGTGGCGGCGGCCCATATTGTAGTTTAGCTATGCACTAATATGTCGCCATAAACAAAAGAAGAAGAAGAAGATATTTACCTTAGTACGTGTATCAAATATCAATCAAGTGGTATCGCAATATCGCCAGAATTAATAAATTTCTTAATCACCATAAATTAGTTTTTTTTTTCATTATCTTAATAATGTACTGCAGAGGAGAACTACTGAATAAGTAAAAGTGGGAAACAAAGTAAGGCGCTCCTATCCGGTTCGATTTCACGCTAAAAAATAAGCACGAGCACGAGCATTGAAATGTAAACCATCCTAGCATTTCAATGCATTAAGTTAGATTAGTTTGTAGTTTAGTATTTTAGTTGTGTAAGTGTATATGAATAAGAATACTAAAGAAAAGAATGAACAATGATTAAAAAAAAACTGACGACGTGGCTGTATTGACTTGATCCTTTGCCTACACAGAATGTATGAATTGAACAAAAAATGAGCAAGTAAGGTACGACGAGTGGGTATTCTAAAACTAGCCGTTTTCAAACCGTGAACGTAGATGCTACCAACCTAACCTAAATAAAATTACTACCAACATAAGCATAAAAATTGGGAACTGACAAACCAATGAGGGATTTTCCTAGTATCAAAAACCAGTACTTAAAAATCTGCTTGATGGCGTAGACCCATCCAAGTCAGGTAGATTTTAATTAAAGAAAAAGGCTGGTTTTAGCGTTTAATATGTTATAATGTATATGTTTACCATGTTTTTGATTGACGCGTACTAAGGGGTCATTTTTTAATAATTTAGTAATCATCAAGTCGTTTTTTTTATATATTTTTTTTATTGCAATTTGAAACTTGTAGATTTTTAACGTACCTTAGTACTTCTACAACATACACATAATATATACACATGATATTACAATAATTTGTTTTTGTTTCATGTTCAATGATTTCGACGCAAATTTGTATAACTTAGATTAATAGCGCCATCTATCAACATGCAATAAAACTAAAAATTTGAGTTGTCAGAAAATCCCTCATTGTGATGATACACCTCGTGAACTTGGACATTTGGGTGCAATGAAATCGTCCCCGATCAACGGGCTTCAAATAGAATGTGTTGATCCCCCCCTTTATCTTCGCAGACAATTCCTCAGTGACCGCTTTTTTACTAAAGTCACCCAAAATTTCTCCCATCCATTAGTAGACAAACTTCGTCTTCTATCTACTCTGATAGATCCCGCTGATTCGGCTCAAAAACCTCCCTGTATCCTTATTTCTTACCACTAGATTAATCAGCTTCCTTACCCTATTCATAAATCCCTCTCTAATCCCCTCTTCCAGAATAGTTTTGAATCTCTGATTTTTACTCCCAATGTCTACCTTAACTTTGGTATTAATAAGAATTCCCCAGGCGCTCCTCAAATTTTCTTAAACGAGCTTTCAACTCACTGGAAAGATTACCTCTCTGTATATACAGATGCGTCCAAACTCACTGATCAGGCAGAAGTGGGCTCTGCCATTTGGATCCCATTTTATAGGATATCTCTAATGTTTAAATCGCCTCCCCTTACTTCCACATTTACTGGTGAATCCATAGCCATTCTTGAAGCAGTTCTCTTTATTCATTCGCACAACATTAAAAAGGCAATAATTTTTTCTGACTCGTTAAGCTGCCCTCAGGCAATATTGTCCAATCCTTTCAGATCCTAATTCAAATTCCCAATCATTCTTAAAATTCGAGAAACCCTTTGGAAGTGCAAAACTAGTGGCTTGCATGTGATCCTTGCCTGGGTCCCTAGCCACAACGGAATCCCTGGTAACGAAACTGCAGATTCCTTTGCAAAGAATACCATTTCGAACGGTTCTCTTGAACACTTTAATCTTTTCTCCCACGACCTTGCCTCTCTAGCTCATGTTCACCTCTTAAAATCATGGAACACTGATTGGCAAAACACAAGACGCTCAACTGGAAAACATTACTTTAACATTCAAGATCAAATCCCAACTAAACCTTGGTGTTTCAAACACAAACAACTTTCGAAGCGCATTATTTCAGTTATTTGCCGTCTTCGGCTAGGTCATGCCTCCACGCCAGTTCACTTGGCCAAAATCAGAGTAAAGGATAGCTCAATTTGCGAATGTGGCTTGGATGAAGGTTCGGCTGACCACTTATTGTTCAGTTGCCCGAATGTAGGTGGGTCACTTTATGACCTCCTTCCTGATGTTCTCCCCCTCCTTTGTAATATCAATAATATCCTTTCCCTAATTTACTCCCCAGTTGTGAACATTTTATCTAAGTTTATTGTAAAATATAATATCAAACTTTAAATATATACCCTTTTACTATGATACTTTTTTGTTATTTGTTATACCTACTATATTCTGTGTTGTCTTATTTGTGATGTTTGTTTGTTATAGCATAGGTAAATCTGCTTTTTTAAACCTCAAATCTGTTTTAAATTCCGCTCCTCTGCAAAAGCTACGCACGTGACATTGGCGGAATAATAATTGCGGAAACGCACGTTGCCATTAACAAAGAAAGAAGAAGAAGAACTTGGACATGATATCGATAAAATATTAATTTCTGTACTGTGGGTACCTCAAACGAATTTCTATTATTTCATTTTTTAAAATTGAAAGCAGTCAATAAATACTAACCACACAAATATAACAATTATGACGTATTTTATTGTAAATTTAAAATAATCTTGAATTTTCCCGATAACATGCTATATTAATGCCGATAACATGCGACGACCGTCTTGTTGTAGTCGTTCGCGCACTGCGACGACCGTCTTGTTGTAGTCGTTCGCGCACTGGACTTCTAACCCAGGCGGTTGCGGGTTCGAATCCCGCAAGGGGCAAATGTTAGTGTGATGAGCACGAGCATTTGTACCTAAGTCATGGATGTTTATATGTATTTAAGTATTTCTATCCGTTATCCTAGTCACCATAGCACAAGCTCACGCTTAGTTTGGGGCTAGGTAATTGGTGTGTTTGTTGAAACAATTTACAATTTATATTTATCGCCGACTTTCTTAAAATGAAAAAGCGCTAAAAAGGTTCAGTTAATATTAACAGTAATGTACCTACAGCAGATTAATTTCATCAGTCGTTTGAAGGTTGAAACAAAAAAATAATAGTTATTTTCAATAACAAGTGAGAACACTGCGGCCAAGAAATCAGCCGTCAAAAACCACCGTACCACACTGTTACTCGCAATATTTTTCAATATTTACATTTTTCTTACATAATTCGGCTTCTCTGATATGATATCTGATATCGATGATATCTGAAATAAATGAATTTATTATTATTCTCTGTCCAAGTGTGGTAAATTAACATCATAATAATTGCGTACGTTCATAAAGATATTATGTTAAGTTAAATTGCTAATTTATTTACCTATTAGGTTCCAGTAGAAACCTGGCTCAGAATATGCCAGATACACATTTCCTTACTCGTCTAACACCAATGATTTCACACTTTCCTCCCATTTCTTGCTTAATTCACTTACAGTTCTGTTGAAATTGAATTATTTTTACAATAATTACTTGAAATACGCGCTAGAACTTGACATTGATATTAATTGCCGAGTAGGTACCAACCTACCAATTTAATTGACGTATTAAACGACTAAAGTTAAAATCTTATCGTAACTACGCCATTCGGTTCGAAGTTATTGCATTTTGTTTTGGTATGGTTGTATTATTTTGTTGAATTTTGTACAAAGTACGTTCATAATTTTCAATGGTGTGAAATGTAATGTCGTCGGCGTGACCTTCTTTAAGGTTTTTCGGCGATTGACGATTGTGTGTATTTGATTTGATTGAAATTTGATAAAAACTACAAACTTAACGCAATTTATAAAAATGAATACATCAAACTCTGGGCGTGGTGGTGTTTCGGAATTCCAAAAGAACGTCAAAACATTTGTAAGTTAAACTTTAACTAACTAAAGAGGTTATGTTTATTTGGTGATAATACAATGAAGAAATATTTATTTCTTACAGATTTTGCCTGAAAAATGCTTTGAAAAGTATGCAGCGTGTGCCTGGAGGCGCGGCAATAAGTTCTGTATATATCCACGTAGCCAGAAAACGAGTACTTCACCATCTAACAATGAGAACAAAATTCTAGATATCCGGCAAGAAGTTTTATTGTTCATTCCGATTTTGCGAAAACTCGTTAACGAGTCAAACGGGACATATTTGTCTTTACAAAAGGCCGCTGAGTCTGCAAAGACTTCAGACAATCATGTGGAGTTTTTGAAGCTATCTCGTCAATATCGGTCTATTATTCGTGTTTGCATTGAAGGCCTACAGGAGGCTGCTAATAAAGAGAATGATGGTGTGGAAAAGAACAGTCTGATGTCTTACATCACAATATTTTACTCAGTAGAGTGTATTTGGCACCTGTGTGAGATACTTTACATAGATAACATTCCTGGTGACATTGTTTTGCCATATTTATTAGAGTGGGTGCGTTTCCATTTCCCTTGCCATGAACAGACGGCTGCACAGTTGCTAGAGGCCTGTGAGAGGGGATCAGAGGATCACCTGGAGTACTGGGACACTGTTGTGGGCATGGTTGTCCAAGGGAGAGTTGATGTGGCTCGGGCGTTGCTAAAACTGCACACGCATACAGATACTAATGAATTCAAGTTATTGGACAACTCCTTGAGGAGTATGCCTGTCTACAATGTAAGTAACACAATAATTTATGTATGTTTTGTTTGGGAAAACCAGATTTGTCATGTAAAGTATTCCAGTATAATTATTATTTTATGTGTGGCAGTTAAGTATTTTATGCATTTATTTGCTTTTTGGTTCTGCACAAATTAAACAATAGCCCTAAGGGTAGACTTAATTCACTTAAACAGAAAAGATACAGAATATTTCAGAGCAGTTCTAATTTATAAAACATAGTGCATTGGTACATCCATTTTTTTTGTCAATAATATTTCACAAAATATTAATAGTAAATGTATTCTGTGTGTAGCTACATGTACTGTGCAATGAAAAATAAAAATAAATAAACTTATTTTGCTATAGATATTTCTGCTTAGGTAATCCATTTTATTCTCACTTACATTTGTTATTTTTTATTGGTCGAAATTCTATTTGTATCCACCACCTATACACATAATTATTATAAATAAATACATAAATCAATTACGCATTCAATTTTAGGTTTATGGTGGCATATCAACTGGAGAATTCACAGTGTCTTGGAAGCACTGGCAGGCTGAGTGCCGCTCTAAGCTTGCCAGCCGAGTACTGGCCTCGCAGCCTAAGTTGGAACTCATTATGAAGGTAAATAAGTCTTTATTTAAATTTTTTTGTTGTTACTTCTGTGCTACAGTGATTTCAAGTAAAATCTAACTGCTGAATTCTTGAATTTGGCCCAGTCTAATTAAATTGTAAGTCTTTACAGCCATACTCGGAGACAACAATTAAAGTTAATTCTTTATAAAGTCTTTCCGTCTTTATAAAGCAATCCTTTTCTGTTTCATTGACAAAAAGTGACAGAATTAGACAAAAATAAAATTTAATTGTATATCTGAGTGCAGCAGTTACACAGACACCTTATTTAATTAGTATTAACAAAAATGGTTTTTAGGTGTTGTTAGAGTCAATTTAATTAAGGGTTAATATGTAATGAAACTTATAAGTTGGGATCATAATTAAATCAATTAATATAAAAGACATACCTAATTAAAATAAATACAAGTTTCACTTAGAATATGAATGATTATTTTAGTTGAAATTGACCACTTAACTTATTTTTTTAATTTTTAAATGGTTCTATTTAGCTTTACCAAACAAAAACAGCTTATCCGCATTCCAGCCAACATCCAGCCAACAGACAGTTGTAGACCATTATTTAAAAATACAAAATCCTAACTGTACCTTGTATTAACATTTTAGAAATCTGCAAATTTGTCCGTTTACATTCAGAGTTTTATACCAAGCGCAAATATACTTGTACAAAATATTCCCTTTGAAACACAAATAAATTGACAATCCCTACTTGCCGTCTTCAACTAACTTCATCAAGCTCTTACAAATGTCAATAAAAATATATAACAAATTACCTGACCGTTTAACCCAAGAAAACACTTAAAGCAACTATTAATTTCCAAATGTTACTACAATATTAACAAATATTTACAAGATAAAATAAAATAAACAAACACCTATAACACATAATATGATTACTATAATAAAGCTTCCTCTCATATTATTATTACTACTATATTTTGCAGAGCCCGACAGGGTCCATAATGATTGACTAGTACCCTAAATTGTAACACCCTGTATGTACCTACACATTATGGAGCAATAAAGTATTGAGTATTCTTCATAGCTGGTCATCAGAGACTACTCCGCCTTCGAGTCCATTCGGAACAAGTACACTAAGTTGCTGACTGGACAAGCATAAATAAAATGCTAAATAGGTGTGCTAGATGGCGTTAGTAGCTTCATGGAGCAGTTAATCCTATCGCGCCGCATGATAATTTGTCACTGAATAGGTTTAGTGTATTATGAATTATATTCCAGCGTTATAAGAATGAAATTATCTTGCAATGTATTTCTGTATGTGTCTAAATGAAAATCTGCTTGACTCTTCTGAAGCGGGAATTTTTCATGTGCAATAATATATTTAGATTGCAAAGTGAATGCTTATCACTTAAAAACAATAATTTATCTTCTGAAGCGAACTAAATTACACCGTTGACAACATTGAGTCTTTGAATTTTATTGCAAATTCAAACTTCTGTATGTAGTACTATTACTTATTCTGTGCTCTTTATCTCTAACCATTGTCCAATTTCAACTCCCACATAGCTGATCATCGGAGACTACTCCGCCTTCGAGTCCATTCGCAACAAGTACACGTCCTGGTTCGACCTGCTAGGCGGGTGGGTGATGTACACGGCCCCGTGGACGCGTCGTCACGCACTGGGCGCCGCGGCCGCCGCGTGTGCGGGCATGCGCCCCGCTGGCAGCAGGACCCCGTTAGATGCGATGGCCAGAGCGCTTATGGACGGCGATTTGCACCAAGTGAGTGAGCTAGCATGTAAGACTAAATTCTATTGCGAAATCACCTCTGTTTGGTAGTGATACCAAAGTTAAGCAACCCACGGCGCGGTCGTGTTTATATGGGTGACCATTCCCACCAGTTAAGTGACGTCCAAGACAAGCATCTCCTTGCTTTGGAAGGCAGCAGTTGGTCCCGGCTAATATGGGTTTATATTAGTCGTTAAGCCTAGTCAGAGGGGCGGTAGGGCGGCTTGATAATGGGCTCAATTCCAATGCGCCCTGTCTTAAATTCAATTTAGGTTCAGTCTCTCTCTTTCTTTATCAAACAAACGAAAAGAGACAGACTACAATAACTTAGAAACATCAAATTAAGTAATGCGATTTCTAACGTATTTGTACAAGTTTTTGCGTGTTTTCCTCTAACTTTAGTCGTTATCGAATGACATCCCTACTAAATTGTCTATGGGTTCTCTAATTTCCTTAGCAACGGACAGCTGTTTAGTGACGTTTCTAAATGAATATAGTCTGTCTCTTCGTTTGTTTGGCAGAGAAAGAGAGAGACTGAACCTAAATTTAACCTTAAAGTCATAAAAGTCATTTATTTATGCATGTCGACCCACTGGGGGCACTTATACACGTCCCAACATATATTTTTTACCTACCACTGCTTCGGGACAAATTCTGGGCTTAGACAGGGCGCATTGGAATTGAGCCCAATATCTGACAGTAAGGTCCCCTTCAGCAATCCGCACTGAGCCTGCGTGGTGGAGTATGGCTCGTACCTCCTCATAGTTGAGGTGAGCTCTTTGCCCAGCAGTGGGAGCTATATAGGCTAACTTTATTTCACCTCTGTTAGTCCGACAATCGCAAGTGACTTGTAGGAAATTCTCTTTACCGCTGACATCTAGCATGCCCTCTGCACCTCTGGCGACCGCAGGATAGAAACTGTTTGGGATTATGAGTATTTATAAAATGTCTGATACTTAAAACCAATATTTAAATCCTAAAGAATAAGAAGAGGCATCATAGTAGGTATCGAAGACGACCGTCTTGGTGTGTTCGCGCTCCGGACAACAAAGCCATACCATAACTACCATAGCAGAAGCTCTAATTGGTGTGATTGTGGGAATAATTTATTATTATTTATTATAGAAGAAGCTTAGGTATATACAAGGTTTTATTTTGGTCAGCACCCCCTGACTCAGGGATGGTGGTATGAGTTATGCTAATTCAAAAAAAAAAAAAACTTCTAATAATATTAAAGTTTCTTAAAAGAAAATCTCTTTCTCAAAAGAAAACAACGAATGGGGACACTCACGCCCCCGCGCGTAGTTACGAAACGCTACGCTGTAGCCAATAAGCTATGTCGGGTAGCTACCAATAGGTTGGTAGATTTTCGACTTGGTCGCTAGGATCGCAGTATTAGTTTATTTTGTGGGTTTGCCCCTGAAAAATTAAGGTATTTTTTTAACCGACTTCAAAAAAAGGAGGAGGTTATCAATTCGACTGTATGTTTTTTATTTTTTTGTGGCTATGTTACCGCATATCTCAGTCAGTTGCGGACCGATTTGAAAAAAAAAATGTTTACCTAGAGGCTATACCTTCTAGTTGGTCCCATTTTGTCCCGGTCGAGATCTGATGATGGGATCTTGGTGTAATCGAGGGAAACCCTTAAATTTTGAAGGCACGTATAGTGTTTTCGTACTAGTATCTTAATGTGGACATGTTACGTCTGATAGTCATTATGTGGAGCTGAGCTGATGGTGGAACTCCTTAAAAATTAGGAGTTTAGTAATTAAAACACCAGATGTTTTGTCAGGTACTGTATAGGATGCTAACAAAACAAAATCAAAGGCGCAGCTCCCTCCTCTTTTCCTCCCCCCTCCCCTTTCAACTAAAAATAGAAAAATAAAATTATTTTTTAAAAAAACAAAAACCGACTTTAAAACTGACTACTGTGATAATTAAAACTTAAAATTTTATAAACAAATTTAAACTAAAAAGGACAAAATAATATTTAAATTACCTAACTGTTCTACGAAATTATACAAGAAACCTATTTCCAATTTATTATCTGTTATTTTTTTGGAGTTGGTTTTTTTAATAGCTTAATGTTGATCATGACAGGTGATCTACGAAATACAACAGATATCCGACAATGGCTGGTTCGCTACACATCTAACTGATATGCTGTACCAATGTGGCAAGTTGGAGATTATGGATAAACACCAAACAAAGTGAGTTTAATGTTATTCAGGGTTATTTGAAGTAAGTTGTTAGTTAACAGATATTACGTACTGTACTGTACTATATCATTTTTTTCATTAACTTGGACTTTGATAAAGGTCCTAGCGCAGAAAAGAATTTTTTTTTTATTTGCTTTTGAACAGCGTCAAGATGATTCACTGATTGCTGACTCTCCTTGTTATATAAGGTGACTTAGAATTAATTGAAAATATTTTAATGGCGAATACTAGAGTAAAAATGAATTATTTTTTTCAAGTATAATTTTCAATTTAAGTTGCTAGTTTTCGAGAAAAACGCCAAAAAACATTTTGATTTCTAAGTAAAATAAAACACCCTGTTCGTTGTAGGCATTTACTCCTACTCGCTTGCGTACGTTTTGTAAAGGATGTCAATATCTTCCCTCTAACTCCCAGCTTACACGCGCCAACTCGCCATTCATTCATCTCGACCGCGCATAGTAAAAAGGTTTGCGGCGCGTTTGTCGGTTTCTTTGACAAGCGCACCGCGAAGCTTTTATTATGCCGCCAAAGCCCGCCGATACACGTGCCGTACTGCCCCGCCCACTTTTACGCGCGCGCGCGGGCCGCGGGAGTTTGTTTAGTTCGCTTACAACTTTTCGCCTGTCCGTTTGTGCGCAACTCGCGCGCTCCGCGTTGCAAAATGCCGTACCGCTACTCATCGCAAGAGTATTTTAATATGGCTCTGTGCTACAGAGATGCAGGTGAAGTCATGTTGCGCGCTCAAGAACTTTATGAAGAACGACATGGTCGCGTCGTGAGTTTACGCACCATCCTCGGGGCTGTGCAGCGGCTTCGCGAGAGCGGAAGTTTCCAGCCGCGTCCCGACCCAGGGAGACCCTCACCACACCGAGCGCAGGTAGAACAAGACGTGCTGGACTTTTTCCAGCGGCACCCAGTGGCGAGCACGAGAGACGCTGCCCGTATGTTTGGCGTAAGCCGATTTTACGTGTGGCGGCTTCTGCGCAGCGAAAGGCTCCATCCGTACCACTACACCCGGGTCCAGGAGTTGCTGCCGGGAGACTACGCGCCGAGGGTAGAGTTCTGCAGGTGGCTGCTGCGATACCGAAATTACAACGTGCTGTGGACGGACGAGTGCACGTTTACGCGTGAAGGGCGCCTGCACACTTTAGTCTACGAGTACGTGCGTACCTTGACGAAGCGCTTCAAGGCCGATGGATCGGGCGCGGCATCGTAATCCGCTGGCCACCGCGTTCGCTTGACTTGACGCCGATAGACTTCCATGTGTGGGGTAGGGCTAAGGACCTCGTGTATGGGAACGACGGCCATACAATCGCACAGTGGAGGAACTACGTGCGCGTATCACAAGTGCTTTTGATCCAGTGATGATGTCCAGTGAACCAGAAGTGCTCAGTGAGGTCCGACGGCATTGCATCGACTGTGCTAGACAATGTGTGCGTGTACAAGGGCGTCACGTCCAACATTTAATGTAAATACCTATCGTGTGTACTGTTTATTATTGCAAATAAAATGAATTTAGGTTGAGAACGAGTTTAATTTATTAACAATACCTACATACATTAGGGTGCATTTCCACTGAAAAGAAGCGAAGCAGTAATTATTACTGTTTTATTTTTTTTGTTGCATTTTTAGTCTTACATTGTAGATTGTTTATTATTGTTTACTAAGTATCTTTTAAAAATCTACACTGCACCGCTTACGATTCGTTGGAAATATCCCCTGCAATTAAACTTAGTGAATACCTAAATGCTGCATCAAAAATGCAGTATTTCGTCACAGAAATTTCCCTATTAACAGGTTTCATAATGACATAGTGACACTAACTACTTATTTTGTGATAGCATTGTATAGCGTAGCTTGTGGCAGAGTCTATTCTTTTCTTTCGCTGAGCTAGTGCTGTTCATAATTTGAAACAATTTATGAATGAAATGCAGGAAGAGGGGTTGGTTTAGTGAAGTGAGTGATAGGTTTAGTTAGTGAGAGAGAGATAGGCGATAAGACTTTCTATGTACAGCATGCGCCTAAAAATATAACATTTACATTGTTAGGAAAAACAAAAACTAGCGGATGAAATAAAAAAATGTTACTTGAAAAAAAGACTTTATTTTTGCTCTAGTATTCGCCATTGAAATATTTTAAATTGATTATAAGTCACCTTATATAATTCTTGATGTGTATAAAATGAACGCATAATTTTAAATTTAATATTTGACTTACCTTTAATGTACAGATTACCTATTAGGCCCTAGGGCCCTACTGTATGTAAACCATGTCCGTATTGACCATCGTCTTCGTGTAGTGGTTCGCGTCCTGGACTACAAAACCAGCGGTTGCTGATTCGAACCGCAAATGTTTTTTGTGATGAGCAAGACTGCAATAGCATTTGTACCTGTGTCATGGATGTTTATTACCGTATATAAGTATTTCTATCCGTTATCCTAGTCGCCATAGCATGACTCATAAGCTCACGCTTGGTTTGGTACTAGGTAATTGGTGTAATTGTTGGAACTATTTTTTTTTCGACTCCTGCCATCATACTTACACCTTCAGCAAGAGCTTTAGTTGCTTGAAGTTTTCTATCAATTCTTCAATTTTCAGCGTAACAAGCCGTCTCCGCGACAGCCTGATCCTCGAATACGGGACCCTCCTAATGGAGCACTGTTCCCTCTGGACCGTGGGGCTCTCCTACCTGGCTTCGTGCCCCCCGGAGGGGCAGAGGCGAGCAGAACTGGCGCTTGAGAGAGTGCCGGTGCTAAGCGAGGCCAAGGCGATGAGAATACTCGCTGAGGCCAACAAGTACAACCTGCAAGGAGTTGGTGAGTGTTGTGATATGGCCTGGCTGAGTGGCTGATGTTGTAATTATTACTGTTTGTTAATTATCCAAGGTTTTAGCTGGTGAAATTGAAAGATGGTGTCTTTCAACAAATGAAAATGGAGTACTTTTTTTTAAGAAATGGTACTTATTATAGTGCGACAAGATCGTGCGTGACCTTCCTGCGATCGCCTGATTTGCGAACAATTGATTTTTCATCTCTCCTGTTCGGAACTTTCATGTGTAGATAGCCGGGTGGAAAATAGCTTTTCCCTCTCTGCCACGTAAGTGTGGACCCACTATCGCCCAAAGCCGTGAAACACTTCCAAAAAAAAGTTGTCGGGGTGCGTTGCACTTGCCGTCAGCGACGACCGCACGCCTACTTTGCCCATCGCTCGCGGACCAAGTTAAACGCCAAAATGTGCCGGGTGCTTCGCGGTTATTAAATTGAACGCACCTTCGATTGCACCACAAGAAAGAAATGCACTATTTCTTTCTTACAGTCGTAAAGAAAAATAGTATGTTTAACTCTGGTGAAAGCACCCATTTCACTCTCGACCTATTGGCGCCAGAAACTTCTTGAGTGGAATGGGTCATTTTCGTCCCTTGTATAACAATCTACTATATATTATTGCACTAAAAAAAATCACCGCCAGATGCGGGAATCGAACCTGCGTTTCTTGCATACCGAGCGATTGCCTAACCTCTCGCAAGTATATTTAGATTGCAAGGTGAATGCTTATCACTTAAGAACAATAATTTATCGTATCAAAACTATTGCCCTGTATTTGTTTCCAGCGGCAAGCGTATGCGCGTGTATGAGCGCTCGCCACCTGTCCGCGGGGCGGGCGGGCGGCGCCCTAGCTTGGGCGGTTCGCGCTCGCAGTCCCGGCCTGTGTTCCCGAGCCGCCCACGCGCAGCTCCGCCGCTACTGCGACACTGGAGAACTGCCCGCCGCGGACTTGCTGCTGACTGCAGGAGGGGCTATGCTGCTGTGTGACACGCTGCTGTTTCTGGGTGAGTGTAGTTAATAATAGGTAGTAGGGGAACTGCCCGCCGCGGAATCACTGCTGACTCCTGGAAGGGCAATGCTGCTTTGAGACACGTTGCTGTTTTTCTGTGTATTCTTTTTCTTCGGCCTTGAACAGTTTCCTAGCACTTAGTACCAGTCTTTTAAAGCCATCGTACCATTGCATATGTGTTCTTCCTCGTAGGCCTTTTTTGCTCCACGGTCTCCACTCTACCTAACTTGCACCACTAGCCTTGTTTACGGGTGAAATGGCCAACCATGGCACCTGGCTGCGCCGTCAATGCTCGAATGGGAAACTATCTTACTGTTGATTTCTGGAGGGGTCATGCTACTGTGTGACACGCTACTGTTCCTGGGTGAGTGTAGTTAGTAGGAGAATGTGTGCCTGAGCTGCCCACGCGCAGCTCCGCTGGTACTGCGACACTCGGGAACTGCCCGCCGCGGACTTGCTGCTTACTGCTGGAGGCGCTATGTGACACGCTACTATTCCTGGGTATTCTTCTTCTTGTTTAGCCATCTTCAAGGTTTCAAGGTGCAGGTCTCTCAGCTTGTGCCATCTTTTTCAGTCTTCAGCAGTTCCCACCCACATTGTACAGCAATGAAATGTATACCAATAAATTTTTATGCCATTGTAATAAGGTCTTAAATCGAAGCATATTGTACTGTACCTGTCTTTTAATGCCATCGTGCCACTACATTTGTGTTCTTCACCTTGGGCGTTTTTACTTACTTGTACCTCTAGCCTTGTTTACGAGTGACATAGTAGTTGACCATGTGGCACCTGGCTCCGCCGTCAATGCTCGAATGGGAAACTACCCGCCGTACATTTACTTACTTTTGACTTCTGGAGGGGTCATGCTGCTGTGTGACACGCTACTGTTCCTGGGTGAGTGTAGTTAGTAGTAGCAGCTCCAACGCTACTGCGATACTGGAGAACTGCCCGCCGCGGACTTGCTGCTAACTGCTGGAGGCGCTATGCTGCTGTGTGACACGCTACTGTTCCTAGATGAGTGCCATTATTATTATCAACAGCAGGACATCTACTGCTGAATATAGACCTTCCCCATAGATTTCCAAAGTGACAAGCGACCTACACCCAATGCGATCCTGAACTTAATGAGGTCGTCTGTCCATCTTGCCGGTGGACGCCCTACGCCAATCTTGAAAAAGTTGTCTCCAATCAAGAACCTTTCTGCCCCAACAAACATACGCCTTGCGGACTGGACGTAGTGCGAAACCGCTCTTTCCTGTAGATCTGGGCTGATTGTAACTCATATCTATCCGAGTATGCTATGTGTGATAGATTTTACGGCCTTTTAAATGTCTTAATCGCGCTCCGCTTCGGTACAATTTTATAATGCGCAAATAAAATCCTTTTTTAGGGTTCCGTAGTCCGACAAGGAACCCTTATAAGATCGATCAGTCCGTCCGTTCCGTCCGTCCTAGTCTGTCACAGCAGAATATCTTCTACGTTTATGGACTGATTTGCATGTAACTTGCTTCGAGGATACTTTTAAATTAAATACGGTTAAAAAATTACAATTACCCCTTTTTAAGGATAGCTCCCTATACCGTGAATTATTTTTTTGAGTGCACCCCCTGGTGTGGGGTAATAATAAAATAAAAATATATACTTTTTTTGCCTATACTGTCTAATGTTTTAAGTTAATGGTACGGTTCCCTTCGTGCGCGAGTCCGACTCGCACTTGGCCGATTTTTTGTGGACTACCACAAAAATTGGCCAAGTGTGAGTCGGACTCGTAGACTCGTCAGACTCGATGGAATTTTCTTTGTTTCTTCAGATTACTAAATCTGAAGAAACAAAGAAAATTCCATATTGTTATTAATTATTCATGTAACCACATATATATTTATCTATTTCCAGGGAAATACTGTGACTTCCACCGACTGTACAAGAACAGAGAATTCAAGAAAGCCGCGAAGCTTCTTGTGTCGTTGTTGACGTCTAAAATAGCACCTGATTAGTAAGTCACTTATTCATACATCTGGTATACAGACCATGGAGTTTATGTTTGAGAGTTTAGGCAGTGGATTACACGTGGAGGGCGACAATGATAGGTGGAAAATCAGTCAGGTCTGAGCACTTATAGCTAGGTACTTGCCACATCCGCTTTCTGGGTTCAGGTATCACTTCACAGGCCACAATCACTCGAAATGTCTGTAAGGAGCTTCACAGGATACACACGCGGCGAAAGCGCTCTGGTCGGTCTAGTACATGTGTCATAGGGAACGTCTCGATGTCGACTCGCTCTTCGGGGTTCTCACGGTACGTTTTAAACGAATAAAAATAAGGCAGGTATGCGTGTGAGTGTGCGCGGCATAGTATCAATATAGGATACACAAACAAATCAAAATATTGTAGTAAACAGTTTATATAGCAAAAAAATGCATTTTTTGGTTTCGTTTTGTAATAGGTTTTAAACTATTTAACTGTTTTAAATTTTTAGTAAGAATTCTAATATATTTTTTCTCTTTGACAGTTAATAATTTTGAATTGATCTTTATTTAACTTGATAGGCGATAGTGTTACCTTCCAAATGAATCATTTTCATAACTTTATACATATCCATATACATTTTTTTTAAATAATTAAAATGGCTGCCATTTCAAGAGGGTTAGAACCGAACATGGGGGTTTTTTGTCTATAACATTTGATTAATTAATAGCTCATAACTTATCGTTAGTCCAAATCCGGACACACTGAATAAGCGCGGTGTTCGTTTTGACAGTACCAGAACCGTGCATCGAAAAACATCTTAAAGATTTTAAGGTACTTTCTATTCGGTTCAGGCATGGCACGGCTTAGTGGGCAAAAACCTTAATTCTTTAGCTCACAATTCATTGTTTTATAAAGTAACTTAACCAAAAACTAACTCCACAGCTTCTGGGAGACTCTCCTCCTGGACACGTTACCACTGCTCGAATCGGACGAGCCAGTGTTCTCCGCTGATGACACCTACGAGATCATGCTGTGCCTCGAGCTGAAGTCCCAGAGCTTGGCTGGTGAGAAAGCCGACCTCCTGCGGCTGGCGTTGACCAGGAACCTGGCCCGGACCTCGCTGTCTGACGTTGATAGCGGGGGAGTATGAGGCTTGGATAGTTTACTAGCAACACTAATTAGGAAACATACCGAGTACCATTTAAAAAAAATACCCCCTTTCTGCCTGTCTTAAAATCGAATTAATTAATAAACTCCTGCTCCAACTAATGTAGAAAAATGAGATAAAGCAGAATCTGGAGTAGGAGCAGCTATAGCAGCAGGTAATCAAGATCTAAAAGCTATAGCTATAGTTAAAGCATTAATAAAAATTATTCCCCCCCCCCCCCTTATCACATTATAAGATATGTTTCTTTGTTACAGAGATCTGATAATCGGATGCGTATTTTCTTAAAGTTGAGCTATACTGTACTGTTACTGTACCTAAGGGCTTTATCATACCCTACTGGGTGTGTGGGACCGCAGACAGACGAACGATCGCTTGTTTCGGCGTTTTTTAGGGTTCCGTACGTCATTGCCATCCATGCACATTCTATGCG
The DNA here is from genome assembly GCA_949316185.1 of Pyrausta nigrata. Classification (NCBI taxonomy): domain Eukaryota; kingdom Metazoa; phylum Arthropoda; class Insecta; order Lepidoptera; family Crambidae; genus Pyrausta; species Pyrausta nigrata. Next base: position 887,146 of record OX438943.1, read on the forward strand.
TAAGACTAGGATGCATCTGAATATCTCATCTCTACTAATAAGATAAGTATACGAATTAGGATCAAACAAGTCTCACTGTTTACTTAACCTGTATTTTTAGTTATATATTGTTAAAATAAGCTTTAAAATTAAGTTTAATGCTGGAATTGATTGCTACTTGGTATCAAAGATGTGATAAGTGATATCAACACTCAAATCATTTTATTGTTCACATAACTTATGTACCTATGTACATAGTTATGACGTTGTGGTAAGAAATAACACAATAATGTGAAAATAAATTGTACACAATTTCTTCATACAATATGTAACAAAAACCCTGTCCGATCCGAAAGGGTCATAAAGTTGCTTTAATAACGTTACCAAAATAAGTATCAAAATTACGTAATTCATTAATACTTTTTTTTTGTCGATTTTTAAAGTTAACAAGTTTAGCACCTATTTACCCTAAAACGGGGTAATTTTCAAAATACGTACGTAATTTTTTATCTTTTTTTTTCATGGGGTAATTTTTTTCTAATATTTTAGGAAAATAATTACACAAATAGAACCTTGACTCTATACCTGATAACACCTTAACGGGTCGGACAGGGTTTTTTTTTTACATATTGTATGCATAATGTGTTAACAAGTGTAAAATCAGTGCCAACTGCCATAGACTTACATAATGGACAGTATTTTTTTGAAGATTAAACTGATAAGACAATGAAATTAATTAACAGACATTCTTTGTACTGTAAGAATATAGCGAAAAGTAAACATGTAGTACAACACATGTAGGTATTTGTAACTGTTTTTAGCTGTAACTCCTAACAGTATGACCTGGTCATGTTCAAATATCAATTTGTAATTAAGTTGATGTATGTTTGCTGTGTGGTACACAAAACTGTTTGAATAATGAATAAAAATATTTTTGTAACTTAAACATTTTTATTTACTTTTTTACTATTGGGGTCAAATGTGCCTTACCACTTTGCAGATAGATTCGCTTGGCAGGCCATCACCGGTCTGTATACTTAAAAAAAATGATGTCAGTGTAACTGCAAGAGCAAGTTTGAACTTTATTGTTATAAGTGCACAGAATAAGTACTAGTACTCCATACAGAAGTATGACTTTGCAAAGAAATTCAAAGAAATATCTACTCAGTGTTGTCAATGATATGGTGTACCTAATTCAGTTAGCCTCAGACTCAAGCACATTTCTTATAACTCTGGAATATGATTCATAATACACTAAACCTATTCAGTGACATACTATCACGCAACGCGATAGGGTCGACTGCCACAAGAAGCTACTTACGCCGTCTAGCGCATCTTTCTAGGACTTTATTCACGCTCGTCCAACCAGCAACCTAGTGTCGCGCACCGCCGGTGAATAAAACGCGGGAGCGTGTTGCTGCCGGCTAGCGACACCCAACTTGTTTAGCCCTTTATAATGGGTCGCCGCGCGTAGGTACGTTTTGCTACCTACGCGGGAAGATACACAGACCTGATAAGGGTCAATCATAGGGTCAAGTCATCAAAGGGAAATAGTTTGTTAAGATTGTCAAAGAAAATAGCATGCATGCATTCATAATCACTACATATTTATTTATTATAACATAATAATCATAAATAGGACTCAATCCTAACAAAAGTTATTTTATAAAACTGATACTAATATAATAATTTTGTGGAGTCTTTAGCTTCATTATAGAAAAGTGGTAACCTACAAAATACAGTTTGATGTTGCAGTAAAATTTAAATCCTTACATACAGCAACAGGTACACGGCCACACGTCAGACTACCCCACTTTGACCTTAAGTCCACCTCTATTCCCTATGAAAAAAGTTGTTTTCGTAATTAAAATGGGTAGCCAGAATATGTGCTGCCAACTGTACTTTTCACAGCACATATAAGATAGAAGTAACCTATGATCACAGTTAAATCTTAAAAACTAACAGGGAGCTTTCTAATGAAGAAGTTTTGTCAGTGTTGTCCCAGTTTACATAAAATCCTTAATTTTACTATCACTGATAGTAATCACAATCCCATTATTTAGTTTATAGATTAGACTTGCTCCAAAATCAAAAGCTCTCCTACTAATAGAACCTTACTTAACCCCTTGAGTCGGCAGTCTCATAACAATTGATTTTCTATTTTATAGCATGATCTCTGAAGTATTAATAATATTAAGTGATACTTAAACTGTTACTTTTTCTTAGCATAGAATGATTCCATGGATTCCAACTCCTCAATATTGTAATTTAGTATTTTGTCAAACCCTTTGTAATGGAATCGGCCATAGAGCAACTTCCCTTTCAGCATGTACGGGAACCAGAGCCGGTCATCAGGCCACATGTCGTCATACGGAATTTGGTCATATTTAAACCATTTTGGTGACATTTCTTCAGTTTCCGTGGGGGTTCCTTCGTAGATATTTGTAGCAAAAACTCTAACGTCCATCATCGTCGAATCTCCTTCAAATGTGAACTCCAAGTGGCCGATGTTCTTAAGATCACTAGTTTTAACATTCAAACAGCACTCTTCTTTCAATTCTCGAGCTGCAGCATCAGTTATTTGCTCATTCGGTTCCACTTTGCCGCCAAAACCGTTCCATTTGTTAACTCCAAAACCACGCTTTTTCAAGCCCAATAAAATCTGGGATTCGTTACGTATGAACACTAGTGTGTATACTTTTTTCAACAACATGTTTTATTTAGGTTAATTATTATTTAGAGCAAAATTTAGAAGAATAAAAAAACAAATCGGTTTGCTCATTATTTTGAATTGAATTTGACAGCAATTTTGACAGCATAATTGTTTTTTGTTCAATTCACCCATTCTGGGTAGGCAAAGGATCAAGTCTATACAGCCACGTTTTCAGTATTTCAGTATCATTTCTTGTTCATTCTTTTCTTCAGAATCTTATTCTTATGTACTTACACAACTACACTAACCCTAATCTACAAACTAACCTAACCCATTGAAAAGTGAGGATGGTTCACATTTCAATGCTCTCAAGGAAATTTTTTAGCGGGATATCGAACCGGATCAGATAGGAGCGCCTTACTTTGTTTCTTACTTTCACTTCATTAGTTCTCCACTGCAGCACATTATTAGGATTACTCCACCACACAATCACAACAATGACCACGAAAAAATAATTTAGAAAATTAAGAAACGAAGCTCAGCCATCACGGTTCATTTCCCGCCCAAATCTTGAAGTGACATGTGATAGCTCGTTAGTTTTTTAGTTTAACACGTTCCCTGTGTGTGACTCACATGTGGGGCATTTCGTGGTTTAGCTGAGGCGTGAGTGCACCACATGTGGGTCACGCCACTGTACAAAGTTTTAGTCTTCTTAAATCTCGCACGTATGAGTTAAAGCACTCGAATTGCCTCACACGTGTGGGCTATGAAATTATAAATTAAAACACATAGGTACCCGGAGGAGATTTTGGCCAATGTTGCCATATAATCATTGCAAAAAAGGGACTAAAATAAAACTATAATATTATATTGTTAGGAATTTATTTGAATCTTGCTAATAATAAGAATTCTTCAAAAATATATCTAAAGCAGGCCGTAAATGTATCTAATAAGTCAGGCTAGAAAATACAAAATAAAATCACAACTTATGAGAAGTATTGTAGCAACTAAGGCACAAAGCTTTGTTACATATTTCACATTGAGTGTCTGTTTTCTTCGCCTTTTTACGAGCTTCTTGCACTGTGTGTCCCTGTTCAGTAAGTAATTTATAACAACCAGTACATCTTTTCCTAAATATTTTGTTGCCGTAACGTCGAGGAATTTTCTTCAAAGCATGCTGGTGACTGATGGAACGAACGGAACTGATTGAAGAGCTAGACCGAACGGATGGACCTGCCGAGGATTGAGAATCTTGAATGTCCAGGAGATGCTTGATAATTATTTCATGGCCTGATAGTAAAGTCATTTTACTAGTGGGATTAAGGTAGTATCAGGATTGCGTTTACAACAGCAACTGCCATCAAGTCCGCTGCGATTTTTTTATACCAAAAACAAGTTTTGCGTTCGGGCGAATTGTAGCTGGCAAGCTGGTCGGCTATATCAATGCCTTTCTTGCCGCGGTTGTACTCTAATATAATTTTCGGCTTCAATATTGGTCTATATCCAGTAGACATAGCCATTTGATTGTCATGACATGTAGATAAAACCAACACATCTCGTTGATCCTTCCATTTCAAAATTGTCATACAGTCATTTTGTTTAGCAACTATTTCCCCTTTTTTCAAAGTTGCGTTTACTACATCCGGGGGAAGATTCCGTCTGCTCTTTCGTACTGTGCCACAAATATCTGTTTTATTTTTTTTTCAAAAATCAAGCAAGAGGCTCACTTGTATAATAGTTATCTGTTACCAATAACCTGCCTTCGTTCAACAATTCTTGAGCCAGGGTAATGACTACTGAGCCTGGCTTATCTAGACCTTCTATTACTTGATCTTCTCCCGAATAAACTTTATAGCTCCAGGTTTCACCTGTATCAGAACATAATTTATAGATCTTCATTCCATATTTGTCACTTTTTTGGGGATTGTATGTGTGAATGTTTAATCTTCCTCTGAAGCCAACCATTGACTCGTCCACTGCAACAGTATCTCCTGGAGTAAATATTTTTCGCGATTTATCTATGATTTTATCTATGAGAGGTTGTATTTTGAAAAGTCTTCCTGTGTGTTCACTTGTATTGTCTGCAAAATGCCAACATCTAAGAATTATACAGAATCTATAATATGACATTGAAATTTCATGGAGAAGTGGATGGTAGTATAACCTGTCCCTTTTCCAGTAACATTCTGTAGAAGGAAAATCAATTAGTCCAGTCAGTAAATATACGCCGATAAATTTTCGCATTTCGTTGGCAGTAACATTCTTCCAGCGTTTTATACGAGAATTTAGCTTCAATGTAGGTACTTGTAACTGTGCAGCATATATGTTAGTCTGGGTAACCATTAAATCAAGAATTTCGTCATCAACAATTGATGAAAATATGGTCCATAAATTAGTACCACTTGGGAAACATTGAGTTTGTCTCTTCAACTGATCATAGCCTGTAAATATTTCCCTTTCCAAAGGTCTTATTTCAGACCTCCAAGCTGTAGGTAAAATGTTGCCCAGTTCAGTTCTAAGCGGCGGTGGTCTAGCATTTTCCTCAACTCTAGGTGCTGGTGGTGAAGCAGGCACTTGAATCTCATTTTCTTCTGCTGGCAACACAGCAGGCTCCTCAATTTCAAACAGTGGTACCAAACTTCGTTCAGGAGATGACATTCTAGGTTGCTCGAAAACAACGGATTCTGATGAATTGTAGGGAACTTCTTCGTAAAGATCACGGTTGACAAAAGTTCTTATGTCATCAGTAGTCTCTGTAGTGTGAGATAAAGAAAACTCACCAGTATCCTCCAATTCTTCCATAAGTTCATCTTCACCGTCGCTATCTTGTAGAATACTCCATATTTCTTCCGATGTGTACTGTGTTATATTTTTTCCTTTGGGTCTTGATGGTTTCATGGTGAACCTCTAATACTTTGAAATAAAAACACGAAAATAAGGACGATCGACTGTTCCACTCGTTTCAATTGTTTGACACTGACATTGCACCTACGACAAACCCGTGTTAGTAACAAACTTGTATGTACCCGCCAAATAAATATTGAAAATGACTTCATACGTGCATGCACCACTTATATATGGCACTAAGTTAGGAGCTTACACGTGCATGCCCCACATATGGGGCACTGAAGAAAAACCGGAAAAACTGAGAAAGGAGTATCAGAAAATATTTTTCTTGTCATAAAATTTCCTTAAATACAATATTCGAATAAGTTAACAAAAAAATGTGATTGCACTTGAAGGCTCAATGTCTAATATTCAGTTACACAGCTAACGTGTTAATTCCCCGTTCTGGGTAGGCAAAAGATCTAGTCTATACAGCCAAGTTTTCAATAATTGGTTTCATTTCTCGCTACCGTACTTTCTTTAATATTCTGTATACATATTAGAAGTCTTTTCTCTCTCTTCTTTTTTTACTGTAAAGTCCCCCTTGAGACAGGTAGTGCAAGTGCTCGATGCCTCCACGATAAGTAGACCAATAGATAGATAGTCACAGCAAAAGAAATAGCTATTATTATTTAAAAAAATTGACTAAATGTGTAGAGTTCTTGCAATGTTCTTTTCGTTGTGCTTGGGTCACTCTTACCTGCCCCAGGACCTCATGAGAACGGTGGTCGTGCCCATTGTTAAAAATAAAACAGGTGACCGTCATCGCTAAGGTACTGGACGGTGTGCTTAACGCACAGCACAGATAGCCAAACACGTAAACTTGCATGATAAATTGATTATCATGCAAGTTTACGTGTTTGGCTATCTGTGTTAAGGTCATCCAACAGGTTTTAGATCAAAATTATCTACAGAAAGTGCAATCCTGGCTCTTAAGCACACCATCAATTACTACACGAATCGTTAAACCCCAGTCTATGCATGTTTCCTCGACCTGTCGAAGGCCTACTTTGGAAAAAATTGGAAACCATTGGGCTCCTGCGTGAATTTACTAATATCTTTAAATTCTGGCACTCGCATCAGGTTAACAGTGTTAGGTGGGCGGATGCAATGTCGGACCCGTATTGTATATTCCTAATCCTATCCCATGCCCATGTATAACTTTATTCTGATATGATTCTTTGCAACTATTTACCATTTATTTATTGTATTTCACGAAGGCTAGAGTAACACGAAGTTATTACACGTAGTTACGAGATACCAAAGCTCTAACTTCCTGACTCCAAGTTATTTAAGACAGAAATAGTTACTTATGAACAAGTTTTTGAGTCAACCCGGGATTGAAACCCGGGACAGCTGAGGACGTGGTTTTTTTTACTTCAACTTTTTTCTATTTCGTAATTTTACTTGTATCTGGTGGGTTAATTACTAACCTAAGCTGCAGATATGATGATCTAGACGTGTCAGTCAGTACCTCTGCCGAACAATGGGAGTAAAAGGAACAGAGTGTGCACCTGTGCATTTCGGACACACTTGTGCCTTGTGCACTATATTTTTTTATCTCCTGTGACTATGTGTAAGGCCACGGTAGCACCTGGGGATCTGCTGATTGATTTCTGTTTTGATCGGCGGCCAAGCCGGGCGTGCTCAAAATAAAAATGTTTTAGCTTTTGAAAAACTTCATATTTATGACTCGTATTTTGGTTGCCCTGGTAAACAGAGTCTCGGAGGTCAGATGGCAGTCGCTTCATTGTAATTAACTGATCTGCCATACGCAGTGACTAGCGGGTTGCCTCTCATGCGCGCAATGGCTAGCGGGTTGCCTCTCATGCGAGAACGTCGGTGGCGCAGTGGCTAGCGGGTTGCCTCTCATGCGGGAGGCACCGGTTCGATCCCACATGCCGCCATGTACCAATGACTTTTTCTGAGTTATGTGCATTAGTTGTTTCACTAACCGATGCTCTTACGGTGAGGGAAAACATAGTGAGAAAACCTGCGCATTCAGGCGACTGCATGTGTAACCGTGATCCAAAACTGGTCAGGTTCCCCTGTTAAACAGGGTCACGGAGGTCAGATGGCAGTCGCTTCATTGTAATTACCTGATCTGCCACATCCTGGATCATCGTCAGCGGACCCTGGGCTTTCGCGAGTGCAGAACCGGGATAACGCTAGGAGGATGATGATTTACTAAGACGCAGTTGCGTGATAATATCAAGCAATTTTAAAAGAGTGATTTGAGAATCATTCCGCCTTCAAAGCGAAGCAGCTGGTGACTAGTCTACCTTCTTAGACTTTTTATTACATTGCGTATTTAAAACTGCGATTTTGCGTGGACCTACCTTTAACACAAAAAAATCAAAAATATTCACTGTAGATTTTTGTTTTACTACTTAAACTTTTATCACTGGTTAAATTCTCCCCCATTAAAAGCAACAAAATAAAAATAAAATTAGCGAAAGAGCAAGCGACTTCATCGCTGCTAAACATAAGTACCTAGGCAAGCAAACATTGACCGCACGCACCGCGGACATCGCGCAGTCAGCAGCACTTCAGGTTATCCATTTGAACTACGAAAACAGCTTTTATTGTGTAGGGAATAGAGGCGGTCTCAAGGTACTCTGACGTGCGGCCCTGTGTACGTGCTGAGGAACTCAGGCTGACTTAGCTGAACGGGTTCCATGTCACAAGATAGGCAGTTGCCTATCTTGTGACATGGAACCCGTCACAAGATAGGCAACTGCCTATAACCATTATAGAAAATGACCCTGTCCAAGGAAGTTTCCTTGGACAGGGTCATTTTCTATAATAGACTTAACTTATTGCTTATTGCGTTGTGTCATTATTGTTCCTACCGCTATTTTAGCCTTTTTGTAACCATATTAAAACTCGAACGCCTGCTAGTAGTAGCAATGCAATCAACGTATGATTGCTCATAACATTTTAGTAGGCACTTTTCCCCTAAAATGCTTGCTAAACGACACACTCATTTTTTGTTTTACCAACGATGAATTTTATTACAATACAGTAGGAGGATGTAAGTAGACTAAGCCTTAAAATTCAAAACCTAAACATGGTAGGTAAAGGTACAACTTTCACCTTCTGACAAGTGAAGCGGGTTAGTTATCCTGGTTAACAAAATATGAATTATATATCTTTTATAATATTGAAGGTTTAGCGACAATGTTTATAATTGAATTAAAAGTCTCCCAAATGCCGGGGGGGACTTAACGGCTGTCAGTTTAATAAAATATCCACAGGAATGCCGTATGATCGATGAAAGTAGTTTAGCTTTAAAACGACCAAGAAATTGACATGAAAATAAAATAGTTAAGTTCTGATCTTGACGATGGTCTCGTTATGCAACTAATTGTCGGTCGGCCGATCGAGATTGATCGGCCGATGTGAAATTAGGGATGTCGGTCGATAAGGCAAAATATTCCACAATAGGCTGTGTAATCGTCATCATCAGCCTAGCATTATCCCGGTTGTGCACTCACACGCGAGGGCTCAGGCTCCGTAGCCAAACGGCAATCTTTCTGGAGCGAACTTCGCTATCGCCAACGAAATGTCAAAATATGTATGCAAAACCACGTGATGTGTCGACGGCTTATGTCAATTTTATACATTTTGTTAGCGATAACGAAATTCGCTTGAGAATAAATTGCCACTTTGCTACGGCCCCAGGGTCCGCAGGACCATGATCCAGCCGATCCTGGATATGGTGGATCAAGTAATTACAGTGAAGCGACTGCCATCTGACCTCCGTGAGTTCCGTGACCCTGTTAACAAGAGAACCTGATCAGTTTGGATCATGGTTAAATAGGGTAGACCGGGTACAAAAGTACCACGTGGCAATAGTACCATTGCCAATATTTCCAAACACAAACAACGTTTGAATGTGTGTGTAGCGTCAGTTTACGCGCTCGATTCGTCCCCTCCCGCTCCCCAGTCGGCGGCGCGCCAGTGCTGAGGCGGAGGCGTGCACGGAGGATTTTTTGTTTTCGATCAGTCACAGTAAGTATTCTCGTAAAAAGTTTGTCTGTAATTCCGATTAAACTCGCTATCTCACCAAATCATTGCTTTCATTAGTTCACTAACACTTCAATCTTTGTAAAAGTGATGAATTATAGATATATTAATTGATAGAATGCCGTGATTTGTTGGTTAATATTTAAACTGTCGATTTGGAACAATTGTACCACTGACGGTGGGGACAATTGTAGCGGTACAATTAACCCCATGGTAAAATTAACCCCGATATTATATTAGTACGAATTATTCCTAATTAAAATGAGTTAAAATTAATTTAATTGAAATGAGTTACATTTAATAAGGGTGAATGATTTTAGGCACATACTTATTTGGACTTTTTGTTTAAGACGCCACGGCGAAGAGCGAAGTTAACTGATATAGGCTCCAAGAACCTGTTCCTTTATGAACAGGCATTTCAAGAAAAATTGAAAATGGGCGGTCAATTCGGGCTGCAGCTGTGATGTTCAATCTTTGTCACGTTTCACTAATAAGATACTCGTATAAAACTAATCCTGGTGGTGCCATACGTTACGTATGTATACGTTACGTAATGTTTGAGTCAAATTAATAGTGTATTAAGCAAGAGTTGGCTATTTTTTGTTTTTGGAGTAGAATAGTTGTTTTTATTGAAGTTTATGATGTGTTGTCTTTTTCGACTGATTACTATTAAGTATTTTGATTCCTAAGAGTAAAGACTGTTACTGTAGCTTTATTACAACGTAAAATTACCAACCATTAATAAAGACATTATTATTAACACATATAACAGAGTTTTAATTTCATTTTAAGTTTTTAAGTTAATTTGATTTAATTTCGTAAAAACTTGCAAAATAATTGCTTAAGTTATAAAAATATAACGGGCTCCTTTAGCTAACATGTGTTCAGCACACTAATGCAGGCTTGCTTGTATGGTTATTACTTAAGTAGCTACTATTTTAATCGTGAATAGGTACTTAAGAAAAATAAGATAATTCCTTGATCAAGAGGTCTTCTGTCCATAGTTTTAAACTCCGTTCGTCTTCCTGCCCAATGTTTTTCAACTTCGCTGTTGCTAGTCAGCCCTACATCTCTAATGGATCATGCGAGCGATTAGTCTGGGAATGTGCAATTTCGCCGGCTAATCGAGTCTATTGCGAATATTCGTATCAAACACCCGGCGTGTTTCACAATACAATAGAATTCCGGTGTTATAATAATCATAATATTATGACTGCCTCGTTGGTCTAGTGGTCAGCACGCTTCGTACTATCGACGAGGTCCCGGTTCGAATCCCGGGTCGGACCGAGAATGTTGGGTTTTTCTGTTTTAAAATATCTCAGATACGGCTCCGGAATCAGGAAGTTGTGGTATTAACATCCCCGTGCCTCGGACCGCACGTCAAGCCGTCCTCACCTGCGCCTGATCTCTCTACGGTCATGTCGGACTGCCGTCTTACCGAATTATAGGAGTGAAGGAACGTAGAGTGCACCTGTGTATTGGGCACACACTTGTGCACTATATCTTCCGCACAGTTGGCTAATCTCTGATGAGAAAGGCCGATGTAGTCAAAATTATTAAAATATTATGAAGTGTATAGGCACAAGTATAGGTATCAAATGCACTGCCGGAACTGGAACGGTGCCAGCAGACTCCGACACAGGGAGCAGACAGACCCTGGACGGCACCAGACCAGGATCATTTTTAAGCAGTTCGAGAAGCACTGGTCACATAAAAGGCTAGATATTTTTAACATCGGGTCGTAGTTCCACCAGAGATAACCTATACTCACTGGAAACACAACAAACTTTTCCCCTTTAAAATAATAATATTTGTATAGATGAAAGATAGAATTATCAGCTGGGGCACTAATCACTTAAATTATCAATAATTTTGTTTATCTCACTTTAACTACAGACGGAGTTACCAAGTGTTATAATTATGTCACTGTCTTTATAAACTCTCTGATAAACTGTGATAGATTTTATCGAGTTGTTATTACAATATCGAGCCAATTGAATGTTTTCTTACCTTGTAATTTAGTATGCCTGTTGCTATCGTGCGAGTCTGGCTGTGATTGTGCTGGATCATAAATTGATCGGAAGTTAGTTTTAGGAACAAAAAGTTGAAAGGTGAGTCAGTTAACAAAACTAATACTAAGTTTACCCCATTCGCACTTTAGCACAATATGCGAATTCAAACTCTTGTCTTATTTATTCTGTGTTCAAACGAGCTACAACCATCAATAGGTAGTTTGTTACTGATCTGTTCTATACAATAATAGAAGTTGAGTGAAACTCATGGTACTATTTTACAAAAATGTAACAGACGATTTCAATCGGCTGTAGTGTTAGAATTTATTCTATCCATAATAGGTAAGTATTTCTGTCATCCCACATTTTGTGCCATTTGTGTGCGAGTTGTGTCCTTTTCTATAGCGTCCGAAATGTCAGAATGCATACGAGTACAAATGTACGTTTATCTTCGTAGATGTTATACTATCTGTTTGTGTTCGTGTTTCCGTCGTCCCTGTAGCTGAAACTGAACAAAAGGTAATTTATTTATTTTTATTCTTATTCACATACCTCAAGACTAAGGATCTTAATTATTAAGGGAAATAAAAACATACAACGACTTTTATATGTATAGAGTGTATTTATATGAATAACACTCAACAACTAGTGTGTAGCTTTTCCCACGATGTTTTCCTTCATCGTTAGACAGCACAGGTCTTCGAAAAGACTGTACTTAATGTATTGACTGCCTCGTTGGTGTAGTGGTTAGCATGCTGGCTTCTATCCACGAGGTCCCGGGTTCAAATCCCGGGTCAGGCGAAAATTCGTTTTTGGGTTTTTCTGTCTTGAAATAGCGCAGAAACAGCTCGAGGTTGGGAAGTTGGTGGTGTTAACAGTGCCTCGGAAAGCACGTTAAGCCGTTGGTCCTGCGCCTGATCTCTTTCCGGTCATGTCGTATTGCTTATACTTGTGCACTATAATATCTCCCGCGCAGTTGGCTAATCTCTGTTGAGATTGGCCGCCGTAGTCGAAATTCGGCTCAGACGACATTATTTTTATTACTTAATGAATGTACAAACTTAAAGGTACAGGTCAGAGGTAATCTAGTACTTGCATATCTTCATAAAAGTAGGTAACATGAGTTTGAATATTAGTGTTAGCCAAACCTGTCACCAGTAGCGTGCCTTAGTTTTGTAACGAGGTAAGCACATACAAATTTTAAGTCAGTATAGATCCTTACGAAATCAATAATAAAATTAGATAAAAAATCGTCACAATAATTTAAAAAAAAAGGTGAATCGTGTCCTCGGTAGAGTAGGTATCTATATTTTTTAACGCTAGCAAATAATTTCAATAGCAATTACTTACCTAGTTTTTAATCTTAATTAGATTGATGATGAAATGGGTGTTCTAGTTAAGTGCAGATTTATTTTACCACCACAAGTATCAAGAAAATGAGTGAATTTATAAGACATGTCATTTAAATGATACCCATAGTGGCTTTTAGAAAAGCCGTTGTTATTTTTGCATTCACTTCCACCACGCACTAACTTTCACAAAGCACAAAAACAAAACAAAGAAAACAAAACTTTAATGTCGTTTGCTTTCAAAACAATTAGTAAACGTAAAATTACCTAATTAAAAGAAAATGTCGAGATGTTTCAACCTTTTTTATAAATAAGACCGGCACGTAGGTATGTCTTTTGCCAAATATACATCTTAGCCTTATCTACAAAATAAACTTGATTCGACGGATTGGCGCGTAATTTTTGTAAGCAAATCGAACTTTCAATACACCCTATACACGGCAGTTTTTCCATTGTTTCGAATGCAAACACACAAATTTGAACCTCGAAATCATTTAAAATCACTCAAAACAGCAAAAGAAATCGTGTAAACAATAAAACTACTTTTCAAAACACTCGCGAAAGCAACAAGCAAGCAAACTAAATAAGAAAAAATGGCCGGCGTATTGACTTCGTATAAAAACTATGGATGCAATACTTTTTTGTAAAAAATCTTGCTGATTAGTTTGTTTCTAGTTATGGAACGATTAAATGTTTATGATAAATAAAATTATGATTTAACAGTGTCAAAACATACTTCTGTATGTTTAGATGTTATAGTTGTTCGTAATTAGACATGATTTGATTGCACTCCGAAGTGATACCCCGCCATGATGGTAGGCCTGCCTACTTTACCCCAGTAAGTCGCAAATGTCACGTTTTAGCTTTACGTTTATGAAAAGTGTGTCATTTTTAATTTGGTCGGCTTTTTATCTAAATATGCAGCTATGTCAACAAGGGCTAAAATTGCGTGAGTTTAAGTAAATCTGATAGGCAGTCGCGAGAATGCCTACTGCTCATACAATGGTGTCCCTAAGTTGAGCGGTTTAGCTAAGATTGCATATAAGTTATTGACGAAAAGTTTTTTTACTATTATTTAAATGGCAATTGGCAAACTTTAGTGAGGTAGGCACTGCTTAATTGCCTATATAGAAAGCACGCCACTGCCTGTCACCCACCCGGGTGGGCATTACGGCGCCGCCTAGCGCTTAGATTCCGCTCATAGCGGCGAGGTACTGGCCGGACCTTTAGGGCGACACAGTCATATTTCTTAAGTAAACGATATGCAAAAGTTCTTTTAACATTTTCACTCACTCCCCACAGGTATGTCGTGCCTGACGAGCCCATGCCCTGCGCACACGCAGGGCGCGGCCGGCGCTGCGTTCGCGAGTCTTATGACACACTTTCTCGCTGCACAGTGTCTGATCTCCGAGAATTGGCCCAAAGACCGGACTGAGGAGGTTTCAGGTTGCTAAAATGACCATTTTTATCTTTACATAGTATAAAACAAACCTCTGGCTGTCTGTACGCGTAGATGTTTCAAACTACGCAACGGGTTTTAATTCAGTTTTCAGCAATAGGTAAAGTGATTCAAGTGGAAGGTTATGTTTGTGTATGTACAGCGTCGCACGGGTGCAATACATATAGTATTGCACCCGTGCGACGCTGGGTACTTAGTAAACAATAAATTTAGTTGTTTTTTGAGGTTTTAATTAAAGCTACAGGGGCACGATTTTCATGCAGTGGAAATAAGTTCACACTCGTAATAATGCTTTTTTCGACTGCATGAGAATCGTGCTCCAGGTGGCGAAAAGTTGATGAAATTGGAGTTCAATCTAATTGGTTAGTTTTAGGGCAAATACTACTTTCCTACCACTGCAACTTCTTTAGCCAGGGTCTCCAGCTGCTTTGCACTGGATGGAAGTCGATACTAAGCTTTAGAACTCCTCCTGCTTACTTTCTGATTAATTTCGTTGCGGGATCCGACTCTGAGACAATCAGCTATCTCCTGGAACTTCCTGGCCTTCACTGGTTATCTAAATGCTATTGTAAAGACCAACGTCTCGCACAAAAAAGTGCTTGCCTCTCGTTCATTCACTAAACGTCTAACCAACCAATCACAATACCTACAGTTAGTGGTGTACACACCGGTTTTCATGGTGTCACCAGCTCTGAGGTCCCGGGTTCGATTCCCGGTCAGGTCAATGTATAAAAATATTTTTCTATATTGTCTTGGGTCTGGGTGTGCACAAGTGCTTTAGCTACTTACTTTGGGATCAGAACAATGTATGTGATGTTGTCTACATTTATTTATTTTACTTATAGTTAACATTAGAAATGTTTGTACTGGACTCGTATTAATTAGGTAATCTGTAGTTGAATGAATCAGCTTTATCTGAAACACAAAAATTCTCTCTCCATACCCAGATGGCGATTCTTTTGACTTCATCATCGTTGGCGCGGGCACAGCCGGATCTCTGCTGGCATCCAGACTAACAGAGATAGACAATTGGAAGGTGCTGCTGTTAGAAGCTGGCGATAATCCACCTCTTGAGTCTATAGTAAGTGGCCTTCATTGATTTTGGCAATCCAAGTTTATGATGTTTGTTAGCATATCTTAGAGCAGATGAGATTGGTGATCTACACTATTAAAAAGAAGAAAGTTTTTGTTTGTATTGAATAGGCTCTGAAACTACTGAACCGAATTTGGAGAAGATAGTTTGAAACCTTGGGAAGGCATACATACATAGACATAGGCTACTTTTTATCGCGATATAAAATCATCAGGGGGGTGAAAATCCGACTTTTGGTGCGGGCGAAGTCGCGGGAACTGCTAGTATTAAATAAGAATAAATATGAGTTGAATTGAGCTGACTATGACGTGAATATCTGGTTGTCAAATCATCTAAATCACTCGGCAATTTAGTAGATATGGGGAAACTAAAAAAATGACGCAATTCCGATGTTTGTCAAATAACACTGTAAATAAGGGAAAAATCAAAGGCAATTTTATTTGAATAATAATAAAAAATCTATTCTCTAAATTTCAGATACCAAACTTCTCTGGAGCAACACACAGGAGCATACATGCATGGCAATATTACACCGAAAAAGACAATGCTACGAACAGAGGAAACGTAGACGGAAGATCCTTCTGGCCTCGAGGTAGGACCCTTGGAGGCACGGGATCCATCAACGGCCTCCTTCACATGAGGGGAAGTCCTGGAGATTACAAGCCTTGGAACTTCAACGGAGATTGGGACTGGCAAACTTTAAAAAAATACTTTAAAAAATCTGAGAAAATCGTCGATCCTTTCATTTTAAATAACCCTCGTCTCAAAGAAAATTATGGTACTGATGGTCCATTTGTTATCGATGAGTTAAAATTCGTTCACACTAAATTAGCTGATAAACTAACGCAAGCTTACAAAGAACTTGGATTGAATTATTTAGACGACATAAATGGTGCAAGTCAATTGGGTGTGGGTAAAATAAGAGGAGGAAATTATAAAGGCAAAAGAGTCAGCACGGCCACAGCTTTTCTGAATCCGGTTGGAGATCGTGAAAATTTGTTTGTTTTAAAAAAGTCATTCATTACTGAAATCATCATAGATGAGAATAACGTGGCTCAAGGTGTCAAAGCTGTTATAAAACCAGGAATCGGAGTTACTTTTTACGCTAAGAAAGAAGTCATTCTCAGTGCGGGAGCAATTAGCACGCCAATACTCTTGATGCTGTCAGGAGTGGGTCCTAAAAAGCATCTAACCGATTTAGACATAAAACCTAAAGCAGTTTTACCTGTTGGGAGAAACCTTCAAGATCACGTGAGGATACCCATTCCGGTTACGGTCGACACTGGGGCTAAGCCTAAAGATGAAAAATATTGGTTAAAAGCAGCTGCTGAATATTTGTTAGAACAAACTGGACCACATGCCACAAATTACGACCAGCCCAACATAAATGCTTTCTTAGCCGTTTCAGAAGACGCTACTTTGCCTGACGTGCAAATTGATCACAACTATTTCGTGCCGAACACATCTTATGTATACTCGATGTGCACCGATATAATGTCTTTTCAAGATAATATTTGTAGGCAATTTGAGAGTTTTAACGCAGAAAAAGAGTTGATAATATTCTTCGTATCACTCTGCAGACCATATTCAACTGGGAAAATTTTGTTGCGTTCTAAAAACCCTTCAGACTATCCCAAGATATATTCTAAGTATTTTAGCGATGATCGTGATATGGACACGTTTATAAAAGGTATACAGAAACTGACTGAAGTTATAAACACTCCTACATTTAAAAGCATGAACGCTGAGCTGAAGAGAATAGATTACAAGGATTGTAATGAAGTTGAGTTAGCTACTGATGAGTATTGGGAATGCATGGCTAGAACAGTGACGTATAACGTGTATCATCCAGTTGGCACAGCTAAAATGGGGTCAGCTGAAGACAGTTCATCGGTTATAGACCAGAAACTGAATGTCCACGGGGTGCTGGGACTGAGAGTGGTGGATGCTAGTATCATGCCAACGATACCGAGCGTCAATACTAATGCTGCAGTTATGATGATAGCTGAAAGAGCGGCAGACTTTATAAAAGAACAATATGTAAGTCACCACAATAAAGATGAGTTATAACACTTGTTTTATATTATTGTAACTAGCTAGCCCATGACTTCATCTGTGTAGTAGTAGTAGTATCTGTGTAGTAGTGACGTATCATACTTACATTGCTAAGGTAAACTTACATACTTAAATCCTGTTGAGATAAAACATAGCTGAGGTTATGCGTTGAACTGCACATTATGCACTTATGGTTATAAAGAACATGTATTGTATATAATAATAATTTCAAAAACTATATTAAAAGCCGCGCTCGCGCATCCTTTAAGAGATCAATAAGTGCAAGAAAATTATTACGTACTTACGTAGTTATTTTGTCAGCGCAGAGCTTAATTTTTTTTTTACTAGGTAAGTTAATTTTGAACAAACTTGTGGAGTCTGGGTGGCTTGACACATCGTGTGACAAAATACTTGACTTTAATATTATTATCTGTTAGTTAATTCTTCCAATACCACTTTATTGATGTTAACTTAACAGTATACACAGTTTATTAGACAGTGTAGTGGTTTGTACTCCGAACTACAAAACCAGAGGATGCGGGTTCACATCCCGCAAATGCTTATGTGGGAGAATGAGCACGAGCATTTGTACCTGGGTCATGGTTGTTTATAAACGCATTTATACCTGTCTATCCGTTATCCTACGAGCTGTTTCACCTCTGGGTTTTTATGTTAGCTAGGTACAAGCTTTGCTTTGCTGTGTTAAATATGATTTAGTAGAATATTCAGAACATTGTCGGTCTCTATATATTTTGTATAGATCCGTGCGACCACGCGGTAGGAACCTATTGCCTTGCCAAACCTGACCGCAGGCCGCAGAAGTTCGCAGAACGCATCCAGTGTGGAAAATCCTTAATTCTTCTGAATTAAGTTTTTAGGCTCTGTGGCATGCACAGCTTGCACGTGACTGTGATATTTGTCAAACATGTCACCGCTGTCATACCTGTCAATACATTGCCATGCAATGTTTTCTGAGAAATGTTTATTTATTTATTTCTCTTCATATACTAGCCTTGGTAATTGATGCGATTGCTACAATAAACGTTCTGGACAAAGGTCTGGTGTCGTTGCACAAGAATTCAGTCGGTCTTCAATTTTATATTGATATAGAAAATCAAGATAGATTGTCTGGCTGCGTGATGAGGTCTCATGCACAGGATTGTTGTTTGACTGACCCTGACGAAGATTGCGATACAATGACGGTATATGGTAGTCACAGTTTTGTAAAGCCCAAAGACAGAGAAACCCTAATTTTTGTATATCCGTTAATCTATCAGCACGATCAGTTAGGATACTGTAATTTTATTATAGACTACCAGTGTGGGAGGAACAGGCGAGCGAAAAGACAGAAGGTGGACATAGCTTTTGATACACGAATCAACACAGAGAGAAACAAACGCAGTAATATACTAGAACATTATATTGGAGACAAGAGTAAAGCGACCTGCGCTACATTGGATCAAGATACTTTAAACAATTGTGAGCCAGTCGATTGCAATTTAAAATATTCAGGCGAGAGACCGTTCTTCGATGGCTATCTCGGCAAGTGTGTTGAAGCATCCATTTGTGAGTCGAGCCCCGATAGTGAACTGCCCGACGTGGTGTATGTACCTAGCATCAATTCCTGTAGAGATCTAGAGCATCCTTTGACAGTAAGCGATATTTATGCGATCAGCACCGGAATGGGTGTTGTGATGCAAACGCCTAGTCCCAATGAAGTCAAGGTAGAAGTGAGATCGAATTGCTCCACGATATCACAGAATCTGAAGTTGCTGAGGGATATAATGTATGGGAAACTGTGTCCGGTGTTGAGAAGCGATATGACTGACTACAGCAAATGCTGCAAGTCCGCGCTTTGGTCCATAGTGACATGCATCATCAGCGTGTGCGCCTTGCTGCTTTCGTTTGTCTGCTGTGTCCAGACTGGTATGTGGATCCACAAGAGACTGACGGCGGGAGATTTTAAGGAATTCGTGGACAGTTTGAAGTGCAAATTAAAGCGTTCCGAAAAATCCCGGCAATACCGAGAACCGGTGAACAGTGATGTCAGAAATGCGTTGCTGAAGGAAGTGATAGTGAGGGATATTCCAATAGAATTGAGAGATAGTATGGTGAACATTTGTGACAGGATGCAAAAGAAGGTGAGGAGGAAGAAGCGCTATAGAAGATCACACATTGGGAGCCAAGTGAGCCTCACTCAGGTAGAATATGACGTGAGGTTGTCCACAGGGACTACGACGAATTCATCCGATGATGGCGAATGTGACGCCGAAAATCAGAAGTGACCGTATTAAACGCGATGATCAAATCAAATGCCGAGTGTTCATTTTACCCATTTTGTTTCAATGATAGTTTATGATTTAGTACTAAATATTACGTCATTTATGCATTTAAATTAATTAAATACATTTAAACATAACGTCATATTATGACACTAAAATAAAGGCCAAATTAAGTTTGACCGAGCAGCAATACATTGCTGCTCGGTCGTAGGTACTTAAAAATATTACCTCTATTAATTACGAGTATGCTCTCTATAGATTTATACATTCGGTAATTATATCTGGATAAATTATGATCCCGTATGAAATTTACACGCGATATAACTACATAAGTTGTCTGCGCAATGCACTTAAGTAGGTAGGTACTACATATTGCACAAGATGCAAATTAATGACATATTTGTATGATAGCTTTATATTAAGTGCATTAGACTCTCGGTATGTAATTAGAAATACCCCTTATCGTACAGTTCATCAAAACAACTTTGACGGCACAAACTTTGATTTTGATGTATGTGATAGGTTAAAAAATATTCGCGCGTCAATCTTAGTTGCAGGGTTTATTTATTATAATTATTATTAGTTATCAGGCAGGCAATTGAGACAACTGATAGCCGGCTGTATCCAGTTCTTCACATTAGGTTATGCGAGTTTAGATGAGTGTCAAGTCGGTTTCCACATGCAACAATATTCTGACAGCTACTAATAATAAGTCATGTTCTGATACGTCCATGATTGAGTTCAACTTGTCGCTATTTTAATATTAACACCACCTGACTGACACGCAGAGATACAGGTTGACCCCTCTGCGCCATACTTCACGGACAAACAAGAGGTCATGATGACTGGACGTTCACGGGTGTACTACAATTGTTTTCACTTGATAGAAATAAATAATAATAAATAAATTGTTTCAACAAACACACCAATTACCTAGCCCCAAACTAAGCGTGAGCTTGTGCTATGGTGACTAGGATAACGGATAGAAATACTTAAATACATATAAACTTCCATGACTAAGGTACAAATGCTCGTGCTCATCACACAAACATTTGCCCCTTGCGGGATTCGAACCCGCAACCGCCTGGTTTAGAAGTCCGGTGCGCGAACGACTACACCAAGACGGTCGTATTGTTTGTGCTTTCTATAATTTTGTTGTAATATATATGTATTATCTTGGAAATAAAGTAAATATTTGAAGTAACCAAACGTAATGATAGTTGTGAAAAGTACTGCTCGTAGGTCTAGTAGTCAGTACGCTGGGTACTATCCACGAGGTCTCGGGTTCCAATGCCGGGTCGGGCCGAAATTGTTGGGTTTTTCTGTCTTGAAATAACTCAGACACAGTCCCAGAGTCAGTTAGTTAGTGGTGTTAATGTCGCAGTCATCTGGTTAAATCTGCTATTTGATTGTATGACTAGCGCGTTCATGGAACGACGACATTTAATTGAATGACTAAAGGACAACCCGTCAAGTTGTTTAATGTAACGTTCAACGTCTTGACTGAACGTCATTTAGCATTGTCGTTGAATGGGATATAGCCGACTTTGTAATGTTTGGTTAGGGTGACCATAAGTTCGCAACTTAAAAGGTAACTTACTTTAATGAGGACATGACATACATAACACACCTTATTATGATTTTATATTGTATTTTAAGTCTTTAGATTCAATTTACCATAGTTTTTCAAAAGTAATTTATTCAAATATGGGAGTCTCTTAGACTCCAAATAGTCGTTAACTTAAGTCTTTATCACCTTGTGAAATGAGGGTTTAGGTAATAAAAAAAACTTAAAATTTATAATCACAGGATCAGTTTCATTTATTGTATTGTTTCTGAATAACAATCACCTGACTGATTTTACGTCCGCTCTGTTCAAAGGGCTATGTTACAATCCGCTAACTAATGGGACGTTGAGTGACGCTTGTTCAATCAACGTTCGGCCTATTCATTCAATTAAATGTCGTCATTCAATGAACGCGCAAGTCATTCAATCAAATAGGAGATCCAACCAGATGACTGCGACATTAACACCACTCGTTTAGCTGTTGGTCCTGCGCCTGATCTCTCTAGTGCGCTATAATATCTCCCGCGCAGTTGGCTGATCTCTGTTGAGATTGGCCGCTCTGGAGTCGAAATTCGGCTCGGAGGACATGAAAAATATATTGACACTGTCTGTAGGTACTAGCGTGTTATTTTGTTTCGGAGCAGAGTTCAGTTTTGTTGATAGCCCTTATCAATCTGGGGTATTCCCTTGTTATTTTTATGTATACCTAATGGTCCACTCTAAGCGTTGTCTCATTTCCTGCTTTATTGAGTGTTTACTACAATATTTTGATTTGTTTGTGTACCCTATTGATACTGCGCCGCGCGCACTCGCACGCGTCCTTGCCTAGTTTTTATTTGTTTAAAACGTACCGTGAGAACCCCGGAGCCCCTGGTTGCCACCGAGACGTTGCCTATGACACATGTACTGACCAGAGTGCTTTCGCCGCGTGTGTGTCCTGTGAAGTTCCTTACAGACATTTCAAGTGATTGTGGCCTGTGAAGTGTGTGAAGTGAACCCCTGATGTGGCAAGTACCTAGCTAAGACATGACGAATTTTCCACCTATCATTGTCGCCCTCCACGTGTAATCCACTGCCTAAACTCTCAAACATTGAGGTATGTTTCGAATAAATCTTTCTCAGACAAGTCAACCTAATTCATCCAAGAAATCTTTATATTCTCCAGAAGTTTTGCCTTGCTACGCAATAGGAGCATAGTCTAGCTAATGAAAGCTATCCCAGTTATTTGTGGTATGGCAGCACTAAGTGTCCAACTGTTATTTTTTGAGGTTATAACGGAGTTATGCAAGTTTAGTTTCTTGAAAATGAGGGTTTTTTAGTCAAAAATTAGTACTTAAAAATCCGCTAGATGGCGTTGACCGATCTAAGTCAGGTAAATTTTTATTCAAGAAAAATAATGGTTTTAGCGTTAAATATCTTATAATGTTTATGTGTAGCATGTTTTTGATTCACGCGTACTAAGAGGTTGTTTTTTGACAATTTCGTGATCAAGACGTTTTTTTCTATTAATATATTTCTAACTGCAATTTGAAACTTGCAAATTTTTAACGTAAATTCTTACACTACATGTCTGTACAAATAATATTACAATAATTTGTTTTTCTTCTATGCTTAATGATTTCGACGCAATATTTGTATAACTAGGATAAATAGCGCCATCTATTAACGTACAATAAGACTAAAAAATTGAGTTGTAAGAAAATCCCTCATTCTAATCGATCATGGGTAAAACTTTAAAGAGTATCAATATTTTCTATGATGAGTAAATTTAAACAAAAACAAGTAGATATCAAAATTATTTATTTCTTTGGTTGGTGTTCAATTTAATTTTTTGAATTTGCAGTCTTTTGCTGGGTTCAGTTTTCGTTAGCCAGTCTCTACCTACTTGAAATGTAGATACATCTAAGTATATCACTTCTAATAAAAAAAAATTTTTTAGCGGTCCGCTTTTACTGTTTATACCAAGCCCATCATGGCTGTTACGGCAGTTATTCCATCAATATTTAGTTATTTCGAAAATTCATTCATGACTTGTAAACACTTTTACAAAAGATCGAAACTAAAACAAACAAACAATTGTGCATTGATTTACTATTAAAAATAAGTACGTTGTGCCTGTTATAAAGTGAATATTAGTTGGAGAAGCTATCCCTTAGCTGTAATAACTGTTTTTCAGTTTTACTTGGGGCTGATTTTATTTCACAAATAAAAGATTGTGCAACGCCACACGGCACATCATTTAGAATGCCCTTATCCATATCCTCAATTTTAGCAGCTCCCGAGATACTCGCACAGGATTCTATAATATCAGCGTTATTTAGTTTACCAGCGTTATTTGGTTCACCAGCAGCCCACTCAGAATAACCAGACTCGTTTAGAGGTTCACCTGAAACAGATATCCAAAATAAAAATTACAATTTCTTTTTATAATGGGCATTCAACCACGTAGAGGTGCTTGTGGCGCAGTGGCGGCAGCGCTTTGGTAGTAATACCAAAAGTTAAGCAACCACGGCGCGGTCGTGATTGGATGGGTGACCATTCCGACCGTTAAAGTGACGACTATGACAAGCATCTCCGTGCTTCGGAAGGCACGTTAAGCAGTTGGTCCCGGCTAATATCTCTTGGTATTAGTCGTTAAGCCTAGTCAGAGGTCCTAGGGCGGCTTGATAACATCTGACAGTAAGGTTTGTCACTTGCCTTACAGACACCCCTCCACCAATCCGCATTGAGCCCGCGTGGTGGAGTATGGCTCGTTCCTCCTCATAGTTGAGGTGAGGCCTTTTCCCAGCAGTGGGATCTAATAGGCTGACTTAACTTATTCAACCACGTCCCAACATTGACCCTGCCAATGCTTCAGAACTAGTGCTGAGAAGACGCAGCGCTAAAAACTCAGTCTTTTATAGTTTTTCATCATATTGAAATAAATCTATCTGTAATTTAACAATATACAGGTTGTTGTTTCGGTCAGCGCCGACTCAGGGGCTGTTGTACAAACGACACTGATGTCAAAATTTAAAAAAAAAACTTAATTTTCATGGGAAAACCCACAAAATCAGTTTATTATTGCGATCCTTGCGAGCGAGTAGAAAAACTACCAACCTATATATTGGTAGCTACGGCGTAGCCTACTAGCTACGGCGTAACGTTTCGTACCTAGTCCTCATTTGTTGTGAAAATTTTGAGTGTTGTAATTAGGTTTTCTTTTAAAAAACTTATATTATTTGAAGAAAATATTAAATTTAGAATTAACATAACTTAAACCACCATCCCTGAGTCAAGGGGCGCTGACAGACCAAAACAACGCCCTGTATTATATAAAATGTAATAGGTACCGAGCACGGTGATCCAGTCGCGGTGGTTGTTCCAGGCAATGAGTCCAATAAACACTGTCTTATCATCACTAAGATTTTGATCTCTTAAATGCATCAAAACCTGAAAACAAGCCGCAACTAATTAGGTATATTTTTTATCTTCCAATCCTAGAGAGATAATTTCTAGAAAGATCGGCCAGGTACGCAGAAGAAATTTTCTGTAGGTACAATGTGTGCCCAGTACTCAGGTGCACTCTCTGTTCCTTCATTCTCATAGCCTGGTGACCCAAAACATATCATGCTCTGGATCATCGGCTTAACGTATTTTCCGAGGCAAGCAGGTGGGTATCGCCACCAACATCCTGACTTCGTGCTGTTTTTAAGCATTGTACACATACGCAATCACAAACGAAAGCGAGTCTGCGAAACTACAGCGTGCAGCGGCAGCACGTCAGGTTTGGCTTACGAAAACAGCTTTTATTACGCAGTAAATAGAGGTGGTCTCAAGGTCAACATGTAGGTAATCTGAAGTGCGGCTGTGTGTACACTGCAAAGTATTTTCGCAAATAAATGCGAATGCGTTCTCGCAGTTACGTTCGAAATGATACCGACAAGGTCGCTAATATTTCATCTAGCTATAAAGAGACATAGATATATACAGAAACAAGAGCATATATAAGCGAAAAGTTGCTTTACAATTTTTTCGTTGTTTCGCTGCCGCATGCAAATGCGTAGCTGTACGGCCAGCGTCAAGAGAGAAAAACATATTATAAGTCATCATAACCTTGCACCCGACGTCAGTGCCATTATATTTCGGTTTTAAACTCACCTTAGCTTCCTCTATACTGTTGATAACCGTCAAGTGGGCTCCATCATTAACACAGGCTTTAAATGCGTCAGACCAAGTAAGCTTTTCAACAGATGTCCGGTAGCAACTGCCGGTCTCTGGGGAGTACTCGTACCCTGAAATTCAATAGCACACTTTGAAATAATTTAAGCAGGTTACCTATACATAATAATATAAGATTAAACTGTCCATCCTTTGATGGTAATTAAAGTTGATTATTGTGTATTCTGTGGTAGTATATAAAAAAATTGCGCGTTTTCAGGGTTCCGTAGACCGACAAGGAACCCTTATAAGATCGTTCAGTCCGTCCGTCCTAGTCTGTCACAGCAGAATATCTTCTACGTTTATGGACTGATTTGCATGTAACTTGGTTCGAGAATACTTCACATATAAAAATACAAAAAATTGAAATTACCCCTTTTTAAGGGTGCCTCCCCATACATGTAAAGGGGGGGTGAATTATTTTTTTGAGTGCACCCCCTTGTGTGGGGTATCGTTGAAAAGGACTATAAAAATAAGGTAGGGTTTTCATACAACACTTTTTTATCAGCTTTACCATTTGCGAGATATAGCCCGCCAAAGTCGTTTACACGGTGCCCCCCCCCCCTGTAATTTCTAAAGTCTTGGAACTATAAACTTCAAATCAGAAACAGGCACGCAAACTCTTATTTAAAATTGTTTCGAGTATCCTGTGATGAATACTTTTGAAATTATAAATAAAATAAAAATATATACTTTTTTTGCCTATACTGTCTAATGTTTTAAGTTAATGGTACGGTTCCCTTCGCGCGCGAGTCCGACTCGCACTTGGCCGGTTTTTTTGTGGTTTAAAAGTTATGCTAATTCAGGGGCAAATGTTTAAAAACGTGTTATTTTCATTTCCCTCACCGCAATAAAGTTCTGGGACACACATTCTGATAGTTTTTTCATCCATTAGAGACCGTTTTTTTCTTATCTTCTTATTTTATTTTTATTTCTTATTTTCTTATCTTCAAACAATATTTCTTCATCCTCCAGTGCGATCCGCACTTGATGTTGGCTGGTTGTAACGCTGGTCACTTTCGAAATCGGATCGAATTGGATTCGGATTTCAAGTAGACGTCCCGCGGCAGATAATCAATAACTTACCTTGGTGAACTGTTCCACATTTGTTCAGTTTGTCGACGCCTTTCTGTCTGTAGCAAACATAGGCATGACGCTCTGAGCAGCAGACGTTGGTCGCAGAGCCGTTTACATTCATTGCTATGCAAGTGTCTTGTGAACATTGCACGTTAGGTTCAGCGGGCCAGGTAAGCCACATATCTGTTATGGGCACTCCTAAAACATAAGACGTTTTTATGTTGTCAACTATCATGAATTTTATCTAAATTGTGAAGCAATCAATCATAACGAAACACACGCTTTACACTAAATGTACAAAAGGCTTAGTTATGGTATTCCTCTGCATTCTTCCAAGTTTTCTAAGAATACGGTCATCAAGCTTATTTATCGCAAAAGTCTGTGAAACTTTACTATCACAAACAATGCAATGCCTAAACCAGGATAGTTCCCTTAATTCGTACCATGACCTTAAAAAAAACCCGCAGCAAGGCAGTTCCTTGGAGGTGCTTGTGGCGCAGTGGCGGCAGCGCTTTGGTAGTGATACCAAAGTTAAGCAACCCACGGCGCGGTCGTGATTGGATGGGTGACCATTCCGACCATTTAAGTGACGTCCATGACAAGCATCTCTGTGCTTCGGAAGGCACGTTAAGCAGTTGGTCCCGGCTAATATCTGTTGGTATTAGTCGATAAGCCTAGTCGGAGGCCCTAGGGCGGCTTGATAACATCTGACAGTAAGGTTTGTCACTTACCTTACAGACATCCCTCCACCAATCCGCAATCGTGCCTCCTCATAGTTGAGGTGAGGCCTTTTCCCAGCAGTGGGATATATATAGGATGACTTTACAGCAAGGCAGTTTGTGTTACTAATCAATTTGACTTTTGTAAGTAATGTAAATGTATAGCCCCATCTCATCATCCCCTATCTAACATTCGCCTTTAATTACGTAGTTGCGAATGACAATCGCTTCAATGTCTCTGTAGACGATTATTCGACCTATCAATAACATTAAAATTGACAATCGCAATTGATTCGAGACCACTTTCCATCCTTACAGGACCTGTCACCTTTTCAACGCTTACAGTACGAGTGTGGTATTTGTATCCATTGTAAAATTTACAAAGATTGATTTATTTGTAATATTATTTAAAAAAAATGTATTTCTATATAAGCAAGTGTCAAGCTTACCTTCTACTGACTGAAACTCTCCGATAGCATATTTGTCGCTGATACCGGTGTGTATAGGCGCGTGCGTGACTCCATGAGCCTCCATGATGCTGCTGAGAGCTCTGCTGATTTCACCATTGAGAGGCGACGCCAAGATTGCTCCTAAAACAACGATTCACCTCGAGTATCTTAAGGAAGCCGGTGTCCCGATGGCAATTAATTGCCTATTTTGTCTGGAGACATGATGCTTGAAAGATAAATCGAAGCCTTCTGTCGAATTTCGGCAACAAGCATGGGGTGTTTAATCACTTCATTAGGATTTTATTGAGACTAGATAATTGGTGTGTTTGTTGAATTTATTTATTTATTTATTCAAAACCGCATTTACTAACAGCTTTAAGCTAAAGTGTGGAATGGGTTATAATAGAGGTCGGCAATCTTTAGAGTTGGAACAGTCAAAATTTACAATTTCCAAAATTTCAAAGTTTCAAAGAGCCACAAAAAATCTTGCCAACATTAAATTAGCAGTACTTGTAGGAATTGTTTTTATAAAAACTACTCTATTATTCATTAATTTTAAAGTAATTATTGTTTTTAAGTGATAAGCATTCACTATGCAATCTAAATATATTATTGCACTTGAAAAAAACGACCACCAGAGGCGGGAATCGAACCCGCGTTCCTCGCATACCGGGCGATTGCCTAACCTCTCGGCCACCCTGGCGTTGGCAGAGCCTGTCGAAATTTTCAAGTGCTTCTTAACGCTGTAATGCCGCGTTGCTTTCATCAATGTTATTGGGATTACACCCTCAACACTTGAAAGAAATACTATTGCAAGTATTTAACAATCGAAAGATGAAGCTTGCAAATACGATAATTATTGTTTTTAAGTGATAAGCATTCACTATGCAATCTAAATATATTATTGCACTTGAAAAAAACGACCACCAGAGGCGGGAATCGAACCCGCGTTCCTCGCATACCGGGCGATTGCCTAAATTTAAAGTATTTATTCATTGTTAAACTTGTATTATTTTAACAACAAATTAGATAATAATTCTAATACAGGCTGTTAATTTGGTCAGCGCCCCCCGGTCAGAGGTAGTTGAACAAACGATACTGATGCTACAATAAAATACCTTAATTTTTCATGGCAAAACCCACAAATTCAATTTATTATTGCTATCCTAGCAAGCGAGTCGAAAACGACCTACCTATCGGTAGCTACGGCGTAGCGCTTCGTGGTTACGCGCGAGGACGCGAGTGTCCTTATTCGTTGTGAAAGTTTTAAGTTATGTTGTGAAGAGGTTTTCTTTTAAAAACTTTGCAGTTAAAAATAATGTCTTGATGATCACTAAATTGTTAGTACGCGTGAATAAACTGCTTAACATAAACATCATAACATAAAAAACGCTAAATCCAAACGTTTTCATAAATAAAATTTCACCTGACCACAGAATAAGTACTAGTACTCCGTACAGTAGTATGACTTTGCAATGAAATTCAAAGAAATATCTACTCAATGTTGTTAACGATATGGTGTAATTCAGTTCGCCTCTGACTCAAGAACATTTTCGTGTAGACACCTACAAAAATACATTGCAAGATAATTTCATTCTTATAACTCTGGAATATGATTCATAATACACTAAACCTATTCAGTGACGTACTATCACGCAACGCGATAGGGTTGACTGCCACAAGAAGCTACTTACGCCATCTAGCGCATCTTTCTAGGACTTTATTCACGCTCGTCCAACCAGCAACCTAGTGCCGCGCACCGCCGGTGAATAAAACGCGGGAGCATGTCGCTGCCGGCTAGCGACACCCAACTTGTTTAGTCCCTTACCAAGGGGTCGCCGCGCGTAGGTACGTTTTTGCTACCTACGCGGAAAGATACACAGGCCTGACCTGACTTAGGTTGGTCAACGCCATATACCAGATTTTAAAGTACTGATTTTTGACACTTGGAAAATCGCTCAATAACGCGTTCTGTCTTTGTTTAAGCTAACGCAAGAATAAGATGGCGATATCATTCTTGACATTTAGATACTGTGATTTGTCAGTGTTATTAGGATACGACTGACCTTCGTGGAAGCACCGCAGGGCTGCACTGTACCATGTCTCAGGCATGGGGTGGAACTTCAGCCATGCATCAGCATCAGGGTCGAAGGCGTAATCAGGCCGGAAGAACTTGCCATGGGAATCTAAAATAGAAACATGCGTATTTTTCTTATATTTCTATCCTCTGATGATAAGTAACTAAATATAGAGATATCTGGATGAAGTTAAAAATATCACGTATCATGATTCCTGACACAATAGAAAATTAAGGTGATTAATGGAAAAGGTTCGTCTTTTTCGATTTGATCTATGAGCCAATGGAAGATCTGACGGATCTGAAAGTCAGATATATGTTTTTTTCATATCTTTATCTAGATATGTCATGAACCTGAAACACGACTGAAAGATTTTGCCTCGATACATTTTATTTTCGAAAATGCCTCTTAGTTTAAAAAAAAATGTTATTATCTGTATACTATGTTAGATATTTAATAGGAATTCTCAAATACATGGATATTACTAATATCGAGAATTCTAAAGAAGCATTTTGCTTGTTATCTACAATTTTCATTCATAAAATACTGTTTAATTAATTTTACATGCTATGTATACTTATTATGAGCATCTGGTCAGATGCTCATCATAGGTCTACTTAAGACCTATGATGATGGCATCTCTCTTTTCACGCGCAATCAGTTAGAGCTCCATCTTTTTTTAATACCCCCGCAGGTCGGCGTGTCCGTATCAACCCGCCCGCGGTTCTTATGGGGTTTGACGGGCACCCTAATTCTGATTTTGTCATTGCTATAACACTTGAATAAATATAAGATGGGATTTGAGATATCACGTCACCTATCTTACATGAGTTCTAAGCTAGCCGTCTCATACGAGTAGCCAAATTGCCGTATTACACGAGTGCCCAAAAAACAACATGTTTTGTTTCCGGGGTTCTACTATAACTTCTAATCGCCTGAGTCGATTTAGATGTGTGTAGTATCGATGTCGAGATATTATATAATCTGTAGTAATGTGTAAGACGTTCGGACTGAAGAATCGTAGATGACGTGGATTGGAATCTCGCTCGGTAACGAAAACCTTTTGTTTTTTATATGTATTTATTCAAATTTGTAGCTTATTTTGTTTTTTAAACAAGACTTACGAATTATAAACCCTTTTTAGGGTTCCGTAGTCCGACAAGGAACCCTTATAAGATCGTTCAGTCCGTCCGTCCTAGTCTCTCACAGCAGAATATCAGCACAATAGTTTATGGACTGATTAGCATGTAACTTGGTTCGAGGATACTTCACATATAGATCTCATTTTTAAAAATACCAAAAATTTAAATTACCCCTAAGGGTACCTCCCCATACATGTAAAGGTGGGGGGGGGTGAATTATTTTTTGAGTGCACCCCCTTGTATGGGGTATCGTTGAAAAGGACTATGAAAATAAGGTAGGGTTACCATACAACACGTTTTTATTACCCCTACCATTTGCGAGATGTAGCCCGCCAAAGTCGTTTACACGGTGGCCCCCCCCTGTAATTTCTAAAGTCTTGGACCTATAAACTTCAAATCACTCACGTAAAGAAACAGGCGCGGAAACTCTCACTTAAAATTGGTTCGGGTATCCTGTGATAAATAGTTATGAAATTATAAACAAAATAAAAATATATACTTTTTCCAAAAGAACATTCATTAATAAATGTATTTTCTTTCTTTCAGTATAAACTTAAAAAGGTTTTTTTACTGTCTAATGTTGTAAGTTAATGGTACAGAACCCTTCGTGCTCGAGTCCGACTCGCACTTGGCCGGTTTTTTTATTAAAAAGTAGTAACCGAGCTAAGCTTAGGTACTTATTAAAATAATTACAGTTTAAGTACGTTGGGTGACAACTTGCAGCACGTTAGGACTACCCTGTTTT
This sequence comes from Pyrausta nigrata, assembly GCA_949316185.1. Lineage (NCBI taxonomy): Eukaryota > Metazoa > Arthropoda > Insecta > Lepidoptera > Crambidae > Pyrausta > Pyrausta nigrata. Next base: position 918,920 of record OX438943.1, read on the forward strand.
GACCATAAGACCGCTTCTGTTCCCTACATTATAAAAGCTGTTTTGTAGTTCAAATGGGTAATTTGACGTGCTGCCGACGACATGCATAATTATATTTTTCTTATATCACTGTCTCACTGCTCAGTATTTAATAATCATGTGAGTGAGGATTAGCTTATGAAATTACGACGTTTAATAAGATTCACGAATTTTAATACTAATTATAAGTGTATTACGTATAAAAGTGTAAGAGAAAAAAGTTTAAAAAAAACAAGTATAAAGAATGAAGAGCTTCTCGTCCATGAAAGCGTATATGAAGGGAAACCTTCCCATTTCATTGGAACGCAAACTCGTTGACACCTGCATCCGTGCTCACTTACGGAGCGCAAACTTGGTCACTGACAGAAAGTCATAAGTCTAAACTCAAGGTTTGCCTAAGAGCCATGGAAAGGAGCGTGTTGGGCATTAAAGGATTGATAAGATCCGGAACACCACAATACGCTCCAGAACTGGCATAGCGGATGTTGGCGAGAAGACAGCACAGCTGAAGAGGGAATGGGCGGAGCATGTTTGCAGTATGCACTCGGACAGATGGGCCTAAGTCGTCACGCGTTGGATACCACCAGACGGATTCCGACGAAGAGGTAGACCCAAAAAGAGGTAGTGTGACGACTTGGACAGCTTTGCGACTGATTGGGTGTCATTGGCAGCTGACAGGGATCAATGGAAGGTGTTGAGGGAGACCTTTGCCCAGCAGTGGGATGATGTGGGTTAATAAAAAAAAAAGAATGAACGAATTACCAAGTATTTCTGCCGATCCGGTCGTCCACGTACAAAATGACAAAAGTATTATGTACACAAACATTCTGCAGCTTGTGATAGCACACTGCTTGTGCCAGCGCGCTGTGATACTACTCATGTGGCGATAATGACGATTTATTTATACGCACAGTTATCAAGACTAGTAGTTTAGGGTTAATATTATTTACCCAAAATCTTTTATGTTGATAACTATTCCTAATAATGTCTTCCTAGCCGAATTTCGACTACGGCGGCCTATCTCAACAAGTGTGTGCGCAATTCCCTGTGAATTGCGCACACACTTGTGCACTCTCTGTTCCTTCACTCTCATAATTCGGTGAGACAGTCCGATATGACCGTAGAGAGATCAGGCGCAGGACCAAAGGCTTAACGTGCTTTCCGAGGCACGGGGTGTTAACACCACCAACTTCCTGACTCCGAAGCTGTGTCTGAGTAATTTCAAGACAGCAAAACCCAAACACTTTCTACCCGACCCGGGATTCGAACCCGGGACCTCGTGGATAATACCCAGCGTGCTGACCACTAGACCAACGAGGCAGTCAGTCAGGCATGTTCCTAATAATAAATATATAAATTGTTGCAACAAACACCAATTAAGGTAAATGTACGTAATTCCGGAGTACTAAGGCATTCCTGTCTTTCCTAGCAATTTCCAGTAAAGCAGGAAAAATCAGCGAATTGAAGTTAGTTTAGTCGTAAAAAGAGGTTTTCAGAGAAGAGATTGATATGTAACACTACTGTATTTAAACTATTTTATAAAAGTAATCGTTATTTTTCTGGACCTCGTAAATGTCCGTTATTACGGTACAAAATTTGACTCTCCAGGTAATTCCGTAAATGGGTGCTGGTAATTCCGGCATATGCAGAAAAATGCCGTTTATTTGCAGGATTACATGAAATATGAAACATAAATTTAATGTGACGTATTCTAAATAAAATAACTTTATTTTATAAGTGTAGGAAAACAGTTTATTTAAATTTTTAGGTACTTATAGTAACTTAAAACTTTCATGAATCAAATTGAACTTACTTCTAGCACGGTATATTATATTCATTTATTTATTTGTAAACGGTAAGGAATTTAATTAAACTAAATACATATTGAAATACAAATCTATACACATACATTAAAAAAGAAAAAACTTAAAACTAAACTATTTACACCCTAGTGTCAGGTATTTTATTAATAGGAAAAAACCTATAGATAAAATATTTATTATTATTTATTTATATATGAAATAATCCGTTTAAAAGTCTAAAATTTAATCATCAGTCTATATTTATATTTTAGGTAACTACTTATAGGTATATGATCATGGATCCATTTTTTATATCCTCTAAAGCTTTGTCGAGGTCCTCGTTGGAGTACTTTTTGTTTGACATTTCGACCTGTAAAAAATTCAAATACAGTAGCTCACTCAGGTACTTCTATATTTACTGTTATAAGAGACACATCCAAAAACAGTGTAGGTAATTGCGGTAGTCAGATTAACATAAATTTCTAACGAGTAACTCTTCTTAACAACATAAAATGACTTGAATTGTATAGGAATGCAATCATACTTACTAGTAATAGGTACCAAAAAATATACTGGAAGATTCAATTAAATTAAACAAATTAATGATTTTGTACCGATGTTATTTGTGAAGAATCTGTTTAAAGTAAAAAAACGTTTTCTCATTACACACGTATTTTATAACATAGAGAAATAAAATCGTAATACGTAATTTGATTCCAAGAAACTATGTTATATTTTAGACCTGTAACAGCTTTTTTCGTTTACTTATCTCATCTCGTTCCTGACAAATTACAAAAAACAAAATCACCTTCCTTTCCTCTATTCCGTAATTGTTACGTAATAATGGACACGGTTGGTTTTTGGTGTAGGTAATTGCGGCAATCAGAAAATTTTAATTAACTCGCTAAAAACTAAATGAAGTAACTTGAAACGGTAATCAATCAGTTTGTTTTAAAACCCCTAAAAATAACTACATTACTTAGTTATGAAAATACTTACATATCACTCGCAATATCCTTATGAAAATCCGCGCGGTAGCTTACGCGTACGCAGCACACCCGCTACCTTTATGGTGGTTTGGCGCACATTGACCGAGGGAGACGTGATAACTGAGCCGACGATGGTTACAGTTCTTTTTAACGTGTGTAATTGACGCTCTATTGTACATACTTAATAGATATTTTTATAACTTTTTAATACAGTTAGAAGTTTTCTTATTTTTAGGCCTAAACCGAAAACTTACGGAATTTCGTACACTTACGTAATATGGTACATCTACCTTACCTGCCAAACTAAGCGTGAGCTTGTGCTAGGGCGACTAGAATAACGAATAGACATATTTATATACGATTATATTCATTCATGACTAAGGTACAAATGCTCGTGCTCATCACACAAACATTTGCCCCTTGCGGGATTCGAACCCGCAACCTCTGGTTTTGTAGTCCGAAGCGCGAACTACTACATCAAGAGGTCGTCAATAATAATAAAATGTACCTGTTTGTTGAAGGCAATAACATAATGAATTATATGTCTTTCCCAACTTTGAGATGTTTGTTTGGAAAACGTTCATTTAATATTAACCTCATTCTTAAGTCGTGGCAAAAATTTTGTTTGGTCTTTAACAGTCTCGGTCAAAAATAGAAGTATGTATACATAAATCGGCTAATAAATCGGCATAAGAAATCGGCTTAAGTTATAATTATTTTTATAACTGCTTAAGTTATAAAAATAATTATAAGTTAAGCCGATTTCTTTTATTTTGCAAGTTTTTACGAAATCAAATTTAATTTCGCTCACAAAAACTTGCAAAATAATTGCTTACGTTATAAAAATAATTATGATTAGCTTCTTTGGAAAGATGTATATCATTTTTGTCTTTCACTCAAGAGTTACACAAGTCTAGAGCCGGAACCTGCGGATTTCACCTGCGACTTCTCGGCATGGGTGTACGAAGAACCTAACTCAACCGCGACTGAACCCCAGGACACTATATCCGGAGTATTCCGGAGTTGCGGGCTCCGGATAATGTTGGCAGATCGCAGCAGCAACATGGATTTTAAATTCAATGCTCTTTGATATCCAGGTGACGGGAGAGAGCGGGTGCTTTTTCTGCTGCTCTAAACATATCACAGGGGACTTGTGATGAAAAAAAGTAAAGTTAGCCCATATAGATCCTACTGCTGGGCAAATGCCTCACCTCAACTATGAGGATGTACGAGCCACTAGCCCAGAATTTGTCCCGAAGCAGTGGTAGATAAAAAATATATGTTGATACGTGTATAAGTGCCCCCAGTGGGTCTACATGCAAAAATAAATGACTTTTATGACTTTTTATGACTTCTCATAATCCCCCACGCGGCCTCAGTGCGGAGTGGTGGAGAGGTGTCTGTAAGGCAATTGACCAACCTTACTGTCAGATGTTATCTATCAAGCCGCCCTAAGGCCTCTGACTAGGCATAACGACTACTATCAACTGATATTAGCCGGAACCAACTGCTTAACATGCCTTCCGAAGCACGGAGATGCTTGTCATCGACATTACTTGAATGGTCGGAATGGTAACCCATCCAATCATGACCGCGCCGTGGGTCGCTAAACTTTGATTTCTCTACCAAAGCGCTGCCACCACTGCAGCTGCCAGCCACTGCACCATTATTACAGCAGACGCCGAAGCGAGCGGACGTGCGCTAGCGCTCACTATAATTTGTTTGTTATTTCCAATAATTGTTGATGAGAACTAAGCGCTTCTCATGAACATTTATAATGCGCACAGCCAAGTTTTGGAACTCACTACCCACCTCAGTGTTTTTTTTTTAATTTTTAGTTTATTTAGAGGTGAGAAGATTTTTGCCAGAAACTGACATGTCAGCCCCATCGATTCTACCCTGAATACCTACTACTTACAATCACGAATTAGGGTAATGTTAGAGGTAAGTGACTCAACGGCGCGAAACCATGTCGACAAGTATTTTTGCCGTTTCACTTGTTGGTTCAGTTAAAATGTTAAGGAAGGCACCCACATCATACTCATTGACATTAAATTTTCGCACAATTAACTCTCGACAAGAATGTGTTGTACGTCCTCTACCCTGTCACATAGACTGCAGTTTGGAGAATTAACTTTTTTCATCATAAAAGCAAAATGATTGCCGGGAGCCTCAGTGTTTCCAACGGATTACAACCCAAAAACCTTCAAAATCAGAGTAAACAGGATTGTTCTGCTGCTCGCTCCACCGTCGACTATGTCTACGCCACGTCTGGCTTAGTCTAGTCAAGAGCAAACCCACGTCTGGCTTAGTCTTGTCAAGAAAAAAAAGTGCCTACACCGAATAACCCGTGCATGAAATGGGGAACGTGATAGTATTCAATAACATTTTTTTAAAGGGTTTCGCCGCAGTCAGTAAATAAGTGTTGACAATATTTTTCAGGAGGATGTAGACCACAGAATATAGGATAAAACACTGTACTGGCTGTATGTATCCACCTTTTCTAAACTAAACGCATTTTTAAAAAGAGATAGATTGTGTCACTTTTTTAAAGTATATAGGCCATGCGTACAGGCCGGGAAGAAGTCCTGCCCGTCAGTCTAACTATAAGGTCAGGAAGGAAACTAACTCCCTAGTGAGCGTAGATGTCCCTTTACCCCAAGACACTAAGTCCCTAGAGCCCTAGCCCCGCCTAACAATAGATACTTAGATATATGAGGTTGATGTGATAGGATAGCTGCATCCAGGTCGCCCAGGGTAGCAGCGTTAGGACGGTAGGTAGGTGGCGTGGACCCGCTGCCAGTCTGGCACTCACCAGCCTGATCATAGTGACGGCTAAGGGTGTCTTGGCCGTAGCGGAGAGAAATGAGAACCAACACGGACGGTTGATATCTGATTTATTGATAGTTCTGCACGTGTATTTATAATAAATTCATTGCTAATAAACATATAAACGTATGGAGATGTGTGCCGTCGGTGTAGAGTGCAGACGGTGCTGCTTGAGGGTTCATCGGTCAGCCGCTTGAATGTACTCGTAGGTCGCTGACGCCGTGGTTGATGCAATGTAAAATGCTAGTTCGTACACCATGTTTGTCGATGATAACTAAGCTCTGAGGGAGAGATGGTATTTTACATAGGTATTCCGACGTTTGCGCAAATTCGTGAGAATCGCTATATGTTTTTAAATCATCAAAGTTGCTTGTAACTTGGAGCTGTATAAAGTTTTACATATTCGAGCCAAATGGATATAAATCGTTTAAACGCAGCGGCCGCGGGGAATAATATTTTATTAATAATATTTTTTATCGTATCTACACTATTTTATACTGCACTCCCTCGAGGGAAAGGAAAATGCATATTTTACGGAGAAAAAGAAGTGAAACCTTGAGACTGGCATTTTATATGCAACTTTCCAAACGATTCAATATACAGTATAATAAGTGTAGGTGTTCTGTCACACGCTGTACCTACTGCTCGACCAAGCCAACTAGACAACTGTCAAATGAATCACGACGAGACGAATACAACGAAATTACCAAAGGTATTTTAAAAGCGATATTGTTACCATGCTTTTTAATTTCCATCGGTATAATATTTTTATAACTTAATGATAGATCGTCCAGCGTCCTGCTAGCAGGATTTTTTGTACTTCCGGAAGTACGCATTTTTATTGGGTCACAGTTCTTTAAATAATTATAATTCAAAATTGCACTTGCAAAATTTCGTCGACTGACTAACGTCCTCCGTAGCTTAGTTGGTAACAGCACTCGCCCGGATAGCGAAGGGACGTGGGTTCGAGTCCCACCGGATGACACAGTCGAATAATTTTTGTAAGTGAAATTTGATTTAATTCCATCGGTACTTTCGTTGTATTTATCGTCGAAAGTCGTTTGACAGTTATCTACACAAAACAAAAATAATAATCAATTCATCAATCAATTGTTTCAACAAACACACCAATTACCTAGCCCCAAACTAAGCGTGAGCTTGTGCTATGGTGACTTGGATAACGGATAGACATACTTATATACATTTATAAACATAAATGACTTAGGTAAAAATGCTCGTGCTCATGACACACACATTTGCCCCTTGCGGGATTCGAACCCGCAACCGCTGGTTTTCAAGTCCGGGGCGCGAACCACTACACCAAGACGGTCATAGAAAAAAAAACGGTAGTACACTTACTTCCCAGGTTTCACTTTGAACCACTGAATATGTTCCACCTGGGCTGGGTTAGTTTGGATGCTGTTAAACAACTACGTTACCAGTTATATTAATAATAATAAACCCGCAGGGCAGTTTTGTGGCAAGCTGTGGTGAGTAGCGACACACGACGATCAAAATAGCTTGCTCTAACCATTTTTAATTTATTGACATTTTAATTAAAGGAGCAAACGGGCCTTATCTGTGCACACAGTACTGGCTTAAAAAACGTTGGCACCCTACCAAAGCATCGACCATACTAACTTTAATTGTTGGTAACTTTATTTTAAAACAAGTTGGCTGTAATAACATACTATGGATAGATGTGGTAAGCTCATTTCATGTGGTGAGTGAGGTTTTATTGAAGACCTGAGGACTTATATAACTCATTCCTTTCTTTTGGGATTCCCTAGCCTTTACTGCTTTTGGTTTTACGGTCAAGCTGTAGATCCCAGCTAAATAAAAGTTGAAGGGTAGAGAAATGTGGTGGGAAATATATGAGACCCACTATTTTTGATTGATGATGAAAGTTCGAACCGATATTAATAAATACGTTTCAGGCGTTCTAAGTCTTCTACATCAACTCCATCTGTGGTTGGTAATCTGCATTTAAAATGAAACTGACAGCAGCCAAACTACGCTACAGTTTCTACTAGACTGTATAATCAAAGAGCTAAGTAACCACTTATTTTAGTTTCCTTTCATAATGTATTTCGAAAATATTTTAAATGTGGGTAGGTACACACGACTCCACATCAATCTACCCTGATCTGACTAACTTCCGCCACCATATTTTGAGCTTATGTTTATCACATAATAGAGTTCCATATCATTTGAGATATTTTGTCAGATTTGGGTATTACACACTATGATTACACATTAAAATAGATAGACCCTAGCAGTGGCGTAGCGTGGCATGAAGGCCTTCATTAAAATTTTAATAAATAGTGTCAAAAAGTATTATTAGGTATTTTTATGGTTAATTACAAAAAAAATATATTTGTTTCATCACGTAACATAATTTGGTATTCTGCGACTAATAGTTAAAGTCAAACCAAATTGACCAATAAATAATCAGAAGAGCTTATGTTGATCACATAATAGAGTTCCATATCATTTGAGATATTTTGTCAGATTTTGGTAAGTTGATGCTGGGCCCACTGTACTAGGTAGACACATTATATGGGCTGGAATCCTTTCTAGTGTAGGGATTGGTATCAGTATTTTGTCGCTATTAACAGTCAATGCATATCATTCTATAGCAGCTATAAACGAGTACTACGACGACGAATATAATTATATATTCGTTGAAGTAAGAAAATTAGTAAATCACGAAAAATTGAAGAAGTCTTGCAAGTTATCTGAACTAATTATTTAAATTAACTTAATTGTGATAGTAGGAGAACTGTTTTACCCATTATTAGTATGATATTTTTGGGAACTAAATGTTTTACAAGAATCACAAGTAGTGCAAGGGTAGCTGCAAGTCAGGCCTTAAAGTCCGTTTTTCTTTGCGTGTCAAAAATTGTAAACAAACTTTTTATGACTTTTAAAACTAATACTGTTGAAAAATATTTACTAATAGCTCTAAAAAGCTGCATATATTAAACGATAAACTACCTTATTTATAAGGTTGTAATTTTTGTGTCTATCTTATTTTTAAATGAATAATTTCATTGAAAAGGTATGTCAAGATTGTTTACAATGTTGGACTAGCAATTAATAACGAACTTTACGTGGATAATGAGGGTAGATGGATACGCAGAGACCGTCCCTCTTCGCCTGCGCCCCGGTGTGCAGTTTGCACCGAGCTCTTTTAAGTAGCGCACGCGTCATATATGCATTGTCATAAACAAAACATTGTGTTTAATACCTAAACTATGAACAATTTTATCCATATAGTACTTTAATGTGGTTGGTGTTGTGTTAGTGTTGCCATAAAGTTTAAAGACTGCAATAATTAATCAGAATACTCAAAGTGAAACCCTTTTTCGTTTACGGTAAGTATTAATTAGTTCATCTAATATTTTGTAGCGACATCTTACCACTGTCGCTAACACTAGCAAGCAACTTCAAGACGCGACGCCCTGACTCGGCTTCTACAGGCTAGATGGCGCTGATAGCCCGCTCCATACAACACAAACCGCGATATGTAAGATTTAGCACGAGCTTGACTACATATAGATAAACCAAGACGGTGACCATTGGACCTTGGTCCCCGACCATAACAACCGGTCGGTAGGAAGCGCTTTCCTTTGCCTTCCTAACCCAGTTGCGCCAAAATTTTTATTTGTTTTCGTTTACAATTTGCTCATCTCAGTTTGTTCATAGTCAGTTTTCATAATTTCATTTTATCATGGCCAGAAACAAGACCCACATAAAGTCGGTTTTTCATTACTTGTTCAACATTGTAAACAATCTTGACATTTCTTTTTAACGAAATGATTCATTTAAAAATGAGATAGACACAAAAATTATATCTTTATATGGTAGTTTATCGCTTAATATATGCAGCTTTTTAGAGCAATTAGTATTTTTTTCAGCTGTATTAGTTTTAAAAGTCATAAAAAGATTGTTTACAATGTTTGACACGCAAAGAAAAACAGACTTCAAATTTATTTTTATAGTGTGAAAATGTTCGTTTTAATTTAACGTTCACATTCATTCCATGTATTGTTACTTTTATTGACTGTACTTAAATTAACTAGGTAGTTACATTGAAAACACTTGTTTAGCCCTTAACTTTAATTATGTAGTTAGTTAAACAACATATAAACATCACAAGTGGATAATGATGCTTGTATTAATAATAAAAGAGGTTAATGGATCGGTAAATAGCTAGATAATTCTTAATTGCACATTACACAAAGAAATAATGTCCTCCTAGCCGAACTTTGGCTACGGCGGCCTATCTCAAAAGATATTAGTCATCTGCGCTGGACATACTATAGTGCACAAGTGTGTACGCAATACACAGGTACACTCTCTGTTCCTTCACTCTCATAATTCGGTGAGGCAGCAGTCAGTTCCGAAGCACGGTTAACACCACCAATTTCCTGACTCCGGAGCTGTGTCTGAGTAATTTCAAGACAGAAAAACCCAAACACTCTTGGCCTGGCCCGGGGTTCGAACCCGGGACGTCGTGGATAATACCCAGCTTGCTGACCACTAGACCAATGAGGTAGTCACAAGGAATAACTATGCACAGAAAGATGAACAATAGGTTTAGAACTATCAAAATCAATATTACAATACAATAGTATAAATAGTTACGTAGTATTATTATAGATTATACATTAAAATATATAGGTAATAGGTATTATTATGGTTCATAACAAAAAATAATAATATCTAAGTAAAAAAGTATATTTATTTCATCACGTAACATAATTTGGTATTCTGCGACTAATAGTTAAAGTCAAACTAATTGATTAATAAATAATCAGAAGAACAAGATTGTATTCTTTGTAATAAGAATAACATTTGAACCGAAATTAAATAAAACGCGTAAATTTTGCTATCGTGAGGGATTCCCCTGTTTAAGGGGGTGCCGCGCGAACGAAGAACTTCGAGTTCCAGTAAGTCTAAACGATCTTCAAAGAGAATCGAACTTATTTATATTAGTAATAAGATCCATTTGCTTTAAAGTTTTAGACTTGGTGATTTAATAAGAACAATTGTTTTAAACTGTGCAATGCGCAAAAATTATCAGGCATTTGAAAAACTGAAAAGTATTCATATTAATATTTTATTCATATATGTATTATAAAGGAGGAAAACTGCGGAATATCAATACAATCATTTTCATGTACGAATTATTGTTTCATGCGTAAAAAACACCAAGTTTTCGAAAAAAAAGGTAATAATAATAATAGGTCTTAGATATCATTAGCTACAAGTCATGTTTATTATATCATAAAGAATTTGTTTCAAATTTCAACAAGGCGATGACCTTGTGCAATGATTAGGCTAACGTAAATAAGTTGTTTTAATGTATTTAACTAATTCAGCTCATCGTACAAGTGACTTAAAAATACGTAAATTTTCTCAATTTCGTGCAGGACCTTAAGTCATTCACTTAAACAGAGGAATCCCGCAATAACCAGTGTAGGATGTTGCCAACTTTTGGGCGCACACTTAGCCTGGGAAAAACAGAGATTGCTTATTTTACTTTTGACATTTCTGAAGAGAAAAGTGAGAACTCTATAGGCACGAATGACATTTTTTTCATGTTTTTTTTCCGGGAAGCACGAGGCTAAACCTTCACGAATTATATTTCCAGACACAATAGAACATTAATTGTTATCGGCCCGCCCGCGGGTCTTATGGTTAATATACATAACATTTTACATTTTTTTTCCTCTGTAGCCTGGGGGCCTTGTATCATTGACACGGCTTTAGCTTCATTCCTGGATCCTAGAAATAAACTAAAACAAATAATGTTCGTAAAAGGTTTTATTTACAAAAAAAACTAAAGTGGCTGGGCCTGTTACACGCTGAATATTATTTGGAGATATCAACTCTACACTTTTAGCAATTGTTTTTCGTCGTCATGATCATTTGGAGTAGATGTTATCTCACAAATAAAGTGATGTGGCTTGTCACACGGCACATCATTCAGAATGCCCTTATGCATATCTTCAATTTTTACAGATTCCGAGATACTCCCACAAAATTCGTTCCCATCAGCGTTATTCGGTTCTCCCTCAGCCCAATTAGAATAACCAGACTCGTTCAGAGGTTCACCTGGAGCAAATTAATACAGAATAAAAAAATATATATTTCTATTCTGAATTAAATATCATCACTAAATAACACAAGGCGATAGCTTGACAAGTTGATACGGCATTAATTAATTATTCCTCCATTTTGATTTTTACAAAGAAATGTATAACGAGAGTGTGTAAAACAGAGAAAAATGCGAAGGGATTGATACCAAAGGCATTTTCTATCTCTAAAATTTTTGACTATCTATCCTCTTCTTTAAGTAAAACTAAGAAACCTTTGGAAAAAAGCCCAATGGCAAGTAGTTTATTAATATTGCAAAGTAGATCGTATAATGTTTCATTTCCTTTCGATGGAGAATACCATTAAAATAAAATGCCAACTGTATTTTTTTTTACTTTTCGATTTTACACACGTATATTACCAACTACGCAAAATACCACAAACGGGAAATGCCAGCAAGGTAATTTTAAATTTGTTTTTTGGTTCGTCATATCATATACCAAAAACGTTGAATACCCACTACGGAAAACACCAACTTAGATAACATCGTAAAACAAAAAATGAATATTGTAAAAACAAATGAACACCGTAAAAACTAGTTGCCTTGGGAAAACTAATGGATAATGTAAAAACAAATAAACATGATGTTGACTTTTAACGACGATCGTTTGTTTTCGCGATAGTCATTTTGTTTTACGGTATTAACTTTTGTTTTTACGATGTTGATTTGTTTTGACGGTATTCATTTGTTTTAAGTCATTAACTTTTGTTTTTACGAAGTTTACTTAGTGATCACGATACGACCCGGTGACGTGATCACGAGACGTAGTTGGTATAAGGTATCGAATAAAAATGCTAATGGCATAAATACAATAGGTACATACCGAGCACGGTGATCCAGTCGCGGTGGTTGTTCCAGGCTATGAGTCCAATAAATAATGTATCATCTCTAAGTTCCTTATCTCTGGTTTCCATTAAAACCTTAAATCAAGTTAAATCGTTTAGCAAACCGCAATAATGTTATTCTATACACTTAACGACACAAACGGGATTTAATGCAACTAATACTTTTTTAAAGGCAACTTTGTTTTTACACATAAAAATTTATAGCACTCTATGGATGTGAAGCGTGGACATTGACAAAGAGGGACAGAGAGAGACTGGAAGCCTTCGAGATGTGGTGCTGGAGGAGAATGGAGCGTATAAGTTGGACGGAGAAGAAAACAAATGAAGAAGTTTTGTCTATGGTTAGGGAAAAAAGGAGATTGATGGAAACAATAGAGTGTAGGAGGGGACGAATGTTGGGCCACCTGATTCGACACGACAATTTTATTAAAACGATAATAGAAGGAAGAATAGAAGGAAAAAGGAAGCGAGGAAGACCAAGAATAAGCTACATGCAGCAAATAAAAGAAAAGATAAATGTCGGGTCGTATCAGGTTAAGAGAAGGGCGGAAAGCAGAGAGGAATGGAAAAAACTCCACCGACAAGAGCCTAGCTCTTAAATTTGATGATGATGACATACAAATTTAAAAAGTGTTCGTGGGTGGAAGAAAATATTTCAACGCGCACAAGCAGACGACCCTGAGCACAGAGCTAATACGACAGTCACCCCGCGACCATGATTCTTGCAACAAAACGTCGGGAAAGCAAATATAAAGCCTTTTAAAAAGTGGGTATTAGTTGCATTTAATCCCATTTGTATCGTTAATACAAGTAAAGTGTATATTTAGAAATGCAACAACGAAGAAATCTCATAATGTTATTCTTATTCTTCTATCTCCAAACACTAGAAAGCTGATTTCTGGAGAGATCACTGATCTAAGTGTATGAAGATGTGCGCAATACACAATGATAACTGGTGCATTCTCATAGTCCGGATTTCGGTGAGATGGCATCCAATATGACCGAAGATAGATCAAGCCCAGGATCAACGGCTTAACGTACTCTCTAAGACTGGCACGGGGTGTATAACCATTAAATCCTGACTTCGAGCCGCTTGTAAGTAATTTCAAGAGATAAAAACATAGTTAATTTGTTTCATAATCTTCCATGCGCCATCAGTGCCGTGATAACGCTCGTTTATGGAAGTGCACCGTGCAACATCTAATCTATAGATAGCAAAGTGAATGCCTATCACTTGGAAACAATAAATTAATCGTATGCAAGCTTTATCTTTCAATTTGTTAAATATTTGCAATAGTATTTCTTTCGGGTGTTGAGGGTATAAATTAAAGCAACGCAGTATTATTACAGCTTTAATCACATTAGAATTTCGACAGGCGTTGCCAACGTCTGGGTGGCCGATTCGTGTATGCAATCGCCCTGTATGCGATAAGCGCGGATGTATTTCCCGTGTCAGACGGAGATTTTTTCAAGTGCAAATTAGTCATCATCAGTTATCAATTAAAAATAAAAAAAATTATCGCGATAAGTCGTTTTTCCACTTACCCTAGCTTCCTCTACACTGTTGATAACCGTTAAGTGGGCTCCATCAATAGCACATGCTTTAAATGCCTCAGACCATGTTAGTTTTTCAGCAGACGGCAAGTAGCAACTGCCGGTCTCTGGGGAGTACTTGTACCCTGCAATTCAATAGCATCTATATTATCTACTAGTGGTTCCCCGCGACTTCGCCCGCAAGAGTTGGATTTTCCATATTAACTTTCATCCCCCATTTCACCCCCTTAATGTTTTTATATCGCGACAAAATGTAGCCTATGTCCTTTCCAGGGTCTCGAACTGTCTCCACACCAAATTTCATCTCAATCGGTTTAGTGGTTTAAGCGTCAAGAGGTAACAGACAGACAGACAGACAGACACACTTTCGCATTTATGATATTAGTATGGAAGTATGGATTGTACAGGCACACTGCACAAGGTTTAATGAGGATAAGAAAGAATTTGATTATTCTTCAGCAGTAATATCAAGAAAAAAGTTTTGAGAATATAAAAGGAATTCTTATTCAGGGGCCAATGTGTGAATACGTTTTATCGTTAACAGTGCTTCTTATTTTCATCACCGCTGTGGAGTTCTGGGCTACAGCTTCTGATACTTGTTTAGGTAGGCCATTTAAGAACAATATTTTTCTCTTCCTTCCCAAAATATGGATCATTCTGGTTCCTACAGTGCCCCCAAGGAGGAAACACGGTCACGTGGCACTTACAAAATAGGTATTTTCAGTCTACCGCCGTCTTCGACTGCGTGCGGACGGTGCTTGCCTTGTGTCCGTGACTCATTGTGTGGTGGGACGATGTCGTCTACCGTAAAGTGCACTAACTGTAATGTGGTGGTAAATGAACTGCTGGCATTCCTTATGAATGTACTAGATTACATGGACGAAGAAAGCATTCATCATCTCGTCACGTCTTCTTTCGGCGTTGAGAAGATTGTAACGGCAAAATCCCTACTATTTGACTCGCTACCCAAGGTGAAGAAGATGCCACACCGTCGAGGAGAGGGTAAAAAACGAATGTCAAAAGACCTGGATGATATTATTTGGCGCCTGAAAAGTGTGAATGCTGAACTACTTCCCATATTTGTGGCAAAGGACTTACACACAGTTCCGAGTGTTGGTTTTGATCACATTGACTGTACGCGCTTACTGAAAGACATTGCTAACCTACAAAGGCAAGTGAACCGATTACAGGAGAGCACTGTAACACTTGAGATGTTCGAAGTGTTAAAAAGTGAATTTGACAACATGAAGCATGCGTCTGTTATAGATAATTATCCAGCGCATAGTTATGTAAACAAGCGACGAGGAGCTTGTCTACAAGATAATGAAAGCTACGACTTGAATAGTGGCCCGATGGGACTTCAGTATGTGCCTATGAAATCTGCGCAGGAATCATCAGTTGACAAAATTGCTAACGGTCACTCAACTCCAACGCGGCTGACGCACGAACTTAGTGGGACTAAGTCTGTCTCCTTTCAATGCAAGCAGCACGACGCGATAGAACATCATAGTCTCATTGAGGCCCCTACTGTGGTTTCGGACGGTACGAGCGAGAGGCGCTCGCAAGGACAATCAGGCAGCGTTGAAAGGAGGGGGAGCGAGACGGAGCATCGAGTGGAGCGCGTGGAGGCAGCGGAAAGTGCTGTGGTTTCGAACACAGCCATTATTTCTACCTGCGCGAGCGCTGACGTCAGTGTACCGAGTATTATCCCTAACAGTCCAACAGCTGTTTGTTTGAATGCCGCGGTAGCATGTAAATCAAATGTTGTGCAGAACGGCCGTGTTAAGGACTGTTCACGGGTGCCGGTAGGTACAAACGAGTGGCAAATTGTCAAATCTAAAACTGCAAAAAGGTATAAACTCATCGGTCAGAAAGGGCGAGCGTCTACGGCACCCGATGTGAGGTTTAAAGCCGCGGATGTTAAAATACCGTTGTTTATATCTAACGTGAGTAAAGAGGCTAGTGAACAGGATATTATTGATTATATAATGGACAAGACAAGTGAAACAGTGTCATTAAAAATGATAAAAATGAAGTCGACGCGTAAATACAATGCATACAAGTTGTTTGTGTCGAAATCTAAACTAAACTTATTTTTAGATGACGAGTTATGGCCAGATGGCATCACTTTTAGGCGATTTATGCATTTTAGGTACGCACCTTATCTATCAGGGGAAAATGTTTAATGCTAATATGACTAATATGTGTAATGAAAATGTAAACAATCACTGTCGATTTTATAGTTACAACTGTAAAAACTTTAAAACATCAATTAATGATGTGCGGTATTTATGTAAAACTGCTAATATAGTGTGTCTACAGGAGACTTGGCTGCTTAGTCATGACATCCCACTCTTAGGGACTGTTTCGGATGAATTTGAGTACACCGGTAAGTCTGCTGTAGATACTTCCGCTGGTATTTTGAGGGGAAGGCCGTATGGTGGGGTGGCCATCCTCTGGAGAAAGGGTTTATTTGACAGTGTAGCAGTTGTGGAATGCTCTAGTGAGCGACTGGTAGCTATCAAAGGTACGTTTGGAAATAGATCCATCTTGGTAATTTCTGTGTACATGCCGACCAGGTCGTATGAAAACTTACCAATTTTTACATCAATATTAAGTGAAATAAGTGCAATTGAAGCTAGTAACAATATTGAGAATGTGTTTGTACTAGGGGATTTTAATGCACATCCCTATGAACTTTTTTATACGGAGCTTGGTAGTTTTTGTGCGGATCGGACTTGGGTGTGTGCTGATGTAGAAATGCTGAAACCTGATACCTATACATTTATAGACACGCATCATGGTAGTAAAAGCTGGCTAGACCACTGTGTGGTCTCCTTATCAGCCTGGCAAACTGTTACTAGTGTAGGTATTGTGGAGGATGTATTTTTATCGGATCATCTGCCAATCTTTTTAGAGTGTAATCTAGAGGTTGTTAGGCCTAAGCGGATGGCGCGTGATATGCAATGTAGTGCGGTGACTTGGGGCGAAAGAGACAAGTCTCAGATAAACCGATACCACGAACTATGTCACTCTATGCTGAGGGATGTTGATTTCCCATCTGAATTTGCCACTTGCAGTCACGGGTCATGCGGGCTAATAGGTCATAAGCGGATACTGGACGATTTTTATGACCGTATTATAAATATCCTGAGATGTGCGGCCATAGAAACAAAAAATGTAACTAGTTTTAAGCCCAGTAGAAAAAAGGTACTGTGTGGGTGGAATAGGAATGTAGGTGATGCTCACCGGGTGGCCAGGCGTAATTTCCAAATGTGGGTTTTACATAATAGACCGACTTCTGGTGAAATATACGAGCAGATGAAAGAATCGCGTAAAATTTTTAAAAGCCGACTGAGATGGTGCATAAATAACCAGGAGCAGATAAAAATGGACAAAATAGCAAAGTTTCGAGCCGATAAGAATTTTGGGAAATTTTGGAAAAGTACTGGTAAGTTGGACGTTAGGCCTGGCCTGCCGGCGAGTGTGGAGGGGAAAAGTGACCCAGAGAAAATCGCAAACCTGTTTATGACACACTTTAAGGTGGGATCACCACTCGGTCCCTCCACTGGGATGCCCGAGGCTGTGCCCGGTGTGCACGGAGAAGAGCCAATGCTAATGTTTACAGCTAGTCAGGTCAGGGATGTAATTAAAAGGATGAGCAGAGGCAAATCTCCTGGGCACGACGGGCTCAGTATCGAGCACCTGAAATATGCTGGTGTACACCTGCCAAGGGTCCTGTCCCTGTTCTTTAATATGTGCATAAGACATTCATACCTGCCGCCGGACCTAATGAAAACTATTGTGGTACCTATAGTCAAGAACAGGACGGGAGATATATCTGACAAAGGCAACTATCGCCCTATCTCTCTTGCCACTACGGTGGCCAAGGTTTTGGACAGTTTGCTTGATACGTGTTTGCAAAAGTATTTAAACCTACATTATGCGCAGTTCGGTTTTCGGCCCGGACTATCCACTGAAAGCGCAATACTGAGTCTCAAGCATACTGTCCAATATTATACAAATCGAAAGACGCCGGTCTACGCCTGTTTCCTGGATCTCTCCAAAGCATTTGACCTCGTTTCGTATGATGTACTTTGGGGAAAGATGGGAGACAGGGGTATTCCGGTTGAGATTCTAAATATCTTTAGGTATTGGTACACACATCAGACGAACTGTGTCAGATGGTCTAACAAACTCTCCGAGTCGTGCGGGTTGGAGTGTGGCGTGAGACAAGGAGGGCTGTCGTCTCCAAAGCTCTTCAACTTGTACGTCAATGACCTCGTAGTGGAGCTCAGCAGGATGCGTGTCGGATGCAAAGTGGGTGGTGTGAGTGTTAACAACATCAGTTACGCGGACGACATGGTGCTGCTGAGTCCCACTGCGAGTGCTATCGGGGAAATGTTAAAAGTGTGTGAGAGCTATGCTAAATCGCATGGACTGGCGTATAACGTCAGAAAAAGTGAATATATGGTCTTTAAGGCCGCCGGTAAGCGTCCTGAATCCACACTTCCAATCTACCTCGGTGGAGTGGAGTTGAACCGAGTTTTCAAATTTAAATATCTAGGACACATACTCACCGACGACCTTAAGGACGATGCAGATATAGAGAGGGAGCGAAGAGCTTTGGCGGTCCGTGGGAACATGTTGGCCCGCAGGTTCGCTCGTTGTACAGAGGAAGTCAAAATAACTCTCTTTAAGGCATATTGTCAAAATCTGTACACGGGCGGTCTGTGGATCTGTTTTACTAAAAGGTCGCTAAACACTCTCCGTATTCAATATAATAATATTTTCAGGATGATGTTGGGACTTCCTCGCTTCTGCAGTGCGTCTGAAATGTTTGCACAGTCAAATACTGACGGTTTTCAGGCTCTCATTCGAAAGAAGGTGGCGTCACTGATAAGTCGAATGCGGGGAAGTGACAACAGCATCCTGAGGACTGTGGCAGATGATCCGCATGCGCCTATACTGAGGCGATTCATGCGAACGATGACCGAAGTCGCCACTAGTACCATTCCCGGGTCACGTCCGCACGGAGTGCCACTTAGGTACATGGTACAATAATAAGATAATGAAATTAAATTAAAATTATTACATTATATTAACTAACCCCTATTTTATAAGTTATTTGTACTAACCCATGGACCCATGTAGTCTGAAATAAATAAATTTTGATTTGATTTGATTTGATTAAACAAAATGTTGCTGTCTCTGGGAGCCGTCCAAGCAAGAAAGAGACAAATGAGCTCAACCGATAAATCCTTCCTAAATTTGACCAAAACAGCATTTCGTAGTCTCCTATTTCCTCGTCCAGAAGTTGACGAATGATGATATTTTCTTCTGAAATTATTTATCGAAAGTTGGAACTATGCTCCTATGTTTTTGTTTTATTGTTAATTTGTGTAGATTTTTTTGGCAAGCGCCTGAAAGTTGAGGTTAAAATTTGTCAATTTTCTTAGTTTTTGAAGGCTCATATTTCCTTTATTAATTTGATTTATAAAAGAAAACGAAAAATAAGAACATAGCTGCGGTAAATGTAGATTTTATGGTTAAAAAAATTGCCATTAGCCATTATTCAGGGAGGAAACAGGGGACTACGTTTGTATGGAGAAATGGGGCCAACATTACCTTGGTGAACAGTTCCACATTCGTTTAGGCTGTCGACACCTTTCTGTCTGTAGCAAACATAGGCATGACGCTCTGAGCAGCAGACGCCGGTCGCAGAGCCGTTCACATTCATGGCTATGCAATTCCTTATGTCATGTGAACATTGCACGTTAGGTTCAGAGGACCAGACAAGGCCCATATCTGTTACGGGAACTCCTAAAACATAAGATGTGTCTGTCATGGCTTTTTTAAACATTACTACACGCTTTACGCTAAATGTAGAGCCGGCAGCACGTCAGGTTACCATGTGAACTACAAAAACAACTTTTATTATGGAGAGAATAATGGCAGTCTCAAGGTTAAAGTGGGGTAGTCTGACGTGCGGACGCGTGAACACCAGACACAGTTATATTCCTCTTCATTCTTTCAAGATTCTCCCAACAGGCTCTTGATATTTACGAGATTTTGAATATTTTTTAATACAAGCATCAACCCACTCCTGAAAAACTTTTCTCCCCAAGATCAGCCAACGAGCCTTGTCCATCTTCACGACACGTTCTTCGTTGATCTGTCCAAACTGTCTTACATCACGACCTTAAGCCAAGGCTATTCGTTGGTATCCGTTGTGGAAATTACAATGCTGGGTTTAATACTTAGTAACTCTTATATTATAATCGCAAATGCTTAGCTCACCTTCTATTGACTGAAACTCGCCGATAGCGTATTTGTCGCTGACACCGGTAAGTATAGGCGCGTGCGTGACTTCATGAGCCTCCATGATGCTGCTAAGAGCGCTTATGATTCCATCATTGAGTGGCGATGCCAAGATTGCTCCTAAATTAACAAGAAGATTACCTTCTTACTGAATCTCTGCTTCGGCTACATGAATTAAACAAAAATTGGAACTAAAAATTTTACAATCACATATTGCCTCGCTAGAACAATGAATTCATTAAACATTTTGATATACGAGTACCATGTTTAGTACTGCTGATCAAATATTTTTAGGAGTCTTAAAACTCTCCTCGATGGTAGTTGAGCCAAGTGTTTGTATGCAGAAGCTTCTTCCTTTCTTATTTATTAGGGTTCCGAAGTCCAACAAGGATAAATAGTTTTGCCATGTCCGTCTGTCCGTCCGCGCTTTAGCTCAGAGACGTTTGGTACTGAAAAACTGTTATTTGGCATGGTTAAGTATTCCAATCATGTCGTCTACAAAGTAATCCGTTTTGGGGTACCTCCTCTATCGGTAAGGTTACGTTAAGTTATAGCCTATATAGATCCCACTGCTGGGCAAAGGCCTCACCTTAACTATGAGGAGGTACGAGCCACATTCCACCACGCGGGCTCAGTGTGGATTGGTGGAGGGGTTGTCTGTAAGGAAAGTGGCAAACTTTACTGTTAGATGTTATCAAGCCGCCCTACAAGTAAGGTGGGGATGTTTTTTTACTCTCGACTATCCCATCATGTGGGGTGTAGTTGGTTGAGTTTAAAGTGTTAATTTTTGTTAGAGTCAAGTGTTCTCACTAGGGTTCCCAACTCTCCTAATGGATTATTCAGGATTTAATGGTAAGACTGACAAAAGAGCGTTGATGGCGCAGTGGCTAGAAGAGCCTGGAGAAGCGAGAGGAGCCGGGTTCGATCCCACGTGCCGCCATGTTCCAATGACTTATGACCAACTTAATGTACTTTCTGAGTTATGTACATTAGTTGTTTCACTAAACGATGCTCTTACGGTGAGGGAAAACATCGTGAGGACACTGAATGTGTAACTATGATCCAAAAACTGGTCAGGTTCCCCTTAACAGGGTCAGATGGCAGTCGCTCCACTCTAATTACCTGGTCTGCCACATCCTGGATCATGGTCAGCGGACCCTGGGTCCTCGTGTGCGAGTGCACAACCGCGATAACGCTAGGATGATGATGATGATAGTGAAGACTGACTGACCTTCGCGGAAGCACCGCAGCGCTGCCCCGTCCCAGGTCTCGGGCATAGGGTGGAACTTCAGCCACGCACCAGCTTTTGGGTTAAAGGTGTAATCAGGCCGGAAGAATTTGCCATCTGAATCTGAAACTTGAAAGGTGCGGATTTTCTTATATTTCGATACCTTCAAAAAAAACTGGAGATACCTGGATGAAGTTTATGTTTTTCTTAAGTCAGTTAAATACACTTTACACACAGCGAGCGTGACGCTAAAATTCGAGAATACGGAAGACCTCTTACTAAGTAGTACGTGTGATGTTCACATTTAAGGTAGAACTAGGTAACAGAGACACGACGCATCTAATATTCTTTATATGAAATTGTATGAGACAAGTCGCATTGAGCGGCAGCGGAACTACACTGCAGCATGCCCGTCTCACTTTCCGTGTTGTTACTTAAAACGTACCTACGTGCGGCGTACTGCCTCGGCAGTACGAGTATAATCTTGTAGGGACTAGCGAGCAAGCGGTGACAAACGCGCGCGCTTTTTTCACCGGCGGCGCTACTTTGGTGGCTGGACGTCATGAAAGAAGTGCTCGTGAGGTGCACCAGATAGCGATAGTAGCTTATTGTTAGCTGTCAACCCTATTACGCCGCATGTTCTGACCTGCCCTTGAATAAGTTTAGTATTATATATTATGAATTGTTATCACTGAGTCGCCTTGTTGTTTTGTAGTTTTTGGTGCTAACTAAATACTTTTTTCTTTCTTTCTAAACGAAAGGAGGCTCGACTTAGAGGCGAGTTTAATTAAACTATATTTTCTACGACATTGAGTAGTCGTTTCTTTGAATACGATTGCAGAGTAATACTTCTGTCTTCTGTCTTAGTACTAGTATTTATTCTGTGACTGCAGCAGAAATGCACGGCAAAAATTTTATATGAAGAAAATTTTGACGCACCATTCAGTTCCGCTGTGGTGCAGTTCCACCTAGTGCGATTCTACTATTAGAAAATAAATCTTTGGAAATCTTCAGCGAAAAATTATCAAATCACAAAGGTAGTCACATAACGTACGCAGTAATCGTTATTTTGTTTTAAAGTTGTTTGTCTGATTGAGCGTTATCACTTTGATTCTTTTCCGTCCGTCGGTCCGTCCGTCCGTTTTCCGTCTTGGCCATCTAAGTGTGCATCAGTTGAAAAAATTTTCAAACGACTTACTGGGTATTTTCGCCGATTTGGCTGTCCACGTACAAAATGCCAAAAGTAATACGAACACAAACATTGTGGAAATAGTGATATCACACACTAATTAAACAGATCTGCGATATGTCGATTTATTTATAGGTGCACACCGTATCTATTGCTAATGATCACTCTTTATGAAAATGTTGTGAATGTCTATTGTGTGCAGTGTGCAAAAAATATCTTACCATGTAATCTTATCTTATCTTATCTTATATACGAAAGAAAGTTACTTTGTTTGTTGTTATGCTTGAGATCGCAGTAACGAAGGCCTCTCATAACTATTCATTATAAATAACGACCATAGAGAATTATCAAAACTAGCTGACTTGATTAACTTCCTACCGCCTTAGAATTGGCAAAACACGTATGTTAATTATGGGTCTAAACATTTTAAGGGTTCCGTAGTCCATAAGGAACCCTTATAGTATCGCCATGTCCGTCTATCTTTCCGTGGCCCAGTGTAGAAAGCGCTTTTACTGGAAAGCAGTAATTTGGCATAAAATATCTCTCGATCATGTTAATGTAGATCCAGCAGCCGACAGCACGGGCACAAAATACCGTGAGTACAGAAAACTATTTAAATACAAAGTAAATACAAAGCGCGCTCGAGCAACGCACACATAGACACCGCTCACGTACACGATATCTCAGAACGGTTCGGAACAGTACGAGCGCGAGTACCATCCGCTTGAGTGTGGGAATTTTAGTGTGCAAAAATGGAGCAGCAAAAAAACTTAATATAACTTTTCGTTCAGTAGATGGATGTTTCAATTCAACATGAAACGGTGAATGGTCCATTTTTAAGCTACGAGTTGTTTCAGAGAGGTAGTCGGTATTTGCTTGTATTAAGATGGTTCTTTTAACGTAACAGAGAACGGTAAAGTAGGTAAGTAAGCGCTCCGACCCCTAGCCCCGCGCCAAAAAAGCGAACTTGACTTAGTGGCTTTGTAAGTTAATAATTATTTCTATTTCATTGTGAACAATAAACCAAATCAAGCAACTAGATTCGTGTCCCATTACCGACACTTACTCACTAGTTGATAGTTTTTTGTGTATTAGCCTAAGTTGTTAGCCCTAGCGCGACCGCCGTGCGTATGTGTGCGTAGGTATGAAAAGTAAAGTACATACAGGTCTTCTATACTCTAGGTATTTTGTGTTGTATGTTCCTCCAACCGCTCCGTCGGCGTGGGCTGAGTGAGGAGCTGACAACGTCCTCGATGGGAGCTGAGCTCTTTTTTTGTATCACTCGTATGTCTTTCTGTTGGCGTAATTTTTAGTCAATCCATATTTAACTTCACGACGTTTATAGTCGTTTCTTTTGACTGCACACAATATTTTTAAACTCGCTCTAATATTGGTGATGCTGACTGTACCTGAATCGCAGCATACAGATTAATGGTCGGGGGTTTTTATCAGGCTATCGGCATTTTGCAGACTTCCATTTTATGTAAAATTCGATACCGCAACGCTATTTTTGAAATGTCACGATACTCACTGTGTATATTGATTTATCTTGCCACTTCAAATTAATAATATACCTTACGCAATTGTGTTTTTCTGTTCTGTTGTGTCTAATATCAAAATTTTGGATAATTCTCGTTTTATTTTTAACACGATGATATTATTTGTAACGTCCGTTCGTCAAACGGCTTTATAAGCACGGCATTACTAGGTAGTAGGTAATGCCTATATACATATAGGTATATGTATATAATGTAAACAAAATGTGTTCAGTGACAACTGGCCATAAGGTCCCTTTTTTTTGGACTGACACATGAGTTATCTTAATATCTTAGACCAGAGTTCACTAATTTTTATACAACTGGTGAACATAGATTGACGGTTTATTTGACACAGCTCCCATACGAAAAATAACAAATAATACTTATTAAAACACTGTTTAAAAATGTATCTGTAAAATATTAGTTAATTTTTTAATTAAACAAAAAAGTATATCACATTTGTTAATAAATTACAGAATGATAATCAGAATATATTTATTTGCTCATAAATAGGGTTACACTAAAGATCTTACTTTTATTATAACGTTCATCCTATTTAGCTATTAACAATAGCATGCAAACATTTATTATTTTATTACATATCTCAATCTACAATAACTATGTTTTTATAATAATGTCAATTATCTATTTTATTAATTATTATTAACAAACAATTCAAACGTACACATTCACATCTTATTATTCATTCACATTGATATTATTATTAAATCCAGAAATGTCAAGTTTACTAATTTATTGTTCAAAAATTTTTCCTAGCTATTCAAAAACTCTTGAATCGAATAAAATCCACGTTCTACCAGCCATTCATGTAGTCTTTTCTTAAATTGACTAATAGGTTTGTCTTTAATATAATCAGGAATCTTATTAAATTTTACTACACACATACAAAAGCAGTTTTTTTGTATCTGTGCACTTTTTGGTATAAAATTAAGAACGAGCCGGTTACAATTTCTAGTACAGCGTGAATATAAATCTTTAGCCTGTGTAAAAAATTTGAGGTTTTGTTTGACAAACTTTGCAGCCTCCAATATGTACAGGCACGGCAGGGATAGTATACGTAAGAATTTAAAAAGTGGCTTGCATGATTCATCTGGTGCTAAACCGCATATGGCCCTTATACACTTTTTGTCAGTGCTGTTTCCCCAAATAATCAACCCGTAACGTAGCACCGATTCTACATACCCATAATAGGCTGTGAGTGCCGTTGCTCTTGTAGCTGCTCTTGCCAATTTGTACAAAGCAAATGAAAATCTATTAATTCTATTACATACATTTTCTATATGTTCCTTCCAGTCCAATTTACTATCAATTTGTATACCTAGAAATCTAGTACTATTTGCATGTTTAATCACTTGTCCTTGATGATGGATGTTTAAATTTTGTACAGTACACTATTATTAAAATTAATGAAACATGTTTTGTCGATATTTGTAATTAAGTTATTTGATCTAAGCCAAGTGACAACTAGCATTAGTGTTCTATTAACTTCATTTTCATGTTTAAATATACCTTTCTTATTGTTTGTTGTCACAATCACTGATATATCGTCTGCAAAAAGTATGCTTTTATGCTCAATACAGTTTGGGAAATCATTGATATAAATGAGGAATAACAGGGGACCCAATATACTGCCTTGTGGGACTCGAATCTTAATGAATCTATATTCTGATTGATATGCTTGAATAATTTTATTATTTTCATCAAGTTTCGTAATTTCTACTAATTGCATTCGATTATGTAAATATATTGTATGCATCTGAAACTGTCAATTTAGATTCATAATACAATTTAGGAGAGTTCGCAATCTGATTGGTATTTCCTTGAGCTAAACCATGCAATTACATAGAGGCTGCTCCAAAGTGGTAAAAAATCGTTATTTTTCGGCAAATACTGATTTGATTGTTATATGAGGGTACGGGAGGTACCAGTTCGATTCCACGTGCCGCCATGTACCAATGATTTTTTCTAAGTTGAGAATATTAGTTGCTCTTTCGGTGAGGAAAATATAGTGAAAAACTTGCACATTCAGGCGACTGAATGTGAATCCTTGATCCAAACTGGTCTGGTCCCCCTGTTAACAGGGTCGCGGAGGTCAGATGGTAGCTTTATTGTAATTACCTGATCTGCCATATCCTGGATCATGGTTCAAAGCGGATCCTGGGCCCTCGCTTGCGAGTGCACAACCGGGATAGCGCTAGGATTGAACCGATTGTTATAATATTTTGCAGTTCGGTTTTAAATATCCTACTAAACCAGTAGTGTTCATAGTTGTCCAAAGAGTAGGGACTTCTTGTATATTTGTGCACTTTCCTCGTCAATATGACAGGCGACAAGCTTTCTTATCATTAATTCGCAAATAAAACAGTTCTAGCCACTGACCTCTATAGTACAAGTATGTTGGACTAAACATTCTCTAAGAAATAACAAATAATTTTTGTGCCGAATCAAAGCGCCCCCACCGAGTATACAGGGAACTAAAATAGAGGAACTTGCTTAAGTGTATGTCAACTGTCATTAGTTCCGTGGACGGTCACCACACGCTCACTACAGCCGTCAGCGCCAAAATGGCGAAAATAAAATGGCTTCATCTTTAGGTTGACGGTATGCAGTCCAGCGTACTTGTATTATGGAGGTCAGTGGTTCCAGCCTTGTAAAATATCTAAGAAATCTTGAGCTTTGTGTAAAGTATTACCGAAAAGCCGACGTTCGGACTTTATAGTCTGATATCTTTACTTAAATCTCTCTACCTACTAGTTATTTCATTTCGGGTACTTACATCAATCTAGCTTGGATGTTGGATCACCGTTTTATAGGCTATAAATTCAGAGTAAAATACAGCTCTGTGGCTCAGGGATCGTTTTGCGATATTTGAAGAGGGATTTGGACTTCGCTCTTAACTTTGATCACATCACAAAAAAGCTATCCTCTTCTAAGCATGATGAGGGCTTTTTAGGGTTTTGTACCTCAAAAGTAATAAAGGAGACCTATCCGTCTATAAAGGAATATCCGTCTGTCCGTCAAGACCCTTTTTTTTAGGCTAAAACTTATATGGCTCCG
This sequence comes from Pyrausta nigrata, assembly GCA_949316185.1. Taxonomy (NCBI): domain Eukaryota; kingdom Metazoa; phylum Arthropoda; class Insecta; order Lepidoptera; family Crambidae; genus Pyrausta; species Pyrausta nigrata. Next base: position 946,477 of record OX438943.1, read on the forward strand.
GTCCCTTGACGCCAAGTTTCTAAGGTAACGCAATCCGAAGATTCGGCCATTTTAGCCGTATTTAGCTATGGGGTACATACTCCCGCAGACCTAGAATTATGAAATTTGGCAAGAAGGAAGGCCTTACAGCGCAAGCATAGGGAAAAGTCTGAAAACCGCTTGGATGCCTCGTAGAGACAAAACTCTGTTTGTACGGGCCAGCACATCAGACTACACGTCTTCGTTGCAATACCGCTCCTATTTACAAGTGCATAAGATGCCACAGTTCTTACCTTGTTGTGCTGCCGGCTGCCGACCGGACTTGACGGATCCTATTGCCAGTCTATAGGTAGGTATACTCGTACCCCGCCAATAATGGCTTCAATTCCAATGTCCCTGTCTAAGACGATTTTGGTTCAGTCTCTCTCTTTCTCTGTCAGAGAAACGAAGAGAAACGTCTGACTGTCCGTTGTTAAGGAAAATTAGAGAATCCATAGACAATTTAGTTGGGATATTATTTGATGACGACATAAGTTAAACGAAAACACAAAACTTGTAAAAACACGTAAGAAATCGCATCACTTAAATTGACATTTCTAAATTGTTGTAGTCTGACTCTTTTTGTTTGTTTGTTGCAGACAAAGATAGTGACTGAACCTAAATTTAATCTTCAGCGCGCATTGGACAAAATGTACAGTCACTAGCATCAATATGTATACGTCCGCATTTGATTTGAAACCTTATTTCAATGGTATAAAAACTTATTTGTATACATTTCATTACATTTCCTTGTAAGGAAGACTTAGTTCAGCTGCTTTTGCTGTAAAAAAGATACGGCGCTTGACTGATGTTGAAACGGCCAGACTAGTCTATTTTAGTTATTTTCACAGCTTGATGTCGTACGGTATTTTACTATGGGGCTCAGCTGCTGATATAGAATCAATTTTTGTACTACAAAAAAGGGCCGTACGTGCTATTTATAACCTCAAACCTCAAGATTCATTGAAAGATTTTTTTAAAGAAATAAGGATATTAACAGTAGCCTCTCAATATATTTATGAAAATATTATGTATGTGCGTAAAAACTTGCATTTATTTACAAAGAAAAGTGATACGCATAATTTTAACACTAGAAATAAAAATAAGCTTGCTATTCCACAATTCAGGCTTCAAAAAGTTGGTCATTCTTTCATGGGAAAATGTGTCAATTACTTTAACAAATTACCGAAAAATATTGTAGAATTACCAATTAACAAATTCAAATCATTTATTAAGGATACCCTAATGACAAAAGGTTATTATAAAGAAGACGATTATTTGAATGATGTAAACGTGTGGACCAGCTCGCACTAGTACAATTTCTGTATTTAAACATTATTTTTAAAAGAGGCTTTGACAGTAGTGACTGAGTTTCTTGCGCTGCTTCTTCTCAGCACTAGCCTACAATTCGTCCCGAAGCAGTGGTAGGGATTAAAAAATAATATGTTGGGACGTGTATAAGTGCCCCCTGTGGGCCTACATACATAAATAAATGACTTTTATGACTTTTACTTTTATGCCGGTGACTGTACGTAAGAAGGCTAACTAATGCGCCCTCCGAAGCACGGAATCATGTTTTTGATTCCCCCTACAATTATCTCCTGCTCAAAATAACCAATTCAACTCATCAAATTCATGCGAGTATGTAACTAACTCAATTATTTGCATATCCAAGCACACGAACCATTGCTTCAGTCGTGGTGAAATTAAATTTGCAAGCAATTAGCTAACGAGAAGCGGAATGGCAACCGTGTTCTGTTCCGACATTAATTACTTACGTAGGCTCTTGAGGTTATTCGTGTGTTCATTGTGATAGCTAATTTTATGTAATATAATTAATGGATTAGTCGTCTGTGCTCAGCCGAGGCGACAACATCTCCTGAGGATGCCGCGTGGAGTGGCGAAACGCGCCGAGGTTTTTTGCACGTTGGTGTTGGTTACTAACAACTGCATTAGCTGTAGTGCATGCGTATTGAGGGAGGGCGGGCGGTGCATTCTACATTTGCCTGAACTGGTACTCAACGCGGTTGCGGTTGGTGTGGTTTTGGTGACTGCGCTAGCGTCTCTCAAATTTAAAGCAAAATAATTTTATTTTTATTTTCCCATTTAATTTTATGTAAGAATAACAGTTCTCCGCGACTTCGCCCGCGCCAAAAGTTGGATTTTCCATACAAACTTTCATCCCCCTTTTCATCCCCTAGATGATTTTATATCGTGACAAAAAGTAACTTATATCCTTCCCAGGGTCTCAAAGCTATCCCTGTACCAAATTACATTTGAATCGGTCCAGTAGTTTCGAAGCCTATTCAATACAAACAAACAAACAATCAAATGTTGTTTCTTTATAATATTAGTGTAGATTAATTGATTATCATTGGAAATGACGTAATGTAATGAACATACCCCAGCTTTGGAAAAAAGCCGTGTATCGGGATTTCGGAATGCTATTCGTTCTCAGTCGCACAAGACACGGCTTGCCTATGATCAGTTTTTATCATTTCATTTCATCATGGCCGAAGACCAGTGGCCCTAGCATGAGTAAAACAACATATCATTATCGCGACCGTTTATCGTATTTTGACAGCGTTATATCATTTGTCTACCGCTGGTAACATGTCATGCCATTTATGTCATATCTTACTGTCAAAATACGAAATATGATTAAAAACTATAAAAGAGTCTACATACTCTAACATGAGCCTCTTTTATTTGTCTATTTTAATCGTTTTTTGAAATTTTCGCATGACATATTATCGTGGTCACTTGGTGCTAACGACAAAGGAAAAAACTTCAATAAAGTCGGTAAAAAACTGTGTAAAACGCGAAAAATATGTCCGTACCGTTATATATTTTGTGTTAAACGCATATGACGAACGACCAGTGTAAGAAATACGACAGAAACGCATCGGTGATATTTGCGATCAAATCGATTTCTGAGAGTGTATTTCAGTCGCTTTGGAATATTTAAGCCCATGGATACTGATATTTCACATCATAGACAGGTTTAGCTTGGCCCCAGCTAGAGTCTATAAGCCTTTTAGCCTATTTGAAGATGAGGTCTCCAAAATAAATACTTACGTAAATCATCTATCACAAAGAGCTCTTTCACCTACACAAAAGCAAAGAATATCTGTTATTGTTGTGTTTTATAAACTTACAAAATACTGTATTGAAAACAGAACCTAACCTTTTATAATGTATGTTATTTTACATAGGTAGGATAGGTTAGGTAATCATGATTTTTGTTTCTTAGGGTCTACCTATGTTGCCTCCTTTTGACCCATGGAAACCAACAGCAAATTGGATAACACCGCTCTTTGTGCTAAGCCCAAACTACTGTAAGCAGTGTCTTCAGTCTATGACCAGTGATAGGAAGCATATTTTAAGTGTATGTAAATCGGTGAAATAAATTGTGAAAACTCGCACACCAAAATATCTTAGATATGTAAACTTCCTTAATGTAGCTTTGTGCACTAAAAAGTATTCCAGTCAATATCTGCGCCTAACTTGCTTTTGAATAACTTATGGGAAGCCTACTATTACCTACCTACCATATACTTATATACTTTATTATACATAAAGGTGGATAAAAGTAAAATGAATTGGAGTAGAAAAATCATTAGTCAAATAAACAATAATATGTAATTTTACAGAATAATAATAAGGTATTAACAAACGATAAACCTTTTCTTAAAATTTTATTATAATAATTCTTGTTTGAGAGTTAAGGCAGTGGATTACACGTGAAGGGCGACAATGATAGGTGGAAAATCAGTCAGGTCTGAGCACTTATCTAGCTATAAGCACTTATCTAGCTATAATACTTGCCACATCAGCTTTCTGGGTTCAGGTATCACTTCACAGGCCACAATCACTCGAAATGTCTGTAAGGAGCTTCACAGGATACACACGCGGCGAAAGCGCTCTGGTCAGTCTAGTACATGTGTCATAGGGAACGTCTCGATGTCGACTCGATCTTCGGGGTTCTCACGGTACGTTTTTAACAAATAAAAATAAGGCAGGTATGCGTGTGAGTGTGCGCGGCGTAGTATCAATAGGGTACACAAACAAATCAAAATATTGTAGTAAACATATCGCCCGCCCTAAACACGTCAAGTGTTTACGAGAAGGTTGGGAAGCTAAAGAAAGAAAGTTCACTGGACAGGAAGACGAACTAATTTCGCCAAAGATCTCTTTACGCTACCGGTAGGAGTTTTAACATCTACCACACGAACAACTTGGTCTTGACCAGGGTATAAATTAATAATGCGTCCACGACGCCACTGCAAAGGGGGAAGGTTGTCATCTTTTATGAGTACTAGCTCACCCACTTTAGGAGGATCACAAGGAGAGGTCCATTTATTTCTAATTTGTAATGTATTTAAGTATTCTAAATGCCAGCAAGACCAAAAGTGCTGGGTAATTTGTTGGATTAGCTGAAACCGTGTAAGGCGATGCAATTTTACGTCTTTATAAGGGTACTCCGGAAGTGCAGTTAAGGGTTGTCCAATTAAGAAATGGCCGGGAGTTAACACTTCGACATCATTAGGGTCCGGAGAAAGTGGGCACAATGGGCGTGAATTTAAAACTGCTTCAATTTTAGCAAAAACAGTGGTCAGCTCTTCAAACGTAAGGGGGGTATCGCCTACTACTCGTTTTAGGTGCGATTTCGCCGATTTAACCGCAGCTTCAAAAAGACCTCCCCAATGAGGGCAAACAGGAGGATCGAAAACCCAGGATATGTTCCGCTTTGAAAGCTCAGAACCAATAGCCGCCTGGTTTTGAGACAGGAAACACTCTAACTCTTTAAGGTAATTGTTAGCACCGATGTAATTTCGACCGCAATCAGATCGGATTAGGCGAGGTACACCACGACGCGACACAAATCGGGAAAAGGCCGCAATAAAGGCTTCAGTAGTTAGGTCCGACACAACCTCAAGGTGAACGGCTTTAGTGGAAAGGCAGACAAATACACACAGGTAACTTTTCACTAACCTTTTGTTCCTATAGGCCTGGACTTTGGTAAAAAAGAGTCCTGCAAAATCGGTACCTACACCGTCAAACGGTATAGCAGCCGTGACGCGGTCTTTAGGTAGGTCACCCATGAAGGGTTGAGATACAGCCGCCTTGAGACGATAACAGGGAAGGCATTTAAAAATCACATGCTGAATAGCTCTGCGTGCAGACAAGATCCAAAACTCTCTATTTAACATGGCAAGAATTGCATTAACACCTGTATGAGCATTCTCGCGATGGTAATGTAAAAATAAGGATGTTCACGAAATTACCATTCTTAAGCAGAAGAAGGGGATGGCGCGCATCAAAGGAAAGATCGGAGTGTCGTAATCGGCCTCCAACTCGAATTAGGTCTCCGTCATCCAGAAATAAATTTAATTTTCTCAGGGAGTTAGTGATAGGATCGCCACGCCGTAAGCGATCAAGTTCATCAGAAAAGGAGGTAAATTGAACGATTTTCACTAAAAACAAAAGGGAATCTCTCCGTTCCTCAGGGCTCAGGTAGGACAAGTAAGATTTAGGAAATAAAAACCGCCTTAGGTAACAAGTCACGTTTATTAGCTTGTTGAAAGAACTATACCGCTCTAATAAGAATGAGGGATCCGGGGTAGGAACATCGGCAGAGACTACTAAACAACGTAGTCCAGGGAGATCACTACTTGGGTTAGGTTCCGAAATACCGGGCCAGTTGTCAGGAGACTGCGTCAACCACAAAGGTGAAAACCAAAGGGAGTGGTCGATCAGTCGAGTGACTGACATACCTCTCGATGCACAGTCACTAGGGTTCATGTAGCCTGGGACGTGCCTCCATTCACTAGATGTAGGACTATTATTAATCTGGGAGACACGATTAGCCTCAAAAGTCTGAAGGAGGTGAGGAGTGGTTTTTAACCAACACAATACGATTTTACTATCCGTCCAACTATGGATTGAAGTCAACACAGACGACCTTTGCAGACAAAGAGCGACGTGATGAAGTAATTTAGAGAGGAGGGTAGCTCCCAACAATTCCAACTTGGGAATTGTTAAACGGGTCCGAACAGGGGTAACTTTAGATTTAGCCATAAAAAGATGGACGGAGCAAACACCAGACGGAAGTTCCGCACGTAAATAAACAGCGGCAGCATATCCCAATTCAGAAGCATCACAGAACCCATGTAGGGATAAGGAGGAGGAACCTCTGGGAAGAATATGTCGGGGAATGGCCACTTCACTAACCTTCGCTAGGTCCTGAACAAATGCAGTTCACTCTAAAGACAGGGGTTCATTTAAAGGATCATCCCAGGATAAGCCTGACATCCATAAGCGTTGGATAAATTCCTTAGCCTTAAATACGACGGGAGATATCCAGCCACAAGGGTCATACATACGGGCAATCAAAGATAAAACTTTGCGTTTTGTAATAACTGTATCACGGGTCTCACAGGCATAATTGTAGGTAAATGAGTCACTCACAGGATTGTTTTGCACACCTAAAATAGCGACAGTCTGAGGATTATCTGGGTCTGAGAATGAATGAGGAAGTTGCAAATGATCCGGGGGCATATCATCTAGGAGCTCGGGCCTGTTACTAATCCACTTACGGAGTTCATAACCACCAGAGGCCATTATTCCTATAAGCTCAGTTTTCAAAGCCCGGGCAGACGCAATAGTATCAGCACCAGTAAGACAATCGTCGACATAAATACCTCTCTCAAGGACTTCAGCAGCTCGAGGGAAGGTAAGTCTCTCTTGTTCAGCGAGCTCAAGAAGGGCACGAATTGCAATGAATGGACTGGAACGAAGACCATAGGTATTGGTATTAAGTTCATAGGCAAGAAGTGGCTGAGAGGTATCCTCATGCCAAAGCACAAGTTGGTACCTTCTATCATCAGGATGTATTCAAGTCATACGGATATCTGTAACAAACACTACCTCGTGCCTGCAGAAATTTAGGAGGATGTGAGAAATATCTCGCTGAAGCTTAGGGCCTGTATGTAAACATTGATTCAGGGACACTTTAGAGGACGTATGACTACTACCATCGAACACAACACGTATTTTGTCACTAACCGGCTTAAAAATTCCATGATGAGGGATAAAATAATGTTCCCGGGTCGAGTCATATGAAGAAAGGGACATATGGTTTAGGTCAAGGTACTCACGCATAAAGGAAATATATTTCTCTCAAAAATTAGGATTGGCTTGCAAACGCTTCTCAAGATTATGGAATCGCCGTAAGGCATTGGTTTTAGAATCACCGAGAGGTGGACGATCATGAAGAAAAGGGAGTCTAACCATAAATCGACCATCGCTTTCACGAGTGGTAGTTGCTTTAAAAAAGGTTTCACACTCTTTATCCAAGGGGTTCGCAACTGGAGATTGGGGGGCCTCTTCGATTTTCCAGAATTTTTCAACTATTTGGGACAGCGAGACTCCAGTCATGGAGGGTTCCAAATCAGTAAGTCCTCCATAAACAGGACCACAGAGGACATAACCAAATATCGTCGAGATAGCAGTAAGGCCATCAGGGGACACAAACAAGTCGGACCTTAAAAGGCGACCAATGACGTCAGCTCCAAGAAGTACACTTATAGTACCAGGTTTTTAAAAAAAAGGGTCAGCAAGAGGGAGGTGCTTAGTACAGGTAATTACACTTTTAGGTAAGTCTACCTCTGGGAGGGTACCAGCAATCACATCAACAACTATTGCACTGGTGGAGATTTCTGGAAAGGCAGAATTAACTGGCTTAAATGAAAAGGATACAATGCCCGGGGAATTAATTGCTTGAACATTACCTATTCCACGAACAGGAACTGGAGAAGGAATGATAGGTAAGTTCATGTGGTCAACAACAAGCTCAGTAATAAGAAGGCAGCCCTGAGCACCAGTGTCACATAAGGCACGCGCTTCCACATAATATCCAGACGAGGTTCTAACATGAATCAAGGCCGTAGGTAAAAGAACGAGAGAATTGCGAGGTAAAGATGTAAAAGCGGGTATGGAAGGGGGGCTGCTATCTAGTCAGAATTGTGGGGCCTCATTGTACTTATGATGAAATGCACGTTCATCCTGGGTTCTTTGACCTAGAGGGGCATTATAAGTACGGTTACCGTTGGGTGCAGGTGGGGATCGCCCGCCCGAACGGGGAGGAGATGCTCTACGGGAATCACGAAGGTGGCGGGGTACGAACACGGTGCCATTCAGTACGTGGGGGTGACGCACGGTCCGTTAAGTGACTTTTTGGAGATTGCCACGGTTGGTTAGAAGCTAAGGCCGCGACGTCTCGGTATGAGCGCTCGCGGTCGTAATTCACAGGAGAGGAGTCATCATAACACAGTGACGTGTGATGACTGGAACGGCGGCACGTAAGACAGCGATAATTTCGCGTGCATTGGGATATGGAGTGTTTATCCAGGCATCGATAGCACAGTCGGGCTTCTTTTACAAAGGTAACACGTTGACGTGTAGGAAGGCGAATAAAATTGGGACACTCGCGTAAGTAATGCGAAGTACTATTACAAAGGTGACATTTAGATATTGTCGCAAAAGTAACAAAGGCTCTTGGAGGAGGTGGGGAACGCGCGTTAGGTTTAGGCAAACGAGGGGAGCTCACAGTAGGGGGGGTAGTAGTGTCAACGACAGAAGCACTACCTACATTGTCGTTGTGCCTACATTCATCCTCAAGAAAGGTAATAAGATGATCAAAAGTAGGGAGGTGATTAGGATTATCGCCATAACGACGTTCAAATCTCGATTTTAACTCTGAAGGCAGTTTAGCAAGGCATAAGTGAACTAATAGGTATGACCAATGTTTAACAGGAAGTTCTAATCTCTCTAAGCATCGATAAGTCGAAAGCAGCGGGTTCAGGAACGACACACGTAACCCGGAAAGTTTAGGCGTTATAATAGGGAGCATCATTATTTGAGCTATGTGGGTATCCGCTAAAACACGAAGGTTATGGTACCTACGTTTTAGGAGGTCACGGGCCACGGTGTAATTGCCCGCCTCAATCTTGAGGTGTTGTATCAATCGACGAGGTTCATCCGATAAGGCTCCCACTAAATAGTGTAGCTTCAATGTCGGGGTAAGGCTAGGCTGGTTGTCCACCACGCTATCAAACTGGTCTATAAAACTGATCCAACTATCGGGACGGCCATCAAACTTAGGTATAGGTAGGTCAGGCAATTTACTAGCCGGGTTATCAATAGCCAGGGATTTATTCTCCTTGAAGGGGGTGCTAGTACGGGACGTTTTGTTCAAATTACAAAGGAAAGTAGCAAATAAATAACTCTCAATTAAACAAATTACGTTACTAATAAGGGGTCCTAATAAAAAACTACGCTCTGCTACCAGAATGTTTGAGAGTTTAGGCAGTGGATTACACGTGGAGGGCGACAATGATAGGTGGAAAATCAGTCAGGTCTGAGCACTTATAGCTAGGTACTTGCCACATCAGCTTTCTGGGTTCAGGTATCACTTCACAGGCCTCAATCACTCGAAATGTCTGTAAGGAGCTTCACAGGATACACACGCGGCGAAAGCGCTCTGGTCAGTCTTGTACATGTGTCATAGGGAACGTCTCGATGTGTATGCGTGTGAGTGTGCGCGGCGTAGTATCAATAGGGTACACAAACAAATCAAAATATTGTAGTAAACAATTCTTATCACCATAGTCTCCACTGCTTCTTACAAGTCAACGTTGACTGCGATGAAAGTTTCTGAAAAATAATACATACTCTTTAAAACTATGTTTTTCATTATATCTTTCGATTTTGTTACAGGGTGACAAGGTATCCATTAGAGGTGGAAAATTTTGAAAACAATAAAATCATAAAAATTATGAGCAATCGAATGAACATGTCAATAGAACCTGCATATTTACTTAAATATCACAAGCTAGAAGGGATCAAAAATTATTCACAATTACTTTCAACGGGATTCATGTTGGTACTACTACAAGTATTCTGTAAAATTAAACTTTTTCTTACAATTGAATCCAATTTTGTTTTGTTCCAGCGTACCTCCCAAAATTAAATCCTGAAATAAAATGTAAGCACATATTATTATTTAATTTAATAATATGTATTTTCTTTCTGTGCATACTTAGACGTCTAAGTATGTAGTTAAGTAGATATAGTTGGTTTAGTTACTACCAAATTTCAATTCAAATACCAAAGAAAACACTCTACGACAAAATGTTGCATGTCTGCTTAAATGCTTCAATACTTACCGTTTTTTCACTGCTCTACTGAGCGATATGGACCCAGTTTGTCGAACCAATATAGGCCTAAGGTACTCCTACTGGTTGCTACACCTTAGCAGCTACTTGAGGAGTAAGGATAAGGAAGGTAGCAAAACCCAGGTGCGCTTTCATGTATGATAAGTAATCTGTATATGATATATAATATAGGTAATATTACATTACAGTTTTCTAAAAGTAAATAATGATATTAGTTTCTCTTCCATTTGTTGTTAGTTTGATAATACAATTTGTTGAAAAAGATTTATAGGTACACCTTTGACTTTGATTATAAAACAAAGGCCCTACTCCGATTGACGATGTCAGTATTGTCGACTGTAGCCGTCCCTGTTACTCACGCCAGAATGACAACGCAACCGAGCGAGATGGCTAACGGACATCGTCAACCGGAGTAGGGACTCGTCTATCAATGGCTGTCAAAACTGTCAATGTCATGTCAAAAACAGATGTAAGTAATTTAGTTTTAAATCGATAGTCGTGCTTGGGATTAAGTGTTTAAGTCAAATCGGTAGTAAAATTTAACGAATAATTGAACATCAACGAAATGTTGCCACCCCTGATAATCATTAAATTTTGTAATATGGCTATATATCGTGTCTAAATAATCTGTGGTAGTGTGGATAAAGGCTTCTCGTGGGAAGGATTTCTATCGTGAGTGGTTGCCATGTTAGGAAAAATGATAAAATAAGACACGATGACAATTTTTCTCGTGTCTAACGACAATTTATCGATGTTGGTCATCGTAGCCATACAGGCAATACAAAAATTATTTTATAAAAAAACCGGCCACGAAGGATTCCGTACCATTATCTACTGCATGTTAGTTATTTTAGGGAATTAATTCAAAGGATTTTTGGTACAATTAGTTTAGCAGTAAAGTAATATTCGTAAAACACCTGAGTTTTACGAATATTACTGCTAAACTAGTATTTTTTTCTTAACCGTTATAGTTTTTCTTTTAAGTTGATGAAATGCACGCATGATGATAATCATGATTTTAATCCAGATTTTTCAGGTTAGCAATTAAGCTTTGCGAGGGGGGGTACGCCCTACTGGTCCAGTAATTTAAGTTCATTATTTCGTAAATGGAGCAATAAATAAATAATGTTTTTAATTATTTTTAAAGACCTACTCGACGATACCACACACGATGGGATAGACGCCGAAAAAATAAACGATCACTACTTCACATTTTTAGGGGAGCTACCCTTTTTTTTAAATCTTCTTTTTGTCGGCATTATTGTTATACATACACCTACTTAATTACAACTTTTTAGTACTAACGGCCTCTCAGCTAAACCTCTGACAGACAGACATACAGATGACATGACGAAACTATAAGGTTTTCTTGTCAACACCACGGAACCCTAAAAAGGACCTAAAGTGAAAAAAGAATCATAGTAAGTAACTTATATATTTAACTCTAAGTAACCCATAGGTAACAAACTAAGCAAGGCTTAAATATGTTTTACTCAACTAATTAAATATTAAGTTTACCTTCTAACTAAGCTAACCATCACCGCCAAAGCTTAAATAAAAACTAGAATGTCTTCTGTGTAGTTTTAAGTGGCCCTTAACCATCGAGCACGTAACCTATAGAGGCGAAGTAAGCGCGATTTTTCTCCGAAACAAAATCAATGACATTTCATCTCTATAGGTTCTGTGCTCGGTGCCCTTAACGCTCTTGTTTGCTTCGCTGTAATATCGCATGACTCAGGTTCGGCACTCGTCCAGGGGGTTCCATTGATCTGAAACATCGTACACAGTCGAATCAAAAATGAAAGAAAAAGGCACTTAAAATAATTTTATATATTATTTTAAGTGCCTCTGTGCCTTATTATAACTTAAATTAATTTTATAACATAATCAATTATTTTGCAAGATTTTACGATATTATATTAAGACTGTGTCATCCGGTGGGACACAGTCGATTAATTTTTCAAAATAATTTTATCTTAATTTTTCAAAATAATATTATTTAAGTTATCTTAATCGCTATAGTAAACAAATAAAGTTATCTTAATCGCTATAGTTTTCTTTTAAAGTTTATTAAATGCCCTATCATCATAATTTTCAAGCCAGCAGTTAAGCTTTTAGAGACCCCCCCACCCTGTAAAAGCTTAATTGCTGGCTTGAAATTTCGTAAACGGAAGATTTCGTAAACGGAGCAAGATGGGGGTAGGCGACGAAAAAAACATTCATCCCCATTTCATATGTACCCTAAAAAAATTTTTTTCAAAACTATTATACCACTTTGTCGGCGTAGCTGGAATACATACATACGTACAAAATTTCTGACGGTCTCTTTGCAAAATCTCGGACAGAAGACAGACAGACAGACGGACATGACCAAACTTTAAGGGTTCCTTGTCAGGACTACGGAACCCTAAAAAACTGACAAAGCCCTGCGAATCAGTAAACTCAAATGGCAGGGCACATAGCGCGAAGAACTGATAGCTTTCGGGACACAAAAGTTCTAGATTTCCCTTTGTCCCTTTGATCAAAGGCGCAGCGTAGGACGTCCACCGGCAAGATGGACAGGTGACCATATTAAGATCGCAGGACCATACTGGATGTAGACCGCTTGCAACCGGTCGTTGTGGAAAACCGTGAGGGAGGCCTATGTTCAGCAGTGAAAGTCCTACGGCTGATAGTGATGTAATAATGTGATAATAGTGTCCTCCTGGCCGAATTTCGACTACGGCGGCCTATCTCAACAGAAATCAGCCAACTGCGCGGGACATATTATAGTGCACAAGTGTATGCGCAATACACAGGTGCACTCTCTGTTCCTTTACTCTCATAATTCGATGAGACGGAAGTCCGACATGACCGTAGAGAGATTAGGCGCAGGACCAACGGCTTAACGTGCTTTCCGAGGCACGGGGGTGTTAGCACCACCAACTTCCTGACTCCGGAGCTGTATCTGAATAATTTCAAGACAGAAAAACCCAAACACTTTCGGCCCGACCCGGGATTCGAACCCGGGACCTCGTGGATAGTGCCCAGCGTGCTGACCACTAGACCAACGAGGCAGTGATGTCCAGAGATGGAGTAGGTATGAACGGTAGCTCGACAAGGTAAACTCTGTGGTATCTTATGCAGTTATAATAGGTGTGAATTTGTAATAAAAATATGGAGACTATGTTTGTTAATGTACACGAAGACGTCATTGCTACAGCAATAAAAAAGTGGGGATGCTCATCCCAAGCGGGACATTGCAAGAGTGGACAAAACCCGCTGGGCAAGACGGTCCTCGGATGGAGACCAAGAGCGATGGATACTAAAGGGTGCGGAAGACCACTGCAGCGCAATCTCTGGTTTTGTGGACCGAGACGGTCGTCAAATGGACCACAATGGTGATTAATATTCCTATTATTAAGATGAATTCTTCCCATTGCTTACTTTGGATGCTTCCGATCCCAGTTGTCAAGTTGCGAGCACAGGTCGACAGCATTTGACGTTGAAAATCTTTTTTTCTTTACCACTTGGGATCGGCTGGAACCACTAGGTTGAAGAGTTTCTGAAAAAAAAAACGCAATTGAAAATTACATCTACAATATTACCTAAATAACTTATTTTTATAAGTAATTATCGTTTTTTGGGTCAAGGGCTAAGACCCACTGGCAAGTCCGGATTGGCTAATCCGGACTCATTTTTTCACTTTTTTAGTACCGTGTAACCTCCTCTTTTGTGAATGCATTCTCGAAGCCTAGAGAGCATACTCTCTACCAAGTGGCGAACTGTTTCTTGTGCAATTTGTTCCCAGCTTGTTTTCAGCACATTAATGAGCTGTCTTTCATTATGCACAGGTTGGTTTGTGTTCCGGACACTTCGTTTTAATAAATCCTACATGTGCTCGATTGGGTTAAGGTCCGGACTGTTGGCGGGCCACGGTAAAACCTATATACCAGCTTCCTCTAGGGCTTCTCGGGTGGCTCTTGCTGTATGAGCGGGAGCATTGTCGTGCATTAAATTAAATCCTGCACCAATTCTTTGTGCAAATGGCACCACATGGGGTCTTATGACCTGTTCAATGTATCGTTGAGCCGTTACCGTACCTTCATTGAGAACTGCGAGCTCTGTTCGACCTGACATCGAGATTCCGCCCCACACCATTACATTGGGACCCCCAAATCTGTCACTTTCATGGATGCAGGTATCCGAAAATTGCTCACCCTCTCGTCTCCAAACTCTAATGCGACGATTGTCACTAAAAAAAAATACTTTGCACTCATCAGTGAACAATAGTGTGCTCCAATCATTTGTGACCCAGTCCTGGTGTTGTCTTGCGAAATATAAACGGTTCGCACGATGCGCACTTGTCAACGGAATTCGCACTACACGTCTCCTAGAGAATTGTTGGTCCTCGTGTAACTGATTCCTAATCGTTTGGTCGCTAACACGAGTACCCGTCGCCTGGCGCAAGCGATTTTGTATGGAGCGAGCGGTGACGGATCGCTCTATGCGCGCAGTTAAGCGTATGTAGCGATCTTCTTGTGTTGTGGTTGCTCGAATTCTTTCAGATCCCCGTCTTCTGGTTACACTTCCAGTCTCTTGGAATCGATTCTAAGCATTCTGGATGGCTCTTCGTGAAAATCCCAGCTGCAGAGCTACAGAACGCTGCGGATGCCCTTCTTGTATCAATGTTATGGCTCTAGTTGCGGTTTGCACGTCCATATGTCTACGGTTTCTCGGCATTGCTCTTTGAAAATGTTTATTCACACTCAAAATTTGCAAAATTTAACTGCTCGCGCACGAATTTACAGTTGGAATGACCAACTTCGTTTAAAAAATTGGGTAAATTCAAGTGGTTACAAAAAAAAATCAAACTGTCACCCACTTCAAAAACTATGCAAGCTGTAAACTCTCACGATGTTCGTTAACACTTAAGATAACACCACAAAAAAGGTAGATACTTAACATCAGTTAGAAATTATTAAAATCGGTCTAGATGTCGAAATAAATAAGTGGCCCTTATTTTGTTTTGACTAGTATATAAACAATTAATAACTGTGTACGGGACCTTCTGTACACAAGTTCGTATCGCACTTGCCCGGTTTTTTCTTACCAGTTGTTTTTACACTGTCATCAGTATATCCTGACATTGAGCTGTGTTTGGGAAAGTCTGCACTATTACTTAAACTATTTACATCGGCCAAAGCAGTTTCCGACGGAAGTATTTTAACAGTTTTAATTTCGACGTCATACTTCAGTGCAAGTAGATTTAGTAGTTTTTTGCATCTTGTAAAATCCTTATCATCTTCTCTGTTCGCAGTGAAGTCCAGTCTTACAGAACCTTTATGTGATTCAACTTGTTTGCTAATATGGCTTGATTGATTTTGATCATTTTGATTTCGTTCGTCGGTATTTATATCAGAAACTGTAGCACCTTCCACAAACCTAACACTATTATTAGAAGATTCGTCATCGCTTAGATAGTTTTTTAGACTCGAGGTTATAGAAATCTTCTTGTCACGTGCATTTTTAAACGCCATTTTTATAAATCTCGTTGGTTGCGTTAGTAAAGTTAGGTCATTTACGGTGGTAACGATCTAGATTATAAGGCAGCTCAGTATTATAACGTATGTACTGTTGGTTGCCCGCGATTTTGTCTGCGTGGACTCGATGATCATGATACCAATGGACTCATACTCGTACTCATATCGCCTTCCAGTATTCGTTGTCTTTCATTTGTACTCTGTCGAAAGGTAAAGGGAGGTCAAGCTGGAATTGTCGAGTTGTCGTCGGGTCGTCGCAGTGAAAGGGTCGTGTCAGTGTACGGCCGATTTGTTTAATTGTAAATAAGTGTTTTTACGAGATATACGGGCCTTCAAACTATACCCACGATTACTGCGCACGGTTATCTTGATGTGCCAGTGAATTTAAAGTACAAAACTCAATGCTTTAATGTGTTTCAAGTGAAAAGACAATTCTAACTACTGTTTTTAACCAGTGTCACAGTGTTACTTTACTCCCGTTTTTTTGCTGTTTTGTTTTGAACTGAATAACAGTGCTTGACCATCAACCGCTTCGTGACTCACACTGTTTACATACAATTGTAAAATTAGCCACTCCTTACGCAACCCGCTTAGCGCAGAGTTCGAAAGCGCTCACCCACTATCAGATTTCTCGGAAGACTTCAAATCTTCACGGACACCTCATTTTTTTTTGTTTGAATACGAAGAGAAGGATAATTTTGGAAACATGTCTCCTAAAAAATGCGCTGGATGCCAAAATCGCCTACAGACTCGTGAGTTCATGACTTGTTGCAAATGCAGCCTTTGTTACTGCATAAGCCTCACTGTAAAACGATTGTCATCGGAGGACAGAAAAATTGGGTGTGTCCGATGTGCCGCAACAAACAACCAAAAATTGGAAACTTGAACACGCCTGTCAGACAAAACCCGCTACAAATCGATTCACCTGGCGAACATGATAACGATTTCTCAAATATAACATTGAGAGCAAAGGAACCTAAGTCCTCCAATGTGAAAAACTCTATTGCTACCACGAGCACTATTTGTGAGTCGGTCACAGTCGCCGACATACGCAACATTATAAGAGAAGAACTTGCTACAGTCAAGGATACCATTCAGCGAGAACTCAGCTGCTCTCTGCGAAGAACGATACAGGACACACTCACTAAAGGGCTTAACGAGTTAAAAAATACCATATCAAACACTCATGAGTCTATATCATTCTTAAGCTCGAAATATGACGAGTTTGGTGTTGAACTGAAGGAAAATATAAAATCACTGAATGAAGTGCAGAGCAAGTGCAATACGTTTCAGACTACTCTCAACGAACTAACATCCAGAGTTTCTATGATAGAGCAGCATCTTAGAGAAAATAATGTTGAAATTAATGGAATTCCTGAACACAAGAATGAGATTTTAAGCAATGTCTTGATGCAAGTGGCCAAAACCGTCGACTTGAACCTGCAGGATGATGATATTTTGCATATCACCAGAGTTGCCAAAATCAACAAAGACAGTAACAGACCTCGCACCGTTGTGGCCAAACTACGCTCAACCCGTTTGCGTGATAGCCTCCTCGCAGCCGTATCCAAGTACAACAAAAAACACCCTAAGGAAAAACTTGGCACCAATCATCTCGGTTATGCCGGTGCCAGTGCTCCAGTCTATATCTCGAAACATTTGACACCGCCCGGCAAGGCACTACACGCTGCGACCAGGAAGAAAGCCACCGAATTATCCTATAAATTTGTCTGGATTCGTAACGGACGCATATACACAAGGAAGGTTGAGACCAGTCAAGCCATATATATACGAAACCAGGACTGCCTGCTCCAACTTACAAAATAAGGACTGCTAGTAACTAAATAGTTAAGTTAAGTATAAGTTAGATTACTGTAAGATCCTTGAAAATGTTATCCTGTTTTCTTACTAGTTACATTATGGAGATCTATTATCAGAATGTCTGCGGTATGAGAACTAAGACAAACGATATTTATAACAACATACTCTTGTGCAAGTACAAAATTATTGTTTTCACAGAAACTTGGCTAAACTCCTCTATTTCTAATAATGAATTTATAGATCCTCGATACAAAGTGTTCAGAAGGGATCGCGAATCTAGTCTTAATAAAAAGATAGTATAATAGTAGATGGTGGCGGTGTAATGATTGCTGTGTTGGCCGATATTGTATGTTATCGAATGTGGGGCTGGGAAAGCGATCTCGAGGACATATGGGTTAAAATTGAACTTAATTGTAATAGTCAGATTAAACATATTGCTATCTGTGCCGTTTATTTGCCCCCACCGGTTAGTCTGGAAACATTGTCAAAATTCTTAAGCCATGTTAATAACGTAATGAGTCACTGTGATGATGTTATAATTCTGGGAGATTTCAATCTGCCCTTTATAAAGTGGTCACAGGTGCTGGGTTTCTGGCACACGACGCCCTCGAATCATACCTGCGCGCGGAGATGCTCCTTGGTGGATTTTCTATCAATAAATGATCTGAATCAGCTGAATTACCTTGTCAACGCAATGGGAAGAACACTCGACTTGATTTTGACTAATGTGCCGGGCTCTAATGTTACTAAACCCCTCTTTCTCTTATTCTATATTAAACTTGATATAAAGCATCCTAATCTACAGATAAATCTAAGTCTCGGTAATGTTCAGTACCTAAAGTGCAAGCCAACTAACTTCTTTAACTTTTATAAAGCCGACTACGCAGAAATTAAAACCAGACTTGAGCAGGTTGACTGGCGAGAAATCATTAGTGACGATGATGATATTGACAGTTCTCTTACGAATTTCTCCGCTATTATAAATGACATTATAAATGAATGTGTTCCCAAGCGCAATCGCCGGAAAGCTAAATATCCACCCTGGTTTAGCTCAGCGCTTATTAAGCTTTTGGCCGAAAAAGACAAATGTAGGCGAAAGTTTCGTAAAAGTTGTAACCCTCGTGATAAGTACGAGTTTGAACTGCTGCGGGATCGTTGTAGGGTATTGTTGCGTAAAAACTTAGCGAATTACAATAATAAGCTCGAAGATAACATCAAAGTAGATCCCAAAAGGTTTTGGTCATACATTAAGGGTAAGCGCGGGGGGTCATCAGCTATCCCCTCTAGAGTCCGTTATAACAGTGTAATAGCTGAGTCAGGACCTGAGGTGGTCGAAGCATTTGCCACTTACTTTTCCTCAGTATACTCTAAAAACGACGCTGCAACATTAAACGTATCTTTTCAAAACGCCACATCATTTCCGGGACGGTACATTTCTATGATTTGTTTTACTGAAAAAGAAGTTTTGAAAAAAAATTAGAAATTAGACATTTCGAAGGGGTTCTGGGCCGGACTTGATTCCGCCAGTCTTTGTTGTCCGTTGTGGGTCTTTTCTGGCACTTCCATTGACACTTCTCTTTAACAAATCATTACGCATAGGGAAATTTCCTGGAGGCCTGGAAGAGGGCAAGAATCACTCCGGTTTACAAAAAAGGTGATAACACGGATGTTAGAAACTACCGCCCAATCTCTATTCTTGCATGCTTTTCAAAACTTTTTGAGACGTTGGTCTGCCCAATTTTATCGGCTCATATGAGGCCACTAATTTCTGAACATCAGCATGGTTTCTGGCGTGGTCGCTCTACAAAAACTAATTTGGTTTCATATGTTAACGATTTGTCGCGAGAATTAGATAAGGGTTTTCTAGTGAATGCAGTGTACACCGATTTTAGTAGTGCTTTTGATAAAGTCAATCACGCTCTCTTGCTTCAAAAACTTGAAATGTATGGGGTTCATGGTTCGTTATTAAGATGGTTTGCTTCTTATCTAAATAAAAGCTGCGTTATTCTAAGTACTTATTGTATGCTGACGATCTCAAATTGTACAAAACCATATTGACTGATAATGATGCCTCGCTTCTACAATCTGACTTACAGAGCGTTAACACTTGGTGCCGTGAAAACCACATGGTCTTGAATGTAAGTAAGTGTTTTCATATGACGTTTACTAGGAAAAGACAATTCACAATCTCCGAATATCGTCTAAACGGAATCCTCCTAGAACACGTACAGGAAATTAGAGACCTTGGAGTAAAATTGGATGCCGAGCTAAAATTTGTTCCTCATATTGATGAAGTAGTCAAGAAAGCCGCAAAGATGCTTGGTTTTCTTAAAAGGAACACCAAGTCATTCCGCCATCCATCGACAAAGATTCTGCTATATAACTCGCTTGTTCGTAGCCACATAGAATATTGCAGCCCGGTATGGAATCCCTCTTATTGCAATCACTCACAACGCATATAGAGCATTCAAAGAGCCTTCACAAGGCACCTGGCTTTTCACTCTCGGAACTTTTCCCACAGATCTCCATACTACCAAAGGGTGAACTTTTTTAATATGAATCTGTTGAGTGATCGCCGACGCCTATTGGGCATAGTTTTCCTTTTTAAAATTGTGAACTCTTAGGTAGACTGTCCCCAACTTCTGGCTGAGGTGCCCTTGACGGTTCCTTACTCGCTCCCCCGGCACCCCATCACTAAAACGTTCTGCCGCCCCTGTTTCCGCACCAACCTGGAAGCCTATTCCCCGCTCGCCCGTATGATAACAGAGTAAAACGAGCTAAATAAAAACTATGACCTGGACATTTTTGGTGACTCGTTGCGTTGTATCAGGGGTATAATAGCGAGGGGGTTTGTTTGTGTATGATTATTGTGTATCTTGTGGGTATAATTTTTGTATTTGTTATTATATTTAGTAAATCTTAGTTAATCCTATTGAATGTATTGTGACACTCCCTTTTCACTGATTTAATTTTATGGCAAGTGCTATGTATATCTATAATTAGCAAATGTACAAGATCAAAACAATGTCCTATCTTAAGTAAAAACTGTGTACATTGTGCTGTTGATGTACTTAAATAAATAAATAAAATAAATAAATAAAGAATTGTCTAATTTAACAAGTTATAGATTTCATTCTTTATAATCAGCTCAAATGTTTTTCGAACCTTATTTAGACCATAAAAGGCGTTCAAAAATCTATCAACCGGCTCACAGTTAATCCGAAGGGGCTTTGATGAAACTTTAAATGAGATAAATTGGATTTTATTTTAATTTCGGTCTAAACAGTTAAGGCGCCATCTATAAATTGCGTCACACCTATTTCCCTCCTTCGACTCCCACACACCCATTGTCACACATTTGTGAGACCCCCTTCCCCTAGGTGTAACATCACACGAGTTGCAAATTGCAATTGTATACCTAAAAGGATGACGCAAGGGTTTCTATGAAACCTGGTACCCGCTCCAATAATGATGTGTGATGTATCATTGGAAAGGTATTATCTTCTAGAACAAGAATTGGTATGGCGCTTGTCTTGATTTATTGTCCGATTTGATTACCAGCCTAAAACAAGTTCAACCAAATCAAGTCAAGTAATGTGGATATTCCGTTAGCAAAATGAAATCAAATACAATTAATGCAAGTATGTTTAGTATTGTTCATTAATAAAACAATTTTTAGTAATTATTAGAAGAAATACATGACGGGCGCAGCGTAATATTATATGAGTTAACATTATAAAATGAAATATGAAGACTGAACAATGAATTAAATAAATGAAATAAGCTTTTTTAAACATTATTATCTAATAACACATCATTGGGGCACGGCATAAAGCAGGAGCTATAAATCCCTCATAGTGTTTTTAGGTTTTTCTGCGAGATAACGGTCTTCTAAAAGGAGAAATACCTGATATTTGAGATATGACTCTTATAATGGGTTGACCCCTTCCCCTCACTCTAATAAATAAATAATGGACATCATCACGTCATACTTTGATCTGGTCCTCAAGTATGTAGCTAAAGAAAATGAGTAATGGAACAGAAAACCAAAGATAATTTATGGATATAGAAAATAATGGTTTTCTATATTGACCCGACCGGAGATCAGAGGGCCCAGTGCCAGTTTGTTTGTGCTCTCACCACGGCCAGTACGCTGGATATAATTTTTGTGTCAGAATAGTTTTCATACCAAAAAAGAAATAAAATTTTCATAGAACATTTTCGTATTTTTAATAATTTTTCCCTATTAAGGTTATTTTTTTTTTTGTAAAAGTTGTTTTCTTGTTTCCTGTAAACTTGTCTTTGACATTTCTGCCTTATTGCTAGAAAAGTAGGAGGAACAACGGAAATAGTCAAATCCGATTTTGATTCATACAGTCTACATAACCTCAAAGACTCATCACAGACTTTGATTAAAATAGGTTATATACAAAATAAATAAAAAAATGATATTGACATCAGTCATTACTATTGCTTGTATGTTTCACGTGTTGGGTTTAGTTTCTCCGTAAAAAGTACGTTATTATTATATTGAATGAGTTACTGTGAAAATAAAATAGGACTTTTCGTAATTGACTTTCGGCTGGAGATGTTTTTGAATGGCTAGTACTTGTAGACTGTGTCTTATTGTTCCTTGGCGCCGTTTATACGGCCACATGATAGTTGAGATTCCTGAGAGCATCTTGCGAACTCGAAGCACGTCTACACCGGTAAGATATTATACTGTTTTATAGATATTATGTTCGTCTTCGATCAATATGTTATTGTATGTTTGAACCGATGTAGACTGGTTTATTATTAAACCTCAACCTTATTGACATTTCAATAGAGTTAATTTTCTTTGACCTACAACAGATGATTTTTCTAATATATTTTCGAATCTCTTATACGAAAATACATAATAATTTAAGACGTGTGATAAACATAGATAAATAAGCAAACAAAACCATTTTCGTCATGACACAAAAATCTTTAGGTCAGTACATTCAGCCTAGTCCCATGGGCAATCTCTTTTGGTCAGTGCACATTGCGGCACGTTTGCGAAACCTATTTTTTTCTATAGATATTTCCTTCACTCGGTCGATCGTAAACGCGTTTGACTGATACATGAAAACTCGCACTAAGCCCTCGGATCCAGGACCTCGGAGGTGACATTGACATGTGACGTTTATGGATGGACCCTAACGTGAATAAATACGGCACGTTTTGTGGTAGAGCCGTTCTGCATTTGGGATTGGTTGCGGTCGCTGTTGATTTAGTCAACTAACATTGCTTATTTCACTTTTTAGTTCGAACAAAGCATAGCTGTGCTGTATTTTGACCTGGATTAGTCAAAGCATACCAAGTGTTGTATGCACAAACTTCCCGGAGATTTAACCGACCACAAGCACAAGCAATGTGCGCACAAGCTGATGTATACGGTTTGGTTCTGTATATTTATTCACCCATACAGTTTAAGTTTTTTTTTCTGTTACATTTCTCGGCGTGACTAAACGTTGTGTTAGTTGTGACATTGCAACACTGCACATTTGAAGGTACGTGTTCACTTATAGCATCTTACTTCTTTCTTATATTTTTATTATATTAGCGAGCAATCCGCACCGTTTCCACCGGTGGGTGGGGTGGTGAAGGATATACCTCCTAGTGGTTCACCCCGGGCAAAGACATACAAACTCCAGTTGGTGATGGCGACTGAACAAAGTCAAAACCAAAAATAATTTATTCAATTGAGGACAAAAAATGACACTTATGATTGCCTCTTATGCCACTTATGAACGACCCTAACAGTGGTGGTAGGCTCCGTTAGGCGCTGCTTGGCAGGTACCAACCTTCCACCGGATCAGATAGGTGCCGCCTGGTAGTTATCACTCCCCCGGTGCCAAGCAGCTTGCTGTGTACCGTCGGAGAGTGGGTGTCAGAATCTTCTGGGTGAGCCTGCTCCACCGTCTGTTTAAGCCACGTCTGGCTTAGTAGACTAAGAATAAGTCAAGATCAAACCAAAAATACAACAATGAAAATCTTAACTTGTCAATTTCAACGCTTCACCTTCACCTTTGCTAAGATTCGTAAAGCCTAAGCTCATTCAACATGACCCTTGACTATCAAAATCACAGACGCGGTCTGAGATTCGATTGTTGAGCAAACGAATGCAGGCACACTAATTGTGCTACCGTGAGGAGTCATTGATATTCAGTCGACGAAATGCTCCAAATGTCTACGCAGATGCTGGTTTCAATGGATGCGATGGAATTAAATTGGAAACATTCGTTCTATTTCAATTCGAAAAAACCGGCCAAGTGCGAGTCGGACTCGCGCGCGAAAGGTTCCGTACCATTAACTTAAAACATTAGACAGTATAGGCAAAAAAATTATATATTTTTATTTTATTTATAATTTCAAAAGCATTCATCACAGGATACCCGAAACAATTTTAAATAAGAGTTTCCGCGCCTGTTTCTTCACGTGAGTGATTTAAAGTTTATAGGTCCAATACTTTAGAAATTACAGGGGGGGGGGACACACCGTGTAAACGACTTTGGCGGGCTATATCTCGCAAATGGTAAAGCTGATAAAAAAGTGTTGTATGGAAACCCTACCTTATTTTCATAGTCCTTTTCAACGATACCTCACACAAGGGGGTGCACATGTATGGGGAGGTACCCTTAAAGAGGGGTACTTTTCATTTTTTTTATTTTTAAAAATGAGATCTATATGTGAAGTATCCTTGAACCAAGTTACATGCAAATCAGTCCATAAACGTAGAAGATATTCTGCTGTGTCAAACTAGGACGGATGGACTAAATAATCTTATAAGGGTTACTTGTCGGACTACGGAACCCTAAAAATAAACCCACATCTCCGGGTAGGTACAGTGCGCCACACATCGACCTACCGTGACGTGATCTGTCAAATATCCGCAACCTTAGGTTAGACTACTACTGGCGTACTCAGAGACGTCAATTAAATTTCATCAATAATGAAGTCTCATTCTGTCTCTTTCTTTGTCAATAGAGTAGAAAAAGACGGCTTGAGACTTAAAGAAGTACGGCAGATAGAGTTCCGTATCATTTGAGATAGTTTGTTGTGTAAATCGGGTGTTAGTGGAAGTCTAATCCTTCAAGAGGGTGAATATAGGGGGGGGGGGGGGTTATGTCCTCCAGTACCTACAACTGTAACCATGTAGTTATGATCAAAATAAAAAAAAAATATGCTTTCCACTAACATCTACTTTAAAATATCCGAATGAAATAAAGTAAATAGAGAGATAACGCAATTTTTGGCCCTACTTACTTTTTCTACGAATGAGTTCATCCAGGCGTACGATATTTGACGTTATGTACGCTACATAAAAATAATTAAATGAAAACGAACGTTCCTGTCTTTGCACAGTTCGATGAAGTTACTGATTCCGAGTCGCTCCTGAAGGTCAAACTAAAAAGTAACCATATATAAAACAACGTTCATATGTAAGTTGTCTTGTACTAAGTTGATACAATGAGTACCATTAGATAGTTCAATCGTTTTATACTTTTACTGTTTTTATATCAGATTTCCACCCGAGTCACAATTTTTTTTTAAAGCGGAGTTTTTATTTTTTTTATGAAAAAAAAATAAAAAATCCACTTTATTTTATATTAAAGTGGATTTAATAAACTCTATTTTATTTTAATTTTATATGTGCTTGTTTTTTATAAGTAATCTTCTAAATAAAATATTTTTCTTTCTTTCTTTAAAAATTCAATATAAATCACTAGGTCACATTTCACATCCAACGACCCAAACATCTGTGTTCGAAGTCACAGTTTGCTTCAAGATGAGACCTGCATATTTCAGACACCATTTACCTGCTCCGTGTATGCAAGTACATCAAGCAGCACACGTCCCCAACAACCACCACGAAACCCAACCTTACTCTACAAAGCTTATAGCTCAAATTCGAACATAAAAAACTTTAACACGTTTCAAATGTTTTGTTGAAAGTAGCCAGTAATTCTGCATAAGATACTAACTTTATTCAGTAAAAGAAAATAAACACAAATGCATGCATGACTTAAAAATAAATAAACTTAAAACCTACTTAATCAAAAATAAACCCGTGTCCTTGAGGCAAGGAGGCGAGGATGCTGGCTGCGTTACTGCGTTGGATAGCTATACTTATCCTTCGAGCGAGGAACGAGCCAGCTTTTCTATATATTATATTATATTCTGCATTATATATTTGGTTTTAGGAAAACATGCCAATTATCTGGATGTTGAGATAAGTTTCAGTTGTTTAGTAAAGTATTTGGGGCTTTTAGAGAAAGCTTTGGGTCGGCTCAAAAGGTTTTTGTCAGCTCGTAGCTTTTAACTTACGAGAAGTGTTGCTTCTACATTTGAGAAATTACTGCTACTTTAGTAATATGATGATCGATACCTCAGATCATTTATCGATACCTTATTTGCGTCAAGACGAGCAAAAAAGCGGCACGGGCGTACCATCCTTTTCTTGAAGCAATTCAGGATATTTTCAACACCCATTTTGTTTTATGACTTCGTTGAGGAATAAATTAGAAGCCTGAATTTTCAGTAACCAAGTAGTTATACATAGTGTTTTCATGCGATTGCCAAGTCAATCTATTTATTTAAAACAAAAAGATGTTTAATATTGATATGGTCACTATGATATGTTGTGAGGTTAGCTGATTACTAAAGGGGGTGCAGCGTGAAGTAAGTCGAGTAAGTCTAAACGATCTTCAAACAGAATCGGACTTAGTAACTAGATCCATTTGCTTTAAAGTTTTACACTTGGTGATTTAATTAGAACAATAGTTTTATTCTGCGCAATGCGCAAAACCATCAGACATTTGTGTTAAAAACTGAAAAGTGTTCATATTTTCTTATTTATATTTTATTCGTGTATATTAAAAAGGACACCTGCGGAATATCAATACAATCTTTTTCATGTACGAATTATTGTTTCATGCGTAAAAAACACCAAGTTTAAAAAAAATGCTCTTAGACATCATGAGCTACAAATCATGTTTACTATATCATAAAGAATTTGTTTCAAATTTCAACAAGACCACAAGACCATGACCTTGTGCAATGATTAGACTAACGTAAATAAGTTGTTTTAATGTATTTAACTAATTCAGCTCATCGTAAAAGTGACTTAGAAATACGTTACAGGACCGCCTTAATGACTTAAGACAGAAGGGCCTTGTAGGAACTGAATAAATTAACCGACTTGGTATTACATGGAACTGAACTCAGCGAGATTTGGTGTTTTTACAAGTTTGATTTTGATG
Organism: Pyrausta nigrata; assembly: GCA_949316185.1. Classification (NCBI taxonomy): domain Eukaryota; kingdom Metazoa; phylum Arthropoda; class Insecta; order Lepidoptera; family Crambidae; genus Pyrausta; species Pyrausta nigrata. The sequence goes on from OX438943.1 coordinate 973,363, forward strand.
GCATTACTTAGTTATTCAGCATGATGTACACCCCTACACAAGGCAACCTCGTGGCAAAAGAAACGCGGAAAGAGACATTTTTAAATATGTTGTTTTACTCTTTTTATCCGATTTTGACTTTGACTTTGCTTTTTTTCTTTCTTTTGTTTTCTTCCGATATAGAAGCCGATTATGCTAACGTATATTTATAAACGTTCAATGTATTTTTCAATCAGATGTATGGTTCGTTGGCAACAGAATTTTAATGTGCGGCTTTTTATATGACCGGAGGGAGATCAGGCTCCAGGACCAGCGGCTCAACGTGCTTTCCGAGACACGGGGGTGTTAAGAGCCGGCTGCCTAAAAATATTTTGACATTTAACATCGCGCGGGGAGTGGACCCTTCATTTAATGATATACTCTACTGCAGCAGCAACACGGTTCAATATTGCTTAGCCTACTCGATGCTAGTTTGGCTCAGAATGAAACAGCGTATGTCACAAAACGGTTTTTCGTGAACAATATGAAAAATATATACTGTAATAAAATATCCTTTATACATTTAATAATTAATTATAATGACCTTTTGTTAGGGGTTTTTTAGGCCAAAAGCTCAAGTAACTTAGGAGAAAAACGTTGTATATCTTTGAAACTCATCGCTTTTCAAACAAAGAGTGATCGTACTTAACTTTACGAATTGTGTTTTTGCTTTATGCAGTTTTTAGTCGACGGTTTGAAGACCACTACACACAAATTTGAAATGTGTAGACTATGTGCTAACTTGAGTACTCTTCTTAATGCTACCCTTTATAAAGGGAGCCGCCACCAAACACCATTAACTTCTTAGCTCCAAGCTGTTTCCACTCACCCGGGATTCGAACTCGGGTCCTTTTGGACAGAAGCTAGTGTGCTAACCAATAGACTAACGAGCCAGTTAAAAATACGGATCGTCGCGTTGTGCGGATATTAACAATAATATTTATTTCAACAATCACACCATTACCATCCCCAAACTAAGCGTGAGCTTGTGCTATGGTGACTATGATAAGTTGCTATTGCTCATCACTCAAAAATTTGCCTCTTGCGCAGTTCAAACCCGCATCCACTGGTTTTGCAGTCCGGAGCGCGATCCACTACACCAAGAAGGTCGTCAATATCGGATGTAAGTATGGTAATTTTATAATTTCTGAATGTCCCGCCACTGATTATCTTTCTGCATTCTCACGCGGTTGACTGGTAGATAGAAAGAAAGTACAATTGGCGGACTTAATGCCTCAAAGCATCAAGTCTTTAGGCATTAAGCAATTGTTTTGTGCAATTAGGTTTAAAGTTCCTGGGCGACTGAGCAAAGCTCGGTTACTAATGTTTTAATAAAATAAACTTTATAATTCGTCAGTCTTGTTTTAAAAACAAAAAAAGCTATAAACTTGAATAAATTACACAAAAAAACAGAAGGAAAAACATTTTTGGTCACCAAGTGAGATTAAAACCCACGTCTTCTACGATTCTTCAGTCCGACGTCTTACCTACGCATAAAACCACGACGCCCAAGTTCTCTCGGACGAAATTAGCGATCTAAAGCTGCGTCGAACAATTACGAAAGAGAAACGCATAAAAACTTGAAAACACGCGTTTACCCAAACAACATAAGACTAATCAAGATCGATTTTCAACCCCTGTCCCATCTCTTGTCTTGTCCTGCGTGGCCTGATTCCTGCTCTCTAGAAGACCTTATGTCAGGCATCTCTCACTCGATGTACTTGCGCGCGATAATAGCCTACTCTCGAGCGCACCGACGGCGGTGCGTAAATCAGTAGGCTGCCAACAACCGTCGGGCGCGTGCCTACGCACTGTTAATTATTTGTGATACGGTGAATTTGTTTTTATGCGAACTAATTAAGTAATATGGTTTACATATCTGGTCATTTACTGTAAAAATGCAACCACAAGCATATAAGTCCTGAATTAGCCTCAGATTTAAATAAAATTCTGAATCTCGAATGTTTGCACTTTTTAAATATTTTAATTAGTCATCATAATTTTTTTATAACTATTTATGTATAAAATCATTTTCACAGAACAACATATTCCACCGGATTACATCTTTGATCTCATAAAAAGTAAATTTCATCCTACCTTGCCCTTGTTTTCCGAATGACTACCTACTTACTTATTAAAACTGTTCGTATTATTCCGATTTTTTTCTGGGACAGCCGGGAATTTCAACAGGTAAACTTTTTGTAAAACACTAGATCATAGTAAAACATTTTAAACCAATCAGCAAATAAAAAAACCTTGATTCTAAAGAGGCGACCCTGACTTAATTATTATTACCGACGCGCCGCACCGGCCGCGCGCAGATGCAGAGTAATAATAACGTAATGTTCGATGCTTAAGGTATTTTTTCGTGCGCAGTGGTCTGCTACAAAAAAATGTAGGCTATTATAAAAGTAGGTATGGACGATTTTGTATGGAGTGATTTATCTTTAACGTAGTAACTATTATATAATCTGTGTTTATGTGTGCAAACGACAAGGCAATCCGCGTCGCCAATTACTGGGCACAACAAATTTAAGTCGCTTTACCATCGACACTATAAGAAGAAGAAACCCTGTTTCCGTGATCATAAATATATTTATATATAAATAAGATGTATAAATAACACTTACTTATATCGGTTTTCGTCTCAACTCGAGCGGCTTCTTTTTTCTTCTGCTGCGTTCCTGTCATGTAGTCACCGTTTTGTTGCGGGCAGTACTTTATCGGGTGTTTAGCAGCAAACATGGCGTTCTGACCAACTGTGATCAACAGTTATTTAATAATGAAATAAAATTTTATTTCAAAAAAAATATTTCAAAACTATGGTTCAAATGTTCTTGCGCGATCCTTCTTACGAGTTGCGCCCTGTAAGACGTGCGGGGTTTTATGGGGTTAGACAGGTATAGCGTGAGTAGGCAAGGATAGGTATGAGAGATGTCGCCCGCGCCAGGCCTGTGTATTTTCCCGCGTAGGTAGCAAAAACGTACCTACGCGCGGCGACCCCTTGGTAAGGGACTAAACAAGTTGGGTGTCGCTAGCCGGCAGCGACACACTGCGCGACACTAGGTTGCTGGTTGGACGAGCGTGAATAAAATCCTAGAAAGATGCGCTAGATGGCGTAAGTAGTTTCTTGTGGCAGTCAACCCTATCGCGTTGCGTGATAGTACGTCACTGAATAGGTTTAGTGCATTATGAATCATATTCCAGAGTTATAAGAATGAAATTATCTTGCAATGTATTTTTGTAGGTGTCTACAGGAAAATGTGCTTGAGTCAAAAGCGAACTGAATTGCACCATATCGTTAACAACATTGAGTAGATATTTCATTGAATTTCATTGCAAAGTCATACTTCTGTACGGAGTACTAGTACTTATTCTGTGCCCGCGCTAACGATGCCGCGATCAACCAGTCCGCTCGTGACCACGGCCGCGGCCGGTGCAATCCAGCCGAAACATAGAGCAGTGTGTATTAAACACTCAATTTAAATTCGTGTTTAAACCCGTCGTGTCTAATGAACCATGACGATCAATGGCGATTGTCAATATTTACGTTCTTGATGGATAAAGCGATGGTTCAATTGACGGTGCGAATGATGGACCTTCAATCGTTTCGTCAATCAATAGCTTACCGCCACTTGGCTTTGTGTAGACCAAAGATGATGTCGAATTTCGCGATTTTCAATTGCACAGTGAGACGGTCTATGACTGCATTATTCGCGATTGTCAAAGGCTTCAATCAAAATTCTCATCATTCGCCGTCAATCACGTAGTTCCGAATGACAATCGCTTCAATGTCCATCAATGACGTAAATATTGACAATTGCAATTGATCGGGGCCATTTTATACAGTAATGCAGCGCGAAAGTTTAATTCACCTACCAAAGCGGTGAAGTGTGCTTTGAAAGTTTCTATGACCGGGAAAATGGAAATTAAGAAAATGCTAGAAAAATCTTACGTCCAGTGTCGAGCCAGTCCACTGCGGGAGTATCAAATTGCTCACATCTCTTCAGTCTCGAGTCGCTAATCGACGGAGAAAACACTTCTTCGTAGTTTTTCTCCTGTAAATAGAAATACATTTATTGGCCCATCATTAAATCTACTAAGGCCCATTTGCGCACGTCCGGATTAGATAATCTGGATGTGTACATTAACTATTATTTGAAAGCCCACTTCTGGAAACTGGACCTTCCGGATTAGCTTATCCATACTTGTGCAAGTAGGCTTTGAACTCAGATAATAGGCCTTGAAAAAGTCCGCAATGTCTAATCCGGACGTGCGCAAGTAGACCTAAGTATCCCAATAAATAAAAATATGTACAAAAGACAACATGAAGGATCCTCCGACAAGTTCCGGAAACGGAGTTTTCTATGACAGTCGTGTGTGGTTGGAGTTCCCTCGCCCCCTGCACGCGTACCGCAGGAGGATAAAAAGATACGACGCTTGACTGATGTTGAAACGGCCAGACTAGTCTATTTTAGTTATTTTCACAGCTTGATGTCGTACGGTATTTTACTATGGGGCTCAGCTGCTGATATAGAATCAATTTTTGTACTACAAAAAAGGGCCGTACGTGCTATTTATAACCTCAAACCTCAAGATTCATTGAAAGATTTTTTTAAAGAAATAAGTATATTAACAGTAGCCTCTCAATATATTTATGAAAATGTTATGTATGTGCGTAAAAACTTGCATTTATTTACAAAGAAAAGTGATACGCATAATTTTAACACTAGAAATAAAAATAAACTTGCTATTCCACAATTCAGGCTTCAAAAAGTTGGTCATTCTTTCATGGGAAAATGTGTCAATTACTTTAACAAATTACCGAAAAATATTGTAGAATTACCAATTAACTAATTTAAATCATTTATTAAGGATACCCTAATGACACAAGTTTATTATAAAGTAGACGATTATTTGAATGATGTAAACGTGTGGACCAGCTCGCACTAGTACAATTTTTGTATTTAAACATTATTTTTGAAAGAGGCTTTGACAATAGTGACTGAGTTTCTTGCGCTGCTTCTTCTCAGCACTAGCCCACAATTTGTCCCGAAGCAGTGGTAGGGCTTAAAAAATAATATGTTGGGACGTGTATAAGTGCCCCCTGTGGGCCTACATACATAAATAAATGACTTTTTATGACTTTTTTTTTTATGATCACGCATAAATTTGTCGGACTATAACTAGGTCCCCACAAATCATGGCAGCAGAAAAGTGTGACACCATGACACTGTTTTTCAGCAGGTACCTTGTTTAGGCACAGCGCATCAGACATTATATTCACCTAGAGAAAGTTGCGGGTTTCAACTCAAGTAACAAGTAGAAACTTACCGGCAGAACAACGAGTCCTTGCAACTCGGGCTTGCTATACAAAAACTCCCAAAAGTCACTGCACTTCTTCAGTATATGAGGATTGTCATCCACACCATCAATCGGCGTGAAGTCCAGCCTCAAGAACTGGCTATGCATTGGCTCTCCACATTCAGCCCCAGTAAATTTGCCAAGCGATTCATCCAGACAACACTCCTTGATTTTTTCTTCTAAATCAATGTATTCCTCCTCAGCTGCTTTTTCAGCTAATTCTGTAGTTGTCTGAGGGTCACTACTGACAGATTCAGTATAACAAGAATCATGTGTGCACTGTTTTCTCATATACCGATCTTCGATATATGGGTAATTCACGTCGCTTTTTGAAGACGTTTCTGACGTAGAATATTTGGATGTGGATATCATATTGAAAGCAATTTCAATATAAAATTAAATGCTCAAAAATTTGTGATTGTGTTCATAAAATTGTTGGCAGTGATCACGGATTATTTTGTAGCAGAGATATAGATTATTGACACTTTATTTGACATGACCAGTATGACAGACTACAATTTTCTTCTTTTTGCTTCTTTTGTTTATGACAATTGACATATTTTGCCTAGTTCTGTCACTAATTGTTTTTAACAATTATTGTACACATCTTTTCAAAGATATCTGTCTGAAGTATTCATCTATTATATTCTATTCTGTATTTTCATATCTTTCTTTAGAAAATATAACCTCAACATGGCTCCCAACAATGATGGGGTAAATGGCCATGAAATTGCCACAACTGATTATGGAGCAGACATAGTTGTGAACAGCAATTCTTCTTTCGAGACCACCAGCAACCCTCTCGGTTCTCGTGAGTCTTTTAGCATATTTGGAGACTCAGCCTGTGGAGAGCCATTGTCTCCTCAGCATCTGATGCTAGACTTCACCCCCATAGAGGAATTGGACAACGATTACGTCCAGAGGAAATGCTGTGCCTTCTGGGACTTTTTGAACAGTCGGACGGATCTGCATAATCTAATGGCCTTGCCGGTTGGTATGAAGTTTGTTAAAAGATTTTACAGCAAAACGGTTGCCTCTGGTGGCCCTCAATGATGGAGCTATAAAATAGCTCCACACAAATTACATAATAAAAAAAATTGTATGCACACGTACCTATATTTCGACTGCCTCGTTGGTCTAGTGGTCAGCATGCTGGGTACTATCCACGAGGTCCCGGGTTCGAATCCCGGGTCGGGCCGAGAGTGTTTGGGTTTTTCTGTCTTGAAATTACTCAGACACAGCTTCTGAGTCAGGAAGTTGGTGGTGTTAACACCCGTGCCTCGGAAAGCACGTTAAGCCGTTGGTCCTGCTGCAGATCTCTCTACGGTCATGTCGGACTGCCGTCTCACCGAATGATGAGAGTGAAGGAACAGAGAGTGCACCTGTGTATTGCGCACACACTTGTGCACTATAATATGTCCTGCGCAGTTGGTTAATCTCTGTTGAGATAGGCCGCCGTAGTCGAAATCGGCTAGGAGGACTTCATCATCATATGGGCCTGGATGTATGTAATTTTAAGTCTGTTTGTAGTCATCTGACCAAGTTGTACATATTTTCAGGGTTACGTAGTCCTGACAGGGAACCCTTATAGTTTTGTCTATGTCTGTTTCTCCGAGGTTTCGCTAAGAGACCGTTGGTACTAGACTAAACTGTAATTTTGTAGGATGTATACCAATTACGCCGACAAAGTGGTAGAATAAAACTTTGAAGCATATTTTTTCAGAGGAGCTCCCGTACATGTTAAATGGGGATGATTTGTTCGTCGTCTACCCCATCGTGTGGGGTATCGTTAATTAGGTCTTTTAAAATGAATTAAGAGTTTCTAAAACAATCTTTGCTCCGTTTACGAAATATTTAACTTTAAATTAAATTTTTTGGTCTAGTAGTGCTCACCCACTCTAAATTCTTAACTGCTTGCTTGAAAAATCTGAATAAAATGATGATGATAGTCCGTTACATAAATTTTAAAGGAAAACTAACTAACTTTCAGAAATTGTGCGAAATGCGCACTAGGTTGGACTGTATTACTTACTATAGGTAGATAAGGAGGTAAAAGGATTTATCAATTATGAAACTCAAATCAATATCAAGATAGCGAACTTACCTTGATTCCGTTCTCCTGCGCCTGTGCTAGCACTTATCTCTTCGTCATAGATTTCACAGCAACAAAACCACAAATTTGTTATAATTGTTTTCCGAAAGCCACATTTTTTGAGATGACAAATAGGAAGTGACAGTTTATTTTTTAATGGCGCCTCTCGTCTCTCGTCGCTCGAACCAAGGAGTTTTTGCTTCCAGATATTTATCAAAAAAACATAAAGGCTAATACCGGACAGTAGCGGTTAAGATAACTTTATTAGTTTAGCAGTAATATTCGTTGAACTTGGGTGTTGGATAATTTTGTACCAAATATAAAATCCTTGGATATAAATTCTTTAAAGTGAATAAGATGAAGTAGATAATGGTGCGGAACTTTTCATGCGCGAGTCCGACTCGCACTTGGCCGGTTTTTTTGTAAATTTCTTATTTTTTTCTTTTTGGGTGTGCAATAAAGAGTGAATATCTTTTCGTTTAAATGAGTTATGTCTTTTGCTGACAATAGTCCCCTAACCATTGCTCTAATAGTAGGGGGGCTAATTACGTAACTCTGTTGCTAACAATTCAGGATTGAAACCGCTTAAAAATGTCACATTTGACAACTTCAGTTACCCTGTTAAGCTGGCCATTCACGGTCAGTTCAAAAAATGACTCCACTCACTAACATAAACATAATCTGAAAACTGACTTTCATTCAGTGCTGCTAGAACGTGGGCAATTCCCCACGCAAAGGGGACTTTAAGTTTTTTTAATTTAGTGGGTAAAATGGGCGAGAAGGTCTTAGAACCAGTAAAATATGGGCAATTGTGGAAAAAAAATAACGTGAAGTTACTTTTTTAGTACTTATGCCTATAGCCCAGATTTTTATTACCGATGTTGAAAACTTAAAATTTTGGTCGTACCTCAGACCGACTAATTAGTGTAACTGGCCGTGAATGGCCAACTTTAGCAACAAAAGTTTGATTGAAATAATTTCATTCAAAGTTACATAATCCACTAGGTAGAGACTAGGTACTGAACTGATCGTGAATGGCCAGCTTAACAGAGTAACTGAAGTTGTCAAATGTGTCATTTTCAAGCGATTTCAATCCTGAATTGTTAGCAACAGAGTTACGTAATGAGCCCCCTGGCCTGCGTTTGCGTTTGCACCTAGTTTTACAAACGATCTAGGAAGAGCAAAAGTACGAGTAGGCCAACCATAATATGTCATTGATGGGGCCCGATGTGTTTAACTAGTCTTTGCAAGGGATCAGACCTCTGCAAGTGGCTGAGACTTTAATATCAATTGTCCAATTTTGTAGGAGAATAATCTATACGACTTGGCTCACAGTAGTCAGCAGTCATCTATACACGAAGACGCTGGGACCGCGAGTGAAGAAAAATCATCGCTTTTGATAAAAGAGAAAACAGCGGTGTCTATGCTGGAATTTGTGGAAGAAAAAGGTAAATAATAGAGTTAGATGATTCTGATTATCATCTGTATTTTGAAAATGTAGTATGTACCCATATCGAACTATTTTGATCGTACATACTTTTATTCAGTATTTACGGAAAAGCTTCTCTCTTGCACTGCCTGTTAACTGGAGGAGAATGGTATTGGCATTTTCTTCGCCATTTGCATAACTGACTTTAATTTGATTTGTGCAAAAAGTATAGAAAATATAATATATACCTTCTGTTATGCTTTCACAAGGTTTATATCATTTCATATGGCAGTATAACTATTAATAGGTTTTATGATGAATATACCTTGTAACATAATGTATATTCGTCATCATGAAAATCAGCATCGCGACATGCTGTGTGCAGTCACGATTTATCCTGAGCGGGGTATTTTTGCCACAAGTGTAATAATGGAATTTTATAGAAGACTATTGTTCCAAACAAATAGTTCATATCATTTTATCACCATTCAGCCGCAGGGCTAAACTGACCACGGGAATCCCTTTATTTGAAGAGTTGCAACTAGCTCGATATTACGACTCATACCAGATCGTCTGTTCATCCTGTTGGTTTCTCTGGGCATTCAATGTTCTTATTATTTACGCCTGATAAGTGTCCTTTAACCCGTTTCCAGACTCAAATTAATCCTGGCTATTTGAGTATCCATTGAATAGTAGATCAATTAATTCGCATACAATCAAGATTGACTACTGCTATTGATTTCGTGTGTTAATCGATAACATATACAGGGTTAATTTAAATTAGCTGGACACATCTTGCAGGCAGCTTCTCCACAACAATCTCAACAACATTTGTTCTATGACTTTTCAAAATTAATAGTTTTTAAAATTTAAGTTTTCTTATACAAAAATTATTTATTGACTCTAAACTTGCATTACTCTACTTACGCACCTTGCGTAGACAAAATAATCGCCACGTGCAGCGGGACGCGGGGTGGCGGGGTGACGCAGCGGCGCGGCGACCCACATGTTAGTACCGAAACGTTGAATGAATGCAGGAGGGGCGAGGTCTTGTCGTTGTTATTTTAGGTACATAATACAGAGTCGTAAATAACAGAGGGAACATTTTTTTTTGTTTTTCTTTTTTTGTGTTATTTAACAAGATTTGTAAAAAGTCGTAGAACAAATGTTGTTGGGATTGATGTTGAGAGGCTGCCTGCAAGAGGTAGTGATGTACAAGACTCGAGGCTTCGAGTCCTATTTTTGAAGCCTCGAGGCGGAATGGCAAGGCTCAGTGAGCTCAGTAGGCTTGGTGCCCCGAGCTTAGCCGAGCTGCGAGCTCTCTGAGCCTAGCCTCGAGGCTTTAAAAGAGCTCGAGCCTTCAAAAGAGTTCAAACCTTTAAAAGAGCTCGAAAGTTCAAAAGAGCTCAAACCTTCGAAAGAGCTCAAACCTTCGAGAGAGCTCGAACCTTTAAAAGAACTCGAGCCGTAAAAAGAGCTCGAGTCTTAAAATGAACGCAAGGCTTCAATAAAAGCTCAAGTTTATGTTTATGACTTTAATATCTCCGTAACTAAGTAATCTTTTTTTGATGATTAATAATAATAAAAGCAGTTACTTAGAATAAAGAAATATGTGATTTAAAAACTTGTATTTGTAAATAAAGCTGATTCCTATGTTTATTTTATAACTGAACTACTCTGAGCTCTTGGCAAAAGGACTCGGAAGCCTCGAGCCTTGTACATCACTAGCAAGAGGTGTCCAGCTAACTACAATTAACCCTGTATACAGGCTGTCCAAAAAAGAGCGTGCCAGACTGACACTGGACATAGCTTAGCCATAGACATTTCAGATAGAATATCTATTGATTCAGGCAATAATGTCACTTTTTGTCCAAAAATGCCACGCCAGATTGACACTAGAGATGACTTATACTCATGGTTTGGAAGACAATACCACTTTTTTATATTTTTCTTGTATAAAGAACACAAGAAGAGGTGTCAGTCTAGCACGCCCTTTTTGGGACATACTGTATATTGGCTAATCTCTGTTAGCGACTGTGAGATAAGCCACTGTAGTCGAAATTCGGCTAGGAGGACATTATTATACAAGTTATGTTTTTAAAGGGCTCATAGACCGGACGTTTGAGGCCAAGCTCCCACAGTCTATGTGCTCGCTCGGCTCTCGCGAGTACCACGAAAATGAAACTACAGAGTTGAAGCCTATTCAACGCAAGCGGGAAGGTATGAATTACAAATGTAATAAACTTAGGTCCACTTGTGCACGTCCGGATTAGCTATTCCAGACTTTTTCAAGATCTGTTATGTAAGTTCAAAGCCCACTTGCACAAGTCTGGATTAGCTAATCCGGAAGGTCCACTTGCGCCAGTCCGGATTAGCTTATCTGAGGCAAGTGGGTTTTCAACTCAGATAATAGGCCTTGAACAAAGCCAGATTAGCTAATCTTGAAGTGTAAAAGTAGTTATTAAAGTAGTAACTTGAATCAGAGGCCCGCACTCAGTAAACCCCGAGATAAATAAGGCTAGTTTCAAGCCAGCAAAGTGCTTGTAAGGTAGTAAGCTATACTCTACAAGTTCGCGTGGGACCGTGCGAGATATGTAAACTTATCTTTGAGTTAAATTAAATGTTTTTTAGGCTGTGTTTCTTTTTCTCTGGAGCACGAAAATTGTGTGTGTAACTCACAGGAGATGAAAAGAAAACAATATTTTTCCACATATTTTTAATAATCTGCCCTTACATATTTTGCCTCGACTTCAAGAACAATTTTTATGTCATTTTTCTGTGTGCTGTGATTATGAATACGAGTATAATTAACGAAAAAAAATAATACCTCAACAAACATTGTTACTAAATACTTAAATTATATTATTATTCATTCAGTGTAATATTTTACCAGTTATTGCTATTAACCATTGCTATAGTCTTTACACCCAATTACTGTTTGGTCATCGTTTTCTCACCTCTAAGTTGCGCTCAAAGCTTATCTCAAATATTTTACACTTTCCATATTGCCCAAAGTTGGTCAAGGTGACAGCAAAGAACGGAATCCCTACTCCGCATTTCGACTAGTCTTTTCCTTCACTTATCCTAGTATGATAGTGCGATGGTATTGTACCCCAAAATAATAACACCGTACTCATGTAGAGTAAGAACATAGTACAGTCGAGTTCATTAATATATTTTATTAGCATTTTCATGGCTTCAATAAATGTACATGAAAGCGAACATAAATATCTGAGCAGATTTTCATGTTTGATTGATGAATCTGCTCAGATATTTATGCATTTTTCTATGTACATTCATATTTAAAGCCTTGAAAATGATTTTTATATTAATGAACTCGACTGTACTCAAATGCGGTAAGACATGTCCAATTTCACATAAATCGTTTCAGTGTGCAAATGTAAGGTCAAGTGCAAGAGTTGCCAAAACCGCCAGCCACTGGGCCCAGTGCCAGAGTCCTTGCCAGAAGTCCAGCTCATGTGCACCAAGATGGCGGATTGGGATAGCAAGCATCCGAAGTTAGTTTTGTTATTTGCTATTAAACTTTTCCATGACCTCCTCGTTGGTCTAGTGGTCAGCACGCTGGTTACTATCATCACGGTCCTGGGTTAAATCCCAGGTCAGGCCGAAAAGTGCTTCTGGGTTTTTCTGTCTTGAAATAATTCAGAGACAGCTCCGGAGTCAGGGAGTTGGTTGTTTTGATACTCCCGTGCCTCGGAAAGCCCGTTAAGCCGTTGGTCCTGCGCCTGATCTCTCTCCGGTCATGTCGGACTGCCGTCTGACCGAACTATAAGAGTGAAGAAACAAAGAGTGTACTTGTATATTGAGCACACACTCGTGCACTATAAGATGTTCCACGCAGTCGGCTAATCTATGTTGAGATTGGCTGCCGTAGTCGAAATTCGACAAGGAGCAAACCCATTTCGAATAAAATAAAATAAAGGAGTATCTACACTACTTTCCTTGACCAATACGCTCCTCTTACGTATGGCTAAAGAGTGGAATTTGTTACTGGCTGAAGTGTGCCTCAACGCTCTGACCTCAATACATTCAAGAATAAAGCGATACTTTTTATAAAAATATTTGTATTCCCCCGTCTCCCCTGTAACCAAACGTGGTATTTTTAAAGACCCTCCCCCCTTGAAATGGTCGCGTAGTATGGGAAAGTTTCCTAACAACTAAAATAAATTTATAATAATGCTATTTCGACAGGTCCTTCGCCCCCCCTGGTCACCCCCCAGCTCTCAGCCATTGCGTGATGCAGCGCAAGGTGGTCACATAGCCTATTTTGTAAAGTTTTCTTTTTAGCTCTTTATTTCATAGTGTCTTAGTTGATAGTTTTGTCTATGTTCTTGTTAACCTGTACGTGCTAGTATTTTATTTGTTTAATTAGCATTTGATATCTGAATTAAACTTTTTTTACGATGTGGCTCTTGTTCTTTAGTGGATCTTAAAAGTACAGTCGGCAGCACGTCAGTTACCCATTTGAACTACAGAACTAGATTTTATTACGTAGGGAATAGAGGTAGTCTCATGTCAAAGTGGGGTAGTCATCTGTCAGTCACACGCGCTCACGGTCGACCGAGTGTCGGAAGTTTCTATAGAAAAAAAAGGTTTCGCAAACAGTTGAGCAGTCTAGACACGAACAAGGCTAGCGGGCCTGACGGCATACCAGCGAGAGTGCTGAAGCATTGTGCACCTGAGCTGTCTCCTGTGCTGACACGTTAGTTTCGCCTCTCTTTAAGGGCTAAAAAAGTTCTGGGAGCCTGGAAGCTAGCGAATGTGCAACCAGTACACAAAAAGGGTGATCGCGCTGACCCTGCCAACTATCGACCGATTGCCATCACCTCCATATTATGTAAAGTTATGGAGAGGGTCATAAACAATAAGTTGCTGACCTACCTCGAAGACAATGATCTTATCAGTGACCGTCAATATGGTTTTCGCCGGAAACGGTCTACTGGTGATCTTCTGGTCTACGTCACGCACTGTTGGGGTGAAGCCATCGAGAACCATGGCGAAGCATTAGCTATTTCGCTTGATATCTCTAAGGCCTTTGACAGGGTCTGGCACGCTAGCTTGCTCAATAAGCTTCCTGCTCTCGGCATCCCTGCTGACTTCTGTAGCTGGGTTTCAGACTTCCTGAGTGAGCGGTCGATCAGAGTAGTCATAGACGGCTGCTCCTCTGACCTTTGGGCTATTAATGCCGGAGTTCCTCAGGGGTCGGTTCTCTCTGCAACTCTTTTCCTGCTGCACATTAACGACCTGCTCCAACCAGGTATCGTTGGCTACGCGGATGACAGCACGGTTACAGAGAGATACTTATCCGGCGCAGGGAACAGTGGGGACGAAATTCAACTCTTCAGGGATGCCATGGTGGAGCGAACAAACTTGACTTTAAGTCATGTCTCCCAATAGGGTGAAGACAATCTTGTCAGCTTCAACGCCAAAAAAACACAAGCGTGCCTATTTACCACCAAGAGAAGCCCTTTCCTCCAGTCTCCAACTTTTCGGGGTGCGTCTGTTGCTGTTACCGACCATCTTGAGCTTTTGGGCATGGAATTGACAGCTAGTCTTAATTTTGGTGCCAGCATTGAGCACAAAGCTCGAACTGCGGCAAAAAAACTGGGTATCCTGAACAGAGTGAAGCGATACTTTACGCCAGGACAGCTTTTGTCACTTTATAAAGCGCAAGTCCGATCCTGCATGGAGCATTGCAGTCACCTCTGGGATGGATCAGCTAAGTACCAACTAGCTGCACTTGACGCGGTGGAGCGCAGAGCAAGGAGGCTTATCGGTGACGAAGATCTATGCGCCAGACTCCATAGCCTGGCTCATCACCGCAAAGTTGCCTGCTTGTCGGTCTTTTACAGGCTATATTTCGGAGAGTGTGCTCAAGAGCTCCATGAACTCATTCCACCGGCCCCGTTCTACCACCGCACTTTTAGACGCACCGCGGGATACCACCCATATCGCGTTGATATTCCAACGATACGAACTAAGCGCTTCTTATCAACATTTATAATGCGCACAGCTAAGTTGTGGAACTCACTACCCGCTTCAGTGTTTCCAACGGATTACAACCCAAAGACCTTCAAACTCAGAGTGAACAGGCTTCTTCTGGGTAAGCTCGCTCCATCATCGACTCTGTCTGTGCCACGTCTGGCTTAGTCTAGAGTCAAGAGCAAACTCATTTCAAATTAAAATAAAAAAAAACGTGCCGCTAGGGGCGCTGACCAAATTTCCATACAAATTTTCGTCACACAAACAAGGAGAGCATGATAAAACTCGCACTAGGCCCTCTGACGTACGGCTGTGTGTACTTGGTCTTACCATCTAACTGATCTAAAAGTTTTGGCAAAATGCTATAGTGAGTTCTCTACTTCATAATATTAGTGACTGCTTCGTTGGTCTAGTGTTCAGCACGCTGGGTACTATCCACGAGGTCCTGGGTTCGAATCGCAGGTCGGGCCGAGAGTGTTTAGGTTTTTCTGTCTTGAAATAACTCAGACACAGCTCCGGAGTCAGGAAGTTGGTGGTGTTCACACCCCGTGCCTCGGAAAGCACGTTAAGCCGTTGGTCTTGCGCCTGATCTCTCTACGGTCATGTCGGACTGCACCTGTGTATTGCGCACACTTGTGCACTATAATATCTCCCGCACAGTTTGCTAATCTCTGTTGAGACAGGCCGCTGTAGGCGAAATTCGGCTAGAAGGACATTATTAATATTAGCAATAAATTGGTGCAATTGAAGTTTATTAACCGTTTGCAATTTATTAACTAAGCGTTATATTTCTTCGCTTTAATTACGGTTCATTATTTTGTGATACATATTTGTTCAACATTTACATTCTGATCAGCCTAATTATCTCTTTTTCTTGACGCTTCATAATCATCGTCCTTTACAAATATCATAACTAAAATTAATGAGTTCAATACAAGACTCGCAATTAATTTTAATAAGATCTAAAGATCTGATACCTTTTATTTAAAATTAATACATAAATATCTTTTAATCAAACGTTTTTGCGACTTCCCCGTCTCTCTCGCCAAACACTCAAAAATAATGTAGCTTTCGATTGGAGTAATAATGTTTAAAGTCGGTTCAGTAGTTATAGGCTGATTTGTACTAAGGCTGTCTTCACGCTAGCGTTTGTCCAGCGTATGCGTTCGATGAACGTATGCGCAGCGCAAACGGCCACTCGCCATTTTGACAAAACATCTGTCAAAGGATGTAGCAGATGTAGATGTCAGATAGGTAAGCGTTAATTGTAGCGGCCGCCGAGCACCGTCGTCTGCGCGGGAATAAAGGCCGTGGCGCGTGACAGCCACCGGTGGCATTGGTCGGTGGCCCGTTTGCGCGGGGCCTTAGAGCGCCTTAACACTAACGTTTGTCCAGCGTAGGCGTTCGATGAACGTGTACGCAGCGCAGACGCTGATATAACACAACGCAAGGGTCGCGTTGTCGCAACGTTTTCTCTGCAGTTAATTTAACGCTGCGCTAGCGCGGCGCAGACGTCATACAATTTAGTTGTCGTTTCGTTATTATCATTAGTTGGTGGTGTTAACACCCGTGTCTCGGAAAGCAAGTTAAGCCGTTGGTCCTGCGCCTGATCTCTCTACGGTCATGTCGGACTGCCGTCTCACCGAATTATGAGAGTGCACCCGTGTATTGCGCACACACTTGTGCACTTGTGTCCCGCGCAGTTGGCTAATCTCTGTTGAGATAAGCCGCCGTAATCGAAATGCGGCTAGGAGAACATTTTAATATTATTATAAATACCTTTGACAAGTCGAGTACCCACGCAAATGACTACTAACTAATTTTAATCAAAACCCACGCCTCATAAGTGAAGACATATTTCATTCGATCATACTTAATCATACTTGATACACGAGAAGTTTATGTCTTATACAGTTTGGATAAGTTTTAAATCTCATGGAGTGTGGAATAACATTTGGCCTTTGGTACCAAACCGTCGGCAAAAATCTTTGAATTATTAACAAGTTTCGTCTTGGATAACAAGTTTCGAGAATTAGTCTTTGAGGTGATGCGTATCAATTTGGTGCTAGTCAAAGCGAGTTTTGATGTGCTATGTTTATATGTATTTTATTAGATTAATGAATAATTTTATTAGCTTCTATTCTTAGACCGATTTTGCAGTACGCCCAATGTCCAATCTGAAACCGATCCGCGTCCGAAAAAAAATGACTACATACATAAATAAATGACTTTTAGTCCGTTACCAAGACATTTTTGTAGCGCGTCCGGTTTGCTGAGTCACGCATTGGTGGTTTGAATTTAAACCCTTTATTTAAGATCCAAATCAAATGATGATACGATCATGTTATAGTGCGGGGTAGTGGGCACATATACATTTATTCACACACCATTATCACCATACTTAATGAGTATAATGCGAGGGCATTAATTTTACTTGCTTTTCATCCAAAACAATATTGTAATTGTATTATAATATGCACACAATTAAGAGAAACGAAACAACGGTAATATTCAACCACCGCAGTAAATTACTCTGTAGAGTTACATGGGAGAGATTTTAGGGTTCCTTAGTCTGCAAGGAACCTTTATATAGTTCCACCATGTCCGTCTGCCTGTCCGCAATCCATCGCAAAGACCCTTATTTCTAGAAAGCTGTAATTTGATATAAATATACCCCCCAATAGTATAAAAATACACCCCATAAGTTAATCACGCCTACGTGATAAGATGAATAATATGTTTAAAAATAAAGTTAAGGATAAAGTGGGGACGATTTTATTTTTTTCGTCTACATTTGTTGAGGTAGAAAGCAGACAGATGAATATGGCAAACTTGTATATGGTTATTTTGTTGAATACGGAACCCTAAAAAGTTACATTTGTAAGTCGTTATTATTTTATATCCCGATTTAGCAACTGATGATTTTTCGCCAAGATGATAATGAGCCAAGACTTGTATTTATTTATTTATAATATATTATAATATTATAAAGAGGAAAGATTTGTTTGTTTGTTTGTTTATTTGCATCGAATAGGCTCCGAAACTACTGGACCGAATCAAATGAAATTTGGCACAGAGATAGTTTGAGACACTGGGAAGGACATACTTTTTGTCGCGATATAAAATCATCAGGGAGGTGAAATGGAGGATGGAAATTTGTATGGAAAATCCTACTTTTGGCGCGGGCGAAGTCGCGGGGAACTGCTAGTATTTCATAAGTCGGTTTAAAATGCTTGATCAAGTGTAGAACTAACACCCCAATTGCGTATTCAATGTTTTATCACCGTTTGAGATACGGGCCGGTGGAAAACCACTTTATATTCACTTGTGAACTCATAAATACATTTCCTGCCAACCATACTACAAAGTGGAGTATAAATCAGGCTATTCCGGGTCCCAGCTTAATATTAACTTCACACGTGCCACTTAACCACAACACAGGCTTCACACAGATACTAACTTGATTATTGACTGCCTCGTTGGTCTAGTGGTCAGCACGCTGGGTTTTCGAACCCGGGACTTCGTGGATAGTGGTCCCGGGTTCAAATCCCGGGTCGGGTCGAGATTGTTGGGTTTTTCTGTCTTGAAAAAACTAAGACACAGCTCACGAGTCAGGTAGTTGGTGGTGTTAACACCCCCGTGCCTCGGAAAGCACGTTAAGCCGTTGGTCCTGCGCCTGATCTCTCTACGGTCATGTCGGACTGCCGTCTCACCGAATTATGAGAGTAAAAGAATAGAGAGTGCACCTGTGTATTGCGCACACACTTGTGCACTATAATATGTCCCGCGCAGTTGGCTAATCTCTATTGAGATAGGCTTCGTAGTCGAAATTCGGCGAGGAGGACATTAATTAATAAATTTGATTATTCTTTGCTCGGTTTCTTGGAAGAATATTATTAAGATAAGATAGTTATTTAAGCATGGAGTTCACCAACTCATGTTTAATTTTTAGGGTTCCGTAACCAAAGGGTAAAAACGTGACCTTATTACTAAGCCTTCGTTATCTGTCTGTCTGTCTGTCACCAGGCTGTATCTCATGAACCGTGATAGCTAGACAGTTGAAATTTTTAAAGATGATGTATTTCTGTTGCCGCTTTAACAAGAAATACTAAAAACGGAATAAAATAAATATTTAAGGGGGCTCCCATACAACAAACGTGATTTTTTACTGAAACTTGAAATATTCACGGAATACTAAGTTGTATATTCACTTTAAAAATAAATAATCAAATAAAAATAAAATCTATTCAAGGGCCCAAAACAAAGGTAATTTTTTGTGCCGTTTTAAAACTGAAAATAGGTTATAAATCATAGTGTTTGGTGTTTAAAGATAATGTTACGGAACCCTTCGAGTGCGAGTCCGACTCGCACTTAGCCGGTTTAGCATCATTGGACATATTTTGTATGGGAATTCTTTCAAATTAACCATCGATCGTGGCTTACCGGCTGCAAGTTGGTGAACTCGGGTCTAAGATCTGACAGTTGTTCCCCGTAGCATCACCTACTACGGAGATGTGCTACGACTCGTAGACGGTTAGCGCGGTCATAAATCGTAGTAATTGCTCGTAGCACCGCCTCTACGACGTAGCACAAAGCACTGAAGCAAGACAGGAAACTAGCATAAAACTAACGCTGCGGCATCTTATGTCGTTGTAATAAGGGTCACTTTGCACCTTAAATAGTCCGATGTGTTGGTGACTGTACTTTACCTGTAAAGACTCATAAAACACATTATGTGCTTTTCTAGGAGCGTCCAACTCTACTACGATGTCTGCTGTCATTTTATGAACCACACGTGTTGATACTTGTTCTAAAAACCGGCCAAGTGCGAGTCATTTTATGAACCACACGTGTTGATACTTGTTCTAAAAACCGGCCAAGTGCGAGTAGGACCGTCGCTACGAGGGTACACATATTTTATATGATGTAATAACTTTATTTTCTGTATTTCTATTAAGCATATCGATATCAAGGCGAAAGCAGATCGGCGTTTGTATACAGGAGCCTGATTTCCATAATACAGTTTACTCAACTTATAATATGTTGCTGTTTTTGAAATTCATTTTCTCTCAAATGCGCCAACAAGCTAGAGAATGAGAGATGATTTTCGACACAAAAAAACCATTAAAAAAATACGCGCTAATTTCTTATTCAATTTGATTTCGTATAAACTTTTCGTTCTTTTCGTTAAATATTTGTATAAATATTTCCATCGGATACATTCCCCAAGTATTGATGAAATCGAACGCCGGCTCACTGGCGTAGCAAGCACTTACAAAAATTCGTCGACTGACTATCGTCCTCCGTAGCTCAGTTGGAAAGAGCATTCGCCCGGATAGCGAAGGGACGTGGGTTCAAGTCCCACCGGATGACACAGTCGATTAATTTTTGTGAGCGAAATTCAATTTGATTTCGTAAAAAATTGCCTAAGTTATAAAAATAATTATTCAATATAACTTTTAAACATTCTTACTGCATTGATTAATCACTAAAATTCCATGATGAAATAATGCAACAAAAAGCAAACAATAACAAAATACTAAGATAGATACAATTCCTAATTTCTATAATGTTAGCATTAAGTTCTACCTTAATTAAGTAAGCACTGACATGGCCAGAGTCTTAGTAAGTGTCGTTTTTTTTAAATTACTTTCCTCAGCGATTCTTCTGTGGTAATACTATAAAATAATCAGTGGTTCTACTCATCTCAACACAAATAACTTATACTTAACACTGTAAAATAATCTGTGGTTCTACTCAGCTCAACAAATGATTTAATTAATAGTTGACTACACATCTCGCCCCTTTTCTCTCATATCAGTTCAAGTACACCATTCTCCTTTTCATTCCTATCCTATCACAATCTCACACACAGCAAATCATTAATGATCACTCATAAACCTACCCATCTGATTTCTGATTTAACTTAAGTACACTCGAGAGTAAGGAATCCGGGTAATAAGGAAGAGAACTCAAAAAAATCTTGGGAACTAAGAATGCTGGCTTAGTTAATTAAATTGTGTCAAAAATTGAAGTGATATTTGTTACTTTAATTAAACTTCTAACTATGTAAAGAAAAAAATCTTATAATAAACTAGTGGTTCCCCGCGACTTTGTCCGCAAGAGTTGGATTTTCCATGTAAACTTTCATCCCCCATCTCACCCCCTTAATGTTTTGCGACAAAATGTAGCCTATGTCCTTTCCAGGGTCTCGAACTGTCTCGATACCAAATTTCATCTCAATCGTTTCAGTGGTTTAAGCTTCAAGGGGCAGACACACTTTCGTATTTATAATATTAGTATGGATGTATTTAAAAAAAAAAACATTTTTTGAGGCTAATTTATAATTACCTGATGGTCAGCGGACCCTGAGCCCTCGCGTGCGAGTGCACAAGCGGGATAACGCTAGGAGGATGATGATTTTTTAAGGCTAAATTCTTCTTTCGTCTAATTCTACTTAAATTTTGTAAGGATCTCACGTTAGTGAATTGTATGTCATTCTTGTGGAAAATAAATAATATGTACTTAATTTTGTCTTTTTAACAATTAACTGATATACTCGAAAGTGGACAGTTTTTATATAACTAATGACCGGTTTTTGTCTGAGGTATAGTGTATGTAACAATCGATTGTTCGAAAAAAAAACGGAATATCCGCCATCAATGAAACCTAGCTAAGCTAGCATTCGTGTCCGTGATTTTTAGGTATTTTTACGAGGCCCAAATTTATTGCTCTCGAGTGTACAAGGCCGTACAATCGAAACTCATCGCAATCGCATTTGTAAGGATTTCACAATCCCAAACTATATTATATACATCTATGGATGTGTGATGGCAAATTGTGTTAAGCCACTTTGTTCACAGCTCATGTAGAACAGGTACTTTTGTAACTTTATTCTTAATAAGTAGTTAGATATTTATATTTTTTAATCAGTAGTGCCTCGCAACTGCGCCCTTGCCAAAAGTCGGATTTCCCATACAAACTTTCATCCCCCATTTCACCCCCCTGATGATTTTATAACGCGACAAAAAGTAGCCTATGTCCTTACCAGGGTTTCAATCTATCTCTGTATCATTTGAATCGGTCCAGTAATTCGGAGCCTATTCAATACAAACAAACAATCAAATTTTTCCTTTTTATATTCGTGTAGATGACGCCAATTGGTATTAAAATATCAAATAAATAGTAAGTAACCAGTCAAGATGTGTGATATATACTTATTTCGTAAGTTTCTTAATGAGTTAAAAAGGTGGTCTAATACGTATTGTAGACACTTCTCACCTGGCTGCAGGGCTATTTTTAATAGTGTGTAATAATAATGTCAAAGACAAAAATAATTTATTCAATTTAGGACAGAAAATGCCACTTACGAACGTCAAAATTTAAAAATCAGTAATATTTGCCCTTAGGAGGCCAAAACATATCTTCTTATCATTTGGGCCCTACTAGTGCTTCGAGACAAGACCCGGACGATTAGGCAAGTGCTGAGAAGAAGCACCGGAACAAACTCAGTCACCACTAGCTGCCATAAAAAAGTGAAAAAAGTTACAATAAAAAGGTAGGTACATCAGTTTGGTGCAGGCTGGACTGTCATCAAAATAGTCTTGAATTGTATAATACCCTTCAGACATGAGGGTAGTTTTGACATGTGACTTAAACCTATTGATAGGTAGTTCGACAACATGGTGTGACAAATGAATTAATTGTTTTGTCCAATCTAAAGTCTGGAACGACAAATTTGTTTTTGTTTCTTGTGTTGTAAGAATGAATATCATTTTTTTTCGTGATGAGATCAAAATTTTTTGTACGTACTCGTACATGATATTATCAGAAATGTATTGAGTAACATTTGCGTATGTACATGATATTATTATCAAAAATGTAATGGTAATAAGGGTTGAAATTGGTTATTAATAAGTATTTATTTTATTATTTTATACTTAAAATTGGTTATTAATAAGTATTGTGTTTACTAAATCCTTAGAAAATAAGAGGTCAAGGGAATGGCGGAAGTTAGGGAAAGATGAAATAAACTCTACCGACAAGAGTATTGACTCTTAAATAAAATCAACATATAAAAAAAGCTAATAAGGCCCATTTGCGCAAATGGGCTTCCAGTTCAAATCAAAGGCTTTGCGCTAGTCCAGATTAGCTAATCCAGACTGGCGCTAGTGGACCTTCCAAATAAGCTAATCCAGAATTGCGCAAGTGAGCTTTCAACACAGATAATAGAACTTGAACAAGTCTGGATAAGCTAATCCGGACTGGCGCTAGTGGACCTTCCGGATAAGCTAATCCAGAATTGCACAAGTGAGCTTTCAACACAGATAATAGAACTTGAACAAGTCTGGATTAGCTAATCCGGACTTGCACAAGTGGCCCTAAAATTCCTTACGAGAGAAATCTTAAAAAATGAATTCAGAAAATTCATTGAACTGTCTGTTCTAACTTGCGTATGGTTTCATTCCCGACCTTACGTGAAGTGCTAGTACGGGCTTGTTTGTTCGGGGCGCCATGTTTTTTCACCGCGGCCCGAAAGTGTTTTATGGAAACAATCCAGACTTTGCTGGGCACTTGTGTTAAGTAAGGTTTGGTAAACATACACGGTGCATTTAGAATCTAAAATTGCTTTGCCAATAAGTGCAGAGTGTTCATAGTTTAATTGTTTAGTTTCGTAGCTCTAAATTCGTGAAATAACTATAATTAGTTGTTCTGGAGTTATATTGATTATCCGTTTGAGATAATGCCGTCACCACCGCCTATTTTTTTATTGAAATAGAGGTGTCGGGAAAACAAAGACGGTCTACTCGATCGGTTTATCACCTAATTCTATAATGGATAGATGATGAAAGCTTATAATTAATACAGGAAATTGTATTCGACATTCATTGACATTTGCTGCATTATATGGGACTCACGCTCACAAAAGGGACTTTTACCAGAATCTTTGTGTTAATGAAATTCATTATTATTTTTTGTACCTTTGGTGGTACAATTAATTTGTAATAGGAATTTTCTCTAAAACTCTCAAATCTAAATACCTATGTATCTAAACTTTGGTCAATATCATATTTAGATAACCCTTGTGTAGAATCAATTAACTTTTTTCACTTTGATTTTGTATTTAGAGAGTTAGACACATTTATTAGAAATACCTATGCTATACCTATTGCAGTCGATGATTTTTTCTAATCTTTTGGATATAGCATCACATAAAGCTTCTGCATAAACTCACCAAAAATCAGGCACTTTAAAATTATCAAAGGGCAAAACCGTACCTTATCGGACTATCGGTAGAGATTGCTAGCTAGAATCTAATATTAAGACAAATGTCATTGAAGTAAATTCACCTCTGATCTCTGCTGCTCAGTGTGAGTACGTACATCAAAACTGATATTGTTACTATTTACGCCAACAGGCGGCATAATAATTTTATTCAAACCAACGTAAATCAGTCGTCTTTTGAAGAGAAGGTTCTTATATCATATTTTATAATCTGAAGTTGTTTGTGTTTATCGACCTTTATCTGAAAGAAAGAAAGAATCTAAATGATGAAGAAAATTAATTTAATTAAAGCAATATCTTTGCAAATTGTAATCTGCGAACCTACAACCCCTCGCTATTCGGGCGATTGCTATTCCAATTGAGCAACAATTTCGGAGCGACGTTAGTTACTCGACGAATTTTTGTCAAATTCTTTTAAAATAATTAAAATAATACAAAGTCCTCC
The DNA here is from genome assembly GCA_949316185.1 of Pyrausta nigrata. NCBI lineage: Eukaryota > Metazoa > Arthropoda > Insecta > Lepidoptera > Crambidae > Pyrausta > Pyrausta nigrata. Next base: position 997,999 of record OX438943.1, read on the forward strand.
AAAGATCGACTTTTCGCCAAACTGCTTTGCATAGTCTCTGATTAATTGCTTTGCAAGCTATTTATCGGCTTTTAGCGCAAATAGTCGCAATGCACTTGTGTCAAAGAATATTTAAAAAACAAAAACCGACTTCAAAACTGCCTTCAGTGCTAATTAAAACTAACAATTTTATAAACGTTTAACTAAAAAGTACAAAATAATATTTTAATTACCTTTAAGAAATTATACAAGAAACCTATTTGCAATTTTTTATCTGTTATTTTTTGGAGTCAGTGCCAGCCAAGCTTAGAGCCAAGCAGCCAAGAGATGGTTTATAATCCTGTCCTTACTTGCAAAAAAACATTAGAATTAGAATTTCTGGCTCCGACTCCAAAAAATAACAGATAATAAATTGGAAATAGGTTTCTTGTTATAATTTCGTAGAACAGTTAGGTAATTAAAATATTATTTTGTACTTTTTAGTTAAAAGTTTATAAAATTGTTAGTTTTAATTAGCACTGTAGGCAGTTTTGAAGTCGGTGTTTTTTTGTTTTTTTTTTCAAAGAAATTTATTTTTCTATTTTTAGTTGTGTGTAAGGTGCAACATGGGTAGACCTACTAAACGCGCTGTTCAAATGCGACAGCGTCATTTGGAAGAAATTAGTAACGAGAAGGAAGACAGTTTAAAGAAGAACAGGGAAAGATTTGCCAATAGCATTTTATATGTACTTTGTTGTATATCGTATCATCGGATTCCCTATAGATATATGTATGCAATTAAAACTGATGTTCATACGTGCTATCTATCGAGATCTTTAAGCCATCATAAAATAAAAATCGAATTAACATTTTAGACTTTTAATAATCATAGGTGATTCTGTTTTGAGCTATCCATACTAATGTTATAAATGCAAAGTGTGTCTGTTTGTCTGTCTGTTACCTCTTGATGCTTAAACCACTAAACCGATTGAGATGAAATTTGGTACGGAGACAGTTCGGGACACTGGGAAGGACAAAGGCTACATTTTGTCGCGATACAAAAATATTAAGGGGGTGAATTGGGGGATGAAAGTTTATATGGAAAATCCAACTCTTGCGGGCGAAGTCGCGGGGAACCTCTAGTATTATTAATTATCATAACGAACTAAAAAAAGTAATGCGATACATATTTTACCTTTTCATTTTTTTACATGCGAGCTAAAAGCGAAACGTGTACGAGGGTCAAACTGAAAGTTCTTAGAACTGGCCACTTATAAACAATATAATAAAAAAAATATTCTAAAATTTGAAAATAGAACTCTTTGCCAATATTACTGAGTATATATTTCATTCATTTGTCATTTGTTTTACGACTTGGCGGCAAATTGAAAATTGTCTGTGTCACGTCAAAATGAATTTAACACGAGAAAATTTTCGTGCAATGATTTTTTATGACTTTCGATGTCATTTAAGTCAACAAGAAAGTTATGATAGACTACGATTGGCCTTTCACGATGAAGCCCCATCTCGTGCGACTGTTTACAACTGGTTTAATGAGTTTAAACGTGGTCGCACTAATCTCACTGATGATGTACGTGAGGGACGGCCTTCTACGGCGACGACTGAAAATAACATCTGTGTTGTGCGGCGTATGATAGAGACTGACAAAAGAGTGACCTATCAGCAGATTCGGACAAGCTTAGGCATCGGTATGAGTCAAGTGCACAAAATCCTCCACGAACATTTAGCGGTCAGGAAGCTTTGCGCCCGGTGGATACCTCATAATTTGACTAAGGCTCAAAAACTCCATCGTGTGGATTGGTGCCGTAAAATGATTGAAAGATTTAACGGAGGTGACTCAAATGCTGTGTTCGACATACTAACAGGTGACGAAAGCTGGATTTACTGTTATGATCCTGAAACCAAAAGACAATCTGCTCAGTGGGTGTTTCCTTTCGAGGAGTTGCCAACTAAAGTGAAGAGAGATCGAAGTGCGGGAAAAAAAATGGTGGCCTCGTTCTTTGGAAGGATAGGTCATTTCGCAACAATTGTGTTAGAGGATCAAAAAACAGTTTCTGCAGAATGGTACACTACCAATTGTTTGCCACTTGTCTTGGAAAAAGTTCGAGAAAAACGACCTCGCAGTAGGATCCTCCTTCACCACGACAACGCCTCGTCGCACACCGCCAAGCGAACGATCGACTATTTGGCGACATCAAACGTTGAATTACTGGGTCACCCGCCGTATAGCCCCGACCTCGCGCCTTGTGATTTTTATTTATTTCCAAAAATTAAAGAAAAACTTAAAGGAAAGCGGTTTATGAATGCTGAAGAAGCGGTGGCTGCGTATCGCGATGCCATTGAAGAGACCCCTAAGGACGAGTGGGCAAAGTGCTTTTCCCAGTGGTTCCATCGCATGCAGCGGTGTATTGACGTCAATGGACAATATTTTGAAAAGATATAATAAAACTAATAACTGGCTAATGTAATCAGTTTTTGATTTTCTAAGAACTTTCAGTTTGACCCTCGTAGCACCATCTGTCGTAATCTATGATAATCAGTTTTGCTTTTCAAGACATTTATTTATTTATTAAAGTATATCAACAGCACAATGTACACATCGAATATCTACATTCAACTAGTTTGTTAAATATTCTTTGCTTGTGTGCACCAACATTTGCTTCCGAGTGCAAAGTTTTCCAAACTCGACTCGTTTTTGCGATCGTTTCGACTAATTAACGGAAATTCGGACCAGTGCGGACTATTCCTGAAATGCCTGGGCTAGTCAGATAAAACGAAATGTTCCTAGAATATTGGATAATGGTTCTAGGGAGTAGGTTGGGACTCACACTGTAGCTAGCATAGATGTTCGCCAACTAAGGGGGTTATTAGAGTACGCAGTATGCGTTCTACTACTTTCGGCCCGACCTGGGATTCGAACCCGGAACCTCTTGGATAGTACTCAGCGTGCTGATCACTAGACCAACGAGGCAGTATTAAGAGTTAGCCTGTAAGTCTGTCATGCTGTGAAAGCCTTAGCCTGGGGCTAAGACTATCTTAATAGTAAGGCCCACTTGTACACGTCCGGATTAGCTATTCCGGACTTTTTAGGGCTTATTATCTGAGTTGAAAGCCCACTTGCACAAGTCCAGATTAGCTAATCCAGACGTGCACAAATGGGCCTTAGTGCATTTTTCTAATTTCACCACAGAACCACTGAAATTAGCATAGGGATGGAAACATTAGGTGAAATATGTTTCATGTTGCCTACCCTTTTTGTTGGCCCTACGTACTACTAGATCTGTCTATTGTGCTACTAGTGCGTAATGAATAATAATATAGTAAACCTTACAACGACAAGTATGCCTACCGCGCTATTCGATAGCGTTCAAATTGTAATAGTTATAAATAAGTGCCCGGGTATCCGAGAAGGAGGATTATGTTTTTATTGTTTTTTCGCCGTAAGAGTGTAGGTATATTATTCTCATTATAATAAAATACGTAAACGCGTCTCGATAAATATTGTTTTAAAAGTTTTAGTAGTATAAAGTATTTTATATATTTTTTTATTATTAGTTAAAATTTTCCTTTCCTACATCAATAAACTTTTTCATTGCATTTTTTCAATTTCAAGAATCTTGAAAACATTTTAAAAATGCATCTGGCGAAAGTTCGAAAAAACCGCTCTGAACGCGTTCAAAATCTAACCTCAGTTCTTAAAAGTGCGCCTACGAAGTATTTTTTCTTCGTAAGCGCATCATAGCAATTTATCCAAGATTTAGCAGTCTACAATAGTAGAACACAGCCTGCGAAGTGCCTCTGTCTAATTTTTCCATCATAAAATGACAGACTGGAGTTATTTAAGGGCGGTCCGTACTACATGGCTATAAAGGTATACGTGGCTTTGGCACAGTCTATTTTGGCATATTGTATACCTATTTGGGGAGGTGCGGCTAAAACTCGTTTCCTTCAAGTAGAACGTGTTCAACGAAACCTATTAAAGACAATGTATTTTAAAAGAGTGAGATTTGCTACTGAAAGTCTTTACTGTATGACCAAACTATTCTCTGTACGAAAATTATTGTATACAGTCTTGAAGAAACATAAAAGTATGCCATATGATGTTAATGTTAAAAACAAAAGAAGGAAAGATATTTTTATTCAGTTACCACAAACTAACACTACATTTGCTAGTCGGCAGTACAGCAAACGTTCAGCACATCTGTACAAGCTTATTAATAGGGAATTAGATTTATATAGTAAACCTTTTTATGAATGTAAGAAAACTTTAAGTAACTGGTTACAAACTAAAAATTACAACGAAATAGAGGCACTTCTTGAACTGTAAATCCTTAGAAAAAACTGTTTATATTATTATTATTATTAGTAAGTCTTAAATTACCTGTTCTTAGTATATTCATATGTACGAAGGTGTTACTGAAGAGCGGTGCTTCCTGTCACAGGCTTCTGCAAGCTTAAAAGGAGGCATCAGCCACTGATATTGTACACGATTTTTGTTTTTTACAATAAATGATTTATTATTATTATTAATTTTTTTAATCATTTGCCTAACTGTATTAAAGCCCTCCAAGGTACTAAATTTGATAAAGAATTAAAGAAATTATTAATTCGAAAGGCATATTATAGTGTAAATGAATATTTTAATGATTTAATTAGATTTGACATTACCACTTTTTATTATTGTTATTAAGTATTTTATAATTGAGCATGATTAAATTGTTAATTGTATATGTATTATTTAAATTTGACATAAACAGATTATTTATTATGTAGCACAATCGAATTAATGACTTTATCTTTGACTTTTAATTATTTGATGAAAATGACAAAATACATTATAATTTTTGACATAAAATAAAATAATAAAATAAAATAAGTTTATTTCATTAACAAAGGTAATGCCTTAAAACTAGTACATTGGAGCCTCAATTTAAGCAAAAAATGCCTGTGTTTGGAGGACCCGCTCTTCCATCATTATATCCATACTTTAACAACATGTCTTTTACCCTGTAGTAGGAAGTTTGGGTTTTTAAAAAAAAAAAAAAATTGCGTATCTATGTTGTGTGTGTGTGTGTGTGTGTGTGTGTGTGTGTGTGTGTGTGTGTGTGTGTGTGTGTGTGTGTGTGTGTGTGTATGTGTGTGTGTGTGTGAGTTTGTGTGATTGAGAGAGTTATAGTGTTTGTGAGAGTTAATATGAGAGTGTATAATAATAAGCTATGAAATAAATAATTATGCAATACGCTCTAGTAATTGTTCAATTTCATGGTACGTCTTATTTTGAATCCATTTTGCTTAAAGTTTTTTTACAGCTATGATGTGTTTTGTCATATATACATATAATTTTATTTATTTTATTACTGTATAATAAGGTAGAATATAATAAGTAATAATAAGTATAGTAAGTTTAATAAGGTAGAATTTGAAATGAATTGTCTACGGCCAAAAGTGGTCTTAATATTATAAGATTGAGCAACAAAATTTCTACGTCGTTTATTTACTTGACTTGGGTCGTAAGATAATAATTTATGCGTTCTGAGGGTTGTACAGACTACATATAACTTCCTGACCGAAAGTAATCAACTGATGCTATAAAGAGTGTCAGTAGGGAAGCGTCTCTTCTTAAAATACATGACTTTAATGAGAGTACGCTGCGCCTTCTCTAGCTCAAGGAATTGAGTTTTGGCTGCACCACCCCAGACAGGAATGCAATAAGTCAGTATGGATTGAGCCAGAGCAGTGTAAATTGAATTGAGTAGATAATTTGGTGAGTCTTTGTCTGAGTTACATGGCATAACATGTCTGAGTGTTTTGAAGATCCAAATTAGTTTCCTCGTTCTATTGATGACGTAATCTTAGTGTGGGTACCATGATAATCTATGGTCCACAATTACCCTCAGGTACTTTGTTTGAGATACCTTTCCAATGGACGGACAGTGACATGTTTTTTTATTATTGTCGTTTGTACACTCGTGAATTTTTAAATTTAACTCTAGCGTTCGGAATATTCATACTACACAAGTCGTTGATGTATACTAGAAAGAGGGTAGGTCCCAAAACGCTGCCCTGCGGCACGCCACACGTCACGCCCACAGATTCACTTATGCACTCTGATAGTCTAACTTTTTGTTTCCTGTCCGACAAGTAATTCTCAAAAAGGGCAAGCGGAGTCCCCCTTACTCCCATATCTTCAAGCTTACGTACAAGGATGGGGATGGACACAGTATCAAAAGCCTTTTTCAGATCGAGGAAAACCGACAGACATTTTTTACCCTTGACATGTATTAATGGTGAACTGATTTTATTGCATTTATATTATTATACAATTTAATGAATTTAATTTGTAAAATTTAATAACTATAATCACAAATACCTCGTTGAGGTCATAATGTAACTTAAGTAATCATCTTTTTGCCTGTATGTATTGTCTGCTGTTAAATTATGAATATGACATCAATCACGGCGCCGGGGTTCACGCTCATCGGTGAAAATTTGTGGTATCCAGCTAGGGTAGACTAAAATGTCTGGACGAAATAAAAAGTCGGGATTTTTGAATTATGGTCTGTACAAACAAATCCATACTTCCATACTAATATTATAAATACGAAAGTGTGTCTGTCTGTCTGTCTGTTACCTCTTGACGCTTAAACCACTGAACCGGTTGAGATGAAATTTGGTGTGGAGGCAGTTCGAGACCCTGGAAAGGACATAGGCTACATTTTGTCGCGATATAAAAAACATTAAGGGGTGAAATGGGGGATGAAAGTTTATAAAATCCACTCTTGCGGGCGAAGTCTCGAGGAACCACTAGTATAAATATAAATTTATTTATAGTAAAAAATAATAATCACTAAAACCACTTTTTGGCCTACTCGATACAAATGATCTCATGGTCATTAATCATATTCTAATATACGCCTGTAGTAATTTACACTCGTTAATCTATTTTTTGTTACTTTAATTATTATTTGTTTAATTGTTGTTGTTATTTGTCGAGACATTTTGTATTTTTTCGGGACTCAGGACATTACACGAAATGTCGGGACAATCCCGACGAATCCCGACCACCTGGCAACCCTAGCTTGCAACCTGCTTGACTCCTAAGATGGTCACGCAAATTGTTGCAACTGCCCGTGTTTTAATCTACGGTTTATCTTTAATCTCGCGGTGGGTAATATTTCTCCGTTCTTTTACCTCTCACGGCCGGCATGGCATTCTAGACTGCCATTTGTTTTGGTCCGTTGAGGACGGCGGGCATTCCAGAATGCCATTTCTCCCGCAGTCGATATTAACTCTGATGATTAATTAAATAAGATTCTGGAATCACTCCACTCTTAGAACATTTTTGTGAGTTACTACTGTAGGCAGTCTTCCTGTTCGAGACTGAATTTTGACACCCTCTCTACCCCATTTAAATTCACAGTGGTGTAGTACGTGATGGTGGCCAGTGAAAGAGCGGATTCTCCAAATGCCATCTTTACATTTTTATGAAATTCGTAAACCTATTTTATAATCGTAATAGATTAGGCACAGAACTCGCACTTCAACTTCATTGCAGATAGCTAACTGCGACTGAAACCCTGACGTAAAAATACATTTAAAAATTATCTGAAAGAATTTTACCAATTTACCTACACGAGCTTATAGATAAAGCCTCACATTGACATCGAATTCATTTATATCTGATTCATAGTTTGAGTTTAGCTAAAAACTGTCGGAACTGCCTGTGTAAAATATAAAGAAAACAGCTTATTTATCACAGAACAGTCTATTGTTATTATTAAACACTGATTTAATTTGATTTTCAGAGCGGCGCTGTCATTTGATATTTTCCTCGAAACTGGGTAAGTGCTTTCAAAACTCTAATTACTTAACGATATTATTATTATTCAATTTCTTTTCATATTATTTTTTATTTTGAATATTCAATATTCGTCCGTCGTACCATACCACCATCCGTTAATGATTCAAGTGAACTTTGGGGTGATTGGCTCGGCCTGACCTGGCTCCACTGAGAGAAAGTCGGAAAATAAAGTAACTTGGGGTGTGAGAAATTCCTGTCAGGTTGAACTATATCGAAAACTGTGTGCCCAAAGTCTTAGAGAAATTGATTTTCCTGAAGAATTTGCCTCTTGTTGTGATAATATGTGTGGTGAGGAAGGTCATAGACTGGTTTTAGATAGGTTGTATGATAGGATGTGGGTGCGCTTAGGGAGGCAGCTGAATCTAGTTATGAGCAGCCAAACCGTAAAAAGCGTAGCTGGAACACTCCAGGCTGGAATAAGTATGTAAAAGAAGCTCATGGGAAAGCTAGACAGGCCTATTTAGACTGGGTGTGTCATGGAAGACCACAATCTGGTAATTTGCACCAATATATGTGTGATACACGAAGAATATTTAGGGCAAAATTAAAGGCATGTCAAAGAAAACAGGAGCAAATTAAGATGGATTTACTGGCATCAAAACATGACAAGAAAAACTTCCAGAATTTCTGGAATACCACAAAGAAGTTAAATCCAAAACTAGCCGCCCCAGTAAGCGTGGACGGTTTCAGTACACCGGAGGAGATTGCCAATGTTTTCAAAAATATTTTTTCAGTAAAACCGGTTCTCCGGTCGGATGAAGGTGAGGCTGAGTGCACTTTGGGCGTTTCGTTAGGTGCTCCTATCTATATCTCACCAAGTGAAGTAACTGCGATACTCAAAACGATGAAAAAGGGTAAATCACTTGGACACGACGGCCTCAGTATGGAACATCTTCGGCATGCTGGACCCCATCTCCCTAGAGTTCTGTCATTGCTGTACACACTTTGTATACAGCACTCATACTTACCTTCTGAACTGATGAGGACTACTGGTTCCCATTGTCAAAAATAAGACAGGAGACATATCGGATAAAGGAAACTATAGGCCTATCTCATTGGCTACCATACTGGCAAAGGTGCTTGACGGTGTGCTTGAGCGAAGACTTAGTGGCTATCTTAGTTAAACGATGCCCAATTTGGGTTTCGTCCTGGTTTGTCGACGGAGAGTGCTGTGTTTTCGCTTAAGCATACTGTCAGGTACTATACTCAGAGGGGGACGCCTGTATGCTGCTTTCCTGGATCTGTCCAAGGCATTTGAACATATTAATTATAAGTTATTATGGAAACTATCTGACACAGCGTTACCACCTGAACTAATTGCCACTTTTCAGTACTGGTATGGTAATCAAATTAACCAGGTCAGGTGGTCTGGAGCTTTGTCTGACAAATATGTACTCGAATGTGGGGTAAGACAGGGTGGTTTGTCGTCTCCCGCTCTCTTCAGCCTTTATGTTAATGACCTTATCGTGGAGCTCAGCAACACCAGGGTCGGCTGCTCAATAGACGGTCTCATGGTCATCAGCATTAGTTACGCAGACGACATGGTGTTGCTGTGCTCCACGGCGAATGGTCTGTGTAAATTACTGTCAGTGTGTAAGTAGTATGTTTCCAAACATGGACTTCTCTATAATTTTAAAAAAGTGAGCTAATGGTTTTTCGATGTAACATGCTGGCTCGCAGGTTTGCCAGGTGTACAAGAGACGTCAAGATTACTCTCTTTGAGGCATTCTGCCAGACATTTTACACTTGCAGCCTGTGGTGTACTTACACGCAGAGGGCCTATAACGCTCTCCGTGTCCAGTACAATAATGCCTTCAGGATGCTGATGGGGCTACCTAGGTTCTGCAGTGCGTCGTCGATGTTCGCTGAAGCTCATGTGGATGACTTCTACGCTATCATTCGGAAGCGGACGTCGTCGATGCTTGCTAGGATACGGCGGAGCCCCAACAGCATTCCGATGGTTACCAGAGATAGGCCATCATGTTCCATCTTTAGGCACTGGATACAAATACATGTGCAGGGATTTAGGAGTCGGTTTTTTGACTGAGCACTTCGTTGTTTTATTTTATATGTGGTAGCTTTAATTTTTTATTTTTAAGTAGTACTAACAATAAATTATAAGTTATGTTACTAACAACTATCTGTAGCTATGGATCTTTGATTTGGTCTGAAATAAACGTTTTATTATTATTATTATATTATGTTTACTTTTATTTTGATTTGATAACTTGATTCGCATCGTACACAATAAGTACTTACCATTGGAGTTGCAACTTTACCAATATCCTTGTTTGTATGGTGTGTTATAGTGGTATCTTTGTCTTTGTACCAAATAAAATAAATAAACTTCAGTTAGCAAAACCAATAACCGTGATTTCCCTCGTTAACTCTGATCACCTTCAAGGCGCGTCAATTAATATTAATTATCTAAGACATTGTGGGATAAAGGTGACAACCATTGTAGGGTGGCCGCCTTTGTTAGACCCTACCCAGAGACCAGAGGAAAAGGTTAGAAGGGTCTTCATATTCCGTTTATATCAGAACTAGCTTCCGTCTGCGGCTCCGCCTGGGTGGAGGTCGTTATGTGGCGCACTGTTAAATCCGCAAGCAAAATTGTTGTAGAAACATAGTAATTAAATAAAGATTTTGACAGTTCTAGGTAGGTAGTAGGCAAAATCAAGCTATTCAATTACGATTCAGTGAGTTTAGAGCGGTTTTAATCGCTAGCGACGACGTAAAAAAAGTGTATGGAAAATTTTAGTTCTCCAAGTAACCGCTAGAGGCGCTGTGCAATTTTCTATACACTTGTTTTACGTCGTCGCTAGCGAGTAAAACCGCTCTAAACTCATGGTAACGATACAGTTACAATTTTGTTCTCTTAGAAGGATTAATATTTCCTGTTTATGCAACAGTTTTATTGATGCTTAACTCCTATTGGTCTTAGGGTTATTTTATATGGCCTGTTACCTTCCTCTATAAATGAAATATGTAACACAAAAAGCATTTTTCAGTTCAGACCGTAGTTTCAAAGAAAGAAAGAGAGCAAAACGTGATGTTTACAATAAATAAGAATGTTTTAAGCATTCAAAGCACGTACCACTTGTGTTTGATTTTGAAGGATGCTCCTATGCGATGCAAAGCTAGAAGGTCTGAAAGTTCTCTTTTACTTGTGCCACCCAAAGAATTTACCTTTGAAAGTTTTTTAAGAAGGTTTTCTCTACGCTGACTGTACATCTTAGAATTACCCTGACAGGGGGACTTGCTCACTCCCGACGTACGTCATGCCGGACAGGACATCACGATGCTGTCCAATGTAACTAAAATGTAACCGCTAACGGAGAAATCATAGTCATTATTGGTACTAGTTCGTACATGACAGTTCAATTATGATTATCTAATCACAACTACGGCATGTTGGCGCGCTGACTTTACCCTTACATCCTTCTTTTTCAATCCCGTAGTCCGATCGACTGTTTGGCTGGGAGAATTATTGGGCGGGCATTCGATATAATTATCTTCTCTAGTTGGAATCCAATTTACTTTGGATAACCATTATTTTATGACCAAGTTATTACATTCGCTGTTATTCGGGCGTTGGAGTAGGAAGGTTCTTGAATGGAGACCACGTCTCGGGAAACGTAGTGTTGGACGCCCCTCTGCTAGGTGGACCGATGACCTGAGGAAGGTGGCCGGTGGTGGCTGGATGCGAGAAGCGGAGGACCGTGAAAGTTGGCGCAGTCTTGGAGAGGCCTTTGTCCAGCAGTGGACTGCAATAGGCTGATAAGATTATTACATTCGTACTACCAACGAAACGTAGCGGAAAACATAAAACTACCTATTTACTAAAAATGCTTTTCCACTTCCTTTATTAATTTTCTACAATTAGGCTAAATGTAAGTATGTATTTCTGTATTTGTAGGTGTGAACCAATTTTAATTCATAATAAACTTTTCTTGATTTCCTTTCTTTTCTTAGGTTAGTTGTGACCTAATATGATAATGTAGAGCGACCCAATTAAAACTATTGTGTGTCTTAAGTTTATTACAGTCCAAAAAATGTTATCTCTCTTGATAACAAATGGAAGACGTGATTAGTCAGAGTTTCGGGCAAGTTTAGACTGAAATATTTGCTATGGAAATCTACACGTTTTGCATTTAAAAAGGAACAAACTCAATTGATGGAATTACAGCATTGTCCAACTGACTAGATTGGCCCTATTAATATTAATTCATAATAAAACTCGATTTTTCTTGGGAGTTTCTTTCGTAATTCAAGGAATTTGAATTATTTATATTCTACACAAATGAGACGAACTTTATAACTCGGACGATTTCTACGGATTCCTAAATTTATTTTTCTAGAGACAGTGGCCGCGAAATGAGAAAAATATTAATCATAAATGCAGATGAAAAAACTTATGGAATTTCACTTAATATTGTCTGCACATTTTGTGTAAACTAGTGCCCTTTGCTAGTGCCTTACAATCCAGAGGCCAGAGGCAAATGTAAGGCCGCTTTCACATTAAGACGTCAGTAGCGCAGCTGCCGCGAGTCTTACTTACGGGCTACCGTTTATAGCATGAAATTATCAGAAGCAGGACTGTAGCGCGTCTGAAGCGCTTTAGACGCGCTACAGTCGCGCTGTACAAGTCACCTAAGTGGTAAAGCACTCTAAGTATTTTTCTTCTACATGCGTTAAAAAATGCGACGTGAACCCTAAATTGAACATTGGTGGATAAAATGCTCATCATTCTGTTGCAAAGAAACCGTGAAGTATTCGTCACAAAACGCCCTTTGGTACCGCGCAAACTAAGCTCAAACACTCACCTGCTAGATCTGGCTACACGCGTGTGGCGACTCCAGACAAAACGTATTAAAAACAATGTAAGCAGTTTTTCGCTAGCCACCGGTAGCTGTGGTCGGTGGCCAATCTGCGCAGAGCCTAGGGCTCTGAAGATGACAAGCTGTTTATATTATATTATTTTTAATACGTAGCCGCTCCCGTGAAGCGAGTGGCCGCCACTCGCCATTTTGACAAATCATCTCTCAAAGGATCTAGCAGGGTCAATTGTAACGGCCACCGGCCACATTCGTTTGCGCGGGACCAAACAGCCACCATAGGAGTTACACGGGTTGATCGAAAACGAAATCATGATTTATTATCAATCTGAGACAACCAGAATTAAATTGCATTGCCCTAACCAAATCAGGAGATAACACTTTGTAGTTTTAGCACCATTTTGTGTTTTTCCGTGTAGGAATCGAATACAGTGGACACATCTTTATTAAAAGTAATCATTCGTTGAACGCCAAGTCGTTGTGGTTTTGCATAAAACGTATATTTACACAATAATATCAGTTTACTAGTCCAAAGTTGAATTCAATTTAAATACTAAGTATAGAGAAATGGTGTTTTGCTAAGATGGATTTTTCCGTATAGGAATGAAACCTAGCACAAGATTCAGTAAAATTCTTCCAGCGTTCTTAAGCATCCTAAAACAATCTCAGTCGCTAAAAAACAAGGCATTTTAATCACAAGATGTGACGAAAAACAGGTCAGGACTTGGGCACGGATTATTTGGGGCTGCGTAATTAAAATTCATTCATTGCGACCCCACGGAGCCTCGGCGATATTAGGCCGATATTACCATACCTACTTGGCGCGTGTTGTTAGGCCGATCGACAAATAAGTTCCTGTTTTAATTATGGCCGGCGTTTTGGGCATTCCAATGCAAGATGCGAACTTACATAGAATATGCAAAGTTAAGTGTCAGTTAATGATTTTTGATGTTTTATTCTACGAGGGTCAAACTGAAAGTTCTTAGAACTGGCCACTTATAAACAATATAATAAAAAAAATATTCTAAAATTTGAAAATAGAACTCTTTGCCAATATTACTGAGTATATATTTCATTCATTTGTCATTTGTTTTACGACTTGGCGGCAAATTGAAAATTGTCTGTGTCACGTCAAAATGAATTTAACACGAGAAAATTTTCGTGCAATGATTTTTTATGACTTTCGATGTCATTTAAGTCAACAAGAAAGTTATGATAGACTACGATTGGCCTTTCACGATGAAGCCCCATCTCGTGCGACTGTTTACAACTGGTTTAATGAGTTTAAACGTGGTCGCACTAATCTCACTGATGATGTACGTAAGGGACGGCCTTCTACGGCGACGACTGAAAATAACATCTGTGTTGTGCGGCGTATGATAGAGACTGACAAAAGAGTGACCTATCAGCAGATTCGGACAAGCTTAGGCATCGGTATGAGTCAAGTGCACAAAATCCTCCACGAACATTTAGCGGTCAGGAAGCTTTGCGCCCGGTGGATACCTCATAATTTGACTAAGGCTCAAAAACTCCATCGTGTGGATTGGTGCCGTAAAATGATTGAAAGATTTAACGGAGGTGACTCAAATGCTGTGTTCGACATACTAACAGGTGACGAAAGCTGGATTTACTGTTATGATCCTGAAACCAAAAGACAATCTGCTCAGTGGGTGTTTCCTTTCGAGGAGTTGCCAACTAAAGTGAAGAGAGATCGAAGTGCGGGAAAAAAAATGGTGGCCTCGTTCTTTGGAAGGATAGGTCATTTCGCAACAATTGTGTTAGAGGATCAAAAAACAGTTTCTGCAGAATGGTACACTACCAATTGTTTGCCACTTGTCTTGGAAAAAGTTCGAGAGAAACGACCTCGCAGTAGGATCCTCCTTCACCACGACAACGCCTCGTCGCACACCGCCAAGCGAACGATCGACTATTTGGCGACATCAAACGTTGAATTACTGGGTCACCCGCCGTATAGCCCCGACCTCGCGCCTTGTGATTTTTATTTATTTCTAAAAATTAAAGAAAAACTTAAAGGAAAGCGGTTTATGAATGCTGAAGAAGCGGTGGCTGCGTATCGCGATGCCATTGAAGAGACCCCTAAGGACGAGTGGGCAAAGTGCTTTTCCCAGTGGTTCCATCGCATGCAGCGGTGTATTGACGTCAATGGACAATATTTTGAAAAGATATAATAAAACTAATAACTGGCTAATGTAATCAGTTTTTGATTTTCTAAGAACTTTCAGTTTGACCCTCGTATTTTAATATTATTACTAACGCACACCGTCGTGGGGGATAATAATAATATCATTTATTTCAGGCAAGTTACTGCTTCTCATAACTTACTGCTTTCCTGAAAGCTATTAGTATTGTAAATTGGAAAGCAATTTGTTAGGCGTTACGCCTGCTAGGTCCGTAGACAAGATGCAATCTATTCTAAAGCAAAATTCGCTATCGATAACAAAATGTATGAAACTGAGAAACTGGATTACTCGAGCAGGATTTTTACAAACTTAACGAATTATTTAATTAATGTCTTCACTTAAATTCTTACATTTTTATATTTTTTTATTGTATTGGGGTTCCGTACCCAAGGGCTGAAAACAGGAACCTATTACTAAGACTTCGCTGTCTGTCTGTCTATTACTAGGCTGTATCTCATGAACCTTGATAGCTAAAACAATCAGTTGAAATTTTCACAGATGATGTATTTCTGTTGCCGCTATAACAACAAATAGTACGGGTCCTAAGCATGAAATACGGTCCCATTCGGAAGAAAGCATGAAACTTAGCACGATTGTAGCTTTTGTACTTCATTTCCGATATGGTACTTCATTTCCGATATGGAAACACGCTGGGATATGATTGCTTCTATCCCCCACCCCCCCTTTTATCTCGTTTTCTGCAATTATTGCAAAAACGGTAAGACTTACGAGTTTACTGTTCAAAAAGTCAATCATTGTCGATAAATTACCTACAAAATGATACCAAAGTTGTAGTGGTGAGACTAATGTTTCTTATAATACAGCCATCAAAACTTGATGATATTTTTAAAAAATGCACACTTTTGTCCCTCTTGCTCTATTTACACAAAAATGACAAGAGTTATGATAAAATGACCCCAGCAGATTACATACCTTATATATTGGGCTAAAATTTGACACCAAAAACTTTGTGGTAGAGCCAGTGGTACTTGAGTTGTAATTTGGTGCGCGGTTCATTGAGTGCGAATGTCAACTTTTTTCTGTAACTTAATTTAATTTATAGTTAAACTTGAATATTGTCTTTGTACCCACAATAATGTATCCCCAATAGCTTAGTGTAACCGAGCTAATGTAACCTAATGTAAAAAACCTAACACATTAATAATAAATAATATAAGTAAACATAGTTATAGTCCACGAGAGCTACTGCCGACAAACTGTTGCACAGTTTGGCAGAATTAATAAATATGTAAGTGTACTTGTTACTTGTAAAGATAAATAAAAAAAAAGTTATAGCTCACCGCATCTGACTATACGAAATTCCATATAAGTTTTTATTACGTTTTTAACCGACTTCAAAAAAAATTGTCATCAATTCGACCTGTATGAATGTAATATAGTTGAACTTAGATGTGTAAGTAATTTACAATATGGAAACACTCTGAGATATCATTGTTTCTCCCCCCCTCCCCTTTATCTCCCCCGTTCTGGTTTTCTCCAATTTCTGCAAAAACGGTAAGACCTAAGAGTTTACTGTTTAGAAAGTAAATCATCGTCGATAAATTACCTATAAAAAGATACTAAATTTATGGTGGTAAGATTAATGTTTCTCATAAACAGCCATCAAAACTTTTTAAAATTGTAAATAAAATGCAGATTTTTGTTCCCTCTTGCTCTATTTACAGAAAAATTGCAAAAACGGTAAGACCTAGGAGTTTACTGTTTAAAAAGCAAATCATTGTCGATAAATTACCTACAAAAAGATTCATTAAAACACAATTTTACGGATTACTTCGCGATTTATTTACATTTTATTTTAAACCTGACGTTTCGAACACTTTACAGCGATCGTGGTCACAGGGAGACTAAGGTATTATTTGTCATTACAAAGTTTTGAAAAATTTTAACTACCGTCACTCAATAATATTAATTTACGTTCCTATTTACGCAGAAAGAGCTAACCGTGTCTTGAGATCTTGCAGTGCTAGGTGTTGCTTTGGTTTTTGCTAGAATAGGATCCCATGCCGGTGGAACTTTCCAACCATCTTCTCTATTGAAATTTGGATGTTTTTTAATTTCAATGGCTTCACGTAACATTCGAGGAATAAAACGCCGTTCTTTTGCAAGTATTTTAGGTTGGTCAAAACGGATGAAGTTGTTGGGTTTGTCTAAGGCATGTTCACACACTGCATATTTCGTGTTCCGTCTATATTTTACGTCAGCTATGTGTTCTTTTATCCGCACGCCTATACTTCGCTTTGTTTGCCCGATGTAGGAGAGGCCACAGTCACACTCCAGCTTGTACACCCCTGCATCTTGAAGAGGTATGTTGCACTTGACAGGTGGTAGGAATTGGTTAATCTTCTTTTGCGGCTTGAAGTAAGTTTTGATTGAAGCACGCTTCAAGATATTCCCAATCTTGTCAGTGACTCCCTTCATGTATGGTAGTACTGCAGGTTGGCGTTCAACTGTCGTAGGTTTGGCACGGGGTCTGCAACTACGTGGTACTGGAAGATGGTTGTCCCGTAGTACCTTCCTAACATGCTGAAGCTCAGCAGCCAGGTGTCGGTCGTCACAGATGCCCCTAGCTAGTTCTCTGAAACAAAGTTTTGCCCACGGTAGCTAACTGTGAAGGATGATGGTGAGACGCACCATTGAGATATTTATCGGTATGGGTAGCTTTTCTAAAGACTGTGTGGCTAAGGGTATGATCCGAATTCCTAGTTAGTAAAATATCTAAGAAAGCTAGTTTACTCTCTGCCTCAATTTCCATAGTAAATTTAATTTTTGGATGTATTGAATTAAGATGATTAAGGAAAGCAGAAACACTATTGGTGGGTAAAATTGTACAAGTGTCATCTACGTACCGCTTATAAAACCTTGGTGATATAGGTGATGTGCTCAGAGCTCGATCCTCAAAATCCTCCATGAATATATCAGCAACAACTGGGGATACCGGAGAGCCCATTGCTACACCATCGGTTTGCAGATAGAACTCATTATCCCACAGTAAATAGCCAGATGTAAGGCAATGTTTCAATAGTTCCGCATATTCTATTGGCATGTCCAGTTGAACCAGCTTCCTTTTAGTAATTTCAATGTAGTCCTGTACTGGTAAGCTTGTGAATAGGGACTGTACATCAAAACTAACCATAGTTTCATCATCTGCTAATTGTAAGTTCTTAATTTCGCTGATGAAATGGTAGGAATCCTTCACATACGCCGTTGTTTCTCCCCTTAGCTTTGATAATGTTATAGCTAAATGCTGAGCCAATCTGTAGGTTGGGGTATCAATTTGACTCACAATGGGACGTAGCGGGATATTAGTCTTATGAATTTTTGGCAACCCATACAATTTCGGTGGTTTTGCACACGTAGGTACTAACTGTTGAACATCTAGACTTAAACTGTCACTGTGTTCAAACACAGTGACAGTTTAAGTTTAAGTCTAGATGTTCAACAGTAGCAATGGGCTCTCTGGTATCCCCAGTTGTTGCTGATATATTCATGGAGGATTTTGAGGATCGAGCTCTGAGCACATCACCTATTTGCTTCCTGAATAGTAAACTCCTAGGTCTTACCGTTTTTGCAAAGTTTGCAGAAAACCAGAACGGGGGATATAAAAGGGGGGGTGGGGGTAGAAGCAATCATATCCCAGCGTGTTTCCATATCGGAAATGAAGTGCAAATACGAAAGCTGCAATCGTGCCAAGTTTTATGCTTTCTTCCGGATTGAACCTTAAAACCTCAATTTTGTTAGGAGCAGGAACCGTACTAAAATACTAAAACCGGAATAAAATTAATATTTGAGGGGTGCCATACAACAAACCATACAACAAACGTGATTTTTTGCTTGCTAAAAGAAAGGTTATAATATAGTATCTAATGTTGTATAGATAATGGTACGATACCCTTCTTTCGCGAGCCCGACTCGCACTTGGCCATTTTTCAATTGTATTGAAATATGAATGTAACCGTAAAATATATGATTAACGTTTATTCATTACTTGATCATTCATATTATGATTTTTTTATAAATTAAGCAATTATAAATATATGAATATTATGAATAAATTCTTAACACAACATACTGACATAAGCCATCGAAACATCACGTGACTTTTGCGTAACATAATCTGATAAAAATATTTCGTTGGAGATAGCGCACTTCGCTTTAGAATAGATCGCATCTTCGGGTCCTGGGCCCGTAGACAAATGGCAATCTTTTTGAAGCGAACTTCGCTATCGCCAACGAAATGTCAAAATAATGTACGCAAAAGTCACGTGATGTTTCGATGACTTATGTTAGTTTCATACATTTTAGCGATAACGAACTTCGATTGAGAATAAATTGCCGCTTGGCTACAGGCTCGGTCTCACTACTATAAAGTGGCATCTACTCCGTCCGCCTTAGCATATTTCATCTGTCATCCTAACTCAGCCATTAATGACAAACGTCAACGCTTAAGCCCACAGGGCCACAGTCGAGGTTAGCCTCGAGTGCTGCCCTGTCATTTGTATTAGTTAGGCTGCTATCTCGGCGGCCAGGTATATCGCATCAGGCTTAAGACTAGGCCCTTGGCAAACAGGGCAGAGCACTCTCGCTTAGGTCAATGCGTTGCCACCTTAATGTACTTAAATCAAAAATTTCTTGTATTGCAGATTCATACATTTAATGAGAGTCAAGAAATGTGAATTAGCACAGTTATGTCAAATATTGCATACCCCGCCGCGACATTATAGCGCCCAACCTTATCGAGTACTATTTTTGACTTTTTAAATGTTTGCTTTTGTTTTTGGCGTTGGGATTTTGCATATTTGTATTTTTTGTTATAGCGAATTTTAAATACAGCCGTGATAGACAGACAGACAGACGGAAAGTCACCCTGACAGTGGAGTCTTAGTTACGACGCATTTTAATAGTACCTACCTCCAGTTACGGTCTAACTAAACATCGTGGGCTATATCATTCCCTTTATGTGAACCAGATAAAATTTTGTAGGCATTAGTGATGTGAATGGTGAAAATCTGACATTATCGATAGAAAAATAAAATAGCACGAGGAAAATGTCACAATCGTTTATTCTAATTTTGGAAATAGCATTATGTGTAAATGCTGATATAGATTAAAAATATTTATGCTATCGATTGATATTACTTCATTATTTTTATACAAATAGTCTACTCTTTAGTAAATACTCTACTCTTGCTCACTCCCTATTAAACGCTCGTGTTTTGTAACACGTCACGTATCCCACTACTACCTCGTTGGTCTAGTGGTCAGTTCGCTGGGTACTATCCACGAGGTCCCGGGTTCGAATCCCGGGTCGGGCCGAGAGTGTTTGGGTTATTTTGTCTTGAAATTACTCAGACACAGCTCCGGAGTCAGGAAGTTGGTTGTGTTAACACCCCCGTGCCTCGGAAAGCACGTTAAGCCGTTGGTCCTGCGCCTGATCTCTCTACGGTCATGTCGGACTGCCGTCTCACCGAATTATGAGGGTGAAGGAACAGAGAGTGCACCTGCATATTGCGCCCAAACTTGTGCACTATAATATGTCCCGCGCAGTTGGCTAATCTCTGTTAAGATAGGCCGCCGTAGTCGAGATTCGGCTAGGAGGAATCTCGAGTGTTTCCCAGTGTTCCCAGTTCCTCCCAGTGTTTATTTATTTAATTATTAGTGGTTCCCCGCGACTTCGCCCGCAAGAGTTGGATTTTCTATATAAACTTTCATCCCCCATTTCACCCCCTAATGTCTTTATATCGTGACAAAATGTAGCCTATGTCGTCTCAAACTGTCTCCACACCACATTTCATCTCAATCGGTTCAGTGGTTTAAGCGTCAAGAGGTAACAAACAGACAGACACACTTTCGCATTTATAATATGGATATGGATGGTGTAATAAATGGCAGGGGCTAGAGGGGTTGAAATTTAATTCCAATTAAAAAAATGAAATTCAAAATATTAAGATATCGACAACGACACCACTAATTTAACGCAGTTCTAGTACTACCTTTCTCGCCGCCACGAGCGATAACCTTTATATTTGTAATAAAGGGTGAGCCTGCTAAGCAACTTTCCTTTGAAATTTGACAGCTCGTACTTTTAGAACGAGATACATATGGCCGACAGATAGGCCTAAAAGTTGTTAATAATGTCCTCCTAGCCGAATTTCGACTACGGCGGCCTATCACATCAGAGATTAGCCAACTGCGCGGCACATATTATAGTGCACAAATGTGTGCGCAATACATAGGTGCACTCTTTATTCCTTTACTCTCATAATTCGGTAAGACGGCAGTCCGACATGACCGTAGAGAGATCAGGCGCAGGACCAACGGCTTAACGTGCTTTCCGAGGCACGGGGGTGTTAACACCACCAACTTCCTGACTCCGGAGCTGTGTCTGAGTAATTTAGACAGAAAAACCCAACACTCTCGGCCCGACCCGGGCTTCGAACCCAGGACCTTGTGGATAGTACCCAGCGTGCTGATCACTAGACCAACGAGGCAGTCACACACACAAACATCGACGTGAAGAAAAATATGGACTCCGTGTCGCCTACATTAAAACTGAAGCACCAAAAATAAATACACGCACACACTCACACCAACGTAAGCCGATCGGTCGCCATTGTAACCCTATGATCTCGCACACACAGGCTTGAACCATGCTTCACTCTTTAGTATCGCGGTACGGAGTCCATATTTTTTTCAAGTCGATGCACACAATCCACAAATTGTTAAAAATGTAAACAAAATCGCAGTAGTTAAAATAGAAATTTAATTGCATTTAAGGTAACTTATTCCCATCTCTTTTTTCCATTTTTTACTGTATTTCTATAGTCAGATCTTAAGTAAGCCTAGAAAACCCAAATCTACTTCTATTCGTTTTGTCTAGATGACTGTCATGAGACATTAACGGTTCGATTTGAGGTCAAAAACCGGGTGTAAGTAATAATATACACGCTGAAATTTGTTGTTTGTTTTCCCGCAGCAGGACGATTTACCTTTAGTAGATCGAATCATGCGAGATTTTTTTTTAAACTAAAAATATTTTTTTTTCTCAAAGTAATCAAAAAAATAGTCATCAACTCGAAAACGTGATAAAAGATAATTTCTTTTACGAGAATTCACGTAAGTATTTGGATACTGATTGCCGCACGAAATCAATGTTTAAAGCAAAAGAAGCTTTACGCACTAAGAAATACAGCATAAACTGCACTAATTTTACTGCTGGAAAACAACCATTGGAATTTCAGCGTGTATATGTAGTGGGATTATTTGATAAACCGAATCATCGCAAATATTCTAGAAATTTTGCAAAAACACGGATAATTAGACAATAGTGATTATACTTTTTGATCTTGCTAAAAAAAGTTAGGTTTTTGGCAAAAACGCGACTCGCCTTTTTCAGTAAGGTTACATGATTTAATCACCATCCGCGTTTTCGCAATATCTCTAGAAATTTCCTGACAATTCGAATTATAAAATCATCCTCCGACATATACATATAAAACGTTCTACTACTTAGATAGTTGGCTGTAAGCTACTCAGCTACATGCTATGAATGTTCGAAAGTGTTTTAAACCACATTTTTTGAAGTCAGTACTTAAAGTCATTCAAACTACGTCTGTGCTATTTCCATCACCATATTGTTAGTAACGTTTTCAATATTGGTGCCTAACACAGCAACCTTCACGGGAAAGCCATAGAACTAACGACCCTTTTGAAGATTATGTTTTAAACGGCTTTAAACCGATTTGTCTTAGAATTTTGCGGCGCAAACGGTTCATTATACCTGCCCAAAATTACAGACTAGTCGTTTTTTGGCTGCTTTCTTATATTTATTATATTAAATCGTGAAGTAATTAATAAAACTGTGTAAATAGGATTTTTGATTTTTTTGCGAAAGAAAACTTCACTTTTACATGGTAAACAACAATTGACGACCGTCTTGGTGTAGTCGTTCGCGCACCGGACTTCTAAACCGGACTTCTAAACCAGGTTGTGGGTTCGAATCCCGCAAGGGGCAAATGTTTGTGTGACGAGCACGAGCATTTGTACCTAAGTCATGTATGTTTATATGTATTTAAGTATTTTATCCGTTATCCTAGTCACCATAGCACAAGCGCACGCTTAGTTTGGGGCTAGGTAATTGGTGTGTTTGTTGAAACAATTTTTTTTTTAAGTAAGTAAGTAAAGTTAGCCTATATAGATTCCACTGCTGGACAAAGGCGTCATCTTAACTATAAAGAGGTACGAGCCATACTGCACCACGCGGGCTCAGTGCGGATTGGTGGAGAGGTGTCTGTAAAAACTGTATGACTTTATTGTCATAAATTTTTTAGGTGTCATACATTGAGGTGGAAATTCAAAGCTAACTCAGTAACAATTAATGAATCCCACCTGGGCATTATAAATCCGAGAATCACCATGTCTGTTTGTCAGTCTGCAATCTTTTCACGCATAAATCTCTGATAAACTCTGACAAAGAGATAGGTATGCTATGATACTGGAAAAAGAATTTGTCGCGATTCAAATCTTTTATTAAGGAGATAACATTTTAAATGGGAAATTTACATCTAAAATTTTGCTTATCTGTCAAAACGCTGGTCTGTGCTTGTTTGTTACCCGCTGAATCATTAAGTACATAATGGATTCAGAATTTTGCAAGTCTGGCCAGTCACAGACAGTTTAAGATGGACTTCGATTTTGCAAACTGTAAGTTTAAAGTTAGTTAAGGAGATGGTCCAGGTTTCTATGGAACTTTGGCCATCTCTTGTACACTACACTAAAAAATAGGAAAAAGGCTATGAAACCCTATTCTGATATTTATTTGTACAATTTCCTTGTTGTTTTTGTGCACAAATAAGTTTTTTAAAAACATTTTGCGGCATAACTATCTCATAATGACGGAACGGCACAAACAGCTACTTTTTTCACGCTTGGAACCAAACGTTTGGCTTTGCATGTAAATTCAAATTAAATAACAGTTATAATAAATATTGATTACATAGTTTTCTAATGGATATAGTAAAACTAGGTTGATTTTTGAATCATTGATAGATTACACTTGATTTCTCAACGTTCTCAAATATGGCGATAGAAATTGCCATCATTATTGAATGTGTAACAATGAAAATTGTTTTTGTACATTAAAAAACGGCAAGATATATATTTTTTAATATTTCTAGGGAGATAAAGTGATTTTTCTTATTTTTTTTGTTTCCTGTACAAGATATGGCCAAAATTGTTACATCTCCTTTGGTGGATTTTAAGGTAACTTTTGATATTTATCATAAAGGTTTTAAGGTTGTTTAAGTACTTGCAAACACCTCAAATTTCCCATCCCTTTTCAACATGCGCACTTGAATATGGCCGTCTTTGTGAGAGGACAAAGAGTCATCGCATCGATTTGACTTTTTCGCATCGGAAACACTCGATGCGCCTGCGCCACCGAACAATTAGTACCGCTTTGTGACGATCTGAGACGAAGTACATACAGGTGTTCGTCTTCTGTACTCTCGGTATTCTGTGCTGACATCTAGCATGTCTCGCCCCAGCTACGTCTTCGGAACGAAAGGTCGCGCACGAACTCGTCGCACGAATGTTTCTTCCCGGGCCTAAGTAAACGAAACGTATCCAAAACCATGTGGAAATAAACTCTAACATAACGTTAACGAACACCATAGCGCAAAGTACACGGCACGCGTCGTTATAATTTATACATAGCCTGATTTTTAACCTATTCCGTGGAGCTCCTCTGGAAATACGTCACGCCCCTAATACAAACACGGCTGATATTGCTCGAACATGATTTGAAAGGAAAATGAGGCAAGACATTAAGTGCCTCGGCTTTCAGATTTTGCTAAAATCGAGAACGGGACTGTGCTGATTTACATGCGTCGATTTCGCAAAACGACAACCTAGACCCTTGTTCTCATAATAAAATATCAATAAATCATGATATTGCGTGCGTAAGAGCTGCTCATAATGCGTCTTGATCAAGAGTTTAAGTGCTTACTCGTAAATATTACCAAGGGTGGTCCAAAAGGCGACGGCCTAAATTTTTTTTCAGTGCTATTTAAACATTCCCTAATGTATGTTCCTCGATTTTAGTAGTTTTCAAGTTGTTATTAAGGGTTTTTGACTTTACAGTTTGAAGATAGCTTTTACCTTAATAAAATATAACTACAGTAGCCTCAAAAAGTTAACAACAAATTGTCAATCAATCTATTGTGCTTAGCCGACAATGGTTTATCAATTCGATAGTACAACATGTGCAATAAACTGCTCCTAAAAAACTTGAGAAACGGTCGTAGGTCGGAAAAATAACCTTTTTATTTGAGGCAGTCGGCTAAAACAAACAGAGGATCGTTCCCTGTAAAAGTCAGCCCAAACATAGGCTGCTGTGATTGTTCGCGGGAAACAGTTGAATATGGTCCTTAAGTCTTTAATTTTAAGTTTAAAGTCGCATCTTGTTAATCCAATTCCAATCCACTGAAAATGTAAAGGAAAACCTTTGATTGTAACGGTGGCACTCGTGTCCAATTTCTTTGACATTTTGTGGAGATAAAAGGAGTATTTAAAATACATCTGAAGCCTTCGGACTTAAGGCTTCGTCTTTTGTGTTAAGAAAATAATCACCGTTATGTCATGAATGGTAATATTTTGTGTGTTTTAGGCTGAGTTGCACTATCTTGCTTACTTACTATAACAAACATCAAAAATCTGTGAAATTCCATACAAAATACACTGATTAATGTTATAGTTACGGGAAAATAAAGGCGCTGCAACTATGCCTTGGTGTTGCTGTATTAGTATTAGAGAATAATAATAAATAATAAATTGTTTCAACAAACACACCAATTACCTAGCCCAAAACTAAACCTGAGCTTGTGCTATGATAGGATAACGGATAGAAATACTTAAATACATATAAACATCCATGACTTAGGTACAAATGCTCGTGCTCATTACACAAACATTTGCCCCTTGCGGGATTCGAACCCGCAACCGCCTGGTTAAGTAGTCCGGTGCGCGAACGACTACACCAAGACGGTCGACGATGAAATTCCAGACACAATACAAAATCAATTAGGCAGTCTTATGATTCTCGAGGCGTTAACGAGTTTGGGCCTTTTGTTATACTGTATATTGTAAACCATACCTATATTCTTGACTCGTTTAATGATTTTTAGCTTCAGGTTTTGATTCCCTTGGAAAAATGGGCTCAAATGGGTGTATCTTGGGTTGCATAGACTTTGAAGCTTGATTTTTTACAGCTTCAAAGGACCGCAGACATGGATATTTGATCTTAATTCCAACCTAATTAATAGAATCAGGCGTTACTTTGCGGAAATCCATTATCAGATGGGAAAAATAAAATACAATTATTTTGCTTTAAATTTCCGCTAAGAGACGCTAGCGCAGGCAACAAAACCACACCAACCGCAACCGCTTTGAGTACCAGTTCAGGCAAATGCAGAATGCACCGCCCTCCCTCCCTCAATACGCATGCACTACAGCTAATGCAGTTGTTAGTTACCAACACCAACGTGCAAAAAACCTCTTTTTGGTCTCTTTGAGGTTTTTTGCACGTTGGTGTTGGTAAAAAATAATTGTATTTTATTTTTCCCATCTTAATTCCAACCTAATACACGCCTTTCTGAGGAAAAGGGTTCTGACCTGACAGACAGACAGACGGACAGCAAAGTGATCCTACATTTTAAAAGAGGCTTTGACAATAGTGACCGAGTTTCTTGTGCTGTTTCTTAGCCCTAGCCCACAAGAATTGGTATTGCCTAAAAATATTTTGAGACATGTTTAAGTTCCTGTTCCTGTTTGTCTACATAAAAAAAAATGACTTTTATGACTATAAGGCCCCGCGCAGATGGGCCACCAACCACAGTCACCGGTGGCTAGCGACTCGCTGTTTACATTGTATTTACTAATACGTTTTGTATAGAGTCACCGCACACGTAAAGTGAGTGGCGTCCTCGACACGCCACCTGTAGCCGGTGACTGCCACTCCTGACTCAGTGTCCGCGATATGCCATTGATAACGATCACTCGCCACTCGCCATGTTGACAAAATGTCTGTCAAATGATATTGTTAATAGACAACCACCACTAACTACTGGTGGTAAAACTACCAACCACTGGTGGCAGCCATCAACCATCTTCGTTTGCGCGAGACCTAGGGTATAGCAACAGCCACCGGCTCGTGGTTTATGGCCCATCTGCGCAGAGCCTAAGGATTCCTTTTGAGGTTACACCGCTATGTTGTGGAACTCACCCGCTTTAGTGTTTCCGACGGATTACAACCCAAAGACCTTCAAAGTCAGAGTGAACAGTCTTCTTCTGGGTGAGCTCGCTCCATCGTCGACTCTGTTTTCGCCACGTCTGGCTTAGTCTAGAGTTAAAAGCAAACCCATTTCGAAAAAAAAAGGGGTACGTTACCCTTAAACGCTGATTACCCTTGAATTGAGGTCGTGCAATTAAGCTTTATTGTTTGTTTCATTGCTACAGCATAATGTAATTGCTATAAAGCTGGTGAGAGAAAGCTCAACGCTTCAAAAGGACAATGCACTAAAAGCTCGGTTGGGGCGCTTTCGTGACATCCGCCGGAAGCTCGCACAAGCTTATCATCACGTACGCTGAGCTTTGGAGCTTTCAGAATACATGTCCCGACGACAGCAGCTAAAACTGTAGCATTTTATAAAGTTGTGATTGGGGCGATTTTGCAACAAAATTGTGTAGTGTGCGACTGTATTGTACCTAGCCATAAAAGCAAAAAAAATTTACATTTATTTGTAAATTTAAATAAACAAAAAGTAAAGGGTTTACACTACTATTATAAGTTCTTTTTAGGGTTCCGTACCCAAAGTGTAAAAACGGGACCCTATTACTAAGCCTCCGCTGTCAGTCTGTCTATCACCAGGCTATATCTCATGAACCGTGATAGCTAGACAGTTGAAATTTTTACAGATGATGTATTTCTGTTGCCGCTATAACAACAAATACTAAAAACAAAATATAATAATTATTTAAGGGGGGCTCCCGTACAACAAACGTGTTTTTTTGCCGTTTTTTGCTCGATATTAATAATGACAAGAGGTGGACGCTTGAAATTTTCACAGAATACTAATGTTTATTTTCACTTTAAAAATAAAATAAAAAATAAGGGGGCTCCCATACAAAATTGTTATTTTTTACGTTTTTAAAATTAAATAAAGGTCATAAGTCAACTGTTGTGTGTGTGTATAGAAAATGTACGGAACCCTTAGTGCGCGAGTCCGACTCGCACTTGACCGGTTTTTTTTTCTAAGCAGGTATTTGACCGTAGTTGAACTAATCACACATGATTGCGAGGTGTAGACATGGTCTAGGGTGGTTCGTATGAGGGCGGCCCGCTGCTACTCCACAGTGGCGGGCGCAGTGGCGTGTGCCCTGGCCGGGACCCCGCCTTGGGAGCTCGAGGCCCGAGTCCTGGCCTTGACATACGCGCGACGGTCGGAGCAGCGTTCTCGGGGAGAGCGCGGCTCCCTATAAGAGGAGCGCGCTTTCGAGCGCCAGACCCGAGATCTGCTGATTTGGGCCTAGACCGGGGTCCTAAACTCTTCGGAGTCGGGTCGAGCCACCCTCGATGCCCTGACCCCGGTCCTGGCCCGATGGATAGAGAGACGGCACGGCTCCCTCACCTACCGACTGGTGCAGGTCCTCACCGGACACGGGTGCTTTGGCGCCTATCTGCACCGGATCGGTCGGGAGGAGACCGCCGCGTGCCACGAGTGCGGTGCTGCGGAGGACACGGCTCAACACACCCTTGAGTCGTGCCCTGCGTGGGAGTCGCAGCGCGCACTCTGGTCGCGGAAATCGGCCAGGATCTCTCCCTACCCAGCGTGGTGGAGGCCATGCTCGGGAGTGACAGAGCCTGGAAGGCCGTCACCTCCTTCTGCGAGGACGTCATCTCGCAGAAGGAGGCAGCAGAAAGGGTGCGGGAGGAGGACCCTCTTGCCGCCCCGATCCGAAGGCGACGTACGGGGCGGAGACGGCGGCGTTATAACCACCTGATCCCCCCTGGTGGAGGCCAGCCAGCGTTGGGTAGGGGGGTACCCACGCCGGCATTGCACGCGCCTCCACCGCCGCCCGACGGGAACGACTGGCTCAAAACGACTCATGAGCTGCCAGGTGACTGACGGAATGTCGTTGGTTTTTAGTCGGTATGGGCGTCTGAGCTCGAGTCCCACATAACTCGCCGCCCGGGGGGACGGCGAGTATGCGTAATGCATTTTCCAACGTTAAAAAAAAAGGTGGTTCATATCTGCCTAGTAAAAACCTATTTACTCTAGCCTTAAAAATGCCCAGGGGCCTTTCTCCGCGTTGATGATTTGCGTGTTTTCGAGTGTAGCCATCACGCTCGTTCGCGTTGACATTCTGGCATGAGTGACAGGGACGGCTACATTTGAAAATACGGACATCGTCAACCGGAGTAGGTACGGCAGGGTCATAATCTTTGGGGAAGAAATTACCAGGCAAAGAGTTCCAGTCCTTAGCTGCTCGCATCATATTATATTTTAGAGCCCGTTCACACGATGACGATTCGTGATTTTTGATTCGTCTTTTTTCACGATTCGTTCTTTTTTTTGACGGCGACAATGCTTTTTGGATGCCTATGTTCACACGGATCAATCGTGATAAATGACGATACGTCTTAAATCTAGTATCGTGTTTTTAAAAATCACGAATCTTTAAAATACACGGATTTTTGCATTTGAATTCCCGTGTGGATCAGTCATTGACGATTCGTCAAAATATAGGATACGTCATGACGGATGGACGTTCACATTGCATACGGAATCTTGTTTTTTCACGATTCGTCGAAAAATTCCAAATTGGTGGTATCAGCGGATTCGTCACAATAAATTCACGATTCGTGTATTTTGACGAAACGTGATTTTTAAAAAACACGATACTAGATGTAAGACGTATCGTCATTTTTCACGATCGAACGTGATACGTGTGAACATGGGCATTCAGGGCAGGTTTTGTATCTACCTGTAATCCGATCAGTGCTGAGCGGCGTGTAAGTGGGCCTCATGTTCCTGGTTCTATCTTCATCGTCTGCCGGCCGTTGGCGTCGGTGTAGAACACGGCTTTGTTGTCCAGGCTAGTAGCATACTTGATGAACACTTCTTTTTGAAATTTAGCAACCTACGCTTATATGAATTTATCCCCAAATGTTGAGAAATGAGGACTTGGAAAAGGCCTAAGGCAGTCGTGGAATATCCAGCTATACTTGATCTCAGCTCAAAATTAAAAAATCAATGTATTTCGTATCGTTTGGTCTTGGTGTAGTGGTTCGCGCTCCGGGATACAAAACCAGTGGTCGTGGGTTCGAGTCCCGCAAGGGGCAAATGTTTGTGTGACGAGTACGTGCTTTTGTACCTAAGTCATGGATGTTTATAAACGTATTATAAGTATGTCTATCTGTTATCCTAGTCACCATAGCACAAGTTCATGCTTAGTTTGGTTCTAGGTAATTGTTGAAACTATTTATTTATTAAAGGTATATTCGTAACTGGAACTCTCTTCAAGCTTTTTTTACAATACAAGTTGTTTACTTCAAGCCATCAAGGGGATCACCAATGATAAATAAGCAATGGAGCAACCGAAACGAAGTAAAACAGAACGTCGAATTGTTTTGGATGATTAATAAGTTCGTTTGATGTAGGGACGTGCACTTATCGATGGACTGGTTGTTGACTGACAGACTTATGAATATGTCATCCTAGCCGAACTTTGACTACAGCCGCCAATATCAGCAGAGATTAGCCAACTGCGTGGGAGATATTACAGTGCACAAGTGTGTGCGTAATACACAGCTGCACTCTCTGTTCCTTTACTCTCATAAGTCGGTGAGATGGCAGTTCGACATGACTGTAGAGAGATCAGGCCAGATCGTATAATTGACACACAGAATAAAATATAAGGAAAAACTACAATTTCATAGGAAAACACCAAACGTAGAGACTCTTGATTTGATTTGTATTTGTTGCGTCACAAGAAAGTGCTATTCAGGTCACGGATTGCCTCTCTTTACCCTGCTTTCTATCGAATAACCTTATAGAAAAGATACTCCCAAAACCGTAGGGTTGTACGTTGTAGGTATTGAACGATGCAACGCAAAGTGAGTAAGTCTCGATTGTAGAGAACCTGCTCCACCGACCGGTCGGACTTGCCCATGTAGTTGTAACTTAATATATATCTTAACTAGCAGCTCCCCGCGACTTCGCCCGCGCCAAAAGTAGGATTTTCCATACAATTTTTCATCCCCCATTTCATCCCCCTGATGATTTTATATCGCGACAAAAAGTAGCCTATGTCCCTCCCAGTGTCTCAAACTATCTCTGTGCCAAATTTCATTTGATTCGGTTCAGTAGTTTCGGAGCCTATTCGATGCAAATAAACAAACAAACAAACAAATCTTTCCTCTTTATAATATTAGTATAGATATCATTTTTTTTTAAACTGGCGGTCCCGTTGGACTTCATCCGCGCTAATATCGGATTTCTCATACAACACGTCATCCTCATTCCACTCTCTTAGTTTTTTGTTTATATTTAACTAGTCTTTCTGCGTGTCGGCCCAGAGATAAATCCAACATGTCATACCTTTTTCCGTTTAAATTATGTTTTATAAAGATTTCAAAAATACCAACGCGTTTGCTGTTAGTTTTCATCACACCATTAAAATCAATATTGCATTGTTAAAGGCCAAAATATAATTGATTAAATCAGGCGTTACTTTTCGGAAATTCATTACGAAATTAATAAAAAAAATATTTTCCTATTTTCCGCTAAACGACGCCAGCGCAGGCACCCAAACACACCAAACATTACCTACCACGTTGAGTATTAGCTTGGACGAAATATATATAAGGACCAACAGTCGCCATACAAAGATGCGTTCCCCGATTTTTGGTTTACTTGTTTCTCACTAGATGTCTATAGAGGTATCAATCGCTGATAGAATGCATATTTTTAGCAACACTTTGCAAACTGGAACCTCCGACCCGACTAGATGACGTAGTAAATTTAATAAGATACAATAGATGGCGCTTAATATATTTGATTTCGTAAATCTGCTGGACTTTTATACATTATACTGTTTATTGAAAATATTTTCGTTTTGGACCTTTTAATTAGCCATAATGTGGTGTTTAATATATGTTATTGTCGAATAAAAAAAAGAAATATGTCGTTCTCAGACAAATTATTACCGTACTTTTGGTAGTGATTTTTATGACATTTTTTTTTTAATTTACTTCATTTCACACACTCTTTTTAATTTATGCACGATAATATGATTATTTGATAACAAGTTGAAAATCTTTTAGAACTAGAAGATAACTACTCAGTAAGACGATATCGGTAGTTTTGGCTGTAGCCGTCCCTGTCATACGTAATATTTCAGCATGTCAGTGCGACCGAGCGCGACGACTCAAAAATACTCTCACTCTACTACACTCTCCGAACAAAACCGAAGCCAATATCAGGGCTGTCGCGCGGTAAATTTAGCACTAAGTTTCCATACAGAGGCATGATTTTTGTCGTCAGTAGGTAATACGTTTTTAATAAATATGGTAAGTTGTAACGTACAACATGAACACACTGACCTATGTAAAAGCCTAATTGGATTTAAATACTACCTAATCGCGTGATTTGTAGACTATACAATGGATTCTGTGCTTAGGTACATTGTTTAAAAAAACAATAATACTTCTTAGGCCTTAGTTTAGTTAGCAGTTAGTCATAGGTTTAGGTTAGTAAAATATATTGAAGTGTTTAGGTATTTTATATTCGTATTTATCAGTGGAAATGTTGATACTGTTGCCGCTGTTTGTCAACTACTACAAACTGTAGGCTACTCCCATACTTTCCTACAGTTAATTTTATCATTATATTATTCAAAATTATTAGCAAATATTTTTTGTCCAATCATACATATTTATCATACACTTATTATATCTAAATTAGCTTAAACCTACTCGTACAATATTAATATTTACTTAACATAAAACACAACATTCGATGTGCGTCAGTTTATCGATATCGATTTCGACATCAACGTCGACATTTCGGTCTCCCTGCGGCTGCGCCGAACGAGAACCGGTATGAATGCAGTTGCGAGCAGGCCCTGCGCTCGCGCGCCTATCAACCAGTCGGAACTTACTACTCACGCGAAGCGCATGACGCTCGGGCTCCCACGTACTGTTTCCGATACGCTTATTTTTGCTGTATTTACTATCGCTTGCTTATAAACTTTCTACTATCTCTTCTGTGCTGTGCCTATACGTTTCTTTCTTATCCTTGCACCTTCTATACTACAACTTCTGTGTGTGTGTGTGACCTTTGGATTGGACAATATACCACCGCTTGAATAACCGTGAGTTGGACTACTTATTTACCGATCCCATCATCTACACCACTATACCTACACTGGTGACCCCTATAAAGAGCACAAGATGGATAAGGAATTCGAAGATGCACGTGGCGCACCGACCGATAGTAGTGATGTGCGCGTATCGATAGACCGTGGCGATGTCTGCAAGGTTAGCGCTCGGGTTCCACCATTTTGGCCCGAAGAACCAGAGATATGGTTTGCCCAAGTCGAGAGTCAGTTCGCAATTGCGGGCATCACAAGTGACCTCACCAAATTTAACTACGTCATCGGTCAACTGGACAATCAATACTCCAGAGAGGTCAAAGACGTTATCATTAAACCACCGGCCGACAATAAATACGAGAAGCTCAAAACCGAGCTAATCAAGAGGCTCTCGGCTTCCAATGAGAACAAGCTCAAACAGCTACTCATGCACGAGGAGCTCGGCGATAGAAAACCTTCAAGCTTCCTTCGCCACCTCAAGAGTCTTGCCGGCCAGGAAGTTAACGACGATTTTTTGAAGACCATCTGGATAAGTCGTCTCCCGCATGCCATCCAGACAGTTCTTGCAGGTCAGTCGTCGACGGCCACTTTGGATGATTTGGCTGACTTGGCTGACAGAGTCAACGAGCTTGCTGCCTCAACGCCTAGAGTCGCCGCCCTAAGCCAACCAGTTCCTGGATCCGTGTTTAGCGACTTGACGAGGGAAGTCGCCGAACTCCGGAAGCAGCTGCAGGATCTCGCGCTGCAAAACCGTGGAAGGTCTCGTCAGCCCAATCGGAACAGATCCTCCTCCAGGCAGAGATCTTAGTCAAACTACCGCAAATTCCCGCTGTGCTGGTACCACGGCAAATTCGGAGACAAGGCGAAGAAGTGTATCCGTCCCTGCGATTTCAAGTCGGGAAACGCCAGCGGCAGTCGGTAATGGCGACTGACGATTGCCATTCATCCTGAACCGGTCGCCTATTCGTCACAGATCGACCTTCGAAGACACAATTTCTCGTGGACACCGGAAGTGACTTGTGTGTCTTTTCCCGATCAGTGCTCCGTAACCGTCGTGCGCGAACTAACTTTGAACTGTGTGCAGCTAACGGTTCCAATATTGCTACATATGGTTATGTTCATCTAGATTTAGATTTTGGATTACGTAGAACCTTTCCTTGGCGTTTCATTGTAGCCGATGTGACAAAACCAATTATTGGTGTAGACTTTTAAATTTTTACAACCTCGTAGTTGATTGTCGTAATAAACGCCTTATCGATAACCTGACCACTGTTTCTGCTGTCGCTAAATCTGTAAAGTGTAACATTTTCTCTGTAAAAGTTTTGACTGGTGTGTCCCATAAAATTCTCGAAGAATTTCCAGAGATAATGCGGCCAGCTGGCGCACACTGAAACACACCACACAATACAGTACACCACATCCGCACGACCCCAGGGCCTCCAGTTTTCTCCAATCCTCGCCGGCTAGCTCCTGATAAGCTTAAGATCGCCAAACAGGAATTTCAGTCCATGCTAGCTGACGGTACAGCCAGACCTTCGGAAAGTCCTTGGTCTTCGCCATTGCATTTCGTACCGAAGAAGGACAACGGGTGGCGACCGTGTGGTGATTACCGCATGTGGAATGCTCGTACTGTTCCTGATAGGTATCCGATTAGACACATCCATGTCTTTGCCCATTCTATAACTGGCTGCAAGGTCTTTAGTACGCTAGATTTGGTCAAAGCCTACAATCAGATACCTGTCAGTGCAGACGACATTCCCAAAACAGCCATCACCACACCGTTCGGGCTGTTTAAATTCCCGTTCATGACCTTCGGACTTCGGAATGCAGGTCAGACTCTCCAAAGGTTTGTGGACGAAATGACCAGAGGGCTTGATTTTGTTTATTCCTACCTCGACGATTTTTTGGTCTTCTCGCTAGACCAGGTCCAGCATGAGGAACACCTTCGCCAGATCTTCACCAGGCTAAAAAACTACGGCATGCTGATAAACACCTCTAAATGCGTCTTTGGAGTTTCCGAGGTAAACTTTTTAGGTTACAGCATTTCCGAGAGCGGTACCAGGCCTCTGGATGAAAAGGTGCAGGCTGTCAAGGATTTTCCTCGCCCCACCAACGTACGCCAGCTGAGAGCTTATTTGGGAATGGTAAATTTTTACAGGAGATTTCTTCCCCGCGCTGCTGAAATACAAGCTCCTCTACATGCCTTGCTGTCGGGTCCACTAAAGGGAACACACCCCATCGATCTCACTGCTGAAGCTTTGAATGCTTTTGAAGCCTCAAAGGAAAGCCTCGCCAACGCTGCCTTACTAGCTCACCCCGATTGCTCAGCTACACTCGCTTTGGTGACAGATGCATCGGACAAAGCAATCGGCGCGGTCCTCCAGCAGCTTAAAGACGACGCGTGGCAGCCCTTGGCATTCTTTTCCAGGAAGCTAAGTCCGTCGCAAACTAAATACTCGCCATACGATCGAGAACTCCTCGCGATTTACGAAGCGTTCAAATATTTCAGGCACATGCTCGAGGCTCGGCACTTTATTGTCTATACTGACCATAAGCCAATCAGTTTTGCCTTCCACGAAAGGAAGAAAAACTGTTCGCCCAGGCAGTATAGACACTTAGACTTCATTTCTCAATTCACGACAGACATCCGTCACATATCCGGTAAGGACAACGTGGTGGCTGATACTTTGTCGCGAATTGAGGAATTGGAAATGCCAGTGAACTTCGAGCATATTGCTCAAGGGCAAGCCTCTGACCCCGAATTGGCGAACCTGCTTGCAGAAGGCTCATCTTTGCAGCTCGAAAAGTTTCAAGTACCTGGATGTCTCGTACCTTTGTACTGCGACGTCAGTACACCGACATCCAGGCCTTTCGTACCCAAATTTTATCGCAAACGAGTTTTTGACAACCTACACTCTCTAAGCCATTTGTTTGTTTGTCTCAGAGCGCTTTGTTTGGCCAGGGATAAGAAGAGACTGCAGGGAGTGGTCACGTAGCTGCGTTTACTGCAAGCGCGCCAAGGTGAATCGCCATGTGAGTGCCCCCTTAGGCACATTTAATTTACCTCGAGCGCGCTTCAAGGAAATCCATATAGACTTGGTTGGACCCCTTCCTCTTTCCGAAGGCTACCGGTACTGCCTGACGGCCGTAGATCGGTTTACCCGATGGCCGGAAGCCGTACCGCTAGCAGATATAACGGCTGAGACTGTTGCGAAGGCCTTGCTTTCTTCGTGGATAGCTCGATTTGGCTGTCCGACGAGCATTACAACAGACCGGGGACGGCAATTTGAGTCCAGTCTGTTTCAATGCTTGTCGACTATGGTCGGGTTCGAGCGCAGACTCGAACCCGACCACAGCTTACCATCCGGCTTGCAACGGCCTCGTGGAAAGATTCCACCGCCAACTAAAAGCGGCAATAGTTTGTCACGCTAATGACAGATGTACAGAGTCGCTGCCTTGGGTGTTACTCGGCATACGAACATCTTTCAAAGAGGACATTCAGGCATCCTCCGCTGAGATGATTTACGGCGAACCATTACGCCTACTAGGTGAGTTTTTTGACACTGGCACAGGAGGTACTACAGATGTATCTGAATTCACAGCTCGTCTACGGAACTTTGCCCAAAAATTGCGACCCACACCATCTTCGCACCACATAAAGCCCAAAATGTTCATTTATAAAGAACTGGCCACATGTGATCACGTTTTCCTCCGAGAAGACGAATCACGTGGTTTGCTTCAGCCTGCGTATTCTGGGCCTCATAAAGTAATATCCAGGGGAGATAAGGTCTTCAAGATTCTTCTGAAGGACAAGGGGGTCACAGTATCAATAGACCGCCTAAAACCGGCCTTTATACTCACTGATCGTATCGAAGAATCAGACCCAGAACCTCAAAAAGAATATGTAACCCGTTCTGGGCGCAGGGTAAAATTTACCGATTTTTATCGCCCTTGACGGTCTCTGGAGGGGGGTGGTGTAGGCTACTCCCACACTTTCCTACAATTAATTTTATCATTATATTATTCAAAATTATTAGCAAATATTTTTTGTCCAATCATACATATTTATCATACACTTATTATATCTAAATTAGCTTAAACCTACTCGTACAATATTAATATTTACTTAACATAAAACACAACATTCGATGTGCGTCAGTTTATCAACGCGCCTATCAACCAGTCGGAACTTACTACTCACGCGAAGCGCATGACGCTCGGGCTCCCACGTACTGTTTCCGATACGCTTATTTTTGCTGTATTTACTATCGCTTGCTTATAAACTTTCTACTATCTCTTCTGTGCTGTGCCTATACGTTTCTTTCTTATCCTTGCACCTTCTATACTACAACTTCTGTGTGTGTGTGTGACCTTTGAATTGGACAATATACCACCGCTTGAATAACCGTGAGTTGGACTACTTATTTACCGATCCCATCATCTACACCACCATACCTACAAAACCAAGAGCACAATAGACAGATTTGTTTTCGTACGGTATTTTAATAAACGCCATCTATGACTTTTAAGAGTACTAAATGAAATTGGCAACAAGCATGGAAGTCCGCTGATAGCAGACAGATAGACATTGCACGAAAATTAAAGCATTGGCTAGCTTTATTAGCAACGTCATCTGGATGTTACTCATTTTTTGTGAATTTCCGGGGAACGCTGTTTTGTATGGCGATTGTTGGTCCTTATATATTTCGTCCATGGTATTAGTTCAGGCACAGATACAAATTATAATTAAGGCAAATGCAAAATGCGCCGCCTGCCCTCCCTCAATACGCATGCTACAGATATTGTTAGTATCCAACACCAACATGTAAAAAACCTCGACGCGTTTCGCAACTTCACGTGGCATCGGACAGCACGGACTGAGCAAGTTTTTAAAACTTTTGGAAATAGGTTTTGCTCTTGACTCTAGACTAAGCCAAGCATGGCGTAGACAGCGTTGATGACGGTGCAGTGAGCTCACCTAGAAGCAAATTTTGTTTTTTCTATTTAAAGGCAAAATACCATATTACGAATAGGAGCCTGTTTTAACCGAAAATTTAGAACGAATTGTGTCAGAATAAATTATTTACAAGCGATAAGCTAAACATAAATAAATATTCGACAACATCATATAAGCTCTGATCCCAAAGTTACTTGTGTTATGAAAATCAGAAGCAATGGCAATCACAACATCTAAGCCCTATATTGACCCAACCGGGGATCGAACAACGAACCTCAGATACCACTTGACCAAAGAGCTTGTCAAAACACATCCAGCAAAGCCACAGACAGTGAATTTGTTTAAAAAAGAGGTAGCCTTGTCATTTCGTACTGCGCAATTCGAATTGACGCTCCGAGCACACGTTCCTTGACGTGTCAAATGTTACATTTGATTGCAAAATTGAGCAAATTGCTCAACTTGAGGCAATCCATTTCCGCGCGCTAATAACCCATCTATCTCTTTTAAATGCACTATCATTGTAGCAAAGCAGTCAAATACGTGAAAAAGTTATCGATAAATTGTCATTTTCCCCACACTAGACGACTAAGACAGTGCTCATCGAGGAACTTGGACTTTGATCTTTGAATTGGAGCAAATGATTTTCCTCAAAATGCTTGCTATTATTGTTTTTTTTACCGGGAAGACCTTGTTACTCGAATATTATTGCTTGTTTGTTAACTTTTGACAAACAATGTAATTGTAAAGTATTTTATAAGAGTGCTTGTAACCGTCTTGCTGAAATTGGATCTCGGCGTTTGATGAAGGTACTTAAATTAATTTCTGGGGCGATGTAAAGGAAAATACAACAGAGTATCGATTTTCACGACCCCTGACCTCTCTTCTGTCATGTTGGACTGCCGTTTTATGTATATATATATATATGTATGTCGTGGCCGCATCGTAGAATTGCCCATTTCATGAAATGATCGGCCATTTAATGAAATGGTTGCATTTCATGAAATATTTCACTGTCCATTGGCCATATCATGATGTGCCCAGGCCAGATCAATGATAAGAAATCGTTTGACGATAGGGCCAGATGGACGCACTGCTATTTCATGAAATAATCAATCCTAATTGATTATATCGTGGAATTGTTTCATTGACTACCGGTAGAGGCACTGTAAGCGCCTAAGCGCATTGTTTGTGTCAAGATGGCGGCCCTTGTAAGCGAAGACGTATTTTCTCACAGCAAAAACGCGAATAATTCGTTGTTAAACGTGGAAGAAAGTGATAACTATAATATTTTTTATAAATAATATAAGAGTTACCTAATTAGTAAGTATGCGATTAAGACTCAGGTAAAGAAACATTCCTACCAAAAACTTGAGATACCTATAAAACTCTAGTGCGCGCCAAAGATGTCACGGGTAGTTCAGTGCGTGTGAGCGCGTTCGTCCATGTGCCTTTTTAGATTAAGTAAGTTTGTTATACTTATTTTAAAATTATTTTAATATTCTATAGTAAATTTAAACAACTAAAAATAAACAAGTACGTAACAAAATTGTTCTGAGTTTTCATTAAATATTTTATGGTTACCCTATTTTCACGATATGGTCAAACGTGGGTTTAATGATTTGGTTACCATTAGTTGGCCACTTCATGAAACGTGAACACTTCACAAAATGGTCAACCATTTCATGAAATGATCAATTCAGCGATTTGGCCACGACATATACATATATGGACTATGAGAGTTAAAAACAAAAGAGAGTGCAGCTACCTAACTATAACTACAAAAGACATAGTCAAAAAAGATAGGTACAGTGACGGTAGAGCATCAATATGTATACATTTGCATTCGATTTGAGACCCTATTATAATGGCATAAAAACTTATTTGTATACATTTTTTTTGCTTGTGACTGTACATCAGTTTGGTGCAGGCTGGATTGTCCATACATTCTTGTCATCAAGATAGTCTTGAATTTTATAATACGTTTTAGACATTAGGGTAGTTTTGACAGATTTAAACTAAATAATAGCATATACGAGGGTCAAACTGAAAGTTCTTAGAAAATCAAAAACTGATTACATTAGCCAGTTATTAGTTTTATTATATCTTTTCAAAATATTGTCCATTGACGTCAATACACCGCTGCATGCGATGGAACCACTGGGAAAAGCACTTTGCCCACTCGTCCTTAGGGGTCTCTTCAATGGCATCGCGATACGCAGCCACCGCTTCTTCAGCATTCATAAACCGCTTTCCTTTAAGTTTTTCTTTAATTTTTGGAAATAAATAAAAATCACAAGGCGCGAGGTCGGGGCTATACGGCGGGTGACCCAGTAATTCAACGTTTGATGTCGCCAAATAGTCGATCGTTCGCTTGGCGGTGTGCGACGAGGCGTTGTCGTGGTGAAGGAGGATTCTACTGCGAGGTCGTTTCTCTCGAACTTTTTCCAAGACAAGTGGCAAACAATTGGTAGTGTACCATTCTGCAGAAACTGTTTTTTGATCCTCTAACACAATTGTTGCGAAATGACCTATCCTTCCAAAGAACGAGGCCACCATTTTTTTTCCCGCACTTCGATCTCTCTTCACTTTAGTTGGCAACTCCTCGAAAGGAAACACCCACTGAGCAGATTGTCTTTTGGTTTCAGGATCATAACAGTAAATCCAGCTTTCGTCACCTGTTAGTATGTCGAACACAGCATTTGAGTCACCTCCGTTAAATCTTTCAATCATTTTACGGCACCAATCCACACGATGGAGTTTTTGAGCCTTAGTCAAATTATGAGGTATCCACCGGGCGCAAAGCTTCCTGACCGCTAA
This sequence comes from Pyrausta nigrata, assembly GCA_949316185.1. Taxonomy (NCBI): domain Eukaryota; kingdom Metazoa; phylum Arthropoda; class Insecta; order Lepidoptera; family Crambidae; genus Pyrausta; species Pyrausta nigrata. Next base: position 1,039,102 of record OX438943.1, read on the forward strand.
ATGTTCGTGGAGGATTTTGTGCACTTGACTCATACCGATGCCTAAGCTTGTCCGAATCTGCTGATAGGTCACTCTTTTGTCAGTCTCTATCATACGCCGCACAACACAGATGTTATTTTCAGTCGTCGCCGTAGAAGGCCGTCCCTCACGTACATCATCAGTGAGATTAGTGCGACCACGTTTAAACTCATTAAACCAGTTGTAAACAGTCGCACGAGATGGGGCTTTATCGTGAAAGGCCAATCGTAGTCTATCATAACTTTCTTGTTGACTTAAATGACATCGAAAGTCATAAAAAATCATTGCACGAAAATTTTCTCGTGTTAAATTCATTTTGACGTGACACAGACAATTTTCAATTTGCCGCCAAGTCGTAAAACAAATGACAAATGAATGAAATATATACTCAGTAATATTGGCAAAGAGTTCTATTTTCAAATTTTAGAATATTTTTTTTATTATATTGTTTATAAGTGGCCAGTTCTAAGAACTTTCAGTTTGACCCTCGTAATAGGTAGTTCGACAACATTAGGTTTTTTTTTAAATGTTATATAAGTTCCCAAAAATGAATAACCTAATTGTTCTGGCAAATCTAAAAGTCTGGAACGTAAAATATTGGGCATTTCTAAATCTACTGCGGGCCTACTTGACTGATCTCGGTTTTTATTAAACTTCTCAGCTGAAAACGAACCTTTGTTATACAATTTCCCAAATTGAACTACCTAATTGTTATGGCAAATCAAAAGTCTGGAACGTAAGCATTTGGGCATTAAATCTACTGGCCAACCTGGCTGATCTCAGTTTTTATTAAACTTCTCAGCAGAAAAGGAACCTTACTGTTTCGTACTTAAAGCTGGGAATTCGTCGCGCGGTCCCAGTGCCGTCTACTCAAGCGCTTATGCTTTGGCCACACTGGAGGTAGCACGCTTGGTAGCAGCTTAAAGGGAAGCTAAATTAAATACCACTAAGCTGTATTAAGTAGCTAAGGCCCTCTTACACACCTCAGGATTAGCTAAGCGCAAGTGGGCTTTTAACTCAGAACATAGGCTTTGTGCTAGTCTGGATTAGCTGTTCTGTACTGGCGTAAGTGGACCTTCCAGATTAACTGATCCAGACGTGCGCAAGTGGGCTTTCAACTCAGAAAATAGGCTTTGAACAAGACTGGATTAGCTAATCCGGACTGCAAGTGGGCCTTATTTGGTTCACATGGATGTGACGTCCAAGCGATCAACTTACTTCTTTCCGCTCAGCGTGCCACCACCGATGTGGCCGTAGCCTTAGGCTTTCATAATATTTAGTACATCTAATTGGCATAATTACTTGTTTCTAGGAACATATTTTTGAAATAAGCACCTCTTAGGAGCATTTAAACGGTACTTTTGCTCTCTATTAATAATTATTTTGGGAGATTTGATCTAATTAATAATAATCCTGAATAAAATTGTACTTAATCTTGATTTGAGAAATCTGAGATTCAAAAGCGCCACCAAAGATTTAAGTACTGAAAGTACTGGAACATAATTTTATCTCAATATATATATTTTTTTATTTAAATCAAATTTCACTTACAAAAATTAATCGACTGTGTCATCTGGTGGGACTCGAACCCACGTCCCTTCGCTATCCGGGCGAGTGCTCTTACCAACTAAGCTACGGAGGACGTTAGTCAGTCGACGAATTTTTAGCAAGTGCTTGTTACGCCAGTGAGCTGGCGTTCGATTTCATCAATACTTGGGGAATGTACCCGCATGTATCCAATGGAAATATTTTTACAAATATTTAACCATCAGTTAAGATGAAATCAGCTTAACTTATTATATTATGGATATATGGATAACTAGTAAGGACCGTAATTTTGCTAGAGCACCCAGCCGGCTTGAAAGCTATAGCGATAGCGATTCCAATTACAAAGAAATGAAATATGAGTTGTTATTTTTCATTAATTTAATAGCTTTGCTCTTCTGAGGTTATTTTCAAAGCTGTTGCTTCCGTGAAAGCTATAATAATAATAAATAAAAGAATCTTTATTGTATTATTATTACAGCTTTCACGGAAGCAATAGCTTAACTATTGCAATTTGAAAGCGATCGATTGGACGATAGTCCGGCGCGTTTGATACCTACTACGTATTGTGACACACGTTCTTTGAAAAGGTGACGACTGTGCAGTAATAGCCGACTTAACTTGGTTCGTGTCACAAAAAAACTGCGTAACGGTGTAAATTTTAATTACGTCCACTGCTGAACATATGCATTCCCCATAGCATAGATGTGATCTGTCACAACAAGCGATCCGAATCCAGTGCGTTCCTGTGACTTATTAGGTCGTATGTCCAATTTAAACTTTAACTTAATTGAACTTAAAAATAAAATGATTGTGTAAGTGTTAAAAAAATAAATAAGTGTATTTTTTTAGTAAGTTAACTAGTGTAGTATACCTACTTAGTTTTTATTGAAAGGCTTTAAGGAGGGACTTATTTTTGTTAAGACATTGGGTTTGATGATGCAGCGCATGACGCAAGTATGTAAAGTCAACGCCTTTTCAAAAATATTCCATAAAGTCGTATATGAGGAATAACAGATCAAAGTGTATTAACTTCGTCAATGTAACTTTTGGGATAAAGGCATAATCCATAATATTTTTAGGAGAAGGCACTATTTCTGAACCTGGATTTAATAAAGTTTGAAACGATGTAAACGTTTGATTCTTTTTTATAATCAAAGTAATATTAATTACTTTTGAAATAGATAAAAAATGCGTTCTGTACAATTTATTTCGGTGGGTGGAGTTAATACACTTTGGACTGTTACTCCTCATATAATATGCTAATAGCGTCGTAAATGATTATATATTTTTTCACCAAACACACCAATCACTTAGTCCCAAACTATGCGTGAGCGTGCAGAGGCAAATTTTATTTTCAAGGTCCAAATGTTACACAATTTTATAATCAGAATATAATTTTAACAATTCCTCATTTTTTGATTCCTTGGAAGGTATCTCGCGTCAAATAATATTTGATATTAGAAACTGTAAATCCGTTGGAAAAATATAATTGAATATATCGTATGATTTTCATGACATTTGGCAAATCTTTACTAAATGTTGTGGTGATTATATTCATTAAGTAGTTTTTACAAACATATTTGTTTCCACCATCTTATATTTTAAATCTTTATTCATTAAATTCGTCGACAGTGACTGCGTTAAGTGGACTATACGGTCTATAAGAAAACCCGGAGCGATATAATTAAACCAATAGATGGAACTCCCAACAATTTAATTTCGGCTCTTTGACGAGAAGTGATGATGAAATAGAAATATAGAAAGACCACTTCTTTGACCCATTCGCAATACTTACCTAAAACGCGCAATGATATTATTTTATACTACTTAATTATCAAAGGCTGATCTTTTAGGAAATAAGAATCATTTTTCATACAAAATACAGTATCTACCTATCTACGATTGATTTTAAAATGTCATCATCTGGTATGTGACACTTCTAATTAAATGATAAAGCAAATATGTCCCTGAATAGTTATTCGAAGTGTAGTTAATTTTAGGATTATGGCCATTTGTTTGCGATTCAGACCTGGCTCACACCGCAATTTAGATGTGAACCACATGCGCGGGCCCTATTTAATAAACGTGACAATTCGACAAATATGTCGCTTTTTGACAAATAAAGCGTTTAATAAAACAAATTTGACAAGTTTTTCCTGACAATCGTCTGTCATGGTTGCGTTTACTAAAAAGGCCCGTGGTTGTTTGAGCTATCACGCGCCAACCAGATCGCATGGAAGATCAAGGCATGATCAAAGTTACCGGACAGAAGAATACAGGTCTGTGCTTAACTTGGTAGGCGATTAGCGTTCCGTGATCTGACTTTGCACTTTGTCTCTTATTATGGGAGGTGCTTATTATGGGAGGGTTTGGTTATGGCAGGTGCCTTGGTCCCTAAAAAATATGAAAAAATAAACATTGCACTAGGTCATAAAAAACTATAAAGGAAAAAATCCGCCTTCGACTTACAATCCGATAAGACAATAACTTACAATTAATAATGGCAAAAAAAACTACATAATCCAACGTTTTTTTTATTAATCAGCAAATTTATTCAAATCTGTTTACTACAATATTTTGATTTGTTTGTGTACCCTATTGATACTGCGCCGCGCGCACTCGCACGCGTACCTGCCTTGTTTTTATTTGTTTAAAACGTACCGTGAGAACCCCGACGACAAGTCGACATCGAGACGTTCCCTATGACACATGTACTAGACTGACCAGAGTGCTTTCGCCGCGTGTGTATCCTGTGAAGCTCCTTACAGACATTTCGAGTGATTGTGGCCTGTGAAGTGATACCTGAACCCTGACCGGCAAGTACCTAGCTATAATTGCTCAGACCTGACTTATTTTCCACCTGTCATTGTCGCCCTCCACGTGTAATCCACTGCCTAAACTCTCAAACATTTTGGTAGCAGAGCGTAGTTTTTTATTAGGACCCCATAATAGTAACGTAATTTGTTTAATTGAGAGTTATTTATTTGCTACTTTCCTTTGTAATTTGAACAAAACGTCTCGTCATAATAAACCTAACCTATTTACAGTAAATTCCTTAATAACATTCGAGCACAACCCCTTTTACATAAGTGTCGATTAAATCGATTAGCGCGTTAATTACCTACCCTTTGAGTGCAAGTGAGGAACGCGAGCGCTTTGTTTCCTTATTGATCACGCCTTTACCGCGTGACCGCATGCGAGTTGTTTACGAAATACGTTTGCGATACCCGGTGCATCTGTGCCGTCCCTTACTATTTGTCCCTTTACGCATCCTATTGAAATCTTTTGTAAGTTTAATTTACCTACCTTGTTTCTTGCGATTTAAAGTAAATAAAATGTCGGATACCAAAACCGGCAACGAGACCGTAAGGGCCGTACTTTACACGGATACAGCTGAATACCGTGAAGCTATAGGTGAACTCCGTTATATTAGTGACTGGGTTGATGATTCCCACCGAGTTCTTGAGACCTTTTCCTCCAATCGTATGCGAGCGCGTCTTTCCGACCTGCCACTTATGTGCGATAAGTTTTCTGCCGCTTGTTCGAAGCTGTTAGGTAATCTCGATCCTGCGATTTATGAACAAGAATATGTGCAAGTTAAGAACGAGATGCGCGTAGTAAGGGACAAAGTAGACGACTTAAAAATTAAGTTAGACGAAATACGACCTCACCAATTTGAGACGTCCCGTACTAGCACCCCCTTCAAAGAGAATAAATCCCTGGCTATTGATAACCCGGCTAGTAAGTTGCCTGACCTACCTATACCTAAGTTTGATGGCCGTCCCGATAGTTGGATCAGTTTTATAGACCAGTTTGATAGCGTGGTGGACAACCAGCCTACCCTTACCCCGACTTTGAAGCTACACTATTTAGTGGGAGCCTTATCGGATGAACCTCGTCGATTGATACAACACCTCAAGATTGAGGCGGGCAATTACACCGTGGCCCGTGACCTCCTAAAACGTAGGTACCATAACCTTCGTGTTTTAGCGGATACCCACATAGCTCAAATAATGATGCTCCCTATTATAACGCCTAAACTTTCCGGGATACGTGTGTCGTTCCTGAACCCCCTGCTTTCGACTTATCGATGCTTAGAGAGATTGGAACTTCCTGTTAAACATTGGTCGTACCTATTAGTTCACTTATGCCTAGCTAAACTGCCTTCAAAGTTAAAATCGAGATTTGAACGTCGTTATGGCGATAATCCTAATCACCTCCCTACTTTTGATCATCTTATTACCTTTCTTGAGGATGAATGTAGGCACCACGACAATGTAGGTAGTGCTTCTGTCGTTGACACTACTACCCCCCCTACTGTGAGCTCCCCTCGTTTGCCTAAACCTAACGCGCGTTCCCCACCTCCTGCGAGAGCCTTTGTTACCTTTGCGACGACATCTAAATGTCACCTTTGTAATAGTACTTCGCATTACTTACGCGAGTGTCCCGATTTTATTCGCCTTCCTACACGTCAACGTGTTACCTTTGTAAAAGAAGCCCGACTGTGCTATCGATGCCTGGATAAACACTCCATATCCCAATGCACGCGAAATTATCGCTGTCGCACGTGCCGCCGTTCCAGTCATCACACATCACTGTGTTATAATGACTCCTCTCCTGTGAATTACGATCGCGAGCGCTCATACCGAGACGTCGCGGCCTTAGCTTCTAACCAACCGCGGCAATCTCCACAAAGTCACTTAACGGACCGTGTGTCACCCCCACGTACTGAATGGCACCGTGTTCGCACCCCACCACCTCATGATTCCCGTAGAGTATCACCTCCCCGTTCGGGCGGGCGATCTCCACCTGCACCCAACGGTAACCGTACTTATATTGCCCCTCTAGGTCGAAGAACCCAAGATGAACGTGCATTTCATCATAAGTACAATGAGGCCCCACAATTCTGACTAGAGACTACCCCCTTCCATACCCGCTTTTACACCTTTACCTCGCAATTTTCTCGTTCTTTTACCTACGGCCTTGATTCATGTTAAAACCTCGTCTGGATATTATGTGGAAGCGCGTACCTTATGTGACACTGGTGCTCAGGGCTGCCTTCTTACTACTGAGCTTGTTGTTGACCACATGAACTTACCTATCATTCCTTCTCCAGTTCCTGTTCGTGGAATAGGTAATGTTCAAGCAATTAATTCCCCGGGCATTGTATCCTTTTCATTTAAGCCAGTTAATTCTGCCTTTCCAGAAATCTTCACCAGTGCAATAGTTGTTGATGTGATTGCTGGTACCCTCCCAGAGGTAGACTTACCTAAAAGTGTAATTACCTGTACTAAGCACCTCCCTCTTACTGACCCTTTATTTTACAAGCCTGGTACTATAAGTGTACTTCTTGGAGCTGACGTCATTGGTCGCCTTTTAAGGTCCGAGTTGTTTGTGTCCCCTGATGGCCTTACTGCTATCTCGACGATATTTGGTTATGTCCTGTGTGGTCCTGTTTATGGAGGATTTACTGATTTGGAACCCCCCATGACTGGAGTCTCGCTGTCCCAAATAGTTGAAAAATTCTGGAAAATCGAAGAGGCCCCCCAATCTCCAGTTGCGAACCCCTTGGATATAGAGTGTGAAATGTTTTTTAAAGAAACTACCACTCGTGGAAGCGATGGTAGATTTATAGTTAGACTCCCTTTTCTTCATGATCGTCCACCTCTCGGTGATTCTAAAACCAATGCCTTACGGCGATTCCATAATCTTGAGAAGCGTTTGCAAGCCAATCCTAATTTTCGAGAGAAATATATTTCCTTTATGCGTGAGTACCTTGACCTAAACCATATGTCCCTTTCTTCATATGACTCGACCCGGGAACATTATTTTATCCCTCATCATGGAATTTTTAAGTCTGTTAGTGACAAAAATCGTATTGTGTTGGTTAAAAACCACTCCTCACCTCCTTCAGACTTTTGAGGCTAATCGTGTCTCCCAGATTAATAATAGTCCTACACCTAGTGAATGGAGGCACGTCCCAGGCTACATGAACCCTGGTGACTGTGCATCGAGAGGTATGTCAGTCACCCGACTGATCGACCACTCCCTTTGTGGTTGACGCAGTCTCCTGACAACTGGCCCGGTATTTCGGAACCTAACCCAAGTAGTAATCTTCCGGGACTACGTTGTTTAGTAGTCTCTGCCGATGTTCCTACCCCGGATCCCTCATTCTTATTAGAGCGCTATAGTTCTTTGAACAAGCTAATAAACGTGATTTGTTACCTAAGGCGGTTTTTTATTTCCTAAATCTTACTTGTCCTACCTGAGCCCTGAGGAACGGAGAGATTCCCTTTTGTTTTTAGTGAAAATCGTTCAATTTACCTCCTTTTCTGATGAACTTGATCGCTTACGGCGTGGCGATCCTATCACTAACTCCCTGAGAAAATTAAATTTATTTCTGGATGACGGAGACCTAATTCGAGTTGGAGGCCGATTACGAAACTCCGATCTATCCTTTAATGCGCGCCATCCCCTTCTTCTGCCTAAGAATGGTAATTTCGTGAACATCCTTATTTCACATTACCATCGCGAGAATGCTCATGCTGGTGTTAGTGCAATTCTTGCCATGTTAAATAGAGAGTTTTGGATCTTGTCTGCACGCAGAGCTATTCAGCATGTGATTATCGTCTCAAGGCGGCTGTATCTCAACCCTTCATGGGTGACCTACCTTAAGACCGCGTCACGGCTGCTAGACCGTTTGACGGTGTAGGTACCGATTTTGCAGGACCCTTTTTTACCAAAGTCCAGGCCTATAGGAACAAAAGGTTAGTGAAAAGTTACCTGTGTGTATTTGTCTGCCTTTCCACTAAAGCCGTTCACCTTGAGGTTGTGTCAGACCTAACTACTGAAGCCTTCATTGCGGCCTTTTCCCGATTCGTGTCGCGTCGTGGTGTACCTCGCCTAATCCGATCCGATTGCGGTCGAAATTACATCGGTGCCAACAATTACCTGAAAGAGTTAGAGTGTTTCCTGTCTCAAAACCAGGCGGCTATTGGTTCTGAGCTTTCAAAGCGGAACATATCCTGGGTTTTCGATCCTCCTGTTTGCCCTCATTGGGGAGGTCTTTTTGAAGCTGCGGTTAAATCGGCGAAATCGCACCTAATACGAGTAGTAGGCGATACCCTTCTTACGTTTGAAGAGCTGACCACTGTTTTTGCTAAAATTGAAGCAGTTTTAAATTCACGCCCATTGTGCCCAGTTTCTCCGGACCCTAATGATGTCGAAGTGTTAACTCCCGGCCATTTCTTGATTGGACAACCCTTAACTGCACTTCCGGAGTACCCTTATAAAGACGTAAAATTGCATCGCCTTACACGGTTTCAGCTAATCCAACAAATTACCCAGCACTTTTGGTCTCGCTGGCATTTAGAATACTTTAATACATTACAAATTAGAAATAAATAGACCTCTCCTTGTGATCCTCCTAAAGTGGGTGAGCTAGTACTCATAAAAGATAACAACCTTCCCCCTTTGCAGTGGCATCGTGGACGCATTATTAGTTTATACCCTGGCCAAGACCAAGTTGTTCGTGTGGTAGATGTTAAAACTCCTACCGGTAGCCTAAAGAGATCTTTGACGAAATTAGTTCGTCTTCCTGTCCAGTGAACTTCCTTTCCTTAGCTTCCTAACCTTCTCGTAAACACTTGACGTGTTTAGGGCGGGCGATATGTTTACTACAATATTTTGATTTGTTTGTGTACCCTATTGATACTGTGCCGCGCACACTCGCACGCGTACCTGCCTTGTTTTTATTTGTTTAAAACGTACCGTGAGAACCCCGACGACGAGTCGACATCGAGACGTTCCCTATGACACATGTACTAGACTGACCAGAGTGCTTTCGCCGCGTGTGTATCCTGTGAAGCTCCTTACAGACATTTCGAGTGATTGTGGCCTGTGAAGTGATACCTGAACCCCTGAAAGCTGATGTGGCAAGTACCTAGCTATAAGTGCTCAGACCAGACTAATTTTCCACCTATCATTGTCGCCCTCCACGTGTAATCCACTGCCTAAACTCTCAAACAAAATCTAATTAAGTATTTAATTTCGGAACAAAAAGCAGTCTGGCTTTCGAAAGTAATTCTTTTAAACCTAATTTGATGTGAAAACTTATACTTTTATACGAGCTTAGACACTTTCAATGACGTATAGAAGAAAACTATTTAATTATTTTGACTTCAGTTAAAAAATCTACATTTTTTTTAGGGAAAAGAGTCATGGATCGATAAACAGTAAGGTACCGTCAAGGATTGGTCCCCTCTCTGCCCACTGCGTTAACACAAAACGTGTTCCAACAATGACGTCCCCAAGCAAATATTAGTTGGGACACGTCCCATCTGATTGGCTAGACCGTTGGCTGGACAAACACATACACCACTTATCTGGTGCGTCAAGAGCAGATGAAACAGCGATCTAATTAAAACTAGGAATGATGTCTGAAGTAAAACAGCCACAATGTCACGACACGTGTTGGTAATTATTTAGTTCTAATTTAACTGCCTTCCTTTTAGGGGATGATTTTAATAAATAAATAAAATAAAATAAAATGTATTTATTTCGGAAACATGTCCATAGGTGTCAGTAACGATTACTCTTAAAAACTATGCTAGTAAAATTAAATTAAATTATTATTATAATTAATTTTGGTGTCTATGGCGAGTTGGTTAATACAGTGGCTCTTAAAACCTTATGTCCACGACCACTTAACTTCAGATCTTTTAAATATTTTTTTCTAACAATCACACGAATTAACTAGCTCCTTACTAAGCGTAAAATTGTGATATGGCGATTATTTATTGTGAGATAACGACGGAGACTCAATTTCACGTATTTTTAAATATTTTTACGGATATTTTTTACATGGGGTTTGCTAGTATTTCAATGGTGCTAGCACGGCTGTATCAGGTGTAAATTGTTGAGGAGTTGGGTGTCTCGCAGAATACGTGATTTCGCATAAGTAAGTTCAAGGTTGCCATATCTTGAAAATACCACCAACGCTACATTACACTATATCAATCAGATGAGTGAACGTTGGAAAGAACCTTGTTAAGTAGGAAATAAGCTAATGCTCTATAAACTTCTGGGTTGATTCCCATAAATTAAAACAAGGAACCGCCTTGATCACATTAACGTCGAGGTTATAAATAAAATCAAGAGGCTCAGGGATCTAAAACGATTTCTTTTATTTGGTATTACAATAACCAACAAAGCGAACTTCTTAAAAACTAAATTTAAGAGTTTATTTGAAAAATTAATGTTTAAGTCAAATAAAAGCATTAATAACATAAATAATGGAATTAAGCAAGCAATATTTTGTTGTGTTGTGTTAAATATACATACACACGACATGAAATTGGGTTCCAGAAATTTGACAGTCAAATTTGACTGATCTGTCAAATTTCCGCAACCCAATATCAACCTAATATTATTAACATAGATATCAATACCATTTAGGTGAGCAAATTTTCGCTGACTGTATGCGGAGAATGAGAATTATTGTAAAGGTAGTGAGGGTATCTCACAGATAAAAGCGTAGGTAGAAGCGCAGTTGCTATTGTTCAGCTCAGGCAGGCCGTTTTGACCAGGATTCATAGATCCACAAAACTCTTTACCGCCCTTCACCTTTCAACCATCGCTCGTATCCAGCTTCCTCCAGGGTTTTGCCTAAAAATAAACACAAACGTTAGGTAAAATATATTTTTATCACAGCAAAAAGGTGGGTTATGATTTTGACCGGATTTTAGAGTTTTATATTTTACATAAATGAAAGCTACTAAACATGTCTGGTAAGCCTCATAAGATTTTTTGTGAAACAACCTCATTGATCTAGGTCATCAATAACACAACTTTGACTAATTCCCTGTTTCTTAGCGATTGTCATCTAAGTATTCCAATAGTCAAAACATCTAAACTAATATTAGGTGCCAAAATAAGTCTTACCGTCAATTGTGAACCAGGGTTCTTGCTGATCCCACAAGTGGAAGCCTAAGTAAACCCAGGTCTTATAATTGTTCTGAGCGACCAGTTTGGCGAGAAACCTGGCTTCTGCCTCACTGTTAATGACAGCTAGGGTACCGCCCTCTGCAGTACATACGGTCAAAGCCTGGTACCAATTCCTTTGGCGTCCATGGAACTTGTAGCAGTTCCCGGTGAAGGTTCCACTTGGTATTCTGAAAGATTAAGAAGGTGTAAAGATTAAACAGTGTATATCACATAATTTTAACACCTGAAAAAAAATTGCTGTACCACAATTCAGGCTTCAAAAAATTGGTAATTCATTCATGAAAAAATGTGTCAATTTCTTTAACGAATTGCCGATAAATATTGTACTTTCGAATTAACAATCATTCATTACTAATACCTTACTGACAAAAGGTTATTATAAAGTAGACGATTATTCGAATGATGTAAACGTGTGGACCAGCTCGCACTAGTACAATTTCTGTATCTAAACATTATTTTTAAAAGAGGCTTTTACAATAATGACTGAGTTTCTTCTGCTGCTTCTTCTTAGCACTAGCCCACAATTTGTCTCAAAGCAGTGGTTGGGCTTAAAAAATATTTGGCGCAACTGGGTTACGAAGGCAAAGGGAAGCGCTTCCTACCGACCGGTTGTTACGGACGGGGACCAAGGTCCATTGGTCACCATCTTGGTTTATCTATATGTAGTCAAGCACGTGCTCAATCTTACATATCGCGGTTTGTGTTGTATGGAGCGGGCTAATAGCGCCATCTAGCCTGTAGGAGCTGAGTCAGGGCGTCGCGTCTTGAAGTTGCTTGCTAGTGTGGCGACAGTGGTAAGATGTCGCCACACCACTCCCCCCGACCGAACCGAAGGTTGATTGAGCCAGGATGGTTGAGCTCAGCAGTCTGTGCGTAGTGAGCTTGCAAGTGCCAGTGCTTGTTGAGTTCACGATGTGCCGGGATGAGCATGCACAATGTCCACAGTGAGTCGGGATGGGCATGCGTAATGTCCACGGCGAGTCGGGATGCGCGATGTCCACGGTGAGTCGGGATGAGTGCGCGATGTCCACACGATGAGTCGGGATGTACATGCGTGATGTCCACAGTGAGTCGGGATGAGCATGTGTGATGTCCACGATGCGTGCGGATGAGCTCGAAGTCCACAGTGAGTCGGGATGATGAGCTGGATGAGGCTGCCGAGGAACCAGGTAGAACCGGTGCGGTCTGCGGTGGTGTCCTTAGGGCTGGTGAGCTGGCTTGCAGGAGACTGCTGGCTAGGTGCCTGTTGGCAAGGGAGAAGGCGACGATGATGATGACGACGGTGAGGCTCCATGCTCCAGTGTAGATCACGTCGGGGTCACCAATTTGGCGCAACTGTGTTAGGAAGGCAAAGGGAAGCGCTTCCTACCGACCGGTTGTTATGGTCGGGGACCAAGGTCCAATGGTCACCGTCTTGGTTTATCTATATGTAGTCAAGCTCGTGCTAAATCTTACATATCGCGGTTTGTGTTGTATGGAGAGGGCTATCAGCGCCATCTAGCCTGTAGGAGCCGAGTCAGGGCGTCGCGTCTTGAAGTTGCTTGCTAGTGTTAGATCAGGGTGAGCTGAGTGGTGTGGTGACAAATATATGTTGGGACGTGTATAAGTGCCCCCTGTGGGTCTACATACATAAATAAATGGCTTTTAAATATTTGCATGATCCTGCAGTAAGTCGACTGATGGTCAACCATAGATAAATGATTGCCAGCGATTTAAATAAATTACTATCTATTCCCATGAGGCCCACTTGCGTAAGTCCGGGTTGGCTAACCCGGACCTGTTTAAGGCCTATTATCTGAGTTAAAAGACCATTTGCGCAAGTCTGGATTAGATTAGCTAATATTATTAATGTCCTCCTAGCCGAATTTCAGCTAAAGCGGCCAGTCTCAACAGAGATTAGCCCACTGCGCGGGAGATATTATAGTATACAAGTGTGTGCGCAATACGCAGATACACTCTCTGTTCCTTAACTCTCATAATTCGGTGAGACGGCAGTCCGACATGACCGTAGAGAGATCAGGCGCAGGACCAACAGCTTAACGTGCTTCCGAGGCATGGGGTGTTAACACCACCAACTTCCTGACTCCGGAGCTGTGTCTGAGTTATTTCAAGACAGAAAAACCCAAACACTCTCGGTCCGACCTGGGTTTTGAACCCGGGACCTTGTGTATAGTACCTAGCGTGCTGAATACTTGACAGATCTAATCCAGGCTATCGCAAGGCCGATTAAAGGTGCGGTTATTTTCTTCCAATTTCTGGATGCCACTTTATTATTACGTTAATCATTTTGGGAATTCTCAATATATAAAGAATTTTTTGTTGATTTAATGACTTTTCATTTGACTTGTTAATTCGAAATGCAATGAAATTTCGCTTACGAATCTTTATCGACTGTTTCATCCAGTGGGATACAAGTGGGTAGATTCCCCAAGCATTGATGAAATCACTTACAAAAATTCGTCGACTGACTAACATCCTCCGTAGCTTAGTTGGCAGGAGCATTCGCCCGGATAGCGAAGAGTCGTGGGTTTGTGTCCCACCGGATGACACAGTCAATCAATTTTTGTGAGGTTCAAAGCACGTTTCGGTTAGCAAATCTTCAATTGCATTTTATTTATTATTACAAAATCCACAGCTCTCAAAAATATAATTTTACATATTTCTTAAACACTAATCATACAGCCAACATTGGATTGACATTTTAGAAAGCTAAACATATTATAAGTATGAGTGTGACTGATCTCGTCGATCTTCCTTTGCTAATTGCATTTCAAATTATCATGTGTGTGTGTGTGTGTGTGTGTATTCTAGGGGTTAGAACTAGTAAGCTCAAGTATACTTTTTTTTCCCGTGTGGGGTTCTGGACCCATATCGGGCGCGTCCCCCGGGTGGTGGATAGGGGAATGCCCCCCAGTAATGGGGGGTACTGGCTGCGGCCGGCGCGAGCCAAACCAGAGCGCGGCAGGTTCTGACAGAACCTGCCGCGCTCTGAACTCGGCAGGCCTGTCGGGCAACCCGTAACCCTCCAACGGAGGGGGGCTGGGGGTCCTGGCTACTGAAGTCGGGGCCAAGACAAGGAAAAGTCTATAACACCAAACCCGGACCGTCGGGGCATATTGCCCGGGTCTGGACGGAGTTGGTGCTCTGCAAGGAGCGAGTGGCGCCGGGAAACTGGCGCCCGGGTTGGAAAGACCTGGTGGCGAGTGTCGTGGATCACGTCTCGCGGCTCGCTGCTAGGCCGGTCCTGCCTTAGTTGGCCGGGCCGAGAGGGAGGAAACCTCTATAAAAAGTTACCCCAATCCCAAGCTTGGTGCCGTGGCGAGGGGATGCGTGGCTGACGGGTGGTCAGTCGCAAACGGCACACCTCTAGGGAACCAGTGGACTCTCTAGAGTATGTACGCTTACCCGGGTACAGGGGGCACTGCAAGGTACGTTGCAGCGAGACCTTAGGGAGGCAGCTCTCCTGATCAAGGATAGAGCATACCAAATCCTAAGGGCGAACACCTCCGAGGATTTTAGAAAGCTGCACTCAGAGCGGAAAAAGCTCGAGACTGACGTTGCTAGACTGCACGCGGACAACTCCCGTCTGATTGCAGAAATGCAAACGCTTCGCGCCGAGGTAGTGGAGCTGAAAAATGGTCGTCAAAAGTCGGGTAACCGGGACGTTCCTGCTGCTGAAGATCTTGCAGAACGCGAGCGGGCCATAATGACACAAGTTGGCAACATGGATCATGCTCGTCTCGAGGCCCTTGAGTCCCGGCTTTTGCCTGAAAAACGTCTGAGGCCGCCACTGGCTGCTGATAAAAAGAGAGATCAGGAGGCAGCGGCCAATTCGTCCGCACCGGGATTAAACGTGGGCCCTAAGGCCCCTGTCAAACCCAAAGAATCGAAGTCCAAGGCTGCTAAACCATCTGCAGATCCGGGGAATCAGAAGACGGCTAAAGGGAAACCCACAGCTGCTTCACAATCTGAAACGTCATCCGGCTCCAAAAGAAGGAGACGGCAAAAGAAAAAGAAGTCACTGGCAAATAAGGAGGCCACGGCACAACTTTCGGCGCATCCCTTATCATCAGCCGTCCCAGTTGCGAAAGAAAATTGGGCGGCAGTAGTTAAGAATGGCAAAAAACGCAGTGAAGGTAATGATACCAAGCAGAGTCGGAAGACCGCTCCACCCAAGGTACGCAATCCGCGGTCAGCTGCGGTGGTGATCACCCTGCAGCCTGGTGCTGAGCAGAGAGGTATCACCTATGCCGAAGTTATAGCCGAGGCCAAGAAGAAGGTTGACCTAAAGGAGATTGGGCTAACCTCTCTGCGGTTCAGGCGCGCTGCGACAGGCGCAACGGTGATGGTGGTACCGGGGGCAACGAGTGGGGAAAAGGCCAATATCCTGGCTGAGAAGCTCCTGGGTGCTCTAAGTCCAAATGACGTGAGAGTCTCCAGACCGGTGAAGCACGCTGAGATGCGTATTTTGGGACTTGATGATTCCGCCACAAAAGAGGAGCTTACTGATGCAGTTGTCAAAGAAGGAGGGTGCCCAATTGAGCAGGTGAAGGTAGGGGACATTCGCATTTCAAGATCTGAATTGGGATCTGCATGGGTGCGCTGCCCTGCAACGGCGGCCAACAAAATTGCTAATGGCCGTCGTATTTTGGTTGAGTGGGTGTCAGCACAAGTCCAGCTGTTAGAGCCCCGCCGTCTAAGATGCTATCGTTGCCTAGAAATTGGGCATGTTAGAGTTCAGTGCAAATCTGAGGTTGACCGCAGCACTCAATGTCGCTGTGGTCAACTAGGCCATCAAGGCAAGGGCTGTGCAGAAAAACCGTATTGCACTGTGTGCGCCGCGGCCAACAGATCTGCTAACCACCGAGTCGGTAGCAAGGCATGCTCGACGAAGAAGTCTAAGAGATCTAAGAAGGATCAAGTTGTGGTAGCCACAAATAGCCAATCGCAGTCTGTGCACCAACCAGAAATGGAATTAGGTGCAGAGATGGAGACGACACCAAGCACCAAGTAGATGGCCTTAAAGTTCGTCCAAGCAAACCTGAACCATTGCGCCATTGCCCAAGATCTGCTGATCCAAAGCATGGCGGAATGGTCAGCGCACGTCGCGATGGTGTCAGAACCGTACCGCATTTTAGATAGAGATGATTGGGTTGCGGACAACCGTGGCACAGTGGCCATTGTGTCAAAAAGGTGTGCCGGCTCTCCACTACTTGAAAATATCCAGAGAGGCCTTGGATGGGTATCGGCGCTCATGGATGGAACGTGTGTCGTAGCGGTGTACATCTCCCCCAATGTGCCCTTTTCTGAGTTTGAGGAAACCATTGGGGAGCTGGAGGTGTTGGTGGGACAAAATCATTCTCGACCTCTGGTCATAGCAGGTGATTTTAATGCCAAATCTGTCACGTGGGGCTGCCCACGAACTGACCAAAGAGGGGCACTGCTTAAACAGTGGACCATGGCTACAGGAATGCTGCTTCTCAACCGAGGGTCTGTCCTGACCTGCGTTAGGCAACACGGTGGGTCTATAGTAGACGTGTCATTTGCCAGCCCATCATTGGCAACAAGGATTCTCGACTGGAGAGTACTGGAGAATGAGGAGACGATGTCCGATCATCGGTACATCCGGTTTTCAATCTCCTCTTCCCCAGATGTCCAAACCACTCGTAATTCAGCAAGGCAGGGCTGCCCTCGACGGGCATTAAAATCTCTTGACAGGGAGACCTTAGAGTGGGTGTCGTTGGCTTACTCGTGGCTTCCCGCCCCAGAAGAGTCGGGTAACAATTTGAAACCGAAGTTCAGTGACTGGGCTACAGTAGGTATTTACATCAGTAGGAAAAAAATGTTTGAATTATATAATCAAAAAGTATATAGAAATAATGACCCAATATTCCTAGAATATGTTAAAAAATACTCAAAGTTATTCAAGAACGTTTGCATGGTAGCTAAATCTAATTATATACGTGAAAAAATTAATAAATCCAGTAATAAAATTAAAGAAACTTGGAATATTATAAACAAAGAAACTTGTAAAACTAAACCACGTGATCACACATTTACATTAAAAATTGATAATAAGAATATTAAATCTGATAATGAAGTTGCAGGTGCCTTCGAGAAGTACTTCTGTAATGTACCTATCGAAACCACAAAACAACTTAATTCGTGCGCTCTGCATGCGAAATCACTGCTGGTGTCTAGTGTTGACAGGTGTAACTCCTCATTTGATTTCACTCATATTAATCCTTTAATGATAGTAAAAACTTTCAAGGAATTAAAACAAAAAAGAACTGAGGATATATGGGGAATATCAACTGACACAATAAAACCCATTATACCTCTCATAGCATCTCACTTAGCACATATATTCAACGAATGTATTGATCAAGGTCAATTTCCCACTTTAATGAAATATAGTAAGATAATACCTTTATTTAAGTCAGAAGAAAAAAGTGACCCAAGCAACTTCAGGCCAATTTCCATTCTACCTGCATTTAGCAAAATTTTTGAAAAAGTTATATTTAATCAATTGCTCTCTCATTTTAAACTTAACAATTTACTGCACGAGAAACAGTTTGGTTTTTCCAAAGGTAGAAATACAACAGATGCTGGGGTGGCACTCGTCAAACACATTTTGGATGCTTATGAAGATAAACACGATGCGATTGGTGTATTCTGTGACTTGTCGAAGGCATTTGATTGTGTCGATCACCAAACACTCATTATTAAGCTTGAACATTACGGTGTATCTAATAACGCGTCTAAAATGTTGAAATCTTACCTCTCAGGCAGACTACAAACAGTAAACGTTAATGGTACTAACTCCTCAGGTGCCCCGCTTCAAATGGGAGTGCCCCAGGGCTCAATATTGGGACCTTTGTTGTTTTTGATCTATATTAATGACCTTCCTTTTTATGCCAAAGACTCCTGTGAGATAGTTCTGTTTGCTGATGATACTTCTTTAGTCTTCAAATCAAAAAGAGGCAAAGAATCATTTGACAATGTAAGCGGAGCTCTCTCTAAGGTATTAAATTGGTTCACTAGCAATAACTTGCTTCTTAATACAAAAAAGACTAAATGTATTAAATTCACCATGCCTAACGTGAAGCAAGCTAACACAGAAATCCTACTCAACGGTGAAAAATTACATCTATCAAACTCCACTGTTTTTCTGGGCATTACATTGGATTCGAAGTTGCAGTGGGGACCACATGTTGACGCTCTGGCTGGGAGACTTGCTTCAGCTGCCTTTGCGGTTAGAAAAATTAGACATTTGACTGATGTTGAAACAGCAAGGCTTGTGTATTTTAGTTACTTTCACAGTATAATGTCTTATGGTCTTCTCTTGTGGGGTTCTGCTGCGGACCATCTTTATTTTACAGAAAAGAGCCATTCGTGCCATTTACAAACTTAGTCCCCGCGAATCCCTGAGAGAATTCTTTAAAGAAATTAACATCCTCACTGTCGCTTCTCAATACATATTTGATAATATAATGTACGTACGCAAAAATTTAGATCTTGTTATAAAAAAAAAGTGATATTCATTCGTATAACACAAGAAATAAAACCAAACTTGTCATTCCAAACTTCAGATTAGCCAAAACAATTAATTCATTCTTGGGAAATTGTGTCAAATTTTTCAATAAAATACCTCATAATGTTATCGAACTACCTATTAATAAATTTAAGTTACATGTCAAAACTACCCTAATGTCGAAGGGGTATTATAAAATTCAAGACTATCTTAATGACGAGAATGTATGTACAGTCCAGCCTGCACCAAACTGATGTACCTACCTGTTTATTTTGATTATTTGTTTTATTTTTGTGGCAGCTAGTGGTGACTGAGTTTGTTCCGGCGTTTCTTCTCAGCACTTGCCAGATTGTCCGTGTCTTGTCTCGAAGCGCTAGTAGGGCCCAAAAGATAAGGAGACATGTTCTGCCCCATATAGGCCATAATTTATTGATATTTTGACGTTCATAAGTGGCATTTTGTGTCCTAAATTGAATAAAGAATTTTTGACTTTTGACTTTGACTTTGAAGAGGTCACTTGGTTCCAAGACACCATGGCACAAATCTGTGACGCCTCCATGCGTCGGACCAAAGGATCCTCCCCCAAACGCCAGACGTACTGGTGGTCTGCAAACCTTGCACAACTTAGAAGTGCGTGTGTAAGGGCGAGACGCCAATACGCCCACTACAGGCGTCGGCAAATCAGGGACGAGTCAAGAGAGGCTGAACTCTATGGAGGATACAAAGCCGCTAAAAAGTCCCTGAAAGTGGCAATCTACCAAGCAAAGTCACAGGCCTGGGAAGAATTTGTGAAGTCGCTGGATAATGATCCCTGGGGACGGCCATATAAATTGATTATGGGAAAGCTGCGATCATGGGCACCGCCACTGACAGAGAGTCTCCAGAATGCGTTGTTCCCTACTAGACCGGAACATACTTCGCCAGCAATGGTTCAAGCCAGAGCAGATCTGGAAGAGAGTTTGGATATTCCTGAGGTGACACAGAAGGAATTCGAGTTAGCTATCGATCGCATGAGTAGAAAGAACACGGCTCCAGGTCTAGATGGCGTACATGACCGGGTACTAGCCCTTACTCTGAAATCGCTGGGTCCACGGCTTAAGCTGCTTTTCTTGGCCTGCCTACAGCAAAGCCACTTTCCAAGGCAGTGGAAATCAGGCAAACTGGTGCTCCTACGAAAGGGAAACCGACCGGCTGAGTCCCCTTCGGCGTAACGGCCTATCGTTCTTTTGGAACGATGATGAGATGGGCAAATTGCTGGAGCGAATTATCGCAGATCGTCTTACGGAGCACATGCAGACGATAGGTCCGAACCTAGCAGATTGCCAGTTTGGGTTTAGGAGGAGGCGATCCACCGTCCACGCGATCTTGCGCATTAAGGCATTCGCAGAGGAGGCGGTTACACAAGGGGAAGGGGTATTGGCTGTGTCACTCGACATAGCCAATGCCTTTAACACCATTCCCTGGACCTGTATCAGAGAGGCTTTACACTACCACCAGTTTCCTGCCTACCTGATTAAAATGGTAGAATCATACCTGCAGGAGAGGTATATTGAGTTTCCCACGAAGAACGGCTGGCAACGCCGATCAATGTCATGCGGTGTTCCACAGGGGTCAGTCCTTGGACCACTCCTGTGGAATATCGGATACGATTGGGTGTTGAGAGGAGATCAAATGCACGGTGTCAGGATCCTTTGCTATGCAGATGACACGTTGGTAGTGGCACAGGGCAAAGACTACCGAGCAGCATCTGTACAGGCAACGGCAGGTGTGGCCACCACAGTGTCCAGAATAAGGTTACTAGGACTTGAAGTGGCCCTTCATAAATCGGAGGCTGTTTATTTTCATGGCCCCCGAAAAAGCCTGCCACCAGATGCGCACATTGTGGTCGGAGGAGTCCGGATTGCTGTGGAGTCGACGCTGAAATACCTCGGTTTCGTCCTTGATAGCCGTTGGACCTTCCGACCACATTTCGAGAGGCTTGCACCAAGACTGGTGAAGACAGCATCGGCCATGGGAAGACTGCTGGGGAATAGAGTCGGACCAAAACACCGCCGGCTGTATGAGAACGTGGTGCGCTCAATAGCCCTGTATGGTGCGCCGGTATGGGCCAACGGGCTTAACTGCGACTGCATCGCACACTTACGCAGGGCGCAGCGTCTGACGGCTGTCAGAACCATAAGAGGTTACCGCACCGTATCTTATGAGGTAGCGTGTGTTCTTGCAAGATCCCTCCCTTGGGACTTGGATGCCAAAGCCCTCTCGTCAACTTTCTTCTGGCGAGAAGAGGCCCGAGACGGTGGCAATAGACCAGCCCATACAGAGGTTGAGAACTGCCGAGACGAACACCTCAGAAAGGCGATCGCGACGTGGGAAGAAAGACTGGAGAGACCAAAAGCGGGGCACCATACCATCTCAGCCCTGCGCCCAGTTTTTCAAATGTGGATGGACCGGAAACATGGCGTCATGACCTACAGGCTTACACAGCTTATCACGGGGCATGGCTGCTTCGGCCGTTACCTGTGCAGGATCGCAATAAAAGAGGCTACTGCTGCGTGCCATCACTGCAGTGCCTCTGAGGATACCGCTCAACATACACTGGAGGTTTGTCCAGCATGGGTTGAAGAGCGGAGAGCTCTGTGCAGCGTTATGGGGAGTAACTTAGAACTCGCAAACATACTGCATGGCATGGCTGTGAGTAAGACGGCGTGGATGGCTGTTAGGAACTTCGCTGAGGCAGTAATGTCTCAGAAGGAGCAAGCCGAACGCCAACGCGAACGGGACAACCCCGCTCGCCGCCGAAGAGGTCGCCGAGGCGATGGAGCCTAACGCCTTGGCACGCCGCCCTGCGGTCGGGGGCGTTAGAATACCACCGACGTATCCCTGCGTGTCGTAAGAGGCGACTAAAAGGGCCTTTGGGGTTGCGGAGTGCATTGGCCGAGGGGCTAGTGCGCTCGTTCCAACGTGACCCCGGAGAAGGCGATAGCGTGCTAGGTAGGCGCACGCTGTCGTGGGAGGAGAATGTCCTCTTCCCAGAGGTGGGCCGCGGACCTTGGTGTTAACCTAGACCGCGGCACTGCGCGTTTAGGGGCCCGCTGGTGAAGCCCAAACCGGGGAATACCAGGGTTCCCAATGCGCGCGAAGAAGTCCACCCCGGAGGTTTTAGTGGGTTCGAGTCCCACATAACCCTGCTGCTCCCCCGGGCGGCAGGGTATGCGAGGGCATTTCCTGCCGGGTCACCAAAAAAAAAAAGTATACGTTTTTTAAATGATTTTTTACTTAAGTGAAATGGATCTACGGAATGAAACTGTTTGTTGTATAATCTTGTACATAAATGTTGTACAGAGAATAGGGTAGATACTGTGTATCGAGTCCGAATTGATGGCGCATGTAAGTTTAAGAACAGCGCCGTCAGGTCAGTGGAGTCTATCGAACCACAACATACATCGTACAAGAATGACATATCCAAAACAGTGCGTCTGATTTCAAGAGGCACCATCCGGTGATAATTACACTAATCCTTATAATCATTAAATTTTGTAAATGTTCCATAGTTTAAATGCTTCATAAATTTCCTTTGTATTAATTCGATGTTTTCCCTGTACACTAGATAGTGAGGATTCCAAATTACACTGCAGTATTCTAGGATACTTCGCACATATGCATAATATAATACTTTCAGGCAGTGAGTATCTGAGAATGGTTTGCTTGCGCGAAGTATGAATCCCAGGTTTTTAAAAGCCTTATTGACAGACACAGATACGTGATCAGCAAATGTTAACTAAGAGTCCAAATATATTCCGAGATCCTTCGTTACCTTATCTCGCTTCAATTTAAGGTTATTTAAATTATAATCAAATTTTAAACACTTATTTTTGCGTGTAAAGGTTATAACAGTGCACTTATCAGAGTTAACATCTATACGATTTTTCTTGTAATAGTATTCAAGTCTAGTCAAGTCATCTTGAAGTTTTAAGCAATCATTGATATCATTTATAGTCATGTAAATTTTAGTGTCATCGGCATACATAAGAAATTTTGCATGTTTAAAACATTGATCGATATCATATAGATATGCTACGTACAGGAGCGGTCTGAGAATCGATCCCTGAGGGACTCCGGAAGGTACTTCAACTAGGTCTGACTTATAACCTCCGATGACAATCATCTGACTACGATTGCGTAGGTAAGAATCAGTCCATCTCAACAAACTTCCATTTACACCGAGCTCACAAAGTTTTCTCAGTAGAATAACATGGTCTACCCGATCAAATGCCTTTTCAAAATCTGTGTTAACAGCATCCACCTGGTTACCACCATCCATTCCGCGGAGTACATCATTGGTAAAAACGGCTAGGTTTGTATTAGTAGACCGCCCTCTAATGAAACCGTGTTGCTCCGACGGCACAGAACGACACACTATAGGATAAAGCTGATCATGGACAACCCTAACAATTTACTTAATGTATTATGGATATCGGGCGATAATTTGTTATCGATGTTTTCAAACCTTTTTTAGGAACCGGTACAATAAGAGCAGTTTTCCATATAGTTGGACAATATCCCTCACTCAAACATCGATTAAAGATAAAAACCAGAGGAGTGGCTAGTGCCTTAGCACACCTTTTATAGAAAATAGGGGGAATACCGTCACTGCCAGGTCCCTTTGTATCGTCAAGGTTTTGTAATAATTTCAATATGTACGAGTAAGTTACCTCAATATTATTGAGCGTGAGTGTGTTTTCGACATTATTAGGATCAAAAGATGGGTAACTAACAGAAGGCTAAGTAAAATTTTTATGAAATAATTCGTTAAATGCAGAGCAAATATCCTTTTCACCTTCCAAAATCCTACCATGAAAGTTCATGATATTAGGGTAGTTCGAATAAGTATTTCTTTTAGACTTTATGTATTTCCAAAATAATTTAGGGTTATTTTTTATGTTTGTTTCTGAGTTACTTATAAAAGTTTTATAACAACTATCTTGAAGATCTTTTTGCCTTTGTCTTAATATGGAGAATGATAAATAGTCAACGGGATTCTTATGCCGTTTATATTGCTTGTGTATTTTATTTTTCTCTCTGATAACTTGAATTAAAGCTCGACTATACCATTCTGGATAAAGCTGTGTACTGGAACTTGATATCTGGGGGACGTACTCTAAAATCATCCTGTCTAAAATGAAGTAAAAGTTTTTAATCATATCTTCCACGCTGCAGTTCTGCAACACCGACTTCCAGACCACATCACCCAATTCCATATTGATAGAAGTGTAATTAGCTTTTCTAAAAAGATATTTGTTAGTACACGATCCCTTTAATGGTGGTATAATTATGTCACAAGCATCAATATCAAGAGGAGGGTGAAGTCCATCTACCTTGACTATAGGAGTTGAGGAGACCCCAATATCCAAGGCAAAATTAGAAAATATTAAATCTAATGTATTGTTATGAGAAATAACAAACGAGTTAAACTGTTTAAGATTACAAAAAGAGGTCAATGGGATCAAATTTTTAGCAGAATCTTGTAAGTCAGTTGTGCCTTTCTTCAAAAACTCGGGTTGCCCAGATGCCCATCTAATGTTAGGTAAATTAAAATCGCCACTGATGATGAAATTGTCATTTGGGCTGGCATCAATGACCTCCCTCAACGAATCCATGAATTTTTCTATGCGCGTAGGAATCATGTTATCGGGCGGTATGTAAACAATGCATATATGCAAATCACGCCGGTGACTGGTGCCTAGTTTACGCGTAGGAATAGTCAGCCACATAGACTCAAGACGGGTTCGCTCCCACTCCGGCCGCGGACGAGCCTGCAGCCTCGGTGCGCAAAGTGCCATCAGTACTCCACCGAGCGAACCACGATCACGACGGAACACGTCATACTTAGAATCGCAAAGTTCTGTGTCCAGTATACTATCGCAGAGTCAAAATCAGATGCAAGAACACTATGATAAAAAGTATTAGTTTTAGTGAGAAGATTGCGGACATTCTGATAATACAAGCTTAGTTGTTTAGTGTATTTAGTCTCTGTAACATGAGAGGTGTAAAACAAAACATAATGACGCTACGTATAAATGAGTGTTGTTTGTAGTAAACCGGTTTGTTATCGCTTGTAAAATACATGTATGTGTATGGTATCCCGGCATGCACAAATTTTGCAGAATTAAAATTAAAATATTATCGTCGTTAATACTATTAGTTTTGGAACACGGTCGGTAGCTATTGAGAGGTTTATTGATAACAAATGTGACTATTTTATTTGTTAGGCGGTCAATGATTGTTTTAAACATAGGAATTGTAAAAGATGCGTGTGTAAGGGTGCAATGTAGTTGTGTGTAAGTTGAATGTATGTATGGTGTGATTTCTCTTTTGAGTGTAAGTGTTTTTGTGTTTTCAGGTATAATACAATATGTTCTAGTGTATGACAAAAAGCATGACAATTAAATATTCAAAAGTAAGTATACTCCTATACTGGTGACAGAACTATACAAGAGAGTTAAGCATAAAGTACAAATTAACAGATTTTCTTGAGATCTGAAGTTGAGGTTATTAATATAGGGGGTGACGTTGGATTGCGACGAACATATATGCGACAGTTTTTTGTCCAGACAAAGGTGTAATTGGCTTCTTTACATTTTAATTTACATTGTTTAAAAAGTTGTTTATTTTCTTTACATAAATGTTCGTTAATGTAAATATTGTTTTTCACATTTTGTTCGCCTCCCAGTCCAACGTCTCCCGCAGTGACACTATGTTTTTTACGCGCGGCGGCCACTATGGCATCCTTTGTCGAACGCTGCTTGAGTCTGGCCACGATACTCCTGGGGTGAGCCGTGGTACCTCCACGTCGTGGTTGAACTCGATGGGCAAACTCAATGGATGTCGCTCGGATCCACGTTTACACCGACGTAATTAGCAACTTTCACAACGATGCTAGATGTCTCCTCATCACTGCTCTCGGGTATTCCTACTAGCTCGATATTTTGCAGACGCGTCCATTGCTGCTGGCGCATGTTATCATCTTCAAGCTGTTTTACTCGAGCCTCAAGAGAAAGCAGATCCTCACGCAGCATCTTATTCTCATCTTTTATCGATTTTATTTCCTTGGAGTTAGTTGATAATAGTTTTTTTTATATCTTCATATTGAGAGCTGATAAAATTAATAGAAGTCTCTAAGCCGCTCAGCTGGTCTTTAAAGGATTTAAAATCTTTTTTAAACAGGTCTCGAACAATAGAACTAAGTTCATCGTGTATAATATTTCTGACGTGGGGCCGTAACTCCTCGTCATTGCCCGTGTTAGGTTGCTCACAAAGTGCCGTAGATGTACTAGGTTTCCTAATAGTGACATTGGAACGATCTGCATCATCAACAAGACTTTGCTCAGAAGGCTTAATTGGGGTGTTGCTATTGTTCCCTTTTGGACGCTGGCTAGTGCACAGCGGGCAGGTCCAAGGTCCTTGTCTTTTAAGTATATCGCTTGTTATGTTTACACAAACGTAGTGGTATGAACTAGAGCATGTTTTCCGACAACAAGTGATTTTTTCAGCAGATTTTATTGCTTTTCCACATGCGCCACAGTTAGTCATGATAATTTCAATTTGTGCAAGTACCTTCAAATAAGTCTTGTACCCTGTGAGTTGCTGCTATACACTGCAGACCACTGCACTAGATCTTGATCCCAATTGTAATGACGATAAGGTGTGTTTTAGTATAAACGAAGACAAATGCCAGTCACGGTTTGAGTAAAGAGCTCGACGACATGTCCAGTCACGACAACGTACGTAAGTATTGGGCATTTAATTGTCGTGAACCACTGACAGTGCATTTGTTTAAAAAACCGGCCAAGTGCGAGTCGGACTAGCGCACGAAGGGTACCGTACCATTATCCATAACATTAGAAATTATATGTCGTAGGATGATTTGATAATTCGAATTATCACGAAATTTCTAAAGATATTACAATAACACGGAAAATTAGACAATGATGATTACATTTTTCAACCTTAGGTACTAAAAAAGGGTAGTGTTTTCGGAAAAATGTAAATAAAGGGAAAAATTTTAAAAAATGGGAAAAGATAGGAACCAATCAGAATAAGAGTTGGCCAGCAAGCAAAAATCAATCCAATCAGCGTTTAGAATGTTCTATGTTACTAAGGCGACTCGCGTTTTTGCAAAAAATCAAACTTTTTTTAGCAAGATAGAAGTATAATCACCATTGCCTAATTATCCGTGTTTTCGCAATATCCCTAGGGATATTGCGAAAACACGGATATTCTAGAATATTCGCGATCATTCGGTAAATCAAACAATAACGATGTATAGAACTGAATATTCTGTGAATATTTCAAGCGTCTGCGTATTGCCGTTTATTAATATCGAGCAAAAAACTGTTAAAAACACATTTACTGTATGGGAGCTCCCCTTAAATATTATTATTAATTAAATTAAATATTTTATTCTAAAAGTTTATATTTATATTGATATTCTGTTAAAATTTCAAGTGTCTACCTGTTGTCGTTATTAATGTGGAGCAAAAACCACCAAAAAACTCAGCTTAGTTGTATGGGAGCCCCCCTTAAATATTAATTTTATTCTGTTTTCAGTATTTGTTGTCATAGCGGCAACAGAAATACTTATATTATCTGTGAAAATTTCAACTGTCTAGCTATTACGGTTCATGAGTTACAGCCTAGTGACAGACAGACAGACAGACAGAATAGGGTCCCGTTTTTACCCTTTGGGTACGGATCCTAAAAAAGAGGTAGCCCTGTCATCTCGTACTGCGCGGCGATTCGAATTTGATGCTCTGAGCACACGTTTTTTTACGTGTCAAATGTCATATTTGAATGCAAACTTGTGCAAATTACACAATTTGAGGCAATCCATTTCCGCGCGCTAATGACCCATCTTCTTAAATGCACTATCATTGTCGTAAACAGAAAACTGTGCTTTTGTACTTACTATTGTCGTTATACCCGCATGTGTTCATCGAAGTGTAACCGTCTTTCTGCTTGAAGCAGAAGTAGGGGCGAGTGGCTCCTGAGTCGCAGTCCACGTCGGCCATGTCCCCAGTTGCAGTCATAGTAAGACAGCGTTCCTTGTTGTCCAAATTGTTGGGCTCGCCTGCCGCCCACGTCACAGGCATCCGGCTTAGTGGAACACCTGAAAAAGATATGCAGAACATTTTTTTTACACTGTCCAATGAATGCATGATGGATTACAGGTTAGTAACATTTTGAATGAAATTATTTCAATCAAAGTTTTGTTGCTAAAGTTGGCCATTCACGGCCAGTTACACTAATTAGTCGGTCTGAGGTACGACCAAAATTTTACGTTTTCAATATCGATAATAAAAATCTAGGCTATAGGCATAAGTACTAAAAAAGTAACTTAACGTTATAATTTTTTTCTACAATTGACTGATCGTGAATGGCCAGCTTAACAGAGTAACTGAAGTTGTCAAGTGTGTCATTTTCAAGCGATTTCAATCCTGAATTGTTAGCAACAGAGTTACGTAATTAGCCCCCTTGTCTTACTAATGCCAAAAAGCCAAGTAAAAATAAACTTTTTTGAATGTCGTCTGGGCTAAGAGTACTTGTTTATTAAACAAGCAAACATAATTATTGAAAAAACATAACACCCGACTAATAATAAATTTTATATTTTAAAATGGTCTTTTTACTGGCTTTCATTTGATACCCATATTGCTATGGTAAGGACAAAATCAATCCGCCTCCCCCTTTATTTCCATTTAAATGTATACTAGCTGTGCCCCGCGGTGTTACCCGCGGCTTATTAGGGAAAATAAATTGCGTAACTATAACTATTTACAATTTTAGAAGCAAAAAAATTTGAATTTGAGCATCGGAAAGATCAATTTACAAAATTTGATGAGTGACAGAATCTCGGGTCTCGGGTCGTAGAGAGCTAGAAATCATTTTACTGCAGCACATCGCGGTAAACAACATTGCGAGACTTATTGTTTTCTGCATAAATAAAAAGATTTCTGACACACGCGAGCAACCCACGTACAGTTGTACATGGGAGAAGCAGGGGGTGCCCAGGTGAATGCCGGCTTCTTTTAGAGTTTGTCCTTGACTTTTATTTATCATGATAGAGAAAGTCACTTTTAAATGAAATTGTAGGCGTTTGAACTGGAAGGGTAAGTTTGTGGGTATTATAGGGATTCTGGGTATCAATACCGTCTCTCTTTTATTATTTTTTTCTACCAATTCGTTTTTGGGCGCCATAGCTCTTTCGCACAACCACTCCTTGTTAGCCAGGTTTTCTTTTAAACTCGTAAAAACCTCATTAATAAGGTTATCTTTCGAGCTAACAGCATTGCTAAATAGGCTGTCAAAGGTTATTTGGTCGTTAGCATCCGTCGGCATGCGACCTTCGCCGACCTCGAGAAGCATTTGTGCCAAAAGTCCAGACTCCTGATCATTGAAGAGCTGGACATTCATGTTAGTAATCAGCTGTAAGCGCTCTACTTTAGCCCACAACGAAGAAGCCTTGAGGCATGCATTTATCTCGTCTGCTGCGGTACCTCCCTCGATAACCGGCAACGTCTGCCGGAAATCACCTGCCAGCAAGATGACCACTCCACCCATCAAGACTCGATTGCCCCGAATGTCTTGCATGCTGCGATCCAGTGCTTCAATCGCTCGCTTGTGCGACATTGTGCATTCGTCCCACACGATCAATTTGCACCATTGCAATAGAGCACCGCGAATACTACTTTTGCTGATGTTATCGGCGTTTCTTCACTCGGAAGCGCTCAGTAATGCAACATCGTCGGTGTAAAGCATGCTGCCAGGGGCGGGCTCATGCATTTCCCTTGTTATGTAGTCTAAGCAGATGGTGGACTTATGGTGATAAGGTCGGTTTTATAATTCAAAACCACGAAAAAATTGTACACATTATGATTGTACACATTAAATCCGACACTCGCCACGGGCCGTCCAGCGCGTCCCTCGTGGCGCCGTCATAAGCGTATGGTATTTTAAAACTATGAGATCTCCTAAGACAATTATTTAAATTGAATGGTATAAAAGGCAATTATGATCTAAATTAAATGCTTGTGAATAATAAAGTATTGATTTGGACAAATACTAATACAGTTCTTATGAAATTACCTTGTTAAGTAATGCACTACTGTAAAACATTTATTATTACCATAAAAAAGGTTATAGTGAGCAAACCTTAAGATATAGAAAGAAAGAAAGAAAGAAAGAAAATACATTTATTAATGAATGGACATCACATAACACACGAAAACAAACAACGTAACGGGCACGGTTATAAAACAAGAAACACAACAAAATTACAATTTATGTGGGTAAGCCAGTCGGACTGTGCAGTTGTGCGCCTGTGATGTCCATATTAAAAGGGCCCCACTCAGCTTAAGTCGTTACCCGCTGGGGGCCCCGACGCTGGTTTTCAGTAGACCCTAGCCGAGTGAGGTCACGGACTGATACGCCAAACATTATTAAAAATAACAATACATATTAATAACAAACAGTAAAAAACTAAATTATAGTCAAATATATATATAATGTGTATAAGTGTAAAACAATAAATACAGCACGGACAGATATTTGGATCACTAACTCACGCAAAACGTAATTATTGCTACGCTCATTATACTTCGTAGTTCGTACCTAAAAAACAAGATTCAAGAATCGCTGCGCGGCGCGTTGGCAAGATAAGGCCTATAGCAACGACATATTTATAATCTGTGCCTATAGATAAATTAGCTGATGTTTATAGCGCACGAGTCATGAAAGGTAACCAGTTAAACATTAGTGTGAATCCACGCCGAACGCCTGTATCTACCTACCTCAAAAGATTTATCAGTGGAATTAATAAATTAACCTTATTGATTTTATTAAAGTGGAAATTAAAATTAGAATGCATATTTAGAATCAGATTTAAACAAAATAATAATGTCATCCACGACAGGTGAGTACCTACAGGACCAAATATTTAAAATCAATATATTGTATACCTACATATAACCTATTAACTCATCAAATTTATTTTACATAGATACCTACATTGTCATCGGCGAGCGATCATGACCTCGGGAGACGGATGAGATTCAAGAGTCAACGATTGTTCCCGCGACCAAGGTGGTGGATGTGGGATGCGCTCCCCAGCCTGTATGTCTAGACCCGTAAGGTGCGTACCTAATCATGGAATCATTTTAGATATATACTCTTGCGCACTTTTCTGTAGAACTATTTAAGGCAAACATTTCTGCCATACATTATATTGGTGTAACTAGGCATGGAAATATTGCTACTTTTAATTCATTTTCATTTCATGAAATGATTTTTTTTTTTCATATGAAATCACATGTGAAATTTCATTGGCAATGATATTTTTTCGCAGTATCATAATGAACCACTTTTTGCTTTTTGCTACTTATAATGAAATATGAATTATTGTGAACGGTTGCTAATTTGCTACTAATATGAAATGTCATATTTAGGTTGTCATGAAAAATCATGGCAAACGAATCTAAACTTTATGTTCATAAGTTTAAAGTTCTTAAAATGCCCACCCAGTATCGATCGTCACCTATGATCGCATAACTAGTGTGTTTGTCTTTTTCTAACACGCATCTAGGGCAAATCATTCCTACTCGCTCGCTCGCGACTCGCTCTGCTACATGCAGTCATCAATGAATGAAATGAAATGAGCATGATCTATGATTTCGCAGAGTGCGATTTGTAGCAGTCTATATGAAAAAAAAATAGCAGGTATGAACAATGAAATTCATTTCATATAATTTTTCATCTGCTATTCATAAAATCTTCCATGCCTAGGTGTAACTCTTACAATTTTTGCAGCGTACGCGAAAATAGCTCGAAAATTACAGTTTTTTTCCGGCTTCATTAACACTTATCGTCATAACTTCGGTATTTAAATACGTATCTTTATGAAATATAGTCTATGTGTTATTCCAATGTATAAGCTAAATTTGTGTAAAGTTTCATCGAAATCTATTCAGTAGTTTTTGCGTGAAGAAGTAACAAACATACACACTCACAAACTTTCGCATTTATAATATTAGTGGGATAGTGGGATAACCTATGTCACTCTCACAATTTTGATAAATTAAACGACACCTCATGTCAAAAACTGTCCAGCCGTTTGGGCTGTAGGGAGTGCAAAACAATGGTACATACATACTCTCGAAAAGCATAACCCTCCTTCCGCAGTCGGGTAATAAAAACAGTTTCGCAAAAAACATTATTTGAGAAATAGCCATATCAATATTAAATTGTATTTAATTACCTATAGCTCGAAAATGTTAGAATTCACTTAAAAAAAATTGCAAATATTCAAGATGTGATTTTACTTATAGGTGTTGTATATGTTACGGCTAATAGCCGAAACTTAACTGAATTGAAAACCTAGTTCTAGCCGATGATAAATAGGATGCACCTAAGTTTAACCACCAGTGTGCGGCTGTACCTAGTTCTAGCCGCTATAATGCAGGCTAAACCTAGTTGTAACCGAAGATAAGTAGGATACACCTAAGATTTACCGCATGTCGCCGGCTGCACCTAGTTGTAGCCGGCTAAAACTAGGTGTAGCCGCACTTCGGCTATTAGTCGTAACATATATAATTTTGCGTATATTGCAAGGGATGCAGTTTGCTACTTTTCTCAACGCCCCTAATAGTGATGTTAGTTTAGTTCTAACATGTCCAATATGCACTTTCCCATTCAGCGTATCATCGATCCAGAGTAGCGATGGGCGTTTATTACTAAATTAATCGAATTATTCGAATGGTCTCTGTAATCGAATGTATTTGATAAGCAACCGCAGTCATTCGAGTACCCTTCGATTCTGCGGCGAGCAATATCGGAGCGCGCGGTGCACAGGCCGTGCAATGAATCGTCATTCGTCGCGTCGATTAATCATTCGTTATCTGCCTGTCCTGTCGCGGCAATCGAATGCATCGAAGGGTCGAGTATAGATTATCATTCGATTGTCGATTATAATTTGTTTTTTTTCCGAATTACTAAATCGACATTCGATAGTTCATATGGTCGATTGTCGATTCATTCAATTATTTTTTTTCGAACAATCGCCCATCACTAATCCAGAGGCCTAGATATTTTTCTTGGTTTACGCGGTGTAGTTAGTATTACATTGTTAATTGTAAGAGGGGTTAAGTTAGGTATTTGTTTATTAGAGTGTATATTAATAAAGTGTATTAAAAATTCTCGAATGCACGAAATACAATAATACCTTCAATAGACTTGTAATTCTCCACCGATGCGGTGGCCTGGATGCCTGTGTGGATAGTTGGAAGCTGTTCTTCTAGTGCCAAAAATGTCATTATCATGGACAATCCTTCATTCGTTGGAGACGCCAAACTTGCACCTGAATAACAAAAAAATAGTTTGCGATTCGAATTCGGACCAAGCTCCTTACAAATCGTACACGATAATTGCTACGGGTTTGTACGGTGACCAATGCCAACATGATTGATTTGTTCGTTAGTGTCATTTTCATTGCAAAATTCGCCACTTTTTAGGGTTCCGTAGTCCTGACAAGGCACCCTTACAATTTCCTTATGTCCGTCCGTCTGTCTGTCTGTCCAAGGTTTTACTAAAAGATCGTTTGTACTAGGAAACTGTAATTTTGTAGGTGTATGTAGGTATAACAATTATGCCGACGAAGTGGTAGAATATAATTTTTGAAAATATTTATTTAGGGTGTCCCCTACATGTGAAGTGGGGATATTTTTTTCTACGTCAACCCCATCGTGTAGGGTATCATTGAGTAGGTCTTTTAAAATGATTTAAAGGTTTCTAAAACAAATTTCAAAGTGCTGCGCCAGAGGAGTAAGTAAGTAAGTATAATATGCAATCTCATAAATTAAATATAGATACGATTGCTTGGCTTGCGTAGCCACGAGCCGCCTCTAGCCACTGCAAGGCCCCGCCACAGATTCCCCGCGTGGTGCTTTCAATTTTATTAAGCACAGAGTTTAGATTTCGATCTAAGCAGTACTTACAGAATTGATTCTATACCATAATACAATGTCTTGAAATTACTCAGACACAGCTCCGGAGTCAGGAAGTTGGTGGTGTAAACACCCGTGCCTCGGAAAGCACGTTAAGCCGTTGGTCCTGCGCCTGATCTCTCTACGGTCATGTCGGACTGCCGTCTCACCGAATGATGAGAGTGAAGGAACAGAGAGTGCACCTGTGTATTGCGCACACACTTTTCCACTATAATATGTCCCGCGCAGTTGGCTAATCTCTGTTGAGATAGGCCGCCGTAGTCGAAATCGGCTAGGAGGAAATCATTATCATCATCACAACATGTTAATGAAAAAGCGCAAAACCTCAGACACGCCAACTTATTTTTATTATAAAAGAATTATGTAAATTATTAAAATTAATTTTCGCGGATTATTTATGAAGATATTCACCCTTTTTGTTTTATTGTATTTGTTGCAAATTAAAAAGTCTATGGTATTTACGCGCGATCTAGTTTGACGTGGCCGATTCACGT
The DNA here is from genome assembly GCA_949316185.1 of Pyrausta nigrata. Lineage (NCBI taxonomy): Eukaryota > Metazoa > Arthropoda > Insecta > Lepidoptera > Crambidae > Pyrausta > Pyrausta nigrata. The sequence goes on from OX438943.1 coordinate 1,073,754, forward strand.
ACCGCTGCAATTTGTATTCAGTCGAATTTGGATTGCAACGGGCGTTGCCGCTTGGCACCGAAAGTAGAGTTAAGTAACGACTGAACACGGCGTAATTAAAATATTTTTTTGATTCAAATTTGACCCTAATTTTCATTAGTGGAATCGATTCTACTCTCGATTCCAAACAAACTAATTTCAGGTTTTGCGCTTTTTCATTAACACGATGTATACTGATCAGACTGAAATCTACACCGTGTATATCTATGACATTGTGCATAAACTATAAAATGCTTTGACATTAATCGGAGGGTGAGCTACACGCGGAAGCAGTACAGCGCCCTACGAGTCTAATACAATAACGCATTCAGGGTGTTGTTGGGGCTGCCGCGTTTCTGTAGCGCCCCAGGGATTTTCGCTGAAGCGCGCGTGGAATGTTTTTATACAATCATGCGCGAGCGGTGCACATCCCTGGTGCGCAGGGTGCGGGCCAGCCCCAACAGGATCCTGAGCGCTTTCGCCGAGCGTTTTGACTGCCAGTATGTATCACTCTAACATTGGACATGCACGGGCTGATATTGCCATTCTACTTTGATTTATATTTAACTTGTTTTGTATTTTAAATTAGTAATTGGTCCCCTTGTTGACATAAATAAATAAATAAATAATTCATTCATTCATTAAAACTGCTCGCCGGGTTTTTGCCGCCGGTCGTTGCCAAACAGTGTAAATTGAACCATACATAGCGTTCAACAGCTAGACCTAGGGGGCGGTACAGTTTTAATCGGCAGACATTTGACCGCAATTCCACTTGCGGCCAAGGATGAGACATGTCTGTCTTGAAACAGCCTATTCTCACTTTTTTACCTAAAGGAATCCAAACCATAGTGTTTAGGGAACACTTCAGCCTACAACGAATTCTACTTATAGCCGTACGCAAGACGAATGTAGATTTTAATCGCTTGGTGCGTATTAGTGGAATGTCATCGACATAGGAGTGAAAATCCCGCCTGAGTCTAGGAGACATGATATAGTTGGTATAAATTAGGGTCTTACCTTCAAGGTAGCAATTGCGGCGCGCTTCATACCATGTAGACGGTACACGGTGCAATTTTAACCAACCGTCTGCCTTGGGGTAGTACTGGTAGTCCAAGCGGAACGTGCTTTTGTCTGCTGGCTCCCCACACAAGCTTGTTTCTGAAATATGAACTAGCATGGTCCCTCATGACTATATCTACACAAATGTTGGATGTCAATAATAAACTTTTATCCCCTATATCCTTTAGAAAAAATTTAATAGCGAAAAAAAAGTCATTATTTTTCCTCAAGGTCCCATCTCTTTATTATCAGAATCGGTTGGGGCATAAAAAAATCATCATTATTAAAACGTTATCCTGCTTGTAAACTCTCACACGAGGGCCCAGGGTCCGCTTTAGACCATGATGCAGGATATGGCAGATCAGGTAATTACAGTGGTGCGACTGACATCTGACCTCCGTAACCCATTTTAAGAGGGGACCTGGCCAGTTTGTACCATACCACTTACACATTCAGTCGCCTGAATGTGCAGGTTTCCTCATGATGTTTTCCCTCACCGTAAGAGCATCGGTTAGTAAAACAACTAATGTACAAAACTCATTAGTACTTGGTAAGGCAACCCGCTAGCCACTGCGCCATGACGCTCTTGGGCATAAAAAGATAAGACATTTATAAGGTACAAAAACAAAACCGTTATCTCACAAATAATTCAAGGTCCCGTACAAAATTGTAACAGTTAATCAGTCAGTTATCTGGCAGACATGTTTTCCTTAGATTTTGACGTTCGTTCTATGCAGAAAAGTTGTTATTTATAAGAACCGGAATAACTTTTTATTAGATCGTAATTTTTTTAAATATTACTTTGACTTAACCTGCGTTAAATGATCGCTAAGTTAAACAAAACCGACTCACCGGTCACAGCAGAACCTCCAACCGACCATGTGAAAAATAAAATGCATAACACACGCACAAACATATTTGCTTAATTACTGGATTACTTATGCGCTAGGCGCAGAAAAAAAATTGTATTTATATCTTCACGGATTACTATCTTCACGCCAGACACTTCGCAATTGGTTTTAATCAAAAAATAAAGGGAGTTACCCACCATTATTAATAATCGTGGGTAATTCCCTGATGGCCTTACTAGCTTTTGCCCGCGACTTCGTCTGCGAGGAATTTGTTATTTGGGTAGCTTTTGTTTATTCAACGTCAAAGTGAACAATCACTTATTCGATTTAGGATAGAAAATGCCACTAATGAACGTCAATATGCATTGCAGCAATCTGCTTACAATTTTAATAATAAAAAAATGATTTGATTTGGAAACTTAAATTCTTTACTCATTTGCTTTTATTTTGATAGTTATCACCGCCGACCCAATTCAATTTTTAAACTGTCCTCTACGCGAAGGTAATCTGGAAGAAATTGCTTCTAGCAATAAGACCGCCTAAATTGTACCATTCTCTATGAACATTTATGTAAATGTCTACTGTGTGTAGTGTGTGCAATAAAGAGTATCTATCTATCTGTCTGTCTACCTACTGTGTACACCAGCATTAAAGTCGACAGTGCACGCACTGGGCACGGGCACGGCAGTGCCCCCCGATACTTTATCTCAGGGTCTTCATCTTTATCTCAGGGTCATCAAGTCGAGTGCCGTACCATCCTTTACTGGAACCATTTCGCCGCATTTTCAGACCCTATTTGAGAATCTCTGGATAAGACCAGAACGCTGAAATTTTCGTTATCCCGTAAGCTATAATCACATACTGAAAATCCAAAATTTCAAGTCTGTAGGTCATTTAGTTCCGAAGTCAAGCAAAAGCAAAGATTCGCATTTATGACACTCACTCACTCATGATCATTAAAATAGAACTAGTACCTCCCGAAAAACTAAATCTGGAGTATGTGAACATTATCACACCTTAGTCTACTTGTGACCACGGACGCTGTAAAGTACTCTAAACGTCGAGTTTTAAATTAAACGTATACAGGGATTAAAAGTCAGCCTATATATATCCCACTGCTGGGAAAAGGCCTCACCTCAACTATGAGAGAGGTACGAGCCATACTCCACCACGTGGGTTGAGTGCGGATTGGTGGAGGGGTGTGTAAGGTAAGTGACAAACCTTACTGACAGATGTTATCAAGCCGCCCTAGGGCCTCTGACTAGGCTTAACGACTAATACCAACAGATATTAGCCGGGACCAATGGTTAACGTGCCTTCCGAAGCACGGAGATGCTTGTCATGGACGTCACTTAAATGGTCGGAATGGTCACCCATCCAATCACGACCGCGCCCTTGGTTGCTTAACTTTGGTATCACTACCAAAGCGCTGCCGCCACAAGCACCTTAACAACACCTATACAGGGATTAGATCAGTTCAAAAATCTCTGCAGCTCTGTTAGATACGTGACACTCAGCGTCTCAAACCCGACGGACCTGGGTCTGCTTAAAAGCCTCTGCAGTTCTGCTAAATGGTTTCCTCTCTGCATCTAAAATTTGGCGGGCTTGAATTTGCTATAATGTCTCCGCAGCCCTTTGAGCTGTGAGAAGTTCGGCATCCTGAACCCGACAAAAGTTTTGTCGCCGCCGAGATTAGAACCCTAGCCGCATAGAACTATCAGTCCTACGTCTTACGCACTCGGCCATGACGCTCATGCTTACCAAAGAGAAATTAGCGACTATATTCTGCGTCGAACAATGCGAAAGAAAAACGCGTGAAAACTCGAAAAGTGGTTCCGAATGCAAATGAAAAAATCATTTTTCATTCTCGGAACAGCTAAAATAAATAGCATCATAGCACACTTGTCAAGTGTGTGTATCAATCGATATATCTATGTGTTAAGCATAAGAATATTTAAACTCATGTATTGTACAACTTGAGACTCGAATTTATATCATTTACTCAGGCATCGACCTACTACATTACCCGGCTCTAAATGAATTTGCTTAAATATATTAAAAGTTGGACAAACCATATCGCAAGTAAAATTGCAATGAAAAATAAGTTCTTTGCATACCGTTTTGTTTTTACCCTTTAAATTATGCTTTTCTTATACTTTCCTTTTAACCCAATAGAGTTTGAAAAGTCGCATACCTATTTTTCTTATAAACCACTACTTTTTAGTTATTTGTTAGAAAGAGTAAAACCATGACTTCCTATTACAAAAAGGCTTAAATCAAGTACCAGGTTTTAACTAGGACTAAATATTATCCAACTAATCAGAAAAGCGTTTCTCTATTAAGTAATGTCACGAATGTGTCATTTATCTAATTTATCTGCTAATATGTAGTCCTGGTTAATTCCTGGTACTAAGATTTTTGTAATAAGGCCGTGAAAGTATAAAAAGACATAAGACTATAATTTAGTAATAAATTGAATAAGAGCGGTTTCTGTTTGTCTTAATTCTTTTAATTAATTTCTGCCTCCAAGTTACCTCTTGCCATTTACATCAACGCCATTTTAAAACAAAGTTAATTACTTAACTTGAAAATTAAGTTAAGGAAGTTATTCGTTACTGGGTCACGGTGGAAATAATTATCATTTAATTGCTTAAGATATTTATTTAAATATCAAATTCGTTCGCTATATCACTTATTGAAATAATGATATCGTAATGAATAAATGATTGATTTTGTTACAGTTAACACTTTTTTAACAAGTGTTAACTGTAACAAAATCAATCATTCAACACGTCACGATGTATTATAAAAATGTTATATTTTATCTCTAATTCGATATTATATTTTTAAAATAAAAACAAACAAAAGTAATCATGCTTAAATGAGTTCTAATCAGTCTATCATTATTATTTAATTTTTATAGTATTTTTTTATAAAAATATAGATCGATCGTCATTTTCTATCACTAGTATGTACATCTTACATAACTATCTTAACTGAGCAAGTACTTAAATATCACAAATAACTTGATTTACAATTTATCTTTCGTCTACGGTGTCATTACTTTCGTTTAAAATGCTGTCAATTATTTTCTCCTCTTCCAATTCCGACACTTCTGTATCGCCATTCAACATATTTTCTAATATTTCATTATCTTTAGGATCAACGTTACTATTTAATTCATTTGGTAAATCTACAACTGGTGGAGTATTGACTACTTCAATGCTTTCGCTATCCGCCTCAGAGATTTCTTGGACACTATCTTCTTGAGCTTCTGGGGAGTCGGCGTTTCTGTTTTCATCATCTTCGGGTATGTTATCTAGGTTGCCATTCGTATGTTTACTAAAGTTAGCATTTTCTTTCTTGTCAGCTTCCACGATGGGCATATATTTTTTATCGTCTTTAATATTCGGTGGTGCTGTTTCTTCAACACTGTTACTCATTGCGCCATTAGTTATTGTTTGCTTGGGACCGTTTTGCAGTTCTAGTGATTTATTAGCTGTTTCATTGGAATCCATATCTTTGACTGAGCTTAGATTTTTCACAAGTGTTTCAACTGTGTTGTTTAATTTAATATTTTTCATGTCTTCGAGAACGACGGCATCTGAATATCTGAGAACAGGCGCTGGTAGGAACTTGTCTCTGGAAGCCAAAATTTTAATATCAATGTGAGAGTTGAGATTTAATATCATACCAAATTCCAGATTATTATTTTTTATTCATAAAATATCTTACAAAATACCTGGTTGCCTGTTATAGCAAATAAAAATACAGATTATGTCTCAAAAATTCTCGAGAATTAGGTTTCAACATTAGACGCACCCATTTATCTATAATGTATTTAAAGCTAGCACCCAAGAGGATGATTATTTATTATGTATTTGGCGAACTAGCAAAACATTTATCTTATTTATACAGACTTCTCATTTACCAGTGCCGTATATTCAAGCCTATATAAAACCATAAAGTCTACTTACTTGTGCTTCCCCTCATACTTGCTGGGCACCATGAAACAGTTGGACTCCCTGTATATCACCCTTCGCTTGCTGACCCACGGCCACTGCAGGCTCCAGTATGAGCTCTGAAATAATATAGAACCCATCATTTTTACCATAGCTAGGACTCTTGCACCATCAGCTGAGGTAGGTACGAAGATTTAAATACTTTCAGACCTATTGGCTCACACTGCTGTTAGGTCATCATCATCTTCCTAGCGTTATCTCGGTTGTGCACTCGATCGCGAGTGCCCAGGGTCCGCTGACCATGATCCAGGATGTAGCAGATCAGGTAATTACAGTGAAGCGACTGCCATTTGACCTCCGTGACCCTGTTAACAGGGGAACCTGACCAGGTTTGGATCATGGTTACACATTCAGTCACCTGAATGTGCAGGTTTCCTCACGATGTTTTCCCTCACCGTAAAAGCATCGGTTAGTGAAACAACTAATGTACATAACTCAAAAAAAGTAATTGGTACATGGCGGCACATGGGATCGATCCGGTGCTTTCCGCATGAGAGGCAACCGCGTTAGCCACTACGCCACCAACGCTCTCTCACACTGCTGTTAGGTATGAAGCCATAAGTATGTGCGCGCGGGTTCGACCGGTCGATCGTCATAAGCTGGATTGCTCGTTAGCTTGACGATTCACGCGAGCGTTTAGCAATTTGTAAGTGGTTTGAATGTCGACACAATCCGGTCATATTAGTAGGGTTTTGCGATAGAATTAAAGGTAATATCTTTTTTCAATTTTGTACACAGTTCCTTCTGTCAGTTGTCTGCCATAAATTGCTTTTAATAATGAGACCGCCTAAATTGTATCACTCTTCTATGAATAGTATATTCCTCTTCATCCTATCGTTATCCTGGTTATACACTAGCACACTAGGGCCCAGGGTCCGCTTTGGACCATGTTTCTATGAAGGGTATCTTATATAGGTATATAAGTAGACAGGCGATCTCGATTGCACTCTATTGGAATGATTGTTTAATAGGGTACGTATTACAATACCGAATTTTAAAATACCGAATTTCATAAGCCCTACGAACGGAAGGCCGAATTTTAGAATGCCGAATGTTTATATGATCGAAAGTTCAAAATACCGAATTTTATAAGACCTATAATTCGAATGCCGAATACTAAAATGCCGAATTTTAAAATACCGACTGTTTATATGACCGAAAGTAAATATACTGAATGTTTATATGACCGAAAATCAATATACCGACTGTTTATATGACCGAAAGTCAATATACCGAATGTTTATATGACCGAAAGTCAATATACCGACTGTTTATATGACCGAAAGCTTAATATACCTAAAAATTTAAAACCCGATGATTAAAAATACCAAATTTTACAAAACCTATGAACGAAACGCCAAACAAATTGTATACCATTGAGATTGAGGTTCATTAAGAAAAAAAAAATTGACTGACCCCGACTCACCGTGGTCCTTCGCTGTGGTACTAGTCTGCCCGATACTAGAGTGTAATTCAAAAGCCGGAGGCGCGGAGAAGAGCAAAACCTATGCATGCTGCTACATGCATGCCTGTTTGATTGCTTGCATGCTGCATGCCTGCTTGCTACATGCATGCATGCCTGCTTGCTTGATTGCTTGCATGCTGCATGCCTGCTTGATTGCTTGCATGCTGTATGCCTGCTTGATTGCTTGCATGCTGCATGCCTGCTTGCTACATGCATGCTTACAATTCAATAGGTACCACTACCTGACATGTGACAATGTGGGTGACATTGTAAAAAAAATAAAACGCCTACCGCAAAGTTAATCTTACTTTCGGGATTTTGAACTTCGGTATACTAACTGTAGGTATATTAATCTTCGGGATTTTAAACATTCGGAATATGAACCTTCAGTATTTCAAACTTTCGGGATATGAACCTTCGGTATTTCAAACTTTAGGGATATGAACCTTCGGTATTTCATAATTTCGGGATATGAACCTTCGGGATTTAAAACCTTCGGGATTTCGAACTTTCGGGATTTTGAAATTCGGCATATTGAGCTTCGGTATATTGGGTATAGGTATTTCATTCGTTCGGTATTTTGATTTTTGACGTTTCAAGCGTAGGTATTTCATTTGTAGGTATTATGAACTTTCGGTATTATAATACGTACCCGTTTAATACTAATTACATATTCTGTAGTATTTTGAATCAAAGTAATTTATGATTCAGAACTCCAAAACGAAATAAAACGCACTTTGTTGCCGAATTAATTCACACTATTAACTTTGCAACAAGAACTTAGCTTTTGATATATCTATTTTAGTTTCACTACACGACGTTGGTTCTGATAATCCAGCTAAGTTTAAAGACAAAGATTTAACATCAAACATCGACCAGCTAGACATTTAAACAAATAATAATGTGCCTTAAGTTAAACAGTTTCGGAAAGCAAATAAGTTGACTTATGGAACAACTCCCGGACTACTGATATCGACAGGTTGGTTAACGAAAATGGTTAAAGTTGGCCATAATGTTTATTAAACTTGTAATAAACTATTGAATAAAAATAAAACCGTTCTAACCCTTTGCCAAAAAAGCATTTGTTATAATTCCTGTCAAAACCACGGTAACCCAAACTTCATGATGTTCCATCGTTCTTACTTCTTACCTATATTAGGAGCTTTCATTTTAACTTATGTTAAGCGGATTTCATCTTAACTGATGGTCAAATATTTCCATCGGATACATGCGGGTACATCCCCCAAGTATTTATGAAATCGAACGCCGGCTCACTGGCGTAGCAAGCACTTACAACAATTCATCGACTGACTAACGTCCTCCGTAGCTTAGTTGGTAAGAGCATTCGCAAGAGTCGTGGGTTTGTGTCCCACTGGATGACACGGTCAACCAATTTTTGTACGCGAAATTTAATTTAATCACCCGGTATGCGATGAACGCGCGTTCGATTCCCGTTAATCATTTCTTCAAAGTGCTTATGGTTTATCTTAAGGTTATCATAACGGTTTATCATAATGAAGGTGTTTTTCACGCCACGTGTGTCATAATGACGCCGTCGACCTGATAACAAAACATGGAGGTATTCAAAGAATTAAAACAATAATTTAGTTTTAATATACTTACAACTCGTGCGTGCACCTGTCTCTTTTTAGCCTTCTCAGCCTCTTTCCTCCTCTCCTCCTCGCTGTCGTATCCGTCAACATCCTGTAAATATGAAAGTAAAGTTTATTATTCAGGGTGAAAGATAAATTGAGTTTGAGGACTATCGCTCAACTGTCGTTTCCATCACCTCAATACGATGGACCATAAACGTTATTTCAAACTGTTTTTTTTGTGTATGATGAATATTTTTATCATGTACGGACAACATAGCGTCAAGGCATACAGTAGGCTCTACTGTAGTAGGGCATGGTAAGCAGTGGTGTTAGGGGCGATTATGCAAAAAAATATGGGTAGTGTGATGTGCTGGTCACCTCTGACTAAAATAAGAAAGCTCTGTATAAATAAATTAATAAATTGTTTCAACAAACACACCAATTACCTAGCCCCAAACTAAGCGTGAGCTTGTGCTATGGTGGCTAGGATAACGGATAGACATACATTTATAAACATCCATGACTTAGGTACAAGTGCTCGTGCTCATCACACAAACATTTGCACCTTGCGGGATTCGAACCCGCAACCGCCTGGTTTAGAAGTCCGGGGCGCGCATCACTACACCAAGACGGTCGTCGAAAATAAAACGTAAAATAATAGCTCTATGGTCATACGCACCTACTTTCACATTGACAATATCTTTAAGCTCACCTTGTACAGTCACGAGCATCAATATGTATACACCTGCATTCGATTTGAGACCTTATTACAAAGTATACAAACTTATTTGTATACATTTAATCATCGTTCGTGACTGTACTCACCTTAAAATATGATTAAATTGTTTTACAAGTTTCGCAAAGCCGACTAACCAAATTATAAAGCTCCCCTTCACTTGTGATACATACTCGTACATTCAAGAGTACTCGGTGGAAGGGATGGAATACTCTTTATTGGCGTGTTAGAAACATAAGCTTCACTTAAACCAAGTTATTACAAAAAAAAAATACGCAACTTAAGCCTAATCTAGTTTGATATAAAGAGCACATTGTTGCCATTTTTATTAAATTGAATTAAATTAAATTTAATTCAATATACTTCATAATATAATTCATAATACTACTTAAAACTAGCGTTAGTAGAAGATATAAAACATTGAAAATTCTTAAAAATATTAAAATTGGCACAACACAGATAGCACCGCAAAACGATGCGGACCACGATGTGCTACAGCAATGTGTGGGTCACCACCCATCGTTGGATCAGTTGTGTGTCCCATCGGTCCACGAAGACCCTTATGATGGTGTTAGAAGAGCCGCGAAGTCGCGAATTAAATGACTGCCTCGGCCTCGTTGGTCTAGTGGTAAGCGCGCTGGTGCAAAATTTACTTTTGAAGAAGCATAGGCATAGATTTAGCCTTTAGTTTCTTAGGCTACATCTCGTTGTTTTCTGATTCGTAAGTATCCCAATGGTTTACGACCCCGTGTCAGGGAAAAGCAATTTATAAACAATCTAACCAGCTCGCATCCGCGAACCAATTTATTAAGCCCTTCAAGTATCTACACTTCGTTATTTTATGGTTAAGGGTCCTTTAGACGTTCCCGTGCTTCAAACGGCTACACTTTTATTAGTAACAAACCTTGTCGAAATATTATACGGCAAATTTTAAATTTACGTCACCAGTTTGTCTTATCACCTTTAATTTATTTACTCAAAGAGGTAAATAAATTTAATTAAGTAAAGTATGGATGACATTAGAAAAACTCCTAAAACCAATAAGCTACTTGAGCCACGAGATCCAAGCATAAATTTATTATATTTAATGTTTGATACCACCGTGGTGGCTTGCATTACAGTTTTTAGGGATCGATCCCTAAAATCTGGTCGGTTTCGATTCCTAGTCGGGTCAGTATAGCTTGGGTTCTGCGTTCAGGCATAGCTTTTTTAAGATTTTTAACACTCAATCTTATTTTATTTTTATAAGTTATAAATGCAATGACGTATTTAATAGAGACCAGAAATTTTGCACGGGTGGATAGACTGCATGGTAGCTCAGTTGGTAAGAGCGTTGGCCCGTTTAGCCAAAGGTCTTGGGTTCAAATCCTGCCCGTGTGCGAATTTCAGGTAAAGTTTTACAGCGCATTCCATTTAAGACATTATCACACGTGTGGATAACTTGTGCGCTCGTGACTAATACCGTCTTTGATTCAGATACCCAATATACAAGTAAATCATCTATCTATTTCTGGATCAGAGCAATACATGTTATGTATATATATATATCAGCCTATTGCAGTCCACTGCTGGACATAGGCCTCTCCAAGACGGCGCCAACTTTCACGGTCCTCCGCTTCTCGCATCCAGCCACCACCGGCCACCTTCCTCAGGTCATCGGTCCACCTAGCAGGGGGGCGTCCAACACTACGTTTCCCGAGACGTGGTCTCCATTCGAGAACCTTCCTACTCCAACGCCCGTCGGTTCTGCGACAGACATGACCAGCCCACTGCCACTTCAGCTTACTGCACCTCTGAACGATATCTATGACTTTCGTCTTTTGGCGGATGATCTCGTTCCGGATTCTATCCCTTAGCGAGATCCCCAGCATAGACAATAAATGTTATGTTGTCCAATATTCATAAAAATCTAGAGCTGAAAATCCGATGAAATAAGGCTAATTAGGATAGCCAGAACAAAACAAACAACGTTGGCTCTGGGTGCCACTGGAGCTTGTTTCCGTTTTATATAATATAATAGAATGAACAGCCTACACAAACACGTGTACAGGCTCCTTAATTCTCCACTAATACGCCTACGTATCTGAGATTAAAATAGGGTTGAAACCACCACGATCGTATAAATTACGACATGGCATGTGAGTTTAGAAGGCTTACTATTAAATCAATTTAAAAACCGGCTAAGTGCGAGTAGGACTCGCGCATGAAGGATTCCGTACCATTAATTTACAACATTAGACAGTAAAGGCAAAAAAAACACGTTTGTATGGGAGCCCTCCTTAAATATATATTTTTTATTTTAATTTAATATTTTATTTTCAAAATGAAATACAACATAACATTCTGTGAATATTTTAACCGTCTACCTGTTGCCATTATAGGTAAATATCGAGCAAAAAATGGCAAAAAAATCACGTTCATTGTATGGAAGCCCCCTAAATATTTATTTTACTCTGTTTTTATTTTTGTTGTTATAGCGGCAACAGAAATACATCATCTGTGAAAAATTCAACTGAAAAATATATGTGAAAATTATCACGGTTCATGAGATACAGCCTGGTTACAGACAGACAGACAGAAGACAGTGGAAGCTTAGTAATAGGGTCCCGTTTTTACCCTTCGGGTACGGAACCCTAAAAAGGGCAAATAATATTTCTGTGTAAATTGCTTTGTTACTTATTTTGTGGCGTGCTATAAAGGGTTTTTTATTTATCACTAAGACGTACTTGCAGTAATATTGTTAATTTACAAGGACACGACATGGCTCATGTTTGAAATTAAGCTAAGGCAAACAACTACCCCATTAAAATTGTCAAGAAAGTCTCAATGTTTATTTTTCCTTACGTTCACGAATAATGAAATACTTACTATAAATAATGACATAATAAGTATGAATTGAATCTCAAAATATATGATTGAATTGAATTTGTAAGCACAATGTTTCCAGACATCTAAACCAGGCGGTTGCGGGTTCGAATCCCGCAAGGGGCAAATGTTTGTGTGATGAGCACGAGCATTTGTATCTAAGTTATGGATGTTTATATGTATTTAAGTATTTCTATCCGTTATCCTAGTCACCATAACACAAGCTCACGCTTAGTTTGGGGGTAGGTAATGTAAAGTAAAGTAAAGTGCGAGTCGGACCCGAGCACAAAGGGTTTCGGACCATTAACTTACAACATTAGACAGTAAAGGCTAAAAAAACTTTTTAAGTTTATACTGTTCTTTTGGAAAAAAGTATATATTTTAATTTTATTTATAATTTCAAAAGTATTCATCACAGGATACCCAAAACAATTTTAAATAAGAGTTTCCGCGCCTGTTTCTTTACGCGAGTGATTTAAAGTTTATAGGTCCAAGACTTTAGAAATTACAGGGGGGGGGGACATCGTGTAAACGAATTTGGCGGGCTATATCTCGCAAATGGTAAAGTTGATAAAAAAGTGTTTTATGGAAACCCTATCTTATTTTCATAGTCTTTTTTAACGACACCCCACACAAGGGGTGCACTCAAAAAAAAATTCACCTCCCTCTTTACATGTATGGGGAGGTACCCTTAAAAAGGGGTAATTTTAATTTTTTGTATTTTTAAAAATGAGATCTATATGTGAAGTATCCTCGAACCAAGTAACATGCAAATCAGTCCATAAACGTAGAAGATATTCTGCTGTGACAGACTAGGACGGACGGACTGGACGATCTTATAAGGGTTCCGTTTCGGACTACGGAACCCTAAAAAATGTGATTTTGTAATACGTACTTACTTGCGCTTTAGAGGCAATTATTGTTAAAAATATTATATTAATAAACGTATCTCATTTTAAGTGAACTGTAATAGTTTTTATAAGAATAAAGAATTTAAACTTTTAATGTCTTTTACTTTTTGCAGATTGCAGCTCCACTGAAAAAAATAATTGTTAACATTTATCAAAAGACTACTAGTAGGCCGTATCTAGTGACTTGCTTATATTTAACACAAATTGACTTCCCTATAACGAAACTTTTAACTAACAAAACTAGTGATTGATCATTTTTTTCAGTGTCTGTAAAAGCTTACCGAACAATTACAAGCTTCATTGCAATCGGAGATAAGTCTTTTTATGTGTATTTATTTTGTACGAGCTACCGCACATAAATTCATATTACGGCTTCATATAGTTATTTATCTAGCGAGTAAGCGTTTTCACGATTGACCCAAATTATGTGTTACGCTGTCCAAATCGTTAGTATAATAAATCAGTGTACTTCCATCTTTCACTCAAACAGGACGTTTTATTTATATCGCACCTCGCGACCTCCCCCAGCGCTCCCAACCTCACAGGACACCCGTCATTTCGTCCTAACCAACCCCTAATTCTTAATGTTGGAGTTACGTCCTACTAATTTTATGCCCGGACATAACACATTTTGGTCAACTGGCACAGTTTTCTTGACGTTCTACATTTTTAGGTTATCTAGCATATATGTCTGATAGTTAATATTTTCAGATTGCTCCAAGTGGTAGGTTTAAATTTTGAAATGTTGAAAATAGCATACCTATTATACAGAATCTCAATTCTATTTTTAGGTCCCATACAAGTATCTTTTTTTTTGTATTTGAACGATGAACACTAGCCACGACGGTGTGCGCAGTATTCTGTTACGTCCTATACACTTCAGCCAATTCAATTTAAGAGCTTAGCTGTTGTCTGTGGATTTTTTTTCCGTTATTCTCTGCGCTAACTTCAGTCCTTCAGTCATCATCGTCTATTAGAAATTGATACCCAACAGATATTTTTAACTGTGCACAAACGAACCTTTTGAATCACCGTCTATTGTAGAACAGGCATATTACACGGTAATCACAATTATAGTGACATACGGGGAATTATAATAATCGCGAAGTAGCGCTCACTTAACGCTACTCAACTGCGTAAGATTATGATATTGTAAGTAATTAGTTCAAGGTAAGACGATGCTCGCTCATCACTAAATTAATCATTATTTTATGATACAGAGCAATTTCACTTAATTGAGTCATAAAACTGAAAACAAATAACGAGGTTCATTTTCATTATGCTAAAAAATTTGAAAAAAAAATTGCACACCAACGCCAAAGTGTAGGATTATGTAAGTAACTTTCAATACAAAACTCCAACCCAGAGGACATATGTTTTAATGTCATATCTTTGATCTAGTAATTGCTACATCTAACAATTTATATCAGATTTCTTTTCTTCTCTGGAAGTTATTTCTTAAATTGCATTTTTTTATAAAATGACAGATATTGTGGTCAATTCCAATGCGCACTGTCTAAGATTAAATTTAGGTTTAATCAATTCAGTCTCTCTCATTCTCTCTCAAACAAACGAAACGTGATAGACTACAATAATTCAGAAACGTAAAATTAGGTGATGTGATTTCTTACGTATTTTTACAAGTTTTTGCGTGTTTTCGTCTAACTTTAGTCGTCGTCGAATGACTTCCCTACTAAATTGTCTATGAATTTCCTTAGCAACGGACAGCTGTTTAGTCTGATGTTTCTAAAATATTATAGTATGTCTCTTTTCGATTGTTTGGCTGAGAAAGAGAGAAACTGGACCTAAATTCAATCTTAGACAGGGCGCACTGAAATTGAGCCCAATGACCGTAAACTCACCTGTACCGTTACCATGAGTTTGCGGTGGTTTTACTCGCTAGCGACGACGTTAAAAAAGTGTATGGAGAATTTTAATTCTCCAAGTAACCGCTAGAGGCGCTGTGCAATTTTCCATACACTTTTTTACGTCGTCGCTAGTGAGTAAAACCGCCGTAAACTCATGGTAACGGTACTGACGGTAAGCGATGCGGCCAAGGACCGGTCATGTCTGACTGACTGGTTACAGCCTATTAACTCTTTTCTTAAAGGAATCCTGACCATAGTTTGGTGTGATAGTCAGACCGTTTGGGAAACACTTCAGGCGGCAACAAATGTCACTCTCCAGCCGTACATAAGAAGAACGTAGATTTAAATTCTTTGGTTTTGTTGCCTTCACACAGGCGACACGAGATGATTAGATATGATGTCTGATTATATTATGTGTTTTAGGCTACACTTTGTTAAAATTTATAATAAGCTGTGGCCAACGATGTTGGATTCACGATAAATACTAGATCGTATACCATTTATGTATTGAAACTTGTGTATTGTGAATTTGTTTGTGGTCCAAGTTAATAAATAAATACTAAGATGACTAGTTCTATGAATTGAAAATCACAAAACTGGAATACTAAGCGGCAAAAATTTCGTGTGTCAAATATAAAAAGTCAAAGAGTAAAAATGTTTGTCTGGTTTGGGGACTGTAGAATAAAGTTTTTCTAGAAAAACTGGAGATACAGTAGCCAGCACATCAGGCGATGCGTTTTTGTCGCAAAATCATCCCTGTTACAGCTGCATAAGGTGCAGCAGTGTCTACCTTAACGTGTTGTCGTCCGAATCTTCGTAGTGTTTTTGGTTTTCAACAAAACTCGTTTGTTGAAAACTAGTATATTCTTATGCTAATACTCTACCGAGTTTCAGCAATTTGCTTACAAATAAGAATGTACCTTACTGACTACGCGTAAATTCTCTATGTACACAACTTTCCGCAATGCCATTTTTGTCTTACAAATCCAGAGGTTGCGGGTTCGAATCCCGCAACGTGCAACTGTGTGATAAGCACGAGCTTTTGTACCTAAGTCATGGATGTTTATAAACGTAATAAGTATGTCTAATCGATATCCTAGTCGCCACAGCACAAGCTCACGCTTAGGGTCGAGTTCACAAACAAATGTTTAATTCTTAAACAGCCGATTTAAAATTGTTTGACATATTTTGTTTGGTGAACTCGAGTAGTTTGGGGCTAGGTAATTGGTGTGATAGTCAGAACAATTTATTATTATTATACAATGTGTCCGAGTTTGGACTAGCAATAATTTATGGGCTATTAGTTAAGTTGGACGGAGAAGAAAACAAATGAAGAAGTTTTGTCTATGGTTAGGGAAAAAAGGAGATTGATGGAAACAATAGAGTGTAGGAGGGGACGAATGTTGGGCCACCTGATTCGACACGACAATTTTATTAAAACGATAATAGAAGGAAGAATAGAAGGAAAAAGGAAGCGAGGAAGACCAAGAATAAGCTACATGCAGCAAATAAAAGATAAGATAAATGTCGGGTCGTATCAGGAGGTTAAGAGAATGGCGGAAAGCAGAGAGGAATGGAAAAAACTCCACCGACAAGAGCCTAGCTCTTAAATTTGATGATGATGATTAGTTCATCAAATGTTATCGACAAAAAACCCCCACCAAAGAACCCAAGTTGTAACTTCTCTCCTCCTAAAATAGCAGCCATTGTAATTATTTAAAAATACAATTTCTGTGGATCTGGAGGTCCTGAAAGTTATGAAAATTATTAATTTGAAAGGTAACGCTATCGCCTATCAAGTGAAATAAGGATCAACTCAATTAAAAAACAATTTTTAAGGAATCTTGCTAAAAATTTAAACAGTTAAATACTTTTTTAAGCCCATTACAAAACTAAACGCAAAAATGCAATTTTTCTAAAAAAAAATTTGACAATTCTTTTTTCAATAGGATTATGTCTTTAAAATTTGATAAAGAAAAGGCCCTTAAATTGATGAAGAATAATTTGATAAAGAAACCCGGACACACTGTTTAAAAAAGACTAAATGGTCACTGTTAACTTGTTCACGGTAGAAGTATAGTCACGATGTACGCCGTAGGCAAAGAACGCCGGCTCACCGGCGTAGCAAGCACTTGCAAAAATTCGTCGACTGACTAACGTCCTCCGAAGCTTAGTTGGTAAGAGCACTCGCCCGGACAGCGAAGGGTCGTGGGTTCGAGACCCACCGGATGACACAGTCGATTATTTTTGTAAGTGAAATTTGATTTAATTCCGTAGGCAAAGCTATCTAACTAAAGCGTCAAGCTTCCACGAAACAGGTTTAGTTCTATTTAAAGGCTGCAAAACTGTTTCAGGCGACTTTTTATACAGGGTGGATAAATGTTCACAAGTTAATGATATTTAAAAATAATATTATCTGAGTATTGAAATATGAGCCATGAGGATGTTAAAGTACAAATAAAGTATAAAAAAGTTGTCTGTCTGTACTTACAACTGGATCTTCGTAGCAGTAATATGCATCCTCTTCGTCTTCAGGCCTGCAAATAAGGTTTTAAATTAATGTTCAACATAAAAACCAATCTTTAATAAAACCAATGTAGGATAGTCTGACGTGCTGCCGTATGTACTTACTGTAACAGACTGAATTCATGTAGGTCTGTGTATACACGCTTTCAGGTTGCAATCTAGTTTTAAGTATTGAAGCTTGTACTGTACCTACAAGATTTTTGATTGTTACCTGTTGTGTATGCCAATAATAAATAAACTGTGTTTTGGCGTAGACGTTTAACTTGAACTTAAAAGTGAAGTAAAAAAATATAGTCTCTACTTTGTACCTATGTGGATTTTTATAAAGTGAGACGTCACACTATAGGTTTGCTACTCTTAGCACATAAGTAACTTAAGTGCACTCTAAGCTAGCGAGCGAAAAGTCCTCCCTACTTTGCTAGTGTACACTTAACCTAACTGACACGCCTTCGCACGAAAACCGGCGAAGTATAAAGAAAATGAAGGTTTTTTGTATTACACATAAAATAGGACTTAAAAAAACACTGGTTCATAAATTTATTATTCTATCCTACCCAGGGTTTTACCCTATCTCCATAGGTATAAACTTCATCAAAATCGGCCTAGGCGTGAAAAAGTAACAACGAGTTAAATACGTACAGAGTTATAGAATAACTATTATTTATTAGACATTTTCAGCGTTTTAAAGTACGAAGTTCTAGTAAGTAAAAAAAATATGGTATTGTCGAATACAATTTTAGTACATTAATAAAATACAGCCTGTGTATAGACGCCAACTTCAGTAAGTAATTACTTCAATTTCATTCTAGCTAGTCAGGAATTACTTACACAATAAACTTAAACACGATTGTTCTGTTAAAGGGAGTTTAGATTGTTAGGAAACACCAAGCATCAACTTGATGCTGGATGTTTCCTAACTACCTGCTGTGTTCTGCTCGATCAGTGTTTTGTTCATTGTAAGTGCCAACATTAATAAACAATAAAACTTAATATCCGGGTGGAATCGGATTATCATTTAGAATAATAAATTATTATTCAGAATAGAAGAATAGAATAGAAATTAATTTAGTGGCACTTAGCGTAACATATACCTTACTTTATTTAACTTTGTCTGTAGAAGTACTTTTATCTATGCGCTGTTGTAATGCTGATACGCTTAACTGAGCCATTACCGTGTCGTTACCGTGCCCACTTTCATGTTGCTGTTGAGCTGTTAAAATTATTTTTACCGTACATCTTTTATATTTATTCTATAACAGCCAAATTGACATATATCCCAGTCTCGATGATTATCTCCTGCATCCTCTTAGGATGGTCAGATCAGCATTTTTATTTCATATCCTTGCCAGTGCCGTGCCATAGCTATGCCAATATTGTGCCTTTACAGTGCCGTAACCATACCAAAGCCATCCCGTTACCGTTCCGTTGCCGTGGATTTGCTATGCGATGCCGATACGTCATGTCGATGTTGAGCTGTTACCATTGTCTTTAGCATATTTTTTTACTTACGCTGTAACAGCCAACTTGAGGTGTATCCCAGACTTGATAATGATCTTATCCTCACAATCCTCCTCATGATCTTAACTCCTGGATGGTCAGCGTGGCAGTGATGTTTTAATGTTATTTATTATGTTATGTTGTCGCCGAGCCGAGCCACTAAGTTTTACCGTGCCATTACCATTACCGTGTCATTGCTGTGCCACAGTGGTGGCATTACCGTGATGTCTCCGTTCTGTTGTTTGCCATTTTATACTATTATTGTGTCTTGCTTGTAGCTGTCGCAATCATGTTGTCAAGTTACTTTGCTGTTACCGAGCCGTTACCGTGCCGTTATCTGCCGATTCCGCTGCTGTTCCGTTGATCATCTAGAAAGGTACTTACGCTGTAACAGCCAATTTAAGGTGTATTCCTGACTCGATGATGATTTCGTGCGCCTCTTGGATGGTCAGCGTGGAGGTTTCAATGTCATTGATGCGTTTCAGCCTGTCGCCTGGTCTGATGCCCGCCTTTTCTGCTCGGCTGCCTGGCTTAACCTGATGACATGATAAACATTATAATTGATCCTCTGGAGAATCTTAATGGATCCATTTCTTTCACAATTTCGGCCAGCAAATATAGGCAATTACGGGTGGGATATTATAGTGATTAAGTTTAGTGTGAGACACAGATAATGCAACCTATATTTCATCACTTTCATTGTCTGGTGAAGCATCCGACATGTCCAGAAATAAATCAGGTGCAGGACCAACGGCTTTGTGTGCTATCCAAGGCACGGTAGTAACAGCATTAACACAGACCTCTGTAGCTGCTTCTGAGTTATTTCAAGACCAAATAACGAGACTCGGAATCCGAACCTGGGACGAGATAGATAGAAGCCCGCGCCAGATAAACAAGGTACCTTATGATACTCACATAGGTGACTCTCAGAGGTGTTTTGTAATACGCGCCACCAGCAAGGTCGAAGCCCCAGATGGAGTCTTCGAAGCTGACCCGCTCGTGGATGCCCTCATTCCTCGACTCCCAGGAGGGCTTGTTGATCTCTCCAGCCAGGAGGGCTGCCTCCTCCGCCTTTAGTTTAGAGTGGCGCATGGAGATTGCCATGTCTGGCGGCATTACCCTGGAACGAATGGAACTTTTGAACTTTCAATTCAAAAATCTCAACCGTTTTATAAAATATATATTTTTTTAATTCGAAATGGATTTGCTCTTGACTCTAGACTAAGCTAGACGTGGCGCAGAATCGATGGTGGAGCGAACTCACCCAGAAAAAGCCTATTCACTCTGAATTTAAAGGTCTTTGGGTTGAAATATGAAATATGAGACAGAAGTAGTTTGCGACTTCTAATAAAAAGAATGTTTGTATAATTCATTGACGACCGTCTTGGTGTAATTCATAGATTGCACAACTATAAAGAATTTAATAACAACGCAATACTGACTTAAACCAGTGGGATTACGTATTCAGTCACAATCGCAAAAATGTACGGTGGCTAGTTAATCTGACTATTTTTTATGCATATTCTTTATTATTAAACCTTATTCTACCCCCCAAAACATATAAATCGTATTTTTTTATTATGATAACATAGATAGTCTTAATCATTTTAAAACCTAAGATAGTAGTGTCACAGAATAAGTACTAGTACTCCGTACAGAAGTATGACTTTGCAATGAAATTCAAAGAAATAGAATGTTGTCATCGATATGATGTAATTCAGTTCGCCTCAGACTCAAGCACATTTTCGTGTAGACACCTACAGAAATACATTTCAAGATAATTTCATTCTTTTAACTCTGGGATATGATTCACTATACACTAAACCTATTCAGTGACGTAATATCATGCGACGTGATAGGGTTGACTGCTACAAGAAGCTACTTACGCCATCTAGCGCACCTTTCTAGCACTTTATTCATGCTCGTCCAGCCAGCATCGTAATAATCACACATAAGTGCCGTGCGCAGCCGGTGAATAAAACGCGCGGGCGTTTCGTTGCTCGCTCGCGGCACCCAACGTTATTTAGCCTGTTTTAAGGGGACGCCGCGCGTAGGTACGTTTTGGCTACCTACGCGGGGAGTTACACAAGCCTGGTAGTGTTATGCTCTTTCTTGCAGTTTTAAACCTTATTTATCTTGATTTATATCATAATGTTACGCTTTATTATTATTACTCGATTCCCACCTCTGGTAGTAATTTTTTCAAGTGCAATAATATATCATAATTACAGTTAAAAATCTTTTTAGATTATAATAAAAAATGTGTTTTTGACCAAGTAATTCGCAGCGATCTCAATCTTTCTTCATAGGTACTTAATTTATCAATTAACAGCCAACGCGAAACTAATAACAATGCACTGAGACTCGAACTTAAAATGAAGACAGAAAGCTTAATTATAAAACAAAAACTTGTTTTCATTGAACAATATATTTTTATACAAATCAGTATTTGATAAATATTCCGGCAATCATAAAGAAGAAAACAGTAATATACCATTTATTTAGCTCTTCTTCATATTCTTACCAAATCACGAGATAATGAACCTACATTTATTAAGAAATTTATAAATAAATATGATTTTCAACACAGTACTCGCTAGAGTACAGCGACTGCAAATGGGTATAAGCCAAACTCGAGCTCCCAAAAGACTTAAGTTTGGGGACTACTAGTAACCCTAGAAAACTCAATTTGTGTAACTTAGGACCGTTCACACATGGGAGTCCGTTTTACTGGAACGTTTTTAACGGATACGTCATAAATTTATGCTCTGTTCCCACATAGGCCTATCGTACCTACCAACATGGTTTTTCTTTTATAATATGTTTGTAAAGTGTTTTCTGGTTGCAATAAAGAGTATCTATCTATCTATCTATCTATAGGCACCGTATAACGTTCAACGGATCCGTATATCTATACTGGACCCGATACTGGAACCAATGTGTGAACAGAAAACTCGCATTATACGCTTTTATATATAAATATATAAATTTGAGCCAAAACCTGTCGCATCACTCCTACATCCTGCACACACCGCCCGCCAAGCACACTGTATTTATCTGTTAAAATTCTA
This sequence comes from Pyrausta nigrata, assembly GCA_949316185.1. NCBI lineage: Eukaryota > Metazoa > Arthropoda > Insecta > Lepidoptera > Crambidae > Pyrausta > Pyrausta nigrata. The sequence goes on from OX438943.1 coordinate 1,096,238, forward strand.
CGTATCCGTATATTTTTACTGTTCCGTCGTCCAGTATTTGATGACAAAACGGAATGTATTTTTTTACGAAACGATATTTTTTACTGTATACAGAATACTGCGCTATGTGTGAAGTCGCTCATACAACTCGATCCATCACATACGCCATCGACGAAAAAAATACGTAACACGGTAAACCGGAACAGTAAAACGGAGACATGTGTGAACCGTACCGGCCGTAAGTAGTAAGTTGAAATTAATGTTTAATGTTGTGTAATCACTTTTTGTTAATAACAAAAAGTGATTACACAACAATTTCAACTGTTTTAATTGCAAAAGTTTATTCTTATACTCTATTCCTATTCTTAAACGTAGCTAAAAATAATTATTTTTATAGCATAATTTGATTTGAATTCGTAAAACTTGCGAAATACTTGCTATTTCGCAAGTTTTACGAAATCAAATTGAATTTCGCTCACAAAAATTAATCGACTGTGTCATCCGGTAATAACGTCCTCCAAAATTCAGTTGGTAACAGCATTCGCCCGGATAGCGAAGGGACGTGTGTTCGAGTCCCACCGGATGACACAGTCGATTAATTTTTGTGAGCGGAATTCAGTTTGATTTCGTAGCTAAAAACATATCAGGACACCATTACTAAAATAACTTTGACGAACAAAGAGTTACGCACTCATGAATCATTTAGTATGCATGTTAATTGGCACCGCTCGCGCCGGAGGTATTCATTCCTCTCATTCCCTCTGTCACTCCAAGTTTTCCAAATGACAGTTGGCAGCCACAGAATGATGTTCCTCATTGCGTTCTAAATTATGTGATTTCTCTTAGTCCTATACTGTAGATTTTGCTTGAGGCAGCCGTGGGACATTTTGGAGTCCCCGCTTGACTACTACGGGTTTTTAAATCTGATATATCGGGCGTTTCTACGCCTAATATGGTGACACACAGTCATCTGAAAATACGACGTTGAAATACGCCTGCTGCTGAACCTAAGGGTGTTATTACAACAAAATATTTGATGAATAAATAACTCCTTTTATTTATCAAATTTTAGAGACATAATTCTTATGAAAAAATATAGAAATTTGCATTTTTGGGTTTAGATTTGTAAAAGGGTTAAAATCTATTTAACTGTTTTAAATTTTTAGCAAGTTTTCTTAAAAAAAATTTTCTCTATGAGGGTTAATAATTTTCAACTGATCTTTATTTCACTTGATAGGTGATAGCGTTACCTTTCAAATGAATAATTTTCATAACTTTTAGGACATCCAGATCCATAGATTTTTTTTTAAATAAAGCCGTTTCAAGAGGGGAGAAGTTAGAACCCAACATGGCGCTGTTTTGACGATAACATTTAATGAATTAATAGCCCATGAATTATCGCTAGTCGAATCCCTGACACACTGAATATGAATATCTACTGCGTGTGGTGTGCACTAAAGAGTTCTATCTATATCCTAAGGTATGTGTTCCTAGCTAGGTGAGTGATTTAACGTAGATTTATGACAAATTACAGCTTTCGAAAATTAAGGGCTAGGCCGCAGACAGACTGACAGAACCTGGTTATAAATTCACGCGTAACTTATTTTAGATTCCAAAAAAACTTACTTATTAATTGTTCATTTGTTAATATAAATCTGAATATGACATGGGCGCCGATTGAATTCAAGATATTTATATTTCTTTTGTTCACATCTGTTTACACTTAATTTTGGAGATACGCATGAGAATTTAATTCGCGCATTTCTAGCAATCCACTCTTAGATGAATTAAAGTGGGATATACTTAACAAACAACTTTTAACTAACACTAAGTGATAGTTCGTTATCCATTACTGGTTCAAAAACAGATGATAGATAATTAATAAAATTGAAGTTTTTGCAACAATGTATACGCGTAATAGGATTCCAAGAACCCAAAAGTTGTTAAAGGGGATTGAATATGTCCTGCGGCTAGGCTGTTAAATTTATGTTATGTCATAGGTATGTCATGCAAGGTGAGCTTAGGGTACCCTAAATAGTCTTGCAGTGTTTATTGCAGGTCCTATATGTTTTGACAAATAGGTAGTTTATTTTTCTTTAGAAATATATCGCAATAATTTGTTTATTTTATTACAATTCAATGATAGTGCGTAGTTACGTATACCCTTAGTCGGATTTCCCATAAAAAGTCCATACTCCTTTTCATTCCTTTAAAATAATGGACGATGTTTGGCACGAATCCCATTGTTCATCTCAGAATCTCACACTATTTTCTTACCTTCAGAAGATTAATAATATTAGTTAGGATTTATATCACCCACGTGTGGGCTTACTGAAATAAAGGTGCAAAAACGAGCAGTAACAATTCTTTACTTGTATTTCAATACAGAACCTCAACCACCGAGCACATAACCATAGAAACGAAATGCCATTAATTTATTTCAGGAAAAATCCGTCAAAATCCCTTGGCAATGAATGCCTCCGTTTTTTTTAACACATTTTGTCAAACAAATTCACTTATATCTATACTACTAAATAAGCTTGAACATATTGGAATACGAGGACTCCCACTCGCAATTTTCAGAGAATACCTTCAGCAACGTACGCAGTCGGTTAAAATTGGTGAGCATATGAGTGATGAGCAGAATGTAGTCTTCGGTGTACCGCAGGGCTCGATACTTGGCCCCACGCTCTTTACCATTTACATTAACGACCTCTGTAAACTCAGCATACCTCATTGCATATCTATACCTATGCTGATGACACGGCACTCATCATAACAGGTTCTAATTGGGAAACTGCCCGTCGCAATGCTGAAGTAGCTCTAGCTTCTGTTATGGCATGGCTGAGTGCAAATCTACTAACGCTAAACTTATCGAAAACAAATTATATCACTTTTGCCATGAACAATTCCATATTACCGTCACATAATAAGGTCATAATTAAAGCTCACTGCTGTCCAATGCCTTGTGACAATTGCCAGTGTCTAAAACTTGCCAGAGCTACGTCTATAAAATATCTCGGCGTACACATAGATCAGTTTCTAAAAATGGAACCAGCACATCAAATCGCTTATACATAGAATAAGGAAACTGATCTATGTTTTCAAGAACCTAAACTGCATAGGCGACCAAAACCTTATGAAAAAAAGTATATTTTGCGCTCTGCCAATCCATACTGACGTATTGCATTACAGCATGGGGTGGTTGCGCTAAAACAACTTCGAAGCACCTGGAGATAGCACAGAGGGCGGTCCTCAAAGTCATGACCAGAAAACCTCTTCGCTACCCCACCACACACCTCGGTCATGACTGTGAGACAGCTCTTTATTTTCAAAACGATTCTTCGCAAGCACTCGCAACTTCCATATGAACCGATAATTTACGCACGAAAGCGCAGATCCGATCTTGTCTGCTTTACACCTTCACATAGAACCGTCCTAGCACGACGGCACTTCAAGGTTCTGAGTTGTAAACTATACAACAGGGCTAACAAAACCCTTAAGATATACCCTTGCACAAAACGAGACGTCAAACGCAAACTAGAATTATGGCTAGAAAGCCTCACCTATAATGACACGGAGGGAGTTGTGTATGAGTAACACTATGCACTAGGCTTATTTTCATTATTAGGCATTCCACATTTTCGCTATCACAAACACCGACATACGCACACACTCACACAAACACTCATACACACACGCACACACACACGCATATTCATCCCTATTCAATAACACTTCTTTACACATTAACAAGGCACTCCACACTTTCGTTATCACAAACACTTTCATATACACGCTCACACGTATATTCATACATACTCAATTAAACTTGTTTACACATACACTCTACATTTCTTTATAAATAATGAAATTGGCGGCTGAAAGACGTTTGTCTTTCTTTACGTTTACCTTTGTTTTTATTTATATTAGATTATAGATTCCCAAAATACAGCTTTCTAGTTTGGGAATGAATGTATTCATCTTTTAATTTCCACTTTACCTACCACTTCTTTAATTTGTAACTAAACATAACAAATCCTCATATGCCTACCACCACTCGAGATACAGGTTAATTCCTAGTTCGATGGTGGATGGCTGATTGTTGATATAATACTATGTACTACTGTTATTGTAACTGAAGTGGAACAATAAACGTTATTTATTATTATTATTATATTATACATAATTATGTTAAAATATAGATGCTTTTTAAAAGATTGTTATTTACGATCAAAACCGAAATATCTCATATGTCATATTATCGATTATAAAATACACGCTTGGACACTTTTTGTACCAAGCACTGATAAGTTTCGGAGAATAATCGCGCTTACGTCGCCTCTATAGGTTACATGCTCGATGACCTCAACTCAATAGTAAAAACGTGCCCGTATTTTCGTTTAAACTTTTTCACTCCAATAACAAGCGCGCGCCGAAATAATAAAAAGTAAATTCTTGGATGATATTGTTATTCGCCGAGTGTCAATTTCAGCTTCTTCATAGGAATGTTATTTCGTAATCATTTCATTATGCAGTCTCTTTGTTTTGGTACAGAATGTAATCAAGTGGAAACGTGATTTCTGCTTATTTCAATTCAGTGAGAGCGCGTAACAGCTTGGTTGAAATATTCTTGCTGTAACTACAAAAATACAAAGTATTTTTTTGAACAATATGGAACATACTAGATAGACAAAAAATAATAGGCAAAATGACAGATTTTAAAAAAGTGTCCAAAAATATTCTTAGGTATCTTCTATATCAAAAAAATATATTATTTTTGCAATCAACAAAGGTAAAAAGAAATGCAATTTAAATGAAATGTTCATAAATTGGCGCCAAAACGCGGTCAGGGTGTCATGGCGTCTGCTGTGACGTCACACATCAGTAAACATATTTAAAAAGTTAGTGTTATAGTCGAAATTCGTATTATAATTCAGTGTCAGTGACAGTATTTACTGAGGTGTGAATTATTGAGTTTTTATATACCGGGCGTCCCAAAACTCGAACAACCCGAAACCGGGTAAAAAAGCAAGTCAAGCTGGTAGACAGATTTTTTTTCTAAGAAATAAGTCATATTTGTTATGCAAGCTAGAGCACCTGGTTTGGAAATTTTGATAACAGTTTAGAGAAGCATTATTCAGGGTTACACAACAATAAAAAAGTTGGAAAAAGTAGAGATTTTTGGCAACAGGAGTTAAAAGACTGTCAGAGGGTGTGATATTTTTTATTTTTCTTTTTTTCTGACAGCCAGCGTAACTTGCCTTTTCTCCCGGTTCGTAACCCGTAGGTTGACGTCGAGTTTTGGCACACCCTGTGTATTGATCGAGCAAGTGGAGAAGGTTTACCACTGTATTTTCTCTGTACCAAGAAGACTTATAATATCACCTACTGTAAAAAAATCGAACCAGTTAAGAATGGTGGCCAACAAATCTACATATCTCTAGAGCATTTGCTAGAATTATAGTTATATTCTTGCCCGTTCGTATTATTTTGGTGTAAACGCCAAAAACGAAATTTTATTTACCTTAACCAAAATTAATAGAACGAATGCCCATCTTGTAGCTCATACTCTTTGTCTGTTTGGTCTAAACGCACCAAAATATAAATTAGAAATGTGCCCAAATTACAATAATTATTTGTCGGCGAGTGGGAGTGCCAGAACCTTCTGGGTGAGCTCGCTCCACCGTCGACTCTGTCTACGCCACGTATTGCTTAGTCTAGAGTCAAGAGCAAACCCATTTAAAAAAACCGGCCAAGTGCGAGTCGGACTCGAGCACGAAGGGTTCCGTGCCATTAACTTACAACATTAGACAGTATAGGCAAAAAAACTTTTTTAAGTTTATACTGTTCTTTTGGAAAAAAGTGTATATTTTTATTTATAATTTCAAAAGTATTTATCACAGGATACCCGAAATAATTTTAAATAAGAGTTTCTGCGCCTGTTTCTTTACGTGAGTAATTTCAAGTTTATAGGTCCAAGACTTTAGAAATTACAGAGGGGGGGGGGGACACACCGTGTAAACGACTTTGGCGGGCTATATCTCGCAAATGGTAAAGCTGATAAAAAAGTGTTGTATGGAAACCCTACCTTATTTTCATAGTCCTTTTCAACGATACCCCACACAAGGGGGTGCACTCAAAAAAATAATTCACCCCCCCTTTACATGTATGGGAAGATACCCTTAAAAAGGGCTAATTTTAATTTTTTGTATTTTTAAATATGAGATCTATATGTGAAGTATCCTTGAACCAAGTTACATGCAAATCAGTCCATAAACGTAGAAGATTTTCTGCTGTGACAGACTAGGACGGACTGACTGAACGATCTTATAAGGGTTCCTCTGTCAGACTACGGAACCTTAAAAACGTATAGTAGTTTGTTAAAACTATGTATAAATGTAGGAGTATGTACATAACCTCATAACCTCAAATTATTGTTTTTAAGTGATAAGCATTCACTTTGCAATCTAAATATATTATTGCATTTGAAAAAATGCCTATTAAATGGTTAGGCGATTGCCTAACCTCTCGGCCACCCAACGCCAGGATGGCCGAGAGGTTAGGCAATCGCCCGGTATGCGAGGAACGCGGGTTCGATTCCCGCCTCTGGCGGTCATTTTTTCAAGTGCAATAATATATTTAGATTGGTAGACCTATTAGGTCGGATCATTTTATTATCAGACGTAAACTAGCGTTTCCTTTTGCAAATGTCCGATTACCCATAAAAAGTTCCATCCTCTTTTACACCCTAAAAACCACAGTATCTTGAGGAATCCATAAAATATTTATAATTACACATCAGGCAAAGTTACTTCCTAAAACTTATCTTCCTTGCAATATTAAAGGTCATACAACACGCAGTTACGAAGTCAGTTTCGTAAACGAAAGAATAAATTAACAAGTGAAACTCTTCCCATTAATGATAATAAAATTCTCCAACCGAATTGTTTACGAAGAAAATATTGTAGTGCACAAGTATGTCCGCATACACGGTCTAAGTCTACACGGTGAAATTTAACAGGTTGTTTTCCCGCAGCAGAACGTTTTACCTTTAGTAGTACTATCGAATCATGCGTTTTTTTAAAGTAAAAATATTTTTGTTCTCAATGTAATCAAAAAAATAATCATCAACCCGAAAACGTGAGAAAAGATAGTTTCTTTTACGAAAATTCACGTACTTGGGTACTGCTTACCGCACGAAATCAATGTTTAAAGCAAAAGAAGGTCTACGCACTAAGCAATACAGCATAAACTGCACTAATTTTAGTGCTGAAAAACAACCATTAAAATTTTTGCGTGTATAATACAAGTACGCTGGACTGCATACTGTCAACCTAATGAAGCCATTTGATTATCGCCATTTTGGCGCTGACGGCTGCAGTGAGCGTGTGGTGACTGTCCACGGAACTAATGAGAGTGGACTTAAACATATGCAAGTTACTCTTTTTTAGTTCCCTAGACAATCGGTGGGGGCGCTTTGATTCGGCACAAAAATCATCTGTCATTTCTTAGAGAATGTTTAGTCCAGGATACTTGTATTATCGATATTGACGACCGTCTTGGTGTAGTGGTTCGCGCCACGGACTTCTAAACCTGGTGGTTGCGGGTTCGAATCGCGCAAGGGGCAAATGTTTGTGTGATGAACACAAGCATTTGTACCATGTCATGGATGTTTATAAATGTATATAAGTATGTATATCCGTTATCCTAGTCGCCATGGCAGAAGCTCACGCTTAGTTTGGGGCTAGGTAATTGGTGTGTTTGTTGAAACAATTTATTTTATAATTTATTATGGAGTTCAGTGGTCCGCATACACAGGGTGCACTCTCAGTTCCAACAGTAATATTGGCCATTGAAACTGAAATGAAGAGTCGTCGTATTTATAACCTGCGCAAAATAAACGCTTGTAGCCTGGATTCGCGTGGTTGATGTTTTTCCGCCTCCCACACGAGCGTGCCTTAGGCATCACACAAACTGCGTGTCCTTTTTGGGGCCATAGAGTTGGCGGTAAAATGAGCAAATAATAATTTAGTACCCGTAAATAAATTTGGGCTACAGCGGCCAACATTTATTTATTACTTTTTTACACATGGTATATTAAAGTGCAGAACCAGGTTACATGTAGTTAATTGTTAATAATTTGCAATTAAAATTAACTAAATAGCATTATTTATAAAGAAACAACAACATCTACAAACAAAAACAAAACAATAACATCTACTTGTTATTGTGTACTCACATGTGGTCAGTAGCTATATCGCCTAGCTGCAAGCCTATTACCTAGCTTGATTGCTATCAAATTGGAATAGCTATAGCTTTCAGGAAAGCAATTATAGCTTTTAAACATACGTAAGCAAAGCAACCAAAACTTTCAAAATAATTTTAAAATAAAGGTTTCCAAAGTGACCTGTTACAAGCGGCCTGCATCCAGCGCGATCCTGTCACATTTACTAGTTCGTCTGCCCATCATGGATAAATAAATATTCAAACGTTAATTAGACTTTGTGACGTGGCACTGTAATCAGATTTTAAGTACCCGAAATCAAAAAATGAAATCAATTATGAAAATTTGTTAACACTACACGCCCTATAAAATAAGGTAATCGAGTAATTTACTAAGATCCACTTGCGCAGGCCGGTTAAATTAATCCGGACTTGCGCAAATGGGCTTCTAATTCAGATCATAGACCTCGCGCTAGTCCGGATTAGCTAACCCGGACGTGTTCAAGTGGGCCTAAGTAACATAACGAAATCTTTTATGCCAGCAATGACACTGACTGCAAATATGAAAACGCTAAGACGTTTGCTCGCCAATCTAGTGGCCCAACTCATTCTTAGAACCAAGGAACTGATAAATAACAAGGTGGATATTCTACGCCCACGCTCGCCTTGTTAAGTAACCAGCCGGACAAGTCACTATTTTTGCCATGTCCTTTGATTATCTGGACTTTTATTTATTTGACTAAACTTTTCCATTTATTAGTCGTGTTTATCTTTACTATCTAGAGCTATGTAGAGGTAGGTAGGCGAAGTGATTTAAGTTGATGTCGTATTTAAATCACTGCAAAAAAGAATTTCTAAATTGTCGGAATCTTTTAATGTATGCTCACCGATCACTCGAAGACGCCCGATTTGGAATATTGTTATTTGTTGTTAAAAAGTATAACCAGGTGGTCCCGTATACGTTTTATACAAATCAGTAAAGCAGTTTTGGAGAATCCTCATAAATCCCAGAATTGTATATGTCGCAGGGGTTTTGTCAAAGACGTGATATTATAATTTCACTAGTGAAATTATAATTACACTGATTATTGGCAATGACGACTGGTTCGTATAATTTAACGGGCTCTTTTCAGTGATATTGTAATTGTGTATTGGAGCGTGCCTTTTAAAATATCAGTTCATTACATATTTTTGAGGTATTTAGTTGATCATTCTAGTCAATATCTTCAAAATGAGTGATCGTGAGCATTTGGAAGTGTTCAATACTTGTAGTTCAGTTGGTAAGGAAAATAAACCAATCAGCGATCGCTTTGATAATCTAAAGGCTTTCTTAAACATGTGTTATTGTTAAAATATCACTGCCTTACAATGTCACTGTATCGGTCTTGTAAAATTATAATGGCACTGGAACTAGCCAGTTAAATTGTAAGTATTTTTTTTTATATCACGTATTTTATAATATCCCTGCGACATATGCATCAATGATATTTGAACGACTGCCTCGTTGGTCTAGTGGTCAGCACGCTGGGTACTATCTACGAGGTCCCGGGTTCGAATCCCGGGTCGGGCCGAGAGTGTTTGGGTTTTTCTGTCTTGAAATTACTCAGACACAGCTCCGGAGTCAGGAAGTTGGTGGTGTTAACATCCGTGCCTCGGAAAGCACGCTAAGCCGTTGGTCCTGCGCCTGATCTCTCTACGGTCATGACGGACTGCCGTCTCACCGAATTATGAGAAAGACGGAACAGAGAGTGCACCTGTGTATTGTGCACACACTTGTGCACTATAATATGTCCCGCGCAGTTGGCTAATCTCTGTTGAGATATCGGCTAGGAGGACATCATCATCATCATCATCATTTGAGCTTACTTCAAAACCACGTTCTTTTGGAGCAGTGTGTTTAGTTGGCCTACCCATATGTCTCGTATATACATAACTTTAATAAATAAAATACGTCTACTTTCCACTAAAATATATAAAACAAAAACTTTTTTAAAAGACAACCGGCGCCGTAAAATAATAGTGTAGTAGTAAAATAACTCATTCGAGTTTCGAAAGTTGGTCGATTTTCCATTTTCTTGCATGGTCACCTCGCTCTGTAGTTAATGCTCACTCCAGGCTTATATAATAATAATAAATTGTTTCAACAAACACACCAATTACCTAGCCCCAAACTAAGCGTGAGCTTGTGCTATGGTGACTAGGAAAACGGATAGAAATACTTAAATACATATAAACATCCATGACTTAGGTACAACTGCTCGTCTCATCACACAAACATTTGCCTCTTGCGGGATTCGAACCGGCAACCGCCTGGTTTAGAAGTCCGGTGCGCGAACGACTACACCAAGACGGTCGTCCCATATAAAGCCCATTCTAAAACACTGTTGCATTTTGTTTCAACTAAATTTCAGGAACACAGCACACTTTGTGACCTAGGTCCGCTTTCCGAACCTGGGCTCTTAGACAAGATGCAATATTTCTATAGCGAACTTCGCTATCGCCAACAAAATTTATACAAAAGCCTCGTGATATTTCGATGGTTTATGTCAGTTTGATACATTTTGTTAGCGATAACGAACTTCGCTTTAGAATTGCACCTTGTCTACGGGCTCTGAGGTGACACGAGATGTGCAGTGTTTTTTAATAATTTGACACTCAAACCGGCCCAGAAAATCGGTGCAAAGTTGAATAAATGTTAAAGAGGCAATTTCCCCAAAGTTCTTAACTTTATCGGCTACAAAGAAAATAAATAATTAACTTTTAGAATAACATCGTAAAGTGTAACTTTATACTTTCTCAAAACAAAGAATTTACAAGTCTACAGAATTCACAAGAATAAGTTAACCAAAGTTTCGTAGCCATGGAGAAGTCGTAACACTTAAATAAATAAGTTTTAGTAGGACCCGGCATTGACTTTATAATATACTAGCAGTTCTCCGCGACTATTGCAACAAAAAGTAGCCTCTGTCCTTTCCAGGGTCACAAACCATCTGTGTACCAAATTTAATTTGATCGGTCCAGTACTTAGTTTCGGAGTCTATTCAATACAAACAATCATTATCTTATCTCTTCATAATATTAGTATAGAAAAGCCTGTTTCTTCATGGCCGCTATGTAGTGAGAACGGACTTCTTCTAGACCTAGTCATAACCAATTATCAGGAAAATGCACCATCCTATATTATCATTTAGGTTTAATTTTCTGTATACCCTCGCCTCGAAAAGCCCGCTGATCTCTCTCCGGACGTCGGATTGCTTTCTCATCGAAGTATGTGAGTGAAGGAGCAGAAAGTGCACCTGTGTATTGCGCACTTGTGCACCATAAGTAATCATGTGCTTATATCTATGGAGGTCTGCCGCGGTAGACGAAAAATCGGCTTAGCGGATATTAATATAGGGTCTAATATAATTCACTGCATTTCTTTAAGGGGGTGATTCTCCGGATGCTCTAGCTAGCACAAAATCTATTACTATAAGACTAACAAGAAATCTATAAAAAAATATATGATTTAAGCTTATAGTGTACTATTATCTGATCAGTGGTCTAGAATAAAAAGTTGTATTTTTTGCTGATTTTGTGTTTGGTGCTTGTACTGTAACTCATCAAATACAACAATATTTATTATGAGTTCAACATCGAAATACCTACTGAGAATTTACCTAAAAAACCCATGAAGTAGTAAACAGCTGATGTTTCTTTTGTGATTTCGATGATTGACCCATAGTAAAAGTTTTATCAAAAGTATTACAGCAGCAATCACCCCTGAAGGAATATAGTTGATTTAGACCCTGTATTATGGTATTTTAGGTGACAAGTAAGAACAGCCTTAACATTGAGTTTCATATAGATCTCTCAGCCGTAAATGTGATAATAACATGCTCCAAATGCCGACACCTAACAAAGGAATTTTCCCGCCATTTTTATCGTGGATGTCAAAGAGAATTTCTTATTTTTCTCATTACGCCCGTAATGATGTCGAACGCAGAAAAGCGAGAATCAGTTTTACTTTTTCTTAGAAAATAACGCGATAATTTCTCATTATGGTTTTGGCCAAGGTTTATATATTATAACGGGGTTGGCTCATAATTCGCTGAGAATATATTGTCAACAGGTTCCGTACCCGAAGGGTAAAAACGGGACCCTATTACTAAGCCTCCGCTGTCTGTCTGTCTGTCTGTATCTCATGAACCGTGATAGCTAGACAGTTGAAATTTTAACAGGTGATGTATTTCTGTTGCCGCTATAATAATAAATACTAAAAACAGAATAAAATAAATATTTAATGATTGATAGCGAACAAAAAACATGCTCCCATACAGCATGTTTTTTGTTCGCTATCAATAACGGCAACAGGTAGACGCTGGAAATATTCATAGAATATTAATATGTATATACAGTTTAAAAATAGGTAATTAAATAAAATAATATTAATATTCAAGGGGGACTTCGATACAACAACCGTGATTTTTTTGCCATTTTTTGCTCGATATTTATAATGGTAACAGGTAGACGCTTAAAATATTCACAGAATATTATGTTGTATTTCATTTTGAAAATAAATAAAAGATATTTAAGGGGGGCTCCGGCTAACGTGTTTTTTTGCCTATTCTGTCTAATGTTGTTAGTTAATGGTACGGAACCCTTTGTGCGCGAGTCCAACTCGCACTTGGCCGCTTTTTATAGAAGAGGTTCGGCAGAATGCGCATTTAGTCACGGTAGGTACGCAACGCAGTATTTATTAATTATTAGCTAGAGATTTGCACTTAGTTAAAGCCTCTTTTGCACTTTCACACTAAATATTCTAGTAAAAATCATGCAGATTTTTGTGTATCAATTTCACCTCCGCCGCCTTACTTAAAAAAAACAACTGAACTTTAAACAAAAAAAAAACTTACCTAATTAAAAAAAATGACCCAAAAACGCCGATACGCACACTCGCACACTAACAGCTGACCCACTTTCTCAACCTTCAGTGTCACTGACCTTCAAATTCTGCGACCCTCACCCTTCGAATGATACTTCAAGAGAAGTGTCCGATCGACTGATCGCTGGTCAGTCTAAATCGAACACCGTGGGCGGTCACTGGCAAGCAAGCCAAGCGCAAGAATAAGATATTCGACATTAATGCCAAAGTGGGTGTGCAACTTAGATATTTGATTCATGAAGTGAATGACAGCGCAGACGGAGAGCTAACAGGCTTGTTGACGACCAGCGAAGTCAACCCTTTTCGGCATAAAATTGTTTCTAAATTCTTAGTGTTCCATTTTGAAAGCTTAAAACAATTATCAGTCGGTAAATAAACTCGGTAAACAAGAGAGCTCTTCATCGTTTCTCCTTCCTTGGCCTTAACAAGGCTTATCCGATTGCTGTCAAATTGCATTAGGTATAGCTTTCGAAAAACAAAACTAGCTTCCAAACTAACGTCCGGTAATCATGATAGCTATAAAACTAATAAAAACATGACAACTATTATGTCATAATATTTATCGTAACTGTTGGTTGAATATTTGTAAAAATGTTTCCATCGTGATAGTTTTCCCAAGTATTGATGAAATCGACCGCCAGCTCACTGGCGCAGCAAACACTTACAAAAACTGACTGACTGGCTTCCGTAGCTCAGTTAGAAGAGCATTCGCCCGGATAGCGATAAGGGTCGTGGGTTCAAGTCTCACCAAACGACACGGATTTTGATTCTTATGTCATTGCTAGGAATTGAAATCGCAAACGTAATACCTTTAGCTGCCGTTTCCACAAAGCTGGATATAGTCCGGTCCTCCTGAGTCCGATCAGCTAGGTCCAGGTCCATCTAGCTTCTAGTCTATCTATTATGTGTCGACGATCGGCATGCGATGTAATAGATTGATAATTGCCTTGTCATTTTGATGATCAGAATCAAAAAGTTTAGGATGAATGCTTTAGAAACGACGGCTAACACAGCAACGATAGTAGTTTATTGTAAAAATGACACTTTTTTAAAGAAAAATAATAATGTCCTCCTAGCCGAATTTCGACTACGCCTATCTTAACAGAGTTAGCCAACTGCGCAGGACATATTATTATAGTGCACAAGTGTATGCGCAATACACAGGTGCACTCTATGTTTCTTTACTCTCATAATTCGGTGAGACGGCAGTCCGACATGATCGTAGAGAGATCAGGCGCAGGACCAACGGCTTAACGTGCTTTCAGAGGCACAGGGGGTGTTAACACCACCAACATCCTGACTCCAGAGCTGTGTCTGAGTTATTTCAAGACAAAAACAACCCAAACACAATAAACAAAAGAGGAAAGACGCCAAACTGCTTTATGTATATAGATAATATATATAAAAAATTTGATGAACCATTGTGGCGCCACTGCGCTTGATTGACCCAAACTGACATCAGATCCTTTGTGCAAGATGTTTTTTTTCCCTTTGAGGAACCATGGAGGAGGCAACATATTATAAAGTAGACGATTATTTGAATGATGTAAACGTGTGGACCAGCTCGCACTAGTCCAATTTTGTATTAAAACATTATTTTTAAAAGAGGCTTTGACAATAGTGACTGAGTTTCTTGCGCTGCTTCTTCTCAGCACTAGCCCACAATTTGTCCCAAAGCAGTGGTAGGGCTTAAAAAATAATATGTTGAGACGTGTATAAGTGCCCCCTGTGGGCGTACATACATAAATAAATTACTTTTCATGGTGGTGCCACTGCGCTTGATTGACCCAAACTGACATCAGATCCCTTATACAAGATATATTTTTTTCTACAGCTTTTCTTATCCCCTATTACGAAATGTCAAAATTCGTATGCAAAAGTCACACGATGTTTCGATGGCATACCTTTTTTATACATTTTGTTATCAAATTTCGCTGAAGGATAGATTGCATCTTGTGTAGGACTCCGGTCAGATCGATAGAAAACTCCATTTAAAATAAAAAATAAAAAACTGAAAAATCTGGTTATTTAAGCGATTTTTAGATTGGTAAGTATAAGATCGTTTGACTGTGAGATATGAAGAAATCAAAAAGAAAACATAATCATAATTGTATATACCCATAGCCTTGGAAACATAGTATTGATAAAAAATGCAAATGCTTGCAGACAGCACATTCGGAACGCATCAATGTCATTCATGTTTCGGTTTTTATTGAAAAGCTAAAAAGAACAAATAAAATGTTTTTCACAATATTTGACTTACGTTTCACGCGGCTCCGGCTGTCAGGTCTTGTTGCTGTCAATCATTGATATATTGGATCTTCCATTACCTTTTATATGGTCTACGCGGTAAAAGATAAAAAAACCACAGACTCCGAAACGCCTTACTTAACTAAGAGACATATTCACGAATCTAAAACCACAGTCAAATTGTATTACCAAGATATATTGTTACTTAAAGATATTGCTCGAATTATAAAATTGATATTATACATTAATATCAAGATGTTATTTAAAAAAAAAACTAAATTAAAGCTTAAATTTTTATAAATAAATTTAAACTAAAAAGTACAAAATAATATTTAAATTACCTAACTGTTCTACGAAATTATACAAGAAACCTATTTCCAATTTATTATCTTTTATTTTTTGGAGTCGAAGGATGCGAAGAGGAGGGAACTGCGCCTTTGACTTTGTTTTGTTAGCATCCTATACAGTACCTGACAAAACATCTGGTGTTTTAATTACTAAACTCCTAATTTTTAAGGAGTTCCACCATCAGCTCAGCTCCACATAATGATTATCGGACGTAACAACTTGTCAACATTAAGATACTAGTACGAAAACACTATACGTGCCTTCAAAATTTGCCTTCAAGATTACACCAAGATCCCATTATCAGATCTCGACGGGGCCAAAATGGGACCAACTAGAAGGTATAGCCTCTAGGTAAACATATTTTTTTATTTCAAATCGGTCCCCAAACTGACTGAGATATGCGGTAACATAGCCACAAAAAAAAAACATACAGTCGAATTGATAACCTCCTCCTTTTTTGAAGCCGGTTAAAAAATAATCTCTCTCTTGTTGAAACATCAAATTGAAATTTGCATTAAATATGGAGATTTGAAAGTAGCCTGTAAGAAAACGCATGGACGTAAAACGTAACGCAAGGTGTGTTGTTTAGTTATATAAGTCCTTTAAAAGGGTTCCGTATTTAAAGGGTAGAAACGGGTCACCTATTACTAAGCCTCCGCTGTCTGTCTGTCACCAGGCTGTAGCGCAAAAACCGTAATAACTTGACAGTTATTTTGTACATATTATGATATATTTCTGTTACTGCTAAAACAATAAATACTAAAAATATAATAAAATAAATATTTAAGGGGGTTCCCATTAAGCAAACAGGCCTTTTTGCTTAATAACGGCAACGGGAAGATCCTTGAAATAATCACAGAATAATAAAATT
The DNA here is from genome assembly GCA_949316185.1 of Pyrausta nigrata. Classification (NCBI taxonomy): domain Eukaryota; kingdom Metazoa; phylum Arthropoda; class Insecta; order Lepidoptera; family Crambidae; genus Pyrausta; species Pyrausta nigrata. The sequence continues at coordinate 1,112,836 of OX438943.1, forward strand.
AAAATAAAAAAAATGTTGTGATGTAGTGTCTAATATTGATACTAAATAATGATACGAAACCCTTCATACACGATTCCGACTCGCTCTTGCCGGTTTTTTTTTATTATATACCCAATAGGCCAATTTTTTTTTTATTTATGTATACCTACTTGTTCTCATGTCTTAAGGCGGTCCTGCACGAAATTGAGAAAATTCACGTATTTCTAAATCACTTGTACGATGAGCTGAATTAGTTAAATGCATTAAAACAAGTTATTTACGTTAGCCTAATCATTGCACAAGGTCCTGATCTTGTTGAAATTTGAAACAAATTATGATATAATAAACATGACTTGAAGATATCTTAGAGCATTTTTTTAAAACTTGGTGGTTTTTACGCATGAAACAATAATTTGTACATGAAAATGATTGTATTGATATTCCGCAGGTCCCTATTTTTTTAATATGCACGAAATATATATATACCGAAAAGTGTTCACTTTTCAGTTCTTAACACAAATGTCTGATGGTTTTGCGCTTGCGCAGAATAAAACTATTTTTATAATAAAATATTCAAGTCTAAAACTTTAAAGCATATGGATTTAATTACTAATATTAATTAGATCGATTCGGTTTGAAGATCGTTTAGACTTACTCGACTTGCTTCGCGCTGCACCCTCTTAAACAACTGTTATCTGTGAAGACCTATAAGTAATTTAATTGTTTTTTAGACTGTACTATTATCGTCCATATGTAAACCCTGGTTTTCCTAAAATAAATAAATACTATATTCTATTCTTTTTACGCTCTCCTGTCGTCGTTGCTTCTTAAATAAATTTTATCGTATTTAGGATATGTTTCGTTGTCAGTTAGAGACGATTTGAAATTATAAAGATCATCATCATCATCAAATTTAAAAGCTAGGCTCTTGTCGGTGGAGTTTTTTCCATTCCTCTCTTCTTTCCGCCCTTCTCTTAACCTCCTGATACGACCCGACATTTTATCTTTTCTTTTATTTGCTGCATGTAGCTTATTCTTGGTCTTCCTCGCTTCCTTTTTCCTTCTATTCTTCCTTCTATTATCGTTTTAATAAAATTGTCGTGTCGAATCAGGTGGCCTAACATTCGTCCCCTCCTACACTCTATTGTTTCCATCAATCTCCTTTTTTCCCTAACCATAGACAAAACTTCTTCATTTGTTTTCTTCTCCGTCCAACTTATACGCTCCATTCTCCTCCAGCACCACATCTCGAAGGCTTCCAGTCTCTCTCTGTCCCTCTTTGTCAATGTCCACGCTTCACATCCATAGAGTGCTATACTCCAAATGTACACTTTAACAAGTTTTTTGCGAACTTTGCTTGATATTCTGGCCTTGAGCAAGTGCTTTTTTGCATTATAAGCTTGTCTCGCCATCGCTATCCTTGCTTTTATATCTGGTGTACATCTGGAGTCACTAGTTATCAAGCTACCTAGATATTTGAAGGTTTTAACCTGTTCTATTTTTGTGTTATTTATTGAGATAGGGCTATATTTTTCCTTTTTAGAAGCAATTAGTGTTTTTGTTTTATTTATGTTAATTTTGAGACCAAATTCTTTAAAAATAGTGTCCATTTCTGTAACCAGTTCTTCCAACTCCAATCTGTTTTCTGCAATGGCTGCAATATCGTCGGCAAAACGAATGAATTTAAATACGTCCCCATTAATTTTAACGCCCCCCTTTTTTGATTCCGTTATTCTGCGTATCGCACATTCTATTAATAAATTAAAAATTAGCGGTGAAAGTGGACATCCCTGCCTAACTCCCTGTCTTATTTTTGCCTTTCCGTTTTCCTCTCCTACTTCTATTACCGTTTCTTGGTTTTTATATAATTCATAAATAATCTCTATAATCCAATCCAGCTTCTTTGAGTACTTCCATCATTATTTTCCAATTGACCTTATCGAACGCCTTTTCTAAGTCGATAAAAGCTATATGTGTGTCCATGTCAAAATCCAGTCTCCTGTCTATTACCAATCTCAAAGCTAGTATCGCTTCTCTGGTTCCCTTCTCTTGCCGAAACCCATATTGATCCGGTCCCAAAAACAATAAAGATAACACAGGCAAATTGCGAAAAATATATAAGATGGAATACTTTTCGTTATAATATCAACTAATATTGCCCATACTTATCTTAGTCAATATATTGCTTGTCGACTAGCTAAAGTAAAATGTCGTATCTTCGCCAATTTTATCTTCCATTTTACTCACGAAGACGTGAAACAATGTTAATTATTTGTAGTGATTAGATCATTTTGCGTTTGAAGATCAGTAATAAATAAAGCACAATTAAAAAAAACATTTTTATTTTAAATAATGTATTGTAAAACAGCATTCGTCGGCCCAATATCTAGTAAACTAGCTAATCTGTAAAATCGACAGTTTTTAGTTGACTTTACAGATACACCCACTACATCTACACTAATATTATAAAAGGAAGGATTTGATTGTTTGTCTGTTTGTATTGAATAGGCTCCGAAACCGAGACTGATTCAAATAGAGTTTGGTCTAGAGATAGTTTAAGACCCTGGTAAGGACATAGGCTACTTTTTGTCGCGATATAAAACCATCAGGGGGGTGAAATGGGGAATGGAAGTTTGTATGGCAAATCCCAGTTGTGGCGCGGGCGAAGTCGCGGGGAACTGCTTGTAAATCTATAATTTAGTAAATTTTCCCATTTGTATCTCCAATAATAACGTAAAATTTTTACAGTTTTTTTTTAAGCATAACTGCCTAACCTTATAATTTCGCATAAGAAAACACTGTATGTATTTTTATGGCACATAATGCATATGCTGTACATACCGTAACTGTTGACATGTTCATTGCCAAAGATCCAGCATGAATGGAGGTGAAGAAAGACATTTAATGCGCATTGACTTACATAATTAGGCTGACAATACATGGGATTTTGTATAGTATAGACACGCGTAGGTACAGACACGATTATTTATCTGGTGCATTCGATTCGAGACCTTATTACAATGACATGCAAGCCATTTTGTCTTTACATGTGCATTTCATTGCTATAGCTGTATTTTTATTTAATTTTATTATAACAAGCTCACCAATTACCTAGCCCAACTAAGCGTAAGCTTGTTCTGTGGCAAACAGAAAAACGGAAAGACATACGTACTAAACATTAATGTCAAGGTAAAAATGCTCGTGCTAATCATAATTATTTGCCCCTGGCAAGATTCGAACCCGTAACGGCTGGATATGTAGGTACCCCGAAGCGGGCACTACCACACTTAGAACGAGTTGGTTGGTTTCTAGGAGAATCTAGCTGCAATAGTCACCAGATTCTAGATGAATCTAGCTGCAATACTTAATAAAGGGTATAAGACTACAAAGAAGCTAAAATAATGATTATCGACAAGGTTTGAAGCACAATTTTTCCTTAGGTTTTTAGACAGTTTTTTTTTAAATCTTGGGTCGAAAGTATAAAAAAGATTTGAATGTACCGTTTCTAAAATTACTTTTTAAAGGTAAGTATAATATGTACCTAAGGTCACAGAAATAAAAAAAAACTTTGAAAAGTACTTTTGCAGAAACTTATTAAAGGGGAATCCAAAGATTTATATTTGAATATCAAGAAAGACAAATAATTAAAGTGTGCGTATATCAAATCAATACAATGTGACATATTCTGATTGCCAATTATGGGTAATAAATCTATGCAGTCAAAAATACATCTTTTATTAGACTATCACGCTGTAATCTCAAAATACCTGTCCATATTGACAGATTTATTGGAACTGTTAGTCATGCGGTCTATTCCGGGCGTAACCGTTGAGCTAAATACTCATCACGCAATAAAAAAAGTACAAACGGTCCCCAACTTCCTCATACATCGCTGGCTTTCTGAATGACACCAGAACACTTGCACGTTGAGAAGCAGCAATGTGTTGCAGGTTGTGACTTGACACGGCACTATGTTGTGATTCATTGGACATCAAACAAGGCATTCGATGTCGCAAACTGATGAGCGATCGAGCCAATGCCACAATAGGGGTGGAAATACAGTAAGTTTTCTTAATTAAGTCAAAGTCAAAAATAATTTGTTCAATTAGGGACACAAAATGCCATTTATGAACGTCAAAATTTTAAAATCAGTATTATTGGCCCTGAGGGGGCCCGAACATGTCTCCTTATCTTTTGGGACTAGTAGAGACTAGTGCTGAGAAGAAACGCCGGAACAAACTCAGTCACCACTAGCTGAAATAAAAAGTGATAAAAGTTACAAAAAATCGGCCAAGTGCGAGTCGGACTCGCGTACGAAGGGTTCCGTACCATTAACATACAACATTAGCCAGTATAGGCAAAAATAACACGTTTGTATGGGAGCCCCTTTTAAATATATTTATTAATTTTTAAAGTGAAATACAACATATTTTGTGAATATTTTAAGTGTCTGCCTGTTGCAATTATAAATATCGAGTAAAAATGGCAAAAAAATCACGTTTGTTGTATGGGAGCCCCCCTTAAATAATATTATTATTTATATTTAAAGGGAATATACAACTAAATATTCTGTGAATATTCCATGCGTCTACCTTTTCCTTTTGCCGTTATCAATAGCGAGCAAAAAACGCAAAAAAAAACACGTTTGTTGTATGGGAGCCCTGTTTTTAGTATTTGGTGTTAAAGCGGCAACAGAAATACATCATCTATGAAAATTTCAACTGTCTCCCTCTCACGGTTCATGAGATACAGCTTGGTGACAGACAGATAGACAGACAGCGGAGGCTTAGTAATAGGGTCCCGTTTTTACCCTTCGGGTACGGAATCCTAATAAAAAAGTAGGTAAATCAATTTGGTGCAGGCTGGACTCTCCATACATTACGAGAAGAGAAACATTATGGAAAGAAGGGATAAAGTATTTTGAATGAAGCTAAGCTAATCAGATCTAGTACGCTTCTTGCCTACTACCCTTTGTAAACAAGAGGCTATCGAGTCGTGGAACTCTGCAGCTGGACAAGAACACTCTAAAGCGCTCATACAATGTACAAGAACAAAGTATCTAAAGAACTGCTAAAGTTAAAAAAGAATACAAAATATGTGCAGTGACTAAATATTGACGGGTCACTGCAAACTCAACAAACAAGTTGACCGAGCTATAATCACAAGGGCTGTCACAGTAGACCAATCATTGGTCGAGTTGGCTTTCATATGGCCCAAATATAAATAATAAGCTCAAATTATAGAAAAAAAAGTTATGAAGTGACCCATGCAAACACAACAGGCACAAGGAACTACCGATCTACGTGGCGAATTGATTACATTTCACATTATGTGTGTACGTACCTACGTGCGCGCCAATGAGCGTGGTGCATTGAATTACTGTGTTCCTTATGCCTACAAAAGCAAATCTTCCGTACCAGTTTTTGTTACGCACACATAAATGAATTTGGTGATACAGGTTCGCGAAGGAAAACCGAGTCCTTACATATCTCTTCTTACTATGGTCTGCGAAAATAAGTACGAGCAGTCCTGTGTATCTCCCCACGTAGGTAGCAAAAACGTACCTACGCGCGGCGACCCTTACTTAGGGGCTAAAACAAGTTGCGTGTCGCTACCGCTCGCGCGTTTTATTCACCGGCGGCCGCGCGGCTACGTTGCTGTCTGGACGAGAATGAATAAAGTACTAGAAAGAGGCGCTAGATGGCGTTAGAAGCTTCTCGTAGCAGTCAACCCTATCGCGTCGCGTGATATTACGTCACTGAATAGGTTTAGTGTATTATGAATCATTTCCACATCCAGAGCAATAAGTATAAAATTATCTTGCAATGGATTTTTGTAGGTGTCTACACGAAAATGGGCTTGACTCTCAGGCGAACTAAATTACGCCATATTGTTGATGACATTGAGTAGACATTTCTTTGAATACAATTGCTAAGTCATACTTCTGTACGAAGTACTAGTACTTATTCTGTGGTACGAGTAAGTACATTATATCATAAATATGTAAGTAAACATATCTATTAGGTACTTTCGGTAACTTCCTGGATACTACCTGAATTCTATACTCAAATTCTCGAAAACCAGGCACGAGATAATCTAAAAAACTACTACACGGGATTTAATGCGATTTTCATCTTTCAACAGACCGATCCGTGAGGAATGTTTATGTGTGTGTATAATTTGTTAGGATTCTGTGTAAATTGTTTGTCTGGGAATTTTCATCAAAAACGCTGTATAACCCCTTTGAGATATACAAAAACGATGTTATGTTGGTTGTATGTACGTAAGTTGGGGTTGTTTCGTTTAAACCCATTGCTCTACGAAAAATTCTAGTTATCTTCTACAAAACTTTACTTTACTTATGAATGGTTTATTGGTCTAGTGGTCAGCACGCATCCACGAGGTCCGGGTCCAAATCCCGGGTCCGGCAAAAATTCGTTTCTGGGTTTTTCTATCTTGAAATAACTCAGACACAGCTCCGGAGTCAGAAAGATGGTGGTGTTAATACCCCCGTGCCTCGGAAAGCACGTTAAGCTGTTGGTCTCGCCCTATCCCTTTCCAGCTATGTCAAAACTTTCAAAAACTTAAATTAACTTAAACTTACTGCTCACTTATATTATAAAAGTATGCTAGTGCAAAATTGAAGTTCCTGTTCCTAGTAAATTGGGTTGTTGCGTAGATGTGGCAGTCATCTAATCAGATGACCCTTTATCGATACGTCAGGCAGTAAGTCATCAAATCAGTTTTTGAAGAAAGAAAGAAAATACATTTATTAATGAATGGACATCACTTAACACAGGAAAATAGACTGCGTAAAGGGCACGGGTGGGTATAAAACAAAAAACTCAGTAAAATTACAATTTATAGAGGTAAACCAGTCGGACTGTGCAGTTGTGCGCCTGCGATGTCCATATTAAAAGGGCCCCACTCAGCTTAAGTCGTGACCCGCTCTAGGGGCCCCGACGCTGGTTTTCACTAGACCCTAGCCGAGTGAGGATACGCCAAACATTAATAAAAATAACAATACATGTAAATAAATCACTTAAATAATTTTCCTTTTTATATTTAAAAGACATATATGTGCAGTTGTTAACCTTCTGCGTACGTTTCCATTATAATGACACCCACTTACATCTACTTTTACGAATGAACAATAATCACATGCTAATTGGCTGAAGTATTCTAAGCGTTTCCTTTCATATATCGAGTACAGTACGCTACAGAGTTGTTACAAGGAAGTATTGAGTGTATCATCACACCGTTGTTTTCTTATGTGCTCAACAAACAATAAGGAAGCAGGAAATGTTTGAAGACTTTTATTTTCATTGCTTTTATAGCTTTTCTAGCGGTTAACGCGACGTCTTCGCCCGCGTAGGTAGAATTTCCCATACAAGATTCTATCCCTCTTTTCACCCCCTTAATGCATCATCAAAAACAATTCATTTGGTTAGTGGTGACAATATAGTAACTTAAAGGAACTAAAGTAAAAGTTGATCCCGTAAGCAATTTTAAGGGCCATTTTTTAATTCAAATTTTCTTCTTGATAATACCAAAATTTTTATCACAAGTGACTTTGATTTGTTAGTCACACTTAGGGCGTGACTTAATTATTTGTATCTCCTGCGCCAAATAATTTATGAATGAACACAAGTACTAATAATATTAATTACCAATTGTTATTGTCAGACGTACAATAAATTCTTACAATAAATTCATATTTAGTTATGGCGTCTTTATAAATTGATTTCTCTTGCGTAAAAAATATACGTGAAAAGTATACTTGAGAACCTTCTCCGTTTTAGAAGTCGGTTAAAAGTTGGTAATCTTCTATTCTTCTTCCATGCCTTTACAAAATATGTATTTTTTTCTATAAAAACAAACAAATGACATTAATAGCACATTTGTTGGTATCCCCTTTTAAGCAAAAGTATGTCTGTGTTTTCCCATTTTGGAGGCCTACCTCCTCGTTTTATGCGCCAGGTCGGTCGATCCTGGGTGGTCCTTTCATTCAACTGGATCAACCTGTTTAAGTCTTTTGTATTGTGGACCACCCCGTAGTAAGCAAGCGACCCTTGACTCTCTGGTTCTCCGGTACTGCTAGAGCTTTCTTCACGGCATGGTCTTACCTGAAACAGTTATTACACTATCCTATGTAAGGCATCCTAACTAGCATCATCATCATATCAGCCTATTGCAGTCGACTGCTGGACATAGGCCTCTCCAAGACTGCGCCAACTTCCACGGTCCTCAAAGGTGCAGTCAGCTAAGTGGCAGTGGGCTGGTCATGTCTGTCGCAGAACCGACGGGCGTTGGAGTAGGAAGATTCTCGAATGGAGACCACGTCTCGGGAAACGTAGAGTTGGACGCCCCCCTGCTAGGTGGACCGATGACCTGAGGAAGGTGGCCGGTGGTGGCTGGATGCGAGAAGCGGAGGATCCTAACTAGCATCCTACTGAGGACCCTAACTAGGAAGGTAACCAATCGGATCCTTAGTAGGCTACGATACGAGATCCGATTGGTCCTACCTTTCCAGTTAGGATCCTAGTTAGGATGTGTAACGTTGTGGATTTTAATCATTTCGAATCTTGCGCATTTGTCTTTTGAATTTCGCGCGAATTCCACAGGGCTTTTCGTCTGGTATTCCTGACTTAAAATTGATCTTATTTTGTAGCTGGCCACTCGGAGCCTCTGCCCAATGACATCCACCGTTCCAGTCAGGGCTGCCATTGCAATTCCTTATTTACCAAAATAGAGGAATTTTATTCTTGTTGTGAATTATTTTCTACCAAACTAAACAATGAATTTTGGTTTCCTGAACTAATTACTTCGTGAATAAATTGAAATTGGTGTCTAATAGTTAAATCGTGTCTCGACGTTTTCAAAAGGAATGTAGTTTTATTGTTTTGTAAAGATTCGTATTTTCAGGTTTTAAAGTTTTAGTAGGATTAGTAGTTTTTTTTGTGAGCAATGAACACACCTGTCAGGTGGGTTATTTTTTTTTATTGCGTCGTGTGTCGAGCTCATAACCTCTTTTGATTTTATTTAAAAATGGCAGGTTTGCCAAGTTTAACTCGACGATCTCAAAGACGTCGAGTCTTTGGAAACGATGGTGAGTTCAGGTTTCAAGGCTTGAATGTCTTCAATGCTCGGTGCGAGCAGCCCCTGTGATTTTCGTTCTTGTTTCAGGCTGATTTAACCTAAATTTTATGGTTGCCGTGCCACCATTCCACATGGCACGGCAGGGCGGGAGGAGCAGCGTAGAGTCGCGTGTGTTGTATGTGTTTTGAATGATTTATTAAATATTTGGACGGCGATGACATGGTAAGTTGCAAAAGATGCTGCTTTCAAGCACGTGGCTTCTCTGCACCCAATTTCTTCAAAGCCTCGTGTCCCACAGAGGCTTGTTGCAAACTTGTCCCTAATGCTTTTCATTTTTCATTTCAGCTGCACGGGATTATTTGTCAGATTGTACATTATTAACATTCTATATAAATACTTGCATCTTAAGCACATGTTTGAGTTCCACATGCTTTGACGGGGACATGTGAGACCAGCTTCCACGTGGAACATTAACCTGTATTCAGCTGCCACTGCACGCCTTCCATCACGCTTATAGCCAATGCTAAGCTTCGGCCTGTCCGCAGGAATTTGTTAAACACCGGGAATGCAGGTCGGTCAACTCCATTACTTTAATTAGGGCAACTAGTACCCCTTTAGTATTCTTTTATCAAAGCAAAGTGGTGGTAAATACTATTTTTACTAGTATTTCTTTAGATTTTGAAGTAAAGTGTAAATGCCTAATCAGAACCCATTTATGTTCGACCCCTCCGATGAACTAGTTTTCTGTGATTGAGGTATAATAGCATAACCTTAAGCTAGTACGTAAGCTGTTTATAGGGAATTGGTCATTGTAAATTCAGTTATTTAATTATTTTAAATAAAACAAACAATTCCAAGTTTCTCTTTTATTTCTTTTGTCCGTGGAACCCGTAGGGCATTCACAGTACAGGATTTCACGTGACAGATGTTACAAATAGGATGGTGAAATAAGTGCTTCAACATCTTCAAAGAAAAGTAACTAGCTACCAAAAACAATCAGGGGCCCAGGCGAGATGCATCTAACGTTCAGCGTAGTTGGCCTTCGCTAACAAAATGTATACCGACAGACGGACATGGCGAAACTATAAGCTGTTAACTATGGAACCCTTAAAAGAAAAGATGAGAAATCTAACAATGTTTTTTTTGTACGAGGCCTTGTAACTTACCCACTTAAGTTAATAACAAATACAATCTCTAAGTCTCCTTATTCTCAAAGGAACATTTTTATTACGATTTATGGTTGGGAGAAAAAGTGCTAGGATTTCTCGTTCTTTATCCGGCTTCCGTAAAACATTTTTATTCATACTCTTATCCTTGCAATTGAAGTCGTAGGTGTAAGTGTTTATTATTAGGTACTACATGTTAACTGCCTCGTTGGTCTAGTGGCCAGCACGCTGGGTGAGGTCTCTGGTTCGAATCCCAGGCCGGGTCGAAAATCTTGGGTTTTTCTTTTTTAGAATATACTAAACAATAACTGAGCCACAGCTCTGGAGTCCGGAAGTTGGTGGTGTTAACACCCCATCATCATCATAATTTGCTTGACCTGTTCCCGTTATATTTGGGGTTGGACACAGTATGTTTTTTTATGGTGTTAACACCCTGTGTCTCTGAAAGCACGTTAAGCCTTTGGTCCTGCTCCTGATCTCTCTACGGTTATGCCGAAATTCGGCTAGGAGGACATTATTATTTCTACATGTAATAAATTAACATCTTCTTTAATTCCTAATATATTTTTTACATTATTGTCGAAAGACAGGAAGTAATATTATAAATAGGAAAGATTTGATGGTTTGTTTGTTTGTTTGTATTAAATAGGCTCCGTAACGGACCGATTCAAATAAAATTTGGTACAGAAATAGTTTGAGACCTGGGAAAGGAAATTGACTTTTTGTCGCTATACAAGAGAGATTTCACCCAATGGGTGATGAAAGTTTGTATTGGAAATCCGACTTTTGGCGCAGGCGAAGTCGCGGGGAACTGCTAGTTAAATATACATTGGAAAATTGTATTGTGAGTATCGGTGGCGCAGTGGCTAGCGGGTTGCCTCTCATGCGGGAGGCACCGGTTCGATCCCACATGCCGCCATGTACCAATGACTTTTTCTGAGTTATGTACATTAGTTGTTTCACTAACCGATGTTCTTACGGTGAGGGAAAACATCGTGAGGAAACCTGCACATTCAGGCGACTGCATATGTAACCATGATCCAAAACTGGTCAGGTTCCCCTGGTAACAGGGTCACGGAGGTCAGATGGCAGTCGCTCCACTGTAATTACCTGATCTGCCACATCCTGGATCATGGTCAGCGGACCCTGGGCCCTCGCGTGCGAGTGCATAACCGGGATAACGCTAGAAGGACGATGAAGTATATTTGTAAAATATTTTAAAGCAATGTACTCAAGACATTATTTTACAATACAAATATGCATTAAGAACGCAGAAACTTTTATTAGTACTACATACTTTTTTATATATTTTATTTAACAATTAGATTTTACCAATGTCGCACCGCCCAGTTTTAATTTCTGCTTATCCCAAAAGTATGACTTGTAGAGACTGCCACTTGGCGTTAAGCTCACCTTTTGTACAAATTTGAGTTGTGCAATTTAGCTTAAGTAAATATATTTTGATGTGTTTTCGAGCACTAAATGGTCCAAAGGCTTGCCTCTTGAGGTAAGGGTCTCAAACGATTATAAATGACCCGCTGAGGATTTAGGGCCTACCTAGTTGCTATTTACTTAAAGATCGGTTAACTGGATACACTTACTAAGTGAAAAGGGACAGAGTATTCCAGAGCAAAGGGAATGATATCCGAATATCCGATATTCCTTTATGAAAATAATGAATCATTATCATCATGGTGGCCTCTTGGTTTTGGCTATAGGCCTCTTCCTCTTCTTCCACTCCTGGCGGTCTTGCCTGACAAACAAAGATAAAAACAAAGTAATATGTATGTTGTTATTTCACTAAAAGTGGGTTTTCATTCTTTATTTACACCTGTACTTCTGCAGTATAGCTTATCCGTCGAATCACAGAATCTGCCGAATCCACGAATCCTTCTTATCCAGTATCCACGAATCTGTCCAATCGCATAATCCGTCCTATACCGAACAAAGGACTCATCCAGTCAAGGCCTGCGTGTTGTCGGATATCATCGGTCCAGCGTTGCGGTGGACTAATCCCCCCCCCCCCCCCCGTCTTGCAATGGCAATTTAATTATTGAAAAAAATGCTATTTCTATGGATCTGGAGGTCGTAAAAATGGATGGAAATGTTTTTTTTCAAAACATTTGTTTAAATAAATCTTGCTACAGTTAAATAGTTTTAAGCCTATTACAAAACTAAAAACAATGTTCAAAATTAAGAATTATGTCTTTAAAATCTGGTAAATAAAAGCCCCTTCAATTATCGCTAGTCGAATTCCGGACACCCTGTTTATATTATTATATCCCAGGATGACACCAAAACTATCCATCCCAGTGTGTACGAACATTTAGAGAGTACCTACGTAATGGACCGTTGTGGACTAACTTATTACCATTTATTTTTTTAATTCATCAGTACACTTGTAGCTTACAGTTAGAAAACCAATTCGCATACAAGCTTAAATAAAAAGTCATGATAACATTTTACTAATGACTTAGCCTATGTTCATGCAAAAAGTTAAACACATGTCAAGTAAAGGCGATAAGAATAAGTGTCAGAACATAATTACAATAATATTATCATGTCAGCAATCTAAATTAATACGAAGCAATGTCAAAAAAACAATAGTTATAATAATAATATGTCAAATTTAAAAGTACCATTGATAAAAAAAGTATAAGGAATAATATGAGTGATCAGATTTTTTTCACAATATTATCATTTTGTCAATAATCGTATAAAACAATGACAACAAAACCATCGCACTATCTGCGAAAATGTCTAGGTCGTCTTGCTGAGCAAGTATGTCCCCAATATAACTTAACATTATATAAAATAACTAACTAGAAAAAACGGAGGGTGCAGGAAATTTAATATGAGGAAAATCATGTTATGAAGAGAAAATATGCAAAACGAAGAAAAAATTATAGGCAAGCACTCTACAAGTACATATTTATCTAGGTATGTGATATGATGAAATACATATTGAAATATTTTTGTAATATTTCTTGCGTATTGCATTATATCCGGTAATTAAAAATATTATCCGAAATGTACTTGTCCCATCCTTCCTTGTATAAAGTCTCATATCCCGAACAACTTTACATAAAACAGGGTCGTTGAGAATCCACAGTAATCTCTATTCAATTAACTCGAGGTTTTCTATCACGCAAACCACAATTGAGATGAAAACAGTAAGGTTTTGACATAAAATAAGGAATCAGGGACCCTAGAATCTATTCTGCAGCGAAACAGTGTTGCCTATCAATATTTGGCTTCATATCAATAAGTATCGATAGCCTATCGATACTATCGATAGTGTGATACAGGGCAATAGTATTGATAACCATCAATATTATCGATAGTATCGAAAGTATTAGCACAATTGAGTTCCGATATTAACGATAGTTTAAACTACCGATAGTGTTATCGATAGTATCGATAGTTGATACAGGGATATAGTATTCTTCTTTTTCTTCTTTTCGTGTCAACACTGGCGTTATATTTTTGGAAACTAGGCGACTAACAAAGCATTATCAGTAGGGTTGTACAGGTCCTCACGTATGCAGGTGTAGGGGCACGTAGGCCTACGTGCTGTGGCTACAGTTGCTTCGGCTGACTTGTGTCCGCAGTCTATTTAAAGACTTCTAAGTTTGCCAAGGTAGATCATTTGCAGGGGGGACCTGATGCATTACGGTATCTCTCCTTCCAGAGTCTTAAACAAGCTTGACAAACTTCGCCATCAAGCCTGGGGAGGGGGGGGCCTCCCCCCTTGAGTCAGTAGACCTCTTTGATGAAGCTATGCCGACTAGTAGACTATAGATTATATTGATACTCCTGATAGACTATCGATAGTTTACTAGTTCTTTTAGTTTTGTTTTATTTTATCAAACATGTGTTGGTGAATAATCCAGTAACTTAGTGCATCTAAGCACGCGTTAAATCTACGTCGCGTAAAATGTTTGCGTTTTTGACACAGTTGCATTCGGCACTCGAGGTCACAAAGTTGAATTATTTATTGGACCGACATCATAAACAAGTCTAAAGAAGTCGGGATTACTAGATTTGACGCATACGACCCCATACTTTCAGACGACAAGGTTACTGGACTAGAACTCAAGAAGCTCTATTTCAACATACGTGACAGGCGTGACAATTGTCACAAAAGTTATCAAAACACTTTTTTAGGTTATTTCATTTATTATATACATATTTGACAATGGTTTTACTTAAATATAATAAGTCAGCCTATTAGATCCCACTGCTGGGAAAAGGCCTCACCTCAACTATGAGGAGGAACGAGCCATACTTCACCACGCGGGCTCAGTGCGGATTGGTGGAGGGGTGTATGTAAGGCAAGTGACAAACCTTACTGTCAGAAGTTATCAAGCCGCCCTAGGGCCTCTGACTAGGCTTAACGACTAATACCACAGATATTAGAAGCACGGAGATGCTTGTCATGGACGTCACTTAAAATGGTCGGAATGGTCACCCATCCAATCACGACCGCGCCGTGGGTTGCTTAACTTTTGGTATCACTACCAAAGCGCTGCCGCCACTGCGCCAGCGCAGTTTACTTAAATATATTTTGATTTAAATGCAAAGTTCTTTTACTCGTATCTGTTAATTCTTCTGTAAGAGAACTCGACTCTCGACTTAATCGCTAATACAATCGTACCTTTTGCTTGTATGACGAAAACACTACTACACAGCAGACACAGCTCCGACCTCATGTCAAGAATGTCCGACAATTCTACAAATATGTCGACTTGTAAAAAATATTCCTGTTTCACAACACAATTGTCCTTATTATGATACTGAAAAATGTTTACGATTTCTATCCATACTAATATTATAAATGCGAAAGTGTGTGTACAAAGTACATTTTTATCAAAATAATATGAATGTTTGTTACTAGGCGCTCAGCAGTGCATACGTTGTGCGATCTACATTTTTGTCATATTTGCGCACATAACAACGCATTTTACTTCAGTACTCAATTAGATGGCAAACGGTTAACTTGCATTTTATTTCCGTGACCCTATATTTGATACTCACCCCTATAACTGCATTTGCATCTGCATTTACATTTAATTACTAACATTTATTTTTGGTCCTTCGAGATAAAAAGGGCCGCGCGTTAATCTGTGTTAGTGCTGTGTGTGAGTGCGTTTGCGTTTTCGTCATCTCACCACCACGGAGGTAGCAGCATCCAGTGCGGCAACCGAACCAGAGATTGGAGATAAGTTCCTGCATTTCAAGTAAGATCTTCCCTTATTACTGCTTAAAATGGAGAATGTGGCGCGTCAGGCTGCAATCTTGGACGAGATTAAAAGGATTCATTCTAATTTCGCGAATGACCCTGCGAGAATGAAGAATAGGGAATTGTTTAGAACCAGTTTAGAGTTATTAGATAATTTGTGGGATAATTGTCAGAGGATTGACGCTGCGTTAATGTTGTTGGAAGATAAAAGTCATAAATATTTTACTGACAATATTATTCAAATAATTAGTGATTGGTACAAAGGGACGCGTGACGAAATTCTTGCATGGAAGGAAAAAAGTAAAGAAAAACCCATCGCTTTTTCTTCTGCTTCCCGCCCTCAAGTTGTTGAGTTTGACAAGACTGCCTTTGAGAGTTTGAAACCGCGAGTAGATAAGCTGACAGAGTTGCAACAGTCGCAAAATGCTAATTTCCGAGCCCTGAGTAGGTTGATAAAAAGTATTTATATTGACGAAATGAATGAAAAATGGGAAATTGAGGATGAGTTAAAATATTTAGAGTCACGTTGGAATGCAATTGACAAATTACACTTAATAGTTGATGGTTATCTGCATGAAGAGGAATGTCCTTACTATGACGAATTTTCAAAATACGAGCAACGTTTTAATGATATAAAGCGTGAGCTTAATATTAAGTTAAATGCATCTATTCATCAACAACAATCTATGCCAAAAGTTGAGATCCCTACTTTCAATGGGAACTATAGTTTGTGGCCTACCTTCTTTGACTTATATTCTGAGGCAATTTATAACAATCCTGCATTAAACAAAGCCCAGAAAATGCAGCATCTTAAGGGTAGGTTGCGTGGCGAAGCCGAAAAGCTCGTACAACATATGCACATTTCCGCCGACAATTATGATACATGCTGGGAAATTCTCAATCACAGATATAATAATAAACATCTGTTATTTACTAAAACCTTTCGAATATTCATGCGTCAGCCCAGTATACAACGACAAACTGCATTTGAATTAAAGAAACTATATGATACTAGTAATGAATGCATTCATGCAATTCACAACTTGGGTATAGACACCTCAAACTGGGACCCAATGTTGGTTTACATTTTATGTGAAAAATTAGACTTTGAGACTTACACTGAGTACATGCAATCAAGAATAGACCCCCGGGATATTCCTACTTTTGATAATTTCATGGATTTCATTGAGAATAAGTTTATGGCATTAGAACCCTTGCAAAAGAAAAATTTTGAAAATAGCATTGCAAAACCGATACAAAAAACGCAATTCAGTAATGCGTCATTTCCACATAAAAATCAAAAGTCATCAAATCAGCAACCTAGTAAAAATGCATATAACCAATTTCGCAGTTTTCAAGCCTATAGCGTTGGTCCGTATAATAAAATAAATTGTCCGGTGTGTCAAGATCACGCGTTGTTTCTATGTACTCAGTTCAATGACGTCACGGATGCAGATAAGTTAAAATTGATTGCTAAGTATAACATATGCAAAAATTGTTTATACGTGCATGTAAAGGGCTACTGTGGCTCACAGAAACGTTGTAGAGAGTGCAATGAACCTCACAACACATTATTACACAACGCTGTTAAATCCTCGGCCACAGGTCAAACTCCGTTGACAGCAACGCCCGCGAATGTACACAAATCTGGGGCAATTGCAAAATCGAGTATAGTTCAATCATCCAGTTATAAAAATGTGCAAAACAATTTTGTTTCAAATGAGGATGACGAGATTTTATTAGTTACTGCGTTAGTCAAAATAAAAAATAATGAGGGAGAGTTTATTACATTACGTGCACTAGTTGATGAGTGCAAAGAAAATGAGACACAGTGAAGTTTGACACTCGAAAACACAGTGAAGTGTGCTAACTTAAGGAAAATACATTTTCATAATTTTATTTTTATTACATATTTGAAATATTTTTATAATTTAATTGCATGTTGTAATCAATAAATATTAAGCGATTTTTGCTTTCTTTGTAGAGGCAATATGTACAAAGTACATTTTTATTAAAATAATATGAATGTTTGTTACTAGGCACTCAGCAGTGCATACGTTGTGCGACCTACATTTTTGTCATATTTGCGCACATAACAACGCATTTTACTTCAGTACTCAATTAGATGGCAAACGGTTAACTTGCATTTTATTTCCGTGACCCTATATTTGATACTTACCCCTATAACTGCATTTGCATCTGCATTTACATTTAATTAGTAACAGTGTGTCTGCCTGTCTGTTACCTCTTGACGTTTAAACCACTGAACCGATTGAGATGAAATTTGGTATGGAGACAGTTCGAGACCCTAGAAAGGACATAGGCTACATTGTGTCGCGATATAAAAACATTAAGGGGGTGAAATGGGGGATGAAAGTTTATATGGAAAATACAACTCTTGCGGGCGAAGTCGCGGGGAACCACTAGTAGAAAATAATTTTACAAATTGTGGCTTGACATATGTAGCTTGACATTTTTTAGCCGACATAATTATGTCATACGACACACACGACATATGCCAGTTTGGTGAAATAGGGCTCGGGCTAAACTTATGGAACTGACATAAATGCCATCAAAACATCATAAATATGTCTTTTGCATACATATTTTGATACTTCGTTGCCGATAGCGAATTTCGCCCTTGGAACCAGACTTCACCTTGTCTCTCTGGACAGACTTGTTGTCGGTTTTTGATGTGTATCTTTTTTAAGCCAAGACCAATTTGTACGGGACACGAATAAAAAGACATCACTAGTTTGTACGTGCACATCAAAAGCACGCAGAGTGACGAGTGTCGTTTCCGCATGGTGCGCGCGCGCACACGATTTGTTCTTTTAGTACCTATTTATCTACCAGTTCCCCGCGACTTCGCCCGCGCCAAAAGTCGGATATTTCATACAAACTTTTATCCCCTATTTCACCCCTTTGATGATTTTATATCGCGACAAAAAGCAGCCTATGTTCTTTTTCCAGGGTCTTAAACTATCTCTGTACCAAATTTCATTTGAATCGGTCCAGTAGTTTCGGAGTCTATTCAATACAAACAAAGAAACAATCAAATCTTTCCTCTTTATAATATTATTGTAGACTAGATGTCAATTTTGAATATAATATATTTTAAACATGAAGTACATTTGTAATAAGAAAATCTTAGACACTTCAAATTATTTAATTTGTGATAAATCCCCTTGCTTTATAATGGAATGTTGATCACCGATGGATTAATTGTCCTTTTTTTAATAGTTATTTATGCTTTTTACCCGACTGCGGAAGGAGAGTTATGTTTTTCGAGAGTATGTATGAATGTATGTATGAATGTATGTAAGTATGTTTGTACATATGTAATATGTATGAATGTATGTATAATTGTTTGGCACGCACAAACAGCTTGACTGTTTTTGACATACGAGGTGTCGTTGAATTTGTCAAAATTGTGAGAGTGACATAAGCTATGTAAATTTAAAAAATGGCGCCGCAAATGGAAATAAAGGGCGCTTAACAATTTTTAATATGGGTACCAATTTAACCCGGGTATGACCTCTTTCTTGATAATTATTTTAAATTGATTTTTATTTCACTTGATAGGCGATAGCGTTACCTTCCAAATGATCATTTTCATAACTTTTAGGACCTCCAGATCCATAGATTTTTTTTTAAATAATTAAATTGACTGCCATTTTAAGAGGAGTTCTAGAGTTAGAACCCAACATGGGGTTTCTGTCGATAACATTTAATGAATTAACCCATACTAATATTATAAATGCGAAAGTGTGTCTGTCTGTCTGTTTCTTCTTGACGCTTAAACCACTGAACCGATTGAGATGAAATTTAGTATGGAGACAGTTCGAAACCCTGTATAAAAACATTAAGGTGGTGAAATGGGGATGAAAGTTTATATGGAAAATCCAACTCTTGCGGGCGAAGTCGCGAGAAACCACTAGTACCCTATAAATTATCCCCGGTCAAAGCCCGGACACACTGTATAGTTTAATAGCAACAGTTAATCTATTTACAGATTAAATCAAATTTTACTTACAAAAATTTATCGACTGTGTCATCCGGTGGGACTCGATCCCACGTCCCTTCGCTATCCGGGCGAGTGCTCTTACCAACTACGCTACGCAGGACGTTAGTCAGTCGACGAATTTTTGCAAGTGCTTGCTACGCCAGTGAACCGAAACCGAACAGTGAAGTGAAATTTGATTTAATTTCGTAAAAACTTGCAAAATAATTGCTTAAGTAACCTAAAACTTACCTAAAAGTAATGTAAAAATATATATATATTTACAAAATATAAAAAGCATCAGCCCCAGCAGTGCCGAAAGGAATGGTGCCCAAAAGGCTGGCAGCATTGCCCCTCTGGATAGCAATACTGATTCTTTGCCCAAGGTAGCTGCCAGCCTTTTGATCACCAGTAGAATCAGTTAGCCTTTTGCAGAGATCTTTGTAAAAACTAAGGGCACAGGGACCGCAAGAGCCCATGGTCTCTACGCCAAAAGGCACAAATATGTAGCTATCATTGAGGGCTGCACTTGTTGTCCGTCTATCCGTGTCTGTCAAGACCCTTTTTCTCAGGAACGCGTGGTATGAAGCTCAAAAAAGCGGTAGTTAAGAACACTTAGAGGCATCAAGTTGAAAAAAAAAACAGCCATGTGGTAAACATCGTAGATAAAAATCCTTTGTGTGCGAATCCGATTTATCTATTACCTATTATACACGCTGTTACTTTGCATCCTTGCCATATTTACAGAGGTAACTATATTACGGACACTGAACTCAAATCATTAAAAAATAGTGACCTAAAATTTTGATTTTTAATCTTGATTATTTAATTTTATCGACAATCTGTTACGCACACCAATAACGATCGTAGCGCATACACATCACTGTTGGCTGTTCATCGGCACAAAAGAGCCGCGGCGATTGCGCTCTCTTTCTAACATCATAAACGCCGCCCCTTCTTCTTTTTCTTTTTTTTTTCTTTTTTTTTTCTTCTTTTTTTTCACCTTCTTTTATCTCTGTGAATATGGCAAGGATGCAAAGTAACACCGTGTAGAACAACAAAAGGTGAAAAACAGGATTGAATAACTGCGTTTGTACATTTATTACTTTGTTGCCGCATCTCGATAAGAGAGCGTGGGCACGCCACTCAGATGACATTTATAATTTTCGCGAATGATCATTTCCAGCACACTGCCTCCCAATGGACGTATTTTCAGACGATAACCAGCGATGTTTATGAGTTTATTTAAATAATTGAACGCTCCTTTGGAAATAATAGGCTGTACAAATTAATGTTTAAATCTTATACCGCGCAACTAAGAAGATGAGAGTGGCAGTTTTTAGGGTTCCGTACCCATAGGTGAAAACGGAACCCTATTACTAAGCCTTCGCTGTTCGCTGTCTGTCTGTCATGATTCGTAATAGCTAGACAGTTTAAATTCACAGATGATGTATTTCTGTTGCCACTATTGTTGAATTAAATGCAAGATTGACTGAAAACTGTTTTATTTTAATAATTAAGCTAATTAATTACAGAGCACATTGCGAGCGTATGACGTATGTATGGCAGAGAGAGAGGGAACATTTTTGGGTAGTTAAAGTTTACAAGGATGTGATTTTGCTATTGTTAATGGATCAGGCGTTTGGTTTGTGTTCATATTTTCCAACAACTATAACAAAAAGTTCTCAAAATAAAATAAATATTTAAGGACTCCCCCTTAAACATTTCCCATACAACAAACGTGATTTTGGCGGTTTTTGTTTTATATTAATAAGGAAAACAGGAAGACGCTTGTAATATTCACGGAATATTAGGTTGTACTAAATAAAAATTTTGAAAATAAATATTCAAATTAAAATTATAAATATATTAAAGGAGGCTGCCATACAAACGCGTTATTTTTACCGTTTCAAAACTGAAAAAAATATTATAATCTGTTGTAGTTTCGTGTTGTAGACTATTTTTTTTTTGCATAATATATCATTTTCGTTTTTGTATGGAA
Source organism: Pyrausta nigrata (assembly GCA_949316185.1). Lineage (NCBI taxonomy): Eukaryota > Metazoa > Arthropoda > Insecta > Lepidoptera > Crambidae > Pyrausta > Pyrausta nigrata. The sequence goes on from OX438943.1 coordinate 1,134,327, forward strand.
AATCATATCCTAGTGAATAATGAAAGCAGCATATTACACGTATTTATTATTATTATTTTTCTATTTAATAATTTAGGGACTTTTACACAGTATGTCAGTTCCATCGTAACCTAATCTAAATTATCTTAACATCCAAACAGAAACAAAACAAAAACTACTAACTATTATTGAGGACCAAATACAAGATTTCAAACTTTGTTGTTGCATTTATAATCATACACTTCACGACACAAACGGGATTTAATGCAACTAATTAATACGTCATCGTCGATGACTAATTAATTAATTAATAAAACGTCGGGAAGGTAAATACAAATTTGCCTTTTAAAAAAGTATTAATTAGTTGCATTAAATCCCGTTTTTGTCGTGAAGTGGACCAAATACAAGCCAACTCGAGTGATTGGTCTGTTGTGGCAGCCCTTTTGATTATACTTAGAAGCTCACTACTTATACCCACTGAATCCAGGAATCGCCAGATTTTTCGGGGAGTGAGTTTTGGTATCCCTGCCGGGTGCATTATATGCTGCCCTAAATGGATACTTCTTTACTCATAAGCCGTCCGCGTAAGCAGAGTAGGTTCATAGCCGTTTCTTTTGTCCAGTGGCAGAATTGGCACATTGGGCACCATATACTAGAAAGAAAGAAAGAAAGAAAAAGCATTTATTCGGAGGTCGGTGAACAAGAAACAATTTACGAATTATAAAAATATGATCTACCGAAAAGGCATCCGACTCAGCATTAGTTGTGGTAGCCGTAGGCAAACCACGACACTGATTTTCAGCGGATGCCTGGGGTAAATTCATACACAGGTATATTAACATAAAAAGCATATTATGACATAACAAACAATAATAATAAATAAAATAAAAAAGAAAAACAAGCAAGAGACATGATAGCAGTGACCTATGACGAAGTAACTATTATATAATCTGTGGTTAGAGTATACCAGAAAACTAAACAGAACAGTGCCAAAACCATAAACAAATGGAAAAACAAATGGCGGCGCCACTGTCAATAATAAGTATCAAGACTAGACAAGACTATTCACACTTTAAGAAAACTATGGCTGTATTAATTTCGCTACTCACATCTAAGCAAACTAGACACAAGGTGTGCTAGCTGCATTGGTCTTATACAAAAATAGTTCACAGATTGACAGCTGGAACAATCAACTGACCTTTCGCATGTCAATAGATCATAAAATTAACGGTAATTACATAACAATTATCTGCAAAAGTCGTTAATCAATTTACAAGTACAGCGAAGGTATGGCAGCTAATTTAAAACGAAATCAATCTGTCGACCGGTCGATTCTAAGGTGTCCATTCATGATCGTAGACGTTGCTGCCAAGTTTTGCCAGCACGCGGCAGTAAGTGGGTGGGTCGTTGGGTTCCGTGGACATTGAAAAAAAATCCCACCTTACTCAGATATTAAAAAAATAAAAATTCAGCACTCACAGTGTTGTTATCTAAACTAATATTATAAAGAGAAAAGATTTGATTGTTTGTTTGTTTGTATTGAATAGGCTCCGAAACTACTGGACTTATTCAAATGAAAATTGGTACAGAGATAGTTTGAGACCCTGAAAAGGCTACTTTTGTCGCGATTTAAAATTATCAGGGGGGTAAAATGGGGGATGAATAATTAACGAAAGCAACACATCAAACGGGACGGTTCATTCGTTGATTATTTTTCGTTTTAAATATATAATCTACAAATCAGCTATACCTACGATATTTTCATTACAATTGTCCAAAGGAGGTCAAATGTCTGCTTATTATTCAAAGAAAACATTCGCTAAATATAGAGCAAAATTATTATATTTTTTTGCTTATTAATTAACGTAAGCAACACATCAATCGGGACAGTTCATTCGTTGATTATTTTTTGTTTTAAATATATAATCAACGAACCAGCTGTACCTACGATATTTTCATTACAATAATTTGTTTATTACGTTTACGCGAATTGTTGAACTCATTAAAACACTTTTTTACGGATTACTTCGCGATTTATTTACATTTTATTTAAAACCTGACGTTTCGAACACTTTACAGCGTTCGTGGTGACAGGGAAAGTGTTTACTACAATATTTTGATTTGTTTGTGTACCCTATTGCTACTACGCCGCGCACACTCACACGCATACCTGCCTTATTTTTATTTGTTTAAAACGTACCGTGAGAACCCCGAAGATCGAGTCGACATCGAGACGTTCCCTATGACACATGTACTAGACAGACCAGAGTGCTTCGCCGCGTGTGTATCCTGTGAAGCTCCTTACAGACATTTCGAGTGATTGTGGCCTGTGAAGTGATACCTGAACCCCTGAAAGCTGATGTGGCAAGTACCTAGCTACAAGTGCTCAGACCTGACTAATTTTCCACCTATCATTGTCACCCTCCACGTGTAATCCACTGCCTAAACTCTCAAACATTTTGGTAGCAGAGCGTAGTTTTTTATTAGGACCCCTTATTAGTAACGTAATTTGTTTAATTAAGAGTTATTTATTTGCTACTTTCCTTTGTAATTTGAACAAAACGTCTCGTCATATACCTAACCTATTTAGAGTAAATTCCTTAATAACATTCGAGTACAACCCCTTTTACATAAGTGTCGAATAAATCGATTAGCGCGTTAATTACCTACCCTTTGAGTGCAAGTGAGGTGCGCGAGCGCTTTGTTTCCCTATTGATCACGCCATTACCGCGTGACCGCGTGCGAGTTGGTTACGAGTTACGTTTGCCATACCCGGTGCATCTGCGCCGTCCCTTACTATCTGTTCCTTTACGCATCCTATTGGAATCTTTTGTGAGTTTAATTTACCTACCTTGTTTCTTGCGATTTAAAGTAAATAAAATGTCGGATACCGAAACCGGCAACGAGACCGTAAGGGCCGTACTTTACACGGATACAGCTGAATACCGTGAAGCTATAGGTGAACTCCGTTATATCAGTGACTGGGTTGATGATTCCCACCGAGTTCTTGAGACCTTTTCCTCCAATCGTATGCGAGCGCGTCTTTCCGACCTGCCACTTATGTGCGATAAGTTTTCTGCCACTTGTTCCAAGCTGTTAGGTAATCTCGATCCTGCGATTTATGAACAAGAATATGTGCAAGTTAAGAACGAGATGCGCGTAGTAAGGGACAAAGTAGACGACTTAAAAATTAAGTTAGACGAAATACGACCTCACCAATTTGAGACGTCCCGTACTAGCATCCCCTTCAAGGAGAATAAATCCCTGGCTGTTGATAACCCGGCTAGTAAATTGCCTGACCTACCTATACCTTAGTTTGATGGCCGTCCTGAGTTTGATAGCGTGGTGGACAACCAGCGTAGCCTTACCCCGACATTGAAGCTACACTATATAGTAGGAGCCTTATCGGATGAACCTCGTCGATTGATACAACACCTCAAGATAGGTAGGTACCTATACCTAAGTTTGATGGCCGTCCCAATAGTTGGATCAGTTTTATAGACCAGTTTGATAGCGTGGTGGACAACCAGCCTACCCTTACCCCGACATTACACGGTGGCCCGTGACCTCCTAAAACGTAGGTACCATAACCTTCATGTTTTAGCGGATACCCACATAGCTCAAATAATGATGCTCCCTATTATAACGCCTAAACTTTCCGGGTTACGTGTGTCGTTCCTGAACCCGCTGCTTTCGACCTATCGATGCTTAGAGAGATTGGAAATTCCTGTTAAATATTGGTCATACCTATTAGTTCACTTATGCCTTGCTAAACTGCCTTCAGAGTTAAAATCGAGATTTGAACGTCGTTATGGCGATAATCCTAATCACCTCCCTACTTTTGATCATCTTATTACCTTTCTTGAGGATGAATGTAGGCACCACGACAATGTAGGTAGTGCTTCTGTCGTTGACACTACTACCCCCCCTACTGCGAGCTCCCCTCGTTTGCCTACCTAACGCGCGTTCCCCACCTCCTGCGAGAGCCTTTGTTACTTTTGCGACGACATCTAAATGTTACCTTTGTAAGAGTACTTCGCATTACTTACGCAAATGTCCCGATTTTATTCGCCTTCCTACACGTCAACGTGTTACCTTTGTAAAAGAAGACCGACTGGGCTATCGATGCCTAGATAAACACTCCATATCCCAATGCACGCGAGATTATCGCTGTCGCACGTGCCGCCGTTCCAGTCATCACACGTTACTGTGTTATGATGACTCCTCTCCTGTTAATTACGATCGCGAGCACTCATACCGAGACGTCGCGGCCTTAGCTTCTAACCAACCGCGGCAATCACCACAAAGTCACTTAACGGACCGTGTGTCACCCCCACGTACTGAATGGCACCGTGTTCGCACCCCACCACCTCGTGATTCCCGTAGAGCATCACCTCCCCGTTCGAGCGGGCGATCCCCACCTGCACCCAGCGGTAACCGTACTTATAATGCCCCTCTAGGTCAAAGAACCCAAGATGAACGTGCATTTCATCATAAGTACAATGAGGCCCCATAATTCTGACTAGATAGCCCCCCTTCCATACCCGCTTTTACACCTTTACCTCGCAATTCTCTCGTTCTTTTACCTTCGGCCTTGATTCATGTTAAAACCTCGTCTGGATATTATGTGGAAGCGCGTGCCTTGTGTGACACTGGTGCTCAGGGCTGCCTTCTTACTACTGAGCTTGTTGTTGACCACATGAACTTACCTATCATTCCTTCTCCAGTTCCTGTTCGTGGAATAGGTAATGTTCAAGCAATTAATTCCCCGGGCATTGTATCCTTTTCATTTAAGCCAGTTAATTCTGTCTTTCCAGAAATCTCCACCAGTGCAATAGTTGTTGATGTGATTGCTGGTACCCAAGAGGAAGACTTACCTAAAAGTGTAATTACCTGTACTAAGCACCTCCTTCTTGCTGACCCTTTATTTTACCTGGTACAATAAGTGTACTTCTTGGAGCTGACGTCATTGGTCGCCTTTTAAGGTCCGAGTTGTTTGTGTCCCCTGATGGCCTTACTGCTATCTCGACGATATTTGGTTATGGCCTGTGTGGTCCTGTTTATGGAGGATTTACTGATTTAGAACCCCCCATGACTGGAGTCTCGCTGTCCCAAATAGTTGAAAAATTCTGGAAAATCGAAGAGGCCCCCAATCTCCAGTTGCGAACCCCTTGGATATAGAGTGTGAAAACTTTTTTAAAGCAATTACCACTCCTGAAAGCTATGGTCGATTTATGGTTGGACTCCCTTTTCTTCATGATCGTCCAACTCTCGGTGATTCCAAAACCAATGCCTTACGGCGATTCCATAATCTTGAGAAGCGTTTGCAAGCCAATCCTAATTTTCGAGAGAAATATATTTCCTTTATGCGTGAATACCTTGACCTAAACCATATGTCCCTTTCTTCATATGACTCGACCCGGGAACTTTATTTGATCCCTCATCATGGAATTTTTAAGTCCGTTGGTGACAAAATACGTGTTGTGTTCGATGGTAGTAGTCCTACGTCCTCCAAAGTGTCCCTGAATCAATGTTTACATACAGGCCTCCTAAATTTCCGCAGGCACGAGGTAGTGTTTGTTACAGATATTCGTATGATGTTTCGTATGACTTGGGTACATCCTGATGATAGAAGGTACCAACTTGTGCTTTGGCGTGATGATCCCTCTCAGCCACTTCTTGCCTATGAACTTAATACCAATACCTATGGTCTTCGTTCCAGTCCATTCATTGCAATTCGTGCCCTTCTTGAGCTCGCTGAACAAGAGAGACTTACCTTCCCTCGAGCTGCTGAAGTCCTTGAGAGGGATATTTATGTCGACGATTGTCTTACTGGTGCTGATACTATTGCGTCTGCCCGGGCTTTGAAAACTGAGCTTATAGGAATAATGGCCTCTGGTGGTTATGAACTCCGTAAGTGGATTAGTAACAGGCCCGAGCTCCTAGATGATATGCCCCCAGATCATTTGCAGCTTCCTCATTCATTCTCAGACCCAGATAATCCTCAGACTGTCGCTATTTTAGGTGTGCAATACAATCCTGTGAGTGACTCATTTAGCTACAATTATACCTGTGATACCCGTGATACAGTTATTACCAAACGCAAAGTTTTATCTTTGACTGCCCGTATGTATGACCCTTGTGGCTGGATATCTCCCGTCGTATTTAAGGCTAAAGAATTTATCCAACGCTTATGGATGTCAGGCTTATCCTGGGATGATCCTTTAAATGAACCCCTGTCTTTAGAGTGGACTGCATTTGTTCAGGACCTAGCGAAGGTTAGTGAAGTGGCCATTCCGCGACATATTCTTCCCAGAGGTTCCTCCTCCTTATCCCTACATGGGTTCTGGGATGCTTCTGAATTGGGATATGCTGCCGCTGTTTATTTACGTGCGGAACTTCCGTCTGGTGTTTGCTCCAACCATCTGGTTATGGCTAAATTTAAAGTTGCCCCTGTTCGGACCCGTTTAACAATTCCCAAGTTGGAATTGTTGGGAGCTACCCTTCTCTCTAAATTACTTCATCACGTCGCTCTTTGTCTGCAAAGGTCGTCTGTGTTGACTTCAATCCATAGTTGGACGGATAGTAAAATCGTGTTGTGTTGGTTAAAAACCACTCCTCACCTCCTTCAGACTTTTCAGGCCAATCGTGTCTCCCAGATTAATAATAGTCCTACATCTAGTGAATGGAGGCACGTCCCAGGCTACATGAACCCTAGTGACTGTGCATCGAGAGGTATGTCAGTCACCCGACTGATCGACCACTCCCTTTGGTTTTCACCTTTGTGGTTGACGCAGTCTCCTGACAACTGGCCCGGTATTTCGGAACCTAACCCAAGTAGTGAACTCCCTGGACTACGTTGTTTAGTAGTCTCTGCCGATGTTCCTACCCCGGATCCCTCATTCTTATTAGAGCGGTATAGTTCTTTCAACAAGCTAATAAACGTGACTTGTTACCTAAGGCGGTTTTTATTTCCTAAATCTTACTCGTCCTACCTGAGCCCTGAGGAACGGAGAGATTCCCTTTTGTTTTTAGTGAAAATTGTTCAATTCACCTCCTTTTCTGATGAACTTGATCGCTTACGGCGTGGCGATCCTATCACTAACTCCCTGAGAAAGTTGAATTTATTTCTAGATGACAGAGGCCTGATTCGAGTTGGAGGTCGATTACGAAACTCCGATCTATCCTTTGATGCGCGCCATCCCCTTCTTCTACCTAAGAATGGTAATTTCGTGAACATCCTTATTTCACATTACCATCGCGAGAATGCACATGCAGGTGTTAATGCAATTCTTGCCATGTTAAATAGAGAGTTTTGGTTCTTGTCGGCACGCAGAGCTATTCAGCATGTGATTTTTAAATGCCTTCCCTGTTATCGTCTCAAGGCGGCTGTATTTCAACTCTTCATGGGTGACCTACCTAAAGACCGCGTCACGGCTGCTAGACCGTTTGACGGTGTAGGTACCGATTTTGCAGGACTCTTTTTTACCAAAGTCCAGGCCTATAGGAACAAAAGGTTAGTGAAAAGTTACCTGTGTGTATTTGTCTGCCTTTCTACTAAAGCCGTTCACCTTGAGGTTGTGTCGGACCTAACTACTGAAGCCTTTATTGCGGCCTTTTCCCGATTCGTGTCGCGTCGTGGTGTACCTCGCCTAATCCGATCCGATTGCGGTCGAAATTACATCGGTGCCAACAATTACCTTAAAGAGTTAGAGTGTTTCCTGTCTCAAAACCAGGCGGCTATTGGTTCTGAGCTTTCAAAGCGGAACATATCCTGGGTTTTCGATCCTCCTGTTTGCCCTCATTGGGGAGGTCTTTTTGAAGCTGCGGTTAAATCGGCGAAATCGCACCTAAAACGAGTAGTAGGCGATACCCCCCTTACGTTTGAAGAGCTGACCACTGTTTTTTGCTAAAATTGAAGCAGTTTTAAATTCACGCCCATTGTGCCCACTTTCTCCGGACCCTAATGATGTCGAAGTGTTAACTCCCGGCCATTTCTTAATTGGACAACCCTTAACTGCACTTCCGGAGTACCCTTATAAAGACGTAAAATTGCATCGCCTTACACGGTTTCAGCTAATCCAACAAATTACCCAGCACTTTTGGTCTCGCTGGCATTTAGAATACTTAAATACATTACAAATTAGAAATAAATGGACCTCTCCTTGTGATCCTCCTAAAGTGGGTGAGCTAGTACTCATAAAAGATGACAACCTTCCCCCTTTGCAGTGGCGTCGTGGACGCATTATTAATTTATACCCTGGCCAAGACCAAGTTGTACGTGTGGTAGATGTTAAAACTCCTACCGGTAGCCTAAAGAGATCTTTGACGAAATAAGTTCGTCTTCCTGTCCAGTGAACTTCCTTTCCTTAGCTTCCTAACCTTCTCGTAAACACTTGACGTGTTTAGGGCGGGCGATATGTTTACTACAATATTTTGATTTGTTTGTATACCCTATTGCTACTACGCCGCGCACACTCACACGCATACCTGCCTTATTTTCATTTGTTTAAAACGTACCGTATACGTTTAACCCCGAAGATCGAGTCGACATCGAGACGTTCCCTATGACACATGTACTAGACAGACCAGAGTGCTTCGCCGCGTGTGTATCCTGTAAAGCTCCTTACAGACATTTCGAGTGATTGTGGCCTGTGAAGTGATACCTGAACCCCTGAAAGCTGATGTGGCAAGTACCTAGCTATAAGTGCTCAGACCAGACTAATTTTCCACCTATCATTGTCGCCCTCCACGTTTAATCCACTGCCTAAACTCTCAAACAGAAAGTAATCCGTAAAATTGTGTTTTAATGACTTTATTACATTGGCCAAAAATTACCTTTTTTTTATTATTTGACCCTTTCATCATGTAAGAGCATTCTGATGGTGAAATTCAATAGGTACAGGTCAGTCCAGTAAATTATCGCCCTGTCACAGAATAAGTACTAGTACTTCGTACAGAAGTATGACTTAGCAATTGTATTCAAAGAAATGTCTACTCAATGTCGTCAACAATATGGCGTAATTTAGTTCGCCTCAGAGTCAAGCACATTTTCGTGTAGACACCTACAAAAATCCATTGCAAGATAATTTCATACTTATTGCTCTGGAATATGATTCATAATACACTAAACCCATTCAGTGACGTAATATCACGCGACGCGATAGGGTTGACTGCTACGAGAAGCTTCTAACGCCATCTAGCGCCTCTTTCTAGTACTTTATTCATTCTCGTCCATCCAGCAACGTAGCCGCGCGGCCGCCAGTGAATAAAACACGCGTGTTTTAGCCCCTAAGTAAGTAAAGTAAAGTATCTCCCCGCGTAGGTACGTTTTTGCTACCTACGCGGGGAGATACACAGGCCTGGCCCTGTTTATAAGTAGGTATATATAAATAATTATTTTTAAAATTTAAGCAATTTGTTTGCAAGTTCACAAAATTAAAAAAAAACACAAAAATTTATCGACCGTATCATCCGGTGGGACTCGAACCCACGACTCTTCGCTAGACCCAGGTATATCAATTAACCCTTTCGGACCCTGTACTCACTTTGGTGAGTATGATTTTAAAATTTTTTGTACGCTTTCTCGAGATCGGTAAGCGGATGGGGGCGAGCTCGCACGGAAGCGAGAGTAGTTCCCTATGTCTACGTTTTTTTTTACGGCGGCAGATGGCATCTCTGTTGGTCAGAGTGAGCGTCCAAGGCCACGCGAGGTTTACATGTCGCGACCTGTCGTCATGGTGATTCCATTTTTCATTCTGGTAAGCAATATCAGTGTTGGTTTTTGTTTCATTCTGTTCAGAATTAGTGCAAAACAGCATTTGAGGTTAGAAATAGTAGATTACTGATAAAATTCATTGGATTTTTGTGCCGCAAACTTATACCTCACAATTGACAACATTTCATTTTTATAAAGGTACTAAATTTCAAAAACCATTTCGAGATTTGGCGATGCTTAACACGTTAAAAATATTTCAATATTTTTTACGCTATAAAGTCAAAGATATTTGAAAAGGGCTGTTTGGGATTGTGAGAGCTCGGTTTGAACTCTAAAATTAGTAGGTATTTTCATAAAAATAAAAAACTGTTTTGTGCTTTGCTTTAGGTATTGTTTTGACGTTAAAGAATAACTAAGAGTAGAACAAATAAAGTATTGAATGATGATGCTGTTTCGGATGCAATTAATGACTCTGACTTCGATTAGGACCCCGATGTAGATGAAAATTTGATGCCCCCATCGGATGAAGACCAGGAGGAAGATGTTATGGCTCCTGTTGCGGTAGCACCAGCTGCAAGGAATACATAAACCAGGCGGACTTGATGATTAAGACAGAAATAATATGATTAAGACTAAAAAAAAATATCCTTTCAAGTATTAAATGTTTGTTTTTTCAATAATTTCCAAGGAAACACCTGCATAAATGTAAAATAATTATAATGATCCTATTTTATGTCAATTTTGATTATTTTTATGATGATTATAATCTAATATTAATGGTCTTATTATCAACCTCCACAATACTGAGTTTCGGCCCCATCCCTCACAATCGTGAGCATCCTGAAAAGCCGTTTTCCAAAAAAAAAATCAGTAGCATATTCTTCTTCAGCGACCCTGTATTATTTCGAAACAGTAACTTGTATTTTGAAATAACTTGCCATTTAGCATCAGGTCTGAAAGGGTTAAGGTTAATTTATACCTAAATAATATTTTCGACACTCAAGAGTTTCATGCAAATTTTCTTTAGATTCGCATTTACCAAAATGACCTTAGATTTGCATTGTATCTCTCAATATTTGTAAAACTTTGTCATTAATTAAGCGCGGTGCGTCATTTGCCCACATGTAATCTGCGTGATTGAACTTTCCAAATGGTACCATATACATCGTCGTAGTAGCTGGAAGTGTGTCGTGAAGTTTCTGCACATCTTTTTCGTTATTCATCAAGTCGTTTTTAGCCCAGAAGAGAGTCGTGTTTAGCGTCACCTTCCTCAGATCGTATTCAGGTGGAGTATCGGAATTGTATACAGCCCTATTTCTCGCCGGAGATTCATAATCGAACATCTGGAACTTCCCAGACAGTCCCAATTGCGCTAGATGCATCAAAGTCTTCCAAGACGTGCCACCTCCTTTTGACAAGAATTTTAGTATCCGTATCTTATCCCACTGTTCATCGTCTTTGCCAATTGCGTAAAACGTGAGACGCTTACAAAAATCGCTGGCTAGTTCCGACTTGCATATCTTACCAGCCATATCCACGAGGTCAGCGTGACCGACCTCGTACGAGCGCAGCCACAGCGCGGTATGACCAGCTCTACTCGTCCCAGCCGTCAGCGCCCTTAAAGGCGACTCCATATTCGACATAAAAACCGCCGGAGCCAGAGCTATACCCACGCTCATCTTCAAGTTGTACTCCGGCCGAAGTGACAGCATAACAAACATTATAGTCGTCCCCATAGAATGACCGATATAACCAATCTTCGTGCCGCTTCCCTTCACGTTCAGAATGTAATCAATGATCGCCGGCATATCGTAACGGCCGATTTCATCAAAGGAAAAGTTCCAGAATTCTTTTGTGTTTGTTTTATACAGCAAATGTTCTCGTGAATCACGATTTCCCCTCGTGTTTGGTATCCACACGTCGTATCCAGCGTCTGCCAGGACATACCCGAGAGACTTGTCCGGGCCGTTTATGATATAGTTGGCAGAGCTATCGAACAATCCATGTTGGAGTATAAGGGTTTTCTTAGGTGTGGGGGCACCGTTTTTTGCTCTCGGGATCCTATGTACGGTCAACACGTATCCTTGAGAGACAATGGTGTGTGTTTCACAGCTGTAACCATTGCTAGCTACCATCGCTGGTACCGATAAGACCAGATCAGGATTCTCCAGCCTTGCCTTCGGGTCGTCAGTCTGCATGTACGAATTCCTATCTTTGTAGTTCCCTATGTAGTCCTGAACGTTTTTCTTCCAGTTATTATTGTTTCCCGTAAAAGTCGACTCCATGATTTGCCTGACGCGGTCTATTTGAGCTTGGAAGTAATTGCTGGCTCTGCTTGTCTGTTGTTTGATATATCCTTCCCATGTTAAATCGGCAGTGTCAATTAAATTAGGTGATATTAATAAAAACACACCGACGGTAATAGTCAACAGCTTGAACATCTTGACTGGCTTGAAGACTTGACGCTAAGAATGGTATAAAATTGACCTTAAGGTCAAGTCAAGGCGTAACATTCAAAAACATGGTTATTGTTAAAGGGTTCGTAAAAAATGTTTTGAATATCTAGAATACTTTCTGTAGCCGGAAACATTAAAACAAATGTTAATATTATATTACCAGACAATAGGCATCACTAATTTATTCTACCAAATTGAAATAATACAAGCGCTGGTCATATTTTTCCGTTCACAATATGGCTAAAATACAAAACACCCGACTGCAAAAATAATTATATTTTTGGAAATATAATTATTTTTGCAGCTAAACCTTTGTGCAAAAGGCGGACTTAATGCCAATTGGCATTCTCTACCAGTCATACCTTTTATGACGTACGTCGGTCCGCAGCTGACGTCAGCGTCGTTGTTTGGTGTTTCTTATATAAATCACATTAATTTGTTCCTGGTTCGTTATATTCCATCGCCATCCATCCTATGGTCAACCATAATCGACCGAGTTAGCAAGCAGACGTATTGTTGGCTTGTTTGCAAAAATATTTCAAAATGTGGTTAAAAGCTATCGTACGCGCGTGAAATTGAACACTTGATTGGTCCAAAGTTTTTCCTTCGAGACTGAAATCTAATAAAAGTGCAATTGACTTAAATGGAATTAATATCGATAATTAACTTGTGAACTGTGATTACTTTTCAGTGTTGTGATACGAGTTTTTACAAATATTTCAAAAACTGACCGCAACTACTACCAATTTGACGAGACTATACATCGCATATTTGGCCAAGACTCTGAGTTCGCGCGTGGACGATTGGTTTTTGCGTCGCCTAACAAGCGTCGGGTACCCAGTTCAAATCCTAAGCCGCATTTTTTTGGGTTTTTTTTTAGGTGTACCCTTTATTTCCTCTTTTTTGTATTGTGTAAACATTATTTTGATTGTTTTATTTTGATTTGTTTGTGTACCCTATTGATACTGCGCCGCGCGCACTCGCACGCGTACCTGCCTTGTTTTTATTTGTTTAAAAACGTACCGTGAGAACCCCGGAGCCCCAGTCACCATCGAGACGTTACCTATGACACATGTACTAGACCGACCAGAGCGCTTTCGCCGCGTGTGTATCCTGTGAAGCTCCTTATAGACATTTCGAGTGATTGTGGCCTGTGAAGTGATACCTGAAAGCTGATGTGGCAAGTACCTAGCTAGCTATAAGTGCTAAGACATGACCTATTTTCCACCTATCATTGTCGCCCTCCACGTGTAATCCACTGCCTAAACTCTCAAACATTCTGGTAGCAGAGCGTAGTTTCTTATTAGGACCCCTTATTAGTAACGTAATTTGTTTAATTGAGAGTTATTTATTTGCTACCTTCTTTTATATTTTAAGAAAACGTCTCGTCATATACCTAACAACCTAACCTTTGAGTGCAAGTGAGGTGCGCGAGCGCTTTGTTTCCCTATTGATCACGCCATTACCGCGTGACCGCGTGCAAGTTGTTTACGAGTTACGTTTGCCATACCCGGTGCCGTCCCTTACTATTTGTTCCTGTACGCATCGTATTGAAATCTTTTGTGAGTTTAATTTACCTACCTTGTTTCTTGCGATTTAAAGTAAATAAAATGTCGGATACCGAAACCGGCAAAGAGACCGTAAGGGCCGTACTTTACACGGATACGGCTGAATACCGTGAAGCTATAGGTGAACTCCGTTATATTAGTGACTGGGTTGATGATTCCCACCGAGTTCTTGAGACCTTTGTCTCCAATCGTATGCGAGCGCGTCTTTCCGACCTGCCACTTATGTGCGACAAGTTTTCCGCCGCTTGTTCCAAGCTGTTAGGTAATCTCGATCCTGCTATTTATGAACAAGAATATGTGCAAGTTAAGAACGCGATGCGCGTAGTAAGGGACAAAGTAGACGACTAAAAAATTAAGTTAGACGAAATACGACCTCACGAATTTGAGACGTCCCATACTAGCACCCCCTTCAAGGACAATAAATCCCTGGCTATTGATAACCCTAGTAAATTGCCTGACCTACCTATACCTAAGTTTGATGGCCGTCCCGATGGTTGGATCAGTTTTATAGACCAGTTTGATAGCGTGGTGGACAACCAGCCTAGCCTTACCCCGACTTTGAAGCTACACTATTTAGTAGGAGCCTTATCGGATGAACCTCGTCGATTGATACAACACCTCAAGATTGAGGCGGGCAATTACACCGTGGCCCGTGACCTCCTAAAACGTAGGTACCATAACCTTCGTGTTTTAGCGGATACCCACATAGCTCAAATAATAATGCTCCCTATTATAACGCCTAAACTTTCCGGGTTACGTGTGTCTTTCCTGAACCCCCTGCTTTCGACTTACCGATGCTTAGAGAGATTGGAAATTCCTGTTAAACATTGGTCATACCTATTTGTTCACTTATGCCTTGCTAAACTGCCTTCAGAGTTAAAATCGAGATTTGAACGTCGTTATTGCGATAATCCTAATCACCTCCCTACTTTGATCATCTTATTACCTTTCTTGAGGATGAATGAAGGCACCACGACAATGTAGGTAGTGCTTCTGTCGTTGACACTACTACCCCCCCTACTGTGAGCTCCCCTCGTTTGCCTAAACCTAACGCGCGTTCCCCACCTCCTGCGAGAGCCTTTGTTACTTTTGCGACGACATCTAAATGTCACCTTTGTAATAGTACTTCGCATTACTTACGCGAGTGTCCCGATTTTATTCGCCTTTCTACACGTCAACGTGTTACCTTTGTAAAAGAAGCCCGACTGTGCTATCGATGCCTGGATAGACACTCCATATCCCAATGCACGCGAAATTATCGCTGTCGCACGTGCCGCCGTTCCAGTCATCACACGTCACTGTGTTATAATGACTCCTCTCCTGTGAATTACGATCGCGAGCGCTCATACCGAGACGTCCCGGCCTTAGCTTCCAACTAACCGCGGCAATCCCCACAAAGTCACTTAACGGACCGTGTGTCACCCCCACGTACTGTATGGCACCGTGTTCGTACCCTGCCACCTCGCGATTCCCGTAGAGCATCACCTCCCCGTTCGGGCGGGCGATCCCCACCTGCACCCAACGGTAACCGTACTTATAATGCCCCTCTAGGTCAAAGAACCCAGGATGAACGTGCATTTCATCATAAGTACAATGAGGCCCCACAATTCTGACTAGATAGCAGCCCCCCTTCCATACATTTACGCTTTTACATCTTTACCTCGCAATTCTCTCGTTCTTTTACCTACGGCCTTGATTCATGTTAAAACCTCGTCTGGATATTATGTGGAAGCGCGTGCCTTATGTGACACTGGTGCTCAGGGCTGCCTTCTTACTACTGAGCTTGTTGGTGACCACATGAACTTACCTATCATTCCTTCTCCAGTTCCTGTTCGTGGAATAGGTAATGTTCAAGCAATTAATTCCCCGGGCATTGTATCCTTTTCATTTAAGCCAGTTAATTCTGTCTTTCCAGAAATCTCCACCAGTGCAATAGTTGTTGATGTGATTGCTGGTACCCAAGAGGTAGACTTACCTAAAAGTGTAATTACCTGTACTAAGCACCTCCCTCTTGCTGACCCTTTATTTTACAAACCTGGTACTACTACAAACGTGAACATCCTTATTTCACATTACCATCGCGAGAATGCACATGCAGGTGTTAATGCAATTCTTGCCATGTTAAATAGAGAGTTTTGGTTCTTGTCGGCACGCAGAGCTATTCAGCATGTGATTTTTAAATGCCTTCCCTGTTATCGTCTCAAGGCGGCTGTATCTCAACCCTTCATGGGTGACCTACCTAAAGACCGCGTCATGGCTGCTAGACCGTTTGACGGTGTGGGTACCGATTTTGCAGGACCCTTTTTTACCAAAGTCCAGGCCTATAGGAACAAAAGGTTAGTGAAAAGTTACCTGTGTGTATTTGTCTGCCTTTCTACTAAAGCCGTTCACCTTGAGGTTGTGTCGGACCTAACTACTGAAGCCTTTATTGCGGCCTTTTCCCGATTCGTGTCGCGTCGTGGTGTACCTCGCCTAATCCGATCCGATTGCGGTCGAAATTACATCGGTGCCAACAATTACCTGAAAGAGTTAGAGTGTTTCCTGTCTCAAAACCAGGCGGCTATTGGGTCTTAGCTTTCAAAGCGGAACATATCCTGGGTTTTCGATCCTCCTGTTTGCCCTCATTGGGGAGGTCTTTTTGAAGCTGCGGTTAAATCGGCAAAATCGCACCTAAAATGAGTAGTAGGCGATACCCCCCTTACGTTTGAAGAGCTGACCACTGTTTTTGCTTAAATTGAAGCAGTTTTAAATTTACGCCCATTGTGCCCAGTTTCTCCGGACCCTAATGATGTCGAAGTGTTAACTCCCGGCCACTTCTTAATTGGACAACCCTTAACTGCACTTCCGGAGTACCCTTATAAAGACGTAAAATTGCATCGCCTTACACGGTTTCAGCTAATCCAACAAATTAGCCAGCACTTTTGGTCTCGCTGGCATTTAGAATACTTAAATACATTACAAACTAGAAATAAATGGACCTCTCCTTGTGATCCTTCTAAAGTAGGTTTGCAGTGGCGTCGTGGACGCATTATTAATTTATACCCTGGCCAAGACCAAGTTGTTCGTGTGGTAGATGTTAAAACTCCTACCGGTAGCCTAAAGAGATCTTTGACGAAATTAGTTCGTCTTCCTGTCCAGTGAACTTCCTTTCCTTAGCTTCCTAACCTTCTCGTAAACACTTGACGTGTTTAGGGCGGGCGATATGTTTACTACAATATTTTGATTTGTTTGTGTACCCTATTGATACTGCGCCGCGCGCACTCGCACGCGTACCTGCCTTGTTTTTATTTGTTTAAAAACGTACCGTGAGAACCCCGGAGCCCCAGTCACCATCGAGACGTTACCTATGACAAATGTACTACACCGACCAGAGCGCTTTCGCCGCGTGTGTATCCTGTGAAGCTCCTTACAGACATTTCGAGTGATTGTGGCCTGTGAAGTGATACCTGAAAGCTGATGTGGCAAGTACCTAGCTATAAGTGCTAGGACATGACCTATTTTCCACCTATCATTGTCGCCCTCCACGTGTAATCCACTGCCTAAACTCTCAAACAATAGTACTCTGTAATTGATTGTGAATTTATAGATAATCGATATAATGTGTTTCGTAGAGATCGAGCTACGACTAGCAATAAGAAAACTGATGGTGGAGGTTTACTAATAGGTATTAAGAAAAAATATAATGTTATTCGTCGCAACACTTGGGATAGCCATATCGAGGATCTGTGGGTCAGTATTATTACTCCTGTCAAATCTGTCAACATCTGTGTTTGCTATCTCCCGCCTGATATATCAACTGATCAATTAGACGCTTTTTATGACTCTTGTGTTGATACAATTAATGGAGAAATCTAAATCTAATGATGAGTTTCTTCTTATTGGCGACTTCAATGTACCCAACTTAAAGTGGTCTATTAGCATCGATTCACTAAGTCTATTTCCCAGCACGGACGTGCCAGATAATAAATCTAATTGTTTGTTGGAATTTCTTACTTTATGTAATCTAAAACAAAATAATGGTTATCTTAATCAAAAAGGTCACATTTTGGATCTGATTTTGTCGTCTTTTAACTGCACTGTCAGCGTAACTAATCCGGTTTGTCTTGAAGATCCTTACCATCCGCCATTATCAATAGACTTCAACGTGCCCACCCCTTTAAAATGTCTTGAGCGTAGAAAATGTAAGAGTTTCAATTATAAGAAATGTAACTATCCTGAATTAAACAAGGACATTGAACAAACTGACTGGCACCGAATACTCTCTAGTGACAATATTGAATATGATGTGGAATGTTTTTATGTCAAACTCAATGAATTAATTAAAAAGTATGCCCCGATGACCGAAAATAATTCGCCGTCATTTCCACATTGGTTCAGCAATGGACTTAAGAACTGCTTAAAGGAAAAACAAAAATATCACAAATTGTATAAAAGATATAAGAATCCACGTGACTATGACGCGTTCGCTATGTTACGTACACGGTGCAAAAGTCTCATTGTTGCCTGTTATAGGGATTATGTGCAGTCTGTGGAGGGAAAGAAAATATAAAATCTTTTTGGAGTTTCGTCCACAACAAAAAATCTTCTTCCAATGGCATTCCCAATACAATGAAGTTTGCGAGTCAAGAGGTATCGGATAGAAGAGGAATATGTAATCTCTTTGCGAAGTATTTTAATTCTGTGTACGAAGAAAACTCCTCTGGTAACTTACCCAATTCTTATGACTTATTCCCTGGTTTTAACCACGATTTTCAGATTGGGTCAATCAGCTTATCTGTACAAGAAATCATATCTAAGCTTAAGAATCTGGATGAAAATAAGGGAGCGGGGCCAGATGGCATACCTCCTCTACTTTTGAAGCGATGTGCAGAAACTATATGTGTGCCTTTACATATTTTATATAATAAGTCTTTATCTATGGGTATATTCCCCCCACAGTCGAAACAAGCTCATATTATTCCTGTGTTTAAGGCTGGCGATCGATCTCTCTGCGAGAACTATCGTCCAATCAGTAATCTCTCTAGTTGCGCTTAACTTTTTGAAAGATTTGTCTATGATGCTCTTTACCATCACTTTGGACCATTTCTATCTTCATGTCAGCATGGATTCGTCAAGGGCAAATCCACTACTAGCAACCTTTTGGAATATAAAAATTACTTGTGTGGTGCTTTTGCCAGGAGAGGGCAGGTGGACGCAATTAACATGGATTTCTCTAAGGTCAACCACACGCTTCTTGTTCCAAAATTGGAAGCATTCGGCATACACGGTGATTTGTTGCGTTGGATTAAATCATATTTGTATAGAAGGAGTCAGTTGGTGGCATTGAGAGGTGATCTTTCTACAGCTTTTACTGTACCATCTGGTGTACCTCAAGGATCTCATCTGGGCCCACTATTTTTCATAATTTTTATCAATGATCTTGTAAGTAGACTCTCCTGCCCAAGCCTCTTGTACGCTGATGATCTAAAAATTTATAAGTCCATCACCAGTCTAAACGATGCTGTACTGCTTCAGAGTGACTTAGACTTGGTTTCTCAGTGGTGTCAATTTAACGGCATGACGCTAAACATCAAAAAATGCTTCGTTCTGACATTTACCAGAAAACATAATGCCATTCAAATCAATCAGACTCGTTAAATAATCACTCTCTGATTCGTCAATCCGAGGCTAGAGATTTAGGTAAAATTTTTAACACTGAGTTATCTTTTCGTCCCCACTATGAACACATGGTAAACAGAGCATCACGAATATTGGGTTTTATTTACAGAATAACAAAGCACTTTAAAAACATCTCATCCTATTTGACTCTCTATTTTTCATTGGTTTGTAGCTTGCTGGAATACAACTCCGTAATATGGTCACCACTCTATAAGGTTTACATTGACGCCATTGAGCGTATCCAGCAAAGGTTTTTGAGAATGCTATGCTTTAGATTGAATCTTCATCGCACATTGAACTCTTATGAGGATAGGCTTGAGAGGTTTCAAATGATGTCATTGTCTAGTCGAAGAATACAACTTGACCAGATGATTTTACACAGAATCATACATTCTCAAATTGACTCTCCATACTTACTATCATAGTTAAATTTTAATACCGACTATCGTGTTCGTAAGCCTAGATTGTTTACTTTGAACGTGTATGTTAATAATACCTCTTATTTTAGTCCCATAACACGAATGTGTCGCCAACACAATGAACTGGTTGCTGGTTCACCAAACATAGATATTTTTACTGGTAGTATTTATAAATTCAAAAAGGAAATTGCGAAATTGCTTGAGCAGTAGTGCAAAGTGATAATAAGCATTTGTTATTACTTTGCATTTTATTGTGTTTAAGGTTATTATAGTTTAACTTTTTTAGTTAAGTTTATTTTTAATATTTTGTAGTGTTTGTCAGAATATTGCATGGGTACTTCTAATACTTCTCTGCTTGCTAGGCTATTTATAATAGTATGTACATGTTAAGGGTTGCAAACTAGTCCTTATGTATGTTTCATAATTAATTTGTTATATTGTTTGTGATCTGTTTTGTACATTTTAAAATAAAAGAAAATAAAAAAAATCCTATTATGTTGGATTCTTGTTTCAGCACATTCTTATTTCTTCTTCCAAACAAATATTTCATTAAAAAAAACATGATTTTCGAAAAAACAAAACACCTGACTGCAAAAACTTATATATTTTTGAAATGGTCTTTTTACTGGCTTTCATTTGATACCCATATTGCTATGGTAAGGAAAAATTCAATACCCCCTTCTCCCTTTACTTTCATTTGCGGGCGCCATTTTTAAAATTTATATAGCCTATGTCACTTTCACAATTTCGACAAATTCAACGACACCACATATGTCAAAAACTGTCCAGCCGTTTAGGCTGTAGGGCGTGCCAAACAATTATACATACATACTCTCGAAAAACATAACCCTCCTTCCGTCGGTAAGTCGGGTAAATACAAGGTGCAGCAATTCCCTTTTTTACCGCCCGTACTTCACTGCCAGTTGGCGGGAAATTTTTTGTTTAGTACTCAGACGACCGTTTGCTAGCTGTTTCTTTCCACTTAGAACACGTTGACATGAAGCAGACGAAGACAAAAGTAGTCTGTTAATGCGGAAACACTAAAACGTGAGCGGGGTCGCCGAGGCCCAAATTTGGCCTCGCCACAGATAGGGCGAAGTTGACAAAGGCCCAAATTGGGCCGCGCCACGGATGAGGGGATAATACGTTATACTAAATTTTGATAAAATTTAATGTAATATTTTAATTTTGAGAGTCTATCTTTTTGACAGTCTTCTACTTTAATAAAATATTTGATATTATAATTTTTTCGTTTTAAATAACAAAGGCGGTCCTGCACGAAATTGAGAAAATTTACGTATTTCTAAATCACTTGTACGATGAGCTGAATTAGTTAAATACATTAAAAGAATTTATTTACGTTAGCCTAATCATTGCACAAGATCATGGTCTTGTTAAAATTTTAAACAAATTCTTTAAGATATAATAAACATGACTTGTAGCTAATGATATTTAAGAGCATTTTTTTCGAAAACTTGATGACTTTTACGCATGAAACAATAATTAGTACATGAAAATGATTGTATTGATATTCCGCAGGTTCCTTTTTAAAATACACGAATAAAATATTAAATAAGAAAATATGAACACTTTTTAGTTTTTAACACTAATGTCTGATGGTTTTGCGCATCGCGCAGAATAAAACTATTGTTGTAATTAAATCATCAAGTCTAAAACTTTAAAGCAAATGGATCTAATTACTAATATTTATTTATAAGTTCGATTCTGTTTGAAGATCGTTTAGACTTACTCGAACTCGAAGTTATTCATTCGCGCGGCACCCCCTTAAATAAGAAGTGGAGTCACGGTATTTGCAGTTTCATTTGACATAGATAGTCCGACGAAATAATAATGCAGCGAAACAAATATTTGACAAAATAGTAGTACGGCGAATCAGGAACTAACACTAACCTCTAATACAAGTACGCTGGACTAAAGGTTCTCTAAGAAATGACAAATATTTTTTGTGCCTAATCAAAGAGCCTCCACCGAGTGTCCACTCTTAGGAGTTGACATAAACATGTCAACTCTTTATAGTTCTGTGAACGCTCACCACAAGCTCACTACAGCCGTCAGCGCCAAAATGGCGATAGTCAAATGGCTTCATTTTTAGGTTGACAGTATGCAGTCCAGCGTACTTTATTTATAAAGTTCAGTGCGAACAAATTAATCATCACAATGCATATTCGCACGCGCCACCGACTGTACGCACTGACATCAGCGTCAATCGAAATAGATAACGCATAACTAACCTTATTTTGTATTGTAATAAATATAGTTAGCTGTCTTTCCTGTCTTTGCTATGCCTTTGCAAGGCGTCACATGCAGGTATACCTAGTCAAGTTGGGACAGCAGGCAGACTTTAAAAGAAAACTAAATTAAACTTGTAAAAACTTTAATAAAGTTACTAAAACTAGGTGTCCTCGATGGACTGAACTACTTGCTAAGTGGAGATTCGAAGTGTGAAAGACGCTCTGCCATCGCCCACTAGGGCTTTTATACTCGCGGTAGAGACGGCTGCGCGGGGAGGCGTCTTATGGAAAATAACTAAAGCCGAGTAAGCATTTCAGTCGTCAAATCGTGTTGAGACTGGGACGTGAAGCGTCTTCGAGGAATAGTACCAGACGCTTACTAGGCATAACAACTTTAATGGGAATGGTATCAATTAACACATCCTGTTGACCAAGTGTCGAAGGATTGATTAATCAGTTCTTGGAAGCTTTCAGCTGACGAGACTGTTTCATTGTTTATGAAACTACAATGTAACTATTTTAATTACCTACTTGGGTATTTCAATAGTGTGAGATGGCAAACGTGGGGACTTAACTACCTACTTGTAACAACCTAACAACACCGCATATTTATAAATGTGACATGCAAATAAACGATTGATTAATTTATTGTTCGCAACCGTTTACTCGATTGCAAAATTGATTACATCATCATGCTAGCATTATCCCGGTTGTGCACTCGCACGCAAGATCCCAGGCTCCGCTTTAGATCATGATCCAGGATATGGCAGATCAAGTAATTACAGTGGACTGACTGCCATCTAACCTCCGTGACCCTGTTAACTCTTTCAGGTTTGGTGGTTAGTTTTCTAACCACTTATTCTAGGTTGTTTAAAATATATTTTTAGGCCATCTATTGACGATGTGCTAGACTATTATGCTTTATTAGGTCATTGTTGATCGTTGGTACAAAACTTTGGCGGTTGGGCGCGACGGTTGTGTTTATTTAAAAATTGGAAAAAGTAGTGCAGTGGAATTTTTGCAACGGAGCATTTTGAAATTCGATAAATAAAGGTAAGAGTGTTTACTATTTATGATTTCGGTATTTTTCTGTTATTTAATATTACTCCAATTGATTTATGGCTAAAAATAAACATTATCTTATATATTTTTTTGTAAATAACCAAAATAATATGGTAGTTAGTTTACTGACCACTATGGCTATAGTAGGTATTGTTTTATTCGCATGTAGGTGAAGTAGATAGATGTAATTATATGTTATTTTTCAGAATGCTGCGTGAGCTGAATGAACTTGAAATTCAAAAAGTTATTTTAGAAGACATTTCTTCGGATGGTGAGATTGTGTGTAGTCTGGAACCAGATAAATAGTACAATAATGGACCGCAGACTGAGATGGTGCTCGGCGACTATTCAGATCCGACAAAAACGGGTGATGTAAACTCGTAAAGAACGCTATGGAGACATGTATTAAGTAGCTTGTCCTGAAATATTACGCACGGAAAGCAATATGCATCAGCCAGAGCGATCTACTTCACGAAGATGCGCAAAGTGCAGCACTAAAAAAGTTCAGCACGTACTGTATGGCGATATAGCACCTGTAAAGTCCCTCTTTGTATCCGTAAAGTGAAACATGTTTTATTGATTTTCACGGGAAATAAGTAATTCATTTAATTAGGCTGTAAATAAAATTTTATTTCTCATTCCTGTTTTTTTTTTTTTTTAATGCCAACCGCCACGGTGGAAAGTAAACTAACCACCTTATTCCGCAAAAGCCTTAAGTGGTATTGTTGTAAAATATTTTTTTTTCTTAATAACTAAACCCTAATAAAACAAAATATTCACTTGTTGTATTTATAAAGTCATCCTATAAAAACTGTGGCTGAAAGAGTTAACAGGGGAACCTGACCAGTTTTGGATCATGGTTACACATTCAGTCGCCTGAATGTGCAGGTTTCCTCACGATGTTTTCCCTCACCGTAAGAGCATCGGTTAGTAAAACCTAGGTAATGAACATAACTTAGATAAAGACTTTTGACGATTGGTACATGGCGGCACGTGGGATCGAACTCGTCTCCTCCCGCATGAGAGGCAACCCGCTAGCCACAGCGCCACTGACGCTTAATTGCAAAATTAATGTCGTATAAAATAAAACAAATGAAATAAAATCATGAGTATATTTTATTTGGATCCTTCATGATTTGAAATCAGAATTGATCAATCAACTCAGTTGACTCTCCAACTGCCAGTTGGTCCGGTGGCGTGGGGTCAATCTCGCAGATGGCAGGGAAAGTATGTTGTTCACCATCACACCTAATGTTGTTTAGTTTGCCCGATCTGTTTATTGACCCGCAGACCCGCAGCATATTATTTCCACTATCAGGACTCCCTTCTTCCCGCTTATCGTAACCTGCTTCTGAGAGGTCCTGTCCTGCAAACAATAAAGT
Organism: Pyrausta nigrata; assembly: GCA_949316185.1. Taxonomy (NCBI): domain Eukaryota; kingdom Metazoa; phylum Arthropoda; class Insecta; order Lepidoptera; family Crambidae; genus Pyrausta; species Pyrausta nigrata. The sequence continues at coordinate 1,158,821 of OX438943.1, forward strand.
TAGATAAATTCCCAAGGCACGGGGTGTAGTAACCAGCAAAATAGTGTTTCAAGATAGGAAAACCCATTTTCAAAGTTGCAAAACAACACCTATTACAACTGCATAAGATATCGCAGTATTTAGCTAATAACCTGTCGCCCTTAACCCTTCCATTAGCGTTGCCGCGTTAGTATAAATAGTATCGACACAGAGCAATACTATCTTATATAATAAAATATCAAAGTTCAATAGTAAAATCACTATTGACAGATTCGATAGTATCGGCTATGACTATTGCAACAACTATCGATACTATCGATAGTTTTGTCCTATCGATAATGGCATTTTAATTAGTAGTATGGGCTGTGTACTAACCTGATTTAATGATTAATTATTGTAATGGCTTTGAAAAATGAATCCACCTGAATTATTTTTTCAATACTAGCTGTTACCCGCGACTTCGTCCACGTGGACTCGAAGGTCAAGGTAAATTGTAACATTTTAGTTTACTTTATTGAAGGCAGTTGTTTTCGTTTGTAAAAAAATATTCAGAAAAAACTTTAAAATGTTCAGAAAAAGTCAGGCGCAAACCTCCCTACCGCAATAGATAAATGTGGTTTAGCATCAATTTGTTTTGTTTCTAGCCTAATCAAGGGTCGGTTTGTAAGTTACTACTTACTATTGTAAAGTAAGTAAGACTATTCTTAAAGTTCAATTTCCGTTAGTATAAAAAATAGTGCCAATTGGCTTTGATCTTTCATTAATAATACAGGAATTCAACAAAATTTCGACAAACTGACTTTGGTGAAAGTATCCACGAACTTCTAAGCGTTAAGGTCAGCACCATAAAATTATGACTCCCGAATGTAAACGCTTAAATACCTAAATTAATGCTGTAGCATATATGGTATTCATGCCTGTACAATCTGAAGGATTTCCTCGATTTCTCCAGGTTTCCGATACCAGATTATAGCTTGGATAAAGTAGGATTACCTTAGGAGTTTTAAAATCAGTCTCAAGTAAATAAGCATATCAGTTGCTCCAGATCTTCAAATAAAAAGTCAATAAAAATGCTCATTACGCTAAACAATGTTCCCTAAGGGGCTCTATTCATATCTCTTATAGTTGAGCTGAGCTGCTTTGGTTTACATTAGTTGCTCCAGACCTTTAATTTGTTAAGTCAATAGAAAATGCTAATTACGCTGAACAATTTTCCCTAAGGTGCCCTATTCATATCTTTTATAGTTGAGCTGAGCTGCTAGGGTTCCGTAACAGTTGCTCAAGACCTTCAATTTGTTAACGTCAATAGAAAATGCTTATCACGTTGAATAACTTTTCTTAAGGCGCTGCTTTTATATCTCTCTTAGTTTAAGTGTACTGCAAAGGTTCCACATCAGGTATTTCGATCTTCAAAATAAGTTATGATCTAGTATTTGCTCAGACCTAATACCTACACAATAAGTTTCATTCAAATCCGTTCAGTTATTCCGGAGATTAGCGTGTACAAACAGCCAAAAAAAAGGTTGTAGATTCCTATTCTGTTACTGTTTTAACATCACCCTCAATTAGTTTTTGGAAAAAATACTCAATGCACAAATGCATTGGTTTTACTGTTTATGTATAGATTTTATATTATGCCGTTTACGTCACATGAGTGAGGTACTATATCAAGATTAAATTAAGCCTTAGAATATTTACTTACTACATCAAATATTATTCACAATACTATTGAATAAAAGGTTACTATCGATAGTTGTTGCAATAGTCAGAGCCGATACTATCGATTGTGTCGATAATCTTGCTGTATGTCGATAGTATTGATTTTAATGGAGCTATCGATACTATCGATACTATCGATAGGCCTATCGGATATTGTTGGATGATTTTCGAGGTCAACTTTTCGTGATAGGACGGCAACGCTTCTTACCATGTATAGTCCACCACGAGCCCCTTTCTCCCCAATCTTGAAATCCAGCGCTTGCTGTATAAGTGTATGTGGCCATTATGCTCTCGTCGTGGTATTTCTGGAATATTTCCACGATCACCTGGGCTTCGACATCGCTGTTTACGATCACCAAATGACCGCCTTCGGCCAAGCAAGTCATGAATGCTCGGGACCAAGTGCGACCGATCCTGTGGAATTTGTAGCAGCTACCAGTTCGCGGTGAGTATTCGTATTCTGTAAAAAAATATAGTTACCCTCCCATCCGAATTTCGACTACAGCGGCCAATCTCAACAAAGAAGCCAACTACGCGGGAGATATTATAGTGCACAAGGGTAAGCACAGGTAAGCACCCACTGTTCCTTCACTCTCATAATTCGGTGAGACGGCAGTCCGACATGACCGTAGAGAGATCAGGCGCAGGACCAACGACTTAACGGGCTTTCCGAGGCACGGAGGTGTTAACACCACCAACTTCCGGACTCCGGAGCTTTGTTTGAGTTATTTCAAGACAGAAAAACCCAAACATAGGCACCGCGAACACCTGGCAACTGTTCACTGATGGTAGCAAGCATAATGATCGTGTTGGCGCTGCTTATGTGGTCTATCGACCGGATGGGAGCCGAGCGGCTGTCAAAAAGCTTAGAGCTTCTCGCGATCCGAGAGGCCTGTTTGTATATTATGATCAAACAGCTACTAAAAGCGATAATTTTGTCAGACTCAAAATCGGGGCTGACGGAGCTCCAAAATGCCTCTAGTCGTAACCGTCTCGTTGTTGACACCCATAAGACAATCTCTCAAGTTCAAAGAGCGGGTCTTGCTATTGAATTCGTATGGGTGAAGGCCCATACTGGAATTTTCGGCAACGAAGAAGCAGATGAAGCAGCTAACCTCCACAAGAGCCCTGACTTCTTCCAAACACCCATAAGTTTCGTAAAACTCCACAACCGAGTAAAATGTGATGAAGCAGCCAATTCATTATATTCTATCCCCGACAAATGTCAGTACACTAAGACCTTACTACCCAATTTCATAGACCTCCAGAAGTTCCTCAAATTGGTCACCCCGAAGTTTGCAGTTACACAGTATCCGACAAACCACGGATACCACCGCGAATACCTTTACCGCTTTAAAATTTCTCCTGTAGATACCTGTCCCTGTGACGACACCTCAGTGCAAAGCTTTAAACATCTCGTAGAAGACGAACCCCGATTTGCTCAAATCCGACACAATCATGTAACAGCATGTAGTTTATTAAATATAAACCCCTTCCACCTTCTAGACGTTATAACAAAAGTACAAACACCGAACTCGTTCCACAATCTTTTATTACACATTAAAATAACTAAGACTCTTATTTTTTTTTTAAAACTTTTGGCCCGACACGAGATTCGAACCCGGGACCTCGTGGAAAGTATCTGGGTACATCCCGTACTGACCACTTGACCAACGAGGCAGTCAAAAAATATGTAAGTAATAAATATTGAATAAATAATGTCCTTCACGAATTTTGACTACGGCAGCCATTCTCAACTGAGATTAGCAAACTGCTCGGGATTTATATTGCACAAGTCAAAGTGCAATCCACAGGTGCACTCTTTGTCCCTTCACACTCATAGTTCGGTGAGACGACAATCCGACAAAATCGGAGAGGTTAGGCGCGTAAGACCAACACGGTACGGTAACCAACAGACTGTACGGGAGCTCAGTTAAAACACATTTTAATTAATAAATCACACTTATTCACAAGAAATATGAAGTCGCGTACAGAGAATCGTGCGAGTGAGAGGGAAGATACATGTCCAACATTTGGCGCGAATGCGCGCGCACAGTAGCGAAGGATTGCGTTCGGAAATGCCTTACAAAACATATGTAGAAAGAAATAATATATGAAGGCCAGAGGGTATTTGTCGTGACAAAAAAACAGCCAAATTCCAGACGAAACAGACAGATGGTTTACTGAACCAAACCTATTTAGATTAGTTTTTACCCTTCTTCACCGTATATGACATTCTCAAAATATCCTCCTCCTCCTAGCGTTATCCCGGGTGTGCACTCGCACGCGAGGGCCCAGGGTCCGCTGACCACGATCTAGGATGAGGCAGATCAGGTAATTTCGAAATTCTCAAAACATCATAATAGCAAATTAATATATTCTCATAAATAAAGCAAATTAATAAAAAAAATAAAGCACATTCGCAGAATAAGATAAACGCAAAAATTATGATGTTTGCAAAAGATGATAATCACAAGATACAATATTTTATTTAAGTACGGTCAGGAAACATTAAATATGACTAAAATTCCTACCTCAAATCTGTTCTAAATGACAGAATGCCTGCCATAAATTAATAACAGTCGTGTAAATTAAATAACCAATAAATATAAGTTAGTGAGGAACCATCAGAAACCAAACCAAACCAACCAAAGAAAAACCGGGCTAGTGGAAGTCGCGCGACTTCCACTGGCCCGATGTTTCTTTTAAGGTATGAAATACTAAAACACTTATACCTTGATCCACGGTCCCGCATATAGTGGTACTCTTTCGAAGGTCTTCTGGCGCCCTTTTGTAGCACATATAAGGAAACTTATTTGAACAATCAGAACATTTCAGCCTTCCATTCTGGTCAAATAATGTGCAATCTGCATAACTGTTGTATGAATCAGCTCTTGCAGAGATTTTGTGTAGAGGAACACTTAAAAATATAAAAATAATTAGATTATTCCAACATAACTAAGTAAACTAAGTGTTAAAATTGGTATGGGCTTCATTTCTCGCGTATATGCGTACACTAAATCTAAGGTAGGAGGTAAACTCGTATCAGGGATTGCATTCTTGCGACAAAATTATAGCGTGACGAAAGAAAGTAGTACTCGAGATAGGTACTATCGAGGACACGTGTTACTACTTTTACTACTACCACTATTAGACTTATCAGTATTAGGGTCAAAATCGTTTGCACATCACATCGTAGTTTTATAAGGAAAGATAAAACCAAATACTCGTAGAGCAAGAGCTCGTAAACCCCAGATCTTCGTTATTTCGTAAAAGCTGAAAATTTGTCAGCGCACGTTCCCAACACAGGTAAGAACGACAGAACGATAGTCTAGTTCTCGTTTGATCTTCGCTGACCGATACAGTAACAATTGAGAAAAGTATGTAAAGTAAAAAACAACCTGTGGTAATTTCAATACCATTTAGAGATTTTATGCCCATAATCACTGTACAATTACTTATAACACCTAAAATTCAAAGATAGGGGCTTATTTTTTTGAAAATACGGAGTATAATTTATCCTTCATATGCCCTCTAAGCGCACCGGAAACCGACATATAACGTTAATAATATAACCTTAATGTGGCACCTAAGCCAAAGTACTTGCACCAAATTAGTTATTAGGTACTAACATAGTATGTAAGATGCATTGTTTACTAATCCTATTGGGATCTATTGTTGTCCTTTTCAATCAATAAATAATAATAATACATAAACAATAAAGAAAGTTACTATTTGCATGTGTGATCGAGAAAAAGTTTTGTTTCCAATGACAATCCTGTAAATATGAGAGAAAGTCGTCATAGGCATGCTTATGATGTCACAAGTAAAAATTTTCAATAATTAGTTATAAAATAACTAATGAATAAAAAGTCAAAATACTTTAATTGCTTTCTTAATTTAGTCTTTACTTCAAGAAAAAATATAAAACGTATATGTACCTAAAAATTTACTTTACATACCGAATTAAAGAAAAGGCAATACTGTAAATAAATATGAGAGAAAGTAGTCATAGGAATGCTTATGACGTCACAAGTAAAAATTTTTAATAATTAGTTACAACGTTGGTTACAACTTAACTAATGAATAAAAAGTCAAAATACTTAAATTGCTTTCTTAATTTAGTCTTTACTTCAAGAAAAAAATATAAAACATTATCTTGAAATTAACTTAATATACCGAATTGTGGTTCTATAACCAAATAAAAAAAAGGTTGACATTCTTAAAAAAGACATTGCCTGCAATACATGACCTAATAACTATACACAGCATTATAAAACTTATATATTGTTATTGTCAATCTAAATTAAGAAAGACGAAATATAATTTTAAAAAAATATAAGTAATATCTTACCTTCGATAGACGTGTAATCTCCATTTGAAAATGATGAATGAATCCCAGTAAATATTTCATCGAAAAAAATATTTTTCCTCTGTTCTGCCACCAGTTTGCGCATCACTTTTATGAGATTTTCATTGAGGGGTGACGCCAAAATGGCACCTGTAAAGAACAGTTATTGCTAAAACCTATACAATGTGTTATGTTACGACGAAGTTCTAATATTCTTGGAAGGTTTTAAGAGCAAAATCCAACAACTTTTATTTAAAGTAAAGTCAGCCTATATAGATCTCACTGCTGGGAAAAAGGCCTCTACCTCATTATGAGGAGGTACGAGCCAAACTCCACCACGCGGGCTCAGTGCGGATTGGTGGAGGGGTGTCTGTAAGGCAAGTGACAAACCTTGCTGTAAGATGTTATCAAGCCGCCCTAGGGCCTCTGACTAGGCTTAACGACTAATACCAACAGATATTAGCCGGGACCAACTGCTTAACGTGCCTTCCGAAGCACGGAGATGCTTGTCATGGACATCACTTAAATGGTCGGAATGGTCACCCATCCAATCACGACCGCGCCGTGGGTTTTTAGCTTTTGGTATCACTGCCAAAGCGCTGCCACCACTGCGCCACAAGCACCTCATATACTTTTATTAATAAACACTTTTGTCCACCTATATCTTAGCCAAAGACCTTTTACGTAAAACTCTAATTAGTGTCATAGTTTGGGATATAAAGCCCTGTACTTGTATTCTTTACAAGAAAAAAAAAGTGTATCTTCCATGGGACATTTATTAGTGCCATGTTATTTAAGCTATCTCCAGTGTCACTTCGGCACGCTGTTTTTGGGACAACCTGAATAATCTGCGCCTATACGGCAATAACGGCGCAGAATATTACTGCGTGATGAAATTCTGCATAGCGCGACGCTGCGCTGATGCCTTTCGCAGGCACCATCGCAAGTAAAGCTAATTAAACTATTTTGTTTTTATCTTTGTCGCACTGCACACTTTAAATTCTATCTACTTAGCCCAAATGTATGACTGGTAGAGAATGCCACTTCAAGTCCGCTTTTTGTACAACATTTCAGTTGTGCAGTAAAGCTTCAATAAAATTAAATAGAACTACTTCGAAACCCTCAAAAAACGTGTTTTATACTAAAGTCATAGAGGTATTGCATATTTTAGTAATGAAAACTTTTTTAGGATTTCAGTGCCAGTCTGGCGTGGCATTTTTGAACAAATAGAGACATTATTTCCCAAATTAAAACACTTTTTTACAGTTTATCTGAAGGGTCTATGCTAAATAAATAAATTGTTTCAACAAACACACTAATTACCTAGCCCCAAACTAAGCGTGAGCTTGTGCTATGGTGACTAGGATAACGGATAGACATACTTATATACATTTATAAAAATCCATGACTTAGGTACAAACGCTCGTGCTCATCACACAAACATTTGCCCCTTGCGGGATTCGAACCCACAACCGCCTGGTTTAGAAGTCCGGGTCACGAACCACTACACCAAGACGGTCGTCAAATCCATCTCTAGTTCCAGTTTGGCACGCTCTTTTTAGGACATCCTGTATAAATGTTACTCATAGGCTTACGCGTGATGTCGAATTGTTTCACGCGCCGTATCTTAACGGAAAAGAAGCCAACACTCTTCGTGAACCCGCGTCTCCGATTGAGGGCAAAGTTGAAAAAAAAACAGGTTACCTTCATAGTGCCTGACCATAGGACCTGGAAGCTACCGCGCAAGATAGAGAGCAGTGGAAATCCCTTCTTCGAGCCCTATATCCCTGATGAAGGACAACAGGATTGCATCATCATCATCACCTTCATAGTAGCACCGAAGCCTCGCGTTATGCCACGTGGCAGGCACCGGGTGAAACTTCCACCAAAAGCCGGAGTCAGCATCATATTCATAGTCGGACCTGAGCGACCGACCTTCTGTCATGTTATACGCTGATGACCCTACAACAAATAATAACAAATAACAATTTCTGGCTACAAACCGAGTTCACCATTTTTTTTACCAAAAAATTAGCCGTCGATTGACGGTTAATATGACAGAATACCCAGCAAATTTTTTATAATTTTAATCTACCAGTTTAGCATAATTTGACATATAAAATGTGAATTCCAGGCTGAGTATGATACTCTCTTATTGTCCAGTAACGTTGTCGTCTGAAATGGGTCGTATGCGTCAAATCCAGTAGTTCTGATTTTTTGCGGACTTGTTTATGATGTTGGTGACTGCCTCGTTGGTCAGCACGCTGGGTACTATACACGAGGTCCCGGGTGCGAATCCCGGGTTGGGCCGAGAGTGTTTGGGTTTTTCTGTCTTAAAATTACTCAGACACAGCTCCGAAGTCAGGAAGTTGGTGGTGTTAACACCTCCGTGCCTTGGAAAGCACGTTAAGCTGTTGGCCCTGCGCCTGATCTCTCTACAGTCATGTCGGATTGCCGTCTCACCGAATTATGATAGTGAAGGAACAGAGAGCAAGAGCAGAGAGAAGCAATACACAGGTGTACTGTGTATTGCGCACACACTTGTGCACTATAATATTATGTCCTGCGCAGTTAGCTAATCTCTGTTGAGAAAGGCCGCCGTAGTCGAAGTTCGGCTAGGAGGACATTATTATTATTATGATGTTGGTCCTTGGTGTTGGTTCAATGAGTTATGATTTCGAGTGTCAACTGTACCAAAAACGCGAATATTTCGTTTTTTTTAGATTTTGGTGATTATAATTTTAAGGGACTTTTTATAAAGTACCCTTCCAGGACATTTAAGAAAAAAAATACATTTTCTATCTACTATATGAGGCCAAAATTGTTTCTATAAACCCAACAGCTTTCGCGATAAAGCCTTTCAAAGTTTATATTTTTTTATAACTTTGCAATATTCTGTGTTCATATGAATAAATTATACGATTTATATAGTCTAAGAGAATATTCTAATGACCCACTTTTTATCGAATATGTTAGAAACTATTCAAAAAAATTTAAAAAGAGTGTGTGTTGCCGCTAAGTCTAACCACATCCGTAGATTGGTTTTAGGTTCGCAGAATAAAGCAAAGGCTACATGGAATATCATTAATAAAGAAACGTGTAAAACTAAATCAAGAGACTGTACATACTCACTACGAATTAAGAGTAAATTACTTCAAACGAACTCTGAAGTTGCAAATGCCTTTGAAAGTTTTTTTTACTAATATTGCAACTGCAACAACCAAAAACCTAGCTTCTTCTTCAGAAGAAGCCGAGTCTATCTTTAAATGTAATGTTAATAAGTGTGATTCTCTGCTGCATTTCAGGCATGTAAGCTCTAGTGAAATTATAAAAACATTCAAAGAATAAAATATTTTAAAAACTGAGGGGATTATCTGTTTACATTATTCAAACAATCATTGACACGATAGCGCCACATTTAGCAGTTATTTTCAATAGATGTATCGACGAAGGACAGTTTCCTAATTTAATGAAATTCAGCAAAATAGTTCCCTTATTCAAATCTGGTGAGAAAAGTGACCCCTCCAATTTTCGACCAATATCTATCTTACCTGTATTAAGTAAAATTTTTGAAAAGCTTATATTAATTCAACTTTTATATCACTTTAGATCAAATAAACTATTACATAGTAATCAATTCGGATTCACGAAAGGTAGAAATACTACCGATGCAGGAGTTGCTTTCTTGAAACATGTATTTGATGCTTATGATAATAAGCAAGATGCTATAGGTGTCTTTTGCGATCTTTCTAAAGCTTTTGATTGTGTAGATCACTCGACTTTACTAAAAAAATTACATCATTATGGTGCCTCAATAAATTTATTAAATTTATTTCATTCGTACCGTACGGAGCTGAGTCTTCCGGGGCACTTCTTACTATGGGTGTGCCACAGGGTTCGATATTAGGACCTCTTTTATTTTTAATCTATATAAATGACCTTCCATACTTTGTCGAGGGTCTTTGTGAGATAGTATTGTTTGCTGATGATACGTCACTATTATTTATTGACCCTTTCATAAATATTAAATTGGTTTACAGCTAATAATTTGTTACTTAACGCAAATAAAACGAAATGTGTTAAATTCACGATGCCAAATGTTCGGCAAGTCTCAACACATGTTAAAGTAAAAGACGAACTAATTGATACTTCAAGCTCCACAATATTCCTAGGAATTACTCTAGACTCGAAACTTCAGTGGGGTCCTCATATCGAGACCTTGTCAGGAAGACTTAGTTCAGCTGCTTTCGCGGTAAGAAAGATAAGGCTTCTGACTGGTATTGAAACGGCAAGATTAGTATATTTTAGTTATTTCCACAGTTTGATGTCTTACGGTTTGTTATTATGGGGATCTGCTGCAGATATAGAAATAATATTTATACTGCAGCGAGCTGTGCGAGCCATTGACAACCTCAAATCTCAGGATTCACTAAGATAAATATTTAAAGAAGTTAAAATATTAACACTAGCTTCCCAGTATATTTATGAAAATCTGATTTATGTCCGCGAAAACTTGCATTTATTTTCAAAAAAGAGCGACGCGCATAACTATAATACTAGAAATAAAAATAAACTAGCCGTTCCAAACTATAGGATTCAAAAGGTTGGTAATTCATTTTTGGGGAGATGTATAAAATTTTTCAATAAGCTACCCGATCATATTGCTGAATTACCTATACATAAATTTAAAACAACTGTTAAATGTATTTTAATGTCTAAAGGATATAACAAAATATATGAATTTTAAATGACCATAATAAAAATGTATGGAATAGTTTTAAGGAACACAAATCTTGTAAAACTTTGAAAAGAGGCTATGACAATAATGACTGAGTTTCTTTGCTGCTTCTTTACAGAAATAAATGAATTTTATGAATTTTAATTTTAATGAATTTTAACCTTGATTCTTTGTTACTGTTTTACTATCAAAATTCACACATATAAAACTAACATTAGTACACAAACAACAAAAATTCTAAACCTTGGAACCTTACCCTGCTTTATTTTACCGTGTACTTTACCCTATATAGGAGAGACTTCCACAAATTTTGATGCTAGAGGTCTAAAAATGTTTTGGGGACTGGGGAATATTGGGTCTACAGATAAAATTTTAGTCTCATATTGTAGAAAATTTAAGAAGTAACGCGGCTGTAGCACGGCTGTTTTTATAGTGTGAGGGAAACTGCCACTGCCGCTACTGATGCGCTAATGTAAAAGCCGTAGAGCTACTGACCTCCATAATACAAGTACGCTAGACTAAACATTCTCTAAGAAATGACAGATAATTTTTGTGCCGGATCAAAGCGCCCCCACCGAGTGTCCTAGGGAACTAAAATAGTAATTTAATATTAGTAATTTTAATAAAATAGTAATACAGAGTGTCACGTGGCAGATTGAGGATTTGAAATTCGAATATTTTTTCAACAGTTGCGCGGGGGATCGGGGAGAGGTTACAGTTTGACGCGGCATTCATGCGGATTGGTCAGTCACGATGTCGCAGTGGACTGGCGCGTACCGCGCTTTCGCAGTTAAAGCGTATTTTGAAGCTAACGATTCGTGCGCTGTGGCTCGCCGGAGATTTTGTTCTCACTACAATATTCGTCGCTTAAATGAAGCACCGAGTGAAAATTTGATAAGGACGTGGGTCTAGAAGTTTCGTGCAACAGGTTCAACAGTTAATGAGCCACGCCTAGGTCCCAGCCGAACGTCGAGGACTGCCTAAAACATTAAACGTGTTGCAAGCAGCGTGCGAGAAAATCCCCGCCAGTCCGTACGCAAAAGAGCGTCAAGTTTGCAGCTTCCAAAAACTACGGTGCACCGTATTTCAAGCTCGGACATTAAATTCCATCCTTTCAAGATCAGATTATTACAGGCACTTAAACCTAACGATTACAGAGAGCGCAAAGAGTTCTGTGATAACATATTGAGCCGATTCCGAACTGTTAACACAATTTGGTTAGGTGATAAAGCTCATTTTCATTTAAATGGATTTGTCAACAACCAAAATTGCCGCTATTGGGCGCAGAGAGGCCAAAAACACCAACAAGCATTGCATAGCCCGAAAGTAACCGTTTGGGTAGCTCTTTCTGTCAATGGAATAATTGGACCTTTTTTTAATTCTCGTGGAGTAACCATAACTGTTGATGGAGATGCCCATCGCCGAATGATTGGTGAATATTTTATTCCGTAACTCACACAGCAAGAGCCACCATGAGCCTTCTTCGCGAAGAATTCCCTGGAAAATTGATAAGTCGATTTGGGGACATCGCATGGCTACCTAGAGCGCCAGATCTCACTCCACTAGTTTTATTTTTATTTTATGGGGGTACTTAAAGGGAAAAGTGTACGACAGCAACCCGACGGATCTATCGGAATTAAAAGAAAATATCGTGCGAGAAGTGAACGCTATTCCTCGGTTAGTGCTGCAGCGCGTTGCTCAAAATACTCTCGAAAGATTCCGCGAGTGTGTGCGTCGTGATGGAAAACATTTAGACGGAGTGATCTTCAAAAAATGAAATCCGCATGTCTCGCCTTTCTTTTTATGACAAATATATTTATGTATCTAAATAATAACATCTTTTAAATTAATTAAGAAATCCTTAATCTGCCACGGGACACCCTGTATATTAGTAATAATAACTTGCATATGTTTATGTCAACTCTCATTAGTTCCGTTCCGTCACCACACGCACACAACAGCCGTCAGTGCCAAAAGAGCGACAATCAAATAGCAATATTTTCAGGTTGACAGTATGCAGTCCTGTGTACTTGTATTATAGAGGTCAGTGCGTAGAGCTCTTCCACATTAGCAGCGCAACTGTAGCGCTTCAGACGCGCTACAGTCGCGCTGCTGATAATTTCATACTTTAAACGGTAGCGCTACAACCGCGTGGCAGCGGGGCTGCTGACGCGCTACAGTCGCCCTAATGTGAAAGCGCTATAATAATTAAGCTCTCATATTACCTGCACATCTTCCTTCAGATGGCCTAGATGTGGAGACGAAAGTAATAAGTGTTCGTGGTAGGTACAAAGCGAAAATTTTGTTTAATGTAACTGATACTCGTACCTATAATCAGTTACATTAAAATACATTTTATATACACGCTGTTACTTTGCATCCTTGCCATATTTACAGAGGTAACTATATTACGGACACTGAACTCAAATCATTAAAAAAATAGTGACCTAAAATTTTGATTTTTAATCTTGATTATTTAATTTTATCGACAATCTGTTACGCACACCAATAACGATCGTAGCACATAGACATCACTGTTGGCTGTTCATCGGCACAAAAGAGCCGCGGCGATTACGCTCTCTTTCTAACATCATAAACGCCGCCCCTTCTTCTTCTTCTTTTTTTTTCTTCTTTTTTCCCTTCTTTTATCTCTGTGAATATGGCAAGGATACAAAGTAACACCGTGTATATACATAGGTACATAATATGTAATAAATGTTTCAGATTTTAATAGGTTTGTCATTTTACGAGCCAGAGTCTAATAAGTCAGTTTCAACAAATATGTGAAAGAAGTTATCGATAAATCCGGTGTATCCAGAAATAGAAAATATTATATTTCTGTATATCTGTGTATTGCTGATTGGATCTCTCGGTGCTGAATGAAAATTTAAGATATTTTGTATTGGTAAATATGCTTAAGTTAATAAAACATAATTACTTAAAGGTACAAGCAAACATAATTATTTAAAAAAAAAACAAACCGCCCGTCTGCAAAAAATATTATATATATTTGAAATGGTCTTTTTACTGGCTTTCATTTGATACCCATATTGCTATGGTAAAGAAATCAATCCCCCCTTCCCAGTTTGTTTGTATTTGCGGGCGCCATTTTTTAAATATATAGCCTTTGTCACTACCACAATTTTGACGAATTTAAGGATACCTCGTATTTCAAAAAATGTCCAGCTGTTTGGGCTGTAGTGCGTGCCAAACAATTATACATACGTACATACTCTCGAAAAATGAAACCCCTCCTTTCGCAGTCGGGTAAAAATAAGATGGAATAAGCGACTTTCTTAGAGTATCATCCATTGATCATGGTTTTTGAATCACTTTTTATGTATTTTATGTGACGGTTATTGCTCATCTGATTATAAAGCCTTGAATAAATTACTGGAGCTAATGAAGACTATTGACTTAGTTTTAACAATCTTAGAGCTTAATTACACGAGAACGATTCGTGTTTTTTTACAATGGGGAAGCAAACTGTCATATTAGTTTCCTACAGAGGGCGCCAAATGTTTGTTACTTAGGAACTGTCAAAACCCATACAAAAATTTGTTGATTTGTTGTTATTGGGTGTGGTGAAATAGGTTCCTTCAAATTCCCCAGTAATCCACAGTAAAGGAAAAAAATGGGAAAAGGCATTGTGAAGAGGAAACTTTAATTCAAGTGACTTTTCTAGGTTATGTGGCAAACATTTCGAAGAAACTGATTTTGAGACTACTTCTAAGACTACAGGTAGGTAAACAATGAAAGCTAAAGATACATACTATTATAACAAATACATTATGCTAAGCTTATATTTATGCTTTTAGAGGTTATGTGGAGCTTACAACTTTTTATCCTTTAGAAATAATAAAACTGGTATTTTTTACAAGAAGCATTTAGTTAAGACTTTATTTTAACAATTTTTTTTATGAAAACGAGTAAAAGTTTAAAAAAGCACTGTTATCTTACCTGTCGACTAGGTCAGCTTTTTTCCCTTTTAACGAAGCTCCACGTTTTCTCAACTCTTTCTTTAGCCTATCCACACGCCACCAGAAGGAATACATTGTAGTAAGTCCACAAAAAAGGGTCTAGAGTCAAAAAAGTTCACAAATCCACAAAAGCATTCATAGTAACAATATTTGACATGTAACAAACATACAGCGCCCTCTATCAAAAAGTTTTGCGTAATCTTCCCCATTGTTTTTTTTTTACGGGGGCAATACTTTTTGAATGCCCATGTTCACACGAATCACGAATCGTGAGAAATGATGTCTTAAATCTACTATCGTGTTTTATAATCACAAATACACGAATCGTGAATTTATTGTGTGGGATCCGCTGATCGATAGATTGATAATACCAATACAAGATTAAAGTATTCACGTCCTAGTGTTCGGTCATCCAAGACTGAACTCTGAATCTCGAAACAATTGTGAACACTAATTCGGATATTTTGACGAATCGTGAAAAAGCACGATTCCGTATGCAATGTGAACGTCCATCCGTCAATGACGGATCCTGTGTGAATGAGTCCTTACGGCTATTATGCTGGCGACCTGGGGCCCAATTCTCGCGCCTTCGATATTATATCACATACGATATTTCTCGAAAAAACATGGCGGATGTCATAAAATGTGATAAATATTGGACATTTCCATACTTCTAGAATACGCAACATAAAAATTTTGTGATATCCGCCATGTTTTTTCGATGAATAACGTATGTGAAGGTGCGTGAATCGGGCCCCTGCACTGGGTTTTTGTCGGTGGGTCTCCAATTCTCCACGAACCAGAATTTTTTAGCCGCGACTGACTTTACTATCATTTATTTATGCTTAACCGCACCAAAAAATAAAGTCCAATCTGCGGACTAATGCTTTAAGGCATTCTCCACCAGTCTGTGGATTTATTATATGGTATTAGGTATAAAAAGTTACCTTCAACGTGGATGCAGAGAATAAACGAGACAAAAATTAGCGCCTTCATGTTCACAAGATGATTTTCGTAACGAAGTCACTATACAACTGTGAAATGATACGAGAATAATGTCAATTTATTAGATTTGTTACCCAGTCTTTGTTTATCTCGATTCATATTCAAACACAAACAGGAAACATTAATTTATGTTGCAAAGACTGATTAACGACGTTTTAACTAATTAGAGCAACAATGTATTCAGTACTATTTTTGCTATGTGTTTATTGAACCCAAGATAAAGTGTTTTAAATAATAAGGTTATCCTCCTCATACTGATGCTGTCGCCAGTGGTCATTTAAATAACAAAAAGAGCCTGCGCACATTAAGTTTTCTATACTGACCTTCTTAATACAAGTACGCTCGACTAAACGTTATCTAAGAAATGACAGATAACTTTTGACAAATGCCGATCAAAGCGCCCCTACAGAGTGTACAGGGAACTAAAATAGGGACACTTATACCCTAAGTATATGTCAATTTTCATTAGTTCCGTGGACGGTCACCACACGCTCACGCTACAGCCGTCAGCGCCAAAATGGCGATAATCAAATGGCTTCATTGTTAGGTTGACAGTATGCAGTCCAGCGTACTTGTGCTATAGAGGCCAGTGGTTTGAACATATCAAAGCACGTTCTTGAGTATGGGCAAATGTCCAGAATATGTAACAAACGGAGCAAAACGTCCTTTTCTTATGTCTTGTTCGTTTAAAATGTCTGTTTATCTACACTGTCAGGTAAGTATATGCACAGATGATATATACGTATATGTATAATTCCATATCGAATCCATGTCAATACAGAATAGTAGTAGAGCGACAAATTCGTCGGCGATATTTTACAAAATCGTATTTATAGCCTGACCAGGAATATATGGGACCTGAATTAAGGGCGCTTCGAATCCATTTTATATGACAACACTCTGTATAGTCATACCAGTGTAGATGGCAACTGAACATAAAAAAACATATTTTTATATGTTTACATTCATGTTATTTTTTTAAGCCTGTTGCCTAATAATAAAAGATTATACGATAAAAGAGCATAACAGAACACTCGCAAATTAAGTACTTATAAAACTCAGTAACTCTTTGTAATATTGGCCTTGAATTTTTGACCAAAACACAATATTTTTTGCAAAACCACTAACGGGTAAAAGAAATATTTATCGATTGTTTTTCTACATGATATTATTTACAATGTGCTCATAATTTTAAATAATTTATAGGGAATCATGTTGTAGGGACACACATGTAAACTATAGTACTAAGTTTCACACTCATGTTTCGTCAAGTAAGCATTTTATGTAATTAGCTTCAGTCTTGGGTCATCCTGACTGGGAGCGGTCGCGTACCACCAATAAACGGACATAAGTTAAATCTAGTTTGATTTCGCTCTTATAAGCACCCGGACCCAATAAATGGTGACCCCGACGCCGGCCAATCGCGCGTGTAACTACACATTTAAAGTTAAGTTTTGTGTGTGACAAAAAATGGCGTTCCAACCACCACCCGCCGGCGTGCCCGCGCTAGCACCGCCGCCGGTAGCCCAGCCGCCAACAAGCCTGCCCGGACTGCCATCGTCGTTGGATGTCAAGACCGAGGAGCCTCAGGCAACGCTGGCACAAATCACCGTTTCGTCTCGCGTACCCGAGTTTTGGAAGGAATCGCCTAGTGGTTCGCGCAACCCGAGTCAGTGGTGGCAAACCAAAAGCTCAGCGACGAAAGCAAGTACAATCTTGTAATCAAGGTCGACAACGCGAGGGACTCCTAACCACAAACCATCTCGATCCAGGTCTCGACAAAATGACACCAGCTTAACACCATCAAAACGTAGCAGCCCTGACTGGCTCTGCTTCTACCATTTCCGTTACCAAGACAAGGCTAGCAAATGCCTGAAACCTTGCGCTTGGAAAAAACAAGCCGAAAAAAACTAGACTTGGTACAGTCAGAGGCGGATTGCTGTACAGTTACCCCATCACACCGCCTGTGCGTGCTGGATAGGAACAGCGGTACCCGTTTCCTGGTGGACACTGGAGCCAACGTGTCAGTTTTACCGGCAAAATCGTGTAAACGTGTGAATAGTGATACAAAATGTAGTGATTACAAGTTGTATGCGGCAAATGGCACTGAAATCAAAACTTTTGGTATAAAGACTCTAACTCTTAACTTTAATTTGCGCCGCCCATATCGTTGGTCATTTATTTTAGCGGACGTGAAACAACCTATTCTGGGTGCAGATTTTTTAGGTCACCACGGCTTAGTAGTTGATCTTAGGTCCCGTAAGTTGGTTGATAAGGTTACGAATTTAAATGTAATCGCTACTGTGGTATCTCATAGCCAACCGACTGTGAAAAGTATCGACGAAAGTCATCCTTTTTATGACGTGTTAAGTAAGTATCCGGATATCACTAAACCGTCGTCATTTAAGGAAACACCCGAACATGGTGTTTATCACCACATTGAGACCGTAGGCCCACCAGTCTATGCTCGAGCGCGACCTCTGCCGCCAAATAGATATAAAAAGGTGCAGGAGGAATTTAAGATAAAGCCTTTCAAAGTTTATATTTTTTTATAACTTTGCAATATTCTGTGTTCATATGAATAAATTATACGATTTATATAGTCTAAGAGAATATTCTAATGACCCACTTTTTATCGAATATGTTAGAAACTATTCAAAAAAATTTAAAAAGAGTGTGTGTTGCCGCTAAGTCTAACCACATCCGTAGATTGGTTTTAGGTTCGCAGAATAAAGCAAAGGCTACATGGAATATCATTAATAAAGAAACGTGTAAAACTAAATCAAGAGACTGTACATACTCACTACGAATTGAGAGTAAATTACTTAAAACGAACTCTGAAGTTGCAAATGCCTTTGAATTTTTTTTTACTAATATTGCAACTGCAACAACCAAAAACCTAGCTTCTTCTTCAGAAGAAGCCGAGTCTATCTTTAAATGTAATGTTAATAAGTGTGATTCTCTGCTGCATTTCAGGCATGTAAATACTGGGAAAACTATTTTCTGTGAAGTTTCATTGGATAAGATACGTCCGTATGTTACAGAAAAATTTAGGCGAATAGTTTTTAATTCACTTCATAATTTGAATCACCCTGGCATCAGGAGTACTAGAAAATTAATTAGGGATAGATTTTTCTGGCCAAATATGAACAAAGACATTGGCACGTGGGCAAAGTCATGCCTACAATGCCAGCGGTCAAAAGTCAACAGACACACTTGTTCGGAATTGCAATCATTCCAGTCTAGTGGTAGGTTTGAACACATTCATGTCGACTTGATAGGTCCACTACCAACGTCGCAGGAGGGTTATCGTTACTGTTTGACTATCATAGACAGGTTCACCCGATGGCCGGAGTGCTTTTCTATTAAAGACGCGACAGCAGAAACTATTTCACGTATAATCTATGATGGTTGGATTTGTAGATTTGGTTGTCCCATTAGATTAACATCGGACCAAGGACGCCAGTTTGAAAGTGATATGTTTTAGCAATTAACTAAATTATTAGGTATAAATAAGATCCGCACAACGCCCTACCACCCTCAAGCAAATGGTATGATAGAGCGTTGGCACAGATCGCTTAAAACATCGCTTTCCGCTCGCTTATGCAGTGTAGCATCGACCTGGGTAGACGAGTTATCGACAGTTTTACTAGGGCTTAGGTCATCAGCGAGAAGCGATAGCGGAGTAAGCGCGGCCGAACTTACGTATGGTTGCACATTGCGATTACCAGCAGATTTTTTTAAAGATCATAACCTTAACAATTATACTAGTGATTACGAGTTAGTTAATAATATTAGGAAGTCTATTAACAATTTTAAATCTAATAGTTCTGAACCTAGAATTAAACGTAATTTATTTTTACATCCCGACTTAAAGTCCTGTGATTATGTATTTATTAGACATGACGCTGTTCGCAAACCTTTACAACCAACATACGACGGACCTTTTCGCGTATTGGACAAAGGAACTAAGGTATATTTAATTCAACTGCCCGGTAGAACTACTAGGATATCAATAGATAGGTTAAAACCAGCCTATTGTATATAGGATTGTGAACCTGAACCACGAAATCCTGAACCTAATTTTGCCGAAGTTGAGCCAAGGTGCGAATCACCTAAGCGTGTAACTTACACCACACGAAGTGGGAGGCTTATTAAGAAACCAGTGCGATTCAGCTAATTTCTTAATCTAGTACACATTATATGAAAACGTAGCATTTTTGCTGAAATAAATACAGATGTTTGTTATACTTAATTTTAAACTACATCTAACTAAGTTACTGTTTATACATACTTTTAAGTTATAATTTTAATTACTTTT
The DNA here is from genome assembly GCA_949316185.1 of Pyrausta nigrata. Lineage (NCBI taxonomy): Eukaryota > Metazoa > Arthropoda > Insecta > Lepidoptera > Crambidae > Pyrausta > Pyrausta nigrata. The sequence goes on from OX438943.1 coordinate 1,178,914, forward strand.
TGTCTCAATAATGGGCAAAAATTTAAGCAAAGAGCAAGTTGCCGAAAACTTGGTAATAGCTCAGAATGGCGCCAATGCTGCTCATCTTGAAAATCAATTAAATAATTACGCCATCCTAACGTTATCAGTGGGGATATTACTATTGGTAGTAATCTCTTATGTTTTGTATAAACGCTGCCATCATAAGACAAGGAAGTGGGTACAGAAGCAAATTGTATCTTATTCCACTCCTCGTGCTGTGACTGTGGATACCAGAGTTGCGCCAGGGCAAATTCCAGCACAAGCGCAGACGCAGGCCACGCCTAGTGTTTATGTACAACAGTAAATAAAATGCAAGGTACGTTGTGTGATGTGAATTGTGTAATTTGTGTAATCGTAAGTACTTAATTAAAAATCTTAAACTGTAATAGGTAATAAGTTACATTAATATTATTTCGAAGCAATTGTATTAATATTGTTTTGATAAAATGAAATCAATATTGTTACAATTTCGAAACACTTAATTGTAGTTAGTAATTATTATGTTGTACCAGTATATTATGCACGTAAGCACCTACATATTGCAAGAATGTATGTGATGTCTCATATCAACTACTCAAATTGCAAAGCTAATCTGTTTACATTCAAGTTCTATTTTTAGATTGCATTGTAGTCATACACTGTTGTAATTGACCATTTGTAATTCTGTGTTATAACAAGGGGAATATTAAAAAATATTTTGTTTTAAAAAAAGGGGGGGTGTAATGTAGGGACACACATGTAAACTATAGTACTAAGTTTCACACTCATGTTTCGTCAAGTAAGCATTTTATGTAATTAGCTTCAGTCTTGGGTCATCCTGACTGGGAGCGGTCGCGTACCACCAATAAACGGACATAAGTTAAATCTAGTTTTATTTCGCTCTCATAGGCACCCGGACCCAATAATGTAAAACTCTACGAACTATTTTGGTTGAAATATCCAAGTAGGGTTAAAATATAGAAAATAAAAGTCAAAACAAGTATTTATTATAATCATTTTTCAAAATCGGTATTAAAATATTATCCGTAGCCATAAGTAGCCAATTTTTACTATTCGCACCATATGACATACCAAAAATTTGTGTTGACAACTATAGCATTCATTAATTTAAAGAAACCGCAGTGATCACATAGACTTTCTTTTCGAGGAGGAAATTGAATAGCTCTCGGTATTTTTGTCACATAAAAATTGCACTTGGTCGAAAATTAGATTACGCATCCACTTTGACACTAATCATTATGACAATTGATGACATGTCAATGACGATTTGATTTTTCTGTTGCCAGTAAAAGAAATTAGTTCCAGTTGTTTTCCGCAATATGGCGAGGTCCCATATATTCCTGGTCGGCTATACAAGTTATTAGTTTTAAAGAAACCTTAACTATGACACACCTTTATAGTATCATAACGGATTTACTTTTTAAAATCATTATCTGTGGTTTGTCAGTTGGACATCTGTCCAACGTGTCATCGGCTCATCATGTGCACCCTGTTTTAAATGTTTACCATCAGCCCATACGCCTTTTTCCCGCTTATACAGCGGTTTGTGACGCTTTGGCGGTATGTACAAGTGGTGTCTGACTGCTTGACCTTCCTGCTGTCCATGCTTTGCTGTCAGTGCTGGAACATGATGCCGATATCTCCCACCTCGAGCGAGAGGGCGTCGGTCGAGTCTTTTCAAGTAAGTCACTATGCGTAGCAGGATCACAGCACACTTATCAACTCGTAAACGGAACGTAAACGTGTCAACTCGAGCGGTTCAGTATTATTTGAATGAAAAATCCGTACCGCAATGCACACTAATCGGAATTCTAACGTAATCGCCTCGCCCCGGGACCAACTCACGAACTGCTTTGCGGGTCGGTCAACTAGTGGTCCCCGCGCTTACGGCTTGTTGTCCATGCGCTTACGTCTCTCCGTACCCGAGCTTACGTCTTTTCGTCCACCCTTGAACTTCTCACCCCTCCCGCGGTAAGCGCGGCGTCGCTCTGCCCTAGCCGAGTCGACATACCAGAGCTGCTGATCCGCTTTGACGTGCTTACGTTAGGTTGACGCCTATTTGATAGCGAAGCGAAAGGCGATACGGTGACGATTCTTTTCCGAGTTATAAGTGTGCTAAGAACCTAAGGAGCCTACTGGCAAGATCGTTAGACGGACTTATTAAGATCGTAGGATACCAGAAGCAGGTGATTTTAAAAATGAATGTATCCGATGCATGCGACGTGTCATTTTGTTAATCTAAATGGGAGGAGTCTTTTTGCAACAGATTTCCCGCCATTGATCGTGATAATGATACTGAATCGTGGTGATCCATTAATATAAAGAATAGCCAGCAAAAGCATGCATAAATGTGTGCAAAATACATAGTTTTCTCTTTGCGTTTTCACTCTAAATATCCGGTGAAATATTGGACAACCGCCACGGACATGACTGGAGAGAGATCAAATGTGGAAGTAAAGTTTTTAAGGTGCCTTTTAAAGCAAAACGGATAGTGCTGATAATTGTGTATAATTTAAATTTTCGATTAGATAAGTAGGTATTTTCTTTGTAATAAAAATAGATTACAAAAACGTTGACGAGAATAATTACATCTTGATCTTTCATTATAGCATCAGATTTTTGCAAGACTGACGGCCGAATACTGAAAGGCTACTCAAATATTTGACGGCTTCTCAAACATTTGAGCAGCTCCTAAACTCAGAATTCGCATACTCAAAGCCAAAATGTAAGCATCTGATAAAACTTAAGACCACCACAAATAAAGTCGTGCTCAAACGCCACTCAAATGAAAAATGGTATACAGCAACTCAACGCTATTTAGCTGTCAAATGACTGTCATACCGATTTGAGTAGCCGTTAAATCTAAGAGTGGTCTTGAGGTCCCTCAAATCAGTTGATAATGATATTATGGTATAAAAATAATGTCTATAAAATTCTTATTTTCTCTGTGGACACCCATGTTGCTCTTTTTAACCCTACTTTTAAATACTAGAACACAAACAGGACTCAGATATGCACCAGAAATCTCATAGGGAGGCTTTTTGTTGTCTTACTTGTGTTTTCTTTGCCTACAACAGAAATTACAATTTAAATTGCAATTTGTCCTAATTGTAGAATGCATATTTTGCACATCGTTGCACTCTCAAAAAATAGCCTAATTATGGATGAGAAATCCTTATTGGGGAATCAGGAGGAGGAGATTGTTGAGGAAGAGCCAATAGTTCAGCCTATCGGTGTTGAAACGAATCAAAAGTTTGTTGTCAGCACTATGCTAATAAATATGTACAAATTTTTTTAGGTGGTCATCATATAATCAGAATTACATCATAAAACATAAGTATAAAAATAAGTAGAAAGTCGAAATAAGCCAGTCGTATTTGATGTGTTTTTCTTCATCTTCAGCATGTATCTGTTCACAGCAGGGCATACTCGGCCTCTCCAAACTTTTCCACAACGCTCTGTTGCCGGTAATTCTAGACCAAGTTGTCCCGGTAGGATCTTTAGGTCATCGGCATCCGACAATCTGGCTATCACCAATGTAGAACATATAGGGCATACCGGGCATACCAATTTGATTTGTCTTAATTTAAAAAAAAAAGACTATTATATACTTGTTCATTTCCATTTTATTTTTGTTAATTGAATAGTTATTAAATATTGCACTGCACTTCAACTTGGTATAAATTTATTTTAATAATGTGAATTGAAATTAGTTTTATTAGAACCGCGCTGTGACAAATGTCAAAAAGTTTGGCAAATTTATTTTTCGTTGTCACTCAACGTTTCATTTCACAACAATGGCGTCGTAAAAGTTTCTATCTAAAAAAAAAAAAAGAATCTATACAAACAATGCTGCGTAAAACGAATACGCTCCTTAAGAATATGAAAATTGTAAACAAGAACATACTTTTAAAAATGAATGTTGCCATTATGTATACATTTAACGACTGCTCAGCTAATCATGGTTACAAATTGCCTGAGTAGCATTTGTGTATCCCATTTAAATGTGAGAGGAACTCAATTTTAGGAGGCCTTCAAGTGAGTGATGGATTTGAATAGCGTTTCAATATTCGGCCGTGAGTGCCATCATTATTTCTAGTTAGTATAATCATTCTAACAGAATGGTCAATTTTGCATTGTTTTTATAGCGTCAAAGAGTTCCTAGATTATAAGAGAAATTGGTTGTATTTTTTCTAATAAATGTTAAAAATTGCACGTCTGCATGCAGGCTGAATTTACGTACTTATGCGAACTTTAGGACCTTAAAATTATGTATGTATTTTGGCGTATAAACTTTCTGATTTCTGACACCCTCGCCAGATTCTCCCAGAAGCACTCGTAGAGCCTGGCAGAGCTAGCGGAGAACCGTTCCAGGCTCAACACCTGGTGATCGACTTCACGCCGCAGCCAGGAGATACTGACGAGACAATGACCAGGTGCCAGAAGTTCTGGGACGCGGTCCACGGTCACCCTAAGCTAGAAGGCATGATGGTTCTGCCTGTAAGCAACTTTATGTACTTCTAGCGTCCCTACCTCAGACCATAGAAAGAAGGGTATAAAATATTGGCAAAAGGAACTACTAGGCATTTAGTTCAAGTAGGCCGCTACCTCCCTTCCCGCTTCCCCGCACCACGCCCCGCCAGTACGGTTAGCAAAGTCAACGGTCTGTATAGGGCCTATAAATGTGTAATCTGTAATGTGTTTTGACAAATTTAACTCCATAAAAATTGATTTTATATTAATTTATACCATGCACTTTCTACATTTTTAATAGAAGAGGATTTTTATTAGGAAACAAAATATAGACGTGTACCTACTGCATCTGTCTGTGTGAGCACAGATTATATAAAAGTTACTATGTTGAGGTACGTAAAACGTATAAAAATCCGTAATGTGTATGTGTGTGTGTGTGTGTGTAATCCTGTGTGTGAGCCATAGCTATTTGCCGGATGATTTTATGAAAACCGTAGTAATACCGGTTGTCAAAAACAAGACTGGCGATTTAACCGATTCGAGCAACTACAAACCTATTTCTCTCGCTACCACAGCCTCGAAAGTTTTTGATGGTCTGCTTAACGCACAGTTGAACAAGTACGTAACTCTTCATGACAACCAATTCGGGTTTCGTCCAAAACTACCAACTGAGAGCGCGATACTGTGCCTTAAGCACACCGTCAATTACTACACGAAGAGAAATACGCCGGTATATGCCTGTTTCTTGAACCTTTCCAAAGCGTTCGATTTGGTATCCTATGATGACCTGTGGAGTAAACTAAGGAACCTTAAAGTTCCAAACGAAATCACTAGTATATTTCGGTTCTGGTATGGACATCAATGGAACTACGTAAGATGGACAGGGGCGATGTCAGAACAATATCGGCTTGAATGTGGGGTAAGACAGGGCGGTTTGTCATCTCCAACACTTTTCAACCTCTACATAAACGACCTCATCATTGAACTCAGCAGCCACCATGTCGGCTGCCACATTGATGGAGTGCCCGTCAATAATCTCAGTTATGCCGACGACATAACTGGTGCTGATGAGTGCGTCAGTTTGTGGTTTGAGAAAACTGCTAAATATATGTGAGGAGTACGCTTGTGATCATGAGTTTTTTTTTTTAAAGAAAAAGTAAATAAATTTAAGTACTTGGGACATATTCTAACGCCTGACCTAAACGACCATGAAGACATTGAAAGAGAGAGGAGGTCGCTGTCAGTACGAGCCAACATGATAGCCCGCAGATTTGCTAGGTGCTCAAAGAACGTAAAAATTGCACTATTCAGAGCCTATTGCACCTCGCTCTACACCTGCAGCCTGTGGGCTCGATATACACAGAAGAGCTATAGCGACCTCCAGGTTCTCTATAAAAACGCGTATAGAATTGTGGTGGGGCTGCCCGATTCTGCAGCGCCTCGGGCATGTTCGCGGAGGCGCGCGTCGCCTGTTTCCACACTACAATGCGCAGGCGGAGCGCCTCTCTGGTGCGCAGGGTTCGGGCCAGTTCCAATGCAGTCCTAGCGATGATTGCCAACAGACTTGACTGCCCCTACTTGCGGCGTTGCTGTAATAGACATATTCCAGCAGTGCCGTTTGTAAGGTGCTTTTAAAATATCTGTTTTTTTTATGGTAATTTATTTTTCATTATTAATTTGCCTGAATGTGTTATTATGAGTCTTGTGTAGCTTGAAATAAAATGATTTGAATTTGAATTTGAATAATCATGGTTCATGCGTATTCGACTTTTAAAATCCGTATAGATACATATGAATCCGTATTTATGTATGGCAAAGCAGCTTAAGCTAACCATACCGTACTGCGCTCAGTACGGTCCCGCTGTTCTCCATTGAAGTGCGGTGTAGGAAAGTGGAAGGGGAAACGGTCAACTTGAACTGAACGGATAATAGCTATAATCATGGACGAAAATCCATTCAGCCATTTGTGTGCGTGCACTACAAGAGTATCCTAGTAGTTGTAACGCACACATGAATAATTTAGGCGACACAGGTTTGCGTAGAATTTTCGAGTAATACATACATTATATCACTTTTTATATGATCTAAGGTTCATACCGATCACTACTGTTTCAACTAAGGAGAGTCTGTACTCTGTCTTGTTTTTTCTTTTCGTGCAAACAGCATTTTTGGGGATTTTTGTACAGATATTAGAAGGTACTCTTTATCGCAAACCACACATAGTAGATATTCACAAAATGTTGTCTTATTGTACAATTTAGGCGGTCTTATTGCTAAAAGCAATGCATTTATTCCAACTACTTTCGGGTAGAGTATCAGTCGACCAACTTAAAAATGTAGCTAGAGAGATGTAAAGTTCGTAAAAACTCCGTCCGAAAAGTAACTGCATCAATCAAAATATGAATATGAGTGACGCAACTACGAAACTTACACTTGCCCAAGTGCCAATTCAACACCTACATTTAAACTTATGGCTAATTGTTTTTTAATAATTAATCATCAAAAGTGTAATGCGTTTGCTCTTGACTCTAGACAGACGTGGCGTAGACAGAGTCGACGGTGCAGAACGAGCTCACCCAGAAGGTTCTGGCACTCCCACTCACCGACTGACGGACACGCCGGGCTCCGGTGGTAGCACTGGTTGCTACCAGGCGGCACCTAACGGAGCCTACCACCGCTGATAGGGTCGTTCAGCTGCTATCACAAATTGGATTATGTGATAGACCACTTAGAGGTAGATCCTTTACCACCCCAATCGTAGATCCTTTACCACCCCAATCGTAGATCCTTTACCAAACCAAAAATATTTGCAGGAAACCAAGTCGCAGTCTACGAAACAGAGCACTGTGCCAGTTCACAGGCCTTCATCACCCGTTGAAAAGGGCCCTGGTCTCCCTGCCTATCCGGCTCTTCACACCATCAGGAGCATAGAAGAGAGAGGTAAAAAAAAGGCCAAAACTTTTATTTTTCTGACTTTTAAATCGCCATCCATTTGAGAAGAAAAACACAAAACAGGCATTTTTTTCTTTTGGTATCGCCCAGTGCAATAATTAAGTAAAATTAAAAATTTTGAAAACCCCCGACACAAAAAATAAGGACCAAAACCTAACAAAATTGCTTCTTTGTGGTGGCGGCGATTAAAAATGTATCATATTGTATAGTATTGTACTAGTCAAGCCCTTTCATTTGATACCCATATTGAAGGAGTTGTAAAAACATATGTAATCCTCCATTTTGTGGCGGCGGCCATCTTGGACCAATTTTTATAAAACACTCGGAATAAAATTGTCTATGCCACAAAAAAATAACACGAAAATCGTTTCATCCGTTCGTGAGCTACGATACCACTGACAGATATACAGATACACAGACAGACCCGTTAAACTTATAACACTCTTCTTTTTGCGTCGGAGGTTAAAAATATCGAGATAGATAAAGCATCAAGAATGATAAGAAGAGTAGGTGATACTTACAATAGTGTCTGAAAAAATCCAAAAACTCTAATCAAATTCATTGTTTTGTTATTACCTCGAACAGATTATGCAGCGGTTTAGATGAAAACTCTTAGTATCGGCTTGTTTTTTTTAGGGTTACGTACCCAAAGGGTGAACGGGACCCTATTACTAAGCCTCCGCTGTTTGTCTGTCTGTCACCAGGCTGTATCTCATGAACCGTGAGAGCTAGACAGTTGAAATTTTTACAGATGTTGTATTTCTGTTGCCGCTATAACCGCTCCCATACAATAAACGTGTTTTGTTCAGCAGTTTTTGCTCGATATTTATAATTGCAACAGGCAAACGCTTAAAATAATCGCAGAATATAATGTTGTATTTCACTTAAAAATTAAATAAAAATATATTAATTTAGGGCATACAAACGCGTTTATTCGCCTATACTCTCTAATGTTGTAAATTAATGGTACGGAACCCTTCGTGCGCGAGTCCGACTCGCACTTGGCCGACTTTTCGACGTTTTTAAGAATCAGCACTGGATGCAAGTCGCTTGTAACAGATCACTTTGGAAATCTATGGGGGAGGCCTAAATTTAGCAGTGGACGTCTTGCGGCTGATGATGAAAAAAGGTGCTTTTCGGTCTACAACATTTGGCAGTAATCTCCCTTCATTATCATAATCTATCTTGCATTATTTCAGGTGGGATCGACGCCGCGTTGGCAGTGTCCACTTCCAAGTGTAAGCATTGAAAAAAAAAACGTTTTTTTTACTTTATTTACTGTATTTTTGTAGAAGTTTTATTCTGAATAAATATTGGGTGCATTACCTGTTTTGTTGTTCTGATTGAATTCAGTTCAAGAAGTTTAAAATCGGTCAAAATTCGTTCCACGTTGTAGTCGTAGAACTATTTGCATGACAGTTTACGCACTATGTCCGTCATTCACAGTTCATTACCTGTTTTGTTGTTCTGATTGAATTCAGTTCAAGAAGTTTAAAATCGGTCAAAATTCGTTCCACGTTGTAGTCGTAGAACTATTTGCATGACAGTTTACGCACTATGTCCGTCATTCACAGTTCGATTTTCAATATTTAAACTCAAATGACGTATTTTGAAGGATTCGGATCGGACGTAAAGCAAATTTAATAAGTCATATTTGACATCTAGTGATACCTCATAACACTTAATCTTGTAGCGGGGCATAAAATATTATGTTTTTTATTTCAATTACGGTTCCATATTTATTGTAAAAATGACCAAAGAAGGTAAGTTTACTAATTAACCATTCTATGCATAAATTAATCAATTTCTGTTCTAAGGAATTGAACGTCGTTACAATGTTCCATACCCAAAGGGTAAAAACGGGCTCCCTGCTCAGGCACACCTCTGCTCTATGGTTATAAACACTTGTTCAGTAGTATGCTAAATTAATATCGTCATACTTAACGGGATAATAATGTCCTCCTAGCCGAATTTCTACTACAGCGGCCAATCTAAATAGAGATTAGTTAACTACGCGGGAGATATATCATAGTGCACAAGTGTGCGCACACATAGTGCACAAGTGTGTGCACACATAGTGCACAAGTGTGTGCACACATAGTGCACAAGTGTGTGTGCACAGGTGCACTCTCTGTTCCTTCACTCTCACGATTCGGTGAGACGACAGTCCGACATGACCGTAGAGAGATCAGTCGCAGGACCAACGACTTAACGTGTTTTTCGAGGAACGGGGGTATAGACACCACCAACTTCCTGACTCCAGAACTGTGTCTGAGTTATTTTAAGACAGAAAAACCCAAAAACTTTCGGCCCGACCCTGGACTCGAACCCAGAACTTCGTGGATAGTTCTCAGCGTGCTGACCACTAGACCAACCAGGCGCGAATTATCAAACATGAAAACCGCCTTTGGCATTATGGTCCGAAATAAAAAATAAAAATTGCGCCCAAAGTGGCATTGTGGACATTGTGGCGTTTTCATATGTTAGACAAGTCGCGCCCGCTGCCGCGCCAGCGCTAGACCCGCAGTGTGGCTGAATACTACGCGTTTTGGTGATCTCACCACCAGTTGACCCCACATTGCGACGCCATGTCATGTGACCTAAGCGTTCACCCAGTGTGTGCGCGTTCTTCATGATGCGGATGGTGTCAGCCATAAGGTTACGAGATATTAAGACCGGGAATTTAATGACCTCAATGAGGTGCTTGTACTCGTAGTGCAGTGGCGGCAGCGCTTTGGTAGTGATATCAAAGTTAAGCAACCCTCGGCGCGGTCGTGATTGGATGCCCATTCCGACCATTAAGTGACATCCATGACAAGTATCTCCGTGCTTCGGAAGGCACGTTAAGCAGTTGGTTCCGGCTAATATAAGTTGATTTTAGTCGTCAAGTCTAGTCAGAGGCCCTACGGTGGCTTGATAACATCTGACTTTGGTTGGTCACTTGCGTTACAGACACCCCTCCACCAATCCGCACTGAGCCCCCGTGGTGGAGTATGGCTCGTACCTCCTCATAGTTAAGGTAAGGCCTTTGCCCAGCAGTGGGATCTATATAGACTAACTTTACTTTATTCAGGCCGGGAATTGAAGGTGAAAATAAACATAAAGGTATATATTGACGCTAATTGCACTTTATTTTGTAGCGCTAAGAGTCGCTATTCTAATGGTATTGCTGAGTGGTTCGTTTGTACTTGGCAAGTACTATTGTTCTTTTAAATTTCATGTGTGACTATTCCTAAAGTTTTCGTCTCTTTAAATTAGAATTAAGACACGCTACGTATGCAAATACCTTGGCCCAGATTCCATTACGGTTTTTATGAATTTAACACACAATACCGCTCTGTTTGACTTCGCTACGAAGTTAAAATGTATGATAACAGCGCATAATATCTCTTATCCGCTTTGGTGGAATCCAGGCCTAATAGGGCCCCAAGACGATCAATCTCGACTGTAAATTTTTACGTTATTGATTGACCATGTGGTGTTTCAATTGACGGTGCAAATAAAGTCCCATCAATTGATGCGTCAATTGCTCGCCTACATTTTGCTTTCAGTCGACCAATGATGATATCGAATTCTGACCGAGAGATTGTCGATTGCACAGCGAGATGGTCAATGACTTCATCATTCGCGATTGTCAATGGGCTTCGTTCAAAAATGTCTATCGCTTCATTGTCTCTGTAGACGATCATTCTGCCCATCAAAAACGTAAAAATGGACAATGCATTGACCGTCTCGGGGCCCACTTAAGGCTTGTCGTACATGATGCGCATCTGCATTATAGTCTGTGCGCACGCGCGCGTCAAACTCCCGCATGTCCGCGCGGCGGCGGGACGCGCGCTCCGCGTCGCGCGGCACGTAGTCGCACGCGCCGCAGCCGCAGCAGGAGCCGCAGCGGCAGAACGCGCAGCACGCCTTCACTGCGCCCCACGCACCTGGTCCACAACCAAGGAATAGATGTAGTTTTACGCTTTAACGGCCTAGATACGACGTTGCCGCTATGAGCGGAATCTAGGGCTGGCCATACACGGACAGCTTGAGCAGTTTGCCAGTGACCAACATACACGAACTGCTCGAGCAGTCAAATTCAACTGCTTCAAGCTGCCATTGATAACTGCTTGCAGCAGTTGGTATCAACTGCTCGACAAGTCCATTCAAATCAGTAGCGACATGGATTTTGAGGAGGAAGCACTTCTGCTGCTTTTGCTCATACGACGACGACGCCGGCGTAAAAATAGAAAATTGTGGGTTCATACAATATTAGAAACACGAAATTATAATGGAGAATTTAATCACTTGTTTTTGGAACTAAGACGTGACGAAGAAAAGTTTTTTAATTATTTTAGGATGTCAATCACATCTTTTGACGAATTGTGTAATATACTCAAGGTAAAAATTAAACGTGAAGATACTATTATGAGGAAAAGTATTCCACCAGAAGAAAGGCTAGCTGTAACACTAAGGTTAGTAAAAAAAAGTGGTATTTTTTTATTGTTTATTCATTGAATATATCAGTAATAATATCATCAGATAGAACAGACGAAGGTGGAAGGTCTTCATAGGATGATTGAGAAAACTCATCATTAGCTGAGACTGGTGCAGAGTTATAAGGCTGGTCAGTTGTTGATGTAGAGGGTGCAGATTGATAACCCTTGTTGTAACTTGAATAGTTGTAATTAAGTCCACGTTGCTCACTAGCTGAATGTGCAAAATATCCTCTATTTTCACCATAATAGCTTGACTGTGTATGCTGGGATATTCCTTTAAAGTATTTAATTACGTTGATGATTTCTGACCTTGCATCTAATTTATATTGATCTTTAATTTTTTTAAACTCTCCAGCTAGTGATAGTAAGAACAATTTGTCATCATCTTCTACTGCAAGATTTGAACTGGGTTTTTCATCAATACGTTTAGATAATTTTTCAATTAGGTCGTCCTCAGTTTTATGTCTTCTTTTTAAAGCACTATAACTTTTTTTGCAGATTCTTTATTATGATCGTTCCCTTCAGATTTTTCTTCCAAACTGTCTGATTTGTCTGGTCTTTCCTCAATGACCTTTAAAAATGATAACTGCTCATAATATGGGTAGGGTCGTATCTTGGTGGCTGCTGAACCACTCTTTGGTTTAATTTTTCTCGTATACCTGGTATACCCATCTCTTAATACTTTCCATTTCTTCTGTAATGACATAGCTGTAACAATGAAATTTACATACATTAATAAAAAAAACTACTCAATAATAAAAACTACTAATGCTATTTCTCTTTTCAGGTACTTAGCCACTGGACAAACATTTATGGATTTGCAATACAGTTTTAGAATTGCAGCTACTACAATTGGCGGTATAGTGAAAGATGTATGTAAAAATATATGGATGTATATGAAAGATATGTGCATAGCACCATTAACTGAAGATAGATGGAAAGAAATAATAAATGGGTTTATGAAAACTGCACAGTTTCCGAACTGCCTTGGTGCAGTGGACGGCAAACATATAAGAATAATAAAACCCGCACAAAGTGGATCGGCATATTATAATTACAAAAATTATTTTTCTATAATACTAATGGCCGTGTGTGACAGTAATTACATGTATACTTTCGTGGATGTAGGTTCATATGGAAGGCATGCAGATTCGACTATTTTCGAAGAAAGTACTTTTTACAAAAGGTTACTGGAAAAGAAATTGAATATACCTGCACCTTCTTCAATATCGCGAAATGGACCTGTTTTACCGAATGTATTTGTAGGAGATGAGGCGTTTAGCTTACAAGAAAATTTGTTGCGTCCTTACGGAGGAAAAAATTTGCCAGAGCAAAAGAGAGTCTTCAACTATCGATTATCACGTGCTAGACGGTTTATTGAATGCACATTTGGTATATTTGCTAACAAATGGCGCATATTCCATCGACCACTTAACGTAGATGTCGAATTTGCAGTAGATATAATAAAAGCAGCATGCGTTTTGCATAACTATGTAAAGCAACGAGACGGACATAAATTCGAAGACACATTTGAGGGTCTTCCAAACTCTATAATAGAAACAACTCAGAATGTTCGTCGAGGTGGACCTATGTTAACAACAGTCAGAGAAGAATTTGCAAATTACTTTGTGAGTGAAGAAGGAAAACTAGATTGGCAATGGAATATGATATAAACTAGCTGTATATCTACTACCTTACCAATAAACAGTGTGTAACTTTACACAATGCTATAAAATGTTTTGTCTCTGTCACTCTCATTTAATGTCAAACAGGGACAAAACATTTTATAGCATTGTGTAAAGTTACACACTGTTTATTAGTAAGGCAGTCATTGTGTTAATATCTATTTGCTATCATTTGTATTCGAAAATAAAAAATAAATTCATATCAATTACTCACCGATTTTATTTTTTTCCGCCACCGGTTTTTCTTTAAAGTTTTCAATTAGTTTCTCACAAATAGTTGCCCATGCATTATTTTTCTTTATTTTGTTACTGTGGTCATCAAGTTTATAATTCCATATAAGTTCTTGTGATTTTATTGCACTTATAAGCGCGTCACAATCGATGTTGTCGTCCATTGTAACAAATGAAGCGTGCGGACGGGAAGCGTCCTCGACGTGGAATGAAGAGCGCGGGGCCCGGAGGTAACTGCGCGAGACCAGTCGACAGCTCGAGCAGTCAGTGTATGCCTGGCGACTGCTTGACCGCACGATGAAATTTCACCGTGCTGCCGACAGCCCGAAGCAGTCGTAACTGCTCGAGCGGTTCCGTGTATGTGTTTACGTAGAAGACTGTAGTTTGCTGTGCAGTCGCAGCTTCAAGCAGTCTATCCTGACTGCTTCAAGCTGTCCGTGTATGGCCAGCCTAACACACGAGCAGCATTTTGCTGACGACGTATGTAACTGCAGCCGACGTTAGGAGTCGGCGGCTAGCTGTCGACATGCTGTCAACGAGCTGTCGACGCGTTGGCAGCTGTCGCCGGCAGATGGTCGACGACATCGGCATCGTCGGCAAGCTGTTGACTGCGGCCGCCAACGCGTTAAGAGCACGTCAACGGCGTGTCGACTTAGCTGTCAAGTCGACACCTAGCTGCGGAGTCCTAACGTCGACTGCAGTTAATGCATGCAGACTCGTCGACTGCTTGCCGCAGGCAGGTCGACAGCTAGCTGCCGACAGGTGACGGCGACTGCAGTCGCCTCTGCCATCGTCAACGTGCTGCTCGTGTGTTAGAGCCCTAAGCGCGGGGTGGCGTAGCAGGAGCCGCAGCGGCAGAACGCGCAGCACGCCTTCACCGCGCGCTACGCACCTGGTCCACAACCAAGGAATAGATGTAGTTTTACGCGCCCCTTAGGGACCAACAACACGATACCGTGTAGCCTTACCCTCATGACTTTGAAATTTTCCTTAAAACTTTCAGGGTTCAAATTGATTTAATTTTCTGTCTAGTATTAATCAATAATAATTTGGCATCCATAGACACTAAAAATGTACATATTCGTCAAATACTTTTATTGATAACAGACTGATAAGTTGTGACAATTTTTTTTTCAAAAACCGTTGACGTCATCGATTTTTTGGATATTATTTTATAATCAACAGAAAATCTTTTGATTTATTTAATTAGTATATTATTTTACCTTTCTCGGAGGGTATAATTTACTACAAAAAAAAAAGAGTAAGTATCCAAAAAAAAAAGTTTTAATGTTTTTCGTCATTATTGCCTTGCTGTAACAATATAGTAAGAGGAAATCAAGTTTTTTTAATCAAGCGCCATCCCGAGTGGTAAAAACAAAATGCACTAAAATGTTGAATCACGCCACGAGGCGTATATGGTTGCATTTGTAGTAGGTTTGCAAGTAGCATGGCTGCTGCTCTGCGCCAGGCCTGGTTCACTCCGCAATTCAGCGTAAGGCTACAAGTAAATGCGCGGATCGACCGGGTCAGGATTTCGGGTCAGGTTCGGAATAATCGGCCGCATCGCATGTGAGATCTACGATTCACGCGCGCGTTTGGGATCGCGCTGTCGACCCTTCGCTGTGGTGAGATAATGTTACGCCAAAGAAAGAGAGATAAATATTTAGGTGCTTAAAGCTCTAGGTTATTGGCGTGCTGCGATCTCAATTTGCATTTTATTGTGTCGTAGCAAGAGTCGCTATTGGATAACTTAACTGAGTAGTGTTCTGTACATGTTCTATTATTATCCTGTGCTTGCGCTTAGATTACGCTGATAGAGGCAAGGTCGTGGCCGAGCCGATAAGATGTTTTAAAAGTCGTACGGATTTGCTCACGCACGCCAGATTGAAATCTATAATCTGTGATGACAAAGAACATTTACATATAACTGCCGCACTTCAGACCTCACTTTGACCTTGAGACTGTCTATTACCTACGTAATAAAAGCTGTTTTCGTAATTAAAATGGGTAGCCTGACTGCTGACTGTACGCATCCCAGATTATGTAGCTCAACCCTGTGAACGTGAGCAAATCCGGACGACTCTAAAAACGCCCTTTGCATGCTTGGACTATGAGTTGATGGAAATCTAAATGTGAAATGGGAAATTGTTGAGTCGTTTTCACAACAATTTACCTTCTACTTCTATATCGTTTCGCGTTTTTGTGCGAGAACGCGAATTGTTTTTGCAGTTCGCCGCATCGGAGTGCTATCAGAGTTCTAAAAGGCACTTATGACTACGAGGGTCAAACTGAAAGTTCTTAGAAAATCAAAAACTGATTACATTAGCCAGTTATTAGTTTTATTATATCTTTTCAAAATATTGTCCATTGACGTCAATACACCGCTGCATGCGATGGAACCACTGGGAAAAGCACTTTGCCCACTCGTCCTTAGGGGTCTCTTCAATGGCATCGCGATACGCAGCCACCGCTTCTTCAGCATTCATAAACCGCTTTCCTTTAAGTTTTTCTTTAATTTTTGGAAATAAATAAAAATCACAAGGCGCGAGGTCGGGGCTATACGGCGGGTGACCCAGTAATTCAACGTTTGATGTCGCCAAATAGTCGATCGTTCGCTTGGCGGTGTGCGACGAGGCGTTGTCGTGGTGAAGGAGGATCCTACTGCGAGGTCGTTTCTCTCGAACTTTTTCCAAGACAAGTGGCAAACAATTGGTAGTGTACCATTCTGCAGAAACTGTTTTTTGATCCTCTAACACAATTGTTGCGATATGACCTATCCTTCCAAAGAACGAGGCCACCATTTTTTTTCCCGCACTTCGATCTCTCTTCACTTTAGTTGGCAACTCCTCGAAAGGAAACACCCACTGAGCAGATTGTCTTTTGGTTTCAGGATCATAACAGTAAATCCAGCTTTCGTCACCTGTTAGTATGTCGAACACAGCATTTGAGTCACCTCCGTTAAATCTTTCAATCATTTTACGGCACCAATCCACACGATGGAGTTTTTGAGCCTTAGTCAAATTATGAGGTATCCACCGGGCGCAAAGCTTCCTGACCGCTAAATGTTCGTGGAGGATTTTGTGCACTTGACTCATACCGATGCCTAAGCTTGTCCGAATCTGCTGATAGGTCACTCTTTTGTCAGTCTCTATCATACGCCGCACAACACAGATGTTATTTTCAGTCGTCGCCGTAGAAGGCCGTCCCTCACGTACATCATCAGTGAGATTAGTGCGACCACGTTTAAACTCATTAAACCAGTTGTAAACAGTCGCACGAGATGGGGCTTCATCGTGAAAGGCCAATCGTAGTCTATCATAACTTTCTTGTTGACTTAAATGACATCGAAAGTCATAAAAAATCATTGCATGAAAATTTTCTCGTGTTAAATTCATTTTGACGTGACACAGACAATTTTCAATTTGCCGCCAAGTCGTAAAACAAATGACAAATGAATGAAATATATACTCAGTAATATTGGCAAAGAGTTCTATTTTCAAATTTTAGAATATTTTTTTTATTATATTGTTTATAAGTGGCCAGTTCTAAGAACTTTCAGTTTGACCCTCGTATGTACTTCGCAACACGCAGCAGTGCTGCCGGTGTGGTGCTGCATAGCAGTGCTATTGGTGCAGCTTCCGTGTTTCGAGCTAGACACGACATTGTGTGCAGCCACACTGTGGGCCTAGCACAGGCGCAACGGTGGGCGAGAATTCTAAAACGAATTATATGAAAAGCGCCTTTGCGGCCATAGTTGTGGAAGGCGCGTCTCTGTGGCCACCGCACGCTCCCGCGCTTGCCTAACCCCTAGTCACCGTACATTCCGAATCATACTTTCACGCGCATTTCCAGTGAGGACGAAACACGTATCCACACGTTACCACAGTCTATAGTACGCCCAGCTACAACACGCAGAATGCTATTGCCACTCCCACGGAAACGGGTTAACTAACATCGAGGCTGCTCTCTAATATAATTATGTATCTATAATATAATATAACATGAATCTTACCAATTCTCTTGGCCATCTCAGCGAACTTTAAGTAGGGTGTGTCCACTGTGTCATCGACTGGCGCCTGGCAGACCCTCACCACGTTAGGGGTGTGGACTGCGTTTCGCTCGTTGACGGTAACGCGACGCGTGCGCCCGAAAAGAGGACATGGACTGTTCGGGAACACTTTCTGCAATGTTCCATCAATATCTTAGCGTTATCTCGGTGCACACGCACGCGAGGGCTCAGGGTCCGCTTTGG
The DNA here is from genome assembly GCA_949316185.1 of Pyrausta nigrata. Taxonomy (NCBI): domain Eukaryota; kingdom Metazoa; phylum Arthropoda; class Insecta; order Lepidoptera; family Crambidae; genus Pyrausta; species Pyrausta nigrata. Next base: position 1,197,012 of record OX438943.1, read on the forward strand.
ATAATGATCCAGGAATTGCGGAACAGGTAATTACAGTAGAACTTCTGCCATCTGACCTCCGTGACCCTGTTAACAGGGGAACCTGATCAGTTTGGACCACAGTTACACTTTTAGTCGCTCTGAATGTGCAGGTTTTCTTACGATGTTTTCCCTCGCCGTAAGAGCATCGGTTAGTGAAACAACCAATTTACGTCACTCAGAAAAAGTCATTGGTACATGGCGGCACGTGGGATCGAAACTGGTGCCTTTCGTATGAGAGGCAACCTACTAGCCACTGCGCCACCGGCGCAATGTAAGCTTGTTGAGCTTTAATCACATCACTGCAACTCACACACGCTTAGGCTCTGGCCACACTATTGTTGGCACGCTTGGAGGTTAGGTTAGGTACAACTAGGTGACGCGTAGTGAATGCGCGGAGCGATCCTGTGGCCCTGGCACAGAGGCGAGCTGTGGGAACACCGTGGTGGTTTTAGTGGGTAGGACGCTTTTTGAGGGCAGCAGTCCTACAGAGGCCCTTCCCATCCCCAGGGGGGGGGGGGGGGGGGGGGTATCACGCGTAAATGCGTTTCCATCACGCCAATAAAAAAAGGTACAACTAGGTGACTTGAAATTATAATCATGGTGAGAACCAGCACACTAGTTGGCTAGTGTGTGAAATAGAGACGGCAATGGCAAACCACTCCATAAATTTCCCAAAAAAGTCGCGTTTGTTTTATTCCACATAATGATCACGACCCTCAGTCATGACTCATGAGGTATAAGACTATGAAGAATGGTGACTAATTACCGTAGGGCATCGTCGGAAGCATTCAGGCCGTGGTTTCCTTTCTAAAAGAAGTTCAGCTGAAGTGTTCTGGACTTTCCCTCTCCAGTCCCGACGGCGACTTTTGCATATCGGCCGACACCTACAAATTGGATTATTCGCGAGGAGTTACCAAACTGACTTGAATATATCAGAAGGAATAAAAGGAAGAAAAAAAAATACTACCCACTTGCAAAGATCCGCTGTCTCTTTCGGGTCTCTCCTTAAATCTGGTAATTTTATCATAATTATGTGTTTAGGTAAAGATTTCAAAATAAGTATAAATGCATTGTTGATTTCTGAAATGTCCTATTGACAGTAGTAGTAGTATTTTTGTCCTATTGACAATTTCGATGTAACAATGTGTCACAGTCACACGCACGTCTCCTGTCACAGATAACATAACGCTCCATTTCACCCCAAAGACTACGCCACGCACTACGCAGCGTGGCGCGTGAATTATATCCGCGCATGGACACGTTTTCAGTGTGTTGGATGCAGTTGGATGCGCGTTTTCTATAAAAACGGAGATATAGCAATAAGCGAACACGCGTTTACGCGCCTAATAGTGAAGCAAATCCTAGTCTACCTATAGTTAAGATTTTCAAAATATACAAATTGGTATTTAAGATTTATAGCCTGACCAGGAATATATGGGACCTCGCCATATTGCGGAAAACAACTGGAACTAATTTCTTTTACTGGCAACAGAAACCTCAAATCGTTACTGACATGTCATCAGTTGTCATAATGATTAGTGTCAATGTGGACGCGTAATCTAATTTTCGACCAAATGCAACTTTTATGTGATAAAAATACCGAGAACTTTTTGTTTTCGTAAAAGAAAAGTGGTTTAATATGTGTTGTAGTATTATTCTACTAGAAAGTCTATGTGATCATCACGGTTTCTTTAAATTAAATACTGATATAGTTGTCATCACGAATTTTTGGTACGTCATATAGTGCGAATAGTGAAAATTGGTTACTGGTAGCTAAAAAATAATATAATAAATAGTTGTATTGAGTTTTATTTTCTTTATTTCAACTCTACTTGGATATTACAACAAAAATAGTTCGTAGAGTTGTCCAAGATTTTCTATACATTAATCATTGAGAGAAACAATGGATTAATGTTTCTTTTACCCGTTAGTAGTTTAGCAAAAATAATTGTGTTTTGGTCTAAAATTCAAGGCCAATATTACAAAGAGTTACTGAATATAATAAGTACTTAATTTGCGAGTGTTCTGACATGTTATTTTATCGTAGAATCTGCAGCATATCATTAAGCAGCAGGATTAAAAAAGTACAGGAATATAAACATATAAAAAATATGTTTTTATGTTCAGTTGCTAATCTACGCTTGTATGATTATACTGAGTGTTGTCATATAAAGTGCATTCGAAGCGCCCTTAATTCAGGTCCCATATATTCCTGGTCAGGCTATAAAAAATTACATGATCAGTGTATAAAATGGTATGACCGAGCTTATACCGTATGTCTTTTCATGGTTTCAAGTAAGTTGTTTCTTTTTAATTCATTGAATGGGCCTTTATTGATTCACATTTTTTTCATAAATAAAAGTGAAAAATAAAATCCACCTTTTGTTCTCAAATCATTGCCACTCTGCCAGTCAAATCTTAAGTATTGTAAGTCATGTAGCAAGATGGCAACGGGTGAAGTGAGAAATTAACAAGATAAAGATATTAGCAGTTGGAATAATAAAATCATAATTTCAAATATGAATATATATTTTAATAAAAATAAATATTAAACAAAATCACACGCATTGCCCAGATCCCAAAGTAGATTAAGCACTTGTGTTATTGAAATCTGAAATAAAGGTGGTATAACTACACTCTGGGTGAAACCAGAACAATCGCACCCAATCGAAATTAAAACAAACCAACATACAATTAAATACAACATTAATAAAGCATAATATACGTTCGTTTTTTTCCTAATTTTAATTAATGTTTAGGGTAAAACCGGGATTGACGCCTCAGTGGTGTAGATGCCCCGATTGTAATTACTCTAGTTTCGCAAATACATAGCGTGTTAGTTTATTTAACTATCGAGAGACTTTCCAACTACCACCAAATGGATCGTGTCTCATTCATGTCTCTGTGCGATTGCATGGGACGGCTAGGTGCGATCAAAGTTTTTTCGGGATTGCTGGCCTATTTCTCAGCGAATCGTCTATCCTTAACGTTATTTATACGGACTAGGCAACTATCTCTGTATGGGGTAGATGTCTAAAAATTTAGAGGTCCGCAATAATCAGTGATACTCTGGATATGTCAAAGGTAATATTCTTTCCTTTCCTAAATTTATAGATAAAATTTCGAAGTACTTACCAGTTTGACAAATAAAATAATGAAATAATTGTACAGGGAGATATAACGTATTTTCAAAAAGTGTGGCATCTATTCCGATTTTACCCTAGCCTAACAAATGTTAAAACAAGCGATACCTAATCTCCTTGCTCTTTACAAAATTAATATCATAACTTTAGGAGACACGCGGCTTTGTGGTTTTCACTCATTCCAGTAAAGTATTTGTAATTCTAAATATGTTTTATCCACCGCAAACTTCTAGAATTTCGACCCACAAAATATTTCAGGCCTTTCAACAAAAGCATTTGTAAAGTACAATCGCAAAATACCACAAATTTTGTTCTTAATCCCGCCCACATATCTGGAGTTAGGTAACGTGAAAAATTAAATATTTATACCACGAAAATACGAACTGTAATGAGGGATTTTCTTAGTGTTAAAAATCAGTATTTTGGAATCCGCTAGATGACGTTGGTTTTAGAGTTTATTGTATTTTAATGTTATGTTTAAGATCTTATAGATCCACGCGTACTAACAGGTTAGTTTTTATCAATTTAATAATGATCAAGACCTTATTTTGGATTAAATGTTATTTATAATTATTTTTATTACTTAAGCAATTGTTTTGCAAGTTCTTACGAAATTTAAACAAAAAATAATCGACTGTGTCATCCGGTTAAATGTTATTTTAAAATGCATTTTGAAACTCGCAATGTTTTTACTTCAGTACTTCCACTACACGTTTATACACATAATATTCCAATAGTTTGTTTTGAATGTTTTCGACGCAATAATTATATAACTTAGATGAAAAGCACTATTAACAACAAAAAATAAAACTAAAATTTTTAAGCTGTGAGGAAATCCCTCATTGTAATTTTTAAAAAAACTTTTACTTCACAATAATCGAGGTGATTAGAAGTCTACAGTTTGTTTAGTTTTCGTGAAAGAGGTTGTATCATAGATTCGGTCTCGGAATGAGGGATTTACCTAATGTCAAAAATCAGTACTTAAAAATTCGCTAGATGGCGCTGACCGATCTATGACAGGTACCTAGATTTTTATTTAACAAACAAATACAACCAGTAGTTATAATTAGTACAAGTACAACTAGTAATAAAGAATCTGAATCTGAATCAACTCGCGATATCATCATCATAACGCACGAGACCTCATTTTCAAAGCTTACTTCCGCGGAGTCGGTTATCGTCACAGAAAGTGTGACGATATCGCAAGGGGTAAAGGAAGGGTCAACTATTATATTATATTTTTGTGTTTTAAAAATTATACTTAAATCTTCTTCGGATCTGTAAAACGATGTTAACTTTTTATTTTCTTTAAACTTTGAGTACGAAGCATTTAATGCCGCGACTTGACTGGTAGAGAAGAGTAAGTCGGCCATTTGTACTTCTTTGTTCGTTCAATAAAGAATAAATAAATAAGAGTACATACATGTCGCAATATTTTTGTAATGCCCGCTGGTACCATGAGCAAGTTGTTAGTCGCGTTAAAATTAGCATATTTTAGTTAGTTTATACCTTAACACAAATGTAAATTTAGTTTACAATAAATTAGACATTATATAGAATAGAATAGAATCGTTTATTTGCGTAAAACGTGGTACATTTGTGATTACAGAATTTCATTTTAGACCTCATGCTTTGCCACAGGTGGCATGCAAACTTAAAATATTTAGGTTTAACAATTAATTAAATTCAATTAAATAGATAATTTCATAAAATTAATACTCATTACAACTTGCACATTTTTGGTTACATAAATTAATTTAATTCATTGCCATATCGATTAATATAACACAATTAATATTATATTACTCTCACTAGTCGTCACGTAGTCAATAATTTTATTTTAATATCAACATTTGTGTTCAAAAATTCATCAATGGAAAGCATTTTTCCAAAAGCCAAGTCGTAAAGTATGTTCTTGAATTGTCCGACTTGCAAGGCTCTTACTTCCACGGGCAACTTGTTAAATATTTTAATAGCTTTACAAAATGCATTATTTGACTTTAGTTTCAATCGTTGTGGTGGGATACATAATTTATAAATATCCCTTCTTTGAGTTTTACCGAGTACCCTGTCATGCAAGAGAAAGATACCTCTTACGAACATGCAAAGATCAAGGATATACTTCACTTCAGAGTAAGTGATACTATTTCGAGCATAGTGACTAATACTTAATAGCGTATTAAATACAAATAATATAAAATACTTTTATTTAAGACACATTACATCCGTAATGGGTTAGTTACTGGTGAAAAATACGCACCAATTTAAGAAAACAAATGCAATTCGAGCCTGCTGCAAGTTCTAAGCACTAGCCCACAATTCGTCCCGAAGCCGTTAGTAGAGTCCATCCTGGTACGTACTAACTTATACACGTGTATAAGTGCCCCCAATGGGTCTACATAATATTAAGGTCTACCTTTATATTACTTATATGGCTTTTTATAAAAAAAAGGCTCTCCTTAATTTTTCCAAGGCGACACACTGGTTTGTCAATCAGCCTATATTTTATGCTTGTAACAATTTAATAAATAACGCACATCACTCACAATGCAAATAACAACGAGTCATAAATTAAAGCGTATGTTCATGAAAAGTAAATTACTTACATTTCGATGCACTGACATAATGTAACTTTTATGAAAAACATGCGAAAATGAGATACATACAAAATTTTACTGTTTTTTTGTCGCAGTAAGTATTGCATTTTTTAAATTAGTCTCAACGATATGGCTGTTAACAATAAGATACTGGTTTTTTTAACCCCCGTAAATATGGCGAGTGTCTAAAATCACATATGTATTACACTTTTTTTTGTTTTTACGAGCAAGAATTTTAACACACGACTTGTAAGGATAAGTGTATGAAACTTTTTCTTACTTACGTTATTATCACACACGCAGACATAATATGTTTACATACATAAAAACCTATGCATACTATAATCAGAGATACGCCGCCATTTTATCGTTTTAATGAAAGTAAAAACAATAATGCAAGTTTTTAAGCCACACTCTCGCAACCTTTTGCATTATAATTACTACCAACCCTGGCTTCACCCAGTTTAATAAAATATAGCTCATCTTACTCAAAAATGCAAAATTATGCTATTGCTGAAAAAATGATTGATATCGATCCAGTAGTTTTTTTGGATTTTTTTATCACATATTTATGTACATTACTCAGACCCCAAGGGAGGTATTATAGCACTTGTTTTACAGAACAATGGTGCGGTGGTATCTTAACCCCCAGACCTAAGAAAATATGTTTTTTTGTATTAGCCCGACCGGGGATCAAACCCGGGAACCAGAGATGGTGACACCTTGAAATCTGGTGTGCGTGCCAATCTGAGGATTCAACCTCTAAGAGGGTAAAAAGGGGGGTTAAAGTTTTTATGGGAAATTCGACATTTACACGGACGAAGCCGCGGGCAACCGCTAGTTTTATAAAAATATACAGTACTTATGAGACTGTTAAATAAGTTACTGCCCTGTTCCGTGGTGTGGCTAGGTGTTATTTTAAGTTGCCCGTCTTTCTCCAGTCTTGGTAGTCTCCATAAGTTAGAAAAGGATGGAAAATGGAAAAAAGATTATGCCATGAATTATGGGCCTTATCACCTTTGACGATAAATTACTTCAGTTCAGGTTTGGAGTGAGAATTTTCGTAGACTTTATTTTTGACTAAAAGCATTTCGTATCTGCCCTTCTTGAACATTATGAGTACATAATTACGTCTGAGACGAGTAAATTAGATGATTTTTTGCCAACTTATAGTTTTATATAATATTTTAACGACATCCTTGGTCGAAGCTTGCATGCTGGTTTTCATAGTGTCGCCATTTCTAAGACCCTGGGTTCGATTTCCAGTCAGCTCAATTTTGAAAACCATAAATCCTATATTGTCTTGGGTCTGGAAGTTGTGGTACTATCATTATTTCTGGTTTTCATAACACGTGTGCTTAAGCAACTTATTTTGGGATCAGAGCAAAAAGTACCTACTTAAGTGATGTTGTTCAACATGCATTTATTTAAAAAAAATGTAGAACGCACAATAAAGCATCAAAGTTACGTTTACAATGTTATAAAAAGAGTTTTATTTTCCAAAAAAATATTATGCATACAAATTATATGCACAACATATTATTAGTTTAAAGGTTGAATTTCAAAAATATCAAAGTGTAAGTACTCCTTTAGGTACATAAAATTAAAAAGGTTTCACTAATAATAATAGTCATTTATTTCAGGCAACTACGATTTCACACAAGGCCCATATAAAAAATACCATACAATATTATATTATGCGTTTACAAAACCATGATAATGAAATGGAGTTGCACGCGTCAGCTACTTGACGCGATGCGCGCGGTGTCAGCTGGCATCCTCGGAACTTCCGAAACACGACTCCCTGAGGCCAGAAGTCCTCCTTCACGAAGGTCGCAAGATGGTGGGTCAGTACTTTCACCACAAACAAACCAAAAGTAACCTTGTGGCGGGTTTCCACACCCTAACCCTTGGAGCGAAGTTTGGTTTCTTTTAAACAAGGAATTTTAAGGATGATTTTCCTCAAAAAAGCTGAGTCCAACATTATAAAATATAAATATGATTGTGCTAAGAAATTAACATTAAATTGAAAAAGCGTGGAGGCCTTTATTGTATTTTGTTTAAATTAATAAAATACTTATCGCTGTTTTGTCCTTAGTCAGAGAGAAATGAAACTTTTTAAGTGCCAATTAAGTACATTTTCTACATAGAAAAACAACTTTTATATCACAGCACAAAGGAGCAATACGGATTAATAAAACGCTAAGACTAAAACGGTGTCAAAATATGAGTAGGTAGAATGGATAATTATTATTAGTATATTTTCACACTGAATAAAGATAAACACATAATTTTGATAGAAAAGCGGTAAATCTTAATCTGATACACAGGGTCTATCAAAATCGACTGTATTTCTTTTAGGGAATGATCCCGCTGCTCTAATAGAACAACTTTTACAATGGGATCAACATCAAAATCAAAAAATATTTGATCAGCTGATCACTACTTTGGGGGGTTTTGTAGGTTAACTATCAATAACTCGATGTTGAACCCATAATCAAAGTGATTGCATTTGATGCGCACAAGTACCTTCAAACACAAAATCAGACAAAAATACACCTTTTTATTTTATAGCTCAAGGAATACCACGAGAATGGTTTTAGCTGATGTCTGATGATTGTATGCGCAATGTTTTTTTTACGAAAAAATATGAGATTATTTTGTAAAAGCCTTCTAAGTACTTTCGATTAACGGGCAAAGCTTGTAGCAACAGATGCCGTTCGAATAAATAGCCTCAAAACTCCCAGTGTTCAGCCTCTTTCAACACAAAGTTTTGTTCCCAATATTAATTAACTACACCACAATTGGAAGGGCCCTGTCAGACACTTCGATTGACAAAAGGAAAATTGGCAGGCAGTGACTCGGCGGTTCAAAAGTTTACAATGAGGTACAGGTTGGGGTTTACCCGAGGAATTAGATCAGTAAGTATATCGTCAGCGAAATTGGCATTATAAAGGGTTTATACTACCTCCCTGTTGTTGAATTGTCTATTCATTAATAACATATCATCATCATATTCAGCCTCTTGCAGTCCACTGCTGGACATAGGCCTCTCCAAGACTGCGCCAACTTTCACGGTCCTCTGCTTCTCGCATCCAGCTACCACCGGCCACCTTCCTTTGGTCATCGGTCTAAAAAGCAAGGGGGCGTCTATCACTATGTTTCCCGAGACGTGGTCTCCATTCAAGAGCCTTTCTACTCCAACGCCCGCCGGTTCTGCGACAGACATGACCAGACCACTGCTTCTTCTGCTTACTGCACCTCTGAACGATATCTATGACTTTTGTCTTTTGGCGGATGATCTCGTTCCGGATTCTATCCCTTAGCAAGATCCACAGCGTAGACCGTTCCATAGCTCGCTGAGCGACATGCAGTCGGTGGGCAGCTTTTCATTTCTAACAGCTGTTAAATGTATTTTAATATCAAAACGATGTTACAAAATAGATGTTTTTTAAATGACAAAGATAAAAATTTATAGAATATTTTAAAGGAACACAATTTCTAAAAATTTAAACTTAAAAAAACGCTATGGCAATAGTGACCGAGTTTCTTCGCTGCTTCTTCTAAGCACTAGCCCACAATTGTTCCGAAGCAGTGGTAGGGTTCTATTTATGTTGGCACGTGTAAAAGTTCTCCTTGCGAGCCTATGTACAGATATACATTAATTTTACGAATATTATTTTTATCCTGAATCCAGTCTTCTATTGTTCTTATCATATTCAACAACAAAAGAAGTATTTAATACAAAAACATTGTGTAAGATTGACCTCTCTAAGTCTCTAGTTAAACAAATGTTTGAAGATTATGATGAATGTAAGTACTTACAATTCAATTAAATTATATTTTCCTTTGTTCAAAGTCAAATAAAGTTACGTAGGTAGGTCGAACGCCGGCTCACTGGCGTTGCAAGCACTTACAAAAATTCGTCAACTGACTGACGTCCTCTGTAGCTGAGTTGGTGAGAGCATTCACCCGGATAGCGAAGGGTCATGGGTTCGAGTTCCACTGGATGACACAGCCGATTAATTTTTGTAAGCGAAATTTATTTTATTATGTAAAAACTTGCAAACAAATTGCTAAGTTATAAAAAACCCCCCGGTTCCCGACTTAACCCGAAGGAGTTGTATTTTCTATATAAACTTTCATCCCCCATTTCACCCCCCTTAATGTTTTTTAAATTGCGACAAAATGTAGCCTATGTCCTTTCCATGGTCTCAAACTGTCTCCACACCAAATTTCATCTCAATCAGTTCAGTGGTTTAAGCGTCAAGAGGTAACAGACAGACAGACAGACACACTTTCGCATTTATAATATTAGTATGGATATAGGTAGGTAAACATTAAATCTTATGAGGCAGTAAGTTTATTACATTACGCGTCTTATTGGAACTATATAAGTATATTTCACGGTTGAAAGTGTAGGTATATAAAAATATATATATATATGTTCGCTCATTGCTTATGCCAGTTCTATTAATCAGCTTCGCAGAATAAATTATTTATTCGATTCGTAATTTCGTATCATATTCTCTTAATGAGAATCAACAGGCCTAATTTATTTGGAAAGGCACCAGTAATTACGACATTGTATGGGGCTATCAAATGCTGTTAATGACGTAGCGAAAATAAAATCAAAATTTGATATAGAGTCAGAACTTGAGATAATGAATATTAATTAGCACAAAATTGTATTTAGTTTTAGATTAAATAAGTTCTTCTACTTAATTACAGCCTTTTGGTACTTAATCTTTATTTCTTCCTTTCTCACGACCTTTTCTTCATTTTTATATCATAATCTTTATTATAAGCGAACATTTTTTCAAGTGTATTTTATAATAGTTAAGACTCTTTCTGTTTGTTTCATGATCATGAGCCCTGAGTCACTTCAATGGCTATTTCTAGAGCCAGATAAGAAAACTTGCATATCGCTGATTTGTCAGAGAGTGAGCGACAATTGGTAACCTCATAAAATACCTCAATAGGTTAGGTTATTTTTAGATTATTAATTGATACTTCAACCAATACGTAAATAAAACTAGGTCCGCCAGTGTCAGTGCTACGAGTCCTGTTGGGTCATAGATATATTATACAGTTTTTTGACGTGAGTAAATTTTACACACCGCCTAAATTGTACCATTCTCAATGAACATGTAAATGTCTACTGTGTGTGGTGTGCAATAAATATCTACACGCCAAACGATGGTTCCTACACTTGGTATTTTAGTATGAAACTTTGGATTTTTGAACTTCGATATCAAGTGAATGAACCTTGGCCAGGCCTGTGTATCTCCCCGCGTAGGTAGCAAAAACGTACCTACGCGCGGCGACCCTCACTTAGGGGCTAAAACAAGTTGCGTGTCGCTACCGGCAAGCGACACGCTCGCGCGTTTTATTCACCGGCGGCCGCGCGGCTACGTTGCTGGCTGGACGAGAATGAATAAAGTACTAGAAAGAGGCACATAGATGTCGTTAGAAGCTTCTCGTAGCAGTCAAACCTATCGTGTCGCGTGATATTACGTCACTGAATAGGTTTAGTGTGTTATGAATCATACTCCAGAGCAATAAGTATGAAATTATCTTGCAATGGATTTTTGTAGGTGTCTACACGAAAATGTGCTTGACTCTGAGGCGAACTAAATTACGCCATATTGTTGACGACATTGAGTAGACATTTCTTTGAATACAATTTATTGCTAAGTCATACTTCTGTACGAAGTACTAGTACTTATTCTGTGACAGGGCGATAATTTACTGGACTGACCTGTACCTATTGAATTTCACCATCAGAATGCTCTTACATGATGAAAGGGTCAAATAATAAAAAAAAGGTAATTTTTAGTCAAATGTAATAAAGTCATTAAAACACAATTTTACGGATTACTTTCCGTTTGAGAGTTTAGGCAGTGGATCAGTTTTCAGTTTTGTATGAAAGTTTTGAAACTTTGTTCGGCCTCTAATAGCACTGAAATACTACTACAAAGAGCCAGCAGACCAACTCATATCGCCTGTCAAGATACCATACATTAAATGGTTACAAAAACTAATTAATTATCTTATGGTGGTTAGTTCATCATCCTTCTAGCGTTATCCCGGCTGTGCACTCGCACGCGAGGGCCCAGGGTCCGCTGACCATGATCCAGGATGTGGCTGATTAGGTAATTACAGTGGAGCGACTGCCATCTGACCTCCATAACAGGGGAACCTGACCAGTTTGGATCATGGTTACACATCCAGTCACCTGAATGTGCAGGTTTCTTCACGATGTTTACCCTCACCGTAAGAGATCGGTTAGTGAAAAAACTAATGTACATAACTCAGAAAAAGTCATTGGTACATGGCGGCATGCGGGATCGAACCGGTACCTCCCGCATGAGAGGCAACCCGCTAGCCACTGCGCCACCGACGTTCAATAACGCGTTAGTTGGTCAACAAAATTTTCGTCGTTTTCGCCCCAGCGTGTGTTGATAACATTATAATTTGAGAATTGGGTTGGTCATTTGCCTTACTTACACCCTGTAATCAAATATCTTCGCGGCGCTTTACTTACTTAACCCCTTTCCATTATAGGTACTTCTCAAAAGTGTAGCCACATCACTAATTGTGATTGATGTGTTTTTCTCCTGAATAGGTTTAAAAACGGGGGTGTAATTGTTCGTGAGTGCTTGAACAAGGTTTTTTAGAAAATGACTTGTTATTTTGATTGTTAGGAACATAGTTGGCCGATTTTTATTATTATTTGTTAAACAATACGTTTTAATATTTAAAATACAAGGTAATAGTTGTCGTTATGTTAAAGATTATTACGACTCTGAACATACGAGTAGTACCCTAAACTATCACGGCAATAGGTTCTAAAGTACCCTAGACTCGAATTTTCGACTCATCATCATCCTAGCGTTATCCCGGTTGTGCGCGAGGGCCCAGGGTCCTCTGACCATGATCCAGGATTTGCCAGATCAGGTCATTACAGGGGAGCGACTGCCATCTGACCTCCGTGACCCTTTTAAGGGGAACCTGACCAGTTTTGGACTCGAATTTTTGACTATTGGTAGTTTAAGTTCCTACTGTTTAAAACTGAATTTTCTAAATTGACAAGCAAAAAACAGAGATATTATGAAGCTCTGTATAGGGTGACTTTTGTATCAGTATTTAATTTATTTCCAGACATTAGGTACCATTTATAGATGCTATTTTTTAAATGAAATAGGTAGGTCAAGTTTATTAAAAAAAACAATGAAGGATTTTCTGACAGATAAAAATTTTAGTTTTAATTTATGTTGATAGATGGCGCTTTTCGTCTATATTATATAAATATTGCGAAAATCGACCTGACTTATGTTGTTTAACGCCATCTAGTGGATTTTTAACTACTGATTTTTGACACTAGGAAAATCACTCATTATACAAAAACGTGGTTACTCTACCTGCGTACGCATGAATAAGGTGAATGTAGAGCGTAGGCATTGGCGCGGGGTTGCTATTATTGTAATATGCGGTCAGCAATGGCCTTGAGCGGTGTCCACCATTTAGCGATTTTTCCGACGATTTCTGCGAGCTTTAGCTTGATATTTTTGTACTGGACGACCAAAATAAAGATACGGGTTTTGTCTTTTGCGTCAAAGATAATCATATTCAAAGTTATCCAACTTTGAATATGAATATGAGTATCCACTTATACAAAAGTCAACCTGTATAGCGTACTGCTGCTAGTGCTTTGGTGGGAACTGATCAAAGTCTGCCCTAGACATGATGCAATCTATTATTCTACAGCAAACTTCGCTATCGCCAAAAGTTACAGGATGTTTCGATGACTCATGTCAGTTTCATACATTTTGTTGGCGATAACGAATTTCGCTACAGAATAGATGGCCCTTTGGCGTGATTGTGTTTGGTTGGGTGACCAGAATCTGAAACAGAGTGCCAATGGCATTAAAACAAGGCCATATGGGACTATTATAGTACCTATTATTAATCTGTGCTATTACCAAAAATAATACACATTATCATGAGCATATTATGTATTTATTAATTTAATACACATAAAATACACTTAAACAACTACGTAATATCATCAAATTCTGACCTGCCGGTGTTAAGAAGATTATTGCTTTCTATTCAAATATTAAGTAAATAGGAACCTAAATAGGGGTCCAACACTTGCCTATTTTGTACAGAAAGTGGGATCTATGTCTAAAGAAAAAAGCTGTGCCTTTTTATAAGGAAATTGGTGTTCTGGTAATGGGTGGTATCTCACAAATAAAAGCGTATTTACTAGAGCATGGACTAGCTATAAGCTGAGGCTGACCGTTTTCATCAAGAGTCATACTTCCACATGCGCTGTCATTCTCCTTTGGTTCACCCTTCATCCACCGCTCGAAACCAGCTTCCTTAAGGGTTTTGCCTGAAACATGAATGAATATACAATGTGTTAATTTTACACTTGATCAAACAAAATGTGCGGACAAATATATTATTAGACAAATAATTATCCAAAATAAAAACAATACGTACTTTTTTTTAAATAAAATTCTCATCGTCCGATACAAAGTTTTTTTTTTTCTTTAAGTAAATGGCGTATTTTATCCAAAGTAGTCTTGTTTGAAAGCTTTTATTGACTATCTGGCAATAAAAGTAAAAATAAACTTACGATATCAAACAGAAACTCGGTAATCTTATTTTTATCTATTTAAATTAAAAAAAATACATGTTTTGTTATCTTCATTTTAATATATATATTTTTTCGGTTTTTATCGATACTTTCTTGTATAATATCCGCACTTTTCAATGATTAAGTTTAAAATTAACACATTGTATAATATAGTAAGTATCGGATTGGTTCTACATCGAGTGATGACGCCATGAAAGAATGTGTGCGAACGAAACGAATGATTTGAATTTGATTAAAACGTGTGAGAAATACGATAAGATTTTGGTTCGACGATGGCCGCAAGGATAAGGATGACGTTTTATATTTTTACACCCCTAACTAACAAAAATTTCACTGAAAAATAATCCGAAAAACGTAAAAAGAAAAACATCCAGTTGCTATAATTTCACAGATCTTATCACATAAGACTACATTTTTTTGTTGCAACATCGACCTCTTTACACCGAATGCGGTAGCATAATTTATAAATTGAGAACCTTGACATAAAATACACACAGTGTTTATAATAATTTTCTGGGTGATTTGAGCGAAACGTCTCCTAACGCCAGCAAACTTGAGCCGATAGAAGATTCCATTGCTTAACTGAGTGACCCCGGAATCGAACCAGGGCCCGTAGCTAAGTAACAATTTATTCTCAGGCGAAGTTCGTTATCGCTAACAACATGTATGAAACTGACATAAGCCATCGAAACATCACGTGACTTTTGCATACATATTTTGACATTTCGTTGGCGATAGCGAAGTTCGCTCCAGAAAGATTTCCATTTTGCTACGGGCCCAGGGAGGCCCGCAATTCAAACGGACAAACCGCAGCTTTGGTGATCGACTAGAGTAATGCTTACCGTCCAAGGTTGACCATGGTTCCCCGAACCAGAAGTAGACGCCCAAGAAGACCCTAGACTTGGGACCGTGCTGAGCCACGAGTACGCCGAGGAATTCAGCTTCGTCGTCACTATTGATCATAGCCAGAGTACCGCCCTCTGCATTGCGCACGATCAACGCCTCAGACCAATGCTCTGGTTTTTCGTGGAACTTATAGCAGTGGCCAGTGAGACAATCGACCTCATACTCTAAAAATAATGTATACACCTCGTTAATGACATCAGTTACAGCAACTTCCACGACGCAGGGGCCTACTCTATTATCATTATTTTCGGATCTAGCCATCACGTTAGCTTGCACTGTATATTTGTTTCTTACGTTTACGCGAATTGTTGAACTCATTAAAACACAATTTTACGGATTACTTCGCGTAACACTTTTTTTTTTCGCTTTGCACTGTATGTCACCTTGACTAGAGCGACCAGGATGGCAAGACCCGAAAATACGCACTTTGAGTAGGCGCATACGCGTAGAGAGTAGGGCTTCAGAAGTAAATTAATTAGTGATACCAACCAACGACCTAAGAGATAGATATATATACTTGTCTACGCGCACAAGATGCGACGCAGAACCACTTTAATTTATTTCGTAGCTAGGTAGCTTTTAGTAGATGCATTTGTGTAGTTGTAGAGTAGTTTTGTAGCTTTACTTATGTTGTAAAATCACCTCACACATCATACGATCATTTCATCCAATCACAGCTCTCTTGAAAGGCCCAGTAGTGGGACTCTTTTTTTATTACTATTTGTGTCTTAATGTAATTTACATAAGGTCTTAATTATTTGTTTCCGTTAGTACAGTAGCCAAAAATTGAATTCTCTATACTTCACTTCACATTTGGTCGCTGTCGCCTTAGCACTGTCCCTTGTAATTTAAATATAAGATTTTACTCAATAAATGAGGAATATTTAAAGTCAAATTAGCTTTATTTCCTCCCTTTGTTCGAATAGCGAACAATACTTAATGCACACCACACACGGTATATTTTTACATAAATGTTCATAGATAATGGTGAATTTAGGCGGTCTTATTGCTAGAATTTATTTCTTCCGGACAACAGTTTAAATCTGATTTGAAGGGTTTTGAGTAAGATAGTTTTAATAAAGACAAATGCGACAAAATGACTTTATTAAGTTAATAATATTGTCATTGGGATTTCAGTCCTGGCTATTTCATGTTTAAGTTTAAATTGGCACTCGAAGGACTAGTTAGACCATAAAAAAAGTAAAGTAAAGTCAGCCTATATAGATCCCACTGCTGGGCAAAGGCCTCACCTCAATCAGGAGGAGATACGAGCCATACTCCACCACGCGGGCTCAGTGCGGATTGGTGGAGAGGGTGTCTGTAAGGCAAGTGACAAATCTTACTGTCAGATGTTACCAAGCCGCCCTAGGGCCTCTGACTAGGCTTAACGATTACTACTAACAGATATTAGCCGGGACCAACTGCTTAACGTGCCTTCCGAAGCACGGAGATGCTTGTCATGGACGTCACTTAAATGGTCGGAATGGTCATCCATCCAATCACGACCGCGCCGGGAGTTGCTTAACTTTGGTATCTCTACCAAAGCGCTGCCGCCACTGCGCCACAAGCACCTTAGTTGGGCCATGGTACTTACGTTTGTCATTATACCCGCATTCGTTCATTGATGTATAGCCGTCCTTCTGTTTGTAGCAGAAGAAAGGACGGGAAGTGTTAGAAGACCTGTATTCGTCAGCCATCGTCCCCTGTGGTGTCATTGTGAGACAGTTTTCTGACTTCAAATTATTGGGTTCACCTTCCGCCCACGTCACAGGCATCTGACTTAAAGGAATGCCTGAAAGCGATTTGCATAATAAGCAACGTGCAAAATGAGAAAGTTTATTTATGCTGTGTTACTTGTATTATTATTTGACTGCCTCGTTGGTCTAGTGGTCAGCCCGCTGGGTACTATCCACGAGGTCCTGGGTTCGAATCCCGGGTCGGGCCGAGAGTGTTTGAGTTTTTCTGTCTTGAAATTACTCAGACACAGCTCCGGAGTCAGGAAGTTGGTGGTGTTAACACCCCCGTGCCTCGGAAAGCACGTTAAGCCGTTGGTCCTGCGCCTGATCTCTCTACGGTCATGTCGGACTGCCGTCTCACCGAATTATGAGAGTGAAGGAACAGAAAGTGCACCTGTGTATTGCGCATACAATTGTGCACTGTAATATGTCCCGTGCAGTTGGCTAATCTCTGTTGAGATAGGCCGCCGTGGTCGAAATTCGGCTAACTAACTGATGAGTTATTTATTAGTTACCTACCTTTAATAGAGACGTAATCCTCCGGGATGCTATGCCATGCCCTGGAGAAGATACCAGTATTGATGGTTGGAAGCTGTTCCTCTTGGACTAGGAGGCGCATCAAGAAAGACAAACGTTCATTGTGTGGCGACGCCAGCAGTGCTCCTGAATAACAAAAAGCTTTAGATAATTTCCCGCAATAGATAATGCTCACCCGTCAGATAAAGCTTTTAAGTCGTCCTTTAATAAATAAATAAATAAATAAATTGTTTCAACAAACACACCAATTACCTAACCCCAAACTAAGCGTGCGCTTGTGCTGTGGTGACTAGGATAACAGAAACACTTAAATACATATAAACATCCATGACTTAGGTACAAATGCTCATGCTCATCACACAAACATTTGCCCCTTGCGGGATTCAAACCCGCAACCGCCTGGTTTAGAAGTCCGGTGCGCGAACGACTACACCAAGACGGTCGTCAATAGACGAGTTTTAAAATTTAACATGTGTTGGTGATCTCCAGGCTTAGAGAGACCAAAGTCAATCCTGGCCTGGTTATTTAGACTCTTTATAGAATTCTTGCGGAATCAGTTAAGAAATTAAATAACTGAATGTTTTGACGATTTGGACGGCACCCCGACACACCGCGGCACGCGCTCCCAGCAGTGTTGGCATAGGCGCTTTTTTTGTTTGATTATATTTTGTGTTCTTCTGCAACTTGTATTACCTATTATGTAAGCGTGTGTGTATTTGTGATATTCCAAGATAAACCCTTTTCTTTCTTTTTTTTCTTAATTTTGTATTGATCAACCGGGCCTGTTGACTTATTTGAAGATTCTATTTGTTTAAAAATTATGGAGCGGCTGTGATTACATCAATATCATTAAGTCGATGTATAATAATTCTTGTTTCCATATTATTATATTTGTAAATGACTGTTGTGGTGTCTCACTCGGAGTACTCGGAGTGAACAACGTCTGCTCCCCGCGGCTGCGTCACGAGTAATGCCGACGCTCCCCACTGCGGCTGGTTTATTGCTTACTCAGACATCACAACTGTACTCATACCAATGCATCTGTCCAATTATTTATATTAATATTATGTTGCACATTTTAAGGTCTTATCTTCAAGGCGGCAAATGTGGCGAGCTTGACGCCATAGCATTGGTATGCGGTGGAGCTTCAACCAGCCATCAACCAGAGGGTAGTACTGGTAGTCCAACCGGAACGTGCTGTTGTTGGACGGCTCTCCCTGCAACACTGTTTGTGAAAACAAGAATAATACGAGCGGTTTTAATTTAAAAAAAAAACAATAATTTTTTTTTTTCACTGACAGTGTTCTTTCTTTATATAAGTTTTTAATGAAGATGACGTTTTCACAAGAGACCAAGAATTTAAAATAACTTGTCTATCTAGTAAAATATAATATTTAGATTATGGAAGAAATCTTTATTTTAGAAATATAGAAAATTTTAGAAAATAAAATTGCAAAATACTGACATCCGCCATGTTTTTTATAACACCATTTAGATTCGAGTTACGTCACACCTCAGTAAATACTGTCACTGTCACTGAATTATGATACGAATTTTGACTATAACACTAACGTTTGAAATATCTTTACTGAGGTGTGACGTCACAGCAGACGCCATGACACCCTGACCGCGTTTTGGCGCTAATTAATGAATATTGCATTTTTTTAGATATTACCTTTGTTGATTGCAAAAATAATATATGTTTTTGGAAATAGAAGATACTTAAGAATATTTTAAAACACTTTTTTAAAATCTATTCTCTGTCACCTTGCCTATTCTCGTATAATCTGTGGTCGTGGTACCTATGCTCTGAGCTACCACGACCACGACTGATGCTGAGTGGACGCCTTTTCGGTAGATCATTGTTTATTGTAATATTTTTGTATATTTTTTATTGTAACCGAGCACCGAATATGTATTTTTTTTCTTTCTCTCTTTATACAATAAAAAGTGATAAATATTAAAAAGACTTACCAGGTATTCCCGCCGATTCTACCGACCACGTACAAAGTGCCAAAAATAAAAGGAACACAAACATTCTGGAAACCGTAATAGCACATACTAAACATCACTTTGATATGACAATTATTTATACTTGCAGCCTCTCATCTGCCCGGGACAAGCCGTGATGCTGGTTTGGCTGCAAAAGGTGCCGAAAACTTTAAAAAGAACAAGTACAGGCAGATCGACTCCCGGTACCACTTTGTACCGTTTGGAGTCGAAACACTGGGTTCGTGGGGTCCCAACGCTATCTCTTTTTTCAAAGAGATTTCCAAGAGGCTAGTTGACATCAGTGGTGACCTAAGAGCTGGCAGCTACCTTGCTCAGCGTATAAGCATCGCTATCCAGCGCGGTAATGCTTCCAGCATCCTAGGAACCTTACCACAAGGACCCTTTTTATAATTTTTGTTTTTGTTTTGTATTAAGTAATTTATCTTAATTTTTATTATTTATACACAGACTTATCAATAATTGCCTATGTACATATATAAAAAGTCTGTGTGTTTTCATACTTAGTCATAGTTGTATGTATCAATGTATTACTTGTTGGTTAACCTTTTAAAATAAATAAAAATAAAATTACCCAAATTATGCACGTGACGTACCTACGTAAATAAAAAAACTGTTGGGGCCTCCATACAAACTGTATCGCACGATTAGTTACTTTACTAATTTGACAGGGTAACTCATGTGTGAATTATTACTGAAATATATTACTCTCTCATGGTATTGACCAAATCATTTAGTTAAAAAAACCGGTATCTCATGTTATCCTGGCGATAGTAGCGCTTTAAGAAAGTAGCAACACTATATTTTTCCGATTCTTTAATTCATATTACGCTTGATTTATATGAATTTCTTTATATTAAAAATTCGACAACAAGTAGCTCCGCGTGCGGTCAATATAGCTAACTTGATATTACGAGTAAGTTTATCATTGGGAAACCCCAAAGTTATTGACAAACGGAATAACCAGTTGATATCTTACGGGAATAAGTGCCTAAATACAATTTTTTTTACAGACTTCAAATAAAGAGGTGGTTATATGTTCAATTGTATATTTTTTTGGGTTCCGTAGTCCTAACAAGGAACCCTTACGGTGTTATTACATAAAAATTAGACCAGGTTTAAAATGGGTCTAAATATTAGCCGACAATAGCGGAATGAATAACACATTCGTGACATAACCTAATAGAGAAGTGCTTTTCTAATTGGCTAGCTAATAGCTTAGCGCTGTCTTAAACCCGGTTCTAAGTTTTTGGAATAACGGGGTTATAGTTTTGTCAAGTCCGTCTGTCGTCCGATTTTCAATTTTTTTTTATTTTATTGAAAGGGCATACTGAGGTAATGTCACTGACACCAAGTCAGGGAACTTATTTAGGGTTGTATGCCGTTTTTGCTACAGCATCGTTTGGAACTCATCGAATTCAGGAATAGGGTTACATCCGAGAGTCATAGTCTTATGGTACCTATTCACCTGGTGCTGATGATCCTCAACGCTTAGGAGTTCATGGATACTTTCACCACCACTGACTGTGAATATTAAATTAGAGGTAGACCTGTCATCTCGTAATGCGCGGCGATTCGAATTTGATGCTCCAAACACACGTTCTTTTACGTCTCAAATGTCATATTTGAATGCAAAATTGAGCAAATAACACAATTTGATGCAGTCAATTTCCGCGCGCTTATGACCCATATACCTCTTTTAAAATATGTGTTACGACGTACAGACAATAAGTGTACCTGTGTATGAAATAAATATTTTTAACAAAATAAGAACTACTGCCTTCAAAAACGCACTAAAAAGTAAAAAAAAAACATTTTATCGCTATGTGAAAGAAACGTGGAAGGAAGTCGGTTGATTTTATTGAAATATTATAGATCACATCACACTTCAAGCTAAACTTTTAAATAATTAAAATAGGGGTGATTTTGAAACGAAAATGTCAGTAGGGTCTGATGTGGAAATACAGCGCCAAAAATAAAACGAAGAGTGTGTTTCTGGACATACTTTATCCTATAGGGCCGGCAACTGTCAAAGTGGCGCTAGTAGCATAAAGACCAATAACAAATCTATTTTTGTATGAAATCAGTGAATTTAAACCATTATCGAGGAAATGCCTAGATATTTTGTCATTTTAATAAATTTTTATTAGAACTGTCTTCCCAAATTTTAAGTCTTTGTAATATACATATATTAAAAAGGACGTCTTTAATCATTTGTACCTACATAAATATAACGTAAAACTTTTTGGCACGACATAAAAACTAAGTTCCATAATTGAAGTTATTAATAAAATAATATATTGTTAACATCATACAATAAACTGCTTTAAATGTAAGCATGCATTATTATACTCTTACCATATAGGTAGAAAGTTTTAAGACCTTAAAATTATAAAAATCTAAAGATATTTAGAAAATCTTAATTAGGTCTGGCTTCATTTTACGAAAAGAAGTGCGTCTTTTTCTTAACTCTTCTTTTAAGTCACATATTTTTCAAGTGGAATACATGTTCTAAAGCTGAAAATTGTCAGGAAATCGTCACAAATTTAACAATTCCAAGTTTATCTAAGTTTTAAAAAGGGTTCATACAGTGGTGGCGCCATCTGAGATCAGCTTTCACTTGCGGACCCCATTGAGATGAAAGCCAAGGTTTTGCACCCGAACTATATTATGTTCAAACTATAACATGTCTCTCCGAATTGATTCAGCAAATTTTGAGTCCAAGAAATAAACATACTCGTACGTAGGTACATACAAAAAACCTAAAGTACGTATATTCTGCACTCTATTAACCTAGAAAATAATGTGTCTGCACATTGATTTTTTAAAATCCAAAAATACCTATAGTTTAATTATAAGTACGTAGATATAGCTTAATAATAGATATGAGATACCATATAAAAGAATTGCGTGAACTTTCCAAGATTATTGATAACCTTACTGTAGTAGGTACAGTTAGCATCAATATCTTTATAGCGATTGCAGCGTAATTATTATTTATTAATAAAAAATTAGCACGTTAAGAATGAAATAACAAAAACAATATATAAGGTCGAAAGAATCTGTTACTTAAATGATAAAAAATAAATTCTTCAAATTAAACTAGTTTCATTTCATTTCAAAAAATGCTTTCTTCTTATTATTTATCATCTTTCATCAATAACAGTAACACGTCCATCATAGTGGTAG
The DNA here is from genome assembly GCA_949316185.1 of Pyrausta nigrata. Taxonomy (NCBI): domain Eukaryota; kingdom Metazoa; phylum Arthropoda; class Insecta; order Lepidoptera; family Crambidae; genus Pyrausta; species Pyrausta nigrata. Next base: position 1,219,819 of record OX438943.1, read on the forward strand.
ACCGGTACTTCTCAAAAATATTCCCATGAGAGCAGTAATGAAATCATCTTTTTTTTTGTATGGGATTTATATTTTTTTTATTCAGAAACCTATCGTGTGTGGTATCAAAAGAAATGACTTTATAAGCCGATTCTAAAAGTATGCTATACTATTACGTTTAAGTCACATTTTTTTCTAAAAAATCAAGAAATATTTTCATAAGATACCAAATTTGGGCTCCTCCAGAAGGGACGGCTTAGTATTTATTTGTAAAACATACGCATATTGTTTTCTAATAAACTTATATCTAACCTCGAAAAGGCGCTTTAAAAAATATCAATATCTACCATTTTAATATATTTTTTTTCTTTATCATAAAGTTTGATAAAATAACTTGGGGTTTCGGAAATTCCTAGTTATTGCAGATGATTCATTGGATACAAGTTCTTGGTTGATGATTTCAGTGCGTCATTGTTCTGTAGTGTCTCTGGGATGTTTACAGAAGCACGCATAGACTGCTTCTATGTGACAATGCGTGAAAGATGCACATCCCTACTGGGTGCGGGCCAGCACCAACAGCATCCTGAGCATGATTGCAGACGGGATGGACTGTGCGTACATGGATCGCTGCAGCGCAATTTCTCACACACTTGCGCTGAAGTGAGTCATGTGTTTTTAATTTATAGGCAGATATTTGACCGCAATTTCACCTAGGCGACGATGCTACCGAGGATGGGGCAATGAATTCCACTCTGTAGTCATTCTCAAGAGTAACGAAGATTTAAAACGTTTGGTGTGTATTAATGGTTTGTTAACGACATAATGGTGGAAACTCCGCCTGCCAATTATATAGTTTTACCTAGTATTTTTTGTAACCAGTACTTACGTTAGGATAAACTATTGGTACTAATCACACTATAGACTTTGTCTAAAATAAATATTTATATTTTGAATTGAAATTGTTGTATTACATTGCATCGAAAAAGAAATATGGTACAATTGGCGAAATTAATGCCTGAAGGCATTCTCTACTAAAGTAGATTATTTTTTTATTGTGCCTAGTTGTAATTGTTCCTCTAAGAAATTGCGTAAAAGATTGAGAGGCTTTGTTATAAAAAAGGCAATATTTTTCTTTTAAAATAACCATCAAAATATTAATATCTCTCATAAAAGTTTAAGCTCCGTCATAATGAATCAATTACAACTTTGTAATGGCGAACTTAGTTTTAAAGTTAGTTAAAACCCCTCGAACGTGCAATAAAACTGTAGAAAGTAGCATTCTGTACATTGATTTAAAGAAACTAGGGTTTAAGCCATTTAGTAGTTTAGGCCAGTACGATACAAAAACGTAATTCATGACAAATACCATATTATTTTAATTACATATTAAAAGTGTTAACTTAGTTCCTGTATTGTCCATTATTTAAAATCATCTACATATAAAGGGTGTCCCGATAATGAAGCATAACCATTTAGGTATTTAACCAAATAAGTTACATCATGCTTTATGCCACATTTTTTTTCAAGGTTTTGAGATATTCGTTATGATTTTTTATTAGTTTTGGGAGCCTTACTAAATATTTTTGTAAAGTTCACTTTGGTGTTTAAAATATTCACGAGTATTGAAATAGAATAAACAATAAAAATATATGACGAAACAGACTTTTAAAAAGTCATAGTAGAAGTAGCCATATAAAAATGGTAACACTTACTTGAAAAAAATTATGGTATGATGTAACTAATCTGTACCAATCTAAAGGATTTAATTCATTTACGGGACCTTGTATATAAACCGCCTTGAAGTGGTGCGCTAAGCTACGAAACCAATGGTTGCCGGTTCGAGTCTCGCTATTGAAGGGGCTAATGTTTGTGTGAGCATAGTATAATATAATGCCCTCCTAGCCGAATTTCGACTACCGCGGCCTATCTCAACAGATATTAGCCAACTGCGCGGGTCATATTATAATGCACACGTGTGTGCGCAATACACAGGTGCACTCTCTGTTCCTTTACTCTCTTAATTCGGTGAGATAGCAGCCCAACATGACCGTAGAGATATCAGGCGCAGGACCAACGGCTTAACGTGCTTTCCGATGCACGGGGGTGTTAAAACCACCAACTTCCTGACTCCGGAGCTGTGTCTGAGTAATTTCAAGACAGAAAAACCCAAACCACTCTCGGCACGACCCGGGATTCGAACCGGGACCTCGTGGATAGTACGCAGCGAACTGACCACTAGACCAACGAGGTCGAGCTTTAGTATAATATAAGAAGTATTAAGAAATAAAGAACTACGTATCTGCATCCATTATTCTAGTCCCCATAACACACGCTTATTCGAGACTATTACGAGACCAAGTAAATTAAACTATTACTAATACTAGTACGGCAGTTCCCAACTAAACTATGCTATCTGATGATAACTAGTTTACCTTTATACAGAATAACAACTATTAAAAACAGTTCCGTACAGATTTGACACAGTTTAAACACTTTAGCAAACTCAGTTTGCGTCTAAGCCTAGAATTACGGCCTTATTTTAGGTTTAAACTAGGCTATATATAAGCCGACAACAGAGGAATGAATGACACATTCGTGACATAACCTAATAGAGAAACGCTTTTCCAATTGACTAGCTAATAGCTTAGTCCTGGCTTAAACCTGGTACTAAGTTTTTGTAATAACGGGGTGTTTAATTTATTGAACCGTTGTTTAGCATTATTTGACATATTTTGTATGGGAATATTGTCAAATTAATAAATAAATAAAATAAAATAAAATAAATTGTTTCAACAAACACACCAATTACCTAGTCCCAAACTAAGCGTGAACTTGTGCTATGGTGACTAGGATAACGGATAGACATACTTATATATTTAATCCATTTCAGATTCTTGATGACAGCGACACGTTTGCTGCCATAATGTCATTTCCGGCTGGTTCTGCCGGCGGCATCGACGGCATCACTCCCCAACATTAAGGATTTGGTTAGTGCTTCCGCTGCTGACGCCGGTAGAACTTTACTTTCAAATATTACTAAACTTTGTAACCTCCTCTTATCTGGCAAAGTTGTTGAAAGTTTCCTCCCGTATTTATTTGGTGCAAGACTCTGTGCATTTCGAAAAAAAGATGGTGGCATTCGTCCGATTGCTGTTGGATGCACCTTCCGGCGTCTTGCAGCCAAATTAGCCTGTCGGGAACTATCTTCACCATTGAAGGAAATTTTTCAACCTATTCAACTTGGTTTTGGCAGTAGAGGAGGTTGCGAAGCTGTGGTTCATTCTGCTCGTAATTTTCTCGCCTGTGATGACGAATCTGACGTTTTTTTAAAAGTTGACGTGAAGAATGCTTTCAACTCCCTTGATAGGATTGCCATGCTGAATGAAGTTCAAGCTCATACGTCTCAGATTTATCCTTTTGTATTTCAATGTTACAATACGCCATCAAATTTATTTTACAATGAACATTCGATTATTTCTGCAGTCGGCGTTCAGCAAGGTGATCCTTTAGGTCCAGCCCTTTTTAGTTTAGACATCCACCCTGTCATTTCATCCTTAAATTCTAAATTCAATGCCTGGTATCTGGATGATGGCTCTCTCGGTGGCAAAGCAGATACTGTTTTTCAGGACCTCGTTCGGATTATAGACAGCTTCAAGAAAATAGGAATAGAACTCAATCTTTCGAAATGTGAACTATTTATTAATGACCATGTTCCCTCTGGTTCCCGTCAGGATATCATTGATAAATTTAACTCACTTGCTCCAAACATCAAAATTCTAAATTCTGAGTCGCTTTGCCTTCTAGGTGCCCGTCTTCTGGATACCGGCATCGAACCTTTTCTTGACAAAAAAATGAATGATTTCACCCTTTTAGCCCCCAGATTGGAACATCTAAATTCTCACATTGCTTACACAATCCTAAAATGTTGTCTTTTTGTGCCTAAATTTACTTATTACCTTCGTGCTAGTCCAATCTGGAAAAAAACGGATTACTTAAAAATGTTTGATACCACCCTTAGAAATTGTTTGGAAAAAAATCTAAATTTGCATTTTGACAATGATTCTTGGGTTCAGGCTTCGCTTCCTATTCGTTTCGGTGGCGTCGGAATTCGTCAAATTTCTAGTGTTGCCCTCCCGCCTTTCTCTCTTCTCTCCACAGCACTTCCGTTTTAGCTGGAAGAATTTTAAAACATTCTCGCCAGCTCTCTGAGGTGAGAGATGCGGAGGAGTTTTGGCAAGGTCTCTGTCCTAGTGCAGACATCCCAAAGAAACGTCATCAACAAAAACTCTGGGATGTCCCTCTTGCGAGAGAGACCTTTAATTCTTTACTTCAAAATTATGTCAGTGATTGTTATCGTGCTAGGCTCTAGGCAGTTTCCTGCAAAGATTCAGGCCACTGGCTTCATGTTTTACCATCAAAAAATCTGGGCACCCTTTTTGATAGTGAGTCATTCCGGGTGTGTGTGGGTCTACGCCTTGGTACCCCTATTTGTGAAGTTTTTACTTGTCCTTGTGGCAAGGAGGTCGAAAAATATGGTCTCCACTGTCTTTGTTGCCAGCAAAGTGCTGGGCGTCTCGCCCGCCACGCTACTCTTAATGACGCCATCAGGAGAGCTCTTGCCAGCATCAATGTTCCTTCCACGTTGGAACCACGTGGTTTGGTCCGTGATGATGGCAAGAGACCCGATGGCCTTACGCTCATTACCTGGGAGCGGGGTCGGGCCTTAGTTTGGGACGCAACTTGCGTTGATACTTTGGCCCCATGTCATCTCAGGGAGTCAGCCTTAAAAGCTGGAGCGGCGGCGGAGTTAGCTGAAAACGCCAAACGTCGCAAGTATGCATCACTTGCAAGTGATTATGTGTTTGCGCCGTTTGGCGTCGAAACTTTTGGACCGTGGGGACCATCCGCTAAATTACTTTTTGGAAAAATTGCACCTAAATTAAATTCTGTTTTGGCAAATAGTAAAGCTGGTTCGTTCCTCGCTCAAGGGATAAGTATAGCCATCCAACGCGGTAACGCAGCCAGCATCCTCGCCTCCTTGCCTAAAGGACACGGGTTTAATTTTGATAAAGTAGGTTTTAAGTTTATTTATTTTTATTTCATGCATGTCTTTGTTTTTCTTTTCTTTTATTAAATAAACCTGATTTATACTCTCCGTTATTTATTTATAAATGTTTATAAACATCCATGACTTAGGTACAAATGCTCGTGCTCATCACACAAACATTTGCCCCTTGCGGGATTCGAACCCGTAACCGCCTGGCTTAGAAGTCCGGGGTGCGCACCACTACACAAAGACGGTCATCAATTAACCGGCAATTAACAGACAACTTACGTTTACCGGTTGTTTAAGAATTGGTGAACTCGGGTCTAATACTCGAATTTGCTTTATTGCACACCACATAGGAGGTAGGACCTGGATTCGCTTCCACGTTCCGCCATGTATGTACCAATGACTTTTTAAAAAGTTATGTACATTAGTTGTTTCACTATCTGATGCTCTTACGGTCTAGGAAAACCATTATTAACTTGAAAAAATATAAATTATTTTGCTTTAAATTTCCACTAAGAGACGCTGGCGCAGGCACCAAACCACACCAACCGTAACCGCGTTGAGTATTAGTTCAGGCAAATCCAGAATGCACCGCCCGCCCTTCCTCAATACGCATGCACTACAGCTAATGCAGTTGTTAACCAACACCAACGTGCAAAATCCTCGACGCACTTTGCGACTCCACGCGGCATCCTCAGGAGATGTTGTCGCCTCGGCTGAGAGTCGTAGTCGGTACCACCGTTCTTTTTGATTTACTTAAAACAAGTGTTATAGCTACTTTCTTTAGGTAGGATGACTGCCTCGTTGGTCAGTGGTCAGCACGCTGAGTACTATCCACGAGGTCCTAGGTTCGAATCCCGGGTCGGGCCGAAAGTGTATGGGTTTTTTGTCTTGAAATTTCTCAGACACAGCTCCGGAGTCAGGAAGTTGGTGGTGTTAACACCACCCCCGTGCCTCGGAAAGCACGTTAATCCGTTGGTCCTGCGCCTGATCTCTCTACGGTCATGTCGGACTGCCGTCTCACCGATATATGAGAGTGAAGGAACAGAGAGTGCACCTGTGTATTGCGCACACACTTGTGCACTATTATATGTCCTGCACAGTTGACTAATCTCTGTTGATATAGGCCGCCATAGTCGAAATTCGGCTAGGAGGACATTATATAGGATAATAATTTAGGTAGGATCAGAGCAATGTATGTGCTTGGTCAACACGTTTCCATGCATCTGGATCTCGTTTGTGTAGTCTGTGTTTACAATGGCACTAGAAAAATTGTCTTTAAGAAAGAAGTTCTTACAGTGATAAACTGCCTTGTTAGATAAGATATTGCATTTGAAAAAATAACCAGAGTAGGCGGGAATCGAACCGTATTCATCGTGTACAGGCGATTATCTAGACCACTTGGCCACCCAGTTAAACGATGAAGTAATTTCCATACACGTTCTATTGCAAAAAAATGCAATCAAAAATAAAATTTATTGCAATTAATTGTAATAGGTACCACTGTTTGAGTAGAAATCCTACCTTGTCCAAGCAGACATAATAAAATAAAAAAAACAAAGCACCCGACTATAAAAAATAAAAAATATTATATTTGGAAATTACCTTTTCACTGGCTTTCATTTGATACCAATATTGCTATGGTAAGGAAAAAATCAACCCCCCTCCCCACCCTTTGTTTCGATTTACGGGCACCATTTTTAAAATGTACTAGCCTATGTCACTACCAAAACCCTGTCAAATTCAACGACACCTCATATGTCAAAAACTATCCAGCCGTTTGGGTTATACGGCCAAACAATTCTCTGAGGGGAAATTCTCATAAAGAATTTTCCCCAACTCAATATAGTGCTGAAAAACTCCATTCTTGTTATAATTGGTACCGATATCGTGATTGATTGTTAGCACAGGTGTCATTTTCCACGAAAACTCTTGTCGTTTTATCGATAAAGTATATAATTTTCCCCAACGGTGAGCAGCTGAGATCCACCGAACCAATTATACGACACAAAGAGATGTTAACAGATACACAAATAAGTTGTCTGTTTGACGTAATTTGGGTCCTTAGAGAAATTATTTTGCGTTTTTCTACACAAATTTTATTAAGAGGAAAGATCTGATTGTTTGTTTGTATTGAAACTACTGGATCGATCAAATGAAATTTGGTACAGATAGTTGATAGTTAGAGAGATATAGTGAGGTACTATAAGTCTCTGGGAAGGACCTAGGCTTTCTTTTGTAGCGATACAAAATCATCAGGGGTTGAAATGGGGGAAAAAGTTTATATGGAAAATCTGCCTGTTGGCGCCGGCGAAGTCGCGGGGAACTGCTAGTAAATAATGGCCCGTAGACATGATGCAATCTAGGGGTATTTTAAAGCGGAGCTCGCTATCGCTAACAAAATGTATGACGACCTCCGTGGTCGAGTGGTGTACACACCGGTTTTCATGGTGTCGCCAGCTCTAAGGTCCCGGGTTCGATTCCCGGTCAGGTCAATGTAGAAAAATATTTTTCTATACTGTCTTGGGTCTGGGTGTTTGTGGTACCTTCGTTGTTTCTGATTCCCATAACACAAGTGCTTTAGCTACTTTGGGATCAGAACAATGTATGTGATGTTGTCCACATTAAAAAAAAAAAAGTATAAAACTGACATAAGCCATCGAAACATCACGTGACAATTGCATACTTACATAATTTAATATTTCGTTGGCGATACCTAGCGAAGTTAGGTACACCCTATATTTTTTCATTTATTATCCTATTCCCGACAAAGAAAAATTCAAAAACACAAAAATCATAAAAATCGGTGCAGCCGTTCTTGAGTTATAAATGGTGTAACTAGCAGGACTTTCTTTTGTATATATAGATTAAATCTTGTATAAGGGCCATGCATAACTAGAAATTTTGTTGCTTACTTATTGTAGGCAGGGATTAGATGTACCTTTTACTGTATAAAAAAACCGATTTTAAGTCGTTCCTGAAAATTTGGCACTAGCAAAATTTGCTATAGAATCGATTGCATCTTGTTTAAGGGTCCTGGTTTGAATACAAAGCAAAATTGCTGCTTACTTATTGTAGGCAGGAATTAGTAACTTTCTACTGGATAAAAAAACGATTTAGTTACTGATTCTGCGTTGTTTCTTGACATTAGGCACCTTTTTGCAATGTGCCCCCTGCATCGTTTAGAGTTATCGAAACAACAAAATATAAAAGCCCATTATTCAACGTTAATTTAATCCACAAATACACATCATCAGACTTCATTAATTAAAACTGTTTGGAATAAAACAAATTCGATTATCAAAACATTTACGTTATATTTATTATTAAAGCAACTTACATAAATCACATTTGATAAACACCGTTAACATACATTTTAATTATGTTCCTAAATAAACTTTTACACGTTACAAACATAAATACAAACTGTCCAAGTTCTTAACTTGACACTAAGAAAGCTGTCACGAAATTTGTAAACTAACTAGGTATATAAATTCTATAATTACTAATTTACAATCTTAGCATACCCTATCTTTGATAGTTCGATGTGTTCTACTTACTCTAAGGCTCTTACTACACATTTATTTTGCGGAATATACAGTCGGTGAAAATTTATCGCCAACTTCCATGTTCGGGCTCAAAACATAGAATCAGCGAGACGTTTTCGCCATTTATTTACATAATTTACACTTTATTTATAAACAAGCAGTAAATTGTACATCTATTTACACTATTATTCTATATCTTAAACGTTAATTTAAGAGGCGTTTGGTACAAAACATTCAGACGGTGATTGCGTCGTCCGAGATTAAAACTTAATTTATTTAAAGAATCAAATACAATAACCCCCTGATTGCTCAATTGCTCATAATAAAACAAAATTAAGTAGGTATTACACGGAATTTTCATGTTTATTAAATCTTAGGTAAAAAACACTTCATTCTTCCTAAAATAAAACTAACAGACACCCTTGATGCCTTTAAAACCCACACAAATTTCACTGACATAATGCTCTCACGCACAAAGAGTAAAAGCTAGAATATCTTTTAATTTTTACACTCGATACTTTTTAACCTATTTCCAAAAAGCTTCCCAGTTATTACTACAAGTTTATTTTGGCCTGTTTTAAACTACTATTGTGTCCTTTATTACTATATAAATAAAATTAAATTTCCAGTAGCAGCTCGCGCTAGCGTCCATACTTTTCAGATATTAAAGAAGACGACGCAGATGGCCCACACCAAACAGAACACGCTAACTAGGCATAACATTTACCTACACTTCTCAACTAATTATTAGTTTTATCAGAACCACTTTTAAATATTCTGAGGCATACTCGTAACGACTGAACTCAAAAATACGGATATCGTAACAAGTTTTCTGTGTGCAGCTGATATTGCCGACAATTGCAATAAATAAACTAATTAATTAGATATTCTTCTAGAAGTCGATTATTTACATAAGCATTTGTAAATTAACTGCATAGAATATAAAAAAAACAGATATTAAAAATACCGATCATTGTTAATTGTTAGCGTTATGCAACGACCATAGTATTACCTTTATTATTATGGCTGGTTATATAAGTCAGCCTATTAGATCCCACTGCTGGGAAAAGGCCTCACCTCAACTATGAGGAGGAACGAGCCATACTTCACCACGCGGGCTCAGTGCGGATTGGTGGAGGGGTGTATGTAAGGCAAGTGACAAACCTTACTGTCAGAAGTTATCAAGTGGCTGGTTATAAATAATATAAAAATTAAATTGTATACATTGATCAAAAAGGTCCATAAAAACAGTAGATATTGCATTTTGAAACATCCAGGTCATGTGGCTTAGATAGTAGTTTTCACTCAAGTGGCTTTTGCATATTCATCTATATTTGTTACTAAAATGAATAAAAAAGTAATTGCATATTCGTAATGAAGTAGCTATTGGATAGTCAGTGTTATTCGCTACAAAAAGAACATGTTTTAAATCGTGACAGTGAAGTGATAGGTAAAATACTAGACCAGCGCGCTTTGTTTGGGCTAAATCTTCTGTGTTTTCCTTTGATTCAGACGATGGTCGCTTGTTCGCGGGCGCGACTGCGGACCGATTCTCAGACGATGTCGTGGCACGAGTTCCCGTTTCCGGTCCTCGTTGTTTTCGTCGGCTGCGGCCGTCCGGACATTCCGTCGTTGTACGGTGGTGGGCAGTACATCACCTGGAAAGAAAACAGCGGTTGAAAAAAAGTTTGCCTATATAGATCCCATGGCTGGGCAAAGGCCTCACCCCAGCCATAGCCACAGAGGTACGAGCCATACTCAGTGCGGATTGGTGAAGGAGTGTCTGTAAGGCAAGTAGACCTTACTGTCAGATGTTATCAAGCCGCCCTAGGCCCTCTGACTAGGCTTAACGACTAATGTAATCCGATATTAGCCGGGACCAACTGCTTAGCGTGCCTTCTGAGGCACGGAGATGCTTGTCATGCATGTCACTTGAATGGTCGGAATGCTTATCTTTGGTATCACTAACAAAGCGTTGTCACCACTGCGCCACGCCTATTATAATAAAATTCTCATACGACAACGACTGCCTCGTTGGTCTAGTGGTCAGCACGCTGGGTACTATCCTTGAGTTTCCGAGTTCGAATCCTGGGCCGAGAGTGTTGGGTTTTTCTGTCTTGAAATAACTCGGACACAGCTCCGGAGTCAAGAAGTTTCTGGTGTTAACACGCCCATGCGTCGAACCGCACGTTAAAGCCGTTAGTCCTGCGCCTAATCTGAATGGTCATGGCGGACTGCCGTCTCACCGAATAATGAGAGTGAAGAAACAGAGAGATACCTCAGTATTGCGCACACGCTTTAGCACTATAATATCTCCCGTGCAGTTGGCTGATCTCTGTTGAGATAGGTTGCTGTAGTCGAAATTCGGCTAGGAGGTCATTATTCTCATCGTTTCGTGCTAAGAAATCAAGGACGCACAATTAGTATGTGCGTAATAAATTGTTGAATTTTCTATGCCTTCACTTTCATAGCTCAGTGATATAGGCAATCCGACATAAGTACTAGAGAGACGCCCTTTAAAAATGTAGTTAGGTTAGGTGCTATTGGTGGATAATAAACCAAATCCTTTTTCAAATCATCCCTTTGATAAAAAAAATACTAACCCAGTTTAAAACTAGGCATTTTTGTTAAAGATCGAATACCGTATTGACTAAGTAGTGCAGTAAAAATAACGTGTGTATGCAAGTTAAAGTTGTAAATTTCCTAAAGTACCCAATGGTATTCTCGAAGAGATCGTTCTCATAACATTTTGACATAGGACTTTGAGTTTGAGAGCGACCAAAAATAGCCTGGGCAAATGTGGCAACCAACATGGGCAAAAAATGTGGTAAACAACATGGGCAGATGTGGTCAAGAAAGACCTATGCCTCTGCAATGTCTGACGATGGGTCCGATAGGGCAAAGTAGAAAATAAAAATAAGAAAGCATACACCACCACCAGATGGCATTACCTAATAATGCCCAGAAAAGAGAGAAAGAACATTGAGTACCTACTTTGAATTGCTAAATACGCAATCAGTAAAATTGTAGGTGCATCATCCTTATCACCACATTATACATTTTAAACTTCATACCTCAAATTACACCCCAATTGAGTCTCACTAAGCCAATAAACATACAGCCTTAGTACTGAATCTTGTTTTGTAACGTTCAAATACCTTAACATCAAAACACAATTATTTAGGGTCTAATTCACCTGTTTGGTCCCTTTAGCGGTTTTAAAAGCGTTACATTCATACATGGACTTAATTGAAAACGTCGGGCGGTATTAGAACGCCGTTACAAGGGATCGTGTTATTTCGCTTTACAGAATTACATTGCAAAGGGAGCCATAACAATAAGAATTAGTGAACAATATAAAGAAGCGGCTTTGTCGCAATTTAAATTTGAATAATCGGAGTTTTCGAATATCTACTTTAAAATTAATATTCGCGCAACGTAATGACTATTAATGTATTGCACTTTTCAGTTGGTCACTTTTTAGTAGAGCGTCTGTGGCGCAGTGGCTACCGGGTGCCTCTCATGCAGGAGGTACCGGTTCGATCCCATGTGCCGCCATGTACCAATGAGTTATGTACATTAGTCGTTTCACTAACCAATGCTGTTACGGTAAGGAAAAACATCGTGAGGAAACCTGCACATTCAGGTGACTGCATGTGTACCCATGATCCAAAACTGGTCAAGTTCCCGGGGTAACAGGGTCACGGAGGTCAGATGGCAGTCGCTCCACTGTAATTACCTGATCTGCCACATACTGGATCATGGTCAGCGGACCCTGGGCCCTTCAGGGCGAGAGCACAGCCGGGATAACGCTAGGAGGATGATGATGAGTCAAAGTCAAAAATTCTTTATTCAATTTAGGACACAAAATGCCACTTATGAACGTCAAAATATCAATCAATTATGGCCCATATGGGGCAGAACATGTCTCCTTATCTTTTGGGCCCTACTAGCGCTTCGAGACAAGACACGGACAATCTGGCAAGTGCTGAGAAGAAACGCTGGAACAAACTCAGTCACCACTAGCTGGCACAAAAATAAAACAAATCAAAATAAACAGGTAGGTACATCAGTTTGGTGCAGACTGGACTGTCCATATATTCTCGTCATTAAGATAGTCTTGAATTTTATAATACCCCTTCGACATTAGGGTAGTTTTGACATGTAACTTGAATTTGTTAATAGGTAGTTCGATAACATTATGAGGTATATTATTAAAAATTTGACACAATTTCACAAGAATGAATTAATTGTTTTGGCTAATCTGAAGTTTGGAATGACAAGTTTGTTTTTATTTCTTGTGTTATACGAATGAATACCACTTTTTTTCATAAAAAGATCTAAATTTTTGCGTACGTACATTATATTATCAAATATGTATTGAGAAGCGACAGTAAGGATGTTAATTTCTTTAAATAATTATCTCAGGGATTCGCGGGGACTAAGTTTGTAAATGGCACGAACGGCTCTTTTCTGTAAAATAAAGATGGTATCTATGTCTGCAGCAGAACCCCACAAGAGAAGACCATAAGACATTATACTGTGAAAGTAACTAAAATACACAAGCCTTGCTGTTTCAACATCAGTCAAATGTCTAATTTTTCTAACCGCAAAGGCAGCTGAAGCAAGTCTCCCAGCCAGAGCGTCAACATGTGGTCCCCACTTCAACTTCGAATCCAATGTAATGCCCAGAAAAACAGTGGAGTTTGATAGATCTAATTTTTCACCGTTAAGTAGGATTTCTGTGTTAGGTTGCTTCACGTTAGGCATAGTGAATTTAATACATTTAGTCTTTTTTGTATTAAGAAGCAAGTTATTGCTAGTGAACCAATTTAATACCTTAGAGAGAGCTCCGCTTACATTGTCAAATGATTCTTCGCCTCTTCTTGATTTGAAGACTAGAGAAGTATATATCATCAGCAAACAGAACTATCTCACAGGAGTCTTTGGCATAAAAAGGAAGGTCATTAATAAAGATCAAAAATAGCAAAGGTCCCAATATTGAGCCCTGGGGCACTCCCATTTGAAGCGGGGCACCTGAGGAATTAATGCCATTAATGTTTACTGTTTGTAGTCTGCCTGAGAGGTAAGAATTCAACAGTTTAGACGCGTTATTAGATACACCGTAATGATCAAGCTTAATAATGAGTGTTTGGTGATCGACACAATCAAATGCCTTCGACAAGTCACAGAATACACCAATCGCATCGTGTTTATCTTCATAAGCATCCAAAATGTGTTTGACGAGTGCCACCCCAGCATCTGTTGTATTTCTACTTTTGGAAAAACCAAACTGTTTCTCGTGCAGTAAATTGTTAAGTTTAAAATGAGAGAGCAATTGATTAAATATAACTTTTTCAAAAATTTTGCTAAATGCAGGTAGAATGGAAATTGGCCTGAAGTTGCTTGGGTCACTTTTTTCTTCTGACTTAAATAAAGGTATAATCTTACTATATTTCATTAAAGTAGGAAATTGACCTTGATCAATACATTAGTTGAATATATGTGCTAAGTGAGATGCTACGAGAGGTATAATGAGGTTTTATTGTGTCAGTTGATATTCCCCATATATCCTCAGTTCTTTTTTGTTTTAATTCCTTGAAAGTTTTTACTATCATTAAAGGATTAATATGAGTGAAATCAAATGAGGAGTTACACCTGTCAACACTAGACACCAGCAGTGATTTCGCATGCAAAGCGCACGAATTAAGTTGTTTTGTGGTTTCGATAGGTACATTACAGAAGTACTTCTCGAAGGCACCTGCAACTTCATTATCAGATTTAATATTCTTATTATCAATTTTTAATGAAAATGTGTGATCACGTGGCTTAGTTTTACAAGTTTCTTTGTTTATAATATTCCAAGTTTCTTTAATTTTATTACTGGATTTATTAATTTTTTCACGTATATAATTAGTTTTAGCTACCATGCAAACGTTCTTGAATAACTTTGAGTATTTTTTAACATATTCTGGGAATGTTGGGTCATTATTTCTATATACTTTTTGATTATATAATTCAATCATTTTTTTCCTACTGATGTAAATACCTACTGTAGCCCAGTCACTGAACTTCGGTTTTAAATTGTTTACAACTAATTTCTTTTTAAGAAACTTTTTATCAAATTCACTTTCAACTAATTAAAAAAAAATACTCATATTGGTTATTAACATTGTCATTAATAAAAGGCAAAAGCGGAATTTTATCACTTTAGTAAGACTTAAATTTTTCTTTACGGGAATCAGTGACTGGTCTAAATTGAACTACATTTTTAGTTGGCACAAAACGGTGTTCAAACGTGACTGACAGACCGCAGTGATCGGATTTTACAAAATTTACTATAGATTTTTTTATCACAATAGAGTTACAGAATATATTGTCTAAGAAAGTAGCTGTTGTAGTAGTAATTCTAGTCGGTTCAGCAAAAACAGGCATTAAATTGAAGAATTTGAAAAGGCTTCAAAACCTCACTCTATAGGTTTTTTCTTCATCTATAATATCGACATTGAAATCTCCACATACAACTACTTTCTTTTTATTAGTAAATAATTTCTTCCATTATAGACTCAAATAATTTAAAATTACCAGTTGGGGGTCTATAAACACAAACAATTATGTAATCGTCCAGCTCTGCACATGATAACTCAATTGTTCGTTCAACAGAGAGAGATACAATATCTTTGCGCTCTTTACAATTTAAATTATTATTGATTAATATTAACGACCCACCATGAATGGCCGCCTCCATAGAGAACGAACTAATAAGGCTACAATTTTCAAGAGACAACATAAGTTCATACTTTTTGAGCCAGTGCTCAGTGACACATAAAACATGAATATTCCTTTCTTGTATGAATAATTCTACTTCTAATTCTTTCCCGGATAAGCCTTGAATATTTTGATGCACTATGTTTAAATGATTTGAACTTTCCAAGCTAGGTAGGCTTTGTTGTAAACAAGAGTTTTCCTCTATTGCCTGAATATTTAATTGAAATGATTGTTAATTGGAACGGATTCCAAAGGTTGAATATTCATGTCATTGGTCTGCTCAGATGACTTTTCAGTTGGTCGTTACGCAGATATAGTGTGTGCGTATTTTTCTATAAATGAGTTTAATTATTTACTTGTACGATTCTTAACAGCAGATAGAAATAATTAAATATGAAAAAAAAAATTTTTGTTGTTGCTTTGCATAGTGGTTCACGGTCGTATGTTGAGTATCGCTGTTGTGTTTCGGAGAATTTCTTGGAGAAGTAACCGAGTGGTTGCCACTTGTCGTTTTGATATTGTTGTAGCACGGCTCCGGCGCAGTTACTAGATGCGTCGCACATTAGGGCAATCGGTGCGTCAAGTGAAGGGTGCGCGAGTAAAGCTGCGTTTTGTAGGCTAACTTTACAAGCTTCAAATGCTTCTATAGCGTCTGTAGTCCAGACGATCTTCGTTTTATCTTTGCGCTTGCTGTCGTGTAGGTATGCGTTGAGTGGCGCTTGGATTGACGCAGCTTGTAGTAGTGCATCTCTGAAGAAATTTACAGCACCGAGGAATCGTCGTAATTCTTCAACTGTGTTCGGTCGTGGATATGATGTGATTGCGCTGACCCTATCTTGGGGTGGTTTTATGCCGTGTTCTGATACTGTGTATCCGAGAAACTTGACTTCTGTTACTCCCAGCGTACACTTAGACGGATTGATAGTAATTCCGTATTCGTTTAGTTTGCTCAGCACTGTGCGTAGATGATGAATGTGGGATTCCTGGTCTTCAGAGCTTATAAGGACATCGTCCACGAATGGATAGACGTAATCAAGTCCTTGCAGCACTTGGTGTATAAACCGTTGAAAGGTTTGTCCGGCGTTTTTCAATCCTGGGCACATTCTCGGGAACTCGAAGAGGCCGAAAGGCGTGATTATTGCTGTTTTCTCTATGTGGTCGCTGAATACAGGCAATTGTTGGTATGCTCGGTTCAAATCAATGGTGGAGAAGATCTTCTTTCCGTTTAGTTGATAGGTAAAGTCTTTCAGGCGTGGCACAGGGTAACGATCAGGTTTTGTGATTGCATTTAGCCTTCTGTAGTCTCCACAAACTCTGAGATCGCCGTTCTTTTTGGGTACTACATGCAGTGCGCTTGCCCAAGGGCTTTTGCTAGGTCTACATAGGCCCTGCTCCATCATGACTTCGAATTCTTTTTTTACTGCAGCGTAGCGGTGAGGTGGTATTGGTCTTGCTTTGCAGTATAATGGCGGGCCACTCGTTTCGATATAATGTTCAACGCTGTGTTTTGGTGTTTCTTTCATTGAAGATAATCGAGTTATGTCAGGAAACTCGGCCAATATGTCGTGGTATTTGTTGTTGGAGTCAATGCTTCGAATTGTTGATGTAGGGTAGGTTGAAATTGATGTCGACAGAGATAGATTCGTAACTTTGTCGGTCAGGCTTCTACCCGCGATGTCGACGAGTATCTTGTGATGTTTCAGGAAATCAGCACCAATTATCGGTTTACTGACTGCAGCGATAATGAAGTTCCAACGAAAAGGTCGACGTAGGCCCAAGTCTAGCTCCAATGACTTCTCTCCATAAGTTGGTATAGTTGTATTGTTGGCAGCGTACAATGTGAACTTAGTAGGTTTCAATTGTTGGCCAATTTTCTTCGGAATTACGGAGATGTTCGCACCAGTGTCGATGAGGAATATGAGTTTGGTTCTCTTGTCGGTAACAAAAAGACGGTGTGAGTGGTCCAATGCGCTGGTTCCCGTCTCTGCCAACGCTGCTTCTAGTTTTCCGGTGCGGTTTTCTTCAAAAATGTGCAATTATCTGCACATTTTTTTGCGTTTTGACCAAACTTGCGGTGATAGTAGCAGTACGGTGAGTTTCTGGGTGTGAGGCTTCGATTGGCTGTTTGGTTGCGGTTACTGGATCGGGATGCTTGTCTCCTATGATTCCAGTTGCGATAAGGTGAGCGTCCACGTTGATTATTGTTGTTCGTTACAAGTTGGGTTATTGCTTCTGTTAGCTTGTCAATCTTTTCTTCCAGTGAACGCGCGTATTTTGAAGAAGATGAGTGTTGATGGTCGATTGCGAATGCCTCTGGTTGTGGTGAAGAAGATTGTTTAGGGCGTAGATTAATAGCTGATATCTCACGCTGTGATTGTTGATCCATCATTTTATCAGCCATTAGTGCAACTTCGCTGATACTGCTTTTTTCGCTGATAGCTATAATCGAGCTGATATAGGCTGGCAGTTGATTAAGCCACATTCCTCGCAGTGTGACGGTAGACAGGTGGTCACCGGCTAGGTTCTGCATTCTTCGTAAAAGCTGTGATGGCTTCAAATCTCCGAGTTCCATACCTGCTATGACGCGTTGAACGTTTTTTTGTTCTGAGTCTTCATACACTTGCAGTAGGCGTTGCTTGATAGCCATGTATTTGTTTTCCTCTGGTGGCCGCAGTAAAATATCATATATTTCGTCGACGTCTTGACGTTCCAATTGGCCTAACACAAGCTCGTACATTGCTTGATCGCCTTTCTTCTGCGACTTCATAATTGCTTCAAAGTGCGCAAACCATCCTCTAAGCTTGTCTCGCCATATAGGAGGTATACGAAGTCCGACCGAAACTCCCGATAGCTCTGGCTGTTCTTGCATTACGGAGATAACTGTAGGTGCCACGGCGGGTGAAGTATCTTGCGACGTTCTTGCTCCTTCGTTGATGTTCATTTTAATGTTTTTTAGCTGGACCTGAATTGATGTTCAACTCAGACGGGGTCACCACTGTGAAAGGGTGCTTCGTAGTAAGTATGTGGCGAAGATAGGTAAGTTAAAGAGGTCCAAAACAGTAATGAATGAATTTATTAAGAAATGACCTACTTATATACAAAACTAGGGCATTTGCTAAAACGAGACAGGCTATCTTGCTATTACACACAACATGAAAACAAATAATTAAAACTTACGTTACCTACATACGAATTAATTTAGAAAGAGTACGATCACATAATATATCTATCTCACTCGACATGATGATACAAGAAATTGTCGGTAGACGAATATAAACACTTAACCGATTACCTACTAAAAGGCAAAAATGTAAACGGCCGTAGTGGATCGGAACACTCCTACAGTCCGACGCTGATGCTGGTTTGACGCAGACGTATGTGATGTCGCCACACATAGTTCGATTAAGGGGGTGCCTCGCGAACAAAGAACTTTGAGTTCGATTAAGTCTAAACGATCTTCAAACAGAATCGAACTTATTAATATTAGTAATTAGATCCATTTGCTTTAAAGTTATTGACTTTATGATTTAATTAGAACAATAGGTATACTCTGCGCAATGCGCAAACCATCAGATATTTGTGTTAAAAACTGAAAAATGTTTTCTTTTTTTATTTCTATTTTATTCGTGTATATTAAAATGGAGGGGACCTGCGGAATATCGATACAATCCTTTTCATGTACAAATTATTGTTTCATGCGTAAAAATCACAAAGTTTTCGAAAAAAATGCTCTTTGATATCATTAGCTTAAGTCATATTTATTATATCATAAAGAATTTGTTTTAAATTTCAACAAGATCATGACCTTGTTGCAATGATTAGGCTTACGTAAATAATTTGTTTTAATGTATTTAACTAATTCAGCTCATCGTACAAGTGACTTAGAAATACATTAATTTTCTCAATTTTGTGAAGGACTGCCTTAAGTTACTGATTCTGACTCACTCCTGGTAGTTTGTCACCCCTTTGCAATGTGACCCTGTATTATTGGTAGAGGTGCGAATTGCCACGAATATTACAAAGGCTCTATTCTGTTAGACGATTACAGACATTTTCACTATAGCCGTCCTTGTCAGGGCAGTGAGAGCGAACGCGATGGCTATATTGAATCTACCGATGTCTTTGTAGTAGGGCCATGCTACGAAAAGCGAGGGATATGAATTCGATATTGTTCAAATTGTAATGGCAGTATAAGATAAACGTATACCATCATATCAGGTCACATTATTTTAGTCCAGCGCTGGACTGGATTGCTGGATGGAACTACTAAAACAATGAAGACCGGCACTGAAATGCTAGTATTAAATTCAGTGCCAACCTCCATTGTTCCAGTAGTGCATCCAGCAATCCAGTTTAGCGCTATACTGGAATAATGTAATCGTAAACGAATTCCTTACCTTCTGGAATAATGTTAATCATACGTAGTCAGCAGGTCTAGTGGTCAGCACGCTGGGTACTATCCACGAGGTCCCGGGTTCGAATCCCGGGTCGGGCCGAGAGTGTTTGGATTTTTTTGTCTTGAAATTACTCAGACACAGCTCCGGAGTCAGGAAGTTGGTGGTGGTAACACCCCCGTGCATCGGAAAGCACGTTAAGCCGTTGGTCCTGCGCCTGATCTCTACGGTCTTGTCGGACTGCCGTCTCACCGAATTATAAGAGTGAAGGAACAGAGAGTGCACCTGTGTATTGCGCACACACTTGTGCACTATAATATGTCCCGCGCAGTTGGCTAATCTCTGTTGAGATATCGGCTAGGAGGACATCATCATCATCATCCATCATACGTAGTACGTACAAAAAAAAACTTACGTTGTTAACTCTGTGATCAATAAGATTAATGAGAAAACAATATGATCGAAGTACTCAATTACCGTTACCACCTACCTTCAGTTTGACGTTAGATATAAATCATAGGTAAAACGCCACACAAAAGAAAGCCCAGTAAAGGCACAACTTTATCTATTTAATAAAGTTAAAAATATATCAGAAAGCTGTTTTATGTGTATATGCAGTAGAAAATTTAGGTACCTGTACTGTCAGGCATCTTAATGTGTCAGTGATCCGAGGTCAGGTCCTCTTTTAACATGGTCGTGGAAGTCAAACGGTTTACTGTAACTACTGAGTATTTCACCATGATCATATAGCATTGTATATCTAGTATTTTTCATGATGATATAGCAGATGTCCTGGATCATGGTGAAATATGTACTCTAAATGTAAAAACGAGCTTTAATATCTATGATGACGAATAAATAATCATTTCATTGCATGGTCCAAAGCGGACCGTACTCGTATACTGGCGGAATGACGCTAAGATGATGATGATGACGAAGTAGAAAATTTTGGTGAAAAATTCAAATCCACTTAGTTTTCATAAGCATTCAAAATTCAAAATCGCCCAATGTGCAGTGCTCTTTGAAATACTAGGGCTCTCATTAAAATTTAACGAACTTTCTCGTTTGACATCATTTCGTGTATTTTAATTAGGAACGTATGTGAGCTAGAATTTTACATCCGGCACACAATTTTTACCAGAAACACAAAAACATTACAACGGGCCCGGATGGAGTGTGTATCAGACCTTTTTTTCAGGCCTTTCCGCTGTTGTAAGATAGAGATGTACTCGTACTCGTACCAGCTGTTTTGATTACTTGATATCGAAATACGTTTGTTTGGTCCTTCCTTGGCTAGATTTTCTAGAGTTTGAGTTTTGAATTTTATTTAAAATAATTTATTTTGAGCTTTGAATTTAAAAATAAACTTTGTGATATGTTGATGTGCTCGCGTATTACGACTTCTTATTCGACGATTACTGACATCCGTATTGGTGTAGTGGTTTCGCGCTGCGAACTACAGAACCAGTCGTTGCGGGTTTGAATCCCGCAAATATTTGCCATGTTTGTGTGATTGGCACGAGTATTTTTACATGTTTATAAACGTATTATAAGTACTAGTATGTCTATCCGTTATCCTTGTCACCAAAGCACAAGCTCACACTTAGTTTGGGGCTAGCTAATTGGTATGATTGTTGAAACAATTTATTTATTTTTTATACCGAAATAAATATTATTATTATTATTATTTAGTATTCTTTATTTAAACTTTACTGCATTGCAAGGCGTACAATTAATAAGCAATGCACTGTTAAATACATCATAAAAATATTGTTTTATAGCTGTAAGTATAATGACGTTCATAAGTGGCATTTTCTGTCCTAAATTTAATAAATTATTTTTGACTTTGACTTTGAATGGTGTCTTTAGAATCGTGCGGATTTCCTTACCTACGCGTAATTGAGATACATAACTTATAAAAATGTTTTTTGACTTCACATATTATGTATCTCAATCCGGCGTAGGTGCTTGTGTGATCAAATCCGCATGACTCTAGAAAGGTCCTAAGATTAGTGACGTAGCATCCTGCTCAATGAAATAAATGAAACTAATTAAATTTGAACCATGTTAAGTTTCAAGTATTGCATAAACGATTCACAGTCGATTTTATAAGCTGAAAATCATTATCTTTCATTCCGATGTAATACGTAAAATAAGAGATAAATAAAATACAATGCCATCGCGTCGCTACTTGCTCAGCCGAATCCATATCTCTCGAAGCCCAGCCATGCATAAATGGATGATTACAAACTCCGTTTTGTTCCTAGGAAGATTATTTTACGACTCAATTTCGGGGCTAAATTAATTCCAATTAGATTTGAATCTTAATGTGTTTCGTTATTAGATGGTATAAGTGTTTGCAACAAACATCGACTTGAGTTTTCTAAATTGATTAATTATTACAGGTGGTGTTTGCCTTTCATGTCACTTTTGATCCTTTTAAGGGATGATTTATGATTGTTTTAACTAATGTTTAGCTGATTACCATAATAAGATCTAATGTCTGCTTTTCCATAATGCTGTGTACACTAAAGTCCTCCTTAGCCGAATCACGACTACAGCGGCCTATTTCAACAGAGATTAGCCAACTACGCGGGTGATATTATAGTGCACAAGTGTGTGCGCAATACATAGGTGCACTCTCTGTTCTTTCACTCTAATAATTCGGTGAGACGGCACTCCGACATGATCGTAGAGAGATCAGGCGCAGAACCAACGGCGTAACGTGCTCCGGAGTCAGGAAGTTGGTGGTTTAAAGCCCCGTGTTAACACCACCAAGTTTCTGACTCCAGCGCTATGTCTGAGTTATTTTAGGGCAGAAAATACCAACACTCTCAGCCCGACCCGGGTACCTTGCGGATAGTACCCAGCTGTGTATACTATAAAGGGTTACAGTACAGCCTATATTATTCTCGCTCATGTTTGTTATTTTAACTTCATTGCCACACTGTTATTACTAGGTACGTTTCATTTTCATTTATTTCTCAGTACAATGGTTCCGGATTTATTGAGATGGCGCGTATTTTTAGGCAAAAATGATCCGCCGTCATCGTACTCCAATCATAATTTATTTACAAAACTTCAGCTCGAGATCAAAGAGGGCTATTCTTAGCGGTAAAAGGGAGCGCGTTTATTTGTAATTCGGTATGAAGTGTCTTAGAACTTACTCATAGTATGTGGGTTCTATTCAACAGCTGAATATTGTGACGTATTGACTAGAACGGCTAGATATTAGGGTTTGCTCTGACTCTAGACTAAGTGAGACGTGGCGTAGACCCCTCTACAGCTTAAAGTGTCCTGTGGGTGAACGGACCCTTACCGCCTGCTCCCTTCGTTCCTCCTTCTGAACATCCCGACAGTCTTGGTGTAGTCGTTCGCACCCTGAACTTCTAAACCAGGCGGTTGTGGGTTCGAGTCCCGCAAGGGGCAAGTGTTTGTGTGATGAGCACGAGCATTTGTACCTAAGTCATGGATGTTTATAAATGTATATAAGTATGCCTATCCGTTATTCTAGTCACCATAGCACAAGCTCACGCTTAGTTTAGGGCTAGGTAATTGGTGTGTTTGTTGAAACAATTTATTATTATTTATCCCCCATCCAGGACATCCCCCATCCAGGACACAAACTGCTATGGCCCACTTGGAAGTTTCTTAACAGACTCCGGTTCCAAGTGGGTACATGCAAAGACACCATGTTTAGGTAGGGATTCTTCGATGGAACCAATCTGTCCTGTATCTGCGGGTTCACTCCACAAGACATGTCCCATCTCTTGTCTTGTTCCGCGTGCTCTGATTCCTGCTTTCTAGAAGACCTTATGTGTGCAAACGACAAGGCAATCCGCGTCGGCAATTACTGGGCACAACAAATTTAAGTCGCTTTACCATCGACACGATAAGAAGAAGAAGCAAGATGCTTGGTGCTGGGTTTGGGTGGTAGCTACCAGGTGGCTCATAACGGACCCTACCGCAGCTGTTAGCCGCCACCACAAACTGGAGCTTGTGATGTCGTTGCCAAGAGTGAAGCACTAAGAGATAGATCCTTAACCACCCCAAAATGATGGGTTTCTAATGGTACGTACCTTCCTAAACGCAACCCTGAAGTTCTCTGACAGGAACGCGTACAGCACCGGGTTGACGCAGCTGTTCATGTACGCGAGCACGTGCGACACGATCTGCGCAGTGACAGTGAAGTACGTGATGTTGTACGCGTCTAACGCCTTCACTAGCAAGATTATCTGAAAAAGAGGGAAAATTTGAGAAAGATAGTTTCTTTAAAACTTATATACATATTGGTCACGGCCTACGTCAATATAAGACTAGGTATGATCTAGATAATTTCAAGAAAAGAGAGAACAAGAATAGTAACTAGTCAGACATGACCCATCCTCAGCAGCATCGTCCCTTTTAACATCAAGGCTCTTAGATAAGATACAATCTTTCTACAGAAATTTCGCTATCGTCAACAATATTTCAATATGACGAACGTGACGTTTCCATGGCTCATGGCAGTTTTATATGCAACATTTTGACAGACTATGTACATAATTCATACGTATATCTTGTTGTGTCAGTGTCTGCCCTTTAGAATAGATTGCATCTTATCTACGGGTGCTAGGTGAGATGGCGGTCACATGTCTACTTTTCAATTACAAAAAAAAGAAGCTGATGTGATGAGGAATGATATGATTTCAATGTCCAGCTCTTCTTTAAATGGATATCGATTGAGTGACAGAAATTTAGAAATAGAACCTAAAAATTTTGACGACCGTCTTGGTGTAGTGGTTCGCGCCCCGGACATCTAAACCAGGTGGTTGCGGGTTCGAATCCCGCAAGGGGCAAAATGATTGTGTGATGAGCACGAGCATCTGTACCTAAGTCATGGATGTTTATAAATGTATATACTCGTAAGTATGTCTATCCGTTATCCTAGTCACCATAGCACAAGCTCACGCTTAATTTGGGGCTAGGTAATTGGTGTGTATGTTAAAACAATTTATTTTTATTTATTTAATTAAATTACTACGATTAAATTTACGAGCACATAATTCATTTTCATTTCTTCGTATTTCACATTTACAACTTCAACTTATTGTAATATGATATTTGTTGTTAAAATTGTGAAAAACCCGGCCAAGTGCAAGTCGGGCTCGCGAACGAAGGGTTCCGTACCAGTATCTGAACAACATCAGATACTATATTATATAAACTTCTTTTAGTTAGCAAGAAAGTCACTTTTTTGTATGGAATTTAGATTTTTTTATTATTTTAATTGATAATTAAAGGAAACATAAAATAATATTCTGTGAGTGTTTAAAGCGTCTAACTGTTGCCATTATTAATATCCACCAAAAAACGGCAAAAAAAAAACAAGATTGTTGTATGGGAGCCCAACTCAAATATTTGTTGGTTTTAGTATTTGTTATTATAGCGGCAAAAGAAATACATCATCTGTGAAAATTTCAGCTGTCTAGCTATCACGGTTCATGAGATACAGCCTGGTGACAGTCAGACAGGCAGCAAAGTCTTAGTAATAGTAATAGGTTATTATATTTTTATAACTTAAGCAATTATTTTGCAAGTTTTTACGAAATGAAATCAAATTTCATTTACAAAAATTAATCGACTGTGTCATCCGGTAATAAATATAAAATAGTAATAGGGTTCTGTTTTTACCCTTTGGATACGCAACCCTAAACACAACTTTGAGTGCGCCTTTTTCCAATTAAGTCAAACAAAGTGATTAAGCTCTCTCATTTAATACAAAGATTAAATCGGAATTCTAATCCAACAGAGCCTGATTCATAGTTAATTAATTAATTATAACAAGCGTTACGGTCAAAAGGCTTAGTTGTGCTTTCTTAATTAATTGACCAAGGAAGTGCTTTCTTAATTAATTGACCAAGGAAGTGTTTGTCTTAATTTATAATGGACCAAGGAAGTGCTTTTCTTATTTCGAGCAACGATTTAAGGGTCGGTTGTCACTCGTGGTATTGCTAAAGTTATCATCAAATAATGGATACTGTTAAAATTATATTGCAGCGTCTTTGACTGTTGCGCTAAGGTTTTTAATCATTGATTAGTTTAACTAGAATATACCCCTAAAAATCACAACCTGAAAATGACTTTCTGCCCCAACGGCTCTTCTTCGCTCAATGTGCCATGCCCACTGGCACTTGAGGTTACTGATCCGAAGGGCTATGTCCGTTAGTTTTGTCCTTCACGTACCTCCTCATTCCTGATTTGGTTCCGTAGAGAAGCACCCAGCTAGCCCTCTCATAGCTAGCGGTGTGACCTTCAGCTTTCTTAGAAAGCCCGTAGTTATACACCATGTCTCAGATTCGTATACCATCACTGATAACATGCATTGTAGACTTTCGTCTTTAGGCACTAAGGTAAATGTGACGATAGAAGATTATGTGCTCTTGCGAAGATTTTCGGACGCTGTCCGCGGAAGTTGCAGGAGATTATGCCCAACATGTTTAGCAAACATGTTTTTTTGTTTATTTTGTCGCAGAAGACGTGGCATAACACATAAAAGCAGCTGTAACATGTCAGTTTTGCAATCAGCTTTGTTTCGAGACAACACAATATCCAAGAGTTTAGTAGTCTAGTGTCTAGTGACCTTTGCTACAAAGGTCAAACTCAAAATTAAACCTAAAACTTAAGGAGGCACCCACCCGACCCCCAGGAAACAAGATAAAAGGCGCCCACTTACAAATACATTTAATTCGAAGTTTAATCTTGCATTACAATTTCCTTTGCCCCCATTGTTTGATGAGAGATATTCGTTTCCTTTGTCGGCCTTCTAGCTAGCTTAGTAACAATGTTAACGTAATACATTTATCCTGTAGAATGGTAATGTATACTACGGTTTCATGTTACAGTAGCGTGTTTTGTGGGGTCGCCTACGTACGGTCGTCGGCCAAGAAAGGGGTGTATCACCCCAAGGTTGGAAATCATTCGAGCGGAATAGAACAACAGAGTTGATTTTTCGATGCAAAAAAGACAGCTACTACTAATAATACGTCATGTGCATCTCTCTCATTGTAAAAAGGTCTATAAGTGAGTTCAACCTTATCGCTGTAAAAGGGTACGTATTATAATACCGAAAGTTCATAATACCTACAAATGAAATACCTACGCTTGAAACGTCGAAAATCAAAAATACCGAACGAATGAAATACCTATACCCGATATACTGAAGCTCAATATGCCGAATTTCAAATAACCGAAAGTTCAAAATCCCAAAAGTTCGAAATCCCGAAAATTTGAAATACCGAAGGTTCATATCCCGAATGTTTAAAATCCCGAAGATTCATATACCTACAGTCCTAATAATCAAACCTAATATATTTCTTATTTACTTAGTAACTAACCTAACTATTTTTTGGCGCTTCGCTCTCTCGGCTTGTGCGGCGTTGTGGTCAACACTTCTAACCTTTTTTTTACGGGGGGAAATCCTCATGGACTACCCTCCACCTGGGGAAAGCCGGTGGGGGGTGCCGGACTCTTACCGGCTAAAACCGACCCGGTGTCTCCACGCACGTGTGCGCGGGGCCGCGGGAATTCAAATTCTTCTAGCCTAGCCTAACCTAACCTAATGTATTCAAATAAACAGTCAGTATTTTAAAATTAGGCATTTTAGTATTCGGCATTCCAATTATAGGTCTTATATGATTCGGTAATTTGAATTTTCGGGATTTTAAACTTTCGGTATTTAGAACTTTAAAAAAATTCGGCTTTCCGTTCGTAGGGCTTATAAAATTCGGTATTGTAATACGACCGTTTCGGTGTAGAAGACCAGTACACCAAAACGGTCGTATTCCGTATATCCGGACTACAAAACCAGAGGTTGCGGGTTCGAATCCCGCAAGGGGCAAATGTTTGTGTGATGAGCACGAGCATTTGTACCTAAGTCATGAATGTATAAACGTATCCCAGTCGCCATAGCACAAGCTCACGCTTACCTATATTGGGTCTAGGTAGTTAGTGTGCTTGTTGAAACAATTTATTTATTTCACTTACACTTGACATTGTCATAACTGGTAGATCAATTTCTTGGCCGACCGTACATACTTATATCATATGTGTTAGTAAACATTCAGAACTGTGTATGGGAAGGGAAGGAAATTCATAGCAGACTGAAATACGGATAATTAGAAACGTAGGTATACAATAAAAGCAACTTTTGCAAAAAACAAAATACGGGAAAAATAAAATATCGGTTTTTTTTATTCCGAAACCCTTTAAACCTTGTCAGGGGCCATAATCAAAACCTTATCTCATTTTTAGATAAAAATAAATTAAAAAAAAAAATAAATTAAACTAGGTGTTCCCAGGGATATTGCCTGCGCAAGGTTGAATTTCTCCTTTAAAATTTCATACCCCATTTCACAAATAAAATTAAAAGGCCTATGTCCTGTCCATGGTCTTAAACTATCTTGAAAGAAAGAAAATACATTTATTAATGAATGCATCTATCATTTAAATCAATCGGTTGAGTTGTTTAAGCGTCAAGAGGTAACAGCAGACACACAGACACACTTTTGCGTATACATATATTACAAAAATATAATGGTAAGTATGGATTCGTTGCAAAAAATATACATTAGGTTTAGAAAAGAGATGGACTAAATGTATAGACTTGCTAGGAGACTATGTTGAGAAATACATTTATTTTTTTATTATATTAATTGTGTTTATTATTGATTATCATAACTTTTGGATCACCCCTCGTTATATTAAAAAACAATACCTAAACTAACATTTTGTTGTTTTTAAGTATCAGCCACTATACAGCGTACAGCATTCATGACCCTGAGTTATCGAGCTTAAACAGAAAAACCCATAAACTTTGGGCCTGACCCGGGATTTTAACCTGGGACTTCTAGACCAATGAGGCAGTAACCATTTAACCAAGTATTATGTTATTAGCATTTTCTGTTTAGGTATATTTTTATCCTGCTTTTACCCACAAACGGGCTTACTCCACTTCCACAGTATTAGTGGCTTGGCTGGTATTTCACAAGCGCCCTCTGACTGGGCTTAACTGCTTTAACTTTGTATATTATTCATGATATACGGCTGGCAAGTGTCCCCATTTGTTTCATGGATGGAAAACGGATTAAGAAGGATGTTGTGTTGCGTTAGTTATTAATTCAGACTTATTTTTTTATTATATTTTACTTGCGAGAAGCACGCTACACGAACAGACCCATCTTGGGCTCTTTTAAAAATCACTTTAAAAATATTAACTGAATCAACTTACCATTAATTTTATCGATACTTAGCATAATGAGATAAAGTCCGTATGTTTGTACGGAAACGAATAAAACATTTAAGAAAATTATGAAACGAGTAGTAATATATATTTTTGAGCTCACTAGTACCTTGTACCATTAAAGCCAATGCATTTACCTATAATCATCTTAATTTTTTAAGCGTACGTAATATGTTATAAATGATTGGTCATAATTCTTAAGCCATAAAGACAATAAAATGCTCATTAAAACACAATTTTACGGATTACTTCGCGATTTATTTATATTTTATTTAAAACCTGACGAAAATTAATGTGACTTACACGACTGTGTCATCCGGTAGGATGGCATCCCACCGGATGACAATCGATTAATTTTTGTAAGTGAAATTTGATTTAATTTCGTAAAAACTTGCAAAATAATTGCTTAAGTTATAAAAATATAATAAAACCTGACGTTTCGAACACTTTCCAACTTGGAAAGTTCCACCGGCATGGGATCCTATTTTAGCAAAAACCAAAACAATACCTCGCAGTGCAAGATCTCAAGACACGGTTAGCTCTTTCTGCGTAAATAGAAACGTAAATTAATATGAATGAATGACGGTTGTTTAATTTTTCAAAACTTTGTATTTGACAAATAATACCTTAGTCTCCCTGTGACCACGAACGCTGTAAAGTGTTCGAAACGTCAGGTTTTAAATAAAATGTAAATAAATCGCGAAGTAATCCGTAAAATTGTGTTTTGATGAGTTCAACAATACGCGTAAACGTAAGAAATAAAAAGCTTTTCGAACTGTATTAAGGTTATACTTTGTCTTTCTAAAATTAATTTGAAAGGAATATAGGTATAACTTCTCCAAACCAGATGTAGGGGACATGAAAAGTTTACGAGTTAAAGTTAAAATATACCCTTGTATAATTTAATAACACAACATTCATGACAAATTTCCACCGGCTCAGACCAACCATTTAGCTGGAAATTACTGTATTGTCCCAAAATAATTTTGCTGAAATTACAACTTGTTTGATACACAAAAACCTTTTGAGAGTACCCATTAAAAACTTTTTAGTACTTTTGATAAAAATTACAAAGACAACTTTTAATAACGATGCTTGCAGGCATATAATTCTTAAGAAGTATTTCTTTTAATATAAGACTAGCCTATTTTCATAAAAATTATCAGGTATTTTCTTTGTGTAACGCCTACATACATCTTTCGTTAATAACTAGGTGTTACCAGCGACTGGATCTAGAACCGATATGAAATAAAAGCCCTTCCTTGACATTCGGGATAAAGACTTGCACTCCACCATTCGATATTGTATTTATTTGAATTATATCGTATGAAGAAAAGAGGTCGCCCTGTATTTCTGGATATACTTATTCTATTGAGATTAATCACAGCCTGAGCCCTATTTCATCAAACGTAACAGGCGCGACA
This sequence comes from Pyrausta nigrata, assembly GCA_949316185.1. Classification (NCBI taxonomy): domain Eukaryota; kingdom Metazoa; phylum Arthropoda; class Insecta; order Lepidoptera; family Crambidae; genus Pyrausta; species Pyrausta nigrata. The sequence goes on from OX438943.1 coordinate 1,250,265, forward strand.
ATTGTCACAAATCATTTTTTTAAGTTATTTAGTTTATGACATATTCTACAGTGGTTTTACTTATACTATATTTTTCTTTAAATACAAAGTTACTGATTTCTATCAAAATATTTATCCATTCTCTATTAATTCTTCTTTATGAGAATCCGTCCAAATCGCTATCACAGACGTACCTTTTGTTTGCACGGCGAAAACACTACAATTGTCACGCAAAACAGACTCAGCTCCGACCTCATGTCATTAATTCCCGACAATTATACAAATATGTCGAGTTGTAAAAAATATTCCTGTTTCACATCTGTACTGATACTGACAATTGTCACATAAATGCCAGGAATATTTAAAATTTTTAGCCGATATAAATGTCACTGACAATTAATTGTCAGCTTGGTGAAATAGGGCCCTGGTTGTTCATTGAACTGTAAATGCTCATGCAGCATGTGCGTGCACAAAAAGTTATTCAGCCGTTTTTCAGTTTTTAAGGATCATCCATGCAAAAAAAATATTCAAAAGCACATTTTTAACTTAACTGATCTAAAGTTAAGGCCTTACTAATTTGCATAAATATATGAAAACTGCAGGTCTTAGTTTGACGAAATTATCTTGAGCCAGCCCACTGTGAGTGAAATGACGTCAGATTCAGATTCTAATTAATTAAACTAATAAAGGATCTGAATTCATCTATTATTTCGGCATTGTTAAAATGCAAATAGGCGATTCAGTTGAGACATTGTTATCTTGAACAGTAGCAGCACAAATAAATGGAACTAATTTTGTAAGCCTGGGCCTTTACTTGTAAAGGATAGGCAATTTGTAAAAACAATGAACTGAAATAGGATGTTTAGGCAATAAGTGGCTTTGGGTCTGAATCCGTAGAAATTGTTTTGTGGAATTGTAAGGTTACTCAGGTATTACATTGAATCTCAATGAATGTCATTGGAGGATCCAATTTCACGTAATATTTACTTGCTTTATTTGCTTGTTTAGGCTAATTAAGCTCAAAATATCTCCTAGCAAATTTGCGTTCAAGAAGTCTCTCCGAAAATACTACCTTGACTCTCTTCAGGAGTGACCACCACTTTCGTTTGTCTCACTACTAATTGTCCTTTTTGTCTGTAGGTAATAATGTCGTCATATCACTTTTCTTGACAAATTGTATCGTATGTTATTACGAGTATATTAATATTTATGTATGTGTATTATTTCACGTTTATATGAGTATATTTGTATCTAGTATGTACGTTTATTTTTACAGTATTTTGATAATTTTTCCTTAAAAGTGTATCAATGCTGAATGTCCCGCTACTGATTAACTTTCTGCATTCCCACGCGGTTGACTGGTAGAGAATGCCTTTAGGCATTAAGTCCGCCAATTGTACTTTCTTTTATGGTGCAATAAAGTTATATAAATAAATTAAGGGTGAGAAACTTAGTAAGCAACTGAAATAGTTCTAGCTCAGACTTCACACCTCCTTGTATTGCTTAAGTCACTTTTCTCTAACAACTAATAAAACACGATGTCTTATATTATTTACATCATCATCATCACACCAACCATAAAACGTCCACTGCTGAACATAGGCCATCTTGATTGTTTGAGAGTCTAGGCAGTGGATTACACGTGGAGGGCGACAATGAAAGGTGGAAAATTAGTCAGGTCTGAGCACTTATAGCTAGGTACTTGCCGGTCAGGGTTCAGGTATCACTTCACAGGCCACAATCACTCGAAATGTCTGTAAGGAACTTCACAGGATACACACGTGGCGAAAGCACTCTGGTCAGTCTAGTACATGTGTCATAGGTAACGTCTCGGTGGCAACTGGGGCTCCGGGGTTCTCACGGTACGTTTTAAACAAATAAAAATAAGGCAGGTAGGCGTATGAGTGTGCGCGGCGTAGTATCAATAGGGTACACAAACAAATCAAAATATTGTAGTAAACATATCGCCCGGCCTAAACACGTTAAGTGTTTACGAGAAGGTTAGAAAGCCAAGGGTAAGGAAGTTCACTGGACAGGAAGACGAACTAATTTCGTCAAAGATCTCTTTAGGCTACTGGTAGGAGTTTTAACATCTACCACACGAACAACTTGGTCTTGGCCAGGGTATAAATTAATGATGCGTCTACGACGCCACTGCAATGGGGGAAGGTTGTCATCTTTTATGAGTACTAGCTCACCCACTTTAGGAGGATTACAAGGAGAGGTCCATTTATTTCAAATTTGTAATGTATTTAGGTATTCTAAATGCCAGCGAGACCAAAAGTGCTGGGTAATTTGTTGGATTAGCTGAAACCGTGTAAGGCGATGCAATTTTACGTCTTTATAAGGGTACTCCGGAAGTGCAGTTAAGGGTTGTCCAATCAAGAAATGGCCGGGAGTTAACACTTCGACATCATTAGGGTCCGGAGAAACTGGGCACAATGGGCGTGAATTTAAAACTGCTTCAATTTCAGCAAAAACAGTGGTCAGCTCTTCAAACGTAAGGGGGTATCGCCTACTACTCGTTTTAGGTGCGATTTCGCCGATTTAACCGCAGCTTCAAAAGGACCTCCCCAATGAGGGCAAACAGGAGGATCGAAAACCCAGGATATGTTCCGCTTTGAAAGCTCAGAACCAATAGCCGCCTGGTTTTGAGACAGGAAACACTCTAACTATTTAAGGTAATTGTTTGCACCGATGTAATTTCGACCGCAATCGGATCGGATTAGGCGAGGTACACCACGACGCGACACGAATCGGGAAAAGGCCGCAATGAAGGCTTCAGTAGTTAGGTCTGACACAACCTCAAGGTGAACGGCTTTAGTCGAAAGGCAGACAAATACACACAGGTAACTTTTCACTAACCTTTTGTTCCTGTAGGCCTGGACTTTGGTAAAAAAGAGTCCTGCAAAATCGGTACCTACACCGTCAAACGGTCTAGCAGCCGTGACGCGGTCTTTAGGTAGGTCACCCATGAAGGGTTGAGATACAGCCGCCTTGAGACGATAACAGGGAAGGCATTTAAAAATCACATGCTGAATAGCTCTGCGTGCAGACAAGATCCAAAACTTTGTATTTAACATGACAAGAATTGCATTAACACCTGCATGAGCATTCTCGCGATGGTAATGTGAAATAAGGATGTTCACGAAATTACCATTCTTAGGTAGAAGAAGGGGATGGCGCGCATCAAAGGATAGATCGGAGTTTCGTAATCGGCCTCCAACTCGAATAAGGTCTCCGTCATCCAGAAATAAATTTAATTTTCTCAGGGAGTTAGTGATAGGATCGCCACGCCGTAAGCGATCAAGTTCATCAGAAAAGGAGGTAAATTGAATAATTTTCACTAAAAACAAAAGGGAATCTCTCCGTTCCTCAGGGCTCAGGTAGGACGAGTAAGATTTAGGAAATAAAAACCGCCTTAGGTAACAAGTCACGTTCATTAGCTTGTTGAAAGAACTATACCGCTCTAATAAGAATGAGAGATCCGGGGTAGGAACATCGGCAGAGACTACTAAACAACGTAGTCCAGGGAGATCACTACTTGGGTTAGGTTAAACACTACCTCGTGCCTGCGGAAATTTAGGAGAATGTGAGAAATATCTCGCTAAAGCTTAGGGCCTGTATGTAAACATTGATTCAGGGACGTTTTAGAGGACGTAGGAATACTACCATCAAACACAACACGTATTTTGTTACTAACAGACTTAAATACTCCATGATGAGGGATAAAATAATGTTCCGGGGTCGAGTCATATGAAGAAAGAGACATTTGGTTTAGGTCAAGGTACTCGCGCATAAAGGAAATATATTTCTCTCGAAAATTAGGATTGGCTTGCAAACGCTTCTCAAGATTATGGAATCGCCGTAAGGCATTGGTTTAAGAATCACCGAGAGGTGGACAATCATGAAGAAAAGGGAGTCTAACCATAAATCGACCATCGCTTTCACGAGTGGTAGTTGCTTTAAAAAAGGTTTCACACTCTATATCCAAGGGGTTCGCAAGTGGAGATTGGGAGGCCTCTTCGATTTTCCAGAATTTTTCAACTTTTTGGGACAGCGAGACTCCAGTCATGGGGGGTTCCAAATCAGTAAATCTTCCATAAACAGGACCACACAGGACATAACCAAATATCGTCGAGATAGCAGTAAGGCCATCAGGGGACACAAACAACTCGGACCTTAAAAGGCGATCAATGACGTCAGCTCCAAGAAGTACACTTATAGTACCAGGTTTGTAAAATAAAGGGTCAGCAAAAGGGAGGTGCTTAGTACAGGTAATTACACTTTTAGGTAAGTCTACCTCTGGGAGGGTACCAGCAATCACATCAACAACTATTGCACTGGTAGAGATTTCTGGACAGACAGAATTAACTGGCTTAAATGAAAAGGATACAATGCCCGGGGAATAAATTGCTTGAACATTACCTATTCCACGAACAGGAACTGGAGAAGGAATGATAGGTAAGTTCATGTGGTCAACAACAAGCTCAGTAGTAAGAAGGCATCCCTGAGCACCAGTGTCACATAAGGCACGCGTTCCACATAATATCCAGACGAGGTTTTAACATGAATCAAGGCCGTAGGTAAAAGAACGAGAGAATTGCGAGGTAAAGATGTAAAAGCGGGTATGGAAGGGGGGCTGCTATCTAGTCAGAATTGTGGGGCCTCATTGTACTTACGATGAAATGCACGTTCATCCTGGGTTCTTTGACCTAGAGGGGCATTATAAGTACGGTTCCCGTTGGGTGCAGGTGGGGATCGCCCGCCCGAACGGGGAGGTGATGCTCTACGGGAATCACGAGGTGGCGGGGTACGAACACGGTGGCATTCAGTACGTGGGGGTGACATACGGTCCGTTAAGTGACTTTGTGGAGATTGCCGCGGTTGGTTAGAAGCTAAGGCCGCGACGTCTCGGTATGAGCGCTCGCGATCGTAATTCACAGGAGAGGAGTCATCATAACGCAGTGACGTGTGATGACTGGAACGGCGGCACGTGCGGCAGCGATAATTTCGCGTGCATTGGGATATGGAGTGTTTATCCTAGCATCGATAGCACAGTCGGGCTTCTTTTACAAAAGTTACACGTTGACGTGTAGGAAGGCGAATAAAATCGGGACACTCGCGTAAGTAATGCGAAGTACTATTACAAAGGTGACATTTAGATGTCGTCGCAAAGGTAACAAAGGCTCTCGCAGGAGGTGGGGAACGCGCGTTAGGTTTAGGCAAACGAGGGGAGCTCACAGTAGGGGGGGTAGTAGTGTCAACGACAGAAGCACTACCTACATTGTCGTGGTGCCTACATTCATCCTCAAAAAAGTGATAAGATGATCAAAAGTAGGGAGGTGATTAGGATTATCGCCATAACGACTTTTAAATCTCGATTTTAACTCTGAAGGCAGTTTAGCAAGGCATAAGTGAACTAATAGGTAAGACCAATGTTTAACAGGAAGTTCCAATCTCTCTAAACATCGATAAGACGACAGCAGGGGGTTCAGGAAAGACACACGTAACCCGGAAAGTTTAGGCGTTATAATAGGGAGCATCATTATTTGAGCTATGTGGGTATCCGCTTAAACACGAAGGTTATGGTACCTACGTTTTAGGAGGTCACGGGACACGGTGTAATTGCCCGCCTCAACCTTGAGGTGTTGTATCAATCGACCAGGTTCATCCGATAAGGCTCCTTCTAAATAGTGTAGCTTCAAAGTCGGGGTAAGGCTAGGCTGGTTGTCCACCACGCTATCAAACTGGTCTATAAAACTTATCCAACTATCGGGACGGCCATCAAACTTAGGTATAGGTAGGTCAGGTAATTTACTAGCCGGGCTATCAATAGCCAGGGATTTATTCTCCTTGAAGGGGGTGCTAGTACGGGACGTCTCAAATTGGTGAGGTCGTATTTCGTCTAACTTAATTTTTAAGTCGTCTACTTTGTCCCTTACTACGCGCATTTCGTTCTTAACTTGCACATATTCTTGTTCATAAATCGCAGGATCGAGATTACCTAACAGCTTGGATCAAGCGGCAGAAAACTTATCGCACATAAGTGGCAGGTCGGAAAGACGCGCTCGCATACGATTGGAGGAAAAGGTCTCAAGAACTCGGTGGTAATCATCAAACTAGTCACTAATATAACGGAGTTCACCTATAGCTTCACGGTATTCAGCTGTATTCGTGTAAAGTACGGCCCTTACGGTCTCGTTGCCGGTTTCGGTATCCGACATTTTATTTACTTTAAATCGCAAGAAACAAGGTAGGTAAATTAAACTCACAAAAGATTTCAATAGGATGCGTAAAGGAACAAATAGTAAGGGACGGCACAGATGCACCGGGTATAGCAAACGTAACTCGTAAACAACTCACACGCGGTCACGCGGCGTGATCAATAGGGAAACAAAGCGCTCGCGCACCTCACTTGCACTCAAAGGGTAGGTAATTAACGCGCTAATCGATTTAATCGACACTTATGTAAAAGGGGTTGTACTCGAATGTTACTAAGGAATTTACTGTAAATAAGTTAGGTATATGACGAGACGTTTTGTTCAAATTACAAAGGAAAGTAGCAAAAAAATAACTCTCAATTAAACAAATTACGTTACTAATAAGGGGTCCTAATAAAAAACTACGCTCTGCTACCAAAACGTTTGAGAGTCTAGGCAGTGGATTACACGTGAAGGGCGACAATGATAGGTGGAAAATTAGTCAGGTCTGAGCACTTATAGCTAGGTACTTGCCGCATCAGCTTTCAGGGGTTCAGGTATCACTTCACTGGCCACAATCACTCGAAATGTCTGTAAGGAGCTTCACAGGATACACACGCGGCGAAAGCGCTCTGTTTAGTCTAGTACATGTGTCATAGGGAACGTCTCGATGTCGACTTGATCTCCGGGGCTCTCACGGTACGTTTTAAACAAATAAAAATAAGGCAGGTATGCGTGTGAGTGTGCGCGGCGTAGTATCAATAGGGTACACAAACAAATCAAAATATTGTAGTAAACATTGATCAATTTCAAAAGTGGTCTGTATCTAGCGAGACCCAGCTTTTACAAGCTTCTTAATCTTTCTTTCAGAATTATCAGTATACAGTTTTTTTTAAACATCAACAACCTCTTAACGGCTGGTTCTGGTGCACAAATACAACAACTTTCTCTATGGGAGCAACATAAAAATCTTTAAAAAAATAAAATATTTTTTCCATATAATATCAAGTGGTTGCTGGCGATTTAGTATGGGGAAGCAATTTTTGTATTTGTGATTTTGATGTTGGTCTCATAGATAAAGTTGTTGTATTTGAGCACCAAAACCAGCCCTTAAGCGGTTGTTGATGTTTTTCAAATAACCCTGTATTAGTCATTAATCTGTCTTGGTCAGTCAGCCCAGACGACCAAAAATAAGACAGACAAATATAAACAAGAAAGACCTATGCTTCTGCAATGTCTCAGATACGGCGTAGTGAAATATAAAAATTAATAAGGCAGACCCTTCATTAGATGGGATAATTAATGCCCAGTGAGGAAAATTACATCTACATTAAAATCTAATAAAGTACTTACCTGTATGGGACACCAGCACACAGCGAAGACCACAACTACAACCACCACCATCCTGGTGACTTTCTTCCTCCCTCTCCTGCTCTCCGCTGATACTCTCCCTCCTGGAGCACTCTTCCAGAGCCTCGTCAGCATACACATGTACAAGACGCTTATCAGCGCCAGGGGGATCACATACGATGACAGAAAGAATGACATCTGGAACCCCAGTTTACTGTACCCCTGCTCTTCTAAGAACACACACGAAGAGTGGTTCCTATGATAGTAAGCGTACTCTCTCTCTCCATGACAGATACCCACTGGTATCGCCGTTGTCAATATCACAACCCATATTAAGGCAATCGCTAACAGCGCGTTCTTTTCTGTCCTTATTGACATTGACGCTATGGGATGTACCACGGCCATGAATCTATCCAGAGACATGAGTACCAGCGTGTAAACCGAAGCGTGAGCTGTCACAACTATGAAGTACTGGACCACTTTGCACCACCAATCCCCGAACGGCCATCGTGGCATTACATAGTCGGTCGCTGTGAAGGGTACGCAGAAGATGACGAAGAGCAAGTCAGCTACGGCCAGGTTGATGATGAGGAGATTGGTCGTGGATCTCATACCAGGGTTAGCAGCTACCACGAGAACAACCAGAGCGTTACCGACCAGTCCAACGATTCCGATGAAGCCGAAGAATATGGGCACAACACGAGACACGACCTTCTCCAGTAATTCTCCATTTTCGTATTCACTGCTGTAGTTGCAACCGCCGAGACTTGCTTCTTCGTTCGTCAGGTTTAAGCATATGCTGTAGAATTCGTCCTCCGTTGGATCCATGGCGGTTGTGTTCTGTTTACTGGGTCATATTTCCATTAGTCTGAAACAAAAAAAAAAATTTACTTAATAAAAACTGCAAGTTATCTACATATACTTACATGAGAATACGATAATTTTGATGGAGACTAAAAAGTCCTCATCCTCTATACCTCGTAACGTTTCGTGCTTGATCAAATCCGCACGAATCTCAAAAAGCCCTACATAATGAAATTGTAAATAACAAATTCAATTTGCCGATTGTTCTCTTTTTGCCAAATATTTGCCTTCCATTTTGCCTTTTGATTTCGTTCAGAAATTCTTGTTTGTGAAATTAATCAAAGGAACAAGAAAATATCTGCGCAATAATTCGCAGATGTTACAAGCTCAATATTTTCTTTCTCAGCGACCCGATTACCTGACCCTTTGTTTCTTATACATTTCCATATATAGCCCTTTCAGTACGGTATTTACGAATGTATGTTTCTGTACTATCCCCCTTTAATAATAATAATATGCTACTCTGTTATGATTCTTGAAATATGGAATGGCTTATTTTGAATTATTGATAGACTATCAGTTTCCCGTGCCGACTTCGCCTGTGCCAAAAGTCGGAATTTCCATACAAACTTTCTTCCCCTATTTTACCCCCCTGATGATTTTATATCGCGACAAAAAGAAGCCTATGTCCTTCTCATGGTCTCAAACTATCTTTTTACTAATTTTAATCTGAATCGTCTAGTCTAGTAGTTTCGGAGCCTATTCAATACAGACAAACAATCAAATCTTTTCTCCTTATATAATATTAGTGTAGATGGGTGTCATGACATAGTGGAGACTAACATTTTAAATTAGCCAACTTATATTTATTCACGTTTTATATCAGTGGCATAATTATTATTAGAAAGGCGGATATTGTCTGGACTACATTTTTAAGGTTCCGTAGTACGACAAGGAACCCTTATAAGATCGTTCAGTCCGTCCGTCCTAGTCTGTCACAGCAGAATATCTTCTACGTATATGGACTGATTTGCATGTAACTTGGTTCAAGGATACTTCACATATAGATCTCATTTTTAAAAATACAAAAAATTTAAATTACCTCTTTTTAAGGGTACCTACCCATACATGTAAAGGGGGGTGAATTATTTTTTGAGTGCACCCCCTTGTGTGGGGTATCGTTAAAAAGAACTATAAAAATAAGGTAGGGTTTCTATACAACACTTTTTTATCAGCTTTACCATTTGCGAGATATAGCCCGCCAAAGTGGTTTACACGGTGTAACGCCCCACCCCCCCTGTAATTTCTAAAGTCTTGGACCTATAAACTTCAAATCACTCACGTAAAGGAACAGGCGCGGAAACTCTTATTAAAAATTGTTTCGGGTATCCGTTGATGAATACTTTTTAAATTATAAATAAAATAAAAATATATACTTTTTTTGCCTATACTGTCTAATGTTGTAAGCGAATGGTACGGAACTCATCGCGCGCGAGTCCGACTCGCACTTGGCCGGTTTTATATGTACCTAATTGGACGCAATAAAAAGGCATTTTGACGTGAGCATAATACTCTGTGAACTATTATTTTAATATATAATTGTTTACTTCAATATTTTGATTTGTTTGTGTATCCTATTGATACTACGCCGCGCACACTCACACGCATATCTGCCTTATTTTTATTTATTTAAAACGTACCGTGAGAACCCTGGAGATCGAGTCGACATCGAGACGTTCCCTATGACACATGTACTAGACTGACCAGAGCGCTTTCGCCGCGTGTGTATCCTGTGAAGCTCCTTACAGACATTTCGAGTGATTGTGGCCTGTGAAGTGATACCTGAACCCCTGAAAGCTGATGCGGCAAGTACCTAGCTATAAGTGCTTAGACCTGACTAATTTTCCACCTATCATTGTCGCCCTCCACGTGTAATCCACTGCCTAAACTCTCAAACATTTTGGTAGCAGAGCGTAGTTTTTTATTAGGACCCCTTATTAGTAACGTAATTTGTTAAATTGAGAGTTATTTATTTGCTACTTTCCTTTGTAATTTGAACAAAACGTCTCGTCATATACCTAACCTATTTACAGTAAATTCCTTAGTAACATTCGAGTACAACCCCTTTTACATAAGTGTCGATTAAATCGATTAGCGCGTTAATTACCTACCCTTTGAGTGCAAGTGAGGTGCGCGAGCGCTTTGTTTCCCTATTGATCACGCCATTACCGCGTGACCGCGTGCGAGTTGTTTACGAGTTACGTTTGCTATACCCGGTGCATCTGCGCCGTCCCTTACTATTTGTTCCTTTTCGCATCCTATTGGAATCTTTTGTGAGTTTAATTTACCTACCTTGTTTCTTGCGATTTAAAGTAAATAAAATGTCGGATACCGAAACCGGCAACGAGACCGTAAGGGCCGTACTTTATACGGATACAGCTGAATACCGTGAAGCTATAGGTGAACTCCGTTATATTAGTGACTGGGTTGATGATTCCCACCGAGTTCTTGAGACCTATTCCTCCAATCGTATGCGAGCGCGTCTTTCCGACCTACCACTTATGTGCGATAAGTTTTCTGCCGCTTGTTCCAAGCTGTTAGGTAATCTCGATCCTGCGATTTATGAACAAGAATATGTGCAAGTTAAGAACGAGATGCGCGTAGTAAGGGACAAAGTAGACGACTTTAAAATTAAGTTAGACGAAATACGACCTCACCAATTTGAGACGTCCCGTACTAGCACCCCCTTCAAGGAGAATAAATCCCTGGCTATTGATAGCCCGGCTAGTAAATTACCTGACCTACCTATACCTAAGTTTGATGGTCGTCCCGATAGTTGGATCAGTTTTATAGACCAGTTTGATAGCGTGGTGGACAACCAGCCTAGCCTTACCCCGACTTTGAAGCTACACTATTTAGTAGGAGCCTTATCGGATGAACCTGGTCGATTGATACAACACCTCAAGATTGAGGCGGGCAATTACACCGTGGCCCGTGACCTCCTAAAACGTAGGTGCCATAACCTTCGTGTTTAAGCGGATACCCACATAGCTCAAATAATGATGCTCCCTATTATAACGCCTAAACTTTCCGGGTTACGTGTGTCTTTCCTGAACCCCCTGCTTTCGACTTATCGATGTTTAGAGAGATTGGAACTTCCTGTTAAACATTGATCTTACCTATTAGTTCACTTATGCCTTGCTAAACTGCCTTCAGAGTTAAAATCGACATTTGAACGTCGTTATGGCGATAATCCTAATCACCTCCCTACTTTTGATCATCTTATTACCTTTCTTGAGGATGAATGTAGGCACCACGACAATGTAGGTAGTGCTTCTGTCGTTGACACTACTACCCCCCCTACTGTGAGCTCCCCTCGTTTGCCTAAATCTAACGCGCGTTCCCCACCTCCTGCGAGAGCCTTTGTTACCTTTGCGACGACATCTAAATGTCACCTTTGTAATAGTACTTCGCATTACTTACGCGAGTGTCCCGATTTTATTCGCCTTCCTACACGTCAACGTGTTACTTTTGTAAAAGAAGCCCGACTGTGCTATCGATGCTTGGAAAAACACTCCACATCCCAATGCACGCGAAATTACCTGCTTATAATGCCCCTCTAGGTACGGAACCCAAAAAGTGGTTTATTTATACTTAATGCATTTAGCCATCAACCGGCTTGACGACGTGCAGCGGGGCAATAAAATCGCAATTTGCCAAATGAAATCGGCTATCACAAAAGGTGTTAAGCTGCATGTTAGGGTACTATTACGATTTGCCAGAAATAAATAAATAAATAAATTGTTTCAACAAACACACCAATTACCTAGCCACAAACTAAGCGTGAGCTTGCACTATGGTGACTAGGATAACGGATAGATATACATTTATAAACATCCATGACTTAGGTACAAATTGCTCGTGCTCATCACACAAACATTTGCATCACACAAACATTCTGGATTCAAACCCGCAACCACCTGGTTAAGAAGTCCGTGGCGCGAACCACTACACCAAGACGGTTGTCAATTATGAGGTTTTGGCTGTTACAGGACCAAAGTGCCATTTGAATGTGGCTTTAGCAATAATTACATTATAAAAACTATCGTATTAAAAACTAACGATAGTCTCATTGGATGAGACATTTGAAAGTTCTAGCGTTTAGCATAGCATTACTTGCACAAAAATTCATCCTACTTTTTTCCGGGATAAAAAACATTCTATGCCCTGTGTAGTGTGAAACTATCTGATTTCGTTCCTTATTTCAATTGTTTTAGATTTTGAAAGGCAAACAAAAATAACTTACCAACAAAGTTATTTTCAGATTCATAATTTAAGTAGGTAGGTATACTCGTATAGGCAACAGCTCCTTCCTGAAAGCATGTTATGCTTGGTCCTGCGCCTGATCTCTCTGGTCATGTCGAACTGCCGTCTTACCTAACATGAGAGTAAAGGAACAGAAAGTGCACTTGTGTATTGCTCACACTTGTGCCCTATAATATCTCCTTCGTACCTGGTTGATATCTGTTGAGATTGGCCGCCGAAATTCGGTAGGAGGATATTATTTTTTTGAGATTGCTTAACACAATATATTTTGCTGTGTACTCAATTACTCTTATGCATAAGAACTTTTTGTTTTGCTGTTTTCCGTAATTTTGAAAGTTGAAATTATTGTTTGGGCAGTTTCTTTCTAATCAAAAATTTAACACCTTCCATCCCTCAAGCTGTGAAGCCATAACTCCCTTTAAAATACTTTTTACCTGGTCCCACGCGTAAATTGCTGGAGAATACGCCAAAGTTGTGGCCACAGTATATAAAACCGTCTCAAGGCTAGGGACGTGAAAAGTTAACATCGATGTCGAAACTTACCCTGAACTTACACTGACAGTAGGCACATGCACACAACGCTGTTTTTAAACAATGTTTTATTATATCGCCACCGCATCTGTTAGGACGCGATCCCATTTTCTGGTGTCGATAGATACAAGACGTCGGGCAGCTTAAAGCGTCATGTTTTGTGATCGGATCAGGGCCTCTCCGAGCATCATATTTTGGACATGTGGCATTCATTAGTGACTTTTATGGCCCAGAATTGAAGGGTCTTGTATATCAAAAATATAAAATCACTTTGTTGTCCGTCTGTCTGTCAATAATATTTTTTATGTAAAAGTCAAGTTGAAATCAACATCAAAAATAATATACCTGCAGTAACTTAAAGCTGTAATACAATCAAGCTTCTAAGTCAACGCAGTCCAAAAGTACGGCCATTTGGGCCATATTTTTTAACATATCGCAGGAAAATCAAAATACACGGAGTACTTTCCGTAGACCTATAAACATTAAGGTTGTCAAGAAGGTAGGTCTTATATATTTGCAGCATAAATAAATAAATCGTTTCAACAAACACACCAATTACCTAGCCCCAAACTAAGCGTGAGCTTGTGCTATGGTGACTAGGATAACGGATAGAAATACTTAAATACATATAAACATCCATGACTTAGGTACAAATGCTCGTGCTTATCACACAAACATTTGCCCCTTGCAGGATTCGAACCCGCAACCGCCTGGTTTAAAAGTCCGGTGCGCAAACGACTACACCAAGACGGTCGTCTAAAATAAAGGAAAACCCCGTTGACCGCTGTGTTGACATCGCAGCAAAAACTTTGTTTGTTCGAAACCCTCAGTGTGCAAGTCCGACTCGCAGTAGCCCAGTTTGCTAATTATTTGTTTTAAGTTACATTAGCATCTAACCAATAATAAGTTGTCAAACGCTAACTGCAGCTTCACGGATTATTTTAAATTTTTTACTTTATTCAATATCGATATTTCTCGTGATGTCTCATCCCTAGTGCCATCGCGATCAAAGGTAATGTGTTTGTAATGTGTTGTTCTTTTCAGGAAATTGGGGGGATTCTCAAGTGGCATACGGATTATGGTAAGTGGCTTCGGGATATTCCCTTGAGACTGGAGAGAGAGAGATTTACAGAATTTTGGGCTACGAAATTGACATTGACGACATTTGTCATGATAAAACTAAAGTCCTACCCTCATAGTCATATTCGGAAGGTATTACTTAAAATAAAGTGACTAATACTATTTAGTATTATCTGGTGTTTACTTCATTAGAATTTAGAGACAAACAGGATGTCCGAAAAGAAGCGTGCCGAATTGTCACTAATAAAAGTCTCATGGTTTGGAAGATAATGCCACTTTTTTTATATTTTTCTTGTATGAAGAATACATGAAAATGGCATTATCTCCCAAACTATAACACTTTTACTAAAGTCATGTTATTTTTTTAAAAGGTCTATGACTAAGCTATCTCTAGTTTCAGTATAGCGTGGCATTTTTGAACAAAAAGTGACATTATTTTTCAGACCAAAATACTTTTTTTTTAGTTTATCTGAAAGGCCTTAGGCTAGGCTATTTCCAGTTTTAGTTTGGTTCCTTTTTTTGGACACCCTGTATATTACATAAAAGTTTCTTTATACTTACTTACAACTTAATTATAACTGCAATTAAATATAGACCGACCACCTAACTAAGTTTTCACCTGCGGGGTACAGGGGTGTGGGGGTAGACGAGAACAGGGTCAGTGAGAGGTGTGGGAGGCGAGCGTCCGTGATTTGATTGGGCGATTTGAATATCGAAAAGAATCCGAATTTCAAATATTAGAATATCAAAATTCAAATCAGCCTATCAAATCGACGACCGTCTTGGTGTAGTCGTTCGCGCACCGGACTTCTAAACCAGGCGGTTGCGGGTTCGAATCCCGCAAGGGGCAAATGTTTGTGTGATAAGCACGAGCATTTGTACCTAAGTCATGGATAGAGGCTCATGTATCTGTTCTCGTCTACCCCCGCTCCCCTCTACCCCGTAGGCGAGGACCCATTTAGGCGGTCGGGCTACAGATATTATCATGAATAACTTAGGTAAAAAAGTAGCTCAGAGCCTAATAATTAACTAAAATTCAATAAAATAAATTCATTTATTTCTGCATATGGAATAGACCCAACTAGGGGCACTTATACACGTCCCAATATTAACTGAGACACTCAACAGAGACACAAAATAAGTACTAGTGCAAATATTAGCAAGCTATGCAGGATATAGTGGACAAGTATGAACGCAATAACATTTGCACTCTTTGTACTTCCATTCTCATAGATCGGTGAGACGGCAAACCGCCGTGACAGAAGAGAATCGGGCTTTTGACGGGGATGTCAACATCACCAACATCTTGATTCCGAGGTGTTTCAAAGTTATTTCAACCAAGTTAGATAAAACTCATAATACAAGATTTGATGAAATCAAGTTTGTCAGGAAAGTTTCCTTTATTCCCCACTACAAGGGATCTACATTAATTTAGCCAGACATAAATCTACCTGACTGTAAATTAGTTCCGACTTCCGACTAGCCGCGCTCACGTTGGTTTATACCATCAGGTGTCAGATTAAGGAAAGATATACTTAATCGTGGCTAAGTAAGGTTCAGTATAAACCAACCTTAAATTTAATTTGAAGACCTGCAAGATTTTTATTTTATTTTGTACTACCCGTGATTAAGAAATTTTAGTTAGGATGGATATTGTATACTTTGTCAAACGAATTCAATTGTATTCCTTTCAGGGGATGATTCTGCTGGTCTGATACAAAAACGTTTATTTAGTTATTTATTTATTTATTTACATTTGCGTATTAAATACATTATAAGGATAAAACATATAATACAATTTGTGAACTTATGACCTAGTTACCCAGAAGGTATGGCAAATTTGAGGGCAGTTTAATGTATGTAAAGTAGTAGGTGAAATATTACAAAATAAAGATATTATGTTATACGTAGATTTACTATGGGACCAACACCAAAATCACCAAAAATAAAAATTGATCGGCTGATCACTACTTAGGGAGGATGTTGAACCACTCATAAAAGGTGTTGCATTGGATGAGTACAAACACCCTCCTAACACAAAAATTAGCTAAATGCACCTTTTAATTCTAGATCACTGATCAGTTGTTACAACCTTCATGATTTTTTGGAGCAATTTTATTAATAGAGACTTTTTTACAGTTTTGTGATATCTCCATCTGAACGATCCTACCAGCGGTAGTTATTATTAGCCAATAGGTGCTGCCTGGTAGCTACCGTCCCACAGGAGCACAGCGCCAAGCAGCTTGATGTGTTCTGTCGGTAAGTGGAAGTGCCAGAACCTTCTGAGTGAGCTTGCTCCACCGTCAACTCTGTCTACTTCACACGTCTGGCTTTGTCTAGAGTCAAGAGCAAACCCATTTCAAATTAAAATAAAAAATAATTTCGAAACTGTGTTGAAAGATAGCCCAACAATACAGAGACACATATCTTCTAACTTCACCTAAAATCCTAACTATTTCTGTAGCATAATACGCCCAAACTGTAAGCTTTAGGTACCGCCACCGCTCTAAAAGAATGTATCGAATTACCCTGTATATTTTCATTAGTGTGTCCCCCGCGTTACCCGTGATTCTTTTTAAGGGAAAACAACAAATTGGTATTAGCCGGATTGGAATTCCGATATTGGTTTACAGTCACGCTCTCTGTTCCATTTTACGGTTCCGTAAATCTAAAAGAAAAAAATTAAGCCCTTATAGGATCAATTTGCTGTCCGTTTGTTGTCTGTCAACACCCTTTTACACGCGTTGTAGCGCTAAAGTGCTGCGTTCTATAGCGTTGAGTTGTGTTGTACTGTACCTGTAGTATACCGTCAAACAGAGCGCGGGCGCTAGTTAGCGCCCGCGCTCTGCAGTACGCGTCGCTTTAACGCGGCATTATGTGACTCAATGCTAAGTACGCTTTCTGTTTGGCCAGCCCTGGTTCCGTCAGCAATTTAGCTTAAAGCGAAAAGTACGGATCGACCGGTCGGAGTATGGTCGTAATGGATGTCACAAGCCACATCGCATGTAAGATCTACGACTTACGCGCGCGTTTGTCGTCGCGTCTGTCGACCCTACGCTGTTAGGTGATATGAAGTGAGAGAAAGAGAGGCAAATATGTAGGTGCTTATAGCGGTAGGCTATTGGCGTGCCACGATCTCAATTTGCTATTTACTAAAATAACTTTGCCGAGTGGTCGTTCTGTACTTGTACTATTTTATTCTGTGGTTTGGCGAAGTCCTTAGGAATTCGTGGCGGTATCAAGTTGAAATACCAAATATTGATATGCGGTATCTTGCGGCTAAAAAAATAATTTCTTAACTCGACGGAAAGATACTGCCATTTGAACCTTATTTTCAAAATCTTTACAGTAGAATCAAAACCTATTGGGCGCTTTACATAAACATACAATAAAAAAAACTGAATTCGTTTTTAAATTACATACTTACTTACTAACAAAAACACTAGTAACTATAATAGTAATATATATATATATATACAACTTATTAATTAAAATAAAAAGAAAAACAAAAATAATTATAAAAAGGGTCCTTGTAGTAAGGTTTCAAGGTAGCTGCCAGCTCTTGGGTCACTACTGATGTCAACCAGCCTCTTGGAAATCTCTTTGAAAAAAGAGATAGCGTTGGGACCCCACGGACCCAGTGTTTCGACTCCAAACGGTACAAAGAATCAAAATAAATTGTCAAGAAGAAAGGTCTTATGGCAATAATTGAGGACAAAATCAGAAAAGTTGTGGTCACATCGCAGACAACCTTTTGTTCAAACTACTCAAGTGTGTAAGGAACCCAACGCCAGAGTCTAACTCGCACTTGTCCGGTTTTTTATATATTTTTTCATTATCGGAGTAAACAGGATGAAAACGACTTAACAACGTATCTCCGTATTTATTTAAGCAATTTATCGAATCACATTGTTATTTCTTTATTTTGTCTCTTAATTGGCATTTTGCTTAGATTTACTTTTAATCAAAGGCATTATTATTTTAAAATTAAAAAGCAGTAAAATGAGAATTAATGTGCTTTAATAAGGCCTAAGCATTCTTCCATATTGTTTGTTTATTCCATACGCAGGCTTTGACACAGGCAAAATTAGGATGTTAGATAGTTTCACCCCTTTCCATACACAATGAAAACAAATAAAAAAAATAATTAATTTAACACTTTATTCGCTACTATCTGTAATATTTGTACAAATGATAGTATTTGCCTTTTATTCAATATTGTTCGTTTTGACCTGGCCAGCAAAATCGGATTATGAATAAATAGAAATAACTTCTTACGGCAAAAGCGGGTTCAATATACGAAAACAATGGAAAAGTGTCCTTCCGCCCTGTACCATACATATCCGATTGTGTGGGTGTGGAATGTACAGACCCTTGTATTCCCTTTTCTTCGGGAAAACAAGAATTGTCGTGGGTCGAGTCTGTGTCACTCGACAAACATGTCTTTATGTACAAAGGTGTATTAAGTTTCATGTGAAAAGCTTAACAACATAAATAAATCCTTCTTACGGAATATATCTGAACACTGAATTGTTGCAAGGAAGAGTTTTAATGCACGTACTATGCACGCAGTGCTAGTTATTTCTCTGTAGTATAGTATAGTTTATTTATTTCTCTGTGCCTATGGCGCCATCTACAAAACAAAAATATTTTCACAACCCGCACTTCACTTGCCTAATTTTGAGTAAATCTACTTTTATATATCTTTTCTTTGAACTTGTTTGTGACTATGCTCAAAAACCAGTAGGTACTCTTAAAAAGGGGTAATTTTTATTTTTTGTGTTTTTAAAAATGAGATCAGTCCATAAACGTAGAAGATATTCTGCTGTGACAGACTAGGACGGACGGACTGAACGATCTTATAAGGGTTCCTTGTCGGACTACGGAACCCTAAAAATCACGTTTTGTTTTGCTAGAAATTATACTTCTAAAAATAGCTGGGTTATTATGTACATGCCATGAATAAAGTATATTGCTGTCGTAATAAAGTATGAAGAGTGTAGTATCTTATGCTGTTATGATAGATTTGGTTTTGCAATAAAACCAGCAAAGTAGGAGACGGACTCGCGCACGAAGGTTTCCGTACCATATTCTATGTAATATTATACACTATTATGACCTTTTTTGTATTAAAACGGCAAAAAAATCACGTCTGTTGTATGGGAGCCCCCCTAAACATTGTTTTATTCTTATATACTTATTTATTTTTTTAATGAATATACAACCTAATATTCTGTAAGTATTTTAAACATCAGACTGTTGCAGTCATTAATTTCAAGCATACGCTTTATGCTCGATATTCGCAAAAATCACATTTGTTGTATGCCACTTATATGTTTGTTAATAATATTATATTCTGTTTTTAGTATTTTCTGTTTCTGTTATTACGGCAACAGAAATACATCATCTGTGAAAATTTTAACTGTCGAGCTATAACGATTCATAAGATACAGCCTGGTGATAAACAGAAAGATATATTGTTTTGTAGTGGATTTTTTTTCTTTGGATACGGAACCCTAAAAATTTACAATCTGATATGCTGCCCACTAAAATATCGGACCTTTCTACGCAGTAACGGTTTCCCAGATATTTAACTAGGAGACAGTCCAATTTATGTAAGCACATAAATCTTGGTCGCTATCGAGTGTAAAATAAAATAAACAGCGAAATTCAATTTCAAATATTGTTAAATTTTCAGAGTAATCGGATTCCGACGACGGCGGAGTCGCCTTTAACGAATTTAGTGTCACCTCGAACCACGATGGTAGAGGTTCACTCCATGCTATGCCCTACGTCATTATCTAAATATACACCATGTATATCCCGCTTCGTTAACGAAGGATAATCCTCTAGGTACACATAAGTTACATCATGCCCTATTATATGCCAAATTTATTTTTCAGTTAAAAGTGTTACGGTTTTCGAGATTAACTATTTAACTGCCGCACTCAGAGTCGTCAATAAAATTGAATGTATAATTAAATCTCGTTCTGTCAGTTCCTTTGTCAATGTAATAAAAAAGGACGGCTTGATACTTAATGAACGATTAACTTCAATTGACGTCTCTGAGTGCGGCAGTAAGTGATGTATAACTACTTCTACAGTTAATGACTTTTGAAAAGCCTGTTTCTATTCTCTTGAATATCCCAAACACCAAAATTAACAGTAACTTTTTTAGGACATAATTAACACTCGAAACCAAAATCTTAAAGAGAAAAAACGTTTAAGTTACTAAACTGGAACCAACTAAGCATTTTTCTTGCCATGGCCAGCTTGGTTCTGCTTTTCAGCGGGAGCCATAGATGAAATAGGCTTATTACCAGAACTTACCAATTAAAATAAATATTTTAAGAATACATATTTACACAAATCATGTAATTATTATTTTTTAATTATTATTAGCCCAAATCATCCCACTGCTGGGCAAAGGCCTCCTCCAACTTCTCCGCCGATTCCTGTCCAGTGCCAGTCTGCCATGCTGTCCGGTAAGTATCGAAATTATCCGAAGGTGTCCACTGGGTAACGATTCAAACCCTTCTGTCAGGATGCATTCTGCATACGTGGCCGGCCCACTCCCACTTCAACCTGGCAGTCTTTTTCACCTAATAATTTATTTATAAATTCAAATAAACTATAACAACTAATGTGTGTGTGTTCAGACAGAACTTAACTAAATTTCAATTGCCTTTCATTGTTGCAATCTTCGATATCATTAATCAATTACCCCACTACGTATTTACCCATTTGTGGTCTGACCAAGATAAATATTCAATTCAATATTTTCACCGTTTAGTTTTCTGGGAAAATCAACATAGGGAATTCTAAAATTTACGTACTCCCGATCTTGTGGGAAAAAACCAGTGAACCGATCAATCACGTTCCGAATTTGCGTGCTAATATAAGAGTGAAAATTTTTATTTTCTATTTTCGTATCTTTGCAAACAATATTTAGACACCAATATTTTTTTTCTTTGTGCTTTAAGCCGCGTTGTAGATAGCACAGATGAACCTGCGTATACTGCGGTAGATTGGGAAGCAAAACCTGAAAGAAACTGGACAAAAGCGAGTCGGACTCGCGCACTGTAGGTTCAGTACAAAATCATACACGACGCAACATAAAAGTCATAAAAGTAATTTAAAAGTCATAAAAGTCATTTATTTATGTATGTAGGCCCACAGGGGGCACTTATACACGTCCCAACATATTATTTTTTAAGCCCTACCACTGCTTCGGGACAAATTGTGGGCTAGTGCTGAGAAGAAGCAGCGCGAGAAACTCAGTCACTATTGTCAAAGCCTCTTTTAAAAATAATGTTATAAATACAGAAATTGTTCTAGTGCCAGCTGGTCCACACGTTTACATCATTCAAATAATCGTCTACTTTATAATAACCTTTTGTCATTAGGGTATCCTTAATAAATGATTTGAATTTGTTAATTGGTAATTCTACAATATTTTTCGGTAATTTGTTAAAGTAATTGACACATTTTCCCATGAAAGAATGACCAACTTTTTGAAGCCTGAATTGTGGAATAGCAAGTTTATTTTTATTTCTAGTGTTAAAATTATGCGTATCACTTTTCTTTGTAAATAAATGCAAGTTTTTACGCACATACATAATATTTTCATAAATATATTGAGAGGCTACATACACATGTTAATATCCTTATTTCTTTAAAAAAATATTTCAATGAATCTTGAGGTTTGAGGTTATAAATAGCACGTACGGCCCTTTTTTGTAGTACAAACATTGATTCTATATCAGCAGCTGAGCCCCATAGTAAAATACCGTACGACATCAAGCTGTGAAAATAACTAAAATAGACTAGTCTGGCCGTTTCAACATCAGTCAAGCGCCGTATCTTTTTTACAGCGAAAGCAGCTGAACTAAGTCTTCCTGACAAGGCCACGATATGAGGACCCCATTGTAGTTTTGAATCTAAAGTAATTCCTAAAACTGTTGTTGAATTTATAGTATTTAGCAGTTTGTCTTTTATCAAAACATCTGTTGAGGCCTGTCTGACATTAGGCATCGTAAACTTAACACATTTAGTCTTATTCCCGCTAAGCAAAAGGTTGTTAACGGTAAACCAATGCAATACTTGTGAAAGAGTATTATTTACATCGTCAAATGTATCTTTCCCCCTGGGAATTTTGAATATAAGTGAAGTATCATCAGCAAATAATACTATATCACAAAGATCTTCCACAAAGTGTGGAAGGTCATTTATATAAATTAAAAACAATAAAGGTCCCAATATCGATCCCTGGGGCACACCCATGGTCAGAGGTGCTCCAGAAGACTCAACCCCATTGATGCATACTTTTTGTGTTCTACTTGTTAGGTAAGATTCAAGTAGATTTAATGCATTCATTGAAGCCCCATAATGTCTTAATTTTTTCAATAAAGTTTTATGTTCTACACAATCAAAAGCTTTTGAAAGATCACAGAAAATACCTAAAGCATCTTGTCTATGATCATAGGCATCAAAGATATGTTTTAATAGAGCAACTCCCGCATCAGCAGTACTTCTACCTTTAGTGAAACCAAATTGTTTTTCGTGTAGTAGATGGTTTAAAGAAAGATGTGCTAGTAGTTGATTGAATATTACCTTTTCAAATATTTTACTGAGGACCGGAAGAATCAATATTGGTCTAAAATTAGAGGGGTCACTTTTCTCGCCGGATTTAAATAGCGGTATAATTTTACTAAATTTCATTAGGCTTGGAAACTGGCCATCATCAATGCACTTGTTAAAAATTATTGCTAATTGAGGAGCTATTGTGTTGATAATTGATTTTATAATATACACAGATAGTCCCTATAGATCCTCAGTCTTTTTCATATTTAAATCTAGAAATGCCTAAAGTGCAGTGGAGAATCGCACTGGTCGACATTGGACTTGAGAATCGATTCCGCAAGTTCTGAAGAAGATGCAAGTTCTTTAGTTGTAGAAGGTGCAATATTAGAAAAAATGACTCAAAGGCATTTGCAACTTCTTGATTGGATGTGATCAATTTACTTTCGACTTTTAGTGAGAATGAGCTACTTTTTGATTTATTTTTACAAGTTTCCTTGTTTATTATGTTCCAAGTAGCTTTTGCCTTATTGTTGAAATTTAAAACTATTCTACGAATATAGTTTGACTTTGCTGCAGCACATACTTTTTTAAATATCTTAGAGTAATTTTTAACATATTCAATAGTATGTGGATCCTGTGAGTATTCTCTTATACTATATAAGTCATACAATTTAATCCTACTTTTATGAATACCTGGTGTAGCCCAGTCATTAAATTTACATTTAACTTGATTTGTCTTAACCTTCTTCAGTGGAAAGATTTCATTGAATTGATTTTTTATTAATTCAAAAAGGTCTTCGTATAATTTATCAACATTATCGCAATTATTGGGTATAGTTGAGTTTACACTATTACAAATTGTATCCCTTAATCCTAAGAGAGAACAAATCGTTTTGAAATTTTATCCTTTAACCAGTCACTAACAGAATAAGTGACATTTAGGTATGAATGGTTAACGACAGATGATAATTCATAACAATTATGTTTTAGCGAAAATGTATACCCATAAGATTCTCCCCCCCCCCCCAATGTTGTCAAAAGGCGACTTCAGAATGTCTCACGCGTGTTATTTACATGTAATAGTACAAGTAGTTGATCTAAAACTGTATCATGCAAGTTGTTCAAAATTCAAAATGCCACGTTCATTTCGTTTAAATTTAGGCTGCTTTATTTCCTTCATCGGACGGCTAATCCTGATAACTTCTGAAATTTTTGACAAGCATTTACCGTGTGTCTCAACCATGGCTTGATGGACACAATTACGAGCTGCTCCCGGGGAAATGGCCCGGGGCGGAAATTAAGCAGCGACGTCACCTCTGGGCACAAACGCGTTAAATGGCAATAGTGGTTAAGCGATAGGGTGGGATCGGGAGGTTAACGCTGTTTTTACGGTGAGATTTTTAAATAAGGGCCACGTCATCATAGAAGATCATCGTGAAAGAATGAAAAATCAGATTTTTCAGGCCAGCAGTTAAGCTTTTAGATGCCCTACTGAACCAAAAATTGCACTTTAAGGTTTAATATTTCGTAAATGGAGCAATAAATCGAAGTTTTGCGTGAGTTAGTGATCCGAATATCTGTCCGTGCTGTATTTATTGTTTTACACTTATACACATTATATATATATATTTGACTATAATTTAGTTTATTACTATTTATTAATAATATGTATTGTATTTTTAAAAATGTTTGGCGTATCAGTCCGTGACCTCACTCGGCTAGGGTCTACTGAAAACCAGCGTAGGGGCCCCTAGCGGGTCACGACTTAAGCTGAGTGGGGGGCCCTTTTAATATGGACATCACAGACGCACAACTGCACAGTCCGACTGGCTTACCTACATAAATTGTAATTTTGTTGTGTTTCTTGTTTTATAACCGTGCCCGTTACGTTGTTTGTTTTCGTGTGTTATGTGATGTCCATTCATTAATCAATGTATTTTCTTTCTTTTCTTTCTTTCAAAAATGTTTTTAGAAAACCCTAAGTCATTTTATAATACCTATTCAACGTTAACTACCACGATGGGGTAGACGACGAAAAAAAAACATCCCCACTTCACATGTAGGGCTACCCTAAAAAAAACAGAACAAAATTTTATTGTACCACTTTGTCGGCGTAGTTACTATACATACACCTAGGTACAAATTACAGCTTTGTACTAAGCTTAGTATGACATGACAAACATAGCTACTAGCTAGTAGCTAACGGTCTCTTAGTAAAACCTTGGACAGACATACAGACGGACATGACGAAACTTTAGGGGTTTCTAGTCAGGACTACGGAACCCTAAAAAGGTAATTAATAAAAGAGGATTGAGTAAAGGTCATCAGAGAGGAAACACCTATGTCGACAACCTATTATTATAAGGGTTACAACACATGTATAAGCGGGTCATTTCGGCAGTTTTTGTTGTTCAATAAAGCCGATCTGAAGCAATTACTTCACCGATGGCTTCATTCGGCTTGTGCATATAGGTTCAATCGGGTTGTAACGCATCGTCAGCTTTGCCGATTAATGTCCTCCTAGCCGAATTTCGACTACAGTTGCCAATCTCAACTGAGATCAGCCGACTGCGCGTGAGATATTATAGTGCACAAGTGTGTGCGCAATACACAGGTGCACTCTCTGACCTTAGAGAGACCAGGCGCTGGACCAACGGCTTAACGTGCTTTGCGAGTCACGGGGGTGTTAACACCACCAGCTTCCTGACTCCGGAGCTTGTGTGAGTTATTCCAAGACAGAAAAACCGATGAATGCTTCTCGAAATCAGGCAAAAATACCTGCCCTACAAATATTTACAGTTGATGCTATTTTTATGAAATATTCACAGGTAAAAAAGCGATTGCATAACCTCTCCAGGCGTTGGCAGAGCCTGTCGAAATTTTCAAGTGCTTCTTAGCGCTATAATGCCGCGTTGCTTTCATCAATGTCATTGATTGGAACGCGGGTTCAATCCAGTTCAGTTCAATTTCCATGTAGTCTCTAATATTTCAATTGCAAAGTGAATGCTTATATCACTTAAAATAAAAAATACATACGATTCACTTCAACCCTATTAAAATATTTTTGTTTGTTTAACCTCATAAAGTCACCGGAAGCAAACCAAGCACAGTATAATATAAACTGATGAGTAATTAGAAATCTATTAATTAACGTTGAACTTGAGCGTTACTAAATAATGCGCATACATTAGTTAAACAAATATTCGGTAATATTCACTCAGATTCGTGAATTACAGGACTGTGTTATTGTTTGTTTTGGGGGGTAAAAGCCTTTTGGGGGGAAGGGGGAACATAATGGTTGTATTGGAGTAGGTGATTACTTGCATTTAACAACAAATTACTTATTAATGTAAAGGGGTGGCGTAAGAGGCTGTGTGTTGAATTTTAGATGAATCAATCACTGAGATAAACAGTTAATGGGTTGCCAAATAAACTTTGACTTGAATGGAGTGACATGAGTGTCGACAGTGTTATTACTCGACGACGGAAGGAGGGTTATATTTTTTGAGAGTATGTGTGTATGTATGTATAATTGTTTGGCGCGCCCTACAGCCCAAACGGCAAGTTTTTGACATATGAGGTGTCGTTCAATTTGTTAAAATTGTGTGAGTGACATAGGCTACATACATTCAAAAAATGGCGCCCGCAAATGGAAATAAAGGGGGGAGGGGGGATTGTTTTTTTCCTTACCATAGCGATATGGGTAAAAAAGCTAGTAAAAAAAACTTTTTTTTTAAATTTATTCAGTTATACATCTTAACACTAAGTTACATGTTTTTTGAACGATATGAATATAAGCTTTACAGCTTTACCGCATACCGGCGCCGTTATATCTACTTATATTTCAAAAATATAACAGTTATTGCAGTCGAGTGTTTTCATTATTTATGTTTGCTTCTTTATAAAAAGCAAATTGCGGACTCGTGACCTTAGGAATTATTTTGGCACCTGCAACGCAGTGGTTCCGCGGAATAAAATCGCGCCGTGAATTCTTAGCCCTGCATTTCGTCACCTTGTTATGAAGAAAAAACAAAATGATATAGGACACATTTTAAATTACACTTTAAGCTCTTTGACACTAACGCTCTTGCGCGAATTCTGAATTCGTCCATTGGGCGGGTGCATTCACAATTAATAGCTAATAACTACACACATTGAGCGCCATGGTGGTCACCGGTGACCCCTAAACAATAATAAATAAATTGTTTCAACAAACACAACAATTACCTAGCCCCAAACTAAGCGTAAGCTTGTGCTATGGTGGCTAGGATAACGGATAGAAATACTTAAATACATATGAACATCCATGACTTAGGTACAAATGCTCGTGCTCATCACACAAACATTAGCCCCTTGCGGGATTCGAACCAGCAACCGCCTGGTTTAGAAGTCCGGTGCGCGAAACAATATAATTATATTGTGTCTAGGTTCCGTGGGAGTCAAAGGCTTAAAGTAGAAAGCCGGTTTATTGATATCTGATAAAATATTTTAAGTAAGATCTATCATCCACTATTCTTCTATGCTAGTTATTACTAATACACAATTTGAAATGTAAACGGGTTTTATTAACATTTTTAATTATGTTACGATTCCTATATTAGCAGTCAGGAGCATGCTCTAACAAACTAAAGGGTACTAAAAGTAGCACATTTTATCTCAAGGAACTTCTTTTATTAGTTTTAAATTACTTTCAGATGACTTACGCTATTAGGGACGAGAAAACTTTGAATAACAAATTGGGTAGAAAGTATGTAAGCAAGCTAACACAGTTTGATGTTACGCGTTCTAATTGGAGCGTTAGATGAAAAGTTATAACAACAAGAAAATACAGCCAGTGGCCTCCTATTTTTAGAGTTCCGTACCCAAAGGGTAAAGGGTAATAGGTTCCTTTACCCTTTTGGGAGCTTCACTTAAATAAATATTTAAGTGAAGCTCCCAAAAACGAACTTGATTTTATGCCGTTTTTTAAAACTAAAAAGGTTATTATTAGTGTTTAATGTTGTTAGATATTGGTACGAAACCCTTCATGCGCGGTTCTGACTCGCACTTAGCGAGTTTTTTTATTATTTTATTCCATTAAATTTCAATATTGTTGTGATTTTTCCGTATTTTCAAATCTTGATACTATTTTCATATGCATCTATCTACACCTACTGATTAATTTTAATTAAACTGTAAATAAAATTCAAATTACTTATGTAAATTTATTTAAAAAAAACCTGCCAAGTGTGAGTCCGACTCGCGCACGAAGGGTTCCGTACCATTATCTTTATAACATTACATATTATTAAACCTAACATTTCTTTTAATTAGCAGAAAAAAACACGTTTGTTGTATGGGAGCTCCCTTCAGATATTAATTTTATTCTGGTTTTAGTATTTGTTGTTATAGCCACAACAGAATTACAATATCATCTTTAAAAATTTCAACTGTCTGACTATCCCGATTCATGAGATACATTCTGGTGACAGACATACAGACGGATAGCGAAGTCTTAGTAATAGGGTCCTATTTTACCCTCGGGTACGGAACCCTAAAAACTACCATAATTTAGATAGAACATGTATTAGAAATTTTTTATTGTATTTTCTGTAGTCCTTATGAACTTAAAATCAGCTGAATTACTTTTTGAACTGGATAGTCTATTTTTTTATCTTAATAGAGTAATAAAAAGTCAGCCTAATAAATCCCACTGCTGGGAAAAGGCCTCACCTCAACTATAAGGAGGTAGGTACGAGCCATACTCCACCACGAGGGCTCAGTGCGGATTGATGGAGGGGTGTATGTAAGGCAAGTGACAAACCTTACTGTCAGAAGTTATCAAGCCGCCCTAGGGCCTCTGATTAGGTTTAACGACTAATACCAAAGATATTAGCCGGGACCAACTGCTTAACGTGCCTTTCGCACGGAGATGCTTGTCATGGACGTCACTTAAATGGTCGGAATGGTCACCCATCCAATCACGACCGCGCCGCGGGTTGCTTAACTTTGGTATCACTACCAAAGCGCTGCCGCACTGCGCCACAAGCACCTCTATAATAGAGTTATAATAATAATTAATCTTCTTCTTTTCGTGGTGACTTTAGTGTTATACTCGTATATATTTGAGGACCAATACTCAGCGACTAACAGAATATTATCAGTGGCAGGTCCTCGCGTATGCATCATCTTTGGCTCTCAAGATCTCGCTGTGGTATGTGGGGGTTATCGGGATTAAAAAATCGATCTAGATTATCTTAATAATCGTCTTATGTTTAGGAACACGCGTGTTTTAGAGTTTTCATGCGTTTTTTTTTTCACATTGTTCAACGCAGAATAAGTCGCTAATTTCGCCCCGCTACGCAAGAGCGCCGTGGCCGAATGCGTATGCCGTTGGACTGACAACGCCATGAGGCTAAAGTTCGATTTTCGCTCGGTGACGAAACGTTTTTACTTTTGTGTTTTTTATTTGTATTTATTCAAGTTTATAAATTTTTAGCCCAGGTACTGGTACGAATAAGCGGTCATAATTACTGGCGATGTTGACGTGCAATGAGAATTTCAGTCGTTCTGTATCTTATTACCGAGTATATGCATACACAGTCACGGGCAATAGTTAGTGATAAAATAAATCATGAAATTTTCATCATATCCATTAGTTAATATACTTTACTGTTTAAATAGTGAATCAGATTAACGTCGGTGCTCGCCATGCCGAAATGTTTATTTGACTGAATCTATTTTTAAGTCAGTTGTACTGCTGTTTGATCACACACATAAAACTTTAGTGCCTGTCTGTAAGCAGTGATTCTTCGTAATATTTACGGCATTTGGACGACGGTTTTTTGACTTCTAGATGTTTTCAATTCAAATTAGATTACCTTAACAAGTGATGGATTATTCTAAATGACGGTTATTATAGTTTTTACGAAATTAAATCAAATTTCCACTTACAAAAATTAATCGACTGTGTCATCCGGTGGGACTCGAACCCACGTCCCTTCGCTATCCGGGCGAGTGCTCTTACCAACTAAGCTACGGAGGACGTTAGTCAGTCGACGAATTTTTGCAAGTGCTTGCTACGCCAGTGAGCCGGCGATCGATTTCATCACTCACTGGCGGCTCACTGGCGTAGCAAGCACTTGCAAAAAGTAAATAAGTGAAATTTGATTTAATTTCGTAAATGACGGTTGTTACAATACAAGTAACTGCCCAGTTACTTGTAGCTTCGAGCTTTGCTTGGTTACTACTATTTAATAACAAAAGACTTTATAATTCGTAAGTCTTGGCTAAAGAACAAAAAAATCTATACACTTGCTTATATACACAAAAAAAAAACAAAAGGCGAAAAACTTTTTTAATTATTATTGACTAGCTGTTGCCCGCGACTTCGCCCGCGTAAACTACTATTTCTGTATCCTACAGAAACTGTGGATTTTTTCGGGATAAAATGTAGCCTATATGTTATTCCAGACTATAATCTATCTCTGTGCCAAATTTCATCCATATCCGTTCAGTAGTTTTTGCGTGAAGAAGTAACAAACATACACACTCACACACTCACAAACTTTCGCATTTATAATATCAGTGGGAAGTGGGATATTCACATTGAAAATGAGACGCGAGATACCAGGATCACAGTATTATCAGCGAGGGATAGAAATCAAACAAAACAACAAAAACCCGAGGATTCAGGGAAATCCATTCAAAATAAGGGAATAACCATTTTAAGCACTCCATCAGCCGAACGCATTGGTAAGGAATAGGGCGGAAGCACAGAATAAATACTAGTAGTACCTACTACCTGCAGAAGTATTACTCTGCAACGGTATTCAAAGAACGTCTACTCAATTTCGTAGAAAATAATTATGATGTTGAATTATGATGATGAATTATGATGATGAATTATAATGATGAATTAAGGTCACCTGCGAGTCGAGCACCTTTTCGTTTAGACGCTCACCGAAAAACAATGCAAGCGAATTTGACTTATTACTCTCGACAACGATTTACAATACACTAAACCTATTCAAGGACGTCAGAACATGCAGCGCGATAGGGTTGAGAGCTACAAGAATCTACTATCGCCATCTAGCGCACCTTACAAGCACTTCACTCATGTTTATCCAGCTAGCAACGTAGTGTTGCGCGCCGCCGGTAAATAAAACGTTCGCGTGTGTCACTGCCTGTTCGCGAGTCCCAACTGGATTATACTGCTGCGGCAGTAAGCCCCACGTAGGTACATTTTTGGTACCAACACTGGGAGTGAGACAGGTCTGGCGGGAGCGTAAAAAATCCCTCGCGCGTGTGACTTCAACAATTGTATATATGTATGAATAAATAGTTATTATCTGCATTGGTCTTGTACATCTGCCAGATCATGGATCATGGTCAGCGGATCCTAGACCCTCGCGTGCGAGTGCACAACCGGGATAACGCTAGGAGGATGATCTACATTAGTCTCAGCGACTCTTACAGACGTTTTAAGTAATGTGTGGGTGAAGACTACTTGATAACTCCACCTCCAATAGTATACCCTTATTTGTAAAGTCTGAATAGATGTCAGGTGGTTTAGTAACACTTAGCCTAAAGTTCACTGAAACATATTGTTTGACTTGGGATGGGAATTCTGTCAAATTAACCATCAAACGAGGTTTACCGGTCGTATAAGCATTGCTTAACATGGGTGTTAATAACTTACAATAACAACTAATGTTCTTTTACTGTTAGCAAAGCTCTTCAAAACCCCATAATTTGGCAGTTTGTTAACTAAAATTTCGAACTATTTATTTAAAGCTTAACTTCTATGCTTCCAACATTCACCGTAGCGAACTCGTCAAAAAACTTACTCCACAATTACTTGCAAAAACGCTTTTACATTTCCCTGGGCGCGTTTTGTTTTTGTTGAAAATCGCAATGTATCACTCAGCCGGCAGTGATATACGATGGACGTGGCATTCAAAAACTCCAATCGGTTATAAAAAAGGCAATTGTCAAATAAATCATGTTTTCTATAAAAAATAAAAGCCTGGCCAGGTAATTCTGTACGGATGACAGCACGTCGAGGTATCTGACATAGATAAATTAATCACTATGTCGTTGTTGTGATGGGGGGATTTTGCAATGTAAGTAGAAGTGTGTAGTCTGATGTGCTAGCCGCTATTCTAGATTGTGGCTTAGTTATTTATTTCAGAAATTAAGAAGCATTGTATTACTAAGTGTCAACTGTTGCCCGCTTGCGTAGAATTGATGATGAAAAACTCAAACTCATATTGTTTTCCAGTAATCATGTCCTCTTATACCATGTCGTATTATATCTGGATGTACAGTGGGCCTCGCATCAAGTTACCCAAATCTGTCAAAATATCTCAAATGATGGAACTCTATGTGATCGATCAACATAAGATTGAAATATGGTTGAAAATTTGACAGATCAGTGTAGGCTGATCGTGTAGCCCACTTACACTTATTCTTTAGATAAACCATAGCCTAAGCATCGAGTTCACCAACACATTTAATCAGTTTATAATTATTTGACTTATTTTGTATATCTGGAATTCTGTCAAACTAACCGTCAATTGAGGTTCATCTGCTGATTAAACATTGGTAAAATCGGGTCTTAATGATTCGTATACAGGCTTATTTTGTGTGATACTGTCCTCAGTTGTCTAAGTATTTACATACTTTAACCAGCATATAAAATGAGAACACTCGTAAGAAGAATAACAATAATTTAAATGTATGTAGTCATAATATGTATGATTTATATGTAGGTATATTTACTTATTTTATGTATTTTTTTTAATTATTTATATAATATACAAATAATAATAAAAATACATAATATTATTATTATTTGTTTATTATCATTACACTTATTCTATGATTTTTGCACTAAACTCCCCCTTCCTGTGAATAAGTATGTCCCTTTACCTAAAAGTTGTCTGTAAGAGATCGCTTATAGCGATAAGACCGCCTACATTTTACATTTTTCTGTGTAAATCGTTGTACTTACTGTGTTTTTCTGTTCTGGTGTGCAATAAAGAGTTATCTCTATCTTAAATAGATAGATAGAGTTATCCTATCTATCTATCTAACAAACTTTCAACCTTACGTGGTTTGCCTCGTTCAATCAAGTAGTAAGTACTGTGTATCGAATGACTTTGAGGCGTCGATAGCTTTAAATTGAGTAACTAGTTTCTAAGTCACTTGTCCCAATCTCAGAGCACTTTGATTTACTACTTAGTTTTAGAGAGACATCTCAAATGCCCGTACCTTTGGATTGCGTTGACTTAGAAGCTTAATTTTTGTACCAACAAGGGACCGTTGATAATAATATAATATAAGTCAGCCTATTAGATCCCACTGCTGGGAAAAGGCCTCACCTCAACTATGAGGAGGAACGAGCCATACTTCACCACGCGGGCTCAGTGCGGATTGGTGGAGGGGTGTATGTAAGGCAAGTGACAAACCTTACTGTCAGAAGTTATGAAGCCGCCCTAGGGCCTCTGACTAGGCTTAACGACTAATACCACAGATATTAGCCGGGACCAACCGTTGATAATATTTGACGTTAACTTTTGAAACTTGATATACTCACGAGTAATACTCAACCAAGCCAAACGACAAATGTCAAACGAATTATGACGACGAATACAACGAAATTACCGAAGGCAATTAAAAAGCAATAATGTTACAATTTAGATGAAACGCCGAAGTTTTATTTTGTTTAACACCATTGCTTTTTAATCAAAGGAGATTGTATAAAATTGGCCTATGGACCGTTGAGAATTTTGATTAGTAATTAATTATAGTTTTATTTTATTATGCCTGGAACGTACATTAGAATCCAACGGACACCTAAAGTTAACAAATTCAAATAAAAAAAAATTTTGAGTGATTGTCACAACTTCCGTAATCATACGGTATAGTTTTATTATTTATCTATGCTTCCGTTTCATGAAGGCGCGATCAACTCCTTGTGTTGCCAGAGTTCTCAATGAAAAATGTCAGGCTTCGTTTCGATGCCAACAGATGGCGTGGTATACAATATTGCTTACTCTTGAAGTGAAGGTCTGGGAAGGTATTCTTGATTCTTAATTCTATGAAGTGGATTGACAGGTCGTACTGTCGCTTGTCTCGCTCTCTCTCGTTTCTTTATTTCGAGCGACAGGGAGCAAAGCAACAGTTCGACCTGTCAATCCACTCCGTCGAATTAAGAATCAAGGTTTAATGAGAATAAAGATCTTTAACCAGGCTTTTACTACAGGGCGATAAACATAACTGTAGAGTGACAAATTGTACTTAGTTTGTGATACCATTTTGTTAAATTGCAGATGTGTTTATAGTTTGCATTATCTGTTACTTATTTTACAGTTTAAATGGTCGCACGTCAGGTAACAAGTTGATTTTTTGTTCTTGATAATACGAGTAATATTATGTTATAAAAGTACAAAGATACTTTTTAGGCTTGCAACACCACTTCTTAAAAAGGTTTTTTAAGAAGACTGCACTGACAAGTGACAGACAACTGACTGACTGACACATGCTTTAGCTGATATGGACAGATCCAAGGCCGTAAAACTAATAATAACTAATAATAATAAACTAAGTTAATTGCATTTGGAATTGCAATCTATCTTGCATTAGGAATTCATTTAGGCTGCGTATTTCTATTCCTTTTATAACCTCAAAACATGATGCATTTTGTGTTATTACTATGTTCCTTCAAGTGTCCGTTGCTAAAAATGAAATGTCTCGAGTTCTGGACTATTCTTATAGTATATCTATCTAGTTTTCATTACGAACGGTTCATAGGCAAACATTCTATGAAGCCAGAACATTCTCCTTTTACTCACAATAATTAATCGACTGTGTCATACGGGACACAGTCGATTAATTTTTGTGATTGAAATTTGATTTAATTTCTTAAAAACTTGCAAAATAATTGCTTAAGTTACAAAAATAATTATACCGTTGCTTTTTGATTACCATCGATGTATTTGTTATATTCGTCGTCGAAAGTTGTCCGACATTTTGTCTAGTTGGCTTGGCGGGTAGTACCTACCTCCACGCGTTCGTAACAAAAAGGATCTTCACAGTCTGGTAGACTGACGGACAAACGGACAGACAGATAGCAAAAAGCAAGGTACGGAACCCTAAAAATGAATGTCATGTAACAGTGTTCAAAATTAAAGTCGTACTTTTTCAGCATTTCCGAGCACACAGCAAGCATATTTTATTTTTACGACATCTCTCAAAGGATTCGCGGTCAGAAAGATGTCGATATCTGCTGTGTCTGTCTCTTTCACTCATTCCTACGCTTACAGCAAGTGAGAGAGGTAGCTAACCGAATTGTTTTTTTAATTCTCTCCGTGGTCAGGATTTTCATTTTATCCCAACGAATTCAATGAAAACAGAATATAAATGGGAACGAATAATGAAACCTTTGTCTTTCGACTTTATCAAGACAAGTTTTTAGTATTCAAAGGGTGTTTGCTTTTAATTTTAACTTAAATCACAATAGTTGCCAAACATATTTTTTTTCTTTAGATTCTACGTGTCATGCCGACAAAAATACTTCATACGTATCTACGCTAGTGGTAAGTGTATATGAAAATTTAGTTTTCTGTTTCGTCTTCGTTTTAATAGTCTATGTACCTATATTTTATGCTGACATCATACTATTTATTGCTTC
This sequence comes from Pyrausta nigrata, assembly GCA_949316185.1. Taxonomy (NCBI): domain Eukaryota; kingdom Metazoa; phylum Arthropoda; class Insecta; order Lepidoptera; family Crambidae; genus Pyrausta; species Pyrausta nigrata. The sequence continues at coordinate 1,285,797 of OX438943.1, forward strand.
TTGTTGATAGAGTTAAATGGGAGAAGCTCACCAATCTGTCATAGATACATTTTGAATTCCCCATAAATCTATCAGAAATCTTATCTATTCTAAATTTCCAATGCTTTTTTTTGACGAAATCCCATCAATCTATATTTAGACCGTGACAAGCGCACACAAATGTGTTGTTGATCAGTTATCTTCATTTTTCGAACATTGTTTACGAATTAGTAATCCCGAATGCTGTAAATCATGACGGAAATCGATATCTGTAGAAGCTTTGCAACCGTAAATCTATGTAACTGTTCAATATTTCGTACAACATAAGACCCAATCGATACGCGGAATCGGTTTCAGTTTGATTATAATCCGCCAAAATTTATTGATGGATTAAAATATTTTCGGTTTGATAATTCTCGAATCACGATAAAATCAGGTCTTAACAAGGAATGCGGTGTGTTAAGTATAACACAATTCTATTTTTGAAATTTTGTACTTAACTGTTATTAAAAACAAAACAATATTGATTATTTTATCAACTTAGAGTCAAGATTTTTTTTAAACAGTCGGTTTAGCATTGTTTGACATATTTTGTAGGAGTGTTCTGTCAAATTAACCATCATCAAGGTTTACCTGTTGTTTAAAGATTGGTGAACTCGGGTCCTACAGTACATTCATCACATGGTTTAGAAACTCCTTATTATGCAAGATAATGCTTTTGTTAGGAGGATCCTCTATTTCGTAACAATATTTTACAGTTTAGATTTAGGTTGTGATACACATGTCTTGATATTTAAGGTACTTATGAACAAGCTGGTATCTATTTTTACTAAAATGAACTCGTATCTGCAGACAGTGCACTAATATCTTCCAAGTTCCCTAAGCTTACGAAAACTTTACCGAGCTTTAGGAGAACTTGCATACTTATTATTATGAGCATGTTCATTACAAATTCTGCCGTTTTTCGACCAGATTGATGCGCTACTCATAACATGACATTTATTAGTTCATAAACTCGAGTATTACAAGATGACACGTGTACAATATATTGTTAGGTACAACCATGATTCACCTTATAGGTATATGAACATATTCAACATGCATTTAACTAAATTACAATTCTATTTTAATATTATTACAAGTCAGTTAGATCACAAAATTTTATAAAATCAAATGACAGGATATACTCTAAGGATTTTTAAAACTTTACTAAGTTTTTTTTTACATTTTATCATCAAAAATGATTTAGTGTCATAATAAGCTTTTTCAGCAAGGAAGCCATTGAGCGCAGTTTTAAACCTTTAACTGTCATTAATCAATCTGATATAACGTGGGATTTTATTATAGATTTTAGGTGCCATGCAATTTACATTTACTCCGGTTGACGATGTCCGTACTTTCACCCGTCACTTTCACTCACGACAGGATGCCAACGTGAACGAGCGTGATGGCTGGACTGGAAAATACTGACATCGTCAACAGGAGTAGGACCTCAGAGTACTTAAAGAACATTTTCGCCGGAATCAAAGAACACTTAATTAATGCAGAGTACCTACCCTCGACCGATCCAATATTACATTCCACCTATCGGAGGAAAAAGCGAAAGCGAAGATTGCTTTACTAGCATACGGAACCCAAACAAACTTCGCCAATTGAGTTGAGTAGTTCGTTTAGTTGGTACGTCCAGTTTTAGTTATCCACAGTTTGGCACTGAAACTTTTAGGAGTCGATTAAAAGCGTATTACAATTGTTAGGGCAACATTTGGTCGGTGGATATATCACACCCTCTTTTCGGAGTTGGGACTCATTTGAATAGGTTGACGTTTGTTTGAAAATGTCGTCAACGACGTGACAGAAATGTTGAGAGTGCTCTAGCTTTAGATTTGACTCCTTTACACCATCATCTAATAAGTTTATTAAATGTAAAAAAATGTTTGTCAAACTCCGTTAAATATTTTGTTGGTTAACCCAGGCTAAGTATCAGACTCACAAAATGTAAATTTTGCCCTCAAAAATTCATGGACGTCCCCAGGTGGGATTCAAATCTATGAGGCCTATGACCCTTTGCAATTCAAGCAAATGATCCTGGAGAACATATTCAGCGACCAATATTTGTGGGCACTATAAAAAAAGTTCTAGGTTTTATTTTTCTTCAGGGTTAATTTTGGCCAATGTACCGTCGCTGACGTGCTTCTCATTAAAAGCGACCTATTATAAAAGGGGTTATCATCCGCCCCCCAAAAGGATGCCTATAACAGTGGTGCGCGTGTTTCACATGCCATTTGCTGGAAATCCGGGGATTTTTTGGATCCTCCTGAGGCCTAAGAGGCTACTAAGCGAGCCACAGCCAGAGAATGGTCCCAGCGGACGCCGACTGGGGTGGGGTTTCCCATGTGTGAATCAGGGCGGGTGGTGAATTCAGATAAATTAAAGACTTGAAGTATTTTTACTAACTCGTTATTGACTCTACGATTCTATTTTAAGTATCAGGGATTTTGCGGTGTGTAAAGGTACACATTGAAATAAATAAAACAAAATTTGACTTCGATCGTAGATTGGATACGTTTGACGCCAATTGTGGACGTCAGCTAAAAATAGAGACATGGGAATTCGAAATCACGTCAGTAATAAATAAAGACGTGGGAATTCCGAATTTCCCAATGTAACAAATTTCTGAGTTTGTTATTTTTGTACACGAGGCGCAATGTTTGTCAAAAATATTCCCATTAATTTTGATTTTATGTTTTTAATCTTCGACGATACTATAATAACTGTGATATTATGTCACATTAAGATGTTTTACAACAAATTCATACATAAAAGTAATTTATGAATATTTCTTTCTATTTTTAAATAATTTTCTAATAACGTTAATAGTTATCTGTTCGTTATTTATGGCTAGTCTTACGAAAAATAAACACCCACTTGAAATTTTATTGAGGTCACTTTTTATTTAACTAAGGGTCTGCGTTAATTCAAATGGGAACTAAGTAGTTGTTGCTACCAACTTGACTTGTGAGGCGTAAAGTTTGTGAGTGATATGGTAATAAAATTAATAACTTTATTAAAATTTAGGAAATACCTACCGAACTAATAAATTGCTAGTATTCTGTCGGCTAACCGTACACTTACTTGTCATTACCCTCTGAAAAAATAATAATCCAGACCAAAATTACAGTCAAAAAGTTTTACAATGTAGTGCAGACAGATATTTTTAAAACTTTTTGAGTGTGTCTGGGTCAAAGGAGATGGAAACGATTACATACAAATTTTGGGCCCAAGATGTAATATGATAAAAATGGTGTCAATTAATAGCTTAGGTTCCAGTCTGAGGTGCAAGCCATTGTTGAATCACATGTAGAGTAGTCTCATCGTTTAGGGATCGTCTGCCTAGTGTATTGTAGTGTATTGCAGCGACTAGTGGCTATTCCACAATTTACACAGCGATCCATAGCGTCAATATCCAGTTCTTAAGCCGTCAGTAAAATCCAATGTAAGCATTCCGAGTCAGACGTGACGTGACGTGAAGCGAGATCCATAGTCCAGATTGAAGGCAGGGGTCGTTCAGGTTATGCAGGCAGGGTCAAAATCCGTAAAACAAAGCAGCAGTCGACGAAAAAACAAGAAAACAGGAAAAAAAGCACTTAAAACGCACAAGCACGAGACGAAAAATACGAAACGAGTGATCCTTACGTTATTTGACATTGACACCTCCGTCCAGCTGTCAGTGTCAGTGCACAGACTAAATATGTACAGTATCAATTTCATTTAAATTGTCGATTGTTGAAATAAATATTTTTTTTATTTATTTAATAACAGATTTATGAGCTAAAATAATTCACTATATTTATTTTAACTCAATTAATCATTTTTTTGCGTTGCCTAGAAAAGAGCAAGCGTTCCTTTTTTATTTTATTGTGTGATGGATGATCGCATTTACTTGAAAATCGATACTTTATTAATCGATTTTCAAGTAAATGCTTAAAAATCTTGTTTTTCATAATGCTCAGTTTCCAGAAAGAGAAAGGGGCTGATTTTTTGTAGTTTAAGATGGAAAAATATGACTATTTTTTTAAACCATATATCAACTAGCTACATTTAGGGCCCGGAAGTTTCACTCTCCTTTTAAAAGAAACAAATATTTATTTTATTAAGGTTAAATAAGTATCCTTTGTCTGAACGATCTCCGCTAATTTAAAAATAATCTTAGGAACAAAATGCATTCTCCATACCTCGAATAAAAACCGACGTTTAGTGTGAATGTCAAACAAATCTAGCCCGTGTACAGCTATGTTTATTTGAATGTGCCATCACATATGAAATACGCTGCGCAGATTTAGCTTTGAAGTATAGTGTGTAGTATTTTTACTATGCAGTGTCAGTTGAAAGTCACTGAATCTGATTCTTCCAAAAACTAAGTCCTCCTGCCGACCTTCGTAGCCGAGTGGCTGACACACTTGTTTTCAAGGTGGTCCCGGGCTCGATCCTCGGTCGGGTCAATATGTTATTATGTTGTTTATTAAGCCATTTCCTTAGTAAAGTTTGTGATTTGTATGTATAATACAAACCTATTGGACCCGTGCGAAGCCGGGTCCGTTTGCACAGATTATATAATAGTTACTACGTAACAGATAAATCACTCCATAGAAAATCGTCCATACCTACTTTTATAATAGCCTACAATTTTTTGTAGCACACCACTGCGCACGAAAATGTACCTTAAGCATCGAACATTACGTTATTACTCCTCTGCAGCTTTGCGCGGCCGGTGCGGGGCGTATAATAATAAAGTCAGGGTTGCCTCTTCAGATACAAGATTTTTTTATTTGTAGATTGGTTTAAAATGTTTAACTATGATCTAGTGTTTTACAAAATGTTTACATGTGCGAAATTCCCGGTTGTCCCAGAAAAAAAACCGGAATAGTACAAATAGTTTGAATAAGTAAATAGTCATGTGGAAAACAAGGTAAGGTGGGATGAAAGTCACTTTTTTATGCGATCAAAGATGTCATGCAATTTGTTTGCAAGTTTTTACGAAATTAAATAAAATTTCGCTTACAAACATATATGATTTTCAAAAATGTATACACACATAGTTATAAAAAGCATCTGAGGAAACTTTCAGTCTGCCGTAAAATTATGATGACTAATTAAAAGATTTAAAAAGTGCAAACATTCGAGACTGATAGATAAGTCCAGAATTTTATTTGAATCTGAGTATAATTCAGGACTTATATGCTTCTGGTTGCATTTGTACAGTAAATTACCGGATATATAAACCATATTACTTAATTAGTTCGCTTAAAAACGAATCGACCGTAACACACATAATTCACCAGTGCGTACGCGTGCGCCCGACGGTTGTTGGCAGCCTACCGATCTACGCACCGCCGTCGGTGCGTGAGTAGTGAGAGATGCCTGCCGTTTGTACTATTATAAATGTTATAATAATGTATATCTATCTGTCACCTCTTCAGATTTTAACCACTGAAATGATTAAGATGTTTGGTGTAGAGAGGTTCATAGGGTAGTTTTTATCCCAGAAATCATGATTTATGGAGTGAAAAGGGAAGTTGAATTATTTTAAAATAATACATACAAGAAGTTGAAACTAATAACTTATATATTGTTAAAAAAATGTTCAATTAGCAGTCGCCTTACACCGCGATGAAGTTGCAAATGACAAAATTGGTTCTTTTCTCTTATTTCGCGTTAATAAAATCGATAACACAAAACTAAGGCCAACTTTTACGAAACTCGTTAAATACGTTTAACGCTAATCATGTTTAAAATATCATCCCGTTTCTGCCAACGTCGAATGACTGACAAAGACAGAATGATATTTTTTAAATATGTTTAGCGCTAAGTGTATTTATCGAGTTTCGTAAAAGTGGGCCTTAGTGTTGATTTTACCAACGTCAGATAAGGCTTGTCCGACTGAATAAGTATAAAACGACCATAAACGAGTTTAAAATGACATTTACTTAAATGATCGCTGACTGACAAGTAGGTGACGTTTTCAAATTAGGCGTTTTGTATTCTATTCGACGAATATTCCGTATCGGACTTTGGTAAAATCGACTCTTAGAGGTGTAATATTATTATCAAGAATCGGTAAAATAAATTGAGGACCTATTCAATTCTATATAATATTTTATTTAAACAGAGCTCATTTTCATATTATATTGTATTATTATCAGCGCCAAGAAAATTCAAGATGTCGTCTGTCGTAGGCTCTTGAAAAAGATAACCTTTAAAATAAGCCCGGTATAAGATAAGGGTTGAGAAGCTCTCTCTTTATACTCGAGAAAACGCGCGCTAAGCCTGTCAATACATTTACCCTGTATCAAAATGGCGGAAGACATTATAATGAAAAATATCGCACGGTACCTGAAGGGTCACGATAGGTGTTTGTGACAAGAAAATTAATGCCCTATGAATATCCTATTATTCCTTTTTCGTGTAGGTTGGCGGTTTTTGTTAGAGTACGTGGTTATCGAGAAAGACTAGGCGCCATTTCTCCATACAAACGTAGTCCCCTGTTTTCTCCCTGGTTAAAGGAAAAACTTTTTATACCATAAAATCTACATTTACCACAGCTATGCTCCTATTGTTTTTTTATCATATTCTAATTAATAAAGGACATGTGAGCCTTCAAAAACGAAGAAAATGCTATATTTCAACCTCAACTTTCAGACGCTCGCCAAAAAAATCTACGCAAATTAAATAAAAATTAAAATAAAATAAAATTCATTTATTTCTGTGCATAGCCTCGCAAGGAGCCTTATACACGTCCCAACATAAAATAGAACCCTACCACTGCTTCGGGACAATTGTGGGCTAGTGCTGAGAAGAAGCAGCAAAGAAACTCAGTCACTATTGTCATAGCCTTTATTCAAAGTTTTACGTGAGTTGTGTTCCTTAAAACTATTTCATACATTTTTTCTTGTCATTTTTTTTTTTCTGTTTTGTAATATCCTTTATCATCAATTTGCAAAAAAAATATGTCTGTAATGTGTTTCCATTACAGTATTCCATTAGAGTATAGTGCAATGAATAATGTTTGTTATCAATCTATCTATTCTCAGCTATTGTATGAACATTCAGCCTCAAACACAGTGTGATATATTTGAAGTGAAATCTCCCGTGAATCCGCTACTTAATATATTTTTTAAAATATTTCCTCCACACAACAATAAATAAAAGAAAAGAATTCTCGCAGGAAACATTTCCTTGCACGAGTTTTCTCTTTGAATCCTGTGTCTTTAGTGTCTATGAACCTTATGATTCAAGACATAAGGTTCCAAATGGTGCGTTCATGTTCATGTACGTTTTGCGTAAAGTAAAAGCTGTAGGTTTCCACTTGATGTAACTTATTAGTAGACCTCAAGCCCCGCAGAAAGTATTTGATATCAATTTAAGATATTCGTGGCGATTTGCTTTGTATATGACAAAGAAAATTATAGGAGACCCAAAAAATACTAACCCTTTACTAATTATGATTTCGACATACATATAATTCTATTTCTTTTCATTTTATTTATTAACTTTTTGTTGACTCCATTTATGATCGAGTTGTGATTTTAAATGTGTATGGGTGTAATTTGCCTGAAATAAAGATAATTTCAACAGACGGTTATTTTGACAGAATTCCCATAAGAAATATGTCAAATAATTCTAAACCAGCTGATTAAATATTAAACATGTGTTGGTGGACTCAACTCTTAATCTTTTTGTTGCGATATAAAATCAACAGGGGGTGTGAAATGGGGGATGAAAGTTTGTATGGAAAATTCGACTTTTTTCGCTGGCCAAGTTGTAAAAAATAATAGGAATTGCTAAAACAGTTGAAAAATATAAAACAGCTATTTCGAAATGTTCGTTTCCACTATATCAATTTCTGACACCTATCTGTCATTAATACCAAATTAGTGATGTTATAGCAGTGGCAAATTCATTACTGTTATAAGGGTTAGTGTTTAAAGAAATCTGTTGTTCTGATATTTTAAGTGACAGTTACCGCAGTAAACTGTCACTTTAAGTGTCGGCTGAATGATGTGCCATGTTTGAGCTTTGTTTTGTATCGCGTGGTGAATTATTATTTAGAATCGGTTAATCAAACTGTTATGGAAGGTAGCTTAACTTTATTCTGTCCTTAAAAATATGAAAACAAGCGCATACAACCATCAAAAATCCGGCAAGTGCAAGTCGAACTCGCGCACTGAGAGTTCAATACAAAGGTATTCTATACGATGTTACCACTCTTTATCTCTGTGGAAAGTAAGTACCATATTCGTTTCCCGGCAAGAAAATCGTCACTTTACAAAAATAGCTTACCTCGAGAATTGTAACTTAAATAGTCATAAAAGTCATTTATTTATGTATGTAGGCCCACAGGGGACACTTATACACGTCCCAACATATTATTTTTTAAGCCCTACCACTGCTTCGGTACAAATTGTGGGCTAGAGCTAAGAAGAAGCAGCGCAAGAAACTCAGTCACTATTGTCAAAGTGTTTCTGTTCATTAAATCTTCAATAATTTAAAACTGTAATAGTCAGATTACTGAGATTTTATGAATAAATAGCTTATTTATATGTTACTAGTGGTTCCCCGCGATTTCGCCCGCAAGGGTTGAATTTTCCATATAAGCTTTCATCCCCCGTTTCACCACCTTAATGTTTTTATATCACGACAAAATGTGGCCTATATCCTTTCTAGGGTCTCAAACTATCTCCATACCAAATTTCATCTCAATCGATTCAGTGGTTTATGCGTCAAGAGCTAACAGACAGACACACTTTCGCATTTATAATATTAGTATGGATTAATAGAGCTTTAATTTAAACAGCAAATATCATTGAGTACCCAATATGTGTGTGATGTCTTGAAATTACTCAGACACAGCTCCGGAGTCAGGAAGTTGGTGGTGTTAACACCCCCGTGCCTCGGAAAGCACGTTAAGCCGTTATTCCTGCGCCTGATCTCTCTACGGTCATGTCGGACTGCCGTCTCACCGAATTATGAGAGTGAAGGAACAGAGAGTGCACATGTGTATTGCGCACACACTTGTGCACTATAATATGTCCCGCGCAGTTGGCTAGTGGTCGAAATTCGGATAGGAGGAGGACATGTGTTGTGACACTTTTCTTGCCGGGAAGCGATATAGGTTTCGATTGCCGTGCGAAATTTCAGAAAATAAAGGCTTCAATGGCCGTATCTTTGGATTGTGACAATTTTGAAGCTTGGCTTTTTCACAGCTTTAAGCTGCAGACTTTAGTATGATGTTAATTTCAACTTGATAACTCCACGCGTTTCTAAGACAGACTACCTTCAATGGGTAGTCTGTCTTTGAATTGATTTTTGTAAGTGAAATTTGATTTAATTAAATTTGCAAAATAATTGCTTAAGTTTTAAAAATATAATAAGTTAAGCTGATTTCATCTTAACTGATGGTTAATATTTGTAAAAATATTGGATACATGCGGGTACATTATTTAAGTATTGATGGAACCGAACGCCGGCTCACTGGCGTAGCAAGCACTTGCAAAAACTCGTCGACTGACTAACGTCCGTTGGTAAGAGCACTCGCCCGGATAGCGAAGGGACGTGGGTTCGAGTCCCACCGGATGACACAGTCAATAAATTTTTGTAAGTGAAGTTTGATTTAACTACCCATTGAAGTTTGATTCATCCATTTTGAGACTTCCTGTATATCGATTTATCTGCAAGCCTTTTCCGATAAATCAAATCAGAGCTAAATTACAAGGCGCGTTTAACAAAAACGCGTTTAACCAGAATAAAACAGTTCACTAGCTCCTAAAATTGTTGGTCACGTCACGCGATTTAAAGGCAAAATGGACCGTATTTCCTAGTCTTCAATGGCTAATATTGCAAAACTGTTTAGCCACTAACCGTTACTTTAATTGGGCCAATTGATTGATGACATAATTGCCTATTAATGGACCCCTAACAATGCTTTGAACGTCAACGTAAGCATTGTTTTATATCAAGCTATTTTTTCGTGATATACTTTATTTTAAGACCCGAGTTCGCCAATTATTAAACAGCCAGTTAACATAGATTGACGGTTAATTTGACAGTATTCCTATATTACAATATGTTAAATAATGCCAAACCAGCTGATTAATAATTAAACATGTATTTGTTTCTTACGTTTACGCGAATTGTTGAACTCATTAAAACACAATTTTACGGATTACTTCGCGATTTATTTACATTTTATTTAAAACCTGACGTTTCGAACACTTTACAGCGTTCGTGGTCACAGGGAGACTAAGGTATTATTTGTCATTTCAAAATTTTGAAAAATTAAACTAACGTCACTCATTAATATTAATTTACGTTCCTATTTACGTAGAAAGAGCTAACCGTGTCTTGAGATCTTGCAGTGCGAGATGTTGCTTTGGTTTTTGCTGGAATAGGATCCCATGCCGGTGGAACTTTCCAACCATCTTCCCTATTGAAATTTGGATGTTTTTCAATGGCTTCACGTAGCATTCGAGGAATAAAACGCCGTTCTTTTGCAGGCTTACTGCTTTTAAACAGGTTAATTGGTTACCGGTATTGAAGCCTTCCAGAGGTGATGAATGGGGGGTTTACTTGCAACATTTTTCTCTATTACATCCAATTTTGAATTTGGCTTATAACACCCTCATTTACGAATCCTCCAAGCTGATGTACCTACTTATTAGTATGGGAATGTGTTCAAATATTTGGGATTCTAAATTTGTTCCTATAAAAATGCAACTTTGCTTCTGTGCACAATTTAGCCGTGTACCCTGTTATCAAAAAAAATAAAATTAAAAAGTTTTTTTTGGCGGGAAACGAACCGTGAAGGATGGGCTTCGTTTTTTAATTTTCGAAGTTAATTTTTCGTAGTCATTTTTGTAATTGTGTGGTGAAATAATCTTAATTATGTGCTGCAGAGGAGAACTAATAAAGTAAAATTGGGAAACAAAGTAAAGCGCTTCAATGTGATCCGGTTCGTTGTTCCCGCTCAAAATTTCCTTCAGAGCATTAAAATATGAACCAGCATTGCATTTCAATGAGTTAGGTTTGTTTGTAGTTTAGTGTTAGTGTATATGACGAAGAATATTGAAGTAAAGAATCAAAAATAATACAAATCAAAATACCTACTAAAGACGTGGCTGTATGGACTTGATCCTTTGCTAGGCAAAGTAGGGTAGGCCCAGAATAGACGAATTAAACAAAAATATTTTAAAATAGCTGCCGTTTGCAGGTGATTTGTATAAAATAGATGTATAATACAATACATATTTAAAAAATATATATAAATAATAAAATCTTTATTGCTTCCATCTTAAAAAATAGTAAATGTCATTAACTAAGAGCATTTCAAACGATGTAAGAACTACGTATAATATAAAGATATAAAGCGTTATAAAAGCAGAGTACCTAGCTTAGGTATATCAGTTGCCTCAAAGCTTTTTGCTATTGAAGTCAATGATCTTTTCGCTTCAGAAATATGATTAGAAACAAAAGATGAAAGAGATATCTATTTATCAACTTACTTATTGGTCTGGTGTGCGCAGAGTAATTGATATAGCGTAAGAGGTTTGTTGGCGACTGGCTGCGATCCGACCTTTTTACCTTTTTGATACACTTATGTCATTATTTTCTATAAAAAAAGGCAGTTGTCATAATGTCAGGTTCGCAGTAATGTCTTGCCGGGTCCTATTGTATTAATTTCAATATAATATTGTTGTACCAAAAACATAAACGTTGTTTCCATCGTCTTTTCCATTTATACAGTCCACATTTACCACTCGCTATCATTTTGGTCCTTCGAGCCGCAAATATACTTTTTTCGTAATTTTCACGTAAGTCACCGTAGTGCTTCATTTCGTTTTTGAAAACATTTTATGCATTAGGTAGTTACGTACATTTTCACTTCACCATGGTGGAAACAACCGATAGCGCTCCGGCAATTCCTGAAAGCTCGGGCATACAACAGGCGGGCACAGTTCACCGCGGCGAGGCACAACCTGGCCCCGCTTTCGAACGCCCTAATGCCCGTACTAGCCGATGCGCCAACTAAAAGCGTTTCTAGCGTCCACAGTATGCAGTCCTGCAGCGAACGCACTCACTCGTCGCGTTCTTCGGCGACCGTCCGCGCTCAGAAGCTAGCTCTGGAAGCAGACGCAATACGCCGTCAAGTGGAACGCGAGCGCGAACTCGCACACCAACAGGCGGAGCGCGAACGTCAACAGGCCGAGCGCGAGCGCGAGCTCACCCGTCTCGAGTCTGAGGCAGAACACGCTGAGTTACAAGCAAAACTTGCTGCCCTAGACGCCACAGATAAGTCGGCCAAATCTCGTAGTTCGTGTTTTTCTAATCCTAATTCTGAAAAGCGCACTGTAGATTGGGTTTTACAACAAAACATAAAAATGACTAAGGCAACTCATCCAAACATGTCTGGTGAGGCACCGACTGTGACTTCGGGTAATAAGCCTGAAGGACATCATGCAAGACCGGTTCCCCTTACCAACACGGTATCGTTTTTCATGCCCGATGTCAATTTTTCAACCTGTTCAAAACCCACACATACCGCTTTAGTCACCCACTACGACAACAGGGCACACTACCAAGAACGATCTGAACGTTCTTCACTAGACCCTATCACTAAACTCTCTCAAGCGATTAATGCTCTATCTAACAAACCGAAGAAACCCGAACTCGTCACGTTTTCAGGCGAAGTCAGTCAATGGATGAAATTTAAGAGTAGCTACGAGAGAACTAAATCAGATTTTTCCCCTTCAGAGAACCTAGATCGTCTGAACAACGCCGTACGCGGTGCGGCGTATCAATCCATCGCGTCACTCCTGTGGACCTCCGGGGATCCCGAGGACGTCATGAATGCATTGGAGCAGACGTACGCACGGCCGGAACTGCTGGTGGCCCTCGAGGTCGCCGAGCTGCGCAACAGTCCTAAGCTAAGTTCGCCTAAGGATTTAAACACGTTAACAAACAAACTGCGCAATTTTATTATTACTCTTAAACTACTCGTTTTGACAAAGCTTAGCGAGCACACTAGAGCCCGCTTCACCGACTTTGCCGCTGCTTACGTACCTGAAGAACAATTGCTCACGAATTTAGAGTTATTGTCACGTTTCCTCCTGACCGAGGCCGACAAACAATTACGATACAATTTTGTCGCTGACAGTACTGTTAAAGCGCCGACCCCGACACATTCCTCTAAATCCCAATTAAGGAAGGAAACTATACACGCCACAGTATCTAACAACAAAACTCCTGAGCATTGTATTTATTGTAAACAAGGACTCCACAACTTAAAAACCTGCAAGAGCTTTTTAGTTCTGAAACTGGTGGATAGATGGCGTTGGGTTCAAGAGACTAAAGTGTGTTACCGTTGCTTAAAAGCTAACCCGCACACGTGGAATAAATGCCGTGCTAAACGTTGTGGAGTTGACGGATGTTTGAGACGTCACAACGCACTCCTCCATGGCACAGCGATTTCCGATGCTAAAGCTAGCGCGGCCCCTACTGGTCAGTGCAATAACACGCAAACGTCTACTGCTTACGCTACCGCTTTTAACAACATGGACGATACCGACAACAAAAACGATCCCGCCGTTAAAATAACAAACACGTCTGATTTTCTCGTTAGTGCAACAGGATCGTCGTCATCGGCTACTCGCCGATGCGCGCTGCTAAGCCTACTTGTCAAGAATGTCTACGCATTGAAGGCGTCAGTGGTATGACTAAGGAAATCGAAGTAAGTTACGTAGACTTCTACATTCGAGGACGGAACCGGTCTGATAGGTACCTAGTGGAGCACGCGCGAGCCATTAAACCGTTAGGTCTTCGCGCACAAAATCCCGATACAATCAATTTTTCGGACTACGGCCACCTGTCCGATGAATTTTCATACGCTGACACCCCCCCTACTGTCCTCATCGGTGCGCCAGATTGGTACTTATCCATCAGTCGTGAAGTGCGGTGCGGGAAAAAGAACGAACCCGTCGCCTTTAGAACTTTATTAGGCTGGGTGCTTCATGGCGCACTCTCACTCTCAGTCTCGTCTAAGCCACACGAGTTTGTGAATCACATTTCGGACGATCTAGACTCCCTCATCAAACGTCAATACGACATGATGCTTTAGGTATAACGAAAAATGCACATTGCCCAAACGACGATGACAAACGAGCCGTAGAGATCATCGAATCGTCGGCCCGTCAGCTCGATGATGGCCATTTTGAAGTTAGACTGCCCTGGAAAAAGAATTTGCCGAATATAATACCTGACAGCTACCCGCAGGCACTGGCACGCTTCAAGGCACTCGAACGTCAAATGTCAAAGGACCCAGCGTTCGCCACAGCTTTTCAACAATTTATAAATGACGTTTTTAGAAAAGGTTATGCTGAAGAATGCGACCCGAAGACCAATCACCAGCGACTATCAGCAAACTCTTCGTACATCAACGCAGATGGTTCCATCCGCTGGTACCTGCCTATCTTCGGTGTTTTACATCCTCAAAAACGAAAACTGAGAGCCGTCCATGACGCGGCGTAAGCCTTAACAGCTTACTCCTGCAAGGCCCCGACTTGGTGTCCCCACTCCTCGACATTTTGTTCCGCTTTAGAGAAGGTGAAGTCGCCTTGAATGGAGACATCAAGGAGATGTTCCCCCAAGTTAAAATTTCTCCACGAGATAGGGACGCCCAACGGTTTCTCTGGCGCGGAAAGGACGGCAACCTGAAAGAATACAGAACGTCTTCGATGATATTTGGTGCGGTTTCGAGTCCCTTTATTGCGCTCTACATTAAAAACAAAAACGCTAAAATGCTGGAAGCCGATTATCCGTCTGCCTGTAAGGCAATAATCGATGACCACTATATGGACGACTACCTCGGCAGTTACTCCAGCGCTGCTGACGCAGCACAACTCGCCGCTGATGTCGTCACGGTGCATAAGGCTTGCGGTTTTGAGATGCGCGCGTGGACGTCAAACCATCCAGAGGCTCTTTTCCTCGTCCCCAAGGAACTTCGAAGCGACGCAAGCTCTGACGTCTACGTACCACCCAGCAATGAAGTTGGCGTTTTGGGTGTGAAATGGAACCCACAGCAAGACTCGTTAGGTTTTCGTAACATACCCCAGATACCGACTGACACTTTAACCAAACGAAGCCTATTGTCAAATGTTATGAAAGTTTACGATCCTCACGGCTTATTAATGCCAGTCGTTATATGGGGCCGTATTTTAATTCGAAGATTGTGGCGTGCAGGTGCTGGTTGGGATACGCAACTTCCCGAGGTGTACACAAGTGAATGCAACGACTGGTACACACAGTTAGGGGTTGCGGCCAATATAAAAATTCCTCGCTGGTACATGACTAGGTCGGATGTTTTAGACGTTCAGCTACACGTGATCGCCGACGGCGGCGAGCAAGCTTACGCCTGCGTCGCTTATTGGCGTTTCAGTTACAACGACGGCACCGTATCTACGACTCTTATTGGGAGCAAGGCACGCGTCTCTCCTTTCGATTCCTCGTTTGGAATTACAAGCCGCGCTGATCGCATCACGTTTTGCACAAACGATTCTTCAAGCCCATCGCATTAAGCCCTCCGAAACCATTTTTTGGACCGATTCCACCACAGTCCTCAAGTGGATTCGGAGTGACGCTCGCGCGTTTAAACCGTTTGTCGCGCACAGGTTGGGAGAGATACTGGAGACCACCAATCCATCCAATTGGAGGTGGATCCCTACCTCTCTCAACGTTGCTGACGATGCAACTAAACCAAAGAAAATGAACTTTACCGCGTCGCAGTGGTTTTCCGGCCCGCAGTTTCTTTTCGAACCACCTTGCACTTGGCCGACCGAGGCCGATACCGACGTGGAAGAGAGCTCACCGGACCCCGAGTTAAAATCGGAACTGGTGGTTCTGCTCCTCGACACTTCGTCATCGAGTTCAGTCCCTAACCCGTCGCGTTTTAGCTCTTGACTGCGACTACTTCGCGCTACCGCCCGCGTCCTTCAGGGCGCACGACTTTTCCGGCTTAAACTGTCTCGACCTATAACTTCAAATTCTAAATTATATTTAGATAGCACCATGTCACCCTATCAACTTCACGCTTCAGACATCGTGGAAGCCGAGAAGATGGTGGTAAAAAGAGCGCAGACAGACAGTTTTCCCGAAGAGCTAACCACATTACATTCCGCAAAACCAGTGCCCAGGACTAGCAGAATTGCTAAACTTGCGCCGACTCTCGACCAAGATGGTATACTGAGACTGGACTCTACGTGAGTAAAGTCAACTCCAGGGGTGAGCGAAAGCTTGAAGTCTCCAATTATCCTTGACGGCCGCAATCACGCTGTAAGGCTACTCATCCTCCACGAGCATATTAAAGCGTCACATCATTTCAACGAGCTTGTACTGAACGAACTTAGACAGAAATACTGGATACTCAAAGCACGAAATAGTATCCGCGGCGTAGCGCATGCCTGTTTACAATGTCGAAGATGGAAAAGCCAACCTTCTCAGCCCCAGATCGGCAACTTACCAGCAGAAAGACTTGACCATCATAAGAGGCCCTTCTCGCACGTAGGCCTAGACTATTTTGGCCACATTATGGTAACGGTGCATCGCCGCCAAGAAAAGAGGTACGTCGCATTATACACTTGTTTAGTGACGAGAGCGCTTCACCTAGAACTAGTTACTTCACTATCAGCGGATGCCGCCATAGTGAGCTTAAGGCGCTTCATCGCTGGCAGAGGCTCTCCTACTACTATTTTCTCCGACAACGGAACAAACTTTGTTGGGGCCTCCCGCGAGCTACGCTGTCTACACGATGAATCATTGAGAGACTACGCTACAAATCATCAAATTGAATGGCGCTTCATCCCACCGGCATCCCCGTTTATGGGCGGCGCATGGGAAAGACTTGTGCGAACAGTTAAAACCGCTCTAAGATCCTGTCTCGCAAACCAACCACTAAAAGAAGACGTCCTGGCTACACTATTACTCGAAGCTGAAGCTATAGTTAACGCACGCCCACTGACTTATGTATCTTCATCCCCAGACGCACCAGAAGCCATTACTCCGTTCCATTTCATCCTTGGCACATCATCAGTCGTACCATGGACCTCGACACTTTCCGATGCAGATCTAGTAAGAAGATGCGACTGGCGAAAGACTCTGCGGCTCGCTGACAAGTTTTGGGCACGATGGGTGCGTGAATATCTACCAATGCTTCGACCAAGAGGTCACGCCACCAGTAATGCATCGAATCTTAGTGTGGGTGACGTGGTGTTAATCGCAGACCCTAGCCTTCCTCGCGGCCTATGGCCCCTAGGAAGGATATCAAAGGTCTATTTAGGGCCTGACGGAACGGTTCGCGTTGCAGATGTCCATACCAGGGCAGGATTGCTGCGCCGACCGGTCCGTAAACTTATTTTAATGGAAGCCGAACCCCAGTCAGTCGCCACCAGGTGTTAGTGTCCCACTGGGGGTCCGGTATGTTGGCGACTGGCTGCGATCCGACCTTTTTACCTTTTTGATACACTTATGTCATTATTTTCTATAAAAAAAGCAGTTGTCATAATGTCAGGTTCGCAGTAATGTCTTGCCGGGTCCTATTGTATTAATTTCAATATAATATTGTTGTACCAAAAACATATACGTTGTTTCCATCATCTATTCCATTTATACAGTTCACATTTACCACTCGCTATCAAGGTTTATGAAAAGGTTCTGCCATTTTGTCCTTAAACTTTATTTGTTACCAAGTATAGTCCGACTCAATCCTTGCCTGCAAGGTACAGGGGTAGATGAGAGGGGACCATGAGCGGTGCGGGCAGCGGGCGCTTGTTATTTGATTGTGTGATTTGAATTTCGAAAAGAATGCGAACTTCAGAATTTCTAACATGACAAGTTTAAACCTAAAGAGAAAAAAGTAAAGAAAATTTGAAACTTTTAAGAGTCAGAAGTAGAAGCAAAAAGTCAAGTCGTTTTTATATGTCACTGAAAAATATCAAGAATCTTAGGTAAGTTTATTAACATTCGAGGTAGTTAAAAAATCATCAAAAAACCATGAACGGTAGTTGAAATTTATCATTTAACGTAAGTTCGGCAGAAAAGTTCTAGTTTGGAGACCCTTTGATTAAAGGTGCAGTGTAGGACGTCCACCGGCAAGACTGTTACTGCACAGACGACCTTTTAAAGATTGCAGGATGCAGACCACTTGCAACCGGTCGTTGTGGATAACCATGGGGGAGGCCTATGTTCAGCAGTGGACGTCCTACGGCTGACAATGAAGATGAGTTAACGTTAATTTTTAAGTAAGTTTGATCAATTTACGGCGTCTAGCTGTAAAATGATCCGACGAACGCGAACGATCACTTTGGTATATCAATCACCAAAGCACTGCCGCCTCAAACGTAAAATGATAATTTGGTAAAAAACGCTGCTTATAAAAGGTTCCTTTGCAAAAATATCATTCAGGCGATTACGTGAGCATCTGTATTAAATTACGGGGAAAAATAACATTTTAAATTCGTCTCTCGTACGTTCTACGTCACCTTTGATGTAACGGTCGCCACAGAACAACAAGAACAGCCTCTTTACTCTTGAACTGAGCAATTATTATAATATAATCTGTGACTGTACTTGAAAAAAACCAAAGAGAACAGTTTAAAAATTTCTGATTTTAAAAAGCTCAGAATAAATATATTTTTTATTCGAATAGGGTTTGCTCTTGACTCCACACTAAGCCAGACGTGGCGTAGACAGAGTCGACGGTGGAGCGAGCTAACATAGAAGCCTGTTCACTTTGAAGGTTTTTTGGTTTTAATCCGTTCGAAATACTGAATCGGGTAGCGAGTTATTATAATAATAAAATTATTGATTCAAGTAACCAGGGCTCAGTTAGTACCTATGTACTTATTTACCTACTTCGTCTATATTAGTATTTTCAAAAACATACAAGATACATAAAGTTGTTACATTAATTATTTCACCACTTCATAGGCAGTGGCACAACAATGATTCATGTACATGTTATGGACCAGGTAATTAATACGGGCATTATTAATAATGTGCGGGCATTATGAATAATGTCTAGCTCTATCGAGCTAAGTGATTAACAACTATCTAAACTTAATTATTTATCACATTGCACGGTCATTATCATATTGCTACGTGACAATTGGGCAATTTGATAATAAAGCTAAATTTGATGCGGTACGGGGAAGCAACCGGGTAATGTGGTATAGTAGATGTGGTTTTAAAAGTGGTTGCAAGTCTGATAAATATAGTTGTCAAAAGGCAAAAGTTGAGTTCCTCAAAATGCTAGCGTAGCGGCAGTTTTTCAAAGAAATAAACCTGTTACTTGCTACATGTTGTAAACAAGGTGTCCCAAAAAGTATGGTAAAGCGGAAGTCCAGAGGTAGAGTACCTCTTGGGTTACCCGAATCACCGCCATGTAATGTTGAAATAATAATTAAATATGCCTGTATTACTCTGCCTAAAAACTGATGGACAACATGTATAACGCCTGATAAATTTGATTATTTGATTATATTTTTATAACTTAAGCAATTATTTTGCAAGTTTTTACGAAATAAAATCAAATTTCACTTACAAAATTAATCGACTGTGTCATCCGGTGGGACTCGAACCCACGTCCCTTCGCTATCCGGGCGAGTGCTCTTACCAACTAAGCGACGAAAGACATTAGTGATTTAGTTGATTATTTAAACAATTATTATCAAATCGCACTCTTATATTAAGCATTTTTCATTATGACCGGGCATTATGCATGATACCTAATTTATCACTTGGTCCATAACATACACATAATATAACCTACTGGCATATAGTACTTTTGATTCTTGGTACTACCTATAACAGTATTTATGTGTGATGTGTTGTGATGTGTAAGGCAAACTTCAGCCTTATCTGAGTTTGAGACGGGTATTCGTAAGCGTTAACGGTTTTTATTTCAAGCTGTCACAGCACAACTCATCCGCGACCCATTAATTGATTACTGACTATAAAACCAATTTATAATAAGCATTGACTTACTTTAACCGGTGCGTTTTCTATAGACTCGGAGAAAGTACATAACACAGTTAATAAGTTTTAATTTCGAAAAACAAAGTAAATTTAAAAATTGGAGCTGTAGAATCGAGCTGTCTTCGACTGACAACTATCTAACTTGAAAATATCGTAAACATGTGACATGGGTGTCCATTAAATGAAATAATTCTTTAAGTACAGATCAGTTACATCGTGACCTAACTAAATGCTATATTTTTTTTAAGTGAAAGTCTTACTATTTCTGGAAAATTTATTAACATTTTAATAAAGAATAAACTCGAAACAAGTTTTTAATATTTTTTTTTTTTTTTCATTTATTTGGGTTATCAAACAACGTCACAATATATTCACACTTAAATAGCCTTAAATGTTAAAATAGGGTTATTATGACATCAACCACGATAACCACATGTTACTATTAATGTAGTAAAGTTGAGAAGTGATGAGTAACACTGTAAACTTATATAAACATGAATTAGTTTCTAAGAGAGGGCTTATTCTCGTAACTCGTAGTTAATATTTATTATTATTATTAAATACGGAAATAATTCCTCTGACAATAACAACAATTAAATAAAATCAGAACGTAACTCCACTTACATATCAATTTCGGAAAGCTTCGTTGTAACCAATTTCTTATATGAAGATATGTCAGTACCAAAAATATCTATATGATTAAATAGCTTATTATAGGTATCGGTCAGACGAAACATAGGCGACCGTTTGCCTGCATTCGTACGCGTTAGTGCATAAGTAAAAAGATTAGTATTACGGCAAGCGCGTAGTCTTGGCCTGACCGGTACCCTGTAACATATTTTATCTACTATATCTATGCAATCATATTTATTGTGACAAAAATCGTATAACAACATTGCTTGTAATTGTAAACGTCTCTTTTTAAGACTGATCAATTTGTACTTGTCCAGGGCAACATTATAAATAACACGACTACGATTACATTTGTAGTGTATACATCTAAGAAATTTCTTTTGGATTTTTTTATGGAAGAGTATAAAAAATGTAGAAATAGCCACAAAAAATATTTTTTTATTTCTCGAAAATGGTAATAAGACTCATTTGAAAAAAGTTTCATAGTATGAATGAATAAACTAATTTGTACTCCATATGAATATCTCTCAACTACCGACCACCCGGTATATAAAAGCTTATATACTAAGGTCATCAGTTATCAATGGTTTATAAAGAAAGATTGGGCGAACTATTTATCGCACGGATAAATGTGTCAGCTGACGAATACTTGTTGTTCCAATCACCAGCGAGATAATTTGGCCCAAAAGTTTTTCGCAAAAGTTCTTTATCGTTCGAGCAGAACTGTACAGTAATTGGAGGTTATGATTTACGAGCAGACTTGTCATTTAGTTTAATACATATTTGGCATGTTCGATAGTTTTATCGAAAGAGCGTGATCTTTTTGTGGAATATAGCATAAGCGACACTTTTGCTCCTGACAATCTAACCTTGTTAACTGACGTTGTATTTTCTATTTCACACAAGCGGGATTTATCTCATTATTGTCACATCATAATTGTAACAATGGTGCAAAAATACTATGTAGTCTGGTTCCACAGCTTGGCCTCAGTAAGAATCACGACTAGTGAAGGCTGTTGTGACCACTAAGCTAAGTACTAGGGTTTCCTAAAGATGTTTTCTTTTACTGATAGACATTACTGTGTCTTCAAAAAAACTGCTGGACTCGTTTTCAATGTGCCTTGCTAAGATTAAATTTTATTTCAGTAGGTCACTCTTTCTCTGCTAAACAAAGGTATTGTTTCACAAGTTTTTGCAAGTTTTCGTCTAACTTTAGTCGTCATTGAATGACATCCTTGCTAAGTTTTCTATAGATTGTGTAATTTACTAACCAACTGACAGATGTTTCTAAATTATTATGGTCTGTCTCTTTTCGTTTGTTTGGCAATGAAAGAGAGAGACTGAATTTTAATTTAATTTTAGACACATTGAAGTTGAGCCCAATGTCTCTAACTATCCCAGTCACGCATGTCAGCCCGAATTGATATAATGTACGTGAATACGACGGCATCTTATAGCCTAAAAACGTCAAAAATATCACGTTTGTTGTATGGGAGCCCCCCTTAAATATTCTGTTTATAAGTAGGTAATATTTGTCGTTAAAGCGGCAACAGAAATACATCACGTATAAACAATTCAACAGTCAAGCTATCACGATTCATGTGATACAGTCTGGTGACAGTCATAGACAAACAGACAGACGGACAATGGATTCATAGTAACAGAGTCCCGTTTTTACCGTTAAGTACGGAATTTTACCTACGGTACGGTACAGAAGTGATGTTTTGTTCCCTAAATAGGCATGGTCGATGTTAAATGGCTGTTTAAGTTATGCTACAACGGTGGCTTTTAAAATCAGCATAACGTTTTACTGTTATTGCACCGTCCAATCGCAAGGCGTTATAGGTACTACGTTATGTAAGCGCCATCTTCATGGCACTTGGTAATGTATTCTAATAACTTCTTATTTTATTAAGCCGTGGAGAGGTGGATGGTAATAACCCACATGCATAATGTAAGAGCTTTGTTTTATTTTCATATCTTTCTTTATTATTTTTTTATATTTTTTTTTTCATGTTTTGTTTTGGAATGGGTTTGCTCTTTACCCTAGACTAAGCCAGACGTGGCGTAGACAGATTCGACGGTGGAGCGAGCTCACCCAGAAGGTTCTGGCACTCCCACTCATCGACGGAACACAGCAAGCTCCTTGTCGCCGGACTCTGGTGGGATGGTGGTAGCTACCAGGTATCTTTATCTTTGAAATTGGGCATTTGGTTATGCCTGTGGTGCCAGATGGTAGTTTTGTTCGAGAGTTTAATAGGTATGCGTAAGAGAGTTAAGACCGCGCCCCGGGCTGCCGTCACAAAGTCACCCATGAAAATATCTAAACTACAAGATAATCGCTTTAGTAGTTCCTAAAAACCGGTCAAGTGCGAGTCGGACTCGCGTACAAAGGGTTCCGCACCATTAACTTACAACATTAGACAGTATAGGCAAAAAACACGTTTGTATAGGAGCCCCCCCTAAAACATATTTATTTTGTTTTATTTTAATTATTTATTTTCAGAATGAAACACAACATCATTTTTGTAAATATTTTAAGCGTCTACCTGTTGCCATTATAAATATCGAGCAAAAATGGCAAAAAACCACGTTTGTTGTATGGGAGCCCCTCTTAAATATTATAATTATTTATTTTAAAAGTGAATATACAACTTAATATTCTGTGAATATTTCAAGCGTTCGTTGCCGTTATTGATAGCGAGCAAAAAACGCAACGCAGCGGCAAAAGGAATACATCATCTGTGAAAATTTCAACTGTCTCGGCTTATGAGATACATCCTGGTGACAGACAGACAGACAGCGGAGGCTTAGTAATAGGGTCCCGTTTTTACCTTTCGGGTACGGATCCCTAAAAATGAGCATACCTACCTAAGACATCATTGCTTTTGTTACCAAAAATGGGCAATCTTATCTATCAATATAGAGCACAATCGCGATTAAGAATACAATTTTAAAGCGACGCATAGTTATTAAAGGCCTTGACACTTTCTCATTATCTTGAAAGCTGCATTCCAGACGTTAGCAGGACAATCACATAATTCGGATACTTTTTAATTGCAAGAGTTATCAAACGAATGAAAAACAATTCAATTTAAATAATTTTAACATATCTCCTGATAGCTATTAACTAGAGCAATTCAAACCCTGTTATTGCTTACCTGATAGCTATAACTATTTCAATTAAAAAGTTATTATTGCTTTCCCAATAGCTTCCACTAATTAAATTGAAACCCTGGTATGCTTTCCTAATAGCTTTAACCTTTGGTGTTTGAAAGTTTTTATTGCTTTATTGATGGCTATATTAAAATATATTTGAAAGCCTTTATCGTAGCTTTATCTTGAAATTTGATTTGATTTGATTGGAAATTGAAATTTAAAAGCTTATATTGCTTTTCCGAATAGTTATAGCTATATAGGGTCTAACGAAATTAGTTATCAACCGGCAAAGGGGGATATCTATACATCACACTGATCACGCTCACCAAATTTGGGCCAAAAATTCAGACTAGTTACCGAGATATTCGCAATTCTCAGTTGTGAAAAATCACACTATTTTACAGCTGTGTGTGTGTGTGATTTTCGTACAATGCGTTTTAGATTGTGTTCGTGTAACTACAGTATCTGTGAATTGATGCAATTGTATGCGTAAAGTAAAGATACAGCGTGCTTAATCATTTGCAGTATTTTAATTGAATTATTTTGTTAGAAAACATAACTCTGAAAAATGACTATAAAACTATGGTTAATTTTTTGCCATCGTATTCAGTGTGATGTATAGATACCCCCCTTTGTCGGTTGATAACTAATTTCGTTAGACCCTGTATAACTATTGTTATTTTAACAGCTTTATCTATTGTAATTCAAAAGGTATAACTTATTTTTTGGTAGCTATAACTATAGCAATTTGAAAGCTATTATTGCTTTACTGATAGCTATAACTAAAAGCCTGCTGACACCATATCTCAGTTATCTTTAGATACACTTACTTGGCTGGCTTTATAGATTCGATGGTGGGGGACGGTGTTTACGTCTGTTCTGCCATGACTACGAGCCTCCAAGGTTACTCCATATCATATCTGTAACAAGAAATTGTTATTTTTAAAAATTGATGCCCCCATTGATGTCATTACTGCTCCCCTCATGGGAATATTTTAAAGAACACCGGTCAAAATGATGGTATTAACCTAAAATACGCGTGTACCAAATTTGAATCCTGTACATCGATTTGCGGTTTTTTTATGTAGCTATAAATACAGTATCATTCAATGAATTTCTAGGTTATTCAATCGACAAGGAAGTAGGACGACTGGTTTAGTTCTTAAAAATTTAATGAATGTCCATTTAAATATGAATTCTATTAACATTCAACACTGCCGGAGCCCGCACCAACTTTGAATATGAATTTAGGTGCAATTTGTAGCAAGACACAGTTCTAATACTTCTGTTTAGAAGGTTTATTTCAGAAATACATACGCTCAATTATGCGACGATATATGTACCTAATAGATTGATAGAACGAATAGTTACTACGTAACAGATAAATCACTCCAAGGAAAATCGTCCATACCTACTCTTATAATAGCCTACAATTTTTTGTCGAAGATCGCTGCGCCCGAAAATGTGCCTTATTAAGATTCGAACATTACGTTATTATTCCTCTGCAGCTATGCGACCTTGGAGTAAAACTAATAAAGTAAGGGTTGCCTCTTTCGATACAAGGCCTATTTTATTTGTAGCTTGGTTTGAAATGTTTTACAATGATATAGTGTTTTACAAAATGTTTACATGTGCAAAATTTTCAGTTGTCCCGGAAAACAAATCGGAATCGTACAAACAGTTTTAATAAGTAGTAATGGGGAAAACAAGATCTAAGATGTTCTGTGCTAAATTATTTTCAAAAATGTATTCATACATAGTTATAAAAAGCATATGTGGGAACTTTCAGTCTGCCGTAAAATTATGATGACTTATTAAAAGATTTGAAAAGTTCAAACATTCGATAGAATTTTATTTAAATCTGTGACTCGTTCAGGACATATTATGCTTCTGGTTGCATTTGTACAGTCAATACCAGATGTATAAAACATATTGCTTAATTAGTTTGCATAAAAACGAATCGACCGTAACACAAATAATTCAACACTGCGGACGCGCGCGCCCGTCAGTTGTTGGCAGCCTACTGGTTTACGCACCGCCGACGGTGCGCTCGAGAGTAGGCTATTAACGCGCGCAGTATAAGTAGTTATAATTATTTTTTATATTTTAAATTAATTTTTACTTGTTATTTAATTTAATGAATATTTAATTTCCCAATCCAATCTAATTAATTATGTTTCAAATTTATTCGATATTTTAATTCTATTTAATTTTATTTATTATTTTTTTGTTGACTCCATTTATTGATCGAGTTGTTATTTTAAATTTGTGTATAAGTGTAATTTGCCTGAAATAAAGATTTATTATTATTATAACATCATCATCATCTTCCTAGCGTTATCCCGGTTGTGCACTTGCACGCGAGTCCACAGGGTCCGCTGACCATGATCCAGGATGTAGCAGATCAGGTATTTGTCGAAATACAACGAAATCGTAAAAAATATAAGCATTTGAAAAACTTTATTACCTACGGTGACCTACCTATTTATAATGTAATTCGAAGTTTCACAGATGGATTGATGATTTCAATCCGTCCGTACTGTTTTGATAAGACAAAGTATAATTTCTTAGCCGAATCTTTTGGCTATGATTATTATGGATACTGAAGTCCTATGAATCAACTGTAAAATTCAGATTATTATTGGATCTTTTTTATACATTAAGTGTTTTTTTAAATAACCCGATTTTAAAGCATGATAGAGCGGTGTGCCTTTTTCAAGATTATAATGTGGCCAATATAGGTACTGTAGCAGTTTGATTTTGTATCGATTCAATAGCAAATACAAAGCCGAGTATGTTGGTAATGAATATAGTAAGTATGTTATTTTATTAAAATACTGTTGTAATCAAACTGGCAGACTATGTATAATCAACTTTGGCTCATTTTATCAAAAACAACAAACAAGGTATTGTTATTTGATCGGCAAATTGGGTATCTACCCGAAATAGGGGAATTTTGATCGTGTAGCATGTAAATGTAGCTCCGTTTGTTGAAAGGATTTGTTTTCCATTACCGAAGCGCGAAAAAACTGAGCTCCATAACGCTCTGACTGCTATTTTTACGCTCTTATCGCTTTTCATTTTAAATGAAGCGTTTGGTTTTATGTGTTTTTTCATTGTTGGTGGAGCTATGATGAAGCTGAGTATGTTCCGCTGGTTTGGACACGTAAGAAGAAGTAGACCGAATGTCTCAGCCCTCCCCTTCCGACCCAGAGGGTAACCAGATTGGCAAATGTGGTCAAGAAAGACCTGCGCCTCTGTAATGTCGACACAATACGTCCGATAAGGCAAAAGTGGAAAAATTAGAAGTCAACTTCAATATAAACCAGGTCGAATTGTTAATACCCAATAGAGAGGGAATAGTTGATGAAGGCGTACCTACGGTTGATTCAGAAGCATTTAGTGAATGTATGTATCGTAAGTCCAATTTCCCTCCCCAACAACGGAGTCCAAGATTTTTGTCTTTTAAAAATGTTTAGACACCGAAGAGAAAATAGAAGAAAGCAGAGAAAAAAGGCCAAGAAGAGCTTACACATAGCAGTTGAGCTCCTGTGCGTCACAGTTGAAGGTGCTGGAAGAGTCCAGAGAGGCGTGGAAATCGCGCCACCTACAAGAACACAGTACTGAGGTTTTGGAACAATGAAAACCATCCCAATACAAATGACATTATTAATCAACAGTTATCGTCTCTAAATACAAAAAGGAATTCTTGAGTCCCTGTTCCAGTATCTAAAGTAATCGCAGTGGTGACATTGTCTGACAGCGACGGCTCTGTAACTGGGATAAAACTCAAAAACGTCCGAAAAACTTTGTTCTTTGCTTACAAGTTAAACACTTGTTAGGACGAAGAGAACGGTTGACAGGCGGTATAACTCCAGAGACTACTTCTGCTGACGTTTGGGAAAAGCTTTCGGCTAGAATTCTGACGCTTGATAAATGGGATTGGAAAGGGTGGCAAAAGTAATCGGTACAAGGTGAACAGTTATATCATAATGGAGCGTGTAAATGACCAATAGTAGAAAACTGTTCGGAAAAATTTATAGACTTTCGATGTGTTGCGTAATCTGAGGATTTTTTTTAATTTTTTTTTTTTTTTGGAAAAAAAAATAAAAACTGAGGAATTGTGTTCTGATTAAAGTGTTACTTATTTATAAGGTAATGATAGTGGTATACTCTGTGTTACAAGCGATACACAACTCTATGGCTCAGTCAAAAGTAAAGTTAACCTACATAGATCCCACTGCTGGGCAAAGGCATCACCTCAACTAGGAGGAGGTATGAGCTATACTCCACCATGCGGGCTCAGTGCGGATTGGTGGAGGGGTGTCTGTAAGGCAAGTGACCAACCTTACTGTCAGATGTTATCAAGCCGCCCTAGGGCCTCTGGTTAAGATAGCATCAAAATCGTATCGTATCAAGGGTTTTATTATAATTGCATGATTTCGAAGACTTGCTGTGTCTTTATCGCCAGTTACGAGTAGATTACTATCTGAAGTAATCACTACGAGGGTCAAACTGAAAGTTCTTAGAACTGGCCACTTATAAACAATATAATAAAAAAAATATTCTAAAATTTGAAAATAGAACTCTTTGCCAATATTACTGAGTATATATTTCATTCATTTGTCATTTGTTTTACGACTTGGCGGCAAATTGAAAATTGTCTGTGTCACGTCAAAATGAATTTAACACGAGAAAATTTTCGTGCAATGATTTTTTATGACTTTCGATGTCATTTAAGTCAACAAGAAAGTTATGATAGACTACGATTGGCCTTTCACGATGAAGCCCCATCTCGTGCGACTGTTTACAACTGGTTTAATGAGTTTAAACGTGGTCGCACTAATCTCACTTTTGATGTACGTGAGGGACGGCCTTCTACGGCGACGACTGAAAATAACATCTGTGTTGTGCGGCGTATGATAGAGACTGACAAAAGAGTGACCTATCAGCAGATTCGGACAAGCTTAGGCATCGGTATGAGTCAAGTGCACAAAATCCTCCACGAACATTTAGCGGTCAGGAAGCTTTGCGCCCGGTGGATACCTCATAATTTGACTAAGGCTCAAAAACTCCATCGTGTGGATTGGTGCCGTAAAATGATTGAAAGATTTAACGGAGGTGACTCAAATGCTGTGTTCGACATACTAACAGGTGACGAAAGCTGGATTTACTGTTATGATCCTGAAACCAAAAGACAATCTGCTCAGTGGGTGTTTCCTTTCGAGGAGTTGCCAACTAAAGTGAAGAGAGATCGAAGTGCGGGAAAAAAAATGGTGGCCTCGTTCTTTGGAAGGATAGGTCATTTCGCAACAATTGTGTTAGAGGATCAAAAACAGTTTCTGCAGAATGGTACACTACCAATTGTTTGCCACTTGTCTTGGAAAAAGTTCGAGAGAAACGACCTCGCAGTAGGATCCTCCTTCACCACGACAACGCCTCGTCGCACACCGCCAAGCGAACGATCGACTATTTGGCGACATCAAACGTTGAATTACTGGGTCACCCGCCGTATAGCCCCGACCTCGCGCCTTGTGATTTTTATTTATTTCCAAAAATTAAAGAAAAACTTAAAGGAAAGCGGTTTATGAATGCTGAAGAAGCGGTGGCTGCGTATCGCGATGCCATTGAAGAGACCCCTAAGGACGAGTGGGCAAAGTGCTTTTCCCAGTGGTTCCATCGCATGCAGCGGTGTATTGACGTCAATGGACAATATTTTGAAAAGATATAATAAAACTAATAACTGGCTAATGTAATCAGTTTTTGATTTTCTAAGAACTTTCAGTTTGACCCTCGTATATAGGTTGTTTGTAAACAGATGTCGATTTTCCGCAACTCGATTACGTGTACACAATTATGCAAATCTCGAATCCTGCGCAGGGCATATTTTCGAATTCCAGACATGAAAAGTGAACAACATTATTCAAATTCGAAGACCGCAAAGCTGTTACCGCTTGTTGTCACGAAAAGCAGCGTGGGTGCTTGTTGTCATATAAATACTCTTATTAAGGCATTTCTTGCACGGCTAGAGAGTAGAATTCGTTGCCGGATGAAGTGTTATCTCAAACGCTACGATCTGGACTCCTTAAGAGAGTTGTTAGTCAGACATCATCCATTCTGGGCCTCATCGTCGCTTACCATCAGTTGGGACTTCGGTCAAATGTCAGCCTATTGATAAAAAAAAAACAGTTTTCCACCATAAATAAATTATTGTTTTTAAGTGATTATAAGCATTCACTTTGCAATCTAAATATATTTTTCCCGCCTCTGGAGGTCATTTTTTCAAGTGCAAAAATATATTTTGTTTTCCACTAAATCGGAGAGATGTGCGGTGTCTGCGTACGTTTTTCAAAGTCGTCATTATGTATTATTTTTAGTATTAACATACTAAATATGACACATAACGATATATCGGCTGATTAAATATTAAACATATGTTGGTGAACTTTAAGCTAAGATGTTGTTTGCCATTACAACGTTTTGATAAAATAAACGAAGTACCATCCCTGATTAATATCAATTTATGTTCTTTCCTATGTAGACAGAACTAAGGGTCTTGAAAAAATACATGTGTCATTCATTTAGAACTATGTTCAATCAAGTATATAAAGTTAGCCTACATAGATCCCACTGCTGGGCAAAGGCCTCACCTCAACTATGAGGAGGTACGAGCTATACTCCACCACGCGGGCTCAGTGCGGATTGGTGGAGGGGTGCTTGTAAGGCAAGTGACCAACCTTACTGTTAGATGTTATAAAGCCGCCCTAGGACCTCTGACTAGGCTTAACGACTAGTTTTAGATTTGATTTTAGCCGGGACAAACTGCTAACGTGCTTTCCGATCAAGGATATAAACAAACAAATTGTCTATTTTTAGCTTTTTAATTACACATTTTAAATTAGAAGAGCAGCGCTAAGCAACGTGAAAATGTCTTGGTTTAATTATTTAAATGCATTTTCGTATTTTTTAAAGACAGCGATAGAATAATAACACAGAAGCAAACTTCAAATCGCAAGCTATGCTTCGTACAAAGCTCCTATACATAAGCACAGAAAATATATTCCGCGTAAACCTATTCAAATAACGTTGCGTTCTATCCCAACAGAACGAGATGGCACAGACGATAGCAAACCAAGTTTAGCACTGCACCTTACGTAATTCTAATAAAGGCGATTTTGCTACAAAATGTGTGTGTAGTCTGAAATACTGGCCACAGTACAGATGATAAAAAACTTCAAACACTACAGCAAAGCCTCGAGAAAGTTCTATATCGCATTTTGTTGAATATGATATCGATTAATGTCGCAATTTTGATGCTCTTGAGACAGTCTTGAAGGATGATAGTCAATAGTAAAGTTTTTAATGAAATTCAGAAGTTTCGTGCGTCTCTTAAAGTCAGGCAAACTAAATGTCAAATTACGCAATATTACTTAGTTGAAAAAAACCTAAATTGATCAAACTTCCAATTGTGTAGCAAAACAAAGAATTCAAATGTTTTTCAAATAAGTTACTTATACATACAGGGTGCTTATTTCAATCCGAGCGATATGTAGTAAAACGACTCAAGATCACTTACAAAACATGCATTAAAACCCAAATAATACGAAAAAAATAAAATGAAATTATAAACGATTATTTTTTGTAAAACCCTTCCTGTACTGTGGCGTAAGATACTGCGATACGTTTGCACTGTACGAGTAGCAGGCGCGACGCGCGATAGGTACCTACTCAGCTAGTATCTCCTTGCTGACTTTTATCTGACGTCTGCGTTGTTCCTAAATGTGTTACTAGCTATTAGTAGTTTATTTACAACGATTCATCTTAATACCTACCTAGTTATATTTACACCTTAGTAAATGTTCAAAGTGGCGGCCAGACTGAGCAATACACAGACTTGCACGGCGTCTGCTATTCCTTTTATTACTTATTGCATACAATCTCACCACTTCAACTAGGTCAACGTTAGAATAATTTTGCGTCATTTTGGAAAAACACAAGGACGAGTTGCATTCGCGATGTTTTCGTTACAACTAAGGTGGGCCGGAGTGAGTGTGATGAGAAAGGGGCGCGGCGGCGTGGCTCTAGTTAGAAAAAGACGCCAATAGTGGCGGCTCGCACGCGCCGGCCGGGCACCCGGCCTTTCGGCACGCGCGCTAATCCTTTGTAGGTATTGTAGTGAGCGCATCAAAACATTCGTTCGGCGAATGTTGGGGTCCGATTCCGGAATCGAATGGGGACTATTATGAAAATCGTTATAATTTAATAATTAAATTATTTTTTTTCGCAGTCGGTTTTTTTTGTGATTCGTGATCAGTAAAAGGTACATAATCACTTCTGAAAATACCGCTCGGATTGAAATCAGCATCCTGTATAATAAAACTGTAGGTCTAATTCTGTACATTAATTTAAAAACTCACATTTTTGTTTTTGAAATTTTTGTCTGTATGTTAGTTAGTATGTATGTATGCATGCATGAGTCTTAAACGATAGACTTGAAATATGCTGAACGAATCTTGATGTACCTACCACAGTTTAAATATAGGTGGTAATCTAGGGTAAGTTTTATCTCGATAGTAATAGTACATCCAGAGATACAGGGAGTTTCTTTACGGTACATATTTTACAATCTTTGACTGTTACAGACTCGAAATCTGAAGAACTAATCATGGTGCACACCTAACACAGTTTAAGTATAGTCGACAATGACATATTGGGTTCCTCCCTTTACCAAACGGCAGAGTACAAATGAGAAATCACGGTTACTGGACGGAGATACGAGTATGAGTCAATTTCATCCTCCTTTAACTACTACTCGTAGTCCTCCAATACAATTGTGATCATTTTTGAGCACTGTTGTGAATTCTCCTACTTATAAACTGTAGCCTTTTTTGCAGATAGAATTATGCACGCGGGATTGAGCTACATAATCTGTGATGCCAAAAAACATATCTCATGTCACTGCGTTGTCGTGGGTGCTACGCATCATGGATCACGGCATTACCACAGAATATACAGGATGTCCGGGTTTCCGATAATTTAAGGGCCTTTTATTTATCAAATTTTAGAGGCATAATCATAATGACACCTCATTTTGGACCTTTTTTAAATTCCGAAAAATTGCGTTAAAAAACTATTAAACTCTTTTGAATTTTTAGCAATATTTTCTAAAAATATATTTTTTCCTGCTATGATGGTTAATAATTTTGAATTGATCTTTATTTCACTTGATAGGTGATAGCGTATCCTTTCAAATTAATTTTCATAACTTTAGGACCTCCAGATCCACAGAAATAGTATTTTTCAAAAATAATTCAAATGGCTGCCATTTCAAGGGGGAGTGAGACCAACATGGTAGTTTTTTATTGATAACGTTTGAAGAACTAATAGGACATAAATTATTGCTAGTCCAAACCCTGTATAATCCAAAATTGATCGAATGGCATTTTTTTTTAAAATAAAAGTGTTGCCGTATTTGTGTTTTGGTTTTGACTTTTTTTAATTATTTTTGGGAGCCTTACTAACATTTTAAGTAAAAAGTGACCATTGATTTTGGTGTTTGGAATATTAAAGAGTATTAGTAGAAACACTTTTAAAAACACATTAATTGTGGAAGTATCAATTAAATATTTATATCTCGAAAATGGTAACACTTTTACCTGAATTTTTTTTGGCATATAATAGGGCATGATGTAACTAATCTGTACCTAAAGGAATATCCTTCATTAACGAGACAACCTGTATATAGTTAAATATTTACGCACATACCCCACACTGCCTATCTAACCTTTTGGAGAAAATACGGGTTTAATTCCCATTGAAACCTTTCACTTACATTTTACAATATCTTTAGCTTAGCACATTATTGCCTACACAACGATTTACGAGTACTATCGCAGTACGACCACTTTTATGTAATAGCCCGTGGGATCAGGTGACGAAGTACGGGTAATAAAACCTTGCTCAGTGAGCTCCATAGTATTTTCGTATTAAACTAAGTGATTGGTGTAGTTATAATTTAAAACTTAACTTAATTTTAAGCTTACTTAACTGTATGTACTGTACAGTAAAGTAAGCTTAAAATACAACTCACTCCTGGCACAGATTAAGTACTAGTACTCCGTACAGAAGTTTGACTTTGCAATGAAATTCAAAGAAATATCTACTCAATATCGTCAACAATATGGTGTAATTTAGTTCGCCGAAATGTGCACCGAAAATGTGCTTGACTCTGAGTCAAGCACATTTTCGGTTAGACACCTACATACAGAAATCCATTGCAAGATAATTTCGCTCCTGGTCAAAGGCCTTACTTTAATTATAAGGATGCCATACAGCTATTCTCCACCACGCGGTCTTAGTCCGGATTGGTGAAAGGATGTCAATTCCTAGGCAAGTGCCCAATCTTATGCCAGTTGTGATAAAGGCGGGCTTCTAATTGCCAATTGATATAAGCCGGACCAACTACTTAACGTACCTTCGGAAACAAAGAGATGCTTGTGGTAGACACTTAATGATCACCCATTTAATCACGACCGTGCCGTGGGTTGCTTTACATTTTTAAAACGCTAAAAAACAAAAGAGGATCTACAGAGGTATACACCACAGTGTGTACATATTTCTAAGTTGAAAAGACATAATATTTAAAATACCTAATTAAGTTTGTAGCTCAGATGAAAATACAACATTGTTTCACTTTTATTAATGGTCCGATGTATAGCTTAGGTACTTGTTTATAAGCTGATCATATAAATTGAGAACAAGTCAGTTAAAAGTAGCGATGAGATATTATGTTCAATTCACATTTGAAATTCAGTTTTGTCTATTCCAATCACTTTGACAAATATTTCTCTATGCACACAAAACGAAAAGGAAAATTCACACTATGTTCTTATCTATGTTTACTCCATAGCCGAGTTGTATTCAATTTCTCTTGACTGTCGCTGGCAATAGCAAAGCAAAATCAAATATTCATACTGTTGTAAAAATATTCGCTTAAAAATGCAAAGCAAAGGGAGCGAGCACAAAAGGGGTCAAATACTTCTTTGGGTTCAAAGTTGGTTTTGTTAAGACGACTGAAGTTTTAAACAACAGAGGGATTAGCAGAAAAAGACAGGGTTTCTTTAAGTGGCTGTTCAATAGAATTGTGGGCGCTTTCTTCTTTCAACCCTTTTTGGGACGGAATCTTTCAGCATCAAAAAGGTCGCTTAGGACAAATTTTGTGATATAAAAAATGTCCAGACGATTTAAATATGAGCGAAGTAAATGAACTTAATATAAACCTACTTTTGCCACTGTAATGAGAGTTTTTGCTAATTATTAAATCATCTATTACAATTCTGAGTTATTATAATAAATGCATCAACTTATACGACGAGATAAAGGTCATAACAAAGGAGACTATGAAGAACTTGAATGACGAAAAGATGTGGACCAACTCACACCAGCCCAATTTCAATAATTACAATATTTTAAAAAATGCTTTGACAACAGTGACTGATTTTCTTCTGCTGCTTCTTCTTAGCCCACAATTTGTCCAGAAGCAGTGGTAAGGCCTATGTTGAGATGTATTTCAGCACCTTCCGTTCTACACGCTTTAATAAATGACTTTCATGACTTCGATCCAATGATTCAAAAGGCAAGTAGCAAAATACGTACTCGTACATGGATACTAATAATAGTGCCGTTACCTCCTTACAAACGAAAAAGAAAAAGAAGAACTAACACAAAATGACACTTCGACAGGCAATCGTTATGTAAAATGCCAGCAGATATCCGTTCCTCCATTTTTCTCACTGTCGTGGTATCCTTAGGAGAGTGCAGATTTTCTCACATTATGTTATTTATACAGTACAAATATTCGTTCTCCTTTATTGGTTGATATAATGCGACAAACAATATATAATTGGTATTTTTTTATTTGTTCTTAAATTTTATTTTCTATTTTTTTATTCTTTGTTCAAACATCAACCCTGACAATTTCTTGAACACTTTTTTAACATACTATATTTGTGCATATTTTACTCCGTAACACGATGTAAATTATTATCTGGTAGATGTTTGCTGCCATGTGCCTTTTACCAAAATTTAACATTTCACGAAGCCGGTAAAATATTCAACATCAACTCTTTATGAAGGGCTCGTAATTAGAACTCTGAAAATTCATTACACATTAATTATTTCCCATAAAACCCACTTATATGATAAAACGCTATGCATTTTCTGAAATTGTATGTACGGTGTTTGTTTTACTTCAGTTAGGGAGCCGAGTGGAAGAAAGAAGTAACTTGAGTTTTCCAGCTAGTCGAGGAAATATGTAATAAAGTATAATTTGCCTTTGTACAACCCACTGCTGGGCAAAAGCCTGAACTCAACAATGAGGAAGTATGAGCCTTACTCTAACACGCAGGCTCAATGACGGTATTCATTAAAAAAAGTAAGATTTAAATTTGCCGCCATTTGTGCTGTAAAGTGATGGCAATACTAAAAAAAAAACAATTTGACAGTTTACATTTTAGGGTTAGTACATAGAGCGTTACACGATAAAACAACGTATCTTAAAAATAATGACGTTTTCATATTAAATATGGTATTATCTGCCTCGTTGGTCTAGTGGTCAGCACGCTGGGTACTATCCACGAGGTCCCGGGTTCGAATCCCGGGTCGGGCCGAGAGTGTTTGGATTTTTCTGTCTTGAAATTACTCAGACACAGCTCCGAAGTCAGGAAAATGGTAGTGTTAACACCCCCGTGACTCGGAAAGCACGTTAAGCCGTTGGTCCTGCGCCTGATCTCTCTACGGTCATGTCGGACTGCCGTCTCACCAAATTATGAGAGTGAAGGAACAGAGAGTGCACCTGTGTATTGCGCACACACTTGTGCACTATAATATGTCCTGCGCAGTTGGCTAATCTCTGTTGAGATAGGCCGCCGTAGTCGAAATCGGCTAGGAGGACATTATTATTATTATGGTATTATCAAATGTGAAGACAACCGCGTGTTAAGTGCCTTTATCTCATCATTTTCCTGTATTTTTTAATTGATTTTATGCAGATAATGAATGAAAACACAATTCCGATATTTCATAAGAAATTTTAGAATTTTTATTTTTGAGGTAAGTAATTTTCAACCATTAAAATATGTTGTTTTTTTTTACTTTCTTTATTGGCTTGCACGGCTTAAAATGTGTTGTTTTATTTTTACTATCCCTAATTAAACTGTAAGTTTTCAATTTTTTGTTTTTAAGTTGCCAGGACTTTACCGTACAAACGCCGGAAATTCAAATCTTGCGTTAATTTGTGACACCCTTTGTATTCCTTTGTCATTTTACACTATTATGCAAATGGAGATAAATCTTAGAGTTTAACTATATAAAAATATAAAGGTATGTACACGTTCTGTCTGTAGGCATTGTTTGAAACAATGTAATAATTTGAGAGCCACTCGCGTTCCGTTTTCGCATCTCTTTTCAGCGTTTCATTTGATGCAAAGTGGAAGACACACAGTAAACGCAATGAAGAACAAACATAAAGAAAATCGTTCCTATTAAAATAATCCTCCAAAAAAGCACAAGGGAAATTGTCTCCGTCGATACGTCTGTAGCAATTGAATATATTTGCATAACGACCCGCGCCGGTGGAAAAAAGGACAAGGCAGAATTGGGGCTCGAGAAATGAAAGATCCGCATAATATTTTTTTATACGTGCCTCTTCACCCAATTGCTCAAATATTCTACTTTGGTTCGTGAAGTTCTAAATAGTTAATATCAATTACCTAAAGGTAAGTTGTTAAGCTTTACCACACTACTTTGATAGCTAATGGAAGAGCGAAAGTGTGTACAAATACTTCTTTTCAACTTAAATTTTTAGTAAAAAATATTGCATCTTTAAATAATTGAAGGATAAAGAGGAAAAGAAAGATGACGGAGAAGTTATTTCGACCAAATAAAGGAAAAAACTAACGTCATGAACAAAAGAGAGGAATGGCGTTTGCTCCACCGACAAGAGCCTAGCTTTTAAAATGATGATGACGAAATCACTGATACAAGGCATCAACAATGAAATTCGAATTATTTTAACATACTGTAAAACCAAGAAGGGGCAATCATTTGACGACCGTTGGTGTAGTCGTTCGCGCACCGGACTTCTAAACCAGGCGGTTGCGGGTTCGAATCCCGCAAGGGGCAAATGTTTGTGTGATGAGCACGAGCATTTGTACCTCAGTCATAGATGTTTATATGTATTTAAGTATTTCTATCCGTTATCCTAGTCACCATAGCACAAGCTCACGCTTAGTTTGGGGCT
This sequence comes from Pyrausta nigrata, assembly GCA_949316185.1. Classification (NCBI taxonomy): domain Eukaryota; kingdom Metazoa; phylum Arthropoda; class Insecta; order Lepidoptera; family Crambidae; genus Pyrausta; species Pyrausta nigrata. The sequence goes on from OX438943.1 coordinate 1,323,943, forward strand.
AGGTAATTGGTGTGTTTGTTAAAACAATTTTAATTTTTAAGGTCCCAATATTGTACAAGTAAAGCCTTAGGGCTAAAATGATTCACTTTACTCACAGCGCATCAAAATCTTTTCAATTTTTTATAGCTCACATGATCATTCAAATTAGTCGCTAGGATGAGCAAACATTTAAAAAAAAAAAGATAAATTGAACCATTGGTTCTCAATCAAGACGCGTAACTTGACCCATTTTCTTGACCCCGAAATGACAAACGCATCAACATAACGCGATTCGTGCCATTACACAAAGTCAATGCCCCTCTCCCCCCACAGACACGGTACTCTAAAACCTTTCTTCTTCATCTGACTGTGTCGAAAAATGGGCAGTTATGCTTAATGTGGGTCGTTAGTTTGTCAAAGCCGGGGTAAAAGAAGATTCAGAATGAAACGTGTCTGGGAATGGTCTACGGTAGTGTTTCCCAAACATTGTGCTGACATGGTCCGATAATTTTTACATTGCCCCTTCGCTACCCAAATTTTTCCAAATTAATCTTTTTCTTCCATTATCCGTTTTTACTAGAACCTGTTTACTTCCGAGAATTAAATCATATTGTTAAAAATAAAATAAAATACTTATATTTCACATAATACAATAATTTAAATTAAAACAGATTTTTTATTAAATATATTTAATTAAATATTTTTTTATATGTATTTACTTCGGAGAGGGCTTTATTCAATTATTTTTATTTTTTAACGTTTTTTATTTAATAAAACCTGAAAAAAAATGTGAACTCGGCTTCATTTTATTTTACGTTAATATTGACGACGTATGAGTGCATAAGTATTTCCATTTCATGTATCAAAGTGCGGTAAGTGTCAATTACGGCTGTAATTAACAAGTACGTTACTTGGAACTTTAGCATATTAATTGGTAGGAAATTGACTGCTCAATGTAGTTACACTAGGGTAAAACCGGGATAGATGCCACACTTTTCGAAAATATGTTATATCTCCCTGTACAATTTTTTCATTCTTTTATTTGTAAAACTGGCAAGTACTTTGGTATTTTATCTTGGAATTTAAGAAAGGAAAAAAGATTACCTTTCACATTTCCAGAGTATTACCGATTATTGCGGACCTCTAAATTTTGAGACATCTATCCCATATACGAGATAGTTGCCAAGTCCATATAAATAACGTTAAGGATAGACGACCCGCTAAGAAATAGGCCATCTATCCCGAAAAACATTTGATCGCACCTAGCCGTCCGACATGACACACGCGATCCATTTGTTGGTAGTTGGAAAGTCTCTCGAAATATACATAAAATAACACCTTATGTATTTGCAAAACTAGAGTAATTACAATCGGGGCATCTATACCACTGGGGCGTCAATCCTGGTTTTACCCTATTAGTAAAGCTTAGGAGCTGGTTTCTGTGAAATAATGATGTAATGACTCAAATATTTGTAAGTGAAGTGTAAAAGTTTTTCTTTGTGTTAGTAAGAACTTGATAAAATGTACCATGTGCTATTACGAGTACTTAGGGATTGTTGAGTAGAAAACTAAAACTTAACGCATGTTCAGTGTATTACTATCGATAATAGTCCTGAAATATCTGATTACCCAATAAGCCGATAAGTGTATCCAATTCGTTATTTTGACTGGCTTATTATCGAACATTTGTTTTATCAATAAACATGAAACATCAATTTACTAAGGACTGTGTAACTGTGGAAATATTATTGCCTCATCAAATAAACAGATTGTGGTTTTATCAGCAAGTGACAGACAAAGTAATTTTTTTTTTAATTTAGGACAGAAAGTGTCACTTATCAATGTGAATACATAGTAGGTAATCATAACAAAAACGTTGGCCCATACAGGGCCAGAACATGTCTCCTTTTTTTTGGCCCTACTACGAGTATATCTTTTTTTTCATTTTAAATATATTTGGCTTGGCTATGGCTTGTAGCGTAATGGTGGCAGCGCTGTCGTAGTGATGCCAAAAGTTAAGCAAACCACGGCGCGGTCGTGATTGGATGGGTAACCATTCCGATCATTTTAGTGACATCTATCATAAGCATCTCCATGCTTCGAAAGGCACGTTAACAACAAACAAAAAAAACATACACATATTACTATTGTAGCTATGGAGGACTGGCGTGACGCCTGTGGTAGGTATTAAGAACCTGTATTACAAGGCACCAGGTCTTCGCTTCTGGACCAGGAACAAATCAATGGTCTAAATAGAGTGAGTCCGTGCGCGCGAGCGTGTGTGTGTGTTTGTGTGTGTGTATGTGTGTGTGTGTTTCAGATATCCTATGACAGTCGCTTGCTATTGACGCTTCTACGTTTCTGAGAGCACAGTAGGGTCGCGCATGAACTTGTCAGACTATTTCATAAGATAAATTATTGTTTTTAAGCGATAAGCATTCCCTTTGCAATATTAATATTAGAAATTATTGCACCCGAAAAAATGATCACCAGAGGCGGGAATCGAACTCGCGATTCTCCAATACCGGGCAATCGCCTAACCTCTCGGTCACCCTGGCGTTGGCAGAGCTAGTCGAAATTTTCAAGATGCCGCGTTGCTTTCATCAATGTTATTGGGATTACACCCTCAACATTCTTTGGTTGTCATTTTTTCAAGTGCAAGAATATCTAATATTTTTTATGATTCTTGTCAACGGCCTGATTTGTTCGATTAAGTGACATTGCCAACCCTATACTTAATGCACCTTTTGCGCTTATCGCATCTCATATCTCAATTTCTAACAAATATCCTCCCAGTGCAATAAATTGTCTGTCCATCGCACGACATCATTTATAAGGCGTAGGAGCAACCCTGATATTTTACATAAAAGGTAACCCTATCACACACTGTGGAAAGATATCGTTTTAAACGTGCTTGGAATACTGAACAGCTTCGATTTTAAATCACGTGAATAGGCATAAAAGTCTTCGAAGGAAAAACGGTACCTATCTATCAATGAAACGTATCTATTTTGCTGTTTTTCTTTTTAAATTTCTACTACAATAGAGATTTTCTTTTTGTTAATGTTTGACTGTTTTTTTATAGGTAAGATTGATCTATACTAATATTATAAAGAGGAAAGATTTGTTTGTTTATTTGCATCGAATTGGCTCCGAAACTACTGGACCGAATTTTGATTTTTGGCACAGAAATAGTTTGAGACACTGGGAAGGACATAGGCTACTTTTTGTCGCGATGAAAAATCATCAGGGGGGTGAAATGGGCGATGAAAATTTGTATGGAAAATCCGACTTTTTGCGCGGGCGAAGTCGCGGGAAACTGCTAGTTTAGTAATAATGATATTTCTCAAGTGCCCAACGTTTTAAGAGTTTTTAAAATTTATCCAACATAGCAGTAGGTAAGGATTTTTTTTAAATTAATAGGCAGACATTTGACTGCAATCGCACAGGCGACAATGCGGCCTATTGGTTTTCCTGTTTTTTTTAAATAAGTAATGGGCTAACTCTTCATCTTTATCTTAGCCCGAGAACAAAGATAAGCTTAATTTTTTTTTACACCAAACACCAATTACCTAGCCCCAAACTAAGCGTGAGCTTGTGCTATGGTGACTAGGATAACGGATAGAAATACTTAAATACATATAAACATCCATGACTTGGTACAAATGCTCGTACTCACCACACAAACATTTGCCCCTTGCCGGATTCGAACCCGCAACCGCCTGGTTTGGAAGTCCGGTGCGCGAACGACTACACCAAGACGGTCGTCAAACTCTACGATAGATCAAGCTTGCCAAGAAGTAGCCTATTTACACTCACCATAAAGAGTTTCTGGTTATACGCACTCAGAAAAACAGACGCAGGTAGGGCATTTCACTCTTTGGCTGTGCGCATTAAAAATGATGATGAAAAGCACTTGGTACGACTTATGGTAAAATCAAGCAAAAGAGGTTGGTAACCTGCAGTACGTCTGGTGTTCCGATGGAAGAACGGAGATGCCATTATGAGATTGTGGAGCTCGTGCGCACACTCCCCGATGAATTCCCCTAATCTTAGAAAATACTTATCCATACTATACAATAATATTATAAATGCGAAAGTGTGTCTGTCTGTCTGTTACCTCTTGACGCTTTAACCACTGAACCGACTGAGATGAAATTTGGTATGGAGACAGTTTGAGACCCTGGAAAGGACATAGGCTACATTTTGATATAAAAACATTAAGGGGGTGAAATGGGGGATGAAAGTTTATATGAAAAATCCAACTCTTGCAGGCGAAGTCGCGGGGAACCACTAGTACTTTTTATTTTTTGTCAGGAATAATCTCATTTATCTCCCTGCTTCGTTTCTCTACGATTTACAAGCCACCCAGTATAAAACAAGTAAATAAAACAGTATTCATTTTAACCTCTAAATACCTATGCATGACAAGTACTCGTATGACATGAATGTATTTGTAAGAAGTGAAGGTGGAAGTATACATACTGTATAATATTGCTATGTCACACACTTTGAAACAGTTAACGACATCAACTCCTGTTTGACAAATCGATACTTTATATTCGTCGAATCATAATCATGTTCAGTGAAATTGAAATGGCAATCGATTCTGAAATAGCCTAGGTATACATACGTACATCAGACTACTTCACTTTGATATTGAGACCACCTCTATTCCTTACGTATAAAAGCTGTTTTACAGGGTAACCTGTGTTGCCGACTGTAGTCACGAGCAATGAAATGTATGCAAAGAAGTTTTTATGCATTTGTAATAAGGTCTGAAATGGAATGCAGATGTATACATATTGATGCTCGCGACTGTATATAGGCCTAGTTAGAAGAGTTAAATACCTAGCGGTATATACCCCATTATTGAGATTTAACGAAATAAATTACTTCTAAAAAATAGATAGTTCAATTAGAAGGCTCAATTTAAAATTTTAATTAATGTTGTTATTTTATTTCAATTACGCAATGAGTTTTCTTCGTTTATTGTACGAATTTCATCTTTCGTAATTGTTAGTTTAGTGACACTTATCATCCGTAATTATTACAGCTTTTAATCATATTCACTATGCTTATTTTGTTGTCAAATGTTTCCGAAAATATAAGAACTCACTTGTGAGTTATCCACTTGTTGTATTAAACCACGCAAAATTAATGCTCCTGGATTTATTTCCGAATTATCGGATAATCAACACAAAATTACATATTTTTTTGCGTTTTATTATGAAAAATAATGATGTCATATTAATTTTCAGATATTTAATATCAGAGGCTCTACGTTTCAGAATTTTGTAAGAGGCTCTTTAGCATTATGAAGCTATCTTGTATAATAGAGGTTACGTAAGTAAACATGACAATAACATGTAATGTTAAAATTGTAAGTGTTAATAGTAACTAGGTACTTAAGTATGTTTCTAATGTAATAATGACCCTAAAGTCCAAAGCCGTTCTCATTTTTTTAACAAAAATAGAAAGCCTCTTAATTAGGTAGACATGGTTAACCGATATACAAAGTTTAAGTTAAAAGTTTTTGAAGTGCGAAAAACTTTGTCAAAAACATTATTTTATTATTGCCGTCTCACTTTTTTAACCTCCTCGACTATTTCTTATTTTAAGGGTTCCGTACCACAAAAGAAAAACCAACCCATATGATCACTTCATAACGGTCTGTCCGTCCATCCGTCCATCTGTCTTGCTCTTTTTCTCAGGACCGCGTAGAGGTAGGTTGCAGTTAACATTTTAAACTTATGTCTTAGGTGCCTAGAAGCTGTAAAAAAAATTAAGTTACTAAGTCATCAAAATTCGAAGGTATGGCCACTTGAACCTTATTTTTTAACACTTCGTAGGGTATCAAAACCTATAGGGTACCTACTTCTTCTATATTCAGAATCAAAGGCACAAGGAAGCTCTCACAGCACAAGTAGAAGTAACAATCCAAAAGATCCAACCCAAAAAATATTACCTCAGTGCGCAAACCTGACTCGTACTTGCCCAGTTCATCAAAGAAGTTCAATTCGATTCAATTATTTTCAACCAATGCTTGAGATTTAAAAACAAATGAATAGTGTAATCCATTACCTCTCCATTCTCCCTGGGTATTCAATCCAGAGATAAATCATAATGCGAAGTGATGATGGATGAGTGTTTTCTGAAGGTCTCATTTGCAATGATTAATTACCTCGCTGTCTCCAAAGTAATTAGGTGTGAGTTGATAAGTCCCTTATTGTCAAGATGACGTCATAGAGTTTTTAGAGACGTTTTGTTTTAGACTAAAACCTATCCTAATTAAGTGGTTAAGTGTGCTGGGGATGCCTTTGGAAGATTTTAGTTCTCATTAAAACACAATTTTACGGATAACTTCGAGATTTATTTACATTTTATTTAAAACCTGACGTTTCGAACACTTTACAGCGTTCGTAGTCACAGGGAGACTAAGGTATCATTTGTCATTACAAAGTTTTGAGAAATTAAACTACCGTCACTCATTAATATTAATTTACGTTCCTATTTACGTAGAAAGAGCTAACCGTGTCTTGAGATCTTGCAGTGCGAGGTGTTGCTTTGGTTTTTGCTAGAATAGGATCCCATGCCGGTGGAACTTTCCAACCATCTTCTCTATTGAACCCTGTTGAGTGCACTGTCGGCATCAAGTACATCATGGCTTTTAAGAGGCCGAATTAAGTCAAGACATGTTTCAAGTAATACTTACTTTACCTACATTTTAGTCAACAGTGCTCTCATTGGTAGAGATGCAATCATAGGATATTATTGTAACTGTTTAGTAGGAAATAGAACCGTAGGTTGCTGTTGTCACACAATGTCCATAATATGGTACCTTAGTTGGGCAAGGTATCAACCAGATTTAGTACCACCTGCACAATTTTTAGATAAGGTATTAATTGTATATGATGATGAAGATGATGAATAAATGTTTATCACAAAGATATTTGTTATTTATTTAAAAAACAGCATAATAATATAATACACAGTGTATGCAACATTAACATTATAATTCCCTTCCTACCTACCTGCCCCATTAAATAAGACCCAAACGGAGTTGTTCCAAGTTTGGTCCCTGAATAAGTCGAAGAAAAAATGTCTCAGGGTCTGGGTGCATAGAGAGGCAATAGTCAGACTCATATGGGTCAGAAAAGGACTCATTTTGAAATCTTGAGACATGTTTCTGATGTAAGTACTACAGTTTTTCCAGTTTTAATAGTAAATAGTGCCTAAAATCATTTTAATACTGTTTTTAGGAGGAAGAGGTATGGCATGCCTCCCCTGAACTCTTCATTGCTCTATTTTGACTATCCTACAAGGAATAGAATTCATGAAATTGCCTGACCTGACATAACCTAGCTTTTTGTTACGTAAATATCAATATTTCTACTCTCCCATTGAATAGCTGTATAATTTTAACACAAATGAAATCTGCATGCATTGATCTTCAAATTATTCAAATATTATCTATGTAACAGTCAGGCCCAAGATCCTATGGAAGTTTGCCGATTTCCTTTGGAAGTTTTCTAATTTAAATGGCTTCACGTAGCATTCGAGGAATAAAACGCCGTTCCTTAGCAAAGATTTTAGGTTGGTCAAAACGGATGAAGTGGTTGGGTTTGTCTAAGGCATGTTCACACACTGCAGATTTTGTGTTCCGTCTATGTTTTACGTCAGCTGTGTCCTTTTATCCGCACGCCTATACTTCCCTTTGTTTGCCCGATGTAGGAGAGGCCACAGTCACACTTCAGCATGTACAAGATTTTAGTATCCCGCGGAACATTAAGTGACTAAAATACTGGAAGAAGTTTTCATTAAGAGTGAAACAATAACGAACCCTTTTAAATGTATGGATAGAAACGAATGAATAGAAATCCTACCTGAAAAACATACCACCTGAGGCGTGTGAGGTTCCCCCCTTTTATCAAATAAAAACAATTATTATAGTTACAATAGTCTTAATGGCTCAGGATTCTGTTTATCAGTTTAAATCATAGACATCAAAGACCAGCCTTAAATTTTGTTAAAAAAATCATAAATAAAAAATACAATTTCTACATAGATAGTGTAAGCTCCATTCCCCAGTTAACAATATTGTCTTTACTGTCTCGAGTCTAGGTGTTGTGGTACCACTGCTGTTTACGATGTCCATAACACAAGTGCTTTATAGCATAACAATTTACTTTGGGTTCAGAGTAATGTATGTGTTTTCAAATATTTATCTCTCATCCAACTTCGTATGAAAACTCGACCATAAAAACAGCAACTCAATTCAGCGATCAAGTATCAGGGCCCTTGAGTGAATACACACTCTCCTAACCAAGTTATTGGTTACTAAGTGCCGACAGCACCGCACTTATTACTCTATAACTCAGTTTCCAACAATGTCTGGGTTGATGCAATCAAGACAGCCCTTGTGAGTTTCGAACTATTTTCATAAGATACGATCGCTACCCAGTTTATATTGACACATAAGTGGCGCACGTGAGTAGAAAATGAAAGATTTCAAAGAACACTGCTTTCTCTATTAGACTTTGTGTTGTGTAGAAATATTGTTCTTAGTACCTGGACGACTACTATTACTACTATTTATTGTAACATAGACATACTTATGAGAAATATATTATCTAAAACATATTCTACAATTTTCTTTTCAAACTTGACTTAAACCTAAAAAAAGATAATAAGTCAGCCTATTAGATCCCACTGCTGGGAAAAGGCCTCACCTCAACTATGAGGAGGAACGAGCCATACTTCACCACGCGGGCTCAGTGCGGATTGGTGGAGGGGTGTATGTAAGGCAAGTGACAAACCTTACTGTCAGAAGTTATCAAGCCGCCCTAGGGCCTCTGACTAGGCTTATCGACTAATACCACAGATATTAGCCGGGACCAACTGCTTAACGTGCCTTCCGAAGCACGGAGATGCTTGTCATGGACGTCACTTAAATGGTCGGAATGGTCACCCATCCAATCACGACCGCGCCGTGGGTTGCTTAACTTTTGTTATCACTACCAAAGCGCTGCCGCCACTGCGCCACAAGCACCTCAGAAAAAAAAGATAAACTTGAATAAATCCGAAAAAAATCGTCATCAAGCAAGAATTGAACCCCAGACATATATAAGGTCGCTTTTTAAAAAGTGGTGAAATTTAAAGGGCAATTACAAAAACATAAATGAAACATTTTCGTTTAAAAAACCGAATTTCTTTATACGCTAGTTTTCGAGAAAATCGCAAAAAACTATTTTGATTTAAACGTAAAATAAAACACCCCGTGCAGCTTGCGTAGTACGTTCAGTGCGCAGGTTCGGTGTATCAATGAATTCGATAAGGACGCCACTATGCTCTGTCGCACTCCCACCTTACACGTGCGACTGGCCGGCGGTTCGCCTCACTCGCGGTCTGTCGGCGTAGTCAAACGCGCCGACAAAGGGTGGCCGCCATGCCGACACACGGAAACACGCGCTGCGGCGAACACGTGCCTAGCCTCGCGCCCACCCCGCTCCCGCTCACTGCTACCCCCGCCGCAGAGCGCACGCAGCGCGAGAGTTCAGTCCGCATAAAACAATTCACTGGGTTGTGCGCGCGCGCTACGTGCGGAACATTTTATCATGGCGTATCGGCATAACGCCCAAGAATACCTAAATATGGCATTGTGCTATAAAGAAGCGGGAGAAGTTTTGTTGCGGGCGCGGCAGCTGTACGCCGAGCGGTACGGCTCCATTGTACACACACGCACAATACTCAGAGCTGTGCAGCGTTTTCGGGAGAGTGGCAGCTTCGAGCCACGCCTCGACCTCATGCGTCGGCAACGACACCCGGCTCGGCTTGAAGAAGCAGTGATTGATTTCTTTCATCGGCACCCATTGGCGAGCATCACGGACGCCGCTCGTGTGTTTGGCGTGAGCAGATACTACGTGTGGCGGCTTTTGCGCGACGAAGGCCTCCACCCGAATCATTTTACTCGAGTCCAAGAGTTGCTGCAGCAGGACTACGCGCCGAGGGTCGAGTTCTGCCGCTGGTTTATACGAAACCGGACCTACAACGTGCTTTGGACCGACGAGTGCACATTTACGCGCCAAGGACTTTTTAATGTGCACAATGCGCATTATTGGTGCGAGTACAACCCGCGTGTGACTCGTCCGGACCATTTCCAGCATCGCTTCAGTGTGAACGTGTGGGCAGGAGTGATAAACGGAACGTTGCTGGGGCCCGTGTTTCTGGAGAGACTCAATACGGAATCGTTTTTAGAGTTTCTCCAAAATGACCTCCCTGAACTGCTGCTGGATGTGCCTGCGTGGAGCCGGAGGTACTACCTCTACTTCCAGCACGACGGCGCGCCTGCGGGTACGCGCCTACATCCAGCATTAAATGTAAATTTTATTGTGTAAATAGGAACTTGTAAATTATGTAGATTTTTAATATTTAACTGTGATGTGATTGTGTAAACAGGAACTTGTAAATATGACTGTAAATATCAATGAATTCTACCTTTTAACACGCCAAGTTAATACAAAAATAATAGCGTCCTATTTTTGATACAATTAAATTTAATACAAGGTAGTACGATGATTTTCACGGTTTGTTGTATTAACTTGTCAGTCGAAAGCCTGAAAAAGTGTGATGGAAAGTCATGGTTCGTCATTGTACGTTTAAACAAAAAAAAAATGTACCTAATAAACTGAACTTTAACGAAAACTGCCTTTTATTATACCAACACAAATCCCATATTAGGGAGCATCCATTGAATCGAAGCGAAGCAGTGTTAATTTAGTATAACATGTAATAACGTTAGGGTTTGTAAGGGTTAGAATGCAGTCGGGTTGTTTTGAAATTAAAATTGATATTTTTGAAATGTTTACTTTGATTTGAGCAAATCTGCTTTGATTCTATGGAAATATTATCCTAGCTATTGAACAAGCTAAATACGCTTAATTTATCTGCATTAGGTATTCTGTCTCAGCAGAGAAGGAACCTATGCAGGTAGCATGCGCAGCGTTCAGCGTAGGTAGATAAGACTCGGTTTTAATGCGCTACTAGTGAGTGAGTGGTGCGCAGCCGCGGTCCCCCCGCGCACCGCGCACCGCGCAACATGAATGAAATAAGGAAAGAGACGGGCACGATTGAAATAAGAGAGAGCGGCGATGACATGTAGGGATGTTTCAGAGTAGACAGGATGCTCTTAAAAATAGTATTTTTTTTTGTTAGGAAAAATAAAAATGAAAACTAGCACGTTTTTAAAAATGAAAATCATAGGGCCCGGTTTATCTAAAATATTTAGAAGTTCTGTTAAAGTTTCACCACTTTATAAAAGGCGACCTTATATAACTATCTGTCCCTAATCTATTCGGCCACGACGCTCAAGCTAACGGTGCAAAATTAGGAAGATTAGATCGATTTTTCACCCCCGATATACATATAGTGAAAATGGTAGCGTCTTGTTGGGGAGCGGCAGGACGGTTAGTCCGGTGCGGTCCCCGGTAGTGGACTGTATTTGGGTGTGTGGTGTGCTGGCCGGTCTGAAGCTGCCTAACTGGATGTACTGGGCACTAACTATAGGGTCCTGATTGAAACACTATTGTACTATGCACTTGCAGACTTTATTCACTCACTATTGCACTTACAAAGCTGTTATTTACTATTATGGCACTTATTATTACTACTAATGCACTTATTGTCACTACTATTGCACTGGTATTCACTGTTCACTGTTCACTTTCTTCTCTCCAGAAGTATTCTGAGAGCTTTTCAGAACTAAAATTTCAGAACTAAAACTTGCCATCCGGAAATAACTTTTCCATATTTATGTGGTTCCGGGATTCTTTCTCCCTCCCTCGGATCATGCTATCTCCCTCTAATGCAAGGAAATTAGTTTTTCGTTAGTTTTCCTGGGTGGCAGTTAATATTCTTACAGAAACTTATTTTTCTAAGTTGAGTCATTATTTTAGCTATTTAATAGTACTAAAATCATTACAATATTCTAATTAGTTTAGAAGTTATAGCTAAAAAACTGAAACGGCTTTCTTTACGGTATTGCCGCTTGCAAGGGACCTTTCGTGCGGGAAAGGGACAAAACATATCTGCCTTTCACGTTCTAGAATTTTCTTTCTGGGATTTCCAGCACTTTCATCCCCTCCCTATCCGTATCTCGAATTTTCCACCATTTTCAAGAAGATGTGTGAAGGAATTAGCTATATATGTGTAAATGGACTAGAAGATATGTTTTCTCCCGATATTTTCCTAACTTTCTGACTCGGAAAACTTGTTCTATGTACAGAGCATGAAACATTTTTAAACCTAATCATTTCACATTATCAAATAGATGCCTTCGTAACTAAGTTAACAAATCATAATTTTCTTTTTATAAAGCTATTTAAAACTAAGTTTTCTCGTCGCTAACAGTCTCGTCGCTAACATATAGATACTACATACCAAACAGCGAAATCGTTCGAGCCATTTCCGACCTCACGAATAATTATAATATAAAAATTTAAAAAATACTTGTTTCAAGGAATGAGATACTTTGGGAGAGGTACCCACAAGTTTCCAACAGAAATATTTGCAAAATTAAATATTAAACTATCAGACACGATGAAACCAACTTAATTGACGCTGGTACATTTACCAAAGTGTCCATGAAATCAGAAGTTAGCAATCATCGAGTAACTAACGTCCGCTGTAGGTCAGTAGGGCGAGCAGTCGCCCTGATAGCGAAGGGTCGTGGGATCGAGACTCGTCTTGGTCGGATCAACCGAATCTTTAGTTTCTGTCTGTCTCAACAATGGTTTAGCACATGTCGTGGCAGCCTATTATTAAAGCATCACTGTGAAATGTATCTTTTTGTTAACATTAATGTGTGTTTTGTTATTGTCCTCAATAAATAAAGTAACCGCCTTAAGGTTGGATGAGTTTTCAATGACAGCTATTTACTTTCATGAAATCTAGCAAATATATTGCTTTAATTATAGAATAATATTTTGTGAATATTTTGCGAATAACTAATTAGCTTTTGTAATATTATATTTCGGATTTAGAAACCGAAGTCAAACCAGTTACCAAATATTTATGTTATGGTATCTTAACAACACTTGGTACGGCCACAGAATAAGTATTAGTACTTCTTACAGAAGTATGACTTTGCAATGAAATTCAAAGAAATATCTACTCAATGTTGCTTACTATATGGTGTGATTCAGTTCGCCCCTGACTCAAGCACATTTTCGTGTAGACACCTACAGAAATACATTGCAAGATAATTTCATTCTTATAACTCTGGAATATGATTCATAATACACTAAACCTATTCAGTGACGTACTATCACGCAACGCGATAGGGTTGACTGCCACAAGAAGCTACTTACGCCATCTAGCGCTTCTTTCTGGGACTTTATTTACGCTCGTCCAACCAGAAACCGCGTGTCGCTGCCGGCTAGCGACACCCAACTTGTTTAGTCCCTTACCAAGGGGTCGCCGCGCGTAGGTACGTTTTTGCTACCTACGCGGGAAGATACACAGGCCTGGTACGGCTTACAATGTATATATTTTTTTGATAATTTGTTTATTGAGACCATTATTTAAAACTAAGCCTATCATGTAATATTAATTAATAACAAATATTTAAGTTGAAGGGGTCGTCGCTATTGATCTACGACCGGTCCCTCCATTACAGATTACTTCAGTCAATTAAAATTATTATGATATTAAACTTGTTGAGGCACAAAAACACATAAAACAGGACTTGACTGCGTTTGCCTACTGTTACGACTTTATGAAAGTCGCTATTTCGGTGTCATATCCTGTGTTCTCAAAGTTTGAGCCGCACATTACTTTGACAGAGTACAGTACAAGCACTTCAGATTTGAGCTGCGAAGTTGAATATTTAACTTCTTACACAATAAGTTTCTTTATGCTTGCAAAGAGATTAACATTTCATGTTTGAGTCAAACCGTGAATAGCCTGCTTAACTTGGGTGAACTATGTGTTTTGGCTAACAATGTTAAACAACGGTTAGTTATTTTATTTAACGAGGTAAAACATATTTTATTGACGACCGTTTTGGTGTAGTCGTCCGCGCACCGGACTAATAAACCGGTAAAAGGCGGTTGCGGGTTCGAATCCCGCAAGGGGCAAATGTTTGTGTGATAAGCACGAGTATTTGTACCTAAGTCATGGATGTTTATATGTATTTAAGTATTTCTATCCGTTATCCTAGTCACCATAGCACAAGCTCACGCTTAGTTTAGGGCTAGGTGATTGGTGTGTTTGTTGAAACAATTATTATTATTATTATTTTTCTTTACCATACTTTAATATGACTATAATCTTTGGATTATTATAGATAATAATATTATATAGAGGTAAATAAAGTTAGAAGTTTGCGAGTTTGTTTGTAGAAAGAAATAAATTTCTAGATCTGCTGAAATTTTTTTTCATCAGGTGAAAGCCACACGATTGCTTTTTTTTAATAAGTAATGGGCTAGCGCTTGATCTTCATCTTAGCTCGAAAACGAAGATGAGCACGAGTATTTGTACCTAAGTCATGGATGTTTATATGTATTTAAGTATTTCTATCCGTTATCCTAGTCACCATAGCACAAGCTCACGCTTAGTTTGGGGCTAGGTAATTGGTGTGTTTGTTGAAACAATTTATTTATTTATTATTTATATACGCACGAAAAACTTAGAAAAACTTTGCTTAGTAAATTGGTATTGTATAATTTTATTTATTTATTAATTAAACAAACAACGTTTTACAGTGAAAATACAATAGCCCCAAAAACTATTTACACAGTTTGTCTGTGGGACCACGAGTCTCTAACATATCAAATCAAAACTTAAATACTAAGTTAGCTAGAAAATACTTTTTAAGTTTTCTTATAAAAACATTTGTATCTTGTTCCCTATATAGACGTATACCTGTCCCCGGGAAACTATTCAATAGGTATGGTAACCGTTTCATTAATGTTCTATCACCAAAGTAGTTATTTACTTTAGGTACTTCAAATTTGCCCGCAGACACTGACCGGGTACTATGACTATGGTTGACCAATATTGTAGGGTATCCTTCTAACTGTCATGGTTATTTTCAAAATGTTTGTTTCCCCGTGCGAAGCTGGGCAACTAGCGGGTGTTGTGACCAAGAATTCAAAAGTAGCGTAATCCCAATGCTGGCCAAAGCGCTACGTCAACTATGAGGAGAACCACGTATGAACCATGCCCCGACACGGGCTCAGTGCGGATTCGTAGAGGGGTGTCTGATCCTTTTTTACTGTTAGATGTTATCAAGCCACCCTAGGGCCTCTGACAATCTATACTTATATCAACTGGGCCCGTAGCCAAGTGGCAATTTATTCTCAAGTGAAGTTCGTTATCACTAACAAAATGTATGAAACTGAAATAAGCCATCGAAACATCACGTGACTTTTGCATTACATATTTTGACATTTCGTTGGCGATAGCGAAGTTCGCTCCAAAAAGATTGCCATTTGGCTACGGGCCCTGATACAAGTAACAAGTATCCTTTGTTGTTACCATTATACAATAAATAGGACAGTTTCCCGGCTCACCGTTGCATCACCACACCGACCCCAGCAAATCTATTTTTTTTTCTTTCTCGCCGTGCTGACGTGATTATAAATTCATTTTGTCCGTTCCAACCGTTAAACCCAGGAAATATTGCGATTCCGGGCAAAATTGAATTTTGTACATTTCTATTTTGAAGGAAATTTCTTTCTTTGGTGACTCTTCAATCTATATTTACGTTTGAAATTGTAAAACGAGTATGATAAGGACGGAATCAAAATACATTTAATAAAATGGTTCCGCACTACATCCGATCCGAATCCAATCTAAGTTCACCAAAATACGTCATTTAATTTTTACATGGAAAACGAGACAGTGAGTAATTGACGTAGTGTCATACAAATCCAGTTCTACAAATACGCCGGACCGAATTTTGGATGGAATCTGATCGGATTCGGATCGGACATAGTGGGTTCCGCGCTCTAACGCCAGAAAATAAAATGGTAAAACATTTAAACGCTTTTAAAAAACACGCACGTGAATTTAGTAATACTAGTTGTAACGTTCTATATAGTATAAACATGATATACAAGTACATAACTACAAATCTGTACGCGGCTAAGCTCTACGCGGGCACCGCCAACTGGTAAGTGTGGTGGGGAGCGAGCGCTCGAGTCAATCGGTGACTGAGGGGCGCGGAGTAAAGACGTGTTGTATGGCAAGCGAGCCGGTATCTTAGTTAGGTATTAGATCTAGGGTTCAGTGACATTAATATTCAACGAGGATACCACAATCGTGGAGGGTCTTAGAAATGAATAAAAAACAATCATAAATTAATTGGATTCTTATCTAGGTACCCGTTCGCCTCCACTTAAGTTTCACAAAATCAAAAGCACAAAGACGGTAGAAGAATTATCTCAGTCTCAAAGAAATTCCATCTCGCATGCGAAATTCAATCTTCTCACAAATTCGTACGATTTTATTCACCAAACCCATCTCATCTCAATGAAAGCTCGAAATGCACTAACTCCATTTAATTCGTTCACTCTTTGTCACGTGACCAGCGAATCGTTCATTCTTTTGACGCGGGAAGCAAATCACTTTGATATTTTGAAGAGCTATCTCGGTGTCATTCATGAACAAGATTCATTATGGTGGATGTCGTATTGATTTTTAAGATTTCTACACACTAACTTTGTATACTTACACCTTCTGTTTTGTGCGTAGAACCCAAAACTCTTAAAGGTGCGTCTAAGTAGGCTTCTCCTGGACAACACGCTCCACCGCAGGCTTGATCTTTGCTCTCGGGCAAAAATGAAGATGCCCAAAGGTTAGCCCATTACTTATAAAAAAATGAATTTATTTTTGTACATAGAATTGCAAGAAGCTGGACAACATTTAATTGTTGAGAAGAAGCAGGACAATTAAAAAGAAACAAACTTACTGCCGCACTTACAGACGTCAATAAAATTTAATCTATAATTATGTATCGTTCTGTCACTTTCTTTGTTAATGAAATAGAAAAGGATGGCATAAGACTTAATGACAGATTAACTTTGATTGACGTCCCTGAGTACGACAGTTAGTCACAATTATCTGCCTTTTTTCAAAGATTATCAGGTCCGGCAAAGCAATACATTAGGTACACCTGACACAATCGTAGCACGTTCATTATATGGTATTAAGTTAGCAAATATACTTAGTGGGAGTATCAAGTTAGCAAATATACTTCGTTCAGCTAGGGAATAATAATTATGTGCTGTTAATTTAGGATAACGTAGCAGAAGCAGCGATTAAGTTGTCAGTGTCGTGACGTTTGAAACAGAGGATTAGGTGTACAAAATAGATAGATATTAGGTCAAAATTTACGTGTAGGATCATCTTAATCATTTGAAGTTCTGCAATTCTTGCTGCAATTAATGATATGTTGATGACTTGCAGAAATAATTCGATCCACCTGAAAACGGTCGGAGAGTATTCGAGTGCAATATTTTCTAAAATGCATTTTTTTGGCAATCACTTTCAGGTAGATTTACCTAAAGATGGGTAGATACTTTTGTGCTCTTTTTTACACAGCACACACAGTAGGTGTGTTCAAAGAGTTGTACATTTTATATTTATTGCTAAAAGCAATGGGTGTTTCTTAGTTATTACGAATTGCAAACCTAACTAAATTCTTTAATCAGTGTTTAAAAGTATTTTATGTTAGAGGTCTGATAAGTTTTATGAATAAAGGGGTAAAACTGAAAGATAAATAAATCTGTTAAACACAATCCACTCCAATTTATCAATGCCTTTTTTTGCCATAGAAACGCTTCTATAAATTGCGTCAGTCAATCACACAGTTGACGCTTCAATTAACCGTTGCAAAAGCAACCGGTATGTTTTCGGTGTGACGTCACCCGTGCCCCTCATGGTTGTTTACAAAATATAACACTGTGCGTCGCGAATTATTTCGGGAATAACCAGTAACGAACGTTTGTTTTCTAGAGTGATCATTTTATTGAACTACAACAGTTTCCTGCCACTGCCCGCGCCAAAAGTCGGATTTTCCATACATACTTTCATCCACCAATTCACCTCCTTGATGATTTTGTATCATAACAAAAAGTAGCCGACGTCCTTCCTAGGTTCTTAATCTTAAACTATCAAGTTGTTTTGGAGCCTATTCAATACAAACAAACAAACAATCAAATCTTTCCTCTTTATAATATTAATGTATATGATTGCATGGTATGTAATCCATCTTTATTTATAACTGAATATTTATTAACAGTGAACCGTTAAACCTACAGAAAGATCATGAACATACTAATTTCCTCAACTAAATAAAATTAGCACATGAGTTTACGCAAATAAAGTCTCTTCACATATTTTTTGTGCCGATAGTCCTACTAAAAGTTTTGCTACTTACTTACCTTTACTTGGCTTAAACCTTAACGGTGTTATTACAAAAAAAAATGAACAGGTCTAAAGCAGGTCTAAATATTAGCCGACAACAGAGGAATGAATGACACATTCGTGACACAACGTAATAGAGAAGCGCTTTTCTAATTGGCTAGCTTATAGCTTAGTCCTGGCTTAGACCCAGTACTAAGTTTTTAGAATAACGGGGTAAAAGTTATTAAGAGAATCAAAAACAGGTTAACTATGTATACAGGTATTTAAAAACACAAATATTCATGGCCCACAACCGCTTTATCCGCCTTACCTAACAAAACAGCCAATCCTCCTTCCTTTTTAATTTGGAAGGCTTTAGAAATATGAGATATTTCACCCTCAATCTAGGTTGCGCCCGACGTAGACCCTTGAGCGGAAGGGTGCAAATCTCGCAGACTTGGCGAAGCGAACGATAAGTGAACAAGGCGCTTTACGGCTTAGTCGACAACTTAGGATTTGCAGAGTTCACTAGAATACTAAATACCGATGAGTTATCGAAACCGGTCGCGGCAAACACAGCGGCTCGAGTAATTTGTGTTAAATTGATGTATTTTTAAGCAAACAATCATAATTATTAAAAACAAAACACTAGACTGCAAAGACTGATATTTTTTTGAAATGTTTTCGACTAGCTTTCTTTTGAAACCCATTTTGCTAGAGTAAGAAAAAAAACATCCTCCATTATTTTTGATTGCATATACTGTAGTTAAAATTTTACTTGCTTACATTTTAATTATTCATGTTCTTAATATTATTTGCTCAAAATGTATCTATCCTTTATCCCTCTTAGCCACAGTATCAAGGATTTTGGTAAATCACCCCCATTACAGTTACCCATGTTTGTAATGGATTTTAATACGATTAGACGCCCTATTTTCAGAAAAGGCCTACGGCGTGCTTACGCATTAATATCAAATAAGCTCTCTTGAGCTACCAAGAGAGTTTTGCCAAGTTCCTATCAGTAAGTAAACTTGTTAACTATTAGTTAGGAAACCCTGGTCCTGATGGGAGAAAAGGCAAAAATATTTACGATGGGTTCCAAGATGCAGCGAAGTTAATAACTCGGTAAGGGTTACTTCAACTTTCAACTAAGTATGAAACTTTTCTATTTTAGTAGCTTGACGACCTTATCATTTATGCTGGAGTTTGATAGCATTAAAAGTAACTTATTTTACTTACGATGTTATTTTTATACGCACGTATCAAACTATTGACTTTCTAATAATGGAGTAGTTTGGTAACAAAAAAAAGTTGTTTTCAGTTGGCTTCATAAATCATACTTACAACATTGCTATTTGTTTCTTCATGCCTCGGGTTTCTGAAATAAAAATCTGACGACAGGGTAAGGACATAAAAACCAGCTTAACGAAAAAACTTTGCTTATTTAGCCATCCTTTGCCAGAAGTTTTACTCGCGTCTTCCTAAAGATAATTTCGCTTTACCAAAGATTTCGGTTCATCGTTCAGTTAAGTACCAATATCGGACGAGATATGAAAGCTTTCCAAGGTTTCTTTCGAAGTATCATTTTCGGGTAATCTCTATACCTGAGGCCCTACTCCGGTTGACCTATGTATTTTCGAATCTAGCCATTTCACTTGTTTGCGTTTCATTCTGGCGTGAGTGACAAGGACGGATAAAGTCACAAATACGGACATCGTCAACAGAAGTTTGGCCTCTGGGCCATGTTTCAGAAAGGGTACAAGTCTTGAAATATAAGTGTGTAACCATAGTATCTCATAGTAATAATTGGTGTTAGTATGGTTTATTACTTTTATGAGAGGTGCTTGTGGCCCAGTGGCGGCAGCGCTTTGGTAGTGATACCAAAGTAAAGCAACCCACGGCGCGGTCGTGATTGGATGGGTGACCATTCCGACCATTTAAATGACGTCCATGACAAGCATCTCCGTGCTTCGGAAGGCACGTTAAGCAGTTGGTCCCGGCTAATATCAGTGGTATTATTCGTAAGGCCTAGTCAGAGGCCCTAGGGCGGCTTGAAAACTTCTGACAGTAAGGCTTGTCACTTGCCGTACATACACCCCTCCACCAATCCACACGGAGCCCGCGTGGTGGAGTATGTCTCGTACCTCCTCATAGTTGAGGTGAGGCCTTTTCCCAGCAGTGGGATCTAATAGGCTGACTTTATTACTTTTATGAGAAGCTGCCAGAAATCAACTTGTAAATCTATAATCAAAATAGGAATTAACTCTGTTCATAGGATTCTAACATAAGTTATACTTAATACAGTTTACGTATTGTAATTTTATTTACAGTTAAGGGGATAGTTTAATAATGAATTCTGTCAGTATTTGGATTTAGGACAGCTTTGTTACCGGCAAAAGATTTTTTCTAATCGGACGAACAATAATACAAACTTTTCTTTTTCCTTTCTATTCTAATTGGGTGTGTTACGAGTAAGATGTTTTTTCTGGTTGATAAGAAGTTTATTTGAAAGAAACATCGTTTTAACTTTACCCTATTCTCAAACATTTCAGCTCTTTTTTGTGTTTTTTTTTTATAAAAACCGGGGGGTGCGAGTTGAACTCGTGCGTTGAGGGTTCCGTATATTATAAACAACGGTTTTTTCTACGCTGTTATCACAAACTTGCGGTTGTCGGATTTTTTCCTAGCTTGTGCTGTAGCACCTTCCTTCTGGAAGGTCCCCAGGTACGGAACCTCAAAAAGGTACAAGAAATATTGTAAGTGTTTTTAAGATAAACTCAATGTAACCCATTTTCACTTTGATATTAATCATAAAAGGCGAACCACTTTGTCAACACAGCAATCAGGTCATCATAATTGCTATTGAATGGTGAGCTTCCAAAACTCCATCAGGAATTTCGAAAGTCATATAGGGAAGAGAGCCATTAGCGTCTCCAAGTTGCACGGAGTGAGTTGGCTGTTTGGTTTGATAGCTTAATTACCCAATGAACAGTAACAGTTATAAATTGGTGTTATTGGACTGCCTTGTCTTAATATAATTAAGAAGGCCTATTTAATTTTATCAATAATTAATGATAGATCGTCCAGCGTCCTGCTAGCAGGATTTTTTGGACTTCCGGAAGGACGCATTTTTAGTGGGTCACAGTTCTTTAAATAATTAAAATTCAAAATTCGAATTTGCATAAAAAAATAGTGTATTGCTTTCTCTTTCGCCTGTATATGATATTTATTACTAATCGGTACCGCTATTCAATTGGCAAGCGATGGCGCACGGATGTAGACGCGGGCAGCGAGTTCGCGCGCCGGCGACGTGTTTCGACCTGCCCGGCACCGATCACGCCTGGAGTCGCCAAGATTTCATACAAACCCCGTACTTCCAGCAGGACTCAAGTTCCGTCTTCCAGCAGGACTTTTTGAAAAAATCGGACGTACTTCCGGAAGCGCTTCCAGCAGGACTTTTTGAAAAAATCGGACGTACTTCCGGAAGCGCTTCCAGCAGGACACGGGGTCGGACGATCTATTATTAATCTTGTTCTGTCGCTTTCTTTGTCAATGAAATAGAATAGGATGGCATAGGACCTAATGAAGGATTAACTTTAATTGACGTCTCTGAGAACGGCAGATAGTATTTGACATATGTTTCAAATCAATCGTTTAATATTACTAGTAACCCCCATTGGCGGGGCCCATAAGTGCAATTTAGAAGTCAAAAAAAGTTTACTTGCTTATTATATTTGTATGGAAGTAAAAATAGATACAGCGTTGTAGCACTGTTCTTTTAATAATACAAATCAATCTAAATACTATGGCATCTAATGCAGTTATAAGTATAGTATAGAATACAATATTTTAAGCGACAGTGGGTTGGAAATAGTATTCAATTAAAGTTTTTGGTGGACTTCAATTTATTCTTGAACAATTGTCAGTATCACTAACTAACACTTTGCGATCTCCGTGTTCGAGTGGCTCACACACCGGATTTCAAGGTGTCGCCATCTCGGGTCACGAGTTCGATACTCAATCGCATTAATATAGAACATATTTTCTGTATTTTCTCGAGAATTGGTGTTTTGATACGGATGTTTCTGATTTACATAACATGAGTGCTTTTGCTACTTACTATGAGATCATAGCAATAAATGTTATGTCATTCAATATTTATTACGAGTAAAAAAAGTAAAGTCAGCCTATATAGATCCCACTGCTGGGAAAAGGCCTCACCTCTACTATGAGGAGGTACGAGCCATACTCCACCAACGCGGGCTTAGTGCGGATTGGTGGAGGGGTCGCCCCAGGGCCTCTGACTAGGTTAACGACTAATACCAACAGATATTAGCTGGGACCAACTGCTTAACGTGCCTTCCGAAGCACGGAGATGCTTGTTATGGACGTCACTTAAATGGTCGGAATGGTCACCCATCCAATCACGACCGCGCCATGGTATCACTACCAAAGCACTGCCGCCGCTGCGCCACAAGCAACTCCTTATTAATTGTATTATTATCTATAGTGCTGCGCTGTCCTGAATATAATACTAAACTGTACAGATTATATCGACGTAGTTATGAAAGTGCTTTCACGATTCTGTATTCACGTTTTACGACTATGCCGTTACGATATCATAACAATATCGCACATCTAACTTTATGGGTCGCACGCATCTTCAAACACTATACCTCTAGTTTAGATATAGTTGGCCCACGTAGACACAATATGAAGACTAGCCGTCAAGCTTCATTGGGTATACGTAACTGGTTGGTAGCTATCATTAAAACTTTTCTAATATCAGTCGTCCATAGTAGAATAGGCATGTGTATCCACAAAGTTGAACTTAAGGGTCTGATGTAATGCATTGCATTAGACTGACATCAGTTCTTTTAGCGTCGACGATCGATAGGTTAACGAACGTGTCAGTTATATTACTTTTTTAAGTACTTAAAATGACTTTTAACGGTGATTTGACGAGCCGTGTTTCAGTAGGTAACGTTTTTATCACTCCCTAGATGGAGCTGGATACATTTTTATTTATCGATTTCTATATATAAATTTGTAGAAAAAGAGATGTAGAACATTTATTAAAAAGAGCCATAATAAGCATTCTTTTAAGCTAGAGTACCTGAGTTTTAAAAGTTTTTGTCTGTTTGTAGTTAGTATGTTTCCTATGGACTCGCAATCGACTGTCATCATCCTCCTAGCGTTATCCCGGTTATGCTCTCGCACGCGAGGGCCCAGGGTCCGCTGACCATGATCCAGGTTGTGACAGATTAGGTAATTACAGTGGAGCGACTGCCATCTGACCTCCGTGACCCTGTTACCAGGGGAACCTGACCAGTTTGGATCATGGTTACACATGCAGTTGCCTGAATGTGCAGGTTTCCTCACGATGTTTTCCCTCACCGTAAGAGCATCGGTTAGTGAAACAACTAATGTACGTAACTCAGAAAAAGTCATTGGTACATGGCGTCTTGTGGGATCGAACCGGCGCCTCCCGCATGAGAGGCAACCCGCTAGCCACTGCGCAATCGACTGTATACATATTAATTTATAGCAGTTTGAGAATGAAATATAGTTAACACTACATTGTACACAATGTAGGATCTTAAGACTACACTTTATATATGGATGCCAATTATAGGCGTACACAGCTTTGGCCATACTATAATACTTATATACTACTATGAATCACGCTAATAAGAGATCATGATTACTGAACGGACATGAAATCGACAACGGCTAGGGTTTAATATTGAAATCCCTGCATTTCAAATTAAAAGGAATACAAATGACGTATCTTTAGTTGTTTTTGTAAAAAAAATTTGGTCTTCGAGAGTACGCAAGGCAAATCTGACTTGTATCTGCTTCACCCCTTTACTTCTTTTTCGCTTGAATTCTTACCTGAATCGTCACATATAAAAGCCTTAACATTTCACTCGTTCAGACACATCGCAACTGAAAACGTGTCAACAGGATCTACAGTAACTGATTACAAAAGTAAGGAACTCTAGGCCCTTAAACAAAATGCAATCTTTCTATACAGCACTTCGCTATCGCTAACAAAATGTATGCAAAAGTCGCGTGATATTTCGATAGCTTATGTCAGTTTTATACATTTTGTTAGTGATAACGAATTTCGCTTTAAACTAGATTGCATGTCGTCTACTGTTACGGGCTCTGTTTACCCATTTGTGTCTTCCATTTTCACCCTTATTTACTGATTTATATAGCCAGACCGTCGAAAAATATTAGTGAGATCGTATTTTTAAGCTAATATTTTTTTAAATAATCTTTATTGGTTGTCCTTTAGCATACATCATACATAAAGTTAAGTTGTAAATTCTACCATCCGAGGTAGTAGTCTAATGATAAACATAATATAGTATTTCATAGTAAAGCTATCGACGGAACCACATAACTAGAACATATTGAAATACTATCAGCCAGAATACTGAGTTCTTCAAGTTTACTTTACAATTGATTGGATTGAACTGTAAAGCAAATTCCATTGAAATGGTTCTTCTGAATTAATTTATCGGCAATAAGTTTTTTTTCTGACAGTGTGACTTTCACGGGTCATGGAGTTTAGGTTTAGCTATGGGTTGTATAGAATTCCGTTGTTCGTTGGAGAACGGTATTTTGTTAAAAAATGGCCCCAAAACCATGATACAATCTTGTACATTCTTACTATCTTTGTTATCGCCATATGTAGTCGCCATTTTTTATGGGGAAACCATAACAAATGATGAGCCTGTTACATAAAAGTTTCAAGACTTAAACATAAAAGCTGACTTGATTTATAACTACTAAGATTGGGGTTACAACCCCGATTAGGATTATCTACACGTATAGGTTGGAGGACCCTGAAAAATTACCCGTAACTTATCATGAGGCATGAAAAGACTTTCAAAGGGCCGGTAGGAATTTTCAGTGAAAATCTGATTACTTTTAAAAGAGAATATAATGAAATTTACGGGCCAGCATACTAGATTTTTTTTCGCACAATCGCTTCTATACAACGTGTAACATATTAAACGCACACCCTCAGAGTAGTTTGTTCAGAATCAGATACTGAATCGATTTCAATTAATTTTACCATAGGTATTTTTTGTTTCAAAATTAATTAAAATCACATAAATTATGGGCACGTTTTAGTCTATCAATCGAAGCAAATAAAAATGGAACTTAATATTAGCGGAGAAGGGCATTTTTTGAAATGTACACTCGTATCATATAAGTATCGTTATTTCAATGCAGATAAAGCATAAAACACTCTAAAACTGAACTAAACCGGCACGTGGATGTCCTTTCTCACTTCCGTAAATCTTAAAAACATGCGTTAGAGCGAGACACAACTGTGTTTGATGCACCGGTCGCACCGACGGGCGGCGCGAGTCAGCGCATCTCAAAGGCACTGCGCAAGTAAACAAAACAACAGGTAAGTAAACAAACAGTCGCATGC
This sequence comes from Pyrausta nigrata, assembly GCA_949316185.1. Lineage (NCBI taxonomy): Eukaryota > Metazoa > Arthropoda > Insecta > Lepidoptera > Crambidae > Pyrausta > Pyrausta nigrata. The sequence goes on from OX438943.1 coordinate 1,349,786, forward strand.
GCGCCGCGCCGGTAGCCAGTAAAGTTCGCAATCCGCTTGTTACTTTCTCGCGCGATATCTTTCCGGTATACGAACGCTCAGTACACCGAAATGGTGAGGACTTTGGCACAGTGTGGTGATAATGTGGCATTAGCGTGCAGAACATTTAATGACAGGCACGGTACCAGAGTTGATCGCAGAACAATGTTAGCCGCTACGCAGCGACTCCGATACCATGGTTCGTTTCGGCCGAACACAGCCATCGACAGGGGAGACAATGTGCGCATACGGACTCGCCTACAAGATGACATCCTCGATTATTTTGACGAGAATCCCCATACCAGCACCCGAGAAGCAGCACCACATTTTAATGTTAGCCACATGTACGTTTGGCGAACGCTTCGTGGTGACGGCGAACATCCATTCCACCTGAGGCGCTGCCAAGAACTTACAACAAATGATTACGCACCACGTACGGAGTTTAGCCGGTGGCTGTTAGAAAATTGGCAGCGGAACATCATTTGGACCGATGGGAGCACATTCACGCGTGTCGGGATGTTCAATCAACACAATACACACCTTTGGATGCACGAGAATCCTCACGCATGCAGAGTGGACTCTTACCAACACCGCTTCTCGGTAAATGTATGGGCAGGCGTTATTGGTACCTACGTACTGGGGCCTGTGTTCTTGCCGAGATTGACAGGAGAGGTGTACTTGCACTTCTTGCGAGAAACACTGCCGTCGCTCCTAGAAGACGTCCCTCTCGTTTATTTACGGATATATTATTACGGCTTTGCTTAATTTTGTAATATTACTACCTACTTCTTATCAATTTACTACCTACTAATAATAATTTGTAGAATATCAAAACAATGAAATGCTACGAGTAATATCATGGTAGGCTACCATTGCCTACCAATACCTGTAACTCTTTGTTTTAAAAAAATTAAGCAGAGTCGACAGTCCAAAACTTGAAAAGTGTGTTGGAAATAATCATAATTTATTTACGAAATCTGATTTATTCTGTGACACCTGCCTTTGAGCTGTCATCGTACCTACCCAGCCTCAGTTTTATTTCAAAATATTCGATTCTTATTAGTAGGTATCGCGCCAAACGAATGAATGAATTGCGCGATTGTATATTGTAGTGTGTCCACGCTGTTCGCCCGTAATTAGTATAACTGTTTTTACAAATAAATTAAACATACTTTACATTTTAAAAGAATAGTAAACGTATTATGTAATAATATTTTTTTTCTAATTGGGGTGTCTAAAGATGTGCGTCATTCCTGTTACATGTTGTATAAACAACTTAGCTTGGAGTTCACCAACACGTGTTCAGTGTTTTGATCAGTTGACATATTTTGTATGGGATTTCTTTCAAATTAACCGTTAAACAAACTAACGTCCTCCGTAGCTTAGTTGGTAAGAGCACTCGCCCGGATAGCGAAGGGACGTGGGTTCGAGTCCCACCGGATGACACAGTCGATTAATTTTTGTAAGTGAAATTTGATTTAACTTCGTAAAAACTTGCAAAATAATTGCTTAAGTTATAAAAATATTATAAGTTAAGCTGATTTCATCTTAACTGATGGTTAAATATTTGTAAAAATATTTCCATTGGATACATGCGGGTACATTCCCCAAATATTGCTGAAATCCAACGCCGGCTCACTGGCGTAGCAAGCACTTGCAAAAATTCGTCGACTGACTAACGTCCTCCGTAGCTTAGTTGGTAAGAGCACTCGCCCGGATAGCGAAGGGACGTGGGTTCGAGTCCCACCGGATGACACAGTCGATTAATTTTTGTAAGTGAAATTTGATTTAATTTCGTTAAACAATGTTTACCGGCTATTCAAAAGTTGGTGATTTTGGGCTTTAAGAAAAAAACTGTGTTTGAATTGACGCAGGTTAAATATGAAAAAAAAATGTTTAAATATATGATTTCGTTCACTCAAGGACTATTTATGATTTTTATCTTTTTATTTATGATTATCAACTTATTTTACAACGGTAATGCTTTTTTAATTTAAATGCCTATGTTCTAATGCGTCACGATCCGTGGAAAATGACGGATATGTCTTAAAATACGTATCCTCTTTTATAAAATCTCACTCGTCAAAAATCACGATTCTTGAAATTTTTGTGTCGGATCCGCTTATTCGTGATCGCGCTGTGTTCATTCAATTTGATATCGGAATAACGACACGAATGTGAACTTCAATCCAGATATTTGACTAATCGTGAAAAATCACAATCCCATATTCAATGTGAACGTCCAACCGTCACGACGTACAGTCACGATCATCAATATGTATACATCTGCATTCGATTTAAGACCTTATAACAATGTCATAAACACTTATTTGTATACATTTCATTGTTGTGACTGTACCATCACTTATCGTCAATGACGGATCCCGGGCGAATGAGCTGTGATACTTATGATGTTACATATCTCTTTGTACTTGTTCAAATACTGGTTATCTGATATTCTGGTCAAAACAGTGAGTTCCAAAAAAAAACAAAAAAAAAGTAAATCATTTAATTTCGTCCTCGAATATAGTATTACCTTTAACGGGTAAATCAGCTGATAAGGTATATCGTCACAGTATTACATCTGGCATGATTAGACAATGTTAACAATTAATTAAAATTTGTTTGTATAACAATGTTTATTTTATTTCTGGCAAAATGTTTTGCAACGTTATCAGTGATTCCGCATCAGGGAAATTCTAAAAACAATATTTGGTTTTCGGAATTACTTTACTGACCGAGGGATTTATTGAAATTGCCCATCTAAATTCACCAGCTGCTGATACTTCACTCACTTTGTCAGAGGTGTTTAACTTATGTAACATTGTAACATTTTGGAACCTCGATGTTCTAGACAAACGGGTCATTCGCTTACCTCGGTGGCTTTCAAAATGGCTTTCAAACTGATAGTTCAGTCTTCGTCTTCTTAAGCCATCTTCTGTCGAAGTTCGGCTACTACCATAGCAACTTGCACCCTCGATACCGCGGCTCTAAACAGTGGTCGGGTACTCGTTTCAAACCACTGGCGTAGTTTATTCAGCCAGGATACCTTCCTACGTCCAACACTTCTCTTGCCTTGAATATTTCCCTGTATGATTAATTGCAGAAGTTCATATTTCTGGTTGCGCATAATAATAATAATAATAGTCCAGTCAGTAGAATCTAAAAGAGGGGTTACCTCACAAACGGTCTGAAAGTTAAATCCATACTAATCCATACTTAATATTATAAATGCGAAAGTGTGTCTGTCTGTCTGTCTGTCTGTTACCTCTTGACGCTTAAACCACTGAACTGATTGAGATGAAATTTGGTATGTAGACAGTTCGAGACCCTGGAAAGGACAAAGGCTACATTTTGTCGCGATATAAAAACATTAAGGGGGTGAAATGGGGGATGAAAGTTTATATGGAAAATCCAACTCTTGCGGGCGATGTCGCGGGAAACCACTAGTTTTTTATAGTCAAAGTCAAAGTCAAAAATTCTTTATTCAATTTAGGACACAAAATGCCACTTATGAACGTCAAAATATCAATCAATTATGGCCCATATGGGGCAGAACAAGTCTCCTTATCTTTTGGGCCCTACTAGCGCTTCGAGACAAGACATAGACAATCTGGCAAGTGCTGAGAAGAAACGCCGGAACAAACTCAGTCACCACTAGCTGCCACAAAAATAAAACAAATCAAAATAAACAGGTAGGTACATCAGTTTGGTGCAGGCTGGACTGTCCATACATTCTCGTCATTAAGATAGTCTTGAATTTTATAATACCCCTTCGACATTAGGGTAGTTTTGACATGTAACTTAAATTTATTAATAGGTAGTTCGATAACATTATGAGGTATTTTATTGAAAAAAATCACACAATTTCCCAAGAAAGAATTAATTGTTTTGGCTAATCTGAAGTTTGGAATGACAAGTTTGTTTTTATTTCTTGTGTTATACGAATGAATATCACTTTTTTTTATAACAAGATCTAAATTTTTGCGTACGTACATTATATTATCAAATATGTATTGAGAAGCGACAGTGAGGATGTTAATTTCTTTAAAGAATTCTCTCAGGGATTCGCGGGGACTAAGTTTGTAAATGGCACGAACGGCTCTTTTCTGTAAAATAAAGATGGTATCTATGTCCGCAGCAGAACCCCACAAGAGAAGACCATAAGACATTATACTGTGAAAGTAACTAAAATACACAAGCCTTGCTGTTTCAACATCAGTCAAATGTCTAATTTTTCTAACCGCAAAGGCAGCTGAAGCAAGTCTCCCAGCCAGAGCGTCAACATGTGGTCCCCACTGCAACTTCGAATCCAATGTAATGCCCAGAAAAACAGTGGAGTTTGATAGATGTAATATTTCACCGTTGAGTAGGATTTCTGTGTTAGCTTGCTTCACGTTAGGCATAGTGAATTTAATACATTTAGTCTTTTTTGTATTAAGAAGCAAGTTATTGGTAGTGAACCAATTTAATACCTTAGAGAGAGCTCCGCTTACATTATCAAATGATTCTTCGTCTCTTCTTGATTTGAAGACTAAAGAAGTATCATCAGCAAACAGAACTATCTCACAGGAGTCTTTGGCATAAAAAGGAAGGTCATTAATATAGATCAAAAATAACAAAGGTCCCAATATTGAGCCCTGGGGCACTCCCATTTGAAGCGGGGCACCTGAGGAGTTAATGCCATTAACGTTTACTGTTTGTAGTCTTCCTTAGAGGTAAGATTTCAACATTTTAGACGCGTTATTAGATACACCGTAATGTTCAAGCTTAATAATGAGTGTTTGGTGATCGACACAATCAAATGCCTTCGACAAGTCACAGAATACACCAATCGCATCGTGTTTATCTTCATAAGCATCCAAAATGTGTTTGACGAGTGCCACCCCAGCATCTGTTGTATTTCTACCTTTGGAAAAACCAAACTGTTTCTCGTGCAGTAAATTGTTAAGTTTAAAATGAGAGAGCAATTGATTAAATATAACTTTTTCAAAAATTTTGCTAAATGCAGGTAGAATGGAAATTGGCCTGAAGTTGCTTGGGTCACTTTTTTCTCCTGACTTAAATAAAGGTATTATCTTACTATATTTCATTAAAGTGGGAAATTTACCTTGATCAATACATTCGTTGAATATATGTGCTAAGTGAGATGCTATGAGAGGTATAATGGGTTTTATTGTGTCAGTTGATATTCCCCATATATCCTCAGTTCTTTTTTGTTTTAATTCCTTGAAAGTTTTTACTATCATTGAAGGATTAATATGAGTGAAATCAAATGAGGAGTTACACCTGTCAACACTAGACACCAGCAGTGATTTCGCATATGTTGTTTCTTCCACCCCACACATCGCCATGTTGAAAAAATTGTCGCTTCTAATAAAAAGGATTTTTATTTATTTTTTATGCGGAGGGGAAGATTAAGATTTGAATATTAAGTAAGTAAGAAGGTAACCAATGGACCGTATTACCATTACTAGGAAGATATGTTTTTATCATAGATAGTGTAAATCTAATTTAAAAATATTTAATCTAAATAAAGTAAAAATAATACGTCCCCATTCCAAAAAAAATATTTGACTTATCTAAGTGGTACGTATTTGAAATGTAAGTATTTGATACTGATCATATTTTAAATTCGTGTCTAGACATATCATTTCTAATACTTATTGTTATGCAACAATGCTATAAAAAATATAACATTTATCATGCGCACAGCTAAGTTGTGGAACTCACTACCCGCTTCAGTGTTTCCAACGGATTACAACCCAAAGACCTTCAAACTCAGAGTGAACAGGCTTCTTCTGGGTGAGCTCGCTTCATCATCGACTCTGCCTGCGCCACTTCTGGCTTAGTCTAGAGTCAAGAGCAAACCCATTTCGAATTGAAAAAAAAATATATATAAAATCTAACCTTCATTTAATTAAAACCAATAGTACGGAACCCTTTATGTCAAGTTCGACTTGTGCTTGGCCATTTTTTATGATAATCCCATCCCGCAGTTAACCAAATCACAAGTTTGCGACGATCGATCACCCAGAACAGTCTCCCTCATCCATCATAACTTCTTAATCCCGAATGGAATCATAATAACCGTTCATGATCATGTAAAAACAGCGCAATTTGTCTAAAAGGCCACAGTACTGCACCCATGTAAACAAGTGTTGTGTATCGATAGTCAACTATCGATAGGACTGTCGATTGTCAATCGATATTTGTCATATAATAAAAAAAATCCTCCAAGCCGAATTTCGACCACGGCGGCCTATCTGAACAGAGATTAGCCAACTGCGCGAGACATATTATAGCGCACAACTGTGTGCGCAATACACAGGTGCACGCTCTGTTCCTTCACTCTCATAATTCGGTGAGATGGCAGTCCGACATGACCGTAGAGAGATCAGGCACAGGACCAACGGCTTGACGTGCTTTCCGAGGCACGGATGTGTTAACACCACCAACTTCCTGACTCCGGAGCTGTGTCTGAGTTATTTCAAGACAAAAAAACCCAACACTCTCGGCCCGACCCGGGACCTCGTGGATAGTACCCAGCTTATGTTTTTGAAATGGAAATAGTTTCAACCAACTCATGTCTTAAGGCAAATTCAGTCTGGTTTAAGTACTGAATTAGACTCTGACTTTGTTTTGTTTTGGAAATGAAAAGTGCCGATATTCATAGGATATAAAATATAATGCACGTTACAACACTATTCTTGTATTTTTTTATTATAACACGTCCACGAATTAATGCTTTTGCTTTGATATTTCTGAAACTGACAGCATAATTATGTTATAATAGTTATTATTATGTAAATAATTTATGTTTGTATTCGTGGCAGGTCAGGTGTCCTATTCTAATGAACGTTCGTATTTTCTTGGTCTGCCTTGGTGTAGTGGTTCGCTCTCTGGACTACATAACTAGTGGTTGCGAGTTCAAATCCCGCAAGGGGCAAATGTTTGTGTCATGAGCACGAGCATTTGTACCAAGTAATGAATGTTTATAAAATTTGTTGTATCTATAACCTAGTCGCTACTACAAAGTACAATAATACGCTTGTTGGAACACAGCAGGTGCAATCATATTTCTTAGATTATTCCTTTTTTACCCTATTTTTTTCATGTTGTGTGCCAAAAAATAAATTCTTATTTTTAAACAATTCATTATTATTATTTAAGGATCTAGCCACCTTGCCTATCTGCCTTGTTATACTGGCCTGATCTCTCTACGGTCATGTAGGACTGCCGTCTTACCGAATCATGAGAGTGAAGGAACAGAGAGTGCACCTGTGTATTGCGCACACACTTGTGCACTATAATATGTGCTGCGCAGTTGGCTAATCTCTGTTGAGATAGGCCGCCGTGGTCGAAATCGGCTAGGAGGACATTATTATTATTATACTGGCAAGAGTGAGAGATGGCTAGACTCGAAAACGAATGAATATTTTATAGAATAGGATAGGACACTTAGTTTTTATTCGCAGCTAATAGCTCGTACATGTAACTGTAGAAAAAACTTAACTAATTCGAACTTTATCAGCTACATCGCTGAGAATACTAGCTCTATTACTGGTTACGATACTTTTTATACAGTAGCAATAACTGCAAAGAAAATCAAAACCTATTCCAAGGCTATTAGAAACAAAGTAAGCTAACATTCGATATCTTATCTCCGATCTAATGCCTTTAATAGCGGCAATAGTAGACGTAATTTCCTGAACCGAAGTTATGATTGGGCCCGTTTTAGATTACCTACCGTCGAAAGGGTTGACTTTCCAGTTTTTATTGCTTCTAGTTCTTACTTACATACGCAAAAATAAGATATGATAATATACACAACACAATATTATGTACCTTACAAGTTACATGGTATAAGTAAGTAAGTTTCTGCCATGTTAGCGGTCTTCTGTAGTCGCTAAGTGCCTATTAATTTGTTCTAATTTGTATTCTAATAAAAAATGTTTTTGAGTTAAGACAGGGTGTATTTTTTTTACTTTACAGAACAAAATGCGAGAAAAATATCAAAATCCGTGATTCATTTGCTTAGAGTTCACACATCAGACTGCCGTCATTGCCAAAAAATCGATCGATTAATTAAATCCAATGCATTTTTGTAGCATTCCCATCTATGTATTTTTAACTGCTAGACCAGTAAAGCTGGCGCAGTTCCAACGCCGACACCACAAAACTTTTCGCTTGATTTCCGAAGCTGATAATATATTTTCAGTGCACCTTTTTACCTGAAATTCTGGAAGTCTGCAGGAAAACTTAGGTGCCGTTATATAAAACTGGAAAGTGGCATTTAACGTTAAATTTCTTAGGGTCGCCTACTGCTAAGCTTTTGTGCAATATAGCAAGGTGATACAGCAAAACGCAACCTTTTATGGCGTAGAACATATTGTTTTTAAAGAAGCTACCTAGATACGTTTACTTATAACCTACTTATACCTACCTAATGAAATAAATATGTCCTCCTAGCCGAATTTCGGCCAATCTCAACAGATAATCCAACTGCGTGGGATATAATATAGGGTACACGTGTTTATGTGCAATAAACAGGAGCACTATTTGTTCCTGTGAAGGAACCAAATTTCATCTCAATCGGTTAAGTGGTTTAAGCGTCAAGAGGTAACAGACAGACAAACAGACACACTTTGCATTTATAACATTAGTATGGATGGCTCAAAACAGAATCACCTATGATTACTAAACTTTAAGTAAAAGTCATTCATTTATGCATGAAGACCCTGAGGCTACTACTACTTTAGAAAAAAAAATTGTCTTAAGATGACAAAAAGTGAATAACTACCCCACCTTACTTCCAGAACATCTAAATAACCTAAAAACTACTCTACTGCCCGGTGGACGATTAACCCCTGATTCCCCCATAACGTGGCAATTAGCATATAAAACGTTCTATTGTCTGTCTGACACAAAAACCCTCATTATTTCTCACAAAGGCCGCCATGTCTGGACAACTAAGGTGAACGCATACCGGAGCCCAGTCGTGGCGGACGAACAGGAAGCTTTTTCTAAGACATTTGCAAGTGGTGGGGTCGCTACTCCGAGCAAATACCACCTCAGCCACTAGATATATTCCAGTCAGGCCACTGTTATATGTATTTTTTTTCAAAATGTTTTATTCTACTTATCGTGTCGATGGTAAAGCGACATAAATTTATTGTGCCCAGTAATTGGCGACGCGAATTGCCTTGGCGTTTGCACACATAAGGTCTTCTAGAAAGCAGGAATCAGGGCAGGACAAGACAAGAGATGGGACATGTCTTGTGAAGTGAAGGTGTTTAGAATGTTTTATTTAATACTAGCGACCCACTAAGGCTCACAGGGGTGCAATATGCATGTAACATACATATATACCTTCTTCTCGAACCGTTCTATCTATTGCTGAAAACTGCATTAAAATCCGTGTAGTTTAAAAGATGTAAGCAAACAGACAGCGGAAGCGACTTCATTTTATACTACGTAAAGAACATAATTCCCCGAACGACACCTATATGCTAAATGTAAATGTTGACCTCCATAGTCGTATACCACATGACTGAGGGTCGTTTATATAGAAATCAATACACACAACGACTTTCAATTTTGATGGAGTGGTTTTCCATTGCCTTCCTCAATTAACACACTTCCCATCAAACCCTAGTGAGCAGGTTTGCTTACGATATTTTCCACACTCGTTAAGCAACGATATGTTTAAAAAGGTTTTGTCGTGTTCAGTGGTACATAAGCCTAGGATCGAACTCACGACCTCTCTCGAACCGACCGTTCGGACGCATAACTGGAACATGTACAAATCTCTGGTGGCATGGCTCGGTTTGTTGCATAAACAACTTAATACAAAAATATCAAATGCTTCCGATTCGTCCGCACCAACCGGCTCCGTTGTGCGTTTACCTTTATACTGTTGTCTTAATGGAATATTTCGTTTGTTTAGTTAAGGCAGAAGAATGAAAGCGATTATCACTCTTAAACTTTCGCGTTTCATTATTAGAACACATTAAAACGGGGATTAACGCGACGGATAGTAGGTAAAACATTATATACCTTTAATTTTTGCCTGACGTTTCGACCGGGTTGCACCGATCTGCCTGTGACCACGATCGGTGCAACCCGGTCGAAACGTCAGGCAAAAATTAAAGGTATATAATGTTTAACCTATAATCCGTCGCGTTAATCCCCGTTTTAATGTGTTCTAATGAAAGCGATTGTCCTTTATTACTCGTTTATTACAAGACTTTAGAAGTAGGTATGTTCAGAGTTTCTGATTCAATGGTTTAACTAATACTTGTAACCTTTATGACTTTGCAATAGAAGTTCAAAATTTTGTCAAACACTAAAATCAAAAAATTCAAGAGCAGGCAAAGGTCCTGATTCCAAGGAGCCCTCTCTAATGACTCTTAAAGACTTATGTTAAGTTCGTTTTGTTTCTTTCTCTGCTAATTAAATGTAAGGAGACAGACTACAATAATTTAGCAACCTCAAATTAAGTAAGCAGGCTACTTAAAGCTTAAAACGAATTATTTTGGTACTCAAAAGGCCTCCGCTCAGTATATTTCAGTGAGTGGTGAGTTTTATCTCGTGTTTTCACAAGTTTTGCTAGTTTTTGTGTGACTTTAGTGGTGATCGTTGGATATGATCCTAAATTGTCTACTGACTTATTGAAAATAATACTTGAAATCTCTGAATAAACAACGTCCAGTTGCTAAGCAGAATGCATAAAACTGCTTAGCAGACAAATTGCTATAGCTATTTTATGGCTACGTTGCACGAAACAAAACGTCAAGCATAAGTCATTTGACAGTTTGCAACGAGATAATAATTAATTAATGTTTGAGAGTTTAGGCAGTGGATTACACGTGGAGGGCGACAATGATAGGTGGAAAATTAGTCAGGTCTGAGCACTTATAGCTAGGTACTTGCCACATCAGCTTTCAGGGGTTCAGGTATCACTTCACGGGCCACAATCACTCAAAAATGTCTGTAAGGAGCTTCACAGGATACACACGCGGTGAAAGCGCTCTGGTCTGTCTAGTACATGTGTCATAGGGAACGTCTCGATGTCGACTCCATCTACGGTGTTCTCACGGTACGTTTTAAACAAATAAAAATAAGGCAGGTATGCGTGTGAGTGTGCGCGGCGTAGTATCAATAGGGTACACAAACAAATCAAAATATTGTAGTAAACATATCGCCCGCCCTAAACACGTCAAGTGTTTACGAGAAGGTTAGGAAGCCAAGGGAAAGGAAGTTCACTGGACAAGAAGACGAACTAATTTCGTCAAAGATCTCTTTAGGCTACCGGTAGGAGTTTTAACATCTACCACACGAACAACTTGGTCTTGGCCAGGGTATAAATTAATAATGCGTCCACGACGCCACTGCAAAGGGGGAAGGTTGTCATCTTTTATGAGTACTAGCTCACCCACTTTAGGAGGATCACAAGGAGAGGTCCATTTATTTCTAATTTGTAATGTATTTAGGTATTCTAAATGTCAGTGAGACCAAAAGTGCTGGGTAATTTGTTGGATTAGCTGAAACCGTGTGAGGCGATGCAATTTTACGTCTTTATAAGGGTACTCCGGAAGTGCAGTTAAGGGTTGTCCAATTAAGAAGTGGCCGGGAGTTAACACTTCGACATCATTAGGGTCCGGAGAAAGTAGGCACAATGGGCGTAAATTTAAAACTGCTTCAATTTTAGCAAAAACAGTGGTCAGCTCTTCAAACGTAAGGGGGGTATCGCCTACTACTCGTTTTAGGTGCGATTTCGCCGATTTAACCGCAGCTTCAAAAAGACCTCCCCAATGAGGGCAAACAGGAGGATCGAAAACCCAGGATATGTTCCGCTTTGAAAGCTCAGAACCAATAGCCGCCTGGTTTTGAGACAGGAAACACTATAACTCTTTCAGGTAATTGTTGGCTCCAATGTAATTTCGACCGCAATCGGATCGGATTAGGCGAGGTACACCACGACGCGCCACGAATCGGGAAAAGGCCGCAATGAAGGCTTCAGTAGTTAGGTCCGACACAACCTCAAGGTGAACGGCTTTAGTAGAAAGGCAGACAAATACACACAGGTAACTTTTCACTAACCTTTTGCTAGGTCCTGAACAAATGCAGTCCACTCTAAAGACAGGGGTTTATTTAAAGGATCATCCCAGGATAAGCCTGACAATCATAAGCGTTGGATAAATTCCTTAGCCTTAAATACGACGGGAGATATCCAGCCACAAGGGTCATACATACGGGCAATCAAAGATAAAACTTTGCGTTTTGTAATAACTGTATCACGGGTATCACAGGTATAATTGTAGGTAAATGAGTCACTTACAGGATTGTATTGCACACCTAAAATAGCGACAGTCTGAGGATTATCTGGGTCTGAGAATGAATAGGGAAGTTGCAAATGATCCGGGGGCATATCATCTAGGAGCTCGGACCTGTTTTTAATCCACTTACGGAGTTCATACGCACCAGAGGCCATTATTCCTATAAGCTCAGTTTTCAAAGCCCGGGCAGACGCAATAGTATCAACACCAGTAAGACAATCGTCGACATAAATATCTCTCTCGAGGACTATAGCAGCTCGAGGGAAGGTAAGTCTCTCTTGTTCAGCGAGCTGAAGAAGGGCACGAATTGCAATGAATGGACTGGAACGAAGACCATAGGTATTGGTATTAAGTTCATAGGCAAGAAGTGGCTGAGAGGGATCCTCACGCCAAAGCACAAGTTGGTACCTTCTATCATCAGGATGTACCCAAGTCATACGAAACATCATACGAATATCTGTTACAAACACTACCTCGTGCCTGCGGGAATTTAAGAGGATGTGAGAAATATCTCGCTGAAGCTTAGGGCCTGTATGTAAACATTGATTCAGGGACATTTTAGAGGACGTAGGACTACTGCCATCGAACACAACACGTATTTTGTCACTAACAGACTTAAAAATTCCATGATGAGGGATAAAATAATGTTCCCGGGTCGAGTCATATGATGAAAGGGACATATGGTTTAGGTTCAGGTACTCGCGCATAAAGGAAATGTATTTCTCTCGAAAATTAGGATTGGCTTGCAAACGCTTCTCAAGATTGTGGAATCGCCGTAAGGCATTGGTTTTATGATCACCGAGAGGTGGACGATCATGAAGAAAAGGAAGTCTAACCATAAATCGACCATCGCTTTCACGAGTGGTAGCTGCTTTAAAAAAGGTTTCACACTCTATATCCAAGGGGTTCGCAACTGGAGATTGGGGGCCCTCTTCGATTTTCCAGATTTTTTCAACTATTTGGGACAGCGAGACTCCAGTCAGGGGGGGTTCCAAATCAGTAAATCCTCCATAAACAGAACCACACAGGACATAACCAAATATCGTCGAGATAGCAGTAAGGCCATCAGGGGTGTATAGACCTAAACCCAAGTTTACAATAGTGTTTTAAAATATCTTCATACAACTTTAGTTATGTAAGTTACCAAGAGATGGCGCTACGTGTCGGTTAACTCGCGCTAACGTTTCGATGCTCGCAAATCGTGTATACCAACGATGTGTTTGTTTATATTATTCTGCGTTTGTACTGTACACCTCTGGTGTCAAGTTCAATATACGGTTTTCATACTAAACAGTGGTTTGATTGTCGGCCAAAGGATCCTAGCGTGATCATATGGTCCATCGTGCCGTATCTCAACTGGGATAAAGGCGATTTTGTAGGAGTGCATCGCACCTATAAGCAGTGGATCGCTGCTTGGGGCGAACGGCTGAGGCGCTGCAGCAGCTGACCGGTCAGATGACTGGTTGTGACGTCAAGTGACGTCATTCGAGACTACGATCAACGGGCAAGCTGTGACGTAGAAGGCCGGGTACCGTGTGTTCGTGACGGCAGTAAGTGAAGTGTTGTGACGTGAGTACTTTTCAAATCAATTAAAATTGAACCTTATTACAAGAAGAATATTAACTTATAAAATTTAGTGGTTTTGGGACTTAGAATAATTCAAGAAAAAGTTCATCTACGGGGAACCTATGCCCGATTTTTTACAAGTGCTGTGAAGTCAAAAGACTTAGAAAATTTTACATTCGAATTTGTATGCAGACTGGACTTAGAATATTTACGGCTTAATTTTTAACTTGTAAAATTTTTATGTTATTATTATTTTTATTGATTGGTGTCTTAGTTGTATTTTCGGATCTGCACTTGAATAACTACTTTAAAAAAAATGGATAAATTAAACGCAATTCAGGATGATATGTATTCAAAAATTAATAAAGCTAAAATAAATTATAAAAAATCTCCAAAAGATAGGATTACAAAATCATATGTTCAAACCCGATTAGATACTTTAGAGAGTTATTGGTCATCGTTTGTTAAAACTCATCAGAAAATTATTGAAGAAGTTGAGTCAGATGATTACGAAAATTCAACGTATTTTCAAAATGATACCTATGATCTTACTGAGGAATTGTACACGGATTATAAGTCTGATTTGAAGGAAAAGTTAGAGCAGTTAGCTCCTAGTAGAAGTAGTAGTAGGAATTCAAGTGTTGACCGTGATGTGTCTATAAAGGTTGATCGCTCTTGTGTAAAGTTACCAAAAATAGTTATACCTACATTTTCAGGCAAATATACTGAGTGGACGACATTCCACGATTTATTTGTTTCCCTTATACATAATAATGCAACGTTAGATAACGTACAGAAACTTCACTATTTAAAAAGTCATCTTAGTGGGGAAGCCGACCAGCTTTTGAGACACATTCCAATAACAAGCGATAATTACTTAGCATGTTGGGAACAGCTGACTAGCCGCTATAGTAACAAGCGTTATATTGCAAATTGTATTTTAGAAAGATTTATGAATTTACGATCAATCAATACTGAATCTTCTAGTGCCCTGAAAGAATTATTGGATACAACTAACGAAACTTTAAACGGATTGAAAAACTTAGGCGTTAATACAGAAAACTGGGATATTCTTGTAATTTACATTTTGAGTCATAAACTAGATTCTGAATCACGCAAGCAATGGGAAGATAAAGTTAGTGATTTGACGAAAGATTTACCCACATTAAATAAGTTCAAAGAGTTTTTAGAACATCGTTTCAGAGCGCTAGAATTTCTAGATAACAAATCAAACAAAAATGTACCTCGTAATAGTAATTTAAATCAGCCAATCAGTAAGAAAGCATTTCACGTCAATGTCACGCCCTGTATTTACTGCTCAGATAACCACAAGGTTGCAAATTGTAAAAAGTTTGCTAAGGAAGATTGTCAAGCAAGGCGTAGTTTTGTCCAAACTAGGAACCTCTGTTTCAATTGTTTAGGATCAAACCACTCCGTAGCACAATGTCGCCATCCGAGTACGTGTCGAATTTGCCATAAGCGGCATCATTCCTTGTTGCATTTGAAATACAGTCCACAATCAACCGACAATTCACAATCACCCGAAGACATTGAAAACAATTTTGTTCTAGCAACAACATCAACGCAGGATCAATCAAGCACTCTTGTGACTACATGTTTCGCTAACATTCCAACACAAGTTCTTTTGGCAACAGCACTGGTGAAGGCTCAGTCAAGATGCGGTCTTGATATTACTCTCCGGTCCTTATTGGACCAAGGTTCACAGGCCTCGTTTATAACGGAGTCTGCAGTCCAGCTTTTGGGTCTGAAAAAATATGCAAGCAGGAGTACAATATCAGGACTAGGAAGTGACGAAGCTATGACTTCAAAATATGTTGTTTATTTAAAAATACAATCACTTCATGATCAAGGTTTTATACTTAGTGTCAAAGCTCATGTTTTAAGTAAATTAACAGCTTTTCTACCAGAACAAAAATTCGAAATACAACTGTTGCCACAACTATCAGATTTAAAGCTAGCAGATCCAAGATACAACGTTCCCAATAAAATTGACATTTTATTGGGGGCGGAAGTTTATGGGCAAATATTATTAGAGGGTCTGATCAAGGGTCCAGTCGGATCACCTGTGGCTAAAAAAAAACAAGGTTAGGCTTGGTTCTTTCTGGTAAAATTCAAGCACACAAATCAACGTCAAATAATGATCACATTATAAGCATGCACCTGCAATTATCTGAAGACGAGTTGCTTCGCAAGTTTTGGGAAATAGAATCAGAACCTTATGGTCAAAAACCCATTTTGACAGAGGAAGAAAAAACTTGTGAAGAAATCTTCGTATCTACTACCAAGCGAGATCCTTCAGGCCGTTATATAGTCAAACTTCCATTACGTGAAGAATCAACCTGTAAGGATGGAAATTCAAGATTAATTGCAGCTAAAAGGTATAATATGTTGGAAAAGAGATTATTAAAAGATCCAGACTTAAAATCTAAATATGATCAAGTTATAAAAGAATACATACAACTCGGTCATATGGAATACATACCTCCTGAAGATCAGCTTAGAAAAGATGTTGTATATTTACCACATCACGCGGTTATTCGAGAGGACAAAAGCACAACAAAGCTTCGCGTGGTATTCGATGCTTCATGCCCTGGAACAAATGGTGTTTCATTGAATCACGACTTAATGATAGGCCCTGCATTACAGGACGACTTGCGTCATATAATCATGCGGTGGCGCCAACATTGTGTATGTCTGGTGGCGGACATAGTTAAAATGTACAGGCAAGTCAAGGTGTCTTCAGAAGATGTCAATTTGCAGCGTTTGCTCTGGCGTGATAATCCGGAATCTGAAATAAAACATTTGAGATTATTGAGAGTTACGTTTGGTACAGCGTCAGCTCCTTACCTGGCAGTTCGAACATTGCAACAACTGGCTCGCGATGAGGGTGCCAGTTCTCCTGAAGCGTCTGAAATAATTCTTAATGATTTTTACATGGATGATCTCATGAGTGGGTGTGAAACAATTAAAGAAGGAATTAAACTCTGTAAGGATATAACTGAAATATTAAGTAAAGGCGGTTTCGAGTTGCAGAAATGGTCGAGTAATAAATCAGAAGTACTAAAAGAAATAAATAAAGACAGCGGAAAGGAAGAAGAAAATTTACAACTAAAATTAGATACAGTGATGAAAATACTAGGACTTACCTGGAACCGTTGCACTGATGTCTTCGAATACGCCATTGCGATCACTCCTAACAGCTCACCTGTAACAAAAAGAAAGGTTATTTCTGAAGTCTCCCGATTATTCGACCCTCTGGGGTGGTTAGCACCAGTAATAATTAAAGCAAAAATATTAATACAAGCATTATGGATCAGGAATCGGTTGGGATGACGAGTTACCCGCACAGCTATTAAAGAATTGGTGTGACTATCGTAATGAGTTGCCTTATCTTAGCAAATTCAAAATTCCACGTTGGTTAGGTACAAACCGAAATAGCAAATTGGTAGAGATTCATGGATTTTGTGACTCTTCTAATGATGCGTACGCTGCAGTGGTGTATATAAGGATTGTTGATAGTAATGGTCATATCAAGGTCACCTTGGTAACCTCCAAAACCCGAGTTGCTCCGATTAAACAATTATCTATTCCTAAATTGGAGCTGTGTGGTGCACTATTGTTGGCTAAATTGTTACAAGAGGTAGCAGAGGTTTTGAGGATACCAAAGAAAAACGTACATGCATGGACTGACTCTTCTGTTGTTCTAGCTTGGCTGAGTGATCATCCAAGCAAGTGGAAAACCTTTATAGCGAACAGAGTTTCTGAAATCCTGACTAGTCTCGAACGCAAGCAATGGTCACATGTGTCAACAAAAAGCAACCCTGCTGATTGTGCATCCAGGGGAATGAAACCATCCGAATTCATAGATTTTGAGCTTTGGATGAAAGGTCCGAGTTGGCTGTATGATGAAACAATTAATTATGAAAAAAAGAATTTCGAAACAAAGGAAGAGAGAAGGAAGCAGACACTAACATGTAATCATATTAGAGATTCACAAAGTATTGATACTTTTTGGATTAAATATTCTACATTAAGTCATCAAGTCCGAGTATTAGCATGGATAAAAAGAGCCTTCAAGCGGTCTAAAAATACTAATTTACCATCCTATCTAACAAGTAAGGAAATAGCAGAAGCGTTAATTGTATGTATTAAACATTGGCAAGCACAAGAATTTAGGGAAGATTTGATCAAAATAAAAGGCGGTGAACAATTAAATAAAAAAAGTAAACTTACCTGTTTAAATCCTTTCCTGGATGAACTTGGAATCTTGCGAGTCGGTGGTAGATTAAACAATGCTGCAATTGATGAAGGCAGAAGACATCCGATTATAATACCTGCTAAGACGCACTTCACTAATCTTTTGATCAAGGAAGCGCATGCCAAGACGTTACATGGTGGTCCTCAACTCATGATTACTCATTTGCGATCTCGTTACTGGATATTGGATATAAAGAATCAAGTCAAATTGTTCTGTCGTAAATGCGTCACGTGCATACGTTATTCTTCTCGCACCAAAGGCCAATTAATGGGACAACTACCAGCATCACGAGTGACACCGAGTCGACCGTTTCGGCAAAGTGGAGTGGACTACGCAGGTCCCATTAATATTCGCACATCCAAGGGACGTGGACATCATGCATACAAGGGATATGTCTGTCTGTTCATTTGTATGGCTACAAGAGCCATACACCTTGAACTGGTTAGTGACTTAACGTCTCAAGGTTTTCTGGCAGCTTTTAAGCGCTTTGTCGCGCGTCGTGGTCACTGTTCCGACCTTTTCAGTGACAACGGAACAAATTTTGTCGGCGCAGCACGAGAACTGAAGCAGTTGTTGTTAGAAGAAAAATCACAAGTTGCTGTTGAGATAGCAGATTGGCTGGCCAATAATGGCACTACGTGGCACTTCATCCCTCCCCATGCCCCGAATTTTGGTGGATTATGGGAAGCCGGGGTGAAATCCATGAAACATCATCTGAGGAGAGTTATAGGCACTTCCACGTTGACCTTTGAAGAACTCTACACTGTGCTCTCCCAGATAGAGGCCTGTCTGAATTCGCGGCCGCTTTGCCAGCTGAGTGTAGATTCTACAGATCCTGTTCCGTTTACTCCGGGCCATTTTTTGATTGGAGAGTCTCCAGTGCTGGTGCCAGAATCTAACTATGAAAGTTCAAGTATTAGTAGTTTGAAGCGATGGCAATTCACTCAGAGAATGGTACAGGAATTCTGGCGCAAGTGGTCGCAAGAGTATTTAAGTCAATTTTTAAATCGTTACCGTTGGTCTCATTGTGTTCCGGAACCAAAGGAAGGTGATGTGGTATTAGTAAAGGAAGACGATCTTCCTCCTTCACGATGGCTCTACGGTATTATTGTACAGAAGCATCCTGGTTCGGACAAAATTACCCGCGTGGTGAGTCTAAAATGTAAGGGTGTAGTAATAAAACGCCCTATATCCAAACTTTGTGTATTACCAGTCGCAGACTGATAGTTACATTTATAAATTTATAAGGTATGTTTAGTTGCTTGTAATTTAGATAAGTTTATTTTTGCATATACATACACATTGTGTTAGTAACCGCTATATTATATGTTGAAGATTTGTGTTGTGTCAAAGATTTGTTGTATGAGTTTTCAGTGTAAAGGCTATCGTGTATATTATTCAAATAGTCCCGTTTTCCTGTGGGTGCATGTTAATAATATTAGTATAGATGGACATTCTGTCATTCTGTCCATGGTCGGCGGAATGTATAGACCTAAACCCAAGTTTACAATAGTGTTTTAAAATATCTTCATACAACTTTAGTTATGTAAGTTACCAAGAGATGGCGCTACGTGTCGGTTAACTCGCGCTAACGTTTCGATGCTCGCAAATCGTGTATACCAACGATGTGTTTGTTTATATTATTCTGCGTTTGTACTGTACACCTCTGGTGTCAAGTTCAATATACGGTTTTCATACTAAACAGTGGTTTGATTGTCGGCCAAAGGATCCTAGCGTGATCAGGGGAAACAAACAACTCGGACCTTAAAAAGCGACCAATGACGTCAGCTCCAAGAAGTACACTTATAGTACCAGGTTTGTAAAATAAAGGGTCAGCAAGAGGGAGGTGCTTAGTACAGGTAATTACACTTTTAAGTAAGTCTACCTCTGGGAGGGTACCAGCAATCACATCAACAACTATTGCACTGGTAGAGATTTCTGGAAAGGCAGAATTAACTGGCTTAAATGAAAAGGATACAATGCCCGGGGAAATTGCTTGAACATTACCTATTCCACGAACAGGAACTGGAGAAGGAATGATAGGTAAGTTCATGTGGTCAACAACAAGCTCAGTAGTAAGAAGGCAGCCCTGAGCACCAGTGTCACATAAGGCACGCGCTTCCACATAATATCCAGACGAGGTTTTAACATAAATCAAGGCCGTAGGTAAAAGAACGAGAGAATTGCGAGGTAAAGATGTAAAAGCGGGTACGGAAGGGGGGCTATCTAGTCAGAATTGTGGGGCCTCATTGTACTTATGATGAAATGCACGTTCATCCTGGGTTCTTTGACCTAGAGGGGCATTATAAATACGGTTACTGCTTGGTACAAGGGGAGATCGCCCGCCCGAACGGGGAGGTGATACTCTGCGGGAATCATGAGGTGGTGAGGTGCGAACACGGTGCCATTCAGTACGTGGGGGTGACACACGGTCCGTTAAGTGACTTTGTGGAGATCGCCGCGGTTGGTTAGAAGCTAAGGCCGCGACGTCTCGGTATGAGCGCTCGCGATCGTAATTCACAGGAGAGGAGTCATCATAACACAGTAACGTGTGATGACTGGAACGACGGCACGTGCGACAGCGATAATCTCGCGTGCATTGGGATATGGAGTGTTTATCCAGGCATCGATAGCACAGTCGGGCTTCTTTTACAAAAGTAACACGTTGACGTGTAGGAAGGCGAATAAAATCGGGACACTCGCGTAAGTAATGCGAAGTACTATTACAAAGGTGACATTTAGATGTCGTCGCAAAAGTAACAAAGGCTCTTGGAGAAGGTGGGGAACGCCCGTTAGGTTTAGGCAAACGAGGGGAGCTCACAGTAGGGGAAGTAGTAGTGTCAACGACAGAAGCACTACCTACATTGTCGTGGTGCCTACATTCATCCTCAAGAAAGGTAATAAGATGATCAAAAGTAGGGAGGTGATTAGGATAATCGCCATAACGACGTTCAAATCTCGATTTTAACTCTGAAGGCAGTTTAGCAAGGCATAAGTGAACTAATAGGTATGACCAATGTTTAACAGGAAGTTCCAATCTCTCTAAGCATCGATAAGTCAAAAGCAGGGGGTTCAGGAACGACACACGTAACCCGGAAAGTTTAGGCGTTATAACAGGGAGCATCATTATTTGAGCTATGTGGGTATCCGCTAAAACACGAAGGTTATGGTACCTACGTTTTAGGAGGTCACGGGCAACGGGGTAATTGCCCGCCTCAATCTTGAGGTGTTGTATCAATCGACGAGGTTCATCCGATAAGGCTCCCACTAAATAGTGTGTAGCGACATCTTACCACTGTCGCCCACATTAGCAAGCAACTTCCAGACGCGACGCCCTGACTCGGCTCCTACAGGCTAGATGGCGCTGGTAGCCCGCTCCATACAACACAAACCGCGATATGTAAGATTTAGCACGAGCTTGACTACATATAGATAAACCAAGACGGTGACCATTGGACCTTGGTCCCCGACCATAACAACCGGTCGGTAGGAAGCACTCCCCTTTGCCTTCCTAATCCAGTTGCGCCAAAGTGGTGACCCCGACGTGATCCGTCTCGGTTCTACTGCTCACCAAAATGTCATCAACGTAGGCATAACAAAAATCTAGGCCCCTAGTCATTTCGTCGATGAATCTTTGGAATGTGGAGCCAGCATTTCGTAAACCAAAGCTCATAAACGGAAACTCGTATAATCCGAAAGATGTCGTGATGGCAGTTTTCTGTATGTCGTCACTGTGGACCGGTATTTGATTGTATGCCTTCACTAGGTCGATTGTTGAAAACACCTTACAACCAGCAATCGAACTAGCGAAGTCATGTATGTGCCTAATAGGATAACGGTCGGGGATAGTCCGCGAATTGAGTAAACGGTAGTCACCGCAAGGTCGCCAACCGTTATCCTTCTTAGGGACAAGGTGAAGTGGCGATGCCCAGGGACTATCGGAAGGACGTACAGTACCATCATTCAGCATAAGCTGGAATTCTTGTTTGGCAATTTGGAGTTTGTCTGGAGCAAGTCTGCGGGGGTTGCAATAAATTGGAGGACCGGGAGTGGTACGAATAAAATGTACGGTGTTATGTTTTGGCGTCAAGTGTTTGCCTGAAGGGCGTGTTATTTCCGGGAACTGCGATAAAATATTATCATATTTAGTGTTAGTCGATAAAACTTTTACAGAAAATATATTCACATCACTAACATGGCAAGCATTTGAATACAAAGAAGTCGTATTATCAATGAGGCGTTGGTTGCGACAGTCAACAATTAAATTATAAAAGCTAAGAAAATCAACGCCAATTATGGCTTTGGTAACATTCGCAACAATAAAGCGCCATGTGAAATCACGCCTTAAGCCCAAATTTAATTTTAGTTCAATGTAACCAAAAGTATCGATACTTGTACCATTCGCCGCACTAAGTTGATAGTCAGTTTTAGATCGTCGTTCACGAAGCGCAGCACGAGGAAAAACACATAAGTCACTACCGGTATCGACTAGGAATTGGATGTTCGTACAACGGTCGGTAACGAACAGGCGACCTGAAGAGTGGCAATAACCAGCCGCCATTAGAGACTGCCCGAGGGGTTTCCCGCTTGCTTGTAGTCGCACGGTTTAATGCAATGTCGTGCATTTGATCCGAACTTCATATGGTACCAACATATAGGGTGTTTCTTGTAGCTAGAGTGGGATCGCGACCTGGGACGTGAATTTTCATTGCGTCGCTGTCGAGATCGGGATCGGATGCTGGAACAGTTTGAAGCGCGTGTATGCTCCTCGAGCTTCAGAGTGAGATGTTCCACCATCTTTTTTAGTTCAGCTATTTCACTAGACGGATTGACGTGTGAAGAGTTGGATGATGTCGCGGCCACGTTGTAGGGTAACGTGATCTCGCGAATACGGTCAGCCAAGTCTGCTTGTTGGTCCAATGGCTGGGTTGGCTGAGATGCAAGCACAGTTTGTATGTTCTGGGGAAGGCGATTGCACCAGATCGTCTTGATAAAATCTTCAGGAACGGAAGGTCCAGCTAGGTCTTGGAGGTGGCGAAGAAACTGAGAGGGTTACCGATCGCCAAGCTCCTCATGTACTAATAATTGTCGTACCTTATTTTCCTTCGAAGCACATAGACGCTTTATGAGCTCGGTCTTGATCTTCAGGTAGCGATTTTCCGCCGGTGGGTTGAATAAAATATCTTTCACGGCTTTTGAGTGTTGAATGTCAAGGTTATTGATGACGTTAATAAACTTAGTAGAATCGTCAGTGATTTGACAACACTCGAACTGACCTTCTAGGAGAGCAAACCAGATTTCGGGTTCATCAGGTGAAAATGGAAGAACTTTCAGGTTCACTCGGCGTATGTCACTGGATAGTGACGAACCTGGATCAGTACAAACAAGTACTTTTGGCTTTTTGCGCTCCGTAACATTGCTGTGGGTATCTTAAAATAACTCCGTGTCCGCTGTGCCGGTACTGCTTTCGCTCATCTTGATAAATCCGTGTTGCACGAGGGTCACCAGTTATGGTGTTCCGTGGTGAACACCCAACTTAGTGTGACAATGTAGGTTGATGTGTAAGGGCGAGAAATAACTTCAAGTCCGAAATAAATATAACTCAGTTGCGCCAAAGTGGTGACCACTTTGGCGCAACTGGATTAGGAAGGCAAAGGGGAGTGCTTCCTACCGACCGGTTGTTATGGTCGGGGACCAAGGTCCAATGGTCACCGTCTTGGTTTATCTATATGTAGTCAAGCTCGTGCTAAATCTTACATATCGCGGTTTGTGTTGTATGGAGCGGGCTACCAGCGCCATCTAGCCTGTAGGAGCCGAGTCAGGGCGTCGCGTCTGGAAGTTGCTTGCTAATGTGGGCGACAGTGGTAAGATGTCGCTACAAGTGTAGCTTCAAAGTCGGGGTAAGGGTAGGCTGGTTGTCCACCACGCTATCAAACTGGTCTATAAAACTGATCCAACTATCGGGACGGCCATCAAACTTAGGTATAGGTAGGTCAGGCAATTTACTAGCCGGGTTTTCAATAGCCAGAGATTTATTCTCCTTGAAGGGGGTGCTAGTACGGGACGTCTCAAATTGGTGAGGTTGTATTTCGCCTAACTTAATTTTTAAGTCGTCTACTTTGTCCCTTACTACGCGCATCTCGTTCTTAACTTGCACATATTCTTGTTCATAAATCGCAAGATCGAGATTACCTAACAGCTTGGAACAAGCGGCAGAAAACTTATCGCACATAAGTGGCAGGTCGGAAAGACGCGCTCGCATACGATTGGAGGAAAAGGTCTCAAGAACTCGGTGGGAATCATCAACCCAGTCACTAATATAACGGAGTTCACCTATAGCTTCACGGTATTCAGCTGTATCCGTGTAAAGTACGGCCCTTACGGTCTCGTTGCCGGTTTCGGTATCCGACATTTTATTTACTTTAAATCGCAAGAAACAAGGTAGGTAAATTAAACTCCCAAAAGATTCCAATAGGATGCGTAAAGGAACAAATAGTAAGGGACGGCGCAGATGCACCGGGTATGGCAAACGTAACTCGTAAACAACTCGCACGCGGTCACGCGGTAATGGCGTGATCAATAGGGAAACAAAGCGCTCGCGCACCTCACTTGCACTCAAAGGGTAGGTAATTAACGCGCTAATCGATTTAATCGACACTTATGTAAAAGGGGTTGTACTCGAATGGTATTAAGGAATTTACTGTAAATAGATTAGGTATATGACGAGACGTTTTGTTCAAATTACAAAGGAAAGTAGCAAAAAAATAACTCTCAATTAAACAAATTACGTTACTAATAAGGGGTCCTAATAAAAAACTACGCTCTGCTACCAAAATGTTTGAGAGTTTAGGCAGTGGATTACACGTGGAGGGCGACAATAATAGGTGGAAAATTAGTCAGGTCTGAGCACTTATAGCTAGGTACTTGCCACATCTCGCTTTCAGGGTTTAGGTATCATTTCACAGGCCACAATCACTCGAAATGTCTGTAAGGAGTTTCACAGGGCACACGCGGCGAAAGCGCTCTGGTCTGTCTAGTACATGTGTCATAGGGAACGTCTCGATATCGACTTCATCTTCGGGGTTCTAACGGTACGTTTTAAACAAATAAAAATAAGGCAGGTATGCGTGTGAGTGTGCGCGGCGTAGTATCAATAGGGTACACAAACAAATCAAAATATTGTAGTACACAATTAATATTTATCTACCCCCTTACTAATAATAATTATACCATGTTTAAGTAACACTATATGAGACGGCTAAATTAGAATTAATGACAGATAGGTGACAACTGAAAAGACATAGTGGAGACCAACATTTCGAACTAGCTGTCTCATATTTACTCACGTATAAATAAATAAATTGTTTCAACAAACACACCAATTACCTAGCCCCAAACTAAGCTTAAAAGCTTGTGCTATGGTGACTAAGATAACGGATAGACATACTTATATACATTTATAAACATCCATGACTTAGGTACAAATGCTCATGCTCATCACACAAACATTTGCCCCTTGCGGGATTCGAACCCGCAACCGCCTGGTTAAGAAGTCCGGGGCGCGAACCACTACACCAAGACAGTCGTATAAATAAGTTTTAAATAAGAAACCAAAAATTCGCACACAGGTAAGATTTGAACCCAAGTCCTATGGCTAACTGTGAAAAAGCCAAAGGATGTGAGTTTAAATCGTTCCTGTGTGCGAACGTTTGGTTTCTTATTTAAAACTTATATAAATAAGAAAGAACACTGTTAAACATTTTAAAATATATATTTACTCACGGGTTATATCAGTGGCATTATAGTACAGTAAATTTGTACTGTAAAGTTACTCTAGTAGGAAAGTTTTGGGGTAGTTCTGATTTTTTCATTCCATATGTGTTTTGGGGTGTTTAATCTGAATCTGAGGTTTGCGGACAAAATTTCGTGACGCAACTTTAAAAAAAGTTGAAAAAACGCTTTTTTTTCCGGCTTTTTGCCTAAAACTCGAAAATTAATAACTTTTGGTAAATGGTCTGTTTACAGAAATTTAAGTTTTTTCTAGTTCTTTTAATGTTGCGTCACGAAATTTTGTTCACAAACCTCAGATTCGGATTTAGCACCCCAAAACACATATGGAATGAAAAAATCAGAACTACCCCAAAACTTGCCTAGCAAAAATACAATTTAACTGAACTATTACTATTATAAGTAAGACGCCTAGTATTTAAAGATAACAGTTTATTTCTGTTCAGTTCAGTTTGCTTATAGTCTTATACCTTATTACATGGCTGAGGATCGTTATCATGAAGAGGAATGAAACATACACAACTTCGTTCGTGATCAGTGGAATGAGCCACACGCAACTTCCTAGCAATTTTGTGGTTGGTCAATGCCTCCCAATGTCGCAGTGAAAAGTCTTGGAAAGTGTTAACAAATCGTTACATTTCTCCCGGAAAAGCAGAGCGGTTGACCTCTATAGAACTTATAGCAGTGTTGATGAGTTCTCAAATGGACGGACTGACAGACCTCCATTTACTTCGCCCGAAAATCTGAGAAAAATAATGTTTCAAAATGGCAGCAATATTTGCTTTCGCGGTCCGGCTTATAGTAATTCGATTTAGTAATTTTCGTTTAGCGTGACTTTTCGGTGACGTGGATCTAACAAAATTATAATAAAATGCCTAATTAAAAGTGACGTTGGTCCAACTTTTTATTTGTTTTTACATTTTGTGGCGTTGGGCAACCTCTTGTTAATATTTTTGACCAAAAATCAATACTTAATATTATTTAAAAACTTTAAAGTTACTCATTTATAAACTTAAAAGTCATACGCCACTTTTATTAGGGCAGGGAAACGGGATGAAGCCGACATTACACATTTCACGGTAAAATAAATTTAAAAAAAGAATGGCATGTTTATCAACAGTATTTCAATAAAGAATTTAAATATATAAATAAAACAACGTCTATTATGTAACTAATTTAGTTAAATTATTATCCTTCAAATATTGGACAGTTGGACATCCAAAGACCATTTCAATTTATTTTGATTGTCACACAATGAAAATCGTTAACCTTGTAGCAATTTTGGGGCGACACAAGCAACACACTATTGTACAGTGGCCCACTTAAGATGATCAGATTGAAGGTTTTTATTGCGAAACCGCCCCTATTACAAAGGATTATGATACTTCAGTATTTATCATGATATGCTTTCGTCTGTTCACATTTGATCTCACCAATTTTATATGCCTTTCAAAAAGATATTACTTCAAAGACGCTGAATAGCCCAAGTCGGGCACACACTAGTAAGAAAGTAGGTGACCTTTTTAGATTCTTTCATGTGAGTGCATGCGGAAACTTAGGCTCTGCGCAGACGGGCCACCGACCACCGCCACTTGTGGCTATCGCGCGCCACGCCCTTTGGTCCCGCGCACATGAAGGTGGTCGGTGGAACAGAATAAGTACTAGTACTTCGTACAGAAGTATGACTTAGCAATTGTATTCAAAGAAATGTCTACTCAATGTCGTCAACAATATGGCGTAATTTAGTTCGCCTCAGAGTCAAGCACATTTTCGTGTAGACACCTACAAAAATCCATTGCAAGATAAATTTCATACTTATTGCTCTGGAATATGATTCATAATACACTAAACCTATTCAGTGACGTAATATCACGCGACGCGATAGGGTTGACTGCTACGAGAAGCTTCTAACGCCATCTAGCGCCTCTTTCTAGTACTTTATTCATTCTCATCCAGCCAGCAACGTAGCCGCGCGGGCGCCGGTGAATAAAACGCGCGAGCGCGTCGCTGGCCGGCAGCGACACGTAACTTGTTTTAGGCCCTAAGTAAGGGTCGCCGCGCGTAGGTACGTTTTTGCTACCTACGCGGGGAGATACACAGGCCTGTCGGTGGCCGATACAACTGAAACTTATCTGCTAGATCCTTTGACAGATGTTTTGTTAACAGTGGCGTGTCGCGAACACTGAAGTCGCGAGTGGCCACTCGCTTCACGTGTGCGGCGATGTATTGAAAATAATGTACAGTAAACAGCTTGTCGCTAGCCATCGGTGGCTGTGGTCGGTGGCCTGTCTACGCGGACCCTTATACACTTTTAAAAGCCTCTGAGTAAGACTTATCTAGTACTTCGCAGCGTTCTGTGTATTGATACTAATGGGGAGACGTGACTTACTTAAAAACATACCATCGTCTTTGTTACTGTTCCTTTATTTGCTGGATTTCGCTTATATATATCTTTTTCGCTTCCTTCTGGTATACTTAAATAAGATTAAAGAAATTTCACCGAAAATGGTGTGCCTACATATTATAGTTGGACTTTTATATAAGTGATAAGAATTGCATTGAACCAAAATTTAGGAAATACTATTACTAACACAACACGCACTAAACGTTTTAAATCTACGTTTCTCTTGCGTACGGCTAGAGAGTAGATTTTTTGCCGGCTGAAGTGATTTTCTTAACACTATAATTTGGATTCCTTTAAGTAAAAATTTACTAATCAGTAATCAGACATGATCCTCGCTTACCATTGGATGAGATTGCGGTCAAATATAAAAAAATGTAAAAACAAGTGTGAAATAACACAAAAGAAACGAGTGAATAGGCTGTTACTAATCATACAAGACTAATAGTCAGTTACCATCGTGAAATTGCGGTCAAATGACAACAAAATATAAAAACGAAAAAACATAAAAGAAAAGAGTGTTACATTATGCCTATACATGACCCATCCTCGGCCGCATCGTCGCTTACCATCAGACGTGAGACTGTTCCTTCACTTTCATAATTCGGTGAGACGTGGGCGGTGGTGGTGGCGGACGGTGGGACTTCGTGGATAGTACCCAGCGTGCTGACCACTAGACCAACGAGGGAATCATTATTAAAATTACTCCGGAGTCAGGAAGTTAGTGATGTTAACACCTGCGTCCCTCCGAGAGCACGCTAAACTGTAGGTCCTGCGTCTGATCTTTCTCCGATCATGGCGGATTGCCGTCTCACAGAACTGAAAGAGTAGATAGAGTGCACTTGTGCATTGTGCCTTTGTGCACTGCAATGTCTCCCGCGCAGTTGGCTAAATCCCCTTTGTGATCGACCATCCGAAGTCAAAATTCGGCTAAGAAGACATCATTATTGTTTAGTAAATTACTTTGGGTTGGAGCAATGTATATAGATTTATATCCTACTCAACGGTGAAAAATTACATCTATCAAACTCCACTGTTTTTCTGGGCATTACATTGGATTCGAAGTTGCAGTGGGGACCACATGTTGACGCTCTGGCTGGGAGACTTGCTTCAGCTGCCTTTGCGGTTAGAAAAGTTAGACATTTGACTGATGTTGAAACAGCAAGGCTTGTGTATTTTAGTTACTTTCACAGTATAATGTCTTATGGTCTTCTCTTGTGGGGTTCTGCTGCGGACATAGATACCATCTTTATTTTACAGAAAAGAGCCATTCGTGCCATTTACAAACTTAGTCCCCGCGAATCCCTGAGAGAATTCTTTAAAGAAATTAACATCCTCACTGTCGCTTCTCAATACATATTTGATAATATAATGTACGTACGCAAAAATTTAGATCTTGTTATAAAAAAAAGTGATATTCATTCGTATAACACAAGAAATAAAAACAAACTTGTCATTCCAAACTTCAGATTAGCCAAAACAATTCTCATTCAATGCTCATTCTTGGGAAATTGTGACAATTTTTCAATAAAATACCTCATAATGTTATCGAATTACCTATTAATAAATTTAAGTTACATGTCAAAACTACCCTAATGTCGAAGGGGTATTATAAAATTCAAGACTATCTTAATGACGAGAATGTATGGACAGTCCAGCCTGCACCAAACTGATGTACCTACCTGTTTATTTTGATTTGTTTTATTTTTGTGGCAGCTAGTGGTGACTGAGTTTGTTCCGGCGTTTCTTCTCAGCACTTGCCAGATTGTCTGTGTCTTGTCTCGAAGCGCTAGTAGGGCCCAAAAGATAAGGAGACATGTTCTGCCCCATATGGGCCATAATTGATTGATATTTTGACGTTCATAAGTGGCATTTTGTGTCCTAAATTGAATAAAGAATTTTTGACCTTTGACTTTTGACTTTGATTTATTTAATACTCGTAGTAACTTTATGACATTTTATACTGCAAAACCTTTAATAAGATTAATTTTATCTTTCATTGACAATTACAAAGAAAATACTATAAGAGAATTCACAAATCGTTTCACAAATTGATTAATATTATTCAATCAATGTTTTGTCACAAGTACTCTTATTTCAACGGATTATCAAGTACATAGATATTTCTCTTTGACATTAAGGTGACTTTACACCAACCTAAAAAAATATCGGATAATTTATGCTACATGTAGTAAACCATTAATCTCGGATAATTATCGCAAAGTGTTGTCACTCACGTCCACACCATTAACGCCATTTATGCTGCGATCCTGTTTATCATAATATTCATTAGTCGATTATTGGTAGGGATGTGCTTGTCCAGGTACAAATATCGATACGTTTCCTTATAGATTTATTTTAATTTTCACTGCCAATGTAATAACGTATACTCACTTAGCCTACTTACTGTTTTTGATTTAACAACTACTACCATTTCAAAGTTTAAAAAAATTCAAAATTAATGAAAATATTTACTTATCGGACATCAAAAACCTAGTTTAAAAATAGTTTTACTCTTATTCACGAGAAGACAATAGTATAAAAAGTATCTAAAGATTATTTAAAGTTAGCTCACGACAGTACGGAGGCCGGATACTACATAATAGGAAAAAGAGATAAAGATTATGTTGTACACGATGCATGTGAAGACTATCTGATATCTTAAGAATAATGCCAGCAAACGAAAAACTTTTAACAATTAAATACATTTGCTGTGCACCAAGTACAATAAAACAATTAAGCATACAAAAGAGGAGTTGGACCGTAATAATTCTGTTACCAACAACCTCGATAGCCGCAAATCGATATTGTATCGGTACCGCGACATCTCTAAGGCCAGGGGTGTCAACCAGCGCTAATCCGTAGAGACGTTATCTACCCGAGCGTGAACGCTTACGGGAATTGACGCTTTTATTTTTATAACGACTGACTTTTTCCGACGGGTCTATTCTCGTCACGGAGAAAATGATGCAAAGGATTTCATTGCATTTTGAAAGAAATCCTAACAATCGTTTGCCGTAAGCACATAAATAATAATAAATCCAACAAAACAAGCAGTAGGTCTGTTACGAGCTAACGCTATGAATATGGATACTAATAATAATATTTAAGCACTTATTACACCATCTTATTTGTAGCATCCTAACTAGGAGCCTACTTAGGATCCTAACTAGAAAACTATCGGATCCTATCTAGGAACCCATAGGGTCCTAAGTAGGATCCTAACATAACTAGGAAGGTATGAAGCAATCGTCACCTATGTAGGATCCTGCTTAGTACGCAGAAGAATTAATAGTGCACATGTGCGTAAGGTACGCGTATGCAGGTACAAATGTATGTAAATATTAGACATATTCTAGCCCCATAAGGGCAAATATTAGTTATTATTGATAATCATAAGGGACATTTTCTGTCCTAAATTCAATAAAACCATTAATATGTACCAAACGTTTTATCTATAGTCTAAATTGTTTAATAGATTCAATTTCAATCAATTGGTAGTTGACATATAGGGTTGGGTGTTTACGAATCGGTAGGTAGAATAATTGATTCGGACATCAAATCGACTACGATCGATCCAAAACATTGTTAATAATTACAAAATATTGAACGTTTTAGGAGATATTCATTTTATTAGTATGTTTCAGAAATACGATCGAAATTGCATACTGGAAATGTTATTTGTTCGATACCAACCGATGAATCAATAAATCTGTACTTCTGTAACGAGTAAAAAGGTGACAACAATAAAATTAAGAAAAAAACATCGCCATTTTGAGACGTCTGTCAGCAGTAAGGAATTTCGATTCATTAACACTTGATGTAGAAAAAATTAACTAAAAAGTGTCGCATTACATACTTTAAAGTCAGTGCTATCCATTTTATCTTCTTTCTTTTTCATTACGAAGAATTTTTTATTACCCGGTACGTTTAAAACCAGTAAACGAATATACCGTGCAGTATTCAAAACACGGTCAGTACAGTGTAATGGGCACACCCCTTTTATTGTTAGCTTCAATTAATGCTTCAAGATAAAATCAGTGTAAGTGCCTTTGATAAAGCTGTTTAGTGCTAATTTCGTAAGTCGTCGTACGTCAAGTGCAAGTCTAATCAAGTTAAAAGTAATAAATTAGATTTACTTACAGTTATTTGCGGATCTGCTCGTGTTGTTCTCTCTTATTTTAGTGTTCTTTCCTGTGGAAAAGAAACATTTGTAAGATTTTTTTTTCTGTCAACAATCAGACTAATTACTTAGTGCCAAATTAGATAAGCGAGCTTGTGGTTTGGTGAATAGGATAACGGAACGGAAATAATAAAATAAATAGATTTATGTGTTTTGCATAAAAATAAGTAAAAAAATAGAATAAAGCAAAATTTATGAAACAAAAAGAACAGTTAAAAAACGAGTCTCACTCGCACTGTGTACAACACATTACATTTTAATATGAGTACCACGTAAAACCGTCCGCAAATATGAGTGAAGGATAGATTTCATGGATTCTATCAGTTAAAATACCGTATAAATGTTATGATTTTCACTTTATGACATTCGTTCGGTTATAGCAACCGACTTTACGATGGTATAAATTTGATTCAGTACCGACATTTATTGTTCTCTACAGATCTTTCTATCAAAGTATTCTTCAATATTTATAAATATTACATCACATTTTCGGCGTTAACCCTACATTACATGACATTATATTTATAAAAAACTATAAATCATTTGAAATAGGTGCCTACATAGGCACCTATTTCAAATGATTTATAGTAATAAAAAAATTTATAGTAATAAAAAAAGGACATCCTTTTTTTAAACGACGTAATAGAGTTGAAGACCAAATATGTTCTTCACAGTTGTAAAGTCAGCCTATTAGATCCCACTGCTGGGAAAAGGCCTCACCTCAACTATGAGGAGAAACAAATGTTCTTCACTGTTGTAATATACCTCAATGACCACCAATGACTGAGGGTCGTGATCATTATGTAAAATTAAGTAAAAAAAAACGTTTTTCGCTATTTTAATGGAATATAAACGATTTATTATATTTTTATAACTTAAGCAATTATTTTGCAAGTTTTTACGAAATTAAATCAAATTTAACTTACAAAATTAATCGACTGTGTCATCCGGTGGGACTCGAACCCACGTCCCTTCGCTATCCGGGCGAGTGCTCTTACCAACTAAGCTACGGAGGACGTTCGTCAGTCGACGAATTTTTGCAAGTGCTTGCTACGCCAGTGAGCCGGCGTTCGATTTCATCAACACTTGGGGAATGTACCCGTATGTATCCAATGGAAATATTTAACCATCAGTTAAGATGAAATCAGCTTAACTTATTATATTTTTATAACTTAAGCAATTATTTTGCAAGATTTAAGAAATTAAATCAAATTTCACTTACAAAAATTAATCGACTGTTCGTTGAAGATGAACGATTACAGTCGATTAATTTTTGTAAGTGAAATTTGAATATAAACGATTTTTTTGCTATTTTAATGGAGTGGTTTGCTATCGCCTTCTCCATTTCTCACACCAGCCAACTAATGTGCAGGTTTCCTCATGAACATTTTAAATTGTTAATTGCTCATTGAACGCTGATCGTACACAAACAGCAGCTCTATCATTCACTTAGTCAAACAACATTTCGTCTTAGATAAACCACACCTGAAGATATTGCAAGAAATGGACTGCCGCAGAACCTTAAGCACCCCTTTGACTAATTTTAGAAACTTTTTGGGGTGGTGAAGGTTCTACCTCCTAGTGGTCCACCCCTGGCAACGACATAACCAACTCCTATTTGTATGGCGTCTGAACGATCCTATCAGCGGTGGAAGGCTCCATCAGGTGCCGCCTGGTAGCTACCACCCTTCCACCGGATCCCGGCGCCAATCAGTTTGCTGTGTTTTGTGGGTGAGTGGGAGTGCCAGAACCTTTTGAGTGGGTTTGTTCCACCGTCAACTCTGTCTACGCCACGTCTGGCTTGGTCTAGAGTCAAGAGCAAATCCATTTCAATATAAACTTTAAATCCAACTATGCTTATATTTATAAATATATTTTTGCCAAACTTCTCAATGTTTTTAATTAAAATCTGTTGTTACCAGCAATCGACAGCTAACTTCGCTAGAAGTGTCAGTAAAATAAGTAACAATATGTTTAGTTTTTATTGTTGTAAATAGGTATATCTCATTGTAATTTATCAAAGATGAACATGCCTGATATATTCTGAAAAGGTTGTAGGCTTAGGATGTAGGTAAAGATCTCGTGTCACGAATCTATTCTTTACGACATCAATATTCCCAGCCTAACAAAAATATGCCCTCGAAAGCATATTTGGTCTCACTCATCAATTCGTAACGTCAGCAATTGTGTGCTGATCTCGCTTTTCGGCGTAGGAGGTTGGAGATTGAAACTAGTGAAAAAATTACGCTACTCTGAATTTTAACACTATTTTTAGCATCGATCGATAGTAAAATATTTAAGGATTCCAACTGGAATCTAAATTAAATTATTAGTTAGGAAATGCAATGGTTACAATAAAATGTATTAATAAATGCTCATTTGAATATCAGCAAAATGTTACCTCTTTCTATTTGTTTGTAATAAAATCATTTTAATATAGTACATTTTTTTAACGTATTTGAATATTAACGTCGAATGAAATACTTAATTATTTTTTGTTTTATATCTGACGGACATATACGAACAGAAGACAGTATTTGGGTTCCGTTTTTTGTCATTTAGACCGTCATTAATTTGTCCAAGTTTTCAATTTGGTATCGTTATAATGATTATTGGTGAATGATGTTATCATCTCTATTGTAATTACAATTCTATATCTTAAAAAAACGGGCAAGTTTAAGTCGGATACGCGCACTGAGAGTTCTGTACAAACTTGCGTGATTACTAAAACTTTTTTTTTTAATGGTGTAAAACAAATTAGTCCATGGTTCCTTTTTTTTAAAGTCTATTCATCCTCCTAGCGTTATCCCGGTTGTGCTCTCTTATGCGAGGACCCAGGGTCCGCTGACCACGATCCAGGTTGTGGCAGATCAGGTAATTACAATAGAGCGACTACCATCTGACCTCCGTGACCCAGTTACTTGGAGAACCTGACCAGTTTTAGATCATCGTTACACATTCAGTCGCCTGAATGTACAGGTTTCCTCACGATGTTTTCCCTCACCGTAAGAGCATCGGTTAGTGAAGCAACTAATGTACATAACTCAGAAAAAGTCATTGGTACAAGGCGGCACATGGGATCGAACCGGCACCTCCCGCATGAGAGGCAACCCGCTAGCCACTGCGCCACCGACGCTCCTGAAGTCAATTAATAGGCAGTAATTTGGTCGCAATTCCACCTCTGATGGTAAACGACGCAGCGGCCGAGGATGGGTATGTCTGACTAGTAACTGGTAACTATTTCTGTACTGAGTGGGTACTCACTGTTTTCAAAGGAATCCAAATCTTTTTTTTTTCATTTCGAGGTACGGAACGCTAAAAATACTAAATGTATAGTGTACAATGACCTTTGAATCACACGTGGCCTTAGGGCTGTCATTGATTTATTTCATCCAATCAATTTTGTATGTTTTCGTCCGTTTTGGGAGCACATGGGTTTTGATGTTAAAGATATATTTTTGCAGTTTTGTGAAAAAGAACACATCAAATTGATAAATGAACTGCCACAGAATGTGAAGGGAAAATTCTTGAGTGAAAATGCGGATTGAATGAAACGTTCCATTCGTGCGTATCTTATCCAGACTTAGAAATGAAACCATCGCAGTTTATTTTGTATTTAATTATAACAGCAGAAAACAACGAGAGAAAAACCGCCTAAGTGCGAGTTGGACTCGCGCACGAAGGGTTCCATACCATTATATATATAGTGGAAAATTATATATACAGTGTGTCCAGGTTTGGAATGGCGATAATTTATAGCTTGTTCTAGCTCCCCCCTCTTAAAATGGCAGACATTTTAATTAATTTACAAAAAATTATATTTCGATGGTTCTGGAGGTTCTAAAAGTTATAAAATGATTCATTTGAAAGGTAACTCTACCGCCTATCAAGTGAAATAACAAGCAATTCAAAATTATTAACTGTCATAGAGGAAAAAATATTTTTAAGAAATATTGCTAAAAATTTTAAAAAGTAAAATAATACGAAAAAAAAACTTAACCCAAAAATGCAATTTTTTGCAAAAAATAAATTAAAAAACAAAGTCTCTTAAATTATCTCTAGTAGAAACCCGGACACCCTGTATATTATTAGTTTTAAAAACGGTAAAACACAGGTTTGTTGTGTGGGAGTTGTTAAATATTTATTTAATTCTGTTCTAGTATTTGTTGTTACAGCGGCAACAGAAATAAATCGTCTGTAAATTTCAACTGTCAAGCTATCGCGGTTCATGAGTTACAGCGTGGTGACAGTCATACAATCAGACAGACTGCAGAGACATAGTAAATAATAGGGTCCCGTTTTTACCCTTGGATACGAAACCATATAAACGGTCGTACTGCTTTTTTTAGAATAGAATAAAGTAGAAATCAATGTATTGGCACTTAGCATTCAATTACAAAATTAACAAAAAATGAGAGTAAATTAAAACTAAAAGTTTAAAACAGTTTATAAAAATCACAGTAACAAAGAAGTGCCAACAAGGTTCTTGCTTAGCATAAGTCATGATGGGAGCAGTAAACATGCCACCACCACGACACTGATTTTCAGCGGAAACCTTAGGGGTAAAATAGAATAATATCTTTTTTCACACTACCTCACTACCTACTCGGCAATGTTCAATTACACATCAAGTAAACCTGACTCAAAGTGAGTCAATGCATCCGTAGGGACGTAATGTTGTATAAAAATTCTTTACGCCCCTAGGGAGGCAAATTGATTTGAATTGCGAATAAGAGTTCGTAGGCATAATCACACTAGCCCGTCCCGCACCAAAGAGAACATATTTGAAATTTGAACCTGGCAGCCAAGAATTTTAGCACGAATGGAATAAAAAAAAAGGGCGCGCTTCTAAAAACAGATATAAATAAAGAAAAAAACCTATGTATTTTAAGAAATTACAAACATTGTTTTCGTAAAACTGTCGAGTGACGAAGTTCATTAGATGTAAAGCAGCTGATATTGTTAATAATAATAATTTACTGCCAGAAAAGTCAAAGGATATATTCTTATAGATAAAATAAGGTATTTGTAGTACATTTTTTTATTGCCTCGTAGGAAGTGTGAAAAGCAGAGTATTCTCCTCGGGGATAAAGATGTCTGCGTCTTAGGCGAGCTTAAATCCCTCGCTACACTCAGGATTCTACTTTTTGAGTTTGAGTAAACACTAAGCACTCTCGCTGCGCTCGGGAGTTAACTGTCGAATCCTTCGTTGCGCTCGAGATTCAAGATGACGCCCGTGACGTAAGACATCACTTTACCCCCTTGGTGAATAATCTACTATTATAGTGCCGTATTCCTGACAAAGAACCACAATAGTTTTGTCATGTCCGTCTGAAAATCTAAGGTTTTGCTAAGAGATCGTTAGTACTAGCGGTTAAGATAACTTTATATTAGTTCAGCAGTAATAGTCGTTGAACTTAGGTGTTAGATAATTTTGTACTTAATACGAAATTCTGGGAAGACATTATTTTAAGTGACTAATATGAAGTACTTGCTTGTTAAAATAAAAAAGGTCACAATATAGTGTCTAATGTTGTATATAGATAAAGTTTGTTGACGCTCTGGCTGGGAGACTTGCTTCAGCTGCCTTTGCGGTTAGAAAAATTAGACATTTGACTGATGTTGAAACAGCAAGGCATGGTCTTCTTTTGTGGGGTTCTGCTGCGGACATAGATACCATCTTTATTTTACAGAAAAGAGCCATTCGTGCCATTTACAAACTTAGTCCCCGCGAATCCCTGAGAGAATTATTTAAAGAAATAAACATCCTCACTGTCGCTTCTCAATACATATTTGATAATATAATGTACGTACGCAAAAATTTAGATCTTTTTATGAAAAAAAGTGATATTCATTCGTATAACACAAGAAATAAAAACAAAATTGTCATTCCAAACTTCAGATTAGCCAAAACAATTAATTCATTCTTGGGAAATTGTGTCAAATTTTTCAATAAAATACCTCATAATGTTATCGAACTACCTATTAATAAATTTAAGTTACATGTCAAAACTACCCTAATGTCGAAGGGGTATTATAAAATTCAAGACTTTCTCAATGACGAGAATGTATGGACAGTCCAGCCTGCACCAAACTGATGTACCTACCTGTTTATTTTGATTTGTTTTATTTTTGTGGCAGCTAGTGGTGACTGAGTTTGTTCCGGCGTTTCTTCTCAGCACTTGCCAAATTGTCTGTGTCTTGTCTCGAAGCGCTAGTAGGGCCCAAAAGATAAGGAGACATGTTCTGCCCCATATGGGCCATAATTGATTGATATTTTGACGTTCATAAGTGGCATTTTGTGTCCTAAATTGAATAAAGAATATTTGACTTTGACTTTGAGTACGGAATTCTTCGTAGGCGAGTCCGACTCGCACTTGGCCAGTTTTTCAAATCAGTTCAATCATTTCTTACTTGATTAAAAACGCTACAAATATTTTTAAGGAAAACATCCTTATCCGCGATATTTAAGCTTAAATCTGTTTCCCTGACATATTTTTTGTCGTAACTATTTTTGAGTTGACGCAGCCTGAATATGAAATCACTTCCTACGTTCAAATAAATCTCTTTTACATCCAAAATCGGTGGCTTTTTACCGAATTTTATTGAACAATTATTTAAAATTTTGCTTAGCCAAATGGTATTGTAGAGAACGACACTTGGCGTTGCAAAAATCAAAATTTTATTTGTTCAATAATAAAGATTAAAAAATAATAAATTTGTGGTTTATCTTCACACATTCCATTTAGTATCTACATCAAAGACTTTGTATTAATATTTATTAACTCAGTCTTATGTTAAATCCGTCTGAGCAATCATTGATCAATGTAAATTCTACATTGGCTCCGTTTTATTGGAGAAATCTGCCTAGAGTCGCTTTTGCTGTTCCATGAATAGAATCGAAGGTATTAATTTTTACTATTTGTATTGGCTTGCTTTATTTATGACTAGTTTGGTTGTCTTCTTGTATTTCGTCAACTTCATCATCATCATCTTCCTAGCGTTGTCCCGGTTTTGCATTTGCACGCGAGTGCCCAAGTGTATTTCGTCAACTTCGTGGGCGGAATTTCACAGAGTGATTGAGTAGGTATTTATTTATTTATTTAAACTTTTTGCACACAGTTTATTGTACAAATGGCGGACTTAACGCTAAAAGAATTCTCTACCAGTCAACCATAGGTCCAAACAGAGAAATACAGGCGGTGCAAGATATCGTAAATTAGGAAAAAGATGAAACCGAGAAAACCACTGCAAAATACTCTTAAGCATAGCAATTAAGAAAAATGAACATAGCAATAGATAAACATACTACGTAGATAAATAAATAGATGATATACATATTGATACATAAACATACATAGGTATATGAGAGTAACAGAAAAAAAAACCCCAGACAACCAGCCAACCAACCAGGGTGCACTCAAAAAAATAATTCACCCCCCCTTTACATGTAGGAGGTACCCTTAAAATTTATTTTTTTGTATTTTTGAAAATGAGATCTATATGTGAAGGTGGTGCTTGTGGCGCAGTGGCGGCAGCGCTTTGGTAGTGATACCAAAAGTTAAGCAACCCACGGCGCGGTCGTGATTGGATGGGTGACCATTCCGACCATTTAAGTGACGTCCATGACAAGCATCTCCGTGCTTCGGAAGGCACGTTAAGCAGTTGGTCCCGGCTAATATCTGTGGTACGAGGGTCAAACTGAAAGTTCTTAGAAAATCAAAAACTGATTACATTAGCCAGTTATTAGTTTTATTATATCTTTTCAAAATATTGTCCATTGACGTCAATACACCGCTGCATGCGATGGAACCACTGGGAAAAGCACTTTGTCCACTCGTCCTTAGGGGTCTCTTCAATGGCATCGCGATACGCAGCCACCGCTTCTTCAGCATTCATAAACCGCTTTCCTTTAAGTTTTTCTTTAATTTTTGGAAATAAATAAAAATCACAAGGCGCGAGGTCGGGGCTATACGGCGGGTGACCCAGTAATTCAACGTTTGATGTCGCCAAATAGTCGATCGTTCGCTTGGCGGTGTGCGACGAGGCGTTGTCGTGGTGAAGGAGGATCCTACTGCGAGGTCGTTTCTCTCGAACTTTTTCCAAGACAAGTGGCAAACAATTG
Source organism: Pyrausta nigrata (assembly GCA_949316185.1). Lineage (NCBI taxonomy): Eukaryota > Metazoa > Arthropoda > Insecta > Lepidoptera > Crambidae > Pyrausta > Pyrausta nigrata. The sequence continues at coordinate 1,390,487 of OX438943.1, forward strand.
GTAGTGTACCATTCTGCAGAAACTGTTTTTTGATCCTCTAACACAATTGTTGCGAAATGACCTATCCTTCCAAAGAACGAGGCCACCATTTTTTTCCCGCACTTCGATCTCTCTTCACTTTAGTTGGCAACTCCTCGAAAGGAAACACCCACTGAGCAGATTGTCTTTTGGTTTCAGGATCATAACAGTAAATCCAGCTTTCGTCACCTGTTAGTATGTCGAACACAGCATTTGAGTCACCTCCGTTAAATCTTTCAATCATTTTACGGCACCAATCCACACGATGGAGTTTTTGAGCCTTAGTCAAATTATGAGGTATCCACCGGCCGCAAAGCTTCCTGACCGCTAAATGTTCGTGGAGGATTTTGTGCACTTGACTCATGCCGATGCCTAAGCTTGTCCGAATCTGCTGATAGGTCACTCTTTTGTCAGTCTCTATCATACGCCGCACAACACAGATGTTATTTTCAGTCGTCGCCGTAAAAGGCCGTCCCTCACGTACATCATCAGTGAGATTAGTGCGACCACGTTTAAACTCATTAAACCAGTTGTAAACAGTCGCACGAGATGGGGCTTCATCGTGAAAGGCCAATCGTAGTCTATCATAACTTTCTTGTTGACTTAAATGACATCGAAAGTCATAAAAAATCATTGCACGAAAATTTTCTCGTGTTAAATTCATTTTGACGTGACACAGACAATTTTCAATTTGCCGCCAAGTCGTAAAACAAATGACAAATGAATGAAATATATACTCAGTAATATTGGCAAAGAGTTCTATTTTCAAATTTTAGAATATTTTTTTTATTATATTGTTTATAAGTGGCCAGTTCTAAGAACTTTCAGTTTGACCCTCGTATTAGTCGTTAAGCCTAGTCAGAGGCCCTAGGGCGGCTTGATAACTTCTGACAGTAAGGTTTGTCACTTGCCTTACATACACCCCTCCACCAATCCGCACTGAGCCCGCGTGGTGGAGTATGGCTCGTTCCTCCTCATAGTTGAGGTGAGGCCTTTTCCCAGCAGTGGGATCTAATAGGCTGAATTATTTTATATATTATATGTGAAGTATCCTCGAACCAAGTTACAAGCAAATCAGTCCATAAACGTAGAAGATATTCTGCTGTGACAGACTAGGACGGACGGACTAAACGATTTTACAAGGGTTCCTTGTCGGAATACGGAACCCTAAAAACCGAAGCAAGTAATCTAATTAATATCTATTTATCTAAGCACTGAAAAATAAACAGGGTGAAATTAAATTCAAGCATCATGCCACGCATGTTTGTGAGATACTGGCACTTTTTAAATATTTTTGTACAAGAAAAATACAAAAAAATACATTATTTTTCAAGCCATGACACTTTTTTAGGACATGTTATTTTTATTTAAATACTAGTGGTTCCCCGCGACTTCGCCCGCGAGAGTTGGATTTTCCATATAAACTTTCATTCCCCATTTCACCCCCTTAATGTTTTTTACATCGCGCTAAAATGTCTCAAACTGTCTCCATACCAAATTTCATCGTAATCGGTTCAGTGGTTAAAGCGTCAAGAGGTAACAAACAGACAGACAGACACACTTTCGCATTTATAATATTAGTATGGATGTAAATTAATAGGCTAAGCTATCTCCACTGTCAGTCGGGCACGTTCTTTACGGGACAACATGTATCATCGATACACGTATCTTTGTAACAAACCGCATCATCGATACACGTATCTTTGTAAAGCACACTCTTAATTAAATTAATGTCTTGGAAACTTCCCGAAAACTGAGTTCGCTCAAACAACATTCTAATGAAGAAAATTTTGGGAATCTCTCATGACACCTACGAAATTTCGTGTCTTCTCGTTAATTTTATCTTCCATCTTAAACTTCGGTTCGTCATTTATGATAAAGTTGCCTGGAAATTGGTATACTTAATTAATTAATAATCATAAAAGTCACATATCTTAGCATGTACTGGGGAGAACCAATAAGTACACGTCCTATCATAGACCATACATAAATCGAAGTAACTATTCAGATTTTATAAGCACGTATACCGAATCTTTATAAAAAGTATGTTCAGTCAGACAGATAAAGAAATTGTGCTGGTGAGGTTTGCAGGCCTACCTCAATTTCTTGGCATATCTCAATATTACAATAGGAATAGCTTTCAGGAAAGCACTAACAGCTTCTAAAATAGTGAAATACATTTCAACGTATGCTATTGCTAAGGAACTGCCATCGTAATCGCGATAGTTTTCAAATTAGGCGGTAAGTTTGCGGGTGTTGCCGATTGATCTACACTAATATTATAAAGAGGAAAGACTTGATTGTTTGTTTGTTTGTATTGAATAGGCTCCAACACTACTGGACCTGCTCAAATGAAATTTGGTACAGAGATAGTTTGAGATCCTGGGAAAGACATTTGTCGCGATATAATATCATTAGTGGGTGAAATGGGTGATAGAAGTTTGTATGGAAAATCCGACATTTAGCGCGGGCGAAGTCGCGGGGAACTGCTAGTACTTAATAACTCTTTGTGATGGAGGATTAAGGTTGCTCGATAGAAAGAGAGGAAACTAATAGCGGCAGTCAATCAGCGCAGCGCGACTTGGATTGTACTTTATTGTGACGGTACACAAGTCGCTTTTCATTTAACTGACTTTGCGGACTGATCCTTCTGTATTAGTACTATTAAGTATTCAGTGGTAGGTACAAGTAGACCCTATACAATCTCCGTCAGTTTTGAAGCTAAATCGATAAAAATGGTTACAAACTAAGATAACGTGTTTTGGGATTTGCGAAAATTCAACCTATGATAGTAGGTAAAAAGGGAGGTGGGAAGTTTGTACGAAAAATTCGACGCTTGCGCGGACGAAGTCGCAGGAAACCGTCTAGTGTAGCATAACTTCATCGTCTTGTTTCATCACTCAACAGTCTTTCAACTTTTGAACGATCCCTTCACTTTAGGGCTGTAACAGATGTCCCCCGGAGTCCCGGCTTCGTGGTCGAGTGTAGTACAGTTTATATTCTGGTCACGGGTAACAGCTTGAACTTGCGAAGTTATGATTAATTCTTTCATAAGCACTCTGTTTAAAACAAGAATTACTTAAGTAAAATCAATTAGGCCGGTTTGACCTTTGATGTCCGAAGAATTTTTTTTTTGAACAGTCACACCAGTACCGGATACCAAATTAAGCGTTATCTGTGCTATGGTGACTAGGATAACGGATAGATATACTTGCATATTTTTTTTGTAAACATCTCTGACTAACATAGCAACAAAAGCTTGTGCTCATCAGACAAACATTTGCCCTTACGGGATTAGAATCCGCAACTGCTTGCTTTAAAGTCCGGAGCGCGAAAAAATACACAAAGAAAATAATAACTGAAAAATACATACTTAAGTTAAAAATAAAGAGTAGTTTGTTCTCCTGGGTAAGAATACCTATTAACTGAATATTCCTGAAAATATTTTCTAAAATTGGCCAACAATTTTATAGATCAAATATTTTCCATGTTACCCTAATAACAGAAAACTATTAGGTGAGTTTCTGCAAGTTCAAACAGTTTGTAAGGGCAAAAGATTTGGAATTGATAAAAGTTGTAGTTTTATTATATTGCTTCATAAACAGGATCATGTTACCATATCTGTACGTTTTGTGGGATGGTTTCCCATACAAACTTCCACCCCCAATTTCCCCCTTTTAAAGGTATCCTGATATCCTTCATTCTTAATTTTATCGATAAAAAATATATTCAAACCATCTTTTATCGATTTAGCTCAAAAACTGAGGGAGTTTCATACAAACTTGCCCCCTGGGGTGAATTTACGATAATCCTTTTTTTAGTGCACCCCTAGACCTCATAAGGAACCTATGTGTCAGGAGTCTTTAGACCAAGTAGTTTGGCCTGTGCGTTGATATGTCAGTCAGTCACTAAGTCAGTTTCAAGTTTTACTTATAGAGATAAGGTTTATAGCACCTAGAATTAAAATTTTCCATGATTTATTATTATAAACAAAATACTAGTATGTTGCAAAGTTTTATGCTTTGAAGAGTAGATACGAGGGTCAAACTGAAAGTTCTTAGAACTGGCCACTTATAAACAATATAATAAAAAAAATATTCTAAAATTTGAAAATAGAACTCTTTGCCAATATTACTGAGTATATATTTCATTCATTTGTCATTTGTTTTACGACTTGGCGGCAAATTGAAAATTGTCTGTGTCACGTCAAAATGAATTTAACACGAGAAAATTTTCGTGCAATGATTTTTTATGACTTTCGATGTCATTTAAGTCAACAAGAAAGTTATGATAGACTACGATTGGCCTTTCACGATGAAGCCCCATCTCGTGCGACTGTTTACAACTGGTTTAATGAGTTTAAACGTGGTCGCACTAATCTCACTGATGATGTACGTGAGGGACGGCCTTCTACGGCGACGACTGAAAATAACATCTGTGTTGTGCGGCGTATGATAGAGACTGACAAAAGAGTGACCTATCAGCAGATTCAGACAAGCTTAGGCATCGGTATGAGTCAAGTGCACAAAATCCTCCACGAACATTTAGCGGTCAGGAAGCTTTGCGCCCGGTGGATACCTCATAATTTGACTAAGGCTCAAAAACTCCATCGTGTGGATTGGTGCCGTAAAATGATTGAAAGATTTAACGGAGGTGACTCAAATGCTGTGTTCGACATACTAACAGGTGACGAAAGCTGGATTTACTGTTATGATCCTGAAACCAAAAGACAATCTGCTCAGTGGGTGTTTCCTTTCGAGGAGTTGCCAACTAAAGTGAAGAGAGATCGAAGTGCGGGAAAAAAAATGGTGGCCTCGTTCTTTGGAAGGATAGGTCATTTCGCAACAATTGTGTTAGAGGATCAAAAAACAGTTTCTGCAGAATGGTACACTACCAATTGTTTGCCACTTGTCTTGGAAAAAGTTCGAGAGAAACGACCTCGCAGTAGGATCCTCCTTCACCACGACAACGCCTCGTCGCACACCGCCAAGCGAACGATCGACTATTTGGCGACATCAAACGTTGAATTACTGGGTCACCCGCCGTATAGCCCCGACCTCGCGCCTTGTGATTTTTATTTATTTCCAAAAATTAAAGAAAAACTTAAAGGAAAGCGGTTTATGAATGCTGAAGAAGCGGTGGCTGCGTATCGCGATGCCATTGAAGAGACCCCTAAGGACGAGTGGGCAAAGTGCTTTTCCCAGTGGTTCCATCGCATGCAGCGGTGTATTGACGTCAATGGACAATATTTTGAAAAGATATAATAAAACTAATAACTGGCTAATGTAATCAGTTTTTGATTTTCTAAGAACTTTCAGTTTGACCCTCGTATAACATTACCTCTGGGTGAGCTTTTCCCACATAGTTTATCGTTCGTGACAAAAACCAGACCAAGGGGACTAGGAAAGTTTACATTCGAACGGGTACGGCATACAAGTAAAAAGCACAGATATTTTGATGTCGGTTGCATACAAAAAATGCCGTATTTGAGCAACCGAATTAACGCCTTTTGAAAAGGAAAATTTTTACATAGCGTAGTTAGTCTTCAGTCGGAAGTGCAAGATCATTTTGTTCACTTAGAATTATCACATTTAAAAAGATGTACATATGTAATTATTACACAGCTTTGGAGAGGCCTACAGACAAGATAGTATTATTCGTAATATGGCATACTAACCACCCACCTCAATATGCATGTACTAGACATACGAGTACTTATCTTATTATAAACATTTCTCTTGAATCACGATCGAACTGCTTTAAATACAATACTTTGCGTTGTGTAAAAGATTTAAGACCCACAAGTACACGCAAATGGGCTTTCAACTAAGATCATAGGCCTTGCGCTAGTCCGGATTAGCTAATCCGGACTGGCACAAGTGGACCTTTCGGATAAGGTAATCCAGACTTGCGCAAATTGGCTTTCAACTCAGATCATAGGCCTTGCGCAAGTCCGGATTAGCTAATCCGGACTGGCACAAGTGGATCTTCCGGATTAGGTAATCCAGACTTGCGCTAATTGGCTTTCAATTCAGATCATAGGGCTTGCGCTTTTCCGGATTAGCTAATCCGGACTGGCACAAGTGAACCTTTCGGATAAGGTAATCCAGACTTGCGCAAATTGGCTTTCAACTCAGATCATAGGCCTTGCGCAAGTCCGGATTAGCTAATCCGGACTGGCACAAGTGGATCTTCCGGATTAGGTAATCCAGACTTGCGCTAATTGGCTTTCAATTTAGATCATAGGGCTTGCGCTTTTCCGGATTAGCTAATCCGGACTGGCACAAGTGGACCTTTCGGATAAGGTAATCCAGACTTGCGCAAATTGGCTTTCAACTCAGATCATAGGCCTAGGTAAATAGGATTAGGTAATCCAGACTTGCGCAAATTGGCTTTCAACTCAGATCATAGGGCTTGTAATAGTCTGGATTAGCTAATCCATACTTGAGCAAGTAAAACACAAATAATAGGCGTTTAACAAGCCCAGATTAGCTAAAACGGACTTGCGCAAGTGGGCCTAAGTAGTACAGTCAGGTGGAGCGATTATGTTTTTATACTAATGTAAAGATGAATCATGTCAGGGCAGTCACTTTAATTCCCATTTTCGCCAATTAGAGATTCATCCCTAATAATTGAATTCTATAAAATACACTGTTCGTAATGTAACCGCCATCCGAAATCGCCCGCAGCAAGGAACATGCCTTAATCTAGTTAGTACTGAGACGAAAGGGTGCATTAACGAAATTAATAGTTCCACGGATTTCGTTCTAATGAGGGCTTTTCTGACACCCTAAAATTTTAGTTATATTTTTTGTTGATATTTATCTAAGTTATTTACAAATATTGAGTTAAAATCATTGAGCATAAAACAATTGTAATATTATTGGTTTTGTGTTATTGTTGTTAATATTTCAAAAAGCAAGTTAACTAGCGTCAATTAAAAATTAGTTAATTAAGTCGGCTGACTAACGTACTCCGTAGCTCAGTTGGTAAGAGCACTCGCCCGGATAGCGAAGGGACGTGGGTTCGAGTCTCACCGGATGACACAGTCGATTATTTTTTGTGAGCGAAATTCAATTTGATTTAGTAAAAACTTGCAAAATAATTGCTTAAGTTATAAAAATAATTATAAAGCAAGTTTCAAATTGCAGTAAAACTAACATTAAATGTAAAAACATCTTGATGAATATCAAATTGGTAAAAAAAACCTGTTAGTACGCGTGAATTAAAAACATGCTAAACTTAAACATTATAACATATTAAAAGCTTAAACCAGCCTTTTACTTAAATAAAAATCTACCTGACTGGTCAACGCCGTCTAGCGGATTTTTAAGTACTGATTTTCGACACTTGGAAAATCCCTTATTTCACAAAGCAATTATATTATGTAACAATCTAAATTCAAGACGAGTTTCAAATAAATTGTGAAATAAGCTTAACTTTGTGGAGTTATCCTCGACGCTCGTCTTAAGACGAAATGGGGTATGAATAACAACCAATGTCCAATTTTGTTTAGTAAATAATTCTTATTGTCATTGTATCCGCGGTCGGAATACAAAAGATGTCTGTTTTGAGAACTTTGAAACAAGTTTCCTTGTTCCTTGAGCTAACTCCTTCTTCCGTCGTCCATACTAATTAAAACCTCAAAGTATCTGTCTGTCTAGGGGTGTTATCCTTTCACGGTCAAGCCGCTGAACTAATTTAAATGTTCGGGATATGGAAATTTGTTTGATTGAGAAGCTGAAACAAATTTTTATTTAAAAGACTACGAAATTTCAAATCGGAAATCCGATATTGGCGCGGACGAAGTTTTTATTAGAATTGATAGTTTATTATAACTGTTAGATAATGCTTTATCTAACACTTATAACAAACTTGGCACAATCGACGATTTACGAGCCATCACATTAGTAATTTTTATATGAAAACATGAAAAAACGGTTTTGCGAAACCGTTAGAGCAGTTTCCGAGATAACAAATTATATAAATAAATAAATATACAAGAATTGCTCGTTCAAAGGTATAAAATAAAATAAAAATCATTTATTTCCGAGTTATTATCTCCATATGGTTTTTTTTTAAGATAAGATTATTATTGTTATTTACACAGCGCGCGGCTAATGGCGGCACGACTATGCACAACACGCGTCGTGTAAACGCTTAGGCTTGCTTTAGTGTCACGCGGACTGTCAGTACGGATCGCTCCGCACAGACCGATCTGTATAAACTTCTAGGGAGCGTTTTTGAGTAATGCGGACAGGTCCGGACGGACGAACGTCCGCGCTCCCTAGAAGTTTATACAGATCGGTCTGTGCGGAGCGATCCGTACTGACAGTCTGCGTGACACTAAAACCAGCCTTAGGCCCGCTTGCAGACGTCCGGATCAGCTAATATGGATTTGTTCAAGGCCTATTATCTTAGTTGAAAGCTCACTTGCGCCTTCCGGTTAGCTAATCCAGACTTATGCAAGCGGGCTTTCAACTCAGCTAATAGGCCTTGAAAAAGCCTTGAAGTAAGCTGAAGTGGCAGTGGTCTGGTCATGTCTGTCGCAGAACCAACGGGCGTTGGAGTAGGAAGGTTCTCGAATGAAGACCACGTCTCGGGAAACGTAGTGTTGGACGCCCCCCTGTTAGATGGACCGATGACCTGAGGAAGGTGGCCGGTGGTGGCTGAATGCGAGAAGCGGAGGACTGTAAAAGTTGGCGCCGTCTTGGAGAGCCTATGTCCAGCAGTGGACTGCAATAGGCTGATATGATGAATAGGCCTTGAAAAAATCCGGAATAGCTAATCCTGACGTGCGCAAGTGGGCCTTACAGGCTTTACCTACGAACTACCTACTTAGATCTACTAAAAGATGAAAGGCTAGTAATGTCAGACGCGACCGGCGCGACGCAACTATGATTTGGCTTCTGAGGCGCTACTCCGGTTCACTATGTCCATATTTTCGAGACTCGCCATCACGCTCGTTCACGTTGTTATTATGGCGAGAGTGACAGGGACGGCTACAGTCGAAATACGGAGAACGTCAACCAGAATAAGGCACCAAGGACAGTACTTTTGGATTGACTATGATTACTATTTTGTTGTTTGGTGTCCCTAGTGAATACTGATTGCTATCTTGTTGAATCTGCTGTCTCTATTCCTGAGATTGGTCAGTGTGAACTCTGTCGAACCAATTTTGGTATACCTAATAGTGAATAGAATAGAACATCATTTATTTCAGCGTGCAAATTACAGTAATAATGTACAGATTTATAAAAATATTATTTAATATTAATTAGGCAAAGGAAAAATGTCATAGGCTATGGCATACCAAAAGAACCTATGTCTTTTTAATCGGACAATCAGGTAGGTAGGTACTGACATAAGTGGTACTTATGAAACAACGAACGCATCGTAAATTGAACTGCTATACAGATAGGCTACAGAAGTTTGACATGGTATTCCTGGAAACGAGACAGAAATGGTTCAAACTTATATTTCTTTATATAATATTACACTATAAGATCGATTCTCCATCTCTGCTCGCCTCGATTACCATAAACACTCACTACAGGGCCCGTGACCGCAAGCCTAGACTGTTTTCACTCCAAGTACGAGTATATCGCAATAACACGTCATATTACAACCCGTTAGTGTGGATGTGTCGCCTGTACAATAATGTATCCCAGGACCATCCAAGTGTTGAAATTCTAGGTTCAAATCCAAATGTCTTCAAAAGATTTATTCACGATATTTTAAAATAAAATAATTTGGTCTCACATGTGTGAGACTTCACGTAGGTTGTATTGTGGTCTTTGTTAGTTTAGTTGTAAACCCTGTAACCTGTAACAATCCTCTTGTATGATGCCCTATGGGGGATTGCAAAACCACCTCTAATGTACTCTTTACATTATTCTACCACTCAAACGCATGTTTTGTCTTACAGTTTATAAGTCAGCCTATTAGATCCCACTGCTGGGAAAAGGCCTCACCTCAACTATGAGGAGGAACGAGCCATACTTCACCACGCGGGCTCAGTGCGGATTGGTGGAGGGGTGTATGTAAGGCAAGTGACAAACCTTACTGTCAGAAGTTATCAAGCCGCCCTAGGGCCTCTGACTAGGCTTAACGACTAATACCACAGATATTAGCCGGGACCAACTGCTTAACGTGCCTTCCGAAGCACGGAGATGCTTGTCATGTACGTCACTTAAATGGTCGGAATGGTCACCCATCCAATCACGACCGCGCCGTGGGTTGCTTAACTTTTGGTATCACTACCAAAGCGCTGCCGCCACTGCGCCACAAGCACCTTACAGTTTAGTACCTACTTATGTTTCAAAACAAAAATTGGATCACCGCAACTGTAAACTGTTTTGTGTTATTATTAAAATAAAAATATAAAATAACAAAGTTGATCATTGCTCTATAAAATCTCCTAGTCTGTTTTTGTTGCATGGCGAATATTAAAAAAAAAACAATCATGACATTAAATTTTAGCAAAATTATGTATTTAAAAATAATTACACCAAAAAACGGCTATGGTAATTTATTATTTAACACATTATACTTTTTACACAGTTTTTTTTTCACTGATAAGTACTGCCTAATATTTTGAAGTCATAAAAAGATTCTGTTCAATATTCGCCAAGCAAATTACAACGGACTTTACAAGAATCACGCCACAAAAATACTCCAATTACCTAGCCCCAAACTAAAATAATCGTGAACTTGTGCTAGGGCGAATAGGATTACGGATAGACTTACTTATATATGTTTATACATCCATGACTTAGGTACAAATGCTCGTGCTCATCACACAAATGATAACACCGACCATTTATTATTTTTTAACCAGTAGGCATTTTCAAAAAGCTATTCACTCAAACGTAAAGGTAGGCAAGGGTATCTCATGTTTACGATACCTGATAAAATTAATAGAGCAATTTATAATTTTGTCAACACAATACTGACCCTCATATACAACACAACACAACCGTCCTTTTTTTACAACAACATACGCGATCGTCTACGCAAGCATACCGCTTATAAAAAATATACGTGGTTTTTGCGATGTTACGACTCTGAGCAATGTCCTTTATTTGCTCGCTTGAAAACAAAACAGTTCGTTTGTTGGCTAAATTATAACAAAATTATATAAACACTAGCAGTTCCCCGTGACTTCGCCCGCTCCAAAAGTCGGATTTTCCATACAAACTTTCATCCCCAATTTCACCCCCTTGATGATTTTATATCGCGACAAAAAGTAGACTATGTCCTTCCCAGGTTCTGAAAGTATCTCTCGGAAGATTACTACGAAATAGAATCAACTGATAAAAGAAAGACTATACATAACATGGTATCCATTTCATTGAATTAACACTTTCTGTGACAGTGACGCCTATGTGCGTAAAAACTAAAAGTTATATTGTGTCTGTGAATGTGTTAAGTAAATTTTGGAACGATTACGCTCACGCTTAGTTTGGGGCTAGGTAATTGGTGTGTTTGTTGGAACAATTTAATTAATTTATTTATTTGATCCATACTTCCAAGGACATCCTACAAATGTGACTGCCTGCGCAAGTAAAATGTATGCGGAAACATTTCAAGCCCCACTGCTCCACAAGACGAGGACTCAAAATACAGAGCCGTTTCACTTGAACCATGTTTTCCTTCTTCAGAGATACTTCACCTTCATATAATGCACAGTTTACCGCAAAACCTGTAATGTTTTTGTTCCTTATGTCATTGCTACAAGGTTGAGAATGCTACCTGTTACCTCTACTGTAGGTGCAAGAGTGGATGGAATGCCGAGTGCTTTACAACACTCCCGAATGGTGCTTGAAACAATTGTTTTCAAGAATACTGTAATTTCTAATTTTAGGAGGTTTGTTGCAAATTGTAAGGCTAGAATAGCATTTATGAGAAACAGTCGTCTTCGTATGATTTCGGTGGACATTTTAAATGATTTTCCTCTATATTGGACTAGATTCCTAAGGAGTCTAAGTTAAAGAAGAAATTAAAGTTTAGTCTCCCTCTTTTTCTGCTAAACAAACGAAAAAAAACTATGATAATTTTGAAACATCAAACTAAACAGCTGGTAATTGGTAATAGTAGATTATTCACCAAGGGGGTAAAGCGATGTCTTACGTCACGGGCGTCATCTTGAATCTTGAGCGTAACGAAGGATTCGAGAGTTAACTTATTATTATTCGAGAGATTAGTGTTTACTTCAAAAGTAGAATCCTAAGTGGAACGAGTGATTTAAGCTCGCCCAAGACCAAGACATCTTTATCCCCGAGGAGAATACTCTGCTTTTCACACTTCCTACGAGGCAATAAAAAAAAGTACTACAAAAAACTTATTTTATCTATAAGTATGTATCCTTTGACTTTTCTGGCAGTAAATTATTATTATTAACAATACCAGCAGCTTTACATCTGATGAACTCCGGTGTCATAAACTTCGTCACTCGACAGTTTTACGAAAACATTGTCATTTCTGCTATTTCGAAAGCCACCGAACTGTAGGAAAGCCTGCAACCTCTTCAAAATCGTTTTTTTTTGTTTGTGAAAAGATAAAAGATTAGTCAGAGAGGATATGGCTGTGTTTTCGTACATTTTTGACTTTAATTTCTAATCAAGTAAATAAATATACAAACATGCATATAAATTAATGTAAATAAGTACAAACCACCAATTACCTAGCCCCAAACTAAGCATGAACTTGTGCTATGGCGACTAGGATAACGGATAGACATACTTATATACTTTTATACATCCATGACTTAGGTACAAATTTTCGTGCTCATCACTCAAACATTTGCCCCTTGAGGGATCCGAACCCGCAACCTCTGGTTTTGTAGTCCGGAGCGCAAACCACTACACCAAACGGTGGTCAAATGAAAGCGCGACATAATAATGTAGTTGGCATTACACCGCCGATAAGCATAAGCGTTTTGAATCCACGTTCCTTTTGCTTGGCAAGAGTCTTTATCATTGCCGGCTGAAGTGTTCCCTATACACTATGATCAGGATTTTTAAAAAAATATCCTGACCCTTCCTTGACCGCAGTCTCTTACTATCAGTTGAGATTGAGACAAAATGGCTGCCTGTTATTTAAAAAAAAATACACACGCCTCCGTTACGCTCGACTCCGCTCCGCTTCGAATTTCAAAATGTTAAGATACGGATTAATAACTTCAAAATGTTCATATTATTATTACCTAGCATTATGGAAAAAAACTCCTGCCTAATCCAAAAGGGGGTGATTCTGGCACTCAAATATAACAACTTTTTCAATTATCAATGTGTGTTTTTTTTTTGAGATTTGGAAAATCAAAAAAAAATACATCTCTGATACAAAACTGCAACAGCTCCAGTCGTTTGTTCATGGAAATGTTTTTAACTGATTTCAAAAAAGGAGGAGGTTTTATGTTCGACTACATATATATATATTTTTATGTATGTTTTTAAATTCTCCGTCATTCGTAGATTTTCAATTTTTTTTAAATGGAATAGTATATTCCTGAGGTGGTCCCATTGTCACCAAGTGGAGGAATCGAGGTATACCGTTTTCGCTGCAAAATCTATAATTATTCAAGCGCTTACCCGACTCCCGGATAGTCATAATTTTATGGCGTTGAACTAATGTTGGAAGTCGTATGGAACTCTGGAAAAATAATACATAGTTCGCGAATGCGATTGTGGTATTTTGTTATGAAGTACGGGCAATAGATAACTTTTACAAAAAAAACCGCCTTCAAAAAATCGCACTATTTATTTTTAATCGCTAAGTGAAAGAAATGTGGAAGGAAGTCGTTGCAAATGCAAAATCAGGAGTATTGAAGTGTACCTACGTCGATCTAGCGCCGATTTCCTTCCATGTTTCTTATACTTGTCGAAAAAAAACATATTTTTTATTTTTAATTATAGGCCTAAAAGAACAATACATTTAATTATTATATAAAAAGTTATTTTAAACTTTTTCTATAAAATTATTTAGTTATTGATTTTATACATAGGTACAGTTTTAGTATTTATGCACCAGAAAATACCCCTTTTTGAATCAAACAGTTTTTACCTTGAGGAGTGTAGGGTAAAACTAAAGGAGGATTTACCGATATTCCTACAGAAACGGGAAAAGTAAAAATATGATATGAACTTATTGCCTTCCCTTAATTTAAACTAATGCTGATTTTTTTAAGGTGTACACATAACAACTTCTTATACATAGAATACATATTAAAATATTATGCTAAAAACAGCGAAATAACCCGAGCAAACTGAAAAACGTTTTCAGCGCACACATTTCAGTTGCATTCCATTTTTCATAACGAATTTCCAGTGTTTTTAATTATAATAAAATGAAAAACATCCGCTGCAAAGGCACGCTGGGTGAATAAATATTAATCATTACGAAATCAGATCACGTGAAAATAATGGAGTGGTTTTTCCTGAAAAATCCTGCCGTTCCGTCGGCTAACTCAATGTCCATTAGCGAGTAGAGTTGATTGTTAACGCCAAAGTGAGGAAAGAATACGACGCCATTACGCTTAATTACTTACATTACATACGGATGGGGTGTCCGTTTACTCGGAAAGCACTTGCACTTATCGCGAAAAAAGTTTTACAAGTTAAAAAACACCAAGACACTGTTCGAAAACTTTAAAAAGTCCAAACGGTCGAAATAAATAAAAACAAAACTCACAGTTCGACAAAAACAAAAGAATATTTCTAGAAAAAAGAACTCGGTTCGAATTTAGAATTCTACGTTCGATTTTTGAATCGCCGCGAAAGTTCGGATCGCAAGGACGCGCGCACTCACCTCGGGACGAAACAAGCGACTGACGGCTGGAGTCTGGAAGGAAAATCGCTTTCAAATCGGGGAATCATGCCGTGACAAATATTGAAGGCAGTGTTCCACAAATGAAATATTGTTTACCGGCACCGAAGAACAGAAACGAGAGGGGTCGGTTTCTGCGCTTATTTACTTCTTTTCACGAGGGTCGGGCGTTATTATGAAATATTATTTTCGTGGTATCAACGAGAATCATCGTTTGTGACTCCGTCTTTTTGATTTGTCCCTTTCGATAACGGTCATCGATTATTCGATTGTAGGAAATATGATTGTACCCAATGACAGTGTATTAAAAAAAGAGGTAGACAATTCATCTCTTACTACGCGGCGATTTGAATTTGATGCGCCAAGCACATGTTGTGTGTGCTTGACGCAAACGAATGTTCGTTTACGTATCAAATGTCATATGTGTAGAATGTAAAGTTGAGCAAATTGATTGAGGCAAGCAATTTTCGCGCGCCAATAACATATATAAGTACATCTTTTAAATGCACTATCATCAATTGATTTCGAGATTTGTTTATAAACTTTACAACACAAATTACTTAATACTAAAGTTGAGTGCAAAGTGATCTAGGTATGTCACGTTATAAGCTTGGATTTACGAGTATGATTTGACACTGAACATAAAATTTTTATTTTTTTATTTTCTAGTATATGTTTAGAATGATATTGTAATTTATTTTATCGTGTTATCAACATACTTCAATATTTATGGAAATACGAGTATGAACCTACCTTGTGTAAAATTACCTATGCTTTTCTTTTACTTACTAATATTATAACTGTACTGTACTCTGTACTACTTCCACAAAAATATAATATATCTGTGCCTACTTCAATTTGTTTTCTGAAAAAGACGACGACGTACAATACCTTACCTGTATTGTCTATGTTTTTTACTCTCATAAATTCATAATTAAGTATAGATATGTTTAATTACTAATATTATTACATACTGACTTACTAACAAAAACACTGGTAACTAAACTATAATAGTAATAGTATATTAAGAAAAAATATTTAAAACAAAAATTATAAAAAGGGTCCTTGTGGTAAGGTTCCCAGGATGCTGGCAGCATTACCACACTGGATAGCGATGCTTATACGCAGAGCAAGGTAGCTGCCAGCTCTTGGGTCACCACTGATGTCAACCAGCCTCTTGGAAATCTCTTTGAAAAAAGAGATAGCACGGACCCAGTGTTTCGACTCCAAACGGTACAAAGTGGTACCGGGTGTCGATCTGCCTGTACATGATTTTTTTAAAGTTTTCGGCACTTGACGCAGCCAAACCAGCATCACGGCTTGTCCCGGCAGATGAGAGGCTACAAGTGTGGCGACACAGTTAGCGTTAAACGGAACTTTTTGTCAAATAAGTATTTTGATTGTCAGATGGGAAAAATAAAATACAATTATTTTGCTTTAAATTTCCGCTAAGAGACTCTCTTCTCTTCTCTTAGCGGGAATTTAAAGCAAAATAATTTTATTTTATTTTTCCCATCTGATAATGGATTTCCGCAAAGTAACGCCTGATTCTATTAATTATATTTTGATTGTGTAAAGTATCCAAATATTGGTATAACAGTCGCTGTTCTACGATCGTAACGAAGCATATTTGAGATGATTGTCAAGGACATTTATTTCATTCGTTTGTCTAAATGTAGGTATATGATGTAAGTTACTGAATGATATGAACCTTAGAGGCAAATATTTTCTTCTCTCATTTCGTATGGGCGATAAGTTTACGAGTAAAAGCTTTTACTTAAGTTCACTTCTTTTCTTATATATAAGATACTAGTGGTTCCCCGCGACTTGCCCGCAAGAGTTGGATTTTCCATATAAACTTTCATCCCCCATTTCACCCCCTTAATATTTTTATATCGCGATAAAATGTAGCCTATGTCCTTTCCAGGGTCTCGAACTGTCTCCATACCACATTTTATCTCAATCGGTTCAGTGGTTTAAACGTCAAGAGGTAACAGACAAACAGACACACTTTCGCATTTATAATATTAGTATGGATGGCTAGCTGGTGTCCACGATTTCATCTGCGTACCTATATTGATGATATAAAATGACTCATACTCCTGTTGCCGCCTAGTAGTCGTGACCTCTTATTTGTTCCATGTCGTATGGTGGCGAGAGATCAGCTTGTATCTAACAGCCAGTACATAGCCCAGGTTTTGATCCGGACAATAAATGTTGAAATCGTGGCATGAGCACTATTTCATTAATCTAATTAACGTCCTCCTAGCCGAATTTCGACTACGGCGGTCAATCTTAACAGAGATCAGTCAACTGCGATGAGATGCGAACTGCAATGAGTGCACTTGTTGCACTCTTTGTTTCTTCACTCTCATAGTTCGGCGAGACAGCAATCCAACATGACCGAAGAGTGATGCGCAGGACCAACGAACCAACGACTTAACGTGCTTTCCGAGGCACGGGGTGCTATCACGACCAACTCCCTGACTCAAAAGCAGCTTTGAGTTAGATGGGAAAAATAAAATACAATTATTTTGCTTTAAATTTCCGCTAAGAGACGCTAGCGCAGGCAACAAAACCACACCAACCGCAACCGCTTTGAGTACCAGTTCAGGCAAATGCAGAATTCACCGCCCTCCCTCCCTCAATACGCATGCACTACAGCTAATGCAGTTGTTAGTTACCAACACCAACGTGCAAAAAACCTCGACGCGTTTCGCCACTCCACGCGGCATCCTCAGGAGATGTTGTCGCCTCGGCTGAGCACGGACGACTGAAATGAGTCGCTGGCGAACAGGCCTTTTATACTGTCCCCACTAATGAGCTGACGTAATCGTTACGTTAACGCGATCGTTACGTAAACGCAAACAAAAAGTTAAAGTTAAAAAATTAAAAAGTTAAACCGTTGATGACTGGTGGTTATTAATAACATTTTGTTGATTTGAAAATAGATTCAAAAGTGGGGAGGTGGTATAACTGACCTGTTCGTTCAACAATGTAAGCGTATTATCTTTATTATGTTTTATGATTTCTAATTGTTCCAGAACTGACAATTTAAAACTTTTTTCACATGTGTGTAAAATAGAAAATGTATGATTATTAGGAATACTATGTCCTGAATCTAAAAGATGTTTGGCGAAGTGTGACTTTTCAGGATGGTTGTTTCGATACGCGGAAATATGTTCTTTATAACGTGTGTTGAAGCCACGGCCGGTCTGTCCTATATAAGTGGCGTTGCATGCACTACAGTTAAGCTTGTAAACACCAGATTTTTGGTGTTTATCAAGCTTATCCTTTCCGTTACAAATTAATCTTAAAGAGTTATTAGTGTTAAAAGCTACGCGTATGTTATGTTGTTTTAGTCCATGTTTATATGGGCTACCGAAAATTCATAAAGAAAATATGCCGATGCGTCCGGTAGTTTCTTACATCGGCGCACCGGCGTATAAATTAGCTAAACAACTTAATTCAATATTGAAGGAGAAATCGTCATTCAAACCTAAACATTCTTTAAAAAATAGCTTGGATTTAATTAAGAAAATTCAACATATTTCTCTCCCTCGGAATGCAAAGTTATTATCATTAGATGTAGAAAGCTTATTTACCAACGTACCACACCAAGAAAGTTTAAATATTCTAAAAAATCACTTAGAAAAACAACGATTGCATCCGGGGGAGATAGAAGATCTTATATTATTAACTTCCTTATGCATGAAACAAAATTATTTCCGGTTCAACAATCAATATTACAGGCAAAAGGAGGGCTTAGCAATGGGCTCTCCTTTAAGTCCTTTAATGGCAGATATTTTTATGGATAACTTTGAAAATAAATACCTAGTTCAAGAAAGGAAAATTCTTTACTATTATAGATACGTTTATGACATTTTGATTTGTTGGACCGGAACTAATAGACAGTTAGATATTTTTCTTAATAAAATCAACAATATTCACCCTAAAATAAAATTTAAATTAGAAGTAGAACAAAACGATAGTATTAATTTCTTAGATTTAACAATCACAAGGGTGCAGTGTCAACATCAATTCCAAATTTATAGAAAACCAACACATACTGACACTGTCATTCATGCATCATCTTGTCATCCGTGGCAACATAAGATGGCCGCGTTCAATTCATATATACATAGACTATTTACTGTACCACTTAGTAAAGACAATTACAGGAAGGAATTAAACATTTTGTATCACATCGCCATATCAAACGGATACAAGAGATGCATTATTGACAGCTTAATAAAAAATAAAATGAATAAAATAATAACTAGTTTATTATACTCTGTTCCTAATGAAAAGGTTAACAGGTATAATTCTAGTTTAGTTTACTTAGGGACGGTGTCGGAACGTATTTCTAAAACCCTAAAACAACATAACATACGCGTAGCTTTTAACACTAATAACTCATTAAGATTAATTTGTAACGGAAAGGATAAGCTTGATAAACACCAAAAATCTGGTGTTTACAAGCTTAACTGTAGTGCATGCAACGCCACTTATATAGGACAGACCGGCCGTAGCTTCAACACACGTTATAAAGAACATATTTCCGCGTATCGAAACAACCATCCTGAAAAGTCACACTTCGCCAAACATCTTTTAGATTCAGGACATAGTATTCCTAATAATCATACATTTTCTATTTTACACACATGTGAAAAAAGTTTTAAATTGTCAGTTCTGGAACAATTAGAAATCATAAAACATAATAAAGATAATACGCTTACATTGTTGAACGAACAGGTCAGTTATACCACCTCCCCACTTTTGAATCTATTTTCAAATCAACAAAATGTTATTAATAACCACCAGTCATCAACGGTTTAACTTTTTAATTTTTTAACTTTAACTTTTTGTTTGCGTTTACGTAACGATCGCGTTAACGTAACGATTACGTCAGCTCATTAGTGGGGACAGTATAAAAGGCCTGTTCGCCAGCGACTCATTTCAGTCGTCCGTGCTCAGCCGAGGCGACAACATCTCCTGAGGATGCCGCGTGGAGTGGCGAAACGCGTCGAGGTTTTTTGCACGTTGGTGTTGGTAACTAACAACTGCATTAGCTGTAGTGCATGCGTATTGAGGGAGGGAGGGCGGTGAATTCTGCATTTGCCTGAACTGGTACTCAAAGCGGTTGCGGTTGGTGTGGTTTTGTTGCCTGCGCTAGCGTCTCTTAGCGGAAATTTAAAGCATAATAATTGTATTTTATTTTTCCCATCTGATAATGGATTTCCGCAAAGTAACGCCTGATTCTATTAATTAGCTTTGAGTTATTTCAAGACAGAAAAACCCAGAAACGAATCAATTTTGACCTGCCTAAGATTCGAACCCGGGACCTCGTTGATAGTAACCAGCGTGTGTATTCTGTATCGTAATCACTGTAATCGCCTATGAGCCCTCTGTAATGCTTTCAAAGCATTTGCGTATTGACGTCACTAAAAGAATCCGTTAATTTTAATGCAAATACAGATAAGGTAGCTAGGCCACTGGTTGTATTTGAAGAATTTTAAGGTGGACTTAGTGTAATGCGTAAGTAGATATGTGTTGTAAAAAATTTAAGAACCAACTAACTAACTTAATGAAAAGTGCAAATTGAGAGAATTCTCATACAAAATATGATAAATAATGCTAAACCGGCTGATGCAAAAACATGTGTTGGTGAACTCTAAGCTTAGTCTTAGATTTACTACTTCTTCTTCTTAAGGAGCCATCTTCTGTCGAAGTTCGGCGACCATCATAGCAACTTGCACCCTTGATACCGCCGCTCTAAACAATGATCGGGTACTCCTTCCAAACCATTGGCGTAGGTTCTTCAGCCAGGATACCTTCCTACGTCCGACACTTCTCTTGCCTTAAATCTTTCCCTGTATGATTAATTGCAAAAATTCATATTAGATTTACTACAGTATTTTTTTAAGTACTTAGGTTTGCTCTTGACTCAAGACTAAGCCAGATGACGTGGAATAAACAGTGGTAAACAGAGTTGGTGGAGCGAGCTCACACAGAAGGTTCTGGCACTCCCACTTACCGATGGAACATATCAAGCTGCTTGGCTTTGGGTGCAGAACAAAAAAAAAACGTTTTTTCTGTTCTGTGGTGGTAACTACTGGGCGGCACCTAACGGTGGCTACCACCGCTGATAGGGGTCGTTCAGCCGCCATCACAAACTGGATTTACAATGTCATTACCATTAGGAGATAGATCGTACCCACTTTCATTCATCCTCACACATCGTACAAATACGAATAGACGCCAGCATTCCACAGATAAACACTGACATTGCTCAGTTGACATCGCATATTCGTTACCGTTATCGTTGCCTCGTTAGCACTGGTATCTTTCTGTAGTTGGTCTTAATGTGTAGGAAATACGATCCATTCGTTGTGTAAACACGGCCGCACGCCAGGCTTCCCCATTTTGTCCCTGAGACCGCCTCTATTCCCTACGTAATAAAAGCTGTTTTCATAGTTTAAATGGATGTGCTGCTGACTGTACATAACAGCTTGATAAACTACTCGAATCGGCAAAATTTTCTCCAACAATATTCATCTTTACGACCACAACAATAGAATTCAATATCAATTGAGTAAATTTGTTCTTTTGTGACAGGTTAATGTGATAAAGACAGTGTACATACAAGAGGATCAGAGCGTGTTGGAAGAGATATCTGCCTTTGTAGGAACTGTTAGCAATATGCAACGTGTAGATGTGAATAAATAAATTGTTCCAACATTCACACCAATTACCTAGCGCACAACACAACCAAAGTGTGAATTTATGTATGCTATGGTGACTAGCATTATCCCAGCAGGATAATGAAATAAAACACGTTATTTAAGGTCCAACTGTCTCAATATGTTTCTTTTATGCAATTTCATTAACGAAAATTTATAGAAAACAAAGATGTATTATCACGAGTTTCATCTTCATTGTGTGAGGAATAGACTAAAAGAGTAATAATAATATTAATATACATCTTTATTTCCTCCACTAAAGAAAAACAGAAAATGCAAAGAAATAACAATTAACAATAAAGATTTGAGTATATATTTCCCTTTTGTGAAGACTGGCGCTTGAAATAGATTGTTGAACAATCTGTGCTACAAGACACCAGGTAGTGGATTATGTAACTTTGAATGAAATTATTTCAATCAAAGTTTTGTTGCTAAAGTTGGCCATTCATGGCCAGTTACACTAATTAGTCGGTCTGAGGTACGACCAAAATTTTACGTTTTTAATATAGGTAATTAAAATCTAGGCTATAGGCATAAGTACTAAAAAAGTAACTTAACGTTATTATTTTTTTCCACAATTGCCCATATTTTACCGGTTTTAAGACTGAACTGACCGTGAATGGCCAGCTTAACAGAGTAACTGAAGTTGTCAAATGTGTCATTTTCAAGCGATTTCAATCCTGAATTGTTAGCAACAGAGTTACGTAATTAGCCCCCTGGTCTCCACCTCCAGGACACATATCGCATATAATTAATTACAATTAATTATACACTTAAGTAGATATAGCAATCAGTTAGTGTAAGGAAAGTGTATGTGTTGGGTGTGTGTGTGTGTGTGTGTGTATGTGTGTGTGTGTGTGTGTGTGTGTGTGTGTGTGTGTGTGTGTGTGTGTGTGTGTGTGTGTTTGTGTGTGTGCATGTGTTGTGCATACGTGTTTGTTAGTGAGTACATAAACGTTTCTACCTAGCCCTACGACACGGAGGTCTTGGGATCGGGTTGAAGCCATTAGGTAGGGTTTGTGCAAATCCATTTAACCTTTTAAATAACTGTAAGGGTGCGATTAAAAGACAGACATCAGGTCCCATTAATTATAATAAGTGCTCAGTCAATGCTTTTTTAGCTGATTGTTTGTATACCTTTTCAAATTTAACTTAGTTTGCAATATATTGTAAATTCTCGGGGCCAGAAAATTATATGATCTTTGTGCAAAGCGAGGATAGAATGAAGGTTTAGAAATTTTAGCACAAGCAAACATATTAAATAAATTATTGTTTTTAAGTGATAAGCAGTCACTATGCAATTTTAATATATTAAACATGCAAAAAGGGCAAAGTTAGACCAAACTTCCGGAGCATTTACTTTCTATCGAACCAAAGTTCCTCTATATGTTTCGAGATACATAATTAATCATTATTATTTAACGGAGTCATATCATAAATAATATTTTTTTAACGCGCACCTTTTTTGACTGAGCTTTTCATACATTTGCAAGGCATCATGCATGTTTCTACGATGGTGTATTCAATTTATTTGCTTAAGGCCCACTTGCGCACGTCCGAATTAGCTAATCTAGATCTGTTCTAGGCCTATTATCAGAGTTTAAAGCCCACTTATGCCAGTCTGGATTAGCTAGTTCGGACTAGCGCAAGTGGACCTTTCAGATTAGCTAATCCAGACTTGACAGATATATTCATACTACACACAGATAATAGGCCTTGAAAAAGTTCGGAATAGGTAATCCAGACGTGTGCAAGTGCCCAAGTAAATTACCACTTTAATTAAAAAAAATTGTGTAATGTATTACAAAAAGGCGTGTTTATTCTTTTTAATTACTTTCCTTAACCTTTTTCCTGTTAATAAAACATTATTGAAATCTACCGTTTTCCCATTGTACTCGATTCAAACGCTTAGAAACTTCGGTAGCTTTAAGCTTGGCTGTTTGTTGGGAGCTTAAAAGCTTTGTTTTAAGTGTTTCAGGTGACAGAGCAAGCAGCCTCAGTTATATTTCAATTACCTCGCTAAGCCTTCTTTATAGGCAAGTTTGACACTCTAACCACAAGACAAGGTTTACAAGCAAGAATACGGCGAAAATTTAAAATACCTGCTTAGTAACAGCCGACCGACTTTAAGCAACAAGCTTTTAGAATAGTTGGGTTGTTATACACCAACACCAATATTTTTCGGATTAAAGGATGAGCCTTGGCATACTTGTTCCTTAGGTAGACTAGTGTGGAAAACACCCGGGAGTCAGCGGCTCACACCCCGCTGGGGGGCTTCCAGAAATATAAGCTTTGTTGAAAATAATACTAACAAAAAGTTTTAAAAAATATTTAACTCCACGCGGCAGACACGAAAATTCTTAGAAAAATACAGGACAGCAAAAAACAACTTTTAAATGTGGCTGTAGGACCTGTAACTAGTTAGAATAGAATATGGTGTTTATAGAATAGGACGTAATTTTAATGCTATTTTGATAAAAATATATTGTATGAACCCTGTGTATAGGTTTACCGTCGTATTTAACCCTTAACCGCCTACCATACGTCTCACAGATCCTGTTGAAATAAAAATTGTGAATATTTTTGCGCCGGAGTGTTGCATCGACTCGTTCGATTCTGTACCTTTTCCTTGCGCTCCTGAGTACCGCCCAACGGCTCGTCGAGCTTAGACATGCGCGCGTTTACCTCAGGTGAGTAAATTAATACCAGCGTGGGTCTGAGAGACCCCTGTTAGGAGGTTGCGTAATTTTTTATTATAATTGTTTTTTTTATTGCTTTAGGTATAATGGCTCTTAAAGAAGCTGTAATTGAGCGTTGGTTGAAACAAGGTTTATCAGACGATGAAAACATACCAAACGACGAATGCAGCGATGTGAAGCCGGTGGAAATTAATCATGTACTGGAAGAAATTGGCGCGTCTGATTCCGAATATTCCGAATGCGAAGGGCCAACTGTATTACAAATAATCTCTCCATCCAAAGTGATATTCCCTCAGTTAGTGACCAAGAGTTTTTATCTGAGGATGATGTGCCGTTTAGCGGAAGTTCGATAGAGACCTAGGAAGAAGAATTTCTTTGGTAAGAATCGTTTTGTTGGTCATCTGCCCCGCCGACTTTACGATTGCGGACTTTTCAGCATAATATAGTTGAGGAAAGAGAAGGTGTAAAACAAGAATACCGGAGTTTTGCTGTGCAACTGTTCCACTTGCGAATATAAAAAAAAACGCAAAACACAATACATGTGTTTCGAATGCAAAGCGCCAATTTGCCTAGAATGCTCGAACAAGATGTGTCTTCGCTGTCGTGAAAAGCTCTAAGTTTAGAGCCTGCAATTTTGTTAAGAAATTATTAAAATGAGTGCTATCATATTTTTTGTAAGTTCCATGTTGATTGAATTATATAAAAAGATAAAGGAATAATTTCCTATTACTTTAACTTTTTTTTTGAGATCTCATATCCTCGAAGTGTTAAAAAGTAAGCCAAAAACAAGAGATATTGCCAATTGTTCGAAGTTATTAAATAAGTATAGTTGATTTTGATGTTCTTTTTTTTAAATAAAGAGTATAATAATGTTCAAAACATAATTTTAATTCAAATTTGTACCCTCCTTTAATATTTATAGTAAACGTAATGTTTATTATTCTGAGGTCTCACAGACGTATGATAGGCGGTTGTGTTACAATAATATGTGGTAGGTAGTTAAGAGTTAAAAACTTATTGCTTAACTAGATTTAAGTGGCAATGTCGGGTGACTTGAAGGTCTTTAATTAATCGATCTTTATAGATATGTGCTTAAAACACCCATATATATTTACATACTGTCTCTTATGTACATTTGCCCTTGGAATCGCTCAACTCCGTGCACTTATGTTGCCGCTGCAAGCACCTGCATCTGTGGCCGCCACACTTCATTTTGCAACTGCACCTGAAAATTTCAATACAAACATACAATACGAGTACATGCTTCGGCTGCCACTGGCAAGTCTGTACATGTAGGTTTCCAGATGTCACCGACTTTGGTCCATCATTCCCAATTAGATGGATCTTTTTGTAAATAAATGTTTTCATGCATCGTTCACCGTAGAAAATGAACAAGACCTAAAGAAAAAAGTATTTACGAATACACTATTCCAGGAACCGATAGCAGTTAGTAGTAGTTAGTAGTTGTCCAGGAAGTAGTTTACCCCGGGTAAGTGTTGCAACTGGGTAGAGACAACTTCGAGCGCGAAATTGCCAGAACGGTGCAGCTAAGTTGGGCAGCATTTAGGAAGTTGCGTCACATCTTCTCGACGTGGCGACGCAATGCCAGAAGAGCAGGGTGTATAACCAGTGCGTCCTACCTGTCATGACCTACGGGGCCGAGACGTGGAACTTGACTGTCAAGCTGGCCCACCGACTGCATGTCGCTCAGCGAGCTGCAGAAAACTTATCGCACATAAGGGGCAGGTCGGAAAGACGCGCTCGCATACGATTGGAGGAAAAAGTCCTCAAGAACTCGGTGGGAATCATCAACCCAGTCACTAATATAACGGAGTTCACCTATAGCTTCACGGTATTCAGCTGTATCCGTGTAAAGTACGGCCCTTACGGTCTCGTTGCCGGTTTCGGTATCTGACATTTTATTTTCTTTAAATCGCAAGAAACAAGGTAGGTAAATTAAACTCCCAAAAGATTTCAATAGGATGCGTAAAGGAACAAATAGTAAGGGACGGCACAGATGCACCGGGTATAGCAAACGTAACTCGTAAACAACTCGCACGCGGTCACGCGGTAATGGCGTTATCAATAGGGAAACAAAGCGCTCGCGCACCTCACTTGCACTCAAAGGGTAGGTAATTAACGCGCTAATCGATTTAATCGACACTTATGTAAAAGGGGTTGTACTCGAATGGTATTAAGGAATCTACTGTAAATAGATTAGGTATATGACGAGACGTTTTGTTCAAATTACAAAGGAAAGTAGCAAATAAATAACTCTCAATTAAACAAATTACGTTACTAACAAGGGGTCCTAATAAAAAACTACGCTCTGCTACCAAAATGTTTGAGAGTTTAGGCAGTGGATTACACGTGGAGGGCGACAATGATAGGTGGAAAATTAGTCAGGTCTGAGCACTTATAGCTAGGCACTTGCCGGTCGGGGTTTAGGGTTCAGGTATCACTTCACAGGCCACAAGCACTCGAAATGTCTGTAAGGAGCTTCACAGGATACACACGCGGCGAAAGCGCTCTGGTCAGTCTAGTACATGTGTCATAAGGAACGTCGAGACGTTCGAACAATGTTGAAGAACCCCGAAGATCGAGTCGACATCGAGATGTCGACTCGATCTTCGGGGTTCTCACGGTACGTTTTAAACAAATAAAAATAGGGCAGGTATGCGTGTGAGTGTGCGCGGCGTAGTATCAATAGGGTACACAAACAAATCAAAATATTGTAGTAAACAATCTACATGTCATATATAACGACCACAATCTTTTTGATTATGGATAATGCAGCGCTGTTTCTTCTCACATAAGCTGTCATAACACCTTCTGTGGCATTAGGGAAAGCATTCAGTGTCCATCTTAATTTTTTACCTTTACAATTGAAGATGGAAGCAGTATCACATTTGCCCCATTAAGGCATGGAACAGCGGAAGGACTTACTTTTTGTTGTTCTGTAAAAAGGAAAAGATCTTTGTTGACTACTGGACGTGTAAGAAATTCATAAATATTTGCTACCACATATTAAGGTTGGTACTGGTGGTGTTTTTCAGTATCTACGTGTAGGTACCTATAGCTCATATAACCCAGGTACTTACTTCGAACGAAGAAATTTCATTTGCTCTCTTCTTTTTGCTATTCATACAATTTTGGCCTAAATAAGGACGTGTATTACACAGACTAATCCAATATACCTACTATCAAAACGCACTCCGGATACGCAAAGGTGAGCTCCATGTAACTATGAAGTGGTAGAAAAGAAATGATGGTACATGTTTGATGCAGTAATAACCACGGCTGTACACGAATCAGCTTTCGAACCGTAGACGCTGACGACCGAAGTCGTGGTGCCAGCTGTCGCTGTTGTGCAACGACTGCCTAGAGGAGCTATGGGTACTGATGGGTACACATAGGTACTGTAGAACACCACAATGTCATGAGATAGCAAATAATCTTGGTGAAAATTATTACGATTACCTGGATATTTACTTTTCCTCTTAATTAACACGTCTCGGTAGGCAATATGGATCTTTTGCTTTTTACAGGACTACAAAGTGAAAAAGTTATTTCGCTGTTCCATTCCATCATAGGCGTTTTCGTAAAAGAAAAGTAGTTTAACATGTGCTGTAGTATTTTTCGACTAGAAAGTCTATG
This sequence comes from Pyrausta nigrata, assembly GCA_949316185.1. Classification (NCBI taxonomy): domain Eukaryota; kingdom Metazoa; phylum Arthropoda; class Insecta; order Lepidoptera; family Crambidae; genus Pyrausta; species Pyrausta nigrata. The sequence goes on from OX438943.1 coordinate 1,418,430, forward strand.
TGATCACCGCGGTTACTTCAAATTACTTACTGATATAGTTAACATCACGAATTTTCGGTACGTCATATATTGCAAATAGTGAGAATTAACTACTGATGGCTACGGAGAATATTGTATTAACAATTTTGAAAAAATATTATAATTAATACTTGTTTTAAGTTTAATTTTATTTATTTCAACCCTACTTAGATATTTCAACTAAAATAGTTCTTAGTTTTCCAAGATTTACTATTAAATTATATAAAATAACATTTATGTATGTGATAGCATTTTAATAATATAATTTATAAAAATAATGGATGAATGTTTCTTTTACCCGTTAGTGATTTTGCTAAAATAATTATGTTTTGGTCCAAAATTCAAGACCAATATTACAAACAGTTACTGAATTTAATAATTACTAAATTTGCGAGTGTTCTGTCGTGTTATTTTACCGTCGTTTATTAGGCACCAGGCTTAAAAAAAAATTTGAAGTAAACATATTAAAAATATGTTTTTTTTTATTTTCAGTTGCCAATCTACGCTGGTATGATTATACCAAGTGTCGTCATATAAAGTGGATTTGAATCGCCCTTAATCCCATATATTTCTGGTCAGGCTATATGTATTGAAATTCTCAGGTGCAGTTGCAAAATGAAGTGTGGTGGCTACAGATGCAGGTGCTTGCAGCGGCAACATAAGTGCACGGAGTTGAGCGATTCTAAGGGCAAATGTACATAAGAGACAGTATATAAATATATGTAGGTGTTTTAAGCACATATCTATGAAGATCGATTAATTAAAGACCTTCAAGTCACCCGACATTGCCACTTAAATCTAGTTAAGCAATAAGTTTTTAAATACGACGGTAAACCTATACACAGTTTCATACAATATATTTTTATCAAAATAGCATTAAAATTACGTCCTATTCTATAAACACCATATTCTATTCTTACTAGTTACAGGTCCTACAGCCACATATAAAAGTTGTTTTTTGCTGTACTGTATTTTTCTAAGAATTTTCGCGTCTGCCGCGTGGAGTTAAATATTTTTTAAACCTTTTTTTGGTATTATTTTCAACAAAGCTTATATTTTTGGAATCTGTATAAATGCGGCTATTCACCTATATTCTTTAAAAGCAGATATTGGTACACGTTTAAAGTTTATGGCCATTACCAAAAAAAAAATTTAATTTATTTTTTTAATTTTTGCCGTAATTCCATTTTTTTGTATGAAAATGCTTGGTTTTTGTTTCAAAAATCAATTGGCCATCTTTGATTTAGCTGAAAACGATACCAAACTTGCCCTAGTAGGTATAAATTAGCAGTTATAACAAGTTACAGTGCGTGCGGAGTAAGGGCACTTCACCCCCTCCCCCAGCCCCCCAGCGGGGTGTAAGCCGCTGACTCCCGGGCGTTTTCCACACTAGTCTACCTAAGGAACAAGTATGCCAAGGCTCATCCTTTGATCCGAAAAATATTGGTTCCCATACATTGAATGCGTATAATGACTCCGCTATAATGCGAACAGGGACGGGCACTCCCTGCCTGCTAATAAATTCCCTAAAAATTACGACCTGGGTCTCTTTTAAGACTAGGCGCCATTTCTCCATACAAACATAGTCCCCTGTTTTCTCCCTGGAAAATGGCTAAACGCAAAACTTTTTCTTACCATAAAATCTACGTTTACCACAGCTATGCTCCTATTTTTCGTTTTTTTTCCATATTCGAATTAACAAAGGAAATGTGAGCCTTCAAAAGCTAAGAAAATTGCCAAATTTCAACCTCAACTTTCAAAGGCTCGCCTAAAAAATCTGCGCAAATTAACGCTAAAACTAAAACATATGAGCATAGTCCAAACCTTTGACACAGAATAAGTACTAGTACTTCGCACAGAAGTATGACTTAGCAATTGTATTCAAAGAAATTTCTACTCAATGTCGTCAACAATATAGCGTAATTCAGTTCGCCTCAGAGTCAAGCACATTTTCGTGTAGACATCTACAAAAATTCATTGCAATATAAATTTCATACTTATTGCTCTAGAATATGATTCATAATACACTAAACCTATTCAGTGACGTAATATCACGCGACGCGATAGGGTTGACTGCTACGAGAAGCTTCTAACGCCATCTAGCGCCTCTTTCTGGTACTTTATTATCTAAAACGCGCGAGCGTGTCGCTGGCCGGTAGCGACACGCAACTTATTTTAGCCCCTATGTAAGGGTCGCCGCGCGTAGGTACGTTTTTGCTACCTATGCTGGGAGATACACAGGCCTGCCTTTGATCAATTATTTCCGAAAAATATATTATCATTTGTCAAATTTTGGGCGACGTAATAAGGGAATTCGAAATGCTGTTTTGGTCAAATGTAAGTAGCGATTTATCGTCTGAGCGCATTTGTCCCTTTCTTGCTTGGGCTGCCGCCAGAGATTGCATCGAGACGGCAACATTTTATTCAAATTCCTATTCTTCAAATGCCACGTGACCGCGTTTCCTCTTAAGGCATAAGTGAATAGGTTTTTACTAGGCAGATACTAACCACCATATACCATGTCTAAACCTAGCACCGATCTTGTGTGATCAACCGATCAGTGTAACTACGGTCAAATACCTGCTTAAAATAGCATTAAAACGCAATCAACCAGCAGTGGGTCTATTCAAGTAGGGACAGTCAGGATCAGTAACGATCACATTAGACTTATAATATCGCTATATTAGTCAGTAAATTACTATATCTTTTATATCCTGGATCATGGTCAAAGCGGAACCTGAGCCCTCGCGTGCGAGTGCCTGGGATAACTCTAAGATGATGATGATGATATAAGTCAGTGATAGAGACTAAAAGAAGGAGATTCCTTAAATTCGGTCTGTTGTTTAATTGATAACGTTGTGCAGCATAGTAAGTGAGTGTTTAAAATGCGAAAAATTAAAAATAAAAATGGAAATTAAATTCCCTACCTTGATTTCCTGGAACTGAATTTTAGCGTTCTAAAGTTTGCTCGGTACCGGAAAATGTGTTTTAGGGTTCCGTACTACAAAAAGGAAAAAGGAACTCGTATAGAATTTATTTAAAAAAAAATGGCAATGCAGAAAAGTATATTTAAAAAGCAATTTATTAAATTTACAGCCAAAACAAAATAGGATCACTTTGTTGTTCGTTTGTATGTCTGTCTGTCAAGACCCTTTTTCTCAGGGAAGCGTGAAGGTATCAAGTTGAAATGAACAGCAAATACTTATATTTGCGGTCCCTTAAAGCTGTTCAAAATCAAGCTTCTAAGTTAACGTAATCCAAAGATACGGCCATTGTAGTCTTAATTTACCTCATGAGAAATACATGATGAAGCACGTTAAGCCGTTGATCCTGCGCTTAATTTCTCTACGGTCATGTCGAACTGCCGTCTCACCTAATTATGAGAGTGAAGGAACAGAGAGTGCACCTGCGTATTGCGCACACACTTGTGCACTATAATATCTCCCGCGCAGTTGGCTAATCTCTGTTGAGATAGGCCACTGTAGTCGAAATTCGCCTTGGGGGGTTATATGATAAAAATATTGATTTATTTATACGCGTAGAGATAGCCCTAACCCAAACCGATAAATAAAAGCTGATCTAAAAGGCATTAGACGTCAAACGTTAGCGATTGAACGCGTAGCCCTAAATATTGCGTATAAAACGTCGATCCAATATTTTCGCCAATTTCCTGTTCTGCCAATAAACCAGATATCAAAGAACGTAGAAATCTCATTGGCGCCGGAAACATGATGGTAACAAGAACAGACTTGTTTGAAGTGATTTTTATTCGGTTCATAGAATTATGGTAATAACCGTGCAAATCAATCAGAACCGGGGACGTCGTAGAATTTTCCGTCAAGTGTCAATCATGCATCGATTTCTAGACTCGATGATGCTACACACGACTAATAATAATGTCCTCGTAGCCGATTTTCGACTACAGCAACCTCAACAGAGATAAGCCAACTGTGCGGGAGATTGGACGCGAGTTGTAAAGTTTCTTTCCTGATATTTGTGTGAGGTTTTCTTTCGACTGGGTCGAACCTGATTATGTTGTTTCGCAGATTCTCACAGGTCACGGTTGCTGCACAGGCTGGCGCTGTGCGAGTCTACGCTGCGTCCCTGTGGTGAAGAAGAAATGGAAGAAAACCGCGATCACGCACTTTGGGACTGTAACCTATACGCGGAAGCCAGGAACAAGATGTTAGACTCGATACAAACAACTCTACTTGGTCCGATCTACCACCAGGACCTCATCTGCAGCCGTAACAACTGAAAGGCATTGCACGAGTTTACGCACTCTTGGCACAAGATTAGACGTACATTCGAAGAGGAGCTTCAAGTATGACAGCAAAAAGAGCAGCCCGCCGCGAAGTCACGTTTACTGTGGTGTCACGCCCCAGAAGGGAGAGTGGTGATACTGTAGTGGGACGGATATAGAATTTGTAGGGACCAATCAAGAAGCGCGACCCGGGAAAGAGCCCTGAGCAAGTACCGGGCGCATCTCCCCAAGATTCGGTCTGTATGCCGCAAGGTGGGTAAGACCATGAGGAGGTGGTGGGATTGTGCGGCAGATTGTTAGTTTGTTTCGTTAAGGTGTTTTCCGCCCTAAGCGTCTTGATCGGGCCATTGTGCGTATGTCCCTTTTTATTCCTACCACCTCAAGCTTTCCCAAAATGCTAGCAACCTGCCCAGGTTACTATTGACTTCCGGAAATGTTGCTGGGGATTTAAGAATATCTGCCCGTTGTTCCGCCACACCTGTACACTCCATGAGCACATGACAACACACTGTGTGGGAGATATTATAGTGCACAAATGTGTGCACAATACACAGCTGCACTCTGTTCCTTCACTCTCATAATTCGGCGAGACGGCAGTCCGACATGACCGTAGAGAGATCAGGCGCAGGACCAAGGGCTTAACGTGCTCTCCGAGGCACGGGGGTGTTAACACCACCAACTTCCTGACTCCGTAGCTGTGTCGGAGTTATTTCAAGACAGAAAAATCCAACACATTCGGCCCGACCCGGGATTCGAACCCGCGACCTCGTGGATAGTACTCAGCGTGCTTACCACTAGACTAACCAGATCGCTTAGATTTGATACCGTCTAGTTTTGTATTTTTCCCTTTTCCCGAACTCCGCTAGGGGCATATGTTTGTGTGTTAAACACGTGCATTTGTACTTAAATCATGGATTTTCATTAAGATATTTAAGTATGTCTATCCGTTATCCTAGTTGCCATAGAACGAGCTTATGCTTAGATTGAGGCTTTTTTATTGTTGGAACAATTTATTTAATAATTCCTTATAATTTATGTGTGCAGTATCTTCCGAGTTATTAACGGAATCTTTAGGCCATTATGCTTAAATAAATGCTGTCTTGAAATCTGAATCAGAATTTCAGGTCACCAACTCAAGTGGCTGTAGGCAGAACATAAAAAAAGTAAAAAGTCATAAAAGTTATTTATTTATGTATGTAGGCCCACAGGGGGCACTTATACACGTCCCAACATATTATTTTTTAAGCCCTACCACTGCTTCGGGACAAATTGTGGGCTAGTGCTGAGAAGAAGCAGTGCAAGAAACGTAGTCACTATTGTCAAAGCCTCTTAAAAATAATGTTTAAATACAGAAATTGTACTAGTGCGAGCTGGTCCACACGTTTACATCATTCAAATAATCGTCTACTTAATAATAACCTTTTGTCATTAGGGTATCCTTAATAAATGATTTGTTAATTGGTAATTCTATAATATTTTTCGGTAATTTGTTTAAGTAATTGACACATTTTCCCATGAAAGACTTTTGAAGCTATGAATTGTGGAATAGCAAGTTTATTTTTATTTCTAGTGTTAAAATTATGCGTATCACTTTTCTTTGTAAATAAATGCAAGTTTTTACGCACATACATAATGTTTTCATAAATATATTGAGAGGCTACTGTTAATATCCTTATCTCTTTAAAAAATATTTTAATGAATCTTGAGGTTTGTGGTTATAAATAGCACGTACGGCCTTTTTTTGTAGTACAAAAATTGATTCTATATCAGCAGCTGAGCCCCATAGTAAAATACCGAACACTTATACTATAATACCATGATGTAGGACAGACAGCCGCTGTGGTCGAAAGGTTTTTGAGTCGTGACCACAGACCTAAAGCCGCAACGTATCAGGATCCCTTTGTAGGTACCCGTAAAATACCTTTAGTTTAAATGTGTTGCGACATCTTCCTACTGTTGCCTTCACTAGCAAATGCTTGCAAATACTGACGCGACGTCCCAATTTAGCCTCATGTGCTAAATGGAGTTGTTAGCCGCTCCATAAAACATGAACCGCGATATGTAAGACTTAGGATGAGCTTAACTAATTATACAATTAAAAATACTTTATTCAAAACCAATTTTTACACTTCTATTTTACAATCGAGGATTTCTTTTAAGTAAAAAATACTGGTGTTAGAATATCCCCCCTCTCCACAATACATAATTTGATAAACATTGACTAACAATTTACTTCTTAGTTGGAAATAAACAAAAATAGTAAGAGTGAGCACATAATCGAGTTAAAGAAACATTTTTGTTCCTAATTACAAGCTAAAGAATATTAAAGTGAACGTTTATGCGCGCGTGTGTGTGTGTATTGGTTTATTCATTCGTATTATAATGTAATACTTATAAATAAACCAAGACAGTGACGATAGAACATTGATTCTTGATAATGATACCCGGTTTGTAGGAAGCGCTTCCATTTTCCTACCAAAAATGTAAAATCACGTTACATTTTATCAAACAGTAAAATAATAAACGGTCTCACAATTTTCAATAAGCTTCAAAAAAGTATGCAATGGGATTTGCACTCGTAAAAATCTTTGAAGATTACCGAACGTTTTGCGGCTAAACGAGAAGCAGAGGTGGATTCCGTAAATTCGTAGCGATAACGATGGCAGGGTTTGCTATTTTCCGATGTAAGTGTGGTCCTTTATTCGTTCGAACACATTTGTGAAAGATCTCTCAAAGGTACTTTTAAAATTGGCGCATTCTTCTTTATGGGGTATGTTAGTCGTTCTCTGGAGTTTTTTGTTTGTTTATTAAATGACGCACTTTGACGGCCTCGGATCGGGTTCGGATCGGACGTGTGCGGAACGCGGCGCCAAGTAGGTATATCTTGTATTTATTGTGTAAATCAGAGCTTTTGTGGGTAACACAGACGTCTTCGAAATCACGTCTTCGAAATCATCACTCGTCTTCGAAAACAGCACATTTATCTTTAGTTATTTTTACAATTTCATTGCAAGTTTTTTACAAAGTAAATTTGTTTTGCACACATAAATTGATCGGCCGTTCGAATAGCATTCGCTCGGATAGCGCAAAGTCCTAGGTTCAAGTCCCACTGGACGTCACGTTTGATCAGGTTTTGTGTGCAAAAGATTTGTTTTTCTTAAAAAATACCCTATCATGATCCTCATACGTTCCAAACAATCCATTCAAACGCATTCTTCCATGGACGTCATCACACGTTCAAAATAAATTTCGTATTGTTTTATTTGTTTACCTAACGGTGACTGTTTATTTCTTAGGTTATTCCAAAGTGGTTTCAGAACTAACAATAGAGTATTTCAGTTTCGCTTGGCAACCCTACTCAAAGGCGATTTTTCAACACCTCAGCCACAACAAACATAGCATTTCGCCGACTTCACTCCTCACAACATTCCTTCTATTTCTACGTTCACATTTCCTAAAATTTATTAACGTTCTAAGGAATCCGTATTATTTCAGTACTTGAACAACAAAGAGTACTCAGGGCATGTGTGATATTCAACAAACCAAAAATTATGCCAAATTTAAAATTGTTCGATCTAACGCAATCAGATATTTTTTGGAATCGATCGGACTATAATCAGCTCTGCGATTGCGTTTAACAGTGTTTCTACCCAATCCTTCTAGCTGAATTCCCGTTCACGGTAAGCCAACTGCGCGGAAAACAGTTTTTGTAGTGCGTGTATTAGCACAACCAACTTGCTGCATGCAATTAAAAATTCTACACCACTAATTATAAGTAGAACTACTTGATACACACCCACCTACACACACACACTCACACACACACACACACACAAACACACACACACACACACAAACACAAACACACACACACACACACACACACACACAAACATATACACCCTGTCACCAACCTTTCACATAATTGCACAGCCGTTCAGCACAGGGTTTGTCTGCGATTGCGTTTAACAGTGTTTCTACCCAATCCTTCTAGCTGAATTCCCGTTCACGGTAAGCCAACTGCGCGGAAAACAGTTTTTGTAGTGCGTGTATTAGCACAACCAACTTGCTGCATGCAATTAAAAATTCTACACCACTAATTATAAGTAGAACTACTTGATACACACCCACCTACACACACACACTCACACACACACACACACACAAACACACACACACACACACACACAAACACAAACACACACACACACACACACAAACACAAACACACACACACACACACACACACACACACAAACATATACACCCTGTCACCAACCTTTCACATAATTGCACAGCCGTTCAGCACAGGGTTTGTTAATGTAGGAAGTCTCCTAACACAGGTATTACACTTAAAAGGAGGCCTTATCCATTTGTAATTTAAATGTGTAAAAGATACCAATAAAGATTATTCACTTTTAATTTCGACTGCCTCGTTGGTTTAGTGGTCAGCACGCTGGTTACTATCCAAGAGGTCCCGGGTTCCAATCCCGGTTTTTCTGTCTTGAAATAACTCTGACACAGATCCAAAGGCGGGAAGTTGGTGGTGTTAACACCCTCGTGTACGTTAAGCCGTTGGTCCTGCGCCTGATCTCTCTACGGTCGGCCGTCTCACCGAATTATAAGATTAAAGGAGCAGAGATTGCACCTGCGCACACACTTGTGCACTATAATATCTCCCGCGCAGATAGCTAATCTCTGTTGAGATAGGCCGCTGTAATCGAAATTCGGCTAGGAGTACATTATTATTAGCACAATATACACATACAGACGGTAATTTGTCATGAGCGGAGGGAGATCAGGCGCCAGACCAACGGGTTAACGTGCATTCCGTGACACGGGGATGTTAACACCACTAACATCCCGACTCGGAGCTGTTTCTATATTACATCAAGAAAGAAAACCCCAATCAAGTACCGCAGATTGTTCCGTAGGAGTATTGGTACTTTGTTTAAATCACTGGGCCTACCTACTCATAAAAAGAAATAAATAAATTTTAAATGCAGAGATACTGATATTCATTGACAAACCATTGATCAAAACCTACAATCGTAAAATACACTCTTAGCTTCAATATCTTCTGAACGCCTAAACAGTACAAAATATATCAACGCCGACAGTCAGCGATTATCCGTATTAGTTGTTTGGCGCCCGCCCAGAGAAAACGTTAACCACAACGCAATAAGATCAAGAAGGCTTAATCCCCACTTAACTCGTTGCTGCTTACATGATGCCTACAATTTATATTTTTCACAAAAGGCAGAACACTGGATCGAAATTGAAAAATAAACGTTTTTAATTTAATTTTGTTAATGTTTTAATTTCGTTATCTACATGATGTTAAAAAATAGGTTAATCAGTCACGTTCGTGCAGCGTTCGTGTGCACTCGGGTGTAACGTCTAGGTAAGATGTCGTTAAATACAGTAAAATGTAATAGTTGTAACGTAGTGATTTGTGAGCTGTTGTCGTATATACAATACAAACACGACGTAATGGACAACGAGAGCCTATTAAGAATATGTGATTCTGCGTTTACGGAGGCTGAAGTTAAATCAGCAAAGACTTTATTATTTGAATCGGTTCAGTCGTCGAAGAAAAAGGTAGCAAGACGTAGCGATAGGAAGAAGAAACGGAATATAGGGGACATCATTTAGTTTTTCAAGGAAATAGACCCGGATAGTATCCCTATTTTCGTAGCTCGCGACCTGCAGAAACTGCCGCCGATCTCAGTGGACCATGTAGATGTGATTACTTTACTAAAGGACATTACTGCGTTGCGGAACGAAGTAAACATTATCAAAGATAGCTTTGTAACTACCAGACAGCTACAGGAACTACAGATGGACTTAGAAAACATAAAATTGGCTTCAATTGTCAATCATCAAAGTAATGTAAATACTCGAAAAAGAGGCGCCTATTTGTTCGAAAGTGGACCAATTGGTTTGTCACCTTCCATAAATGTTAATATTGACGGTACTATAACATCAGCTGATCAAATCTGTAACGGCTCTAATGATTCAGATAGGCTGTCCCACTTGCACCTACTGAAAGAGGATGGCGTGGATATTCTCGCTGCGCCGTTCACTCGCGAAGCAACGATGGTGCCCGTACCAGTTCGACCGGCACCGGAGCACGACAAGACACGGCTTTGCACGAATACTCATGAATCGGAAAACACCAATGTGAGTGCTAGTACTGGCTGTGTTAAGACGATAAGCGACGGGAAAAATAATCTACACCGGCCAAGTATGGCGGAAATAGTGAGAAAAGAAGGCGAATGGAGACAGAACGAACCAAGTGAAGAGTGGAAAATAGTGCAACGAAAGAAACTACGCAATCGTTTCATTGGTAAAACCGGAAAAGCAGTCACGGATCCAGATATGAAGTTCAAAGCTGCCGAGGTCAAAATACCCTTGTTTATATCCAATGTCGATAAGAGTGTATCCGAGATGGATATCTGTGCCTACATTCAACCGAAGACAAATGAAACTTTTTCATTGGAAAAAATAAGCATGAAGACAGAAAAGCCTTACAGTGCTTATAAAATGTTAGTTACACAGCATAAACTTGATATGTACTTGAATGACCAGTTTTGGCCGGACGGAATACGGTTCCGGAGATTTGTACACTTCAGGAAAAGATTGCCTTTGGACAAAAGAGGCTCCACTGATGTCAGTGAAATAAAAAATAAGATACCTAACCTAATTAATGAAGCCTAATACCTGCTCTTTAATCAGCTTCAATTGTAAAAATGTGAAAAGGAGTGTTGCGTTAGATCTTTATGTAAAAAAGCGGATGTGTTGGCCCTGCAGGAAACGTGGCTTATGCCCCATGACCTGACGTTCCTCGGGAATATTGACCCTGAGTTCAGCTACACTGGCAAGTCATCCATGGACATGGCGGTAGCTGGTGCCCTGCGGGGCCGTCCATATGGCGGTGTCGCGATACTGTGGCGGAGCAGTGCATTCCGTAGTGTATCGGTGATTAAGTGCAGTAGTGATCGTATTACGGCAATACGTGCCGTAACCAGTGATTTGCGTGATGTTATGTTCATTAATGTCTACATGCCGACAGACGAATCCGCGAATGTGCCTATTTTACTACAGTGTATGGGGGAAATTACTGCTGTTATTGAGGACAGTAATATTGAAACAGTGTACATGTTGGGGGATTTTAATGCCCATCCTTCGGCTTCATTTGGTAACGAAATGTTAAATTTTTGTAGCGAAAGGAAGTGGATATGTGCAGACATAAACAAATTAGGTGCGTGCTCGGATACACATACTTTTGTTAGTGATGTATCCGGGTGCAAACGATGGCTGGATCATTGCTTGGTAAGTGAATGTGCTTGGCATACTGTAATTGATATTCAAGTCCTTTACAATACATACTGGTCTGATCATTATCCACTTCATATAATTGCGATCTATCACTAGTTAGAAATAAATGTCCAATTGATAGTGGTCAATGTAATAATAGAATTACTTGGGGTTTGAGAACCGATCAAGAAATTTGTAACTATACGGAATATTGCAATAACAAATTGAAATTTGTCGATTTTCCGGTAGAATTCAGAAAGTGCGCTGATAACATGTGTGACAATGTAAGTCATAGATGTATCATAGATAATTTCTATAAAAATATTGTTGACATACTGAGGCAAGCCTCATTAGAGGTTAGCACAAATCATACTAATAAAAATGTAAAGAATAAATGTATCCTTGGGTGGAACAAATTTGTATCTCAAGCACACAAGCAGGCTAGGCTTGACTTTCAGTTGTATGTTTTATATGGAAAACCGCATAGTGGTCCAATATATGATAGAATGTATTTAAGTAGAAAACAGTTTGAAGCTAAACTTAAATATTGTCAGGCACACCAAGGACAAATAAGAATGGATGTGCTTGCAACACAGCATTCAACAAAGCAGTTTGGCAAATTTTGGAGAAATACTAAAAAGATAAATGGTAAGTCTTGCCTACCGGCTAGTGTAGAGGGCACTTGTGATCCTAAAGAAATAGCGAATATTTTTAAACAGCACTTTGAGGTGCAGTCGCCTCTGCAGTCACTGCCATCCTCTTGTAACAGTAACCGTGACTGTCATGTGCCGAATCCTATCAGAATTACTAGTAAAGAGGTAGCTAGGGCTATTACAAATATGAAAAGAGGTAAGTCTCCAGGACATGATGGGTTGAGTATAGAACACCTGAAACATGCTGGATCGCACATTAGTAGGGTTCTGTCTTTGTTGTATACTTTTTGTTTGAGACACTCTTATCTGCCACCAGATTTAATGAGAACAGTGGTTGTACCTCTAGTTAAGAACTCTACTGGTGATATAGCCGATAAATCGAATTACAGGCCTATTCCACTAGCTATAGTCACGGCTAAAGTGTTGGATAGGGTTTTAGATGATTATCTTAGTAAGTACATACAGCTGCAGGACGCCCAGTTTGGTTTTAGAGAGGGTTTGTCGACTGAAAGTGCAATATTGACACTAAAACACACCGTAGATTATTATACAAAAAGGAAAACACCAGTATACTCGTGTTTCTTAGACTTGTCGAAAGCTTTCGATTTGGTATCATATGATATTTTGTGGACTAAGTTAAGGGAAGTCGGGATATCACCGGAAGTGATTCAAATATTTTCGTATTGGTATAATAATCAAAAAAATGTTGTGTTAATGGTCAAATGCCTTTTCACATGAATACAAATTAAACTGTGGTGTAAAACAGGGTGGGTTTACCTCTCCGCGATTTTTTAACTTGTATGTAGATCAGCTGATTGAGAGGCTGAGCAGTATGCAGGTTGGGTGTCGTATTGATAATGTGAGTGTGAATAACTTGAGTTACGCGGATGACATGGTACTGCTCAGCCCCTCGATCGGTGGTTTGCGGCAGTTATTGAAGGTGTGTGAGACTTACGCTGAGCTGCACGGTCTAAAATACAATGAAAAAAAGAGCGAGTTCATGATTTTTCTAGGGAAAAATAAACTTCCAAATTCTATACCACCGCTATTGCTGAATGGAAGTATTTTGGACCGTGTCTCGATTTAAGTAACCAGGCCACATTGTCTCTGAGGATCTAAAAGAAGACCTCGACATAGAGAGAGAGGGTAGGGCGCTGGCGATTCGTGGCGGTGTCCTGGCCCACAGGTTTACTCGTTGTTCTGCAGAAGTGAAATTAACCTTATTTAAAGCGTACTGTCAAAGCTTTTACACAAGCGGGACTAGTTTCAGACGTCGATCGCTTAGTGCCCTGCGGGTGCAGTATAATAACATCTTCAGATCTCTGTTCAGGTTGCCTCGGCACTGTAGTGCCTCTGATATATTTGCCGATGCCCACACCGATGATTTTTATGCTATAATGCGCAAAACAATTCATTGATTTACATGTTAAGCGTGTAAATCAATGAAACGTACCTACATACTCTCACTCAATCAAATTGTCTTTTGTTTGCACTATTGTTACTAACATAGTATCTAAGGTTAATTGTTACTAACACACTATGGACTAAGTTGTCTAAAAATAAATGTTTTTTTTTAATTTTTTTTATTTTTTTTAATCAATATTGACTGAATAGAGGCATGTGTTTGTCCCGAGCAGTGGTGCTCAGCGTCTGATATTAGAATTTATTAAATGAATCATTTAATTAACCCGTACCTAAGTATATCTTGTCAGGCAAAGGTCTTCCCAAAACTCATCCACGGATTGTGATTATTAGTGTACATTGGGCGCCGCGTCAACTTATTCAATTCTTTAAAAATGTCTCAAATTATATGGAACTCTATGTTATCCATATAAGGTTCAATTATGGTTGCGTAAATTTGACCAATCAGAGAAGGTTGATGTGGGGCCGTATGTAGGAGTCCATTAAAATGACACAATTTTCGAACTCAAGAAATGATTTCATGATTTCCCCGCCTTTTTTGTTAGCCCCGATAATAACCATAAGTTGGTATCAATCGTGTGAAAAATTGTGCCCATGTATCGAGATGTATTCAACACATCATCATCATCGTTGATCACAACATCTTACCAGATGACTGTTGCTGGATCAGGGGGTCTTATTTGAGGGTTGCAACATTAAAGATGTTGTAATGTATGTTGTGTTGATGGCATAACAGTCCGACTGTAGCAGGATTTTAGGTCATATCTGTCACAAATGAAACACGAGCCAGAAGGAGTAATATTCTGTCGAAGCCTTTTCTGCCTTAGGTGTTCAGTCCAAGCTTTATTGTGCTGTGTTCGAAACTCAAGCAGGGATTTTTTTAAATGTTACTCTAATTAATTACAATTCAGGTGATGATTCTTCTGCACCTAATTATATTACATCTTGAATAATGTCGACTGATGACTCAATTAATATTCGATTGCTCCACAATAAGCAGACGCCGTACCGTTTGCGATCGTAGGTAATGACGGGTAAACAATGTCCGAGTGCTTTAATGCAAACGCATTGATAGTTATAGCCAGATGGAATAATAATTGAATGTTATTAATCTACGAATCTCCTCATTTCTGATTCGATTCCGTAGAGAAACACCGAGCATAGCCCTCTGCATAGCTCGCTGCGTGACCTTGAGCTTTCTTATAGGTCGCGGGAACGATAAACTGCAGGTCGTTTGTAACAGATCACTTTGGAAATCTATGGGGGAGGCCTGTGTTCAGCAGTGGACGTCCCGCGGCTGTTAATGATGATGATGATGTAATTAGCCTGGCATGATTCCTTTAGAACTCAAAAGACCATTTTGGGTAACTAAATCAGGGTCATCAATGTCACTTCTTATTTGCAGATTTGAAAGAGACAGAACGTCATAAATAACGTAAATATATAATAGTCGACTGATATAAAATACTGTTTGGTTTGCACGGTCTGTACAGTAATTATGGTTTTTGTGTGCAAAACCTTACAATAATTATTTATTTAAGAAATGCTCAAAATATTTGGTTTTAAAATCATTCATCATTGAAATTAAGCCAAATTTCACTTACAAAAATTAATCGACTTAGTCATCCGGTGGGACTCGAACCCACCGGATGACTAAGTCGCAAAAACTTGCAAAATAATTGCTTAAGTTGTAAAAATATAATAAGTTAAGCTGATTTCATCTTAACTGATGGTTAAATACTTGTAAAAATATTTCCATTGGATATATGCGGGTACATTCCCCAAGTATTGATGAAATTGAACGCCGGCTCACTGGCGTAGCAAGCACTTGCAAAAATTCGTCGACTGACTAACGTCCTCCGTAGCTTAGTTGGTAAGAGCACTCGCCCGGATAGCGAAGGGACGTGGGTTCGAGTCCCACCGGATGACACAGTCGATTAATTTTTGTAAGTGAAATTTGATTTAATTTCGTAAAAACTTTGCAAAATAATTGCTTAAGTTATAAAAATATAATAACATTCATCATTGATTTAAATTCTCCAAGAAGATAGTTTTTTTCTTCTCTTTTTATCTCATTAGACAGAAAGAGTCAGAAACCCGATTTGTGATATTAAAACTTAACTTTATCTGTGTTTTTAGTTACGAAAATACCCTTTAAGACTCAAAGATACAACTTCAAAAATTAAATATCAAATAATTATTTCGAAAATAGTTTTTCCATAATTATGCGAGTTTTTCAGTGGAACATTAGAAAGTATGACATTAAAGGTACCGGGTACGATCCACGATCGGTTCAATATTTTCTATATTGTCTCATTCTCTCTCTCTCTCTCTCTCATCTCTGATTTTTTTTTTATTATTTAATTATTTTACATCAATCCGCAGCTCTTAAGATTTAGTACACAAGCAAAAATTATTAATATTACCTACAGTAAAAAAAGGATTTTCATTTTACAAATGGCTCATTTAAATTATTAACATCGAACGGTTGTGAAAGGAACAGATAGATACAATAAGACTTATAATCCATACAAACAAACGCACTGATATCATAAAAAAATGAATGAGAAATGTTACAAGTGCTTTAGCTACTTTATGATCAAAGCAATGTATGTAATGTCCAAAATAAATTAAAAAGAAACAAAAAAATATTGCATACACTTTTTCTAAGCACTTTAGCATACCGAGTGTAACGGCCAAGGTTATAATACGCCTTTAGTATTTTAAGATTCGTAATTAAGCTTCATATTAAAATAAATGGCTTTTTACTTTTTAACGATCACGCTCCTTTTCAGAGCGCTTTAAATATTATTCCCAGTAAAGTACAGATTCAACGTTACATGCTTTTACTTTTAAACAATATTGTTTTAAAGACAGAAATTGTGGGGAAGAATATAGTGTAGTTCATTGTATTTTTTCTTTCTTATCTGACAAATGTTTCTAATTTTGAGATGTATTTTTTAAATAGCGACCCGCCCTGGCTTCGCAATTAAACTGCATAAAACCTTAATGTACCATGCTTCCAGACATAGTAGAAAATTAATTGTTACTAACCTGCCCGCGGGTCTTATGGGGTTTGACAGGTTAAGGCTCAAGTCCCATGGCATCGTCATTTTCATGTGCGAAATCTGCGCAGCAATTTCATGAATGAAAATGTCTACAAATCAAAAATGTATTACCATAGTTTTTGCCTTTGTACTGAGGAACTGAATAAGAGAGAAGGCTCCAAAATTTTACCACTAGCAAACATATTATAAAACAATATTAAACATGGAAAAAGGAAAAAAATTGACCAGAATTCATGAGGATTTTCTATCGAACTTAATGCCTCTTCGATCGATAATCGTGTTTCGAGATCCATAATTAATTATCTTTTAACGGTCTCGGCGTTTCTGGTAATATAAGTTTGTAATTTTCATGATGAAATTTTTCTTTCTTATTTCCACATAGTTTTTTTTTTGAAAAATTTCTTATTTCCACATATAATAAGTTTTTTTTTTTGAAAAATTAAAAAAAACAGAGCTGGCAGCTACCTTGCACAGCGTATAGGCATCGCTATCCAGCGGGGTAACGCTGCCAGCATCCTGGGAACCTTACCACAAGGACCCTTTTTATACATTTTATTTTGTACATAACCAACCATTTATAATATCTCTAAGTTGCCTGTAAATATGTAATTCAATATCAAATTATGATTATGAATCTGTGACTTTACTAACATTTTATATTTTATATTTTAAAGTGATAATATTAGTTTTAGTGTCTGAAATATTAAAGAATTATTTGTAGACTGCAAAATTTACATATTTATATGTCAAAAAAACATTACATACTACTTTATGTAATAGTTAGTTACTTACCAGTAATCAATCACTGCATTGAGCCCGGAATGGAGTCAAATGCGGACTCGTACATGGCATTTATCTTCTAAGTTATTGGTTTTCAACCATCGATCAGAGAGTAGATTAGTACTGCAGTAATGACAAACGAGTGATGCGAGTAATGTGCCCTTATACAGGTTGTTCCACTTGGCAAATTGTAATATTTCTCAACCCCTCACAAAGAACGTCGCGATGCACTAGCAGAAAGCTACGTTATTTACCTAAATTAACGAACAATATTTTGAACCAGTAAAGCGGGTTAACCATTTCTTTTCGAAATCGTGCCTAAAGACCTATGCTTAGCAGGTGACGTCCTTAATCAAAAAACGGCTACGGTGGCGTCGCGTGTGGCATGGCGTCTCGCGGCGCGTCAGACGTTTTTTATGTTTACGGAGGAGCGGCGCGTGAAGCGGCACTTATCGTCGCACGCGTAAACACAAACATATGGAAATATAAGATGTTGTTCATAGAGATGCGAGACGGGAAGAGTGGCTATGCCCGCCTCTGCGCCCGCCGCTGTGCCCGCGGCAAATCCGCATGTGGCGGCGCACGCGGCGGGCTGCGCTGCGGCGAAAAAAAAGTCGATCATATACTCCATTGCGACCGTGACTACGTCTGCGTTGTACGATTCAACTCAATCAAACGCGTATAAAATCGCTTCTCCATAAACACAATCATACTACGCCATATATTTGAATTAAGTGCGGGCCGCACCGCCCAACGCGACGCTCGACGGGCCGCGTCTCCTTAAATGAGGCCTAACAGAGACAAAACTAGATTCAAAAGAGATGACAATAGTAACTAAGTTTCTTGCCCTTTTTTTCAGCAATAGTCCACAATTTGTCCCGAAGTAGTGGTAGGAATTAAAAAATATATGTTGGGACGTGTATAAGTGCCCCCTGTGGGCCTGCATGCATAAATAAATTACTTTTATGACTTTTGATATTATTGTACACAAGTGTCTGCAGAGTACACAGGTAGTGCACCTGTTCTCACTCTCATAGCTCGGTGAGATGGCAATCCGACCTGACCGGAGGAAGACCAGGCGCAGGACTAACCGTGCTTTCCTATGCTATAACTTCCTATAACTTCCCGACTACGGGGTTATGTCTGAGTTATTTCAAGGCAGAAAGGTCAGAATCTTTTGGCTCTTGGATAGTAGCCAGCTTGCTGACCACTAGAGAAATAAGCCTGTTAACTTACTACGGCATTGACATTGACAACAGTGTAATGCAAAACATGTTCAGGTGAAGTATTAAAACAGTAGTATCGTCTTTGTTCTAAACAAGTTAAGAAATAAATAATACTGGACAACATCACATACATTGCTCGGACCAGTAAGACTAAATCATTGTGGAAATCTGAACAACGGTGGTACCACAACACCCAGACCGAGACAATATGGAAAATATGAATTTCTATATTGACCCGATCGAGCTCGGGACCTCAGAGATGGCGAAGACTTGAAAACCAGTGTACATGCAGTTTAGATCTAGGACAATAATATACACAAGACCTAAGATTACTACTGAAATCATCATCCTCCTAGCGTAATCCCGGTTGTGCACACACAAGCGAGGGCCCAGGGTTTGCTGACCATGATCCAGGATGTGGCATTTCAGGTAATTACAGTGGAGCGACTGCCATCTGACCTCCGTGACCCTGTTACCAGGGGAACCTGAGCAGTTTTAGTCCAGATTACTACTGTTGATACCAAATTACTATTGTATTAATGTTTATATTTAAATAGAGACCTTTTAAGAACAAAATAAATAATAGTAATAAATTGTTTCGACAAACACACCAATGACCTAGCCCCAAACTAAGCGTGAGCTTGTGCTATGGTGACTAGGACAACGGATAGACATACTTATATACATTTATATACATCCATGACTTGGTGGAAATGCTCGTGCTCATCACACAACCATTTGCCCCTTACGGGATTCATACCCGCAACCGCCTGGTTTAGAAGTCCGAACCACTACACCAAGACGGTCGTCAAAACTTCAAAACAGTGTGCATGTCACTCGACCACGGGAGCTTCACAAGTCACTTGCAATTTCAATTTGAACCACCCTGTATACGCATCAATCTTCGTGTTGCAAATGGAAGCCTTTAATCATCCGAACACAAATTAATTCGGGTTTGATCGACCGATAAATCTGACTTTACAGCCGTAATGGCTGCCTCATAATTCCTCTGAACTTTGCTTGGATTTCAACTGCAATTACAATTTGAATGTACTTAGTATCTACCCCTCACATTTCCCGAATGATTTAACTTCTATTTGAGTGAGAAGTGAGAGAAAACTGATTAATTAGGGTTCCGTAATCCGACAAGGAACCCTTATAAGATCGTTCAGTCCGTCCGTCCTAGTCTGTCACAGCAGAATATCTTCTACGTTTATGGACTGATTTGCATGTAACTTGGTTCGAGGATACTTCACATGTAGATCTCATTTTAAAAAATAAAAAAAATAAAAATCACCCCTTTTTTAGGGTACCTCCCTATACATATAAAGGGGGGGGGGTGAAATTATTTTTTTGAGTGCACCCCCTTGTGTGGGGTATCGTTGAAAACGACTATGAAAATAAGGTAGGGTTTCCATACAACATTTTTTTTATCAGCTTTACCATTTGCGAGATATAGCCCGCCAAAGTCGTTTACACGGTGTGTGTGTCCCCCCCCCCCCTGTAAATTCTAAAGTCTTGGACCTATAAAATTCAAATCATTCTCGTAAAGAAACATGTTACATCAAATATTTAAAGAAAAAAATAATTAATTAAAAAAATAACCCCCGACTGCAAAAATATTATATTTTTAAAGGGTCTTTTACTGGCTTTCATTTGATACCCATATTGCGATGGTAAGAAACAAATCAATCCCCCCTCCCCCCTTTATTTTCTTTTGCAGGCGCCATCTTTTAAATGTATAAAGCCTATGTCACTCTTACAATTTTAACAAATTCAACGACACCTCATACGTAAAAAATTGTCCAGCCGTTTGGGCTGTAGGGCGTGCCAAACAATTAAATACATACATTCTCCCTAAAAACATAACTCTCCTTCCGCAGTCGGGTAAAAAGCATGGCGTATACTATCACAAAATTAATCTTTCCATATTATCGAGCTATCAAATGTCGTACATTTATTTCATTTTGATGGGTCTGTCATATCCACCATGTTTTTTCGTAATATCGATTGCGTAAGAATGGGTTCTTAGTCTGTTGTGGCCAATCTTAACCGACAGTAGCCAATTATTGCGAGAGAGATATTAGAGTGAACATATGTGCGCAGAACACATGTGCACTCTCTGGACTGTACCTGTCTTGTAATCTCGTGGTCCGGTAAGACAGCGATCCAATATAACTGGAGAGAGATCAGGCGCAGGACCCAATGGCTTAACATGTTTTCTGTCCCCCGGGGTAGTTTACACCATCAACACCCCGACTCCAAGCTGTTTCTAAGTTATTTTAAGACAGTAAAACCCAAAAACGAATTCTGATCCAAACCGGGAAATAAGAAATTTAAATTCGGGACTTCTTGTATACAAGCACATACAAGCCAGCGCCAACTTACTGACGTCAAATAATATATCTGACGTAGTGTAACAGCTATAGCCCGACCACTCTAGCACAATAGACAGATTTGTTTTCTAATATACCATGACCCTAGTTCGAAAATAATGCTAATTTTGAATATCAGAAATTCAACATTCAAATCACCCAATCAAATTACAGGCGACCGCTAACGGTTCCCGTTCTCGTCTCCCCGCACCTTTGCACCCCGCAGGTGAGGGCTTAGTTAGGCAGTCGGACTACAGGCGTATTAATATTGCACTGCTCGTTTGTCTAGGGTTCAGAATGCTGGGTACTATCCACGAGGTCCCGGGTTCGAATCCCGGGTCGGGCCAAGAGTGTTTGGGTTTTTCTTCCTTGAAATTACTCAGACACAGCTTCGGAGTCAGGACGTTGGTGGCGTTAACACCCCCGTGCCTCGAAAAGCACGTTAAGCTGTTGGTCCTGCGCCTGATATCTCTACGGTCATGTCGGACTGTGTCACTTGTGCACTGTAATATGTCCCGCGCAGTCAGCTAATCTCTGTTGAGATAGGCCGCCGTAGTCGAAATTCGGCTAGGAGGACATTTTAATTATTTTATATTGCAAGTTATTTTCCTTTGCCAATTGTGGAGCAGACAGCGATTGTTTGTGAACTCTTGCGCGGCTTCATTCATTTCAAGCGAGTTGGTACTTGAAAGGGCTTCCTTCCCTCATCTCGCGTCTGAGGTTCTATTCTAAAACGGGCTCAATTCCAAGGCCCTTTAAATTAATTCTACTTTATAACATAGATCAGAAAACACAGATTTTAATATTGACCCGATTGGAAATCGAACCCGGGACCTCGGAGATGATAACCTTTATTTAGAAATAATATCAAACGATCAGGACTAAAATTAAACAAAGGCTTGGAAATAGGACATAAAAGTCGATGAGATTAGTTTGACAATAATTATTCTAAAATAATAATACCTATGAAATCTGTTTCTTTTAAACCTCCAGAGAGGGAAAAATACTTTTCACACTACCTTCTCGGCAATGTTCAATTACACATCAAGTAACCCTGACTCAAAGTGAGTCATTGCATCCCTAGGGACGTAATGTTGTATGAAAGGACTTGTCCTCTTTTTGTATGGAGGCTGGTTTTTTATTCCAAGATATCACCAACCACCAATAAACCTATATTTATCTTTAAGCTACAAAAATATGAAACACGTAACCATAGAAATCAGAATTTTAAACGCCTCCATTTTTGAGAAAAAATATGTTTTGTAACAGGCATCATCCATTGATCACTTACTTGTATTTCCTGGCTGTATGGCTATATACCATTGTCTTTCCACTGGTGGATAAATACTACTAGGTACTACCACAGGTTATATAATAGGTACTACTGTCAATGGAATGTCAATTTTGCTGTCATTTTTTTTTCATGCGTTATATGATATAGGCGAAGGTGCGGTTTCTGTACAGACAACGAGAAAAAATAATTTCAATTTTTTTCTAAATCGGAGGCCTTAAAAAATATATTAATTATGCAGAAAGGCTAGTTTTTGTGAACTTTTTAATATAATATTTAGTTTGTTCTGGTTAGAAATATTGACGAATAAAAAACCATTAATGGACAAGTCCTTTCATTATGCCCCTAGGGAGGCAAAGTGATTTGAATTTCGAATAAGAGTTCGTAGGCATGATCACACTGGCCCGTCCCGCACCATAGAGAACATATTTGAAATTTGAACCTGGCAGCCAAGAATTTTAGCACGAATGGAATGAAAAAAAAGCGCGCGCTTTAAGAAAATACAAACAATGTTTTCGTAAAATTGTCGAGTGCCGAAGCTTATAACACGCACACAAAGCTGCTGGTATTGTTAATAATAATAATTTGCTGCCAAAAAGGATATTATATACTTATTGATAAAATAAGTTTTTGTTAGTGTTGTAAAAGAACTGAGTCTTTTAGTCCTAATATTGAGACTAGAGTCTTTTTTTAAGACTCGAAGTCAAAAAAGAATAAGTAAAAGCTCAAGTCTCTCTGAGTTTTTAGTGTTTTTAAAAAAGACTCTAGTCTTGCCAAAGAGAACTCAAGACAGAGTCTTAAATAGATCAATGGTTAAAAGTGGTTGAAAAAGCTATGTGCTTCCTTAAGTCTGCCCACCCCTTCGGGGATAAAAAGCGTGATTGTATGTATGTATATTATCAATGAAATTAACGTACACTTCCAATTGTTTATTCGAACGGTGAGTGATGTGATTATTTAAACTGCAGTCCTCTGCTTAAAAAATGCAAAACCTTCATAATATGCTAGTTTTTTTGATTGAGCTCCTCAGTCTTCTACTTTAAAGTTTACGACTCAAAGAACTTTTGACCCAAGTCCTTTTAATTAGACTGCAGTCCTGCTGTAGAAGTCATGACTCATAGGACTTGAAAGAACTTAAAGGACTCAAAGAGCTCAAAGGACTGAAAAAAACCGTAAGGACTTAGAATAAATCTTACGACTCAAAAAATTTTAGGACTGAAAGAACTAAAATGACTTAAAAGAACTCAAGAATCAGGACTCGGAAGACTAATTAGTCTTGAGTTCTGCAAAAAGAACTCATAGCCACAAAATGAGGACTAAAAGACTAAGTTCTTTTACAACACTAGTTTTTGTAGTACATTTTTTTATTGCCTCGTAAGAAGTGTGAAAAGCAGAGTATTCTCCTCGGGGATAAAGATGTCTTCGTCTTTGGCGAGCTTAAATCCCTTGCTCCACTCAGGATTCTACTTTTAACTCCCTCGCTATGCTCGGGAGTAAACACTAAACTCCCGCGCTGCGCTCGGGAGTTAACTCTCGAATCCCTCGTTACGCTCGAGATTCAAGATGACGCCCGTGACGTAAGACATCACTTTATGCCCTTGTTGAATAATCTACTATTATTAGGTAGGTATATGTGGCTGTCAGGAATCAATCTCGCACTGTTCTAGCATGAGTGACAAGGACGACTAGAGTAAAAAACGCGGATATTGTTCAGAGTAGTATCTCTGTCTCTACCAGATTACACTTTATTAGTTCAGTGCGCGCTCAATTTGTATGTTTGACAAACAATTGCGTTACGATTTTTGTTTTTATTTTTTTATTTTATTAGTATTACAAAAATTTTGTATTTCTTTCTTGCAGTATATGCTAGAGTAAATGTTTTTAGCTAAAATTGTAAAGCGAACCGAGTTCACGAAGTTTTAAACAGACTGTAAGCATCGGTTGACGGTTAATTTGACACAATTTCTATCCATACTATTAATATTATAAATGCAAAAGTGTGTCTGTCTGTCTGTCTGTTACCTCTTGACGCTTAAACCACAATTTCTATTCATACTATTAATATTATAAATGCAAAAGTGTGTCTGTCTGTCTGTTACCTCTTGACGCTTAAACCACTGAACCGATTGAGATGAAATTTGGTAAGGATACAGTTCGAGACCCTGGAAAGGACATAGGCACATTTTGTCACGATATAAAAACATTTAGGGGGTGAAATGGGGGATAAAAGCTTATATGGAAAATCCAACTCATTCGGGCGAAGTCGCGGGGAACCACTAGTAAATAATATGTCAAATGACGCTAAACCATCTGATAAAAAATCAAACATGTGTTACTCTCAACTAGTTTCAAGATTTCGAAAATTCGAGAACTCTTCTCGGAGAACCGACACCCACTTAGCAAATTTTTATATCTTACATAAAAATGATACTTCGACACAACACTCACCAGAATCTTTATTGTGAGCGATGTAGGTAGACAATCGTTTGGAACGCGCGTTTAAACGCTTTTTGGTATCAACAGTAGTTTTATCGCCTGCGTATTTTGTAGTTTTGATGCTAAATAACTAGTTATACCATTTCTTTCTGTCTTAGCTCAATTAATTAAAAAGTGGTTTGTGAAGTTCGCTTATAGTAGCAAACCTTTGCAAAGCTGGCCTGTCTACATCAAATCTAAACGTTATTGTCACAAAGTCACCGTAAAATGCCTTGAAGTCTTGGCCGTCCGAATCGTCACTAGATTTTTTTTACCCTATTTTTCCGTTGCAGTTCATCATTTCTCAATAATTGATTAATTGAATCGCAGGTTGTTTGTTGTGTTTTTATAGTGACAAGCATTTACTAAGCAATCTTAGGCCCACTTGCGCCATGGCGCTAACCCCGGGTTAACCCCTTAACCCTGTAATTTTGTATGAACTATTCTCCGGTTAGGGATTAACCCGTGTTGGTGCAAGTCGGGCTTAGAGAGCTTACGCACTACGACCTTCCGAATCCATCCCGAGTCCGTCAAAATACGTCATTTGATATTTAATATAATAGAAAACCGGACTGTAAATGATGAATGTAATGCGTAAGCTGTCGTACAAGTAGTTTTATGACTACGCCGCACCCAAGTTCGACTAACTCTGATCGGATTCGGATCAGACCTAGTGCGAAACCGCGCTAAAGATTTTAATAATAATAATGTACTCCTAGCCGAAATTCGACTACGGCGTATTCTGTGCTACGGCGGCCTATCTCAACAGAGATAAGCCAACTGCGCGGGACATATTATATGCACAAGTGCGCAAAACACAGGTGCACTCTCTGTTCCTTCACTCTCATAATTCGATGAGACGGAAGCAGGTATCTCTCACTCAATGTACTTGCGCGCGTTAATAGCCTACTCTCGAGCGCACCGACGGCGGTGCGTAAATCAGTAGGCTGCCAACAACCGCCGGGCGCGCGCGTACGCACTGTTGAATTATTTGTGTTACGGTCGATTCGTTTCTATGCAAACTAATTAGGTAATATGATTTATACATCTGGTATTTACTGTACAAATGCAACCAGAAGCACAATATGTCCTGAATTAGTCTGTGATTTAAATAAAATTCTGAACTCTTCTGGATAAAATCTTTTAATAAGTCATCATAATTTAACGGCAGACTGAAAGTACCCACAGATGCTTTTTATAACCATGTATGAATACATTTTTGAAAATGATTTAGCACAGAACAACATCTTAGATCTTGTTTTCCCCATTACTTCTTATTACTCGTAAAATTGTTTGTGTAACCGAAAATTTTGCACAGGTAAACATTTTGTAAAACATTATATCATTGTAAAACATTTCAAACCAAGCTACAAATAAAATAGGACTTGTATCGAAAGAGGCAACCCTGACATTATTAGTTTTACTCCAAGGTCGCGTAGCTACAGAGGAATAATAACGTAATGTTCGAAACTTAAGGCACATTTTCGGGCGCAGCGGTCTGCGACAAAAAAATTTAGGCTATTATAAGAGTAGGTATGGACGATTTTCCTTTGAGTGATTTATCTGTTACGTAGTAACTATTATATAATCTGTGACGGAAGTCCGACATTACTGTAGAGAGATCAGGCGCAGGACCAACGGCTTAACGTGCTTTCCGAGGCGTTTACACCACCAACTTTCTGACTCCGAAGCTGTGTCTGAGTAATTTCAAGACAGAAAAACCCAAGCACTCTCGGCCCGACCCGGGATTCAAACCCGGGACTTCGTGGATAGTACCCAGCATGCTGACCACTAGACCAACGAGGCAGTCAAAAAACTGCGTCTTTGCATACACGTAGGCACTGCTCTTACTATGTAACGAACATAATTTAAAGGTATATTAGGTACTGTACGCGATACTATCTAATACCTATGTAATGAGGGCCCTACATCAACATATCCTGATCTATCAAATTTCTGCAATCCTATTTCAATCTTATGTAAATCACATATAGAGTATAAGATATCATATTATTTAAGATATTTTGACAGATTTGGGTAAGTTGATGCCCAATGTACAGTAGGCCTCGCATCAACCTTGCAGTTGAAATTGCGTAAATTTGACAGAGCAAGGTAGGATGATGTGGAGCCATGTGTATATGTCGCAGGGATATTATAAAATCCGTAATATTATAATTTCACTAGTGACATTATAATTACACTGATTTATTGTCAATCGTTTGCATTACTTACTGTTTACTACAATATTTTGATTTGTTTGTGTACCCTATTGATACTACGCCGCGCACACTCACACGCATACCTGCCTTATTTTTGTTTGTTTAAAATGTACTGTGAGAACCCTGAAGATTGAGTCGACATCGAGACGTTCCCTATGACACATGTACTAGACCGACCAGAGTGCTTTCGCCGCGTGTGTATCCTGTGAAGCTCCTTACAGACATTTCGAGTGATTGTGGCCTGTGAAGTGATACCTGAACCCTGAAAGCTGATGTGGCAAGTACTTAGCTATAAGTGCTCAGACCTGACTGATTTTCCACCTATCATTGTCGCCCTCCACGTGTAATCCACTGCCTAAACTCTCAAACACTTACAATTTAACTGGCTAGTTTCAGTTCCATTATAATTTCACTAGACCGATACAGTGACATTGTAAGGCAGTGATATTTTAACGAAGCCTTTTGATTAAGAAAGCCGTTAGAATATCAAAGCGACCGCTGATTGGTCTATTTTCTTTACCAACTGAACTACAAGTATTGAACACTTCCAAATGCTCACGATCACTCATTTTGAAGATATAGACTAGAATGATCAACTAAATACCTTACAAAAATACCAAATATATGTAATGAACTGATATTTAAAAAGGCACGCTCCAATGTTTATAAATGTGTATTGCGACTGATTACCTTAATTGACCAATCAGAAAACTCGGGGCTGCCACCACAAATTCAACTCATAATAAACCTAGATTTATTATAATATCACTATTGCAGCCCAGTGAAATTACAATATCACTGAAAAGAGCCCGTTAAATTATACGAACCAGTCGTCATTGACAATAATCAGTGTAATTATAATTTCTCTAGTGAAATTATAATATCACGTCTTTGACAAAATCCCTGCGACATATACATATAATAAGATTATAATTACTGCTGTCAAAAACGCTCGTCTACTCTGAAAGCGGTTGTGCAACGTGTACCACACGTTCATCATGAATTTTAATAAGAATTTTTAATAAAATTCACCCTTCAACCGTGATATTACACGCGACATAGAAAGGTGTTTTTTTTTGTCATTTACCTTATTTATAGCCTGCAACTAACGTCACTGCAAAGAGTGAAATCCGACCTTTAGTAATCTGGCTAATCTAATTATTATGCTAACAACGTACCCTCGGCAGGTAGGTTACAGATTAAAGCAATTAATAACACTGAATTATAACGACATTTTTAGTAAGTTATACATGTACTGCGTGACTATTATGTTGACATGTAAGGATTTTGTTAAAGTTTTAGCTGCAAGCTTGTGGTATTATGTAAAAGCTCGTACCAAGTGAGTGAGTGATGTGCTTGTGGCGCAGTGGCGGCAGCGCTTTGGTAGTGATACCAAAGTTAAGCAACCCACGGCGCGGTCGTGATTGGATGGGTGACCACTCCGACCATTAAAGTGACGCCCATGACAAACATCTCCGTACTTCGGAAGGCACGTTAAGCAGTTGGTCCCGGCTGATATCTGTGGTATTAGTCGTTAAGCCTAGTTAGAGGCCCTAAGGCGGCTTGATAACTTCTGATATTAAGGTTTGTCACTTGCCTTACACCCCTTTACCAATCCGCACTGAGCCCGCGTGCTGGAGTATGGCTCGTACCTCCTCATAGTTGAAGTGAGGAACTAATAGGCTGACTTTACTACCAAGTGAGTAATGGTTTAAAAAGTTATCATTGTTGTTACCCATAAATGAAAGTTTAAAATCACTGCAATTGCACTGCAATTTGTCAAATTGTGGTAAGGTTTAGATGCTTTTGGGTCATAGTAAAAAATGCTTATAAATATTTGTTTCTTACGTTTAATAGAGAATTTCAATCCAATTTCAATAGAGAAGATGGTTGGAAAGTTCCACCGGCATGGGATCCTATTCTAGCAAAAACCAAAGTAACACCTAGCACTGCAAGATCTCAAGACACGGTTAGCTCTTTCTGCGTAAATAGGAACGTAAATTAATATTATTGAGTGACGGTAGTTAAAATTTTTTCAAAACTTTGTAATGACAAATAACTCCCTGTGACCACGATCGCTGTAAAGTGTTCAAAACGTCAGGTTTAAAATAAAATGTAAATAAATCGCGAAGTAATCCGTAAAATTGTGTTTTAATGTGATGTGACTTTACTATTTTAGCCATTATTTTTTTAAAGTCATAATAATTTCATGTATTTGGTTGCTTTCTAAAATTAAACATTAAAAGACTTTTTTTAAATATTTTTAACACTCACAGTGTTCATTCTTATTTATACAAGTTTAAATAAGTCTTGGCTTTCGAGCGAGCGTGTGCGAATTTTTGGTTTTTGATTTAAACTTACCTTAAAAGACAGGTAGTATATCTTGAACCAATTAAGTTTGAGTTTTCGAAGCTAAGCAAAGCGGTTTAACTGCATAATATATAAAAAAAACTTAATTTAAAAATAAACAAAGCTCATACAAATAAATACATTTCATTTAATTAGCAGACACATCTTCGCGTTCGCAACTAAGTGAATTACAAACATGTTTATCTAACCTCATCAGCTTTCATCCGATTGCCCTAATTGAAACGATGTATTTATCGATAATTACGATTCAATGCCTTCAAAGCCTTTTGATCTAGTAGAAGTAGGTACAGTCAGCAGCACCTCAAATCATACATTTGATATACGAAAACAGATTTTATTGGGTAGAGAATAGAGGCAGCTTTAAGGTTTACATTTATAATCTGACTTGCCGTGGGTACGTAATATCTTTGGCATTCAATCGAATTAATGGAAGACATTCAGCCTCTGTTGTAGATAAGGTAGACTGGCTACAATATAAAATAAATTATTTAAACACAAAATCACGATTGCTGGCAAAAATCGATACCATTGCCTTTTGTATACAATAGCAGGCCTGTGTATCTTCCCGCGTAGATAGCAAAAACGTACCTACGCGCGGCAACCCCTACGTAAGGGACTAAACAAGTTGGGTGTCGCTAGCCGGCAGCGACACGCTCCCGCGTTTTATTCACCGGCGGTGCGCGACACTAGGTTGCTGGTTGGACGAACGTGAATAAAGTCCTAGAAAGATACGCTAGATGGCGTAAGTAGCTTCTTGTGGCAGTCAACCCTATCGCGTTGCGTGATAGTACGTCACTGAATAGGTTTAGTGTATTATGAATCATATTCCAGAGTTATAAGAATGAAATTATCTTACAATGTATTTTTTTAGGTGTCTACTCGAAAATGTGCTTGAGTCTGAGGCGAACTGAATTACACTATATCGTTGACAACATTGAGTAGATATTTCTTTATATTTCATTGCAAAGTCATACTTCTGTACGGAGTACTAGTACTTATTCTGTGACAATAGTAAAAATAAAAATCAAGGTAACTGTTAAGTCCCTTTTCTTTGTATCGTACTAAGTATACAAATAGGGGTAAAAATAATTTTGACGATGTAAATAGTACCCTTTCACAAATATAACATTGGTTTACAGCTAATAACTTGTTATAGTGAATTTAACACATTTCGTTTTATTTGCGTTAAGCAAATTCACTATGCCAAATGTTCGGCAAGTCTCAACACATGTTAAAGTAAAAGACGAACTAATTGATACTTCAAGCTCCACATCATTCCTAGGAATTACTCTAGACTCGAAACTTCAGTGGGGTCCTCATATCGAGACCTTGTCAGGAAGACTTAGTTCAGCTGCTTTCGCGGTAAAAAAGATAAGGCTTCTGACTAATATTGAAACGGCAAGATTAGTATATTTTAGTTATTTCCACAGTTTGATGTCTTACGGTTTGTTATTATGGGGATCTGCTGCAGATATAGAAACAATATTTGTACTGCAGAAGCGAGCTGTGCGAGCCATTTACAACCTCAAATCTCAGGATTCACTAAGAGAAATTTTTAAAGAAGTTAAAATATTAACACTAGCTTCCCAGTATATTTATGAAAATCTGATTTATGTCCGCAAAAACTTGCATTTATTTTTAAAAAAAGAGCGACGCGCATAACTATAATACTAGAAATAAAAATAAACTAGCCGTTCCAAACTATAGGATTCAAAAGGTTGGCAATTCATTTTTGTGGAGATGTATAAAATTTTTCAATAAGCTACCCGATCATATTGCTGAATTACCTATACATAAATTTAAAACAAATGTTAAATGTATTTTAATGTCTAAAGGATATTACAAAATAGATGAATTTTTAAATGACAATAATAAAAATGTATGGAATAGTTTTAAGGAACACAAATCTTGTAAAACTTTGAAAAGAGGCTATGACAATAGTGACTGAGTTTCTTTGCTGCTTCTTCTCAGCACTAGCCCACAATTGTCCCGAAGCAGTGGTAGGGTTCTATTTTATGTTGGGACGTGTATAAGTGCTTCTTGCGAGCCTATGTACAGAAATAAATGAATTTTATGAATTTAATTTAATTTTTATTTTAATAAATGCTGAGTATACCTACTAACTTTTACTGGGTTAACAAAATGATATTACCTATTTGCCTTGTAAAATTATGTGGATTTTTTTTATGTTTGCTGTCGGTGCACTACCAAACAATAATTTAATAATAAAATAACGTCTACTTTTTGGGACTTAACACAAGTCTATTGTCAGAATAAATCAGAATGTAAGTTAAATAAATTTTACATCATTATTGATACGTTTATTGAGACGCGCTTCATCGTTTCGTTTATTTATCATATTAATGTTTTTCTTATTTTGTCCTTGCTTAATATATTTCAATAATTTAATGCAATTGAATTTATTGATAAATGTATGTATTTCATTGGGGTCAAAATGGTACCGTACCTACCTACTGTTTTAATGAAACAAACACTTTATTTTTGCGAACGATTGACGTATTTCGCAATTCAGAATAAATTGCTTAAATAACAAAAACTCAAATAAAATAAATAAATTGTTTCAACAAACAAACCCATTACCTAGCCCCAAACTAAGCGTGAGCTTGTGCTATGGTACCACAGCACAATCACACCAATTATCTAGCCCCAAACTAAGCGTGAGCTTGTGCTATGGTACCACAGCACAAGCACACCAATTATCTAGCCCCAAACTAAGCGTGAGCTTGTGCTATGGTACCACAGCACAAGCACACCAATAATCTAGCCCCAAACTAAGCGTGAGCTTGTGCTATGGTACCACAGCACAAGCGCACCAATTATCTAGCCCCAAACTAAGCGCGATAGTTTGTGGCTAGATAATTGGTATGTTTGTTGATACAATTTATTATTATTTATTTAGGTATGGTTCAATTGTATCAGCTTCGGCCTAGTCTAAGGCTTCGGCCTTTTAAATACTTTTAAATACTCTTACTAGTTACTGACTCTTACTATATCTGCTTACTATATCCGGCCAGTTACTGTATCGCTTACTACCTTTTTGGTCTAGTGGACAGCAATTTAAATCTCTCTTAAAACAAACGCGTTTTCATACTAAAGTCGTACGCACCGTATATTTTAGCACGATTTGTTTTATGAGTAAGAAGAGTTTTTTTTACATTTACAAATACGTTCCTTCCTACATTTGAACTTTGTAATATATCACATTGTATATTATCGTTGCAAAAAACAGTTTCTAGGTACCGAGACACGGCCACACGTCAGTCTACCTCACTTTGACATTGTGACCGACGCCCCTACGTAAAGTAAAAAAAAGTAAAGTCAGCCTATTAGATCTCACTGCTGGGAAAAGGCCTCGCCTCAACTATGGCTGCTGATTTTTCGTACTCGCGATGCGTCAAAAGGTTGTATATAAATCATATTTTGTGATATCCACCATGATTTTTCGATAAATATCGTGTAGGTGGCAAGCTTATGTTCGCTCGCTAAATAAAAGAAGAAGCACTATATCGAAGGCGTGAGAATAGGGCCCCTGAAGTGCTGCCGACTGTCAAAGTCAAAGTCAAAAATTCTTTTTTTTAATTTAGTCAAAATATTAATCAATTATGGCCCATATGGAGCCATATGTACATTGCATAGTGCCAAAGTCTTTTCAAAATGTATTTGTCATCTATAAAATCTACTAATCTCACTAATTGTAATTGTATTTATATCGTCAAGTCGTAAATTCAGAGTTAAACCTGAAGTCCAACCAAACTATCCATCAGCTTTTGAATGCCAACTAAACTAGAGACAATCCAGTTAGCCAAGTTCTATAAATAGAACTTGGCTAACGTGTTCAGGTGAAATTTCACCTGAACACGTTTCCAAGACGACGTATGTAAGTTTACGAGTACACTTGAAGCACTTGAAGTTATGCACGGGCTGTTAATTTTGTGTCCGTGAAGCCATAAATGTATTGTGGGGACTTTATAAAATAATAATAAATTGTTTGAACAAACACACCAATTATCCTAATTAAGTATTCAGATCTAACTAGAACTATTTTTGTAGCACAGGATACTTAAATTTACTGTATTATGTATTCATATACATATTGTGTAATTATATTAACCCCTTAGCACATGAGTAGGTAAGTACAGAGGCAAAGTTTCCTAAGAGCGTTCGAAATTATTACGTATTTGGTAAGGGTTGTCACAAAAGGTTAACGTAAATTAATCAAAAAATTTGCTAATGAGCTTTATTATTTATATGCGTTATAACGTATATATAAACTTACTATATTTTTATAAAACAAACATGACTAATACAAATGCTCGAGCTCATCACAAAAATATTTCGCCCCTTGCAGGATTCAAAGCCCTAACCGCCTGGCATTGTAGTCCGGAGTGCGGTCAACTACACATCGACAGATTGCTACCCTGTTTCTTATTTTTGTCGAGAACCCGATACAATAAAGCAACTGTCTAAAAAGTACTGTAAACGCAAATTAAAAACTTACTTCCTCTCACGCCCCTAGTTTTCTTTCAATTCTTACTTTCTCCTTTAAATGTTGGTCTAGTCGTCACATCTTTATATATAACTTATGTTATGTTTAGTACATAGTATGTATATTTTATGTATGTATATAGTATCATTATAATTTGTATGCATAATTATTATTGTATATTTATGTAACTCAGAATATTACTGACATTTAGGTAATAGCCTTACGAATTTATGTATGTATGCTTATATCATGCTTTTTCTTTTCTTTTTTTTTATTCTTTACCCATTTCCCTTTATTCTGTTAGTTTTCACTGCTGATCCAATTTAATCTTGGACTGTCCTCTACCCGAAGGTTGTCTGGAAGAAATTGCTCTCAGCAATAAGACCGCCTAAATTGTACCAATCTCTATGAACATTTATGTAAATTGATACTGTGTGGTGTGCAATGTAAAGAGTATCTATCTGTCTACTTAAAATTATTTTAAACAAATACCGTGCATTAGTAAATCCGACAAAGTATTCCCTAAACTACACTATTACTCTACTACGCAACACATACTGCTTAAGATATACGACAGTTGGAATGTTGTATCGTCACTGCTGCAACTAATCACTTCCACAAACACATTAACTCCCCCTCCCCCCTGTTCTAACCTCAAGTTGCGGGTTTGATGGTGCTGCCTCAACTTAACTTAAAACTTCGAGTTATGGCAACGTCACTTCCACTGAAGTTAAAATTTTACACGCGTAGTTTTCGCAGCGGATACATTTTTAACAATGTTGAGTTGGGTTTGTCGTGGTATATATTATTATCTAGCAGTACCCTGCGACTTCGCCCGCGCTAAAAGACGGATGCAAAGTTTCATCCACAATTTCACCCCCCTGATGATTTAATATCGCGACAAAAAGTACTCTATATCCTTCCCAGGGTCACAAACTATTTCTGTACCAAATTTCATTTGAATCGGTCCAGTCATTTCGGAGCCTATTCAATACAAACAAACAATAAAATCTTTTCTTATTATAATATTAGAACAGAAAAAAAGTTGAGCGAAACATGGAATATTAAAAAACAGAGGAAATTACGATATTTCGCGATATATTTATGAATATTTCGCGATATATTTTAATATCCACTGCTTACTCGTAACTAAGTATGTACTTACTGAACTGTGTTTCTGTAATACCACACAAGTGCTTTAGCTACTTCCAGGAATCAGAGCAATGTATGTGATGTTGTCCTATATTTATATACTTCTTTTGACATACTTATTTATTAAAAACTTTTCCAGGAGATAAAAGAGGCCGTGCTTAAATAAGATTGTACCTCTATCAAATTAAACTCTTTATAATTTTAAACATGGCCAAAATGTAATCAGGACACCGTATTGTTTCTCAAAGAGAAGCGCCATCTGGTGTTTCCAGTCCAACAATAAATTGGGCAGGAACAAATTCCACGTTTCACTCAATTTTGCTGCCGAAATCTGATATTGAGGTCCTAGTGTTGTTCTGTGATGATAGTCGACAAAGCTTTATATACCTATTTTTACTATTATTTTATACTATTACTTGTAAATAACCTTAGTAAAAAGTTCTATTTTAGTTTGCCTAATGCCTAAAGCTAATCCGGTTTTGGAAACACTACAGTCACTACAAAAGTCAAAAAATTATCTCACCAAAGATCACAGCGGCAAATCTCAACAGAATTTGGCCGCAGGAGATATTAGAGCACAAGTAGCTGTGTAGTATAATATTTAACAGACAGAACACACGCGGGCTCAGTGCGAATTGGTCGACGGGTGTCTGTAAGGCAAGTTACCAAACTTACTGTCAGATGTTATCAAGCCGCCCTAGGGCCTCATGGCTAGGCTTAACGACAAATTTTTACCGAATAGCAACAATAGCACTATTTATGTGAATTGTTTTACTTTCCAACAATTTTGACCGCCTTGGTGTAGTGGTTCGCGCCACGGACTTCTAAACGAGGTGGTTGCGGGTTCGAATCCCGCGAGGGGCAAATGTTTGTGTGATGAGCACGAGCATTTGTACCTAAGTCATGGATGTTTATAAATGTAAGTTTATAAGTATGTATATCCGTTATCCTAGTTACCATAGCACAAGCTCACGCTTAGTTTGAGGCTAGGTAATTGGTGTGTTTGTTGAAACAATTAATTTAATTTAAAATTATTATTTATTCAATAGAGATATCGACAGCATGGCAGCACTAGTCCTGGTTTACTCGGTTGAACGCAAACAGAAGGTCTTTTTGTTGGGTTGCAAATAAGCATGGATCACCTGAATTGTGAGTGACTGACAACCGTTGAGGTAAGGTATGGTAAAGTAACAACCTTACTTACATGCAAAACTGTGAAAGATTCTAAGGGCCTTATCGTACTGACGGGACTGCGAGCGTTCACAAAGCGTAGCGAATACGCTGCGGGAACGCGGCGAAGACGTCGCGGCCGCGCAGCGAACACCTTGCGATCACGGTACGTTTCCGTTACCTGTGCGCGTCGTACGAAAAAGTACCGAGTGTACTACGATATCCTAAATAACATCCCTCAATAACCTCAGCTGCACGAGCAATAGGAAGGGTTATAGCACACTTTCGAGATATGCGGCCTGTGGTTGCGGGTCGCCGCATGCGGCCTCTGGGAGTCGCGCGACTATCATGGAACTATGGGAGTGTATAAAACCCTCGCCGAGCGATGCGTCATGGCCGCATGCGGTCATTCCATACAATCCTATAGTTCCGAGATAGCCGCATGCAGCTTGACGCAAGCCGCAAGCCGCATTGAAGTCTACCTTTACGTATATGTATATTTACGAAGAAGGACAGACACATAGAAAATAAGAATAGTTTCGCTTTCAAACGGAAACCGCTTTTCGCCAGCATATACTCGTACGCTTCGGAAAATATATTCGAGTGTATGTATTTTTAGGTATTTCTGGAGAGTATAATATACCGCAAGGATAGTTTGTTTTTTATATTTTTTCAAAATACCCATAATCTTCATTGTAGCAACATCTTATGATCAGGGTGAATTGTTCTTAAATCGTGACAAAACACAGTTATATTCAGGAAGACTACAAAATTGCGTCCTCGGTGCTATTCGCGGCGAAAACGTATCGCGACCGCAACGTATCGCTGCGCGGCCGTGACGTCTTCACGACGTATAGGTACGCTACGCATCCGCTCCGCCTTGAAAACGCTCGCAATCTGTCAGTTTGATCAGGCCCTTAGTATAGCTGTTCTTATTCGGTTTAAAGTAAACGTGCCGTTACATACGTTACGTTACGTTCAAGAACGCTGTAGTCGTTCCTATTTACAAAGGTGGAGGTGAGGAAGCAGTGTCAAACTACCGACCAATTTCATTATTAAGCACAATAAGTAAAATTATTGAAAAGGTTATTAACATCCGTCTAACTAGCTTCTTGGAAAATAAGCAAATTTTAGCCGATAACCAGTATGGATTCCGGTCGGGCAGGATTACAGAAGACGCTGTTGTCAATCTTTCAAAAACAGTTACCGAAGCTCTGAATAATAGAGAGAGATACTTGGCTGTCTTCATAGACCTCAAAAAAGCATTTGACACCGTGTCCATTCCATTACTTTTGCATAAATTGGAGGATTTAGGGATACGGGGCAATGCCCTTGAGTGGTTCCGTGACTACCTATCAAATAGGAGCCAAGTCGTTAAAGTGTCTGATATTTTTAGCCAAAGCCTTCCCGTTAATTATGGCATACCGCAAGGTAGCACACTTGGCCCTACTCTTTTCTTAGCTTACATCAATAGTCTGTGTAAACTCCAAATTGATAAAGGCAGTATACTAGCTTTCGCGGACGATACAGCACTTATTTTCTGGGGTAAATCGTGGTCGGAAGTCGAAGCGGCGGCAGAGACTGCATTAGAAACGGTAATGAATGGCTTGATCAAAATCTTTTTACTATCAATGTTCCAAAAACTAAATATATTTGTTTTAGAATTTCTGAAGTCACGAAACCACCACCAGAATTCGTTATTAAAGTTCACACCCTTCTTTGTACTAAAGACAAAATAACTAACATCTCTTGCCTTTGCCCTTATCTTGCTCAGACTGAAACCCACAAATACTTAGGTATTCTTATCGACAAAAAACATAATTAGGAACCGCATATTTCAACACTCTCTAAACAAGTTCGTAAACTTTTACATATTTTCAACAATCTTCGGGAATCCGCTGACACTAACCTCATTAGAAAAAAATATCTTGCTCTTGGTCAATCCCTCTTAATATATTGTATTACCGTGTGGGGTGGTGCTGCTGCAACACACCTTCTAGAGTTGGAAAGAGCGCAAAGAACCGTTATTAAAGTTATGCTGCGAAAACCCAGGCTGCATCCAACTCAAACTGATGGGAGAAACATACTATTCTTCCTCTTTTTTCATTAGACAGCATCACATAAGTTCTTTGGTTCCTGCTGCTCAACGTGCCTTCCGAAGCACGGAGATGCTTGTCATGGACGTCACTTAAAAATGGTCGGAATGGTCACCCATCCAATCACGACCGCGCTGTGGGTTGCTTAACTTTGGGTATCACTACCAAAGCGCTGCCGCCACTGCGCCACAAGCACCTCAAAATAGTTTTGTCTGAGCAAAATAACAGAGTGAGCACTAATACTGTTACGCATTGTATGGCAATATACTTCCAAATTGAGTAACGTAACTGATCTTGAAACACCACTTAATTCCCTTATAATTCATTTCTCTCCACCTCGCTTATAACATTGATACGGTTTGATTTACTTCGGGGCGCGTGCTTTCCTCATCTCGCGCAAGTAAACAAAGACGTAGTCAAATATTGTGAGTAAACCGATTAGCAGTGAACGCTTTGTCTTTTATTCTCTTAGTACTTACCCTAGTAAGTAAGAAACCTACCGTACCCTAGTAAGTGAGAAAGAGCAAAAAAAAATTTTGAACGGTAATACGATCACAACCCATTTCAACTTGTACTGATATCTTGAAACTTGGCTGTTTAAACAGCCAAGATAGTTTGCACCGAATTATGAGAGTAAAGGAACACAGAGTGCACCTGTGTATTGCGCACACACTTGTGCACTATGAAATCGCTCGTCCAGTTTGCTAATCTGTATTGAGATTTGACGCTGTAGTCGGAAATCGGCTACGAGGACATTGGGCTCAATTCAAATGTCTAAGATTAAATTTAGGTTCAGTCCCTCTCTTTCTCTGCAAAACAAACGAAAAGAGACAGACTATATTAATTTAGAAACGTCAGACTAAACAGCAGTCCGTTGCTAAGCAAATTAGAGAACCCATAGACAATTTAGTAGGGATGTCATTCGATAGCGACTAAAGTTAGACGAAAACACGCAAAAACTTGTACAAATACGTTAGAAATCGCATCACTTAATTTGACGTATCTAAATTATTGTAGTCTGTCTCTTTTCGTTTGTTCGATTGAGAAAGAGAGAGACTGAAACTAAATTTAATGTTAGACAGGGCGCATTGGAATCGAGCCCATTATTTCAAATTAGTTAACTTATTATTAACAAGGTTTTGAGCATCGTTTTATTTTCTGTAGTAAGGCTTGCTAGCTAGACACCAGTTGTACTCGTATAAACATGACGTACTGGTTGCCTATTTTTTACTGTGTCTTTCTTTCAACAAGGATAATAAGTTGTTTCGCCATTTTTTTCTTATCATCTTTTCACACGTTTCTACTTACCAACCATTACAATATAGTATCTACATTAACTTGTAGACATTATGGTAAATAGCATAATTAAACTTTACTAAAAATAATGATTAATAATAATGTCCTCCTAGCCGAATTTCGACTACGGCGGCCTATCTCAACGGAGATTAGCCAACTGCGCAGGATATATTATAGTGCACAAGTGTGTGCGCAATACACAGGTGCACTCTCTGTTCCATAACTCTCATAATTCGGTGAGACGGCAGTCCGACATGACCGTAGAGAGATCAGGCGCAGGACCAACGGCTTAACGAGCTTTACGAGCCACGGGGGTGTTAACACCACCAACTTACAACAACTTACACAACAAGTTTGGAACCCTAACTACGACACTTATGTTTCGAGATTAGAAAGTAGGTATTCAAAAACGGTTTCTCAGATTTATCCAATATAAAACAGGCAAATACGACACTGACTACTTGTCCCCATGCAGGAGACAGGAGACAGCGCAGAGAGATATAATTAGCGGTATAATTGACAGTCCTGAGCTGTTGAGCAAGCTGTGCTTTTGCACATCAAGGAAGCCTTTAAGGAACCCTAACCTTTTGCACGTCCCTAAGGTAAACACAAATTACAGACGGAACTCATATTTACTTAGAGCAGCTGATCTATTTAATGAATGTCAATTTACTCATGGCTTTGATTTGTTTTGTACTAGTATAAGTCAAGTTAAGAAACGCATGGCTAACGAGTTTTTTGAGTGTTAAATTTGCCTATGCTTTTATGATTAAGCTTAATAATTTATGTGTATTTGTTTTATTTACTAGCGGTTTAATTCTAAGCTTATAAACTCTAACAGTGGAAACATGTAAATGGCCTTCTTTGTGTTTATAATTTTAAGCAATCATATACTAGATGTAAGTTTCCCAAAAATGTAAAATAAAATAAAATAAACTTCCTGACTTCGGAGCTGTGTCAAAGTAATTTCAAGACAAAAAGATCTTAAAATAATGATTATGCCATTGCTGGAGCACTTGAATAGATATGAGACCGAAAATTTTTAATATTTGTTTCGACTATGTCATAGCCGTCTCAATATGTATTCAAGTGTCATCGCAGTAGCAAATTCATTATTAAGGTTAGTAATAAGTAATAAGTTTATTTGTCCGAACACAATAATTGTGCTTACATTAGTTATAATTACAGTTACATTTTTCGTCGCAAGTTGTTAGCAATAATGACATCTACAACTATTATATAATCTGTGGCACTAGTAACAAAACTGTCTTGCGGCAGAGTAGTGCGTCGTCTGCAAGTGACGAGTCTTACAGTATATGTAAAAAGGACAGATCAAACGTTACAAGTGCAAGCATTAATAACAAAGTAAAGTTTAAGTGCTCGAACATTATGCCGACTTGTTCTTAAATTATATGAATAGAAACTATACATAGCATACAGTAATATATTTAAGTTTTTTTTTCAATTTACGGTACTTAAGGGATGATTTTTATAAAGATTCTAAATAATAGGTTAGATTAATGGGTTACTCGTACGAAGGTTAATGGTTTATTTGTATAAACCATTGTTTTTGTAGGGTTCTGTAGTCCTGACAAGGAACCCTTGAACTTTCGTCATGTCGGTCTGTCTGTCTGTCCGAGATTTTTTTAAGATACCCTTAGTACTAGACCATTACTGATAGATGAGTTCACCGACAACATTTTTTCTACTACACGAACCACGTAAACAGATCGAAAAATATCACCTTTCCATACAAATCGACATAGCCGATTAACTATATAATTAGTACGGGAGAGAGAAAAAATAATTTGGGATTCCAAATGTAATAATTTGGGATGTAAATGTACCTTCTGCAAATACCAACTACAGAAAGAATGCCTTTATAATTCGTGGTTGTCGTAGTTTTTCCAAACTATCTATTGATATTGACCTATTCTTTACTAGCAATTCGTCAATAAAACAACAAATGACTAAATCATATTTTGAGATTCTTGAACTTTGACGATAGCCTATTAAACAACCTATTGTTTTACCTCAGATTATGTTGTTTGTACTCGTAGTTACCACAGTTCGATTTATCCTTATTTATCTGATTACCTATATGTGAAGATTTGTTATTAGTATAGAACCACAGAATACTGTTGTTGTTTAGTGAATAATTGAAACTGTAAATCTTCATAAAATAAATAAATAAATAAAGTTGATACTATTAATACTATCAAGGAAGTGGTTGCGATTCTTCCTCCTAAGTCTCCACATGCAGACTCGGACAGCAGTGACGGACACACTGTATAGATAACAGTACGGAACCCTCCGTATGCAAGTCTGACTCGCACTTGGCCGGTTTTTCAGTCTGTTTTCTATTATGACAAAGCAACACAAAGAACCCCGACTGCTTTTGCTCCTTCATTTTACGAACCCATGTCATATTTCGACCGTCTTGGTGTAGTGGTTCGCGCCCCGAACTTCTAAACCGTACCTTCTAAATATAAGGTACTATAATAATAGTACCTTCTAA
Source organism: Pyrausta nigrata (assembly GCA_949316185.1). Lineage (NCBI taxonomy): Eukaryota > Metazoa > Arthropoda > Insecta > Lepidoptera > Crambidae > Pyrausta > Pyrausta nigrata. The sequence continues at coordinate 1,460,650 of OX438943.1, forward strand.
ATCCCGCAAGAGGCAAATGTTTTTGTGATGAGCATTTGCACCTAAGTCATGGTGTTTATAAATGTATATAAGTATGTCTATCCGATATCCTAGTCACCATAGCACAAGCTCACGCTTAGTTTGGGGCTAGGTAATTGGTGTGTTTGTTGAAACAATTTATTTATTTATTTACAAGACTTCATCCGCAGATCCCAAATAATCCAGGGATTTCGAAATCCAGGCCCAAGTAACTAAAACACCGTCAGAGTTACAAAAACAACCTTGTTATTGATATCACAAACAAAGGAAATGAAATCCCCTCTTTCTCGTTATTAATTACGTACGTGATTGCTTTATTATGTAACGTAATAAGTAATTACTTTTATTCTTGGAAGACTGTTTACGCATTTTTGTACATAATTCTTACACGGCTGTTTAAAATACAGAGGAAATGTTTTCAGGGTTCATGTATATTTACGACTGCCTCATTGGTCTGGTAGTCAGCACGCTGGGTACTATCCATGAGGTCCCGGGTTCGAGTCCCGGGTCGGGCCGAAAGTGTGTGGGTTTTTCTGTCTTGAAATAACTCAGACACAGCTCCCGAGTCAGGAAGATGGTGGTGTCAACACCCTCGTGCCTCGGAATGCACATTAAGTCGTTGGTCCTGCGCCTGATCTCGCTACGGTCATATCGGATTGCCGTCGCACCGAACACAACACTATAATATCACCCGCGCAGTTGGCTTATCTCTGTTGAGATTGGCCGCTGTAGTCGAAAATCGGCTAGGAGGACAGTATCATCTTTTATTATTTTATATACGACTAGTAGTTTCCCGCGACTTCGCCCGCGTAAAAGTCGGATTTTCCATACAAACTTTCATCCTCCATTTCACCCCCCTGATGATTTTATATCGCGACAAAAAGTAGCTAATGACCATCCCAGGGTCTCAAACTATCTCTGTAACAAATTTCATTTGAATCGGTTCAGTAGTTTCAGCGCCTTTTCAATACAAACAAACAAATCTTTCCTCTTTAAAATATTATTGTAGATTCTATTCAATTTCTAGACGCCTGAGCCGATTTAGGTGTCCCTGATTTAGCCAGAATCCTTGCAACATCCTGGTTACATAGGATAGGTACCCAAAATATTAAATAAATATAAAAAAATGCAAAATGTCAATCATTTATAACAAAAAAAGTTGTCTGCAGAACAATATGCATATCATTTGGAAGTTTCTATTTTTACCAAGATGTGTGTGAATGATACCTGACCCACCTGTTCGCCTGTCTGTCTCTCACCAGGCAGAACGTTCATCAACAGAACAGTCATCTTATGAACTATGATAGCTAGACAGTTGATTTTTTCACAGATGATTTTGCCGCTATAACTACAAGTACTAAAACAATATTTTTTTTTAAGTGGGGCTCCTATACCAATAAAGTGATTTTTAAAACTTAATTAAATGTAGTATAATGTCTTTTTTTTGTATAGTAATGAAACGAACTTCGTGCGCGAGTCCGACTCGCACTTGATCGGTTTTTTATGTTCTTAAAAAAATACCTACTCTCCCTCCAGTATCAATTTTCCCTTCGAATAAGTGCGTACCGTAACGTTGTCCTAATCAGAAGAGCAAAGACAAACACACTTTATGCGGAATAAAACTTGGCAAGTTGCCTCGCTTCCCTCCCAACCCCGTCAGTATACCATCGGTGCCCCCATACACACCATGTCTGGTTTCCCATATACAACACTTTTCACCTATTTCGGGGTAAGCGAAACCTTTTTTGAGCGACTCTGTGGCGAAATTTGAAATTGGAGTGTTATTTATTTTGCTTTTAATTTCTTTTGTAGAGTGCCAGTGTTTAGGCGCATGCGTGGTTTTTGAGCTATGATCTCATTTTATTGGTAAGGGTGCATCCACATGGTAACATTTGGTTTGATTATTATCTGTTCGTTAAAATTGTAGCAGAGTTACCTTTTTGCCAAAAAGGAAATAATAATAATAATAGGATTCGTAAATACAGTATATTGATACTAAATTGTACTACTACTGTTATAAACAAAGGCCCAATAGTAAATTATTTAAATTTTAAATCAAATAACCGAATTTGACTTTCGATATGATTATATTATACTATTAATTTTTGAGCATACATGTTGTTTGTTTAAACATTCTTATCTTTTTAGGGGGTGAATATTATTATGTCGATCAATACCAACATATTTTACCATGGATACGACATCGAAATTTCCCACACGAGGAAGCAGAAATATTTGTGTGAAATACCTACTGTTTATTTAGGTTTCAATCATGTAAAAGTTTTAGAATTACTTCATTTTTACGAACTTAACCTTTTGTTATCTGCACCAATGTGAATGGACCCTTCGGTGTTTACGCCAGCAAGCAAAGTAGGTCGTCATTTGTTCAGGCCCTTGTCAATCGTTGACATTATCACACGTGCGAGGCAGGGTGAGGACACGGGCACCAAAAATATCCTCCATAGTATTTGAGTCAATACTTATCACTGACCTCTATACCACAAGTACGCTGGACTAAACATTCTCTAAGAAATTACAGATAATTTTTGTGCAAAATCGAAGCGCCCCACCGACTGTACAGGGAACTAAAATAGAGTAACTTCCTTAAGTTTATGTCAATTCTCATTAGTTCCGTGGACGGTCACCACACGCTCACTATAGCCGTCAGCGCCAAAATGGCGATAACCAAATGGCTTCATTGTTAGGTTGACAGTATGCAGTCCAGCGTACTTGAACTATAGAAATCAGTGATACTTATGGATTCATTACGTACACACGGCCCCAAGTCCGACTTTGACATAGAGAGAGACCGCCTCTATTCGCTACTTAATAAAAGCTGTTTTTATAGTTCACATGGGTAACCTGACGTGCTGCCGTCTGTACGTCATACAAAAACAAAGCCCAAACATGGTACAACTCTCAACTGACACTTCAAGTGACAGTTAGTTATCCATCACTGGTTCACAACAGATGGTGATTTTAACATTGCAGTCTTAACGACAATGTATACGCATAATTGGATTAACTCTCCCCCAAAAACACTACGACTAACAAGAACTGGACTAATTAGCCGATACTATAATTAATTCATATCATTAGTGACTCCTCAGAACTCATCTTATTAAGTAATTCTTGATGATCTAAGTTCACAGACATCCATGAAAACTTTTTGAGATTCAGATACTTCATCTATTTATTTTCGAATTTAACTATCGTGTCGTGAGTAAAAGACTCATATCAGCATGACATCACAATGGTTGGACTCAAAAATATAGACTATTTTGACAAAGGCGGGCCTCTGGTTTCAAAAGACGGGACTTTTTGCTATTTCTTGTGACAGTAAAGGTGCAGTAGTAGTAGCATGAAACCAAATCATGATTCGTTTACCCATAAAATGGGTAATCTTCCCTAGCACCCCTTTGTGGTACAAATATGGAATCAAACAAAATAAAAACTTTTATACTGGGACTTTAAACTTTTAAACTGGGAGACAGAGACAGAGAGAGAGAGAGAGTTGTCAGAATCGTAAGTTGGCCTGCCAGCTTAATTAACTAATTTTAAAACTATTACGATTACGATTCCACGTCCATACAATAACATATTATAATTATAAATTGACATTTACTTATTATTATTTTTTTTTTAAATAAAATAAAGTAACAAAAATATTTTATTTAATTAAGGACAGAACATGCCACTTATGAAATCAATAAATTAAATGAATGTCAATTTCAAATATTTTTTTGCCCGAAAGCTATACTTTTAAATTTTCTAAGCAATCTAGTTAGGTAGCCTGTGTGATTATTTTTAATGTGACTATCCATCTTGTATATTATAATCAAAGTATGAAATATTCCTCCCAAGTGAAAAACCCAAAAGTCCGCTCGTTCGCTCACTCGCTCAGCTCACATTGAGGCCACACAACCATAAAGCGACTGTCCATTTAGTATACATATTTATAATCTAAGTATGATATATTCTTAAAAAAAACAAATATTTGCCCGCTCCTTCGCACGCTCGCTCAACTTACAGAGAGGCCACACAACTGTAAAGCGACTTTCCATCTAGTATATCTATAATGTATGTATAAAATATTCCTTCCAAGTGAAAAAAGCAAAAGTTTGTCCGCTCGTTCAGCTTACATTGATGCTACACGACCTTAAAGCGACTCTTCATATAGTAAATTTCTAATCTAAGTATGAAATATTTCTTCCAAGTGAAATAAGCAAAAGTTTGCCTGCTCGTTCGCCCGCTCGCTTTGCTCACAATGTGGCCACCCAAACGTCAAGCGACTCTCCATCTAGTATATTTATAATCTAAGTATGAAATATTCCTCCCAACTGAAAAGGCAAAAGTTTATCCACTCTTTCGCTTGCTTGCTTAGCTCACATCGAGGCCACAAGACCGTAAAGTGACCCTCCACCTAGTATATTTATAATCTAAGCATGAAATATTCCTCCCAAGTGCAAAAAGCAAAAGTTTGTCTGCTCGTTCGCTCGCTCGCTCAGCTCACATTGAAGCCACACGACCGTAAAGCGACTCTTCATCAAGTATATTTATGATCTAAGTATGAAATATTCTACCCCCATAAAAAAAACCAAATGTTTGTCCGCTCGTTCGCTCAGCTTACAGAGAGGCCACACAACTGTAAAGCGACTCTAGACGACCTAGTATATTTATAATCTGAGTATGAAATATTCCTCAGTTGTGAAACATGGAAATAAAAGCAAGTAGCCAGTCTGGAAGGCCTTTGGTAAATATGAATTGTATATTCTGTCAAAGTTCAAAACGATCCCTAGACACTTTGATTGATGTGTGCATGGTGTATGTAGAGTTGAGAAGATACGTTTGAATGGACAAAAAAAACAGCATGATTTTAAAGTCAATGTCTATTCGCGCAAGTTTAAGCTATGCTTCTCTTTTCTTTTTAATAAACGTCAGATATCCTTTTCAGATCTACCTGCTCTTCATGCTGGGATTCTTCCTTCTTCTGTGTCTGATTTGCATCGTCACCCTCATTTGCTACCAGAGACGTCACCCGAACATCAACTCCTGCGCAGATCCTAGAGAAACCACTCCAATGAGACGGAGAGGTGATGAGTTTTGAATCGTACGCATATGACTTCAGAAGCTATTTTAGATTAGAAGACTCTTATTGTTTGATTGTGATAGACCTCATGGTTTGTGAAGATCTAAAACTAAAGGCTTAGCAAAAGCATTTTGATATGCCATTATCAAAGTTCAGACACCGGACTAGAAAACAAGAAGTTGCGGGTTTGAATCCCGCAAATGACAAATGTTTATGTTAATTATTGTTTTTTAAGTGATAAGCATTCACTATGCAATCTAAATATATTATTGCACTTGAAAAATATATTATTGCACGCCAGGGTGGCCGAGAGGTTAGGCAATCACCCGGTATGCGAGGAACGCGGGTTCGATTCCCGCCTCTGGTGGTCGTTTTTTTTTTTCAAGTGCAATAATATATTTAAATGTTTATGTGATAAGCACGATAATTTGTACCTAAGTCTTTACAAGTATAATCGTGTAGAAATATTATTAAGCATGATTTTAGTCACCATAGCACAAGCTCACGCTTAGTTTGGGGCAAGGTAATTGGTGTTTTTTTGAACATCATCATAATGGTTTTGAAATGCAAATAAATCGCAAAGATGTAAACTTATACAAGAGGTATACAGACCCTGAATTCTACTAAGTTTCATTTTATCTACGTTTGTTACATCAATGCTTCCAGTGTTACTTAATTAATTTCGGTGGCAATTTGGTAACTATAAACTACTGATTTTTAATTATCAAAATTGTATCGATATTCAGACAAACTTTTTTTGGTCGCAAAGTTTGGTCTTTTTAAATAGATCACCCGTTGTTATTTATTCTATTGGCTGTTATTGCCCAACTTTAGATTTCAGAAAACTCTATTGTTGATATAATTACATTTATAAGTAGTTAGTACCTATGTAGTAAAATTGGGAGGTAACTTCTGCTCCAAAATAGTGTTGTTTATCGATAGCCTACTACCGATAGACTGTCGATATTATTGCCATGCTATATTATTAAACCAAATGGACCGAAACGTCAAACATGGTTTAATATACAAAAATGTATATAGGGACTTTATAGTAAGGCGATAAGATTTACAGGTGTCTTTAAAACCAGCTGTTTTTTCTCGATACACGATTAGGGAGATGTCTGAAAGCAAAAATAAAAAAAAAAACACTTTGAAATGAAATATGCTAGACAATACTTAGTGGCCGAGTTCCTAATGCTAGTCAACATTGGGACGTGCATAAGTGGCCTTTGTTGGGTCTTATGCCAAAGTAAATTTAATTTTATTGAAATTAAATGGTAAGCAGACTAAAAGTATAAAGAATCTTGTCTCTCTCAGGTTTTTTAGATGATCTGGGTAGGATAGTCAAGACATTGTTCAGTGCTCTCCTAAAAGTGCCAACCACTGTGCCAAATTATTTAATTTTAGTAGGGGTAAGTACGAATAAAACAGATATTTTGGCCTAATTTAGTGGCATAATCATGTAAGCTGCTACTTTACATGCAAAAGAAGCATGCAATGTTCGATGTAAGATGTCCGCTTGAAATTACATAAAATATTTTATGATTTTACTGCCGAATTAACTTTTGTAGCTGTAGTCGTGTAGTGTAGTTAATAGAAGGTGAATTTTGAAGTGTAAAATAGAAGTTACTACATTTATGTACTAACTAACAAATCTCAGTCCATAATTACGTGCCTTTAAAAATAATGCGTATTTTTTGTAAAACTTCTTCTCTTCTCTTTTAAGCCCGGAGTGTTCAATTTTTAATCAGCCGGTTTAGCATTATTTAACATATTTTTTACGGGAATTAGGTTTAAAGAACTTTATTCTCATAAGAAATACAAGTTTCATCTGACAAATTAACCATTAACTAAGGTTAACCGGCTGTTAAAACATTGATTAACTCGGGTCTAAACGTCGTCTATTGTTTTGATAATGATCTAAGAACTGTGATGTGAACTTATGCAAAATGTGCCATGAATGTATTATGTAACTTCAGTATTTTATGAGGATTTTATTATACAAAAATACATTACATAGAATAAGCTAATAAATATATGCCAATGCTCTAATTATTAAATAAATATGAATAGTACTACACTATGCTGTTAATTTAATTGGTAAATAAAAGCTAGTTACCAATATCTACTCAATGTCAACGCAAGTGGCCAATGTTTCTGGTTCACGCGATACAAGCCTCGCTTAGTGCGGGAATCGTAGAATAAGTGTTTTTATCTGCATATTGTGTTCTTGCTAAATAAACATTTTATTATTAATTATTATTAATATAAAAACATAACAATAATTACATCTCATCTTCTCATTAATATTTCTGATCGCAATAACTACCCGTAAGTTTACTTACTGCCGCACTTAGAGACATCAGTTAAAGTTCATCTTTCATTAAGTCTCATGCCATCCTTTTCTATTTCATCGACAAAGAAACTGACAGAACTACACTAAATATAAATTTAATTTAAGCCTTTGACTGCCACGAAACTAGACACTATAGAAAAACATTGTTTAAGGATCACCAGTGACCACCATGGCGCTCAATGTGTTAATTGACATCTCTGGATGCGGCAGTTAAACAAATTAAAAGTCGAAACAAATCATTAAGTACAGTCAGCAGCACGTCAGGTTACCCATGTAAACTATGAAAACAGCTTTTAATACGTAGGGTATAGAGGCGGTCTCAAGGTCAAAGTGGGGTAGCCTGACGTGCGGCCGTACCTCAAAATAAAATAATGTCTACCAGCCATAGCCACCACAGCCAGCCATTACCAGGTCACCCCTTGCCACCTTTCCCCACCGCCAATGTGCCTATAATGGAGGGGGCAAGCCGTTATAACCGACGGAAAGCTCAGTCTAGCCGACTTGTACACAGCAGCCACTGAATAAGCTAAAACTATGCGAGTTTGAGTGACCATAATAATAATTATTTGAAAGTGTGTGATTCAGCAATTAAATCTGTGTGTTTAAGCTATTGTGCGTTTTTTATTTATGCCTCTAGTTTACATTATTATTTATTTCTTTTATTTTGGTACAAAACAGTCATTACATAGAATTACTTAATCTAAAAAATGTATGTGTAAAAAACAAGAAGTACCCAAAATAACTTTTTATTTAGGTAGTAATATAAAGTTTTAAACAGATTTAAAACAAAAAAGCATTGATTGTAGTGCGGTAAAGACTAAATAATTTATTAACAAGATACAAGTATGATCTGCTGATACATATGATATTATTATTAGAACCATGTTAAAATGGTAAGTAGGTGAAAACATCTATTTTATTACAAAACACAACACTGACTGTGCAACAAATTTGCACAGTCTAATTGTGAATTTAATAACTTGAAGAGAAAGATTACATCAAATTGCTTTCGTCGATTTTCCAACGATAATAGCTTGTTACTTTTCATCGATTCCTTGTATGAGTGCGGCCGTACCTCAGAATAAAATAATGTCTACTTAACAAAATTAGCTCACAAAAGCCGTAGACGGTTGCTACGCGCTACGACACTTGATACCTCTGCTTTCGTAGCACAAGACTACGACTCGTAGTCGCACGTTTTTCTAGTAGCTTCGGCATTCGTAGAATTGACTGCCTCGTTTTAGTTGTCTGGTCACTGGCTTCTGTTAAAATGCTATATACCGTGACATTGGCTACATTTTGTTGCGATATAAAAACATAAAGGGGATGAAATGGGGGATAAAAGTTAGTGTATATGGAAAATCCAACTCTTGCGGGCGAAGTCGCGGGGAACCACCAGTCTGTTATAATTGAGCACCAAGCGACCCTTCAGAGGTTACTGGTGTTTTTCAAACAGCCCTGTATTTTATCATTCTAATTCAGACGGAGCCTAAAAGATCCCGTAGGTACAGTCGAGCAAATTGAATCATGACCTACTTTGCCGATTATTCCTTTGCATTTATAAATGTAGTAAGGTTTTCTTCGCTGTCATGCATGTTGCACATAGTACGTTTTAAATATAAATAAAAATGCGTCATTACGGGTCAGAGATCTATGCAAGTTTAACCTTTATTATAACTGCACTAGACATGTTTTAGATAAACCAGTCTTAATATGAATTTAAAATAAGTCCATAATCCAAACTCTTTTCACTACGAAGAAAAATGTATTATAATTTAAAAAATAAAAAACGTCGTGTGTCAAATGTCAAGTATACCTACTAGTAAGTCAGAAATTTTATTAAAACCTAAGTCAATATCTACAAACAAATCTTATAATGGCCAATTTGGAAGAACAAACAGCTAAGAATAAGTCGGAACACAGTCAGAACCTGGATCAGCCGGCATGCTAAAGAGGGTACCCTCGAAGACAGACGACGACATAATCATGGCGTTCGTCGAATCAAGAACGGAAATGCAACACTATTACGGATAACATATTTACAGACGAGAAATCATTTCGCTCGTCTCAACATGGTCGCTTAACTTCGTGGCGTTACGATAACACGATAGGACCGAGGATCACGTTGTGCCCAACCAATTATCCAGCAGAATTTCAGCTAACATGTGTGCCTGGATGGATGCCGGAAGTGTCGGAAAACTTGTTCAAATTTCTCCTCGTCATAACGCTATAAACTATGTCAATTTAATGGAAGAATCAATGTTACCGACTTTGCGAACAGTTTACTTGCGTGAAGAAGTGCCAGTAGTCTCCTTTGTTCATGATAACTGTCCAGTGCATACTGCCAGAATTGTCTCGAATTGGTTTACCTAGCATGAAGATGCATTCACTCTTATTCCATGGCCGTCTAGGTCCCCAGATGAAAATTTGTGGTGTTTGGATTGGGGAAGTGACATTTGTCGTCTAATCGGGTTACTTTTCACTTTACCAATTTAATGCCACTTGTTAAATATATACTTAAAATAAATATTATTTTCTTTAACTAAGTATACTGATTTATTTCATCATGGCAAACACAAGTTCCAGTGGAACTTTTATAAAAGAAACTGGTTCCCAATACAGACTTGGCGCCCGGCCGTGCCGAATCCCGAATATCTACCTACCTACTTGTGTGTTGCATTGCAACCCTTACCCACATGAAATGAAGTTCTCGCCGATTTTCATACAAACTTATTCATACAGATAGCGACCATTGCCTTGTCAGTGACTGTCAGTGTCTAATAAAATGATGACACGTTCGTTTCTAGGAAATGTATGTTCGAGCCAATTTCAACTTACTTGTATAGAATGACAGTAGAAAAATGACCATAAGGTGGGTCATGATTCAATTTGGTCGACTGTTCCTACCAACTCAAGCACTTCAAACCAAATTTTGACCTTTAAAAATGTAATTTGATCTCCGCAAATCCTTTTTAATGACGACGACCCTTTCCTTCCGAATGAAACACCTCTAACGGAGAAATAATTCAATTTGCGACGCTGTCCCCATTTTAATAGTGATGTACTAATATAATATTTTTGGAATCGAATATAATACTTATGTCCTCCTAGCTGTCGACTACAGCGGCCAATCTCAACAGAGATTAGCCAACTGCGCGGGAGATATTATAGTGCACAAGTTTGTGCGCAATACACAGGTGCACTCTCTGTTTCTTCACTCTCATAAATTCAGTGTGATGGCAGTCCGACATGGCCGTAGAGACATCAGGCGCAGGACCATCGGCTAAACGTGCTTTCCGAGGCACGGGGGTGTTAAAGCCAACAACTTCCTGATTCCGGAGCTGTGCCTGAGTTATTTTAAGACAGAAAATCCCAGCACTCTCGGCCTGACCCGTGATTCGAACCCGGGACCTCGTGAATAGTAACCAGCGTGCTGACCACTAGACCAACGAGGCAGTCCGTCAGCAGGTAGGCAGTCAATCGAATATTGATATCCAGTTAAAATAAAGTCGAAGGAGTGTTTCTTTAACATTTTGGTCACGACTCTCTGTATATAGATATGTCGTAGCCGGTCATGAGAACGGACACTAAACGGAATGCAAGCGCGCCCCCTAGCGGCGTAGGCCACGCAACTACGGTTTGGCGCGCTTCGACAGAGTCGTGGCGATACCGGCGGACCCGACTGGACACTTTCGATCGAGCCGCCGAGGAGAGAAGACATCGCACGGAACTGTCCCACGTTTCGTATAGTGCCCTGATTTTCCTAAAGTACTAAGTTTCAATTCTGTTTGGCTAGTAATTCAAATAAACTCTGTTCAAGTGAAATATATCGTTCTCATTGCGATCCCTATCCTGACGCCAGCCCTGACAGATATATAAAATAAATAAATAAACGAAGACCCACAAGAAGACGGTTGATGAATTTTTGTGTGCAAAATTTACATTTAAACTTGCTACGCAATTGCTTAGTTCATAATAATAATATAATTAAATAAAAATTATACGATTTTGCTCAGAAAGAGTTATTATTGGAACATGTATACCTACTACCTAAGTGCACGTGTCTTCAGGTAAAAAAAAATTTATTTTATTGAATTGTTAAATTAATTCTTATTGAAAACAAGAATATACTTAGTTTTGTGAGTAAATAGCCACATTACTTACATAATTATTATTACTTATTCAATAAGTGGGATTATTCATACATATCGTAGAAATGGGTGGAACACTGCAGACTTATTAATATTTTTTACAACCGTCTTGGTATAGTAGTTCGCGCCCCGAACTACTAAACCAGGCTGTTGCGGGTTCGAATCCTCCAAAGGGCAAATGTTTGTGTAATGAGCACGAGCATTTGTACCTAAGTCATGGATGTTTATAAATAGATAGATAGATTCTTTTTATTGCACACCACACACAGTATACATTTACATAAATGCTCATAGAGAATGGTACAATTTAGGCGGTCTTATTGCTGAAAGCAATTTCTTTCAGACAACCTTCGGGTACAAATTAGTCTAAAATTGAATGGAGTCGGTGGTGAAAACTATCAAAATAAAGAGACACGATATAAGCATTCATACATATACATAAATTACTAAGGCTATTATATGTATGTAAGTTTGTCTATCCCAGTCGCCATAGCACAAGCTTAAACTTAGTTTGGGGCTAGGTAATTGGTGTGTTTGTTAAAACAATGTATTCATTTGTTCATCGCATTCTTTGAATACCTACTTTTTGCACTCGACACATCACTATTTCACGAGTCTGTTTAGGAGTTAAAAATCATTCAGCGCTGAACGGGCAACCGACAGCCGAGGGATCCGCTCCATTAAACAATCAGAATTTAAGCACGATACTCACTTCGAATCAATCTTGCAGTGCGCCAGAGCTGGTTTTGTAATCAGCTCTAAACTTCAATTTTTCCCGGCTGTTCGTCGCCTAACGTCTCTTAAACGATTAAACTTAAGGCATTTCAATACTCCTTCGTATTCGTAAGTATGCCGCATGACTGAGGGTCGTGTTCATCGGAATATAACACATCTAATGAGTTTCTTGGCAATTTTAATGGAGCGGTTTGGCTTTTCTTTCTAAATTTTACGTTCTGTTAGCCACCTACCAAGCACCAATGTGCAGGTTTCCTATCCATAAGAGAAGGGAAAAGCACTTGAAGGGTGCAAACCACTTCACCGTCTTGGTATAGTAGTTCGCACCCCGGACTTCTAAACAAGGCGGTTGCGGATTCGAATCCCGCAAGGGGCAAATGTTTGTATGATGAGCACGAGCATTTGTACCTAAGTCATGGATGTTTATGTATGGATGTATGTCTATCCGTTGTCCTAGTTGCCATAGCACAAGTTCACGCTTAGTTTGGGGCTAGGTGATGGGTGTGTTTTTAAAAAAAAATACTTATGATAGAATCAGGTATCTCCACCCCAATTATATAAACAATCATACTATTTATGTGTATATAACTGTATTACTATACTATTTTAGTATTATAATAATTAATTTTAATAAAGTTTTAAAATTATTTAAAAAAACATACTATTGCCACGTCAACCTGTCGCATACTAAGCCCTCTCCATACCACCGGATACATTAGCCCACGGAACCCCAAAGTATCGTTGGACACATCCCGTAGCGATTTGAAAGGCAAATCGGACCCGGATACCCGGACTGCCGGACAGACGGACGGACATTAACGCAGAACAGAAAATTGAATTTTGTTTTGATGCATTCGAATTTTTGTAGAACGTTTTGAAGTATCAGTATCTGTTGAGAGTCATATTAGAGCGTCTAGAATGCACACGGTAGTGCGCTGGCCAAGTTAGGATATAAAAAGGAAGACACGATGACGTTGCGATAGTAGCTTCTTTCCTTAGAAGAATTAAGCTAGCATATACTAAGCCGTACAAAATCAAAACCTTTGGTTCCGCTTAGATGGGCCACCGACCACATCCATCGGTGGCTAGCGACACGCTGTTTATATTATTTTCAATACGACGTAAGGCGAGTGGCGGCCACCCGCGACTCAGTGTTCCTGACCCGCCACAAAGGATCTAGCAGATGAGTATCAATTGTAGTGGCCATCGACCAGGTAGTCGGTCGTTTTCGCGGGACCCAAGCGCGTTGTGCGCGACAGTTTTAGCGACACTTATAGCGACAATATTTACTCATAATTGGACTAAAAGCCTCCCAAATGTTGTCAAATGATACTTGAAATGTCCTAGGGCTGTTAGTTTCATTAAAGTTGCTATCACTTAAAGAATTTAGCTGAGTGGTCCTGCACTTGTATTTTAATACAGGATTACATTGCAATGAGTTACCAAATTTACAGGAACGGCTCAGTATCAGTAACATAATCATTATATATAAAAAATACACTTAATCATTCTTATCTGCTGCTAAAATATGGAAAGTGGAAGTGGAAAAATACGCACGCGCGATATCTGCGTAACGATCAAATGAAAAATGCAATACATTAAGAAGGTCCTGCACAAAATTGAGAAAATTTACGTATTTATAAGTCACTTGTACGCTGCGCTAAATTAGTTAAATACAATAAAAGAAGGTGCTTATCTAGGTTAGCCTAACCATCGAACAAGGTTATCGCCTTGTTGAAATTTGAAACAATTTATTTAAATAATAATAAGCAAAACCTATTGCTAACGATATCTAAAAAACATTTTTTTCAAAAACTTTGTGACTTACGCATGAAACAATAGGTCTTACATGAAAATCTTATATTGAGATTTTGCATTCATTTTGGCGCGCGAAAGTTGTGATATCTCTAATTTACTTTATTTTCAGATATTTTACAGTAGATAGATGGATAGATACTCTTTATTGCAACCAGAAAACACTTTAAAAACACATAATAAAAGAAAAACCATGTTGGTAGGTACAATTAGGCGGTCTTATCGCTGGGAGCGATCTCTTCCAGAGAACCTTTGGGTAAAGGAGAACACTAGTGATAACAGAAGTGGGTTAGGTTAGTAGATTTTATTCTAAAATTACGATGAATAAAAATAATTGCGATTAGGCGGTTTCTTTCTTTATATTGTTTTGTAGATCTTATTTAAATAATTTGGCAACTGACTGAAAAGAAACCTTGGTTCTACTGATATATTTCACAGTCATGGATGCCAAGATCCACGTTCGTCAGATCCATCGGACACAAGGAGTCTCCATCTCGCTCATAAAACTTTACGACTTGCGTGGACAGGTTTTATTCTTTTACCTAGTGTGACAAAGACACGGACAGCAGTCTCGATCGTACATGTCAAAGCAGACAACACATGTACTTTGAATATTTTTTATGTTTTTTAACTGTGTTTTGGTAAATCAACGTTTGACCTTGAAGGTTCCCAGCAGTTCCGCGGAACCTCAGGGCTCTGGGTCCGTAGGCGGAGGCAAAAATCAATCTATACTAAAGCGAAGTTCCCCATCACTAACAAAATATATGAAACTGACATTAGTAAGCGTCGTTGGCAATAGTAAAATATCGTTGGCAATAGTGAAGTTCGCTGTAAAAACATTGCATCTAGTCTTAGGGCCTTGGGCCCACAGCCAAACAGTTCTAGAGCGAACTTCGCAATCGGCAATGAAATGTCAAAATATATATGCAAAAGTCACGTGATATTTCGATGGCTTCTATACATTTTGTTAGCGATAACGAACTTAGCTTGAGAATAAATTGCCACTTGGCTACGGGCTCTGAACTTTAACTTAAAACAACAAATGTATTCCCATAGTTTTCGCCTATTAACAATTCACTGAGGAACAGAATAAAAATGAAGGCTCAGAAATTTTAGCACCAGTAAAAATATTAAGGCCCATGCGCAAGTCCGGATTACTTTATTTTGCTCTAAACCAGTAGTCGTAGATTTATCCGTGCTAAGCTGAGGCAACAACATATCCTGAGGATGCCGCATGGAGTGACGAAACGCGTCGAGGTTTTTTGCACATTGGTGTTAGTTACTAAAAACTGTAGTGCATGCGTATTGAGGGAGGGCGGGCGGCGCATTCTGCATTAGCCTGAACTAATACTCAACGCGGTTACAGCTGATGTGGTTTTGTTGCCTGCTAAACGGAAATTAAAAGCAAATTATATTTTTCCTATTTATACAATGCAAATATGTGAGATTGCAGCTACCCATTGATATTGTTGCATCGAAGTGTACCAAGTCTGCTTAGTCAACGTCCATTGTCCATCTTGTTTGCTGAATACCTAGTATCGTCTGACGCTAGTGCCCATAAAACTGGTTTCTGGCGATAAAATATTGATGTACTGCATAATGTATGCTTCCCGTATGAAATATGACAATATCAATGTGACGGATTGGCAGCGGTTTGGGGTCGTACTAATATTTATTTTTCCTTTCTTACCTAAGCAAATGAAACGTGACTCCAATAAGTGAGTCAACTTTTTCAGAATGACTTATCATTGATCGACTTAAAACTTTGCGGGAAGAAATGAAGATGGTCGTTTGGGCAGAAAGGTTCTTGATTTGAGGACATTTGATCAAAAGTGTAGGGTCCACCGGTAAGATGACAAACGAAAGGTTGCAGGTTCGCGGTGGATGCAGGCAGCTTGTACAAGGTTACTTTAGAAATCTAAGGGGGAGGCCTATGTTCAATGGTCGACATCCTGCGTGTGTATGATTAATGATGATGATGAATCTACTCAGTTGTACACTGTCCCTGTATAAAATTGTGAGCTTAAATGAATTATTTTTGTCAGATCTGGAAAAAGGTTGTATAGTTTTCTTTCTAATTAGTTCAAGTTCAAACGTTTAACTACAGTTAAAAAAGGTAACAAAATATTTAAATCACATGTGTTCAGTCTGCTCGCAGGCGTACAAAGGTCAAATTATACAATTACATGAAAATAAAACTGAGATGTCAGTTAGATTACATTAATATACCAAAAAGGTTGATTTAGTCAAATGATAATATAAAAGACAAAGAATATAAACGTGGAACGCTATATTAGCTCTCCAAATACTCGGGTTCGATTCACATCAAGGAAATAGTCAAACGGAAACTATTGGGAGGATTGAGAGGAAAGGTATGAGGATAGAGAACAGTTATTACTTTGTTGAAGAGTTAATAAAAGGAAGATAAGTATTTGTAGTCTTTGCCGCAATGCTTTAAAATAAAATCAAATCCCATAAATGTTATGTTGTTCATCATAGGACAGTTTTTTACTACCTACGACTAAACAAGAAGTATCGACGATTTTCTCGCTCAAGAAACGTACAATAATAATAATAAATTGTTTCAACAAACACACCAATTACCTAGCCCCAAACTAAGCGTGAGCTTGTGCTTTAGTGACTAGGATATCGGATAGACATACTTAAATACTGTATAAACATCCATGACTTGGGCTCATCACACAAACATTTTCAAGATTTAGATATTCATATCATGTGCATAACCGAGCACTGGTACCTTAAACATGAACTGATGTTAAATATTGATAACTACAAGATTGGTAGTTCGTTCACAAGAGAGACTACTACTAGAGGAGGGTCACTCATTCTTTTGAAAAATCAGTTAAATTCTAAAGAACGAAAAGATATTGTGGCGCTCTCGATTGAACGAACTATTGAACTTGCGTGTACCGAACTAGATGACTATATTGTAGTAAGCGTATATAGTCCCCCCGATGCGGATTACCAACTTTTTGAGGCCACGATGGAAAGAGCCTTAATAAAAGTATCTAAATTAAAAAAGACTTTAGTCGTATGTGGAGATTTTAATGTCGACATTTTTAAAAAAAAAACACAAAACGCAGTTAAATTTCTGAATCTTTTTAAATCGTTTAACTTAAGTCATCTTTTTGAAGAACCTACGAGAGTGACTCCCACAACAGCTACTTGCTTAGATATTTTTTTTTGTAATAGCAAAGTAGTTACTGCAAATAAGATCCATAGATTTAAGGATACAATTTTTCATGGCGTAAATGCACTATCTACCTGCAGTAGTGATGTTGACAAATTATATGAAGAACTTTTTAACTTAATAAAAAACGAATTCAACCAAATGTTTACTCAGAAAAAGGTTAAATCCAATCAGTTTATAAGTAAATTTAATGAGTGGGCTACACCAGGTATTCACAAAAGTAGAAATAAGTTATATGATCTGTATAGTATCAGGGAATATTCTCAGGACCCACGTTTTATACAATATGTTAGAAATATTCAAAAATATTTTAAAAAGTTTGCGCCCAGGCTAAGTCAAACCATCTCCGCAGGATAGTAGCAGGTTTCAAAAATAAAGCAAAGGCTACATGGAACATCATAAACAGAGAAACATGTAAAAGTAAATCAAAAGATCGTACATATTCATTGCACGATGGGAGTAGGCTAGTAAATCAAACTCAGAAGTTGCAAATGTTTTCGAAAATTTCTTTTCTAATATTGCACCCAGCACAACTAAATAACTTGCCTCCTCTCCAGAGCTAACTGAGTCCATTCTTAAAAATCAAACATTGATGAGTGTGATTTTCCACTGCACTTCAGACACGTGAGCCCTGATTTTATCATTAAAATATTTTACTAATTAAATATGAAAAAAAACCGAAGACCTATGGGGACTTTCCGTATACATTATTAAAACAATTATTAATTTTGTACCACCTCAATTAGCAACTATTTTCAATACATGTATTGATGAGGGCAAATTCCCAAGTTTAAGGAAATTTTGCAAAATTGACCCACTATTTAAATCTAGTGAGAAAAGTGACTCTTCCAATTTTAGACCAGTATCTATTTTACCAGTCTTAAATAAGATTTTCGAAAAAATTATATTTAACCAGCTTTTATACCATTTTACATTAAACAAGTTATTGCATAATAAACAATTTGGTTTTGCGAAAGTCCAAATACTGCTGATGCAGGAGTCGCTCTCTTGAAACATGTGTTTGACGCATATGATACTCTAAGCATGATGCTATAGGAGTATTTTGTGATCTCTCAAAGGCTTTTGATTGTGTAGATCACAAGATACTATTAAATAAGCTTCGACATTATGGGGTCTCCGCTGGAGCATTGAGTCTATTTAATTCTTATCTTACTGGAAGAACCCAAAAAGTATATATTAATGGAACTGAGTCTTTAGGAGCGCCTTTGATTATGGGAGTGCCCCAAGGATCGATATTAGGACCGTTGTTGTTTTTGATATACATAAATGACCTTCCGTACTTCGTGGATAGTGTTTGTAAGATTGTACTATTTGCTGATGATACGTCACTAATTTTTAAAACCCCCAGGGGTAAAGAAACTTTTGACGATGTAAATGGTGCTCTCTCACAGATGACAGACAGTTGTCATTGGTTTACTTGTAATAATTTATTGCTTAACGCTACCAAAACCAAATGCGTTAAGTTAACAATGCCTAATGTCCGACAAGTCACTACACAGATCGTTGTAAAGGACGAGCCACTTGATTCTTCTAAAACTACTACATTTTTGGGAATTACTCTAGATCACATGCTTCAATGGGGTCCTCATATCGAGACCTGGTCTGGGAGACTCAGTTCGGCTGCTTATGCTGTGAGAAAGATAAGGCTTTTGACTGACGTTGAAACGGCAAGACTAGTTTATTTAAGTTATTTTCATAGTCTCATGTCATACGACATTTTGCTATGGGGCTCGGCCGCAGATATAGAAACAATATTTGTACTGCAAAAGCGAGCCGTGCCATCTGACGAGTCACTAAAACAAGTGTTTAAAGATGTAAAAATATTTACAGTATATTCACAATTTATTTATGAAAATCTGATGTATGTTGGAAGAAATTTGCACTCGTTCTCCAAAAAGAGTGATTTACATAATTTTAATACAAGACATAAAAAAAGCTTGCCGTTCCAAACTTTAGGCTTCAAAAGATTGGTCACATTTATAGGGAGATGTATCACATTTGTTAATAAATTGCCTGAAAATATTGTTGAATTACCTATAGATAAATTTAAATCAGTTGTTAAGAATACTTTAATTTCGAAAGGTTATTATAAAATAGATGACTATATAAAAGATAAAAATGTATGGAATGACTTGTATGTACGAAACAATTGTAAAACTTTGAAAAGAGGCTATAGCCCACAATTGTCCCGAAGCAGTGGTAGGGTTAAGATTGGGACGTGTATAAGTGCCCCTAGTTGGGTCTATATTCAGAAATAAATGAATTTTATTGAATTTTTTATTATTTTATTTGCCCCTTGCGGGATTCGAACCCGCAATCGCATTGTTTAGAAGTCCGGTGCGCGAACGACTACACCAAGACGGTCGTCAAAACAATTGATATACATTCCGCGTAAACAAAAGAGATGCATATTTTATTGATCGTTGACACTGCCGGCGAGAAGTCGCTTTTGACAAGAGCTATCAAAGATAACTCGCTCAGCGATGCTCGCTCGGCGAGCTCAACTAGTGGTCAAATTCTATTCCAAATTAAAATCGATTGGTGGAGGGGTGTATTTAAGGCAAGTGACAAACCTTACTGTCTGAAGTTATCAAGCCGCCCTTGGCTTGATAACTTAACTAGGCTTAACGACTAATACCACAGATATAAGCCGGGACCAGCTGCTTAACGTGCCTTCCGAAGCACGGAGATGCTTATTCTCATGGACGTAACTTAAATGGTCGGAATGGTCACTCATCCAATCACGACCGCGCCGTGGGCTGCTTAACTTTTGGTATCACTACCACAGCGCTGCTTAACTTTTGGTATCACTACCAAAGCGCTGCCGCCACTGCGCCACAAGCACCTCAATAATCCTATTTAGGTGCTTATGGCGCAGTGGCGGCAGCGCTTTCGTAGTAAATAAATAGGTATATCCATACCTACTTATTTCTTGGAATTAAATATTATCAGAACCTAAACATAGCCCCACTTTCGACTGACTCTTCAAATGGAAGTTAGTTATCCATTACTGGCTACCATCAGATAATCATTTACAACTTTAGAACGTTGGCTGGTAGAGAATGCCTTAAGGCATTGAGTCCGCCAATTGTACTTTCTTTTTTGGTCAAAGTCAAAAATAATTTATTCAATTTAGGACACAAAATGCCACTTATGAACGTCAAAAATTTAAAAATCAGTAACATTGGCCCTTAAGGGGCCCGAACATATCTCCTTTTCTTTTGGGCCCTACTAGTGCTTTGAAACAACTGGTGCAATAAAGTTTAAATAAATAATACAATAAATAAATAAACTTTAATATTTTAGCGACAATGTATATGTATAATTGATATCCCCCTAAATATTGTCACAGGACTTGAAAATGTTCAGCGACTGTCAGTATCATGCAATACCTACAGGTATATATTTTTTATAATTTAACAATATTTTTACAAAATGTTAGCTCACAAAAATTGATGGACCGTCTTCTGGTGGGTTTATGGTTGAACTCCACAGCCCCCATTTCACCAATTTGATGTTTTTATATCGACAAACAAACAAACAATCAAATCTTACCTATTTATAATTATTAGTGTAGTTGAAGACTAAGTTCAGGCTACATAATTTTCTTCACCGAACAAAGTGTCTAACGAGACATTTCAGCGAAAATAAGGAGCTCTGCAACTCACTAATTCAGTAATAAGGCAGTGATTTAGTGCAGCACCGCCGGAGGTGGCTCCCGACAGATTTTACAAGCCAACTCGGGTAATTTATTCAAGTCGTTGACGTTAACGCCTTTAAAATTGCGCTGACAACGAAGCGCTGCGTTTTTCGCGCGTTCGCAAAAGTTATTATAACCGCAGCGCTTTTATTAGTCGAAATGTACTGTCGAATTTGCCTTGTGGGAGGTGCCGGATCAAGCCCACATATCGCCATGTACCAATGACTTTTTCTGAGTTATGTTGTTTCACTAACCGATGCTCTTACGGTGATGGAAAACATCGTGAAACCGGCACATTCAAGGGACTGCATGTGTAACCATTTGCCAAACTGGTCAGGTTCCCCTGTTAACAGGGTCACGGAGGTCAGATGGCAGTCGCTGACTGTAATTACCTGATCTGCCACATCCTGGATCATGGTCAGCAGACCTCGCGTGCGGACGCGAGTGCACAAACGGGATAACGTAAGGAGGATGATGATGATTTACTGTCGAATTTGGGATCTTGATACTCAGCCATTATCCTAATTTTCAATTTATTGTTAACACTCCAAACAACGTTGTTCGGGCGATAATAAAATGTCCTCCTAGCCGAATTATGGCCACATACGACAATCTCAGCAGAGAATAGTTGACTGCAAGAGATTTATAGTGCATAAGTAATTAATTAAGAAAATATTGTCATTGAATATCTTGAACACTGCTTTGTGAGTAATTCTTAGTATTCTCAAGCTAAAGCTCAGTATTATTAAATCAAGCTCGCAAGTCACTCACGCTTAAAGTCTATAAATTTGCCTTACAATAACCACGAAAGTAGAGTTTCATAGTAAATTAATCGCTTTAGTCATTCACCAGGTAACTAATCTCTTATAGTTACGCGACTCAGCAGGAAAATCTTTATAAAGATTTAGAATAACAAAATCGGCAATTATGCAAGGTATACTGTGTTAATGCCATAAGCATAATTGAAATTAATGCAATGGGTTCTATCCACACTAGCAGAAGAATCTGTATTTCATTAGTGTCTATAATTTTGTTATACTCTGTACGATCAACAGCGGGGAAAAGGTACATTGCAATGCATGCATGCATTCATCTGAGGACTAAAATCAACTCGGGCTTCCTTTTGGTCCCATTACGGGATGTAAATTTATGAAGTTAGACTTTCTATCATTGTTTAAAATGGAAACACTTATGGTAAATCATGTGGAGTAGTAAGTACATTGTGGCTTCTAGCGTGTATAAGTGCACCCTGAAAGCCTACATGCATAAATAAATGAGTCATAAGACTTTTACTTTTTTATGACTTAAACACACTTAATCTCCGCCAAGACCTTGTCGATTGCGTTGTTTTTTTTTATTACAACATCACTAATTTGACGCAAGTGTCAATATGCTTTTACTAGGCAGACATCAACCATCCAGCAATCCAGACCGTTCAACACCTGACATACTGACATCAAGTAAGATTTATAGTGTGACGACTACGGACAAAAACCGGCTGAATATAATACAATATTTTTACATAGGTATTTTGCTGCTCATAAAGCCCACTTGTGCAAGTCTGGATTAACTAATCCAGACTAATTCAAGGCCTATGATTTGAGTTGAAAGCCCACTCACGCAAGTCTGGATAAGCTAATGCGGAAGGTCCACACGCCCAAGTCGGTATTATCTAATCCAGACTAATTCAAGGCCTATGATTTGAGTTGAAAGCCCACTCACGTAAGTCTTGATAAGCTAATGCGGAAGGTCCACACGCCAAAGTCTGGATTAGCTAATCCAGACTAATTCGAGGCCTATGATTTGAGTTGAAAGCCTACACACGTAAGTCTGGATAAGCTAATGAGGAAGGTCCACTCGCCCAAGTCTGGATTAACTAATCCAGACTAATTCAAGGCCTATGATTTGAGTTGAAAGCCCACTCACGCAAGACTGGATAAGCTAATGCATAAAGTCCACCCGCCCAAGTCGGGATTAACTAATCCAGACTAATTCAAGGCCTATGATTTGAGTTGAAAGCCCACTCACGTAAGTCTTGATAAGCTAATGCGGAAGGTCCACACGCCCAAGTCGGGATTAGCTAATCCAGACCAGCGCAAGGCCTATGGTTGGAGTCGGAAGCCAATTCTCGCAAGTCCGGATTAGCAAATCCGGACTTGCGCATGTGGGCCTAAGTAATAAATAGTAAAGCTCTCCGCAGGCTTGATATTATTACCAAGCCCCATCACCATAAAACTGAGAAAAATCTATACTATATACTTATATTTTTACTATATTATTATATTTATATTATAAAGAGGAAAGATTTGTTTGTTTGTTTGTTTATTTGCATCGAATAGGCTCCGAAACTACTGGACCGAATCAAATGAAATTTGGCACAGAGATAGTTTTAGACACTGGGAAGGATATAGGCTACATTTTGTCGCGATACAAAATCATAAGGGGGGTGAAATGGGGGATGAAAATTTTGAATGGAAAATCTGACTTTTGGCGAGGGCGAAGTCGCGGGGAACTGCTAGTACTAAATAATTTGAGCCTACTGAATCTACTCTAGTTGAAAAAAGTCAACGCCGCATTTTCCGCGCAGTTAGCCCCGAAACAAAAGGTGAAAATGACTTTAGTTTTTGCGCTATTAGCGCGACCATTTTTTGATAGACGCAGGTAAACCTGGCTTTTTAGGTCCGCATGATGCTGAATGGAGTCATTTGTAATGTTAGCAGGTTTTTGGCTAGCAAATTAATGTTTGCACAAGAATAACATTTGCACGTCCATATGTCTACGACAAACATTACATTCTGACGACCGTCTTGGTGTAGTGGTTCGTGCCCTGGACTTCTAAACCAGGCGGTTGCGGGTTTGAATCCCGTAAGGGGCAAATGGTTGTGTGATGAGCACGAGCATTTGCACCTAAGTCATGGATGTTTATAAATGTATATAAGTATGTCTATCCGTTATCCTAGCCACCATAGCACAAGCTCACGCTTAGTTTGGGGCTAGGTAATTGGTGTTTTTGTCGAAACAATTTATTAATATTATTATTCCTAGGGAGGAAAAGTGCCGCTTTACCATCGCATCAAGTTTTGTAATGTTACTGAGCAGTTGATATGAAAAAATAAACATCTGATAGTAATTCAATTAGTGCTAGAAATAACATTTGAAGAGGGTTTTTGCAAATTTTAATTAAGTCCGTGACTAGAAAGAAAAATGTTTAAATCCTATTTTTTTAATTAACATTCAGAGAAAATTTTTAAAGCTTATAATTAAGAATTTCAACTTAATTCTACTTTGCTCTTCAGTTTTGGTATGCACTTTAAAATTACAATCTACCTGCCTAATTGAATTAATAATTGTACAGTCACGAACATCAATATGTATACATCGGCATTCGATTTGAGACCTTAATACATCATCCTCATCCTCCTAGCGTTATCCCGGTTGTGCACTCGCACGCGAGGGCCCAGGGTATCAGGTAATTACAGTGGAGCGATTGCCATCTGACCTCCGTAACCCTGTTACCAGGGGACCCTGGCCAGTTTGGATCATGGTTACACATACAGTCGCCTGAATGTGCAGGTTTCCTCACGATGTTTTCCCTCACCGTAAGAGCATCGGTTAGTGAAACAACTAATGTACATAACTCAGAAAAAGTCATTGGTAGATAGCGGCACGTGGGATCGAACCGGCACCTCCCGCATGAGAGGCAACCCGCTAGCCACTGCGCCACCGACGCTCTTTGTGACCTTAATACAATGGCACAAAAACTTATTTCATTTCATTGCTTGCGTGTAAAATACACCACCACCAGACCACCCCTCTTTGATCTTGAGACCACCTCTATTCCCTAGGTAATACGTATAAAAACTGGTTTCGTAGTTCAGATGGGTTAGCGTGCTGCTGATTGTACATTGCTAACAATTTTATGCAATTTCCATGAGTCCATATTAAAATTATGAATTGCATTGATATATGGATCAAACATAATTAACCACGAACAATTATCTAACCAAGACCAATATTGTATGTGTATGATTTGAATACGTGTGAGAATAGCACGCATAAATTAAAGCCGAAACCTTGCCTAATATAATTTGTCTAAACACAAATTGAATAACGCATTTATTTACATTAACTTAGAATAAGAAATTAACTATAGTCTAGACGTTAATAAATTATTATGGTAACTAACTGTAATTACACAACGTGAAATTTCGTTACGAGCAAATATTTAAATGGTGGTTAGTAGGTACAGATATAAGAAGTATATTTAGACTAGCAGTTCCCCGCGACTTCGCGGAACAACAGATATCATCTTACAGAGTGAGGTCCTAGACAGATGCTAGAAAATGGTACAAATACCTAATGCTTAACAGCCGCCAACACTCGAGACCTCTGCTGGGGGCATTAACTGGTCACTACGCCACAAATAAAATGCTTCTCAGAATGGGGCTAACTCTGGACGGCAGCTGCAGAGCCTGTGGGGAAGAGCCAGAAGACATGAAGCACTCGATGTGTGAATGCGATGCACTGGCTAAAACCCGAATGGGTCTTCTTGGATTGGCTTACCCAGACTCGGAAGACTATAGGCTCTTCAGACCTAAAGACATAGTAAAATTTATACAGGAATTCTTTAAGGAACACTGAAGAGTAAAGGTATGGGTAGTCACAAAAGATCCTAGTGGGTCGAGGTGCTCCGTGGGTTGATGCCCATGGCCCCTATAAAGTTAAGATAAAATAAGAAGATAAGAGGTCCCAGACAACTGGGAAGGTAGAAACCTAAGTAGTAAACTGCGATTACATCTTCCTATTTCCTATGTAGGATGCTTCACAAATAGACAGTGTGGTACAATCCCGGATCATGGTCCATAGCGGACTCTGGGGCATCGTGTGCGAGAGCACAACCAGGCAAACGCTCAGATGATGATAATGATACAAGCTACAGTAAATACGAATTCTATACAAGATGTTCAAAAATACAATTTACATTTCAAACAGGCCAAATAAAGCATGACAAAAACTTCTTGCGAAAATTAGCGCGTACCATTTCCGTCTACGGAAAATTTACCCGACTCTGAAATTCAGTAAAATTGTGAGAAATTCAGAATCAAAACGACAACAGCACAAATGAGACACCATTCAGAGGCCGTCGGCGACCGGAAATGAAGGGTCCAGGATGGTTACTTCCGGCCGCCATATTGGACCCGCCCTCTGCATTGGCTGGAGGAAAACTTTCTTTGCAATTCGAATGTATCCCCTTTAATTCGGTATGTAAAGTAAAAAACAAGCCATGGTAATTTCAAAACCATTTAAAGATTTTATGAATCACTATACAGTTACTATTACCACCTAAAATTGAAAGGCTTACTTTTACGAAAATACGAAATATAATTTATCCTTCATATTATGCCCTCTTAACGCATCGGGAACCGACATATGACGTTACTATTTACATATGTTGGAGTTTGCAATTGAGAAAAGAGTTTGCTTCCAAAGACAATCCTGTTAATATGAGAGAAAGTCGTCATAAGCATGCTTATGACGTCACAATTTTAAATTTTTCAATGATTAATCCTTGAGTCAAAATACTCAAATTACTTTAATTTAGTATTTACTTCAAGAAAAAAAAATCCTAATATTTACTTTACATACCGAATTCTGAGAAGGTACCTAATGATAGGTAACGTGATAGTGTGTTGTGTGTGTAGTTATATTTAACCGACTTCAAAAAGGAAGAGATTCTATATTCGTCAGTATGCATAATTTTTTTTAATGATTTCTCCGTGGTTTTTTTTTTCAATTGAAAAAGCATACTCCTGAGGTGGTCCCAATGTCATCGAGTCAGGATCTGATGACGGAATCCAAAATATTATGTCAAATAAAATTCATACACAAAATTCTGCGTTTGAAAAAACAACTGCTTTCAAAAATCGCACTAAAAGTTACTAGGTAATAACTTTCGGTGCTCTAGGTGTAAGAAGTCTGTGCCAGCATAGACGTACACATAACATTAGGTCACACGTATGAATACTCTGAATTGCCACCGACTTCTTGCCACGTTCCTTTAACTTAGCCATAAAAAAGTTATGTCCAGGCGGATGTTTTTCTATTATTTATTTAATTATATTATCTTATCACTAAGTAACATGTGTGAACGGTATGAACAAAAGCTTTACCGCGTACCGGTACCGTTGTATCTACTTTTAACGACAATCACAATCTAGTACCTAATGGCAAGTTTAAGTTTCGTACACACAAACATTACTATGCTTTTTAACGCAAAGTTTTGTATGAATTTTTGAAGTATTTTGAAAAATAAATTAATTAAGGCAACCAACTTCAATTTCAGTATATACTAATTTCAGTATTACGTAGGTAGGTACATACATAGCTACACAATCATACGCTACTTAACAGATTTTACATAATAAAACAAACACTAAGCTGAACTAATTGCTTAGTTTTACAACTCGACTTATCGCCTAGAAACAGAAATTAATAACAGTCTGGTTCAGAATAACAGTAAACCTCAACTAACTGTCAGTGCACATTGCAACTACACTTGGTGTAGACAAAGCGCTGCCACAATGTACATGACACATAGCAATAACTCAAATGTGAACTTTCATATTAATGTAGGACTGAAATCTAGCACAAAAGTTGGAATAAATGCCAAGAGGCATTTATATATATTTAATACAACACTTAATACAATCGAACAAATAGAATCCTGATCCTGACCCACCCCAGGTTATTTTTTTACAAATCCTAATGCAATAAGGTCGAATTTCGTATATACTTACTATGCATGTTAATTGCTTGTCATATTATTGTCTGACAGACAAAACATACTGCGCCGACCCCAAATATAATGGGAACAGGGCAAGCGAATGATGATTATTGTCTGACAGCAAAAAAAATCCGCAAGAAGATACGTCACAGATATAATTATAATGTCCTCCTAAAACGAATTTGACTACGGCGGCCAATTTGTAATCCTATGTCCCATTTTGGAACCAATCCCAGCTTTCAAACGTTAAATGGACTGACAGTCTAACATGATCTCTAAAGTATCACTATATGGGGTAGTCAAAGTCAAAAATATTTTTTTCAGTTTAGGACAGAAAATGCCACTTACGAGGGTCAAACTGAAAGTTCTTAGAACTGGCCACTTATAAACAATATAATAAAAAAAATATTCTAAAATTTGAAAATAGAACTCTTTGCCAATATTACTGAGTATATATTTCATTCATTTGTCATTTGTTTTACGACTTGGCGGCAAATTGAAAATTGTCTGTGTCACGTCAAAATGAATTTAACACGAGAAAATTTTCGTGCAATGATTTTTTATGACTTTCGATGTCATTTAAGTCAACAAGAAAGTTATGATAGACTACGATTGGCCTTTCACGATGAAGCCCCATCTCGTGCGACTGTTTACAACTGGTTTAATGAGTTTAAACGTGGTCGCACTAATCTCACTGATGATGTACGTGAGGGACGGCCTTCTACGGCGACGACTGAAAATAACATCTGTGTTGTGTGGCGTATGATAGAGACTGACAAAAGAGTGACCTATCAGCAGATTCGGACAAGCTTAGGCATCGGTATGAGTCAAGTGCACAAAATCCTCCACGAACATTTAGCGGCCAGGAAGCTTTGCGCCCGGTGGATACCTCATAATTTGACTAAGGCTCAAAAACTCCATCGTGTGGATTGGTGCCGTAAAATGATTGAAAGATTTAACGGAGGTGACTCAAATGCTGTGTTCGACATACTAACAGGTGACGAAAGCTGGATTTACTGTTATGATCCTGAAACCAAAAGACAATCTGCTCAGTGGGTGTTTCCTTTCGAGGAGTTGCCAACTAAAGTGAAGAGAGATCGAAGTGCGGGAAAAAAAATGGTGGCCTCGTTCTTTGGAAGGATAGGTCATTTCGCAACAATTGTGTTAGAGGATCAAAAAACAGTTTCTGCAGAATGGTACACTACCAATTGTTTGCCACTTGTCTTGGAAAAAGTTCGAGAGAAACGACCTCGCAGTAGGATCCTCCTTCACCACGACAACGCCTCGTCGAACACCGCCAAGCGAACGATCGACTATTTGGCGACATCAAACGTTGAATTACTGGGTCACCCGCCGTATAGCCCCGACCTCGCGCCTTGTGATTTTTATTTATTTCCAAAAATTTAAGAAAAACTTAAAGGAAAGTGGTTTATGAATGCTGAAGAAGCGGTGGCTGCGTATCGCGATGCCATTGAAGAGACCCCTAAGGACGAGTGGGCAAAGTGCTTTTCCCAGTGGTTCCATCGCATGCAGCGGTGTATTGACGTCAATGGACAATATTTTGAAAAGATATAATAAAACTAATAACTGGCTAATGTAATCAGTTTTTGATTTTCTAAGAACTTTCAGTTTGACCCTCGTATGAACGCAAAAATCAGTAATATTGGCCCTTAGGGGGCCTGAACATGTTTCCTTATATTTTGGACCGTACTAGTGCTTCGCTAGTATTTACATATCCTCTATCCGAACTTCTGAATCGTGTTTTGTAGTTAGCCTACTGTGTACGTACATATTATGTGTTTTCTTCAGCTTTGCTTTAGTACCCGGGCTTAATGTTTGTCTTCGGCTATCTAGTTTCGGCCGCGACATCCAGTTTATCAACTGTGAAACGCTATTTGTTAGTTTTAACTGGGTTTAGCGAATTAAGCAGCTGAATCACAAAGACCGTTTTGGGGTAGTGAAGGATCTACCTCCTAGCACAGAATAAGTACTAGTACTCCGTACAGAAGTATGACTTTGCAATGAAATTCAAAGAAATATCTACTCAATGTTGTCATCGATATGGTGTAATTCAGTTCGCCTCAGACTCAAGCACATTTTCGTGTAGACACCTACAGAAATACATTGCAAGATAATTTCATTCTTATAACTCTGGAATATGATTCATAATACACTAAACCTATTCAGTGACGTACTATCACGCAACGCGATAGGGTTGACTGCCACAAGAAACTACTTACGTCATCTAGCGCATCTTTCTAGGACTTTATTCACGCTCGTCCAACCAGCAACCTAGTGTCGCGCACCGCCGGTGAATAAAACGCGGAAGCGTGTCGCTGCCGGCTAGCGACACCCAACTTGTTTAGCCCCTTACCAAGGGGTCGCCGCGCGTAGGTACGTTTTTGCTACCTACGCGGGAAGATACACAGCCCTGCTCCTAGTTGTCCACCCCGAGCAACGACATCTATATCTACATAACAGGGGGATCAGCGGAGCTACGTTGATCCTAACAGCGGTGGTAGGCTCCGTTAGGTGCAGCCTGGTATCTACCACCCTTCCATCGGAGCCCGACGCCAAGCAGCCTGCTGTGTGCCCTCGGTGAGTGCCAGAACTTTCTGGATGACTCTGTCTACGCTACGTTACCCGTGCCACGTAAAGCACGTTAAGCCGTTGGTCCTTCGCCGGATCTCTCTCCGGTTATATCTGATTGCCGTCTTACCGAACTATGGGAGTGAAGGAACTGAGTGTGCATGTGTATTGCGTAAATACTTGTGCACTTTAATATCTCTTTCGTACCTGGTTCATCTGTGTGCTGCCATTGCCGTAATCCGGTAGGAGATTCATTATTAATATTAGCCTAGGCTGTTCAGTATCTAATAATAGTTGAAGAATCAATTTTCTACTTTACAAACTGATGTAATCAGGACTCTGTTCCGGATACAAACGCTAATTTAAAAGCCAAGTTAACCTATCGAGGCCACGAGGGCCCCGAACCATCCACTCTATGACTGAATACTTCATGAGACATCCTAATAGCTGAAGCTAACGCAGTAAAAAAAATTACAGAAACTGGTTCAACCTTTCATCGTTATTAAATTTAAAACAGAGATAACCTCTTGCGACCTTACTGGTCAATAAAAAAGCAGTTTTTGATATATGAATTAACTGTTGTTTGTCCCGATTTGACGACAGTCTTGGTGGAGTGGTTTTCTCCTGAATAAGAAACCAGCGGCCGCAGGTTCGAATCCCGCAAGGGTCAAATGTTTGAGTGACACGAGCATTAGTAAGTCATGGATGTTTTTAAAAATATTAGTAGGTATGTCCATTCGCTATCCTATTTGCCATTGCACAAGCTCCCGCTTAGTTTGGGGCTAGGTGACTGGGGTTAAGTTTAAAAAAAGGGGTTTTTAACATATTTAGATTAGTAGTAGTAGTAGTAAATAATATTAGCAGTTAAATAAATCACAGTTGATGTTACATATCAGTACTAATTACACTAAACATGTTGATCGACAAATTGTGTTCATATGCGATAAATCTCCCTTGAGAGATTACAAGTAAAAATTCATTACGCCCACACGTTGTCAACGATAGAATCTAAAGTTTAATTTCCTTGAAAATCTCAGTTTATTTTGCAGACTAAGTTATCCTGGTAATACTTCCAAGGATCCACTGTGGGTTTGTTTTTTATATTAAAAGAAGCTACTTTATAGCGCTTGCTCTAGGGCTGTTACTACTAATTGAAATAATTTCCCAGAGGCCAATAATTTTCATGATGAGAGACCATTATTCGTGATTTAGTGATCATATCAGGCAACTTACCTTCCGTGGTTGAATGGCGCCAGATGGTATATCTGTAACAATTGACCATTAAAAGGTTAATACCCGCATTTTTAATTTTTAAACCTAATTTGTTATGTTAAGGGGGTGCAGCGCGAAGCAAGTCGAGTGAGTCTAAACGATCTTCAAACAGAATCAAACTTATTAATATTAGTAATTAGATCCATTTGCTTTAAAGTTTAAGACTTGATGATTTAATTAGAACAATAGTTTTATTCTGCGCAATGCGCAAAAACATCAGACATTTGTGTTAATAACTGAAAAGTGTTCATATTTTCTTATTTATATTTTATTCGTGTATATTTAAAAAATGGGGACCTGCGGAATATCAATACAATCATTTTCATGTACAAATGATTGTTTCATGCGTAAAAATCACCAAATTTTCGAAAAAAAATGCTCTTAGATATCATTAGCTACAAGTCATGTTTATTATATCATAAAAAAATGTTTCAAATTTCAACAAGACAGGGCCCTTGCAATGATTAGGCTAACGTCAATAAGTTGTTTTAATGTATTTAACTAATTCAGCTCATCGTACAAGTGATTTAGAAATACGTTAATTTTCTCAATTTCGTGCAGGACCGCCTAAAAACGGACGAAAAAATAGTTTAAACAGTGGCTGAGTTAATAAAAACTATAATATAACCAACTTTTATAATAATATACCAACCAAGGTACTGAGCCTAATTTATGTCCAACGCCAACGGAAAATTCTTCAATCTTTTCTTTTTTAAATTGATACCTTTAAAAAATAGGTGACATGATTTATGTTACTTTTGTTTAAATATTTGTCTGAGCTAATACAGATGTTATTCAAAAAATATTATATTTTCATTAATTTAGATCAGAGCCTTTGATCTGTTTTAATTTCCGTCCGTATTTTTCCAGGACTGGATAAAAAAACAAGTGTGGAACGATATTTTACCAATTTATTTTATGTTTAATTCAGTTATAAGTTTATTTTTCCCAGCCCTACATAAGAAGCATTATTCACTGGCCCAGGTGTATAGGTCTCGATTCAGCAAATGAAATGCGCTAGATTGGAATAGTTTGGCTTGGCGCACCGCCTGTACGTCTGTACGTGTAGAAATGTATTTAATTAAACGTTGGCGTTCCTGTTTCTCAGACTGCCGTCCAAATTAAATGTAATAAGATAACAGAAATTATTGCCGGTTCTTTTTTGTCGTGTTGACCGGTGTCAAACTAAAATAGTATAGCGTAAAGCTATATTATTAAGGAGAAAGACAAGGCGCCATTTCTCCATACAAACGTAGTCCCCTGTTTTCTCCCTGGATAATGGCTAAAGGCAAAACTATTTTTCATCATAAAATCTAAATTTACCATCGCTATGCTCTTATTTTTCGTTTTCACTCATATTCGAATTAACCAAGGAAATGTGAGCCTTCAAAAACTAAGAAAATTGCCAAATTTCAACCTCAACTTTCGCTCGCCAAAAAAATCTACGCAAATTAACTCTAAAACTAAAACATAGGAGCGTAGTCCAAACCGTAGTTCAAAAGTATCAACCATTTCAGAAAAAAAATATTATCATTTGTCAAATTTTGGACGAGGACGGGGACATCGAAATGCTGTTTGGTCAAATGTAAGAAGCGTTTTATAGTCTGAGCTCATTTGTCCCTTTCTTGCTTGGGCGGCGGCCAGATATTTCATAGAGACAGACACATTTTATTCAAATACCTATTCTTCAATTGCCACGTGACCGCGTTTCCTCTCAAGGGTGTTCGTCATTCGTGACAAACGTTAAGGCAGATTATTACCACAGTTGATTGATAAGTATGTATTATTACTAAGCTTGTAATCAAGGTATATCTGCTTCACAGTTCGCTGTTGTGAAATGTTTTATTCCATCAACGATTTTTAAATGTTGCCATAAAAATGGAGTTAAAATTGAGCGCACGTAAAACGGTAACAGGTTTCCTTAATGGCCCCAGCTCACTTGCCAAAATCCCTTTCATTACATGAATTAAATTGTTTCAAGAGTATGTACCTACTATACCTACTTGCATTTGATAGTTATATTTGTAAGATAGATTTAAGCACTCGTATGAAATTCTGGTCATATAAGTGTGTAGCGGCTCGACGACGATAAAGGTTGAAGACCAAAAACGCAACGTGCGATTTTTACATCGCAAGCTCCAAAACTGCTTACGATGCAAAAACGCAATGAGTCGCCAAGCGCCAATAAGTCGCCAAAAAAATTGTTTCGTTATCCAACTTAAATACTAAGTTTGTACGGTTGCTTATCTAACTAACGAATTCAGATTAGTGTCAAAATATTTTAATTCTGTGCTTCCAGGCTTCTACTTATGGCTCTTGCTTGAGCGTCAATTATAAAATATTATATTGTTTCAGCAAACACACCAATTACCTACCTCTGGTTTTATAGTCTGAACTGCGAACCACTACTGTGTACTACAAACTGTGAACAAACAAATCACAGCAAATGATTACGTATTTGATTAAACGATTAGCGATGGGCGATTGTTCGAAACGAGTAAGCTCGCTCAACAATTCGCAAGCCAGTTATTAAAAAATGTATTGTAGTAATGTATAATAAATTAAACCAGTAACTGAGCCATAGTAAATTGTTTACGCAACGTTTTACTTTTCTTTTATGATTAGCTATTTAGCCTATTCAGGGACCCTACCAGGGGGGTTACAGATTATTTGACAGTAAGGTAACATGAGTAGTTAATGTAATAAGGTTGACCAACTTATTTAAATACAATTTTGATTGCCTTGTTGGTCTAGTGGTCAGCACGCTGGCTCCTATCCACGAGGTTCCGGGTTCGAATCCTGGGTCGGGCCGAGAGTGTTTGGGTTTTTCTATCTTGAAATTACTCAGACACAGCTCCGGAGTCAGGAAGTTGGTGGTGTTAACACCCCCGTGCCTCGGAAAGCACGTTAAGCCGTTGGTCCTACGCATCTCTCTACGGTCATGTCGGACTGCCGTCTCACCGAATTATAAGGGTGAAGGAACAGAGAGTGCACCTGTGTATTGCGCACACACTTGTGCACTATAATATGTCCCGTGCAGTTTGCTAATTTCTGTTGAAATAGGCCGCCGTAGTCGAAATTCGGCTAGGAGGACATTAAAAAAAATTCAATTTTACGGTGGGGAGGCTAATGGACCAAAACTTGCATTTTAAAGTTTAAATTTCGTAAATGGAGCAATAAATGGAAAAATTGTTTTAAAAATCCCGTAGTCATTTAACAACCTACCCTACGATATCCTACACAATTTGGTAGACGACAAAAAATCATCCTTACTTCACATGTAGGCGAGCTACCCAAAAAAGAACCAACATTTTATTCTACAACTTTGTCGGCGTAATTGGTATACATACACCTACAAAATTACAGCTTCTTAGTACTAACGGTCTTTTAGCAAATTCTCGGACAGACGGACATGACTACGGAACCCTAAAAATCGGTCCACAGTCACAAACACTCACAGAATGGCCCTACTGGATCCCCATTCGATTGTGGAGCAACTTCTGTATACAGGGCGGTTTTATTGTTATATCTCTAATCCTTATAATTAATTAAGCTACATTCCGCAAGAGGGCGCCCTTTGTTATTTAGGTTCTTATTAGGGGAATCAACTTATTTTAAGCGGACAAGTTTACTTTTGAATCTTTAAAAAACCTTAGTTAAAAATTTAAGTCGCAAACGAATATGAAAACAGACTTGACAATAACCAGATTTTTTAGCATTTTATTTACGAAACTTAAATAACTGGTCCATAATAAGTCATTTAATAATGTAACCACTTACGTTGTTGACTTAAAAAAATAAGGTTCTCAAAAGAGAGGAAATGAGGTAAGTTTTTTTTAATGGCAGCAATCTCAAAACAACCCTTTTGATATGGATACCTGATAAGAAATTACGTTTTTTTTCATATTCAAGTCCGTATTTTATGAAAATAATCAAAAGTATAAGCACATCTGTCTATATGAATCTAAGGAAATGTACCTAAAGCGATAATTAGGAACGAGTGACGTTGATTGATTACGAATAATTAACTTAACGACAAAACTCGAGGAAAAGTAACGTAAAGTCATATTAATTTCAAAAATTTAATCAAATGGCTCTTTTAATTTCAATATGATTACGATCAGCTTATAAAAAGCAGGATAAATGAAAAGGTTTAACTGAAAATAAATCAAAAGTTTTTTTTATCTACCATTTTGACATTTGGTTTGCCTTTTTAGCACTTTCACAGCACAGCACTGCAGTTTCACATTTCACCGCTTGATCCGGACGAAGTGTCAAAAAGGCTTTATATCACTATAGCTTATCCGGCTGAACTGCTCGCGTCCGGGCCATTCCCGGTACACATAGCCCCACATAAACCTACCCTGATCTGTCAAATTTCCACAGCCATATTTCAACGTTATGTTGATCACATAGAGTTTTAAATCATTTGAGATATTTTGACTGATTTGGGTAAGTTGATGTGGCCCACTGTGCATGCCGACCCACAAGCTCAACCTTGTAACTCCATCGGATCTCGCTGGTGTAGAGTTAACTATCGATAGTCCAAGGGCCCTTAGATAAGATGCAATCTTTTTACAGCTCACTTCGCTATCGCCAAGGAAATGTCAAAATAATAAAAAATGATGATTCGATGGCTTATGTCAGTTTCATATATTTTGTTGGCGACGGCGAACTTCGCTTTAGAATAGATTGCATCTTGTCTACGGGGCCTGCCCCGGGTCTGGGAGGACAAACCTGCAGGGCCCCCCCCTGCAGGAAGCACTAAATGGTATTGTAAAATAGTAAAACAAAAACTTACGAAAGTAAATTTTCGCACAAATTGATTAACCGTGGCGTCTGGTGGGGCTCTCTGACCCGTCCAAGTGTCGTAAAAATACATAAAACAGAAACATGTTTCACAAAGCGTAGCACAGGTCATTTTACTACACGTAAATGATACCCAATCATTTTAAAATGTTATTTTTTTGCTCACTCACACTTAAGTTAATTTTAGGAATATCCGACTACGCTCATGCTTTTCATCCAAAATAATAATAAGTCAAGAGAGGGAATGATTACTAGAGTTTTTGTCCGGTTTGAAAAATCCGGTTAAGTGCTAGTCGGACTCGCGCACGAAGTGTTCAGTATTAACCACCCTTATCACTTAGAGCGCTTTTACATTTAGTCGACTTTAGCAGCGTGACTACGAGTATAACGACACAGTCGCGCTGTCAAAGCTTTTAAAAAGTGCCTTCAAAATATGCTTGTCCTATAATGATGCAACACTAGCTCAGCGCCTTCACTGAATGCAGTGAGCACATGCTAATGTCGCACAGCTGCTAACGCGCTTCTGCCGCGCTTAATAGTAAATTATCAGCAGCGCGGATCCTAAGCTAAATAGAAAGGATGGATGCTACTACTACTTATGATGCTACAAATAGGATGAAGTCATCCTTACTAATATACTAATTAAAAATTACTATAAATGCGAAAGTGTGTCTGTCTGTCTGTTACCTCTTGACGCTTAAACCACTGAACCGATTAAGATGAAATTTGGTTTGAAGACAGTTCGAGACCCTGGAAAGGATATAGGCTACATTAGGTCGCGATATAAAAACATTAAGAGGGTGAAATGGGAGGTGAAAGTTTATATGGAAAATCCAACTCTTGCGGGCGAAGTCGCGGGGAACCACTAGTAGTCATATAAGTGCTTAACGAGGCAGTCGTATTTGACATATCCGATGGAAATAACGAGTATATATCGAGTAGCTCCATCATCGACTCTGTCTGTGTCACGTCTGGCTTAGTCAAGAGCAAACCTATTTCAAAAAAAATAAAATAAAAAAATAAACAAAATATCGAATAGAGAACATTCTTGCTACCTTGTATACGTCGTTTGAAAAGTTTCCGTTGAACAAACATAGCTTGAGGCCTTATGTTACATTCATGTGAACGAGTTTACGCGCCCTGCGACGATGAGAATGTACTTACTATTTGTAGGAAACACATTGTTCAAGGCAGAAGCGATTGTCGCAAACAGGGCAGACTTGACGTAATCTTTTCTACAGCGAAGTTCGTTATCAGTAACAAAAGAAAAATTAAAAATATTTTGCCTTAATCCGCTAAGAAACGAAGGCGCAGGCACAATACTACACCAACCGTTACCGCGTTGAGTTTTAGTTCAGACAACTGCAGGATGCACCACCCGCCATTCCTCTATACGCATACAGTACAGCTAATGCAGTTGTTAGTAACCAACACCGACAATAAGTCTCGACGCGTTTCGCCACTTCACGCGGCATCCTCAAGAGATGTTGTCGCCTCGGCCACAGAATACTAGTACTTCGTACAGAAGTATGACTTAGCAATTGTATTCAAAGAAATGTCTACTCAATGTCGTCAACAATATGGCGTAATTTAGTTCGCCTCAGAGTCAAGCACATTTTCGTGTAGACACCTACAAAAATCCATTGCAAGATAATTTCATACTTATTGCTCTGGAATATGATTCATAATACACTAAACCTATTCAGTGACGTAATATCACGCGACGCGATAGGGTTGACTGCTACGAGAAGCTTCTAACGCCATTTAGCGCCTCTTTCTAGTACTTTATTCATTCTCGTCCATCCAGCAACGTAGCCGCGCGGCCGCCGGTGAATAAAAAGCGCGAGCGTGGCTCTGGCCGGTAGCGACACACAACTTGTTTTAGCACCTACGTAGGTGCGCCGCGCGTAAGTACGTTTTTGCTACCTCCGCGGGGAGATACACAGGCCTGCCTCGGCTGAACTGTCGCAATTTATGCTAACAAAACTTATGAAACTAGCATAAGTCATTGAAACATAATTTATGATGACTTTTGCATACATATTTATTTTGTCATTTCGTTGGCAATAGCGCAGTTAGCTCTAAAATAGATGGCATCTTGTCTATGAGCCGTTAGTAAGGTTAATGGAAGTACTTATGTATTGATCAAGTGCTGTGCTTCTAGTAATTAAAAGACTTACATCAATTAATTTGGCGACACAGGGCCCTTAGACAAGATGCAATCTTTATAGCTATTGTTCGCTATCGCCAACAAAATGTATGCAAAAGTCACGTGACATTTCGATGGCTTATGTCAGTTTCATACATTTTGTTAGCGATAACGAACTCCGCTTTAGAATAGATTGCTTCTTGTCTACGTGCTCTGGTTCGCGAAGGATGACCGAGTTATTACATATCTCTTCTTTCTATAATCTAGGGCATGCAACCAAAATGTTACATTCCGCCCTTGGAAAGCTTTACCGCCCAATGTGTTCTGCGCTTCAAGCACTCGCACGCGAGGGCCCAGGGTCCGCTGACCATGATCCTGAACGTGGCAGATCAGGTAATTACAAAGGAGCGACTGCCATCTGCCCTCCGTGACCCTGTTAACAGGAGAACCTGACTAGTTTTTGGACTATGATTACACATTCAATCGCCTGAATGTGCAGGTTACCTCACGATGTTTTCCCTCAACGTAAGAGCATCGGTTAGTGAAACAACTAATATACGTAACTCAGAAAAAAGTCATTGGTGGCACGTGGGATTGAACCCGGCTCCTCCCGCATGAGAGGCAACCCGCTAGCCATTGCGCCACCGACGCTTCAAGCTTGTGCCAAACCACAAAAAACCCCATTACGAATGAAATGTAATACAAACTTGTCTACTTCAACCGAGCTTTCGTCTTTCCAAGAAATAATAAAGTAGGCAATACATTGTCGCCGGCTTACCTACGGTTGACAGGAGTTTAACCTTTATGAACTGCTGCGGGAATTTTGAAAGAATCGGATGTAATTAAAGTGGAATTTATATAGCTTATATTATATTCAATGTTAACTTAAGACGGGATTTGAACCTACGACGTTTGGCTAAGCCAAAGGTTCATATCCTACCTGTGTGCACGGTATATAGATGTAGACGACGGTGTATAGATGCGCTCGCCCATCCGTAGATTCTAAATTCCAAAATACGGCCAAGATAAACTACTGTAAGAAAACAAATCTCTCTATTGTGGTGTGTGCGAGTTTTTGGTTCCTTATTTGAACTTATATAAATAAGAGAAAAACAGGGAGTGTTAAAAAACATTAAAAACAATTAGGAAAGAAGTTTTTAATTTCGTAATTGTATATTTTTATTTTATCTTTAAACTTGTCCCTGTATGATTCCCAAATATTATTATAATAAAATAATTACTCACGATGGAAAATTCTTTAAGCCACAGGATTTTTTAGTGTGGGCACAGATTATGTAATAGTTGTGTGGGGCCAACAGTTTAAAGCTCCATACAACAGTTGCCATATCGAAATATAGTTGTGTGAAATCGTCATTATGTAGTTATTTCTTGTGCCATGTAAAATAATCAGTTGAGTAATTAATTCCTCTGTTTTAGTAAGTATTTCCTATACTTAAAGGTTGTCTGGAAAAGATCGCACCTTGCGATAAGACCGCCTAATTTGTACATCTTGCCGCGTAAATTGTATTACTGTTACTTTATGATTTACAGTAAAATAAAAATAAAATGTTTCAACAAACACACCAATTACATAGCCCCAAACTATAGATAGACATACTTATATACGAGGCATCCATGACTTAGGTACAAATGCTCGTGCTCATCACATAAACATTTGCCCTTTGCGGGAATCGAATCCGCAGCCTCTGGTTTTGTAGTCCGGAGCGCAGACCACTAGACCAAGACGGTCGTCAGTAAAGAGGTATCTATCTAATTAAATGTTTGTAAGAAACTACGTCACTCTTAGATCTACACACATTTGTTGGTATAGTTCTACGAGTAACGTTTTACACACACTATGCAGGTAATTGGCAGCACGTCAGGATACCCATTTGAACTTCAAAAACAGTTTTTATTCCGTACGTAATAAATGCGTTCAGGCCTGTGTATCTCCCCGCGTAGGTAGCAAAAACGTACCTACGCGCGGCGACCCGTTGTAAGGGGCTA
The DNA here is from genome assembly GCA_949316185.1 of Pyrausta nigrata. Lineage (NCBI taxonomy): Eukaryota > Metazoa > Arthropoda > Insecta > Lepidoptera > Crambidae > Pyrausta > Pyrausta nigrata. Next base: position 1,501,356 of record OX438943.1, read on the forward strand.
AACAAGTTGCGTGTCGCTAGCCGGCAGCGACACGCTCGCACGTTTCAATCACCGGCGGTGCGCGACACTAGATTGCTGGTTGGACGAGCGTGAATAAAGTCCTAGAAAGATGCGCTAGATGGCGTAAGTAGCTTCTTGTGGCAGTCAACCCTATCGCGTTGCGTAATAGTACGTCGCTGAATAGGTTTAGTGTATTATGAATCATATTGCAGAGTTATAAGAATAAAATTATCTTGCAATGTATTTCTGTAGGTGTCTACACGAAAATGTGCTTGAGTCTGAGGCGAACAGAATTACACCATATCGTTGACAAAATTGAGTAGATATTTCTTTGAATTTCATTGCTAAGTCAAACTTCTGTACCGAGTACTAGTACTTATTTTGTGACGCGGTCTCGAGGTCAAAGTGGCGTAGTCTGACGTGCGGCCAAGTGTAGCACTGATTCCTTCACATACAATTACTAGCGGTTGCCCGCGACTTCGTCCACGCAATTTTAGAATTTTCAATACAAACTTCCAAGCCCCTTTACACCCTCTTAGAGGTAAAATTTTCAAAAATCCTGAAATACGGCATTCTTAATTTCTAACCAAATAGCTAAATACACATTTTTAGCGATTTAGCTCCAAAACTGACAGAGCTTCATACAATATTGGCCCCTCTCCTTTCCTCCTTAGGGGATAAATTCAGTCCACCTCTAGATCTCATATAATTAACCTTTGTGCCAAATTTAGTCTTTAGACCCGGCGGGTTGGGATTTACGTTGATATGACAGTCGATCATTAAGTCAGATTTCATTTTTATATATAATGATATTTAGATGTACATACCTGCTGACACCCTCATGTACAATAACTAATAGTCCTGGCACTATAGTAAATCACAAAGTCCTAAGTAAAGCAATCTCTCCCATGTCGAGGTAATTAGTGATACAAAGAGTAATTAAGGTCTCCTTCGGGTGTAGTTGTGGCTTTAGAAATGATCGCCTTCGATAAATCATTAATAGGCGAATTACACTAAGATATACTATGCCTTACATAATCAAAACGAAGGGGGAGTCCGGGAGACTTGATCAGGTAAAGACTCTATTCATCCTTCCAAATAAAATGCAAATTCTTACAACAAAAAAATCACGTTTGTTGTATGGGAGAACAGACATACATCATCTATGAAAATTTTTAACAGTCTAGCCGTTACGGCATAACATACAGTCTGGTGACAGACAGACAGACAGACAGCGAAGTCTTAGTAATAGCACAGAATAAATAATACTACAAGGTAATAGGGTCCCGTTTTGTACCCTACAGTGACAGAAGGAGGGTAATGGTTTTCGAGCGTATGTATGCTCATTTCTTTGGCACGCCCTACAGCTCAAACGGCTGGACTGATTTCGGCATGTGAGATGGCGTTGCATAAATTACTTTTTGTATAATTATAAATTTTAAAAATATCCGCAAATCAAAAAGGGAAGATAAGTTAAGGCAAATCCGGGCAAGAATACAATATGATTATTAAATGCAAGCTAGTGAAAAGACCATTTCAAAAGTAACAAATTTTGCAGTCGGGTATTTTTTTTTAATAATTAGGCATTACTTGCACCTACGCTTTGGGTACGGAACCCTAAAAAGAGAATATACTAGAAGCAAGCACATGAATTCAATCAATAAATAAACTAAGTTTACCTTCACCGGTCAGTTTTGATTGCAGTGTAAAACGCCCGAGTGGATCCATGAAATAATAAAAGCTCTTCCAACGGACACGTACGAAGAAGTTCGTTATTTATTAATGCGCTCGCTCGCATTTCCTTTTAAATCATTCATTTTAACACCGTAGGGTAGATATTCTTCACTCAATGCCCAGGCAGTTAAAAAATGTTTATACATGCTGAAATTTTAGTGGTTGTTTTCCCGCAGCAGAACAATTTACCTTTAGTAGTACTATTGAATCATCACGAAAGCGTGAGAAACGATTGTTTCTTTTAGAATTGGCGTATTTGGGTACTGCTTGCCGCACGAAATCAATGTTTAAAGCAAAAGAAGCTCTACGCTCTAAGCAATACAGCATAAACTGCACTAATATTACTGCGGGAAAACAACCATTAAAATTTCAGCGTGTATACTTCAAGGAATATTTTTTTTATTAATTTACCACCGTACTTATAACGATTAGTATAACACTTAAATAAATATCAGACGGCTGATTTGAAATTTTTGTCCCCACTATGTCATGTCATATCTATCACTAATTCTAAACTAGCCTTCTCACATTCATACAAGTTTTATAGCAGTGGCAAATTCATTATTATAAGTCAGCCTATTAGATCCCACTGCTGGGAAAAGGCCTCACCTCAACTATGAGGAGGAACGAGCCATACTTCACCACGCGGGCTCAGTGCGGATTGGTGGAGGGGTGTATGTAAGGCAAGTGACAAACCTTACTGTCAGAAGTTATCAAGCCGCCCTAGGGCCTCTGACTAGGCTTAACGACTAATACCACAGATATTAGCCGGGACCAACTGCTTAACGTGCCTTCCGAAGCACGGAGATGCTTGTCATGGACGTCACTTAAATGGTCGGAATGGTCACCCATCCAATCACGACCGCGCCGTGGGTTGCTTAACTTTTGGTATCACTACCAAAGCGCTGCCGCCACTGCGCCACAAGCACCTCATTATTAGTTCATTCAATTCATTATTAGTAAGGCAGTTCATTTTAACATTTTAAGGTACTATTATTCATTTGAAAGCCTTTTCCGCTGTGGAATAGCATAAAAATGTGGGCCTAATTTCGATTGAAACCACTTGAATACGAAACGGAAAGGGTCTGCCTCTTTGTATATTTTCTTTTTTCTCCAAGATTGAAACCTAAGTCATTACCTTAGTGGTTTCTTTACGAGAACACAATAGCAAAAAAGGGCTTTATTTAAGATTATTTATTTAAGATTTACATAACCAATAATAACTATGTTTGAGAGTTTAGGCAGTGGATTACACGTGGAGGGCGACAATGATAGGTGGAAAATTGGTCAAGTCGGGTAGGTCGGGCGCTTATAGCTAGGTACTTGCCACATCAGTTTTCCGGGGTTTTTGGTGTCACTTCACAGGCCACAATCACTCGAAATGTCTGTAAGGAGCTTCACAGGTTACACACGCGGCGAAAGCGCTCTGGTCGGTCTAGTACATGTGTCATAGGTAACGTCTCGATGGCAACTGGGGGCTCCGGGGTTCTCACGGTACGTTTTAAACAAATAAAAACTAGGCAGGTACGCGTGCGAGTGCGCGCGGCGCAGTATCAATAGGGTACACAAACAAATCAAAATATTGTAGTAAACAAACTATGTCTGAAAAACAAAGTGACGCCTAATATGGGTTCAAATCAGAAATCAGAATCAAATCAGAATAATTAGTATGTCACCATGATGATGATGATGTCCTCCTAGCCGATTTCGACCACGGCGGCCTATCTCAACAGAGATTTGCCAACTGCGCAGGACATATTATAGTGCACAAGTGTGTGCGCAATACACAGGCGCACTCTCTGTTCCTTCACTCCCATTATTCGGTGAGATGGCAGTCCGACATGACCGTAGAGAGATCAGGCGCAGGACCAACGGCTTAACGTGCTTTCCGAGGCACGGGGGTGTTAACACCACCAACTTCCTGACTCCGGAGCTGTGTCTGAGTAATTTCAAGACAGAAAAACCCAAACACTCTCGGCCTGACCCGGGATTCGAACCCGGGACCTCGTGTATAGTACCCAGCGTGCAGACCACTACGTCACCATAACTATGTAAACTGTGTCACAATTAAATTATTGCAATGTAAACGATTTACAGGTTAAATTGATTCGCTTTTATCGTTTTTTTGCAAAATATTATTACACTTGTTATCTAGTAATTATTTATAGACTAGTGGTTGTCCACGACATCGTCTGTGTGGACTTGATGATACAAATTGACTCATACTCCTCTCGCCGTCCAGTACTCGTGGTCTCTCAGTTGTACTCGTACAGTCATAATGATCCCTTGTTTGTCCCGTGAAGTATGGCGCAGAGGGGTCAACCTGTATCTCTTGATGTACTATTACTATCGTGATGAAACTACCCTACATTACAACCAGGAATAACCATAATTTATACTGTGGTTAGATTTCGAGTCTATATCCCGTGAAGTATGGCGCAGAGGGGTCAACCTGTATCTCTTGATGTACTATTACTATCGTGATGAAAATACCCTACATTACAACCAGGAATAAACATATTTAAACTGTGGTTAGATTTCAAGTCTATATCGTTCAAAACCAAAGATACATACCGACAGACAAAAAATTCCGAAACTACATTTTTACCATCTACTGACCTAGATAAGGCCTGGGAGATATATTTTTTTAAATCAATATACAGAATTCGACCTTCTACAGTTTTATTATATGTAAATCATATATACAGGGTGGGGCTAGCGCGCACTGGCGACTATTGTCACCGTGACTGTTGCGTCACTGTCACCGCGTACATCATCCCTAATGAAGGTACACGCATTTGAAGACGTGACAATTGGGTGACTTTTTGTCCGCGTAGGACGGCAACTGTCACCACGTCCATAGATTTGTATTACCAAGCGCTATGTTGAATGAAGAATGACATTTAGTTGCTACAAATAAATGTCATTCTTCATTCAACATAATCTCATTCTTGTGTTTTCGTAAGTAATAGTAGGCTTAATTAAAGTAAAAACTCATCAAAGCTTGTGACATTAATTCGTAAGTACCGAAAAAAATTGTCTGGATGTTGTTAATGTTCTGTTTGCATGTTTGCATACATGGTTTAAAACTTTCCACTTATCAGCCTATCACTCCAAAGCAGGTGAACTCAATTCATTTTTAACTTTGCAATTTTTTCTATACCTTAAAACGAGAGCACAGACACCCGTCTAATCGAGTTCTATCATAACGTATCTCTTTCTATTCTATTCTATCGTAAGTAAAAGTTGTAGGTATTGATGGTCATATTCAGCCCCTTAAAGAATAAGACTGCTTACACTAAAACCCTATAGATACAACCAAGCAAAATATAACCTTACTATTAAATGGATCCGGAGTTCCGAACACTAACTTAGTAGGGTAAACTTTAACCTCGTATTAAAAAGCAAGATGTAACAAAGTTCCAGTTCGTGCTAACTTCACTAAACATTGCACGTGTTCATGTACTAGATTATTTATAAAAGCGCTTAGATTCTTGTTTTTATGCATTTTGACCTTTACACGAAGAAATCGTGAGAAAGTGAGGTAAACAGAATAAATAAATAAATTGTTTCAACAAACACACCAATTACCTAGCCCCAAACTTAGCGTGAGCGTGTGCTATGGTGACTAGGATAACGTATAGACATACTTTGATATATTTATAAACATTCATGATTTACACATCATTTGCCCCTTGCGGGATTCGAACCCGCAACCACCTGGTTTAGTAGTCCGGAGCGCGAACCACTACACCTAGACGGTCGTCAAGAATGAAAGCATAATTAAAGTGGAGTAGCGATTATGTAATTACTCACTAAACAGTCTGAGGCGGACATGTCGACCACGTTATTTTCAGGCCTAAAGACTATAATAATTTTATAATGTAAGCAATTTCTTTGCAGGATTTTACTAAAGCATATAATTCGAATATTCTGTTGACTATTTTCAGGGCTCGAACTTAACCAACTCGAACCCACGACCCTTCGCCATCCTTACAAATGATCTCCTTAAAAAACTCAGCAAACATGCCTTCATTAGTCCTAACAACTGTCTTTAATATTATTTTCTATTTTTCTCTCTTCAGGTAATAATTGTACATAAAAAGGAATACAATAATGTTGAACATAGCTTAAGCGTAGTGGTGTAAAACTAATCTGATAAGATTTTTTCTACGTAAGAAAGAACAAGGTTTTCCCAACATATAAGTATCGTTTGAATAATTACTTACATACAAACTATTTTACAATAAAAATCTTTAACAAACAAATTAGTTGCCGGGGCTCATCCTGAGAAGTAAAAGATTTGATAATATAAAAACATAATATTCAATTCATTGTATAATTGTAGAATATTTCAAGTGACAGAAATCTGTATTTAATACATAATACTTAGGTCTATACTCTTTATATAATACCTAATCCATACTAATATTATAAATGGAGGTTCTACCAGTGCAAAATACTAATTTTGAACTGGCTTGCTGGCTTTAGATCATCTTTGACATTACACACACACCATACATACATCGTCATTCATTCAGATTTATATTACATATTCACACATACTTCCACACAAACACATACATATAAAGTACAGTTCGTAAAAGTCTGCTTAACTATCTCGGTAAATTGTTTCAATTTGTTCTATTTTTAAAAATTTTTGTAATAGTCTTAATCATATTATACTAAATAGTATAGTACCTAACTAAATAATTTGTCTGGGAAGAGCGGTTCCACCTAACACAGGCATATACCTTCGATGCCTAAAGGGTGACTCCATTGTCAAAGGCTATGTAAAATGCTTATATTGAAATAAAATTAATATTATTATTATTATTCCAAATTTGTATTTTTACATCTCGATGCTAGGACACATCGGTATTTTTATGATATCCACGGGTCGGCGCCAAGTGAATACTATACTATTCAAATAATAAAGAAGAGTCTGGTGTTGTTTGTAGAAATTTCCTAACAATTCTGCAAGTGTTGAGAATGCCGGCTTTCTGTAGTGTTGGGTACGTTTTTTTTTATTATTATTAAGACGAAAGAATAGCAAGATTTCTCCATACAAACGTAGTCCCCGGTTTCCTCTCTGGATATAGACTTAGGTTGAAAACTTTTTTTGCTATAATATCTGCATTTACTACGGCTATGCTCCTATGTTTCGTTTTTTCCAATATTCAAATTAACACAGGAAATATGAGCCTTCAAACATTAGGAAAATTGCCAAATTTCAACCTCAAACTTTAGACACTCGCCAAAAAAAATCTACGCACATTAACACAAAAACTAAAACATAGGAACATAGTCCCATCCTTTTATTAGTTATTTTTAAAAACAATATGATCATTGGTAAAGTTTTCGTCGAGAAAACAGGGGACTACGAAGTGCTGTTTTGGTCAGTTTTATGAAGCTAATTTTGGTCTGAGCTGCATTTGTCCCTTTCTTGCTTTAAGAGAAGAGGTTTGGGGGGTGAGGAATATCGAAACAAATACGTATACGTATAGTGATGCTTTATAGTCGATAATTATATCGATACGCCATTGATGGCCTAATTGACATCGATGTATTAAGTTATATATTGTCTTGATAATTAGCCTTTATATTTTATATCATTAGCTTTCTTCACTTTAACTTTTAAAAGTCTACTCCTACTCTTCAGTGGCGTTTCTATAGAAAAAAAAAGCTGGCAGATGTTCCGTTGCTGACTCCTGGAATTACTGTGTGCATACATGTAAGCACTTACTCAGGACGTAACGTAGGTAGATTCATTTCAATTCGATAGATTGCAGCCAAGCTGATTTCTGATGTTGGTGGAAGCTAATTATAAGAAATGGATTTTACTAGCGGTTGCCCACGACTTCGTCCGCGTACATGTCGAATTTACCATACAAACTTCCACTCCTATTTTCACGCTCTCTCTCGTTCCGTCAATCTTAATTTCTAACAATTTTTGGCTAAATACCTACTACATTTTGTCGATTTAGCTCCATAACTAAGCGAGTTTCATACAAACTTGCCTCTCCTTTTTTACCCCGTTAGGGAATGAATTTCCAAAAAACCTTGCTTAGTGCACCCCCAGACCTCTTATGGAACCTTTGATTTGGAGCCAGCAGTTTGGGCTGTGAGTTTATATGTCAGTTAGACATTAAGTCAGATTTTATTTTTATATACATATTTAGAAGATAATTGAGTGAGGGCTTGTTGTAATATCCACCAAGACGTCTAATAAATTACATTATCTCTTGTATGGTTTATAAGCACACTGTAGACAATCTGCAAATGCAGATCACTAAATCTCATAAAAAAATACCTACTTATACTTTCTACAGGAGGAACACACACATGCTAGGTCCTTAAACCAATTAAACAAATTGTTACATAATATAGTTTTTATTGCGCCAACTGCGAACCACTTACAAAACAGTAACAAAGAAAGAAAACCAATTTTATTGTACAACTATGAATGTCGTTACACGAACACATTGAGACTGTAACAACAACATTCTGGTTAGACTGAGCCCGTCTTCTTGCGAATGATTGAGTAAAGATCATCAGTTCCATGCTTTGCAAACATCGCGGATGCGCTACCGTAACGAAGAAGTCCAAGTAGAGCCCTGAACCCGTAGTTATAGGTACTACACACGCAGCATTATCCTGCACCTGATATGAAATTGTCCGAGAGTATTGTATCCACTTTTGTCGGTTCTCTTTGCGCAAGATCCATCTCTGACCACTGTTTTTAAAGGGATGCCGTCGTTATCCTTCCACGCCAACATTAGGAATAATTAGCCTCTTCTCTTGCTGTGATCGTTTCGTGTAAAGCACATGATGTTTGTGCAGGTTGACCATTTGTGTCGGGCATATGAAACATAAGTATTCATGAATCCTGCATTTTATACGAAAATGATGTTCTTCCGTTTTACGATCATAAATAAATGATATTTACTTCATTTTCTTTAAAAGATAGTAGATTTCAACTTATATTGTTGCACAATTAGATAATGTCTTGTTGAATGGTGTTGTCATTGTTGTCAATCAATCTTCATAAGTAAAAAGTTCCGTTCCACGTATGAACAAAATTAAAAAAAAAGATTCTTTAATTTCATAAACTTTAAGCTTTTGCAAAGTCATTCTTGTTGCTAAAGTAGACTGTCGTGTCGTATCTTAATAGTATGTTTGTAAAGATATAAAAAAAATATTTATTTAGTTACCTAATCGTAGTATGAGTGAACCGGAAAATGTCATCTGTCACCTCGCCTTCGTATTTCTAGGTATATCTTTGATAAACTATATTATAGGATACAATCATGAAACTGACAGCCACGAGCGGCACATATTTACATTATTTTATTCTTTTAATTTAATGATGTATCATGTCCAAGCTCCTATATAAATAGCAACGTATTTATATCTTGCATAATGCCCTGCTATAAAGATATAATAACGTAAATATTGGAATCAAAACACGAATTTTATTCAATATTAACTCTACCATAACCTGAATTTGAATAACTCTTTCTTCTTTGTTTTCATAGTTTAAAGAAACTTTCCACTAAAAAGAATTGTGTATACATAGACTTTATTTTGTATTGCGTACTGTATCTTCGGTTATAGTTTATCAAAGAGTACATCATGTTTCTTGAAAATACTATATTTTAGCGAGTTTTGCGCGAGGTACAGTGCGCACACACACTAACTTACGCTACTCACACAAGGATAGAGCAGTGCGGGGTGCGGGGGCGGCCGTCAGAGCATGCATCGAGACAGCAACATTTTATTCAAAAACCTATTGTTCAAATGTCACTTAGACCGCGTTTCCTCTTAAATGCAAAAGTGTGTGTCTGCTACCTCTTGACGCTTAAACCACTAAACCGATTGAGATGAAATTTGGTATGGAGACAGTTCGAGACCCTGGAAAGGACAAGGGTTACATTTTGTCGCGATATAAAAACATTAAAGGGGTGAAATGGGGGATGAAAGTTTATATGGAAAATTCAACTCTTGCGGGCAAAGTCGCGGGGAACCACTAGCAGTAAATATTTCCATTACCAACTGGTCCCTTTTCGAATAGAATCCAAAATTAGGATACCTCCATTACCATGACCCGTGATAACAATTAAAACGTATTTAGCAAATGGAAACTTCAAAGGGTTTCATCGATTCTAGATCTGAACCTATAAAGGGCTTAGCTGTCATCCTATCTAAATAAACTTTACTCCCAATTAAACATCAAATCACAGTTTCAACTCTATTATTTGTATAGGGGTGCGAGTCGAAATAGCACTGATTACACCATATTTTTGTAGCGTCCTTCAAATCAAATCAATCATTTATTTGCCAGAATACAATTATATCATGCAAGTTTTATATTGCGGATTTTAAGGCAGGCCTGTGTATCTCCCCGCGTAGGTAGCAAAAACGTACCTACGCGCGGCGACCCTTAGTAAGGGGCTAAAACAAGTTGCGTGTCGCTACCGGCCAGCGACACGCTCGCGCGTTTTATTCACCGCGGCCGCGCGGCTACGTTGCTGACTGGACGAGAATGAATAAAGTACTAAAAAGAGGCGCTAGATGGCGTTAGAAGCTTCTCGTAGCAGTTAACCCTATCGCGTCGCGTGATATTACGTCACTGAATAGGTTTAGTGTATTATGAATCATATTCCAGAGCAAAAAGTATGAAATTATCTTGCAATGGATTTTTGTAGGTGTCTACAGGAAAGTGTGCTTGACTCTGAGGTGAACTAATTTACACCATATTGTTGACGACATTGAGTAGACATTTCTTTGAATACAATTGCTAAGTCATACTTCTATACGAAGTACTAGTACTTATTCTGTGCTTAAGGCTAATATTGTCTTGCATTCATTAGAACAATGTATTCTTCAGATACTCAATACAATTTGATACTGACGCTTACAATAACGACTAAATTGATCTATCGACCAGCATAAGCCTAAGGATCCTTATTTTATACTACAGCCTTTCACGACGATGATTCTCAGTCGAATGTCCATCCATCGCACTTCCAGCCCGCTCCACAAGTAAAAGATGCGATAGGGTGGGGTAGCTTTCTGGGTTGTCATTACAAAAATAACGATACCGTTACTGTGTTAAACAAGTATCGATTAAAATAGTAATTTACGGCATAAAGAATTGCTTTAGAATTAATGACAAATACTGATTCTGGGTTAAGTAAAACTTAAACACAAAAATATGAATTAAAGCAACACACAACTAATGCTAATATTAATTCATTTTAATGTCTCAGACTTAATGTAGCAGATCGACTCCCGGTACCACTTTGTACCGTTTGGAGTCGAAACACTGGGTTCGTGGGGTCCCAACGCTATCTCTTTTTTCAAAGAGATTTCCAAGAGGCTAGTTGACATCAGTGGTGATCTAAGAGCTGGCAGCTACCTTGCTCAGCATATAAGCATCGCTATCCAGCGCGGTAATGCTGCCAGCATCCTAGGAACCTTACCACAAGGACCCTTTTTATAATTTTTGTTTTTGTGTTGTATTAAGTAATTTATCTTAATTTTTATTAATAAGCTTTGAAATTTTAATGTCTCCAATGAGGAATCACAACACTAGTTAGGATTCTAAGTTGGATGCGACCTTCCTAGTTAGGATTATAACTAGGATGGTATTTTCCTAGGTAGGATCCTTACTAGAAATCTACAAATAGGATGGTGTAAAAGTGCTTTGTATTGCCAAGGCAGGCTTATAATACCGAGCAGCTTACTAAATAGATGGGGTATTTTGATACTGGTTTTGGCGTTTCTATAACACTTGGTTATACTACGAGATGAGATGGCTAATTTGAAATGTTTGTCTCCACTATGTCAAGTCACCTCTCTGTAATTAATTACAAACTAACCGTCTCATATTTACACATGTGTTATATCAGTGGCAAACTCATTATTAGTAAGGGGTAAGCAACAAGCATAAAGCATAAAGCTCAAACAGCTGCTATTGTATTTTGATGCTTAAGATAACGGCATAAAGAATTAGTTCCTTCTTCTGTTATTTCAATAATATAAATGTTATATGGTTGATAACACCACAAGATAAATACTAGTACTACCCTCAATGATAAACTCCACGAGGGGTGACCTGCCTTGGTGAGGATACGGTCTAATTAAAAAAATCTCTTTAAATGACAATTATCCTTATTAAGATTATTATTACTATCTTTATTAAGATTATTTATAAAGATTATTGTACAATTGTTTTTGTCCTAAATAAAATAAAATAAAATAAAATAAAAATCTTTCTCACAACTTTATTATTTATATAAATTTAGCGTAAACCACTTAAAAATATGGCCAAGGAATCACCCAATTCTTGACCACCATTTTGGTGTAGTGGTTCGCGCTCCGGACTACAAAACCAGAGTCTAAGGTTGCGGGTTCGAATCTTGCTCAGCAAATGTTTGAGTGATGAGCACGAGCATTTTGTACTAAAGTCCACATTTGTACCCAAGTACCAATGGGGTTGTAAAGGATCTACCTCCTACAAGTCCACTTCGGGCAACGACAACACAAACTCCATTTTGTGATGGCGGCTAAACGATCCTAACAGCGGTCGTAGGCTCCGTTAGGTGCCGCCTGGTAGTTACCACCCTCCCACCGGAGCCAGCGCTAAGCAGCTTGCTGTATTCCGTCGGGGAGTGGGAGTGCCAGAACCTATGGGGTGAGCTCGCTCCACCGTCGATACTGTCTACGCCACGTCTGGCAAGACGTCTAGAGTCAAGAGCAAATCTATTTTAAATTTAAAAAACAAGTAATGGATCCTTATAAAACGTATATACATATTATGTCTTTCCGTTTCCTAGTCGCCATAATACGCTGACGCTGACTCTTAGTTTGGAACTATGTAATTGTTTTTTTTAAATAATTAAAATTAAATACTTAGTCCTGGCTACTAACCAGAAACACCATTGGTATTTAATTAAAATATCTATGTACGAGTATATATGTTTTGTTAGGTAAATACTAAATGCCATTTAAATTGTTTTGATCATGTTTGCGTTAAAGAGCTTTGTGATCCATTTGTGCGCTGAATTTGCAATCATTAACAAATTAACGTCAAAATTACAAAGACACACGTATTGCATCAGGGGTAAAAATACACAGGAATAAAAGATAAAAACCCGGCCAAGTGTAAATTGGACTCGTGCACAAAGGGTTCCGTGTCATTTTCTATACAACAGTGGACAGACATTATAATATAACCTTTTTAAGGTTCCGTAGTCCTGACAAAGGAACTCGTCAGGATTTCTAAAAGTAATCATTAGATATATAATGGCACTTGAAAAAATGACCACCAGAGGCGGGAATCGAACTCGCGTTTCTCGCATACCGGGCGATTGCCTAACCTCTCGGCAGCCCTGGTGTTGGCAGAGCCTGTCGAAATTTTCAAGTGCTTCATAACGCTGTTCGCACGCATCAATGTTAATGTTTCAAGTGCCATTATATATTTAGATTGCAAAGTGAATGCTTATCACTTAAAAAACAATAAGCATATTAGATCCCACTGGTAGGCAAAGGCCTCACCTAAACTATGAGGAGGTGTCAGCTATATTACTCTATCCATGTGGGATCAGTGCGGATTGGCGAAGGGGTGTCTGTAAGGCAAGTGACCAACCTTACTGTCAGATATTAAAAAGCCGCCCAAGGGCCTCCGACTAGGTTAAACGACTAATATCAACCGATATTAGCCGGGACCAACAGCTTAACGTGCGTTCCGAAGCACGGAGATGCTTGTGAAAAACGTCACTTAAATGGTCACCTATCAAATCAGGACCGCGCCGTCTGTTGCTTAACTTTGACAAAAATGAAAAAGAATTTTCGTAGGCGTTCGAGTTGCTTACCATCAACAGAAACGCCACTTGACCCTTATCTCCCTTGGCATAAGGAAAACTACAACACTTCTTTACCTTTTGACTGTGGCTACACAGAAAAGGTCCTTCAAATATGGACGTTGGTTCAATGTGATAACGGCGAAGAGCTGGCAACAACAAAAATCGGCCAAGTACGTGCCACGCGCAGCATAAGGTTCCGTAGTAGTTATATTTAGGTCGCCTATTGACTCAATAACAACTTGTAATTCTCTTCATCCTCCTTATCCGAGTGTTATCGGTAGTGCGAGAGTCCAGGGTCCGGATCCAAATAACTTGTAATGCCTAGCTTTCTTAGCGTATTACTACTACCAGTATAAAAGTACTAACAATTTTTTTCTCCATAAAATTTTTAAGTGTCAAGTTCAACAACACATTTTTAATTCTTAAACAGCTGTTTTAAAATTTTTTGACATATTTTGTATGGGAATCGTATCAAATAAACCGTCAATTCCGGTTTACCAACTGTTTAAAAATTGGTGAACTCATTGGTTGTATACTTCATCATGACTGAGGGACAAGATCATTATATGTAATTAATCACACACAACAACTTTCTTTTTTACCTAAGTGCTTATTTGTACTATCATCTAGCATCTAGTTAATAAGGTATTTTATGCCACTTCTATCCTCCTCCACGACATCTCTTTTAAATGATAAATCCAGCATTTTGCGGCACCATTTGTATTCACGAGGCATTTTTCTTAACCTCAACTCCACACTTCACTGTTTGTAACGCGATACTAGGTCAATTGGTCCTGGACGTTAGTGCAACACTGGTTCATAGGCCGCGAGTAATGGACATGAACAGGTGCGGGAGGGGGTGAAAAAGCCTAGCACCTTTTGAGAGGTCTAAAGGCCTCTTATCCGCACTGAATAAAGATTTTGACGAGCATCTAGTTTATAAGGTATTTTATGCCCACTATAATTCGTTAAATGATATTATTGAGTACGGAACCCTAAAAAAGGCATACAAACGTTGTGGCCAGGGTATGATTAGATCCCTCATCTCCGGCTTCGATTCGGATCACGCCTCCAATAGGTTTCTTCTCAGGAGGAAAAGTGGCTACTACACTGTACATTGTACAAGAGATAGCGTGAAGCAACCTTACTATTATAATTTTGGCTTAGATTAGTTAATACTAGGATATACCACGTCTTCCAAACTTAAAAGTATAGTACAACTTTTTACAAGCTTATAAAGTTTATCGTGAGATTTCAAAACGTTTAGTTGAGACATCTCGCGATACGAAGGCTGGCCAGCGGATCAGCCTGGCCATCCAACGGGGTAATGTGGCCAACCTTATGGGCACCTTCCCGCGGGACAGCGACCTAAGTCAGGTATTTTATCTATAGGTTTTTTCCTATTTTTAAAATACCTGACTTACTGGCATGTTAATAGTTCAGTTCTAAGTTTTTATTTTTAAGTTTATGTGTGTATATAACTGTATTTTAGTTTAGAATATTATTTTTACTTGAAATAAATTACTTTTACAATTAAAAAAAAGGTGCAGTTAATTATGTATCACTGTTTAACAACACATGATAATTTATTTTATATAATTGTACGTACTCGTATAATAGTTTTTTAATAAGAAACCAAAAAAGAAACCGAACCGAACCTTTAGCCAAAAGTCGTGGGCTCAATTCCTGTAAAAAATAAAAAATAACACTAAGGGTTAAAAAACAATTTTTAAAACTATACGTAAAATTTGATATTAAATCCCCAAAATGTAGTTTAATTTATTTTATTTAATTGCAAATGTTCCGCCACTGATTCAACTTTCTGCATCTCCAAGCGGTTGACTGGTAGAGAATGCCCTAAGGCATTAAGTCCGCCAATTGTACAACTTACAGTGCAATAAAGTTTAAATAAATAAATAGTTATTCGGGGACTTGTACTTGACTGTGTTTTAGCTTATTATACTTTAACTAAGTCACCCCCTAGAAGTTTGAATTTTTACTAATTCATACTTACTAATAACGTAATAACTCAATTCAAAGCTGATGAAGTTTAATGAAAACGACACAATTTATTACCCTTGAACACTATAAAAGGAAGCATGGTGCTAATTTAAATTTTCTAATCATAGTTAAGCCTAGTCAGAGGCCCTAGGGCGGCTTGATAACTTCTGACAGTAAGGTTTGTCACTTGCCTTACATACACCCCTCCACCAATCCGCACTGAGCCCGCGTGGTGAAGTATGGCTCGTTCCTCCTCATAGTTGAGGTGAGGCCTCTGTCCAGCAGTGGGATCTAATAGGCTGACTTATTTATATATATTTATTTATAATCATAGTAGTTTGTCTGTTCATTGATATGTCAAACAGGTGTTAAGTCTAGCTTTCATCTTAGATAATGGTCTAAGGTTTTCATTTTTATATACCTAATTAAGATTATAAACTTGAAAATTTCGACAGGCTCTGCCAACGCCAGGGTGGCCGAGAGGTTAGGCAATCGCCCGGCATGCGAGGAACGCGGGTTCGATTCCCGCCTCTGGCGGTCATTTTTTCACGTGCAATAATATATTTAGATTGCAAAGTGAATGCTTATCACTTAAAAAACAATAATTTATCGTATTTGCAAGCTTGATCTTTCGATTGTTAAATACTTGCAATAGTATTTCTTTCGAGTGTTAAGGGTGTAATCCCAATAACATTGATGAAAGCAACGCGGCATTACAGCGTGAAGAAGCACTTGAAAATTTCGACAGGCTCTGCCAACGCCAGGGTGGCCGAGAGGTTAGGCAATCGCCCGGCATGCGAGGAACGCGGGTTCGATTCCCGCCTCTGGCAGTCATTTTTTCAAGTGCAATAATATATTAAGATTATAAATCTGAAAGTTATTTCGTCTCGTCCGCATCATCGCTTACCATGGGAAGATATTTGAGCCTAATATCAAAGAAACACTGAATTTCCTAGCCAATGTAACTGTATGTATGTATTTATAATCTAAATTATTATAATCAAAATCCGCTGACACTTGTTACCGTGGCGTGACCTTTAAACTAGCCATAAAAGCCAGACAAAAAAGTTTCCATAGATTTCGTTTGGGATAAATGTCAAAAAGTCATGTCAAAAAGGTTAACATGACTGAATAAACTTTTTGTCACCATTCTGTGAACATTTTTATCACAGTCAATCTTTCTGATGATATCTTCAGCAACAGTGATGAGAAGCTGATAGTCAGGTATTTTATTAATAGGTTTTTTCCTATTAATAAAATATCTGACATACGGCGTATACAGTGGGACACAATTAACCTAAGTACCGTGACAGCCCTTTCACGCGGCAGTCCAGTTTTTTGCAGGATCCCGTTTTCTGCAGGATCCCGTTTGATCGCAAAAGAGATTATATGCTAGTGTTCACACGAGCAAACCGCATGCAGGATCCTGCAAAATGCTGATCTTGTTGATTTGTGCAGTTCGGTTTTGTCACCGGAAACTGGATCCGTCGTCCAGTAAAAAGCGGGATCCCGTTTAATGACACATATTTTTCCATAGCAGTATTCACACGGCTTCCTGCGTGCGGTTTTTTACTGTGCACTGTTTATTTGCGGAATAGTGGAGTGTCGTCAGCCAAACTCATCATTCTCTGTTTTGACTCATCTCTTTTCAAATCGCTCACAGGTTTCAGAAAAATACCCATATTCGAGCGTTGTGTCAGAATAGGATAAACCCAGAATCTTCTTTTCGCCGCCGACGCCGATAGTACCAATAGAATATTAGGAAAGTATTCAAGTCCATTTCTTCACCTGATAACCGCGCCGTAGGAATAGTCAAAACACAGGATGCAACCGTATTTACACGGCAGTCCAGTTTTGCGGGACCGGTTTTTTACTGGATCCTGCAAAACTGAACTACCGTGTGAACACAGCGTCCGTTTTTGCTGGATCCAGTAAAAAGCCAGCCTGCAAAACTGGACTGCCGTGTGAAAGGGCTGTGATCTGTAAAATTTTCGCAACCATATTTTAACCTTATGTTGATCACATAGAGTACCAATTATTTGAGCTATTTCGACCGATTTGTGTACATACAAAATAAACTAAGCTAGAAAAGAAACATCAACATGAAAGAAGGTTGTTGAGACTTTTCTGACTAGTTGTGAGTTGCCTTGTGGTAGGTATTAAAATCATAAAAAGAATAAGTATCAGGGTAGGTCGATGTGGGGCCTGCTGTTACCTACTTCTAATATTATCCATGACTTTAACCTATTTACATTTGATACATTCAAGAATATCTTCGAGCGCCTTGGTGTAGAAGTTCGCGCTCCGGACTACAAGACCAGAGGTTGCGGGGCCGCAAGGGGCAAATGTTTGTGCGATAAGCACGAGCATTTTTACCTCGTTAAGTCATGGATTTTTATACACTTATATAAGTATTATTACATACTAAAAATAAAAATATCAAATCTAACGGAAAGCCGCTATCCTAATCAAGTGAAAGAAAATCGCATGCTGCATAGACGTACATGTACAAAATTAATGTAGGTATAGGTCACACGTATGAATACTCTGAGAGGATTGGCACCGACTACTTTCCACATTTCATAGACTTGGCGATGAAAAAAGTTTTACGTGCTAGTTATTATTCTTAGTAGTTATTCTTTGAAGGCGGTTGTTTTTTTGGAAAAAAAATATACCCGTTTTAGTGATAGCATGGTGATAGGAACGCTAATTGCCCGTACTTCCTAACAATAAAACGCAAAGTGTACTTTTACCTTTTGGAAAAAAAAAATAAAAAAATCTCTCGTTCCCTTTATTTCTCCAGCTTCCATCATCAAATCCTAACTTTGTGACAATGGGACCACCTAATGCTTCCAATTAAAAAGATAATTTTGAAAATCATGCCACAATTGAACGAGAAACGAAAGAACCATGATCCAAACAGAAGAATCTGTTAACAGTGTCACGGAGATCAGATGGCAGCCGCTCCACTGAAATTACCTGATCTGCCATCCTGGATCATGGTCTTAAGCGGACACTGAGCCCTCGCGTGCGAGTGCACAACCGGGATAGCGCTCGGATGATGATGATGAATTCGGTTAACATACATAAAAACGTAATTATTGAAAAAACCAAACACCCGTCTGCTAAAACTATTATATTTTTAAAATAGTCATTTTACTGGCTTTCATTTGACACCCATATTGCTATGGTAAGGAAAAAATCAATCTCCCCCTCCCGCCTTTATTTTTATTTGCGGGTGCCATTTTAAAAATGTATATAAATTATGTCACTCTCACAATTTTGACATATTCAACGACACCTTATATGTAAAAATCTGACCAGATGTTTGGGCTATAGGCCGTACCAAACAATTATATATACATACATGACATACATACTCTCGAAAAACATAACCCTCCTTCTGCAGTCAAGTAAAAATCTATAAAGTCGAACATAGAAATAAAAGAACCTCCGCCGTTTCAAAACGGTTAAAAATACAGCCATAGTTATCCGGAGTAGACCCCTGCCCTCTCGACCCTCGGAGATCGAGGTCGCGTGATCATTAATCTTGATCAATCCGTTCATTCAGGTGCTTCAAATATTTATCATTCACTATCGGAAACGCGTTGAGACGTAAAAATATAGGTCAGCTGTTTAATCTGTTCTATAATATTACAAAGAAAAAAGATTTGAAATAAAGGACTTGTCCTCTTTTTGTATGGAGGCTGGTTTTTTATTTCAAGGTATCACCAACCACCAATAACCTATATATCTTTAAGCTACAAAAATATGAAACACGTAACCATAGAAATCTGAATTTTAAACGCCTCCATTTTTGAGAAAAAATATGTTTTGTAATGAGGCATCATCCATTGATCATTACTTGTGATTAATTGACAAGTCCTTTATAGCATACTAGTGGTTCCCCGCGACTTCGCCCGCAAGAGTTAGATTTCCATATAAACTTTCATCCCCCATTGCACCCCCTTAATGTTTTTATATCGAGTCAAAATGTAGCCTATGTCCTTTTCAGGGTCTCGAACTGTCTCCATACCAAATTTCATCTCAATCGGTTCAGTGGTTTAAGCGTCAAGAGGTAAAAGACATACAGACACACTTTCGCATTTATTATATTAGTATGGATTTTTAATAATTTTCTAAGACCTGAGTTCACCAATTTTTAAACAGTAGCCGATAAACCTCGATTGACGGTTAATTTAACAGATTTTTTAATGCAAAATATGTCAAATAATACTAAACTGTCTGAATAAAAAATTAAACATGTAGGTGAACTCCACGCGTAGACTATGAACGGTATGTACAAGGAAAGACTTAGGTAGGTCAAGCAGGCAGTTTATTAAAACCAAATATCTACAATACCTAACAGTAAAAGCCAATGTCTTGTGTCGTCTCTGTCAGTCCAATCTAAAAACCAAAGTCCTTCCATGTCTGTCTGTCTGTCTGTCTGTCTGTCTGTCATGTTCGTGCCAGTCTTACCATGAAGGCTAGACGCCGCGACATCCCCACCTCCAGTATCAGCTAGCTGATACTCAAGATTGGGAGCCGACGTCCAGTCTACATAGCTTCGTCGCAGGTCGTGTGTATAGTCCTTGTCCAGTCCTAACGTCTGCTACTCGTACCTGGCCGTCCTTGCCGGGATGCACCTTGACGACACGGCCGCGTGGCCACTGACCCCTTGGCATCTGGTCATCGGCGTTAATGACAATGTCGTCGACTGCCAGGGGCCTGTTGTTCGTCTGGAACCACTTTTCGCGCCGTGTCAAGGTGGGCAAGTACTCCCTGACCCAGCGTTTCCACGCTAGGCCAGCCTTTGGGATTCCCGCCAGGTACGGCGTAGCAAGTCACCGTCGGTAAAATTTCCAAAACGTCGATCCAAAATATTAATGTCTGTAAATAAAAAATGGTTTGGTGTCAAAGGTAGATCGTCCTCGCAGTCAAGGGGAACATATGTCAAAGGACGACTATTAACAAAAAATTGTCAGGCCTCAGCCAAAAGTGTCAGGAGCGTATGCTCACTGGGGACTCTCTCTTTAAGAGTCACACGCAGTGATGTCTTAATGCTCCGTACAAGTCGCTCCCAACAACCGCCCATATGAGGAGCATTCGGAGCTATGAATTTCCAGTCGATATTTCTGGTACTCCCAAAGGAAAGTAGTTCATTCTCAGCGCCACGAAATGTTGTAGCGTTGTCACTGTATATGACATCTGGACAGCCACGCCGGGCTATAAATCATCGTAGACTTAAGATGGCTGAACTCGTCGTCAAGTCGCTGACTAAATCTACATACACAGCGCGTATAGTCAAAACATGTATAAAGTACACCCCACCTTTTCTCTTGTCGACGACCTACATTGACCAGCATCGGGCCAAAGTAGTCAACGCCTGTATGAGTGAATGGTCAACTTCCTTTCTTGATACGAAAATCAGGTAATTGTCCCATTAGTGGGGGCATAGGCTTTGCTCGTCTTATTTTGCAGACGAGGCAGTTGTGCGCAGTCTTTTTAATTGCGTTTCGTCCTCGAAGAACCCAGAAGCGTCTTCTTACTTCATTCAGGACTCTTTCTCTTCCCAAGTGCGCTGAGTCTTCATGATAGCGCTGAAGAAGTAACTTTACAAAAAAGTCCGATGGGTGTAGTATTATCGGATGCCTAGTCAAATCCGATATTTGCCGCGTCGATCCTCCCTCCAACCCGAAGATTGTCACTCGAGTCGATGAAGGGGTTCAGTTGTCGAAGAGGACTTGAGTTGTCAACATATCCGTGTCTTTTCAAAAAAATAATATCTGCCGAGAATGTCCGTCTTTGACTTTCTTTTATACACCACTCTTCAGCAGTTCTAACCTCCAGGGCGGTAAGTTCAGTGCGGGTCCAGTCAGTTTTCTTCTTCTTAAAGTTTTGAATTGCTCGGAAGAACCAAGCAGTACTCCCTACGAGTCTCCAGTACTTTGAGAATCTCCTGACGTCCGGCAATTCAACCACAGTGTTGGCAGTAGTAAGAAGAACTGCTTTTACCTCTTTGTCGTCTGGATCTATCTCACCGATTTCAATTTTGTCAATCTCTTTCGGCCAGTTGCTGTCGGGCTTCCAAAGAAAGCGGCTCGCCGTTCAACCACTTTTGACTCTCAACTAAAGTGGTGTCCCTGGTGGCGTCATCAGCGGCGTTTAAGTGTGAGGTAACCCACCTCCATTGGTTTACTTCGGTCAGTTCTGTCACCTCACTGACGCGGTGACTTTTATTGGTACGTATAGAGACCTCCTCCGAGTCTTGTTTGGTCACGTAGCCTTTGGAGACATTGTCTAAAAATCGTTCTCTGTATTTACAATTTAAATCTGAAGACTTACGCATTTTTATTTGTATATTTTTGAATCGCTTCCTCGCTTGCGGCAGGCTGTCAGGAAGTTCGGGGCTGTCAGTCTTCCAAAGTAATCCCGTCTCATACCTGCCCTCAGGAAGCAACCGCATCGTGCGCTCCATGATTTGAAGCGCGAGCTGATCCTCCCGAGAACGAGGAGTGTCGCTTTCATATTTTGTGCCAAACGCCTCTGTCGAAAATGATTATTTGGTTAATTCATTTAGTTCAGTACAGTCACAGACGTTCAGTACAGAAACGTTATTCGGAATACTACTCAGTCCTACATTTCCGTGTACTACGTACCCTAACTTTGTCAGAGAAATCATAGGCCCGTTTTTGTCACTGCATATAATTTGTCTAGTCACTATCAAATCTACGTTGTCCTGTCCTAGGAGTAACTCTACTTTTTTATGTCTGTAGTCAAAGTCATTTACAAAATTATTTAAAAAAGGAAATGCACTTACTATTTGTCGATGACTTAAACTATTTACATTTAAATTCAAATTATTTACAGAACGCGCATTATTTACAAAACACTTTTCACTTTGAGACAGTCCGCGAATATGAAAAATACAACCTGGGAATCACGTTCTTCAGTTGTCATGCCCGATGCGCCGCTAATGCGTAGCGGGGCCACGGAGCCTCGAAGGCCGGCGCGCTGCAGGAGAGACGAGTCCACCAAGGACACTGCGGCACCCTCGTCGAGCAGCGCCAGAGTCTCGATGTCACCTTTTGCTCCTGTGATTACCACAGGAATCACTTTCAACATGACGAAGGATTCTTTGTCTCTATAGTGGTTTATAGCCACACTCTCATTCGTCACATTGAACGCAGTCTTCGTCGGTAGCGGCGGGGCATGTAAAAGTGGATGGTGCACTCTGTCACAATCATCTACAGTGCATCTCTGACGATTCTTACATGCTTTCAGCTGATGTTTGTTTGACAGGCATGAAAAACACAGTTTGAGGTCAGTAACGAAGCTCCAACGGTCGTTTATAGAAAGTTCCTTAAAGTCGGTACAGTCGTTCAATAAGTGATTTGCTTTACATTTTACACAGGTGAATTTCGATGTTGACGTTGTGGCCAAAACAACTTTCTTGTCATGGTTTTGAAATCGGGCTGTATTTTCAGTCGGCATTGGTGCCATGATAGTCGCAGCGTTTGCAACTTCCATGAGCCATTCTGACAATTCACTCAATGTCACGTCACAACATCTGTCAATTCTGCTCGCAACATGAAATGCCCACTGATAACGGAGGTTGGAGGGCAACTTGTTTACAACCTCTTTGATTATAGTCGGGTTCGAAAGATGTCCGGTTTCTTTTGTTGCCTTCATAGTAGCCACGACATTCTGTACTGTGGTCGCAAAATCTATTACGTGATTTATACTCGTATCATCGTGTCGGATGAATTTTGTACTGCGAATTTTGATCAACATGGTTTCTATTATGAATTCAGGTCTGCCGAAACGTATTTTCAAGGTGTTAATGATCTTATCTAGGTTAATGGCACTGACCAAAATAGCGGAGACAGACTCACGTGCTTTTCCCTTCTTGAAAGACGAGCGATGTTTTCGTCGTCAGTGTATAATTGACTGTAGAATAGCGGCCATTCCTCGGGCTCGCCTGAGAACTGTGGCAGCTCTTTGTGCTAGTCTGTCTTGCTAGGAATTTGCCAAACTCTCTCTCCATGCAGTGTGAATGTTGTGTGACAGCAGGCGTAGGTGGATAGCCATGCTGATTGTGCGAGTTCTTGTTGTCAACATAAGTAGTTTGGGTACCTTTATCCACAGTTCTCGTCCGATGTAACGAAGTACAAGAGGCAGCGCGTGACAGATTGCAGGCTTCGTCATCTTCGTCGTGAAGCGCCTGAGTCTGAAGTGCAAGCTTCTGGTCGAGTAGACGTTTTTCGATTGCGGCACGTTCTTCTGCGGCTTCCAGTTGGAGTTAAAGAAGCCGTTGCCGCTTGACAGTCGACATAGTGCTCGCCGTAGAGCGTATGGACGGGCTTGGCGATGGCGCGCGGCTCCCTTGGATGGACTGTAGGTCATGTCCGTCCGAGTCAGGAACAGCTGAGGTCGATGCCATCTCGGCCTTACTACGCGTGATAATTTCCATTTCTTGGTTCAGCTTGTATCGAAGGACCACTTGAACGGTCTGTTCAAGGAAAGACTTAGGTAGGTCAAGCAGGCAGTTTATTAAAACCAAATATCTACAATAACAGTAAAAGCCAATGTCTTGTGTCGTCTCTGTCAGTCCAATCTAAAAACCAAAGTCCTTCCATGTCTATCTGTCTGTTTGTCTGTCTGTCTGTCATGTTCGTGCCAGTCTTACCATGAAGGCTGGACGCCGCGACAGACTATTTTACACTTTTTTCATTTTTAATCTTCCTATCTTCAACCTACCCATTTCAACTAGTAGTTTTCAAGATTAACTTTAATAATATTAATAATAGCTCTGTATGTTGCCGTGGAATCGGGTTAGTCCTCGGAATGATATTGTTGTACCTAATTTGATAAGTCTGAAATTGCCAGACTGCAGACTAGCGTTGTCTGAGTATCGATAGTTGATCAATCAGTCAGTCAATTTAGCCCCATCTACAAGGATTATAAACGTGAACTTTTGACCATAATTTTTGTATAGTGTAGGTGAGCATTAAGAAATGATTTTTGGAAATTTACCTCTTAGGGGGGTAAAAAAGGGACTACTTTGTATGAAACTCCATCAGTTTTGAAGCTAAATCGATAAAAAATGGTATTTTGTTAAAAATGAAGAACATATTTTAGGATTTTCGGAATTCAACCTCTAAGAAGGTGAAAAGGGGGTGGAAGTTTGTATGAGAAATTCAACGTTTGCGCGGACGAAGTCGCGGGCAACTGCTAATAAATGTATATTTTTATAGGTCTGGGTGTTATGGTATCACCTTTGCTTCTGATTTGCTTATAACATGATCTTTAACAATTTACTTTGGGATCAGAGGGGTTGTCTAATATTCTATCTACTCTACAATATTATATCTACTCTATAATATTATGGATAGACTTTCGACCATTACCGATATGCAACACTACGGCAGAGTACCTCAACGGCATCCACAAGTCCCATAACACAACTTGATTAGGTATTGTTGCTGATTTATGTCATAGGTGTGTCTGCTTCTTCATCAAAGTAAGGTTTCACACTTAAGTATTAGACCATGAGTTGTACAGCGTTTTAAAAAAATACACATACATAGGGGTTAAAACATAACCCTTCTTTTGGACTTCCTCTCAGTTGGGTGAAAAATAAACAAATCATTCACTCACCATGAGCTATGGAAAGTAAAAGCAATTTAAATTACTATTGTGCAAATTAAAGAATGAGCAGTAATACCGATCCAAAATAGTATAAAAAATAACTGTTCTGAAATCAGCATGGTTGATCAAAGGCTTTGTTGGTAAGCAAAGATGCACGGCCGAGGATGGGCTAAGTCCTGTCTGACTGTAACATTATATTCACTCTTTTTTTTCTCTTTCACTCACTCTTAGATCATAGTGTTAAGGGAACACTTCAGCCGGCAACGAATTCCGCTCTCTAGCCGTAAGAACTTTGATTCAAAATGTTTGGTCTGTATTACTAATACTATGAAGATCTAACAATACGTGGCTTGTTTGAATTGCTGGCAATTCAAAGTATAGTTATTTTGCTAATCAAAATAACTATACTTTGAATTGCCAGCAATCGGAAAACCGTCCATCTTTAAGATGACTTAACTCGTACCATGAGTGAATGATGTTTACAGGATGAAAAAGCGAGATGAGAGGATTGATTATGGTGACAGGTCAACACAAACTGCCCCGCTGCGGGCCTGCTTATTTCGGGTTCATGGTACAAATTAATGGAATTTTCCCGGTTTAGAAATTGCATTGTTTCTGATGGGTGTGTAAAAAAAAGGCTTGCCATTTAGTGTGCCTGCCAAATTACTCCGAGCCTTCGTATATTTTGTAACATTTCACAAATTGAGCGCGTCAATCGCTTTGTTCGCATTTACGAACAAACAACCAAACAAACCTGTTTGTGATCCGTATTTGCACGTGCCCGTGTTTTCATAAGAGGCTCTACTCTGAAGGCCTCACTGTCCTATTGCGTGTCGTCGCTGTGCAGATTTCGCACACATGAAAATAGGTTTTTGAGGAATGATATAGGCTAGGTTTTTTCTCTGTCCATAGCACCTTAGTTCAATAGTTGTGTTTTTCGCCTCTTGATTGGGCCATTATGCGTATATCCCTTTTCTTTATTCCAACCACCTCATATTCTCCCAAAAGGCTAGCAACCTGCCCAAGTTACTACAGGCCTTCGGAAGTCCATAGCACCTTATAATGAGCCCTCCTTACTATGAACCTTCCTCTTCGTAGTCGTATTCCTCATGACTGAGGGTGGTAATCATTATGTGGAATGAAACACAAGCAAAATCTTTTACTGGATTAGTTTTGCCATTGCTTTCTCCATTATGTATACTAGCCGACACTAGTATGTGTGCAGGTATCCTCATATTTTTTTCCTTTCACCTATTATTTATTTCTTGACTGCCTCGTTGGTCTAGTGATCAGCACGCTGGGTTCTATCCATGAGGTCCCGTGTTCGAATCCCGGGTCAGGCCGAAAATGTTGGGTTTTTCTGTCTCGAAAAAACTCGGACACAGCTCCGGAGGAAGTTGGTGGTGTTGACAACCCTGTGCCTCGGAAAGCACGTTAAGCCGTTGGTCCTGCGCTTGATCTCTCTACGGTCATGTCAGACTGCCGTCTCACCAAATTATGATAGTAAAGGAATAGAGAGTGCACCTGTGTATTGCGCACACACTTGTGCACTATAATATGCGCAGTTGGCTAATCTGTGTTAAGATAGGCCGTAGTCGAAATTCGGCTAGGAGGACATTATTCATTGCTTTCACTTTTCGTCAGCGATTGAACCTGGATTATCTGCGCAGGTGCTTTATCAACTAATCTATCCAGGCACTAGTCTGATAGATAGATAACTCTTTATTGCACACCATAAAAGTAACAACAATACAATTTACAAAGAAAGATGTACAAATTAGGCTCTTATCGCTAAAAGCGATCTCTTCCAGACAACCTTTGGGTATAGGAAATACTTAATCACAGTTAGGGAGTGATTGGTGCAAAAGACGTATTATTAAATAATAGGTAAGAAACAGAAATACATACACATATTATATACTATTACTATGATATACTACACATAGTATAACATAAAAATATTAATATACCTACATAATAAACATATTATATACCAATATGACAAGTACTCAACCAACGGCAGTGTAATTAATTTACAGTGAAAGAAAATGTTTCTTAAGTCGATTTTTGTATATAAAAATAGATTCGCATTGTCTGATAGCTAAGGGTAGAAAGTTCCACAAGTGCACAGATTGAACAGTAAACGAATCTGAATAACATTTAGAGGAATGGGAGGGGATTTGGAGGTGGAGTTTCCTGGATGCCCGCAAGTAGTGCCGCAAAAATTGGAAACGCTCTTTTGGATATTGTGGGGATTTTGGGTTAAAAAGTATTGTAAACAGCAAAGAGAGAATGATTTTAGAATAGTTCTTTACGAGATTGCTACCACGTTCCTTTTTATTATATTTTTATATATTTTATTGTGACTAATCTATAATTTTATTTTATATATTATTTTAACTTTTAATATATGGATCCTGTATCTAAACTATAGCTATTTTTTTAGATTATATTTTTACTTCTAAGCTATTGGCTGGCATTTCAAGCACCACCGGCCTTCGCCAAGGGCTGCCTCTACAAGTTAGATGATGCAGTAGTTTTTAATATTTTTTAACACTTACAGTGTTTTTTCTTATTTATATAAGTTTAAATAATAATAATGTCCTCCTGACCGAATTTCAACTACGGTGGCCAATCGCAACAGAGATTATCCGACTACGCGGGAGATATTATAGTGCACAAGTGTGTGCGCAGTACACAGGTGCACTCTCTGTTCCTTCACTCTCATAATTCGGTGAGACGGCAGTCCGACATGACCGTAGAGAGATCAGACGCAGGACCAAAGCACGGTAAGCCGTTGGTCCTGCGTCTGATCTCTCTCCGAGGCACGGGGGTGTTAACACCACCAACTTTCTGACTCCGGAGCTGTTTCCGAGGTTTTTTTTCAAGGCAGAAAAACCCAACACTCTCAGCTCGACCCGGGATTCGAACCCGGGACCTCGTGGATAGTACCCAGCATGCTGACCACTACACCAACAAGGCAGTCAGTGTTATTATTACTGAGTAGGACCCCCGCCATAGTTACGTAAACAAGCCATTGTGTTGAATGAATGTTTCATAGAAAGTTCAACAGCAATGTTTTTGGCAATGCTTTCCTATCCTGAGGTGCTTGTGGCGCAGTGGCGGCAGCGCTTTGGTAGTGATACCAAAGCTAAGCAACCCACGGCGCGGTCGTGATTGGATGGGTGACCATTCCGACCATTTAAGTGACGTCCATGACCAGCACCTCCGTGCTTCGGAAGG
This sequence comes from Pyrausta nigrata, assembly GCA_949316185.1. Lineage (NCBI taxonomy): Eukaryota > Metazoa > Arthropoda > Insecta > Lepidoptera > Crambidae > Pyrausta > Pyrausta nigrata. The sequence continues at coordinate 1,529,855 of OX438943.1, forward strand.
CACGTTAAGCAGTTGGTCCCGGCTAATATCTGTTGGTATTAGTCGTTTAGCCTAGTCAGAGGCCCTAGGGCGGCTTGATAACATCTGACAGTAAGGTTTGTCACTTACCTTACAGACACCCCTCCATCAATCCGCACTGAGCCCGCGTGGTGGAGTATGGCTCGAACCTCCTCATAGTTGAGGCCTTTTCCCAGCAGTCTATAGGCTGACTTTACTTTTTTTTTCAACCTAAAGGTCATGCACACTATACCGGCTTCGCAACAGCACGGATGCAACACGGCGTCGCCTCGAATTCACAAAATATATTGTACGACTCACAACTTAATGCTCTAATTTGAATGGCAAGTTAATTTCTGGGTTGAGGCGGTGCCGTAACGGTGCTGGTAGAGTATGCCATGACCTTAATACTGGTGACAGCCAACGTGTTCATTAAAATCTATATTTCTTAAACGGTTGGTAGACTCAGAGACGTCAATACAATTTAATGTAGAATTAAGTCTCGTTTTGTCACTTTCTTGATCAATTAAGTGGAAAAGGACGGCATGAGACTTAATGAAGGATTAAACTTAATTGATGTATCTATAATAATCTGATTTAATTAGGCGGAGCATAACCTAACAAGTAATACCTGATTATTAAAAACAAAATTCGACTACTAATTTATATTTTTTTTAGATATTTTTTTTTACTAGCTTTCACTAGATACCCAATAATATTGCTACGGTAAAAAAACGGTAATTTTAAAAAACTAAAATACCCGACTGCGTTTCTGTGTAATTAGAAATTAAAAAAACCCCTTAAACAAGAATGTGGTCATACCCGGGTTAAATTGGTACCCATTTTAAAAATTGTTTAGCAGTCGGGACCCATTCTAGAAATGGAGGCTTAGGGCGATAGCACACAGCGTATTTTAAACGCGCAGAAGACGCGCGTTTTAAGAACGCGCGACTTCGGCGCCGTGCAAACGCAACAATCAACGTTGTTGCGTTTGTATCGATTAGTGATGGGATTCTACCCGGTATTTTTCTCGGTATTTACCCAAAATGGGTAAAAACGCGGGAAAATACCCGGTAAATACCCGGTAAATACCAAAATGAAGGGTAAATATAAATTTTGACATTTATTCAATATTTTCCAGTCTACAACCAAGTCAATAACTATTATGCAATTGTATTAGGGCCGAACTTACAACAATAATGAATTACATTCATTATATACAGTTTTAACACAATAAATGTTAATTTAACATTTACGTAAACAAAAGGTTGTTGTAAACAACGACATCAGGGTTAATAGATACCCGTTTTGAGAATTTATAGGCCACTTGCACTCCATGTAGGCTTGCGCGCGCTACTCACCTACACGCCGCGGTACCGTCCAGGGTAGAAATTCAGTTAGGGTGCCGGCAAAGACGCCCGCACGCGTGGACCTGGTTTAGAGTCAAGAAAGATGTACCTTGTTGTAATTTATGTGCAGTCAATGGTTGTAAATCATTAAAAATTAAAAAGTCAGTATGCCACAAAAAATCTACGACATTACTTTTTATACCATGATATCAGTATCAACTGATTTAAGAGACCGCAAGACCACTCTCAGATTTAACGGCTACTCAAATCGATATGACAGTCATTTGACAGGTAAATAGCGTTGAGTTGCGTTTCAGTATACCATTTTTCATCTGAGTGGCGTTTAAGCACGACTTATTTTGAGATGATCTTAAGTTTAACAGATGCTTACATTTTGGCTTTGAGTATGCAAATTCTGAGTTTAGGAGCTGCTTAATTGTTTGAGAATCCGTCTAATATTTGAGTAGCGTTTCAGTATTCGGCCGTTATTGTTTAATTGTCATATCACGGCATTCGGTAAAATCCAATGTAATAGTTATGTAAAACAAATTAGGCTAAAAAACAGTTTTTAGTTTAAATTACAGTCGGCAGCACGTCAAGTTACCCTTGTAAACTACGACAAAAGCTTTTATTACGTAGATATAGAGGCGATCTCAAGGTCAAAGTGAGGTAGTCTGACGTGCGGCCTTATGTACTTACACACCGCAAGTTAGACTTCACGTGTTGACCTTGAGACCGCTTCTATTTCCTACGTAATTAAAGGTATTTTTGTAGTTCATATATAGCTATACCTTAACATACTTCCGACTGTACATAACTAGGTTACCTGATTAACCTACTAGATATCTTTGCAATAAAACGAAGTATTTTCTAAACATTACATTACATTATTTCTCTATGAAAATAACTGTAGCTAAAATAAAGACTAAGAAAGTGTTTAATAACTACTAATTTCGGCTGGAATTCTTGTCTTTCAAACCAAGGGCTACCAATAAAAACCTTGTATTTAAAGAGGCAACCCTATCTTTATTAGTTTTACTCCAAGGTCGCGTGGCCGCAGAGGAATAATAACGTATTGTTCGAAATTTAAGGTACATTTTCGTGTGTAGTGGTCTACGACAGAAAACTGTAGGCTATTATAAAAGTTTGGTATGTACTTTTTCGTATGAGTGATTTATCTGTTAGCTGTTGAGACCGCTTCTATTTCTTACGTAATGAAAGGTGTTTTAGTAGTTCAAATGTAGCTATACCTTGACATACTTCCGACTGTACATAACTAGATTACCTGATTAACCTACTAGATATCTTCGCAATAAAACGAAGTATTTTCTAAACATTATATTACATTATTTCTGTATGAAAATAACTGTAGCTAAAATAAAGACTAAGAAAGTGTTTAATAACTACTAATTTCGGCTGGAATTCTTGTCTTTCAAACCAAGGGCTACCAATAAAAACCTTGTATTTACAGAGGCAACCCTATCTTTATTAGTTTTACTCCAAGGTCGCGTGGCCGCAGAGGAATAATAACGTAGTGTTCGAAATTCAAGGTACGTTTTGTCTCTGTACTGTGCGCACGTGCTAATTCTGCCAACCAGTTTTGACAACCTGGACATTATCTTATGGACTTAATCGTGATACCCTTTTGACTGACGACTATTACTGCTGCGACGCCCACGGACTTTGATGATATTTTACATACTTTACTTATTGTATTCATGATCAACATAATACATGAATTTGAAAAACTATTATGAATTGTACCACCAAAAACCGTACCTTTTCTCTTAAATATGTTTAATAAGACCTTTGTTTTTTCATATTACAAAGTTATTTTAGAGTAAGAGATTGTTTACGCGCCCCTTCAATCTTTTTTATTTGTTTTCCAAGAAATCCGCAAACTGACTAGACTGTTTTATCTATCTCTTTTGTCAGTGCGCTTAAACAATAGCAAGCGGCAGCTTTTGATGATATGGTTACATGCCACTTATTGATATCTACTTTAACTAGTTAGTTACTCTAACATTGTATTTTCCAAGTGCGTTTATTTTACATGATTTAAGGCATTACGTAAACTTAAATTTTATGTCTTCATCACAATCTAACCTTTATATTCTATCTTAACTAACTAAAAATACCAAATCCCGGTCTGTCATCGCCCCATAAAAACAAATAATCGTTTTTACCCATGCTTTGGGTATTTTCCCGGGTAAAAACCCAATATTTACCCAAAATGGGTATTTACTATAGGTATTTTCCCGTAGGGTTTTTTCCCGCCGCCCATCTCTAGTATCGATGAAACAAGCGCGCGCATGAAGCGCGTATACGCGCGTTCGAAGCGATACAAACGCGCGTACAAAGGAGCGGAGAAGGGGCAAGGAGGGAGGGCGTTGTATGATAATGACCACTCAATCTTTTACACTAGAGCGCGTCTGTATCACAGTAGATTCGCGTATACGCGCAGTAGAGGCGCGTTTCACGATCGCCCCGTGTGCTTAACTTACAAGGCTGCGATCGAATCTCGTTTGAATCGCGTATACGCGCGTCTTCTGCGCGTTTAAAAAACGCCGTGTGCTATCGCCCTTAGTGAATTTAGAGCACATACCTGCCTCTATATTACATTGCAGATTACTCCAATCTACTGACGAGACGGCTGACTTTCTAACATGGGTCCCGACTGCTACAATTTTTAATATGGGTACCAATTTAACCCGTGTATGACCACATTCTTGTCTTTGGGTTTTTTAATTTCTAGTTAAATAGAAACGCAGACGGGTATTCTAGTTTTTAAAATTACGGTTTTTTATTTTATTATTTTTAGTTTTATTATTTAAACCAAGGCACCATACCGTTTGGGCTGTAGGGCGTGCCAAACAATTATACACACATACTTACATACATACATACTCTCGAAAAAATAACCCTCCTTCCGCCGAAGTCGGGTAAAAAACAACCCCTTTCTACATATAGCCTACGCCCCAATGTAGACCGTTCATTTGCTATACAACATTCCTTGTGCGTTTAATTAATTTCAAAATGTCCACACAGGCCAGCCACAAACATTTTTATGGGGGCTAAATAAACATTAGCTCTTTGTTCTGATTGAAATACACTCCCTTGTTTATTTGCGATATTTTCACAGGGCCAGACTTAGACGAATAACACTAGGATATCGATACTACGCCTAAAACTTTAATTATAAAGTGACACAACTCTCAAATGGAACTTCAAATCAGAGGGCTTACCGCGAGTTTTATTTATCAGTCACACGCGCTCACGATCGACCGAGTGTCAGAAATGTCTACAGAAAAAAACAGGTTTCGCAAAAGTGCCGCTAGGTGCGCTGACTATTGTGTCGTAGCAGGATTCACAATTAATTATAGAAATAATTTTGCGGAGTGATCTCCTGTATTTTTACAAATAATTTTATTCTGTGCTGGTGATTAGTAATCCATTACTTGTTGACTATAGATGATAATTAAAAATGGAAGTTTTAATTGTTTTATTAAAATACCCTCAATGTCTTCAAGAAGGGACTTAAATTAATTTAAATTTCGCTCACAAAAATTGATCTACCGCGTCATTCGGTGGGACTCAAACCCAAGACCCATCGCTATCGTAAGTGCTTGCTAAGCATGCAATATCTACAGGCATGGTTGATCTAAGGGGCCAGCAAATAAAAACGTTCGTTGCGTCTGTTGTTTCAATTGTAATAAAATGTTTTATGTGTTCCGCGCCTTCGTAACGTTAATTAAGATAATTGAGACCAGTGTTAATATGTTAATTCTACCGAAACAACAGGTTAATGCCATGTGGCCACTATCACAAGATCATTAAAACCATTGCAAATAAATTATTATTTCGATAAGAGTTTTTTTTTTAAAACAGAACCATAATATCTGACATTAAAGTTGGTCACTTGCCTTACACTTGCCCAGCAGTGAGATCTAATAGACGAACTTTTAAACGTTTTAAAAACCGGACAAGTGCGAGTCGGACTCGCTCAATTAGGGTTCCATACACAAAGAAATATATTGTGATGCTGACTGCCTCGTTGGTCTAGTGGTCAGCACGCTGGGTACTATCCACGAGGTCCCGGGTTCGAATCCCGGGTCAGGCCGAGAGTGTTTGGGTTTTTCTGTCTTGAAATTACTTAGACACAGCTCCGGAGTCAGTTGAAAAGTCAAAGTTGGTGGTGTCAACACCCCCGTGCCTCGGAAAGCACGTTAAGCCGTTGGTCCCGCGCCTGATCTCTCTACGGTCATGTCGGACTGCCGTCTCACCGAATTATGAGAGTGAAGGAACAGAGAGTTCACCTGTTGTGTATAATATGTCCTGCGCAGTTGGCTAATCTCTGTTGAGATAGGCCGCAGTAGTCGAAATCGGCTAGGAGGACATTATTATTCTAATTGTGATGCTATAGATAGAAAGAAAGATCTTGTGTCCCTTTATATAAGCGCAGAGAGATAGCAGATTTGTCCTACATTCACAAGATTGCAAGCGGTATAATTGACAGTCCTGAGCTGTTGAGCAAGCTGAGCTTTTGCACACCAAGGAAGCCTTTAAGGAACCCTAACCTTTTGCACGTCCCTAAGGTAAACACAAATTACAGACGGAACTCATATTTACTTAGAGCAGCTGATCTATTTAATGAATGTCAATTTACTCATGGCTTTGATTTGTTTTGTACTAGTATAAGTCAAGTTAAGAAACGCATGGCTAACGAGTTTTTTGAGTGTTAAATTTGCCTATGCTTTTATGATTAAGCTTAATAATTTATGTGTATTTGTTTTATTTACTAGCGGTTTAATTCTAAGCTTATAAACTCTAACAGTGGAAACATGTAAATGGCCTTCTTTCTGTTTATAATTTTAAGCAATCATGTACTAGCTGTAAGTTTCCCAAAAATGTAAAATAAAATAAATAAATGTAACACAAAACAGGTTTCGGGATTTTTTCTTTACATGTACTCCGTTGTATACATTTGACATATTTGCGATTATTACGAAATATATTGTGCACACAAAAACGTATCGAAAGTCTTTTGCGAGGAAAATTTATTTTGTAAAAACATGCCAAAAACTTGATTCAATAAAAAAAACATTTGCAATTTGTATGAAAAATATGACTAAATTTCGGTTTATTGTTTCTTTTGGATCATGAACCCTGAAAAATAACATTTGTATTAGTAGTAGGGATTGTAGTATTCGTTTGTAATAAAACGATCTGCTATTTTGTTCCAAAGTATGTATTTATTAGCCTATCTGACGCATTGTACTGTAACTAATGTTCTCAAATTCAAATTACATTTAAACAAGTGTGTCGTGTTGTTTTTACGAAAACGGCACTTCATTGTTAAAACTGTAACTTCTTAATTCGTTTTAATAGGAATTATTTTGCATTAAAAATGTATAGTCCGATATGCGGGCCTTTGTATGTCATAATAAGAGGATGATGTACTACGATGAAACAAATAATAATAATACTAATAATTTATCTTAATTTTTATTAATAGGTTGTATATATATTTCTATAAATTCAAATACAGTATAAGACTACGAATATTATAACGATAAATAATAATGAATTGTTTCAACAAACACACCAATCAACTAGCCCCAAACTAAGCGTGAGCTTGTGCTATGGTGACTAGGGTAACGGAAAGACATACTTATATACATTTATAGACATCCATGAGTTAAGGTACAAATGCTCGTGCTCACACAAACATTTGCCCCTTGCGGGATTCGAACCCGCTACCGCCTGGCTTAGAAGTCCAGGGCGCGAATCACTACACCTAGACGGTCGTTAAACTATGTAGGTAAATTATATCATACGTAAATTATATGAGTTCGGCCCTAGGAAGGTTTTGTTTAGTCTGAATATCAGTAGGTTTACAGCCTAACCCGAAAGCAATCGCGATTGCAATTCCAATTCCAAACGATACGCCACATGAATTGATATTGTCTCATTGGCGGTCCACCTAACTACAAAGTGGTAGAATTTTTTTTTTGAATTTTTTTATTTTTTTTTACATCTAGAAATATCTACAGGTGACCTTTTTACAAGTACGACATAAGTTCCTAATGTAGACGACTTCGCAAGTTACCACTAGTTAAAAATATGTGTTTTGTTTCAAACATATAATTTTCATCTACCAAGACTCACAAAACAAGTAACAAAAAGGATGTTACAAATAATCATGTACATTAAATGTCAGTGTTAGTTCTTCCCCAATATCCTCTTCATTCAAAAAACAGGTTTCCGTATAAAACAACAATTTAATTTTGTTATTTACACTGTATCTATTGAGGCCTCAAAATGGAAGCAACCGAAACATTAGCACAATTCATGAAATTCCAAAATATATTGAGATTATTTTCATTGCTCAATCTAACCGCTTTTCAATACCCTGAACAGGCAAATGTGCAAGGTAAGCAATTTTATATAATTACTAGCTTTTGACCGTGACTCCGCTGCAGACTCACTTTTAAACATTACTCACACTCCCACGTCTAGTTATCATGAACTCTTATTTATACCATGTCAAATAGTGATGAGAGGTCATGAACCTCTGGATGCACGTATTCCAATAAGATGAAAAATGTTCTATAGGGTGTCTCGTAAATAATTCATAATCCTTTAGGTATAAATTAGGTACATCATGCCCTATTGAGTACTAGTACTTATTCTGTGCCTTTTGTACACCATACTATACGCCATAGAGTATGCCATACTATATGCCATTTTTTTTTTCAAATGAAATTATTACCATTTTTGGTGTTTGGGTTTTAGGTTTTTATTATTTTTGGGGGCCTTGCTGACATTTTTAATAAAAAGTCAATATTGATTTTGGTATCATAGAAGATTCAGGAGCATTGAAACAAACACAGACTTTTAAAAAGTCATTAGTTATACAAAAATTTGGACATAAATTTTATGGATGTATAATCTGTGCCAAAAGAATTTCAATTTATTTTCCATGGAGAGTCACCTTTTACCGATTTATATCATGACACCATACTAAAAGTTGTAGCTATAGATGGCTATATTATTGACCTATTTTAATATGGAGACTGTTTAACACCGTATACTTGTAATAATTAGACTTTTAAATCCAACAGATGGAGCGACGTTTGATTTTATCATCGTGGGCGCCGGGTCAGCCGGCTGCGTGGTGGCAAACAGACTGACTGAAGACCCTGACGTATCAGTTCTACTTATAGAGGCTGGTGGTGATCCACCCATAGAGTCAAATGTAAGTGCACTGTAATTTGAGCTGCCAAAAAAACTTGATGCACCTTCCATTTGTAGTTTATTGTTAGTGTAAAGGTACTCCACAACTACTTGGTAGATAATTCTACGTACAGGGTTACATTGCAAAGGGGTATCGAATTTGCAAAATAAGATCCAAGTTAAAATATAGACAAACAACTTAAACGCAATTATACTTCAGAAAACGTGTTTCCAGACACAATAGAAAATCAATTGTAAAAGAACGATAACGACACTTTCGCGCAACTTAATGACTATTCATATATTGCACTTTTCAGTGAATCATTACGCAGACATCGTGCGTATTTTTCTATGAATGAGTTAACTTATGCAGCCGTACGATTCTTAACAGCGGATGGGAATAATTAAATGTGTCAGAAACATACTTCGATCAAGCTACTCATTCTGAGTCACTAATAAAGGCATCCCTTTGTAATCTTACCCTGTACATGTTGCTAACTGTCCAATTGTACAATGTAAACAAATATTGCATATTAAAGAACTCAAAGGGTTTATTTCTAAATAAAGTGTCATTTACTTGCAGCTTCCTGGCTTGTACCCGTACTTAAAAGGATCACGAACCGACTGGAATTATACCACACCGCAATGCACCACAACCGAATGTCATATCGATGGCGTGGAACACTTGCAAAGGGGGAAAATGTTGGGCGGATCCAGCAGCAGCAACTACATGTTTTACGTAAGAGGCGACCCACATGACTACAATACGTGGGCAAATATTACAAAAGACCAAAGCTGGAACTACGATAATGTCTTACCTTATTTTATCAAAAGTGAAAGATTAGAAAACACAGAAATTCTGCATTCTCCTTACGGAGACTTCCATGGCGACAAAGGATATTTAGGTGTTAGCAAACTAAACAACGAAAAGGCAAAAAAATATTTAGCTGCTATTAATGAGGTTGGATACGAAACAGTCCTAGATACAAACAGCGATTACACTCTAGGATTCACAGAGCCTCAAGTTACCGTAGCTGATAACATTCGACAAAGCACAGCAAACGCTTTTTTGTCGCCGGTCAAAAGTCGCCCTAATCTTTTCACCCTGAAAAATCATTTGGTGACTAAAATTAGTTTCGAAAACAAAATTGCTGTTAGTGTTAACGTCGCTAATGATAATGGTCAAACTATGACGCTAAAAGCATCGAAAGAAATTATATTATCCGGAGGAGCTATCAATAGTCCCCAGCTACTAATGTTATCAGGGATTGGCCCAAAAGAGCATCTTAATAGTTTGGGAATCAAAGTGATTTCCAATATTCCAGTTGGAAGAAACTTGCAAGATCACAAAATAGTAATGTCAATTTACAAAACCGGTCCCGAAACAATCACAAAACCTGCCAATCCTACTGAATTCCCAGATGCTGATATTAATGGATTTGTGGCACTAGATCAAAATCAAGCTTATCCTGATTACCAAGCGGTAATGATCATCAAAAACTCAGATGGAGTGCTTTCTGGATGTCTCACCCTTTTTTCATTCAATAAAGATATTTGTCAACGATTTTATGAAAGAACCAAAAACAGTGAGGCTATCTTATCGTTATTGACACCTGTCCAACCCAAATCGAGGGGGAGCATTTTGTTAAAAAGTACTAATCCTGAAGAACATCCACTGATAAATACCCAAGCATATTCTAATTCTTATGATTTAGAAGACGTCGTAAAGTACTTAGAAGATTTTTCCCGCGTGATGAACTCAACGTATTTCAGGAGCGTTGACGCGGAATTTGTAGAGTTGAGCAAATGTGCTGGTCTGGGTGTTGGTAGTAGGGAATACTGGCGTTGCCACGCTGAATGCTTGGTGACTACGATGTTTCATTATGTTGGGACGTGTGCAATGGGGTCTGTGGTGGACAGCCGCTTACGTGTCCAGGGTGTGAGGCGCCTTCGTGTGGTCGATGCAAGCGTCATGCCGACCATCACCAGTGGAAACACTAATGCCCCAACGATCATGATCGCTGAAAAAGCTGCAGACATGATTAAGGAAGACAATAAAATGTTCAATTAAAAAAATACTTCGTCTCCGTAGATGATACCATAAATATATAGAAAATAGGTGTTTCCAAGAAGTGAACTCTTTGCTTAGAAGGAAGCGATATCCTCAACTTTTAATACTTAATAAATATTTTCGTTTAATTTTTATTTATTTTTATTGGTGCAGTAGAGGCCGACCTAGAAAGAGATGGATGGACTGTATAAAGCATGATATGATTGTGAAAGGAGTGGATGAGTCAATGACGAGTGATAGGATTGTATGGAAGAGAAAAACATACTGCGCCGACCCCAAATATAATGGGAACAGGGCAAGCGAATGATGATTGGTGCAGTAGTGATACTTTGGGTTCGGTTCGGGCTTAATGCAACGCGAAACTCAGCCTCGATCTTCAAAACCATGCCTAAGCTGCATTTCTCGCAAGAAATACTATTACCTTAAAGAAAATAAGAAACGTATCTTATGTACCGCCATCTTTTTGTGTAAAAATAAAATTAAAATAATAAAAAAAATTACGCCCTTGGACCCCAAATCATCCTACCCTGATGTGTTAAATTTCTGCAGCCATATTTCAACGTTTCTATTTTTTTTTTAAAAAGGTTTGCTCTTGACTCTGGACTAAGCCAGACGTGGCGTAGACAGAATCGGCGGAGGAGCGAGCTCACCCAGAAGGTTCTGGCACTCCAACTCACCGACAGAACACAGCAAGCTGCTTGGCGCCGGGCTCCGGTCCCAAATCTGTCAAAATATCTCAAATGATATGGAGCCCCCATATCATTTGAGATATTTTGACAGGTTTGGGTAACTTGATGCGGGGCTTACTGTACTCCCGTAACCGAGTCATTATGATTGTTTGTATCGTAATTTACAGCGCTGAGGAGTCACCCCGTACCTCTAGATACACAATTTCTATCGAGATTGAACACACCTTACATTTTAATTTAGTTAGAATATATCATACTCATATATTTGGCCATCAAAATCAGTTCAGCATATTACGAGTAATATTAATATACGTGGCAAAAAAAAACTTAGTGAGGTGATACCTTAGATTCGGTTTCATTAATTTATCCACTGGACGACACGGTCGATATTTTTTTTGCAAAAGAAATTGCTTAAATTATTTTAAAAATAATCACTTACCTATTTTTTTTGTATTTACCTTTATTTTATACCATGATATAAATAGGTAAATCAGGTTCCTTGTTGACTACGCAACCCTAAAAGGAAGAAAAAACCATTTCAACACTAAGAACTGATCGCATTCGATGGCGTCTGTACCACCTAACAATAATATAACCCAATACATTTGCGAACCAGACACCTGTGTGGAAAATACTTGTTGGAAATCGCTTTAAAAATAAACTTATTTGAACTTCCATCAACCGAATGATCAATAAATAAAGCATGATTTAAAAAAAAACACAGTTGCTGAAGTTTAGAAAAATCTAGTTTATTCCAGCCCCCATGCATTTAGGCCCTGTTCCCACCTGGGGTGGTATTCTCTACAGAGTTATCGATGACAGATGTCGCAAACGCTGTTATACAACTTTTGGTAGTTCTACACCGAATTTTGACATGAAAAAGTTGTGTAACTTGACATTAGATCGTCAATATGTCAAGTTTGCGATTTTCGGTAGTTTCTACAAACACATTTTGACAGTACTATTCGCTAACTTGAAAAATCGTTACTATCGACTGAATCGTTAACCATTATCGAGGATATTTGGAAGCTCGATAAGCTAAGCGGCAATGATAAAATTCACAAATAATATTCGTGAACGTTGGCAATTTGTTTAAAATAATAATAATTGAAATGTCATCGATTTTTTTTACACAAACAAAGACTATGATAGCTAATACGGTGAATTTTGGAAGTAGGTACAGCAGTGCCTCTATGGGATTCTGTTAGAACTAATGCATAAGAGTGATTTGTTTACTTGATCACAAAATGCATTTTAAAAGATATTGGTTTTGGCTGCATGCACAGCTTCCAGTGGATACCCTAATAATAACAACTCTACATTACATACATAGAGTAATGAACATAATACAAACATATTTTAAAATTGATTTATTATAAAAGAAATAACACTGCACATAATATACTGTTTAGTTTAACTTATTCTTCCAAACTTTAAAGTAATTATTTGTTAAGTAGGTCGATACTCGATAGTTTGTAGGTATTTATAGCTGTTTAATTGGTTCTTGGTGGAAGCTAGTTGTTGCATCTGTAATCAAAAAGATTTAGTTTATTGATGTTCTCGATTTCAGTTGTACACCTATATTCTTACGATTATTAAATAAACTAAATTTCACATTACTTTTTATTAATAAAAATAGTTTTTTCCACGGCTTCACTCTTATGTGAATAGACCTAAGTATATGTTCATTGTAAAGCTTGCAAAATATGCAAAAATAACTTCTTGACGTGTTAATATTAATCGCTTTAGGAAAATGATGCTTTAAAATGATTTGAGGGCTAAATTATTATTAAATATGATGAAAATTCTACACAAGACGACACAAATTACAATTGTAAAGAAGTCTTGTGTGTGTACTTACTTTATATGGAAGTGCAAATTTACATTTATGTATATATTTATAAACGCATTTGTATGATAAATTATCAGCAATTTTATAGTTTTTCTTTCAACAAAATAGCACAGTGAGAGGATGATTTGACATTTAGTTTGAGTGTTGCAAGAACACAATTTTCATTGTCCAATAAAACAAAGGGAATTTTAGGAGTTTATTCTTATAAAACTGTATAATTAAGCCTTTACAGCTAGTTTAATTTCAAGTTGTTAAAATGTTTTCGTTTCGTATCACTATACTTGGACTTTTTACAGTGAAATAATTAATAAAGTATAAATCGTTCCTGAAAATAAAACTAAAACTATGGGAAATTTGTAAACTGGTATTAAATCTTAACAAGAGGATTTCCTTATGAATACAGTTTTTTTCGAGTTATCGACATTGTACAAACTACCGTTTTAAGCAAAATTCGATACCGCAACGTTACTTTCCAAATTTCATGATACTTATCGTTCGCGTCTGTCATGATGAAGGGTTTCTTAGAAAATTATCAATGAATTACTTATGCTCCATGAGCAGTGCTTACGGACTATACTTATGATCAGTTGTTGTAACTATATTATCTATAATATCCATACAATTATTATTATACCTATCTACTAGCGATCCGCCCCGGCGATCACCCATGCGATGCGCTATGTCCCTGTATTTTAAGTCTGTGATACCTATCTTCGAAAATTATTTGAATTACATGCTTTAAGGACCATCTTCATCTATAATAAATGCAAAAATATATTATTATTATTATTAGTATATTTACGGTACTAAATTGGATAAATATTTATGCTGTATTGCTTGAAATCGTAAATAAGGTGTACAAACTGTACTACATTATTTTGATCTATCTCGTAGTGTTTCTCTATCATAATATGCATGTTTGATACACATAAACCTTCCTCTTGAAACACTTTATCTATCATAAAAACCGCACCAAAATTCGTTACGTAGGGGAAGTCAGCTCAAAGCGGCCACAGAAGGCAAAGCGGCCATGGCTTTGAATACGGTTCTATTAAATGTCATAACGAACTTTACCGGTTCGTCTTACAGCTAACCTTCCGCCCCGCCCCGATCAGTCATTCGGCACCGGTCACTGCAAGCGCGTGCGTGCAGTGACGATTTTTAAATATTTGGTGGTTTCCTTAAAAAAATGCGCGGTAAGTCCAGCCTGATTTGATCTAAACCATGCATAACTTATTACTTTTATCTAATGCGCCTTAAAACTCATTTATTAGACTTTGTTTGTGTATTATTTGCTTACAACGTTAATGTCAAATATGACAGCAGTTAATTTTTGAAATAAAGTGCACGAAAAAGGCAAAGCGGCTCGGGCAAAGCGACCAACTGACCGCTTTGCCCTTAAATAAATGTGTAATACTTCGAATTATAATACTTGATTATTTTGTTTAGATGGTCAACAATTATAAATGAAAAACTACCAAAGGGTTATGGGGCGAAAGTACAATGACGCAAGCAATCAAAAACGTGAAGGAACAACAAGGCTCAATTTAATGTATAGCAATAAAAATTTAAGCAATTTTTGTTTTTTTATAACGTTTAAAAACATATTTATTTTAGTTAATAATACACAGTTGATTAAAAGTGCCATTAATTTTAAGAGTTCAAATGTGTAATTGACACCAAAGGTTTTATAAAAAAATACATGTTGATTTTAAACTATTATTGGCAATCTTCTTTTTTCGAACACTACCTATATCTTTTGTCAAAAAATGTATATTTCTTAAACATAACTGGACTGGCCGCTTTGCCCTTACCCCCATGGCCGCTTTGGGCGGCACCTTGGGCAAAGCGGCTTTTTGCCACCTTTTCGTAATTTACGTGTCATATATGTATTTTCAACTTTTTGCAGATTTGGATTGCGTACAATGAAGAACAAATGTTTTTTCTACCTATCAGTATAAAAATCTTATCGAAAATCATTTTATTCAGTAGGTTTCTTACACCTCAAAGTAAAGGTGGCCGCTTTGAGCTGACCTCTCCTAGGTAGTTTTAAAGATCTAAGCATACATAGGGAAACGTAAATCATTATAAGGTGACAGACCCAATTATCAGGACTTTAAGAGGTCATTAAACTTCAACTCTAAATATTTAATATATTACAATGTTCTTTAACTATTGTGTTACGTTATTAATATTGAGAATATAATCATTTATTGTGTAAAGTGAGACTTTTAAATTATTTTTGGTCATTATTGAGTTAAAATTACATTTTATCAAAAAACAAGCCTATCTCCATTTATCAGCACAGTTATCACCAATTATGGTCACCTACTAACCCAGTTATCAGCACTGCGTATTTTTATACATTGTAAAGGGCGGAAAAAGAAAACGTCCTTAAGAAAAATTTACTGTTTACCTTTTTATTGATAATCAGTATTTTAACATTTCTACTAATTATGGCACGTACAAAAGTACCTTAACATCTAACTTGTTCAACTCCAGTCAACTATAATGGACAGATCTTTGGAAGAGTAGGAACATTTAAATATTTATTTACAATAACATAACTATTCTTAAAAAAACAAATACAAACTTAACCTAAAAATAGTTTTACCTACATAATAACTGTTTTTCTCAGTCATTAGTTTAGCCTTCAATCAGTATTTTTACTGTTATATGCTTACCTAGTTTTCTTCTCACAATATTTTTTTTGAAGATTGAAACTATTTTGTTATTAATATTATTTATGTTTGTCGTCTACCTCATCGTATAGGATATCATTGAGTAGATATTTTAAAATTACTTGGGGGTTTCTAATATTTTTTTTCGATTTAATGCTCCATTTACGAAATATTACACTTTACTTTACTTTACTCCTGCCCTTTCTGACAGCAAAAAAAAACATGAAAGTACATTTTATAAACTCTAAATGAAAAGTATGGCGGTAAGGATAACTTTAGTAGTTTAACAGTAATGGTCGTTGAATTTGGGTGTTGGATAATTTTGTACCAAATACAAAACCCTTAGAATAAATTCTTTAAAGTGATTAACTGCCACACTTAGACTGTGTGCGGCAATTAATCAACTGTTTTTTTACTTTTTTGTCAATGAAATAGAAAAGGACTGCATGAGACTTAATGAAGGATCAACTTTAATTGACGTCTCTGAGTACGGCAGTAAGGTGAAATAAATATTAGCACGGAACCCTTCGTGCGCGAGTCCGATTCGCACTTGGCCGATTTTTAAAAGGGTTTTTTGTTGTTTTTGATGGGTTCATCTTAAGAGATTTGTAACACGTAGAAATAATTTAAACAAAATCGAATATCAGGATAGTTTTTAAACCAAATATCTGCACCATGATGAGAATTGATGGTAAATCGATTTCGGAAAACAAGGCTATAATCACTTTTTACAAAAGACGCAACCATACTTTTAGTAACACAGTCCATTAAAATAATAATTGGAGAACTTGAAATTTTAGTATCCAGTTATTAGCACCCCAAATATCTATTGTTAGTTTTAAAAATACCTTAATATTATTTCAATTAAGGATGCGCAAAACTTTAAGGATGTATTCAAATACCTGTATGTCTAAAAAGTGCTTTAATCGCATTACTAAATGACTAACAAACGTAAGACAAATCTTACCCTTGATGTGTCAGAATGCCCGATAATCACTTCCAATCACACAACGTTCACTTCTCCTCAAGAATACCGCGCCATGAAAAATGTAAGCTAAACGCAGTGTTGCTAGTACAATAATTTAAAACTATCTGAACGCGTTTTTTAGCCTTGTAACTTTGAAATCATACACATTTATCCTATATTTTCAGTTTTTATTCGAGGTGCTGGTAACTGGTACAGTGCTGGCATTTGGGTCCGTCACCCTACTATTTTTATATGTAAAGTTTCTACTGTTTGTTAATGATGTTCCAAAGTCCTAAAGGCATATAAATCGTATAACAAGTTCGCGAGTTCAACCACAAAAGTAAGTACTTATATACCTTATTATGACATCTTGAAAATAGCTTATCTAAAAATGGTTAATAGATCACAATACAAACATTGTAGAAGTATTATATTATTGCATTTTGGTGGTAGCACAGCGCATCCCGTCTACGTAAACAATGTTTGCCAGATAAAATCTGCTTGCAAAGTTGGTTTTACTTCAAGGCTAGGTTTACCAAGCTGGAACGAGGATTTTTAGGAGAAATACTTGTTTATGCTACCTACGCATGCAGTTTTCAGGATTACCGCAAAGTTCTGGATCTGACAAATATGCCTCACTTTTGCAAGAAGGCTGAAAAGTGGACTCCGGCCTTAGTATATGCGAGGTTGGCAAGATACAATCCTTCGACGGGAGTAAAAGGTCTACGATGCTGTAATCTGTCCTATGATTGTGCCATTAAAGATGTACCTAGTTACTTAAATAAAAGTTGAAAAAGTAAAAGTTGATGGTTTTTTACTAGTTTATAACATATTTATTCACTTTCATGTACAATATTATTTTTTATTTTAAAAAGATTGCATTCGTGTTTTTTATTTACAATCACTTTCTTAGATCGTGTCAATCGCTGTTTTTAGAATATGTCCATACCATCAAGTTCTCACTTTACTTTTTTATTTTGTATACTGTGGAAGTCCCTCATGTAATGGTTAGATAGCATTTAGTCCATAAGAAACCGGGCCGGGGGCCTGCAGACCACATCACCATTCTCATTTCGACCGCAAGCAGGCGTCTTTCTGATGTTTCTTAGGCGGCCATGAATCTGCTTTTTAGCAATGATTTTAAAATATGAGTTGCAAAACCCTACCAAACAAAATATTCGGTGTATTTACCAAATAATTAACCCCGAATATAATAATATTTCTGACGTTTCTGACAAAATCAAAAGGATTGACATGACACTTCGAGCCGGTATTGCAAAGATCGCGAAGTCTCTTCCTTAAACAATTTGAAATTAACAGTAATCTTGTTTTTTTATTAGGGCCTTTAGGTTTTAAATAACAATAATTTATTTAATTTACATCTCATATTACATATTGAACACTATACTTATTAGTTTGGCGTTATGTTTTGTGCTCTTTTACTATAATAATCAGAGAAATAATTGTCGTCATTGAAATAAAATTCTGTCTATCTTACAAATGATTTTGTGAAATTATGGGAGAATTTGTACATGGTATTATTATTGCAAAATCGCAATGATGAGGATTTGGTTATGAATACGACATACTTAGCGAATATCCACGTTGTCGCAACATGATGTTTTATCGGCCTAACGATTCCACGCTAACTTGTAGAGAATACCACCCCTGGATCCGGCAGATCTGCCGGATCTGGCGAAAATTTTACTGCTTCATAGGGTGCTAAAATGATTTGTAGATTTTTATTTTTTCATTTCATTTAGATTTACTACTGTTAGAAAACCTCCTTTGCACGTAGCAAAGACTTGTCTAGTTTTTGTAGATCTGACATTGTCATTTAATAAAATTGTCGTGTCGAATCAGGTGGCCTAACATTCGTCCCCTCCTACACTCTATTGTCTCCATCAATCTCCTTTTTTCCCTAACCATAGACAAAACTTCTTCATTTGTTTTCTTCTCCGTCCAACTTATACGCTCCATTCTCCTCCAGCACCACATCTCGAAGGCTTCCAGTCTCTCTCTGTCCCTCTTTGTCAATGTCCACGCTTCACATCCATAGAGTGCTATACTCCAAATGTACACTTTAACAAGTTTTTTGCGAACTTTGCTTGCTATTCTGGCCTTGAGCAAGTGCTTTTTTGCATTATAAGCTTGTCTCGCCATCGCTATCCTTGCTTTTATATCTGGTGTACATCTGGAGTCACTAGTTATCAAGCTACCTAGATATTTGAAGGTTTTAACCTGTTCTATTTTTGTGTTATTTATTGAGATAGGGCTATATTTTTCCTTTTTAGAAGCAATTAGTGTTTTTGATTTATTTATGTTAATTTTGAGACCAAATTCTTTAAAAATAGTGTCCATTAACCTGTAACCAGTTCTTCCAACTCCAATCTGTTTTCTGCAATGGCTGCAATATCGTCGGCAAAACGAATGAATTTAAATACGTCCCCATTAATTTTGACGCCCCCCTTTTTTGATTCCGTTATTCTGCGTATCGCACATTCTATGAATAAATTAAAAATTAGCGGTGAAAGTGGACATCCCTGCCTAACTCCCTGTCTTATTTTTGCCTTTCCGTTTTCCTCTCCTACTTGTATTACCGTTTCTTGATTTTTATATAATTCATAAATAATCCTTCTGTCTCTATAATCCAATCCAGCTTCTTTGAGTACTTCCATCATTATTTTCCAATTGAAGAATAGAAGGAAAAAAGAAACGAGGAAGACCAAGAATAAGCTACATGCATCAAAGAAAAGAAAAGATAAATGTCGGGTCGTATTAGGAGGTTAAGAGAAGGGCGGAAAGCAGAGAGGAATGGAAAAAACTTCACCGACAAGAGCCTAGCTCTTAAATTTCATGATGATGACATTGTCATTAGGTAAAAAAGAGAAATAAATGTCTTTATGAACCAGATTCCCAATACGTGGCGACTGTAAAAAATATAATTAGAAGTTCAGGAAGACCTGCAAAAAAATGTATAAATTGTTCTCAATGCGGAAGTCCGCGCGGCGGCTGTTTACTCGCTCTGCTAATAAGTTGGCGGAGTGCTTGGACAAAACAAAAGAAGTCGACGGAGAGGACGAAAAAGATGTGTTTTTTCAATTGGTGCAACAGAATCATGACAATCTTTCGGAAATCAACCAACAAATTTTAGTAAAATGGTTCGAGATAGAAAACAAAGATGAAGAAAAATTTGAACAAGACGTAGATGAGACAGAAGAATATGAAATGAGGTGGATTCGACTAAAACATCAGTACAATAAGTTACAAGAAGAAGGCTCCATCGCACAGACTACTATCAGAGAAACTCCTCACCACACGTCATCCTCACCACGGATAAGACTGCCTCAGTTGGACATACCGAAATTTGACGGCAGCATAAAGAGCTGGTTAAGGTTTTGGGGTCAATTCAAGAAGATTGATTCGGACACATCTATTGACACTGATGATAAGTTTACCTTTTTGCTTCAGGCTATGAAGATTGGTTCCAGTGCGCGGCAATTAGTTGATACTTTTCCGCCTTCCGGGAAAAACTACACTAAAGCTCTAGAACATCTCAAACAGAGGTTTGCTCGGGACGAGATTATAATTGAATACTACATTCGGGAACTTCTCGAGCTGATATTGAGGCAGGTAAAAGGTGGACTGGGTAAGTGTTCTTTGCGCAATCTTTATGATAGTTTAATGACCCAAATACAGGGTCTTGAGTCACTAGGTGTCACTCAAGATAAATACACAGCATTTTTATACCCGATGGTGGAGTCAGCCTTGCCTGAGGACGTGCTTAAGGCATATGCAAGATCGCGTGCTCAGGTCGATGAAAACAGTAGTCAACTATCACAGTTATTGTCGTTTCTACGTGTGGAAATGGAGGCCGAGGAACGCATAGCCCTTTCTCGTACCGGTTTCGATAGGGGTGGCAATAATGAACCAGAAGTGCCTTCAGCGGCTTGTTTTATAGTCTCCGGAAAAGATTCACAGCACAAGCCTACTACTTATCGCGAAAATAAAGGCGAGTTTAAAGCCAGTGCTTGTGTTTGGTGTGAGAAAGTATCGCACGTCTCATCCGAATGCTTTAGAGCTCAGAAGATGACGTTGGATGAGCGCAAGGAGTTGCTGAGAAAAAAACGAGCTTGCTTTTGCTGTTTAAAGGTAGGCCATAGCGCGAATAGGTGTAGAACTCATCCTAAATGCTTAATATGCTCAAGAAGACATGTTACTTTGATGTGCTATAATAATATTGAGGTAGGCAAGTCTACTCCTTCGACAGCTGAGGTAGCCACTCTGTCGATGCAACCTCATGGTACTGTGTCTCAAAGGGCGAGTACAGTATTACTGCAAACTATTGTCGTTAATTTGATTCATAGGATTACGCCTGTTAGGGCGCTCATTGACACAGGGGCACAGAGGTCATTTATCGGAAAAGCCGTGATTGACAAGCTTAACATTTCTCCTATTGGCTCTGAGCTATTGCAGCATAGTTTATTTGGGGGAGTTATGACAAAAATGGAAACTCATAGGGTATTTTCTGTTCAAATAAGTAATAAAGAAAATACATATGGTCAGAAGATAGAAGTGCTAGAACAGAAGTCGATATGTAATTTTCTGCTAAAATTGAAACACGGTACGGTAGAAGCAGATTTATTACAGAAGCGAAGTATTCTAATTAGTGATATGAGCAGTGATATAAAAGAGATAGGTATGTTATTAGGTGCGGATGTCGCTGGCTCATTGCTTACAGGTCAGGTAGTGCCCATTAATAAAAATTTGATAGCCGTGGAAACAAAATTAGGGTGGACGTTACAAGGCCCGATATCAACCGAATCTTGTAATGGCATAACGGCCACAAACATTGTGAAAAGTTTCCACTGCGCCTCGTTTGATATTTCTGACATGTGGAGATTAGAAACTTTAGGTATACGAGATGCCTACGAAGCTAAAAAGGACGAGGTACTGCATTCCGAAGCAGGGAAGTTTTTTGAGAGTACAGTACGAATGATGAAGATGTTAATAAAAAGATTATTATGATTATGGTCCTAGCTTGGTGTTTGAGATGGTTAGGTATCATTCGAGGCAAAGCCGGATATGTTTTGACAGATCTCTCCGTAGAGGAAATAGAGCATAGTGAAATGACAGTATTTAAATTGATTCAACATGAATATTTTGAAAATGATGAAAACTTTAAAAATATAATCTTATGTTACACTTGGACTTGTTAATCCTAGAGTAACAGAGTATTAACTTGGTAAAGCAATCGTTATTAATAAGCATGGAGTAACTTTGGACTAGCAATGCATTCCTTACACCGAGATTAATGCGATTGTAATGGCAACCCAGTTAAGTTAAAAGTAAAAAAAAATGAGTTACTGAATGAATGAGGAACGAAACTCAGGCTGTGCTGGGATGCTGTCTGTCAAATCACGTTTAACTTTTCGTCTGTGCTAGTGCCGCGTCCTATTTAAATTCAAAACAAATTCGTAGCTATAATATAATTCAGTGAAAATTAAAAGGTCATTTTGATAAAACCTATAATCTGTGTAAAAAAAATGAGCCAAAATGGTGTTCCATTAACTGAGATGAAAAAGAAAAGGTAAGTCTCGTTCTGATTCTTCTGTAATACGTGGTATTTATTTGTTATTAGTTGATTATTTAATATTATCATATTTATTGCAGAAATATTTCGGTCTGTTATAAAAGAATACGCCCAAATTTTTGAAAACATAACCCTGGCTGGATACATATACAAACAAAATAAAACCTCAAGAACTAGTCGGCTGAAAAATCTTTGGAAGACAATGAAAGTAATGCAAGGAAAACATACACCTTTTAATAAGAAGTGCTTAAAACGGGCGCAGGTGCGAGACCAGCTAATTACTTCAGATGACTTCATCGTTGAAATAAAAGATCTTTTGTTGTTGAAAATTATGGTTATACATTGAAATAAATGTCAAATACATCTACTCTATGCTTAGTCAATCTTTAAACCATGTAGTGCCCAGGATTAACTTTTAGTCTGAGAGTAGTTTCAGAATAGTTTACTCCTTCCTAACTCCATGTTTATTAATACTGGATTCAGTTTTTTTTGAACTTAAGCTTTGGAATAAAGTTAATCTTTCTTTAATCCGTGTTTATTAATAAGACTGATAGGGTACTTCCTGTTGAGGATAATGAAATTTGTCAAAAAGCAAGGTCTTAAAAAACAAACTAATACCGCAAAATGGTGTTATCATGAAAACAACCCTTTGTAGCTTACATAAGTTCATACAGAACCCTCGGAAAGCTAGTTTGACTTGCACTTGCGCGATTCTTTCCAACCAAATGGGCTTTCTCATTGTTCCATTGTAAACAATATATTAATTTATGAATTTGCAGGTAATTAATTTGCCGCCATTATTTGCCGTTTTGGCGAAGCAGTAGGTTGTATAACAATGACAGACCTCGATGCAACGACATCGTTATTACATACAAAGTGTATTGAAAGTTATTTCTTTACTCCATTTAACTGCTCATCGATATCCCAAGCAAGCAGAAATTAAAGGTGAGTAAGTTAAATATTGCTATAAAAGGGACGACCGCGACAAATGGCAATTACAAGACTACAAATATTTTTTTGTTGCAAACTTATTTGATATCATAATAAAAAGCCCGTCACAAACAAACTTTTAATGATCATCCTCACGATGCCTTTCTTGATAATAGCTGTCTAATGGAAGGTGAAGGAAAACATCGTGAGGAATCCAGGAACCATTATATAGGTGGGCAACCTGTGGTTGAGAATATTTATATATATTTATTCACTTTATAATACATACAGGCAAAAGATGTAAGAAATGGAGAAGGCAATGATTACACTACTGCATGAAATTGCCACGACCCCTCGTAATCCTCCACCTATTTGAACAGACATAAGTCAACGACCCTCAGTCATACGGTATGTAAAACTATGAAAATAATTTTGAATGACAAATTGTTGTAACAGATGGAGCAAGTTTTGATTTCATAATAGTGGGCGCAGGATCCGCTGGCTGCGTGATGGCAAATAGACTCGTAGAAGACCCAGACATAACCGTACTACTGTTAGAAGCTGGTGGTGATCCTCCTATCGAATCAAACGTAAGTAAATTTTAAGCAAGAAATTAATATTGGTACAAAAACAAAATTATTAATAGGCTGAAGATCTAGTAAGAAACACACCCACAACCTTCACTTCATACCTGTTAAAAAGACCATAATAGTGGTTCCCTTAAGAGTAATCCTTTAGCTAAAGATGACTGTGACTAAATGCCGTACTCATTAGAGGTATAAAGTTAGTACTTCATTAAGATTGAAAAAGACTGCGTCCTTTTCTATTTTATTGACATAGAAGTGACAGAACGAGTAACAATATGCCAACAAAATTTAAGTGGTAGTCTTACCATTTTTGGAGCTTTGGTAATATTTTAATTAAAAAGAGAATATTGGTTTTGTTGTCACTTGTAAAAAATCATCATAAAATGGGGCATGATGTAATCTGTAAGTAATAGATTTATTTTTCAATTGCTGGGAAAACTGTTTAACCAATTTCTCATATTTTTTAGCTTCCAACTTTGTATCCATTTGGCTATAGATCCGATTATGACTGGAAGTATACCACTTCACGGTACTCGAACGAGTACGGCTGTCACAAAGATAAAGTAGACCAAATACCGAGGGGGAAAATGCTGGGTGGATCAAGCAGTCTCAATATCATGTATTACGTACGAGGAGATCCGCACGATTATAACACGTGGGCCAACATCACAAACGATGAGAGTTGGAACTATACCAACGTCTTGCCTTACTTTATCAAAAGTGAAAGAATGGAAAATGCTAAAATCATGAATTCACCCACTAGTATTTTTCACGGTGACAATGGATACTTGGGCGTAACAAAATTAAATGACAGCCAGATAATCAAGTACTTAAAGGCATTTGAAGAAATTGGGCATAAAACAGTTTTAGACACGAATGGTGATTACACGTTAGGCTTCATGCAGGCACAAGTGACAGCAGCAGATGGTATCAGACAAAGCACAGCAAATGCTTTTTTGTCACCAGCTAAGAAAAGCCCAAATCTTTTTGTTTTAAAGCATCACTTAGTAACTAAAATCAATTTTCGAGACCATGTAGCTGAAAGCGTCAGCGTAGTTAATGATAAAGGAAAAACAATGAAATTTATAGCAACCAAAGAAATCATTTTGTCGGCTGGAGCTATCAATAGCCCTCAACTACTTATGCTTTCAGGAATCGGACCAAAAGAACACCTTAATAGTATGGAAATAGAAGTTATTTCTGATCTTCCTGTTGGAGAAAATCTTCAAGATCATCAAGCTATTATATTATTTCACACAACAGGGCCAGCACCTATACCAAAACCTATCGTTCTCTCTGAATATCCTCATGTGACAGCAACTGGCTACATTGCATTGGACAAGAATCAAGCCAATCCTGATTACCAAATAATTATTGTCATTTTAGATTCACTATTGGTTAACGGTGGGTGTAGCATTATATATTCTTTTGATAAAGACGTTTGTAAAACATTTACTGATAGAAGCAAAACCAAAGAAGTTATGATGACTATGCTGAATCCACTTCATCCAAAATCGAGAGGAAACGTTTTGTTGAAGAGTACTGATCCTAAAGAATATCCGGTGATCAATATGAATGCATATTCCGATGAAAATGATTTGGAAAACGTAGTGAAATATCTAGAAGACTATTTCCGGATCATGAATACAACATATTTCAAGAGTGCTAACGCAAAATTTCTAGGTTTGGAAAAATGTTCGCAATTTGGAGTTGGCAGCAAAGAATATTGGTGTTGTTACGCGCGTTGCATGGTCACTACAAATTATCACCAAGTGGGCACTTGTGCTATGGGGTCAGTGGTGAACAGCAGATTACTTGTTTATGGTGTAGAGCGGCTGCGTGTGGTCGATGCTAGTATCATGCCCACTATTACCAGTGGCAACACCAATGCACCCACTATAATGATTGGTGAAAAGGCCGCGGATATGGTCAAAGAAGACCACAACATGCCCAGCACTTAGGTATCAATATATCCGTATTACAATATTTAAAGAATGCCTAATTTTTTATCTATCCGGTTTAAATCGTTCATCTCATAAACACTATAATTTGGATTTTTAAGAAAAGAATAGACTCGGAAGAATAGGCTGCATCATTGCATATGAGGTTGCGGCCAATGTATGGTTATTAAAATTATACTTATGTCTCATTTTTGTTTTACAATCATTTGTTTGTGCCTATTCTAGACAAAACAATACAACTTGAATAATTACATAAACATGTAATGGTAGTGCATATAAAAAGCGGTAGATGTGTCATTAGAGCATGGAAATTGTTTGGTTCACAATTGAGATATTTGCTTAATTTCGCATTCAAATTTCGTACACATAGGGTAAAGACACCAAAAAGTGCGCATTTTATAAACCTTTATTTATAAAAAAATCTACTTTACAATTACTCTTTGTACTTATTATTAAATTTAAACTTTGGTCATTTAGGAACATAATGGTAATAATTAATCCAAGATAACTGTCTCAAATTAATTTAAAAAATGTCCTAAACCTAAAACTCGTCCCGTGCGCACACTTGGGTGCTGTGTTACAAGGGTACGCAGTGATAACCCTTCACACAAGCTGAGAGTGCGCGAAGCGATGAGCGAAGTCATCATCCCTGACAATTATCAAAAGTGAAGGCCCCAAATCCTATGTAGTCTGTGCACTTATCATGTCACCAAGCAGTACATCGGCCTCACTGAATCCAATCTTCTTGCGGTGGCTCAACTTAAATTAAAATAATTTTCATGTAAGTACTTACTGACTTAAGTCACTTATGAGAAGTAAGAAGAGTGTAGGTAATCCTAATCTGAAATAATTATCTTCGAGAATGGATTAATAGATATTCTCATATTTCCATCTATTTGTACTATATTATGTCGGAATTATTTACTTATTTTTACGTATCATGTATTTCTTATGGATCTACGGCTTCGGAGTAAGCAATTGTTCGAGTTTTACGAGGTTTTACTAGTTTTTACGAGTTTTACGACCTTTACAATCTTCCTGACGACTACCTAATACTGTAGATACCTACTTAATTCATCCAAGGTAGGTATTAAAGTATGTTATATAATTATGTAATAATAAAATAAGTTAATTTCTAAATTTCCAACAACATGTAGTTTTGTTACTTAAGGAAAGCCTGTTATTGGCCTTATTTTATATCAAATGTTCTTTGGTTAATATTTATGTAAACGCTGTTGGTTTTCTTATGAATAAATAAATAAACGTAGACTTCAAGACAAAGGGGACATCTTACGAGGGTCAAACTGAAAGTTCTTAGAACTGGCCACTTATAAACAATATAATAAAAAAAATATTCTAAAATTTGAAAATAGAACTCTTTGCCAATATTACTGAGTATATATTTCATTCATTTGTCATTTGTTTTACGACTTGGCGGCAAATTGAAAATTGTCTGTGTCACGTCAAAATGAATTTAACACGAGAAAATTTTCGTGCAATGATTTTTTATGACTTTCGATGTCATTTAAGTCAACAAGAAAGTTATGATAGACTACGATTGGCCTTTCACGATGAAGCCCCATCTCGTGCGACTGTTTACAACTGGTTTAATGAGTTTAAACGTGGTCGCACTAATCTCACTGATGATGTACGTGAGGGACGGCCTTCTACGGCGACGACTGAAAATAACATCTGTGTTGTGCGGCGTATGATAGAGACTGACAAAAGAGTGACCTATCAGCAGATTCGGACAAGCTTAGGCATCGGTATGAGTCAAGTGCACAAAATCCTCCACGAACATTTAGCGGTCAGGAAGCTTTGCGCCCGGTGGATACCTCATAATTTGACTAAGGCTCAAAAACTCCATCGTGTGGATTGGTGCCGTAAAATGATTGAAAGATTTAACGGAGGTGACTCAAATGCTGTGTTCGACATACTAACAGGTGACGAAAGCTGGATTTACTGTTATGATCCTGAAACCAAAAGACAATCTGCTCAGTGGGTGTTTCCTTTCGAGGAGTTGCCAACTAAAGTGAAGAGAGATCGAAGTGCGGGAAAAAAAATGGTGGCCTCGTTCTTTGGAAGGATAGGTCATTTCGCAACAATTGTGTTAGAGGATTAAAAAACAGTTTCTGCAGAATGGTACACTACCAATTGTTTGCCACTTGTCTTGGAAAAAGTTCGAGAGAAACGACCTCGCAGTAGGATCCTCCTTCACCACGACAACGCCTCGTCGCACACCGCCAAGCGAACGATCGACTATTTGGCGACATCAAACGTTGAATTACTGGGTCACCCGCCGTATAGCCCCGACCTCGCGCCTTGTGATTTTTATTTATTTCCAAAAATTAAAGAAAAACTTAAAGGAAAGCGGTTTATGAATGCTGAAGAAGCGGTGGCTGCGTATCGCGATGCCATTGAAGAGACCCCTAAGGACGAGTGGGCAAAGTGCTTTTCCCAGTGGTTCCATCGCATGCAGCGGTGTATTGACGTCAATGGACAATATTTTGAAAAGATATAATAAAACTAATAACTGGCTAATGTAATCAGTTTTTGATTTTCTAAGAACTTTCAGTTTGACCCTCGTATAATTTCTGGAACTAATAATGTATTCAACAGTTGTGGATTATTTCTAGATTTTTTGTTTCTCTTCTTTCTTATTTTTATTACTTTCTGCTGTCTGTTTTTCTTCCTTTAGTTGATTTTTATACGGTGTACTCGTCAAAATGCAGATTTTTTTCGTTTCATATTAATTTCTCTTTGACTGATGGGTTGCAGCTATTATCATATAAAAAGCTGGCATAGTCCAGTCTGCTTCGTATTAGAGATATGTAAAGTCGTCTTAGAATCGACGGGTGTATACCCCAACCTGGACCTGCCAATATTTTAAAAGAATTTAGGAATTTTTTACATTTTTCTTTAGTTTCGTTTTTATGTTTAGACCATTTAAGTTTACTATCCATCCATAAGCCTAGATATTTTATATTGGGGACAACCAGCAATATTGTGTTTCCTATTTTAAGCTGAATATTATCTCTCTTGTGACCCGTTTTAAAGATGCATACCTTACTCTTATGTGCAGAAATATCTAAGCCAATTGTTTTGACAAGCTTGTTGAATAGGTCTAAAGCCGGTTGTAACTGCAGAGTGGCCTCTAGTGCACTCTTTGCTGTAAAATACATAACAAAGTCATCTGCATATTGCGATATCGACACATCATTAACCCCCCTACATATTTCTAAGGTGGCGATATTAAATAGTAAGGGAGATAAAGGGTCGCCCTGGGCTAGTCCAAGAGAGCTAGTCCTGCAGATCAGAAGATTTTTAAGGGAAATTTTAAGATGTCTCTTTCTTAGAAAATTCCATAGGTAATTGCATAACCGAATACCCACTCTAACACCATCCATAGTCGATAATAGGCTGTGTATGTCTACATTATTATACGCACTTTCAAGATTTGTTCCCAGTCTGACTGGCTAGTGTTTACTGTAGGCGGGCAGTAAATAGATACCATGTTCTTAATAAGGCCACAATTGGAAATTTTAATTGAGATTATTTCTATACCTGAGTTTTACTAGCGGGGTTACTTGTATCACTTTCGTATAGTTCCGGTTCTTCATCCATGAATTGCAGTGCTCCCAACTCAGATTGCTTCTTCTTACGACGCTGGTGTCTACGTGTACTTCTTTCTTGGTCTAGCGAACATGTCGCGACTGGTGAGTTCCTTTTTACCATATCTGCGAAGGTAGGCAAATCTGATGGTTGCAGTGGAGTCGTTGTATCTACACTCTGGCTGAAGGACACTGGTTGACTTTTTTCCGAGTGAATCTCGGGGATCGCAGGTAGCTTAGTAGGTATGCGGTTAATGCCTTCCTGTATGTACAATTAAACTCAGACATTAACTGTCGTAATCTTTTTTCTTTGAAAAATATAGGACAAGCTTTTGATAGTGCTATATGATTTCCTTTGCAGTTTGTGCAGGTGAACTGTATTTTTTTGCAGTTTGCATGATTATTTCCGCATTTTAGGCAAACTATTTTTGTACTAGGACATTTTTTAAGTGGATGGCTGAATCTCCAACACCGCGAGCATTGAGTCACCAGGAAAACATAGGGATCAACTTTAATTCTCGAGGCATGAACATATACATGGGGCGGTAAATACGAACCTTTAAAACAGAGTCTTACAGCTTCGCTCGGTACCCATCTCTGTTCAATAGAATTTTTGCTGTTTAATCTATAAACAGCCACTAATTTTGCCGGCTCCGCACACGAAACAACTTCTAATATATTTTCTTCAGTCATGTATGTCAATATCGACGTCTCTTATGACGCCATAGGAGAAGTTATTTTCCATAGCTTGTTGTATACGCCATGCCATGTCAATAAACTTTTGACAACTTTTTAGTTTTTGCGCTTCTTCTATGCTTAGGAGGTCTACTCGAACTCTGCATGGATTGATGTATTTCACCTTTGTAATCCCGTTAATATCATTATGTTTAAGCAGTTGCGCCAGTGAGAACTGTTTAGGTAATGGCTCGGTATAAGATACATACACTTGAATATTTTCATTATCTTTTATTTTTTTCTCCTTACTTGAAACTTCTATCCATTCACCTTCGTCTTCTTCCCTAATTCGTTAAGTGGCTTTCAACTCCGTATCCGCTTCTTCTATCATCTCAGCTTCACCCAGGGAATCGTTGCATACTTCCGTATCACCTTCGTTACAAACGCTCATTTTGCGTGTAGATAAACAGATCGTGCGCGGCGAGCGGCCCCGGGCCCGAGCCGCAGCTAACCGGTTCCTTACGCGCGATAGGTAAGATCGATCGGACGGCGTAAACAACGATGCGCTCGCACGGGTGCCGCGCCGAGACTGAAACCAAACTTAAAAGAGGCCATAAATATCTGATCAAATATCCTAATAAGTACTTAAAAATTTTCTCCTAGCCGAGTTTCGGCTACAATGGTCAATCTCAACATAGATTAGCAGACTGCGCGTGCGCGTGCGAGGTTTCTTGCACGTTAGTGTTGGTAACTAACAACTGCATTAGCTGTAGTGCATGCGTATTGAGAGATGGAGGGCGGTGCATTCTGCATTTGCCTGAACTGGTACTCAACGCGGTTGCGGTTGGTGTGGTTTTGGTGCCTGCGCTAGCGTCTCTTAGCGGAAATTTAAAGCAAAATAATTGTATTTTATTTTTCCCATTTAAGGTACTTGTTTATTTTTCAAATAACTTTATACTCAGACACCACATAACCTATATAGACAAAATGTCATTAATTTTGTTTTACAAAAATTTCGTCAAAATCTCTTCGCACTGAATGCCTCCTTTATTTTGTAACGGTGCCGACACCAGAGTATGATACCCGACACACAAATCCGCGGCACCATATCGACACCGTCACTCTACTAAACATGTTATAGCGCGTAGCACGCACGCCTCGCGTGGCGCGACCCGCCCCGCACGTCCCGCAGCCCACCCGCATGCTTATATAAAGCCCTGCAAAGCTCCGCTCAGCGGCATTCGTTGGAGCCCGGCCGCAGAGGCAAGACGTAATCGTGCGCGTACGTCCCCGTTGAGCATTCGTTGAGGACTCGCCCGCTGCGCTCGAGTGTTTATAGTGTTACGGACCTCTCTCTCTGCGACTCAGATAGCCACCGAACTCCGGAAGCTGCGGTTCTCTCTCGGCCTCTCCCACAAGCGGGTCTCACCGGAAGAAGGAAGAGGAGCTACCTGTGAGGTCGCCATGCACGCAGCAGCGAAGGTACAAGAAGATTTTTCTTTTAAACAGCTCTTTTTAGAGCTACCCTTCTTTATATTACCTTTTCTGAGGCAACTCGAAAAGGTAATATATAAGCTCTGAGACGGCAGGCCAACCAGGCCGCGGGTCTTTCATCGCCACCATCGCACCACGACCGCTCCGCGCGCCTTCACCAGCGCGACCGTCCCGCGCACCGCGACCTCTAGCGCGTCCGCATCGCGCGTCGCACCATCCACGCGACCCGCGACATCCGCCACCGCCTCCCGCGCTACCGCAACTCGGTAGTCCGCGTCCGCGGTTAGAGCTCCCGCGCGCGAGCTCGACGCGTCGACCGTGCCGACTGCGACCGCAGCGCGAGCCAGCGCCCGCGCTCCGCCGGCTACGCCGTTGCCCCAACGCGACCCGCGTATCAGGGGAACCACAACCGCACTCCGCGCCCGCACCGACATCGCCGACTGTGCGAATAATATCGCCGTCGCGGTTCACCCCGCCGACGAATTTACCCGCCTCCGGTAGCGAAGCGTTCCCGGGACCCAACCTCGCCTACGGCTGAGGACGAACAGACGCTCTCGCTGCCGCGTCTCGACTTGTCACCGATGGAGGTGACAACCCACCCCACGACCACTACACCACCTGCCTCCTCGCCCACTCATGCGGCCTCTGCGCAGCGCAGGTACCCACCCCTGGTTGTGGAGAGGCTGCCCGACTGGGCGCGCAACTTCAAGGAGCTGAAGCAGCTCCTGAAGCGACCCCGAGCGCGATGCCCTTTGGGAGGGGAATCAGATTCCTCCCCAGAGATGAGGACGAGTACCGGACGGTACAACGGTACCTTACCAAGCTGGAAAAGATTGAGAACATCTCCTGGTTCTGTTACTCCTTGCCAGCAGAGCAGAGCCTCAAGGTAGCCATCAGAGGCCTACCTTAGAACACGGAGCCAGGAGACATAGAAGAAGCCCTCGGAGAGTTGAACTTCGTGCCTTAATACGTGCGCAAGATCAGCGCGCGTAAGGGAAGGTCGGGGTGCATCTTCTTCGGCCAACTACAACGCACACCGGACTTGACGCCTGCGATCTACGAGGTCACGGAACTCCTGTGCATGCCAGGAGTACGCATAGAGGCCTGGAGGGGCAAGAAGGGGCCAGCACAGTGCCACCATTGCCAGACCTTCAGGCACTCCTCGCACAATTGCCATCGGACCTTGGCTTGCGTACGATGTGGCGAGGAACATACCGCCAAGGATTGCCCGCGGCCGCGAGAGGAGCCGCCGACTTGTGCCAACTGCGGTGACGCGCACACCGCGAACAACATCCGGTGCCCGGTGTTCCTCAGGGAACTGAAGAGACAGCGGGCCAGCACAGTCGCGCGCACAACCCGGAGGCCCACGCAGAACACCGTCGCGGAGGAGGAGAATGCTCAATTCTCACTGATGGCCGCGGCAAATCCCCCTACAGAAGGTAGGCGCAAGCGATGTCGCAGGCGACGCCGCGGGGTAGAGGAGAAGGAGGAGGACAGGCCTCTACTGCAACCGCCATCCGTGGCTGCACCGGCACCAGTTTTGACCGCTGCCCCCAGACAGGGGGCGCAGGTAAGGCTGGATGGTGCATACAAGCGGACAGAGCGTCCAGAAGGCCAAGACAAGACTGTCACTAGCTGCTTGAAGATACTTCACGCAGTATTAGAAGCCATACAGGTCGGGCAGAATCCCGTACCGATAATCCTCAGAGGGCTGGCTGATCTATATACTCATGAGTAGCAGTCCTCCTCTGAGAGTGATGTCCTGGAACGCCGACGGCATTTCCAGTAACAAACAAGAACTCCTTACGGTGGTACTTAAAGAGCAGGAGATTGACATCGCTCTCCTACAAGAAACCCACCTGAGCAGTGGAAAGAGATGTGGCTATGCGGGCTACGCCACCTACCGAGCTGATGAGACATCCCCACTAGGAATAGCGTAAAGGGGACTTGCAATCCTAGTGCGACACAACATAGTGCATCAGATCCTACCGCAGACCACCTTGCGGTCATCAACAGCAATCGGGATAGAGATATTCCTTGACTCGGGCCCATGTAGAGTGTTTACCTTTTACAAGGCGCCAAGCATCCGCCTCGACATCGAGGACATTCACGCCACTCTGGGCAGTACACCCGCCATCATCGCTGGCGACTTTAATTGTAAACACTTGTCATGGAATTCGACAAGGAACTGTCCCGTCGGGACCCGGCTGTTCGACGACGCCGAGAGACGAGGCTACAGTGTAGTCGGGCCAGAGATGCCCACACACTACCCCTACCAAGCCAATGCACTACCGGATGTCATAGATCTAGTGGTAACCCAAGGACTGACCAACACCATGACGGTAGAAGTCCTGGACTACCACCTCATCTCAGATCATCAGCCGCTGCTCATTAAATACTCTCCTGATCCGACCCGGACTACCCCGCCGGACCGTAGGAGATACAACTGGCAGACCTTCGCCACGCACATGGCAGAACACTCTCCGAGAGCCAAGCTGAGACCCATTTTGTCGTCCAACCTCCCCATGAGAGCGAAGCTGGGCGTCTATAAAGCCTACGTTCGAACCCGCCTTATCTACGCTGCACCGGCGTGGTACGCGCTGACCAACCGGCGCTTACGTGGGAAAATAGAAGCCCAGCAGTCGCTGACTCTGAGGACCGTTGCTGCTGCCCCCCGCTACGTCAGAAATGACGTCTTGCGGAGAGATCTCAAGATCGAGACCGTGGAAGACTTCGTCGGACACCTCGCCGAGCGCATGTTCCGAAGAGCGGAGGGATCTTGGCACCCGCATTTGAGGAACATCGCTCCGTACCACTCGAGGCCACCAGACCACAGCTCGACTCGACTCCGAGCTTTCCCGCGAGACCTCATCACCAGCGATGGTGACGAAGACAGCAGCAACAGGACTGACCCGACTATCAGCTTGCAGGCGCAAGCCTCGCTGATAGTTGATGACCACCGGACATGACACCACCCAAACCTCGACGCTGGCTCGTAGCTGAAAAGCTCGCCAGCGCCAACCCAACCCAGGACGCGAGACGGAAACGTCTCCCCAACCCAAGGACCTGTCCGTAGCCACGGACTGCGACAGAACCCACCGAAGGGGGCCGTCGCCCCGAACGGTTTTCCCGACCCTGCTAGGGGGTTGTGCGAATTTCGAGTGAGCCGTTGAGCATTGCCCTGCGCACTCTAGCGAATCGCTGCCCCCCGTCCCCTCTTCCCCCCTAACCCTCCTCTCCCGGTAGGGCTGGTCGCAGTCGGAGGTGTAGAAGCCAAGACCGAAAGTCGTTGACGGCCGATCATATCGGTGCGGCTGCGGCGAGGAGGTTGAAGTGGATACACCGACCGTCGGATCAGTAGTTAGGGCTGGTCCCAGTCGGAGGCGTAAAAGCAGAGACCGAAAGTCGTTGACGGCCGATCGTATCGGTGCGGCTGCGGCGAGGAGGTCGAAGTGGATACGTCTACCGTCGGATCAGTAGTTAGTAGTAATTGGTCCCAGCCAGAGACGTAGACGTCTAGACCGAAAGTCGTTGACAGCCGATTATATCGGTGTGGCTGCGGCGAGGAGGTCGAAACCGACACGTCACCTGGCGGACTAGTGTTTAGAGACGTCCGTGGCACGGCGGCTACCCGAAGTCCAAGACCGATAGATTAACCCGATTAGCCGATCGTTGGCCAGTGGTACTGTCTTCGGCGAGGAGGCAGAGACCGAAAGTCGTTGACGGCCGATTATATCGGTGCGGCTGCGGCGAGGAGGTTGAAGCCGAAAGTCGACTGACGGCCAAGGGTCAACGACGGGAGATTTAACCCGACTAGCTGATCGTCAGCCAGTGGCACTGTCTGCGGCGAGGAGGTGGAGACCGAAGGTCGTTGACGGCCGATCTGATCGGTGCGGCTGCGGCGAGGAGGTCAAAACCGAAAGTCATCTGACCCAAGGGCTGACGACAGCACAAGTAGCGCGTAGGAGCCAAGACCGGGAACCGTGACGACCGT
Source organism: Pyrausta nigrata (assembly GCA_949316185.1). Lineage (NCBI taxonomy): Eukaryota > Metazoa > Arthropoda > Insecta > Lepidoptera > Crambidae > Pyrausta > Pyrausta nigrata. The sequence continues at coordinate 1,565,542 of OX438943.1, forward strand.
GGCAGTTATCAGTTCGCGCATCCCGATATTCCTGAATCCGAATCCAACCCACGAACCCCGTTTCCCCCCCCGTTACTAACCGTGACCGTACCTCGTCGTGGATCGATCGGATCAGCGCCTGATGGCGCCCGCGTAGTGATAAACCCAAGCCTCGCCTCTCAATTACAAAGATCGTAATACCGAACCTGTAACCGTGCCCGTAGTAGTATCATAAGGTAAGAACCTGTATTGTAATTAGAGTAAGTAGTTACCGAATATAGATCATCACCCACATAAAGGTGGTTTCGTTGGCATAGTTTCCCTGCTAGTATATTAAGATACACATCCCCATCTTCACGTAGGCAGAGACAGGGGCTAGGTATCTATGTTAACGAGGGTCCCAGGCTGAGCTAGCGAAAGGGTCCTTCGTTACAATTTCTTCAGCACATTTTGTCGAACAAATTCAATTATTTCTTTAAATATTTTAAAATTAACGTGTTGTTTACAATCAAGACTGAAATATCTCATATTTCATGAAATAGATTAAAAATACACGCTTAACTTGACGCTTTTCGTATCAGTACCAAGCACTGATAAGTTTCGGAGAAAAATCGCCCTTACTTCGCTTCTATAGGTTACGTACTTGATGTACTCGGACAATCATTATGCCACATGGAATTTATCAAAAAAGGTTATTTTATTTTTCATATTAATATTTTTTAAATTTCTTAAAATAGTTTAAACATTATCTACTTTAAAGCCACCTGCAAACGACTCAGTTGTGTCAATATCATTATTCTGTATTTGCAAGTGGGTAATATTATAGAGTTTTAACCGTGGCTGTTGTGAAATTAAATTAATGAGATTGTATTGTGTGTCGTGTTGCATGTAGGCCGTCGTGGCACCGAATATGCGACGAACTGTGATAATAGACTCAATTCTAATGTGCCGTCTAAGATTAAATCTAAGTTCTGTCTCTCCCTTTCTCTGCTAAACAATTCAAAAGAGACTACAATAATTTTGAAACTTCAAATTAAGTGATTTCTTACGAATTTTTGCAAGTTTCCGCGTGTTTTAGTCTAAATTTAATTGTCATCAAATGACCTTCCTACTAAATTGTCTATGGATTCTGTAATTTCCTTAGCAACTGACAGCTATGAGTCTTACGTTTCTATATAATTACGAGGGTCAAACTGAAAGTTCTTAGAACTGGCCACTTATAAACAATATAATAAAAAAAATATTCTAAAATTTGAAAATAGAACTCTTTGCCAATATTACTGAGTATATATTTCATTCATTTGTCATTTGTTTTACGACTTGGCGGCAAATTGAAAATTGTCTGTGTCACGTCAAAATGAATTTAACACGAGAAAATTTTCGTGCAATGATTTTTTATGACTTTCGATGTCATTTAAGTCAACAAGAAAGTTATGATAGACTACGATTGGCCTTTCACGATGAAGCCCCATCTCGTGCGACTGTTTACAACTGGTTTAATGAGTTTAAACGTGGTCGCACTAATCTCACTGATGATGTACGTGAGGGACGGCCTTCTACGGCGACGACTGAAAATAACATCTGTGTTGTGCGGCGTATGATAGAGACTGACAAAAGAGTGACCTATCAGCAGATTCGGACAAGCTTAGGCATCGGTATGAGTCAAGTGCACAAAATCCTCCACGAACATTTAGCGGTCAGGAAGCTTTGCGCCCGGTGGATACCTCATAATTTGACTAAGGCTCAAAAACTCCATCGTGTGGATTGGTGCCGTAAAATGATTGAAAGATTTAACGGAGGTGACTCAAATGCTGTGTTCGACATACTAACAGGTGACGAAAGCTGGATTTACTGTTATGATCCTGAAACCAAAAGACAATCTGCTCAGTGGGTGTTTCCTTTCGAGGAGTTGCCAACTAAAGTGAAGAGAGATCGAAGTGCGGGAAAAAAAATGGTGGCCTCGTTCTTTGGAAGGATAGGTCATTTCGCAACAATTGTGTTAGAGGATCAAAAAACAGTTTCTGCAGAATGGTACACTACCAATTGTTTGCCACTTGTCTTGGAAAAAGTTCGAGAGAAACGACCTCGCAGTAGGATCCTCCTTCACCACGACAACGCCTCGTCGCACACCGCCAAGCGAACGATCGACTATTTGGCGACATCAAACGTTGAATTACTGGGTCACCCGCCGTATAGCCCCGACCTCGCGCCTTGTGATTTTTATTTATTTCCAAAAATTAAAGAAAAACTTAAAGGAAAGCGGTTTATGAATGCTGAAGAAGCGGTGGCTGCGTATCGCGATGCCATTGAAGAGACCCCTAAGGACGAGTGGGCAAAGTGCTTTTCCCAGTGGTTCCATCGCATGCAGCGGTGTATTGACGTCAATGGACAATATTTTGAAAAGATATAATAAAACTAATAACTGGCTAATGTAATCAGTTTTTGATTTTCTAAGAACTTTCAGTTTGACCCTCGTACTGTCAGCCTCTTGTTCTTTGTTTTGCAGAGAAAGATAGAGACTGAACTTACACTTAATTTTAGTCAGGGCGCATTGGAATCGAGCGCTAACTTTTAGGAAAACGTGCGCACGGAAAACGCGTGATGAACCCCGCATCCCGGCTAAATATTGGCATGCACTGACCTCTATAATACAAGTACGCTGAACTGCATACTGTCAATCTAAAAATGAAGCCATTTGATTATCGCCATCTTGGCGCTGACTGCTGTAGTGTGCGTGTGGTGACCGTACACGGAACTAATGAGAGTTGACATAAATATACGCAAGTTACTCTATTTTAGTTCCCTAGACACTCGGTGGGGGCGCTTTGATTCCGCACAAAAATTATCTGTCATTTCTTAGAGAATGTTTAGTCCAGCATACGTATAGAGGTCAGTGTAGGCATGCTACAAATACTTCCGGGAAACGACAGAAAACCTCTTTCGCGCCAATTCCTAAATACAAAATTCATATGGGTAAATATTTTTTTATTAAGAATGTTTTTAAAACAGATTGTGGTGCCTTACATAAAGTTATTTGAGCACCAAAATCCCATGGATCGGACAAGGTTCATTTTTCTTCTTACTAATATTGTAAACGCGAAAGTTGGTGAGAATGGATGTATGGATGTTTGTTACTCTTTCACGCAAAAACTACTGAACGGATTTAAATGAAATTTAGCATTCAAGTAATTTTATCCATCCATACTAATAATACTATTACTAATATTAATATTATAAATCTGAAAACTTGGAGGCCACGATACAAGGCTCAACTGGAGGTTGACCTGGTTAGGTGTATTTAACTTACTCGGGATAAAAACTAACATATCGCGGTTCAGGATTTCATAGTAATGACATTGTGTTGTATGGGAAAATTACAACCGCGATACCAGCGTCGTCATCTATCGTTGGGGAGCCGAACAAGTCTGTGTGTCTGTCTGCCTGGTACGTCTTGACGCGAAAACCACTTAATCAAGTCACATGAAAATTACTATGGAGATAGCTTGAGATCTAAGAAAGGACATAGGATAGTTTTTATTCAGAAAATCTATTAATAAAGTTATTATTTAATTTCGTAAAAACTAGCAAAATAATTGCTTAAGTTATAAAAATATATAAGTTAAGCTGATTTCATCTTAACTAATAGTTAAATAAGTATTTGTAAAAATATTTCCATTGGATACATGCGGGTACATTCCCCAAGTACCTATTGATGAAATCGAACGCCGCGGCTCACTGGCGTAGCAAGCACTTGCAAAAATTCGTCGACTGACTAACGTCCTCCGTAGCTTAGTTAGTAAGAGCACTCGCCCGGATAGCGAAGAGACGTGGGTTCGTGTCCCACCGGATGACACAGTCGATTAATTTTTGTAAGTGAAATTTGATTTAATTTTATTAATAAAGTTTTCCCACAAAGGGGAGGAAATTTTATATGGAAGGTGATGCCATCTGGAAGCAAATTTTGTAACCATTTTACGCTAAACTTCAAAGTACCTATGTCACGGATAGTGCATTTAAAACGAGGTAGATGGGTCATCTCATCAGCACGCGGAAATTGATATATTCAAATTGTGTAATCTGCACAATTTTTCATTCAAATATGACATTTGACACGTAAAAGAACGTGTGCTCAGAACATCAAATTTGAATCGCCACGCAGTACGAGATGACCCATCTACCCCTTTTTAAATGCACTATCAGTGACCTATGTACAGTCGACCAAATTGAATCATGACCCACCTTATGGTCATTTTTCTATTGTCATTCTATACAAGTAGGTTGAAATTCGCTTGAACATACATTTCCTAGAAACGAACCTGTTATCATTTTATTAGACACTGACAGTTACTGACAAGGCTATGATCGCTATCTTTACGAATAAGTTAAGTATGAAAATCGGCGAGAACTTAGGTAAGGGTTGCAATGCAACACACAGGTAGGTAGGTTGATATTCGGGATTCGGCACAGCCGGGCGCCGAGTCTGTATCGGAAACAAGTTTCTTTATAAAAGTTCCACTGGAACTTGTGTTATCCATGATGAAATAAAACCGTATACTTAGTTGAAGAATATAATATTTATTTTACGTATAGATAGATAGATAACTCTTTATTGCACACCATAAAAGTAACAACAATACAATTTACATAGAAAGATGTACAAATTAGGCGGTCTTATCGCTAAGAGCGATCTCTTCCAGACAACCTTTGGGTATAGGAAATACTTAATCACAGGAAGGGGGTGATTGGTGCAAAAGACATATTATAAAATAATAGGTACGAAACAGACATACATACACATATTATATACTATCACTATAATATACTACAAATACTATATATACAACATACGTATATATTTAACAAGTGGCATTAAATTGGTAAAGTGAAAAGTGACCCGATTAGACGACTACAAATGTCACTTCCCCAATCCAAACCCCACAAATTTTCTATTGGATTAAGGGGACCTAGACGGCCATGGAATAAGAGCGAATTCATCTTTATGCTGGGTAAACCAATTCGTGACAGTTCTGGCAGTATGCACTGGACAGTTATCATGAACAAAGGAGAATACTGGCACTTCTTCACGCAAGTAAACTGACAAAGTCAGTAACATTGATTCTTCCAATAAATTGACATAGTTTATAGCGTTATGACGAGGAGAAATTTGAACAAGTTCTCCGACACTTCCGGCATCCATCTAGGCACACAAGTTAGCTGAAATTCAGCCGGATAATTGGTTGGGCACTACATGATCTTCAGTGTATCGCGTGTTATCGTAACGCCACGAAGTTAAGCTATGTTGAGAAGAGTGAAATGATTTCTCGTCTGTAAATATGTTATTCGTAATAGTGTTGCATTTCTGTTCTCTGTTGGTTCGTGATTCAACGAACGCTATGATTATGTCAGCGTCTGTCTTCGACGGTACCCTCTTTAGCATGCCTTCTTATACAGGTTCTGACTGTGTTCCGACTTATTCTTAGCTCTTTGTTCTGCCAAATTGGCCATACGACTTGTTTGTAAATATTGACTTAGATTTTTATAAAATTTCAGACTTACTAGGTATACTTGACATCTGACACATGACGTTTTTTATTTTTTTAATTATAATATATTTTTCTTCGTAGTGAAAAGAGTTTGGATTATGGACTTATTTTAAATTCATATAAAGACTGGTTTATCTAAAACATGTCTAGTGCAGTGATAATAATAATAATAATAATCATTTATTTCTCACCATAAGAAAATACAAAATGAAAATAAGCAATTTGTGGTAGGTACATATAGATCTCAGGTTATCAGCCCTCCACTCCATCTAGTGATCTTATATTGGTAATTGGCAACATAGTGAGCAATGATTTAAAGGTAAGTAAGTTTATACATTAAAAGGGAGGGTAGTTGTAATCGCGCCATCAACCGTGCGCTAAGCAAGCCGCCGGGCTGTTAACAATCACAAATAGATAGTTGGTGTGTGGTACAAGCTACCAGCAGATTAACAATATGAACATAGCTTACTGAGTATGTGTATTCAAGCATTGTAATTTTTATTCATATTTATCTGTATATTAATGTGTGTGCGTGTGTGTGTATGTGTGTGAGCGCGTGTGTGTGTGCGTGCGAGTGTGTACGTGCGTGTGTGTGAGTGCGTGTGTGTGTGTGTGTGTGTAAACATTATTAACATGATGCTACTTTAGTTAAGGTAGCCCTATGACGTTGCAATCTTGGGATCAGTAGGTTCCTAGCTAGGATACCTGCCACTAACTTATATATGAATAATTTGAATGGGCATAACAGCAATTGTGAATACATTGACCAACTTATGTAGCAATTTTAAGTATATTCTCTGTTGCTTTCAAATTGTTAACTAATATTGCTTTAAAGTTCATTTTATTCATACTTACTACTTTATAGGAGTCGTTGAAATGTCTATATAGAAACGGTCCAGTGAATAAGAATTGTCGTCGCGCAAAAACTGTGTGAACAGTTGGCACGTGTGTGCGTATTCTTCGCTTATGATGTGGTAATTGCGAGGGGTCAATTGATAATAAAGGTTAAACTTGCATAGATCTCTGACCCGTAATGACGCATTTTTATTCATATTTAAAACGTACTATGTGCAACATGCATGACAGCGAAGAAAACCTTACTACATTTATGAATACAAAGGAATAATCGGCAAAGTGGGTCATCATTCAATTTGGTCGACTGTACATTGTTCAAATTCCTTCCAACACTATCGGCCAATAGATGGCGTTAGTAGTATTTTTCCAGTAGCAAATATACGTTTACGTACGTACGTTTTTTCAGTAGAGATAGATCACCAACACATAAGATCAGACTTCTTGGTTGTTTTCTTCACATAGATAGACACCCATACCCGTAGTTAGTAGTTCCAGAACAACGTTAGGTCAGTAAGGTCTTTATTCATACACTAGCAGTTTCCCGCGACATCGCCCGCGCCTGAAGTCGTATTTTCCATACAAACTTCCGTCCTCTATTTTTCCCCCGTGATGGCTTTATATTGTGACAAAAGTCCTTCCTAAGGTCTCAAACTATATCTGTATCAAATTTTATGTGAATCGGTCCAGTAGTTTCGGAGTCCATTCAAAATACAAAAAAGCAAACAAACAATAAAATCTTTCCTCTTTATAATATTCGTGTAGATTGAAATGAAATTTATAGCCATGGAATACGGAGGTAAGGAGAAAAAACTAAATTAAGAACTATATCTTGAGGGAAGAATTGAAAAAGTGTCCAGTTATAAGCAGTATTCAGCTCGAAAATCATCAAAAATTGCACTATTGCGTAGACATAGGTTTTGGTATGAATGTAGTCGTTGTTGACGGATTGCAGTATGATGAGGCTTAAAATCTTTTAATACTATCAATAGTTTTGCAACATAGCCCACTCGTTACCATCAAGTAGGTTATGCAACGACCCATTGTCGGTAATACGGACGAATCTAATGAAATAACTTTATCAATGAACTGCAATGTAAAATATTATGAATAATGTGATAGAAAAACTGTATTAGTGAGCAGCTTTATCATCTTTTATGAGCAAGCAATAGTATCGAAATATGTTCAACTATCGATATAGATTTGGTGATGATAGTATAGTCATTTTCGATACTATCAACACAAAAACTATAGAAAGTGTTTAATAAGTCAGCCTATTAGATCCCACTGCTGGGAAAAGGCCTCACCTCAACTATGAGGAGGAACGAGCCATACTTCACCACGCAGGCTCAGTGCGGATTGGTGGAGGGGTGTATGTAAGGCAAGTGACAAACCTTACTGTCAGAAGTTATCAAGCCGCCCTAGGGCCTCTGACTAGGCTTAACGACTAATACCACAGATATTAGCCGGGACCAACTGCTTAACGTGCCTTCCGAAGCACGGAGATGCTTGTCATGGACGTCACTTAAATGGTCGGAATGGTCACCCATCCAATCACGACCGCGCCGTTGGTTGCTTAACTTTTGGTATCACTACCAAAGCGCTGCCGCCACTGCGCCACAGGCACCTCAAAGAAAGAAAGTGTTTGTGCTAATGCTATGGGAAGTACCGATACTATTGGTATTTCGCGATAGTATTACTTACCAGTTTTAAGCAATCGACACTATCGATAGTATCGAAAACATCGTCATAAGTCGATAGTTTCGACAGGTTAGACAAAAAAAGTGGTTCATCGATATATCGCAGTTAACGCTATTTGACGGACACATTTTCATAACAGAAATAGTTCTCTTTTACATATTTCATTCAAAATAGAACGAGTGGCGTGTGGGGCAGCGAGGAGAGTTTAGATTTCTATAGTTCAACCGCTTATCTAAGCCTGCGGAATGCGGGGTTAGACGAGAACAAAGATTTGTTTGGGTGATTTGAATTCTAAAAAGAATGCGAGTTTCGAATATCAAAATTCGATTTTCAAATCACAAGCGCCCAAGGTCCACACCGCTCAGGACCTGTAGAGACATTTGAACTTACCTAAGCCCGTATGCTGAGCTTCACGCGTCTAGCAGACCTTCAGAAACTTTTGCTGACCCAGGCCCGTCAGGTTTAAGACACTGAGCATCTAGCAGAGCTCTGCAGCTGTAGAGACTTTTAGGCTGAACCAGGCCCGTCATATTTTAGATCTTAGGCGTCACACTCATTTCTAGCAGAGCTACAGAGACTTTACAGTAGACTCAGTCTGTTTTACGGATTATTGCGCGATTTTTATACATTTAATTTAACAAAATTATTTCTCCATTCGCGTAAACATAAGAAACTTTATCTCAAGTTTACCAATCACTTATTGGCCTGTTGACTGTAATTCGTATACAGTATTGATGGTGTCAAGTCAAAATAACTTTTTCACTATTGAAATTGTAAGCAAAGTTGTTTGAGAGTTTAGGCAGTGGATTACACGTGGAGGGCGACAATGATAGGTGGAAAATTAGTCAGGTCTGAGCACTTATAGCTAGGTACTTGCCACATCTCGCTTTCAGGGTTTAGGTATCACTTCACAGGCCACAATCACTCGAAATATCTGTAAGGAGCTTCACAGGATACACACGCGGCGAAAGCGCTCTGGTCGGTCTAGTACATGTGTCATAGGGAACGTCTCGATGTCGACTCGATCTCCGGGGCTCCCACGGCACGTTTCAAAAAAATAAAAACAAGGCAGGTATGCGCGTGAGTGTGCGCGGCGTAGTATCAATAGGGTACACAAACAAATCAAAATATTGTAGTAAACATATCGCCCGCCCTAAACACGTCAAGTGTTTACGAGAAGGTTAGGAAGCCAAGAGAAAGGAAGTTCACTGGACAGGAAGACGAACTAATTTCGTCAAAGATCTCTTTAGGCTACCGGTAGGAGTTCCAACCAACATCTACCACACGAACAACTTGGTCTTGGCCAGGCCATAAATTAATAATGCATCCACGACGCCACTGCAAAGGGGGAAGGTTGTCATCTTTCATGAGCACTAGCTCACCCACTTTAGGAGGATCACAAGGAAAGGTCCATTTATTTCTAATTTGTAATGTATTTAAGTATTCTAAATGCCAGCGAGACCAAAAGTGCTGGGTAATTTGTTGGATTAGCTGAAACCGTGCAAGGCGATGCAATTCCACGTCCTTATAAGGGTACTCCGGAAGTGCAGTTAAGGGTTGTCCAATTAAGAAATGGCCGGGAGTTAACACTTCGACATCATTAGGGTCCGGAGAAAGTGGGCACAATGGGCGTGAATTTAAAACTGCTTCAATTTTAGCAAAAACAGTGGTCAGCTCTTCAAACGTAAGGGGGGCATCGCCCACTACTCGTTTTAGGTGCGATTTCGCCGACTTAACCGCAGCTTCAAAAAGACCTCCCCAATGAGGGTAAACAGGAGGATCGAAAACCCAGGATATGTTCCGCTTTGAAAGCTCAGAACCAATAACCGCCTGGTTTTGAGACAGGAAACACTAACTCTTTCAGGTAATTGTTGGCACCGATGTAATTTCGACCGCAATCGGATCGGATTAGGCGAGGTACACCACGACGCGACACGAATCGGGAAAAGGCTGCAATGAAGGCTTCAGTAGTTAGGTCTGACACAACCTCAAGGTGAACGGCTTTAGTGGAAAGGCAGACCAATAAACACAGGTAACTCTTCACTAACCTTTTGCTCCTATAGGCCTGGACTTTGGTAAAAAAGGGTCCTGCAAAATCGGTACCTACACCGTCAAACGGTCTAGCAGCCGTGACGCGGTCTTTAGGTAGGTCACCCATGAAGGGTTGAGATACAGCCGCCTTGAGACGATAACAGGGAAGGCATTTAAAAATCACGTGCCGAATAGCTCTGCGTGCCGACAAGATCCAAAACTCTCTATTTAACATGGCAAGAATTGCATTAACACCTGCATGAGCATTCTCGCGATGGTAATGTGAAATAAGGATGTTCACGAAATTACCATTCTTAGGTAGAAGAAGGGGATGGCGCGCATCAAAGGATAGATCGGAGTTTCGTAATCGGCCTCCAACTCGAATCAGGCCTCTGTCATCTAGAAATAAATTCAACTTTCTAAGGGAGTTAGTGATAGGATCGCCACGCCGTAAGCGATCAAGTTCATCAGAAAAGGAGATAAATTGAACGATATTCACCAAAACCAAAAAGGAATCTCTCCGTTCCTCAAGGCCTAGGTAGGACGTGTAATATTTAGAAAATAAAAACCGCCTTAGGTAACAAGTCACGTTTATTAGCTTGTTGAAAGAACTATACCGCTCTAATAAGAATGAGGGATCCGGGTTAGGAACATCGGCAGAGACTACGCCAGTTGTCAGGAGACTGCGTCAACCACAAAGGTGAAAACCAAAGGGAGTGGTCGATCAGTCGGGTGACTGACATACCTCTCGATGCACAGTCACTAGGGTTCATGTAGCCTGGGACGTGCCTCCATTCACTAGATGTAGGACTATTATTAATCTGGGAGACACGATTAGCCATAAAAGTCTGAAGGAGGTGAGGAGTGGTTTTTAACCAACACAACACGATTTTACTATCCGTCCAACTATGGATTGAAGTCAACACAGACGACCTTTGCAGACAAAGAGCGACGTGATGAAGTAATTTAGAGAGGAGGGTAGCTCCCAACAATTCCAACTTGGGAATTGTTAAACGGGTCCGAACAGGGGCAACTTTAGATTTAGCCATAACAAGATGGACGGAGCAAACACCAGACGGAAGTTCCGCACGTAAATAAACAGCGGCAGCATATCCCAATTCAGAAGCATCACAGAACCCATGTAGGGATAAGGAGGAGGAACCTCTGGGAAGAATATGTCGGGGAATGGCCACTTCACTAACCTTCGCTAGGTCCTGAACAAATGCAGTCCACTCTAAAGACAGGGGTTCATTTAAAGGATCATCCCAGGATAAGCCTGACATCCATAAGCGTTGGATAAATTCCTTAGCCTTAAATACGACGAAAAATATCCAGCCACAAGGGTCATACATACGGGCAATCAAAGATAAAACTTTGCGTTTTGTAATAACTGTATCACGGGTATCACAGGTATAATTGTAGGTAAATGAGTCACTCACAGGATTGTATTGCACACCCAAAATAGCGACAGTCTGAGGATTATCTGAGTCTGAGAATGAATGAGGAAGTTGCAAATGATCCAGGGGCATATCATCTAGGAGCTCGGGCCTGTTACAAATCCACTTACGGAGTTCATAACCACCAGAGGCCATTATTCCTATAAGCTCAGTTTTCAAAGCCCGGGCAGACGCAATAGTTTTAGCACCAGTAAGACAATCGTCGACATAAATATCTCTCTCAAGGACTTCAGCAGCTCGAGGGAAGGTAAGTCTCTCTTGTTCAGCGAGCTCAAGAAGGGCACGAATTGCAATGAATGGACTGGAACGAAGACCATAGGTATTGGTATTAAGTTCATAGGCAAGAAGTGGCTGAGAGGGATCCTCACGCCAAAGCACAAGTTGGTACCTTCTATCATCAGGATGTACCCAAGTCATACGAAACATCATACGAATATCTGTTACAAACACTACCTCGTGCCTGCGGAAATTTAGGAGGATGTGAGAAATATTTCGCTGAAGCTTAGAGCCTGTATGTAAACATTGATTGATTCAGGGACACTTTAGAGGACGTAGGACTACTACCATCGAACACAACACGTATATTGTCACTAACGGACTTAAAAATTCCATGATGAGGGATAAAATAATGTTCTCGGGTCGAGTCATGAAGAAAGGGACATCTGGTTTAGGTCAAGGTACTCGCGCATAAAGGAAATATATTTCTCTCGAAAATAAGGATTGGCTTGCAAACGCTTCTCAAGATTCTGGAATCGCCGTAAGGCATTGGTTTTAGAATCACCGAGAGGTGGACGATCATGAAGAAAAGGGAGTCCAACCATAAATCTACCATCGCTTTCACGAGTGGTAACACTCTATATCCGAAGGGGTTCGTAACTGGAAATTGGGGGGTCTCTTCAATTTCCCAGAATTTTTCAACTATTTGGGACAGCGGGACTCCAGTCATGGGGGGTTCTAAATCAGTAAATCCTCCATAAACAGGACCACACAGGACATAACCAAATATCGTCGAGATAGCAGTAAGGCCATCAGGGGACACAAACAACTCGGACCTTAAAAGGCGACCAATGACGTCAGCTCCAAGAAGTACACTTATAGTCCCAGGCTTGTAAAATAAAGGGTCAGCAAGAGGGAGGTGCTTAGTACAAGTGTAGCGACACAGGTAATTACACTTTTAGGTAAGTCTACCTCTGGGAGGGTACCAGCAATCACATCAACAACTATTGCACTGGTAGAGATTTCTGGAAAGGCAGAATTAACTGGCTTAAATGAAAATGATACAATGCCCGGGGAATTAATTGCTTGAACATTACCTATTCGATACCGTTGGGTGCAGGTGGGGATCGCCCGCCTAAACGGGGAGGTAATGCTCTACGGGAATCACGAGGTGGCGGGGTACGAACACGGTGCCATTCAGTACGTGGGGGTGACACACGGTCCGTTAAGTGACTTAGTGGAGATTGCCGCGGTTGGTTAGAAGCTAAGGCCGCGACGTCTCGGTATGAGCGCTCGCGATCGTAATTTACAGGAGAGGAGTCATCATAACACAGTGACGTGTGATGACTGGAACGGCGGCACGTGCGACAGCGATAATTTCGCGTGCATTGGGATATGGAGTGATTATCCAGGCATCTATACCACAGCCGGGCTTCTTTTACAAAAGTAACACGTTGACGTGTAGGAAGACGAATAAAATCGGGACACTCGCGTAAGTAATGCGAAGTAATATTACAAAAGTGACATTTAGATGTCGTCGCAAAAGTAACAAAGGCTCTTGTAGGAGGTGGGGAACGCGCATTAGGTTTAGGCAAACGAGGGGAGCTCACAGTAGCGGGGGTAGTAGTGTCAACGACAGAAGCACTACCTACATTGTCGTGGTGCCTACATTCATCCTCAAGAAAGGTAATAAGACGATCAAAAGTAGGGAGGTGATTAGGATTATCGCCATAACGACGTTCAAATCTGAAGGCAGTTTAGCAAGGCATAAGTTAAGTAATAGGTATGACCAATGTTTAACAGGAAGTTCCAATCTCTCTAAGCATCGATAAGTCGAAAGCAGGGGGTTCAGGCACGACACACGTAACCCGGAAAGTTTAGGCGTTATAATAGGGAGCATCATTATTTGAGCTATGTGGGTATCCGCTAAAACACGAAGGTTATGGTACCTACGTTTTAGGAGGTCACGGGCCACGGTGTAATTGCCCGCCTCAATCTTGAGGTGTTGTATTAATCGACGAGGTTCATCCGATAAGGCTCCCACTAAATAGTGTAGCTTCAAAATCGGGGTAAGGGTAGGCTGGTTGTCCACCACGCTATCAAACTGGTCTATAAAACTGATCCAACTATCGGGACGGCCATCAAACTTAGGTAAAGGTAGGTCAGGTAATTTACTAGCCGGGTTATCAATAGCCAGGGATTTATTCTCCTTGAAGGGGGTGCTAGTACGGGACGTCTCAAATTGGTGAGGTCGTATTTCGTCTAACTTAATTTTTAAGTCGTCTACTTTGTCCCTTACTACGCGCATCTCGTTCTTAACTTGCACATATTCTTGTTCATAAATAGCAGGATCGAGATTACCTAACAGCTTGGAACAAGCGGCAGAAAACTTATCGCACATAAGTGGCAGGTCGGAAAGACGCGCTCGCATACAATTGGAGGAAAAGGTCTCAAGGACTCGGTGGGAATCATCAACCCAGTCACTAATATAACGGAGTTTACCTATAGCTTCACGGTATTCAGCTGTATCCGTGTAAAGTACGGCCCTTACGGTCCCGTTGCCGGTTTCGGTATCCGACATTTTATTTACTTTAAATCGCAAGAAACATGGTAGGTAAATTAAACTTACAAAAGATTTCAATAGGATGCGTAAAGGAACAAATAGTAAGGGACGGCACAGATGCACCGGGTATCGCAAACGTAACTCGTAAACAACTCGCACGCGGTCACGCGGTAATGGCGTGATCAATAGGGAAACAAAGCGCTCGCGTTCCTCACTTGCACTCAAAGGGTAAATAATTAACGCGCTAATCGATTGAATCGACACTTATGTAAAAGGGGTTGTACTCGAATGTTATTAAGGAATTTACTGTAAATAGGTTAGGTATATTATGACGAGACGTTTTGTTCAAATTACAAAGGAAAGTAGCAAATAAATAACTCTCAATTAAACAAATTACGTTACTAATAAGGGGTCCTAATAAAAAACTACGCTCTGCTACCAAAATGTTTGAGAGTTTAGGCAGTGGATTACACGTGGAGGGCGACAATGATAGGTGGAAAATTAGTCAGGTCTGAGCACTTATAGCTAGGTACTTGCCACATCTCGCTTTCAGGGTTTAGGTATCACTTCACAGGCCACAATCACTCGAAATGTCTGTAAGGAGCTTCACAGGATACACACGCGGCGAAAGCGCTCTGGTCGGTCTAGTACATGTGTCATAGGGAACGTCTCGATGTCGACTCGATCTCCGGGGCTCCCACGGCACGTTTCAAACAAATAAAAACAAGGCAGGTATGCGTGTGAGTGTGCGCGGCGTAGTATCAATAGGGTACACAAACAAATCAAAATATTGTAGTAAACAAAAGTGATAAAAAAGGAATGTATGTTAATAGGTATTGGCATGATTATTATAATATCGATATGCTTCATAAATGGCATTTTTTGTCCAAAATTGATAAATGTTGTTTGACTATGAATGAAAGCTTCCCAAATAATTTATACCATACAGACAAAGTCACGGGCAAAAGCTAGTATAAATATAAACTTTAAATATTAATAACTTAATTTAAATAATAACAATATTTAAGGGGGCTCCCATACAACAAACGTGTTTTAACCGTTTTTTGCTTGATATCAATTAACGACGCTTGAAATATTCACGGAATATTATGTTGTCTGTAAACATTAAATTAAAAAAATATAATTAAAGTATAAATAAAAAAAATATAAATATTTAAGGGGGGCTCCCATACAAACTTAATTTTTAAAACTAAAAAAGATCATATTATACTGTTTAATGTTGTATAGGTACGGAACCCTTCGTGCGCGAGTCCGACTCGCATTTAGCCAGTTTTTTTCGATACCATGATATTTAAATCATCAAGTAGGTTCGGGCTTAATGCAACGCAAAACTCAGCCTCGATTATGCAAAAAATATCATCACCTACCAATGTACGAAAATGTACCGCCATCACCTAATACTTCTGACAATAAATTGTACTTTCGTAACCGTTCAGTTATCACGATTGCTTGTATCATAATTTACAGACAGCGCTAAGGAGTCACCACGTACCTCTAGATACATAGTTTATATCACGATTGAACACACCCTGTATTTGAATTTAGTTAGACTATATCATACATATTTGCCCATCAAAATTAGTACAGCATATTACGAGTCCTATTAATATACGCGGCAAACAAAAACTTAGTGTGAAGATACCTTAGATTCGGTTTCATTATTTAACCCAGCCATAGCAAAAACGTACCTACGCGCGGCGACCCCTTGGTAAGGGGCTAAACAAGTTGGGTGTCGCTAGCCGGCAGCGACACGCTCCCTCGTTTTATTCACCGGCGGTGCGCGACACTAGGTTACTGGTTGGACGAGCGTGAATAAAGTCCTAGAAAGATGCGCTAGATAGCGTAAGTAGCTTCTTGCGGCAGTCAACCCTATCGCGTTGCGTGATAGTACGTCACTGAATAGGTTTAGTATATTATGAATCATATTCCAGAGTTATGAGAATGAAATTATCTTGTAATGTATTTTTGTAGGTGTCTACGCGAAAATGTGCTTGAGTCTGAGGCGAACTGAATTACACCATATCGTTGACAACATTGAGTAGATATTTCTTTGAATTTCATTGCAAAGTCATACTTCTGTACAGAGTACTAGCCGTCACCGTCGATAAATTTTTGTATGCAAAAGAAATTCCTTAAATTATTTTAAAAGTTATTTATCTCATGAACCATAGTACTTATTAGGATTTTTTTTGTTTTTTTGTACCTTTTTAGGGTTCCGTAACCAAAGGGTATAAACGGATCCCTATTACTAAGCCTCCGCTGTCTGTCTGTCTGTCTGTCACCAGGCTGTATCTCATGAACCATAGTAGCTAGACAGTTGAAATTTACTGATGATGTTTTTGCTATAGCGGCAACTTCAAACAGAATAAAATAATAATTAAGGTAACTCCCATACAACAAACAAACAAACTTGAAATATTCACGGAATATTAAGTTGTCTATAAACATTAAAAATAAATTATTAAATTAAAAATATATATATATTTAAGGGGGGCTCCCATACAAACTTAATTTTTAAAACTAAAAAAGATCATATTATACTGTTTAATGTTGTATAGGTACGGAACCCTTCGTGCGCGAGTCCGGCTCGCACTTAGCCAGTTTTTTTCGATACCATGATATAAATCATCAAGTGGGTTCTTTGTTGACTGCGCAACCCTAAAAACAAGAAAAAACAATTCAATACTAAAAACTGGGCAAGTGTAAGTCGCACTCACACTCGATGGGTTCTGTTCCACCTTACAATAACATAACCCAATACATTTGCGAAACAGGTACCATCCGTGGAAATGAAGCAAAATACTTGTTGGACATCCCTAATAGAAATACAACATAAGCACGATGTTTATACAAAAATAAAAAACAACACAATTGCTGTATAAAAAACTAGTCTATTCCAGCCCCCATGCATTTATTGTATTATTAATAAGAGATCCGTAACTCAAAAGGTAAAAACAGAACAGGACAACAAATCGATTCTATAACGTCGTTTTTTTAAAGTACGACGAAATTTATGACTAAACTATGCAGCTCTGTACTGGAATCCCTTGAAACTGTTATAAATAAAGCTTCTAAACCAACGCTATTAAAAACCGTATGTTCGTATCTCTAAAGGCAAAATATATATTTTCGCATGGGAATCAAAACCTATAGGACGTTGAACAACGCCATGAGAAGCACCCTCATGATTTTTTTAAAAACAAGGTCTTGATGCACAAATTTATTCCAAATACCGCAAATGGTTGTAGTTTGTGATTTGTTTGTGTGTTTACGAGCTGTTTTAACCTGTATTTATATTTATTATTTTTATTATTAGTTATCAAGCAGGCGGTTGAGACAACTGATAGCCGCCTGTATCCAGTTCTTCACATTAGGTTAAGCGAGTTTAGATGAGTGTCAAGTCGGTTTTTGAATTGATTGATATTTTGGGCAGAGATCACATCTTCTGGAAACCCATTCCATGCTTTGACTACTCTATTGCTCAAAAAATGCTTGTAAGGGTTACACTTTGAGATGTCGATACAGAGTCTGAGATGGTGGCCTCTTAGATGGTCATTTTTGTTACGCGTGAATAGTTGGTCAAAGTTTTGAAGGTCGTAATGACCATGTAGGATCTTGTTAAAAAAATGTTTCTCTTTCTTGCCATGCCGTGATAACACGTATAAGGATAATATCTTGTGTACCACTATAATTCTAAGTTACAGCGTAAGTCATGATGTAATCTATTGTGTTGTCCAATAAATAAATAAATAAAATGGTGTCATCACGGAAAAAAAACCCTTTGTTGCTTACATAAGTTCATACAGAACCCTCGGAAAGCGAGTTTGACTTGCACTTGCGCGATTCTTTCCTAACACATGGGCTCTCTCATTGTTCCATTGTAAACAATATATTAATTTATGGATTTGCAGGTAATTATTTTGCCGCCATTATTTGCCGTATTAGCGAAGCAGTAGGTTGTATAACAATGAAAGACCTCGACGCAACGACTTCGTTATTCGTTACCATACAAAGTGTATTGAAAGTTATTTCCTTACTCCATTTAACTGCTCATCGATATCCCAAGCAAGCAGAAATTAAAGGTGAGTAAGTTGAATATTGCTATAAAAAGGGACGACCCCGTATTTTTTGTTGCAAACTTATTTGTCATCATAATAAAAAGCCCGTCACAAACAAACTTTTAATGAGTATTCCTCACGATGCCTTTCTTGATAATAGCTGTCTAATGGAAGGTGAAGGAAAACATCGTGAGGAATCCAGGAACCATTTTATAGGTGGGCAACCTGTGGTTGAGAATATTTATAAATATTTATTCACTTTAAAATACATACAGGCAAAAGATGTATGAAATGGAGAAGGCAATGATTAAACTACTGCATGAAATTGCCACGACCCCTCGTAATCCTCCACCTATTTGAACAGACATAAATCAACGACCCTCAGTTATACGGTATGTAAAACTATGAAAATAATTTTGAATGACAAATTGTTGTAACAGATGGAGCAAGTTTTGATTTCATAATAGTGGGCGCAGGATCCGCTGGCTGCGTGATGGCAAACAGACTCGTAGAAGACCCAGACATAACCGTACTACTGTTAGAAGCTGGTGGTGATCCTCCTATCGAATCAAACGTGAGTAAATTTTAAGTAAGAAATTAATATTAGTACGAAAACAAAATTTTTAATAGGCTGAAGATCTAGTACGAAACACACCCACAACCTGCACTTTATACCTGTTAAAAAGACCATAATAGTGGTTCTTTAAGAGTAATCCTTTAGCTAAAGATGACTGTGACTAACTGCCGTACTCATTAGAGGCGTCAAATAAAGTTAGTCCTTCATTAAGATTGAATAAGACGTCCTTCTCTATTTCACTGACATAGAAGTGACAGAACGAGTAACAACATGCCAACAAAATTTAAGTGGTAGTTTCACCATTTTTGGAGCTTTGGTAATATTTTAATTAAAAAGAGAATATTGGTTTTGTTGTCACTTGTAAAAAATCGACATAAAATGGGGCGTGATGTAATCTGTAAGTAATAGATAATTTTTCAATTGCTGGGAAAACTGTTTAACCAATTTTTCATATTTTTTAGCTTCCAACTTTGTATCCATTTGGCTATAGATCCGATTATGACTGGAAGTATACCACTTCACGGTGCTCAAACGAGTACGGCTGTCACAAAGATAAAGTAGACCAAATACCGAGGGGGAAAATGTTGGGTGGATCAAGCAGTCTTAATGTCATGTATTACGTACGAGGAGATCCGCACGATTATAACACGTGGGCCAACATCACAAACGATGAGAGTTGGAACTATACCAACGTCTTGCCTTACTTTATCAAAAGTGAAAGAATGGAAAATCCTGAAATCATGAATTCACCAACTGGTATTTTTCACGGTGACGATGGATACTTGGGCGTAACAAAATTAAATGACAGCCAGATAATCAAGTACTTAAAGGCATTTGAAGAAATTGGGCATAAAACGGTTTTAGACACGAATGGTGATTACACGTTAGGCTTCATGCAGGCACAAGTGACAGCAGCAGATGGTATCAGACAAAGCACAGCAAATGCTTTTTTGTCACCAGCTAAGAAAAGCCCAAATCTTTTTGTTTTAAAGCAACACTTAGTTACTAAAATCAATTTTCGAGACAATGTAGCTGAAAGCGTCAGCGTAGTTAATGATAAAGGCAAAACAATGAAATTTATAGCAACCAAAGAAATCATTTTGTCGGCTGGAGCTATCAATAGCCCTCAACTACTTATGCTTTCAGGAATCGGACCAAAAGAACACCTTAATTGTATGGAAATAGAAGTTATTTCTGATCTTCCTGTTGGAGAAAATCTTCAAGATCATCAATCTATTATATTATTTCACACAACAGGACCAGCACCTATCCCAAAACCTATCGTTCTCTCTGAATATCCTCATGTGACAGCAACAGGCTATATAGCATTGGACAAGAATCAAGCCAATCCTGATTACCAACCAATTATTGTCATTATAGATTCACTATTGGTTAACGTTGGGTGTAGCATTATATATTCTTTTGATAAAGACGTTTGTAAAACATTTATTGATAGAAGCAAAACCAAAGAAGTTATGCTGACTATGCTGAATCCACTTCATCCAAAATCGAGAGGAAACGTTTTGTTGAAGAGTACTGATCCCAAAGAATATCCGGTGATCAATATGAATCCATATTCCGATGAGATTGATTTGGAAAACGTAGTGAAATATTTAGAAGACTATTCCCGGATCATGAATACAACATATTTTAAGAGTGCTAACGCAAAATTTCTAGGTTTGGAAAAATGTTCGGAATTTGGAGTTGGCAGCAAGGAATATTGGTATTGTTACGCGCGTTGCATGGTCACTACAAATTATCACCAAGTGGGCACTTGTGCTATGGGGTCAGTGGTGAACAGCAGATTACTTGTTTATGGTGTGGAGCGGCTGCGTGTGGTCGATGCTAGTATCATGCCCACTATCACCAGTGGCAACACCAATGCACCCACTATCATGATTGGTGAAAAGGCCGCGGATATGGTCAAAGAAGACCACAACATGCTTAGCACTTAGGTATCAATATATCCGTATTAAAATATTTTATGAATACTTACCCAATTTTTTTTCCTACCCGGTTTAAATCGTTTATCTCATAAACACTGAGGTGCTTGTGGCGCAGTGGCGGCAGCGCTTTGGTAGTGATACCAAAAGTTAAGCAACCCACGGCGCGGTCGTGATTGGATGGGTGACCATTCCGACCATTTACGTGACGTCCATGACAAGCATCTCCGTGCTTCGGAAGGCACGTTAAGCAGTTGGTCCCGGCTAATATCTCTTGGTATTAGTCGTTAAGCCTAGTCAGAGGCCCTAGGGCGGCTTGATAACATCTGACAGTAAGGTTTGTCACTTGCCTTACAGACACCCCTCCACCAATCCGCACTGAGCCCGCGTGGTGGAGTATGGCTCGTTCCTCCTCATAGTTGAGGTGAGGCCTTTTCCCAGCAGTGGGATCTAATAGGCTGACTTTTTAACTTTTATAAACACTATGGTTTGGATTTTTCAAAGAACAGAATATAGACTTCTTATTAGTAAAACTTTCTTGGCTGCATCATTGCACGAGATTGCGGCCAAATGTATGGCTATTAAAATTAAACTTATGTCTCATTTTTGTTTTACAATCATTTGTTTGTGCCTATTCTAGACAAAACAATACAACTTTAATAATTACAAAACATTCAATGGTGGTGCATATAAAAAGCGGTAGATGTGTCATCAGCTCATGGAAATTGCTTGTTTCAAATTGAGAAATTTGCTCAATTTCATTCAATTGCATTCAAATATGACATATGACATTTGACACGTAAACTAACGTGTGCTCGGCTCATCAAAGAAGATTGGCATAAATCGACCCAAGAGATAGAGACACCGTACTAAGTGAGACAAATAAAATATAAATAACACTTTATTAGCGGGCTTTTGTATGATTTTACGGAAATTCAAAAAGCAGGTTATTAAGTTTTAGAATATTTTCAGAATGTACAAATTATTCATAACTAAACGTCTTCAAGGATGCAAAAACATGAAGTTTAAGTTTTATAGATATAAAAAGTCAATGTTGACCGAATCATACATTGTTTAAATGTCAGTCCGTCATAACATAATACACTAAATAAAATATCTTTCAATGTCAGTTATATATTTTTTTCCTCTAATATACTATTAATAAACCAAGATACAGATTTAGGCTTTACACCAAAGACTAAAACATGCCAGCATTTGGGGCTGAGCATCAAAGAACTTTGCCGTTCATCTTTGAATCGCCGCGCAGTAGGTGATAACATGTCTACCCCTTTTTTTACACTGTAATTACTTGCATTAGTATCAGTCTCAATCCAAATCAAACTTAAAAGAGGCCATAAATATTAGATCAAATATCTTAATAAGTAGGGTGACGGACCCAAATGCTAGCACTGCACCAGTTACCAGCACACCGTGGAAAAAACTGAAAATATTAGACAAATGTGTATGATTTCAAGGTTGCAAGGGTAAAAAACATGTTCGGATAGTTTACAATTATTGTACTAGCAACACTGTATATAGTTTACATTTGTCATGGCGCGGTATTCTTGAGGAGAAGTGAACTTTGTGTGATAAGAAGTGATTATCGGGCATTCTGACACATCAAGGTTAAGATTTGTCTTACGTTTATTAGTCATTTATTAATGCGATTAAAGCACTATTTAGAAATACTGGTATTTATACACATTCCTAAAGTTTTGCGCATCTTAAATTGAAACAATTTTAAGCTAATTTGTTTTATTTAAAATAGATATTTAGGTAGCCAATAACTGGATATTGAAATTTCAAGTTCTCCAATTATCAGCACACCTGCTAATACTTAGATAAAATAGACATACCTAAATAACGTTTTCTTTTTTAATGGACTGTTGTAATAACCCAACTCTTGCAAATTAAAGTAGTAGTTTTCAAAGTAAGTTTCAAAGCTAAAGGATCACAATATGGTTTGAATTCCAATCCTTATCTATTAGAAAGTTTGTTTTGTTTCGGATGGTAATATTCTTTCGAGAAATGCCAAATTACTTCATAGGTTGGTTCAAAGCTCAATATTGTTAAAAACATGTGGCGTACAAGAAAGCGCCCCTTTTGAGTGTTTAGCTTTAGATAAAATAATATTCGAGTCCATTCTCATTTATTCTAATTACCAAAATTTCATAAACATCTATTAAATTGATATTTTAAATAATAAGTTATTAAAAAGGATGAATTTAAAAAAAATATAAGTAATAAAGATCCTTTTATATAAATATTATTTCAATAAAATAATCAAATATTTCCGTTCTGAAGATGATTATCAGTATGTTAGATGAATTTGAGTATATCTAGTTAACATATTATAATTTACTACAATTAATTTGATAAGAATTTGTCTAAAATAACTCCAAACTGAGACAAGTTTAGCAGCCCTGGCCGAGTGCGGGCTAACTATTATTTAAAGCAGGTAGACTGGAAGAGTAGGGATTGTAGGGAGTAACAAAACTGATTGGCGTGTGAGTCTCGGGGCAGTTCGAGGTCAATTTTCAAAGTGAGTACATTACGCGAGTGTAGGTCATAGGGAGGCACAGCTGAGGTCTAGCGGAATTTCGAATTTCGAGATTCAGGGTTCGTGAGAAAATGCAGGTTTGGGCGGTTTATTGGTAAGTAATTTTTAATTAGTTGAGATATCTGTTGAATAAGCTTTTAGCATTTTATTTTTGTAAATAAATTTTGATTTTAGTTAATACCTTTTCCAGTGAAAGATCAATGATGTTTAAAGTTGAGTTGATCAATGTGGGTTCAATTATTATTTTCTTTTGTTGTTAAGAGCGCTGGGTTCAATTCCTGGTTGCATTGAATGATTTCATGGTATAATATGAGAAGGTATTTTGAAATTAATCTACATTGTAAGTGAAATGTTTTGGGTTCGATTCCCAGAACATTTAAGTATAAACACCAAATAATATCTGCATTAAATTTTAGATTTGTGAGAATGCATTTTAGTAGATTTTTGCTGTGAGTAGAATGTTTAGGGTTCGATTCCCAGAACATCGAGTCTGAATACTAAATAATGACTGCATTGGATTCTTAGGTACATGAGAATGTATTTTAGTAAATTTATGCTGTACCTAAGTAGAAGTAAAATGTTTAGGGTTCGATGCCCGGAACATTGAATTTAACTATCAAATATTCCTTTTACTATGGTTTTATCTAATTGAACCAAAAGATAAAGTTAATACTTTAGAATTAGTTTTTGTACAACTGTGTATTTTTATACTTTATTTTAAAGTTTCCACAGATTTTTTGACATTTTATTTTATTATCGTCTCTGGAATATGGAAAGGTCATCATCATAGTTCTATAAAAGAATTAACTTAATCAATAACATTTTAAACTTAATTCAGAATATTTCCTTGATTTTAAAATCTTTGATATATCGAATATCTTTTCTTATTCTTGTGAGACAAACCTTTTGTTGATTTTATTGTTTTGTGTTGTTTGTGGATTTTCTTTCAGCGTTATGTTTGTTTTCGAAATCCGTTATTTAATTATTTAGAAATTTTTATATTCATCTAGTTAATCGTGATTTACATTCTTATGTAAATAAGAAATATAATATTCGTAAAACCTACTATTAACTTTGTTGTTAAATATTTGAGTAAATTAATACTGACGTTCTAATAATCATCTTTTAAAATTATTTAAGATCATTCGGTTTTTATAATAATTCATTATTATCTTACATTTGCAATAACGGACTTAGTTAATTTTCTTTGAACCAAACTATGTACTTTCGGAAATCCAAATCATAATTTTACATGTACCTACATTTCTAACTTTCACCTATACTATTTTATTTCGCGAATTAAATATCTTATTATGAAACAGGTACATTACTTGATTGACTTTATTATTTAGAATTTAACCTCTACAATTTTACAACTTCTGCTTTATCTTTTAAATTTTATTTAAATTATCATTTCTTTTTTACTAATAACCTTTCTCTTAATGACTGACCAACCAATATGCTTTTAAAATGAAAATAACTTGAATTGACTTATTCTTACATTGATTATATTATATTATATTATTCTGAGATCTGGGTAAAGATTTTGATATAAGATTTATTCGCTGTTTTGACAGCTTACATTACTATGAACATTACTTTATTTACTTTTATCATGACTTTCATAAATAGGCTTCCAGAGATCAATTATTAGCACTCAATTTTAAGATATCCAAAATAATAATATGGATTGATGTGGGTATATCATTGATTTCATAGGACAAATTACAAATGGTTAGGTTTCCGTCCTATAAAGGAATCATTGATGTCTCCGGATTGGCTTGTATTACTAACGGATGGTATTATATAATATATTTTAATATAATAAATAGCGCTTCCGATGAAGTCCGTCGGAGTGCCATTGTAACGGCGATTGGTCCAAGATCTATGTGCTGATTTTAGGTAGCCTATGTGGATTATTGCTTGGGAATGCCACCCTTCCTCAACAGGCTATTGGACGGACGCCTCGTCTAGGCCTCGGGGTGTAATGGTTCACATAATCATGGCGAGCTTGGATACCAGACAATTACAGCACATCAGGGAGATCTAGCCGGTGCAGTGCGTTCTCTAGTATTGACTTTGTCTGAAGCATTAATTGATAATAAATAATATGCTCTGCTACCTTTGAGCGCGTGTGTGTTGGTGCTGCAGTAACATTTGATTGTTTTTGATCACTGTGCATTTCTTAGATTTCTATGTGTTTTGTTGCTTGGGAATGCCACCCTTCCCCAACAGACTATTGGACGGACGCCTCGTCTGGGTCTCGGGGTGTAATAATTCACATAATCATGGCGAGCTTGGAATCCTAACAAGTGTCACAGCTGGGAGATAATCGGTGGTACAGTATTACGTAATGCGCCGTAATCAAAGGGTAGTTTCAGGTAGCATTTTCTTAGGGATCTTTGGTTGACTTTATATGAGGTCAAGTAGGAAAATTAACTAGCGTTATTTATATTGAATATCTGTAGACTCAGATCTTCGTTAATGTGTTTGGCGCAACTGGATTAGGAAGGCAAAGGGAAGCGCTTTCTACCGACCGGTTGTTATGGTCGGGGACCAAGGTCCGATGGTCACCGTCTTGGTTTATCTATATGTAGTCAAGCTCGTGCTAAATCTTACATATCGCGGTTTGTGTTGTATGGAGCGGGCTATCAGCGCCATCTAGCCTGTAGGAGCCGAGTCAAGGCGTCGCGTCTTGAAGTTGCTTGCTAGTGTGGGCGACCGTGGTAAGATGTCGCTACACCACTCCCCCAGAAAGGTTGATTGAGCCAGGATGGTTGAGAGCTCAGCAGTCTGTGCGTAGTGAGCTTGCAAGTGCCAGTGCTTGTTGAGTCCACGATGTGCCGGGATGTGCATGCGCGATGTCTACGGCGAGTCGGGCTGGGCATGCGTAATGTCCACGGCGAGTCGGGATGCGCGATGTCCACGGTGAGTCGGGATGAGTGCGCGATGTCCACACGATGAGTCGGGATGTACATGCGTGATGTCCACAGTGAGTCGGGATGAGCATGTGTGATGTCCACGATGCGTGCGGATGAGCTCGAAGTCCACAGTGAATCGGGATGATGAGCTGGATGAGGCTGCCGAGGAACCAGGTAGAACCGGTGCGGTCTGCGGTGGTGTCCTTAGGGCTGGTGAGCTGGCTTGCAGGAGACTGCTGGCTGGATGCTGCTGGCTGGGTGCCTGTTGGCAAGGGAGAAGGCGACGATGATGATGACGACGGTGAGGCTCCATGCTCCAGTTTAGATCACGTCGGGGTCACCACTTTGGCGCAACTGGATTAGGAAGGCAAAGGGAAGCGCTTCCTACCGACCGGTTGTTATGGTCGGGGACCAAGGTCCGATGGTCACCGTCTTGGTTTATCTATATGTAGTCAAGCTCGTGCTAAGTCTTACATATCGCGGTTTGTGTTGTATGGAGCGGGCTATCAGCGCCATCTAGCCTGTAGGAGCCGAGTCAAGGCGTCGCGTCTTGAAGTTGCTTGCTAGTGTGGGCGACAGTGGTAAGATGTCGCTACATGTGAATATTTTGCGTTTAGATTCGTAAATCAGGCAGAATCCGTTAGTTTTATAATACTCGAACCTCAGATAAGTCTTAGGTAGGTAGTGTATTATAACTACTTCTTAGTTATAATACTGTTAGGGGTTAGGTAGGGCAAACCAGTCGTTACCCTCCCAATTCCATTGTCTTTCTTATTCCTATCCCCTGAGAATTGGTCCTTTAGGTATGTTAGTTAAGAGTTAGGTCAGATTGGACTATTTTTAGTTATCCATCCTTAGTGATAATCCTTTCTATAATACTTCATTCCCAGATCTGAGCAAAGATTTTAATATAAATTTTATACGCTATTTTGTTTACATTAATAATTGACTCAATACATTTAAAAAAAATTTTATTAATTAGATTTTCATGAAGAGCAGCCAAAAGTCATTAAACACTTAATTTTAGTAACTAAAATAATGTGGGCTAATGTGAGCATATCAATGGTTTCATAGGACAAATTGCAAATGGTTAGGTTTTCGTCCTGTAAAGGAGTCATTGGTATCTTTGGATTAGCTCTGTATTATTAACAGATGATAAAACTTATCCAATCGTCTGTCACCTCTCAGAATGGGCCTACAGAAACACGTTATTTAAAACGCGAGAAGGAGCGCATATAGGAAGATCTGAACTTAAGATATCCAATATAAATATCTCTTGATTTATTACTCTAGTTGACTTCATGAAAAGTCATCCAAAGATCTCTAACGAAATATTACTGTTAATAATACTAAATTCGGCTAAGAGGACATTAAGTGTTTTACACTTAATGTCCTCCTAGCCGTATTTCGACTACAATGGCCAATCTCAGAGACACAAACAGAGATTATCCGACTGCGCGGGAGATATCATACTCGTAGTGCACTTAAGTGTGCGCAATACACAGGTGCACTCTCTGTTCCTTCACTCTCATAATTCGGTGAGGCGGCAGTCCGACATGACCGTAGAGAGATCAGGCGCAGGACCAACGGCTTAGCGTGCTTTCCGAGGCACGGGGGTGTTATAACACCACTGACTTTCTGACTCCGGAGCTGTGTCTGAGTTATTTCAAGCCAGAAAAACCTAACACTCTCGGCCCGACACGAGATTCGTATCCGGTACTAAGCGTGGTGACCACTAGACCAACAAGGCAGTCACACACACTTTTCAGTGTGTATTAAAAACACTTAAATACACACTGAAAGGAATCACCCAGCGAGCCAGCGACACTTGTATTTAGATAAGGACATGAACTTCGCTTTAAGATACTTGCTTATTTTTCAAATAACTTTATACTCGGACACCGAGCATATAACCTATAGAGACGAAATGTCATTAATTTTGTTTCCCAAAAATTTCGTCAAAATCTCTTGGCACTGAATGCTTCTTGAGCACATTTTGTCGAACAAATTCAATTATTTCTTTACATACTCGTATTTTAAAATTAAAGTGCTGTTTAGAAGATTTTTGTTTACAATCAAAACCAAAATATTATATCTCATATTTCATATAATAGATTAAAAAATACACGCTTAACTTGACGCTTTTCGTATCAGTACCAAGCACTGATAAGTTTCGGAGAAAAATCGTGGATGCACGTAGCTCGATGTACTCGGAAAATCTGTATGTCAATTGGAATTTATGAAAAAAGATTAAATAACCATTTTTCTCATCAAGATTTTTGAATTTCTTGAAATAGTTTAAACAATACTCGTACTTTAATGCCAGCTGCAAACGAATCAGTTGTGTCAATATCATTATTCTGTATTTGCAAATTGTTATTATAATAGTTTAATTACCGTGGCTATTGTGAAATTTAATTAATGAGATTGGATTGTGTGTCGTGTTGCGTGTAGGCCGTCGTGACAACGTATAAGCGACGAACTGTGATAATAGATTAAAAACTAAATTCTAATATAAAATTTAAGTTCTGTCTCTCCCTTTCTCTGCTAAACAATCCAAAAGAGACTACAATAATTTAGAAACTTCAAAATAAGTGATTTCTTACGAATTTTTGCAAGTTTCCGCGTGTTTTTGTCTAACTTTAGTTGTCATTAAATGACCTTCCTATTAAATTGTCTATGGATTCTGTAATTTCCTTAGCAACTGACAGCTATTGAGTCTAACGTTTGTATATTTTTTTTTTTTTCATTTTTTCATTTTCAAAATTCTTCATTTAAACAATAAACAAAAGATGCAAGTAGGTACACTATAACTAATAGTAATGTATACTTACATTATAAATTTAATTCACTTTCCAGGCTAAAAAACACCTTTTTAAGTTTACGCACATGGGTATTACACAATTTTTATTTGATTAGATTCTATATAATTACTGTCGGCCTCTTGTTCTTTGTTTTGCAGAGAAAGATAGAGACTGAACTTACACTTAATTTTAGTCAGGGCGCATTAGAATCGAGCGCTAACAATTTGGAAAACGTGCGCACGGAAAACGCGTGATGAACCCCGCATCCCGGCTAAATGTAGGTAGGCATGCACTGACCTCTACAATACAAGTACGCTGGACTGCATAATGTCAATCTGAAAATGAAGCCATTTGACTATCGGCATTTTGGCGCTGACTGCTGTAGTGGGCGTGTGGCACAGACCACACAACCTAGGTTGTGTAGTCTGTAGCGTGTGGTGACCGTACACGGAACTAATGAGAGTTGACATGTAGTTGACATAACATATGCAAGTTACTCTATTTTAGTTCCTTAGACACTCGGTGGGGGCCGGGCGCTTTGATTCGGCACAAAAATTATTTGTCATTTCTTAGATAATGTTTAGTCCAGCGTACTTGTATTATAGAGCTCAGTGTAGGCATGCCCATAATACTTCCAGGAAACGACAGAATATTTCTGTCGCGCCAACTTGCAAGAGTTCCTAAATTCAAAATTCAAATGGGTAATTTTTTTTTAAGAATGTTTTTTTTAACACATTGTGGTTCTTACCAAAAGTTATTTGAGCACGAGAATCCCATGGATCGGACAAGGTTTATTTTTCTTCTTACTAATATTGTAAACACGAAAGTTGGTGAGAATGGTTGTGTGGATGTATGGATGTTTGTTACTCTTTCGCGCAAAAACTACAGAACGGATTTGAATAAAATTTGGCATACAAGTAGTTTATAACTTATATTTATAGTCGGCTGACTAACGTCCTCCGTAGCTTAGTTGGTAAGAGCACTCGCCCGGATAGCGAAGGGACGTGGGTTCGAGTCCCACCGGATGACACAGTCGATTAATTTTTGTAAGCGAAATTCAATTTGATTTCGTAAAAACTTGCAAAATAATTGCTTAAGTTATAAAAATAATTATAAGTTAAGCTGATTTCATCTTAACTGATGGTTAAATATTTGTAAAAATATTTCCATTGGATACATGCGGGTACATTCCCCAAGTATTGATGAAATCGAACGCCAGCTCACTGGCGTAGCAAGCACTTGCAAAAATTCGTCGGCTGACTAACGTCCTCCGTAGCTTAGTTGGTAAGAGCACTCGCCCGGATAGCGAAGGGACGTGGGTTCGAGTCCCACCGGATGACACAGTCGATTAATTTTTGTAAGCGAAATTCAATTTGATTTCGTAAAAACTTGCAAAATAATTGCTTAAGTTATAAAATAATTATAGTTTATAACTAATAATTTCATAAATATTTTGTGCGAATTATTTAAAAAATATAGATAAGTGTTAAGTAAGTAGGAAAAAAACCTGACATCTGCGAGCTCTGCCGTGCGTTTGAAAATCAGTTTGTGAGAATGAATACGTGGATGTATGGATATGTGATTGGATGGATGTATGAATATTGGTTACTCTTTTACGCAAAAACTATTGACCAAATTTGAAGAATAGTTGTATTGTTATTAAAACGCTGGAAAAAACTGTAAGCAGTAAGACTGATGAAAAGGCAGATCAAGTGACATTAATGATTTTTTACTTTGATTTTGGATAAAAAAGCTATCGAAATAATTAATTCTACGCGGACAAAGTCGCAGGCAAAAGCTAGTACTATGTATACTCGTGTTTTTTAATGTTACACGCGTAAGAACGCCCTTTGGACGGGTTTAAGCGCCACCTAAGCCGTCCCTCAGGGATTGAACGCACATTGTGTAACACGTTTTTATCCGGCATCCTTTGAGGTTGAGGCAAAGGATTTAATGACCCATAGGGTGAAACCGGGATTGACGCCCTAGTGGTATAAATGCCCCGATTGTAGTTAGGTACTCTAATTTCGCAAATACATAGCTGTTATTTTATTTATCTATCGAGAGACTTTCCAACTACCACCAAATGGATCGTGTCTCACGTCTCTGTGCCATTGCATACGACGGTTAGGTGCGATTAAAGTTTTTTCGGGATACATAGCCTATTTCTCAGCGGGTCTTCTATCCTTAACGTTATTTAGATGGACTTGGCAACTATCCAATATATGGAATAGATGTCTCAAAATTTAGAGGTCCGCAATAAACGGTAATACTCTAGAAATGTCAAAAGTAATATTTTTTTCCTTTCATGAATTCTTAGATAAAATATCAAAGTACTTGCCAGTTGTACAAATAAAACAATGAAATAATTGTACAGGAAGATATAACATATTTTCAATAAGTGTGGTATCTATCCCGGTTTTACCCTAGAGTTTGTCCAAATTAGCACACTAACCGTAATACTCGATCGCTTTCAAAATACTTTCTGTTTTTATCTACACTGATATTACAAAGAGGAATGATTTGATTGTTTGTTTGTATTGATTAGGCTCCAAAACTACTGGACCGATTCAAATGAAATTTGGTACAGAGATAGTTTGAGATCCTAGGAAGGATACTACTTTTTTCGCGATATAAAATGGGGGATGAAATTTTGTATGACAAATCCGACTTTTGGCGCGGGCGAAGTTGCGGGGAGCTACTATGTGAAATAAATTGTTCCAACAATCACACCAATTACCTACCTAGCCTTAAATACTCGTAGATACACACGGCTTTACACGTCATACAACCCAATTTGACATTAAGAACGCCTCTATTCCCTACGTAATAAAATATGTTTTTGAAGTTCACATGGGTTACCTGACGTGCTGTCCGCTGTACTACAGAAGGTGTTCATAAATCGACGACCCACTTGTATCGGTTAACTGAAATATAGACACGTATGCTCGCGTTCCAAGTTATTGAGACCTGCAGTGAAAACACACGGTTGCTATGATGTCGCGACACGCGGAACTACTTATCGTGAGAAAATAAAGTAAATAAAAATATCAGTCGAATGCCTTTTAAGTAATTAATGCTCAGAAAAACATAATAACCCAATATAATATTTTCATTTTAACTGGACGGGTCTTTGACACAATTTCCAAATAAAATATGTCAAATTATATTATATCAGCTGTTTAAAAATTAAACAGGCTTTTGTGAACTCGGCTAATAGTAACAAACATTTCCTATTTGTTAAAAGGCATTTTTAAAAATTAAAGCAAAATCTTTAAATTGTGTTTCAGGTTAACATGTCATGCTAAAAATATATATACTTACAAAGTGTAATAAAGTACGTGCCTAGTTCAAGGGGGTGGTTCAACCACCGTGGTTGTCAGTCTAGTCTAGAATACAGAAAAAATACACACATCTACACTGTCTAGGGTTATACAAAACATAGTATTATTATATCCAAAATATCCTAAGATAGTCATTAAAACACAATTTTACGGATTACTTCGCGATTAATAACAACATTTAACAAATATCTTTAGATAGTGTTGATTAGTATATAAAAATGTTATTAAGAAAATTGAAAAAAAAAAATCTTGCCACAAAATGATTTCAGTATTTACTATACAGAAAAGTCCACTGTCCTCCCATAATAATTAGTGTACTCGTAGTAATAAATTAATAATTAAGAAAAACCCCATCAAAATCATCAACCAAAAAAAAACTCTCAGCCGTGCGTGGCTGCATAAGTAGATTGATGATTTTGATGAGGTTTTAATTATTTCTAAACTAATTACTATGAATGGATAAACAATACACTTTATATATAACAATTTAAAGCTAATGACATTCCTTTGCAATAATGTTTTAATTTTATTTTTTCTGTTTCCTGACTAGACTTTCACTCCAGACCACTTTCACTTTTGTGAATTTGGCACGTACTTTTTTTTACATCCTGTACATACCTACCTCTGTTACATGGTAATAACGCAAAATCTGATACGCCCTAGTTAGTATATGAACCCCACATCTTATTTATTTTTTCTAACGCCTTAGCGTGTTCGGTAGAAAATCATTGTCGTATGTTTTCAACAGCCATTTCTATATTGACAGTCACGAATGCCATTGTCAGTGTAACAATACCAGCATGTCCAAATGCAGATGTCGCAGCCATCTGTTTAAATTAGCCAGCCAATGGGATGCCTATGCCTTTCATGAAACGTCGACATCCAATTGAATGGCTAGGCCAATAGTTGATCAAACTAGAAAGTTAAGTTTCACAACTTGGCGTATTGACAGTTAGCCCTTTGAAGATGACTGACCAGGATTTAGCTAAATGATTTAAAATTAGTTCAGTTTTATTCCACTGTAGTAGTAGTCACCGAAGATGGCAAATATGACTTCAACTGCAAGTTATTCTCATGATTATACATAAACATTTTAAATGGAAACTTTGATGAACCATACTGACGATATAGAAAAACTACCAATTTTTTCTGTTGTTGACTCCAAATTCTCAAAGTGCTCAGTGCCAACGTGGCCTTAAATAACATGTCAATGCATAATACTTAATATTTTCCCCTACCTAAGATGTTCCCGAAAATTGGGATTCAGTGGATTTACAAAAATGATATATGGTCTTCATAACGCGTTTAAGGATTACTCCCGGCCTGTCACGTTAGAATATATTAAAATATCTTCTGTCTCAATGAAATATATCGCAAGTAAAAGAGAGCACATTTAAAGAGAAAAGTCTATTCATTTAGTTAAAAATCAAAGTGGCCAGCATTTAAACTTTGTTTTCGTACCGTGATCAATCAATAATTACGTTAAATTATTAACTAGATTAAAATATATTACTCTTTATTTCGTATCATAAGCATACCTAGTACAATGTATGCGATCTTATCGCTAAGAGCGATCTCTGCTAGACAACTAGTTTATTAATTTGTGTTTAAGCTTTCGAACCAAAATACAACGGTTTTGCGGTATCATTTTAATGTTCTTAAATAGCCTCACATCAACTTACCCAAATCAGTCAAAATATCTCAAGCTCTACATCAACAAGGTTGAAATAAAGGGGGTGCAGCGCGAAGTAAGTAGAGTAAGTCTAAACGATCTTCAAACAGAATCGTTCTTAAGTAGTTAGATTAATTTGCTTTAAAGTTTTAGACTTGATGATTTAATTAGAATAATAGTTTTATTCTGCGCAATGCGCAAAACCATCAGACATATTTTGTGTTAAAAACTGAAAAGTGATCATATTTTCTTATTTATATTTTATTCGTGTATTAAAAAGATGGGGACCTGCGAAATATCTAATGCAGCTCATCGTACAAGTGTTTTATAAATACAGTAATTTTCTCAATTTCGTGCAGCCGTTTGACCACCTTAAGGTTGCGCAAATTTGACAGATAATGGGAAGGTTGATGTGTGGCCCATATGGTATATTTATTTATCAGCGATGACTGGAAGTTACTAGATTATATGGCACTCTCTTCATTCAACTAAGTAGGACGAGTAGACACATTTTACAACCTGGGTAAGGTAAGAATAAAATTTCTAAATCCATTCCCCTTTTACGACCAGCATCTACTTTGACGCCCTCAGTTTCACTAGACCATAAATTTCAACAAAACCTTAAAGATACCCTATAAAAACGATCCTAGTAAGATAAGGGCTCTATCCAAGAAAATACAAATGGAAATAGATAAAGAACAGATGGGGGCCTAGATAGGAACATAAAAAACCTCTGCCTAAATATATGAGTTCAATCTGAGCATGGAAAACAATATTGGACAATAAGACATGAAGAGGACTCGATTCGGCAATAAAAGGATACAGAGAATGGCTAAAACCAGTTTGTAAAGTACTTTAATCAGAGAAGATTGATCATGTTGAAAATCTAGAACAAAAGTCAGGTAGGTCAGTATTCATAAATTTATAGGGTTTCGTAATTAACTAGGATCTTATAGTTTTGGCATCCTCGTTTGCCCATCTGTAGCCGTATAATTATTTGACCTAACTTCTATTACATTTTATCCATAGTTAAGTCTTTAACTGCTATAAAACATAACATAAAATATCTTGTTTGGGACAAGATGTTATGCCTTCGGTCACCGGTGACCACCATGGCACTCAATGTAAAGGGAAATAACTATTATATTTACTTAGCGACTACGTAATAGAACTGAAGTTTTAAATATTAAAAGCTAATCTGTCGACCTAGTTGTTTATGAAGTCAATGAAAGCACTCAAAGATTTTATTTTTAAGAACTCAAAGTCTGAGAAGCTAGTTATAAAACATTACTTACTCTCAGAGGCAGCCAACTAATTCATAGTAATGTGCTACATTTTACAGCGCTTATATTTGCAGAGGCGCTCGTGACATTTAAAATGTGCAACGTATGCTTAAAAACTCAAGATCTTCTACGTTCCTTATGTATATTTAAATCTGTAACAAATTACACTAGGATACGTCCAGCCAAAAATATTATTATCTAACTAGGTATTTGTTCCATATGCCAGTTAATTATCAGTGTTTCACTTGATAGGCAACGATATCGCCTTTTAATTGAATCTTTTTTCATAACTTTTAGGATCTCCAGATGCATATTGTTTTAACACTAGAAATAAAAATAAACTTGGTGTTCCACAATTCAGGCTTCAAAAGGTTGGTCATTCTTTTATGGGGAAATGTATCAATTTCCTTAACAAATTACCAGAACATATTGTAGAATTACCAATTAATAAATTTAAATCATGAATTAAGGATACTTTAATGAAAAAGGCCTATTATAAGGTAGACGATTATTTGAATGATATAAACGTGTGGACCAGTTCGCACCAGTAAAATTTTAATTTCTGTATCAAAACATTATTTTTAAAAGAGGCATTGACAAAAGTGACTGAGTTTCTTGCGCTGCTTCTTCTCAGCACTAGCCCAGAATTTGTCCAGAAGCAGTGGTAGGTAAAAAATATATGTTGGGACGTGTATAAGTGCCCCAGTGGGCCTACATGCATAAATAAATTACTTTTTAGGACTTTTTTTTCATAGAAATAGTTTTTATTATTAAAATAGCGGCCATTTCAAGGAGGGGCGAGTTAGAACCCTACATGTTTTTTGTTGATAACTTTTGATGAATTAATGGCCCATAAATTATCGCAGGTCAAAACAAAAGTTTTTAAATGTTATGAAAATATTGTTTACGATATTCGCCAAGTGGATTTTAGGCATATTTAAAAAAATAATATCTGCAACTACTGAACCCATTTTAAAAATTATTTCAACAGTACTGTAGAGGTTTGGAGCTATGCGTAAAACCTCTATGTCTGGCTCGTTCGACTCTTCGATGTATAAAGAAAAAGAAAGTTTCTTTATAAAATAATTTTGAAATAACGTCAGAGTTGAAAGGGAGAAAAAGTTATGCCAAGCGGTTTACATGTTGAAAAAGTGATACGTTCATAATTACACACAAATAAATCTGTAAAAGTGAAGTGAAAAAATAAAAAACAAGGCATTAAAAGATTAGTATTCTTATTTCATCATAAACACAATTTTATAAGTAATTAGATATGTTTATAGGATAAAGAAGACTTCGCATCCAGCGGAAGTCTCCAGAGTACCTAGGTCGTCTATACGTTAATGCTATTGAGTGACATAGGCTTATTAATTATTATACTTTTGCCCAAAGCATAATCTCTCATTTACTAAGAAGATACAGTTTTTACCAAAATAATGCGTAGTAAACTAAAAGACACATAAAACCAGGAAAACGTCGTAGGAAAATAAAGTGCAGGTGCCTAAAACAGCTTCTGAAGAAAAAATGGCGTCTGGAAACAGGAATTTTATGTCCGAGACAATTTTATATGGGCCTATTCTGGGTTAAGTAACAAACGTGTGGCCACGATTTAGGATCCTCACAATACAATGTAAGTTCCGCAGGTGTACCGAACGCCTAACTTGACTTGTTTGATGATGATGTCCTCCTAGCCAAATTTCGATTACAGTGGCCAATCTATACAGGGATTATCCTGACTGCGTGGAAGATATTATAGTGCAAAAGTGTGTGCGCAATACACTGGTGCACTCTCTGTTCCTTCTCTTTTATTTCGGTGAGACGGCAGTCCGACATGACCGTAGAGAGATCAGGTGCCGAAACAACGACTTAACGTGCATTCCGAGGCACAGAGACTGACAGTTTCTAATTGCCATAAGATTTCACTTTAGTGTCAGGAAAGCAAATATGGCTAACAATACTTTGTTACTTATTGACACGCTTTCTGTGTAAATGGCTTTATTATTTTTGTGTTGTGTAATAAAGAGTTAGTTAATAAGATAAGATAGTTAAGAGAATAAGATTGCTAAATAATGACAAGTACATAAAACATACATAATATTATATATGTTTATATAACTGTACCCACTGTTATCACTTGTAGTGTGCTGGTGGTCTCCACAATTTAGTGATGTCTATTTTCATTGTCGTCGGTGTTTTTTTCTTTAGTGAAACTTTTTTACTACGTTTCACTGGCTAATTAATGTGGCTAAAGTAAATGAATGACATAACATCGTCGATAAAACACTGCCTATAAAGAGCTAGGTTCTGATATTAAATTGTGGAATGTATGTAACTATTGTTTTTAAATCATTCCTGATTGCATATCTGTATGCTAAGGGAAATTTTACACCAAAAAGATGGAGAGAATCATACTTAGTTACTTGGCTGCATTAAAATTTTACACTCGAAATGGAGCTGTACTTAAAATATAGAAAGTCCCGAAAATCTTCTACCGAAAAAGATTTACTTAATTATGTAAGGAAAGCAAAATGTGAAGTAGTACGATTAGTGTGACATGTGAAAAACGACAGGCAACATCTTAAATTTTCATGCCATTGTCTTCCTTGATCATATCAGCAGCTTTCTCCCCGATCATGATGGCGGGCGCATTGGTGTTCCCACTGGTGACGTCTGGCATGGCGCCTGCGTCGGCCACGCGCAGTCCACTCACGCCGCGCACACGGAGACGAGTGTCCAGCACCGCCCCCATTGCACAAGTACCCGCAAAGTGGTAGCTAGAAGTCGTCATACACCTCACGTAACATCTCCAGTAATCCGAACTTCCAATCACGAAATCCTCACATCCAGCAAGCGTCACAAACTCCGCTCCAAGACTCTTCAAGTAAGACGTGTTCACAATCCGTGCAATATCTTCCACGTTTCTAACAGCATCATCAAAATCAATACCTTCTAAATATGGTGTTAAAGAGATTAGTGGACTATCGTTAGGATCTAAACTCTTTAGTGTCACTGTGCCACGGGTTTTGAACTTATAACTTGTCACTCCTATTGTTAGAACACTTTTGTCTTTTAGCTCATCGTAGAATTGTTGGCATATTTCATTATTGAAACCAATATATTTACAGCTGAGAATAAAACCATCAGCGTCTAAAATTTGTAATTCTGCTTGGTAGTCAGGGGACTCTCCAGGTGTATTTCGTTTCAGGTAGCCAGTAGATAAAGGAGAAGTATACTCGTATGGATTAACAGGTGTTGATATATTATTTTGTGGCATTTTTACCGCCAAAAATATGAATTGTTGATTTATAAGATTACGACCTACAGGTAAATCGGCAACTACTTTTTTATTAAAACTCTGTAAATCGTTTTTAGGACCGATGCCAGACAGCAACAAGAGCTGCGGACTGTTGATAGCTCCCGCTGCAATAATAACCTCTTTGTTTGCTATAACGGTACGAACAATTTTGTTGCTATCCGTAAATTTTACGCCTGATGCCCTGTTCTTGTCAAAACTAATTTCGGTCACCAAAGATTCCTTCCGAATATGCAAGTTGGGTCGATTTTTGACTGGCGAAAGAAATGCATTTGCAGTACTTTGACGAAGACCATCAGAAAGCGTTACTAATTGTGCACTGAATCCGATGTTTTGCTCTCCATTTATATCTGACACTAAATCGTAACCCATTTCCTTAAAAACGCTGGAGAAATTTTCAATTTCGTTGTTATATGCTTTAGTGACACCTAAATATCCATTAGCGCCGTGATATAGACTATCTTTAGACTGTAATATATCACAATCTTCTAGACGTTCACTTTTTATGAAATATGGCAGTACATTGGTATAGTTCCAAGAATCATCATTTAAAATTGCAGCCCATGAGTTGAAATCATCGGGGTGTCCTCGTACGTAGTACATGCCGTTTATGCTACTAGTACCACCTAGTACTTTTCCATGACTCGCTGGGTATTTAAAGTCTTGTAAGCATTGGAATGATAGAGCGTCTGGTCCGGTTGTATGGTTCCAGTCGAGGCGTGACCTGAGGGTATAGCTGGATAATCCTGGAATCTGAAAAAACCTGCCATTTGTCATCAAACATTTCCAATATAAAAAAAATATTAATTTATCAAAGGCACTTCTCACATTGGACTCGATGGGCGGATCCCCACCAGCTTGAATTAGCAGCACTGACACAGTCGGATCCTCGGTGAGTCTGTTCGCTACCACGCTGCCTGCCGACCCTGCACCCACCACTATGAAGTCGAACAAGTCTCCATCTGCAATCATTTGTTTTATTTGATGACGGTTGGCAGCACGTCAGGTTACCATTTGAACTACGA
Source organism: Pyrausta nigrata (assembly GCA_949316185.1). NCBI lineage: Eukaryota > Metazoa > Arthropoda > Insecta > Lepidoptera > Crambidae > Pyrausta > Pyrausta nigrata. The sequence continues at coordinate 1,605,405 of OX438943.1, forward strand.
TAACAGCTTTTATTACTTAGAGCATAAAGGCGATCTCAAGGTAAAAGTTGGGTAGTCTGACTTGCGGCCGTGTGTTCATTTTCCGAAGATTCCATGAAATTAAGCACCGGCTCAGTGGCGCAGCAAGCACTCAGAAAATATCGTCGATTGACCAAAGGGCTCTGCAGCTCAGTTGGGAGAGCAATGGATCGGATAGCAACGGGTCTTGAAGGAGTTCGAGTGCGACCAGAAGACGGTCGATGAATTTTTGTGTGCGAAATGTATACAAACAATTATTTGTTTCCATTGTAATAATAAATATTTTATAAAAATCTCAGATCAGAAAGATGAGATATGAAATCAGGGCAAGACTCGCGCGAACGCGACATGGGTAAAAGGAACTAACAATCTTCGCAGTGGATTGGTTACAACAAGTTATTTACAGTTATTTGTGTGCGTTCACTAACCGGCAATGAGCCTTGTGATTTGAATTACTGACTGTACTCCTTATACTGACAAGTCTTCTAATAATTTGAACGCACACATAAATACATGACCCATAGAAAAGTGCAATCTTTCTACAGCGAAATTCGCTATCACCACAATAGAAAGATTTGTTTTCAGAACAGTAGTGTGACTCAGCCGTATTTTTGAAATTAGAACCTACGGATGGGCGGAGCGCTAGGGTTGGTACACAACAAGTAAAAAACTTCTAGATTTTTAGTCTTCATATGTGTATTGTTTTAGGTGTAGGAATGAGTCAAATTTTTACTTAAGATTATTTATCATATCAAATATAAGTTTATTGTCTATAAACAGCACAGTATGTCAGACTACCCTAATTTGACCTTAAGACCACCTCTACTATATCCTACGTAATATAAGCTGTTTTCATAATTTAAATATGTAATATCTATATACCGTGCTATCACCAACGAAATGTCAAAAGATGTATGCAAAAGTCTCGTAATGTTTTGATGGCGTATGTCAGTTTTCTATATTTTGTTAACAATAGTAAACTTTGCTTCAAAATAGATTGCATCTTGTCTACAGGCCCAGATTCGGGAAGGATTACAGAGTACATATCTTCTTTCTGTGATCTGAGAATTAAATAAAACCAGAAATGATAAATTACAAATCTTAAGACTCACCAACCAAAGCTGATTGTTCGGGATAGCGATAGTTCGTCAGCTGTAGCAAGGATATTGTTGACAGCGCGTACTGTATCTTGGTGACATTTGACAAAAAATCAGACACGTGCATTTTGGCAAAATACCTTCTTTCACTGAAGAATTAGCTCTCATACCTTCAGCTGAGTCTATAAAACGTGTATTTTAATGAATGCTGTTGCTAATTTGAGAAATAAATTGCTGGTTGAAATTGGTAGTCCAACGAGTGATGATATCTTAAATAATGAGTGCGAGCGGGATGGATGATTTTAATTTGTTATTTAATCAAACTTTATGTAAAATAGGTACAAATAGCGGACATTTACTAGTCAATTTGTTTCGTAAGGCTAGGTTCAGACGGCCATATGTTTCCCGTGCACTGTAAACGAGATTTTATCAAATACGTGTATGTATAGATGAATTATATTGTAATGGTATTTATATTTATTGTTGACTATATATGTCGGTATTCTATATGTACAATTATAGTATTACTATTTAAATTACATATTATATGCAGAGTGCAGTTACAATATTATTACTATAGTTTTTTTTGCTTTAAATAAGTTTAATTTTTTTTTACTTTGTCGCACCGCCCACTTTTCATTTCTAGTTAGCCCAAAGGTATGACTGGTAGAGAATGCCACTAGGCATTAAGTCCGCCTTTTGTACAAAGTTTTAGTTGTGCAATAAAGCTTAAATAAATAAATAAAAATAAATATACAGTGGCAGAAGAATTGAAATGTTCACATGGAGTCTGCCTATATGAGAAAATATCGTGTTCGATATTTTTCCCCGTTTACTGTACGAAATTGTCGCCAAGGTGGCCGCGTCTCGAAACGAGTTTATCGAATAGGTACGATATGCAGTTGCCCTTAGAAATAACACTCTTATCTTTATTTTGTCGCAATGCTTACAAAAATACGAAGATTGTGTGTAATAACTATTTTTGACCGACTTCAAAATTAGTTATTACATACAATCTTTCTATGTTCTATGTTCGACTGTATATATGTTTTTTTTTATTTTCTGTTTACTAATTTCTCCGTCAATCGTGGACTGATTTTCAAAATATATTTTTCTAAATGGAAAAGCATACTAAGGTGGTCCCATTATTCCCATCATCTGATGAAATTTTGGAGTAATCGAGGTAACTTTAAGATTACATAAGCATACGGGAGTCACAATTTTTTAGGCCCTACTCCTGTTGACGATGTCCGTATTTTCGAGTCTGGCCATCACGCTCGTTCGCGTCGTCATTCTGTCGTGAGTGAAAGGGACGGCTACATTCGAATTGAGTGTACGGTAAAGAAAGAAATCCATCACCCTAAGGTTGAAGATCATTCGGGCGTCATAGAACAACAGGGTGGATTTTCCCATGCAAAAATATTGTGACAGCTCCTACTAATAATACGTCATGTACATCTCTTTCATTGTTTAAAAGGTAATTAGTCTATGAGTGAGTTAAACCTTATCGCTATTTTACTTACACATGAAATTTTGTCAAAACAGGAAGACCACTTTCTTAGGCGACCGTACCGTATCACTAAATTGATTAAATAACATATTAAAAAAACACACGTCTTAAAAAACCGCAAAAATTTAGAAAAAACTTTTTTTATCACCAAGTGAAAGAAACGTGGAAAAAAACTCTTTGCATGTTTTATATACGAGTACTCTTGCTCATTGACAGTGTATTAATAAAAGAGGTAGACCTGTCATCTCCTTTTGCGCGATTGCAATTTGATGGGCCGAGCACACGTTCTTTTACGAGTCAAATGTCATATTTGAATGCAAAATTGAGCAAATTGCTTGATGCAATCAATTTCCGCGCACTAAAGACGTATCTACATCTTTTTAAATGCACTATCGTTGCTCTTGGTCAATTTTTTTGCTGGCGCTAAGTTTAAAAGCATTTTCTTTACTAAACTATGTGAATACATTTTTTGTTTCGATTTAATTTCCATTCATGAAATTGCCAATAACCCATTTTCTTTCATATGCGAAATCTGCGCAGCGACGACGCATTGGGCCGTAAGATACAATACTAAAACTGCTTTGTGGCATCACAAAAAACCTTTTGCTTCATTACGAACGGTTGTTCGGATCCTTCTATGCGCGAGACGAGAGAGGGAATACACTATTTTCGACATTTTTAACAAGTGTGTATGATGACTAATGATATCTACCTTAGTCTCCCTATGACGACGAACGCTGTTAAGTGTTTGAAACGTCAGGTTTTATATAAAATGTATTTAAATCGCAAATTAATACGTAAAATTGTGTTTTAATGAGTTCAACAATCGCGTAAACGTAAGAAACAAATAAGTGTCTATTAAATTTATTCAATAATTATTAATATAATATATATTTATATATATTTTTTTTATGTCGGCCGGCCCAGATACCGCTGGAAGGACGCCGTCATGTCAGATCTACAGGAGCTACAAGTTACAGACTGGCAAGAGGTGGCGCTAGACCGGATCAGATGGCGTTCTCTTGTGTCGGAGGCCAAGACACACTTTGGGTCGCAAAACAAAGACGTGCATCAAATAAAAATATATGCCTGTATTTTAAACTGAGTTTTACTCGTAGCGTAGTTACTTAAATGTGTCCTCAGTTTCCGATTGTTCATCTCTGTCAACCCCTGTCACTGGGACATTTCAATGTACGGCAGCACGTCAACTTACACATTGGAACTACGATAACAGCTTCTATTACGTAGGAAATAGAGGCGGTCTTAAGGTCCACATGTATAGTCTGACTTGCGGCCGGTGTACCCATCCGAGATTGGCACGAATCATTTATAATGCAGAGCTTGCAACAGCGTATAGGCCAGGTGCTTGCCGTACGATTGTGTGTTGTTCAAATTTTTATACTGTGAATTAATGAACTGGCGAATGTTAAATGAACGATCATTAACAATTATTCTAATATATTCAAAATTTTAACTACGCTAAATCGAATAAAAATTGAGCGCTTTAAGAGGGTGCAGCGAAAAGCAAGTCGAGTTAGTCTAAACGATCTTCAAACTGAATTAACTTATTAATATTAGTAATTAGATCCATTTGCTTTAAAGTTTTAGACTTGATGATTTAATTACAACAATAGTTTTATTCTGCGCAATGCGCAAAAACATCAGACATTTGTGTTAAAAACTGAAAAGTGTTCATATTTTATTCGTGTATATTAAAAAGATGGGGACCTGCGGAATATCAATACAATCATTTTCATGCACAAATTATTGTTTCATGCGTAAAAATCACCAAGTTTTCGAAAAAAAAAATGCTCTTAGTTATCATTAGCTACAAGTCATGTTTATTATATCACAAAGAGTTTCAAATTTCAACAAGACCAGGACCTTGTGCAATGATTAGGCTAACGTAAATAAGTTGTTTTAATGTATTTAACTAATTCAGCTCATCATAGACTTAGAAATACGTAAATTTTCTCAATTTCGTGCAGGACCGCCTTAAAGTGAGTTCCAATACAAAATGTACGGAAGAGTAGCGTTTAATAGTCTTTTAAAAGTACGTCAACGGATTACCACCCAAAGACCTTCAAATTCAGATCGCTCCACCGTCAACTCTGTCTGCGTCTGGCTTAGACTAGAGTCAAGAGCAAAGCCATTTCAAATAAAAAATAAGTTCCCTTTTGAGACACCGCCTCCTGGCCTATTAACCCCAAACTTTCTAATTCCAACCTAGCCGGCTTCGACAGACGTCAATCTGAGCTGAACCAAACTCGCAAATGTGCTTCAGGCCTGATAAAATATGTACGCCAATATACTATAGCTTAAAGTACACTTTATTTTATCGACAAATAAATGAAATGTATATTTAAATGTATATTTAAAAAAGGACCCACTTTTTGTTAGATTAGTAGGCAAATTGTATAAAAATAGTAGATTCACCAACATAATTTTATCATCAATACTTTTTTTAACAGTATTTTTTTCACTTACTCTGAAAAGCGTGGTATACTGAGCCATCTATAACTTGTATTTTCATAAAACAACAACACCTGAATTAATTTTAACCCTCAACTTTTATAGGTACTTCACACTTTGACTTGTCTGACTAAAAATGCAAATGATACCCTGCGAGCGCTCGAGGCACGCTTGCTGCTACGTAACTGTTACCGAACTTATGAATGTGGTTTGAGCTTCAATTCTTGCCTAAGTCAAGTAATAAGATCGAATCAAAATTGTATTTTCATTTAAACAAATACGGTTATCTCGTCGAGATGTTGGTAATGTAATCTTTGTAATTCTTTCTAATTAAAAAACTGTTTTTCAATTACTTTTGAAAAAATCTTCCTGTATGTATAACTAGGTCAGTGTATTATTAACGAACGAAGAGTTTAAATCAAACAAGCCAACCACTAATAACGAGTCCAAAGCTACGTGTTAACTCCCAGTTAAGACAGTTAATGCTGACTAATCAAAGCTTGATCTTGGTTTAGCTGCTTCGCGATGTCTATCCTTGGGTCCTTTTAATAAACCAAATAAATACCGCTAATCCACTTATACAGACTGTGTACAACCGTAATAGATCGAGAACCTATAATATTCCCGTAACTAAAGTTGTATGAAGTTGAGTTTAAAAAAAATGTTATTTCTCTTATTCAATGGCTGTCATCATTGCTGACTCATCAGCACGGAAGCAAGTGTCTGCTTCGGCAATGAGGGATTTTTTGACAGCTCAAAGTTTCAGTTTTAATTAATGTCGATAGATGGCGCTATCCATCCAAGTTATATAAATATTGCGTCAAACACATTGAGCATAAAACTAAAACAAATTATTGTAATATTATGTGTGTAGACATGTAGTGGAAGTACTTAAATTAAACATTAGCTAGTTTCAAAATGCAGTTTAAAATAAAATTTAATGTAAAAAAAGTTAAGTAAATAGTTAAAAAATTACCTGTTAGTACGCGTGAATCTAAAACATGGTAAACATAAACATTATATAACAAAAAACGCTAAAACCAGCCTTTTTCTTAAATAAAAATCTACCTGACTTAGGTGGTTCAACGCCATCTAGCGGATTTTTAAATACTGATTTTGACACTAGGAAAATCCCTTATTTCATACGACGTTTAGAGTTGAGTCCACCAGCACATTTTTATTTTTTAAATAGCGGTTATAATATTTATTTGACATATTTTGTTTATGGGAATTGGGTTCTTGACACTATCCACAAATAATTCCGAAACTAAAAGCGTATTTTAAACACACGTTCATTGATATTTTTCTAACTATCTGCGTATATGTATTTGATTTTTAATTAATCTAAACTCGAAAAAAGTGAGTTAGTTAAGTACTTATAGTTAAATGTGACGTCATAGTTTACTATTCATTAGTTACATGCCTATAAAAGGGTTACCTACACCCTGTTACAGCCTTCATACACCCTGTTTAGGCAGCAGGAATCCGCTCGTTCCCGGTTATCCAGTTAAAACAACGTGCTTCAAAACAACTCTAGCGCTTAATCCGTGACAGATCTTGGGATATCGTATAAGCGCGGGTGGCGCTTAGATTAAAAATAAATTAGGGAAATTTAATTTAGCTCACAAAAAAACATCTTTAATAGTCTTCTGCTGGGACTCGAACCCAAAACGCCTCGCTATCCTGGCGATTGCTCTTCCATCCGAGCTACAGAGAACGTTAGTCACTTGACGAATTTTTGTAAGTGTTTGCTGCGTCATTGGCGTTTGATTTCATCAATAGGTACTTTGAGAAATGTACCCGCAAAGTCAAAAAGAGGACGATTATCTTTAGTTCCAGTAAAAGATAATATCTTTTGATTTCCCCAACGATATGAGTGAATCTTACACACGTATTCTAAAATGTTTTCTCGAGATTTCCTCCGCTCCACTCAACCTCAGATTTTAGTATTTTTAGTTGACATATTATTATCCGGTTAGTATGGCGAAACTCAATATTATTTTAATGATCTAAGATGTCATACTTCAAACTTCACTTGAGTTGAGGAAAAAGTGACCACTGTGAGTACCAATGAAGTGGTTTCGAGGACTTCCTTAAGATTAACTTTTTTTTATTAAGAAAACCAACAGCTTTACAAATTGTTTAACCTAAGAATGTTAGTATAGCCAATGACAGGTTTCCCTTAAGTTAACAAAGTGACAATGTAACAATCTTTTTTTTATTAAATAGGTAATATACTTATTACGTTACTATTATTAGGTGCCAGTGGAGTTCATGCATGCCGTCAATGGTAAAAGAACAAAAGTAGAATGCACTCTGTTTGTTTGTATTTGAGACCGAGTGGAGGAAATTTCGAGTACACATTTTAGTTTATTTTTTATATTTTTTTATTACCTTACTGTTTGAGAGTTTAGGCAGTGGATTACACGTGGAGGGCGACAATGATAGGTGGAAAATAAGTCAGGTCTGAGCACTTATAGCTAGGTACTTGCCGGTCAGGGTTCAGGTATCACTTCACAGGCCACAATCACTCGAAATGTCTGTAAGGAGCTTCACAGGATACACACGCGGCGAAAGCGCTCTGGTCGGTCTAGTACATGTGTCATAGGTAACGTCTCGATGTCGACTGGGTCTCCGGGGTTCTCACGGTACGTTTTAAACAAATAAAAATAAGGCAGGTAGGCGTGTGAGTGTGCGCGGCGTATTATCAATAGGGTACACAAACAAATCAAAATATTGTAGTAAACACTTACATTACACTATCACATCTTAGAATACGGGTAACAATGTAATTTACAATACGAATTAGTTTTCTCTTCCAAACAAAATACAACGCAGCCATAGTATAGTCATTAATAAAAGCCACTCGTAACAGAAACGTATAACCCTTCAATTCGCGTGTGGGTGAGTAATTGCCCGAACTGTAGAAATTGCAGCTGTCCAGTGCTAATTAATGGCGTTTGGCCACATAAATAATAGTGGGCAGGTCTTGTAGCGTGACTAACGATGTTTGCTTACAATGAAGGCAGGTACAGCAGGATAATGTCACAGGTAGGTACGGTTTGGCCAAGAAAGTGGTCTACAAGTTTTGACAAATTCATGTGTAAGTAAAAAAGCGATAAAGTTCAACTCACTCATGCTGTCAGAATATTTTTGCATGGGAAATCATCCCTGTTGTTCTCTGACGAGCGAATGATTTTCGACCTTAGGGTAATAGACCACTTTCTTGGCCAACCGTACGCGACAGAGTGCGGCATTTGTAATTTTCTCACTGTGTTAAAACGCTACCATTGCTATTCTGACGATAGTCTGACAGCTATTCTTTCCTTAAATCTATAACTATCGCAATTTTGCCTGCGAGTCACTGGTGATTTGCCCACACTCTTTGAGCTGCTGCGTACGAGGGTCAAACTGAAAGTTCTTAGAACTGGCCACTTATAAACAATATAATAAAAAAAATATTCTAAAATTTGAAAATAGAACTCTTTGCCAATATTACTGAGTATATATTTCATTCATTTGTCATTTGTTTTACGACTTGGCGGCAAATTGAAAATTGTCTGTGTCACGTCAAAATGAATTTAACACGAGAAAATTTTCGTGCAATGATTTTTTATGACTTTCGATGTCATTTAAGTCAACAAGAAAGTTATGATAGACTACGATTGGCCTTTCACGATGAAGCCCCATCTCGTGCGACTGTTTACAACTGGTTTAATGAGTTTAAACGTGGTCGCACTAATCTCACTGATGATGTACGTGAGGGACGGCCTTCTACGGCGACGACTGAAAATAACATCTGTGTTGTGCGGCGTATGATAGAGACTGACAAAAGAGTGACCTATCAGCAGATTCGGACAAGCTTAGGCATCGGTATGAGTCAAGTGCACAAAATCCTCCACGAACATTTAGCGGTCAGGAAGCTTTGCGCCCGGTGGATACCTCATAATTTGACTAAGGCTCAAAAACTCCATCGTGTGGATTGGTGCCGTAAAATGATTGAAAGATTTAACGGAGGTGACTCAAATGCTGTGTTCGACATACTAACAGGTGACGAAAGCTGGATTTACTGTTATGATCCTGAAACCAAAAGACAATCTGCTCAGTGGGTGTTTCCTTTCGAGGAGTTGCCAACTAAAGTGAAGAGAGATCGAAGTGCGGGAAAAAAAATGGTGGCCTCGTTCTTTGGAAGGATAGGTCATTTCGCAACAATTGTGTTAGAGGATCAAAAAACAGTTTCTGCAGAATGGTACACTACCAATTGTTTGCCACTTGTCTTGGAAAAAGTTCGAGAGAAACGACCTCGCAGTAGGATCCTCCTTCACCACGACAACGCCTCGTCGCACACCGCCAAGCGAACGATCGACTATTTGGCGACATCAAACGTTGAATTACTGGGTCACCCGCCGTATAGCCCCGACCTCGCGCCTTGTGATTTTTATTTATTTCTAAAAATTAAAGAAAAACTTAAAGGAAAGCGGTTTATGAATGCTGAAGAAGCGGTGGCTGCGTATCGCGATGCCATTGAAGAGACCCCTAAGGACGAGTGGGCAAAGTGCTTTTCCCAGTGGTTCCATCGCATGCAGCGGTGTATTGACGTCAATGGACAATATTTTGAAAAGATATAATAAAACTAATAACTGGCTAATGTAATCAGTTTTTGATTTTCTAAGAACTTTCAGTTTGACCCTCGTACTTCTAGCTTCTACCAGTTCCGAATATTATATTTTTTTGAAATTATAGTATGTTCTCAAGTTATTATTGAGGTTAGTTTAATTCTGGCTAAACAGGAATTACGGTGGTGAGAAAAGTCCAGTTATTTTTTTTTCTCTTTATTTTATTTAGGAGCTTTGGTCGATATACTTAAACATGCCAGCTCCATCTTACCCTAATCTTATGTACTAATTCAACTTACACTAAACAACTAGTTACTTAGCATAAAGTTCAGCGATCAAAATTTCTCTAATCAAAATCAAGTAAGTAAAGTTAATTCCTATTGGCACTACTAAACCAAAAGCCAAAAAAAACATTCAAACTACTTCTATTTTTTTTATTTATGCTTAACACAACAGCTTTTAACTTTTTTTGAATACAGGTAAATAAATAGCTCATCATTAATTGGTCAGTATAAATAATTCACACCTTCTACTCAGGTACGCTTCTCCTCAAATGGAAGGCTTCGATTTCGAGGCTTTGAGAACTGAGGTTGGTCACTCTCCAATCACCATCTGGATATACTCGTGTACTGAACACCACTTCTCCTTCACCACAGAATAGTTCCAAGGAACTGGCGTCCAAGAAAATCCTCCAAGATTGAGATCCAATTGGGTCCCATTCCACTTGGCGAACATCATCAGATCCCCTATCTACAACAACCTTGCCATCCACTGGATTCCATCTTATCCAAGCCTTACCACCACCGTTGCTACCCGCAATCAGTAACTCAATATTTTGCTCTAAGTCTCCATTTAAGATAATTTCTCCAGTCTTCTCAAATTCAATAACTGCATTAGATTCTAATTCTCCCTCATAAACAGAATGTTCTCTCAATGAAATCATTTCATCAATAGGCTTCATGATGATGCGATCCCCAACAAGTGTTAGCTCTCTGATAATAGTAAGTGCTCCAGCCCAGCCATCGACTTCCTCAGGATGTGGAACATCCCACATGTTAAACCATCCAACGACATACCTCTTTCCGTCTTTCTCCATCGTTTGTGTAGCGTAAAAGTCATGGCCGAAATCTATCTCCTGAAATTCTACTTCTGGTACGAATTCGAATGTCTCATAGTTAAAACTTCCGATTATGTAACCCGTTTGATGTACGTTTTTGTATCTATCACCTTGAGGCTCTAGTCCTTGAGGTGACATAAGTAAAATAAACTTGCCATCCAGTTCAAAAAAGTCTGGGCATTCCCACATGTAGCCCATGTCCCCTTTTGATTCTCCGATTACAGATAAATATTCCCAGCTCTTTAAATCTTTTGATCTGTAAAGAAGCACTCTCCCTCCTGCATCGTCAGTAGTGCTTCCAATAACGACGTACCAGTAATTTTGATGTTTCCAAAGTTTTGGATCGCGGAAATCAGGGGCACCGTTTGGTGCTGATGGAAGAACCGGGTTACCCTCATATTTATGGAAGGTGATACCATCGTTACTGTAAGCCAAATATTGAGATTCATTGAAGAACGGTTCAATATCAAGATCTTGGCGGGCTGTATACATCAACACAAGGTCATCTCCATCCACAACAGCACTTCCTGAGAAGCACATTTCCTTTCCAGGTATCAGTGCTGTCGGCAACTGTTTCCAGTCGATCAAATTGGGACTGGATACGTGTCCCCAGTGCATCGGTCCCCACACACTGTCATATGGATAAAACTGGTAAAACAGGTGATATTCGCCGTTGTAAAATGAGAAGCCGTTTGGATCGTTCATCCATCCCACTGGTGGGGTTACATGATAGTGAAGTCTGTACCGCTTGTTGATATCTGCTTTCTTATTGGATATGTACTCTTCAACTTCCGCTATAGCTGAATCAAGTTGACGGAACGATTTTGATGTAACTGCAGCTATGATGCACAGAGATAAAACAAAATGTCTTATGACACCCATGGCGAAAGATTATGAAGGGATTTCGGTGAGATATCCTTTTATATGTGCAGTTTAGCTATCGTGATGCTAATCTCTGTGATAAGATATTTGTGAAGAGTTTTGTTTAGATCTCCGTTGGAGACGTTTTGTATTGATTTGGTTTATTCTGATAAGCAATCAGGTTGCATAATACACACACGATGTTTTGTTAAATTCAATTTAAAATTAAAACCTAACTTTTTGGTTTTATATTAGGTAAAGTAATAAGTTTAGTAGAAGTAAAATACAACTATTACACGTATATTAATTATAGGATTACATTCCAGGCTTTAGCAGTGACTGTGGGGGTCACTCATACTCTTAAGAAATGAATTAAATTGGAAAGATCGCAAGGATATTGTGTCACTCTCGATGGAACGAACTATTGAACTAGCGTGTGCGGAGCTGGATCAGTATATTATATTGTGTGTGTATAGTCCCCCAGACGCAAATTACCAACTTTTTGAACCCATTATGGAAGAAGCATTAGAGAAAGTTTGCAGATCAAACAAAAAAATTGTTGTATGCGGAGACTTTAATATTAATATTTTAAAACAAACGCAGATATCTACCCGATTTCTAAATCTCTTTGCATCTTATAATTTATTTAACCTTTTTAAGGAACCAACTAGGGTGACTCCCAATACTGCAACTTGTCTAGATAATATTTTTTGTGATTCCAACGCAATCGTAATCGACAAATGTATCTTACGTAATCTTAGTTCCGATCATAGAGGTCAAAAGGTCTCATTTCAACACAGTCATGCCTCAAGTGTTGTAGAGAATGTTTATAGGCCTGTCACAGTAAATAGGTTAGACAGATTTAGGGATACAATTTTAAACTTAACTATACCCAATAATTGCGATAATGTTGATAAATTATACGAAGACCTTTTTGCATTAATAAAAAATCAATTCAATGAAATCCTTCCACTGAAGAAGGTTAAGACAAATCAAGCTAAATGTAAATTTAATGACTGGGCTACACCAGGTATTCATAAAAGTAGGATTAAATTGTATGACTTATATAGTATAAGAGAATACTCACAGGATCCACATACTATTGAATATGTTAAAAATTACTCTAAGATATTTAAAAAAGTATGTGCTGCAGCAAAGTCAAACTATATTCGTAGAATAGTTTTAAATTCCAACAATAAGGCAAAAGCTACTTGGAACATAATAAACAAGGAAACTTGTAAAAATAAATCAAAAAGTAGCTCATTCTCACTAAAAGTCGAAAGTAAATTGATCACATCCAATCAAGAAGTTGCAAATGCCTTTGAGTCATTTTTTCTAATATTGCACCTTCTACAACTAAAGAACTTGCATCTTCTTCAGAACTTGCGGAATCGATTCTCAAGTCCAATGTCGACCAGTGCGATTCTCCACTGCACTTTAGGCATGTCAGTCCCGAAATAATTACAAAAACATTTCTAGATTTAAATATGAAGAAGACTGAGGATCTATGAGGACTATCTGTGTATATTATAAAATCAATTATCAACACAATAGCTCCTCAATTAGCAATAATTATTAACAAGTGTATTGATGATGGCCAGTTTCCAAGCCTAATGAAATTTAGTAAAATTATACCGCTATTTAAATCCGGCGAGAAAAGTGACCCCTCTAATTTTAGACCAATATCGATTCTTCCGGTCCTCAGTAAAATATTTGAAAAGGTAATATTCAATCAACTACTAGCACATCTTTCTTTAAACCATCTACTACACGAAAAACAATTTGGTTTCACTAAAGGTAGAAGTACTGCTGATGCGGGAGTTGCTCTATTAAAACATATCTTTGATGCCTGTGATAATAGACAAGATGCTTTAGGTATTTTCTGTGATCTTTCAAAAGCTTTTGATTGTGTAGAACATAAAACTTTATTGAAAAAATTAAGACATTATGGGGCTTCAATAATTGCATTAAATCTACTTGAATCTTACCTAACAAGTAGAACACAAAAAGTATGCATCAATGGGGTTGAGTCTTCTGGAGCACCTCTGACCATGGGTGTGCCCCAGGGATAGATATTGGGACCTTTATTGTTTTTAATTTATATAAATGACCTTCCACACTTTGTAGAAGATCTTTGTGATATAGTATTATTTGCTGATGATACTTCGCTTATATTCAAAATTCCCAGGGGGAAAGATACTTTTAACGATGTGAATAATACTCTTTTACAAGTATTGCATTGGTTTACCGTTAACAACCTTTTGCTTAACGGGAATAAGACTAAATGTGTTAAGTTTACGATGCCTAATGTCAGACAGGCCTCAACAGATGTTTTGATAAAAGACAAACTGCTAAATACTATAAATTCAACAACATTTTTAGGAATTACTTTAGATTCAAAACTACAATGGGGTCCTCATATCGTGGCCTTGTCAGGAAGACTTAGTTCAGCTGCTTTTGATGTAAAAAAGATACGGCGCTTGACTGATGTTGAAACGGCCAGACTAGTCTATTTTAGTTATTTTCACAGCTTGATGTCGTACGGTATTTCACTATAGGGCTCAGCTGCTGATATAGAATCAATTTTTGTACTACGAAAAAGGGCCGTACGTGCTATTTATAACCTCAAACCTCAAGATTCATTTAAATATTTTTTTAAAGAAATAAGGATATTAACAGTAGCATCTCAATATATCTATGAAAATATTATGTATGTGCGTAAAAACTTGCATTTATTTACAAAAAAAAGTGATACGCATAATTTTAACACTAGAAATAAAAATAAACTTGCTATTCCACAATTCAGGCTTCAAAAAGTTGGTCATGCTTTCATGGGAAAATTTGTCAATTACTTTAACAAATTACCGAAAAATATTGTAGAATTACCAATTACCAAATTCAAATCATTTATTAAGGATACCCTAATGACAAAAGGTTATTATAAAGTAGGTAGGGTAGGGCTTAAAAAATAATATGTTGGGACGTGTATAAGTGCCCCCTGTGGGCCTACATACATAAATAAATGACTTATATGACTTTTGTGAATGAAAACCCTGTAAGGAACGAAATGAAAAAGATACAAACATAATAAAGTAGACAAAAGAAGTTTGAAATATTCATTATTATATAATGTGAAGGAAAATACTTTATTTCTTCACACACAAGTAACGAGTATAAACTAAGAAATATTGTGATGATTAATAAACAAATCGTTTATTTCACACAACAAATCAAATACATGTTTCAGGAAAATATTAATATAAATTAATATTAAATGTTAACAATAACGAAAACCATAGTAAAATAAAACTCACATAATGACCTGGACATGCATTCCACGCACTCATTTCTGTAATACTTTTCTTCAAGTGGTAAGTTTGAGCTTGCAAAGTCTGCGGACTCAAATTAGTTACCTTCCACTCATCGGTCGGAAACACCCGACTGCTGAAAACCACTTCTCCTTCACCACAGAACAACTCTACAGAACTAGCATCCAAGAAGATCCTCCAAGAGTGCGATCCAACCGGAGCCCACTCAACTTGGCGTGTGTCATTGGAGCCTCTATCCACAATAACTTTACCTACTATAGGATCCCACTTTAACCAAGCCTTTCCACCCCCAGATTTTCCTTCAAGCAACAGCTCAATATTATTGTTTAGTGTCACATTCAAAAGTATTTCTCCCGTCTGTCCTAATTCGAGAACCCCATTCTGGGCCAGTGAGACAGTTTTTCCCTGCTCCCTTAGTGCTGTCATTGCTTCCACTGGCTTCTGGATGATGCGATCACCAACAAGTGTGAGTTCTCTAATAGTTGTCAGTAAACCAGCCCAACCATCTTCTGCCTCCGGGTGAGGAACATCCCACATGCCAAACCATCCAACCATATACCGTTTCCCATCTTTATCCATCGTCTGAGACGCGTAAAAATCATGGCCAAAATCGATCTCCTGGAACTCGACTTCTGTTACGAATTCGAAAGTCGAATAATTAAAACTGCCTATAATGTATCCAGTTTGAAAAGTATTCTTGAATCTATCGCCTTGAGGTTCCAATCCTTGTGGTGACATCAGCAATATGAACTTGCCATCCAGTTCGAAGAAGTCTGGACACTCCCACATGTACCCCATAGTACCGTTTGATTCTCCTATAACGGACAAGAAGTCCCAGCTCTTCAAATCTTGTGATCTGTACAGAAGCACTCTTCCTTTTGAATCATCGGTTTTACTTCCAAGAACAACATACCAATAGTTTTCATGCTTCCAGACTTTAGGGTCCCGAAAGTCTGGAGATCCATTTGGTGCTGACGCAAGTACTGGATTCCCTTCATATTTTTCAAAGTTAACACCATCAGTGCTGTAAGCCAAGAATTGGGTTTCATTATACACAGGTCCCGAAGTATTTGTGATCTCGTGGGCTGTATACATAAGTACCAATTGATTTCCATCGACAACGCCGCTTCCGGAGAAGCATTGCTCTTTTTCTGGCAGCAAAGCAGTTGGCAGTTCCTTCCAATTGACTAGATCAGTACTGCTTGAGTGTCCCCAGTGGATTGGTCCCGTTGTGCTGTTGTAAGGATAAAATTGGTAGAAGACGTGGTATTCTCCGTTGAAGAAAGAGAAGCCATTTGGGTCGTTCATCCACCCGACTGGAGGGGCAACGTGGTAATGAGGTCTGTAGCGCTGGTTGATATCCAATCTTTTCTTGGCTATGTATTCTGCTAGCTTCGCTTTCGCGGCATCCTGGTCTTGGTTTGATTGTGACAACACAGCCGCAAAGAAGCTCAGAGCTACGGCGAACTGGCGAAACAACGCCATGACGGAAGTTGATGTAATCAAAGCAGTTCTATGAAGTCGAGTGTCCATTTATATGGTCAGTAGTCCATCTGAAGAGGTTAGTGCTATCATTCTGATAAGATTTCCTTTAGGGCTTTGTTTAGTAGTCATCAAGTGGTACTTAATTTTTTTGTAATGGCACATTACCTGGTCATAAGTAAAATATCGATAAATATGCAAATCCAGCCAAGGACACGTGGATTGGAATAAACCCTAGCTTCATTTTTTTTTCAGAAAAGTGCAAGGCACATTGTAAAATTTCCGTCTTACTTGATTGATAACAAACTGCTGCCGGACCACGTATCTATTCTGTTTATCTACTCGATTGGTTTTCAGCAGACACTTGTAGATATTTTTCAGACATACAAACACTCATATATTCGTTTCGGTTAAAGTCGCGTGTGGCATTTGAGTGACAAGGTAGATAAGAAATCAATCGGTTTTGTGGTTTAGTAAGTGCTGTTACGGATAAAAATAAATACTTACATAAATATAAGTATATTGTATATCGTGTCATTCATTTTAGCTTACATTTGAATTATGAAATTATTATTATTATTATTTGAATTAATATTAAATCGTTTTCTTGCGAAGCGCTGTCCCAATTACTGTTTTTATATTGTCTCAAAACATTCAATGAATAAAAAAGAAACAAAAAAACAAAAAAATATTGTTCGAAATACATTTAAGTCAGTGTTTATTTTATGAGTCTTTGTTCCACAAAATAATGTTTAACAAAATATAAAGAAAGTGAAAGATAATATAATGTCTTCATTGTGACTTTTTAAGGGGAGCCACGTAGCAATTTAAAAGAGTGAAATTTAAAATGAAACGGTCATTTATCATTTTGCGGAATGGTTTAATATATATTTTTAATAAATCATTTGTCTCTAGATGAATTTATAATGGCCCCAACCAACCGCTCAGAAATTTGGTCAAAGTAGACGCCTTATTGACGACTTGATATTAAAATTGATACGGAAACATTCAATTTGTTTTTTTTTAAAAGCCTTCAGGTTGGGCGAAGACTTTCAATTCGATTCAAACGTTTATTTTAGGCACATATAATCCATAGGTACAGCAAGATAATTAAGTTAAAGGTATTCAGTTAGCTCATATATAAATACAAAAAGATAAAAATATCAATTAAGTACTTGCGTACGGCTAGAGAGTGGAATTCGTTGCTAGCTGAAGAGTTCCCTAAACACTACGATTTGGATTCCTTTAAGAAAAGAGTGAATAGGCTGCTTCTAGACAGACATGTCCCACCATCGTCGCTTACCATCAGGTGAGATTGCAGTCAAATGTCAGCCTATTAAATAAATAAATAAAAAGTAGGTAACTATCTAGGCAAAAAAAATGCAGCTGCACCCACTGCTTCATGTATTGATGGGTACTCAATAACTATTATCAATAACACTAACGGTGCTATTCAAGAGACAATGTTTGCAGGGGTGTTGGCTAGTTTGAAACTAGACTATACTAATAATTAAAAATTAAAATTAAATAAAATAAAGAGGAAAGATTTGTTTGTTTATTTGCATCGAATAGGCTCCGAAACTACTGGACCGAATCAAATGAAATTTGGCACAGAGATAGTTTGAGACACTGGAAAGGACATAGGCTACTTTTTGTCGCGATATAAAAAAATCATAAGGGGGGTGAAATGGGGGATGAAAATTTGTATGGATAATCCGACTTTTGGCGCGGGCGAAGTCGCGGGGAACTGCTAGTATTATTATAAAACGGCATTATTTTTAACAGCGGATAGGAATCCATCCTCCTTGCGGTATCCCGGTTGTGCTCTCTTATGCGAGGGCCCAGGGTCCGCTGACCATGTTCCAGGTTGTGGCAGATCAGGTTTTTACAATGGAGCGACTGCCATCTGACCTCCGTGACCCTGTTACCAGGGGAACCTGACCAGTTTGGATCATGGTTACACATTCAGTCGCCTGAATCTGCAGGTTTCCTCGCGATGTTTTCCCTCATCGTAACAGCGGATAGGAATAAACTCATTTTTTGGCATAGTTGGATAAAGTTACTGATTCTGTGACACTCCTAAAAATTTGGCACCCTTTTGCAATATTACCGTGTTGAGTTTGGCACAAACTTATAGCTCAAGAACTGCTGGACCGATTTTCATGATTTGTTACTTAGTCTTCACCTCGAATAGCAGAATAACTACAAAAATATCGTTTTTTTTATAAACTTAAGCGGTGTTATTACAAAAAAAATAGACCATGTTTAAAATGTTATAGCTATGGAAGAGTAGATTCTCCTGGCACAAGCATTCCTACAATGCTTAAAAGGAGTATCCAATTACTAATGTTATTAAATTGAAATTTGTTAACGAAAATAAATAAATTATTATTAATTATTATTATTATTATTAAAATAGGTCTAAATATTAGCCGACATTAGAGGAATGAATGACACATTCTTGACATAACCTAATAGAGAAACTCTCATCTAATTGTCTAGCTAATAGCTTATAGCTTAGTCCTGGCTTAAACCCGGTACTAAGTTTTTGTAATAACGGGGAAGGTGTTGAAATGGAGGATTACAGCTTGTATGGATAAACGAAGTTGCGGGTACCCAATAGTGATAATACATACTTATACTTTACCCAGGAAATAAAACTAACTAGATAATGCCGTATATTGCACCAAGCGACGCGAGCGATAAGCACTTGAAATTGTTAATAACCACTCAAAAAATATTCAATAATCGGTTAAAATATTCCTGTAAATAATTATTCCGCAATATGTTTATTGGAGCCATGATAATATATGATGATGATGATGTCCTCCTAGCCGATTTCGACTACGGCGGCCTATCCCAACAGAGATTAGCCAACAGCGCAGGACATATTATAGTGCACAAGTGTGTGCGCAATACACAGGTGCACTCTCTGTTCCCTAACTCTCATAATTCGGTGAGACGGCAGTCCGACATGACCGGAGAGAGATCAGGCGCAGGACCAACGGCTTAACGTGCTTTCCGAGGCACGGGTGTTAACACCACCAACTTCCTGACTCCGGAGCTACTATATACTATGATAATATATACTAAGTACTTAGTTAATTAATTATGATTATATGTATATGATGATATTGATTTGATGATTTAATATGGGAATGCGCATTTATTTATCTGTTTAAAATGGTACAGTTGTACAATAAATCAGTGGCAATTTACACTTACGTACTTACAAACTTTTAACCTGTCAAGCTTTACGTACTTACAAACTTTTAACCTGTCAAGCTCCATAAGACCCGCGGGCGGGCCGATAACAATTAATTTTCTATTGTGTCTGGAAACATGATACGTAAGAGTTTTTGTGCTGGACGACCAAAATAAAAATACGTATTTCAAAGATTTTTTTTTATTTGGTGCAAACTACAGAGATACAGCCGTTTTCATTACAATACAATACAAAATTAGTCATTATAATTTGTTGCAGCTCCAAGAGAGCTTACACAGCATCCGGATCAGGCTAACATAGTAACTATGTTCAGGAGACTGATACAAAAGACATTTTAAACTTATTTCATGTTTCCAATACTTATTTAATTAATCTTTTATTAATCTTTTGGTCGCCACCTCGCCACCGATTAAGTATGTTTTCCCGGAAAATACTTTTGCTGAATTTGTCAGTTTTTTTGCCAAAAATACTTGAATTTTTTTCATTCATATTCCCCAAATCCATACTAATATTATAAATGCGAAAGTGTGTCTATATCTGTCTGTTTGTCTGTTACCTCTTGACGTTTAAACCACTGAACCGATTGAAATGAAATTTGGTATGGAGACAGTTCGAGACCCTGGAAAGGACATAGGCTACATTGTGTCGCGATAAAAAAAAATTAAGAGGGTGAAATGGGGGATGAAAGTTTATATGGAAAATTCAACTCTTGGGGGCGAAGTCGCGGAGAACCACTAAACATATTAATATAATATTGTAGTCTTATAAAAAGGTAGTACAAAAACACAACTAACGACAAATGGGCCCTATTTTTAGAAAGGAGATTTCCGAAGTCATTGCCCTTATTACATTGTATATTGTTTACACAGACAACGTAGCGATGAGCGCTTTCCCCCGGGAATTGAACCCGGGCTTCAGTCTTTGAGCATAGTAATACTGTTGTGTACCAGAGCTTACGCTTTTGAGCGTTAGAGAATGGTCCCGAAGGGGTTAAGTATTGTTTAAGCAAGAGATTGACGTGCCAATAGGCTATTCTACCGCCGATGAAAAAACGACGGGGTCCCCCGACGCGACATTAGTATTAAAAATTGTATACCTACGTAGGTTCAAAATTTTAGTTTATTTTTTTCTTTTTATAGGGTTTCCATTTAAACCAACTGTATTGTATCTAGCTATAATTCCATAGTTATAAAATCTTGTTTTAGGATTTTTATGTGCATCTTTTATTTGTGGTCGGGGGTTTTTAATTTTTTTATTTTTATTTAATTGATTTTGAAATATACCTGTAGATTTAATAGGCGTTTTCGGGCGTATCACGTGACAAACGAATACTAGAACTACATTTTAACATTGAAATTATGAATAAAGATAATTGTTGAAGATGACCTTTATGCTGCGCTGGTGTGCCTTGGACTTGGAAGGTGTTAAAATGAGAACACTGAAATTTTCTGATTTTTCGGTATAATGTCGATGTTGATACTTTTACAGCTTTGTTATTATGAGCACTTACGTAACGTCGCGTTGAAGGTTCGAGACCGTATGCTGGCGCGGCGGTCACCGCGATTGTCGCTGTGTGCGTGTGGGCTGGCACACATGCAGGCATCAACATCTTGCCGCCTCAGGAACGGAACCTTGGTCTTCCATTGGCAGTGGACAGAGACGATTGAAGGCCCGTCGCAGGATGCCCGAAGTAGTGAGGACGTCAGCCACGCGAGCGATGTCATCGGAGCCGGGGTACAGGCGCGTCACGCGCCCTAGCAGCCATCTGTTTGGAGGCAGTCGGTCGTCCTTTACCAGGACTAGTTCGCCGACTCGTAGTTGGTCACCCTTGCTCTGCCATTTTTGTCTGATTTGCAACTCTGTAATGTATTCTTTATAGAAACGAGACCAGAAGTAAAGTTTCAATTGTTGCATTCTCATGTATCTAGACAGAGTGGGTATAGCCGCAGCATCCTTGATCTGAGGAGAAGGCAATACCGTTAAAGTTCGTCCAATTAGGAAATGTGATGGGGTGAGGGCGGTAAGGTCGGATGGGTCCGATGATGCTGGAATTAAAGGTCTAGAATTCAAAATTCCCTCAATCTGGACAAGAACAGTATTTATTTCCTCGTACGTAAGGTTTGTTAATGTTAAAACTCTTTTTAAATGATATTTCAATGATTTCACTGAACCTTCAGCTAATCCGTTGAAATGGGGACTATAGACTGGGGAAAATCTAAAGTTAATATTAAGATTAGCAGCTTCCGAGCTAATAATATCTGAATTATGTTTAAAAAATTTAGAAAGTTTGTTGCATGCGCCTACAAACATTTTCCATTGTCTGAGAAAATGTTGAGAGGTTTGCTTCTACGAGCGATAAATCTATGTAACGCAGCAAGAAATGAGTCTGTACTCAAATCAGTTACTAGCTCTATATGAACTGCTTTTACGGCCAAACAAACAAAAATGCAAAGATATGCTTTTATTAAGTTACTACCTCTTCCTTTTCGGTTCAGTATCAAGATTGGGCCAGCTTAATCTACAGCAGTGCTAGAAAATGGATAATCTGCGTGTAAACGTTGCTCAGGAAGATTGCCCATGATTGGCTGCTTAATTTTACCTGAAAAACGACAGCATTTTGTGCACCCATGTACAATTTTCCTGGAAGGCTTCTGCCACCAAGAACCCAAACTTTATGACGTGAAGTAGCCAACAAAAGTTGGGGTCCCGCGTGCATTAACAAGATATGATAATGTCTAAATATAAGTGTTGTAAGATAATGGGACGAATGAAGTAAGATGGGGTGTTTAGTATCGGAATCATAAAACGAGTTCGACAACCTACCTCCTACTCTCAGTAATGAGTCATCATTGTTAAAGAATGGATTTAAATTAATTAATCTGTTTTTACTAGGAAGACATTTTCCTTGTTTCAATAAATTGTATTCTTCTTCAAAGCTTTCTAGCTGTGCGAACCTGCATAACGTATTGAATGATTGAACTAACTCACTTCACCTTTAGTTAAATAAGTGGGGCCGTGCCACCACAATTCACAATGTTCTAACTACCTAGCGCCTGCACCTGCAGTTTCTCATTCCATTAGAAGACCATAGTTTTTGTAATATTGTTTTTGCTGTTAGAATGCAGGGATTTATTAAGCCTAAAGGGTCAAATATTTGTGACATGATAGATAGAATAGTGCGTTTAGAGAAAAAAGTTTTAAATGTGGGATTGACTGAAAATATCAACTTGTCCTCTTTACCAGCCCAAAGTAGGCCCAATGTTTTTGAAAATTCATTATGACTCAAGTTTAGTAAACCATCAGCACTATTTTCACCTACAACCTGACTTATGTTGTTTGAATTATTAGAAAACCATTTTCGTAAATAAAAATGTGCACCGTTTAATTGTAACATGACACTTTTACATATTTTTATTAAACCATCTTCTGACGAGGCTCCTGTAATGAGATCATCAACATAGAAGTCATTAGTGATAATTTCAGCTACGGTATCGTCTGAACATTCCTTTCCTAGCTGAAGTAGACACCTGGTTGTAGATAAGGGGCAGAAGCGGTGCCGTAAGTTACTGTATTAAGTGTATATTGTTTCAGTTCTTCAGTAGGTTCAAATCGCCACAGTATTTGCTGTAGCTGACGTTGATTAGGATTTACGTTAATCATGCGGTACATTTTCTCAACGTCTGCAGTGACCGCGAATTTATGCTGGCATAATCGTATCAAGATACTGATAAGATCGTTTTGCACAACGGGACCCACCAACTGTAGGTTATTGAAGGATACACCGGATGACGTCACTGCAGATGCATCGAAAACAACGCGTAATTTAGTAGATAAGCTTGCCTGATGTAAAACACCGTGATGCGGCATGAGGTAAGTATGTTTATTTTTTTCAGGACTTTTAATTTTCGGTCATATGATCCAACGTAATGTATTCTTTCATGAAGTCAGAATATTGCCTTTTTTATAATGGATTACGTGAAAGTTTAGACTCTAAAGACAAGAATCTGGACAAAGCTTGTGTGTATATGAGTCACCTTACTTTTCTGGTGATTCTTTTAACGGGATTGTTACACAAAAACGGCCATCAGGTTCACGTAAAGTATTTTTTATAAAGCTTTGTTCACATTCAATTTTTTCATTTGACATTTGTTTCTGTGTTGACACTGATTCAAGCTCAATCGAGATAATTGATCGTTAAGTTGATCATCTGATGATAAAATAGCGTGATTGCAATGTATGGTATTACTTAAAGCATTGTTTATTTGTATGGGACCAGAAATAAGCCAGCCAAACTTTGTGTTACTTAATGTGGGCTTATTTCTGCCTAAACATATGTTTTTCGAGTTCAAAACCCTTCAAAAAATGTCAGCACCTAAAAGCATATCTATTGGCAAAGGTGTGTGAAAGGTAGGATCAGCTAAGGTAATGTGGTGATCCGGTAAGTTTAATGACTGATAATCAATTAATTAACTACAACTTATTAATAAAAATTAAGATAAATTACTTAATACAACACAAAAACAAAAATTATAAAAAGGGTCCTTGTGGTAAGGTTCCTAGGATGCTGGCAGCATTACCGCGCTGGATAGCGATGCTTATACGATAATCTACTTTTGTAATTGGCAACAACTGGGTGATGCGCGGAACAACGTAACAGCTAATGTTTTCTGTAAAATTGTTAATCAAGGACGATATAATGACGTCGCAACGTTTGTTAACATTTGACGATTGAGAATTTAACCCTTCAAGTAAAGTCGAGGTTGAGTGGGTTGGCAAATTAAGTTTGGTACACAGATTCTCTGTAATAAAGCTAGACGTACTTCCGTTATCGAATAATGCACGGATTGTATGTTGTTTACCACTGCGGTCAGTGTCGTGAATTAAGGCTGTGGATAAAAGCACGCAGGTGTTATGAACAGCTGACAGCGTAACGTTACACGATGAATCACTGCACTTTGGGAACTGCGCTCAAGGTTGTAGATGCGGCGACACGGTCTGCGCTGGCGCTGACAATGGCGGCGGTGTTGGGTGTAGGACTACATCGCTGGCGGAAGATGGGGCCGGCAGTGGCGCAGGTAAGGCAGTGTTTGGTGGGTGCAATAGAGTATTGTGTAGCTGGTTACATAAGCGACAAGTACCTATTCGGCATGTATTCGCAGCGTGTCCTTGGCGTAAGCAGTTTAAGCACAGTTTAAGCATTTTAGCTTCTAAAGGTAATGACCGATACTTATGACAGTGATAGATGGCATGATTGTTTTTACACAACGGGCAACCATAAGTCGATTTTGCTGGAGGAGATCGTGACTCGACTACGAACGACTTATGACGGTTATGAGTCACTAAATCTACGTCTAATGTTATGATTATGAGCTTCTTCCATGGTCTCCAATAAATCTGCTCGATTTTTTAAGAATGTATTAAGGTCCGTAAGTTTGGGCAAGTCGTTTAAAGTATTACAACTTTCCCATTCGCGGCTTGTAGTTGCATCAAATTTATTAGAGACTATGAACATAATGGTATGGAGACTATGAACATAGAGGTGCTTGTGGCGCAGTGGCGGCAGCGCTTTGGTAGTGATACCAAAAGTTAAGCAACCCACGGCGCGGTCGTGATTGGATGGGTGACCATTCCGACCATTTAAGTGACGTCCATGACAAGCATCTCCGTGCTTCGGAAGGCACGTTAAGCAGTTGGTCCCGGCTAATATCTGTGGTATTAGTCGTTAAGCCTAGTCAGAGGCCCTAGGGCGGCTTGATAACTTCTGACAGTAAGGTTTGTCACTTGCCTTACATACACCCCTCCACCAATCCGCACTGAGCCCGCGTGGTGAAGTATGGCTCGTTCCTCCTCATAGTTGAGGTGAGGCCTTTTCCCAGCAGTGGGATCTAATAGGCTGACTTATTTATTTTTTATACTATGAACATAATGAGTACATCCCAGTGCTCTGTAGGGAGCTTGAGAGTCTTCAAAGCCCTATTATTTCGATTAACGGTAACAATAATGTTGCGTAATGCCTTAGGTGACTCTCTTGATAAAGGTTCAATATTAAAGATGGCTTCTTGTGATTTTTCACTAGAAGTCTTGTATTGTTATAACGATCGCATAAAAGATCCCATGCTATAATGTAATTTTCTGCCGAAAAGTCTAAAGAGCGTATAAGTAATGCAGCGCTGTCCTTTAAGAAGGCGCGTAAATAATGGAATTTATTTATGTTTGGAATAGAATTATCCAAATGTATAAGTGAGCTAAACGTATCATGAAATTCCAGCCAATGTTCATACTGACCCGAAAAGGTAGGTAAATTTATAGTAGGAAGTTTAAGGGTTGGCCCACCTCTAAAAGCAGCAGTAGAACTTCTAACCGATGAGTGGCTCGCGCTCGCGTCGGCATCCCTCGCCAACATCTCCTGCGCCTGGGCGATCGCGACGAAGTATCGCGACTCGAAGGCTTCGCGATCCTTGTACTGCTCATCTGGAATTTCATGAAGGGCTTCTATATCACTCTGAACACTATCATATTCTTAATAAAGTTCTTAAATTTTTGACAATCTGCATTTAAGCTCATTGATTTGGCGATTATTTAGAGTTTTTGATTCCTCGAGACAATCTAAATGATTTTTAAATTGAGTTAATTTAGTTTTATGGGTTGCTCGCTTTTTAATTAATGATGTAAGATCCACATTTGTGAAATAAATGAAAGCAAATGCTAAATAAGGGTTTTGTAAAACAAAGGTGATATAACAAAATAAATTAATTAAGCGATGTTGCGGATAGATGAAGGTGCAATGAAGAAAAAAAGCGCACAATAGATTGCAAAGCAAATGGCGGTAATCGCAGAGATCGCTGTAATGTTCGATGTCACAAAATATGTTATCTAAAAACGTAGGTATTAGGCAAATGAATACTATTCCTGAGCAAACTGATGGAAATATAAATAAACTCTAAAACCTTTGAAATATTACGTGATGCGGTATTATGCCGATTAGGTACTTGAAGGTTCGAGACCGTATGCTGGCGCGGCGGTCACCGCGATTGTCGCTGCGTGCGTGTGGGCTGGCACACATGCAGGCGTCAATACTAATGTTTCCATGATAAACATTCGCACTAACAAGTATTTTTGTAAACTGACTTAATTCGTCTGACTGATATATCAAAGCACACCCCCACCTACTGGGATTATTAGAAACTTGAATGTATGTGTACGATGCTCATTGATTCGTTTAACGTTTTCAGTTTAGATCAGGATCAGGTCTTTCCATTGAATTCGTATATTAAAATTATGAAATTATACGTTTATTTTAAAATATAACAGAGAGTTGTATATAGAGAGAGCGCAAAGCCGAATGAATTGTTTGATGTGAAGCTCGTCGCATTTACGTCAAATAAGATGCGGGCTGTGACGTCACACGCAGTCCTCTTCAACTTCACTTCGGTGCTTTGCTCGATGCACAAAAGATGGCGTTGGTGGCGCCAACAGTATGTATCATGCTTCCTTTTATAGAGTAGGTGAGTACGACGAAAGGATTCCATCCCTTAAGGGGGGGTAAAAGGTGAGGAAGGGAGTAAATTTGTTTGAAGCTCCGTAAGTTTTGAAGCTAAATCAATAATTTGTATTCAGCTATTTGGTGAAAAATTAAGAATGTCGTATGACAGGATTTTTGTAAATTCAACCTCTATGGGAGTGGTAAGTAAGAATAATGGGGGATGGCAGTTTGTATGGAAAATTAGACATCTGTGCGTACGGAGTCGCGGGCAACCGCTAGTATATTATAAAAAAATGCTTAGTGAACATTTTAAAACCTTGTCATGTTCTAAATTTACATTAGCTGTATAATGACGCAACAAAAAACTAAAGACTCAGTCTTGACTGTGAAGGTTGTGCAATGAATTACTAACTTTTGCCTAAAACAAACAACAGAAGAGACTCTAGGCGAGTGGCCATAATGTTTGCATTATTTAGGACTTCCACCATATAATATTTATAATGATTTTTATAATTTAAGCAATTTGTTTGCAAGTTTTTACTACATTAATTAAATTTCGCTATCAAAAATTGATCGACCGTGTCATCCGGTGGGATTCGAACCCACGTCCCTTCGCTATCCGAGCGAATGCTCTTATCAACTGAGCTACGGAGGACGTGAGGCAGTTGATGAATTTTTGTAAGTGCTTGCTACGCCAGTGAGCCGGCGTTTAATTTATGGATGGATATTATTTTCTATTTATATAACTATATTTTTTGTCTGTATGTTTGGGATGGTGAAGATCTACCTCCTAGTGGTCCACCCCGGGCAACAACATCACAAACTTCAGTTTTAACAGCAGTGGTAGGCTTCGTTTGGTGCCGCCTGGTATCTTGGTACCCAGTGAGTGGGAGTGGAAAGTGAAAGATAATAATTTCTATAGAAAATTCTAACAGAACCTTCTGTTAGAATGTTTCTTAGAAATAGCTTTAAAAAAAATTATAATCCATGGAAAGAAGCAAATCATTCCCAACACAAGTATTACAATACTTTATTGGAATCACAACAAACTTTGTTCATTTTTTTCTTGAATAAAAGCAATTAGGTATTATTAAAAGGAACACATGCATACAGACCTGATCTTTCTCTCAACGTGTGCTCACCCTATATCTAAAGCGGAAGCGCCTTTCTCGTTCGTAGTGTTATTTAGGAGCGTTACACAGAATGTTGTTTTAGAGTTTAGAGTCTGAAACTTACTCTGCAACAGCAAGTTCCACAGAATTAAAATAAACCAGCTGAAGGAAGTAGACGTAACGCCGGCTCACTGCGCGTTGCAAGCACTTACAAAAATTCGCCAAGTGACTAACGACCACGGTAGCTCAGTTAGGAGAGCATACGCCTGGATAACGATGGGTCGTGGGTTCAAATCACACCTGAATACGGTTGGTGTGATATTAAATTTCGATTTGCAAAGAAATTGCTTGAACTATAAAATAATGGGAGACGCAAGCGCTTAGAAGCGCAGAATCAGGATTTAACAAAAGTTCCAACTGAAAAACGGTCAATTGTAAAATCACGATCTAAAAAGTGAGGAGCAAGAAAATATTTTTTAATATAATGTAGCCGTGATCTGCTGAAAAATCTACAGATCTCACATTACGCGCAACTATTGAAGGCATTGAAAATGTAATTAAGAATAAAAGCACACGTTAATGTTTTATTCAACGAAAATCTTACAAAAAATGAAAACTATATGTCAAATGTTACTACAGTTAAATGCCTTCAGAGAAATAACTTCCAACCTCGTTGCTCGAATCCGGCATCACACCGCATGGACGTCGATTTGAGCAGAAACTTCTTACACGAAATTCGCGTGTAAGCTACCGCTTACAGTTTTATCCTAAGACCCGTTCACAAAATTTTTAAACAGCCGATGAACCTTAATTATCAGTTAAATCGACTGAATTCTCATACAAAATATATCAAATAATGCTACACCGGATGATAAAAAAATAACATGTGTTGGTGAACTCGACGCTAAGTTGGCTCAAACCTCAGAGATAATTATGAAATAAACATGAGA
The DNA here is from genome assembly GCA_949316185.1 of Pyrausta nigrata. Classification (NCBI taxonomy): domain Eukaryota; kingdom Metazoa; phylum Arthropoda; class Insecta; order Lepidoptera; family Crambidae; genus Pyrausta; species Pyrausta nigrata. Next base: position 1,634,678 of record OX438943.1, read on the forward strand.
TCTGAAATGGGGGCGTGACCCCTGCTAATGCGACATGGGCAAAAGAAACTATCTCTCTACGCGTCGGTCACACTTCACAGTCGTTTGTGTGCGTGCACTGCGCGCCAATGAGCGTCGTGAATTTATTTTTTGAGCGTTTATTTTTTCCGTATCTTGAATAGCGCTAATATAGCTAAAATAAAAAAATATTGGGATTTTCTCGATCTAAGACGGTGAAAATATTTTTTTTTAAATTAGAAAATAAATTTATGAAAAAAAAAATTTTGGAAAATCTCAAAAAGTTACTGACCGATTTTGGGAATTCAAATTCAACTTTAAAGCTCTTTAGCAGCGTTGCAAATTAACGTTTAAATACGTTCGCTGAATATCAGAACTACGTAACATATCACATTGTATAGTAAAACTAGCGGTTGCCCACGACTTCGCCCGCGTCTTTGCCCGCGCATATGTCGAATTTCTCATACAACCTCCCCATCCCCTTTTTAACCCTTTCAGAGGTTGAATTTTTAAAAATCCTGAAATACGTCTTTCTTAAATTCTAACCAGATATCAATTTTTGTCGATTTAGCTTCATAACTGACAAAGTTTCATAAAAACTTACCCTCCCTTTTTCCCCTTAAGGCATGAATTTCCAAAAATTATATCTCAATGCTTGACTTACATTATAAAAAAGAAGCATGGTGCAAAATTTTAAGTATCTAATCCCAGTAGTTTGGGCTGTGCGTTGATATGTCAGTCAGTGCCATTAGTTAAGTCATTTTTTTATATTATACGAGTAGTATAGTATTATAGCATAAGAACAGTTCTATCACAGACATTCTGGAAGCACCTAAAAGTGCACAAACAACTTATTTTTTTACACTTACTTTACATATTTAGGGAGACCATATACTTTGGTTAATAAACAACAACAGGGTATTTCTTTATAAGCTACGGTTCTTTAAGGGGGCGATTCTATTTTATTTTATTTTAATTTTATTTGTATTACAAAATCCATAGCTCTTAATATGATAACATATAATACAGACATGTAAGACTTACAGACAATGACATTTACATTTTGTGCGCGATGTAGGGGAATTCGGAGGATAAATTATAAACTTTGGGTAATATTTGTAAGAAATCAATGTAATTCGTGTGAAGTAAAAGAAACAACTGGTAAAATAGTAAAAACGTCAAAAAGAGAAGGAAATTGAAACATTAAAAAAAGTATAAAAACAGAAAGAGTTCGGTCTGCCACACATTTTATTATTTATTTATTTTATATGTATTAAACCTCAAAATTACATCAAAATCTCAGCCATAAATTGATTAGCTGATCACTTTTCAGGGTTTTTATATGCAAATCATCAGTATTCCGATGTTGAATCTTTATATAACAGGTAAGAATACATGCAAAATAGTTCTGTATAGTAATCTATACAGTATAAGTTGCAGTTTTAGTGATGAAATGTGATAATGGAATAGTTAAAGATGTTGATCTTTTTTAGACTGAAGATGGTTTCGTTCTAAAATTTATTTTAGAGTGGTAGAATCACAAATACTCAGTCATATATAAATGATAGGCGCGATAATAAAACAAATACTTATTATTACGTAATTTTATTATAAAAAAAAAACTTAGATCTACTATATCTTTGGACGGAATATAATAACTACTATATAGGTAAATAACATGCAATTCATACAGACCGACAGCCGGCACCACAGACGGCGTTTATCTGCTACCTTTGTGATATTCCTAACTTTATAACAAAGCTCCTTCCTACAATATCTAACCAGAGGTAATAAAGTATTGTTCTAGTTAAATCTATACGAATGCTAATTTAAATCAATATTTAAAACCTAAATGAGAATAGTACACCTCTATCCTCAGATGTCATGGCTTCTCTTAATATGTCAATTACTTTATCATTAACCAATCGAGGGGCATCTTTGGCCCACAAGTAATCTATATGGTTGAACTTAGGAAACGGTACTAAGTACAGCGTTGAATGTGGCAATCTTTCGTGTAGCTTCATCACATCTTTTTCATTAGACAGTAAGTCATTTTGGGCCCAAAACAAGGTGACATTCAAAGTCACTTTACTCAGATCATACTCAGGGGGTTCATCGGATCCGTATATCCTTCTATTGCGTTCAGCAAACCCATAATCGAACTGCTGAAATTTCTCTGACAAAACCATTTGTGACATGTGCAGAGCCGTCTTCCAAGAAGTTCCAGTCCCCAAGTTTGACAGGAAAAACGGGAGCAACGTACGATTGAATTGCTCCTCATCAGCTCCGCAAATGTAAAATACTACGTTATTGCACACGTAGGTGTCCATGTTCTGGGCCTCACACATTTTATTCATTTGCCCCAGAAAGGATTTCTTTGGCAGGAACTCGTGAGCACCATACACCATCTCCGTGTAAGCTAAGTGGCTCGTGACACCGGCTAAAGTCTTCAAAGGCGACTGCATGTTTGATAGAAAGACTTCAGGCGCCAAAGCTATTCCTGCACTCAGCTTTTCGTTATACTCCGGTCGCAGAGACAGCATTGTGAACAGAATCGTGGTCCCCATCGAATGGCCGATGTACGCAATTTTAGTGTCTTCCCCTTTGACTTTTCTTATGTAATCTATCACGGCTGGAATGTCGTAATAAGCGACTTCGTGCCATGAGAAGTTCCAGTACTCCTTGGAGTTTTCTTTCAACCAGGCGTGTTCCTTTGAGTATTTGTTCCCTCTAATATTAGTCATCCAGACATCATACCCAGCGTCTGCTAGGACGTAACCGAGAGACTTTTCTGGTCCGTTTAGAATCCAATCAGCAGAACTGGCAAACAAACCGTGTTGGAGCAGAACGGTCTTCTCTGGGACATCTCCGCCGCTTTTGGACCGTGGTATCCTGTGGACGCTCAACAGAAACCCTTGAGACATAACAGTATGCGTCTCACAAGTGTATCCATTCCGCGATATGATTGAGGGCACAGTTAAAACTAGATCCGGGTTCTCTAATCGTGACTCCGGATTTTCCGTCGGCATGAAGGACCATGTATCGGCGATGTTCCAGCCATTGTCTTTGATTCTGTCGACGTAGTTGTTAACATCTTCCGATATCTTCTTCTGCTGATCTTCTATGTAGCCTTTTACTTGAGACTTCGCTTTTACAGCTTCATCATATTGAGTGCTGACTACTTCTTCTACACGTTGGAATTGGTCCTTGAAGAAGGCGTTTACCACATCCGTTTGTTCTTGGAAGAAACTTTCTAGTGTGTATGTGTTATTTGGTACAAATTGCGATATAAGTAGCACTACGTTTAAAAAACTTATCTTAGACATGTTGACTGTTTTGAAATTTGCGTTTAACTGTTTCTTAGCTCGAGCATTAACCGTAATATTGTATTCCTGTTGACCCCGGGATCAAGACTAGCGTCATACACTGATAAAGCATTTATTGTTGTCTGTAAATATAGATCACTAATGATCTGTCTCGTGAAATTAATTATGTAAATATCGAAGTAAACAGTTTAGTTATTGATATTTCAAAACAATATTACATAGTTTTTGCCAGGGTAACAATGTCATGTCGATTTCCTTACATTACGTAGCGAGGTAATAAAAAAATCTGCGTGATGAGAAAGTAAATTAGATCTTAAATACGAGTATATTATTGGGTAAGCTTGCAGATTATAAAACAATAATTTACCTTTCTGTTTGACAGGATATAAAAAATATAGTTCTAGGTTTATCTCATTAAAGTCTAATATTTATCATTTACGATATGATCGAATTTCGTCTACGGCGGCTATAGCATTGGCCCATATACTCTTGTCTCATAAACAATGTACACTGGTTCTTTTACTTACGCATGCACAGTACATAATGCACAACAGACACTCACACACACAGCTTTCGTATTGTAGACGAGCATTCCATAGAGTAAGTGCTTGGGACAGTGTGTGTGTATCTATTTATGTAGATACTACCACATACACTACACCCATCTCAAAAGATTTGCTAAAAAATCAGGGGTGTATCCCCTGACACAGTGCATGTGTGTGCAATTAATAGATGCAGAATATCTTTCTCTCTTCACTCTTATAGACCGACTGATGAGACTGTTATCTTACAGAACTAAGAAGATAAACAACGCAGTTATAGCAATGGGCTTTCCGTCTGCGTCACGGGTGACGGGGGTAAAATGCCACCAACTTTCTATATCTACTATCTGACTCATCTTAAGGCAGAAAACCCGGGCTATTCCCAGCAGTTCATGAGTTATACATTGTTTCAAGACACCCAGTATTTGTTTATTTTAACAAAAGCAAAAGTACCAACCATTTCGTGTATCAATGAACACTTAAAAATGCATCGATAAGTATATTGCGAAGCGCAAAACTAGAGAAAGGCAGAAGAATTCGGATTTGTTTTCACTTTCGAGACTTCGTTTTACGAAAAAAATAATAATAATTGAGTAGTCTTAAGGAAAATTGGAAGGTAAATCTGCCCTACACACCTTCTTCTGTTGCCTATACTAAGGTGGTACGAAGTTTGCCGATAATTCCTTATTTTGTGCAGAATCATCAGTAAGTTGGAATGATAATGAAAATGTTATCGAAAAAAACAGGTCAAGTGCGAGTTGGACTCGCGCACGAAGGGTTCCGTACTCCCTTAAATATTTTTTTATTTTAATTTAATGATTTCTATTAAAGGTGAAGAGGTACTTCTAGTGCAGAGGCGGCAGCGCTTTTGTAGTGATATCAAAGTTTAACAACCGACAGCGCGGTCGTCATTGGATGGGTGACCATACCATTTAAGTACAAGACAAGACAAGCATCTCCGTGCTTTGGAAGGCAAGTTCCGTTAAGAAGTTGGTCCCGGTTAATATTTGTGGATATAATTCTACTCTCTCGTCTAGTTATTTTAAGCGTCTACTTGTTGCCGTTATTAATATCGAGCAAAAAACACGTTTGTTTAATTGGAGCTCTACTTAAATTTTTATTTTATTCCTGTTTTCAGTATTTGTTGTTATAGCGGTAACAGAAATAAATCATCTGTGAAAATTTTAACTGTAGAGCTATCACGGTTCATGTCATACAGCCTGGCGACTGACAGACAGACAGACAGACGGACTAAGGAGTCTTAGTTTTTACCCTTTGGGTACGGAACCCTAAAAAGTTTGACGCACGGTTCGTTAAACTGACGTAGTATAAGGTCAGGGTAAGCCCCGGACATAACCCATATTGTCAACAATATAAAGAGTTCTGATAAGCAAATGTAAGTAAATTATTTTTTTCTTGGAATTGTTTGTTCATGTTCAGTAAGTCGGACGCTTGGACGTTATATAAGTTTCTAAAAACCGGCCAAGAGCGAGTCGGACTCGCGCGCTAAGGGTTCCGTACCATTAACTTAAACATTAGACAGTATAGGCAAAAAAAGTATATATTTTTATTTTATTTATTATTTCAAAAGTATTCATCATAGGATATCCGAAACAATTTTAAATAAGAGTTTGCGCGCCTGTTTCTTTACGTGAGTGAATTGAAGTTTATAGGTCCAAGACTTTAGAAATTACAGGACACCGTGTAAGCGACTTTGGCGGGCTATATCTCGCAAATGGTAAAGCTGATAAAAAAGTGTTGTATGGTAACCCTACCTTATTTTCATAGTCCTTTTTAACGATACCCCACACAAGGGGGTGCACTCAAAAAAATAATTCATCCCCCCCTTTACATGTATGGGGAGGTACCCTTAAAAAAGGGTAATTTTAATTTTTTGTATTTTTAAAAATGATATCTATATGTGAAGTATCCTCGAACCAAGTTACATGCAAATCAGTCCATAAACGTAGAAGATATTCTGCTGTGACAGACTAGGACGGACGGACTGAACGATCTTATAAGGATTCCTTGTCGGACTACGGAACCCTAAAAAGCCTGTAAACTCGTACAAAACCAGAGGTTGCGGGTTCGAATCCCGCAAGGGGCAAATGATTGTGTGATGAGCCTTTTGTACCTAAGTCATGGATGTATATAAACGTATATAGGTATGTCTATCCGTTATTCTAGTCGCCATAGCACAAGCTCACGCTTAGTTTGGGACTAGATAATTGGCGTGTTTGTTAAAACAACTATTTTTTTTATTAACTAACTTGTTTTTATGAGACTTGACATCGAAAGAGTAAGCTCTACTAGCTCTAGTTAACAGATCAACTTATTTTCAATACAGGGTGTCATCCCCTTAAGGGTTACACCTTCTTACTGAAGGGGTAAATTGGCCATCATACAACGTTTACTATGGAGACATCAACGAAAACAAGAAAAAAATACTCTACATACATTGTCATCTAGGTAGCAGAGTTATTTGTATGAAGGACTTGATTCATTTGTGGATATGGATCACGACATGACCGCATAATAAAAGTTGTAGATTTATAAGGCCATATTCATCCCTTACTTGACAGTCAAGCTGGCCCACCGACTGCATGTCGCTCAGCGAGCTATGGAACGGTCTATGCTAGGGATAGAATCCGGAACGAGATCATCCGCCAAAAGACGAAAGTCATAGATATCGTTCAGAGGTGCAGTAAGCTGAAGTGGCAGTGGACTGGTCATGTCTGTCGCAGAACCGACGGGCGTTGGAGTAGGAAGGTTCTCGAATGGAGAACACGTCTCGGGAAACGTAGTGTTGGACGCCCCCCTGCTAGGTGGACCGATGACCTGAGGAAGGTGGCCGGTGGTGGCTGGATGCGAGAAGCGGAGGACCGTGAAAGTTGGCGCCGTCTTGGAGAGGCCTATGTCCAGCAGTGGACTGCAATAGGCTGATATGATTCATCCCCTTATATGATAGGACTGTTCACATTAACAATTAACATCTGTATATGTACCTACATATTATTGTCTCACCCAGATGGTTGGTGTTGTGGCACCACCACTGATTTCCATAACTTAAGTTCTTTAGCTACTTAAGTGCTTAACTGCCGCACTTGGAGACGAACATTAAATTTAAAACTATAATTAAGTCTGGTTCTGTCACTTTCTTTGTCAATGAACTAGAAAAGGATGGCATGAGACTTAATGAAGGATTGACTTTAATTGACGTCTCTGAGTGCTGTACTAAGCTACTTAAGTACTATGAGATCAAAGCAATGTGTGTGATATCGCCTTTATTATTGCTTTGATTTGGTATGGAAAAATCTTCTCCTTGGTATTTCTTTCTCTATTGCCTCGAATACTACTCACAGGTACAATAAAGTTCAGTTAAAGGGAATATCACTTCTATATCCGGCGAATGAAATAACCTAACCCAATTCATTGTCCAGGTCCAGGGCTTACATTTAAATGCACTCTCAAATATTTTTTCACCGGCTGAATATTCGTGACATGTCACATTTTATTTATAGTAAAACGTATTCACTACGGTAAGTGCCACTGCACGGATAGCCATCATTTAACGGATAACACAATTTTATTTATTCTTTATTTGGAAACAGGTCAGCTGGAATCTGTGAAACTGTTGGAAAATAAATCAAATGAGCTATCAGGTCAAACGAGGAAATTATGGCATAAAAGTTATCATACCTAAAGTAGCACATATACACGACCCAATTACAATTATTATTTAATAGTTTTTAATATTTTTTAACACTTACAGTGTTTTTCTTATTTATATAACTTTAAATAAGAAACCAAAAATTCGCACACAGGTAGGATTTCAACCTACGACCTTTGGCTAACCGGGCCAAGTCGTAGGTTCAAATCCTATTTAAACTTATACAATTATTATTACGAAGTTGCGGGTAAAAGCTAGTTTTACCCGCAACTTCGTCTGCGTCCTTAGGGCCCAAGCCAAAGAAAATTTACTTAGGCCCTAGCACACGACGTATTTAAAACGCTCAGACGACGCACTCCTGATTATTACGTATAAGTTTTACTTTCTTTCATTGACAAAAAAATATTTAGAAAAAACGCTAGGTATATATTCTATATATGCCCAGTCTGATCTCAGTTTCCAGAGCCTCTTTTTTACTGGTTATAAACCAAAAATGTGTATCACCACAGATTATAAAGTAGGTAGCCCTTTGTTATTGAGATTAGCCAAGTATCACAGACTCAACCGTCAGCCATCTTAAGTCATTGATGTTTATAATCAAACTTATTTATTAGTATGTCTATCAGTTATCTTGGTGGTCATACACAGAAATAATATTTTCGCTTATCTTCTATAATTTCCCACTCAATTAGTTGGTCGCAGTAGTCGAAATGTGGATTTTTCTAGCCTCTGTATTTAATCACCATGATTCATATCAAATATTAAGTTAATAAGTTAAAATTTAACTTAAGTTAATGGCAGTATTGGACCCATGTTAATATAACATATTTACTAGTAATATCACCCGGGACCTCGGGGAACTATCCCCGAGGTTCCGGGTTCTATCCCAGCGTGCTGACCACTAGACCAACGAGGTAGCCTGCTCCGATAACGGCAATCTAAACCAAAACAGACAGTGACATAACTGTGACATAATATTTAATATTAGTGACATGTTATTGTAATCCTGACGTATCTTTTTATTTTAATTTGATTTTCTACATTGTAATGTTTGTTCGACCATTTGTTTTTTTACTGTGAGTGACTAGCATACTGACGCTTTGGGCGACTGTAAGTCAGTATGTTTACTGTTAAATAAATAAATAAACTGAATCCGACCATTTAAAAAGACTGAACTTTCCTTTTACCCAACTGTTTCAGAAGGAGGGTAATGTTTTTCGAGCGTATGAATGTAAGTAGGTATGACTATTTATTTAGCTCTTAAGCAAATGGCTGAACGGTTTTTAGCATATGATGTGTCGTTGAAATTGTCAAAATTGTGCAAGTATACATTTTGAAAATGGCGCCCGCAAATGAAAAAAATGTGATGTGGTGGATGGGTTAATTTCTTTCTTACCATAGCTATTTGGGTGATTATCATATAATAGCTAGTGAAAATACCATTTATAAATTTAAGTGTAGGTATTTTCAATAATTAGGTGTTACTTGTTGATTTGATGAAGCATATATTGTAACAGGTACTTAGTTTAAAGTAACTTTGATACAATAGGTTTTTTTCTAATAAAAGCTGACACAATTATCCTGGTTCTCCTTAATTAGATTTTATTACTCATTTTAATATTGCACCAATATTTCAATACAATAGTTCATAGGTAATCAATCAACAAAATAAATACAGGTTGGTAAAAAAATATCGATTCGGGGGTAAGCAAAATTAATTTTTCTCATTTCTTTTTTCTCATTTTCTCATATGGAAGTATGATATGCTAAATAACGCAATCCATACTAATATTATGAAATAATGCGAAAGTGTGTCGGTCTGTCTGTTACCTCTTGACGCTTAAACCACTGAACCGATTGAGATGAAATTTGGTATGTAGACAGTTGGAGACCCTGGAAAGGACATAGGTTACATTTTGTAGCGATATATGTAGTTTATATGGAAAATCCAACTCTTGCGGGCAAGGTCGCGGGGAACCGCTAGTAATACTAAATTTTCAATACCGAAATGCAACTAACAAGTATCTTATTAAAAAAGGAACGGGCCGCTTCTTTAAGTTTTGACATTAACATTGAAAAATAAATAAGTACCAAATATATCGTCTATTTAAAATATTATATTTCGTTGAAGAAATGTTGGCAACACTAGACATGACCGACCCTGGGCCGCATCGTCTCTTACCATCAGGTAAGATTGCGGTTAGGAGTGCTACAGGTAGTGGATTATGTAACTTTGAATGAAATTTGTTCAATCAAAGTTTTGTTGCTAAAGTAGGCCATTCACGGCCAGTTACACTAATTAGTCGGTCTGAGGTACGACCAAAATTTAACGTTTTCAATATCGGTACTAAAAATCTAGGCTATAGGCATATGTACTAAAAAGTAACTTAACTTTATTATTGTTTTCCACAATTGCCCGTATTTTACCGGTTTTAAGACCATCTCGCCCATTTTACCCACTTATTTAAAAAAACTAAAAGTCCCCTTTGCGTGGGGAATTGCCCACGTTCTAGCAGCACTGAATGAAAGTCAGTTTTCAGATTATTTTTATGTTAGTGAGTCGAGTCATTTTTTGAACTGACCGTGAATGGCCAGCTTAACAGAGTAACTGAAGTTGTCAAATGTGACATTTTCAAACGATTTAAATCCTGAATCCTGAAAGCAATAGAGTTACGTAATTAGCTCCCAGGACTCCCTTCTACACTGCTCGAACGCTCAGGCGCAACTGTCAGATGGCGGGAATATGTAGTGCGCGTTTCTATTATGCGTAGTTAGTGCTACAGGTATAAAAAAGTAAATTTCACCGAATTGAGTCACAAGGCTCGGACAAAATTTAAATGTGCCACTGTATTCAAACTAAAGGATTCACAATCTATGTAATCACGTATATGGCTTCATTGTTTATTCCTTACTACAGGAAAATGCGTATAATAATAATCAAGTTATTATTTAAAAAAATATGAAACAAAATCGAGTAAATTCTGAAAAACGGACACTCCATTTAAGGCCAAATTCTGGCCGTTTTTGAACTTTCAGATTTTTTTAGGCGATATGTACTACTGGCAGTCTTCTAGGTATGCTCTCCATCAGGCCAAGAGTTGCATAAATACGTGTGTTTTTTTTTTTCAGATACATTATTAAATATTAAAGGTACTTTTTTGAACCAGTAGGTCAATCGGTCGTGCCCGTAGAAGTGCCCTTAAACATCTGCCTATAAATAAAAAATTAAGTATAAAAAACCGATTTCTCTTTTTGTAACATCCCGTATAAAACCCGTGATAATGGTATTTCCTGTTTACTCCATCAAAATTCCCTGTTGACTACAGTTGCAGGGTCACGCTGCAATAAGAAAATACCAGCAGATTGTGTACTCTATTAAAAGATGATTACGTGCTATATTAATAACAAAATAGGGTTGTATATAAACAGCGATTTCCAATTGTACTAATATATTCCATCGGAGTCCGTCAATTGAGACATTTATATTAAGACAAAATTATTCTAAAATGAAGGCAAGTTTAATACCTGTTGGTGTTTTAATGATATTACCGTTAATATCATGTGGAGTTCCATGTAAGTGATCTCATATTTTCAATATTCATGTTACTCTATTATTCAGTATCTGACTGCCTCGTTGGTCCAGTAGTCAGCACGCTGGGTGCTATCCACGAGGTCCTGGGTTTGAATCCGGGGTCGGGCCGATAGTTGGGGTTTTCTGTCTAGTAATAACTCAAACACAGCTCCGGAGTGAGGAAGTTGGTGGTGTTAACACCCCTTAACACCCCCGTGCTTCGGAAAGCACGTGAAGCCGTTGGTCCTGCGCCTGATCTCTCTACGGTTTTTCATGACCGAATTATGAGAGTAAAGGAACAGAGAGTGCACCTGTGCATTGCGCACACACTTGTGCCCTATAATATCACCCGCGCAGTTGGCTAATTTTTGTTTAAGTTGCCCGCTGTAGTCGAAATTTGGCTAGGAGAATATTATTATTATTCACTTACAATTAGTACTTAATACATATTAATTTGGGGGGAAATAGAGCGTCGGTGGCTTAGTGGCAGGTTGCGTCTCATGCGACCTATATGCCACGATGAATTTTTAATTTTAAGTGATAAACATTCACTTTGCTATCTAAAGATTCGATAAGTATAATTGCACTTTAAATTACCACCAGAGGCGATTATTGAACCCTGTTATATCCTCTCACACGTCCGGACTCGCACGATGAACCTCGCGGATAACGTCCACACTGCAAGTGACGGCGCGCGCTCTTCTGTAACCTCAATCCTTCGTCAATAAATGCTTCATAGTAGCTAAACCTTTGCAGCTGTAAGCACAAAAAAAATATCTACGGATAGGTTAGTATAGTGAGTATACAGAATAATAACTAATGTCTTAAAAAACCCATGAATTCGAATTTTTATTAAAAATTTAAAGGGTAAATCAAGCAGAAACGAAAAAAACACAATCACTTTTCAAGTTAACTTTAGTTTAGTATTTTCCATATAATCTGTGTTTTGAATAGTGTGTGGGAAAGGCCTATTCTTTAATTTTGTTTTCGTATATAACACTTATAGAATTAACTAATGAAATACTGTACTTACGACATAATTCCGAGTAACGACGAAACACAAAAAGTTTTGCACTAAAGAAAAAAAATGATCTGTAACAAATTTTAAGCGTTAAGTACGCCATCTGTATTTTTTTAGTTTATCTAACATGTCAGCTTGTTTTAAACACTTTCAAAAGTTCGGAACAATCTGTATAGATGGCGATATTTAAACTTTTGTGCACGCACCCATTAAGCACTCTGTGTGGATACCAAACTGTCCACGGACGTAAGTTAGTACTTTTTTTTGGGAACTAATCTATCCACAGACGTGTGAGAGGATATTAAGAACAATAATTTATCGTATCTACAAACTTCATCTTTGGATTGTTGAATACTTACAATAGTATTTCTTACGAGTGTTGAGGGTGTAATTCTAATAACATTGAGACAGCAACGCGGCATTACAGCGTAAGGAACCACTTCACAATTTCGACAAGCTCTACCAACGCCAGGGTGGCCGAGTGGTTAGGCAATCGCCCGGTATGTGAGGAACACGGGTTCAATTCCCGTTGATGGTCATTTTTTCAAGTGCAATAATATAATCTTTATGAAATGTTTTGTATTAATTAGGAAACTGTTTTCATAAACTTATTGTTTCTAGACAGCCAAGTATTCCGCAATGACTACTTTCTGGACGAAATGTCGGGAAGTTGGCTGAAGTTCCACCGCCTGCCCCAGGTGTGGGAACAGGCTCACCTGACCTGCTTAAACGAAGGTACCTTGAATTTATTTTTATAATAAAATTCTTTGCAATTTTTTACGAAATAAACACAAAAATTTATCGGCTGTCTTCTGGTGGGTATTGAACCCACGACCGTCGCTTTTTGGACGATTGCTCTACTGAGCTACATATAATGTTAGGCTCTCGATGAAAGTAAATGCTTGCTACGCCATTGATCCGGCGTCCTTCCAGAAGACGATGTCTCATAGTAGGGAAAAGTAATTTTTATACAACAAATAACATTATCATAAAAATACTCAACTATGGTCGACCAATCTCAACAGAGATCAACACTCAGCCAAAGTCTAATAAATTCCACTAAAAGTAAAGTCAGCCTATTGGATCCCACTGCTGGGAAAAGGCCTCACCTCAACTATGAGGAGGTACGAGCCATACTCCACCACGCGGGCTCAGTGCGGATTGGTGGAGGGGTGTCTGTAAGGCAAGTGACAAACCTTACTGTCAGATGTTATCAAGCCGCCCTAGGGCAGGCCTGTGTATCTTCCTGCGTAGGTAGCAAAAACATACCTACGCGCGGCGACCCTTATGTTAGGGACTAAACAAGTTGGGTGTCGCTAGCCGGCAGCGACACGCTCCCGCGTTTTATTCACCGGCGGTGCGCGACACTAGGTTGCTGGTTTGACGAGCGTGAATAAAGTCCTAGAAAGATGCGCTAGATGGCGTATGTAGCTTCTTGTGGCAGTCAACCCTATCGCGTTGCGTGATAGTACGTCACTGAATAGGTTTAGTGTATTATGAACATCTTAATGAATTATTATGAGGTATTATGAGGGTTATTAGTGTATTATGAGGTGCTTATGGCGCAGTGGCGGCAGCGCTTTGGTAGTGATACCAAAAGTTAAGCAACCCACGGCGCGGTCGTGATTGGATGGGTGACCATTCCGACCATTTAAGTGACGTCCATGACAAGCATCTCCGTGCTTCGGAAGGCACGTTAAGCAGTTGGTCCCGGCTAATATCTGTGGTATTAGTCGTTAAGCCTAGTCAGAGGCCCTAGGGCGGCTTGATAACTTCTGACAGTAAGGTTTGTCACTTGCCTTACATACACCCCTCCACCAATCCGCACTGAGCCCGCGTGGTGAAGTATGGCTCGTTCCTCCTCACAGTTGAGGTGAGGCCTTTTCCCAGCAGTGGGATCTAATAGGCTGACTTATATTATTATTATGAACATCGAGGACATATCCTACTAGAGACGAAGTAAAAACTATTTTACTCCGAAACTTTCTCTGCTCTGACAACCGCAATAGAAGGTGTCAGTTCTGTCTGATCTGTGTGGTATATCAACGTGAATACTTGAATTGTTCCGAAAAAATGAGATTTGAGAAATAATTAACATAATGTCGTATTGTTCTATACTGTGTTGTAAGAAAAAAAGCAAAACATCGAATTTGAAAACAGATGTGATGTCATTTCATCGGTAAGTAATAGTAATTATGCAATTTTAAAAAGTTCATAAAATTTTCCTACGGCTCAAGATAAATCGGTCAAGCGTACTGACTTTTAAGTCTCATCTTGCTCCCACTAAGTGGTTAGCACATAATGTCATCTCATTCTATTCGTTTACACTCGTTACTAGTGCTGCGCTGAATTGGTTATACGACTTATCGACATTTATGTGCACAGTTTACACAATAATTATTTTAGTACTTTGGCAGCACGGAGGTATAGTGATATAATCGATAACACAAATATTTACACTCGCGCACTAGAATCAATACCTATGCAAAAATAACATTAACCTACCTATACCGAGGAAGGTTTTGTTAGAATTATTGATTTTCTTGCAAATAACAAAACGCTGACACTTGACATGACATTTGATAGTTTTCTTGGTTTAATGGATTATGAACAATGAGATGCGTAGTGAAAGCAAAGAGTATGGATGTTTGCGTGTGTAAATATATGTGTATCGATTCTATTACTATAAGGTGTGTGACGATAATAAAGGTGATGAATGGATGTAATGAGAAGCGAATGAGGAATTGGAGCCTTCAAATAGATAGAAAATCTTTATGGCAAACCATACCAATAAAAGAAATAAGACAATTTATACAGAAAGATGTATAATGTATGTGGTTTTATTGTTCCAGACAAAATACCTACCGTATTTACCTACATTCTCATTCACTGAAAAACCTGAAGTGACTAAGTGACTATAAAGTAGATAATGGTATAATTTCGTGTGCGAGTTCGCACTCAGCCTGTTTTTTAAAAAAAAAACCTTGTCCGGGCTTTAAAACTTTGAAAGTGAAGCCTCTGTTCTTAGGTAAATAGGTAGATATATATCGGAAAACATGATTTTAAGAAACTTGTTTCCTGTCGTATATAAAGTATGAGCCTTATTCTTAATTTATAGAAATTAGAAAACAATAAACGCATTTTAATAAAAATACTTACTGTATTTAGATTTCAATGTAATTACTCTGTGCTTCTCTAAGAAATAACACATAATTTTGTGCCAAATCAAAGCGTCCCCACCGAGTGTACAGGAAACTAAGATAGAGTAACTACCATATGTTTATGTCAAATTAGTTCCGTGGATGGTCACCACACGCTCACTATGGCCGTCAGCGCCAAAATTGCGATAATTAAATGGCTTCATTTTTAGGTTGACAGTATGCAGTCCAGCGTATTTGTATTATAGAGGTCAGTGGTCGAACGTCATAAGGTTACATTCAAAATATTTTAACGTCCAAAGCGCTAAGGTTTGATTAGAAATAATTTTATATGGTGGTTAAGTATGCCTGAATTTAATAATTTTCCGCGCAATTTTCTTATTTTTTTCTTTCATAAGAACCTTCTTCTGACAATAACAAACAACAAAAAAAGATCTAGTGAAATCGGTCCAGCCGTTCACGCGTGATGGCTTGACCAAGGGAAATAGGGATAGATTGATAACAATTTTGATGATTCATACTTTAAATGGTTATTTTTGATGACTAACTCAAATTTCTTAGGAACAAGAATCAGATATTATATTTAGGATATTGCACATTAGTGAAAAGTTTAACCTTAGATGTAATAAAATATTGTTCCCATTAAATTAAACAATAACATCGACTATCGATACTAATTTCTTATTGACCATCACTAATACGGTGTTTGACATTCAGTTGGTTCATTCGGAATCTTTCGGATTTGGCGGAATTTTTCTGGAACAAAATTAATGCCATTTCCCCTCTAGTGGGATATGTCCTCGATGATTATGAATCATATTCCAGAGTTATAAGTATGAAATTATCTTGTAATGTATTTCTGTAGGTGTCTACACGAAAATGTGCTTGAGTCAGAGGCGAACTGAATTGCACCATATCGTTAGCAACATTGAGTAGATATTTCTTTGAATTTCATTGCAAAGTCATACTTCTGTACGTAGTACTAGTACTTATTCTGTGCCTAGGGCCTCTGACTAGGCTTAACGACTAATACCAATAGATATTAGCCAGGACCAACTGCTTAACGTGCCTTCCGAAGCAAGTAGATGCTTGTCATTGACGTCACTTAAATGGTCGGTATAGTCACCCATCCAATCACGACCGCGCCGTGGGTTGTTTAACTTTGGTATCACTACCAAAACGCAGCCGCCACTGCGCTACAAGCACCTTAAAAAATCCACTTAAATTCCACTAGCAAATTTGTAATACTTACAATAAAATATGCATATAGTAGCTAGTTTGGGAAATCCAAAAAATAAAATATCAGTGACTGCTCAATCGCGGAGGGCTCTTAGACACGACACGATCTCTCTTCAGCGATCTCCGCTATTACCAACGGAATCTCAAAATATGTATGGAAAAGTCTCGTGATGTTAAGATGAATGTATTACATATGCCGTTTCATATCTTTTTGTTGGCGATAGCGAACATAGCTTTAGAATAGGTTGCATCTTGTCTACGGGCCCAAATCCATGAATCTGCACTGAGTCAGCAGTATGTACCTATCCTTCGTCCATACAGTTAAGTCGCATTTTGGACTTAAGTATTGTTAACCTGAAGGTTAACGACGATGTCATAAAAAGTCATAAAAGTCATTTATTTATGTATGTAGGCCCACAGGGGGCACTTATACACGTCCCGTTATGAAGACGTGTATGAAACACGCTTAATTTTTTTCATCTCACCTGTTCGGATAGTTGAACTTTCATGTGTAGACAGCCGGGTGGGAAATGGCTTTTCCCTCCTACTCCTACTTTATACTCCTACTATTTAATAAAAGGCCACTATCGAGAGTATCGATAGTTATTCCAATAGTCTAGAGCTGTATCAACTATCGATAGTGATTTCAATATTGAACTTTGATACTATCGATAGTATCTATAGTATTGCTATGTGTCGATAGTATTTATATTAACGGAGCTGTCGATACTATCATTACTATCAATACTATCATTACTATCGGTAGACTATCGATATTCTATCGATACTATCGATATTTTATCGATACTATTGCTTTTGCCTCAACTATCGATAGTCTATCGATAATATCGATAATATCGATATTCTATCGATATTTTATCGATACTATTGCTTTTGCCTCAACTATCGAGTCTATCGATACACTATTTCTTTCCTCACAGTCGAAATGAAAAATAGTATGTTTAACTCGGTTGAAAGCACCCATTTCACTCTCGAGCTATTGGCGCTCTCACTTCATTCGAGCGCCAGAAACTTCTCGAGTGGAATGTTCACTTTCGTCCCTTGTATAACAATCTACTATTAAACTATACTTTAGTGGACGAATTTGATATAGTACATGCTTGATCGTAGAAAGTTTGATAGTTAACACATTATTGCACACCATAAAAGTAACAATAACACGAATTACATAGACAAATTAAAAGAAACTTTTTGCTTTTTCAGGAGCATTCCTAGCATCACCCCTGACTGACGAGTTCAAGAATTCCCTTCGTCTCCTGATGGTGGAACACGGAGTGACGACCTCCCCTATCTTCACAGGCATCAACAGCTTACACTCGAACAGTTTTCAGAGGCATGTGGAAGGTTAGACCTTAAAATCCTTTACCTTTATAATGGACTTAGCAGGGTATAATACAGATGATAAGCCCATCTGACTCCCGACGGATTGGGGCCGTATAAATCTGGAACTAGTGAACGATTTTTACTAGTCAGAAAGCATTATTGCTGACGAAAAAGGCTATATTTTATTTTCAAATTGAAACCGTGAGAAGCCAGGGCAATTTGCACTAAACTATCTGACCCGAGTCGTACCGCCGCCTTATACAGATTTTCAGCTTTTACTATTTTTCTCGCAATTTTTTTTTTTCAATTTACCTCTCCATATTTTTTTGTGTATGTTTTATAACGTACCTAATTGGTCCAGCCGTCCTCAAGTATTGGCGCGAGAGATATTTTTTTACATTATGCATGTAAAGCCTACGACTAATAAAATTAATATTAAATTACTTTACAGCAGATTGGGATTAAAACACCGAAAATTAGTACGAGTTTAAGAGGTTTTTCCTGATTTTGCCCAATTGCAGAGTCCGACTGGTTTACCTAATTTATAATTTTATGTTTTTACTATGTTTTTGCTTTGTAACCGTTACTTTTATGTTCTGTTAATTTTTTGGGTGTTATGTGATGTGAATTTCATTATAAATGTATTTTCTTTTCTTTCTATTTCAGGTGATTCCGCGTCCCACACTTACACACATACGTCAGAAACATGCCTTGGCGTCTATGCTAACGGTACCAAGGTGGATCTGCCCTGTTTTGAGCGTCATCCTTTCGCCTGTTACTTGAAGGTACAAGACACCGAGAAAACTGACTGCGGCACTACAGATTTAGGTAACTTCTTCGTTTCAAAGGCTCCACGCTGATGGGCCACAGACTGCAGCCACCGTGGCTAGCGACAAGCTGTTTACATTTTTTTTAATACGTTTCGTATAGAGTCGCACCACTCGCTTCACGTCCGCACACGTCACGCTTCTGTGGTGGTGTGCCAGCCACTCGCAACTCAGTGTCCGTGACATGCCACCGCTGCCAGCGGCTGGCGAACACTCGCCAATCGCCATTTTGACAAAACGTCTGTCAAAGGATATAGGTGGCGGCCACCGACCGCCTTCGTTTGCGCGGGACTAAAGGACGTGGCGGGCGACAGCCAGTGGCTGTGATCGGTGGTCCATCGGCACGAAGCCTAGCTGGGCTATGCAATGTTTTGTATAGGAAAATACTGAAGCCTTTTGAAATATACAAGACTTTCACTGCCTCGTTGGTCTAGTGATCAACACGCCGCGCGCTGGCATTTGTCTTATAGCTCTTGGAATCCAATCCCAGGTAGGGCCCAAATTAGTTTCTAAGATTTTCTGCCTTGAAATAACTAAAATTAATTATGCAATTTAGGAGCCAAAATGCACATACGAACATACCTTTCAAACTCAATGTACTCAAAAAGCAGTTGGGAATCTGGACGTTGGTGGTGTTGACACTCCCATGCGCTTGCTTGTATTCCCCTAGTCATGTCGGATTGTTGTCTTACTAAACTCTGGGTGTGAAAAAACAGAATGTGCACAATATATGGGGTGACGTTTGTATATCAGTATCCAAATGGCAAATTTGAATATAATAATCTTTGACGCAAAAAACAAGACACGTTTTTTTTTTGGTCGTCTAGTAGAAAAATATCGAGATAGAACACTTAGAAACCGTCCGAAAAATGACTTAAACGGTGGACACAACTCAAGGCCGTTGCCCTCCGCATAAGGCCATCATAATAATAGCAACCCCGCGCCAATGCCTATTCCCCGTAATCATCTAATTCAGGGATGGGTCGAATACTGGTGGCCCGCCGACAGCAAAAATAATACTCTCGTACATTCGAAAAATATTGAATTCTATTCCAGAATAAAACCAAAAAAAATATGTTCGAAAAGTAATTTGAATCTCGCGCGCGCGCTCTTAAGTGCGCTTAAGAGCGAGATAGCAATAGTCACGAATTCCCGATTGCTCGCGTAGGTAGATACACGAAGCTTCCAGAGTCGGTTTCGAGATTTCTCCAGACAGTTTTCGACTCTATACGCGCGGTATAAAAGCCACGCTAACCGCAGCGACCGACAGTTCGGTTTTAATTTGAGTGAAGTGTCAATAGTTCTAGTGTAGATTTTAACTCGACTAGCCGGTGTCATATATTTTGATCCACATTCAACGTAGATTTCCCGTCAAGTGCCGTGTATAATTGTGTTGTGAAATCGTAAGTAAAACTCTGTTATTAATAAGTGTTTCCCTTCCTATTTAAATCAATTATTTTTGCTAATTTAAAAAAGGATGGGTAATTTAAGTAGGTACTGTAATTGTTTTTAGGTGCTGTGTTAATCCTAGCCAGGATTAGAACGCAACATGGACAAGCCAGGACCTAGTAAAAAACGTAAGGTTAAAGATGAAAATCGGCAGTTTCAAGAAATTTGGACTGAGAAATACTTTTTTGTATGGTCGCATAATAAAGTCGTTTGTTTAATTTGCAAGAATTCTGTTGCGATTGCAAAGGAATATAATGTAAAAAGGCACTATGAAACGCAGCATCCTACTTTTACCAAGTTTACAGGCGAATTAAGAAAGCAAAAAATGTTGTCTTTAAAACGGGAGCTTATTGGTCAGCAAGCTATGTTTACAAAACCCATCCAAGATTCAGAAACAGCTACAGAAGTTAGTTATGAAATTTCTCGAATGATAGCAAAGCGCAGTCGCCCCTTCAATGATGGGGATTTTGTAAAAGAATGCATAGAAATTGCCGCTAAGAAAATGTGTCCAGAAGCAGCAAAAAAGTTTGAGAAAATTCAACTGAATCGTATGACTATCCAAAGACGTATTATGTCTTTGTCAGGTAATATTGCGGAACAATTAAATGAAAAAACTAAGATCATTGAATTTTTTTCATTAGCACTCGACGAATCCACTGATATTACTTCCACAGCTCAACTTCTCATATTCATACGAGGTGTTACTCAAGATTTTGAAGTCTTAGAAGAGTTGTTAGGAATGTGTTCATTGAAAGGTCAAACCAGAGGAGTTGATATACTCAATGTACTTTTGGATGAGTGTTCAAAAACTGATTTGGACTTATCAAAATTATCGGGAGTTGCCACTGACGGTGCTCCTTCGATGATTGGTGTCAATTCTGGGCTAGTTACTTTGCTGAAAAAGCATCTGCAAGAAAAAAACATAAACGCTGAAGATCTCATGCAGTTTCACTGCATTATACACCAAGATGCCCTCTGTTCTAAAAAAATTGAATTTCAAAATGTCATGAAAGTGGTAGTTTCGACTGTAAATTTCATAAAATCACGAGGACTCAATCACAGGCAATTCAAACAATTCCTTGATGACATCGAAAGCGAATATGGAGATTTACTGTATTATACAGAAGTAAGGTGGCTAAGTCGTGGATTGACCCTGGAACGATTTCTAAATTTAATAGAAGAAATTGGAATATTTCTGGCGGAAAAGCAAAAGGATGTCCCGGAACTTAAAAATCCTGATTGGTTGTGTGATTTGGCTTTTTTAGTTGACATTACAAATCATTTGAATGTCTTGAACACACGACTTCAAGGCAAAAATCAACTGATATCCCAGCTCTACGCTCACGTATCATCCTTTCAATGCAAGCTGACACTTTTCAGATCGCAATTGAATTCTGGAAATTACAATCATTTTCCGAATTATAAGAAAATGGCTGAAAAATTCAACAAAACTGCGATTAATTTCAGTTATGTAGAAAAGCTAGATATTTTGATTCAATCTTTTCAAGAAAGATTTTCGGAGTTTAAAAAAGTGAAACCTCTGTTGGACATATTCAGCAATCCTTTCACGATTTCAGTTGAAAATGCGCCAGAGTCAATGCAGTTAGAAATTATCGACATTCAAAACGACCAAGATTTACGCAACAAATTCAACGAAGGAGACTTGCTGAACTTTTACCGCTGCATTGATAAAAATACGTACAAAGAGTTGCGCATAAACGCTCTGAAATGTGCCAGCTTATTTGGTTCTACCTATATATGTGAACAAACCTTTTCAATACTAAATAATAATAAAACAAAAAATCGAAACCGCCTTGCAAATGAAAGTTTGGAAGCAGTTTTACGTGTTGCTACAAGTAAATTTGAGCCAAATATAAAAAAGATTGTAAGCACTATGCAGTGCCACGCTTCAAATTAATAAATTCTTTTTCAATTTTAAAACATAATTATCAATTCTTTATTGTCTTTAATTACCTATACTTCTGGCGGCCCGCCATCAGTTCATAATTTGCCCGAGTGGCCCCTAGTCTTAATAAGTCTGTGCATCCCTGATCTAATTCATGCGTAGGTACGGGTCACCATGTTTTTTTGATAATTGGATTGGATTAAAACAATTTTATTTATTAAACTTGACCGACCTATTTTTTTACAAAAATAGCATCTATAAACGATACCTAATGTCTGGAAAAAATACTGATACAAAAGTCACCCTGTATTGTATGTACAGACACTATAATGTCTCCCGCGCAGTTGGCTAATCTCGGTTGAGATTGACCGGCTCAGAAGAAGTTTGCTATTCGTGATATCAACTACCTTAGTATCTTTGCAGGTTATGTAATGGACAACCGCACTGGGAGCTGCTACAAGGTCTACCAGGAGGAACAGCATAAATGGGCTGATGCTCAAGCGATATGCCAAAAGCAGGGAGGCCACTTGGCCGTCATCAACAGCCAAACAGAGGCAGAGGTTAGTGGCTTTAAGAATAATAATATTAATGTCCTCTTAGCCGAATTTCGACTACAGCGGCCTATCTCAACAGAGATTAGCCAACTGCTCAGGAGATATTATAGTGCACAAGTGTGTGCGCAGTACGCAGGAGCACCCTCTGTTTTTTCACTCTCATAATTCGGTGACATGGCAGTCCGACATGACCGTAGAGAGATCAGGCGCAGGAACAACGGCTTAACGTGCTTTCACTATCAACTTCCTGACTCTGGAGCTGTGTCTGAGTTATTTCAAGATAGAAAAACGCAACACTCTTAGCCCGACCCGGGATTAAGCCCGGGACCTTGTGGATAGTACCCAGCGTGCTGACCACTAGACCAAAGAGGCAGTCAAGAATGATACGGCTAGTTAGTATCACAGGACAAGTTTAGCAATGCATCAATGATGTTCGCGGCAGCTCGTGTTGACGACTCTAACGCGATTATCCGGAAGCCAACCGACTCAATGTTTTCCAGAATACTGCAGAGCAACAACAGCATCGTTGTAATACATTAACATTTGTAGAATATAGACACAAAATATTCTATTTTGCGAGTATATTTTGAGGAGTTGCTTCTCATGATGAAAATCATTTTGTGCGGAACCAACAAAATATAATTTATAAACTTTATCTCTTTTTTCAAAGAGATTTCCAAGAGGCTAGTTGACATCAGTGGTGACCTAAGAGCTGGCAGCTACCTTGCTCAGCGTATAAGCATCGCTATCCAGCGCGGTAATGCTGCCAGCATCCTGGGAACCTTACCGCAAGGACCCTTTTTATAATTTTTGTTTTTGTGTTGTAATTTATCTTATTTTTTATTAATAAGTTGTATATATATATTACTAATGTACAGTCGACCAAATTGAATCATGACCCACCTTATGGTCATTTTTCTACTTCATTCTATACAAGTAAGTTGAAATTCGCTTGAACATACATTTCCTAGAAACGAACGTGTTATCAATTTATTAGACACTGACAGTCACTGACAAGGCAATGGTCGCTATCTGTACGAATAAGTTTGTATAAAAATCGGCGAGAACTTCATTTCATGTGGGTAAGGGTTGCAATGCAACACACAAGTAGGTAGGTAGATATTCGGGATTCGGCACAGCCGGGCGCCAAGTCTGTATTGGGAACCAGTTTCTTTTATGAAAGTTCCACTGGAACTTGTGTTTGCCATGATGAAATAAAACAGTATACTTAGTTGAAGAAAATAATATTTATTTTAAGTATATATTTAACAAGTGGCATTAAATTGGTAAAGTTAAAAGTAACCCGATTAGACGACAAATGTCACTTCCCCAATCCAAACACCACAAATTTTCATCTGGGGACCTAGACGGCCATGGAATAAGAGTGAATGCATCTTCATGCTGGGTAAACCAATTCGAGACAATTCTGGGAGTACCTATGCACTGGACAGTTATCATGAACAAAGGAGAATACTGGCACTTCTTCACGCAAGTAAACTGTTCGCAAAGTCGGTAACATTGATTCTTCCAATAAATTGACATAGTTTATAGAGGTATGACGAGGAGAAATTTGAACAAGTTTTCCGACACTTCCGGCATCCATCCAGGCACACATGTTAGCCGAAATTCAGCTGGATAATTGGTTGGGCACAACGTGATCCTCTGTGAATCGCGTGTTATCGTAACGCGACAAAGTTAAGCGACCATGTTGAGAAGAGCGAAATGACTTCTTGTCTGTAAATATGTTACCCGTAATAGTGTTGCATTTCCGTTCTCTTCCGTTCCGTTCTTAATTCGACGAACGCCATGAATATGTCGTCGTCTGTCTTCGAGGGTACCCTCTTTAGCATGCCGGCTGATCCAGGTTCTGACTGTATTCCGACTTATTCTTAGCTGTTTGTTCTTCCATTTGGCCACTTAGCAAATTAGCCATTATACGATTTGTTTGTAGATATTGACTTAGGTTTTTATACAATTTCAGACTTACTGGGTATACTTAACATTTGATACACGACGTTTTTCATTTTTTAAATTATAATACATTTTTCTTCGTAGTGAAAAGAGTTTGGATTATGGACTTATTTTAAATTCATATTAAGACTGGTTTATCTAAAACATGTCTAGTGCAGTGATAATAAAGGTTAAACTTGCATAGATCTCTGACCCGTTATGACGCATTTTTATTCATATTTAAAACGTACTATGTGCAACATGCATGACAGCGAAGAAAACCTTACTACATTTATGAATGCAAAGGAATAATCGTAAGTGGGTCATGATTCAATTTGCTCGACTGTACATTGATGTAAATTAAATTTATAAACTCAGTAATTCTATTTCAGGTTATTTGGGAGCTAGCAAAAGACAGCCAATCCTTATACGCATTATCTATTGGGTTCAAAGAAGTACTCAGTGCCGACTGGGACACTGATCGCTTCTGGGTCACTGTGCAAGGTAGGTCCAAGTTCCTCGTAATATAATACGGAATACAGGATGTTACATTAAGCAGTGTCATCATTTAGGCAGTTGTCTTACTGCATGCCAACGAGTAATCGAGTAACTATCTGCGATTTTCTCGCCCAAGACACGTACAATAGATAAACATTCCATGTAAACAATAGAGCTCTCGCTCGACGATGCTCGCATTGGCGGACAACTAGCAATCAATTTTATTTCAAATTCAAATCGTAAAAGCCCAAGAACACTCGCTTTAATAACCGCATGACAAGACAACTCGCCAACTTGTTTCCAGTTTCTAGCTCTAGTCGTTTCTCGCCTAACGTTGCTGGTCGGACAACTGCCTTATTTAGGAGATGAATATAGCGATGGGCAAGGGAAAGAAAAAATTGGGATGGAAAAGAAAAATACGGGAAAGTATGGGAAAAAAACGGAAAGATTGGGAAATATTCCAATTCGGCGGGAAAATACTCAAAAGTGGACCTTAATTAATAAAATGCGAGAATTTAGCTACTGTAACAATGGTTTTACGCCTGTAGCACACCCTTACATAAAACATAACAGCGGGACCACGCTAGTTTTGCCTGTTTGTGAGTTTTATTACACCAAACGTAAACTGCATGTTCTAATGATTAGATTTTTCTAAGTCTTTTTTTCTTTGAGATTCGACGATCCTGTAGTATACTTCCTATTACTGTGCCCACGATGTCGCGAATGGGTGCAGAAATGTAGACGTTTGAGAAAGATTGGAGAAATCTCGACGTAAAGAAACAGGGTCATAGTAAAATCTATTTACTTAATTCTAGGCTTAATTAATATTTTTTTATTAATAATTTACTTAATACTAGGCTTACGCTCACTCAGAAATCTGATTTAGTCAATTTTCACGGATTTTAAATATTTTTTCGCAAAAAGTTGTAATTGAAAAAAGGCCAAGAGGATTATCAAACGTTTTACGAGCAAGAAGAGCAAGAGATATAGCACGCAGACTTGCTATATCCCAATCCTGTGTCGTGACCACGTTGCAGAGGTACCACGGGATGGGTAATTTAGCTGACCGACCCCGCAGTGGTCGCCCAACTGTTTTGACTGCTGCCCAAAAGCGCTATATTAGATTGCTGGCAGCCCGTGACCCAACAATCAATGCTACTAAAAAAAAGTTCGGGCCGCCTCTGGGCTTGAAGTTAGCACTCAGACCATTCAGAATTGCTTGCACCAGGCTGGATTACGAGCACGGAGGTCTTGGCGAGAGTCTCTGAATTCCCGGCAACGTCAACGACAGAGATTGAAGTGGGCTAGGCTTCGGCAGAATGCAGAAGAAAACATTTGGGAAAACTGTCTCTTCGTTGACGAATCGCGAATCAGTACTCATCCAAATAACCGACGTGTCCGTATCTGGAGAAGACCAGGAGACCGTAAAAGGCAAAGAACTGCCACAGAAACAGTTCAGCAAGGCGGGAAATCGGTGTCCTTTTGGGGTGGTTTTATGATTGGAAATAGAACACCTTTGATCCCGTATCGAGGCTTCATGTCATCAGACGTATACATAAAGCATGACATGTATGTTCTATTGATTGAATTGTCAGACTATTCCGGGTAAACCATGGGCACCAATTTGTACTGGTCGATGATAATGCGCCATCGAGCTCAACGAGGCAATGGCAAATTTACTAAATGGTGAGAAACTAGATCTATCTCACTCCACTGTGTTTCTGGGCATTACATTGGGTTCGAGGTTGCAACGGGGACCACATGTTGACACTCTGGCTGGGAGACTTGCTTCAGCTGCCTTTGCGGTTAGAAAAATAAGACATCTTACTGACGTTGAAACGGCAAGGCTTGTTTATTTTAGTTACTTTCACAGTATTATGTCTTATGGTATCCTCTTGTGGGGTTCTGCTGCGGACATCAATACCATCTTTATCTTACAGAAAAGAGCCATTCGTGCCATTTACAAACTGAGTCCGCGCGAATCCCTGAGGGAACTCTTTAAGGAAATTAATATACTTACTGTGGCCTCTCAATACATTTTTGATAATATCATGCGTACGCAAATATTTAGATCTTTTCACGAAAAAAAGTGATATTCATTCTTATACGAGGGTCAAACTGAAAGTTCTTAGAACTGGCCACTTATAAACAATATAATAAAAAAAATATTCTAAAATTTGAAAATAGAACTCTTTGCCAATATTACTGAGTATATATTTCATTCATTTGTCATTTGTTTTACGACTTGGCGGCAAATTGAAAATTGTCTGTGTCACGTCAAAATGAATTTAACACGAGAAAATTTTCGTGCAATGATTTTTTATGACTTTCGATGTCATTTAAGTCAACAAGAAAGTTATGATAGACTACGATTGGCCTTTCACGATGAAGCCCCATCTCGTGCGACTGTTTACAACTGGTTTAATGAGTTTAAACGTGGTCGCACTAATCTCACTGATGATGTACGTGAGGGACGGCCTTCTACGGCGACGACTGAAAATAACATCTGTGTTGTGCGGCGTATGATAGAGACTGACAAAAGAGTGACCTATCAGCAGATTCGGACAAGCTTAGGCATCGGTATGAGTCAAGTGCACAAAATCCTCCACGAACATTTAGCGGTCAGGAAGCTTTGCGCCCGGTGGATACCTCATAATTTGACTAAGGCTCAAAAACTCCATCGTGTGGATTGGTGCCGTAAAATGATTGAAAGATTTAACGGAGGTGACTCAAATGCTGTGTTCGACATACTAACAGGTGACGAAAGCTGGATTTACTGTTATGATCCTGAAACCAAAAGACAATCTGCTCAGTGGGTGTTTCCTTTCGAGGAGTTGCCAACTAAAGTGAAGAGAGATCGAAGTGCGGGAAAAAAAATGGTGGCCTCGTTCTTTGGAAGGATAGGTCATTTCGCAACAATTGTGTTAGAGGATCAAAAAACAGTTTCTGCAGAATGGTACACTACCAATTGTTTGCCACTTGTCTTGGAAAAAGTTCGAGAGAAACGACCTCGCAGTAGGATCCTCCTTCACCACGACAACGCCTCGTCGCACACCGCCAAGCGAACGATCGACTATTTGGCGACATCAAACGTTGAATTACTGGGTCACCCGCCGTATAGCCCCGACCTCGCGCCTTGTGATTTTTATTTATTTCCAAAAATTAAAGAAAAACTTAAAGGAAAGCGGTTTATGAATGCTGAAGAAGCGGTGGCTGCGTATCGCGATGCCATTGAAGAGACCCCTAAGGACGAGTGGGCAAAGTGCTTTTCCCAGTGGTTCCATCGCATGCAGCGGTGTATTGACGTCAATGGACAATATTTTGAAAAGATATAATAAAACTAATAACTGGCTAATGTAATCAGTTTTTGATTTTCTAAGAACTTTCAGTTTGACCCTCGTAATACAAGAAACCAAAACAAACTTGTCTTTCCAGACTTTAGATTGGCCAAAACAATTAATTCATTTTTGGTAAATTGTATTAAATTTTTTAACAATATACCACACAATATTGTCGAACTACCTATTAATAGGTTTAAGTTGCATGTCAAAACTACCGTCATGTCTAAAGGGTATTATAAAATTCAAGACTATCTTGATGACGACAATGTATGGACAGTCCAGCCTGCACCAAACTGATGTACCTACCTTTTATTGTTATTTTTTTACTTTTTTATGGCAGCTAGTGGTGACTGAGTTTGTTCCGGTGCTTCTTCTCAGCACTTGCCTGATTGTCTGTGTTTTGTCTCGAAGCACTAGTAGGGCCCAAAAGATAAGGAGACATGTTCGGGCCAATATTATACTAATTTTTAAATTTTTGACGTTCATAAGTGGCATTTTCTGTCCTAAATTGAATAAATTATTTTTGACTTTGACTTTGAATGCTGCTCTCCGAGAATATATCACAAGTTTAGACTGCCCTGCCGGCTCGCCTGACTTAAACCCAATGGAACACGCGTGGAATGCTCTTAAGCGAGCTGTTTGAAACCGTCAGCCACGCGCCAAGACAGTGCCAGAGCTCATGGAAGCCGCTATTTAAGAATCGGTCAGGTTACCCCCAAGAAATGCTGTATAACTTGATCCTCAGCATGTCCAGGAGGATCTTTGCATGTGTTCGAGGCAGGGGAGGAGTTAAATTATATTGAATAAAACATTTTATTTATAAATTGTCGTTTAAGTTTGGTTAAACAGTACTTTCCTTTATATCAAATTCCTCTTACAACTACACTATGGTTAATAATTACTTAATTTTTGTTATTAAAAAAATAAAAATAGTTTTATTTCTTAATTTCAAACAGGGGTTTTCTTTTTTAAGAAAACACACAGCAAAACATTTTTCTTGATAAAGTTAAATTTAAAGAATTATATCAGTTTATGCTAGTGATCTCAAACTTTTTTTGATGTGTGTAAAGCACATTTCAACATCCGCAAATATAACTTTGTTATTCATATAAACACTAAAAAAAACTTACAATTATCTTTAATTACATCTATTACACGTGCAAAATCGCCTTAATAGGTTTTAAACATTAAATTAGTATTGCGCGATTTGTCCGCATATAGAATTAAGTTTTTAAACTTGTTATCAAATCAGATACTTTGTGATATCTTGTTCACTTATGGACCTATAGAAAAAAAATATCTAAATGAATGTGTCTTAAAATAAAACAAGCAGTTTTCGAGTTTTCAAGCAAAAAAATATAATTTACTGTTCCGTTAATAGCTCACACACTCGGGACTTTAAGTATGTTCACCTAGACACCTCGAAGACAACAAATCTACACGTTTTATTTTCTGAATTTCTTGTTTTTAATAACGAAGATCTAACTTTATTATCACTTGTCTCAAATATTCAAACTTAACAGAAGCCAAACTGCCGTTTCTTATGTAGAGGTTTTACTATGACCCTGTTTGTTTATGTCGAGATTTCTCCAATCCTTCTCAAACGTCTACATTTCTGCACCAATTCGTGAAATCGTGGACACTGTAGTAGGAAGTATACAACGGGATCGTCGAATCTCAAAGAAAGAGAGACTCAGATAAACCTTAGCATTAGAACATGCCGTTTACATTTGATGTAATAAAACTGACAAACAGGTAAAACTAGCGTGGTCCCGCTGTTATTGTTTTCTGTGAAGGTGTGCTACAGGCGTAAAACCATTGTCAAAATAGCAAAATTCTCGCATTTTATTACTTTAAGTGCACTTTTGAGTATTTTCCCGACGAATTGGAAATATTCCGCATACTTTCCCCGAATTTGGGAATAAACCCAACAGTTGGAAATATTCCGGGGAGTAAACCCAACGCTAGATGAATACAATACAAAGGCCATCAATACCTTTAACTTGATCAATGTATTTTTTTTAATAATTAAATAGCTTGTTGCTTATTGTCTTGATCGATATAGAAACAGGTGCTTCATAAATGTCCGGAACCACCAAAACGGTCATCACCGTCTTCGCCGAACAAACAACTTTTCTTTCTTTTTACTTACCTCTGCCTCTACCTTACTACTTCTATGGCGGCTAGTGTCGACTAAGTTTGATAAATCTACGCACTTGCCTCTCGAATCGATCGAATTTTTTTACCTCGAAGCGCCGATAGGATCCTAAAAATGAGGAAGAGGAAATGTTCAGCCCCATCAGGCCTGTGTATCTTCCCGCGTAGGTAGCAAAAACGTACCTACGCGCGGCGACCCCTTGGTAAGGGACTAAACAAGTTGGGTGGCGCGCTAGCCGGCAGCGACACGCTCCCGCGTTTTATTCACCGACGGTGCGCGACACTAGGTTGCTGATTGGACGAGCGTGAATAAAGTCCTAGAAAGATGCGCTAGATGGCGTAAGTAGCTTCTTGTGGCAGTCAACCCTATCGCGTTGCGTGATAGTACGTCACTGAATAGGTTTAGTGTATTATGAATCATATTCCAGAGTTATAAGAATGAAATTATCTTGCAATGTATTTCTGTAGGTGTCTACACGAAAATGTGCTTGAGTCAGAGGCGAACTGAATTACACCATATCGTTAACAACATTGAGTAGATATTTCATTGCAAAGTCATACTTCTGTACGGAGTACTAGTACTTATTCTGTGGCCCCATAGTATGTCGGTTATCCTAGTCACCACCATAGCACAAGATCGCGCTTAGTATGGGGCTAGGTGATTGGTGTTATTGTTAAAACAGTTTATAGGGTTTATTTTGACTTTCTGAATATACTTTCTATTCCAAACCGAATATTGACTCTTTTTCCACCTCTTCAACGCAGGCGAATCTCTGCAAGAAGCAGGCTATGCGCGCTTTTTTGACGGCGAACCAAACAGCTCCAATGAAAACTGCGGATCCGTTATCTTCAGAGGATCCAAAGAGGACGGCATTCTGAATGACGTGTCGTGCGACATGGACCTAATGTTCATTTGCGAGATTGAACCAACCACGACCACAGAGACGAGCCCGGAGCCGTGGAGCCTGACGCGTGTGGATAGTAGGGAAACAGAAGAATACGAACTCAGATCGACGGTGGAACCTGGTAGTACGGAGTTGGGACCTGAATATGTCACAGGGTAAGTTGTGATGTTATGAAATAATAGTCACTTTTAAAGATTCGCGATTTTCTCACATAACACATACATACAGGTCTTAACGCGATAACGAAACAGTTTGAAGGTAAATATGTTTATTTTATTTTATTTTATTTTGTAGGAAAACAAAAAGCTTTTGACAATGCAATATAAGTTACAAAACAATGAACATTCAGCCTATAGTTTTCACATATATGTAGCTTAAAGAAAATAAAAATTATATGTATCTAGATTGGTAAGTGATAGGTAATAATTTCACAAATAACCAATGGACAGCAACAAAAGTCGTTAATGTAACGTAACGTACCATAAAAGTGTTATACCTATAGTTGTGGTCAGTGACATCAGTCAGTTGGGCCCATGAAATCGCTCGCAATCAGTTTTTTTACCGTATTAGGGGAGGTGCAAAACAAATCAACATGCGGGTGAGCGCTTATGAACTTGTTGAGTCGTTCAGCTACCCTGCAAAAGTACGAGTTTCTACCTACGATAGTTGGTGTGACACAGAGGCAAGTGCATGCAAGGACGTACTCGATTGGGTTTTAAGGGAAACCTGAGATCCGTCGTGGTCCCTGCGTGCCCGGACGCTGCAACGCGTTCAAAACGTCGGGCTGAATTTGGAGGTAAACATTTGTAGCGACATCTTACCATTGTCGCTAACACTAGCAAGTAACTTCAAGACGCGACGCCCTGACTCAGCTCCTACAGGCTAGATGGCGCTATTAGCCCGCTCCATAAAACACAAACCGCGATATGTAAGATTTAGCACGAGCTTGACTACATATAGATAAACCAAGACGGTGACCAATGGACCTTGGTCCCCGACCATAACAACCGGTCGGTAGGAAGCGCTTCCCTTTGCCTTCCTAACCCAGTTGCGCCAAGCATTTTTACCTTCAAACTGTTTCGTTATGTTATGAAATCATTATGAAACTGCTTTTTCTTAGTCGGTTGCTTTTGTCAGAGCAGTCGTGTATGTGTTACTATGCGACTAGCCGACTAATGTTCAGGAAGCACCTCAGTAGGTAAATAGGGCACCTATTGGATCACTTTGTTGTCCGTCTGTCTGTTAAGAACCCTTTTCTTAGGATGCGTGAAGGTATCTAATTTAATTTAACCTTAAATAGTTATAATTTCACTTACAAAAATTCATAGATCGTGTTTTGGTGGGACTCGAACACTCGACCCCTCGTCATCGGGGCGATTGCTCTTCTAACTGAGCTACAGAGGATGTTAGTCACTCGCCGAATTTACATTGAGTCGGCGTGTTTATTTCATTTATAACTACTATTTTTCATACTGAAAACATGTGTAACAAACAATCAATATTTTTTTATTAAAATAATATTTTGAAAAGAAACCTACCTTAGTGCTAGGTAATATCGTAATAATACCAAGGCAAAGTATCACATAAATAGTAGTTCTTTCATATATTACCTAAGTTAGGCATTCTATACATTGCCTAGGTATTGTATATAATACCGAATTATTCAGATTGCTGGTAAATTACGTAGTGTACCCGTACGTAGTAGTGTACGTAGTGTAGTTCTATTTTTTTAAATGTTACAGACAAGACGGATTTGCCTGTAAACCAGTACCGGAGTGTGACACCTTGGATAAAGGTAAGATTCTGAGAGTCATGTATAGTCGGCAGCACGTCAGTATACCCATTTGAACTACAAAAACAGCTTTTATTACGTAGGGCATAAAGGCGGTCTCAAGGTCAAAGTGGGGTAGTTTGACGTGCTGCATAATGTACCAAATCTAATGAAAAAAGCTTAGCTGCCATCAACATCAACATTACTACGTATAGTGTCCAATCGGTAGTCAAACCGTTCCTATTCATATTTTACATTAATAGGTAATAACACTACGAATGTTTGTTTTAATGTACATAAGAATTTAACCCATCATCCGCTGAAAATCAGTATCGTGGTTTGTCCCCTAGGTTACCGCAACTAATACTGAGTCGGATGCCTTTTCGGTAGATCATATTTTTATGAAATTAAATTTCACTTACAAAAACTAATCGACTGTGTCATCCAGTGGGACTCGAACCCACGTCCGTTCGCTATCAGGGCGAGTGCTCTTACCAACTAAGCTACGGAGGACGTTAGTCAGTCGACGAATTTTTGCAAACTTGCAAAATAATTGCTTAAGTTATAAAAATATGATAACATATTTTTTATATTTGTTAATTGTTTCTTGTTCACCGATCTCCGAATAAATGCTTTTTCTTTTTTTTCTTTCTTGTAACATATCTATATTGGTATGTTGAACGTTGCTAAAGATACCGTATTAATAACTTTTATACTAATAACAAGTCAAGGTACATTATGACAAAAATCACTTTTATTTTCAAACTAATTTTACGGTTACTTTATTAATACCAAACACTGATTTCGAGCCCAACGCGCCCGCGCGCACATGTCGCTGCTGCCTTCACGGAGTAAGAACTGTCCTACGTTAGAAATAACTTACTATATTCTCTGTCTGCCTTGTTGGTCTAATAGTCGGCCCGCGGGCCGCTATCCACGGGTTCGAATACCGGGTCGGGCCGTAATCCATTACTCGGTTTTTGTTTTGAAATAACTCAACAACAGCTCCTCATGATGAAGTTGATTGTGTTAACCGGGTATTTTAAGGTGCATGAGCACGTTAAGTGACCACTCCTTCAACTTGTTTAGACACGGCACGCTTAATGGATAATAGAAGTAAAATGATTATTATATTATGTAATAATGTCCTCCTAGCCGCATTTCGACTACGGCGGCCTATATCAACGGAGATTAGCCAACTGCGCGGGGCATATTATAGTGCACAAGTGTGTGCACAATACACAGGTGCACTCTCTATTCCTTTACTCTCATAATTCGTTGAGACGGCAGTCCGACATTACCGTAGAGAGATCAGGCGCAGGACCAACGGCTTAACGTGCTTTCCGAGACACGAGGGTGTTACCACACCACCAACTTCCTGACTCCGGAGCTGTGTCTGACTTTTTTCAAGACAGAAAAACCTAACACTCTCGGCCGGACCCGGGATTCGAACCCGGGACCTCGTTGATAGTACCCAGCGTGCTGACCACTAGACCAACGAGGCAGTTATATCATGTACCCTAGCAGTAACAACAGTGTTGTTTCAGAGTACGTGTTGAACAACCGAACTGGGAGTTGCTACAAGGAGCATGTAGTTAAGAAGGACTGGGACCAGGCATACGCCACCTGCGCCTCGGAAGGCGGACACTTGGCTGTCATCAACAGCCTGGAGGAAGCAGAGGTGAGCCACTTGCGACACTTAAAGACTGTATCCAAACAGCCTTAGAACTGTGGCCCGCCTGTGGGCAGCTCATAAATTCTAACACCCGGGCCCGCAGACAGGATCAAGATCAATATATTCTACAGCGAAATTTACTATAGCCAAGAATGTCTAAAGTCTCATGATGTTTCGATGGCTTATATCGCAGTTTCATACATTTTGATAGCAACAGCGAACTTTGCTGTAGACAACATTACTTACATCTAGATCGACAGGCCCTCAGAACCCATAAGAACCCACACATTTTTAAGAAGAAGAGCCCAAGGCTATTTTAATATTAAAGGGGAAAATGAAATGGGATCACAGAAGATCCCAACAGCTACCTACTAGTTCTTGAGCTAAAGATGAGTAAACATAGCTACATTATCATATTTGTTTCGGGAATTTACAAATAAAGGTCATTGTTAGAACGTTATCAGGATATTATGATCTATAAAATTGAGTCTCGTAAGATGCTGCTTATTAGGAATCTTGTTACATCCTCATTAACCACAGCATCTGTTGTAGATGTGTGTTGCAACTCTGTTTTAAATCGCGACAAAAAGTTGCCTTTGTCCTTTTTAGGCTCTTAAACTATCTCTGTACCATTCATTTGAATCGGTTTAGTAGTTTAGGCGTGATAACTAAAGCATTGGCCGCATATTCAGATCAACGTGAACATACTTCTAGTTAAGGCTGATAAAATTTGTTTTCTTTATAAAACATCTTGTTAATGTGTGCTATTTCTTTTTTTAGGTCATTTGGGACTTAGCAAAGGACAACATATACTCCACGTTCATTGGTTTTAGAGCCTTTGGCACAGACCGTCAGTGGGTCACAGTGCAGGGTATGTATTATTTGTGCTTAGCTTACAAAACTTCCGCTGACAAGAAATAATAATAATGTTCTCCTAGCCGAATTACGAGTACAGTGGTCTATCTCAACAGAGATTAACCAAATAGGCTTTCAACTCTTCAAGAAGTCTGGATTAGCTAAACCGGATTAATCCGGACGGCAAGTGGGCTTCTAACACAAATAATAGACCTTTCGCTAGTCCGTATTAGCTAATCCGGACAGCCCCTTTCGAATTAGTTAACCCAGACTGGCACAAATGTGCTTTCAACTCAGATAATAGGCCTTAAAGAAGCCTAGTTTAGCTAATCCGGACTTGGTCCCGGTCTTGAATAATTGATATTTGTTTCCACTCGGATAATAGGCCTTAAAGAAGTCCGGAATAGCTAATCCAGACTTGCGCAACTCGTTATAAAACTTCACTAATTGATATTTGTTTTCCAGGTCAAACTCTATCAGATGCGGGATATGAGGACTGGAACACGGGAGAGCCAAGCGTACCAACTCAAAACGAGCGATGTGGAGGCCTCAATGGATCGATCCCAACCGGCATCTTGAACGATGTGTGGTGCCACATCGATCTGCAGTTCATTTGTGAAATAGAACCCAGGGCTTCCACGTTCATGGGAGCTTAAATCAACATCAGAATTCTTAGAGTGCTTAATGGGCATCTGACGCTGAATCTTAGTAAAAATTAAAGTGTATTTCTAATATATATTTACTGACTTTCATTCTTATTAGCACCGGTTCGGTCCCATGTGCCGCCATGTCCCAATGACTTTTCTGAGTTATGTACATTAGTTGCTTCACTAACCGATGCTCTTACGGTTAGGGAAAACATCGTGAGGAAACCTGCAAGTTCAGGCGACTGCATGTGTAACCATGATCTAAACTGGTCAGGTTCCCCTATTAACGGGGTCACGTAGGTCATATGGCAGTCTACTGTAATTACCTGATCTGCGACATCCTGCGTGCGAGTGCACAACTGGGATAACGCTAGGAGGATGATGATGATAGACAAGACAAGACACAATGTTGTGTCGTTATGTTAAAAAGCACAATAAGAAAACCCGAACCTAGTGAACCAATTATCATTAAGTATGTACATATTATTGTTATGTTTATTTACTTCATGCATGTCTTTGTTTTTCTTTAAATGTTGACTGACATAATAAAATATAGTAAAAAAGTATTATGTACATACTTTTTAAAGAAATATCTTCTATGAATTATCGATAACACTATTTGAAGTAAAGTTCACAACCCTTTTACAGTAATTCCTTCATTTGTTGCTTGAGAATTAGATTTGTTTTTCATCACTTCTTCTAAGATTTGCAAAACTTTGTCATTGACCAATCTCGGCGCATCTTTCGCCCACATGTAATCCGCATGGTTGAATCGGTCAAATGGGACCAAGTACATCGTGGTGGTATTCGGGAGAATGTCGTGGAGTTTCTTAATATCCTTCTCATTACACATCAAGTCGTTCTTACCCCAAAAGAGAGTCGTGTTCACCGTGGCCTTCTTTAAATCGTATTCAGGAGGCGAGTCAGAATTGTACACCGCTCTGTTCCTTTCAGGAGTCTCATAATCAAACTGTTGAAACTTCCCAGACAGGTGTATCTGGGCGAGATGCAATATTGTTTTCCAAGATGTGCCACCACCTTTGGACAGAAATTGAAGTACGCGAAACTTGTTCCATTGGCCCTCGTCTTCACCGATGATGTAGAAGACTAAGCGTTTGCAATATTCGCTGGCTAGTTCTACCTGGCATATTTTGCCGACTGTTGCCAAGAAGTCAATCTGAGCTACTTCGTATGAACGCAGCCAAAGAGCCGCGTGCGCTGCTCTACTTGTCGCAGCTGTCAGTGTTTTCATTGGGGACTCCATGTTAGATAAGAACACAGCAGGCGCCATAGCTATACCCACAGTCAGCTTCTCATTGTACTCCGGCCGCAGCGACAACATTGAAAACATTATTGAACTCCCCATAGAATGACCAATATAACCAATCATTGTATCACGCCCCTTGGTCTTTAGAATGTAATCGATTATCGCTGGCATGTCGTAACGGCCAATCTCATCAAACGAAAAGTTCCAGAATTCTTTCGTGTTCGTTTTGTACCGTAAGTGTTCTCTTGAATAACGGTTACCTCTCGCATTTGGTATCCACACGTCGTACCGTGCGTCTGCCAGGACATATCCGAGAGATTTCCCTGGTCCGTTTATGATAAAGCTGGCAGAACTATCAAATAGTCCGTGTTGTATGATTATTGTTTGTTTGGGCACTGGTCCTCCTTTCTGTGGTCTCGGGATTCGGTGTACGGACAAAACGTAGCCTTCCGAGACGACTGAGTGTGTTTCACAGTCGTACCCATTGCTCGTGACCATCGCTGGTACCGATAGTAATAGCTCAGGGTTTTCTAGTCTCGCTCTCGGGTCGTCTGTCTGCATATACGAAGTTCTGTCTTTGTAACTGTCAATGTAGTCTTCAATTTGTGTCTTCAAACTCATACTGTTCATTCCGCTGTACGTTTCCATAAAGTTCATGACGCGGTCTATCTGCTCTTGGAAGTAATTATTCGCTTTTCTCGTCTGGTCGTTGATGTATTCTTCCCATGTTAAATCCGCTGTGTTTATGACATTCTGTGAAACCATCAGCAAAACACCAACCGTGACAGTCAATAATTTTAACATTTTGACTGCTTCGAGCACTGAGACAGTACTGAATGTAATTTGTGTTGAAAATTATTTCTGAAGTGCTGACCTGCAGGTCACGCGGCGACGTCATTTTTGAAACATGGTTATTGTTAAAGTTTTAAAAATATGTTACATAGAAACATCTTTGACTAATATTAGGAAAACACAACACAAGCCATAGTAATAATAACGGTATCACCTTCACTAATGGTGAATTAATCTTAAACTGTAGGAACCTACGCCTGGTTTTGCACATTTAAGACCCTGTTTAGAATGCATTTAAATAATATCAGTAAAGGCGTGTCATATTCATCACTACTTACTATAATCCGAAAAGTTCGTGAGCAACCTTCCTACGGTTGCTAGAGGTGCGAGGGGTAAGGCATGCTAGACGTAAGCGGGGGTTCGCGGGCGGGTGGTGTTGTATGAAGATTCTCGTTTGACAGCTGCGTTTGATTGGCGTTTCCTCGACTTGTTGCGAAGCGCAGAAGGGTAGCGCATAAATTTGTACTTTAGTCAGTGATGTAATAGTTGATTATTCACCAAGGGGGTAAAGTGATGTCTTACGTCACGGGCGTCATGTTGAATCTCGAGAGCAGCGATAAGGGATCGAGAGTTAACTCCCGGGCGTAGGGAGGGAGTTTAGTGTTTACTTCCAAACAGCGAGGGGGTTAAAAGTAGAATTCTGAGTTGAGCGAGAGATATAAGCTCGCCCAAGACGAAGGCATCTTTATCCCCGAAGAGAATACTTTCTCACTTCCTACGAGGCAGTAAAAATAGATTGTACTACAAAAAACTTATTTTATCTATATCTATTGTATGACTTTCTGGCATTTAATAATACCAGTGGCTACACATTTAGTGGACTCCGGTGTCAAACAAATTTCGTCACGTGACAGTTTATTCCGAAATCATTGGTTAGGTTGTAATTAAAGATACTGGTAATGACTTAAGATGCACGCGCTTTTTTTTTTCAATTCATGCAAAATTCTTGGCTGCCAGGTTCAAATTTCTAATATGTTCTTTTGGTGCGGGACGGGCTGGTGTGATGATGCCTAAAGTGTTGCCTCTTATTCGAAATTCAAATCACTTTACCTACCTTGGGGCGTAATGCAATTTCATTTCATACAACATTACGTCTCACGGGACGTAATGAATGACTCACTTCAAGCCAGGTTTACTTGATGTGGAATTGAACATTGCCGAGTAGGAAGTGTGAAAAAGCAGTTGCAAAAATGTCACTTGTAAATGATTTTTTATTTACAAATCAAAATTAAAACCCAACGCAAAACCTTCTCCCGTTTCAATATCCAAAACTTGAAGCCGTTTAAATTCAAAAAATGAATTTCATCAAGCAACTTAATGTTTGAGTAGTCCTTAACGAGTTCCCAATTTCGTGTTACATCAAACTTTGTAATTGGTCCTAAGAGGTCCAGCTCCAGCCTCTCTATTACAGCCGTCCGATCCAAATTAAGGAGTAATTAGTTGAAACAAAAATAAAAGAACTTTTTGGGCCGCTTCAATATCAGTCATCCGTTCAAGGATAAAATTTACAGTTGGAATTACTTACTACAGTCTGAAAAGTTCTTGCGTCACCCTCCTTGCACCCAGCAAGGCGTGCGGGGAGCGAGGATGCGCCAATCACACGCGATTGTTGAAACAAATTCATTCCCGCCAGTGAATGCATATTTACTTTGTGCCGCAGTGAAGAACTAATGAAGTAAAGGTAAGAAACAAAGTAAGGCGCTCCTATCTAATCCGGTTCGATTTCCCGCTCAAAATTTCCTTGAGAGAATTGAAATGTGAACCATCCTCACATTTCAATGAGTTAGGTTAGGTTAGTTTGTATTTTAGTTGCGCAAGTGTTTATGAAGAAGTACGTATACTGAAGAAAATTAAGAAAAGATACAAAAGAAAAAATACTGAAGACGAGGCTGTATGGACTTGATCCTTTGCCTACCCAGAATGGGTTAATTAAACAAAAAAAAAAGCATATTCACTTAACGTCACCCGTCACCCACTGACGTTTAACGTGTTTTGCCCCCCGCACCTCTGACGACCGCAGAAAGGTCGCGCACGCGCATTTGTCAAAGTATATTAAGTAATCAATTTTTGACATGATTGAAATTAATGAAAAGTATTTTTTTTCAACGGACAGATAATATGTTCAAATGTTCAAATATCAATCATTAGAAGTCGCACACAAGAGGTGATGTTTTAAGATTAGCTGTGCTGTATTGTATTTGAAGGATCAGCTCTTAAATAAATAATTTAACTTTCTTGTTTTCTATAATCAATAAAATTAATTCAAAATACGAAGTACCATTCGTACCCTAAGTTTTTTCCAAGAAAACTCAAAAAAAATGTTTAGAATAACTACATATTGTTTTGTGTATGAACAGTGATACTGCTGTTCTTAATATCTGTTATGTTGTAATGAGTAACAAATATGAATTGTGATGAAAGATGAAATGTGTTTAGTATTTATGTATTTTGAATGATTCATCCATCACGTCTGTGACCAAGACCTTCGTTTTGCTACCCCCTCACCCCTGCACCCCGCATGCGAGGCCTCAGTTAGGCGGTCAGGCTCGTATTTTTTCTTTTTTCGTTCGTTTATCGAATCAATATTTTTTGGAACTTTAAGTGCACGCTGTTTTCGTACTTCAAATAGGTAACGGCCCGTAGATAAGATGCAATCTATTCTAAATTCAAATTCAAAATTCAAATTATTTATTCCCCAGAAACATGGTAGATAAATGGAAATGTGCAAACATGTTTCGCTAATTTGATTAGCATGCAAACATAACATTACTTATATGTATTTAATTAATTTGAAATCACAATAATCAACAACAAATAATACAATAATCAATGGAAACATAGTTTTATAAGACAAAACAAAACCATGCATAGATCACATTAAGTCAGTGAAACAATTTGTTAAGTTGATTTGTATTTCAAGAATTCGTCAATGCTATAAAATGTTTTTTCTAATAACCACATACGCAGTGACGATTTAAATCGATGTATAGGAAGTTCTTTTATGTGATCAGGTATTTTATTATAAACTGTTATACACATAGCAAAAATATAATTTTGAAATCGTTTTGTTTTTGGTACACAGTCAAGTAGCAATTTATTTGGATTTCGCATCGACCTCTGTGTTGTATCTCGTGCTAGCGTAAATTTATAAATATTTTGCTTAACAAACATACTGACCTCCAAAATATATAAGCACGGCAGCGGTAATATGTTAAGCAACCTAAAGTTCATTAAAGCAAGGTCCATTATCGCTAAAGTTGTTACAATGTATGAAACTGAAACAAGCCATCGAAACATCACGTAACTTTTGCATACATTTTGTTGACGATAACGAAGTTCGCTATAGAATGATTGCATCTTGTCTAAGGGCCCTGACGTCCTACCGACTGTACTAAAGTAGTTCTATCTCGAGAAGTAAGTGCCTACCTAAGTCCAGTATCTACTTAACAAAAGATTTATGCTCAAAAAATATTTTAGTCTTTGTATTAAGACTTATTTAGCATCGGTATAGGTAAAAATACATAAAGGCGTGATAAAAATAGACTACGTATATTATTAAGTTCTAGTAAGAATAGCATAAAACGAAGACAGTAAAATTCTGTACATTTTTAAAAAATATTACATTTTGTCTATACGCATGTTAAAGTAAAAAAAGTAAAGTTAGCCTATTAGATCCCAGTGTTGGGCAAAGGCAACGCCTCAAAGATGTGGAGGTATGAGCCAACTCCACCACGCGGGCGTGCGTATTGGTGGAGGGGTGTCTGCAAGGCAAGTTGCCAACTGTCAGATGTTATCAAGCCGCCCTAAGGCCTCTGACTAGGCTTAACGGCTTGTTCGCATGTAATATGCCTATTTCCCTAGGCTCCAAGTCTGCATTTTTTTTAAATTAAAAGGCAGACAGTTGACTGCCAGATCGTAAGCGACGCTTCGGGCGAGGATGGGTCATGTTATTTATTCTTTACTTTTAAGGCACTAACACACACACACACACTCACACACAGTGAGAGACATTAATACACGCCATGTTATCTGATGACCGTTACTTAAAATTTAGTAAATAAAAATAAAAAAACCGACTTCAAAACTGCCTACAGCGCTAATTAAAACAAAAAAAATTATAAACTTTAAACTAAAAAGTACAAAATAATATTTAAATTACCTAACAGTTCTAAGAAATTATACAAGAAACCTATTTCCAATTTATTATCTGTTATTTTTTGGAGTCGGTGCCAGCCACGCTTAGAGTAGATAAAATATCTAATCTAAGCAGCCAAGAGATGGTTTAATCCCGTCCTTACTCGCAAAAAAACATTAGAATTAAAATTTCTGGCACCGACTCCAAAAAATAACAGATAATAAATTGGAAGGAGCTGCGCCTTTGACTTTGTTTTGTTAGCATCCTATACAGTACCTGGCAAACTCCTGCTCATCACACAAACATTTGCTCCTTGTGGGATTCGAACCCGCAATACAAGACTACACCAAGACGGTCGTCTGTTAATAAACTCCTAATTTTTAAGGAGTTCCACCATCAGCTCAGCTCCACATAATGTTGACTATCAGACGTAACAACTTGTTAACATTAAGATAATAGTGCGAAAACCCTATACGTGCATTTAAAATTTGAGGGTTTCCCTCGGTCACACCAAGATCCCATCATCAGATCTCGACTGGGCCACAATGGGACCAACTAGAAGGTATAACCTCTAAGTAATCATTTTTTTTTTCAAATCGGTCCACAACTGACTGAGATATGAGGTAACATAGCCACCAAAAAAAACATACAGTCGAATTGATAACCTCCTCCTTTTTTGAAGTCGGTTAAAAATGTAAATCCGTCATTAGCTGTAAGTCTTACAAGTCTGTATTTTACGTTATCATTAAGAGCTGAGGATTTTGTAATACAAATAAAATAAAGTAACCAGGTAGTATTAAGGGAGCACTTCAGCATTGGATTCATCTATTTAAATACATAAAATTATTGTGTTCGGTCTGTAAAAATACATAATTTACGATTATACATAGATACTCGAAAGTTTAGTCATATTAGTCCGTGCCACCGCGGAATAAACTCACTAACATTAATCCTAAAGATACATTTGCTTTTAAGATTTTTATCATTCACAATGTTATTTTCATAAGTTTAAATAACGCTGACGTCACGCAATGGCCCGGTTAGCCAAAAGCCGTGGGTTAAAATCCTGTAAGAGGGCTAGTCTTACTTTCTATTCTTTAGTCGGATCCAGTGACCTCCTTTGAGGCGAAGGTTGAAGTTGTCCTTGGCCAGCTCGGCAGGGATGCAGGTCTTGGCTGCTGGGGATATGTCCATGTGGAGTAGCAGCTGGTACAGCATCACCTTTACTTCGCAGAGAGCGAATCTTGACCCTGTGTGAAACAAAATTATGTTAGGAACAACGTGTGTAATCACCAGCCAGCCAACCAACCAGTTACTTTTTTACTGGTTAGCTAATTTTAAAGTGACGCGATGCTTAAATATTTGGTAAATCTTAGGTAATCTTTTGGTAATCTAAGTATAAAATACCCTGAGCGTCCGAGTAAGTACCTACGAGTACAGGTTGCTAAAAAGAGGACGACACACCGGAAACACACACATGCCTAGTTTAGTCACAAATTATATAAGTTTAGTGGCGGGTGTTATGTTACTCGGTGGTTCCCGCATGTTTAGAGGTCGTATGAATGGCCAATAATTGTTTGTATTTTGGTAAAAATAAACCCCATCTTTTATTTCTGAGTATCTTAAATAGCGAAATACAAGCAGTCTTATTACAAAAAAAGTTAGACCAGGGCCCTATTTCACCAAGCCGACAATTGTCAGTGACATATGTCGGCTAAAAATTGTAAATAGGAATACTTAGCACTTATGTGACAATTGTCAGTATCAGTACAGTGTTGTGAAACAGGAATATTTTTTACAACTCGACATATTTGTAGAATTGTCGGGGATTATTGACATGAGGTCGGAGCTGAGTCTATTTTGCGTGACAGCTGTAGTGTTTTTGCCGTGCAAACAAAAGGTACAGCTGTGATAGCGATTTGGACAGGTTCCATACAGAAGAGAGAATGGTTAAATATTTTGATTGAAATCAGTAACTTCGTATTTAAAGAAAAATATAGAATAAGTAATGTTATAATGAATGAATAATTTATTTATTTATGTCAACAAGGGGACCAATTACAAATTTTAAATACAAAACAAATTAAATATCAATCAAAGTAGAATGGCAATATCAGCCAGTGCATGTACCATGTTACAGTGATACATGTACTGGCAGTCAAAACGCTCGGCGAAAGCGCTCAGGATCCTGTTCGGGCTGGCCCGCACCCTGCGCACCAGGGATGTACACCGCTCACGCATGATTGTATTAAAACGTACCACGCGCGCTTCATCGAACATCCCTGAGGCGCTATAGAAGCGAG
Source organism: Pyrausta nigrata (assembly GCA_949316185.1). Taxonomy (NCBI): domain Eukaryota; kingdom Metazoa; phylum Arthropoda; class Insecta; order Lepidoptera; family Crambidae; genus Pyrausta; species Pyrausta nigrata. The sequence continues at coordinate 1,679,638 of OX438943.1, forward strand.
GCAGCCCCAACAACACCCTGAATGCGTTATTGTATTGGACTCGTAGGGCGCTGTACTGCTTCCGCGTGTAGCTGCTCACCACAGACTGCTCGTGTAGAAGACAAAATAGTTGTAAACTGTAGACATGAACTTATACTACACAGAAGCAATACTGTATTGAATAGTGTAATGACGGGAAAAAATGAAAAACTTAAAATTGATATTCAGAAAGTTCAGTGGCGAGTACCACATGTAAGAGTTTCCGACCGAGACCGATTATCATTACTTAAACATTTAGAAAAAGACCGCCCTGTACAACCAGCTTTCAGGAATTGGGATTTGTATGAATATCCTTTACTACCAAAAACAACAAAACATTCATGGTCGGTTAAAACAGCTTCTCAGATGGAAAAACCAAGATTCGTAATATTTGGTATGCAGACCAACAGAAAAACAAATACTTCAAAAAGCTCCTCCGAATTCAATCATTGCAACGTTAATAATATCAAGTGGTTTTTAAATTCAGAATGTTTTCCCTATGACTCATTCATTAATATGAAGGTTTGAACATATCATTCAAAACGCAATTATTCATTTCGAACACTTATATCGTCTTCTTGAATAGACATCGTCTTGAATAGACGTTACCTAAGCATTTGAACTGACCTTCTTGTTGAGAATTAGGTATCCTGGATCTACGGAAGATCCAGAAAAGATCTTCCGTTGATCCAGGATCCCTAATTCTCAACTACTGGCAACGCTCTACGCTCCCTTTCTATGTCGGCATTGTATTTCAAGTCCGGGGTTAGAATGTGCCCAAGGTATTTAAATTTAAATTGTTCTACTCTATTAAGGGGACAACCATTTAGTCTAAGTTTCGGTGTTTGACTTAGGGACCTCGCCCGGGCCTGAAAGATCATCCACTCACTTTTCTTTACATTATAAAGCAAACCGTTATAAATGAAATAACTTTAAAACATTATTTGTGACAATTGTCGCGCCTGTCACGTTTGGTTAAATAGGGCCCAGGTTTAAAACAGGACTCAATATTAATAGACATATAAAAATGAATGACACATCGATGACATGACCTTAAAGAGATATGTTTTCTAATTGGTCGGTTTATACCTACATAGTCCTGGGTTAAAACCGGTACTAAGTTTTTGTAGTGTTTGAGAGCGTAAAATCTCCAAATGATTTTGGAATTACACAATTTTATTTATTATTAATATTTAGAATTACAATTGTTTTTTAAGTTATTGACACTATTTGCTTACGGCATGAATAAATGAGCTGTAAAAATACACAAACACGCACACATACACATATACGCACGCACACACACACACATACACACACACACACACACACACACACACACAAACACGCATATCCACGTATACATAATGCGCGCGTATGCGCAAGCAACCTAATGCATGCGATTAATTTTGTTTTTCTTATTATTTTTTCATTCTGTTTTGTAACTTTGCGTACCTACCTTTACCTTGACGCTTAGACGATTTGGGAGGGCGGTAGCTTCCTACTACAGGTATTATTATACTTGAAAGGAATTTTTCAATTAGCATAGGTAGGTTATATTTTACTTTACATACCGAATTCTATTTGCATCTGCTACAATTTATTTTTATTGCAAAATATTGAGCTAAAACTGATTTAAAATGATATTTGCTCGTATAATGGCCTGTTTTGTTCAAAGACACATACCAATGCAATTCCTGGGTCCGAGTCCAAACGGCATGTACGTGAACGGTATTATGTTGTGCTTGTTTTCTTCAGAAAACCTCTCAGGAATGAACTTGTCAGGGTCCGGGAAGAATTCTGGGTCTCGGTGGAAGGCCCAGACAGGGACGGCAAGGACTTCACCTTTACGCATCTGAGGACATGAGGAGTATGGTTTAATGGGAGATTTTGTCGTCACAGAAAATCATCATCTTTATCCTAGCGTTATGGTTGTGCACTCGCACGCGAGGGCCTAGGATCCGTTGGCTTTGATCCAGGATATGGAAGATCAGGTAAACAAACAAAATAAGCCGTCGAAAAGAACTACTTCCTTAATTTGTCCATTATATTTAGTTTTGTATAATCAAGTAACAAAGCGATAGTAAAATATTATTTTATATTTCTCGGAGATTTAATTCCCTTCCATTGACTGGGAAGTCGAGTTTAAAAAATTTGAAAATTTTAGATGTGTCTAAGTGCCTCTCGAAAGCCAAAACACAATATTGTTAGTATAAATTTCCCAGATTATCTTCTTTTTTTTAATAGCGAGGGATGTGCGCCATGGCCTTTTTTCATCGAAATATTGACTTTGCGATAATAACCAATTTAAATCCTCAGAGATTTTATCATTAGCAAAGAAAGTCTAGTTTAAAAAAACCGGCCAAGTGCGAGTCGGGCTCGTGCACGAAGGGTTCTGTATTCCCTAGGGTGGCTACAATCACTTCAAAACGCTTTTACATTTAGGTGACTTTAGCAGCGCGACTTTGGCGTATACAGTCGCGCTGTCGAAGCTTTTTAAAAGTGTCTCCAGAATGGTTATTATTGTCCTATAATAAAACAACACTAGCTCAACGCCTTGATTGAATGCAGAGAGCGCATGCGAATGTTGCGCAGCTATACCGCGCGGATGTTGCGCTCCGTTTATAGTATGAAATTATCAGCAAAGTCGTCTAAATTTATTTTTAATGGATAACCATGCCCTAATTAATGAATTATGAAGTAGGTATGTAGGTGACAATAACACTTATTACAAGGACAATAATTCATCTCTAACAGAAGCTTTAACTTTGCCATTAAATAACTATTGTTGTTACATACAATTGGCGCCATCTCTCGGATAACTGTTATACTGCTATAAAAACTAACTACTGCGCTTCGCGCAATGCATATCGAACACAAATTGAACGTTTCTCATGTACCATAGCTCAAGAGCTATGGTACATGAGAAACGTACGTTACGTAAAAAAGCGTAAAACAACATAAATTACAAGTAAAAAACCCTTTAGCCAGCCATAGTTCGAAGCCCGCCATATTAGATTTACAGTGAGGTCACTTTTTTATCCAATTATTCTCAGCAAGCATTTTGATTTGATACCCATATTGCAGAAAGCATAAAAAACTAAGGCCGCTATGTTTAGAAGTCCGCCATATTGGATTAAGAGTGACGTCACCTTCTATATCGAGTTATTCTCAGCAAACTCTTTCATTTGATACCCATATTGTAAGGAAGCATGAAATCATAGTCCGCCCTATTCGATTTGGAGTGACGTCACCATATTTATGGATATGTTATCAGCAAGCCCTTTCATTTGATACCCATATTGTAGGAAAGCTTTAAAAACATGACTATGTTTGTCTGTTATCTTTAAAAGTCCGCCATATTAGATTTAGAGTGACGTCACTTTATTTATCGAGTTATTCTCAGCAAACCCGTTCAATTGATACCCACATTGTAAGAAAGCAAAGAAAACTTAGTCTGCCATCCTTAGAAGTCCGCCATATTGGATTTGGAATGACGTCACCTTATTTATCGATTTATTCTCAGCAAGCCATTTCATTTGATACCCATATTAGAGGATTGTATTTACAAGTCGGCCATTTTGATTTTTTTAGTAACGTCACTTTATTTTTTGAGTTACGCTCAGCAAGCCCTTTCATTTGATACTAATATTGTAGAAGTGCATCGTACATAACGACTCCGCCATCCTGGATGGTCCGCCATGTTGAATTTAGAATGACGTCATATCATTGTCATCCAAACTAAACGTGTATACAAAATTTCAGCTCAATCGGTTGAAGATATCTGTTTCAAAATTGAGTTGCAAGATTCCACCCGAACAAACATACATAGTTAGTTACATTGCAAGCTAAATAAAAGCTTGTAAAACAGAAGTACATGCGTTTTTCTTTCGCAATTGTTTAACGCACATTAAGTGTGCTAATTTCGTCACTGTACTTATGTATGACTTGGCGCAGTGCGAAAAACGTTACTAAGAATGTTAATTTAGAAGACGTGCGTTCGAATCTTGTTGCGTGTTTTTTTTGTATTTATTCAAGTTCATAGCTTTTTTCTTTTTTAAACAAGAATTGGTATGAGCATCAAAATTAGTGTAACAGATTTTAAATCCTACACACACAGACTAAAATTGCAAAAAAAATGCAATCCGCTGACTAAAACTAAGGCCAATTTCGGATAAATTTGACGTGCAATTAATATAGGTAATCGATGTGGAAATCAAATTTCTGTAGGTACATTAATTAAACAACTTTTTAGCAGCTTTTTTTTTTTAAAAAAATATGTACATTTTTAAATTTATTGTTTACTAGCAGTTCCCCGCGACTTCGCCCGCGCCAAAAGTTGGATTTTCCATACAAATTTTCATCCCCCCATTTCACCCCCCTGATGATTTTATATCGCGACAAAAAGTAGCCTATGTCCTTTCCAGTGTCTCAAACTATCTCTGTGTCAAATTTCATTTGATTCGGTCCAGTAGTTTCGGAGCCTATTCGATGCAAATAAACAAACAAACAAATCTTTCCTCTTTATAAAATTGTTAATCAATATTTATATTTGCAGTGCAATAATTTATTTCAAGTAAAAATAGTATAATTGAAATTTGATAGATGCTTTATGTCTTTGCTGTGCATATAAATATACCTCGAAAAAAAAAGCGTACATTTCGATAACATCAGTATTATATCCCTGGGATCGATCCCAGATTCTTACGATCATACCCAAGATGTTAACCACTGGGCCAAGCGTGCTTATGGTTATCTAACGAAAAGTAATAAAAAGTACGTACTCCAAGAAAAAACTCATTTTAGCGCGAACTTAAAAAACAACAATACCAAATGACGCCATCTAGTGACGAATGTCAGAGGTAACTTATATTAGTATTCGTTTACTTTATTTGCATACACCGTGCGCCCAGTTGCACGAGAATTTTATAAAATTATTGGTAAATGATAAAATGTTTCTGTAAAACCATATCAATATTTAATAGGAATTAAGATGTTTCGTGGTCTATTTTTAAATCTACCTAAACATAATTATAGAACAGTATAATAAGCATAGCGCTATCGCTCCATCTACTTATTTTTTGGACCAGCATTTTGTCCTCGCGATGACGATCGAAAAAGCTCTTTTTGTATTTGATTTAACAACAATTAACGATTTTCGGACTTTTTCATTAACTTATGCTGTAAGACCTTCCTTCTTGCCAAATTTCATGGTTCTAGGTCTATAGGAAGTACCCTATAGGTTTTGATTCCCCTGAGAAATGGGGAAAAATGATAGAAAATTGGACATAATTGGCCGTATCTTTTTTCAGCGTTAACTTAAAAGCTTGATTTTTTCACATCATTAAGGGACCATAGACATAAGAATTTGATGTTAATTTTAACTTTATACCTGCACGCGTTCCTGAGTAAAAGGGTCTTGACAGACAGACGGACAGACGGACAGATGGACAACAAAGTGATCCTATAAGGGTTCCTTTTTTCCTTTTGAGGTACGGAACCCTAAAAACAAAATAAATATTCGTCACCGAGCGAGATTCGAACCCACGCGTTCTAGATTTCTTCAGTCCCACTTTTACGCACTTCGCCACGACGCTCATGTTAACTAGTGCGAAATTAGCTACCGTATTCTGCGTCGAACAATGCAAAAGGAAAATGCATGAAAATTTTAAAACAAGTTTTCCCAAACATAACTAATCTAGATCAATTTTTCAACCCTGATACCCCCTAATATACTCCGATACATACTAAATATCAGCGAAATCGTTAGAGCAGTTTCCGAGATCACAAATATATATATGTCGGAGCGCGAGGCGATTGGCGGTGTTTATTTTGAAGTTTCGAGCTGTCAGAACGCGATGACAGACGTCATTCGATTTTGAAGTTTAAACATCACATCATATGCTTACGTTAAACTGTAGCTATTTATCAAGTTTAGTCAGAAACGTCAAGTAGTTTACTTGGGCATGGTGGATACGGCGGTGGCAGCACTTGTTTCTGTCATTTTGACGTTTCGTTTGACGGGAACGTGAGAACCCCGTGGGATTGTTATGGCCGGAGTGCCGACACAAATGGTTGGGTGGTTGTGTCTTGTAGAGTTTTGCGTCGCCGTATTGAACTTGCCGCGTTTCTTGACTGTAATCCGAAGCCATCTTGTTCGCTGTTTGTTATTTTGTGTTAAATTGATTGTGATAATGAAAATAGACGTCTGTAATAACTAACCGGACTAATATTTCGTGTACGCCATGTATGAGCCTTTCTTATAACGATCCCTCTTACGTCTACGTCGTTATATAAATAAATAAATAAATATACAAGAATTGCTCGTTTAAAGGTATAAGATATAAACTTACGTAATAATCTTGTGTGACTTGACTGTTGGGTTTTCCCAAATTGTAGTCCTTGATACACATTCTATCCGTGGCGACGGCTGGAGGCCATAGCCTGAGCACCTCTACAACAACGAACAAGATTGAAGAACACATTCATACTAATTTCTAGATATTGAACGCTATTTACTAACACTTTGTGATTAAATGAAGTTAACATTTATATTTTGGGGTGTGTTGAAGAGCTATTGAATTATTTAATCCTTCATAAAGTGTCTGGCAGTCTTTTTCTTTTCCTTTGACAAAGAGAGTGACAGAACGAGTCTTAATATAGATTAAATTTATTTTTCTTTTATCTAGTTTATATCCTTCTGTATTCAAATTGAGATAGCGAAGTCTGGTGGATGCTAAAACGTAGTCAAATCTTATTAAATATCCAACTAAAGGTCCTTGGTTCGTATCCCAGGTAGGCCAAAATTATTTCCTGTCCTAAAATAATTCAAAATCAACCCGGAATCAGGATACCCTGTGCCTCGAAAGGCACGTTAAGCCGTTGGCCATGTTATAGTAGATTGCCGTTTCATCTGATCAATGGACAGCTAAGGCCCACTTGCCACGTCCGGATTATCTGATCTGGATTTGTTCAAGGCATATTATATCTAAGTTGAAAGCCCACTTGCGCCAGCTAATCTGGACTGGCGCAAGTGGACCTTCTGGATTAGCTAATCTAGACTTTTGCAAATGGGCTTTCAACTCAGATAACAGGTCTTGAAAAAGTCCGGAATAGCTAATCCCGACGTGCGCAAGTGAGCCTAGCTTATTACCTGAGACCACCATATCCATATACGCCATATTCTGAATAGAATTGAAGTCGAATTTGCCGCCATTCTTCGCATCGTGTTGCTTTATCTCTGCTACCAACTTGTCCTGGACATCTGGGTTGACAGCGAGCTCGTGTAAAGCAAAAGACATGGCCGATGACACGGTTTCGAAGCCAGCCACGAAGAACAGAATGGCTTGGGCGATCAGGTCTTCATCAGTCCATGCTGGAACACAAAAGTTATGTGTAGATAAATTATCATCCTCATATACATATATTTATGAGCTAGGCTCTTGTTGGTAGAGTAACCGCCTTTCCGCTTTTTTTTTGCTTGTGGTTTGATTTCTAGGTTACGACGTGACGTTATTTTTTATCTAGATCGATAGAACTTGAGATGTAAATAGGTATTTGTTGTGCGTTACGAGAAAATCGTTTGCTTTCAAATTGCAATAATTATAATAGAATTCAGGGAAGCATTAAAACTTCCAAAGTTAGGCAGGCAATGAAAATGCTAACTAATGAGAAAACGTTAATTCATATTGCTTGATTGCAATCGCAAACTTGCGGTACAACTTCAGGTGGGACTCGAACCCACGACCCTTCGCCATCCACTATTTTTGTAAGTGCTTGCTATGCCAGTGAGTACGCGTTTGATTTCATCAATACTTGAGTGATGTGCTCACAAGTAAAATCTTTTGAGTGCATTATTAACTTTAGTTTACACTCACAAAGAAATTGGGAAAAAGTTCCTGGTGATAATCAGTATCATGACATGCTTTGTGCTGTCAAGATTTATGCTACGGAACCTTTTTGGCACACACTTAATCTTATGCTAATGTACCGTACCCACCTAAGTATTCATATGATTCGTAATTATTCTCATATGATATCGTTGCCTTGTTTTAATCGCAAAATAATGATAAATTGCAAGTTATTCTTACACCTGTTTATATTTTTCTTCCCAACGGTCGACTCTTCAACCGTCGCGAACCCTGCGTCTGCGTCCTGGGCATCTTTTTCCTCGTGCGTTAGTTTTCCTGTAACAACCCAATGATAATCAGAAATATTCAATGATATTTCAATAAAATAAAATAAGCGTGTCTTCAATGAATCTTACAAAACAGTGTCTGTCTATGATTATTTTTTTATAAATAAAAATATAATCATAGACAAAATAATCAAATAATTGTTAACTAGCCGTACTGTAATATTTAGCTAGAGGAACATCATTAACTAGAGGTAGTATTAATAAAGAGGAACTTTTATTAATAAAAATAATTGTCACGACCTTAGTTTATATCAGAAAGCAAGATAGGGTAAGGATAAAAGATAAGCATCTCATGAATTTTCAGATTCAGTCAAGTCATAGCGTATTCTTACCATTTTGATTTAATTTAAGGTAATAAAACTGAGAACCTTTCTTAGCTTCCATTAGGAGATGTATCATGTCCGGCCTAAGGATGTTTCGCTGCTCCCGATCTTGCATGGTAGCCAGTACCAAATCCCTGAAGAAGTGTGATACCCTTTTTGGAAACAATGTGATATTCAATTTCTGAAAGAGGAGTTAAGTTTGGGTTTGAGTTCATAACCGACTCCACGCAGCAGCAGCAGCAGACGACGTGTCGATTCTATACTACAGGTTCTAAGTATTTCTATGAAAACGTCGCTATAGCTCGACAAGTTTGTGCGTCCTTCCATGCTCCGTGCGCGAGACGTGCGGGGGGCGTGGAAGCGCCAATCACACGCGATTGTCGAAGATAATCCTCCTACTTCACCCATCACCCGCAACGTTGTACTTAACTATTATATAATCTGTGGCAACATGACGTCTAGCGTACCTCGCCCCCCACACCACAGGCAACCGCAGGAAGGTCGCGCAAGAACTTATCGGACTATAACCTCGTGTCATGCATGAACATGATTAGATTGTTGTATCTGCTGTCATCTACTTATAACTGCAATCACTACAGCAGTTAGATTTACCTATCAAAGATAGGATCAGGGCCCTATTTCACGAAAATATTAGTCTACTAGTATATTAGCTATTAGTTACTAGTGTTAAAATTACTAGTCCTAATATTTTCTGTTTTTCAAAAACATGTACTAGACTAATAACTAACAATAGCAGACTAATAGAAAATATTAGTCTGGCTTGGATGTTTATACACATATTCTCCATCCATGATTATAAAAACCGGGCAAGTGCGAGTTGGGATCGCGCACAATTGCAAAGTAAATTAATAATTGATATATTTTGTAAGTGCTTCTGGTTAAAAAGACAATATTTTATAAAAATACACTGTTAAATTTAAGTCTAATAGTTTGAGCTAATATATTTTACAAGCCTTCTGAGACTAAAAGTTTTGTTAGTGTAATTTACAAGAGTATTTAAAAACTTTATTTTTTCGAGAAACCACATTGTATGTAATTTTTGCTAATATTTATTAGCTGGTAACTAGTAACTAATATTTTACTACCGTAGCTTCGAGAAACGCACACTAGCAAATTTGTAAAAAATATTAGTTCATAGACTCATATTATTAGTCTAATAAGTTTCATTCGTAAATAGGGCCCAGGCGGTAACGAAAAATGGCGGTTAGTATTTTTGATGTCAGTAGGTAATATGAAAACCATCGGGGCACGCATTAGCGTAGCGTATATTTTACAAACAACAGTAATTCGTACTGAATTGGGTACTTGCTTTCCCTCACAGCTATTCTCGTTAACGGCATGTATCCATTATAACATCATCAGCATCATCAAATTTAAGAGCTAGGCTCTTGTCGGTGGAGTTTTTTCCATTCCTCTCTGCGTTCCGCCCTTCTCTTAACCTCCCGATACGACCCTACATTTATCTTTTCTTTTATTTGCTGCATGTAGCTTATTCTTGGTCTTCCTCGCTTCCTTTTTCCATCCATTATAACATCCTCGAAAATTCAAAAGTTTTTGCATGAGGAATCATAAAAAACCACCTTTCCTTACAAACTCATGCGTTTATTTTTAGCTGAACCACATTCCCTTGTAAATGTACAGTCACGAGCAATGAAATGTATACAAGTAAGTTTTTATGCCATTGTAATAAGGTCTTAAATCTAATGCAGATGTTATGTACATATTGATGCTCGGGGCTGTACATCAAGATCGTGCAGCTCGCTCAATTGGAGTACTAGCGTGGTTCAATGATCTTGACCTCGTATTTCTATTATATCAGGCCACAATCACAAGTTGACGTGTATGTCGTAGCCAGTGTGTCCCAGTGGTCCCCCACTGGCCAATATTTTGTATTTGAGATATTTTGTATTCGCCATTTTGACAAAACGTCTGTCAAACGATATTGGTTATAGGCACTGACCTCTATAATACAAGTACGCTGGACTGCATATTGTCGACCTAGGGATGAAGAAGTCATTTGATTATCGCCATTTTGGCGCTGACGGCTGTAGTGAAAGTGTGGTGACCGTCCACAGAACTAATGAGAGTTAACATAAACATATGCAAGTTACTCTCGTTTAGCTCCCTGGACAACGGGTGGGGGCGCTTTGATTCGGCACAAAAATTATCATGTCATTTCTTAGAAAATGTTTAGTCCAGCTCCAGCGTACTTGTAAACAGCACACACCACTGGTCACCGACATCACCGACCACTATTGGCGGCCACCAACCACCTTCGTTTACGCGGGACTGAAGAACGTGGTGCGCGACAGCCATTGGCTGTGGTCGGTGGCCCATCTGCGAGGAGCCTTAACTAATTTTTAAAGTTGGTTAGAAGATCACACCTTGGTCAACCTTGGGAAGTTAGCCATGACGAAGAGCAGGATTAGCTGGAAGAACTTAAAGTTGGAAGCCGTCTTCCCCATGGTGTAGAACTCGTTGTTGGGGTCCATGAGCGAGTCCACCTTCAGCCCGAAGGCGCAGGAGGCTATCACGTCGTTCGCATACCGAGTGGTCAAGTCCTTGCAGTCTATGTCGATGTAATCCTCTGCAAGGGAGACAAGACAAGTGACACAAGACAAGTGGACTTAAGTTCAGTCACTCTCTCTCTGTGCTTAGCAACCAAAAAGAGACAGACTAACTGCCACACTCAGAGACATCAATTAAAATTAATCTCTAAATATATTAATATTGTATCCTTAAATCTTACAAGCGGTTCCCCGCGACTTCGCCCGCGCAAAGTCAGGTTTTCCAAATAAATTTTCTTGCCCCATTTCATCCCTTTTATGTTTATATTTCGCATATAAACATAAAAGGGATGTTTATATGCGAAATATAAACATATTTTTTGATCGCATATAAACATATTTTTTAAGTTGCCTATGTCCTTTTCAGGGTCTCAAACTATCTCTATACCAAATTTCATCTAAATCGGTTGAGCGGTTAAAGCGTAACTGGGTAACAGACACATAGACACACTTTCTCATCTATACATATAATAAAACAGTAAATCCAATGCGTCTGTACATTGCGTATTTTTACCAAAAACTAATTAAGGGCGATGGTAAAATAGTAACAGAATAGGAATCTACAACTTTTAATTTTTTTCTCTGTTTGTCTGTTTATCTGTTTGTCTATTTGTACACGCTAATCTCCGGAACTACTGAACGGATTTGAATGAAACTTTTTATTGTGTAGCTATTGAGTCTGGGCAAATACTAGGCTATAAATTATTTTGAAGATCGGAGTACCTGACGTGGAGCCTTAGCAGTACACTTAAACTAAGCGAGCTATGAAAGCAGCGCCTTAAGAAAAGTTATTAAGCGTGATGAGCATCTTCTATTGACGTACACAAATTGAAGGTCTGAAGCAACTGATATGGAAACCTAGCAGCTCAGCTTAACTATAAGAGATATGAATAGAGCGCCTCAGGGAACATTGTTCAGCATGATGAGCATTTTCTATTAACGTACACAAATTGAAGGTTGGAAGCAACTGATTTATTTATTTATTTTTATTTATCATAAGGTACACCAACAGTACATATATATTTACATTAAATATGATTTAAAACAAAACTTTAACATCTTATATATATACCCATTGTAGGCGTACACAACATTGAAAACAAGAAACAATAATACACACAGGGAACGATAGGTTAGTAAATATATAATTAAAGTGTTATTGTTACTCCTTTTGTTTAATGAGTAGTTTCCGCACATTGTTTATAAAATTCGGCAACCTGTCACGAAAAACGTCCAGGCTCCAATCGTTACAGTTTGTATTTAATGCATTATATTGTGCATAGCACCGGACTAGTGGAGCCTGCCTGCCAACGTTAGTTCTTAGTGTGGGGAGTGCAAAAATTTTACGTACTGGCTTACGGGGTATGCGAAATGGGACAGCAATTGAGACAGTTTCCACAAGTTTGTTACATTTTAATGTTCCATTGAGAAGCCCGTGCAGAAACGCCAGGTCCCGCACTGATCGCCTGAGCCGTAGGCTATCAATGTTAAAGAATGAGAGCCTTTGGTTGTAGGGGGCTCTGTGCGAGATTCCAGAAGATATGAACGCGAGGTGTTTTGAGAACAACCGTTGGATCTTTTTGATTCGCTGGGAATGTACGGCGTAAATGGGGTTCCGTGCTACGCTTGCGTATTCTAAAATGCTCCGAACTAACGCGTTGAACAGGATAATTCGTGTGCTAACATTCCGAAAGCCCTTGGTAACCCCTTTAATGAATCCTATCATCATTGACGCTTTTTTAACTATGTTATTAATATGTGGAACGAAGCTTAACTTATTATCGATGACAACGCCTGACTGATATAGAACCCTAGCAGCTCAGCACAACTATAAGAGATATGAATAGAGCGCCTTAGGGATCATTGTTCAGAGTGATAAGCATTTTCTATTGACTAACACAAATTGAAGGTCTGGAGCAATTGAGATGCTAAATTACTTTAGACTGATTTTCAAACTCCCAAGCTAATTCTACTGTCTCCAAGTTACGATCTGGTGACTGAAACTTGGAGAAATCGAGAGAATCCTTCAGATAGTTTTATGGTGCTGACCTGAACGCTAAGTAGTTCATGGATAATTTCACCACAGACAGTTTGCTGAAATTTTGGTAAATTCATGTATTTGTTAATTTGTTGTTAAAAAGATAAAATTTAATTGGCACTATTTTTTTATACTACTTATCACCTACTAAAGGAAATTGAACTATAAGAATAGTCTTACTTACTTTACGATGTAGGGGAAAGGTTAGGTAGGCCTTTGCCTTGCAGTGGACACGACAGGCTCCTAATAATAATAACTTTACGATAGTAGTTACTTAGAAACCGACCTTTGAGTAGGCTAGGGACACAATAAATAGATGCTAAACCACATTCTTCTATTGCGTAGGGAGGTTTGAGTCTGACCTGAACACTAAAACCTAAAGTTGTCTATATTTTTTTACAAAGTAATAAAACTGCCTTCAATAAAGTAACCTAAAAATTTAAAAAATGTCTTTTACTAACAAAAGATATACGACAATGAGTGCCTATTGACCTTGATTTTTCATTCCTCTCTTCTCCTTACGACATGGAAGAGTAAGAGATCATGACTACTGGATTGCGGCGCGAGTATAAAATATTTTGTATCATCGATCGTCCACGCGTACGAAGTCGCGGGCAACAGCTAGTTTATAATATAAGTATGGATTGATTCCTAAATCCTACAAGGAATGGGACTAGTTCTTAAAACCTTACCCTTGGCATCATCGATCTGCTTCTTTAACGAGGTGATCATCTGATTGCCCACCTCTACCATAAAGGGCACCATGACTCGTATCTTGGAGCTGGTGAACGCTGGACTGAGGGTAGACCGCATGTCCTTCCATTCTTGGCCTTGGAAGCAAAACACACCGTTTATTTACAAAGATTTCAAGCTACAATCTTTCAAAACTTTCAAAGCAAAGTAGAAAGTTCTGGTTTTACGACCTCCATAACTGTTACTTCCAAATCTAAAAACTTTTTGAATATTACAAACCTAGACACTGCCAGAGTTATCTCGGCTATTGGAATACATACATAAAACAAAATTAGGGGAAAATATTTCAAAGTTTGTAAGTCCACGGTTCTAAGTAAAATTATGTACATAGGCAGGCCTGTGTATCTCCCCGCGTTGTAGCAAAAACGTACCTACGCGCGGCGACCCTTACTTAGGGGCTAAAACAAGTTGCGTGTCGCTACCAACCAGCGACACGCCCGCGCGTTTTATTCACCGGCGGCCGCGCGGCTACGTTGCTGGCTAGACGAGAATAAATAAAGTACTAGAAAGAGGCGCTAGATGTCGTTAGAAGCTTCTCGTAGCAGTCAACCCTATCGCGTCGCGTGATATAACGTCACTGAATAGGTTTAGTATATTATGAATCATATTCCAGAGCAATAAGTATGAAATTATCTTGCAATGGATTTTTGTAGGTGTCTACACGAAAATGTGCTTGACTCTTAGGCGAACTAAATTACGCCATTATTGACGACATTGAGTAGACATTTCTTTGAATACAATTGCTAAGTCATACTTCTGTACGAAGTACTAGTACTTATTCTGTGACATAGGACTTTTTTCGGCAATAATATTGGTCGGCAACTGTAATAGACCAATTTGGAGCAATAATTAGAGCAATCTGAAGCAAACACAATGAATTGCAGCAATTTTTTTTTGAATATTGCTTCTTATTGCGGTTTGGATTTTTAAAATTAATTTTCTTTTTATCTCTTATATACGTATAATAACTACTTCTAGTTTTCGAGAGAGGAACAGGCCGGCAGAAATGCCTAGTTTTTTAAAGTTGCTCTATATTGCATGGTACGGGGTAGTGTGGCCGTATCTCAGCACAGGTTACTACATTTTGCCATCGGTCTAAATTGCTTGATATGGCGAGACGTCATAGGTGGCGTGTATTGACAGTAAAGTTAGCCTATATAGATCCCACTGCTAGGAAAAGGCCTCACCCCAACTATGAGGAGGTATGAGCCATACTCCACCACGCGGGCTCAGTGCGGATTGGTGGAGGGGTGTCTGTAAGGCAAGTGACAAACCTTACTGTCAGATGTTATCGAGCCGCTCTAAGGCCTCTGACTAGGCTTAACGACTATAGCCGGGACCAACTGCTTAACGTGCCTTCCGTAACACGGAGATGCTTGTCATGGACGTCACTTAAATGGTCGGAATGGTCACCCACCCAATCACGACCGCGCCGTGGGTTGCTTAACTTTGATATCACTACCAAAGCGCTGCCGCCACTGCGCACAAGCACCGTATTGACAGTAATTGAGGAATTTGACTTAATTCAGGATGTAAGGTTTTTTTTCCTTGAAGTAAAGACTAAATAGAAATAGACTGAAGTAGTTATTTTGTAATTAATTATTGGAAATGTAAACTTGTGACATCATAAGCATGCCTATGACGACTTTCTCTCATATTTACAGGATTGTCTTTGGAAGCAAACTTTTTTTCGATTGGAAACTCGCGCGTGCAAATAGTAACGTCATATTATGTCAGTTGTCTGTGGGTTTATAGGGCATAGAAGCACAAAATTTAATTATTGTACTTCGTATTTTCCTAAAAATAAACCCCATCTTTTATGTGGTATAAGTAACTGTATAGTAATTATAGGCATAAAATCTCTCAATGGTTTTGAAATTGTTTTTTACTTTACATACCGAATTCTTAAAACTAATATGAATAAATAACTAATATAAAACTTACATTTATATATCGATTATTTTAAATTAGCCATTCAAAGAAATATTGCAGAAAGTCACCTTTTAGTGAAAACAGGTTCCTCCCAAAGAAAGGGTCTGTACTCTCATTGACCAGGGAGCGGTGGTCGAGGAAGTACTCGAAGTCCTTGACCGTCACCTTCTTCAGGAGCTCAATGTCATTAATGACCACCATGGGATTAAGAAACTCGTATCTCCCCACGAACCTGGCGACAAAGGGATTTGTTTTACAGTATGAGTTTTCAATTAAGTATGGCTGCTTAAAAATTGGTGAACTCGGATCTTAGGGTATGACACATTGGATTAATGATAAATAACAAATCATAATTGTCCGGTCTGTCCGTAGACACACTCGTATCGCAGATTAGATAAGAGTATGTTTGTTTAATATTTGTTTAAAAGTACATAATGAAAACGAAAGTAATATGCAAACATTAAATTACATCCATTTAGCATGGGTCATCATCTACGTGCTTATCTCTAAAAGCAATCTCTTTCAGACAATCTTTGGGTGGAGGAAAAAACATAAAAAACATTGTAAGTAGGAACGTGACCACCATTAAAATGGCTCAAATCCTGGGGGATTTGACTCAAATATTATCAAACAAATCTCTCAGTGATGATATGATCTCAGTGCTTGATCGCATGCTGGGAAGTTATTGGCTGAAATTTAAGAAAGTACTGACCAGTACTGACATATTATTGATACAACCACGAACTACTGTCCTGATATAAACTACTATACATTTTTCTGAATACAAACTTTGTTTAGTGGACGTTCCAGGAATTTGTTCTAAGTGTTCGTTCAGTGTAGTGCAAGATATATTTTATAGTCTCTGCCGTTAATATATTTCATATATATTTAAGCATAATATATAAAACATATATATAAAACACTTATAACGGATCATTCATAGCTCATGAAAACTATTCAATTAATCCAAAATAACTACAGCAGCATACCTTTCGCCTGGGAAGGCTGTGTACAGATCCTGGATACTTGTTACGAAGTGTTCTTGCCGTAACAAAATGGACGCCATGTTGCCCAGCAGTGGGCGTGGGGGTAGGTATTTCACGCCGCTCTTCGCAAACTTGGAGTACGCCTGCTTGCAGTACAGCATTACTGCTACTGCTGCTACCGCCAGCCATAATAGTATGTAGAAAATCATGTTCTGGAAACAAGAAAATATTAGAATTTAGAAGCACTGTTACCATACAGAAGACAATACTTGGATGAGTCAGCAGGAATACCCGGTCTTCGTAGCTCAGCGGTTAAAGCTTTTACCTGAATTCAAAGTTTGGATTTCACTCTAAGTCAGGAAGCCTACGCCTAGCCACGAAGGCATGGCTACTTGTCTTGGCTATTTATTTAACGTATATAAGTATGTCTATCCGTTATCCTAGTCGCCATAGCACAAGCTCACGCTTAATTTAGGGCTAGGTAATTGGTGTGTTTGTTGAAACAATTTATTATTTTCATTTATTATTTGGGCTTTATTATTGCTAAGGCAATAAAAAAAATTGTTTCAACAATTACACCAATTACCTAGTCCCAAATTAAGCGTAGCTTATACTGTGCTGACTGGATAAACGGATAGACATGTTAAATACTTTTGTAAACATACATGTCTTGGGTACACTAACGCTCTTGCTCATAACACAAATATTTGCCCCTTCTGGAACTCGAACCCGCAACCGCTGGGCTTGAATTGAGCGCGGACAATCCCACCTAGACTATTGCCGTTATTTTGACAATCCGTAAACCTACCTAAATAAATCCATACAAATAAAAAAATTACAAAACGATTCTTTTCCGTCATAGCTCCACATTAACGGACAAAGTTACATTGTTACAAAGTACCGGTACAACGGACATTAATTATGGCTTTGTATGGATTTATAATGACACATCGTACATTACAAACAGTTGCATTCGGTTTTGGTAAAATCAAGGACAATGGTTCCAAGCCAGTAAACTGACCAAATTAATAAAGCCGCGAGACACTGAATGGGAATGTCTGATCTGACCCAATCAGGGTCACGGACAATTGTCCAAGTGTCTTCAACTACTTGATATGAGACGAGAGTATTTTGTCGTGTTCCTGCCTAATTTAAAAAGCCGAAACAAGTCTATTACACAGTGCGCTCGGGATCACTTGCCTGATTGTCTGTGTTTTGTCTCGAAGCACTAGTAGGGCCCAAAAGATAAGGAGACATGTTCGGGCCCCCTAAGGGCCAATATTATACTGATTTTAAAATTTTTGACGTTCATAAGTGGCATTTTCTGTCCTAAATTGAATAAATTATTTTTGACTTTTGATCGTTTTTCCTACAGGTACTTTATTTATGTCTACTATGTTAAATGTTATCCCAAAAAACCATACAAGTCGATCGCCCTCATCAGATATTTTATTGTCATTAAGCGCCGTGCTGGGCAAGTGAGTGGCTGGCTTCCTTGTGGAAGCGAATGCGGAGCAGTACTAACACTCTCCAAGGTATTTGCAGAGTAGATAGACAGCTCTATCCTCGCGCACGGAGCCCGTAGCCAAGTGGCAATTTAGTCTCAAGCGAAGTTTGTTATCGCTAACGAATGTATAAAACTGACATAAGCTATCGAAACATCACGTAATTTTTGCATACATATTTTGAGATTTCGTTGGCGATAGCGAAGTTTGCTCCAAGAATATTGCCAAGGGCTACGGGCCTGGTCATCCATCGACGTCCGGTCTAATCCCAGCTTTAGGTTCTATTAGATGGTGGGTAGTCTGTACTGAATAATACAGTAGTGTTAGTGTTTATAGGTTAGTTATTTATGAAAACTGTGTTTCTGAAATTAATTTCAGCTTCATTTCATATAAAGTTCTTATCAATGTTTTTGTTTTAATGGCTGGAGGCCTGCTTAGGCTTTCTACATATTCCGAAGAACGGAAGATGATCGCTACATGAGAACTTGTATCCCCCTGGACTCGATGACCGTGGCTTGCCTTTGGATTTACTCATTTTTTATTCGGTCACAGAAGGAAACTTTTCATCCTATTGGCTTTTTAATTACAAGGATTAAAATACCAAAAAAAACTGAGCTTCAATGTCATAATACAAATAATGTAGGATAGTTGCTTGCCTAAAGAACAATTTAAAAGAATCCCAATTTAACTAGATAATATGTTTAATTACCTATTGTTTAATCTGTGTGACTTTAAGTACTCTTTTAATAATACAAATAATTACCAAGATAAGCGGTATGATAACGTTAAAATTGTAAAAAGATAACACAGAATAATTGCAATTCACTTTACTTAAAAATAAGTAAGTATTTTTGGGCCTATTTCTACATAACTTATTCTTATCTTTAATTTGTTATTGGAAATGTCACTACCACTTAAAAAATTACTAAGTTTGTTTTGAAGCAAATTTAATGACCGCTGTTAACACTAAGCCTTTCTGCATTTAAGCAGTTTGGAAAAAAGTATTCTCCATTCCAAAAAAATTAAGCATCTGACATCATTCTCATTGTTTGTAAACACAAATACTCACCCACACACACGCACCACTTTGACAAATGAATATATATTTAATATAACGTACCAACCAGTCGGCAAACCGACTGGATCTGCACGGGCGTCGGAGTCTAGGCGACCAATTGGAGATTCAACGTCATAGCTGATAATGCGTATATTTGTTGATAGTAGGCGTATGTGTAAGGCCAGGCTCACTTTTCGTACAGGTTTTACTCGTGCGTACACGTATAAACACATACCTACGAATGATCTTAACATTCAAAGTACTATAATGAATACTAATAAAATGATTTTAATAAACACACCAATTACCTAGCCCCAAACTTTCGTTTTACTAACCGATGCTATTACGGTGAGAGAAAACATCGTGAGGAATCCTGCACATTCAGGTGACTTAATGTGTAACCATGATTCAAAACTGGTGAGGCTCCCCTGTTAACAGGGTCACGGAGGTCAGATGGCAGTAGCTTCACTGTAATTACCCGATCTGTCATATCCTGGATCATCTGGTCAGAGGACACTGGGCCCTCGCGTGCGAGTGCACAGCCGGGATAACCCTAGGATAATGATGCCATTAGCGAAACAGGTATGCAGGTACCGTACAGGTACAGTTTCGGTAGGTATAGGTGTATTATGTAGGTAGGTAACTACGAAATTACTGTGATATAGAGGGTAACGTACAGTGTCCAACACTGTCATATATCAGTACCGAAAAGAGCGTGCCAGACTGACACTGAAGATAACTTAGCCATGTACAAAGAAATAAAGAAAGAAAAGTAATTTATTAGGTTCACTGACAACAAAAAATGATACATAAAAATGAAAACATTATAATTATAAACCTTTTAAATAACTTGGCTGTAATAAAAGTATCATGGTTTGGAAATAGTGCAACTTTATTGTATTTTTCTTGTATGAAAAAATACAAGAAAGTGGCATTATCTCCCAAACTATGTCACTTTTACTAGAGTCATCTTATTTGATTTAAATGTAAGCTATCTCTAGCGTCACCTAATTTGTCTTTAGCGTCAGTTTGGCATGACATTTTTGGACAAAAAGTGGCTTTATCTCATAAATCAAACGACTTTTTTGAAGGTATTATGAAAGGTCTTTAGCTGAGCTCCAGTGCCATTTTGGCACGCTCTTTTTGGGAAACCTGTATGGATAATGGTGGAGAGCGAAGGTATTCAATATGAGGGAGCATCTGTACAAAATGATAATTAATGGTGTGTCCATTTTGCGACTACACAGGTAACACTATTTTTATAAATTTCATAAATTGTTTTAACAAACACACCACTTACCGAGCCCCAAACTAAGCGTAAGCTTGTGCTATGGTGACTAGGATAACGGATAGAAATACTTAAATACATATAAACAACCATGACTTAGGTACAAATGCTCGTGCTCATCACACAAATATTTGCCCCTTGCGGGATTCGAACCCGCAACCGCCTGGTTAGCGGTTTAGAAGTCCAGTGCGCGAACGACTACACCAAGACGGTCGTCACTATACTACATAGCTATATCGGTACCATCGCTCGATGATCATATTCATATTTGTAAGATTCCCGAAAACAGTTAAATGAAATAAATAAATAACTTGTAAGTTCGTAAATAAGAGGCTTCGTTCTTCAGTTAAAGCCTTAAATAAAACAACATTTCCACTACTACCTACTACTACATTCTCATGCGAAAATGTAGTAGTAGTAGTAAGAAATGCGACCAAGATAATGTTTTAAAACAGCCTCATCTTTTACATACTATTGTTCGGCCAAGACTTGCTGCTTCCAGACACAAAATTGTGCTTTTTAATAACCTCTCCGCTGAGCTCTAGATTATCTTCCAAGTCCGTATTGTACTAAGAAAATAATATTTTTCGTACTCAACGGTTCTTTACAGTAATTTATGATAAGCCACTAAGGTTTTCAGGATTTTTTCATATTTCTTAACTAGCTGTTGCTCGCGACTTTTTTTAGCGGAGATATATAAAAAACCGACCAAGTGCGAATCAGACTCGCGCACGTAGGGTTCCGTACATAATCATCATCAATCATCGCACCGTACTCCAGTCCAGTCTACGTTTCTAGACTTACCTGAAAGGAATAACATTACAATCAGGAAAACTATACCCACCTGTAATAATCTAACCATAAACTCGGATGATATAAGCTTACTTGGTGATACCATCTATCAAGAGCACATAGAATCTACCCCCTGAAATTGAATGCGAGCTCCCGAAACTCACCCTAAAAAGACTAAGTGACATTATAATGCAAAGCCTGAAAGAAAACAATGAAAGAATTATATCACGACTAGAAAACACTATTCAAAATGAAATTACAAATAGTATGAAGTCGTTAAGAGAAGAATTTGATAGAGTTACTAATAACCTGAACGAACAAAATAGAGACAGGAAAATGGAAATAGAAAAAATTACCTTAAAAATAGAACAACTAACGAAGGAAAATGAAAACATAAAAAAAGAAATGAAAGATCTAGCATCTCAAACTAAACAGGAAAGTTGCAGTACATATTGAAATAGTAAGAAAATTGTTCTCCACGGATTTGCCGAATATCATAAAGAACCTGAATGTGACCTACACAACCGAATACATAGCCTTTTCCAGGAAATACTACATGTGGACTTAACAGGATACATAGAAGATACCTACAGAATTGGCCAGTACAGCAAGAGTGGAAAAAAAAGCTAGTAATAGAATTAATCAGCAAAAGAATGACTAAGTACATACTGAATAATAAAAAGACTTTTTCCAAATAACCGGATTATCTATATCAGAATACTTAGACAAGTCTGCGCGCCTGGTAAGAAAACGTATGATACAAGAAATGTTCTTGGCGCGAAAAAATGGCTTATATGCAGTAATGAGAAATAACCAGCTCTACATAGAAGGAAAAAAAAATAGTTAAGAGGATAAAATGGACTTACAAAAGGAACAACTAAACCAAGATATCGGAGTTAAGCATATAGAAAAACCT
This sequence comes from Pyrausta nigrata, assembly GCA_949316185.1. Lineage (NCBI taxonomy): Eukaryota > Metazoa > Arthropoda > Insecta > Lepidoptera > Crambidae > Pyrausta > Pyrausta nigrata. The sequence goes on from OX438943.1 coordinate 1,702,031, forward strand.
GTTGAAAACCGTCACCAGTACCACCAACAATCTGATGACCATACATTTCGTAAATACAGAATAACACTTTAAAATCCTCTTTCAGAACATGCAAAGCATTTACAACAAGCAACATCTAGTAGAAGAGTTTTTAGATGAAGATGTAACCTACCAAGCGATCTGCTTCTCAGAAACTTGGATGACAGAAGAAAGATATAGACTTACAAAGTTTAACGGCTACAAAATAGCGGCATCTTTTTATAGGAAAAACCGTACCGGCGGAGGTGTTTGCATCTTCCTTCAAGACCACATAGAATCCATTGAGAAGAAAGATATTACAAATTTATCTCTTGAATTTAATTTAGAATTATGTGCAGTTGAATTAAAAGAAAATATCAGTATTATTAATATGTACTGGAATGGAAGAGAGAAAGGTTTATTTTTTAAACAATTGAGACGCGTATTAAACTATGTTACACATTAATATGGAAAACGAAATATAATTTTAGATAGTAAAAATAAATAAATATTATATTATATAGATGTAGATGTATTGGAACAAAATAAAAAAAACGAATACATACCTAGACTTAATGCGAGAACATAAATTCATTCAACATATAAAACACTCTACTCATTTTGTTAAAACGAAAGAAAATTGTATAGACCACATACTTACTAATTTTAAACCGAAAAATATACAAACAAAAGTTGTAGAACTAGGTTTTTCGGACCACTCAGGTACAATTATAGATTTACAAATACCAACGATTTCAAAATCGAATGTATGGTTTATTGAAAAGCGGTTTTTTAATGAAAAGACAATCTCTGAATTTAGTCGAACTTAAATTTAATTGATTGGAATAAATTAATTAATAATAACAAACATATAAACCACAACTATGAAGTATTTCATAACACGATGATAAACCTCTTAAATAAATGTATACCAAAACATAAAATTAAATTGAGAACAAAATATAAAAAACATTGGCTAACTACCGGCATAAAAAAATCATGCCAAAATAAAAGATTATTAAAACTATTTGCGACGAGATCCAATAATCAAATTATAACCACCCATTATAAAAAATATGATTTTTTTTTTAATAACCATTATTTGTGCTAAAAAAATTCATTACAGCAACAAAATAAAGAAATCACATAATAAAGTTAAAGCCATGTGGAGTATAATAAATGAGAGAACAAATAAAAAACCTATAAAAGATAAATGTAACATCAAACTAAAAATAAATAACACTGTATGCTCGGACCCGAAACAGGTTGTCGATCATTTTAGTAATTTCTTTGCATCCATTGGCGAAAAAAACACAGGACAGCGTGCCCGAGGCCGCCCTGTGCTCAACCCCACAGAAAGTACCATGTTCCTCCACCCAGTGGACGAGCGCGAAGTAAACAAAATAATAAAGACATTAAAAAACAAAAACAGCCACGGAATAGACGAGATACCCCCTAGTCTTTTTAAAAAATGCTCCGACGAAGTAACGCAACCACTAACATTACTAATAAACCAGTCATTTAGAGAAGGTACCTTTCCATCACTACTTAAAAAAACAATTATCAAACCCATACATAAGAAAAATGAAAAAACTGATCCTTCTAACTACCGCCCTATTGCCTTATTGCTTACTTGTTCCAAAATTTTCGAAAAAGCGATGTGTGTTCAAGTCACCAAATTTTGTGAAAAATTTAAAATTTTTGACGATAGCCAAAATGGTTTCAGGAAGCATCGCTCTACAACTTTAGCTGTATATAAATTTACACAAGAAATAGTCAAAGCATTAGACCTAAAAAAATACGGTGTTGGCATTTTACTTCATATGACCAAAGCATACGATAGCGTACAACATGACATATTACTAAAAAAACTGTATGACATTGGCATTCGAGGCTTGGTCCACTCATGGTTTGTATCCTACCTTCGCGATAGAGAGCAGTATGTCAAAATCGAACAATTCGACAACTCTATCAAGCATATCAGAAGCATCCGTTCCGAAAAACATATAGTAAACGCCTCGATACCGCAGGGTAGTGTCGTTGGATGTCTCTTGTTCCTTACCTACATCAACGACCTACCAAAAACCATAGAAGAGCCGTGCGTCCTGTTCGCTGATAATATTTCGTTATTAACATCATGCCAAAATAGTTCAGAATTGCATACCAAATTAAACCAATTGAGCCCCCCTTAATATTTTATTTTATTTTTAAAGTGAATATACAGCATAATATTCTGTAAATATTTCAAGCATCTACCTGTTGCTATTATTAATATCGAGCAAAAAAAGGGCAAAAAAAAATTACGTTTGTTGTATAGGAGTCCCCTTAAAGATTATTATTTTTTAATAATTTATTTTTAAAGTTAATATAAAACAATATTCTGTAAATATTCCAAGAATCTACCTGTTGCCATTATCACAATCGAGCAAAAAAATATCACGTTTGGTATATGGGAGCCCCCCTAAATATTTAATTTATTTTGTCTTTAGTATTTGTTGTTATAGCGGCAACAGAAATACATCTTTTGTAAAAAAATTAACTCTCTAGCTATCACGGTTAGAGAGATACAGCCTGGTGAAAGACAGGAAGCGGAGGCTTAGTAAAGGGGTCCCGTTTTTACCCTTTAGGTACGGAATGCTAAAAACTCATTAACTCATATCACCGTCCATCATCAAGACCATTTGTCATGTCGTAAACTTGTATTTGTTGTACATCCACACCTTAGGTCACCCTGTATTCCTAGTTGTACTTATTCTATTAAGATTTAACACATACCTAGCTTATGTAATACATCGGAATATACGAGTACACGTCCGAATTTTGATATAAGCATCAATATTAAGCGCATTTAGAAGTAATAGAGAACATACTTACGTTCAGAAAAAAAAATAAGACTATTTTTTGTACTCCACTGACCTAAATAGCCTTTAGGTAGGCCCTTTTTTACTAAATCAATGTAGAGTGGGCCCCACATCAACCTTCCCTGATCTGTCAAATTTCCGCAACCATATTTCAATAATAAGACTGCCTCGTTGGTCTAGTGGTCAGCCCGCTGGGTACTATCCACGAGGTCCTGGGTTCGAATCCCGGGTCGGGCCGAGAGTGTTTGAGTTTTTCTGTCTTGAAATTACTCAGACACAGCTCCGGAGTCAGGAAGTTGGTGGTGTTAACACCCCTGTGCCTCGGAAAGCACGGTAAGCCGTTGGTCCTGCGCCTGATCTCTCTACGGTAGGCATGGAAGATGTCATGAATAGCAGATAAAAAATCATATAAAATGAATTTCATTGTTCACACCTGCTATTTTTTTTTCATATAGACTGCTACAAATCGCACTCTGCGAAATCATAGATCATGCTCATTTCATTTCATTCATTGATGACTGCATGTAGCAGAGCGACGAGAGAGGAATGATTTGCCCTAGGTGCATGTTAGAAAAAGACAAACACACTAGTTATGTGATCATAGGTGACGATCGATACTGGGTGGGCATTTTAAGAACTTTAAACTTATAAACATAAACTTTAGATTCGTTTGCCATGATTTTTCATGGCAACCTAAATATGACATTTCATATTAGTGTAGTGTTCACAATAATTCATATTTCATTATAAGTAGCAAAAAGCAAAAAGCGTTACATTATGATACTGCGAAAAAAAATCCTTGCCAATGAAATTTTACATGTGATTTCATATGAATAACAATCATCATTTCATGAAATGAAAATGAATTAAAAGTAGCAATCATTTCCATGCCTACTCTACGGTCATGTCGGACTGCCGTCTCACCGAATTATGAGAGTGAGGGAACAGAGAGTGCACCTGTGTATTGCGCCCGTGGTCGAAATTCGGCTAGGAGGACATTATTATTAATAAGTTGATGTTGATCACATTAGAGTTCCATATCATTTGCGATATTTCAACAGATTTGGGAAGGTTGATGCGAGGTCCCCTGTACAGAATCCCAAATTTGCATAGTTATATTTAGTCTATAAAAATAAAGTTTTTAGTCAGAATCTACTTACTCCACACAATGATAATATGTTCATGTTTCTCCTTGATTACCAAAGTTGTGGACACGATTTATTTTTACACTTACCTTGCGATACCAAAGTTTAATTGAGAAGAGAGCCAATCACCTACCGTCTTCACAAACGCCAAGCAATTAAGGCCGTCTGTTAGTTGAGTTGATGTCAATTGAATAAAAATTAAAAGTTCCGAAATGTTTACCTTCCTTCCTGATTACCCACCTCCAATTTCATGTTCTTAGCCTTCCACTTATTTCCGGATATTCATTTTCATTTATCCTTTAAACGTTAAAGCTAAAAGGAAGGGAAAATAAAGTTTTACAATGGGGCTGATTCCGAAGTGACTAATTTTACGGCCATTCTATGTATCTTTTTATCTGCAAATGAAAGAAACCGTCTACACTAATTTAAAATTAAAAAAATTAAATCATTCTATTCAGGCAAATTTACACCCATACAATACATGTTTACATGAAATTCAATTTTATTTGATAATTATTTTTGTATTTGTATTAATTATTTTATTTGAAAAATTTACATACAAATTACGCAACAATTTAGAAACGATATTTGACGATTTTAAATAAGTGATGCGAGGTCTATTATGTTTTTTGCAAAAAAATAATTTTCGTCTAATTAATAATAGTCGTCCTTTCGATATCCCTACTAAAATGTCTAGTTTACCAATTTAAACAGCCGTTAAGTATGATGGTTCTAAATTTTCAAAGTATGTGTCTTTTTTTTCTTCAGAAGAAAAGAGGCAACATGAATTTAAAATAATTGGTCTTTATAAAGCCCCTTAGGATCACATCCAAATTCTACTATGTTGAACGTTTTTCCACACCCTGTATGTCGTAGAAAGCAAATATCTCTCCCATCTACTTGTAATTTACGGCACGTACTGATTGCACTAACAAACTAAAAGGGGCGGTGGCATCGGGAGTCTTCTCTAGTGCTTCGTTAGCTGATCGCAAACCAATTAATCTTCTGTACTGAACTTTTCTAAGCGCATGTGTACACGGCACGACGTGGTCACTATTTGTCACAGCTAAATTTTAAAAGTAGATCCAAAAGGTGTAGCTCAGAGACGTCAATTAAATTGAATCTATAATTAAGTCTCGTTCTGTCACATTCTTTGTTAATGAAATAGAAAAGGACGGCATGAGACTTAATGAAGGATTAACTTTAATTGACGTGTCTGAGTAGGACAGTTAGAGCGCTCTACGTCCGATCCGATTATCCGTCACAATTCGGTCCGGCGCCGCGGCGTAGTCATCTAGTAGTACTAATATTATAAATTCGAAAGTTTGTCTATCAGTCTGTCTATCTGTCTGTTACCCCTTGACGCTTAAACTACTGAACCGATTGAGATGAAATTTGGTATGGAGATAGAGACCCTAGAAAGGACATAGGCTACATTTTGTCGCGATATAAAAACATTAAGGGGGTGAAATGGGGCATGAATGTTTATATGGAAAATCCAACTCTTGCGGGTGAAGTCGCGGGGAACCACTAGTATGTATATCACTAAGCACTATATCCGTCATTCACGGTTCGGTTTTCCAAATTTGAATTAAATGACGAATTTAACGGACGTAAATCCGATTCGGATCGGACAAAATTAGGATCCGCTCTACTCTAGCCGTGGGAATAAGTTTTGCGCACTATCGAGCGCAAAATCGCCAGAAGGGTGCAGCTAGGTTGGGCAGCATTTGAGAAGTTGCGTCACATCTTCTCGTCGCCACTACCGCAATGCTTGAAGAGCAGGGTATATAACCAGTGCGTCCTACCTGTCATGACATACGGGGCCGAGACGTGGAACTTGACAGTCAAGCTGGCCCACCGACTGCATGTCGCCCAGCAAGCTATGGAACGGGTTATGCTGGGGATCTCGCTAAGGGATAGAATCCGAAACGAGATCATCCGCCAAAAGACGGAAGTCATAGATATCGTTCAGAGGTGCAGTAAGCTGAAGTGGCAGTGGACTGGTCATGTCTGTCAGAACCGACGGGCGTTGGAGTAGGAAGGTTCTCGAATAGAGACCACGTCTCGGGAAACGTAGTGTTGGACGCCCCCCTGCTAGATGGACCGATGACTGAGGAAGGTGGCCGGTGGTGGCTGGATGCGAGAAGCGGAGGACCGTGAAAGTTGGCGCCGTCTTGGCTCTCCAAGACGGCGCCACTCTACTGCTCCAGTCTACTGCTGGTCATAGGGCTCTCCCTATGACCAGCAGTAGACTGGAATAAGCTGATATGAATATCTATTTGAGCAGTTAGCCAATTCGGTATGTAAAGTAAAAAACAACCTATGGTAATTTCAAAACCATTTAGAGATTTTATGCCCATAATCTGGCTACTGGCGCTTATTTTTACAAAAATAAGTCAGCCTATTAGATCCCACTGCTGGGAAAAGGCCTCACCTCAACTATGAGGAGGAACGAGCCATACTTCACCACGCGGGCTCAGTGCGGATTGGTGGAGGGGTGTATGTAAGGCAAGTGACAAACCTTACTGTCAGAAGTTATCAAGCCGCCCTAGGGCCTCTGACTAGGCTTAACGACTAATACCACAGATATTAGCCGGGACCAACTGCTTAACGTGCCTTCCGAAGCACGGAGATGCTTGTCATGGACGTCACTTAAATTGTCGGAATGGTCACCCATCCAATCACAACCGCGCCGTGGGTTGCTTAACTTTTGGTATCACTACCAAAGCGCTGCCGCCACTGCGCCACAAGCACCTCCTTTTACAAAAATACAGAGTATAATTAATAATTCCTTCATTTGCCATCTAAACGCTACGGAAACCGACATATTGTCGTTACTATTTGCATGTGTGAGAGTTTCCAATCGTTAAAAATTATTGCTTTTAAAGACAGTCCTGTAATATCGGAGGAAGTCGTCATAGAAATGCTTATGAACAAAAAGTCAAAATACTCAAATTACTTTCTTAATTTAGTCTTTACTTCAAGAAAAAATATAAAACATATACCTTAAAATTTACTTTATATAACGAATTGCATTTCAGCTGAAATTGGCCGCTGTTATAATAATAGGCTCGGAGGAGATTATTATTTTGAATTATTAAGGGATTTAAGTATGTTTGTAGGTATTTTATTTATTTATTTTAGGAAGATTTATAGTTTCAATAATTCACTAAACAACTTCAGTATTCTGTGGTTCTATACTAATAACAAATCTTCACATATAGGTATTTAGATAAATAAGGATAAATCGAACTGAGGTAACTACGAGAACAAACAACATAATTTGAGGTAATACAATAGGTTGTATAATAGGCTATCGTCAAAGTTCAAGAATCTCAAAATATGATTTAGTCATTTGTCGTTTTATTGAGGGAATGCTAGTAAAGAATAGGTCAATATCAATAGATAGTTTGAAAAAACTACGACAACTACGAATTATAAAGGCATTCTGTCTGTAGTTGGTATTTGCAGAAGGTACATTTAAAACGGGGCGTAATCGAAACATAAGTAGGTTAGTGTTTAATGATAAGTATAGAGTCAATTCAAGTTGACTATTTTTCATGTACCCTCACTTTTTAAGCTCTCCGAAATATTGTTTAAATGAAATTTTATGTTCTCATTGTAAGCGAATTCCTGTAGTTTTTTTATGAGAATAAATACCTTAAACCTTAATTCTAACAATTTGGTACCTACTTACTTACTGTGACAAGCGGTGGCTGCCGTATACACGAGCTCCAGCCAATTGACCTGGATTTCTTTTGAGACTTGTTCTCAGCGACTGTGTGTACTCCTTACTGGTTGTACAAGTTGTTTCCTTAGGACTTTAGAGATATAATTCCTTTGTGTCTTGAAGGTTGTATATACTGCTAGATAGAACTACTTGAAGTTTTCGATATCATTGGAAAATATTGTTTTTAACAAACACACCAATTACCCAGCCCAAAACTAAGCCTGACTGAGCTTGTGCGTGGCGACTAGGATAACGGATAGAAACACTTAAATACGTTTATAAACATCCATGACTCAGGTACAGATTCTCGTGCTCCACACACAAACATTGGCGGGATTTGTAAAAAAAAGTAAAAAAAAGTCAAAAGACGTTTATTTCAGTAATCTAAAATACATAGTATTTATGAGACTTCCCATTGAGTAATCTGAAGATACTCGTGTTGGGAATGACTCGCTTCTACCCTTAACTATTACAAGAGATTACTATTCTATGACTAATATTAATAAGAATTAACGACTATTTTTGTGTGTGTGTGTGTGTGTGATTGTGTGTGTGTGTGTGTGAGAGAGTGTGTGTGTGTGTGTGGGGTGTGATTATTGTGTGCGAGCGTATGAGAGTGTGAGAAAATGTGTGTCCATATATACATGTATATGAAAGCGCTATGCATGAGAAAGAGAGAGTGTACATTATTGATACAGGTGTATGTTATGTAAGATCTATTTTAATCACTGGCTAGGGTATTCTGCACATAAGTATTTCAACTTCGTCATAAGTAAGTGACATCAACCAATGCGTTATAGATTTTTTACACATATATAGTGGCATAGGATATATTTTAAATATTTTATTTAGTTTATTATATATAAAAGCTGATTGAGATGGGGGAGGCTGAGGGAAAGTGGTTCCCGTTCCGGACTACAAAAGTAGAGGTTGCGAGTTCAAACCCCACAAGGAGCAAATATTTGTGTGATAAGCACGAGCATTTGTACCTAAGTCTTGGATGTTTATAAACGTATTTAAATATGTCTATCCGTCATCATAGTCGCCATAGCACAAGCTCACGCTTAGTTTGGGACTTGGAAATGGGTGTTTGTTGAAACAATTTATTTATTATTATTTACTATAAAAAATACTCGAATGCTTTTTCATCCTGTTAAGTACAGTGTTTTGCCTCTTTCCCTCACGATTCTGATTTTAATGAAGACTGAATCTCGGAATAAGCGGCGCCATTGTGCGACTAACGAATATCAGAATCTCTGAGCAAAATAGTTCAAAGGCTATACCCATTCCACCGCATCATTATAATGCGGAAGCCGTGTTGCTGTCACTGTACAAGTTAAGTGCTCTACTTGAAAGGAACTTAGTAAGCATGTAGGTCGATACCATGCAGTGTGGATAATTGGCGTAGGTACCCCACCGAGCACATAACCTATAGAAAGGAAATGTTTCAGAAAAATTGTCAAAACCCCTTGGCACTGAATGCCTCCGCTTTTTCTTCAACACATTTTGTCAAACATATTCACTTATTTCTTTACATATTTTAAAATAAATGTACAGTTTAAAGGATTGTTAATTATGATCAAAACCGAGATGTCTCATAATTAATTATATCGATTAAAAAATACACGCTTAACTTGTCACTTTCGTATTAGTACCAAGCAGCACTGATAATTTTGGAAAAAAAATGCCATTACTTCGCCTCCATAGGTTACGTGCTCGATGGCGTTTCCTAAGGCTAGAGCTTCATCAAAGCGGGAATGAGCGGTGTTTCCATTTTTATAAAATTGGAAGCGGTGTCAGGATTTTTTATTCAGTGCCACTAATACTATCCTATAAATTCTCGATCGCAACAAAGAAATGTAAAATCACCTGTTTCTGAATTAAGATATTTATTATTATTATTAATACTAGCATTTTTTTTCTTTCAAGAGCCGTGAGACTATTTTCGGTGCCGTTCCTTTAGAAATATAGATGTATCTTTCTTTTTAAAAGTTGAAAGCTTTTTAAGAGTCGTTTTAGAAGTTGTTTTAACTCTTTAGTCGCAGATTACAGAATAAGAGCAGATAGAGCGCTCGGAATACGGGAGTGCTTTATTCTGTAAGCAGAGTTTTTGGTGTAGTTTTTAGAGGCGAGTTTTTTAGTTACGAATATGAAGCACCATTTCAGAGATTTCTTTCCTTTCAGAGTTAATGTTACAGATAAGAAATACAGTTTCAGAGCCCGTAGACAAGACGAAATATATTCTAAAGCGAAGTTCGCCATTGCTAACACAATGTATAAAACTGACATAAGCAATCGAAACATCACTTTTGCATAAACAAAGTGTTAGGTAACCGCACCCACAAACTTTAGAAGGCTTATAAGTCAGCCTATTAGATCCCACTGCTGGGAAAAGGCCTCACCTCAACTATGAGGAGGAACGAGCCATACTTCACCACGCGGGCTCAGTGCGGATTGGTGGAGGGGTGTATGTAAGGCAAGTGACAAACCTTACTGTCAGAAGTTATCAAGCCGCCCTAGGGCCTCTGACTAGGCTTAACGACTAATACCACAGATATTAGCCGGGACCAACTGCTTAACGTGCCTTCCGAAGCACGGAGATGCTTGTCATGGACGTCACTTAAATGGTCGGAATGGTCACCCATCCAATCACGACCGCGCCGTGGGTTGCTTAACTTTTGGTATCACTACCAAAGCGCTGCCGCCACTGCGCCACAAGCACCACAAGTTTTAATTGAAATTACATTATGACTGCTGCATCATTCACGGAACTAGCGACTCAATTTCACTTGTTGGAATATTGGTCATTAATGAAGCGAAAAATAAACGTAGAAAAGTGACGCTTTGAACCAAGCCAGTGGGGCATGGTTTTCCACCAAACGAAAATGGTGAATAGGGGCTATTTACCTAGCCTTAACGAATCTCCTGTAATCAAATAGAAGGCTTCTTCTACATAAAATTTCAATCATAAAATGACCTATAAGGGTGTGGTGAAAAGTCAACATATGATTTTCGAAATAAATTAGAGAAAATAAACTTTAATTCTGTCTGTATTTTTGCGTGAAAATATTTTTTTTACAATTTAAGGTATTGCTTACGAAACTTAAGTGATATTCGATTGCCACTCGTTTTGGATTATCCGACAGTATTTTTCCTACGCGATGACCAAATAATTAAAATGCCGCCATTCCGAAATGGTTGAGTTTTCACCCCACATACTTATATAGGACATTATGCGATTAACACATTGTAATATATTATTTTGACAATTCAGCGAAGTTCGTTGTAGAAAGATGGTATCTTGTTTATCGGCCTAGTAACGAGGTACTGCGTGCGATTGAGAAAGGAAGTGATTAATAATCTGTTGAACAATATTTCTTATCCGACTAGCTGCTGTAATCGTTCTTTTTAGTTCGGATGGCTGTGGACCCATTTATCTTCCGTTCAACATAACAAATAGCCTTCTAGATTTCTTATGATGCTTTATTCAGTTAGTGCTCGGGACAGATAGATAAGTAATGGCACCTGTTCGGAAGTACAAGAAATATTGCTGAAATATTGCTTTCAGTGAAGTAATTTATTTATAAAAGGTATACAAACAGGTTACAGTCTATACGTTACTAAATTATATAAATACAGAGAAATTAAGCTAGACTCAATCCTTAACAGTATAAGATAGGAAAAATAAAATACAATTATTTTGCTTTAAATTTCCGCTAAGACACAAAACCACACCCACAAAACAACAAAACCACACCCAACCGCTAGCGCAGGTAACAAAACCACACCAACCGCAACCGCGTTGAGTACCAGTTCAGGCAAATGCAGAATGCACCGCCCTACCTCCCTCAATACGCATGCACTACAGCTAATGCAGTTGTTAGTTACCAACACCAACGTGCAAAAAACCTCGACGCGTTTCGCCACTCCACGCGCCACTCCAGCAACTCTTTTCCTTTTCAGTCGTCCGTGCTCAGCCGAGGCGACAACATCTCCTGAGGATGCCGCGTTATTTTTTAAATTGTAACAATCATTTTTAAAGTAAATTACATTCCTAAATTAATTTAATCTAATAAATGAAAAATTATCCAATTCAATCCATAATTAAAATACTTTTGGGAAACCGCTTGACATTTTGGGAATTTGACATTCTGGACTGAAAGGACTGTTTCTAACCTTAGAATAATAACACACAACAGTGTTATTATTTTAAGGTTTTAACGTATAATATTATGTACAGTCGACCAAATTGAATCATGACCCACTTTGCCGATTATTCCTTTGTATTCATAAATGTAGTAAGGTTTTCTTCGCTGCCATGCATGTTGCACATAGTACGTTTTAAATATGAATAAAAATGCGTCATTACGGGTCAGAGATCTATGCAAGTTTAACCTTTATTATCACTGCATTAGACATGTTTTAGATAAACCAGTCTTAATATGAATTTAAAATAAGTCCATAATCCAAACTCTTTTCACTACGAAGAAAAATGTATTATAATTAAAAAAAATTAAAACGTCATGTGTGAGATGTCAAGTATACCTAGTAAGTCTGAAATTTTATAAAAATCTAAGTCAATATTTACAAACAAGTCGTATAATGGCTAATGTGGCAGAACAAAGAGCTAAGAATAAGTCGGAACACAGTCAGAACCTGTATAAGACGGCATGCTAAAGAGGGTACCGTCGAAGACAGACGCTGACATAATCATAGCGTTCGTTGAATCACGAACCAACAGAGAACAGAAATGCAACACTATTACGAATAACATATTTACAGACGAGAAATCATTTCACTCTTCTCAACATGGCTTAACTTCGTGGCGTTACGATAACACGCGATACACAGAAGATCATGTAGTGCCCAACCAATTATCCGGCTGAATTTCAGCTAACATGTGTGCCTAGATGGATGCCGGAAGTGTCGGAGAACTTGTTCAAATTTCTTCTCGTCATAACGCTATAAACTATGTCAATTTATTGAAAGAATCAATGTTACTGACTTTGTCAGTTTACTTGCGTGAAGAAGTGCCAGTATTCTCCTTTGTTCATGATAACTGTCCAGTGCATACTGCCAGAATCGTCTCAAATTGGTTTACCCAGCATAAAGATGAATTCGCTCTTATTACATGGCTGTCTAAGTCCCCAGATCTTAATCCAATAGAAAATTTGTGGGGTTTGGATTGGGGAAGTGACATTTGTAGTCGTCTAATCGGGTCACTTTTCACTTTACCAATTTAATGCCACTTGTTAAATATATACCTAAAATAAATATTATATTCTTCAACTAAGTATACTGTTTTATTTCATCATGGCTAACAAGTTCCAGTGGAACTTTTATAAAGAAACTGGTTCCCGATACAGACTCGGCGCCCGGCTGTGCCGAATTCCGAATATCTGCAACCCTTACCTAAGTTCTCGCCAATTTTCATACAAACTTATACGTACAGTTAGCGATCATAGCCTTGTCAGTAACTGTCAGTGTCTAATAAAATGATAACAGGTTCGTTTCTAGGAAATGTATGTTCAAGCGAATTTCAACCTACTTGTATAGAATGACAGTAGAAAAATGACCATAAGGTGGGTCATGATTCAATTTGGTCGACTGTACATATATGAATAGATACGTGAATAGCTTGCATTTGCCACTAAAAACAAGTTCAAAAAATCCTTAAAGAACCATAATTCAGTAAAACCGCGCTGTCACAGTACCTACTTTACTTATCGAATTAGTAAGTAAATAATATTATACTAATTTCTAGAAGAAACACTTGAGGCAAAAAATATACTTGTTTTAATTGAAATTACATTATGACTGCTGCATCATTCACGGAACTAGCGACTCAATTTCACTTGTTGGAATATTGGTCATTAATGAAGCGAAAAATAAACGTAGAAAAGTGACGCTTTGAACCAAGCCAGTGGGGCATGGTTTTCCACCAAACGAAAATGGTGAATAGGGGCTATTTACCTAGCCTTAACGAATCTCCTGTAATCAGAGAGCTGTTAAGGCCCCTATAAAAATGATTTCTATTTAAATCGGTTTTATTTAGCTTCTCTGACTTGTTGTCTGTATTACTTCAGTAAATTTCTTAAAATAACCAAGTCTGAGAAGTGTTAGAATGTATAATTACTAGTCTATTTTAGTATTTTTATAAAAACTTAAAGATATAGTTGTTACATGAAGCATTTATGCACCACTCCATTGGCCGAAGCACAGCAATGATTCATTCATGTCTTATACTTTGTCACTTATACTAATCGACTTACGAGTAAGTATCGTACTATATCAGTCTGTGTTTTTACGCGTCTAATGATCGACATGTAGTGAATATCCTATTATATCCTATCCTATCCTATTATATCTATTATATCCTAAACAATAATTATTACCCCTTTAAACGCTCCTACACTATAGACCCCACACATTATATTATTATAATCACATGTAAAAAAGCATCCAATTGGTCACTGACCTCTATAGTACAAACAAGTACGCTGGACTGCATACTGTCAACCTAACGATGAAGCCATTTGATTATCATCATTTTGGCGCTGACGGCTGAACTAATGAGAATTGACATAGCAAAACAACACAAAAATTATCTGTCATTTCTTAGAGAATGTTTAGTCCAGCGTACTTCGTACGTACTACGTGTTCTTAAACTATCGATTGATAGTAAAAAGGAGTTCAAAAATTGACTTTAAACCTATTTTTTTTTGCACAACGCCTCATCTGTTCCTATGTGCCCCAGATCTGGGGTACTATGGAACTGCGTCTGGGGTACATTGAAAAGTGTATATTAACCAAGCTTGTATTTCCTTAATATATTTTCTGGAAAAGCATACATATTACTTTGGCGCTTTGTCTTGCCGGCCAAGCTAGGACTTGGCAACATTAGCTCTATATCCAGAATTGACACCTTTGCTTATCTGGTTCCAGTGGAAAATAGAAGCTCTTGTAAATGTTTGCACTCCGACGCAAATAAGTAATATCATATTCATTGTTTTCGTCTACATCTGTCAACATTTGGCCAACAAAATATAAAAATTGCTTTTTCTAACTAAATTTCACTAAACGGGGTACAATGAACCATTGTTCCATAGAACCCCGTCCCACTGTGCCCCATAGGGTCTCGAAAATTTCAAACTAGAAGTTAACATTTTTAGGTTATCTTTTCCATTAAACACTTTACTTCGTTTAATAGCTAAAATGATCGAGATTTTTCATAAAAAATACCTCTTATGCTACTGCTATCTTTTCTGCAAAATCGAAAACTCTCCGGTACGAAATTCCAACTTTTTACCACTCAAAACATTTTTTATCGTCTCAAAAATCTATTGTTGCACACCGGCCATATTGCACTGCGCCATTAGGTGACACATGGGGTGCCGTAATTGGCCGAAGTGAAAACGCGGGAATTCGTTTTAAAATTTGAATATTATTTACGGTGTTTCACTGTACCCCTTGTCCCATTGAGCCCCCATTGTCCCTACTTATAGTATAGTAATAATAATAATGTCCTCCTCGGCGATTTCGACTACGGCGGCCTATCTCAACAGAGATTAGCCAACTGCGCAGGACATATTATAGTGCACAAGTGTGTGCGCAATACACAGGTGCACTCTCCGTTCCTTCACTCTCATAATTCGGTGAGACGGCAGGCCGACATGATCGTAGAGAGATCAGGCGCAGGACCAACGGCTTAACGTGCTTTCCGAGGCACGGGGTTGTTAACACCACCATCTTCCTGACTCCGGATAGTATAGTACTAAAGAAGAGACAAAGCCAATAATTCATTCCAACCAATACACAAACGCTTGAAGTTACTCGACAGAGCTATATAATATGTGGCCGCGCCGGTCGGTTATTTATACCTAATACAAAAACTTCATTAATATAACTCCGCTGCCCAACAAAACAACTAAACAATTCGACCCTAAATATTGAAGGGTGGATAAACATCTGTTTTATTAAAATCCGAAATATTCAAGTTAGATATTAATTTCTAAACAACTTTAACATGAATTATTAGTTGCAGAAAGGTTGTGAATTACATTTCGTTTGGGCTACGAACTTTTCGGCGATTTTTGTAATAGTCAAAAAATTATTGAAATATCATTTTGTTCATTGGGACTACGTAAAATTATGTGTCCATTACCCGGACGGCAAGTCAACTCGGATCGAGATGAAAATATGTAGAAAAATTAGAGCCTATAGGGCTGCCATGAATGTGCCCTTAAAAAAAAACAGTGCCCATTAAGGTCTCAGAGTAATTTAAGAAAATAAGATGCCGCTGGAGTAATGTCTGAAAACGTTACCCCAACGGCATGATTTTTTCCTATTGGTCTTAGCCAGATTTAAAGTAGCTTAAAAGGTAGCTTAAATATGTGCCCTCTCTTGGCCGAAAAGCGGCATTTGTGCCCCTTGTGGATTTTGTGTAATTGAAAATGCCGCTGGAGTAACGTTTGGCGGATTTCTGTATCTGCGGAACGGCTGGACGAACAGATATGATTTTTGTGAGCTGGTGTGTTTTAATATGTGCCGAATGTGCCCCAGAAATTATTCCAAAAAAATGCAAGGTGTATCAATAGGAAAAGATTTTCTGAAAATCGAAAATAGGCTCTAGCTCTTGAACTATACAAAATAGAGCGCTATGATTTTAGTGCCCTATGCCTTTTAGGTATACGTATCATCTGACAAATTTGTAAAACCCTCTATCTGATTTTCGTCGAAATAAAACATTTTTTCTGTGAAAGTTGTTATGCTTATTTCAACCGTCAAAAAGGATCATTTGAACAACGTAATAACTTGTAATAATTTGCCAAAAAATAGAGCCCATATTCTAATATACGCACACTGAATTTCAGCTTTCTACACCTTATAATAAACCGTTAATAATTAAAACAATGTAACGAGATTTTTTTGACAATTATCCGACCAAATACGAAAGGTTGGTAAAAAGCGGACGTTAGGAACATTTACCTTACCTACTTAATTTGTCTACCAGATTTTCATGTGTGTGTACAGTGGTGCGGAAAACCTGTTTTAGTAAATTTATTATTGTGTGCTATTATCAGTTAATATTTCATTTTTTACTATTGTTAGGCTGCACTTAGTAAGGATGTTTATCGTCATGTCTGAAAGTTAATCTATAACAAAAAAAAAATACATTTAATTTATATTATTTATAGGTTATAAATCGCAGTAGATTTTTGAGCCCAAAAATTGGAAATCTTGATTTTCTGCTGAAATCTACAACAATAGATAACATTTAAGTCACGACGTGTGACAAAAATGCCTAGATTTTTTAAAAAAAAGTTTTCCTTTCGCCGGAAAATGAGCGGAAAAAACGGAAAACCCCATAGTAATTTCTAGGTGAAGTTACATGTTATTTGTGGTTATGAAATGTATTTAGCGATAAAAGTACTACATTTCACATGTTGTTTCATAATTTTAACCTTTATACTTTTGGTGATATTTAAATTTATCCCAATTTCTTTGATATTTTTTTTCTAGGTTATTCATACTTTGATTTAGTTACCTGTTTTTTCACGTCACTCGTTACCTCCGAAGACAGATTATATACGTCCGGTTAAATAATCTGTCATCGGAGATACGGTTCGGGAGGGAGTCCACCCTCGTTAGGCGCATGCTAAAACCCCGTACCAATATATGTAATCTTGAGGAGCGGGGATGAGGCACTTCTAACAGACTATGCATTTTCTTGTATAACTTTTTTAACCTTGATTAAATGAATAGAAAAATTAATCATAATTGATGAAATAATGATTTAATCATATTTGGTAATGGTCATGTACGAAAAAAAACTGTCTGTCATAGAAAATTTGACAACCCTACGGTGCGGAAATTTTAGTAAAAAACGGAAAACTCTTTAATTCAGCTGTCCTGGGTTTACAACCTCAATTTTTTTTGATTTTCCAAGATTGTAAACTATAATATTTATAATCAGATTTTCTCAGAAATAAATTCCCCAATCACAAGACACGGAAGAAAAAAAGAAAAAACATAAAAAATGCTGATTTCTCTTAACGCTTTTCAAATAAATTTACGAAATAGTAGATTGTTATACAAGGGACGAAAGTGACTATTCCACTCGTGAGAGCCCCAATGGCTCAAGAGTGGAATGGGTGCTTTCACCCGAGATAAACATACTGTTTTTCATTTTCGACTGTGAGGAAAGTATCGATAGAATATTGCTAGACTATCAATAGTTGAGGCAAAAGCAATAGTATCGATAAAATATCGATGGTGTCGATAGACTATCGATAGTTGAGGAAAAAGTATCGATAAAATATCGATAGTATCGATAAAATATCGATAGACTATCGATAGTTAAGGCAAAAGCAATAGTACCTATCGATAAAATATCGATAGTATCGATAGACTATTGATAGTTGAGGCAAAAGCAATAGTATCGATAAAATATCGATAGACCATCGATAGTTGAGGCAAAAGCAATAGTATCGATAAAATATCAATAGTGTCGTAGACCATCGATAGTTGAGGCAAAAGCCAAAGTATCGATAAATATCGATAGTATCGATAGACTATCGATAGTTGAGACAAAAGCAATAGTATAGATAGACTATCGATAGTTGAGGCAAAAGCAATAGTATCGATAAAATATCGATACGGTAGTATCGATAGACTATCAATAGTTGAGGCAAAAGCAAAAGTATCGATAAAATATCGATAGTATCGATAGTCCACCGATAGTAATGATAGTATTGATAGACTATCGATAGTGTCAAAGTTCAATATTAAAATCACTATCGATAGCTGATACAGCGTTGACTATTGCAATAACTATCGATACTCTCGATAGTGGCCTTTTATTCAATAATAGGAGGGAAAAGCTATTTCCCACCCGGCTATCTACACATGAAAGTTCAACTTTCCGAACGTGAGATGAACATATGTTTACAATATAAAGCATTAAATACTCTAAAATACTAAATGTTTTTATTATTTTGTTTCTGTTCCATTCATGAATAAAGACAAAAATTTTGGTACAAAATTTGGCAACTTTAATAATTTATATAAAATCATCTGGACGTTTTTGTCACACAAGAGTGCTCGTCGTGGCTTAGATATCATATATTCTTGTAGATTTCAGCAGAAAATCAAGATGTCCGATTTTTGGGCACAAAAATCTACTGTGTGGATGTTACTGTAAAAGTCCGAATTACGGTAAATCTTAAGATATACCGCTGTAACTGAAGATACACCTGTATAACTTAAAAGTTCGAATTATCTGTAATTAATTATCGTTTATTTCGGAATTAAACGTAATAGGATTTACCTCGGAGACATGATGAATGTTAAAAAAAATCTTGTGACGGTCAATCCTGTGAGATCTCTCGCCAAGTCAGCGTCACGTTGGGGTAACGTTTTTAGACATTACTCCAGCGGCATCTTATTTTCTTAAATTACTCCGAGACCTTAATGGGCACAGTTTTTTTTTAAGGGCACATTCATGGCATATATGGCTCTAATTTTTCTATATATTTTCATCGGGATCCGAGTTGACATGCCGTCCGGGTAATGGACACGAACAATTATGGTTTATATGACTAAAATGTACTTACTCTTCTCCTGCACTTTTGTATTCTCACCAGCACTCAGCTGGACAGCTTACAAGTGAGAGCATAGTGCTGAATCATATTATTTTATATTCTTATATCGTCCTATATACGTCACCTGGTGGTTCATATGACCCATCCATTTTGGACATGGGCCTGTAGTCTAGTATGGACAGTCCAGCCTGCACTAAACGGATGTTAATCTGTTTATTTAGATTTTCATATTTTTTGTGGCAGAAAAAAAAGGAGTCTTGACTTCTAGAGTCAAAAAATAATATGCCTTAATTGACAAAATAATAGTCGGAACTCGTTTGTATCGCCCGTCGATTGTTTTAACTTTGTTTCCCACCGAAGCCGAACATTTTCGCTCCAACGTTGGCGATTGTTTAATTGATTTTGCGTTAGAATCCAAAATAACTTTGGTGAAATGCAGTTTTGGAGCTTATAGTCCTAGAGAAAAAGTTATAGAATCGTATCGCATTGAATGCACTTCGCTGTTATTCAGCAATCGGCACTAGTTTACTATGAAAATTCTCAGGTAATTAAAATCCTGGCTACAACTATTCGCATACCCTAAGCCTAGTGATATTACTGTCCTACCACAGAATAAATAATATCCTTACGTAGTAATATCACTTTATGAAACAGTACAGTACAGAATAGGATTGATAAACAGGTACCTAGTTGTTTTTGATCTTATAGCAAAATAATTACTTTCTAATAAGTAACTCGCTTCTATTCGCAAATTATAAAGAGTCTTCTAGTAACACTGAGAGTGGATCACGTCTTATCAGTGATTTAGTTTGTCGTGCATGTCACCTGACGCTGTAACTTTTCTAGTTTTTACTCCTAACTTTTCGCTTCTTTAATGTAAAATATTGTGTACAAAGTTTTTGTTATTTTTCTCATGGTAAGTTAATTTCTGTAATTTTTAATGAGAATAAAGATCTTAAACCTCGGACCTTACTTCATTTGGTAACGTCGCTTAGAAAACTAGGAGCTCCATTTTTGAATCGCTGGTATGACATTCTGTTGGCGAATGCGACATAATTTTCACTCTACACATTCATTTTAGCGTTTGATCTATCGCTCGCCTTCTGTGACAAGAGGGTAGGGGCACTCGTTGCGGATTCGAGCGGTCGAGTGCAGTGGATCGAGTGTTTCAATTGTGCGGAGTTTTGGATGACGAACAAAAATCAGTAGAAATCTGCACGCAAGCGATTTAAAAATAGAGCTCTAGGTCTCGTAACGCCTGAAATTGCTATAACCGATCCAAAATCGTAGATTTAGGATTAGTATGATTTAGGTAAATAATTCAATCTCTGCTGTTTGCGTATATCCATTGATCACCTGTTTACTGTCAGCAGTTCCGACCGTGGATGGACATGCAAATAGCTAGAATGATTTTAATCTTGGTTTGCGGATTGGTTACTCGCACAGAATAAATAATAAGTAGTACAAGTACAGAAGAACATATCCGCAGTTAAGTAAATAGCGACTCTTGCTACGACACAATAAAGTCCAAATTGGGATCGCGGCACGCCAATAGCCTACCGCTATAGCACCTACATTTATGCCTCTCTTTCTCTCACCTAACCTCATC
Organism: Pyrausta nigrata; assembly: GCA_949316185.1. Classification (NCBI taxonomy): domain Eukaryota; kingdom Metazoa; phylum Arthropoda; class Insecta; order Lepidoptera; family Crambidae; genus Pyrausta; species Pyrausta nigrata. Next base: position 1,722,979 of record OX438943.1, read on the forward strand.
TCACCTGACAGCGTAGGGTCGACAGACGCGACACTAAACGCACGCGAGTCGTAGATCTTACATGCGATGCGGCCGGCTGGTGTCATCCAACACAACCAAACGCCGACCGGTCGATCCGCGCATGTACTTGTAGCTTTATGCTAAATTGCGGAGTGAACCAGGGGGCTAATTACGTAACTCTGTTGCTAACAATTCAGGATTAAAATCGCTTGAAAATGTCACATTTGACAACTTCAGTTACTCTGCTAAGCTGGTCATTCACGGTCAGTTCAAAAAATATGACTCCACTCACTAACATAAAAATAATCTAAAAACTGACTTTCATTCAGTGCTACTCACAGAACAGAAAAAACGAGTAGAAATCGTAAGTGGGCGTGATCCGCGTATCTCAAATGCGATGAGCTTAGCGCATGTGATGTCCCCGCCCCCATTCACGTGCTTAAAGTCGGCGACAGTCGCGACAGGATGCCGACGCCTTCAAACATTGACGAAAATCTTAAAAAACGCTAAATTGTACAATTTTTGTTCGGGATTACAACAGTAAAACAACAAATTTATCAAAAAAAGGAGTGACATACCATAATTAAGTAATTTATCACGTTATTTTAATAGAAATTGGAAAATTTGCACTTGATAGCAATTGGCTAAAATTACCCAATCCACCACAATGGTGATAAGGTCTAAACTACATTTTGTACCGTTACCTAATTCCGTATTAATTCCACACGCTACTCATTTAGGTATGCGATATTTTAACGTTAAAATATCGATAAGTATATTTTAAACGAAATTGGAACTATTTTCATACTACTCACTACTTTCAACACAATTCACGGATTACTTTACTGCTAGGTAACTAATTAATTATCAAAGGATCCGCTACGTGTCATCAGGTTATTTTTTTTAAATTATAAATTGTAACATTAATCCGTAAATCCGTAATAAGAAAAAACCGGCCAAGTGCGAGTCGGACTCACGCATTAAGAGTTTCCTATCGTCGTTACGTCTTCTTAGTCACTTTAGGGAATTTAAGGATTTATAATTAAGTACAAAATTATCCAACACACAAGTCTACGAATATTACTGCTAAGTTAATAAAGTTATCTTAATCGCTATAGTTTTCCTTTAAAGGTTATTAAATGCACTATCATCATGATTTTTTAAAACTTTTTAGGACGCCCTACTGGACCAAAAAGTTGCACTTCAAAGTTTAATATTTCGTAAATGTAGCAATAAATCGAAAAATTGTTTTAGAAACCCCCAATTCATTTTCAAATACCTACTCAAAGATACCCCACACTTCTCACCCTAAAAAAATTATGTATTTTAGTCGTCGTAATTGGTTTACATACAAAATACCAGCTTTCTAGTACTATCGGTCTCTTAGCAAAACCTCGGACAGACAGACAGACAGAACGGACATAACAAAACTATAACCTTATAGTTTTGTCATGTCCGTCTGTCTGACATAAAAAGCGAACATTTAAAAAGTCAAAAATAATACGAATACGACACGATAAGGTTGGGCGTTATAATGTTGCGTTGAGGGTTCTTTGTTGCGTTGGCGGTTTTTAAAAATTTATAATATATTTTTTTTAACGCCTGAACCGACTTTTTTATATTGCACCTTACTTATCAAGCCTTTCATAATGTAACAAATATTGACAGAGTTGTGAAAAAAAATGCATTGCGTTGCGCATTGCATGCATGCATTGTGAAAAAAATTCAATTCTATGAAATTAATAATATTGTATAGTATTTTACTAGACGTGCCTTTTCATTTGATACCCATATTGAGGGAGTTGTAAAAATCACTCCCGAATAATGATCTTTCAAACAGACAAAAAACAAAATCGAAATCGGTTCATCCGTTCGGAAACTACGATGCTACAAACAGACAGACACGTCAAACTTATAACACACCACGCTCTCGTTTTTACGTTGGGGGTAAACAATACTTATTTATACTCACACCAGCAATTTCTTCGTCCGTGCAAATTTCAGATTCTCATTCTTATTTTCACTTTTCATTTACACCTTATAATCCTAGTTTTTTTTTGACAATCGAGGCGGAGACCAATCTTAGTCATAAAAAAGTGTGTAATTTTTGAGTAATATCTCGTGTAACTAACACGGCCACGATTTTGTTTTATATAATGAAATCATAAGTAGGACCTACATTTATTTCGTATTCCTTTCTCTGCGCATATGTCTAATTCTCATACAATATATTTTCACCCCGTGAACCTAGTTTTTATGTGATAATCGGGGCGAACACTGATCTTACAAATCAAAATCATTGCAAAAGTTTCAGTTTAATTAGAGTGATAACTCGTGTAACGAACATTGCTTCGTTTTATAAACATAAAGATCATACGAGTATAGTGTGAGCATAAATATATAAGTATGCCTATGTGGGCATAAATTTTATTTTCGGGACAAAATTTGATATCTAGCTAGATCGATACTTTTTGTTCAGTTTATCGTGTACCCATCCTTAATTTAGACAGTAAACTTCTCTATTTTGTGTCTCCATCTGGCGTTGGGTGGCAAAACTATTTGATACTTAAAAGCAAGGAATAGGAGCAGCAGCCACAATTATGGACCTTAATGCATCGTCATAGGGAAAAGCATGTCAAAAAAGTGACATTTAGTAGGGAGTAGAATAACAAAATATAAAAACACATCAGAATCAGGAAAGCACAACTTAGGATCTTATTTACTTAGCAATAAAGATGGGACTCATTTAATCGAATTTGTGTTTTAAGCTCTTTCGTCGTCGCTAATAATTACCAATTACAACTCAATATTTTTTGTGTGGATCATAATGTGATATTTTTACAAATGTGTTAGTTTGGTTACACTGGTTTTCATACTAATAGGCGAGGATGCTATTTCTACTCGTTTTTTCTGTTCTGTGGTGCTACTAGAACGTGGGCAATTCCCCACGCAAAGGGGACTTCTAGTTTTTTTAATTTAGTGGGTGGCCCATTTTGGGCGAGACGGTCTTAGAACCGGTAAAATATGGGCAATATGGAAAAAAAATCATAATGTTAAGTTACTTTTTTAGTACTTATGCCTATAGCCACAGAATAAGTACTAGTACTTCGTACAAAAGTATGACTTAGCAATTGTATTCAAAGGAATGTCTACTCAATGTCCTCAACAATATGGCGTAATTTAGTTCGCCTCAGAGTCAAGCATATTTTCGTGTAGGCCTACACGAAATACACCTACAAAACTCCATTACAAGATAATTTCATACTTATTGCTCCGGAATATGATTCATAATACACTAAACCTATTCCGTGACGTAATATCACGCGACGCGATAGGGTTGACTGCTACGAGAAGCTTCTAACGCCATCTAGCGCCTCTTTTTAGTACTTTATTCATTCTCGTCCATCCAGCAACGTAGCCGCGCGGCCGCCGGTGAATAAAATGCGCGAGCGTGTCGCTGGCCGATAGCGACACGCAACTTGTTTTAGCCCCTTAGTAAGGGTCGCCCCGCGTAGGTACGTTTTTGCTACCTACGCGGGGAGATACACAGGCCTGCTATAGCTTAAATTTTTATTATCGATCTTAAAAACGTACAATTTTGGTCGTACCTCAGACCGACTAATTAGTGTATCTGGCCAACTTTAGCAACAAAACTTTGATTGAAATAATTTCATTCAAATTTACATAATCCACTACTTGCCCATATTTTACCGGTTCTAAGACCTTCTCTCCCATTTTACCTACTAAATTAAAAAAACTAAAAGTCCCCTTTGCGTGGAGAATTGCCTACGTTCTAGCAGCACTGAAAGAAAGTCAGTTTTCAGATTATTTTTATGTTAGTGAGTGGAGTCATTTTTTGAACTGACCGTGAATGGCCAGCTTAACAGAGTAACTGAAGTTGTCCAGGCCTGTTATTACTATTTATTTCGGGCGTTATAGGGTTTAAAATATTAGATGAAATAAAACCAGCCGCGAAAGGAGATAAAATACGTTTATTTCTTAAAATTTGTCAAATAATCAGACACGGATATCCGGAACAACCAATATCTCTCGGTAGGGGAACGGTTACCGCATTCTATTTATATAGTATGCCATATACACAACAAAAATTATATATATAATTATGTATCGCGTACAAACTAGTTTACATTAGACACAAAGTACCTATTAGCATTTTAAATGCCTTATTATCTAATATAAATCATTGTCGTCCCGACTCAAAGGAGATAACCAATCTCTCAACTTATTTTATACATGCCTTTAAACTTGTCCCATTATGATATCAGAACTCATTAAGTAGCCATTGAGGTGTTTTTATTTATTGTTGATTTCATTACGCTTTACAGATAGATTTGGAACGAAACTTAATTTAATAATATTTAAGTTTACCTCAAAGCAGCTGTCAATGTTTCAACACTGGAAATTAGAAGACGTTGCGTTTTATTTTAGTCATTTGATACATTATTAAATTTCCATTTTATATCATCGAACGCTTTACAGAAAACAAATATTATGATTACATGAAGTCAAATATACTAAAGCCAGATTTATGATAGAGAGTCGCCATAGCACAAGCTCACACTTAGTTTGGCCTGGATAATTGGTATTTTTTAAAACAATTTATTACAATATAATTTACGTTGTACCGACGACAGCACATCAAGATAACTGTTGCGGCATCTTATGCAGTTGTTATAGGGGTGATTTTTAACAAAAATGTATAGTCTGACGTGCCAGCGACTGTACTATGATCATTTTACACAAACTTTGGAATTATTATTATAATATTAAATTAACATTTCGTTTTATTGTTAATTAAGCCTTTGACTGCCACAGAACTAGATACAATAGAATTATATTGTTTGGGGGTCACCGGTGACCACCGTGGCGCTCAATGTGTTAATTATTTATTTATAGTACCATAAAAGTTTAAAAAAAACTTTCGATATTAAGTGTTTTTGATACTTTTATCGAATTAAAAACATTAGATTATGTGACTTTCCGCTAATCTTCTAATTTCACATTACGACCTCATAACAGGGCAGCAATCAGACCCGAACGATGCATTTCATTTATAAGAAGCCTCTCACTAAATATAATTCACAAATATAATATTTAAATGCTAGAATACATACTACGTGCTTCGTCGTGGTCACAGTACTATCTACCATATTGTATAGCGTAACTACAAGTTATATTAGTTTACAATTTTATTTATTATCCTTTTATAGATATTAATTATACCTTTGTACACCTAAACCGAGTTTACACGTTATGTGACGGGAGCTCTAAACTAAATCACAAGGTTTAAAACAGCTAATATTCGCTCGCTTATCAAACATGTCTTTTTTAGTATTTTAAAACTAGGTAATTAACTTTTATACATTTTATTATTCTACATACTTGAATTTCATAATAAAAATTATATAGGGTGAATATAGAACCATTTTCATTGCAAATCTGTTTTTATTATATTACCATATCTATGAAGCCAACATTCTGAAACCAACGGTTCTAAGCATGCTCCTTTTATAGTTATTGAGAGTATACTTTTAAGGAATTAAGTACTTGTGATTTTATATTCACTCTACATCATTAGTTTCCCAATTAATTTACATATCAGTGATATATCCATAATACAGACACGGTAATAAGTATATTGAGAAATACATTAAAATGTATACTAAAGACAATCGCTTCGTACAATTATTCGAGGTTTGTCCCATGTTTGGTAAACCAGCGAACTCGCTAAACGAATTTGATCGATATCATTGCATAAATAAAGCTTAAAATCCAACTTACTAACTAATTTAGGTATTAAGGCGTGTATACACTGCTAAAGGCGTGTCGACATTGACCTATAAATCAAATTACATTTCGACATATTCAAAGCAAGTTTATTGATGCAACTCAAGGGTAGGAACGTCTTTATATTTAAGTGTTTTAAGGGTAATTAATTCAAAGTGGATAAAGAAAAAAAAATAATGTCAACGGATACTGTGGATACTAAAACGTATCCAGGTATTAGGAGATGTTTGAAGTATTGAAGTGTCATAGTAGTCAATCACAATGAGAAATGACCTGATGGAATATTACTATCACGCATAGCTTTGACTTTGTGATTTGGGTTGACATTATGTAGGCACGAAATCAATTAACTCTATTTGCATTGCAATAATTTATCTTCGACAGCTAAATTGTAGGGGGCAGTGTGTAAAAAAGCTTGCATTAAAGATGTTTTAGTGTAAACGGCTTAGGAAAACGTTACTCTTTTGTTGTTGGGTTTAGCAAGTTTGGTTGTTGCATTTGTGTCAGTCTGTCAACGTGACGGCCGTTACGTACGCTGATTAAACAATTATTGACACGTTACATTGGCAGTCAAATATCTGTGATTTTTCCGACAGCCAATCATGATTAAATTTCATATTTAATCAGGCGATTGCTGCTCAACGTACGGTAAACTGTGATTTTGTAACGAATTTAGTTACACTAATAATAATTTTATCAGACACGAAGTTGTTTGTGAGGAGTGAGGTGTTATGCATTTAAAAAAAAGCTGACTTTAAATTATTTTTATTAAACAAACCGCTGAAGCTATGCTTTTTAGAAGTGATGATGATGAGAATAAAAAAAAACAAAAAAAAACAGTGGTGCATAAACCTAATATTTACTGTACTATTTAAAATTGATGTCTTGGTTCCTTACATATTGGTTACAAAAATAACTTAAACGACTTTCTTGTGGCATACTTTCTCCTGTAACAAGTGCTTTTTTTAGCCAACGGTGAACTAAATCATTAAGTATTAAGACGTATTTTTATTAAAAATCATTTTCTAGAAAATTGCTCTTGAAAAAACGCAAAGACAGCGTTATGAAGCCTTAAAACTCGCTATAACTTTTTACTTCTTGTGTCGACAATATTTTTATGTAACAAAATAACCGTCATGTTACGGAGCACTTTATGTATTTTCCTTGACCGTGCGATTCGTTCGCGCCATATTGCCGTCATTACATTTAACGTTAACGTTGGCCCAATAGTGTTGTCTATCGATAGTCGACTGTTAGACTGTCGATAGTATAAAACCATCGAGTACATAGGTAGGTATTTAAAATTATCGGTATTAAAAGTGACGGTTTAAAGTTATGTTTCGATTTTGGACGTAAATTACGGTTTTTAAGCAGTAGTATTATTTTTAAACACGTATGTATAAATATAAAATAAGGTAATGTCAACTATTACTGTAGAGAGTAACGCATGTTTTGAAGTAATAACAATGATTTTATGCCATTGAGAGTATTATAGCAATCAACAAATAGTGTCAGTATTCATAATTATTATCGATACTATCAATAGCACTCTCGCTATTGGTACTTTTTTACAAAATCAATATCGATACTTCCACAACTCTAATGCCCAATCGGCCTACGGCGTTATTGGTGCGTTAATATGAGAGCCCAAACAGTTTTAGCCCGACCAATATCGTTTGTACAGAAATTGCTTTGCGTGACGTCTGACGCCGTAAACATGGTGAAATCATTGTTTTCTTGACAGACACTACTTTGGACGCAAGCTGAAACAGTTGGCCGCCATATGCGAATTGTTATTGAATATTATGTATTTTAGTTCTCAAATATAATATACCTAGGTTACCGGCACAGGTTTTTTCCTTAGCTTTACTTTTGGCAGGTCAGCGGACCCACCGCCTATCTTAAAAGCTATCGTTATAACGATTGCCATTCCAAAGCAATGGCACGACATTGTCATTACTCCATTATTTAAATTGGAAGCTATTGTTTGTTTTTGCATTGCTTCAATTGCAATTTGAAAACAATCGAGAGACGATAGGCCTGGTTGAAACAAAAATCGATATGACAATAGTGACTGAGATTCTTGCGTAGTTTTTTCTTAGCACTTGTTAACAATTATCATAAATGTCCCTTGCTGGGTCTATATGCAAAAATAAGTTGAATTTTACTGATACCACAAGAAAGTCACACGTTCACCGATCATTGGTGTTAATTGAGCATTATTTCTAACTCTTATTATAACAGGGACACGTCATACAAAACCAAGTTATCTACTTCGCTTTCGTATGAAATTAATCTGAATAGACAAACAGAAATACCAAGAATGCGACTCGACTATTCCTACGACGTATTAACAAACACCAATTTTCTATCTACAATAAGTAGGACGTGGCAAAATAAAGGAACTATTGCTTTTACAACTACACCTCTATCTTGTCTCTGGACAAAACTATACACTTTTCCCGAACTTCAAACTCTTTTAACTATAGTTAGTTGCATTTATGTTCTATATAAAATGTTTTATAGAAAAACTCGACCATTTGTAAAAACAAAGTGTTTTGCGTTATTTAATGATTTAAGCATTTACTTTGCATTTTTTTACTGCTGAAGTATATTTTGAACTCAAAAGCCTAAAGTAAATTTTGAAATCAAAAACTCATCGGTCGCCTTCAGGTAGGACTCGAACCCAAAACCCTATGCTATCCGGGCGAATGCTCTCCCAACTGAGATACCAGGATGTTATCTACTCGACCATCTTTTGTGAGAGCTTGCTGCGCTAGTGATTCCACGTTTGGTTTCATCAATACTTAGGTGATGTACCCAAGTATCCGATGGAAATATTGCTGCAAATCTTTAACCACTTAGGTGATGTACCCAAGTATCCGATGGAAATATTGCTGCAAATCTTTAACCACTCAGGTGATGTACCCAAGTATCCGATGGAAATATTGCTGCAAATCTTTAACCACTTAGGTGATGTACCCAAGTATCCCGTGGAAATATTGCTGCAAATCTTTAACCACTTAGGTGATGAACCCAAGTATCCGATGGAAATATTGCTGCAAATCTTTAACCACTCAGGTGATGTACCCAAGTATCCGATGGAAATATTGCTGCAAATCTTTAACCACTTAGGTGATGTACCCAAGTATCCGATGGAAATATTGCTGCAAATCTTTAACCACTCAGGTGATGTACCCAAGTATCCGATGGAAATATTGCTGCAAATCTTTAACCACTCAGGTGATGTACCCAAGTATCCGATGGAAATATTGCTGCAAATCTTTAACCACTTAGGTGATGTACCCAAGTATCCCGTGGAAATATTGCTGCAAATCTTTAACCACTTAGGTGATGAACCCAAGTATCCGATGGAAATATTGCTGCAAATCTTTAACCACTCAGGTGATGTACCCAAGTATCCGATGGAAATATTGCTGCAAATCTTTAACCACTTAGGTGATGTACCCAAGTATCCGATGGAAATATTGCTGCAAATCTTTAACCACTCAGGTGATGTACCCAAGTATCCGATGGAAATATTGCTGCAAATCTTTAACCACTCAGGTGATGTACCCAAGTATCCGATGGAAATATTGCTGCAAATCTTTAACCACTTAGGTGATGTACCCAAGTATCCGATGAAAATATTGCTGCAAATCTTTAACCACTCAGGTGATGTACCCAAGTATCCAATGGAAATATTGCTGCAAATCTTTAACCATCAGCATGACGTAACAAGCTATTTATTTTTATTTTATATTAATTAATTTCTTTGGAAGTTTTGCTCGGATAGCGAAGGATCGAGGGTTCAGCAAACCTGAAGATGATCAATGAATGTAAAAAAATAAGTTTTTTGCGTTTGAAAACTAACGCAATTTGGTGGTTTTCCTAAAATTAAAGGTTCAATTAAAATACCCCTTCATTTTAGCAATAGAATACGCGTGTTGTCGTATCATACCGCTATGTTCAAATAGCTGTTTTTGTTAATCTTTTTTTCAAATCAGCTTCTTAGTGTCGTGCGCTCTAACTTGCATCATATTTCTTTACTCTTAGTACTAAATTATCTACTGTTCAAAGAAATTGAGAGTCGAACAACGTTAACAGTACGATATATTCAGTTGAAATGTATATTTTTCTATAAATGGTCGCTCAAAAGGGTTGTGTGTTGTACTCCAATATAAATTCGTTGGATACAAAACGCATTTCCAATGTAAACAACCACACTGCTTTCAAAATTCATTAGGAAATGTTCAGTTGGCTACTTGACACTACCAATCGTTGACGTATTTTAAGGCGGTCCTGCATGAAATTGAGAAAATTAACGTATTTCTAAATCACTTGTACGATGAGCTGAATTAGTTAAATACATTAAAACAACTTATTTACGTTAGCCTAATCATTGCAGCAGGGCCTGAGGCCCTACTCTTGTTGACGATGTCCGTATTTTCGAATGTCGCCGTCCCTTTCACTCACGACAGAATGACATCGCGAACGAGCGTGATGGCTAGACTCGAAAATACGGACATTGTGAACAGGAGTAGGACCTCTGGTCTTGTTGAAATTTGAAACATTACACAGAATTCTTTATGATATAATAAACATGACTTGTAGCTGAAGATATCTATCTTTTTTTTTCAAAAACTTGGTGATTTTTAAGCATGAAACAATAATTTGTACATGAAAATGATTGTATTTATACTAGGTCCCCATCTTTTTAATATACACGAATAAAATATAAATAAGAAAAAATGAGCAATTTTTCAGTATTTAACACAAATGTCTGAGGGTTTTGCGCAGAATAAAACTATTGTTTTAATTCAATCATCAAGTCTAAAACTTCAAAGCAATTGGATCAAATTACTCATATTTATAACTTAGACTTACTCGACTTGCTTCGCGCTGCACCCCCTTAAATGAACTTTCAAAACGCTTATCTTCCATAGATTTTGTATGTGAATAGTTAACTATGACGTCACATTCCACTATACTCAACTAACATTACTTTTTATCGAGTTTAGCTTAATTAAAAATCGAATACTGCAGATAGTTAAAAATTATCAATGAAAGTGTGTTTAAAATGTGATGTTATTTTGAAAAAATAGTTTTTCAGAATCATTTGTACATATGTTGATAGTGTCAAGTACCCAATTTATATAAAAATCTACGAAAATGTTTCTTATCACCCGGAATTTTTAATATAACAACGTATTTTACAAAATGTTTCGTCTTGAATGAGGAATTCAAAATTGATACACTATCTATAATGTTACATCCGAGATGCCTTTTCTTTAAAATGTATGTGTAGTGTTATTGACAAACAATTACACTATTTTTGGACAAAGGAGTTTTGGAAAACAAAGTATGTTAATGTAACTCTTAAACTATGTTTTTATTAATATCCATCGCTATATACCATCGGTAACTATACCGGAACGTAACTCGACAATGATAGTTAAACAAAATTACATTTTGTTTACCATCGATATCATAGATTTGACTCAAATCTACTTCGTCAACACAGGCGAAAATGAAAACTTTTCAAACTATACTTTTTGGTACATAATCTTCGTTCGTCTATGGTCGCCCACAGAGTATAAATTAGAGTTTGCATCTCAATAACCCTGCAGCGTACAACTAATGAGTCCTGTCATTTAAGTAGTCTATAAAATAAGTAACAATGATCGGTTACATATGTTTATTTTTAACTAAACTTAAATTACATTTATTCATTGCACTTATAACTTCATTATCGAAATGTTGCCAGCTTCAAAAACTCTTGTTAAAAAAAGAATTATTTTGGATTATTTTACTTTAGTTTTAAACTCTCAAATTGATAATCATAACTATAAAGTTACAACGGTTGCATTTTTGAAACTGGCCATACATAGTCTGCAAGCGTACTATTAAAAAATCAATCTGTCAAAATGACGTTTCGACGTCAAACGTGTCAGTTCAACGCGCTCTACCGAGTCATTAAAGCTCGTGTGAGTTAAAAAACAAAAACGAAAAAAATATAAATCCTACTGCATTACTTATCGTAAAACTTAAAAGGTACCACTCGAAACAACACTTTATTCTTAGCACGTTACGGTCCAGTTCGCGTCACCCATAGACCTCGCGATGCGAGTCGTCTCACCATAGTTTTAACTCTTGTCCAATAGATCACACCTAACGAATTATTGCTAAGATTTAACACATCCCTACTTTGACCCTCTGTTTCTACAGTTAATAAACAATTATTTCATCTTGCATATACATTTTTTCATGTCAAAAAACTACCATTAGGTTTTTAATTATAAATGTATACATCCAGGCAAATTCATCTAAAGGCTGAGGTCAGACAAGGAGCAGTTTTTAATAGTACATTCAAGGAATTTTATCCTCGATCACCTATTTTGTGACGTTGGCGTAATTAATCAGTTAACTAGATACGATACAAAGTCGTTATAGTAACACACATGCCAGTTTGCTGTACGATATTCACCCTTAGGTGGTCTCAAATTAAAATCCTCGACTATACAATCTCACAGACACATTTGGTTACTCTCGTTCTTTTAGTAGAGTCATAGGGCAACTCTGCCGGGACTTTCAAAATTTTGATTGTCTTTATAAATCTCCTGTGAGAGGTAATACTTTATTAATCATAGTGAGATTCAATGCCTTTTATTTCATATTAGTATATTATTGGAATTATTTATCTTTTAGAATACCCGCAGATTATAGACTTTCTGTAACGCTCGCGTTCCACAGTCCACGGTGTAGCCCGAACGTCTGAGTCCTCGCCTGCCGCTGTACCCCAGGGGTAACGGGGACCATGAGCGGTGCGGGCGGTGGGCGCTTGTCATTTCATTTGGTTATTTGATTTGAAATTCAAAATTCGCATTCTCTATAAAATTCCGATCACAAGCGCTCCCTCCTCCCGCCCCGTTCTCGCCTACCCCCTCCCCTGTACTTCGCGGACGGGGACTCAGAGGGTCGGACTATAGCCTCTGCTGCCAGTGTCAAAATACGTGTTCAATCGATACGCGAACAACCAAGATGACCTTAAATCTGTTATAAATTTCGGTCATAACAAGCCGACCAAATTATCGGCCGACAGAAAGTCTGTAGTCGCGGGCACTACATTGTGTATGTACCTAGCCTTAGCTAAAAGCCTTAGTAAGTAATCCGACACTGAAAGTTTTGAAATAGCTTGACATATCTTTGCTGAATAAAACAAAAGAGTACACAGATCGTCGATAAGTCGTCGTTCACTTCGCACTAACAAGCCGATCTCAGTAGCAACAACTAACTAACACAAAGATGCGGGTGGACAACAGTAGAAACAGAGGGTAGTCGCACGGCGCGTTTACCTGTGTGCGCGCGTGGCGCGGGTCGGCGCCTGTCAATACGCGCGCCGGTCTTCCAACTCCGACATCTGGAAAGAGAGGGAAGATTACCGTGCCGTTCATACTTAAACCCAGATTCTCCTAATGTTCCTTATGATACTGAGAATTGATTTTTCCGTAACATGTTAAGGCTCCGCGCAGATGGGCCACCGACTACCGCCGGTGGCTGTTTTGGTCGAAGACGAAGGTGGTCGGTGGCCGCTGCAATGGGGATCCACACGCAAAGCTTGATGTAGATGGCGCTAGCATAGATACGGCTATGTCAAACATTTTGCTATTGTTTATGTCGGGCTTTTTCGTATATAATTTACAGTTTTTCGTGACTATCTAATGTTATTTCATCATAATGTATTCGTCAATGAAGTTATCTGAACTAAAAGACGAAGTTCGGAAACGAGGATCAAAAGTATCTGGTAGAAAAGCCGATCTTATTGCGAGGTAAACATTTGGGTGTTAATCCAGTTTTATTACTGTAAATGTTACATTTAATTAGTTGTTAAAATTGTTTTAGTTGTATTTGTGTTAAAAATTAACTACATAACAAGGTTTTTAATAAATATAACTAAAATAATAAAACACGTACATGTTTGTTTTTAAGGTTAGAATTCTACGATCGGAACCGCGATGAAACCGGGAATTTTAGTGTCGTAGCTTCACAATCTAGTTATACGATGAATGTTCCCGATCCAAAAGCTTATCATGATGTAAATAGTTCCAGTAAACTACCTTAAATTACGAAACATCAAATACAAACTTACTTTGACAGGTATTTGTTTGGTATTATTTTATATGTTACCTTTTTTAAAACTGGGTCTTTTGGAAATAAATGAACACGATTATTGTAACAACCTGGCACAGCACATAACGGCATTATGCTTTTGTAGATTGAAAACACAAAAAAATACTCAAAAAAACACAACTTCTGTACTGGAATGACAGATAGCTTTGGCCGCATCAACAATGCGCCACCTACAGGGAGAATTTGGCAGTGTGGATCCCCATTGACACTAATCTGCTAGCTCCTTTAACAAATGGAGTTGAGTTTGTTTCGGCGTTTCTTCTCAGCACTTGCCAGATTGTCTGTGTCTTGTCTCGAAGCGCTAGTAGGGCCCAAAAGATAAGGAGACATGTTCAGGCCCCATATGGGCCATAATTGATTAATATTAATTATTGACGTTCAAAAGTGGCATTTTGTTTCCTAAATTGAATAAATGAGTTTTCACTTTGACTTTGAGTTTGTGTGATGTGATGTGAGTGTGATGTTTTATCAAACGGCCGCCACCGGTGGCGTGTCGCGAACACTGAGTCGCGAGTGGCCGCCACTCGCTTCACGTGAGCGGCGACGGCGACTTCTTATTAAAAACAATTTTAACAGCTTCTAGCAAGAAGCCGCCGGTGGCTGTGGTCGGTGGCTCATTTGCGCGGAGAATAAGTATTACGTATAAGAGTTTGACATTGCAGCGATGTGGTGTAATTAAGTCTGCCCCAGAGTCAATCACATTTTGGGGGCTAGGTATGCCACCCAGTTATAATGCAGAAGGACTATCGGCACAGAATACTAGTACTTCGTACAGAAGTATGAATTAGCAATTGTATTCAAAGAAATGTCTACTCAATGTCGTTAACAATATGGCGTAATTTAGTTCGCCTCAGAGTCAAGCACATTTCCGTGTAGACACCTACAAAAATCCATTGCAAGATAATATCATACTTATTGCTCTGGAATATGATTCATAATACACTAAACCTATTCAGTGACGTAATATCACGCGACGCGATAGGGTTGACTGCTACGAGAAGCTTCTAACGCCATCTAGCGCCTCTTTCTAGTACTTTATTCATTCTCGTCCAGCCAGCAACGTAGCCGCGCGGCCGCCGGTGGATAAAAAGCGCGAGCGTGGCTATGGCCGGTAGCGACACACAACTTGTTTTAGCACCTACGTAGGTGCGCCGCGCGTAGGTACGTTTTTGCTACCTCCGCGGGGAGATACACAGGCCTGCTATCGGGAAGAAATGATAACGCGTTTCGTTTAGATACCTACAGAAATCCATTTCAAGGAAATATCATTGTTATAACTCTGGAATATGATTCATAATACGCTATTAGTCTTATTCATAAACCTCCAACATTCCTGTTATAGCGCATTCGACAATAAAGTTCGAATGTCTTTGTTAGTCATATTTGACATTAGTTTCGTCAGAAAAGGACAACTAACAACATATAAATCAAAGGTATTATATAGGGTCTCACGAAATTAGTTATCAACCGGCAAAGGGGGATATCTATACATCACACTGATCAAGCTCACCAAATTTGGGCCAAAAAATCAGACTAGTTACCGAGATATTCGCAATTCTCAGTTGTGAAAAAACACACTATTTACAGCTGTGTGTGTGTGATTTTCGTACAATGCGTTGTGAATTGTGTTCATTTAACTACACTATCTATGAATTGATGCAATTGTATGCGTAAAGTAAAGATACAGCGTGCTTAATCATTTGCAGTATTTGAATTGAATTATTTTGTTAGAAAACATAACTTTGAAAAATGACTATAAAACTATGGTTCATTTTTTGCCATCGTATTCAGTATGATGTATAGATACCCCCCTTTGTCGGTTGATAACTAATTTCGTTAGACCCTGTATATAAATTAACGGGATAAATCTAA
This sequence comes from Pyrausta nigrata, assembly GCA_949316185.1. NCBI lineage: Eukaryota > Metazoa > Arthropoda > Insecta > Lepidoptera > Crambidae > Pyrausta > Pyrausta nigrata. Next base: position 1,738,849 of record OX438943.1, read on the forward strand.
TAATAAGTTTTAAGAATAACGGAGTAAATCTATTGATCTATCAGACCTTTAGTTTTGTATGTATGTATGTATGATAGGACGTCACTAAATACAGTGACGTCCTATCATACGGCACGCTAGGGTTGACTGCAACATTGAGCCACTACCGTCATCTAGCGCGCCATTCTATCACTTTACTCATGCTCGTCCGTCCAGAGGTAATGACGTTATTGAGCTCGTCAGCAAATTAGTTTCAAAATTAAATCAAATTTCACTTACAAAAATTGATCGACTGTGTCATCCGGTGGGACTCGAACCCACGTCCCTTCGCTATCCGGGCGAGTGCTCTTACTAACTAAGCTACGGAGGACGTTAGTCAGTCGACGAATTTTTGTAAGTGCTTGCTACGCCAGTGACTTTTTTGTAAGTGAAATTTGATTTAATTTCGTAAAAACTTACAAAATAATTGCTTAAGTTATAAAAATATCATAAGTTAAGCTGATTTCATCTTAACTGATGGTTAAATATTTGTAAAAATATTTCCATTGGATACATGCGGGTACATTCCACAAGTATTGATGAAATCGAACGCCGGCGTAGCAAGCACTTACAAAAATTCGTCGACTGACTAACGTCCACCGTAGCTTAGTCGGTAAGAGCACTCGCCCGGATAGCGAAGGGACGTGGGTTCGAGTCCCACCGGATGACACAGTCGATCAATTTTTGTAAGTGAAATTTGATTTAATTTCGTAAAAACTTGCAAAATAATTGCTTAAGTTATAAAAATATCATAAATTAGTTTCAGTGAAAAAATTTAGCTTAATAATATTGGCCACACGCTCTATAGTACAGACCCCATCGATTATGGTCACAGAATAAGTACTGGTACTCCGTACAGAAGTTTGACTTTGCAATGAAATTTAAAGAAATATTTACTCAATGTCGTCAACAATATGGTGTAATTTAGTTCGCCTCAGAGTCAAGCACATTCTCGTTTAGACACCTACAGAAATCCATTGCAAGATAATTTCATTCTTGTGACTCTGGAATATGAATCATAATACACTAAACGTATTCAGTGACGTACTATTATGCGACGCGATAGGGTTGACTGCTACAAGAAGCTACTGACGTCACCTAGCGCACCTTTCTAGCACTTTATTCATGCTCGTCTAGCAAGCAACGTAATCACACATAGTGCCGTGCGCCGCCGGTGAATAAAACGCGCGGGCATCTTTTCTCGCTCACGACACCCAACTCGATTAGCCCATTCCAATGGGTCGCCGCGCCTAGGTACGTTTTTGCTACCTACGCGGGGAGATACACAGGCCTGTTATGGTCCAAAGCGGACCCTAGGCCCTCGCGTGCGAGTGCACAACCGGGATAACGCTAGGATGAGGGTGTTATTTGTACTCACGTTGTGGTGCCGGTGCCGCTTGCTGGGCGGCTCCAGGGCGTCGTCGGCCAGCTCGCCGCCCGCCCCGCCCCCGCCACCACCCCCGCCGCCGTAGTTGCCGCTGCTAAGCACACGGAAAATTACGTTAAGGGGAAAGACTAGGCGCCATTTCTCCACACAAACGTAGTCCCCTGTTTTCTCCATGGGTAATGGCTTAAGGCACAACTTTTTTTAAATAAAACACATCGGTTAAACACAAAATTACATTTACGACGGATATGCTGCTATTTTCATTTTTTCTCATATTCAGATTAACAAAGGAAATGTGAGCCTTCAAAAACTTAAAAAATTGCTAAAACTTAACCTTAACTTTCAGACACTCGCCTAAAAAATCTATGCAAATTAACGCTTAAACTAAACATAGTCCTTACCTAACCTTTGATCAATTATTTCCGAATAAAAATACATAATTTGTCAAATTTTGGTCGTGGAAATAGGCGACTGCGAAAAGCTATTTTGGATGTAAAAAGCTATTTATGATCAGAGCTCATTTGTCCCTTTCTTGCTCGGGTGGCCGCCAGTGATTAAATCGAGACAGCAACATTATTCAAATACTTATGCTTCAAATGCCACGTGACCGCGTTTTCTTTTAACTGTAAAGACTTAACACATTGAGCGCCATGGTGTTAACCGGTGACCCCCAAACAATATAATTCTATTGTGTCTAGTTCCGTGGCAGTCAAAGGCTTAAGCACTCTCGCAGCCAGAGGCCTTACTCCGGTTGACGATGTCCCTAGTTTCGACTGTAGCCGTCCCTTTCACTCACGACAGAATGACTTCACACCCTTTCGCGAACGAGCGTGATGGCTAGACTTGAAAATATCGTCAACAGGAGTAGGACCTCTGGGTACGTACCCCCGAGCTCGATCGAATAGAGTTGAGATCGACCTAAAATGGCGATCCATTATACATTAGGGTAAGTAAGGATGTAACGAGGGTTTCTAAAACCCAAGCAGTTCACTATTCGACCACAACTCGATCGACGCTATAATCGATTTGCAGAGTACTAAATTACTGATTCTCGGCGTCGATTCTCTTGTGGTCGTAACTCGAACTCGTCAAGAGTAGGCCTGCTAGTCAGCATCTATGCTGTATTAGCCTAGCTCTTGTTCATGATGACGATGATGATTGGTACTCACGCGTAGTAAGAGTCGTGCTGGTGTATGACGACGCCGGGCTCGTCCTCCTGGATGGACACCAGGTTCCCGCCCGTCGTCGTGCCCACCACGTATTTCTCTGCAACAGGGGGGGAGGATTAGTGGGGCCGGTTAATATACCAAGGCCATATAAGTAATTAATAATAATTACATATAAAAAAGAAAGAATGAAAAGTGCATTTACTGAGATTCTTTTCAATCTAATAATAACGCCTCCTTCCTTGTCTCGTCCTCGATTCTGATGAGAAGCCCTTACATAAAATATTAATATTTTATTATCTTGTCAACGACATGTGATCATATTTTTTGTCTATGACACAAATAACATCACCAATTGTTAATGAAATCTTCTGCTAGTCGTACAAATGAGATTCTCGTGTCTAAAATTTTAGTTCACGAAAACACTGGTCATTTACTTTTCTATAGTGAATATAAGAAATTACTGCACTTAAAAAAATGGTGATTACCAGAGGCGGGAAACTTTTTTAAGTACAATAATATCTAATATTAAAATTGCAAAAGTGAATGCTTATTACTTAAAGAAAAATAATTTATTTCTTATTTTGATTTTATTAGCAGAAGAATAAAGCTTTTACATTTTTTAATGTAATAAATATTAGACAAAGGATTGTTTATTCCATTTCCTACTTACTGACCTTATAACGAGTGTCTCAGTAAGAGCTTGAATTTTAGAAATTAATAATTAATATATTTTACTTATTAAAATAATTATTAAAAAACTACATAACTAATGACGTTACACATGTAGAAAAAATCAAAATAATATATTTCATAAGTGTATTTTTATTTTAAAAATTCAAGTTCTTTCCGAGTCATCCCTTATTTAGTGAACGAAAGAAAGAAAGAAAAAGCTTTTATTCGGTGATCGGTTGATAGGTGAACAATGAAACAATTTACAAATTATAAAAATGATCTATCGAAAAGGCAAATGCGTAGTAAGCACGTACCTTCCCTCTCGCCGCCGGCGCCGTTGGTGACGACGGTGATCTGGTGGCCCGCCAGCAGCCCGCTGCCGCCCGCCGCGTACGGGAGGCCCGCGCCTGACACAGACGAACACAGAGCGGTTGAGACAGGTAACGATTATTTGACGACCGTATATATACCGGTGTAATGGTTCGCGCCACGGACTTCTAAACCACGCGGTTGCGGGTTTGAATCCCTCAAGGAGCAAATGTTTGTGTGATGAGCACAAGCATTTGTACCTAAGTCATGGATGTTTATAAATGTATATAAGCATGTCTATCCGTTTTCTTAGCCACCATAGCACAAGCTCACGCTTAGTTTGGGGCTAGGTTATTGGTGTGTTTGTTGAAACAATTATTTATTTTATTTATTTATTTATTGATTACTAATACTCAAATTCTAAGGGGTATTTTGCACGTTCGTGTTGGTTACTAACAACTGCATTAGCTGTAGTGCATGCGTATTGAGGGAGGACGAGCGGTGCATTCTGCATTTGCCTGAGCTAATGCTCAACGCGGTTGCAGTTTGTGTGGTTTTGGTGCCTGCGCTAGCGTCTCTTAGCGGAAATTTAATGCAAAATATTTTTATTATATATATCCTATTTAATAATGGATTCCCGTAAAGTAACGACTGATTCCATAAATTATATACACTAATAATTTAAAAAGGAAAGATTTGATTGTTTGTTTGTCTGTATTAAATAGGCTCCAAAACTACTGGACCGCTTCAAATGAAATTTGGTACAGAGATAGTTTGAAACCCTGGAAAGGACATATGCTACTTTTTGTCGCGATATAAAATCACCAGGGGGATGTAATGGGTGATGAAAGTTTGTATGGAAAATCCGACTGTTGGTGCAGGCCGAAGTCGCGGGGAACTGTTAGTGTCTAATAATTAAGTAAATATTTCACACTAATGATCGAACCCACGACCCCATGGGCGAATGCTCCCCCTACTTCTCAAACTTCCCTCCGATGCTCAGTTAGGAGCACATTATAATTATTATTAATAATATTTTCAAAGCGACTATGTTCCTAACGATGTACAGCAATCGATCAAGAATTTAACTGGACAGAAGTAATGACGATAAATAAACTTCAGTGTAAGCTTCAACTTAAAAAAAACCGTCTGAGAAGCAAATTAACCATTGACCAGTATAGAATTAATACAGTCAAAAAAATCGGTTGAATGGCGATACACATGTAGAAAAAATCAAAATAATATATTACATAAGTATATTTTTTATTTAAAAAATTCAAGTTCTTTTCGAGACATCCTTTATTTAGTGAATTAAAGAAAAGCAAATTAACCATTGACCAGTGTAGAATTAATACAGTCAAAAAAATCGGGAACAAAATATTGTTAAGACGGATCGATACATCAATTTTATATAGACTTTGATCAAAATGAAAATTGCAACAATTATTCGAAAAAATAGCTCATGTAGAATGATTTTACTGTTTAGTAAAAACTATACCCGGCCCGGCGAACCTTGATCCCTATGACAGTTCATGTTAGTGATGGGTCACGTGTCGATGAAACTTAACTTTTTTAACCGACTTCAAAAAGGAGGAGGTTATCAATTCGACTGCATGTTTTTTTTTTTATTAACCGACTTCAAAAAAGGAGGAGGTTATCAATTTGACTATATGTTTTTTTTATTTTTTTTGTGGCTATGTTACCGCATATCTCAGTCAGTTGTGGACCGATTTGAAAAAAAATATGTTTACTAGAGGCTATACCTTCTAGTTGGTCCCATTTTGACCCAGTCGAGATCTGATGATGGAATCTTGGTGTAATCGAGGATAACCCTCAAATTTTGAAGGCACGTATAGTGTTTTCGTACTAGTATCTTAATGTTGACATGTTGTTACGTCTGATAGTCATTATGTGGAGCTGAGCTGATGATGGAAATCCTTAAAAATTAGGAGTTTAGTAATTAAAACACCAGATGTTTTGTCAGGTACTGTATAGGATGCTAACAAAACAAAGTCAAAGGCGCAGCTCCCTCCTCTTCCCCCCCCCCCCCCCTCCTAACCCCTCCCTCCCGCCTCCAACAATAAAAATATATAATTACTTCAAGAAATATATAATTACTGCAAGAAATCAATTAACTCTTACCGCTGAAACGATGAATTTGATAGTCTGAGTACCGAGAAAGGACATAGAACAGTTTTTATCCCCAAAATCATTTGTACAGGGAACCCGATGATACGATATACAACAAACTAAATTAAAAATGCTATTAGCAAATCTTTAAATGTTCTTCTTTAAACGGTCTTCCTTCTCGTTACTACTTTCTTCCAAATGACGCTGTCGCATTTGAACAGCGCGTTTGGTATGTCTACCCATGTTGCACCTTACAATAAATTTCAACTAAAAATAGAAAAAACAAAATTTTTTTTAAAACAAAAACCGACTTCAAATCTGACCCCAAAATATGGACAGACGACACGGCAAAATCCTGTACCAAAGCGCCAGAAGGCAAGGATCAGCGTTTGATTATCTGCCACGCTGGTACAGCCAAAGGTTTTGTGCCTAATTGCTTGTGGGCCTTCAAATCAGTTAAAACGACCGATGATCACAAAAAGATGATGGATAATTTAAATGAGCCCCACCATATTTTGATGGACAACGCCCCATACCATTCCGTCCAAGTGAATAAAGCTCTATCAGCAACAATAATAAAGGGTAAATCCTAGAGTGGTTGCAACGCAATGGTGTGGCAGCTAACTTTCAAATGTTCAAAAAGAATTGGTCAGACTGTTGAACCTGCAGAAACAGCAAACAAAGCGGACATATTTTTTAGATGAAATGGCAAAATCCAAATGTCACGCAGTGATTTGGCTACCGCCCTACCACTGCCAATATAATGCTTTAAAACTTTGTTTTGATGATTGGGATCGAGACGTGCGATACGACAGCATTGTAGTTGAGCCGTTTTTGATAAACGTAAGCGACAGCAGCTGCAGTTTTTTTTTTTGAAATGGGTTTGCTCTTGACTCTAGACTAAGCCAGACGTGGCGCAGACAGAGTCGATGATGGAGCGAGCTCACCCAGAAGAAGCCTGTTTACTCTGAGTTTGAAGGTCATTGGGTTGTAATCCGTTGGAAACACTGAAGCGGGCAGTGAGTTCCACAACTTAGCTGTGCGCATTATAAATGTTGATAAGAAGCGCTTAGTTCGTATCGTTGGAATATCAACGCGATATGGGTGGTATCCCGCGGTGCGTCTAGACGAGCTGCCGCGAGCGCGCATTCCTAGCCCCCAAACTGGTAGATTCCGAGTTCCTGACACAAACCCTAATGTGATTATCAGATTCAGATTAAAATATATAAATAAATGATCGCTGAACAGCTTTTGTTTTATTTAGTTTTGTCCTACAGTTAATTTTTAATACTCTTGGGTATACAATCGTGAGTGCATGTATGCCGCGCTCCGTTCTGTTCAATAGAGAATGTACTAATACTTAAGTATGAAAAAGTAATGACACTCATAATTTATCACTTAATTATGCCACACATGAAAACTGATACTAATAAAATCTTATCTTAAATAAAACAAAACCTGGTGTCCCCAGTAATATTTTATAAATTTGAGTGAAATAAAAACAATTTCATGCAATTTTTTAACATTCAGCACCTATAACTTAAATGATTATAAATCATGTACACTCGTTTCCATTATCGACATTTGTTTATCGATATTTTCCGCACTAGTCGATATCTTCCGAACGAAGTTACTTTTGCAGGGCGTAAACGTAAAGTCTGATTGAGATAATTTCTTGTAAATGTTAAGAATTGTTATAATTCCGACGGAATATCATTGTAATGGCATATATCTACCTTACCTTAATAAATGGCAAACCATTAGGTCCAATATCTACTAAACCATTTATAGAAGCCTCCAATTCAATTCTAATGTAACGGTGACGCTACTACAATGTTGTGTCGTAGGAATAACTGTCAATGTCATAGGAATCAAGGTTCGCCGGGCCGAGTATACGTGATGGTGTAATGCGTTAGACGTCTTCCCTGAAGTCCGTTTTTCATTGCTTGTCCAACATTGTAAACAATCTTGACATTCCCTTTTTAACAAAATTATTAATTTAAATATAAGATAGACACAAAAATTACTACCTAATATGGTAGTTTATCGTTTAATATATGCAGCTTTTTAGAGCTATTAGTATTTTTTTTCACCAGTATTAGTTTTAAAAGTCATAAAAAGATTGTTTACAATGTTTGACACGCAAAGAAAAACGGACTTTAGAAACGGGTTCGAATTTTGCTCGGTGGTGACGTTTTCCCTTTTATTTTATTTTTGAGTATACAGCGTGTCCCGTAAATTAGCGTCAAGCGAGAGTGACGTCATTCTATTGCTCAAATACAACAACTTTTTCTATGGGATCAACATCGAAATCTCAAAAAATTTTTTGACTTCTTCATACAAACTGCTCTCAGCCGATCGGCACTTTTGTATGGGGAAGCCAAAAATTTTTTTGAGATTTCGATGTTGATCCCATAGAAAAAGTTGTTGTATTGGAGCAATAGAATGACGTCACTCTCGCTTGACGCTAATTTACGGGACGCCCGGTATATTTAAGTTTATGGTTTTTTTAAAGCGTTATTTAAATAAATAGTAGTAATCCAGATAGTCGCCCATATACTTCACATAAAAATAAATAGCTCTGTACCTGGTAGTGATGGGCAGTGGATAAATACTCAAAGAGTAAATACTCGGATATTTATCCAAAATGGATAAATACTCGTTTTTATCCATTTTTATCGGATATTTACTCGAAATGGCCTCGAAAAAAAACTAATTGGGCCTGTGCCCTACTTTACCAAACTCGACAGGTGCGATACCTGTCATTGAAGTTTTTAACTAGATGAACTTGACTTTTTTTTAAGGAAGTTCTATGTTCCACCATATGTAATTTTTTTCGTTTTGTTTTATCTACGTTCACAGAGTTCTTCGTTTGTTGTGGACTTATTTTCATAATTTATTGTTTTCTTCATTTAAAGAGCATACTTTTGAGGTTATCTCAGTGTCACCAAGTCAGGATCTAATGCTGAAACCCAGAGAAAATAAATGTTCGCGCTTGCTCCGTTTGCGCCTTTTTAAACATTCTAGTGTACTGAGACTGCCTGTTGATTTAGTTTTTAGCACGCTGGCTTCTATCCAAGAGGCCCCGGGTTCAAACCCCGGTTCGAGCCGATTTCTGGGTTTTACTGTTTTAAAATTACTCAGAAAATTGGTTATCTATCCCATCTCATCGAACTATGAGAGTAAAGACTTAGATAACTGCACTTATGAATTGTGCACACACTTGTACACTATAATATCTCCAGCGCAGTTGGCTAATCTCTATTGATTGGTTACCGTATTTGAAATTCGGCTTTATAGCAAAATATAATTATTATTTTAGTTTTAGTGTGCTAACAGGTTTGAAAGGTAGTTCCTTTGACAAAAGACAAAACCTTATAAAAAACTAGATTTATATCACTCCTGAGCTACCAACTGTTTTCGTATATTTACGTACGTTTCGCGGATTGTCTCGTACGCTGTTTTGATGCCTTCCAACCTCCTGAACCAGTTGGCTTTCGAAAAGGCTTCAGTACAATAGACCATATCCATACGCTAAGGAAAATTATACAGAAGTTCGAGGAGTACAATATGCCTCTAGGGTTAGCGTTTGTGGATTATTAGAAGGCCTTTGATTCGATCGAAACGTGGGCGGTGCTACAGTCTCTTCCGAGGTGTCACATTGACTATAGGTATATAGAGGTGTTAGAGTATCTGTACAACAATGCAACCACGTCGGTCCGTGAACACAAGCAGAGCTCGAAGGCCATTCCACTGCGAAGAGGTGTGAGGGAGCCGAATATCTTTGAAACTGTTTACAGCGACATTAGAAGACGCCTTCAAGCTTCCAGAATGAATTTGGATCAACGTCAACGGCGTATACATCCCATACCTCCGGCTTGCCACGCTGGAGGAACTTGGAACTATGCTCGAAGACCTCAACCGAATCTCCCAACAAGTGGGTCTTACAATGAACATGGACAAGACGAAAGTAATGTCTAGCTCCAGAGTGGTACCCACTGCAGTATCTGTTGAGACGTCAACTCTCAAAGTTGTTGACAAGGACGTCTACCTGAGACAAGTAGTTACTTACATTGGTACGTTGTGGTCCAGCTAGGTAGTAGTTGGACCATTAGGTAGGTCTAACTTCGAGAAAAGAAGTCTGTCGACGAATCCGATTCGGCTTGGCAGCGTTTGGGAAACTACGCAAGAGCACCTTCTCGTCTCAAGTACCTCAGTGCCTTAAGATGAAAGTCTTTGATTAATGTGTGCTGCCAGTGATCACATACGGATCTGAAACATGATGGGCCTCATAAGAAAGCTTAAGTTCATGCAATGGCGAGGGCTATGCTTGGTGTTTCTCTACGAGATTGAATCAGAAATGAGGAAATATGTAGAAGAACTAAGGTAAAGCACATAGCCCTTCGAATCAGTAAGCTCAAGTGGCAATGGACAGGGCACATAGCGCGAAGAACTGATAGCCGTTGGCGCAGAAAAGTTCTAGATTGGAGATCCTTTGATCAAAGGCGCAGCGTAGGACGGACTTCCTACGGCAAGATGTACAGACGACCTTGTAAAGATTGCAGGATCACAATGCAGGCCGCTTGCAATTGGTCGTTGTGGAAAACCATGGGGTTGTCTTATGTTCAGCAGTGGACACCCTACGGCAGCATCAACATGATTCTCAGTCGAAACCGAAACCTTGGTCATTTAATGATTAAGATCGATTATTTGTGTTTATTATAGCTAATTAGCTATAATAATATGGAACTATCTGTTGCCCGCGACTTCGTCCGCGTGGACTCGATGATACAAAATATTTTATACTACCATCGTGCCATCCAGCTATCATGATATCTTAGTCTACCATGTCGCATGGAGAAGAGAGGAATGAAAAATCGAAGTCAATAGGCACTCTTTTTAAATAGGTTAGGGCTCATTCACACGGGATCCGTCATTGACGATTCGTCAAAATACAGGATAACGTCATGACGGATGGACGTTCACATTGCATTCGGTATCGTGTTTTTTTTTACATTCGTCAAAATATCCGAATTGAATTTAGGTATAGTATGTACTATTAGATACGGCGGCCACTCATCATTGGGTATATGTAACTCAGTGAAAACACAACGATGGCGCGTTTTTAAATACTACTAACGCCATCTATTTGTCAACATTTAGAACTAAAAATTATTTTGTTCGTCTTAATTTATTCGTTCCATTAGGTAAGTACTAAAAGGTTCCAACTAATACATTTACATCCTCCATCATCCCTTATTTTATCCCCATGGGGGTTGAATTTATCAAAATCCTATTTAAGCGGACGTCTTCATCATAGTTGCTCCAATCTTTAATTTCAGTTCTATCAGTCGAAAATCTAAGAGAAGATTTATACAAACTTTCATCCCTTATTTTATCCCCTTAGAAGTGGAATTTATCAAAATCCTTTCTTAGGAGATGCCTACATCATAGTAGCTTTACGCATGCAAAGTCTCAGCCCGATTGGTTTAAAATTGACAAAGTTTCATACAAACTTTTATCCCCTTTTTTATCCCCTTGGGGGCAGAATTGATCGAAATCCTTTCTTAGCGGATGCCTACGTCATAACATCTACCTGCATGCCAAATTTCAGCCCGATCCGTCCAGTGGTTTGGGCTGTGCGTTGATAGATCACTATGTAAGTCACCTTAGAGTTGTATTTACTATATATAATTTAGATTCAAAAACTCTTTAGCACTTGTTTTGGTTTAAACTACCAACTTACTATTATAATAATCATAAATTTGCGTGTTATAGCAAAAAACATGTTAATAAAATATTTATCCGTCTTTTTGGATAAATACTCGAGTAAAAATGGATATTTATGAGTATTTATCCATTTTGAGTATTTATCCGGATAAAAACCCATCACTAGTACCTGGTGATCCGGGCGCGCTCTGGCTGACGTGCGGGAACAGGTACTGGGTCTGCGCGCCGCCCAGCCGCTGCTGCCCGCCCTGGGAAACGCAATGTACTACATATAAGAACACGATTCAATCAATGTTGTGTGCGAGGCTTTATTCAACATGAAAACGACGTCTATATGACTACTTTAAAAGGCTAAATAACTCACTCCGCAGTTCAGGTATGAATCTACAGGTACAGGTGACCGTCAAATTACCTATTTGAATTACGAAAACACTTTTTATTACGTAGGGAATAGAGGTGGTCACGAGGTCAGAGTGAGGTAGTCGAACTTGTGGCCGTTTGTACATCAGATCGCGGGACCGACAGGAATGCCTGTCGCATGTAAGTAATAGACTGCCTCGTTGGTTTAGTGGTCAGCACGTTGGATACTATTCACCAGGTCCCGGGTTCGAATTCTGGGTCGGTTCGAAAGTTTCTGGGTTTTTTCTTACGATAACTCAGCAGTCAAGAAGTTGGTATTAATTAACACCACCCCGGTGCCTCAGAAAAGCACGTTAAGGCGTTGGTTCTGCGCCTGATCTCTCTCCGGTCATGTCGGACTGCCGTCTTACCGAACTATGAGAGTTAAGGAACAGAGAGTGCACCTGTGTATTGCGCACACACTTGTGCACTATAATATCTTCCGCGCAGTTAACTAACCTCTGTTGAGATTGACCACTGTAGTCGAAATTCGGCTAAAAGGACATCATCTACCTACGCCATTTCCTGTCATATGGGTCCAGCCCTTCCTGTTAGTCGTCTCCACTCTGGGCACACTTTCAAGGCCTATATCATTTTGTCTGCCAAAATCTGAATCTTTTTAGACCTTCGTAAGCCAGGTGACGGGATATACCGCACCCACGCTTCGTCGTCGGCAGGGCTGGGGCTACCCGTAACAGCTATTGGTATTGGTGGTTCAGCAAAGTTTCGCTTGGATGTAAGAGGTCTAAAGCTAGAGTGTACCTGCTGGTCGTGGTCCTCGCTGGACAGCAGGTCGGGCGTGGGCTCGCGCGACAGCTCCTCGGGTGTCACTAGTCCCGACACGCCCACCTGCGACGGCGATGTCGGCGCGCTTCTGGAAATGGATTATATATTTTAATCATCAACATCAATAGTCACCATGTTCTCGAATAATAAGTCAGCCTATTAGATCCCACTGCTGGGAAAAGGCCTCACCTCAACTATGAGGAGGAACGAGCCATACTTCACCACGCGGGCTCAGTGCGGATTGGTGGAGGGGTGTATGTAAGGCAAGTGACAAACCTTACTGTCAGAAGTTATCAAGCAGCCCTAGGGCCTCTGACTAGGCTGAACGACTAATACCACAGATATTAGCCGAGACCAACTGCTTAACGTGCCTTCCGAAGCACGGAGATGCTTGTCATGGACGTCACTTAAATGGTCGGAATGGTCACCCATCCAATCACGACCGTGCCGTGGGTTGCTTAACTTTTGGTATCACTACCAAAGCGCTACCACCACTGCGCCACAAGCACCACTGCGCCACAAGCACCTCACCTCTGTTCTCGAATATACAGGAAGTATTTGATAGGTATTTGAAACTGAAAAACTTTAAGCACTTATTACACCATGCTATTTTAAGCTACCTTCCTAGTTAGAATCCTAAGTAAGAAACTACCTTCCTGGTTGGGATCCTAAGTAGGAAGCTACCATCTTAGTTAGGATTCTAAGTAGGAAGCTAACTTCCTCGTTAGAATCCAAAGTAGGACGCTACGCTACCTTCCTAGTTAGGATTCTAAATAGGAAGCTACCATCCTATTTAGGATCCTAAGCAGGAAGCTACGTTCCTAGTTAGAATCCAAAGTAAGACGCTACCTCCCTAGTTAGGATCCTATATAGGAAGCTACCATCCTATTTAGGATTCTCAGTAAGATCCTAATTAAGATGCTACACATAGGATGGTGTAATAAGTGCTATGAACACCCCAAACTTTAATTTAATTTGTAATAAATCATCTTGCTAACTTATATATTTTTTTACATTTGCGTCTATTGCTTTATTAGACCCTTAATTGTTATGGCATGTTGTAATGTAAGTAAATACAATGGTCAGAAAACAAGTTTGTGTCAAACTTCTGACCACAAGAAAAAAGAAAAAAAAGTAAGTGTTTGAAAAATAACATGTGCCGAATATTACTCTATCACAGTTCTCTATATTCTGTACAAACTACTTTCGGCTTTTTCAGTAACAAATCTACATCCTGTGTTAAGTTATAATTTATTTAAATAATTGCTATTTTACTAACAATAATTTAAAACTTGCTCTCTCTGCAGTTTAGGTATAAAGCTGCAAGTATTGCGCGGCTCCACCAGCCGGTCAAGGATGTCACGTGTCGGTCGGATCGCACGTTAGCTCGACGACTCACACGCACGTCGCGCTTCGAATCGTTCAGCCCTACGCGGTCAGGTGAGATAAGATTACGCGATAGAAAGAAAGGCAAATATGTCTATACTAATGTTATAAATAGAAAAGATTTGTTTGTTTTTTTTTGTATTGAATTGGCTCCGAAACTACTGGACCGATTCAAATAAAATTTGTACAGGAAACAAATAAAGTTTGAGAGCCTGGAAAGGATATAGACTTTTTTTTTTGTCGCGATATTAAATAATCAGGGGGGTGAAATGGGGGATGAAGTTTTTATGGAAAATCCGACTTATGGTGTGGCGAAGTCCACCACCAAGAAACATTATAATTTCTAAGCAAACAGTGTTGTGATTACTCTCTATTATTAAATATTTTCGTTACTGTATTGTTGCTTATTAGTTAATATTGCATGACGACGAAATGTTTGCCTATAGTTACATCGATGAAACATGATTGTTCACTTTTACTAATATTAAGCCCTGATATATATACTCATTCATGTTTTAATGCAAATAAATAATCATTAATTTATCATTCATTTATTCATTCTCTCGCTTACGTTTGGTACACAAAGTCGGTGTATAAGTAAAAAAAATGAGGGAGACAGAGGCATAAATGTAGTTTTTAAGACTAAACGGGATGATCCTAAAAATATTAAAATTATTTTGTTAGGAAATTAGAATTGCCCGTTTCTTGGAAAATAATGTTCACGTCCTATTTCTCAGATATAGTAAGAGGCTCTGTAAAAATATCGTCACTCGCTAAAATGTAACCTCGTATATTCCGCGGTAGTATATAGTAGTATGATGTCCTCCTAGCCGATTTCGACTACGGCGGCATATCTCAACAGAGATTAGCCAACTGCGCAGGACATATTATAGTGCACAAGTGTGTGCGCAATACACAGGTGCACTCTCTGTTCCTTCACTCCCATAATTCGGTGAGACGGCAGTCCGACATGACCGTAGAAAGATCAGGCGCAGGACCAACGGCTTAACGTGCTTTCCGAGGCATGGGTGTGTTAACACCACCAACTTCCTGACTCTGGAGCTGTGTCTGAGCAATTTCAAGACAGAAAAACCCAAACACTCTCGGCCCGACCCGGGAATCGAACCCGGGACCTAGTGGATAGTACCCAGCGTGCTGACCAGACCAGAGGCAGTCAGTATATTATGTTGTCAACAGACATGGCACTTTAATATGTCCCGCGCAGTTGGCTAATCTCTGTTGAGATAGGCCGCAGCGGCTAGGAGGACATTATTATTATTATAATGTTGCACCTGGAGGAGAGTCCGAACGGCGCGCGGAACTGCACGCCGCGCGGTCGTCGCGGACGGAAGGCGAGCTCGATGAGCTTGCCCTCGCTCTGCGGGTCGATGCGCCAGAAGCTGCCCTTGCCCGGCTCCTCCTGGCTGCGCGGCACCTTGATGAAGTATCTGCAGACCATGATGGGACGGATTAGGAACCGAAAGACTAAAAAACGCGTAAAGAAGGTCAGAGGCCGTATTACGATTGACGAGGTCCGTATTTTCGAATGTAGCCGTCCCTGTCACTCACGCGATGGCTAGACTCGAAAATACGGACGTCGTCATCGTCACAATCAGATAGATTCAAACTGCAGTGCAGTAGTACGGGTAGTGCTTGGTACATCACCAAGTACTACTCACATACTACGTGAGCAGGCGAACATGACAATACCTGAGAACATGACTGAACAATCTTGACCACTCACCTATTGAGCGACAGATCTGCCAGCCCTTGTCAGCGGTGCGGTAGTACGGGTAGTGCTTGGTGATGTTGCTGTGGATGCCGCTCAGCGTGAGCAGGCGAACAAGATAATACCTAATAACATGACCGAAGAATCTCGACCACTAACCTATTGAGCGACAGGTTACGCCGAATGGAGTTCTGCCAGCCCTTGTCAGCGGTGCGGTAGTACGGGTAGTGCTTAGTGATGTAGCTGTAGATACCGCTGAGTGAGACCAGGCGACAATGATAAACCTAAGAACATGACTGAACAATCTTGACCACTTACCTTTTAAGCGACAGGTCTTCACGCCTAGACTTACTGCTCTTTTATAATTATGTGAGCTACATTACCTTAATCCCAGACTTTTGGAGCTACCGTAGGCTTTTTTAGATTTTTGGAAATGTCAAAGGCCTGAAACAGCATCCAACCGTTCCCAAGGCTGACCAGAAATCGATAAATCAAACAATCGGGTAGGTTCAAACATTGCAATATCCTGGTTATGTTAAGCACCAGCATAGATCTACATTATACTTTTTATCATAAGGAAGCGTTTCAGCTGTAAACCAAATCAACACCCTGGGCTACGGTAGTCCGCTAGTTTTACCAACAAACCAGTCTTACCTATTAAGCGACAGGTTATGCCGGATGGAATTCTGCCAGCCCTTGTCAGCGGTGCGGTAGTACGGGTAGTGCTTGGTGATGTAGCTGTAGATGCCGCTCAGCGTGAGCTGCTTGTCGGCCGCAGAAGCCACCGCCTGCACGATGAGCTGCGCGTACGAGTACGGAGGCTTGGCGTCGTCGCGCGCGTCGCGGGAGTCGCGGGAGTCGCGAGAGTCGCGCATGTCGCGACCACTGTACTCTGACGTCGTTGATGACACCTGCAACAGGGTATAGTGATAGATTATAGCTCTTTGATTTACACGATGAAACTCATGAAAGAAATAATAAAACAATTTACACAGAAACGTGCGTGAGTTATAGATTAATAGAGATGATTAAGAAGACTGCCTTATTGGTCTATTACGAGTACATTAGATGTTCCATGCAATGATGACAAAATAGTACAATCTGCAGTTCCAATTTTAAGCTGACGGTCGTCTACCGGAGTTCGTATAATTCACCTGTCCGAGATTTACTTTACTGCCGATCAAAAGCGTCTTCTGACTGGTCTTCTAGAACATATAGGTACACCTTTAGACTAACTCACTATCCATACTAATAATATAAATCCAAAAATCTGTCTGTTACTTTTTACGCGTAAACTGCTGGACCAATTTAGATGAAAGGTATAGATATAGTTTGAGTCTCGGAAAAGGACACAGAATAGGTTTTATTCCATCCTCTAATACCATCATTTTCATAACATCCTCTATGAGAGGAAAAGGAGGGTGGGAGCTTGTGGGGGAACTTCGTGAGGAACTGCCACATACTAGTTATTATTAAAAGCTCTATCCTCACCGCAGTGCCATTGCTGTTGGGCCGCTGGTGATCGGCCAGCGCGGCATACTGCGCCACCAGCCCGAGGTCGGCGTGCCTTCGGCCAGAAGACCCCGCGCCGCGGGGAGACGTCGGACAGCTGTTCGCCGCGCTTATTGTACCTGGAACATTCGCATTCATGTGTTATGATTTTGTTCTTTACTGATGATGATAAGTGGCGGATACTTAAGGCGTATTTAGAGTCCTGCTGATTTGCTCGCACGCGCGGGTTTGGCCCATGATCCATGTCATATGTGTATCCCGTGTCCCGCTTTCGTATATCACGCTTGCTTAGTGTTTTGAAAAACCCAGACGATCTAAGAAGAAGCCAAGATGTTTTATTGTCACTAGTCTGAAGGCGCTTGGCATCGAACAGCATTTATCATAGGTGAGGGGGTGGATCAAAGCTGTGCCCTAATCTTCTTCTTGGTCGGGCACTTGGCAGAGTAGTCGAGGGTTGCAGCTCGCCGTCGCCGCTCACTTTCAGTGCTGCAACGCGTCTTGCGATGACTGTCCATTTATGCCGGGTATCCGCATTGCGAGCACAGTCACAGGCAGTCGATCCGGTAGTTATTTTAATAAGGTCGATCCAGCGGGTTGGGGATTTGTAGGATTGGGGGTGCCTTAATTGTAGATCCCAATTAGACTTAAATGTAGTTCATATAAGTTTAAATAAGGAACCAAAAATTCGCACACGGGTAGGATTTGAACCCACGACCTTTGTCTAACCGGGCCAACGCGTTTTACCAACTGAGTTACCGTGCAGTCCATCCGTCGTGCGAAATTCTGTGTCTTTTTGAATACGTCATTGCGTGACGTCAGCGACATCTACCCGAGCTGTATTGCAACAGCAGTGGGCCAAGTACACACATCAACACTGTCTAGGCATATACAAAACATAGTATTATTATATCCAAAATATCTCTAGACAATGTTCATTAGTATATTAGTAGTATTAAAACTATTAAAAGCAGTTCCTTACCAGTGGGAGAGGGAGCCGGGCTACGAGCGTCATTCTCCATGGGTATCGCGATGCGGAGGGGGACGAGGGGCGCACCAGAACTGCCCCCCGCCCCGCTCTCCTCCACCAGGGACTGGAACTCCAGTCGGATGTTCGTTGAAGGGAATCTGAGCGTGCATCTGGAATTGAGAGAAGGTGGAATCAGTATGAACCTTTAGAAAATTAAAAAAGCTATTTGACTAATGTCAGTTTTATTCTCAGTGCGAGATAAAATTTGACGACCGTCTTGGTGGAGTGGTTCGTGCCCCGGACTTCTAAGGCGGTTGCGGGTTGGAATCCCGTAAGGGGCAAATGGTTGTGTGATGAGCACGAGAATTTGCACCTAAGTCATGGATGTTTATAAATGTATATAAGTATGTCTATCAGTTATCCTAGTCACCATAGCACAAGCTCACGCTTAGTTTGGGGCTAGGTAATTGGTGTGTTTGTCGAAACAATTTATTTATTTCATTTATAAAATGACCTAAAAATATTATTTCTAAATACAGATACCAAGGCACTACTCTTAAAGGCGATGCGAAAAATATGCTCGATGCCTTGCCTTGCAAATGAATGAGAAGCACAATCAGGAATGAGCGCATTAAAATACTTATTTTTATGATAAGAACTCTATTGTGAGAGTTTAAACCTATATTATTATAATAGAAAATAAGTACATCGTAAAATAGCAGTCCCAGACGACTAGTTCCGGTTGATTGGCTCGGCATTTTCATGCAAATTACATGACTGTAAAATTCATGTAGTTTATAAATATAGGAATAATGCACGTATGGCCACTGAATAAGATTAAGTCTATACCTGTCTCACTAAGAATAAAATGATATTTTAAATAGACGCATCATCATCATCATTATAAGCCGCATGATGTCCAGTGCTGAACATAGGCCTCTTCCATATTTTTACAAAATGACCTCTTAAGCGGCCTGCATCCAGTTTATACTGCGGCCTTTATAATGTCAGTACCGTTACCATGAGTTTACGGCGGTTTTACTCGCTAGCGACGACGTAAAAAAAGTGTATGGAAGTTACTTGAACAAATAAAATTTTCTATACACTTTTTTACGTCGTCGCTAGCGAGTAAAACCGCCGTAAACTCATGGTAACGGTAAAGGTATCCATCTTACCTTATTAAGTCTACAAAATTTTGCGAAAATAATAATAACTTTGCCAGCACCAACTTGGCGCCCAACGTGGTGCTTCACCGGCGCTATATGCACGTTGTCTGACACATCAGTTCACCGACCCACATATCGATTGTACCTATTCGTGCACGCCGTCAACAATCGGGCCGTCCCAACAATTCACGGAAACGCATTCAGCGGCCTGCACTGCAGTAAATTCAATAAGAAAGTGCGAGACTACCAGCGGACGACGGATGCGCATATGCTAAAGAATACAGACAGCATTATTCTTTAATCTAACGGCTGAGGTATATTATAGTAGATTTGTTTGCTGCCACACAGAAATAATAGAAAAAAAACGATTCAAGATCGTCATAAGGCGATATAACACTTACTAAACTTAATAATGATTTTGACATTGCTATAACACTTAAATAAAATGAGACAGCTAATTTTGAATGTTTGTCTCCACTATGTATTTCATATTAATTTATTCACTTCAAATGTCATGTGTTAAAGCAGTGGCAAATTAATTATTAGTTAGTAAGGTTAAAAGAAGAGGTGAATGTGATTAACTATCACATTTACCTCTTCTTTTAACCTTCTCATTTTGCCCTATTTGTATTTTTCTAACCAATACCCCAAACAACGACTAACACGGGCTTGCTTTTCTATTTACGCTACGTCTAGACTCTAGACGCACTGATCGTCTGTAACGACCCGTTACCATGGCGACGCTCCAAATGCATCTTCATTACGAGATCAGACGCCGGGCGGAACGCACGCTATGCGCCGGTGGCGTGGGCCGTCTGATCAGGGGCGTAGCTACCGCGGTAACAGCTGTATTAATATACCCCCCCCCCCCATACATACGTATATAAAAAAAAAACATTTAGGCACACAGGTCCCTAAAATCACACGTTACGTACGTCTACAGACGACAGCATGTCAAATTAAAAACTGCTGCATCTTATGCCGTTGTTATAGGGTGATTTTGCAACAACAATTACTCTGATGGGCTGTAGACTGTACATTAAATGAATTTAATTTTGTATAACCTCTACAGAATTGCTTAAAATGACTACCTTTGAAACTAAATATGCCAATAAGTTTAGGGCTCGCTAGTCTTGCGCATAAAATTATTCATATCTTCGCGTCAGGTGGAACGGACAAATATGTCAAAAGTCTTAGACCCCCACACCACGCCTGTGTGTGGGGCTACTCGGCAAGTTTGGATACAGGGCCCCTCTGTAGCTACGTCACTGATAATATTGGCAGGGATAAATGGGTATTTATAGTCGCTATTCGAGTTATACAAACTAACATCGTGTTGGAAAACTCACGTGCTTTTCATCATGGTAATTTATTAAAATAGAAACATGACCAAATTCATATATTCACGTTGTCTTTCCTTTTCAATAGACACAGAAATCAAAACAAACTTGCAATCCGCAAACTGATCAGAATGCATCACAAGAAATGGGAAAAACAAGCACTAGGTAATATAGCTCAGTAATGGCTAATAGGTTTATCGAGGTCGATTCTCGAATCCAACTCTCCTTATCGAATCATAGTTTGCCGGCGACACCACTCCAGATTCTGAAACTTTAATCTGATGTCAGAAATTATGTCGTGAAACCCACCGGAACGTAGTCTGATAACTTTCATAACCAGGCTTTGTAAGTAATATTCTTTTTCTGGGAAGAGAGGAGAATTTTTAATGAAAGTATCTATTTCCTTTAAATTTGGTTGGTCTAGAAGTAATTTTGAACGCACTTTAATTCTGTGTAAATTTAATGTTGAAATAGAAGCATTTGCAGAGCCAAAAATAAACTTAAAATCTAAAAGAATTTGCGTCCACTTTCCTATTTTAAGGACGGCTTACATTTGACAAGAATCTGATTTTTTTAATGTGTTTGTAGCACGTTGTTTTATTGTTTAAAAAATCAATACTTACAACTTTTACTATGGTAAACCCAGTTAGTTGACCCGATAGGTCAAGTTCGAAGTTTTAAAAAGTATGATATATATGGTCCTTCATACAAATAATGCTGCTAATTCTGCTATGACAATGTAGGAAGAGCAAAATTTTTTTTCAAGATTTAAGTGATGTCTTCATAATAAAAGTTGTATATATTAATGGCCATATTCACCCCCTTAAATGATAAGACTGCTTACACTAACACCCTCTATATTGGTTAAGAAAAATACCAGCTACTGTACTACGAGAATTTGTTTGTACATCCGTCCAACGAATATATTCAACTCTTAACTTTTTGAGCAATAAAGTAGTCAAAGCATGGAATGGGCTTCCAGAAGATGTGCCAAAATATCAATCAATTTAAAAAACCGACTTGACACTCATCTAAACTTAACCTAATGTAAAGAACTGGATACAGACGGCTATCAGTTGTCTCAACTGCCTGCCTGATAAATAATAATAATAAACGGAAGCTTACACCTTAAATTGCAGCATGCATATGACGAACATGCCGTTTCCACAGTATAGCATTAAGTTGGCAGCGCCGAGCTGGGCGGCGGCCAACAGCATGTATACTTTATACTCCGTAGTCTATGCAGGTAGGCGTGTCAAAGTGTTAACTCCAACAGACAAACTTCACACCCGTATTTTAAGATGTTTCCTCGAGATTTCCTCTTACAGGAGAGTCAAAACCAGTGCTAGGCACATTTCCAGGCCATGTGTAATAAAATTAAGCTTTGTAGATACTATCGATCCTGTAATAAAAGCGGGATTCAAAGAAATACATTATTTGTTAGGATCGCGTGCTTGTTTCCTTAATGTCCTATTGGAAAACAGTCATCAAATTCGATTTACCATAAATAGGGACGTTAGTTTTGTAATCATATTAGACGAAGCGTGATAATACTAATAATGCAGACAAAACCACAGTAAAAAGATAGATTTGTTTGAAGTAAACAATGTAGAACGACTTTTTTTTGTCATGTTCATGCAGTGAGTCGGCAGTGCTTTAGGTATACCGTCGTATTCTGAATTATTGGCATATATCAGTATCAATACATCGACAACTAAGTAAAAAAAACATTTTTTAGCAAACAATTTTGTTATTACTTTGTTTAAATAATTGTATCATTCCATTACTGGGCATCCAAAAAAGGCTAGTAAAATGCTAGGCTTCGTTATCCGTACCTCTTCTCAGTTTGACGGATTGGATGTCGCAATGATTCTGTACAATGCATATGTCCGAAGTCAACTTGAATTCGGCGTACCTGTGTGGGATCCTTATGAGGATAAATATATTCTCCTGGCGGAAAAGGTACAGCGCAAATTCGCACGTTGGCTATACAAAAGAAAGTATTGGTACTATCCACATCTATATCCGTCCTTATTTGTTAGTGGTATGGTAGGACTAAATACGTTAAAATTTAGAAGAGTTATGCAGACGATTGTACACTATTTGTGTATCATACACAACAAGATAGATAGCCCGTCGATTCTGAGCCAAATAGGATTGCAGGTGCCTAATCGTTTAAGTTGGAACGCGGAAGGGTTGGTGACGCCGCGACGGCGACCGCGCCTGTTGTGTTGGCCCTCAGCGCGCACAAAGTACGCCGCGAATGCTCCCACCGTTCGGGCTCTACGCCTTATAGGAGATATACTCGCCGACGACTATGATATTGACATATTTGCAGACAGCTTCAGTCAATTCATGCACAAAGCTGTTTTTTACATAGAAAGTTTGTGTTCTGAGTGTTTTCGCAGTAGTATTACCTAACCTGACATAAGAATTTCATTACTTTTAAACTTTTAATTATTCTGTCTGACTCTAATGTGTTTTTTTTTTCTGACATAATATTTAATATTAGTGACATATGTTATTGTAATCCTGACGTATCTTTTTATTTTAATTTGATTTTCTATATTGTAATGTTTGTTCGACCATTTGTTTTTTTTACTGTGAGTGACTAGCATACTGACGCTTTGGGCGACTGTAAGTCAGTATGTTTACTGTTAAATAAATAAATAAATTACAATTAGCTAGCCCCAAATTAGCTTCTAAGCTTGTGCTATGGCGACTACTTAGATACGTTTATAAACATCCATAACTTAGGTACAATTTCTCGTGCTCATCAGGTCATCAGTCATACTTCATCATCATCCTCCTAGCGTTATCCCGGTTGTGCTCTCGCACGCGAGGGCCCAGGGTCCGCTGACCATGATCCAGGTTGTAGCAGGTCAGGTTATTACAGTGGAGCGTCTGCCATCTGACCTCAGTGACCCTGTTATCAGACCAGTTTTGGATCATGGTTACACATTCAGTCGCCTGAATGTGCAGGTTTCGTCACGATGTTTTCCCTCACCGTAAGAGCATCGGTTAGTGAAACAACTAATGTACATAACTTAGAAAAAGTCATTGGTACATGGCGGCACGTGGGATCGAACCGGCACTCTCATGCGGGAGCATGAGAGGCAACCCGCTAGCCACTGCGCCACCGACGCTCTTGCAATCAGTCATAGTTATCACACTATTTACGAAACCCGCAACCGCTCGTTTTGTAGTTTAGACGCGCACCGCTACACCAAGACGTTCATCGTATTTTATAAGCCTAAACAAATATGTAGTAAGTTTTCTCAAGTTTGAAATGGCAGAAGGAAGATTTAAATTTTATGGAAGTGTACTCTGTCCACGCAAACCCGCAAGCAACGACTACCTTTCGAATTTAAAAAATGTTCAATAATAACAAAGCGGCAAAAGTGCTATAATTTGTTTTATGCACGGCACAACTGCACATAATCGGGCAACTCGCTACATTGTACCGTGGCCAGCACATCAGGCTACACAATTTCATTCCAAACCAGCCTTTATTACAACGGCATAAGATGCCACAGTGGTTATTTTGACGTGCCGCTGTTCTTCGTACGCGAAATTGCAGTTCGCTGAAGATCTCCCACAGAGATAGCATTGCAGTTGCATACATTGGAGTTTTTGCGACAATGTTGTTGCTTGCGAACAGTCCATAAATGCACGGGAACACTAATTTAAATTTTATGCTTTGTCATGAGCACCATGAATTTCGGACTATGGCAGCTAAATACAACAGTTAACAACACATCATCCTAACGAACTCGCTTGCTAACTCACCATATTCCAGTATGCAAGACGATTGAAACGCCACCATATTCTGGAGCTAAAAGACCGGCAATGACTCTAGGCAACAGGGTAGTAGATGTTTCCAATGGTAGGCCAATCCGCATGACTTGCCAATACTTTGTTTTGTACATTAACTGTATCTATTCAAAGGCTTTTTTTAAACATTTCTTTTGAAATGACACAACGTCCATAGAATTTACCACGGCAAATACGAACTGATGCAAATAATAAATTGTTTCAACAAACACACCAATTACTAACTAAGCGTGAGCTTGTGCTATGGTGACTAGGATAACGGATAGACATACTTAAATACATATAAACATCCATGACTTAGGTACAAATGCTCGTGCTCATCACACAAACATTTGCCCCTTGCGGGATTCGAACCCAAATGACTAATAGGTAAAGTGGGTGTCGTTAATAACCCCTATCACAACTGCATAAGATGTCACAGTGGTTACCTTCATTGAAGTGCAATCGTCCATACTCGTAAAACACCAAAAATATTTCGATTCTGAAAAAAGTCTTTATTTAACTCCCACTGCCAAACAGATCCTCATAAACAGCGAAAAAATCAGTTATAAAAAGTAATACTGGCAGTAAAAAAATATGTTTTTAATAGACACGCAGAGCAATCAGGCATTTCGTAGAAGCACTAGGGCGAACCACCCCCATAGAATGGTTGCCTAGGTACCAACTAACCGGTACCCACTAGCGGATCAATAGCTCTCCGTGGGCCGTGTGGGTAGGTACAAAAGATGTTATTTGAGCTGGATTTGATATTTTTATGTAGCTGTGTGGACTGTCTGGAGGGGGAGGGGTCCGGTGGTGCATCTCTGCCAGGTTTTAGATTCGAGACGAAATCACGAGCAAATACGTTTTAGAGTTTCCATTGCAAGGAAGAAAACGAAATTTGGCATCTTTTTTGGTATTAGCTTACGCGATTGGTTAACCTTTTGTGATGGTTTTGATCTAGAAATTGTCAATTTACTGACCTATTCAATGAATACGAAAGTTTAGTTAAAGCACCGTAATGTAGAGTTTTTAGAATGCATCGTAATAATTAACAAACCGGCTACTTTAAAATATATGCACTAGTAAGACACATTGATTGTAAGAACAGAATGCACCTGTGCTTTGCACACGTTCTGGAGCTTTATTGTTGAATCACTCACGTACAGATTTCGACTGATTACCGTTCGTTATCTAAAACTCCGCACCTTTGAAACACTCGATCGACTGCACTTGACCGCTAGAAACCACAACCAGTACCCACTCGTCACAGCAGGCGAGCGATATAATGAACGCTAAAATGAATGTATTGAGTGAAAATTATGTCGCATTAGCTAACAGAATGTCAATATGTCATACGAGTGATTCAAAAATAGGGCCCCTGGAGCTCTATTTTTGAATCACTCGCGTGACATTCTTATGGCGAATGCGACTTATTTTTCATTTAATACAGTCATTTTAGCGTTTATTCTATCGTTCGCCTTCTGTGACGAGTGGGTAGAGGCACTCTTTGCGGTTTCGAGCGATCGAGTGGTTTAAAGATGCGGAGTTTCAGATGACGAACAAAAATCAGTAGACATCTGCACGCGAGTGATTCAAAAATAGAGCTCCTGATCTGCGTTCTTAGCTAAGCTCTAAAAGATATTACAAACGCGGACGAAGTCGCAGGGAAAAGCTTGTATAATTAATAATACTCATAAACCACAAAGGGGAGATCTAGACTAGTATAATGTCCTCGCTATCTGCCGGTGACTGAGCCGGATACCGAACCCCGGACACCGGACGCGGCCGGGCGGGGCCACTAATGAGCTGCGCCGCACACTCCCCATGGATGGGAAGGGTTGATTGAAAATGCGCTGTTGAAACTGGGAAAGTAGCCTCAGCAATTTCTAATTGAATGGGTGGGGACTAGGATTGGCTGTCAGCGTCACATCGACCCTACTCTGACAACTTATATTAATCACACGAGTTCAATGTCTACTTACATATAATAAAAATGCAGAAAGTTAAAATCTGTACATTGATTTAAAAAAATATATAGGTAAGACCCAATTTCTTTTAGCCTTCTCTAAAACTCTGTACTATGTATGTATGGCCTAAATTGTTTGACTCTACGAAAATTCTGTAAATGTCTACTGCGTGTTGTTGTATGCAATAAAAAGTACTAGCTCTATCTATGAATAAATCATAGGTTAAGAATCGTATTAAGTCCATTTTAGAATCGATTTTCCTTTTAGTCAAAGACTAGGCGCTTTTACCACTATTGTTTCTGATCATGTTTCAAGTGAGATTTCAATTGATTTTTAGCGATTAAATAACGGCATGTCCTATAGAATTGATGTCACGACACAATGTCCTTACGACGGCGCCCATTTGAACCCGCGACCCCAAACTGATGAATCAATTGAGAACAGGCCTATTAGACCAACCGCGCCGTTTGATAAAGACGTTTATTGCGAACTACGTCAACTGTTTACATTCCTCAGTCAGTTGGTAGATTTCCTGACTACGTAGTAAATAAAAGTATACATGTACGAGTATGTTTAGTATGGGATCATTATCCTAGCGTTATCCGGGTTGTGCACATGCACGCGAGGGCCCAGAGTCCGCTTTAGACCATGATCCAGGATATGGCCGGTCCTGGTAACAGCGGAAACTAACCAGTTTGGATTATTGTTACACATTCAGTCGCCTGAATGTGCAGGTTACCTCACCGTAAGAGCATCGCGTCGGTTAGTGAAACAACTGCATGGGACCGAACTGATACCTAGCGCATGAGAGGCAACCCGCTAGCCACTGCGCCACCGACGCTCCTATACATATGTTTCTTTAGTATAAGATAATTAAAAAAAAAAATTAAAAACAAGACCTAATTCTGGTAACTAAAAATAAAAGTCAATTAAAAGGACTTGTCCTCTTTTTGTATGGAGGCTGGTTTTTTATTCTAAGATATCACCAACCACTAATAAACCTATATTTATCTTTAAGCTACAAAAATATGAAACACGTAACCATAGAAATCAGAATTTTAAATGCCTCCATTTTTGAGAAAAAATATGTTTGTTAACAGGCATCATCCATTGATCACTTACTTGTATTTCCTGGCTGTATGGCTATGTACCATTGCCTTTCCACTGGTGGATAAATACTACAAGGTACTACCACAGGTTATATAATAGGTTCTACTGTCAAAAGAATGTCAATTTTGCTGTCAATTTTTATTCATGCGTTAATTGATATAGGCGAAGGTGCGGTTTATGTACAGACAAAGAGAAAAATTAATTTCAATTTTTCTCTAAATCGGAGGCCTTAAAAATATAATAATTATGCAGAAAGGCTAGTTTTTGTGAACTCTTTAATATAATATTTAGTTTATTCTGGTTAGAAATATTGACGAATAAAAAACCAGTAATGGACAAGTCCTTTCATTTCTATATTTGACGTCGTCACAAAATCCTTTACTCCAGTTGGTGGATTTGTCAGAAGAGACTTTAATAACTGCAATGACATCGACCGTTGGGTCAAATCAAATACGGAGACAAGTTCTCGGATCGCCAAATCGTTACACAGTTTTTCCAAACTCAAATTCTGTTACCTACGAAGGATTACAGATATAAATTAAAAACCATTTACATAAATAAAAAAGCTTAATTCACCTGCCAATCAATAGAGAATATTTAGTTATCCACTTCGATATAGCAGATTTGTGATGTTTGGCCTTTACACGCAGCACCACAAAACAAAACTCCATCTCAAGCGAGGGAGGTTGAAAATCCCATATTTGTCTGATATGGGATTTTCAACCTCCCTCGCCTCGTGGGAACAGGGGCCCTACTCCTGTTGACGATGTCCGTATTTTCGAGTCTAGCCATCACGCTCGTTCGCGTCGTCATTCTGTCGTGAGTGAAAGGGACGGCTACATTCGAAAATACAGATGTCTACCGGAGTAAGGCCTCTGAAACAGTTTCAGAAACAACTATATCGTCGTAAGTTTCGCGTTAGTGTGTCAGACAGACACGACACGAGCCACAATCGCTACAACTCTAGATAGATTAGGTTTGTTTTTATACGCCCTGCTTCGTTGGTCTAGTGATCAGCACGCTGGCTTGTGTCCAAGAGGTTCCGGGTTGGAATCCTTTGCGAACAAAGGAATCTTACTTGGAATTGAAGCTTGTTCCAAATTTAGACTTAATAAAATAAAAATGAATACAAAATTTTCACGTCTCAAAAATTCGCCAAAAATGTCAGCTTCGTCAGCACGAATTTCTGCTGAATAAAGGACAAGTTTCCTTTCGTTACCCGTAATAATAAATATTGGACATTGGACAACATCACGCACGAACACACGGCCGCACGTCAGTCTACCCCATTTTGATCTTGACACCGCCTCTATTCCCCACGGAATAAAAACTGTTTTCGTAGGTCAAATGGGTAAGCTTGACGCTGCTGCCAACCTGTAAATTGTTCTGTTAATTCCAAAGCAAGTTGCTAAACCAAGTGGTTTAACGCAAGTGTTTTAGGGAAATCAGAAACAACGTTGGAACCACAACACCCAGACCCGAGACCCATATAGAACATATAGTTTTCTAAACTCGGGATCCCACGGGGGATCAAACCCAGGACCTCAGATATGGCGACGCCATGAAAGCCACTCCACCACGGAGATCGTCACAAGTTTAAAGGACTATACTTTTATTAAATAAATGACTAAAATGAACTTAAAACGAATCTAGGGCGATCGGGACGTCTAATTGAAAGCACTTCCGTCAAAACAGTCCATGATTGACACAGTGCGAATTCCGAGACCCTGAAACTGAAGGGACGACAACAGAACACGACCAACAGGTCACGGGTTCGTCGAACAAGCGAATAACGACCTTATGAGTGTACGCATACCGTCTAGGATCCCGCGTGGTAGAGCTACCGTTGGTGTAGATCGGGAAAGTGGTTCTTACGGGTGTGAGAATAAGAGGTATGTTCGAGACGTTCGAATATGGTTCGGTGGCTACTTTGTGAGACGTCGCCATTATTTTCGGGTTTAACCATCACACTCGCTTGCATTCTCTTGCCGTTGTGAGTGAAAAAGACGGATACAATTTAATGTGCGGGCATAGTGTTAGAGAGTAGGGAATCAGGGTATCGATCGTTGGACGAATCGCGTCCTTCACCCCATGCCCTTTGGATCTACACAACACTCCGGGTTCGAAGCTGAACTTCAGTCAGGTAGCCAGTGTGTCGAAGGTTATATTTAGTATTTAATTAACTCACCGTAATAACGTAACCGAAATTTAAGTAATGTTGCGTCATCAAACTGAATTAATTACGGTATGAACTTTGACTAATATTTCGAGACTTTGTCGCTCAGCTCAGGGAAATGTTAGAAGGAAAGAAAGAAAAGAGTTTACTCACTTGATTCATACGAAATAAAAACAAACAAAAATATATATATACCTAAGTTGTTATGATATTTACCAACTAAACCCACAGTATGGTTTAGTTGGTAAATATCATAAATTTAATTGCAAATAGAAAAGTTAGTGGTAGTAAGAAAGTCGTTTTCAGAAATTTACGATCAGTTAGGTACTATCCAAAAATTTTAATAACATAGCTTTACTTGTTTGCCCTATTTTAAGACTTTACTTTAGCTAGCCCGTAAAGCTAACATTATTCTACTTTATCCCCACAGAATAAACAATCTACAGAACGTTAGTTTATGCAAGCAGCCTCCATATTTAACGGAGATACTATGGCCATCAATAGGTCTTAAACTTTTACTACGGGGTCATAGTTGAAATGTTATAAAAACAATCAAACATAATTATTGAAAAAACAAAACAGTCAAAACACCCGACTGCAAAAAATATTATATTTTTGAAATGGTTTTTTTACTGGCTTTAATTTGATTCCCATATTGCTATAGTAAGAAAAAAATCAATCCCTCCTTGTTTTCATTAGCGGCCGCCATTTTTAAATGTATAAAGGCCTATGTCATTACCACAATTTTAACGAATTCAACGACACCTTTTAAGTATGTCAAAAACTGTCCGGCTGTAGGGCGTGCCAAACAATTATACTCTCGAAAACCCTTCTTCCGCAGTCGGGTAAGAAATCAGATACTCCATAGAGATAATTCTTCTCTCTTGAACAATGTATGGAGAGCCAAATATTTTTATTTTATTTATTTCTATTTTATTTGTTAGGATAACCAGGGTTTTTCATTTTTTCATCATTTCAATGACGACTACATGGTATGTACTTTAAACTAACAGCCTGTATATGGTGGGTCTCAGAAGTCGTCGTCCTATTCAGAAACGTGTTATTTGAAGCGCATTATGTTACAGCCAGTGTAAACAGTTTGCGTGGGGGTGGAGGGAAAGGGAGGGGGGGATAAATAGGGTTGTCATGACGTGTTCCTGGTATTTGATATTGATCTATATTGCATGTTTCCTGTGTTCAACCTTTAATGTGAATTTCCTCAAACTAATTATTTTGGATTTATTTTAACAACCTATCACAATATACTATATTCCAGTTATAGCTACGAGCATCATCATCGTCATCATCATCCTAGCGCTATCCTAGTTGTGCACTCGCACGCGAGGGCCCACGGTCCACTTTGAACCATGATCCAGGACATCCTGGATCATGGTCCAAAGTCTGCCACATCTGCCACATGGCAGATCAGGTAATTACAGTGGAGCGACTGCCATCTGACCTCCGTGACCCTGTTAACAGGGGAACCTGACCAGTTTGGATCATGGTTACACATTCAATCGCCTGAATATGCAGGTTTCATCACAATGTTTTTCCTCGCCAAAACCACAAGTTTTAGCTACGATGTATATGCAGTCAATGGATTTAAAGTCACCCATACGTTGTCCAAAGGCGATTGAAATGTCCAGCGGCTGTCTGTTTCATATAACTAGTACGAGGGTCAAACTGAAAGTTCTTAGAAAATCAAAAACTGATTACATTAGCCAGTTATTAGTTTTATTATATCTTTTCAAAATATTGTCCATTGACGTCAATACACCGCTGCATGCGATGGAACCACTGGGAAAAGCACTTTGCCCACTCGTCCTTAGGGGTCTCTTCAATGGCATCGCGATACGCAGCCACCGCTTCTTCAGCATTCATAAACCGCTTTCCTTTAAGTTTTTCTTTAATTTTTGGAAATAAATAAAAATCACAAGGCGCGAGGTCGGGGCTATACGGCGGGTGACCCAGTAATTCAACGTTTGATGTCGCCAAATAGTCGATCGTTCGCTTGGCGGTGTGCGACGAGGCGTTGTCGTGGTGAAGGAGGATCCTACTGCGAGGTCGTTTCTCTCGAACTTTTTCCAAGACAAGTGGCAAACAATTGGTAGTGTACCATTCTGCAGAAACTGTTTTTTGATCCTCTAACACAATTGTTGCGAAATGACCTATCCTTCCAAAGAACGAGGCCACCATTTTTTTTCCCGCACTTCGATCTCTCTTCACTTTAGTTGGCAACTCCTCGAAAGGAAACACCCACTGAGCAGATTGTCTTTTGGTTTCAGGATCATAACAGTAAATCCAGCTTTCGTCACCTGTTAGTATGTCGAACACAGCATTTGAGTCACCTCCGTTAAATCTTTCAATCATTTTACGGCACCAATCCACACGATGGAGTTTTTGAGCCTTAGTCAAATTATGAGGTATCCACCGGGCGCAAAGCTTCCTGACCGCTAAATGTTCGTGGAGGATTTTGTGCACTTGACTCATACCGATGCCTAAGCTTGTCCGAATCTGCTGATAGGTCACTCTTTTGTCAGTCTCTATCATACGCCGCACAACACAGATGTTATTTTCAGTCGTCGCCGTAGAAGGCCGTCCCTCACGTACATCATCAGTGAGATTAGTGCGACCACGTTTAAACTCATTAAACCAGTTGTAAACAGTCGCACGAGATGGGGCTTCATCGTGAAAGGCCAATCGTAGTCTATCATAACTTTCTTGTTGACTTAAATGACATCGAAAGTCATAAAAAATCATTGCACGAAAATTTTCTCGTGTTAAATTCATTTTGACGTGACACAGACAATTTTCAATTTGCCGCCAAGTCGTAAAACAAATGACAAATGAATGAAATATATACTCAGTAATATTGGCAAAGAGTTCTATTTTCAAATTTTAGAATATTTTTTTTATTATATTGTTTATAAGTGGCCAGTTCTAAGAACTTTCAGTTTGACCCTCGTAACTGGTATGTTGATTGATTTATGTGTTTTATAGATACATCATAGGTATCATGTTGTAATCTAATAGGTATCTTTATTTTGGGCCGTCGTTTTACATTGACTGTCCTTAAAACATCCAGTTTGTGTCGCTTGCCTCGACAGCCCTAGGGGAGCGTTTATTGAATTTCACAGAGGCGCGTTCCATGTCATTATTCTGACACGACGCTGTCATTCCATTTTGTTTTGCAGCGTTGTTTTGTCGCGCTCGCTTTACAATACTCATTTAAGGGTCCACGCAAATAGACGACCGACCACCGCCACCGGTGGCTGTCGCGCGCCACGCCCTTTGGTCCCGCGCAAACGAAGGTGATCGGTGGCCGCTACAATTTGACACTCGTCTGCTAGATCCTTTGACAGATGTTTTGTCAAATTGTCCCGCTTTAACGAAGGTGGTCGGTGGCCGCTACAATTTGACACTCGTCTGCTAGATCCTTTGACAGATGTTTTGTCAAATGGTCCCGCTTAAACGAAGGTGGTCAGTGGCCGCTACAATTTGACACTCATCTGCTATATCCTTTGACAGATGTTCTGTCAAATGGTCCCGCTTAAACGAAGGTGGTCGGTGGCCGCTACAATTTGACACTCATCTGCTATATCCTTTGACAGATGTTTTGTCAAATGATCCCGCTTAAACGAAGGTGGTCGGTGGTCGCTACCGTTCACACTCATCTGCTAGATCCTTTGACAGATGTTCTGTCAAAATGGCGAGTGGCCGCTACCGGTGGCGTGTCGCGAACACTGAGTCGTGAGGGGCCGCTACTTCCTTCACGTGTGCGGCGCCGTATTAAAAATAATGTAAACAAATTGTCGCTAGCCACCGGTGGCTGTGGTCGGTGGCCCATCTGCGCGGAGCCTAAGTTTCCACTGTGCCCAAAAGCGCGGAACTAAAAAACTATTAAAACTATTAAAGATTATTGTATTACTTCATATTACAAGAATATGCCAAGAATTTAACCATTTACTCGTAATAAATCGTTATTTTTCTTTTGTTTTTTTTTTGTAAGTATTTATTTTAGTTTAAATAGTTTTTTTGTTTTTAAATAAGACTTACGAACTATAAAGCTTTTTATAGTAGTAACCGAGCTAGGTTGCCCAGGTACTAACCCTTAATAGCGGGTAACATGTCCAAAACAGAAATAGGAGAGTTACACAACAGCACAAAAATAAAAGTGGGTCAAAGGCTAGTTCTGCTGACCCGGCCGGTCGTAGTTGTCCCGAGATATTCCCTAGTAACATTTACGATGGTAGCGACCTTAGTAGTAGTGCCCTTTGGCTCAAGGTAGTTTTGACTTCGGTTATAAACTGCTTGTCTACAGTAGGCTCGATTCCAATGTCTAACTGCCGAGACGTCAAATAAAGTTAAACCTTCACAAGTCTCATTCGTGTGTGTTTAGTTTTAATTTGTTAAGTAGGTACTAATGTATTTCAAAATTCTAAAATGTATTAAATTGTGCCAATTTTTTTGTAATGTAATAACTTTTTCATTTTCATTCAAAAACCCCTTTTTGAATGAAAATGAAAAATTAAGAATATTGTGGGGGCATTAGCATATACATATATCATATAACGTACTCGAATCACACATTGTAACTCCGCGCCAGTGGTTGATGCGCAGCGATCCCGTGTGGTCAGTCAGCCAGCCTTTTAGATCCCACTGCTGGGAAAAGGCCTCACCTCAACTATGAGGAGGAACGAGCCATACTCCACCACGCGGGCTCAGTGCGGATTGGTGGAGGGGTGTCTGTAAGGCAAGTGACAAACCTTACTGTCAGATGTTATCAAGCCGCCCTAGGGCCTCTGACTAGGCTTAACGACTAATACCAAGAGATAGTAGCCGGGACCAACTGCTTAACGTGCCTTCCGAAGCACGGAGATGCTTGTCATAGTCGTCACTTTAATGGTCGGAATGGTCACCCATCCAAACACGACCGCGCGGTGGTTGCTTAACTTTTGGTATCACTACCAAAGCGCTGCCGCCACTGCGCCACAAGCACCTCCCGTGTGGTCGCTGTCGCAAATAAACAAGA
The DNA here is from genome assembly GCA_949316185.1 of Pyrausta nigrata. NCBI lineage: Eukaryota > Metazoa > Arthropoda > Insecta > Lepidoptera > Crambidae > Pyrausta > Pyrausta nigrata. The sequence continues at coordinate 1,773,650 of OX438943.1, forward strand.
ATTATAAAAGGTTGTTTCCTTCAATCACTCCCGCTCACGGCCCCCACCACCTAGGCTGTGGCATTACCTTTACTATTTCAATAACAAGAAAGTGACAGAACGGGACTTAATTAAATATTATGTATGGACGACCCTGTGCGCGGCAGTAACTGTGTCACACATTGTGTCAGTTGAAAGTTGTGACAAGTTTGGGTTTGGTTTTTGTATGCAATCCAATATTTATTCATCTAAGATGAAGACATTTATTTAGCGATGTATACATATACATACACGTCCCAAGCACTTTCCCAACCAATATAATAACAAGCCCTACAATTTTTTCGGGACAAATTGTGGACTAAGCGCTGAGATGGAGCAGCGGTAGAAACTCAAGTCAATATGGTCAAAGCCTCTTGCAAAAAGTTTGTTTAGCATTGTCAATACATCAGCGTTTAGCGTTGGTTGGGTAAGCCTTGTAGCGTAACAGGTAGAAAATTGGGGGCATCTGAAACTTTTCAAAAACTCAAGGATACTTCGTAAATCACGAAATCACGACTCACGAAATAATATAGCCGCCTTGTCATTTACATACCTGAAACAAATAAAACATGAATTAGCTAAATGTCAAATTTATCAAGATATCAAAGAAGTAAATTTTGAAAAATCTGCTAAAAAAAGCACTTTACGTAATCCACACAAAAATTGTTGCAACCGCGTTGAAAACACCTGTAGAATTTTCATAATTTAAAAGGTACCTAATGCATGCCTTCATTCGCTTATCTTATTTTTAATGCGAAAGCGTACTTTAAGAACGAATCGCTCTTCAGGCTTGGTTAATTGATGAGTGATGAAATTGGAAAGGTTACGAACAAAGACCTGAAATGCCCTTAATGTTGCCCTTAGTGTACGTGGCGACATATGTATATTTATTTCCTGAACTATGTCCTTTAGTACTGGTAGTCTTCAAGGCCGGACGTATGCGAACTGTGTTCTGAATAATAGAGGGAAGTCAACACACCAGATGACGTTTGAAAATTGAGTGACTTGATCCAAGTAAACAAAATGCTTATCATCATATCATCACATCGCTCGCTAGTCATAAAATCGGTGAATAATCTTACAAATAAAGCGTCCCATACATCCACTTCCCTAAACAGACTTATCCCAAATATTGCGAGTTCTCGCGTAACATATAACCTAATCTAGAAGGACTCGGAGGCCGTAATCTCACGTATATGTATTTTGACTGTTGCCCTCCCTGTCACTCATGCTAGTACGACAGTGCGAGTGAGCGCGATGGCTGGACTCTAGAATAAGGACGTCTCGCGGATTAAGGCTTCAGGAGGTGGGGGCCTAGCAACAGGGTTGCTGACGTCACTAAGGTCGACGGCCTACAAGGTCGCGTTACCCGATTGTACAGTCTACCTACCGATGTACGCAATTCTATTCTTTTAGGAGTAAGGTCTAAAATTGGATGTCACAGGTGGTACCACCTTCTACCCACGGTACGCCCGGAGACCGCACGCACTAGGCTGTTGGTATTTCAGGGCTGTCTTTATAAAAACTGACAAGCACGAACTTTTGCGATTAGTGTTTCGTAGTCCATTATTAGCTTTATTACTATAATAACCTTAGAAAACCCAAAGATTCTATCATTAGTATTCTATTTCTACTTTGTTAGGTGATGTTTTCGCAGACTTTTGATTCACGGAAGGGTGGTTCAGGAGTTCAAACAAACTCATTATCAAACCGATCGTAATCACAATCACATCGGGAAATTCATCGCTCTTATTAACCTTGATTTCGATTGAAACGTATTTTTATCTAGGTACCTTGGTCTTTAAAGCAATTTAGCCGTGAGCTGTTTAAAACTTCGAAACACACCTCCGTCTCATTTCCTAAATAAAACAAAATAAATGTTACCCACGTTAAGAGTTAGTTTTTTTTATAATGCAACCCTAATCCGTAATAGTCTATTATATTATAGTCAAGTCGGCTTTCAAATAATGTGCGCGTACATTTCTAAGTGTGTAGTAAATCAAAGTTTATAGCAAGCGGGGACAAGATATCACCGGTTAAGCATTTCCAACTGCCGCATTGCTCTTCTTTTAGGCCTAAACGATGTTATTTCTGTATAATACAATACATGCAAATTCGTGCCTTCAATTTGATAGTATTTTTTTCGGGCATCGGTAGCAGTCACAGACCTAATCAGGTTTAAAATCTTTTCAATGTCAGGTCACTACTCAGATTTCTTTTTAAACTGAAGGTAAGCCCTGAGGTGGGCTTCTCCTGGACAAGCTACCGCCATAATAGGTCACATCGCAGCTGTGTCTTTAATCAATAGAGAAATGCAAGTTCGTTGGATTTCGTGAGCTAGTTCTATTGCCTCCATCAGTTGTTAGGCGGTTTGAGATCTTAGGCACCCTTAGGCATTCCTATTCATCCTCAAATAGGCGCGATAGCCGAGCGGACAAAACTTCACTTCTCATCCGAGATAGTGAGTTCGGTCCCCGCCTGGAACACTAAGTTTGTATAAAAACTAAGTACAGTCTTTTTCAAAGATATCGCTGCCTAACGGTGAAGGAAATCATCCTAGAGAAAACCTGCACACTAATTGGCTAGTGTGTGAAATGGAGAAGGCAATGGCAAACTACTCAATGAAAACTGCCATGAAAGTCGTTTTGTGTGTTTCATTTCACATAATGATCACGACCCTTAGTCATCAAGGTATACGGCTGTGAAGAAGATTCACCCTCCTCAATGTCGTAGTAGGTACCAACTTTATCAGCACTTAACTCAAAGAACAATCTAGAAACGCTAAGCATTTCCGCATAAGTATGCCCATATATATACCCCCTACCTCCCACCCCCGGCCTTCCCCTGGAATGTTTACACGTCTGTCTGTTTACATCGTCTTACGTAACCTGTTTGTTTGCTAGATCTGCATTCCGGGAGACATTGCCTTTTATTTATATACCATTTGCTAGGAGCATGGCTGGCGAGAAAGTATTCGAAGGAAATGATTATGATAAGAATAGCAATAGAACATCAAGCAAGATACATACACTATACAGTATAGCAATGTTTCTGTACATATCGCGGCAGACTTCATATAATTAAAACAACACTATGAAACGATCCTATAATATTGGGTATTTGTGTGGTGTATGCCTTGTTGGTTGTCCTGTTGTCCACAATAAACAAATAAGGAAACTAATAAGATGTAAAAATCCAAACTGAAAAAAGATTATTATTTATAGACGAGAAAAGTTAATTCACCATTCCGCAAATATAACGTGAGAGATCGTCAATAGGAATGTTATTCAGAGTAGAATTGACTTTTTACACACGCTTCTTTTCCAGAACCCAATTTAAGTATCAAGATAGTACCTCTCGTAAAAGGAAAATATTGTGTAGGAAAATTCCGGCAATACAGAACATCGAGATCCTCGAATTGTTATTCTTAGCGACGTTTTATCCTCTCAGTGCTTAGATAAATTACACTAGGATATACTACTACGCCTAACAAAATCGGAACCGAACCTAGAACCTGCCACAACTTCCAACTGACAGTTCAAGTAACAGTTAATTATCCATAACTGGTTAACAACAGAAATTTTAGCGACAATGAATACGCATAATAGCATTAAAGTCTCAGAATGTTGTTTAATGGGACTTAAAAAGTTTTCAGTGATGGTAGTTTAGGCTGCTAACCGCCTGGTAGCTACCACCCTCCCACCGAAGCCTGGCGTCAAGCAGCTTGACAGAACCTTCTGAGTGAGCTCGCTTCACCGTCGACTCTGTATACGCTACGTCTCGCTTAGTCTAGAGTCAAGAGCAAAACCAATTGAAATAAAAAAAATCTCCCGCGGTAGTCGGTTTCTTTCAATATCTGGAGGTATAGTTGAACTAAGTCTCAGCCACAACCAGAACCTGGACAGGCCTGTGTATCTTCCGGCGTAGGTAGCAACGTACCTACGCGCGGCGACCCCTTGGTAAGGGACTAAACAAGTTGGGTGTCGCTACTAGTGATGGCCGCTGGGAATATTCCTAAATTCCAGTAATTTACTCATTGTAAATTTACGGGAATATTTCCATTGTTCCCGGAAACATTTCCCAAAGTTTCCAAAATCATGTTTTGATATAACTATCGTCGTCGTTATCGTCGTACCCTAAATTTACACGGCCAGCAGAGCTGATATATACAAAATCTTAGTAAATAATACACTTAGGTGTAGGTTTAGACCTTTCTCATGAATAAATCGTATAAAAATGTAACGTCATTCGATTTAATTAACGTTAAACTCCCTTTACGTAGAAAATTCTTCAACTTTGGTCGGTTTGCCTTGTTTTTCATACAATGATACACTCAATGTAACTTCACACCCACTCTACATAATGACCAAAAATTTCACAAACCCATTAAAAAACATATACTTTCGGCAACTTATAAAGCGTTCATTGTTTGTAGTGCTTTCTTAGTTACTTATACTGATAAGAACTGCAGCTGTTGCGTTCTTTTGTTGTTTTATTGCCTGGCCCGTATCCACTGCGACTGTCGGCATACATATTAAATATTCGCTGTCATAAATTCGTTTTGTTTGTTCTGATTACTTTGCACGTGTTTGTGTCAGGTGCACTATCTACACGTTATCATATTCTTGGTTGCTTACAAACTTTTAAAGATTTTTCTTTCTCTCCATATAACGCCAAAAACTTCGCAGTCCCTTCAGCGTCGTTATAAAGAGTTTAAACTGTACAGTTTTGTTTACACTGTTTGTTTATTTATTTAAGACCTCGGAACCGACAACCGACCAATAAAATATTATTTTTACCAAACTAACTTTGTTTACTACAATATTTTGAATTGTTTGTGTACCCTATTGATACTGCGCCGCGCGCACTCGCACGCGTACCTGCCTTGTTTTTATTTGTTTAAAAACGTACCGTGAGAACCCCGGAGCCCCAGTCGACATCGAGACGTTACCCATGACACATGTACTAGACCGACCAGAGCGCTTTCGCCGCGTGTGTATCCTGTGAAGCTCCTTACAGACATTTCGAGTGATTGTGGCCTGTGAAGTGATACCTAGACCTGAACCCTGATGTGGCAAGTACCTAGCTATAAGCGCTCTGACTATACCAATTTTCCACCTATCATTGTCGCCCTCCACGTGTAATCCACTGCCTAAACTCTCAAACAATCTTGTATACTATAGGTAAGGCCGAGAAGTTTAATCATTTTTCACTTTATCGCGTTAAGCACACATCATTAATTATTATTACTAACATGGTTTATTAGCAAATTGTGTGTGACTAACGCCAATTTGGATTTATGGTCCGAAATAAAAGATTTTTAACTTAATTTAATAACAGACAAACACGGTGGGGTCTACTTTTAAAGAAATGTGATAAAAGTCCCGACAGTGTTAAAAACTCGATAAAAAACATAAAAGCAGAGTGGAAAATTACCACGCCAGCACATGATCCCCAGCCGAGCACGTCATCTTTGAGCACATTTATAGAAAAAAAGGTGGAATACGACGAGGTAAGTTAATGTTATTTTGACAATCGAAATTATTTTTACGAGAATTGTCTGTGTATCTGTCCAACTGTATAGTCGGCAGCACACCAGTCACATCATCACATACTCATTTGAACTACGAAAACAGCTTTTATTAAGTAGGGAATTAAGGCGGTCTCAAGGTCAAAGTGGTGTAGTCTGACGTGCGGTCATGTGTACAAGTGTGTCTACGTGAGCGGAAGCCCACTTTCTCTGCTACATCATCCACTGTGGAAGGAAGCCTTAGAATTGCTGAATCCTACATACCATCTTCCAGAAAAGTTTTGGCGTCTACGTTATTGGAAAAAAAGTATCTAGAAGTACACTCCAACGTAACTGAGAAAATAAGAGAAAGCAATATTCTGCACTTGGCCTTAGACGGGTGGTCAAACCTCCGAAATGAATCTATTTTGAATGTTGTCTTGTAAGGGCCGAAACCTTATTTTTATAGATTTATTGAAACGAAAAACATGATACATACTGCAGAATATTTGGCCGATGAGATTTCAAAAGTATTAGAAGACTTTAGTGCTGAAAAGTTTTTTGGCATAATAACTGACAACGCTGCCAATATGATCAGATGTGGTAGATTGCTAAAAGAAAAATATAATCATGTTGTGTGGTTTGGATGTCTGGCCCATAAATTACATTTAATGATTAACGACATTTTAAAATCTCCAAGATAATTAATATGCTCTCATCGTAATTTATTTGCTCTCATCATAGATATTATCAAGACTGTTACAAAATCTCACATCTTCAATGCTGAATTCCGGAAACTTGCTGAAGAAAAGTCAATTAATACATCTCTTTTACCTGTGAAAACTAGATGGGGCAGCTACTTGCAAACTCTTCAGAATTTTCACAAGTGCAAAATCGTATTGCAAAACTCGGTTATCAATGTGAACAACCAACCTCTATCAAAGTATAGAACAAGACTTCTGAACGAAAATACTTGGGAAGAAATAGAAAAGCTTGAGAAAATCATCACGCCCATAGTTAAATGGATCATACAACTAGAAGGAGATTACTGCACCGTTCACTGGGTTTACAGAGCATTCAAATAATTAGATGATCTACTCTGTCATTCGAATACGAGATATTTTTTTGGGAGATGATCTAAATGGTTTGGTGGAGACGTTACTTATTTTTTAAGGGATTATTTTGTAAAAATTTTATAAGACACCGTGTAATTGAAGGTATTTTAATAAACCATCATTATTATTATTTTTTGTGTTTTACTAACCTTTGGAAATATTCCCGGAAACATTGTAAATTTACTGGGAATAAACCCAGTAATATTGGGAATTTTGGAAATTTTCGCTGTAGAAATGTAAATTATTGTAAGCGTACTCATTATACGACGTAACTGTTGTTATTTGAATGATTAGCAAAAGGACAAAAATCCATATCGCGTTATAAGCAATTTTCCCCTAAATTTACATTTTTGGGAATATTGCCGGGAACGCTTCTGGAAATATTCCAAAAGTTTCCAATATTTCCGGGAACGGCACATCGCTAGTCGCTACCGGCCAGCGACACGCTCCACTAGCCTAAATCCGGTCAAAAGTGTATTTTCCAAACTTTGCCAAATGGCACAAACAATGCACGTTTTATAAAGTACAATAACCGGTCCATCCAGGGCGCGCCTCCAAACCCGTTTTCTACCTGCGCTCTCACCACAGAATCAGTCGGAACTCAGCCATTGTGTAAAACGCATGACTTTTTTCTCGGCGCTCTGGATAACTTTGCAAATTTTTTGGTGCTTATATGTGTGTGTGTGTGTGGTGAAAATTAGTTATTGAATATGGAAGCTGAAGGTATGTACTTTATATTTTAATAAATTACAGTAAATTATTTCTTAAATTTCAGCATTTAATTTTATATTGCCATTCCATTACATGCTATTTTTCCTAAAATTTTATAACATTAGTGTTTTTGTTTATGTGTCGGGCTTTGTCGTGCAATATTTTTATTATGATAATAAAGCGTTAACCTTCTCCTGACCAAAACAGAAATAAAATTGTCCCCCAACGTCCCCCCTTTTTTTAAATATTATATAAGTTTGTAGGTGTAATTAAAAAAAAAAATACAATGTATGTACATTTGTTCTCAGGTACTCCGCAAATGGTGAAAAATATGACTAGGCGGGAACTTTATGATATCCTAAAGGAATTCAAACGAAACAGAATCGATGAGTTGTTAGAAGATAGGCTTGCCGAGCTGACTTTTTGCGCGACAAAAAATATAAATGTGTTGTCTCGTTGTTTGAGGCATTTCAAGACAACTTTTAAGCAGAAATGGACGGCAGCTAGTTACACAGATAAACGATTTTTGAAAAATAATGAGGAATGGCTTAAAACATCACTAGAGCTTCCTTTGTGGTCGTCACACAAGAGCGGTCGCCCAGTTAAACAGTTTCACGAGTTGAGTGAAAGGAGCAAGCGGCGGAAAACTGAAGAATTACGGGCTCACGTACCAGTTGAGGAGTTGACTTTCGCTGCGTGTGTTAGTCAGGGCACTTCAGGGAAAAATGATACTTCGATGATGATCAAAGAAATAACTTCAACGCCGACAAGAGCCAAGAAGATCAGAAGATTAATTTCGTCTAAAAAAGACCACGTGAAGATGAAATATACCCCACGGGAAGCGTTATCATTATTTGTTGAAGGTAATTTCACAAGAAGCCAGTGGAATTTATTACAAGGTGGACGCAAAGATATCTACCCTTGTTACTCTTTGCTGCAAAAGGCGAAAAAAGAGTGCTACCCAGATGATGACAAAATAACTGTTACAGAGACCAGTTTTAATGTTGAACTTCAAGCTTTGCTCGATCATACGTCTTTGCGCCTCATTCAATATTTAAAAGAAGTTATAGATACGTTAACTGACAATGAAAAGCAGCACTTACTCTTGATATCAAAATGGGGATGTGATGGATCTCACCAAACTCCATTTAAGCAAAAATTTGAAAGTGTCACAGATGATGATTCAAATATATTTGTGAGCTCGATTGTTCTGGTGAGGTTGGTTGTTTCTATTGATGGTCAAACAATAAAAACCATTTGGCAGAACCCTACTCCTTCTACGGTGAGATTTTGCAGACCGATCAGAGCTCGATTTGTACATGAAACGAAAGATGTCACTAAGGAAGAAATAAACTACATCGAAAATCAAGCCCAAGACTGATAAAAACTAAAGAAAGTGAAACATCAGTGCAAATCACTCACAATATTTTGCTGACAATGGTAGACGGAAAGGTCTGCAACTCCGCAACGGACACTGCATCAACTATGCGATGTTATATATGCGGTCAAACATCAAAAGACTTTAATAAATTTAAAAAAATGCCATAAAAAAAGAAGCTCTAAGGTTCGGGCTCTCAGTACTTCAAGCCAGAATACGCTTTTTTGAGTTATTGTTGCATTTAGCATATAAAGAACCCATTAAAAAGTGGCAAGCCCGTACACCAGAAGATAAAAAAATTGTTAAAGAAACAAAAGAGAAAATACAGAAATGTTTTAGAGCTGAAATGGGTCTGCTTGTTGATGTTCCCAAAGCTGGCTATGGAAATAGTAATGATGGGAATACGTCTAGGAGATTTTTTCAAAACGCAAAATGCTCTTCTCGCATCACCGGCATACACAGGGAATTAATTACTAGGTTAAAGTGATTCTTGAGGAAATATCAAGTGGTTATAACATTGATTACCAAAAATTCGATGATTATGCTCAAAACACTGCCAAACTATATGTGCAATTGTACGGCTGGCATCCAATGTCGCCTACAGTCCACAAAATTCTAATACATGGAGCGCGGGTGATGGAAGAGGCAATTCTTCCAATAGGACAATTGTCTGAGGAGGCCGCTGAAGCACGAAATAAGCATTTGCGCAAATATCGGGTGGACTATGCACGAAAAATTTTCGAGAACTGAATGTAACAGAGACGTTTTAAATAGATTACTTCTAACATCCGATCCTCTCATCAGCTGTAGTCGGCCAAAGAATAAGAAGAAAATCTTGCCAGTTTCCAACGAAGCAAAGACGATTTTAATTGCAGCAACACCGAACTTAAACAAGTCTGATGACAATACTGTCGAAGATGGTGATATAGGGGAAGATTCTGATGTCATCAGCGAATAAGATTGCATATGATTTTTAACAAAATTCAATTTGTTTGAAACCATTGAAAAAAAAAATTACTTATATGTTTTTCTTATGTTTATTTAATATTAAATCGATAATTTGATCAAAAATTGTTTTTCATTACGTTTTGAGATAATATAGGCCCCTAAATAATTTTGACCAGATTTTTGCCTTAAATACCCCTTACTGTTGCTGGCTGGACGAGAATGAATCAAGTACTAGAAAGAGGCGCTAGATGGCGTTAGAAGCTTCTCGTAGCAGTCAACCCTATCGCGTCGCGTGATATTACGTCACTGAATAGGTTTAGTGTATTATGAATCATATTCCAGAGCAATAAGTATGAAATTATCTTGCAATGGATTTTTGTAGGTGCCTCCCCAAAAATGTGCTTGACTCTGAGGCGAACTAAATTACGCCATACTGTTGACGACATTGAGTAGACATTTCTTTGAATACAATTGCTAAGTCATACTTCTGTACGAAGTACTAGTACTTATTCTGTGACCTGGACAGTGGACACTGATTTATAAACAATTTGAGATGTCATGTCTGTCACTGATGTGTGTGTAGTACGATGCGTGCTGTAACTGTAAGCACGTTGCACAAAAACTGCGATAAACCGAATATTATTTTATAATCAATAACAGTATTTTATTTATCATTCATAAATGCCCGTTACGCACATAAAATCAGACATACTATGCGACCGGGAAGGTCAAACTTGTTATTGATTCTTTGTGAATCGACCTTATCGTTTGTCCACGAAGTATATAAATGTCTTGATATATTTTTATCTGATTCTCTTTAACTATATTGTTATCTAACATAAAAACAGGTTTTTTATTAGAATTTTAATATTAGTTCTCGTTTATTGAGCTCCGTCCGAGTTAGAAGAAAAATATTCATACCTACAAACTTCCAATACCAAAGCCAAAGCCGCAGAGTCAAATTAAAACAGGCCAGTCTGGATTTTAGGACAAAAAGCAACGCCAAGTCTATCTATTTTTGTAACTGGCAAGGCACACCATTTCGTCATTTGGAAAAAGAAAAAGTTTCCTTTACAAAAATTACATTCTTAAAAAATACAAACAATAAGTTCGTAACAAAGAGGTAGAGCATTCTTTCCCAAAGTGGGCAATACCGCCCCCTTGTGGGCGCTGGAGGCCTAGAGGCCACCCTCTAGGCCTCCAGCGTTAAGAGGTCCAGAAAAAAAATAAGGGGTGCTAATAGTGATTTATTATTATAAAGTTGCATTAATCTTGCTCTCTCTGGTAAGAAAGGCTCGTTTAGAATAATTAAACTCCAGGTGAAAACTAATATGTTGTTGAGGTTTTGTAAAAAACAAAATGGAGGGCAACTAAAAACTGTTTTTCAAAGTGGGCGCTGAACGAACTGTTAAGGAATCTCTAAAATAGCCTTTAAAATTGATCTAAGATTACTGAATTGCCTTAGAAGCTATGCCATATTGTTTTAAAGGATATGTTGTACAGGGTGGCGCAATAGAACGTGCATTTTTAAAATAATTATTAAAAAATAAATACAAAAGGTATAGTTAAAATAAAACTAAGCAATTATTAAGTGATAACTGAAGTTTATTTTTTAAAAATAACATCATCTAAATGTTGACCCTCTCTACGTTGGCACTCCTCTAACCGCAAACGGAAATTACCGAAAACTTTTTTAAGTAGTGCTGGTGTGATTGCTGCCATTTCACCACGAATATTCTCCTTGAGCTGACTGATGTTTCTCGGATTATTGGTGTAGACTTTGTGTTTGAGGTATCCCCACAAAAAAAAGTCAGGAGGCGTCAAGTCTGGACTGCGCGGAGGCCATGGGATATCACCTCTTTTCGAAATCAGTTTGCCAGGGAACATCTGCTTCACAACCGCCATGGAGTCATTTGATGTGTGACTGGTAGCTCCGTCTTGTTGGAACCAAGTCCTAGAGTTCTTTATTCTTGAATTTTCAAGTTCTGGGGCCAAAAAACCTTCCAACATCGCAACATAGCGTTCGGTATTAACAGTGATGTTTTGCCCCCGTGCGTTTTCAAAAAAATAAGGACCAATTATTCCTTTGGCAGATATTGCGGCCCAAACTGTCACTTTAGGGCTATGTAACGGTTTTTGATGTTTGAGTCTGGGATTTTCACTATTCCAATAACGACAATTTTGGCGGTTTACGAACCCATTCACATGAAAATGTGCCTCATCAGAGAAAAGGATGTTTTCAAAATTTGAAAACCGATTGAGCATTTCATTAGCAAATGTGAGCCGTGCTATGAAGTCAGAGTCTTTCAATTCTTGAGTTAATTGCAGCTTGTATGGATGCAATTTAAGATCCAAGTTTAAAATTCGTTGCAAACTTCGTCGCGATATGTTTAGGACAGACGATCTCTTGCGAGTAGACATTTGTGGATCTTCTCGTACCGACTGCTTAACACTCTCAATATTGTCTTCGGTCCTAGATGTGCGTGGACGACCTTTCGCGTGTGGTTTAAACGTCGATCCAGTCTCTTCAAAACGCTTTATCCAGATTTTAATTAAATTAGCACTCGGAGCCTCCCTAATTTGCCGTACACCATACTCAGAACAAAATAGTCGCCTGACAACTACGTACGAACGAGATTTTTCGTAAAATGCGCGCACGCAAAATGCGCGATGCTTCCCGTCGAAGTGACTCATCGTGACTAAAACTTTATGAACCGCGCTACCCAACGATATCGGTCTCCCCCTGCCCACGCCCCTTCTACCCCGCAAAAAAAGATGATGCAATATGCACGTTCTATTGCGCCACCCTGTATAATGCTGCAACAAGACTTTCCATTATGAACTTGTAAAAAATGTTGAGCGATATCGCGCTACAATTTACGGTATTGAAATACGAAGAAAAATGTGTATGTCTCATGATTATGAAAGAATACAGTCACGAAAATATCCTGTCTCCAAAATAAAAGCAGCAAAAGGGTGTGACACGGACTGACGCGGACAAAAAGATAACATGGCGCATAACACCTGAGCGAATTTAGAAAACATTGTAGGTAGTGTAGCGATGACACACGGGATTATAAGCTTGAAGTAATGGCAGTAAACGAACGTGGCTTCGCTCTGACGCGTATGTACAGTCGACAGCACGTCAGGTTACCCATGTGAACTACGAAAACAGTTTTTATTACGTAGGGAATAGAGGCGGTCTCAAGGACGAAGCGGGTAGTGTGACGTGGGACCGTGTGTACGTCACTGCGAAAGACAGCATACGTGGTATGACGAATGTTTATCGGCATGCGTAATGCCCAAAAGGAACTTTTTAATCTAGAAGATCAAGCGAAAACTACTTCTGCATTGCAAAGCCCTTCTTTAATTGCATGGGAAAATTTGAGATGACAATGAGAACTACAGTACTACAGCCAATAGACTATCTAGTTGAATTAATGATACATAAATCTTAATTCAAGACAAAACAAACAATAATGATAATTTATCATCCGAAACTTGTGAGAGTTATAAACTACTAATTGTACAATCACCTGTTCCTAGAATTCTTTTGCGATTGCTGACAAACTTCTAAAATTTCACGATTCGCCGATTCAACTCTCCCGAGTTTGGACTACCATACGTAAAATCCTATTTGTTTAATATTAGGGAGCCAGGTCTTACTGCGTACCTGTGTAAGCAGTTTCGTGAACCCCTGCCGGGACTGAGGATTTCTTATTTAAATCGCAGTATCAGCAGATCGAAATTTCTTTGACACATTTCTGTGCTAAAAAATTAGGATTTATATATATCTGGACTTATAATGAGGTTCAGAAAGATCTCGTTACATTAGCAAAGATCTAATTAGTAAACCTAATGAAGTGACCATCTTTGTAGAGTTGGTTACAACATTTATTCATTGAAGTCAATAGCCGATTCCTTAAAACTCGCTAACATTCATAGATAACATAATACTTTTTTTTTAATAATAATAATAATCTTTATTTCTCATCACATACAATCTTATGGATAAATAATGACAATTAGTTACTTAAAGTTAAGAACAAGACGTACGTGTGAGACTGGTGCCTATGCTAGGTAAAATACCTGTGTTACAGGTTACCAGACTCTCACCACTTCAAACGGTCAAAGGTTAACATGCTGTAGGTACTTTAATTATCAAAAATGTTTTTTATGAGAAAAATTCGGAACTTAAATACTTAATATCCTATCATACATACATGTGTGTGTGTGTGTGTGTGTGTGTGCGTGTGTGTGTACAATACTTGCACATTTTTTGCAACACTGAATACTTTTATTCTTTGATAGATCTTAACTTTGAGTCATGTGGACTTGGGTTTCATCAACACAGTAAAAATTTAAATTAACAATATCCATGACATAACGCATTTGTCATAAATCACAAAAATAATACTAAATTATAGAACACAGAAACCCTAGGCCTCTGACAGACAGACTAGATGGATTTCGGAGAAGTAAAGAATCAGACGTATATTTTTTCGCCGACTACATTAATATTTAGCGGTGTATACCGTGCAGTGTAGGTACTATTAATAGAGCCAAAAAGTTTGGGAAGGACCCCCACTATGCGTCTATTCAATTTGATCTATACCACAGAATGAGTACTAGTCGTCTATACTTCTAAAGACACGTTATACAATCCAACCTAGAATTACCACGAATTGTCTGAGCTCCCATAGCAGCAGCAAAGCTGTACATTCTTTATGAATGAATGTAGTGCACGCACAATAAGGTACATCTCAATGAATTTAATCAAATCGCAAGTGGAGCGGAAAGTCATTAGCATATGCGCGAGAGATGGTAATGAACTAATGAGACAGCTCTGACGGCATGTTAGGTAAACGTTAATGTGTGCTGAAGTATTTCTAATTCAAGAGCTGTGATGGGTTGTCTTAACGATGTATTCGAGGATAACCACTGAGGTGGAAGATGATGCCCACGCATCGGAAACCTCTGCGTACGTAAAATGAAAAGACAAATGACGTCATAGGGTGAAGGCAGATGCAGAATGGATCACGGTGGAAATTAATAAAGAAAACCTTAATAAGCGAAAATAAGCGCGTAATTTAAAATTACAGTATGTTGGTACGATGAGCTAGAGCTAAGGTCCTGGCCCTTGGAACTTCATAGCATGAAGAGAAGTAAGTCTGGGGCTTAGACTAAAAAGTATGGCGAACCATAGTTTATAGCAAGCCAGCTTTTTTGGACCTCATTTTGGTCTCAGGAAACTACAATAGGTAATACAGTTTGATTTTCTGACTGTTGAGACAGACATCAAGAAATCGGATCCAAATATTAAAGCCAGTTTTCTTCCAATTATATACTGTTTCTTGCTAAAAATAAACGGGTTATTTGATGAGATTGGGTGAGGTTTGGCTCAACCCCCTAAACGCCGTAAGAAAATAATAAATGGTCTCTTACTTCAAAACTCTGAGCCTACAGTCACACATGCTTGCTTTTCAGTCTTAGACTAGTCTACCACTGGACCCGCAATGACGGCTAATTTTCTTTTGCCCCCTTGGGAACGAACCGAGATTTTTAGCCTCGCCTAATGGTGACGTCTTGTCAGTATGGTGTCAGCTCTCGATGAGAAACATTCTATTGAAAAAAGGGTATATGTGCCGTTTTGTATTGAAAAAACTATTTGGAAAGCCAGAAAAAAATATTTTTTCCCTCGTACGTAATGTATTATCATATTTATATTGGTAGTTTTTCTTAAAATATGTAACAAAAGTTTTCACAGTAAATCATAATCTGCCATTTAAAAAAGTAGTAAACCGTTTCTAGTCTTGCACCAAAGTTATTGCACATGTAATTTGGTCGACTTATTTTGTTTACACAGTTCATTCACCTCATTCATTCTTTTTGATAGGGCTTAAAAATATCGATATTTGACATCGATAAAAGTAAAAGTTATGAAATTAATTATCCATTAATGCGGAAAACAGGACAAGCACACAGACGGACTGATATATGTAAAGAAAATACATGATATTTCTTTATCTTTAATTTTGCCGCGCAAAGCGAATCGGTTTTTTAAAGTCCGCCGGTGAAGCAGGGACAACACTGATTTATATTCACTCATTTGTAATCTATGCCAATATCTTGATTGGCTTTGGTTATTAAAAATGGACATTTGTTTTGTTATTTACGTTCATCAAAGCTTGATTATTTAGGAGAAATAGTTATAGGAATAAGAATTGTGAAGGAAGGAAGGATAAACTTTAAATGTCGTTTCATTGTTTTCAGGTTTGTATTTAGATTATAAGTTACTAATGTAAATCAGATAATATGATGTTAACAATAAAAATCTTTGTTTTCAGAGCAACGCATGATGTTGATTTCATCTTATATATATATATATATATATATATATATATATATATATATGACCAAACTTTAAATCCGTCTTGACTACGGAACCTTAAGACCTTGTGTGAACTATATTTTATCCATACAGCTAAATGGGTTTTCAAACAACAATTCTTAATTAAAGAGTCATCCTATGCCATTTTGGGCCGATATGAGTTGAAAACTAATAGCATAATAAACTTTAACTGAGTCATACATAGGTACTCCACTTATTCTGATAATAGCAACGTGGCGGACTTTCTTGATATTCATTTCAGTTGTTATCTTACTAATCAACACAAATAATAATATTAATATGTAACCACAAAAAACCAATAAGCAACTCAATTATAGCATGCACTACCTGTCAACTCTAGCAATAAGGACTCGCACTACGCTACTTCGAGTACTACAAACTAGATGGCGCTGATGGTCGATCGACTCTCGCGAACAGATCACCTAGTAGTACAAATAATAAACCTGTACAGTTGTAAGTTGATTCCGATCTCACTAAGTGTCGGCGCTAAGTCGGTGGTGTCCCCCATATTTTTGATAGACTTAACACCTTGTCTTGTCAATTCCTTGACCTACGACCAGTACGCCCTCCAAGTAGCGGCTTCACAACTGTGTATTTGTAGGCCCAGCAATAATGTTAAAATCAATAAAATTAATACCAATAAATATAATGATAAATAAATTGTTGTAACAAATACACCAATTACCTGTATATGGTGATAACGGATAAATGTACATAAATATGTTTTTTAAACAACCATGACTTAGGTACAAGCACTCGTGCTGATCACATAAATATTGCCCTAATAATTATTTTCAAATGCAACAAAATAGAAGTAGATCATTCAATCATTCATTCATCCTATGTCGATAAAAAAAAATCGACATTTGGATGCACTAAACGTCAAAAGATGTCACAAAATTGACGGGACGATCCCCCTCCGCCCCTCAAAAGTCGGTCAATGATGTTCCATACATTTTCTTTTACGTTTCTTATCCAGTGGTTAATTCATCCAAGTTTTCAGTATTGTGCGCGATAAAGTAACTATCAGCCATGATCAACATACTTTCGCATATTAATATTTGTAGGAGGTAGAATAATGATAATACTAATCAAAATTACGCCGTTAAGCCACATAATGCCGAATACTTTATGAAGGGTCTCCCTCGTTTTGAGCTCGATGGGGATGCACTTGACCTACATCTGACCCAAGAAAGGGGCGAAAAGATGTGGTCTAAAGCAGTATTATACGATACGATTTGAAGTTAATCTAAATAGTAGACAATTTACGAGAAAAAGCGGTCTGGACCACCAATTTTAACTGGATCGGATCAAATTTGTTCCATCTAACTTTGATTACTGCATTAAATCAAATTTCACTTACAAAAATTAATCGACTGTGTCATCCGGTGGGACTCGAACCCACGTCCCTTCGCTATCCGGGCGAGTGCTCTTACCAACTAAGCTAAGGAGGTCGTTAGTCAGTCGACGAGTTTTTGCAAGTGCTTGCTACGCCAGTGAGCCGGCGTTCGATTTCATCAGTACTTGGGGAATGTACCCGCATGTATCCAATGGAAATATTTTTACAAATATTTAACCATCAGTTAAATAGTCGATTACTGCATTTTCCAATTTCATAATTACATTTTCTACAAATCCTTACAGTGTAATAAGAACTGTGTGCCCCTAATGATCCATCTACTATACTTAATTTGTACTAGAATCTAGCTTGGGCTGAGCTGGATACAGTGGGCTCAATTCCAATGCGTCTAAGATTAAATTAGGTTCATTCTCTCTCTTTTTCTATTAAACAAACGAAAAGAGACAGACTACAATAATTTAGAAACGTCAAATTAAGTGATGCGATTTCTAACGTATATGTACAAGTTTTTGGGTGTTTTCGTCTAACTTTAGTCGTCGTCAAATGACATCCCTACTAAATTGTCTATGGGTTCTCTAATTTCCTTAGCAACAGACAGCTGTTTAGTCTGACGTTTCTAAATTAATATAGTCTGTCTCTTTTCGTTTGTTTGGCAGAGAAAGAAAGAGACTAAACCTAAATTTAATCTTAGACAGGGCGCATTGGAATTGAGCCCATTGATATCACAATAAAATACACGTTTCTGTGTTTTGTTTCGAAGCATTAGTAGGGCCCAAAAATAAGGAGACATCTTCGGCCCCATATGGGCCAATAATATTGTTTTTTATTTTATTTTGAGGTTCATAAGGACAGAAAATCCTAAATTGAATTAATTATTTTTGACTTTTACCTTGAACTACAGGTCATGATTATAAAAGTAATCATCTGTGTGTATAGACACAACACACATATTTACAAAAATGCATACATATAGGTAACACACGACCAGACGTCAGACGTAACTTGTTGACCTTGCGACCGCATTTATTCCTTACATAATAAAAGTTGTTTTCGTAGTTCAAATGTATAACCTAATTTGCTGCTGACTGTACCTTCATTACTATTTTACAAGTGATCATTTCTCTCCTCCCTTCTCTTTCATGTTTCAAGCAATATTTCGTACTGACTCAGAGAGACACGTCATAACAAGATAGCGGCATAAGATCTGCAAGTCACGCTTCGCACGAAATTTTACTAAATATGTTAATAAAAACGTAAAAGCTATTTTCGCAACGATGAAGCAATGACGTCACACTGTTCGCCAACCGCCATTACAAACTACCTCTAGGGGGTGCCAAAAATAGCCTATATTTAACTGAATTACTTTTTTAAAGACTGTTTTTCATTATTTTCGATTGTCGTCATGTTGCTGTAGTCAACCGGCAAATAAACTTTCATTTCATTTTGATTTTTTCCTCAGCGTAGCAATATGAGTATCAAATGAAAGCCAGTGAAAATATAATTATTTTTGCAGTCATGCAAAACAAAACCCAAAACACCCGGGTTTTGTTTTTTCAATATTTTTTTATGTTTGCTTGTTGGTTAACCTAATATACAATTTGCCATCTTATTTAGGCCTGGCTCTTGAGCAGTATTCAGCACGAATTCTAAGTGTTAAATTAACTGAATAACAGCGATTTCCTCGACAAATGATACTTTTAAGTCTGAATATGTTCCACCCATATTTTCGCTTTACTTTCATTGAAGAAAAACGGCAGGTGAAGGAATAAGATAAAACCTGAATTAATCATCAAAAATATGTTATTTTAATTTTAATTAAATATGCAATTCGAAACATCAAACTGAACTCTGCTGATTCCACAAATAATATTCTAAGACTCATTTTCAGATGTAAAGGCCAGATGAAAGATCTTCTTGGTTTTAAAACCAAGCCGAGTACGTGGAATATTCTAGAAGTTCCATCATAAGGGCAGCTTGGTCGCCTTTGAATTGACTCTTAGACGAGATGTAAAAAGCGAGCGAAGTATTCGCGCCCTCCCTTCGAGTCGGAACCTCTCGGAGGCACTAGAGGCGCCGGCTTGTAGGGCTGCCACCATGAAACAGATATTACCCTCTTATGACTCAAACATCTTAACAATCTTAAAATATGTGCCTTCCTGCAAGTTACTAACAAATAATTACACTTCTGAATGAAATATTATTATTTGTTTTTTGGGCATTAAGATAGCCATCATCATTGACCAATGATTGGTATATTGTGGCAGCCCTTATGATTCATGAATGAAATCACATAAATTGAATCAAACTATATTATAACTGTGCTTTAAAAGCGCACAGTTATGTGCCGTTTCCATCTAATTAGTCGAAACGAAATGTAGTGGCCCGCCAGCAGCACATCACACGCAACTTTGCATTCTAAAATAGCCCCTATTACAACTACATACGATGCCGCGTTATTCATTTTGACGTGCTTTATTCATCACAAGCACGACACGCACTAATATAAATAAGGAATCGAACCGCGGACAGAGCGATAATTACCAGGCGACCGCGGGCCCAAACACGCGCCATTTTGAAAGTCCCGCTTCCCGACATACGAACGACGGACAATATTTGCACACAATACGAGTATAGTTGAATATAGCGTCATGTTCAGACTCCGTAGGGTTGCTCCTTGCGAGTTTTTAATTAAATAAATAAAAACCGCTCCAAAAGAAAAAATATAAATTTTACGATGAAAATAAAACAAAAAATTTAATTAGACAGGTTTTCATGCTAAAATTTTCTATAATACGTTCAAAAGATATAAAACAGAATAGAATTCTTTAAAATGTTTTACGTACAATTCACGTAAAACATTTTCAATAAGTCGAAAAAATGGAGGAGACTGAACCCGATTGTTTTAACTTCGGGTTAATTATTTTGCGTTAATATGATAATTAATAAGCTACTTTTCAAACTATACATGAAGTCAGCCCTATCAAATGACGCATGAATGGACGGAAGGCCGCCCATAAAAACTACTACAAGAGTATTCTAATCGTGACGTCAATGGCGTGAGTCAGTGAGTCTGTCTGTCCTTGGCTGGCAATTTCGGTAAATTGCCTGGAATGGCCAAAAATTGGCAAACTACAGGTGGCATGTAGAATCGGCCATTTTGATAGTCTGCCGAAATATTTAAGCCATAACGTGTTTTGAACATATGTCTAAACGACTATTCGATAAACCAAGTTTAGAATCAGCAGCATCAACATTTTTAAATACGCCTTGTATTTGAAAATGTTATTTCAAATTGTAACACAAGTTTATTAATCTATACGTCTAATAAATAACTAATCAGATATAAACGAAAGTTGAATCAATCAAAAAGCCAACAAAAGTAAGAAGTGGCCATCGACGTGAAGAAAAATATGGACTCCGTGTCGCCTACATTAATACTGAAGCACCAAAGTAAGCCAGTCATCGTCGTAAATACACGTCTACACACTTACACCAAAGTAAGCCGATCGACCGCCATTGTAACCTTATGATCTAACACACACAGGCTTGAACCCTGCTTCACTCTTTAGTATCGCGGTACGGATTCCATATTTTTCTCAAGTCGATGGAAGTGGCGTGTTTTATTTGGTTTAGAGATCTTTAGTCAAACTTATATTGGGCAGAATTTTGACATTTCTTTAATGGCAGTTTAATTCAAACTAAACAAACAGTTTATTTTAAACTACCTTGTCGTCTTCGTACACTCGATAGTACAAAACGACTTATACTCCCATGGCCACTCAGTAATCAGACCACTTAAGCTTACTGTGTCGTATGGTGAAGAGAGGTGGTCAACTTGTATCCCAGGATAGGATAGGATTATTGAAAAATAAAAAACCGGCCAAGTGCGAGTCGGATTCGCGCGCGAAGGGTTCCGTACCATTAGCTTACAACATTAGACAGTATAGGCAAAAAAGTATATATTTTTATTTTATTTATAATTACAAAAGTATTCATCACAGGATACCCGAAACAATTTTAAATAAAAGTTTCCGCACCTGTTTCTTTACGTGAGTGATTTGAAGTTTATAGGTCCAAGACTTTAGAAATTACAGGGGGGGACACCGTGTAAACGACTTTGGCGGGCAAATATATCTCGCAAATGGTAAAGCTGATAAAAAAGTGTTGTATGGAAACCCTACCTTATTTTTATAGTCACATGTATGGGGAGGTACCCTTAAAAAGGGATAATTTTGATACTATTTTGTATTTTTAAAAATGAGATCTATATGTGAAGTATCCTCGAACCAAGTTACATGCAAATCAGTCCATAAACGTAGAAGATATTCTGCTGTGACAGACTAGGACGGACGGAACGTGCGAACTGAACGATCTTATAAGGGTTCCTTGTCGGACTACGGAACCCTAAAAAAACATAGCCTCTAGCTAGATGGTCCTCTAGTTTTGACTATGCATGCTCAAACTTAGATATTAAAAGAATCACATCAAATTTAGCATATGAAGAGTCCATAAAAAACAAGGGCCTAAGTTCCGCTTTTGACCATGATCCAGGATATGGCAGAACAGGTAATTAGGTAATTACAGTGGAGCGACAGCCATCTGTCCTCCGCGACCCTGTTAATAGAGGAACCTGACCAGTTTGGATTCATAGTACACATTCAGTCGCCTAAATGTGCAGGTAACATCACGATGTTTACCCTCACCGTAGGAGCATCGGTTAGTGAAACTCGTGTACATAAGTCTGAAAGAGTCATTAGAACATGGCGGCACGTGGGATCGAATCTGGTACCTCCCGCATGAGAGGCAACCCGCTAGCCTCTACGCCACCGACGCTCTCATGCAAATAGATCTCAACCTACAAACAATTCAAAACTCTTCTCGTCTTGTCTTGTTAAACTGGAGCTGGGAGATATCGTTGATATTCCTAAATGAAAATTTTTGTACATAATTTGACTTTCTACAGCTTTATGCTCAAATAATTATCTTTTTAATGATCTAAAATATGAATGATCAATCAAAAGTTCGCGTACCGACCAAGAACCCTCCTCCCTCAGGCTGTCAGTGGCACATGATCATAAGGGTCCCTTTTTGGGTATGGGGCCCCTTATCATACACGTTTTAATTTGATCTTTTGAATTTTAATTAAGTAACGGCTGTTCTGTGGATAGGTGGCAAAAATATCGTGTTTTTAACCAATTACGACGCGACAGAACATAAGTGTTTTTAAACTACTAGTCACCTAGTGGTACATAAAACTGCCTAATGACATGTGGTGGAATTAATAAAAAGTTCGTACAGTACATCGGTTCTTATCATCATCAAGATTTGAATTATATTGGAATTAAGATAAGATTCGTGAATATTCGTGAGACCGATATTGTATTATTTTAACAATAAGCATGCGTCATAATAACAACAAATGTTAAGCTTAAACAAAAAAAAACAACAAAAACAAATGTTGATGTTGAACATTTCGTTGACATCAGAATCACTTATTTCTTACTAACGGAATATCATTTATATGAAGATAATTGTTTTTTCGTAACGAAGTAAACCAATCCCAACTGCGTGGGGTTATTAATAAACCGGCCAAGTGCGAATCGGACTCGCGCACGTAGGGTTCCGTACGATTATTCCAATTTAATACTACAGTAGACTTATGGCCTTTTTTTAGTTTTAAATACGAAAAAAAAAACAATTTTGTATGGGAGCCCCCCTTTAATATTATTTTAATTTAATTATTTATTTTTAAAGTGAGTATACATATTAATAAACTGTAAAAATTTCAAGCGTCTACCTATTGCCATTATTAATATCGAGCAAAAAACGCCAAAAAATCATGTTTGCTGTATGGGAAGCCCCCCTAATATATTTTTTTCTATTTTTAATATTTGTTGTTATAGCGACATCATAAATACAATATCTGTGAAAATTTCAACTGTCTAGCTACCACGGTTCATGAGATACAGCCTGGTGACAGACAGACAGACAGCAGAGGCTTAGTAATAGGGGTCCCGTTTTTACCATTTGGGTACGGAACCACGCGTAAAAATTGAGGATGCATAATAATGGGTCTACCTATTCTCTAGACTACATTTTTACCTAATACCTCTACCAGGTTTCACCAGTTTTGGGGAGACTTTGTTCATGTAGGCCAAATAAATATTGTTAAAATCAATGGTCATAAAGTCCGTACAACCAAAGTGCCGAAAAGGCAACGGGCAAACGGACAGTCCAATGGCCGAGAAAACTCGGCCGGCAGTCATACTTGATAATAGGGTCTGTTGCCAAGCGGACCGCAGCAAAGAAAACCTAACTTTAGACTCCAGAACACAAGAGACAAAATTACTCCACCCGCGTGAAGTCTACCTTTTGAAAGAGCGAATTCCTTGTCGAGAGAAAACCGAACCTACAGCGACAGATTTAAGAGTAAGGTGCGGCACGAATATGGTAAACAAGATCTACATCGCTGCGCCTGATTGGGCGGCATCGCGACAGGCAGGATGCTCTCAAACACGATGTAAAATAAAGGTTTCGTAAACACGTGAGCGGATCGCTTTTTTACACTGTGTTTAACCACATCCTCGAACCACCCGGCAATCGGACAATGTTTGCTAAACACAAAACAATATTCCGAGGATTTATGTGCATGAATTGGACTGTATAAAGCGTTCATATTTTATTGATTGCTATGATCTCAATCTGAAACGTGTTTACCACGTGCTGAAACAATTTGTGGAATTTCTGATTGCTGAAGCTTATGAAATAACTCCTAGTTGACTTGGAACAGTTAAGTCTCTTCCGAAATTAGTGGTTCCAACCATAAAAGCAGTAGCACACGCTTTGGCGAATAAATTCACGATAGCACAGACGGTGCTATCCCATAGCGGAGGCCCATTACCGTCGGCCGCGTGGCGTCATGTTGTCTCAGGGGATCAGTGACCCCGTCATTCGCGAATACCGCGTGGGGAAAAGACGGACAGCGTAACACGGCGGGGAAAAAACGCTGGAGAGCCAAACCGGCGGAGAAAAACCGCCGAAAGGATTTATGCCCATTGCAAATTGTGTAAGGCTGACTTTTTTGACAGTTTAGATGTAGGTAGATGGTGATTTAAATGCTCCACAGCACAGTCAATTTGGAAGCTGAAATTGTGTAAAACATTCAAAGCCAGTTAAAATGATATTTTTAAGAAATGAAGGCGGCAAGTGAAATTTTGCGTCACAATCAAATGCTGCAGCAAAGAGGCAGTAAACTGGTTTACAACAATCTTGTCACATAAAATTATGTCATTAATATCCGTTTTAATGAAGTAAAGCAAACGCGGCATTCTCCAGTTTTATTAGTATAAGAGTCGACGCCTCGTAAAAACCCGTGTATTGTCGCGACAAGAAGATACAAATCGAGTGACGTCAGTTTGTTTTGCAACAACGAGCTATTTGATTTGCTAACGAATGGCAAATACCGTTTTAGGATTGCTTTGTATGTATTTCCAGAATATATCTTGCTTATGCGAAAAATTATACGTCATTTTTCGACTTACAATACAGTGTGTCTATAAGGTCTATAAGTTCATTATCGTTTCTTTCAAATTTATTCAAATTGCCATTCTTGTTTGAGATGGAATTAATTCTCTTTAATATTAGGCTCTTAAGCAATATTGTCTACCTAAAGTAGGCTCCAAAGTCTCTCGAAAAATCTGACTTTAAACATCTTATGCTCAAAGCTCTCGTTCACGAAAGACAAGTAGATAAGTTAATAATCTTTTGTGTCGTCGATCCCTTTGTAAACAAATTGGACAGTCGCGAGCAGAAATAGGTCGTCCCCCGCTGACGCCCGCTGTATTTTTGGCAATGCAACATGCCAGCGCGCGCAACCACAAAATACCGAGAGTACAGAAAACAAACATCTGTGTGTACTTTACTTTTCATAACTACGCTCGGAGCTCGCGCTAGGGCTGTCAACTATTGCTTATGCACAAAAGCTATCGTGGTAGTGGCACGTGGTCGTATCGAGTTGTTTGATAAGGTTATAAGGATAACACCATAAATGAAATAATGTAATTTTAATGTTATACAGTAGAATTCATATACAGGGTGTGGCGTAAATAGTGGTCCAAAGCTAAGGTGTGGATACACTGTACAAGGAAGCACCACATACCAGTATTTAAAAAAAAGTTATGTACAGGGTTTTCAAAAAAAAATTTTTTTTTAATTTTTTTTAAAATCGTTACCTTGCCTTACAAATTTGGTTATAATTTCCAAAAATTACGGTATTTTTTTATGCAGTTTTTTTATTATTATTGCTGATCACATGTACTTAGTATTCCATTCGTTTTTTTTTTACAAACTGAATTTAATTAAAAAAAAATTAAGTTACTTTCAAAATTCAATACTCACTGCTAGCAAATCGTTTGACTTTAAATGCTTTTGGTGCAAAAAAAAATGTACCACAATGTTAGTGCCCATTATTTTACAAAAATGTCCATCTTTTGCAGATTCTAAAATGGTGCAACAATAAGTGTTACGACTTACAGGAAAAAAGTTATTGCTTTTCGAAACAAAAAGGAGCCCAATTCAGAAAAACAATTTATTTGAAGTTCAAGGGTTTACAAGGGTTGTAATTTTTTTCTAACCAATCATTTAGTTTTTCTTTAATTTTGGTTATTCAAACGGCGTTTAAAATTTTTAGAACGTGGATCCATAAAAATGTTCTAAGCATTTTCAAAATTACCACGACGACTTGTGTCAGGTTATGAAATTTTTGTGGTAATTTGTCGTCGCGTGGTAATTTTTCCTTTCATTTAAAGTAAAAGGAATGCGACGGGACCTTACAGTTCAATTCAAGGTCGAGTTTAAAAAGGAAAGAGACAGCAACTCAAACAATAAAAGCAGTACCGTCGTCTCAGTCGGGTTAGGGTCATAAATTCATAGCGAGTGTTTCTGTCTCGCTTCCGCTTATTGCTCTTGTTCCGTGAGTCTTCACATTGATGAGTCATGTTGATAGAAAACGACTGCTGACATGCGAGCGCGTGAAGCAGTTATTTTACTATCCGAGTGTACCACCGGATGATTGATTGGTGCGCCGGCGCTGCTTACACCCCCTCCCTCTCCTTAATTTTTGACCACGTCTCTATGATAGATGACAGAGTCAGTGCGATTTCGTACGTCGCATGCGCTTATCATTTGTGTTTCCTGTGGTTTCTATCTCTGCCGTTAAATTGCTGTTTTTGGACTTTGTTTTGCTTCTTGAATTGGACTTGTTAATTTGGTGATCTCTACGACTTTTGCTACGTTATTTGGACTTGAAACCAGATTGGTTTTGCTTCGTGATTTGGATTTGTTGATTTGGTGATCCCTACGACTTTGGCTACACAATTTGGACTTGGAACCTGTTTGTGGCAGTAACGAATCAACCATGTCGCAGTACACGCCGCGAGAATACGCCGAAATGTATTTAATTTACGGCGAATGCGGATGCAATGGTAGAAAAGCAGCTCGATTGTACAGAGAAAGGTATCTTGATCGACGACACCCTGATCATCGGGTGTTTATTAGAGTGCATCAGGCATACCTTGAAGGGAGGATACCAGGTACAGGCGTTGGCGGCGCAAGTGAGGGACGCCCAATGGTCTATGATGACAATCAAATTTTAGAACTGGTACATGAAGACCCTACCACTTCAGTTCGTGCCATAGCAAGGAGGACCGGAATTTCTACCAGAACGGTGCATCGGGTGTTGAAAAGGCATGAACTGTACCCGTATCACTATCAAAGAGTGCAAAGTTTACTGCCCCGTGATCGACCACTCCGGGTTCAGTTTTGCCGAGAAATGCTACGCAGAATGCGAGTCGACTCAAGCTTCTTCGATAAAATATTATGGACGGACGAATCATCGTGTAAAAAAGACGGATATTTTAACATGCATTTACACAGTTGGCAACTTGAAAATCCCAACCTAATTAGACAAGACAGATCCCAGTATCAATTTAAAATCAATTTATGGACTGGGATCATTGGTGGGCAAATAATTGGCCCATGCGAGTTACCTGAAACTCTAAATGGCGAAAGGTACCTAAACTTTTTACAGAACGAACTTCCGGAATTGCTCGGAGGGATCGATCCGGAGGTGAGGGAAGTGATGTGGCTGCAAAATGACGGCTGTCCGGCCCATTACGCTGTTATCGTAAGAGAATTTTTAAATGCGACATTTCCTCAAAGATGGATTGGCCGACTAGGGCCTATAACATGGCCACCTCGGTCCCCTGATTTGAACCCCCTCGACTTTTTCTACTGGGGGTGCCTTAAAGAAAAGGTATATCATGAAGAAATCACTTCAGTAAATCAACTGAGACAAAGAATCGGAAGAGCGGCCGAAGAAATAAATACTAGCGGGTATGCACGCAGAATCAAACGTTCTTTTATTAGACGGTGCAGAGCTTGCATCGCCGCTAACGGTGGTCATTTTGAACATTTAGTATAGGGCCTAAACTAAATGTTCAAAATGACTAATAAAATGAATGATAAAGGTGAACCATACCAGTAATTACCAAGGGGTAATTACTGGTATGGTACACCTTATGGTTTACTGTAAGTTTAATTTGTTAGTTAAAGTTTAAGATTTAAGTTAAGACTTTTATTTTTTAATAAAGATGATTTCAGTACACCGTTTTTTTTTTGTCACTAGAGTAACCTAAAATTTAAGAAAGAACTGAATAATTGGTACAAAAAAAACAACACTTGTAATGTAACTAACTTGAAAAAAATTGTTTTTCTTAACTAGGCTCTTTTTTGTCTCGAAAAGTAATAACTTTATTTCTGTAAGTAGTAACACTTATTGTTGCACCATTTTAGAATCTGCAAAAGATGGGCATTTTTTTTAAACAATAGGCACAGACAGTGTGGTACATTTTTTTTGCACCAAAAGCATTGAAAGTCAAACGATTTGCTAGCAGTAAGTATTGAATTTTGAAAGAAACTTATTTTTTTTTATTAAATTCAGTTTGTAAAAAAAAAAAACGAATGGAGTACTAAGTACAAGTGATCAGCAATAATAATAAAAAAATGGATAAAAAAAAACCGTCATTTTTGGAAATTATAACCAAATTTGTAAGGCAAGGTAACGATTTCTAAAAAAATTAAAAAAAATTTTTTTTTTTAAAACCCTGTACATATTTTTTTTTTAAATACTGGTATGTGGTGCTTCAGTGGACAGTGTATCCACACCTTTGCTTTGGACCACTATTTACGCCACACCCTGTATAACGACTTCGCTTATAACAACTAATCGGTTTGAGCGACGATAATCTTTACTCAAGTTAGGTTTCGTAGATAGGTACTAAGAAAATATAACCGTTTAGGGCGACTCCGGTTTAAGCGACCAACTGCTTATAGCGACCATTATTTATGATAATACGTCCAGTTAAAACGACACACGCGCAATGTTTTGTTTACCTACGCACTCGCACCCCTGCCCCGCGCGCTTCACCTCCTTATTGGCGCGCGTAAATCACAGTTCGTGTTTGTCACCTGTTATGACAAGTTCATAAAGCTCGACAAAATGAGTTCAGTGAAGCGTAGAAGCGTAAGCGTAAAGTGTTTTACAATTGAAGAAAAAAGTGCAATATTACATCGATTAGAAGCCGGTGAATCAAATGCAGCCCTCGCAAAGGAGTTTGGCGAATCTCATTCTACAATATCCACAATAAAAAAGAATAAAGATTAGATTGAGCCGCTATTTAATGCCAATGTTTTATATTATATAATATATTTTTCATAACTTAAGAAATAATCCGTCCGTTTTGTGCGTCGTCCGGTTAATACGACATAGTATCGCCGGTCCCTTGAAGGTCGTTATATCCGGATTCTACTGTATTACAAACTAAATTTCAAAGTCATAGAGAATGTCTTGCGACGATTTTGACATTGGCGAAATGCACTTTTATTATATCTTACAATAAGAAATACAAGAAAATACCTACTTACAGCTTCCTGAAATAACAGGTAGCTTAAAAAACGACCATACACCGTTAATTTTGAATTAAAACAACCGTTCACTTAATAGTTATAATTTTATTGTTATGCTATACAACTAATGCTTTTAATTGTGAAGTACTCGATTTTTGCACAAAAATAGTTGAAAGATGTGTGTCTCATGCGGAGTGTACACTCGCGCTCGTACTGTTCCCAATTGTTCCGAGATATCGTGTCCGTGAGCGGTGTCTATGAGTGCGTTGCTCGAGCGAGCTTAGTGTGTAGATTGTTATCTGTACTCTCGGTAATTTGTGGTGCAGCACTCGACGAAAAAATAGTCCACGGATAGTCGCAAGAGTTGAACTGCCATGCCTAATAATGGCATTGGTGACATGGAATGCGGAGTGGTTCTAAGTCTGGATTGAGAGAGACAAAAGGTGAAGAAGAAAGGGAATAAAGGGTACAACAGATACAAAGTGAAAAATCAATAGGATTAATACTGTCATCCATCGAGTACTATCTAAATCAGTTGCAACAAAAAAAGAGAGTCGAGTCATGAGCATGAATAACGCATTTTAACAGAATTTTCCATGACGTAACAAGGATGCTAATTCTAGAATCATTTGTATCAGATGTCCAAACTGACCTTTTAAAATAGTCCGGAATATGCAACGAAATCATTAATGACATCAAAATAACTCGTCGTTATCTTGGTTAGGTACTTGCATCGTACATCGATCGAATCGTTGTTTACAAAGCTGAAGTTATTATCGTAGTAAACACATCGGCTAAAACATGAATCATTTATAGGTGTCTTATCAACCGAGACGAGAATTTATACTACTTTTGAAGTTATTATCCTAATTTTATTTAACTTGAAACTTTATAGTGTTTTATCTTCATATTACGACCACTCTTTAGATAGGTCTACCAATGGGTTAACCGGCTCAGTCTCCCTTTTCATAATCATAAAGCTGTCTGACATGGCTTCCATCATCATACCGGCCTCTTATGCTTTCCTAGCGCATAATCACGGTTATGCTTATTTATTTATTTTATTTTTATTATTTTATTTTGTAGGAAAGCAAACAGCTTTTGACAATGCAATATAAGTTACAAAACAATGAACATTTAGCCTATAGTTTTCTTTTTTAGTTTTCACATGAAATCGCTCGCAATCAGTTTTTTAACCGTATAAGGGAGGTGCAAAACAAATCAAGATGCGGGTGAGCCCATATTAACTTGTTGAGTCTTTCAGCTACTCTGCAAAAGTACGAGTTTTTACGATAGTTGGTGTGACACAGAGGCAAGAAGGACGTACTCGATTCGGTCTTAGAATAATTCTAAGTTCGTTTTTATTAAAAGTTGATACATTTTAATGTGTAAGTAAAAGTATTACTTTTGATGACGCAACACCTGGTTGTTTTACGTCCTCCTCCAACCGACCCAGACATTTCTAGACACTACGTTGTTTATTGAAACGTTCGAGTCTCTAGATGACACAGTTGTTTGCCGGCACTTCTGAGTACAGTTGTGTTTACCAAGTTCGGTCATCGTACCCAGGGGCTGGTGTAGCGTCTGCCACCTCGCTTAATTAGTCTTTGTCTGTCAAGTGGCGTGAGTTAGTGCTAGTCTACCGTTCCGATATTCCACATTCTGGTCACGGTTCGGTAGTATCTAGTAATGCTAGCTTTATTCTAGACTACCTCCGTGGCCGTGGTCGAGTTGCTTGCATGCCGCTTTTAATGGCGTGTCCACTCTTGAGGTTCGATCCCCGGTCAATTTAGAAAAACATTTTTGCGATACTATCTGAGATCTGTTTTGGTACCTTCTTACTGATTACGTATTAAGTAACATAAGCAACTGGAATTGAGATCAGAGCAAATTTGTGATGTTGCCAATGAAGACTTCATTTTAGCGACCTCTAGCTAGCACAATTACAGGCTGGCAACAGAACAGATCTCAGAATGCGTCTGAAAATAAACGTGAATATGACCCGATCCATTTGCATGATTTATAATGTAAACAAAAGGTAAGTGCACTCCGTATCGTAAACAATTCGGTATGTAAAGTAAAACATACAATCTATGGTAATTCCAAAACCATTCTGAGATTGTATGCCCATAAACAGTATTTTTACATTTAAATCACCTAAAATTGCAAGAAGGGGTTTACTTTTACAAAAATACAGACTATAAAATTTGCCCTTTAAGGAAAGTAATGGCGCTAGAAGTAACTTTGATGTTCTTATAATAAAGCGATGATACATAATAAATGAATGAGGCAACGGAATTTTATTCAGTAGTCAATGTAAACGTGATATACATATACTTGTAAGTGGTAATATTGCTTTAAAAAAATGGTATATTAGATTGGATTTTTGATTTGAAAATGACTTTTTTGACGCTTTTAAAATCATACTCTACGAAGACTCGTAGCGCTATCTATTGACGCAAGCTAACATCGGCCTCCAGGAAAACTGCTCATTGTATGTTTTCGTAAGTTGCGCGTGAGCGTTTATTGAATGTTCCTGAAGTTGTTAAGCGAAATTTTAATCCTAATACTGTTTCAAGTGCAACACCAGGAATAAGTAACAAAACAAGTTGCTTCTTAAAAACTTAAAACAACTTTTTACTTCGTTGGCGATGTAAATTTTTTCACCGCCAAAAACAAAGATGTCATTTACAACAGTGCGACGGGAAAGCCAACACGTAGATGTTATCAATTAACCAACAGATGCCAACACAGATCTAGGTCGAACGAGATAAACTTTGTCACAGAAAAGTCACCTTAGCCCATGTGCTTTTACTCGACTTTTGGGAAGATTTTCCGATGCAACTTTTCCCAAAAATGTAACCAGGTTTACGAGCAGAATTTACAATTAAGAATGCAATTCCAAAATAGCATGACTACTTATCTTATATACTTATAAGTTGACTACTTATCTTATATACTAAGTTAGAACTAATAGGATAGATACACAGGAGCTAGCTAAACTTTCTGTGAAATAAGATTAATATTAAAAACGATATTCGTATGTTCGTGCTTGCTTATGTATGATAAATTGTCTACATTACCAGGCATCTCTCACTCAATGTACTTGCGCGCGTTAATAGCCTACTCTCGAGCGCACCGACGGCGGTGCGTAAATCAGTAGGCTGCCAACAACCGACGGACGCGCGCGTACGCACTGTGAATTATTTGTGTTACGGTCGATTCGTTTTTATGAAAACTAATTAGGTAATATGATATATACATCTGGTATTTACTGTACAAATGCAACCAGAAGCATAATATGTCCTGAATTAGTCTCAGATTTAAATAAAATTCTGGACTTATCAGAGTCTCGAATGTTTGAACTTTTAAAATCTTTTAATAAGTCATCATAATTTTACGGCAGACCGAACGTTCCTACAGATGCTTTTTATAAATATGTATGAATACATTTTTGAAAAAAAATTGCACTGAACAACATCTTAGATCTTGTTTTCCACATTACTACTTATTAAAACTGTTTGTACGAATCCGATTTGCTTTTCGGGACAACCGAAAATTTTGCATAGGTAAACATTTTATAAAACACAATATATCATTGTAAAACATTTCAAACCTAGCTACAAATAAAATAGGCCTTGTATCGAAAGAAGCAACCCTGAGTTTATTAGTTTTACTCCAAGGTCGCGTAGCTGCAGAGGAATAATAACGTAATATTCGAAACTTAAGGCACATTTTCGGGCGCAGCGGTCTGCGACAAAAAATTGTAGGCTATTATAAGAGTAGGTATGGACGCTTTTCCTTGGAGTGATTTATCTGTTACGTAGTAACTATAATATAATCTGTGACATTACCTTCGATTCGAAGGTGTTGTGTTGTAATTATTAATATGTGGAAAAGGAATAATTAATTAACGAAATAATTTCTCCTTCTGTGATATTTTATGGAACAGATTTTTGTTTTTGAAGAGAATACACCTCCCTATTTTTCCGACATCGACGAATATTTCAAAAAAAAAACGGAAATGAGTTCATCCATTCACTAGTTTTGCACTTAGCAACACATTCAACGATTCGTTTTTTTTATTAATTCCAGAAAATGAGATAAGATTTAAAATATTTAAAAAATATAAACGGTGTAAAATTAGTAAACTATGTAAGTAGGTACTAGTGACACCAGCACGATCCGATGTTATGTAGCAAACATAGCAAAGGTGTAAATGGAAACGGGGCAAGCCCATTAATTGTGTTACGCGGGCTCTGCAATGGAATCGATACGGATCTAGTTCAAGAGCACTACCGTTACCATGAGTTTACGGCGGTTTTACTCGCTAGCGACGACGTAAAACAAGAGTATAGAAAATTGCACAGCGCCTCTAGCGGTTACTTGGAGAACTATTTTTTTCCATACACTTTTTTTACGTCGTCGCTAGCGAGTAAAACCGCCGTAAACTCATGGTAACGGTACACATTTACAACGGATAAATAAACATAGCGAGCATGTAGCGGCTCTTCTAAATATTTTAGCCGGCAACAGCCGTTCGCCCGAGTTTTCCGTGTTTTTCTTTCGAACTAAAGTTCCATGCACATGGGTACGATAAAAGCTGGGAACTCTCGTAAAATATGCTGTTTAGCTAAATGTATTTTTACAGAGAGATCAATAATGTTTTACACTCCCCATAAAAAAACAGAGGCGTCGAGTCCTCATGGGATGAATATATGATCAAATCGTGGTACACATGATATCCTCGGGATGCATTAGATTGTAATCATCGTAATTGATGAATTTATGCCTATTTCCTCTCTTTTTTCTTTTGTTTTCAAAATAGGGATTCCGTCAGATAAATACGTCCAATTAGGTCGTGAAGAGAGAATATCTTTTTTTTTTTTAATTTAATAGGCAGACATTTGGCCGCAATATCACCTGATGGTTAGCGACGATGCGGCCGACGATGGGACATGTCTGTCTAGAAGCAGCCTATTCACTCTTTTCTTAAAGGAATCCA
Source organism: Pyrausta nigrata (assembly GCA_949316185.1). Classification (NCBI taxonomy): domain Eukaryota; kingdom Metazoa; phylum Arthropoda; class Insecta; order Lepidoptera; family Crambidae; genus Pyrausta; species Pyrausta nigrata. The sequence continues at coordinate 1,808,070 of OX438943.1, forward strand.
AATCGTAATGTTTAGGGAACACTTCTACTATCTGGGACGACCAAGTGGGAAACGCCAGGTCGGACGTCCTAGATATCACTGAACAGATAAAGAACAGAAGGACCTGCTTAAGTTCTAAATAGCCGATTGGAAAGAGATCGCGCAGATCGAAAAGAGTGGCATCGGAGGCCGATATCCACTTTGGGTCGCTGAGCCAGCGAAGTAAATAAGTGAGTTCCGAGGTCAAAAACCGGGAAACTCTTAGGACACCATATTCGTTGTGAAGACATATTGACAATAGTAATGGCGTAGCAGTGTGCACGCGGCTTACCGCGCTTCTCAATTTATGTGCTAGCCTAGCATTAGCATACTGTGTCGTAATCTCGGACATAGTAATAAATGACATCAGCCGGGACATACCTAATGCTTTGTTTTAATAAAATCTAGTGCGTGGCATCCGAGCTATGGCTACTAGGAGCTTTAGAAAGAAAGTCGAGCGTGATAGTTACTGCTATTAGCTTGCTGTTGCAACATACTATTTTAAAGAGGTTAGTTTGTTTGTAGGTGATCCTTGAAACTACTGAACCAATTTTGAAAAGGCTATGGAAATGTGAAAAGCAGCTATATTAATTGTCACTCAGGGACATAGGCTATCAGAAAAAACCTTATTGTACCCATGCGCAGCTGGGGCGGGTCGCTATTTTAAATAGGTGCATTTTATTTTATTAGCTAGTAGTAGTGGAAGCTGTATGGACTGGAAAACAATGATTTCATTGTTGAATGGATGGTACATAGTATTTGATAGTGACATGTGTGTATATTCGTAACTATGGCTCAGATCTAGTTTATTTTTGAGAACATTATTGTTGACTTTGTCATCTTAAAAAGAATCACTGTTTACTGTCGTTATAATACCTACTTCCTAGACAGCATTGAGTATCAGCGCTTATCTCGCTCAAACATACTTGCACCTTGTCCAATTTACGGCGAGCGATAAGGACCGATGATAGATTCGAGCTCGCTATCGCCAAGGCGACAACAGAGTAAAATGATACTGTAATTGTAAAATAAAACCAGATATCGGTTCGGTCGATAACCAGATATACCATTTCATAATGACAATAAAAAAAACACACAAATTAAAACCGTGTGCCAAAAAGGCGTAACAAAATTTTTGATAGTATTGTCACTCACGAAACCGTATGTCTACCGTATGGCAAAGAACTCTATTCAAAATATGCACTAAAATGGTTCCTTTAGTTAAATGGTAGACGAACACGCGGTTCACCAAGACCAGGCGAAAAAAGCAGTACAGCAAAGCAGTGACCCAAAATCGTGGAAAGTGGAAAAAGGGTAGGTGTCCTGTTCTTTGCCCTGCAGTAAGACACGACAATCCCATAGGTACCACCTACATTCGCCACAGGTTTTCAGAGGGACCTTCGGGCATAGTGTGGATTTTTTGTAAATAACTTGAACAGTTGTATAACCTGCTACAAGTAGCAATGTCCCAGCTAGACGGCCGCTCCACTATCGCATAGTAGGTCGCCAAACCTGTATGCGATATGAATAGCGTTAGATAACACCTGAATCGCAAACTGAACCTAATCGCCGACGATAAGTGGACAATTTTGCTTGGCGTCGCACAAATTTGAGGTAACCTTCAAATATACTGGCAATTAGAGAGCCGTCAAAACAAATAGAACTGAAAACAAATACTACAGGAAACAGGAGTGTATATTTTTGATGAGTGGGGAAGTTCGGAGCGTAGAATGGCGGGTACGGACGACAAGGTAAACAATGTGGGACCTTCTGCAGTTGTAATTGGGGTGATTTTACGACAAAAATGTATAAAATATGGTCTGGCCACTGTACACAGAACCGGCAGGTTAAGTTGAAGACTGCGGCATCTAATGCAGTTGTGGTATAGAGGCGATTATGCAAGGAATATGTGTAGTTTGATGTGCTCGCTGGCACGCATCATACACCTGATTGTCGATGTCAGCTACGGACTGACGGTCGTTCACGCCTTGAATATGTTTGCACCGTCAAATCAGAGATGATGAATGATTTTTTGGAGAGGAATTAGGTCAGCAGTAGACATGATGAACAATATTATCATGATAAGTGCTGACAGCTATTAAGTACCTACCTAACTGGATGTAATCGGAAGCATTCACATCATCATTGGCTAGCTCTATCATGGTGCTTTTAACCATCTTAAAACCTTTCTAGTCACTACTTTTCGACAGTTTGTGTAGTAGCAGTACCAAAAACACGCTAAACAGAAAAGGAATATTTCGAGAACTGTTTATTTTTAACGCTGGCTTTAATACCCACTCTACCTTTTCGATCAATACAGGAGAATGAATCACCCACTTTTATAAGTGTTTGTAGTAATCACATTAGCTAAATCAAGCGAGCGTCGAAATCAGCGGCGAACGGTATTTCATTCGGAAAACGGGTACGAACAATGAGACCGTCTCAATGAGTAGACTCTAAATAATTACCTTGTTGTTTCTGCAGTAATGCTAATCAGTATGAATCGATGCTAAAATTAGATCAACTTCGCTTGCACGACCGTTTCCGAATATTGTGAGTTGTGGTTTTGAGAATAGCCTGTGAAAATTAGACTACTGGATGTGTAACCAAGATTACAGACAGATAATCCAAATTGCGATAAGTCTGTAGGAAAATAAAATCTAACGCTTAGTTTAATCAATAAATGAGTAAAACACATGCTCCTGATGACAACCGTAATTAAAGACTTGATCACTACCGAATTTGGCCTTTGCAGAACAGAATATGCTCCTATCCATTTTAGGAGGCAGTTTCATTGGTAAATGGGAATATCGACAATCATCACCTTTACACAATTTCTGTTTAGGGTGTTGCGGCCTGCGATAGATGCAGATCTTCGCGAGTTTTAATGGGAAGACCGGCATGAAACTGCACAAGAGCGCGAAAAGTAGCAACTTCCTGTACCCCGCCAGCTAGGACTTAGTTAAGTGGTCGGGCTATAGTGTCAGAGGCCAAGACACAATTTACCTTAAATTCATATAAAAACCATCAATGTACATAACTACCACAGCTAAAAGCAAGACATGTGTTTACCAACACAGCGGCGCATTGCGCAACGCGCATCGTTGGCAAGCGCCCCGTGTGTCGCCGCCACGCGAAACACACAGGCAGGTAAAATGTCCGAGTGCGCTACATGTACACTTGAGAAGTATTTTTATTTTAGGAGTTAGAGACCTTACTTATACAATGTTCGTATTTTCGACTACACTGTCACTCGTGCTAGCAGGCGAACGAACATGACTGCTAAAATCGAAAATAGATATCCACTATCCGTACCACAACAGGACCGTGTCAGCCAAAAATGCATTTGTATTAAAAAGTTAACTCTATTGCCATTAGAATTGAACCATTCTATCCATCACCGAACAACAGCCCCCATAGTACAGCGTGAGTATCAATATGTAACAGATTGCATTAAGGCATTTAGACACGAGCATTTTGTACCACGAAGGCCTACTACCAAAGTATCCGCGCAAAGTGGCGTCCATTTGACGAATGCATGAAAGCTACAAGTACGGCAGGCGTATTTTTTGTGGGATGTAATAGGCAAATAGTAGGGCCCAAAAGATAAGGAGACATGTTCGGGTCCCCTAAGGGCCAATATTATACTGATTTTTAAATTTTCATAAGTGGCATTTTCTGTCCTAAATTGAATAAATTATTTTTGACTTTTGACTTTGACTTTGAAATACGAAGTTGTCTCTTTGTGGACAGAGTTTCGTTATACTTTCTACGCAAGATGCAAGCAAACAAATGACGATAGTACTGCGACGATTGTGTGTATGACATGCGGTTTACGTGGACAGGTAAGCCTAAGTCATAGAAGATGTTATAAAAATATTAAATTACGTAGTAGATAGTAAACAAGCTCCCGCTTAATTTAGGGCTAGGTAATTGGTGTGATTGTTTACATTCTTCTTTTATTCAATAAGACATCACTCGGCATCGGCAGATGTCTTTAAAAAAATGTTTGAGACTTGTCTCCATCATCATGACTAACATGTCCACTTTTACAGCTAAGAAACTCAGTTTTTTTGTTAGTGAAGTTAAGTCTCATTTATACACGCGTTTCATTTATCATTAATATTAAATAATTAAAAAAAAAAAAAACGCGTCGTTTTAGGACGCAATTTACACCCGTACAATGCAAGTTGTTACGTAATAGACGCACAAACAAACATTTGTCACGCGGCGGCGTAAACACGAACTACTAGACACTACTTCTACAATTACCTTGCCACTATTAATAGAGCCGATGCAAGGGACTGCAGTGGCCTGAATGAATCTAAGCATAAGAATTTATAGTGTTTGCACTTCGTCACATCATTTACATAATACCACAAGTACATTATTTTTAAATAACTACATAATTGCACTCAGTGCGGCTGAATAAATGCACTCATCGTACCTAAAAATTATGAGATCAAATTTTAAATTGATTGAGGTCGTTCACACTAATCAATCAGTGAATCATCAACACACGGACAAGAAACAAATAATATAACACAAAAAAAAACAGGAAAACTACCAGGTATCATTTAGTGTACCAGGTGAGTCACACACTTTCACTTCTCCTGCCTACACTAACACACCTGACATGCAATTTTGTTTGTAATACTTTTGTGACTTGACTTTTCCTGTTGCACTGTCAAAGAACGGTGACTTTGCTTAACCTATAGCTAAGCTACAAAAAAGGGTCCGTCTGATTTTTACTTCTAGCAAAAGGGTGTTTGAGGACAGAAGGCATGGAGCAAGGTCGCCGAAGCCACGACAGTGAGCAGAGCATGTGTGACACAGATTCGAGCACTAAACATGGTCTTGCTAGCTTCATGCATGACTTAGGGTTGCCCACTTCCCACCACAAACTTTTTCATCTTAGTCTTAGGTACTTTATTTCTTCTGTGGTCTCAGAAAATAACTAACTAAATAAATTTACTGCGCAAACAAAGTCACGTCAGGGCAAACACTTTGGCTTATGCAATTGTAATAGGGGTCATATTGAGACAATGTATAGTCTGATCTGATGTGCTGGCCACTACAACTTTATGAACCATTCTTGTAGACATGTCAATCAGGCTATTGAGGATTTCAAATAGTGATATTTCTTAATCTTAAGTTTACTTTATATCACAACCTATTCATTTGTTTATTTTAAACACTGTTTCCTCCGGTAACCATGCCTAGTTCAATATGCTGCACACATATACTTGGTACATGACTCATCTTTTCCGCAATGGATCAACATGTGTCAATTTTGGACATGCTGTTAACAAGACATTCAGGTGTCACAAAATGGGCATCTCAGATTTAGCAACCCTATGACTAATACAAACAAGGACTAAAGGTACTTGTATTTTACAATGTAGTGTAAGACTGGTTTTAGTCCTAACTAACACTATATTAAACATACATGAAAGTAGATGGTTAATATAAACAGATAAATGATACTCAAGATCGACAAGCCAAGCCATAATTGTTATAATAGACCCTTCATGTGTATTTACATCATGAATTACTAGTAACCAATAGGTACTCATACATAATAGCAGAGTTTATCAATGCAAATCACGTAACCAATAATAACAAAAAGGCATTCACATTGTTTAAACATTTCTTGCAAACCTTTTTAGTCATCTCATTAAAAAGATTATGTACATATTGAATTATAAAAAATAAAAGATTATAAAATAATATTAATGATAATATAAGGACCTAGAATTTTAATCTTGATTAAAAATAAATCGCTAAATGTGTTGCTAAAAGCGCTAAACTCAAGACAGGCAGGAGGACTAATTTAACTACTGAAAATTAGATTTAAGGTGATATAAAGACCGCAGCTAGTTACAAAAAAGAATCAGAAAATTAATTTGACTATTGAGGTAATTATTACAGCATAATCATAATATCAATATCACTACTGTACTATTTGTTAGAATGTGTAACAGAGAAATTGTTAAGTTTGCACTGCACTTGATTGCACAAATGGTTGAATGACCTACTATGTGTGTGTATGAGTAAATGTTTACTCTTTAGACTGCTAATTACTGACAATAATTAGTGGAAGTCACAGCGGATCTAAGATTTACGACCAATAAAATAAGTTTGTCCTCAGAAACACTATTTATCTGGGTGATAATTTTAAACTCTCACTACATAAAGAAAATGAAATTGATTTATTAATTAATCACTTAGGTAGCTAAAAACATAGGTACTGCATTGTTTTGTTTCACAATGACTATAGGAAGGTAGCTACCTTACAAGATATTAAACAAGGCCATAAAATGAAATAAATTGATTTTTCTTGTTTGATTATGCTATTATAGCAAGTTAAATGAAGTATAGTAAACAGCATAATATTAACAGTTTTAGGCTACTATGCCAAGTTTATTTAAAAACATGTTTCCGATTAATGATAGCAAGAAGGAATGATTTCGATGGTAGGAATGGAAAAAAGTAATGCAATAAAACAAGCAATTATCAAAATATGTATTATGGTAATATTAAAATAGTCTGTGGCCATGACTTGCTAATAAAACACAAGTCTTCTCTTTAGTGAGGGCTATTTCTGAGTGTTGCATCATCTACAATGTTGAATGGCAGATTTGTTTTGAATTTTGTTATCTTGCTTGAAAATAAGACTATTTTGTATGTTTCTTCTTGCTTTTGCAATATTAGCATTTTATAAACCTACGACTGATACAAATAAATTGTGTACATTTGACATAGAGATAAGAGTAATTTATGATAGTACACAAATGTTAAAATGATAAAATGTTCAAAGCAGTGTAAACAAAAGGTGAATTCAAGCAACAAAAGTATGTTATGATACTGGGTGTTTCCAGGTACTGATGAAGCAATAAGTTTTCCAACCAATATTTATCAAACAAGGCATTTCTGAAGATGCCAAAATGGTAAAACCAGATGTGTCAACAAGAGAGCATTTACATTTCCCAATATTTTTTAAAACTACAGGTGGGTAGATGTAAACAAAAAAGTTTGTTTACAAACACAAAGCTAATGAGCGCATGTAAATAGAGTAACGGACGCAGCCCTTATCTGCAAGTAGGTAAACGGAACTCACCTTTTCGGCAGCAACATCGCGGCGGAGCCCTTCCGCTGGAACACTCCGTCCACGAGGACGCCATTCTTGCTGTTACACGTCAGGTAGAACTCAGGATGGTCGTAAAACAACTCCAGGTGCCGGCGCGATATGAAGCTCGAGTGTCCCATGTTCACGTCCACCTGCCCCCGGCTAGAGTTGCGGCCGATCACCACGCGCTTCTGCCGGATGATGTACTCAAAGTCCCGGCCGTCCAGGCGCGCGATGGCTATCGGCGCCGGCTCCTGCGCCCACTGCACCTTCGAAGGCGACGGCGGCGCCGACTTCAGCGACAGGAGCGCCCATGCGTCGCTCTCCGAGCTCCGCGTGAACTGAGTCTGGGCCATGTCAGCCACGCGCGTACTGTATCACCAAAGCTGTCCACACACGGGGCGTGTACGCCTTGCACGAGGGCACATCACAAACCCGCGGACTGCGCGACGCGACCCGGATATCCGGAGCCTGCCGAATCCGTGCCTACTCTACAATTTGAGGTTACTGACGGGACGCACATGCGCAAAGTTTCGACTTGTGCGGTAAACAAGAATTATATAAACCACCACACCACCACGTGATAAAACTGTATACATATACCTACTCCGGAACTGCGGATCGATACTATTCTGCACGATATAGCCGTATATGAACTAAATATTATCCTTACGGGTGTTGCACAACTGAATTTTCGCAATTGGATCGAAATTAGACACTAAAGTAAACACGAGGCGAGAACAAAAATAACCAAAAACGTCAGTTCGGCATACGCAGTTTACAAGTTCGGTGCGCCATCTACATGCTAACAACAAATCAAATCATTCTGCGTTCCATTACACAGAAATCTTGAATGAGGGCATTATTGGAAGTTGAACAAAAATATCAATTAAAGTGCAAACACTTGAAAAACGCAATAGATCAATTGATTTTCTAAGATTACTATGATTTTGATTATAGTTTATTTTCTTATAGCACCTACTAATAAGTTATTTTGTTGCACATCACAAATCGTCATGTCGTATAATGAAACGCCTTAATATAGTGATGCGAAATCGTCAACTATATAGTCTAAAATCGATTTTGAATATTTCCTAATCAATTGTTAAGCCGAGTAACTGTACATGGATTTGCGGTTTTCTTTGTACACCGTCCACTAAACTGGTGACCTTTAGTTTCTCTACAATTTGGTACACAATATCTAGCATTTTCTAACTAATGTCTAAATTCAATAATTTTATACAAAAACAGCTTTTGTTATTGGTATTTGCGCTACTAGCACCACTTTGACAGTTTCCGGCCTCATTTGATAATAATAAATCTTTTTTACTCGACCAGGGACAATTATTTATTCCAAAAATGTAAACGGATTTTCGGAGGCATAAAACCTCTTTGTTGTTACGAAAAAAAATGTAATTATCCAGATAAATTGTACATGCTTCGTTTACTCACATATAATTTGCAGTTAGGTACTGACTTAACTTTGTAGGGCTGATTCTATTATGCACTAGTATGTTATGGTTCGGGGCTCGACTTTTATAAAATAGTTACTTTAATGGGGTTGTCTAGTGAAAGCTGATCTCAGATGGCACCACCACTGTGTGAACCCCTGTTCTAGCTGAGATAAACTTGGATTTTTTTAATTTGCGATGATTTCTTGTCAATTTTTAGCTTTGGAACATGTATTCCTCTTGAAAAATATGTAAGTTAAAAGAAGTAACTCTTCTTTAATATAAGAAAAGGAGGCATTTTTCAACGTAAAAGGAAACCAGACCTATTTAGGTCTGTGGTCTTGTATTTTTTTTCAATTTAAGGTCATAAAACTTGCTACCTAAAATCTAACAAAATCCAGGAAGTTTTAATTAGGTCTGGTTTCCTTTCACGTAGAAAAGTGGCTCCTTTTCTTAGTCATGTCGAGCCAAAAAGTTATATTTTAAGTACAAATTATTAAAAATATCCTTTTTATATTACACATTAGAACCTTTTGTCAAAAACTTTTAAGTTTGAGTCAGTTCTCTAATAAAATGCAAGAAGTAAACTTACCAACATGTTAGGTTATGTTTTGCAGGTAGGTATAGTTTACGTACTATTTTTTAAGTTTCTTATCTCGAGGAAACTAGTGACCTTTAGTTTAGGTTTGGGTTATTTTTTTTGTGACCTAAAAATAAACTTAGGGCTGCAACGACTCTGAATGGAAAAAGGTTAGGGTAATTTATTTTTACCTGTAATCAAAAATTAGGCTGAAACAACTCAGGATGGATATAGGTTAGTTTTTTTTTTACTTCAAAATAAACTTAAAACAACTTAGCATTGCAATAATTCGGGGATATTTTTGTGCATGTGCAAGGGTTTGTGTTCAGAAGACTATGCCAAACACGTAAAATTTGACAAACAATTTGATCCTTAACAGGGCACTTAAGTTTAGTCATCATCGAATTATCTATGGATTCAGTAATTACTTTAGCAAACTGACAGCTGCATAATCTATTATTTAAGTCTGTCTCTTTTCCTTTGTTTATCAGAGAAATAGAGAGACTGAACTTAATTTTTTTCTTGTAATATTTAAAGCTAAACCTATAGGAAGGAAAAGGAAGTACTATGGCTGTAATAAAGCTTTAAATTCAGCCTGAAAGTTTAAGCACAGAATAAATAAAAGTATTTTAAGTAATATTTCTCTGTAAATATACTCATATAAAAATTCATCATGTGATTATTCATAGCGATGGGCGATTATTACTAAATTATTCAAATAGTCCCTGTAATCGAATGTATTCGATAAGCAACCGCAGTCGTTCAATTATCCTTCGATTATGCGGTGAGCAATACCGGAGCGTGCGGTGCGCAGGCCGTACTACTAAATGAACCGTCATTCGTGACGTCGATTAATCATTCGTTCGCTGCCTGTCCTGTCGCGGCAATTCAATCGAATGCATCGAAGGGCCGAGTATAGATTTATCATTCGATTGTCGATTATTATTCAATAATTTTTTTTCGAACAATCGCCTATCGCTAATCATTCATGATGACCAGTTGACTAATAAATTATTATTTTTAGGAGCCTGTTGTGTTGTGCAAAGGCCTCCCTACCCTTTCTCCACTCTCCACGATTTTTGGCCATTGACTAATAAAAGAAATCTTTTTTAATTTGTTTTTGCCTTAGAGTAGATAGTTTTTGTCTACTCTACTGTTTTGTGTATTATAGAACCAAATTTAAAACACAGCATTTAAAAGATTTTACGTAAAAAAGGATCGATCAGTGATCATCGATTACAAGTTTTGTCTATGGCATGAAAGGATGTTGCTGAAATCACTATTTAATTTTTGCTGACGTCATAGTTCATAGGTACCTTAAAAAAAACCCTCCTCTCCCGGCCGGAGGGCTTCTTTCTTGTTTGTATCAAACAACTGTCTGCTGTCATTTAGTTTTTGTTAATTGTGAAAATTTAAAGTTCTCATTCTCATAAATGTAATCGAAAGTCGAAAGAAAGACTTTGGTGTGCAACATTTAGACAATATTATCAACATAACTAGCTTTCACAAGGTAGGTCTATGACTAAAATTTCTAAACAAGGCGCCAATTTTAAACATTTTTTGCACTAAGATTAGGTAAAACACTGGTACAACTTCCTTTATTTATTGTATTGCTGTGTATTTATTAAAAATACACAATGTACAACCTACATTAGAATAAGTTCATCAAGTAGATTGCTGTATGTGTAATACATGCTATTCTTTAGTTTTTAGCCCATTGCAAAATGGAGCAAGAATTAGATGAGACAATAAATAGGTAAATCATTGTCACTTTAAAAGCAGTTTTCAATAGTAATAGAAAGAAAGAAATTTATTCAAGACAATCTTTATTGGTGACTAGACAATTATCACAGACAGAAAGGTCCATAGGTAGCAATAAAATTAAAATAAATTACATTAATAAATAAAGTATCTTCCTAGTTTATCATGTAAGAAGTTCCTACACATAAAAAAACCTTTATATAAATTAATCATCTAGTTGTGTCAGACTAGCAACTCCTCTGTTAATCCAGTGTTTCTGCGGTATGTCTGAATTGAGAGTTATGTACATTACAAAGTTGCTGGAATGACCTGTAGTGGCCAACACCCCCTTTCTTTCACTGGTTTTGTAAATTGGACAGAAGTAGCAGGGTGGGGGATTGAAGTCAGCAATGAGGGCTGGCTGGAACCAAATTATGGGGATTGTGTCGAACAAGATTTTGGGGTAGGATTCGTCAAGCTGCATGGTGTCACGGTTCCAACGGGCACCTTCTAGGAAAAGTCCCTGTGAAAAAAAATCTAATGTTATCTGAGGTTCTAGATAACTCTCTCTAACTTGCAATGCAATGCCTACACAAAGAGAGTTGGTGATGAAATAAGGAAAATCATTATGTATGAGCTGATATTTCTATTGTCATAGTAAAAAGCTGAAAAAGTAGTACTACTTTTAAACAGTGACTATGAATGTGATGACATTTAAAAATCTGTTGTCTTATTTGGGCATAAGTGCATATTGAGAAAAATCAGCCCTAGGGTAGGTATAATTATATATAATATAATTTGTGTAATGACGTTATTATTTGATCGTAAAAGTTTTAAAGGAAAATTTATTTTATACTTTTTAGCGCATTGATATAAAAGCTTGTTTTTAAAAAGGGTGTTTTACTTGTAATTTATTTATCTAGTTAATCCACTCTCCACAGATCACTGTGGCCATAGAATAAATAACTTTTACTTCATTAATAGATAAAAAATGTGTTTATTTATATAATAACAATAAGTAAAATTATTAAAAGACTATTAAAAAACAATAAAATGAGAAAAGGCTTTGCATGCAATCTTTATACATACTCTTTTTTGTAAACTATTGTGCAAATATTACTAGCACTGGAGATACTGGAATATGTTATTTTTTTTACATATTTTTATTACAAAGGACTTGTCCACTTTTTGTATTGAGGTTGGTTTTTTATTCCAAGATATCACTAACCATAGCCATATAACTTTATTTATTATTTATAAGCTACAAAAATATGAAACACGAACACGAAACCATATTAATTATTATTTTAAACGCCTCCACTTTTGAAAAAGAACTGTACTGAGTAACATAACTTTCATGAAGTAGCAATGCACTCACAAGTCGTGAAATCCAAAGAAAAGCAAACTCAGGACCACTGTCAAATGTAAATTTTGTTGACAATTGTTTTTTAATGGGTTGTGATAGCCGAAGGTGCAGTTTAAACATTAAAATTATAATTTTTCTATAAAACAGAGGCCATAAAAATATTATTTATACAGAAAGGCTAGTTTTTGGGAACTCTTCCACATAACATTAATTTTATTCTGGTTAGAAATATTGACGAATAAAAAACCACTAAAAAACTCTTTTTCCTGTATTATAATTTTAATTTAATATTATTCATTATAAGTAGCGCTGTGTTGCATGCGTATTGAGGGCGGGCGGTAGGTGCATCCTGCATTTGCCTGACTGAGCTAATACTCAACGCGGTAACGGTTAGTGTGGTTGGGTGTCTGCGCCGGCGTCGCTTTAAGGAATTTTAAAGCATAATATTTTTTTATATATCTAATAATGAATTTTCGCAATTTATCGCCTATTTCCGTCAATTATAACTTGTGTGCATATTAAAGCCTTTTATCCTGAACTTTGATTGGGTAGTTTGAATAGTGTTTTGTCCCTAAGTTCAGTGTTCCTCATAGCTAAAGCCTCTTTAACTCCTTCTATTGCTCTCTATCTCTCTCTCCTCCTTCGGTTTCAGCTAGTTTGTTATCAATTATGTCATGACTTTCTAACCAAACTCGATAAACTCGTCACATATGACATGTTGACTTGGTGGGGAGCAGAAGTCGAACCCGCTCTCGCGATCTGTCTGTACGGTTACCTAGCGTGCGATTTTTGCGGGCCCAGTCCGTCTATAGAATAGACAATGCAGGATTTCCCTCCATTCTTGTGCTGTATCTACCAAACAGTGCTAAACTGAAAACGCTCAAAATCAAAAGAGTTGCATATAAAAACAATGGAGGTCGTTGACATTGCTATCAAAAATCTTTTACATGCACACACACACACCCTCGTAAACTTACCCACACGAACACGCTGTGCTCGTGTCCTTGCTTATCCACCGGCTGCGACTGCTGCTTGCGATTCGGTACATCAATAAAATCGTTATACTTATAGCAGAAGATATTTTACAACTACCGCGCAAAAGCGACATTCAAATATTATGTTACAGTAAACTTGACCTTTATAATCTTTAGGAAAGAATAAAATATGATTTATTGAGATAACTATATTATAAAAATCAAATCAAATGGCTGGTTCTTCAAAAATCAAAATATCTTTATTTACGAAAACAAATTTTCTTAAATAACTACGTTCTTATTGTCAGGTTTTGTAAATCAATCAGAACAAACAAACATCACACGCAATGGCTTCCCAAATGTCTGTAGTATCATGATATTGTTGTACCAACATATTGCATGTATAAAGATCTTAGGTCAACTATACTATACCTGTAGATATTGCATGAAACTGTGAACCTGCACTTTGCATTTGATAGTTACGCAGATATCGTGCGTGCGTATTTTTCTACGAATGAGTTTCAATTATCCACGCGCAAAATATTTTAATGGATACGAATAAATAAATGTGAAAGACCTTTTTTTCTTTGAAAATATCGATTATGTTACTGATTCTGAGTCGCTCCTGAAAAGAACAATGGCAAAAAATTGACTGAGTTTTTTTAAAACGCCTATAAATATAATTAATACCAAACGAATTTACTTTTTTTTCTAAGATTTTACAAATATCTACTCATGGGGATCCACACTGCCAAATTCTCCCTGTAGGTGGCGCATTGTTGATGCGGCCAGAGCTATCTGTCATTGCAGTACAGAAGTTGTGTTTTTTGAGTATTTTTTTTTTTGGGTTTAAATCTACGAAAGCATAATGCCGTTATGTGCTGTGCTAGGTTGTTACAATAATGGTGTTTATTTATTTCCAAAAGACCCAGTTTTAAAAAAGAAGTGGGAAACAGCTATAAGAAGAAAATAAATTAATTTTAGGTAGTTTACTGAAACTATTTACATCATGATAAGCTTCTGGATCGGGAACATTCATCGTATAACTAGATTGTGAAGCTACGACATCAAAATTCCCGGTATCATCGCGGTTCCGATCGTAGAATTCTAACCTAAAAAACAAACATGTACGTGTTTTATTATTTTAGATATATTAATAAAAACCTTGTAACACAAATACAACAAAAACAATTTCAACAACCAATTAAATGTAACATTTACAGTAATAAAACTGAATTAACACAAGTTTTGCTGAATCTTTTGTACATATTTTTTGTTAAAGTACGCTCATCTTTTATATTAGACATTTTTTAGTATGGGCGTTTGCCATTGTTCTTTGGCAACTCTTGGCAATGTAACTTTGTATTTATCAGTATCTCTAGTTAGATCACAAAATACCTGAATTCACTGAATTCAAATACATACCTTACAATACACTCCGAATTCCGGTTCCTCCTCGCACTCGGACTCCATGCTGGTGATGGTGAACTCGAAGTGGACCTGATCTATTGGGATCTTGTTGTGCCTGGAGTAGTTCTGGAGCACGCCAGTCAGGAACGACTGCGTGAAGTAGAACCCTGATATCCAGAACACAATTGGCGGACCCTCGTCTATCCAGTCTTGCAGGAACTTGAGCCTAAAACCAAAAATGTCATAGTGTTTAAAACATTATTCTAAACAAGCGGATTCAAGTGAATATAAACATTCATCAGTGTTTACGTCCCTGGTGAAATGGGGGCATTTCACCAGGGACGTAAACACTGGATAAGCAAGTGTAAGCGAGAGGTTTACTTGCGTTAACACTAGCTAAATACCCATATAAACATTCACCCCCCATTTTACCCCCTTAATGTTATTATATCCTTATCTAAATCAGTTCAGCGGAAACAAAGACACAATTTCGCATTTATTTGTATGAATATGTCTAATTGTCGAAGTGTTAAAAAAGGTATGAAAAAGCTACATGAATTAAACAAATTGGTTTTCAATTAAGAGATGTGTAGTTATTCTAGAAATTGTGAAGATGAGTAGTGTACTATTGCTCAATAATAAGCATCTAATTCTAGATGCATCGATATTAAAGCTATTTTGAGAGCATAGCTGCATTTATCCACCGTGTCTACTTTCGTCTAAGAGAGCTTAGGTCTCAGAAATAGGCGATATTGTTTACATACCTACATGCGTGTGTAAAATAATTTAATTTTATGAAGATGATAGAACTGATCAAAAATATATTAGATCTATGAATTGGGGTTTAAAAACCTCGTACAGACGACAAGAAATCGAACCCAAGACTACGTCAACTTATGCGATAGGGGTGAGCTTGTAACAAAAATGTGTAGGCTGATGTGCGGGCTGTAAATTGTACCATTGACAATCATCTTTTTCTCATACTTGTGCTAAAACTAAAAATAATAATATCTCTTCCTTATTTTCAGGAAACAATGTCCGAGCAGGTCTTGAGCAAAGAGACGTGGCCAGCAGAGGCGGAATCCGCCATCAACGACATCCGGAAGCACGTGAAGGCCGCCAACATCTCGCCCCTGCTCAAGAGTTCCAACCAGCGGATATTCATCAACCTCACCACTCTGGAGAACACAGACTACTGCATCGAGATGTCCGCATCAGGCTTCCGGGTCGTCGGCAGGAAATACGACGACACTGCCCTCTCCTCCATCGAAAACATGAACTACGAGACACCCTACGCCCTACTCAACAACATCAGCCAGAAATACAGGGAATCCTTCGGAGGGGAGCTCATGAACAAACTGCTCGACCTCGCGAAAAACGCAGAGGGTTGAGCGAACAACAAGCTTTAATGAAACACTTAGTTTTAGACTTCGAATGTGTCAAGAAAACATGTCAGTATTCATCCGTGCTATATTTTCAGTTCCTCGAGTGATACACTATACAGATTTAAATTTTAGTATGCCGTTAGTACTTCCGCACAGTTTTTCGCTGCTCAGAACTATATTTTATTCGTGTTAACTGACTGACGTGGCCTACTTTGATACGGAGGTCAATTTTTTGGGGTCCATTGACGTTGAGAATTGGAAATTGATGAGGTGATGGAATTGTTAAGATTTTTAACTGTCAAGTCTTTATCTTTGTTTTTTTTGTGTAACTGTCAAGCTGCGTAGTATTAGTGATTTGTATCGTGCGACGTGCAACAATGTAGCTTACGACGCCGTTTTACAGTACAATATCAGACTGAGTACAAAATGTATTTAAAGTATACAAGTGTGTAACTTACATGCTTTGTAGTTAACTGTGTTGTGATAGTAAACTAAATTTTCAAATTGAAGCTTTCTTTTATTTTATACTTACGAGTACTAGTGATTAAATAGGTATCTCATTTTCGAACTTTGCTGTTCCAATTTTAATTGTTTGAAAACGGTTTGACGAAGTTTTAAATAATAGATTGATTTATTTACATAATGTAATGATTGGGGTTTTTGAAAATCATCACTAAAATATATTATGTATTTTAATAAAATCTAAACTAAATAACGTCTTCACAAATTAGTCCGATCTTGATGGAATTGCATAGAATAAATACCGGAACAACACTTATATGATGTCCAAAATCAGGACCGGATCATACATACGGCCGAGAGACAACTGTTATCCGTGAATTTTATTGAAGAAAACGGATGTCATCTAATAATACTATTGTTGAGGATATTGGCCAGGACTAAAGGGCGTTTCTTTAAGCTGCGGACAAGATAATCCATTTTCAGAAATCTATTTCGTCTTGAGAGTCCAAGGACACTAATGAGTTTTCAAGTAAAAGTAAACTTACCCCGTGATTCGCTGATCAACACACTCATCTTTTAATGGAATAAAATACCATTAGTTAACAATAAGGTGTCACTAATTAAACGTTGAACAAAGTACGCGAAACGATTTTTTTCAATTTCATCGCTTTCGTTTCCAACCCAAAAATCTGAAGAAGTGACACCTACAATATTTTTATTCGATCACCCTCAGAAAGAACTATCATAATTATTACAGAGTACGAACTGCCTACGATTTTTCTGGAAACTGAAACATCTAGCAAAAATAGTTATGTCAAACGATGAGTTATGTCATGTGTACTGGAACGACATGTATTGCATTTATACCATAGAATAGTTATTTACGGGATTGCTACCTAGTGTCTTGATGTACGGATACATGTAGTAGCTCCCCTTATTGCGGAGTGAGCCAGACCTGTTTGTAGTTAGTTGAGCTCTTGCTAAATCTTACATATCGCAGTTCATGTTGCATGGAGCTGTTAGCAGCGCCATCTAGCCTGTGGGAGCCGAGTCAGCTTCTGCTAAGTTGCTAGGCGACAGTGTTAAGATGTCGCTACACTCGTTTTTAACTTATCTGGTTAGCAGCGCCATCTATCTTGTGTGGGGGCCGATTCAGTGTCTGTCTATGTTGCTAGTGTAGGCGAAAGTGGGCGATGTGGCCACACTACGTTTTGAACTAACCTGGACAGGAAGTCAGCGACGTAGGATCCCAACGGCTTCATGGAAGGATACGACTTGGACATCCAGACGCCAGGCACGATCCCCTTGACGAACGCGTTGTTGCACTGCTCCAGCTCCGCGCTCATGATGGCCAGGCCCTGCGCGGCTAAGTTCACGCCGTGGAGCGTGCGAGCTACTACTGACAGCAGGCGGTTGTAGCGGATTAGCTCCTGTGTTTCCAAATACGAATTATACTAGATTATGGAGCTTATAATTATTTTGCAAGTTTTTACGAAATTAATTATATTAATTTCGTAAAAACTTGCAAAATAATTGCTTAATTTTTATTTATTTATATTTTTTGTGAGGGAAATTTGATTTAAATATCAAACTTGATAAAAGGCTGTTGTCCGAACAGTAACGATGGGCGAAAGTACCTAAATGAAGGTAAAGTACCTAAATTAAACAATCCAATGTATATTATGTCGTGCGTGAGAAATTGCCGGCTGTAGGTGCTGCCGCTCACGCGTTGCAGCAGCGACATGTGTCTAAGAACACAGTCTAAGAAGCTTGCTGAAATAACAACCAAAACCTCGAGAGTTGCAACTTATATCTACCGCTATTCTAAAAAAGGATCACGGTGTACTCTAAGGCTCCACGCAGATGGACCACCGACCACGGCCACCGGTGGCTGTCGCGTGCCACGCCCTTCCTACGCAAAAAAGTGGTCGGTGGCTGCTACAAATTGACGTTCACATAGTTTTAAGTATTTTTTAACACTCACAGTGTTCTTTCTTATTTATATAAGTTTAAATAAGAAACCAAAAATTCGCACACAGGTAGGATTTGAACCTACGACCTTTGGCTAACCGGGCCAACGCTCTTACTGACTGAGCTACTGTGCAGTTCATCCAACCGTGTGAAATTCTTGGTCTCTTTTGCCTTACGTCATTGCGTCATATTTAAACTTATAAATAAGAAAGAACACTGTAAGTGTTAAAAAAATATTAAAAACTATTGAATAGCGAAAGCGTCATCAATCAAGTTGAATTTATTCTGTAAAGAATAACTACTTGGCCCACTGCTGTTGCAATGCAGCTCGGGTAGATGTCGCTGCCGTCACGCAATGACGTAAGACAAAAGAGACAAGAATTTCACACGTTTGGATGAACTGCACAGTAGCTCAGTCGGTAAGAGCGTTGGCCTGGTTAGCCAAAGGTCGCAGGTTCAAATCCTACCTGTGTGCGAATTTTAGGTTTCTTATTTGAACCGACGTTCACATTTTAGATCTTCTGACAGACGTTTTGTCAAAATGGCAAGTGGCCGCCACTCGCTTCTCGTGTGCTTGCCACCGGCCGGTGGTGGTCCATCTGCGCGGAGCCTAAGTGCTTATAAATAATAATAATGCATACCTATTGTCTACCCTAAAAATGTCGGCAAGCACAGTAACCCACAAAAACCCTCACCTGTTTGAGCACAGTGTTCATGCTGTTATAGTACTGCACCGGGTACTTCTGGGACACGTCGAATACGTCGTACTGGCGCGGCAGGCGCGACATCATCTCGCGCGTCAGCTCCACCACCCCGCCTCCCTCGCCACCACCCTCACCCCCTCCACCAGCCACGAAGGACGTCTGAGTGAGGAGGCAGCCGAAGAGGAGCTGGGGAAGGATGTTTTAGTTATGGTAGAGGGGAAGTAATGGATTTGAGTGCAGAGAAAGAAAGTTACATAACTAATGCCTAAAAACTTAGAAAAGAGGCTATGTCAATAGTGACTTTCTTTAGTTTCAAGGTTAGGTAGAAACGAAAAGTAATGAGTTGAGTCCAGAAAAAGAAAGTTACATAACTAACGCCTAAAAACTTAGAAAAGAGGCTATGACAACAGTGACTTGAGTTTCTTGCGCTGCTTCTTCTCAGCACTAGGTAGCCCACAATTGTCCTGAAACAGTGGTAGGGTTAAGATTGGGACATGAATAAGTTCACCTTGTTGGGTCTATATGCAGAAAGAAGTGAATTTTATTGAATTCTATTGCCCGGTTTGATTGCAAGTGGCCGGCACGAGATCCCGGGTCGTTCCAAAGTTTGTTTCTGGGCTGTTCTATCTAGAAATAACTCAATAGCAGCTCCGGAGTCAGGGTGATGGTTGTGTTACACCCTCGTGTCTCAGTAAGCATGCTTAGCCGTTTTTCTTGCGCCTATCTCTCCGGTCAAGTTGGACTGCCGTCGCATCACCGAACTGTGAGAGTAAAGGCACGTTGTGCAGTCGCGAACTCTACAAGCGTCTTTATTACCGCAATGGTCTCCTTATTGTCCTTGGTAGTATCTGCGTTCTTATGAAGATAAAACACTTCCGGCTTGACGATTTAAAGGCAGAGCGCAGGTGATATAGACGACCGTCTTAGTGTAGTGGTTCCTGCTTCTGACTACAAAACCAGAGGTTGCGGGTTTTAATCCCGCAAGGGGCCATGCTCGTGTGATGAGCAGTTGTACTTAAGTTATAGATAAATGTATATAAGTATCTCCGTTTCGTTATCTTAGTCGCCATAGCACAAGCTCACGCTTAGTTTGGGGCTTGGTAATTTTTTTTGTTAAAACAATTAATTTATTTTTATAGTAGTCTTGCCAGTTAGGTGGCGTGGCGCGGAGGGGTCTGACCGGTAGGCGAGGACTCAATACGGTGGTCTACCTATAGTGGTCAGCATTCTAACTTCTATCGATGTGCTAGGTTAGAATTCCAAGTCAGGCCTAAACTCTTACCGCAGCGGTCTCCTTATTATCCTTAGTAATGTCCGCGTTCTCGTGCAGACCAAACACTTCGGGCTTGGCGATCATGGGCAATGCACGAATGTGTTCTAAGACTGAGTTGTAGTCCATGCTGGGCGGCATGCGGTAGTCGCCGCTCGGGGAGAACGAGTATCTAAAAGCATAGAGGGTGGCATTTACATCACGGTAGGTAATTAGCTATTTGACACCACCAATCGTTGGCGTACGTGTAATAAACTGTCACAACGCTCTTCTTCCATATATTTTGTATGGGAATAGTAAACTATGAACAAGTACTTATTAAGACTATGTCGTCACATTTCACTATACTCAACCACAGAATACTAGTACTTCGTACAGAAGTATGACTTAGCAATTGTATTCAAAGAAATGTCTACTCAATGTCGTCAACAGTATGGCGTAATTTAGTTCGCCTCAGAGTCAAGCACATTTTCGTGTAGACACCTACAAAAATCCATTGCAGGATAATTTCATACTTATTGCTCTGGAATATGATTCATAATACACTAAACCTATTCAGTGACGTAATATCATGCGACGCGATAGGGTTGACTGCTACGAGAAGCTTCTAACGCCATCTAGCGCCTCTTTCTAGTACTTTAATCATTCTTGTCCAGCCAGCAACGTAGCCGCGCGGCCGCCGGTGAAAAAAAAGCGCGAGCGTGGATCTGGCTGGTAGCGACACGCAACTTGTTTTAGCACCTACGTAGGTGCGCCGCGCGTAGGTACGTTTTTGCTACCTTCGCTGGGAGATACACAGGCCTGACTCAACTAACTTAGTTTTTATCGAGTTTAGCTTAGTCAAAAGTCGAATACTGCAGATAGTTAAAAAATATCAATAAACGTGTGTTTAAAATATGCTGTTATTTTCAAGAAATAGGGTTTCGGAATTATGTGTGGACAGTGTCAAGTACCCAATTACTTTAAACTCTAACTGAACAACTGAGTTAGATAAACCTGAATACCTAAAGTTTTACCTCTAAACCTGTACTGCGTCGAGAATCATATCCAACAATGAACAAGATATATTCATCATGTTTAAATTTCAACAATTTTCTACTCTCCAGTTTAATTTAAATATTGACAAAAATCCGCAAGTTGTAAGTAAAGTTGGACAATAATTTATAGATCCCACAGCTGGGCAAGGGCATAGACGAATTATAACGTCCATGGGCAAGGGCCACCTCAACTATGAAAGGAGGTATGAGCCATAGGTACTTTAACTCTTTGCGGAATGGTGGGTGTCGTCTGTGAGGCAAGTGACCAACCTTACTGACAGATGTATGATATTATGAAGGGTAAAGAGAGAGAAAAAAAATAGTACAATTTTCAACATAAAAACAAAAACTTCGTAACGTACTCAGGATCAGTAGTGACCTCTTCGTTGTAGAATATCGACAGAAGCGACATGATGAGTCGCCTGTCCTTGTCGTCCGTCACCCTCCCCCCGTAGTTGCACTCGCCAGCCAAGTAGTTGAGGGCGTCGAACGGAGTCTCAGAGTACTCCGTTAAGAACATCTGTGAGGAAAGGTAAGATGTTTTTAGGTAATCTTAACTGTTTTCATTATTATTTTTCAGTGATACGCATTCACTTTGCAATCTAGTGATATTGCACTTGAAAAAAATACCAAAAGAGGCAGAAATTAAACCCGCAATAGTATTTCTTTCGAGTGTTGAGGGTCTAATAACCTTTGATGAAAGAAATGCGGCACTACGGTGTGCAGAGGTTGTAAGCCACTTGTAGTGTTCGCGTTTAGTGGCCGCGACCAGTGGCTTAATGTGCGCAACTGTGCGCGTTGCATTGGTCAGCTAGCAGCTAGTTCCATACCTATTTTTTCATGTTTGTTGCAAAACTGTAGCACCAAACCAGCTTCTCGCCACTAAAGTAAACACTTATCACTTGCACCCCACCTACCTGCAGTTGCATGGTGCAGATGCGCAGATTGCTCTCGTTGAACTTGTACTGTATGTTCCAGCCGAGCTAGAGCTGGTGTCGGCCTAACTGTTGTGGAACTGTATCACCACTAGCTACTGCTGCTACTCAACTAAGTGGCGGCAAGCGTCACCTGCAGCTGCATGATGCAGATGGGCAGATCGCTCTCGTTGAACTCGTACTGTATGTTCCAGCGGAGCTAGAGCTGGCGTAGGTCTAACTGTTGTGGAACTGTAGCACCATTAGCTACTGCTGCTACTCAACTAAGTGGCGGCAAGCGTCACCTGCAGCTGCGACAAGTGGCTCAATCTACGCAAGGTTTAAGCCACTAGTGATTGCGTTTAGAAGCCCCGACTAGTGGCTTAAATTGAGCAGGCTCTACTACAGTAGTGGTCGCGACTAGTGGCTTAATGTCCGGAGGCTGTAAGTCACTAGTGGCCGCGACTAGTTCGATGTTTGCGCATTGCGTCGATCAGCTAGCAGCATCTATTTCTATAACTATTATGGCGTCTGTTGGAGAAACTGTAGCATCAAACCAGCTTCTCCCCGCTAAAATTAACACCTATCGCGTGCGGTGGAGTACCCACCTGCAGCTGCATAATACAGATGCGCAGATCGCTCTCGTTGAACTCGTACTGTATGTTCCAGCCGAGCTAGAGCTAACATCCTTCTAACTATTTATAACATCTGGTGAGAAACTATAGCACCAAATCAGCTTCATGCCTTTTGAAAAATAAAATAAAATAGCTACTGCTTACATTGCAGTCGCCTGCAGCTGCATGATGAAGATGCGTAGGTCGCTCTCGTTGAACTTGTATTGTGTGTTTTAGCCATCCTAATGATGCTGGTGCTAGATTTGAGTAGTTCTGAGGAGAATGACGCGTTGGGATGTCTAAACCAGCAGCAATGTGGTATAATCCTTGCTGGAACTCACCTTAATGTGGTAAGACGAATTACTCAAAGGCTACGTTACCAACTCAATATAAAGTAGCAACAGTAGTTGATAAGTGAGCCACGATAAGCTATTTATAATGGCGATCTGTACCAACGTTGCAGATGCCAAAATCTAATTACCTGCAGCTGCATAATACAGATACGCAGATCGCTCTCATTGAACTCGTACTGTATGTTCCAGCCGAGCGGGCCGAACGCGCGCCGCTCCTGCACGATCGCGTGGAAGAAGCTCAGCGCGAACAGCAGGCGCCGCCACTCCTCCGTGCGCGGGCACGAGATGTAGAACTCCGGGTCGCAGATCGGGTCCGAGATGTACGACCGGTAGATGTTGTTCTTGAGACCTTTGGGCGCTTCGTTCGTCATCTTTACGCCTGCGGAATTAATTTCGATGGTCAGACTTAACACTTTAGGTATATTTCTAAGACGTAACTAATCTTAGGAGATGAAGATAGATATGCTGTTAAGAAGCCTCAGAGAAAAAAGACTTGGAAACGTAGCAAGCAGTGGCATACACGAGGACATTGGCGCTAGTAGAAAAGGGCGAAAAATGCATGTCACAAACGCTTTGTTCTCGTGGTTCACCAGAATTCTTATAAAAATCATAGAAGCTACGAAATAAAGTAGCAGACAAGTTTGCTGGAAAAAAGCCAATGATCTTCAAATCGGACCAGACCAGAACCGTTTTGTGCTATTACGTTATCGTGGAATTCTGCACCAGGACAAAAGCACGTTATAAGGTACAACAATAAATATCTTAAAAACTGCTAACACTCAAAAGGTACACAACATTTGTGCAGTGACTAGAATGTAGCGATGGGCGATTGTTCGAAAAAAAAATAATCGAATGAATCTACAATCGACCATTCGAACTATCGAATGTCGATTTAGTAATTCGGGAAAAAAATAATCGAATAATAATCGACAATCGAATGATAATCTATACACGGCCCTTCGATGCATTCGATTGAATTGTCGCGACTGTGCGCACAGGACAGGCAGCGAACGAATGATTAATCGACGCGACGAATGACGATTCATTCGTTAGTAGTACTGCCTGCGCACCGCACGCTCTGGTATTGCTCGCCGCATAATCGAAGAATAATCAAATGACTGCGGTTGCTTATCGAATACATTCGATTACAGAGACCATTCGAGTTCGCCGTTCGCCGTCGTTCGAAGCAGACGTGTGACAAAATTTATTGCGAAATATCTAAAACCTGCTTACATAATTTCAACCGTAAACCTAGTAGTTTTGAGACGAAATTCGTCTGGACTGTGCGGCAGGCAAAACCGGCCGGTAATCGCCCCACTCACACGCAGCTCACCGTCCAACGCAACGTACACATACAAGGTATTGTTCTGCTCATCTTGGGACGCGTTTATGCAGCAATGAACCTGACACGCTCGCCTATTAAGTCAACATCGGGTCAAGAGTGCCGTTCCACTCCGGATTTGTCAGCTGTTGGGCGTGAAGCTTTGGAGTCGCAGATCACCTTCAGAAAAAGAAAACAGCCAGACGATCACGGGTGTTCCTGCAACAGCAGCGACATTCAAGAGTTGCGCATTGAAATGGCACGTATCTTAAAACTTGTCGAAAGTTTTGTCAATGTTAATCAGAAAACATTATACAATGTATCCGAAATGAAAAATCATCTCACGAATTTGAAATCCTCGAACGAGCATAATTCTCGGTGCTTACCAACAATGTGAGTGATGTGAAGAATCAAATTGATGAAATTCAGCAGTCGATGCCTAGTCTTACGCTTGAGCAAATCCGTATGAAATCACAAATTTCGTTACTAGAACACAAAATAACTAAAGGTGAAGAAAAAATGAGGGATATTGAATCAGATCTCTCCAATTTTAAAAATACCGACGCAAAGCCTACAGGCAGTTCTGAGAGCTCTCAGATTTCCTATAGTGAGCAAATAATTAATGAAGTTCAGGAGCGCAATATTAAACAGAAAAATATAATATTGGCTGGCATTGAGGAACAGACTTCATCTAATGCACAAGAACGTCTATCACTAGACATGACCAGGGTTATGAATATCTTGACAAGCCTTGAAAAGAACACTCCGCCGCCCACTAAAGTTTTCCGGATAGGGAAGTACGATTCCAACAAAAGCCGTCGGATTAAAGTATGCTTTGACTCTCAGAATGTGGCCACTCTTTTTTTGCGAAGCAAATCTAAACTACCAACGGGAATCAAGATGTACTCTGATCAAACACCAAGCCAACATCTCGTCGATCACAGAGTGGTGAGACTGATTTAATTATAAAATACGTCAAGGGCACACCAAGAATTATCAAAATGGTTTAAAAAAACGGAAAACCGACTACCCACCTCCCAAAGAATTGACTTACCAAGTAGTCACCAAATACGAAGACCTACAAACCTCGAAATCCCGCCTTAACTTCTTCTATTTAAATGCACGAAGCATATGCTCAATGGCAAAATTTGACGAGCTGAAATGTATTATCCAATCAATTAATGCCACGGTACATATAATACTGTTAACTGAAACCTGGATTAAAACTGAAGAACAAGCACAGAGACTTCAACTATCTAACTACACACACCACTACAATTACAGAACTGACAAAGTTGGAGGAGGAGTTTCTATATACGTTCATAATGATCTAACCCATAATCTGATTAAATCAATTTACTCAGGAGGAAACAACTATCTTTGGATAAAATTGAAGAAATACGCCCTTAACATAGGTGTTGTGTACTATCCTGGAGATACAGGCTTTAAAACGTTTATTGAAGAACTCGATACACAATTACACCAACGAGGTGAGAGAACTCTTGTCTTCGGAGATTTTAACATCAATTTATTGGAAAAAAAACGGGAACAAAAAATATACAAAAACACACTGCTTGAAGCTGGATACAGGGTTCTAAACAAAATAACAAAAAAATACTTTACCAGAGAAACGGAGACTAAAAAGTCAATATTAGATCACATTAGTACAAACCTAAGAACGGAACTTTATCATCTTGCCTTGTGTGATTCTCCAATGTCAGATCACAGACAAATATTTATGTCAATTAAAAAACAAGAACCACCTAAAATGAAGAGCATTGCTTACAAAGCATTTAACTATGAACGCCTGTATACATCTTTGGAAAATCACGACTTTGAAAATTCATGCGACGATTTCAACAAATTAGAAGAATCTATTAAAAATCACATTGAAAGAAGTAAAGTGACAAAGTTCAAGAAGCAAAACCCGCCATTAAAGGACTGGATCAATAGAGATATTACAGATGCCATCAGTCGGAGAAATAAACTATGGGTCGAACACAAGAGGAACCCAAGGAATATCACACTAGAAAATACCTATCTACAAGCAAGGAAGGAGGCAGCAGATGCTATCAAGACAACCAAAGATTCGTATTACTACGGTAAGTTTCGCGACTGTAAAAATAACCCAAAAAAGACTTGGAGACTCATAAATCACCTATCAAATCTAAAGGCAAAAAATAGCTGTGTTCCTACAAAACTAATAACAGAAAACAAAACCGCCACTGACCCCGTACACATCTGTTACATTTTTAACCAATATTTCTCCTCCATCGGACTACACTTAGCATCTAAGATTTCACAACATTACTCAAATACTGCCCATAACAACTCTGCACAGCCTAACAATCCAACGTTTTTATCATTTGAACCATGCACTAGTAACGATATTAACAAAATTATTGAAAATCTTGATCCTAATTCAAACCCTGGATTGGATGGTGTGAGCGTCAAGGCCCTGAAATGCATTAAAAGCCTCATAGTGGATAGATTGACTGAATGTATCAACGCTTTATTAGCCAAAGGCCACTTCCCAGACTCGCTAAAACTAGCTAAAGTGACTCTAATATACAAATCTGGGGTAAAGACGAAGCCCGGCAATTATCGTCCAATATCTGTGTTGCTTTTGCTATCAAAGATAGTAGAAAAACTACTTCATGAACGCCTTGAGACATATCTACATTCAATTAATTTCATTAGCGATAGACAGTTTGGATTCCGACCAAAGAGTAACACTCTAGCTGCTACACTTGACTTAATTACTAAAATACGTCAAAATATTGACCAGAAAAATATAGCTTTGGGGGTATTCATAGATCTACAAAAAGCTTTTGATACCGTCAGTCATGAAATCTTACTAAATAAACTAGCCATGATAGGTGTCGGTGGTGTTGCTCACAAAATGTTTACATCTTATCTGAAAAACCGCCGACAAATTGTGAAAATCGATGGGTGACAAAGCAAAGCTCTTCCGATCCAGTGTGGAGTCCCTCAAGGTTCTTAAAAACTCAAACTTACATAAACAATACCGATGACATAGGACTTAATAGCCATATCACGTTATACGCCGATGACACCTGCCTGTTTTACTTTGGACCATCAATAAGCAGTCTAGTTTCGCTTGCCCAACAGGACCTTGATAAACTCACAACCTGGTTGCAACAAAATCTTTTAACTGTCAACACATCCAAAACCTCTTATATTATTTTTAGAGCCAAAAACAAGCCTATACCGCCGTACAGTCCACTGAAAATTGTAAATACACCTATACACGAAAAGACTAATGAGAAATACCTAGGTCTATATTTAGATAATATGCTGACGTGGAACGTACATATTGATCATATTAAGAAAAGACTTTCCTCACCAATGGCGTCTTTGCGTCCAATAGTTCGCTGCATACCACGTAAAGCAAGAATTCCTGGTTTCAATGGGCATATATCACTACTTATGCCCGTTATTTTAAGTGCCCAAAAATTAAATAGAAGCATCAAGGATAGATCATGTTTTACAAAAATAAGTAATAAGTCAGCCTATTAGATCCCACTGCTGGGAAAAGGCCTCACCTCAACTATGAGGAGGAACGAGCCATACTTCACCACGCGGGCTCAGTGCGGATTGGTGGAGGGGTGTATGTAAGGCAAGTGACAAACCTTACTGTCAGAAGTTATCAAGCCGCCCTAGGGCCTCTGACTAGGCTTAACGACTAATACCACAGATATTAGCCGGGACCAACTGCTTAACGTGCCTTCCGAAGCACGGAGATGCTTGTCATGGACGTCACTTAAATGGTTTTACAAAACAAAGCCTAAAAATGGCACGGGACCAAAAACCTAATAAACTTATAATTTAGCAAAGCGTACTGCGTAGCCGAAATTCAGTAATAGAACACTTATTATCAAAATTGTGCTTTTTCATAAACAAAAACAATTTTGACGAGATAAACAGTGATCGAGGGTAAGGCTACGGTTTATAAGATGATTTGGTCTGACAATCACCACTGCCTACATAAATACTTACCGTTCTGCAACACAGTGACCGGGAAAGCCCGACTGGGATAGGACGTCAGCCAGCACCGGAAGTTGTGGTGTGTGGCCTGCGGGATGATCACTTCCGCACAGATCCGCTCCAGCTCGCCCATCCACGAGTCCATCACGTGGCAGTTCTGCAGAACCACCCAGCCGCCCGTCTGGATCGCTTGGTTTATCATGTTCGCCGCTATTGGGCCCTGGGGATATTTTAAGGCTGGATTCATTGACGATGCGTAAAAACGATACATCATCATGACTGATAGACGTTCATATCACATATGGTATAGTAAATTCCTGTTGTTTGATGTACAAAATTTTTTAAAAGACTATACGTGTTTATGTAAAAAAAAAAAAAACCGGCCAAGTGCGAGTCGGACTCGCGCACGAAGGGTTCCGTACCATTAGACAGTATAGGCAAGAAACACGTTTGTATGGAAGCCCGCCTTAAATTTAATTTTTATTTTTAAGTGGCATACAACATAATATTCTGTAAATATTTTAAGCGTCTGCTTGTTGCCACTATAAATATCGAGCAAAAAATGGCGAAAATTTCGCGATTGTTTTTGTGTACATTACCATGTACATTTTTATTATAAACAACTATTCTAATGATAGTGACCATGCAAGTTTAAAACAGTATAACCTTTGTTTTCAATTTCATTATTTATTTTTAAAGTGAATATACAACTTAATATATTGGGAAATTTAAAGCATCTACTTGTTGCCGTTAATATTAGCGTGCAAAAAAACCAAATAAATTCACGTTTGTTGTATGGGAGCCCGTCTTAAATATTTATTTTATTCTGTTTTTAGTATTTGTTGTTATAGCGGCAACATAAATACATTATCTGTGAAAATTTCAACTGTCTGGCTGTGACAGACAGACAGACAGCGGAGGCCTAGTAACAGGGTCCCGTTTTTACGCTTCGGGTACGGAACCCTAAATAAGCAGATTAGTCAAATAATCTTCCATGAATGAATAAAAGTATTATTTTATTCTGAGTGTGTAATTTTCTAATATTGTTGAAGGTATTGGCTAGACACATACCTACACGGTCAGTTAGATACTGTTGTCGATTGGTAGACCCTCAAAAGCTAGGCGCAATTATAGGCCCTTTTAAAGTGGCTATTGTATGCAAGAGCCACCTTTTCTGGAGCTTTTCTCTAAAACTATGGCTTCTAATAATTCTGGTCACAAAAAAAAATTGCCGTAATCAAAGTCAATCACCTATAAGACAAACGCTACAATAATCCGTATTCTAACTTAAACCCAAAATTAGCTCCACGTTCAATCCAAAAACATACATCAAACTCCCCACTCACCTGCCCCTGCCCCAGCGAGATAGTCTCAAAGCTGACGACCTTTTTCTCCATGGAGAACTTGACCAGCCCCGACATGGGGTCAGACCCGGCGGACAGTATGAAGATGAGAGGCGAGCAGCAGTTGCTGTCGTTGTACGACTTCTCGAGATCGAAAGGCGGAGGCTCTATGTAGACGCGGCCCATTTCTTCCACTACGTACTGCTGGACGAGGGGGATCAGCTTGTCTGGACGAATGCACCTAAGAGGTCAGGCAACATGTTATCATGAACGTGGTGATTCTAAGCTTCAGGACCTATGAACCTTCATATGAAGATCAGGTTCTATATGGAGGAGCGTGCAGCGTATAAGTTGGGCAGGAAAGAACACAAATAAAAAAGTTTGTCTATACTTAGGGAATAAAGAAAGTTGATGAAATATGGAAACAAAAGATCCTGGAGACCTAAGATTGTCAGGAAATAGGTTAAGTTATATGTTTGATGGCTAAACCCTATTATAAGTAACTAGCAGTCCGCCCCGGCTTCGCCCACGGTACATACATACCCAACTAGCACACAAGCGCTATAAGAAGTTACAGTGGCCGTTAAGAGGTTGTCGATTACGGCATTAGCTCTATAGATAAGCCATACAGCAGCCGTATATACTGCTATAGCGCTACTCTAACCCCAAAATAGGCACTTTTTATAACGGTATAAGCTCTACAATCGCGCTAGAGTAGCGAAATAAGAGTTAGAACCGCCATATAATGACGCTACAAGAGTGGTAATGTACGTTAATGTTTGTACAATGACGCTATAAGAGTGGTTGTGTACGCTAACGGATATACAATGACGCTTGAAAAGGTGTAGCGTACGCTGGAACAGTAAAATTATGTTTTGTAGCGCTATTCTGCAGCTCTTGTCGTATTTGATCGCGATTGTGTGACTAAAAACTAAATACTTATGGAAAAATAATAATTGTGACTATAAATCAGTGCAAATGATAAGGTACCTGCGGGTATCAAGAGCCGGTGTTTATCGAGGGCCACTTCTACAAAAATGCACTTCCAACGGTTTTATTTTATTCTTGTTACGCACACATATAAAGTACCAATAGGAAAGCTAATATACGTCAGCGCAGTCACGCACGAAACTCTATCATGTCAGTAGCTAAGAAGCCGTTCAGGGTGTTGATATGCGTCACTTGATTGTATTTTTTTCTTCCGGAAACAACGAAATTGTGGTTGAAATAATTTGTTTCTTTTAAATCTTGCTGTTTCGAGGTAAACTTTACAGTTTATTGATGCTAAAGCAGGGTAAAGTTACAATGTATTTTTTATTTAAGTGTATTTTAGATTAAATTTAGTAAAGTGACTACCAAAGCCTAATAAGGGCCAGATGAAAGGCGGGTTAAAGGGCCGGCAGTTATTTAACTTTCGAACTTGTGATTTAATTAATCCAAGTTTACTTTATTTGTAACTTTTGTGAAAATTGTAACATAATTTGAATGTTTATTGTAATTTAATGTTTTTTATTTCTTAAAAACGTACTTTTTTATATTTCTTATTAAGTTTTTAGATTGCAGTTATGGAAGAACCTGCTAAAACCACGTTGTTATCCATGTGATTTTTATTGATATTAAGTAAATAAAATTATTTGTGATTAAGGCATCAGTAATTAGAAAATCGATACATTTTTAAACTTCAGTGTTAAGTAAAACTAGATAAAAAAAAACTATAAACTTAATAAGGTCCACAGAATTTGCTTAATTTTATTTTATGTCTTTATTTTTTTTACTGCCAAAGTTTCATTAAGAGTTAAGGATGCTTTGTTGAAAGGTAAAATAATTGGATCAAAATATTGTTTGAAAATATGCTTTTTCACCAATTTTTGTTACTTTAGTTTAATAAGGTCCATTATTATTATTTTCTTTGATTTATGTGCATTCATAGGTGTGATATTATGCTAAATAGTAATACAATAAATACAAAACTAAAACATGTTGTGTTTATTGTGTTTTTCCTATTAGGTATTGGCTCCAGATCCTGGGCCCTATTAAACTACGTATGTTTAATAAGGGCCACAAAAGGGGGTTTAAAAATTGATTATTTTCAAGCAAAATTCTACAAGCAAAAGCAAAAATATTACATATTTACGTTGCTAAAAGAATGAATATTCTTTAAGTGATCAATTTTTCTATTTTAATTTATTATTAATACAAAATATGTAATTCTGAAGTTAGGTGGCCCTTGTTTACCGCAAGTACCTTACAAGGTGTCTGTCTGAAGTTTTCCAAATACATAAACTCAAAAGGTAAGTTTGAACATATTCTTACTGTGCCATATTTATTGCGAGTATCAGGTTACTGTAAATATATTCATGTATTTTCGCTTAGATTTTAACGCGCCCACACGATAATACGTTTTTAGTGTTATAATACTTTTATAATATTGGTGACATAGTTTTTTTTTAATTTTATTAAAACCACTTATTAAGACTTCCCAATAGATGCTTAAGTCATTTATGAATAAATAATATCGAAACTAAACCATAAAGTTCTAGTATTTCTTATTAATTTCTAAGTTTTTGTTCTATCCATATGATCGAAGATTTTAACTCAAAATGGTCGACAAAGTATACTAATCAAAGGAGTTGAAACCGCTCTTGTCCCACTCAAAGCGCTATAGTAACGCTATAAATTAACGTATTACTCATCGTCTTAAGTAATTAAAACCACTACTATAACGCCTTTAGCGCTACGAAAGAGTTCATTTCCTCAAATATGGCGCCTTTAGCGCTACTAGTGGTGATAAACTCTATAATAGACCTTAAGAATCTATAGAGACACTCTTTTCCAATCAAAGTGATTAAGTAGCATTCTATAGCGCCTTCCAAACACTCATACCTTCCAAAACATCATTTATACCTCTACTAGTGGTACAGGAGTGTTCACAACTCTACTATACTTTACTCCATTACCTGTAGAATGACGGAACAAGATACCATTGTAACTCCGTTAGTGTAAATGATTACGGTTGTATGGTCACTGTATCGCATACCTGTATAATGACTTTAGAATACGTTGCTATACAGGCTGAGGAATTGGTTTTAGCTTTTCAACGGCAATTGTATCGCTAAGAAGCTCTATAAAGGCGGTGAAAGCTGCTTGTGTACTAGTTGGGTAGCCTATGACACTTGGGGATAGTGTAGCTACCCAAGAAGGAAGTGAAAGAATTTTGGATATCGGTCCAGTAGTTTCGGAGCCTATTCATTACAAACAAACAAATCTTTCCCCTTTATAATATTAGTGTAGATTAGTGTTGAAGTGTAGTTATAGTAGCCAATAACACATATTTTTGATACGTCACGAGGCATATTAATTACCTAATCTACGAAGGCACTTATTACACTAACTAATATCCATATACAAAATAAGCCAGAACCACGACTACACACTGTTACTGCGTGCACGCAACTACCATAAAATCGGTTACACAAGCGCGGTGTAGGTGCGGGGCGGGGCGGGGGTAGCGCCAGTCAGACGCGCGAGCGGCGGCGTCAATCCTTTGATATAAAGCCGCCAAACAAAAGCCGCTTCACCAACGAAATGTATAGCGAATTTACTTATCTTTAAATAAATCGTCGTGTTATGTAAGTGCCAACCTATATATCATATAATTAAGTTAACATTTAGTCGATGTAACGAAATTATTGTACCTAATTAAAGTAAACATTTTTTTTTAAAACTTCCAAAAATTCGGAAGTTTTGGAAGTTTTCAGGAAAACTTCCAAAAAAATTGAAACTTTCCTGGAAGTTTTCACCTCTATTCTTAACGCTGTAATGCCGCGTTGCTTTCATCAATGTTATTGGGATTATACCCTCAACACTCGAAAGAAATACTATTGCAAGTATTATTATTATTTTTTTAATATTTTTTCAAGTGCAATAATACTTTTACACCGTTAAGTACTTTAGCAACTTTCAAAACTTTAGCAAGTGTAGGATCAAATCAATGTATGTGATGTTGTGTGACAATTATTAATGGGTGTCTTATTCTGTAACAAAACCATTTGGCTTCCTTACCTGAGTATGATCAGTTTGGGTATTCCACTGATGTTCTCGTATGGCGACGGCATCAGATTCTCATGAGGTGCCGACAGGTCGTAGAACTCTTTCCATTGTTTGACGTTGCGCTCAAAGTTTTCCTTGAAACCTCGTAGTCTGTATGTATAAAAATATTATATCTAAGTAAACATATTAATAAGTAACTTAAATTTTATGCTGTTGTGGTGATATAATTACGTTTGTATTCTTGTAATGCAGTGCCGTTTTTTGAGTTGATTTGTCTTAACGTTGGTGATTCAATCGGGACTGAAATGAAGCTGATTATATTGTACTTAGGAACATCTTGACCAACCTTGAATCGTCCGTGCTCAGCCGAGGCGACAACATCTCCTGAGGATGCCGCGTTTTATAAAAAAAAAAAAAACAAAAAAAAAAAACTTAAATTTTTTAATATATTTAAAACTTACAGTGTTCTTTCTTATTTATATAACTTTAAATAAGAAACCAAAACCTTACCGGATGAAACAGTCGATTAATTTTCGTGAGCGAAATTAAATTTAATTTAAGAAACCAAAAGTTCGCACACAGGTAGGATTTGAATCCAAGTCCTTTGGCTAACCGGTCCAAAGAACGTGGGTTCAAATCCTATTTATTCTGTAAAGAATAACTACTTGGCCCACTGCTGTTGTAATACAGCTCGGGTAGATGTCGCTGACGTCACGCAATGACGTTTTAAAAAGAGACCAAGAATTATACACGGCTGGATAGACTGCACAGTAGCTCAGTTGGTAAGAGCGTTGGCCCGGTTAGCCAAAGGACGTATCCTACCTGTGTGCGAACTTTTGGTTTCTTATTAAAACTTATATAAATAAGTAACTCAATGATAACTCTAGCAGAGCTATAGACTGGCAAGTACATGCGCGACCCTCCTACGCGACTGCAAGTAGTGTCGCGAGGAACGGTCAATCGCACGTGACTGTCGTACGAAATGCCTGCAACACCTGCATCTGGCATTAGCATGCCTAGCCCCCCGCACCTGTGGCGACTACTGCAGGCCTGTGTGTGTATCTCCCCGCGTAGGTAGCAAAAACGTACCTACGCGCGGCGACCTATTGGAAGAGGCTAAATAAGTTGGGTGTTGCGGGCGAGCAACGAGACGCCCGAGCGTTTTATTCACCGGCGGCGCACAGCACTATGTGTGAATTACGTTGCTGGCTTGACGAGCATAAATAAAGTGCTAGAAAGGTGCGCTAGATGGCGTAAACCCTATCGCGTCGCATAATAGTACGTCACTGAATAGGTTTAGTGTTTTTTTTTTTTTTATATGAAATGGGTTTGCTCTTGACTCTAGACTAAGCCAGACGTGGCACAGACAGAGTCGATGATGGAGCGAGCTCACCCAGAAGAAGCCTGTTCACTCTGAGTTTGAAGGTCTTTGGGTTGTAATCCGTTGGAAACACTGAAGCGGTAGTGTATTATGATTCATATTCCAGAGTTATAAGAATCAAATTATCTTGCAATGGATTTCTGTAGGTGTCTAAACGAGAATGTGCTTGACTCAGAGGCGAACTAAATTACACCATATTGTTGACGACATTGAGTAGATATTTCATCAAATTTCATTGCAAAGTTCTGTTCTTTTTGAACTTTTTGGGAACCAAGTAAGGGTTATCGTTGCAACCAAGGTTACTTAGATGCTGGCCAAAAGATAAAGCGGTGGAAAGTCCTTTACCCAGCAAGGTTACTGGACTACACGATCTCGGATCAGCCTTCCCGTTGAGCCACCCTGACGCGGGGTTCACTAGCGCCACCCCGCCAGTCAGGAGGAAGGCCACCATCTCGTCGTATAAAGCTCCGCGCAGATGGGCCACCGACCGCCGCCACCGGTGGCTGTCGCGCGGAAACGAAGGTGAACGGTGGCTGCTACAATTTCACACCTAGACCTCACCGGCTAGAGCCTTTGACAGATGTTTTGTCAAAATAGCGAGTAGCCGCCACTGAGTAACGAGTGACCTCCACTCGCTTCACGTGTGCGTCGACTCCATTCAAAATGTATTAAAAACAATGTAAACAGCTTGTCGCTAGCCACCGGTGGGTGGGTTAGAGGCAAGGAGCCTACAGCACTTATTCGTAGTTTCCTAACGATTATTATTATAATAAAGATTCTTTATTTTTCGCTCCACAATCTAAGGTACAGGATGAGAAACATATAATAAGTGACAGTTTTAGATTGGGAAAGACTGGCATCTGTACTAGGTAAAAACCTGTTCTACAGAGCACCAGCACCAGCACCACCTCTCTCAGTGTTACTCGGGGCACAATAAGGAAAATAGAAATAAAATAGCAAAATAGCAAGGGAACAAAAGAGCACGTATACACTTGGATATTTGTCTAAGTGTGTGTGTGTGTGTGTGTGTGTGTGTGTGTGTGTGTGTGTGTGTGTGTGTGTGTGTGTGTGTGTGTGTGTGTGTGTGTGTGTGTGTGTGTGTGTGTGAGTGTGTGTGTGTGTGTGTGTGTGAGTGTGTGTGTGTGTGTGTGTGTGTGTGTGTGTGAGTGTGTGTGTGTGTTTGAGTGTGTGTGTGATGTGTGTGTGTGTGTGTGATGTGTGTCTGTGTGTGTGATGTGTGTCTGTGTGTGTGGTGTATGAGTGCGTGTGAGTGTGGGTCTAGGTAGGAAGATTTCATCCTACTAAGGATCCTAACTAGGAATGTAGGGTGGAAAGGCGGGTGTTCTACTTTGATAACGCACTGTCCGTATTTTCGCGTCTAGCCGTCGCGCTGACATGCTGGCATTAGTGACAGGGACGGATACAGCCGGAACTACGGATATCGTCTTACAGTGGTGTCTATAAGTGGGGCCCCAGTCACCTTGCTAGTTAGGACGCGAGCTTCCAAACTAGAAAGGTCAGCACCTAAGTAGTAAACTGCGATTACATCTTCCTATTTCCTAAATAGGATGCTATACCAATTGAATGGTGTAATAAGTGCTTATGACTTACCCAGCAAGGTTGCTAGACCGCACGATCTCAGACCAGGCCTTCTCAGTAAGCCACCCTGGCGCGGGGTTCTCGTAGGGGTTCTCCAGCGCCACCCCGCCCGTCAGGAGGAACGCCACCATCTCGTCGTCTAGGGCACCCTGCAGAAAAAATACGCATATTGAAAAGGGCTGATATAATTTGTAGCGACATCTTACCACTGTCGCTAACACTAGCAAGCAACTTCAAGACGCGACGCCCTGACTCGGCTCCTACAGGCTAGATGGCGCTGATAGCCCGCTCCATACAACACAAACTGCGATATGTAAGATTTAGCACGAGCTTGACTACATATAGATAAACCAAGACGGTGACCATTGGACCTTGGTCCCCGACCATAACAACCGGTCGGTAGGAAGCGCTCCCCTTTGCCTTCCTAACACAGTTGCGCCAAAAATTCAACAGTATGATAAACGTTATAAAGACACTTGGTAATATACAATTATTTGATAATTTAAGCAATTCCTTTTGTTCACTGTTTTACGAAAGTTTATTTCTATTAATGAAGGAATTAAGTTAGGAGCTTTTTTTATAATAGGCAGACTTTTGGCCGTAATCTCACTTAATGGCAAGCGACGATACGGCTGAGGATGGGTCATGAGTGCCTAGAAACAGCTTATTTACTCTTTTCTTAAAATAATTTATTTTATAAACGCGGTCGCGGAGTAAAATCCAACGAATTTTAAATTTAGGGGCACGGCAGTGCCCCCGCCAAGTGGAGCAGAAAATTTATTTGAGCGAAGAATATTCAAAACATTCTCCTGCTATCCACAACTGACTTATAGGTAGTTGTATTACCTTAGCTCTCAATATCCCGAGCGTGAGAACGAGCGAGAAGATGAGCTTGTCCTTCTCGAACAGGCTGCGGCAGACGTTCTCATAGATGCTCTTGGTGAAGAACGCGTTGAGGCTGGACAGGCGCTCATCCAGGTCATCACTCTTCGGCGAGTTTATGATCGCCTGGTTGTATAAGTTTATGAACCTGAAACAGTCTCTTGTTAAGGGACAGGTTCTTTACAAAACCAACGGTTATTACAAAATAAAATTGACCAGGTTTAAAATGGGTTTAAATATTAGCCGACAGCAGAGAAATGAATGACACATTCGTGAAATAACCTAATAGAGAAGCGCTTTTCTAATTGGCTAGCTAATAGCTTAGTCCTGTCTTAAACCCGGTACTAAGTTTTTGGAATAACGGGTAGGGGTTTTATAATGTTTTGCTTAAATTGTGAGGTAGTAAGCAAAACTGGTTTAATCTGAAAATCATTAGGAATAAAGAGGAAAGAAGAAGAAAATATAGAAGTAGAAGACTTATAGAAAATATAGTAGAATTTTTAAAGGGCTCAATTAAGTATTAAAGCTATGATCTGGTAAAGAAAAACACTCACCAATTGAGCGAGTACTGGTACATGGGGTCTATAGCACCCAGGTCGGATATGCAGAAGAACAGCACAGAACTGTGCTTGGACACCGGCACGTACAACAGCCTCGCTTCGTCTATCTCTTTCTCGGTAATGGCGGCGGACGCCTGCTTCGCTTCGATCTCGATTGACAGCACTTTCGATGAGGATAGGATCTGGTTAGCGGATTCATCTTCTAGAATGTTGCCGGCTGATGACAGGACCTGGTGATAGTGTTATGTTACAGCATAATTACTTTACTAAACCATTTCGGTTTATGAAAGGTTTTCGTACAGTTAAATATCGTGTCGTGAAACGTCCGATGTTAGATTTCGCACTGTCGTTTATTAGCAAAGCTACGTATGACGGACGCAGCCGCCGTAACTATATGTACCTATCTATAATACATAACAATTCACTATGATTTTTTCTAGAGTAATCAAAATCTCAGGCGAATTTATTTCAATATTTTTCAAGCTTGGGCTTAAACCACCTCATTTTACTATGTCACTTCAACCTTTAGTTTTTTGTAAGTTTCGTACACGATGGCATTGCTAAATGAAAGGCCTACCACCCAACTCAATGGCTTTCAAACTGAAGACTCATTTTTTTCAGATGTCAAGTTGAAAACTATTTCGAGAGCCATAGAATTAGGCAGTACTTAGCAGGCTTACAGCTACAGAATTTGCTCTAGCAGTCCATGAACCAATTACAATAATAGTAAAACTTATTAGACGTGAATTTGACAAGCAATTACGGTATCATGTACTGATCAGCGCACGGGGAACATAACGTAAATCTTTAGAGACAATGATGATTTAATATTAATGCACTAGAAATTGTGGGGGAATTGTCAACAGAATCACAATACCTCCAAGATTTTGTCCTCAATCTCTTTCAAAGTTCTTTTATTGTTGGCTCCCTCCACGATGAGCTGATTCTTCTTCAGCTCGAGCTCGGGTCGGTCTTGCGCCACCACGATGCCTAGAAGCTGGTCTTGGAGACCTTGCGGCGTGATCATGAAGTTCAGCATCGTTACCTAATGTGCAGGAGAACAAAGAACATCGTGTTACACGTCGTCAGCTAAACCTTGTAACTTTATATAAAAAAATACTGGAGACACAAGAATCTTGATGCGTTTAGAGTTTGAGGATTTTAAAAAAAATTCAATTTAGATAAAAATGGAGTTACGAGGTATGATCCTTTAGCCGACGAGATTAGTTAAATCCAGCAAAACTCCAAACAAGGATCCACCATCCCTGTACCATAGAAAAATTAATCACCGTTGACCCAGAAGAGTAGGCTAGCCACACAAATGACAAAAAACCAATGAAGTGGTCGTCGTATTCTCTATTTCTTCTCATTCTTTATTACTTGTAAATTAACCTTCAAAATGTATTCTGGCGACAAAGTGTAGCGTTAGCCATTTTCAGGTCGTACGGATCATCTTTATGCTAAATTTGATTTGCACAGCATGAAACGTGACAAAAATGCTTTAGCAATAAATTAGCTTTGTGTATCTCGGGTTTCAAGGATGACACAGATATTTAGGACTTACTTTTACAGCAATTTCTGGCAAGTAGTGGGGATTGCTTAGTCGGGTTGTGATGTAGAAGCGGAAGTTGTGGTTGTACTCTAGGATGTTGTCGCCCAACTTCAGGCAGTCTATGCCTCCCGATCTGCGGCCAATTTAAATTTATTGATTAAAAGGTGTAATGACTCAACGAAAAACTAAGCATAATATGAGACTAAGAATTAACGACCATTGCAGAATCTTCGTATCTCTGCAGATTTTTTGAAATGGCGGACCAGGCTGTATAAAGCAGGTAATTTGTCAACGTCACAAATTTCTCTCTTCAAAATACTCACATGAATCACGTCATGATATGTTATTTTGTCCGCAACCTCTGTATAGGAGATCGGAGATACTGAAAGACCTTTCTCACCACAGGTCCTTAATCTACTAGAAAGTAGTTGTCTAAGCCAAAAGAGGTCAAGCAACTAAAGAGTACATGCTCCAGCACAGCATCAAGATATTCTCTGATAAACTCCATCATCACGAGTGGGTTTTGTTATATTGATCTAGTTATTATGTTTCTTCTTCCTCCTGAATTTACGATAGATATTTTAAAGAATCCTCACCTAATGACATTTCTCAAGAGTACAGGCTCTAGCACAGCGTCCAGCTCTGTCCCCTGATGTTCTTCTTAATGACAGAGAATCCCATCTAGATGGAGTTTTCTCACTTTGATCTTATCATGTTCCTTCTTTATTCTTGAAATTGGGGTAGCTAATTCTAAAGAATCCTCACCTAAAGACATTCCTCAAGAGTACAGGCTCCAGCACAGCGTCCAGCTGTTCCCTGATGTTCTCCATCATTACGGGAAAGCCCATCTGGATGGAGTTCTCTAACACACGCACGTAGTTCGGGTCGGTTAGCTTGATTACTTTCAGCTGGTTCTCGCGTTCCATGTTCTTTATCCATTTGTTTGCTTGCTCTGGTAACAAAAAATATATTAAGGAAGAGTTTGATTTTTTATCGCTGGTATTTCGAAGTTATGTGTAACTTAAGCGCATTGATATAGAACACTTCTTATAGTCGTCCGGAAATGTGAAGAGATTTGGGTATACATACAAACCCGCTTGACTTTATTTTATAACCCAAACAGGTCAAACTAATTCGTTTTAGTATTTCTTTTAAAAACACTTTTCAATCAAGATTATCGCATCTTAAAGCACTGACCAAGGCCAGTGTTTTAAGATGCGATAAAATAACTAAGAGTTTTTTAAGTATTTTTTTTTACTAACAAATGAACGTAATTAGTCTGAAATTATCATTACTTAATCAAAAAAAGAAAAGGGTTATAAACTCGAAACAAGGCGTCTTTTTTAATTCAAAGTTAATTCACTCGAGGCAACAAGCTTATTTATGCGAGACACCAAGTTTTAGAATTTGGAAACAAACACTGGCAGAGTAAGTCACTTCTCAATTGAAAAGGTATAGCAAATGCATTTGGCACATAAAGTCTATCATCCACATAAAACAATATAAGTTTTGTTAACCATACCTTGCGGGTCGATCATAAGAGGCCACCGCCGCGACTTCTCCACAATGATTCCGTTCTCAATTGAGAAGGCGTCGACTGGCAACCCTGCGATGTTCCACGCGCGGATCACCACGGGCTCGCCCAGGGTTGTCATCAGGGAGAAAGATTCGGAGCACGGGATTTCTGAGGGATAGATGTGTCATTAAGAGCTGAATGTAGCAGACATTATCAACTTATTTCAGTTAAAATTCATTTGTTTGCTAACAATTTATTCGGGTCAATACCAATGAATAAAACCATGTTTTTTTAATGAGATTTCTTGATAACAGCATTTTTGATATTTCAAAT
This sequence comes from Pyrausta nigrata, assembly GCA_949316185.1. NCBI lineage: Eukaryota > Metazoa > Arthropoda > Insecta > Lepidoptera > Crambidae > Pyrausta > Pyrausta nigrata. The sequence goes on from OX438943.1 coordinate 1,849,993, forward strand.
CAATTCCTAAACGTTGATACCTATAAGGCCAGTGTCGTGTAAGTTGATTAGGTGATTAAAAACCTTCCGTCTGCTGTCAAACATTTACCACCTTATTATAAAACTTACAAAAAACTTAAGTATGTTTAAACCAGGATAAAATATTAGCAGAGAAACTATAAATGACTGTCATTCTTTTCTAATGTTATCACTTCTAATTCATGACATAACCTAATAGAGAAACTCCTTTCTGATTGGTCGGCTAATATTTAACTTGGCTGGTACTAAGTTTTTAAAATAAGAGGGTTAAGGTTTTTAAGCTGAACCAACCAATGTAGCAAGTTTTATTATTGGTTCGGCGATTACGCAATCAATGTTTTAAAGAAACTGTAAGATATACAGACTGGCCATGTAAATCGTAAATCAAACGCAACAGAAAAATTAAAAAGGTTATTCCTGTCATCCATTTTTTTCTACTATTTACAGGGCTACCTTCTTGTATACCTATATTTTGATAAAACAAACTGAACACTGCGAATAAAAAACGATTAATTGTGACGTGATAATTTAGGAAGTAAGTAATTAGGAATCCAATTATTAAATACTCACTCAAATCAATGGTCCTTGTGTTCCAAATCTGGACAATCTCCCTTCTGTAGTTGACCGTGTAAGGACCGAGGTACGCTATAAAGCCAGCCGACAAGAGCACGTCACCTGAAAAAAAAAATTGCTTATTATACATTTCAGATATTATCTGTCGGAAGCCAGTATGAGGAGTTCATAAATCAAACACCCGAACTGAATCACTAGAATTATACACCACATCAGGCGCAACAGCTTTATATACAGGATTATTTTAAAACAATAACACGCTTCAAGACCGATTCTGGTGCATAAATAGAGCAATCTCTATGAGGCACACATCGAATAAAATACTGATTGTACAACTGTTTTTTTTAGATTTCGACGTTGGTCTTATAGTTAGTAGATATATTCTTTTATAAAATAACCCTGTAGCAGGCCTGTGTATCTTCCCGCGCAAGTAGCAAAAACGTACCTACGCGCGGCGACCCCTTTGTAAGGGACTAAACAAGTTGGGTGTCGCTAGCCGGCAGGACACGATACTAGGTTGCTGGTTGGACAAGCGTGATAAAGTCCTAGAAAGATGCGCTAGATGGCGTAAGTAGCTTCTTGTGGCAGTCAACCCTATCGCGTTGCGTGATAGTACGTCACTGAATTTATTTATTTATTTTATTTGGGACAACAACAGCTTATAACTAGACATTTTACATGAGTTAAACACTTGATTAGCCAATAATAGTTGACCACGATATTGCTATGAGTGGTGGACATGTAGATTTTGGTAAGCAGACTAATATTACCTAAAATTATACAATACTAAATGTGTAAAACATGACATTCCCATTGTAGGCGGCGTAGACATTCAGTAGGTGTAGAAAAGTGAAAACACTGAACTTTGACGATAACTTGACTATATTTTGAAAGGACGGTAGGTTACAGATTTATAGAGAAGGGTAGCGTGCAGCATGCGTGGGTCGCATTTAGACTGGTTTTGCAAAAATTTCAACGGATTCGGGTGCACAACGCGCCTACGTCCCGCGCCCCTCACACCCCTCGCGCCCCTTGCGCGTTTAGTTCTAATACAGATTAAAATTAGTACAAACTGTTCCATGCATTTTTTAGGTAAAAAATATAAACTATTCAGACATTAAGTAGCAAGGAAAAATAAAATTTAACAAACTTATTAAATACTAATGGTTGTGTAATCGCGTCGCTAACACCAATACTTATGATGTGGTACAGAAAATTGCGACTAAAATAAGAAATATTGAATGAATAAAGTATGAAAGCCTAGCCTTAAGGTGCATTATGAATCATATTCCAGAGTTATAAGATTAGGAGTCATATTCTTATTAGTAGGAATCATATTCCAGAGTTATAAGAATAGGTTAAGTGTATTATGAATCATATTCCAGATTTATAAGAATTAAATTATCTTGCAATGTATTTCTGTTGGTGTCTACACGAAAATGTGCTTGAGTCAGAGGCGAACTGAATTGCACCATATCGTTAACAACATTGAGTAGATATTTCTTTGAATTTCATTACAAATTCATACTTCTGTACGGAGTACTAGTACTTATTCTGTGCCAGTAGTCGAAACTAAATTAATTAGTTTAGATAGTGTCTGTCGGGGATAAGGCCCGATAGCAAGTCGGTCCGACACACCTTCTCGCTACTCGCCAATCAGCTGTGCAGCTCGATACAGTTTGCCAACATCCACAATCATTATCATTTATTATTATTAGCCTCAGGACCACCGCTGAACACAGGCCTCCTCATAGATTTCCAAAGTAACCTGTTACAAGCGGCCTGCATCCACTGCGATCCTGAGACCTAAGGTCGTCTGTCCATCTTGTTGGGTAACGCTACGCTTTTGATCAAATGGTCTCACTGATCTATAATACAAGTACGCTGGACTGCATACTGTCAACCTAAAAATGAAGCCATTAACTATCGCCATATTGGCGCTGATTGCTGTAGTGAGCGTGTGGCGAGCGTCCACGGAACTGACTAGAGTTGACATAAACGTACGGAAGATACTCTATTTTAGTTTCCTGTACACTCGGTGGGGGCGCTTTGATATGGCACAAAAGTTATCTGTCATTTCTCTAAGAACCTTTAGTCCAGCGTAATTGTATAATAGAGGTCAGTGGATGGTCTCCAATCAACGGTCATCACTTCTTCGCGCTGAAAGTAAAAGAAGGAAATATCCACGTTACCAATAATGTTTCCTAACAGCTTTTCTAACTGGTGCGCCAGATCGGTCCACCGCGCCTTCTCCCCGCCCAAGCCGCCAATCAGCTGTTCAGTTCGAGACAACTTGGCAACTTCCATCATCATCATTATCAGCCGCACTAGGTCCACCGCTGAACATAAGCCTCCCCATAGATTTTCAAAGTGACCTATCACAAGCGGCCTGCATTTAGAGTGATGCTGGGATCTTTATAAGGTCGTCTATTTATCTTGATACTACGCTTTTGATCAAATGGTGTCCAATCAAGAACCTATGTCCCAATGGTCATCAGTTCGTCGCGCTGAAAGAATAATAAGGAAAAATCCACGTTACCAATAATGTTCCCTAATAGCTCCTCCAGTTGGTGCGCCAGGTCGGTCCACCGCGCCTTCTCACCGCCCAACCCGCCGATCAGCTGTTCAGCTCGAGACAGCTTGGTCGAGCACAGGTCTATCTCGTCTTCTAGACCTTTCTTTTTGCGGGTCATCTCGGCGAACTCGTCGTTTAGGGCCTAGCACAGAGAGGCGTAATTTATGAGTTGAGTCTCGATACATGAGAGTTATATATTTGATAATGTGATTACGAATGGGAAATTCAGATCCTTTCGTAAACAAAAGGGATATTATATTTATTCGTAAAACATAAACAAAAATGAACTTCTCGTTCAAATCTTCAAATAAGGTAAAACAAGTAGGTAAATGCATTCTTGGGAATTGTATTTTTTAACAATATACCTACCTGCATTTATCAACTTCCTATTGTTAAACAAGTCACATGTGAAAACTACTCTAATCCTACTATCGAAGAGGTCAATTATAAAATTCTAGACTATTTTGATGATGAGAATGTAAGGAGAGTTTACTGATGTATATCTTTATTTAGACCATTTTTGGTAGCTGATAGTGACTGAGATTGTTTTAGCAAAATGTAAAAAAGTGCTGAGAGTCTGAGGTTTGCCTCGAGGCACTAGTAGGGCCCAAAAATAATGAGACATGTTCTGGGCCCATGTGGGCCAATATTTTTTATTATTTACGCTATTAAGTGGCATTTTGTCGCAAATTGAATTAATCATTTCTGAATAATTAACCATTATTACTTTGAAAAGCTTTTAGTAAGCATATTCACCGTCATACAGTGCACTACTACTCACCTGCAGCTTGTCGAGCACGCCTTGCAACTGCGCGCGTTTCTCGTTGAGCGTATTCATTTGCATCTGCAGCTCTGCTTCTGCCTCGCCCAATGCAGCTTTCTTCGGCGCCACCACCTACAAACGACAAGAGGAGCATTTAAGCACAAAATGAATAATACCTACTCATCATCATCACATCATCAGCCTGTGGAGTCTCACTGCAGGACAAATGGCCTCCCTACAAGTTTACCACTCTTCACAATTTTGGGCCCTTGCAAAAAGGAACCCATATAGGATAACTTTGTTGTCCGCCTGTCTGACAATACCCTTTTGTTTAGGAACGCTTCGAGGTATCAAATTGAAGTGAACATCAATACCCATGACTGCGGTCCCTAAAAGCTGTAAAATATCAAACTTCTATGTTGACGCAATCCAAATTTATATCTATTTCTATTTTCAAACATTTCGGAGAGAAATCAAAACCTATCTATGGGAAAAACCTAGGATACATAGGCCTATAATAAAAAAAAAAAACAAAAATCTTAAATTTTTCCTTCGATTACAAAAATACATTTTTTGCACAAGTTTGTATGGAATCCTCAATGCTGTTGTCCGACGCACACTTGTCCGGTTTTTCATTTTCAATAGACCCTTCTGGGTATAAAACTATATACCAGATAAAACATTACAATATGGACATTGAATACAGTACCTTGATGACCCGATCGTACACGTCCATGGCTCGCACCCAGCGGCAAAGCCCCTCGCAGGCGGATGACACCTTCGAGATCACCACTGGGTCGAATTCTCGGTCCGGGATGTACCTGATTTTAAAAGAATAAATAAGCAAAAATTTAAATGAATATGCTTAGATAATGGCATTCTACTTGATTGTGTGTCAGATCTCCTTTCCGCTCGTCAGTCGAAGCAGCAACTAAACTTTAATTCGTAATCGGTGAGTGTCAAAATGACCTAAAGTTACGGAAGCAATTAGCAGAAACATCTATAGGTACTTGCCTCCGTTGTGAGCTAGAAAGTCTGAGGCCACAATGACTTGTTACGATATCAACGCATACTTTCGTTCCTCCTTTCGAGGATCCCATGGCAGTTTGTGTCTCCAGGACACAAAAGCTTTTGGCTAGTACTATTTATATTTTGTACTTTTGGTCACTAGTAATGACTTACTTGTCCCTAATCTTCTTCATGACGGCGGGCGGTATGTTGTCCTTGTCGTAGTTTTTCAGGCTTTCTAGGAATTTCATGTCACCCAGCATCTTCTGTGATGGGCCCCAGAAGTCCTCGTATGGTTTGCCTGACAAAAGTAAAAAGCTTAATCATCGTCAAAAATAAATCATCATCAGACATTAGGTATAGTCACTTTAGTCTTCATATTCTATTGTAACTTTAATTTTGCATCATAGCTATGCATTGAAAAACTCATAATCACCATTATTATGAAAGTTATTATACGGCTCGGCTAACAAGACGTAGGACGTCCACTGCTGAACATAGGCCTCCCCTATGGTTTTCAACAACGACCAGTTGCAAGCGGTCTGCGTCTAGTGTGATCTTGCAATCTTTACAAGGTCAACTCAAGAGATTTCCATTTTACAATTTACGTTGCTTATCTAATGAACAAGTAAGTTTTGAGTAAGTACATAATATGGGATTAAACTAATTAGCATCACACCTCATTTTCTTATTTGGATACAGCGATTTCTTTACTTCGGAGAAAATCCCTTTAAAGTCTTTTATTTAGTTGAAATAAAAGACTGATTTGCGAAAATGTTACAACAATGAGCAGATCTTCTATGTATATTGTGAAGGCGTTGTCAGCAAGCGTCAAGAGGTGGTGCTTGCAAGTCTTCGGGAGTTTGTTCTTTTAAAGCGATGTATTTATCATCGCTCAATAGGTAGATATGCCCTAACTAAGACACCTATCGTCTTCAAGCAAATCAATAAGTACAGTCGGCAGCACAAAAGTCATAAGTCATTTATTTATGCATATACACGTCCCAACAGATATTTTTTACCTACCACTGCTTCGGGACAAATTCTGGGCTAGTGCTGGTGCACGTCAGGCTACCCGTTTGAACTACGAAAAAAGCTTTTATTACATAGGGAATAAAAGCGGTCTCAAGGTCAAAGTGGGGTAGTAGAAACGTGCGGCCGTGTACCTACTGAAAAACTTTATGATACGTCATGTGCGGACTTGAAGAAGTTGAGGGTCTTACCATTGGCGTCCATCTTCCTATCTCCTTTGATCGACTTCATGACACACACCGCTTCCATTACCAGCTTCACTCCAGCCGGCGGATTCTTCATAGACTTCACCAGGGTGATGTCTGCTGGCTTGAGCGTGTTGAGGGCAGACAGAGCTGCTTCTAGGGCGGGAACTGCTTCAGCCAAGTCAGATTCGCAGTCATCTTTGATGGCCTGGGCTGCTGCGGCGGCTTCGTTGGCTAGAGCTTCGTCTGCACCCACGATCTAGGGGTAAATTCACTACTAGTTGAATAAAATAGCGTTATATGTAACATATCTTTAAGCGGATGTAGGTAAGGCCTGACTAAATATATACCTCTCAAAGCTGAAGTATAATTCACGTAATTAACAACATTCACTTATTGACAAGATGCTACCATTTATTGATTTGATCCGCTACCACCTGATGTAGTAGCTCAGATTGCAAACTATTCTTTCTCTTTAACTATTGTTTTTTTTTAAAATTGATAAGCATTCATTTTGCAACCTAAATATATTATTGCACTTGAAAAAATGACCGCTAGAGGCGGGAAACGAACCCGCGTTCCTCGCATGCCGGGCGATTGCCTAACCTCTCGGCCACCCTGGCGTTGGCAGAGCCTGTCGAATTTTCAAGTGCTTCTTAACGCTGTAATGCCGCGTTGCTTTCATCAATGTTATTGGGATTTTACCCTCAACACTCGAAAGAAATACTATTGCAAGTATTTAACAATCGAAAGATGAAGCTTGCAAATACGATAAATTATTGTTTTTTTTAAGTGATAAGCATTCACTATGCAATCTAAATATATTATTGCACTTGAATAAATGACCGCCAGGTTGGGAGGGTCCGCCCCTGGCGGTCATTTTTTCAAGTGCAATAATATATTTACTCTTTCTCTTTGTGCTTTGCATCCAAATCTTTGGTCCTTACTTTTTATCAGCTTTTCTTACCTCTTTCTGCTTCTCCACAACCACAGTGTCCTGTTCGATCTTGATCATGAGCTTCTCAGTCTTATCCGAAGTCTCCACGAGCAGCGGTTGTAAGTCGCGCAGATTCTGCTGCATCACTGCCACCTGGCCTGCTGCGAAGTCCAGCTGTTCCAGGCCTGTCTCGTATCTGAGCAACGAAAATATGAATACCATGGTTACCTTAAGTAAAAGAGGTCCAGCACTCTGCAGGACGAAATCCGTATTTTCTCTGTAAATCTCTAGCCACTTACTATGATAGTAAAACACGAATATACCCCGAGGGCTTAACTGAGTCCTCACCTGCGGGGTACAGGGGTACGGGGGTAGACGAAAACGGGGGCTATAGGCGGTGCGGGCGGCGGGTGCTTATTAGGCATGGAAGATTTCATGAATAGCAGATGAAAAATCATATGAAATGAATTTCATTGTTCACACCTGCTATTTTTTTTCATATAGACTGCTACAAATCGCACTCTGCGAAATCATAGATCATGCTCATTTCATTTCATTCATTGATGACTGCTTGTAGCAGAGCAAGTCGCGAGCGACCGAGTAGGAATGATTTGCCCTAGGTGCGTGTTAGAAAAAGACAAACACACTTGTTATGCGATCATAGGTGACGATCGATACTGGGTGGGCATTTTAAGAACTTTCAACTTATGAACATAAAGTTTAGATTCGTTTGCCATGATTTTTCATGACAACCTAAATATGAGATTTCATATTAGTAGCAAATTAGCAACCGTTCACAATAATTCATATTTCATTATAAGTAGCAAATAGCAAAAAGTGTTATATTATGACACTGCGAAAAATAATCATTGCCAATGAAATTTCACATGTGATTTCATATGAAAAAAAATCATCATTTCATGAAATGAAAATGAATTAAAAGTAGCAATCATTTCCATGCCTAGTGCTTATGATTTGATTTTTAAAATTCTAAAATTAGAATTCTTTCAGAATTCATACCACCCAATCAAATCGAAGCGCCCACCGGGCGGTAGGGTGCGGGCACACCATTCACTGTCACCGTTCTCGTCTTCCCCGCACTCCTGTGTACACCGCCTAACTGAGTCGTCGCCTGTGGGGGGCAGGCGACGACTCAGTTAGGCGGTCGGACTATAAGTGTTATAGTTATAGTCCGAAATGCTCGTGCGCTGGCCACGTGCATGGTGCACGTGTAAACAAGGTTGTATAAAATAAGGTCACTGATCATGAGAGTATTGAATGAAATCTATTTACGGCGGATATAAATTGATGGATGAAATGAAAGTAACAATTAATAAATGCTAACGGATGAAGGACGAAATCATTTCTCATATTGTATAATAACAATACTTCAATTACCTACATAAAACCACTGTATATTAATATCCAGCTAAAATATTGACATAGTTTTTACCTGATCCTCGCCTTTGTGATCTGATCCACTTTCAAGGCATACAGGGTCATGAAAGCCTTGATTAGCTCCAAGTAGCTGGTAGGCGTCACGTACACTTTACGCTTCTGCTCAGAGTAGAATCTGTAAAAAGTTAGAAAGTTAGTATTTTCTATCTTTAAATAACTCGGAAACAGCTCAGGGGAAGTTATTGGCATTGACACCCCCGTGCCTCGTGCACCTTAAGCCGTTGGTCCTGCACCTGTTCTCTATCCAGTCATGTCGGAGTACCGTCTCACCGAACCACGAGAGTGGAGGAAACGAGAGTGCACCTGTGTATTGCGCACACACTTTTCACTATTATTTCACCTGCGTACCTTATTGATCTTTGTCGGGATTGGCCGCCTTAGTCGTTTTCGTTACTGTTATTGTATTATGAAAGCCTCTATTTACCATCAATTAGGTCAGGTCAGCATCTTAAGAAGCTGTACAAGTACTTCGTCAAAGTAAGAATTTCTAGAGTTACGATGAAGTCATGAAACTTTTAATATACGTTTTTTGAGTCACAGGCAGAGCCTGTCGAGATTATTGCGTTCCTTTTGTGTATCGATATGCTTTCTCCATGTCAGTCGTCTATCTAGTCTATCAAGTACTTAACCGAATCATTGTGAGAGAGCTGGTTTTCACCTAGCTTCACTGGTGGACAAGTGCTATGTCGCAGAGCAAGCGTTACCTACACTGTTGGAGGCGCTGGTTCTTATAAGTCAGTTTTAAAGCCATTTGTTTATTTCATTAAGACTGCGTTGTAAAAGCAATGAGTCTTGGCCATTTTTTTATGCCAGGATAGCGGTGTCATCAGCGGAATATAAGTTAGTCAAAGTACTAAACAGCTATATTTGATGCTGACCGTACTTTTTAGGGCGAAGGAGAACAGCCGTTTCCTTCACGTACGGTCGTATTATTCGTAGTAGCTGTTAGAATATGTTTGCATGGGAAAATCAACCGTGTTGTTCTATGACACGCGAATGATTTTCAACCTTAGGTACAGAATAAGTACTAGTACTGAAGTTTGACTTTACAATGGTATTCAAAGAAATATCTTCTCACAACGATATACTGTAAGTTAGTTCGCCTCAGAGTCAAGCGCATTTTTGTTTAGACACCTACCAAAATCCATTGTAACATAATTCCATTGTTATAACTCAAGAATATGATTCATAATACACTAAACCTATTAAGTGACGTCCTATCGCGAGGCGCGCTAAGGTCGACTGCTACAAAAAGCTACTACCGCCCTTTTCTAGCACTTTATTCATGCTCGTCCAGCCTACCTCGTAGTGCCGCGCGCCGCCGGGGAATAAAACGCGCGCGCGTGTCGCTTTCACTCGCGAGTCCCAACTAAATTAGCTCATTACGGCGTATCGTCGCGCGTAGGTACATTTTTGCTACCCACGCGGGGAGTTACATAGGCTTGCCTTAGGGTGATAGAGCACAGAGACCCGGCCTCCCTCCGCCTTCGGCGCTCAGGCCGCGGTGCCAGAACGAGTGGCGCCCCGACGGGAGGGTCTCGGGCAGACGGTGTGGGGACACCTCTGCCCCATCACCAGGGACCCTCCTGAGAGACGGCGCACTGTACGCCCAGTGCGCCGTTTGGAGAGGGGGGTGCTCCCCCCTTCGTGGAGATCCGCCCTCGAAATTAGAGAGCGGACGTTGCCGCTGGCAGGGTCGCGGGACTGTCGAGATACCGCGGCCCCTGCTGTCACAGCCAACACATGCGGCGGGCGTCGTCAGGTTTTAGTGGGTATACCCGAGTCCGGGGGAGTTCCACACACGCCTCTCCGTTCCCCGACGGAGAGGTACGGTGCGTAAGGCATTTCCTGACGTAAAAAAAGGGTGATAGAGCACTTTGTTGTCCTGACTGTACCTGTCGCTGAGCTGCACGACGGTCATGTGGAACAGCTGGCACATCTCGACGCATGCGACGCGTAGCTCGTCTTCGACGTTAGGCATGCGCGCGATGAACATCGACGCCACTCGCTCCAGCGCTTCTGGCGGCCACGCTGTGAACCTACGGACGAATGTTTTTATTTTTACCCGACAGAGAAAAGAGGGTTATGTTTTTCGAGATTATTTATGTTTAATTGTTTGGAACGGCCGACAAACCAAGTTTTTGACATATGAGGTGTCGTTGAATTTGTCAATATTGTGACGGAACCAATAATGGACAAGAACCAATCATGGACATTTAAAAATAAAAACCCTAATATTTTTTAAATGTATGATGTATTTTTGTAAAAGCAACACTACAACATAAATAGCACACGTTTCCTGTCATAACTGCCAAAGAATTTTTAAAAAATTGAGCCATTTTCTTCAAGATGGTGCGCAGTAGTCCCGCGTCTATGTAACAGCGGTCAAAAGTGGAAAACTTCTGAATAAACTAAAATACTTTGTAAAACATTGTTTAATATCATATTATTCTACTGAAATTAAATTAATACACTCTTTGGGTAAAGAAGACTTCTTTTTTAGGCAAATTTCGCAAACCAGTGATATAAGAATCCGACGTTAATAGCAATATCGGTTTAGCAAATCGTTGTTGCATGTAATTCTGGAATTCTTTCGCGTATTATGCTGTCGAAAATACTTCACATCTTTATTTTTTGCTTCTGCGGCCCCTTCAGATAGTTGTCCTATAGACAGTAGAGCATATTCTTTAACCTCAGGTCCATAATAATAATAATAAGTTTATTTGTCCAAACAAAATGATAGTGCATACATTAGTTATAATTACAGTTAGATTTTTCGTCGCAAGTTGTTAGCAATAATGACATCTACCCTCCGCGCTAGTAACAAAACTGTGTTGCGGCAGAGTAGTGCGTCGTCTGCTAGTGACGAGTTTTACAGTATATGCAAAAAGGACAGATAAAACGTTACAAGTGCAAGCATTAATAACAAAGTAAAGTTTAAGTGCTCGAACATTATGCCAACTTGTTCTTAAATTATATGAATAGAAACTATACATAGCATACAGTAATATATTGAAGTTTTTTTTTCAATTTACGGTTATAAAGATTCTAAATAATATATGAAGTACTCACACCGATGAAGGAAGATAATACCTTAGATATGCTTAGCTGTTTCTATTGCATATTCTTCGTAAACTTTAAAGCCGTTGGATAGTAATTTTAAAATTCCAGAACATCTATATATTAAATTTCTATTTAGACCTGTAATTTCGGCAGATATCTCAGGATTTTCTCCTCTTAGAACGTTGACTGCATTCTAAAAATGGCTTCTTTGGTCTACCGAATCGCTTAGTTCCAGTACAGGTTCCAGGAATATCTTGCTCATGGACCTTTCTGTTCCTTAGACAAATTTTTGACAGGGTGACAGTTTTCTTTACGCTTAACCAGTCAAAATGTCTACTTTAAAAAACTGTTGTAGACTGTTTTGAGAACAACATAAACAATAAGCATAGTTTTGTGCCAAGGCCGCTATTGTTTTACTTTAAAAAGTTTTTTTTTATTGTCTATGCCTCTGCCGGGTTCCCGCTTCCTGTTTCGATTTAAGCGCGGTGCGTGCGGGTCGGTCCCGGTCAATATCTGTTGAATCACCTAAATTTGTGCGAAATAGACATTGTAACTTATGTATTACACGTTATTTACGTTGTGAGCTATCATAAAAGTGTGAATTGTATTGCTAGCAAAGTACCTATACAATAAATGACAGTGTTGGTGTTGTGCAAAAGGACATTTTTATTTCATCTGCCTGCAGCCCTACACGCCCCTCTGGCATTTATCACACGCATTTTAATGGACAGTCCGTCCATTTGGTCCTTCGAAGAAAAATCAGCAGTATGAAAATCAAGAAAAGCATCCACTTCATATCATCGTGAACACGAGTTTTTCGCGCCGACGCCATTTTATTCCGGACCGACCCGCCAAAACAGCGACACCAGCGAAGCAAATGTAAATATCACTTTAAGTGTGCCGAATGTAAACGGAAGCACAATACCCTCCTGCATGGAATTGAGCCTCAAGAAAATGCTAGTCCTTCAGTGTCCTTGCTTTCAAGCACCAGTGGGTCAAATTCACAGGTACTGTTGCCCACTGCACAAGTTAAACTCACTGGAAAGCATGGAAGACAAATTCTGGCTAGAGCACTGCTGCACCGATTGTGGGACGACTCGGATTGTCTCCTGTGCGCACCAACACTCATATTATGGGTATAACCAATATTGGCCAACCTGTTGACAAATGTATAAACCTCGAAGTACAATCCATGGTGTATCCATTCAAAACTAATGTCGACTGCCATATTGTAAAAACAATAACTACCCAATTGCCTCAAACTAACATTGACTTGTCATCAATTACATTCCCTGCCAATTGTAAGCTTGCTGACGCAACTTTTAACGTGCCTGGTGATGTGGACCTATTGCTTGGAGCTGATGTATTCTTTCAGGTGCTGTTGCCGAAGCCTGATGTGGTGTCTCCGCCCGCATCGAGCCAACAATTCACGGCAACAACTACATCAGCACAACAGCCTTCAATCATCCACACCGCATTCGGGGTCGTCGTCGCTGGCCGCAGCAAGACCAAAACAAGCAATCAGGTTGTATCTTTGTTTTGTAATGAATGTAATTCAAATATTAATGACAATTTGAGTGCATTTTGGAGTACGGAAAAGGTGCCTGAAATCTTCCCAGAGCAATTACCGGAACACGATTATTGTGAAAGGCTTTTTAAAGATACTACTGTGCTCAAAAACAATAAATTCACAGTCACAATGCCCACTAAAGTTCCGTTAGAACAAGTCAATTCTGAACTTGGGGAATCATTTCCATTAGCACTAAAAAGGTTCTATAACCTTGAGAAGCGACTGCAAAAAGACTCAGTACTTCTCACAGAATATACTAAATTTATACATCAATATATTTCTTTGAAGCATGGTACAATTATTGACATAAGTAGCTACGACATGTCTAAAGACCCGATTTACTTTCTCCCCCACCATGCCGTTATAAAAGAATCTAGCAAAACCACCAAGCTAAGGACAGTTTTTGATGGCTCCATGCCAACAACAAACAAAGTTTCACTAAATGATCTCCTCTTAAACGGTCCTGTGGTTCAAAAGAATCTTTTCGAAGTACTGTTATCATTCAGATTAGAAAAATATTATTTTATATGTGACATTCGTATGATGTTCAGATGTATTGAACTAGATCCACTACAACGACCTTTACAAAACATATTATGGCGCGACTCTCCTGATCAAGACATTTCTTGCATTCAGCTTAACACAGTTACATATGGCCTTAAGCCATCATCATATCTTGCCACTCGCTGCCTTATAGAACTTGCAGATAGGTATCAGGATCAGTTCCCCTTAGCATCTCAAATTCTAAGAAACAACACTTATGTTGATGACGTCTTGTCAAACAGTGACTCGCAGGAAACTTTAACTCAAATGCAAGATGAGTTAGTCAAATTACTTTCTCTGGGAGGATTTCAGCTGCACAAGTGGGCGTCAAATTGTAATAATATTCTTTTAAATGTACCTAAAGAAGCTCATCACTTTGGTAAGCTAGATCTACAAAAACATGACATGTCAGTCAAAACACTGGGTGTTACATTTCATGTCGAAGATGATGTGTTCAAAACCACATGGCCGGAGCCCTACACTAGTCTTAGTGACTCCAAACGTGAAATACTGAGTCACATATCAAAGTTTTATGATCCCATGGGTTTAATTGGTCCCATACTAGTACAGGCAAAACTAATTATGCAAAGTCTCTGGGCTACCAACACAAAGTGGGATTCGATTCCTGCTCCTGATATACGAACCATGTGGTCAAATTTTGTTAGGGATTTACATGAAATGAAACAGGTAAGTGTACCCCGTTGCGTGAAACCTCACGATACACGTATAGTACAACTGATAGGTTTTGCGGACGCCTCCTCAAAGGCGCATGGGTGCTGTCTATATTTGCGCACTGTTGATGCCCATGGCAAGATTCATGTTGAATTGTTGTGCTCAAAATCTAGGATAAATCCCCTTCGTAAACAGCTGACGATACCCAGGTTAGAGCTCAATGCTGCAGTGTTGCTGTCAGATTTGACTGGCAAGGTAGCGCATATACTGTCATCTAAAACTCAAGTTCATGACATTCACCTCTTCTCCGATTCGCAAATTGTCTTGGCTTGGTTACAAACCGATGCCACTAAACTGCAAACTTATGTAGCAAATCGAGTCAGAGCAATTACAGAGCATGCGCATAAAAATAGTCATTGGCATTATGTTAACACAGAGGATAAGATTCCCTCAGATTGTCTAAGCCGAGGCCTTCAGCCTCACGAACTTGAATGTAACAACTTATGGTGGCATGGACCCTCATTTTTATTTGATAGGAATTACAATTTTCAATCAAGCTGTGAACTTCCTATAGAGTTGCCAGAGTTAAAGTCCCCCAAAGACAACATTGTTTGTGCAACAGTAACATTAGCTTCAGATCTCTTTGAAGAGCTTAAAAAGTTCTCAAATATTAATAGAATGATTAGAGTATTAGCCTATATGCTGAGATTTTGTAATAACATAAAGCCTCAAGCTGTAAGGCAGAGTAATTTTTTGTCCTCATGTGAACTAAATAAAGCCTTGCGATTGATAATTAAATATGAGCAGGGTAAATTCTATCAACAAGAAATTAAATGTTTGTCAGATCAGACTCCAATCAAGGGTAATTTAAAACCTCTTTCACCCTTCCTGGATAGTGATGGAATAATAAGAGTGGGTGGCCGTTTAAACAATGCGCCTATATCATATGCAAAACAGCATCCCATTATTTTGCCCAAAGATTCAGATATCACTGCATTAATAATTAGAAATGAACATTTAAAATTACTTCATGCTGGTCAGAAATTAGTACTAAGTTCACTAAGACAACGATTTTGGATTGTAGACGGTTTACGTGCTGTTAAAAAGATATTACATAAATGTGTAACCTGTTTCAGAATGAAGGCCGCGGCGACCACTCAGCTGATGGGTTCCTTGCCTGCCGATCGAGTCACAGCCTGTCGTCCGTTCCAGAAGATCGGGACAGACTTCGCTGGGCCAGTGGCGGTCAAGAATAGCCGTATTAGAAAGCCGGTAATAGGAAAGGGTTACATAGTTTTATTCGTCTGTTTTGTTACAAAAGCAATTAATTTAGAGCTCTACTCTGATCTAACGACAGAAGCTCTTTACACGACGTCGTGAGAATTCATCTCACGACGCAACTTGCCCAGCGACGTCTACTGCGACAGTGGTTCGACATACAAGGGGGCAAGGAATAAATTAGATGAGTTGTACCGCTTGCACGCTTCCCAAAGCCACCAGACCACTGTACAAACATTTGCTTCAGAAAAAGGTATCGATTTTCACTTTATACCTAGCTATAGTCCAGTCTTCGGTGGTCTCTGGGAAAGCGTTGTTAAAAGTGTCAAATATCACCTGAAAAGAATTGTAGGAAAGGCTTTATTGACATACGAGCAACTTAACACTGTATTAGTAGAAATAGAAGGAGTCTTAAACTCAAGACCACTCACGGCTGTAACTTCAGATCCAGACGACCTCTCATATTTATCTCCAGGTCATTTTTTGACAGGCGCACCTCTTCATTGTTATCCTGAGCGTGACCTAACTAATTCCAAATCAAGTCTAGTTCAATTTTGGTCTGTGATCACTAATATGAAACAAACTTTTTGGAAATCTTGGAGTAATAATTATCTTACTATGTTGCAAAACAGGCCCAAGTGGCGTGATAGCACACCCAATGTAGCTATTGGTAGCTTAGTTATATTGCGAAATGACAATGCGCCTCCTTTGCAATGGCATATGGCTCGCATTACAAATCTATTTCCGGGTAAAGATGGCAAAGTACGTGCCGTCGAAGTAAAAACTTCTAATGGTCACAAACATAATAGGTCCATTACAAAGATATGCGTATTGCCGTTGTAGATTATAAGTAATATAGGTATATTAAGTTTTGAACTTTGTCACACACAAAAATTGTGATATCAATGCTTTCAACAATTCATTGTAAGCATGTTAGGAACGCGTCAAACTAATTTTGACAGTTTTACGCTAGGTAAATATACAAAATGTAAGAAATGTACACAGTAGAGTAATACTTATTGCTATAATTTTTAAGTACTGTTAACTAATCTTATATCTCACTTGTGTTTAATACTTTGGTAATTTGCACGCACCTGTATAATAAGACAATTGATACATAAGTATAGGTAAATAAATACTCATGTAAGAAATACACAAATGTAATATTGAGATAAAGTATTAGTATCTTAAATTTTTGTTGTTAGTTAGAGATTGTTTGATCAATGTTAACTATCGGTATCTTACCATTGTTACCTTCAACAATGTTGTATTCGTAACTTTTGTTTCTGAGCCCGCAGCTTATGTTGAGAACAACATAAACAATAAGCATAGTTTTGTGCCAAGGCCGCTATTGTTTTACTTTAAAAAGTTATTCTTTTTATTGTCTATGCCTCTGCCGGGTTCCCGCTTCCTGTTTCGATTTAAGCGCGGTGCGTGCGGGTCGGTCCCGGTCAATATCTGTTAAATCACCTAAATTTGTGCGAAATAGACATTGTAACTTATGTATTACACGTTATTTACGTTGTGAGCTATCATAAAAGTGTGAATTGTATTGCTAGCAAAGTACCTATACAAAAAAATAACTGTGTTGGTGTTGTGCAAAAGGACATTTTTTATTTCATCTGCCTGCAGTCCTACACGCCCCTCTGGCATTTATCACACGCATTTTAATGGACAGTCCGTCCAGACTGAGATGCCTTTTTAAAATACTCACAATTTTTTTGCACAGGTAATTACTATTATTTTCTAAATTCTTCATGTCAATATTTTCCTCCTCATTAGCTAATGATAACTTTAGATGCTGGTACAGAAGACGAGACTTTTCAGCATTCGTGCCTTTTATATCATTCTATTATATCATATTATATGACGACCGTCTTGGTGTAGTCGTTCGCGCCACGGACTTCTAAACCAGGCAGTTGCGGGTTCGAATCCCGCAAGGGGCAAATGTTTGTGTGATGAGCACGAGCATTTGTACCTAAGTCATGGATGTTTATAGATGTATATAAGTATGTCTATCTGTTATCCTAGTCACCATAGCACAAGCTCACGCTTAGTTTGGGGCTAGGTAATTGGTGTGTTTGTTGAAACAATTTATTTATTTATTTATATTATTTATAATATAAATAAATAAATAATATAATATTGAAAACGAGCAATGAATTTCTTGGCCTAGAACAGCAAAATAATTTGGCTTGGATTTTAAAGCTAAGTTAATAATGCAACTTTGGACCCCTACTGTCAAGGCCTTTGGTACTCTTGGGTGAAATTGTATACAAAATATAATAAAGCGTATTGTTAGCTAACGAATGACGTATAAATTGTTACGGGGCACGACGGGGAACTAAACTAAAAGTCTAAAAATATTCAATAAGTCATCAATTGTTTTTATCATATTTGACATGTTAATACCAGCCATATAACTCTAAAATTTTGACAAAAAATTACACATTACCTTTTTCCAGGATTTCCAGTGTTGAATGCACTAGTTACATATACAATTTATAAACAAAACTTTATGTAAACAAAGCTTAGGACGCGCTGATAGCAACCGTTCTTAGGCATGCAATCATTGACTTCTGACTCGCAAAAGTATACCAATTTGTTAAAAAACATGTCGGTACTTTAATATTTTCTAAAACTAGAGGTTTTTAACTACCTACCTGCGTAAAAATAAAAAGATTAACAGACAACAGTTTTTTTTACTTTTGACCTCTGCCGGGCCTTCTGTGTGGTGGCTTAAAAAGGTGTTGGCCAATGGCCTAAAATTTAAATCCGACCAAAAAATATTTACTTTTCTTGCGGAAATCACAAATAATAATAATATGTTTTTATTTCGGACTTGGTCCATAGTTTGTTAGCAGTACACGCAATCTTAAAAACTAGTGTTAGTTTATACAAATTAATTTTATAATTAATGACGCACAGTGTGCAGGCGCATCCAGTGCCGTAGCAGCGGTGAGTCCCACCGTTCGGCTAATGTGCTGAGGATGCGGTTTGGGCTGCTCCTCAGCCGACTTAAAAGCGACGCACAACGCTTTCTAACAATGGCGTGGAATCCATCTATTTGCATTTCAGCAAAGATGGTGGATGCGCTGCAATATCGCGGCAGCCCAAGCAGCACCCTCAGCGCGTTATTGTATTGAACTCTCAGCGCGCTGTAAGCACGCCGCGTATACCTTACCCATAGGCTGCAAGTGTAAAAGGTTTGGCAGTAAGCTTTAAACAGCGTCACCTTGACCTGATCCGTACATCTTGCAAACCTTCGGGCCAGCATATTGCAACGCACTGACAGGGCCGTTCTATGTCCAGGTTTTCAGTCTGATCTTCCGACACCCAGTGACCCAGATACTTAAAACGATCCACTCTATTAAGAGGAGTACCACGCAGATACAAGGGAGGTACATTGGCATAGGTTTTATAACCAGCTTTGAAAACCATTAACTCACTCTTCCTCGCGTTGTATCTGAGTCCGTGAGCATCTACGTATCGTTCGCAGATCTGCAACAGCCTACGCATAGCACTGATCGATGGGGCCAGCAGCACCATATCATCCGCATAACTGATGTTGTTTACGCAAATCCCACCTATGTGACACCCGATGCTGGCGCTGCTGAGCTCACCGATCAGTTTATTGAGCTCACCGATCAGTTTATTGAGCTCACCGATCAGTTTACAAAGAGATTGTGTGCAGCTTTTTGGTAATTACATTGTTTTATTATTTGCTACATGTATGAGACATTATTTTATGAAAACTTAAAAGTATTCAGAATATATTTTTATTTGAATATAAATATAAATATAATCTAAAATTATTTATTTTCGCGATGTTTATAAATGATATCATTTCAAATCTAGTTACCAGTGATGGAAAAGTGTTCATGATTGGGTGTCCATTACCAGATAATTAATTATGTCGCCAGAAAAATACACTGCTGCCACGGTCAGTACCTAATGGAGCAAAAATTGCAGAGGTTTCTCAAAGGTGTGGCGTCCCACGGACCACATAATATAATTTAATTAATGGGAAAAAGTTCAGTGTGCTGTGTAATGGTATCCAAAACAACCTTTTGGAAAGTTGAAGACGCGATCAAATAAACTGTTCACCTGATTGAACAGATTGAAAAAACTGTATGTTCTATGTCACTTTTGTGTACCATCGACCTCGATGGTACACAAAAGTGACATAGAACATACAGTTTTTTTTTCAAAATATAAAACGCCCTTAAATTATCGCTAGTCGCAACCCGGACACCCTGTATAAAAAATATATTTATACTCACCAGTCGATAGTACAACAATTAATAAGTGAGGGGAACATGCGCAGGCGGTTGCGGAACGAGTCCCCGATGGGCGACATGGCCAGCACGATCCGAAGGTTCGCCTTCACGCGCTCCACGTAGAAACCGAACATCGCAAGCGGGGTTGTCTCCATTTTCTTGCCCTAAAGTTTACAAAGACAATAAAGTATATATAGGTTTTAATATTTTTTAACACTCACAGTGTTCTTTCTTATTTATATAAGTTTAAATAAGAATGTGTATAGTGGATGGACTGCACGGTAGCCCAGTTGGTAAGAGCGTTAGCCCGGTTAGCCAAAGGCCGTAAGTTCAAATCCTACCGGTGTGCGAATTTTTGGTTTTCTATTTAAACTTATATAAATACATATATAGTAATTAGGGTTTACAATCTTCTTCTTTCCGTGTCGACTCGGGCGCTATATTTCTGAGGACCTATATTCAGCGACTAACAGAGCATTAAGATTAGCGTTTTACAAGTCCTAGCGTGTGTTTACAATTTATGTTGAAGTTAAAAGAGTCAGTAAGAATATGTCAGAAAACTCGCAGGAATTCATACTCACGTATAATGGTCACGATTGGATAGCATTGGAAGAGGGAACCCAAATTAATGGCAGTCAAAATAATAATAGTTATGCACACTGCTAGTTAATTAGTATGTTTTATTATGATTTCATTATTTGGTCAGGCCGAAAGTGTTCGGCTAGGAAGACATTATGCTTTATTCTAGTTCACCGAAGTAAGTACCCATTTCTTTTTTGATTGGTATACACAAACAATACTTACCGATTCCCTGACAGCAGCTTGCATCTTGTCAAGGATCTCCACTTTCTCGTCCATACCGTACAGATTAGGTATGTCACCCGTGTTTAGAAGCATGTTTATGTCTTCCACCATGCCTTCGTACATAATCTAGAAATAACACCAACATTATTGAACAGGAATTCCTAACAAGAAACATTTAAAGTAGTTTTATTAGTGGCACTGTATTAAATGTGAATAAATGCATATTGTGATGAGGGCGCTGCGGCAATTATTAAAGAAATCCCAGCCATAGCATAGTTATTAAGATAATGGAACGGTCTATGCTGGGGATCTCGCTAAGTGATAGAATCCGGAACGAGATCATCCGCCAAAAGACGAAAGTCATAAATATCGTTCAGAGGTGCAGTAAGCTGAAGTGGCAGCGGGCTGGTCATGTCCAGTACAGTCCACGTACAGTAGGAAGGTTCTCGAATGGACACCACGTCTCGGTCGATCATTTATTTATTTAAAACATAGTGTTGGTCCCTGCTAGGTGGACCGATGACCTGAGGAAGGTGGCCGGTGGTGGCTGCGATATCTGGTTCCCTTAAAAGAATAGTAGTTATGTAGGTAAACGGTAAACTAACCTGGTTATCAGCGAACAAGAAGACAAGCGGCTTGCCGATGATGCCGGCTTTCATCAGAAGTTTTCTGATATCATCTCGCCACTCATTCTGTCCGTACACTCGGGATATCTCAATCTGTGTTTTGGAAATTTAAAATTGGAATTTTAAAAAATATCTATATTAAGGACTTAAGTTTAAATTCCCACTGCTAGTTTAAGGGTCAATCTTGAAATTGGGCGTATTTGGTTGATTCCTCTGGCACTTTTTAAAACTTAACAGTTTAAACTTTTACTAATAAAAGGCTAAATATCACATCACTGTAAACATATTTCACAAATAGGCATCACTGTCACATGTTTAGATATAAAAATATATGACTTTAAAATTTTTATGTCAGGGGAATCAATATAAGATGCCAGGGGAATCTAAATAAAACATGTTTTATAGAATAATAGTTTATTTTAATTCAATTTTAATCAAATATCTACATTATAAAACTCTTCCGATACTGAGTGACTGACTGACAGACAATGCACAGGCGAAACTACTGAACGCAAGAAACTGAAATCTGGCATTCATGTTACTTTGAGAGTGTAAGGAAGAATTAAGTAAGGATTTTTTTAAATTCCACCCCAAGAGGCCACGCGGACAAATTCGCTGGCGGCCGCTAGGATAATACACATAGTCAGGTCATAAGTTCTCTCACACTATAAAAACTTTTGAATTTAGAATGCTTGCCACAAAAAAGTTTATTGAATTCGAATCTAGAATTTTTCATGAAAATTTAAATGTGTACTTTTTAGAATTTTCCTCATTTTTGAATATGGAATGGACACTTAAAGAGACCGTGTCGCGGTTATTGCGTTGCATCGTCGCGGTTACGCGCCAATTCAGATTTTCGACTTACTGAAAAATTTTGGATATAACCAAATGATTCGTTTATCGTACCATAAAACGAGACAAGGAAGACTCTAGTGTAGATGACAGGTCAAGAAGTGGTCGCCCTCGCTCTGTTAGGACTCCAAAAGTGATAAAAGCTGTGAAGGTGCGCATTCAAAGACATCCCATACGTACGCAGAAACTGTTAGCCCTTCAGATGGGGTTAAGCAGGACCACGGTGAAAAGGGTGTTAAATGAAGACTTAGGGCTAAGGGCATATGGATGTAAAACAGGACATCGTTTGGACGCTCGTTTAATGGACCTGAGACTGAAGAGATGCCGCGCTTTGTTGAAGCGGTACGCGGGAAAAAAGCATCGGGAAATTCTTTTTTCGGATGAAAAAAAATTCACCGTGGAAGAAAGCTACAACAAACAAAATGATAAGGTGTACGCACACAGCAGTGAAGAAGCGAGCAACTGTATTCCGCGTGTCCAATGAGGTCATTTTCCATCCTCACTCAAGGTTTGGTCGGGAGTTTCTTATTGGGACTTAACTGAGGTAAATTTTTGTGAGAAAGGCGTAAAAACGAATGCAGTTGTGTATCAAATTACAGTCCTCAAGAACCTTGTAGAACCTGTTTCTCATACCATGTTTAATAACAGGCACTGGGTATTCCAACAAGCTTCTGCGCCAGCTCATAGAGCGAAAAGCACACAAGACTGGCTGGCGGCGCGTGAAATCGACTTCATCCGGCACGAAGACTGGCCCTCCTCCAGTCCAGATTTGAGTCCGTTAGATTACAAGATATGGCAACACTTGGAGGAAAAGGCTCATCCTGATTTCATAAACATAATATAAAAGTATGATAAATTAAGGAAGATTTGATTCCCCGGGCATTTTGCCATTTAACCTTGAATATCGATAAGACAAAATTTATACACTTTAGCATGCGCCAGTTTCACAATAATGACACACACCTTTTGCATGCGCATCAATGTTTAAATCCCTCAATCAACACAATATGTAGTTGTCCGTCTATAAATAGCACCTCCACCATAAAATACCTCGGGATTACACTTGACGATACCCTTTCTTTTAGACCACACATACATAATTTAGCTCTAAGGGTTCGTAAACTTATATATGTTTTTAAAAAACTTCGTTTAATTGCGGATGCAAATCTTATTACGCAAGTATACCTAGCACTTTGCCAATCCATAATACAATACTGTATTACATCATGGGGTGGAGCGCTGAAAACTGTTTTAATCCCTCTTGAACGAGCCCAGAGAGCTATTCTAAAAGTGGCAAACTCCCTCCCCTTTTTATATCCTACCAACTTATTATTTAAATTCTGCAATGTGCTCACTGTCCGACAACTTTTTGTTTTACACACCGTACTAAAACAACACGCACTGGTTACGTATAGTTCTGATGTTACTAACAAAAGACGGATGGATAGAGTCTGCACTCCGCAATGGACCTCGAAATTTATATTTACTAATAAGTTCTTTAATTTTGCTGCTTTTATAAGATAAGTATTTAGTTATAAGGTTGATGATTTGTTTAGCACTAATATAGTATTGTATAATCTTTCCAGTCTGAAGCACAGGTTTAACCTAGTTCAGACTAAAATGATTAATTTTGTCCTTTTGTATTTTAAACTTAAGTTCTTTTGCTGTTTCTTTTTACCTTTATATTATGAATAAATGATTTATTATAATTTATTTAATGCCAGGGGAGTCAAGAAAAGTTAATCTTCTTTCGATTTTGTTTAAATGGATTGATTTTTGCCAAGGATTATTATTTTATTTTATTTTTTAAACAATTAATAGTCCTATATACCCTACTGTTAGTAAAGAAATTCTTAATCATCAAAAATCATTTTTAAAAGTGGCCAGGGTAATCAATGACCTAGTGAAACAAAGCCAGGGAAATCAAATTATTACCTTCGTAAATCCGGCTTCGAAAGGTCGAAGACGCGACCTCTCTTCACGATGTTCAGAGCGCGACTAAAGCCACCTTGCCGATGTGCACGCCTTCGGCGTAGACATTGTTTGTCCGAGCGCATCAATTGTTGCGCTCGGACAAACACAAAGTATTTGAAAAAAAAAGATTGGCACCGACTTTGTGTATTTAATAAATCATTAAACAACTCATCCTTTGACTCTTAAATTACAAAAAATCCTAAATTTATGACTATAGATAGGTAAATTTTTAATGGTTTGTTCAAAAAATGACTAAGGGACAGCCCAGAGGAATCAAATACCAAGGCTTCGAAGATTTTTTCAGATGTTTTAAGCTAAAATAAACACCGTTATTGTTGTGCCCCATTTAATTTAAACATTATAGTAACAGAAAAAAAAAACTTACATTAAATTTTAATCGTTATGGGTAGTTTTTGCCCCTGGACATTGCTTTTTTTGGCTTTCAAGATTGACCCTTAAGTCTTCAAACTCACCTGAATGACATTCATCTCTAGAATACTAGCAGCCAGTTTAACTGCGCTGCTTCGGCCGCTGCCGCCAACACCGACCAACAACAAATTACCTGTCAAATAAAATAAGTTAAATGGCAACATAGGATATAGTACACAACGTCATAGAATTGTAGTAGCTTAAGCACGCAGTAAACATGCGATTCTTTTGCCGTTCCGTTGCCGGTTAGAAATGAGCAGTTTTCCTGAAGGTATTGCAAGGCGTTGTCAGCAAGAGTCAAGAGATGACTGTAGGTTTATTTGAGATTTATTTTGTTTGATTCGTGATTTGATATCCATCAATTTTCGTACTAGAATGATTTTTAATTACTGGATATCTCCTAATTGAACTTAAAAAAAAGAACTTCTAACATTGACAGTCCTGACCACTAGACATCAGGAAAGAAAAGAAAAAAGAAAGAAAGAAAAGAGCATCAGACGATGGGAAAGCGAGCCAGGTGTTCGCTGATGGCCCGCATTAGCTTCGATTACTAGTCACAGTGACAATACGCACCGTTATCCTGTAACAGCACGCGCGTAGACCGCGAGATGTGGTCGAGCGCGTAACGGAATATCACAAGAAAGAACGAAAATACCATAGCTCCATAGCCGGAGCTGTGACAGTCACAGTGACAATACGCACCGTTATCCTGTACCAGCACGCGCGTACACCGCGAGATGTGGTCGAGCGCGTAACGGAATATCACAAGAAAGAACGAAAATACCATAGCTCCATAGCCGGAGCTGTGACAGTCACAGTGACAATACGCACCGTTATCCTGTACCAGCACGCGCGTACACCGCGAGATGTGGTCGAGCGCGTAACGGAATATCACAAGAAAGAACGAAAATACCATAGCTCCATAGCCGGAGCTGTGACAGTCACAGTGACAATACGCACCGTTATCCTGTAACAGCACGCGCGTACACCGCGAGATGTGGTCGAGCGCGTAACGGAATATCACAAGAAAGAACGAAAATACCATAGCTCCATAGCCAGAGCTGTGACAGTCACAGTGACAATACGCACCGTTATCCTGTAACAGCACGCGCGTACACCGCGAGATGTGGTCCAGCGCGTACCGGAACATGACAAGGGACATCGGCGAAGACGACACCACGTTGTACTCCTCCAAGTAGTATTCCATCTTCACGCTCATGTCGTCCAGGTCCATCACCTGTGATAGGAACAGGGTAATTTACATACGGCATGACAAAACACCGGAAATCTTTTACTACAATGTGGATTTTATCTCATAAAAACTTTAAATCCCTGTTCTTGTGTTGCCAGAGCAATTTTTATCTGCCATTTGGCCCATACGCAAACAGTAAATATTTCGCTTTGTCGCAACTACCATTCTACTTAACACTAATTAACAGAAAAGGAAACTTATTTAATAAAATCAATTGTTTTAACCATCACACTATCTTAGTTAGCCACAAACCAAAGGTGAGCTTGTGAGTGAGATAACGGATAGACATTCTTATATACACTTATAAACATTATGGATGCAAACGCTCGTTGTGCTTATAACACAAACATATTATTTATTATTGAAAATTCGGGCAAAGTACAAGCCAGCTCGACCCGTGATTAGTCTTTGCGGCAGTTTTTTTTGATTATAGCTTACTCAACACAAACATATGCCCCTTGCAGGATTCAAACCCATAACTTCTAGTTTTGTATTCGGAGCGCCACTACAACGTATCTCTTAGACAGAGATAAAATCTAGTTAAAACTGTTCGCTAGCTTAATAATGATATATATATAAAGACAAGAACAAAATAATAAACTAAGGCAAAAGAGAATCTTACGATCACTTCAGTAGAGAGTGCGCTACTCAGAATTAGCTAATCTGGACTGGCGCAAGTAGACCTTCTGGATTAGCCAATTCGAACTTGCGAAAGTGGGCCTAACCTGATCATAGATCTTAGGGTCAGCATCCGGCTCCATATAATTGCCGAAGAAGATATTGGCTGCATGCCTGTTGGCCAGCTTCTCGCCCTCGGGTATGTACCCCGTCTCCTGGAGTACCTGGTCCATGTGCACGCGGTAGTTGCCGTATACCGCTTTGAGGACCACGTCGAACAGCTTTTGTCTGGGGGAGGGGGAGTTGGATGGGCTAGATGCTTTAAAAACTTGAGATGAATATTGGTCGAAAAATACTGACGGACGAATAAATTATCCAAACAGGCACTTTTTTGATACAGGGTCACTTTCCAGTAGAACATTTTAATTCTATTGTATGACCGGTTTTAAAGTTTGAATTAATTTTATGCGCATTAATTTATTTTACAAAAATTGCTACTACTGAGACCTTAGTGTACCTACAGTTGCAAAACTATTTGTTTTAGTAAAGATTCATTCTCTAAACAAACATTATTACAAAAAAAAACAGGGTTTTAACACCATGCATTTCATTATAAACAGAAAATTACGATTAACAACTTTATAAATATGAAAGTTCTTATTACTCAAAGAATTAGTATCAGAAGGTGTTTTTAAGTGTAACATTATACGTCGCCAACATAATACTTTCTCTAATCAATATTCCTATACTTAAAAAAGTTAAAAAAAATTACCTATCAGCATCGTCAACCAGCCGATCGTAGAACACCCTATACGTCTCGTGTATCCACAGCAGCACGAGCTTGCTTATGTCCTTCATATGCGTGGACGGCACCAGCAGTATGCCTTTGATGACGCGCGCGAAGTCTCTCAGATTGAAGAGGTAGTGGCACTTGCTTGGCGTCGGTAGGAACTGGGAAGCTACCGCCTTGTACACTTCCATTGTTGCTGATACTACGGCCTAGAATGATGTGGCATTCAGATATAGAGATACTGTCTGACTTTTTATTCAGCATTAAAAACAAGACAGGTTTTTTTTCTTTTTCTATCGCCCAGTAAAAAAATGTTGTGATAAAGCATCCAAAAAATGTCTGAAAAATACTAAGAAAACGCGCTAACTACCTTACGCGCTAGTGACAAAGCGACCCTTAATTCATTGCTGTTCCTCCCGTATTTCATTGATGTTCTAGTGATCCATTTTTTTGGCTTTGATGCAAAATTAACAATAAAATTTGGGAAAAATATTTTATGGTGACAATTTGATTTATCTATTTTATTTTATAAATGGTCTCTACAAACGATACCTAATGCCTAGAAAAAAAATATATGTTGACTAAAATGTCACCCTGTATGTGGACCATTTACCAAAAGAATTAAGATAATATTATCATTTCACATATTCAACATGTGCACCGTGTGCCAGCAACTCACCTTGCTCTGCCGCATCAGCGTGTCGGTGAAGCCTTTAGTGAAGTGCCAGTCCATAATCGTGACGAAGATCTTGTTGAGCGTGTTGTCTTCGAACGAGTCGAGGGTTATAAGCAGCATGTGCCGCGTTAGGCGAGACGATATCAGGTTCGAGCCCCCGCCAGGGGGAAGCATCGCTGATACTAGTAGCTGGGTAGGAAGATGTTGAATGATCATTACATGATTAGGCTGTATTAGACGTTAAATATTGACAAGGCTTATTTTTGTAGGTAACGATTCATAACGAGAAAATAAAGACTAATATTTAGTAGCATTTCGACCAGGTAAATGTTAAAATTTACAAGACATTTTAATTCTTTTTATAATTTAAGCAATTTGTTTGCAAGTTTTTACGAAATTTAAAAAAAATGTGTGCGAAGTTTAATGTAATTAACTAGACATTTAAATTGGATTTAATAAACAGTTCCTAATAATATATCTTTTCTTTTTTTAAGTCGCAAGCTTGATTATGCGAAAGTGTAGCTGCGCTGTCCTACACAATGAATCTTTTATCGCGTTTGTATCTCGCTCTATCTGTCTGTGATTTCCTATAATTGCCTGTCCATCCATCCATCTCTGCCTGTATGTATCCTGTATAAACTCTGTACTGTACATTTTAATCTGAAGTAATTTTATAGGTACCTTGTACAGCTTGTACTGATCACGAATCACAAATAAATGCTTCTTTTTTATTAGTTTAAGGTATAGATCACCTCTGAAAGTATTGTTAAGGCCTCAGATTGAACTCTAAACCCTGTAGTATCGCTATTGCGAACCTGCATCCGTATGCAACGAGGTTCGCTACCACGGTTCGCCACATCAGTGTGCTAAGAACGGCACCTGTCTGTTTCCTATTTACAAGAGGTGAGAAGTAAATAATCTCACCACATCGACGACCTCCTGTCGGACCATCTCCTTGAGGTCGTACCAGTGTCCGTGGTCGACCCACTGCCGCAGCAACTCGAGCGGTGGCTGCGCGCCCCACTGTTCCTTCTGCGGCATGCTGAGGTCGTCCACGAATAGCACGCACTAGGGGCAGACAGAGTAAACGAGAAGAAGAAACATTTTAGATCAATACAACAACAGAACAAAGAACAACATGACAATTGAGAACAGACTTGCAACAAGAAGGATAAATTAACTTTAATTAAAGAATATGAAACTTACCTTTTTGCCCATAGAAGGTCCGAATACGCCTTTACGTCGTCTGTCTACTTTTGACATGATGATGTCTTGAGTCTGCAATATAATATTATATTATAAAAGTAATCTAGGGCAACAACAATTTAAAAAAGGCTTTTACTTATATACCTTTTAAATTGACATACAAGCAGTGTGATAGTGAAAGCTATAATTTGTATCAAAAACATAGTAACCTAAATAAACTACACACGTCAGCGACGTGATACGATGCGCAATAAACTCGATAAAATACTTCGTGGTAGCGAAAATGAGGTCTTGCTTGTCACAATTAGGACAGAAATTATTTAATTATGTAATGTTGCATAATTTGGTCTTGATACTCCTTTCTCACTATTATGTAACTACTTCTCTATGACTTCTTTATGACTTCTGTATGACTGCCTCGTTGGTCTAGTGGTCAGCACGCTGGGTACTACCCACGAGGTCCCGGGTTCGAATCCCGGGTCGGGCCATGAGTGTTTGGGTTTTCAAGACAGAAGTCTTGAAATTACTCAGACACAGCTCCGGAGTCAGGAAGTTGGTGGTGTTAACACTCCCGTGCCTCGGAAAGCACGTTAAGCCGTTGGTCCTGCGCCTGATCTCTCTACGGTCATGTCGGACTGCCGTCTCACCGAATTATGAGATTAAAGGAATAGAGAGTGCACCTGTGTACTGCGCACACACTTGTGCACTATAATATGTCCTGCGCAGTTGGCTAATCTCTGTTGAGATAGGCCGCCGTAGTCGAAATTCGGCTAGGACGACATTATGTAACTACTACTCATACTTCCATGAATTTGCAAAAAGCCTTTCTTAGTGCTTACCTGCACCATAAAAG
Source organism: Pyrausta nigrata (assembly GCA_949316185.1). NCBI lineage: Eukaryota > Metazoa > Arthropoda > Insecta > Lepidoptera > Crambidae > Pyrausta > Pyrausta nigrata. The sequence goes on from OX438943.1 coordinate 1,880,028, forward strand.
AAAGCATGGGAAAAAATGTAAACTTTCAGATCCCAGTAGTTTGAACTGTGCGTTGATATCACAAAAATTAATCGACTGTGTGACCACCGGATGACACAGTCGATTAATTTTTGTGAGCGAAATTCAATTTGATTTCGTAAAAATTTGCAAAATAATTGCTTAAGTTATAAAAATGTGCGTTGATATGTCAGTCAGCCAGTCAGGTATAATTTTTATTTATTTACTATTAAAAAATTAAACAAGTAGGAAAAAGATTTTTAGTGCCAAAAATTACACAACAACACAAGCAGGCGACTCAGTGTAGAGAAGAAACATGGTTCAATAGCACGCACCTGATTAGCAGTGGTCCTCGCCGAGAAGTTAATGGTATTCGTGATGTACTTCTCCTTGGGCAGCGTGAGCAGGAAGTTGAGCACGAGCGAGGACTTGCCGGTGCCGGTGGGGCCCACCAGCAGGATCGGGATCTTCGACTTCACCATCTTGCTGACGAAGTACCGCAGACACGCGTTCTCGTTCGTTAGGATTATTAGTTCGTTCACCTGGTATCAGGGGCGTTATATTGAGGGTTGAAATATCGTTGGGCAGGCGAACCTATGCAATCTAAAAGAGCAAGAAGAATCTAGACTTCTTCTAGATTCTTCTTACACCTTTAAGTGAATGTTGAAAGAACAGGGAGAGCATAATAATTTACATATCTATACTAATTGTTTCTTTTTGGAGGAAGTGGAGGGGAAAATAAAAAAGGCCGCTACTATGTGGGACATATAGCAAGGAGAAAAGTGAGTATGAAAGCAAAAGAGACTGGATAAAATGATTCACTAAGGGAGATCACGTCAAGTAGTTGAGTTTGAGAAAGGTGGTGATAAATAAATAATGCAATGAAAAAAGACTGAAAATCGAACAGAATTAAACGACTTTTGTTTTCTAATGAATTAATAAATGTATTTTATTTTCCTAGGTTGTCTGGAAGAGTTCGCTTATAGCGATAAGACTGCCTACATTGTAAATTTTTCTGTGCAAATTTCTGTATTTTCTGTTCTTCTTCTTAGTCGGTTGCTCTTGGCAGAGTAGTCGTGGTCACCAGTTGTACCACAGATTATATAAAAGTTGCTACGTAACGGTTAACGTACGTAGGAAGGTTGTACTAGCGAGCAAGGCTCAGCGCACAGTCTCTCGCCATCTCTCCTTCACTCAGGCACTACGTACGCACTCATTCAATAATGATTCGGTGAGGTGAGGGTACTTTTTTTGTTACGGTGTGCAATAAAGAGTTATCTATCTATCCAATGCCATTCTAAGTTGTACAATACCTTTGCGTTAGCAGCCAAAGGCACCTCCTTCTCCAACTCCGCCCAAGGTATCCACGTGCCATTGTTCCTCTTATCGTACACGTAGTCGAAGACCGTGTCCTTATCCTGGAAGAGCTGGTTCTTCGTCAGCTTAAACGACTTCGGCTTGGGGTACAGGGCGTTGCTGCCGTCCAGCAACTTGCGGAAGAACGTGTCGAACTGTTTGCGGCTGTCACCTTGAGAAACGTTTACCATTGAGCTCAATTCCAATGCACCGTAAGATTAAATTTAGGTTCAGTCTCTCTCACTTCCTGTCATACAAACAAAAAGAGCCAGACTACAATCATTTCAAAACGTCATTTCATTTGATGCGATTTCTTACGTATTTTAAGCAGTTGTTGTGTGTTTTCGACTAACTTTAGTCATTATCGAATGACCCAGTACTCAATTGTCTATAATAATAAAAAAATAATAAGTCAGCCTATTAGATCCCACTGCTGGGAAAAGGCCTCACCTCAACTATGAGGAGGAACGAGCCATACTTCACCACGCGGGCTCAGTGCGGATTGGTGGAGGGGTGTATGTAAGGCAAGTGACAAACCTTACTGTCAGAAGTTATCAAGCCGCCCTAGGGCCTCTGACTAGGCTTAACGACTAATACCACAGATATTAGCTGGGACCAACTGCTTAACGTGCCTTCCGAAGCACGGAGATGCTTGTCATGGACGTCACTTAAATGGTCGGAATGGTCACCCATCCAATCACGACCGCGCCGTGGGTTGCTTAACTTTTGGTATCACTACCAAAGCGCTGCCGCCACTGCGCCACAGGCACCTCAATTTGCAATTGTCTATGGATTTTCTTATTTCCTTAGCAACGGACAACTGTTAAGCCTGACGTTATCTAAATTAATATAGTCTGTCTCTTTTCGTTTGTTTGGCAGAAAAAGAGAGAGAATGGACCTAAATTTAATCTTAGAGAGGGCGCATTGGAATTGAGTCCATTATCAATTTTAAAGAACTACAAATGATGGTGCAAGATCTCTATAAGGCCTCTCGGAGAGTCGGTTTAGAAAATAATTCAGACAAGACCAAGATAATGACTGCTGAAACCAACAGTAGTACTAATACAACAGTTGGGGGTTCATTATTGGAAACCGTTAGCAAATACTACTAGATTTGATTTAGTGATTTGAATTTTGGAAAGAACGCTAATTTCGAATATCAAAAATTCAAATCACCCAATCAATTTACAAGCGCCCACCGCCCGCACCGCTCAGGACCCCCGTTCTTGTCTAACCTGCAAGCGATGTCTCAGATAGGCGGTCGGACTATAACAGGAATAGATAATTCACCTGTAAGCGTAGCGCAGAGTCCCCACAGCAGACTGAAGACGAAAGTGCACTGTAGCCACATAGTGCTGAACTGCGATTCGCCTTCCAGCAAGCAGGTAAATAGGCGGGTGAATGACTGCAACAAAATAAAAAACACTGTTTAAACTGTGTCGTAAGCCGTAACTAGTGAGTATTGTAACACTTCTTTCTCTGACTGTTAATCTTTAGTCCAAAAAGTTTGTGTACGACCTTCCTGCGGTAGGAAAGATGTACGTGGGGCGAGGCATGCTAGATGTCAGCGGGGAAAGGCGGTGTTCCGGGCTCCCATGACAGTCGCGTGCGTCTTTCGTTCTGCAGGAGGGTCGCGCATGAACTAAATAAATAAATTGTTTTAACAAACACACCAATGACCTAGCCCCAAACTAAGCGTTTGCTATGGTGACTAGGATAACGGATAGAAATACTTAAATACATATAAACATCCATGAATTAGGTACAAATGCTCGTGCTCATCACACAAACGTTTGCCCCTTGCGGGATTCGAACCAGCAACCGCCTGGTTTAGAAGTCCTGTGAGCGAACGACTACACCAAGACGGTCGTCGACTTTTCTTTGTTGGACTTGTCGGACTATAGTGGTCAACACGCTGGCTTCTACCCAAGAGATCTTGCATCGGGCCGTAATAACTCGGAACAAGCCGTGAGCCTTGCGCCTAAACTCTCTCCGGTACTGTCAGATTGCCGATTCACCAAACTATGAGAGTAAAAGAACAGAGACTAGTGTAGTCCGAACCCCGCACCACTACACCAAGACAGTCGTCAAAGAATTCAGCTGAAAAACAAGACAAATAAACAGAAATAAACTCACGTAGAACTGGTGTATCTCGCCCACCACAAGGAAGTGGTGGCACTTGGTCAACATGAACTCGAAGATGGGCGGCACCAGCCAGTCGATCAGCTCCTGGATCAGATCGAACTGCTCCGGGATTAGCTTCTTGCTGAGGTGCGTGTTGTACGACTCTAGGAACGCTCGCCACCCTGGCGACGAAAAGTATTTTTTCTAGTAGTACTCGTATTGCAAGAAGAAATATAAAATATTGAAAGAAGAGAAGACTCTTTCTAGCTAGCTGCTAGCTAGATAGTTAGGGAAACCCTGGCCTATACTGTATTCGGGAGTTTTTTTTTATTTTGCAGATACGTTTGTTATTCTAAACTACTTGACTTTACATTTGTAAAAATCTCGTAAGTTTTAGCTTTTGCCAAATAAAATTATAATTTTTTAGGTAGTTTTCAATAAGTAATAAAATGAAGTTCATAAACCATTCGTATATGTGGTTTTCTTATAAGATCTCACCTAACTGCTCAGGCTCCATGTAAATCATACCGCAGCGGGAGACAGTGGCCGGTGACGCGAACTCCAGGTCAGCTGGCTCGAATATCAGGTTCATCTTGTTTGTCATCTACAAAACAATGCATGTTTTAATTAAAGGTATATATTATTCTACAAGTTAGAACAAGAAAATATGTAATTAAACACGATATCTAAATACTTTTAGACAGGTTTGTCCTTTCGCCAATATTTTGTAGGGGTTACGTGGGACTCCAAGCCTCACGTGAAGCCCAACTTCCCAATAAAAACCTGACAAAGCAACGTTGAGATGGGAGCTAGCGGTTTCGCCTTTGCGCCACAGCCGAGCTGAAGCCCACCGTTAGCAGAAAAGTCTTAGCACTGGGAGCCTAATGGAAACCGGTCTACGGGTTAACCGACTTGTCTTTCATCGACCCGGTAACCGAACTTAACTGACCTGTATGATCTCGCCGCTCATGAGGCATAGCTTCTTGTTGTCATCCAGCACGGTGTTCATGTTCTCGATCCACACGGCGTCCACCGGCCCGTCGAACAGGATCCACTTCCGGTCGCGAGTTATAGACATGGCGTACTCGCGGAACGCTATAGCCAGAACGCCGTCCGACCTGGGATCATGAAAAGTTATGATTAGCTAGAAAATTCTCATCTTCATCAAAATGCCGAACAGATTTCCAATATGGATTTATAATAATCAGAGGTCGGAATTAGGTAGAGTTATTCATGTACTTACACTGATTTCATAAAGCGAAAGAATAAAGTGGATATGCCTCGAATCCCGAGAATAATCTTAAAGAGCAGATAAAATCTCGTGATTTGTTAAATAAAAAGTTATTTACTTTTACACAATTTAAACTATTGCACTCGCGACGTTGCTAAACTTACATCAATGATATCGGATGTCCGAAGTTGCAAACTTCCAATACGTACTAAGTTGCCACAGTTGTAGTTCGCACAACATAGCTTGTGAGAACAAAAGAATACAATAGCGGAAATACGGAGCACTCCCCGCTTAACGGAATGTACTAGATTTTGTCTCTTTCTACCGCATTCAAACTATCTATTAGCAATAAATTGGTTTACTCTTTCACACAGCTCATTCGCTTATCTCGGTTCGTCGAATGCGCTCACTTGTTTCCTATTGTGTTTTGTGAGGTGAATCCTGTTTGTTTGTAATATTGTTGGCCACACGGGATCGTCCATTAGAAATCCCGGGAAGGTCCACATTAATATCAACATTTCGATGCAAGAACATAAATAACTCTACCTAATTCCGACCTCTGATAATAATGTCCGCCTAGCAGAATTTCGACCACGGTGGCCAATCCCAAGGGATATTGGAAAAGTGCACGAAAGATAGTATAGTGCACATCTATGAGCGCAATTCACAGGTACACTCTCTATTCATTCACTCACTAAGTTCTGTGAAACGGCAATTCGACATGACCGGAGAAAGATCAGGCGCAGAACCTTTCTTAAGCGGCTTAACGTGCTTTCCAAGGGACGGGGGTGTTAACATTACAAACTTCTTGACCCAAAACAGTTTCTAAGTTATTTTAAGGCAGAAAAACCTAGTAACAAATTCCAGCCTGATTCGGGTTTCAAACCCGGGACGATTTAGAGAGAAGCCAGCGTGCTGACCACTAGACCACCGGTAAATTGATCACATAATTTTTTAAAAACATTAACGACGTTGACCAGTTATAAAAGCGAGTAGCAAGCACTCACCATTCATGAGAAGCCGGATCAAAGCACCCGTACAGCTGGCCCATCGTGATGGCTTTAGGGTTGAGGATCCTGTAAATGGCTCCGAACTCCTTGTGTCTCGGAGGTGGCTTCATCAGCTGCAGTGCTCGTAGGGAGTCGGCCAGTGACTGGTACGCTTGGGTCTTGCCACCCATTGGCGGGCCCACTATCATAAACCCGTGACGCACAAGCATCATCTCGTAGATCTGTTAATGTGGATGATAATTTAATTGATAAATATACAGAAGGGAGAGAGAGAGAGAGAGAGAACCCACACTTCACCAGAGGAGATGCTAAGCACTTAGATAAATTACATCACTAATACGTCCTACAAAATCAAAACCTTTATTAACTTCTTTCAATTTTCAACGGACATTCGTGCGCTACCCTCTTGCGGAGCGAAAGATGTGAGGGGCGAGTATGCGCCAATCGCATGCGACTGTCATAAAAATACAACAACAACACACAACACCACCCTTTTCCTTCTAAAATCAAGCACACCTCGCCCCTGCACGTCTTTCGTTCTTCTTCTTCTTGTCGTGTCGACACTGGCGTTATATTTTTGAGGACCAATACTAGGCGACTAACAAAGCATTATCAGTAGCGTTGTACAAGTCTTCACGTGTGCAGGTGTGCAGGGGCACGTAGGGCATGACAGTAGGTGTGCCATTGTCTGGGGAGAGACACCACACATACATTCGCTGTCCGCAGCGTAACCCCATCGGTGCATGTTCTTCTTGCTTCGGCCGACTTCTTTCGTTCTGCAAGAAGTTCTTGCACGAACATTTGGGGTTATAGTATCCAATACAAGTTAGTAACAGATAATAGTTTCAGCTGCAATTTTGACGCATATAGGAGGATTTAAAGTCCCCCAAATGTTGTTACAGGAGACTTCATAATGTCCCGGCGCGCTTTTATCATGCTATAGCTACAGGTTTGGCTGGTCTAAGACAAGAAGGTATGTCCACTTCTCGCAACCACCCATGCACTGGAATTTTTAAGAAACAGGAACCTCGTCTAGTGGGAACATCATCGTTCTCACCTGAATAATCTTCTCTAGGTACCACTCGGTGGGTTGCAGGTCCCGCGGCTATTGCAATTTCATGAAATATCTACAACACTACAAGTATGGTTGGTCTAAGGCTAAACAGGTAATGTATGTCCACAGAAGTTGTCACTTTTCGCAACCACCTCCTGCACTGGCATCTCTAAGGAACAGGAAACCTCGTCAAGTGGTACATCTTTGTTCTCACCTGAATAATCTTCTCTAGATACCAATCGGTGGGTTGCAGGTTCCGCTTCTCGAGGTCCTTGTTGATGCACTTCAGCAGCTCAGCGCGGTCCGGCTGCGGGATCTCCACTCCGGGGAACAAGTCCGAGTAGATGCCCGCAAACAGGGGTACGTCCTGGAGAAAAATGGCAAATTATTAAGTTATTTTTTGGCAAGTTACTTCGCTTATGCAACTTTCGTATTTCCCTTACTCACTCCTACCCCTTTCTCCCCCCTTACACAGCGCACTAGGTACACAGGTTCCATCACTCTCAAAGTTCGGTCTCGGGTTCGGTTCTCTCAGAGGTCGGCCACTGACTGAAGAGAGATTAGGCGTTTTTTAAGTGTACAGCGAAGACTCTATCGCTGCCCATACACCTTATCTTGAATAAAAGCTTGCATTCCGGTCAATTCCCAGAAAAGTGGAAACTGGCTAACTCCGATTCATAAAGATCATAGTAAAACAGACGTAACTAATTATCGACCTATTTCAATATTGTCAGTAATCTCAAAAGTATTTGAAAAGTTGGTTCACCAGTCTCTTTATCCAGTGTTATCGAGGCACATTGTTCCAAGTCAGCATGGCTTTGTCCGCAATAGTTCCACTACTCTACCAACCTTGCACTGTACACTACTTTCTTGTATGAGGCTTTAGACAATAACGAACAAGTAGACTCCGTCTAAACAGATTTCAAGAAAGTCTTTGATAAGGTCGACCACCTGATACTGCTAAAGAAATTAGCGTACAATGGTATAAAGGGTTCACTTTTGAGATGGTCTGCATCATATGTTAACAACAGAGAGAAAAAAATCGTATTAAATGTATCGTATGCTAAAACTGTTTGCACACGATGTAGACCCTTTTCAATATAACGCTTATAAATATAAGGACCATGTTATACATATTCTTAAGAATATTGATAATGCAATAAATCACTGACAATTAATCAATCATTATGTACTTTTTTTTTTAATATTTTCGTGTATTTTTTTTATTGTATCAACTACATACTAGATATCGCTGCTATGTTAATATATCTTACCAACACTTAGTCACGAAAAAAGTTTTATTGTGTTAGGGTAGGATGTAATTCAATAATTTACTTATCCTATAATAATTCTATTACACTTACTAATGAACTAATTTAATAACTGTGCCAGTAGCCTTACGCTTCTTATACATTTGTGGAACATGTTGTTGGTGTGTACTATAGTACCTATAGAATATTTTGCCTGTAAACCACTTTTGTACATTACCGTTTGTGTTCCTACAATAAATATAAATAAAACTTCAAGACCTCTTGGACATAAGCCAGTGCAGTGTGCTGACCACTAGACCAACAAGGCAACTATTTGTCAAAGAGCGTAGAGAATGAAGTATTACAAAATGTGTACCCAAATAACTAATGAATCATAGCCATAGCCATTACGTAAATTCTATAACCAGTGTTTAATGATTTTGTTGCAGCTGTTTACTCACCTGCTTCCTGGAAGACCAATGAGGCAGACTCTCTTAGTAGTGTTCTTTGATTTTGTTGCAGTCAATCACTCTTCTTTTCACCTGCTCCCTAAAATACCAATGTGGCAGACATTCCCAACCAACCTGCGACAGGAACTTGGGCATGTTGACGTCGATGATGGCCCGCAGCACGAGCTGCGCCTCGTCCTTCTCCGGGTAGTTCTTCTTCAGCGCGCCCGAGGCCAGCAGCACCGACTTCACCGCGCGCATGCCGTAGTCGTAGTGGTTCTGCGACGACAGCTGCTCCGAGCACAGCTTGTACGCTTGCACTATCTTGCGGGCTAGACTTGGTGGGTGGGAAAAACAGCTAGTAAGTTTAACTATCCTTTAAAAAAGAATCGTATTAAGGGCGTTTTTAGTGTCATGCGGATCTTCTTACGCACGCGTTATTGAGATACAAAATCTGTGATACGTAGCACCCGCAGGAACCATTTTGTAAGTGTTACTTATTGTAAAGCGTGATATACGCACGCGGGATACACATATGGTTTTTTGCGCGTTACACACATGCGTAATAACCCCGCGTGCGTGAGCAAATCCACATGACTATAAAACGCCCTAAAAGCCCTTGGAATCTCACATACTGACGGTTCCCCGCAAATGTCGGATTTCCAGTTCTATATTAACTTTAAAAAAGCTGATATCATGGCGTAAGGGAGTTGAAGGTGCTGGCAGAGTCCAGAGAAGCGTGGAAATTGCTCCACCGACAAGAGCGCAACTTTTAAGTTATGAATAAATGAATGAATTAACTTTTATTCTCCATTTCACCCCCCAAAGAATTTATATCGAGATAAAATGTAGCTTATATCAGAATACGCAAACAATCAAGACCTGACCTAAATAGGCTGACAAAAATTCTGTAGCCTGCTTGGAGTGTTATAAAAATTATAATAAATACTCACGGTCCCGCACAGACGAACCCGTTGGAGTAGAGCGTGATCTCGCCGATCATGGCGTAGTCTGGCACCATCATGGCCACCGTGCGGAATAGCACCTTCAGGTTGTCTGGCAACTCCGTGCGACCCGCGTATCTGGTCAAGAAGGTTAAGGTATAAGATCGTAGACGACCACACTCTGCTCTGTATACCTAACAGTTTTGCCGTACCGGCCCCAGTTAGTTGGGAGGTAGTTTAAGTTGTTGTAACAACCGGACGGCCAACGGACTGCAGTCATTAAAAACCGTAAGCCGCGTTTGAAAAAAAAAACAAATGCCACACGTGACAAGTGTCAAACAAAAGTGCAGAAAAGCGAACACAAATCTTATGTATGCTATACCGATTTATGCTCATTCGACTATTCTACCGTATTAAAAAGTAGGTGTGAAACGGCCGAATACTGAAAGGCTACTCAAATATTTGACGGCGTCTCAAACAATTGAGCAGCTCCTAAACTCAGAATTCGCATACTCAAAGCCAAAATGTAAGCATCTGTTAAACTTAAGACCACCACAAATTAATTCATGCTCAAACGCCACTCAGATGAAAAATGGTATACTGAAACGCAACTCAACGCTATATAGCTGTCAAATGACTGTCATACCGATTTGAGTAGCCGTTAAAGCCGCCTGAGAGTGGTCTTGAGGTCCCTTAAATCAGTTGATAGTGATATTATTGTATAAAAATAATGTCTATAAAATCCTTATTTTCTCTGTGGATACCCATGTTGCTCTTTTTAACCCTACTTTTAAATACTAGAACACAATCAGGACTCAGATATGCACTAGAAATCTCATAGGGAGGCTTTTTGTTGTCTTAAATTTGTATGACTATTATATACTTGTTCATTTCCATTTTATTTTTGTTAATTAAATAGTTATTAAATATTGCACTGCACTTCAACTTTGTATAAATTTATTTTAATAATGTGAATTGAAATAAATTTGATTAGAACCGCGCTGTGACAAATGTCAAAAAGTTTGTCAATTTTTTTTTCCTTGTCACTCAACGTTTCATTTCACAACAATGGCGTCGTAAAAGTTTCTATCCAAAAAAATAAACAAAGAATCTATACAAACAATGCTGCGTTAAACGAATACGCTTCTTAAGAATATGAAAATTGTAAACGAGAATGTAAAGTTGTTGCCATTATGTAAACATTTAACGACTGCTCAGCTAATCGTGGTTACAAATTGTCTGAGTAGCGTTTGTGTATACCATTTAAATGTGAGAGACACTCAATTTTAGGAGGCCTTTAAGTGAGTGATGGATTTAAGTAGCGTTTCAGTATTCGGCCGAAAGTAAGATAAAAGAATAAATTTAATAAAATCAATAAAATTAATACCAAAACAGTGGTTGTGATTGAGACTACCTATTAAGTGTGACTACCTAGTAAGGAATGACACATGTGGCAGGTAGCCCCGCCCTTTTGTAGGAATGGAATGTGAATATTAAATACTAGCAGTTCCCCGCGACTTCACCCGCGCCAAAAGTCGGATTTTCCGCACAAACTTTTATCCCCCATTTCACCTCCCCGACGATTTTATACCACGACAAAAAGTAGTCTTAGACCTTCCCAGGGTCTCAAACTACCGATATACCAAATTTGATTTGAATCATTCCAGTAGTTTCGGGGCCTATTCTATACAAACAAAAAAAAACAATTAAATCTTTCCTTTTTTTATAATTTTAGTGTAGATGACGTACTGCAAAACCGTGCGAGAAAGTCGAATCGGAAAAGTCAGCACTTAAAAAACATTTTTTTATTTTTTTTTTATTTTATTTATTTGGTATACAAAACATATTACAATCATTTAATGCCTAAGTATGTATATAATATATGTGTTCTAGATTGTAACACTTAAACATGTATACACATAAGAAAAAAAACAAAAGTCAAAGCAGAAGACAACACAGTACACAACAGTAAGCTAAACTCATAAGTAGCGACACTGACAAAGACAAATATGTTTCCGACTGCATCAATGATAATTATTGATGCAGTCGAAAACACATTTCTTAAATTTTGAGAGATTATGACGATACAAGTCTATTTCTTTATTTGTATGCACTAATTCATTATAGGCGCGACACATTCTGACAATCAATGTGTGACTGAATAATTTTGAAGAGGTATACAAGATCAAAATATTTTCGGCGTACTTCTAGTGACTGTATCCCGAATCTCATCATTCTGTCTTCATAATTTCTGATAGCTCTGTGGGTGGTATCCGTGCCGATAACACAGGACCCTCAGAAACCTTCCCTGCACACCCTCTAAACGTTCTATGTGAACACGATAATATGGAGACCATATCACCGTATTGAACTCAAGAACACTTCTAACAAGTGTCTTGTATAGATAAATAAGACTATTTGGGTTTTTGAAATCCCGAGAGCGGCGTAAAATGAAACCAAGAGTTTTGTTGCACTTGTTAATAATGTGGTCAAAGTGAGCGCGAAATGTAAGTTTCTCATCAAACAGCACACCTGTAATATATATAAAAACAAGACTTACGGCCGAATACTGAAACGCTACTCAAATATTTGACGGCTTCTCAAACAATTAAGAAGCTCCTAAACTCAGAATTCGCATACTCAAAGCCAAAATGTAAGCATCTGTTAAACCTAACACCATCTCAAAATAATTCGTGTTCAAACGCCACTCAGATGAAAAATGGTATACTGAAACGCAACACAACGCTATTTAGCTGTCAAATGACTGTCATATCGATTTAAGTAGCCGCTAAATCTGAGGGTGGTCTTGAGGTCTCTCAAATCAGTTAATAGTGGTATAATGGTATAAAATAATGTCTTGTCGCCCTTTTTGAGCCTACTTTTAAATACTAGAACACAATCAGGGCTCAGTTATGCACTAGAAATCCCACAGAGACGCTTTTTGTTGTCTTACAAAGGTTTTTTCTTTGCCTCCAAAGCGGAAATTACAATTTAAATTACAAATCCTTCTAATTACTGTATATGCGTATTTTGCACATTGTTGCCCTCTCAAGAGATAGTCTAATTATGATGAGAACTCCTTATTGAGGAGGAGGAGATTGTTGAGGAAGAGCCAATAGTTCAGCCTATTGGTCTTGATATTATCAAAACTTTGTTGTCAGCACTATGCTAGTAAATATTATGTACACATTTTTTTCAGTAGTCATCATATAATCACAATTACATCATAAAAATTATTATAACAATAAGTAGAAAGTCGTAATAAGCGAGTAGTATTCGATGTGTTCTTCTTCTTCTTCAGAATGTATCTGCCCACTGCAGGCCATACTCTGCCTTTCCAAACTTTTCCACAAACGCTCTGTCGCCAGTACTTCTAGATCAAGTTGTCCCGGCAGGATCTTGTGATCGGACAATCTGGCTGATGGGTTTGATTCACCAATGTAGAACACATGAGACAAACCAAATTATTTTGTCTTCATTTAAAAATTTGTATGACTATTTTATACTTGTTAATTTTCATTTGATTTTTGTTAATTGAATAGTTATTAAATACTGCACTGCACGTAAACCTTGTTTAAACTTATTTTAATAATGTGAATTAAAATTAATTTGATTAGAACCGCGCTGTGACAAATGTCAAAAAGATTGGCAAATATTTTTTTTTCGCTGTCACTCGAACGTTTCATTTCACAACAATGGCGTCGTTAAAGTTTCTATCCCAAAAAAAACAAAGAATCTATAAAAACAATGCTGCGTAAAACGAATAAGCTCCTTAAAAATATGAAAATTGTAAACGAGAACATACTTTTCGAAATGAATGTTGCCATGATGTAAACATTTAACGACTGCTCAGCTAATCATGGTTTCAAATTGCCTGAGTAGCGTTTGTGTATACCATTTAAATGTGAGAGACTCTCAATTTTAGGTGGCCCTCAAGTGAGTGATGGATTTGAGCAGCGTTTCAGTATTCGGCCATTAGTTTTTTTAAGGACCTAAATCACTTCTAAACGCTAATTTACACGAGGATGATTCGTGATTTTTGACGATTCGTTTTTTTTTTTTGACGGCGGCAATGCTTTTTGAATGCCCATGTTCACACGGATCACGAATCGTGAAAAATGACGATACGTCTTAAATCTAGTATCGTGTTTTTAAAAATCACGAATCGTCAAAATACACGGATTTTTGACCAAATTCAATTAGGATATTTTGACGAATCGTGAAAAAACACGATTCCGTATGCAATGTGAACGTCCATTCGTCATGACGTATGCTGTATTTTGATGAATCGTCAATGACGGATCCCGTGTGAACGAGCCCTAATTCTGCGTTTATTTATACATAATTTATTTATTCTGTTTAGTCTATCATAACTGCATCAACTTTTACCAAAATTGGCTATTTTACTCGTAGTCACCGGGGAGCACACGAGCGACGCTCTTAACAACCACATAGTCCAGTCGCTAAGGCGTAAAACAGCCAGTAGAGAGATACATTTTCAATATTCTTTTTATGGTTATGGCACTAATTGGTGATAACTATAACAAACTTACCCAGGGTTCATAGTAATGAAGACGGAGCAGGTCGGGTTGAGACTGATCTCCGTTCCCTCAAAGACGAACCTCTTCTCTCTCCTCAAGATAGCAAGCTGGATGGACAGAATCTGCTGAGCGACCACGGACAGCACTTCCAGGTCTATGCGGTTGAACTCATCGAAGCACGCCCAAGCGCCTGATTGGGCTAGACCCTGGTTAAAAAAGTTTTAAGTTATATTACAGGACATGATATTATACATTTTACGACTCTCATATTATGGTGCCAAATTAGCTAGTACTATAATACGCCAACAACATAGATCGAGGACAGCAACACCATGTTTATTCACCTAGAAGTCCGATTTGGATGTTGTCTGAAACTGCTGTAATAGCTGAGTTCTGGGGGCTCCTTAGGTTTAGCTTTAGTGCCAAAAACAGTTCTAGTTCAAGGTCAATGGCCCCAGAAGGACATCGTCAGGTTTTTTGTTACCAAACGTCCTAAAGTCCCACGTAATTCCCGGCTGCCTTCGCAATTGGTTGGTTGGTTGGTAGACCACTAAAAAAATAACGTAGATTGGTGGTGACTGCAAAAGCTGCTTTTTATCACCTTAAAGAACTTGCCAAGCGCCTTATAGTCCAGGCCGCCGGAGCAGTTAAATACGACACATTTCTTGGCCACAGCCTTGGCGAGGTCCTTCGTGGTCTCCGTCTTGCCGGTGCCGGCCGGACCTTCGGGGGCTCCACCGAGGTTCAGTTTTGAGGCATTTATTATTGTGACAGGGTCTAGACTAGAACACTAATGTGGACAGCAATGCCACGTTTTCTTACCTTGAAGACTTTCTATACCGCTTTCTTAGGTTGCGACTGCTGCATCAATAGGGTTTCGGGAGCTTCTCCTAGGTTTAGCTTTAGAGCTTAAAGTTAGTACTTAACTTAGCCTAGAACATGGGACTGTGGAGCAGCGAAAACCGTTTATCTCTAGCACAATGGCACCGGAACACTGACCTCTATAATACAAGTAAACTGGATTGCCTACTGTCAACCTAAAAATGAAGCTATTTGATTATCGCCATTTTGGCGCTGACGGCTGTAGTTAGCGTGTGGTGACCGTCCACGGAACTAATGAGAGTTGACATAAACATATGCAAGTTACTCTACTTTGGTTCCTTAGACAGTCGGTGGGAGCGCTTTGATTCGGCACAAAAATTATCTGTAATTTCTTAGAGAATGTTTAGTCCAGAGCGTACTTGTACTATGGAGGTCAGTGCACCGGAAGGACACCGTCAGGTTTTATAGTTTATAGGTGGACCTCACCGTTTGATGCCTGGAGTCCCACATAGCCCCCGGCCGCCTCCGCGTAAGAACATATCTCTGACGTTAAAAAAAAACCTAGTGACTGCAAAAAGCTGCGTTTTCTTACCTTAAAGAACTTGCCAAGCGCCTTGTAGTCCAGGCCGTCGGAGCAGTTAAATACGACACATTTCTTGGCCACAGCCTTGGCGAGGTCCTTCGTGGTCTCCGTCTTGCCGGTGCCGGCCGGACCTTCGGGGGCTCCACCGAGGTTCAATTTTAGGGCACTCATCAGGGTTCTGTAGAAGATAAAACGTACTTTATAAGGCCGCAATCTCACCTGATACTAAGCTGCGATGTACCTGGGGATGAGACATATCTAAGTAAGTAGTAACAGCTTCATTACAGGGATTCAGTGAATCATGCAACGCAGAAATTGAAGTGATTATGAAATTTATGCATCATACAATAGTCACTTACGAAAAATTCATTTCTCGTAAATGACTATTGTATGATGCGTGATTAATGGATAGAATCATGGCATACTGATATCATAGTATCATTTAATATTTAAACCTATACCGTAAGACTTATTAGTACTCAGTTTTAGGCGTTTCCTTAACACTCGCCTAATTATCGTTTAATATGAAAATTACATTACAATTTTACAGTCCGGCTGGTTTACCGAAATTGTAATATCACTAGGTACGTTTTTACTGTGTAGCGGTGCATTTTATGTTTTGTTCATTTTCATCTGCGGTCACACGAAAAGTTATTAATAAATGTATTATCTTTATTTGTCTGTGGTTTGCGTCTCAAAGCGCTGGTAGGGCTCTTCCTTCTTCTTCTAGGACTAGGGCTTAACAAATAGGAGACATGTTCACATCTCACGTGGCTAAGGGATATCGTCTATTGACTAGAGTTTTTGATGCTAGGTGATGCAAAAATAGCCTGAACAAGGCAACTTTTACGGGTTATTTTCTTTCATCAGATGATGTATCACCTGAAGCAGCGATCAGTAAGGGGAGTGGCCACGAGGCGTCCAGTGTTGCCCAGGTACTCGAACCCGTACTCCACCTCGGTGGTGATCATGGAGCAGGCCACCCTGTCCCCGCGCCAGTAGTACCGCAGCTGCGAGATCCAGTTGAAGTCGGTTATGTCGCGCACGTTCTTACTCACCATTTCTTCTAGGATTGAACGACCTGCGGATATGGTTGTATTTAATTACATGGATGTGTTTATCGGTTTAGGTTCATGGGAGCTTCAAAGGGTCGTGGCGTAGCCCCCAAATCTTTATGCTACATCATAAGAAATACAGTACGTCTCGCAATAAAGTGCAACCCCAAAAGGAGGTGAAATAAAAAATCAATGACACACACTATATATGACGGATTTTATAGTGATTTAATTTGTCTCTGTGTTTTGGGTAAAAGATACTCTTTTGTTCTGTAGCTGTAATCCTAAAACAAATATTTCTCTTTTCCTTGTTTTTTCAAATCATTTGTAGATCAACATTACCATGCACGTCGAGCACGATAAGCGCTTCGACGGTGATCCGGTTGCCTGGCTCCAGGTCACCCTGAACCAGGTACACTAGCCCGGTGATCTGTTCCGTACTGCGTTCCACCAGTTCCGGCAGGCTGAATGTCTCGATTGCTTCTATTGCCTGCAGATAAGTTTTTATTACTCAAGTTAAAGTCATAAATATCATTTATTCAGTTAAGGACAGAGAATGCCACATATGAATTACTATTTAAATAAAGGTTAACACACAGGTGACAGGCCAGGTTAGTTTTTAAGGTTCAGTAACTATCTACAAAGTTAAAATGAAAAAAACTGAACCAAATGATTAATGTGTTGTCTATTTGTCTGTCAAGACCCTGTTCAAGAAATGTGATGATAAAATGTTTGGTCTGCGGTTGCAATTACATGTTTGTTAGGAACCCACTAGCCCGATTTTTTAAAAACGGCTACCATTTTGTTTCAATCTGGTACAACTTATGGCATACATATGTAATAAAAACATAATTCAGCTCCAAAAGTGCCCTCAAATTTTGATAAAATGGCATGTTTATTGATTTTATTTTATTTTGTAGGAAAATAATCATCATCATCATTCTTTTCATCTTTACATATGATTTAAACAGATTTGTAGGAAAATAAACAGCTTTTGAAAATGCAATGGCGGGGTGCGGGCGTAAAGAAAACGAGGACAGTGGGCGGTGCGGGCGGCGGGCGCTTCGATTTGATTGGGTGATTTGGATTTTGAATAGAATGCAAAGGATAATGCCGATTGAAGTATGGACCATGGTACTTATATTGCGTCATTACCAAAGTTGTTTTAAACGGTGTAGAAAATAACAATTTACTATCGATATTAGTATGACAGGAGTCAAAGTTTCTTCAGAATACGTAACATATCAAACCTAAAACTCAAAACTAAACACGTTTCGAGTTTTAGTTTATTCTGGTTATCGTATTTTGAACTGGTTAAGGGTCAAAGGATATGTATTTTTACCTGAGTAGGAGCTATCTATGACAGTATTATATAATTCATTGGAGTATATGCACTTCCTAGTGTATGTGTGTTGGTTAAGCCGGTTTCGCTTATCAAATTATCTTATCACGTGTTCAAAATCAAATCCCCAGTTTGAAATAAGCGGAGAAATGGCAGAA
Organism: Pyrausta nigrata; assembly: GCA_949316185.1. NCBI lineage: Eukaryota > Metazoa > Arthropoda > Insecta > Lepidoptera > Crambidae > Pyrausta > Pyrausta nigrata. The sequence goes on from OX438943.1 coordinate 1,897,944, forward strand.
TGCCTTCTTTAAATGAATATATTAATTTACGAATGTATTTTTTTTTGATGCGTGAGAAAAATCAGTACCATAAATGGGTATGCTCTTTTCTAATCTTAAAATTTAAATAACAAGCGTCCGCCGTCCGCACCGTTCATGGGCCTTGTTCTCGTCTACACTCACTTACACCTCTGACGGTTGAACTCAGTTAGACCTATTGGTGGTTATCAGCTTATCAACTCTAAGGTTCCGCGCATATCGGCCATCGATCACAGCCACCGGTGGCTAGCGACAAGCTGTTTATATTGTTTTTAATTCGTTTTGTATGGAGTCGCCGCACACGTGTGGCGAGTGGCGTCCACTCGTGACTCAGTGTTCACGACACGCCATTGGTGGCGGCCACTTGCCATTTTGACAAAACATCTGTCAAAGTCTAGCAAATGAGTGTTAAATTGTAACGGCCACCGATCTTTGTTGCGAAAAACAAAAGGCGTGGCGCGTGACAGCCACATGGCGGTCGGTAGTCCATCTGCGCGAAGCCTAATAGACGAGCAACATTATTGTGGTCATTCAAATCTCAGGGGTGTACTGCACACAGGCCAGCCTGGACAATTTGTCTAGGGCACACGAGCACCCAATCGCGTACGTGGTGATTGATGGCCTCGGAGGCCACGTAGCGGAGGCTCATCATTATTTGTTGTACCAGTTGCTGGAGCCAGCGTTCCACCAGGCCACTGTCTGATGTTCCTGTTGGTTCATACCTCAGTAGTATACTGGACGCAGGAGTCAGCTTGCACGATCTGTCCAGGTAACTCGAGCACCCAGTCTTCCCTATTGGTGATGGTGAACGCCGTGATAGCTTCAGAAGCCACGTCGCGGAGGATCACGATTATTTGTTGCTCCAGTTGCTGGAGCCAGAGTTCTACCATGCTAACTGTCTTATGTTAATGTTGGTTCATACCTCAGTAGTGTACTGCACACAGGAGCCAGCTTGTACGATCTGTCCGGGCCACACCAACACCCAGTCCTCGCGCTTGGTGATAGCGTACGCGGTGATGGCCTCGGAGGCAACATCGCGGAGGCTCACGATCATCTGTTGCTCCAGTTGCTGGAGCCAGCGTTCTACCATGCCCTAGATAAATAATGAGATATACAAGTGTCCCAAAACTAGCCTGCCAGACTGACACTGGAAGTAGCTTTGACACGTCTTTCAAATAAGAATAACATGTCTAGTAAAAGTACAATGGTTTAAGAGATAATGACACTTTAATGTATTTTTCTTACATGAAGTATACAAGAAAGTGACATTATCTCCCAAACCATGTCATGTACAGTCGAGCAAATTGAATCATGACCCACTTTGCCGATTATTCCTTTGCATTTATAAATGTAGTAAGGTTTTCTTCGCTGTCATGCATGTTGCACATAGTACGTTTTAAATATGAATAAAAATGCGTCATATCGGGTCAGAGATTTATGGAAGTTTAACCTTTATTATAACTGCACTAGACATGTTTTAGATAAACCAGTCTTAATATGAATTTAAAATAAGTCCATAATCCAAACTCTTTTCACTACGAAGAAAAATGTATTATAATTTAAAAAATAAAAAACGTCGTGTGTCAAATGTCAAGTATACCTACTAGTAAGTCAGAATTTTTATAAAAACCTAAGTCAATATCTACAAACAAATCTTATAATGGCCAATTTAGCAGAACAAACAGCTAAGAATAAGTCGGAACACAGTCAGAACCTGGATCAGCCGGCATGCTAAAGAGGGTACCCTCGAAGACAGACGACGACATAATTCGGCGTTCGTCGAATCAAGAACGGAACGGAAGAGAACGGAAATGCAACACTATTACGGATAACATATTTACAGACGAGAAATCATTTCGCTCGTCTCAACATGGTCGCTTAACTTCGTGGCGTTACGATAATACGCGATACACAGAGGATCACGTTGTACCCAACCAATTATCCAGCTGAATTTCAGCTAACATGTGTGCCTGGATGGATGCCGGAAGTGTCGGAAAACTTGTTCAAATTTCTCCTCGTCATAACGCTATAAACTATGTCAATTTAATGGAAGAATCAATGTTACCGACTTTGCGAACAGTTTACTTGCGTGAAGAAGTGCCAGTAGTCTCCTTTGTTCATGATAACTGTCCAGTGCATACTGCCAGAATTGTCTCGAATTGGTTTACCTAGCATGAAGATGCATTCACTCTTATTCCATGGCCGTCTAGGTCCCCAGATGAAAATTTGTGGTGTTTGGATTGGGGAAGTGACATTTGTCGTCTAATCGGGTTACTTTTCACTTTACCAATTTAATGCCACTTGTTAAATATATACTTAAAATAAATATTATTTTCTTTAACTAAGTATACTGTTTTATTTCATCATGGCAAACACAAGTTCCAGTGGAACTTTTATAAAAGAAACTGGTTCCCAATACAGACTTGGCGCCCGGCCGTGCCGAATCCCGAATATCTACCTACCTACTTGTGTGTTGCATTGCAACCCTTACCCACATGAAATGAAGTTCTCGCCGATTTTCATACAAACTTATTCGTACAGATAGCGACCATTGCCTTGTCAGTGACTGTCAGTGTCTAATAAAATGATGACACGTTCGTTTCTAGGAAATGTATGTTCAAGCGAATTTCAACTTACTTGTATAGAATGACAGTAGAAAAATGACCATAAGGTGGGTCATGATTCAATTTGGTCAACTGTATGTTTTATTAGTGATGTAATTTATATTATCTTCTAAACCACATTACTTTTTTTTAAGTTAACCTAAAAGGTCTATGGCTAAGCGATCTCCAGTACACAGTCTGGTACGCTCTTTCTAGGACACCCTGTAAGCAGGTCTTTGACCATAATCACACCTACCTGATTGATTTGAGAAATAGACATACCTTATTAAAAATCTATTTACTTTAGTCCTAAAGAGGCACGAGTGCATATTATTTAGGGTTTGGAAATAGTTTAGTAGTCTGATATACATTGCTGTAAAGTATACACTACGACTGGCACTGTAATAAAAGACACCTAATTTTCTGATATATCGATGTAGCAGTTGGTGTGATATAAAAGGTTTCATATAAGTAAAAAAAAGTTCTAAGAGGTATGGACAAATTTTGACATTTTAAATCTTTTATTTTATAGCTGTACAGTTTGCCAGAATTTAAGGCTGCACATTTTTATTGCAAAATCGTCCCTATTTAGACTGCATTAGCTTTTTGAATTGTGCCTTTTCTATGCTTGTATGGTTATAGCCAATTTGCTTATCACAGTACAGTAGTCGCAAAAACATCAGAATACACATTTTATTTGCAATATCACCCTTATTATAATAGCATAAGATACTATTTCCCTTGACGTGACGTACCTTAGCGTCAGCCGGCTGTATACTGGTCGACAGTTTGACGACCTCTCCTTCAGCAGAGGCCATGCCAACGATCTCCTTGTTTGCGTTGAACTCCAGCGTGTAGATGCCTTCGAAGCACTTCTTTAGGTGAGGCTGCACGCGCATGGGGTCCTTCGTCTCGGAGAGGATCTCAAGGAGTTCGTCGTTGGAGAGGAAGAAGAATCTAGAAGGAATTATGAATACAGTTAGCTTTGGGAACAGGCACCAAAAATATAATCAGGATAAATTAATAAACAAACGTCACAATACTAGAGCTACGTAATGAACGAATTAACGAAGGATTATGTTGTACACATTTTCGAGTCTATGTCAGCCATTACGTTTGTTTGAGATCATGCTGGCATGAGTGACAAGGACGGCGACAGACGAAAATACGGACATCAAAATAAAGGCACTGATTTTAATAGCAATGGTTTGAAAAAAAAATAGCTTAATATATTTTTTTATAAATTGCGTGTCAGTAGTAAAATTACTTAGTTCCTTTAATATTTTGGTCCCTACCAGCAACACCAAGATCGAACAACTAATTACGCAAGTACTGTAGTCCAAAATTCGTGCGTGACCTGCTTGTGGTATGAAAGACGTATGTACGGCGGGCGAGGCGTGGTAGATGTCAGCGGGGACGGTGCGGGGAAGGGGAATTACAATAGCAGTCACGTGCGATTGGTGCTTCTTATCTCCCCGCAAGTCTTTCGCTCCACAGGAGGGTCGCGCATGAAATTGTCGGACTATAGAATTGATCCATTGACAGAATATTCCCTTTCATCCATACTAATATTATAAATGCGAAAGTGTGTCTGTCTGTCTGTTACCTTTTGACGCTTAAACCACTGAACCGATTGAAATGAAATTTGGTATGGAGACTGTTCAAGACCCTGGAAAGGACATAGGCTACATTTTGACGCGATATAAAAACATTAAGGGGGTGAAATGGGGGATGAAAGTTTATATGGAAAATCCATCTTTTGGGGGTGACCACTAGTTTATTATATAAGTTTCGGTCCCTACCAGCACATCAAAACAGAACAGCCACTTACGCAAGAACTAGAATTAATTACCAGTCTTTCATTTAAATTCGTGAATTATACGAACCTCGGGAAGAACAGCCTCTTCTTCTCCAGATAATCATTCAGACCCCTCTGTATATCATCGAGCAGCGAGTTGTTGTATCTCAACTTCTTCAGCAGGCCGGGATAGTCCGTAGCGGGCAGCACAAGCGGTTCCTTCTGCGTGGCGCCCATGATGTTCCGCCACTCCTTGTCGACGTCGCGGAAGTTGCGAGCCTCCGTCGGCATCTGACGCATGATGTCTTCCGACGAGAATATCGGCTCGAGGTACATCCATGTCGCTTGGCACTGGAAGAGAGTGGAGGTTGAGACATGATGTGTTTCATGAAACAATGACAGGACTAGAAGTCAAATGTCCAGAATCCAGAATATTTCCTATTTAAACACACCAAGACTAATAATACTTACTAGAACAACCGGAGGAATGAATTAAGCATATGCTCTATAATTAGAAAATGAAGATAACCGATAATAATAATAAGATATTTAGTAGTATGTTAGTTTTTCCTTAAATTTTATCTTCACTAAATGTCCCGCCACTGATTATCTTTCTGCATTACCACGCTGTTGACTGGTAGTGAATGCCTTTAGGCATTAAGTCCGCTATTTTTTTTTGGTGCAATAAATTTTAAATAAATAACCAAATGTACGCTTTCAGGCTAACAATCTCGTTCTTGGAGATTCCATACTACGAAACTGCTACGTCGTAGGCTCGTAGCAATATACTTCAGTGCGTAAAGATGTCCTAGTATCTACGACATTACTTAGCGCTACGAGAATGAATCTGCTACGGTATGCCGTACGGTAGGCGCTACGAATCTGCTACAAGATGCTGAGCTAGACTTACGCACTACAATTTTGCTACGAGGTTTGATACTAAGAATCCGCTATGGGATTTTATATCACGAATTCATAGGGTGCACAGCTACAAGTCAAATGAGTATTATTTGGGCTTTTTAGACAATGTAGTTCTCTGAGACGGCCATCCTGTAAGAGATCCGCCACAGGACCAACAGCTCAATGTGCTTATTTAGAGTGCAGTAATAATTGTATTACATATTTTTTAATCTAAATTGAACAATATGGTTATACCTTTATCACACCGGCACCGTCAACTTTTCATTTCTGCTTAGCCCAAAGGTGTTACTACTAAAGAATACAATTTGGCGTCAAGTCCGCCTACTGTACAAAGTTGCAATAGTGAAATCAAGCTTAAATAAATAAATAAACAGAGTGCATTACATTGCACTCCCACTTGTGCACTACGTACTTTCTTGTATACTAGATTGCCCGATTGAGCTAAATTAGGCTAGATAGGATGATATTATTATACTACCAATCATCACTGACCTGTAGCCACTGATCGAGTATATCCTGCATGCTAATCAGCTTCTCCTCCCATGCGACCATGTCAGCCTCGAAGGCCTTCACGTAGGGCGAGCCGCGCATCGTCTGTGACTTGAGGATGTGGTCGTCCAGCTGCTGCTGGATGTCGTCCAGGCCGGTCAGGATGCCTACGCCCGTGTCTCTGTCGAATGAGAAAATAGATTTTAACCAATTTAGAAAAAGAAGGAGGTTTTTAGTACGTCGGAATTTATTTATTTATTTGTAAAAGTACACAAACAGAATGCTGTCTTAACATGCTAATACTCATATTTCAAAATTCTAAACTAAACGGCAATCCAATAATAGTGTACATAACATGCTTACATTTTCGAAGCGTAGTGCACCTTAATAAAATATAAGTAAGTACCTTAAGTAACTAATATTATTTTTTATAAATTAAAAAAGTAGAAATTAAAATAAAAATACAATAAGAAAAAGTTGGTTAAGCCACCCGTCTATATTAAAATTACCCGGTTATAGGTTTACTTATTTTATATAGCTTACGTTGTTTATATTTTATCATTTATCATATTACATTATATTTCTCACGTTAAATGGAACCGACGCGACGGGAAGTAGCGAGTCATTCCCAACACAAGTTTTTCTTTAATACTTAATGGGAAGACTCCACCGCATTCATTGTAAAAAACTTACCCTGAATAAAGCTATTTTATTATTATTATTATTATAGGTCACACGCATTAATAAATAGGTACTGTTAAAACCGACTTATTAATTAATTTATTAAAACTTTATTGATCCAAAAAAATAAAGTACAATTGGGGCCTTGACTTAATTGACTTACTTCCACGTTAGACCCCGCGTTTTTATATCGACCTATCGACTACTGAAAATGAACCCAAACGAGTTTTGACGACAAAAAATAATTTAGCGACTTATAGTGACTAGTCTGCAGACCTTCCGACTCATTCCATTGCTTTCAAATAGCAATAGTTATAGCTTTCAACGCGACGTCTGTAAAGCAAAGTTAGCTTTCAAAATAATAGGAAATGTTTCTTAAGTCATACTCTCTATAATACACTTCAACACTCGTCAGCCGATCTTGCATCAGCACCAGCAGCTACATCGACCCCCCTCACCTGTAAGGCACCACCTCGAACTTGACGCCGCACCACTCCTCCTTCATCTTGTTAAGCGCCTTCTCCAGCGAGTACTCCTTGGACGCGTACTGCTCGATCTCCTCCAGCTGCGACGCGTACACGTGCACGCCCTGCTCTACCATGTCCGCTAGGGTTGCCTCCGGTCCGTGCGATACTTCCACCCCGACTAGTTCGCTGATCTTGGCCCAGTGGCGGTCGCGCATGCCCTACAAGAGTGGCAGTAGATAAGATACTTATAATTGCATACACAGTAAACATTTACAAAATTTACGTATGGATTTGTACAATTTAGACGATCTTATTTCTAAAAACAATTTCTCCCAGTCAACCCAGGCAACCTCATCTGAATGGGGAGACACCGTTCGATCTGAAGCCAATTTAAGCGGATGCACTTGTCGTGTTAAGGATGTCGGAAATACAGCGTTTTCGGGTCTCGGTTGTCTTCTTGGCCTAGAGCCTCATAAATCAGTCACGTATATTTACGAACAGCAAAATGTTGAACAGAAACAGATGCTTCGTCAACAGAAAAATAATCAATCATCTACTGCCTTGTACGACACAAAACCCTGATGACCCTGAACCCTGAACAGCCGATTTAATCAACTGTAGAAAATTAGTCACAGACTGTAATTTTTTGACAGACATGTGTATTAATAAGTAGAGTCATCGACATCTTGCTATTTCGCGCTAAACTTGACGTGATAGGGAGGTGTTCTGGTCTATAGGTATTTAAGCAGCGGCTTACATTACTGAAACTGGTCCCTGGTAACATTTAACCACGTACCTTGTTGCATATGGCGCAGAGCACAGGCAGCAGCACCTTGAACTTCTCGACCTTGTTGCGCACCATGTCCGCGATGCGCTTGGCGCCGGGGTACTCGAACAGCTGCTTGCCCAGCTTGTACAGCAGCTTCCACCACGCCTCCACGTCCTCGGCTATCTGCTCCGCGTCTAGCCCGAGGAAGGGACCGTGGTACCTAGATCATAATTAAAATAGTTCTGGAACTAAGAGTGAAGCATGATACCACAAATTTTTGCGCCGATGGCTTCTAAAATAGGTGAATTGGAGAGTTTCTACTATTATCGTATACTAGTATGTTGACTATGACAACACCATATAAAACAACTAGACGTGAGAATTCTTTACATACGTGTCTGGTGCATAGAGAGGTGGCTAATCATTTGATGATACAATTCACCAATAAAAGGGTTTAAAACTTTTTGTAAGGCAGCTGGCATATGCCAGAAAGTTTCAATCCCCTTTTAGAGCATGTTTGTCGTTTTATTAAAGCGGATATTTTCCAAAAATTTGACTGACATCCTATTTTTCACTTACACGCATTTTAAAACAGAAACAACAGTAATTTAGTACATGAAATACGCATTGCCTTTTGATCATAACTTTGACAACTTTTACCTGACGCAAATAATGAAACCAGTCAAGCTTGAATATAACGTGACCTCTCCTGCTATAATGTCTCACAAACTCTCTCTCTCTCTCTTTATTTATTTATTAATTATTATTTCACATTATTATTCTCATCTAATGGTCTTCTTATTTTTCTTTTCTACTTTACCTTATTGGACTTTTAGTCTACTTCTTCTACGACAATACGTTACCATTTCTCATATCCATCATAGAAGTCGAAAGCGGTGTGCCACAGCTTGTGGAAGGGGTCGACGCCCGCCAGCATGGTCTGCAGGCTGAAGTACACCGATTGCTCTTGGTCTAGAAGCTGCTCCTCGTTTATTATGTCGTCCGCCTCGTATTTGTCTTCCTGCCAAAGACACATTTGCAGCTTTAAGGTTGCTATCTACAACGGATGGGCTAAGCTACATAGAAATGGATGTGGCAAAAATATATGGTCGAAAATTCTAGTATCTGCGTCAGTCAGTTGGAAAACATATTCATAAATTTGTTTTTATCGCATTAGGTATAATCATGGGTATAATGTTGGTACTTCATATAAAAAAAACTCACAAAACTTATTTGGACAGATTCACTTAAATACAGAAGTATAGTCATCTATACTCGGCCCGGCGAACCTTGATCCCTATGACATTGACAATTATTCTTACGACACAACATTGTAGTGGCGTCACCGTTACATTAGAATTGAATTGGAGGCTTCTAAAAATGCCATTTATTAAGGTAAGGTAGATACATGTCATTACAATGATATTCCGTCGGAATTATAACATTTCTTAACATTTACAAGAAATTATCTCAATCAGACTTTACGTTTACGTCCTGCAAAAGTTACTTCGTTCGGAAGATATCGACTACTGCGGAAAAATATCGATAAACAAATGTCGATAATGAAAATGAGTGTACATGATTTAAATATTTATATAAATTAATTTATTAATTAATATATTAATTTAATTCATTATTTATACTGGTAGTGCTTCATTAACTTGGACGGAATGGTATGAGGCGTTGTTTATCAAAATATGGTGGGGCTCATTTAAATTATCCATGATCACTTCGTGATCATCGGTCGCTTTAACTGATTTGAAGGCCCACAAGCAATTAGGCGCAAAACCTTTGGCTGTACCAGCGTGGCAGATAATCAAACGCTGACCCTTTCCTTCTGGCGCTTTGGTACAGGATTTTGCTGTGTCGTCTGTCCATATTTTGGGGACTGTGTGATTGGCGTTGAGCCACGTTCCATCCAGGTAAACCACATTGTCCCAGTTCTCAATAGTCTTTATTTTTCGTAGAAAATCACATCTCATCAGTGCTCTAACCTTCCGCTCCATTAACACTTTCCTTTTGTATTTTTTAATGACGACTCTGAGAGAAGTGATACCGCCTTTAAATAAATCAGTTGACCTCAGCGACGCCAATAACTTTTTCCTAATCCTGTCCTTACTTGCAAATAAACATTAGGATTAGAACTTCTGGCACAGACTCCAAAAAATAACAGCTAATAAATTGGAAATAGGTTTCTTGTACAATTCCGTAGAACAGTTAGGTCATTTAATTATTTTTTTGTACTTTTTATTTTAAATTTGTTTATAAAATTTTTAGTTTTAATTAGCACTGTAGTCAGTTTTGAAGTCGTTTTTTCTTTTTTTTAATTCTATTCTTAGTTGAAATTTATTGTAAGGTGCAACATAGGTAGACCTACTAAACGCGCTGTTCAAATGCGACAGCGTCATTTGGAAGAAAGTAGTAACAAGAAGGAAGACCGTTTAAAGAAGAACATTTAAAGATTTGCTAATAGCATTTTTAATTTAGTTTGTTGTATATCGTATCATCGGATTCCCTATACAAATGATTTTGGAGATAAAAACTGTTCTACGTCCTTTCTCGGTACTCAGACTATCAAATCCATCGTTTCAGCGGTAAGAGTTAATTGATTTCTTGCAGTAATTATATATTTCTTGAAGTAATTATATATTTTTATTGTCGGGGGCGGGAGGGAGGGGTTAGGAGGGGGGGGGGGAAAGAGGAGGGAGCTGCGCCTTTGACTTTGTTTTGTTAGCATCCTATACAGTACCTGACAAAACATCTGGTGTTTTAATCACTAAACTCCTAATTTTAAAGGAGTTCCACCATCAGCTCAGCTCCACATAATGTTGACTATCAGACGTAACAACATGTCAACATTAAGATACTAGTACGAAAACACTATACGTGCCTTCAAAATTTAAGGGTTTCCCTCGATTACACCAAGCTCCCATCATCAGATCTCGACTTGGCCAAAATGGGACCAACTAGAAGGTATAACCTCTAGGTAAACATATTTTTTTTCAAATCGTTCCACAACTGACTGAGATATGCGGTAACATAGCCACAAAAAAAACATACAGTCGAATTGATAACCTCCTCCTTTTTTGAAGTCTGTTAAAAAAGTTAAGTTTCATCGACACGTGACCCATCACTAACATGAACTGTCATAGGGATCAAGGTTCGCCGGGCCGGGTATAAAAAGTAATTTTATTCATTAAAATTAAAACGAAGCCACCCACGACCCCCGTTCTCGTCTATGCTTCTGACACCCCGCAGCGAGGACTGATTTATGCAGTCAGACTATAATATTTTAGTAGGAACTAGTCCTTTTTACCGGGAGAGGACAAAACTTTGCGAGATTCTTTTGTTTAGCGCTGTCGAACGCACACAACTTCCACAAAACAAAGAACTTCTATGTTGTAGCGATTATGTAACATGTATACATCAATCAGAGACTCACCGTCAAATTCTTGAAGATCTCATCCACCTTGCCCACCACATCTCTTAACAGGTCCAGATTCAGCAGGGGCGGGTCGAACCTCCTGAACAGCTCCAGGTCTTTCTCGTGCCTCTTCAGTTTCTCCTCAAAGATCGCTTTGCGGCTACGCAGCTTGTCTTCCGCCATGTTCTTCTTCGTGTATAGAGTTTTGAGGGTAAGGTCGATGGTGTCTTCCATGTCGAGGGGCCAGAGGAACACGCGTGTGTTCAGGTTTATGTCTTCGACTGTTGGGAATTTCGTTTTAATCGTTTTTTAGTTAGGGTTCCGTACCTCGAAAGGAAAACACGGACTTATGGAATCACTTTGTAGTTCTCTGGTCCGTTCGTCTGTCAAGTCAATTAATAGTCTTAGGTATTCTCAGGAACGCGTGTTATCAAGTTGAAATAAACATGAAATACTTGTGACTGCGTACCTTGGAAGCTGTAGAAAAATTAAGATTATAGGTCAACCTAATCCAATAAAGAATGTCCGTAACATTATTTAGAACTTCGCAGAGGATTCAAAACATAAGCGAGTAAAACCGTAGTTTGACCGAAAGATCTGTGTGGAAAGAAGATTGATATCTCCTTGAGGTCGAACATGGCGCAGTCGCGGCAGTCCTAGATGTAGTTTATCAGCTCCACCAGCTGAGCGGTCATCTCGGGCATTGTTGTGGGTAAGAGTCAAAAAAGGATGCTAGCGGAAATTTTGAATAAAAAAACTGACGCTCCACACATATTCGGCACAAAATTGTATACCACATAATTGATGATGTTATAGTACCGTTATATTTACTGCAAGACCCCTTATTTTTCCCAGTTAGAAGTCTAGCCACAGTTTCTCTAGTGGACTGCATTTAGTAGCTATCTGCAAGCTTTACTAGTTCCGTCCGTGCTGTAAAGACTCGTCGGGTAGCTTGAAGTTCGAACATAAAGCTGATAATAGTGAAATCCAGTTTGTGACTTTGACACCTACCAGATTGTCACCTATTTGTAGCTTTGCTTGTTGCATCAGATTGAGGCCGCTGGCAGTAGCTAAGTTTAGTAAGTAAACGGGTTATATGAGGAGCTGTATGAAGAAAAGATTAAATATCTCTATAGAAAGAAGACTAATGATAAACTCACAGTGCAAGTGAGCGTGCTGCATCAGAAACAGCACGTACTCGGCGGTGGTGCGCGACTTCTCCTTGAGGTCGAACATGGCGCAGTCGCGGCAGTCCTGGATGTAGTTAATCAGCTCCACCAGCTGAGCAGTTGTTTCTGGGCTCTCTGACGCTCGAGCTGCCATCTCTTCGTATACGTTGCAGATGCTACAAACGATTAATATATTTCTATTGATTTTTGGTAAGCAACAGCGAGATACGACCAGCAATCCTACCGCTTAAATTTATCGTTTTTAAGTACTATGTCTCTCTGCTTAACTGACGTAAGTTTATAAGGCTTTTTAAAAGCGAAAGAGTTAGATGGTAGGCCTGGTAGGATCAAAACCAAATCCTCAGAAAATTCTATAAATCACGAAAACCTGTGCACACTCTTGACGACAAATGTCAACATAATAAAAAGTCTAATGGAGGTAAGAATTACAGGTGCTTGCCTTTCCAGATAATTGTTGTGGTAGTTGAATTTTTAGGGAAAACACAGGATTGCTTAAAAAATAATAATGTTCTTTTTATTGAGTATAAAACACATCTTTCGTCACACACATCGTCCTTGAAAAAAAAACACATCGCGCTATCATCTTCAGACAAAATCCTATCATCCATCCTTAAACAAATTCGATCATCCGTCTCGGTCGAACACATATTTTTTTTGTCACAGAAAAATGTTGACGAGCGCCGTTTGGGAACGTGCTTTCTCCACGGCCAAGTTAATAAGTTGAGGGTTACCGGAACCCTCAACTTATTAACTTGGCCGTAGATTACATGAAATGGGGGCAAGAGGAATGCTTACCGGTCCCAAAATTAAGGTTCGAGTGTGAATGTTTAAGTTACGCCTCCAATTTCAGTCAAATATCAAGAAAGGAACGATTCGAATGAACACATTTTTGGACACTACTTACGAGCGGTTCCACTTTCGGTTGACGGCTATGAAGTGGTCGACGATGTACTGGCGCAGTCCGTCAACTATGGACCACATGGTGTCGTTGATCGGCCCGCAGTCCAGCATCACCATGTTGAGCGGTATGTCCCGACGCAGGAATAGTATCTCGTCGCGGAGGTCTTCGTACATGTAGATCCGGGCCGAGAAGTCCTGTGAGATGCGAGCATATGAGGAGTTTTCAATAAGTGCCTCTAGATGGCGGTGGCTAACATTTTGGTAGTTTGTCCCTATGAAAAACATTTACTGTCTGCCAAAGCACATTCCCAGGTGCTTGTGGCGCAGTGGCGGCAGCGCTTTGGTAGTGATACCAAAAGTTAAGCAACCCACGGCGCGGTCGTGATTGGATGGGTGACCATTCCGACAGTTAAAGTGACGACCATGACAAGCATCTCCGTGCTTCGGAAGGCACGTTAAGCGGTTGGTCCCGGCTAATATCTGTTGGTATTAGTCGTTAAGCCTAGTCAGAGGCCCTAGGGCGGCTTGATAACCTCCACCAATCCGCACTGAGCCCGCGTGGTGGAGTATGGCTCGTTCCTCCTCATAGTTGAGGTGAGGCCTTTTCCCAGCAGTGGGATCTAATAGGCTGACTTTAAAGCAACATTAAAGGAATTTTATCCTAGTTACTGCAAAACGACGTGTAATGTTCTGTTACATTTCTTTTTATAAATTTTTTCTGCAATTTGTCCAAAGGCAGCAGGAAGCTAAAAATAAGTGTCGTGACAAAAATATTTTATAACTTATACTGAGCGGGAACCTTTTTGACAAAATGTAGTGCTAATTATTGTTATTATCGTCAATAAATTTGCAGAATATTGTACTTTACAATGACAATTTTATTCCATTTGTCATATTTATTTTGCCAAATAAAAGTATTCTATTATATTCTTTAACTTTCAATGTATTTATATGGTAGAATAAACTACGGCATAGGTTTACCTTAGACTAATTAATATGTTAAATCGACTTCAGGATACATTTCTGTCTTGTCATATTGTTTCCTTAGCGATTCGCGATTCCGATATGTAGTAGTAGTCTTGTAAGCTGAGGCACTAGACAGGACTCATATTTATAGGTAGTCCAGACTTCAGCAGTAAACGGCAAGAGGCAGTTAAAGATAAAACAGCTAAAGGAAAGTAGACCTTATGACCTTTACATAAGGCACAGGATCCAGCGCAAAGAAGACCTGCAGGTTCTGATATGCTGTACCATCTTGTATCTAGTACCTGAAGCAGCTACGAGTAAAGCCCCCGACTTGTAGCTTGGTCTCCGTTCCTTTACCAACTGACCAAGGGTTGCTAAGAGGTTTTTTGACTTTACTACCTTGAGATAAGGCGCAGGATCCTGTCCGAAGAACTGCAGTAAGTCCTGATGGGCTGTCCCGTCCAATATGTAGTAGTACTCTTGAAAGCAGCTAAGGTACTTGACGGGCCCAGGGCGGTTGGCGCCGAAGTGTTTGATACACTCGTTCGTGACGTCCAACATGTACTCTTCGTCGGGATACACTGTCATTAGGTAAGGGTTCGGGCGATGGGAGCCTGTAAACAAGTTATATTTTTAAAACATGTAACTTTATGGCATTTTTTGGTGCGCAAATCGTCGGGTGCTCTCGTGGAGTTAGCAAAGTTAATCTTTTAACAATTAAAAGGCAAATAAAAAATAAAGACTTATTATCTAAGGGCTCTTTCAATTTATGCGTTTCTTGACAGCCGGCTGCGGTGCGGAAGCGGTGCTTTTATCGTACCGCATACGGACGGTCGTTTGTTTTCATACAAAACGCGCGGTGCGGCAACAGTGCGGCGACGGTACCGAGAACCGACTACCGAGTTTTCCACTGTCGAACATGGCGTGGCCCAAAAA
Source organism: Pyrausta nigrata (assembly GCA_949316185.1). Lineage (NCBI taxonomy): Eukaryota > Metazoa > Arthropoda > Insecta > Lepidoptera > Crambidae > Pyrausta > Pyrausta nigrata. The sequence goes on from OX438943.1 coordinate 1,913,106, forward strand.
TCAGTAGGTAGGTCCGTAAAAAAATAATTTAATAAAGTGAAAGTTAAAAGGTCTTGTAATAAAGCTCTTACGGGTACTAAGGTAGTCGTACATTATAACACACCATACAAATAAAATACAACTACAGTAATATTATAAATGCAACGTGTGTCTATATCTGCCTAATGCATCTGCATGCTTAAAAACGCTAAATCGGTTTGGATAAAATTGTATAAAAGATAGTTATAGTTATAGCCCCGGGATAGGACACAGGATAATTTTTATCCGAGCAATTAACCTTTAAAGAGGTGAAAAAAGGGGTATAAGTTTGTTTGAAAAATCAGATAATTAGTCCCGAGGAGTCACAGAGAAGAGCTATTAGGTTCATATTTTGGGTATACCGCTGACCTGGATACATGATGCTATCGACACTCGGCAGCTGGAAGTTGACGCTGATGATGGCTTGCACCCACTTGATGATCTGCACGCGCATCATCTCCAGGGTCGGCTCGAAGGAGATGGCGGTCGAGCCGGGCTGGCCGACCACCTTAATGCGGAGCAGCGGCCGCTTGATGAACAGGTAGTCGCGGTACTGCCCGCTGTAGTTGTTGCCGTCCTGACACAAAAGGGGAAACGTTGCTGGTCTTATTTACATAAAATGTCTGTGACATACAGGGTGTCAAGGAGATGATCGTCGAGCAAGACTGGCCGAACACCTTGATGCGAAGCAGTGGCTGCTTGATGAACAGATAGTCGCGGTACTGCCTGCTGTAGCTGTTGCCGTCCTGACACAAGAGTTGAAACGTTGCTGGTCTATTGTTCACTAAAACCGTATAAGATGCAGGTTGTCCCAAAAAGTAGTATAAAGCTGAAGTCAAGAGTGAGAACAACCCCAAGAGAGACCCAAATACCGAGATATTTGCAACATAAAATTTTCTAGCAAAAATATATTTAAAAAAAATCAAAGTTCTATAAATTGAAAATCCGTTGTTTTAATGTGTAAATCTTGTTTAAAATATGTATCATCCAAATGTGCATTTCATTTAAATTTTGAACTTTTCTTATTACATTTTGTAGCAGTCAAATATCTCAATTAACTCAGAAAATTCGTAGAACATGAGAGTTTTTCGAATCTGTTTTTGGATTGTTCTGTCTCTGGACTTCAGCTTTAGCTTAATTTTTGAGACACCCTGTATATTATCCAAATACAGGCCGAAATGTTCGTTTAAACAGTGTGAGTAGCAGAATCATTTGTATGGACCATTTGTTTCATTTAGATTTCGATCATGCCCCTATAGTTAGTTAATGGCCATATTTACCCACTTAAATAAAGAGACTGTTTTAACTAATGCCCTGTATATTTACTGTATAAATATGTTGTAAATGTCTAGTGTGTGCAATAAGAGTACCTTATTTTCATATGTTTTTTCTTACCCAATAGTACTTGAAATATTCCGCGAAATGATACACGCTTCTTTCCACCAAGTCTCGGACTTGGCGTGACATAAGCGCGTGGATACACCTGTAACGAGGATAAGCCATGATATTTGTGTATTAGCACAGAATAAATGTATTAGTATGGAGGATACTTTATTAACGTTTGTTTTTTTTTTTATGCCCCGTTGGTCTAGTGGTCGGCACGGTGAATTCTAACCGCGAGGTCCCGGATTCGAATCGCTGGTCGGACGGACCGGAATTTGTTTCTGGCTTATTTTGTCTTTCAATAACTTAGAAACAGCTTCAGATTCAGGAAGTCAGTGTTAGTTTTACACCGCCGTGCCTCAGCAAGCACGATAAGCCGCTTGGTCCTGCACCTGATTTTTCTCCGTTCATGTTGGATTTCCGTATCGCCGAACTATGAGAGTGATGGAACAGAGAGAGCGCCTGTGTATTGCGCACACCTTGTGCATTAAAATATATCCTGCGTGCTGCTTGATCTTTGTTGGGGGTTGCCACCGTGGCCGAAATTCGGTAGCGTTCGGTTTTGTCATTTTATTACGGAATTCTAATGGTTTAGATAAATCAATATTAGGTACATCTAAGTTGGTATGTATTTAAATTAATTAGAAGTGAGCAATCTTCCAGACTTATTTCGGTCATTACTTCCGTTTTGCTACACAATAATGTACAGATGTTATTAGTTGGTTCGTGTGCGTAGTTAATATTCGGTAGGAGAATTGCAAACATAGCTGAAAGGAATTGTGTTCAGCATTATAATTCAGTCTTATCTGTCTAGTAGCTTGGTTAAAGTCAACGAGGACATATCCCACTAGAGGGGAAATGGCATTAATTTTGTTCCAGAAAAATTCCGCCAAATCCGAAAGATTCCGAATGAACCGACTGAATGTCAAATACCGTATTAGTGATGGTCAATAAGAAATTAGTATCGATAGTCGATGTTATTGTTTAATTTAATGGGAACAATATTTTATTACACCTAAGGTTAAACTTTTCACTAATGTGCAATATCCTAATTATAATATCTGATTCTTGTTCCTAAGAAATTTAAGTTAGTCATCAAATTAACCATTTAAAGTATGAATCATCAAAATTGTTATCAATCTATCCCTATTTCCCTTGGTCACGCCATCACGCGTGAACGGCTGGACCGATTTCACTAATTCTTTTTTTGTTGTTTGTTATTGTCAGAAGAAGGTTCTTATGAAAGAAAAAAATAAGAAAATTGCGCGGAAAATTATTAAATTCAGGAATACTTAACCACCGTATAAAATTATTTCTAATCAAACCTTAGCGCTTTGGACGTTAAAACATTTTGAATGTAACCTTATGACGTTCAACCACTGACCTCTATAATACAAATACGCTGGACTGCATACTGTCAACCTAACAATGAAGCCATTTAATTATTGCAATTTTGGCGCTGACGGCTATAGTGAGCGTGTGGTGACCATCCACGGAACTAATTTGACATAAACATATGGTAGTTACTCTATCTTAGTTTCCTGTACACTCGGTGGGGACGCTTTGATTTGGCACAAAATTATGTGTTATTTCTTAGAGAATGTTTAGTCCAGCGTGCTTGTACTATAGAGGTCAGTGCGTTCGACATAAAATTGACAGATATCGTCAAAGAGGATTAAAAAAAACTAAATAACAGGACAAAGTCTGTCGGGTCAGCTAGTATATAATAAAAAAATAAACTTTTGTTTGTAAAACAAATTAACTTCCATAATGACTTGCAAATAAATTGCTTAAATTATAAAAGCCAAGCACAGAGAAATTACATTGAAATCTAAATACAGTAAGTATTTTTATTAAAATGCGTTTATTGTTTTCTAATTTCTATAAATTTAGAATAAGGCTCATACTTTATATACGACAGGAAACAAGTTTCTTAAAATCATGTTTTCCGATATATATCTACCTATTTACCTTAGAACAGAGGCATCACTTTCAATGTTTTAAAGCCCGGACAAGGTTTTTTTTTTTAAAAACAGGCTGAGTGCGATGTCGCACACGAAATTATACCATTATATACTTCATAGTCACTTAGTCACTTCAGGTTTTTCAGTGAATGAGAATGTAGGTAAATACGGTAGGTATTTTGTCTGGAACAATAAAACCACCTACATTATACATCTTTCTGTGTAAATTGCCTTATTTTTTTTATTGGTATGGTTTGCTATAAACATTTTCTATCTATTTGAAGGCTCCAATTCCTCATTCGCTTCTCATTACATCCATTCATCACCTTTATTATCGTCACACACCTTACAGTAATAGAATCGATACACATATATTTACACATGCAAACATCCATACTCTTTGCTTTCACTACGCATCTCATTGTTCATAATCCATTAAACCAAGAAAACTATCAAACGTCATGTCAAGTGTCAGCGTTTTGTTATTTGCAAGAAAATCAATAATTCTAACAAAACCTTCCTCGGTATAGGTAAGTTAATGTTATTTTTGCATAGGTATTGATTCTAGTGCGCGAGTGTAAATATTTGTGTTATCGATTATATCACTATACCTCCGTGCTGCCAAAGTACTAAAATAATTATTGTGTAAACTGTGCACATAAATGTCGATAAGTCGTATAACCAATTCAGCGCAACACTAGTAACGAGTGTTAACGAATAGAATGAGATGACATTATGTGCTAACCACTTAGTGGGAGCAAGATGAGACTTAAAAGTCAGTACGCTTGACCGATTTATTTTGAGCCGTAGGAAAATTTTATGAACTTTTTAAAATTGCATAATTACTAATACTTACCGATGAAATGACATCACATCCGTTTTAAAATTCGATGTTTTGCTTTTTTTCTTACAGCACAGTATAGAACAATACGACATTATGTTAATTATTTCTCAAATCTCATTTTTTCGTAACAATTCAAGTATTCACGTCGACATACCACACAGATCAATTGGTTTTTGTCATACGGTTTTGACAGAACTGACACCTTCTATTGCGGTTGTCAGAGCAGATAAAGTTTCGGAGTAAAATAGTTTTTACTTCGCCTCTAGTAGGATATGTCCTCGATGGTTAAAGTGAACCTTTTTTTTTGTTAAAGTTTTTTATGTATGGATGTAAAACTAATTTTGTATATTGCCTTCCTTTTTGCATTGGTCTTCTTATTGTAGAAGTTAGAAACTATAAATGCTAGTCTATAAGCTAATTAAACCTTTTTATTACCGTACTGCGGAAGGGGGGTTATGTTTTTCGAGAGTATGTATAATTGTTTGGCACGCCCTAGAGCCCAAAAGGCTGGACAGTTTTTGACGTATGGGGTGGGATGTCGTTAAATTTGCAAAGTTGTGAGAGTGACATAGGCTATATACATTTTAAAAATGGCGGCTGCAAATTGAAATAAAGGGGGGAGGGGGGGATTGATTTTTTCCTTCCCATAGCAATATGGGTAACAAATGAAAGCCAGTAAAATACCATTTTATTAATATAATATCTTTTGCAGTCGGGTGTTTTGGTTTTTCAATAATTAGATGTATTATAAGACATCTGGATTTCATTAATAAAGATAAAATAAATAATCAAAAGCTCACCTGAAGAACGACTCGACCTGAAACGTGGACTCCTTCTTCTTCTTAGCCACATACACCGACCAGTGCTTCCTCATCTTAATCATGGTATCAGCGACATCTATCAGCCAGTTGTCAATTAGTTCGGCGCGAGTGTCGGCGCACAGCTTCGTTAGGTTCTCCGTGAACTCCGGGATGTATTGGGGAAACGGTGTTATCTCTTCCATTTTGTCCATGTCGCAGATTAGCATGTTTTGGTACCTATAATGGTCATAATACTTAATAATGACTTTCGTATATTATTTTGTTTGTGATGTCCCAAATTAATAAACCTTCCATTCGTTCTAATAAGATGCATTCTTCTCTAACGACAAAGCTTCATGCAGAGATTATTTTCAATCATACTTTTACAAAGCAATTACCGAGCACTTTTCAAGTAACACCACGCAAAGACCGTATTTTGTAAGTAAACCCATTTTACAAGTAATGCAAAAGCATTCATCTCAAGCGATATCAATAATTGACAAGTACAAGCATGAATGAATTGCCGTGATATTTTTACTGTTATTTCGACCTCATTAACAAAGCATATCGTCACCTGAGAATATAGTAAATGGGTTAGTTACCGAGAGGGACAGTGAAAACGTTCTCACCAGCTCCAGCAGTTTAGGGTTTCCCTGACGAAACCGGTTGTTCATGACTTGTTTTGTGCGCACAAAGTCATTAGACACGGGCACGCGGGCCACTAGAGCTGGCCACAGCGGGAAGAGAAACGCAAGAGTTCATGTATTATATAATACAAGTCCAGGGATAACTTCCTCAACTCAGCTTCAGCTTCACAGCCTTACCACAATAGAAGTGTAGAAGTTACGCTAAACTTATTCCCTTGCAGGCATAGTAAGATCATATCCATAGTCCTACCTCTCGTGCCATATCCTCCTCAGCTCCAGCAGTATAGGGTTTCCCTGGTAGAACCGGTAGCCCATGGCTTGCTTGGCGCGCACGTAGTCCGTGTGCCAAGGTACCGGAGCCCGGACCACAAGCGCGGGCCACAGTGGGGGGAGGAAGGCGATGCGGAGACGAGCGCACTCGGAGGGGTCTTCTAAGATGTAAGCTAACAAACACCTGGATGCAAGCAATGAATGTCATGAAGTGTGGCTTGGCATGATTGATGGATATAATTGATGGAATCAGGCGTTACTTTGCGGAAATCCATTATTAAATGTGAAAAAAATACATATTTTTCCTATTTATGATTGTTGAGTTCATGCAAAACGTAAAAAATTTGAAATGCATAATAATCAATAATATTGATCCCACTATATCAGTAATATTATATTAAAACGATCTTATACCTTGGCAATTTAACGGAAATTGGTTGAGCCCTCCAGTCTTGACCTGTGACTTACTTTATGGATGGCCCTTGAGCGTGGTACAAATAAATGAAAAACTATTTATTTGGCACGGAACTATTTATAGGAAGTTACAATACTAACAACAAGTGTGTGCCAATAAGGCCCTGCTCAGAATAAATCTCATTAGCTCATTGATTTTCAGCAGGCTAATAAAATACATACGTTAAATTATAAAATCACAGTCACTAACCTCTTCATAGCCATCTGAAAGAAGTCCATGATGTCAGCCTCGCTCTGTCTCACGCAGGCGTTGTACGTGAGAATGAGAAGGCGCTTCTTGATCGACGCCGTCTGCTTATCCACTTCGGCCTTGGCGCGCTTGTACAGGTGCACGGGGTAGTCCGGCAAGTGCTTGCCTACCAGTGACTGGAACAGAATTAAACTTTCAACATTACAAAAGACGTTAAACCAAGGAAATTAAAGTTCATATTGTAGTGGCTACTATAAACATGTCAGTAAAGAGTTTATCAGGGACAGCCTTATTATCTGTTGTTTTAGAAATATGTGCCTTATCGCCTTGCAATAAAGTGCTCACATTTAATGTTTGGCCAGCGCAGATGGGCAACTGACCCCCGCCGAAGGTGATCGATGCCGCTACAATTTGAGATTTACCTGCTAGATCCTTTGACAGATGTTTTGTTAAAATGCCTAACATTTATGCCTTAAAAATAAATCAAATATCAAAAACTAACGGACCCTAATGCACGGGTACGAGTATTAAGGAGGTGCAGCGCGAAGCAAGTCTAGTAAGTCTAAACGATCTTCAAACAGAATAGAACTTATTAATATTAGTAATTAGATTCATTTGCTTTAAAGTTTTGGACTTGATGATTTAATTAGAACAATAGTTTTATTCTGTGAAATGCGCAAAAACATCAGACATTAGTGTTAAAAATGAAAAGTGTTCATATTTTCTTATTTATATGTTATTCTTGTATATTAAAAAGATAGGGACCTGCGGAATATTAATACAATTATTATCATGTACAAATTATTGTTTCATGCGTAAAAATCACCAAGTTTAAAAAAAAAATGCTCTTAGATATCATTAACTACAAGACATGTTTATTATATCATAAAGAATTTGTTTCAAATTTCAACAAGACCAGGACCTAGTGCAATGATTAGGTTGACGTAAATATGTTATTTTAATGTATTTAACTAATTCAACTCATCGTACAAGTGATTAAGAAATACGTAAATTTTCTAAATTTCGTGCAGGACCCCCTTAATGGTTTGCGGATATTACATATTTTAAGGCCTAGGAATATTTTTTTAATTTTGGCCAGCACTATCCATTTTTGTAGAAATATCGCCTTTATTATAACTGCATAAAATGCACCAGTGTTTAGTTTGATATGCTGTCGTCCGTACCGAATTTTATTTTCTACAGATTAATAACAGTATTTTTTTATAAATATTAGTAAGCTTAAGTGGGGTTTCAGATGGTAAGCAATACCGTGGTCAAATAATACTGGATCCTCTCCAAGTCCTTGGGGTGAATGTATCTGTAGTGCTCCTCTTCGGTGGTCTTCAGCATCTCCTCCTTCTGCTGATCGGGGTCCCTCGGCAGCTCGAACTCGAGCTTCGCTAGGTGTCTGCAAATTGACGTTCAACGTTGCGACATTAAACTTAATTATGCTCTATATGTATGGCAAGCAAACGTCCAATCAGTAACATAGGTTATAGACAGTATGGTAATATATAGTCCGTCCGCTTATCTGAGACGCGCAGGTGACGTCTCGGGGGTTGGCGAGAACAGGGGTCCTGGGCGGTGCGGGCGGTGGGCGCTTGTTAACGGATTGTTTTTTTTTTTAAATGAGCATTCTTTTCAAAGGACTTGTCCTCTTTTTGTATGGAGGCTGGTTTTTTATTCCAAGATATCACCAACCACCAATAAACTGTATTTATCTTTAAGTTACAAAAATATGAAACACGTAACCATAGAAATCAGAATTTTAAACGCCTCCATTTTTGAGAAAAAAATTTTTTGTAACAGGCATCATCCAATGATCACTTATTGTATTTCCTGGCTGTATGGCTATGTAGCATTGCCTTTCCTTTGGTGGATAAATACTACTAGGTACTACCAGATTGTATAATAAGTAATACTGTCAATGAAATGTCAATTTTGCTGTCAATTTTTTTTTCATGCGTTATTTGATATAGGTTTATGTACAGACAAAGAGAAAAATTAATTTCAATTTTTCTCTAAATCGGAGGCCTTAAAAATATATTAATTATGCAGAAAGGCTAGTTTTTGTGAACTCTTTCATATAATATTCAGTTTATTCTGGTTAGAAATATTGACGAATAAAAAGCCATTAATAGACAAGTCCTTTCGAATCATCCAATCAAATCCCTGTTCTCGTCTACCCCCGCACCCCTGTACTGTACCCCGCAGGGGAGGTCTCAGATAAGCGGTCAGACTATAAAAAACATATGTACACTTTTGTTTTCCAAACCTGTTTTATATCAAATTTTATTTCTTATTTGCTTATTAATTAAAAATATACATTTTATTTGTTATTGTCATGAATTCACAATAATCATGAGTAATTCCCAAAAATATTTTGCTAAACAATTTTCTATCTTTACTGTAAATCGCATTCTTGGAGAAGTGGTGTTTTGAAAACAACCGATTCAGTGTAGACAACAGTTGGGACGGGTAGTGACTCTTCTAAGAATTTATCATCAACTTTTATTACTTTTGTTTCGACTAGCGACCCGCCCCAGCTTCGCACGGATGCCATTAAAAAGTGCTTGACTACGGGTACGGAAGTGCTCCCGCCACCGTAGAACAAACATGATAGAAAGAAAGAAGAGAGAAAATGCATTTATTAATAATAATGTCCTCCTAGCCGAATTTCGACTACGGCGGCCTATCTCAGCAGAGATTAGCCAACTGCGCGGGACATATTATAATGCACAAGTGTGTGCGCAATACACAGGTTCACTCTCTATTCCTTTAATCTCATAATTGGTGAGACGGCAGTCCGACATGACCGTAAAGAGATCAGGCGCAGGACCAACGGCTTAACGTGCTTTCCGAGACACGGGGGTGTTAAAACACCACCAACTTCCTGACTCCGGAGCTGTGTCTGAGTTATTTCAAGACAGAAAAACGCAACACTCTCGGCCCGACCCGGGTTCGAATACATTTATTAATGAATGGACATCACATAACACACGAAAACAAACAACGTAACGGGTACGGTTATAAAACAAGAAACACAAAAAAATTACAATTTATGTGGGTAAGCCAGTCGGACTGTGCGGTTGTGCGTCTGTGATGTCCATATTAAAAGGGCCCCACTCCGCTTAAGTCGTGACCCGCTAGGGGTCCCGACGCTGGTTTTCAGTAGACCCTAGCCGAGTGAGGTCACGGACTGATACGCCAAACATTATTAAAAATAACAATAAATATTATTAATAAATGGTAATAAACTAAATGATATGGTTGTCCTCTATACGTTACGAAACCACTGATCAGATTTTTTGTTAAGATTGGTAGGGTGTTCCAAGGCCGGCCGCCGGCGAGGGTTCCAAAAAATTATAAGAACATGGCATTGCAACGCATGCAGGGTACACTCAGTATTTATGTAAGTTTTACCTGGTGTTTTTTATTGTTTACTCAAAAGGAACTAAGTACATTACAGTGTCTGAGAGTTTGCAGAGTGTTGCTTCTGTACTTGTACTAGGCATGGAAATGATTGCTACTTTAAATTCATTTTCATTTCATGAAATGATATTTTTTTTTATATGAAATCACATGTGAAATTTCTTGGCAATGATTTTTTTCGCAGTGTTATAATGTAACACGTTTTGCTATTTGCTACTTACAATTAAATATTAATTATTGTGAACGGTTGCTAATTTGCTACTACAATATGAAATGTCATATTTAGGTTGTCATGAAAAATCATGACAAAAGAATCTAAACTTTATGTTTTATAAGTTTAAAGTTCTTAAAATGCCCACCCAGTATCGATCGTCACCTATGATCGCATAACTAGTGTGTTTGTCTTTTTCTAACACGCACCTAGGGCAAATCATTTCTACTCGCTCACTCGCGACTCGCTCTGCTCCATGAATGAATGAAATGAAATGAGCATGATCTATGATTTCGCAGAGTCTATATGAAAAAAATAGCAAGTGTGAACATGAAATTCATTTCATATGATTTTTCACCTGCTATTCATGAAATTTTCCATGCCTAACTTGTACTATGTGATATTACCTAAATGACATAAAGTTAAGAATATTTTCAAAATTAGTTCAGTAGTTCCAGATATTACTTCTTTAAACATACACACAAATTTTACCTCTTCATAATATTATTAAAGTTATCAACTATTTTTAACCTAAATGAACTCTAAGATAATATTTGTTTTATGCCATTTGAAAATGTAAGGAAAATATACAACCCGCGATGATTCATTAATGACGAGTATTGATGCTGGTGTTTGCTCAGATTAAACGACCAGGTCAAATTGAAGTCAAGTTCTAAGTAACCTTATTCAAGTGAATAGCGATACCATTTTTTTGTTGATTCTTTTGTTTTTACTGACCAGAGGTAAAGAATATATACACTACGCGAAAAGAAGCGACACTTAAGCCTGTGTGCACGTAAAATCGCTTGAAAAAAGCGGAAATTACATAAGCGTAAGCAGTTAATTGACTTGATAATATAACATAAATTATGATGTAAAATCTTATTTGGCACAAGTCTATATTTTATTTCGGTTCGGTATCAACCCTAGCGTTTACACATGACGGCTAAATGCAGTAGCGTACATTGGTTTTGTAGTGAGGTAAGCACATACAAAAAAGTCAGTATTGATAAAAATAATAAGAAATCAATATTTTCATTACATAGTACCACAAAATCATTCCCGCTAGCTAGACGCCTAGATCTGTTAAAATAAAGGTTTGAATACGCAACAGATTTTAATGCAGTTTTCACCTATTGGTGATATAGATAAGAGTTATCCAAGAGGAACATTAATATATATAATATATGCACAATTAACCGCAGTTATAGAATTAAGTTATTTTGCATAACAAAAACAAGAAAACAAAGTTCAATAATGCGAGTACATTACCTACTTACCTTAGTTTTTTGAGAACTAGCAAGTAAACAGTATTTCTTACCTAGTTTTATTTTTATCGGTGCATCTTGTCCTAGTGCGCTGATTTATTAAACCACAACAGTTAATAAGCAAACGAACGAATTTATAAGACATGTCATTTAACTGATAATAATTTTTAGAAACAAACTGAACATTAACTACACTTGTTTTTTCTCCATCTTTTTGAATGTAAACACACTGCTTTGAATCCCGTAAACAATTCAAATCACTCAAAACAGCAAAAGAAATCGCGTAACAATAAAACTACGGTTTAAAATACTCGCGGGATGGAGGCAAAAGCAAACTAATTACCTACCTAAAAAAATGGCCGGCGTAAAGTTTGTGTTAAAACTATTTTTTGAAGAACTTTTTTTCTAAAAAACTTACTTAATCTTTTTTTCTACTTGTGGAACGATTAAATGTTAAATGATAAACTTTACGTTTTTAGCTTTACCAATATGAAGTGTGTCATTTTTAATTTGGTCGGCTTTTTATCTAAATATTCGGCTGTCGTTAAGGGCTAAAATTGCGTGAGTGTAAGTGAATCTGATAGGCAGCCGCGAGAATGCCTACTGCTCATACAAATGGTGCAAGTTGAGCGGTTTAGCTAAGAGATTGGACTGGACATAGATCGACGACATTTTTCTCGCAATTATTTTAATGGAAATCGACTTTTTGCCGAGGTAGGCACTGCTTAACTGCCTATATGGACTGCACGCCACTGGCTAAATGCCACCGGCGAGGGTACTTTCACGTACAGGGAGTGTCACCACTGTGCCAGAGGTCCAATTCTGCTAACTTACATAAGATATTATTTACATAAGATATTTGTTGTATATACATATTACTATTATAGTTTAGTTACTAGTGTTTTGTTAGTAAGTAGTTTCCATATAAATTTTGTTGAACAATCAATCGAGTATCTACTCATAACTTACTCAGAGGTAGTGAAGTAGGACCTGAATAAGTCTTTTTATGATGTTTTTAAAAGAAGACTGCATGCATGGTAATAAATAACTTTGATAAGCACTCCTTAGAGTATTTTTTGTTGTATATCATCGTTCTTAAACAAGTGTCTTTTCCTGCACCGTTGTGAACGTTGCTAATTTCATCTTATAGAACATAGAAACGAAAATAGCATTAATGTGCAAATAGTTCCTATTAAAAAAACCGATGATGATCCGTTCATGATGATGTCTCGAGTTAGCGAGCAGTGAAGCAACTAGGAAACTGCCACGATGCAAAAACGTGATTTTGAATTCAAATTTTGATCAGCTAATAATTACTTCCCTGTTTCGCTACCTACATAATTATTAATTATTGACACTTCCCGATTGTGCATTTGGGGATTATGACAAAATATTATAAATGAACTGTAATAATAACAAGAATATAACTAGTGACCCGACCGGCTTCGCACGAGTGCAGTTTAAGAATAAAAGGCCCTTGTCACTCGGGATTAATATAGGACTGTATAGTTCTCCAAAAAATCGTACCAAAGAGTTAGAAATTCATATATTTTTCTTTTAGTAAAAAAAGTTAAAGTTGGTCCACAATTTACAGAGAAATAGAATCGTAATTGAATACTAAAATTTTGACACACATTTCTAGCACAATTTAGCCGATTTGGGCCCAAGGCAGGCAATTTAGCCGATTTGGGCCCAAGGCAGGCCTGTGTAAGTAGCAAAAACGTACCTACGCGCGGCGACCCCTTGGAAGGGGCTAATCAAGTTGGGTGTCGCGAGCGAGCAACGAGACGCCCGCGCGTTTTATTCACCGGCGGCGCACGGCACTTGTGTGATTACGTTGCTGGCTGGACGAGCATGAATAAAGTGCTAGAAAGGTGCGCTAGATGGCGTAAGTAGCTTCTTATAGCCAAAGACATTGTACTTACTACCTAGACTGTGCACCAAAAAAATGTTGTTTAAGTAAAATGAAATCTATGACTATACTTCTAGGGTAACTATTTCCTTATAAGCGGTAGCCGGCCCAAAACGGTCCTGGCGAGATAGCTTCCGCTGGTAGTGTGTCCTTGTCTAACGTCTTGCCAGCCTAATTAATCATTGGCGTTGGTAGAAATGGTAGATTCTTTTTTAACTATATTTTTTATGATTTACCAAACTCATTAACTTCGAAATGTATTTATAATTTCTACTGTACGTGTTAATTAATAATCAAATCGTTATATTTTAAAAATATTTCATTAATACTAATACTGATACTGATAAATTAGTTCTTAAATGTTTTGGCCTGGTAATACTAAATGTCAAATGGTGGCTTGCTTGCACTAAGCGTTGTTTTGAAACTCGCGCTTTGACTTACGACTTTGTAAATTTTCATATTAACCGGTATGCTTTTCAAGTAAAATCGTGAATTTTATTTATTATTTTGTCTGTCAGGAGGGTGCAACAATGAGTCTTCTTAACCTGGTAGCCGCTTTTCTTTCCACGAATAAGTAAAAACAACAATTATATTCGTTAGGGTAACCATGAATTTTGTTGATCAAAGATGTTTTTTCGTATCTCTTATTAGTTGAAAATCTACCTTTTAGCTAACGTACGTGAGCATGCATGTATTAAACCTAATAGATAATCTTAGTGATTCAAATCTTGTGATGCTTTTTCCACATCTTTCTACTGAACTAATTTCCATAAATTTTTTCGTGTTAAGATCACGTTGTGTATGTGAATAATACACGTGATCGACTGTATATAAATGCAATTAAATTTTTCTGAAATAAATGTTTGTCAATTCAATTTCAATTCAATAAATAAATATACAAGAATTGTACTATATGGACTGAAAGTTTTATTAGGTTCTTGTCAATTTAACGGTAGTTCAGATAATAATTATTATACAAAAAGTACTTTCAACTCTTATTAACTCACGTGTACCTACACACTATGTACATGTATATTTTATTTTCTACTTAAATATGCTAGGTGTAGGTAGCGTAGTTAGGTAGCCTCAATATATTAGGATACAAACACAATCGTTTTTAACAAGCAATTTGTCCCTTGTTTGTTGGTCATGCATGGTCACCTCATTGGAAAGGGACACACTACCGTTGAGAGCCCTCTCGCTCGGACCGGTTCTTGAGTCTCAGTGCACAGTCTAGGTAGTAAGTATAATGTCTTTGCTTATAGCACTCAACCCTATCGCGTCGCATGATAGTACGTCACTGAATAGGTTTAGTGTATTATGATTCATATCCCAGAGTTATAAGAATGAAATTATCTTGCAATGGATTTCTGTAGGTGTCTAAACGAGATTGTGCTTGACTCTGAGGCGAACTAAATTACACCATATCGTTGTCGACATTAAGTAAATATATCTTTAAATTTCATTGCAAAGTCAAACTTCTGTACGAAGTACTAGCACTTATTCTGTGCCCAAGGATCAATTCTATCTAAATATTTAAGCAGCATTGTTCAAGAGTTCCCGGATTCGTATCCCGGGGTCGGACCGACATTTGTTTTTGTCTGAGGAAATCTGTTTCAAAATAACTTAGACACCGCTCGGAGTCAGAAAGTTGGTGGTGTTTAACTCTTTCGTGCCTCGGAAAGCACGTTAATCGCGTTAGTTCTGCACCTGGATCTCTCTCTGGTCGTGTCTTGTTGTCGTCTAACCGATTTTACCAAGGTACCAAGTACCTACCTGTGTATTGGGCTTATACTTGTGCGCTACCGCGCAGTTGGCTAATCTCGGTTAAGATTGGCCCATAGTCGACATTCGTCTAGGAAGACATTATTAATATCCTTTTTAGATACGGAACTCTGTGTAGTATCATAAATTACCCCCAGAATTAACAACTTACTTTCTCAATGCCTCTTTCGCGGCGATTTCCGCGGCTTCTTTCTCTTGTCTTCTCTTCTCGATCCTCCTGCGTTTCGCATCAGCTTCTGCTGCCTTTTTCCTGTCGTATGCTCCGGATACAAGGTCCTCGAGGAGTACCAGACCTACAGATTTATAAGTAGTAAGATAAGATACTCTATAGTGCACAGAACACAGGGTAGACATTTAAAAAAAACATATGGAGTTATACAATTTAGGCGGTCTTATTGCTTAAGCAAATTCTTTTGAAAAACCTTTGGGTTGGACCAAATAAAGGAAAAGTTAGGTGTAGTGTCGTAACGAGAGGTCAAGGAGATAGCATAGAATAGAGAGGAATGGAGAAGACTCCACCGTCAAGAGCGTAGCTCGATGATCGAATAGATAGATGGGTAAAGAACAGTTTAAAAATTGAAATTGGGACGCTGAAAACAATTTAATAAAAACATTATTAACAATTTTAAAAGAAAGAAAAAGAATACATTTACTAATAAATGGACATCACATTACACACGAAAATAAATACATAAAAGGAACGAATGCCTTACATTTATATGCAGTTTAAAATTGCAATTTAGAATTAAAACTTTAAATTAGAACTTTAAAAAGAACAAGTAAAGGCAGATCGACTCCCGGTACCACTTTGTACCGTTTGGAGTCGAAACACTGGGTTCGTGGGGTCCCAACGCTATCTCTTTTTTCAAAGAGATTTCCAAGAGGCTAGTTGACATCAGTGGTGACCTAAGAGCTGGCAGCTACCTTGCTCAGCGTATAAGCATCGCTATCCAGCGCGGTAATGCTGCCAGCATCCTAGGAACCTTACCACAAGGACCCTTTTTATAATTTTTGTTTTTGTGTTGTATTAAGTAATTTATCTTAATTTTTACAATTAATGTTTCCCATCAGGTTAGAAACTAAGGTTACAAAGCAGCAAAGATTTAGAATTTTATATGCTGTTTTTGACATCATGGTAAAAATGATGTCCAGTAAATGCTTTACAATCACGTGATTAACAACTCTCATACATGTGGCCGTGACTCTCAGCTGCGATTACCTAACAGTATTTCACCCATATTATTTATTGATCATACAGACAGATTTGAAAGGTGCGACATGAGCTAATGACACGAAAAATAAAACAGGGGGAAAATAAAAGGAAAAAGAGGTGAAGGAAAACTAAATAAAATAAAAAATAACGTGATGTCGTACCAGGAAATCAAAACACAAGCAAACAAAAGAGAGGGATTGCGATTACCTACCTACTTCACCGAAAACTACTGTTTGTTTTCCTACAAAATAAAATAAAAGAGCTTAAGTTTACGATAATGATAGAATATTGATATCATAGCATTTATTCAAACATATTTATCTAAGCTGGTTTGTCCTACTCACCCTTTTGCAATTTATTTTTCTCTTTCTCCCTCTTAGCCGCCTCCAATTTTTCTTTCTCCCTCTCAGCCCAGGACTTGAGGGGGGGAAACTGTAACTCCCCGTTGGGCCCGATCGGACCGTAGAGCACTGGCGGCATTCTCTTTTTTGGTGGCATGTTGAGCGAACGCATTGCTTTCGTTGCTGGCGTATAGCAGTTGCCTAGATGGAATAATAAAACTGTTATGGCATACTAGTTCTTGCCCGCGACTTCTGCGTAGAGTGGGTGTGACAAAATAACTCGTACTCTCATCGCCGTATAGTAATCGAACCCAGGACCAGCCAGCGTGCTAGCCTCTAGACTTTAACAAGGCCAACGAGGCAGTCAACATTGCTGTCATGTCATGTGCATTGGTAGTATGATGCATATTATATTGGTATAGATATAGTAAGTTTTTTCTGATTAGGATCAACAGTACGAATATATCTGTAAACAAAGTAAAATCGATACGAACAAATTAACGATTTTCGGTTTTCATCCTCTACTTATGCTGAGACTCTCCTTCTTGCATTCTATGATTCTTGGTCTATGGAAAGTACCTTATAGGTTCTGATTCCTATGCGAAATATTAAAAATTAAAGCTCAAATGGCCGTATCTTTGGATCGCATTCAAAAGGCCACAGACATATTTTAAGTATTTGGTGTTCGTTTCAACTTGATAACACCACACATTCCTGAGAAAAGGTTTTTGACAGACAGACGGACAGATGGACAACAAAGTGATATAAGTTTCTTAAGAAACCAAATATTCGCACACGGGTAGGGTTTGAACCCACGACCTTTGGCTAACCGGGCCAACGCTTTTACCAACTGACCTACCGTGCAGTCCATCCAACCGTGCGAAATTTTTGGTCTCTTTTGAATACGTCATTGCGTGACATCAGCGAAATCTACCCGAGCTGTATTGCAACAGCAGTAAGCAGTAGTAGTTTTTAGAAGTAGGTTATAAATACTGACCAATAGAGTCAACAGGCTTGGCGTGGTCGAACCCGTCCCGATAGGGCACCCCTCGCGTCCAGGACTTGCGCAGCATGAGCGGCGGGAACTCGCTGCAGCCTCCGTCACCCTCCCCTAAAAATGTGTTTGTGTTATTAAAAAATATGTATTTTTTCAATTCGTTAGTTCACAAAAATGTGCCTAACCTACAGGTACATACCTACACAGTGCTGAGCCTAAGGCACATTTTTGTGAATTAACGAATTCATCACTGACAGTGTATGTAATTAAAAAGGAGTAAGACCTACACACAGGCTTAAGTGACGCTACTTATCGCGTAGTGTATATATTCTTTAACGGCGATTCTAATTTTATGCTCCAAGCACACGTTTTTTTAAGTGTTAAATGCCATATTTAATTGCAAAATTGAGCAAATTGCTCAATTCGAGGCAATCAATTTCCGCGCGCTACTGACCCATCTACCTTTTTTTAAATGCACTTTCATTGGAATTTATTATGTAACTAGCTGTTGCCCGCGACTTCGTACACGTGGACTCGATGATACAAAATATATATTTTATACTCCCGTCGCCATCCAGCTATCATGATCTCTTAGTCTGCTATGTCGTAAGGAGAAGGGAGGAATGAAAAATCAAGGTCAATAGTCACTCTTTTTTAGATAGTTTACTATCACCTCGCCATCCTCCTCTGGTAAGAAACTTTCGCATGGCAGTAACACCGACTCCAAAACTAAACTTTGTTGTATCTTTCTTAGTAAAAGTGTAAGGGATTTTTTTTTACTTTTTAGTTTATTGAAGGCAGTTTAATTTGTTTGTAAAAAAGATATAGGTAACCTTAGCTTTAGTGATCAGAAAAAAGTCAGACTTAAACCGTCCTACCGCAATAGATGAATGCGGCTTAGCAATTATTTGTGTCCCTAGCCTACTCACAGGTCGGTTTGTAAGTTACAACTATCGTAAATTTATTATTATTATTAGGAGCCTGTCGTGTCCCACTGCAGGGCAAAGGCCTTCCTACCCTTTCTCCTATAACGTAAAGTAAGTACTACTATTCTTATATTCGTTGTTAAATTTCCGTTAGTTAGTTAGTGATTAGTAGTATAAAAAATAGTGCCAATTGATCTTTCATTAATAATACAGTGATTCAACAAAATTTCGACAAACTGTCTGTGGTGAAAGTATCCACGAACTACTTAGCGTTAAGGTCAGTACCATCAACTCCTGAATGTAAACGCTATACCTATGCCAAAATTAATGCTGTAGCATATGGTATACATGCCTATGAAATCTGAAGGATTCTCTCGATGTCTTCAGGTTTTCGTCACCAGATCGTAACTTGAAGACAGTAGGATTACCTTGGGAGTTTGAAAATCAGTCTAAAGTAATTTAGCATATCAATTGCTCCAGACCTTCAATTTGTGTAAGTCAATTTTCCCTAAAGCGTTCTATTTATATCTCTTAAAGTTGAGCTGAGCTGCTAGGGTTCCATATCAGTTGCTCCAGACCTTCGATTTGTGTACGTCAAAAGAAATTGCTCATCACGCTAACTAACTTTTCTTAAGGCGCTGCTTTCATATCTCTCTTAGTTTAAGTATACTGCTAAGATTCCACGTCATGTACTCCGATCTTCAAAATAAGTTATAGCCTAGTATTTGCCCAGACTCAATAGCTACACAATAAAAAAAGTTTCATTCAAATCCGTTTAGTAGTTCCGGAGATTAGCGTGTACAAACAGACAAACAGACACACAGACACACAGACAAAAAAAATAAAAGTTGTAGATTCCTATTCTGTTACTATTTTAACATCACCCTCAATTAGTTTTTGGTAAAATACTCAATGTACAGACGCATCGATTTTACAGTTTTATTATATGTATAGATGTCAACTATGTAGAACTTATTAAATGGACAAGACCTAAACACTGACTTAATTTTTTGTAACAGTAATTACCTAGCACAGTTGAGATTTATTGCTTAACACTAGGTAATGTTTTCGAATGACAATAATTAGATATTAGTAGATGGTTCCTAATAGTAGCAAAATCAGTCCGATGTTAGTTTTGGCTAAAGTTTTTGGGAGCAATGTTTTTGCAATAACCGATAGTTTCGCTATCGATAATTTACCTAGAAAAACAGTCGATAACGCGATAGTCATATCCAAAATATCTGCAGTATGAGTACTATGGATAGTATATGCTATCGATTGACTATCGCTATCGCAAAAATACTATTAGGGAGTACCGCTGGTATAAAAAAGATGAAAGGTACTAACCACCATCCCATCGGAGCCCAGCGCCAAGCAGCTTGCTATGGTTCGTCGGTAAGTGGGAGTGCCAGAACCTTCTGGTTGAGCTCGCTCCACCGTCACCTCCACTCTATGTACTTCGCGTCTGGTTTAGTCTACAGTCGGTAACAATGAACTGGATGGAAGAGGACGAGGGCACCTTCAGGATAGTAGTTTCTGGAAGCCCGCAGCAGCACGCTGTCCTTGTCAAGCTCGTAGTCGTACCCGGCGCGGCGGAGGGCGTGCCTGGCGAGCTGAGACCCACTCCGTGACTACATTGGATACTTTCAAAGGTCACCAACGAGTATAACAATCGACTAGATAGAGGACGAAGGCACCTTCAGAATAGTAGTTTCTGGAAGCTCGCAGCAGCACGCTGTCTGTTTAACCGGAACTTTGGGGTGGTGAATGTGTTCCGTCGGTGAGAGGGAGTGCCAGAACCTTCTGGTTGAGCTCGCTCCACCGTCACCTCCACTCTATGTACTTCGCGTCTGGTTTAGTCTAGAGTCAGTAACAATGGACTGGATAGAAGAGGACGAGGGCACCTTCAGGATAGTAGTTTCTGGAAGCCCGCAGCAGCACGCTGTCCTTGTCTAGCTCGTGGTCGTACCCGGCGCGGCGGAGGACGGGCGCGGCGGGCTGCGCGCGCGCGGAGCACGTGAAGCGCGGGGGACACCGCTCCGCCAGCGCGTCGCCGCGGTCACCTCGCCCTTTGGGCCGCTTGCGGGCGCCACTTGACATCATGTGCTGATATACAAATACGGTGCCAAATAAAGGATTCTGTCCAACAACTAACACTTATCCAGAGATCGGAGTAGGTTGATGATTTGGGGTCAATGACCACAAACACTGATAATAATATGGAAATGCTTTCTGTATTCCGTAATCTCAAAAGTACAAGACTTCAATGGTATTCTAGTCAATAAAATAAAAAGAACGAAGTTGTGTAAAGTACCTACCAAACCAATTAATTGCAGGTGACAAAAAACGAGTAAATTATTATGATATTAACCGGAGTTCTGCATTATCTGGTTTTCAAAAAAAAGTACGCCAATCAATCACCTTACTCCGATCTTTGCTATTACACCATCCTATTTCCTAACTTCCTAAATCCTAAATAGGAAACCTTGCGGGCGCCACTCAACATCTTGTGCTGGATACAAATACAATGTAAGGAATTAAGGCTGTTTACAATTTCTACTATTAAAACACTTATTAAACCATTCTATTTCCTAACCTCCTTAATAGGAAACCTTGCGGGCGCCACTCGACATCTTGTGCTGAATACTAATATGATGCCAAAAATAAAGCTGTTTACCAAAAATGTCTCCTTTTATAAAACACTCAAGAGACGTAAACTAAATTTAAACTAAAAATTAAGTCTCGTTCTGTCACTTTCTTTGTCAATAATTAGAAAAAGACGGCATGAGACTTAATGCAGGATTAATATAAATTGACGTCTCTGAGTACGGCAGTTATACACCATCGTATTTCCTAACTTCCAAATTAGGAAGGTAGGAACCAAATTAGTCTAAAATGTATCCTAAATTTGATAATATCTTCCTAATTCCTAACTAGGAAACCTACAAAAAGAATTGGTAAAGGGCTAGATATAACGCATCGGAAAAAACCGACCAAGTGCGAGTCGGACTCGCGCGCGAAGGGTTCCGTACCATTAACTTAAAACATTAGACAGTATAGGCAGAAAAAGTTTATATTTTTATTTTATTATAATTTCAAAAGTATTAATCACAAGATACCCCAAGCAATTTTAAATAAGAGTTTCCGCGGCTGTTTCTTTACGTGAGTGATTTGAAGTTTATAGGTCCAAGACTTGAAGTTGAAGTTTATAGTGTTGTCATTTGTTACTTACCTAAGTATCTTTATATGTTAATAGAGAGAGCGGAGTCTCCTAGCACAGGTAATTTTTACTTAAAAGGAGACTTTGAAGTCTCCTTTTGTGTTGTGAACCATGTATAATGTAAACACTTAAAAGATACGTAATAAAGATTTTTTCATTTTTTTTTTCAAGACTAGAAATTACAGCGGGGGACACCGTGTAAACGACTTTGGCGGGCTATATCTCGCAAATGGTAAAGCTGATAAAAAAGTGTTTTATCCAAACCCTATCTTATTTTCATAGTCCTTTTCAACGATACCCCACACAAGGGGGTGCACTAAAAAAAAAATTCACCCCCCCCCCCTTTACATGTTTTACATGTATGGGGAGGTACCCTTAAAAAGGGGTAATTTGAATTTTTTGTATTTTTAAAAATGAGATCTATATGTGAAGTATCCTCGAACCAAGTTACATGCAAATCAGTCTATAAACGTAGAAGATATTCTGCTGTGACAGACTAGGACGGACGGAACGGACGGACTGAACGATCATAAAAGGGTTCCTTGTCGGACTACGGAACCCTAAAAACGGTGATAGCCTACCGCAACAGAGGCTTTACTTTTACTTGACTAAACTTTCTTCGATTTAAGCAAGCGGCGAATATTTGTAAATAAAGAAATCTCGTTTTGTAAATAAAATAGAAACTATTTAACTACTATGGACAACATTATGTGTCAGTATCAGAAAGCTTATAAGTAGTAGTATTTAAAGTAATTATCTTAGTTCTAAAGAGAAATCGCCCATCCCTGGAATAAAACAATGAAAAAGGAGTCACTCTTCCTTAACAAAATGTACATCCATACTAATACATAGTATAAATGTGTGTGTGGATGAATGTATGTGCGCTTGAAAAAGTATTGTATTATGACATCATATTTAAGTAAGCTTTCAGTTTCTTTGTAGTTTAATGATTTAAGCCAGTTTGTCACTGTAATTTTACACTCCCGATATGTCAGGGGGTATATTTCTAGCTTTTTATTGACAAGGTTGTACACATGAGAAGATAGGCTCTGAAATTGATTTTGGGCAAAAACTGTGCGAGAGCATTGAATTTCAATTATCTTGCGTTTTCTTCGTTTTTGACTGATATTTTGATTGTAAACCAAGGTCTTATGCCTCCTAAGTACAACATGTAAGACATATAGTTTCCTAATAGGAAGTAAATCTGCTAAGTACGTCATAGAGCAAGTCAGTTAAAAATGTTTGCTTCTTATAATACATAACTTTTAGCAAACCTCGCTCGTTCAACATCTAAGAATTTTGTTTTTAGTAGGGTGGGGCTTCACACTGTTATGCAGTAAGTTATAATAGATTGAACTAAGGAAACATAGACCTGATTCAGTAATCTCTTGGTAGAAACATGCCTGAGTGTTTTAAAAATCCAAATCATTTTTCTAGTCCTGCTTGCTACCAGTTCAATGTGCGATTGCCACGTGAGTCGCTAGTCCATCATAACACCCAAATATTTCGTGCTATCGACTTTTTCTATGACAGGCCAGCTACAAGTGGTTTGGGTTTGTCTACACAATACCTAAGTACTCTACTTCAATCTAACATCGCATCGTTACAAGCTTCTGACGTCATTCCAAAAATAAAAAGGGCGAAAATCAAGTTCAATTATGGTATCTACGCACCTCTACACACGTAAAGATAAAGCGGAGTCGGAGTTCCCAACCGAAGACTACCTATTAATTGTTTAAGTAAAACAATACTTTTTTTGGCTCTCTTTTCATCATAACATCTCACAGTTCCTTCTCTTACCCTAGTTTAAAATATTGTAGAAGCGACTGGATAGCGATACATAATAAATAAATGAATAAATTGTTTCAACAAACACACCAATTACCTAGCCCCAAACTAAGCGTGAGCTTGTGCTATGGTGTCTAGGATAACGGATAGAAATACTTAAATACAAATAAACATCCATGACTTAGGTACAAATGCTCGTGCTCATCACACAAACATTTGCCCCTTGCGGGATTCGAACCCGCAACCGCCTGGTTTAGAAGTCCGGTACGCGAACGACTACACCAAGACGGTCGTCCAAAAGGTAGTTATTATCACTTTTTTCGCTATCCAACTCATTAAGTACACTTAACTTACTAATAAAAGATATATTTCTTTCAAAACTTTTTATGGTAGTAAATTAATAGTACTTATAGTCTAAAAAGTTGGAAAACAAGAGTACGTACCTTTTATATATTATCTTAGACAATAACTATTGATTTATAATTATATTACATTATTTTAATACTTTTAACACCATACACTTGTCGTGATAGATTTGATTTTTCTGACATAAAGAAAAATGACGCGTCGCTATGGCGCTACCAAGCCGTTTCCATGGAAACGTTGTATTTTTTAAGAACGCAACGCAGTCAGTGATGAATGCGCGTAACTATGAGTATTTCAGCCAGCACGTTATTAGATAACACCTAAAAAGGTTTGATGGCAGTACCCGTAGAAATAATAATCTAAATTCCGTTTTTCATTGCTTGTCCAACATTGTATAAACAATCTTGACATTCCTTTTTAACGAAATTATTCATTTAAAAATAAGATAGACAACAATTATAGCCTGACCAGGAATATATGGGACCTGAATTAGGGGCGCTTCGAATTCACTTTATATGACAACACTTTGTTTAGTCATACCAGGGTAGAATGGCAACTGAACATAAAAAAAAACATTTTTTATATGTTTACATTCATGTTATTTTTTTAAGCCTGCTGCCTAAGGATAACAGATTCTACGAAAAAAGAACACTACAGAACACTCGCAAACTAAGTACTTTATGATTAAATTCAGTAACTCTTTGTAATATTGGCCTTGAATTTTTGACCAAGACACAATATTTTTTGCAAAACTACTAACGGGTAAAAGAATCATTATTCGATTGTTTTTCTTAATATATTTTTATTTATAATGTTATCATAATTTTAAATAATGTAAAGGGAATCATGTAAAACTTTACGAACTATTTTGGTTGAAACATAGAGAAGAGTTAAAATAAAGAAAATAAAACTCAAAACAAGTATTTATTATAATCATTTTTCAAAATCGTTATTAAAATATTATCCGTAGCCATCAGTGGCCAATTTTCACTATTCGCACTATATGACATACCAAAAATTTATGATGACAACTAAAGCATTAATTAATTTAAGGAAACCGTAGTGATCACATAGACTTTCTTGTTGAAAAACACTACAACACAATGTTAAACCATTTTTCTTTACGAAATTAATTAATTCTCGGTATTTTTATCACATAAAAATTGCACTTGGTCGAAAATTAGATTACGCGTCCACTTTGACACTAATCATTATGACATGTGATGACATGTCAATGACGATTTGATTTTTCTGTTGCCAGTAAAAGAAATTAGTTCCAGTTGTTTTCCGCAATATGGCGAGGTCCCATATATTCCTGGTCAGGCTATACATCCTAATATGGTAGTTTGTCGTTTAATATATGCAGCTTTTTAGAGCTAGTCATAAAAAGATTGTTTACAATGTTTGACACGTAAAGAAAAACGGACTTTATGCTTATTTATTTATATAAAAAAAACTCTAAACCAAGTCCCATATTACTATTATTAAATACAAAAATAGAATTTAAATAGATATACCTCCTTAGATAAATAACTTCTTATTGCATTATTATAAAAATAAATTAAAAGGATCAATAAGGTTCAATGTAGGCGGTGCGATCGCTAATAGCTATCTCTTCCAGACAACCTTCAGATACAGCTTCAGATAATGGAACAATCACTCTGATTCACTGGTACGGTAAGAATCATAGTTTTATTGAAGCAATGGCATCTTTGGCCATTTAACTCTATATTAACAATGAAATTCTCATGGTTATTTTATTAATTATCAATGAATACTTACATCAAACATCTGTTTCAAGGATTCTAACAATACCACACACATCAATCGGCTCAGGCGTTTAAATGTTAAAGTGGAATAAAGAAACGTACCTACTTATACATACATGAAATCTGAAAACATTACATTCCGTTTTTTGGCCCGTCGTGTAAAAAAATATTAGTACGAAAAATAAAACATTAAAAATAACTCGGAAACAAAAGACAAAAGAGTCAGGAAGTTAGTGGTGATAACACCCGTATTTTTACCCGACTGCAGAGGAGGGTTATGTTTTTCGAGAGTATGTATATATGTATAATTGTTTGGCACGCCCTACAGCCCAAACGGCTCGACAGTTTTTGACATATGAGGTGTCGTTGAATTTTGCAAAATTGTGAGAGTGACATAGGCTATATACTCGTAAATTAAAAAAAAACTGCCTCGTTGGTCTAGTAGTCAGCACGCTGGGTACTATCCACGAGGTTCCGGGTTCGAATCCCGGGTCGGGCCGAGAGTGTTTGGGTTTTTCTGTCTTGAAATTACTCAGACACAGCTCCGGAGTCAGGAAGTTGGTGGTGTTAACACCCCCGTGCCTCGAAAAGCACGTTAAGCCGTTGGTCCTGTGCCTGATCTCTCTACGGTTATGTCGGACTGCCGTCTCACTAAATTATGAGAGTGAAGGAACAGAGAGTGCACCTGTGTATTGCGCACACACTTGTGCACTATAATATGTCCCGCGCAGTTGGCTAATCTCTGTTGAGATAGGCCGCCGTAGTCGAAATTCGGCTAAGAGGACATTATTTTATTATTACATTAAATTTTAAAAATGGCGGCCGCAAATGGAATTAAAGGGGGATTGATTTTTTCCTTAGCATATCAATATGGGTATCAAATGAAAGCCAGTTAAGAGACCATTTCAAAAATTTAATTATTTTTGCAGTCTGGTGTTTTGTTTGAATAATAAAACTAAAAATAAAATAAAAAACGGTAATTTAAAAAACTAAAAAACCCGACTGCGTTTCTGTGTAATTGGAAATTAAAAAACCATGAAACAAGAAAAAGGGTCATATCCGGGTTAAATTGGTACCCATATTAAAAATAGTAGCAGTCGGGACCCATGTTACAAAGTCAGCCGTCTCGTCAGTAGATTGGTGGAGTAATCTGCAATGTAATATAGAGGTAGGTATGTGCTCAAAATTCACTAAGCCTCCATTTCTAGAATGGGTCCCAACTGCTACAGTTTCTAAAATGGGTACCAATTTAGCCCGGATATGACCTCTTTCTTGTTTTAGGGTTTTTAATTTCCAATTACACAGAAACGCAGTCGGGTTTTTTAGTTTTTTAAATTACCGTTTTTTATTATTTAAACACACCTAAAAATAAACAATAACGGATTATGCGAGAATGCTACGTCAATATCTTGGTTGAGATCGGCCGCCGTAGTCGAAATTCCGCTATGAGGTTTATATAACAGTTACTCCGTGTTATACTTACTTTATCATACCTACATAAGACATAAGTAACTCAGTCTGACTGTCCTTACCTTTTCACACATTGAACAATAGGCTATAGTATAAGGCAAAAGAAAAATATAGTTTTTATTTCAAAAATCGATAAAAACTTTGTACACGCAATGAGATTAAATATGTGCAAGCGAAATCGCAAAATACTGCTTAGTATTTTAACAAGAACTAACTCTCAATCGCAGCTTATCTTAGGTCTTTGACATGTTGCTTTATCTACAATTCGACTTATTTGCTAACAATTAAACAACCAACAAAAACATGATCAATCAAACTCGCTACAGTGTATGGTAGCCAATATTGACACTATCAAAACATACAATAAGTTTTATTACCTACTTAATAAACTGTTTCAATCTTATTTAGATTACCAACAAGCGCTTAGCGTGGGTATAACATAATAACAGCCTAAAGATAAAACTATATAAAATAGTAATATCAACAGTTCGACACTTTCCAAACTATCTTGCATCTAAAAGTTTTAGAAACTGATTTAATCTGGTTTTAGACTGAAAACTTGATCAGATCAAATGTAAAAAAATGACGATCGACTCCCTTTTACCGATCAAACGAATGGATGCGACTCTATCCGCAAATAGGTGTAAGTAAGTCGGACTAGCAGAAAAGTTTTTATAAGGAATTCAATATTTTCGCAAACCAAACATAAAATTTTTGGAACAAAATGACACCTTTATCTCAAACTAGTAGAAGCTACGTTGAACGACCCCTTACGATTGGGTTTTTAAGTGCCGAGCCGTTTACCGCGTATAGTTATCTCATCATTTAATAAATAACTTGAACATTATTAATGCTGACACGCTGTGATCTGTTTTAATTAGACTGTGCTATTGAGTAGAGCAACCGTGTCCGTGCAATTGCAAGGAATCGTTTTTACCTTAGAGAGGTAGCGGCGGTGGTTGCACCCGGTAAAATTATTTAAAAAGTGCTCTTGCTCTTTTTTCATAGAGTCTAATGCAGCCAGTTGGTATTTGGCAGATCCATCCTAAAGTTTGGCAGCAGTAGTCCATACTATATCGAACCTGGAGCCCAATTCTCACGCCTTATATATTATATCACTGATAACAATGACCCCTGTGGAACTCCGGCATTCATGGTCTGACGATCCGACGAGTATCCTTCCACGACTACTAGTATTGATCGTTCCTTTAGGAAGTCAGAAATCCATGTGCAGATAAGCGGTCGGACTATACTTAATATTACTTTTCTGACGTCCTGGCCAGAAACTCGGTCGGACTAAAATCAGAATATTGATTAACTAATAACCTTAAAAACTATGCAGTCAACCCTTCATATTAATTTAATTTCGCAGAACATTGGATAGATAAAAAATATAAAATGAAGTCCGATATGTCTCGCCACAATTATAACGAAACTAACTAACTCACAAGAGCAAATGTTACGCGATGAAAAGAGATGCAGCGTCTAGGTAATCATAACAGTAGGCTTCTAGCGCTGCCGCGAGCTAAATAGCGCTTTATTGTGTCGCAGCGAGAGTCACTTTTTATTTAAATGACATTGCGTAGTGATCAATCTAAATTTATTTTGTTTAAATTACGGAATAAGATTTTTTTTTATTTGTAATGGGTTTGCCAGACGTGGCGTGGATAGAGTCGGCAGTTGGCACTCAGCACTTATCGACGGAACACAGCAAGATGCTTTCTTGGCGCAGGGCATCAGTGGGAGGGAGGTAGCTAGCAGACTACATACAATTTTACAAAAAAAACTTGAAGCCCTAAAACATTGCCATGACTGCATTCAGCTTTTTTTCTGAGCATTGTAATCGATTCCGAGCTCACCTGCCAAAATCATTAATAATGCCGATACGTTAATCATCGCAACTTAACAGTTGCAATGATTAACGTATCGGCAGTTGACATGGCATGCCTAGAGATACACAGTTATGTTTTCGCTCTGTATCGTCTGGCAATATTTGCTAACCGCAGGACGGCTCTGACGGCGTACCATGGATATGTTGGCTCTATATTGAGATATGGGCTCATTTTTTGGGGAAATTCTAGACACTTGGATCGTTTCTTCATTGTACAGAAGAAATGTTATTTTTTTTAATATATTATTGCACTTGAAAAAATGACCGCCAGATAATATATTAAAATATTAAAATTGCATAGTGTATGCTTATCACTTAAAAACAATAATTTATCGTTATTTTTTTTTTATTTAGTTTGTAAAAAAATAAAACAAAGAAACACGAAGAATCTAATGTTAGCAGGACTAGAAGGTACCGTGGATGTTATCTGTGCCCCTAGTACCGCCAAATTGTTTTGCTAAAAATAGTTGCACTTTCGAAACTATTTCTGGTTTGACTATTTATTTCCTAACCACATTCAAGACTTACAATTTATGATTTTCTAACAAACATAATCGGAATCCTCGTTAAAAATTGTTTCTTAAAAAAAGACATTAATTGAAATGTTGTATCGGCATAATTATTATTAGTAAGGAAGGGGTTAAGTATTTAAATATCTGTCTCGTGTGGATTTGGGGAAGTGTTATTATTTGTTTGATAATAAATAATGCACATATATAATAGTTACTAAGTATGAATACGTTTATTTTTTTACTTGATGAACACATCCTTTTTACTTATACTTAATAATCTTTCTTCTTTTCAATCTCACACATATAATTCCAGTTGTATAAGTCGCAAGGTACATCATTGAGAATGCCATTACTTAGCTGAGCGGAAAGTATGATGCTGCCGCAGAACTCAATTCCGTCATAGTTGTTTGGTTCGTTTGTGTGCCACTTGGCATATCCGGCATCAGCCAGAGACTGTCCTAGAAACAAAAACGACATCTCTGGTTCAAAATGTTACGCTGACAATCGTAAATGCTTTTTCCATAGGTTGATTAAACACTGATTCGTGATTGGTACGTAAATGTGGTGATTAGTCGGTGAGATATCGCTGAACCATTCACTGTAGTTGATCTTAGATTTGATCAGGTGATAACATAATCCACCTATGAGAGAGGGGTGACGGAATAAACGAGTACCTTGCACAGTAAGCCACACGCGGTCTTTAGTCGTAGCGCGTAATCCGATCATCACGTAACCTTTTGTATTCTTTGATAGCTCAAACAATTCCTGAGGATAAAAAATAAAGAAATTAATTGGAAAAAAAAAACTTACAACAACACATTATGTATCGCATTTTACAACCGTAAGCAAAGAACATAACCTGTGCTTCAGCTTCGCTGTTGATAACGGCCAAGTGGGCCCCGTCTTTAGCGCAACTCTCGAACGCCTGAGTACATGTCAGCTTGTGCTGTAAGTCCAGCTTGTAGCAGCTTCCCGTTCGTTCGTTCAGCACGTACGCTGAAATGCAGGAATGTTAAGGTGTGTATTGTTTTGTTAGAAAGTGGTGATAAATGAAACGATGACACATCGGTGACATTAAACCTTAAAAAACGTGCATATATAAAAACAAATTAAGTAAATAAATTGGTTCAACAAACACACCAATGATGACGTATTTCAGTTGCCGCTGTAACAACAAATACTAAAAACATAATTCTGAAAATGTTCTTACAGAGATTTGACTGCCGTTACCTGTCGATTCATGAACATCTGTTCTATTGTTCATGTTTCGTCTAATCATAAAATTAAATTATTTAAGTGGTAATTCATTGTAAGTAAAGATATTATTTTTAAAATGCCAATGTAATTAACCGTCTGATTATTGCTATAATGTTTTTAGAATTTTTGCATGTATGACATCAGATGATGTTGAAAGAAATGAATTTTATTTTATTTTTCTATAATAAAATAAATATTTAAGTCTCCCATTCAACAAACGTATTTTTTTGCCGTTTGTGTAAACTAAAAAAGGTTACCTTATATGGCACGGAACCCTTCGTGACCAAGTTCGACTCGCACTTGGACGGATTTTTCTTTCTGTTATGTGGTATATTGCCAATACCTGAAGTATTAAGCCAAGCATACCTGGGTTCGTGGTCCCGCACTCGTTCAGCGTATAGGAGCCTTTCTGTTTGTAGCAGACGAAGGGGTGAGGGTCTGAGCAAGCGACTGCATCAGCAGTGCCGTTTGCGCTGATCGTTATGCAGGTTTCCTGTTTGAAGTTGACGTGAGCGCCGCTCGGCCATGTGAGACACACATCGGATAAGGGTATACCTGAAATGAAATCAACATTGTGAACCCGATCCCGGGTCGGACTGGAATTGTTTCGAGGTTTTCCATCTTGAAGTAATTCAGAAAACGTTTGGAGTCAGAAAGTTAGTGGTGTTGACACTCCCGTGCCTCAGAAAGCTCGTTAAACTGTTGGTCCTGCTCATGTCGGATTACAGTCTTACTGGCTTTGAGAGTGAATGAGCAGTGAGTGCACCTGTGTATTGCGCACATACACGTTCACTAAGGACACTTAGTGCAATCATATATCGCCCTTGGCTAATCTTGGTTGGGGTTTGCATAAAGGCCTCCACCTCGACAATGAGAGTTAAAAGCCATACTCCACCACTTCAGGTGCAGGGCAGGGCTTCCACAGGACTCAGTGCGGATTTGGTGGAGGGGTGTCTGTAAGGCAAGTAACCAGCCTCACTGTCAGATGTTATTTACGCCACCCTCGCCTCTGACTAGGCTAACGACTAACTGCTTAACATGCTTTTTAAAGCCTGAGGCATTATTAATAAATTATTAACATGAATATAGGTAACTAATTACCTTCCAACGTCTGATACACTTTCCTGGAATATATATTACTGATTCCAGTGAATATAGGCGCTTGTCCGTAGAGCGCCACAATAGTGGAAAGAGCATCATTCATTTCTTCATCAACAGGCGACGCTATAACAGCTCCTGAAATAATAAAGTCTTATTAAAAAGGTACATTGACAGAAGAAAATAGGTAATATGACAAAACCTTTCTCCTTCGTTCCAAAGAGAAATTAACAGAACTAATTAAGGCAAATGAGCCCAAACTCTATTAAAACAGGTTAAACCGATTACTTTCCTTGTCATCGTCAATGGCTATTACCTTCAGAGTGGCATCTCATCACTGCTTCTTCCCATGTTTCGGGTATAGGGTGGAACTTTAGACATCCCCCTACTCCCTCTGATAAACAGTAATCCCAAGGGCAGTCTATAGTATCTGAAACGTCAGTTTTGTTAAAACAAACAGTCAGGTTCTTCCGGTGACATCTCTCGTCTCCAAGGGCTACTTAAATTGGCAGTGTGAATGCTAAATAATAATGCACTGCGAAAGATATAGTTAGAACATTGAGTTAAGTTAAATAAACGTGATCACGGGGAATTATTTTTCGTATATCCAGGCACATGCACAATAAAAAGAGTAATACTTAAACTTTATATTCGGAGGAAATTTCGTCATTAAATATTAAATTAACTTACCGGGTGCAACCATCGCTGCTACCCCTCCAAGGGTCCACACACAAACAGCTAAAACGAATCCTTGCACGGACATTGTTGCCTCACTAATGACACAATCCAATTAATTACAGAACACATTGCGTTGGTATTTATAATGTTCTATATATTTATAAAATAAAAGTAGTCTGAGATAACCGTATATTTGCGATAAAACAGCTTCGCACTAAAAACCCAATCGTGCGTCACCTCTTAATGTAAGTATCATCATATCATATCATCAAGCTAAGCGCTTAGATGGCGCTTAGCTTAGTTTGTAAGCTAAATCAAATTGAATCCGTCAATAAAACTTTACCCCCTTATAAGTTTCGATATGAGCGAAACTAATACAGTCGCGAGTTTTATTTATTGCAATTGCAATTGACAGTTGTATGCAATCTCACCTAATAGTAAGGGACGATGCGGCCGAAGATAGGTCATGTTTGGTTTGACTAGTAACAGCATATTCAACATTTTATTCTTTAGTGTTTAGGCAACACTTCAGCTCAGCCAGAAACGAATTCCTAGCAAGAGGAAAGTAATTTAACATGTTTAGTGCGTATCAGTGGTATGTTAACGACGTCGGCATAAGGATGGAAAACCCACCAGCCTCTTATGATCCGATAGTAAAATGGGGCCGGTGAAATCAATTCGTGTAATTTCTTCGTACTCTCGCTGAAATGTAGCCAATAGAAAACTGAAAGGCACGCCACTTTACGCCTATGTTCAACGCCTACGCTTTTGTTATGCCTGCGCCTACCTATGTATGTTAAGACTCGATGTACTGACCGAAATTCAAATTGGATGACAACTGGATACCTAAAAGCTGCAAGTTAACACTTAACAGTGACGGAGTCAGGTACCCCGAGGAAAGTCGGAGCCAGATCAAAACGGCTCCGTTTAATCTATACATACACGATGTTAGTTTGCATCCTTGCCATATTTACAGAGGTAACTATATTACGGACACTGAACTCAAATCATTAAAAAAATTGTGACCTAAAATTTTGATTTTTAATCTTGATTATTTAATTTTATCGACAATCTGTTACGCACACCATTAACTATCGTAGCGCATACACATCACTGTTGGCTGTTTATCGGCACAAAAGAGCTGCGGCGATTGCGCTCTCTTTCTAACATCATAAACGCCACCCCTTCTTCTTCTTTTTTTTTCTTCTTTTTATCTCTGTGAATATGGCAAGGATGCAAAGTAACACCGTGTATAATAAAACAGTAAAACCATTAAGTATTTTTACCAATAACTAATTGAGGGTGATGTTAAAATAGTAACAGAATAGAAATCTACAACTTCCAATTTTTTTGACCGTTTCTCTGTTTATCTGTTTGTCTGTCTGTTTGTACACGCTAATCTCCGAAACTACTGAACGGATTTGAATAAACCTTTTTTAATTGTGTAGCTATTGAGTCTGGGCAAATACTAGGCTATAACTTATTTTGAAGATCGTTGTTCCTGACGTGGAATCTTAGCAGTACACTTAAACTAAGAGAGATATGAAAGCAGCGCCTTAAGAAAAGTTATTCAGCGTGATGAGCATTTTCTATTGACGTACACAAAGTGCAGGTCTGGAGCAACTATTATATATAACCCTAGCAGCCCAGCTCAACAATAAGAGATATGAATAGAGTGTCTTAGGGAACATTGTTCAACGTTGTGAGCATTTTTATTGACTTAAACAAATTGAAGGTCTGGAGCAACTGATATGCTAAATTATTTTAGACTGACTTTCAAACTCCCTAGGTAATCCTACTGTCTCCAAGCTACGATCTGGTGACGGAAACCTAGAGAAATTGAGAGAATCATTCAGATTTTATAGGCATGTATACCATATCAGCATTAATTTAGGTATTGAAGCGTTTACATTTAGGAGTCATAATTTTATGGTGCCGACCTGATGATGATGATCCTCACCGCTTAGTAGTTCGTGGATACTTTCACCACAGACAGTTTGTCGAAGTTTTGTTGAATGACTGTATTACTAATAAAAGATCAAAGTCAATTGACACTATTTTTATACTACTTATCACTTACTAACGGAAATTGAACT
This sequence comes from Pyrausta nigrata, assembly GCA_949316185.1. Lineage (NCBI taxonomy): Eukaryota > Metazoa > Arthropoda > Insecta > Lepidoptera > Crambidae > Pyrausta > Pyrausta nigrata. Next base: position 1,947,926 of record OX438943.1, read on the forward strand.
ATAAGAATAGTCTTACTTACTTTACGCTAGTAGTAACTTACACTCCGACCCTAGAGTAGGCTAGGGACGCAATAAATAGATGCTAAACGACATCTATCTGTTGCGGTAGACAGCTTTAAGTCTGACTTTTTTCTGAACACTAAAACTTAAAGTTACCTAAGTATATTTTTTTACAAACGAATAAAAGTGCCGTCAATTAAATAAACTTCAAAGTTAAAAAAATAATATTTACGACAAAGATATACGACACAATTTAGTTTTGGAGTCGGTGTCACTGCCATGCAAATATTTCTTACCAGAGGAGGATGGCGAGGTGATAGCAACCTATCTAAAAATAGTGCCTATTGACCTTGTATTTTCATTCCTCTCTTCTCTTTACGACATGGTTGGAGGAGAATCTTCGTGGGCGATGGAAGTAAACTCGGATGAAATAAATAATGAATTTTTACTCCGACAACGGTAGTGTACAAATTAGACAATATAGTAATGTTAGCTGGTGCGCGAGCGTCTGTGACGACGATAATGAGTGGAATGGCCGCGTCGAACCGATGAAATCCGATGACGCCCGAGGGTCTCGCCGCTCGTGCGCTAACAATGGTAGACTAAAGGCCGATCCGCACACAACAGTGCCGGCACAGTGCCGACACGTGACGTATCCTTCCGTATCAGTGATAAATGATATTCTTGTATACATTTTGTACGACGCTATCCCTACTCGTCAGTGACAGTGCCGTTCAGTGATGTCAGTGCTGCTCCGACGCCCGGCGTGATCCGACGTGAATTTCTTGCGAACAATATTTTGCCTGACACGGTCGCCGTATTTCAAGATGGACGACGAAAAGTTGATTGAATTGGTCCGTGAACATCCTGTACTTTATGATCTTTCACATAGAAAATACATGGACAATAATTTCAAAGCAAACATATGGAATAATATTGGGCGAGAATTGGACGTTAGCGGTATGTACCTACCTTTCTATATATCTATACTTGTAATAAACTGTAAACTGCTTGATCTACCACTTTGAAATTCTACGGATAGGTTATTAATTAATGTTTTCTAAGTACGAATTATTTCCATGGTCGGATGGACGGGGTTTGTATGGAAGTGCTATTGAACTATGTAAAGTATACGGTAATCTACGCGAACGAAGTCGCGGGCACAGCTAGTCTATTATATTTACGTTGCTAGGTAGGTAATGGTTTTGTTCTTGAATATAGTTTAGAAAGTAATTTTGTAAAAATAGGACTGAAAAATAAAAGCAAAATATGTAAGTATTGTCTGCGTTATTTATTTATCCATACTAATATTTATAAATGCAAAAGTTCTGTCTTTCTTTCGGAATATTCTTTCTGTCTGTCTATCTCTGTACAAAAAATTAAATTATAATCAAATAAACAGCTTAAGTATTAATTTATTTATATTCTCGTCTCTTGACCATCTAGCCATCCTGCTTCAGAGTTGAAGTAGTTTTTAAATAATTCTCTGGTCATGAAAGCTTCGTTTGTGGCATTTCCACCCTGTAAAGGAAGATGGCGAAGTATATCTCCACTTTCATTTGCCACTTCTTTAATTCTGATTTCATGTAAATATGTATCATTGTCATGTTTCTTTATAAAATTATGTAGGATTAATGTTGAAAGAATCATATGGTCTACATTTTCTGGCTTAGCTTGAATTGTTCTAAAATATATCCGAAATTTTTGAGCAAGTAATCCAAAGGCATTTTCTACGATTCTTCTGGCTCGCGATAATCGATACTTAAATATCCTTTTAGACACATCTAAATTTCGTCCTGGATAAGGTCGCATCATATAGGGTTTTAATGGGAATGCCTCATCTGCGACAATTACATAGTTAGTTGGTGTATCTATGCCTGGTAATGGTGCAGCTGTTGGTACAGATAAAGTACCTCGTTCCAATGCCTTGAATAAATTGCTATTGGCAAATATGCCACCATCACTGTTCTTACCATATGAACCCACACTGACAGCAATAAAATTGTAATTAGCGTCTACAAGTGCTAACAAGACGATTGAATAGGTTTTCTTGTAGTTAAAGTACATGGAGCCGCTATTGGCAGGGGCCTGTATAGTAACGTGTTTTCCATCTATTGCTCCCAAACAATTAGGAAAATTCCAGTTAGTATAAAAGTTATTAGCAATGGATAGCCACATTTCTGTTGTTGGTCTTGGTAACATTTCTTCCATCAAAGTCTCCACTATTATTTTGCAGGTTTCATTAACAATTTCATGTACTGTGGTGTGTCCTAAACGGAAACTGAATGATATTGTTTTAAATGTGTCCCCTGTTGCCAAAAATCTGAAATAGAATAAATATATATATCAGGGTTAATATAAAATTATAATTTACAGGATAATTTTTATAAGAATACATTAGTATTTTAATTTAATACATTATGTTATATAGATTATTGTGATATTTTAGTATGAATGAAACGGGTATTTTTGTTTCAGGTCAAATATGTAAAGCAATATGGTCGAATATAAGGGACAACTTTAGAAAGAGTCTTTAAAAGAATGTTACTAAAAGTGGTCAAGGTCGCAAGTCAATAAAGCCATATAAATACCATGAGCAACTAAATTTTTTGCTAAAATTTTTTGAGGACAGAAGTAACATTGAAAATGTCAATGATGATGATGATAGAACACAAAATGATGAATCTAATACTCCGGAACCTCCACTGCCGACTCAAGTCACGTCGCCCGCTTCTGAATCCCATTCGCTAACATATTCGCCGACTCCATCACCAGCTTCTCAACATTCTCAAGCTTCAGCAAGAAGTCGTAGTGGATATAAAGGACGCAAGGAGAATAAAGATTCTGCACCAACAGCTTCATCAGTAGTTATGGATTATTTGATTCGCCAAAATGAGCATCCGGTTGACATGTTTTTGGCCTCTCTTGCTCCAACATTAAAAGAACTGCATCCTTGTGATTTATTTGATGCTAAATCAGAAATTTTTGCGATTGTACAAAAATATGAATCAAAACTATTGAGAAACAAATTTCCAAGGCTTATGTGTGAATCAAGCACCATTACAAGACAAAATAGGTCTTTGGAAACTGTTGTGGTGGAAGATTTTGGAAGCGCCATTACGGGCCAAGGCGGGTCTAATGTGACTAACATAGAAACTGTTGTGGTGCAAGATCGTGGAAGCGCCAATACGAGCCAAGGCGGATCTAATGTGACTAACTTGGAAACTGTTGTGGCGGAAGACTATGGAAGAGTCATTACGAGCCAAGACGGGTCTAACGCGAACTATGACACTGTTGTGGTGGGCAATAATGTAGATAACATTATACTCGTCAAAGATGCCGATAACAAATACACAGTTCAGGGGATTCAGGAGTACTACAGTTCCTTCAAACAATAATTAACCTATCTAAGTTAATATAAAAAAAATTGATTATAATTTGTTGTTTAATTGACACATACCTCAAACAGACTGCCAGACGTTCCCTTGGTGGTATAGCTTTTCTCCAATGAGTATCTTGTTTTCTTAACTTTTCAGTAAGTTTAGATAAAAGTATGTCGAAACAATGTTTTGACATCCTGAAGTACTCAAAAAATTTTGATTCATCATCTATCAGATGTTTATATAGGGTAGCGAACTCTCCCTCTTCTTCTCTTTTCCTCCACGCGTTATGAACCCATTGCCTTCTTCTCTCATAAATTTCTTCGTCTTCATCTAATAATAAGGCAATCGCTGCTAACTGTGATCTTGAATATCGAGGCATGTTACAAGCACGTGAAGCTGCTATGAAGTACTAAAAATCACTGCAGACATCGAATACGGTACTGACATGTATGAATAGCACGTCACGGCACTGTACGGTACGGTACTGTCAGCACTGTGCCGGCACTGTTGTGTGCGGATCGGCCTTAAGAGATCATAATAGCTGGATGGCGACGGGAGTATAAAATATTTTTCACACTACCTACTTGGCAATGTTCAATTACAAATCAAGTAAACCTGACTCAAAGTGAGTCATTGCATCCCTAGGGACGTAATGTTGTATGAAATTTCATTACGCCTTGGGGTGGGAGGCAGTGATTTGAATTTCGAATAAGAAGTTCGTAGGCATGATCACACTAACATGTCTCGCACCAAAGAGAACATATTTGAAATTTGAACCTGGCAGCCAAGAATTTTAGCACGAATGCAATGTAATGAAAAAAAAAGCGCGCGCTTCTAAAAAAAAAATAGGAAAGAAATAAAACTTATGTATTTTATCAAATTACAATGTTTTCGTAAAACTGTCGAGTGACGAAGTTTATAACACCAGAGTCCATTAGATGTAAAGCTGCTGGTATTGTTAATAATAATAATTTACTGCCAGAAAAGTCAAAGGATTTATACATATAGATAAAATAAGGTATTTGTAGTACATTTTTTATTGCCTCGTAGGAAGTGTAAAAATCAGAGTATTCTCCTCGGGAATAAAGATGTCTTCGTCTTGGGCGAGCTTAAATCCCTCGCTCCACTCAGGATTCTACTTTTAACTCCCTCGCTATGCTCAGGATAACTCCCGAGCGCAGCGAGGGAGTTCAGTGTTTACTCCTGAGTCAGGAGTAAACACTGAACTCCCTCGCTGCGCTCGGGAGTTAACTCTCGAAGCCTTCGTTACGCTCGAGATTCAAGATGATGCCCGTTGACGTAAGACATCACTTTACCCCCTTGGTGAATAATCTACTATTGTATCATCGAGTCCACGCGGACGAAGTCGCGGGCAACACCTAGTGGAGAATAAATAACACGCCTGTGTTTTGTGGCATTTTTGGGTTGCATAATTTTTTGCGAATTAGTAGAATTGCAGATAAAACAATTGGGTCGGAGACCTCAGATAAGCTGCGTTACGAGTTAGTTCTTGTTAAAATACTAAGCAGTATCCGCGACTTTGCTTGAGTGCAGACAATCAGGTTTCGCGTACTAAGTTTGAGATTACCTTTAAAAACCATGTTTGTCTTTCCCAGGGTCTCAAAATATTCCTATTCAATGCGTGAAAAGGTAAAGGCAAAAAGGTTGTCTGGTGAACGCTAGTAGTAATTGGCATTGGATAAATACACAAAGAGTAAATACTCGGATATTTACTCAAAAGGGCGGATTAATATATCTCAGTAGGCCTTGACCATATTTCACCAAGCGCGACAGGACTATTCGCACCTGGCATTAACGTTTTTGAAGTATTTCTTTTTAGAGCTATTTCATTATACATTCTACACTGTTTTTACTTATACAAAATAATTTTCTTTAAGTGCAGTTACATTATACCTACTGACTTTTAGTAACTGATCCGAAGTTACGGTTTTGGCTAATTTCCCGAAACTCGAGTATTTAGAAGGTCAATTAGCAATTAGAAAATCTAAAACTATATATGTTACAGTCAAAACCCTTAACCAGTCAAAAACCTTATTGACCGGTAAAATTAGTCAATAAGGTTATTGACTAAAGGTGTCGGTCAAAACCCTTATTGACTGATTTTATCTGATAAAATCAGTTAATAAGGTTATTGACCGACACCCTCAGTCAATAACCTTATTGACTGATTTTAAATCCAGACATTTAGTCAATATAGGTTTAGACCGACGTGCCCAGTCAAAACTCATAAAAAGTTAAGGACGTCAGTAAAATTATACTAGAAAATCATTTAAAAAGGTTCATAAAACTTTTTTAAGTGCAATATTTAAGAGTTTTGTGTTTTATTAATTAATTCGGGGTATTGTTTGAGGTCTGTAAACTGCAACCGCGCGAGAATACGTGCCCCAAAATATTTTTGAAGATGGGAATTGTGTTTTAATAACAATTATGTACAGTTACATTATAGGGGATAAAGCTGTTCGCGTCCGTGGGCTTCTAGATATACACACGTGCTAAATGAACAGCAAATAATGCAGAGCTAGGCGAATTGGAGCAAGTGACCTATACAATGTAAAAAAAAAACACTGGTCCACTCCGCCTAGCTGGGCATCAGTATAAACGCACCCTAAGGCGCAAGCTACTCAAAAGATACATCTCTTCTGTGTAGCTTCCGCCTTAGGGCCCGTCCTCAACTCCACGGCCAGCGTCACGTCGGTCGTCGTGAATTTTAATGGTGTATTGTCACCGTGAAAATTCATGACACTGGGACTACTCAAAGTACAGTCATACTTCCCTCAAACTCAAACACTGCAATCAACCAAAACTGAAACCACTCCAACTTTTTAAGAGTTTTGACTCAACGTTTGACTTTCTAATCAGTCCATATCAGTTTTGACTGGATACGTTGGTCAAAACCTATATTGACTGAATGTCTGCTCTTTAAATTAGTCAATTAGGTTATTGACTGAGGGTGTTTGCCAAAATCCTTATTGACTGATTTTGTAAGATAAAATCAGTCAATAAGGATTTTGACCGACCCCCTTAGTCAATAACCTTATTGACTAATTTTACCGGTCAATAAGGTTATTGACTGGTTAAGGGTTTTGACTGTAACATATATAACAATTTGATACTGTAGTCCGGTGTGTGTATTTTGTTATTCACTTTACTTTTTTAATTACTTTGACACCAACTTCCTTTTTCCTTAGAATTAGAATATAACCTAAAAGTTGTCTGAAAGAGATCTCTTATAGCAATAAGACCGCCTACATTCTAAATATTCCTGTGTATATTGCTTTATTATTATATTTTTTTATCACTTGAAACAAATTTCTTTATTATTGTTTTAATGATGTGTAATAAAGGGTTATCTATCCATCTAATTATTCCAAACGCAGTAACGTCATAAATTTTAGGCACTACAGTCAGACTACTTCGTGCGCGACCTTCCTGCGGTCGCCAGAGGAGCGGGGGCGAGGGACGTCAAACGTCAGCGGGTGACGGGCGATGTTGCGGGGAAGAGGATGCAAGAATGGCGCTTACTCGCTTCCTTGGTGTAAGGAGGGTCACGCACTAACTTGCCGGACTAAGGACTTAGCGAGTGAATTGTTTTTTAAATCTCACCGATTGATTTTCGGGTACCAAAGGAATGTTTTTTTGCTCCTTCATTGATGATATAAATCCAAACAAAAGGTATATAATTCATTGTATATTTTATTAAAATCGTACAAAAAATACACGAAAGCCTCACCTCAGTTACGTCATGGGTTACATAGAACACATACACCGTTTTAAATGCACTGAATACTGTTTGGTGCTCTTATCAAATACAAAATTTATATACAATGTTTCTTTCATTTTTCTAAAAAAATATAATAGCACCAAGAGTTGGAAAGTACAAAGACCTTATTGCAACAGTTTATAATACATTTCAACCACCTGGAGCTACCGAAATATTATATAGGTAGCTTCCATGTGTAAGGCAGTTGTCTTGCTGCTGACGAGTATCTATCGGCGATTTTCTCGCCGTAGGAACGTGCAATAGATTACATTTCGTGTAAACAAAAGAGATGCATACATTGACAGTTTATCACTGACGTTTAAGCTGCCGGCGAAAACTCGTTTTATTAGTTTTTCGCTGCGCGAAAGAGCTACTAAAGATAAACTCGCACGGCGATCAACTATCGGTGAAATTCTATTCCAAATTCAAATCGCCGGTCGCTTAAGAACACTCGCTTGTATCCCAGCGACAACTCGCCAACTCGTTTCTAGTTTCTAGCTCTGATCGCTTCTTGCTCACCGTTGCCTGTACACCTTCGAAAGGAAACCGGAAGTTTAAAGAATCACGACGTTTTGTCTGTGTGTCAAGTCTGCAAACTAACACCTACAGTGCTCGGAGTCTCGGGTACGGTAGCCAGCACATCAGACTACCCATTTTATAAAAAATATAATAATAGGCAGACAATTGACCGCAATTAATAGAATCAGGCGTTACTTTGCGGAAATCCATTATCAGATGGGAAAAATAAAATACAATTATTTTTCCCATCTAATTGACCGCAATCTCAGACCAAATAAAAAAAGGAAGACGTAGTGTCACGTACTAAAGAAGTGTAGCCGGCAATAGAAAGCCGGATTCGAAATAGGAAGCCGACCGCGCGTCAGTGCCCTGTCAAACTTCTGACGTAATAGTCGCGCTACCACCCGTTCATAAAATAATTAACAATGCCGTCGTGCGTGATAAAATCGTGCAAAAACAACTCAGTTGATCAGAAGAAACACTCTGGAATTACTTTTCATAAGTAAGTAATAGATACCGTTGATAATTGCAATGTTATTCCTAAATGTTTACAATTACGTTTTTGAAACACAAGACCTCAACAAATGCAGTCAGTGTTACCATTATTCCGTCCGAAAAGTTTACCCACAAATGTGGGGTAATTTTTAGGCGGCTATCATTTACTTATATTTGTAGTTTTGATAGGGGTGGTAGGTGCCAACAAATTTTATACTAATATTTTTGCTGTTATAGTATAGCAATTAATTATTTCCGTAACTTTAAATTATAAAAATACTAGAGTAAGGTTATTTGGTTGTTCTTCAGGTTTCCAGGAGAATCGAACTGGAAGAATAAATGGATTGAAGTAATTAGGACCACTAGAAATGAGGAAAAAATATATATTATGTATATTGAGAACGTAAGGGTGCCAAATTTTGAACTTTCAATTCCCTTTTTTCCAACCATTATCAATTTCATACTGATTTATTGCAAGTTTACAAAATTTACGAAACTGTTTTGGCTAATGTATAAACAACATTTGCTTAGTATTACGTAATGTATGTGCTGGTGTTTCTTTAAATAAATAAAATACATTTGCTAAATTAAAATTGCGCAATACTTATTTCAACTACCGTTATTAATTTTTAATCAGAGTGAGAATAAGAGTCTCATACTAGACTTAATATTTTCATTCGTTTGTGGGTTAATTATTTTCAAAGTGATGGTATCACTTAAGAACTGTACACACAATCGCAATCACTGTACTACACATTTGGTCACGCACACAGATTTGCACAGTGAGCTTCACTTTATTGTTTGAGCGCGTTCCGTCTTGCTTTTTTTATTTGGTCTGAGACCGCAATCTCACTTGATGGGAAGTGACGATGCGGTCGAGGATGGGTCATGTCTGACTAGGCTTTTCTATTCACTCTTTTCTTAAACGGACCTTAATTGCAAAATCGCCCCTATTACAACGGCTTAAGATGCCGCAGTGATTAGCCTAATGTGCCGTCCTCCGTACTTCCCGTTGAACTGGTTTTGAACTGAACTGACATTTGGCAAGAAGCTGTTTCACAGTATAAACACTGGTAATACATAGGAACTAGATGTGGAAGACAATTATATCACTCTCTTATACACTGAAATACTTAATTCTATGGGTTAATTAAATGGTCTATAAATACAACAAGTTTTAAATAAAGAGATCGAGCGGTATGAGCTCGTGGGTATTACTACAATAGCACACGCACGCACGTCATGCCTCCATATTAGCATTCCACTTCACCTTAGAATAGAGAATAATAAAAGCACAGAATAATCACTCGGTAAAATCATTTAAACAATGTGTTTAGTCCGCCTACCTACGGCGAGCGTCTGTTAGTTTTTGTCTTACCAATGAACCCCTCCGGTCCTCAGTGCGTTTCGTTAGTGCGCAAAATATTGGAACGATACGCTTGGTAAGTCAATGCGTAAGTTCGTAATACATGACTTTTTATTAGAAAAATATAATAATTTAGTAATAAAACTACTTTTTATGAGTTTGTAAGGAATAAACTATGTAATCCTGTAATAATTGTGATGATAAGTTTTCAGCGTCGCTGTGAACAAAATTCAGTGACGGGTCGAGTCTCGAGTGACGTTAGAAAAAAATTGTTGTCAAATAATTACCACGACAATTATTGCCAATTTGTTAGCCGTTTATTAATTTACGAAAAATTCGATTTAAAATAGCAAATAAGCAGCAATGGATAATATTATATTGGTAAGATGAAATACAAAATTGTTTTTTGTTGGAATTTAATTGATTTTTTCACAACTTTAGCTTTTGTTGTTTACAGAAAAGTAAAAGGGCCATGACCAAGGATGAGGTACCCAGTCTAATTGACCTGATCCAAAGCAACCCGATCATAACCAGCAAAGAGACCAACGCCACCACCAATAAACAAAAAGATGAAGCCTGGGCCTCTCTGACTGCTTCTTTTAATGCCAAGTGTGGTTCAATCCCCAGACAGAAAGAGCAGTTGAAATTAAAGTGGGACATTTAAAAAACATGACATAATATAAAAATATATAATATAACATTTCTAGATCAATACGTATTATTTGCCATCACAAATATTTATTATCACTTTTCGATCAAAACACTACATAACCTCCTGAAATCGGCTAGTAAACAAATCAAATACGCGCCGTAACTCTGACAGTTCTCTGACGTTTACCAAAAGTTATAGGAACACTAAAAACGGTCATCCTTATACAATACACTTACGAATCGTCATTGGTAGCCCTCCCATCCGTTAGTACAAGCCGTCAGTAATTTACTTAACGAGTAGTTTTTTATAGGAACTGTTTTAGCTTACGCATGGTAGATTAGATAACTGTTCGTAACTAAACGATTCGTTTTACGAATATAGGAACCGGGCATAACAGTTTTATACCTAAACTGCGGAGTGATTCAGGCCTGGTGTCACATTGTTACATACAATCTCAGAAAATATCAATAAACCTCGCTTCGTCGGCGTTGACGTTTACTTACAACCTAGATAAGCATTATTTCATTACATTGTTGATAGCTCGCCGAACTAGCAGCCACACATTCGACTACTCCGAAACGTCAACATTTCTCAGTCGATAGTAAACTCTATTCAGTTTACACTAAGTTGCAACTCGATAGGCAAACATTGGTCGTTTTGAGGCAGATCGGTCAGCACATTTACTAAAGCCATCTCTTCTGTTCTTCACCCCGTTGGTTCAGATAGTTGCTGGAGCCCTGCCAGCTGAAAGAGCTGTCCGTATCGCCGTCTTCATTCCTCTCGTGAACGAACGACGCGGGTCTTTGTTCGTGTGCGTACGAACGCGGCCGGCCCTCTATGTGTGAGTGAGACAGCCGCGACGCGTCGAAATGGTACCCCGCGTTTGAGGGCTTGCGGACTTCGTTCAAGTACTTCCAAGTGTGACTGTCTGGACCCTCGGTGGGCGTGCGTGGACTGTACAGCCATTCTGAAATGTTAAGTCACTGGTTATTATTGCAATAATGATATGGTCTATGGGCCGCTCGAGTATTACGCAAGTGTTACCACTACTGGTGTTTTATAATACAACATTTTTATACGGCTTGAAGGTAGCGTTTACTGTTCTTTGCCGTCAAAATCCAAGTTAGGTTTATTATGTGTTACTGTAAATGCTAAATTACGGGAAGAACTAAAAAAATCATTCAAGTTTTATTGATAAATTAAAATCCCGTAGAGATGATATAAAATCAGATTCTAAGGCTTATTCATTCGAAACTGTTCAAATTTTGTGAATTCCTGTATTTATCACCCCCAATCGGTAAGTATAAAATCTTGAAAAACTGAGAATTGACCGACACGAGCTTTTACAGTAACATGTTGAATGGCTTAATCTTAATCTACTCCTGGGTTTAACAGTTACGTGTGTTAATACTTCTGCCTAGGTAATACTCGAACGGCACGTCCTGCCACCAACTATCTACTACAGTCAACCGACGGATTTCAACAGACACAACCGTATTATTATTAATTATTAGCATTTTATTGCTAAAAAATTAGTGTTCCGCATCAAAAATGTCGGCTTACTGTATGTAACTTTTATATGTAATCTACAGTCTACTTAGAGTTGTCAAGAAAAATAACAAAATCAATATCACAATATTTAATGATTACTCTAGTTAAATGCATTATACAAAAATAAACTGGAACATTTGATGGTGAATCCTTTTTAACAAGTATTTTCAATTCGTCTCAATGACAACTCTTATGTCAAATTCTATCTACATAATCTAGCGTGTCTTAACGATTATTAACGCGGCATGTTCGTGATTTATATGATAGCTATAAATATACACTACAATCTCTAACTACTAATTATATTATAATAGTTTTTGGTTTTGTTTGTAGCAATAATCAATAGACAATATTGAGCGCTACAGTCCCATGCAGCTTTATAATCTTTATGGTAAATTAAAGCCGGTAGATATAAAACAGTTCGCTATTCTTGGAGCATTCAGTCAAACTACAGAAATTTAGAAAAAAATACTCATCTAATAAATTTGTTGTGATGAGATAATTTCTTGATTTCGAAACCACTATTTTATTTTATAAAACTTTACTTAACTAGTCACAGACGGATCATGTTTCCAGACACAATAGATTATCAATAGTTATGACCGCGGGCGGTCTTATGATCCTCAATGGGCTAGCGATGGGCGATGGTTCGAAAAAAAATAATCGAAAGAATCGACAATCGACCATTCGAACTATCGAATGTCGATTTAGTAATTCGGAAAAAAATAATCGAATAATAAGCGACAATCGAATGATAATCTATACTCGGCCCTTCAATGCATTCGATTGAATTGCCGCGACAGGACTGGCAGCGAATGAATGATTAATCGACGCGACGAATGACGATTCATTCGTTAGTAGTACGGCCTGCGCACCGCACGCTCCGGTATTGCTCGCCGCATAATCGAATGACTGCGGTTGCTTATCGAATACATTCGATTACAAGAACCATTCGAATAATTCGATTAATTTAGTAATAATCGCCCATCGCTACAATGGGCTAAATGACCTTTTCATACACCATCCATATATCTTTACATAGTATAAAATTAAGTCGCTCCCGCTGTCTGCCCTGTTAGGGCTTTTAACCTACGCAACGGATTTTAATGCACTTTTCAGCAATAGATAGAGTGATCGAATCACTCTATAATACATGTATGATACATGCATATCGCACCCGAGCGACGCCGGGGCGGGACAACCGGTCTCATCATCCTTATTATAATGACATGAGTTAGTAGGTACTTAAGAACGCGCACACCGCAACACTATGTCTCCCGCGCAGTCGGTTAATCTCCGTCAGGATCGGCGGCTGAAGCCAAAATTAGGATAGCAAAACATTATTTAGTCAATCAGTTATAAAAAATCCAATCCCGCACTTTTATTCGGGAAAATAAATGCGGGTTTACTTATACACGTTTGTGCAACGGAAAAAAAACTTGAGATTACATAATGATTAATGCCTATGCAAATGTATGGAAACTACATAAAGCTCAGACAGGAAGGATCGAACGAGCTTCACAGTTTTATGATAAGAATTCGATCCTGAGAGTTTCAAAACTATATTACCAGAAACATAAGGACATCGTTAAGATAATCATAGTTCCGAAACAAGATTAGAGGAATTTTGTTAGATAGAAAATCGTCTTGAAGCTTGGTCTAATTTATATTGTTCAATATATTTACTGGTGCTAAAATTTCAGAGCCTTCTCTTTTTCTCATAACACAAAGACAAATCTATAGAAATATATTTCTATATATGAGGTTGCCAAAACCCCAAAAAAACATTTTCATGTGCGAAACCTTTGCAGTGACGACGCAGTGGGACAGTTGGGCCTTACAGAAAATCTTTTTTTTAACCTTTACGTATCATGTTTCCAGACGATAGAATAGTAGGTTGTTATACAAGAGGTAAAAGCGCCCCACTCGATAGTAAAAGGTGCGAAGGCTCGAAGGTGCGTTCCATTTGATATCCGCAATGCGATGCGATTCCACCGGCACATTTTGGCATTTTCGGCGTTTCACTCGGTCCGCGAGCGGCAAAGTGAGCGTGCGGTCGTCGCTGTCGGCAAGTGCAAGGCACCTGACAACTTTTTTTGGAGTGTCGGTTCTACGGCTTTACGCAATAGTCGGTCCACACTTACGCGGCAGGGAGGGACAAGCTATTTTCCACCCGGCTATCAACACGTGAAAGTTCAAATTTCCGAACAGGAGAGATAAAAATATAATCGGACTCACCCCCGTGCGCGACCTTGGCGATGGCGGAGAGCAGGAAGTCCTTATCGCGCGCCTGCAGCCGCAGCATGCGCCGCAGCAGCCGCACCAGCCCGCGCTGCGCCCGCGCGCGCGCCCGCACGTGGTACACGCACACGCTGCGGGACATACTCACAGAATAACTACCACTACTCGGTGCAAAAGTTTGACTTTGCAATGAATTTAAAGAAATATCTACTCAATGTCGTCAACGATATGGTGTAATTTAGTTCGCCTCAGAGTCGAGCACATTCTCGAGTAGACACCTACAGAAATCCATTGCTGGATAATTTCATTCTTATAACTCTGGAGAATATGAACCATAATACACTAAACCTATTCAGTGACGTACTATCATGCGACGCGATAGGGTTGACTGCTACAAGAAGCTACTAAAGCCATCTAGCGCACCTTTTTAGCACTTTATTCATGCTCGTCCAGCCAGCAACATAGTAATACGTAGTGCCGCACGCCGCCGATGAATAAAACGCGCGAGCGTCTCGTTGCTCGCTCGCGAGTACCAACTTGATAAGCCCACTACAGTGGGTCACTGCGCGTCGGTACGTTTTAGCTACCTACGCGGGGAGTTAGTCCCACTCGAGTAGGCCCACAAGGGGCACTTATACATGTCCCAACATATATTTTTTAAGCCCTACCGCTGCTTCGGAACAAATTGTAGGCTATAGTCTGGATAATTTAATAGGGTTTATTTATTTATTTAGAAACATAAAGCGTAACAGATTAATTGTTAGTTTATTATTAGGTACAAAAGCAAGTAAGGTCAATTATCAGGTTTCCTTCTACAAACTAATGGTATGTACATAACAAAACGTCACTTAGGGTAAGTTAAGAACTGCTTCTCAGACTTCCGTATGTACTCAAAAATAAAAATAAAAGATTTCACCAGTGCCTCGTATATTAGCAACCCAGTAATGTGAACATTTTGTACATAAATAGTATGCGTGAGAAAGGCTTTTCACCTACGCGTTTACAGTCTATCACCTATACAATCATATAAAAACTGTAGAGGGTCAAATTCTGTGTATATGTCGTAGGATGGTTTGATAATTCGAATTATTGCAAAAATTCTAGGGATTTTGCGAAAACACGGATAATTAGACGGTGGAGGTTATATTTTTCAATCTTATTATTATTAGTTATCAGGCAGGCAGTTGAGACAACTGATAGCCGCCTGTATCCAGTTCTTCACATTAGATTAAGCGAGTTTAGATGAGTGTCAAGTCAGTTTTTGAATTGATTGATATTTTGGGCAGAGATCACATCTTCTGGAAGCCCATTCCATGCTCTATTGCTCAAAAAATGCTTGTGAGGGTTACACTTTGAGATCAAAAATCTTGCAAAAAAAAGTCAGGTTTTTTGCAAAAACGCGAGTCGCCTTAGTAAAACTGAACCTTCTTAACGCTGATTGGCTTGATTTTTGCTTGCTGGCGAACTCTTATTCTGATTGGTTCCTATCTTTTCACATGTAGTTTTGATGTATTATCGTAGAGTTATAAAAGGTAAGAAATGACAATCTACATAACTTTTCGCACTATTTTTCAAGTCCAAACACAACCTCAAACACATTGAATATAATAAAAAACTGCTGGCTCGCTTACAAATCACAACCACAAACAAAATAACGTGCGACAGTGAATTGACATTTAAAACGTCAAGTAGTCAACCAATCAGAGAGATGTATTTGTCGGGCGCTCAAACCGGCCAATAAGTGTCCTTTTTTCATAATAATAACCAACGATTCTCATCGCAATCTTACTAAGGCGACTCGCGTTTTTGCAAAACACCTAACTTTTTTTAGCAAGATTGAAAAATATAACCTCCATGTCTAATTATCTGTGTTTTCGCAAAATATAATTTTTGCGATAATTCGAATTATCATATCATCCTACGAAATATATAGCAATAAAACTGTAGAAGGTCAAATTATGCATAAATAGTTTTGAAGATAATTATATCATAACATATACAGAGAAATATATAAAAAAAGATGTTTAATCCTGATTGCCAGGTTTATTTCGTATTTTTAAGATATTAAGCACTTGAACTTTGAAAACGGACTTAAAGCATGCAAACACGTCGATTCAGCATAACAGTTCATTGTACAACCATGGTAATCTAGTGAGTGATGCGTTTCTTGCGTAGTTGGTTGCGCGAAATGGCACATTCAGTAGAGAAGTGCGGCGCGTGCGGCGCGATGGGGTGCGGTATGCAATGCCCGCCACCAGCTCAGGGCAGTCTACAAGTCCGTGCACGATATCATAAAGTAAACTTTTTTTACGTTTTAGGGACTATTTATTTTATGAGTATGTTTTAGAATTACGTTCTATGAACCACAAATAAAATTAAGTCTTCAAACTCAAAATAGCAAACTTGATGAAATTAAATCAAATTTCACTTACAAAAATTTATCGACTGTGTCATCATTGAAAATGAATTCATAAATCTGTACCTCCGTAACGAGTAAAAAGGTAGCAACACTAAAATTAAGAAAAAAAACATAATAGAATATGGCCGTTTTGAGATGTCTGTCAGCAATATAATTTCGATTCATTTTATATTCTATGTAGAAAATATAAACTGAAATGTGTGGCATTACATACTTTTAAGTCAGTGCTATCGATGATTTCTTGTTTTAAAATCAATAGCATTTTATTTTCATTGACTTATATGTTATCTATGGAATCCCTCCGCATACAATGCTACGTTCTGTAATGACTCTGAGCTGTCAAATTGAACCTATTAGATTATTCAGACTATAGTGCTAAGAAGCAGCGCAAAAAAACTCAGTCACTACAATTTAGATGAATTGCCTAAGTTTATTTTAACACTATTGCTTTTTTATTTCCAACGGTAATTTCGTTGTATTCGTTGTCGTAAGTCGTTTCACAGTTTAGTCTAGTTGCCTAGGTCGAGTAGTACGTTCAACCGTTCGCGGTCGTGTTGCTTCCCATTTACGACCGTAGCGTGAAAAGTTAAAGTTCAAAATGTTTAAGCTCGGTGTTCGACGATAGTTTTGGCGCTGTCAAAACGAACAGCGCGCTTATACTTTAAACTTTAATCAACTAATCCTCCGCTGCGGCCAAGACAACCGGCCGCAGCGGAGGATTAAGGTCTGTGTCTCTACACCGTACCATACTGTGACCAAGCTAGGACCAAGCTATGTTATCAACCATCCGTGTTGCTTCTCATTTTGCACCAAGACACATTAAGGCCGGACTCACATAAGCTTGGACACGAATTTGTATCGTACGTAAACGTATGGAATCGTGGGAAATAAGTGCGTACACTGAATACGTTTCTCTCCGTCAATTAAGTAGTGATTGCTTGATATCACATTCGTTAGGTCGTCTTTAGTTGAAGCGCGTAGAATAATCTTTACCTTCATGAGAATAACTCTGTGACTGCGGCGGCATCTTAGCTGTCCGAATGTCCCAACAAGTTCGGATTGTTTTCTGACGTCGGAACTACACGTACGTATATTTACGACAAATTTGCGACCTAAACTGCGGAGTAAACCAGAGTCTGCTAGCCCTCTCCCTTGCTAACACTCGTAGCAGTCGCGCTACACTCGTAGCACGGTCACTCACGACAGACCCAGCAGCAGGAACGCTACGGCACCCGGCCGTGCCACGAAGGCGAGCACGCTCCTCGTAGTAGGTCGCTCCGACAGTCGTAGCAGTCACGCTACACTCGTAGCACGGTCACTCACCACAGAGCCAGCAGCAGGAACGCTACGGCGCCCGGCCGCGTCACGAAGGCGAGCACGCTCCTCGTAGTAGGTCGCTCCGACAGTCGTAGCAGTCACGCTACACTCGTAGCACGGTCACTCACCACAGAGCCAGCAGCAGGAACGCTACGGCGCCCGGCCGCGTCACGAAGGCGAGCACGCTCCTCGTAGTAGGTCGCTCCGACAGTCGTAGCAGTCACGCTACACTCGTAGCACGGTCACTCACCACAGAGCCAGCAGCAGGAACGCTACGGCGCCCGGCCGCGTCACGAAGGCGAGCACGCTCCTCGTAGTAGGTCGCTCCGACAGTCGTAGCAGTCACGCTACACTCGTAGCACGGTCACTCACCACAGAGCCAGCAGCAGGAACGCTACGGCGCCCGGCCGCGTCACGAAGGCGAGCACGCTCCTCGTAGTAGGTCGCTCCGACAATCGCAGCACACCTTCGCTGATCACTTCGTAGACGAACGCGTATGAACGGAACGGACCGCATTCTTGAGAAGATTTCCTAAAAGAAAAATGTTTCATAAGAAAAACAATTTAAGTGATGAAGGATCTACCTTCTAGCGACCGACGCACACCGGGCAACGACATTACAAACTTTAGTTTTGCGACTGAACGATCCGAACAGCGGTGGTCAGCTCCGTTAGGTGCCGCCTGGTAGCTACCACATTCCCACTGGAGCTAGCGCCAAGCAGCTTGCTGTGTTCCATCGGTGAGTGGGAGTGCTGGAACCTTCTGGGTCAGCTCGCTCCACTCTCGTCTCTGTCTACTCCACGTTTGGCTTAGTCTAAACTTAAAATCAAACCTATTCTAAAAACACATAAGCCAAGGTTTGTTTAAAAAACAAGGAACATAAATGAGAATTGATATCTTACCAGAAGAAGAGTGAGCCTATTCCGAAGAGAGTTGTGAACAGCGAGAGGGTCACCAGCATGTAGAAAACTGTTTGCGTCTGTGCCGCGCGCCATACCTGTGTTAAAGGAAAAACAAATTGTATTTTGATCAAAACTATTCGTAATAAAAATTATGAAATTTGACTAAATCTTTTCCAGATCCTTAATTATGCTGTTTCTAAATGAGTATTCGCAAAATATTTGAGCAGAGAAAAGGGATTGCTCTGCTTTTTGACGTGGGGTCGAATAGTAAGAGAAATAACTAATTCTTTTGCTAATTGACGACCGTCTTGGTGTAGTCGTTCGCGCACCGGACTTCTAAACCAGGCGGGTTCGAATCCCGCAAGGGGCAAATGTTTGTGTGATGAGCACGAGCATTTGTAAGTCATGGATGTTTATATGTATTTAAGTATTTCTATCCGTTATCCTAGTCACCATAGCACAAGCTCACGCTTAGTTTGGGGCTAGGTAATTGGTGTGTTTGTTGAGACAATTTATTTATTTATTTATAATTAACATTCATACCGCGAAAGTCAAAGTGACAACCACCATTGGGCCATTTCTGAAGGAACAGGAATTCTCTCTACCTAATCAACATCAAAGTTCTTATTGTTTAGCTTTTGCCCGCGACTTTGAAACCTTTCCCATAGGAGTTCCGGGAAATTTTCTCTTAGTACTCCTCTACACTCCCCTCGGGACCGTGGAATTACGGACCTTCACAAACCGTACGGGGCCGAAGCCAACACGCATCGCCTCTTTAGACAATATTAACATTTTAATAGGGACACGTATCCAATACTTGATGTTTTTAGTAAATGCCCTGCTGTCAAAGAGTTTAAAAACTGTGACACCAGCCGACGATTGTTTCTGTATGCACTTTAAAAAGCTGGCTATTATAGCCGGTTATTACTATAGGTAAACCACTTTGAGTCCTCGCCTGCGGGGTGAAGGGGCGAGAATATATGACAAGAGCAGGGTCTATGTTCTGAGCTAAAATTCAACTCACGCTACAAGCGCCCGCCGCCCGCACCTCTCACGGTCCCAGTTTTCGTCCGCCCGGACCCCTGTCCCCGCCAGCAAGAATTCAATCAGGCGGTCTACCAGCTACGCATATTATGGTTACCTTCCTAGCCGGCTGGCAGGCCAGCAGAGCGGTGGCTCGCTTCACGTGGAACAGACACAGGAACTTGAGCGGCACGCACACGGCCAGCAGCGGCGAGAACAGCACCCCGAACCAGAGCGCCGACTGGTTGTAGATGATGGTCAGGGAGTTGTACGCGATGTTGAACTCCGGAGCTTTACCCCTAGGGTTCAATCTGGTGGGTGAAAGGGACAATTCGATCGAGTGCTAAATAATAATAATAAAATCTTTATTCAAGTGACCAAGACTCAATTTGTTAGTAATAATAATTAAACTTAAACAACTAAGGTTAGTAAGATATTTTAATATCTTTGACTTTGATCTTTTAAGATATTTTAATATATTATATACGAGAATAACCGCTGCTTTACTCCATAAGCAGTGGCACAGCAACGATTCACGTACACACAATCCAGTCGGCTCGCAATGATGGTCAGGATGCCGTTGTCACTGCCCCTGACTCTGTGCACTAGCGAAGCGCATTTTTTGCGCATTGTGGCAAAAAAGCAGTTGACATGTGCCTCTGCAAACATGCCTGAGGCACTGCAGAAGCGAGGCAGTCTCAACAGCACCCTGAACGCATTATTGAATTGTATCCGTAGGGCATTGAAGGATTTTTGAGTATATCTAAAGGTTAAAGTAAATTAATAGTTTAAAAAACACTAGTTAAACACGTTTTATAAATGCACGTACGATATTCCATCATGGAATGCCAGTGCCTATCTTCCGGCTTCATCATCAGACCTTGAAATTTATTCGTGGTCAAAGTTTATTACAAGACCTTTCTATCAAGTCTAAACACGGCAATGATACGATATTCCATCATGGAATGCCAGTGCCTATCTTCTGGCTTCATCATCAGACCTTGAAACCTAATCGTGGTCAAAGGATATTACAAAACTTTTCTAACAAGTCCAAATACAGCTATGTTACGATCTTCCATCATGTAGTTCCAGTTCATATCTTCCGGCTCCATCATCAGATCAGTTCGACAGTACCATATTATTGTATCATCATCAGAACTACATACAACTATGAACGATGTAATTAATATTTATAATAATGGTAGCTTCAAATGTAAATGCCAATTCAAACCTAATTAGGTTTCATTGTATTTTTGAAACTATATTGTGTTTATATTGTAACTGTCATTTATTTTTTAAAAACTGCCAATTTTTAATGGCGCTACGATCCTTAGAAGATGGTTTTAGTTACCTTCGATTCCATGACATAGTTAGTTACATACAGGTCGACCTTATAAAAGCGTGTTAAAAAGGCCCGGCAGATCGGTTATAGTCCGACAACTTTGTGCGACTTTGTTCGACTCTCCTGCGCAAAGCGAAGCGCCAATCGACTGTCATAGGAAATCCCCTTCCCCGCAACATCACCCGTCTCCACTGACATCTAGCATGCGCAGGAAGGTCACTCATGAACTTGGCGGACTATTAGGACTTTGGTTTGAGCAGTGATGACACAAGGGTGGGGAGGGGAGAGTTCAAGATTTTCTAAAAAAATGCAACGCTTCCATTGCAATAGTTTCGTTTGTTCCTTTTTTTTCTATCCACATATGCTGTAGAATTAATAAATCTTGCGCCGCCACTGGGTTTAAGGGGGCTATAACAGATTTTTGTTAAAAAAAAGCGTCTTTTCAATACAAATTAGTGTTTAGGGTTCCTGAACCTCAAAAAGAAAAAAACGGAAAATAATCCTATCAAAAAATATTAATTTGTTGTTCCATCAACCATTAGTATTGGTTTACGACCTATAACCCAAATGTATTCGTGCAAAACTAAACAGAAAAAAACACAAAGCAAAAAAAAACAAACTCACTTATAATAAATCAGAGCCCTCAGTCCCTCTACAGCGGGCAACACCAGCAGCGACACGACCGTGTCTAGCAACACCAGCCGGTACACTTCCTGCCCGAACGCCGTCTCCCAGCACTAGAGTGAGAGGCGCAAACGTAAAATATAATAAGCTAAGAAAACGCGAAGAGTCGTGGGTAGGAGTCCCACCGGATGACACAGTCGATAAATTTATGTGAGCGAAATTTAATTTAATTTGCAATAAAATGCAAGAATTCGGAAAGATTTTTAATTAGTTTACAAGTTGGAAGTCTCTAGAATTTATCATTTACATTGACATTACATTTGTTTAAAAGAAACTGCCTTTAAAGACTTTTTTAAAGATAAAACTTATACAGATTGGTCCAAAAGGTGACGTCCAAAGATTATCCCTGGCTGATCAAACATACCCTATTTATGTACCCCGTATTGAGTAGTTTTCGAGTTTTTTTTTTTAGTAAATTGTTTTTAGTATATTAGCTTGAAAAAAGGAACTTTCCCACTTCTCATTATGTTACGTCGGAGTTTTTTTCACCTTTTGGATCACCCTGTATAATCTCTTACGTTATCGTATATCTAAAAAAATATTAATACATTTTTGTTCCTTTCATTCAAAATATTTAAATATCATATGACATATTTATGCGTATTTCCTTGTGTAATGGCTATTTTAGCATTGAGAATATGTTTTTATTGTACTTAATTTCTGAATGCTTATTCATTTTAGCAGTATTTATCCAAAACAAAATGAGTCTGAGCGAAAATTCAATGAAACGCAAGTAAAACAGCAACAGAAATATAAACGTGGTTTACGGCAACTTGCTATGTGATTACAAATGTAATGTTGGCATTTCCTCGAATAAAAAAAAGAATAAAAAACGGCCAAGTTCGAGTCGGACTCGCGCACGAAGGGTTCCGTACCATTACTCCTCGCGAGGAGTAAAATAATTTATTTTTAAAGTTTATATCTGTGAAAATTTCAAGTGTCTCCCTGTTGCCGTTATTAATGCAGAGCAAAAACCACTAAAAAAATCAGGTTTGTTGTATTGGAGCCCCCCTTAAATAATATTTTTATTCTGTTTTTAGTATTTGTTATCAGAGCGGCAACAGAAATACATCACCTGTGAAAATTTCAACTGTCTAGCAATTAGGGTGCATGAGATACAGTCTGGTGACAAACAGACAGACAGACAGCGGAGGCTTAGTAATAGGGTCCCGTTTTTACCTTTTGGGTACGGAACCCTAAAAACAACTGAATTCGCAGAACATTTGTGCATAACAAACAGGTAGGTAATCTAGAATACTCTCTCCGTTTATGTCGGATTGCAGTTCCACCGAACTATGAGTATAAAGCATTGTTTTTCTTTCATTATATGTTTGTAGTGTTATCCAGTTGCAAAAAAAAATATCTATCTATCTATCTATAAAGGAACAGAGAGTGCACCTGTGTAGCACGCACATAATACTCGACCAATCCAACTGGACAACTGTCAAACGACTTACGACGACGAAGACAACGAAATTACCATAGGTAATTAAAAAGCAATATTGTTACAATTTATTTGTTTCTTACATTTACGCGAATTGTTGAACTCATTAAAACATAATTTTACGGATTACTTCGCTGAAACCTGACGTTTCGAATACTTTACAGCGTTCGTGGTCACAGGGAGACATGTTACAATTTTCATAAATTGCCTAAGTTTAGATAGATAACTCTTTATTGCACACCATAAAAGTAACAACAATACAATTTACATAGAAAGATGTACAAATTAGGCGGTCTTATCGCTAAGAGCGATCTCTTCCAGACAACCTTTGGTATAGGAAATACTTAATCACAGGAAGGGGGTGATTGGTGCAAAAGACATATTATAAAATAATAGGTACGAAACAGACATACATACACATATTATATACTATCACTATTATATGCTACACATACTATATATACATAAAAATATCAATATACCTACATATAAATCATACATAATATACGTATTATTATACCAATATGACGAGTACTTTCCAAGTTTACTTTCACACATCGTTGTATTTGTCGTCAAAAGTCGTTTGACAGTTGTCTAGTAGGCTTAGGTTAGGCTAGGTCGGTAGTATGTTGGATTCTCGATTGTCTACCGTTACCGGAATTCTATTTTAAATCTGTAAATTCCGAAATAAACTGTCGTAAATATAGTGATATCGACTCACAGCCCGTCCCGATCTGGCCCAGTATATGAACAAAAGCATGAGAGTGCCCACATCCAGGAGCCAAGTCCTCGCAAGGGTCACGTAAACAGCCGTGCGTGGGTTGTAGAACTCCAATCTGAAATACAAACGTAATTTTTGAGCACCAAATAGTGAACAGTGACTATTAACATGTTGTACAGTGGCCAGCACATCAGACCTATACATTCCTTCCCCTCGGACCTCGATCACGAGTAGACGTGCCAAACTCTTATTACCACTTAAAATTAAATAATTAAAACTCATTTCTACAATTTAAATGCAGTGAAAAATTAGGAGTGCATGAAGTGGAGACAATCAGCTAAGCGTAACAAGGACATACATTTGTGTGAAAGTGACGGCCATCAGTTCCAGAGTACACCTAGATGCACACCACAGATGCTCCGCCCACACCCAACAAGTAAGACAGGGATAGCTATAGCGCTGCTTACCGCTGTTGCCTGCGCGCACTGCGCACACCCGCGCTGACGCATGTTTCCCTGGTACCTCGACCGCATCCTCGCAAGCGGAAATCACCTTATCAAAATAACCGAGCAATACAAACAGCGTGCGTGTGACCTCCTGCTTCGATCTTGTTGCCTGGTATTTTCGGTTAGTAAAACATTCAAGCACGTACTTACGTTATTTGGAAATTGGCACCTTGTGTAAGTTATCACCTGTCTACGCTTTCTGTGACCCTAGTACAAAGGAAACGGTGACATGCCTCTGAAGCGGACCCCCCCGCCCGTATCCCCAGCCCGCAGTGAATCAGAACCGGACTTAGCGGCACCTACGTGTAGTCGTTACGAAAATATGGGTATTACTCTAAGGCAAAAACGCCCTCGAGAGGAGATTACCATGAGTGATCTCATGGACAATATGAGATCTATTCTCAAGGACTTCAAGGATGAGCAGGACCGTAAACTAGACTCTCTTCAAAACTCGATTACGGAGTACAGAGAGCGACAGGATAAAACGCTAGACTCCCTGCAAAATAAGTTGGACGAAATTTGCAAACAAAACGAGGACATACACACATCTATTGAGTTTCTCTCACAACAGAATTCTGAACTTAAGTCTAAGGTCACCAAGATGGAGAGTGAACAGAAGGAATGTAGTACCTACGTTAGACATCTGGAAAACAAGATTGATAATCTGGAAAGACAAAACAGGCTAACAAGTATTGAAATCCGTAATATCCCGGTACCCAAATATGAGACGAAGGGAGATCTTTTAAACCTGCTTCAGAAAGTTTCTACAGCCTTGAAGGTTGAATTAGCCGCCTCAGATGTTTCTGATGTATTCCGGGTTAGCACTAAGGTCCCAACAAATAAACCTATCGTTTGCAACCTGAATAGTGTACTCCTGAAAGAGAGGTTGTTGAAGGGCCTTAAGGATTTTAACAACACTCACAGAGCTAACAGATTCAGTACTGAGCACATCCACATTCAAGGAACCTCACAGCCCATCTTCATCTCGGATAATTTGACACCGAAGATGAGAAGACTTTTCTTTCTTGCAAGAAGTTTTGCCGGCTCCAGTGGATACTCATTTTGCTGGATCTCCCGTGGACAAATATACCTGAGAAAAAAGGAAGGTGAAAAAACCATCCGAATCGACTCTGAGGCGGATCTGGCCAAACTAGAAAAGACAACTTGACTAGTAGTAGTTAGGATTGTGCATGTTTCCTATTGTTTTTGTTTTTATTGTCTAGCCTCTAATTTTTTGTTCTATAATGTACTACAAACACAAACTAATTCTCAAATTTACTCTTATCCCAACACACAAAAAACACAATATACACTATACATCACATTTCACCTTTCACATTTACACAACACACAATACACATTTAATATGTGCGTCCTTTTACCGTATGAATCTTATCAAATGACCGCACGACTGTCTCAAAAAAAAACCGACCTAGTTTCTATAGATATACTTTTTGCATGCAACCATCAAACACTTTTAAAATATATATATGAATAATAACACAATAAAAAATCTTAATACAGAGATAGATCATTTTCACAAATTTGACTCCTATTATTGTTCTCCGCAAGACTGCTCATCTTATGTTGACCCTAGGATTAAAAAACTGAAAATTTTTCACGTCAATGTAAGGAGTATAAACAAAAACTTTGATGAAGTCATAATATTTTTGTCTAGAATGAACACTGATCCAGATATCATTATCTTAACTGAATCTTGGCTCAACAAGGTTGATAATCTTCCTCAGCTACAAGGTTACAAATCGTATCGATCCAACGCTCAAAACCAGAACGATGGAGTATCCGTCTACATAAAACTAGGCTTGAATTGTGAAGTGGCTCTTGCTAAATTATGCGACTCAAGTGGTTTGTTAATCACTCTTAACAAAGCAATTGCAGTTGTAGCTATTTATCGCTCTCCCTCACACAAAAATATTGCAAATTTTCTGAACTCCTTAAATGACTTATTACTCACCCTTACCAAATTTGAGCATACCGCGATTGTAGGAGACATTAATATCAATATTTTATCCGAAGAACGTGAACCAAAACCGGAACCTTATCTTAATCTTTTAGCATCTCATGGACTCTTACCTGCACACTCTTTTGCCACTAGAGAAGATAGATGTTTGGACCATGTCATGTTCCGAAGTAACAATAGAATAGTTACCTTGGTATTTGATTCCTGTTTCACTGACCATGCTCCTATTCTAAGTTGCATTGACCAAACTAAACCTACTTGCCCTCCTAAGTTTATTTCACGTGTAGATTCACAGACCGTTATTGATGAAATAGGGCTCACAGACTTTTCCGATATACTTAACTCAAATGATGTGAATATCGCTTCAAACTTATTGGTATCAAAGATTTCAGAGCTCATTTTGAAAAATACGAAAACCGTTAAAATCCAATGTAGAAAGCGAATTGTGAAACCGTGGATCACTCCTGGTCTTCTGCGATGTATCCGGAATCGTGACCGATTACATAAGAACGCAAAAAATGACCCTAATAATGAAATTATTAAACTTACTTATGTAAGATATCGCAAATTTTGTGATAAACTTCTAAAAAAAATAAAACGCATATACGAACAAACCGAACTACAAAAAGCCAAATGCAACCCTAAAGCTACGTGGAATGCTATTAAAAACATTACCAACCATCAAATAAAGTCACCACCATCCGAAGAACTGCTAAACCTATCAGCCGAACCCAAGTCTTCTTTGAACCTAGTAAACGACTACTTTATCAGTGTTGGGACTGAACTAGCGTCTAAAATTCTATCTAACCAATATCAAAGTAAATCTGTTAATATACCACAACAGCTGATAAGAAGCAACCCTCAGGGATCTTCTATGGTCTTAATCGAGACCGATGAAGAGGAGGTTATGAGAATAATTATGGGACTTCGTTCTGACAGTGCCGTGGGTTATGACGGAATCTCATCCAATATTCTAAAATCAGCGAGTGGCGTCCTGGTTCCTCTAATTACTCATGTCTGCAATCTTAGTCTTGCCACGGGGGTTTTCCCTGACGTATTTAAAAAGGCACTGGTGCATCCTGTCCACAAAGGCGGCGACAAACATGATTTAAGCAATTACAGACCCATATCTGTACTTACGGCTATGTCAAAAGTACTGGAGAAGATCTTAAATAGGAGATTACTAAGCTATCTACAAAAATTTAACTTAATTGCCGCTAATCAGTATGGGTTCAGAAGTGGTATGTCTACCGAGGATGGGGTAATGGAACTAACTGAGTTTATAGCTAAGAACATTGACAGCAAGGCAAAAGTGATAGGAACGTTCCTTGATCTGTCCAAGGCTTTCGACACTGTTTCTGTTCCAGTACTGATTAAAAAGATGGAGCAAATTGGCATAAGAGGAACCGCGTTGGATGTTTTTTGTAATTATCTTACTGGGCGAGAACAGTGTGTCAAACTAGATGCCTTTACTAGCGATACCCGTCCTCTAAGCTACGGTGTTCCTCAGGGTAGTGTCCTCGGGCCTACTCTGTTTCTAATCTATATAAATGGCCTATGTCAAACAACGCTACCAAATTGCAAAATCATCACATATGCAGATGACACAGTCCTGCTTGTGCATGGGGATACTTGGGAACATGCACGTACCTTGACTGAAGACACCTTACGAGTTGTTTCTAAATGGCTTAATGCTAATTTACTTACTCTTAACATCGGGAAAACCAAATTCATTACCTTTTCAGCTTCGGTAACTTCACAGCCAAGAGATCCATTTAACGTGAAAATCCACATGTGTGATGATCGCAATCTAACATGCTGCTGCTTGTCGTTGTCTCGTGTTGATAGTATTAGGTATTTAGGTGTTCATCTTGACAGTACCCTTAGCTGGACTACGCATATTGAAATATTGACACTGCGATTACGTAAAGTCATGCCTATTATGAGAAAGCTAAGAAATTCGGCCGATATCACTACTCTCAAGATGGTCTACTGCGCCTTAGCACAGTCGATAGTATCGTATTGCATCCCTGCCTGGGGTGGTGCCGGTGTCACTCACCTCCTTAGGCTTGAAAGGGCGCAGAGGGCTGTGTTGAAAGTTATGATCAGAAAACCTTTTCACTATCCAACAACCCAATTATATGCCGATTGCGAAGTCCTTTCAGTGAGACAGCTATATGTTCTTCAATTAATGTTACGGAAACATACCTCGCTACCCTTGGATGTTTCTTTGTTGAAGCGGCGAATGAGATACAAAGTATGTAGCAGTGTACCTCATAAAACAGCTCTAGCCGGTAGTCAGTATTACGTTCGTAGTTCATACTTATACAATAAAATAAATAAAATTTTGGATATTTACACCTATCCACTAAAAAAATTCAAGTTAACGTTAAAAAACTGGTTGCAAAAGCTTACCTACCTTGAAACTGAGGATCTTCTAAAGATGTCTTAATCATCTTCTATGATGGTGATTTACCCCGAACCATACAGAGTACTGAGCGGTTGTTTCTTCTACAGATTCAACTGATCCCAAGATTTTTATCGCAGGGCTCTCAACTCAACTCAAATTCTCTTCTCTATTACACATACACATCCTGTGCTCATAAATGTTGATACACTCTTGCACTCTTATTCAAACACACGCACCCATAAATATTACACACATACACACACACACACGCACTCACACACAAACAAACAAACACACACACACACACACAAATAGTAATGTAGTACTTACCATTAACTGTATTAAATTTACAGGTTTATTTAAAAAGTGTTTTGGCACTACCTATAAAATTGTAAATCAATGGAAGGAATTAGCGTCTGTAACACAGTTAAAATATTAACTAGCACAGACGTTAATAATCGTCATCTAAATATTGATCATCTCCTATGTAATTTCAATTTTCATTTGCATATTAGATAACCTGTAACTTACATATAAGATGAAATAAAGAAAGATATTATTATTATATTATTATTATTATTACACACGCCTTAGCCTTATTCGTGAGAGCGTGTAATAATTAGAAAGCGCTTAAAAGCTTTACTTAGAGCTCCCCCCCCCCCTTAACAGGTCATGATGTACGTACAGTAACAAGCAATGAAATGTATACAAATAAGTTTTTATGCCATTGTAATAAGGTCTCAAATCGAATGCAGATGTATACATGTTGATGCTCGTGACTGTACCTAAGGCACGTAGTATGGGTACGTTCTCGAAAGCGTTTTACTAATAAAAAAAGAATATTACCTTACAATCAAATTAAAAAGAAGCGGACACAAAGCAACTGCAGCAGTTATGACCACAGATATAACCACTTCCCAGTTCGCAATCTGTATGTCCGCGCTCAGCAGCAGCCAGAGGCTGTACTCGAGCGCGACTATGGCCCCTATTACGACGGCGGTAACGACCACATTCGCTAGTTTCTGCCCGACGCGGGTGCAGAGCGACGCTGACTCTTGGTTCTTGTTTTGCTCGCTGAGTAGTTCCTGAAAGTTCATCATTATTATTTAACTCCTTTAGTTTTTAAATGTATAAGAATACAAGGTTTTATATTCAATATATTTTTGTAGTTGTTTTAGAAAATGTTGTCATTGGATAACATCACACGCATTGCTATAATCCCAAAGTTAATTGCTAAAGGACTTGTGTTATAAAAATCGAAAATAACGATGGTACCACAACACCCAGACTCGAGACAATATAGAAAATTCATTTTTTTTTTTGTATCTATGTTTTTCTGTAGAATGCGCGTTGACTTCTTATTTAAGTTTGACTAGACTCTTACCATCATAAACAATGCAATTTCTAAACCAGGATAGTTCCCATACTTTGTATCATGACCCCGAAAATTATTAGCCCCGCAGCAGGGCAGTTTCTGTTAACCTGTCACTAATCAATCATACAAAATAGTAGTAACATAAATGTATAGCCCCATCTCACTCTTACATCCTGTAAGCCTGTCACCTTTTTGATAGATAGATAACTCTTTATTGCACACCTTAACAGAAAAATACAGTAAGTACAACGATTTACACAGAAAAATGTACAATGTAGGCGGTCTTTTGAATGCTTATTATAGTACGAGTTAGCTTTATGACTCGTATAAAGGCTACACACGTGGCACTGGCGGTATAGCGACAGACACCACCTCAAGTCACTATTGTCGCCATAAAATTAAGAAGAAGAAGATAGTTTGAGTTTTATCCATCCTAAAGTTGGGAAGTTTTCCGATAGCTGGCCATTCAATGGATAGTTATTTTAATGATAGTACAGGCCCTGATCATACCTTGAACTCGTTATAAATGCTGTTGGCGTTCAAAGCGGCGGCCTGCGGTGACACGATGCCGAAGTCCCAGCCGCAGAACAGTTTGTTGGCGAACGCGTGGCTGACCCCGCCTGCAGTCTCGATGAAATTTCGACGGTAGGAATATGCCGTCCTGTGAACAATACCATTATTCTTTGCTTGCTCTGTTCCCTGGTACAAAGTGATATATTACGAACTAATAATATTGTGGGAACGTTTTTAACAGCAAATTTTCAACACCTTTCTTGGATGGACAAATTTCACAAAAGTGTATTGCGCCAATACTAGTGCACTTACTGCCGTACTCAGAGACGTCAATTGACAACATTTCATTTTTATAAAGGTACTAAAATTCAAAAACCATTTCGAGATTTGGCGATGCTCAATACGTTAAAAATATTTTAATATTTTTTTACGCTATAAATTCAGAGATATTTGAAAAAAACTGATAGGTGCTATGATACCGGCATTATAAGGGGACATGCCTTTGCTTGGTTATCTGGTCTGACTTAAAAAGTATTTTACCATACATGCAAGCTAGCTGTCATTTTGACATTGATATTTGACACTGACACTATGATGAGTGAGTGAGAGAAGAGATAATCGTAGTGTTGTTCTATAGAAGCGAAGTCCATCTAGTTATCGATAGTTTTAGTATAGTACATTTAGGATTGCTAAAACTACACATGCATTTAAATGATTATCTAGTTTAGTGACGAAATCTTAAAAAATATTTTAATCATTAGTGATGTTTTATTTGATTTTAGAAACCATAAAATTTAAGCAAGGAAAATGACAACGTTAGCTAATAGTAGTTAGTAAAGTTGTGTTTGATTATTTAAAAGATTATTTATCTACTTATTTATTTGGACTTTTGTATTATGATATACTGCTTAATAAGATTGTGTTTGAATAAACATACCCACTAAGATTATTTATCAACTTCTTCATTGACACTTTTTGTATTTTCATATTACGTGCTTAGTAAAGTTGTGTTTGGATAAACATACTCACTAAGATTATTTATCTACTTCTTCATTTAGACGTATTGTTTTTCGATATACGTGTCGATATCGATATCTTACTTCTACAACATACAACGCTATAGACGTAAATTGTTTTTCTAAAACTTTGAATATGGCAGAGGCAAGAAGTTGTCACATCCTTACTCTTGTACTTACGCTCTTTTAGAATTAAGAGTTTTTAAAGAATTTAATTCAAGGGGAATAAATGGAAAGAATTGAAAAAGAAAAAATACGTATGTCTTCTTTTTTGATGTACTATTAGGAAAAAAATAAAAATGTGCATGTAAATTTTTTGAAATGTTGTCAATTAAAGTTAATCCTCTATTAAGTCTCATGCCGTCCTGTTCTATGTATTTAATTGCAAAAAAGTGACAGAACGAGACTCAATTATAGATTATAAATTGTCCTCTCTGAGTGCGGCAGTTAGGCGGTCGAAATTCTTATATTGAACACGCAGGTCGCTCGCTACACACTACACGTCTAAAAAAAATTGTCAGTAAGCCGTAAAGAGCGTAATCTTTACTACCATGTGTCCATCGTGCAACAAATTTTTACGCATAATTGAATTTCGTGTCCCTAAGGGAGACTTGTAAAAAGAAACCACAATAGTAAATCTCCATTGTAACGCAACGTACGACGTGACGCTGTATGCGGCCTACGGTATTTATTGATTCAGTGTTGCGTTCGTGACGGGTCCACCACGCGAAGGTGACAAATATCTCGAAACATAAGACCCTCTACTCACTTGTAGCACAGCACGGCGAAGAAGACGAGGTACAAGCAGACCATGGTGAAGAAGTAAGCGAAGGGCATGTTGTAGGCGAGCGGTCCTCCGGTTGATATGTCGCCGTCGTGGTAGTGCCCGTAGAAGAGGAGACTGTCTCCGAAGCTACCCTGCAACAAACGCGAACACAATTCACACGTGTTCTTATCAATACAATTGGTTATAACGCGTTCTTTTTGATAATCCAATAACTTAGGAGGGGTGGTGAAGGATCTACCTCCTAGTGGTTCACCCCTGGCGCCAAGTGCCACCTGGTAGCTACCCTACCACCCTCCCACCGGAGCCCGGCGCCGAGCAGCTTGCTGTATTCCGTCGGAGAGTGGGAGTGCCAGAACCTGCTGGGTGAGCTCGCTCCACCGAAGACTCTGTCTACGCCACGTCTGCTTTAGTATCGCTTATTAACGCTACCGGAAACTCCACTCGACACTAGCGCCACCTTATTTTATTTATTTATTTTATTTAAAATTGTAATGGTTAGAAGTTACTATTTTGACAGTCTTAGTTGTTCGTAGAATTTTATATAAAAGCCAGATGTCCGTGGATTCCTCCTGTTATTTTTACGTTGAGAGTTGTGTATGGCAAAGCTCTGCGCGAATAAATACTTATCAAGTTCTACGTATTCTGATTTGGCCTCCCTGACCCACCTTCTTTTACATTAGTCTAGATTCAAAATCAAACCCATATCAAATAAAAATAAATAAAAATATAAAACATACATAATCTCATCTCATCTCTCATCAATATCAAAACTTATACCACCATTAAATGAGAGATTTTTAAAAGGCGTAAGATTTACTTCACACAACCACCTCAACTCATAGCCAAACCGTCAAACCTCACTTTCACAGAGACCCAGCAATTATTGATCTAGCAAGAGCTAATCAGAATGGAATTATCTAGGTAAATCTACGATTAAAATAGTTATAAACTTGTGTATTTTAGTAACAGCCGATGTACCCACTTTTCCAGATATGAAATCCAAAAAGTTCCACTGCACGCTCGTCCCATTAGCGCCTGCGTCATGCAACGCCTGGGGGGCCACCACGAAGGCGAGCACCAACACGCACAGCGCGAGATCGGCCGCGAACAGCCACCGCAGGAGGTAGAAGTAGGACCCCACCGCCGAGCCGAAATGACCCTCGATCCGTCGGATCGCTTCGTACCACAGCTCGACAGAGAATGTGAAGTCGCGGAGGCGCTCGCGAAACTGTGAAGAAAAATTATGAATCAGGCTCAAACGCAAATGAATTGGAATAGTTTAAGGATCACAAATCTTGTAAAACTTTGAAAAGAGACTATGACAATAGTGACTGAGCTTCCTGCGCTGCTTCTTCTCAGCACTAGCCCACAATTGTCCCGAAGTGGGGGTTCTATCATGGTTTCTATCTATGTTGGGACGTGGATAAGTGCACCTTGCGAGTCTGTGTACAAAAATAAATGAATTTTACGACTTTTATTATGAATAATACAATACTCTTAACAGCTGCCTGCGTAGCTACAGCGTAGACTCGACGACACAAACTCCCATTGTAAACCAATAATTTATGTCGTAAATAGTATTACGGTGACTGGGACCCATTATGATCCCTTCTGCTATGGCTTCACGATTCAAGCCTGCTTTAGTTACATAGTTTATAAACAAAATATGTCATTTAGTACATATTCTCACCCTCTTAACAGCAAATCCAATCCTGTACTTGAGTCTTTTGGTCATAGACAAGGGTCGCCTCTTCGAGCGAAGACTCACAGATGCAGATAGCTTCGCGCGCACGTGTCGCTTCATGGTTAGGCCTTGGGCGAGGTCTCGCAAAGCTTCTCTGTAAAATATTGTAAAGTTAGCCTATATAGATCCCACTGCCGGGCAAAGACCTCACCTCAACTATGAGGAGGTACGAGCCATACTCCACCACGCGGGCTCAGTGCAGATTGGATGCAGATTGGAGGGGTTGTCTGTAAGGCAAGTGACTAACCTTACTGTCAGATGTTGTCAAGCCACCCATGGCCTCTGACTAGGCTTAACGACTAATCTCGGCAAAATATTCTACATTACAGAAATCAGAATCACAAACGCATCACTCTCTATTCTTTCACTCTCAAAGTTCTCTTTACTCTCAATTCGTGCACTTTCAGGTCAGAGAGAAGGCAATCCGACATGACCGGAGAGAAATCAGTCGCCGGCCCAATGGTTTAACTAACGTACTACTTGAGGCACGGGGCTATTGACACAACCAACTTCTTGACTCCGGAGCTGTCAAAATTAAAATCACTTCTTCTTCTTTCTTATGGCGAGCGAACTTAAGCTACGCCGCGCGCCCGCCTCCCGCACATCTCACTCACGGCACCCGTTCTTTTCATATCCCTGCCCCCCTGTGCCCCGCAGGTGATGTCTTAATTAGGCGGCCTACCTATACTCGAAGACCTTGTTCTGACATCCTAGAAAATACAAACACCGGTACTTGGAGCAATCCAGCTCCTTGACATCTAGCACTGACCTGCGTAGCTCCTCCGACTCAGGGTTGTCTTCCATGAGGCGCTGGTGCTGTTCCAGCTCCCTGACGATAAGGTCGGCGCGCTTGTCATCGCTCTGCTCCTGTGGCGCGTCGCACACGTCCTCCAATAAGGCATTGTGCTCGGGGTTTGCGCGGCGAAGGCGGAGCGTGTCTGTGGAAGATACCTTTTGTTACTTTGGTCGTATCTCTCTGTATTCGCAGAGAACCGAACCCCCCCCCCCCCCCTCCCCTGTTTAAGAGAAACCGTAGACTGGGTCTCTGTTTTCATGAAGCTACAAGTACATTCGGTAGGACTGTTACACGCCGGCCGGATCGAACGTTGTTATTAGCTAGACGATTCACGCGCGCGTTGAAGGTGCAAGTGCCTTTCGCTCATGTTTAGAATTTTATAATTCCCAACATTTTGGTACATTTTAACATACCTGGATTATTGTCTTGCAGTACAATATCATCCATACCAATTAAACTAATTAAACAAACTTTTAACTAACAATCGTATGCAATTTTATTACAATAAAAACGGGGAAAATGAGCATGTAACAAGGACGAAGGTGGATATAGCACTGGCGATCTAATTCATACGAGAGCACGAATATAATTAAACCGGCACTAACTTAATTAGAGGTCGTTAGAAACTCGTTGTACTAATAAACTGCAGCTCTTGTGCTGCTAACCCTTGTACCTAGCATTTACTGCGTTAAGATGAATCGTAAATACATTGTACCTACATTCTTTCTGTGTAAAAATTGCTGTGAATGAAGAGTTATCTATCTACATTTTTAAAGGCTGAGCAGGTCGCCTTGCGGGTTGTCAAGATAGTAATGTGAATGGTGAATGTTTATTCCTTTGTGATAATAATTCTGACTAAGAAGATGGCTAACTTCATGAAAGAAGAGTTTAAGCGGAAGACAACGCGACACCACGACAGGCCTGTGTAACTCCCCGCGTAGGTAGCAAAAACGTACCAACGCGCAGCGACCCACTGCAATGGGCTAATCAGCTTGGATGTCGCTAGAAGCAACGACACGCGCGCTCGTTTTATTCACCGGCAGCGCGCGTCACTACGTAGCTGGCTGGACGAGCACGAATAAAGTGCTAGAAAGGTGTACTAGACGGCGTTAGTAGCTTCTTGTAGCAGCAGTCAACCCTATCGCGTCGCATGATAGTACACAACTGAATAGGTTTAGTGTTTAATGAATCATATTCCAGAGTTATAAGAATTAATTTATCTTGCAATGGATTTCTGTAGGTGTCTAAACGAAAATGTGCTTGTCTCTGAGGCGAACTAAATTACACCATATCGTAGTAACTATTATATAATCTGTGATATCGTGGACGACATTGAGTAGATATTCTTTGAATTTCATTGCAAAGTCAAACTTCTGTACAGAGTACTAGTACTTATTCAGTGCTTAGGCTTATGCATAAACAACTATAGACTATAGCAGTAGTATACTATACTATAGTAGTAGTAGACGGTATTTTGTGATGGGGACTTTGACAGTTCATTTTGGTGTAAGCAAAGTTGTCAAAGTGTCATACTCACTGTATGAAAGTTGTCGCGAAGGCATAAAGTTGATTGCAACCTGCCTGGCGGCTCCATTGCGCAGTGTGAATGTTCTTCGTGCGCTTGCTGGGCGCTCTTCTTCGTCGTTCTCCATTCTTCACTGCTAGGAGCAAAAGTAAATAATCATAAAATTATATTTGTATGGCAATATTTTATTAAATAAAATAAAATATTATTAGCGATTAGTAACCCAAGGCAATATTATTAATCAGTCACCCAAAACTATAGTACATGTAATATCGGTTTTACATAATAATTAAGTAATTAAAAAACCCAACTGTGTCATAAAGGATTTGTTGGACTTATTTCGTTTTTGTCGGAAATGATGCTATTATGTTTACAGTTAGTTAATATCTTATTTCAGTATCTACAATAATAGACTACAGGCCCATGTCTAAAATGGATGGGTCATATTATGAACCACGTGACATATATAGGACAATATAAGAGCATAAAATAATAAGATTCAGCACTATGCTGGCACTTGTAAGCTGTCCAACTGAGTGCTGGTGAGAATTCAAAAGTGCAGGAGAAGAGTAAGTACATTTTAGTCATATATTTTTGAACGGCATTTTTGGTATGCCATACAAAAATATCTATAAACAAGTGTGTTTGTAATTTTACAAACCTATTATTTAATAGACAAGTTAACTATCATATTTTTTTAAAATAAACTTATATCACTTTATGTACATTTTTGCCAAAATTGCCCACTTTTCATTTCTGCTCAGCCCAAAGGTATGACTGGTAGAGAATGCCACTAGGTATTAAGTCCGCCTTTTGTACACAGTTTTAGTTGTGCAATAAAACTTAAATAAACAAATATTTTCAACAAAAGCAAAACTCTTTAGCTGTATTCTGAAAGAACCAGGTGAAAGTAAATTTTATTTATTCTAAGACAACTAAATAAAAAAAAGCAGACTGGAATTAGGTCACATCACAGCAGGTGTACGGTTATCTATTATTTTTGCCACCTCCTTTAAGGATTCCTTACCTTGCTAAATATTAGCTAATATTTATATCAAATCACACACATTGTTTGACTCCTAATATAAAAAATAATAAGGTAGATAAGATACTGATTAACAAGAAACATGGACAAGCAAGACTCTGTTGATAACAGTGACTTATCACTGTTATCAACAGAGTATTGGAAGTCCTTAGACTTCCAATACATGGATTTTGGGTTGATTTTGGTTAAGTTGTAAAAAAAACAAATTACGGATGATAACTTAAACTCATCACATTTTATAAAACAATAAGTGTGACATTTTCAACAATTTTTTTTTACTAGCTCAGCTATCTACGAGTATTATGAATTCATTGAAATTTGTAATACATCCATTTCCTCTACGATGAGTGAAGAAAATAACAAACCAAAAAATACAGTTTTTTAGTTAATTATTACATCTAAAGTAGTAGTAAGTAGAGCATGAATCATAGCTAAGTCTCAAGGTATGAGAACAATGTTGGATTGGTGAATAATGTATAGTCCTTAATATGAGAACTTGGCGGCATTCGCTGTTGTTGCGATATATTACTCGTATAATGCAGAACAATGAAAAATAAAATTAAATAGGTGATAAAGTTTGTAAGTGCAATATTGCTGCTGTTTTACATACCTGTTGCTTGCTGGTTGAAGGTGCGTATGATGAGATGATTGAGATCACGGGTTGTTTAACATAAGTTGCTTGCTTTACAAAATAAATAAACCCAAAAAAATTTAAAACTTAACTTTGGAAAAGAAAACAACCACCAAACCACACACAACAATAATAAATACGTTAGTTATTAACTATTCTGGGTTAGCAAAGGATCAAGCCTATACAGCCAAGCCTATTCTCCTTTTCTTTGAGAACCTATTACGTAGTAACTATTATTAATCTGTTGTACCTACTGCGGTCATTGAGAAAAAATATTGGAGGAGGCATAGACGGTAGACGGTCTTCCCCTCTAGCTATTGAGTATAGAATGGAGAGAGCATGTGTCAAAATCCCAGTTCAGGAAATTTCGCCACTTTTGGCGGAGGACGAGGAAGCACACGTACAGCACACTACAACATTTTTGACATTTATACACTTCAATTAAAACTAATTCGATAGATCACTAACTAAATGCACTCATCCTATACTACTAATATTATGGCTGTATAAGCGAAACATTTTGAAGACGATTGAGAATAGACGTGGAAATATGATAGGACACCTTGGCAGTTTTTTAAACAACACAATAGATGGGAAAGTTGAAGGAAAAAGAGAAAGAGTTTGTTATTAATAAACTTATGTAAATGAGAAAGAACACTATGAGTGTTAAGTTAACTTTGTTGATTTTTAGAGATTTAATTACCTATATGTTCTTTGTTACGATATTACGACCAAGTCTTAGTCAAGTAAAGTAGTATCTAGAATGTTGTTTGTGTGAGTATTTAGCACAAAACCACTGCTTTTTTATTGAAACGTATATTAAAGATGTGTAATTTACAACTCTCATCAGAATATAAGAGTAGCGATGGGCAATTATAACTAAATTAATCGAATTATTCGAATGGTCCCTGTAATCGAATGTATTCGATAAGCAACCGCTTCCTTCGATTATGCGGCGAGCAACACCGGAACGTGCGGTGCGCAGGCCGTACTAATAACGAATGAATAGTCATTCGTCGCGTCGATCAATCATTCGTTCGCTGGATATCCTGTCGCGGCAATTCAATCTGCATGCATCGAAGGGCCGAGTATAGATTATCATTCGATCGTCGATGATTATTCGATTTTTTTTTTCAAATTACTAAATCGACATTCGATAGGTCGAATGGTCGATTGTCGATTCATTCGATTTTTTTTTTCGAACAATAAGAAAATAATCATGGTGATAGATAGATAGATACTCTTTATTGCAACCAGAAAACACTTTACGAACTTATAATGAAAGAAAACAATGTTGGTAGGTACAATATAGGAGGTCGGCGGTAGCGGCGGTGATGTTACGGGAAAGATTAGTCTAATTATTATGTATTAGGCAATTTTTTTTTCGATAAATATCATATTTTAATACTTATTATCCTATTCCAGACGAAGGCAAATTAAAAAACGCAGATATCATAATAATTGTTTCAACCGTTCTTGTGTTATACGTGGTGTGATGTAACTAACACGACTTATTTACATAATTATATAGATATAAGAATATAAGACATAATCTATTTTTGAAGTGATTATACAACTTAATATTCTGCAAGTATTTTAAGCGTCTACCTGTTGCGTTTTTATTATCTAGCAAAAAACTCAAGTCCAGCAATCACTGTTTTTGAGGTACAGCCTGGTGACAGACAGAACGGACGTCGGAGTCTTAATAAGTCCCGTTTTTACCCGTAAGAAACCCTAAAAACTACACACTTGGCTAAGAAGTTTCAAAGTACCTAGGCACTCCTGCTGCTGCACGGACAAAATTATTTTTCCGTCCGAACATTCTTGGAAACATCTTGAATCAAAGTGTGCTGATGCTGAATAAATCACACTTGTGTGAAAAGAAAGCCAGTATTTTTCGACCACAAACCATTCAAGGGATCTATCGGAAATTTAAAAAAAAAAAAAATTTTTTATCATCCTACATGTCTATGGTATGTTTAAATATTCAGATAACATACACTTTATTATTTTTAATTGTGGCGATAAGCTTACTAACTAAGTTAGTTATCGCTGTTGTCCCCACACTATGAAGCTACTAGCCTCTCTACTATGAAGTAAAGAACGATGATTTTCGAAATACCTACTGTTGTAAATAAAAGTATTTGTACTCAAAAATGGTAAGTCACGCCATGAAACCGAAAATTTACTAATGATGAGCGGTTTTTGGGTCAGAAAACGGCACAATTTACCATTTTCAAAATTAAATCAAATTTCACTTACAAAAATTAATCGACTGTGTCATCCGGTGGGACTCGAACCCACGTCCCTTCGCTATCCGGGCGAGTGCTCTTACCAAGTAAGCTACGGAGGACGTTAGTCAGTCGACGAATTTTTGCAAGTTCTTGCTACGCCAGTGAGCCGGCGTTCGATTTCATCAATACTTGGGAAATGTACCCGCATGTATCCAATGGAAATATTTTTACAAATATTTAACCATCAGTTAAGATGAAATCAGCTTAACATTTAATATTTTTATAACTTAAGCAATTATTTTGCAAGTTTTTACGAAATTAAATCAAATTTCACTTACAAAAATTAATCGACTGTGTCATCCGGTGGCGTAGCAAGCACTTGCAAAAATTCGTCGACTGACTAACGTCCTCCGTAGCTTAGTTGGTAAGAGCACTCGCCCGGATAACGAAGGGACGTGGGTTCGAGTCCCACCGGATGACACAGTCAATTAATTTTTGTAAGTAAAATTTGATTTAATTTCGTAAAAACTTGCAAAATAATTGCTTAAGTTATAAAAAAAAAAACATTTTCAATCCTCTACACGGAGATGTTTGTTGCGACAAGTCGCGATAGATTCTGTTAAACGGTCACTCACGACCAAGTAATTTTATATAAGCACTCAAACTATATGGTCAACCTTTATGGCTAGAGGGGCATCCATGCTCTCTCCATTCTGTCTGTTCAATGGTTCCGGGCTGTCAAACCTTAGCGGGAAACGAGCCGAAAAAGTTGGGCTTCGTTTCTTTATTTTCTAAATTAGTTTTCCATGGTCATTGTTGTGATTGTGTCGTGGAATAATCTTAATAATGTGCTGCAGAGGAGAACTAATGAAAAAGTTAGGTTAGGTTCGTTTGAAGAAGAAAACTGAAGAAAAAAATGATACAATAAAATTAAAAATACTGAAGTTGTGGCTGTATGGACTTGATTCTTTGCCTACCCAGAATGTGTAAATTGGACAAAAAAACAGGTGAGGGCTGTCAATAAGAAATTGGCAAAAATTTTGTTTTCATTCCTTTCCTGAAACTTAAAAAATGAGAATAGCTGAACTGAATTACTTAAGTGACTCACACATTTGTCGCTTGTGACACAAATAATCTTAGGATATATTTCAGTGTTATTACTATTTAAGTTCATTCAAAACGAATTTTATTGAGGATTCGCTCTGAAGTTAGATAAAAAATTATGCATTTCCTTTGTGCTTATATCATTCCTCTCTACAGTCTTGAACCTACACTGTACTAACTGCTTTTATCAACATTTTCTTTAGGCTTACCGACGCTTCTATTTTACAGATCATAAATGAATGGGCTGACGTTATGGCGTTTCCTCACAGTTTGTCCGTAGAGCAAGTCCGTCAAATTTTGAACGAAGTGATCGAAGCTCTAGAGAATTCGGACTACGCGCCAAAACTGAACGAGGCTAAGGAGGCAGCTGGCAATGAGATGCTGAAGATGATGCAAATTGTCTTCCCGATTGTAGCCCAGATTGAAATGGAGACTATTAATCATCATGGGTTCAGCAATACTAGAGAAGGTAACATAACATTTAAAGTAGGTACACATAAAGTGAAGTTATCAGCTGAATAGGACATTTTAAGGTTCATTGTGTGTGTGTATTGTTTTACCTGTAGAACAGGTTTTGTTCAAGACCTATTTCAGGCTCCAGCCTCTCACAAAATTTTGGATTCAACATACATAACTAATTAAGTTACATAATAACCTAACTGTTTGTTAAGCCTAATTTTTGTGGAGGAAATAAATAAACCCAGATTTTCAAAACATTGTCTGTGCATGCACAATTTTATTAACCGGCTCTATATAGTATTTACTGCATTTAGTTATATGCACTAATTAATGCAATAGTGAATTCAATGGGGAGGTGTTCAACCGATGATCCGTGATCAGTCAGCCATAAATTAAAAGAAGAAGGGGACATACATATTGGATTAAGAGGAATTACTTGCTGTGAGTTAAATAAATAAATAATTTTCCTCCATTTAGGTCTGGTACAGTTCACACAACTGATCCGCAAGATGGAGAGTGTTGACAGCGAGGTTGCCAGACTCCACAGCCAGATCCGCAGCCACTACCTGCCCCCTGTGTCCATCAGCTCCACTGTGGATACTTCCCTTTAGGTAATTGATTGGAATTATTCTAAAATACATCATTATTTCACACTCATTACTTTG
Organism: Pyrausta nigrata; assembly: GCA_949316185.1. NCBI lineage: Eukaryota > Metazoa > Arthropoda > Insecta > Lepidoptera > Crambidae > Pyrausta > Pyrausta nigrata. The sequence continues at coordinate 1,990,556 of OX438943.1, forward strand.
GTTTTGTATTTGTTTTCTGTTGATACATCTCAGGACTACTTGTATAAGCGACTACCCACTCTTCAGTGAGAAAAGTAGGTACCACTTTACATGCTGCTGCTATCACCAGTGCAGCATCATTAAGTCATTTATTTTTGCATGTAGACCCACATGGGGCACTTATACATGTATATTAATATATTTTAAGCCCTACCACTGCTTCAGAACCAATTGTGGGGTAGTATCAAGATGCTGTGACACTTGAGGTGATAGCTGTAACTTTGCTTTTGTAGTTTGTAGAGTTGTCTTGCCAGTTTATATGATTGCATGGCTATAGCTAAATAGACTTTGCGTGTGATTCGCCTTTTATTTATATTTCAGGTAGTGTTGCATACGCACATCTAAATAATACTTTTTATAAATATTTATGGTTTTTAACAAATTTTTTTTGTACTTGTCTTTTTTGACATATTAATAAACGAGTTGTCACCCTGTATTTTGCGCCTGTGTACTGTTCCCTTAAAAATCCAATTTTTAAGCCCTAGTTTCCCGAAAATCTATAGCTATCCTGCACATAAGGTTGGATGTAACAGTAGTTCTTACTTCCTCAAACACTGTGTTTACCTGGAGAGTAGTGCTGAGCACCATGAATTTCTGTTTAGTTTTCCTTGCTTACATTGCATATAGTTCTCAGGAATCTGAAGTCTTTTGTTTAACATTTTGAACAATCTGATATGAATATGTAATACTTTTTTCTGTGTTTGTAGCAGAGTGAGGTTATGTGTAATGTGTAATTTGCCCTCCTTCGTAAATAATAAACTATGCTTATTTAAAAGAGGTGAGATTGTTTGTAATGCTACAGCACACCTCCAAATTCAATTTTAAAGTGTCCTCTACCCAATTAGTTTATGAAAGTACTTGCTTTTAGCTTAAGACCGCCTAAATAAAAGAGTGAATAGGCTGCTTCTAGACAGACATGTCTTACAACGTTAGACAGACATGTCTGCCTATTAAATTGAAAAAAAAAATGTACATTGTTTCTTTGTACAGATAAAAAGGTATTTTGGTTAGCAAGAATTTTGGGAATTGCTAATCAGAGGAGTTTACGACAAATGTACCAAAAGAGAACATTTACGAGTATGTTTGTGTCTACTATGTGTGGTGTGCAATAAAGAGTATCCCGCTATCTATTTACACATATTGTTCTATTGTGTTCAGCACTTAAGTGCTGAATATTTTGTAACCTACTTGACAATACATACTTCGTTAGTTTCTAGTATGAGCCAGTAAATGAAATATGTAATGCAAGAAAGCTTTATCTTTTTTGTATAAAATATCAGTCATTTTAAAGTCCCTGCAAGACAAGCACACCCTAGTGCAGCAACTGCAAGATTATGTATTGTGACATTGTGTTTTTTGAAAATAATTACTAACATTATGCTAGAATGTGTTATTACTTTGTGATGTTGGATATTGGATAACTTTACAGCTACATGGCTAATTAATGAGACTGTGTAAACCCAATTCCTTTAAATTATTACCACTTTACAGTATTTATTACAGAATACCCCCTACTTTAACCTTGAGATTGAGACTTTCTCTTCACTGTAAATTACTTGTCGTATTGTTTAATACTACTGCATGCATTTTATTATGTTTATGTAATACTTACTATATAAAATTCAATAAAGTATTCCACTACGTAATACAGTACAGTCTTTTTACCAAACTACCTGGACAATACAATCAGATTAATAAAAAATAAAATACTTAAGTATGAGTTCTAGTAAGATTATAAACTTTGATTTTATTGATATCAATCAAAGAAGAATGGTGTTGATTTCCATTAAGAATATGAGGATCCTATATCGGATATATTTTAAGAAAATTCAAGAATAAAGTCGTAAACAGCCCTAGATTACTTATTTGAAACCTGATGTTATCTGTTCTTCTAACTGGTAAACTACACTTGTACTATGATAATTATCAAAGAGTCAACAACGTAAGATAAGATTACTTACTCATCATCAGTAGCCTTTTTAGCTTTGCAATGTATTAGTAGTATCAAGACAATGTTTATTTGTGAGATTTTGTTTTTTTCATTGTTTTTAGTAAAACAATTAAACTAAACAACCGAACTAAAATACATAAGATAAAGTATCCAAACGAAAATGGGTTAATTTTTTGTTTATTTATGTATTTCAGATCCAAAACCGGTGATGAAAAGAATCTCAACATTATCGCAAAGATGTCATACAGGAGAAAGAAATACAAACTTTTACTGTGCGCGTGTGTAGTGATCGCCGTGTTCTATTTCTTCGGAATAAACGATTATTTGAATTCGAGAAGCTTCGAAGACAGCTTCGACTACCCTCTCAGCGTCGACATACGGCCGTTGGCGCAGGAAGTGCTTTCGGGGCGAAAGCCTAGTGTACAGCCGATCAACCACTACCCATACCGATTCCTGACCAACACCGGAAAATGCAACACTATAGAAAAGCTAGACTTATTCATTGTAGTCAAATCCGCGATGGACCACTTCGGCCACAGGAACGCGATACGTCTCACTTACGGCCAAGAGAACATCGTACCGGGCCGCATCGTCAAAACCTTATTTTTCCTCGGCATTGACGACAGCTACCCGACATCGCAAACGCAAAGTGAAATCTACGAAGAGATGCAGCGGTATAAAGATATCATCCAGATAGACTTCCGCGATAGTTACTACAATAACACGATAAAGACTATGATGTCGTTTCGTTGGCTGTACGAGCACTGCAATACGGCGGATTACTACTTGTTCGCCGATGATGATATGTACATATCTGTTAATAATGTGTTTGATTATGTCCACGACGAGGCATTTCCGACGAGCGCTGCGCGCGGTGAGTCACATTTGTACACTGGATACGTATTTCAGAGTACCCCTCAGCGGTTTCGAACGAGCAAATGGCGAGTGACGCTAGAGGAATACCCTTGGAACAAGTGGCCAGCTTACGTGACGGCCGGAGCGTACATTGTTTCGAATAAGTCGATGAAGACGTTGTACGCGGGTAGTTTGTTCGTGAAGCACTTTAGATTTGATGATATTTACTTGGGGATCCTTGCAAAGAAGGTCGGGATAGTGCCGAAGCACTGTGACCGGTTCTACTTTTATAAGAAGAAGTACGACAAAGAGGGTTATAGAGACGTCATAGCGTCGCACGGATACAGTGACCACGATGAGCTGGTTCGAGTGTGGAACGAACAGAACAATATTGAATCCAAGGGTTGATACAAAGTAACATATTACGAATAAGGAAATAAAGATCTTTAGGGAAGGGAATTACTATTAATAAGGATTGGGAATACTTTTTGAAACAAATTATTTTGTTAGTTTAGAATTAAGTAGTTAACAAAATCCATTGAAGAATACATACCAAATAAAAAAATGTTTCCTCTGTGATCTTAATCAGCTGTCCCCAGTTCTTGTTTTGATTTATTTTGCTCAATAATGAAAGCTCACAATAACTAGCTATTGTGTAATTATAATCAATCACACTCAAATAAGACTGACGTATTTAAAAAAAAAAGATGGTGACTGTGTTGAATGATAGTCTTGCAGTAGCAGAAATAATAATAAAATTATGATTGTATTTGCTTAATGGTTTATTTTAAGAACAAAGAATGTATCCTTCAAGATGTGCGCCAGAGTTGGTAAAATTTTATCATGAAGTAAGTGTAAGCCTCTTTCAAACTGACGCACTATTATGCGGCGCGCTGTAGTTGACTGCTACAAGAAGCACCCACCTTTCTATCACTTTATTCATGCTCGTCTAGCCAGCAACGTAGTGCCGCGCGCCGCCGCATAAAACGCGTGTGCGTGTCACTTGAGATAGCCCACCACGGTGGGTCGCCGCGCGTAGGTACATTTCTGCTACCTACACGGGGAGTTACACAGGCCTGACTATAGTTAAAAGAAATTGTAATTTGTAGATCCGTAGATCATTTTATATTACGAGTAGGACCTATTCATTAGTTTCACTTTTTTATTACAAGTCACAAGTGGGTTAAAAGATGAATAATAATAAATAAGTTATTATTTTGTAACTGTACCTAAAAGTAGCAAGGTACAAGACATTTTTATGCCCAAAGCAGGCTTTTCTTTTATTATAAAATATATTTATTATTATAATATTCATAAAAATACGTGTAACGTTGTTATGACTTCAAAAGTAGCATTTATGCTATATTTTTTATAATGTTAGATGATTCATGCTTTCCTAAAACGTACTTATTTATTATAAACATTATTTTGGTAAAAAAAAGTACAATACTTATTGTGAATATAAACATTTATTTGGCAATCTCAACAAGTGTATAATAATAAAGGTAACATTTTAAATAAACATATATTGTCTTTTTATTCAACAGAACAATTTTACCTTACACAAAAACATTATAACTAAATAATAGACGAGAACATAATAATATTCGAGCACATTTTATAGTTTTACAACTGTTTGTTCAAACCCTGCTTATAATATTGATTACTAACAATAAGCACATAACAAATATCTACATAGATACTGAATAATTGTATGATAAAATGGATTGATCTTTGAGCAATACTCGTTAAAACAAGTGACAAGGTTATAACTGGTCCCTATATATTGACACTAAATAACGAACAAAAAATTGACTTTCAACCAAACGGTTTCAAAATACCTAATGTCAATAAATTTATTTTATTTATTTAAACTTTATTTCACCAAAAAAAGAAAGTACAATTGGTGGACTTAATACCTTAAGGCATTCATACCAGTCAACTGCGTCAAATTATCTTGCTAATAATATTTATTTATGCTTACTACGTAAACTAGGAATTAAACATTGTATATTGCACAGATAGAAAAATAAATGCAGTTTCTTGCATATAGGGCAATCATATTTGTTTTATTATTATCATCGAAACAACAAGGTAAATTAATTTTAAAGTTCATTGGTTGTATTAAATAAATTTTAAATATCAAGTTTGAATACATTAATCACATTCACTGCAGTACGTTTCTGAACCCTGAGTCATTGAAATAAGGTTGACTACGAGTATTTACTAGTATGTATAAGGTAACTCTTCCAATTATTATTTTTAGTTGACACCACTAATCAAACCAGTAGCGACGCACACGCAAATATAATGCGTCGTTACTGCGTACCGCTTGTATCAATACTTTATCACATTTGTATCGGTACAAGTACTGCGTTAACATTGCGGTTATATCGTTGCGTTGCCAAAAAAGTTGCCGCGTATAAAAGAGCGTAGTAGATCCATCATATTGCCTTATCGTCCAAATTATGCTTTGTCATGTACTTTTATCATCTTTGTTGGTGTCAACATCCCAATTATCTGTATAAAGGTACAAGACGGCAGACAAACCGATCGCACTATTCGAAATTCATAGAAAGAAGCCAGCAACTGACAGCCCCGCGCCCTGCAAGAAGTGCGGGGGCCAGGAAGCGGCTATCACAGGCGACTGTCATATGAAACTATGAAATATAAAATTGAAACATGAACTATGAAATTACCTACTCCATAACACTACCCGTACTGATATCTTGCAGTCCACGACCCCCGCAACTCTGGCGACTAGTTTTTATTTTATTTTGGGAAACATCAGTAAAAGCATGAAGATAAAATACGATTACAAGAAAACGCTTAAACCAGTTAAGTTTCCTCTGTAGCACATATATTATAAACTAGTATTTGTAGTAAGTGTGTAAACATTCAGGGCAGACCAAAATCAAAAAGAATATAGTCACTTTCAGAATATAAAACTACAAAAGATACAGACGAAAAACCAAATTGAATTTCGCTCACAAAAAACAGTCGACTGTGTCATCCGGTGGGACTCGAACCCACGTCCCTTCGCTATCCGGGCGAGTGCTCTTAGCAACTAAGCTACGGAGGACGTTAGTCAGCCGACGAAATTCAATTTGATTTCGTAAAAACTTGCAAAATAATTGCTTAAGTTATAAAAATAATTAGACGAAAAACCGTTCACCATTCCAAGTTCCAACCAACACACTATTTGATAGCTGTCATCAGACAGGTTGTGAATATTTTTTTTTTAACTTTTAATCTGAAATTAATAATTATTTTTTTAATTTTTATCTGAAGTTAATAATAGTTTTTTTTTATTTTAATCTGAAAATAAATTTCGAATAGTGCGGCCTGCGGTATCACACCTTGTACTTATGTGTTACCGCTAACTTACCTTACTTGCCTGAGTCCATTTCCTTGAACACGTAAGTTATCTTCATGATGGCGAGCCACAGCGCTTCGTCGTCCATGTCGTGGTGCAGCGTAAAACGGATCGTTTTGCTGTTGAACGATATGCCTTTCACGATCACGCCCTCGTCGTTGGGGGTTTTGCAGTCGCCCTGAAATAGACATTAGCCGTTGATGATGTATAGTGCAAGTTCGTGCGCGACCTTCCTGCAGTCGCCGGAGGTGCACGGGGCGAGACACGCTAGACGAGCGGGTGACGGGTGAGGTTGCGGGGAATAGAATTGCTATTGCTTGACAATTTTATGTGATTGGCGCTTCCTTGCCCTTCGCACGTCTTGCGGGGTGCAAGGAGAATCGCGCAAGAATTTGTCGGACTATAGGTGCCATGTTTCATTACACGAGGGTCAAAACACGGTCCAGAAAGCGGTTGTTACCTGAATGTTGTTCCTAAATACTACGTTCATTTTAAAAGAATCATTGCAGGCCGGTTATTGCAAAGTCGGTGACAAACACACACCTGTGTCTCGGCTAGAGACTGGCTTTTTCTTACACACCTGTGTCTCGTCTAGAGACTGGCTGGTTCTTACATGCCTGTGTCTCGGCTAGAGACTGGCGGGTTCTTACATGCCTGTGTCTTTGCTAGAGACTGGCTGGTTCTTACACACCTGTGTCTCGTCTAGAGACTGGCTGGTTCTTACACACCTGTGTCTCGTCTAGAGACTGGCTGGTTCTTACATGCCTGTGTCTCGGCTAGAGACTGGCTGGTTCTTACATGCCTGTGTCTTTGCTAGAGACTAGTTGGTTCTTATATACCCGTGTCTCGGCTAAATAGTCCTGCTAGCTCTTACATACCTGTGTCTCCGCTAGAGAGACTTGTTCCAGCCTCCGCAGCACGTCGTCGGAAGTCAGGTGGCTCTCGGGCGCGATGCGGACCAGCACGATGTTGGTGTGCTGGTTATCAACGTCCACAGTGAAAGATTTCAGGAAGAGCCCTTGGATTACTGTTAGGGAAAGAGTAGAATCAATCAATTCATCATCATCGAAATGCCTGGAAGTGCTACTGTCTTTTAAGAACTTCATGAAAGGTACATCACCCATATGCCTTAAGCGTAAGATTATGAACATGTGTATTTTTCTTATCCTCAAGTATGGCGCCTTAATATTGTATGCTGTCAAAAACAACCGGGACACAGTTACCCAAAATCGTAGAGAAGGGAAAAAGGGTAGGCTTTTGGCCTGCACTGCAATGGGACACCACAGGCTCTAAATAATAATATACATATAAAATGCGTATTTCAGCAAAATCACAGATTAAATAATAGTACAAGTACAGAAGGATCACTACGCAAAGTTATTTAAGTAAAGAGCGACTCTTGCTACGACACGCGACACAAAGTACAAATTGAGATCCTGCCACGCCAATAGCTTACCGCTATAAACACCTAAGTATTTGCCTCTCTCTCTCTCTCTCTCGCGTAATCTGATCTCACCTGACAGCGTAGGACTGTCGACATGTCAGCCCAAACCAAAAAATCGACATTTGGGCGAAGGAAGTCGCGAGAATTGGCTAGTATTTTATGAATGGGGTCTGTAAACGTACCTAAATGTTTAATTTTTTTTGGATGATTATTAAAAAGTCATCCTGTAATATTTTTACGCTAACTGTACTATGTAAATGTTTTGACGTGTGTAGACAAGTCTTCAACGAACCTTTATTGAGTCTCTGCACGCGCTTGTGGTCTTAGTTGGGTTGTTACACGCCAACACCAATATTTTTTGGATCAAACGATGAGCCTTGACATACTTGTTCCTTACGCAGACTAGTGTGGAAAACGCCCGGGAGTCAGCAGCTCACACCCCGCTGGGGGGCTGGGGGAGGGGGTGAAGTTCCCGTACTCCTCACGCACTGTAACTCGTCATAACTGCTAATTTATACCTACTAGGGCAAGTTGATGGACCAAAGTCGGTGACAGCGGCTGGAAACCTACATGTACAGACTTGCCAGTGGCAGCCGAAGCATGTATTGTATGTATGTATTAAAATAATCAGGTGCAGTTGCAAAATGAAGTGTGGCGGCCACAGATGCAGGTGCTTGCAGCGGCAACATAAGTGCGCGGAGTTGAGCGATTGCGAGGGCAAAACATAAGAGACAAAGTATACATTTAAATATATGTGGGTGTTTTAAGCACATATCTATGTAGATCAATCAATTAAAGACCTTTACGTCACCTAAAATTGACACTAAATCTAGTTCAGTAATAAGTTATACAAAGGGTTCATACAACACCTTTTTATCAAAATAACATGAATATTGCGTCCTATTCTATAAACACAATATTCTATTCTCACTAGTTTTAGGTTCTTAGGAACATATAGACGTTGTTTTTTTGCTGCCCTTTATTTTTCTAAGAACTTTCGTGTCTACCGCGTGGGGTTAAATAATTTATTAAACAATTTTTTTATTAATATTTTCAACAAATCTTATATTTTTGGAATCTGTATGAATGCGGCTTTTTACCTGTATTTTTTAAAGCAGATTCTGGTACACGTTTAAAGTTTAAGCCATTACCAAAAAAAAATATATTTTTTTTTTTAATTTTTGGCCGTATTTCAAATTTTTTGTATGAAAATGCTCGGCTTTTTCAAAAATCAATTGGCCATCTTCCATTTAGCTGAAAACGATACCAAACTTGCCCTAGTAGGTATAAATTAGCAGTTATCATGAGTAACAGTGCGTGCGGAGTAAGGGAACTTCACCCCCTCCCCCAGCCCCCCAGCGGGGTGTGAGCCGCTGACTCCAGGGCGTTTCGCACACTAGTTTACCTAAGGAACAAGTATGCCAAGGATCCGAAAAATATTGGTACCCATACATTGAATGCGTATAATGACTCCGCTATATAGCAAAGAAAAAGAGAAAGACTGAACCGGAATGTACCTAACGCACGGCAACCTACCGTGATAGGCTCTTTGAGTAGTTAGAATGGAGGGAGCATAGACGGCCTTCCCCTCTAGCCAAAATGTTGGCTCGCGCTAGATAGCGTTTAATGACTCCGCTATCTAGCGCGAGGGTGGACACCACGTAGTCGAGAGCCACGAACGCGACCTACTCGTCTCGTCTCCGCTTTGGTGAAAAAGGCCCTACGTACAGATGTCTTTAACATTGAACGTAATGTATGTGTGAGAATGCCAAGTTTTCGACGAACCTTTAGCGAGTCTCCGCGCGCGAGCTTGTGGTTTAACAGTCCACTTTGGTGGAAAAAGACCTACGTACAAATATCTTTAACGTTGAACGTATTATGTGTGTGTGACTGTTTTGACGTTTGTTGAGAATGTTAAGTTTTCAACGAACCTCTAGCGAGTCTCTGCGCGCGCTTATAGTCCAACGCAAGGTGCGGCACGACTATGTCGAGCGCCACGAGCGCGGTGGCGGCCAGCACGTCCGCCTGCCGCATGCCGCCGCCAAGCATCTTCCGAGTTACTTTACGCGCTAGCGGCGACGCCCTACTCGCCCACCCCTGTATTCCATTTCATTTTGTTCAGTTACACGCAAAATTTAAAACTAAATTCGGTATAAATATTTTATGGTGACGTGACTTGACTTGATTTTGTAAATATTTAAAAAGAAAACTGATTGACATAAAACCGCGAAAGTCGCGGGCTCGGTGAAACGATACCTAATGTTTAAACATAATTTTGATGGTGATTAAAAAGTCGAATTATTGACATTATACCTATAGTAGGTATTCGTTTATCATTATAACTCTTTTAAGGTTTGTAGTAGACAAGCCTTCAACAAACCTTAAGCTAATCTCTGCGCGCGCTTGTGGTCGTGTTGTCGTCGTTGAACGTATTGTGTGTGTGAATGCTTCGTTTATTGAAAATGCTAAGTTTTCGACGAACCTTTTGTGTGTATGTGCGTGTGAGTGCTTTGACGTTTATCGACAAACCTTTAGCGAGTCGCTGCGCGCGCTTGTGGTCCAACGCCAAGGAAGGCACGACGTCGTCGAGCGCCACAAGCGCGGCGGCGGCCAGCACTCCCGCCTGCCGCATGCCGCCGCCAAGCATCTTGCGCACGCGCCGCGCCCTACAGAACGAAAGGAACAGGGATGATGAAACTATCCGCAAATAATTACAATATCCTACTTTTAAAAATAAGCAGCATAGGTCATATATAGGTTTGTTTATCATTTGCAATTATCCGTAATATTGGCCCTTGGCCCCTATAAACAACTGCGTTAAGCTCAGCAAAGCGTGATGTCACCGTTGTGTATTCCAATACAAAATATATGGAAGAATAGCGTTTTGACAGTCCTCAAAACAAAATATGTAATGTACCCCATTATTATCGCCGATCACGAAAAGTCTTAAAATAATAACAAAATCCTATAATCTTTCACTCAAAAATCTAAGGCTAAAAACCGAAAATATTATATAACATTTTCTAATCACAATTAGGCAGGCCTGTGTAACTCGCCGCGTAGGTAGCAAAAACTAACCAACTTGGAGCTCACGAGCGAGCAGTGACACGCGCACGTTTTATCCACTGGCGCGAGGCACTACGTTACTGGCTGGACGAGAATGAATAAAATGCTAGATGTGAATAATGCGCTGAATGGCGTTAATAGCTTCTTATAACAGGCAAACTTAGCGCGCCTCATGATAATACGTCACTAAATAGGTTTAGTGATTTAGTGTATTATGAATCATTTTCCAGGGTTATAAAAATGAAATTATCTTGCAATGTATTTCTGTATTCGCTAAACGAAAATGCGCTTGACCCAGAGGCGAACTAAATTACACCATATTGATTACGACTTTGAGTAGATATCTCTTTGAATTTCATTGCAAAGTTAAGCTTCTGTGCCTAGTACCATTACTTATTCTATGACTGACTTACGGCCGTTTTCATACTATAAATTGAAAGAATGGCATTGATTGCATTCGTCATACCCTCTTGGTTTAGTTAAGAGTTACATGCGCAAGTAGATAAGAATAATTCTTAAGATGCCAGTCTGCCGTACGTCGTAATGCACACCCTTAAACGGATCGCAAGCCACCCAAACGTCTGGCCGGTTGCGCACGAGCTTGTCGAACTATAAATAATTAAAAATTAACTGACTGCTCAATGAAGTGGTAGGATCCGACCAGCGCGGACCCGACAGGCGCCGCCAGCCCCTTGCTGAAGCAGACAGACACACTCGCGCAGTCGCGTACTACCCGCGCCGGGGACTCGCGCAAGTACTCGCACGCGTTGAACAGGCGAGCACCGTCCATGTGGATCGGGAGGGAGTGCTTCTTGCAGACCGCTGCTAGCTCGTCTATCCATGCAAGAGGTAGTACCTGGGGGGAAGACAGACTGCAGGTGTGGAGTGGAACCAGCGATGTATGATTCTGGAACGTGGATAATAGGGGCTAGTGTTTTAGAGCAAGCGCTGTTTCTTCTCAACAGTAGCCCACAATCTGTTCCAAAGCAGAGGAAGGGTTCAAAAAATATATATTGGACGTGTATAAGTGCCCCCTGTGTGTCTACGTACATAAATAAATGACGTTTATGACTTTTAGCAAATACAGCTACGTTTTTGTGATGCATTACATCCATCCATTCCATTTCCCCCTCTATTGCGTAACACACAGACAGAATTTATGTCATAACAAACCTTAGTGGTTTAAGTATGTGATTTTACTAACATATATTGTAATGTTTTGTACATGGTAAATAAATTAAAAAAAAACTTTTACATTTATAATATGAATTAGTAAGGATTTGGATTGAGATCCAGATCCAGATCTATGGTGTCATAGGCAAAAAAGGGCTGAAGCTAAAGTTAACAAGGTTTACTAAACAAAATGAGATGTTTAGGTGTCTCGAAAACAAAAAGTACTTGTTCCTCAGTTTAGTTTAATAAGTTTAGTCTTCAGAACAAGTGTAAACCACGGGCCCTACTCCTGTTGACGATGTCCGTATGTTCGAGTCTTGCCATCACGCTCGTTCGCGTTGTCATTCTGTCGCGAGTGAAAGGGACAGCTACATTCGAAAATACGGATATCGTCAACTGGAGTAAGGCTTCAGACTTTGAGCTTTGAAATCCAAAGTTATTCGAAGTATCTCAAAAGTAATCTGAACATGCTACAACTACCCTACCTTTCCTCCACAATAGTTATGCGTGTTCTCGATACAAACAAGCGAGGTGACTGGCTCGTGAATGTCGGAGCCTCGAACCCGCTCCTCCAGTGCCGACAGAGAGAATGTCCCGTCCGGCTGGTTGGGCAGTGTCGAGAGCATCACACCTCCCAGGTGTGATACGCCGCCTGGAAAGTAAAATGCATATTAAAGACTCGGGCCAAAAAGTATAGAACATGAAAGAAATCTGTGGCTCTTGAAATTACAAAATTTGTAGTACCAAATTTCAACTTAATCAGTCCAGTAGCAAATTGGCTGTGACAGACAGACAAGAGACAGCAATCCTAAAAGTGGTCCATTTTTTTCTTTTTTGGTATGGAAGGCCAAACAAGCATTTTAGAGGTTAATAAATGAAAAAGTTATTATATGTAATAACTTACCTTGTTCATACTTAAAGATGTGAGTTAGATCACCTACAACAGCTTCAGAACCCCGCTTATTGCAGTGCACCATAACTGAAAAAAAGGTGTATCACAAAGCAGGTTAAGCTATACTTTTAGCTTCACTAATATCGGACGAGTATATATAATATTAAGACATAAAATTTGTAAATTGAACAGATTTAGAAAATTCTCACACCAATAGTATGCTACATTATTCTTGAGCACCATAGTGTAAGGTATATTTTCATTGAAACGTCAAATGTAATAAATTAAAACTAATTTTACTAGAATAATATTCAACATATGATTTATAAATACACGAAGTCATTTCCGGTTTATAGATTTTAATAAATCGTAGCTTCATTATTTAATATTATATAATTAAATTATTGCAATGAGAATTTATAATCATAAATATTATTTTAATGAAATGTACAATTATTTAAAATAGCTTTAAGATAGTCAAATATATTTTTAAAAGCGATTAGCATTGTAATTTCCGGTAGCTGATTTTAATGAATTCTGGATGCAGACCCATATGTTATAAAATATAATTTATTAAATATACAAACATTAAAAAGTATTAAATAATTATTGGAATACTAAAAACATTTTAAATAATTGAATTTAATTATATTACATTTAAATCAACTAGTTCCGCATCCGGCACGCTATGGGTGTGGGGCGAGCAAGCAGAATTCACGACATTGAATTGTTAACTTTCGTGCAAGCAACTTGTAAGCTCTTAGATATTAACTAATCGTTAAGAAAAGTCTTTGTATCATTGTGAGTCTCCTTAAAAGTGAAATAAAATCGTTTTGTGTGAAATTGTGTTTGAACTTTTGGCCGACGCCAAAAATAGGCTATACATTTATTCAAAATCTTAATTGTACAGATGCGAATCCAAGGCGGGTCACTCATACTTCTAACATAACTCACCGGCAATAAGGTTGGACATAGTCCCAGAGGGAACAAACAGAGCTGCCTGCTTGCCCAACAAGCTGGCTATCTTGCTCTCCAGTGTATTCACTGTTGGATCTTCACCAAAAACATCATCACCCAACGCAGAGTTTACCATCGCATGCTTCATCGCTTTAGTGGGCTTCGTCACCGTGTCTGACCGCAAATCCACTATATAAGCCATTCCAAGCAACGATTGATAGAACTAAATAAAGCGGCAGATCAGCTGATGTTCTAACCTCAACTGAATAGTAAATGCTGATACGTATCCAATTATAATGAAATAGCAGTGATGAACACTGATGAAATAACCGAACCTTGATGATAAATATTGACGATAAGACTTTTTTAATTGGCAAAATGTTAGCCTTGAACCACGAAGTCAAGATAAACCAAACAGTAAACAGAGGCAGGCAACTGTTTCTTTTCACACAAGCACGACTGTTTTGCTAATAGTTAATTAATATAAAGACGCTGTCGATATTAATTATTGTTATGCTTGACTTTTATCGGCATTTATCTGTAATTCTTACAGAAAGTATGTTGATAAAACTGATAACAATCTACAAACCACTCTACAAACGATTGGAATGGTTTTTTTTAAATCAATTGACCCAATTTAGACAAAGGATAATATTTGTTCAGCCAAGTCTTCAGTAATCAAATAGCTTTTCCTGATATTTTTTTTTCTTTTCCAATCCAATCTACAATTTTTTGTAGGTCCATCATTGAGTAGACACTGAGGTCCATACAGAATACATACAGCCTTAATTTATTCTGTGCCTTTAGTAATTTATTTCTTTATAAGGGTTCTTTGCGGAACCCTTATAGCTTTGCTATCTCCATCTGTCTGTCCGCGGTGTAGCTTGAAGACAAGACATAATATTCGAACACAGTTCTCTCTTCACCAACCATAGTAGTAAAATATGAGCTAAAAAGTATGGTAAAGCGGAAGTCCAGAAATAGAGCCTGCCTGAAATAATCAGATTTGTGCCAGATATTATGCCTGAAAATGGTTTTGGGAGCCTTGCTAAAATTTTAAGAAAAAAGTTGCTATTGATATTGGTGTTTGGAATATTCAAGTCATCAATTGTAGAAGTAGCCATACACCAATTAAATATTAATCTTGCTCTCTTATACCCAAATCACTCTTCCTCCTCATGGCAGGGACATCAATGTTGTGGCTATGAGGATATTTGATATTTCATTTCTGTCTGTTTTATTCCCCATCCCAATCCTTTTTAAATAATGAAATTAGCTCTTTAATCTCTTCTCTCCCTCCTCCTGTCCTCCTAATGGGCGATCTATCTACTCAATGGCCTAAAAATAATCAGATTTGTAACTTCGGACGTAACGTTTTTTTTAAGAAAGTTACGAAAATGTTCGTCCAAAGTGTAAAATGTACATTACAGCGTTAAGAAGCACTTGAAAATTTCGACAGGCTCTGCCAACGCCAGGGTGGCCGAGAGGTTAGGCAATCGCCTGGTATGCGAGGAACGCGGGTTCGATTCCCGCCTCTGGTGGTCGTTTTTTCAAGTGCAATAATATATTAAGTAAAGTGAAGTAAAGTGGGTAAGTTTTTTTTTCTCTCTCGTCTATTCTACCCGAAGAGTAAAAACGTGACCCTATTACTATGCCTTCGCTGTCTGTCTGTCTGTCACCAGCCACGAGGTCCCAGGTTCGAATCCCGGGTCGGGTCCTTTGTGTGTTAGTTACCGAGGACATTATACACACATACGTACATACTAACATACAAGCGAAAATTTCAAAAAATACATTTTTATCATCTATCTACTGACCTAAGCTAAGGCATTTTTGTTTTTTTGAAATTAATGTACATTTGACCTTCTACCGTTTTTAACCCCCGACGCAAAAACAACGGGGTGTTATAAGTTTGACGTGTGTCTCTCGTGTGTGTGTGTGTGTGTGTGTCTGTCTGTGGCCTCGTAGCTCCCGAACGGATGAACCGATTTTGATTTAGTTTTTTTTGTTTGAATGATTAATTAGTCGGAAGTGTTCTTAGCTATGTTTGATGAAAATTGGTCCAAGATGGCCGCCGTAACAAAATGGCGAATAACATATATTTTTTAAACTCCTTCAATATGGGTATCATATGAAAGAGCTTGACTAGTAGAATACTATACACTATCACAAATTTAAATCCAAGATGGCCGCCATATTAAAATGGTGGATTAAATTTTTTTAAAGTCCCACAATATGGGTATCCAATGAAAGGGCTGACTAGTAGAATACTATAATACACTTTGCTGAATTTCAAATCCAAGATGGTCGCTATCACAAAATTGCGAATCGCATTTTATTTAAAAGTTTACCTACTTACTTTTCCTCAACTATTTTATATGTTATTATAATTATACCGCACCACCGCACTAATATTAGACCTTGCACGCCGTCCACTAAAATTATTATAATATGTAACGTAACTATGTACCTTAACACAAAGTTATCTGACAACATTAGTATTAAAAATTGTATACCTACGTACTTACGTAGGGTCAAAATTTCAGTTTTATTTTTTGCTTTTTATAGTGTTTCCATTTAATCAACTTTATTGTATAGCCTGACCAAAAATATATGGGATCTCGCCATATTGCGGAAAATAGTAGGAACTAATTTCTTTTACTGGCAACAGAAACCACAAATCGTCATTGTCATTGTCATAATGATTAGTGTCAAAGAGGCAGTGTGATCTAATTTTCGAGTATGTGATATTATTATGTGTTAAAAACCCCGAAATCAATTCGCTGTCTTAAAATAAAAGTGTTTAACATGTGTTTTAGTTATTTCGACAAGGAAATATTATGTGTAATCAACATAATTTCTTTAAATGAATTACCGATTTAGTTGTCATATCACAATTTTTGTTACGTCATATAGTGCGAACAGTGATAATTGGCTATTGATGGTAACTGAGAATATTTTAATAAAGATTTTGAAAAATAACAATTATTTCGCTTGTTTTGAGAGTTTTATTTTCTATATTTCAACCCTGCTTAGATGTTTTACTAAAATAGTTCGTAGAAGTTTCAATTTCATATACAATAATTCCAATCGTCTGTTAACATAATAAATAATATCAATTACAAGAACAACAGGTAGTTTTACTTCAACCCGACTGTGGTGCTGCAAAAATAAATCCAATTTTGTCCAAATTTCATGATCATTATAACCAAGAGCCACTGAATTTGCAAATGTTCTGTCTTGTTCTTGTAACTTAGAATCTGTTATCAAACTTAGAAATGTAACATACATTTAAACATATAAAATGTATATTTTTTTCAGTTGCCAATCTAAGCTGGTATGATTATATCAAGTGTTGTCATATGAAGAGGATTCGTAGCGCCCTTAATTCAGGTCCCATATATTTCTGGTCAGGCTATATCTAGCTATAATTCCATAGTTATAAAACCTTGTTTTAGGATTTTTATGTGCATCTATTTTAGCCCTTGTGTGTGACCGCAGCATTTTATTTACCTTGCTAAAAAGTGAAAAGTGTGAACCAGCGTGAAATTGAACGTAATTGATTTGTTTCCTTTTACCACGTTGCAACGATTTGTGATTGTGACAGCTGTCTTTAAATATGACGGACTGTCTCATTGGTCGGTCAATAAATGAATTTGTACATTTGTACGATCAGCCAATCACAAATCGTGGTTTATAACCGCCATGACTACGAATTTGTAAATGAGAACGAACTGTATCGACAAGTTAGAAGTTTCGACAGACAGTGTGTCCTTATTTTAGCTTTTTCTCATTTTTAAAGCGTTAATTTCTTCTCAATCTTCGTAGAGTTTAAGTCTAGTGCATGTACATCATATATTTAGTGAAAGTCCTTTACGTCAATAACTTTAAAACTTTAGAATTTGGTACGAAATTCGGGTAAACCCAACGCAAATTCGGGCGTCGACCGGTCCATCCCTCCTACCCGTTATAACCGTTGCCGTTCTGTCAGTCGCAATCGTCATTTTGTACGTATCATCGCCGTGCGCGGTCACGGTTACGCGGTAAGAGGAACAGCGAGCCGAGGTGATATTGTAAAGGATCTCAAGTGTTGTGAGGTGCAGTGTCGGTCGTCGCGACCGTTTAATGTGGTATCCAGTGCCGGTTTTAGGTTATCGGTTGTCGGGCCGCGCGGCGTGATTGAGCGGCACGATGGGGGACATGGATAGGAACGATCCGGAACTCCGGTACCTGTCGGTCGATAGGAACAGTTTCAACGACCCTGCTACTCAGGCGGAATGGACCCAGAAGCGTTTGGTATGGGTGCCCCACGAGACCCAGGGCTTCGTGGCCGCCGGGATAAAGGGAGAGCGAGGGGACGAGGTAGAGGTGGAGATAGCCGAGTCTGGCAAGAGGATGTTTGTCCCCATAGATGATATACAGAAGATGAATCCACCCAAGTTTGATAAAGTTGAGGATATGGCCGAGTTGACCTGTCTGAATGAAGCATCTGTGCTGCACAACATCAAGGACAGATACTACTCTGGGCTCATTTATGTAAGTAACTTTTATTCTTATTTCTAATAATAAGTCCCTCAGGATATCATCATTTTATGTTGATGACAATTGTTGTCACAACCTTGTAAGCTGCTGTAAAATTAACATAACATTTTTATTTTGCTGTAAATACTTAAGTTTATTTATCCCAATCAGCCATTGAGGTAATACACAATCCTAAAAGAAGAAAACAGTTCATTTAAATAACAGCATTTTCAAACACACATTTATTGATATTTTTTGATTTTTTGAAACATTTGAGGTGTACTTGAACAAAGGGATGTTAGATAACTATAGCAGAATGTGACATCTCAGTTTACTATTCTTAAACAAGATCTCTGGAAGTAAAATGGGTATTTTGACAGTTCATTAAAAGTATATCATCAATTGGTGGTGCCAAATAGCCAATTTTACAACTCTAAAGCATTACAATGCCTTTTTATATCAATCTGGCTAAATTATTCAACTCGGTCATCAAGATTTTCATTAGTTTCCATCGGATTTATGCTAATGCATTCTTTGAGCTAAGCAATAGCACTAAGTAGGTATGCCATTAAGCTTACATGGCTCTAATGACATTTTTGGCCATGGACAGGAATGTTGAGTATGACTCATGCTAAACTTGAGTTCTTGAATAAGAATAAATTTTTAGTTAACTGTTTATTTGCCGTCTCTACTGTTTGGCTAGGTGTTAATATTTTGTTTTTACAATGAAATGAATTAAAATTATATTTGTAGTTTCTCGTTCACACATTTAATTTTAAGTAATTTTGAATCAATTATTTCTATTGCAAATTTGCAAGTAAAAGACTTAATCTTTTATTCATGCATGGAATCACTTACACATGCCTAAATAATTAAAGGCCCTAACACTGCTGCACTGATATTATTTTTTACAGCATTTTATTCCTTGCTCTCTAGGAAATGTCCTTTGGAACTTATACAACTTTGTAAAAACATGGTTTAATATGTGGAAAATTATTTTTAAAAAACCTATCAATAATATTTTTTGCTATAATAAGTAACCAACAACAATACAAAAATAACAACTGATAGTATATCACTTTATTTATCAGACAGATAAGGGCATCCTGAATGACTACATTAGTGCTTGTCACACTTGTCTTAGTTCAGAAAGAATCTGTCTGGACTGTTAACAGAGCTACAGAGCATACCATTATTCTCTGCTTGTGTTTGTATCAAAGAAATTGTATGGACATAAACCTATATAGAATACAATATTCCCAGTCAGGGGTTGAGTAAAATATGTTTCGCTTTTATAGAAAATGGATCAATGACATCAAAGACTGGACCAAACTTCGTTTTTATGACCAGCTAAAAAGAGCGGCTCAAGACCGCATCAGTTTCTACATGCTGACCTCCAAACTTCAATTTGAAGATGGCACCCCATGATGATGATGATGTGGTCATTCTTAGTGCTTTCTCAGTTATGTTATTTTTTCTAATTATTACGATATTGATTGCCTTGTCATATGAATAAAAATAATGCAAACTGCAACATTTGATTTTCAACTGCCGTCTGACAGTATGATCATCATATCTTAAAACATGTATTTGGAAACAACATCAACAATTTACCAGAAAGATTGGCACACCTAATAAGCCTAGCTTGTGTTATTCACAAGTCTTTACAAAGGGTATACACCCAATTTGAGCAGACATATACGGCACAGAATGGATGATTAATCATCATGAACTTGGGCATGTGCGGCTGAACATTACCTTTGCAGGGAACAATTAAATAATTTTCAACATCACTGTTGTCTGTTATGATGGTAAATTACAATATTCTTTTGAAATTAAATGCTCCTTGACCTCCTTTGATTTTTTGAAACTTTAATGATGATTTTTGAAATGTTAAAGTTCTGAGATTTATGTATAAAAGGTAAGGTATATAAGTGTGCCTTTGTGTGTCTCTTGATCAAGAGGACCTGGCTCAGCTTAAGCAAGGCCCTCTTAATGCTCTGGTGCTGGTTTTCAGTTTCCGATGGTATTGTGTACCTATATATTTGGGATGCTTAAAAAGCTGATTCTTCAAGTAGTCTGAACTGACAGCAAGGGTCGAGAGCCGAGCGTCAACGTCAGTCCGCCATAATGAAATCGTACGCAAGCCTTTGTGCTGTAATGAAAAGATTTCACGTGCCATTAACTTCGCGAGCGTTGATTAATAGGTCACACCATTGCATAGATGGCAGAACATGTCAGACTTTGGTTTGGCTTAAGGGGTTATTAGATTACGCGATATTCAGACTGTCTAAGCTCTTTCACCCTGTGAAAGAGCGAGATGGGGCAGACAGACTTACAGGCTAACTCTTATTATTACACTACGCTTAGTCTTAGTAAGACTGTCTGAATATCGCGTAGTCTAATAACCTCCTAATATTAATCCTTAGCAACATTATGTTCAGGTTTCATTTTCCATAACTTTTTGTAACCTAAGTTTCGGCTATAGATCATACTTTTTAGGGGGACTCCCATACTTTAACTTCATTGTTTTTAAAACAAAAAAAGGTTAAAATATAGTGCCTAATTTTAAGATAAGGGTACGGAACCCTTCGTGTGCGAGTCCGACTCGCAGTTGGCCTGTTTTTATCCTTGTTATTGTTAGACGATTTTCTTTAGTGTATTGCTTAATGCATGCCATTAAGTTTGCCGGCCCGGTACGCAGTTTCCTCAATACTGAGTGAAATGGCGATATTATACAGGGTGTACCTGTACATATTTTTTTTTTAAATACTGGTATGTGGTGCTTCAGTGTACAGTGTATCCACACCTTTGCTTTGGACCACACAGAAAAAAATTACAACCCTTGTAAACCCTTGAACTTCAAATAAATTGTTTTTCTGAATTGGGCTCCTTTTTGTTTCGAAAAGCAATAACTTTTTTCCTGTAAGTCGTAACACTTATTGTTGCACTATTTTAGAATCTGCAAAAGATGGGCATTTTTTTTAAACAATGGGCACTGACAGTGTGGTACATTTTTTTTGCACCAAAAGCATTGAAAGTCAAACGATTTGCTAGCAGTGAGTATTGAATTTTGAAAGAAACTTAATTTTTTTTATTAAATTCAGTTTGTAAAAAAAAAAAACGAATGGAGTACTAAGTACAAGTGATCAGCAATAATAATAAAAAAAATGGATTAAAAAAACCGTCATTTTTGGAAATTATAACCAAATTTGTAAGGCAAGGTAACGATTTCTAAAAAATTTTTTTTTTTGAAAACCCTGTACATATTTTTTTTTTAAATACTGGTATGTGGTGCTTCAGTGTACAGTGTATCCACACCTTTGCTTTGGACCACTATTTACGCCACACCCTGTATAAAGACGACAAAATGTGACCACAAGATTTTAGTATACTTAAGTTTTAAGACAACCAAGCAAGATCTTGCCCAAATAAGGATTTTAAATCTGAGTTTTTTTTCGCAAAATTAAGTTAACCTTTGAAGTGGTTTGGTAAATAGCTAATATTTATTCAGGACTTACTTGAACCGGTACAAGTTCTAGCTAAAAATTCGTGATCTCATCCAGGCCATGCCTTGTTTGAAGGCGCTTTTCCTTTAATTATGGTGTTATTTATCCTCCGGAATCCTTGCACTTCCCTATAAAATGACTCGCGCTCCAACTATGGTGGCTCAGAAATATTGAAATAGGATTATTCCGCATCGTCTTTTAGTGTCAGTTTTAAAACGAAACGAGTTTCTAAATCGTTTAGCAGAGAGGAAAGCTTTGACGTCAATTCTCTTCCAAAATATTAATGCTCTAGATTTAGTGGACTAAAATCCTGTTTTGCTGACGTCAGCACGTATTAAGTTTGTGAAAAGTATCTGACATTCGGTGACAGTAAGCTGCCGCTTTGAAAACTATTGAAATTATTGGTGCAATAGCAAGAAAGAAACATTAATTCGTCGCGTTGTCGGTCGTCAAAAGATTTGCGTTACTAAGAAAAATCTCGAGCGCAAACTGTTATCTGTCAAATTAATCTGAAACTAAGTGATGGATGTGGTACCTCATTATGTTCTAGTTTGTTACAAACAGTTCATGCGAGCGAATGTGGGAGTGTTGACCTCTACCAGATTGGGATATCGTGGTTCGGCTAGCCGTTTGCGGATTAGCGACGTTGTTCCAATCCGAGACTTAGCTCTACCCTTGCGAGTCTTTTTGGATTAATTATGTGTGGTTTCTGATTTGTCCTGTTCGTTGATTTCATACTAATAGCAGCTTATCAGCCAATTCGTTCAATGGGATTCGTATGTCATATGACCTGTATGTCCAGTTGAAAAATTATTCAGATTTGAACAATTATAAATGCTGCCTTCATTCACAACGAAATTTTAATGGACGATATGTCCCAAAACAAACACCGTTGTGTTGCATTCTGGGTATAGGGTCGTAGTAAATACAACTGATTTCCTCATTGACTTGTATGAAAACATAACACCTCTGAGTCTCTGCTCTACTCCCCTGATAGTAGATCAGTAGTAAATTAAGCTTCATGAATGATGAAGCTTAAACTCCGCATATTTGAAGGCATAGGGTTGTTCCGATATGCCTTAGGTTTTTAAGATTTGACTTTGGCCAAACGCCGTTGGGCCAAAGCGTCGTGGTCGAGATGAATGTCAAGGTGAGGCGCGCCGCCGGCCGAAACGGCCTCGTGTCGTTGACCCCGCGGGAGGGGGAGGCGGCCCACGCGAATACGCTACGTGCGTTTGAACTTCACTAAACTTCTGCTCTCCTGGTACTTCGGATGAACTTCGACAGCGGCCATTGTGTCACCGTTTAACCTCCTGATTATGGTGATAGGGGCGATCCCATTTTGGCAGTCCAAAGAATCGAGCTAAACATAAAAAAAACCTTTTTCATTCATTACAGGCTACCACGCTTGTGCCAAAACTGAAAGATTAAGATTCTAAGCATAGTACGTATTTTTCTTGACTTCTGTTTAATAGGCACGCGAGAAGGTTTTTCTTTTCTTATTTTGATTAGAGAATAAAACGTTTTTAGCTTGGTCGCTTGTTCAGTTACTCACCATGTCAACAGACAACGACCAGTGACTAAACCACAATCGCAAAAGTTTTATTAGCAGCGAGCATGTTTGATTAAACTCGACGCTAATGTGCTGTGGGAGATATTATCATATTAAATTCTGTTTGTCATCTCCAGGGCGTCCGACACGCCTGGGTGTGAATAGAACTATTTATAAAATCTAGGGCTTGGATTAGACTCTACCTTTCACGCTAAGTTCACATTTACAATATGCGTTGGTCCACTGAAATAGCATCTCGTCGATAGCAATACCTGTAATCTTTATAGCTCTCAGCGATTGCAAACTGAACAATCGAATATTATCTGAAACAATTTTATCATCAACTTCAGGAAAAAAGGCGTTATCATCGTCAAGGACTTCTCTGGTCAAACTGGAAAACAGTTTTAAATTGTGAAATGTTAATTTTACATCTCGTAATAAATTTGGTCAGCTTTATCACTGTCATTATGGCCATGAATAAAAGTATTACAAAGGAAACCGAGATAGAGATAGAACGTGTTTGTTATCGCTTAGTTACATTCGTTAATCTTATGTGCATTTAACATAATTTATCTTGGATTCGAATAACGTTTGGGTTTACCGGTTTTTCGAATTAAAATGCCGTTCTTATAGACGTAATCGTAAATGTAAGTGTCGAGTAAAATATTTCTGTTTAGAGCGGATATTTTGAATATAATAGAAATACGTTCTTAGATTTATCTAAACTCTGCCAGATTTATGTATTTAGATTCTAAATACATAAATCTGGCAGAGACTTTTAAGGTACCACGTTGCTGCCACGGTATTTAATTTATATATTTCCTCTGGAAAAAGTTTCAATCCTATCTAAAAATATATGTGTAAGCCATTGTCATAGCAACTTAGAATTATTAAAGTGACTCAATAACAGTATACCCATTTATATAGTACATACTTCGATTAATACAATTGCCCCAATTTTACGTTAAATTAAAAAAAGTCCTCACCACCACACACGATAAGGCGCTGAAAATTAAAATTACATATTAGATTTCTGTTGGCGTAACCAACCGTTTCATTTATCGGTACTAATTAGTTAAAGTGTACGAAGGCTTGTTTTCCGGCGCGTTGAGTACAGTTTTCATCGGGTATACCCCTCCAGAGCAGACAGGGCGGGGTAGGTAGGCGCTAGACAGGGCGCAGGGGTTATGAAACTTTCAGACGGATAGATTGCGGGCAAGAAGTGTCTGTCTGACGTATTGGTTGTAATTTTCAAGGATTTGAGGGGAGTTATTGCGGTATTGGAACTGATTGAAAAGTCAGTCGTTCGTTGAACCCTCGGAAAACGATTTTTGTTTGTCACTGTCCCACATGTGTCCCACTGTGTGTAAGTTAGGGAATAGCATTGATTTTTCTTGTTGAATTGTTTATTCTTGTCGCATCATGTACCTTTAGGTCACCTATAGGTGCCTATAGGTATACCTATTGCCATTAAAGTCAATATTTAAACCTCATCTAAACACTATCCCCGTTATTCCAAAAACTTAGTACCAGGTTTAAGACAGGACTAAGCTATTAGCTAGCCAATCAGAAAAGCGCTTCTCTATTAGGTTATGTTACGAATTTGTCATTCATTCCTCTGTTGTCGGCTATTATTTAGATCCATTTTAAACCTGGTCTATTTTTTTTTGTAATAACACCGTATCTGTGTCTCGTGTGTAAATTGTGAGTCTCCTCTGTCTTCAGTCTTACGCAAAATCCACTCCAGAGGGGTTTGTAAGCCTTGTTAATTTGTCAGTATTCATTATCGTTTTATCTAAAGACGTCGAGAAAAATCACCCATTTGGTTTTGATGTATTGCGGTCGGCCACAAACATGTGTTGATGTGTGATGGAGTTCGGTATATTTGTTTTGGCATGGCCCACGACGTAAATGTGTTGATGAAACGGTATACGGGGCAGTGTGGACAACATGTCATACACGAAACGAAGATCATACTATTAGAAAAGGGTTTGAACTGGAAAACATGTGAAAGCTTTTGTGCGCCGATTTCTGTTTAGCGGTCTAGTTGTCAGTGAAACGAGTAGTAAAGATAATTTGTTTAAAGGTAAATTGTTTCTATTACTCGTAGTGACACAATTCTACACAATCCCATTTAGTTGACGAAACCACGATGAGGCATCAAAAAACTGACTATGCTGTTCAAAGTTTTAGAAAGTTGTTTTTACGCGCAAGTTCTCTCGTTGCATCCCATAATGCACCGTTTCGAGTGCAGAATTCATCTGCATTGCGGTGCATCTGCTCTCCGCAGTAGCAATTCAGCCCGATGGATGCATGCTTTATGACGTTATGAGTATCTCTTGATTCATACGCAGTTAATACACATTAACATTTATGGATCTTGTACAGCTTTCTCGCCAATAACCCGAAATATTAAGAAATAAAAATTAAATGTGAAGTCATTGGTACTAAACAGTTACCCAGCAGTCTATTTTTGGTCGTCGATTTGTTTATTTCACATGTATGGTCAGCTAGTAGTTATCATAGTAACATGTTATATCATGATATGTGTTCAAATATTTAGCTGCATGCTTTGTTGCACCGATACCTGCTTATTATACTTGACACCTGTCGAATTCCCTTTAAAATCAATACATCAGAAATTATTTTCCCTCCAAGGCCCCAGTAACGATTTTATTTGGGTTACACATTATTTATGTATTTGTAAATAGTCCAGAGGCGTGTTTGAAGCCAAAAGGTGACGTAATGAGGTTTTTTACATGTGAAATGATGGCGTTCATTGCTATTTTTATAAATGAATGAGGTGCTCGTTGACCGTTGACTTTCCATTTTTTACATGTTTCTTTAATGTCAATATTTTTTCTAATGTTTTTTTTACTCCATTGAGTCTTATCTTATTGTAAATATGTACTATAATGTCTCAGCGTTATAGGCTTACGAGTAGCCTAGTTAAAACCATTGACCTTCGCTCTTAGGTGGTTGACATATGTCGTACTTTCTATGCTCTATAATAGGTCTCTAAATGGTATAAAAGTTAATGTTACCTACCTAGTAACTCGAAAGGAATCCGGGAGATTGGAGAAACTGCGACAATTATGTCGCTGGGTTTATGTAGGCATCTCGGGACAGAAATTCTTTCTCAGTCTTTCAGTAAGGTTTAAGAATTGCGTAATCAATCGCCTCAAGAATTCCGTGAATGCGAGGTCGCCCGACCTGGTTGCCATATAGGGTCATTTATTATTATTTTGTCAGTCTTTATTGCTCTGTAATTTTGGGATATGTTCAGCTCGTATAAATTGTTCTTAGAGAACTGCTTCCTAATTCTACCGATGTTCGTTTTATGGTTGACACAGCGAATGACAAATCGGCCACTTAAATTGTAATTTGGCTGTGGGTGCTTTAAATTATATTTCCAATTGAATTGCATTCGTGCATGAAATGTAATATATTATTAATTTACTATATTTTCATAGCCATCATTTTATGCCTGACCTATATTACATAACATCAGAGCGCATCTTATACGGTGCTCCTTTTGTTGATCTTGATATCATTGTCCCATCTAACTGTACATGTCC
Organism: Pyrausta nigrata; assembly: GCA_949316185.1. Taxonomy (NCBI): domain Eukaryota; kingdom Metazoa; phylum Arthropoda; class Insecta; order Lepidoptera; family Crambidae; genus Pyrausta; species Pyrausta nigrata. The sequence continues at coordinate 2,017,469 of OX438943.1, forward strand.
AATGCTGTCCACTCATATATTTTCGTACCTATTCCATCTTTATCATCCTCAACATGTTTGTACAATATCTGTTTCCCTTACCCTGTTCACTGTTGTGTTGCATGTAGTTGTTTATGCTGTCTAGACACTAGCCGTAAAATTCCAGACATAAGGGTGCCTTAGGCTTTACTCTTAGCCGGTAATGGCGGCTCTTAAACATGGCGACGTGAATGGAGTTGTGAGTTGGTAACGATTTTCCTATTAGCCTAATGTATTTCTATGGTTTAAGTCCAAAGTTATAACTCTACAAATTTTCGTAACAATCTAAACACATTGTTAGGAAAATTGATTTGTAAGGATTGCATAGACAACATCACAGGAAAAAAAACACTGCGGTATCTATATTCTGAAGCTCTTGTTATAGGGTTTATTTCGATAAAAATATATTCTGATGTGCTGGCCACTGTCGCTCTACAAGTGTCTCGTGGTCTTTCGAAAATACGTAATCTAGCATTTCTATCATGCAAGATCATTTTTCTTTGTATCACGTTCTCGGATTCTCTCATCAATATGTAAGTTTCTGGACACTATCACATACTACTAACTAGTACCTAAAGCTACCTGAGCTCAACTCGTATCTTAGCTACGTTGAACGTACGTTTCTTGGTAAAGTAGACCCTTACAGACCTTAGTGACATGATTGTCGGAGTACAAGTGATATCTATTACTACAGTTCATTGCAAATCAAATCAGTGCAAATCTAAGACGAAGTAGCTACAATTAATAGGCGGACTATAATTTATATCGACTTGACTAAGATCAAAGCAAGTCACTTACTGATTAATTAAAGTGACGTCTCGTGCAGTTTTAGAGGGGATCCTCTGGATCCCCTGGACTGGATGGACTATGATTTCAGTCGAATTGGTATGTTGATTAGAATGGACTATTTTTTATTAACACTGCCAACAAGACTCAAGGTGACTTCAAACTAAGCTCTATTTATCGCTAATGACTACACTGCTGCTGAGCATCGTTAAGCAGTCAAGAATCTCCACTTTTTGATCAAAACGATCATTTGAGGTCACTATTCCTGAAGTTCTTACTTGATTTTTTTTTGAGATCATGATCATTTGTGTCTTCTTCTTCTTCTTCTTCATAGTTGTCTACCTCTAATGCATGTCTGAGGGTCGTAACTATTATGCGGAATGAAACACCCAACGACTTCATAACAAATTTAATGGAGTATGCCATCGCCTTCTCTATTTTACACACTTGCCAACATCCGACTACTAACGTGCATGTTTCCTTACGGTGTTTTCCTTATCCGTTCGTTAGGCAGCTATCGAGACTTTACCTACTTAAGATTTTTTAACTCAATGGCACAGGCCGGAGATCGAAGTCACGAACTTAAGGTAAGGTAGTGAAGTTTTCTTTACTAGGCTATTGTGTCTTTTGATCCTTCGTGTCTGTTTATTTCAATTGTAACACAAAACACTGCGTTACTTTCCGTCAGAAGTAACTTATCAGCTTTATTTACTTGCAATTTGCATTTCGTTTTAGCCTGACCTCCACGAGCTCGATAAATTGCACGCGTTGCAAAAACAGTAATCTTACGTGCAGCCGGTTATCGCTTACTACTACTCGAAGTGCGCAAATTTATCTCTCTCGGTAGTGTGTCAATGACATGTGCACACAACCCTTCGTTATTGCGAATATTTTTCAACTCCCGACGCGGGTGGTTGGCCTCATCTCGCACGCACATGTATCCTTTGTGACCTGACAACTATTACGAACTGCGCACACAATTTTAACGTTTATCTCCAACGAGAAAAGGATCATTACCGCTGGAAAGGCTGAGAGCAAAATTTAAAGCGCACTTTTCATAATCAGTACTTCTTTGTCGGAAACCATATCCTTCGAGGACTTTAATTATGTACTTTTATTGCGGTTCGGACATGAGTCAATAGTAATCTGCATTATGATTGTTCAGTGACACATACTAAGTTATCCTCAAATATTTAATAAAAACTCTTCAAAAGTTTGATTCAGAGACAATGGATCCTTTTGGAGGGATTATTGAAAGTCATGCAAAAGTCGCGAAGAGGTTATTCAATGTCACCGAATGTCCATCAGAGATAGAAAAACATGTCACGTCGTTTTTCATCGTTTCTGAACGCACGGTTTTAAATGGCGTGACTAAATTCAACGAATGCTATCATAGATACCCTTGTCCATATGGCCAGGCCTTATAAGGAGACGTTTTAGCTGCCATATGCCAGATGTAAGTCGTTGGGAAACCTGCGAGTTACAAATGGTGTAGCATTGATTAACTGTAAACGGCTTTGGAGCGTAATCAACACTCGTTTGAGAATACTCTTTTGGTCGATCACAGCTTGATATCCCACTAAAAAGTCTTATTCTAACATTCTTTACCGAGTTAAACACTCAAGCTTATTACGTTTGCGCAAGTCGATTTTTCTTACCGTCTCTATCGCTTTATCGATCTGTTTTAATTGCTCTGTAAAAGGAGTTTCAATATCGTTTGCAATGAAGCTTCGTTTTTTGCGTTATGTGACATGGAAGAGAGAATTTGAACAATAGGTAGTTACCGTCATTTGGCACAGAATAAGTCGGCTTGCGTAACCCTGTGATGCCTTACATGGTATGAGACGCCGGCCGGTCGGACCTTCGCGAAGTGGGTCGCCATTAATGCCATCTGGTCGGACAGGACACGATGTAACGAAGACGTGGTGTAATCGCTCTGCAACGGTACTCTACAATGTCTTGAGCCGTCAAAGAACGCTTTTGACGCATGACCATTTGCGGAGCAAGAGCAATAGTTTTGGTACCATCGTTAAAAAGTGACTACAAAATACATCATCAAAGATAACACAAGAAGAATGACTTACAAGTACTAGTCCGAAGATGAATGGAGTCTGAATGGGAGAAACGAAAATAAACCACTCGTTACGTTTGTAGCAACGAAATGATTACAAACATCAATTTGTGAGAATCGATCGCTGAATCAATTTCATGATTTATAATTTCATTGAATTTAGTTTATTTATTTTTGAACTCATTCTTATAAATGTACTAGAACTGTGGATTCACTTTATTTGGATTGTATATTGTTTTATATTCCCGTTATTTACTCATCCCTATTATAATTCGTTCAAAAACGATCTAATGATTTAGTTTCCAAATAATTTTCAACTGTCGTCATAGTTCTTACCGTTGATTTCGTTTCTTGAAAACTATTATAAGTTGTTGTAATCATTAGCATTTGCATGTCAGGACATCCTTCGCCTATTAAAGTGTACCACGACCTTCCCTTATAATAACTCTGCTTCCCATTTATAGTTGGCACAATAGTTATTGTCTAAAGTGAATGCCCGATGACATCACAAGCGGCACGCGTTAATCTCGTTCCCATGTATTGTGCAGTACACGCTGTGTATGATACATCCGTATATTGCACTGCATCTATTGTGATTGATCCACTATCACTCTCTCTTAAGTTACTAGCGACCTGCCCTGACTTTGCACGGGTAAAAGTTAAAAAGGTATAAAAGGCTATCCTTAAATTAAAAATGGGGGTTTTTTGTAGACATATAAAAGAGAAAAAAAGTATGGTAATTTGTTAAACAGTAGGCAGCGTTTCAGATAAAAGCTCTTTTATTTTTCCGTAATTTTCAAAAATGACCGTCATATTTTAAACAATTTACAAAACTTTTACTCCGATAAAAACATGGAAATCGGTTCTGCCGTTTTTGATATCATAGCGAACATACGTACAGACAGACAGACGCGGCGGGAGTTTTTCTTTTTATAAAATGTAGTGTTAACTTACGCCTGCTTTTCTGCTGTAAAATGTGGTATTTTTTCACAGTCAGTTGTAATAGGCAGCTGATCAGTGATCTGTGACTGCTATGAGATACTTTTTTAGTATTTGTAATACTGGAACGATTTCATTTCGTACTCTACTGTTTATCTGAGTGTAACTTATAATTGTAGTAATCTTTTTTGTGAAGAAGAACTTAACTGAATGACGTTTTATTTTTTCGGGTAAGTAACGGAATTCTCACTCACCGTGCTGTGCGTCATCCACATTTTAAGTATAAACTTTTACCTCATTTTCATTCTTTTAAACGTAGTCATAGCAGTAACTCATAGAGACATATTTGTGATTCAGTTCTAGCCCAGGGAGCCTAATTATGCATAACTATTTCCTCAACGCGAAGGCCTATAACCGGTTCCGACTTACTCTTAACAATATCAATGGAAAGCTACCCTGGGTCGTCAACAGGCCGTATTTATTTTATATCATCGACGCAAGATTCTTCAATTACGCCCCAAACCGGTCCGTGTACCGTTGCCGCTGGCATTTCGATTATGGGTCACAGGCTCGTCTCCAGTAGCTTAAGATTTTTACTTTTAATACCCCACAATTTTAAAGCACGCTCATCTGTTATTTATTGTGTATTACGATTGGTTAATCGTGTGTTTTAATTACTAACTCTAACGAAGTGCATTTTAAAAACATTGATAGCCTATTTTATTTTATTATCGCGTTTGGAATTCAAAATGATCAGTTAATTCATTTAAAATATTTAAATTAATAAACCATCTTGATTCAAAGTGGATGCAAATAAATAAGAAGCTCATTACGTCTGAATTTCAAAGTTTACGCAGACTCGTAGAATTAGAAAATTATTTCATTGCACATCTTCAGTTTCCTCATTACGCAATGACTTATCCTCAGCATTCCCAATTAATGTAAGTTTAATATTAATGCTTACAACTTCATTATATCCGCCTCCAGCATGATTAAGCGAGCTGTAATGATTTACTGATATTCGGCGACCGTTCGTAATTTAGTTTTAATAGGGCACTGAACTCTAATTACACGGTTGTACTTTCCAAAGCTTCACGTAAATAGTTTTTATAATGTTATGTCTTACTCTTGCAATTTCTTATGCGAAATATGGAACTAAGTGTTACTATAGGTATACATTGATGACATCATACTTAAGTGTAAAGACAAAACGTGACGTCGACAAAGCATGTTATTTTCCAAATCATGCCTCCACATAAGGGCGAAAGGTTTTGGAGCAATTTTTATTTTTCTGGTTCAATACCACATTGTCTGCTATGCGCCCGCGCGGCCGGTCATTGTCGCCGTGTTATGAAACGATCGGGTCGGAGGTTGGGCTTGGGACGGAGTTGGACCCTTCCTTGGGCGCTTTGTTTTTGTTTCTTTACTTGGGTCCGGTTTGGACTTATTTATCCTGAACTGCATTTAGACACTCTTGTTTGGGTATATCACGATTGAATTGGTGTCTGGCGAATTGGGTTGTCTTGACTTTTAGTATATTTTCACAGTCAGTATCAATTTTTATGGCTGGTTATGTCCTAGCCTGCATTGGTATATCGACGACATATTTATTTCTGCCACATAACCGTGCTAATGTTTGTTATCTTTATGTAGGTCTGCACTTAGTAATATTACCTGTTTCTTTCCTGTTTTGTTACTGTTTGCATTTACCAACCAACTATAGCTGAAAATTAGCAAATTACCTCTTCTAGATCAGCCTACAGAATCAGGTCCCGCTTATTATGAATTTAAATTTATTCAATCCCACGAAATTATATTAAATTATATGCTGGGTTTCCTATTGGATTTTGGACCTAATACGGTCACAATAAGAATCTGTCGGTGGGCACGGTAGTTGTAACTGAACCAAGCAAGGTGCGTCAAGGACACGTTCGTCTGGTTGTTTCAACGTTTTTTCGGCCGGTTCGTGAGGTCCTGCGGAGTTCGTACACAATTAATATTAGTTGCAGTAGTGCTTTTAATCAGGAGTCCAAAAATTGTCACTTTAAGTGCACAAGGTAGTAATGCTACCATGATATACGTCCTACTTTCAATTTTAAGTCTGCTAAATCACATGAGCAAAATTGAAATAGAATTGTAATTTAATAGCAAGATTTTGACATTTCTAGTATGGGCTAAATGTCAAACTCTATTCAATTACAATTCTTTTTCAATGTTGCTAATGTAATTTGGCAGACTTGGACCCCTGGTCATCGGTCTCATCAGAATTGGGATCCCGCTTCCCTCTATTGCTCCGATTGTAAGCGTATATTATATTCCTGTTCATATTTTTTTGTGTTGTTTCATGTTATCATCCTTCATTAGTACTTTGGGAGGTCGATCGAGTCTCAACGAGTCTCTGTTGGTTTTTACCTGCCGGTAGTTATCGGATTTAAAGACAAGAAGTACCTTTTAAACATGGGAAAAGAAAAGAAGTACCATGATGCAGGGAAAGCAAAACCACTTTATCTTCCTCCATTATGGAGTGGTCCCCCCACCCCCAGGCCCCCTCAAGAGGTCGCACGCGCACGTTCCTCGAATTTTCAATTGCAATTCGAATGACAATATAGTTTTTGTTACCGGATGCGCGATGGCGAATAAGTTTGGGTGTGACATGTGGTTGCTTGTGTATTCTTCTTGCGTTTGATTTTTAAATTATGGTCTCAATTTTTGATCAATTTACACAATTCCGTGTACCTTATTCTCCATATTATAAACATGTGCGTTGGAATCGGTGATAAATAATAATACTTACACCGAAAGACCACAGCGGTGTTACTTGTCGCCAGGTCAATGACTATAGTTTATCATCAGCTAATTAAATACCGAGACGGCCGTATTAATTAGTAACGTGTAATTATGTATTTATCATACCGTTGCTTGTAGTGATGTCATAATAATGCTCCCAATAACTTGTTTGCGCTTCTTATCCCAATTTAACAGGATATTTATTTGGAGTATTTGTTTTGTGGCCCTGTTGTTTGTTGTAAGAATTTATTTGAACAAAGTCCAGATCTTGGCGTATATTTATCAAACGGTAAAGAGTAGTTAATATCATAATAATTTTATACTTATTGATTTCCGCGGCGGCAAATGGATGTGCAATTCGATGATTGGTGAGGGTGTTGCACTTTGGGAGAGCCCTGTGGTGTCCAGCAGTGGACTGCCGCAGATTGATGATGTTTTCAATTAAGTATTTTGTAAATAACCAAACATCAAATCAGTGGCAGTAACAGTCTTTTTATGGAGAGGGTATAGCGGAGTTGTTATATTAGCAAGTGTCATTGCCACTTAAGAAGGACCTACCTGTATTTTATTTATCATATTCTTTGTACCAACTTTCTCTTTAAAATGGCATTTTGTTTGTCGTTTACGTAACGCTCCGCCAAAACCCTTAGTCACCGACCTAATGACATACTTCTACGTTTCCAAGTAAGGTGCGATTAGGCAGAATTAACGCAAGTTGCGCTCGCGCACGCGAATTAACATCAGCTTGTTAGACGTCAAACATGTCAAACGATTTAATTAAAATTAGCATTAATTTATATTTAAATTTGCAATGCTCTCTAATGATGTCATTGCAATTGCACATGTTTTATTCTAGGTAAGATTTAATTTAACTGCCTGCATGACAACTAGATTTGACTTAACTTTTAGTTCTTCTAGAAACTTCCTTTGCAAGCTCTGTGTCTGATTCGTCACTTTGACTGTTTACGACCATGATGTTTAGTACTTACTTTTCTTATTCAAGTAAGTATATACCTAATACTAATTTTAATATCGAATCATTGGTTCATTGATATCCTGAACGAGGTCTCTCCAGTTCCATCTATTCCTTCATGCGTCCGTGCCACTTTCAATTTTCTTTATATCTTTCCATTGAATACCTTATCGTGCTGTCACATAGTCTAACGTTCACGTAAAAAGGGCCGATTATCTTCTACCTAATGGTGGATACTCAGAGCCCGGCGTTTGAGGAGAAGCAGTTTCAAAATGGCCTAAAAAGCGTCAAAAACAGCCACCGGCAATTCGCTAGTTTTTAAGTATCCATATTAGATACTTAGATTCTATGACCCAATTTTTGGCTCGCAGACAGACTGTTACTGTTTCTGTTATGTTATTCCATATTATGGCGGTTTAACTTTGTGTGGCCAGGGTGACTGCGTGTCTGTGCAATTAACGGCGCGCAAAGTGTCCCTAAATAACGCTCTGTCTATAATTAACACCCTAAGAGTACTTACACGTCGTAGAGACGAGCGGCTTTGGCATTGCGATTCGTAGACGTACTCAGGGTTTTCATAATATGCAGTTTCATTTTGGATAAGTTATAGCTAATCCATGATTCATATTGATAAAGTTTGTGACTCTCGTGACGATATTGAAATATGTAACTATTTAGAATTTCAGCCTATGCCATCGTCGCGTCGCCACAATAATGTAGTTGTAGAGCTCCTAACTTCTGAAATTCCACACACGTGTGTTACGTTACGTCATTGTTAATTAACTAAAACTCAATATTATTAATAAGAAAATTTAAATAAGTTCATCACATAGTGGAACGACACTTAGAATTAAATCAAATTTCACTTACAAAAACTAATCGACTGTGTCATCCGGTGGGACTCGAACCCACGTCCCTTCGCTATCCGGGCGTAAAACTTGCAAAATAATTGCTTAAGTTATAAAAATATAAAAGACACTTAGAATGTTCATGTAGTAGAAGACTGAATTTTTGGCAAAAATATTTTATAGGGACCTGTTATTCACTGTAAGATACAATATCTAACACAAATTTTCATTACATTCCAGCCTGCCCTTACTCCCTGCCTGTCTTCAAAGTACATTGACCAGAGAAAACATTCTTGTTTGTTTCAATGCCCGCCGCCGAAATCGACGCAGGGTTGCCACCCAACACCGCTTACGGGACAAGTTTTACAACGCATATTAAAATTTACACAGCGTGTTGTTACAAGTGGTTAGGCTTTTATTGAGAGTTCAATAACCAAGCAAATACGTCGACAAAATCAGTTCAAGTGTTGTTTGAGGTTGAAATTGTCTTTTGTATTTTCGGCGACGAATTTGGAACAGATTGCGTTTTAAGATTTTGCGTTTTTGGCATGAACTGCTTTTATTTTAAAAATAGTGCCTTTACTGCTGTAATATTTTGTAGGTTTATGGCGCTAATATCAGAAAGGTGATCAGTACTGTCTGGCCTTAAAATTGCTATGTTTTCGCGACTTTCGTCACAACTGCCACTGAAATAATTTTTAATGTCTTATTTAAAATTTTTGTTCCTGAAGTCCTCAGATGGTGTTATCTGAGGATTTCACCACATCAGCCATTTCTTTTTGCTCTATATACGGCCACCGGGTGTCGACTGTCAACCAAAGCTCATTACAAGCATTGCAAAAGGCGGTTTCTTCTTATTATATTTGGTCCCTTAAATCCCTTCTGCCAACCCTGTATGGTGGCGAGCGCGCATTGTGCGTCGACTCCTATGTTTATGGTTGTAACCGCAAAACAATATACAATTTGCATATTGAAGATAGAAATAATATTCTTTGCGAATAAGTTGTGAATCACTTTGCAAAATATTTAATATCCACTTCCTTACACAAGTCTACAATGAACATTCCTAAACGTAAGGAGCCATCAGAAGATCAGGATCTGTCTGCTAACCACAGCCTAACAATATCGAGGGATCGGGCTTGCTATCTGCCAAGCCAAGAATTGTCCAATTGGTTAATTTTGTTTAAGAGTAAGGGTGGGGGCGGGCTGATCTTTAAATCTGCTTCCGAAAGAAAGAAGTTAATTTATCAAACTTATCCCAGGCCAGTTGCTTTCTTGTGTTTTGAGTATTAAGCAAGCAACAGTTCTTCGAAATTCGCTATCTACATCTGCGTCGAACAATAACGGTAGAAAAACGCATGTAAACTTGAAAACATGCGTTATCCCAAACATAAAACTAATCTAGATGAATTTTTCAACCCCGATAATCCCCACATACCAAATTATAGCGAGATCTTTAGAGCCGTTTTTGAGATCACAAATATATCATCATTCCATCTTCCTAGCGTTATCCCGGTTGTGCACTTGCACGCGAGTGCCCAGGGTCCGCTGACCATGATCCAGGATGTAGCAGATCAGGTAATTACAGTGGAGCGACTGCCATCTGACCTTCGCGACCCTGTTAGCAGGGTAACTTGACCAGGTTTGGATCATGGTTTCACATTCAGTCGCCTGAATGTGCAGGTTTCCTCACGATGTTTTCCCTTACCGTAAGAGCATCGGTTAGTGTAACAACTAATGTACATAACTTAGAAAAAGTCATTGGTACATGGCGGCACGTGGGATCGAACCGGTACCTCCCGCATGAGAGGCAACCAGTTAGCCACTGTGCCACCGACGCTCTATCACAAATATATATATAAATAAATAAATAAACAAGAATTGCTTGTTTAAAGGTATAAGATGACTATTATCTTACTATCCGTCATTGGTTGTTTTACAAAGAACATCACGAAAGTGATTGTCGCTCTAAAATATTTCAAAACCATGATTCACTGAGTCAACAGTGATGTGAACAGTGAACACACATTCGCAAAAACCTGCCGGCCACCGTTGGCATGAGTCATAACGAGCGCTCATAGTGATTCTATTTGGTGCGCACGCGCGTTTAGTAAACGCCCGTTACTTCAAAAAGGGTAATTAAGTTTGCGCGTCTATGTCGCAAAGAGATTTTAAATTTGAGTTATTTTAATAAGTTGTTAGTTGAAGGCGTCTTTCAAGTGCACCATGATTCAATGGTTTTCTGATTTGCCTTTCCTTTTCCAAAAACGTCTACCCACACTCTAAAGATGATCCATGTCTATCTTTTTATTTTGTTGGATACTTGGCAAGAAGAAAAGCTGGTAAACGCTTACTGATTAGTCCCAGAAATATGCTAGTGGAGGCACCTCTCAATGATGAGCTGATAGCGGCAAATATAATACTATTCGAATATGTCAGTTTATCATTCATAGTTATCAGAGATGCATCCAATTGTTTTATTGCTTGTTAAATACATTTTGGTCAATGATGTGGTGATGAGTTCCTATTTTCTTCCTTCGGTCAATCTCTCCATTCATATGTATATCAGCCGATTTCGACTACGGCGGCCTATCTCAACAGAGATTAGCCAACTGCGCAGGACATATTATAGTGCACAAGTGTCTGCGCAATACACAGGTGCACTCTCTGTTCCTTCACTCTCTTAATTCGGCGAGACGGCAGTCCGACATGACCGTAGAGAAGATCAGGCGCAGGACCAAGGGCTTAACGTGCTTTCCGAGGCACGGGGGTGTTAACACCACCAACTTCCTGACTCCGGAGCTGTGTCTGAGTAATTTCAAGACAGAAAAACCCAAACACTCTCGGCCCGACCCGGGATTCGAACCCGGGACCTCAGGCAACACAGTTCACAATCTACAAGTCAGTTCAATGATCACCATGTGTTGTTTATCAGAACAGTCAATCACTCACCATCTTGATCTGTCCGTAAAAATTTTTATTCGCGTTGCAAAGATTATGCAGGCCAAATAAACATTTCAAGAAACCGAGATTACGGTTTCCAAAACAACAAGGAAACCTTTGTTATTTACAATGTAGCAAACACTTCACCAGTTTGTTTGTTGCTGAAGAGGCCGAACGTACTTTTGGATTGTTTTTAATCCGGTTACCAGAATTAACGAGTTGAAGGTGTTTATCTAAAATAACCCAATGGCACCCAATTATTGCTTCAAATGCAATGTTCTTGGTGAAAGATACTCTCGTATATTTTCGACCTCGTTAAATTGTTTAAGGTGAGTCGTGGGCCTTAGCATGTTTGCAGTTTCCTAAACAGTTACAATGGTTGCTCAAAGCTTAAAGGATCAGCAGATATGGCTTCCTGCCAGACACACTGAAAAAAATGATTGGTTAACAGTAACCAAAATTTGGCTACTAGTAGGCCGTGCAACGCGAAGTCTCTCAGCAGACTTTGACAGACGAGCAATGGAGAGACAGATGCTTGGCGTTTTTCTACAAGATCACAAAAGAAACGAGTGGATCAGAGAAAGAACAGGGGTCATCGACGTGGTCGAAGAGATTGAGAGCCGTAAATGGAGATGAGCAGGACACATTGCACGGATGAACCACGATAGATGGGTTAAAAAAAGATCCTAGAGTGGAGACTCCGCAATGACACCCGCGGCAGAGGAAGACCGCCTTAAAGATGGACAGATGACATCCGGCAACAGGCTGGAATCAACTGGATGCAGGTGGCCAGGGACAGAAGTCTGTGGGAAGGTTGAAGAGGAGGCCTATGTTCGAAGACGAACCCAAAGGCTGATATAGATAGATAGATAGTAGGCCGTAATCTAGTGACTTGCGAAATTCTGGTTCATTAACAAACTAGTTTTGTTACTGATAACTAGAAGATTGTTTATATTTAACAAAAATTGACCTCCCTACAACGAAACCTTCAACTAACTATACTCGTTTGGTTGATCCCTTTTTTCAGTGCACTCAGATCGAGTTGTCAAATAAATTCGCTATCCACTCATGAGCAGGCCGACGCAAGCCAGGTAATGCTCTACTCTCAGCGAATATTTATTGCATTACAACAGATCATTGTTGATCTAAAATCTGTTGCCGCTAGCTGTTATTCCGATTCTTGTTTTTGAACTAATTTTTCCGAAAAAGTCCGCATCTCAATATTAAGCAAATTGTATGAGCTCGAATATTTGAAAAAATAACATGAAATATAATAGTGTTTTAATTAAACAAAAGTTTTGTTTAAGACTACACCTATTATCTAAATTTTCTCGTAACTTAGAAATTCTAGTCGCATAAGGACAAGATGTTATCGCTTCTTGAAGCGAGATTGAAATGCATCATTTGCAGGGAATTCCGCTTTCTGCCTATTTCCTAGTTAATGTGTGGAAATCGCATGCAAAATGTATGACCGACCTTCATCATTGATCCTCTACGCATTACTACGGCGCCGATTAATATGCCTAGCCTATAGGAAAGGCATGGGCGGAATGCGATATTCACATTTCACATACAGGATCTCCTTAGTTCTTATGTTCATGAGCACCGTGTACGGTGAATACATGAATATTAATTAGCGTAATCTTTCCTTCATTCAAATTGCTGTATGTGACATAATATTCGTATGAACACTTATGCAGAATGTAGATATTATCACGTACATTACAAATGTAGCGTCGTTAGTGACTCTACCGACACTAACTTAGTGTTAGTTATAATTATTTTTATAACTTAAGCAATTATTTTGCAAGGTTTTACGAAATCAAATTGAATTTCGCTCACAAAAATTTATCGACTGTGTTATCCGGTGGGCCTCGAACCCACGTCCCTTCGCTATCCGGGCGAATGCTCTTACAAATTGAGCTACGGAGGACGTTAGTCAGTCGACGAATTTTTGTATTTTTTTTCAGTTGGTAAGAGCATTCGCCCGGAAAGCGAAGGGACGTGGGTTCGAGTCCCACCAGATGACACAGTCGATTAATTTTTGTGAGCTAATTTAATTTGATTTAGTGTTAGTTAAAAAGAACTGAAAAAACTTAATACATTCTTTAGCCATGAATCAAAAACAAATCGAATAGGAAATATCATTATCGTTAATTAATTATACAGAATAGAATTATCGTATAAATATTACATGTCAAGTTTCTTGCCACTGATAAAAAGGCATCGTGAACGCGTAACTAGACCAAAACAATTATGATCGTCAGTAATGTGAATAATTGAATAGGGAAGTTTATTATCGCACTTATGAAACAAAGGATAGTTTACCATCTTTACCTATAAAACAGTGCATAACAGTGATCAAGAGTGACACCGCTGAACATGTTTTCTCACAGATCTAGTTGCGTGTAGTTACGTGGGCGTGTGTGATCGTAAATATTGTCAAACAGACTAATAATAAATTACCTTTACTCGGTATTGTTTTTAGAAAAAAACTTTAATGTTGCTATAAAAGGTGGAATCCCTTACAACAAGGAACACGCGGCTCCAAAATCATCAAAAAATTACTTTATTGTAGGAATCGAGACATCAGGTCCTGTGCAAGAGGCAGTATCCTGAAGGAAACACACTTTATGACAGCTAGTGGTGACTGAGTTTGTTCCAGTGCTTCTTCTCAGCACTAGTTGGGCCCAAAAAATAAGCAGACATGATCGGGGCTCCTGGGCCAATATGATTGCACTTTTAAATTTTGATGTTCACGAGTGGAATTTTCTGTCCTAAATTTGAATAAATTATTTTTGACTAGTTTGACACTAGTTTCTTTAGATGTCCCAATTTTTTTTTGCGAAGGAACTATGACATCATCCACATAGTCACGTTGTGCGCTTGATCATATATGGTCACTATCAGTAACCTATCTTTAACAAGACACATTAAACAAAGGGTCTTTACGCCCGGTATGTTGTATGCGGCTTTCTCAATAATGATTAGTTTGAAATCTAAGACAATACTAGCGATCGCTGTGACCTCAATCCTTGCGGCTGCGCACACAACAATTATTACAACTGTTGTGACCGCACATCTGCATTACGATACAATAAAATGTACTTTGTATGATAAATAGACATAGAAATAAAAGATCACGTACAATGCAAGCGACTTGACTAATAGAAGTTGCGCGATGTCACTTCATAATGCATTAAAAAGATCGGAACCGATTACAGAAATCGTCCAATCCACTGCAATAGATAGTTGAATCCTAAATGAATGATGAAAGCAGGTTATATTTGAGATACTAATTTCTCTGTAAGAAACACCCGTAACTAGGTAAAATAGTTAGTCTTTAGAGTATTTTGGTAGCTTAAAGCTCATGCCGTCGAAATAAAAGGTCTCCGACCTTTTACCTCAACTCCAAACTATTACGCAAACTGACATAGAAAGTTGTCTAATGAATTCATGTGATTGCTATGTTGATGCTGACTTCCTCGTCCCTTTCCAATTGTCAAAGCCGATTGGATCTTTTTAATGGCGAATTATCTCTTCCAAGAAGCTGATCAATATGCCATGGCTCGTGGCCCCCTGAGCAACCACGCCGACAATTATCCTGTTACTCTAATGTCGGTACACAATGACATTCGCACATTTCGCGCCGGTTGTTGAACTGACCCCGGCGTGTGCGCATACCTATCCGGTGGGTGGCTCCATTAAAATCAAATTATACAGATTAATCTCATTCAGATTCACCATTGTATTGATGATTATTATGAAAGAATCATCAGACATTATTACCATCGCAGATGAGTTGGGCACAAGAATGATTTCGATGTCGTTAATGTAAACTGTAAATATTTGATTTAAAACAAGGTTTTTTGACACAGTGAAAGCCTTATTCCGCCTTCTGATGCGGTGACTCAGGCCTCTGATGTTGACCCAAATGATACACAGATAATTGATATATGAATCACCTGATTACGTAGTTATAAGATAACAATGATATCGAGTCAAGGAAAAGTGTTGTAGAAATTTTTATCATTTTGGTCTAACACCGCTATGTCATAAATAAGTTTAATGTGTAAAACCTGAATATGGACTAGGTCACATTTCGCAAGCAGCTAGATGTGCAACAAATCACAGATGCAACTATTATGCAAGCGTCAGGTCAAATACCAATAAACTTTGTCGCTTTTTAACTCCAGCCGACTTGTGTGGTCGTCCCGATGGGCTACTAAAGATTTTATGATTACATTTTATTGGTGGACAACGTACTCTTGAATTCCAATGAGTTAAATACATATCTTCGAAGATTAAGAAGTGGCCGTCTTTGGAAATTAATATAATGTAAAAATAAAATGTGGAAATACGGCTCTTATGTGTTACAATTGCAGTGTTCTAAAAATCTTCTAAAAATATTTTCTATTTTACGATGTAGTGGTTCGCGCCCCGGTATAAAAAAAACCAGCGGTTGCGGGATCCTAGTCACCATAGCACAAGCTCTCGCTTAGTTTGGGGCTAGGTAATTGGTGTTTGTTAAAAAATATATATTAATGTATATTTCCAAATAAGGTCATGTTCATAAACAAACCAATTTTTGCATGCGTCAAAACTTGATGGAGTCATCGCACTCGGACGATTTTTTTCCTGAATCATCAGCACTTTCGTTGGTGTGTGTGTGACGCAGGATTTTTATTTTATCAATATATAAGCGACCCGCTCTGACTACGCACAGGTAACTTTATATTAGATTTAGAAAAAATATTACATAAAATGAATATGTCACTCGTACAGAATTAATAAATGTAACTTTTAAAGTCGGCTTAGTAGGTAAGTAGTTCCAGAGATTATTTCCTTTTAACACACTTAAATACAACAAACTATCTCTATATAATATTAGTAAAGATTAATGTAACTGACAATGCATGACGAAAAGTGATGATGACTTAGTGGATAAAGAGGAAAAGGACGATAAAAACATAGAGCCATAGATTGTGAAACTGAGAAATAAGTTAGGAACTGATGAAGTGATAATGTACCTAAGAGAAAAATATACTCGGGAGATAAAGGCAGATATCTACTGACTAGTAAATACATATGTAATTTTACCATCGGTTCGGTCGAACCGTTCTTTATCGTTTGTGCTTCATTTAAGCCCTGTTTTAGCCATCAGTGCCTACAGGTCACGACTGCGGTTAGCGGCTGTACTCCACGTCTTTGCGGTGGAATCATCGGCGAAATAAGTTGTCAGACGATTTGTTGTCGTCATTACTCCACGAATTTCAAATCATTGCCGTATTAGAGCCTAATGGATATGTCGGGCAATTTCACGTTTTGACGAATTCATCTATCTTGTTATTACACTAAAATTGCTCTTGTTGCCGTCTAATGACTTTGTATTAAATTTTCTCTTGCGTTCTGATTTTGAAATGAAGTTTAATACAACTGCAATATTAGAAGTAAAGTTAATAGCATCGTGGATTCGTAAGTACTTTCTGCGCAGTTAAGAATAATCAACGTTAGAATTTGATTCCGGCGTAACTCAGCTACCGCGCTATCAGGTTTCAGTTTGCAGCATGTTAGAAAGTGGCATCTATAGCACGGATTCGCGGAAGGAATAGTTGATGGTGTTATAGCTAGCGTTATCTAAATGTAGTGCAAAGTAAACTGCAAGTCGTCAAGTGCACAGGGCGCAAGGGCACACGACCGGTTTCGCGACAGACCGGAAAATTGCTGGGCGACAAAGCGACGCCGTCGCGACGATGGGGATCCTGTCGAGGAAAGTGGATATTAAGCTGACGCATCTTCCTGGAGGTCCCTAAGGCAATACTTGGATGAAATTACACACTGATAAGATAGGGTTAGTTGGTTGTTGGTGCCTATAGTTATAGCCATTTCTGTTATTCTGAATGCGAATGTTAAATATATTATCTTGCCCAGATTTCGGTTCTGTTGTTTAAGCGATTTTATCGTAAATGCGGCGCGGAGAGTGTATTAATAACTACTGCGATTTTAAAGCGAAAACAATGTATTAAAAATAATCCTCTCTCTTGTGTTTGTCCGCATGTTTGCACTGTTACTTTCTTCATTTACTAAAATGCACTTTTATTAAACAAGTAAGTTATCGCCACTGCAAAATCCCAATTTGATAAATCCATATCAGCAGTCACGCCAATCTCTACAATCTGAGCAGCATTATAATCCGTCACGGTGTATCACTGTTTACAGTGTATACCTTGTTAGAATTCGCTCCAGCTATCACCAGTGATAGTGTTATTCCAATGACAATCGTTATGTCTTACCGAATGTCACCTGACTACGGCTAGGCCGGTCGGGCCGCCCTGTCTAAAACCAGATTCCAGTTGTCGTCGGAATGGGTTAGAGGCATTTAAGCGTTTGATAAAATGAGCATATTGGTCTCTGTGAGTTTTGTTTCTATTTGGAATTCTTTGGGATTATTTCTTGCCTGCAGCATCGGTGTCCAATCCCATGATCGTCATTTGTTTATTGTGAAACGTATTAAAAAGAGAGCCGTCTTTAAACGTATAGTTTTAGTACCTGAAAACATTTTATACATTTGATACACCGCACTATGGTCTAGAACCCTATTCTAGCGCGAATTAATTCGATTTCTAAACTACGGCCAATATTACTTTATTTAATTGTATTTGACAGTTTATGAGGTGTACTAAAGCTACTAATAAAAATTGGAGGCATAAACAGATAGTTACATGGTTAAAATCATACTCAAAACGTAAGTACCTACATATTTACATAATACGAGCATTTTATCTGCGCACAGTTAATCTCTTACTGTGAGTGTTTATAAAGATTAATTGCAATGAATTTTGTGTTTTTATAATGAGTGATGTATCCCAAGGTAAGTTCTGTTATTGTTGCTTATTATTATCAAATAGTTTTGAGTGAATATCTTTTTAATTTTGGTACTATCACAAATTGATCTTACTATGAAAGTAACTAAGGTTTTAAAAAATGGCAGATGTTGGCATATGTTGTTAATGCTTTTATTCGATCAATTAGCTCAATATCTTTTTATTAAATGATAATTTAAAACAGCCTCATGCAGCCGATATTTTTTTATTATTTTTTTCAGTAATTACCCGCAAGGAGCTTTTTGAGGAGTGCGTGACCCAAATTTAAGGATTTAAGTCGATGTGACTGCTGTGATGCATTAGAAAATTATTTGCTAACTAAAAGAGGACTAAAAGGAGATAAAATAAAAGCTAATTTGCTGAAATCCCACATAGAGTCATATCCCACATTTCAATCAAGGACAAATTGATAAAACATAAATTAAAATTGGATACAGAAGCTTCGAATATGCTAAAAGCACTTCCAGGACCCTCTGGGACAGGTTCAGCTTCATCCGATTCCGATACTGCTTGATTGTATTATTTATCTTAAAGTTTGTCTTGATTTTTCTAATTTAATGCTTAATTATTATTATTATGTTATTAAACTAATGTGTATTAGTTATGACTGTATCATTTTTATATCATCATACAACTATTTACAACAGTTACAAGCTATTTAAATAGCACGATTAATTAATTCGTGCTAGAATTGAGTTCTAGCCCACAGTGCGCCGCGTCGTGTTTAGAGATGGTTGTTACCTTCTGAATTATAAACGAAACACTCCCCTCGAGCAAAAACGACAGGTGTTTTCCCTTCCGACCCATTACCCTCCCCGCAAAAGGTGCAACGGCCTCCAAAACTGGGTTCGTCTATGAACAAAAAACGAACTTCCTCGGTATTCCCGCGAGATATAAAAGTTAGACAGCCACTTGTTCTATCAGAGGTCAAAGAACGTTAACTTTTTCTAAGCAATATCCTCCAAGTCTGGCAGTCTGGGAACGACTTGGAAATTAAAATGGAAACGTTCCGTTAACGGATGCAAAGGTCTTATTGGATTTCGCGAGCTCTGAGCCTGTTACTCGTAGATGCACGTTTCTCTCATTGAAGTAGCTTCGCAAATTGTTAGCTTTTTTCAAGGCTGAGGATGATCGTCTTTTGTTCTTAGGCCAATTAGAACTTTTCGAACCTGAAATTGATTTTCTCTCTGTAATTAAAAATTGTTTAGTTGCGTAATTACACAAAATCCTTGTTCTTACCATACTATGCCAAGCCAGGTGTCCTTCGTATCGACTGAATAGAACCATAGTATGATCACGATCTTACCAACCTTCAATTACATCTTCAATTTTGCCACTGACGTCACCAGGGCATGTGTTTACAATCATCTGCGTTACATGATTACATCAGCGGTTTAATCTAATCGCGGTCTTGCGATCCGTAGGTTTAGGACGAGTTTAGTGGAGACCTTGTGTAGGTTTAAAATGGTCGGTGTTTACTTTGTATTGTGTCATTTTGGTTAACATTGACGAAATTGTGTGCCATTACAGTACTTCTATGATTCGAAAAGTCACTCGCTAGATGACCGGTATTTATCAAGGCATTTGTAAATTTTAATGAAAACTTAGAATTTGACGAGTTAATTGATTAGATAGTAGTTTGCAACAACAAAATATATGTATGTATAGCCTGACCAGGAATATATGGGACCTCGCGATATTGCGGAAAACAACTGGAACTGATTTCTTTTACTGGCAACAGAAACCTCAAATCGTCATTGACATGTCAACAATTGTCATAATGATTAGTGTCAAAGTGGACGCGTAATAAAATTATCGACCAAGTGCAATTTTTATGTGAAAAAAATACCGAGAACTATTTGTTTCTGTAAAAGAAAAGTGGTTTCACATGTGCTGTAGTATTTTTCAACAAGAAAGTTTATGTAATCTTCACGGTTTCTTTTTTTATACGAATTTTTGGTATGTGCGATTAGTGAAAATTGCTTACTGATGGCGGATAATATTTTAATAACAATTTTGAAAAAATGATTTTAATAAATACTTGTTTTGAGTTGAATTTTCTATATTTTGACCCTACTTGGATATTTCAACTAAAATAGTTCATAGAGTTTTTCAAGATTCCGTAAATTTTGATAATATTATAAATGACATCATTTAGAAAAACAATGGATTAATGTTTATTTTACCCGTCAGTGGTTTTGCAAAAATAATTGTGTTTTGGTCCAAAACTCAATTCCAATATGACATAGAGCTACTGAATTTAATAAGTAGGTACTCAATTTGCGAGTGTTCTGTCGTGTTCTTTTAGCGTAGAATCTGTTATCACTCGGCAGCAGGCTTTAAAAATTATCATGAATGTAATCATATAACAATTATGTTTTTTTATGTTCAGTTGCCAATCTACGCTGGTATGAGTATACCGAGTGTTGTCATATAAAGAGGATTCGAAGCGCCCTTAATTCAGGTCCCATATATTTCTGGTCAGGCTATATATGATATTAAGACCCACGCAGAGCTGCTGTAACGATTTCACAAGGTTCGAAGTGAGATGATTGCCGCGAAATTTTACATTATCTATTTCAAATGTCAAATATAGCAACGTACACGATCTGACGTTAGTTCTATCACCGGCCTGTACCACTAAGTTGTACAAAAGTTAAGTATTTACTCATACAGTCTTTTTCGAAGATATCGCTGCAGGTAAACATCGCGAGGTACCCTGCTCACTTGTGGTTGGATGTTGGTTAGAGGTGTGCAAAATGGAGATTGGCCAAATCCAGTGGGTTGCCATAACCCACTGCATTCAAATTGCCAAGAAAGTCTTGGTGTGTTCATTCCACATACATATTGATAATCACCCTCAGTAGTCAGGTATATTACCATGAATAAAAAGAAGACACGATTGGTTGCACGCTTTTTGGATAATCAAGATAATAACGTTAATTATAGTAGGACACAAAAATTAATAAATTTCCGATCGATAAACATTTGAGGGTCCAACCGCACATCATAATAAACGTTTTAGAATTAAAAGGGCTGTGTATCGCAGCGGATGCCCGCTGTCCAGAGATACGCAGAACGAGCCTATATCCTGCGCGCACGCAGAGGTTGAACGACCCACCGCGGAAACCGAAGATTTGATACAGAATTATCACTGCTGAATGTAGGAAAAGTAAAACCTCAAATAATAAATATAACAAATACAATAACTCAAAGTAAAATAAAACACTCTTTAGATGGAAGGAAGTAGAATTGATTTCGTTTCCAGAATTCGAGCGCTTTGAATCGAGTTACAATTATTTTGAAAGCAATTTAAAAAAGTTATAAAATCTCTGACAGTTAAATACTTCTTCGTAAAATCACACTTTGGGTTTATGTTATGGAAATCTATAGGTATATTTGAAGTTCGTTAGGTCATACGTTAGTCTGTCATATCAACTTTGTAAGAAAATGAAAATACGTAAACTATCACGGCCAACCTATTTTCGATAGTTTTATGAGCCGTTCACCTACGTATCTTACAGTTTACGATGCCTAGGCGCCGTTTGCTCCTTGTAAACGTTTTTGCACGTACGTATGTTTAAAAAATACACCTTAATTTTGCTTCAACTTTCCGACCGTCTAGCTAGAGTATAGTTAGACTGGCACATTAGAATATTTATTTATTTATATTAGGAAGACCAAGGTTTCTAATCTAAAAGTAACTATTAACAGTAGCAATGAAAAAACCCCTATAGGTCCTCACAAATAGGAAATTGAATATAAAGCACAAACAGGATAAAAAATAAATAAATGAGAACATTGTATAAATCCCTATTACTAACATACTACAAGATATTTAGTAACTGAATAATATCTACTTATGCTTATGTATATTACTACTACAAATCATGCTTGAAAAAACGCCCGCCCAGCAGCCGCCTAATTGTCGATATACTAGTACAAAAGAGATCGAGATGCCTATAGTTAGTTGAAGCCTTCGGTAGATATAAAAGTGGGTTAAATCTAATAGAAGTATCAGACCGTCCTCTATCTCCCTCTTTCATGCAATACGTATGCGAAATTCCCTATATATAAACTTTTATCCCCTATTCCACCCTGTTCATATTTTTTTCCCAGAGCTTTTGTCTTCAAGGGTCGATATGTCTCTTATTAAACATTTTTATTGGTTCTGTTGGCAAACAGTTTCAATTTTGTGAGACGAATATAGTTAATTTGTGGTACTTTTCAGATCAGTTTCAACCAAGGTCTAAACTTTACAGCTCGCAATAAAATAAAGACAACAGTACCCTTGTGTAATGTACCGCAACTAAAATATAAATCATTTTGAAGAATTGTTTGCTTTGCCGATTGCGGAGTTATGTGGGTGGCAGTTTATTGTTAAGACTCTAATCTTATTGCAAAGATTGTTCGTATTAACGAGCATAGATAGCAGGATCTGATTGAAGACGTGATAGATGATATTTTGAGATTTATGTTATGACTTTATCAAACGAATGATTCTATCATCATCATCATCATTCATAACTTCAGGCTTTATTACGTCCCTGTTTACTTCCAACTATTATATTACTACGTTTTATTTCTATATTTTCTCAGGATTTATTTGCAACATTACTTTTGAAATCTCATTTACTTTAACTCCAGCTCAATCTCAGGAAAATTTCTGCAATATACACTATGTATCAGTATTCTAATGATCGCAATGATCGTTTCTAATTATCACCTTCTCTCTATATGGCTTCGGTGGACGTGCTAAGGTCTACTACACATTTCGATGTTATCATAACAGTAAATATCCAAATATGGCAGACCATGCTAGACTATTCAGTAAACGTTCCTGGCAATAAAGGCATCACTCGTGAGTTGTGACTCATGTGTTAGAATGTTGAAGAAAAATACACCGTATGGGATATACATAATTGGTTCATATTGAAAATACGTTAAGAGCGTGAGACTTGGTGGGCGATAGATAAGGATTACCTACAGCTAATGTTACTCTACTTATTTTGGTCGTTTCTTACGAACTGGCATTTGGGTGTTTGTGTAGTATGGTAATGTGATGTGTTTGTATTTCATTAGAGAATACTTTTAAAACATTGAAATGCCATTTAAAACCAATAGTTTCAATCTATCATGCCTTAGCGATGATTTTAAACGATGGGTGCAGTTAACGGCTGGGGCTGTTATTATTCTTACCACACTACCTCAAGACTGAAATCCCTGTGCAGTCGATTCTCAATGATAATAGGGAGTATTAGAAAGCAACTGCCATCCATTTAAATCTTCAAATGTCGAATCTGGTTTTATCCCTAGTGACATTTCATTACGCAAGTTAAAGGTATACCTAGTTGCTGAACATATTGCTTCTCAGAATAAGGTGCGAGTCGCACCCGTATTGCCTTTTCTTATCAGCGCTATCTTCTAATAAAATATAATTTAGTAGTTGTCCTGTTGATACTATCAAAGTTGACTTGCTCAACATCTTGAATTTATGTTCACACTACGACATTTCGTAAATTTGTAATGTTTGAAGCTCTACTAAATCCCGGCAACTATGGCTATCAGTTGCTTTAGGTTAGGTGTCTCTAAAATCTAGAACTCCTTGACTTAACTTCGCTCATATAATACCTTCTAATGTAGAGTAATTTCTCATAACCGCCATATGTCACACGTTAGTAACCGTCGACATTTCAAAACTATCACAACCTTTTCCTACCAAGAATGGTATCGTATTAATTAAAAGGCGGCCTCGGCCGGCCTTGCCTCCGTTTGCACAGATGCGCAAGCGCCGCGGTCGAAATGACTCAGCCGGGTAACGCGAATGTGAAACATGCTTAAGGCACGTTAATTAATTAAAAAGTTATGCAGCATTTAAAAAAAAAGTTCTAAACTGACAAATGAGAAATGGATTCAGAAATCAGGTCACACTGAAGGATCTTTGTGTGAGATCAAGGATGCTTTCGGTCCTTCTTCGGTCCAGTTCGCCTTCGGTGTTCCTTTCGATCTCATAGGTCCAGTTCTTAGGTACGTCTAGTGTGTTTGTTACGACCTATTTGCATCCTTGATCCCTGATAAATAACTTGATGAAAAAGTTCGTGAATAGTCCGGCTTCACGCCAGCCTCACAAATGGTTTGTTAGCTGACATGTCATCAGTCATGGGCGGCTTCCAGTAACGATTAGAATTGATAAATCAGCATTCAAACTTAGAAATTACTGAAATAATTACTATTATGATATGCTTATGACGTTCACACCTTACGTAGGTGTCCTAGTGACATTCGCGTCCATATCACCAATTATCCGCGAGCATGTTGTAACCGACTCGTGCGCATTACGCCATCACTTACGTTAACCACTTCTCATAAAGGGCCATCAATCTGCACTATGTCAGCTTGTATCGAAACATAATTGTCACTCGGTCAAGTTTGTTACTAACTTTGATTAGTAACATTGTTTGCCCTAGATTTAGTATTCGATTAATTTTGTGTTGCATTTGATAATTCAAGTATCTTGATTTTGATATGGATAACACTATCTTCAATGAGTGCATAATTTTTTTTTAAGTCGAATACGGGATTCTCCTTTCCAAATTTTGGGTAGCATTTAGCAAATCATCACCATCATCCAAGCGTTATCCCGGTTGTGCGCTCGCAGCGAGGCCCGGGGTCCGCTGACCATGATCCAGGATTTGGCAGATCAGGTAATTACAGTGGAGCGACTGCCATCTGACCTCCGTAATCCTGTTAAGGGGAACCTGACCAGTTTTGGATCATGGTTACACGAACAGCTAGTCAATCAATATATTTTTCTTTGGAATACGTTTCCAATTAGAATTCAACTTAAGAATTTGCGCCCTCAAAATTCATAAAAGAGCCACATAAAAGTGACCATAAACCGAGCCGCCGAGTTGCCAAACGTGATTGCTGGCGATGAATCACCATGACGGCTTGAGGCACGTACCTTTATGTAACACATACATGACACATTGTTGTGGTTCGGGGGCCTTAGGGCGAAGGGAGAAGATATGCAGCTCAGGAATCTGTAACATTCAGAAAGAGTGACTCACTGTTGAATTCTCCTGAATTTGAGAATTTAAACGCCACGTCACACTTCAGTTCTTCGATCTGCGGGCAATTTTATTTTATGTTACTACCACATGCCCTCTTCAATTGTATTGATGGAAGAGTGATTTCCTATATCTTTCACTGTTTTATTTCACTTGAGCCGTATAAGGCGAACCATTCGTATGGCGATATATCAAATTGAAGCCTATTCAATCACCCGACAAACGGTTGCAGGCTGGCGAACAATTACCCAAGCAAGCGCCTATTGCAAAACCTTCGTACCGTCAGCAAGATATTGAAATGTTAAAGTTTTGTTAACATCTCTCCCTAGCTTTAACTTCTTACTTCCTTGCTACATTTATCGACGATAACCATTTCGATAATATTAATATTATGGTACAGTCAAACGGTTACTTATTATTAACTATGAACTTTATAATGCTTTCTTTTGTAGTTATTTTGGCGATTAAGTTTTTTATTCAAAATGGGGTTGCTCTTGACAGTTTAAGACAGAGAACACACATTGTCAGTAAAAATAAATCCGGAAAAATGCAAAAAAAAACTTCGCTCGTATTCGGGCTAAAAATTTTTAGCCAGAATCTAACTAAAGGGTTTAACTAAAAGGAAATTTATGTCGTTTGTGTAAGTAGATCCTGGAGAGTTATGACGAAAAGCGGTTTATGCACTTCTATCGGTGAGTGTACAGCTGCGCCTGAGCATAAGCTCGTTTTGGGCATTGGTCAACGCGCATTAGGCCCAAATATGGCGGTGTGACTGGTGACACGACCAAATATGGGAGGTATCTCGTGTAAACTGTGCCGTTCGGGTTTTTGCACCTCTTGCAAGGGGTAAATTGCAACATTGTTCAATGTTCGCGCGTGTGACTGAATAATTGGCCATGTGTAAGGTGCTCGTAACGAGTGAGGCAATTTAAAGGACACTGGAGTTGATCAGAACAAATCAGTGAATCATGCAACAATGTGACACTGACAACTGATGATGATGTTGCTGGCCAATATTCAGAATGCTAGAATATTGTTGTGTTTAAATAATGTTACTATAGTAACTTTTTCAAAGCTCAAAAGATGGTGATACAAGTATTTGTAGCCAGCAGCCAGGGTCATAGAGTCACTACAACCCTTCCTCCTAATACATATAAGTTTTTGTATCACGGTGGTACCCTAAAATAGGCTTAAGCCACAAACAACTCATTTGCATGTAATGATGTCAAGTTGTTACGGCAAATGCTGGTACTGATAACGCTTCCTTTAGCATGTGAAATGGTTAATAGTGGTAGATGGTGTTAATGCCCGCTGAATTATGGCCCTGACTTGTGCCAAATACTTATCGGGGCTATTAACTATAGCATAAAACATTTGAGGAAAACCTGAAAACACTAATTGCAGTTTGATACCTACGAGTGACACAAATAAGGAAATAATAAGTTTGCCTACCTACAACACTGAAAAACTATTTATATCCAATACTTCAGAGATCATGTTTCCAGACACAATAAAAAGTCAATGGTTATGAGGCTGCCGGCGGTCTTCCGATCCTCAAGGGGTTAATTAATTAATTCATCATTATCATTAATTATGTATGGCTTCTGCTGCTCTACCCTCAGATGCCCACGTCCAATTGTCGAATCCAGTTCATTGCTGCCGGAGCGAGTCTGAGTGATCTTTTTTAGAGTGGCTCATCATTAGTAGTTTTATTGCTACAAATTATAAATGCCATCTAACTAAATGCAGTTGCTTGTTTAGATAAAACTCAATGTTTTGAAGACATGACGGGTCAGATCGCAAATTGATTAACCCGCCGCCCTTGCTATCGGACCCTGATAACGTTATCAATGTATTACGCCGATGTCTACTTTGATGTCGCCGCTTCTGTGTTCTAATACAAGACTCATAAGATTTGATTATTAAAAAATAAATGTTGTGTTGCGAAAATGTTTGAAAAACTATTTGTGATTTTTTTATTTAACACAAAGTCAGATCGAGACATGGTTCGAGTATCAGTGGTAGAAGAGCTTTTGAAAGTTTAGGAACATTCTAACACCTTTATACGCTGACCTAATATTTTACCCCCTTCAACCCCTTCATGAAATCTGATCAGTTGCAGCATACTGCATATATTTCGCGCAACAAACATACTCATAAACTGAAGACCCTTCAATTGTCTTTGACAAAGCCAAAGTTCCTACAGTAATACCCTAGAGGTTCTAGAGGCATTTTCAAGTCTATTCTTCACGCTCGTTCACCTCTCATGCTGTGCTGGCTTGAGTGACAGGACAGGGCTACAGTCAAAAATACGGACATCGAGTAAAGGCTCAGTCCACACAATCGAGTTACCTTCCTTAACTGCCTCTAAAGCTTAAGCGATAAATGTAAAAGTTACATTCTTCATCAAACCTCTTGTTTTTTTTACCTACTTAAGTTAAGATCGAGTTTATTCGCGAAGTGAGAATTCGTTTCTAGGGTAGTTCGTAACTAAGATTATACTCGAAGGTTTAAAGATAGTGAATAAATGTAGGGTGTGAAGTAAGAGCTAGTTTAGAATTTAAAAGCCCTGCGGGTCAGTGCAGCGCCGTTTACGATGGAACCAATTAGCTGAAGCAATAACTGACTAATTGCTTGTTTGCGCTCGGTTTTACGAGCTGTCGCACTCGCACTTGACTCGACCTGCTCGCTGTCTTTATTACAAACCTTGAGTTATGATTGATAAATCATAATCTGTACAAATTACTCTGTTCTGTTCTCTTTAGTGAGGATGACCACTTCGAACCCGCCAATCTCCTCGAGTGTGACGTATACAAGGTCATCACCAAGATCATTATATTGAATAAATTTCCGCATTTCTTCAAGGATTTGAACAAAGACACATGGAGGAAGTGCCCCTCTTTATCGCTCCTCATCATCATCCCGTTCGTGCATTCGCCAGGGCCCAGGGTCCGCTTTTTCCCTTATGACAGATCATGTTATTACAGGTTTTCCTCCATTTTCTTTGGTCTCCGTTGTAGGAGACACGGTTTTTTATTTAACTTGTAGAAGCATTCTTATGACTGACCAGACCAGGGCCCGTTGACAAGATGCCATCATAATATGCCATAAAGCGAAGTTCGCTATCACTAACAAAATGTATGAAACTAACATAAGCCATCGATCGAAACATCACGTGAGTTTTGGATACATATTTTGACATTTCGTTGGCGATATCGAAGTTCGCTATAGAAAGATTGTACATCTTGTCTAGCCGCCCAGTTGCCGTTTACTTCTGGACGTAGTGTCTGATGTTATCGATGTACAATAACAATATTTTAAAACTAAAGGAGGACTCTTAAAAAAGCCGACACGACGTTGGGGGACCACAAATCGATTAGGTACTCCTCTTCGGACGACGATAAAATCGATATCGACGCTTCTGAGGACGGCGGCGTCTCCAAACTTTCTTCTTTCGGAACACACGCGCTCTCGGACGTCCAGTATTCCTCATTCGCACTAACAAACAACAAACGTGATTTTAATGCTTCATCCATCTTATCATCCAATTCGTTAGACACAAATATAATAGGGCCAGTAAATTTAATAAGCAAAGACGCACCACATTTAACAGGATAAGAATACATACGACCTTCCAATAACCTTTTTAACATACTAGGCACACATTATTGATAAGAAAACTCTTCAAATAAAATAACCTTATGAAAATCAGGTTTAAATTCTTGCATAAAGAACTTCTTGATTACTTGTTGATTTTCTATGTGAAGTTAATTAGTCAAATCAATATTGATCGAAAGAAAGACCAACCGGCCGAATTTGCTTAGATGATCACAGATTTATAAGCCCCGTTGGTCATAGTCAAACTGGTTAACACTGTTGATTCGTGTAATAATGCTGTTTAAACTTTTTGTTTTACCACAATTTACAACATTTTTAAAATACATGTTCACGGCTCGCTTAAATTGAAATATTGGATGAAGTTTTTTTCGATTTATAAGCAAATTAAATTACACATTAGTAATGTTGCAATAAATTTTAATTCGCCGGCTGCGCGTGCGCACAATGCACGCAATCGCCGCTAATAGGGTTGCCAAGGATGTTATTTTATTCTTCATAATTATTGTTTATTATCCTTAGTGGATGCGCTTAAATGTAAAATCATAAAATACCTGATAAAAATAACAGTTCAGTTCAACGCCATTATTGTTTTCTATCAATACTTAATAAACACAAATAGTGTGAGCTTTTGGATCGAATCCGGGGCAGATGGTCGCTCAGATCATCGGATGCCAGACTTGACCACGTTGTTTTTCAACATAAGTATTTTTTAGGCAAACGAGAACATTAATGGTCCTATGAATCCTACCTGTGGGTTGCCGGATTCAGGATTTACCCTTAAGTACCATATATACATGTTTTTAGCAACCCTATAATCTGCGCGTGATTCACTCCCAGCTCCACCGGACACGGAAATGGCTTTTGTTTTCTTTTCGTTCGCCTCCTCCGAAGCTGTGCTGAATGTGCTTGAACGCTCTCTTCCGTAACTTGTAAATGTGATTAGTGTTTGAATATTGACTGCGTCGTTGGTCTAGTGGTCAGCATGGTACCATCCACAAGGTCCCGGGTTCTTATCCCGGTTTAGGGCGAAAGTTTTTGGGTTTTTCTCCATTGATAAAACTCGGACACAGCTCCGAAGTCTGAAGTTGGTGGTGTTAACACCCCCGTGTTTCGGAAAGAACGTTAAGTCGTCGGTCCTGCGCCTGATCTTTTCGGTCATGACGGACTCACGAAACTATGAGAGTGAACGAAGTGTATTGCGTACTTGTGCACTATAATATCTACAGTTGGCTTAACTCTGTTGAGATTGGCTGCTGTAGTCAGAATTCGGCTAGGAGGACATCATCATCATTCTTGCAGTTATCTATACCTAGTATTGATCATACCGTAGGAGAGGCGAGCGTTCGGTATGGCTCCTTTAAGCTCTGACGAGTCCTAGGTGCGATTCCTATAGTTTATAGAACTATACATTTAAAACCGAAATTAGCCTTAATACCTCCTTACTGGATCTACTCCGACGGTGTAAGCATAAATAAACGTAGAGACGACTATGCTTATAAACGAACAGACGGTCTATATTCCCTCTGTCAAATAACAAACTGTCGAATTCCTTGACATAAATTAATGATGAACCATTTTTAATGGTCAATTATCTATTGTTATACCGTATGATGGCCAGTTAAATATTGCCGTATCGAATTTCTATCAAGCGTTCGGTGTCCAAACAAGAGCTATCATTGGAGGTGACGAAATCCTAATTAAAGAAGCTGTGCCGTAGCAATTTGATCCCAAACACCCTTGAATAAGATTTAAACTGGTGTAGTTTTGAGGCATGTAGAGTTGAAGCATCGAACTAATGTCTGTAGTCTGCTTAATTGTTTATTTATCGAATGAACGAAGAACTGAAGAGCAATAGAGGGATATCCAGTAGGTTTGTACTCTAATATAGGGTATAAAATGTGTTGCTGATTCCTATGCATTAATTTGTTGTGCCTTGATACCCACTCTATCACCCTAAAGATATTTTTTTTTATCATTTCCGCAGTCTAGGGTCCCTCCTTTATTTTATCAGGTATTATATGTATTATATTATATGTCTTGTGGACAGTAGGACACTTTTACTGCAAGTATAGCTTTTCGGCCTGAACTGCCTTCATGAAAGGGCAGGGCTTTCTGGATCTATTTCAATCGTGCGTGACTCAAATATAATGTTATCATCATTACAACGAACAGAGCGAAATGTGAATGTTGCATCAGTCTAAATGTAAATGAAGTGCTCATGTAGTTTGTTAATCAATATTTTTCAACTGTCTTTGTACCTTTCAGTTCCTGTCTCTTACATTATGATATCAGCACAAGCTATCTTAATGCACATAGAATCTTGTGTAGGGTAACAAATATTTTTTATATAAGTTTATTAAATATTTAATAAATTTAAATATTTTTCATCTTGTACGGCAAAATATGTATCATGGATTGGGATTACACGGATTTGCAATGGGATGGATACATGAATAGGGATCGCACTGGTGGACAGTCCGTCCAGTGGAAATTCCTGGTCTCTTTTGAATACGTCATTGCGTGACGTCAGCGACATCTACCCGAGCTGTATTGCAACAGCAGTGGGCTAAGTAGTTATACCCTACATCTTGCCCGACGTTACCCTACTACCGCTACTAAATCATATTATGCTCTTATGCTCTGTTAGTCGCTGAGTATTGGGCCTCAAAAATATAACAGAGTTGACACTAAAAAAAATATGGACCATTCATAAGTTCCGTAAAGTCAAACCATACTAACAATATCTCTTTCTTTTACAGACATACTCCGGCCTCTTCTGCGTGGTGGTGAACCCGTACAAGAAGCTGCCGATCTACACGGAGAAGATCATGGAGAGGTACAAAGGCATCAAGAGGCACGAGGTGCCGCCACACGTGTTCGCCATCACAGACACAGCGTACCGTTCTATGTTACAGGGTAAGGACATAAGCCAAGTAGCAATAATTTTTTCTTAATTCTTCTTAGTGCCAAAACCATGCTCTAAGGCTTCTACTTGTGGATTTATAGAAGCTGAGACGCATCGCCTTAGTAAATTGCTACGCAGCAACCGGTGGAGAATTGGTCCTAGATATCAATTCAATGGTCTTTTTGCTGAATGACTCATTGGGTCTTGATTCGTCATGATCATGAGTCAAGTCCCAAGTGACAAACGTTACTCAAGATAGTAGAGTTTTTATAATCTTTGGTAGAGTCACTAACTCAACGGTTCTTATTAATCGAGATTCTGTGTTTGTAATATAGACAATGTTTTTCAACCAGCTGCCCATCAGAGCTGAAGATGATGTTATGAGAAACAAACTTCTGGCCCATTGACATCCCTTTTGTTTCCATTGGTGATATTCTTGGCGTAAAGTCTGTCCGTAAGCCTACGGTTGTCCTTTGACTTCTAGGCAGCCCGCATTTGATGAACTGACATAAATGCCAACAATTTGCCGCAAATCCTTGGTGCTCTGAATACTATTCACTAATAGCGGATTCATTGGCGTTTGCCACATACCATAATTAATTAGACTAGAGAGCTTAAAGATCAAGTGCCTTATTACTACGGTTAGACTATTGAGACTGTCTAGTACTCTAGCACGTATTCTAGCCCAGATCGTCTGATGAATGACCTTTACGAGCAAGATGAAGATGTAATCTGTTGGGATATTATGATGTACGAGGGTCAAACTGAAAGTTCTTAGAAAATCAAAAACTGATTACATTAGCCAGTTATTAGTTTTATTATATCTTTTCAAAATATTGTCCATTGACGTCAATACACCGCTGCATGCGATGGAACCACTGGGAAAAGCACTTTGCCCACTCGTCCTTAGGGGTCTCTTCAATGGCATCGCGATACGCAGCCACCGCTTCTTCAGCATTCATAAACCGCTTTCCTTTAAGTTTTTCTTTAATTTTTGGAAATAAATAAAAATCACAAGGCGCGAGGTCGGGGCTATACGGCGGGTGACCCAGTAATTCAACGTTTGATGTCGCCAAATAGTCGATCGTTCGCTTGGCGGTGTGCGACGAGGCGTTGTCGTGGTGAAGGAGGATCCTACTGCGAGGTCGTTTCTCTCGAACTTTTTCCAAACCAAGTGGCAAACAATTGGTAGTGTACCATTCTGCAGAAACTGTTTTTTGATCCTCTAACACAATTGTTGCGAAATGACCTATCCTTCCAAAGAACGAGGCCACCATTTTTTTTCCCGCACTTCGATCTCTCTTCACTTTAGTTGGCAACTCCTCGAAAGGAAACACCCACTGAGCAGTTGTCTTTTGGTTTCAGGATCATAACAGTAAATCCAGCTTTCGTCACCTGTTAGTATGTCGAACACAGCATTTGAGTCACCTCCGTTAAATCTTTCAATCATTTTACGGCACCAATCCACACGATGGAGTTTTTGAGCCTTAGTCAAATTATGAGGTATCCACCGGGCGCAAAGCTTCCTGACCGCTAAATGTTCGTGGAGGATTTTGTGCACTTGACTCATACCGATGCCTAAGCTTGTCCGAATCTGCTGATAGGTCACTCTTTTGTCAGTCTCTATCATACGCCGCACAACACAGATGTTATTTTCAGTCGTCGCCGTAGAAGGCCGTCCCTCACGTACATCATCAGTGAGATTAGTGCGACCACGTTTAAACTCATTAAACCAGTTGTAAACAGTCGCACGAGATGGGGCTTCATCGTGAAAGGCCAATCGTAGTCTATCATAACTTTCTTGTTGACTTAAATGACATCGAAAGTCATAAAAAATCATTGCACGAAAATTTTCTCGTGTTAAATTCATTTTGACGTGACACAGACAATTTTCAATTTGCCGCCAAGTCGTAAAACAAATGACAAATGAATGAAATATATACTCAGTAATATTGGCAAAGAGTTCTATTTTCAAATTTTAGAATATTTTTTTTATTATATTGTTTATAAGTGGCCAGTTCTAAGAACTTTCAGTTTGAACCTCGTAGGTGCTAAACGCAGCGTTTATTTCATCGATATTGTGTGTTGTAGGTACTAGGTATTTTTATTTATTAACATCATGTGTGAGTAAGTAACATTCTCCGAATATAATATACCGAATTTTACGGCTATCAATCCCAACAGATAAACCCGGGATTCGAACCCGGGACCGCTTGGACAGAAGCCAGCCGTGCTGATTAGACAAACTAGAGGATTACTACTCCTGCCTCATTCAGAATCGTCACTTAAACAATACGTCTTGTTTTGTCACTTTCTTTGTCAATTAAATAGAAAAGGACTGCTTGAGAAAGATTTACTTTGAGTAAGTTCTTTGAGTACGGCAATTAAAGACTGAAAATCTTGTCGCAACAAAACTACTTGCACTGGTTTGGTGTTTTCCGACTAGTGTTGCCTTTAGTTGTGACACCCACAAACCTATATCAAAGGCTTGTGTAATTTTATCTTATTCAATCTGTGCCGTAATTATAATAGTACTTTCCCTTGCAACCTTTGCGACGTGAACGCCCTGAAACCCTACTCTTTAAACGCAATGTTTTCGACAGTATCCGTCCATTTCACTTATGCTACCGCGAGTGAGCGAGATGGCTAGAGGCTGAAGCTGAAAAGAAAATACGGCTAAACAGAGTAGGTAGTTTGAATTTACACCAAATAAAAGGCAGACTCGTGACACAAGTCGTTAAGTTACTGCTCGTAACTCATTGGCGTATCGTCTAGCGGCCATTAGTGGACAATTAGACAAATGGCTCGCCTCAGAACCAGTCGCTTATCGGCCTGTGATGTCTGCTACGCTAACACGGATTTGTATCCTATTGGAATGTCTTTTAAACGTGTGGAGCTGGTTTAAAGTGATAAAGTCGAAGTTCCTATGGTAAAGACCATTCATGGAAATCAAATGCACAGCAACGCAATATATAGGTACCTATTAAAAATATCTATCTGATAAATCAAAATAAACGACACGTTAACTTTAACTTTGAAAATATATGAGTACATGCTGTGGCGTTACGTTAAGGAAATATTCGTAACATTTATATTGTCCTATAGATATATTGTAACTAACAAACCTATGACCATAACTCACAGATAGACAAGGCAATGTTAGCCTATCAAATTTTTGGAAGCCTACCAAATCCATTTCCACTGCTATCAAAGCGTCCGCTGTGATGAAAAATTGTACTTTTTGTTTGGTTTTCATTATTATTGTGTCTGTGGGTATTTTTTGGCTAATAAAACGTTTTAATAATTTGATAACTGCTAATAATATTAGAACCATCATTAACATACATAAATCACTTTTTTTTAAATTATTTCCTCCACAAAAGAAAAACAGAAAATGCAAAGCAATAACAATTACAATAAAGATGTGAGTATATATTTCCCTTTTGTGAAGACTGGCGCTTGAAATAGATTGTTAAACAATCTGTGCTACAAGACACGGTCTCCACCTCCAGGACACTTATCGCAGATAATTAATTACAAACTTAAGTAGATATAGCAATCAGTTGGTGTAAGGAAAGTGTGTGTGTGTGTGTGTATGTGTGTGTATGTGTGTGTGTGCGTGTGTGCGTGCGTGCGTGCGTGCGTGCGTGCGTGCGTGCGTGCGTGCGTGTGTTTTTATGTGTATGTATGTGTGTGTGAGCGCATAAACGTTTCTACCTAGCCCTACGACACGGGGGTCCTGGGATCGGGTTAAAGCCACTAGGTAGGGTTTGTGCGAATCGATTTAACCTTTCAAATCACTGTAAGGGTGTGATTAAAAAAAAGATATCAGGTTCCATTAATGCTTTTTTTAGCTGATTGTTTGTATAACTTTTCAAATTTAACTTAGTTTGCAATATATTGTAAATTCTCGAGGCCAGAAAATTATATGATCTTTGTGCAAAGCGAGTCCTAAACCAGGGAATATGATATCGATTTAGTCTTATCTCCTGGAACCGGTACCGGAACTTTAGAATAAGTGATAACAGCAGACAAACCAAAGTTGTATTAAACCTTGTTGTGTTATTAGTCATCGAACATCTTGTAGTCCCATAGGTCGAATATACTCTAACTTCTGTATTTCAGTGGCCTGCACATCCGACTATACATTTTTAATGCAAAATCACCCTACATTTCCAACTGCATACAAGCCACAGTGTTTACCTTAATTGAAATGAAATAACATTTATGAAACTGAAGAGTTTACATACATAATGGCGTGGGCACATATTCCCGCACTAGGATTCTGTACATTATGTACATCACTACAGTACAGCAAAATGATCCCTACTAATGAGCAGCGGACAGGCACGCGCAGGAAACACCCACAACTCGTTTCCCAACGATATAGTAAAGGGAGAAGGGAGATAGCACAGAAATGTACACACTAATTACCGAGAGTGAGCCTCACCTTTGTTTGTGCCTTTGTTTGAGACGTAAGACATAATTATTATGCTTTGGAGTGCCCTACACGATTTTTTCTCATTATGAATCATAGACATCACGAAAGCATGGAAAATATGTCTGTTTTTATTTACTCAACAGATTCGTGCAGTGGCTTGGACTAGCAAATGTTACCCATACACTTTTCTCCATCATTAATCAGTCAGTTACTATAGTTTATTGATATTGGTTACTGAGCCTAACTTAACTCTTAGTAGTTACTTAAAATTGAATTTCGCTCACAAAAATTGATCGACTGAGGGGTTGGTAACTGTGTGATTTTAGTGACAGACCCTGGGGTCTGTGTGACTGGGTGGGACTCGACTCCCTATATGTAAAGCGAAGATTTGGGGTTCTAGTCCCTCCGGATGATACAGTCGATCAATTTTTGTGAGCCAAATTTATTTAAATTTCGTAAAAACTTGCAAACGAATTGCTTAAGTTATAAAAATAATAACCGATTTTCTATATTGTCTCGTGTCTGGATTTCGTGTTGTTTCTGATTTCCATAACACAAGTGCTTTAGCGACTTACATTGGGATCAGAGAAATGTATGTTGTGTTGTCCAATACTGATCCAACTTTCTTTAATTCCAGACCGCGAGGACCAGTCAATCCTGTGCACGGGCGAGTCGGGCGCGGGCAAAACTGAAAACACGAAAAAAGTCATACAGTACCTAGCGTACGTCGCCGCCTCCAAACCCAAGGGATCTGGGGCGGTAAGATGCTTTACGTTGATGATTCTCTAAGATAAAAAGTCTTTAGACCGACTTCTCAATTGTCAGATAAAAAGTTATTCGTTGATTAATTGTACAGCGAATGTACATTTTGCACACAAAAATTGATCGACCCTGTCGTCCGCTGGGACGTGTTCCCAGGTCAATAAATTTTTGTGTGCAAAATTTCTTAACTAAACTTGCAAATAGAACGCTTCGATTAAAAAATAATATTATGTAGCGTTTATTTAAAATTAATAAAATGATGACATTACAAAATCAGTTGTGTTGTATGTTAAAATATCATCGACGATCTGTTCGACGAATATTTAGTGACTGTAGAAAAAACAGGAAGGAAATAAGAATATATTTTGGCATTGGAAATCGAGGCTCCTAAATTGATTATTGCTGAAAGCCAAATATGTCTTCGCACATTATATAAAAATAATTAATCGGAATTATTTATATACTATTTTGTGAAATGAAACAATCAGCCATCAATAAAAAACATGATCATTGAATACAGAATCACTTTCAAACTAAGACTTGAAAGAATTAGATAGAATATGTGCAAGAGAAAGTGCAGCCTGCACAAGGTCTATTAAGAATTGTTTTATTTAAATTTATATGCATTTAATTCTCTTTGAGTAGGTTATCCAACTCATTGATGTGTCAAATAAAACGAGCAGTAATAAAATTTTCTACTCGTAAAACTGTAACAGTTGTATAGTACCGCTGCACTGATTACTTCAATTGGATGTTCAGATGTAAATGCAGTCTACAACTGCCATATAAAAGTTATTTAGAGCCTTGTCATGTTCGGTTAAGGTTCGAATAATAAAGATTTCAATCTGGCAATGAAATTTATCTGCTAGATAATAAATTCGCTTGTTTATCGTCGGGGTTTTTAATGACATGTTTTAAATATAAACATTGAAATTGAAAAGCGTGTGCATACTTGCTGAATCGCCATGTTCGGGCGGTAATGTGCCTCGTTATGGCGATTACGCACGAGGTGAAGGTGTAAATGCCATGCCATTTATGGACGCACACAGTTTGACCAATCTCCTTTAGCTTTTAATTGTCAAATGTCGAACTGAATTAATGTTGGATATTGAGTTTGAAATGGAAATTTTTATAGCGTTCCCACTATTGGTTCGACTATCGTTACCGGGTAAGAATTTAAATCAATTTTTATTATGACCATCCGGGCATTGTTTGGGGTCTTTTGATAAAGAAATACAGCTACGTTTATATCTGCTCAAGTAGTTCATTTCTCTGTTGCTAGCCAACTTAACTATCATCCGGTATGTCATCGATATAGTTAAAACATCTTGCGCTAGATTAAATTTTAATTGCAAACGTTGGCAAAAGTGCATTGTCAGTTTATAGTGCAGCGTCTGAGTCATCGATCATATTTTCACATCGGACGCTCCAGCACGTATCGTAGATTACAAACATACTATAGATTCAGCTAATTATAATATTATATGATGAGTGGCTGCATTATTGCGAAAGTACATATACTTGAAAATGCTATTATGTAAAATATATTTATTGTAGCCTTCAATTTTCTCAACTCTTATGGTATAAACTTCTTAGTTTATCTTAACTATGCATTTTATAACTTGCACAATTCCTATTTTTCGTAAAACAATGGCCCAATACCTTCTCTCCGAAACAATGACAACGCTTGTTTGAGCTCTTTATGATCTAGAAATTTTTTATCGTATTGTTATACAGCAATTTCTATGCCTTGAATACCTAGAGTTTATGTGGCCGAAGTTTTGTAACTGAATTTGTTGCAGTTTCTTGCAACCTTAAATACCTTTAGCATTGATTTAATATATATAGGGATATCTCATCACACTGACAGCTATGGCACATGCTCTAATCGGCCGGATCGCCATTTTAAGCCGATTGAGTATCTAATGATGCGTGGTCCGTCAAACAATGAACATGCCTAAGTGTGTCGTCAAATATTGCGAAAATCACAGCTCAATGAATCGTAAAAAATATGGAATGACGTTTCATCGGTAGGTAAATATTATTGATAAGGTTTGAAACCGAAATAATACTTGAAACCTGCTTTAATATTTTATTTTCTAATTTCTTTACGTAAAACATTGCCAATCTTCTATCACTTTCACACCCAAAGCTAAAATGAAACAAAATACGTGTCGTCATCGGAACAAAGTCAATTTTAAGGATGGAGTCGCCAGTGAATTTTTTTTTGTTAAACAAAATACTTGAGTTTTAAGGTTTCCACAAAATTATGTTTGTAAAGAAAATGAAGCAAATTTATCGCAATAAACCAGGACGATGAGTTTTATGAGAAGGGAAAATATAGCGTTGTGTGTTCGTATATTTTTTCTGAATCTGATATGTAGGTATTACACTACACGTAAAGGGATGTAGATGCAAAAAGGCTGCAATTAGGCTAGTATTCGGGGCACCCAGCCTATGTTTTTATGTTGTATTTCACTTGCTTGTTGTTTAACTGTCATATATCTTAGCCATCGGTAAAATCCAATGTAGAAGTTAGGTATAACGAGTACCTAGACTAAAGAAACGGTTTTTAATTTCAGTACAGCAGCAGTACGTCAGGTTACATGTGAACTATAAAACAGCTTTTATTACGTAGTTAATAGGGGGTGGTCTTAAAGTGAAAGTGGGGTACTCTGACATGAGCCGAGTGTACTTACACACCGCAAGTCAGACTACACGTGTTGACCTTGATACCGCTTCTACTCCTTACATGATAAACGCTGTTTTTGTAGTTCAAATGTATGCCTTGACGTACTTCCGACTGAACTTAACTAGGTTACCTTATTCACCTCATTTTTAAATTAAGTTAGCCAACTGTTTAGAAGAGAACCTTCTAGCTACCTTAGCAGTAAATCAAAGTTTTTTCATAAAACCACACTATAATAAATAACTGTAGCTAAAATAAAGACGAAAAAAAGTGTTTTATAAATAGTAATTTCTGCTGGAACTCTTGTTTTTTAACTAACAATAATAAGCTAACAATAAAAACAGCTACAACAGCAACAAGCAGCAATGTTCAAAGCATAAGATACATTTTCAATAGAATAATTTAGTAATCCGATTATAATACTATTACACTCATTAATTAACTAAAATAATACCTGTGGCAGTAGCCTTATGCTTCTTATAAATCTGTGGAACATGTTGTTGGTGTGTGTGTACTATAGTACCTATAGAATATTTTGCCTCAAAATCAATTTTGTACATTATCGTTTCTGTCATTGTCGAGCATCGAAATGTGAACCATCCCCGCATTTCAATGAGTTAGGTTAGGTTAGTTTGTAGTTTAGTGTAGTTGTAGTGTACCTACCCAGAATTAGTGAATTGTGTCAATATAATTATTATTGGTTGTAGTATGACAAGTTTGGACCTGTATAGTAGAAATGTAGAAATATGATTATTATGAAAGTGTCTTCATTAAAAAAATACTCGTATTCTCATACACATAATATACCTAATTTTATGAAAAGTAGTAAATAAAATATAAATCATGACTTTCATCAGTTACTTAATTTCATACAAAACAAGAACAAACAATCTACACCATTACTTCTTTGTTCGTATTATTGGCTTATGAATCGTCATCCATTGCTGCATAATTACACATGACAATTTAAATAGCTGAAGCTTAAGCGGCAATGTATAAACTTAGCCAGTTGAAGCTTCATAAGGTGAATAATAACATGTGCCATGTTTGGGCTTTGATTTTGTATGGCGTAGTGCATCCTTATATATAATAAATCAATGACCTTTAGTAACAAAATCAGTCGGGTCTCTATTGCGCAATGCACTTTATGCCCTAGATTGCATATTTTATCATTTTTATAGTAACATGCAATGACCTGGTTAGAGTAATTCTAGACAAAAAGCGGTACTCGTGCAAATGCGTTTTAATTAAACTTTTATAAGGGCATATTACGATTTTATCTGCGCTTTTGACTGTATATGTACCTTGTACAGTGTCCCACATATGGTGCACCTTGCATGGACGGTGGCATGCAGTGAGGCACTGTCTGTTCCATTTTTGATAGGTGTTGTACATTGCTATGATTTTACACTAAACTTTATAAGGGTCACTGGCGCTGGCATACTCCAAAATAATTTAGATTTAGCATCTGATGGAGCTAGAGATGGATCAAAATACTGACACGTTTCTTAGAGAAAAGTCTAATGCTGGAAACAAGTACTATCATTATGGAGCTGACTTAGCGTAACTTCCACCATAAGAAAAGAAAATATTGGTGCATAAAAGTATTGATTAAATACAGTCTACTTATTTTTTTAGGTCTTGATTTTTTTGTTTTAACTCCAAAAATATCAATGAATAGTATTTTTGAATTCCTATTTAATACTAAGGGTGTTTTAGACTAAATATAATCCTAATTTATTCAAAAACTTGTTCGCTAGTACCATTACGCCGCTCCCATTGGACCATATGTATTATGTCACTAACTGACAATGCAGCTCATGAGCTCAGTGCGGCCGCTCCTTTAGACCTGCAATTAAAAGTGATTCATTCGCCTTTGTTTGTTTGGTGTGAAATTTAAGCTAAATGTAGTACTTTTAAGCT
The DNA here is from genome assembly GCA_949316185.1 of Pyrausta nigrata. Classification (NCBI taxonomy): domain Eukaryota; kingdom Metazoa; phylum Arthropoda; class Insecta; order Lepidoptera; family Crambidae; genus Pyrausta; species Pyrausta nigrata. Next base: position 2,059,126 of record OX438943.1, read on the forward strand.
GAAGGCGACATAAAGTAACATCTTGTGTGAGACGATTTTTCCCCCGAAAGGTTCCAAAAAATATTCTTGAAATCGATCTTTCAAAATGACTGGGCTTTTAACATTTATTATAGCCCGTATGTTAATTGGAGGTTATGCCATTGGTAATTTCTTATTACCCAAAAGTCAATGATCTCAAATTGAAGTCATTGTCTTATGTTTTGCGTAAACTACTTTTATAGAATAACGTTACTTAGAATAGATGTTACTATGTGTTGTCAATTACAATGTATTTAGCACGTGTGACAGTTGCAAAGATATACAGGGTGAGGCAAAGGGATGGCTAGGATAAACCTGATTCTCTGAGTTTTCTATTTTTCTTATCGTATTAACAACTCAGGTGTCCGACATTACGAGCCAAATTGGCGTCTGACATGCTTTGAAAAAGAAGAAAACTGACCGGGTATTGTTGTTATTGCCATCATAGAAACTGAATTCAATTTTAAACTGGAAATGAACGTTCTCAAAGTCGTCATCATTTCATTAAGAAATGGGAATGGACAGCCGAATGTTACACTAATTTACATACACAATACACATACATATACAATGTTACACATTTTATTGTTCGTAGTCTTCGGTTGTCAATTTTACTGTCAGACAGGTCTAAATCGGGGGGCAATTCTGTTTGTATTTTCTGGGCTACCCTTTGGCTCACCCATCCTGTATGTATAGAGACTAAACTACCCCTGGCTACACACTCATGTATTATATTTTTTTCCCCCACGACCACCGACGCCGGCGCAGGGACCGACTCCGCAGTTGATTATAGTAAGTCCGAATGATAAGGCCGAATGTATGCTTGTCGGCATGGGACCATTGTGTGTGGTACATTGTCCTCTATAGGCTGTGGTTGGTTTGGTTTTTAGTATGACGGTATCTTAAGATGTTTAGACCAAACGAGCGAATGTTCTATCTTCACTTTACCTGTATGCTCTTTGTCAATCGTCTAACTGGAAATCAACTATCATATTCTTTAATTAATTCTTGATTCTTGAGGACAATTCATCACATTTCGAATGTACGCTTTATAAATTGTGAGATTCATTTAAAGTTAAAATGCACGTCTGTATGGTCAAAGTTATTTTAAAAACCAATAATGTATTTTTATTGACTTAAATTACTGAAAGAATAGCAACGTTATACGATTACTTTATTATTATCGTCTATTTAATTCTTATGATCACAAAATAATGTTGTGTTATCATCTTTAGTAATATTCTATCAAAGTACAGTAAATATTTATTAGTTCACTAAATAAGTATCGCTATTGAGTTGAAATAGAAACAGTAATGCAGTTGTATCTGAGATAAAGACTATCATACAAGTAGCATCATAACCATATGATCTTTGTGTGTGTCTCCTTGACCTCTTTTCTTTTCATTAATGAAATAGATTAACTAACAACCACTAACATGTAAAATGTGTTTAAAAATATCAGGTTTGATTATGAGATCAACATTGGTTATGTTTTGATTCATTCATAGGGAGTAGTAACAGATATCCATTGTATAATTCAATTACCTATCTAATGATGCAAACATTGATCGAGATGAAGATCTAACAGATCTATCTTTGTTCTACCGTCGATCTCATAGTGAAACCTTATCCATACGCTAAGGTACTTTTAACCTATTGGAATATTTGTCGTTATGTCAGTCCGCTCATAACCATTAACCTTTCATTCCACGCTGCTATCGCCCAATAGCCCAACGGACCCACGTTCGAGGTAACCGCTAACAGTAACAACATTAACGCCATTTGTGACGTCACTCATTGCATCTTTGACTCAGTAAATATCCCATTTTTATACTAAACCTTAATGCCGACTCTGAGAAACTTTCTCTCAATATAAATAATAAGATAATCTGCTGTACTCCTCCAAAAACACAAAGAAACTAGAGAAAGATTCCCAGAATTGGGCAGAATTTTATATTGAATATGGTGATTGAGAGCTTGCATACTCTACAAGAGGATTGCTGACAAAAGTCAGGATTGAAGAATTAATGGAACCTCTATGTTTTATAGGGAGAGTTGGAACAGCAGTTGCTGCAGGCTAATCCTATTTTAGAAGCGTTTGGTAATGCTAAAACAGTCAAAAACGACAACTCGTCGAGATTTGTAAGTATCCTGAGATTTTCTTGATATCTTTATACCAAGAAGACTTGTGCTGATAATAATTGTGTCTGATTTCAGGGTAAATTTATAAGGATAAATTTCGACGCTTCAGGCTTTATCGCGGGCGCAAACATCGAAACGTACTTACTAGAAAAGTCTAGAGCGATCAGACAAGCGAAAGACGAAAGGACATTCCACATTTTCTACCAACTTCTAGCGGGAGCGACGCCGCAGCAGAGGGCGGAGTACATTCTAGAAGACCCCAAAAGTTACCCATTCTTGTCAAATGCCGCGTTACCAGTACCAGGGATTGATGATACCGTTGAGTTCCAGGCGACAATCAAGTCAATGAACATAATGGGCATGAACATGGAAGACTTCAATTCCATCTTCAGGATAGTGTCGGCGGTTCTCTTGTTCGGCTCCATGCAGTTTAAACAGGAGAGGAACTCGGATCAGGCCACGTTGCCTGATAACACAGTAGCGCAGAAAATTGCGCATTTATTAGGTAAGCATACTGAGCTACTTGCGCACGCTTAAATCTTAGATTAGCTTGGTCCAATAATCTTTTTGTGTTTGTTTTGACTGAGACAGGCTCTAATTAATCAAACTGATAAATCTTTTTTCTCATTATAGGTCTTTCGGTAACAGAAATGACGAAAGCGTTCCTAAAACCAAGAATCAAAGTAGGTCGCGATTTCGTAACGAAAGCGCAGACGAAAGAACAAGTAGAATTCTCCGTCGAAGCCATCGGCAAGGCGTGCTATGAACGCCTCTTCAGATGGCTGGTCAACAGAATCAACAGATCTCTGGACAGAACGAAGAGGCAAGGCGCCTCGTTTATAGGTATCCTCGATATGGCGGGTTTCGAAATCTTCGATCTTAACTCGTTCGAACAGCTCTGCATCAACTACACGAACGAAAAATTGCAGCAACTGTTCAATCACACGATGTTTATTCTCGAGCAGGAAGAGTACCAGAGAGAAGGCATCGAGTGGAAGTTCATTGACTTCGGTCTCGATCTGCAACCGACAATCGACCTCATTGACAAACCGATGGGTATCATGGCGTTACTAGACGAGGAGTGTTGGTTCCCCAAGGCGACAGATAAGACCTTCGTAGAGAAGCTAGTGTCAGCCCACTCCGTCCACCCCAAGTTTATGAAGACAGACTTCCGTGGAATTGCTGACTTCGCGATCATTCACTACGCTGGCAAAGTCGATTACTCAGCGGAAAAGTGGCTCATGAAGAACATGGACCCTCTAAATGAGAACGTCGTATCTCTTCTTCAATCATCACAGGATCCTTTTGTGTGCCACATTTGGAAGGACGCCGAGATCGTCGGCATGGCACAACAAGCCATGACTGACACACAATTCGGAGCCAGAACGAGAAAGGGCATGTTCAGAACTGTGTCACAGTTGTACAAGGAACAGCTGACAAAACTGATGGCGACTCTCAGAAATACCAACCCGAACTTTGTGAGGTGTATTATTCCGAATCATGAAAAGAAAGCAGGAAAGATCGAGGCACCGTTGGTTCTGGATCAGCTTCGGTGCAATGGTGTGCTCGAGGGTATCAGGATATGCAGACAAGGTTTTCCCAACCGTATACCGTTCCAGGAGTTCAGGCAGCGCTATGAGTTGTTGACTCCGAACATAATTCCTAAAGGATTCATGGATGGGAAGAAAGCTTGCGAGCAAATGATCGAGGCTTTGGAGTTGGACCACAATTTGTACCGCGTGGGTCAGTCGAAGATTTTCTTCCGCGCGGGAGTGTTGGCTCATTTGGAAGAGGAGCGAGACTATAAGATCACGGACTTGATCGTAAACTTCCAAGCCTTCTGCCGCGGGTTCCTCGCAAGGCGGAACTACCAGAAGCGTCTGCAACAGCTGAACGCGATCAGGATTATACAGAGGAACTGCGCCGCGTATTTGAAGCTCAGGAATTGGCAATGGTGGAGGTTGTATATAAAGGTAAGATGTTCTATTTCTGTTTATCTAGAAATTAAATAATCAATACATATGGTGTGACACCTAAACAATTAGAATAGGTTTTTGACAGTTTGTTTGATTTCTCGTGGAAAAGTACAGTACATTTTATTACCCACCAACACTAAGATGAGGCATTAGCCTAGCCTACTACGTTGTTAAATCAAAAGAGGTTTTAAAAGCAATAAAATATTTAATTGTTTAAAGTGCTTTAGCATATGCCTACTGCAGTGTTTTGAAAACAACCTTGGTGTGGATTATTGTTGGAAAGTTATGTAAATAACTGCCTAGACCTACATGTTCAATAGACTATTATATCAAGTATAATTTATTGTATATTCGCGCCTTTCCATCGCTGCTATTGTCCGTTGGAAGTGTAAAGTTTGTTTATATTATCACAAGGGATAATGAGGGAATCTTCGTTCTTTATCAACAGTGATCGGTAAGATGTCTTGTGAATATAATCAAAACTTTTGTTATCGACTCTGAAGCAGACATTTTAAAATTAAAAACAACTGTTTGAATTAGCTATTATAATTTATTATCAGATATCAGGTAATCTTTTCTAGCGCTGAAGAAAGTGTTCTCTTCTAGATATGATTTTAATCTGGTCGGCCATGGAATTTGGATTATACTAATCTCTAACATATTTTGTTGCTGATATTGTTTGTTATTCAAAGTTCATTGTCATTGTTATTTTATTAAAAATATAAAAGCGTTAAACGATTATTAAGATTATCTTGAAGTATTTGTATAATATTCATGACAATATCAAAACATCAATGATAGAAAGGAATAAAGAACTTTGTTGCTCTTAACTAACACACGCACTAAAATAACACAGTGTTTTATACATTTACCTACTTAGTATCATATTTACACCCCTTTGTTATATTCTAGGTGAAACCTCTCCTAGAAGTGACTAAGCAAGAAGAAAAGTTGACACAGAAGGAAGATGAGCTTAGGCAGATCCGGGACCGGCTCGAGACGCAGATGAAGCGCTGCGTCGAGTACGAGCAGAAGTACCAGCAGGCGAACGCAGAGAAAACGCAATTGGCTGAACAGCTGCAGGTAAAAATGTAGAAGTTGTCGCAGAAGGAGGTTGAGCTGAGGTATATAAGGAACCGACTCGAGACGCATATAAGTTCTGAAAATAATAAGTACCAGCAGGCGAACGCAGAGAAGTCGCAGTTGGCTGCACAGTTGCAGGTAAAAAATAAGAGCGAGAAAGAATGTTACCGTGTGACAGAGGAAGCCAAAGTGAGAGAAAGGAGGGATGGGTCGTCATTTTTAGTCAAGTACTACGGTATATTTCATTAATGGGGGGAGGGGGTAGTTTTAAATACATAAGGCTATTCACAGGGTGTCCCATTAAAAAGCGTGCCAGATTGACCTTGGAGGTAGCTTAGCCATAGACCTTTAAAATAGAAATGATGTGGCTCTAATAAAAGTCTTATGGTTTAGAAGATAAGGGCACTATTTGTATTTTTCTTTTATTTAGAATTCAGAAAGTGTCATTATCTCCCAAACTTTGTCATTTTTCCTAGATTCGTGTTATTTTTATTTAAAATGTCTATGGCTAATCTATCTCCGGTGTCAGTCTGGCATGCTCTTTTGGGACAACCTGTATATTGTTACCACTTTGAAACCGACCATACATTACATATTCAACTGGAATATGGCCTTTGGTTCCATGTCATTGAGTCCTTGAAGTGTGTTCTATGTTTCACCTATCATCACTGCCTTTTTTTGGAGGTTACCTTCTAAACTTTTTCATAACCATTCGATAGCTAATCAATGTTGGCATCTCTTCTAGGCTGAGCTAGAACTCTGCGCCGAAGCAGAGGAGAGTCGAGCGCGCGCGGCCGCTCGTAAGCAGGAGTTGGAGGAACTGCTCCACGACCTGGAGGGACGTATAGAGGAGGAAGAGGAACGCTGCAATGCGCTGCACCAGGAGAAGAAGCGGCTGCAGCTCAATATCCAGGTAATATTGTGTTTTATAACTAGTAGAGCATAAGTCCTTTCACCATTCTTCTGCCCATCAGATTGAGGTATTTAACAGAACGTTCCAAGACCTGGAAGAACGTATTAAGGGTGAAGATTCACTTCTCTGGCAGGGAAATATTCTAATTTACAATTGTCGAATAGTCGAATACGCTACAGGCCCGTAGCCAAGTGGCAATTTATTCTTAAGCTAAGTTTATTATCGCTAACAATAAGAACGGTGCAACGTCTGGAAAAGGCATCATATGTTTTATATTGCATTGACTGCCTCGTTGGTCTAGTGGTCAGCACGCTGGGTACTATCCACGAGGTCCCGGGTTCGAATCCCGGGTCGGGCCGAGAGTGTTTGGGTTTTTCTGTCTTGAAATTACTCAGACACAGCTCCGGGGTCAGGAAGTTGGTGGTGTTAACATCCGTGCTTCGGAAAGCACGTTAAGCCGTTGGTCCTGCGCCTGATCTCTCTACGGTCATGTCGGACTGCCGTCTCACCGAATTATGAGAGTGACGGAACAGTGAGTACACTATAATATGTCCTGCGCAGTTGGCTAATCTCTGTTGAGATAGGCCGCCGTAGTCGAAATTGGCTAGGAGGACATCATCATATATCATATAGCATTGTTATGATTTTTGAAGTAACCCTAAACCTTGCAGTACTTAAATTTCTTAGCTAATAAATTGCAGGTCTTGTTCATAATCTGGTTTTGCTCTCTGGCTTAGTAAGCACTTAGCGTAGGTTCGAGTTCGACCTGCGGGTAGTCCATCAATTTTTCAGTGCAATATTTACCTCTTTGACATGCTCTTAATTCGTATCCTCAGGACTTGGAAGAGCAACTGGAAGAGGAAGAAGCGGCGCGACAGAAGCTCCAGCTTGAGCGAGTGCAGTGCGACGCCAAGCTCAAGAAGTTAGAGGAAGACCTCGCTCTCAGTGAGGACACCAACCAGAAACTCGTTAAGGAAAAGAAGGTCAGTTCATCATACTCACTTTATTTAGGTACTTTTGCAGGTGTTCATATCATAGTGTTGATTTTGAATATTTTTTATTTATTTTTTATAATATATGATTATTCTAAGAGAATCGTCATTACGAAGAAAAAAATGTTTTTTTAAAATTTTTTGAAGATATGTAAACCTACATAGTCGAGTTTTATCACAGTTGCGGTTTTCATAAGTAGCCAAATCTAACAAAATATGGCCAGATGTGCCAAAACAGTACCATATTTTCATATTTTCTCGAGTTCTAAGTGTTGTGACACAATCATTGTGTCTGAATTCGTTAACACACGTGCTTTAGGATCAGAGCAATGGATGTGATGTTCTACCATATTAAACATTATTATTTGATTGTTTTCTTTCAGATCCTGGAAGAGAGAGCTAACGACCTCTCACAAGCGTTAGCAGAGGAAGAAGAGAAAGCCAAGCACTTGAGCAAACTCAAGGCGAAGCAGGAGTCTGCCATCGCTGAATTAGAAGAGAAATTACTCAAGGTATGTACACTGGCCAACACATTTGTCAACATATTGTCATTGCATAATCGATCCTATTACAACCGCATAAGATATACCGCAGTATTTACCTTGATTGCTCGGTCGTAAATGTACTGTCTTTATGTATATTGGCGTATATACATTAAAAGTACGTCTACAGCTCAACATTCTTTAACATAAACTTTTTCTTTTTAGAAATTGGACTCTATTGAGATAGCCCTAAAGTTGATATTATGTAGTAAGTTATATCTTTGGGTTGTGATTGCTTGTGTATGATCCACAGGACCACCAGTTGCGTCAAGAAGTAGACCGTGCAAAGAGGAAGCTAGAAACAGAACTACAAGATGTGAAGGAACAACTAGCCGAAAGGAAAGCTCAAGTTGAGGAGCTGCAGATCGTTCTTAGTGAGTCATAAATATATTTATATGCTGTTTTAAGTCGCGGAAAACCGACTAGTTCTAAATATACGAGACGAAGACTTACTCCTTGAGCTCTTGGTGCTTAGGATTGCGTTTTGCGTTAACTTTCATGGTCACATTAGAATAGTTTGTTACGGGATTTCTACCATACTGTTTTAGATATTATGGAATTATGGAATAACTCTCAAATAAACAATAGCAATCCCTTTATAAATCATTCTTATAATATGTGTGTATTGTCTGTGATTTGTGTAGCTTCGGAAGTGCTTTACTTCATGTGCCAAACTGAAAACTGAGTGTAGGGTCTATGTAAGGACGCGGTACAAAAGTAGTACTCTCAGTGGGTGTACAAGCTCAAATAAATATTTTTTATGACTTACATTTCCCAAGGTGGAGAATGTAGCTTGAATTTACCTGAAAGTGATAAATAACGTTACTTACTCTTCCACAGCGAAACGCGAAGAGGAACTAGCCTTGGCCCTGGCCCGCGCGGACGAGGAGGGTTCCCTCCGCGCCAGCGCGCAGAAGGCGGCTCGGGAGGCTGCTGCTGCCTTAGCGGAGGCCCACGAGGACCTGGAGGCCGAGCGAGCCGCGCGGACCAAGGCAGAGAAGTTGAGGAGGGACCTCAACGAGGAGTTGGAGGCGCTCAAGAGTGAACTGCTCGACTCGCTCGACACCACCGCAGGTAATGTAAATGATAATTTTGGTTTATAGAGTAGGGAGTCTATAAAAAGAAATCTTTATTTCGATCGCTCGCTATCTTTACTTTCGTCGCAAATGAGCGTTCCCTACAATACTTGACTATGCGAGCGAACGCGATGTGGCGCAGAAATTAATACCCGATCCGTCGTCAAAGATTTAAGTCAATCTCTTTTGTTTGCGTATTGTATATTTGAGATTGATTATATGTTTTTAACCATGGCAGCCGTAATTTCCGTGGACTCTTCAATGCATGCCCGAATAACAGGGATTGGTTTAAATCCTAGATTGGGTATTAATTTAAGGCGTTAAAGAGAAGAAAACACTCTGCTGAAATAGTGTTTAAAAACACTGCTCGACTCCATATTAATAAATCCTATAGCACATTAATTACCACACAGGTATTTCACTGGTCTCCACCGGATTCCTGAGGATCGTGATCCCGAAGTACTTTAAAATAAAAAAATATTCAGATAGTAGTAACGCCCTTCTAAATATACCTTGTAAAATGAATGTAATAAAATTAGTAAATAGCATGCTCTGTTAAATAAAACATTGTTATTGATATATTACTTTCTTCCGAGAGAACTTACTGAGTTAGGTGGATACGTAATGTACCTACCTACGGTCCGTCGAGTTGGTTCGCGATACCGGTACAGAGTTACAAGCATTTACTGTTAAGAAGTTTATTTGGTATGCACAAATAAAATAATTTTTTTTTTTTTTTTATGATACTAGAAAGAAGTAGCTTTTTTATCCTTGATTGAATCATTAATATTCGAACAACAATATCAATTTAGCTGTATTCATGGTTTATCCGCCCGTACTGGTATCGCGTGGCAGTTTGGCGGCCTGTACAGTACCAGCTTGCTCCATCGTCATGTCCACCATCACTGTTCCTTATTTTAGTAATTCGTGGTCAACTGTAATTAGCTAATTAAGTTATTTCTTCTTGTAATTATGTTAAGTTATATGCTGTTGTTGTCCCTATAAATAAATAAATAAATAAAATAAATAATAAATTACTGCTATTCTTCCAGAACTATACCGGCTTTTACATGAAATCCATGAACATATCAAAGATTAACATTATGTTGATCATTCCAGTCTAAACTTTTGAGTTCAAATCTAACATAATTTAAATTGATAGCAAAACTAATAAGTTCTTTATCCCACAGCCCAACAAGAGCTCAGATCGAAACGGGAACAAGAAGTAGCGGTCCTAAAGCGGAGCCTTGAGGAAGAGGCGGCGTCACACGAAGCGACGCTCGCCGATCAGAGGCACAAGCATTCACAAGAGCTACAACAGCTGAATGAGCAACATGAACAGATCAAGAAAGCTAAGGCTGGTGAGTGCTCTCTTACTTTATATTTTAAAGTAGCGGTCCTAGGATGGCACCTTGGGATAGTCCAAATAAATACAAACTCAAACATTCACAAACGATACAATAGCACAGAATAAGTACTAATACTCCGTACAGAAGTATGACTTGCAATAAAATTCAAAGAAATATCGCCTCAGACTCAGAGAAGTAGGCTAGTGGGCTAGTTCTTATTTTTCGAGATGAAAGAAGGCTGGTCTTATTTTAAAAAAAACCGTAAACTATGTCTTATTTATCGAGATAAAATTAGGCTGTTTTATTTTAAAATACATGTAGTACATCCAAACAAATCTGTCTATTGTGCATGGTGCACGTAGGCTATGTATTAGTTTTCGAGATACTTTTAGAAACGATTATGCTCAGCATCGCGAATTTTCATTTCAAATGATGACTTAGATAGAACCTTCGTGCCGTTAAGAAAGATTCACTGACACGACTGACACTGACATAAAAAAAAACTCTATTTGCCACATGCCATTTCTAAATTCAAACACCTGTCAATCATCAAACTTTTCGACACGCCGTCTACAAGGATATTTTGCACTATTTTCGCGTAAATTTATTTATAGTTAGTTTATACTATGTTATGGCTACCGTCAAGGAGCGGAGGCAGAAGAACGTGAAGTTCGGTTTGTCCAAGGATGATACTTGCGAGGTGGAGGACGCGATGTTCCCTCACGAGGAGGTCAATACTTTCAGTTCGGCGAGAGACTACTGGCAGCACATGTGCCGGGGAGGGTCGTCGCCCGAGAGACGGCACGACATACACGGTGATATTGGTGGACTTGGAAATTGTTGTTATTAGGATACGTTGTTCAGCGAAAATGATTTGCAATGAAACTTGCAGACGTTGACTTCTGCAAACTGATACCACTGTGTAAGCAGTGTAGCAAGCTAGTTTCTGCAAGATTCATAGCTTGTGAAACTTGCTAGAAGTTACAAAATACAATTATAAAATTGCACTCAATGTAAATGGACCAGCAAGTACTCGCTCTAGAAATTGCAGAAAAAACTGGCTAGTGTTAACCTCGCTTTTGGCTCACAGTAAGCGGTTGACTGGTTGCCTATATTACGCCTTCCTAAATATTTTAAATAGAGTGACCACACAACGCTTACTGTACACAGTTCGCCGCGTTTCGGCTGCGGCTGAGTCGCAGCAAAGGATGCTCACTCACTACGCCGGCAACAGTACTTTTCCTCCCAAGAATTCACAAACGCTTTGCAGGCCAATACGCTACAGTTTGCTGCTTACTTGAACTGATATGCTATTCACAGTCAAAAAAAAAAACCAGCTTACTTGTAAAAACTTTTAAAATCGGTTCAGTAGTTCTATATATTATTTCCTACAAACTAACAAACTTAACCTCTTTATAATGTTAGTTTTAGATGGAACAAAAAACTACTAGTGTTTCGTAAAGTCGATTTGGTGACTCTAAGTTTTTAGATATCGGCATCTTTTAACTGCCCATTTCACTGTTTTACGGAATATTTGTACCATGGTTTGTCGATTCATTATTTGGTTAGTTTTTGAAATGCATCGACATACGAGAATAAGTTATAAATATGTAACATGGGTAGTAGAAAAAGTTCTCTATAGAAAGTTAATTGATAACGGCTTACAAAAACATAATATCGCTATAGACCGATTTTAGGTCCATTTATCTAGAATTAAGAGCTATGCTCTAGTCGGTGAAGTCTTCTCTATTCTTTTCTTTTTGCTTTCTTTAGTCCATGTTTGACCTTGTTCTTCGTCTTCTGTAGTTATGCTACCTATCTTGTATCGTTATTCACGTACCGTACTATTCCCCAGCCCTCGAGAAGGCAAAGCAGACCCTGGAAGCTGAGAACGCGGACCTGGCGACCGAGCTGAAGACGGCGGCGGCCGCGCGTGCGGAGACCGAGCGGCGCCGCAAGCAGACCGAGGCGCAGCTGCAGGAGCTCGCCGCCAAGCTGCAGGAGGTCGACCGCTCCAGGTTAGTCTAACATACGTCTGATTTAGTCAGCTCCATCTTAACCCTTTAACAGCCAGCTATTTCTATTTTTCATATAATTTGCCCATACCACATACGTGATCGGCTATTAAAGTATTGAGTCAGACGAAAACATGAACTATTCTGTCACACCTTCGCTCTAGTCTTTCTGCATCATAAATAATAATATTAATGTCTTCCTAGCCGAATTTCGACTACAGCGGCCAATCATAACAGAAATTAGACGACTTCGCGGGAGATATTACACAGTGCAGAAGTGTGTGCGCAATACAAGGGTGTATTCTCTGTTCCTTCACTCTTATAATTCGGTGAAACGGCAGTCGGACATGACCGTAGAGAGATCAGGCGCAGGACCAACGGTTTAACGTGCTTTCCGAGAAACGGGGGTGTTAACACCACCAACTTTTAGACTCCGAAGCTGTATTTGAGTTATTTCAAAAAAGACTCATAATTAAATTTTTCGGCCCTCGTTTTTACATAGTGTGCTGACCAACCAGGCAGTCGCTAAGGCGCTGGTGTTTAACGCTCATGAGATTACGGATTACGATCAAAAATAAGCCGATTAGACAACAGTTTAGGGGTAAGGTCTATCTATTAGACAGGGCGACATCATTTGACTTATAAACTGTTAAGACAGCAGGTGATTTTTGTAAAGGGTAGGCAACGGCGACGTTGCCGGCTTCGTGAACAGGGCTTCTGTACTTTCTACGCAAGATGCAAGCAACCTTCCGATGAATGACGATAGCGTGCGGTTTAAGTGGACAGTTTAACCTGTTCAATATTTGACCTGTATTTTTATTTACAGAGCGGAAGTGCTGGAAAAGTGTGCGCGACTCCAAAGCGAGGCGGAGACGGCTCTGCAGCAGCTGGAGCAGGCCGAGCTGAAGGCGTCTGCGGCCGTCAAGCACGCCGCCACCGTCGGAGCTCAGCACGCCGAGGCGCAGGTACGCAGTATTGACATCATATCAACCTATTGCAGTCCACTGCTGGACATAGGCGTCTCCAAAGCGGCAACTCTCACGGTCCTCGCATCCAGCCACCACCGGCCACCTTCCTTAGGTCATCTGTCCACCTAGCAAGGGGGCGTCCAAAATTACGTTTCCCGAGACGTGGTCTCCATTCGAGAACCTTCCTACTTCAACGCCCGTCGGTTCTGCGACAGACATGACCAGCCCACTGCCACAGCTTACTGCACCTCTAAACGATATCTATGACTTTCGTCTTTTGGCGAATGATCTCGTGTATTAACTAAATAATATTTTAATTCGGATGCGTTTATTGCACTGACCTCTATAATACAAGTACGCTGGACTAAACTTTCTCTAAGAAATGACAGATAATTTCTGTGCCGAGTCAAAGCGCCCCCACCGAGTGTCCAGGGAACTGAAATAGAGTAATGTTCATGTCAACATTAAATCCATGTTTATGTCAACTCTCATTAGTTTCGTGGACGGTCACCACACGCTCATTACAGCCGTCAGCGCCAAAATGGCGATAATCAAATAGCTTCATTTTTAGGTTGACAGTATGCAGTCCAGTGTACTTGTATTTTAGAGGTCAGTGGTTTATTGCCATTGTGAGTAGGTACATTCAGGTCTTACAAAAAAATGAAGTACATAAAAGCCCTTTAGGGTATTGCCATTTGTTTGCCATATATCCTGTAAATAAGAAATACCCAGCAAGAAACTAGCGTAATACTCGACCACGCCAACTAGACAACTGTCAAACGACTTCAACAAATACAAAGAATTACCAAAGGTAATTACAAAGCAATATTGTTACACTTTAGATAAATTGCCCGAGTTTATTTTAACACCATTGGTTTTTAATTCCCATCGGTATTTTCTTTGTATTCGTCGCCGAAAATCGTTAGCTTGGTCGGAGTAAATGCGCTTCTGAACGCTCTCAGATACTTCCATACGCTAGATTGAACGCCCAACGTGATCGCCTGGCGTCTCTCTGAATGCGGTTTCGAAAGTTTGATTTGAAATAGTCGACTTTTTTATCATGCCTATTCATGTTTATTTGAATCGGTTATTCAAAGAAATTCTTTCAAGTTGGTTAATTGTCTCGTGAAATTAATATATCGCTCTTTTCAATATTATCTCCGATCACCATTTAATTGTTTATCACTAAACTGTTACAATATCTTACTAACGCATATATTTGCACTTGAAAAAATGACCGCTAGTGGCGGAAGTGTTGAGGGTGTAATCCCAATAACATTGATGAAAGCAACGCGGCATTACAGCGTTAAGAAGCACTTGAAAATTTCGACTGGCTTTGCCAACGCCAGGGTGGCCGAGCTGAGCTTTGCCAACGCCAGGGTGGCAGAGCTTAGGCAATCGCCCGGTATGCGAGGAACGCGGGTTCGTTTCCCGCCTCTGGCGGTCATTTTTTCAAGTGCAAAAATATATTTAGATTGCACAGTGAATGCTTATCACTTAAAAACAATAATTTATCTTATTAACGCATTAAACTGATTACAATATCTTTCGCAGGCCCTTCTCGAAGAGGAAACGAAACAGAAGCTGTCCCTCCAAACCCGTCTCCGCAATGTGGAGCAACAGTTGGAGCAGGCGCGCGACCAGTTGGAGGAAGAGGATGAGGCCAAGAGGAACTTAGAGAAACAGGTAATATATACACAGTAGATCGTAAAACTAACTCATTCTATAAGACAGTTCTGAATATAATGTACAAAAATCTAGACTTGCGATTTCTAATGTCGCAAAAATTCGTGCAGCGTTTATTCGAAGACCTGTACTAACGTCAACATTGGCTTTACAAAAGAATATACCCTACCTATAAAAGTCCAAAAATAAAAGTTTATCTACCAGTACTGTTTATCTTCAGAGTTGATTTTTGAAGTGTTGGATAAAGAGTAACAGGCCGATTTACTGTACAGCGACCTATTTAAAAGTAATTTTGACTTTGTCTCCGCCACGTCTGGCTCAGTCTAGAGTCAAGAGCAATACCATTTCGAATAAAAAATGTAATAATTTATATGTCACAGATGACAAGATAAGATCAGTGGTACTGTATTTTACTTGAAGATTTCAAAGACATCCTTTAGTGGTATTGATAGATAGATACCAGTTACTTCTTATCAAGGTCACGATAGTCGAAAACGTGACCATTGTTCGCCACCCCTAAAACCACAAATTGTCCCAGGTGGCAGCCCTAACAGTCCAGCTGGCGGACGCCAAGAAGAAGGCGGAAGAGGAAGCGGAAGCGGCGGCCGCGATAGAAGAACAACGGAAGAAGCTCGCGAAGGACGTCGAAGCGCTGCACAGGCAGATCGACGAGCTGCAGCAGGCTAATGACAAGCTGGATAAGAGTGAGTGACGCGTTTTAGGGTTCCGTAGTCCGACAAGGAACCCTTATAAGATCTTTCAGTCCGTCCGTGCTAGTTTGTCACAGCAGAATATCTTCTACGTTTATAAATTATCCCTTTTTAAGGGTACCTCCCCATACATGTAAAGGGGGGGGGAGGGTTAATTATTTTTTGAGTGCACCCCCTTGTGTGGGGTATTGTTGAAAAGGACTATAAAAATAAGGTAGGGTTTTCATACAACACTTTTTTATCAGCTTTACCATTTGCGAGATATAGCCCGCCAAAGTCGTTTACACGGTGTCCCCCCCCTGTAATTTCTAAAGCCTTGGACCTATAAACTTCAAATTACTCACGTAAAGAAACAGGTGCGGAAACTCTTATTTAAAATTGTTTCTGGTATCCTGTGATAAATACTTTTGAAATTATAAATAAAATAAAAATATATTCTTTTTTTGCCTATACTGTCTAATGTTTTAAGTTAATGGCACGGAAACCTTCGCGCGCGAGTCCGACTCGCACTTGGCCGGTTTTGACAACAAATCTCTATAATAAAACTGTAGGGAGTCGAATACTGTCTATCTATCTATAATTTAAGAGCTACGCTCATGTCTGTGGAGTTTTCTCCATTCCTCTATTCAGTGTCATTTACTTGATTTCTTGGTACGACACGACACTTAACTGTTCATGGCCTCTCTCTGATAAGGTCATCGTGTCGCACCAATTAAATGGTGCGACACTAAACTTAACTTAATGAACTTAAACTTCAGGTTTATGGAGTACAAAAATGTATGATCTTATCTTTAAAATGTATGATCATATACGAGTAGTTCTATAGAATCTAACAAATCAGAGATCATGAAATTCGGTACAACCGTTTTGTTTGAGGTATGAAGATGTAACATTTTTTTCTAATTCACAGGTAAAAAGAAAATTCAAGCAGAGTTAGAAGACACGAACATCGAATTAGAAGCGCAAAGAGCTAAAGTACTAGAGTTAGAGAAGAAACAGAAGAGCTTTGATAAGGTATTTTTTTATTATCCGCCTCATAAAAATATTTATAGCATGTCTCGTTTTTGATTTTTTCCTTTTTGCTGTGTAAGGAAAACTTTTCAGTAATGCCTATGCATCAGAGGCCCTACTCCTGTTGACGATGTCCGTATTTTCGAGTCTAGCCATCACGCTCGTTCGCATTGTCATTTTGTCGTGAGTGAAAGGGACGGCTACATTAAAAAATACGGATATCGTCTATCGGAGGAAGGCCCCAGAATTGAGCAACCAATTTTGCACTATTTAAGTCCAACAAGTTCGTGCGACCTTCCCGTGGTCGCCAGAGGTTCGGGGGGCGAGGCATGCTAGATGTCAGCGGGGAAAGGTTATTGTTGCGGGGAAGGTTCTTTTGACAGTCACGTGCGATTGGGGCTTCTTCGCCTCCGCCACGGAATAAGTACTATTACTCCGTACAGAAGTATGACGTTGCAATGGAATTCAAAGAAATATCCACTCAATGTTGTAAACGATATGGTATAATTCAGTTCGCCTCAGACTCGAGCACATTTTCGTGTAGTCGCCTACAGAAATACATTTCAAGATAATTTCATTCTTATAACTGTGGAATATGATTCATAATACAATGAACCTATTTAGTGACGTACTATTACGCAAGGCGATAGGGTTGACTGCCACAAGAAGCTACTTACGCCATCTAGCGCCTCTTTCTAGGAATTTTTACATGATCGTCCAGCCAGCAACGTAGCCGCGCGGCCGTTGGTTAATAAAATGCGCGAACGTGTCGCTGCCGGCTAGCGACACACAACATGATTATCCCCTTACAACGGGTCGCCGCGCGTAGGTACGTTTTTGCTACCTACGCGGGGAGTTACACAGGCCTGTTCCCACATGTCTCGCAGGGGTGCACGAGTATCTCGCATGAACTTGTCGGACTATAATCTGACTGCTTCATTTTGTATACTAAAATAATAGTACTTGCCGTACTTAGGTACGTTAGGCTCGTTAGGTACTTTTTCGGTTAAGGCGACTAATCAATTCCAATACGTAGGCTGTACTCTCTGTTTCTTCATTCTCATAGATTGGATCAGGCCAACAGCTTTCAGAGGCACGGGGAAGTTAGTTAGAAAAGTGGAAACTTGTAAATGGCCTACTCTTCTACCGTATTAAATATTTAATTCCTAGCAGTAAGATTCCCGAAAACTATTAAATAAAATAATATAGGTTTCGATTTTATGACGAGGGTTTTTAATTGTTTTTTAGACAGAAAAGCAAAAAAGGTCGGCCCGACCCACGCATAGAATCCAACGTGGATTCAGTGTATATCGTATATGAATCAACATGATTCATATACGATATACACTTTACCTTTTTTATGTGTAATAAATGTTTGTTATTCCTCAGGTGGTAGCGGAGGAGCGAGCGGTGGCGGAGCGCTACGCGGCGGAGCGCGACCAGGCGGAGCGGGAGGCGCGCGACAAGGAGACCAGGGTGCTGTCGCTAACGAGGGAGCTGGACGACGCCGCCGAGAAGGTACTGGACTCGATTACAATATGTACTAAGATTAAATTTAGGTTGAATCTCTCTCTTACTCCGCGAAACAAACGAAAAGAGATAGACTATAATAATGTAGAAACGTCTAATTATATGATGCTTCATGTACTTTTAAAGTTTTTGTTTCTTTTTGACAAAATTTAGTCTTCATCGAATGACATCCCTACAAAATTGTATAATATGAATTCTGTAATTTCCTTACCAACTGACAGTTGTTTGGTCGTTTCTAAAAGTCATAAAAGTCATTTATTTATGTATGTAGGCCCACAGGGGGCACTTATACACGTCCCAACATATTATTTTTTAAGTCCTACCACTTCTTCGGGACAAATTGTGGGCTAGTGCTGAGAAGAAGCAGCGCAAGAAACTCAGTCACTATTGTCAAAGCCTCTTTTAAAAATAATGTTTAAATACAGAAATTCTACTAGTGCGAGCTGGTCCACACGTTTACATCATTCAAATAATCGTCTACTTTATAATAACCTTTTGTCATTAGGGTATCCTTAATAAATGATTTAAATTTGTTAATGGGTAATTCTTCAATATTTTTTGGTAATTTTTTAAAAAAATTAAAACATTTTTCCATGAAAGAATGACCAACTTTTTGAAGCCTGAATTGTGGAATAGCAAGTTTATTTTTATTTCTAGTGTTAAAATTATGCGTATCACTTTTCTTTGTAAATAAATGCAAGTTTTTACGCACATACATAATATTTTCATAAATATATTGAGAGGCTACTGTTAATATCCTTATTTCTTTAAAAAAATCTTTCAATGAATCTTGAGGTTTGAGGTTATAAATAGCACGTACGGCCCTTTGTTGTAGTACAAAAATTGATTCTATATCAGCAGCTGAGCCCCATAGTAAAATACCGTACGACATCAAGCTGTGAAAATAACTAAAATAGACTAGTCTGGCCGTTTCAACATCAGTCAAGCGCCGTATCTTTTTTACAGCAAAAGCAGCTGAACTAAGTCTTCCTGACAAGGCCACAATATGAGGACCCCATTGTAGTTTTGAATCTAAAGTAATTCCTAAAAATGTTGTTGAATTTATAGTATTTAGCAGTTTGTCTTTTATCAACATCTGTTGAGGCCTGTCTGACATTAGGCATCGTAAACTTAACACATTTAGTCTTATTCCCGTTAAGCAAAAGGTTGTTAACGGTAAACCAATTCAATACTTGTGAAAGAGTATTATTCACATCGTCAAAAGTATCGTTCCCCCTGGGAATTTTGAATATAAGTAAAGTATCATCAGCAAATAATACTATATCACAAAGATCTTCCACAAAGTGTGGAAGGTCATTTATATAAATTAAAAACAATAAAGGTCCCAATATCGATTAATAAATAAAATCATTATAGTCTGTCTCTTTTCCGTTTGTTAGACAGAAAAAGAGAGACTGATTCAATTTTATCTCAGACGGCACATTGAATCGAGCCTAATGTTATTTTTTTATTATTATTTGTATCTCCTGCGGGAAATCACGTCACAAGGCCAGTCCATTTGGAACGGCTACCTGGGTATATGGATCCAACCCAAAGAGACCCTTTTGAAATACGATAGTGAGTTGGGATATGTACTATCTCTGCCTGCACTATTGAAGAGATACGATCGAAGACAGCACCCGCTAGGTGCAAGGACTATTACGAAGATATGGGAACTAATACGGGGTCTATGGAAGGGAAATTGCTGGACTGGTTGCCGGTATATTGATTATATTATAGACAACGCACAACTGGTCGCCTGATATATCAAAATTCATATTGGTCATAATAATATCTAGATAATAAAAAATTACATTTTCTTGCCACGCGTATTTTGCATTGAAAAATACGTCTACCTACTAATACTTCAATTTTTTTGCCATCTCTTATCAAATATATTATTGCACTTGAAAAAATCATTCAATCATCAGTCATTTTTTCAAGTCCGCCTCTGGCGGTCATTTTTTCAAGTGCAATAATATATTTAGATTGCAAAGTGAATGCTTATCACTTAAAAACAATAATTTATCTCTTATCAAGTAAAATTTGTTTTTTTGTTTGACATTTTTTTTAAACCTATTTTCACCCCCAGATCGAGGAACTAGAACGAACGAAACGCGTGCTCCAATCCGAGCTGGACGAGCTAGCCAACACGCAAGGCACGGCCGACAAGAACGTGCACGAGCTGGAGAAAGCTAAGCGAGCGCTCGAGTCACAGCTCGCCGAGCTGAAGGCGCAGAACGAGGAGATTGAGGATGATCTACAGCTCACTGAAGACGCCAAGTTACGGCTCGAGGTCAACATGCAAGCGATGCGCGCGCAGTTCGAGAGGGACCTGCAGGTATGTCTAGACCTTGTGTCATAACTTTGACCGTCAGTTGACAATTTGGCAATAAATTGTGGTGCGCATATTTCTACTACTGACTACTTATTCATAATGTCATAAAACCTAAAGATTTTATGACATTATGAAAAAGTATTTCAAAATCTATTATGTCAGTGAAATGTAAACACTATTTTGTTCTGATAAATCTCTTGTTTTTTGCGACTAGGGTTAATGTGCCTAAAAATCAGTTCCATTGATTATTTTGCAAATACAAAACCCCTGTTTTTAAATACAACAATTTGAATTTATGAATATTTTAAAATCTTTTGGTTCCATTTCCATGCCCGTAATACTCTGTTCTATACGATACATTTAATAAAAATAATTAACTTGATCATTTATCAAGAACGACGAACCATAGATTACATTTGCTCAGATCCGAGATAAAGTTCGACGAACCATAGATTACATTTGCTCAGATCCGAGATAAAGTTCAACGAACAGTAGATTATCATTTGCTCAGATCCTCGATAAAGTTCGACGAACAATAGATTATCATTTTCTCAGATCCGCGATAAAGTTCGACGAAAAAAAGATTATCGTTTACTCAGATCCGAGATAAAGTTCGACGAACAATAGATTATCATTTACTCAGATCCGCGATAAAGTTCGACGAACAATAGATTATCATTTACTCAGATCCGCGATAAAGTTCGACGAACAATAGATTATCATTTACTCAGATCCCCGATAAAATTAAATGAAAATCTCATCAAACTAGTTACAACTGATCGCATAAATAGAGCCGCATTAATTTTGACATCTATCCCCCAGGCTAAAGAAGAGCAAGGCGAGGAGAAGCGAAGAGGCATTGTGAAGCAACTGCGCGATTTAGAAGCAGAACTAGAGGAAGAACGGAAGCAGCGGGCAGCTGCGCTAGCGCAGAAGAAGAAGCTCGAAGCGGACTTGAAGGACGCCACGCAAGCGCTGCATATGGCCAACAAGGTATTGTGATGTTTTAATGAGTTCAACAATTCGCGTAAACGTAAGAAACAAATATGTTTTATAGTTATTCAACTAGATTTCTATTTCTATCTGTACATTATTTTTTCCACGTCATTTTTTTATTAATCTTGGATTTACTGGTTTTATCATTGTTACTCACATCCCGAACTCATAATTAAATTATAATTAGGATTTTAGCAAATTAATAATTTGGTCATCGCAACGTAATTATTTTGGATAATGGGAAGAGTTTGAAAGATCGACTTATCTCCAGAGGATGGAGAGTTTGGGGTCTAACGGCCGAATACTGAAAGGCTACTCAAATATTTGACGGCGTCTCAAGCAATTGAGCAGCTCCTAAAATCAGAATTCGCATACTCGAAGCCAAAATGTAAGCATCTGTTAAAATTAAGACTATCTCAAAATAAATCGTGCTCAAACGCCACTCAGATGAAAAATGGTATACTGAAACGCAACTCAACGCTATTTAGCTGTCAAATGACTGTCATACCGATTTAAGTAGCCGCTAAATCTGAGAGTGGTCTTGAGGTCTCTCAAATCAAAATAATGTATATAAAATCCTTATTTTCTCTGTGGGTACCCATGTCGCCCTATTTTAACCCTACTTTTAAATACTAGAACACAATCAGGACTCAGATATGCACTAGAAATCTCATAAAGAGGCTTTTTGTTGTCTTACGGCCGAATACTGAAACGCTGCTCAAATCCATCACTCACTTAAAGGTCTCCTAAAATTGAGTGTCTCTCACATTTAAATGGTATACACAAACGCTACTCAGGCAATTTAAAACCATGATTAGCTGAGCAGTCGTTAAATGTTTACATCATGGCAACACTCATTTTTAAAAGTATGTTCTCGTTTACAATTTTCATATTCTTAAGGAGCGTATTAGTTTTACGCAGCATTGGTTGTATAGATTCTTATAGAAACTTTTACGACGCTATTGTTGTGAAATGAAACGTTCAAGTGACAACGAAAAAAACACAGCTTTTGACATTTGTCACAGCGCGGTTCTAGTCAAATTAATTTCAATTCACATCACATTATTAAAATAAGTTTAAACAAGGTTGAAGTGCAGTGCAGTATTTAATAACCATTTAATAAACAAAAATTAAATGAAAATTAACAAGTATAAAATAGTCATACAAATTTTTAAATGAAGACAAAACAATTTGGTATGCTCCATGTGTTTTACATTGGTGGATCGAACCCATCAGCCTGATTGTCTGATGACCTAAAAGACCGTGCCGGGACAACTTGGTCTAGAAGTACTGGCGACAGAGCGTTTGTGGAAAAGTTTGGAGAGGCCGAGTATGCCCTGCAGTGGGCAGATACATGCTGAAGAAGAAGAAGAAGAACACATCAAATACTACTCGCTTATTTCGACTTTCTACTTATTGTTATAACTAATTTTTATAATGTAATTGTGATTATATGACTACTGAAAAAAATGTGTACATATTTACTATCATAGTGCTGACAACAAAGTTTTGATTAATTTCAAGACCGGTAGGCTGAACTATTGGCTCTTTCTCAACAATCTCCTCCTCCTCCTTCTTCAAGAAGGAATTCTCATCCACAATAAGACTATCTCTCGAGAGTGTAACAATGTGCAAAATACGCATACCTACTACAATAACTAGACGGACTTGTAAATTAAATTTCCGCTTTGGACGCAAAGAAAAAACCTTTGTAACACAGCAAAAAGCCTCTCTGTGGGATTCCTAGTTCATATCGTGTTCTAGTATTTAAAAGTAGGCTTAAAAAAAGGGCGACAAGACATTATTTTATATCATGATATCACTATCAACTGATTTGAGAGACCTCAAGACCACTCTCAGATTTAGCGACTACTCAAATCGATATGACAATCATTTGACAGCTTAATAGCGTTGAGTTGCGTTTCAGTATACCATTCTTCATCTGAGTGGCGTTTGAGCACGACTAATTTTGAGATGGTCTTAAGTTTAACAGACGCTTACATTTTGGTTTTGAGTATGCAAATTCTAAGTTAGAAGCTGCTTAATTGTTTGAGCAGCCGTCAAATATTTGAGTAGCGTTTCAGTATTCGGCCGTTACAAAGGTGTTTTCTTTGCCTACAACGGAAATTACAATTCCTTCTCTGTACAGTTTTTTGTGGCAGTGCTACAGTGCTCCCACCAAATTAATGTATAGAGAACACCTACTCTCTTCCGCCGTTGGCTGCCAACAAGGCGACCCCCTTGGCCCGGCAATATTTAGTCTGGCAATTCACCCGATCATATCCAAATTAAAGTCAGTATTTAACGTTTGGTACCTAGACGACGGAACCTTAGGTTGTAATCCTACAACTGTTTTGGAAGATTTTGCATCTTTGGTTCGTGATTTCAAAATTTGTGGCCTAGATCTAAACTATTCTAAGTGTGAACTTTTTGTACCCGAAAATTGCAATCAACGCGCCGATATAATCAACAGTTTTAGACAGCTAGCACCAAACATTCAAATTATTGACAAATGTTCCCTGCGTTTACTTGGCTCACCAATTTTAGATGAATCTTTTTCGGCTTTTGTTGAGGAAAAACTTTCAAAATTTAATTCTTTTTCGGAGCGTCTTCTCAAAATCAATAGTCATATTGCTTACACAATAATTCGGTTCTGTCTCTTCGTACCAAACTTTATGTACACTCTTCGTTCTTCTCATTTTTGGAAGCATCCCCTTTTGATTTCAAAATTAGACAATGTCATCAAAAATACACTTTCATCAACTTTGAACATAAGGCTGGAGGATCGAGTCTGGACTCAGGCATCTCTACCTATTCGGCATGGAGGTTTGGGTGTCAGGTCTATCTCCAGTGTCGCTCTACCAGCCTTTTTGTCATCGAGTCATAAAAATTTTGGTTTAATTTGCAAAATCTTATCAAAATCTATCTATCTTATCTCCATAACACCATCCAGCCTTGACCCCCGCAGACCTCCCCGGTGCCCAATCAACTCAGCGGCTATGGGACGAGCCTCTTTGTAGAGTTGTACGTGAAAATCTATTACATACGACTACGAACTCTACAGACCGTGCTCGTCTTTTAGCCGTTGGTGAGTGGGAATCTAATTTATGGTTAAAAACGCTCCCCTCTCCTGCCCTCGGTACTCTTTTTGATAACCTGTCTTTTCGTATAGCAATAAGTCGACGCCTTGGAGCTTTTAACTCAGTAGCTCATCGCTGTCCTTGCGGGAAGTTAGTAGACCAACTTGCTCACCACGGCCTCTCTTGCAGCAGAAGTGCCGCCATGCTAGTTTAAACGATGTAATCCGTCGGGCCCTCGCTAGCGCACGTATTCCGGTGGTTTTAGAACCGAGCGGCTTATCACGTAGCGATGGCAAGCGCCCCGACGGCATGACACTCGTTCCTTGGAAGATGGGTAGGCCATTAGTGTGGGACGCTACTTGCGTTGACACTCTGGCGCCTTCCCATCTTCCTTCGACTGGCAACAAGGCGGGTTCAGCTGCTGCTTCTGCTGAAGATCTCAAACGGCGGAAGTATGAAGGTCTCAGTGAGTCTTTCATATTTCAACCGTTTGGAGTCGAAACTTTGGGGTCGTGGGGACCAAGCGCCCAGAAAGTTTATCGTGAGATTTCGAAACGTTTAGTTGAGACATCTCACGATACGAAGGCTGGCTTATACCTCGGCCAGCGGATAAGCCTGGCCATCCAACGGGGTAATGTGGCCAGCCTTATAGGCACCTTCCCACGGGACAGCGACCTAAGTCAGGTATTTTATCTATAGGTTTTTTCCTATTAATACAATACCTGACTACTAGTGTGTAAATAGTTCAGTTTTAAGTTTTTTATTTTTTAATGTATGTGTATAGATTTGTAGGTATTTCAATCACAGAATAAATTTAGATCTTATTCCTTCTATAGTTATTGTAGTATGCATATTTTGCACATCGGTTCACTCTCAAACGATAGCCTAATTATGGATAAAAACTCCTTATTGAGGAAGGAGGAGGAGGAGATTGTTGAGGAAGAGCTAATAGTTCAGCCGCAGCAGGTCTTGAAACTAATCAAAACTTTTTTGTCAGCACTATGCTAATAAATATGTACACTTTTTTTTCAGTAGTCATCATATAATCACAATTACATCATAAAAATTAGTTATAACAATAAGTAGAAAGTCGAAATAAGCGAGTAGTATTTGATGTGTTCTTCTTCTTCTTCTTCAGCATGTATTTGCCCACTGCAGGGCATACTCAGCCTCTCCAAACTTTTCCACAACGCTCTGTCACCGGTAATTTTAGATCAAGTTGTCCCGGCAGGATCTTTTAGGTCATCGGCATCCGACAATCTGGCTGGTGGGTTCGATCCACCAATGTAGAACATTATTCTGTGCAGAACACTTGGCATACCAATTTGTCTTCATTTAAAAAATTGTATGACAATTATATACTTGTTCATTTCCATTTTATTTTTGTTAATTGAATAGTTATTAAATACTGCACTGCACTTCAACCTTGTATAAATTTATTTTAATAATGTGAATTAAAATTAATTTGATTAGAACCGCGCTGTGACAAATGTCAAAAAGATTGGCAAATATTTTTTTTTCTTTGACACTCAACGTTTAATTTCACAACAATGGCGTCGTAAAAGTTTCTATCCAAAAAAAAAACAAAGAATCTTTACAACCAATGCTGCGTAAAACGAATACGTTCCTTAAGAATATGAAAATTGTAAGCGAGAATATACTTTTAAAAATGAATGTTGCCATTATGTAAACATTTAACTACTGCTCTGCTAATCATGGTTTAAATTGCCTGAGTAGCGTTTGTGTATATCATTTAAATGTGAGAGACACTCAATTTTAGGAGGCCTTCAAGTGAGTGATGGATTTGAGTAGCGTTTCAGTATTCGGCCGTAAGTTTGCTAATTAACGTGAGCAAAATTGTAATTGAATACATCATACCAAGATTTTGACAATGTTATGTTACAATTTTGCAAGCGGATTATTTTTCGCCAGTGTTTATTTTTATAATTATGTTTGGGTCGCAAGTTACGACGGCCATATTACAGCTCACTACTCAGAGCTTTTAGTAATATTTTTGTCACAATTACCCAGAACGTACGATAAGTATCGGTCGTCTTTTAAGTTTATAAGATTTACACCTACTGTTTTCCCCTATTAATTTTTACACAAGCCATTGTATCGCTCGTTTTTAGAAATTAATGGCATTCGAAGTAGGCAAACGAAATTCTTTTATACTTAACACAAACCATCCCCTTCAGGTCAAAGAAGACGCGACGAAACAAGTGAAGAAACTGCAGCAACAGCTCAAGGAGTCCGCTCGCGAGGCGGAAGAGGCCCGCGCCGGCAAGGAAGAGGCCGTCGCCGCCGCGCGCGAGGCCGAGCGACGCGTCAAGGCGCTCGAGGCCGAGGCCATGCAGCACAGCGAGGAGCTCGCCGCCGTCGAGAGGACGCGCCGCCAGGCCGAGGCCGAGCGGGACGACCTGCTCGACGAGCTCAACAACCACGCCTCCAAGGTGAGATAGATGACAGTCATCGCGCTGGAGGCCGAGGCCGAGCGGGACGACCTGCTCGACGAGCTCAACAACCACGCCGCCTAGGTGAGATAGATGATAGTCATCCGCATTAGGTTTCCACCGACAATATGTATAGACTGTAAGGTTGCAAGATCGCATTGGATGCAAGCCGTTTGTCGCAACAGGTCACTTTGGATACGTATGGGGCCTATAGCGTCCTACGTAAAGCCCTTAGGAGCCTAGCTTTCCGCTAAAGTGAGCTAACATGGTCACGCACGTGAAGCGTAGCGAAGGGTATCTATTGGCAAGATGAATACACTATAAGTTTGCAGGATCATACTGTATTAGGTATCTTTTGACAAGAGGATAGACTATAGGTTCGCAGGATTACACTGGATGCAACCCACGAATTACAGGTCACTTAGCAAAAAACTATGAGGAAGACTTATTTACAGTTGTTGACGAGATAATAATGATACCAGCTAAGGTGATTTAGATCGCTAAGCAGAGCGACGCGTCAAGGCCTTGGAGGCCGAGGCCATGCAGCACAGCGAGGAGATCTATACCCGACTGCGGAAGAAGGGTTATGTTTTTCGAGAGTATGTATGTATAATTGTTTGGCACGCCCTACAGCCCAAACGCAGTTAAGTCCCGGCTAATATCCGCCCTAGGGCGGCTTGATAACATCTGACAGTAAGGTTGGTCACTTGCTATACAGACACCCCTCCACTAATCCGCACTGAGCCCGCGTAGTAGAGTATGGCTCCTACCTCCTTATAGTTGAGGTGAGGCATTTTCCCAGCAGTGGGATCTAATAGGCTGACTTTACAGCCCAAACGGCTGGACAGTTTTTGACATTTGAGGTGTCGTTGAATTTGTCAAAATAGCGATACTGACATAGGCTATATACATTTAAAAAATGGCGCCCGCAAATGGAAATAAAGAGGAGTGGTGAATTAAATTTCCTTTACCATAGCAATATGAGTATCAAATGAAAGCCAGTGAAAATTCCATTTCAAAAATATAATTATGCATGCAGTCGTTATAAATCTGTTCAGTGTTTCTTTTTTTCAATGTTTGCTTGTTTACCTTCTACTTTGCCCACCACAACCAATTACCTAAACTACTGGTTTACATTAATGCACGTTTTTTCTATCCCCACAGAGCACATTGTTGGTGGACGAGAAGAAGCGGCTGGAGGCGCGGATAGCGGCGCTGGAGGAAGACCTTGATGAAGAGCAGTCCAACAATGAGATACTGAACGACAGGCTCCGGAAGTCACAGGTATACTCGCCAGTACATACTGCGTTCTAGTTTAAGTGCACTAAACGGCACACTAGTGTTATACACTTGTTCTAACGCGTATAAGGGCCGTACTTGCATGCATATACAGTATACACACGAATACACGCACACACTTTCATGACACATACAAACACACGCGTACGATGGGAAAGGGGGGGAGGGGAGAGGTCTAAGCAAAAATATGCACAAAATTTTCCATTCATCACTTTTGTTATCCGTCAATCATTCGGACATTGTTACTTTGCCTCCAGAACCAGATCGACCAAGTGACGATGGAGTTGGGCACCGAGAAGGCGGCCACGCAGAAGCTGGAGAGCGGCAAGCTGGTGCTGGAGCGACAGAACAAAGAGCTGAAGGCTAAGCTCGCAGAGCTGGAGACTGCTGCTCGCACCAAGACCAAGGTACGCTATTCATAGCGCAGCTATTGTTAAGGCGTTGCCAGCATACATAGTGGCGCTAGAGTCAAGAGGAATATGTAAAATGGCGCTAAATATCTTTAGAAATATATACTTTTAAGCAATGTTACTAGTATCACGGTTACAATTATTGTCATTGACTGTATGAATATTCCGATGCCTCCTTCATTTATCAAAGAACTTAGAACCTGAGAACCTAGAAAACTCCTTATACTGCTAATACCATTGACAATGACTGCAGAATAGTTGTTGAATTATATAACTATGACTGTTCCGCCTTCGCATTGTGTCGTTATTTTATTGTAACCCAATTAAAAACACTATTATATTTTTTCTTCTCACTTCTAAAAACAAGGCAATAAAATAACTTTATTTCCAGGGCGTGATCACATCGCTCGAGCTGAAGGTGGCCAACCTAGAGGAACAGCTCGAAGCGGAGTCCCGCGAACGTCTGGCCCAACAGAAAGCGTCACGCAAATTGGACAAGAAGATGAAGGAACTGGCGCTACAGCTGGACGAGGAGAGGCGCCACGCGGACCAGTACAAGGAACAGATTGAGAAGGTATTTATAGTTCTCATAGTCAGAAAACAGAAGTCGGGCAGAAGGCGTCACGCAAATTGGACAAGAAGATGAAGGAACTGGCGCTACAGCTGGACGAGGAGAGGCGCCACACGGACCAGTATAACAGTAATAATAATGTCCTCCAGCCGAATTTCGACTACAGTGGCCAATCACAACAGAGATAAGCCGACTGTGCGCGAGATATTTTAGTGCACAAGAGTGTGCACAATACTCAGGTGCACTCTCTGTGCCTTCACTCTCATGATTCGGTGAGACGGCAGTCTAACATGATCGAAGAGAGAGCAGGCGCAGGACCAACGGCTTAACGGGCTTTCCGAGGCACGGGGGTGTTAACACCACCAACTGTCTGACTCCGACTTCCGAATTGTAGTTATAATTTGCATTATACAATATACAGGGTGTCCCGTAAATAGCTTGCCAGACTGACACTGTAGATAGCTTAGCCATAGACCTTTCAAATAAAAATAACATGACAGTAAAAGTGTCATAGTTCGGGAGATAATGTAACTTGTTATTCTTCTTCTTCAAGAAAAATACAGAAAAATTGTTATACATATCTTCCAAATCACTAGACTTTTAATAGCTAGCCATGTTATTTTTATTTAAAGGGACTATGTCTATCTCCAGTTTCAAACTGGTACGCTCTTTACGGGACACTGCGTAAGAGCTCATTCACACGAGGTCGATTCGTGATTTTTGACGATTCGTCTTTTTCTCGATTCGTTCTTTTTTTGAAGGCGGCAAACTTTTTCAATGTCCATATTCACACGGATTACGTATCGTGAAAAATGACGATATGTCTTAAATCTGGTATCGTGTTTTTACAAATCACGAATCGTCAAAATACACGGTTTTTTGACCAAATTCAATTAGTATAGTCAGACGAATCGTGAAAAAACACGATTCCGTATGTAATGTGAACGTCCATCCGTCAATGACGGATCCCGTGTGAATGAGCCCTAACAATGTAACCTCTTCACTCGCAGATGAACGCGCGAGTCAAAGCTCTGAAACGTCAACTAGACGAGGCAGAAGAGGAAGTGCAACGAGAGAAGGTCGGCAAGCGGAAGGCGCAGCGCGAGTTGGAAGACATGCTCGAGACGCACGAGACGCTCTCGCGGGAACTCAACAACCTGCGGAACAAGCTCAGGTGAGACGCCATTCATTCATTCATTCATTCATTCATTCATTCGCTCACCCGTTCTTAGGGTAGGCTAAGGAGAAGGCTGTACAGCAGTCTTCAGTATAGATATAGCCATGGGTAGGCAAAGAAACTAGGGCTGTAGGGCAGCGCGAACTGAAGACATGTTCGAGATGCACTAGGCGCGTGAACCCTACAACATACAGAACAAGCAAACAACAGAAAAGGAACCGTTTATTATAGGTAGGCAAAGGAACTAGGGCAGTACAGCCAAGCCAGCTAACGCGCGACACAATGTACTTGTAGGAGTCAGATGGGCCTGGCGTGACGTGGCGCTCGGTGGTTTACACATAGAAACTTGAGCATTGCAACTTCTACTATCCTGCATTGCAACTTCTACTATCCTGCTTAGACGGTATCGAAAAATGGTCGCTCGAATGAGAGTTTTCGTTAATTTAAGTTAATGCGTATTGCCAGATTTAGATCATACAACTATTGCATTATGGCATTAGCAGGCCTGCAGGTTCTGCCGCCTAACTTACCTTCGAACTGCAATAGTTATAGCTTTAGGAAAGCAATAACTTTAAAATGACTTTCAGAATAGTGACAAAAAGTCAAGTCATATGTCGATGCTTTGATATGCCAAAAGTATCCCAAATAATAATAATATAAAGTCCCAAATCGGGTGGTAGGCGTGGCAGCATAAATAAAATAAAACACGTACTGTCTGCTACTTTCTCATATGAACTAGGATGCAATGATGGGAGGTTCGATGACGACATAGATCATAAATCGTTTTGTGTGACTCCTCAAAATTATTAATTAGATTCCTTTTATTTTTATACCTGACGTTTTTTTACTCTTTTTATTTTTATTACCTGTTCTGTTATTTGTAAGATTTTGTTGCTAACACTACCCTCGATCCGACTAACATTTTATCTATATTTTTTATATCCACCACAATATCTTCCCAATGTATAAATGTGTATGTACAATGTATTATTGTTCACACTAGGCCCTCATTGTCGGATGACAGTGACTAAGCAGCAGCGCAGGCGGGCGACAGAGGTAGAGTGAACCACTAGGGTGTGACGCTTTGTGGGTTGACATGCTTTAGAAATACACATGGGGTCTTTCATAGTCAGCATCCATCTCGATGTACTATCAACATATAGTGGTAACTCTGACTGACAGAAACGCTGAGTCAGGCAATGACAGTCCGGCTTTTAATGGACATGGTCACATAAATGCGGTGTTGTTTGTACTTGTACATTAGTCAGGGACAAACTGCCGTACTCTGAGTCGTCAATTAAAGTTAATCCTTCATTAATTCCTTTTCTTTTCTAATTGACAAAGAAAGGGACGTAATGAGACTTTATTATAGATTTTTAATTGAGGACTTAGTGCGACAGAAAGTGTACTTACTCTGAATTTAATTTTGCATAGGTACTGAATTTGAACTTAATGTTGTGTAAATTCATTCCCCCCATTGCATTTGGTTGGGTTTTCTACAGGGTTTTAATTCTTCGTGATTTTCTGTACCATGTGTGTATATCTAAAAACTATACAAAAGGGCTCTGTCTAGTTTTAAAATCGAAAGTATAACTGGATTATGCTTTATTAATATTTGTTTTTAAATAAATCATGGATTTCACGAATGTGCATTATCATTGTGTCGTCTGTTTGCCTCATTCTTCATAGGTTTTCTGTGCACTAGTGTATGAATTACGGGTTCATTTCTCGTGTTTGGCGTCAATTAATGCTATTGTGTCGTTATTCATAATTTACTTCTGTTACGAAATTCATGCTGGCTGCAACTATCAACTAACTCGACTGGCTGCAATTTTTATCGTTTTAAGATTATAATACCTTACCTACTTAACTTTTGCCTTACTTGGGGATTACGTCACACGTTAAAAGACCGTCGTCTGTGTGACATTGTATGACAAGGGGGTGGGAGGAGTCCTGAATTTCGTGACGTCACATTTTAAAATCTATTTAAATCCAAGTGTCAAACAACAACCCAAACGAGAACAAAGTAGCTACTATGAAAGTTATAAACAGTGGGTTCTAAGTCCATGGATTCAAGATGATTAAATTTGATCATTAATCAATATAATTATTATTATTATGTTTTGTTAATTTCTTGCAATGTTTAATTTGATGTTAATCTCATAAAAAATATTCTCAATAATTATTTCTAGATGTAAATTATGTGACGTCACACTAGGATGAGGGGTCTTACAAATATGACCAGCTGTGTCAAGGACGGAGGAGGGGGTAAAAAATCATGCAATTCGTGTGACGTAATTTTTGGGGGTACAGGTATTGATGAGATCAAACGCCGGCTCACTGGTGCAGCAAGCGCTTACAAAAATTCGTTGACTGACTTTAGTCCGACAAGTTTGTGCACTCGCCCTTTGTCAAGCGCTGCCCGTGCGGGGGCGAGGTATACTAGAAGTCAGCGGTGCGGGGAAGGTGATTTATATGGAAGTCAAGTGAAATTGGCGCTTTCATGCCTCTCACGCCTGACAGGGCGTAGGGCACGACAGGTCGAGCACGAACTTGTCGTCCTCCGTTACGCAGATGGGAGAGCATTCGCTCAGATAGCGGAGGGTCTTGAGTTCGTGATTTAGATTCAGATTTATATTTTACTAATTTTTTTTTAGTCACAAGTTGGGTATGGTGTTACATGATATAAATATGTACAAGTGACGCCCTGCGAGGGCACAGTAAACATACGAGGCAACTATTGCCTACTTAACTATTTACATATTATAATTCACAAGACGATTGACACGTAAATCTACATTTGAAATAAAAACATTCTCTATAATTAACAGCTCTCCCAAATCATCCAGTACCTGTAATAACGAAACAAAATTCAGCCAGTATTCAGCTGACGCCGCAAAAAAGTTTAACAAGTGACAGCCTCCAAAGCGTCAAGAAAAAATAACACCTCCGTGAATCACCTAAGAAAACGGTTGACGAATTTTTGTGTGCTTTGCTATCGTAATACCCGATACGACAACGAATACCTCTAACTAGACTGCTTATTCTCTTGTATACCTTGCAGACGGCAAGGCGGCGGCATCGGCCTCTCGAGCGGGTCGTCCTCCTCCCGCATGAAGCGAACGTCTCTCGCGCCGGGCGGCGGCTCCGGCGACGAATCCTTCGACGACGTCAACGACACCGCCAACAGCGTCGAGTGACGCGCCACCGACCCGTGACGTCACTGCCGCCAGCGAGATCCACTGTGCCAGTAGGAATTATGCACTGACGTCTATAATACAAGTACGCTGGACTAAAGGTTCTGATAATTTTTGTGCCTAATCAAAGCGCCCCTACCGAGTTTCCAGGGAACTAAAATAGAGTAGCGAACGTACGTTTATGTCAACTCTAATAAGTTCCGTGGACGCTCACTACAGCCGTCAACGCCAAAATGACGATAGTCAAATGACTTAATTTTTTTGTTGACAGTATGCAGTCCAGCGTACTTGTATTGTAGAGGTCAGTGGGATGATGACACCGCTCATGACCAGAGATCGAATAGGTAGATTCATTTGGAGTCAATGACCGCAAACATTGATATAATTATGGACATGCCTCCGGAATCTCAGTATTAAGACTTAAATAGGATTCTAGGCGTAAAAATAAAAATAATAAAGTTGTGTTAACGGCCATACCGAGTAATTTGAGGTCATAAAATGAGTAAGATGTTATGATATAAAGCAGAATTTTGCGTTATCGGTTCATCCAAGTACATTAAAACAATCTTACCTACTCCGATCTCTGCTCATGATACTGAGGCGTAACGCTCGAAATTATTAACCCATCCGTAATCCAGGGTTCAAATTAAACCTAGATGTTTACGTAGCCATATCTGCCAGTATCACCTCGTTTGAAACTCTTGAACCAGGTCCGATTTTAATAACTGATGTTAAATTACATCAAAACCAATCAAAAATTTTGACCAACTATTCACGCGTAACAAAAATGACCATCTAAGAGGCCACCATCTCAGACTCTGTACCAATATCTCAAAGTGTAACCCTTACAAGCATTTTTTGAGCAATAGAGTAGTCAAAGCTTGGAATGGGCTTCCAGAAGATGTGATCTCTGCCCAAAATATCAATCAATTCAAAAACCGACTTGACACTCATCTAAACTCGCTTAACCTAATGTGAAGAACTGGATACAGGCGGCTATCAGTTGTCTCAACTGTCTGCCTGATAACTAATAATAATAATAATAATAAAATGAATAAATGCCTGAACTGATTTTGATAGAGACTACGTTTAAAAATTATGCCACTATTGATTTAAGCTATACAAGATGTCAACGATTTGCGGTGTCATCATCCCTCTTTTACGGTCAAGTGTTCAATAGACAAAGGAAATTTAGTAGCCACTATGATTCGAACTTTAACTCCTCATTATAAGGTCCTCCTCTCATGCTTTTACAACCTACCGAACACAACGCTTTTTCTAAAAAAACTGCACTTCTGTTTAACGGTTTTCAAATACTCGTTACATGTTAATATTTGAATCATGGCGGTAGTGACACCAGATGGTCCTTCCTTGTGGCTCGCGGCGTCGACATAACTTGTACTTATTGCGGTTTGCTACGTCAACTGAAAAACATTGTCGATATTATAGTGATTAGCCGTCAACTTATAAGCATGGTTTTGCGAAAGAACAGCTAATTCTGTATTCTAAATCTGTTCAACTTAAAAATAAGTGTTGTTAAAATTTAAAGCGCCAATATGTGTTATTAAAACCATGGTTATAAAGTGTCTTGTTTTTATTATAGTTTTCGCGTGAAAAATACGTTCGTCCATTGTTAGCGCCGACGAATATTGTGTATGGAATTAGGACAAGATGTAGCAAAGCTTTGTATCAATCTATATTCTTCTCTCTCGGTATTGTAATTATTGAATTAGTGGTTAATGAAATTTTCGAGTACATATTTGAAAGTATATCGGGCGCTCAAATATTTTTGAATTGCATTTACAGTCTGTGAATCTCTCTCGTGATCATTCGAATCGGAGCATTTCACAAGCCAGTATTATAATCGAAACATTCCTAACAATCGAGTTCTCAGTTTTACCGCGTGAAGGTAAAACGTTAAATTACTCATTGGGTGATATTGTGATGAAATTAATAATTTAAAAAGTATTACAATTTGATCGTTGTTGCATTTAAAGCGACT
Organism: Pyrausta nigrata; assembly: GCA_949316185.1. Classification (NCBI taxonomy): domain Eukaryota; kingdom Metazoa; phylum Arthropoda; class Insecta; order Lepidoptera; family Crambidae; genus Pyrausta; species Pyrausta nigrata. Next base: position 2,094,660 of record OX438943.1, read on the forward strand.
GAATGGCGAAGACTGTTTTTGCGACAATACACTGGACCCCAATTAGTCCGACGGCCGGTATCCGCTTGGCATGCTCATACATACACCATGTAAATATAAATCAGTGTTCCACTGATCGCTTAGTTGCCATACAAATTTAATGATAGTTGTTAAGTAAGAACATGTAAGCTTTCGTGTATGATTTGTGGTGGGGCGTCAGTTGCTTCGTTCTGCTAACGGTCCACCGCAGGTCGTTTTATTTGCCTATATTATAACAGCCGTTGGTATTTTAATTTTGTGAATGGCTTTTATAAAATGGGTCTCAGATCATTCACCTCGTTTCTATCCTCTCGTGGACACTAGCGCCCGTGTAAATACGCTCGCCGGCGACTGTACATTACTAAACGACCCGTATATCTAGGCCATACTCCGCGAGGCCAGCCATCTCTCTCGCTCACCGCGACATGCTGGGACAAGTAAGAGAGACGGGTGGACGTAGAGCAGACCCGCTTCAGCGAGGCTGTTGCAGCGCCCGCTCGCATATTCTACACGTTAGTTAAGACTCGTAGTAAGAAATCGTGGCCTTAGTTTTTTATTGTGGACTTATACGTAAAACGAACGATTCTGTCTTTTGTATTAAAGACCTAACAACTTTCATAAAATAACACTGTATCTTCGCAAACATTTTATATGACTATTTACCGAAGTCTAATTATTGTAATGACGTCTTTTTTATTATATAGTTTTTTCTGATTAATAATATAAAATTTAAATGTAAGTAAACCAGCATAAAACTTATTTTACATAAATATTATATTTAATTATTAACAATATTGATAATTGTAAAATTGGCCATAGGTTGTAACAAGTTATCAGTTGGTATGCCAATTAAACAATTTTTCATGATTTTTATATAGTGTTTCATTTAAATCTCAACTACGAGTAGGTATACCTTCATCTCTATTGAAGCTAAGATAGTGAGCGGGCGAAAAGTGAAGTATCTATATTTTCTCTTGACGGCTTAATCCATACTAATATTACAAATGCGAAAGTGTGTCTGTCTGTTACCTCTTGACGCTTAAACCACTGAACCGATTAAGATGAAATTTGGTACAGTCACTATCAGATATATAGGAGCATGCCATCTATTCAAAAAATACTAAACTTAAATAACCAAAAACATCTACACAACAATAGTATTAAATGGTTTATTGTTAGCATCCTAAGCGTCAAGCTCTTCTTTCAAATATATCTACACAAAAAAATCTAAGTCAGCTGAGGTAATTAGATAAGTTGAGGTTTGGTAAGATTAAAGTTTTTTAAAGAGAATTTGGCAGTGTGGATCCCCATTATGATAAGATATGGTGATATAAGTAAGGTAAGACGCGTAAGGTAGGTACGAGAAGGTAAGATTATTTTGTAAGATAGGACATTGATTGATTGATCCTCGAGAGCATTGAATTGAAAATGCGAACCGTCTTTGCATTTCGATGGGTTAGGTTAGGTTAGTTTGTAGTTTAGTGTTAGTTAGTTGTGTAAGTGTGCATAAAAAGGATGATGAAAAATAAATAAATAAAAATATTTATATACTTTTAAGATTTGGCTGTGTTGACTTGATCCTTTGGCTACATAGAATGGGTGAATTTGACTGTCAGTCAGCTGTCTGTTGTTTTGTCAATGACAACACTGAAGAAAAAGGCTGTATGGATTTCCGAAGCCGTAAAACCCCTACTTAAAAAAAATGTTGTTTTGTCACTAATGTCGGGGTTTTTGGCGGGAAATGAGCCGGTCAAAATGGGCTTTGTTTCTTAATATTCTAAATTAGTTTTTCGTGGTCATTGTTGTGATTGTGTGGTGGAATAAACTTAATAATGTGCTGCAGAGGGGAACTTATTACCTAAAAGTGTGAAACAAAGTAAGGCGCTCCTATAATATGATCCGGCTCGATGTTCTCGGTCAAATTTTTGTTGAGAGCATTGAAATGCGAACCATCCTCGCGTTTCAATGAGTTAGGTTAGGCTAGTTAGTAGTTTGGTGTTCGTGTAGTTGTAAAAGAAGAAGAATACTAATGTAAAGGATAAAAAAAAATACTGAAGACGTGGCTGTATGGACTTGATCCTTTGCCTACCCAGAATGGGTAAATTGAGAGAGTTTTGGCGGGAAACGAACTGTGATGGCTTCGTTTCTTAATTTTATAAATTAGTTTTTCGTGGTCATTGTTCTGATTGTGTGGTGGAATTATCTTAATAATGTGCTGCAGTGGAGAACTAATGAAGTAAAAGTAAGAAACAAAGTAAGGCGCTCCTATCTGATCCGGTTCGATTTCCTGCTTAAAATTTCCTTGAGAGCATTGAAATGTGAACCAGCCTCACATTTCAATGAGTTAGGTTAGGTTAGTTTGTAGTTTAGTTATGTAAGTGTTTATGAAGAAGTACATATACTGAAGAAAATAAAAAAAAGATACAAATAAATACTGAAGCAAGGCTGTATCGATTTGATCCTTTGCCTACCCTGAATGGGTGAATCGAATAAAAAAAAGGGTAGATTGAACAAAAAACAAAAATGTCATTAATGTCATTGATTGTCAAAAAAATCCAAGAAGTTGGGCTGCTGAAGTCGTTTCCAAGAAGAAATATTTGTTTAACCTGCAGGAAATTACCCAGAATCCACCTTCAAACCAGCAAACACATCTACAGGTATCGTTCAGAGTTTATAAATTACTTCACACGTTACTTTTCATACAACATGTCTGACGCAATTGACGAGTACTTTGAAGTGGCTCTAAACATGGTAAAATCCGCCGGAAACCTTATAACTGAGTATGTTAACGGATGCAAGGTGTTCGAGCTGAAGTCGAGTGATATCGACTTGGTGACAGAAGTGGACAAAAAAGTCGAAGAAACGCTAATAGGGGGGTTATCGAAAAGTTTCCCTACGCATAAGTTTATCGGCGAAGAATCCGTCGCTGACGGCGCCAAGTGTGTTCTCACTGACGACCCGACGTGGATTATCGACCCCGTCGACGGGACCCTTAATTTCGTGCACGGCTTTCCTCACAGCTGTATATCTTTGGGCCTAGTCATCAACAAAGAATCTGTAGCGGGAATCATCTACAACCCGATTCTGCAACAGTTGTTTACCGCAAAGAAAGGTCAAGGAGCGTTCCTTAATGGTAGGCAAATTCATGTCTCCCAGATTAAAGAACTGAAGAAGGCATTGGTGGCGTTTGAAGCTGGCACTAGTCGAGATGAGGAGAAGATGAAAGTTGTGCTTGGTAATTTTGAGCGTATTATTTCTAAGGGCCAGGGCATGAGATCCTTGGGTTCTGCAGCATTGAATATGGCTATGGTGGCAATGGGAGGGGCAGATGCAAACTTCGAGTTTGGCATTCATGCTTGGGATGTAGCAGCAGGAGATATTCTGGTCAGAGAAGCAGGAGGTGTGTGTATAGACCCTTCTGGAGGGCCTTTTGACATTTTGTCAAGGAGGGTGCTCTGTGCTAGCACTCCTGAACTAGCTGAAGAGCTATCTAAGACAATATTTCAATTTTATCCAGAAAGAGATTGAAATCATTTAGAGAAAACTCACAACATGCATAATAATATTTTTAGAAAATGTTTAATGTGATGTACCTATTTCACTTTTGATGCAGAATTTTACCTAATTTAATGTATGAAAAAGTCAGTAAACATTAAATGTATGAGTGGTATATTTACAATAGTTTGTGGTTTAAAATAGATTATTTATTATAATGATGAAGTAGAAATATTTCAGATCTGTAATATTTGTCTTTGACAATTAAGTATACTTTGGAATTTTGTGATATGTGTTGATAATGCCATAGATGTGTATTAACTTAAGATTAAAAAAATATTTTTAGTTGATGTAACTATCTCTCTTCAATTGAACAGTTATTGTAATGTCTCTATTCTATGGCTTTAATTAAAGTTTTATATACCTCAGTGTAAAGAATTGGATGAGACTAGAAATGTTCTAGTTTAATAATTGTAAAGCAAAATAGAATAATATTCATGTAATAATTTAATATGAACTAAATAAGGTTCAAATGAAAAAGAATGTGCAATTTACTTAAATGTTCTATATTTTCTTATAAATTAGTTTCCAAAAGAAAAAGTAAGTAGTATGTAATACTATTAATTAAGTACTTAGAGATTGTACCTGTCTTACTTTGACAAATTATTTATTTGATTTTATTTAACTTCAATAAAATATGTTACCAAATTACAGTATTTCATTAAATTAATTAGTGTCATAAATAATAGCATATCTAAGTTTATTTCGGTGGTATGCTTCATAGAACATAGTTGATAGCAAGAATAACTCCACCAGTATTTAAAATTTGATAAGTACCTACATACTTAATACTTGGCCTTTATAAATTCACAAACTATTTATTACATGACAAGCTTAAAAAATTACAATAACAATATTTAAGGTTTAATTCCAACCATTTTTGTATGCTTGGAACCAAACCTTAGGCCATTACAGTTAAATTTCAAAAAGCAAAAGTTGAGTATGTCAGTCACATTGAAATGTATAAGTTGAAGCTAACTATTTATTATTTATTACTAAAACATATAAGTAATTAATTACCTATCTTAAGTGTAGCTATTTGATAGAGATCGTTGTTAAATTATAAGGGAGCATTAAGTCTGTTTGTCAATCGGTCAGTCTTGTAGTCTTATGATTGTGTACTGGAACAAAGGTTTTGTTCTGTATTGGAATTTTCCTATTCCGGCAATTTTAAATTAATTTTAAACTTTTCTACTCAACAAATATATTTTTTCAGATTTCAATTTTAGTGTTACTCAAGCAATGTCAGACGAAATAACAGGGCTTGTAATGTGTCGTTTCGGTATCCTCTTGGCGTCCAGTCAACAGTCAATAATAGTCAGTAAAGTAATGCGTCAGTCTATAGTCAATAAACTCATGCGTCGGGTCAGTCCATAGTCAACAAACTTCGGCGTCCAGTCGACAGTCAACTTAGGCGTCCAGTTGACAGTAAACTCAGGCGTCAGTCAATAATAGTCAACAAAGTGATGCGTCAAGTCCATAGTCAATAAACTCATGTGTCAAGTCAGTCCATAGTCAATAAACTTAGGCTTCCATTCGACAGTCAATGAACTCAGGTGTCAGTCAGTAATAGTCAATAAAGTGATGCGCCAGTATATAGTCAATACACTCATGCGTCAGGCCAGTCCATAGTCAATAAACTTAGGCGTCCATTCAACAGTCAACTTAGGCGTCCAGTTGACAGTCAATTAACTCAGGCGACAATCAACAGTCAACAAACTCATGCGTCATAGTCCATAGTCCATAAGATCAAGCGTCATAGTCCAATATCAATAAACTTAGGCGTCCAGTCGTCAGTCAATTTAATTAAGCGTCAGTCCAAATAATTAACTTAGACGTCAGTCGAGTCGACAGTCAATAAACTTAGGCGTCCAATCAAAGTATGAACACGTATGAAATTTAGGCGTACAGTCAATAGTCAATGAACTCAGGCGTCTGTCAATAGTCAAACTTATGCGTCACAGTCCGTAATCAATAAACTTAGGTGTCAGTTGACAGTTAATAAACTTAGGCGTCCAGTCGACAGTCAATAAACTTAGGCGTCAGTCAATAGTCAACAAATTCATAGTCTAAAGTCGACAGTCAGTTAATTCATGCGTCACAGTCCATAGTCAATAAAATCAAGCGTCGCAGTCCATAGTCAGTAAACTTAGGCGTCCAGTCGTAAGTCAATTTAATTAGGCGTCAGTCGACAGTCAATAAACTCAGGAATCAGTCAATAACTTAAACTCTTACGATTTGGATTTGCTATACACATTCAATAAACTTTTAGCTATGTAATAAATAGTTACTGTCTTATTGGTAAAATTCAAATTAGTCCTATTTTTCAGTGAGTCAACTTTTTGTGCGTATTCTGTGGTCAAGTTCAGTTTTGACAGTTGAAATCTGTTTGGCGAATTGTCTAGTTATTAATTTGCCATCTTATTTCTTCATGTATCACTCAGTACTTGACTAACTAGTTAGAAGTAGGTAATAAGGGTTGTTCGATAATTATTATGAATCAAAACGACATAAAGATTTTTTTCTACGGTCAAATAAATGTATTTAGTTTCATTAGTCAGTTATTTGTGGCAGTCCATTTTTGTTACTACATTTACATCTCAGTAGTCGGTTTTATCTCAGTATTCGTTAGTAATAAGTCGTACTAGTCACTAGTATAATATCTCAACCATACGTAGTTATATCAGTCAGCACAGTCGGTAGTAGGTAGTGTCTGTCAGAATTTGTTTATCAACATTCATCATGCATTGTCAGTAACATAAAGCAGTCGGTCAGTCATTTAGTATTGTAAGGACCTTTTCGTTATCAGAATCCTAGTATTCATGTCAGTCTTGTCTTTTTTAAGTAATTTTTTTGATTAAAAGTCAGTATTAAATTGTCTAAAGTAGCCGTAGTCAACAAATAATTCTCGGTATCGGTATCTGTCTGTCAGTAACCAGTCAGTTGTATCGTTATAATAATTTTAGTCATCCTCATCACAACTTGAAAATCTTGTTTTGTATTCAAAGCCAGTCACTTCTTTCTTCTGGCTATTTTACTAAATGTAATTATAAGTTTGTAGTCATGTCAGTTGTGCTTATTTGAGTTCATAACATTTTCAGTCATTTTGTCACAGTCAGTCTGTAAGTATACTTATCAACACTGTCTAGGGATATTTTGGATATAATAAAACTATGTTCTGTATATCCCTAGACAGTATTTGATGTGTGTATATCAGTTGTTCGAAAGTTGACGATCGATGGCGATTAGTCTAATTAGTTTCAGTCAGGAATTAAGGATTTAGGTATCTTCCTTGTCATTTCAGCAAACCTCAGTAGAACAATTTTGTCAGTCTAATAAAACCTTTTAGTTGTTTGTCAGTGATGTCCTAGTCAGTATGAAACGTCTCAAAGATACTCGTGATACAGCAGTCATTTAATTTGTCAGTGTGTGATTTTGTGGTAGTAAGGAGACTTGATCGGCATTCTGAATATCAAGACTTCATAATGTCAGCCAGTCTATGATCTTGTCAGTAAGTCTGTTTTAGAGCTTTTAGTGCTTCTAACCTTAATCAGAAAATTGTCTGTCAGTCATAGTCAGCGTCTTTAGCACTCATTTTCAAGTCAGTCATCGTCTGTATTCAATCAGTCAGTTACTGTCATTATACCTTTACAACAGTGCTTGTTTTTTGTTACGTCATATCAGTGTTCTATACTGCATCTGTCTGTAAAGTCTCTTAGATGAGAACAATATTGTTTCTTATCCCTCCTACTTTCAATTGCCCTAATCCTTAAAAAATGAGCACCTTCAAAATTATATTTCCTAACTAATTGCCTGGTCTTCGCCTCATCATGTTTAGGTTCAAGGGTCTTGGGATTTCCTTCAGCGCGTAAGGGTCTTTGATAGAGGGCATACGGTAAGGCGGGGCTTCAGGAAGGGCGGCGTCCTCTTCGTACACTGCCCAGTTTGATGGACTGAAACAAAATTAAGGTAAACGAATAAAACTTGACAGAAATCATCTCAAACCAGTGCTGGTTGACTTGTATGTATTTGTTTAAACCTAAAAGTAGTGGTATTGGCTTTTTGGCTTTAAGTATTCGCATGGCATTGCAGTCGTATTTAGGATTCTAAGATGATGATAAGCTTAGATAAACACAATGTGAGATGGGTCAAAAATTAAAGTTAATTTTGTGCTTTACCTGTTTTCACTGGGAATAACTTGAAAAGCAACCGATGGAGTTTTGGCATTGTTTGCTGGCTTCTTCGTTTTTACTTTTTGCTTCCCTGGACTGGCTGCTTTCGACTCAATCTCATCTAGCAAATCCAACTTGTTCGGTGCCGCTCTCTCTTCTACGTTGTCACTTGCTGGATGTCCTGGGTTGTTGTAATTCTCTCTCAAAATTTCTTTAGTCACTTCCACAGTTTTGTCAGTAGTAGTAGTATCAACGTCGCTGTACTTGTGTAACACGTTTTTGATATAGTAGTACTTGTCAGTGTTGCTGTGAGTATCTTGATCGTCGTCATGTCTCCTTGTCGGTCTGTGTAGGTTACTGTAAGGTCTTGTCGCAGTCTCGTAAAGGAAAAATGTCGACAGCTTCATGTCACCAGTCTGTCTATCGTTACTGTCTAGTCTAGTCTTTGTCTTGTAAGTTGAGAAGTCTTTGCTTATAACGTCTGGTTCTGGGTCTGTATTGTCAAATGCTGTGTTGAATTTGTGAGATAATTCGTCATTGGTCAAGTCTTTTCTGTTGTCCCAGTCTGATTTGTGTGTTAGTTCGGCATTGGTCACGCGTATTTTGTTTTCTGTCACAGTTGTGTCGTATTTATTGGTCAGTTTGTCATGAGTAATGTCTCCTTTGTACGTTCCTACATACCCAAAAGTCACAAGTTTGTACAAATTGTCAGTCGTACTAGATACTTGATTAACATTTCTTTCAAGTTTGTCATCAGTTTGTTTAGTTTTAGTCGTAGTCAAGATGTCGTCGTCGCTAGCTCTGGCAGAAGAATGCACGTTGCCTCTGTGAGTCGTGTGTGTCGGTCTGTTATTTCTGTAATAGTCATAGTCATTGTCAGTATTTTTGTCTCGTATGTTATAGTAGTATGGTTTTTGTGGTCGTCGGTATGTGTCGTCGTAAGTCTGGTAAGTCACTTTAACTACGTCTCCGTCGTAGTGCGGTCTTCTTGTAGTCTGTCGCCATGACTCTGTCGCTCTCGGTACATAGTTTATGAGATATGTGTACTTGTTAACGTTTTCAGTAACAGTTATAACGGGGCGGCGGTGGTAAGGTCTCTTGTGCGGTAAGTTGTTAACGACAACTGATTGCACGTGCTCTACATTCTCTTCATCTTCATCATAGTCATAATTGTAAGTCTTTTCTGATTTGTCATGATTTCGTAGTGAATCTCCGTCTTCATACCGTCTGCTTTTGTTTTTAAAGTCAAGCTTGTCATCAATTTTCTGAGTCACATTCTCTTTATTTTTATCAGTTGTCGAGGTCTTGTTAGTCAAATTGTCTTTATCTTTTATGGTCAAGTTGTTGGGTCTATTATTCGGTTTTGTTTTTGTAGTATTTTGGGTTTTATTCGAATGTACTGTCGTCGGCGTTGGTATCTTTTGGGTCACTTTATTCGACGCAGCTGCTGCAAATTTTTGAGCTTTTTTGGTCGTCATCGGTCTTACTGTTGTGGTTGGTTTAGATTTCTTAGGTTTTTGAGTACTAGTCTCATCGTCATCTGATTTACCGATGTCATTGTTTGACTCGGAGTGTAGTTCTACCCAGGGTGATAAATCAAAGTTATTGAGCAGTCCGTTTTGGCACGAAATTCTGTCGTTGTCAGGGTTGTCATGGGATAAGAATACAAACGGCTGAATGCTGTCAATAGTATCTAATGTACGACACAGAACTTGGGCAAATGAAATACGACGAATCTGTTGTAATTGTGCTGGCGTAAATGAGGAATCGAATCCGCCATTTTCGTACCTGTAATTGATAAATATTTATGTGAAAATTCACTCATATACATAAATCTTTTTAAGTTAGTCTTCTTATTATCTTCTCACCAGAATCGATCCCCTTTGCGAAGATTGGAAAATTGCTGGGCTATTATACAAGCAAAAGTTGGTCCAACCAATCCACCAACTACAGGTCTTTCAGCCATTCCTCCGGTGAACAAATCAATATCCTCAACGTGCCTGAAAAGTATACTGCCGTTAGCTTTGTAACTCTTTGGACCTATTATCCAGACATTGGACTTTTTATTACCTGTACAGGGACTTAATTCTCCTGACAGCCCTCGCAGGCATCACTCTAAAAAGGTCTTCGAATTCCACAATGGCTGAGAGACCACAAGGTTCTCTCCAACTCGTATACGAAGGTACACCATGGTCTCGCCCTCTTTGGATGTTGATAGCAGCTAAGTCCATGCCGAAATTGAACTGTGGTGTTTGGAACAGGTGGTTGGTCAGTTCTTCGGTGATGAACTCATCCCGTTTCTGGATCGGTTGGTTTACCATGCCGAAGAGGAGTCGGTCTACTGCTCCTATGCTCCAAATGTTTGACGGGTTCGTTAGCTCATTGTGGAGGGATACATCTGGAAAAAGTTGTTGATTAGTACCAGATTTGATCTTTAACAAGTAATATACCAAAACGCACTATAAAATATACTTTTATCACAGGGCAATAGCAATGCCTTTTAGTGTTGTGATACAGATTTTAAATTTATCGAAATATGGCAATACTGCCCTCTAATTTTAGGTACTACATAAGGGTTTTGCTTTCTACTTACTATTTTTGAGAGGTCTGTGGAACCGGTCAAATCGCACCATAGTGGACTGGACGAGGCTATGGCCGAATCTAAAAGCGGCCGACCCAAAGGAACTCGCAGGGCTAGGATTAATTTTAGGGTTGTAGTTCTTGTAGTATCCTTTTTTCAGAGGGTCCAGCTCGAATAGTCGCATTACTTCGGAACCTGTAGGAACAGAAATCATTTGTAATTGGATTCAGGTAGAAGATAGTGGAGTATTTTGAAAACGTAGGTACACTCAACTACATTTTCTGAAAAGTAATGAGCATTAACTAAATGGTCTGTTACCTAGTACTATTGGCAGGAATTCTCTATACGTAATGTGCTGGATCATAGCGCCGACAATTTTGCGGGTCTCTTGATAAATTTTCTCGTCGCTCCAGTGAGGATTAAGGTGTGCCAGTTCTTGAGCCATCCTAAAACCAAAACCATTGTTATTTGACAAAATCTTAAAAATAAACGTAAGCCTAATCCAAAAAGATGAGAGCATATTCTCATAAATTCATTTCGTGGCTCCCTTATTCATTGCTTATTGGTTATCACTCGTTTACCTTGTTGACAAATCAAAAAAATAGAAACCTGTCCTTAAGACCTTCCTTTCAATAATTTATCGCAGTTCAAAACTGGTAACTCTCCCAACCAGCCTACTCGATGGCTTTCAAAATATCTTTTAAACTGACATCTTATTAATTTCCAGACTTCAGTTTGAAAGCTATCGTGTAAGGCGTTAGGTTTGCTGGTATCCTTGCCTGTTATGCTGCCTCAACCAGACAATGTGCGCAGCCACCAGCCCAGGGTGCTCGTTGACTCTCGCGTCTCCAGACTTAAAGCAGTCGGTGGACACAGCCCCCCCTCGACAGAGCTCGTCCTTTCTCTCTGGTGGGAGAAGTGGTCTTCGCTGCTGAACGCGCCCGTACTGAAGCATTCCTGGAAAGTTCATGAATTTTGGTTGACTTGGATTTGGTTGATGGCAACTTGTCGAAATATTTTGGTCTCGAATAAACCTGCTCGTTGTGATTGCTATTGCTATTGACAAGAAGTTAAGTAGGTAGGTACACTGAACTCAATAAAGTCCAGGGTTAAATAAAAAGCCAAATTAAATAAGTAACTAAACTGGGTCGTTTGATGCCGATCGCAATACTTAGGTACATTGCTCTGTTGAATATAGAGATAGAAAGTTAGATAGGTACCTAGTCTGTATAAGACATTATTTCTAGTATGTAAACATTCTCCTCAATAAGATGTATATTCTTTGATTTCTGTCTGATATGTTTAGCTTTTTAACAAAAGCCTGTTATAACTCCTGCTGAAAATAATGTGCTTTTATCATAATTTCAAATGCATCAGCAGGACCCCTGGCTATCTAGTTAAAGGTTTTCTAGGGAGATGTTTGTTATCGCCATCAAAATATAAACGCTGACATAGACTATCGAAACATGCATTGACTTTTGCACACATATTCTGACATTTCTTTTGACTGCAATCTCACCTGGTGCTAAGTGACGATGCGGCCGAAAATAGGCCATGCCTGACTAGTTACAGCCTATTCACATTCTGTTTAGAGCTCAGAAAAACGTACCATTCCTGAACAGCCTAAGCTTATCCGACTGCCGCGCCGAGCTAGCATACAGCGGTGACCCGTCGATGTACGCAGAGACTTGGTTTAGCTGCTCCCGCCAGCCGAGAGCGCAGTCGTCGCGGGGAGCCGGCGATGATCGCACAAAGTCCAGGCACCGCACGCCGCGGGGACCGTAGAACGGGTCTGATGCTGGCACCGATATGGGGAAGCATTCTGGGTGCTGAAAGGAGTTTAAATAAATGTTTTTAGGGTTCCGTTATTAGGGTTACGTACCTACCTCAAAAGGAAAAAGGAACCGTTAGGATCACTTTGTTGTCCGCCTGTCAGTCAAGACCCCTTTTCTCAGGAACGCGTGGAGGTATCAAGCTGCGGTCAACAATAGCGAAACGATGCTGTGACATAGAAATGTCTGGACATTTTAGATTTATCGATGTATATGGTTATGGTGCACCCACCGTAACCATAGTTAGGTAGGATTTTTAAGACTTAGGTTTTTCGTAAAAAAATTATAAGATCTAAAACAAGTTTACAAAGGCAAACGGTAACCTTTTTAATAATTTAAACAGTCTCGGGCGACAGTACTATCACTTCGATTGACAAAAAAATATTTTATAAGGTTTTTCATCAAAGTCCGTTCAGCAGTTTTCCTTGTAACAGGTACAAACATTTTAGCATAGCTTATACATACCATTAGGTCCTTAGGCATGAAGTCCCTCCCTCCATCCTTGCAGCACCTCGGGACGGATCCATTGAACCCTCTGGACTGCGAAGACGACGTTACATCGTGGTCCAAAAACTGACCCCATTGCATCAGGAGATGGGTTATGCTGGGACTCTCCACGTTCTCACTGGCGTGGACCAAGGCACTGATCTCCCGAGCTGAAGGAAGCTTGGACCCGAAGACTGAAATCCGGGGGGCTTGAAGGCCATCGGAGTAGGAGGGGGACAGGAACCGCTGTACGGGGGTCATGGTAGACCCCCACCGAGGGCGGTTCAAGTTGTTGCATGTTCCGTCGTGGGTCCGGTATCTAGAAGTATTTCGGAATTATAATTTCGATTCCTTTGTCTGATAAAAAAAAACAATAACTGCTTCGAATTTTGTAGTCCATGTTGTTACTACTTCTTGAATTCGAAATTCAAATACATACAATTGGCTATTTGACACCACCAATCGTTCCTTCTTCCATAGATTTTGTATGGGAATAGTAAACTATGACGTCACATTTCGCTATAATCAACTAACGTACTTTTTATCCAGTTTAGCTTAATTTAAAAATCAAATACTGCAGATAGTTAAAAAAATTTTTTCAAGAAATAGGGTTTCGGATTTATTTTTGTGGATAGTGTCAAGTACCCAATTGAGTACGAAGTAGAGGTTCGAATTTCAAATACAGACGCGAGTGACATCGTGACATTATTTTATACTTCTTTTATTCTGTTTTTGGATTGTTCGTAATATGTTGCGATAGTTTTCTTTCGATGCGGGTAGCGAAAATATTATCAGCGCCATTTAAAATAGTTTAAAGTGAAAATTCGTTATTTTGTTAAACGTAGAAATGAATAGAAGTTTTTTAATTGATGAGTGATTGAGTGAATTATTAGTCAATAGTTACGCGAGTGCTTAGTATTTTAGGTATCAGTGTTTTCATGTGTTTTTGTGTGTGGACATATACGGTTGTGCTGATATCTGGTCAAAGCGAACTGTGACGAGTATACGCTGCAGGACAAACGGCCTTCTTCAAAGACGAGATGAGGTAAGGTTTTGCGACGTATATTATTGTCACCAGCCAGAGGACTTTCTACAGTTCTAAACACATTTGATACGATCGAAAGTGCTGATTGTCACCGCTATCCAAACCCAGCGACTGCCGTAGTTCGGCCTGTTAAAAAACCATCTACATTGTTGTAAAGGGTTTAAAATCTTGTTCTTACCTTTACGAGGCCGAGAGGCGCTCGGGGGCGCCTTACAGGGGACAGTGCTTCAGTAGTGTATCAATTGCCGTAGTATCAAAATGGCTTTAACCTGTATTATCCATCAGATTGTATCTTAGTCATTCTTACCTCTTCGAGACCGGGGGGCACTTCGGGGCGCCCACAGCGAACAGTGCTTAAGCAGCGACGACTGCCTTAATATTAAAATGCCTTAAACCGATTTATCAGGTTGTTTTCTGCGGATAGTGCTACAGCAGTGGTAACTGCCCTAGTATCGACATGGCTTTATTCTGTTTCATCTGGCAGGTTGTATTCTTTGTCTTTCTTACCTCTTCGAGAAAGGGGGGCACTTGGGGGCGCCACGCAGCGAACAGTGTTGCAGCAGTGGTAACTGCCGTAGTATCATCATGGCTTAAACCTGTTTTATGGTTGTTCTGTTGGTCTTTCTAACCTCTTCGAGACCAAGGGGCACTTGGGGGCGCCTCGCAGCGGACAGTGCTGCAGTAGCGGCAACTGTCGCAGTATCAACATGGCTTAAACCTGTTTTATGGTTGTTCTCTTGGTCTTTCTTACCTCTTTGAGGCCGGGGGACACTTGGGGGCGCCTCGTACCGGACAGTGCTCCAGCAGCGGCGACTGTCGCAGTGCGCTCGCGCTGGGGAACTGCGTCTCGTCCGTGCGTCCCTCCAGGCCATCGTTTTCACTGGGGACAAAGTTAAAACGTTAAAACACTTATTACACCATCCTACTTAGGAAATAGGAAAATGTTATCGCAGTTCACTATTTAGATTTCTACAAGGAAGCGAGCTTCCTAACTGTGGCCCCACTTTGTAAGACGGTATTAGTAGTTCCGGCTGTAGCCGTCCCTGTCACTAATGTCAGCAAATCAGTGCGAGCGAGCGCGAAGGTTAGACGCGAAAATACGGACAACGCGTTATCAGAGTAGAGCCAGTTTCTCCATCCATCCTTCCTAGTAAGAATCATAAGTATAATGCGACCTTACTAGTTAGAATCGTAACTATAGATAGAAAGCTACAAATAGGATGGTGTAATAAGTGCTTAAGAAAAATGGGGAGTGTTTGGTAAAGCATTTATTACACTACGCGATATTCAGACAGTCTTACTGTGACTCAGTGTAGTGAATTAGAGTTAGCCTGTAAGTCTGTCTAATAAAGAGCGAAGTGGGGCTAAGATTGTCTTAGTAAGACTGTCTGAATATTGCGTAGTCTAATATGTCCTAATTGTTTGTTTTATGTTTACTTAAGTACAGAATATAGAGGTAAGTTCTGTCGGGCTGATTAAGAACGTTCATGACGCTCACTTTTATTTTTCGTTTTTTTAAATATAGGTGATTTTTCCACTGATTCTAATTCTCACGATTCTTCTGACGGTAATTTAATTAATAACTAGTATGCCAAGACTCTTTTCCCTATGGTCTGTCGCACGTGGATGATTAATATTACTGATCTTCTGATCTCTTACTGTCGTATCGTGAGGAAACCTGCGACTGAATGTATAACCATGATCCAAACTGGCCAGGTTCCCCTGTCAACAGGGTCACGTAGGTCGGATGGCAGTCGCTCCATTGTAATTACCTGATCTGCCATATCCTGGATCACGGTCCAAAGCGGACCCCTGGCCCTTGCATGCAGGTGCACATAACCGCGAGGTACAATAACAAGGACATGGATGGTACGCTAGGATGATGATGATGATACATTTACCTACCCAGACCCAGTACTTAGTGTTTTTGTAGTAAATTACCTAAGTACCATTTTTAGTAGTTATTGTTCTGAATTACATTGAGATTGTTTCGATCATATAAATCAATAACTCACTATACCTAATAACAATGATAGGAAGTTATGAGTATAAGTAGGTCATTCCACGTTTTAAGTAAACAATGAGAATTCCTGAATTATGAAAAATCTTTAAAACAAAGAAAAAATATGCGCTTTCTCTTTTTACTCTCCGCAAAATATGCTAGCATACAGTAAATTAATGCAAATTGCATAAAAAACGTACCGGAAGTACATGCCGATCCGCCATCTTTAGCTCGTAAATTCACGTGGGAAGGTATATTTACATAATTAGTATTAATGAGCGAGAAAAGTGAAAAGGTTTATGTAAATAACAATTTGGGAACTGATAGATGTTGACACGTTGACTTCGAAGATATTTTGAAGCGAAGAATTATGTATGAAGTTACGGAGAAAGTTCGAAAATATAGTTTCGTAATAAGCTCCGACGAAAGTTATGGATGTCCCACTATGGGGCGGGTGCGGCCGACTTGGCTCATAAATTCGTTGCGTAACACTCTTTCTTTTATTTCTTATAAATATAAGAGCGACCAAATGCCTTTTTAATAGTGTTGTTCTGGAATAGATAATTATAACCTTAGCGATATGACCGTCTTCTTTGTACATCTTTGCATTGTTGTTTCTTTAATTATGTGCAATAAATCTATCTATCTATAACTATATACCTCTATAGCCGAGTGGCTAGCACACCGGTTTTCAAGGTTTCGCCATCTCTGAGGTCCCAGGTTCGATCCCCGGTCGGGTCAATATAGAGTTGTGGTACCACCGTTGTTTAAGATTTCCGTAACATAAGTGCTTCGGCTACTTTGGGATTTGAGCAATGTGTGCGATGTTGTGCAAATAATGGTTAAAATTAACTAATTAATGTTCAATTATCTCTTATAAATTCGTTTGGATTTAAATCG
Source organism: Pyrausta nigrata (assembly GCA_949316185.1). Lineage (NCBI taxonomy): Eukaryota > Metazoa > Arthropoda > Insecta > Lepidoptera > Crambidae > Pyrausta > Pyrausta nigrata. Next base: position 2,111,251 of record OX438943.1, read on the forward strand.
TCTTTTATAGAATAAATATAAAAAGTAAGTTATTATTAACGATAAAAATAACAGACTTAACGCGTCGTTAGCGTTGGATGGACAGTGAAAGCAAACTAATAAAATATTATTTCGATAGAAAATGTGTATGGAGTATTCAGGAGAAAGTTATTAGTAAACACGATAAAAATATTGTAAAAAGAAAATCAATATGTGCGGTTAAAGATCCGTGAATTGAATTTGTACACAACCTAAAAAAAAAAATGTTTTTTGTGCTGGCTGATATTTGGTATAAACCAAATAAGATAGAAAATATCAATTTGTCAAAATTAAATTATTTATTTAATTTCTGTTGTTTCTAGGGTAGACTGCCTACATAACTCTCTTATTTTTATCTCTCTGTCTCTACCCCCTTAAAGGGTTTCCGGTTCCAAATTAAGAGGTTTAAGTCTCTACATCATACATTTTTAATACAATGCAATTATATAATATCTATTTTGCAAGTAGTAACATAATTTGAGGTGCTGAGGTGATTAATTGAGGTGCTTGTGGTGCAGTGGCGGCAGCGCTTTGGTAGTGATACCAAAAGTAAAGCAACCCACGGCGCGGTCGAGATTGGATGGGTGACCATTCCGACCATTTAAGTGACGTCCATGACAAGCATCTCCGTGCTTCGGAAGGCACGTTAAGCAGTTGGTCCCGGCTAATATCTGTGGTATTAGTCGTTAAGCCTAGTCAGAGGCCCTAGGGCGGCTTGATAACTTCTGACAGTAAGGTTTGTCACTTGCCTTACATACACCCCTCCACCAATCCGCACTGAGCCCGCGTGGTGAAGTATGGCTCGTTCCTCCTCATAGTTGAGGGGAGGCCTTTTCCCAGCAGTGGGATCTAATAGGCTGACTTATAAGTAGAAACAAGCAGTGTTTTCCAAGAAAAACTTTAAATATTAACAGTCCGAAACAAAATTTCAATTGCTCAAGGTGGTTAAACCTATAATAAGTTACTAATTAATTATGATTGTGCTCATACTATTTTATTGTAATAGCATGGCATGTTGTTAAATTATTTAATTAATAAATAATTTTGAAAAACAAAACAGGTTTACCTAACAATTCGTATAACGATGATTTCTACGCCATCATCCGAAAGAGGAGTGCCTCGCTGCTTAAATGCTTTCGGAGCAGTACCAACAGTGTCCTGAACGCATTGGCCGAGCGGTGGGATTCCCCGATGATGCAAAGGTGGATGAAGCTGCATGCCAATTCATCGCCTTTTATAAGATAAGAACGTGACATTTTTTTAAATTTTTTTTTTATCATTATTTAATTGTAATTTGTTTTCTATTTATTTACTTGTAATTTATTTTATATTCTATTAATTATTGACATTTATGGTAATTATGGATACTTAATGTTTATCTGAAGTAAATGAATTTTATTTAATTTAAAAACAAATTGCTCTCCGCCCTTGAATGCGTCCGTAAACAATCAACTTGTTGGGTGCTAATTGGCGGGTCTGCGCGCGCGCAGTGAAAGTAGTGCTTTCGCTCAGGGCCACGTTACGCGTGCTCATACGTAACGGCCGGTAACAAAAATAACAATGACGACTGTCCGTTAGCGGACGTTAACCGGCGATAATTGAGTTAATTGGTATCGGCTGTAAGAAAATATGCGCTGATGGTATAAATAAAGGGGTGTGCAATTATTTGCTTTCGCTTAAAGACTGTGTACATTGCTAGTAGATACAGTAGCGATATAGAAGCAGATAGAAATGCAGCATCGATGCAAACGCATATCGCGTTACTTATTAAAAATGTATAGTTAGATGTGCTGGCCACTTTACATCTTATAATTGTTTTTATAATTTAAGTCACTGACAGTAAAAAGTAGAAGTAAAAGTAAAAAGGCTTAAGTAATTAAGTTGTACACAGTCTTTATAACCTTTTTTAGCATTTATTAAAATGAGTACAATAACATAATTAATTTTATTGTTAGTTATTTTGTTGGAAAAGTCAATTAATTTTCAAACATGTTTGATTGTAAGTTAAAAAAAATATTACATATTGTTTGTAAGGTATTAAACTCATTATTTCTCTATTAAAAGACAGATAAAACGGTTAGAGCTAATATAAACACAGTGTTAAGAACTTTGATTTTCCTATAATTTCACACTTTAACCGTAAAATATTGTTATATATTCGATTTTGTTTTCAAAACTTTATTTTAGTGTATATTTTAACAGTAGTAGCATGATAAACAAATGTTTTCAAAAAAACTTGTTTTTATTTTTAAAAACTAACCTTTTAATTACAATGCACATAAGGTAGAAGTTACAATATTTTTTAAATTCCGACGCAACAAAGTCACAATTTAGGGCATTTCTTGTTTTTCTTGAATTTTTATTAAGTTTTTACAAAAAAAAAAATAGTCTTAAAACTCCATGTTGAAGCACCGTTAATAAAAACTAAAATTTCATTTCAATTTTATACATACCAAACTGGGTTTTGCCTTTATAGGGAAACGAAAGTTTAAAAAATCTTAAAAGTCGTTTTCTGTAAAATTTTAGAACAAGTTGATGTGACTTTGTTGCACCGAAGCAGCGATCAGTTGACTTAGGGGATGCTATTTCAATTTTTCTTTTTAATAGTTTTTTAAAATAATGGTTTTGGAAAAAACATAATGAGATTATAATCGTACTTTTACTAATTACTCACTATATCATAAGAATATTATTGACACACAAGTTAGTGTGAAAGTAGGTAATTACCAAGGATCGAACCCTATCTATCGTTCTTCGTATCTTACGAGTATAGATATTCCTTCTAATTAAAGTTACTTTAACTACACCCTTTAAGTTTTTATTATTCTTTAGAAATCAACCAATTAAGGTTATTCTTCGTCGATAAAACAGTCTTTATATTTTTAGTAAAAAAAATAATACAAACCTGTTAATCCGTACAGTCAAAAAATATCAAGTCAAGTCAAGTCACGTCACTGTCATTTCGTCATACACTGTCACTGTCACGTCACTAGTCAGTCAGAAGAGTGGATTCCATTGCTCCCGTCCGATCAGTCTTGGAAATTAAAAAGAAAAATTCGAATTTGGAATGACTAGAACGCGGTATTGAATTTGGCGCGGGTCGCCGTCAGCGCGCGTCGAGCCGCCATGGCGCTCGCGCGAGACTGTCAAGGGGGGGTATGCGCATGCGTTCAAATACTACCACTTCTTCTGCCCCCGTGTTGCAACCTTTTCTGTTGTTGACAAACGCCGGGTGCCGCGGAAAGCCATCGATGCAGACGTGAATCAATCGATTGGACGCGGAACGAATCGATTTTCGAATTCAACTAGCATTTGTCGGCATTCGGGAGTTGCGAGTCCTGCGTGGTTGTTTGATTACAAAAACTAACAATTACTTATTCCTACTTACTTTTGTAATTTCTATGTTACTTTAATTGAATGCTGTCTGCAGAATGTTTGAATGATTTGAACTTTGATTGATTTATACAGACTGCTAAAATTAAGATTTCTGAAATCATAGCAGACGTAAGTAGAGTATGGCCAATGAACGCATATAGCTAGTATGGCAGAACTTAACGGCTTATTTATTTAAATACTCTTACAATAAGAGATACTTTCAACTTATTATTAAACTTTAATATTAAACGTGTTAAAAACTAAAACTTACCTACTTGACTCTAGATTTCTAGAACATAAAAAATAAACTTTCTACTTCTTTAAAAAATGTTTTTTTTTTTAATGAACGCTTAATACAGCTTAGCTTATTTTAATACAGCTTGATTATATGTTATAAAACATGAGGGGTCACGTTACGAGAATATTCCATGACCCTCAGGCCATTGACAGACGTCTAAGAGAGTCAAGTTCATAGCTAATTTGACTTCAGACACTTTCTCACAACAATGCTTCATAATAACGCTTTCATTAGGCATATGCACATTGTATTGTTGCCTCCAAAAATGTTTGCCCAACCTTAACTTGCCCTTTTTCAGATGGATTACTTTAGCTGTGGAGTTGAGGGGAAAAACGTTTAAGATTGCGGACACCGTCATCTGGAGTAAGGCCTTACAATCAAAGGTAGGTAGTTCAGATTTTCCAGAAATGTCATTCCACTGACTGTTTTTCTTGGCTGACAGCTGATCCTGTCTAGTCTGGCTGAGTAGGCCTATTAGATCTCACTGCTGGTTAAAGGCCTCACCTCAGCTATGAGGAGGTATGAATGAGCCATACTTCACCACACGGGGGTCAGTTTGGATTGGTGGAGGGGTGTGTGGGGGTGCGTGTCAAACCTAACTGTCAGATGTTATCAAGCCGTTCTAGGGCCTCTGACTAGGCTTAACGATTAATATCAATAGATATTAGCCCGAACAACCTGCAAAACGTGCATTCCGAAGCACATTACACCTATGATATTAAAAAAAGAGTTCCATTAACTGCTTCATAAATTCATAAGTATCTAAGACTGTTGTGGTTTTCGCTTGGGTATTTAAAAATACACTTTCGACATTCGCAGTATAATATTAACGATTGTAGAAATAGAAAATTACGGGCGGCGGTGATAGCCATCGGATACTTTCCCGGCGGACCGGTCGCGGACAATATCAAAAGCACGCAAGTCCAATGAGCTCTCACTCAGTAAGGTCACACGTAAGAAGTAAAATAAGGGGTAGGGGTAGGGTTGCCAGATTGAAAAATCATAATTTCTGGACAATATTTTAAAATATCTGGACATTAGGATTTTTGGCTGGACAAAAAAAATCAGCACGACTATAAACATTTCTTATTATTAAAAAACAGAGGAACCTTAATTCAACAAAATGAATATGAAATAACTTTTTTGCCACATACATTAATCAGCATTATCATAAAAAAAAATTACTATTACAAAACAGAGGAACCATAAACAAAATTAATATGAAATCACTTTCACTGCATATTTATTATTCCTTTAGCCGCATTTATTATTTTAGAACCACTAATACTGGTGGGTTTTAATTTTCAGCTTCATTTTAGCTGGACATTTTGCCTAAAACCGGGACACTGGACAACGTGTGAAATAGCTGGACAATCCAGCCAAGTCCAGCTAATCTGGCAACCCTAGGTAGGGGCCACCTAGCTAGTGGATGTTACAGCGGTTCCACCCTACGTCCGATCCGTGTGCATCAAAATACGTCATTTGATTTTAGCTATGGGAAACCGGACCTTGAATGACGGACGCGGACGTAGAGCGTAAACTGTCATACAAATATAGTTCTACGACTACGCCGGACCGAATTCGGATCGGATGTAGACGAAAGGCCTTGTTGTTGGAATACATTTACTCTACCTAGAAGCAGGCCTCCTGTTTGGACCATATAAGCCATTTTGAACAATAGTAGTGTTATAATACACTTGCCTCGAAAGTAAAAAGCTTTCTCTGTCCATTTGTAGTGTGCGCGATATGGCGTCGGAACCACAACTGGTTTTAGTGGAAGTTTAGTCGTTTTCTGAAACATAATTTACTATGCGAAATCCGCATAATGCCGCGGAAAGATGAGGTTGCTTTGTTGTTTATTGTTGTGTTTGACGGTTCCTTGCTTAAATTGGCAACTTATCTAAATATATCTTACCTAATATAAAAACTGACCAAATGACTGACTGGCATATCAACGCACGACCCCAAAGCTACCTACTAGGATCGGAACTTGAAATTGTGCACCATGCATCCATTAGTGAAGGTGAACACTTAAGATTTTTGGGAATTTGTCTTTTAAGAGGGTAAAGGGGGAGGGTTAAGTTTATATGAAACTCCTTTAGTTTTGAAGCTAAATTGATAAAAGTTGCCTGTTTAGCATTTGGTTGGAAATTAAGAACAACTTGGAATTTCAGGATTTCTACCCGACTGCGGAAGGAGGATTGTGTTTTTCGAGTAATTTTGTAATTATGCATACATACATACTCTCGTGATATATGATTTTTCCTTATCATATATCATAGCAATATGGGTATCAAATGAGAGTCAGTGAAAAGAACATTTCAAAGATATAATATTTTTTTGCAGTCGGGTGCTACTTAAAAATTCTACCTCTAAGAGGTTGAAAAGAGAGGTGGGCTGAAAGTTTGTATGGGAGATTTGACATTAGCGCGGGAATCCGCTACCTAGTCTATTAAAATAGTCTTACTAAACTTTCAGGGTGAAAGAGCAGTTCGTCTTTCTAAACTAATTAAACTGAATAAAATCAGGACACGAAAATTGCCCTGTATCTAAAGTTTCCTTGTATTTGGTGTTTGCGAGTTGCTGGTTATCACAACAGCTGAGAAAAGTCGTTGCTGTGTTAACATTGCGCATCACAAAGATCTTTAGTAGAATACTTTCTGATTGTCTTATTAGTATAGGTATGTAACTTTATAGATACTTATGTTAAGTGTCTGTCACCTCTGGTTAAGAGGTTCATACAGCTGTCAAAAGGTTACCCAACGTGTAACATAACACTTACTTTCACTTCACATTCAAACAGAAACACGGAAAAGCTATGAAAATCAAAAGTGAATTTTCTTGCATAATTATGTGAGCAACGTTCTTCTGTACTATGTCTATTTTTTCTACACAAAGCTTAAAGTAAGCTGTGGACTGTTTTACTACATTTTGTCTCTTTTCACAAGATACTTGATATCACAACTACTTGAGGAACTTGGAGGTTTGTATCTATCACCAAAAAACAAAAAAATAATAATATTGAAATGGGCTAACACAACTTGACGACCGTCTTGGTGTATTCGTTCGCGCACCGGACTTCTAAACCAGGCGGTTGGCGGTTCGAATCCCACAAGGGGCAAATGTTTGTGTGATGAGCACGATCATTTGAACCCAAGTTATGGATATTTATATGTATTTAAGTATTTACATCCATTATCCTCGTCACCATAGCACAAGCTCACGCTTAGTTTGGGGCTAGGTAATTGGTGTGTTTGTTGTAACTATTTATTTATTACAACAAGCCGGATTTGTTGGCTTTTCTTATCTTGATTAAAAATACCTATTAACTTAATAGTTTTTTTTTATTTCTAACACTTACATTTACTTAGAAGTTAATTAAACTTTATGTATATAACTTATCGTTTAACTTGTTTTACAGTTACAAAAATTTATCGACCGTCGGACTGCGTGTGTTCCACCGGATGACAGTCGATCAATTTTGTGAGCGAAATTGAATTTAATTTCGTAAATTGTATATAATGTATTATATGTTATTTGTGCAAAACTGCCAATGATTAAAATGTGTAAATGTGGGGTGGTCCATTAATTAGGTACCTACTCAATTTGGATAAACCGTTTTTCAAACCTTCGATTTTCAAGTGCTCTAGTGCATTTAGTTTTTATTCCGTTTCCAGAACCTACTAGAATAAACTGTTACCCTTGGTTGGTCTTCGAGCTATCCATGCATCACAAGTGACACAATGTCAGATTAAATTGCCGCAATTCATTGGATTCGTCGCGGCAATATTGCCACTGATTCTTTTACCATCCTATTGACATTTAGTAATCTTTCGAGAATTCAAGCCGCAAAAAGTTCTTAGATGTCGATGTTACAGCAACCACAATCAGTGGATTGCTAATTTCAAGATTTACGTTTGGCTTTCTCTTAGCTAGACTAAGATCGTTCTTGAAAAGAAACTAAACTATGCGTTTCATATTTTTATAACTTAAGCAATTATTTTGCAAGTTTTTACGAAATTAAATCAAATTTCACTTACAAAAATTAATCGACTGTGTCATCCGGTGGGACTCGAACCCACGTCCCTTCGCTATCCGGGCGAGTGCTCTTACCAACTAAGCTACGGAGGACGTTAGTCAGTCGACGAATTTTTGCAAGTGCTTGCTACGCCAGTGAGCCGGCGGCGTTCGGCTTAAAATAATTGCTTAAGTTATAAAAAATATAAAAGGTTAAGCTGATTTCATCTTAACTGATGGTTAAATATTTGTAAAAATATTTCCATTGGATACATGCGGGTACATTCCCCAAGTATTGATGAAATCGAACGCCGGCTCACTGTACGGTCTTCCGAATATCTCGTATTCATCATCTTTCTTCTCTTTCATGAATTCAAAAGCCTCGTCCATTTGACGTCGCGCTGCTTTGATTTCTTGAGGCAACTCGTCTCTTACTTGTCTTTTTCTACAATAATTTTTAGAATATTTATTTTCTCTTGGACGAGATCCATTTTCTTCTTGTATATTTTGCGAACCTTCTTCTGTGTTTATAGATAATTGAGGACTATTCTCATTTCCATCACACTTTACCTCACTCCCTTCTTGAGCCATATTGTCGTCGTGTGTCTGAAAGAATATTTATATTTAAATTAGTAACAGACGGACAGACATAACAGTCACACAGAACAAGTGGACAGACAGATGGACATAAATACATAGACCGTCAGACAAACAGATAGATAGCTAAGTGTCACTTAGCTATCTAACTAGTATGGATCTTTCTAGTACGGGACCCTAAAAATATGTAAATACCAATCAACTATCGATATAACCTAAAACCCCGCTTGCTACTGACTACATTGACATAATGACTAATTTAATTACTTACCTCAGTATTTAATGTCCGGCTACTATCATATACTCCTCGCAGGAAATTATCCATCGTTTCGAATGCAAACCAATTAGTTGTGTACACTTCATCTTTACCAGCTCCGGACTTCAAAGACTTTTTAATTCTGTTTAAATGGGTTCTATAATAACCCACTAGACTTTCCTTCTTCTTTTTCATTTCTTCAATACTTGTTTTAAATGGTAATAATTCCATTATTCGTCGCCAAGCATCACTTTGCGTTCCACGATTCTTGAAACTCTTAAGTTTTGGATCCCACAAACATGGTTCCGTTTGCAAAATCTCCAGAAATGTAATTACTTTCTCATTACTCCACTCCATAGCCATAGTAGGTATTTAAAAACAAAAACGTGCTTAAAAGGAAACATGTGCGATCGCGTTGCGCTCACGACGGACACTGACAAGTACGTAGTGTGGCCGTTTCATCGCATTAATTCTCGCGTTAGTTTCTTTGATGTACCGCCACTTGAGCTATCGCCTAATGCCAAACGGCAATGTTAATGCCGTTGTCAAATTATCGCGTTAAATTGTGGCTACACCTACTGTTAACGCCGGTTATCGCAATAATTAATGGCATTTCTCGTTAGTGTGGCCCCAGCATAAAAAAAACCGGCCAAGTGCGAGTCGGACTCGCGCGCGAAGGGTTCCGTACCATTAACTTGAAACATTAGACAGTATAGGCAAAAAAAGTATATATTTTTATTTTATTTATAATTTCAAAAGTATTCATCACAGGTCTGTTTCTTTATGTGAGTGATTTGAAGCTTATAGGTCCAAGACTTTAAAAATTACAGGGGGGGGGGGGGGACATCGTGTAAACGACGACTTTGGCGGGCTATATCTCGCAAATGGTAAAGCTGATAAAAAAGTGTTGTATGGAAACCCTACTTTATTTTCATAGTCCTTTTTAATGATACCCCACACAAAAAAAACACTCAAAAAATTATTCACCCCCCCTTTTACATGTATGGGGTGGTACCCTTAAAAATGGTTAATTTTAATTTTTTGTATTTTAAAAAATAAGATCTATATGTGAAGTATCCTCGAACCAAGTTACATGCAAATCAGTCCATAAACGTAGAAGAAATTCTGCTGTGACAGACTAGGACGGACCAAACGGACGGACTGAACGATCTTATAAGGGTTCCTTGTCGGACTACGGAACCCTAAAAACACTTATCCAGCTAGCATTAAACGACCTTTAATTGAGAATAGAAAAGGACAAGATGCTGGGACACTTGATACGACACGATGACCAAACACAATCATTGAGGAAACATAGAAGGGAAAAGGCAGAGAGGGAGACCTAAAAGGTCATTTATGGATCAAGTAAAGGAGAAGTTAGGCGTCGTGTCGTATCAGGAGGTCAAGAGAATGGCAGAGGATAAGGAAAGATGGATGAAACTCCACCGGCAAGAGGCTCTTTTTAAATAATAAACAAATTGTATTACTTTTGGAATCATTTTTAAAAATTTCTCTTCTTTCAAGAATTTTCTCTCTGTAGAGATAAATTGAAAGTCATTTTTCTTTCATCCTCCATCCGCATTGATCACGCGTGTAATACTGTGTTAAAAACGCACAGTGAATCAGTTTCATAATCAATAAGTTATAGTGTGTCGCGAACGAGGAAGCGACTCCCGCGCAGCACGCGACGCTCAACGCTTCAGTTGCTATTGTATTGTTAGGGTTACCAACGTTTCAAAATATTTACTACTGAAACTGAAGGGAACAACCCTAAAACCGTCAAAATTACTTGTTTATTTTTTAATGCCCCTAAACCGTAGAGATCCAGCTTTTGGTGTGGGTTCCTCTTGTAACTTAAAATCTATAGAAAGAAAGATATACAAATTCTTCTGTTTAACACTGGCTGGTGACATTTTAATTTTTAATTTTAAACGAAAGTAACAGAGCAAGAATCGAAAGTAACGAGGAATTGCGCCGTTAAACCGTTTTGTTAACAATTAATAACCCTAAGAATAATAAACATAGAGACTCTAAAAATGCCCCTAACAAACCACTCTATTACTCTTTAGCTCATTAAGTTAGGGGAAAACCCCTGAGTTAGGAACCCTGTGTATTGTAGTTTGCTGCTTCACACTCGCTGAAATTAGAGGTTATTTATCGTATCATTATTTAATTGATAGCTTCATCAAGCTGTCCGTTGATAATAATACGATTGCTTGCCATCGCAAGGTTAAGATAAAATATTACTTCTATATGAGCACAGATACTTAATTATGAGAAGAAGAAATTAAATTAAATTTCACTCACAAACTTATTTTAACTGCTGGTCCAATATTTGAAAAAATATTTCCATCGGAAGCAAGTGGGTATATTCTCCAAGTATTGATGAAATCGAACGCCGGCTCACTGGCGTAGCAATCACTTACAAAAATCCGTCGACTGACTAACGTCCTCCGTAGCTCAGTTGGTAAGAGCATTCGCCCGGATAGCGAAGAGTCATGAGTTCGAGTCCCACCGGATGACACAGTCGATCAATGTTTGTGAACAAAATTTAATTTCGTAAAAACTTGCAAAAAATTGCTCAAGTAAAAAAAAAATATGAGAAGATGGTTATGGTCTGACTTCTCGATGAGTGCTGGCTGATACTCTGTTACGCTAAAGCATTTCCTTGACCTCAACAAACTAACGATATTATACTACATCTTTAGTACTGTAAGGGAGCTCAGTTAAAACACGTTTTAATTAATAAATCACATTAATTCACAAGAAATATGACGCCGCGTACAGAGAGAATCGTGCGAGAGAGAGGGAAGATACATGTCAAACATTTGGCGGGAACGCGCGCGCACAGCAGCAATGGGTTGCGTTCGGAAATCCCTTACAGTACTAAATGTTATCCATTACCTACTGGGTATTAACAGATGATAATTCCTAACACTGCGCTGTTAACGATAAATTTATTCGATTGTTAAATCATTCTTGTGACAACTATTATTTATTCTGTACTTGTGCTAAGTTAAGTTACTTCATCTTACCTAAGACATTAACTTTTACTTGGCAAAAGCGTCCGTATGTAAACAAAGTGTGTATGTTGGCATGCATTGCCACAGATCGAGGTAATTAAAATACTGCACTTAACTATTGTAATTAACTTTTCCTGCACTCTTTTACGTAACTGACTGCATCTCGCACGTTCACCTTTTCTTCGTTAATGAGCGCTATAATTAATTATGCAATAAAATGTGTTTCTATATCACATTTGCTTGCTTGATTTCTTTAAAATTCAACAGTTATACCTTTAAGGAAAGCGTTCAATTTTTAAATTCAAAAATTTCAGTTAGTAAAATCTTTCAAGTTGACGGCCGGAAAGCAATTAGAACGTTCGAAACTTTAAGAAAATGTAAATCCATAAGCCTATTTTTTTAATTAGTAGCCCTGCTGATCCGAATGTAGCTAACTATCAGTCACTACGCATAAACCGCTGAACGGATAAGAATAAAACTGGGTATGGAGATAGTTTAATACCAAATTTGATAGGTATTGCGATTATTAGAATAGTTAATTACGGGTTTGCTACTATGTACCTTTTTATAAGCGAGTTTTTGATATTTCGGCACTGATGCGGGTTTAGTGTCATGATTGCGGAAGAACTGAACATCTTGCGGGTGCGATGTTTTGTGCAAACAAAAGAATCAGGGTCACACATGAAACACGACACTATTTAAACAATGTATCGCAAATATAAATTGTGACTAAGTAGGTTTTAAGTTTATTTATTTTTATTTCATGCATGTCTTTGTTTTTCTTTTCTTTAATTAAATAAACTATTACCTTATTGAAAAAAAATACAAAAAAAAGTTACAAAAAGGACTTGTCCTCTTTTTATATGGAGGCTGTTTTTTTATTCCAAGATATCACCAACCACCAATAACCTATATTAATCTTTAAGCTACAAAAATATGAAACACGTAACCATAGAAATCAGAATTTTAAACACCTCCATTTTTGAGAAAAAATATGTTTGTAACAGGCATCATCCATTGATCACTTACTTGTATTTCCTGGCTGTATGGCTATGTACCATTGGCTTTCCACTAGTGGATAAATACTACTAGGTACTACCACAGATTATATAATAGGTACTACTGTCAATGGAACGACAATTGTTGTCAATTTTTTTTCATGCGTAATTGTTATAGGCGAAGGTGCGGTTTATGTACAGACAATGAGAAAAATTAATTTCAATTTTTCTCTAAATCGGAGGCCCTAAAAATATATTAATTATGCGAAAAGGCTAGTTTTTGTAAACTCTTTCATATAATATTTAGTTTATTCTGGTTAGAAATATTGACGAATAGAAAACCATTAATGGACAAGTCCTTTTGACTTTAAGTTCATTTATTTTTATTTCATGCATGTCTTTGTTTTTCTTTTCTTTAATTGAATAAACTATTACCTTATTGAAAAAAAAATACAAAAAAAGTTATGAATTACAAAAAATATAAAAATCGCTGTTGACAGACAAGCGGTACAAACAGTAACTATCTATGGTCGCGTATTTTCCTCTGGTTATTGTTGTCAGTGATATTATTGCCTACGGCTTCACGCAAAAAATAATTTGTAATGGCTGCCGCGACCGCCGCAATCGTGATATAACACCGTGGTGTAACACAATTTAATTCAATAAGTCAAGCTGACCATGAAAACGCACTCGTGTAGCTCAGTTGGTAAGAGCGTTGGCCCAGTTAGCCAAAGGACGTGGGTTAAAATCCTACCTGTGTGCGAATTTTTGGTTTCTTATTCAACCTTATACAAATAAGAAAGAAAACTGTGAGTTTTAAAAATATTAAAAACTATTGAATAGCGAAATCGTCATCATTCAAGTTTAATTTATTCTATAAAGAATAACTACTTGGCCCACTGCTTTTGTAATACAGCTTGGGTAGATGTCGCTGACGTCACGCAATGACGTATTCAAAAGAGACCAAGAATTTCACACGGCTGGATAGACTGCACAGTAGCTCAGTTGGTAAGAGCGTTGGCCCGGTTAGCATAAGGACGTGGGTTCAAATCCTACCTGTGTGCGAATTTCTTATTTAAACTTATATAAATAATCATAATTTACAAATAATGATTTCCTTGAGTGACTAATTAACAGACGATTCTACGATTCTAAGAAAAATAACGAAGTAAATAATGCCCACAAAATTCATAGACGGCCTTCAGGCGTGAACTGTTCTGTGAAATTGCTTAATTTACGAAATAACTAACTAACCAACTCTTACCAACTAAGCTACGGAGGACGTTAGTCAGTCGACGAATTTTTGCAAGTGCTTGCTACGCCAGTGAGCCGGCGTTCGATTTCATCAATACTTGGGGAATGTACCCGCATGTATCCAATGGAAATATTTTTACAAATATTTAACCATCAGTTAAGATGAAATCAGCTTAACCTTTTATATTTTTTATAACTTAAGCAATTATTTTAAGCCGAACGCCGCCGGCTTATTAGTCACTCAAGGAAATCATTATTTGTAAATTATGATTATTTATATAAGTTTAAATAAAAAATTCGCACACAGGTAGGATTTGAACCCACGTCCTTATGCTAACCGGGCCAACGCTCTTACCAACTGAGCTACTGTGCAGTCTATCCAGCCGTGTGAAATTCTTGGTCTCTTTTGAATACGTCATTGCGTGACGTCAGCGACATCTACCCAAGCTGTATTACAAAAGCAGTGGGCCAAGTAGTTATTCTTTATAGAATAAATTAAACTTGAATGATGACGATTTCGCTATTCAATAGTTTTTAATATTTTTAAAACTCACAGTGTTCTTTCTTATTTGTATAAGGTTGAATAAGAAACCAAAAATTCGCACACAGGTAGGATTTTAACCCACGTCCTTTGGCTAACTGGGCCAACGCTCTTACCAACTGAGCTACACGAGTGCGTTTTCATGGTCAGCTTGACTTATTGAATTAAATTGTGTTACACCACGGTGTTATATCACGATTGCGGCGGTCGCGGCAGCCATTACAAATTATTTTTTGCGTGAAGCCGTAGGCAATAATATCACTGACAACAATAACCAGAGGAAAATACGCGACCATAGATAGTTACTGTTTGTACCGCTTGTCTGTCAACAGCGATTTTTATATTTTTTGTAATTCATAACTTTTTTTGTATTTTTTTTTCAATAAGGTAATAGTTTATTCAATTAAAGAAAAGAAAAACAAAGACATGCATGAAATAAAAATAAATGAACTTAAAGTCAAAAGGACTTGTCCATTAATGGTTTTCTATTCGTCAATATTTCTAACCAGAATAAACTAAATATTATATGAAAGAGTTTACAAAAACTAGCCTTTTCGCATAATTAATATATTTTTAGGGCCTCCGATTTAGAGAAAAATTGAAATTAATTTTTCTCATTGTCTGTACATAAACCGCACCTTCGCCTATAACAATTACGCATGAAAAAAAATTGACAACAATTGTCGTTCCATTGACAGTAGTACCTATTATATAATCTGTGGTAGTACCTAGTAGTATTTATCCACTAGTGGAAAGCCAATGGTACATAGCCATACAGCCAGGAAATACAAGTAAGTGATCAATGGATGATGCCTGTTACAAACATATTTTTTCTCAAAAATGGAGGTGTTTAAAATTCTGATTTCTATGGTTACGTGTTTCATATTTTTGTAGCTTAAAGATTAATATAGGTTATTGGTGGTTGGTGATATCTTGGAATAAAAAAACAGCCTCCATATAAAAAGAGGACAAGTCCTTTTTGTAACTTTTTTTTGTATTTTTTTTCAATAAGGTAATAGTTTATTTAATTAAAGAAAAGAAAAACAAAGACATGCATGAAATAAAAATAAATAAACTTAAAACCTACTTAGTCACAATTTATATTTGCGATACATTGTTTAAATAGTGTCGTGTTTCATGTGTGACCCTGATTCTTTTGTTTGCACAAAACATCGCACCCGCAAGATGTTCAGTTCTTCCGCAATCATGACACTAAACCCGCATCAGTGCCGAAATATCAAAAACTCGCTTATAAAAAGGTACATAGTAGCAAACCCGTAATTAACTATTCTAATAATCGCAATACCTATCAAATTTGGTATTAAACTATCTCCATACCCAGTTTTATTCTTATCCGTTCAGCGGTTTATGCGTAGTGACTGATAGTTAGCTACATTCGGATCAGCAGGGCTACTAATTAAAAAAATAGGCTTATGGATTTACATTTTCTTAAAGTTTCGAACGTTCTAATTGCTTTCCGGCCGTCAACTTGAAAGATTTTACTAACTGAAATTTTTGAATTTAAAAATTGAACGCTTTCCTTAAAGGTATAACTGTTGAATTTTAAAGAAATCAAGCAAGCAAATGTGATATAGAAACACATTTTATTGCATAATTAATTATAGCGCTCATTAACGAAGAAAAGGTGAACGTGCGAGATGCAGTCAGTTACGTAAAAGAGTGCAGGAAAAGTTAATTACAATAGTTAAGTGCAGTATTTTAATTACCTCGATCTGTGGCAATGCATGCCAACATACACACTTTGTTTACATACGGACGCTTTTGCCAAGTAAAAGTTAATGTCTTAGGTAAGATGAAGTAACTTAACTTAGCACAAGTACAGAATAAATAATAGTTGTCACAAGAATGATTTAACAATCGAATAAATTTATCGTTAACAGCGCAGTGTTAGGAATTATCATCTGTTAATACCCAGTAGGTAATGGATAACTTTTAGTACTGTAAGGGATTTCCGAACGCAACCCATTGCTGCTGTGCGCGCGCGTTCCCGCCAAATGTTTGACATGTATCTTCCCTCTCTCTCGCACGATTCTCTCTGTACGCGGCGTCATATTTCTTGTGAATTAATGTGATTTATTAATTAAAACGTGTTTTAACTGAGCTCCCTTACAGTACTAAAGATGTAGTATAATATCGTTAGTTTGTTGAGGTCAAGGAAATGCTTTAGCGTAACAGAGTATCAGCCAGCACTCATCGAGAAGTCAGACCATAACCATCTTCTCATATTTTTTTTTTACTTGAGCAATTTTTTGCAAGTTTTTACGAAATTAAATTTTGTTCACAAACATTGATCGACTGTGTCATCCGGTGGGACTCGAACTCATGACTCTTCGCTATCCGGGCGAATGCTCTTACCAACTGAGCTACGGAGGACGTTAGTCAGTCGACGGATTTTTGTAAGTGATTGCTACGCCAGTGAGCCGGCGTTCGATTTCATCAATACTTGGAGAATATACCCACTTGCTTCCGATGGAAATATTTTTTCAAATATTGGACCAGCAGTTAAAATAAGTTTGTGAGTGAAATTTAATTTAATTTCTTCTTCTCATAATTAAGTATCTGTGCTCATATAGAAGTAATATTTTATCTTAACCTTGCGATGGCAAGCAATCGTATTATTATCAACGGACAGCTTGATGAAGCTATCAATTAAATAATGATACGATAAATAACCTCTAATTTCAGCGAGTGTGAAGCAGCAAACTACAATACACAGGGTTCCTAACTCAGGGGTTTTCCCCTAACTTAATGAGCTAAAGAGTAATAGAGTGGTTTGTGAGGGGCATTTTTAGAGTCTCTATGTTTATTATTCTTAGGGTTATTAATTGTTAACAAAACGGTTTAACGGCGCAATTCCTCGTTACTTTCGATTCTTGCTCTGTTACTTTCGTTTAAAATTAAAAATTAAAATGTCACCAGCCAGTGTTAAACAGAAGAATTTGTATATCTTTCTTTCTATAGATTTTAAGTTACAAGAGGAACCCACACCAAAAGCTGGATCTCTACGGTTTAGGGGCATTAAAAAATAAACAAGTAATTTTGACGGTTTTAGGGTTGTTCCCTTCAGTTTCAGTAGTAAATATTTTGAAACGTTGGTAACCCTAACAATACAATAGCAACTGAAGCGTTGAGCGTCGCGTGCTGCGCGGGAGTCGCTTCCTCGTTCGCGACACACTATAACTTATTGATTATGAAACTGATTCACTGTGCGTTTTTAACACAGTATTACACGCGTGATCAATGCGGATGGAGGATGAAAGAAAAATGACTTTCAATTTATCTCTACAGAGAGAAAATTCTTGAAAGAAGAGAAATTTTTAAAAATGATTCCAAAAGTAATACAATTTGTTTATTATTTAAAAAGAGCCTCTTGCCGGTGGAGTTTCATCCATCTTTCCTTATCCTCTGCCATTCTCTTGACCTCCTGATACGACACGACGCCTAACTTCTCCTTTACTTGATCCATAAATGACCTTTTAGGTCTCCCTCTCTGCCTTTTCCCTTCTATGTTTCCTCAATGATTGTGTTTGGTCATCGTGTCGTATCAAGTGTCCCAGCATCTTGTCCTTTTCTATTCTCAATTAAAGGTCGTTTAATGCTAGCTGGATAAGTGTTTTTAGGGTTCCGTAGTCCGACAAGGAACCCTTATAAGATCGTTCAGTCCGTCCGTTTGGTCCGTCCTAGTCTGTCACAGCAGAATTTCTTCTACGTTTATGGACTGATTTGCATGTAACTTGGTTCGAGGATACTTCACATATAGATCTTATTTTTTAAAATACAAAAAATTAAAATTAACCATTTTTAAGGGTACCACCCCATACATGTAAAAGGGGGGGTGAATAATTTTTTGAGTGTTTTTTTTGTGTGGGGTATCATTAAAAAGGACTATGAAAATAAAGTAGGGTTTCCATACAACACTTTTTTATCAGCTTTACCATTTGCGAGATATAGCCCGCCAAAGTCGTCGTTTACACGATGTCCCCCCCCCCCCCTGTAATTTTTAAAGTCTTGGACCTATAAGCTTCAAATCACTCACATAAAGAAACAGACCTGTGATGAATACTTTTGAAATTATAAATAAAATAAAAATATATACTTTTTTTGCCTATACTGTCTAATGTTTCAAGTTAATGGTACGGAACCCTTCGCGCGCGAGTCCGACTCGCACTTGGCCGGTTTTTTTTATGCTGGGGCCACACTAACGAGAAATGCCATTAATTATTGCGATAACCGGCGTTAACAGTAGGTGTAGCCACAATTTAACGCGATAATTTGACAACGGCATTAACATTGCCGTTTGGCATTAGGCGATAGCTCAAGTGGCGGTACATCAAAGAAACTAACGCGAGAATTAATGCGATGAAACGGCCACACTACGTACTTGTCAGTGTCCGTCGTGAGCGCAACGCGATCGCACATGTTTCCTTTTAAGCACGTTTTTGTTTTTAAATACCTACTATGGCTATGGAGTGGAGTAATGAGAAAGTAATTACATTTCTGGAGATTTTGCAAACGGAACCATGTTTGTGGGATCCAAAACTTAAGAGTTTCAAGAATCGTGGAACGCAAAGTGATGCTTGGCGACGAATAATGGAATTATTACCATTTAAAACAAGTATTGAAGAAATGAAAAAGAAGAAGGAAAGTCTAGTGGGTTATTATAGAACCCATTTAAACAGAATTAAAAAGTCTTTGAAGTCCGGAGCTGGTAAAGATGAAGTGTACACAACTAATTGGTTTGCATTCGAAACGATGGATAATTTCCTGCGAGGAGTATATGATAGTAGCCGGACATTAAATACTGAGGTAAGTAATTAAATTAGTCATTATGTCAATGTAGTCAGTAGCAAGCGGGGTTTTAGGTTATATCGATAGTTGATTGGTATTTACATATTTTTAGGGTCCCGTACTAGAAAGATCCATACTAGTTAGATAGCTAAGTGACACTTAGCTATCTATCTGTTTGTCTGACGGTCTATGTATTTATGTCCATCTGTCTGTCCACTTGTTCTGTGTGACTGTTATGTCTGTCCGTCTGTTACTAATTTAAATATAAATATTCTTTCAGACACACGACGACAATATGGCTCAAGAAGGGAGTGAGGTAAAGTGTGATGGAAATGAGAATAGTCCTCAATTATCTATAAACACAGAAGAAGGTTCGCAAAATATACAAGAAGAAAATGGATCTCGTCCAAGAGAAAATAAATATTCTAAAAATTATTGTAGAAAAAGACAAGTAAGAGACGAGTTGCCTCAAGAAATCAAAGCAGCGCGACGTCAAATGGACGAGGCTTTTGAATTCATGAAAGAGAAGAAAGATGATGAATACGAGATGTTCGGAAGACTGCTAGCAAGTAAACTAAAAAAAATAAGAAATCCAAACACACGTGACATATTAATGAATGATATTCACAATTTAGTATTTCGTGCATGTATGGCAGATCGACTTGAGCAACAGTCTTCAGTACCTCAGTATTCTACAACCCAGTGTCCACGCCATTCAGCAATCAGTCCATCGCCAAATCCTCCAACATACCAGTCGCCTGCAGGCCACCCAACATCCCTGTCTCCGCGCCATCAAGCATTCAGTCCATCGTCAAATCCTCCGACATATCAGTCACCTCCAGGTCACTCCACATCCCTGTCTCCACGCCATCAAACATTCAGTCCATCGTCAAATCCTCCGACATATCAGTCACCTCCAGGTCACTCCACATCCCTGTCTCCACGCCATCAAGCATTCAGTCCATCGCCAAATCCTCCGACATATCAGTCACCTCCAGGTCACTCCACATCCCTGTCTCCACACCAAGCATTTAGTCCATCGCCAAATCCTCTAACATACCATTCCCCTCCTGACCACTCCACATCCCTGTCTCCACACCGTCAATCATTCAGTTCATCGCCAAATCCTATCCCAACTTACCAGTCGCCTCTATCTCACGATACAAATTGTCTACCTCCAGATCAGTTCTCAATTCAAACTTCCCAAGAAAATTTTCTAGAAATACTACCGCCAACCCGTGCCTCACAAATAGTAATCACAGAGTCCGGTGAAATAAAGATAGTTAAAGATTAAAAGTTATGTGAAAATTATGTTAATTACTCTGAGAAACAAATAAATGAAAGACTAAATACGATTATATTGTTTTATTTTCCAAAGTATAAAAATAATTAAATCAAAATAATAATTAATTTGAGAACTAGCTTTAGCTTTTAGGATAGAAATGGGTAATTCCACTTGCGTACCCTGGCTATCATTTTATGTCATTGACACCTCACAAATTATTCGTAGTCCTGCAATATTCTGCGAATTTATCCCTAACCTGGATTGCTGTTAGAGCTGAACGGCGTGCAATACTCTTCATTGACCTGAAAGCGCCTTCGCCATTTCCAATGTCTTTTCTCCAAGTTCCAGGATTTATTTCTCCATTGACAATTGTGTCAGTGTAGCCCGATGGTGTGTAAATTGACCGCGAGTTAGAACTTTTTCTCAAAAAGTTATGTAATAAAGCACATGCCAATACGACTCTTGAAGCTTCGTTTGGCTGTAGAGCTATGGGTTTTCTAAGTACGCGAAAGCGTGCGGACATAACACCAAATGCGTTTTCCACGACAATACGAGCAGCAGACAGTTTACGATTAAAGTTTCGTTGCATACTTCCTTCGGGGTGGTCTCCGGGAAAAGGTTTCAGTATGTTGGGGTGCAATGGAAATGCATTGTCAGCAACAAAAACGTAAGGCACATTCACATCGCCATCAGAAAGTGGTTCAGGTTGTGGTAAATGTAGGG
This sequence comes from Pyrausta nigrata, assembly GCA_949316185.1. Taxonomy (NCBI): domain Eukaryota; kingdom Metazoa; phylum Arthropoda; class Insecta; order Lepidoptera; family Crambidae; genus Pyrausta; species Pyrausta nigrata. Next base: position 2,132,445 of record OX438943.1, read on the forward strand.
AATTTGTCTGAAGTTTTTCGAATAAAACACAATCTCTGAATACACCACCGTCGCTGATTCTGCCCTTGTTGCCTACATCGCAAAACATGAAACAAAAATTGCGATCCACTAAGGCCATCAACACAATACTAAACGAATGCTTATAATTAAAATATTCAGAGCCACTGTCAATTGGTGACACCATGACAACATGTTTACCATCGATTGCTCCCAAGCAATGAGGAAATGTATCTCTAAAATCAAATTCCTTTTGCAGCCATTCGTTTTCATTCTCAGGTAACCTGATCATGTCCTTCAATACAAATAAGAGAGCAGCACAACATTCCCTTACAATATTACAAATCACTTGGTGAGACATCTTGAACAAATAATGTAAGCTTCTGTAGCTGCCTCCTGTAGCTAAATATCGTAAAGTAACTGCTAGTCTAACTTTGGCAGGTATTGTGACACGAAATTTAGTGTTTTGTTTTTCTACCATAGGTCCGACTCTGCTTAATATCAATTCGAAATCAGATGCTGACATTCGAACGAATCCCTGGAATTGATTGCTTGGTTCAGCTAGTAGATCGGAGAATATTTCCTCCATAGAATTGCTGCAAAATAAAAAAGAAATACTTGTATTACTTCAAAAGCTCACTTTGATGTATGAAAAATAAATAGATAGGAGTCAAAACCTGAAAACAGTGTTAAAAAAAACTATTATTTTTTTTAACTGTTGTCAGTTTTTTCTATTTGAAATCAAATTTTAACCAATAAATAGACTTACATTGTACGATTCCTGTGCATTTGTATCATCCACCATCTTCTTTTTCTTTGTTTTCTTTTTGTCTTCATTCGGTAAAGATTTAATAAATTCAAGTAATAAAAATTTACACTCATGAAATACAGAGCTCTGCTATCGTCCATCTTGCTCGAGTGCAAGTGAAATCAATGCCGTTTTTATCGCCAATAATGGGCATTAACGTTTACCGTTCAAGTGTAGCCACCCACTTTAACGTGTTAAAAATTATCGCAATAATTATCGCGCTAATAGGCATTAACGTTAGCCGCTAGTGTGGCCCCAGCATTCAGAAGAAAGACAAGAAGAGATCTATAAGCCAATTCATAATGATGTGGTTGTTAGTTTCTTTATCAAGACCTCATTCATATATGGAAAAAATGAATCATCAGTGACCAAATTTCTTAAACTTTACATCCGTTTGACATCTAGATCAAGTAAAAACTTGTGAAACTTACGTCATCTGACGTAAAACTTGTGCTTTGTAAGTGAAAGTTTACACAATGCTTTGGTCATAATATTGGTAATTATTATTTTCTTTGAAGTCTGAATGGGTCTGGTCTACGAATTTGGACAAATTTCCATTTAAATTGGATGGCATTATGTAAGTAAATTACTTTGCTTGCGCTGAACATGTCTGAGACTGAATATGGGTTTTTGTATTCATTTTGTGATGTAAGGAGAATTAAATTCGTGACTGTAAAGTGTCTCATTCAGTCCCTCGGTAGTAAAAAGAGACAGACAATACATTTTAAATCGTTTAATTAAGTTTATTTAATTCTAATGTGTGTTGTATATCTTTAAAATTGGCTATGGAATCGACAACTGTTTATTTTGGAATTTTGTGTTCTGACCGTTTTGGTGTCTATAGAAGAGAAAAATGTCGACTTGAGAAGGAGATGGATAACTCGAATTAAAATAATATAAAGTTCACCAACTTTAAACAGCCGGTGAACATCGATTGACGGTTAATTTAAAATATGTCAAATAATGCTAAATTGGCTGATTATAAATTAAATATGTGTTATTGAACTCCAGGCTTTGGTACAATATGTTTATTGTCTGTGTTATTCCAGTTACTTGTAAGGTACGCTCGATTCGAGTAGCTTTCTCATAGTTTCACTAAGACCGTGTTGAATCAATACTGCATTAAATAAAACAAGTACCTAGGTACTTGGTGTAAGTGATGCTTCCTTTATGTAGATGAGATTTCCATACTTGTAAGACGCTTTTATTACTATCTCATACGGGAGGGAACTTTCGCCATGAAAGTGCAACTTATTAATAAGTTTGTAAGGTTTGTACATTACTGTCACTTACCAGGTTAGTTTTTATAATGAAAATACTTATGCAAACAAGCAGCCCAGCTCAAAAGAAAGTGACATGCAAATTAAAATGGTTTTAAAGTGCAATTAGTGCAAATAGGCAATTTGCGGTCATCACCTGCTGATATTTCGTCTTTCCTACATAAAGACGTACTCTGTGGTTGAGTGGCTTGCACGTCGGTTTTCATGGTATCGCCAGGTCCCGGGTTCGATTCTGCGGTTTATTTTTGATGTTGTCTGGAGTTTGGGTGTCGTAGCAACCACCGTTTTTTCTGATTGCCATAACACCAGTGCTTTAGTGACTTACTTTGAGATCAGACCAGTGTATTGTTATTTGGTGTTGTCCAATATGTACCCTTGTCAAATGCGCATGTCAAAGTATCCTTTTATGACCATGGGACCGCTTCTATTTCCTACTTCGCTTCTGTTACCTGAAGTAACAATAACTAAAAATATCATTATTTCAAATATCATTTAAGAACACATTAAAACGGGGATTAACGCGACAGACAGTAGGTAAAACATGATGTACCTTTAATTTTGCCTGACGTTTCGCCCGGGTTGCACCGATCGTTATTATCGAAATTAAGGGTAAATAATGTTTTACCTACTATCCGTCGCGTTAATGTGTTCTTATAATGACAAGCGAAAGTTTAAAAGTAAATATCATTTTTACTTGTTTAGTGAACTCTAGCGACAGCGAGACATTAGGATAATTAAAAAAACTGGCCAAGTGCGAGTCGGACTCGAGCACGAAGGGTTTCGTACCATTAACTTAACACATTAGACAGTATAGGCAAATAAACTTTTTAAGTTTACACTGTTCTTTTGGAAAAAAGTATATATTTTTATTTTATTTATAATTTCAAAAGTATACCCGAAAGTATACAGGATACCCGAAACAATTTTAAATAAGAGTTTCCGCGCCTGATTATTTATGTGAGTGATTTAAAGTTTATAATTCCAGGGGGGGGGGGGGGACACCGTTAAACGGACGGAACGGACGGACTGAACGATCTTATAAGGGTTCCTTGTCGGACTACGGAACCCTAAAAATGTCGACCATTTCACCGACGGCATGCATATTTCCGTCAATTTTAATGTAACTAGTTATGAAATTATTTTCAAATCGCAGTCGACGGTCTTTCCAATTGTTTGCCCCGAGAGAGCTCATCACAGTTCCCACATTATAGCTATTAGCCGCAGCGAGAGCCGGGGGAAAGCAGTAGTTTAGATATCGGGTGAGAGTCAGGGTGCCTAAGAAGCAGTTTCTAAATGAGAGAGGCGCTTTGGGAACAATGTTGCGTTCGAACGAAACTAAGTATTTGTCTTTTTTTACTTTTTTGTTTGCAATTAAGGCAATGATGCTTAGTTGAGAGGTCGAAAAGTGTTACATGATGGCTGGCATGAGCCAACTTGGACTAGCTTTGCTAGGTTACTACTATTTAATAAAAAAGCTTTATAATTCGTAATTCTTATTTAAAAAAGCTATAAATTTTAATAAATACGAAAAAAAAACAAAAGGCAAAATTTTTTTTTGGCACTGAGCGTGGTTCGAACCCAAGTCTTTTACATTTCTTCAGTCCGACGTCTTATGCACTCCGCTACGACCCTCGACAATTCGTGCCTACCAGTACGAAATTATCGAAACTAATCTGCGTCGAACAACTGCATAAGAAAAACGCCGGAAAAACTTGAAAACACGCGTTTTTTCAACAAATAACTTATCTAGATTTTTCACCCCCATAAGCCGCACATAGTTTTTAATACTAATAATTTTATGCTTCTTATTTTATTTTTATTTAAAAAATAAAACAAAGACAATTGTTAACTAGGTCCGTAAACGTTAACACTTGTCACTTGTGTAGCTACTGGGTAGGAGGATAAATAATAAGTGTTACGACAAAATGAACAGATAGACAAGACAAGCAGTTATTAGATTTCTCGGAACAGTGGCAAAACACTATGTCACGTTATTAGATAATATGTGTAATACGCTTTCACTGTGAGATGCTGGGAGGCCGGTGATGCACTGAGAGATATTTTTTCACAGAAAAATAACATTTTACCTAATTTCTACTGACGGATATTCTATGCTAGGGCAGCCATATCAATTATGTACGTAGTTTAAACAAAAGTGTATTCAAACAGTAAACAAAACAAAGAACAATTAGTAACATACAAAATGTTAATATTGTTGTGTATTTAAAATATCTAGAAATCGAAGCATAAGAAATTGTTCTTTGCTTTGTAAGCCAGTCACCAATGTATACGTCATACAGTGAATCCGCGTTTCATTTAAGAACAAAACAGAATGCAGTTTTGTTTCTTCTTGAAAATAAATAAATATATTTCCTTTTAATAAAATGAGCTAACTAAATAAAAGTTCTCCTCCTCAAAGATTTTTTTCACCCTGTATATCAGACCTACTCAGATATTGATACTATATGTAAGTAATTATGTAAGTAATTTCACTTCAGAAAAAAATCTAGTGCATATCAATTTATACATCGGCACACAACTTTATGGCTTTGAAAACGACGTTATATTGCTCACCAGACATCAGTTGCCGACATCGTTGACATCAAAGACTTTGTTCAAAGTTAGGTCTGTTGGAAGGCTGACTTTACTTACTGACCACTTGGCCAACGGCATAATGTAAAGTTGGATTTTATGTAATTTCTCAATACCAAAAAAAAAATTTATGATTACTTCGCGTAAATGTAAAAAACAAATACGTTTTTTGTAGTTAGCAAACGCAAAATAATTTTCTTGCTCTCGGTGTGTGCGGTCCGTATACACCGTTCCGCAGTTCCGTTGGGTTGCGCAATGCGCACGCGCCGCTATCATCGCGTGTCGGATCGCGCATTTTGGCGACCGTTAAACTACATATTAACTGCGTCAAATGGAACGCCTACAAGTTATACTAGCGCTATAAAGTGTGTAAAGTTAAAAGCAATCAAGCAATTAATAAATAGTATTTTTATACAACTTATACAAACAGGGCTGTGTGCTTTATTTCCTGTGCCTTAAAACACAGTTATTAAATTACAGTAGAAAAATCCAAGATGACAAAAATATTATTTCGCATTAACAAAGGGCATATGGCGACTTTGGCCTAGCGCACAGAAGTAAACATATCATCTACTAGCAGTTCCCTGACTTCGCCCGCGCCAAAAGTCGGATTTTCCATACAAATTTTCATCCCCCATTTCACCCCCCTGATGATTTTATATCGCGACAAAAAGTAGCTTATGTCCTTCCCAGTGTCTCAAACTATCTCTGCGCCAAATTTCATTTGATTCGGTCCAGTAGTTTCGGAGCCTATTCGATGCAAATAAACAAACAAACAAACAAACAAATCTTTCCTCTTTATAATATTATTAAGTATATTTTTTTTATTGGATTTCAAACATTGTTGTTGTGTTTCTAAAACATATGTTAAGAAAAATATAATTTTCTATAGTTTAAGTTTTCCCGCGCACCAAAACGTCATTGAGCCAAACCGTGCGTGACATGACATTTCGTATAAAAAGAATATAACCTATAAAGTCGTAGTAGTGAGAAAACGATTAACAAATTAAAAATACCATTGTTAATTAGAAAGTTAATCTAATTGTGATTTAGGAACTGACACTGTGATTAATAACATTAAATGTCGTTTCTTTACTTACAGGTATGTAAGGTTTTGTTACTAAAAACGTTTATTTTAAGTGAATCATAGTGTACATGCAAAATTGTCATTATAAATCTTTTCTTACAGAGAGAAACTCAATTGTGTTTGATTGACTCTGTCGTCTAAATCACAATAATTTTGGATATCATCTTATACATATTATCTGTATTAATAAGAAACAGATTCTGAACTCCATTTTGTAAAAATATATTTTTGTCAGAGTGATAACATCATCGATCAGCCATGACAAAAATTTAATATACGATACGATACGATGTGCTATTTAGCCAGGATCCAAGCCTGATCCGGTAAAACCGGCACACCAAATAGCACGATTTTTATAAGGAAAGACACGCTCTGGGATGGGAGAGGAAGACCGACTAGCGGGAGCCCATCGGCCACAACCAACAAGATATGCATCGAGCTTGGTATAGGAATATAGGAAGAGACGGGTATCGTTATAGGACTGACCGTTGATGAGGTGGGCGGTCTGCCTTGGTGGATACACGTAGTGTTCTTTAAGAGCTTTTTTAGTCCTTTCGGGTATTTCTACATTTCTTCAGTCCTGTTATTTGGTCGTTGTACTGCCTTCGGCTTTCGGAGTTTTCTGTGTTCTTGTTACCTATACATTTAGTTCAGTCGTGTTGACGTTGTAGAGCTGTGGTTTGATTCGCTTATCTGTTACGTCTGGTTGGAATATTTCGTGTGCAGCTTTTTTCATCTTTTCGCTAGTTCGTTACAATCTTTTCGGCAACGCTTGTGGTACCTAAAGACTTCAACTAGAGGGTCCCGTGTATATCGGTCTGCCAATCTTCAATCTTCTTGCTTTGTATCCTTGTGCACTATGGAGGATGTAAGGGTGTGCGCAATGTAGAAAGTGACCATAGTAGAGTCTCATAAATTTGATCTACTTCGTTATAGTCATGCCCTGTAGACTGACGAACTTTTTGGTTTCTTGGTGGATTCTTGCTATGACTCCGCACTCTTTTACAATGATCCTTTCATAATAAAATCCTTAACATTGATCTGTTCGACTGCGTGATTGCAACCGCGTTTAGCTCATTGTAGGTATTATTATTATCATCACAATAATATAGTAGTTATTCTCGTTAATTGGTGTGTGTTTTATGTTTTAGTGAGTGGTCCCAGCTAGCGTAATTGCACGTGTTGCTTTGTTGAGTTTTTTTTGCTATTAAAATAAGAAATCGGGATAGTTTTATGGTACACGTGTGTCGGTTTGTTGTAATTTTAGGGTCGTTTTTAGGGACAGTGCTGTGTAATGGTTATTGTTTTGTTACCTTTGTTTTATTGGTATCCAGCTGTTAAGAAAGTTTCTCGGGGTTTTTACAATTATTTCTCCAAGACCTGTTGCTATTGTTTGAGATAGCGGTGTTTTATTTTATGATGGACACAGTTTCAACTGCCACGCACGTGTTGCGCAAGTTTTTTATTTGTGCGAGGCGCTTAGGCTTACTATTGTATGGTTGTTATTTAGCCAAAATGTGTTTTGGCGGTAGGGATATTTGAGTTTTATGGTACACGGCCGTAGATTCCCAGTATTCGTGCTTCTTGTTACGTTTTTTCCTCGTTTACACTGTTAGGGACGGTATTATCAATCTGTAATGCCTGTTGGGTATCTACGTAGATTGGTGGGAATTCATCAAGTTCACGTTGCATAATTTGCGAAGCTATGAGTTATTTTATGGTTTTCTAGATGTTTTATGCATGGGGAGATTAAGTTAACTATAATGGCAAGGTATTATAGTTGTTTAATATTTTCAGGGTTCCTAATAGAATATTAGATTTTTCTTTATTAAGATTAGTTGCTGTGATAGGTTTGGAGTTAATTTTTTTACTACTTGGTAATTCAAAGTGTTTGACTATTTTTGGCAAGGAATCATAATTTTTATTATGTTCTAGTTTTAGTTATGAGCGAAATAGGATGTAGGTGTCTGTGTTATGAATGTCGGGATCTTTGTTGATAATATTGTGTATTATTTTATATTTCAATATGGAAGGATCTCACCAAATTTGTATATCTATAAGGTGGCTTAGCTGCCTTCATTCTGGGTTCGTATCGTAGCGATTGAAAGTGCAGGCCTGGCCGGTGGTTTCTCTCTTGGTCTGATTGCGAGCACACATATGAGACTTTTAACATCATCCCTCGTCAAAAAATTACCAAATTAAATACACTCGCAACGATACTCGCACGGCACACAGAGTTTAGCGCGATTTACTACGACGTCCGTACCTAATAAAATGCGGTTTATTACTACACTTACACTGACATAAACGCGATTCGTTACGAAATCTGCACCGATTAGAACGTCGTTCACTGGGTAGTACACTCACACTGAATTTGACACGATTCACTACAGCACCAGCACTGAATTAATTGCGATTCACTACGACGACACCCACACTGCATCGAACGTGATTTACTACGATACCCGCCCAAAATTAAATAAGATTCAGTACGACACCCGTACCGAACTTAACCGGCAAAATAGTATGGAATTAAAACGATACAACACTTCAAAACAACTATTAGAATGTAAAATAAAATTATGAAAAATATTTAACTAGATCACTTCAGCCCGGTTTTGTATTTATTTCATTGGAAAGTTCCACATGATTTTTAGTTCGTAAGACAATAGCCCGCGCGTTTGAGGTCGAACAATAGATTTCTTGGGGTCCGGCCTGTTTTCGGAACACGTGTTGCACCCGACCGCTCGCGACCGTTGTCAGAACGAGACTCCCCATCGATCAGCCATGACAAAAATTTAATGAAATAAAATAAGAAAATAAAACCCAATTTAATAAAACATAGATAGATAGATAGATAACTCTTTATTGCACACCATAAAAGTAACAACAATACAATTTACATAGAAAGATGTACAAATTAGGCGGTCTTATCGCTAAGAGCGATCTCTTCCAGACAACCTTTGGGTATGGGAAATACTTAATCACAGGAAGGGGGTGATTGGTGAAAAAGACATATTATAAAATAATAGGTACGAAACAGACATACATACACATATTATATACTATCACTATTATATGCTACACATACTATATATACATAAAAATATCAATATACCTACATATAAATCATACATAATATACGTATTATTATACCAATATGACAAGTACTCAACCAACGGCAGTGTAATTAATTTACAGTGAAAGAAAATGTTCCTTAAGTCGATTTTTAAATATGAAAAGAGACTCGGATTGTCTGATAGCTAAGGGTTGAGAGTTCCACAAGCGCACAGATTGAACAGTGAACGAATCTGAATAACATTTAGAGGAATGAGAGGGGATTTGGAATATAATCCCCGCTATTACAAAAACTTAGTACCGGGTTTAAGCCAGGACTAAGCTATTAGCTAGCCAATTAGAAAAGCGTTTCTCTGTTAGGTTATGTCACGAATATGTCATTCATTCCTATGTTGTCGGCTAATATTTAGACCTATTTTAACCCTGGTCTATTTTTTTTGTAATAACACCGAATAAGTACACATCATACAAATCTGCGCGCTCGTTGATGTCTTTTGTTCTGAACGAATTGGACCTTGCATTTAAAAAACCAATACAATGATAAAATATGACTCATAATGATGCATTATGGCCGTAATGAAATATATTAATCTAATAACATAATGGATTGCAAATTGATCCACAGGTAACGTGCGTGACGGACGCACATTACTGCTACGCCTCTTACTAATGCGAAAACTATGGGGGCTTACGCAATAGTTATGGGTTCGTCATGATAAAAGTGTTACGGAAGTATCGTTCTAGTTATAAAATAGACAAGTGGTAGCTTAGCCGTGTTTTGTAGGCAGTGACTCAACAATAAATAAATATATTTTCACACGTTGTATTGAAATAGTATTTATTTATTTATATGTGGAAGACCAAGGTTTCTAATCTAAAAAAAACTATAAACAAACAGTACCAATGAAAAAAAAAACACTTAAAGGGCATTACAAATAGGAAATTGAATATAAAGCACATTAGTCTATACATAGCTATGACTCTTTGTTTCGTACTGTCTTTGTCAGAGCAGAGGCTCTGGGCCCCTAGATGAGATGCAATCTATTCTACAGCGCAGTTTGCTATCGCTTGCAAAATGTATAAAACTGACATAAGTCATCGAAACATCACGACTTTTGCATACATATTTTTATAGTTCGTTGGCGATAACGAAGTTCGCCGTAGAATATATTGCATCTTGTCTAGAGGCCATGATTAGAGAAAACAGTAATATCTCTTTTGTATTGAACTATCAAATCAATATGTTACATCGTAGCGCATAATTTGATAAATTCCATTTTTCCCCATGAATGGCCATACTCTTAGATCAAGCATACCTATAAATATTGCATGCCACTGACAGACATATTTCTAAGTCTCCCTTTGACAATACGAGGGTCAAACTGAAAGTTCTTAGAACTGGCCACTTATAAACAATATAATAAAAAAAATATTCTAAAATTTGAAAATAGAACTCTTTGCCAATATTACTGAGTATATATTTCATTCATTTGTCATTTGTTTTACGACTTGGCGGCAAATTGAAAATTGTCTGTGTCACGTCAAAATGAATTTAACACGAGAAAATTTTCGTGCAATGATTTTTTATGACTTTCGATGTCATTTAAGTCAACAAGAAAGTTATGATAGACTACGATTGGCCTTTCACGATGAAGCCCCATCTCGTGCGACTGTTTACAACTGGTTTAATGAGTTTAAACGTGGTCGCACTAATCTCACTGATGATGTACGTGAGGGACGGCCTTCTACGGCGACGACTGAAAATAACATCTGTGTTGTGCAGCGTATGATAGAGACTGACAAAAGAGTGACCTATCAGCAGATTCGGACAAGCTTAGGCATCGGTATGAGTCAAGTGCACAAAATCCTCCACGAACATTTAGCGGTCAGGAAGCTTTGCGCCCGGTGGATACCTCATAATTTGACTAAGGCTCAAAAACTCCATCGTGTGGATTGGTGCCGTAAAATGATTGAAAGATTTAACGGAGGTGACTCAAATGCTGTGTTCGACATACTAACAGGTGACGAAAGCTGGATTTACTGTTATGATCCTGAAACCAAAAGACAATCTGCTCAGTGGGTGTTTCCTTTCGAGGAGTTGCCAACTAAAGTGAAGAGAGATCGAAGTGCGGGAAAAAAAATGGTGGCCTCGTTCTTTGGAAGGATAGGTCATTTCGCAACAATTGTGTTAGAGGATCAAAAAACAGTTTCTGCAGAATGGTACACTACCAATTGTTTGCCACTTGTCTTGGAAAAAGTTCGAGAGAAACGACCTCGCAGTAGGATCCTCCTTCACCACGACAACGCCTCGTCGCACACCGCCAAGCGAACGATCGACAATTTGGCGACATCAAACGTTAAATTACTGGGTCACCCGCCGTATAGCCCCGACCTCGCGCCTTGTGATTTTTATTTATTTCCAAAAATTAAAGAAAAACTTAAAGGAAAGCGGTTTATGAATGCTGAAGAAGCGGTGGCTGCGTATCGCGATGCCATTGAAGAGACCCCTAAGGACGAGTGGGCAAAGTGCTTTTCCCAGTGGTTCCATCGCATGCAGCGGTGTATTGACGTCAATGGACAATATTTTGAAAAGATATAATAAAACTAATAACTGGCTAATGTAATCAGTTTTTGATTTTCTAAGAACTTTCAGTTTGACCCTCGTATTTGGGGGACTTTGAATTCACAGTTATTCGTAAGTATACCACTGGACTCGATTTTAATGTGCCCTGTCTAAGATTAAATTTCTAGTTGCGCGCGGCACGTCGTAGTGAGCGCTCGTGTTATCTGCTATCGATCCGTTAGTAGTGATGTATCACTTTTATATGACTACCCTCAACCAATATGAGTGAAATAAACAAAAACAATTCCTTTCATCTGTTGAGTAGTGATGATGAAGAAGAACGTAGTGAGCAACCAGTTAATGGAAACAATGATTTTGAATGGGATAATACGGGAACTGAACTGCCGCAAAACGAACAGCAAACGCCAAGACTAGCAGAGAAGAGACATAGAAATAACAGTGATGTATGTGAAGCAGATTGTGGTGAAGATGACGGAGTTATCACAGTGAGAAGAAGTACTAAAAGACTGGCAAGAAGCTATTCCAAAAATTGTGATAATAATAGTGTTCAAAACGGAAGAATCACGAATAACAATAATACAACTTATTTCGAGGTTTGTCTTACATCAACGCAGCCATTACCTAAATTGCATTTGCGAAATTATTGAGTGCTGAAAATATAACAGATATATTAAGAATCAAGTACAAGGGCCCATATAAAGTTCTAGTGCTATTCGATAAAAAAGAAGATGCAGATAAATTAATATTTTGCAAGAAAGTTACTGAAATGGGATTCAAGTGCCAAATGACGAGTGAAATGAGTGTTTCATATGGAATTGTAAAACAAATAGATATTGACTTACAAGAGAAAGAAATGCATGAATTATTTCAGTGCTCAAAAAAGATAACATCAGTTAAGAGACTCAAAAGATTAACAAGTGAAGGACAATGGGTAGATTCAGAAACAATACGTATATGCTTTCAAAGTTCCACCTTGCCCCCGTATGTCTACGGATACGGATACCGTATACGGATGTAGGTTTAAGGTCGAACCGTATACATTTCCGGTAACACAGTGCTCTGGGTGCTGGAAATACGGACATTTGATTCGTTTTTGTCCAACGAAGAAGGTAATGTGCCCAAAGTGTGGTAAAGACTATGTCAATTGCGAAACCACGAAATATACCTGTTTAAATTGTAATGGAAGTCACATGGCACTTGACAAATCCTGCCCAATATTTAAAAAAGAAAAAGAGATAAGGAAAATAATGAGCTTTAAATGTTGCTCATATCGAAGGGCATTTGAGAAGTTACAAGAAAAAAATTCTACGTCCACTAACATCTTGGTAAATGAATTCAGCGATGACGAAGAAGGTCTTACAATAAATGATAAGAAGCAGACCTATAGAGACATTGTCGTTACCAAGGCAATAATACATAAAGAAAACTCTCAGATATCATCATCGGGAAATAAAACCATCACCGAAGAAAAAACAGTACAAAAAAACAGAAGTAGTAAGAAAAAGAAGAAAAGTCAACAAGAGACGAAGATTGATGAATACAATATAACCGAAAACATAAACAAAAATGAAGATTTACAAAATAAAGCTGATGTATCTGCAGAAAATTCAGATAAAAAAATGAATCTAGCATTTTAAGAATATTTAATAGAGTGAAAAATAATATATTCAGCAAGGATAATTTTCAGGAAAAAATAAAACTTATGATAAACTTAGTTGTAGAAGAGTTTACAAAATTAATTGCAGAATTAGTAGGACAAGGAAATATCTGTAACAACTTAATGTCATTTATAAATGGAATAAAGCCCCAAAAAAAGTATACCGCTGAACATATTGCAGTGGAACTCTCAAAGTTTGAAACCTAAGCTTGCTGAACTTTCCTGCATTCTCCAACAAGAAAAAATCCACATCGCCATTGTTAGTGAAACCTGGCTAGAGCCTGATTCACCATTAAGGATAAGTGAGTACAATATCTATAGGAGCGATAGGGACGACGGTTATGGTTGAGTCGCCAACATGACCCATAGATCGATCAAAGCACAACCTTGCCAGTTCTATGTCAATAACTCAGGAATAGAAATAGTTCACGTTAGACTACTAAATTGTAACGATATTGAAAACATCGTATCGGTCTACTGTCCATCTTCAGTTCGTACAACACAATTAGATTGGGATGGTATTTTCTCAAAATTTCCAAAGAAATCTATTATTGCTGGTGACTTCAATGGTCATCACACTCGATGGTCGTATAAAATTGATAGTAGAGGCATACAACTGTCGGATTCCTGTTTAGAAAATGGCTATATTTCTATTAACAACGGGGAGGCTACTAGAATTAAATTAGTTAATAATGTGATTCAAGAAACTTCTCCAGACGTGACTTTTGTTTCTTCTGATATCGGCATTAATTTTAGATGGCAGGTGACAAGAGAAAACTTGGGCAGCGATCATCTGATCATTAAATATAGTTTACTAAATAGTCTAGATAAACGAACTTTCCTACAGAAACGTAACTTCAAAAAAGCAGACTGGTTAGGATATCACGACTTCATAGAAAACTATCTGGATACGGCAAATATAAACTTTTCTCATGAAGAAGACATCCAGCTTTTATACGATTACTTCATTAAGTGTATCAATACTGCAGCAGATACCTTTATACCTCAATACAAAATTTGTAATGACCCTGCAATTAACTTCAAACCTAAGCCTTATTGGTCCTCTGATATTTCTCAAGCAATAGCTGCACGTAGATTAGCATTGAAGCAGTTCCGCAGAAACCCTACGCCATCAAACCTACATGTATGGCAAGATAAAATATTGTCTGCTAAAAAATTTATAAAGGAAGCTAAGTTTAAAAGCTGGAATAAGTTCTGCGACTCTATCGACGAGGCTACCTCTACTTCAGATATGTGGCGTCGGATGAGATGGTTTAGAGGAATAAATCAAAATAGATTTTCAGCCTCTGTCGATAAAAAAGAAGAACTATTATGTTCGCTAGCACCAGATTACGTCTCTAGTTTGCCACCCTACTTTTCTTCAGACAACTCTTTGCTAGATTGCGAGTTTGTATTTACAGAACTTTTTAGTTGGATTAAAAGAAAGGACACTGCTCCGGGAGATGATAATGTTACGTATTCGATGATTTTTAATTTACCAAAGAATGGAAAGTTATATCTTTTAAATATGTTTAGTAAAATATTCACGGATGGGTGCATACCAAACCAATGGCGAAATATTCGTGTAATTCCAATACCTAAAACTAATGTCAACAACGAAGCAAAACTTAGACCTATATCACTCATATCTTGTATATGCAAATTGTTTCATTTGATGATCGCTAAACGCATTGAGTGGTACGTCGAATCCAATAAAATTTTGTCCCCTAACACGATAGGCTTCCGAAGAGGGCAATCTACATTAGATAACTTAACTAAATTAGTAACTCAAATACAAATAGGTTTTTCACAGAACGCAGCAACATTGGCCTGCTTCCTGAATATCGCATATAATAATGTTTTGATTGGAAAAGTAGTAACTATACTAGATAATATTAAAGTTGGTAAAAAAATATGTAAATACTTATGGTCATTTTTAAACGAGAGACATTTGAATATCTGTTTAGATGAGAAACATAAAATAAACGTATCTCGGTGGACAAACAAAGGCTTTGCTCAAGGGGATCCCTTAGCACCATTATTATTTAACATCGTTACCTTTGATATATGTAAACGCATACACACTGTAGCCATATCCCAGTACGCGGATGATTTTGTCCTCTATGCCAGTAATAAACACATAAGTGATAGTGTAGATAAAATACAACAGGCTTTAGACACTTTAACCACCATATTAGAAGAACTAGGATTAGAATTACAACCTAATAAATCTAACGTATGTGTATTTACTAGAGCTTATAGGAGACAACAAGTGTTATTAAAAGTATATAACACGCAGCTAGAAACGGTAGACAACGTCAAATACTTGGGTATTTGGTTAGATAAATCTCTACTTTGGTCTAAACACATCAATGAAATTGCAGAAAGAGTTAGAAGGTATCTGGATCTTTAAAGAGTTCTAGCAGGTTCATCTTGGGGGCTTCATCCAAGACACTTGCGAATGTTATACATATCTTTAATAAGAAGTAGAATCGACTACGCTAGTTTTTTGTATGATGTCAGTGCAAGGACGCATCTAGCTAAGTTGGATAAAATACAGAACCAGGCACTGAGAATAGCTGGTGGCTTTATAAAATCAACTCCCATACACGTCATGGAAAGCGAGATGTGTGTTCCTCCGTTATACGCTAGAAGAAAATATCTCTCATACAAATTTATCCTCAAGGTTAAATCTCGCTCAAACAATGCAGTTCTTACCTTATTATCAGAAATGACAAACCGTATTTACGAAAGGTATTGGAGTAATAAGAAATAACCACTTATGATGTCAGCCTTTATAGAAACTAAAGATGAACTTGTACATTCGACAGACACTCTAGAAATGTTTACATTAGACGTTTGGCCTACAAAAATAAACAGTTTTGATATATTTAAGAGTAACCTAGAGTCGATTTCAACATCAAAAAAAAATTATAATCCAAATATCTTAAAAATTGGTGTCATAGAAGAGATACACATAGAATACAACAACTGGCACAGGATTTTCACTGACGGATCCAAGAGCGAAGTAGGCCTAGGCGCTGCGTTCTACGATCCTAAAAGCAACTTTTATAACTGCTTTAAGATTGAGGGTTCCATATGCATTATGTCTGTAGAGTTGCTAGCTATCTTAGAAGCACTACGATATATCCTCGATAATTTTGTAAATCTTTGTGTAGTTATATTTACTGATAGCAAATGCGCTATTCATCATATTGCTATGTGTGCATCTGGTGACAGAGGCACATCTTTAGCATATTCCATTTTAAGGAAAATATGTGAATGTCAGCAACAAAACGTTACCTTAAAAATTCTGTGGATTCCTTTGCATATTGGACTGTCTGGCAATGAGGAGGCTGATAGATTGGCAAGAGCAGCAGCCAAAGATGGCTCTATTGTTTGTGTTAAACCAAATCACACGGAAATCCTACCTAAATTTAAACTTAAAACATATAATATTTGGAAATAATATTTTGACGAACGGTCCCAAGAAAAAGGCATCTGGTACAAGACAATACAAAATCAGCCTCCTCGAACTTTATGGTTTAATAAAACGAATATGAATCGTGCATTTATTGTTACTGCGCTAAGACTAAGATCTGGGCATATTCCGTTAAATAAGTTTGCGTTTTTAATGAAAAAAGTAGACTCGCCTAACTGTAAAGTGTGCGGTCGCGTTGAAGATGTACAGCATATATTGGCGGAATGCGCCCGGTATCGGCAAGACAGACAAAACTTAGTGTCCATCCTAAAGTTTCATGTCGGCATATTTCAGGAAATCTTAGCGGAACCCACATCTCAGTCTGCAGGTGTTCTTCTGAATTTTGTGGTGAAGTGTTTTAAATTAAGATCCACTGATTAAATTATTTTAGTTAGTAAGCAGTTATGTAGTTTAGCATTTAAGATTTGTTTATATAGGACTGGCATGTACTTATGTATAAAAGTCCGTAAATAAAGAGAGAAAAAAAGATTAAATTTAAGTTTTACCTCTCTCTTTCTCTACGAAAGAATTGAAAAGAGACAGACTATAATAATTTTGAAACGTCTTATTAGATAAAAATCAATAAATGATTTTCATCTAAGTTTTTTTTATCTAAGTTAAGGTAATTCTTAAAGCCAAAAATCCTAGTGACAAGTACGTTTATCTGGCAGTTCAAGCCCCTATCTATGGAGTTATTTTGATTTTGGAACTATCTACTAAGCTACTATTTGTGGTTATTTCATTGTGCCATAGTTATCTACAAATATTGTTACACTTTTCTCCCGAGATTAATAAATTCTTAGAAAAGCGATACCTAAAATTACTAAAGTTGTATTCTCCAATATTACCTTCTAATTGTGTCAAAAATGTTCTGATCACGACTGTCGTCACATTAGTTCTCATAACTCGAACCTCCTAAAAACTAGGTACCTTTTGTCCCAGATAGATTGCCCAACCGATATGTCAACAGTTCGGTTCCCAGCTATACACAATGTATCAAAGTTCCCAGCTAGTTCGATGGTAAGGAAACTGCTGTTTCCTATGCTCTATAACATCGAATCAATGCGGTTTTTATAGGCCAACGCAAAAACTGTACGTACAGTCCTACACGCGTTTATATGATTTTAGATTTGCGATGAAAACTAAACAAGTCACGATTGAAAACAGAACTTAAAGGGAGTGCTTTGTAAACACTTTTTTAAGGTTTAAACTTTGGAAAAAAGCTTTAGGCCAGCTGCCTATCCCTAATTTTTAGCTCATTCTTTACTTGTAGATTAATTTATAACAATATTTAACAAATGGTATAGTAGTGTAACTTAGGTTTAGTTTCAAATATATTACTCAATATGAAAATTGTACTTAATATAAAATGACTGAGTTGTTTCCAATTTTTGTTGTGACACCATGTCATTTATAGGAATATAATTTTTGGGTATACGTTATTGTAGCTGACTATGAACGGTAATTACAGACAAGTATTTGAAGTGGTAAATGTGTGCAGGTTACATGTTTTTTAACCTTAGTCCAGAACTATTGAACTGTGTCAATTTATTACAATGAAACAATTGTCATATTTTTGCGGTATTTATTTCATATCAGCTACAAAAGAGTGGAAATACTCACACAAATTAAAACTACATATTTATTAATTATTACACAGAGAGTGTCAGAAAAGTGTTAAAAACATTTTTAGGGGTGATAATGAATCGATCATAGAATACGTGAAAAATAAGAGCAAAAAATGATAACATTATTTGTGGATATTAATCCATGTACGAGTAGATTAGATTTAACTAAAAAAAAATTAAATCCTTAACAAATAAAGATCGGATGATTACGGAACACAGAGAAAGGGTCACGGAGGTCAGATGGCAGTCGCTCCACTGTAATTGTCTGATCTGCCACATCCTGGATCATGGTCAGCGGACCCTGGGCCCACGCGTGCGAGTGCACAACCAGGATAACGCTAGGAGGAGGATAATAATGATGACACACACGTATGACCGGGTGAAACTATCATTAGCGAAAGAGTCTAGAAACTGGAATTTCTAATGCAGCAAAACACTTTACACCTCACAATGGTGGGAACTGAAATCGCTCTGATAAACCTCTTGTCCCAGAGATACTGTGCAAATTATAGTGGAAAGTATTATCTCTCGTATACAGATTTATTCTTGGCGTGGTAGAGAATAAAGACTCTACATTAATATAATATTTGAGAATCCCAAAGAGGTTGTTGACACCATAAATCGTTGACGTATTTTTTTTTAACTACCGTTTGTTGAACGATTCAATTTACTCGTATTTATTTTAGTAAAAGGCCAGTCATATTCATAAAAACGCAATGCACAACTGCTTTTTGATATGTGTTTTGTTATGGATTAGGGGAGTGAACAACTCGGTTTTGCAAGCAAAACAGTTCCTGCTTAATACGTGAAAAACTGCAAAATTGTCGCACTTTTTTCAGTTTATAAATAATATTACACTAGCGGTTACCTGCGACTTCGCCCGCGCAAACGTATCTTATACATTTAAACAAGCAATTCTTGTATATTTTTTTGTGATCTCTGAAAAGGGTTTATATTAAGGGTTAAGGGTACCAAATTTCAGGGACGATATCCCTGAAATTTGGTATGTGGATCGGGGGTTAAAAATTAATCTAGATTATTCTTATGTTTGGGAAAACGCGTGTTTTCAAGTATTCATGCGTTTTTCTTTCGCATTGTTCGACGCAGAATATGGTCGCTAATTTCGCACCGGTAAGCATATGAGCGTCGTGGCCGGATTTCTGGGGTCCAAATCTCGCTCGATGACGAAACATTTTTCAGTTTTTTTTTAATGTATTTATTCAAGTTTGTAGCTTATTTAAGTTTTTTAAAATAAGTTTTACGAATTATAAAGCTATTTTATTAAGTAGTACTGACCGAGCAAAACTCGCCCAGGTACTGTAATGTATGGATGTAAAAACTTATAACTGTGTTTATCCTTCTTCATTTTAAAATTTGGTATGCTTGCTACCCAATTGACCTACTTGTTGTTGTTGTTGATTTACTTTTTCTAAGTAATAGACCTTGACTTTTGGCAAATAAGACGTCGCCAAAATAAGTTACTAATATTACGTCAGGATGTCGTAAATTACCTGTAATAATTATTATAAAATTCTTTATTCTCGTTACAAATGTTTCTCTTATAAAATACACTTATTTAGGTAGGTACAATATTTTGGTAATAAAAAAAAAAATGGTGTATTCATAATCACTTTAGATAAATTGCACTAAGATAAATTACGCCTTTTGAAAGCAATACCTAAATATGGCACAATTTTCACCTCATCACCTGACACTATACACAGATAATAATTTATGACATTGAAAACTAACCGACAGTGCATTGGACGAGCATTTCATTTAAAAGCCTCCCAAATTATGTCAAAGGGTACATATTCCGCGGCTATTATTTTTAGGGTTCCGTACACAAAGGGTAAAAGCGGAACCCGGGTCTGTCTGTCTGTCTATCTGTCACCAGGCTGTATCTCATGAACCGTAATAGCTAGACAGCTGAAATTTTCACAAATGATGTATTTCTATTGCCGCTACACAACAAATACTTACTAAAAACAGAATAAAAAAATAATTAGAGGGAGGCCCCATACAACAGACGTGATTTTTAACGGCTATCAAATAAATAGAATCATTTGCGATTTTTGCTTTATATTAATAAAGACTAAAGGAAGACGGTTAAAATTTTTACAGAATATCAATATGTATATATAAACCATTTTTTTTAAATGACAATCCTTTTTTGGCTGTACGTAATATTAATAAATATTGATTGTTTACTAAATCTTAAGAGCTGTGGATTGATGTAAGTTAATTAAATAAATAAAAAACCATACAAAGGTGACTTTTTATCGTTTTAAAACTAAAAAAGGTCATAATATTGTGTCTAATGTTGTCTAGGTACGGAACCTTTCGTGCGCGAGTTCGACTCGGTTTTTTTAATATCTGGTGCTGATGGTTAATCTAAGCTAATAAATAAACAAATTATCCGTGTATTTATATTTCAATCCACGTAAAAAACAATGACGGATAATTACGACGATTGACATCGCTAATTCTGTAAATAACAATAAACTCTCGCCATTGTTGTTAGAACAATACAAGAAAGTAACTGACTTTGTGTTAGACGGTGCTTGGTATAATGATTTAATTGCACCTGGTTACGATTAGAATGTTTTTTTATAACGCACAAGATCACGGTAAAAAGCTGCAAATTGTTTCCGTGACGCCTCGTTTTTAATTTTTCGTTTCTTTTTTGTATGACTTGTTTTATAGTTTTAAGTATGGAACGATAAAAAAAACTATTAATACTTAACTAGTTCAGCAACTCTAAGGAAAATATTGGTTTCGTCGTTTAACTTATATAAAAAAAAATATATTAGTATAATTATATGCTTTTATACCAATATATATTTTTATAAGCTACACTCAAGCTTTTAAGTTAAGTTTTTATTAATAATCGAGTATCTTGTAAAAAGAAGCTTAAATTGAAAATAAAGAGAAAATATTTATTTTAAAGATATTAAATTATTATTTTTACCAAATGAAATAACTAAAACATATTAGTAAAAAAATATTATAAAACAACAAGTACTACCTGACGTTTTAAATAAAATGTAAATAAATCGCGAAGTAATCCGTAAAATTGTGTTTTAATGAGTTCAACAATTCGCGTAAACGTAAGAAACAAATAAACAACAAGTAAGTATAAGTAATTCATAGATCAAATAAAACTGTGACCTGTATTATGTGATATTCAATTTGAGATAAGAACTAGTGAAAAAGATGACCATGACTTAAATGTCAGCAAGTTGCATCCTAACAAGTTGCCATTCCAGCTTACAGGTCAACCTCGTTTTAATTTATTATGGCTATTAAATATTCTAGAATCATTTGAACAAAATACACTTAAATAATACACTTGAGAAATACACTCAATAACACGTTAGGCTTAGTTAAGACGTCTTCCAAAATCAAGGTTATCTTATTGTAAAATTGTTTTAATAATTTGAGCTATTTCTTTGTATTTTTTACCAAAAGTATATTTGTGCACACAAAAATACTTAACAATTTTTTTTAAAAGAAATTGCTTAATTAAATAAAAAAGTTATAGACGAAATATACATATTTTTGTTTTGCCGTGTTGCTATGCGTGCAGTCATAAACGTGTTAAAAAGAGCTCCATATATACACGTCGACTCTTGAATAATTAACCAACTCGTGAAGTTATTATTTATACAAACAATCACTCTTAAATACTGCGTGTAAGACAAAGGAAAGTATGTTTTAACAAACAATTAGAATAGGTCAAAACACTCGATTATCACACTCCACATAGTTCAAGTATCCTCCTGATTTATGAGGCAATTTGTCTCAAATTGACAACGTTTAAGTTGCTTTCAAATATGTAGTTCAGATACGGTATGTGAGTGGGTACACAGGGCAAGAAGGGTAACATAGAAATTTTATTGAAGTGGAGAATACAAGAGAGATATCAAATAAACAATAGAAGAATCCTTTGGCGATCAATGTTCTTTTCTGTTTAGATCTTACTGTGGATGACGATGAAGATGTCCGCATTTTTAAGCTATCACTTTTAATCGTGTTGTCATGCTGGCATGAGCATCATGAGTTGCAAACGAACTTCTTAATCCGAGGTTAGAGGGCCCGTAGCCAAATGGAAATCTTTCTGGAGCGAACTTCGCTATCGCCAACGAAATGTCAAAATATGTATGCAAAAGTCACGTGATGTTTCGATGGCTTATGTCAGTTTCATACATTTCGCTAGCGATAACGAACTTCGCTTGAGAATAAATTGCCATTTGGCTACGGGCCCTGGCCTGCTCTCGAAATGGAGTCTAACCAGCGAATTGTTAGAAGAATTGTACATTTATTATGTAATCCATATCAAAAGAGCACGGAGGATATGGATCAAAGATGTTGTCTGAGACTTATACTTGCTTATTTTA
Organism: Pyrausta nigrata; assembly: GCA_949316185.1. Lineage (NCBI taxonomy): Eukaryota > Metazoa > Arthropoda > Insecta > Lepidoptera > Crambidae > Pyrausta > Pyrausta nigrata. The sequence goes on from OX438943.1 coordinate 2,155,037, forward strand.
ATTGCTTCTTACTTAGTGTTATGATTTTAGCGAAGGAAATACATAAACATTGCATTTGGACGGGAGCTTGCTCAACATTGTCGAAAACTGTAAAAACTATTGGAGCCGATACCAAATCCAGCGTTAATTACGATTGGCCAAATAGAATAGAGTTAGGAAACATAATTCTTCCGTTATCACTAGTGATTATGTTCTAAAACATTTTATTTACGAACTTGTTTATTTTCTTTTTACAAGCTTTTATTTAACTTGCAATGTAACTAAATGACTGTTTGTACGGGCGGAATCTTGCAACTGAATTTTGAAGCAGATATCTTCAACCGATTGACCCGAAATTTTGTGTACACGTTTTTTACCTTAATTAAATTATTTATAAAATTATCTAGATTAGACTCAGGTTTTTGCGAAAGAACGGATTTTAAACAGCCGTTAAACCTCGATTGAATTCCCATACAAAATATGTCAAATTAATGCTAATTCCAGGCTTAATGTTGACTGTGAATCTCGAATTGAAAATCACTGTTATATTAGTGTTTTTTAGTAGCAGTAAAATACTCATTTAAATGAATGTTTTCTAATAGTAATTTTGTGTAATGTAAACCTGTACCACGGTTCGTATTTTAGATTCATGTTATGACCAACACTAGATACTCCTATTTTAATAAGCATTAAACACGCAATTAAAATTTTATTGACTAGATATTTTACATAATTCTTAAAATAATGCATCTCATTTTATTTCAAGGCCATAATATTGCTTAGCTAATTATCTAAAGGTGAGTGTAATTAATATATCCTTAAAATAATAAAATATTCGTTGCTAAATGGATAAATAATTTTAACTACCTATCTGAGTTAAAAAATAAACTTAGTCCGAACCAATATTTTATTTATTTTTTTCGTAATTTGCATTCTACAAAGATATTTAACGATACAAATTAGTTAATAAATTAAACATACATTGTTATTATCACGGTGATAATAACAATGTATGTTTAATATCACCTAACCCCATGATGTAGTGCCCATCCCCGTACCACTACCACTCAATCGCGCATCATATCTATCACAATAAGGCTATGTTATTGACTCTACCAAAATAGATCGATTAAATCCAATTATAACCTAGCTAGCCAGTTAAAAATTATGTTTATTTTATTATATAACATATTTATTTTTTAATCAGCCGATTTACCATTATTTGGCATGGCATATACATATTTTGTATGGAAATCCAGTCAAGTGTTTAATTTAAAAATTTGTGAACTCGGGTCTTAGTCAAATTACGAGTAGTCTGTAAAACACAATTTTACGGATTACTTCGCGATTTATTTAAATTTTATTTATATTAGGTTTTAAATAAAATGTAAATAAATTGCGAAGTAATCCGTAAAATTGTGTTTTAATGAGTTCAACAATTCGCGTAAACGTAAGAAACAAATACGAGTAGTCTGGTTTCTGAGGTTACGTTAGTGGCGATTTACCTGTCATTTTAACCGTTGTCAAATTGTAGAAACATAAACCACCGTAGACGTGTCTCAAAATCAGACATAAAAGTATAGAAGCACTATAAACTTGCACTAGTTATGAAATCACATATATCTGTAGGCAAACCGATAGCTTCCGCTGATAGTAGTTGGATTCCGGTGCATGTGGTAAAGAGTTCCTTGACTCGCGTGGAAACCGCGAGTTCGCGGCTGCGTGTGCGCAGGACGATTTACACGTCAAGATTATTATTTGTTTTAATAGAGAAACAGGCTATGATTGTTTTGACGATTGCTTCCCGAAGTAGTTGGCACTGAATTCGTTAAAAAAATATTAGACAACATATGTATGTTGTCTAATATTTTTCAGATCCCAAAGTACAATGCTCAGATACTAAAGCACTTGTGTTATGGAAATCAAAAACAACGGTTGTACCACAACACAAGATTTGGACAAGAAATATGTTTCTATATTGACCCGACCGGGGATCGAACCCGGAACCGCAGAGATGGCGACACCTTGAAAATAGGTGTGCTAGCCACTCGGCTATGGAGGTCGTATTGAACCAAACGTTCAATTCAGCTGGCCTACTGCATAACTGTATAGCCTTTAAATTTCAGTAGTTTAGCTCTCAGGAAAGCAATTACCTAGCTTGTGTTATTTACTATTTATACTTACTATTGTGGAATGTGGAGGACTTGTGTCTTTGATGGTTTAATCTAATGTCAATATGTAAATAGGATAGTGGTTTTAGCTCTCGTTAAATGTACTTCTCTAATGCATTTTTATCTAAAATATGTTATCTAATATACTAAATAACAGAAATTTTATTTGCCATGGTGTATCTATTATTAAAATTAGTTAACACAAAAGTCGTACCATCCAAACGGCGGTATATCGAAAGCGCTGCGCGGGCGCCGGCGGCAGTGAAAGTGGCATTGCACTTGAAAGGGAAAGCCGATTGCTGCAGCCGGACACATGCATAATATTATATGCTCACTTCGTAATAATATCGTATCGCATTCGTCGTGTCCGTCGTGTAGTGTGATCACTATGTTAAGTAATTAGTTAGTTTTAGAGCGTCGATGGCGCAGTGGCTAGCGGGTTGCCTCTCATGCGGGAGGTACCGGTTCGATCCCACATGCCGCTATATACCAATGACTTTTTCTAAGTTATGTACATTAGTTGTTTCACTAACCGACGCTCCTACGGTGAGGGAAAACATCGTGAGGAAACCTGTACATTCAGGCGACTGAATGTGTAACCATGATCCAAACGATAAATGAGGTCAGATGGCAGTCGCTCCACTGTAATTAACTGATTTGCCACATCCTGGATTATGGTCAGCGCACCCTGGGCCGTCGCGTACGAGTGCACAACCGGAATAACGCTAGGAGGACGATGATTCATCGTATCCGTCGTGTAGTTTGATCTCTATGTTCGTTAGTTTTAGAGTAGTGGAATAGATTACATGCCACTATCAATTGTTATCGTATTTTGATCACTATGTTCGTTAGTTTGATCACTATGTTCGTTAGTTTTAGAGTTGTGGAATACATTACATGCCACTATCAATTGTTATCGTATTTTAAGCAGTATCAAAACGCTATTTTTTATGGGAATATACAAAGGTACGTAGCACAAAAAATACAAAAATATCTTTATATGACAGAAGTTACGATTTTTTTTAAAAATGGCATGGTACGAAATTCGCAGAAACACCTTTAAAACCTCATAAAATTGCGGAACATAATATACAAAGGATATTATCAATAGATAGGGTATAAAAATGTTCGGACGATAAGGATAATATAAGGATGATTGACTGATCATTTTTAATAAATATTAATTACTCGACGTAAAATTTCAAAATTACTCTGAAAGTCACGTAAAGTCAGTTCAACTCCATACGAATGAAGTAGCAGTTCTCTGCAGTACAACAATAATGTAATAGTGGTATTTCAAGTTAACTGTGTTTCTCAGATATCCGTCGCTGATCAAGTTATTTAGATATGTATGTATCTAGTTATCCTAAAGCGTAATGGCAAGCAGCTACGATGTCTCTTCCTCCCGAGGTTGTCAACCGGTATTAGAACTGGATACATTTGCTATTTCAAACTTGCCAAGTTTCACATGTGCACTCGCGTTACTGACATTGTAGTTAGTACTCTTGTTTTTTTTACCCCCCTTACTAATAACGATCATGCGACGATCATAACGTATGAGACGGCGAATTTGAAATGTTTGTCTCTACTATGTCCTGTCACCTCGAAGAGCCGCCTTAGCCGGGTGGGTCGCACGCACACCGTTTTCAAGATGTCGCCATATCTGAGGTTCGATCCCCGGTCGGGTCAGTAAACAAATTCACATTTACTTTATTGTCACGGGTCTGGAAGTTGTGATACAACTGCTGTTTCAGATTTCGATAACACAAGTGCTTAAGTTACCTACTTGCCTTAGGATCTGAGCAGTGGAGTGTAGGCCAAGTCCAACAAATCCAAGTCCAGTCCAACCTATCTGTCACTTATTCTAAATTAGCCATCACATATACAATGTCCTCCTAGCCGAATTTCGACTACGGCGGCCTATGTCAACAGAGATTAGTTAACTGTGCGGGACATATTATAGTGCACAAGTGTGTGCGCAATACACAGGTGCACTCTCTGTTCCCTCACTCTAATAATTCGGTGAGACGGCAGTCCGACATAACCGTAGGTAGAGAGATCAGGCGCAGGACCAACGGCTTAACGTGCTTTCCGAGGCACGGGGGAGTTAACACCACCACCTTCCTGACTCCGGAGCTGTGTCTGAGTTATTTCAAGACAGAAAAACCCAACACTCAGTCCGACCTGGGATTCGAACCCGGGACCTCGTGGATAGTACCCAGCGTGCTGACCACTACACCAACGAGGCAGTATATACAAGTGTTATAGCAGTAGCAAACTCATTAGTAAGAGGAATAATGACTTCGAGTAACATGTTAAGGATGTCATTTGGCCGCAACTCTGTTGCACTGTTACAATGAAACGTTAGTCATGCCAGTTGCCTACTAAAAACATTATTCCACTCACCTTTTTGAAAATATCATGTCGAAATCCATACTGCTACACATACTAACGGTTAACAATGTTACAGTTTTTGAATTGACTCTATCAAACGCATAGCTGTACTTTGCTGTCACATCCGCAATATTTCTAAGAGCATCATATCTTACCACCGTACCGCGAGTAACGGTAGCATATATCTCTCGTGCCCATATACGTAGTGGTATGGTATGTTTTTACGTAGCGGACCGGTTGTAATACTTGTAATGTCTCCATTTGGCTTTCTATAAAGACGCGCAGCTTTCGATTCCAGGACCATAATTTATTGTTTGTGGAAGCCACTCTGTAATTATGAAGTAAGTTTCCCATTTTCGCCAACATTATACTTCGCGAGTAGTGATAGATTTAAATGGTTGTTTTTAAAGGGTTTTCTATACGACAAGACCCTAAACAAGCAGGCAAACAGTATCCAATCGAAAATACACTTAAAAAAGGTTATATCAATAATTGTTTTTTAAAGTACTTCAAATATCCTTTTTGTTCCCAAAAGTACACGCGCACGGGTCGTCGCAAGCACCGACTATTCGGCGTCCGGCAGGGCTGCGCACTCAGCATGCGAACCACACCCCAACTCCCAGGGCTCTATCTCTGCTAAATAATCTAACTGTCCAAGACGTCGACGTTTTTTCAAATTCACTAAGTGATGACTAAAGTTAATTTTAAGTCTACCTACTAACATTGTAACATTTATGTATCAAAATTAGCAATCTGAGCACTTTGGAATTTTCTGTAAGCTCACTTGCAACTTTTAAATAAATAAATAAATATTCATCCACAAAAGAATCAAATTCAAAGGTAACCATTAAAATGAGTTTAGATTGAAAACAAAGCGGCAGATAATAAAATATTCATTAATAAACAAGGTTTCTAAAAAACATAATCGCAAATAGATCAGCACTATAAATGGAGACAATAGTGAGAAAAACAATGATATAATCCTTGAATAATTGCGCTAAATACGCATACTGTTAATTGATGTAACAGAAACTAGGTTGTCTCACTTTGGGTATAGTCCGTTTGGAGAATAATGGCGGTAAGTACATACAGTGACCTATTTGTGATGTTTATAATATTACAACGTTGCTGAGAGTAGCATGAGAGTATAGTGTGGCAAAAACACAGAATTTAAAACAAACGATTAAAAAACTATTGTTTTTTTTTATTATCATCATCGATTTTTTGCTACATTGTACGGAATGTAATAATTACTTTAATCTTTACACATTAACCTTTAATCTCTGTATTCGATTTTGTTAAGGTAATTCCAAAGTATATTTTAGTGTATTTTAAATTTAGCAAAAAATAATTGCAGTGCCATTATTCGTGGACCAGGCTACAATGGAGTCACCTGTCCAAATTCATTGCCAGCTTATGCAATTTGACATTGGCGTCCAACGTGCGATGTGTATCAACTTGAATTCGGTTTATTTATGTATTCTGCTATCATTAGTCGTTAACCCGGTGTTAATAGGGCTTGTTTGGAAAAATGTGTGCATGTACGCATTTTGATGAAAAAGCCATGAAGCAATCATGGACAGTGTTGTTTATCGGAGATTCCGTTGACGACATTTGTCCTATTCAGTTTTGCGCTGTTTAAGCACATTTTTAAGATCGTATGGCGTAACTATGTAGGTACTGCATTAAGGCTTCATAGTGGTTAATACGAGTATACCTATTATATTGGCTTGACAAACAACATATCCTTCACCAATAAGGTCAAATAGTTATGGAAAATAATACTCTTTCGGTGGATGGATGCTCTTATGGTGAGAAAAAACACCATGAGGAAACCTGCACATTCGGGCGACTGAGTATGTAACCATGGAAATAGACTTGGCGATCCAAATTGGCCAGGTTCCTATGGAAACAGGGTCGCGGAGGTCAGACAGCAAACGTTTCACTGTAATTACTTGATCTGCCATTATACTGGATCATGGTCCAAAGGGGACTCTGGGCCCTCGCATGCGAGTGCACAACCGGGATGGTGCTAAGATGATGAGTTATCTACACTCATATTATAATATCAAGAGGAAAGATTTGATTGTTTGTTTGTATTGAATAAGCACCGAAACTACTAGACCGATTCAAATGAAATTTGGTACAGAGATAGTTTTAGACCCTGGGAAGGGCATTGGCTACTTTTTGTCGCAGTATAAAATTATTAGGGGGGTGAAATGGGGAATGATAGTTTGTATAAAATCCGATTTTTGAAGGGGACAAAGTCGCGGAGAATTGCTAGTGGATAATAATTCTATTAATAATAATATTCTAATGGCTTCCTTAGCGTGAGACAGATTAGCATTAGACATGTCTATGTATACTATACCTAGTAAATAACGCTCAAGTAAAATTACGAAGACCCTAAACTGTTAACAGATTACGTAATCCTTAGCTATTGTTTCAAGAGAAGAGGACGATTTCTATGTCTATTGCCATGACAAATGAATCATAATGATCTAAACTATAGTAACATGACTTCAAAAGAAAAGTGACTTCATAATTTGACAGACGGACGTGGGCCGGAGGACCTTGGACCAAAACCTAAGAAGATTAGCTTCGCAGTTGACAAACTGAGTTGAAGCTTTTGCGTGTGGCAACATTTATGAAAGACAATGCGTTAGTAGATTGGTCTTTATTATTTAAAGATGAAAAATAGCATTAACTTGTCAAATTTAACATTCATCCATCATTTTGATATGTCTGCCTTTTTTCCCTATTATCCCTTTGCTCTTCCGATTTCAGTGTTCAGGGCCAGTAGCCAAATGTCAATCGTTCTGGAGCGAACTTCGATATCGCCAATGATATGTCAAAATAAAAGTCACGTGATGTTCCGATGGCTTATGTCAGTTTCATATATTTGGTAAGCGATAACGAACTTCGCTTGATAATAAAATGCCACATGGCTACGGGCTCAGGGCATTTATTGATTTGGTTGGGAAATACGATGTGATTGAATTGCCACTGCTTTATCAGTTTAATAAATAATATGAAACTTCTAATTTGAAATTAATGACAGGTAGGTGACATGCCATAAAGAAGACTAACATTTGATTTAGCCGTCTCATATTATTTATCCAAGCGTTTTAGCAATGGCATGATTATTATTAGTAAGGGGGCCTATGATTAAGTGGGTACGTATTACAATACCGAATTTCATAAGCTCTACGAACGGAAGGCCGAATTTTAGAATGCCGAATGTTTATATGACCGAAAGTTCTAAATACCGAAAGTTTGAAATCCCGAAAATTCAAAATACCGAATCTTATAAGACCTATAATTGGAATGCCGAATACTAAAATGCCGAATTTTAAAATACCGACTGTTTATATGACCGAAAGTCAATATACCGAATGTTTATATGACCGAAAGTCAATATACCAAATGTTTATATGACCGAAAGTCAATATACCGACTGTTTATATGACCGAAAGTTTAATATACCGAAAAATTTAAAACCCGATGATTAAAAATACCGAATTTTACAAGACCTATCAACGAAACGCCAAACAAATTGTATACCATTGAGATTGAGGTTCATTCAAAAAAACAAATTTTGATTGACCCCGACTCGCCGTGGTCCTTCCCCGTGGTACTAGTCTGCCCGATACTAGAGTGTAACTCAAAAGCCGGAGGCGCGGAGGGAGAGCGGCCGCCGCAGCTTCGGCTTGCTCAGCCTCAGCCGCTCCAGCTCGCACGAGAGCCTGAGATTCGCTACAGCGGGCGAGGGCTGCACTTTCCTTGCTATGCTAGCTTGCATGCTGCATGCCTGCTTGATTGCTTGTATGCGGCATGCCTGCTTGCTACATGCATGCTTAAAATTCAATCGGTACCACTACCTGACATATGACAATGTGGCTGACATTGTAAAAAAAAAAAACGCCTACCGCAAAGTTAATTTTACTTTCGGGATTTTGAACTTCGGTATACTAACTGTAGGTATATTAATCTACGGGATTTTAAACATTCGGGATATGAACCTTCGGTATTTCAAACTTTCGGGATATGAACCTTCGGTATTTCAAACTTTCGGGATATGAACCTTCGGTATTTCAAACTTTCGGGATATGAACCTTCGGGATTTCAATCTTTCAGGATTTGGAACTTTCGGGATTTGGAACTTTCGGGATTTTGAAATTCAGCATATTGAGCTTCGGTATATCGGGTATAGGTATTTCATTCGTTCGGTATTTTGATTTTCGACGTTTCAAGCGTAGGTATTATGAACTTTCGGTATTATAATACGTACTCGATTAAGTAGTGGCCACCACATTGAACTATTTATTCTTGTCACAAAATCACTCGCATTAAAATTGCATAAGATGCCACATACCTTGGCTGGCTGTCTTTTTGTACGTAACGTGAAATGGGGATTAAAAACATGGTATCAATTATGGCGATACGTCATAGTGTAGAAAAAGACAAAGTTTTTGGAAATTTATTGGATTCTCGTATTACTCTAATGTTAGTCGATCATAATACTACATATTAATGTGATTTTATTCAAGGTTATAAATATTTACAGGCAACTTAGAGATATTATAAAACATGATTATGTACAAAATTAAAATTATAAAAAGGGTCCTTGTGGTAAAGTTCCCAGGATGCTGGCAGCGTTACCCCGCTGGATAGCGATGCTTATACGCTGTGCAAGGTAGCTGCCAGCTCTTGGGTCACCACTGATGTTATTCAGCCTCTTAGAAATCTCTTCGAAAAAAGAGATAGCGTTGGGACCCCACGGACCCAGTGTTTCGACTCCAAACGGTACAAAGTGGTACCGAGAGTCGATCTGCCTGTACTTGTTTTTTTTTAAGTTTTCGGCATATCCCGCAGACAAACCAGCCTCCCGGCTTGTACTGGGCAGATGAGAGGCCGCAAGTGTATCGACACAGGTAGCGTCCCACACAAGAGCCCGACCCATCCGCCAAGGTACAAGCGACATCCCGTCTGGTCTTTTGCCTTCATCACGCGCGATATCGTTCGGCTCAAGTAAAGCCGGCACGTTGATAGAGGCAAGAGACCGACGGATGATGTCGTTGATGCTGGCCGGCACTGCACTTTTAGTACAGGATAGTCCGTGATATCTCAACGAGTCGACATCAGTACCACAAGGACATCTATGCGGAAGGCAAACCTCAGCACCAACACGCAGACCTATCGCGACTCGTAGAGTCTCTGAGTCCAAAAGGGTTCCCCCCACGTTGACTGAAGGATTGGCATGAAGCCAGTATCCTGCCTCCTTGGTGGAAACTGCTTTTAGTCTGGCAAGGTCCGCGTTGTTGGTGCTACTGTCAATCAGACTTTTCAGAAGAAACTCACAAGAAATTTGGTCCCAACTCCTTTGAATAATACCTTAAATGTACTTTTAGATTTTGAGAGATTACTAAATTATCTGGTATAGAGGCTGACCTAATGACAGTGATCTCAATAAGCTAGATGCAATAACAGATCAAATCACTCACGCAAGTCCCAATCTTTACACAATAGATTAAACTTTGATTGAATTAAGTAACCAAGCGTGTCAAAATAAAAGTATTACGCTGGTTTGTGTTGAAAATATCGCGTTTTCTGAGTCACTGAGAGACGTTTGGTCATTCGCAATTAGTTTGCCAAATAACTGGATAACTGGGGCATTGTTTGCTTTTGTTTATCTCGTGTTAGTAAATACCCTCGTTCGAAGTTGGTTAAAAATAAAAAGATAGATCGCTGATCAGTCGTTTTGACGAAACCATTCCGCCAAGCTCGGTTTTGATTCGTATTAGTTTAGCACTCAGTGCGTCAGTTGAACGTAGGAGGTCGAATGTAGATTCGAATTAATTTCACTTCTCTGAAGAAGTCAATTAATTCGAATCTACATTTAAGTCTCGTTCTGTCACTTTCTATGTCTATGAAATAGAAAAAGATGGCATGAGACTTAATGAAGGATTAACTTTAATTGACGTCTCTGAGTACGGTAGTAAGAAGTGAGTGGCTTAGGCCTTTTATCTTCTAGGTAAGTTTTAATTAAGGTTCATTGCTTTTGATAAAATTCTAAAGTAAAGGTCTCACTGTATGTATCGACAGTTTTACAACACTAGCACTCAAAATAGCAACAAATGCATGTCTCTACGCTTACTACTCGATCCCAATGTTTTAACATCCAAGAAATAAGGTCTAAAATGGTAATCGAATTCGGCTGATCATACCTTGATCGGACTAATCACATACCAGGGCTGCCTATTTGGAGATCAAAGCATGGCGGTAAATCCACCCGCGAGCCGTGCATCCAGTCTTAATGGGCGGTCTTAGTATGTCCAGCTAGGTTATCACTAGTGTTTGATGTAAAAATATCGACAAATTCAGATAATGGTAAATATGAACATTGATGATGATGATGTCCACCTAGCCGATTTCGACTACGGCGGCCTATCTCTACAGAGATAAGCCAACTGCGCAGGACATATTATAGTGCACAAGTGTGTGCGCAATACACAGGTGCACTCTCTGTTCCTTCACTCTCATAATTCGGTGAGACGGCAGTCCGACATGACCGTAGAGAGATCAGGCGCAGGACCAACGGCTTAACGTGCTTTCCGAGGCACGGGTGTTAACACCACCAACTTCCTGACTCCGGAGCTGTGTCTGAGTAATTTCAAGACCGAAAAATCCAAACACTCTCAGCCCGACCTGGGATTCGAACCCGGGACCTCGTGGATAGTACCCAGCGTGCTGACCACTAGACCAACGAGGCAGTCGCATTTATAATATTAGTATGGATTTATAACAGCAAATACTAAAAACATTTTTTTGCTGTTCTTTAGGCTAAAAAAGTTTGTATTGTCTAATGTTGTGTGGATACTGGTACGGAACCCGTCGTGCGCGAGTCCTACTCGCGCTTGGCCGGTTTTATAAGCTGGTAAGGGTCGAGTACATAAACGTCTAAGTGTGTAAAAAATGTCTTAAGTTTTAAACAGCCGGCTTAACATACTGAGAATTTTGTCAAATATACCATCAATTCATGATGGTATGATGATGTGCGTAACCAACACTGATTCACAAATATATACTAATATTATGTAAATATAAAAAAATATGATTGTTTGTATTGAATAGGTTCCGCAACTACTGGACTGCTGATTCAAATGTAATTTGGTACACAGATAGTTTGAGACCCTGGAAAGGACAAAGTCTACTTTTTGTCGTGATATAAAATAATCAGGAGGTGAAATGGGGGATAAAAGTTTTTATAGAAAATCCGATTTTTGGCGCGGGCGAAGTCTCGGGGAACTGCTAGTAAAATATATTTGCAAAGCTGGGCAAAAAGTAAGACGTAGTAGAAGTGTTTTTATGATCTCATTTGTGATCATACAAAAAGTATAGCATCTGCTTTTATAGCAACCATCATCTCCAGTGAGAAATTACCTATATTGTGGGCATGCTATTTTACCGATAAATTGCAAACTTATCAACACAACCCTATCCAAAACAGGTCTACTGATGAGAAGCATCCTGTTGCCAGTATAGTGTTTCGCAATAGTAATTTATTGCATTGTAATTAAATGTTATGATCACAGGAAGTGGATGTGGATGTAATTAGTGGACAGTTGGTATTTCACGTGTGTAAGATTTTTGCGATCTCTCTGATATCGTGTTGCACAAGTTCTCCAATATTCCTATATAAATAATTAATCCAATCAGCGGTGGTAGGCTCCGTTAGGTGCCGCCAGGTAGCTACCACTTTCTCACAGAACACGGCACCAAGCAGCTTGCTGTGTTCCGTCGGTGAGTGGGAGTGTCAGAACCTTCTGGGTGAGCTCGCTCCACCGTCGACTTTGTCTACGCCACGTCTGGCTTAGTCTAGAGTCTACAGTAAACCTATTTCATATAAAAAAATAAAATTAAAAAAAGCTTAAAAGGCATATCTAGTTGGTTGTGGTTGACGGGCTTCGGCTATTCGGTCTTCCTTTCCTATCTCAGAGAGTGTCCTTCCCTAAAATTTACATCAGACTTTGATCCTAGCCACATTAATAATATATCCGATATAAGACGACCGTCTTGGTGTAGTCGTTCGCGCACTGGACTTCTAAACCAGGCGGTTGCGGGTTCGAATCCCGCAAGGGGCAAATATTTGTGTGATGAGCACGAGCATTTGTACCTAAGTCATGGATGTTTATATGTATTTAAGTATTTCTATCCGTTATCCTAGTCACCATAGCACAAGCTTACGCTTAGTTTGCGGCTGGGTAATTGGAGTGTTTGTTAAGACAATTTATTATTATTTTTATTATCCACTAGTCCTGGCTGAGAAGCGCCTCGTATCGTATCGTAGTTAGAAAAGTTGAATAAGCAAGAATTGCTTTTAAAAGGACGTCTGGAAAGCAAGGATAAGGATAATGAGAAAAAAATCAAATCATATGTCATGGCTTTTTAATTGCAATAATATTTGTGATAGTTTTAAAATTAGGCAGTAAACCTTGTGTCTACGTTAAATTTTAGATATACTGCACTGCAAGAAGTACTATGGGTGAAAATGAAATGAAAATGAAAAATGTTTATTAACAAATAGTACATAACATGAATAGTGATCAGTGTCTCCTTTTAAGCTAAAATGAAGTCTGTGCCAGGAGACACTGCTCTTCCTTAAATAGATAGTAGGTAGCATGTAGGTAAAATAACAATCACATTAGTACGAGTTTTAGATTGTGTGCGTGCGTGCGACTGTATGTTCGTGTGTGTGCGCTTTTGTGTGTTTTCGTGTGAGTGTGTGTGTGAGTGTGCATTTGGTGTATGTGAGTTATTCCAATAGTGCCTCCACATCATCATGATTCATTGGTTTCAGCCATTTAGTCAGTAACTTCCTACACTCATAGTACTTCCTATTGGTAGACTTAAGTAGTGGCGCACTCTGTACCAGTCAACCGTCAGTCCATTTTTCAGTCGGTAACTGTAACTAAAACCAATTACAAACTCAAACTAATAAACCGCAGAGCGAATCCTATTAAATACGCGGAACGCATTTCAACTGTGAAATCACAGTTCTTTGCGACTTGCGACGCCACCATAACGTGATTTTTCACGCGCTAGATTCGATATCTATTGGATCCTTTGCTTTTTTACCCGACTGCGACACAGATAACGCTCTACGAAGCCGAAATTCGACGGCAAAGATGTGCAATGTTTTTGGCCGGGCACTATATGTCTGCTATTTGTAACAAGCAAACATAATTATTGAAAAAACAAAATACCCGATCGCAATAACTATGATATTTTTGAAATGGTATTTTCACTGGCTTTCATTTGATACGCATATTGCTATGGTAAGGAAATATCAATCCTCACCTCATTTGCGGGCGCCATTTGTGATAGTAACATAGGCTTCATTTTAAGCCTATGTTACTATCACAATGGGGATCCACACGCAAAGCTTAATGCAGATGGCGTAGCATAGATACGGCTATGTCAAACATTTTGCTATTGTTTATTTCGGGCTTTTTCTTATCTAATTTAAAGTTTTTCGTGACTATCTAATGTTATTTCATAATTATGTATTCGTCAATGAAGTTATCTGTACTAAAAGACGAACTTCGGAAACGAAGATCAAAAGTATCTAGTAAAAAAACCGATCTTATTGCGAGGTAAACATTTGGGTTTAATCCAGTTTAATTACTGTAAATGTTACATGTGATTGTTGAAATTGTCTTTGTTGTAAGTATTTGTGTTACAAATTAACTACATAACAAGGTTTTTAATAAATATAACTAAAATAATAAAACACGTACATCTTTGTTTTTTAGGTTAGAGTTCTACGATCGGAACCTCGATGATACCGGGAATTTTGGTGTCGTAGCTTCACAATCTAGTTATACGATGAATGTTCCTGATCCAGAAGCTTATCTTAATGTAAATAGTTCTAGTAAACTACCTAAAATTAATAAATTTTCTTCTTATAGCTGTTTCCCACTTCTTTTTTAAAACTGGGTCTTTTAGAAATAAATAAACACCATTATTGTAACAACCTGGCACAGCAAATAACGGCATTATGCTTTCGTAGATTGAAAACACAAAAAAAAATACTCAAAAAACACAACTTCTGTACTGGAATGACACATAGCTTTGGTCGCATCAACAATGCGCCACCTACCGGGAGAATTTGGCAGTGTGGATCCCCATTTTGACAAATTCAACGACACCTACTATACCATATGTCACAAACTACTTAATACATACATACATACTCTCGAAAAACATAACCCTCCTTCCTCAGTCAGGTAAATAAACGTATTGGTATAATTACGAGCCGATCAGAAGGTCGCAGATGCATTGCCGATCCACGCTCACTATCTGTCATCAATATTCCACTTGCATCTCTGATTGCTTAATCAGAAGTGCATCCAATGCTTGCAAGGTGTTACCGTTCTAATTATGCCAGTTTAGTTTGACATTAAGATGGATGATTCAGATGCTCTTTGGCGATGTCTAACAGTAATATTATTCCGGTTAAATCGTGACTTAATGTAAAAAATGTGCTATTCTAGCTACACGAGCCCACAGAAAAAATATTTTTTATTAAATTTACGGTTGAATTTCCCATTACAAACTTCACCTCCCTTATCAGATTGAATCTCAAAAATCTCAATTCATAACCAAATAGATATTTAGAAGCCATTCTTATCGATTTATCTTCAAAACTGACGGAGTTTCATACAAAATTACCAACCCTTTTTTACCCCCTAAAGGAGCAAATTTCTTAGTGCTCACCTACACTATAAAAGGAAAGATATTGTACAATTTCAAGTTTCTAAACCCAGTTGCTTAGGCTGTGCTGGCTGTTTAGTCAGTATTCCTTTTTATATATTTAGATAGACAGTTCTTAGTCAATTTTACTTGATTTAAAGTCGGCGTGATTGCGTCTGGAATACTTGAGAGGTTTACGATTTTTATTACTTGGAAATATTTTAGTTGGTGTGTAAAGCGCGAGCGTTGCGACAGGCGCGCGCGCACATCCGCCGCGTATGTCGATGTCAAAGTTTAAGCGGTTCTCGGAAGGAAATAACACTGTAAAATGACTAGTTTATTCCAGTATTTAAAATGTTTGAAAATAACGGTTTAAAATGCGGCCCATTAGGCGGACTGGTGCGCAATACATAGGTGCCCTCTGTCTCTTCACCCTCGAAGTTCGGTGAAGCGTTATCCAGAATGACCGAAGAGAGAATCGGCGCGTTGCTAATAGCATATCGTGCTTTTCGGGGCACGGGGGTGTTAAAACCATAAACTTTCTGGCTCGGAGCTGGTTTGAGCTAAGTTTAAAAGTCATTTCAAGACAAAAATCGAAGCCGGACCTTGTGGATTGTATCCAGCGAGTGACCAACGAAGCCAGAGGCAGTCTAAGTAATAATACGTTATAAAATTCTGCGTAATATAAAGCTTTGGATTGACTATCTGTAAAAATGTATTATACTTCTACTAAATCAATCAAAAAATGTGATCTAGCATTTTTTTGTCTTGAAATTACTCAGACACAGCTCCAGAGTATGGAAGTTGGTAATGTTAACACCCAAGTGCCTTGGTAAGCACGTCAAGCCGTTGGTCCTGCGCCTGATTTCTCTCCCGGGTATATCCGATCGCTCTCTATGAGAGCGAAGGAACAGAGAGTGCACCTGTGTATTGCACACACTCGTGCACTGTAATATCTCCCCCGTAGTTGGCTAATCTATGTTAAGATTGGCTCATTAAGAGCCTGCTCCCTAAAAATTGATATTGGCATTTACCCTAGCGCGGGGAGCTGACCCCTCATTTATTGATACTCGTATAATCACTCAACTACAGCGAGAACACGGTTTAATATCGCTTAGCCTGTTTGAAACCAGTTTGGCTTAGAATGTACCGGCGTATGTCACAAAACGGTTTTTCGTGAATAATGTGGAAAATAATGACTGTAATAAAATATCCTTTATATATTCACTAATTAATTATAAGAACCCTCTGTTAGAGGTTTTTCTCATTTCTTAAAGCTACCCTTTATAAAGGGAGCCACCACTTAACTAGCACTGACCTGGACAGCTGCTTCAGCCGAGTGGCAGCTTGGAGTGTGGCGTAACCGTACCGGGAGAACCTGGCAGCTTCCTCGGAGGGCGCGTTGAAGGCTGCCACGTATCTGGCCGGGTTGGTGTCGTCCAGCCATATGCCTTTAAAGAAAGAGGTTTTATTAGTATGTTTTGTTGTTCTGTAGTTTGTGGTTGATAGAGTAAATTGTACTTTGTTATTTCTGTTACTGCAGACTAATTAATAAATCCTGGGTCTTGGTCAAGCCTTGCATGTTAAACCTTTATTAGGTTTTAATTTTTTTATTATTTAAAGGTGCCTAACGAGGCGCCTAAAACTCCTTCTCACTATTAATTGGTCAATGCTAATGTATATCTTTAATTAGAAAATGTATAAGAACATAACCATAAATAACTAGTTTTAAGGAATCGATGTGTACATTTTGCTGTTGATATACTTTTATAAATAAATAAATTAGTAAGGTAAGTGGAAAAAGAAGAGAAAAATAATAGCAATCAGCTGGTTCAATAAGGTGAAGGCCTCAATAAAAACCTGAATAAGCCACAGAGACTAATCATTCAAGAAAAAAAAAAACAAGTGAACCTGTTTCTCTACCAGTCTACCAAAAAGGTTATATTGAGCAGAAGAGAAAACTAATTATTCTTGAAGATAAATATTCTAAGTAACGAAAATAGCATTAGTGATAAGCGGCTCGGTTAAAAGTATGTGTGTATTGTTTTAAACTACTCTGTGTCATAAGTAGGACATCGAAATATCAAATCAGGACTAGACAGTTGGGTATCTTTCCCGGAGTAAATTGTCACTTTCAGTTATTTACACTTTGAGCTACTTACCCATCGAATAGAGCTTCGGTTCCAGTATGCTGTAGAGCTCATGCATTTTCTGCATGCCGTATTCAGCTGCTTCTAGTATGTCCTTCTTCTCGCCTCTTGTCAAATTGGCATCGGGTTTGTCTTCGTCATAATTGACGTCATCATTATTATCAGAGTTTTCGTCATTGTAATAATCATACTCACTGGAATCAACTTTTATATCTGTTTCTTTGATTGAATCATTGTTGGTTGAGACATTAGCTTTGGTCAAATTCTCCTTATCGCAATAGGTTACTATTATGGTAGAGACGTTTTTAGTAGCAGTGAATGAATGGTTTTTGTGATGATTTCGTTCAATGATAGTTATATTATGTAGCTCTTTGGTTAAGGTACTATTGAACAAAGGCATAAGTTGTTTTAATACATCCACAATATTATGTGGAGAAGTGTTATTTATTGAACTTGTATTGTTGGGTTCAATTGTTAAAATTTCGACATAGTTTATTCTTTCAGTTGTAGGGTTTGGTTTAATATTAGGGTTTTTTGTTACTTTTTCTTTGTTACTAACATTTACTTTAGTTGTATCTATCTTTTCTTCTATGCCACTTTTGATTTGTACTATTGTTTTAGTATTGGCATTAATATTTTGTGTGAGACTATCACCTGCTACATTTTTCGATGTATCTTTTGAAACGTTTAAAATAATAGCTTCATCTGATTCTCCGTTCTTATTAGACGTGATGTCATTTTTTATCGTATTGATTGATGCAATAATCTTATTTACGAGATCTTCTTGATCTGTTATATTACCGCTTTTATCATTAGCAGTAATGTTTGCAATGGAATCTAAAAATATTTTTGCTCTTTCACTGTCTTTGACGAAAAATCCACTTTTGCTAATATTTTGCACTTTGAAAATGTCTTCTATTATTTTAGAAAATGGACAAGTAGCCATGTCATGTTCCGGAACTGTCTCATTATATGGCTTCTCGGTGCAGACACGGTTGAATAAGATCGCTATTATGACGAACACGTATTTGTATCTGTAACAAAAGGAAATGTAATTCAAAATGCATTAAATATTAGGAGATAAACGATAACAGGGAGGAACTCGGGGTATTTTATATTAGTTTTTGTACCTAAAGTTGTTACACTAAGGGCTGGTTATTCAGTAGTCAGATAAAAAATATTCTTAAAAGAAAATACAGTTGGTAAAGTAGGCAGCACGTCAGGTTATCCTTCTGAACTACGAAAACGGTTTTTAATTCGTAGGAAATAGAGGCGGGCTTAACTTCAAGATCAAAGTGAAGTAGTCTGACTTGCTACTATGTGTACTCTTGATTTTAAAATGTCAATACTATAAGAAGCGTGTTATCATCATCATGCTTAGCCGCAGAACGTTCGCTACTTAACATTTACGTCTTCCCCTTTTGTAACCAATACTACTACTCGTAATAGGCATACATGCTTGTTTTATACTAGACAGCTATACAACATTTTGTCCATCGAAGAAAACCTAATATTTTTTAAAAACCTATCAAGTATCATTGTAAATTAAAATATAAATAAATATGTTACTTCTCGTAAAATCTCTAATCTGTCTAATGATGATAATACATAAAATTCTTATGAAAATACTTTACATAACTTTTAGTTAGTCATAAAGTTTTATTTACCGTGCAAATAATCAGTATGAAGTAATGTAGCGTGTTATTGCGAGTCTATTGTAACATAAATTACTATTACGGTCGATATATTCGTTGTTGCCAAGAAGTAATATAGATCAATTTCCAAAATGTTAAAACTCTTTTTTTAAATGACGTTTCTGCAATTTGTATGTGTACTGTCTATCTTATCTGTCGAATGTAGATATTGAAATATTTATTCGGCCCTAAAATATTTAAAATAGCGCAGGTATTCATTTTATGGCTGAATATATGGAACGAAATCATCCGCCAAAAGACGAAGGTCATAGATATCGTTCAGAGGTGCAGTAAGCTGAAGTGGCAGTGGGCTGGTCAATTCTGTCGCAGATCCGACGGGCGTTGGAGTAGGAAGGTTCTCGAATCACACCTCGAGTAACGTAGTGTTGGACGCCCTGTTAGATGGACCGATGACCTGAGGAAGGTGGCCGGTGGTGGCTGGATGCGAGAAGCGGTCTTGGCCTATGTCCAGCAGTGGACTGCAATAAGCTGATATGATGAGGTGTGCATTTTCGTTTGAAGTCAATAACACGAGGAGACAAAACCAGCTTTATATTGCACACTGCAGTTCGACGTCAATCGTATGCAACGCGTTGTAAAATTACATTTTTTTTTTTTTTTTTTTATCGCTGTAAAGTGTTCGAAACGTCAGGTTTAAAATAAAATGTAAATAAATCGCGAAGTAATCCGTAAAATTGTGTTTTAATGAGTACATTTTAATTATTCGAATATTTTGACACAAGTTACCTGCTTTAATGATATTTATATTCCAAACTAATTTTAATAATCTGTGAAGCCTTATTTTTTATCTGTTTAAAAGCAACTCGGTCAGAGCAACAGGAACTTATTTTTATCTTTTCTTTAAATCTGACCATCTGATGATATATGTAAGCAAGCTTACACCAAATGGTCTCTTTCTCCTAACTTGGGGTTAGAGAGGTCAGGTAACAATTATCTTTATAATGCAACCAGTCTTGGTGGTTTTTAAATATAGCCAAAATGTAAACCGACTAGAAATATGAACAGCGTTATAAGAAAAACCTGGCAAGTGCGAGTCGGACTCGCGCACAAAGGGTTCCGTATCTATTATCTACATCATCTTGGTTAGTTTAGAGAATTTATTTCAAGGATTTTTTATTTAGTCCAAAATTATCCATAACCCAAGTTCTACAAATATACTGCTAAAACAAAAAGTTATCTTAGCCGCTATAGTTTTCATTAAAATTTATAAAATGCTCTATCATCTTAGCAAATCCTCGGACTGACAGACAGACGAACATGACGAAACTATAAGGGTTCCTTGTCAGAACTACGGAACCCTAAAAGCAGCTTTTATATTTAAAAAAAAAACTGATTAGGTATTTTAGATAAGGAAATTTAGATAAGGTATTTAAAAAAACCGTGTAAATTGTGGCTATCTAAATATTTTACGAGTCTGTAGTTTTGTGATGCACACAAAACTACAGACTCGTAAAATATTATATAATATGTAGTTATTGTATCTAAGAAAACTGTTGAAGAATTTTTGAATTAACGACTAACTAAAACACCAAAATAATTTGATACAGGGTAAGGTATCAATTTGGGGTATAACAAAGAATTGATAAGTTTGTGTTATGACCACAGATTCTGTTACATTTATAGTTAAAGTAATGACGTATCACTCTTCAAAAAGGGTGAAGAGGGGGGTGCAAGTTTGTATTGAAAATCCTATATTTGGCGCGGGCAAAGTCGCGAGGAACTGCTAGTAGAGTATAAATACTGCACCTTCCTAGTCCACCACTGTCCATCGTCGAAAGTGTGCTTTCATTTGATTATTTGCGGCTAGACTTGCAACTTGCATGCGATCATTATATCGTATTTGTCGGCCATTATGTTTGTGCAATTACCCAAAATTGCGGTGGCAAATCGATTAGGGAGTGGGAGTTATCCTTAAGTTTGTATTTAGAGAAGATAATCGTTGTGGTAATACCATCTATTATCCTGTCTGGATTAAAAAGAAAGTAAAAAATAATAATATGAGAGAGCATACACCAAGTATTTGTAAAAACTATTTCTCTACGATTTGTCTTTTTACTTTGACAATGTGTCAAAAAATATTAATGTTAAGGCGTTACGTGGCTAGAAACATTTATTAAGTGTTTTTTGCAACACACATATTTTAAGAACTCCTAACATTACAGTTAACATAAAGTAGTAATATTTATATTTCATTACGACAGTTTTATTTAATAAACGTATTGAATCACATGAATTCGCAAAAGGCTATCAGGTTAATCTCAATTTACATAATATCGGGTGTCGTTTACTTTGCATCGTGTGTATTTACCTTTTTCAAAGATGGCAAAGCATCCAACGGGTTTTCTTACGCAAGTGACATAAAATTCTTTATTTCCTTGTAGGGTTACTGAGTACAGTTTAAAAGTAATTTGAGGAGTAATAGGGGTACCAAATTCCGAAGACCGCACCTTGGGGTACGCCTATTATGTTCATTGCATGATGATACATGTTTGATAGGTAGATGTTTTGATTTTATATAGTAATGTATCTTTTAAGGCCGTACTAGGAAGTAAATATGATTGAATTGTCTTTTAATCTGATGTCCATTTATTAATAAATGTATTTTTCTTTCTTTCTTGTATTAGTAAGACGTTGACTTGTCATATTTTACATATTAAGTTTTTGTATCTACAACTCTCGTTTTTAATGAATTATTTACCTCATCGGACTAATAATATGTATTTATTTTGAATGCACAGAAGCACATGTACATATGGCCGCAATTCAGACTATTCCACTTTGACCTTGAGACCCTCCGTACTAAAAGTATTTTTCGTAGTACAAATGATCCAACTGTACCTAAACTAACAAGGACATACATGTCCTTGTTAGTTTAGGTACACACAACACATACATGTCCTAACTTATTAGGTAAATATACCATTTCTGAGCTTTCTACTAATTATGAGCCATAATAGAGCAGTTTCCAGTAAAAGAAAATCGTACGGGACCTATCCTACTTAATTTAAAACAGCTGATAACCCTGATTCTGTACATAACAGGATCAGGAAGTGTTTGCACATTATGTAAAATAAAAACTTGATTAAGCCCTATAAGCGTTTGCAGAAGGAGCAATTGAGAACACGTTAAAACTTCTTAGGTGATATTATGTAATCGGAAAGCTTATTTACACCGAGAGTATGCAAATTGATGTAATTTACATTGTTTTTAAAAAAAAAATTGTAATGTAAAGGTGCGGGTTAACCAAACGAGAGAATACTCATTCTTTATATCATGCTACATTTTATTTTTTGATTACTTCTTATTCAGTGTGTCCCTTTAAGGGGGTGCAGCGCGGAGCAAATCGAGTAAGTCTAAACGATCTTCAAACAGAATCGAAGTTATTCATATTAGTAATTACATCCATTTGCTTTAAAGTTTTAGACTTGATGATTTAATTAGAACAATAGTTTTATTCTGCGCAATGCACGAAGCCATCAGACATTTGTGTTAAAAACTGAAAAGTGTTCATATTTTCTTATATATTTTATTCGTTTATATTAAAAAGATGGGGACCTGCGGAATATCAATACAATCATTTTCATGTACAAATTATTGTTTCATGCGTAAAAATCACCAAGTTTTCGAAAAAAAATGCTCTTAGATATCATTAGCTACAAGTCATGTTTATTATATCATAAAGAATTTGTTTAAAATTTCAACAAGACCAGGACCTTGTGCAATGATTAGGCTAACGTATATAAGTTGTTTTAATGTATTCAACTAATTCAGGTCATCGTACAAGTGATTTGAAATACGTTAATTTTCTCAATTTCGTGCAGGACCGCCTTAATGAAGGTCAATAATAGGGTAAGATGTAACTTACCTGTACCCAAAGGATTATCATTCATATACGGGGCACCCTGTTATCTAAACATGCGAAGTCGGGGCGGAGGCTAGTACAAAATAGGATGATGAGTCAGATGCCAAATAAGGGATTTTACGGGCAGCATCTTGAATCTTGATGATTAAATTATTATATTTTATATACGCATATATAGGTAGTTTTGCCTAATTACTTATGCAAATATACTTACTGCAATGTGCCTACATATTTGTTGTCTATTTATGCATTATTTAAATGGGAACCTGCACTGGTTCTGGTATCGTGAATGCAATTTTAATCACAAAAGATGTCAGAAACTGCCTTCCCTCCCTTTGGCATATTGCATAATTCAATTTCGTTATTTTATTTGTATCGGTACTATACTATTAATATTTTTAAAAAGGTGAGGTGAAGTTTAGTAGAAGTCATCTTGGCAAAAACTGAACCGATTTTGAAAATTCTTTCGCCAGTAGAAAGCTACATTATTATTACCGTGTAACATAGGCTATATTTTTTTTTAAATTGCACTCGTGCGAAGGTGGTGCGGATCACAATTTTCTTTTAATATTTACTATTTGTTACAACTAACCTTATCACTTCCATTTCGAAAACTCAAGCTGTCAGAATACACAACACTACCATACCAACCAAAAAAAAAACGTCACTACGATTCGAATTTGGAACAGCGTAACGTGTCCGATTTCCCGGGTTTGCCACAGAGTATGCTGGTCCCGTCAGTCCGGGCTTCGAAGAAGGACTAGTTGTTACTTGTTACATAATGCTGGGAGGCTGGCTTGTATGAGTACTGTTATAAGACCTCGCCTCGAACGATGATCTCTGCTTCGCGTGATCATTTTGCGGCGAAATGAGCTTTTTTGGAGCTATCACACGGACGTGTATTGTTTTTTTTTCTTGGCGCCTTTTTAGCTGTCACTTGTTAAACTTTTTTTTGCGGCGATCGCTGAATACTGGCCAGTGACTCGGCGAGGTTTTTTAATAAGAAGTTTTTTGTTTCGTAATTACAGGTACTGGATGTTTATGGGAGAGCTGTTAACCATAGCGAATGTTTTAATTAAAAATGTAGATATATACGTGCTTATCATCTTTTTTATGTATCTACCTACGATGATCTGTAGTTGATTGATTGTTTTTGTTCCCACGTATGTACAATCTAGAGTAAGAAGATTAACTTGTTGAATAATAATCATGCAATCTTTTCACTTTTTGCAAGCCAGTTTATTAAAAGAGTTCGTGGCTTTTTACTATCAACATTCGCATTTTCGTTTAGAAAAGACTCACTAAGGGTCGATTTTCCGATTGTCAGTGCATTCAGCCTAATACTAGCGTGCAAATATACTATTAAAATAATAATTATTAATATTAATGAAGATTTAATTTATTATATTTTATCTTTAAATTCAAGAATTTTTTTAACAGTGTAAAAGCTGTGGTGTAATAACCATTTTGTCAGCTTTGTTTTAAATGTATTTATGACATGAATTAATCTGAAGTCGTCTGGAAAATTATTGAAAAATCAGTCCCAAGAAGCATATATACGTAAAAGTTGTCAGAAATGATATTTTATGGTGCCTTGTCCCGTCTTTGATAGTTATGAAGTTGGGAAGTTTCAGGGACGCCAAAATCGAATTATAATAATATTTTCTAAAATATGATATAATTAATTAGAGAGAAAAAAGTTTTTACTCCAATGTCTATTACGATTTTCCCGTCCTGAAACTGCCACTAGGGGGGCTGGGGGCCTCGGCTCGAGCGTCCAGGGCTGCCATTGACCTGTTCTGATTCATGTTCAGCCATCAGGTTTCAGAACCTTCCACGTCATGCCTGGATATGGACTAGTGTACCTATAACAAATATGATTGATTTTGCGCCCCCTACTCCGCTCGGAATCACTAACAGGCGAATGAGAGAGAAACAATTTTTTGACATTTTAACTTTAAAAATGGAGGGTGGTTCGACTGTGTGTATGTTTTTTTACGAACTATGTTCACCGGTTTCTCCGTCAATTGTGGAAAAATATTCAAAAATATTTTTTCAATTGAACAAGCATACTCATAATGTGGTCCCATCTATTGTCACGTCTGGATCTGATAATAGAACCCTGGAGAAATCGAGGAAGAGTTCCCTCGATATACTTTATAGGCACGTATGTACCGTTATTGCGACAGCATCTTTAGGGATTATCGCGTTTACATCTGGGAGTCATAGCTTATGGTGCTGACCTGATGGTGATAATCGCGTAGGAGTTCGTTGACACTTTCGCCACAGTTTTTAGGGTTCCGTAGCCGAATAGCAAAAAACGAAACTCTTATAGATTCGTCTAGTCTGTCTGTCTGTCCGTCCGTATGCATTACACAGTTGAAACTTGATAGGTAGATGTATCCCGTTAACCACTTTACGATTATCATACAAAAAATAATGATATTTAAGGGGAGCTCCCATACATAAAACTAAAACAAAAAATAAATTGATAAACCTATGCGTGTGGGGTGTCTATGGATAGGTCTTTCAAAATGACATCGAGGTTCTTAAAACCATTTTCTCTAAAAGTCTAACGTTTGAGAGATAGATGCTTCCAGAGTGGTAAAATGGGTGCCCTTCATCTAACTTTTGAACTAAGCAAGTGTAAATTTTAAGAAAAAAAATACATGATGTAGATCGTAACAAATTCTTTCAACAGAAATTGGTTTGAACGAGATCGAACAAGTAGTTTTTGAGATATAGCACCTTTTCAACAACCGCAAACATAACTTTGTTCTTCATTCAAACACTATGAAAAACAAAGTAACATTTGCTGTCAACAAAATATTGTGGTATTTTGGCTAAGTGAAAGTAAATGGATCCTAATTCAGTTAAAGTTGGCACGGAACCCTTAGTGCGCGAGTCCGACTCGCACTTGGACGGTTTTTCTGTAGGTACTGTTGCGGTACTGTGTTGTGAAGTACAGGCAATGAGCGTACCTATCACTAAAATTTGGAAACCAATTTTTACCAAAAAAAAAAACGGCTCCGGCCGTTATGGTCCCAGTCCTGCCGGTACGCACCCATATTGAAAAATTTGTTTTTCCGGTCACCGGCCGCGCAGCCAGCAAAACAGCCGCCTATAAAATTAAAACGCACTAAAAGATGGAATTAACTTTTTTATCGCCAAGTGAAAGGAACGAGCACAGAAGTCGGTGCCAAATTTTCATATATGTGACTTTATGTTACGTACGCCTATGCTGGTACCGACTTATTTACACGTTTTTTTCACTTAGCGATTAAAAATTTATTAGTTAAGTGAATGACTCCTAGCACGTTCGGTGGCTCTTTTCGGTGTGACTACGGCCATAGCGCCTAAGGCAAAAATGAGTAGTCGCCGGACGCGGCGGTTAAAGACCCCAAACAAAAACAGAACTATTGTTGTGCTGTGAATGTGACACTGGCGAAATCACCACTGCCCGGGGCAATGACCAGGGACCAATCAAAATCGATAATTATTGTTTTTTAAGTGATAAGCATTCACTATGCAATCTAAATATATTATTGCACTTGAAAAAAAAAAACGACCACCAGAGGCGGGAATCGAACCCGCGTTCCTCGCATACCGGGCGATTGCCTAACCTCTCGGCCACCCTGGCGTTGGCAGAGCCTGTCGAAATTTTCAAGTGCTTCTTAACGCTGTAATGCCGCGTTGCTTTCATCAATGTTATTGGGATTACACCCTCAACACTCGAAAGAAATACTATTGCAAGTATTTAACAATCGAAAGATGAAGCTTGCAAATACGATAATTATTGTTTTTTAAGTGATAAGCATTCACTATGCAATCTAAATATATTATTGCACTTGAAAAAAAAACGACCACCAGAGGCGGGAATCGAACCCGCGTTCCTCGCATACCGGGCGATTGCCTAACCTCTCGGCCACCCTGGCGTTGGCAGAGCCTGTCGAAATTTTCAAGTGCTTCTTAACACTGTAATGCGCGCAATCAAAATCGTTTTTGAATCAACTCCGGTCTAAACGAGCCCGTAAACTCCCGCCTCTGGTGGTCATTTTTTCAAAAGCAATAATATCTAATATTTCGATTGAATTTGAATATTCAACCTTTGGAATCCGTTCCAATTAACAATCATTTAAAATAAATATTCAAACAATAGAGGAAAACTCTTGCTTACAACAAAGCCTAGCTAGCTTGGAAAGTTCAAATCATTTAAACATAGTGCATCAAAATATTCAAGGCTTATCCGGGAAAGAATTAGAAGTAGAATTATTCATACAAGAAAGGAATATTCATGTTTTATGTGTCACTGAGCACTGGCTCAAAAAGTATGAACTTATGTTGCCTCTTGAAAATTGTAGCCTTATTAGTTCGTTTTTTAGGGAGGCGGCCATCCATGGTGGGTCATTAATATTAATCAATATAATTATAATATAATATAATATATAATATAAGTCAGCCTATTAGATCCCACTGCTGGGAAAAGGCCTCACCTCAACTATGAGGAGGAACGAGCCATACTTCACCACGCGGGCTCAGTGCGGATTAATCAATAATAATTTAAAATGTAAAGAGCGCAAAGATATTGTATCTCTCTCTGTTGAACGAACTATTGAGTTATCATGTGCAGAGCTGGACGATTACATAATTGTTTGTGTTTATAGACCCCCAACTGGTAATTTTAAATTATTTGAGTCTGTAATGGAAGAATCACTTAGGAAATTATTTACTAATAAAAAGAAAGTAGTTGTATGTGGGGATTTCAATGTCGATATTATAGTAGCTAAATCTAATTATATACGTGAAAAAATTAATAAATCCAGTAATAAAATTAAAGAAACTTGAAATATTATAAACAAAGAAACTTGTAAAACTAAACCACGTGATCACACGTTTATATTAAAACCTATCGAAACCACAAAACAAATTAATTCGTGCGCTCTGCATGCGAAATCACTGCTGGTGTCTAGTGTTGACAGGTGTAACTCCTCATTTGATTTCACTCATATTAATCCTTTAATGATAGTTAAAACTTTCAAGGAATTAAAACAAAAAAAAACTGAGGACATATGGGGAATATCAACTATAAATAATAAAAAATAAAATAAAAAATAAAAATATCTTTATTGATAACCAGAATTACATCAATAATAATCAATTAAATACAACATGAAAGTGCTATATATCTCACGAAATTGCCAGAGGCTCCCAAACTAGGCTCTGCCTGTATCTTGAGAGACCAGTTACAATTACTTGGCTAAGGTGTGTGGCACATTCTAGTATTCTAGATAAATATGTGTGTGTGTGTCTCTGTGTGTGTGTGTATGTGAGTTTGTGTGTGTGTGTGTGTGTGAGAGAGAGAGAGAGAGAGAGAGAGAGATCGAATGGGATTAACTATTACAGATTAACGCTTCAGTTTGCTTGTAGTCAAGTGAACAGAGTAACCGTACTACCCGTTTCCTAACTTCAGTTGCAGAGCAGTTTTTTAAATCGCAAATAGCTGCCAGGTTATTATACGTTGCAACCTGGCAGTATCTAGGAAACCGCTTCGCAAAACTTGTCCTGACAGCGGGCACAGGTAATCTGTAGACACGACGACGAACGATACTATCAAAATTATCCAGGTTAGGAGCAGATTTGTGTATGTCCAGGGAAGCAGTTAAGATGTACAACTGCCTAACGCGAAGCATCCCTATATCATCGTACACGGCATTAGTAGGGTACAATATTGGTTTTCCCAGCATTACTTTAAAAATAGCACGTTGTGCCCTTTCAAGCTCTAGCAGAAAAGTCTTAGCAGCCCCTCCCCAAACTCTCATGCAATATGTGACTATTGAGTGGCAGACGGCATAATACACAGTTTTCATGACATCCAAGTCCGCACATCTTCTCAGTATTCGCATTATGCCAGTGACTTTCCTGACTTTGTTTGCAATAAGATTGATGTGTCCAGAAAAGTTAAGATGTTCATCTAGTAATAAGCCCAGGTATTTCAGCTCACAAGTCTTTTGTATCACATCACAGTTACAAGCGGTAGGGGCGGCACCTCGGAGACGGCAAGAATGGATACGCAAGCTATATGCTTTGTTGGGACTAGACGCAGAAGTTATATGAAAACATATGTATTTAGTTCTTGGTATTTAAGGTCAGCAGGGTTTGATCTAACCAATCATATACGCGCGCTAAGCCACCCTCTGCAGCCGCAAAAGTACCGTCCCAATCGCTACCCCTAAAGAGAATCGCGGTATCATCTGCGTAGCAGATGAGTTCGGCTGAGGGTACAGCAAGGTCATGTATATCGTTAGTATAAATAATAAAGAGAGTGGGACCAAGTAAGCTACTGACACAATAAAACCCATTATACCTCTCGTAGCATCTACTTAGCACATATATTCAACAAATGTATTGATCAAGGTCAATTTCCTACTTTAATGAAATATAGTAAGATTATACCTTTATTTAAGTCAGGAGAAAAGAGTGACCCAAGCAACTTCAGGCCAATTTCCATACTACCTGCATTAAGCAAAATTTTTGAAAAAGTTATATTTAATCAATTGTTCTCTCATTTTAAACTTAACAATGTATTCTGTGACTCGTTGAAGGCATTTGATTGTGTCGATCACCAAACACTCATTATTAAGCTTGAACATTACGGTGTATCTAATAACGCGTCTAAACTGTTGAATTCTTACCTTTCAGGCAGACCTTACAAACAGTAAACGTTAATGGCATTAACTCCTCAGGTGCCCTGCTTCAAATGGGAGTGAACCAGGGCTCAATATTGGGACCTTTGCTATTTTTGATCTGTATTAATGACCTTCCTTTTTATGCCAAAGACTCTTGTGATATACTTCTGTTTGCTGATGATACTTCTTTAGTCTTCAAATCAAGAAGAGGCGAAAAATCATTTGACAATGTAAGCGGAGCTCTCTCTAAGGTTTTAAATTGGTTCACAAGCAATAACTTGCTTCTTAATACAAAAAAGACTAAATGTATTAAATTTACCATGCCTAACGTGAAGCAAGCTAACACAGAAATTCTACTCAACGGTGAAAAATTAGATCTATCAAACTCCACTGTTTTTCTGGGCATTACATTGGATTCGAAGTTGCAGTGGGGACCACATGTTGACGCTCTGGCTGGAAGACTTGCTTCATCTGCCTTTGCGGCTAGAAAAATAAGACATTTGACTGATGTTGAAACAGCAAGGCTTGTGTATTTTAGTTACTTTCACAGTATAATGTCTTACGGTCTTCTCTTGTGGGGTTCTGCTGTGGACCGTACCATCTTTATTTTACAGAAAAGAGCCATTCGTGCCATTTACAAACTTAGTCCCCGTGCATCCCTGAGAGAATTCTTTAAAGAAATTATCATCCTCACTGTCGCTTCTCAATACATATTTGATAATATAATGTACGTACGCAAAAATTTTGATCTTTTTATGAAAAAAAGTAATATTCATTCGTAAACCACAAGAAATAGAATCAAATTTGTCATTTCAAACTTCAGATAAGCCAAAACAATTAATTCATTCTTGGGAAATTGTGTCAAATTTTCCAATAATATACCTCATAATGTTACCGAACTACCTATTACGTTTCTTCTCAGCACTTGTCAGATTGTCTGTGTCTTGTCTCGAAGCGCTAGTAGGGCCCAAAAGATAGATATTGTTAGATAAATGTTGTTCAAGAGTAAGGTTGCCCACTCAATCTGTGAATGTTCATGCTCTTCATACGTGCATAATGCACGTATAACTATGTAATGTTCTCCTTTCAAAGGAAGATATCAAAGTAAACAAGTACATAAATATATAAAAGCAATAAGACCGTAACTCCTTCAAAGCGGAGACGAAACTACAAAAGAAGAGTTATGACCGAAGAAATGTCAATTTTAATCTAGTTTTGTTGCTAAAGCAATTCGGGATGTAAAGTAAAATAAACCTATGGTAATTTTAAAACCATTTAGAGATTTTATGCCCATAATTGCTATACTGTTACTTATACCACCTAAAATTGAATGATGCGGCTTATTTGTACGAAAATAATTTATCCTTCATATGCCCTCTAAACGCACCGGAAACCGACATATAACGTAATTATTTGCATGAGTGAAAGTTTCCAATGTCGAGAAAAAGTTTACTTCCAAAGACAATCCTGTTAATATCGAGGAAGTCGTCATAGGCATGCTTATGACGTCACAAGCTTAAATTTTTAATAATTAATTTACAAAATAACTACTGAATAAAAAGTCAAAATACTCAAAAATACTTCCTTTATTTAGTCTTCACTTCAAGAAAAAATGTAACACGTATATACCTTAAAATTTACTTTACATACCGAATTCCTCTTTTTGCCTTTGGACGTTGTAAAATTTAAATTATGAAATTGCAAACAGCAGCTCGTGCTGTGCTAGTTAGTTCGATCGAAGAGAATCATCACTTTTGGCGACAGGTCAGTGACTAATTTGTCTTTTTCAACTGCTTATTTTTCGTATTTCTACTTGCCAAGAAAAAAAAGAATTATGGACGTATTGTTTTAATTATAAACAACTTCATGCTTAGCATGAAACTAATACTTACCTTTTTTTAAGCTTTGACAACCCCCGTGGTTGTGTGACTTGCACGTTGATTTTTATGTATTGATACATCCACATTATATATGTATCACATGTAATCTGTGAGTATACATGAAGTAAATAAATAATACCCGATCGAGTCTGAGCCTTGATCATTGCAATGAATTTGATTCATCCAATATTTAAGTATAGAAAAAAACAACAGTTTCGATTACCTATTTATATGAATCGGCAATAATATAGCGTTCTTCTAAATTATAAAGGCATTTAAATATAAGATATTATTGCACTTAAAAAAATGACGGCGGGAATCGAACTATTCACTTTGTAATCTAAATATCTAGATTGGAAAGTGACTCTAATATCTAATATTTAGATTGCAAAGTGAATGCTTATCACCCAAAAACAATAATTTATCTGAAGCCATATTTTGATAGGACTGTTTCAAAATTTTAATTACATTTACGTCTTGTTGAAAAAATCACCGGAGCTTTAATCTGAATTGTTAAGTTGACACTTTCCTGATAGTTATTTATTTGAAACCATACATTACAAGCTTAATCTACACACATTCAAAGACAGTGTACCAAAAACCATCTTTGGTTTTACTGTACACTGCCGACTGAAACTGCCGTTAAAGCGAATTCTTCAGTACACGAAATAAAATCTGACTCGAAGGTCGCGTAGCTCTACATTTTAACCCTAATCCTCAAAAACCGGTGCATCAAGAATCTATCAATCATTAATATCGTCTCGCAACGTAACATGGAATTAGGCTATGGCCACACTTGCGACATCTCTCCCATTATTAGGCTGGTAGCTAACTAGGTAGGTACTCGTGTCACGTACTGCGTTTATATGGGCAGCGTAGCCCGCCTTGACATCTATAGGGAGTTACGCATGGTGTTCACATGTACTCTTGACACTAAACCATTGTTAATTCTATTGTTTTTTTTTTTGTAAAGACATAAAGTTGAGAATCGTATGGGGAAACCCGGGTTTACGTTTGTTCACCAGACCATGAGATGCTACAGGTCTACTGTCTCTTCCGATTGCTTTTAAATTGCAATAGATATGCCGTTCAACTAACGTATTTTATAATAAATTATTGTTTTTAAGTGATAAGCATTTGCAAGCTTCATCTTTCGATTGTTAAATACTTGCAATAGTATTTCTTTCGAGTGTTGAGGGTGTAATCCCAATAACATTGATGAAAGCAACGCGGCATTATAGCGTTAAGAAGCACTTGAAAATTTCGACAGGCTATGCCAACGCCAGGGTGGCCGAGAGGTTAGGCAATCGCCCGGCATGCGAGGAACGCGGGTTCGATTCCCGCCTCTGGCGGTCATTTTTTCAAGTGCAATAATATATTAACGTATTTTATTTAAAAATGGTTTGCTCTTTACTCTAGCGCTAGACTAAGCCAGACGTGGCGTAGACAGAGTCCACGGTGGAGCGAGCTCACCATATTTGGCATTTCCACTCACCGACGGAACACAGCAAGCTGCTTGGCTCCAGTGGGAGCTTAGGGTGGTAGCTACCAAGCGGCATCTAACGGAGCCTACCGCCGCTGATGAGATCGTTCAGCCGCCATCACAAACTGGAATTTCTGATGTCATTGCCCGGGGTGGACCGCTAGGAGGTAGATCCTTCACCCCCTCCCCCCCCGTCAATTACTAACCACAACACTAACGTCATTAAAACAAGGATAGTTTTAAAAATAATGAAAAAATGACAATTCATGTTTTATAATTATTGTTTTTAAGTGATAAGCATAGTGAATCTATGCAATCTAAATATATTATTGCACTTGAAAAAAACGACCACCAGAGGCGGGAATCGAACCCGCGTTCCTCGCATACCGGGCGATTGCCTAACCTCTCGGCCACCCTGGCGTTGGCAGAGCCTGTCGAAATTTTCAAGTACTTCTTAACGCTGTAATGCCGCGTTGCTTTCATCAATGTTATTGGGATTATACCCTCAACACTCTGCCAACGCCAGGGTGGCCGAGAGGTTAGGCAATCGCCCGGTATGCGAGGAACGCGGGTTCGATTCCCGCCTCTGGTGGTCGTTTTTTTCAAGTGCAATAATATATTTAGAATTCATGTTTTATTGCATTGAAATTGCAATCGGAGAGTCGTGATAGCTCCGCGGCGCTTGTGAGGAGAAAGACTTGCAGGTCTAACTCGTTTGAATATTAAAAACAACATTACATGCATTGGCAGCTAATTAAAGAAATTAGAAATAACTGTTGGTACCACAACACCCAGACCCGAGACAATAGAAATTATGGGTATAAATCCCATCCCATCCCATATCGACCCGACCGGGGATCGAACCCGGGTAGTAGTGATACGCCTGCAGGTCTAACTTGGAGTCGATATCATTATTATATAATAAAAGTTGCATGTAAAAAGTTGTTGAATTTAAGCAAATGAACAAGTCTTGTTGTATACTTAATTATAAAAATAATTATTTGAGTATGAACTTGAATGGAAGGCAAATTAAGTACACGAAAGTTTTCATAAACATTTTAATAAAAATAAAAGGCACGATTTTGATTAAAATGTAAAAACACTGGCGCTATGTTTCACAAAAGTATCCAAAAATATATTTTTCATCTCAGTATTCATCTTAATACTTGTAACTACAACTTAACTAAATACATTTATCAAATATATTAGTATAAAATCTCATTTCACCTCGTCTGTGATTTTTTTTAATAAACGTTGTTTGTTATACCTAAGTACTCATAAATCATTAGGGTTTGCAATAATTTTCCACCGTACTTATTCAATAATGACATTTTAGAATTTCAAAAGATATGTTATAAAATATTATGCACTAGTAGTTCCCCGCGACTTCGCCCGCAAGAGTTGAATATTTCATATTTCATCACCTATTTCACTCCCTTAATGTTTTTATATCGCGACGAAATGTAGCCTATGGCCGTTCCTTTAGGGTCTCAAATTGTCTGCATACCAAATTTCATCTCAATCGGTTTAAAAGCCTCAAGAGGTAACAGACAGACAGACAAACACACTTTCGCATTTTTAATATTAGTATGGATTAATAAAAAATGTGATGAATTTTTTCTTGAATTTAATTTAAGACCTACACAAAGCATTTTATAATTTTTGATCTATCTTCAATCTGAATAACTACCTAACCTCGTCATCTTTTTAAAAGATAGACTGTTTCAGTCATAGATTATAACATATCTACCGTCTATGCTGATTGCTTTTAAATTGTGTTAGTCACGTCTTTAGAAAAACAATACCTACCTAATTGTTTTCAGAATAATGCCTAGGGGATTCCGGGAGACTTGGGTAGCATAAATTAGCTGCGGTTCTAAATTCAATTTAGAAACGAAATCGAGAGTGACTTTATGATTACCACAACATTTTAATTTAAACTGTATTAAGAGTTTCAATGGGTCCCGGATTCTCCCTATTCATGTCATTGCTTTGGAATTGCAATCGTAATTTGATAGCTTTCAAAATAGGCGATAGGCCTGGCTGGATTAAAAAAAAACACAAAAAATATTGATTCCAAGTTTTTCTGCTTAACGTTTCTTGTATTTGACAACCGTCTTGGTGTAGTGGTTCGCGTCACGGACTTCTAAACCAGGCGGTTGCGGGTTCGAATCTCGCAAGGGGCAAATGTTTGTGTGATAAGCACGAGCAATTTGATGAAAACGAGTTTATAAATGTATATAAGTATGTCTATCCGTTATCCTAGTCACCATAGCACAAACTCACGCTTAGTTTGGGGCTAGGTAATTAGTGTGTTTGTTGAAACAATTTATTTATTATTATTATATGAATCCTACCATCCAGTACAATGTAGTTTGCTTTACATATTTCATTCAAAAGATTTAAAAATACTTTAAAACTTACATAATTATGAGTATGAGGTTAAGGAATTCCTAAATCAAAATGTTAATCTTTAAAATAAATGTTTTTCTCGTAAAATAGTATATTATATGTAGCTCTTCTTGTACAGTCATATGCAAAAATAAATGTAAGTACACACAGCTTCTTTTTAGGGTTACATACCCGAAGGGTAAAAACGGGACCCTATTACTGCCTGCCTGTCTGACTTGTCTGTCTGTCACCAGGCTGTATCTTATGAACTTTGATGGCTAGACAGTTGAATTTCACAGATGATGTATTTCTGTTGCCGCTATAACAACAAATACTAAAAACAGAATAAAATAAATATTTAAGGGGGGCTCCCATACAACAAACGTGATTTTTTTAGCGTTTTTTGCTCGCTAACAATAACGGCAACAGGTAGACGCTTGAAATATTTACAGAATATTAAATTGTATGTTCACTTTAAAAATAAATAATTAAATAATAATAATAATAATATTTAAGGGGGGCTCCTATACAACAAACGTGATTTTTTTGCCATTTTTTGCTCGATATTTATAATGGCAACTTTATTTATATTTACAGAATATTATGTTGTATTTCATTTTAATATAAATAAAAATTAAGAGGGGCTCCCATACAAACGTGTTTTTATTGCCTATACTGTCTAATGTAAGTTAATGGTACGGAACCATTCGTGCGCGAGTCCGACTCGCACTTGGCCGGTTTTTTAAATATTCCAATCAATATCAAACTTATGATGTAGTGAGCGAAAACTTTACTAATAAAAAACTGGCCAAGTGCAACTCGGACTCGCGCACGTAGGGTTCCGTACCGTTATCTTTAATACAACAGTAGACTTAGGGCCTTTTTTAGTTTTAAATAAAATAAAAAAAATGTATGGGAGCCTTTCTTTAGTATTATTATTGTTTTAATTTAATTATTGATTTTAAAGTGAGTATACATATAAATATACTGTGAACATTTCAAGCATCTACCTGTTGCCATTATTAATATATAGCAAAAAACGGCAAAAAAAAATGTTTGTTGTATGGGAGCCCCCCTTAAATATTTATAATTTTCTGTTTTTAGTATTTGTTGTTACATCAGAAATACATCATCGGTGAAATTTCAACTGTCTAGCTATCACGGTTCATGAGATACAGCCTGGTGACAGACAGACAGACAGCGGAGGCTTAGTAATAGGGTCCCGTTTTTACCCTTTGGGTACGGAACCCTAAAGAGAGAAAGTTTGGGAGTTTGTGAGTATGTTTGTTAGATATAATCATGTATGGAGTTTTTTTCACGATTAACTTATGTTGATGATGATAAAGATGTTGTCTAAACTATTTGTAAAAGGTGATAGTAAAAAAACACATCCTGTGTAGAAGGTACATACCAAACTTGCACGTGTGTACTTAATTGTTTGACATATTATATTAGTGCATTTGACTGACTGTACTTACATAAAATTTAACAAAATACTTATAATTAATAAAAATAATATTACTCTGTCTTCCGAGATCACACCTTAGCTTCCATTTATTATTTCGTATCACATGTACTTGTCCAGCATCTGAAAATGATATGTAATATTAAAATCAATGCAAGGTTTCCCACGTTTTAAATTTTATTTTCAGGGGTGGCAAATTATGGTTGATAATAAAAATTACTTATGGTAAAAACTTTACGAGAGCGTGTCTCTAAAGGTCTGTTACACGCTCTCTAGGCTGCCAAGCCATCGTTTCCACCTAAAAGTTAACGAAAGTTTACAACCTCTTTGCAAAGTCTCCATGCTTTATAAAGGTTCTTGAAACTGGTAAGAAAACATAGATGGCACTGTTTATATCGTTAGTTTCCCGCGCATATCTTCGATCATTTGGTTTTTAATAAGATATTAAGGTGTTTTATGGAACTAATATGTAAAGTTTACCAAACAATTGTTATCTGATCAAATTCTAAACCAAAAGCTTGTTAATAAAATGAAAACCCGCCAAAACAGCGCACCTTAAAACGCCGAAACAGCGCCATCTATTATCGTCCCTGCAAACTTCTTTCTACCGACCTGCCAACAGATGTCGCTAGTGCGTCCGCCTTGCCTCGCGCTCGGCCTTCTCCGTCCGCTTGAGGTCATTGATCGCTGTCACGCTACCGAAGAGGACTTTCGCTGTCACTTGCTGCAAGAATGAATTGCTTGATGTATCAAGTATGCATGGGCCAATATTGCTAATGATGAGTTAGGGCTGTCATGAGTTATGGTCCATAGCTTATGGACCTCGTCCAGGTGATAGGGCATGTGCGATTTTCTTTTAGCGTGTGTTGTAGACCCGCAGTTGTGATTTAGAGGGTGTACAATACTTACTATTGATGCTTTAACTACAAAATAGGCACATTATGCCTTATTATTAATGAAATATTTAATCTTTAGAAATATATTTATTTAGTTATTTATTATACTGTTTCCACAAATAATTTCTTTAAAAAACTGTTTTTAAATAGTACTCTTAAATATTCTAGACACCAAAAACAATATTCTTATATTACTTGAATGTTAAAAAAGCTCCCAAAAGTGACCAATCATTCAAATGTTAAATTACTTTGAAAAACATTACTTCAAGGATTAACTTTCATTTACTGGACGCCCTGTAAAGTACTACAGATAAGATTATAGACGTAGGTTTTCTCAAGGACGGTTACAATTTGTTACACTCTTGTGTATGTAATGCAATGTATACTTTAAGGAAAACAATATGATGACTTTAATGATGACGGTTGAACTGACACCGTCATCATCATCTTAGTCATTATCACTTATTCGAGTATTCTCTTTAGTTAAGTAAATTTTTTAGGATGGTGTTAGGTTAGGTTATGACAAAGACGCCTTTTTTGACGCTTTTGAGAAGACGATTCTGTCACTTATCAGAAGAAACTGCTATGCACATACTTTGCCAATGCCGACCACTCCCCGAAAAATCTAACGAAAAGGGATGCAAAACAAAATAGATAAATCATAGGTCGCGATAGCTGTCTTATGGGCCAAAAGCAAATAATAACAAGAATAGAGCTAGTAGGTCCTACGAAGACTATTGTCAAAATCCTTCTTTTTTACTATTTTACTTTAAGTCAGCCCTAAAATTGTACTTATATGGTTATCGGTTCTGATTGACACAGTTATTGCGAGATGGAATTCGAGTTATGTTGATTGGCCGAGAAGTTAGCAGATGTATGGAATCGATGTACCACTAGCATTGCAATGTAATGATCGGAATGTCGATGTGGCTTCACCTATGTCTGTCTTATCCTACGGCAAGGATAGTATATAAAAAAGGTATATGTCACTAGCGCGCGGAAATATCTTCGTTCATATTGAGCCTATTGACTGAATGCAATTTAGTGTAGAATTTTGTTCTTTATATCTTTTGCATTCAAAGAACAATGGCGAAATTACATGTCAAATATTTTGAAGCGTCTTGAGTTATAATTTATAAAGGACTTATTAAAAAATATATTGCATTTTATCAAAAAACATCAAAACTAGTAAAAGCCAGAATAAAAATCACTACGCTTTTGGAAACTTAATTGATTCTAATCAAATGATGAATGATGATGATGCTTCCGTCACTTAGTGTTACCAGTTTAGAATTATTACAGTTGTTTAGTTAAACATCTTTTTTTCTTCATCTTGGTGCATCTAGTTTAACATAAAATATATAACTATTATTGCTTTTCATAACTTTGAACAAAAGTTACATAAGAATATTACAATTATTGTAATATTTTCTTATATAATATATTTTTGGAATTCTGATTGTTGAGTGAGGAACAACAATAAAATGCTTTAGCAACACAAAACTGTCAATTATGACAATGTTATAATGACGTTTTTGTTACGTCTTACACACACAATCAACAATGCTCTCACGTCGTCTGTGCTACCAGTTGATTACTCACTACTAACCTTGAAACAGTAGGTAATAATAAATAGTTATTAATTGAACATTAAAATAAGATTAAATGATTGAAATCTTAAGGGAAAAACTGGTTATTTGATAATTTATCTTAAACCATCTAGGTGACATAACTTCACATAACCTACAAATTTTCGTCACAATTATTCCTGGCTTCTTTGATTAAAAATCTTAGACCAACAATCTTACGGAAAGATGGTGAATCGCTTTTGATGTTTTTGATGCTAAGACGCTACCAGATTATCTGACATAAAAAATGCATAGAAGTTCGCCATTGTTCTTTATAAAACCTTACACTAAACATTGTACATCGTTCTATGTTGTTAATTACTTTGTTATATATTTCATGGTGTCCATGATAGATTAATCTATCTATACTTTCGGTTTTTGTTTGGCTTCAGCATTCGATTTACAGCACTTTTTTTGATCCGAAAACCATTTTGATTATCCATGACACGCCAAAAGTACGATCAGTCAAATAGCGAGCATGTCATTAAAATTTTATATTTCGCTAGTTTAAGAACACTATAAAACTACCACTGGCTGTAGCAAGACATCAAATAGGAGCCATGACCGCGGAGAAGATATAAAAATTTCATGGACACAAACCTTATTTTTATGACTTACTGGGTTTGTTGCCTACGCAGAATATGGGAACATGTGAGGCGATAACCGAATCTGTACATAGTAAAAAACATGGAAATAAAATGTTACTAAAACATTGATGAAGAATAGACCAATAAAATCTAATTTAAGTAAGTTGAAAATAAAACTTAAAAGCAAAAGAATATTTGTATATGTTCTATATAAGATTTATTTAAACTTGCCGTTTTAGTTAGAACAATCAAATGCCAGAGTACAAAGACAGACCCCATGTTCAAACTGCATCTTTCTGTCATAGACTAATTGCATGCAATTCATACAATTGTGCTTTGTTATTCACACAATTCTTGCAACAGATTTGTTTTCCTTGTTTAATATTTCCACCTATCAACTATAAAGTGTCAGTTATTTTATTCAACATCAGTGTTTATCTTGCCCAAAATATTCAACTTTATAACAAACATTATCGACGACCGTCTTGGTGTAGTCGTTCGCGCACCGGACTTCTAAACCAGGCGGTTGCGGGTTCGAATCCCGTAAGGGGCAAATGTTTGTGTGATGAGCACGAGCATTTGTACCTAAGTCGTGGATGTTTATATTTATTTAAGTATTTCTATCCGTTATCCTAGTCACCATAGCACAAGCTCACGCTTAGTTTGGGGCTAGGTAATTGGTGTGTTTGTTGAAACCATTTATTATTAATTTTTTTATCATCTGCTGGCGCTTTCCAATTTTTCGTCCGGATCTAGATCCAATTTCTTTTGTCGTCCAAAAAACGGTCCGCGTAAACCTCCTCATTGCGCAATTTCACATTGGCCAAGCATATTCGGCGAATGGCTGTTGTCGAAATTAACGAGCTGCCCCAATTAGGGCAGCCATTATCATTTATGGTGCTGGAGAAAGGTTGTTAAGGCTCAGTTTGATAAATAAATATGGGCATTTGCTTGGCTTGATGTACGCACTTGATAATGACTTTCGTTCGGTTCCTTTCATTAGTCTTTGATACGTTTACTATTTTATATTAATTAATTTTATATATTAATAGTAATAAAATTATATTTTGTTTATTTTCTGTATTGAAGTACTTCGTATAGCTTTGAGATTTTTAACACTCTAATGTTATTTTTTTATATATTGAAGTTCTTATGCTAAAATGAGTTTGTTGTGTTACATATATATATATTTGGCCATTTGAAAAACGTTCAAAATGTTCAAGTCCAAACTTCGTTTACTCTTATACTTATATGAGGTCTTTTTAGATTTTACGTTACGTTCATCATCATAATCATCGTTTTTTTTACCTTTTGATTTTCTAGCGAAATATTTATAAACGAATTCTTGTTCTTCTTGATTAGCAGTTTCCTCATACGAGATGTCTTCTTCATCATCCTCATTCGTTTGCCCTTTTCCCAGTTCATCTGGGCTCGGTGCAGTATGTTTTTCTCTTTCTTACAGTCCTATCAACGTTTTTTTTATTAATAGGCAGACATTTGACCGCAATCTTATTTGATGTTACCAACGATGCGGCCGCGGTTGGATCATGTCTTGACGTTAATTCATATTCATATTTTTCTTCGATTTCCCTTACGGTTCTCATAATCTGAATTTCACTTCAATATTCTTTCGATCCAATAACTTGTCCTTAACCGGAATGCGATCCTCGCTGCTCCACATTCATAATTATAATCGCACAGTACAGACAACACGATCTTACCTTTTATGATAAAACCATTCGACTTCTTTGTAAATCTGCTCTAGATACACGTAACGACCAAACCGGACCATCTTATCGTGATATTGAGGTATAAGTGGGTAATTAAAGTTTCAGATTTCAAAATATTCGGCTTGGACTTGCCAGTCAATGATCTTAATGTGAGTTTTCAACATTAATATGAGACGCCTAACTGAAGCATTGAAATCATTATTGGACCAGATTTTTGTAATGACTTGTACCTACACCTATAATTTTCTTAAATTATTATATTACGTCGTCTTTTATGCATTCATTATGACTACATTGTATTTATTTGTTTGTATACGAAAAGTACAGAGTAACCTATATTATTATTTTCACTAAGTTGGATCACTGATCCAACCTTACCTTAGTTGCAAAATTATAGTATTTATTGACTATCTGTTTCTTAGTAGTATTTAGTTTTTGACAACAAATCTACTAAATATCAGGTATTTCGGTGCGTGAAGCTGTCATATTCTCTGAAATCAGTTCCAAACATTGTATTTTCCCAGTAATCACCATGTAATTTTGGTTATTAATTCTTGCATGACTGTCTGCAATCGGCTATTTCATCGATGTATATTAATTTCTTTAATTCGTATGCAACGTTATTTGGTTAATGCATTGATCGTTATCGTTGGTATTGATTGAGTGATCCAGTTATGACTTGTTTTACTGGATTGTTATTATCAAGGAAAATACCAAGTCGTTCCGAGGCCTTGCATTTTTTGGTCTGCCTATCGCGTTCAATTGCACTGTAATCCTGACATGAGTGACAGGGATGGGTATAGTCAAAAATTCGTACATCGCATAACAAACTAGGGCTTCATTTGGGGGTATTTCGGAGCCTGGCTCTCCATCAGGGGATGTTTTGGGAAAGCTCTGGTGTCAGATGTATGCAGAGTGAATAGACAGAGGAGGTCTAGAGTCTGTAAAATACGAAAGTGTTCGAAGACATAGTTAACACAATACATTACAGTACAATAACAGAAACCATTTGAAAATGTTTGAAAATGCA
The DNA here is from genome assembly GCA_949316185.1 of Pyrausta nigrata. Taxonomy (NCBI): domain Eukaryota; kingdom Metazoa; phylum Arthropoda; class Insecta; order Lepidoptera; family Crambidae; genus Pyrausta; species Pyrausta nigrata. The sequence continues at coordinate 2,197,839 of OX438943.1, forward strand.
AGTATCGGTTCAAACTTTCTCGTTGTAAATGTTTATCAATTGGGTATCTTAAGGTCTATATCTATCTCTGCTCCAGATATCTGACACTATAGTCCGACCGCTTATCCGAGACCTCAACTGAGGGGTGCCGTGCGGGGTTAGACGAGAACAGGGATATTTAAATGGTCAATCTAAATTTTGTACAGAATGCGAATTTCAAAATTCGAATCACTTAATCAAAACTCAAGCGCCCCCCGCACCGCTAAAGGTCCACGGTTCTCCTCTACCCCCGCACCCCTGAACCCCGCAGGCGAGGTCTCATTAGGTGGTCGAACTATAGATCTCTCCCGGCGGCCTAGTGTATATTGTGGTTTCTCTTGGAGTTATTTTGATAAATAAATAAATATTTTAATAAATAATACCAAATAAATAAATAAATTGTTCCAACAAACACACCAATTACCTAGCCTGGTGACTAGGATAACGGATAGACATACTTAAATACTTTTATAAACATCCATGACTTAGGTACAAATGCTCGTGCTCATCACACAAACATTTGCCCCTTGCGGGATTCGAACCCGCAACCGCCTGGTTTAGAAGTCCGTGGCGCGAACCACTACACCAAGACGGTCGTCTTTTCATACGTCATTTTGATTCAGTGTAACATTTCCGATTCTTGAACAAGCGCGATACTGACTTGTTTGTACTTATTAAACGCGATATTGGTGTGCAATGAATTGCTTCTTACAATTATAATATCTACTCCTATTTAAGATGGTAAGGAAGGTAATTCAATCGAACTAAGTGTAACTAAATTAAATCAAATTTCGTAAAAACTTGTAAAATAATTGCTTAAGTTATAAAAATAATTATAAGTGTAAAACTAAGCTAACTAATTCTAAAATTGATGAATTTGTCTGTAACTGTATTAATAATAAGTAGAAAGTTGAAAGAAAAATACTGGCTAATAGCTGATTTGCGAAACCACCAAAAATATAAGTTATTTTATTTAACATTTTCAACGGAAATAAAATTTTATTTTGATTCGTAACATTTTGCTATAAGTATCAGTACATCAAACCTTTATTGTGATTTCGAAGAGGACGACATCATATTAAGTTATCGATTCGACAACGAAATAATTCCAAAAAATGACAGGTTATTATTACCTGTGTAAGCATTGATATTACGCAAAATATTTTGCTTGAATTATCATTTATCATGGAATTGTACCGAACATGTACGAAGACGAAATCACCAATTGTGTGGTACTCAACTATAACATATGTTCATCGGAGCGCGTATCCTAAGACGAAGTTAGGGTTACCAATCAATGATGTATGAAGTATTTATGCCTTATTTATTTAGTGTATTATAAGTTGTTTCACATGTATTTAATAAGCAGTCGTAGGTAGGTTGATATATCAGACAGCTCAATCAGTTTTTTAATGAAACAACGTAAGCTTAGGTGTAGAAAAAATAAATTCTGAAAATCATTACTAATATTGAAATTCGGTCAGTTGAATGCTCGAGTATTTTCTTGTATAAAATACTTTAAATGACATTAACAGCAAATTTTTTTTCTTAAACTTGATTAATAATCAAAGGTCTCCATTTTGACAACCCTATCACAGGCAGACAGGTGTGTCTCAACACAGCCGTCGCTACAGAGGCGGTGATGGATTGGCGACGGTTGTGATCTATCACCAATGGGTCGTGGGTTCGTTAAAAGCGTTGCTTCGTAATCTTAGCCAGCTGTAAACGAGTGTAATTGATTGAGTGATAATATACAATCTTTCAGGAGGTCAAAGCAAATATTTCATTTGTATGTTAAATTTTTTGACACACTTTTTATACACTGTCAGGACGAGTTAAAAAAAAAATTAAAATTAAACCCAAATAATGAATTCACCAAGATTTGGAGGTTTGGGAATCCAGCTATTTGCCAACTGAAATATGATTCAGCAATCGTCTTCTAAACACTCCTAGTAAGACGCCGGATTAATAGTGTAGCAAGCACTTACAAAAAATCTTCCAGTTACTAACGTCCGCTGTAGCTCAGTTTTTTTTCTCTTTATTTAGGGACTTTTATACATTTTGTACATGACAGTCCTATATTAAACTTATCTTAAAATTCAAAGTTAGAAGGTACTAAACTAAATTATAACTGGATCTTAACTTAATACAACTAAGTACAAACTCTAATACCGTTTTGGTGTGATTAGATGTCGGCTCAGCCAAGATCTGGTGGAACGCCCCGACCTCTAGTAGGTTAAGCCTTAACTTGAGCACCAGATCCTGTCTTTTCCGTTTGTACCGGACACATTCCATCAAAATATGTTGTATGTCTTCTACTCTGTCACATATTTCACAGTTTGGCGAGTCTACCTTTTTCATTAAGTATGCGAATTTATTTAATGGAATGTGTCCTGACCTCAGTCTTAGTGCCATCACAATAAGTGACCGACTCATATTTGACGTAGCAAACCATGGTATACGAGGAGGCCGGCACTGGATTGTTTTATACCAGATACCTTTTTCAAGGGACCGTTCATCGAAATATTCTTGAAATATTTTATGTATTTTTCTCTTAAACTTTGGTAACACTTCAAGAAAGGTTGGCTTTATATGGACAATTGTTTCATCATAGGCTGCTGATCTTGCTAATCGGTCGGCCTCCTCATTGCCAGACAGCCCAATATGTGAAGGTATCCATTGAATCTTCAGGACAATGCTAATTTCTTGACATTCATTTATTTTCTTTAAAATAGAATATGCTAGAGAGGTGCCCCTGTTACCAGAGGCACACTTAGCAATATGAAGACTGGCACTTTTACTATCACCTAAAATAACAACTTTAGTATCTCTTAAATAGTAAACGATATATTTTAGTGCTTCCAAAATAGCTAAAATTCTACTGACATTATACATATCGAGCCATTGACTTTGAAGCGTCTGCCATAATTTCTATTGGAGTCATAGTAAGCTGCACCTAGACCCATCTCGCTCTTGGAACCATCCGTAAATATTTTGTTCCAATTATGATATTTATGGTGAATTTGTTGGAGTATTTGAGGTTTCAGAACAGCTATATTATAATTTTTCTTAGACATAGAAACACAATCAAGATCATTTTCGATAATATTAAAAGTATCTATTCTTGACATCCAGACATTTAAAGTGAACATCTCTAGGATGTCAGTAGAGTGTACAATTTCGTCCTTCATCTCCTCGTAAATAATTAATGTCAGTGGCTTTTTCTTATCATCCCAGTATCTTTTGTATACAGCATTCGTCATTTCCGATAACAAGCTTATAACCAGATTATTTTGCCTGGATTTGGCTTTAAGTAAATATTTGTACATAAGATATTTACGTCGCATGTTTAAAGGAGGGATACACATTTCACTTTCCATGACATGGATCGGCGATGATTTTATGAAACCACAGATTGTTCTCAAAGCTTGATTTTGTATTTTATCTATCTTGACTAGATGAGTCTTTGCACTGATATCATACAAAAAGCTGCAATAGTCTATTCTGCTCCTAATCAAAGAAATATACAATCTTCGCAGATGTATTGGATGGACCCCCCAAGAGCGGCCTGCCAAGATCCTTAGCAGATCTAAATATCTTCTTACTTTGTGGGTGATTTCATTAATATGTTTAGAACAGCGCAAAGACTTATCTAGCCACATACCGAGATATTTGACATTGTCTACTACATCTAATTGCATATTGGTAACTTTTAATGAGATCTGGTGCCTCTTATAACCTCTGGAGAAAAAACATATTTTAGATTTATTAGGCTGTAATTCCAAACCCATAATTTCTAGCATTTTAGCCAATCTATCTAGAGCTTTTTGCATTTTGTCTGTACTGTCTTGAATCTTTTTATTTGTTGTGTGTAAGACAAAGTCATCGGCGTACTGCGTAATGGCAACTGTTTCAATACGTTTGCAGATATCTGAAGTAACAATATTAAAAAGTAAAGGCGACAAGGGGTCCCCTTGGGCTAAGCCTTTATTAGTCCATCTGGAGGTAATTATGTTCTGATTCTCGTCTAAAACTATGCTGAGATGTCTTTCGTTTAAGAATGCCCACAGATATCTACATATTTTCTGCCCAATGTTAATCTCGTCTAATACAGCGACAACTTTTTCAATGAGAACATTATTATAGGCGCTGTTAATGTCTAAAAAACAAGCTAGAGTTGAAGCATTTTGCGAAAAGCCTATTTGGATGTGTGTTACTAGTTTTGTCAAATTATCCAAAGTAGATTGTCCTCTTCTAAATCCAATTGTGTTAAGTGACAATATTTTATTAGATTCAACAAACCATTTAACACGTTTACTAATCATCATGTGAAATAATTTGCAAAAGCATCAAATAAGTGATATCGGTCTTAGTTTAATTTCTTGGTTTATGACAGGTTTAGGTATAGGAATAATACGTATACTGCGCCGCTGATGGGGGATGAATCCAGAGTTAAATATATTATTAAAAATGTGTAGAAGATATATTTTTCCGATTTTAGGTAAGTTAAAAATCATTGAATAGGTTATCTTGTCATCCCCCGGGGCTGTGTCTTTTTTCTTAATGCAATTCAAAAGTTCCTGAAATGTGAAATTGGTTTCCAATAGTGGGTTATTCGAGGCTAAATTGGGTGGCAAATTAGAGACATAATCAGGTGCAAGCGATTCTAATAGTTCTGTCTTTTTTTCAGACGAAACTGAAAAACCGTTTTGTCTTATACCTTTGTACCAACGCATTCTACGCCACATATCTGATGTAGATGTAGCGTCGTCAATGGAGTCGCAGAATTTTTGCCAGCTTTTGAACTTAGCTTCTCTAATAAGTTTTTTGGCGGTTACTATTTTTTCTTGCCAAGTGCTATAGTTAAGAGGTGTAGGGTTTCTTCGAAATACTTTTAAAGCCAATCTGCGTGCTGCGATTGCCTTAGATATTACAGGGGACCAATAAGGTTTGGGTTTAAACTTTCTTGTGGGATCATCACAGATCTTGTACTGAGGTATACTAGCATCTGCTGCGGCATTAAGACAGTTGACAAAATTATCATATAGAACTTGAACATTCTGAGCCGGGTTGAAGTTCGTTGATTTTAATTGGTTTTCTACTAGGTACTGGTATTGTAACCAGTCCGCTTTTTTAAAGTTACGCTTGCTTAGAAATCTACGTTTATCTAAGTTATTGATACTATATTTAATAATGCTGCCAATTAAAATGAATTGCGATGTCAGAGGAAACAAAAGTAACATCTGGAGAAGTTTCTTGAATCGAATTATTTACCAATTTAATTCTTGTGGCTGCGCCATTATTTATAGCAATATATCCGTTCTCTATACATGAATCTAATAGTTGTGTGCCTCTAGTATTAATTTTGTAAGACCACTGACTATGGTGACCATTGAAATCACCGGCAATAATAGACTTCTTTGGAAACTTATTGAATATATCATCCCAGTCTGCTTGGGTGGTCGCAATTGGAGATGGACAGTAGACCGATACAATGTTTTCAATGTCATAACAGTTAAGTAGTTTAATGTGAATTATTTCTATACCTCTGTTGTTAATATATATTTGGCAAGGTTGTACTTTAATCGACTTGTGAGTGATGATGGCAACACCTCCGTAGCCGTCAGCCCTATCGGCTCTGTGAATATTGTACTCACTAATTCTCAATGATGACTCCGGTTCTAGCCGGGTTTCACTTAAGAACGCTATGTGTATTTTTTCTTGATGAAGAAGACAAGAAAATTCGTTTAGTTTTGGCCTTACACTTTGTGAGTTCCATTGTAATAAATTCAGCGAAGAAGTGTTATTTAAGTTCCTATCCATAAACAAATGACATAACCTTATTGTAGGTATTTCCTTTTTCTATAAATTCACCTATTAATTTTGTACATTCTTCTATTAACATATTCACTACCAGTGTGACTTTTTCTAGAAAACTGTGTTTGCTGAATGCAATGTCTTTCAGTTTATTGAGTATTCTTTTAATGGGAGATTCTTTTTGTTCTGAATTTTGTGTAGATTTTTCTTTTCTTACTGACTCTTCCTGACTAAAACTGTTTGATATTTGTAAGTGTTTGTTGATTTCTGACTCCTGTTGGTTTTTCTTCTTTTTTTCTTTCCATTCTTGCTTTTTTGAGATTTTCTTTCATTTGTATCTTCTGTATCTGTGAAATCATTTGTTTGTGATTTTTCTTTATGTATTATTGCTTCTGTTACAATTATATCTCTATATGTTGGTTGTGTGCTATGTTTTGAGGGCTCTTTTTCAATATCACTGCATTCACTCATATAATCATTAGTAAAAGGTTTTTTCATATTCTCAAATTTTTCAAAAGCTTAACGATAGGAACAATTTTCAGTGCTCATAATTTTTCTTATTTCCTTTTCTTTTTCAAATACTGGACACGACTTGTCAAGGGACATGTGATTTCCATGACAGTTTAGACATGAATATTTAGTAGTCTCACAGTTCACGTGCTCATTTCCACATTTAGGGCACAACATTTTCTTTGTAGGACAAAAGCGTATTAGATGCCCATATTTCCAACATCCGGACAACAACACTGTGTGACCGGAAATGTATAGGGCTCCACCTTGAACCTACAGCCGTATCCATGGATATACGAGGGTAAGGTAGAGCTTTTAAGGGACATACGTATAGTTTCGGAGTCTATCCATTGTCCGTCGCCGGTCAGTCTCTTTAACCTCTTGACTGAAACTGTTTTATTTTGGCATTTGAATATATCCTGCATTTCTTCCTTTTTCAAATCAATGTCTATATGTTTCACTATCCCATAGGAAAATCTCATTTCATCTATCATTTGGCATTTACAACCCATTTCCTTAATTTTTGAACAGTTTAATAATTTATTCGCCTCCTCTTCTTTTTAAAATTTTACTAAAACTTTGTAGGACCCTTGTATTTAATTCTCAATACCTCTGTTATGTTCTCAGCATTCAAAATGTTTGCCAAAGCTATTTGTTTTGGTAATGCTTGCATTGATGTAAGACAAACGTCAAAAGTTACTTTATCTCTCATATTTCTCTTATTTTGATTGACTTTGTCACTATCTTTTGAGTAGCTTCTTGCTAATTTCTTATTATTTCTTCTCACTGTGATAAAGTCATTACTATCTTCGATTTCTTCACTATTATTCCTCGGCCTCTTTTCTGTTAATCTTTCTTTTTGCTGCGGAAATTCTGTCCCGGTGTTGTCCCACTCAAAATCATTATGTTCATAGGTCTGCTGCTAACTCGGATGTTCCTCTTCATCACTACTTAGTAGGTAAAACGAATTGCCTTTACTTATTTCACTCATTGTATTTGGGGGAAGACGTATAAAATTAACGCATCACTATTAGCGGACGGATAGCACGATAACACGAGCGCTCACTAGAACGTGCCGCGCGCAACTGCTAGCTCAGATGTAAGAGCAATCTCCGTGGTAGCGAGGGGTCGTATGTCCCACCAGAATTTTAGGTAGCGAAAATCTCGTAAGCCTTAAATAAGGAATAAACTGAAAAAAAAACAGTACCTGGTAATTAGGAGGTGGCGTATGCGCAGGCGGCGAGTACGCGCGCCCCCCGCACCCCTGCGCGCCGGCGCCGTACAGCGTGTTGTTGTTAGCGTCACGGGTTGGCGCCACGTACCGGGATTTGCAGTTTTGCGACATTGTGCTCCTGAAATGTTTAGGTTTGGATACTTGAGTAAGTAAGCCTATTCAGTTACGTAAAAAAAACGCAAAGCCCTTTCATTTGATACCGCTCACGATAGGTTTCCGTCGACTCTGTTTGCGCTACGTCTGGCTTAGTCTAGAGTCAAGAGCAAACGATTTCGAATAAGAAAAAAACTTTCAAACCCCATATAAAAATTGTAGATGTCATTACTGCCGGCTCATGGTAATTTTTTTAAGAACTTCCGGTCACAATGATTGTTATAATAACCTAAAGTACCCGTGTACCTCTACTCAGTACATCTATTTGCGGTTTTCTATCAGTATTTGCTGTGTACAGTGCCACTATTATACAGTCTATATCGTCAAGTTCTATATTTAAACTACGAAAACAGCTTTTATTACGTGGGAATAGAGGCGGTTTCAAGGTCAACATATTAAATAGTCTGACTTGTGGCAGTGTATACGTACATCCTTCTGCTGGGCAAAGGCCTCACCTCAACTATAAGAAGGTATGAGCCATACTCCACCACGCGGGCTCGGTGCGGATTGGTGGAGGGGTGTCTGTAGGGCATGAGACCAACCTTACTGTCAGATGTTATCAAGCTGCCGAAGGGATTTTTACTAGTCTAGCGACTAATATCAACTGATATTAGCCGGGATTATTGCAAGGAAGACGTATAATGATCGGAATGGCTACCCATCCAGTCACGACCGCGCCGTGGGTTGCTTAAATTTGGTATCACTACCAGCGCATCTTCGCGCTGCTAGTCACATGAACATTTTTGAAATATATTACAGAAACTACAACTATAACCTGAGAGTTATGCCCTCCTAGCCGAATTTTGAATACAGAGATAAGACAACTGCTATATTATAGTGCACAGATGTGTGCGCAATACACCGGTGCACTCTCATTATTCGGTGTAGGCAGTTCGACATGACCTTAGAAAGATTAGGCGCAAGACCAATGGCCTAGCGTGCTTTCCGAGGCATGGGGGTGTTAACATGACCAATTTCCTGACTCCGGAGCTGTGTCTGAGTTATTTCAAAACCGAAAAACCCAACACTCTCTGCTCGACCCAGGATTCGAACCTGGGACCTCGTAGAAAGTACCCAGCGAGCTGACTACTAGACAACGAGGCAGTCAAATCAGGCCATTGTTAACTACGTCATCGAGGAAAAAAATCATGACGCAGTTGAAAAACTCAAATGGGGCAACCAATTATTTTTGGGGCTGAATGTAGGGTTGCCAACAGCCAAATTATTTACTTTACTATTTTAAGTAAACAACTATTGTGGTCCATATTAATGTGTAAACTACCAAATAAGATAATAAGATTTATAGGATCATGTTACGTGACCTTAGTTTAACCTCCGCCAAAGGTCACACGGCCAAACAATTAAAATGTCGTAAAATTGTCACCAACTGCCATTCTTACTAACTTGTTTAGACTAAATTAGACTAAATATGGGCATAGTCAATATAAAATAAATTTTAAAAGTCCGTTTTGTATTTCTGCCAAATAAAAGATTTAAAAAAAACAACCAGTCCTACCTAACTAAAATCAAAATACAAAATAGTATAGTATAGTATTCTTTAGTTTATCTTTTTCAATTTTATAGTATTCTTCTTTCAAACTTAGTTTTAAGTTCAACAATTTTTCATAAAATGTAGATTTACAATACTAACCAAATAAACATGTTAATGGAGCTCTGTATTAGCAGGGCTACTTTCCAAAGTTTTTATTAGTATTCAAGTTTTTATTAGTATTCTCATCTATTAAACTTAGTTAAAGTCCCAAAATATTCAAGAAATTATGATAAAGCTCTCATCAAGCGATCTCGGGTTATCCTTAAGTAATAGAAGCTAAACTTTCAAAGATCGACTTTGAGGAGTTTATTAAGAGTATATTGACAATCTTTTTGAGAACTTTATACCCCTGATGATATTATAAACCCATTAAGCTCTTGTGATTTATTGTAATTCATGTTTTGTAACATTTAAATAGCAAAATATCTCATACCTGTAAATTCAACTACACGTTCAAGATGAATTGTACTTCTGAGGTGTAGCTAGTACCACTTGCTTTCTTATACTGTCTCCCAAGAAAGTCCGTTATGAGCTTGCTGAGTAATTTTTGGATATCCCCATAGTGTAAAAACCGAAATATAAAGACGCTTCCGCAATGCGCTATCAGTATGAAGCTATTAATCTTCAAGTTAACTACTTAGGAAGGTAGTAGTAGTGTGTTCAAACTTGTTAAGAGTGTAAAAACCAAAGTGTTTTAGTTCAAGTGCACTCTCAACTACTAAATGCTTTCGCTTTTAATAGAGTGTTGTGAACGATAATTTGGACTAGAGCTTGGTGCTAAATCATTGACTAAATCTATCATTTTTTTTTCATCAGTACACAAACAGGTTACAGCCGGTGACTTACAAAACATGGAAATTATACTTATGGAACTAGACTATAACCTATAAATAGTGTACATAAAATTACATAACATTACAGAAATTATTTACGATCGAAACAATATTAAACAACAATTAGTAAATCTTGACAAAATAATAAAAACTAATTAACAGATGCAAAATCAATTGAACAATTGCTTTTGCGGGCAGATATCGAGAGCACAGTTAATGCTCTTGATTAAAACACAATTTTACGGATTACTTCGCGATTTCTTTACATTTTATTTAAAACCTGACGTTTCGAACACTGTACAGCGTTCGTGTGATTCGTGTCCCTGTGACCACGAACGCTGTAAAGTGTTCGAAACGTCAAGTTTTAAATAAAATGTAAATAAATGCAATTAAAAGCGAAAGCATTTAGTTAATGAGTTCAAAAATTCGCGTAAACGTAAGAAATAAATAAATTCTGATGTCGTCTTGCAATCAGAAACATCGGAGTCAGGAAGTTGGTTGTGGTTGTTGGTGGCACACCTGAAAAGCACGTTAATCCGTTGGTCTTACAAAGCTCTCTACGGTCATATCGGATTGCCTTCTTACGAAACCGTGAGATGGGAAAAATAAAATACAATTATTTTGCTTTAAATTTCCGCTAAGAGACGCTAGCGCGGGCAACAAAACCACACCAACCGCAACCGCTTTGAGTACCAGTTCAGGCAAATGCAGAATGCACCGCCCTCCCTCCCTCAATACGCATGCACTACAGCTAATGCAGTTGTTAGTTACCAACACCAACGTGCAAAAAACCTCGACGCGTTTCGCCACTCCACGCGGCATCCTTTTTTGCGGTTGGTGTGGTTTTGTTGCCCGCGCTAGCGTCTCTTAGCGGAAATTTAAAAGCAAAATAATTGTATTTTATTTTTCCCATCTGAAAATGGATTTTCGCAAAGTAACGCCTGATTCTATTAATTATATGAAACCGTGAGAGCCAAGAAGCAATGAGTTTATATTACCTGCGCAGTTGTCTATTCAATACCTTCTGAATTATGAGAGTGAAGGAACAGAGAGTGCACCTGTGTATTGCGCACACACTTGTGCACTACAAAAACCCACCATGCAGTTGGCTATTCTCTGTTGAGAATGGCCTCCGTAGCTGACATTCTGTTCGGATGTCTGGCTAATAGGTGATGACAATGATGATGATGATGATCCCAGACGTATCTGTCGACGGCAATACCTTTAGCTTGTATAAGTCTGGGCCCTTGCATGAGCAAGCGTGACTAGCAAAGCCACACACTTTGTTTTGAAAGTCCTGTTGCAGGAAGCACAATAACGCCTCTAGGATCAGGCTGAGGACGTCCCGATAACAATTGATTTTCTATTGTTTCTGGAAATATGATTCGTGAAGGAATAAATACTAGAGCTGTATGTCTAGTCGCAGGAAGACTTAGGCCGGGATTTTCGGATCTGGCATTTGGCGTCAAGATCTTCAAGAAGGGCAAGCTTAAAGTTTAAGTTCAAAGCAATCTAAATAAAAATAAAAACTGACTGACCAACATAGGTATCAACGCACAGCCCTAACTACTGGGATTGCGAACATGAAATATAGCACCATGCTTACTTTTATACATGTAGGTGAGAACAAATAAGGATTTTTGGAAATTCACCCCTTAAGGGGGTAAAAGAGAGAGGTGAAAGTTTGTTTGGGAAATTTGCGCAGACGAAGTCGCGGACAACCGCTAGTAGCCAAATATAATGTTAAAACAAGGTTCAGAATCAATTTGCTTTTCATTTTTCGAAGCCTGATTCATTGCAGCAACAGAAATAAGCGTAACACGGAGGCACCAAATAATATAAGTGTACGGAACGTGGTCTCCACAAAAAACGCAACAAAACCGAAACCCGATATTAATCACATTCAGTTTTTTGTGGGGGACTCCGAAACTGCGACACCGTGCATGCAAAGTAATTAAGAACTGGTCTAAAGCTGTGGTACAGTTAGTAACAGTAAATGTAACATGAGATGGACAATTAAAGATGCGGTCGTTTGGCACGCGGCAAGGGATAAGCGGCAGCGGTTGTATTTGAAGGAAAGAAACAAAGAAAAGGATTTTATTAATCTGAAAAAAAAAACCTGCCAAGTGCGAGTTGGACTCGCGCGCGCAGGGTTCCGTACCATTAAAATACGAAAAAAAAATGTTTATGGGAGCCCCCCTTAAATATGAATTATTTTCTATTTTTAGTATTTGGTGTTATAGCGGCAACAGAAATACATCATCTGTGAAAATTTCAACTGTCTAGCTATCACGGTTCATGAGATCCAGCCTGGTGACAGATAGACAGACAGACAGACAGCGGAGGCTTAGTAATAGGGTCCCGTTTTTACCCTTTGGGTACGGAACCAAACCAGCTCTGTAGCGCGTGCCGCGGTGCGTCAGTGACGCCCAAATTAAAGGACCTCACACAGCATAAGACAGGTCCCCGGGAGGCCTCGGCGCTGGTTTTCAGTGAGCCCTTGCCTTGCTGCTACAATTAGCAGGTTCGTACAATATGGATATGGCTGATCTTAGCCCTGGGGCCCAAGTCTGCTAAATCACACTAGGAGAATTGAAAATGCATGTATGATTTTGACATTCTGCCCATACTACAACTGTCAAAAGCGTGCTATTCAAATACTATATTATAAAATGTAATTCAGCAGACTTAGGTCCGTATCTCATATCTTGGACCACTGCGAACTGCTCCGCATTTTGGCAGTCTGTCAGAATGGATTATCCCATTTTTCTTTTTGCTGATTATACCGGACCTGCATAGAACTGTTATTGTAATTTAAGTTGTTGGCGATAAAATTTTATTTGCGTTGTATATTTTTATGTTTTCAAACATGTTTTGGTGAACATCAAAGAGAAAGAGATGGCTTGTGTGAAATGCTTTATTTGAAGTGATTAATTAACTAAAATATTGGAACGTATGATATGCGAGATCAGGTAATTATAGTGGAGCGACTGCCGCCTGACCTCCGTGACCAGAGGAACCCGATCAGATCTTTACGCTCAGTAGTCTAAATGTGTAAGTTTTGTCACTATGTTTTCCTCACCGTGAGAGCATCGGTTAGTAAAACAACAAATGTAGAATTTTTTTTTGCCCGCTTTAGTAATACTGATTTTGCCATTGGCATAACACTTGAATGAATATGAGACTGTTAATATTTGTCTCTTCTCTTCTCTTCTATGTCATGTCACCTATCTATTAATTCTAATTAGCCGACTCATATTAAAACAAGTGTAAAAACAGTGGCAAATTCATTACTAGTAAGGGAGTTGAAGTATTATTCCATGTAAAGGTTTTTTTAATTATTAATTTTGTTTTAATGTTTATGTAATAATCAACAACAATTTTTTAATGTAAAATTTTCCAATGTATTTAATGGACTATGTCTGAAATAAACGGGTTTTTATAGGTACCTAAATTCTAAACAATACCTAGTACTTATTCTGTGACAATACCTACGCCAGGCCTGTGTATCTTCCCGCGTGGGTAGCAAAAACGTACCTACGCGCGGCGACCCCTAGGTAAGGGACTAAACAAGTTGGGTGTCGCTAGCCGGCAGCGACACGCTCCCGCGTTTTATTCACCGGCGCGACACTAGGTTGCTGGTTGGACGAGCGTGAATAAAGTCCTAGAAAGAAGCGCTAGATGGCGTAAGTAGCTTCTTGTGGCAGTCAACCCTATCGCGTTGCGTGATAGTACGTCACTGAATAGGTTTAGTGTATTATGAATCATATTTCAGAGTAATTAGAATGAAATTATTTTGCAATGTATTTCTGTAGGTGTCTACACGAAAATGTGCTTGAGTCAGAGGCGAAGTGAATTACACCATATCGTTAACAACATTTCTTTGAATTTCATTGCAAAGTCATACTTCTGTACGGAGTACTAGTACTTATTCTGTGCCTACGCTAGATAGATCTCTTGAAACTAACGCTATTAAATATATCTTAAGATGTATTCACGCTGAGCATATTATGCCGGTTAATAATGAATTAAATCAATTTCTAGAATAACTATTTAGATCTCTTGGCACTGAATATCAATTAAGTTAGGAAGCCAGAACTGCGTCAATAATTTATTGCAACACAGTAGATATCGGTTTGTTTGTATCGATTCGCCATAAATCGTCGTGGACGACTTTTGGAGGTATCGATTAGAATATTTTAACAATTAATCGAGATACATTGTTTATGGGTTGTATCAAGCTGGAGAATAGATAACATTGCATATTTTACAGTTAGTACTGGAATGTACACATGGCCGCACATCAGACTACACCACTTTGACCATGAGACCGCCTCTGTTCCCTACGTAATAAAAGCTGTTTTCGTAGTTCGAATGGGTAACCTGACGTGCCGTCGACTGTACATAACGAGTTGAGTAAAATATACACAAAATTATAGTTTTAACAGTTGAATATTGGAATGTATATGTTCGACACAGGCCTTATAATACACACATCAACACGAGACAGTGTTGATTACTATATTATAAATTGATACAGGATTTGGTTTACTCACTTAATGTCATACCATTACAAATAAAGGCGATTTTGCACATGTAATAGATGTAATTAAATTGAATTGTAAGTTTTTTTTACATACATTTTAATATGGTGCATGTTATAAATAGTTGTTTTGTTGTGAAACCCGCTGTAATGGGTGATCATGATCCATTCTAAGGTCCTAGTCTATATGCATATTTTGGGTAATAGTCTAGCAGTAAAACATTTTTATTTCTTATATTTTTTCTGATTGATTTCTGACTGTAACCTGTTTTGTGTCTTTATTAATAAATAAATAAATACTTAAAAGGCAATATTCCGTACATTATTCTGATCCCAAAAACAAGCTGCTAAAACACTTGCTATGGAAATTTAAAAAAAACAGTGGCACCACAACACCCAGACTCGAGATATAGAAAATTATGATTTTCTAAATTGAATTATTTAAGTAAACGTACACGAACGTTTCTTTGTTCCAAATGATTAATTTAAATCGATAATATTTTGGACATATACAGGGTGACTTTTCAATCCAATTTTTTTGTCCAAAAAGTCAACCTGTATAAGAAGTGGTCTAGATACATTCCATTTGCTGAAGCCGGTGACTCAAACTGAAAGCGATAATTACCGTATAAAAACGGTCATTTTTATGTGTCACTGAAGGTCGGAGCAAGAGTACGGAACACTGACTGTCAAGGCGCATTTCACACTGACTGATTATTAGGGGTCAATAGTTGCAAGAAATTCATCAAATGTTTTAGTTTGCATTCGCACGTGATAGGTTATGTGTGCCGCTTAAGAACTTCATGGATCTTGACATGTGCGTTAACACTTTATGGAATTGGGGTTTGTGGCAGATGTTATTGAATTTAAATTAAATTTAAATACCCAGTTATCACCACCCTTTTAAAATAAATTGTCTGTCTTGTACCCGAAGGAAGGTTGTCTGGGGATGATTGCCTTATGACAAAGAAAGACCCTATATTGTACAACCCTCTACAAAAATCATAATTACGTATTTTTATAATTTAAGCAATTTCATTGCAAGTTTTTAAATGAAAGACAATTTGTTGCGCACTCAAATATCGTCGACTGACTAACGTGTTCCGTAGCTCAGTTGGACGAGCATTCGCCCTGATTGCGCAGGGTCGTGGGTTCAAGTCCCACCGGAAGACACGGTTGATCAATTTTTGAGTGGAAAAAACAAATTTTCAGTCATTTCAAGATCATTTTATCTCAAAAAACACAAGACTTTTCTTTGTTTGTTTTTTATTTTATTTTTTACTGTACGGAACATACAACATTTCTTGCAAATTAGGTACATATCTGCTTGACAACAATGTCGCCTTGAAAGGCTTTTCCATCGCGAATTTAATATAGAGCAATTATAAAAAGTGCCTTACATTTGCAGAACACGGAATTCCTGCTGAACCACATTGGCAGAGCGTTTCGTGTTCATACTGTGGTAATATGCAGCAGGTTTTTTTAACTTGATTTTTTGGTTTTCTATAGGCCTTTTGGAACCATAATAATCAAACCGCTGAATTCTAACCTTTGCCATTTTCAAACTTTTAATTATATATAAATATTAGTACTCGTTACTGGGTACTTATAAATTAAATGGCTGCTTTAGCTACGAATATTTTTTATTTGTGTATCATGCAGTTTATTACCCATTTCAAATAAATAAAAAAATACCACAAAAAAATTATGCAAGAAATTAAACTTGCTCGAAAAAAAATGTTCCTAAAAAGATGTGCATTTTTACAACATAATCTTTTTCGTTACAGGTCAGACAGGTCCTACCACTATTATCATACGGGAATTCATGCAACGTTCCTATCTAAGCATTTATTATGATAGTGATAATTTATGCAACAAAAAAGTTTAAAAACTTATATTTCAAACGGACAGGTCCTACTCTTAATATTATCTGTTGTGGTACGAACGTGCAAACTGCAATTTTGGAAGCAGTTTCTTCTGAGGCCGCCCGAGATTTCGGAATTTTACATTGTCCGCTTAATAATGAGCTAACTGAGCTCAAAAATAATGGAAGACGGTATTTAAGTTCAGTTGATATTGCAGCGAAACTACTACTAAATAAGTGATAGGGGCTGGGATCTTGCTTTATAGACATGGCGACTTTTAACTGACAGTTTAAGTGGCAGCTTTTCATTACTGGCTAGCAACAGATGATAATTATTTAAATGATGATAATATAAATATAATTGGATATGAAATGTCGTCAAGGGGTCTGTCTGTTTCCTGCAATATACAGGGTGTCCCGTAAGGTGTTGCCTCGTAACTGCCTCATTGGTCTAGTGGTCAGCACGCTGGGTACTATCCACGACGTCCCGGGTTCAAATCCAGGGTTGGGCCAAAAGTGTTGGGTTTTTTCTGTCTTGAAATAACTCAGACACAGCTCCGGAGTCATCAAGTTGGTGTTGTTAACACACCCGTGTCTCGAAAAGCACGATAAGCCGTTGGTCCTGCACCTGATCTCTCTACAGTCATGTCAGACTGCCATCTCACCGAATTATGAAAGTGAAGGAACAGAGAGTGCACCTGTGTATTGCGCACACACTTGTGCACTATATATCTCACGCGCAGTCGGCTAATCTTTGTTAAGATTGGCCACTATAGTCGAAATTCGGCTAAGAGGACATTAAAAAGATATTTTTCAATAGTGCAAGTAGGTCCATACATTTTCATCATTCTTATAATCACTTACTATAAAAAAAGGTTTTTACACGTATGGTTGAATCTTAGAGCAACTTAACCTCTATTTTTAAAGTGGGTTAATAAAATCGAAAGCGCTAACAAATTGTCACTTCAGATCCGCCTGACCACATCATTCAGTGTTGAGTCATCGATCGATATACATAACATTAATCTGTCTGTCCGGCCGGACGTCTGTGGATCCGGCACACCAGGATCTAGCGGTCAGGATGTCAATTCTAACGATTAGATGCAAAAACTTGCACTTGATACGGCTGTCAAAATGGCGATAACGAGTTATATAGTTCCTGAAATACGAATCGTTTTGCCTGATTTTTAAATATAAATGTTCGATTCTTTAAGGATTAATAATTAATATTTTTAATTTGCAATGTAAAGATTTGATATTGCACTTGCTATTGTACAAAATTGCTTGATGTCCCTGCCTTATTATTATATGTTACAGATAAATATTACTTAGTAATTATTATTTTGAGAAATTAAAGTTAATGAATATTTTGTACTAGTAGTTCCCCGCGACTTCGCTCGCAAGAGTTGGATTTTCCATATAAACTTTCATCCGCCATTTTACCCCCTAATTTTTTTTATATCGCGACAAAATGTAGCCTATGTCCTTTCCAGGGTCTCGAACTGTCTCCATACCAAATTTCATCTCAATCGGTTCAGTGGTTTAAGCGTCAAGAGGTAACAGACAGACAGACAGACACACTTTCGCATTTATAATATTAGTATAGATTGCTTTAGTAATCAGTCATTTTGAGGATGATTCACAAACGGTCACTAAACGAAACTGCAGTCAAATGCATTTAAAAAAAGTTTTACTTGAAACCTTTCATAAACTGAAAATAAGGAAAATTGAGGTAGGTAGAATGAGTTGCTATTTCGGCCGTAAAGTCTTTTCTATATTGTATTTGGCTTTACATTTTTGACAATTCTTTTAAGCATATAAGGTATGTAGAGTTTTCTAAATGCTAAAATGTTTCATAAGCATGTCGTAGCCGGTCATGAAAACAGGCACTAAGCGGAACGCAAGCGCGCCCCCTAGCGGCGTAGGCCACGCAACTACGATTTGGCGCGCTTCGACAGTCGTGGCGATACCGGCGGACCCGACTGGACTCACATTCGATCGAGCCGCCAAGGAGAGAAGACATCGCACGGAACCAGGCCTGTGTATCTCCGCGCGGAGGTAGCAAAAACGTACCTACGCGCGGCGCACCTACGTAGGTGCTAAAACAAGTTGCGTGTCGCTACCGGACAGAGCCACGCTGGCGCGTTTTATTCACCGGCGACCGCGCGGCTATACGTTGCTGGCTGGACGAGAATGAATAAAGTACTAGAAAGAGGCGCTAGATGGCGTTAGAAGCTTCTCGTAGCAGTCAACCCTATCGCGTCGCGTGATATTACGTCACTGAATAGGTTTAGTGTATTATGAATCATATTCCAGAGCAATAAGTATGAAATTATCTTGCAATGGATTTTTGTAGGTGTCTACACGAAAATGTGCTTGACTCTGAGGCGAACTAAATTACGCCATATTGTTGACGACATTGAGTAGACATTTCTTTGAATACAATTGCTAAGTCATACTTCTGTACGAAGTACTAGTATTCTGTGACGGAACTGTCCTACGTTTCGTATAGTGCCTAGATTTCCCTAAAGTACTAAGTTTCAATTCTGTTTACCTAGTAATTCAAATAAACTCTGTTCAAGTAAAATTATCGTTCTCATTGCACGATCCCTATGTCTGCCCACACGATGTTGGAAGGCTCGAGCCCAAATCCTGACGCCAGCCCCGACAAGCATATTATTGATTTACCTTCGTTATTTACTTTAATTTTATTAATTAAAATTTTTATAGGTATAAAAGCAAAGGACCCGGTCGCAAGCACATCAGGTATATACACACCTATATACACTGCGGTATTTTATGCTCTTGTAATAAGGTTAATTAAAAAAAACCGGCAGAGTGCGAGCCGGACTCGGGTACCGAGGGAACCGTAAAACGTTTTACGATGTGACCACAGATTTGCGGCTTTCAGAATTTATTTGTTCTTGCTTTCCTTATAGCCAAATTAAGAAATTAAATCAAATTTGGTGGGACTCGAACCCACGTCCCTTCGCTATCCGGGCGAGTGCTCTTAAACCAAGTATTGATGAAATCGAACGCGCCGGCTTACTGGCGTTTAGCGCCGGCTTAGCACTTGCAAAAATTCGTCGACTGACTAACGTCCTCCGTAGCTTAGTTGGTAAGAACACTCGCTCGCTCGAGCACTCGCTCGATGACACAGTCGATTAATTTTTGTAAGTGAAATTTGATTAAATTTCGTAAAAACTTGCATAATAATTGCTTAAGTTATAAAAATATAACAAATTAAGAAGTAAAAATGTAGCTAAAATGGCTTTATCTTAGGAGTTTCCCCGAGAAAAAGGGTCTTGACAGACAGACGGACGGACTACAAGGGTTCCTTTTTTCCTTTTGAAGTACGGAATCTTAAAACTAGTGTTGATGTGTTAGCAAAAAAATGACTTTTCTATCTCGGTCATACAAAAACCAAGTTATGTCCTGTATAGTTCAACGTATCTATAGTTTATGGTATATATTAAAATCTAAACCATAGAGTCAATAAACCAGAGCAATAACAGGAAGCGCACGCGCACGCGCCTCCGACCCATTGATACGAATAGCTACAAACCGGTCCACGTTTTGCCTTAAGCTTTTGCTACTGCTTTGAAATAAGAGAAAACAGATACATTTCTATTGGCTTATTGGCGACTTGTGAATAGGTAATAAGTTACAAGCTATTATAAATAAACAAGACATGTCTTTACATAGCACTCTTGAAGTGCTACTAACTGTATAAGCAGAATATATAAAAATACATCATTATTCATACAAAATGGTTATTTAGGAAATAGATGGCAAAATTTTAGTTACTGTTTAGTAAAAAGCGGGTTTTTTCTTTAATAAAATACAATAAATGGTTAGACAAATGCGTAACGGAAGCTTTTTATCCATTTTTTTTTACAAAAACGAATCCTGTTTTTTTGTGTTTTGTAGCTTAAAATAGTGGCGTGTGAAGCAAAAAAAGCAGCAATAATTTACCTCTAAAATACTCCTGAAACCAAAGCGTGCAGATTCGTCCTACTGGCGCCCATAAAAATATCCACGAATCCCGCACTCGGACCACGGTAGATAGAAAACGCCACACTGCGTACACATCTAACAATTTTAATCAACATACCTTGGTGATACGAGTACGTTAACGGTTTAAGGTACTACTCTGTAAGACCCTGGGCATGAGACTAAGACTAAATTGAAGTTCATTTTCTCTCTTTCTCTCTAAACAAACGCAAAGAGACAGACGACATTAATTTAGAAACGTTGAACTAAGTGATGTGATTTTACATGTATTTTTGCAAGTTTTCGCATGTTTTCTTCTCACTTTTTTTGTAAGGCGGCCGTGTATTTCTTTCTTAAGTCATCTTCGTTTGACATCTATTTATTTAATTTTCTATGGTTTCTGTAATTTTACCAACCACAACCAACACAACTGACAGTTGTGTAGGTTGACATTTCGAAACTATTGTAGTCTATTTTTTACATTTATTCAGTAGAAAAATATTTTCTGAGAATATAAAATTAGTCTTAGAGAGCTGTTGGGAATTACCTAAGCCAAATGTCCGTGCGATTTCTGCCGTCTTTTTTTTAGTTTACTAATATTTGGGAAACATACAGTATAAAGATGAAATACGATTACAAAATTAAATACATTTAAACCAATTAAGTATCCTCTCTTACTCTTACTCATTCATTTCAGCGTGACAGTGAAAGATGTCTGGGACCGAAAATGTGGTATTTAGAATAGGACCCCTGACCACATCCGGGGTCACACCTCGACCGCAGTCCCGCTACTGGGAAACCCTGGTGGGCGGGGCTAGACTTTTTGTGAGATTTAATGATGGCAGAAATTGGGCTAGATTGGACTTTGGTAGTGTCATTGTTGGTTCCGTACAAATATGAAGAAATATATATTTTGTGGTCCGTGGACGATTGTAGACATTCGTCATCAAAGTGGACAGTGGCGTCATTTTAGGAATGTCTTAATTAATGACCATAGAAGAAAAATTTGAAGCACAGAAGCAGAACCCTTAGATATGATGCAATTTTCCTACAGCGAACTTCGTTATTGCCAACGAAATGACAAAATATTATATGTATGCAAAAGTCACGTCATGTTTTGATGGCTTATATCGGTTTCATTAATTTTGTTAGCGATAGCAAACTTCGCAGGTGTTGTGCAGCAGCAATATCAGTACTGGCAAAAGGCCGAAGATATAGTATCAAGAAGGGCTTTTGACTGGATATTAAGATGCGGGATAAACCGGTTCTTAAACTGCGGTGTGGAAGGCAAGAGGGAAACCACCACACTATCTTTCCTAATTTGGAGTTTTAAAAAACTCCACCGACAAGAGCCTAGCTCTTAAATTTGATGATGATGAGCAAACTTCGCTATATAATAAATTGCATCTTGTCTACGGGTGGCCCAGGCGTCTCATCCACAATCTACTTATTTGACTCATTAGACGACCGTCTTGGTGTAGTGGTTCGCGCCACGGACTTCTGAACCAGGTGGTTGCGGGTTCGAATCCCGCAAGGGGCAAATGTTTGTGCGATGAGCACGAGCATTTGTACCTAAGTCATGGATGTTTAAAAATGTATATAAGTATGTCTATCCGTTATCCTAGTCACCATAGCACAAGCTCACGCTTAGTTTGGGGCTATGTAATTGGTGTGTTTGTTGAAACGATTTATTATTATTATTTATTATTTGGTGGAAATTTTTAATTTTCCGTCATGTTCCATTTTCTTACCACCTCTGTTTGGGATAATGTTTTTATGACAATGACTAATTTGAACACCGTCACTTTCTTTGTCGATTGAAGGTCGCGTAACTTCGCACTCTGATTCACTATGTTAGTCAGACCATTCGATCAACGATACCTGTGGATATTGCATGAACCTGTAACCCGCGGGATGTTTCCAAGTCCTCCGTTAACGACATAGCGGGGATTTTTATTCTAATTTGTATTTAAACGACGACGTTTCACGAATGTCTTGATGTATTGTTTCGCGCTTCGGACTACAAAACCAGAGGTGGTGGTTTCAAATCCCGCAAGGAGCAAATGTTTGTGTGATGGGCACGAACATTTCTACTTGAGTCATGGATGTTTATAAACGTCAATAAGTATGTCAATCCGATATCCTAGTCGCCGTAGCACAAGCCCGCGCTAAGTACTTGTTGTGTTTGTTGAAACAATTTATAATTTCATTTATTTATGCGTAGACATTGTCGCTAAAACTTCAGTGTTCCTATAAATTACGTTGTTATCCAGTTATAGAATACTAACTGGCACTTAAATTGTTAATTGAAAGTTGTACCATATTTAGGTTATGATTTTTAAAGCGTGTCATATCTAAGTGTAATTTATCTAAGGTCAGAACTAAGAACCGATTGGTTTGTTCAATGAAGTCATTGTAGCAAGCAATGTCAAAGTCGACATAACGATACAGTTTTTTACACGCTCAATAAATCGATTTTGCTTTTTTTGGAGCGCAAAAAGTATCGGAGTTATTCTTTGATCCATTCTTTGGTATGATAACGGTTCGTTTGGTAGATAAAATCGTTTAAAAAGTGTGTAAATGGACCGTAGGATAAAAGTGTTGTTGTTTGGGTCTTTTTTATCAAGTACTAGCTAACTTGGTGAATTTTGTACCGCCTTAAAAAAGGTATTTAAGTTTTACGTTTTTTTCTCTTCATAAAAACTTTATCTGGACTTCAATGAATATTTGGAAAAAGGAAATGCGGAAGTGGTTTGGACCTTCTTGAGTTTTACTCTTAGACCCGACTTCACCAACTTTTAAACAGTCGGTAAACATCGATTGCCGATTAATTTGACAGAATTTCCGTACAAAATGATATTTTATTTGACATTAACACTAAGTCGGCTGTTAAAAAAATTACTACCTGTATCAACACATGCCATCAGGCTTAGCCACACATTTAGCGATTAATTTATATTTTGGGTTTCCCAGTACTTTTGTTTTGATTTGTTTTTTCGGATCTAGTTATATTCATATCCATTAAAAAGAAAATATGTGACAATGGGTCCGGTTCACCAACTCATATTTAACTTTTAAATAGGAATTTTGTCATATTAATCGTCAATTTTGGTTGACCAGCTGTTTTAAAATTGGTGAACTCAGGTCTTAGTGTTTTCTTCAGTGAAGGACATACACATTCCAGTTTTTTACTGAAATTAATGAAAGAAAAGCATGATAATGTAAAAGCATAAAGACAGTAAGTTATAATTAGCCTTAACAAATAAGTTCTTCTTTTAGCTGTCAGAATATTCCTGTAATGCACGAAAGAGTCTCATTCGGACCGAAGTACTCTAGGGGTTCCCCAAGGGACAGTAATTGGCCATCATTCAGTCTTATCTGAGATAGAAAAAGCCCACAAAACACCAAGCGTTCACCATTAACTAAACCTGTGGATACCAATTTAGGGTCTCTTCACACGTTACGACAATTGAGAACAGCCGTGAAAATATGAAAGAACACCTTTCAGCCTTTTAAAGAAGGAAGACCAAAGAAAAGTGATTTCGATCAAATAAAGCAATAACTTAAGATAAAGTTACACCAGTGCCCTATTTCACCAAAACGACATATGTCAGTGACATATGTCGGCTAAAAACGTCAACGACATATTATGTCAAGTGATAATTTCAAAAATATGTATACTTAAAAATAAACCCACGTCCTTAAGGGCAAAGAGGAAGAATGCTGGCCGTGTTATCGCGTTGGAAAGCAATACATGAGGTTAATATTTTCTTCGTAGTTAATAAAATAACTTTCCCTATGTTGGCTCTGTTGTCCTCAAAAGGTTCACCGAGTTGCATGTTACTAAATGTGCAAATCGGTGAACCTATCCTGCCTAGCTTAATTAAAATTATTAAAAACTTTAACAGTACCAGCCAACCACCTTACTAACATAATAAGTCAGCCTATTAGATCCCACTGCTGGGAAAAGGCCTCACCTCAACTATGAGGAGGAACGAGCCATACTTCACCACGCGGGCTCAGTGCGGATTGGTGGAGGGGTGTATGTAAGGCAAGTGACATACCTTACTGTCAGAAGTTATCAAGCCGCCCTAGGGCCTCTGACTAGGCTTAACGACTAATACAACAGATATTAGCCGGGACCAACTGCTTAACGTGCCTTCCGAAGCACGGAGATGCTTGTCATGGACGTCACTTAAATGGTCGGAATGGTCACCCATCCAATCACGACCGCGCCGTGGGTTGCTTTACTTTTGGTATCACTACCAAAGCGCTGCCGCCACTGCGCCACAAGCACCTCCTACTAAAGCGCTGCCGCCACTGCGCCACAAGCACCTCAACTTACTAACATAGCTTGTAAGAATATTTTTGTTACTTTGATATTGGACACAATTAGTCTGAAATTAAAATAAAATAAAAAAATAATGTCTGTTTCTTCCTCTTATGCAATCCATGACTTCTCGTCTATGATCTTATATAGAAATCCGCCATGACAAAGTATTATATTTGCTATGAAAAATGTTTACATCCGTTCCGTCCGGATAAGAACACGTTACATGTACAGAGGCCTTTATTTTGGGTAGAGTCAGGGGGACTGTTGAATAGATCGTATATCCGATAATTACTTCAGGCCGTATTAATCCTTTCGTTACATATACGGAAACGGTTATCTTCTGATGAGTTCTAGATAATATAATCAGTGATTTATAGCGAGGTAAATCGATCAAACATTTTTTTTAAAAAGGCTGTATTTTATACCACTCTAAGTTGTACATTGTATATTTTCAAGTAACGGAATTGTTAAGCTCAAAAATACTATTGTGAAAATACGACTGCAAAAATGCATATATATTTTAAATTTTCTTTGTACAGGCGTTCATTTGGTATGCATAATGCTAAAGTAAGGAAATAATCAACCTCACCCTTCGTATTTATTTGCGGGCGCCATACTAAAATGTAAATAGCCTATGTCACTACTACAATTCTGACGAATTCAACGAGGTGTTCGTTGTCGAAAACTGTCTAGCCGTTGGGCTATAGGGCGTGCCAAACAATTCTCATAACTCAAAAATAACTCCCATAAATCCTTCTGACGCAGTTGAATAAATAAAAGAGTTTATGTATACTGTATTCATTATTACAATCCACTGTTTACTTTTTTTGTATTCTGTTTATTTTTCCAACAGCAACGACAATCCTAACGCGAATGCGAATGGCTCGTCTCAAGTATGAAGTAGTCTGGTCTATGCCTTAATTCACCAAGACGTCTGAGTGCGGATTAGTAGAAGGGTGTAGTACCTACTCTACTCCGAAGGGTGAACCATTAACTACTACCACTACATTCTATAGGAATGGGTCCAGACCGTGGACCCTGGGTAAACATAAGTAGAATACTAATTTGGAGCGTGTTTGACAAACGTTCGACTCTCGTTCGATCAATCGAATTTGACCGAACGCTGCTGATAGTAAATTGGGCCTGGGCACAGAATAAATAATAGTGCCTTGGCCCTATTTCAATAAACGCGACAGGTGCGACAATGGGGAAGCAAACTGTCACATTAGTTCCTTATAGAGGGCGCCAAATGTTTGTTACTTAGTAACTGTCAAAACCCGTACAAATATTTGTTGTTTTGTTGTTATTAGTAAGTTTTTTTAAAAATGGGGCACTGTGCAGCTATTAGGTGTGGAGAAATAAGTTCTTGCAAATTCCCTAGTAATCCACAGCAAAGGAAAAAATTGGAAAAGGCATTGAGAAGAGGAAACTTTAAATCAAGTGGCTTTTCTAGGTTAGGTGCAAACATTTTAAAGAAACTGATTTTGAGACTACTTCTAAGACTACAGGTAGGTAAACAATGAAAGCTAAAGATACATACTATTATAATGAATACAATACGCTAAGCTTATATTTATGCTTTTAGAGGTTATGTAGAGTTTACAATTTTTGTCCTTTAGAAATGATATACTGGTATTTTTTTACAAGAAGCCTTTGTTTGGACTTTATTTGATCAAATTTAATCCTAGATTTGCTATGAAAACGTGTAAAAGTATAAAAAAAACACTATGTTATCTTACCTGTCGACTAGGTCAGCTTTTTTCCCTTTTAACGAAGCTGCACGTTTTCTTAACTCTTTTTTTAGCCTATTCACACGTTAGAAGGAATACATTGTGGTAAGTCCACAAAAAAAGGGTCTAGATTAAAAAAAAGTTCACAAATCCACAAAAGCAAAAAAGTATTTAGAGTAACAATATTTGACATGTAACAAACACACAGCGCCCTCTACCAAAAATTTTTGCGTAATCTTCCCCATTGTCAAAAATATTGTCAGTCAGTTATTTATATTATTGCATATTCTACAGTGGTTTTATTTATTCTATATTTTTTTATTACCGCAAACTCGCCAATTTTAATTAAGATATTTATCCGTTCTCTATTTATTCTTCTAGATGAGAACTCGACTAAATCGTTATCACAGTCGCATCTTTTGTTTGTACGATGATAAAACTAGAATTGTGACGTAAGACGGACTCATGTCAAGAATTCCCGACAATTCTACAAATACTCCTGTTTCACAACACAATGAGGGATTTTCCTAGTGTCAAAAATCAGTACTTAACATTTCGCTAGATGGCGTTGACCCATCTAAGTCAGGTAGATTTTTATTAAGAAAAAGGCTGGTTTTAGCGTTTAATAAGTTATAATGTATATGTTTTGCATGTTTTTGATTCACGCGTACTAATAGGTCGTTTTTTTAACAATTTAGTGATCATTTAAAAGGTTTTTCTATTATTTTTTATTTTTAACTACATATTGTAACTTGCTAATTTTTAACGTAAGTACTTCCACTACATGTCTG
This sequence comes from Pyrausta nigrata, assembly GCA_949316185.1. Taxonomy (NCBI): domain Eukaryota; kingdom Metazoa; phylum Arthropoda; class Insecta; order Lepidoptera; family Crambidae; genus Pyrausta; species Pyrausta nigrata. Next base: position 2,225,210 of record OX438943.1, read on the forward strand.
TACACATAATATTACAATAATTTGTTTTTGTTTTATGCTCAATGATTTTCATGCAATATTTATCTAAGTTATATGATAACTTAGATAAATAGCCGACATATGTCACTGGCATATGTCAGTTTGGTGAAATAGGCCCCTGATTGAATTATCAGGTCAGGCCAGGTCAGACGTCTATAGGAAGGCTTCTAAAGCACTCAAGAGTTGATAAGGATAGGCCACACCCTAAAAAGTAACGCTTTAGCATCTAAAAACTTCACCCGTTCTTAGCTAGAGCCTTGACAATACATCGAAAGTAAGGATCTCATTGCAAAGTCATAATAAAGTTCTCATTGCTGCTGCTTCAGCAGAGTCCCTCAAGCGGCGCAAATATCCAGGCATCAGCATTGCCACATGTTCGAGCTGTTTGAGGTAGGGGGACTCTTGGGACGTGGAGACCAAGTGCACATCGCCTGTATAGTAATTTAGCCAAGAGGTTGCTTGACTGTACGGGCGATCGCAGGGCTGGCGCAGGCGCATTTCAAGGCCGACGTATTAGTTTGGCCATTCCACTAGGAAATGCAGCAAGCCCTCTGGGGACGATGTCACGGTTCTTGGACGGTGATTTGGGCCATTTATTTTGTTTGTAATTATTTTTGTGTATAACTTTTTTGTTTTTATTTATATACTAATGGTTGAGAGCGTCGGTGGCGCAGTGGCTAGCGGGTTACCTCTCATGCAGGAGGCACCGGTTCGATCCCACATGCCGCCATGTACCAATGACTTTTTCTGAGTTATGAGTACATTAGTTGTTTCACTAACCGATGCTCTTACGGTGAGGGAAAACATCGTGAGGAAACCTGCACATTCAGGCGACTGCATGTGTAACCATGATCCAAAACTGGTCAGGTTCCCCTGGTAACAGGGTCACGGAGGTCAGATGGCAGTCGCTCCATTGTAATTTCCTGATCTGCCACATCCTGGATCATGATCAGCGGACCCTGGGCCCTCGCGTGCGAGTGCACAACCGGGATAACGCTAGGAGGATGATGATTTATATACGAGTACTAGTGGTTCCCCGCGACTTCACCCGCAAGAGTTGGATTTTCCATATAAACTTCCATCCCCCATTTCACCCCCTTAGGCCCACTTGCGCCATGGCGCTAACCCCAGGTTAACCCCTTAACCCTGTCATTTTTGTATGAACTATTCTCGGGTTAGTGTTGGTGCAAGTCGGGCTTAATGTTTTTATATCGCGACAAAATGTAGCCCTTTCCAGGGTCTAGAACTGTCTTCATACCAAATTTCATCTAAATCGGTTCAGTGGTTTAAGCGTCAAGCGGTAACAGACAGACAGACAAATACATGTACCATATTTAGGCCCACTTTTATGAAACTTGTTAAATACGTTTAACGGTAATTATGTTTAAAATATCATCCCGTTTCTGCCAACGTCGAATGACTGACAAAGACAGAATGATGTTTTTAAATATGTTTAGCGCTAAGTGTATTTATCGAGTTTCGTAAAAGTGGGCCTTATTTTAATAATTAATACTTATAACTTTGTACGTTGTTTTATATTTTTACCTATAATACAGCTAAGTAAAGGTTCTCAGATTTCTGAAATAACCTATCCGATCGGAGGCTTGATCCTCAATACTGAATGGGACTTGAAAAAGCATTAAACCTGGAAAACGTGTCATTTTGCAATCATGTCCGTCCGTTAATGACTAGCAAATATACCTCAAAGGTTTAGGGTTATCACAAAGCCTTTTTAAATACATAATCCCAGTGGCTCCCCAAAAAACACACCTATTAGCGCAGAAAGCGCTTTGCAGCCATTTTTGCTGCATGGAGGGATAAGTGTCACTCATTCTGAAGCGCTGACCCGACGGATGGTCAAGCGTAAAACGATAAAACTGAATTCAATTACTTAAATATTAAAAGAGGCTATCAATTATTAAGAGATTTGAAACTGAGTGAAATTTGAAAGCTTTGACCGTTTCTAAGAGTTTCCAGCTTTGGGAGTGTTGCCATGGCCCCTACTTCTGGGTAGCTAGAATTACCTAATACCTTCGTCTCAATTGAAATCTCTAGTAAAGGTTGGGTTCAGTAGTAAGCTGTAGAAGCAAGTAATCCTGGAACTCAAGTTTATCAGAAAGTAAAGAAAGGAGACAGAATAATTATTCGAAAATTTAGAACAGATTGGGTACATTACATCATGCTATATCATATGCCTTTTTTTAAAGTAAGTGTTGCCATTTTTGAGAAAAGTGTTTTGAGTTTTTATTTTTCTAAAAGACTTACTTAAAATAAGAACAGACTTAAAAAGTAATTGATCGTAGAAGTAGCCATACAACAATTGAATATGTATATCCAGAAAATTGTAACACTTTTACTCAAAAAAATTTTGGCATATGATAGAACATGATGTAACTAATCTGTACCTAAAGGATTATCCTTCAATAACGGGACAACCTGTATATTTGAAAGAACAAAAACGGATTTAAAACGTGCCTACCGAACTCCGAATGCGTTGTCAATACTTCGTTTGGCAAACTATCTTTTTGTTCGATCAATCTACAAACAATAACGCTATTGGAAAGCCTTTTAAAACTATTTCAAACATTCATTCGACGAACGGTCTGTGTAATCACAGTGGAAGTAGGTCCGGTACAAAATAATTATTCACCTACAAAATTTCGGCAAATTGACAGCCATCATCCTAGTACACAAGAGAAATTACTGTGTACTAGTATAAGTACAAAACACAGGTGCACTCTCTGTTCACAGTTTCAAAGTTCCGTGAGACGGCAATCCGAATAACTTAAAAACAGCTTCAGCAACAGAAGTGAGATCTGTTTCCGAGTAATTTCAAGACAGAAAAACTCAGAAACATATTTCGGCCAGATAATAATAATATAACCCCGGACTTCTGGGATAGAAACGAGAGTGCTGATCACTACATAAGCGAGGCACATATTCCTCACTATATTTTCCTTCACCGTTGGGCAATAAGCTCGATTCCAATGTGCTATAAGACTAATTTTAAGTTCAGTCTCTTTCTGCGCTAAACAAACGAAAAGAGACAGACTCATAGAAGTAATTTAGATACGTCATAAACAACTGTCAGTTGCAAAAAAAGGATATAACAGAAACCCATAGACAATTAAGACTCGAGTTCACAAACTTTTAAACAGCCGGTAAACCTCCATTGACTGTTAATTTGACAGAATACCACTGCAAAATATGACAAATTATGCCTTACAGGCTAATAAAAAATGTGTTGGTGAACTCCAGGCTTTGTAGTGATGTCATTCGATGTGAAACTTAGACGTTACCGCATTTTGTTTTTAAATACGTGAGAAATCTTCACTTAATTTGAAGTTTCTAAATTATTGTAGTCTGTAATACAGACTACAATATCAATTGTTTGTTCTACACAGAAAGAAAAAAACTGAATTCGTCTTAGACAAAGCACATAGGAATCGAGACCAATGTCAGAGCCAATGTAAAGTAAGCGTATTGAAATTGATTGCCCCAAATTGAGCAATTTGCTCGATTTTTTTATTGAAATTTTGTACTAATATGATATTTGACACGTAAAAGAACGTGTGTTCGGCGCATCAAATTCAAATCGCCGCGCAGTAGGAGATGACAGGTACCTCTTTTTAAAAAACAACGTCAGTGCCTACCTACTGGTACCAAATTGGTTTGTGGTGCTAGTTCGTAATACGAACTTCGTATAATGCATGGATGCGATGCAATGTTCAAGTTTTAGCGATTTGTAGTTGCACAGTTGCATCGTTTTCTTGTTTGTGTAACCTGCCGTTATTGAAGGAAATTTCTCAGACACTTCAGAAATGGAATGAAGTTTTGAGTTAAAAGCTATGTTTCGGGTAAATCTGTTCATACGTTGCAGGAGTAATAGTAGATTATTCACCAAGGGGGTAAAGTGATGTCTTACGTCGCGGGCGTCATCTTGAATCTTGAGCGTAACGAAGGATTCGTGAGTTTACTCCCGAGCATAGCGAGGGAGTTAAAAGTAGAATCCTGAGTGGAGCGAGGGATTTAAGCTCGCCCAAGACGAAGATATCTTTATTCCCGAGGAGAATACTCTGCTTTTTACACTTCCTACGAAGCAATAAAAAATATACTACACAAAACTTATTTTATCTATATACCTATATCCTCTGACTTTTCTGGCAGTAAATTATTATTATTAACAATACCAGCAGCTTTACATCTAATGGACTTCAGTGTCATAAACTTCGTCACTCGATAGTTTTACGTAAACATTGTTTGTAATTTCTTGAAATACATAGGTTTCTTTTTTCTTTATTTATTTCTTTTTTTAGAATCGCGCGCCTTTTTTTTCATTCCATTCGTGCTAAAATTCTTTGCTGCTAGGTTCAAATTTCAAATATGTTCTCTTTAGTGCGGGACGGGATAGTGTGATCATGCCTAGGAATTCTTATTCGAAATTCAAATCACTTTACCTCCCTAGGGGCGTAATGAAATTTCATACAACATTACGTCCCTAGGGATGCAATAACTCACTTTGAGTCAGGTTTACTTGATGTGTAATTGAATATTGCCGATTAGGTAGTGTGAAAAGATAGTTAATGGTGTGATGCAAGTAAACAATTAAATATAACTGTCGAATTGCGAACCATTTGAGGTGTCCTCAATATCTATTCTTAGTTTGGAAAGTCAAATACAAACAAGCACTCGACGATATAAGAAAATCGTAATTTTTTTAACTTTAGTGTATAGGTAGTCATTATTTTTTAAATTGAATACATACGACATACATATTATTTCTCTATATGCCGTACGACGACGTCAATAAAAGTTAACCCTTCATTAAGTTTCATGCCGTTTTTTTCTATTTCATGGACGAAAAAAGTAACAGAACGAGACTTAATTATAGATGCGGCAGTATGACTCTTTACAAATTATCTTCCTTTTTTGGTAACTAAAGTTATTTGATGATCGTTATTGGCAAAGGTTCGATTCTCAGGTCAAGTAAGTTCTGAATGAAATAAACGGTCCTGAATAAACCTAAAATAGGCGCAAAAACTAGCTGTAAAAATATTGCTTTTAAATGATTTGAGGCTTTCTTCATAGTGATAAACCACTGTTTGAATAAAATACAAAATCAGATTCAAATTAATCATATGTGATCGTCTCTTTTTTCAAAGATATTTCCAAGAGGCTAGTTGACATCAGTGGTGACCTAAGAGCTGGTAGCTACCTTGCTACGCGTATAAGCATCGCTATCCAGCGCAGTAATGCTGCCAGCATCCTGGGAACCTTACCACAAGGACCCTTTTTATAATTTTTGTTTTTGTATTGTATTAAATATTTTTTTGATTATTATATAAGTATCTAAAGATGTGAACAATTTTTGAAATTTCCTCTATAAACAATGGTTGTTTACAATACGCGGGTATACAAATAGTATAAGGTTTTTACGAAATTAAATCAAATTTCACTTACAAAAATTAATCGACTGTGTCATCCGGTGGGACTCGAACCCACGTCCCTTCGCTATCCGGGCGAGTGCTCTTACCTTAGTATAAGGTTTGTAAGTAAATAAATAAAACCAACAGAAACTTACATTTTTTTTTCTCGTATTGGCCCTACATCTTCAATCGACTATTTCATGTTATGCAAACTCGAAGATGCAATGCCGTTTCTATGCACCTAGTCAGCTTTTTAGGTGCAAAGACCTATGCACTTTCTCTCGGCCTAGGTCTGAGTCTAGATTCCCACGGCAAGTCTAAACTAGTCGGCACCATTGAATAAATCGATTCGGCTTGTATCTGCGGGTACTGGCATATGACCCCGTCTAAGTTAAAAGGTTATGTTGTGACCTACTTGTAGAGAAAATTTGCTGTGTATTAAGTTTTAGATAATGAGAAGCATAAGTCTTAAGAGTCCGTTATGCAGTTGGTTGATTCACAGACGAAGCAAACAATTTTTTGAAAATATTAAAATAGTAAAACCACAGAATAAATAATAGTAAAACATTTTTTTTTTTAAATTGCAAACACATCAATTACCTACCTAGCCCCAAACTAAGCGTTAGATTTGACAGCCGTCAGTCTGGCGGAGCGTCGTATCTATGGCGGGCGCGGCCATGTTGGACTTCACTTGGTTTTGGAGTTGCAACGGCGAGCGCACCACAGTCACGACGAATCGCCTTTGTTCCGCGTAATCTTGTGCTATTCTGTCTTAGAAATTATTGCTACTGACTAATTAAGTGATTTCCTAATCGATAGTGAACTGTTTTTGGTGTAATCCTTGCAATTAAATAACTTTGATTTGCAAGTTCGACTAATTGCTTTATTGGTTCCTACCCACATTTCTGATGTCTGATTTGGAAGAAGATGGGCATTCGCCTACATCAGAAGTGGGATCCCACGAGCCTCCGACCGAGAAAAATTGACCGCCTGACGAAAACGAAAATAGCGCCTTGAAGTTGTTGAGTAATATGGAAGCCCTACTCACCCGTATGTTAGCAACGCCTCAACCACCACAGGCAGGTACTAACAGCCAGCCTAGTGCAGTGCAACTTGTACAGTTTAATCCGGAACATTCCGACGCGGATATTGAAGGTTGGTGCAAGGTTACTGAACTTATTGTCTTGAGTAAACGCCTGGAAGGTGTAGATTTGCTTATGGCTTGAGAGCCGGGGCACTAAAAGGCCGTGCAGCATCTTGCTTGACCAAGTTGAATTTGAACGAGCTTACGTGGGAAGCCGTAAAGCAATGTCTAATGGCCAGATATTGTCGTCCGAAACTTTTTCAAGACTACTTTGATGATGTGCTGCGTTTTCAAATTGGAGCAAAGGAATCTGCTTCAGAAGCTGGTCTGCGCTTGTGGAATATGATTGAACGGATGCCTAAGACGAAGCCGAAATGTCAGAAGAAGCTATAACTGGATTTGCTATATCGATCTTATGTCAGAAGGATGGTTTTATACGCCGTGAGTTAAACGCACATGCTATCACTGCCAAAGCTCAGCTATTTAGAACCTTAAGCGGGATTTCACTAAAGCGAAAATTTGAAGGTACTGATACCCAAGAAGTGATTTTAAGCGACCTAGAAGTTTGGATGCGAGGTTTCCTGGTAAATGTCATTGGTGTGGACTGCCTGGACACCGTCTTGCCGACTGTCGAAAGCGACGAGATGATTCTTTTGAGATGGCAAAACAACGAGATCCCTTACCTGCCCCACGCGCACCCGAGAGGACTTCGATGGTGACCTGCTTCATCTGCGGCAAAACTGGGCACGTAGCTACGAATTGTCAAGAAAAAGGAAGAAGTGGCGGAGTTCCTGCGAGGAAAGAGGTCAATCTCTGTGAACAACGACTGTCGAGGGGTACCTTGAAGACGTCATCCGGTGAGCCAGTCTCTTTTTTATTTGATAGCGGATCGTCTTGCTCTTTGATAAAATAAAGCTTTTCTAGTAAATTTCCGGGTACTGTACGTAACAATCTCGTATATCCTAAGGGGATTGAGGGTTATGAAATAAAATGTACGTCTCAAATTTCGAGTGAAGTAAATCTTGGAGAAATTTTACAAACATTGACATTTCATATTGTGCCAGATTCTTGTCTTATGGACTCTGTTATAATAGGTCGCGATATTTTAGAAAATGGCGTAAGCGTGAAAATAAATGATGATGAATTAACATTTTATTTTAAGGAGCAGGCTCATATCTGTGAGTCTACTGTTAGCCAGCTAGACTTTTCCCAGATAGATACGGACTTGACCGGTAATGATAAAGAAGATCTTATCAAATTATTGATTAAATACTCTAGCTGTTTTATAGAGGGTATTCCCCACAGGCGTGTTACAACAGGAGAGTTAGTAATTGACTTAGTAGACCCTCATAAGACCGTTCAACGACGCCCATATAGACTGGCGCCAGTTGAAAAACAAATTGTTAGGGAAAAGATTCAGGAGCTTCTCAATGCGGGCGTGATTCGGGAAAGCTCATCACCATTTCCCTCCCTTCACCGAGTCCCATTCTTTTAGTGAAAAAGAAAGATAACACTGAGAGAATGGTTGTCGATTATCGGGAGCTTAACTCCAATACACAACCCGAACACTACCCTCTCCCTCGCATTGAGGAACAAATAGATCAGCTCAGTGGTGCCCATTATTTTATATCCCTAGATATGGCATCGGGGTTCCATCAGATCCCTATGCACCCTGACTCCATAGATAAGACAGCATTTGTAACACCCGAGGGGCAGTACGAATATCTCGCAATGCCCTTTGGGTTGCGTAATGCTCCATCGGTTTATCAGCGTTGTATCACAAAGACTGTTCAAAAGATAAAGGATAAGTGGAAAGAGTGACCGCAGGCTCCGAAACCCTCTCTGTAGGATCAGATACACTTACAGCTGAATCACTTAGTAATACATCAGATCATCAAATAATTGAGCACGAAGTCCAGATTCACGCAGAGCAAGACAGTCCGTAACTTATAGGTATGTGATATGAAAGCTTTAATTGCATGTGGTTGATAATCTAATGTGAAAGTGGTCGAAGGGATAATGTCGTCCGGGCCATGCAGCTGTTAGCGGCTGGTTGAGGGGACACATTCATCCGGTCCAACCTTGAGTTATCTACTGGTCGAAGGGACAGTGTCGTCCGGGCCATGCACTAGAGGCTGGTTGAAAGGACACACCCGTCCGGTCCAGGTAGATTTTGTGTGGAAACACGGTCCGGGTAGATTTTGTGTGGAAACATTTGGAAGAAGATGGGCATCTTCGCTTACTATTTGTTCCTTTACGCATCCTATTGGAATCTTTTGTGAGTTTTATTTACCTACCTTGTTTCTTGCGATTTAAAGTAAATAAATTGTCGGATACCGAAACCGGCAACGAGACCGTAAGGGCCGTACTTTACACGGATACAGCTGAATACCGTGAAGCTATAAGTGAACTCCGTTATATTAGTGACTGGGTTGATGATTCCCGCCGAGTTCTTGAGACTTTTTCCTCTAATCGTATTCGTACATATAATCGTATTCGAGCGCGTCTTTCCGACCTGCCGCTAATACGAGGGTCAAACTGAAAGTTCTTAGAACTGGCCACTTATAAACAATATAATAAAAAAAATATTCTAAAATTTAAAAATAGAACTCTTTGCCAATATTACTGAGTATATATTTCATTCATTTGTCATTTGTTTTACGACTTGGCGGCAAATTGAAAATTGTCTGTGTCACGTCAAAATGAATTTAACACGAGAAAATTTTCGTGCAATGATTTTTTATGACTTTCGATGTCATTTAAGTCAACAAGAAAGTTATGATAGACTACGATTGGCCTTTCACGATGAAGCCCCATCTCGTGCGACTGTTTACAACTGGTTTAATAAGTTTAAACGTGGTCGCACTAATCTCACTGATGATGTACGTGAGGGACGGCCTTCTACGGCGACGACTGAAAATAACATCTGTGTTGTCCGGCGTATGATAGAGACTGACAAAAGAGTGACCTATCAGCAGATTCGGACAAGCTTAGGCATCGGTATGAGTCAAGTGCACAAAATCCTCCACGAACATTTAGCGGTCAGGAAGCTTTGCGCCCGGTGGATACCTCATAATTTGACTAAGGCTCAAAAACTCCATCGTGTGGATTGGTGCCGTAAAATGATTGAAAGATTTAACGGAGGTGACTCAAATGCTGTGTTCGACATACTAACAGGTGACGAAAGCTGGATTTACTGTTATGATCCTGAAACCAAAAGACAATCTGCTCAGTGGGTGTTTCCTTTCGAGGAGTTGCCAACTAAAGTGAAGAGAGATCGAAGTGCGGGAAAAAAAATGGTGGCCTCGTTCTTTGGAAGGATAGGTCATTTCGCAACAATTGTGTTAGAGGATCAAAAAACAGTTTCTGCAGAATGGTACACTACCAATTGTTTGCCACTTGTCTTGGAAAAAGTTCGAGAGAAACGACCTCGCAGTAGGATCCTCCTTCACCACGACAACGCCTCGTCGCACACCGCCAAGCGAACGATCGACTATTTGGCGACATCAAACGTTGAATTACTGGGTCACCCGCCGTATAGCCCCGACCTCGCGCCTTGTGATTTTTATTTATTTCCAAAAATTAAAGAAAAACTTAAAGGAAAGCGGTTTATGAATGCTGAAGAAGCGGTGGCTGCGTATCGCGATGCCATTGAAGAGACCCCTAAGGACGAGTGGGCAAAGTGCTTTTCCCAGTGGTTCCATCGCATGCAGCGGTGTATTGACGTCAATGGACAATATTTTGAAAAGATATAATAAAACTAATAACTGGCTAATGTAATCAGTTTTTGATTTTCTAAGAACTTTCAGTTTGACCCTCGTATGCGATAAGTTTTCTGCCGCTTGTTCCAAGCTGTTAGGTAATCTCGATCCTGCGATTTATGAACAAGAATATGTGCAAGTTAAGAACGAGATGCGCGTAGTAAGGGACAAAATAGACGACTTAAAAATTAAGTTAGACGAAATACGACCTCACCAATTTGAGACGTCCCGTACTAGCACCCCCGTCAAGGAGAATAAATCCTTGGCTATTGATAACCCGGCTAGTAAATTGCCTGACCTACCTATACCTAAGTTTGATGGCCGTCCCGATAGTTGGATCAGTTTTATAGACCAGTTTGATAGCGTGGTGGACAACCAGCCTACCCTTACCCCGACTTTGAAGCTACACTATTTAGTAGGAGCCTTATCGGATGAACCTCGTCGATTGATACAACACCTCAAGATTGAGGCGGGCAATTACACCGTGGCCCGTGACCTCCTAAAACGTAGGTACCATAACCTTCGTGTTTTAGCGGATACCCACATAGCTCAAATAATGATGCTCCCTATTATAACGCCTAAACTTTCCGGGTTACGTGTGTCTTTCCTGAACCCCCTGCTTTCGACTTATCGATGCTTAGAGAGATTGGAACTTCCTGTTAAACATTGGTCATACCTATTAGTTCACTTATGCCTTGCTAAACTGCCTTCAGATTTGAACGTCGTTATGGCGATAATCCTAATCACCTCCCTACTTTTGATCATCTTATTACCTTTCTTGAGGATGAATGTAGGCACCACGACAATGTAGGTAGTGCTTCTGTCGTTGACACTACTACCCCCCCTACTGTGAGCTCCCCTCGTTTGCCTAAGCCTAACGCGCGTTCCCCACCTCCTGCGAGAGCCTTTGTTACTTTTGCGACGTCATCTAAATGTCACCTTTGTAATAGTACTTCGCATTACTTACGCGAGTGTCCCGATTTTATTCGCCTTCCTACACGTCAACGTGTTATTTTTATAAAAGAAGCCCGACTGTGCTATCGATACCTGGATAAACACTCCATATCCCAATGCACGCGAGATTATCGCTGTCGCACGTGCCGTTGTTCCAGTCATCACACGTCACTGTGTTATGATGACTCCTCTCCTGTGAATTACGATCGCGAGCGCTCATACCGAGATGTCGCGGCCTTAGCTTCTAACCAACCGCGGCAATCTCCACAAAGTCACTTAACGGACCGTGCGTCACCCCCACGTACTGAATGGCACCGTGTTCGTACCCCGCCCCCTCGTGATTCCCGTAGAGCATCACCTCCCCGTTCGGGCGGGCGATCCCCACCTGCACCCAACGGTAACCGTACTTATAATGCCCCTCTAGGTCAAAGAACCCAGGATAAACGTGCATTTCATCATAAGTACAATGAGGCCCCACAATTCTGACTAGATAGCCCCCTCTTCCATACCCGCTTTTACATCTTTACCTCGCAATTCTCTCGTTCTTTTACCTACGGCCTTGATTCATGTTAAAACCTCGTCTGGATATTATGTGGAAGCGCGTGCCTTATGTGACACTGGTGCTCAGGGCTGCCTTCTTACTACTGAGCTTGTTGTTGACCACATGAACTTACCTATCATTCCTTCTCCAGTTCCTGTTCGTGGAATAGGTAATGTTCAAGCGATTAATTCCCTGGGCATTGTATCCTTTTCATTTAAGCCAGTTAATTCTGTCTTTCCAGAAATCTCCACCAGTGCAATAGTTGTTGATGTGATTGCTGGTACCCTCCCAGAGGTAGACTTACCTAAAAGTGTAATTACCTGTACTAAGCAACTCCCTCTTGCTGACCCTTTATTTTACAAGCCTGGGACTATAAGTGTACTTCTTGGAGCTGACGTCATTGGTCGCCTTTTAAGGTCCAAGTTGTTTATGTCCCCTGATGGCCTTACTGCTATCTCGACGATATTTGGTTATGTCCTGTGTGGTCCTGTTTATGGAGGATTTACTGATTTGGAACCCCCCATGACTGGAGTCTCGCTGTCCCAAATAGTTGAAAAATTCTGGAAAATCGAAGAGGCCCCCCAATTTCCAGTTACGAACTCCTTGGATATAGAGTGTGAAACCTTTGTAAAGCTACTACCACTCGTGAAAGCGATGGTAGATTTATGGTTAGACTCCCTTTTCTTCATGATCGTCCACCTCTCGGTGATTCTAAAACCAATGCCTTACGGCGATTCCATAATCTTGAGAAGCGTTTGCAAGCCAATCCTAATTTTCGAGAGAAATATATTTCCTTTATGCGTGAGTACCTTGACCTGAGCCATATGACCCTTTCTTCATATGGCTCGACCCGGGAACATTATTTTATCCCTCATCATGGAGTTTTTAAGTCCGGATAGTAAAATCGTGTTGTGTTGGTTAAAAACCACTCCTCACCTCTTTCAGACTTTTGAGGCTAATCGTGTCTCCCAGATTAATAATAGTCCTACATCTAGTTAATGGAGGCACGTCCCAGGCTACATGAACCCTAGTGACTGTGCATCGAGAGGTATGTCAGTCACCCGACTGATCGACCACTCCCTTTGGTTTTCACCTTTGTGGTTGACGCAGTCTCCTGACAACTGGCCCGGTATTTCGGAACCTAACCCAAGTAGTGATCTCCCTGGACTACGTTGTTTAGTAGTCTCTGCCGATGTTCCTACCCCGGATCCCTCATTCTTATTAGAGTGGTATAGTTCTTTCAACAAGCTAATAAACGTGACTTGTTACCTAAGGCGGTTTTTATTTCCTAAATCTTACTCGTCCTACCTAAGCCCTGAGGAACGGAGAGATTCCCTTTTGTTTTTAGTGAAAATTGTTCAATTTATCTTCTTTTCTGATGAACTTGATCGCTTACGGCGAGGCGATCCTATCACTAACTCCCTGAGAAAATTAAATTTATTTCTGGATGACGGAGACCTAATTCGAGTTGGAGGCCGATTACGAAACTCCGATCTATCCTTTGATGCGCGCCATCCCCTTCTTCTACCTAAGAGTGGTAATTTCGTGAACATCCTTATTTCACGTTACCATCGCGAGAATGCTCATGCAGGTGTTAATCCAATTCTTGCCATGTTAAATAGAGAGTTTTGGATCTTGTCTGCACGCAGAGCTATTCAGCATGTGATTTTAAATGCCTTCCCTGTTATCGTCTCAAGGCGGCTGTATCTCAACCCTTCATGGGTGACCTACCTAAAGACCGCGTCACGGCTACTAGACCGTTTGACGGTGTAGGTACCGATTTTGCAGGACCCTTTTTTACCAAAGTCCAGGCCTATAGGAACAAAAGGTTAGTGAAAAGTTACCTGTGTGTATTTGTTTGCCTTTCTACTAAAGCCGTTCACCTTGAGGTTGTGTCAGACCTAACTACTGAAGCCTTTATTGCGGCCTTTTCCCGATTTGTGTCGCGTCGTGGTGTACCTCGCCTAATCCGATCCGATTGCGGTCGAAATTACATCGGTGCTAACAATTACCTGAAGGAGTTAGTGTTTCCTGTCTCAAAACCAGGCGGCTCTTGGTTCTGAGCTTTCAAAGCGGAACATATCCAGGGTTTTCGATCCTCCTGTTTGCCCTCATTGGGGCGGTCTTTTTGAAGCTGCGGTTAAATCGGCGAAATCGCACCTAAAACGAGTAGTAGGCGATACCCCCCTTACGTTTGAAGACCTGACCACTGGTTTTGCTAAAATTGAAGCAGTTTTAAATTCACGCCCATTGTGCCCACTTTCTCCGGACCCTAATGATGTCGAAGTGTTAACTCCCGGCCATTTCTTAATTGGACAACCCTTAACTGCACTTCCGGAGTACCCTTATAAACATGTAAAATTGCATCGCCTTACACGGTTTCAGCTAATCCAACAAATTACCCAGCACTTTTGGTCTCGCTGGCATTTAGAAAACTTAAATACATTAGAAATAAATGGACCTCTCCTTGTGATCCTCCTAAAGTGGGTGAGATAGTACTCATAAAAGATGACAACCTTCCCCCTTTGCAGTGGCGTCGTGGACGCATTATTAATTTATACCCTGGCCAAGACCAAGTTGTTCGTGTGGTAGATGTTAAAACTCCTACCGGTAGCCTAAAGAGATCTTTGACGAAATTAGTTCGTCTTCCTGTCCAGTGAACTTCCTTTCCCTTAGCTTCCTAACCTTCTCGTAAACACTTGACGTGTTTAGGGCGGGCGATATGTTTACTACAATATTTTGATTTGTTTGTGTACCCTATTGATACTACGCCGCGCACACTCACACGCATACCTGCCTTATTTTTATTTGTTTAAAACGTACCGTGAGAACCCCAAAGATCGAGTCGACATCGAGACGTTCCCTATGTACTACATGTACTAGACTGACCAGAGTGCTTTCGCCGCGTGTGTATCCTGTGAAGCTCCTTACAGACATTTCGAGTGATTGTGGCCTGTGAAGTGATACCTGAACCCTGAAAGCTGATGTGGCAAGTACCTAGCTATAAGTGCTCAGACCTGACTAATTTTCCACCTATCATTGTCGCCCTCCACGTGTAATCCACTGCCTAAACTCGCAAACACCTTGTAAACCGGTGTGTGCCACTCGACCACGGAGGTCGGCACAACGACAACGACACGAAAACTTAACGACACAATGTTCAGTCTTCGGAAATTCTAACGACACACAACTCCTATCAAAACGGTCAATAAAATCATCATTATTATCTAGATCCTTAAAGACAGGAGATCTTAAAACAAAGCAATACGAATTTGAAATACAGTCAGCATTGAAGAATACTAAAATCCAAGATTTTATATTCTTGATGGTGAATTTATTCTAGGCAACATCATTTTCCCTGCACAAAATAAAGGCATTTTGAGTTGGTGATCTACCTCCTAGTGGTCCACCCCGGGCAACGAAATCACAAACAACGCGGTAGCAGGCTCCGTTAGGTGCTGCTTGGTATCTATCACCCTCTTTCCGGAGCCCGGTGCCTCTTGCTGTGTTCCGTCGGTGAGTGGGATTGCCAGAATCTGGGTAAGCTCGCTCCACCGTCGACTATTTCTACGCCACGCCTGGCTTAGACTAGTCTAGTTGGCTCTAGAGCCAAGAGCAAACCCATTTAAATTAAACAAAAAAACGAAAATTTTCAGTTCCAGTTATGATTACAGTTAGATTCGAATTTTGTATTTTAGATCCGGAACTAATTCTTTATGAGTTTCTGTCTGTTTATCTTGGAACATGGATATCTTAACATAACCTTAACAGCTTTTTTAAAAAAAAGTAGAGAAACGGAGAAAATTCTACTACTCATCCGAGATCGTGAGTTCGATCCCCGCCTGTACTACTAAGTTTTTATAAAAAAAAACATAACAGGTACAGTATTTTTCAAAAGAAGCTGCCTAACGGTAAAGGAAAACATCGTGAGGAAGCCTGAGACCCAATTATCGCGCCTTCGATATTATATCAAATACGATATTTTAAAAAATATATGATAAATATCCTTTATCATACTACGAGAAAACGCAACATCTAATTTTTGTGATATCCGCCATGTTTTTTCGATAAATATCGTATGTGATATAATATCGAACGCTTGAGAATTGGGCCCCTGCACACTAGTTGGCTAGTGTGTGTAACGGGGAAGGCAATGGCAAACCACTCGATTAAAATTGCCAAGAAAGTCGTTCTGTGTGTTTCATTCCACATAATGAACACGAACCTCAGTCATTGAGGTATACGACTGTGAAGAAGCAGCCGCTTTTTGAGTATGACTGTACAAGCTGATTCGTTCACTCGTTTCCCAGATAGAGTCATAAAGTATAGCAATAATCGCCATCTCCAGGTAGGTAGAGCGAAATTGGCGATAAAACAATTTATTTGTGTCACACAGTTTGTCGCCATATTGTCGGGCCATGAAAAAAGAGATTGAAATACCTATGTATGGGGGGCAATAACAGAGAGAGACTGAAAATGTTATGTTTAAAACTTTAAGTTAATATGCACACAAATGTGCCATAAGTTATCGGGAAGTACTGGTTTTTGCAAAACGATCTATTATGTAGACACGACTCTCGTCAAATTATCATAAAACGAGACCTGTCATTACATTTAGCCATCCACTATCGACATACAGCATTTCGTACAGCAATACAACTTTACGACTTTGCAATTGTCTTAAACTTTTATTAAGCCTTAAAAATTCAATATTTCAACAAAATGTCAAATGATTTTTAAGTGGGTTTGCGTTTATTAATACGACTGTAAGAAGGTTTTCTGAAAGTACCTTTAAAAATTGGGAAACGTGTATGCATTTTGATTTCCAAAGATCTGTTTTAATTTACAGTTAATTTACATTAAATATTTATCATTGTGTATACCGCTGAAATTTTAATAGTTGTTTTCCTGCACTAAAATTAGTGTAGTTTATGCTGTGTTGCTTAGTGAGTAGAGCTTCTTTTGCTTTAAGCATTGATTTCGTTCGGCAAGCAGTACCCAAATACGTGAATTCCCGTAAAAGAAACTATCTTTTTTATCCCGTTTTCGAGTTGATGATTATTTTTTTGATTACTTTAAGAATAAAAATATTTGTAGTTTAAAAAAAACCTCACCTGATTCGATAGTACTACTAAAGGTACATCGTTCTGCTGCGGGAAAACAACCACTAAAATTTGTGTACAGGACTATACCTGTGGTAAGTCATAGAGTATGATCAAAAAATCAGTAGGGCTTTGCAAAAGTGATTCCAAGAAATGAAGGCAACTAATAAAGCGTAGGATGAACTGTGACTATTTATGTTAGTATTAATCTTGAAAGTACCTACGTTTGAGACACATTTTTACACCACTACCAATTTGGAGCAGATTGCTGTGTGAATGTCAAATGAGGGCAATTTTATACAACAAATCTAAGCATTACCAATCGTAAATACATACTCTTTATTGATAAAACTTATTACCTCTAACTTATATGTGGTTAGTTGTCCCTTTCTGACCAAACAAATGTCAAATATGACAAACAAAAACATCCGGAATTTATTCAAATCCGTTATAACAGTCATGTTGGACGTTTATGAATAAGACTATAATACTTTACAATAATACAACGCTACCATTTGCCCGCTGGTTTAGTGGCCACAAAAATATTTATAGTCTCTCAGTATTCCCAAATTGGGAGCAATGAGGGTGAAATTAAAAGTTTCGTTATTACCAACCAAGTTAATTTATACCCCCACTCGAGGGATATACGACTGCATAAGGCCAATACGTAGTTTTTATGTTCCTGTGTTGTGTGTTTTTCTGTGGGAGGTTTGTGTGATGTGTCACTGGTAATGCTTTCTGTAAAAATGTTATATGACAGAGATTTAAAAAGCCTTCTAATAACTTTGCCTCTTATAGCACGACTGAGCTCATAATGACATTTGCTTTCTGGAATATTTAATTTAATTAATTAATGTCCTAGCCGAATTTCGGCTACAGCGGCCAGTCTCAACAGAGATTAGCCAACTGCGCGGGAGATATTATAGAGCATTAGTATGTGCGCAATACACAGATGCACTCTCTGTTCCTTCACTCTCATAATTCGGAAATATTTAAATACTGTGACGGACCGATTCGATTGTTTTGACAATCATTTTTTTAACCTAAATAACTGGATCTGGGATCCCTAGCACAGCCTAGCTTAGGAGCCTCTGAAAACTCAGAATGGTTTTAAAGTCTGTTCGACCTTACTTTTGTTTTTTTGGATTTAGTAAATGTTATAGCTTTTAGTTTTTTGAATAAAACTTACGAATTATAAAGCTTTTAAAAGCCAAAGGCCGCCCAGGAACTTGAATATAAAGTAAATAGGTATACATAATCAATCTGTAAAATTCAAAAGTCGAATGAGATTTGCTCATTTGAATATCGATTACGCCCTTCAAAATAGGTATGATCAGAGAATATCTAGTATGATAGTTAACTAACATTTAGGCAAGGATTTTATAGACACTAATTTGGTGTTAGAACGAACGACCTCAAATACTTTACAAAGTAAATTGAAGTGTAAAACTATTAACTGTGTTCTCTATTACGTTCACATAATAGAGAACACAGTACATAGTTATTTGTGTAAATTTTATGTGAAGCTGCAGCTGATTAGTCTTTCCTTTATACGAAAACTAGTGGTTCCCCGCGACTTCGCCCGCAAGAGTTGAATTTTCCATATCAACTTTCATCCCCCATTTCACCCCCTTAATGTTTTTATATCGCGACATAACGTAGCCTATCTCCTTTCCAGGGTCTCGGACTGTCTCCATACCAAATTTCATCTTAATCGGTTCAGTGGTTTAAGCGTCAAGAGGTAACAGACAGACAGAAAAACAGAGAGACACACTTTCGCATTTATAATATTAGTATGGATTGATAAAATAAATATTTCAAAAGGCTTTGACTGTAGGCTTGGTAAGCCAATTCCATTTGGTTAGTTAAGGCTAAGGGATAGGTTACGATTAAGTTTGTATTGTAAATATACTTTGATGTACAGCATCAGCGTGGTCCAAAAGGTGACGTCGAACGGATTTTTTGGACTGGTCCTGGACCAGCCTGTATTAACGAATAAATTCGAGGATAAATAATATGAGCACGCGTTCGTAATCATTTATTTCAATTGCGGTGAAACGATGAAATAATGTAAAACATTTTGTAATGTGTAATAGGAAACATAATGCCCTTGTATTATTTAATATAAACATATTCTTCTTTCGCTGTTTTGATAAACGAGTATATCTATGATTTACGTTGGGATTTAGCACTAATTAGGAACAATAAAATTTCTTCATACATGTTTCGTGAACACAATAAGTCTTTAGAACGCCACATTCCACAACAACTATATGAAATTAATTAGATACGTGGTATTGCAATAACTTATGAATGTTGCAACAAAACTTATAATGGTTCACCTTGCTTTGTTACTTTTACATAATAAGTGTTTTCGCTTACATAATATTTTTTGTTTTTACAATATATTTTTAGTACGATGAAAACAAGTCGCAAAAGAACCTAAATAACTATGTACCCACTACGCACTAAACAACGACGCAATATAACTCGGCGCCATTGATATGCATTGCCTAAATAAAACAAAATTACATTTACCTTTAAAATGCTCCGGAAGTCTCAATAAATCTGCATGCATTCACCAAAATAAACACAGAAAAAAAAACACTTCAGGGAAATGGCGCGCAAACTGACAGGTGTCAGAAAAACAAAACGTCACGGGAACGCGATTTGGAGGGAATACTTTTCAAAGTTTCAAATTTGGAACAGCTAGTGTCGCGGGTGCATCGCATCGGTTAGTGGTGCCGGAGCGGTGCGCTGTAATGAATGGTCTGTAGTGAGGTGCCTCGTTGAACGGCTTTGTCGGTAAATGTGTTGCTTAAAATGTAGCGCGACCACCACCTTTTGATACATTAATTAACTCTCTATCATTCACGACTTAAGACTCATTTTTGAATCAACCATTCCAACAATGTATTAATCACAATTCTTATGTGCAGTATTCCTGTAAATAAAAGTTGCGGTCACTATAACAGGATAAGGGTGTGTAATGTTATTTTTTTCCACGTATTGCGACCAAATATTAGGCGTCGCTAAAAGTGAAGGGTTGTGGTCAGGAACCACAATGATTGTTCATACGAGGGTCAAACTGAAAGTTCTTAGAACTGGCCACTTATAAACAATATAATAAAAAAAATATTCTAAAATTTGAAAATAGAACTCTTTGCCAATATTACTGAGTATATATTTCATTCATTTGTCATTTGTTTTACGACTTGGCGGCAAATTGAAAATTGTCTGTGTCACGTCAAAATGAATTTAACACGAGAAAATTTTCGTGCAATGATTTTTTATGACTTTCGATGTCATTTAAGTCAACAAGAAAGTTATGATAGACTACGATTGGCCTTTCACGATGAAGCCCCATCTCGTGCGACTGTTTACAACTGGTTTAATGAGTTTAAACGTGGTCGCACTAATCTCACTGATGATGTACGTGAGGGACGGCCTTCTACGGCGACGACTGAAAATAACATCTTTGTTGTGCGGCGTATGATAGAGACTGACAAAAGAGTGACCTATCAGCAGATTCGGACAAGCTTAGGCATCGGTATGAGTCAAGTGCACAAAATCCTCCACGAAAATTTAGCGGTCAGGAAGCTTTGCGCCCGGTGGATACCTCATAATTTGACTAAGGCTCAAAAACTCCATCGTGTGGATTGGTGCCGTAAAATGATTGAAAGATTTAACGGAGGTGACTCAAATGCTGTGTTCGACATACTAACAGGTGACGAAAGCTGGATTTACTGTTATGATCCTGAAACCAAAAGACAATCTGCTCAGTGGGTGTTTCCTTTCGAGGAGTTGCCAACTAAAGTGAAGAGAGATCGAAGTGCGGGAAAAAAAATGGTGGCCTCGTTCTTTGGAAGGATAGGTCATTTCGCAACAATTGTGTTAGAGGATCAAAAAACAGTTTCTGCAGAATGGTACACTACCAATTGTTTGCCACTTGTCTTGGAAAAAGTTCGAGAGAAACGACCTCGCAGTAGGATCCTCCTTCACCACGACAACGCCTCGTCGCACACCGCCAAGCGAACGATCGACTATTTGGCGACATCAAACGTTGAATTACTGGGTCACCCGCCGTATAGCCCCGACCTCGCGCCTTGTGATTTTTATTTATTTCCAAAAATTAAAGAAAAACTTAAAGGAAAGCGGTTTATGAATGCTGAAGAAGCGGTGGCTGCGTATCGCGATGCCATTGAAGAGACCCCTAAGGACGAGTGGGCAAAGTGCTTTTCCCAGTGGTTCCATCGCATGCAGCGGTGTATTGACGTCAATGGACAATATTTTGAAAAGATATAATAAAACTAATAACTGGCTAATGTAATCAGTTTTTGATTTTCTAAGAACTTTCAGTTTGACCCTCGTATGAGGCTTGTTATGTTTATGGAAATTGTAGTAAATTACAAAGTAAAGTACTTTGATAGTACATATATTCGAATGTCAGTTTAATAGTTTAAATATTTAAATACCGGGTTGTAAATGTTGACATTGTTTTTTTTATACCAGGTTTCTAGAAATAGTACCTACAGACGGCAGCATATCAGGGTAAACACAGCAACGTATTATCTAGTGGTAACAGGGGCGATTTTGAAACGAAAATGGAGTTTGGAATTCTGACCTCTGTACACAAGGCTGCAAATCAGACTACACTCATAACCTTGAGACTGCCTCTATTCTCTACGCAATAAAAGCTGTTTTCATAGTTTAACTGTATACCTTGGCGTGTTGCCGTTTGCACGTCACGGTAAATTCAGCTTGTGTTTTCAACGGATTACAAAGACCTTCAAAATCAGAGTGAACAGACTTCTTCTGGGTGAGCTCGCTTCACCGTCGTCTTTGTCTGCGCCACGTCTAGCTTAGTCTAGAGTCAAGAGCAAACCCATTTCTAATTAAAAAAAAAAATTGGAAACTTTCGAGTATCAAAGCATCGCGGTCGCAGTACAAGGTATAGCGGTTCGTAGATTCGCACCGAATCAACTTGGCATTTCGGCTGACAAATGCTTGTGAGAGCCCAGCTTCGGTGTATGGAGGAGTTTGATTTATTAATTGTTGCAAATCGCTCAGTGTTTGCATAGCGGATGCCATGGAAAGGTTATACCCACGCGCATGGTCTGAACTATCTTCCTTTCTGTTCGTGTATAAATGTGCTTCAAAATGTGTATGATGGTTTTTAGATAAGAACGTTATAACTTTAATACTAACAAATAACGAATAGTCTTGCTGAAATAAGCTTGCCATCATCAACATTGCTCCCCTAATCGTCTTTGCTGTGACCCTGATAAAAAAGAAGGATGGATAGTTTAGACAAATATGTTAAGTGACTTTAAAATGTTACTTAAACAGAGGAAACAAATATAATAGTGGTATTTTTCAAGTGAGTGTCCTCTAAAATAAATATTTCAAATTGCTACGCTATCAATTTTAATTTCATTTCCATGTGACGGTAAATTAAAAGTGATACTAACTCCACAATGTATGGATTTTTATCTTAAAATAAAAGTATAATTTTAAAAAAAATATGTGCGTATATTTTGCCACCACACGTAGAATTTTCAAGAAAAGCATCCACACGCGCTCGTAGTATGTGATTAAATTTGAATTCACAATCTATTTAGACGACTGTTTTCCCAATTAAGATATCGTTATCGTACCCAGTTAGACCTTCATTATTTCCTCCCAAAAATCACCGGGTTTTTCTAAAAGTTGGTGCTTTTTATTTATTCGTAAGGACGACTGCTCTTTAAGATAAGACTTTTGCGAAAAACGTTTAGGAAAACACTCTAGTTTGTGTTTAGGACGGAGTTTGTTAATGGATATCAGTGATAGTGATGCGTATCACACGATACTCGTATTAGGTGTCATGCGATATTTTTCACAGCGTCACGCTAGGCTTGTTCGCAATTTGGCAAGCGGTTGTAATTGTGTCAACATTTCCATACTTCATACTTCAATGTAAAGACCATGATTAACTTTATGTCAGTTCCTCTAGCAGTACTTACTAGAAATGATGACTTAAATATTGTTTGAAATCGTCATAAATTTAATAAACTTTTCTGTAATCGTTAATGCTAACAAAAGGAATAATAAAATGTAATATTTTATGATTTCTTTTGTTACTATTACATTTATCATAATAATAACTTAGTGTTAATATGTATGATATTCTTTCTCGTATAATGTGAAATTAAACAAAAGTACCTGTATGAAAAAAAAAACTTTTATCACTCACCAGAAAACAAATAACAAAGCTGTCACACCGAATAAACATCAGCTCCTCAGCCCATGCCTATACCTTTGACAAATTACATTATCCTCGGCCGAACCTATTATTCATCACAGCTCCGGGAGCGCGATACACAACGATCTCGTCCCATCCCTGCTGCCACTAAATCACTTTCCGTGACAACTGCCCAAGGGACTGCCTCTCAGCGTTCCATAAATTCCCGGAATCCCTTTTTCATAAACGGATGGGACCCTAATCTTCATATTCAAACATTATAGTCAGCTACTTTTTTGATATTTCGTGTTTTTTTTATGTTTAGTGATTTCGAGTCACGTATTTTTAATTTGAAATATCTAAGTATTTAATTTTATTTGTGATTGCAATTGTGACTAAAAGATTTTAAGCAAGTACCTTATGTTGTTTCAGATTGACCCGAATCAATTGGAATTATGAACGATGTAATTTTGCAGGAATCAACGTTTCGGAACAATATAAAAAAAGTCAACACTTGTCTGACTTCTAATACTTTTGAAATGTATATTTTTATTTATTGACATTATTTTATGTGGTTATCTTTTCTTCTTGACAGTTTGATCAGTAATTAATCATCAACTGAAACGCGCAGTGTAAAAATCAATAAAACTTTTCAATGGTAATTCATTTTGAAAAACTTGGAAAACTATCGGATTTTGGGAAACAATGACTAGACTAGACTAAACCAAAGCCAGCTCCACACTATAGGTCAAGACAAACGTCTTAAATTCATTCTCAAGATCTCCGTATCATAAATTTTTTGTTAGCGAAATTGATTTAATTTTGTTTATATGCAACTTAACATTATGTGAATGTTTGAAGGACCTCCTTGACGCTGTTATTAATATAAAGCAAGAAACGCTAAAAAATTTGTTGCATGGGAGACACTCTTCAATATTTATTTTATTCAGTTTTTAGTATTTGTTGTTATAGCAGCAATAGAAATAACCATCTGTGAAAATTTAAACTGTCTAGCTATTACAGGTCATGAGATACAACCTGGTGACAGGCATACAGACAGACACAGACAGACAGACGGACAGACAGACAGACAGCGGAGGCTTACTTAGCTTATATCTCCGTAAGATATTTAAAAACTGTTTTTTGTTTGCACCCAAGCTCGGGTTGATACTAAAGCCGTCTCCACACTACACGGCCGGTGCACACGCTACGGTGTTCCCACGCCGCCGCGGATCCCACTAAACACTGATGCAATTCCAGCGTCTAATGTCAGAGGTACTCGTTTTTTGTACGCCCGTTAGCCCTGCACTGTCTGCGTGTGGTACAAGTCAGAAGAGAAAGAAATGTATAATTTGTATTGTCCATTTAGGTAGTTTATTTTTATTTTTTATAAGTAACGGGCTAACTGTTGATCTTTATCGTAGCACGAGAGAAAAGATAAGTTTTATATATTACAAGCAGTTCCCCGCGACCAAAGTCAGATTTTTCATACAAACTTTCATCCCCCTGACAATTTTATATCGCAATAAAAAGTAGCCCATGTAATTTCCAGGGTCTTAAACTATATCTGTACCAAATTTAATTTGGATCGTTCCAGCAATTTCGGAGCCTATTCAGTACAAACAATCAAATATTTTCTCTTTATAATATTAGTGTAGATGTAGATAATAGTTGTATATTTAGGGAAAAATATTACAACTAAAAAAGGTTAATCTCTAGACGGTAGAATTTGCAAGCAACCGGACTGCCTTGAGCACTACCACAGAATAATTGCTAGTACTACGTACCGAAGTATGAGTTAGCAATTGTATTCAAAGAAATGTCTACTCAATGTCGTCAAAAATATGGCGTAGTTATTATTAGTTCGCTTCAGAGTCAAGCACATTTTCGTGTAGACACCTACAAAAATCCATTGCAAGATAATTTCATACTTATTGCTCTGGAATGTGATTCACAATACACTAAACCTATTCAGTGACGTAATATCACGCGACGCGATAGGGTTGACTGCTACGAGAAGCTTCAAACGCCATCTAGCGCCTCTTTCTAGTACTTTATTCATTCTCGTCCAGCCAGCAACGTAGCCGCGCGGCCGCCGGCAAATAAAACGCGCGAGCGTGTCGCTGGCCGGTAGCGACACGCAACTTGTTTTAGCCCCTAAGTAAGGGTCGCCGCGCGTAGGTACGTTTTTGCTACCTACGCGGGGAGATACACAGGCCTGGCACTACAAACTACCTACTGAAGAGGACTAATATTTTTTCCAAAAGCTTGCTTCCACTACTGCTGTACAGTTGAACTACGAACACAGCTTTTTTTACATATGGAATAGAGGTGATATGAAGATAAACATGTATTGTCTGACTTGCAGCCGTGTGTATTACACAAAAGCAACAGCTTGCAGGAGCAACTAAAGCATGAAGTGACTTGCAGCCGTGTGTATTACACAAAAGCAACAGCTTGCAGGAGCAACTAAAGCATGAAGTGACCTGCAGCCGTGTGTATTACACAAAAGCAACAGCTTGCAGGAGCAACTAAACCATGAAGTGACTTGCAGCCGTGTGTATTACACAAAAGAAATAGCTTGCAGGAGCAACTAAAGCATGAAGTCTCTTCATCTTTATACATATAATAATATTCTTCAATGGCGTTTCTGAACATTGGAATATCCCAGCCGATGTATTTTCTTTTCTTCTATCTTAATTTAATTAAAAACGTAGCATAAAGACGGGCTAGCTACACCATTTACAACTCAAGACCACAAGAACGGATTTTCATTTTATTTTGTAGGAAAACAAACAGCTCTAGACAATGCAATATAGGTTACAAACCAATTAACATTTAGCCTGCAGTTTTCAAAGATATGTAGCTAAAAGAAAATAAAAATTACATGTATCTAGATCTACAAGTGAATTATTTTTAGGTTATTTATAGGTAGTTACGAGTATTTCACAGAACAGCAACATAATTAAGTAAATTATGATATTTGTTAGATTGCTCTCCTCGCAGAATAATTGTATTACGTTTTAACAAAAATATTACATTGATAAAATGTAATACAAATTTTCTGCGATTTTTTACATTACTTGTGGTTCCCCACGATTTCGCCCGCAAGAGTTAGATTTTTTATATAAACTTTTATCCCCAATTTCACCCCCTTAATGTTTTTATATCGCGACAGAATGTAGCCTATGACCTTTCCAGGGTATTGGTATGGAGACAGTTCGAGCTCCATACCAAATTTCATCTCAATCGGTTCAGTGGTTTAAGCGTCAAGAGGTAACAGACAGACAGACAGACACACTTTCGCATTTATAATATTAGTATGGATATATTACATCTGGTATAAGTTTTATTTTTAATTTTTGTTATTATTTTTGTCAAATGTTTTTTTTTCTTTACTCTGTCTTGTGTGTTGTGCCAAATAAATGTTTTCTATTTCTATACATATTTTCTGAATTTTCTCATCACAGGGGTGAAATGGTGTTAGCAGTTTGTATGGAAAATCTCTCATTTGAGCAGAAGAAGATGCCGACTTCTTATACCACACTGTTTGGTGTAATGCTGTGATATACAGCATCAAATGTCTTTGTCTTTTGTGTCTCCTATTATGTCTGTAGACCTGCAGCCGCTGTGTGTGGTCCAAGTAAAAAGAGAATGTCTCTTTTTAATGGAATTGTGTGGGTTTTGGTCTGGTCCTCATTAATATAATATAAATTTAAATTTTAATAATAACAAGGGTAAAAAAGACTAGCAAAATGAAGGTTACAAACAAACAGAATTACTCTTTTAGTCTGAAATAGGTTGAACCTGTGTATCAGACAAGAAAGAGGAAACATAAGTTAGTGCTGGACATTCGTCATTGTTTTAATGCAAGCACATATGTACAGTAGTAAATAAGAATATAAATCATGGTGTTAATCTTAATACAGAACGAAGCATACTGGGCTAAACTGATAACTAGAAAATCCAGACGAGCTAGGAATATTACATTTTACAGGAGCACAATTTTCTGAAAGAGTTGTCTGTTCATGGAAATGATATGTGTTTACTACAATATTTTGATTTGTTTGTGTACCCTATTGATACTGCGCCGCACGCACTCGCACGCGTACCTGCCTTGTTTTTATTTGTTTAAAACGTACCGTGAGAACCCCGGAGCCCCAGTCGCCATCGAGATGTTACCTATGACACATGTACTAGACCGACCAGAGCGCTTTCGCCGCGTGTGTATCCTGTGAAGCTCCTTACAGACATTTCGAGTGATTGTGGCCTGTGAAGTGATACCTGAAAGCTGATGTAGCAAGTACCTAGCTATAAGCGCTAAGACATGACGAATTTTCCACCTATCATTGTCGCCCTCCACGTGTAATCCACTGCCTAAACTCTCAAACAATATGGTAACTTTTGTATCAAGTTTAACGTTTATAATTAAATTCATGCCTCGTTGCCAAGTGAGTTAGCAAAGAAGTGTTTATTTGTGTTTATTTTACCGACGCCATCATTTCACAACTTGTCCCCCACTCCGGCTGGCGGAGATCGCAGTGATAAGCCCGGCTTTGTGCGCTGTACAAAGGTTGCCGGCGGGTCGTCGCGATTGTCTCCGAGTGAATAGCGAAGACGAACGTACGGTTAGATAACAGACGGGTTTTACTAATTATTTGTTAGGTACAACAACTTGAGAATACCAGTACGCAAAGTATACTTCCACTATCGTCACAAAAAGCTCATCTGATGAAGGGTTGTAAGTAGGCAGTCTTTCATCATCCATCTTTTGTGTACTTTTACTGTCCAACAGCTGGGCAAAAGCCTTTCCCAAGCTTTTCCATTTGTTTCTCCGTGGTTAGGGCTTTTGACATACCGGTATTAGCAAGAAAACGAAACTCGAAAATAGTGGCATTCAAAACAATATTTTCATTTATACCATTATTTTTATCCAGTTACAAGTTACTTACTTGTGGCATTAACTTTACATTAAATTATTGTGACTTTTCATAATTTTACATTCAACTATTGCGTCTTCAGGCTCCTGCAGAAACAGTGATGTTTTTCTAAAAGATTCGAAAGTTACCAGAACTCTTCACTCCTCTCAAAAGAGTTCCCAAAGTCGTAGGCAGGTGGAGCCACATCATCAGTAGTCTCATAGTTGGTCAGATCAAACCTGTCAGCCAAAAACGCATCAGCTTTATAAGTAACAGCCTTGTCCGTGGAAAAGAATAAATCCATCCAACTGGGGGTTGCTTCTTCTTTCTTCTCTTCTTTATTTACTTCTGTTGATGTCTCCTGTTCTTTAGTCTCTTTTGTTACTTCTTTTAGCTCTTCTTTTGTTGTTGTTGTCTCAAGTTTTACAGGTTCAGGAGTAGGAGTTTTAACTTCTGGTTCGGGATGGCAGAAACCATTCCGGAAGAACCAACCATGAGGACAGAGAAAGACTTGAGGGTACAATTGGTCCTTTTTCATCAAGCAGACGTAGTAATGGTTAGGACTGGATAAAAGTGGTCCGTTTTGACCCACGAAGGTACACTCAGGCACGGGTTTCTCGCTGCATTGACCTTTTTGGAGTGGTACCTGAAAGCAGAAGTTTTGGTGGTGAAAATTTTTTATTTTATAAGACCAATTTCATTGACTATGGCTTACTTGAGAATTTCTCCTAGCTAAAATCTATGATGACCAGGTATGGAACTTACTGAGCACTGTGCTGTTTGAGGGTTGTACCCGTAGTGCCGTGGACATAAGGCAGTCCTGTGGTCTGCCGGTCTACCAAAGGGTGCACCTTCGGGTGGTGAGCAGAGGTGAAACTTTCTGCAGTCGTGTGCGTCGGGGAATATACCCACCTGAGAACAGAGGTCAACCATCAATTAACATAAAATTTACAAATTATAGAATTTGTATCTATTTTTGCGGGATGAAGCTACTATGCCTTTTGGAAATTTCGGGTTTTAAGAATTCAGCAACATTTCGACACTGTTTAGGAACTCTTTGGGGAAGGTAGGTAATAATTACTTGTCTAGGTCTGTACCGTCACCATGAGCTTACGGCAGTTTTACTCGCTAGCGACGACGAAAAAAAGTGTATGGCAAATTGCACAGCGCCTCTAGCGGTTACTTGGAGAACTAAAATTTTCAATACACTTTTTTTACGTCGTCGCTAGCAAGTAAAACCACCGTAAACTCATGGTAACGGTACTGAGTCTTAATTTATACAGGTAAAAACAAAACATTTATAAAGGGTCGTGTAAATGTTTGATACGGGTAATTGACAGGCTGACCGTTTGGTTTGGTTTTAAGATGACCAAATATTGAAAGTGACCGCTTTATGGGTTCAATTAATATATACGTTATCAGAGCAAGAATAAACAATAATCGGTCTCCATAATTATTTAAACAATACATTAATTATCACCAGCTTTCGCCTTTATTGTTTGATATTTCACATGGATATGGTGTAAATAAATATGTGACTTTCAGAAGACAATGCCAAATCACTTCATAAAATCTGTCGATCATCATATTTTATTGCACTATGATAATGATTGAGATGGCTCCTGCCTTGAGAAACACAAGTTGGTAAATGGTGATAATAAACATCCTAAACACTGATTGTTTTTAAATAGTGTGTGGAATAGAATTGGCGTTGACCTTTTATTTATTGAGGATTTATTACACCTAATTATCTTAGCTGTCAGTAAAGTCTTCTTCTTAGAACTTCGGGCACTGCGGGTCCGCTTTGGACCGTGATCCAGGATATGGCAGATCAGGTAATTACAGTGGACTGTCAGTAAAGTGGTGTACAATAAATAATTAATTAGTTAGTCCTACTGGGCTAATATTAACTGTGCCCAAAGTGCATACGCTGGCTCCTTGACCTTTGCGATACAGATCTTCACGCGCGGATTCGCTTGTTATTGTTTTCGAACTATTAGCATAGCTTTTGCCGAGTCTAAAGAGTCTGTTGACGTATGAGTTGTAACTTCCGCGGTTGTTGATGATTAGTAGACAATAGAATGAATTGAGATAATGTTGTAAGTGAAGGATGCTTATGAATGTGGAGTATAGAATATTTCAACGATCCTTGTACGTGACTTAGAAAGCACGTTACGGCGTTAATCCTGTGGCCAACCCCATTTTATTTGCCAAAGTGTACCCTACATTGGACTCAATTCCAATGCGCCCTGTCTAAGATTAATTTTAGGTTTAGTCTCTCTCTTTCTCTGCCAAACAAACGAAAAGAGACAGACTATTTTAATTTAGAAACGTCAGACTGAACAGCTGTCCGTTGCTAAGGAAATTAGAGAACCCATAGACAATTTAGTAGGGATGTCATTCGATGACGACTAAAGTTAGACGAAAACACGCAAAAACTGTACAAATACGTTAGAAATCGCATCACTTAATTTGACGTTTCTAAATTATTGTTTGTCTTTTCGTTTGTTTGATAGAGAAAGAGACTGAACCTAAATTTAATCTTAGAGAGGTCGCATTGGAATTGAGCCCATTGTTTTTGTATGGTGAAGTGTTGCTTGCTTTTTAGTTGCTTTGGCAAAATGATAAATGTGGTTAGTCTTTAATAGTGACTGAGTTTAAGAGAGCTAGGTACACATGGCACACGGCCGCAAATCAGACTACCCCACATTGACCTTAAGACCGCCTCTGATTATGTTTATATAAAATTTCTTGCCTGTTCGCAGGTATGTTGGTACTCCTGGCTGGTCTTCTGACATTCCGGCACGGAGTCTTCGGAGCATTGGCCAAGGCGGGCGTTGCACGTCTGTCCTTCAGAGCACGATTGAAGAGGCACCTGAAAAGGTTATGAAAAATGTTGTAAGGATGTAGGTTAATACAAAATAAATGAATCCTTACATTCATTTATTTTGTATTAACCTACAACCCAAAAGAGGGGTGTAGAGGTGACATTATAGCGCCAATTTAACGAGCAAACCTGGTCGTGTCGTATTTTGTTTGAGTTTTAAAATGTATAAATGTCGTGTCGTATCAGAAGGTCAAAAGAATGGCAGAAAACAAAAAAGAATGGAAAAGGCTTCACAGACAAGAGCTCAGCTCTTAAATTTGTTAATGCGATGACACTTTATTATTTGCGTTGGGTGTTTTTTATTACCTGTGCCATGTAATTGCCGCCTCAACCATTGCATCGGTTATTCTAATGTGGCAGCTCTTATTTTAGCTCACTACTTAAGATACTAATTTTGATTTTTTGGTGCATCACATTTTAAATATATTATTGCACTTGAAAAAATGACCGCCAGAGGCGGGAATCGAACCCGCGTTCCTGGCATGCCGGGCGATTGCCTAACCTCTCGGCCACCTTGGTGTTGGCAGAGCCTGTCGAAATTTTCAAGTGATTCTTAACGCTGTAATGCCGCGTTGCTTCATCAATGTTATTGGGATTACACCCTCAACACTCGAAAGAAATACTATTGCAAGTATTGAACAATCGAAAGATGAAGCTTGCAAATACGATAAATTATTGTTTTTAGGTGATAAGCATCCACTTTGCAATCTAAATATATTATTGCACTTGAAAAAATGACCGCCAGAGGCGAGAATCGAACCCGCATAACATTTATAGCATCACATTTTAATCTAATTTTGCTGGTACAAATTTAGGGAATGTCAGAACAACTGCTATGTCAGACTTTTCTTTTTCTTACCGTACTGACATGTTGCCGATAAGTATAATAATGCGTTCTTACAAACTACTAAGGCACGTGATTAAATCAAATCAAATCAGAATCAAACAAATAAGAAAAAGCCAATATTGCTCAATGTTCTTCGTTACATTGTAAGCTAACTGAAAAAGACGATAAATACTCGTAAAGATTGTGCGACAGCAGTAAACAATATCATAATTTCACTAGTGGCTTTTAAACAAAACGGTTTTCACATTTTTACTGTGACCTACCTATCAATCTATCATGTCCTGCTATCATAAGTAAGTAATCAGTTTTAGATTTTTAGAAAGAAAGAAAATTACTATACACAAAGGCACGAATACCAAACAAACCCCAAACCCGTTTTTAGTTTTAAATTATATAAATATGAAAAAAGTAAAGTATTAATAATAATAAACAAACATAGAACTATGTAATTTACTTGTAAGATACGCGTAAATTGCATGCTTCCCCAATCTTTCTTTACTAATTTTGATATAATAAATGTTTTAAAGAACGTTGGCTAAAAGCGGGACTCTTGTGTATTGAAGAAAGTTGTGATGTAGGTATTGCTTTTTTTTGTTCCCGCTCGCTTCCAATTATTTTATTTGATAAATTGACCATAGGTGCAAGGAATGGTCGTAGAAACAAACTAGAATCGATAAATTGACTATAGTTGAAAAGATAGCTCGTAAATTACTGATCGGCCAATCAACTAGCGGCGTAAAGAATATTCGTAGAATTTAATATCGGCGAAATGACCATTCGGAGTTTTCACGGTCGGTTAGATAAGTAGTTTGGAAAAAATGCTCTAAACCCAAGAACATAATAGGTAAAATTACAATTTAGGCAACACCGGACTGTGTTTAAATATAGGTAACTGAACAAAACTTTGATGCTAACTTCTTAATTTGATTGTTTAGCCCTAGGCGATGGCAGATGATGAAGAATGAAGATTTTTAAAATTATAAGTTATTATGAAACTTAAGACAGTTTGCTTAAGTTTTCGCTCGCACAGTGAGTAAATATGCGAGAATCTTCATTGATTAATCATTCACGTAAGTTAAATGGATTTTAATGTAAGAAATGTAGAATAATGAAATAATGAAAGGAATCTTCCACGAGCAAAATAGATAATGTATTTTAAAAATGTAAGGGTTTGTTAAACTAACTTGGAGTGTTCTTTCAGTGAATAGTGTTTTGCCTTGTTTTTGCGAGAATTGAAATTGCTAACTTATCTTATATCCAGAAGAATTTATCTAAGTTAGTAGCCTAGCTAAAGTCAAAGTATTTTTTTTATAACTTGTTCATTTGTCTAGACCTAGCTATACTTACGAGTAGAATGCCTTACAAAACTCTACAAGCAAATGTTAAGATACGTTACATTTATTGTTCGAAGGTACTAAACATTGTCAAGGCGTTATTGTGACTAAGCCTTCTTTACTACGATATATTATATGATATACTTATATAGTTACTACAATAGCTATAACAATTTTACCGAATTAAAATGTAACCTTTTTTGTAAGTTAAATGTCAACGGGCGACAGTAGGTATCTACTATACCTATTATTGCGTTAACATTAAAATTGTCTGCGGACTAAAAGTCCTCTGCTATACTTCGTATGCGCAGGCCCTTACCTTCAGAAACCCTACAGGCAGAGGCACACAGGTGACAGCTAGCGTGCAGTTGGCACAGGCAACGCCGGGTTCCGCGCATATGCCTTCCACGTCCAGCTCCCCTCGGCCCAGAGAGCGGCCTAGAGGCACTCCGGCCATGCGGTTCCCAGAGAGAACCCCTCCGAGGTCGAATGAGGTGGTCAGCTAAGGATTAAGGGTTTAAAATTTAAAGATACAGTCGAAGAAGTAGAAGAAGTGGTGAAGGATCTACCCCAGGCAACGATTCTATCAGCGGTGGTAGGCTCCGTTAGGTGCCGCCTGATAGCTAACACCCTCCCACCAGAGCGCGGCGCCAAGAATTTTGCTGTATTCCGTCGGACAGTGGGAGTGCCAGAACCTTCTGGGTGAGCTCGCTCCACCGTCGACTCTGTCTACGCCACATATGGCTTAGTCTAGAGCAAACCCATTAAAAACAAAGGTTTACCGCCTAACTCATTTGTTTTCAAATTACAATAGTACTTTATAGCTTTCAAGAAAACAATATCTTTTAAACTGGAATGAAAATGACAATAGTAGCTTTTAAAATGTCATCTGTCTTGACAAATCATTGTTTCGAATTGGAATTGTTATCGATGTAGATTTTGTCATTCCGTTATTTTCAAAGCTATCATAGCTCCCCTGACCATAGGGGTACGTATTAGAATACCGAATTTTAAAATACCGAATTTCATAAGCCCTACGAACAGAAGGCCGAATTTTAGAATGCCGAATGTTTATATGATCGAAAGTTCTAAATACCGAAAGTTTGAAATCCTGAAAATTCAAAATACCGAATCTTATAAGACCTATAGGTCTAAAAACTAAAATAACGAATTTTAAAATACCGACTGTTTATATGACTGAAAGTCAATATACCGACTGTTTATATGACCGAAAGTCAATATACCGAAAAATTTAAAACCCGATGATTAAAAATACCGAATTTTACAAGACCTATGAACGAAACGCCAAACAAATTGTATACCATTGAGATTGAGGTTCATTAAGAAAAACAAATTTTTGTTGACCCCGACTCGCCGTGGTCCTTCGCCGTGGTACTAGTCTGCCCGATACTAGAATGTAATCGCTGTAGCGAATCTCAGGCTCCCGTGCTAAAAACACAGTTTCTGTAGGATACAGAAATAGTAGTTTACGCGGACGAAGTCGCGGGCAACAGCTAGTAAAAATAAAACAGAAGGACTGATTGTGTTGATTGAATAACGATAAAAAAATATTATTTACCGAGCCAGTGCATCCGAAAACTCCTAGTAATATCACTTTTAACCACATTTTAGAGACTTCACAAAACGTTCGTCCAAATCTTAAACTTAATAAAAATGCGTATAATGTTGTGAATTTAGGACGACTTTTTGACCTCACAATCTTTGGCGCCTCAGCTCATTGATAAGTTAGATATTTTTGTGCAAAGAATATTGTAAATAATAAATTATTTGTGTTGCGCCCAGATATTAGTGTTATTGCCTCGTTGGTCTAGTGGTCAGCACGTGGGTACTATCCACGAGGTCCCGAGGCCGATAGTGACGGGTTTTTCTGTCTTGAAATAACTCAGACACCGCTCCAAAGTCAGGAAGTTGGTGGTGTTAACACCCCCGTGCCTCGGAAAGCACGTTAAGCCGTTGGTCCTACACCTGATCTCTCTACGGTCATGTCGGACTGCCGTCTCACTGAATTATAAGAGTGAAGGAACAGAGAGTGCACCTGTGTATTGCGCACGCACTTCTGCACTATAATATCTCCAGCGCAGTCGGCTAATCTGTGCTGAGATTGGCCACTGTGGTCTAAATTCGGCTAGGAAGACATAATTAGTGTTATGTTTAACATGAGAATTTATGAAGAAAATAATAATAAATAAAATAGTTTTCCTAACCCAATACTTGAAATAACCGATTATTCGGATAGAGACCGAAACACATTTTTTACCTTTCATATAGTTTTTATGAAATACACTTTACTATTACAAAAATAAAAGAAATCCACGTATCAGCACAAAATCATAGTTTTGCGCGTTTCGTCGTTTTTCTTTTCCATCAAGAAATCAGCAAGTAGCCCAGAAAATTAGTCAGCTGAGTCAAACAAATGCACTTCAAAGTTATTTCTTATACTATACTTAATCCAAACTTATCGCAGGATCAATGGAGATATCGTTACTACTCAATTGGTTTGCAAGTTTTCCGTTTAGGAACTTGGGTATAATCTGGGAAACACGGTGCGTGGAATATTGATACAGGGATTATTTTATGTCAGAGGGAGTGGGAATCGAGTATTTCGGTACTGCCTGGGATAAAGATTTCCAATAGTGAAATTATGGTGAAATTAACAGGACCCAAAGTTTGCCCAAACGATCTCTGTACAATGTCCATCTATCAGTCTTTTTTTCTGTTGAAGAAACGAAAAAAGACAGATTACAATAAATTAGAAACGTCAAATTAAGTGTTACCGTCTCTAATATATTTTTTTAAGTTTTCTTGTGTTTTTGCGTAATTTATCTTTGTTTAATTCTATTCTATAATTTTCTTGGCTCTCCCATCCAGCAAAGCTGCAGTGATGGTGAATAATTCATTCAAATCTTCCCAAATTAATACATGTATATTCAAAGTGCCACACAGTACAAGAAAATGACAGTATTCGTTTGTTGAATACTTTACTTTATAATATGACTCAACGTCACAGTGACAAGTTTGTGTTTTTTGACACAAATAAATTTATTGACAATAGATTTTATTTAACTGGCAGCTCTTTACACCTGCCTTATAAATTTAAAAAACGAATTGCTAATTTGTTAGCATATAATATTAATATTTTAGTTAGTAAATCAAAAACATGTACTAAACATATCAGTACTAGTAATTTAGTATTACCATTGACAAACCCGCAGCATTTAAACTGAGGGAGGAGACAAAAGCCAGGTCCAAATTCAATATTGTACACCAAAACATACAAGGCCTGGCCGGCAAAGAACTAGAAGTGTCTCTATTTTTACAAGATTTGGATGTGCACGTTATGTGTGTGACGGAGCACTGGTTCATTAAACATGAATTAATGATTAGCATCGATAACTACAGAGTCGGTAGTTCGTTCACTAGGGAGACCACTACAAGAGGGGGTCACTCATTCTTTTAAATAAAGAATTAAATTGTAAAGATCGCAAGGATATAGTGGCACTTTCTATTGAGCGCACTATTGAATTTGCAAGTGTCGAGTTAGAACAATATATCATATTGAGTGTGTATAGTCCCCCCAATGCAAGTTACCAACTTTTTGAAGACACTATGGAAAAAGCTATAGATAAACTTTGTAAATCAAATAAAAAAATAATTGTATGTGGAGACTTTAATGTCGATATTTTAAAATCCACTCAATATACTATTCGGTTTTTAGGTCTCTTCAAATCTTTTGATCTATTTAATGTCTTTTACGAACCAACGAGAGTAACTCCTACAACGGCGACTTGTCTAGATAACTTCTTTTATCATACAGAAATTACAAATAAATCAATTTTACAAAAACTCAGTTCAGACCATAGGGGACAAATGATCTCATTGGAATATAATCATATTCCTAATACAGTGGAAACTGTTTTTAGGCCAGTCACTGCTAATAGATTAGATAGATTCAAAGACAGAATTATTAATAGTCTCAATTTGGTCAAACCTAGCACCACAATCAATGTGGATAAGCTATATGAAGATCTTTTTAACCTTATTAAGAATGAATTTAATCAAATTTTTACCAAAAAAACAAAAATCAATTGTACAACTAGATGTAAGTTTAATGAGTGGGCTACGCCTGGTATTCATAAAAGTAGGAATAAATTATACGATTTATATAGTATAAGAGAATATTCTAATGACTCACTTTTCATCGAATATGTTAGAAACTATTCTAAAATTTTTAAAAGAGTGTGTGTTGCCGCTAAGTCTAACCACCTCCGTAGATTAGTTTTAGGTTCTCAGAATAAAGCAAAGGCTACATGGAATATCATAAATAAAGAAACATGTAAAACTAAAACAAGAGACTGTACATACTCACTACGAATTGAGAGTAAACTACTCAAAACGAACTCTGAAGTTGCAAATGCCTTTGAAAGTTTTTTTACTAATATTGCAAAAGACCTAGCTTCTTCTTCAGAAGAAGCCGAGTCTATCCTTAAATGTAATGTTGATAAGTGTGATTCTCTGCTGCATTTCAGGCATGTAAGCTCTAGTGAAATTATAAAAACATTCAAAGAATTGAATATTAAAAAAACTGAGGACTTATGGGGATTATCTGTTTACATTATTCAAACAATCATTGACACGATACGCCCCACATTTAGCAGTTATTTTCAATAGATGTATCGACGAAGGACAGTTTCCTAATTTAATGAAATTCAGCAAAAAAGTTCCCTTATTCAAATCTGGTGAGAAAAGTGACCCCTCCAATTTTCGACCAATATCTATCTTACCTGTATTAAGTAAAATTTTTGAAAAGCTTATTTTTAATCAACTTTTATATCACTTTAGATCAAATAAACTATTACATAGTAATCAATTCGGATTCACGAAAGGTAGAAATACTACCGATGCAGGAGTTGCTCTCTTGAAACATGTATTTGATGCTTATGATAATAAGCAAGATGCTATAGGTGTCTTTTGCGATCTTTCTAAAGCTTTTGATTGTGTAGATCACTCGACTTTACTGAAAAAATTACATCATTATGGTGTCTCAATAAATTCATTAAATTTATTTCATTCGTACCTTACTAGTAGAACGCAAAAAGTTTATGTTAATGGAGCTGAGTCTTCCGGGGCACTTCTTACTATGGGTGTGCCACAGGGATCAATATTAGGACCTCTTTTATTTTTAATCTATATAAATGACCTTCCATACTTTGTCGAGGGTCTTTGTGAGATAGTATTGTTTGCTGATGATACGTCACTATGATTTAAGACCCCTAGGGATAAGAATAATTTTGACGATGTAAATAGTATCCTTTCACAAATATTACATTGGTTTACAGCTAATAACTTGTTACTTAACGCAAATAAAACGAAATGTGTTAAATTCACAATGCCAAATGTTCGGCTAGTCTCAACACATGTTAAAGTAAAAGACGAACTAATTGATACTTCAAGCTCCACAACATTCCTAGGAATTACTCTAGACTCGAAACTTCAGTGGGGTCCTCATATCGAGACCTTGTCAGGAAGACTTAGTTCAGCTGCTTTCGCGGTAAGAAAGATAAGGCTTCTGACTGATATTGTAACGGCAAGATTAGTATATTTTAGTTATTTCCACAGTTTGATGTCTTACGGTTTGTTATTATGGGGATCTGCTGCAGATATAGAAACAATATTTGTACTGCAGAAGCGAGCTGTGCGAGCCATTTACAACTTCAAATCTTAGTATTCACTAAGATAAATATTTAAAAATATTAACACTAGCTTTCCAGTATATTTATGAAAATCTGATTTATGTCCGCAAAAAAATGCATTTATTTTCAAAAAAGAGCGACGCGCATAACTATAATACAAGAAATAAAAATAAACTAGCCATTCCAAACTATAGGATTCAAAAGGTTGGTAATTCATTTTTGGGGAGATGTATAAAATTTTTCAATAAGCTACCCGATCATATTGCTGAATTACCTATACATAAATTTAAAACAACTGTTAAATGTATTTTAATGTCTAAAGGATATTACAAAATAGATGAATGTTTAAATGACAATAATAAAAATGTATGGAATAGTTTTAAGGAACACAAATCTTGTAAAACTTTGAAAAGAGGCTATGACAATAGTGACTGAGTTTCTTTGCTGCTTCTTCTCAGCACTAGCCCACAATTGTCCCGAAGCAATGGTAGGGTTCTATTTTATGTTGGGACGTGTATAAGTGCTCCTTGCGAGCCTATGTACAAAAATAAATGAATTTTATGATTTTTTTATTTTATATGCTTCTTTCTTTCTCCTTTCCAATTTCAAAGATTTGCTGGATAGGAGATAGATAGCTGGATATTTGTTTGTACAAAAAAAAAGTCGCTTTTCCAAGCACGAGACCACATCAACCTACCCTGCTCTGTAAAATCTCCACAACCATATTTCAACCTTATATTGATCACATAGAGTTCCATATAATTTGAAATAGTTTGACAGATTTGGGCAAGTTGATGCGGGGTCCACTGTAACATAATGTGAATACTGCCTATGTTACTTTATTTTTCCTTACACATTCGGGGCCCGTCGCAACTTTATTTACAGTAGTAGTAAATGTCAATGGTACAGGACGGACTGCCAATACCTTGAAAGGGTCTGTGCCTTTGATCGGATCAGCTACGGGAAATTATTTGTGGTTCCGTAAATGTATTAGGCGGAGTAGAGGAGAGGAGAAAATTGTAAATTATGTTTTTTGCACACAGTACTAGTAC
Organism: Pyrausta nigrata; assembly: GCA_949316185.1. Lineage (NCBI taxonomy): Eukaryota > Metazoa > Arthropoda > Insecta > Lepidoptera > Crambidae > Pyrausta > Pyrausta nigrata. The sequence goes on from OX438943.1 coordinate 2,265,069, forward strand.
GTGTAATAATAAAGGACGTATTATTTGTAAGTCATAAGCATACGCTGTCTGTATTGAGTCTCATATTAAACATAGTACCTGCATGGGCGACCGAGCTTTATTTCAGTTACTACTATTTAATAAAAAAGCTTTATTATTTGTAGATAAGTATTATTAAAAGAAAATATAAACTAGAATAAATACAAAAAAAACAAAATTAAAAAATGTTTCGTCATCGAGTGAGTTTTGATCCCCAAACTCATAGTACTATCAGTCCTACGTCTTTTGCATTCGGCCACGACGCTCATGCTTACCGGTGTGAAATTATGTCGCATATTCTGCGTCGAACAATGCGGTAAAAAAACGCATAAAAACTCAAAAACATGCGTTTTCCTAAACATAAGACTAGTCAAGATCGATTTTCACCCCCTACAAACCCGCATACTATATTTCAGTAAATCGTTAGAGTCGTTTCATATATTTATATAAATGAAAGAAACAAGAATTGCTTGTTGGAAGCTATAAGATACAGCCTAACTGATAATAAATACAGGGTTATATTATATTATGGTGACTCACAATCATTAACGCAATCGAACTATGCTAAGAAAAAAAATCGTATTTCATTATTCCTATCCGCTTTTAAAAATCGTGCGCGTGGTTAATTTATTTATATCATTCTAATAGAATATAGGCGCATCAAATTATTATTATTTTTTATGAGATAAAGTATTGTTTCCTAATTCAAGGTCAAGCTAATTTGATTGGGCTAATACGCACGCACGCGTGCACGGTATCTGCGTAACGATCAACTGAAAAGTGCAATATGCACTATTCATAGTTATTAGGTGCACGAAAGTTCCGTTGTATCTCTATTTTAGTCCTTTATTTTCGGACATTAATCAAAGTGGATGTTATTTTAAAAAAATGCGATGAATTAAAATAATTGCAATAAAGTGTTTTTATATATATTACCGGCCAAACTCGATTTCAGGACAAACTAATTTTGCCTAGGCTAAACTAGTTCTTCCTATACGCGATAGGATTAACTAGTATAGCCTAGTTCAAACTAATTTGTCCTAAGCCCGATAGGATAAACCAGTTTAGGCTATTCCTAACTAATTCGTCCTAAGCCCGATGGGATAGACTAGTTTAGGCTAGGCCAAACTAGTTAATCCTGATACAATTACGCACACTATAGGATAAACTGGTATCTTCTTAGTCAGTTGCTCTTGGCAGAGCAGTCGTGGTCACGGTGTTTGTAGTAGTGTGCGTGGCTCGGCGCACAGTCTCTCGCCATCTCTCTCTCACTGAGGCCCTGCGTACACACTCATTCAACGACGATTTGGCGAGGGTCTTTATTTGGTCGGTCCAACGCATTGGCGAGCGTCCTCTCGATCTTGTGCCGTTCACTCTGTCCTGTACAACCAGTCCCTCTATCGCGTCGGCTTCCTTGCGACTGACGTAGTAATTACAGCTCCGTATAGCAAAACAGCTCCGTATAGCAAAACAGCTCCGTATAGCAAAACTGGAAAAACCAAAGATCTCATAAGGCGTTTCTTCGTCGTTGTCGTAATACTGCGATCTTTCCAGATTTTCAATAGTTTTTCCATTGTAGAGCGTGTTATTGAATAGAATAGAATAGAATAGAAACATTTATTTGGCACAACAGACAAAGTAAAGAAAAAACAAATAAACAACTGACGAAAATGATAACAAAAATAAAATAAAGAACTTATGAATTTAGAATAGTGCACCAAAAAGGTCCCCGCTCAGTATAAGTCGTGACAAAAACAGGTTTTGTCACGATTGCAATGCGACGTATAATTTCATCGTCGAAACCTCCATTGTTTGAGATCTGTGAACCTAAGCCAAAACTGGTATGGCCTAGTCTAAACATAAAAGTATATCTAGAAAGTAAAAATAAATAGATAGAATCATTTTTATTAAACTATTCTGAATGATTCGTCGTTATAAGTTTTGGATAATTTGGTAATACGAACAATCATACTATAACAATTTTTTTTTTTTAATAGAAGCAATAATCGTATCGCAATTATTAAAATTGTTATTTATTTAAAACCATAATGATTCTTCGTTAAAAATTATAAAAAAATGTTATTTATTGGTAATACAAACAATCATACTTTAATAAATTATAGTACAAGTCCTGACATGTTTGCTTAATTACTTTCGACTCCGCTAATTTTTTTTACTGTTTAGACTAAGCCATACCAGTTTATCCTAGAGTGTGCATATTAATACTAGGATCAACTCTGTTAGCCTAGCCTAAACTGGTTTATGCTATATCGGGCTTAGGACGAATTAGTTAGGACTAGCCTAAACTGGTTTATCCTATCGGGCTTAGGTCAAATTAGTTTGAACTAGGCTATACTAGTTAATCCTATCACGTAAAGGAAAAACTAGTTTAGCCTAGGCAAAACTAGTTTGTCCTGAAATCAGGTTTGGCCGGTAACATATACATAGTTCCCTATATCTTTTTTTTTATTTTGACATCCCTTTGCTATGTAACCCTATATATATATCAGGCGATTGGCCGTGGATTGGCCCTCAGCGATCTAGATTGTGTCGAATCAAGATATGATTGAAGTAGAGCAGCTTGGTTACACACGTGCTTTAATGAATATTTGCATATTTCTTCAATATTTTTTTATTCACCTTTGAAGACCACTACTGGTCTTCAAAGGATAATGCCACTAAAAAATGATAAATTTATGTAGTTAAGTGGTAAGCATTAATGTAATGATTAGATTTTGCACTAGAAAAACGTATTTTCTTCCAACCAATTTTACAACGCCTCGGGCAATCGCCCGGCATGCGAAGAACACGGGTTTGGTTCCCGCCTCAGGTGGTGATTTTATCAAGTACAATTAAATCTAATCTCTACAAATTGAAGCAGTTATTACACTATCCTATTTGTGGCATCCTAACTAGGATCCTAATAAGGAAGGTAGTTACCAATCGGATCCTTAATAGGCTACGATACAAGATCCGATTGATTCTTAAGTATCTTCCTAGTTAGGATGCTACAAATAGGATAGTGTTATAAGTGCTTAAGGTTCGGTTGCATCATTTTACTTAAATATGTACCTTTATCATCATCATCCTCCATGATCCAGGATGTACCAGATCAGGTAATTACAGTGGAGCGACTGCTATCTGACCTTCGTGACCCTGTTACCAGGGGAACCTGACCAGTTTTTGGATCATGGTTACACATGCAGTCGCCTAAATGTGCAGGTTTCCTCACGATGTTTTCATCATATATGCATCAGTTAGTGAAACAACTAATGTACATAACTCAGAAAAAGTCATTGGTACATGGCGGCATGTGGGATCGAACCGGTGCCTCCCGCATGAGAGGCAACCCGCTATCCACTGCGCCACCGACGCTCTAATACGACGAAATATGTACCTATAACATAGGTAAAAATTTACAAGCTGTATATCAAAGAATACTGGTTATTCCAAATTGTTATTAGCTTGTAATGGTAACTATAAAATAAATTTTACTTTTAAACTATTGAGAGTGAAGGAACAGAGCGCATCTGTTTATTGGATACATACTACCTCACTTGGAGACGTCAATTAAATTAAATTTATTTTTAACTAGTGGTTCCCCGTGACTTCACCCGCAAGAGTTGGATTTTCCATATAAATTTTCATCCCCCATTTCCCCCCCTTAATGTTTTTATATCTCGACAAAATGTAGCCTATGTCCTTTCCAGAGTCTCGAACTGTCTCCATACCAAATTTCATCTCAATCGGTTCAGTGGTTTAAGCGTCAAGAGGTAACAGACAGACGGACACACTTTCGCATTTATAATATTAGTAGAGATTGTAGAGATTAAATCTCGTACTGTCACCTTATTTGTTAATGAAATAGAGAAGGACGACATGAGATTTAATGACAGATTAACTTTAATTGACGTCTTTGAGTACGGCAAGATACCTTAATAACATAATATCTCTTCTAACGACATTTAACAATTAACACAAGGGGTCCAGGAATTAAATCGTGCTCATGTGAAATAACTAGTTGTTCATTTTCATAATATTTTGTATGTTAGCTTTTGACTGCCTTGTTGGTCTAGTGGTCAGCACGCTGGGTACTATCCACGAGGACCCGGGTTCGAATCTCGGGACAGGCCGAGAGTGTTTGGGTTTTTCTGTCTTGAAATTACTCAGACACAGCTCCGGAGTCAGGAAGTTGATGGTGTTAACACCCCCAAGCCTCGGAAAGCACGTTAAGCCGGCTTGTTAACACCTGACAGTAAGGTTTGTAACTTGCCTTACAGTCACCCCTCCACCAATCCGCACTGAGCCCACGTGGTGGAGTATGGCTCGTACCTCCTCATAGTTGAGGTGAGGCCTTTTCCCAGCAGTGGGTTCTGATAGGCTGACTTTACTTTAAAATTGTGTATCAAATTGAACTTCGTCTGCGGTGAATAAAACCTGAGGCTGTACTCCGATTGACGCTGTTCATATTTTCCGATGTAGCCGCTCCTTTCACTCACGACAGAATGACAACGAAAACGAGCGTGATGGCTAGACTCGAAGATACGGTCATCATTAACAAGATAGATACATAAATACTCTTTATTGCAACCAGCAAAACACTTTCCAACATACAATAAAAGAAAAACCATGTTGGTAGGTCTTATCGCTGGGAGCGAACTCTTCCAGACAACCTTTGGGTAAAGGAGAACACTAGTGATAAGAGGAGGGGGGTTTCCGGTGCATCATCATCATCAAATTTAAGAGCTAGGCTCTTGTCGGTGGAGTTTTTTCCATTCCTCTCTGCTTTCCGCCCTTCTCTTAACCTCCTGATACGACCCGACATTTATCTTTTCTTTTATTTGCTGCATGTAGCTTATTCTTGGTCTTCCTCGCTTCCTTTTTCCTTCTATTCTTCCTTCTATTATCGTTTTAATAAAATTGTCGTGTCGAATCAGGTGGCCTAACATTCGTCTCCTCCTAAACTCTATTGTTTCCATCAATCTCCTTTTTTCCCTAACCATAGACAAAACTTCTTCATTTGTTTTCTTCTCCGTCCAACTTATACGCTCCATTCTCCTCCAGCTCCACATCTCGAAGGCTTCCAGTCTCTCTCTGTCCCTCTTTGTCAATGTCCACGCTTCACATCCATAGAGTGCTATACTCCAAATGTACACTTTAACAAGTTTTTTGCGAACTTTGCTCGATATTCTGGCCTTGAGCAGGTGCATGCTGAAGTTAAAAAAAATAAATTAAATTTTAAAGCAAGAAGCTAATTAATGCCATCGGCGTCTTTAATGTGGTGAGTACTAAGAATAAAGTTTGTGTTTAAAAAATTAGAATTACATACAAAAATTAAAATTACATAAAATATTTACATTTAATAAATAAATAACGTACGTAAATATATATAAATATACTTATATTAAATATAAAGATAAATACATAAATATAAAATAAATACATAACAACTGTAAAAGTGATAACGATGTTATAGGTTAAAAGCGTAGGGCCTCAAATTTGAATTTGAGTAAATTATAGCGATTACCGTAGTTACCATTATTTTTTATTTGAAATGAGTTTGCTCTTGATTCCAGACGAAACCAGAGACGTTGTCGGACTAATTTCAAAATTATTACAATATATAATAAACTGTTATGAAACATTATTTCAAGTTTTATGAATATACATAGATAATAAATTACATAACAGCTTATAAAGAAAATTATGTGAGTATATAACAAGTAATATTCACTTAATAAAAAATCTTTGAGGTTGTTGTAATATCGTTTTACCTAAGATATTTTTATTTCTATTTCTTATGCATTTTTTGTAATTCGCCATGTCTATTTTTGGGAAAGATGTTAATTTGTTTTGTATGCTTAATAAAAATCTTATCTTATCTCATGCTTAGTTACATTCCACTGTAGAAAATGAGCGCATATTGATAAATACATAATAATGTGACCAGAAAACCTAAGGAAAACATTTAGAAAAAAAAACCGGTGTAGACAACCCTACACAGGGTGAAATTATTTCTTTTAGAGGCAGCGCCGCATAGAAAAATGTTTTTGTCTGTTTGATAACAGTTAGCTAGGGCCTACTGCTTCCTAATTACCTAAACACCTGACTTGATACATAGATACTTACCTCCTTACTAATAAATCTTTCGATATTGCTATAACACTTGAGTTAAAGACGGGTAATATAAAATGTTTGTCGCCATTATGTCATGTATCTCACCTATCTATCATTAATTCAAACTAGCCGTTTCATAATTATACAAGTGTTATAACCGCATCAACCTACCCTGTAAAGTCAGTCTTTATCCCGCTGCTGGGAAAAGGCCTCACCTCAACTATGAGGAGGTACGAGCCATACTTTACCACGCGGGCTCAGTGCGGATTGGTGGAGAGGTGTCAAACCTTACTGTCAGATGTTATCAAGCCGCCCTAGGGCATCTGACTAGGCTTAACGACTAATACCAACAGATATTAGCCGGGACCAACTGCTTAACGTGCCTTCCAAAGCACGGAGGTGCTTGTTATGGACGTCACTTAAATGGTCGGAATGGTCACCCATCCAATCACGACCGCGCCATGGGTTGCTTAACTTTAACCTACCCTAATCTGTTAAATTTCGGCAACCATATTTCAACCTTATGTTGATCATATAGAGTTCCATATCATTTGAGATCTTTGACAGATTTGGGTAGGTTGATGCGTGGCCCACTGTACAAAAATGTACTTGAAGTGACAGTTGAAAGATGTGCCATATTTCGATTTTTTAAAGCGTAGCTAGTGTAATTCACGCCTTGTATTTTATGAAATATTTGTATGGAAGACCTGTTTATTGTCCTTTTTATTTGTAAGTAGTATGAGAATAGCAGGTAAATAAAAAAATATCGACCATTTTGATAGCCACGTACGAGGGGCTAAGGTATGAAATCATTACAGCAGATTGAACAAATATACCCACTTCTCTGCTTTTAAAATGTCACCCACAAGTTTAAACATTTATATCGTAAATAATTATATAAGTATTATTATATAAATATAGTGAGTATAGTATAGTAAGTAGTATTATATAGTAGTACGAGTAGTATCCTAGTCACCATAGCACAAGCTTTCAAGTTTAGTTTGGAGCTAGGTAATTGGTGTGTTTGTTGAAACAATTTATTTATTTATTATTATTATTTTGTTTTGTAATTTTGCAGACAGGTTTTAAACACAAACAACAGCTAACTTACTTTTAGTTATTTTATTCTAGTGGTTTTCTGTGGTATTCTGCTTACTTGTTTTCATTGTACAAATCGAAAAACAAGTTTGGATTAAAGTAAGAAAAAACATATATTTTTTTTGTGAGTTTGTTTTTTGTAGATTGTATTACGGATTCAGAAACGTTTACCCCTGCAGGTACCCTGTTATCTACCGACTCCTGAATCGGTCCATTCATCTTTACCTATACGAATAAATTAATTTTTCAAAATCCGAACACCCTATAGCCCACCATTGAACTATAAAATAAACTCGGCTCACTTTTTTTTAACGATGTAAAACGCGCCCATCGGGCCTCGCACTAAAACCAGCCAAGTTCGTTTTTTTACTTTTGACATCTAGCGCTTAAAGCGCCCTTTATCCATTTTTGACTTCAAAAGGCTTAGGAACGGACAGGATGAATGACAGTGCTTTTGACACGGAACACACGGTCTAGTTACGAGGGGTTTTAGGATTGAAATGAATTTAAAAAAATGAACTGAATATTAACAGGACTTCAAAATCGTGGATATGTGTTTTTTTGGTAAAATTGTTTTTATGTTGTATTTATTTGTCATTTATAGTTACACTAACATTATTTATAGATTAGAGATATTTATCATTATCTTTAACAACAATTTACAATGAAAGTAACATAAATTAATCTGTAATTAATTTTAAATTCGTACGACTTACCACTAGAGCGTCGGTGGCGCAGTGGCTAGCTGGTTGCTTCTCATGCGGGAGGTACAGGTTCGATCCCACATGCCGCCATGTACCAATGACATTTTCTGAGTTATGTACATTAGTTGTTTCACTTACCAATGCTCTTACGGTGATGGAAAACATCGTGAGGAAACCTGCACATTCAGGCGACTGCATGTGTAACCATGATCCAACACTGGTCAGGTTCCCCTGTTAACAGGGTCACGGAGGTCAGATGGCAGTCGCTCCACTGTAATTACCTGATCTGCCACACCCTGGATCATGGTCAACGGACCCTGGGCCCTCGCGAGCGAGTGTAAGTACGGATTAAATAACATTTCTGCCTCTATGAGGATTTTTTTACACCACGCATTAAGTTTTGTGTCTGAAAAACCTATATCTATGAATCTAACATGATCGGGTGCGTATGGGGTCACTGAGAAAGTGTGACTCGCAGTGAAATAACTTTGAAAGGGAAACATATTTCAGGGCAAAACGCCGTGAAAAAGTTAAAAGGACCGACATATCGTATGAGTGAACGATTCGCTTTTACTGTGGCACAAGTTTAAAGAAAAGGCGGTTAATTAAATAATAATATGCACTCAAAAATATAATTAATAGAATCAGGCGTTACTTTGCGGAAATCCATTATCAGATGGGAAAAATAAAATACAATTATTTTGCTTTAAATTTCCGCTAAGAGACGCTAGCGCAGGCAACAACACCAACGTGCAAAAATCTCAACTGAGGTTTAAAACCTCAACGGAAATTTAAAGCAAAATAATTGTATTTTATTTTTCCCATCTCAAAAATGTTGGCAAAACAATGTTGAAAAAGACAAACTATTTGCATCTGTTTGTCTCTTTTCTATAAGGTTATGTTTTCTGCCCCAATGTATGTTATCTATAAAAAAAACAAAGATTTAGACAGTTGAGGTATCGTTTTTAAGTTGGTTATGTACCCCATTTAACTTATTTTTCCAATCCAATCAAGGAAAATGCAATGTAGAATCTCTATCTACTAGTGCAAATAATTCAACGTAACTTAGATACTTAATCTCTTATATGTAGCAAATCGAAATATGAAAGTCTACAATCCTAGCGCTTTGCAATGTATAATACTATTTTATATCAATGCTCATTGAGATGTGCAGTAATCCAGGTGTGAATGAATTATTACTTTTATACCCTTTGTACATGAAATTAATAAAAAGAGAAAGGAATTAGGAGAATATCACTATTTATAAGACTTATTTCTTCGTATTGTACAATGCTGGGTGTTTTCGAACAAATTTTATTTGATTTTCAATCATAATGCAATATTTTGCAAACCTGTAAAGTAAGTACACCTATAGAGTGCTACAACAAAGTTTTGTAAGAAAATATAACACCCGGCATTAAATGACCTAACGCCGCGGCACCGCGGCAGAGCGCTGCGTACATCTGGCGTTGACGTTGTGTTTGACGTAAATCTACCTAAGTTTAAATAAGAAACCGAAAATTCGCACAAAGGTAGGATTTGAACCTACGACCTAAAAAGCACTGTGAATGTTAAAAAATATATATATAAAAAACTAGTAAATCTACCTACTCAATACAACACAATTCGGCGTTATAGCGCGACGTCAGGCTACCGCTCTAGCCCGCGCTAGGTACGAGTACGCGTTCTATTTGTAGAAGCCTTTAAGAAACGCGGTCACGTGGCATTTGAAGAATAGTGATTTGAATAAAAGGTTGCTGTCTTGATGCAATCTTTGGCGGCCGCCTAAGAAAGAAAGGGAGATATATGAGCTCAGACCGATATGTAACCAAAACAGCATTTCGTAGTCCCCTATTTCCTCCTCCGAAATTTGACAAATGATAATGAAATTAAATAATTTATCAAATAGTTCTACTATGTTTAAGTTTGAAGTAATTAACACTAAGGTAATTAGGCAAATTGCCTTAGTGTAGATTTTTTTGGCGAGCGTCTGAAAGTTGAGGTTTAAATTTGGCAATTTTCTTAGTTTTTAAAGGCTCACATTTCCTTTGTTAATTCGAATATGAGAAAAACAAAATCGGGGCATAGCCTGTAGTAAATGTGGTATTAGCTACGCACTCGAGCCAATATATAGACGATCGTTCCCCCGATGTTATGGACTGTATTCTTCAAATAAAACGCTTCTTGTTTCTTTCTTCTTTTATTGGAGACCGATGACCGTGAGAGCAGCTAACAAAATCCAGCGCTCACGGCCCTATACTTATACTAATAACATAGGTCTTACTCAGTGACTAAAGCACCCTAGTGTTTACTGGCGAAAGGATAAAGATAGCACCTACGTTACTCTTTTCAACGCGTTCAACAGCCACCCTCAAAACATCGAAATACTGAGGGAGGCAACCGATGCGTATCTCCTATCTCTTTCTACAACATTTCACAACTACCTACCGATAGCCTAACAATTCCCACTCGCAACATTCTACCTCTGCGGGTTTTCCTACCTTCCCTACCTACCCTCGGAATGTGCGAGATGGGGGACAGGGACAGACTATTGGTCTTACCGGTCCCACACTGCCCGAGTGGGACGACCAGATAGGGTCTCCTTCGCCCCTGTACCAAACTACCTACTTTATATTTTATTATTAGTTCCTACCTGCCTAACTTACTGCAAGTGGGAATCACCTATAGATAACCGGTTTGCTATCTTTATTAAATAAAACAAGCCCTGAGCTAATTTACATTGTTTCTTACGCTAAGCCCTATGAGAAAATTAAATTTTATTGAATCCACAAATATCTTATACTAAATTACAACATTCAAATATAAACATAAAGTAACTGAATGGGTGTCCGTAACAGTCTCCCCCCGGTGAAGCGCTGCGAAGTGCGAACCTCTTCATTCCACCGGCAGGACAGCCAATCTTGACGTCGGTCGACGAAACACGCCGCCCTTGGTCCGAATCTCGAAGTTCCTTACTGCTCCGTCAGGTCCGGGATGTACTTCAGTGACGACTCCTCGCGGCCACACATTGCGTGGTAGTGTGTGGTCCACCACGACGACTACGTCACCGGGCTTGATAGCGACCTCGGTGACGTCACGAGCTCCTCTTCTTGGCACCAGGTTCGGTAGGTATTCTTTCAGCCAGCGGCGCCAATACTCGTCGGCTAGCGCTTGTGCCGCCCTCCACGTCTTTTTCGACGCCGGCTCGCACGGCCCGGTGATGGGTAGGCCGCGCGATCCCCCCAGGAGAAAGTGGTTTGGGGTAAGCGCCTCCGGGTCGTCAGCGCTGACAGGCACGTGTGTGAGCGGTCGGGCGTTCATAGTGTGCTCGACCTCTACCAGCAGAGTCTGTAGAACCTCTTCCTTCGGTGCTTTCTCGTTCAGTGTTACTCGTAGCGCGTTCTTGACTGAGCGTATGAGTCGCTCCCACGCTCCCCCCTGATGCGGCGCCCCCGGTGCTATGTAGCGCCAGTCGATGCGCTGGGTGAGCACAAAGTCCCGTAGAGCGGGCTCCCACTCATTCATCGCTGCTTGTAGCTCCTTGTCTGCGCCCTTGAAGTTCGTCGCCTTGTCTGAGTACATTATTTGTGGCCACCCTCGTCGCGCTCCCATCCGCCGCAATGCCATGATAGCTGAGTCGGTCGACAAGCTTGCTACCAGCTCTATATGGACGGCTCTTGTAGTGAGGCATGTGAATAACGCCCCCCACCTCTTCTCGTGACGGCGGCCCACGGTTATTATCATGGTACCAAAGAAATCTAGACCACAGTTAGAGAATGGTCTGATGAAGGCTTCTACTCTAGCGCGCAGCAGGTCTCCCAGCACTGGTCTCACTGGTTTCGCCTTCCTCATTCGACAAAAAGTGCACTTGTAGGCCACGGCACGTACTGTAGGTCGCAATCGTAGGATCCAATACTTCTGTCTCACGTCGTTAACGACGCGTTCGTTGTGGGAGTGGTGGGCGTGACGGTGTTCCCGATTGCACAACAACCGCGCATACGGGTGGCTGCCGTCCAATATTACGGGCGTAGTATCGGGGGCAGACGCACCCGCTGCCCTCGTTCGTCCTCTCGCCCGCAACACGCCCTCCTCGTCGATAAACGGATCCAACAACTTGAGGCGACTTCCTGTCTTCAAGTTTTGGCCTCTTCCTAGGCGCTCTATATCTTGTTGAAATGAGTCAGCCTGCGCTCGCCTTATCAACCATCTTTCTGCTCTATCTATGTGCTCTTTGGTCATAACAGATGCGCGCCCACGACATTTATCTATAAACAACAACACGTATGCCATCGCTCTCACTAGGCGCTCGTGGTTAGGGAAACGCCCGGCGTCTGGCACGCTCCATTTCTCTTCTGTCGTGACGCTATATACTATCTCCTCGCTGCTCTCTGTGCTGACTGGAGATGGCCATGAATCTTCATGTTGATACAAAAACGACGGCCCTGTAAACCATCTGTCTTCTTGAAATTTATTTTCTGTGACGACTCTCGTCGCGTCGTCTGCTACGTTTTCTTGCGTCGACACCCACCGCCATTGATTGGGACTTGAAAACTCGCTTATCTCTCTCAGTCAGTGCGCTACGTAGGGGATGTAACGCACTCTGTCGTTCCCAATCCAATATAGAACGGTTGTAGAGTCCGTCCAGTATGTAACTCTATCTGGTTGCCATCTGTGCTCTGTCACTATCGCCGACGCGAGCCTCGTTCCTATTAAACACGCTTGTAACTCTAAACGTGGTATCGTTTGAGTCTTCATCGGGGCTACTCTAGCCTTCGCTGCCGCTAATACAACACGTCTCGACCCATCTTCGTACTCTATAAGCCAGTAAGCTGCCGTCGCATAAGCAGACTCGCTAGCGTCGCAGAACACGTGCATCTGCTTTCTAGTCACTCCCCCCGTTAAAGAGTAGAGACGGGGTAGACGCAGTCTGCTAAGTGAATCTACGCTACGTAGCCATACGCCGAATTCTCTCGCTATTTCTTCAGGTAGAGCCTCGTCCCAGCCGGTTTGTAGGCGCCATACTTCCTGGATTAGAATCTTCGCTCTAATCGTGTAGTAGCTGAGCAGTCCCAACGGATCGAAGATAGACATTACTGCGCTCAATGCTTCCCTCTTGGTCGGCGTTCGCTCTAACATCTTCGCCTCCCGCGGCACTCTAACTAGGTCGGTGTTGAAGCCTAGCTCGTCTGCGTTAGCGTCCCACACGAGGCCCAATGTACGCCCCTGCTGATCCCCACTAGAGCAGAGCTGTTTCGGTGCGGTTGCACGGCTTTCTAACGGCAGCTCACGCATGATGTCAGGCCCGTTTGAGTTGAAGGCCGCGAGCGTGAATCCTGCCTGCGCGTGCACGTGAGTTACGTCTCTAATGACGTCACGGGCTTCTTCTTGTGTATCGAAACAGCCTACCCAGTCGTCCATGTAGTGGTTCTCTGTTAAGGCTTCGTACGCTCTCGGGAACTCTCTTGCGTGCTTCTTCGCGTTGTGGATTCTTACACTGTGTGCTAGAAAGGGTGAGCTCTTCGCGCCAAATATCATCGATGTCATTTTATATTTCTTTGGTGGTGCTGCTCTGTCATCGCCTCTCCACAAAAACATCTGAGCCGGTTGGTCTTCCTGTGCTATCTTTACTTGTAGAAACATCTCTCTGATATCTGCAGTTACTGCGATAGCCTTCTCTCTGAATCGAAATAGAATTCCGGCTAAGTCTCTAAGCAAATCGGGGCCTTCTAATAGCGCGTCGTTCAGGCACACCCCGTTGCTCTTCGCTGCGGCGTCAAACACTAGTCTTATCTTCTGTGGCTTGTTTACATTTACCACGGCAAAGTGTGGTAAATACCAGAGACGTGGGCTCTGTGTATCGCACTCTCGGCTCTCTTCTGCGTAGCCCTTTTTCAGCATACCGTCGATTTGAGCAGTGTATTTACTTTTAAAGTCTTCTGATGCGTCCATCTTCCTCTCGATTGACATGAGCCTCCGCTTCGCAGCATCGTAGCTCGGCGGCATAACTGTGTTAACCTTGCGCCATGGCAATCCAACTTCGTATCGCTGATTGACACATCTCACTGTAGACTCGAAAGCTTCTAAGGCGCGAACATCTTCAGGGTTTTCGCGTTCCTTCTTCTCTATGTCCAGAGAATCGATCTCAAAGTACGCCTTCACCATATTGTGTAACTCTTCGTCAGGTTGCGTAGACCGAGCCTTCTCATGGCCGTCGACGAATAGCACCGTATCTCTCTCCCTTATGATCCGGGACGGCGCTAGACCATGTATCACCCACCCCAGTCTGGTGAGCGATGCTGCTGGCTCGTGGCGCTTGCCTGTCAACAGCTTCCTGCTTACTATAAGATGCCAATTATCCGCGCCTATGAGTACACGCGGCTTGACGTTTACATAACACACGTTACTCTCGTTCAGGTTACGCATGTGTCCATAATTCAAACAGTTTCGATCTACCGTTTGACTATTCAAGCGGAGGTTCTCCATGGTTCTCGCTTTCACCTTATATTCTTCCTTGTTACCGGCGATAATTCGAACCTCTACTTCTCTGCTTGCGTGTGGTATGCTCTGCGTGTTCACACTACATATGTGTAAGTCTCGAACCGGGCCTTCTGCGCCGACGTAATCTGCTAAGTCCTGATCTATCAATGTTACGGTGGACCCTTCTTCAAGTAGAGCGTGTGTAGTTACTCTACCCCGTGGCCCCTCAATGACGATCGGACACACCTTCAACAGCACCTTGGCTGCCCCAGCAGTGTGGTTAACTGAGGCTACCACTTCTTGGTTTTGTTGACTTCCGCTGTTATTACTCTCTGTGTGTAACAGCCTGTGATGACGTCGGTTACAGCCATTCTCATTACACATCTGCGCCTTACATTTAAACCGCCTGTGTTTACTATTCAAGCATAGAAAACATATCTTTGCTTCTTTTAACTAATCCCATCGCTCGCGCATCGTCATGGTTGTAAACTTCGTGCATTTCGGTACTTCGTGGTCCCCGCCGCAACATAAACAACACGGTTTCTCTTGTGACGTCATCGCCTTCTCGTCGGCTGTGGCGTACACCCCGGTGTTTCTTCCTTTCGTGTTCGCCTTCAGTTTACCTTGTACGACTTCCTTCTTGGCTGCGGAGCTGCTAGGTTGCGGTACGTATGCGAAACGAATCGCCTTGTTAGCTTCTTCCATTAAAAAGTGCGATAATGTAACGATCTCTGGCTCCGAATAGCTTGAATACTGGACCGCGTAGTCGCACCATCTCGCCTTCAGGTGTGGGCTAAGCTTCTCGACTATGTCTCGTATCAGCATCGGATTTCTTAGGTAGCTTCTATTGTCTACCGAGTCCAGTGTACACACGATGTTCTGTACCTTTAAAGCGAATATGTTCAACTCACTGGCTGTGGTACCCACTCGCGGCAGGCTCCTCAGGTCGTTCAGTGCTCGATCTATAATCACTTCCGGTCTTCCGTAACACTGTTCTAGCGTCCGCATGATTTTATCGGGATCTGTAGCACCGTACAACAACGCCGCCACTGCTTCCTTGGCCTCTCCCTTCAGGCAATTTCGTAGTCTAGCCAGGTTCTCGGCCTTACTGAAGTTACATGATCTCGTTGACTCTTGCATCGCAGCTTTAAAAGGCAACCACTCATTTGGATTTCCATTAAATATCGGCAACTCAATAGCTTGACGTGGGGCCGGTCGCTTTGGCATAATCCTCTCTAATGTAGTAGCAAGTCGTTCAACCCCGTCCATATCACCTCGGGGCCCTGCCTTACATTCATTGTTTTCGTTGATTAGTCGCTGCTCATTATGTTCACTATTGTTGTTAACTTGATTTGGTTCTATGCTTGGCGAGTTTAAATGTCGGTTTCTGTCCATTTCCATATTACGCGCCTCCTTTACCTTGCAACGCGTAAACATATGTCTGTCTTTTTCATTCCTCTCTTGTCGGAGGGTAGGAACGCCGAAAGACATTTCTGTTGTGGGTATCTGCACATTTTCGTCGTGACGCCGGGACTGGGTTCTGTCCAGCCAGTCATCCACCCTCGCTTGGACTTCACCGGCGGGTAGGCTCTTACGGTCACGATCCTCTTCATCGGTCTCCATAATCGTAGCTATTTCATATTCCAATCGCTTTTGAATTAAATTCTTTTCTATCGCCATCTCTCTTCGCTGTATCTCCGCGAACTTCTCGGCTGCTAGTAACTCCGCTTGTTTCAAACAAGCGGCGACGCTTGAACCTCTCGACGACGGTGGCCTTGTCCTAGGCGCGTCGGCGTCGGCGTCGTGACGCCTCTCCACTGGTTCGATATGTCCGCTTTCTGCGGGTACTACGCTTGTTTGGGCTTGTGGCATGCTTGCGGTGGCTTGCACTGACAGTGATGCGGGTGGCTCTTCAAAGTTGCGTTGTCTTGAGTCTTCAGTCTCTTTCCTCCCAGCTTGGCTTCTTGTCGTTGGCATCTTCTTTCTTGCTGCCCCTACTCCTATCAATCTCAAACAGGTACGCTACCAAGGGGAGCCTGTTCGAGGATGGATAATCGTGCAGGATCGGAAGGGAAGGAACCGCCCAGCAGAGAATGTACGCATCCGCGGGGTGCTCAGTCGCTGGCTGGAATGTCCAGGACCCTCAGCAGTGCCTACAGTCCGGCCCCCACGCTTACGCACACCGTACTGGCGCGGTCGGACTAGTTCACAATCGCTTGCGCGATATGTGGCAGCTCGCCCGACAGACTGCACCGCCTGGAAACGGCGTTAACTCGCGACAGACACCGTTTGGCACCGTTAGGTGGTGAATGCCGGAGCCACGGTACACCCGTGTAAATGTGATCGTCTCTCTCACAGGAGTAAGCAACGAGGGATCAACGAAGCCGCGATCAGTAAGTCTTGATCGCGGCTTCGTTGATCCCTCGTTGCTGGTTACACTTTCTTCACACACGAAGTTGATGCCGCGATGCTGATTTCTTCTTATCCGGCGAGCAATGGACCAGACGATATTAGCTACGCACTCGAGCCAATATATAGACGATCGTTCCCCCGATGTTATGGACTGTATTCTTCAAATAAAACGCTTCTTGTTTCTTTCTTCTTTTATTGGAGACCGATGACCGTGAGAGCAGCTAACAAAATCCAGCGCTCACGGCCCTATACTTATACTAATAACATAGGTCTTACTTAGTGACTAAAGCACCCTAGTGTTTACTGGCGAAAGGATAAAGATAGCACCTACGTTACTCTTTTCAACGCGTTCAACAGCCACCCTCAAAACATCGAAATACTGAGGGAGGCAACCGATGCGCATCTCCTATCTCTTTCTACAACATTTCACAACTACCTACCGATAGCCTAACAATTCCCACTCGCAACATTCTACCTCTGCGGGTTTTCCTACCTACCCTACCTACCCTCGGAATGTGCGAGATGGGGGACAGGGACAGACTATTGGTCTTACCGGTCCCACACTGCCTGAGTGGGACGACCAGACAGGGTCTCCTTCGCCCCTGTACCAAACTACCTACTTTATATTTTATTATTAGTTCCTACCTGCCTAACTTACTGCAAGTGGGAATCACCTATAGATAACCGGTTTGCTATCTTTATTAAATAAAACAAGCCCTGAGCTAATTTACATTGTTTCTTACGCTAAGCCCTATGAGAAAATTAAATTTTATTGAATCCACAAATATCTTATACTAAATTACAACATTCAAATATAAACATAAAGTAACTGATTGGGTGTCCGTAACATGTGGATTTTATGATAAAAAAAAATTACCTTTAGTCATTATCCAGAGAGAAAACAGGGGACTTTGTTTGTATGAAGAAATAGCGCCTAGGTAGTATTTCCTCTTAAAAGGTCGTGTAGCATCGCGTACGCCTGTAACTTGCGTCACTGCTGAAACATCATCAATCAACGCTTTTCTCGTTATTCGCGAGTGTCTTTTCCGATGTCGTCACGTAATAAGTCTGTTGCCGTGGACCTTATCACAATGTGGCAAGGTTCATTTTTATACAAGCCAATTTCTTGTGACATATGTGAGTCGGTAAACATATGGAGCGAGAAAAAATTATGCGAATTACGAGCCATTTTATGCATGGATATTTGGTATAGGCAGACGACTTTTTAATAGTACGTAGGTACTTGTAAATGTCTAGATAGTTCTTTATTTGATTAGATCTAGGTTTAGTTAATATATAGTTCTATGGAACCCTCGGGGCGTGAGATCAACACTTTCTACTAATTGGCTTGTTAGTTTTTAATAGCAATTCTTCACTTTGAATAATGACGACCGTCTTGGTGTAGTGGTTCGCGCCATGGACTTCTAAACCAGGCGGTTGCGGGTTCGAATCCCGCAAGAGGCAAATGTTTGTGTGATGAGCACGAGTATTTGTACCTAAGTCATGGATGTTTATAAATGTATATAAGTATGTCTATCCGTTATGTCTATCCGTTATCCTAGTCACCAAAGCACAAGCTCACGCTTAGTTTGGGGCTAGGTAGTTGGTGTGTAGTTGGTGTGTTCAATTTAATACATAATTGTAGTGTACTATAGTTAAAAGTGTGAAATCCGAGTTCACAATTTTTTTATACAAATGTGTCGAATAATATTATAACGGCTGTTTAAAAATTAATCATATATTGGTGAACTCGACCCTTAGGCCCACTTGCCCACGTCCGGATCAGCTAATCCGGATTTGTTCAAATGGGCTTTCAACTCAGATCATAGGCGTTGCGCTAGTCTGGATTAGTTAAACCGGACTGGCGCAGGTGGACCTTCCGGATTAGCTGATCCAAACTTAGTGTTTTTAAAGCAGTCGTTTAATTATAGATAGATAACTCTTTATTGCACACCATAACAGAAAATACAGTGAGTACAGCGATTAACACAGAAAAATGTACAATGTAGGCGGTCTTATCGCTATAAGCGATCTCTTACAGACAACCTTTAGGTAAAGGAACATACTCATTCACAGGAAGAGGGAGTTTGGTGCAAAATCATAGAATAGGTGTAATGAACAGATAAATAATAATAAATAAAATACATAAAAATAAGTAAATATACCTACATAATAACTCATACATATTCATGCATACATACAAATAAATACATATATACCAATATATAGGAGGTGCTTGTGGCGCAGTGGCGGCAGCGCTTTGGTAGTGATACCAAAAGTTAAGCAACCCACGGCGCGGTCGTGATTGGATGGGTGACCATTCCGACCATTTAAGTGACATCCATGACAAGCATCTCCGTGCTTCGGAAGGCACGTTAAGCAGTTGGTCCCGGCTAATATCTGTGGTATTAGTCTAGGGCGGCTTGATAACTTCTGACAGTAAGGTTTGTCACTTGCCTTACATACACCCCTCCACCAATCCGCACTGAGCCCGCGTGGTGAAGTATGGCTCGTTCCTCCTCATAGTTGAGGTGAGGCCTTTTCCCAGCAGTAGGATCTTATAGGCTGACTTATATACCAATATGAGAAGTACTTGTCCAACGTCAGTAAATAAAAGTATTTATTATTGGAGAAAATGATCTTTAAGTCTATTTTTGAAAATAGCGATGGACTCTGAATTATCCTTTACTGAGCGCAGTGGTAATGATTCCATAGCTTATCTTAATAGGTTTTATACTTACTTATCGGTATAGCATGGGCATGATTTGCCAAACTTAAAGCATACGACTTGCTAAAGTTCATAAGTCAGAAAAATAATAAAAATCCTTATAGTAAAAAAAAACACGAAAAAAGCCGTGAACCACGATTAAGTAATGGCTTGGAATTGATAAAGCCAGATTGTAAGCCCTATTCATTAAATTAATTGAAATGAAATGCTTAAGTAGAAAAATTGCGAAAAATTAAATTGACACCAAACTTCCCATCGCATATTATGGTTTGTTAGCCATTTTAGACGAGTTTTACTTAGAAAAACCTATTATTGTACTTACTCGTGTTAAAATACCCTTAATTTATTCATCTAAAATTATGATTGTAGTTTGTATGATGTTCTGGAGTTCTAAAAGTCGGATATCCTGCTAAATTCTCTTGATTTATTGTTCTCGTGATTGCAATTAATTTTGGTTAAACAACTGTCAAAAAAAATAATTGCAGCTGTTTGATTATTATTTGCCCTTTTATTGATTTTATAAGGTAATTTACGGACAATTTACGATAAATATTCATATTTAGTACTTATAATGATAATGTGGATGATAGCACAAAAAAAAATATTATGGCGACGTTGGTCGTTCGCAAGTTGTGAAAGGTCGACTGTATCTCTGTTGTTCAAAAATATAAACCTTTAATTTTCCTAAAGTCTGAGTTTATTGCTCGGTTTTACGTACCGGCCTATCGGCAACCGCAACCACAGTATATCACGGCGCGGACGCGGTGAGCGATCCGGTGCCAGAATTGCACTGCGTACTCGGCCGCACGTCAGCCTACCCCACTTTGACCTTGAGACCACCTTTATTCCCTACGTAATAAAAGCTGTTCTCGCAGTTCAAATGGGTAACCTAGCGTGCTGCCGACTGTACCATCAATACTTGATGAAGTGGGTGGATTCAATATTTTTGGCAACCGCGGCCGATTTGTATTAAAAACTGGGTCTTTTAAAATATATTTGGGTATCTAATTGACTGTTAAATGAAATTACGATTTCTTTTTTTATTTTAACATTTCGTTATTTCTTTTAATTATGTTTTGTTGGCACAAATGAATTTAATGCTTACAAAAACTAATTATTTAATATTATTGACATGGTAACACCGAATGATGTAAGTCTGTGGTTTAGTATATAAAAAGTCTTGAACGCTCGTTTCTCTCTCTTCTTTTCGTTCTACGAATCACTGTGCTAGGAAGCAGACGTTATACCTTCCTTGTATCTCGTAAGTGATAAATACACGAGACTAACTGATTCTGATTTAAATCTGTCTTTTCCTTTTTTTGCTCGTAACCCTATTTCCTATATGTTTTGCAGGTTTTTACAGAAGTACTTCTTACAAAAGTAAATTTTGCACACAAAAATTCTATGGTTGATGAATTTATGTGTGCAAAATGTACTTAATAAAACTTGCGAAGAAAATTAAAGAAATAACCAAATGTTAACCTCCCTACTCGTAATGCTCATGCCACTACTAAATACTTGAGTAGGTCAATATTATACGGCATATTTGAAATGTTTGTCTGCGCTTAGTCATGTCACCTATCTGTCGTTGATTCCAAATTAGCTATCTTATACCTATTTAGACAAGTGTAAGGTATACTCGTAGCAGTGGCATATTCATTAAGGCGGTCCTGCACGAAATTGAGAAAATTAACGTATTTCTAAGTCACTTGTACGATGAGCTGAATTAGTTTAATACATTAAAACAACATATTTACGTTAGCCATATTATTACACAAGGTCCTCGTCTTGTTGAAATTGGAAACAAATTCTTCATGACATAATTAACATGACTTGTAGCTAATGATATCTAAGAGCATTTTTTTTTCGAAAACTTGGTGTTTTTTACGCATCTAATATTATTTTGTACATGAAAATAATTGTATTGATATTTCGCAGGTCCATTTTAATATACACGAATAAAATATAAATAAGAAAATATGAACACTTTTCAGTTTTTAACACAAATGTCTGATGGTTTTGCGCATTGCGCAGAATAAAACTATTGTTCTAATTAAATAATCAAGTCTAAAACTTAAAAGCAAGTGGATTTAATTACTAATGGTATTAATAAGTTCGATTCTGTTTGAAGATCGTTTAGACTTACTAGAACTCGAAGTTCTTCGTTCGCGCGGCACCATCCTTAATAGCATTAGTAAGAGGAGTTATTTTGCCGTAAGGAATAAACAAACTCACATACTGTTGGTTTTGTTGGATGCATGCTTAAATATAAGTAGGTTCAGTGCACAACGCATTATTAATTTTACAACAGCATGAGATATCTTGCTGTAAGTTTTTTTTTCATTTATTTATCCAAAAAAAAAATTTACAAAATGACTTCAAATTATGCAACATTCAGTAAACCAATGAGGTTTGTAACGAATTTGGCGCAACTGGGTTAGGAAGGCAAAGGGGAGCGCTTCCTACCGACCGGTTGTTATGGTCGGGGACCAAGGTCCAATGGTCACCGTCTTGGTTTATCTATATGCAGTCAAGCTCGTGCTAAATCTTACATATCGCGGTTTGTGTTGTATGGAGCGGGCTATCAGCGCCATCTAGCCTGTAGGAGCCGAGTCAGGGCGTCGCGTCTTGAAGTTGCTTGCTAGTGTTAGCGACAGTGGTAAGATGTCGCTACACGAATGTCGTGCTAGTCTACGACGTCGTCATTTTGTTTAAAAAGTGAGCTTCTTAACTTATTTTTAATATAAGTCTGACATCATTAGTACGCAAGTCCGGCGGTAATGCATTTATAAGTCGAGGAACCAGGTAGTAAGTAGCTTCATTACGTATGGAAAAACAAGGTTACAAAAATGATTTTAAAAGTAATTTTGAAAGTTTCACTTGATCCTACTCTTTCATGCATATACACGGTTGTAATGCAGATTATTTTATTATTTCACTTATAATCTAAATATTCCTGCGTGCTGTGAAGCAGTTTTGAACCTACCATTCCCTTACAATTTCTCAAAATTTCGAAAATTTTTAAACATTTTTAAAATCATCGGATAATTTATTATGAATTTTTATACACATAATAAAAGTATTGTTTGACCATTGGTTTAACAAGTTTGTTTCTATATGCAGCGCGCAGGTTGCGATTTGTCGTCTGTACCACCACTTATCAACCAATAAAGTTCTCGTATGGGGATGGATAGATAGATAGATAACTCTTTATTGCAAACCATAACAGACAAATACAGCAAGTACAACGATTTACACAGAAAAATGTACAATATAGGCGGTCTTATCGCTATAAGCGATCTCTTTCAGACAACCTTTAGGTAAAGGAACATAGCCATTCACGGGAAGGTTTGGTGCAAAAATCATAGAATAAGTTTAATAATAATGAACAAAAATAAATAATAATATATAAATAATCAATAAAATACATAAAAATACCTACATATAAATCATACATATTCCTGAATACATACATATAAATATAAATAAATACCAATATGAGAAGTACTTGACCAACGTCAGTAAATAAAAGTATTTATAATTGGAGAAAATTATGTTAAAGTCTATTTTTGACGATAGCGATGGACTCTGTCTGACTGTCTGATAGTCAAAGAAGGTAAGGAGTTCCTAGAGCGTTCTGATAGGAGAGTAAAAGAATCAGCATAGTATTTAGTAGAATGATGGGGGAATTGGAGGTGGAACTTTTTAGATGCATTTCGTGACCTCGTGCCGGTTGCAGAAACTGGAAGCGCTCTTTTAAATATGACGGGGATTTCGGATTAAATAGTATAGAAAAAAGCAAGGATAGAATATGACAGTTACGCCGAAGTCGAATGGGGAGCCACTTGAGTCGAGCACGGAATTCGATTTGGTCCAAAAATGTTGTTTTAAAAATCGAATCTGTCTCGTGCACACGCTGTAAACATGACCAGAATAATATTCAGACTGTATTTATTGAGCATGTGTCCGGGAATTAGTCGGAATGGACAAAGCGGGATGAAGGCTTTGTTTTATACAAACAACACAGTTATGTATCCATTTCGAATTGGCAGGCCTCTCATTGGACCGGCGAAGCTGTGAGTCAGAGTTCTCACTATAATGGTATGTATACCTCGGGTTGATGTTGACTGTACCAATACTCATATTTTTGAATGTATTGTTTATTTTGTGGCTGGTTCATACAAAGCGAAAAACAGCGAGTGCACGTATATTTCAAATATTAATATTCCACTATTTAATCTAGGCTCTATTTCACCATGCGCAAAAATATGGTATCACTGTGCTGAAAGGTGCGACTATTTTAAATAAATAAAGTTATTAAATCATAGTAAACTAGCTCATTCTACCAGCTCCCATTTACATCTTACGTTCAGACGCACAACAGGATACCACTCATACTGTATTGATATTCCAACGATACAAACTAAGCGCTTCTTTTCGTCTTTTATAATGCGCACAACAAAGATATGGAACTCACTACCCGTGTACTGACCTGAGTACACTGGTTTTCAACGGATTACAACCCCCAAAGTCAGAGTTGAATGGGCTTCTTCTGAGTGGGCTCGCTCCACGTAATAGTTTAGAGTCGTGACTATTTGGTTTTTTTTGCTCTTGAGCAAACCCATTCAAATAAAACTTTGCAAAAACACAAAGTTCCGAAACACACAAAAATCCGTTCTCTATTTGTTTTTCTGTATAAGAACTGCTCTTAATAGCTGTAACTGTTATTACTAGTACCTTGGCGTGATGCTTAGTAAAAGTCATGCGAAAGAACAGTGAGCTCTGTGAAATCCAAAATATCTTGATAACTACTGGAAAATTGCAAAACATTTATATATGGGTTTCATTGTTTTAGATGGTGGTCACTTAATACCAGGCATCGGCTTGAATCACCCTGTCAATATATATTTTTTTCTCTTAATTTTATGTAGGCGCTTTAATCTATATCAAAATCACGATGTTACGGCAATTCAAGGTACTATTATGTATTCTATGTTTCAGGTAGTTACAGTGGAGCGACTGCCGTCTGAACTCCGCATCTCTGTTAACAGGGGAACCTGACCAACAACTCTCTCTAGACAGGGTCTAACAAAATCACATTATTTTTATTATTACAATTCTTTTAGGGGGTAACTCAAATAGAACAACTTTTTCTATGGGACCAACATCGAAATCCCAAAAAAAATTGATTAGCTGATCACTCCTTTTGAGATTTTGTAGGTAAACTATCAGATTTCGATGTTGAACTCATAATAAAAGTTGTTGCATTTGATGAGTGAAAGCACCTTCAAAGAAAAAATCTGCGAAAAATACACCTTTTAATTTTAAAACACTTATTAGCTGTTACAGTCTTTATGTGAAAATAATTATTTTTTGAGATTTCGATGTTGGTCTCATAGTAAAAAATGTTGTATTAGAGCAGCAGAATTACCCCCTAAAAATAATGTAGTTAATTTTGAAAGACTATATATACCTAAAATCTAAATCTAAATTTCTAGCCGCCTTCCGAAAAGAGGTAAAACTTTTATTAAATTTTCACTAGTTTTGTTTCTAGTTGTTTGATTTTAATGAGAACAGTCACCATGTCATATACTCATAACTTTTTCTTTTTATTGTAACATCTTACTAAGTATATTTACAAATACTAGACAACTTAATTTTTAAGAACTTTTTTCTAATATATTAGGCAAGCTACGTTCACCTATTATTGACTGTGCATTTAGCAAATACTAAAATTGTTACCTTACTACCCAAGATATAATGTAACAGTTGTTGGTAATCTTAATAAATAAATAAAAATAAATAAATAAACGGAACGCATGTTATTTTTGATTTGTTGGTAATTTTCCTCAAGTAACGTCTCATTAAGAATTTAGTCCTGATAAGGTTTTTCTGGGAAAGCTACTGAAAATGTTATTAAGGTCAAGCTATTTAATGTAATTTATAAATTATAACGACAGTACATACTAACATTGTATAGAAGTTCAGAAAGCCCGTTTTTAGAAGAATTTAGTAATGATGATCAAAACCGAAGCTTATACAGTGTGTCCCTGGATAAAGTGCAATCCCGAAAGGGGATGAAACTAGACCATGAATCATTGACTAGAAAAATATTAAAAAAATATAAAAAAATATTGTAGGATTTATTGGTATTTTAAGATTTTGATGTTTCATTAAGGACTCTATGTACAAAAGTATTGATTTCTTCCAAAATAATGGGTCTATTTCTTTGAAAAAAAAAACAGTATGCCTAATACCTGGCGATGACCATGAAATAATAAATAGTCCGTAAAAAAGTAACTATCTTGGGTAAAAAAATGTATTTTTATGAAAAAAATGATTTTTTTAGACGTTTATTTTAAAAAACTTCAAATTACTAAAAAAATGTGCCCTATAACTATGTAATTTTATAGCTTACTTTTATTCTTTACAATTTTAGCTTCCAAATAAAAAAAAAACCAATGTTCTAACTAAAAAAACACGCTATCTACGAACTTTTAAAGTGGAGCCTAATCGTGTTACCGTGCAGGTAGAGACCGTTTTTTTCCATTGTTTCCGTCTTTCAAGTCTGACTTTTATTACCTACTAAAATGTAAATAACTCCTACCTAGCCAATTTTTGAGTTAGAACATTGGTTTTTTTTTTATTTGGAAGCTAAAATGGTAAAGAATAAAAGTAAGCTATAAAATTACATAGTTATAGGGCACATTTTTTTAGTAATTTGAAGTTTTTTAAAATAAACGTCTAAAAAAATCATTTTTTTCATAAAAATACATTTTTTTACCCAAGATAGTTAATTTTTTGCGGACTATTTATTATTTCATGGTCATCGCCAGGTATTAGGCATACTGCTTTTTTTCAAAGAAATAGACCCATTATTTTGGAAGAAATCAATACTTTTGTACATAGAGTCCTTAATGAAACATGAAAATCTTAAAATACCAATAAATCCTACAATATTTTTTTATATTTTTTTAAATATTTTTCTAGTCAATGATTCATGGTCTAGTTTCATCCCCTTTCAGGATTGCACTTTATCCAGAGACACACTGTATATGTTATTTATTTATTTACTATGCATATAAGACCATTACAATTTTTTATAAACTCCTACGAGTCCTACTTATCCAATTGTTTCGGTTCTAGACCATGTGCGTCCTATGTGACGTTTTTATTGAGTTTGATCATTTCCTTTTTAGCTTGATAGGACAATACAACGAACACTCCAATTTTAGTTTCCCCAGTAAAAGTGGGCGTTTTAGACACAACATATTGTAAAGAAAATCCATACTTCAGGGGTAGAACAATGTATTAATCACTCTTAAACTTTCGCGTTTCATTATTAGAACACATTAAAACGGGGATTAACGCGACGGATAGTAGGTAAAACATTAAATACCTTTAATTTTTGCCTGACGTTTCGACCGGGTTACACCGATCGTGGTCACAGGCAGACTGGCTGGAGAACTGCGATGTCTTCACTCCGTATGTGGGGTAGATTCATATTCTTCTACCCTCACATTATTAACAAAATTCGTACTGCCGCTGCACACTACGCTAACCGTGTCCCTATTCTGTAAACCGGCCGCCGCGTCCGTATTCCGGTGGTTACTCAACTGCGACCCAAAACGAGGATGTGTAATGCTAATTACTGGATTCCATGTCGCAGATAGTTTGTAACTCTCTTCCCTATTGAAATTAACATGTTTTTTAATTTCAATAGCTTCACGCACAACTCTTGAATAATAGTGGCGATCTGTGGAGAGGACTTGCGTTTTATGAAATTCAATCCAATGATTAGTGCCCGCCTCAAGTAAATGTTCTGCAATCGCTGATTTTGTTATTTGTCGGTTTTTCACAGCGGCGATATGTTCTTTGACCCTTTCAGCCACCGTCCGTTTTGTTTGGCCTATGTATGAACTACCACAGCTGCAACCGATTTTATACACACCCGGAGTTTGTAACGGCAAGACATCTTTTGGTGTGCGCAATATACTGTTTACCTTTGATCTCGGAGTAAAAACAGTGGGTATGGAGTATTTTCTTAATAGGGAACCGACCTTGTCCGTTACTCCTCTTACATAAGGTAAAAATGCGGGATGTCTGTTTACGCCTGGACTTTTACCTTTCTTAATCGGTCTTTGCAAATGTTTTGTTGTCATTTTGTATCCATTATTTCGTAGTACCTCCTGAACATGATCCAGCTCTTGCTTTATATGCTCAGGGTCACAGAGGTCAAATGCTCTGTTTATAAGTGACGTCATAACGGATTGTAAATGTCTAGGGTGGTGGTGTGAGGTCGCATGTAGGTATCTGTCAGTGTGCGTTGGCTTTCTATAGACACAGTGTGATAGTGATCCATCAGATCGCAATGTTACTCTAACATCCAAAAATGGCAACGATTTGTCCTTCTCTAATTCACATGTAAATTTCATCTTTGGATGAATTGAATTAAGATGTTCTAGATATTGATCTACCTCTTGTGTGCCGCCTTTTATAATACTGAAAACGTCATCCACATATCTTTTCCAAAGCCTAATAGTTTTCGGGCCAAGGCGTAGCGCCTTTTCTTCAAAATGTTCCATCCAGAGATTAGCCAGTACAGGGGCTACGGGACTTCCCATTGCGACGCCATCAATCTGGAGGTAATATTGACCTTGGAAAAGAAAGTAGTTGCCATCAAGACAGTTCTTCAGCAGATCAATATAGTTAAAAGGCATTTCATTGTCACTCAACCTGTCCTTTACTATGTCCAAACACTCTTTAATTGGAACGTTGGTAAAAAGTGACTCGACGTCAAAACTTACCATGATCTCGTCTGGTTCCAATTTCAGGTTGCTTATAATCTGGACAAAGTGGCGAGAATCTTTTACAAAAGACGGTGTCCTTCCCACCAAAGGTTGTAACACAGATGCTACGTGCTTTGCCAGGTCATAAGTAGGCGAAGCTATCTGACTGACAATTGGTCGCAACGGCACGTTAGTTTTGTGTATCTTAGGCAGACCATACAGCTTCGGTGGTTGGTGTGGTTTAGGGCTATGTAGTTTTTCGTACTCGTCTTCTGTAAAAAGGTCTTGATTTTCTTGGATGAGAGCACTAATTCGTGCTCTCATCCTGTTTTTACTCCGAGCACGAACGTTCCAATTAAAGAGTGTTTGGACATAGTAAAGGACAGGTTGAGTGACAGTGAAATGCCTTTTAACTATATTGATCTGCTGAAGAACTGTCTTGATGGCAACTACTTTCTTTTCCAAGGTCAATATTACCTCCAGATTGGCGTCGCAATGGGAAGTCCCGTAGCCCCTGTACTGGCTAATCTCTGGATGGAACATTTTGAAGAAAAGGCGCTACGCCTTGGCCCGAAAACTATTAGGCTTTGGAAAAGATATGTGGATGACGTTTTCAGTATTATAAAAGGCGGCACACAAGAGGTAGATCAATATCTAGAACATCTTAATTCAATTCATCCAAAGATGAAATTTACATGTGAATTAGAGAAGGACAAATCGTTGCCATTTTTGGATGTTAGAGTAACATTGCGATCTGATGGATCACTATCACACTGTGTCTATAGAAAGCCAACGCACACTGACAGATACCTACATGCGACCTCACACCACCACCCTAGACATTTACAATCCGTTATGACGTCACTTATAAACAGAGCATTTGACCTCTGTGACCCTGAGCATATAAAGCAAGAGCTGGATCATGTTCAGGAGGTACTACGAAATAATGGATACAAAATGACAACAAAACATTTGCAAAGACCGATTAAGAAAGGTAAAAGTCCAGGCGTAAACAGACATCCCGCATTTTTACCTTATGTAAGAGGAGTAACGGACAAGGTCGGTTCCCTATTAAGAAAATACTCCATACCCACTGTTTTTACTCCGAGATCAAAGGTAAACAGTATATTGCGCACACCAAAAGATGTCTTGCCGTTACAAACTCCGGGTGTGTATAAAATCGGTTGCAGCTGTGGTAGTTCATACATAGGCCAAACAAAACGGACGGTGGCTGAAAGGGTCAAAGAACATATCGCCGCTGTGAAAAACCGACAAATAACAAAATCAGCGATTGCAGAACATTTACTTGAGGCGGGCACTAATCATTGGATTGAATTTCATAAAACGCAAGTCCTCTCCACAGATCGCCACTATTATTCAAGAGTTGTGCGTGAAGCTATTGAAATTAAAAAACATGTTAATTTCAATAGGGAAGAGAGTTACAAACTATCTGCGACATGGAATCCAGTAATTAGCATTACACATCCTCGTTTTGGGTCGCAGTTGAGTAACCACCGGAATACGGACGCGGCGGCCGGTTTACAGAATAGGGACACGGTTAGCGTAGTGTGCAGCGGCGGTACGAATTTTGTTAATAATGTGAGGGTAGAAGAATATGAATCTACCCCACATACGGAGTGAAGACATCGCAGTTCTCCAGCCAGTCTGCCTGTGACCACGATCGGTGTAACCCGGTCGAAACGTCAGGCAAAAATTAAAGGTATTTAATGTTTTACCTACTATCCGTCGCGTTAATCCCCGTTTTAATGTGTTAGAACAATGTATTCTTCAGATACTTAGTACAATTTGATACTGACGCTTACAAAAACGAAAAAATTAATCTATTGACCAGCATAAACCTACGGATCCTTATTTTATACGACAACCTTTCATGACGATGATTCTCAGTCGAATGCCCATCCATCGCACTTCCAGCCCGCTCCACAAGTTAAAAATGCGATAGGGTGGGGTAGCTTTCTGGGTTGCCATTACAAAAATAATGATACAGTTACTGTGCAAAACAATTATAGATTAAAATAACAATTTACGTTATAAAGAATTACTTTAGGAATAATGACAAATACTAATACTGGGTTAAGTAAAACTTAAATACAAAAATATGAATTAAAGCAACACACAAATAATGCTAATATTAATTCATTTTAATGTCTCAAATGAGGAATCACAACAATATGATTTCTGCAAGTTTTCAATCCTATTAATATAGTAAAGTAAAGTTAGCCTGTATAGATCCTACAGCTAGGCAAAGGCATCACCTCAACTATGAGGAGGTACGAGCCATACTCCACCACGCGGGCTCCTATCCTATAGATACACTTCCAAATTTTTAGGCGTTAGAGAACATATTCACTTTATAAACTATCATATTTTAAACATTCCTCAAATCTACTTTTCCGTTCTGTACTGTGTCCAAACTGGCGAAAAACATTTTCGCATAATGTCCTGGAAATTAAAGCGACCCTCATCAAAAATACATTGATTGCCTCGTATTCGTCATTGGAAACGTTGCGTGAGCGTGGCGAGCTGCCGAAATTACCTCTGCCGATTATTTTGCTGCCGTTAACTTGATAACCTATGTTTTTTGGTCGTTTGACCTCGTTTGGTCTAGTAGTCGGCACGCTGCCTTCTATCCACGAGGTCCTGGCTTTCGGATCGGTTTGCTTCGTGGTTGTTCTGTCTTAAAATAACTCAGAAACGGCTTCTGATAAGGAAGATGGTGGTGTCAACACCCCCGTGCCTCGGGAAGCACGTTTATAGTTTGACAAGTTCGTGTGCGATCTGCGGTCGCGTGGGGTGTGGAGGGCGAGGTACGCAAGATGTCAGCGGGTTTTGATGGGGGGTGATGTTGTGGTTGGCTCTTTCTCGCCCCCCTTCACGTCTTGCGGGGTTCAAGAAGTGTCGAGCAAGAACTTGTAGGACTACAGCCGTTGATGTAGCGGCTGCTCTCTCTCCGGTCACGTCGGATTGCCATCTCACCGAACTATGAGATTGCATCTTTGTGATGTACACATATTAGTGCCCTATATCTCCTGCTTACCTGGTTGATATTCTTGAAATTGGGCACCGTAAGCGAAATTCAGTTGAAGAGTACAAAAGCAATACCTTTATTTATTTATTTATCGAAGGGCGACCCTTTATATTATACTCATCTTATCATACTCAGTCTACGAAATGTTTTCCTCAGTGACCGGACTAGTTTGCATCCAGGGCAATTCTGCGACCTTTACCTGATTGTCGGTGATCTTGCTATTGCTAGTGGGTGTCTCACGCTGCTTTTTGTATCGATGTGTTTCCATTCCAGACCATCATAATCATCTTAGCATTATCCCGGTTGTACACTCGCACACCAGGGCCCAGTGTCCGCTTTGGACCATGATCCAGGATATGGCAGATCAGGTAATTACAGTGAAGCGAATGCCAACTGACCTCCGTCCTTGAGGGAACCTGACCAGTTGGATCATGGTTACATATTCAGTAAAGTATTAAGAGGTGCTTTTGACGCAGTGGCGGCAGCGCTTTGGTAGTGATACCAAAAGTTAAGTAACCCACGGCGCGGTCGTGATTGGATGGGTGACCATTCCGACCATTTAAGTGACGTCCATGACAAGCATCTCCGTGCTTTGGAAGGCACGTTAAGCAGTTGGTCCCGGCTAATATCTGTTGGTATTAGTCGTGAATCCTAGTCAGAGGCCCTAGGGTGGCTTGATAACATCTGACAGTAAGGTTTGTCACTTGCCTTACAGACACCCCTCCACCAATCTACACTGAGCCCGCGTGGTGGAGTATGGCCCGTACCTCTTCATAGTTGAGGTGAGGCCTTTTCCCAGCAGTGGGATCTGTATAGGCTGACTTTTTGTACATATTCAGTTAATGTGCATATTTCCTCACGATGTTTTACCTCACCGTAAGAGCATCGGTTAGTGAAATAACTAAAATAGCGGCACGTGAATGAACCCATTGGGAATAAGAGGTAACCCTCCAGCCACGACGCCACTGATACTACATCCCAGACCATATTGTCTGCTCTAACGGCTGATCTTTACGCAATGTAGTGCAAGCACACCTGGCTAGAGATTTAGTTGTATACCAAAACCGCCCCTATTACAACAAAATACGATACCGCAGTGTTAAGCTCGCTGTCATCCGTACGCTGACCGCTGCGCAGCGCAAGACATCACAAGTAAGCAGCCCTAGATCTACGATTTTTTCGAACAAGGGCAAAAACTTCTTAGTGGCGCCCACTCCCTCCCCCACACCCTCCACTTAGTATGTGTTCAAAAACTAACTAGGTGTATGGAAATACAAAAGTTTGTTTTTTAACTATATAATATTAAGATTCGATGATTGATAGAAACCTATTAAAATAAATAAAAATCTTAAGATATATCCTATGCCTTTATATATGTGTAAAAAAGCCTTACGTTATGTTTAGAGACCCTAAATTATGCCGAAGTTGAAAACCTACTAACTAGAATTACATAACCTCACTTGCACAAATTCACACACACACACACACACACACGCACACACACACACACACACACACACACACGCACACACACACACACTTTTTATTACTATATGCATGCATAAGTTCCTTTAAAATAAGACTGTGATTATTACCTGTAACTTATAAAACTGTTATCCACTGTATCCATAAGGGATGAGCGGGACATTCCCAACACAAGTGTCTTTTGACTACTTAAAGGGAAGTCTCAGCAATTTATTTGTAATTAACTTTAT
Organism: Pyrausta nigrata; assembly: GCA_949316185.1. Taxonomy (NCBI): domain Eukaryota; kingdom Metazoa; phylum Arthropoda; class Insecta; order Lepidoptera; family Crambidae; genus Pyrausta; species Pyrausta nigrata. The sequence continues at coordinate 2,298,176 of OX438943.1, forward strand.
TGAAATAAACACACTTTTATTTATTTATTTTATAAGATTGTCTGAGGCTTTTGCCCAGCAGTGGGACACAAACGGCTAACAAAAAAAAAATAGATTGTAAGAAAAGTGGCTTTAGGAGAGATCTTGGTTCAATAGTGACGACCGTCTTGGTGTAGTCCCTCGCGCACCGGACTACTTAACCAGACGGTTGCGGGTTCGAATCCCGCAAGGGGCAAATGTTTGTGTGATGAGCACGAGCATTTGTTCCTAAGTCATGAATGTTTATATGTATTTAAGTATTTCTATCTGTTATCCTAGTCACCATAGCACAAGCTCACGCTTAGTTTGGGGCTAGGTAATTGGTGTGTTTGATGATACAATTTATTATTCATTATTAGTGGACATTCTATGCCGATTATAAGTAAAGTAAAAAACACATTATAATAATGATTTTTGAATGACATCTTGCGACGTTAGCTTTAACGTTCCATTCGAAGCATAGAAATACTATCCAACCAAGACCGTTGTATATCAAGAAGCTGCTTCATCCAGCAAACAAAACTAAACTGCGTCTGTCATTGAGGTATAAGGATCATTTATTTATTCTATTCCCATTCGGGGTGCTTAATCGCTCAACCGACATTCCCGAATTCGTCGTAATATCTCCTAGATCCCGGATAAATCCCTAATAAATGGCTGACAATCAGCAGATCCTAGGAATTCGGTCACGCCTTATCGATGTCAGGTCTTACCGAATAATTTGCCAGGAGAATAACCCACAATTGTCTAGTAATATGAAACCAGTAGCTTATTTTAAACTTTGAGTCATAAATTGATACAATCCGTTTAAAAGTAAGTAGAATCAAATAAGCATGGAAGTAACTAAGTAGTTATAACTATATTATAAGTATTATGCCGTCAACAAGAAACCTGGATACTGTTAGTGTAGTTTGTCGAGCTGACTGTACAAGTTCAACAAATAATCAAAGTGTGCAGGTAGAAGAAAATATTTCAACGCGCACGAGCAGACGACGCCGAGCTACTACAGTCAACCCGCGACCATGATTCGTGCAACCGAATCGAAACGTCTCGGGAAGGTAAATACAAATTTTCCTTTTAAAAAAGTATTAATTAGTTGCATTAAATCCCGTTTGTGTCGTGAAGTGTATAGTTATAATCTGTATCTACAGAAAACAAAATTTTCTCTGGTGTGTGAAATCATGTGAAATGGAGAGGCAAACGAAAAACGACTCTACGGCCTTACAATTGCATTTATAAAATCTACCTTTCATTTAAATATCAGGTAGATATTAAGATATCTACTTAGCGATTAGGTTGCCTACATTGTACATATTTTAAGAAATTATTTTGTTATTTATTTATTCAAAAACCACATCCAACTAACAGCTTTGAGACAATTTCTTTTATAGTGCGCAATTAAGAGATATCTTTTCTATCGGGTTACTGAAACAACTCAATTGAAACAAGAATCTTTAAACGAATTTATTTCAATTTGAACTAGTCGTAAATGAATTTTCAGTTTTGGAAACAAAGCATAGAACTGTAATATAATACAGAATCACAATACAACTTGGTAATAATAGAGTTACTCTTGGTAAGGCCGGGGCTAAACATTGAGTGTACCGTTTACATGAATAGTGTGATATTTTTTTTTATTGCTGCTCTGTAAACTCATGCTGTACTCTTTAAAATCGTGTTATACAAGACCGTCTCGTTGGTCTAGTGGTCAGCACGCTGGGTACTATCCACGAGGTCACGGGTTCGAATCCCAGGTCGGGCCGAGAGTGTTTGGGTTTTACTGTCTTGAAATAACTCAGACACAGCTCCGGAGTCAGGAAGTTGATGGTGCTAACAACCCCGGGCCTCGAAAAGCACGTTAAGCCGTTGGTTCTGCGCCTGATTTCCTACGGTCATATCGGACTGCCGTCTCACCAAATTATGAGAGCGAAGGAACAGAGAGTGCACCTGTGTATTGCGCCTTACACTTGTGCACTATAATATCTCCGCCGCGCTGTAGCCGAAATTCAGCTAGGAGGACCTTATTATTATTATACAAGGTAAAAATATTTTTCGAAGTTTGAACACAAAGCACAAGCATCGCTTCTGCTATGAAATGGTTTGGTCATGCTATAGCACACAGGAGCTCAATGCAGATGGTAAAGGGATGACTATAGTGAAAGTGAACATTTTTGTAGATATAATACAACTGAAAACATTGTTTTCTATTTATATTTTTAAAGTTTGTGTTTTCGTTCAAGCCGATAGATCTCCACAGCCGGATATAATTAGCAATTTCCACAATCGGTCTTTATGGCTTTATCAGCCTTTTAGAAGTCTACAAGAAACAATCAGTTCTACAGCGAATTTCCCTATCGCCAATTGTGTATGCAAAAGTCACATCTCTATAGCTTTCATCAGTTGTCATACATTTTGTTACATGCATACTTCGCTGTAGAAAAGATGCCATCATGTTTAGGGGCTCTGTATCTGATCAGGATATATTTACGTGCCGTACTTTTATTCTAAGTTTGAGATACCTACATATATCATCATCATCCTAGCGGTATCCCAGGTGTGCACTCGCACGCGTGGGCCCAGGGCTCGCTGACCATGATCGAGGATGTGACAGATCAGGTAATTACAGTGGAGCGACTGCCACCTGTCCTCCGTGACCCTGTTAACAGGTAAACCTGACCAGTTTTGGCTCATGGTTACACATTCAGTCGCCTGTATGTGCACATATGGTTATGGTCTCCTTACAATGTTTTCCCTCACTGTAAGAGCATCAGTTGGACGCAGTTTAGCAATAAGGATCCAAACCACACAATGTTGCATTTGAGATATTGAAGAATAAACTTCAAGCTTTATTTGCGCAGTAATGGATTGCTTGCGCTTAAGTTGTTATTAAGAGAAAATCTTTAAAAAAAAACGTTTTTTTATGCATACATTTTTTTATCAATTTGGGCTTATATGTATTGAGATATTAAGGTAAAAGCTGGTTTGGAACCTTTTTGATAAACGCCATTTTTCATTATACTATTCTCATAATTCATTTCCCAAAAACAATCCAGTGGAGTGTATTATTTAATAATAAAGGATTTATATAATAAAACAACCCATTAATTGTAATTAATCATTATTTATGTTAACTTAAACCATATTGTTTACTTCTTAAAATAAAATAGGAACATCAAAATGAACAATTATTGCATACCGCTTAATTTTCTTCTTGTTCTTGATTTTCAATATTGAAATCCGGTTCACCCCCAAAACCGTCAATATCGTCTTGAAGAGTACTGTTACCTTGAAGAGAATTATAAAAATCTAAACAGTCTTTTGGAATAAACTCAAAAAGCGATTTTAAATCATCCAATTTGGCCTGAGGAATTTCTTTTCCATTTGGCCATAGTAAAGTGAAATCATTTTGTGTTAATTCTAAAGACTTTCCCTTAATTTTCTTTTCAATATTTAATTTTTGATGTTTTTCGTTTTGTGTTTTTATGAATATGGTGTGCATGTATTCTTTTTTCAATAAAATTTCTTTTGTTTGCAGCCAATTTACTTTTTCCTTGTTCACGCAGATCTTTCTATTAACTATGTTTTTTTCTATTTTCTTTGTGCTAAAAAAGTCTTCTTTTGACATTCTTTGTACTTGTATTGGATTCTTTTTCTTGCTCCTTTTTATAACCGCAATATATTCATCAGCTGTGTAAATTCTCTCATGATACTTTAGTTGTGTTTCAATTTTTGAGAAGTCGGTGTCGTTGGGCAAGAATGTGTGACCTGACTCTAGATACTTGAGTGTTATTGTTTTTAATGACTGGTGTTGGTTTAATATAGCCTTCAGCATGAGCACAATTTTTATATTCCGGTTTTGACCACCGCAGCAGTCGCTCCACAAAACCAAGTGTTGTACTTTTGAATTTAGTTTATTTTTTATATATTTTATCAAGCACGACCCAACTTCTTGCGCCCCTCGGCCTGCTTCACCCTCAATCCATACATAACAGTGTGCACTCTCGTCTGAACCCGCATGTATGCCACAATTATAAAGCCAGAGTTGGCGTTTATAAAAAACTATGCTGGTGGGGATACGAGGCAGTGGTAGTGTCTTTTCTAAATCAAATGTTAGACATTCAAAATCTTCGTCTGTTTTAGCCTTCAACAAATCTTTTTTCATATTCTCTCTTAAATCTTCAGCTCTTTTTAAGTGTTTTAATCTTTCTTCTTTCAGTTTTTCTTGTCCTTCATCAGTACAGTTCTTAATTTTATTATTAAATGTATCACATCTACTGCAAGTATCTTTTTTCAGGCTCTTGCACCGTAAATTAAAGTTAGTAAAAAAATTTTTTTTTTGTGTGTTAAATGAAACGGGGGCTTTTGCAGCTTCATAAACTTCTTTATGTTTTTCTAAATACAGCTCATAAAGTTTTTGGTTAGTCATTCCTAACTTCAGATACTGACAGCCACTGTTTTGGTCCCTCCTGTAATGAGACTCGTATTTGGGCAATGAGTCAATAAAGTCTTTAACGAATTTAACGTCTTCTTCTTGAGTTTTATTCCAACCACCTACAGACTGTCCCCTTTCATCATTGATGCATTTGTCTTTGCGAAATTTTCTTAAACTTATATCTACTTTTTTAGGCGTGATTTGAAAATTATTCACGAACATGTTTCTACAAACTTCAACATTAGCAATTTTATATGTTCTCGTGAACTCTCTAGGTTTCTTATTGCCACTCTTATTTCCATGAACAACAGTGTAATCTTTTTTTTGGAGTTTCCTTTACGCAATTAACAATATATAAAAGCTGAGCTGTATAAGATCCTAATGCCACATACCTTTGGAATTCCACTTCTATTTTTTCTTTTGAAATTAATTGATGACATTTTTTACTGCATGAACAAGTATAATCACGAAACACTAAGGAATTGACGTATTTAGTTTTACCCTGATATGGTAGATTTTCGTATTTTCTCTGTTTTCTCTCACGTAATGTATAATCCTGGTATTTACGTTTACGTCTCTTTTTGGGGCGACTGAATTGGGGGGAGTTACTGAATCTAAGCATTCATTTGTTGATAAAAGGCTTTCTGATTCATTACTTGTTTGAGTAGTTTCGTCGTTAGTTGAGTCATTAGCATCGGCATCGGGAATCAAAGATGTGTTAATTTCTTTTTCAGTTTCATTGTGCGCAAAAGCAACAGCTTTTGTTTTTCTAGATCTTACTAAAGTTTCCTGATCGCTCGAGTCTTCCTCACTGTTTGGTATAAAATTTGGATCATTATCGGAGTCACTGGCTAGGTCGTGTAGTTCCTTAGAGTGAGTATTCTGCCGTAAAGTTTTGTTTAATTGTTCGGGCTCTATTTCTGACACATCATTATTCGCTATGCTCGTTTCAGACCCGTTTTCAATAAAAGATTCACTTAAGGTCTGATAAATTTCAAAGGTAAGTGGAGACATCGGACGCAGTGGTGATGAGTTTCTTTCTCTTGTTCGCAATCAGAAGCATCTATTTTTGAAGTAGCTTTTTTTGTAGCCACCAATGGAGTTAGTGGTGAATATGTTGGCGCTATAGGTGACTGGAAATCGCATTGTTGTTCCTCATCTAACAAAGCTATAGTTTTGGCTGAAATGCAAATTAATATGCTAAACTAAAAGCCCATCCTATGCTTAAATAAATGAATGAATTAAAAACAAAACAAAAATGAAATCTTAGCATTACCACTTTGTAAATCATCAGCATTTGGTTCAATGTTGCATACTGATATCAGTCCAGGCAGTGAATTAAAACATTTATCAGGAGCCAAAGTAATATTAGTACTAGATGATAAAGTAAGATCAGTGTTATCTAAAACAAAATATAATCTGATTATTACAAGCAAGTAAGCACAAAATACGTAGAAGAAGTCACGCCCAAAAGTTATTGGAAATCGAACATTACATTTGTAATGTTGTTATATATATATATAACTTATAAACCAGTCAATCGGAAAATCATTGGGGGACCTCTCCCCCAATGATTTTCCGATTGACCGGTTGAAAGCGGCTTGGAATAAATGAACATGCTAAATGAAAGCCCACCCTACGTCTAATTAAATGAATAAGTTCAAGAAAAATAAAAATTAAAGTTGAGCATATTACCATTAGCAAATGCTAATGGTAATATGCGATATTCAACTGTAAACCAAATGGTTTACAGTTGAATATCGTCACCGTTTCAGGCAATAAATTAAAATCCTCATCAGAAAGCAACGTAATATTCAAACTAGATGGCAAAGTAGTGCAATCATCAACTGAAATAAAATAATTACACATCATTGCTACAAAGCGGTAGATCAGATTATGCATAAAAAGTAAATAATTACAAAAATGAATTAAGTTGCAATTTTATTATAACCTCAAAACTTACCATCTTGTTTTGAATCGTTGTTTTTATTTGAATCACTTAAAGCACTGAAAATTCGGTCTACTCTCTTCATTTTTACACATTAAAACACTATTTACAAATAAAACTTATATTCAACGAAATTTATTAATGAATACCATCTATTGCTATCAATATGCACAAAATGGAGTCGCAAATGACAGTGTTGCAAGTGTTTAATTTTTATTTTATTTTATATATGGAAGTTTTTTAAAGTATAATATTTATCATGTTTATAATGAAGTTAAATAATAAAATATATTGAAAAAACTATAGGGATCGTTATAATGATTTAAAACACATCATATTTTCAAGAAATATAAATCCTCAAAAAGAATCCAAGTCACCTGGATCGTTTTTGTGATTTTATCGTTAAACTCTTTTCAACTCAAGTAATTTATCAAAAAGGATCCAAGTATTCTGAATTGTTTTCGTGATTTAACTAACTAACTCTTTTCAAGTAAAAGTAATTTGTCAAAAAGGATTCAAGTGTTTTGGATCGTTTTCGTGATTTAATTTTAAGATTTGTATCTTTCACCAGCTATTTCACTATAATGATTCACAGAGATTGGATCATTTTTGTGAAACTAAAATATGCACCCATTGTACATGTGGGATGGTAACTTACCTTTAAAATAACCATAAATATTGATCTTTTACTTTGACACTTTTTGCTACATGGTAATATAGACCTTAATGACCACTTTGTTATACTTCACTCATTTTCGACGACCTTGTGGGATGGATCCTTTTTGCTAAACTACGTCCCAGTTAGTGAAACAACTAATGAACATAGCTCAGAAAAAGTCATTGGTACATGGCGGCACGTGGGATCGAACCGGTACTTCCCGCATTAGAGGCAACCCGCTAGCCACTGCGTCACCGACGCTTCTACACACATACTTGCTATCTATGAGGTGTCTTTTTCGCTTTCAGCAGGCCTGTGTATCTCCCCGCGTTGGTAGCAAAAACGTACCTACGCGCGGCAACCCTTACTTAGGGGCTGACGGGTTGTTGAGCAAAAGAAACACCAGGATATATGATAACTCGAGATTTATTTAATGCGAACGAGAGAACAGCACACAGTAGTAATGGCGACTATGGCGAGCGGAAGTAGCGAACAAAAAAAAAATTACTTGACACATCAATTTGACGTTGACACTGACATTGACAGATTCGAATGTGTCACTTATGAATAGTGATTTATTTACTTTACAACAAAAACAAGTTGCGTGTCGCTACCGGCCAGCGACACGCTCGCGCGTTTTATTCACCGGCGGCCGCGCGGCTACGTTGCTGGCTGGACGAGAATGAATAAAGAGGCGCTAGATGGCGTTAGAAGCTTCTCGTAGCAGTCAACCCTATCGTGTCGCGTGATATTACGTCACTGAATAGGTTAAGTGTATTATGAATCATATTCCAGAGCAATAAGTATGAAATTATCTTGCAATGGATTTTTGTAGGTGTCTACACGAAAATGTGCTTGACTCTGAGGCGAACTAAATTACGCCATATTGTTGACGACATTGAGTAGACATTTCTTTGAATACAATTGCTAAGTCATACTTCTGTACGAAGTACTAGCAATTATTCTGTGCTTTCAGTCAGGCCCCGGCCGATGAAAACGTCATTAATCACAACGGATACCCCGATTTAGTGAAATGGAAATTAATGACGCAGGTAACATCCGAATTTGTTGCGGATTACAATATACATTACGGTTTGCCTCAAATGTGTTGTGGTTTGATGTACAGATGGTGGCAAAAGTGTCGAGCGCTAGAAGGATAGCTTGTGATCGCTTTGTATGGTCAGGCTACGGATAGAAAAATAGATTTCCGTGAAGATTTTTATTATAAAATTAAATTAAATTTTGACTGTTGTCTTGATTATAAGGATAATTTGTCTAATACCTACCACCTCTGAAGGGTCGATTTTGGTGCCTTAATACAATAACATTTTCTACAGGACCTAAATCTAAAAATATCATATGTAAAAGCTACATTTTACTTTCGTAAAAATTATTGGTATAAGTAATTGGGCACTCAAATCGGCCCTTTAAAATTTGTTGGTGTCTCTAAAAAACTTTGTCAATATACTAATGGCCATGCTTATCCCGTGTAAAATCAGACATAGTCGTCTTTCGTCGAATCGGGCCATGATAGACGCCTATGGTTTGGTGGCCCATTAAATCTGACATCATTTATTCGTGCCCACACCTTTAAAAATGCATTTAGTTAGCTGAGATAATTACAAATAATCAAAGATTATCCCACAGAAAGCCCAAAAACAGGACTTTTTAAAACTAAGCCTACAGAAAACCCTAAAAAGGACTTTTTAAAACTCCACTTGTCTGTTTGCCTATTACCAACAGGTTAGGTAGGTACTCGTTAAAGTCCCCCGCCAGTCTGTGTTCATAACCCGGGCTTGGGTCAAAGTTGTTAAGTACAGGTTCATTGCCGCTTCCAGGGCATTTGTGTCCCTTATGTAATGCGGTCGGGTAGCCGCTACTAGCCAAAGATGCATAAAGTTATTGCTGGATGTGGCTTAGAAAAATATTCTGTTGCAGAGTTTTGGCTTGAGTTAAGCCTGTAGTAGTTGAGGTGAAGCCTTTGCCTAGCAGTGGGATTTATGTAGGCTAACTTTACTTTTTAAGCCTGAAGTATATGAAGTTTAATTTACACTGCAATGGCAGCGGCCAGCAGCAACCCCTCTACCGCATCGTCACTCACCATTAGGCGAGATTGCGGTCAAATGTCTGCTTATTAAAAAAACTCGAAGTACCTATATAAGGGCTCAACTTACACTATAATGGCATCGACCGGCTGCGACGAGCAGTTTAAATGTCGAAAGATTATGAACTTTAAATGTTATATCTTAAGAGAGAAAAGAAAGCGCAGTGTGAGGCCTTATGGCTGCACGAGCTAACTCGCTGCAAGCGTATCTATATTTATTGACATTGGATTAACTTGACATTTAATATTGCTCGCCGCGTTGCTGCCATCACAGTGGGATTTAACGTACCTTTATTTTTTTCTGTTTGGATGCTACACGCCGGAAACTTGACCGTTTGACTTACAACGTAAACGGACATAAAATAAGATTTAAAAAGGATCTTTAGTCCTTCTGATGGCATAAACGATATTCCATCGTTTTGTTCCTCTCTGAAGCACAAATTGTGTGCTTGAAGCTTTATAAATTTTATATTTTTTTGTAATCCGTGTATGCGTTACATATCCGAAGGCTGCCGTACATAACACAGGTTTATGTTTTGTACATTAAAGCTTACATAAATAAATAATGTTTTTTTTATATTAATTGCCACTTCCAGTTTTCTCTACATCTTGGCACAATCCCCTAAATGCCATGGCAAATAAAAGTGTTTGCGTCACTCATTAGGGTAAAAGCCTTCTCATATCGCATTGTTCATGACCACAGCCTTTCGATGAATCTGGAACATATTTAAATCTCTCTGTTTACACAGAGTTTCATTAATTAACTTTCCCGAACGAACTTGATGTGGTTAAAATTATTTAATTTTGCCTATGGCTGTATTTTAATAATACACATAAGACTTTGGTTTTTGTGTTTAAAAATGAATCATGACTTATTTAATATTGACAGACACAAAAATTACAGTTCGAGAGATTCAGGATACAGATTTTTAGATGACGAACGATATTCAGTAGAAATCTGCACGCGAGTGATTCAAAAATAGAGCCAAACTCATCCTGAATGAACCCTAGAAAGGGAGAAGTTTTTACAAAAAAAAAAAAACTTAGGAAGAATGCAGAACGAGTAAGATAGATGAATAATTACATCAACAGATACAATACATACATTGTTATACAGGGTGACAAAAATCTATGTATTTGTACACAAACTTTTGTCTCCCACTTTTCACTTCCGTCAAGTTCTTTTTCGACACAAAAAGTAGCCTGTTTAACTTTTTAAACTTTCTTGTTGTATTGTTTATCACTAACTACCCGTGACCACGAGCAGTTATTACGCAATTGGGCTAAAACGTCGGGAGTAAAAACAAAATACTTAGTTAGGCACGCACGTTGCATGATTTCCGTATTATTATAATGTAAGAGGCCAATATCCTACACCAATTCTCCATCTATCTCGTTCATACTCCAGGAATAGTATCAAAAAACTTGTTGAACAGTAAACTAACCATAGGGGTCTTGAACTCAAATACCCTAAACATACAGTCAGTTTCGGGCGTATAATGCCTGCCTAGTTTTAGCTCAAAATAATGTTTGTCCACTCGGCTCCAAGACGAGTCGTACACTTCCATTGTAAGCTAAGCTGTGGGTATTAAAGCAGTGTTTTAAGAAAGAGGTCGAGTTAGGGTGAATATGAACATGTTGATGTGTCAAACTCTAAGTACACCTTTGTAGGTTCGTAAACGACACACTACGGACTTATTTAGCGCATGAGTTAGTCGGAGCAGTGAAGTTTGTTGATGGTATGTTAAATTTAGGATGAGGACTCAAAGTTGATGTTTTGAATATACTACTTTTGTATATACAGGGTATAGTAGTGTAAGCAGTCTCATCCTTTAAGGTAAGTATGGGCATCATATCTACAACTTTGACTATGGACACATTACCGAAATCGTGAAAAAAAATCCATACATTTTCATCGAGGTAGCAGAATTATCTGTATGAAGGACTTGTTTTTTTTTTGGATTTCCATCATTACCCCAAGGTAAAGTTGACACTTACACCTTGTACTCGTATACTCTACTAGGTGTATTTTCTTTGATCTTACAGCAGCAGGTCTACCACCTGATTTGAAAGCTATAATCGCGAAATTGAAAGCTAATAAACCCTACCTTATAATTTGATTGTTTTCAAAATGAATTAGTTATACTTAATTTTCAGGACAGCAATAATAAAGGGTATCCCAGAATTAAGTTGTAAGAAAGAAAATAATTAATTAAGAAGTTAAAAAATTTGCCGCCATTTGTGCAGTAAAGTGGCACCCCAAAAAATAAACAATTTGACAGAAGACGATTTGATCGTCATCGTTTCTTAACTAGGTGGTAAACATTGGGGTTACGTAAAACCAGCGCCATGGCTTGCCATGGCAATAAAGCTGAGTGGAAACCAATTTGGTTTCACTATTTATAATATAACGTTTTCATTTTTATGTTCATTTTTTGTTGTCAGTGAACCAAATAAATTACTTTTCTTTCTTTCTTTTTAAAAGACTTCCTAAATCAGGGGTTCCCACACATTATAGATCACAGCGCTATATGTATCTATACTATTCTGCCGCAGCAGTTTGGGAATCCCCGGCCTAGATTATCAAATTGAATCACCCTGTATACGACTCGTGACGACTTTTTCGAATTCGGATACATTTGCGGTCCGGGTAGCGAGCCGGGTAATCTGGTAATAGCGAAGAAATTGTTTTCTAACTTGACGTGATACATACGAGACGGAGAAAAATTCTTACGTATTTTTTTTAGGTGGTAAAATTTTTTCCAAACATACTTCATAATTTGTGAAAGATTCAATAGGGAGGGAGTATATTTACGTAGAATAAGGTTAGTATCAAGCACGATATTATTTTTTGTAATGGAAATCGGCTACCATTATTATAAATTGAAGAATAATAACACAATCGATGGATGAATTAAAATGGTCTTGACTAATGTTAGATATTCCACTTTGTCGTAAGCAAAAATCTCAATAATACAATAATAATATGTATATGTATTATAAACTTAAATTACACTGTGTATTGATTAATCCTTTTAAGTAACCATTTTGATTCACTTTGTTTCCGGTTCCGGCGGATATCTCTATTTTAAAATAGTTGTGATTTTTAAATATTTTGTATTTCCGTTTCCTTTAAATGTTTAATGTGAATGTGAACTGATACCTAAAAATAAATGTTTGTTATCGATTATTATTATAATTATAAATAAAATAGATGATGTTTTCGGCTTAGTTAAGTTTATTTTTAATTTAAACAAATTGTAACAAAATACTTCCGGTTCCGGGGATGCGTTTGCTATTTCATCTAAATGATCTTTTAGAAATACTACGTACGTCCGGTTCCGGTGGTGTTGTTTTTTTCTGATTGGCTGTCGCACCATTGCAATAATGGCGCCTCGTACAGAGTGCAGTTGGGAAGAAAAATACTGAAGCAGGCATTCTTAGTTGGATTATCGTGAGAGACGGACGTTTGCAGTGTAGATAAAAGTGTGTGATGTTGAAAGTGAATACTAGTGAAATAAAAGAATATTAAGGAACTACGCAGCTGAGTTTGAATTTATCTGGCCTTCCTATACTAAGTACTTACGTGTATGTGTATTTTCTATTGTGTTTGTAATAATAACTAATTATACTCCACATAGGTAAATTATTTTATTTTATAGTAACCAAAAACTATCACTTATAAATATTTAATACTACTAACAATAACTACTGTACAAAAAGCATTTTGTTAGGACGCAATTTAGGCCATAAGTCCTAATGAAGTAAACTATGTAATCCTGTTTGTACTGGTTTTGCATTTTAAATCTTTCTAGAAGTTTTATCCGAGTAACAAAATGATTGTCTACCAAATACATACACATTGTAATTCATAGATAGCCCATAAATCTTCAACGCACCATCCAACTAAGTCAATAGAGACGAGCAATAACCGTACGACAGCAGAATAGCAAACGGAGGCAACTGACCTAGACACTGAAACATGCCTCATAATAGTAAGCTGATAACTAAATTGCGACGAAGTTTTGGAATCAAGCCATAAGAAACGCTCTCGTTCAATTGAATCGAAGTGTTTGTTTACTAAAAACTATGATCTGGATTCTTTTAAGAAAAGAGTGAAAAGGCTGTTACTAGTCAGACGTAAATCTTCTAACCTCTGTTGAAATTGGTCGCTCGTAGCCGATATTCAGTAGCTATGGCAAGCTTCCTTTTAATGAGAAGCCTATTAAACACCCAAGTTTCAAATCATCCGATCGCTGGATCATATGACTTGATCTCACCACTCTGTCACAAGTTCTTCGCTCATAAATTTTTGTTCTCTTGTCATGCCATGATTTATGTACCTAAGATAGGAGACCAGGGAAATTGGTGGATTATTATTATCCACGACATAACTATCATAAAGTGTGGAATAGTTCGGTACACTGTCAAACCAGCTACTACTACTATCAAACTAGGCCTATTAAAGCTCCCTTTTCTCTATCTTCACGGTAAGTTGTGATTTTTTATAATGCTTTACCCGAAGGTGTCTAGTCAAATTGCTTTTAGCAATACGACCGCCTAAAGGTCATAGCACAGTATACCGGCACCGCAACAGCAAGGCTGCAGCACGGCGTCGCCTCGAATTCACAAAATATATTGGATGACTCACAACTTAATGCTCTAATTTGAATGGCAAGTTATTGCTGGGTTGAGGCGGTGGCGTTGCGGTGCGGGTATAGTGTGCCATGGCCTTAAATGTGCTGACACCTGGCCGCACGACGGACTACCCCACTTTTACCTTGAGACCGCGTCTATTCCCTACGTAATAGAAGTGGTTTTCGTTGTTCACATGGGTTACCTGACGTGCTGCCAACTGTACGTTGTGTAAATTTTAGTGTTATTATAGTGACATTTATTTTTATTTAAAAAAATCACAGTTTACATTGTACCTACACAAACCAGAAAACGCAACAAAAAATTAAAAGTTTATATGTGCTTTGTCAGGCACCAAATCTACGACCTCCGTTTGTAATTTTATGCATGGAAACTCGCGGTACAAGCAAGTTTCTAACCAAAGCTTTGGTAACGGAACCTTTGGGAGGCAAGTCACTTGTTCTAAGTGATTTGCCATTCTATTCGGTAGTTCGGGAAATGGAAACACAAACTTTGATGTAAGTAGTTTTTGAAATATTACTCGAATCAGCATAATGGAGAAACAGTTAGAACATGAATAATGCTAATTATTAGTACTGAAAATGGTTACACCATTTGGATTTTCAGGTAGTTTGCTATTGTATTTCAAGTTTGTGTCTAATTGAAAGAAAGAACATGATTTTTATTAATAAACAAAGAAATTAGCGTGCTAAAAACACGTTTGTATTTCGAGTTTGTATCTAATTGGAAGAAAGAACAGGATTTTCATTAATAAAGATTGTTAGAGTGCTAATTTTAAAACACGTTCATATATTAGCCCATTAGCACTGTCAGACGCATACAGTTGGATATCAAGTTTTGTAGACAAACGAAAATGGTTAGGTGTTTTGTTTCTGTTCTGTGGTTATTATAAGTAACTAGCAGTTCCCTGCGACTTCGCCCGCGCCAAACGTAGAATTTTCCATATAAACTTTCATCCCCCATGTCACCCCCCCTAATGATTTTATATCGTGACAAAATCCTATGTCCTTCCCAGGGTCTCAAACTATCTCTGTACTAAATTTCATTTGAATCAGTCCAGTAGTTTCGGAGCCTATTTAATACAAACAAACAATCAAATATTTCTTCTTTATAATATTAGTGTAGACTATGTACAGTGGGCCTTGCATTAATCTTCCAAATCTGTCAAAATATCCAAAATAATATGGAACTCTATGTGATCAACATAAGGATGAAAAATGGTTGCCGAAATTTGACAGATCAGGGTAGGTTGATACTTACTCACTTAAATATATCTCAGACGTCACCTTTTAGACCACACTGTATTATGTTTGATATAAGAATTCAGAAAATACTTTTTATCGCTTAAAGTCTAAATGGATTTCCAAACGCGATTTCGCCCAGTCGTCGAAAAATCCTCAACGTCTGAAGATGTGTCTGATAACAGCTGCAATCCTAGACTTCCAGTTAGCCTGGTGGTCGTAGGGTTGCTACTTAACATCGTGGTCACTTAAATAGATAAATAACACTTATTTGCTCAAGATGAAAAACGGTAATTTAAAAAACTAAAAACCTGAATGCGTTTCTGTCTAATTGGAAATTAAAAAACCCTAAAACAAGAAAGAGGTCATACCCGGGTTAAATTGGTACCCATATTAAAATTGTACAGCAGTCGGCACCTATTCTAGAAATGGACCTAACTCTATATTACATTGCAGATTACTCCAATCTACTGACGTGACAGCTGACTTTCTAACGTGGGTCCCGACTGCTACAGTTTTTAATATGGGTACCAATTTAACCCGGGTATGACCTCCTCCTTGTTTTAGAGTTTTTTTAATTTCCAATTACACAGAAACGCAGTCGGGTCTTTTAGTTTTTTAAATTACCGTTTTTATATTATTATTATTAGTTTTATTATTCAAAACAAAACACCAGACTGCAAAAAATATTATATTTTTAAAACGGTCTCTTTACTAGCTTTCATTTGATACCCATATTGCTATGCTAAGGAAAAAATAAATCCCCCCTCCCCCCTTTATTTCCATTTGCGGGCGCCATTTGTAAAATTAATACAGCCTATGCCATTTTCACAATTTTGACAAATTCAACGACACCTCATATGTCAAAAACTGTCCAGTCGTTTGGGCTGTAGGGCGTGCCAAACAATTATACATACATACATACTCTCGAAAAACATCTCCTTCCGCAGTCGGGTAAAAAGAAACAACATTGCAAGTTATACATAACGATGTACAAAATGGCGGTCTTATTGCTAAGAACGATCTTTTCCAGACAACCTATCATTACTGATCAAGCTATTGTATAATAATATTCTTCTACCGAATTAGAGATACAGTAGGCACAGAGGAGATAGACTAGTCTTGAATACCTTGCAGTGCAATGGCTTACTTTTGATGTTTTGAAGTAAGTAAAGTCAGCCTATTAGATCCCACTACTGGGAAAAGGCCTCACTTCAACTATGAGGAGGTACGAGCCATACTCCCGCACGCGGGCTCAGTGCGGATTGGTGTAGGGGTGTATGTAAGGCAAGTGACAAACCTTACTGTCAGAAGTTATCAAGCTGCCCTAGGGCCTCCGACTAGGCTTAACGACTAATACCACAGATATCAGCCGGAACCAACTGATTAACGTGCCTTCCGAAGCACGGAGATGCTTGTCATGGACGTCACTTAAATGGTCGGAATGGTCACCCATCCAATCACGACCGCGCCGTGGGTTGCTTAACTTTTGGTATCACTACCAACGCGCTGCCGCAACTGCGCCACAAGCACCTCCTTTGATGTTTTGAAGTATTTTCACACCGCATATTATTAAGTATTTTTTATAATTTTAAACACACACGATACTTATTAATTTTTATTAGCTTTTATTTAACTTGCAATGTAACTACTACTATCTAATTAAGTTTGTTCGGGTGGAATTTTGCAACTCATTTTTTTCTCGCCACTGACAATGCTCTGATCTTCTTGTAAGTTCAGTTTGTCATGGATTTTTGGGACAACCTGTTTAAGAAACATCTCTACAACAGCATTAGTATGTGTAACCCTGATTAAAACATTTATGCTGCTCACCCCAAAAATGCAACTCTATTCAAATTTTACAGTCGATTATTATATATTATTGCACTTGAAAAATGACCACCAGAGGCGGGAATCGAACCCAGGTTCCTCGCATACCGGGCGAATGCCTAACCTCTCGGCGATCCTAGCGTTGGCAGAGCCTGTCGAAATTTTCAAGTGCTTCTAAAAGGTATAATGCCGCGTTACCGAGAAACGCGAATTCGATTCCCGCCTCTGGTAGTCATTATTCAAGTACAATAATATCTAATATTTAGATTGCAAAGTGAAGGCTTATCACTTAAATACAATAATTTATCGTATTTACAGTCGATTGTTTAAAAAAGCCAAGCTCTTTTGGCGACCCTGCCGCTTCCGTTTTGTATTCCGCAGTATATTTTAGTGTAAGCTCCCCTTATCAGGTACAGCGGCGATCGAGCCGTTAAATGGAGTGTTAACGCGTTCAGCGCTCGCACTGACCGGGGAAAACTATACAGGGTAACTAATACATATACAGGTCGTCAAATTAAGTACGTACTCAAATACGACACCTGAAGATAGACTTCGGAGCAATGCGGCTTGTGCCACGATAACTAGCGCCTAAACGAAACTTAGTATTCGTTCGTCCCGTTGATTGAGATAGTTGCACGTTGCGAACGTGACACGACGTGGACATGAAAAGTAGTCGTAGTAGCGGAACAAAAAATCGGTCATAAAACAGTTGTCGTTGCAATGCCCACTCATTGCTGAGTGTAAAGTGGTGACGTTCTTCTACTTCTTATCGTGTCAATGGTAAAGCGACTTAATTTATTGTGCCCAGTAATTAGCGACGCGGATTGCAGGAATCAGGGCACGCAGGACAAGACAAGAGATGGGATTTCTATTGTGGAGTGAACCCGACACAGAACATCTGTCCTTCCAACCATGGTTCCATCCAGGTTCCATCTGAGAATCCCCACCTGAACATAGTGTTCTTGCATCTACTTACTTGGGACTGAAGTCTGTTAAGGGACAGCGAGTTTCCACGCAGACTGACGAATTCTTTCACCACGATGGTGAACCAAAAAGTGATGACGTTTACTCAAACAATTGTGTAATTACACCCTGTATAAGGGTTGAGTCAGTGGGGAATTGGGGATATAATGTGCGGAAACGGAAGCATCTATTAGTAATGGGCTCTATGGGCATGGTGTAATTAATTAAGTTATTTTATTGCGGCACCAACAAACAAAATATAGCATCCAGGAATCCAGTTATTTCCCGTAACAACTTTCCTTTTCAACGCATAAAAAATTTCACATTAGGTAGTTTTGTATTTGATTTTTCAACAAACTCACCAATTACCCAGGCCCTACACCAATTAGTAAGCGTAAGCTTGTGCACTAGGATCACGCATATACATAATACGTACATACGTTTATATTATAAACATCCATGACTTAAAAAATATGCTCTAGCTCATTCATCACTAGCATCAAATATTTTCTCCTTAGTTCTTTGGGTTATGGGTCAAATATGAACTAATTTTTAAGAAAATATGATGTACGTAGGGCAATTTGCTTGTTTATTTATCACAGATATGTTTGAATTTCGACGTTCTATCTTTCACAACGGAAATGTGTAAAACGATTTTTAAAATCCACTCAGCAAATAAAATTGGCAGGTTATCAAAAGATCGTCGGTCAGAGCACAGATATTACTTTTTATTACCCGAGGGGTTCAACTGCAAGTGATACTTCGGAATATTACTCAGAATTCCCCAAGTTTCGGCGCCATTTTGTTATTTTACTTTTACAGCACGTCTGTGCATTTGTATTTTATTGGACTTTTTTATTTGTCCCAATAACTCATGCACCTGATACCACGTTTTGTAAACGCTCGGTTATTCTCTGTGGTAACTTATTATTACTGCCTCGTTGGTCTAGTGGTAAGCACGCTGGGTACTATCCACGAGGTCCCGGGTTCGAATCTTGGGTAGGGCCGAGAGTGTTTGGGTTTTTCTGTCTTGAAATTACTCAGACACAGCTCCGGAGTCAGGAAGTGGTGGTGTTAACACCCGTGCCTCGGAAAGCACGTTAAGCCGTTGGTCCTGCGCCTGATCTCTCTACGGTCATGTCGGACTGCCGCCTCACCGAATTATAAGAGTGAAGGAACAGAGAGTGCACCTGTGTATTGCGCACACACTTGTGCACTATAATATGTCCTGCGCAGTTGGCTAATCTCTGTTGGCCGCCGTAGTCGAAATCGGCTAGGAGGACATCATCATCATTATTATTACTATTTTATTACTTCGCCGGGAATTATATTTGAGATTTTTGGACCGCGGTTAACTCGTCAATGAATAAAAATAATACGAATTTATTTTTCCAGTTAAATCAGCTGATTCAACTAATGTAAGCCTCGTCAGATCAACATCTATGTAAATCACTCATATAATGGGGCAATGTTAGATTTCGGTGCATAGAAAAACAAAGTAGAAATCCGAGTACAAATTGAACTTCGCTCACAAAAATTAATCGACTGTGTCATCCGGTGGAACTCGAACCCACGTCCGTTCGCTATCCGGACGGCTCTTACCAACTGAGCTACGGAGGACATTAGTCAGTGACGACGAATTTTTGTAAATGCTTGCTACGCCAGTGAGCCGGCGTCCAAAATTCAATCTGATTTCGTAAAAACTTGCAAAATAATTGCTTAAGTTATAAAAATAATTATAGAACTTCGAGCATTAAGTATCTCTGATTAATTTCTTAATTTCTGCTTATTTTGATGTAAGTTACCATCACAGAAAGTACACATCCATTGGCACTTACACAATTGAATTGTCTAAGGCAGAATATCATCTTAAAATTTTCACACTTCTTTAGTACTTATTCAAACTTTTTTTTAACTTAGGCCTGTTGCTTTATAATAAAATGTTTTTTTAAATATTAAAAACATATGATAAAATTATAAACCTCGCTTATTATACCTAGTAAATGGCCATTGTTTGTAGCACCATAACTCCGAATCTTATTTAGCCAAGTTTAAGCGCGCAATATTTCGTATTTTATTGTGCTCGCCTCAAGTTTGAACGTAAAGTTCCATAGAATATGAATGAGGGAGTTTATTTAAGGAACATGGATGTACTAAAAGATGTAATAGAGTAGAATATAAAGGGTAAAATAACAAGTTTAGTTCAACACGGTTGTTTCTTAAATGAGATTTTGTGACCTATGGCAAATTATACTCAGTTTGAGCGTTAAATTGAATTGACATGATAAATAATAATAACAATCTAAATAGTTGACTAACTAGCTGAGATTTCAAGATAAACAGCAACTAACAGTAAGCGGCAAGTTTTTTTATGAAGAAATAAAATTTGGACAACATCTCGTACATACATTGCTAAACATTATTTTTAGCCGTTTTTCAAACTTGAAAAAAAATGTGCCTTATGTTGTATATACACGATGTTAGTTTGCATCCTTGCCATATTTACAGAGGTAACTATATTACGGACACTGAACTCAAATCATTAAAAAAATTGTGACCTAAAATTTTTAATTTTTAATCTTGGTTATTTAATTTTATCGACAATCTGTTACGCACACCAATAACTATCGTAGCGCATCCTACACATCACTGTTCGCTGTTCATCGGCATAAAAGAGCTGCGGCGATTGCGCATTCTTTCTAACATCATAAACGCCGCCCCTTCTTCATCTTCTTTTTTTTCCCTTCTTTTATCTTTGTGAATATGGCAAGGATGCAAAGTAACACCGTGTATAATGGTATGGAGCCTACCGTGCGCGAGTCCGTCTCGCAATGGCCAATTTGGTTTTCTTTTAGCATTATTTATTGAAAAAAAAAGTATTTTAAAATATAAATACAACGTGTTCTTTTTGCTATCTCATTGCCTAACATATTTTGTTATCCTACTTAAATGCTTTTTTTCTAAAATGAATCTTTTTCTACAGAATGGGGTCCTCTCCTACAAACTATTATCAATCAGGCAATTAGAATTGGGGGTTTCGATTTTTTTACTGCACCAAAGTTAAAAGCAGAAGGACAAATAAGTATTAGACATGACGGGTCTAAATACGCATTTTAAATATGAGTATTAATGTCGTATCTATCTGATACAACGCGCAAGCTTAAATTCTTAAAAGAACATTGGTATATCATAACACTGAAGAGTTTTTGCCTGGTACATCCTCTTCTTTTCGTGCCTCCCAGTACCATATTGTAAGTGTGTTTAACTTTAAAAGCTGGTTGTTACAAGTTTTTGTTTTTCATGAAAAATTCAAATTAATTTGTGTGCCAGCCGAGTTTGTTCCGCACTGCAGTTAATTACATATTTATGTTGTCTGTGACATTTTTTTGGATGTAGGGTGAAGTTGCATGGAGACACTAAGGATATTGACCAAAGCCGGGCCCAGATTGCGTCTTTGAAGTTTATATTTAAAAAATCTTGTTTTGAATTGTAATTGCACTGGTATTTTGGAATAATCTAACGAATAGGGATTTAAAAGTAACACTTAATCACAAAATTCATAAATTAATCACATAATTAATTCTGCAATCACAAAACATAACCTCAAAATGCCTAATCTGCCATTGAATTCCTCGTTAACCCCTGATTATTTTTCAAAAATATTTTTTGTGTGTAATATTTCAAATATTTATATATTTTATCCGAACATTTTGTAAAGACGCACGCATGCAGTTGGTGCAGTTTCTATAGAGTTTTGCTCAAGCTTCTTTCCTAGGTGCATGAAAAAAATGTTGCACTTTTTAAAATCTTTCAGAAAGAAAAGGTGATTATATAAAAGTATACTCATAATTATTTATTAGTAGTAGGTAATTATTATTCATGTCAGTAGCGTTAGAGAAAACTAGAGATATCAATGCCGATAATAATAATGCATCATCTTTGACTTATTTTATGTTAAACTAGACCAATTGGGCTACGATGACCAACATCGATAAATTATCGTTAGACATGAGAAAATTTGTCATCGTGTCTTATTTTATCATTTTTCCTAACATGGCAACCACACACGATAGAAATCCTTCCCACGAGAACCCTTTATCCACACGACCACAGATTATATAGACACGATAACGGGATATAGCCATATTACAAAATTAAATCATTATTAGGGGTGGCAATTTTTCGTTGATGTTCAATCATTCGTTCAATTTTACTACCGATTTGGCTTAAACACTTAATCCCAAGCACGACTATCGATTTAAAACTAAATTAATTACATCTGTTTTTGACATGACATTGACAGTTTTGACAGCCATTGATAGACGAGTCCCTACTCCGGTTGACGATGTCCGTTAGCCATCTCGCTCGGTTGCGTTGTCATTCTGGCGTGAGTAACAGGGACGGCTACAGTCGACAATATTGACATCGTCAATCGAAGTAGGGCCTCTGTTTTATAATCAAAGACAAAGGTGTACCTATAAATATTTTTCATCAAATTGTATTATCAAACTAACAACAAATGGAAGAGAAACTAATATCATTATTTACTTTTAGAAAACTGTGATGTAATATAGGTACAGATTACTTATCATACATGAAAGCGCACCTGGGTTTTGCTACCTTCCTTATCCTTACTCCTCAAGTAGCTGCTAAGGTGGAGCAACCAGTAGGAGTACCTTAGGCCTATATTGGTTGGACAAACTGAGTCCATATCGCTCAGTAGAGCAGTGAAAAACGGTAAGTATTGAAGCATTGAAGCAGACATGCAACATTTTGTCGTAGTGTTTTCTTTGGTATTTGAATTGAAATTTGGTAGTAACTAAACCAACTATACCTACTAAACTACATACTGAGACGTCTAAGTATGCACAGAAAGAAAATACATATTAGTAAATTAAATAAAAATATGTGTTTACATTTTATTTCAGGATTTAATTTTGGGAGGTACGCTGGAACAGAACAAAATTGGATTCAATTGTAAGGAAAAGTTTATTTTACAGAATACTTGTAGTAGTACCAACATGAATCTCGTTGAAAGTAATTGTGAATAATTTTTAATCCCTTCTAGCTTGTGATATTTTAGTAAATATGCAGGTTCTATTAACCCATTTACGCTCACCGTCCCCAAACGAGGACACCTACAAATCTACCCTCAAATTATTTAATAATTTCGTATAGCTGGTTTTTATCTCAAATTTGTGGACATGAATAGTGTACTTTGAAGTTAGTAGCATTTCACATTGGCAACGTGCAGTACCTTTGATTTTTTAACGTTTGCTGTGAGGTAAATCGACAAGTGGATATTTCCCGAGATTGTAAGTACTCTTTGTTATAGTTTTAGTTATTAATCTTTTGTTAATTTTGCATATATATGAGAAATATAGTGTTAACTTTATAATCACACCGAAATACAACACAATTATAGTTTCATTTTGATCCCAAGTCATAACTTACGTTAGTGTCCCTATTTAGGGACAATGGGCATATAGATATGTGAACAATGCAATTTTTCTTTGCGGACTATTACTGGCAAAATCATGTCTAAAAATACCTTTTTAACGATTAACTGCTACCGTGGCCTCAAGGAGGCCCTGGAAGCTGTAATGCGGGAAGAAGATTCCGACATTGATGTGGACTTGGTGACGCTTCCCCCAGAACCCAGTGTCCTCACCAATGCAGAGGAAGGTGACGAAGATGACATTGTTGCTTGTGAGGTGCCCAAGGATATTCCAGGGAATATTGAAGTTTTTATCGCCAGGGATGAAGAAGAATGGAACAGCAGCGATGACGAACCTTTAGCATCTACACGAAGAGGAGCCAAGAGGAAACGCGACAATATTTCACAGTCTCGTTGGCGTAAATGCAATCCTACTTACAGTAACTCTCCTGTCACCGATAATACTGTGAACGATCGTCGTAAAAAATGATAACTGATTTACGGGGCAAAAATGCTGTAGAAATCTTTGAGACAATTTTTGATGATAAAGTCATGAATATGATCGTCACATTTTCAAACTTGTATGCTGCTCAAAAAAATAAACACGATTTTCATATTTCTGTTGGTGAGTTGAAGTCGTATTTTGGCATTCTTCTTCTTTCGGGATATCATCGTCTACCAAGAGAAAGGCTATATTGGTCATGCGATGAAAATTGCAACTTACCAACTATTACTAACGTGATGTCTAGGAACAGGTATTTGAAAATCAAAAAGTTTTTGCATTTTTGTGATAATGCTGATGCGGCCCAAACAACAGATAAAATGTTCAAGGTGCGACCGCTGGCCGATGTTCTCATGAAAAATTTATGCAATGGGAAGTGTTTCATGGGAACTTGTCTATTGATGAATCCATGGTGAAATATTTTGGCCGCCATCCATCGAAGCAGTTCATTCGCGGTAAGCCGGTGCGCTTTGGATACAAAAATTGGATGCTAGCTAGTGTTGATGTATACTGTGGTAAGTCACAGACTACAGATTGTACCAGCAATGAACCATTAGGTACTAAGGTAGTGAAAGGCCTTCTCAACAAACTCGATACCCAACCTAAGAACCACGTCGTGTTCTTTGATAACTTTTTTACAAGTTTTGCATTGTTACGTCAGTTACGAGAATCCGGCTATCGTGCTACTAGTACTGTGAGAGAAGAAAGAACAAACAAGTGTCCTCTGGTACCTATCAAGGAGATGAAGAAGAAAAATCGTGCGGAATTCGATTACCGATTTGATAAGGATAGTGAGATTCTGCTTGTCCGATGGCTAGATATGAACCGATGAATAGCGTTTGCACAATGGGAACGAACTATGATAGTGTTCTCCCATTGGGTAAAGTAAAACGCTGGAGCTCAGTAGAGAAGAAGAAAACAGATGTGGGCATTCCTCAAGTCTTTGTTAATATATAAAGGTATGGGAGGGGTCGATCAAGCCGACCAGTCAATTTCGCTGTACCGCATATCTTTACGAGGAAAAAAGTGGTTGTGGTTCTTATTCACCTACATGCTTGATTTAGGAGTAAGTTATGCATGGCGCATACATACAATGTGTAGTGATCAAAAGATGGACCAGCTTTTATTCCGACGTAGCATCGCCCGGCACTACTTGAGGAGTGAATCTGAAGGACGCAGACGTTTAGCTGCTTCTATATTGCCAAGTCTGCAGTTTGACGGCTTTGGTCATTTTCCGCAAAAGTTACCGAAACAATTGCGATGCAAAATTTGCCACAGTAAGGCTCGTTGGCAGTGTAAAAAATGTGTAAAAACACTTTGTGTTGAAAAGACATGTTTTGAAATTTTTAACCGACGTCAAAAAACGAGGAGGTTATCAATTCGACTGTATGTTTTTTTTTTGTGGCTACACAGCCGCATACTATATATACTACCGCATATCTTAGTCAGTTGTGGACCGATTTGAAAAAAAAAATATGTTTACCTAGAGGCGATACCTTCTAGTTGGTCCCATTTTGGCCAAATCGAGATCTGATGATGGGATCTTGGTGTAATCGAGGGAAACCCTCAAAATTTTAAAGGCACGTATAGTGTTTTCGTACTAGTATCTTAATGTTGACATGTTGTTACGTCCGATAATCATTATGTGGAGCTGAGCTGATGGTGGAACTCCTTAAAAATTAGGAGTTTAGTAATTAAAACACCAGATGTTTTGTCAGGTACTGTATAGGATGCTAACAAAACAAAGTTAAAGGCGCAGCTCCCTCCTCTTTCCCTTACACTAAATTTCAACTAAAAATAAAAAAATAAATTTCTTTAAAAAAAAAAAAAAAAAACGACTTCAAAACTGACTACAGTGCTAATTAAAACTTAATTTTTTATAAACAATATTAAACTAAAAAGTACAAAATAATATTAAAATCACCTAACTGTTCTACGAAATCATACAAGAAACCTATTTCCAATTTATTATCTGTTATTTTTTGGAGTCGGTGCCAACCAAGCTAGATATTCTATCTACTCTAAGCAGCCAAGAGATGGTTTTGGATGGTCTCCGACTCCAAAAAATAACAGATAATAAATTGTAAATAGGTTTCTTGTATAATTATCGCAAATATCACCGATGCGTTTCTGTCGTATTTCTTACACTGGTCGTTCGTCATATGCGTTTAACAGAAAATATATAACGGTACGGACATATTTTTCGCGTTTTACACAGTTTTTCACCGACTTTAATGAAGTTTTTTCCTTTGTCGTTAGCACCAAGTGACCACGATAATATGTCATGCGAAAATGTCAAAAACGATTAAAATAGACAAATAAAAGAGGCTCATGTTAGAGTATGTAGACTCTTTTATCGTTTTTAACCATATTTCGTATTTTGACAGTTAGACATGACATAAATGGCATCACATGTTAGCAGCGGTAGACAAATGATATAACGCTGTCAAAATACGATAAACGGCCGCAATAATGTTATGTTGTTTGGCTCATGCTAGGGCCGCAAGCCGCACTTAGAAATAATACCTATTGATAAAAGTTTTATGATTACTTACTTTCAGTGTTTACTGATAAGTTTCAGTGTTTACTGATAAGTTGTAAAATTAAGGCCCTTTTGGGTAACCCCAAAAGTGCCTTAATTTTACAACTTATCAGTAACCTGTCAGTAACTTATCGGTAACCCGAACGTTTGTAGGAAAAAAATCGATTGGTGTAGATTCTAAAGGGACCGACGAAACCAATTTCATTAAAGTGATACAGCGAAACACGTTTTCAGGTCGGTAATCCCTCAGTGCGATTGAGCTATTTTAAAGCCTAAATTTGAGTTTAAACCTGGATTCAGTGGGCTCCTTAAATAGAGAATATTAAAGCGTTGTTTTTAGGTTGTTTCTGTAAATAACTAAAACTCAAATTCATTTATTCAATTAAGGAATAAGGACAAAAATTTTACTTATGAATAAAAATTCATGATTGGCCCATATGGGGTCAGAACATCCAATCAGAAATCGGCTATTTGCTTGTTCATTCAACAGTTTAGGGTAGCCACGGCTGTCAGTGTCAAAATATACAGCGTGTTTCTTGTGAGGTGTCAAGCCGAGGCATGGTGACTAGTGACGATCATACCTATCAATTGAACCCCTATGTATGTTCAGCGATTCTTGATAGTTGTCGAGATATTTGTAAACAAAAGTTCCTTACAAAATGCGTGGGAAAAGTTACGATCCGGACACATTCCTCTAAATAAATCAAATATTTGACGAGAAAATAAACTTCTAATTGTACATCGTGTGGTGTTCTAGAATATAATATCACTTTTTAGTGGAATGTTCCCGCAATGTAACTACTCGAGCAGCTATTTAATATAATTTCAATTTGAACCTAAATTATGTCGGGTTATGCCAAAGGGTCCTGGCCGAGCCTAATTCAAACGCGGCAGGAAATGTATAAGTATTGTTGTTAATATTATTTAAAAGGGTACAATAGGACTGACATAGTCGAAACTCGGCTCCAAAGTCCATAAAACAAATGAATAAAAAAATACATGTGACAGAGTTATAGGGTAAACTTATTTTTATAAACTCACCACAGAGTCGATCTCCTTTCACTTTTGCGTAGTGAGCCTACTGAACCTTCACCGTTTTGAGGCAATTTAGTTTCCAATTAGCGCGTAGGGTGTGCCAACAATAGCGGGTTCGCTGGAATGGATTTGTTTTTCCGTTCATTACCCTTTAGGGATGCTCCGATAGTTTCAGGGGACGTACCTTTTGGGGTGCAAAAAGAACTAGTACTTACTATATTTAGTTAGTTCAAAAAGTTGCCCTTTTATCCCTAAAAAGTGCTAGGATAGTTACCAACCATTGGGAATTGAAAGAACTAGCGAGTGCCTGGGACCTCGTTCGCACAAATCTCTTTTTTTAAATGATTCCATGTGATGTTTGACTGACTAATCTTCTTCTTCATTTTTAATTTCACGCTTTCTAGCTTTACAACTCTACGATAATTCATAGATACAATGTATGTAAATTCTGTTTTACTTTGAAAAAAGCACAAACCCAAGCATAAAAAAAAAGAAATAAAGTCAGCCTATTAGATCCCACTGCTGGAAAAAGGCCTCACCTCAACTATGAGGGGGAACGAGCCATACTCTACCACGCGGGCTCAGTGCGGATTGGTGGAGGGGTGAACCCAAGCATGTTCAACATAAAAACGTGTTTACGTTGCTCGTAAGTGTACAGTTGCCAGCGCGTCATACTGCACCCGCACGCCAGACTCATACTACCCCACTTCGACGTTGAGACCTATTTTCTCCGTGATAAAAGCTTGTTCGTACTTCAAATGGATAACCTGTCATGCTGCCGCTGTACATTGGTGTTGTAAAAACGCTCGTATTATTTTTATTTATTTATTATTTACTAGTGGTTCCCCGCGACTTCACACGCAAGAGTTGGATTTTCCATATAAACTTTCACCCCCCATTTCAAACCCCTTAATGATTTAAAATCGTGACAAAATGTAGCCTATGTCCTGTCCAGGGTCTCGAACTGTCTCCATACCAAATTTCATCTCAATCGATTCAGTGGTTTAAGCGTCAAGAGGTAACAGACAGACAGACACACTTTCGCATTTATAATATTTGCATGGATACGGTCTTGGTCTTGAGACAGGTAAAGGTCGAACAAAATTATACGTTAGTATATTCACTGTATTATACTCCGTAAGCACTAAATATCCGTAGTCCCTACTGTGGTGACAATTCCCAGTACAATATTGGTTAAGCCTGAATTGGCAATATATGGCCGGTAAGGTCTATATTCCAGCGATCGGATTACCAGCTAATCTGTGTAGAGTGCGTGACGCGGGCCTCGGGGCCACATGGGAAATTAGACCGTATAGCGTACCTGGGCCGTTTTTCGACCAGATCTTTTGCAAATGGCGTCCTTCTGGGAGTTTGTGGGAGACAAATCGACAAAAAACGGGTTTATAAAAATATTTACCGTTCCGTCTGGAGCAAATAAGAAATTCTATTTTTTATCACAAGCAGCAACATATACAGGGTGGCTCTGTAAATCGTGGATCAAACGAAACAGGATGATAAGGGGTTGTTCCTGACAAAAAATCCTTCTACGGTATGATTTCAATTCGACTATAAAAAAAGTCAAGGTTGAAAATATCAGTGTTTACATTTTAAAAAATGTAACGGATATTTTTTTTAATTAAAAACTGAAAAGGAAATTAAGATATTTAATTAGAGTAGCATTAAAGTCAAAACAATGAGTAGGTACTACATATTATTATTAATCATACCTTGATTGTTGCAGTTATAGGTGACAACAGGAATCCCAATCGACTCTAAAAAAAGTTAGGGTTGTTTATGTATTATCATTAAAAATAAAACATCATAAATATAAATTAGTTAAAATGGTAAAACATTTAACTATTTCGTATTTAATTGTTGCTTAGGGAATGATTTTTACTTAAACATTAGTTTTGCAACTGTGGGTACACCAAGTTCTGAGTATTGGTAACTATTGATGATTTATTTATTTATTGGACAACACAACAGACTACATCATGACTTAAACTGTAACTTAGAATTATAGTGGTACACAAGATATAATCCTTATACGTGTTATCGCGGCATGGCAAGAAAGAGAAACATTTTTAATAAGAATATAAATACAGATTAAAACAGCTCGTAAACACACAATCAAATCACAAACTACAACTATATAAACTAATCAATGAGAGGGATCTCTTTGAGGATGTCTTTCAGAACATTTCTAAAGTGAAACAGGCTGGAGTTGAAGATGTCAAGAATGGAAAAGCGAGTGCTATATTCCTCGTAAAGTCGACACAACCTGGATAGGGGTTGATTATGGGAAATATTATTTCGCGATAGGGGTATGTCAAAAACTTTTTTCAAGGGTCTACGTGATGATGATGTCCTCCTAGCCGATTTCGACTACGGCGGCCTATCTCAACAGAGATTAGCCAACTGCGCAGGACATATTATAGTGCACAAGTGAGTGCGCAATACACAGGTGCACTTTCTGTTCCTTCACTCTCATAATTCGGTAAGACGGCAGTCCGACATGACCGTAGAGAGATCAGGCGCAGGACCAACGGCTTAACGTGCTTTCCGAGGCACGGGTGTTAACACCACTAACTTCCTGACTCCGGAGCTGTGTCTGAGTAATTTCAAGACAGACAAGACAGAAGAACCCAAACATTCTCGGCCCGACCCGGGATTCGAACCCGGGACCTCGTGGATAGTACCCAGCGTGCTGATCACTAGACCAACGAGGCAGTTAAACTATTGATAAATAAATAGGAAACATAAAAATAAAATTGTTTTGCTTTAAATTTCCGCTAAGATATTTATTAGCTACGCACTCGAGCCAATATATAGACGATCGTTACCCCGATGTTATGGACTGTATTCTTCAAATAAAACGCTTCTTGTTTCTTTCTTCTTTATTGTAGACCGATGACCGTGAGAGCAGCTAACAAATTCAGGCGCTCACGGCCCTATACTTATACTAATTACATAGGTCTTACTTAGTGACTAAAGCACCCTAGTGTTTACTGGCGAAAGGATAAGGATAGCACGTACGTTACTCTTTCCAACGCGTTCAACAGCCACCCTCAAAACATCGAAATACTGAGGGAGGCAACCGATGCGTATCTCCTATCTCTTTCTACAACATTTCACAACTACCTACCGATAGCCTAACAATTCCCACTCACAACATTCTACCTCTGCGGGTTTTCCTACCTACCCTCGGAATGTGCGAGATGGGGGACAGGGACAGACTATTGGTCTTACCGGTCCCACACTGCCTGAGTGGGACGACCAGATAGGGTCTCCTTCGCCCCTGTACCAAACTACCTACTTTAAATTTTATTATTAGTTCCTACCTGCCTAACTTACTGCAAGTGGGAATCACCTATAGATAACCGGTTTGCTATCTTTATTAAATAAAACAAGCCCTGAGCTAATTTACATTGTTTCTTATGCTAAGCCCTATGAGAAAATTAAACTTTATTGAAATCCACAAATATCCTATACTAAATTACAACATTCAAATATAAACATAAAGTAACTGATTGGGTGTCCGTAACAGTCTCCCCCCGGTGAAGCGCTGCGAAGTGCGAACCTCTTCATTCCACCGGCAGGACAGCCAATCTTGACGTCGGTCGACGAAACACGCCGCCCTTGGTCCGAATCTCGACGTTCCGTACTGCTCCGTCAGGTCCGGGATGTACTTCAGTGACGACTCC
This sequence comes from Pyrausta nigrata, assembly GCA_949316185.1. NCBI lineage: Eukaryota > Metazoa > Arthropoda > Insecta > Lepidoptera > Crambidae > Pyrausta > Pyrausta nigrata. The sequence goes on from OX438943.1 coordinate 2,329,246, forward strand.
TCGCGGCCACACATTGCGTGGTAGTGTGTGGTCCACCACAACGACTAAGTCACCGGGCTTGATAGCGACCTCGGTAACGTCACGAGCTCCTCTTCTTGGCACCAGGTTCGGTAGGTATTCTTTCAGCCAGCGGCGCCAATACTCGTCGGCTAGCGCTTGTGCCGCCCTCCACGTCTTCTTCGACGCCGGCTCGCACGGCCCGGTGATGGGTAGGCCGCCCCATCCCCCCAGGAGAAAGTGGTTTGGGGTAAGCGCCTCCGGGTCGTCAGCGCTGACAGGCACGTGTGTGAGCGGTCGGGCGTTCATAGTGTGCTCGACCTCTACCAGCAGAGTCTGTAGAACCTCTTCCTTCGGTGCTTTCTCGTTCAGTGTTACTCGTAGCGCGTTCTTGACGTTCGTCGCGTTGTCTGAGTACATTACTTGTGGCCACCCTCGTCGCGCTCCCATCCGCCATTGATTGGGACTTGAAAACTCGCTTATCTCTCTCAGTCGGTGCGCTACGTAGGGGGTGTAACGCACTCTGTCGTTCCCAATCCAATATAGAACGGTTCTAGAGTCCGTCCAGTATGTAACTCTATCTGGTTGCCATCTGTGCTCTGTCACTATCGCCGACGCGAGCCTCGTTCCTATTAAACACGCTTGTAACTCTAAACGTGGTATCGTTTGAGTCTTCATCGGGGCTACTCTAGCCTTCGCTGCCGCTAATACAACACGTCTCGACCCATCTTCGTACTCTATAAGCCAGTAAGCTGCCGTCGCATAAGCAGATTCGCTGGCGTCGCAGAACACGTGCAGCTGCTTTCTAGTCACTCCCCCCGTTAAAGAGTAGAGACGGGGTAGACGCAGTCTGCTAAGTGAATCTACGCTCCGTAGCCATACGCCGAATTCTCTCGCTATTTCTTCAGGTAGAGCCTCGTCCCAGCCGGTTTGTAGGCGCCATACTTCCTGGATTAGAATCTTCGCTCTAATCGTGTAGTAGCTGAGCAGTCCCAACGGATCGAAGATAGACATTACTGCGCTCAATGCTTCCCTCTTGGTCGGCGTTCGCTCCAACATCTTCACCTCCCGCGGCACTCTAACTAGGTCGGTGTTGAAGCCTAGCTCGTCTCCGTTAGCGTCCCACACGAGGCCCAATGTACGCCCCTGCTGATCCCCACTAGAGCAGAGCTGTTTCGGTGCGGTTGCACGGCTTTCTAACGGCAGCTCACGCATGACGTCAGGCCCGTTTGAGTTGAAGGCCGCGAGTGTGAATCCTGCCTGCGCGTGCACGTGAGTTACGTCTCTAATGACGTCACGGGCTTCTTCTTGTGTATCGAAACAGTCTACCCAGTCGTCCATGTAGTGGTTCTCTGTTATGGCTTCGTACGCTCTCGGGAACTCTCTTGCGTGCTTCTTCGCGTTGTGGTTTCTTACACTGTGTGCTAGAAAGGGTGAGCTCTTCGCGCCAAATATCATCGATGTCATTTTATATTTCTTCGGTGGTGCTGCTCTGTCATCGCCTCTCCACAAAAACATCTGAGCCGGTTGGTCTTCCTGTGCTATCTTTACTTGTAGAAACATCTCTCTGATATCTGCAGTTACTGCGATAGCCTTCTCTCTGAATCGAAATAGAATTCCGGCTAAGTCTCTAAGCAAATCGGGGCCTTCTAATAGCGCGTCGTTCAGGCACACCCCGTTGCTCTTCGCTGTGGCGTCAAAGACTAGGCTTATCTTCTGTGGCTTGTTTACATTTACCACGGCAAAGTGCGGTAAATACCAGAGACGTGGGCTCTGTGTATCGCACTCTCGGCTCTCTTCTGCGTAGCCCTTTTTCAGCATACCGTTGATCTGAGCAGTGTATTTACCTTTAAAGTCTTCTGATGCGTCCATCTTCCTCTCGATTGACATGAGCCTCCGCTTCGCAGCATCGTAGCTTGGCGGCATAACTGTGTTAACCTTGCGCCATGGCAATCCAACTTCGTATCGCTGATTGGCACATCTCACTGTAGACTCGAAAGCTTCTAAGGCGCGAACATCTTCAGGGTTTTCGCGTTCCTTCTTCTCTATGCCCAGAGAATCGATCTCAAAGTATGCCTTCACCATATTGTGTAACTCTTCGTCAGGTTGCGTAGACCGAGCCTTCTCATGGCCGTCGACGAATAGCACCGTATCTCTCTCCCTTATGATCCGGGACGGCGCTAGACCATGTATCACCCACCCCAGTCTGGTGAGCGATGCTGCTGGCTCGTGGCGCTTGCCTGTCAACAGCTTCCTGCTTACTATAAGATGCCAATTATCCGCGCCTATGAGTACACGCGGCTTGACGTTTACATAACACACGTTACTCTCGTTCAGGTTACGCATGTGTCCATAATTCAAACAGCTTCGATCTACCGTTTGACTATTCAAGCGGAGGTTCTCCATGGTTCTCGCTTTCACCTTATATTCTTCCTTGTTACCGGCGATAATTCGAACCTCTACTTCTCTGCTTGCGTGTGGTACGCTCTGCGTGTTCACACTACATATGTGTAAGTCTCGAACCGGGCCTTCTGCGCCGACGTAATCTGCTAAGTCCTGATCTATCAATGTTGCGGTAGACCCTTCGTCAAGTAGAGCGTGTGTAGTTACTCTACCCCGTGGCCCCTCAATGACGATCGGACACACCTTCAACAGCACCTTGGCTGCCCCAGCAGTGTGGTTAACTGAGGCTACCACTTCTTGGTTTTGTTGACTTCCGCTGTTATTACTCTCTGTGTGTAACAGCCTGTGGTGACGTCGGTTACAGCCATTCTCATTACACATCTGCGCCTTACATTTAAACCGCCTGTGTTTACTATTCAAGCATAGAAAGCATATCTTTTCTTCTTTTAACCAATCCCATCGCTCGCGCACCGTCATGGTTGTAAACTTCTTGCATTTCGGTACTTCGTGGTCCCCGCCGCAACATAAACAACACGGTTTCTCTTGTGACGCCATCGCCTTCTCGTCGGCGGTGGCGTACACCCCGGTGTTTTTTCCTTTCGTGCTGGCCTTCGGTTTACCTTGTACGACTTCCTTCTTGGCTGCGGAGCTGCTAGGTTGCGGTACGTATGCGAAACGAATCGCCTTGTTAGCTTCTTCTATTAAAAAGTGCGATAATGTAACGATCTCTGGCTCCGAATAGCTTGAATACTGGACCGCGTAGTCGCACCATCTCGCCTTCAGGTGTGGGCTAAGCTTCTCGACTATGTCTCGTATCAGCATCGGATTTCTTAGGTAACTTCTATTGTCTACAGAGTCCAGTGTACACACGATGTTTTGTACCTTTATAGCGAATATGTTCAACTCACTGGCTGTGGTACCCACTCGCGGCAGGCTCCTCAGGTCGTTCAGTGCTCGATCTATAATCACTTCCGGTCTTCCGTAACACTGTTCTAGCGTCCGCATGATTTTATCGGGATCTGTAGCACCGTACAACAACGCCGCCACTGCTTCCTTGGCTTCTCCCTTAAGACAATTTCGTAGTCTAGCCAGGTTCTCGGCCTTACTGAAGTTACATGATCTCGTTGACTCTTGCATCGCAGCTTTAAAAGGCAACCACTCATTTGGATTTCCATTAAATATCGGCAACTCAATAGCTTGACGTGGGGCCGGTCGCTTTGACATGATCCTCTCTAATGTAGTAGCAAGTCGTTCAACCCCGTCCATATCACCTCGGGGCCCTGCCTTACATTCATTGTTTTCGTTGATTAGTCGCTGCTCATTATGTTCACAATTGTTATTAACTTGATTTGGTTCTATGCTTGGCGAGTTTAAATGTCGGTTTCTGTCCATTTCCATATTACGCGCCTCCTTTTCCTTGCGACGCGTAAACATATGTCTGTCTCTTTCATTCCTCTCTTCTCGGAGGGTAGGAACGCCGAAAGACATTTCTGTTGTGGGTATCTGCACATTTTCGTCGTGACGCCGGGACTGGGTTCTGTCCAGCCAGTCATCCACCCTCGCTTGGACTTCACCGGCGGGTAGGCTCTCACGGTCACGATCATCTTCATCGGTCTCCATAATCGTAGCTATTTCATATTCCAATCGCTTTTGAATTAAATTCTTTTCTATCGCCATCTCTCTTCGCTGTATCTCCGCGAACTTCTCGGCTGCTAGTAACTCCGCTTGTTTCAAACGAGCGGCGACGCTTGAACCTCTCGACGACGGTGGCCTTGTCCTAGGCGCGTCGGCGTCGGCGTCGTGACGCCTTTCTACTGGTTCGATACGTCCGCTTTCTGCGGGTACTACGCTTGTTTGGGCTTGTGGCATGCTTGCGGTGGCTTGCACTGACGGTGATGCGGGTGGCTCTTCAAATTTGCGTTGTCTTGAGTCTTCCGTCTCTTTCCTCCCAGCTTGGCTTCTTGTCGTCGGCATCTTCTTTCTTGCTGCCCCTACTCCTATCAATCTCAAACAGGTACGCTACCAAGGGGAGCCTGTTCGAGGATGGATGGTCGTGCAGGATCGGAAGGGAAGGAACCGCCCAGCAGAGAATGTACGCATCCGCGGGGTGCTCAGTCGCTGGCTGGAATGTCCAGGACCCTCAGCAGTGCCTACAGTCCGGCCCCCACGCTTACGCACACCGTACTGGCGCGGTCGGACTAGTTCACAATCGCTTGCGCGATATGTGGCAGCTCGCCCGACAGACTGCACCGCCTGGAAACGGCGTTAACTCGCGACAGACACCGTTTGGCACCGTTAGGTGGTGAATGCCGGAGCCACGGTACACCCGTGTAAATGTGATCGTCTCTCTCACAGGAGAAAGTCTTGATCGCGGCCTCGTTGATCCCTCGTTGCTGGTTACACTTTCTTCACACACGAAGTCGATGCCGCGATGCTGATTTCTTCTTATCCGGCGAGCAATGGACCAGACGATATTAGCTACGCACTCGAGCCAATATATAGACGATCGTTCCCCCGATGTTATGGACTGTATTCTTCAAATAAAACGCTTCTTGTTTCTTTCTTCTTTATTGTAGACCGATGACCGTGAGAGCAGCTAACAAATTCAGGCGCTCACGGCCCTATACTTATACTAATTACATAGGTCTTACTTAGTGACTAAAGCACCCTAGTGTTTACTGGCGAAAGGATAAGGATAGCACGTACGTTACTCTTTCCAACGCGTTCAACAGCCACCCTCAAAACATCGAAATACTGAGGGAGGCAACCGATGCGTATCTCCTATCTCTTTCTACAACATTTCACAACTACCTACCGATAGCCTAACAATTCCCACTCACAACATTCTACCTCTGCGGGTTTTCCTACCTACCCTCGGAATGTGCGAGATGGGGGACAGGGACAGACTATTGGTCTTACCGGTCCCACACTGCCTGAGTGGGACGACCAGATAGGGTCTCCTTCGCCCCTGTACCAAACTACCTACTTTAAATTTTATTATTAGTTCCTACCTGCCTAACTTACTGCAAGTGGGAATCACCTATAGATAACCGGTCTGCTATCTTTATTAAATAAAACAAGCCCTGAGCTAATTTACATTGTTTCTTATGCTAAGCCCTATGAGAAAATTAAACTTTATTGAAATCCACAAATATCTTATACTAAATTACAACATTCAAATATAAACATAAAGTAACTGATTGGGTGTCCGTAACAATATTGTTAAATAAATAAAGTTGGAGAGAAAAATAATTCAAACTTTAAAACTGTACTGTCGGAGAAAAATGTACTACCGAAAAGTGGCCCTGTATCTAAAAAACATGCCTGGTTAATAACAATTGAAATGGGGTATAACACAAAGCTACTTGTAGCTAATTTCTTAAACAAAATTTATTTTTTGGTTCAAATCGAAAAAAAAACACCGTTATCACAGAGTGATGATATTTGTATTACCTATGTTCTTTCGGTTCTGCCGTGCCCGTACCTGAAGTGACACACTGAGAGGCTAGGGGGTAGCTTAGATAATTAATTCCGGTGACCAAATAGACTAACGGCTGAATACTGAAACGCTACTCAAATCCATCACTCACTTGAAGGCCTCCTAAAATTGAGTGTCTCTCACATTTAAATGGTATACACAAACGCTACACAGACAATTTAAACCATGATTAGCTGAGCAGTCGTTAAATGTTTACATAATGGTAACATTCATTTTTAAAAGTATGTTCTCGTTTACAATTTTCATATTCTTAAGGAGCGTATTCGTTTTATGCAGCATTGTTTGTATAGATTCTTTGTTTTTTTTTTGGATAGAAACTTTTACGACGCCATTGTTGTGAAATGAACCGTTGAGTGTCAAAGAAAAAAATATATTTGCCAAACTTTTTGACATTTGTCACAGCGCGGTTCTTATCAAATTAGTTTTAATTCACATTATTCAAATAAAAGTCATTCAGTTTTTTAAATGAAGACAAAACAAATTGGTATGCCAAGTATTCTACATAGAATAATGTTCTACATTGGTGGATCAAACCCACCAGCCAGATTGTCAGATGCCGATGACCTAAAAGATCCTGCCGGTACAACTTGATCTAGAATTACCGGTGACAGAGCGTTGTGGAAAAGTTTGGAGAGGCCGAGTATGCCCTCCAGTGAGCAGATAGATACATGTTGACGAAGAAGAAGAACACATCAAATACTACTCGCTTATTTCGACTTTCTACTTATTTTTATACTTATTTTTTATGATGTAATTGTGATTATTACTACTGAAAAAAATGTGTACATATTTATTAGCATAGTGCTGACAACAAAGTTTTGATTAGTTTCAAGACCGATAGGCTGAACTATTAGCTCTTCCTCAACAATCTTCTCCTCCTCCTTCCTTAATAAGGAGTTCTAAATAAGGCTATCTTTTGAGAGTGCAACGATGTGCAAAATGTGCATACTACAATAACTAGAAGGAATTGTAATTTCCGTTGTAGGCAAAGAAAACACCTTTGTAAGACAACAAAAAGCCTTTTTATGAGATTTCTAGTGCACATCTGAGTCCTGATTGTGTTCTAGTATTTAAAAGTAGGGTTAAAATAGGGCGATATGGGTACCCACAGAGAAAATAAGGATTTTTTATACCATGATATCACTATCAGCTGATTTGAGAGACCTCAAGACCACTCTCAGATTTAGCGGCTACTCAAATCGGTATGACAGTCATTTGACAGCTAAATAGCGTTGAGTTGCGTTTCAGTATATCATTTCTTATCTGAGTGGCGTTTGAGCACGATTTATTTTGCGATGGTCTTAAGTTTACCAGATGCTTACATTTTGGCTTTGAGTATGCGAATTCTGAGTTTAGGAGCTGCTCAATTGTTTGAGAAGCCGTCAAATACTTGAGTAGCCTTTCAGTATTCGGCCGTAAGTCTTGTATCTAAATGGCCACACCACCTCCTGTAAAAACACGCTTAATACCTCGATAGTAGCCGAGCGAAGGCGCATAAAGGTAAGCTTAAAGCCAAGGTTAGCATAGAAGCACGCTTGAAGGTAAGCTAAAAGGCACGCTTAGAAGTTAACGAAGGCCCTTCGTACACAAGGCTACACAACTGATAAGTTCTGAGCCTAGGGTATTAAAAGTCCAGGTAAAAATTTAAATTTAATTAATGTTTTAATGTAATCCCCTTAGACCTCAATGCACTTCTTACATCGTTTGTGGAGAAATTGTATCCCTTTGAAAAAGTTCTCCGCAACTTTGGTAATAAAATGATAGTAGACGGCAGCCTTCATTTCTTCGTTATCCCCATATCTTCGTCCCGTAAGTCACTTTTTAATTTTTTAAATCGGAAATAGTCGCTGAAGGCCGGGTAACAGTTACAATGCGATTGCAAATATTATCTCATTTGTCCTTACACAAGTCCAACAATTCCTTTAAAGTTTCCACTCGCCGCTGCTTTTCGAGGGACGTAAGCATTTTCGGCACCCAACGCGCACTGACTTTATTCTTATATATTATGGATATTAATCTATAGACTTGATTTTTTGGAAATATAGTAGTTAGATATCACTCAACATGTGACACAAAGTATGTGTAATTGGGACGACTACAAGTACTCTAGGCTCAGAACTTATCAGCCGCCCTGGTACAATACCTAACGATTTTGATTTGTAAGCGACTGCCACAATACGAATTCATAGAGGTATGTCATTCATACACAGTATAATCATTCATACACAGGCACGAGTCGATATCACACAAAATCGGCAGGTATTGGAAATTTGCCTTGTGTACGAAGGATTTGTGTTTCCTACTCTGTGTCGTATGATTCATTTGTAAGCCCTGGCTGTCCGTAATAAATAATTATATAATAAAATAATTAAAGCATTATTTTGAAAGCGACTATTGCCTTTCTAACGTCAGTTTGAAAGCTATTATTGCTTACCTGAAAGCTATTATTTGTAGGCTTGCCGATTACTTTAAAATTCGCCTTACTTTCTAAGACTTCACAGGGAAATCAAAACCATGGGAACTCCCCATAGACATGGAATCATGAAAGGCAAGAGAATCAGCACAGTTTATTGTTCCATCGCAAAAAATATATGTTGCAATGCCACAAGATTGCATGAAACTCCCAGTACCTGAGTCTCACTCGCACTTGCCCGGTTTTTTAATATAGCTGAAGACAGTTTCCCATGGGCAAGATTTAATGTAGAGTATACCTGGGCGACCGAAATTTGCTTGGTTATATCGGTGTATACCTGTATACCTATTACAGGCAAATGTCAGACATATTTACGAGAAATGTATTATCTCAAACAATCATTACAATGTTCTTTTTAAACTTGTCAAAAAACAACAATAACACAAAAAGATATAGGTACACATTAATAAATACCAAAAAAAAAGTAAAAAAAAGGCATCAAGCGAGATTTGAAGCCCAGACACATTACTATCAGTCCTACGTCTTATCCATTCATTCACAACGCTAATGCTTACCGGTGCGAAATTAGCGACCATATTCTGCGTCGAACAATGCCAAAGACTAATCTAGATGAATTTTTCACCCCTTGATAACCCCCGCATACCAATTTACAGTGCTATATTTATAATTAAATATACAAGAATTTTTTGTTTAAACATATAAGATACATTCTGTGGTATCTGCCTACACATAGCTTCAATTTAATAGCAGATATTAATCAACGTAAAGCTATTTGATACACATCCAATATAACATAATTACATAGAACATCGTAATAATAACAAGATGTAATTAATACTGTACTAATAATCATAACATTGCAATATGGCTACTCAATATTAATTACTTTCCAACAATAACTGTGCTGAAACAACCCTGGATAGTTTAAAGTTCCTTAGTCTGCTATCCTGGTCTCACCTTCTGTTCCAACGAAGGTGTAAAAGGGACAAACATAACATAAGCCATGATGGGTAGATAAACTTTCCTTGAAGTTGTAGTAAACTCGAAGTCATGATATTTTAACATATTTGATTCGATTATAAAGCAAGTAACCCTAGTATTAATTACAGAGATATATAGGGTGTCATGTTTGTAACTGCGTAATTTTTTTGGGATCCGCAGGTGGAGATAATAATATTATAGTGCACTAGTGTGGTATAATACACTCTTTCTTCTTTCACTCCCATGATTTCGGTGAGACGGCAGTCCGACATGACCGTAGAGAGATCAGGCGCAGGACCAACGGCTTAAAAATCTTTCCGAAGCACGGGTGTTAACACCACCAACTTCCGGACTCCGGAGCTGTGTTTGAGTTATTTCAAGACAGAAAAACCCAACACTTTCAGCCCGACCCGAGGTTTAAACCCTCGTGGGTAGTACCCAGCGTGCTGACCATTAAACCAACGAGGCAGTCAAAGTCTTTGTTTATTGGTTTATGCAACAGTTTTGAAATCCAAAAATCTCATTAATATCATCATCCTCCTAGCGTTATCCCGGTTGCGCTCTCGCACGCGAGGCCCAGGGTCCGCTGACCATGATCCAGGTTGTGACAGATCAGGTAATTACAGTGGAGCGACTGCCATCTGACCTCCGTGACCCTGTTGCCAAGGGAACCTGACCAGTTCATCAATATGTTGAGTATTAAATCCAGATTTATTTTAATAGGCAGCTGAATAATTCGTGGCATCTGGCCAGTAAGCTGATTGAAATGCTCGTTCAAACGTATATACAGGGTGTCCGGCTTTCAACTACCGATAATTGAGGGGCCTTTTATTTATCAAATTTTAGAGACAAAATCCAAATAAAAAAAAAAAATTGATAAAAAAATAATAAAAAAAGTGTAACAATCATCACCTTTAAACGGCCTATCTATGGATACTGTGTAGTATGCATGAAGACTCACATGCCATGTCAACAGATGGCGCTGCGTGTACGTTGCCTCGCGGAAACCAAGCGATTTTCCCAGAAGTACTAATAGTGCCTTCAGCTTTTGATTAATTATGTCTTATCGATATAAGTGTCTTTTACGCTAGCAAGACCTGCGGCCCTAGCATGAGTTAAACAACATATCATTATCGCGGCCGTTTATCGTATTTTGACAGCGTTATATCATTAGTCTACCGCTGCTAACATGTCATGCCATTTATGTCATGTCTAACTGTCAAAATACGAAATACGATAGAAAACGATAAAATTGTCTACACACTCTAAGATGAGTCTCTTTTATTTGTCTATTTTAATCTATTTTTGACATTTTCGCATGACATATTATCGTGGTCACTTGGTGCTAACGACAAAGGAAAAAACTTGATTAAAGTCGGTGAAAAACTGTGTAAAAGGCGAAAAATGTCCGTACCGTAATACCATTATATATTTTGTGTTAAACGCATATGACGAACGATCAGTGTAAGAAATACGACAGAAACGCATCGGTGATATTTGCGATCAAGTCGATTTTTGAGAGTGTATTTCAGTCACTTTGGCGAATATTTAAGCCCATGGATACTGATATTTCACATCATTGACAGGCTTAGCTTGGCCCCAACTAGTCTATAAGCCTTCTAGCGGCTAGAAGGCTTATAGAATCTAGCCTATTTGAAGGTGAGATCTCCAATATAAACACTTACGGAAATCATTTATCACAAAGAGCTCTTTCACCTACACAAAAGCAAAGAATAGCTGTTATTGTTGTGTTTTATAAACTTACAAAATACTGTATTGAAAACAGAACCTAACCTTTTATAATGTATGTTATTTTACATAGGTAGGATAGGTTAGGTAATCATTATTTTTGTTTCTTAGGGTCTACCTATGTTGCCTCCTTTTGACCCATGAAAACAACAGCAAATTGGACAACACCGCTCTCTGTGCTAAGCCCAAACTACTGTAAGCAGTGTCTACAGTCTAGGACCAGTAGTAGGAAGCATATATTAAGTGTATGTAAATTGGTGAAATAAATTGTGAAAACTTGCACACTAAAATATCTTAGATATGTAAACTTCCTTAATGTAGGTTTGTGCACTAAAAAGTATTCCAGTCAATATCTGCGCCTAACTTGCTTTTGAATAACTTATGGGGAGCCTACTTTTACCTACGTACCATATACTTATATACCTTATTATATATAAAGGTGGATAAAAGTAAAATTAATTGAAGTAGAAAAATCATTAGTCAAATAAACAATAATATGTAATTTTATAGAATAATAATAAGGTATTACAAACGATAAACCTTTTCTTAAAATTTTAATACGATAAGTCTTATCACTATAGTCTCCACTGCTTCTTACAAGTCAACGTTGACTGCGATGACATTTTCTGAAACATAATACATACTCCTTAATACTATGTTTTTCATGATATCTTTTGATTTTGTTACAGGTGACTCAAGGTATATATTAAAGGTGGAAAATGTTGAAAGCAATTAAATCATAATAATTATGAACAATCAAATGAACATGTCAATAGAACCTGCATATTTACTAACATATCACAAGCTTGAAGGGATCAAAAATTATTCACAATTACTATCAAAGTGATGCATGTTGGTACTACTACAAGTATTCTGTGAAATAAACTTTTCCTTACATTTGAATCCAATTTTGTTCTGTTCCAGCGTACCTTCCAAAATTAAATCCTGAAATACAATGTAAACACATATTATTATTTAATAAACTAATATGTATTTTCTTTTTGTGCATACTTAAACGTCTAAGTATGTAGGTATAGTTGGTTTAGTTACTACCAAATTTTCAAATACCAAAGAAAACACTCTATGACAAAATGTTGCATGTCTGCTTAAATGCTTCAATACTTACTGTTTTTCACTGCTCTACTGAGCGATATGGACCCAGTTCGTCCAACCAATATAGGCCTAAGGTAATCCTACTGGTTGCTCCACCTTAGCAGCTCCTTGAGGAGTCAGGAAGGTAGCAAAACCCAGGTGCGCTTTCATGTATGATAAGTAATCTGTACCTATATTACATCACAGTTTTAAAAGTAAATGATCATATTAGTTTATTTTCCATTTGTTAGTTTAATAACACAATTTGTTGGAAAATATTAATGGGTACGCCTTTGACTTTGATTTATAAAACAGAGGCCCTACTCCGATTGACGTTGTCCGTATTGTCGACTTTAGCCGTCCCTATCACTCACGCCAGAATGACATCGCTACCGAGCGAGATGGCTATCGGACATCGTCAACTAGAGTAGGGACTCGGCTGTCAAAACTGTCAATGTCATGTCAAAAACAGATGTAAGTAATTTAGTTTTAAATCGATAGTCGTGCTTGGGATTAAGTGTTTAAGCCAAATCGGTAGTAAAATTGAACGAATGATTGAATATCAACGAAATGTTGTATATAATCTGTGGTCGTGTGGATAAAGGCTTCTCGTGGGAAGTATTTCTATCGTAAGTGGTTGCCATGTTAGGAAAAATGATAAAATAAGACACGATGACAAATTTTCTTATGTCTAACGACAATTTAACGATGTTGTACATCTTAGCCCAACTGGTTGGGCATTTACTAGAATCAGATTAGACGGTCCCTAGACCTTTTTTGTGTTATGGCACTAGGTTTCACGCTATTACGATAGTAAGACGTGTTACTCGGTCCACCAATCTGTCCCAAGACGCTTTAGATTAATATATATTTATCTTCATCATCGTGTTTTCTTCGTGGCGACGTCATACCTACACTTCTTCCCGTCCGCACTTCACCAACCCTTACTACAAAAGTTATTTAGATAAATTGTTTCAGATTTGTTTAGTTTTGTAATAGTTCAAAAAAGTATTAGTTTTTTAAATTTTAAGCAAGATTTCTTATTTTTTTTTCCTCTATGATGGTTAATAATTTGAATCTATTTTTATTTCACTTGATAGGCGATAGCATTACCTTTCAAATGAATCATTTTCATAACTTTTGGTACCTCCAGATCCACAGAAATTGTATTTTTTTAAATAATTAAAATGGAGTTAGACCCCCAACATGGGGATTTTTTGTCGATAACATTTGATGATCTTATAGCCAATCAATTATCGCCAGTCAAAACCGGACACACTATACTTGTAGATGTATGTATATACTTTTGTATATTAGAATATTTTGTAAAGCTTCATTTATTCGGACAAAAACGAATTGGCGGGAGTCTCGCGTCCGTGATTTGTATGATACGAGCTGAAGGCATTTTTGAAACTAAAAAAAGCTATAAAATAGTAAATTGCTCCACAATATACACCAGCCCTACCTACTACTACCACCTAGCCCCAAACTTAGCGTGAGCTTTTGCTGTTGCGACTAGGATAACAGATAGACATACTTATATACGTTTATAAAATCGATGACTAGGTACAAATGCTCGTGCTCATCACACAAACATTTGCCTCCTGCGGGATTTGTAGCCCGGAGCGCGAACTACTACACCAAGACGGTGTTCATATAATAAAGGTTGAGCAGTCAAACAAGGATAAAATCCTTTAATTACACATTTAGTTAAATCATACACTACTTTATGCTAATTTTGTAGTTTTTTGAGTACCTATGTTTGAACTACTTAATCGATTTAAAAAAATCTGGCACCAGTAAAAAGCTACATTATTCTTCACTGACATTTTATTTTTTTAATTGTACTGTACGGCTTCGGGGCAGGTCATTAGTTTAATAATAAAATAATAAGATGCAAAAGCATTTATTTTTATCCTACATAAATTGAATCTTCAAGGGAAAGCCTTTGAAGAAATCAAGGCTTCATTTTGCAAAGTAACATTAAAGAAAGTCGCGGTTGAAATGCAAAACTAGTTTTTCTTAGTGATATTATAAAGTTTCAACTTTTTCTCGTTGAAATCTAATTTACACGCTGATTTGCGCTTCGAGATTGCCCTGAAAATAACAAAGGTGAATTTAATGTGATATAAGTAACATTTACGGTCAATTGGTATCCCACCAAAAACATTCTGTAAAACACTAGCCAAGTCTCGATGGAGCTGCTTGTTAATCTCTAAAAAGTAATGAAATCTAAACAAAGTCGTGCCAAGCCTAAGGTTTCTTACTGTGATATCTTTATTATTATAGTTAATGATGTGTGACTTGGCCTTTGTTTGTTTCTTGCTCGCCTATATATAAATATTATTGAAATACGCAGCTTTATCAAGCCTACAATTGACTGGCTATTGAATCAACGTATCCATCGTCAATGTGTAGCGGTTCTGGCGACAGATAGGTGCAATGGTGTCATGAAGTACCTGATTTTGTACCCTTCAATATTTTACTATGTATTATCGTAAGGGTGTGAAACAGCAGACACTTTTGTCAAAACGGGCCGGGCTCGGTTCGCAGTTTAAATATGTAGCTACTAGTACATGCGTGGCTTCGACCGGTCGGTCTAATTCAGTGGGGCTGCCATGCAAGGTCGACGATCGATTATAACTTGCGCGATATGCCACGCGATGCGTCCTTCGAACCTACACGCGTTCAGGTAGAATAAGGTTCCTCCATTAAAACGAGACAATTGGACTTTATAACATATTTTTTTAATAATCGCATCACTCTGAGCGACGAAAGTGGTCGTAAAATTGACTATTTCTTTTAATGATTTTGTGGTGACATTTATCTGTACGTCTACTTGTATTAGGTATTCTGTTGGTTCAAAAAATTTATCTTTCTAAAAATTTTGAAAAAATCCCTGATATTGCTATCATTAATTCATATTTAAAAACAGGCTTAACACACAGTTCAGCTAACAGTGTCAGTTACAATGTTATGTGATAACTTACCTCTCTATAAACATAATAACTGTAGCAAGTAAGAATCCAGCAGCCAGAAGCAGGAAGGCAGGCGCTGCTCCTCCCAACGCAAGAGCTCTGGGGCAACTACCCTCACTCTTGACAGCTTTAGCTATGGTGCGGTGCTGGATACACTTAACTATGCCACGTTCGTACAGACGCATGATACTAAAACAAAAGGCAGACGATGTGGTATTAAAAAAAAATAGCAGACATTTGCATCAGCGCGTCCGGCATGTTTGCTGATAAACGCACCGATGTTTTTTATGCCATAATGCGCAAAAAAGCCGCAACTTTGCTCTCAAGGTTGCGTGGCAGTTCCAACATCATCCTGAAGGTGATTGCTGAGAGACCTGACTCTCCATTTTTGCGACACTGGGTGGAGCTGCTAAAATAATTGGTTTTGGTAGCACAGCCTAGATGTCACTTAAAAATAAAATACTTGTAGCCACTCAAGATATTACTAACATAGTTTATAAGAAAAAATTGTTACTAACAAATATGGAACACTTAGTTGTCTGAATAAAGAAAGATTTATTATTATTACTAGTGGTTCCCCGCGACTTCGCCCGAAAAAGTTGGATTTTCCATATAAACTTTTATCCCCCATTTCACCCCTTTAATGTTTTTTATATCGCGACAAAATGTAGCCTATGTCCTTTTCAGGGTCTCGAACTGTCTCCATACCAAATTTCATGTCAATCGGTTCAGGGGTTTAAGCGTCAAGAGGTTACAGACAGAGACACTTTCGCATTTATAATATTAGTATGGATTATTATTTGACTGCAAACTTACCTGATGGTAAGCGACGATGTTGTGTGACTAAGGATGGGTCATGTCTGAATAGTAACAGCCTAGTCACTCTTATCTTAAAGGAATTCAGATCATATCGTGTTTTACATTTCGGAAGGTAACGAATTCCACCCTCTAGCCGTACGCAAGAAGAACGTAGATTAAAAACGTTTGGTGCGTATTAGTAGTATGTCAACGACATATCTAAGGGTGAACGCTAATAAGGATTGTACGGTCTTTTATCAGGAATTCGTGTTTATGGCATTGTTGGAATACCTATAACTATTAGAAAAAACATTCAAGCTGCAAATTTAAATAATCTGCAGATATGGCCACTTATACCTATAACATTTACTATTGAGTCATTTCTGAAATAGTGGAATAAATATTGGGTCAATCCATAATTGTAATTGGTATGGAGCATTTGATTTTTGAAGATTTCGATCATGACTCCATAGTAAAAGTTATAGGTATTGATGGCCATATTGACCCCCTTAAATATAGAGTAGGTATGTTAAAACTAACACTATTAGACTGTAATTGCAAATAATGTGAGAACATGCAGTTTCCAGAACTTAGCCTCGAGTATTGATTGCCCATTGTGTCTGGAAACGTGACACTTGAAGGATTATGTTGCGATTATATTTGTGACTGAGACTGAAGGGATTGAGGATCCTTCAGTTAGGCTCATAATAGTATTTTTTCACTTCTTCCAGTTTTACGAGTAGATCGGGCGTAGACCTACGACTTAACGTGCGTTCTTTCCTAACTCCATACTACTAATGAGTAATTCCATGACAGAAAATCTAGATACAATTAATGTACAGTCGGCAGCACGTCAGGTTACCCATTTCAACAACGAAAACAGCTTTTATTACGTAGGAAAAAGAAGCGGATTCAAGGTCTTAATAGGGTAGTATGATGTGCGGCCATGTGTACTTTGAACAAAGAACTAGAACCACTTTACCTCCACGAGAAGAACTCCTTATACGGGCTATTCTTCTGCAAGCACGTGTAGAGAAGGGTCTTTTCCATAGACTGGAGAGATCCAAGCTCGCATAATTCATATTTTGTGAATGTTCGGGAAATAAGCCTATTAGCACTGTCCACTTCAGTATGAAATGCGAAACCTGATAATAACAAAGACATTTTAGTGGTAGATTATACAGGGTTAATTGTTATTAGCTGGACACCATTTGCAGGCAGCCTCTCAACATCAATCCCAACAACATTTGTTCTACGACTTTTTACAAATCTTGATAAATAACACAAAAAAGAAAAACAAAAAAAAAATATTTGTTCCCTCTGTTATTTACTACTCTGTATGATGTACCTAAAATAACAACGCCGAGGCTGCCTTGGCCCTCCTACATTAATTTAACGTTTCTGTACTAACATGTGCGTCGCCGCGCCGCTGCGTTACCCTGCCACCCCGCGCCCCGCTGCACGTGGCGATTATTTTGTCTACGCAAGATGCGTAAAAAGAGTAACGCAAGTATAAGAGTCAATAAATATTTTTTGTATGGGAAAACTTAAACTTTAAAAACTATTAATTTTGAAAAGTCGTAGAACAAATGTTGTTGAGATTGTTGTGGAGAAGCTGCCTGCAAGAGGTGTCCAGCTAATTTAAATTAACCCTGTATTGTACAGTTGACAGCACGTCAGACTACCTATTTGAACTACGAAAACAGTTTTTATTACGTAGGGAATAGAGGCTGTCTCAAGGTCAAACTGGGGTAGTCTGACGTGCCGCCGTATGTACGTGAATTAGTTATCCTTGTGATTTTGTGAGTCTATGTACAGAATTTAGGATTTATGATTTCATGAGCACTCCAACAAGCTAATACCTATTATTTTGGCGCAGAATACCCTATATTATTTTGTTAACCCCATTTTAAAAGTCTTTCTTCTGAAGCCTCACTCTGTAAGAATTTATTTTTGGCTCTAAGCGTTATTCTCGCTTATGCTGGGCTAGGATACAGGCTAGTGTGAATAGGATAGCAAAAGTCGAAAATACGCACATCGTCTGTAGTTAGGAAATTACCGAGTAAGTACTGCATCTTTCACAATATGCCACAATCGTTCCTTAAGCTACAAGCGTTTTCCAAAGCCACTTAATTGTCTATATACTTTCAAAATATCACTTACCACCCTCTTTAACGAATTTGATTCCCTCTGTAACTGAGGCTAGAAACGGTCCATTCTTTTTCTTGTTAAAAACTTTCTTTCTTCTTATTTCGTCCTCGATTTTTTCATTTTTCTTGTTAAAGTAGTAATTTGGCGCCTGTAACAAAAATCACCTTAAGTTCTTAAAAGTAAATATCTTCTTCTTCCTCGGTCCCTCAATGCTGAGCCTCGCGACCACAAGGAGATGCCTCCATTGGCTGCGATTTTCTTCACCGCGTCTGTCCATCGGGAAGGTGCTCTGCCCCTGGCAAAAGTAAATATACTGCACTCAAAATTACATCGCCCACCTTCAAATGAGATTCGAACCCACAACCCTTCGCTATCCGGGCGAATGATCTCACAACCTGAGCTACCAAGAATCACACGACTTTTTGTGAGTGTTTGCTACGCCATTAGTGAGCTGTCGTTTGATACTTAGAAAAATACTTCTATACAATGAAGTTGCAAAGTTGTATTATAAAATAAGTGTATGTTTTATATTGTTTAAAGCTGTATTTTGACTTGAACAACGCCGTGTCCGGGAATTTTGCCGGATCTGCAGAAATTTTCTACAGCTTCATGGTGTTATGTTAAAATGGATTTTCCCCGACTTTCATCTACTGTAATTCTAGAGATTAGGTGAGATTTAATAATAATGTCCTCCTAGTCGAATTTCAACTACGGCGGCCTATCTCAACAGAGATTAGCCAACTGCGCGGGACATATTATAGTGTACAAGTGTGTGCGCAGTACACAATTGTGCACTATAATATGCACATAACAGGTGCACTCTCTGTTCCTTCACTCTCATAATTCGGTGAGACGGCAGTCTGACATGACCGTAGAAGAGATTAGGCGCAGGACCAACGGCTTAACGTGCTCTCCGAGGCACGGGGGTGTTAACATCACCAATTTCCTGACTCCGGAGCTGTGTCTGAGTAATTTCAAGACAGAAAACCCAAACACTCTCGGCCCGATCCGGGATTCGAACCCGGGACCTCGTGGATAGTACCCAGCGTGCTGACCACTAGACCAACGAGGCAGTCACCAGGTAAGATTTAAAATTGTTTCATACAGTCTGTTTGCCGTCCGTTCATTACAGCCAAAGCTACCTTTCAGTACGTATATCTTTTCGGCAAAAACGGGAAGGATCTGACGAAGTATAAACATGGCATTACTATCAGTAAAGTGATTTTAGTACAGCAAGCTCATTAAATGCAGGTCTGTATTGAATTGGCAAAGTGGGTGATGATGATGATAATGTCCTCCTAGCCGACTTCGACTACGGAAGCCTATCTCAACAGAGATTAGCCAACTGCGCAGGACATATTATAGTGCACAAGTGTGTGCGCAATACACAGGTGCACTCTCTGTTCCTTCACTCTCATAATTCAGTGAGACGGCAGTCTGACATGACCGTAGAGAGATCAGGCGCACAACCAACGGCTTAACGTGCTTTCCGAGGCACGGGTGTTAACACCACCAACTTCCTGACTCCGGAGCTGTGCCTAAGTAATTTCAAGACAGTTGGTGGTGGCAAAGTGGGTACATGGCCAATAAAGTGATTTTAGTACAGCACGCTTATTTTATGGAGATTTGTATTTAATTTCTAAATAAGAGCAACTAAAATCTTCAACATATCAACTATCCCTACCTACCTGTAGCCAAGACTTGGTGTATCCGATATCTTCAAAGATCAAGTCCAAAGGGCTGTAAATGAGTTCCTGTAAGGAGTTGATGGATGGAGGGGGTCCATTCAGCAACCAGCTCACCACGCTGCTTGTGTAGTAGTTGTATATTAGGACGCATGAGATTCCGGTCACTAGAATGGTTAGCTTTCGTGCTGTTGAAAGAGAAAAATATGATGATCATCATTGATTGATCACTTGCCTCACAGACACCACTCCACCAATCCGCACTGAGCCCGCGAGTTGGAGTATAGGTCATACCTCCTCATAGCTGAGGTGAGGCCTTTACCCAGCAACTTTACTTTACACATCATTGATTACTGACTTCCCGCCTTTCTATTAAAATATTTTGCCCACTAGGTCGGAACTTCCTACGGCAGTCTGTTATTTGTGAGGTGTGGCATTAACCACTTCACAGTCATAGTTATATTCTTATTTATTATTGTGTTAAAGAAGAAAACTCAATTCGCTATAAGAAAAAGGAGAATCTTTGAGGGTCGTGATGATTATGTAAAATTAAACACACACAAATACTTTTTTAGCAATTTTAATGGAGTGTTATGCTGTTGTATTCTCCATACCACATACTAATCAACTCAACTACTAGTATACAGATTCTCTTGCTGAAAAGACTTTACTAAAGTTCTATGCAAACTTAGTGGACTTACGGACGGGTAGCTGCTTATAAAGAAGAATACATTAATTCAATGTACTCAACCAACTTACCACCAGACACTCTTATTGTTGGACTAGAGTTATCTTCAAAGACTGAAACCGAAAATAAGTGATGTTAACCAATGTCCTTCAATTCCAAACCAAACAATTTCTTTAACATTGTAACACGTACATTGCTGACACAAAGAAGCGATGACAGAGAAGAAAGCATACTGGCCCGGTGATGGACGTCTCTCTAGATTTGCTGACAGCACCAGGACGCAAGCGCAAAACGATATTACAACCGTCACTAGTAGCCATGTACCAGTGCTTAACGGCCTTAGGAACTGGTTTTCAAACTTTCCGACGCCGTAAGTTGGTATGCGGTAGTAGTATTTTGTCCTGAAAAAAAATAAAACTACTTTCAGACCCGGCAGACGTCGTCCTGTGTTTTCAAACCATCACTATCCAAATTGATCCAGCCATTTAGGAGGAGTTAGGTGATAAACGTTTGTAAAGAAAAATTATATAATTTATAACTTTGCACTTTTGGCAAAATGTTATGTGTACGAACTGGATTTTAATGAGTATGTACTATTGATTTCTTCATATAATGCTTTGTTTATCCTAACTTGGCAGGTATTACTGGTATAGAATGCCTCTTGGCGTTAAGTCCGCCTTTTAGTTGTGTAAGTTCATACGCGCCGTACGTGAGGAGGGTGAGGAATGCTAGGGTCGCGGAAGAACTTGTCGGAAAATATACTAATCAACTCTGTCTAGGGATATTTTGGATTAACTCAATTTACTAAATAAATATTAAAATATACACATGTACGAGTATGTTATTCATACTAATATTATAAATGCGAAAGTGTGTCTGTCTGTCTGTCTGTTACTTCTTGACGCTTAAACCACTGAACCGATTGAGATGAAATTTGGTATGGAGACAGGTCGAAACCCTGGAAAGGATATAGGCGTATATACATTTTGTTGCGATATAAAAACATTAAGGGGGTTCATCCCCAATGAATGTTTATATGGAAAATCCAACTCTTGCGGGCGAAGTCGCGGGGAACCACTAGTTTTTAATATTTTTTTAGTAAGTTGAGTAAATCCAAAATATCCCTAGACAGTGTTGATGTGTGTAGTTACTTACTCAATGGATGTTATAGGCGGGTGTACAAATTCAACTCTGGTATCAATATCCCCTATGAACCGTAGTACTGGAGTTATATCTTGCTGCTTCAGGTACAAACAAGTTGCAGCCGTCAATATCTACATTGAAATTACTAAATTAGTTATAATTATTGTATGAGGAAGGTGGCCGGTGCTGGCTGGATGCGAGAAGCGGAGGACCGTGAAAGTTGGCGCAGGCTTGGAGAGGCCTATGTCCAGCAGTGGAATGCAATAGGCTGATATGACGATTGTATGTACAGTGGGCCTCGAATGAACCTTCCCAAACCTGTCACAATATCTCATGATATGGAACTCCATGTGAAAGGTTGAAATATGGTTGTGGAAATTTGACAGATCAGGGCGCAGGGTAGGTTAATGTGGGGCCCACTGTACTTATACATATAGTTACTTAAATTAATACTGTACTATTTATTATAGTTGCAATACTTTGTTGTCTGCCTCGTTGGTAATGGTCAGCATATTGGCTTTTTATCTAATAAGTCCCGGATTTAAATCCGGATCAGCCGAATAAATCAGAAACGGGTAGCAGCCAACCTCCTGAAGGTTGGTGGTGTAAACCCCCCCGTGGATCGGAAAGCACTTTAGGCCGTTGGTCCTGCGCCTGAGGTATCTTTATTCAGTCATGTCGGACTGCCGTCCCACCAAACAATGAGAGTGAAGGAACAGACAGTGCGCTTGTGTACTACGCAGTAATATGTCCTGTTCAGCTGGCTTAGATATTTCTATTAGCGATGGGCGATTATTACGAAATTAATCGAATTATTCGAATGGTCTCTGTAATCGAATGAATTCGATAAGCAACCGCAGTCATTCGATTATTCTTCGATTATGCGGCGAGCAATACCGGAGCGCGCGGTGTGCAGGCCGTACTACTAACTACTAACAAATGAATCGTCATTCGTCGCGTCGATTAATTATGTGGTCGCTACCTGTCCTGTGCGCACAGTCGCGGCAATTGGATCGAATGCATCGAAGGGCCCAGTATAGATTATCATTCGATTGTCGATTATTATTAGAGTATTTTTGTTTCGAATTACTAAATCTACATTCGATAGTTCGAATGGTCGAAAATCGATTCATTCGATTATTTTTTTTCGAACAATCACCCATCGCTAATCTATATTGGGATTGGCCGCCATCGTCGAAATAAGATTAAGAATACATTAGTTTCAACATGCTGGATTAAATGGTGCGCCTGCTGAAACTACAGCAGGTTCTGGCTTAGGTGAAGTGAATAAACTAAACTCGACTTTTAATAAAGGCAAAGATAAGAGACTGTTTTCATACCTCACAGGGCACGGTAGATCATTTTATTATTATTAACATATTTATTCCTTTGTTTGAGTTGAAGCTCAAGTTGAAGATACAATTTATTTAGCTGGTCTTATTTCTTTTTTCTATCATCTTTCAGACAATCTTCGGGTAGAGAATAGTCCAAAAATTTCATTTGCGACGTGTGTGTAGCGGTGAAAACTATTAAAATAATAAAAGGATAGAGTTACCTTTGATTCGTTGAGGGTATATTTACCAACCCATATATCTGACAATGAATGAACAAATCTGAAAGCAAACAAATCGTGTTATACATGATATCTAAATTTAAGAGTCTGCTTGGATTCAGTACCAAAGTGCTATCGACTTTACAGATGTGTATGGGGCGTCGCCACTGACCTCTATAATACAAGTACGCTGGACTGCATACTGTCAACCTAACAATGAAGCATTGATTATCGCCATTTTGGCGCTGACGGCTATAGTGAGCGTGTGGTGACCGTCCTCGGAACTAATGAGAATTGACATAAACACATGGAAGCTACTTTATTTTAGTTCCCTGTACACTCGGTAGGGGCGCTTTGATTCGGCACAAATATTATATAGAAAATGTTTAATCCATCGTACTTGTACTATAAAAGTCAGCGGGCGTCGCAGACTACAAACTTTCAATTGACTAGTTTGGTCGGCTTCTGGAGCTGAAAATATAGAATATAGACTACGATACAGAGTAAGAGGTCCCAACGACCCCTTTATTAAACCTTTTAATAACGAATTGTTAACCGATTAACCATGTGACACTATAGAACTTAATTACGGACACTCGATATATTGGTTGTCAATTCGTTGTTTGAGCATGCTGACGCTGATTCCAAGATAATGGTATATTATGTATACGTATATGGCATAAGACATATGGTTAAAAATGACCGCTTCATTGTTTGGTGGTCAGCTGGCTTTTGTCCAAGAAGTTTTAAATCCCGGGTCGAGCCGGAACTGGTTTCTGGGTTTTTCTATCCTGACATAACTCAGAATCAGCTCGGAGTCAGGAAGTTAGTGTTGTTATAAACCTTTTGCCTCGAAAAGCAGTAAGCGGTTAGTCCTGCGCCTGATCACTCTCCGGTCATCTCGGATTGCTGTCTCATAAAACTTTAAGTGTGAAAGAACGGAGAGGCGCACCTGTATATTGCGCAAATATATACCTACTTGTGGAATACAACTGTATATTATTTTCTACGCATTATCCCGATTGAGATTGGCCATCGTGGTTGGTATTCGTAGAAGGACATTATTGCTATCGTAAAAAGTCGTTACTTACATTATACAGGGTTAATTGTAGTTAGCTGGACACCTCTTGCAGGCAGCCTCTCAACATCAATCCCAACAACATTTGTTTTACGACTTTTTACAATTCTTGATAAATAACACAAAAAAAGAAAAACAAAAAAAAATGTTTCCTCTGTTATTCACTACTCTGTATGATGTACCTAAAATACGTTTCGGTACTAACATGTGCGTCGCCGCGACGCTGCGTCACCCCGCCACCCCGCGCCCCGCTGCACGTGGTGATTATTTTGTCTACGCAAGGTGCGTAAGTAGAGTAACGCATGTTTAGAGTCAATAAATATTTTTTGTATGGGAAAACTTAAATTTTAAAAACTATTAATTTTGAAAGGTCGTTGAACAAATGTTGCTGAGATTGTTGTGGAGAAGCTGCCTGCAAGAGGTGTCCAGCTAATTTAAATTAACCCTGTATACAGTACTATACAAACCTAATATTGTGAATTTCAGCTATATTGCTCAAAATTGTTGTAGACGTTTTTGTTATAGTAGCAACTCCTAGCGAAGGCCTACTATCATCAACCAAAGCCTTGGGGTCGTATAACTCTGGTTTTGCTGCCTGGAAAATAGTTCATGTTAGTACATAATGTAGTGCAAAGTACGTTAGTACAAAGTATAAAAGTCAGTTATAATATCCGGTGGTAAATATTGCATCATCGGCAATCATTGCTTTTCCGAATACATACGAATGGTTATTTCCATGTGTATCAATTATTATGTTTATCGTTTATTTGAATTAGACATCAGAACTAAATACTTCATTGTTGTTTTCCTATCACGTCCATGTCCAACAGTTATTAGATTTATCGGTTATCAGAATTTAAATTTAGAATTAAGTACTATAATGTTGTTAAAACAAAACAAACATCATGATAATTTGTGACACAGGTAAATGCTCTACGAAGCTGAAATAGCTGAAGTTCGATGTGCAATATTTGGAGCACATAAAAAAGTTGAATTAATAAATCTTTGCATAGCAGCGATAGACGAGAGGACAAAACTTGACGTCGTGAGTTTGATTCTCGGATTGTACCACTGAGCTTATACAAAACCCTTAGTACCGTCATCTTTTAGATATTGCTGTCAATTAACGGTGAAGGAAAATACATGAGGAAACCTGCACAGTAGTGTTGGCAAGTGTGTCAAATGAAGAAAGCAATAGCAAACTCTAATAAAAATTTAAGCTCTCAGTCATGGTAAGTCACTAGTCAGAAGTGTACGATAATGAAGAAGATATTTGCATAAAAATAACTTACCACATTGACAAGTCTCATTGGCCATTGGTGGAAATTCCATCGTCGATAGTATTTGTATTCATTTAAGCTCGAGAGAGTTCCTACAAAAAAGAGTTTAAAATTTTACAATGAATTATTATATTTTCCAGATTCTAAATATTAACATACACTAATATTTATTTTAAAGAGGTAAAGTTTCTGTCTTGATTCGGTGAACCGATTTAAAAAATTAAAGACTTAGATCCTTTTGAGTTATTCCCCTACAACCCCCACATTATTCCTGTCACTCAGGATATTCTATTTTATTATTTTTAGAATTATATTTTTTATAAATAACTAAATAACTTACCAGTCTCATCGGTCCACGTTCCCGATTTCTTAATGTTCAAAGCACCGCCTTGTATTTTACCGAAGTTAAATAATTCGTATATTTCAAATATGTTTGGACCTGTCGAGCATACTGAATTATGGCTGACTGACTCGAAAAGTTACTCGTAACCACCTACAATTATTGCTGATTTACTTCGCGACGCATTGAATTCGAGTTGTTAGCAAAAACAAAGCTGGTAATCTGTACTACATACACTTTGTGGTTCTACTTATCAAAACTAGTTGATGATTTCAGTACCTTGTCTACAAGTACTAATTCAATTTTGAAAAATACGGGACCAATGTTGGTCAAACCTTTGATCCAGGTTTTGATTGCTGACCGTATTAGCTTTTTAAGTAATAAAATGTGTACTGGAAATGTCTTATAACGTATAAAATAAAGACACGTTGATGAATACCTTGTATGGCTAAAGATATGTCAGTATCCACACTGATGTTTAATTTTTCTATGATATTTATTACAGGAATCATATCGCTTTTCTTCATCCAATCCTTTTCAAAAGTTTCGTTAGTTGTACGACTTTTAGCACTATCTAATATCAACCAATGATGCTTTGCATCCAATAAAGAGTTTTCTGATGCCTGAAAATAAAATGCAGATAGAGAATTACTCCCTGTCAGATCCAACATGCCTTTTTTATGGTTGCGTGCCCAAAGGGTAAAACCTGGACCCTATTACTAAGACATCACTGTCCGTCTGTCTATCACCAGGGTGTATCTCATGAACCGTGATAGTGAGACAGTTGAAATTGTTACAGATGATATGTTTCTGTTGCCGCTATAATATCAACAATCACTAAAAACAGTTTTAAATTAATATTTGAGGGGTGGGGGCATTTATGCAGGCCTACGTCTTACGCACTCCGCCACGACACTCATGTTCACAGGGACGAAATTAGCGAAGCGTTAGCGTTTTCCTAAACATAAGACTAATCTAGATTGATTTATCACCTCCAATAACACCCACGTTACTAAATTTCAGCGAAATCGTTAGAGCCGTTTCCGAGATCACAAATATTTATAATTATATCTCGGAAACGAAAATCAATAGGGTTTTAAATAAAATGTAAATAAATCGCGAAGTGATCCGTAAAATTGTGTTTAAATGTATGTACATGTCTTTTTGTATGGCGAGAAAATCCTAATAAATATTTCATCTAAGACTCACATAGTACATGATGTCCTCAAACAGGCCACACGCGGGGCTGGCCAGAACACCGACTGGCACATGCGTTTGCAGCAAACACGCGTCGAGGCATCCTGCGCACGCGCACGTCGACACCCTGCCGTCGTGCTTCGCTGCTTGTTTGACGAAGTTGCGCGTCCCTGAAATACAGTGCTTTATTTTTTATGCGGCTCAATTTGGTCTGCGCAAGCCTTCGATTTCCTATACAAATCGATCCCTATAAAAAAAATCGTTAATAAAAACCACTCCTTAGCACTTCATTATCATCATCATCCTAGCGTAATCGTTGTGCACTCGCATGTGAGGGCTCAGGGTCCGCTGACCATGATCCAGGATTCGGCAGATCAGGTAATAACAGTTGAGCGACTGCCATCTGACCTCCGTGAACCTGTTAAGGGGTACCTGAACAATTTTAGGTCATTGTCAATTCAGTTGCCTGGATGTACAGGATTCGTCACGATGTTTTTCCTCTCCGTAAGAGCACTTGTGACGTTCAAGTACGGAATCCTACTTAGAGCGTAGCCCGACACGCACTTGGCCGGGTTTCAGCAAAAAGTTTGCATTGATTGTGAACAAGACCTAGCTAGGTATTGGATCCTGCGAGTGTAGGTAGGGTTTCCAACCTATCAAATTTTCCTGAGGTTTGATGTCACTTCACTACTTTATAATGAAACCACTTTTTAATGAGGGAACTACTTATTTTCCTTGGGGTTTTCGGGGCTCTTTTTATTCTCAGAAACCCACCTGTCATATCGCGAGTTAAACACGCACTACGTAAAACAACTACTATAAAAACACAAATACTAGAAGTTCTTCAACCAAAAAACACAAACAATATTTAAAAAATCCTATCATATGACAAATAATAGAATAAGGGATTTTCCTGGTGTCAAAAATCAATACTTAAAAATCCGCTAGATGGCGTTGACCAATCTGAGTCAGGTAGATTTTTATTTTTAAAAAAGGCTAGTTTTAGCATTTAATATGTTATAATGCTTATGTTTAGCATGTTTTCGATTTACGCGTACATTCTTCACTCATTCAATCATTCATTAACAATTTAGTGATCATCAAGACGTTTTTTTCTATTAAATTTTATTTTAAACTGCAATTTGAAACTTGCTTATTATAACTTTAGTACTTCCACTACATGTCTGTCATAATATTGCAATAATTTGTTTTTGTTTTATGCTTAATAATTTCGACGCAATATTTGTATGACTTTTATAAATAGCGCTATTTATTAACATATATTGAAACTAAAATTTTAAGTTGTCAGAAAATCCCTCATTGACACTCAAACCTACCACAGAGGTTTGTACAGATTGAATCATGCGTTTTTTTCACAGTGCAAGTTTTTCTTCAAATCCTTTTATGTCAAAAGCCAGTCATTTCCTTCGTTATTTAATGTCCTTCTAGACGAATTTCGGCTACGGCGGCCAATCTCAACAGAGATAAGCCAACTGCGCGAGATATATTATAGTGCACATGTGTGTGCACAATACACAGGTGCTCTTTCTGTTCCTTCACTCTTAAAGTCTGGTGAGACGGCAATCCGACATGACCGTAGAGAGATCAGGCGCAGGACCAACGGCTTAACGAGGCACAGGTACTGTTTCTGAGCTATTTCAAGACAGAAAAACCCAAAAATAAATTTCGGCCTGACCTAGGATTCGAACCTGGGATCTCGTGGATAGAAGTCAGCATGCTAACCACTACACCAACGAGGCAGTCGTTATTTATGATAAGCGAAGCACACAATTTTTACAATTTATGATGGCTGTTTTACATTGAACAGTTAAAATAACTTGCAGTGTACTATGTTAAAATAAATAATACTGTGCCGGGTGATTTGTGTTCGAAGTGACTCGGAAGCGAGGCGTCCCAGGAGGCCAATATTTGTACGAGCTGATTTCAGGTAGGATTTATGTATTTTTCTGTTTAGTTGAGTATTAGTAGTAAACCGATATATTGAGCGTCGGTGCCGTAGTGGCTAGCAGGTTGCCTCTCATGCGGAAGGTACCAGTTCGATCCCACGTGTCGCCATGTACCAATGACTTTTTCTGAGTTATGTACATTAGTTGTTTTACTAACCGATGCTCTTACGGTGAGGGAAAAGATCGTGAGAAAACCTGCACATTCAGGCGACTAAATGTGTAAATGATCTAAACTGGTCAGGTTCCCCTTAACAGGGTAACGGAGGTAAGATGGCACTGGCAGTCGCTCCAGTGCAATTGTCTGATCTGCCATATCCTGGATCATGGTCTAAAGCGGACCCTAGGCCCTCGCGTGCGAGTGCACAACCAGGATAACGCTAGGATGATGTTGCTTACAAAAGTCTTCTAGAAGTTATAACGCACACAGAAATAAATTTGGTAATACAGATTCGCGAAGGATTTCTGAGTTTATTACATATCTTTTCTTTCTAAGGATTAAACTGACACTTTTTATAATGCAAAAATCAGGTGATAAAAAATGATATCTTACAATAATCCTTTTCACACGTCAGCAGGCAAATATACTTGTCATTCCTATGTCTGAAGTAGTCAACAGAAAAATCCAAAGCTTTTAGGTCCAAACCTACAACATCGGATGGGAAAAATAGTCCGAACAAAAGAAAAGACGTCCACATTTCGCCTAACATTTCTGACGAATCCGAGAAATTGGCATTATTATCGCCGATTTGTATCGAAAATTATTCAAAGTAAGTAATCGCGTAATAATGGCCAATAGACCTGTCATATTTGGCTTTGAAAAAGGAATAATTGAGGCAATTTTGGCATCAAAATGAATTATGCTTTTTGCACTCACAAATGAAGAGCAATTTTGTCTATAAGCAAAGAATAAGTGCTCTAAGCAATGCTCTACCTAATAGCCCATATGTTTTTGTAACTGAAATCATTTATGCTTTATATTTGAACCAGCAATTCCGCATACAAGTTATGAGTAGGTACTTAAAAAAATCTTAACATAGCACTTTCTAAATATTAGCTCCTACTCACGGTTATACCCAGTTACTTGGGACTATGAGGAATACAAAAACAGGTCCTCAGTTAAATAAGTCCCAAGTTAAATTATAATATTGGAAAGAACCAATGTTAATAGTCTAGTATGCTAGTAAAACAGATGATAATGGTGACTAATCACAAAAAAGTTGAAACTTAATAAAATAAATAAAAAATGGGATAATTTAGACAACATTTATTTATTTATTTATTAAACAAATAACGTTTTACGGTGAAATGACAACAAAACTATTTACATAGTTTGTTTGTGGGATCACAAGTCTTTAACATATCAAATCAAAACTTAAATACTAAGTTAAGTTAGCTAGAAAATACTTTTTAAGTTTTCTTTTAAAAACATTTGTATGTTGTTCCCGACGTATATTCCCGGGCAAACTATTCAATGGTAACCGTTTCTTTAATGTTCTATCACAAAAGTAGTTATTTACTTTAGGTACTTCAAATTTGCCCGCAGACACTGACCGGGTACAATGACTATGGTTGACCAATGTTAGGCTATACTTCTGACATGTACAGTCACGAGCATCAACATGTAGACATCTCCATTCGTTTTGAGACCTTATTACAATGGCATAAAAAAATATTTGTATACATTCATTGCTTGTGACTGTACCTATACGTGTTGTCTAAATTATTCCAAATTTTGAGCATTTCGTCCACACTGCCATGATACGCGCAAACGTTTAAGCTTATGTCGAGGCCAGGAAAAAAAAACGGAAGCACGTTATCGAAACCCTTTTTTCACGTATTTTTTTAAATATTTATTTGGGCATGTAAAAGCTTCATGTAACTAATTATCACAAAAATCAATCAAAGGTGTCGAAAGGTGTGGTTAGGCCTTTTAAGTCTGTATATTCATTTAGTACGGGTTGTCTCGGCTAAATCCATGAAGGTATTTGAATGGGTTCTATAAGTACTTGCAATATACTAAAAGTATTTAAAAAAAAAATACAAGCTTATTCATATTACACACGAGAACAGTACAGAAGTTTACTAGAGAGTAGGTAATAGTAGCACTGAAAGACTGAATAGTTTGCATCAACCTATGACCCCGACAAAAGTTTAAGATATTTTCAGTTTTTTTTTCTTTTGGAAACGTTATGTAATTATAGTTAGTCTATTGCAAGTTTGTTTAAAATCATCATTTATTCATTAGTAAAAATTAGTTAAAAAATAATACGATGCATAAACTACACGACTCACGGTTGAGTTTGAAAAGCAATTATTTACTTAACATTTTACTGTTTTTATTGCTGAAAACCTCGCCTATTTCATGGCCCCACATCTCCCACAGAGAAACTTACCCCAAAGAGTAACGGGGGTGAAACGTGACCTTGCATGCGCCAACAACTCTTTATTAAGGCACACACAGCAGCACGTCAGACTACCCAACTTTGACCTTAAGACCGCCTCTATTCCCTACGTAATAAAAGTTGTTTTCGTTGTTCAAATGGGTAACCTTACGTGCTGCCGACTGTACGTGTACACCTCAGCGCGATAGCCCACCGTGTTAGGCTTAGGTTATTACACTTTAAGTTGTGTGTAAGTGCTGAAAGTCTGAGGATATTAAGGTAACTTATTAACCCATTGATTGCCATTGGGACGCGTATTGTCTCGACGACATGAATAATTTTGCTTC
The DNA here is from genome assembly GCA_949316185.1 of Pyrausta nigrata. Taxonomy (NCBI): domain Eukaryota; kingdom Metazoa; phylum Arthropoda; class Insecta; order Lepidoptera; family Crambidae; genus Pyrausta; species Pyrausta nigrata. The sequence continues at coordinate 2,360,986 of OX438943.1, forward strand.
CTGTGGTTGTGTTACACAATTCTACAGTGGAATGCAATAAGGTCATAATACCTATGGACGGAAAGACATAATTAGGTATTTGTCTATTAGGTGTTTTTCAAATTAATAGATTTTCCACTAACAAAATGAAATCAAATACAATTAATGAAAGTACCTACATTCAGTTCATTAATATAACAATTTTTATAATAATTAGAAAAAATACATGACGGACGCAGCTTAATATAATATGAGATTACATTACAAAATTGTTAAACAATGAATTAAATAAATGAATAATTAGGGCAGGGCATAAAGCAGGAGCCTCATAGGGTTTTTAAGTTTTTCTGCGAGATAACGGTGTCCCAGAAGAAGAAAAATGCCTGTCTTGCCTCCTCGCTCTCTAATATTTGAGATATAACTGCTCTAATGGTCAAGTCACTTCCAACGTCCTCTTTTCGGATGTCACGCTCAGTCTAGGTACCACTTGATAGAACACCAGTATCCACCCATCCCCGCTGACATGCCATAGTCTAGCATGCCATTGTAACTTTTGTTCAGGTTACTAAGAGCTACTATCCCAATACGTAGCACACATTGCTATTGGAAGTGAGTACCAAAACTATGTAGGTAGGTACTGTGTAGCTATTGACGGATGAACGATCGGAACTTGGTGCCCTGTAGTAACGTTTATTTGGGTTACTAATAGTCATCCAACGACGTATCAAATATTGGTGATGGCTACTATGAGTAGGTACTGTTTTATTCTGAGATTTTAATACCATATAGCAACCATATACAGAACGGACTAACAATCGGAATTCGGCGCAATAGTAACTTTTATTAAGGTTACTAAGAGCTATCCAACGACGTATCAGACATTGCTATTGGTGGTAGTTACTAAAAGTAGATGCACTAGCACCACTTATCCCGAGAGTTTAATACCGTATAGCTCAGAATAGACTAACGATCGGAGCTTGGCGCCATAGTAACCTTTAGTCAGGATACTAAGAGCTAACTAACGACGTAACTTGCATTGCTATTGGTGGTAATTACTAGAAGTAGGTGCTAGTTCGTTTTCTGAGACTTTAGTACCGTACAGCTCTGATCGGACTAATGATCTGAACTTGGCGCCATAGTAACTTTTATTCAGGTTACTAAGAGCTGTCTAACGACGTATCACACATTGCTATTGGAGGTGGGTACCAAAAATTGCATCATCCTTTATCTTAAGTGATTATGGTATGTAGCCGTGGCCGTAGGTATGTATAAAACAATAAATAAAACTTAGATTGTGATGGAAATCTAAGCGCCAAAGCAATTTCGGCTTTGCTTTTATTTTCTAGATTAGGTAACTTTCACGGTCTAAATAAAATTAAATAATATGTTTCGATTGACTGTATCGAACTATAAAACAATATATTTTTAGTGAACGTCAAAAGGTTGATTCTATGGGAATATTGTGAGGACCAGGTATTTGGCGCGCTTTAGGACAGAACACACAATTATGTCAAGCTGAGAAGAAACCTTTAAGTAATCGTGTTAAAAGAGTTAACTTAATAGCCAAAAGGTATACTAATGGTAAGTTTCCTTTATAAATGAAAAAAAACAACAATTTAAACAGCTTTTATTTCGCTCTGGAAACTTTTTGTTAATCCGAGTATAAGCTGCATAATTGGGATTTATTTCATTTGCCTGAGTTCGTCTCTGGAGGATTATTCGAACCTGTCCGATCGGTCTATGAATAGTTTCAAACTACAGATTCATTGCTGGATACATTGTTGGATACATTGTTGCGACACAAGAGTGGAGTGGCAATCGTTTATGCAAAATAAGAATTTTTGTGAAATGTAACATGAGTCATGACATGAAGTTTGATTCGAAAATTTCTCTGCCAAGATTCTGAAACCAACAAAAATATTTTTATTTTTAAGAAAAGACAGTGCAGCTCAAAACCGTTGAACTCAGTTAGAGTTCAACGGTTTTGAGCTCGGCTTTTCAGTAGAATGGCAGAAAAAAGTTTCGCCCTGGAAATACCGAAAAAAATATTTTACCGGTTTGGCAACAATAAAAAAAAATTTTTGGCAGCCACATTAAGCCTGAAGTTCACCAAGACAAGTTTTATTTTTATCAGCTGTTCTAGCATTATTTGACATATTTTGTATTAGACTACTGTCAAATTAATTGAGGTTTACCAGCTGATTAAAAGTTGGTGAATACTGGTGTGATTCCAATCGGGTGGCGCGTTTTGTTTGTAGATACCTAAACTGCGGGAGCTAGACCTGGTAAAACCATATATTTACACAACCATATATTTGCCCTACCAAAAAAAAAAACATATATTTGCCCTACAGAGCTCTAGTACCACGTGTTTTGTTTGTAGCTCCATACCTAAGCTGCTGAGTGAGCTAGACCTAGTAAAACTTTATATTTGGTCGCCCTATAGAGCCCGGGAGCCATCGGTCTCTCGCCGGCATTCCATTTCTAATTGGACGAGTTTCGGGACATTCCGGAGAGGGTCGTGCGAAACATCATTACACACTTTCTTTGCGCGTCCGCTGGGTAATTAGAATGCCTTGTTTACGTGGAGTCATTGTGGTAACTTAGCAAAATGAAGTCGAGATTATATGGGTCAAACTAAATGTAGAGAATTTGTTGATACCAGCTTTGCAATTGATCGAAATATGTAACTTAATATTTATTTGCTATCTGGCTTGTTGGTTTGCCCAAGAGGTCCCGGGCTTGAATCCTGTCTGTCTGTTAATGTGACTTGAAATAACTCACAAAACAGCCAATCCAGACCAGAATTAGTCTTTTATCGTAATTACAGTTCACGCAGTAGGTAGTAGAAGATTGATGGTGGTGTTAACACCCACGTGCTTCAGAAAGCACTTTAAGCTGCAGGTTCTGCGCCAGATCTCGCCCTGGTTATGTCAGATTGCCATATCATCAAATTTTGAAGAAGAAACAGAGAGTGCACTAGTGTACTGGCGCACATACTTGTGCACTTTTATATCTCCTGCACAGTTGGCTAATTGGGGTCGAAACAAAAACGCTTTTCTAACCACAATTTGCTGGAGCTCTTTAAAGATTAGATGTCTGTTATCTTCTAAATATTCACGACTAGTTTAGTTATTATAGTAATGTAGCATCGTAGTGGCTTCATCTAAAACTTATGGTTCTCCATAAATCATATTATAAGTCCCGACTAATATAAATGCATGGACTTGGATACCGCGTCTCGTGTGAACACAGGATATAACTTTATCTTCTCGGCTTTTGTTTTGAGTTCGGCTAAGTTTATCGCAGTGCTATTTATCGATATAACCGGTATCGATGATTCGGAAAGTGCACCTTTTTTTTAAATTGAACTCTCAGTGAATTTCCTGAGAGGAGAGCATTGAGCTTTTTTAAAGCTATAAATTTTAGTGTAAAAGATAGCCAGTCGAATTAGGTGTCAGGCTTCCTGTTCATCGTCACCATCATTATCAGCTGCAATACTTCCACTGCCGAACAAGGCCTCCCACATTGCTGTTTATAAGCAGTAAGATGGTGATGTTGGTGAACAGCAAACCTTTCAAACTGAGGTCAGTTAAGCAAAAAAACGTCAGTTTCAGAACTGTAATTGTAGTATACGCTACTTGCATTTGGATGCAGATGGATCAAGCTGGATAATCCTACGACCTTCACATAAGGTCGTCCATCACATATAATTACGTGATTTCAGGGTTCCGTACCACAAAAGGATAAAGGAACCCTTATAGGATCACTTTGTTATTCGTCTGTCTGTCAAGATCTTGGTTTAAAGAACTCGGGGAGATACCAAGTTAAAATAAAAATCAAATAATTATGATTGCGGTTCCAGCTAAATGAAAATCAAGCTTCTTAGTCAGCTTAATCCAATGAAATATGCCAATAAACCTTACTTTCTAACGTTTTGCAAAGTGAGTATACATAGAAAAAAAAACTTTGTTAGTGCGGAACCCTTTGTGCGCGAGTCCGACTCGCACTTGCCCGGTTTTCGCTTTTTAATCAAAGGGTCACCGTTATAAAACTTTTCTGCTTCAAAAGCCATTCAGTTCTTCGCTGACCGTTTCTGGACTTCAAAAGAAGAAAGCTTTTGGAAAAAGTCCAGTTTTTAGAAAGTCGTGTTAAAAGATTCAAATGCATAAGGCTGATTTAAGATCCCTAAACATATAAATAAATGGAATAAAAGTTTCAATCGAAAAAAGGCTACATGCCATACACATATTTCGGAAACCACTTCAGTTCCGGTATGCAATAATTTTCCGCAATAAAGAAAGATAAAAATACAAGAGTCAGTTTGCCAGAAAGAGACAAAAAAATGTAGTACTGTAATGGTAAAAAGGTCGTTTTGTTTGGACCTTCAGATCTGAACTAATACTTTTGAGCTCCAGGTTTCTAAATGGAAAAAAATAAAATTATTTTGCTTTAAATTTCCGCTAAGAGATGCGTTAGCGCAGGCACCAAAACCACACCAACCGCAACCGCGGTGAGTATTAGTTCAGGCATATGCCAAATGCACTCCCTCAATACGCATGCACCACAGCTAATGCACCAACACCAACATCGCGTTTTGCAGTACTGTAATGGTAAAAAGGTCGTTTTGTTTGGACCTTCAGATCTGAACTAATACTTTGGAGCTTTAGGTTTCTAAATGGAAGAAAATAAAATTATTTTGCTTTCAATTTCCGCTAAGAGATGCGTTAGCGCAGGCACCAAAACCACACCAACCGCAACCGCGGTGAGTATTAGTTCAGGCATATGCCAAATGCACTCCCTCAATACGCATGCACCACAGCTAATGCACCAACACCAACATCGCGTTTTGCAGTACTGTAATGGTAAAAAGGTCGTTTTGTTTGGACCTTCAGATCTGAACTAATACTTTGGAGCTTTAGGTTTCTAAATGGAAGAAAATAAAATTATTTTGCTTTCAATTTCCGCTAAGAGATGCGTTAGCGCAGGCACCAAAACCACACCAACCGCAACCGCGGTGAGTATTAGTTCAGGCATATGCCAAATGCACTCCCTCAATACGCATGCACCACAGCTAATGCAGTGGTCAGTAACCAACACCAACATCGCGTTTTGCTACTCAACGCGGCATCCTCAGGAAGATGTTGTCGCCTCGGCCGAGCACGGACGACTGACGGCGTGACTTCGCGGTGCTCCGCTTCCGCGTAACACCTGATTCCATTAATTACTCCAGGTTTCTAACTTCTAGTGTTTTAATTCTTATATTTCTAATTCTAATGTAACTAATATTTTATCGATATACGCCACGTATTATGCTCATGTTTTCCCATCATTATTTCCAACGCTATTTTATACTAGCAATCGGTATACTCGTAAGTTAGTGGTTGTTTGTTGCTGTTTTAAAACTAAGATTGTAGAAATTTTGAGTTAGTAGTACAAAATAGTGTAACTTCTCTAGGGAAATGTATAATTTGCGTGGAATACAATGCAGTTTCGTTTTGTTTTAAACAGTATTTTGTATCTGCATAGGAACCGTAACTAGAAAGATAGGTAAAATATTATATGCGTTCACTGGTAAAATAGCACTGGAATACAATTATATTAGATGGGCACTGCCGCACGTCAGACTACCCTTATTTGACATTGAGACACTCCGTAATAAACGTGATTTCTTAGTTTAAATGGCTAGCCTGCCATGCTGCCTGGCTGTACGATTATATGAATCGAGCGGTCGTTATGATCCATTACTTCTTTTGACCAATTCAAAATTAGAGGATTTTGTAGAAAATATGAAAAACGAAGATTTTTTGCCACGCTCTCTTTTATGGCATTAACGTTACTTTACAAAAAAAGAGTAGCTCCTAAAATCTATCCAGTATTCATATCACATTTCCCGAAAAACCTCAGTGCTCCCAGGAATACGGCCCTAGCTCGTAAATCAAGATCAGGCTGGAATGCTCATGCAAAAACCATATCAGTCGAGTGTGAGGTCCTATTCTGGAAGATGTCGACCGTTCTTAAGTGACAGACATTACGTCGAAAACAATCCCCCGCAGGCCTACAGCTTAGCTGGAAAACTATTAAGATTATGATTGTAATTCGAAATTTATTTATTTATGAAATTAAAACACAATACAATATAAAGTTACTTAATAGTCTCTAAAAACAATGGTTTATAACGAAGGTTTATAATTAACCTATTAAAGGTTTACATTAAGTTGGTATGAAGCAATACAACGGAAATGCGTTACAAAACCCTATTAGGAAATATTTTTTCAGTACATTCATGTTATTTCATATTTTCTGTGTGAGTTTGCTCACTAACTCCAGCAATTCATACAAAAATGCAATATACAACAATGCAGTCTAGATACAAGTTAACATTATTGTCATAGCTGATTGCATTATCAATTTATAGGTGTACACCGCATGCTACTTATAAACCGTTACCTAGTAAAATCAGTGACATATAGGTACTTACCTAAATTGTAATTTTTTCACTACTTAGAAAGCTATTTACTGATTTCCTTTGTTCCCCTTGCTTGATGAAGCGTGACGTCATAGTTGGCGAGTTTTGACAAGAATTGAGCAATTAGTTACCCATGTAAACGCACCTTTAACAAACACATCCCTCGCATAAAAACGGTGGAATCGCAGTCTAACCTTACTAATAATGATTTTGCCATTACTAAATACTTGAATAAATATTAAAGGCTAGTTTGAAATGTTTGTCTTCACTATGTCCTGTCACCAGACGACCATCTTGGTGTAGTGGTTCGCACCCCGGACTTCTAAACCAGGCGGTTGCGGGTTCGAATCCCGGAAGGGTCAAATGTTTGTGTGATGAGCACGAGCATTTGTACCTCAGTCATGGATGTTTATGAATGTATATAAGTAGGTATGTCTATCCGGTATCCTAGTCAGCATAGCACAAGCTCACGTTTAGTTTGGGCTAGGTTATTGGTGTGTTTGTTGAAACAATTTATTTATCTATCTGTTATTAATTAGCCGTCTCATATTTATACAAGTATTATATCAGTGGATTTATTATTAAAAGAGCCTATTAGACTAGGCGATATTCAGAAAGTCTTAGCCCCATCTCGCTCTTTCATCCTCCAGACAGACTTACTAGCTACCTTTTATTACATAACGCCGAGTCTTAGTAACTAGTTAATCCTTCATTAAGTCTATCTAACCTCTATACTTCATATGCTATCTTTTTCTATTTCGAAGACAAAGAAAGTGAAAGAACGAGACTTAATTATTGATTAAATTTAATTGACATTTTTGAATACGGCCAGTAAGACTGTCTTAATATCGTGTAGTGTTATAAGCGCCTATGGGGTAACGCCTTCAGCACACCTCCGCCGCGACACATGACAGCGGAACAAAAGTCGTAAACATCTCCGCGCTCGCTCGCCACCGCAAAATAGTGGATGGCTGAGCCCGGAGATGAATACTATTTTGATATTGCTGTCACGGTTCCGCAGCAGAGATGTGCTACGGGCGTAAGGCATCGTTCACACCAAACCTATTGTCCGCCGCCGACTCGTTCACACCGAATCTATAATAAGCTATACCTACTGCTGATAGTGTATTATTATGGCTGACAGTGTGCATGTTCCTAGTCGGCGGCGGACAATACGTTTGGTGTAAACGATGCCTAAGAGTCGTGAATACAGACTAAGTCGGCTGCTTGAGTAGGCTCCCTTAGCCGAATACTCATAAATCTACATAATGCCGGGTCTTTAAAAAGTGCTGACAGAACGAATTTCCACTATGATTAACACTAGTCTCGGGGTGACCATTTGTGAGAGATTGTACTCTGCCACGGATATAAGTATGGTTTAAATACTCAAATCTGCATCTGCGCTAATCCCTTAGTATCTTGTATCTCGTCTTATCTCTCTTTCTGTTACCTTTTCACGGTTAACCTGCCTTTTTGAGACTCCCGGAACTGCATTCTTTGTTTGCCCGCAACCTCCACTGTAGTAGATGTTCCCGCCAAAAGGTATACACCCTTTTCGCTCACACCGACGGTCAGTCGCGCGCGAGGCAACTGATTTTGATGAAATTGTTACGGAGATGAGACCTTTGGTTAAAAGATAGCTTTAATCCTAGAAATAATTAGCGATGAAGAGGTAAGAAGTAAGAGACAAAGTTACGGAGAACCTCTATGCTGTAATTGCGAAATCAAAGACATTGAAGATACTTTACCTTCTTCTGTTTATCTACACAGCCTTAGAAAACCTTTTATTTTTAATAAATAGTCACAAGCTGTATAATAAATACAGATACAATTTTATGTCATTATTAAGGTCTCAAGTCGAAAGTGAGATCATATTATTAATGTTTGTGACTGTACTTCACGCGCCATACCCAAATACCTACTTTCCAACACGCATTGCGAAAATGGGCGTAAAAGGTGCGTACAGAGAGCAAAAAAATTAATAAACGCCCTAATTTATTATGTGCGCGCGTTTTCTTTCATATTTCACTTTGTAAATGCCCGGGGTTCCGTCAGCGAGACCTTTAAGCTTTCTCCGATTTACGAGTATTCCGGGTCTCGATCCGGAGGTACAAAAGGTTAGGGTACAAAGGGACATTGTGAAGAGCGCGTTCGAAAACTTCAATGAGATCAAACAATTTGTTTAAAATATATTTATTAATATTTTGTGCGATCGTACGATCGATTCATGACTTAAGGTACAAATGCTCGTACTCATCACACAAAAGCTCTAAATTAACACAAAATATTTTAAACATGACTAGTTAATAGCTTTAAGACTTTTTTAAAACTTAAGAGTGTAATTTTATTTTTATAAGTTTAAATAAGAAAACAAAAACTAGTAGTTATATTTCTAGTTGATTACACGAAATCTTGTTTATATAGTTTTTAAAGGAAAGCTGACTTACTGTCTGACTGACATATCAACACACAGCCCAAACTGCTAGGATTAGACACTGAATTTTTGTAGCATGCTTACTTTTATACTAAGTTCGCACTAGGAAAGAATTTTCGAATAATTTAACTTGTAAAGGAAGTTATCTTACACTTCAAAACGTATAATTTACTATCGTTTCTGTCTCGGAAACGGCTCTAACGATTTCGCTAAAATTTTGTATGTAGGGGGTGAAAAATCGATTTAGAGTAAGCTAAATAAAAAAATGATATCAAATATTAGCTTCTTCACAGTCGTATACCTCAATGACTGAGGGTCGTGATCATTATGTGGAATGAAACACACACAATGATTTTCTTGGCAATTTGAATGGAGTGGTTGGCCATTGCCTTCTTTCACACACTAGCCAACTGATGTGCAGGTTACCTCACGATTTTTCTTCACCGTTAGGCTAAAAATATCAGCTAAGTTGTAAGATATTAGGATTAACGTATTTTTGAAAATTCGACCTCTTTCGACCTCTCGGTTTTAAACTTTTTCACTCGAAAAAGGGGTGGAAGTTTGTATGGGAAATTCGTCATTTGCGAGGACAAAACGTAGCTGTAAAGCAAACGAATTCACAAAGAATGGGATTAAAGGTACTATTCTCGTAGACGATCGTTTTCAAACCAACTGTCCCCCTCACTTAATGAGATACCGGCTTGCGTGAGTGAGACGAGAGAAATCGAAAGTAACGGGCATTGTGCAGAGTAAGGCTCTAGAGGAATTATAGAGGAGCGGAAGGAATTTTTAATTGTCCAAAACGTTTCGGTAGAACTTCAAAGGGGGTTGGGCGAAGTTTTGACATGTACCGGTCGGGAGTTATTGAAACCGAAGCGGGAGTGACGGAATCGATTGCCGTGATCGGGAATCGGGTTGCAAAACTATCGATAGTTAGACTGTCGATACTACCGTACTGATAACGAATTTGTTAAAAACGCTCTGGCACAGCAACAAGACTTACACGTTCAAACAGTTCGAATCCTACATCGAGTCAAAAATCATTTAAGAGACTTGAAAATGTCCCTCTTTGACAGCGCCTAGGAGACTTGGAATCAAAACATGCGTTTAAATGGTCACAAATATTTTTTAAGATTGCCATCTTTTGTTAACCAATAAATAATAATTAAATGAAAAGAAAAGAAAATAAAGATTACATAAAAGATAAAAATATTTACTAAGCAAGATAAGAAAATATGGCCATATTTTGTATGAATGACGTAGTGAATTATTTTACCTATATATATACATATATTGATAGTTTATGACTTGCCGATATCCTCAAAGTAGGTAGAATACAAAGTTTTGCATCCAAGGTATTTTATTTAGATAATGAAAAATACTTCTTACGGTTTCCTTAACTATCGATAGCAACTCTTATCGTGATTGGAAGTCTCTGAACTAGATTTATTAGTATTCTAAACCTTAGCTCAACCCTTTTGCTGAAACATGGTAACCTAATTTTATTTATTGGAATTTTAATTGGTCGAAAACGGTTTGACGAAGTTTTAAATGATAGATTGATTTATTTACATAATATTGTAAGACTATAAATTAATTGTCCTGATGTTTCATTTTCCAGAAAAACAGTTCTCCGATTATTAAAACTTTTTTTTCATTTCATAGATGTTTTGCTTGTCATAATGTGACAACCGGCTAGTCAGGTGCAATGACAGAAGTAGGTCGTGAGTCAATGAAACCGTTATTTTAAATAACTAATAATATTTATTATTATTATTATTAGAGGTGCTTGTGGCGCAGTGGCGGCAGCGCTTTGGTAGTGATACCAAAAGTTAAGCAACCCACGGCGCGGTCGTGATTGGATGGGTGACCATTCCGACCATTTAAGTGACGTCCATGACAAGCATCTCCGTGCTTCGGAAGGCACGTTAAGCAGTTGGTCCCGGCTAATATCTGTGGTATTAGTCGTTAAACCTAGTCAGAGGCCCTAGGGCGGCTTCATAACTTCTGACAGTAAGGTTTGTCACTTGCCTTACATACACCCCTCCACCAATCCGCACTGAGCCCGCGTGGTGAAGTATGGCCCGTACCTCCTCATAGTTGAGGTGAGGCCTTTTCCCAGCAGTGGGATCTAATAGGCTGACTTATTAATATTTATTATAAAACTTAAACCTTGTTCCTGGCACGTCAGCTGCCGAGATACACAAAAATGTGAGGAAGGACACTGGCCTGAGGGTTGGATGCTTCACGTCCTTGATCCACCGTAGCAATCGTCCAGGGTATTTGGGTAGGCGGTAGTTCTCAGAGGAAGGTGACTGTACACACCGTACACCACGGGTGGTCACTCGTATTGGTAGTGGTAGGTAGACCAACAAGGATACTCCTGGTCCCCAGCGGGACCGAAAAGATAATTAAATTAGTAAACTAGATTTCCACGTAATCAACTTTGTGCGGACGTAACGGTTTTCTGTAGAAGAACGACACAGGCGTCGCTTAGTACAGCAAGGATTGATCTCGCTGTGAGAAAACCGAACCACTGCAGCTCGCATGATGCTTTTGTAGAAGTAATATATGACTCTGAAAATCCTCTGAGATCAAAATTATATCATCAAGGAAGGCAAAGACAGTGTTCTCGAATTCAGGCCGATAAAAAAGTTGGTCGACTAATCTCTGCTGTGTAGCCCATTCGGGCTGACTAATGCACCTGGCATTAGTCAGCCCGAATGGCATAGTAACAAATCTAAAGGTTCCGCGAGAATGCAATAACCCTTACTCTTAATCCATGATTACTTTTTTTATTTTATTAATTAACGTTTCTAATAATAATGTTTATTTATTATACTTTATTTATATAAGTTAGTAGCATAAAGGTTTAGTTTGAAATAGTAAGTAGGAATTAAGAATTTATTGTTACGTTTATTTTGAGGTTTACTTGTATTATGTAAATAGTTTAGGTTAACGTGTTGGGCTCTAAGTCCACAACGTTACAGTAACTTTAATTTCAAACAGTTTTAAAGATCGAAGTAACCGTTAATTTTCTTAATTTGGGGAAACCCGAATCGCCGTGGTCCTTCGCCATGGTACTAGTCTGCCCAATACTAGACTGTAATTTAGAAGCCGGAGGCGCGGAGGGAGTGGACCAGCAAGCCGAAGCTGCGAAAGCGAGTGTGGGTGCCAAATATTTGTTACGGAAGAGCGGAAGGACTGCACTTCCCGCAGCGCCGGAGAAGAGCGGATCATATGCATGCTGCATGCGTGCCTGCATGCTGCATGCCTGCTTGGCTACGAGCTTGCTTGCACAGTGCATGCCTGCTTGCATACTGTATGCTTGCTTGCATGCTACGAGCTCTTTTGCACAATGCATGCCTGATTGCATACTGCATGCCTTTTGAATGCATTTTTGCTTGTTTGTTTGTTTGTTAAAATATAATATAGAATTTTTTTTTCGGAAACTGAAACATTAGCAATAATAGTTTTTTGAACCGATGAGTTATAATTCAAAACATATTGAATTTGAAAAAAAATAACATAACAAATGGAAATCGGTCTTACAAAAGAATGTCAATCGTGTTTTCGTTCAAATGAAAATATGGCAAAGAAAAAAGAGTATTAACGATTTCGATAAAATGAAATTCGCACTAGAAAAATTCGGACTTAGGTAAGATAGGAAACCCTGAAACATGCCTATTTAGAGCTCTAACGACTATAACAGTTATCCTTACTTTTTGTAGTTGCGAGTCTCTTGGCCCGCTTTTACAGAAATAAATTAAATATTTACGTACAAATGCATTAATATTTTTTTTATCTCCACGTTCAAAAAATTCTTGCCTCACATATAGTTGCGGTTGCTATACCCGACTGCGGAAGGAGAGTTATGTTTTTTGCCTACGTTATTAAAAAGCGATGACAGATGTGTTCAGTAATACACTTAGACACGCTCTGGGCCTGTGATAGATAGATCGAGATACCCATTTATCATGGGATACGACACTTGCGTGTGATGGCAAAGGTCAGGAACTTCTTAAGGCGTACACGTGATAAACTGATGCAGATAACGTTGAATATTTTTAAAAAGAGGTACAAATTAGCCCTTTATCTATTTGTATAAAAAATTCAACTGACTGATTGACATATCCAACACGCAACCTAATATACAATTTTATTTATTTAAACTTTACTTTTGGTGCAAAAAAGATAGTACAATTGGCGGATTTAATGCCTTTTAAGGCATTCTCTACTAGTCAACCGCATGGGAAAACGAGAGTCAATAAATGGCGGGATATTAAAATATAAATATAGATATAAATACTGATTGCAAACTTGAAATTTTGCACTTGTAAGGTGAGCACTAAGAAAAGGTTTTAGGAAATTTGTCCCGTACGGAAGTTAAAATGGGGGGTGAGTTTGTACGAAACAAAATAATACTTATGTAGGTTTTTAAGAAAGCTATTTTTTTAATATGCATACGCGAGAGATAAGTTTTTTTTTTAAATAGCAAAGTCTTAAAAGTAATCGAGAAGTATAGTTAAAATCCTAACTTGCAAATACCATTTAGGTAATTTACTAACGTTTGTCAGAAGGTGTTATCAGCGTTCGCGAATTTGGCTGAGAAATAAAACGTGTGACCTTAAACTATTTAACATGATTCTTCTTACTGCCTTAGCTAGCTTTTCCGTTTCACGCTTTCAGGGTTTGGGTGTGTAAAATTCATTGTGTGTTGAAATCACAATTTAATGACGACTGTTAAGGCTTGAGGTCTACTCCGTAAACTGACGTCTTTATTTACGACCCTTGCAGCTCTTCCAGCTCACTCAAGCCCGCACTGACAGAGCGGGAGAGACAATTAAGACCCTAAGATACGGTTAGCTTCTTTCAAAGTACGGCTTCTAAATATGGCATCGTATATTATGGGAACGAATTCGTGGTTACGATTATAAGGCTTGTAATATTTGCGTCAAGAAACATTTAGTTGTTATTTTTGACAGTATTTGAGGTCGGGAGAAACATAGAATATGTTATGATGAATGAATATGAGATGCATAGAATAAAGTTGGATGGAGTCGATTATTGGAATAAGTCACTAGGATATTATCTCAATTCATAATCATCATTATAAGCCGCAGGATCACGGCTGAACATAACCCTTTCTCATTGATATCCAAGTGTCTGGCAGGTCTACGACATTGAGTTGAGAGATTGAGTTCGGACTCAATTGGATTCAAACTGCAATAGTTAAAACTAGATGACTGAAATGAATCGCTGGCGAACAGGTCTTTTATACCGTTTATAAGTGGGAACGGTATAAAAGACCTGTTCGCCAGCGATTAATTTTAGTCGTCCGTACTCAGCCGAGGCGACAACATCTCCTGAGGATGCCGCGTGGAGTGGCGAAACGCGTCGAGGTTTTTTGCACATTGGTGTTGGTAACTAACAACTGCATTAGCTGTAGTGCATGCGTATTGAGGGAGGGAGGGCGGTGCATTCTGCATTTGCCTGAACTGGTACTCAACGCGGTTGTGGTTGGTGTGGTTTTGGTGCCTGCGCTAGCGTGTCTTAGCGGAAATTTAAAGCAAAATAATTGTATTTTATTTTTCCCATCTAATAATGGATTTCCGCAAAGTAACGCCTGATTCTATTAATTATAGTTAAAACTTTCATACTAACGCCAAGAAATCAATAATTGCTTTAAAAAAAAAAGAAGCATGACAATTGTTTTGGGATTGCCATCGCCAACTGAAACTGGTCTTCGGCTGAGAGCAGCCTTCATCTAACAAGATCAACCATCCTTTATAAGGTCTGTCCATCTTGCCAGTGGACGCTTTGAGTTCGAAGTTTCTCCAATCTAGAACTTCAGTTTAGTTTTTTTGAACTGACAATCCTAATATTGTAAGTTTAAAAAAACTATTCTTTACCGTTAAGGGGACGAAATTGAGGACTATTCATTATAACATCTACAAAAATTCCAAGTCTTAGACCCTTTTAAGAAAACTGATCGTTTCCAAGAGCATAAATTATGTTTATGTGCCGTAAACATGGGAGCCCTACTCTATAGGACACGAAATATATTTCCAACTAAAGCCATCCCGCTTACACCACCATGATGGCATGAGTGACAGGGGCGGATAGAGACGAAAACACGGACACCGTCTTGCATAGTAGGGTTCGATCGCACGACGGTGCTAAGTGGCAGATTTACTGATCCATGAAATTGTTATTATAAAGGCTAAAGGCACAGGTATTGTGGTACAGGATACTGGCACCATTAAATACAAGCCTAGATCCAATACCCAAGAGATAGTGTTCAACTTAAAATAAATACTAAACGTTAATCTACAAGTAAATAACACAATGAGGGCTTCTTTTGTGGGATTAATCTTTTCGTCGAGTCAACTTGTCACTATTGTAATCAAAATAATTTGAGATATGTAGAACGTAATTTAAAACTTATAATTGGTGGCATTTACTTTTTAACCCTAAAAGTCCCGCGGGCGGGTTGATAACAATTAATTTTGTATTGTGTCTGGAAACATAATACGTTTATGTAAAATTAAGCATTATCCATAAAATAATACTTAGAATAATTATAATAGTTTTTCCCAAGGGCCAAATTTCGACGTTCGTATTGAAAAGGTTTAAGTCTGATGGATCACCAATTCAATGGTTATAAATAGGCTTAGGTCATAGTTTTTACGAGTATGTACCAACACTCACAATCGATTGTATTTTAACTGTCATGATTGGGGTTTGGGAAAAACCTCTTATATCTAATGTACTGTGTAGGCTGGCAGCACAGGATCACAATAAGATGTTTATACAAATTTAATCGTGCACGCCGTAAATTTCCATAACAATACAGCCTTGAAGCCCGTCGATACCCATATATCGGATTACGATCGCATAATATCACGTTCCGTACTCCTGATGGTAATGGAATGAACCTGATACCGCGCCTTTGGGACCAGCAGCCCTTTGTGTCGTGAGTACTTGATGGTTGGTCTGTGTTTTGAGATGTCGCGGAAAACGGTATGGAAAAAAGGACAAGGCAGACACATACCAAGAACAACTGATTGACCTCCCAAAGGATCGACGAGACGATCGAATTTATTTTTATTTTTTATACTGGACTCCCGAAATAAATAGCTAAATCAATTGAGACAAGGACATCAACAACGCAGCAGCACTGGTACCACAACATCTAGATCTGAAACACTGTAGAAAATATAGTTTTCTGATCCGACTAGGGATTGAACACAGGACCTTAAAGATTGCGGCTCCATGAAAACCAGTCGTCAGATTGATTGAGCGCTGCCTCTTTCAGCTGTTTTGTATGAGTTAGACCAAATCATCTCTCGGCAATTTTTCTCCTTTTACAAGATAGTCAGTCCACTTTGTAGATGCTTGCCTATATCTACGCCAAAGCGATTGTTTCTAATTCGGTTTTTGCTTTGCATTTTCAAGCCTTAGTAAACGTATTGCACAAATTAAAAATATTTCTTTTCACTTAACCAGGCATGTGTAACTCCCTGCGTAGGTAGCAAAAACGTACCTACGCGCGGCGACCCGTTGTAAGGGGCTAAACAAGTTGGGTATCGCTAGCCGGCAGCGACACGCTCGCGCGTATTATTCACCGGCGGTGCGTGACACTAGGTTGCTGGTTGGACGAGCATGAATAAAGTCCTAGAAAGATGCGCTAGATGGCGTAAGTAGCTTCTTGTGGCAGTCAACCCTAACGCGTTGCGTGACAGTACGTCACTAAATAAGTTTTGTGTATTATAAATCATATTCCAGAGTTATAAGAATGAAATTATCTTGAAATGTATTTCTGTAGGTTTCTACACGAAAATGTGCTTGAGTCTGAGGCGAACTGAATTACACCATATCTTTGACAACATTGAGTAGATATTTCTTTGAATTTCATTGCAAAGTCATAATTCTGTACGGAGAACTAGTACTTATTCTGTGACTTAACCCACAAAAATACGTATAGTGTGAACCAGTTAATGTTGTTCTTAGTTTTAAGTTGGGCGTTTTGCTAATTAGCTGTTTTGTCGCCTAAAGGGGCCTACTTCGAAATGCATCGTCTGTATTCCTAAGTATCGCTGTTCCTATCAGTCATGGAATGGATGATCAGAGTGTATCAGTGCGTGAAGTCTGGAGCAGGCACAGCGCACTGTTGAGTTAAGGGATCTTTTAAGCTATAAGTACATGGGCGGTTCGACCAGTTGGTCGGATACAGTGGGACACTCGCCGCCCGTGTGGCGCATTTCAGAAGGAGAATAAGCTGAAAAATGTAGGTATGTGTGACATCCTTAAACAACTGGTCTACCCGTACAATTACTTGATACCAAAACTGCGAAGTAAGCCTGATGATAGGTGCTACCACAGAATAAATAATAGTTCAACCTACTACGCCATGCTACAGACTACGATTGTGTACATTATTGCTACGGCTTGTTTTACAATGCTACGATGCTACGAAGGATGTAACGCGTTGCCGCCACTCCGGGCGGTCTTCTGCATCCTTAATGGTGAACCTATTGGCACGCCTGACATTCGCTACGACATCAAGCCAGCATTTTATGGGTCTTCCTCTTCAGCCAGGACCCAGCGGGTGTAACTTGCTGGTTTTGGCACGACATGTTCGTACCAACGTAGGCGGCACTCTTGCAATTTGTCACTGACACTGACATGAAGGCTGCCATGAATAACCCGTAACTCCGCACATCCAGCGCAGCATTTTCATCACCGTGGCCCGCAGTTCTAGCTTGTGTCGTTCAAGTACAGGCCATGCTTCACTGCCATGTAATAGGGCGGGTCTAATGATGAATTTATAGACCTGTCGTTTTAGTTTAATCGGCACCATTCACCTCACGCCATTCAACAAACGCTTGGCTTGACATCAAAGTCGATGTCACCAGACGCGTCAAGTACAGATCCCAAGTATTTAAACTAGTCTGTGCGCTCGACCTTGCCTTCGCCTATGCGGACGGATGTGGAATCTGTAGTATTGCAGGCCATGCATTCAGTCTTCGCCACATTTAGTTTAGGACCGCCTCACCTTCACACGTCTTACCAGTCGTCCCCTGTCCGCATCCGCCAGCGTAACATCGTCAGAATACATGAGCAGCCACGAAGGTTGCTCATGAGTGTCCCTGAAGTCTGACATGACGACTGTTTGAGAGTTTAGGCAGTGGATTACACGTGGTGGGCGACAATGATAGGTGGAAAATCAGTCAGGTCTGAACACTAATAGCTAGGTACTTGCCGCATCAGCTTTCAGGGTTCAAGTATCACTTCACAGGCCACAATCACTCGAAATGTCTGTAAGGAGCTTCACAGGATACACACGCGGCGAAAGCACTCTGGTCAGTCTAGTACATGTGTCATAGGGAACGTCTCGATGTCGACTCGATCTTCGGGGTTCTCACGGTATGTTTTTAAACAAATAAAAATAAGGCCGCGCACACTCACACGCATTCCTATGCGTGTGAGTGTGCGCGGCGTAGTATCAATAGGGTACACAAACAAATCAAAATATTGTAGTAAGCATATCGCCCGCCCTAAACACGTCAAGGGTTTACGAGAAGGTTAGGAAGCCAAGGGAAAGGAAGTTCACTGGACAGGAAGACGAACTAATTTCGTCAAAGATCTTTTTAGGCTACCGGTAGGAGTTTTAACATCTACGACACGAACAACTTGGTCTTGGCCAGGGTATAAATTAATAATGTGTCCACGACGCCACTGCAAAGGGGGAAGGTTGTCATCTTTTATGAGTACTAGCTCACCCACTTTAGGAGGATCACAAGGAGAGGTCCATTTATTTCTAATTTGTAATGCATTTAAGTATTCTAAATGCCAGCGAGACCAAAAGTGCTGGGTAATTTGTTGGATTAGCTGAAACCGTGTAAGGCGATGCAATTTTACGTCTTTATAAGGGTACTCCGGAAGTGCAGTTAAGGGTTGTCCAATTAAGAAATGGCCGGAAGTTAACACTTCGACATCATTAAGGTCCGGAGAAAGTGGGCACAATGAGCGTGAATTTAAAACTGCTTCAATTTTAGCAAAAACAGTGGTCAGCTCTTCAAACGTAAGGGGGTATCGCCTACTACTCGTTTTAGGTGCGATTTCGCCGATTTAACCGCAGCTTCAAAAAGACCGCCCCAATGAAGGCAAACAGGAGGATCGAAACCCCAGGATATGTTCCGCTTTGAAAGCTCAGAAACAATAGCCGCCTGGTTTTGAGCCAGGAAACACTCTAACTCTTTCAGGTAATTATTGGCACCGATGTAATTTCGACCGCAATCAGATCGGATTAGGCGAGGTACACCACGACGCGACGCGAATCGGGAAAAGGCCGCAATGAAGGCTTCAGTAGTTAGGTCTGACACAACCTCAAGGTGAACGGCTTTAGTAGAAAGGCAGACAAATACACACAGGTAACTTTTCACTAACCTTTTGTTCCTATAGGCCTGGACTTTGGTAAAAAAGGGTCCTGCAAAATTGGTACCTACACCGTCAAATGGTCTAGCAGCCGTGACGCGGTCTTTAGGTAGGTCACCCATGAAGGGTTGAGATACAGCCGCCTTGAGACGATAACAGGGAAGGCATTTAAAAATCACATGCTGAATAGCTCTGCGTGCAGACAAGATCCAAAACTCTCTATTTAACATGGCAAGAATTGCATTAACACCTGCATGAGCATTCTCGCGATGGTAATGTGAAATAAGGATGTTCACGAAATTACCATTCTTAGGCAGAAGAAGAGGGTAGCGCGCATCAAAGGATAGATCGGAGTTTCGTAATCGGCCTCCAACTCGAATTAGGCCTCTGTCATCTAGAAATAAATTCAACTTTCTCAGGGAGTTAGTGATAGGATCGCCACGCCGTAAGCGATCAAGTTCATCAGAAAAGGAGGTAAATTGAACAATGTTCACTAAAAACAAAAGGGAATCTCTCCGTTCCTCAGGGCTCAGGTAGGACGAGTAAGATTTAGGAAATAAAAACCGCCTTAGGTAACAAGTCACGTTTATTAGCTTGTTGAAAGAACTATACCGCTCTAATAAGAATGAGGGATCCGGGGTAGGAACATCGACAGAGACTACTAAACAACGTAGTCCAGGGAGATCACTACTTGGGTTAGGTTCCGAAATACCGGGCCAGTTGTCAGGAGACTGCGTCAACCACAAAGGTGAAAACCAAAGGGAGTGGTCGATCAGTCGGGTGACTGACATACCTCTTGATGCACAGTCACTAGGGTTCATGTAGCCTGGGACGTGCCTCCATTCACTAGATGTAGGACTATTTTTAATCTGGGAGACACGATTAGCCTCAAAAGTCTAAAGGAGGTGAGGAGTGGTTTTTAACTAACACAACACGATTTTTGTCACTAACAGACTTAAAAATTCCATGATGAGGGACAAAACAACGTTCCCGGGTCGAGTCATATAAAGAAAGGGACACATGGCTTAGGTCAAGGTACTCGCGCATAAAGGAAATATATTTCTCTCAAAAATTAGGATTGGCTTGCAAACGCTTCTCAAGATTATGGAATCGCCGTAAGGCATTGGTTTTAGAATCACCGAGAGGTGGACGATCATAAAGAAAGGGGAGTCTAACCATAAATCGATCATCGCTTTCACGAGTGGTAGTTGCTTTAAAAAAGGTTTCAAACTCTATATCCAAGGGGTTCGCAACTGGAGATTGGGGGGCCTCTTCGATTTTCCAGAATTTTTCAACTATTTGGGACAGCGAGACTCCAGTCATGGGGGGTTCCAAATCAGTAAATTCTCCATAAACAGGACCACATAGGACATAACCCATATATCGTCGAGATAGCAGTAAGGCCATCAGGGGACACAAACAACTCGGACCTTAAAAGGCGACCAATGACGTCAGCTCCAAGAAGTACACTTATAGTACCAGGTTTGTAAAATAAAGGGTCAGCAAGAGGGAGGTGCTTAATACAGGTAATTACACTTTTAGGTAAGTCTACCTCTGGGAGGGTACCAGCAATCACATCAACAACTATTGCACTGGTAGAGATTTCTGGAAAGACAGAATTAACTGGCTTAAATGAAAAGGATACAATGCCCGGGGAATTAATTGCTTGAACAATACCTATTCCACGAACAGGAACTGGAGAAGGAATGATAGGTAAGTTCATGTGGTCAACAACAAGCTCAGTAGTAAGAAGGCAGCCCTGAGCACCAGTGTCACATAAGGCACGTGCTTCCACATAATATCCAGACGAGGTTTTAACATGAATCAAGGCCGTAGGTAAAAGAACCAGAGAATTGTGAGGTAAAGATGTAAAAGCGGGTATAGAAGGGGGGCTATCTAGTCAGAATTGTGGGGCCTCATTGTACTTATGATGAAATGCACGTTCATCCTGGGTTCTTTGACCTAGAGGGGCATTATAAGTACGGTTACCGTTGGGTGCAGGTAGGGATCGCCCGCCCAAACGGGGAGGTGATGCTCTACGGGAATCACGAGGTGGCAGGGTACGAACACGGTGCCATTCAGTACGTGGGGGTGACACACGGTCCGTTAAGTGACTTTGTGGAGATTGCCGCGGTTGGTTAGAAGCTAAGGCCGCGACGTCTCGGTATGAGCGCTCGCGATCGTAATTCACAGGAGAGGAGTCATCATAACACAGTGACGTGTGATGACTGGAACGGCGGCACGTGCGGCAGCGATAATTTCGCGTGCATTGGGATATGGAGTGTTTATCCAAGCATCGATAGCACAGTCGGGCTTCTTTTACAAAAGTAACACGTTGACGTGTAGGAAGGCGAATAAAATCGGGACACTCGCGTAGGTAATGCGAAGTACTATTACAAAGGTGACATTTAGACGTCGTCGTAAAAGTAACAAAGGCTCTCGCAGGAGGTGGGGAACGCGCGTTAGGTTTAGGCAAACGAGGGAAGCTCACAGTAGGGGGGGTAGTAGTGTCAACGACAGAAGCACTACCTACATTGTCGTGGTGCCTACATTCATCCTCAAGAAAGGTAATAAGATGATCAAAAGTAGGGAAGTGATTAGGATTATCGCCATAACGACGTTCAAATCTCGATTTTAACTCTGAAGGCAGTTTAGCAAGGCATAAGTGAACTAATAGGTATGACCAATGCTTAACAGGAAGTTCCAATCTCTCTAAGCATCGATAAGTCGAAAGCAGGGGGTTCAGGAACGACACACGTAACCCGGAAAGTTTAGGCGTTATAATAGGGAGCATCATTATTTGAGCTATGTGGGTATCCGCTAAAACACGAAGGTTATGGTACCTACGTTTTAGAAGGTCACGGGCCACGGTGTAATTGCCCGCCTCAATCTTGAGGTGTTGTATCAATCGACGAGGTTCATTTGATAAAGCTCCTACTAAATAGTGTAGCTTCAAAGTCGGGGTAAGGGTAGGCTGGTTGTCCACCACGCTATCAAACTGGTATATAAAACTGATCCAACTATCGGGACGGCCATCAAACTTAGGTATAGGTAGGTCAGGCAATTTACTAGCCGGGTTATCAATAGCTAGGGATTTATTCTCCTTGAAGGGGGTGCTAGTACGGGACGTCTCAAATTGGTGAGGTCGTATTTCGTCTAACTTAATTTTTAAGTCGTCTACTTTGTCCCTTACTACGCGCATCTCGTTCTTAACTTGTACATATTCTTGTTCATAAATCGCAGGATCGAGATTACCTAACAGCTTGGAACAAGCGGCAGAAAACTTATCGCACATAAGTGGCAGGTCGGAAAGACGCGCTCGCATACGATTGGAGGAAAAGGTCTCAAGAACTCGGTGGGAATCATCAACCCAGTCACTAATATAACGGAGTTCACCTATAGCTTCACGGTATTCAGTAGACTGCAGACTGCAGTAGAACATAGTGTAACGCAAGTTCTCAATACTCTATAAACTGCACTGCACTGCGCTGCACATAAACTAAACAGGATAACCGAAGCTAAAAACTCTTTGAGAATTAGAAGCAATGAAATTTATTTACTACTCCTTTTTGCTCCACATCACAAATTAAAAAGGTATGCTTAAGTGAGAATTGGTATTTGAGGAAAAAATTGAGTTAGGAAGCTGCAAAGCCTGTGGATGCTGTATTTTGGTAGAAAGGAATTTGTGCCTCGCCGTTAAGTAAAGTGGCACTACGAATCCTGACCTCACCATGCAAATTTGCTGCTACTGAACAGTCGTTTAGCATCCATGGTTTCATACACGGTGCAAAATAAAATCACCTTGCAACAGAAAGAGCAGCTCAAATCACATCTTTGGCGTACAATTGGAATTAAAGGAAACTAATGATCCATCCAAAAATGTTCATTATCCAATGTTAATGATCAGTCGATCAATACCGACGGTTTTTTTAGTGATGATTTGGCGCAACTGGGTTTGGAAGGTAAAGGGAAGCGCTTCCTACCGACCGGTTGTTATGGTCGGGGACCAAGGTTCAATGGTCACCGTCTTGGTTTAGCTATATGTAGTCAAGCTCGTGCTAAATCTTACATATAGCGGTTTATGTTGTATGGAGCGGGCTAACAGCGCCATCTAGCCCGTAGGAGCCGAGTTAGAGCGTCGCGTCTGGAAGTTGCTTGCTAGTGTGGGCGACAGTGGTAAGATGTCGCCACACCATTCCCCCCGAAGAACCAGAGGTTGTTTGAGCCAGGATGGTTGAGCAGTTTGTGCGTAGTGAGCTTGCAAGTGCCAGTGCTTGTTGAGTTCACGATATGCCAGGATGTGCATGCGCGATGTCCACGGTGAGTCGGGATGGGCATGCGTAATGTCCACGGCGAGTCGGAATCCCGATGTCCACGATGAGTCGGGATGAATGCGCGATGTCCACACGATGAGTCGGAATGTACATGCGTGATGTCCACAGTGAGTCGGGATGAGCATGTGTGATGTCCACGATGCATGCGGATGAGCTCGAAGTCCACAGTGAGTCGGGATGATGAGCTGGGTGAGGCTGTTGAGGAACCAGGTAGAACCGGTGTGGTCTGCGGTGGTGTCCATAGGGCTGGTGAGCTGGCTGGCAGGAGACTGCTGGCTGGATGCTGCTGGCTGGGTGCCGTTGGCGACGCTGATGATGACGACGGTGAGGCTCCGTGCTCTAGTGTGAGAATATGAAGTACTTGGGAGTCATAATTGATCAGCGGCTCTCCTGGCACGCACATATAGAACTTGTCGCTGCCAGAGTAAGAAAGTTAATCTGGATTTTTAAAACCCTGAGACATGTGGTACCGGGAGGGTGGAGGGTTGGTCATGTGTCCTCGAGGAATATTCTAAAGGAAATTTATATGTCACTGGCTCAATCTATCTTAACCTATTGTGTATCAATCTGGGGAGGAGCGAATAAAACAAAAATGCTCGAGGTAGAAAGAGCACAGCGTGCTCTACTGAAGGTCACGCTATTTAAACGCCGAAGATTTCCAACTGACACCCTGTATGACATTAGCAAAGTTCTGTCAGTAAGAAAGCTGTACATTCTTAGCTGTATATTAAAAAACATAAAACTACTCGTTATGTCTCTAACAGTAATAAAGCGAGAAGAATAAAAAATATTGTTCCAGTTTTTACCACCAAAACCGCCTTTGCAAAAAAACAATTTAACAGTCGCTCATCTCATCTATATAAGGTCGCTTTTTAAAAAGTGGTGAAATTTAAAGGGCAATTACAAAAACATAAAAATGAAACATTTTCGTTTAAAAAACCGAATTTCTTTATACGCTAGTTTTCGAGAAAATCGCAAAAAACTATTTTGATTTAAACGTAAAATAAAACACCCCGTGCAGCTTGCGTAGTACGTTCTGTGCGCAGGTTCGGTGTATCAATGAATTCGATAAGGACGCCACTATGCTCTGTCGCACTCCCACCTTACACGTGCGACTGGCCGGCGGTTCGCCTCACTCGCGGTCTGTCGGCGTAGTCAAACGCGCCGACAAAGGGTGGCCGCCATGCCGTCACACGGAAACACGTGCCGAGCCTCGCGCCCACCCCGCTCCCGGTCACTGCTACCCCCGCCGCAGAGCGCACGCAGCGCGAGAGTTCAGTCCGCATAAAACAATTCACTGGGTTGTGCGCGCGCGCTACGTGCGGAACATTTCATCATGGCGTATCGGTATAACGCCCAGGAATACCTAAATATGGCATTGTGCTATAAAGAAGCGGGAGAAGTTTTGTTTCGGGCGCGGCAGCTGTACGCCGAGCGGTACGGCTCCATTGTACACACACGCACAATACTCGGAGCTGTGCAGCGTTTTCGGGAGAGTGGCAGCTTTGAGCCACGCCTCGACCTCTTGCGTCGGCAACGACACCCGGCTCGGCTTGAAGAAGCAGTGATTGATTTCTTTCATCGGCACCCATTGGCGAGCATCACGGACGCCGCTCGTGTGTTTGGCGTGAGCAGATACTGCGTGTGGCGGCTTTTGCGCGACGAAGGCCTCCACCCGAATCATTTTACTCGGGTCCAAGAGTTGCTGCAGCAGGACTACGCGCCGAGGGTCGAGTTCTGCCGCTGGTTTATACGAAACCGGACCTACAACGTGCTTTGGACCGACGAGTGCACATTTACGCGCCAAGGACTTTTTAATGTGCACAATGCGCATTATAGGTGCGAGTACAACCCGCGTGTGACTCGTCCGGACCATTTCCAGCATCGCTTCAGTGTGAACGTGTGGGCAGGAGTGATAAACGGAACGTTGCTGGGGCCCGTGTTTCTGGAGAGACTCAATACGGAATCGTTTTTAGAGTTTCTCCAAAATGAGCTCCCTGAACTGCTGCTGGATGTGCCTGCGTGGAGCCGGAGGTACTACCTCTACTTCCAGCACAACGGCGCGCCTGCGCACTTTAGCCTTCGGGTACGCGCCTACCTGGACGAGGCGTTCCAGGGCCGCTGGATCGGGCGCGGCAGCGTTATCCCCTGGCCCCCGCGATCACCTGATCTGACGCTAATGGATTTCCACGTGTGGGGTAGGGCCAAGGACCTGGTTTACGGGAACGACGGTCATACCATCCGTTCAGTGGAACAATTGCGTGCGCGAATAATTAATTCGTTTGATGTGATGGCCAGTGAGCCCGATGTGCTCGCTTCAGTTCGGAGGCATTGCCTCGGTCGGGCTAGGAAGTGTGTACAAGAACAAGGGCGTCACATCCGGCATTTAATGTAAATTTTATTGTGTAAATAGGAACTTGTAAATTATGTAGATTGTTAATATTTAACTGTGATGTGATTGTGTAAACAGGAACTTGTAAATATGACTGTAAATATCAATGAATTCTGCCTTTTAACACGCCAAGTTAATACAAAAATAATAGCGTCCTATTTTTGATACAATTAAATTTAATACAAGGTAGTACGATGATTTTAACGGTTTGTTGTATTAACTTGTCAGTCCAAAGCCTGAAAAAGTGTGATGGAAAGTCATGGTTCGTCATTGTACGTTTAAACAAAAAAAAAATTAACCTAATAAACTGAACTTTAACAAAAACTGCCTTATATGTATTATACCAACACAAATCCCATATTAGGGAGCATCCATTGAATCGAAGCGAAGCAGTGTTAATTTGGTATAACATGTAATAACGTTAGGGTTTGCAAGTTAGAATGCAGTCGGGTTGTTTTGAAATTAAAATTGATATTTTTGAAATGTTTACTTTGATTTGAGCAAATCTGCTTTGATTCGATGGAAATATTATCCTAGCTATTGAACAAGCTAAATACGCTTAATTTATCTGCATTAGGTAGATTTTCTGTCTCAGCAGACAAGGAACCTATGCAGGTAGCATGCGCAGCGTTCAGCGTAGGTAGATAGGACTCGGTTTTAATGCGCTACTAGTGAGTGTGGCGACCTTATATAACAAAATAAATAAAATCGTGGAGATAAACAGTAAGTCAGTTCATGAGTGTAAAAAAATATTTCTAAATTCTTAATGCCTTTGGGTTATGAAGAGACGGAGTTTTTACTAAAAAATATTGAATAAATACACACACACACACAAACACACAAATACGTACAAACACAAGCCCACAGCACTCACACATGTTTGGTTTATTTTATTTTATTTTTTTACTTTAAAACTTTTTACACTAATCTTAAGCTAAGTACAGTGTAATGTGTTCTTTAAGGGCCCGTTGTTTGATCAGTAGTTAAAGATACTAATAGTTAAAATGAGTTAGTTAAACTAACAATTTGTTAAAAATGACAAAAGGACGTTGTTTTATCAATAGTTAAGCTAACTACAGTTAAAAAAATGACAATTAGTTAAAAAAGATAACTACGCGTAGACCGAGTAGTTATAGTTAAATTTGACATTGACTGTTTGTCAACTGGTGTGTTTCGTGTTTTGTGAATTAAAATAAAATGAATCTAAATATTATAAGATATTTTGAAGATTCTGACAGCTCTTCTGACGACGACATAATTGTAAATTATGTATTGAACCGCCGTCCTAAAACATTTAGGGATAGAATATTACAGCTAGAATTTTGGGATGAAGTTGATTTCTTCGAACGGTACAGAATGTCCAAAACTACTGTACTTTGGTTACACAGTGAACTCAAGAATTCCTTAAAAAGGCCAACAGAGCGAAACCATGCAGTGAGTCCTCTCGATCAAATTCTTTTGATGTTAAGGTTTTACGCTACTGGAAATATTCAGCAGTGTTCTGGTGATCTGTTCGCATTACACAAATCTACTGTATGCAGAATTATTCACCACTTATCAAGAGTGATTTGCAGCAAATTTTGATCACTTATAAAAATGCCACAGAATGTAGACGAAATTAGATCTACCGTAGCAACTTTTTACAATATCGCAAAATTTCCTAGTGTTATAGGAGCTATAGACTGTACTCATATTCGAATACTAAATCCAGGGGGCAAGAATTCAGAATTATACCGCAACAGGAAAGATTTTTTCTCTATAAATACACAAGTGATTGCCGATGCTGAACTAAGAATTTTGGATTTAGTAGCAAGATGGCCAGGCTCAGTACACGACAGCACTATTTTCAACGCCAGTGAAATAAAAAGAAAATTTGAGAGGGGAGATTTTGGACATTGTTGTCTTTTAGGTGATCGTGGGTATGCATTAAAAAAATATTTAATGACACCACTTATCGACCCACAGTCACAACCTGAGAGATTGTACAATGAAAGCCAAATAAGGACAAGAAATGTAGTAGAAATAACTTTTGGTGTATGGAAAAGAAGATTTCCTGCAATTGGTTCAAAGCTACGGGTTGATATTAAAAATATACAGCCAATTATTGTTGCTACTGCAATATTACATAATATATGTATAGACCACAAAGAAAACATCCCACAAGAAACCATGAATTATCAAGACATTGTTATGCCAATAGCAGACATTTCTATTCAAAGGCAATCGGAACAAATATATCGGAACCAACTAATACAAGATTATTTTGCACGGTTGTCAAATGAAACCACAGAATAAAGAGCAAAGGCACCTAGCACAGGCAAATCTTTGCTTAAAAGGTGTCTTTGGTCATTATTATGTTTGTAAATATTAATGTTAATGAAATAAATTATTATTATTATTATTAGTGTAAATCACGTCGGGGTCACCACTTTGGTGGAACTGGGTTAGGCAGGAAAAGGGAAGCGCTTCCTATCGACCAGTTGTTATGGTCGGGGACCAAGGTCCAATGGTCACCGTCTTGGTTTAGCTTTAAGTAGTCGAGCTCGTGCTAAATCTTACATATCGTGGTTTGTGTTGTATAGAGCGGGCTAACAGCGCCATCTAGCCCGTAGGAGCCGAGTCAGGGCGTCGCCATAATAATTATGAAAATCAAGATGAATGTAACTCGATTCAAGTTAATACGCCTGATGAATGCCAACCTAAATCTAATATGAACCCGAGTGATAATGATGCTAATTGAAGATGTCTATATTGTATTATTTGATTTTTTACGTGATATACACCAAAAAAAAATTAAGACTACGATGACTGAGTCTCGTCAATATTGAGTTATATTTACGAGACTTAAAACTGTAGTTTTATAATTACTTAATATTCAAAGAATTCGAATAATCAATTGTTATTTAACAAAACTGTCATTATTTTATGACTGTTTATATTTAATTAAATGTTTTTTCTAAAAAAAAAATTACACTATGTGATACTTTAATTAAGGTAATATTCCTCTAAAACAAAGTTATTGGTTTTTCTGCCCAGTGATCGGGCATTTATTTGGGCGTAAACTCATTTATGCCCAATATGCCAAGTTTATGCCCATTTTGTCCATATTTGTTTTGCCCTCGACCCATCACTAAACGCGTTAGCTCTACGATCGATACTTACTGTGCTCACACGCCGGCGCGCGACGCTGCGCGGCGCAGTAGAAAAAGAGGCAGCTAACGGTAGGCAATTGACGCTTCTTTACCCGACTGCGGAAGGAGGGTTATGTTTTTTGAGAGTACGTATGTATGTATAAATGTTTGGCGCGCCCTACAGCCCCAACGGCTGGATAAATTTTGACATATGAGATGTCGTTGAATTCGTCAATACTGTGATAGTGGCATAGGCTATATACATTTAAAAAATAGCGCCTGTAAATGGAAATAAAGCGAGGAGGGGTTTTTTTTTCTTATCATAGCAATATGGGAATCAAATGAAAGCTAGTAAAAATACCATTTCAAAAATATAATAATTTCTGCAGCGGGTGTTTTTTTTTTCAATAATAATTGTATAATTAGTCGGTTGTTCTTGACAGAGTATGACTACTCCATTACTGGTCGCGGTGATTGTAATAGTGTGCGTAGATCGGCGCACAGACTTGCCATCTCTTTTATACTGAGGCACTGCGTACGTACTCATTCAGTGACGATTTAGTGAGGGTCTTTGGTCGGTCCAACGCATCTCTGCATCTATGGCGCTACGCGTCCTAAATTGCACTTAATTGTGCCATAGCAGAGTCGCTATTAATTCATATGACTTTACGGAGTGATTATTCTGTACTTTTACTATTGCTATTTGTTTAGAGTCAAAATGGGAAGGTCGTCAGAGTAGGGTACTTCGGGACAAACTTTGGAGCGACTCACTCTTTGCTGCATAAATTACAGCACGGAGCTGTTAGCTGGAGTTAATGGAGTTTTTGTTTTAGTTCCCTCGATTTTTGGGAGGATATTGAACTTGGCAGGTCTTTGTAGCGCTACGATTAAAGTTTGGGCAAAGAGAAGTTAAAACAATAGCAGTTGCTTAGACGTTTTTTTGTGCAACTGAAATATTGTTCTATTTTGCGTTTTAATTATGAATTAATATCCATACTAATATTATCCATATAAATGCGAAAGTGTGTCTGTCTGTCTGTCAGTCAGACGCTTAAACCACTGAACAGATTGGTATGGAGACAGTTCAAGACCCTGGAATTTTGTCGCGATATAAAAACATTAAGGGGGTGAAATGCGGGATGAAAGTTCATATGGAAAATCCAACTCTTGCGGGGGCGAATTCGCGGGGAACCACGAGTTATGAAATAAATATCTGGGGGAACGGCAGTGCGAAGTAATGCATCCCTTTTTCGAAGCAATGCATGCCATTTTCAATGTATATTATATGACACAACCCCTATATTTATATGACACAACTCAAAGTTTTTGGATTTTCTTTAACAACTGAACCAATATGATTGTCCGGTAGATTGCACTTTAGACCTTCTGGTAGATAGAACACCTTGCTTACGTAAAAATTCAAATTTTGAAGCCGTCATTCAAATAAATATATTATTATGAATTGCATACAAAACGTAAACACATTAAATTAAAACTTTATTATCAAACAGCAAGAAGAAGACAATGTAAGTATTAAGACGTGACAGCAGAAAATTCACTTGGGAAATGCGGCATAACTTCATAAATATAACTTTCCATTCTTAACTTACATATGGCCTGAATGTAGGCCCAAGGTCCCAACGGAACAACAAATCATCTGATGTGCCCCAGATCTTGGCGAAATGGGTGCCAAGAAGATAAACAAAAACACTGACTTTACTCATCTTTTGACAAAACCCCAAATTTATTTTCGCTGAACTTGTTACTTACGTACTAAGATGTCACAAGGGTGTGAATCCAGGGAGAGCTGTACTAAGAAAAAATAAGGAGCTAATTCTTGTCCATTTTTCTTTTTATGATAAGTTCTAAAAGGTATTTGACGTAGGTAGTAGGTATACTTAATTAAGTAACATGACGACGTTTTGTTTCATAAAATTAATTAATTAATTTATTTATTTATTCAGAAACTCAACAGCTTGTTTACAGTTTTCATGACACAAATAAATTACACATTATCACTTAAGCCAATTAAAGAGTTCCATAACATGTATTTCTGATTATGTCGTGCTTAGCAAACAACTAGTGCTTTGTGATAGCTCGCCGATAAGATGCACGAGACCAGCAATGTTGGTAAATCGATGGAGAAAAAAATATTAATTAAGATGCCTAGATGATAATAAGATAAACGTTTTAATATCCTACTGTTGAATAGTCCTCCTCCCATACCAGTATCGCACACGAAATCGGCGGCTCATACAATAAGAAAATATATATATTATTTATTTTTTCTTTAAACACAAAGCTAACTTTTAGGTTTTCCATAATGAGATTTTATTTCAGTGCGCAATCGTCTCTTTAGTGCATCCTTACTTAGGTTAATTATATCTATATATTTATAATTGACATTGTATGTGCGAGGTAATCGTGACATGACAGCATTAGCAGCATATTTGGTGCGGTTCCTAGGTACACTAAATAAAGGAGTATGCCTGGTTCGATATTTAGGAGTACAAAAATTTACTAGCGACAGTAAATTATGTGCATCTAATTTACTGTGCAGTATATCATGTAGAAAGCTTAAGTCTAGTATCTCACGTCGTGATTCAAGGGATAAAATATTGTAGTAATTGCAGTCCTCAAGATAATTACCATGGCGTCTGCGCATTTTAAAGTTTAGGTACTTAACAAATTCAATCTGAATTTTTTCTAATTTGTTTTTATATATTGCATAAGTGGGAGACCATATTGGGCTACAATATTCAAGAATGCTACGACAGTATGCGAAATACAGCGTGTTAATAGTTTGTATATTCTTAAAAACTTTGCATGTTCTAATTAAAAATCCAAGATTACGGTAAGCGCTGTTAACAATTCGGTCAAAGTGTTCTGAGAAAAGCAGTTTGGAATCGAGAGTAATGCCCAAGTCCCTAATAGTGTTGGTTCTCTCGATTAGTTTACCACCAAAATTATAAGGGAATGTAATTATATGTTTCTTACGAGTGAAGCTAATACACTGGCACTTATCAATGCTAAGTGAGATTTTATTTCTATTATAAAAGTCCTCAAGCCTATCAAGGTCGCTTTGTATAAGCAAGCAATCTGCAGGCGAAGCTACTTTCATGTATATTTTCTTGTCATCTGCGTATAACAGATTAGTTTTGAAAACATTTATATATATCGTAAATATAAGCGCAGTAGAATAAGGGTCCCAAATGTGACCCCTGCGGGACACCAGATGGGGCAGAAACATAATCAGACCTGAAACCCCCCATTACAACTGCTTGTGACCGATTTGTAAGATACGATTGCACCCAGCGCAGTAAATCACCACGAATGCCAAGTTCAAAAAGCTTTTTAAGCAGAATGACGTGATCTACCCGATCGAAAGCTTTTTCAAAATCAGTGTAGATCACGTCAACCTGTTCACCGCACTGCATTTCATTAAGCACATAGTTACTAAATACAGCCAAATTTGAAGTGGTAGATTTACGTTTTTAGGAAGCCGTGTTGATGTTCTGAGAGGCCGTTAGTGATTATTGTGTAAATATTGTCATAGACTATTCTCTCGAGAATTTTACTTAAGGAATTTAAAATTGAAATTGGCCGATAGTTGGTGATTTTAGTTTTTGAGGCTTTTTTATGAATCAGAACAATATTTGCCCTTTTCCAGACCTCCGGGCAAACGCTACTTTCCAATGATAGCTTAAATAGCAAGTAAACTGGATAGACCAAAACATCAGCACAACGACGAAGGAACACTGGTGGAATGCCATCGCAGCCCGCACCCTTAGTAACGTCCAGAGATTGAAGCATTGCTTTCACCTTATCTTGGGTAATTGTGATTGTACTTACTGTATCTAGGCAATTATCCTGGCCAACATCATTAGTAAAGACTGAATTCGTGATTGAGCTTTGAGAAAACATGGTGTGAAAATATACATTAAATTTATTACAGACGATGGAGCCATCCGTCAGTGTTACACCCTGGTAAATAAATTTTTTGGGATACTGTGAACTACCTCTCTTGGATTTTATATACGACCAGAGAGCTTTGGGGTTTTTATTGATATGGCGTTCAGTGGTGGCTATATGGTCAGCGTAGCACTGTTCCTGAACTTGGTGCTGACGCTTACGGAGCATAACAAACTCGTCACGATCACGTGGGTTAGCATAGCGCTTCCACCTTTTGTGTGCCTTACTTTTAGCACGGATAATTTTCACTAAAGCTAAACTATACCAAGCTGGGTACTTATCTTTATCAACTTTCCCTTTTAATAATGGTACCAGTTCGTCTAAGCAGCTGTTAATTGTCTCGTAAAATATCTCTAAAGCTTCATCAGCCCCCTTATATTTAAATTTATCGTCCCAATTTACGTTCCTTAAATAGTCCATGACAGCCGAATAATTACATTTATGAAAGTTACGACGTGGCACTGAATGCTCCGGAAGTGGTGTTACAAACAAATCTGTGAGATGGACATGCAATGAAGGGTGGAGTCCATCTTCTTTAGCAAGGAGCGACGACGCTCTTTCCACCGAGACATGAAACGCGCGCGCGTAGGCGTGATTAAGCGAATAGAACGGCTGTATGTAGATGCTTTAACTTATTCGCTCTAACTTGCTAGCTTATCTATCGCTTCTCTTGCAGTGGATATCGCCCTATTTCCATCAGAACACCGCAAGTTGCAACAATATGAAGCACGGCAGTTGGCCACGCGCCATTCGATCTGTTCCCGCGAGATTAGAATGTTAATACCTCTAGTTTGTCTTGTTGTTGGCAACATTCGTTAGGTACACTCGGAGGCAATAATAACGTAATGGAATCTATTTGGACCCTCTTCGGAAATGAGTTACGGATGGGCATGGAAAATAGATTGGTTTTGGTATGTTGAGATGACAGCAGAAAGTACGAAAAGATGATAGAGAATTTCCAATTACAACGTTGGCTTGCTGGTAAAACATGATAAATGCACTTTTTGCTAAAAACGAGTTAACAATGCAGTTAATAGAGCGAAAAAAACTGCATATACAGTTTTTTTCGCTCTATCGACTGGTTAAACAAAAAAAGTGATAAAGTAATTCTATCGCAAGTAATTCTATTTTGTAAATTACAGGTAAAACAAGTTAAGTGCATGCCCTCAGTCAATTTAAAACAGTTTTTTTTGTAAACCATCAGCAAGTTATGCTGTTTTAATGTAACATAAAAGTTAATATATCATTTAATATGAAACATTCCGCAACAAGTAAATTATTGAACACTCAAAATTCGATTTGATTTTTTTAACCTCATTATCTCAGTACTATGTCTTATGCACCTATGTTGTTTTACCAGCAAGGAGAAGAATGATAGATAAGCTCACTGACAGTGTATTTGTTCCAAAAAGAGATAGATGGGTCATCTCGTACTGCGCGGCGATTCATATTCGATGCACCGAGCACACGTTATCTTTGAAAATTGCAAAATTGTGCGGATAACACAATTTGAGGCAATCAATTTCCTCGCGCTGATGACCCATCTACCTCTTTTTAAGTGCAATATTAGTGGATAAGCTAAACAATAACGTGCCTATTAAGTCAAAGGATCAAAAACCGCTAACCACTTCAGTGTTTACAACGGATTACAACCCAAAAACCTTTAAAGTCAGGGTGAACAGGCTTCTTCTCGGTGAGCTCGCTCCACCGTCGACTCCGTCTACGCCACGTGTGACTTACTCTAGAGTCAAGAGCAAACCTATTCCGCATAAAAATACGAAAAAAAAACCAGTGTACTGATATAACCGTACATTATCAAAACCTAAGCTTTTAAGACCCGTGTTCACCAATTTTAAAACAGCCGGTAAGTTTAAGATGGTAACAGTTCATTTGACACAATTCCTATACAAAATTTATGAAATAACATTATAATGGCTGGTTAAAAATTAAGCATGTGTTGGTGAACTAGACCCCAAATATCGTCATCGTTAAGGGTAATTTTAATTAAACTTTTCACTGAAATGCAGCTGCGTTATTTTGTATGGTGAATAGATATATATGTATTGAAAAGACAGTGAGAACGGCGATCATAAAATAAGCACATTTATATCAATATACTCATCTTTATCCATATCTTGGTGATTTACTGTAATACTATATAAGCTATATTCCTTAGAAATACGAGTTTTACACAATAACACAATAAAGGCGCGTACGCCGTCCCGCGATGCGTCTCTTCCTGATGACAGTTAACGTCAATCCGCTCAATCCGCGGTTGACAGATGCCAATGGGCCGCATTATTTAGCCGTACGACGTTTCTTTCAAAATCCAAGTTAACAGTATTTACCTATCAACCCTTCAAAACCGACCAACAAAATACCTACTGCTTGAGAGTTTAGGCAGTGGATTACACGTGGAGGGCGACAATGATAGGTGGAAATTCAGTCAGGTCTGAGCACTTATAGCTAGGTACTTGCCACATCCGCTTTCTGGGTTCAGGTATCACTTCACTGGCCACAATCACTCGAAATGTCTGTAAGGAGCTTCCCAGGATACACACGCGGCGAAAGCGCTCTGGTCAGTCTAGTACATGTGTCATAGGGAACGTCTCGATGTCGACTCGATCTTCGGGGTTCTCACGGTACGTTTTAAACAAATAAAAATAAGGCAGGTATGCGTGTAAGTGTGCGCGGCGTAGTATCAATAGGGTACACAAACAAATATTAATATTGTAGTAAACATATCGCCCGCCCTAAACACGTCAAGTGTTTACGAGAAGGTTAGGAAGCCAAGGGAAAGGAAGTTCACTGGACAGGAAGACGAACTAATTTCGTCAAAGGTCTCTTTAGGCTACCGGTAGGAGTTTTAACATCTACCACACGAACAACTTGGTCTTGGCCAGGGTATAAATTAATAATGCGTCCACGACGCCACTGCAGAGGGGGAAGGTTGTCATCTTTTATGAGTACTAGCTCACCCACTTTAGGTGCTTGGTGGTGGTTAACCGCAGCTTCAAAAAGACCGCCCCAATGAGGGCAAATAGGAGGATCGAAAACCCCGGATATGTTCCGCTTTGAAAGCTCAGAACCAATAGCCGCCTGGTTTTGAGACAGGAAACACTCTAACTCTTTCAGGTAATTGTTGGCACCAATGTAATTTCGACCGCAATCAGATCGGATTAGGCGAGGTACACCACGACGCGACGCGAATCGGGAAAAGGCCGCAATGAAGGCTTCAGTAGTTAGGTCTGACACAACCTCAAGGTAAACGGCTTTAGTGGAAAGGCAGACAAATACACACAGGTAACTTTTCACTAACCTTTTGTTCCTATAGGCCTGGACTTTGGTAAAAAAGGGTCCTACAAAATCGGTACCTACACCGTCAAACGGTCTAGCAGCCGTGACGCGGTCTTTAGGTAGGTCACCCATGAAGGATTGAGATACAGCCGCCTTGAGACGATAACAGGGAAGGCATTTAAAAATCACATGCTGAATAGCTCTGCGTGCAGACAAGATCCAAAACTCTCTATTTAACATGGCAAGAATTGCATTAACACCTGCATGAGCATTCTCGCGATGGTAATGTGAAATAAGGATGTTCACGAAATTACCATTCTTAGGCAGAAGAAGGGGGTGGCGCGCATCAAAGGATAGATCGGAGTTTCGTAATCGGCCTCCAACTCGAATTAGGTCTCCGTCATCCAGAAATAAATTTAATTTTTATCAGGGAGTTAGTGATAGGATCGCCACGCCGTAAGCGATCAAGTTCATCAGAAAAGGAGGTAAATTGAACAATTTTCACTAAAAACAAAAGGGAATCTCTCCGTTCCTCAGGGCTCAGGTAGGACTAGTAAGATTTAGGAAATAAAAACCGCCTTAGGTAACAAGTCACGTTTATTAGCTTGTTGAAAGAACTATACCGCTCTAATAAGAATGAGGGATCCGTGGTAGGAACATCGGCAGAGACTACTAAACAACGTAGTCCAGGGAGATCACTACTTGGGTTAGGTTCCGAAATACCGGGCCAGTTGTCAGGAGACTGCGTCAACCACAAAGGTGGAAACCAAAGGGAGTGGTCGATCAGTCGGGTGACTGACATACCTCTCGATGCACAGTCACTAGGGTTCATGTAGCCTGGGACGTTCCTCCATTCACTAAATGTAGGACTATTATTAATCTGGGAGACACGATTAGCCTCAAAAGTCTGAAGGAGGTGAGGAGGGGTTTTTAACTAACACAACACGATTTTACTATCCGTCCAACTATGGATTGAAGTTAACACAGACGACCTTTGCATACAAAGAGCGACGTGATGAAGTAATTTAGAGAGGAGGGTGGCTCCCAACAATTCCAACTTGGGAATTGTTAAACGGGTCCGAAAAGGGGCAACTTTAGATTTAGCCATAACAAGATGGACGGAGCAAACACCAGACGGAAGTTCCGCACGTAAAAAACAGCGGCAGCATATCCCAATTCAGATTAAAGTATTTAGTATACAGAATACAGATAGCAGTAAGGCCATCAGGGGACACAAACAACTCGGACCTTAAAAGGCAACCAATGACGTCAGCTCCAAGAAGTACACTTATAGTACCAGGTTTGTAAAATAAAGGGTCAGCAAGAGGGAGGTCCTTAGTACAGGTAATTACACTTTTAGGTAAGTCTCCCTCTGGGAGGGTACCAGCAATCACATCAACAACTATTGCACTGGTAGAGATTTCTGGAAAGGCAGAATTAACTGGCTTAAATGAAAAGGATACAATGCCCGGGGAATTAATTGCTTGAACATTACCTATTCCACGAACAGGAACTGGAGAAGGAATGATAGGTAAGTGCATATGGTCAACAACAAGCTCAGTAGTAAGAAGGCAGCCCTGAGCACCAGTGTCACATAAGGCACGCGCTTTCACATAATATCCAGACGAGGTTTTAACATGAATCAAGGCCGTAGGTAAAAGAACCAGAGAATTGCGAGGTAAAGTTGTAAAAGCGGGTATGGAAGGGGGGCTATCTAGTCAGAATTGTGGGGCCTCATTGTACTTATGATGAAATGCACGTTCATCCTGGGTTCTTTGACCTAGAGGGGCATTATAAGTACGGTTACCGTTGGGTGCAGGTGAGGATCGCCCGCCCGAACGGGGAGGTGATGCTCTACGGGAATCACGAGGTGGCGGGGTACGAACACGGTGCCATTCAGTACGTGGGGGTGACACACGGTCCGTTAAGTGACTTAGTGGAGATTGCCGCGGTTGGTTAGAAGCTAAGGCCGCGACGTCTCGGTATGAGCGCTCGCGATCGTAATTCACAGGAGAGGAGTCATCATAACACAGTGACGTGTGATGACTGGAACGGCGGCACGTGCGGCAGCGATAATTTCGCGTGCATTGGGATATGGAGTGTTTATCCAAGCATCGATAGCACAGTCGGGCTTCTTTTACAAAAGTAACACGTTGACGTGTAGGAAGGCGAATAAAATCGGGACACTCGCGTAGGTAATGCGAAGTACTATTACAAAGGTGACATTTAGACGTCGTCGTAAAAGTAACAAAGGCTCTCGCAGGAGGTGGGGAACGCGCGTTAGGTTTAGGCAAACGGGAGCTCACAGTAGGGGGGGTAGTAGTGTCAACGACAGAAGCACTACCTACATTGTCGTGGTGCCTACATTCATCCTCAAGAAAGGTAATAAGATGATCAAAAGTAGGGAAGTGATTAGGATTATCGCCATAACGACGTTCAAATCTCGATTTTAACTCTGAAGGCAGTTTAGCAAGGCATAAGTGAACTAATAGGTATGACCAATGCTTAACAGGAAGTTCCAATCTCTCTAAGCATCGATAAGTCGAAAGCAGGGGGTTCAGGAACGACACACGTAACCCGGAAAGTTTAGGCGTTATAATAGGGAGCATCATTATTTGAGCTATGTGGGTATCCGCTAAAACACGAAGGTTATGGTACCTACGTTTTAGGAGGTCACGGGCCACGGTGTAATTGCCCGCCTCAATCTTGAGGTGTTGTATCAATCGACGAGGTTCATCCGATAAGGCTCTTACTAAATAGTGTAGCTTCAAAGTCGGGGTAAGGGTAGGCTGGTTGTCCACCACGCTATCAAACTGGTCTATAAAACTGATCCAACTATCGGGACGGCCATCAAACTTAGGTATAGGTAGGTCAGGCAATTTACTAGCCGGGTTATCAATAGCCAGGGATTTATTCTCCTTGAAGGGGGTGCTAGTACGGGACGTCTCAAATTGGTGAGGTCGTATTTCGTCTAACTTAATTTTTAAGTCGTCTACTTTGTCCCTTACTACGCGCATCTCGTTCTTAACTTGCACATATTCTTGTTCATAAATCGCAGGATCGAGATTACCTAACAGCTTCGAACAAGCGGCAGAAAACTTATCGCACATAAGTGGCAGGTCGGAAAGACGCGCTCGCATACGATTGGAGGAAAAGGTCTCAAGAACTCGGTGGGAATCATCAACCCAGTCACTAATATAACGGAGTTCACCTATAGCTTCACGGTATTCAGCTGTATCCGTGAAAAGTACGGCCCTTACGGTCTCGTTGCCGGTTTCGGTATCCGACATTTTATTTACTTTAAATCGCAAGAAACAAGGTAGGTAAATTAAACTCACAAAAGAGTCCAATAGGATGCGTAAAGGAACAAATAGTAAGGGACGGCACCGATGCACCGGGTATGGCAAACGTAACTCGTAAACAACTCGCACGCGGTCACGCGGTAATGGCGTGATCAATAGGGAAACAAAGCGCTCGCGCACCTCACTTGCACTCAAAGGGTAGGTAATTAACGCGCTAATCGATTTAATCGACATTTATGTAAAGGGGGTTGTACTCGAATGGTTTTAAGGAATTTACTGTAAATAGGTTAGGTATATGACGAGACGTTTTGTTCAAATTACAAAGGAAAGTAGCAAATAAATAACTCTCAATTAAACAAATTACGTTACTAATAAGGAGTCCTAATAAAAAACTACGCTCTGCTACCAAAATGTTTGAGAGTTTAGGCAGTGGATTACACGTGGAGGGCGACAATGATAGGTGGAAAATCAGTCAGGTCTGAGCACTTATAGCTAGGTACTTGCCACATCCGCTTTCTGGGTTCAGGTATCACTTCACAGGCCACAATCACTCGAAATGTCTGTAAGGAGCTTCCCAGGATACACACGCGGCGAAAGCGCTCTGGTCAGTCTAGTACATGTGTCCTAGGGAACGTCTCGATGTCGACTCGATCTTCGGGGTTCTCACGGTACGTTTTAAACAAATAAAAATAAGGCAGGTATGCGTGTGAGTGTGCGCGGCGTAGTATCAATAGGGTACACAAACAAATCAAAATATTGTAGTAAACACCTACATTAATTCAAAATACCAAGGTGCGCTCACGTCATCTTGCTAACGCAATAAAGTCCAAAATCGCCATTAAATATTGCTGCCGAGTGTACTAAAGCAATGTTTCGCATTGTTTCTAAGCAGTGGAATGTGCCCTTTGTGTACTTAAGTGTTCCTTAGCGCTGCTTGAGATAGTAACAATGTGTCGTCTCTAAAAGGATGAATTTCACCATGATAGTTGTCACTTTGCTACGAACAATAAGGAAATGGGTTTATTGTTAACAAGCAGTTCCCCGCGACTTTGCTTACGTCAGAAGTCGGATTTTAAATACAAATTTTTATCCCCATTTCACCCCTCTCTGGTGATTTTATATTGCGCCAAAAAGTAGTCCTTTCCAGGTCTCAAACTATCTTTGTACCAAATTTCATTTGAATCGGTCCAGTAGTTTCAGAGCCTATTTAATACAAAAAAACAAATCTTTCCTCTTTATAATATTAGTATATATTTTATGTTGTATCATTACTAGCCGTTGCCCGAGATTTCCGCTGCGTTGACTCCATGATAAAATATTACTCGTACATACTCCGATCGCCGCGTCCAGTAATCATGACCTCTTATTTATACTATGTCGTGTGGTGATGAGAGGTCACCTTGTATCTCTGGATGTACGTATCCTATTTGAGAATAAACATAGCCTAGAGGATGTTCTGCTAAAAGAGGTCCGAGACGGTGGTGCGTGTGTCCCTCTCGCCATCCATCCACTTCAGACTGAGGAGTAGTTTCAAATGGTGCGCTGGACTATACATGCTGGGTGCACAACCCTTGTACAGCTATTGAATGCACTTCAAAATTGATTAGCAAACAGCAAAAAAAAACTTATGGTGAGGCTTTTGCCCAGTTCAGTTCAGTTTAACTTTTTAATACAATTAACCAAAACATTTTAAAATGCAAATACGTAATGATAAGTCAGTGAAAATAAAGTAATGATGCATAACATGCTGCAGTGTTTAGCTTGATGCGCTGTACAATTAAAGGCAAACTACAAGCAAAAAATCAAACTAATCTTCAAAAACCGGGAAAGTGCGAATCGGACTCGCGCACTAAGGGTTCTGTTCGTCGCCAATAGCTCGAGAGTGAAATGGGTGCTTTCACCCGAGTTAAACATACTATTTTTCATTTCAACTGTGAGGAAAGAAATAGTGCATTCTTTTTTTATGTGTTGCAATCGAAGGTGCTTCCCATTTCATATGCGCGAAGCGCCCAACCGGTACATTTTGGCGTTTCACTTGGTTCGCGAACGGCGCCAAAGTGGTTAGCGTTGCCGCTCGATAGACCACTATCGATAGTTTCTCGATATCGATAGTTGAAGCATAAGCAATAGTATCGATAGTCTAGGCAAAAGCAATAGTATTGATAGAATATCTATAGTATAGATAGACTATCGATAGTTGAGGCAAAGTAATGTCCTCCTAGCCAAATTTCGACTACGGCGGCCTATCTTAACAGAGATTAGCCAACTGCGCAGGACATATTATAGTGCACAAGTGTGTGCGTAATACACAGGTGCACTCATTGTTCCCTCTCATAATTCGGTAAGACGGCAGTCCGACATGACTGTAGAGAAATTAGGTGCAGGACCAACGACTTAACGTGCTTTCCGAGGCACGGGGGAGTTAACACCACCGACTTCCTGACTCCGTAGCGGTGTCTGAGTAATTTCAAGACAGAAAAACCCAAACACTCTCGGCCTGACCCGGGATTCAAACCCGGGACCTCATGGATAGTACCCAGCGTGCTGACCACCAGACCAACGAGGCAGTCATAGTTGAGGCAAAAGCAAAGGTATCGATAGATAGTTATCATAATGTCGGTAGAGTATCGATAGTTATGATATTATCGATAGTATTTATATTAATAAATACTATTTATATAAATAAATACTATCGACACAGCAATACTATCGATAGTATCAAAGTTCAATATTTAAATCACTATCGATAGCTGATACAGCTCTATCTATTGTAATAACTATCGATACTATTGATACTGGCCTTTTATTTAATAGTAGGAGTATAACGTAGGAGGGAAAATCTGTTTTCCACCCGGCTATCTACACATGAAAGTTATTTTTCTGAACAGGTGAGATGAAAAAAGATGTAAAACTGCAAATTTCAGGTTGTCGGACTTTTTCCTTTACTTGTGCTGTAACGGAGAGTACCTGCTCTGTAGGTTTTAATTCCCCTGCAAAATGTTAGAAAATAAAACTTGAATATCATTGGAATGCGTTGTATAATAAGCTTGATTTTTTAACAGTCTCAAAGGACCGCTGACATAAGTATTTGATGGCAATATCAATTTATACTTCCAAGCTTTCTTGAGAAAAAGGGCTTTTGTGGCACGGGTATAAAACAAAAAACTCGGCTTTCTTATAATTATTTTTCAAACTTAAGGAATTATTTTGCAAGTTTTTACGAAATGTCGCTCACAAAAATTAATCGACTGTGTCATCCGGTGGGACTCAGTAAGAGCACTCGCCCGGATAGCGAAGGGACGTGGGTTCGTGTCCCACCGGATGACACAGGCGATTAATTTTTGTAAGCGAAATTCAATTAGACTCAGCTTTCTGATACGGAATCCTGAAAATTAAACTAATCTTCGAATTATTAACAAAAGTATAACCATCATATTCGCCACCGAAGTGAGAACATGCAAACTCTAATCATCTTCAAGGTACTTCCCAAAGAATCCTCTAAAACCTATTACCAAAGAATAAATCACACAGAACTTCGCA
This sequence comes from Pyrausta nigrata, assembly GCA_949316185.1. Classification (NCBI taxonomy): domain Eukaryota; kingdom Metazoa; phylum Arthropoda; class Insecta; order Lepidoptera; family Crambidae; genus Pyrausta; species Pyrausta nigrata. The sequence continues at coordinate 2,404,276 of OX438943.1, forward strand.
GGACCGACTGCTCATATAAAGTTGCGCCGTGATTCATGTAGTCGACTGCAGTTAAACTTCTCAAGCACTGGCTATTCTCAGGTGATTTTGGAATTGCCCGCGAAAAGATAAATGGATGGAGAGGGAGTTCTGACACGTGGCTTCACTCTGAGCGATTGTTTCGAGTTAACGATCTATGTGCTCTGAATCATAAGTTGCCGACGTTGGGAATTTTAAAGATGGAAATTTCTCTGTAAAAATACAGTCGAACATACGGTAATTCATTGATTTAAGCAAGTTTTAAACTTAGATCTAGTTTTTGCTTTCATTGCACACGTTTGTTTTGTATTCTGACCATAATTGTTGCTTGTAGTAATGACCATGGGTGATAAACGATTCAGATATTTAAACGCTTCTATAATAACAATGATATCTTTTATGCAAGCAGGCATATCCAAAAAGCAACTGCATTGTTTTTTGGATTTACTACATTTTAACCATAACGTAATAATGACCCCAGCTTTATCCTAGTTACACTACATAATATGCTAGTAGTGAATCCACAAATTATGTGAAACTGAATTTTTAGTTTCGATACACTTAGTCTTTCATTACTAATGACCCTTGCTTAACTACCTTATATAAGGTGACTTAAAATCAATTTAAAATATTTTAATGGCGAATACTAGAGCAAAAACGTAGTCTTTTTTTCAAGTAACATTTTTTTATTTCATTCGCTAGTTTTTGTTTTTGTTTTTCCTAACAATGTAAATGTAATATTTTTAGGCGCATGCTGTACATAGAAAGTCTTATCGCCTATCTCTCTCTCTCACTAACTAAACCTATCTCTCACTTTACTATACCAACCCCTCTTCCTGCATTTCATTCATAAATTGTTTCAAATTATGAACAGCACTAGCTCAGCGAAAGAAAAGAATAGACTCCACCACAAGCTACGCTATGCAATGCTATCACAACAAAAGTAGTTAGTGCCACTATGTCATTATGAAACCTGTTAATAGGGAAATTTCTGTGACGAAATACTGCATTTTTGATGCAGCATTAAGGTATTCACTAAGTTTAATTGCAGGGGATATTTCCAACAAATCGTAAGCGGTGCAGTGTAAGCTATTTTTAAAAGATACTTAGTAAACAATAATAAACAATCTACAATGTAAGACTAAAAATGCAACAAAAAAAATTAAACAGTAATAATTACTGCTTCGCTTCTTTTCAGTGCATTTGCACCCTAATGTATGTAGGTATTGTAAACGTGTTTTGCTAATATGCCGTTAAGGCACAGTTCTCCTCTTTCAATGTCTTAACTACTGAAGCTATTTACATATATTATGTTATTACGATCAATTAAACTAAATACACTAGTAAACTAACCTAAAACTTAAAAATAAAAAAAACAAATGACTTAATCAAAAACAAAACCGTGTCCTTGAGGCAAGGAGGCGAGAATGCTGGCTGCGTTTCCGCGTTGGATAGCAATGCTTATCCTCTGAGCGAGAAACGAGCCAGCTCTTTTATCTTCTAATAAAATGTTTAATTTGGGTGCAATTTTTCCGAAGAGTAATTTAGCATGGGGTCCCCACGGTCCAAATGTTTCAACGCCAAACGGCGCAAACACGTAGTCACCAGCAAGGGACTCGTATTTGCGTCGCTTAGCGTTTTCTGCCAACTCAGCAGCAGAACCAGCTTTAAGAGCTGATTCCCTGAGATGCGAAGGGGCCAAAGTATCGACACAAGTTGCGTCCCATACTAAAGCCCGTCCCCGCTCCCAGGGAATGAGTGTGAGGCCATCTGGTCTCTTGCCATCATCATGCACCAACCCACGAGGTTCTAGCGTTGAATGAAAATTAATGCTGGCAAGAGCTCTTCTAATGGCATCATTGAGAGCTGCATGGCGGGCGAGACGCCCTGCACTTTGCTGGCAACAAAGACCATGGAGACCGAATTGGTCGACCTCCTTGCCACAGAGACACGTGAAAGGTTCACAAACTTTAGCTCCGATTCGCAATCCCACACACACCCGGAATGTCTCGCTATCGAAAAGGGTGACTATATTTCTGGAAGGGAGAGCATGAAGCCAGTGACCTGATTCCTTACAGGAAACTGCCAACAGCCTTGCACGATGACAATCACTGATAGAATTTAGAAGAAGAGAATGGAAAGTCTCTCTAGCTAGTGGGACATCCCAAAGTTTTTGTTGGTGTTTTTCCTTTGAGATGTCTTCACCAGGACAGAGACCTTGCCAACACTCCTCCGCCTCTCTCACCTCAGTAAGTTGGCAAGGGTGTTTTAAGATTTTTTCTGTAAGTCTAGCAGTGCTATACAAAGAGGAGAGAAAGGCGGGGAGAGCAACACTCGAAATTTTGCGTACGCCGATACCACCAAAACGAATAGAAAGTGTTGCCTGTAACCAAGAATCATTTTCAAGCTGAAGATTTAGAATTTTTTCAAGACTTTTTTTAAGGGTGGTATCGAAAAGCTCTAGAAGTTGCGAATTTTGGGACAAAAAGGCATGATTTCAGAATAGTGAAAGCAATATGAGAATTCAAATTTTCCAATCTGGGGGCTGAAAGAGTGAAATGATTCAATTTTTTATCAAGAAAAGGTTTGATGCTGGCGTCAAGAAGAGGAGCTCCTAAAAGGCAAAGCGATTCAGAATTTAGAATTTTGATATTGGGAGCGAGCAAGTTGAATCTTTCGGTAATATTTTGACGTGATTCCGAAGAAACATGGTCATTAATATAGAGTTCACACTTCACACACACACACACTAAAAAAATAGGCTTGGAGCTCAATCTCTCTGATTGAGCTCCAAGCCTATTTTTTTAAAGTCTTCTATAATCCGAACAAGATCTTTATACACAATATCAGCTTTCCCCCCTACAGAGCCATCGTTAAGATACCAAACAATAAATTTAGAATTTAAAGATGAAATGAAAGGCTGTATGCCTAAACTGAAGAGAGCAGGACCTAAAAGGTCACCTTGCTGAACGCCGACGGCTGAGACAATTGAATGGTCTTGATATAGTAATTTAGTTGAGCTATTGTAGCACTGAAACACCAAAGGATAAATCTGAGGAGCATGGACATGTACTTCGTTCAGCAAGGCAGACTTGTCAAGTGAGTTAAAAGCATTCCTCACGTCCACTTTCAAAAAAACGTCAGAATCGTTGCAAGAAAGGAAATTTCGAGCTGCATGAACTGCCGCTTCGCAACCTCCTCTACTACCAAAACCTAGCTGTATAGGTTGAAACATTTCCTTTAGTGGATTAAAAATATCACGGCAGGCTAGTTAAGCCGCTAGACGTCGGAAGGTAGTGCCAATGGCGATCGGACGAACACCGCCATCTTTTTTCCGAAAAGCACATGATCTAGCGCCGTACAGGTAAGGGATAAAAGTTTCAACGACTTTACCTGATAAAAGGAGGTTGCAAAGTTTTGTGATGTTTGAAAGTAAGGTTCTGCCGGCGTCAGCGGCGGATGCACTAACCAAATCCTTCAGGTGTTGAGGAGTGATGCCGTCGATACCCCCGGCAGAACCAGATAAATAAATAAATTAAACTCGTTTTCAACTTTAATTCATTTTATTTGCAATAATAAACAGTACACCTTATCAAATTAAACAGTATGGCTTAAAACGTTATGTATGTATTTTCGACGAATTCTGACTTTCCATAACACTTCTTCAGGCTTTGGACTGACAAGTAAATGCAATGTTACCTTTAACTTTGACAAAGTATTAAACTAATTTAAGCATTAATTCTAAATTAATTGCATTAACTTGGCCTGTTTAAAAGTCTAAATTCATTGAGATTTACAAATTATTTACACGATAGGTATTTACATTAAATGTTGGACGTGACGCCCTTATACACGCACACATTGTCTAGCACGGTCGATGCAATGCCGTCGGACCTCACTGAGCACTTCTGGTTCACATCAAAAGCACTTGTGATACGCGCACGTAGTTCCTCCACTGTGCGAATTGTATGGCCGTCGTTCCCATACACGAGGTCCTTAGCCCTACCCCACACATGGAAGTCCATCGGCGTCAAGTCAGGCGAACGCAGTGGCCAGCGGATTACGCTGCCGCGCCCAATCCATCGGCCTTGAAACGCACGTACTCGTAGACTAAAGTGTGCAGGCGCGCCGTCGTGCTGAAAGTACATGTACCCTGCGGCTCCATGCCAGTACATTCAGAAGCAGCTCCGCTCCGGTAGGTCACGTTGGAGAAGCTCCAAATACGTGTCCGTATTCAGCTGGTCAAGGAAAATGGGTCTCAAAAGGTGCCCGTTTAGCACTCCGGCCCACACGTTCACACTAAAACGGTGTTGGAAATGATCCGGGCGAATTAATCGGGGATTGTGCTCACACCAGTAGTGAGAGTTGTGCAAATTAAATAGCCCTTCACGCGTAAACGTGCACTCGTCCGTCCACAGCACGTTGTAATTTCGGTTTCGCAGCAGCCACCTGCAGAAATCTACTCTCGGCGCGTGTCTCCCGACAGCAACTCCTGGACCCGGGTGTAGTGGTACGGATGGAGTCTTTCGCTGCGCAGAAGCCGCCATTATTTATAAAAGAGTGTAATTGTTTTAAAAGAGGCATTGACAAAAGTGACTGAGTTTCTTGCGCTGCTTCTTCTCAGCAGTAGCCCAGAATTTGTCCCGAAGCAGTGGTAGGTAAAAAATATATGTTGGGACGTGTATAAGTGCCCCTAGTGGGTCTACATGCATAAATAAATGACTTTTATGACTTTTTATGCCACACGTAAAATTGCCTTACGGGCAGCGTCTCTCGTGCTCGCCACTGGGTGCCAGCACGTCTTGTTCTCGCTCGGTGTGGTGAGGGTCTCCCTGTGTCGGGACGCGGCTGGAAACTTCCGCTCTCGTGAAGCCGCTGCAAAGCCACGAGGATGGTGCGTAAAGTCACGACGCGACCATGTCGTTCTTCATTAAGTTCTATAGCGCGTAACATGACTTCACCTGCGTCTCTGTAGCACAGAGCCATATTAAAATACTCTTGAGATGAGTAGCGGTACGGCATTTTGCAACGCGGAGCGCGCGAGTAGTGCACAAACGGACAGGTGAAAAGTTGTAAGCGAACTAAACAAACGCCCGCGCCGCGCGCGCGTAGAAGTGGGCGGGGCAGTACGGCACGTGTATCGGCGGGCTTTGGCGGCATAATAAAAGCTTTGCGGTGCGCTTGTCAAAGAAACCGACAAACGCGCCGCAAACCTTTCACTATGCGCGGTCGAGATGAATGAATGGCGAGTTGGCGCGTGTCAGCTGGGAGTGAGAGGGAAGATATTGACATCCTTTACAAAACGTACGCAAGCGAGTAGGAGTAAATGCCTACAACGAATAGGGTGTTTTATTTTACTTAGAAATCAAAATGTTTTTTGGCGTTTTTTTTCGAAAAACTAGCAACTTAAATTAAAAGTGATACTTGAAAAAAATAATTCATTTTTACTCTAGTATTTGCAATTAAATTATTTTAAATTAATTCTAAGTCACCTTATATAATCCGCCCGTAGTGATGCCACATCTGTAACGTGGCATACACGTTTTTTGGTTTAACCACTGACCTCCTCTCGTTAGTAATGGCCGCGGCCTTACCTACTCTAATCCGCCCGCAGTAAGGCCGGGGCGTGTTCTTCGACAGCGGCATTGGAGTTCGGCCAGGTGAATCCAGCGGTGTTTCGGGAATTAAGTCATATTATACATATGCAATGTGTGAAGTAGGTAGCAGTAGCTCAAAGTAGGGAATAAATCAACGGAGATTTGCGAGATTTAATGTACGGAGAACAATGTACTCGTACATACTTTAGGCACAATATGAGAGTGGTAAATGAGTCTTTACTTCGAGCTTAGTGATTCGGTCGGGCTGGGTTAGAGTAAGTTTTGATTCATTAGGTGTTAATACGTAAATTTTTGGAGTGCAAAATGGCCGCCTCAATAAAGGGGTAGGGGCTCTATTATACGCGTAAAATTCGAGACGGCCTTTGTATTTCTACTTAATCTAGTGAACATAACATGTAAAATTAATTAACAGTATTTAATGTTTGAAAACTGTACGATAGTGAGTATTCACGATGCTTACAATATTTGATCATTTTTTAATTTGTTTACTTATTTTAGCTTTTCTTATTTTTTATAAAGGAACAACAAATAAAAGTTTTTCGTTTTTTTTTTGTTGTGTGAGAGCACATCTAAGGCCTCTCTTATTGCATAATATAACGATTCTATGCCTTGGGAGAAGAAGGTATTCTAGTTGTTGATTTTCCTGCGTAGTGTTAGAAAGGAAAGCTCCAATGGCCGTATCTTTGGGTTGCGTTGATTTCTTCTTCTTCTTCTTAGCGAGTCGATGGAACACGAGAAAATTACATCGTAGCAGCCCAGAATTCAGCCACTTGTATTGCGGATCGTCTGCCGTCCATTAAATCCGCTGGCGTGCAGGTGTTGGGGCACGCCGGGCACGATGTTAAGTGTGCCATAGTTTGCGCTGCACCACAAACACAGTCCACATCGGAGCTTACCGAAAATCCCCACCTGACTATGTTCTCCTTACTTCGGCCAACCTGAGTCCGAAGCCTATTTAGGGATTTCCAGATCGGCCATGGTAAATCATGTCTAGGAGGGAGATTCTTGGCAAGCAGGACAAAAGGAGTTGCGTTGACTTATGTCAGCTTGATTTCATTACAGTTCAGGGGACCGCAGACACATGTGTTTCCTTCTTCCATCCTGGTCTGGGGATCGTGTTTGTGTTTGTTATCGGGACGCACGTAGTCGTATGAGTTATAAGGCTCGAGGCGATAATGTTAATTTGAACTTGATACCTCCAAGCATTTATGATAAAAGGTGACTTGACAGACAGTCAGTAAGAGCGGTTGTGGATCCAAATCCAATACAAGTCCGTCAAAAACTGCCCGGCTTGTTAGTAGAATTATTTTGACGACATATTATACAATACGTCCGTCAATGGGACCATTGCTCTACTCCATACTTAGTAGACTCATGTTCATAAAATTTAAAACAATAATTTTAAACAGGGTAAACTTCACTAGATAGTTGATTTGACATACCCATACAAAATCAAATAATGCTAAGCCGGCTGATTAAAACCGGCCAAGTGTGAGTCGGACTCGAGCACGAAGGGTTCCGTACCATTAACTTACAACATTAGACAGTATAGGCAAAAAACTTTTTTAAGTTTATACTGTTCTTTTGGAAAAATGTGTATATTTTTATTTTATTTATAATTTCAAAAGTATTTATCACAGGATACCCGAAACAATTTTAAATAAGAGTTTCTGCGCCTGTTTCTTTACGTGAGTAATTTGAAATTTATAGGTCCAAGACTTTAGAAATTACAGGGAGGGGGGGGGGGGGACCGTGTAAACGACTTTGGCGGGCTATATCTCGCAAATGGTAAAGCTGATAAAAAGTGTTGTATGGAAACCCTACCTTATTTTCATAGTCCTTTTCAACGATACCTCACACAAGGGGGTGCACTCAAAAAATAATTCACCCTTTACATGTATAGGGAGGTAACCTTCAAAAAGGGGTAGTTTTAATTTTTTGTATTTTTAAAAATGATATCTATATGTGAAGTATCCTCGAACCAAGTTACATGCAAATCAGTCCATAAACGTAGAAGATATTCTGCTGTGACAGACTAGGACGGACGGACTGAACGATCTTATAAGAGTTCCTTGTCGGACAACGGAACCCTAAAAATCAAACATGTGTTGGTGATCTTAGACTGAGTTGTAACCTTAATAACCGTATTAAAAAAACTGTGGTCAAAAAGTAAGTTCAAGTCAAACTGTGTTCGTAAAGGTTGACAGGTTGTTGATGTTTGTGAGAATTAATTTTAAGATGGTGCAACCCTTAAAATAGAAAAGACATTTTGACGGATTCGTAATCGCAGTGCGCTCTAGATGTTCCGTATTTTCCTTTCGAAGTACCGAACCCTAAAAAGGGTTCTATGTGTATAGACTACGTCAACTTCCTTAACTATTGAGGTCATTCTATCCTACCCAAGGCTTTAGAAGCAATCTACTACTAGCTTTACTACTGTTACTTCGCACACTGATAAAATCAGTTGAACAGCAAACAAGTTAGTACTATTGATGAAATCACCAAGTTTGTTGTTAGCATGCAAGCTGGAACCGCCAAGTTTGCTAATCTTGCAACTGGGAATAGTGATGTTCTTTTGATCGATATTTTTCAAAGCATCAGGTAGCATGATAAATATTTTTTTTCGCTGTCGGTCTAGCAGGGTGTCTCTCAGAACTAGAAAGCTGTAATTTAAGTACATATTTAATCTAGGTAAAAAGTCAGCCTACATAGATCCTACTGCTGAAGAAAGGCCTTACCTCAACTATGAGGAGGTACGAGCTATACTCCACCACGCGGGCTCTGTGCGGATTGGCGCATGGGTGTCTGTAAGGCAAGTGACAAACCTTACTGTCAGATGTTATCAAGCCGCCCTAGGGCCTCTAACTAGACTTAACGACTAATCCAACAGATATTAGCCGGGACCAACTGCTTAGCCAATCTAGCTATAAAAAAAGTTAATAGTAACCTTCGGGCAAATCGGTAACTGAATATAACTACTTACTTCTTTTTTGAAAAAACTTGCAAATAAATATAAAATTACCTAATCGTAGGTGGCAAGACTTAATAAATATGTTTGATTTGATTACTGATCATCATCCACAATTCGTATAAACTCACTACACTAAACAGTTAAATATTAAATAGAGCTGAATCAATTGTATGAGATAGTTACCAACTTGAATACGTTAATATTTCACAAAATCCTAAAGTAACACGATGTCGTTTAAATATTACCTTGCATGTACATCATTGTATTTTATCGATAAATTCAACAATCTATGAGGCATCACTATTTTCTGGAGTCTGTCCGGTGAAAAAATCCAGTTTCAAGAGCGAAACTAGCTTGTTGTTAAAAGTTCGGAATATTTTACATAACTGAATAAATCTTGTAACAACTTGTGTTTTTACGCTGAAGATCATGATGAAGATCAAATTGGTTTGAGAAGAAGTTTATTTTAAAAACACTCGTTACTTACTCGTGCTTGTAAGTTTATCTTAGGAGAGCTATTATTGATTTAAGTTGAGATACAGTTTAGCGTTGTACAATTGTGTTCTTAGATATTACCCTAGGATATACTATGTCTAACAAAATCAAACCTTAGATATGGCACAACTTTGCATTGACACTTTGATAATTTTTGGTTAGCGACAGACGAAAAATTTTAACATCGATATTTAAGCGACAATGTATACACATATTAGTACTCCAAAATGTTGTCAAAGGGGGACAATATCCTGAGGCTGTCAGATTCATGGTATGGTGATTTAAGATACCTACAGTTTGAAAAGATTAGTCTCTTAGCGGAAATTTAAAGCAAAATAATTTTATTTTATTTTTCCCATCTAAGAAGAAATGTGGTTATTCATCAAAAGAAACATCGCGCAGGAAATCCAGCAATTTGAAATGGCAGTGCAGTGACAAATAACCGTTAGTATGCCACATGTTGCAAATAGTTAAAGTTATCCCGTTCTCTAGAAGTTTAAATCGTAAATATGCCACGTTTTGCAATTACCTAGTTGAAGTTATCCCTGAAGGAACGCAAAGACCGATCGGAACTCTAGAACTAATAAAGGGTGCCGTAAAAGGGAATCGAGTCAGCACATAGGGGCTCTATCTTTGAATCACCCTTATGGCATTCTGTTGGCGAATACGACTTAATTTTTACTCAACATACTAGTTTTCAAATCGGTCCAGTAGTTTCGGAGCCTATTCGATGCAAATAAACAAACAAACAAACAAATCTTTCCTCTTTATAATATTAGTATAATTAATTTTAACTTTTATTATATTACTCGCCTTCTATAATGAGTGGGTAGTGGTACCTCGTTGCGGTTTTGAGTGGTCAAGTGCATTTGATCGACTGTTTCAAAGATGCGGATTTATAGATGACGAACGAAAACCAGCAAAAATCTGCACGCGAGCGATTTAAAAATAGAGCTCCTGGTCGTCTTCGTACAGACGACCAAATAAGGTAAATACGAGGGTCAAACTGAAAGTTCTTAGAAAATCAAAAACTGATTACATTAGCCAGTTATTAGTTTTATTATATCTTTTCAAAATATTGTCCATTGACGTCAATACACCGCTGCATGCGATGGAACCACTGGGAAAAGCACTTTGCCCACTCGTCCTTAGGGGTCTCTTCAATGGCATCGCGATACGCAGCCACCGCTTCTTCAGCATTCATAAACCGCTTTCCTTTAAGTTTTTCTTTAATTTTTGGAAATAAATAAAAATCACAAGGCGCGAGGTCGGGGCTATACGGCGGGTGACCCAGTAATTCAACGTTTGATGTCGCCAAATAGTCGATCGTTCGCTTGGCGGTGTGCGACGAGGCGTTGTCGTGGTGAAGGAGGATCCTACTGCGAGGTCGTTTCTCTCGAACTTTTTCCAAGACAAGTGGCAAACAATTGGTAGTGTACCATTCTGCAGAAACTGTTTTTTGATCCTCTAACACAATTGTTGCGAAATGACCTATCCTTCCAAAGAACGAGGCCACCATTTTTTTCCCCGCACTTCGATCTCTCTTCGCTTTAGTTGGCAACTCCTCGAAAGGAAACACCCACTGAGCAGATTGTCTTTTGGTTTCAGGATCATAACAGTAAATCCAGCTTTCGTCACCTGTTAGTATGTCGAACACAGCATTTGAGTCACCTCCGTTAAATCTTTCAATCATTTTACGGCACCAATCCACACGATGGAGTTTTTGAGCCTTAGTCAAATTATGAGGTATCCACCGGGCGCAAAGCTTCCTGACCGCTAAATGTTCGTGGAGGATTTTGTGCACTTGACTCATACCGATGCCTAAGCTTGTCCGAATCTGCTGATAGGTCACTCTTTTGTCATTCTCTATCATACGCCGCACAACACAGATGTTATTTTCAGTCGTCGCCGTAGAAGGCCGTCCCTCACGTACATCATCAGTGAGATTAGTGCGACCACGTTTAAACTCATTAAACCAGTTGTAAACAGTCGCACGAGATGGGGCTTCATCGTGAAAGGCCAATCGTAGTCTATCATAACTTTCTTGTTGACTTAAATGACATCGAAAGTCATAAAAAATCATTGCACGAAAATTTTCTCGTGTTATATTCATTTTGACGTGACACAGACAATTTTCAATTTGCCGCCAAGTCGTAAAACAAATGACAAATGAATGAAATATATACTCAGTAATATTGGCAAAGAGTTCTATTTTCAAATTTTAGAATATTTTTTTTATTATATTGTTTATAAGTGGCCAGTTCTAAGAACTTTCAGTTTGACCCTCGTACTGCAATATCTTATGTTGTTGTGATAGGTGTGATATTGCAAAAATACATTGATATGCTGGCCGCTGTACAGCCAGGACAATAGTCTGGGTATGCTTTGAAAAGGTTTGCGTAGGTTTAATATGCCATACCTGTTTCAAGCAACTGTGCCTTGTATTCGCTTCTTGTATAGCGTGAAAGTTGAAAAATTGAGGCAGAACAACCTTGTTTCGAAAAATATACATTTACAATACCTTTTGATTATTTAGTTTTTAATACGCGGTATGAACCAAACTTTATATACTCGTATCATTATCATCACATACACAAGAAGTTCTTTCTAAACCAGCGCTTCATCACAAGTAAATTGAAATCTTTTTTTATACAAAACTTTTTCTGTGCAACTAATTATTTTGTCCATGCAAAAGGCTCGAAAACATCGTGATGAAAAAGCGAAATACAGATATATTTATGCTACGTATCTATAGATATTTACTTAGCATAAATATTCGTATTTTTTTAAAAGTGTTTGATAAATACCAATGCAATATTGATTTAAAAAGTTACAAAACAATTTTTATACCATTTTAAACGTCCTAACAGTTCAAGAAACTGAAAGATAACCCAGATTTAAAACGGTCAAGAAAAATGATATGCAATCGCGATTCAGCCGACGGTACATCATCAGAAAATCCCGGACGATCCCGGGCTAAGGGGAATAAATGAAACAAATGCCGTCGTCCCGGGGTATTATTCAACGCGGGATTTACCGGGATCGCGGGATCTGGAGAATTGTTTTTTATGAGAACACTATTGTCGAGTGAAAATTTTCGCGGGTTTTGTGGGAGTGGAGTTTTGGTATTGCCTGAGCGCGCTTAATGCATTTTCTTCACATTAGGTGCAGCATTGATAGTATCATTAAGATCTAGAACAAAAATCCCAAGAAACAACATAACATTTTATGGATGAATATAATAATCATGTTGAAACATTAATAAGGTCGTATATCTGATTAAAACTAGATTGAAATTGGATTGGAATGGAATGGATGTAGAAACTTTCTACTACATACCAAATTATGCATTGTAACCGAAGATTCTTTGCAATCGTGAATTCAGGACTAAAGCCATTTTTTTTATTCGTCGCAAGCAAAAGTAGTACCTTTTGCATCAATTACGCACATCACGAATTATAGTGATGTCGTCCTTGCCAAATTTCGACTATGTGATGTCTATAATTATCACATTAGTATGGGGTAGAACGATATTATAGTGCACAAGTGTGTGCGCAATACACAGGTGCACTGTCTGTTCCTTTACTCTCATAATTCGGTGAGACGGCAGTCCGACATGACCGTAGAGAGATCAGGCGCCCAACGGCTTAACGTGCTTTCCGAGGCACGGGGGTGTTAACACCACCAACTTCCTGACTTTGGAGCTGTGTCTGAGTTATTTCAACACAGAAAAACCTAACACTTTCGGCCCGATCCACTATTCGAACCCAGCGTGCTGACCAGTAGACCAACGAGGCAGTCACGAATTATAGTACTGTTATGACTGTTATATATACGCGATATATTATTACAGAGGTTTCAATTCCTATTTGCTAGTCATGACAATCGGTCTACAATCGACGGAAATCAGTGAACATACATTAAAAAAATGCAATTGTCGCAGGGTTACTATAAAATCCGTGGTATTATAATTTCACTAGTGACATTATCACTGGTTTAAGAAAGCCGTTAGATTATCAAAGCGATCGCTGATTGGTCTATTTTCTTTACCAACTGAACTACAAGTATTGAACACTTCCAAATGCTCACGATCACTCATTTTGAAGATATTGACTAGAATGATCAACTAAATACCTCATAAAAACACCAAAAATATGTAATGAAATGATATTTAAAAAGGCACGGTGCAATGTTTATAAATATGTATTGCGACTGATTAGTTCAATTCACCAATCATAACACGCGGGGCTCCTACCACAAACTCAACTCATAATAAACCTAGATTTATTATAATATCACTATTGCAGCCCAGTGAAGTTACAATATTACTGAAAAGAGCCCGTTAAATTATATTATGAACCAGTCGTCATTGACAATAATCAGTCTGAAAATTTCACTAGTGAAATTATAATATCACGTCTTTGACAAAATCCCTGCGACACATATACAGTCGAACATACAAACTCCTTGTTTTTTGTTAAATAGTGTTAGAAAGACTACAAAACTTGTCAACATTAACTATCACGTTCCAAAAGTATAGCCCAAAATGGCGAATCGACCAATAGGATACGTAAGATTTCACATTTTTCTTCACTGTAAAATAAGTATTACTTAGTATTTTATACGTCACGTAGCTCGTAGGTGAGTCTGAAATTGCAATCAGCCCCTGTAGACTGTTGGCGTAAGGCCAGCTCTCGCTGCCAAAAGGGTCCGGGGTTCATTAAAAATAATGTCTGTGTGTCTGTTTGTGACACATTTTCCTCAGTTTGTTAAAAGTTTTGGAACACACAAAAATAATATTTGATATGGGAACACTGCGGAAATACAATCCGATCCCTGGCACAGAGTCGTTGTAGCTGAACATTTTTAAAAGCTTTTTGTCGAAGTAAGAAATAAAAGTTATATTTTAAGAAAGACTTGTTTGAATAAATTTGACGACCGTCTTGGTGTAGTCGTTCGCGCACCGGACTTCTAAATCAAGCGGTTGCGGGTTCGAATCCCACAAGGGGCAAATGTTTGTGTGATGAGCACGAGCATTTGTACCTAAGTCATGGATGTTTATATGTATTTAAGTATTTCTATCCGTTATCCTAGTCACCATAGCACAAACTCACGCTTAGTTTGGGGCTAGGTAATTGGTGTGTTTGTTGAAACAAATTATTATTTTATTATTTTTTATTAAATATAGCTATATATCTAGCTTAGATAGTAGATATCTACGTGCAGACATTTTAAACATCATTTAGGCCCACTTGCGTCAGTTCGGATTAGCTAATCTGGACTGCCGCAAGTGAAGCTACTGGATTTGCTTATCCAGACTTGTGCAAGTAGGCTTTCAATTCAGATAATAGGCCTTGAACAAGTCTGGATTAGCTAATCCGGACTGCCGAAGTGGGGCTACTGGATTAGCTTATCCAGACTTGTGCAAGAGGGCTTTCAATTCAGATAATAGGCCTTGAACACGTCCGGATTAGCTAATCTGGACTGCCGCAAGTGAAGCTACTGGATTTGCTTATCCAGACTTGTGCAAGTGGGCTTTCAATTCAGATAATAGGCCTTAAACTAGTCCGGATTAGCTAATCCGGACTGCCGCAAGTGGAGCTACTGGATTAGCTTATCCAGACTTGTGCAAGTGGGCTTTCAATTCAGATAATAAGCCTTGAACAAGTCCGGATTAGCTAATCCGGACGTGCGCAAGTGGGCCTTTCAGTTGCAGTATTTGCACCTTCCGAAAACTTATCATAAAACAGTGGTAACTATCGTGAAAAATCGAGTAAAGCCGTTTGTAAAACTAGTGTATCTAAGTGATAAAAATTCTGTCTGTACCTCATCGAATGCAGCGCTCAAAGGGATGTTCGTTTCGTTTCGCTTTATTAAATCTTGATACTTTACTTTGAGAAACGCAAGATCTTTTACTGTAAGAAAATACGTGATAACATAGTACCATGAGAAGTGTAGGTATTCGTAGCAATAAAATATGATGATACTGAACAAAATCGCTGAAGAATTGTCTTAAACACATCAACGACCACAACATATCTCAAAGAACTTGGCTTCCATTTTACAATTTGGTATATTTTTGGTCGGTCTTTATTATCTATATTGCTTCTGTTTCAATAAAAAATGACACACAGGATTGGTTATTCCTATTAAGTGTGAAAAATTGTAACAAGGAGTTGTTAGGCTTTATTCAGCTTGTGCCAATTGTTTACTAGTCCATTCAGGTGGACACATAGTTATCAGCTTCCCAATTCATGCCGACCCGTTGTATACCGAAAAAATATTTCTCACCATTAATTAATTAATTCATCTACATTAAATTCGAAAGCGGTTGCCCGTTTTTTTGTCCGCGCAAATGTTGAATTTCCCAACAAACTCAAACACCGTTGAATTTTCAAAAATCCTGAAAAACATTCTTTTACTTCTAACTAAATAGCTAAATACCGATTTTTATCTAGACAGTATTTTTTTAAACTGACAAAGTTTCATACAAATTTATCCCCCATTATTCCAAAAAACCTTTTAAAAGGAAGCTGGTGAAAAATTTAAAGTTTTTTATCCCAATAGTTTGGGCTGTGTGTTGATACGTCATTCAGTCAGTCAGTAGCTATTAGGTCAGTTTTCCTCTTTATATTAAGATTTTACCACCCCGCTATGCTGATTTATGCCATCCTGCTTACAAAAAGTATGGCACCTCAAAACAATTTTATCGTAAGAAGATCTTATTACTGCTCGCCTTTCCTGCAAAGATAGTAAAAGTGAAGTTAGCCTATATAGATCCCTGGTGAAAAGGCCTCACTCAACTATGAGGAGGTACGAGCCATACTCCACCACGCAAGATAGTAGATAGATAGATAGATTCTCTTTATTGCAACCAGAAACACATTACAAACATACAATCAAAATTAAAAGAAAAACATGTTGGTAGGTATAATGCAGGCGGTCTTATCGCTGGGAGCGATCTCTAATAAAGTATTATAACAAGTTCTGACTATATTGGCCTTGACCACGTAGCTTAATCTGTGCGTCACATGTATTGGCAGACGCCATTAATCATGGGGTCCTGTTTGTGGCCATTCATCACAGCCATATCACACGAATGGTGTACGTGTGGCTTTTAACGTTTACATAGGACGGTTGGGAAAAATGTGGTGGATAAAAATTTTTGATTCCCATTTAAAAAAAATGCTGAACAAAGAAAACTGTCCATGTTTTTTTTGCAAGCCTCAGAATCATATCAAAGCTGTTGGTTTTGGAAACCAGAAGCTGTGGGGTATTTCAAAAGTCAGGTTTTCCCTTCACGCGTTTCTGAGAAGGCGTCTTGAAGAGAATGGTTCCGGTTTTCCTTTCTAGGCACAGAACTCTAAAAATATTTATTTTAATATGATATCATTTCTCTAAGGAAGGACGCCTTGCCGACAGAGCCGTGTCAGAAGCCGATGGTTCTTACTAAGCCCAACCGCAAAGCTGTATAGTCCTCGACGGAAAAATACCCAGACTTGCACCACCCTGGGATTCTATTCTCATATTTTATTTTACTCATTTATCTATATCATTGCAGTTGGTTGACGCTCTGTTTCTGTCAAATGATTATTCCAGAAAGAGAAGGAAATGCCGTATTTAACATGCGGTACTGTAATTTGACTATGATTGGCAACTACCAATGCAATTCCATGTCAATGACACGTCATCGTCATCTTAGCGTTATCCCAGTTGTGCACTCGCGCGCAACAGCTCAGGGTCCTTTGGAACATGATCCAGGATATGGCAGAACGCCATCTGGTGGATTTTAAGTACTGATTTTTGACACTAGGAAAATCGCTCATTGATAGAAAAATCGGTGAATTTATGGTACGAGTAGGTAACATAAAAAAATGACTGTCGTATCATGATAAAGAACCTCCTCCTTTCATGAAGTCGGTTAAAAAAACAAGTTTTGATTAGGGTAATAACTTCAAAGTTTGGCTAACATAAGTTTTTATGTTGGTTCTTTTGGGCGTGCTTCCATGAATACTAATAAGTTCGTTATTAATGAATGGCAACTTTGTTGTTTTGACGAAAAATCTTAGAAACTTCATGCATTATAAAATACTTGGCGTTTACTTTTTAATTTGAGCTTTGCTAGAAGTCCGCCATCCATCCTTGTTATCACAGTCAAGGTGAAAACACTTTTACAATTTTTTTAGCCCAAGTTGCAAGTTAGAATTCTAACTTCTAGATTATTTTATCATGTTTTCCTAACTTAAAAGTATTTTTGAAAAATAAAAATAAATTAAAAATAATTTAATTTCAGGCAACTTAGTCAATAGAATGTTAGTAATACTCGTAATTAACCTTAGAATATACATATTTTAGTAACAAAAGTGCAAAGAAAAGACAATTTGATTTAGTGAGAGCAGGTGTTTTAGTGTCTTGACCCCTCATGTAAAGCATATTTAAAAAAAAAACAGCTTATTCAAAACCCTAGTTATTGACATATGTATGCCCTTTAAGCTTAAGATCTACTAGGGCGGTCAAAATTAACAGAGATTTCAGATTAGCCAGTTGGCGTAGTTGCACGAGGAGTCATTGTAGTGCATAAGTCAAGTATCTGGTTGCACTCTCTGTTACTCCAATCTTAATGTTAGGTCAAGTCAAGTATCTGGTTGCACTCTCAGTTTCTCCAACCTTGATGTTAGGTCAAGTCAAGTATCTGGTTGCACTCTCTGTTTCTCCAACCTTAAAGTTAGGTAAGACAGACGCCCGCATGACCAAAGAGAGATTTAAGTACAAGTCACAAATGCTTATTTTGAATTAAGATCAGTTAAATATTAAATCCTTGCCTTAATACTTACACAAGGTTTGATTATGCAAGAACAAGGATCTATCTTTCCTGCAACGTCCATTCTCCTTTTGGCTTCGTTTCAATCAACACTCCATTAGAGTGAACATTTAAAATGGGATTTAAAATATTCGTAACGGGGCTGATCTCAAACCAGGCGAAAAGTGCGAGTGCGGGCCAGCTCCAATGTCATCCTGAAGGCGATAGGGGATAGACTGGACTGTCCCTTCCTCCGGCACTGCTGCCACAGACATGTCCCAGTAGTGGCTGGGGTAAGGGGCTTCTAAATGAATAATATTTTAATGTAATGGTTGTAATATAATAATAATAATATCTTTCCAATGAATTGTAATTTATATTTTTAATTTCGAATAGTATTTTCATTTTGACATATTGTTGTTATTTTATTGCAATTATATTGATGTAGTTTATTTAATGAATGTTATAATGTATGGATCAACGTTATCTGAAATAAAATAATTTTGAATTTTGAATTTTTGAAAAGTTTTTCTATTAAGGTGCTATTTAAACTGACAGTTCTGAAGTTACCTATTGGCTGATAGACGTTATTGGAATTACTGATGCGATTGGGATGATAGAATTTACTCTTATTAGAGTTCTTAAAAACCTTAAATTTCCCCCCGAGACCGAGGAAGAGCGTATTAGAGCATATTTCTATATTGCAGTCTTGTAGAGTTTATAAAACCTTATAATCAATTAAAGTACAAATGTTGAAATTGCGTATAAATAAAACAAAGTGGCGTAGGTAATTCCTGACCCCAAATAATATTTAAATATTTAGACCTTGGATCTCAACGTGCAATTCAAGCCTGCAATTGCACCTTATAAATTTAAAACATATAATATGGCACAAATTTGAACCGGAACTTTAAGTACTTGTACTTTTATTTATTCTGTGCTTCAAGTGACGGTTAGTTGTCCATTACTAGTTGACAACAGAAAACGGAAGTACGGACAGACAGAAAACAAAGTGATTCTAAAGGGTTCCGTCGATTTTTTGAGCCGCAGAACCCTAAAAATTTATTTATTTATTTAATTTGGAACACCAACAGGTTACATACAAACATTGACCGGCACACTTAATCTAAACGCAGTGGGATCTGGTATGCAACCCAATTATAGGTGAACACAACATTGCTAGATAGGTATACTCAGTTAACAATATAGGTACAATTACAAAAATGGTGTATGCTAGTGAGGGAATATTGTTCTAAAATTTAAATTTAAATTAAAACACTTCAGTGCTACCGTTGATAAAATGACTGGACCTTATATATTCGGAGTACTACTAACTATTTTTTTCCAACTGAAACTGCCTGCCCAGTTGGAAAAAAATAGGAATTAATATTTTTTTCCAACTGGGCAACCATCTCAGTAACTCCGTTCGATAAGTCCGCGCAGCTCAGAGGCCCTACTCCTGTAGATGATGTCCGTATTTTCGAGTCTAATCATCACGCTTGTTCGCGTTATCATTCAGTCGAATGAAGTATAACATCATATTTTTGCACAAAATCATACACTTGCTCATTGACAGCTCCTATTTAGTAGCTCAGTTATCTTTGACTGCCTCGTTGGTCTAGTGGTCAGCACGCTGGGTACTATCCACGAGGTCCCGGGTTCGAATCCCGGGTCGGGTCGAGAGTGTTTGGGTTGTTCTGTCTTAAAATTACTCAGACACAGCTCCGGAGTCAGAAAGTTGGTGGTGTTAACCCCCCCGTGCCTCCGAAAGCACGTTAAGCCGTTAGGCCGCCGTAGTCGAAATCGGCTAGGAGGACATTATTATATACATCTAAACATACAGCCGCACGTCAGAGTACCCCACTATGACCTTGAGACCACCTCTAATCCTACGTGCTACAAGCAATTTTCGTTGTTCAAATGGGTAACGCTGCTGTGCTGCCGACTGTAGGTACATAACTCTTTTACGTGAAAGCTATTTTAGCAAGACACACCGACTCCCGCTTATTCTTTTTAAAAAAGTACCAACTGATTATCAAGGACCTTTTCTATCTCACGTTAAATAGGGTGTAAATTTAAAGGACACTAAACAAAGCATTCTACTACACTTTTATCATTCTATGCACTCCTGTGACGTGCCGATACTAAGCAACCGAGACAGTGGTTGAAGTGCTCATTTGCCCCCCTCCCCCTTTTTCCGTGGGGAGATGGGGGTCATTTGGTATGCATAGTGCTGCGAAACAGACAGCCTCTCCGCTGAGAGTGACATTGACGTCATCGAGGGGTTAATGAACTTGAATTGTAGTGGCAGCAAAGAAAGAATAATATATTTTTTTCCTTAAAATATTATTGTGCAGTTCATACCACAGAATAAATTATAGTATAAATACTGAAGGAAATTTCAGTAAATAGCGACTCCTGCTATGATATAATAAAAAGCAAATTGAGATCGCGGCATGCGAATAACCTACCGCTATGAACACCTAAATATTAGCCTCTCTCTTGTGTAACCTTATCTCACCTGACAGCGTAGGGTCGTTAGGTAGGGTAGGTAGGGTAGCGCGACGCCAAACGCAAGTAAAAACATGATTTTAGATCTTACATGATCGCCCAGTCAATCCAATTGCGGAGGGAACCAGACTTGGTCATATTCTAGTAGACATTGTCCTCATTTTTTGTTCTAGCTATCACGGTAGATCGCCCTGTCATACTAGCAGGAGTGACCGAGACGAAAAGATTCGCCTCTAGCAGTTCAGGGTTCGGGTTTTATATTTGAATCGATCTGTTTTCTCCAATAATAAAGCATGATTTCTTGGAGCTGATACTGCCAAATACCTTATTAGGTATGTAAGACAGATATCTGACTAAAGAGATTTCCAAACGATAACATCACGATGTGTCATCATCACCATCTCTGAGATAAGTACCATGTTCGATTCCTCGATCGGGCTAATTATACAGGTAACCATATTTACTACCTATATTGTTTCGTCTCGGTTGTTGTTTAGCTGATTTTCATGACACAAATGCTGAGTATACAAAACATCTTTGGTATCAGAGCAATTTACTTCGTAATGTGGTCCTATATTTATTTTCCCTTCAAAAATCTATCAAATGTTCATCTCTTTGGTTGCCCGAATAAAGAAATTGTCTTACAGAGCAAATACTCACAAATTACGTCCGCCATTAGCAAAATTGTGATAGAATCGTAATTGAATACCAGCTTTTGACAGTTCTAGGATGGACCAAATGTAAAAATCATGTTATTCAATTGCAATTCTATTATAATTTCAGTAGTGTAATTTATCAGACTTGGGCCCCCGATCTTTGAAGCTTAAACAAGAAAATAATATCAGATGTAATCAGTCATCGCGTTTGTTTTGCTGTCGGTACGTCTGGCGCATCAATAGCTAAGGGTGCTGTGTTCATTTCGCGTCTCGGGCTGCATGCGGCTTTCCACACTTTTCTTTCGACGCATCATGTGGCGCAAGTCACAAGAGAACAATTATGAATTTACTTATACCTTTAAACGAGCAATTTATGATCTTGGAAACAGCTCTAAAGATCTCACTCGATCTAGATAAGGCTTATGTTTAGAAAAACGCGTGTTTCAAGTTTTCATGCCATGGCCATGGTGTTACATATATAATTCCTTACCGTAAAAAGTATTCACATACAATTTGATTTTGATCATTTATCAGTAATAAACTACACTAATTAACTAAACATGAACAGTTATTGACCAAAACAAATAACCTGATGCTTTGACTGTGACAGATTCACATAGATTATCTATTCTTTTTAGTTTATTACGTCGCTGTCAAGCTCACGGGACTTTGTGTCAATTTTATGGTTAGTCTTTTTCTTATAGCTCAGTTATTTTATCAAAAATCTGTGTTGATGTTTATTTGTTTTATCTGTTAAAATTTGATTTTGTCATACTCACTACCATGGTTTATCATAATAGATTATTTCGAAATTTCTAAATTGAGTTTAGTTTCGTCTTGTGAACTGACTTGGCTGTATGGACTGAGGTCCTGTGCTATTTACCTATAAAAAGTAATTTTGTTTTAAACTTGCCGGAACTATGATGTTTCTTCCTTATTCTCGAACATCCGACAGCAAAACTTCCAAAATCCGGGGTAGTTGAGCTGACCATATAAATAGGGCGAAACTGTCCTCAAGGCTCTTTTCCTCTGTCGCCTTCAGAAGACTAAGTTCATCTCCAAGTCATCCGAGCATCGCTGACTAACCTGTGTGAAAAGTGTGAAGCCCTTGTACAAAGTTTCCTGCTTAGGCCATCACACATTTATCCGCAAGTTGTTCTCAAGTTATTATCGTGAGTATTCTTTTCTTCCCCGTTTTGGGTTTACTTGGTGATCATTTTGGTGTCCTAATGACCCATGATAGGTTATGTGTTCATAGTTGCTTTCTATTCCTAGGATCTGGAGGCGTAGAACTACCTTTTGTACAGTTGTATGGCGTTGGATCAGCACCGTCAGGATGCCCTTCTGCCCGTTTATTCCCTTCAAAAACCCCTAATTTTTATACTTTTTATTTTTTGTGAGGGTAGATTCCCTGTTTAAAATGTACTTAATTCTTACTTATTAGCAACTAAATTCAATTGTTTTCAAGTGTTTTACTAGAATTTAGCATTCAACCTTCCGTCAAAGTACCCTTACAATAGTTTTCTAATGATTTAAAATAATTTGGTACCGTCTCGGGTAACCATTTTAGTACTGGGTGTGAACAATTTTCAAAGTAGGTTATTTGTCACATTCCAGGGGTTTTTTTTTACCTCCTTACTGAAGTCTGCGTTTGGCCCTCGGCTTGCGCAGAGCCACGTGTGCCACCGGCTACTCGTCCTACCCTCGGTGTTGCATCACATTACCCGCAGAGGAAAGTTCTATCTTTTTAATATTAGTTAATTTACTTGTTTTGGGAGGCACGCCCTTAAAATAGTGTCTGGCGCCCTACCTTACAATTTACTTTAATCTACCTTACTGCTCTATTTTGTTGTGCGTGACCATTCTCCAACGCTCGGTAAACCCAAATATCTTGCCCGCGCTCTACCCATGAGCTAAGCCATATTCTTATTAATTTATTAATAAGAATATGCTTTAAATTACAATACTTTATTTAATTATGATACTTCTATTATATCGACATTTGTTATTTAATAAAAATGTTAAATAAATAAATATTATTATTACCAAACTTTTTTTTATTTAACAATGGGCGTCGTGGTTTAAGGCGGAAGACGTTGGACTGAAGAATCTTAGAAAACATGAGTTCGAATCTCACTCGGTGACGAAATTTTTTTTTTTTTTTGTGTATTTTTCAAGTTTATAGCTATTGTTTTTTAAACAGGACTTGCGAATTATAATATCCTACAGGTCATTGCTGAAAGTGGGGACTGTCCACTTGTCGCGCACTTATGTGGTGTCACTCGCTCCCTTTTAGTTATTAAGTACTAACATTAGTTTGATAAGTTTTTGCTTAATTTTACTAACACTGATATGGATTTTAAGTTGTCCGATGAATAAACTTTTTTTTATAAAGCGTTTTTATTAAATAGTAGTATTCGAGCAAAGTTTGGTCGCCCAGGTACTTCTTCTTCTACTTAATGTAAAAATTAAATGGAGCCAAGCTCCACAAAGATACATCTACTTACTTACTCCGATAATTTGGCGATCCAAAGTGTGCCTTGGCCTCCAACCGTTGCCCCTTTTTTCGCTCTATGCATTTTGCCAAATTGTGACTTAAGGAGGCCAAATATAGAGGACATATGGTTCTGCTGTGGAGCCAGCAGAACCATATCAGCAGAATATATACAGGCTGTCCAAAAAGAGCGTGCCAGACTGACACTGGCGATAGCTTAGCCCTATACTTTTCAGTCAAATAATAATGACTCTACTAAAAAGTGTCATGGTTAGGAAGATAATGCCACTTTCTTGTACTCAAATGATGGATGTATTTGAATTTTAAAAGGCTGATAAACTAGTATTAAAATGATACAAATGTACGGAGTAGCTTTTGAACACGAATCATGATAGGTTCTTGCGTAGCTACTCCTTGCAAGTCGCCGTGTACGTGTAAAGGGTACATACGAGTACGTATAGGGTCTTAAACTGACCTATCGCTTATAGCTTACACTCCAGCCCTAAAGGTACTATCGATGCACCTAGCGCTAGTAAAAGGTTTCACCCACCGCAGATGTGAGGGCTTCGGTATTACAGTACAGCTAAATACCGCCCTCTTTTGACAAATACTACACCTCTTTTGTACCCAAGGATAAAGGGGTCCTTTCCTACCTGTGGCAACTTTTGTTTAAAACAAAGGATATGAGAACTAATAAGGCCCATGAAATAAGGAGGCATGTAGCCCCGTAACGTGGCCATTTGTGTTATATACCTCCTGCGTACGGCTAGAGAGCGGAATTCGTTGCCGGCTGGAAGTGTTTTCTAAACACTATGCTCTGGATTTCTTTAAAAAAAGAGTGAATAGGCTGTTACTAGTCCGACATGATCCCACCGAGCACATACATTTGACGACTGTCTTACTGTAGTCGTTCGCATCCCGGACTTCTAAACCAGGCGGTTGCGGGTTCGAGTCCCGCAAGGGGCAAGTGTTGGTGTGATGAGCAGGAGCATTTGTACCTAAGTCATGGATGTTTATAAAATGTATATAAGTATGTCTATCTGTTATTCTAGTCACCATAGCACAAGCTTACGCTTAGTTTGGAGCTGGGTAATTGGTGTGTTTAAAAAAAAACATAACCTATAGAGACAAACTGCTGTACTCGGAGACGTCAATTAAATTTAATCTTTGATTAAGTCTCGTTCTGTCACTTGCTATGTCAATCAAATAGAAAAGGAATGCATGAGACTTAATAAAAGATTAAGTTTAATTGACGTCTCTGAGTACGGCGGAAAATATAATTAATTTTGTTTCAGAAAATTTTCGTCAAAATCCCTTGGCACTGAATGCCTCCGTTTTTTTTTTCAACACATTTTGTCAACAAAATTCACTTATTTCTTTACATATTTTAAAGTAAAGGTGGTGTTTATAAAATAGTTTTTTTCGATCAAAACCGAAATATCTCATATTTCATAATATCGATTATAAAATACATGCTTAAATTTACGCTTTTCGTATCAGTGCCAGAGGTCCTACTCCTGTTATCAATGTCCGTATTTTCGAGTCTAGTCATCACGCTAGTTCGCGTTGTCATTCGGTCGGGAGTGAAAGGGACGGCTACATTCGAAAATACGGACATCGTCAACAAGAGTAAGGCCTCAGGCACTGATAAGTTTCAGAGGAAAATCGCGCTTACTTCGCCTCTATAGGTTACGTGCTCGATGCATGACCCACACTCGGCTCGCCATCGTCGCTTACCATCAGTGAGATTGCAATCGATCAGGGGTCAATTAAATCTAAAGTGCTTTTATTATTTTATAAAAAACAACATACAGTTTAAACCAGACCCTTCTCGGAGCCGGCGGAAATACATACTACTCGTACAAATGACGTAAGAAAACACAACACGAAAAATCTTATCCATGTATCAAGTGAAAAATGCAGCTGTCACGATGGTGTCGAAAAGAATAGTGTTTTTGCCAAAATCTCCGCTACCTACTGCTTTAACATCAAATTTCCCTCGGGGGTTAAATTCATTTCTCATATTATTTTATTTAAGAGAATATTGTTCTTGTAGCAGTCGTACAAGAAATCTGGGAAGATTACATTTACTTGTTAAAACTAAAGGAGATAGGTTTTTAAGGCATATTAGTGTTTCCAATTGTATGATTAAGTCTTTTATAGTGGACAATAATTTGGCATTTTAAATGTACCTGTGTAATATTGGGTTACAAGACCAAAATGCTATATCTATTAGCAAAATACAGTTAAAGCAGTATTTTATAAAGAAAGATGCAAAATGAATGCTGTGAAAAACATACCCAGAAAAGTAATACCCGTATAAATTATTGCTTATATAGCAGTATTTCTAGTTAGGGAGTTATCATGTTTTGTGAAAAATGATTGCGTTCGTAAATTATGTTTTTTTTAATGGTTTTATTTTATTCACTGCTTTATTGCACAAAGTGATAGAACTAATTCTAAATTGATATTATCTATGCTAATGAAACCTTGAGATTTCATTCAAGCTTTAAATTTTTGCTAACGTTACAAATCACAGACAGTAAGACCAAGTTTTTTTACTTTATTTTGACGAAATACTCACCACCTAGGTACTCACGAGCAAAAAATAGTAATAAAACATAATATTGTATTAAAGTCTCAAATCGAAAACACTTGTATCAATATTTCATGACTGTACTTATGAGAGTAGGTACTTGTATTAGATATTTTTGCACTTCAAAAATAACCACCTGAGGCGGGAATCTAACCCGCGTTCCTCGCATACCGGGCGATTGACCAACCTCTCGGCCACCCTGGCGTTGGCAGAGCCTGCCAAAATATTCAAGTGCTTCTTAACGCTGTAGGTACTTGTACCAAAGTACCTACTCAGTTTTTCCCTTATTTCATCATTTTAATTCTCGTGTCTTCGCCCAAACAAAAATAAAATATCTCTAACGTTCAGAAAGAAAAGTTTAAAAAAAACAAAGTTGCCTTAATTAAATAAGCTCCAGGCTACAGATGTTAATCAAACTCGCGTTATTGTTTAGTATAATGTTGCTGATGCTTAGAAATGGGAGTAAAGACACAACAACATTAGCCAGAAGTTAATTAATCATTTACGTACAGCTAGGAATATACAGAGACATCTGGGAATTATACATACAGATCGTCTCAAAAACAACATGTGGATATTAGTAGCTACTCTAAGACCTCATATAAAAATGTTAACCTACAACAACTCTAGTAAAAAAACCGGCCAAATGCAAAACGGATTCGCGCACGAAGGATTCCGTAACATTATATTTTATACAGCATTAGGCATTATACTTTAACTTATTTTTTTAGTTTAAAAACGGCAATAAAAAACAATTATTGTATGAAAGCCCCTTGTTATTTATTTATTTTCAATTTAATTATTGTAATAGTCATAGGTTCATCTAAATATTCTGTGAATATAGTAGACGTGGACCTGTTGCCGTTATTGATATTGAGCAAAAAAAACACGTTTGTTGTATGGGAGCCCCACTTAAATATATACTTTATTTTGTTTTTAGTGTTTGCTGTTAAAGCAACATTAAAAATAGGTGCATCATTCGTGAAAATTTCATCAGTCTAGCTATCACGGTTTACGGTTCACGAGATACAGCTTGGTGACAGAGAAAATTCGTTGAACTTCAAAAAGATGACGTACGAGTTTACCTACTTATGTAAGCTTAATAAAAGTGTGGGTATAAAAATGTTTGCCATAATGTAAAATCGGGTACACAGTGAACATTTCAATACACTGGTTTCCTATATTTTACTTTAAAATGCAGTGCCGAAACTGTCTGTTGCATTCCTGAGCAAATATATCGGCAGTAAAAATACGCCACGCTATACGAGTGTGAGCACAGCTTAAATGTACTCTACTTAGCATCGCTATCCAGCGGCGTAACGCTGCCAGCATCCTGGGAACCTTACCACAAGGACCCTTTTTATAATTTTAATTTTGTACATAATCATGTTTTATAATATTTCACTTATGACAAACAATTACATTAGACGCAAATAATAAAATGTACAAGCTCTACTTAGACCAAATGTTCTTGTTTATTTTGAGAATGAGAAAACGTTTGTTTTGGAATAGGTTTTTGTTTGAGTCAATGTTATTAGTAGACTATAAATAAAATAGAGACGAAACATTAAAACAATAACAATTTGAAATTGTTTAGAATTGAACCTTGAAGTTAGACAGTAAAACAGCCTTCCAAAACTTCACAGTTGATCTAAAAAATTGCAATAACAAAAGTTGTTAAAATTTTCTTTTAATAGTATATTATATGAAATTAATATTATTTAAAATATTTATATCTCAAGAGCTCTGAAGGTATGAATCATCATCTTAGCGTTATCCCGATTGTGCACAGAAATAGGCATTGCATACATTATTGAATTAATGAATTTAATTAAGTATTCAAGAAAATTAATTTGACATTGGGAACACGGAACCTAATAGATTAGAAGCCAGACAAACTATTAGACCAACGAGGCAATCAAATAAGTGAAAGGCAAATCAATAGTATTAAGTAGTAATAATAGTTAGTAGTTATTATTTAAAATAGCACAGCCTATGTGCCTTTGGTCACTTAAACAATGAATGTGGTGGTCATTTCACTTCCGTAGCTAGCCCGTAGTGGGTTGCTTCAAAACCAGTGCGCTCGGGAAAACCATCCAGCCAGACACTCTCCCGCCGGTATGTTTCCACTGCACCTCGATTACCACTGGCTAGATTTTGTCGCTAGTATGATGACTTTTTATATCAGTGCCGAGATCTTGATAATCTGAACTTGGCTCTATTTCGGAAACTCTTCACAGATATCTTCAAGTATATTACCTAGGCGATTGGTAGGAATATGATGCGTCTGTGTTATTTATAAAACCTTCTATTTTTTTTGCTGTCATTGTTATATATGGTGTATTTTTCGCAATATCAAGCCACTATGTAACTTGGCCGTGAAAACATATAGGATTACTATATCTAGTATTACTATATCTAGTAGGTACAATACCGCTTAATAAGTTTGTTATGTTATTTCATGATTGTAATCTGTTGTTTCTTTTCTAAATAAATAGAATATTTTATTCTAACAGTCTAAGCTTTCAGTAGATGTACTAGGCAATAGACCTATGCAAATTGGCTAAGATCACAGTATAGTGTATTCATCCAAACGTGTAAATCTTTCGTAGCCAGTATATTGGATTATTTTGCACCGATATCAAAAAGTGTCAAAAACTTGGTGCCAATATCTACAGCCCTATTTTGTAGGTCACGATAAATTATCGGTCGCGTGACAATGGATCTGCAAACAGCCGTAGGGCTGCAGGATGTAGATCCTGTCATCACGCATCGGAGCACTTATTTTATTACTCACTAGGCAACACTCCCTCCTAATTGCGTGATTTGGTTCTGTATATTAGCTGAGCAGCCGTTAAGTAACGTTATTGTAATACAGTTAATTATGTTTGTCAATATGAGGAAACGTCTCAGACGAATCTGGTTATTAATAAACATGTTCCTAAGCT
Source organism: Pyrausta nigrata (assembly GCA_949316185.1). NCBI lineage: Eukaryota > Metazoa > Arthropoda > Insecta > Lepidoptera > Crambidae > Pyrausta > Pyrausta nigrata. Next base: position 2,433,383 of record OX438943.1, read on the forward strand.
GACGGCTATGGTACAATGGTTAGAAAGATAGCGAACGTATAATGCTTTTAAGCTTATTTTGTTTACTAAAGTGAGCTATTTTTTCTGAGTTCATCATCATCCAATTTAAGAGCGTGGATCTTGTCGGTGGAGACTTTCCATTCCTCCCTGCTTTCCGCCCTTCTCTTGACCTCCTGATACGACCCGACATTTATCTATTCTTTTATTTGCTGCATGTAGCTTATTCTCTGTTCCTTGCTGCCTTGTCATTTTTGAGTTATTATCACAAAAAATTAAACATAAATAACGTCCGGAGAATATCATAGACACTAAATACCTACATGATGATTTGAAATGCGTTACTTTCCTTTGTAGGGGTTAAAGTAGAGCTTAAATGCAGTCAATTAAGGGTCCGCGCAGATGGGCCACCGAATTCAACCACCAGTGGCTAGCGACAAGCTGTCAGGTCACACGTAAAGCGAGTGGTGGCCACTTGCGACTTAGTATTCGCGATACGCCACCGGCGCGGCCACTCGCCGTTTTAATAAAACATCTGTCAAATGATCTAGCAAACGAGTGTGAATTATAGCGGCCACCGAGCATCTTCGTTTGCGCGGGACCAAAGTGCGTGGTGCGCGATAGGCACTGGTGGCAGTGGTCGGTCGGTGGCCCATCTGCGCGGAGCCTAAATCATACATATGACACCATTTTCTAAGTTCATTTCTGTTTTATTCCAAATTTCGTGATTACCTATTTTATTTAGTGACAGCAAGTAAAAAAATTAAAATGTTATGGACATAGTGTCGTATGACTTAATTGACTGCAAATAAGCTACTTCAACTCCTACCAAGGAATGTATCGCATTTCAAATCACCGTGTCTGTAAATGAGAGAAATAAAGAGAAAGAAAACCAGTAATAAGCAGCACTTATCACTAAGTACTCCCTAATAGCATGATTTGGATCTTCTATTAGCAAAAGGCGAACGTTTCTATCATTTATTCATCAGAAGGTTTTGCGGCAGAGCCTCTGTTATTAATGAGATAGACCCTAATTACAGCAAACGGACACATGACTATAATACAAACAACTATCAACAAAAAGTTGGCTTTTGGGGAAACGGATAGTTTTGGTGGTTGTTCTGATTTCTTACAAACAAGGCTTTCATAAGAATAACTAAATGATGTTAGTCTTTTTGTAAGTAGTAAGTATTGTAGTTATCGTATCAAAACTTAGGTTCACTTGTACAGAGACTATTGTAATCCAAATGGCACTGAACATATTTAAGGCTATGGTCTTCTATTTTACGCTATAAGTGGCGTCCGACAACAGTGTGGTAAAAACACCACCATCTGTTGTTCCCCAATATGAATGGCTAAAGGCTCCGCGCAGATGGGCCACCCATTACAGCCACCACCGTTGGCTAGCGACAAGCTGTGTTGTACATTATTTTTATGAAATCGCCGCACACGTGAAGCGAGTGGCGGCTACTCGTAAGTCAGTGTTCGCGACACTCCACTGCCAGCGGTAACTTGTCATTTTGACCAAATATCTGTCAAAGGATCTAGCAGGTAAGTGTCAACTGTAGCGGCCACCGACCACCTTCGTCTGCGCGGGACCAAAGGGCGTGACGCGCTTCAGCCACCGGTGGCTGTAGTAAGTTGTTCAACTGCGCAAAGCCTAACTGTCACTTGAAGTGTCAGTTGAAGGTTGTGCCAATTTTAGGTTATGTAATCCCTCGTGTACATAAGTACAACAACACTAACACACTAACACTCGGAACAACACTGCAGGTCATAGACCCCACGGCCAGGCCAGATGGTTTCGACCTACAACGTGGACTCTGGTGCCGCCTAAACAGAGTGAGAACAAGACAAGGACGCTGCAACCATTTCCGAAATAGGTGCGGTTGGCGCAATTCAGCGCTCTGTTGTGGCGAGGATGACCAAACTATAGACCATATTATACAGCCCCCCCAGAAGATCTTTTTAGGCTTACATAAGACGCGGTCACGTGGCTCGGGACCCTGAATGTGGATTTATAAGTATAAGTACTGTTAGGAAGTGGAATTCTTTAAAATAATTGTAACGCCATACGATTAAATAAATGATAATTCATCAAAGCGTGCGAAAATCAGTGCACAGGGCCCCTAGACATGCAATCTTTTCTACAGCGATGTTCGCTATCCCTTACAAAATGCGTGAAACTGACACAAGCCACCGACACAAGACTGACTTTTGCATACGTATTTTGACATATCGATGGCGATAGCAAAGTTCGCTGTAGAACTGATTGCATCTTGTCTACGTATTTGTGTTCTTTGACAGCAAGTCTCTTTTGTCTTAAAAGGTGGGCCTAACTAGGTAACATGCATCCCGAAGGAACGTTCTACTCCAGCCATCTGGAGTTGGTTAACGAGCTCGTCAACAACTGACACAGAATAACAGCCCTTTGTTGTACCCATTGACCTACAGCATACAGCACGAAAAGTATTGTCTTCACTTTCCTTTGAGAGATATGTTTTGTAACCATTTGTTTGTGTCACTCGCTAGATTTGAAGTCAAGGACCAAGTTTTTTTTTATCGTTAAGGAATTTTTTCGTTTTTAATTTTTTTGTTTCAGGTTTAGTGGCCATCACACCAGTTTTAGTATCTGGGCGACCGAGCTTTGCTCGATTACTATAATTTAATAAAAAAAGTTTATATTCGTAATTCTTGTTTAAAAAATCAATAAAACGCTATAAACTTGAATAAATACAAAAAATGTTTGTCTTCCCTATGTCTTGTCAACTATCTGTCAGTTATTCCAAACTAGCCGTCTCATAGATAAACAAATGATAAATCAATGTCAAAATCATTATTAAAAAAGAGGTAAGTATGTACACAAAACATAATTACAAACAGTTAACATGTGTGGGATTGCAGATTACCATGTCTGCATGCCTTGCATATAAAGGTGCAAGGCATGCAGACATGGTAATCTGCAATCCCACACATATGTTTACTTAACATGGTAAGGTAATAAGTTACAAGGAAAAAGTACAAATTGTACACGTTTGTCGCAAAATAACACGTATGTACAACTGCATAAGATGTAACAGTGTTTATTTTGACGTGCTGTTTAAAAAAGAAAGTATATTGCGAAAATCCTAGTCAATGAAAAGTATATCAGTTTCAAAATCGTTTTTTTTTTCTATTTTCTATTTGATACAGTTTTCGGTAAACCTGTCAAACCCCACAAGACCCGCGGGTGGGTTGATAACAATTGATTTTCTATTGTGTTTGGAAACATTATTACGTGAAGTTTACCGTCTCGTAAGAAAGGTCATAAGTATAGCTCTACCACCTGGTACGCAGCTTGCTGTGTTCCGTCGGTGAGTGGGAGTGCCAGAACCTTCTGTGTGAACTCGCTCCACCATCGACTAGTGGTGACCGAGTTTGATCCAGGGCTTCTTCTCAGCACTTGCCTAATTGTCTGTATCTTGTCTTGAAGCACTAGTAGGGCCCAAAAGATAAGGAGACATGTTCGGACCCCCTAAGGGCCCATATTACTGATTTTGAAATTTTTGTCGTTCATAAGTGGCATTTTCTGTCCTATAATAAGTCAGCCTATTAGATCCCACTGCTGGGAAAAGGCCTCACCTCAACTATGAGGAGGAACGAGCCATTCTTCACCACGCGGAATTTCTGTCCTAAATTGAATAAATTATTTTTGACTTTGACTCTGTCTACGCTGCGTCTGGTTTAGTCTAGAGTCAAGACCCATACCAAATATTAGTAATAAAAAACAGTACTTCGATAATAGAGTTATTTAGCGATGTGTTTCGATAAGAAATAAAGACTTTTTTTTGGATAAAGCACGACATAAAAGTCACATTTTTAGGTAAGCATTTCTACAAAAGTGACACCTTGACAAACACAACATTGAAAACAATCCGTAATTTAAAACTTCCAAAATTAAAAACGCGTAAACAATATTTTCGCAATTTCGTACCTTCTGGTTGTGTTTACTCTCGAGATTTGTTTATTAACAAACTTTATACTCAAATCAGTGACGTGGCGTTTTTTGAGCTTTCCAGTTGACATCATAAGGCTACTTTTTTGCCCAAACGCGACCTTTTTGGGCGGGGACTCAGCAAAACAAGTGTTTGACGTATTTCGGAAAAGGGACGATTTTATTTGCGTAATTCGTTTGCGATAGAGACGAACAACGGCAAATGGGATTGTATTACTCTGTTGGAAAGCGAGTTTTTCTTTCTCGTACATTAATTACGTAATCGCCTTTTCAAAAATCAGGACCCCTAGATAAGACGCAATCTACTCTACAGCATTGTACGCTTTCGCTAACAAAGTGTATAACATTTTTTTCACAGTATTTGTTAACTGTCAGTATTTTGTGTTTTGTAACCATATCATCGAACACAAGCCACTTTGGATATTCGGATGATTATGCCACTGGTAAGTAGGTATACCTACTTACCAGTACCGTATACGGTATTTAAAAGTGTTTTATTATTGCTTTGAAAAGTTCAAACTGCTTTATGATGATAATCATTGTGCAGTCACATTTGTACGGGTCGGCAGCACGTCAAGTTACCTATTTGAAATACGAAAGTAGCCTTTATTACGAAGGGAATAGAGGCGGTCGCGAGGCCAAAGTGGGGTAGTCAGACGTGCGACCGTGTGTACATGCCAAGTATCTTCAAATGTCCATCAAAATTTAAAAAAAGTCCTTAAAACCCAAAATCCTAAATTAGTCAAAAGAAACCAAACACATAACAAATTCCTCTCCCACCTGCCCACAACGTGAAATTCTCTAAATAATGGTACGGATTCACTTTCCCTTATAAATACCACATGAGCTTATCTGTTTTAACAAATTGGGAATCGAACCCGCGTCACATCTGCGAGTAATTCGAAAGGGATCTGTTATATGAACATGAAAAACCTTTCAGTGCTGGGTTCCTACTCTGTAAGTCGACGTCCGTATTGTCGACTCATGCCGTCCTACGCACATCCCGCATGAGCGACTAAGATGTTTTTTAGGTTAGAATTCTACGATCGGAACCGCTATGCTACCGGTTATTTTGGTGTCGTAGCTTCACAATCTACCTATAGTTATACGATGAATGTTCCCGATCCAGAAGCTTATCATGATGTAAATAGTTCCAGTAAACTACCTAAAATTAATTAATTTTCTTCTTATAGCTGTTTCCCACTTTTTTTTTTAAAACTGGGTCTTTTGGAAATAAATGAACACCATTATTGTAACAACCTGGCACAGCACATAACGGCATTTTGCTTTCGTAGATTGAAAACACAAGAAAATACTCAAAAAAACACAACTTCTGTACTGGAATGACAGATAGCTTTGGCCGCATCAACAATGCGCCACCTACAGGGAGAATTGTGCAGTGTGGATCCCCATTGGAATCGAGCCCAGAGTATCCTTACCCATGCTTGCCCTTTTATCTGGGTTTGTTGCTGTTTTGTTGTGTTTCTTTCTTTCATACAGTTCTATCACTAATCTACATAATTATAAGAGTATGATGACCCTTATTTTATGCAACGGCTGCAAGTGTAAGGAAATCCCCAACACTGATGTAATTTGGTAATTGTACGAAAAACTAACATTAAAATTTTGAGATCGGTTATGTTGTATCAAAACTTCTTTGGTTGTACCTCTATAATGTGCTCTTGATAACCCATAACTTAAGGGGGTGCAGCGCGAAGTAAGTCGAGTATCTTTAAACTATCTTCAAACAGAATCGAACTTATTAATATTAGTAATTAGATCCATTTGCTTTAAAGTTTTAGACTTGGTGATTTAATTAGAACAATAGTTTTATTCTGCGCAATGCGCAAAACCATCAGACATTTATGTTAAAAACTGAAAAGCGTTCATATTTTCTTATTTATTTTTTATTTGCGTATATTGAAAAGGAGGGGACCTGCGAAATATCAATACAATCATTTTCATGTACAAATTATTGTTTCATGCGTAAAAATAACCAAGTTTTCGAAAAAAAATGCTCTTAGATATCATTAGTTACAAGTCATGTTTATTATATCATAAAGAATTTGTTTCAAATTTCGACCAGACCAGAACCTTATGCAATGATTAGGCTAACGTAAATAAGTTGTTTTAATGTATTAAACTAATTCAGCTCATCGTACGTGACTTAGATATACAATAATTTTCTAAATTTCGTGCAGGCGGTCCTGCACGAAATTTAGAAAATTATTATATATTAATAATAATAAACTGTTCCAAAACTCACACCAATTACCTAAGCGTACCTAAGTTTCTGCTATGGCGACTAGAAGAACGGTTAGACATATTTTTTTAAATATCTATCAAAACCATTACTTAAGCATCTAAAATGATCTGATCTGCCATATCCTGGATCATGATCCAAAGCGGACCCTAGGCCCTAGCGCGTGATTGCGCAGGTGGGACAACGCTAGCGTTGTCCATCCTAGGATGATGATGATGAATCATGACTTTGGTGAAAATGCTCGTGCTGATCACACAAACATTGAACAAGGGATTTGAACCCGCAACTGCTGTAGTCTGGAGCGTAAACAATTACACCAAGACGTAATACTATATTTAATTTTCATCTTCTACTTATATTGTGCAGTCGGTCCGTAGGGCCACCTATCCTTAACAAACTTGGGTGTAGTCGCTTAACACCACAGTAAATTAAATTTACAGAACCCAAAATTACGAGCTGGTAATCCCAGGGCCCTGAAAAAGCCTTTTAATTGCACCACCAGTCTTCAGCTATAGGGTTGTCAACTTTGGAGATTTTTTATTTTAAAATTAACATATTGGCTTGGCACGGTTAAAGAAACTTATTTCCCGTGGTTTGATTTTTTTTAGTTAAACGTTGTCCTTACAATCACGGACACAATGAAACATAGGGGGGGTATTCCGAACACTTAAGAACTTTTTTTTTTCAACAAACACACCAATCACCTAGCCCCAAAATAATCTAAAGAGCTTGTACTATGGTGACTAGGATAACGGATAGACATACTCATATATGTTACGGCTAACAGCCGAAGTGCGGCTACACCTAGTTTTAGCCGGCTACAACTAGGTGCAGCCCGCCACATGCGGTTAATCTTAGGTTTAGCCTTCATTATAGCGGCTGGTACTAGGAACAGCCGCACACTGGTGGTTAAACTTAGGTGTATCCTATTTATCATCGGCTAAAACAAGGTTTTCAGTTCAGTTAAGGATTTTGGTTTTATTTTGAAACTAGCGGTCCCCCGCGACTTCGTTCGCGTAAATTTAGGATTTCCTGTGGGCATTGTTAGGAGCGGAGTATTTTTTTAAACTGTGATATCTTTTAAGATAAGAATCTAAACGCGTGTGAATAATATGAACATATTAATTATATTATTATTTATTTGTTTATTACACCTATTCTATGATTTTGCACCAAACTCCCCCTTCCTGTGAATGAGTATGTTCCTTTACCTAAAGGTTGTCTGGAAGAGATCGCTTATAGCGATAAGACTGCCTACATTGTACATTTTTCTGTGTAAATCGCTGTACTTACTGTATTTTCTTTCTGCTTACTGTATTTACTGTTATTACTTATAGTGTGCAATAAAGAGTTATCTATCTATCTAACGGTCCCCCGCGACTTCGTCCGTGCTTTTTGATTTAACTGCTTCCCCGTTGATTTCTAGGTAGGTATCATGCATTTTATAGCTCATACAAAGCGTTCCCAGAGAAATAAGCTATCTAACACAAAATATTTTTTTCAAATCGGCTCAGCAGTTCCTGTGATTTAGTTACGTTATTTAGTAGGCAAACACACTAAGTGTGTCATACTCAAATGATAAATTAATGCAATATTTCAAAAAAAACAATCATAAAATAAAGAATCGTGCATACGTGAACGTTTTTTTAGGCATTCGCGTAATTAAAGTGTAAAACTATATCAAACACTGACAACAATTTTTTTATTCCTTTAAAAATTGATGCCCTTAGAACTAACCAAATTATGATGGCATTAAAACAAACCTCTTGTAACAGTTGAATGTATTTTTACGGTTTTAAAAATAATGCTTTTTTTCCATAAATCGACAACCCTATATGATTTAAGTCGGTATACCATCCACAGTATTAATAAGGGTCTCGAATTTGCTCCCGTTAAGTAATTGACTAACTAACTACGAACAGGAGAGGCTAGTGACATATATCTAGTAGCTATTTATCGAAACTTTGATCCTTTTGCTTATAAGCATTTAAAACATGATACAAAGCCAAAATGGCCGTGCGAATTGTTTAAAATTTTGAGCTTCTGACGCGGCATAACTTAAGAAAAATTTAAGTCTCGTGAAGGCAGACGACTAAATTGGATAAACATCCACTTTAGAGACGTGCCTTATCTGCCAGTCGTTGTCACTTACCATCTCGCGTTACGCCTAAAATGGTCGCATCAGAATAAATTGTTATACGCCCGAACAGCGTTTGTTTTTACCCGACTGCCAAAGGAGGGCTATGTTTTTCGAGAGTATGTATGTATGTATAATTGTTTGGCACGCCCTACAGCCAACACGGCTTGACAGTTTTTGACATATGAGGTGTTGTTGAATTTGTCAAAATTGTGAGAGTGACATAGGCAAAATACATTTATAAAATGGCGCCCGCAAACGCAAATAAAGCGGGGAGGGGGATTGATATTTTTCTTTACCATAGCAATATGGGTATAAAATGAAAGCCAGTAAAAAGTCAATTTCAAAAATATTATAATTTTTGCAGACGGGTGTTTTGTTTTAAAAAAAATATGTTTACTTGTTACTGGCTATTATATTCAAATAAGTAGGTTGTGTAGTTAAATAAGTCGGCAAATGCCGACTGCCTCGTTGGTCTAGTAGTCAGCACGCTAAGTACTATCCACGAGGTCCCGGGTTCGTATCCCAGGTCGAGCCGAGAGTGATTGGGTTTTTTTGTCTTGAAATTACTCAGACACAGCTCCGGAGTCAGGAAGTTGGCGGTGTTAACGCCCCCGTGCTTCGGAAAGCACGTTAAGCCGTTGGTCCTGCGCCTGATCTCTCTAGGGTCATGTCGGACTGCCGTCTTACCGAATTATAAGAGTGAAGGCACAGAGAGTGCACCTGTGTATTGCGCACACACTTGTGCACTATAATATGTCCTGCGCAGTTGGCTGATCTCTGTTGAGATAGGCCGCCGTAGTCGAAATTAATAGGAGGACATTAAGTCGGCAAATAACTTCTTAACTCTTCGTTTCATTACAATCTTTCTGACCTTACAACTACTTTTTCCGACTTCCTAAACTTTTGTTTAAATCGCGGCTTTCTCAAAGTAAACCCTAACATCCATTCACCCATTCCAATCATATAATGCCTTTACTCACTCACTTTCCCACATTTAGAAGGTTTATTGGGCTTCCATACGCCCCTTAAGGCGGTCCTGCACAAAATTGAGAAAATTATTGTATTTCTAAATCACGTGTACGATGAGCTGAATTAGTTAAATACATTAAAACAACTTATTTACGTTAGCCTAATCATTGCATAAGGTCCTGGTTTTGTTGAAATTTGAAATAAATTCTTTATGATATAATAAACGTAACTTGTAGCTAATGATATCTAAGAGAATTTTTTTTCGAAAACTTGGTGATTTTTACGCATGAAACAATAATTTGTACGTGAAAATGATCGTATTGATATTCCGCAGGTTTCCATCTTTTTAATATACACGAATAAAATATAAATAAGAAAATATGAACACAAATGTCTGATGGTTTTGCGCATTGCGCAGAATAAAGGTCGTTTAGACTTACTCGACTTGCTTCGAGCTGCACCCCCTTAAGTATTTTATTTTGTTATTAGTATTTGTTAAAAAAAACACCTATTGAGCTATCACGGTTCATACGATAAAGCCTAGTGACAGACAGACGGATCATGCAGTGTTAGTAATAGGGTCCAGTTTCTACCCTTTGGGTACTAAACCCTAAAAAATACCTACTGCCTAACGTTTGTTCCAAAAATGGGCTATCAAACTGACGACCTCTCACTACACGTGACGTCATTTGGAAAGCAATTTTGTAAACCATCGGATTGGATATGGTAGACCTGCGGAGCAAGATGTTATTCTATACTTATTGTATATTTGATTCCCGCGACTTCGTCCGCGTAAATGTCGAATGTCTCATACAAACTTCCACTCCCTTTTCAACCCCATAAAATTTAAATTTTCAAAAAGCCTGAAACGTTATTCTTAATTTCTAAGTTATAGCTGAATACCAATTGTGATCGCTTTAGCTGCAAAATTGACGAAGTTTCACACAAACTTTACACTTACCCCCCCATTTCATACTCCCTTAAGCGATGAATTTCCGATAATCTACCTACACTATAAAAGGAAACATTTTGCAAAAATTCAAGTTCATATACCTGGTAATATGGATTATAACGTGCGTCAGCCATTAAGTCAGTTTTTATTTTTGAAAGAAAGAAAGAAAAATGCTTTATATATGATCAAACGAACTTCTCAAGTGAAGTTCGATCAATATTATATGAGTCGCTTCATTCGAAGATATGAAGAATTACCATGTAGTTCCCCCTGTTCACCAGGCAACACTCGCACATATTTTAGAGTCTTTAAACGTTAGTTAAGTTTTTATTGAAATAAAAACACCTTTATCGACTACTACTTTATTTCCGGTTTACTCCCATCCCTATTCGCCGTTAGCAACAACGTTCATTTTTTAGAGTTCTTTCAAAACTTTCTATTTAGGGTTAGGGTAGGGTGGGTTTATATCTTCGAATGAAGCGACTCATATAATATTGATCGAACTTCACTTGAGAAGTTCGTTTGATCATATATTATATTTCCTCGCTTCATTCTTCAGATATGAAGAATTACCATGTAGATGTTAAGAGGGGGAAAGTTTTGCAATAAAATGCGTGTATAGAGAAAATATTTTTGTATTTTTATTTATAATCATCAAAACATAAGTATTCTTTGTTTGTAACGTAGTATCGAACAAAATAGTTATTAATAATATGGTATTATTTCAACATAATTATTTTATCACAATAGACTAAGATATAATCAACGGTTTGACGACAAGCAAACGGACTGGGCAAATTCACCGTCATTAACAATAGGACGGTTATAAAACCGAGCAAAAGTAATAGATGTGCTAGTCCAGCCAGCGGTCTTACGTATCGTCTCAATGCTGACGCCAGATAGTCTGGCAGCGGACGTCGACGCGTGACGAGTGCTGTGCGCGCCGTACACACTGGTGTCGACCCCGCTTTCCGACAGTACTTGCTTTACCCATCTACTGATGGATTGTGTGGTAGCTGCTTTATGTGGCTTTTTGTAGGTTAACAAGAGACTACCTTTGTTCTCAGTTCTTACATTTCTAGTTATAGAAACGTAGTCTGAGAGTGTTTTTGCGGGGCATATAATAGTATTTTCCCTGAAATAAGGTAAGTAAAGTGTAGGATGTTCTCTTCCAGGGGCAGATGTTTTTATAATATCTGATATTGATCTTTATACCACTGTCCAAAAACATGATATTCTCAACTTTGATGAGAGCTAACGTCTGCATTCTATGGGCGGTCTTTTCCAGAGATAATTCCTCATTAGGTGGCCAAGTAGAAATGTGATTTAAAACCAACTGAGGATTCCAAGTTTGGTTATATTTTGGTTTGGTTGGTTTTAATTTGTACGCCCCTTTAAGAAGACGTTTGATGCAATCATCTGATCCAATATTATTTCCTATTAAGGCGGACCTGTGAGTATTTAGGCTGCCATAGGCACAACCTTTGGTAAATTGAGCTGTCAAAAAAGTAAGAACGTCCTTTTTTGGCGGATTAAATATGTCTATCCTGTTAACTATGCAAAAATGCCACCAAAGTTTAAGTGAAGTATTGTATTGCTTGATAGTACTGTTGGAAAACGAGGCCAGCATCAGCGTCGCCGATTCTGCACAGGCGCCTCGGTGGATGAACGACCGCCGCAAAGCCTCGCGACTCCCAGGGTAAGTTTCTTGTGTAAGGGATGATGATCCCTGAAATGAGATTGTAACAAATGCTTATTTGGATTTAAATAAAAAACGTCAGAAACTATTAAGTTTTGCAATAATGGAAACCACGGTTGTGATGGCCACTGAGGAAAGACTAAAATACCGTTTGCTTTGTCGTCAATAATCTATCTTATACATTTTAAAATAACAGAAAACGGTGGAAAGGCGTAGAAAAAATCTGATTGCCAGTTTAAGGTAAATGCGTCGACCGATTCCGCATCTGGGTCTTGTTACCAAAGCGAGAACATTTTGCGTTATCTCGGGACGCAAATAAATCTATAACAGGCAGGCCAAAATGTTGAGTTATATTTTGGAAAGCGCTTTCTGAGAGTGACCACTCAGTGTCAGGGTTAAAGGTTCTAGACGCGGCGTCTGCGCGGTTCTCCTGCGTGTTTATGTATGAGGCAAATATCCAAAGACCGCGTTCTTCACACCACTGCCAGAGCGACCTTGCTAGGGTGCTAAGATGGGGGTATTGAACACCGCCCATTCGATTCACGTAGCTAATAGCGGTCGTATTATCAATCCGTAGTAGTACAGCGCAGTTCGTCAATTCACTAGCGAAGGATTTAAGACCCAGAAAGGCGGCCATTAATTCTAAATAATTAATGTGGTAGGTTTTTTCTGAGTCTTTCCATTTTCCATTTACGGTGTTTTCTTTACAGACTGCACCCCAGCCTGATCGAGAAGCGTCAGTGTAAATTTCGAGAGAGAAATTTGGTTGTCTCATAAAATTAGAGGTGGTTTCAATATTTGATGACCACCAATGCAAATCATTAAGTATTAAATTTGGAAGCCGAATTTTTGTTTCATAATCGTCTGTTTTAAGCAAAGTAAGATACTTTTGCCGCTCTAAGATTTTTGTATATAAGGTCGCTTTTTAAAAAGTGGTGAAATTTAAAGGGCAATTACAAAAACATAAATGAAACATTTTTGTTTAAAAAAACGAATTTCTTTATACGCTAGTTTTCGAGAAAATCGCAAACAACTATTTTGATTTAAACGTAAAATAAAACACCCCGTGCAGCTTGCGTAGTAGTACGTTCGGTGCGCAGGTTCGATGTATCAATGAATTCGATAAGGACGCCACTATGCTCTCTCGCACTCCCACCTTACACGTGCGACTGGCCGGCGGTTCGCCTCACTCGCGGTCTGTTGGCGTAGTCAAACGCGCCGACAAAGGGGTGCCGCCATGCCGACACACGGAAACACGCGCCGCGGCGAACACGTGCCGAGCCTCGCGCCCACCCCGCTCCCGCTCACTGCTGCCCCCGCCGCAGAGCGCACGCAGCGCCGAGAGTTCAGTCCGCATAAAACAATTCACTGGGTTGTGCGCACGCGCTACGTGCGGAACATTTCATCATGGCGTATCGGTATAACGCCCAGGAATACCTGAATATGGCATTGTGCTATGAAGAAGCGGGAGAAGTTTTGTTGCGGGCGCGGCAGCTGTACGTCGAGCGGTACGGCTTCATTGTACACACACGCACAATACACGGAGCTGTGCAGCGTTTTCGGGAGAGTGGCAGCTTTGAGCCACGCCTCGACCTCGTGCGTCGGCAACGACACCCAGCTGGGCTTGAAGAAGAAGTGATTAATTTCTTTCATCGGCACCCATTGGCGAGCATCGCGGACGCCGCTCGTGTGTTTGGCGTAAGCAGATACTACGTGTGGCGGCTTTTGCGCGGACCTACAACGTGCTTTGGACCGACGAGTGCACATTTACGTGTCAAGGACTTTTTAATGTGCACAATGCGCATTATTGGTGCGAGTACAACCCGCGTGTGACTGGATCGGGCGCGGCAGCGTTATCCCCTGGCCGTCGCGATCACCTGATCTGACGCCAATGGATTTCCACGTGTGGGGTAGGGCCAAGGACCTGGTTTACGGGAACGACGGTCATACCATCCGTTCAGTGGAACAATTGTGTGCGCGAATAATTAATTCGTTTGATGTGATGGCCAGTGAGCCCGATGTGCTCGCTTCAGTTCAGAGGCATTGCCTCGATCGGGCTAGGAAGTGTGTGTGTGTGTGTAAGAACAAGGGCGTCACATCCAGCATTTAATGTAAATTTTATTGTGTAAATAGGAACTTGTAAATATGACTGTAAATATCAATGAATTCTGACTTTTAAACATGCCAAGTTAATACAAAAATAATAGCGCCCTATTTTTGGTACAATTAAATTTAATACAAGGTGGTAAGATGATTATTAACGGTTTTATTGTCAGTCCAAAGCCTGAAAAAGTATGATGGAAGGTCATGGTTCGTCATTGTACGTATAAACAAAAAAAATATGTACCTAATAAACTGAACTTTAACGAAAACTGCCTTTTATTCAAAATACTAACACAAATCCCATATTAGGGAGCATCCATTGAATCGAAGTGAAGCAGTGTTAATTTGGTATAACATGTAATAACGTTAGGTTTTGTGAGGGTTAAAATGCAGTCGGGTTGTTTTGAAATTAAAATTGATATTTTTAAAATGTTTACTTTGATTTGAGCAAATCTGCTTTGATTCTATGGAAATATTATCCTAGCTATTGAACTATTGAATATTTGAAATCTACCTAATGCAGATAAATTAAGCGTGATTAGCTTTCACGCTTAATTTATCTGCATTAGGTAGATTTTCTGTCTCAGCAGAGAAGGTACCTATGCAGGTATCATGCGCAGCTAGTGAGTGAGTGGTGCGCAGCCGCGGTCCCCCCGCGCACCGCGCAACATGAATGAAATGAGGGAAGAGACGGGCACGATTGAAATGAGAGAGAGCGGCGATGACATGTAGGGATGTTTCAGAGTAGACAGGATGCTCTTAAAAATATTTTTTTTTTGTTAGGAAAAATAAAAATGAAAATTAGCACGTTTTTAAAAATAAAAATCATAGGGCCCGGTTTATCTAAAATATTTAGAAGTTCTGTTCAAGTTTCACCACTTTATAAAAGGCGACCTTATATACCCAGCCGTACTTAACTGCTGGGCAAGCTGCAACCAGTACCCTATAAGTTGAGCAAATTCGCGTATGGAACATAAAGGCAATTTTGAAAACTTGTTAACCAAATCAGAAATTTTGACTCGCTTCTCTGAAGGGAGGCTGATAATGTTCAGTATTGAAAACAAAACCCAGAAACTTACAAGACTGTAGCGGTGACAAGTTGCTTTTTTCGTAATTAACAATAAACCCAAGGCAATTCAACAACTTTAAGGTTTCGTGAACATTGTTAAGACACTGAACATAAGTATCTCCTATGCAGAGCAGATCGTCCAAATAGGATACCGACTTGTGACCGCGACATCTAAGATAAGCTACCACTTCTTTCATGACCTTAGTAAAAACGCGGGGAGCCACACAAACCGGAAGGTAAGGCGCAAAATTGGTAAGTAACAGTCATAGCCGAATTTTTAGGTTGAAATTGAAATCGTAAGTATTTTCGATCTGATGGATTGATTGGTATAAGAAAATACGCGTCTTTTGAATCTATAGTAGCGAGGAAACCATCTCGCGGTATTAGTTTGCAAGCAGTGCGATAATCCTCCATTTTAAAATGATCGATGTGGATGTGTTTATTAAGAGGTTTAAGGTTTAAAATAAAACGTTTATCGCCGTTTGGCTTCGGGGTGAGGAATATTCTAGATATAAATTGGTCTTGAGTTTCGTCACACTCTGTAATAGCACCTAAGTTTAATAAATTATTTATAGCATATGACATGTCTACTTTTTCTGACCGAGAAAAGGTATTTTGAGGGATATCGCACTGGTTGACAACGGTTTTAAGAGGTATCGTATAGCCATTTTTAATCCAGTCAAGTACAATTTTATTATTAGTTATCTTTAACCAACATTCATAAAAGTGGGTAAGCCTACCCGCATGTACCTGGGCTAGTGGTGACCTTGAGCCGGGGCACGTGTTTTGTCCTGCGTCGCAGCACGCTGAGTCGGCGGCGTCGGCGCTGAGTAAGGGCGCCGGGCAACAGATGACATCTGCGGCTTCCTGTAGCCTCCTCTCCCCCCCCCTGTTTGCTGGCGGGTATCGAGGAGGCCCGGTCCAGTTTTCCTGAAAGGACCCAGGTCGAGTGCTGGACGAGGTAGCCGTCGATTTTTGAGGTTTTGGAGCTGGTTTTTTAATCTGAAGGCCCTGTTTTTCAATGGCCTTCGCGGCTTTTATCTTCTCCGACAGCGAAGATCCGAACGATTTTTCGACATGTTACTATGAGAGTCACACAAAATACGGCAGCCGTTACTTAAATGTCTCATTGCTTGAACCTTATCGTCACCTTTTAATAAGATGTCCAAGTCTCGATTAATGGCGGTGATACCCAGGCCAAGTTGCTGTTGAGAAGTGGCGAGCGTTTTATCGCGGTTGCGTACTATATCCGGGATAGCTGCAGAGATCTCCGCGTTTAATTTTGGGGCTTGCCGAAGCCTACAATTATCTGGCACTAAATAATCCTTCAGCATCTTATTTTTGTTGTGTAATTGCATTCCTTTTTTCAATAATGGAAGCCACAGCTTTGTAAGAGTGTCATGGATGTTATCTCCGTATTCAGGAGCGTCGGATGTGGACTCACCAAGCGCAGATAAAAGTTCAGGGTCTAGCTCGTTCTCGGGCACTGCCTCGACTTGCGAACTGGGCACTGCCTCCACTTGCGAACTGGGCCCTGCCTGGTCGCTGTTTAGTTCGACATTGTCGGCAAGTGCAGGTACCGCGACTTGTGAAATATCCGGAGTCGCTGGCGTTAGGTTCGGGATAACGTCCTGCTGGTTACTGTCCACGGCATATTCGGTGGCTTCATAACCTAGAATTACAATGTGTAATTTAGATTTCGTCATAAAAATATATGAAGTAGGTAGGACGAAATAATTCGTCAAAAATTATAAAACTCGAAAATAATATTTTCGGTTTTGGTGGCAGAGGAACGATACATCTATTTTAGATTGTATCGTATTTTCTGCATAGTTGTCATTGTTATAGACTCTCAGTCTATCCCAATGCAATGCTAGGACGTTGGTTATGTAACGAGCTTACGAAATATCAGAGTTATGGACTCGCGGTCCATCCCAAAGTATACGTAAGCTCATATATCATTCAAATTATCACTTTTAACACTTAATGGATGAATAACGTCCCAATAGTAAAATTTTTTTTTTTTTGCTTACCTTCATTGTCTGATTCCGATGAAGAATCTAAGGGAGATATAATCTTTCGTCGCTTTTCTTTTTCTTCTAGCTTTCTTATTTTCCTTGCGTACTGTTCTATTCGTGATTTAGAACTTCTTTTCGGCATTGTGGCAGAAAACAAAAAGGTGCGCGTGCGAGCGTTACCGAGCACAACATAGGAATGAACGTTGTTGCTAACGGCGAATAGGGATGGGAGTAAACCGGAAATAAAGTAGTAGTCGATAAAGGTGTTTTTATTTCAATAAAAACTTAACTAACGTTTAAAGACTCTAAAATATGTGCGAGTGTTGCCTGGTGAACAGGGGGAACTACATGGTAATTCTTCATATCTGAAGAATGAAGCGAGGAAATATAATTAACTTAGGACATCACAAACGCACACACACGCTTACAAAAAAAACATAATACTTAATTAATACAAACAGCACACAATAAAAAATTAAATGAAACAAAAAATAATAAAATAAAACAAAAAAAAAAGTCTATGCCAACTGTGCCGCTATGTGTCGGAGACGTCCAAATCAAAAGGACCTTACTCAGCATAAGCCAGGTCCCCAGGAGGCCCCTTTAGTATTACTTAAATTATTAATGGATAAACAAACATCAACTTTTAGCGCAAGGCCTATGATCTGAGGTGAAAGCCCATTTGCGTAAGTCCAGATTAGGTAATTCGGACTTGCGCAAGTAGGACTTGGCCGTTGGTCCTGTGCCTGATTTCTTTTAATTCATGTCAGATGGCCGTCTCCCCGAACTTTGAGAGTAAAGGAACAGGGAGTGAACCTATGTACTGCTACGTTTTTTTTTTTAACTTTTAGGGCTAAAAAGTATCTCGCAGCGGTGTGACAACGCTGGCTACGTTCCAAGCGTGTGTTCCTAGCTTCGACCAGATTATTGATGCTCAAACCCGTCAACTGGCGCTTTGTCGACGTGGCTAAAAAACGTAACCCTCCTTTTGGAACTCGGTTAAAGATGTATTCTTTGTAGATGATACTAGCTGACCCGTTGGTCTAGTGGTCAGCACGCTAGCTTCTATCCGAGAGGTCCCGGGTTTGAATCTCGGGTCGGGACGAGATTTCTTTCTGTTTTTTTAATGAAATCACTCAGAAACAGCTCAAAGTTACAATGTTAGTGATGTTAATGTTTGGCTAATCCAGGATTGTTCAAGGCATATTATCTGAGTTTTAAAAGCCCACTCGTGCAAGTCTGGATTAACTGACCCGGAACGTCCACTTGCTTCAGTCCGCATTAGCAAACCTGGACTAGCGCAAGGCCTATGATCTGAGGTGAAAGCCCATTTGCGTAAGTCCAGATTAGGTAATTCGGACTTGCGCAAGTAGGACTTGGCCGTTGGTCCTGTGCCTAATTTCTTTTAAGTCATGTCAGATGGCCGTCTCCCCGAACTTTGAGAGTAAAGGAACAGGGAGTGAACCTATGTACTGCTACATTTTTTTTTTTTTAACTTTTAGGGCTAAAAAGTATCTCGCAGCGGTGTGACAACGCTGGCTACGTTCCAAGCGTGTGTTCCTAGCTTCGACCAGATTATTGATGCTCAAACCCATCAACTGACGCTTTGGCTGTCGACGTGGCTAAAAAACGTAACCCTCCTTTTGGAACTCGGTTAAAGATGTATTCTTTGTAGATGATACTAGCTGACCCGTTGGTCTAGTGGTCAGCACGCTAGCTTCTATCCGAGAGGTCCCGGGTTTGAATCTCGGGTCGGGACGAGATTTCTTTCTGTTTTTTTAATGAAATCACTCAGAAACAGCTCAAAGTTACAATGTTAGTGATGTTAATGTTTGGCTAATCCAGGATTGTTCAAGGCATATTATCTGAGTTTTAAAAGCCCACTCGTGCAAGTCTGGATTAACTGACCCGGAACGTCCACTTGCTTCAGTCCGGATTAGCAAACCTGGACTAGCGCAAGGCCTATGATCTGAGGTGAAAGCCCATTTGCGTAAGTCCAGATTAGGTAATTCGGACTTGCGCAAGTAGGACTTGGCCGTTGGTCCTGTGCCTGATTTCTTTTAAGTCATGTCAGATGGCCGTCTCCCCGAACTTTGAGAGTAAAGGAACAGGGAGTGAACCTATGTACTGCTACATTATATAATAGTTACTACAAGTTAAGCAAATAAATGCATTTATTCATTCATTCATTCATTCATACATTCGCGACTCGAACTTAGTCGGTTTTTAAATTTTCATGAGCGACGGTCATAGTAAAATTGATAATTTTTCCTTGTATCAATTTCTCATAGAAAATACCAAGTAATATAACTTCCACAACGAATTGGACACTTCCTGCATGAATTAGATCGTACATCGTCCATAAGGAGAACGAGAGCAAATAATATCATTGGGAATTTCTGTTTATCTTATAACTTATACAGGGATCGATTCCAAGAGCTTGTTGACTATTTGTAAGTATATTTTTTTCTCTTTCTAGTAAAATTAACGAAAACAGACTAATTTCGTTCGACTCAGATGTCGTTGAAAAAGAGAGAAGAATCCATATGAAATTTGCTATATCTACTAGAGATGTTCTATGAGGTATTATTTTTTATTTTTTTATATAAACTTTTTGCACACAGTTTATTGTACAAATGGCGGACTTAATGCTAAAAGATTTCTCTACCAGTCAACCATAGGCCTCCAAACAAAGAAAATACAGGCGGTGCAAGATAGCATATTAGAAATATAAAAAAGGAACAAAATAATAGATATACACACTACATACATAAATAGTAATATTGATAAAATACATAATATTTATTATTGATACATAAATATAAATATAATACACATATGTAATAATATTACACAGAACATATCACTCAGCCAAGTTCTTCCTTGAACATAGTTCTCAAAGCCTTCTTGAAGCAAAATTGATAAGTTCCTACGAGGTTGTAAGAAGCGCACTGGACAGAAACCGGTGGAGGCAAATCATCAGCACGAGATGCAGCCTAGATGCTGACCCAGATCCTCAGACATGAGGGAGCGACTAAAGAGAGAGACTACACATAAACGGAAACACGCTAGTCATTTATTTATTAAACTTATTATTATTATTTATTAACTTGTTTTGAAATTAATAAGTTTCATAACTTTTTTCTTCTATTTACAATACACGAGTCTCGGTGCTTATGGTTTATTAAAAAATTGCATCACTTGGCCCAATTGTCGTATTGCGTCGTTACTGCTCAGATTTCACGCATGAAAATGGGTTTTTGGCAATTTCATGAATGTTTAAACAAACTGAAAATCTATTACCATAGATTTTCGTCTTTTAGTACAGACTAAGTCTAAGAGCATAGTTCAGTCAGCAGCACGTCAAGTTACCCAGGTCAACGAAAGCAACTTTTATTACGTAGGGAATAAAGGCGGTATCATGGTCCAAGTAGTGATGTGCGGCCGTGTGTAGTTTATGTGTCACGTGAAGGAGAGCAAATAGAGCAATAATAAATTAACTGAGAAAAAATTAATCTTTAAATGTTTTTCCTGTGAAATAGCTAAACCTGCAATTAGACAACGGCCAACCATTTTATTGATATTGCCATGAGAAGAGAGTCATGGTTTTTATTTCACTCTAGCAGTTCCCGCGACATCACTCACGCCAAAAGTCGGATTTTCCATACAAACTTTAATTCCCCATTTCACCCCCTGATGATCTTATAATGTGAAAAAAAGCCTATGTCCTTCCGAAGGTCTCAAACTATCTCTGTACTAAATTTCATTTGAATCGGTCATGTCGTTTCGGAGCCTATTTAATACAAACAAACAAATAATAAAATATTTCTTCTATATAATATTAGTGTAGACTCTCCGGCTACTTCACAGAGGTGCAGTTAAAAAAAAATATAGCCAATGTCAGCCAAGAATAGGGCTCCGCGCAGATGGGCCACCGGCCACAGTCACCGGTGGCTAGCGACAAGCTGTTTACATTATTTTTAATATTATGGAATAAATTATACAATGTGTTTGGGAACCGACCCGACAAACTTTAAGGGCTTTTTCTACAGTTAATTTTAATAATAAAATGTCCTATATAAGTGGGGTGAAAACTCAACCCTTTCGGAATGGCGGCATTTTAATTATTTGGTTATCGTGTAGGAAAAATCTTGTCGGATAACTCAAAATGAGTTGCAATCCAATTAATATCACTAAAGTATCGAAAACAATATCGTAAGACTGTTAAAAAATATTTTTACCCAAAAAATACAGACAAAATTAAAGTTGCTCTAATTCATCTCAAAAATCTTAAGTTGGTTTTTCACCCCACATGTATGGGACATTTTATGATTAAAATTTTATGTAGAAGAAACTCTTGAAGTTTGTCGGGTTGGTTATCTAACACATTGTATAATTGTACACACAAGGACACCCTTGTGGTAAGGTTCCCAGGATGCTGGCAGCATTACCACGCTGGATAATGATGCTTAAACGCTGAGCAAGGTAGCTGCCAGCTCTTGGGTCACCACTGATGTCAACCAGCCTCTTGGAAATCTCTTTAAAAAAACCTTACCACAAGGACCCTTTTTGTAATTTTTGTTTTTCTATTGTATTAAATATTTTATCTTAATATTTATTAATAAGTTGTATGTACACATATTACTATATTATAGAATTACATTAGTTAGATCTAAGACGATCTAAGTATTCAAATGAACAATTACGGCTTTTCCTGTATTTAAATCATAAAGTTAATATTCCTAACGGAATAGAGAAACAAACACGACCTGTCAAACGAAACCGAAATAGGATGACATTTGCGTGTGTAAAATTGTTCATGAATGTGTGTCAGTGATGTGTGTCATATCGCTTGTTACATTAGTATCGATATCGATAAAATTAATTAGTAACATTAATAGTAGGTATTAATTAAACAAAAATAAGATGGGATGGGATTTTTCAAGGCTGAAACTATGCTTCTGGAGTTAAGTAAAACATTTAAGAAAAACTCAGAAGATACGATTGTTTCAAAAATAATAAGTGTAATGAAAAATGTTGTTATTTAAATCGTTTATTTAAAAAACAAACTTATAGCGATCCAACTTAGTGCATTTAGATTAGACATCAGCTTATTTTTCCTTGGCATCAAATCTAGTTGGAGAGAGGTTGATGGTGGGGACTGTTGCAATAGCGGCGGTGTCGATCTAGACTGCGATGACGATGATTCACATGTGAATGCCTCTGGTACAATATCTTTGTAAACATAGGACGAAACTGTGCGTCTAGACTTTATCTTGACCTGTGAAAAAGAAATATAGAACATATGATCTAGTCCCAAACTAAGCAAACCATATAATATGTAGGCATCATAACCATAAGTAGACAATGCTATCCAATGAAACATCAGCAGAAGAATAGTATTATTTTTTTTGCTTCCCGCGTCTTGAAATATCTTTGTTCGAACTGCTTACTGCACTTGAATTTTTAATACTTGAATTATTGTTTGGACGATTTATAAATTTTAGGCATGTATTTTTTTTATCCAAGTTATTCGAAAATCCGAAAGATACATTTATTACTAATGTTAGTAACTTATTCTAACTGGTAAAACCTGCATAGATCGGCGAAGTATCTTAAATAGTAATTACATTGCCAGCTGATTTATATTTAAACGTCATATAGGTACCTACTTAAACAACAGTATACATATTATTCGTTTATTACGTGATAGACAGTGGAAACGAAATATCGATAACTTGATACAGCCCTAGTGTAAAACGAAAATTATTTCTTTACACAAAATATTCGTAAATTCTGCATTATGTGTATTGGATCTTTGCTTCTTACATTATAAAATGTTTAAAGAAGAGAATTATCACACTAGGCACTTAAAATTCGAAACGCATTGGCAAAAATAAACCTAAAATAGGTGGTGTCCATTTGGAACAATTTACCTGTGAAATGAACATTTTTCGGGGTTTTTTCGCTGTGTCGTGCAACAATTATTTACTGAACAAGTCACCATGTTTCACCAAGAAATATTTCAAAAAAATATCCACGATTTCATGTAATATTTGAAAAATTAAAATAGCTGAAATTCTCAGCGTGCCGATACGTGCCGACAAACTGTTTGACAGTTTCAAAAACGGTTCTGTTACCTAGCATCACACATCTCTTTTTATCATACAGCGTTGCTGCTAGAGACATCTCGCTCGCTCAGCCCTTTGTTCCTCTATTCCGCTAGGTATATTAACTTTATGATTTAAATTGGGCAAGCGGGAATCATACCGTACGCCCGATAAGGAAAAACAGGGCAAAAATTCAATTGCAATATTGTTGATCTCAATTATACAGGTTGTACCAGAAACCAATGTTGAAGTTAACGGAAAAATGTTAGCATATATCACAGAAAATATAATAATAGCACTGGTACAGAGGAGTAAATTTACTTACTCCTCAAATTATTAAAATGAAAGTCACTACTTTTGCTACAAAACAACATAATGCAAATCAGATCACGGAGCGCCAATCGAAATTCCTTATAGAATCTTATCATGTAACAAACTATTTTTGAACCTTACTGTAGCATGTCAAATTCTAAAACAAAAAAATGCCCTTATTATTAACCACTACTGTGGCAAAAGGCCAATTTTATAAAATTTTAGCAATAACATTTCAATTTCATTTCATTTATTTAGTATATAAATTTATAATAATGTTATTAATTTCTCACGCCAATTATGTAACTATTTGAGTTCATTAAAATAATTTAATTTTGATGACTTTGTAACTAAATTACTTACAATATTAAATTACAGATAACTAATAAAAACTTGTGAAAATAATTGGCCCACTCCATACAACGTTTATTTTACGAAAAGCGGAACGAAATTTGTTATGATATCATAACTTTTCTAACGTTTCCGAGTATGTTACAGGTACAATGTTGATGTTAATTATTCACACAAGGGCTTTAGCAACTTACTTTGGGGTTAGAGAAATTTATAGAAAAGTAACATATTTACAACTTATCAATAATAATGAAGATTAATTATTAAATACAATAGAAAAATAAATATACAAAGGGTCCCTGTGGTAAAAAAATTACTGTAATTTATGCTGTCGAAAAATTTAATAATTAAAAACAAACAGTTTTTAAGCATAAAATATAAGTTACAATAGTACATTATGAAACAAGGAAGTAAAGTTGCTCATTATACACGAGGCTGTGGGTGGCAGCCCGAGCCGCAGGCGAGGACGTAAATCAACCAAGTGTCTATTGAGCAATTTGCTCACGAGTTTCATACCTAATAAAAACACCCTTAAATGGAAATTAGCCGAAGACAAAAAAAGTCATCGCCAGCTAAAAGTTGGCATAATAATTATTCCTTGAGGTAGTGAATGAAATACCCCTTGACTGTTGATCGACCATTTACTGGTTGATTGCAAAATTAGCACATTTATTGTCAGACGCCATTATCACGTATGAGTTCACATTGACGAGTGTGAACCTTTTTCCACTGCATGAGAATCGTGACCAAGGTCAGGGTCAATTTTTCCCCAATTTTTGGTCGTACTCGTATCATCTGTTCTCCACTTGCCACCCGTTAAATACAGTATTAATTCGATATTAGGGTTAACACAGTAAAAAAAAATAAGTTACAAAAATAAAATTGTCTTTCAACGAGCCAAATTCGCTAAACTAGAAGACTAAAATTATCTTTATAACTAAAAAACAAAACAAAGAGAGGTCTTTTAAAACAGAGATTTGCATTTTATTTGCAAATCAGACCGATTTTCATTCCATTTTTTTATTATTTGTTTCATCTAATCGTACACACGACTGCACGTCAGACTACTCCACTTTGACCTTGAGATCGTCTCTACTACCTACGTAATAAAAGCTGTTTTCGTAGTTCACATGGGTAACCTGATGTGCTGCCGACTGTACATCAAATTCCCAGTTGGATTAGTTTGTATGTAAAACGAAAAATAGCATTTTGCCGGATACGACCTTCTGAAATTAGCAAGTGAATTGGTAGCATGGCACAAACGCTTTGTTAATAGAGTAAGACCCGAGTTCACCAATTTTTAAACCGCCGGTAAATCCCAAGTGACGGTTAATTTAACGGTCATACAAAAAATTACAAATAAAGCTAATCCGGCTGATTAAAAATGAAACATGTGTTGGTGGACTCTAGGCAATTTTTTCAGCGATGCGTCACCTTAACATCCCTACAGAGCAAACCAATACACTCAGAAGCAACCACTTATTTTTAAACACACATCTGTTGAAACTTCCATAATAGTACCTTTAACATCTACTTTCACGGAAGCTTATGAATAAAACTCCGTGATCAGGAAGGCAACATAGGTCCCACTGCTCTACCCCTAATTTGGCGACCTGTTTTCAACTCTACACTCTTGAAAATAAAGTCGCATTAAATCGGCAAATGTAGCACTATGACAAACTTTTGACTCCCGAATATTTATAGGCTGACATGTGGAATGGAATATTAAATGAAATTCAGCTTAGGGGAGTTTAGACGTAAACATTTTCGCACCTTTTTGGCCAGCAGGCCAGGTGAACGTGTATAGTTCTTTTTAATTTTGTTTTGTAAAAACGACTTTGTGAGCTTTGTAAATAAATAATTAAAACTGAAAGTTAATATGAATTAATATTATAATTAGGGGACGAGAGTCAAATGTGTTGTGTTTGTGGGATAGACAATTGAAGCAACTACTTTTTACGTTCTTCTTTTGACGTTGAGGGCCGATTTTACCAACTGTTGATTCATTTTTACATAGTCGGCTTAATATTTACCGGATTTACCTAATCATAATATTTTACAGATCACTCAACTTTAACCATTGGTTATGATTTTAACATCAGTTTAAACCATGGTTTAGCTTATCCATGGTCTTTGCCCTAATAAAATGGGGCTTAACGTAAAAACTTTTCAAACGTGTTCCTCCTTGAATCCATCTCTCCATCGCCTTCCTGGATTTTATTTATTTAAACTTTATTGCACCAAAAAAGAAATTACATTTGGCGGACTTAATGCCTTAAGGCATTCTCTACCAGTCAATGCAAAAAGATAATCAGTGGCGGGACAATCAGTAATGATAAAATTTGAATGATTTTGGATAGCCTATAACCGATTTACCGATATAAAGGTACATAACTTATTTCATATTATTATAGTGCGATTCTCTTGCAGTATTTTCCGTTAACACCAGACGAAATAAATGTGCTAGAGGGTCTTGTTTTTAAACGGAAGCTAACAGAATAGCTAATTTTGCATTGTTTACATAGTTATTAGACAAATTAGTTGTAATTATTCTAATAAATGTAAAATTTGCACGTCTGCATGCAGGCTGAATACATTTGTTTACTTATGTTAAATGTAAGACCCTAAAATCATGTATGTACTCTGGCAAATAAACTTTCTGATTTTTGATAATGTAGTTCATTACACTTCGAAAAGGAGGGTCATATTTTTCGAAAGTAGTATGTATGTAATGTACCTTACTAGCTAGCTGTGTTGCTACGAGTTTTATATTCATTTATAAATATGTAATTGACTAATTGTATGTAAACTCTAATAAAATCGCTCCAAACTTGGATCAGGCACACGGATCCAATAAACCACATTGTCGTGACGTAAACTCTGTTCCGGGTGTCGTAAAACCGGATAAAGCGTGGCGTAACCGGCTATAACCGGTGCGAACCGGTGTTGGGTGGACTCGGCCGGATTTAAGGATTAGTTAATGATCCAGACTACAACAGTGTTGTATGGAAAACTTTGTTGCGGGTTTTTTTTTATTAACAAAGAAATAACAAGTGACAACTTATGTTGGTAAGTAGAATACTGCCTCGTTGTTATAATGATTAGCAGGCTTTCCGCATAACTTGAAGGAAAGGCAGAAAATATATTACCAAAGCAAGCAGGTAGGCAATTTAACATGACGATTGGTAATACCTAAGCGGAGACATACTAGTACGAAATTAATTTTTCATCTCACCTGTTCGGATAGTTGAACTTTCATGTGTAGATAGCCGATAAAAAATGCACTATTTCTTTCCTCACAGTCGAAATGAAAAATAGTATGTTTAACTCGGTTGAAAGCAACCATTCCACTCTCGAGTTTTAAACTTCTCGAGTGGAATGGTCACTTCCGTCCCTTGTATAACAAATCCACTATTGTATGTTGAAAATTTGTGTTCTGTCACTAATGTTACAAATGTTTTATTATTATCCTGAAAGCATTTACTATTGCAAATTGTGTTATTATTATTGAAAGCGATCAAGTTATGCGGTAGACCTGTGTATCAGTATTGAAGAGAAAGATGTCCCGAGTTTGATTTCCTGATTAGGCTCAAAAACAGTCTCAGTGTTATCTTTATTCTTAGGTACAATGCTTAACTGCCTATCAAAAAATTTAAACACTAGCCGTTTCTCATGACTTTGCCCGCACAAATAAATTTTCTCTTACACATTCTGTACGTTCGTCCCTATAAAGGGTGTTATCTAACTATCCTATTTTCTTCCCAGGATCACAGAATAAGTACTAGTACTTCGTACAGAAGTATGACTTAGCAATTGTATTCAAAAAAATGTCTACTCAATGTCGTCAACAATATGGCGTAATTTAGTTCACCTCAGAGTCAAGCACATTTTCGTGTAGACACCTACAAAAATCCATTGCAAGATAATTTCATACTTATTGCTCTGGAATATGATTCATAATACACTAATCCTATTTAGTGACGTAATGTCACGCTACGCGATAGGGTTGACTGCTACGAGAAGCTTCTAACGCCATCTAGCGCTTCTTTCTAGTACTTTATTCATTCTCGTCAAGCCAGCAACGTAGCCGCGCGGCCACCGGTGAATAAAACGCGCGAGCGTGTCGCTAGCCGGTAGCGACACGCAACTTGTTTTAGCCCCTAAGTGAGGGTCGCCGCGCGTAGGTACGTTTTTGCTACCTACGCGGGGAGATCTGTATCTCCTCTGTAGGCCTGCCAGGGTCTGTAATATTTCTCTATACATTCAACATCAATATCGGTTACCAATGGAAACCCTACAATCTTCTATAATTGGTCTTTACCTTTGCAATTTGAGATTTTTATAGATAAAATTAAAAAGATAAAATTTTCATATAAACTATTTTTAAGCCGGGTTGCATTATCGTACTTTGCCTATAACAAACGTCAGAAAATTTTCAAACTATAAATAAAGCTGTATATACTGTTATAGTTCAGTTAATTGCAGTTGGTGTAACCCAGCCTTAATGTTTTTTGAAAATGTCTGAACCAGTTTCTGGAAACCATAGTTAGATGCAAAAATAGCTATCCACTAAGCATTTCGTCAAGGTGTCGTTGAATTTGTCAAAATTGTGAGAGTGACATAGGCTTTAAACATTTTAAAAATGGCGCCCACAAATAGAAATAAAGGGGAGAGGGGGGCTTGATTTTTTCCTTACCATAGCAATATCGGTATCAAATGAAAGCCAGTAAAATGACCTTTTTAAAAATAAAATAATTTTTGCAGACGGGGGTTTTGTTTTATCAATAATTATGTTTGCTTGTTAATGACTTTCCTTTAAATGCAATAAAACGCATGAAAAAATCTATAGGTACGTAAAAGTTACGAACAGAATGATGAGAAAAGACTCAAATTTCATAGGTAGGGTTGGATACCAATTAATATGGTCTAAAATTTTATGTAGGAATGTCTGTGATGTGTTTTTTGTTGCAATTAATAATATCAATCTATCTATGTCAATATAAGTAAATACGAACAAAACCTCCACGTCCAATTCCTTTGAAGCTCCGAGTATAAATTTCAAATATTGATTGATTGAGAATAGTCCTTTGAAGCTCCGAGTATAAATTTCAAATATTGATTGATTGAGAATAGGTCTTGTTTTTATCGCTCGACGCAGTCGATTGTATGGATTATTCTGAACAAGACGAAAGTGATACTAAAATTAAATTAATTAATTAGCTTAAATATGAAAAATATAAAACGAAAGTTAAAATTATACCTCCTAGAAAACTTATAATTAGATCCGTTGGCAGATGTGCGTTTTCTCGATTCCTCCTTTTTGGTTGTTAAGTAGTTTTATTATGTCTGTTATTTATTAATTCTTACCTACTACTTTTATTATTTAATTTAAACGTCGACTCAGGTCGTGTCAATACAAACCTCAGTGGTTTCAGAATGCGACTTTCATAATTATGTCTTTAATGTATTTTTGATATGGTAAATAAATAAATAAAAATATCAATTTTTGTAGAAGTGCTTCGTTATTAGATATAATAAATCAAACGACGATAAGTATTTTCTAATATTTAATTTCATGCCCACATTAGGATGTTACAAGTTTTCTCGCAGCACCACAACAAGTATCCTTAGTTACAACGCTACATAAGTGCTCTATACTTACGATAAGTATTGAAATCTATTTTTCCAGCTGATCGTAGCAGAGGCCTGTTGTTCATGTTCTCTTGCGGAACCCTAAAATGGGTTCAGTATTACCATACATGTGATTAAGTCCCGCTGACGGCAATAAATCGTGCCAATATCCGGGGCTAATTCAATAAGGCACATACATTTATCCTGGGCTGCGGGTAAACAACGATTTGAGGTAATCCATATTGATGTGCCTGAGAAATGACTGCGATCGCAAAACTCTAACAAGGTAGACACGATGAGAGATGTTTTATGAAATAAAAATCTCTCTCTCTCCTGGGCAGTATTAATCCCATGTGATGAAATAAAACTACAGAATTAATGTATATCTTTATCTCTACATAGTTACATATATATACCGTGACATAGTATAACGTCGGTGAGGTAGTGGCTAACGGGTTGCCTCTCGTGCAGGAGGTACTGTTTCGATCCCGCGTACCACCATGTACCAATGACTTTTTCAGAGTATGTAGGTACATTAGTTTTTTCACTAACCAATGCTCCTAAAGAAAAACATCTTAAGGAAACCTGCACATTCAGGCGACTGGATGTGTAACTGTAATCCAAACTGCTCTGGTTCCCCTAAGGACAGACGGCAGTCGCTCTACTGTAATTACCTGATCTGCCGTATCCTAGATCATGTTCCAGAACAGACTCAGGGCCTAGCGCGCGAGGGCACAACCGGGATAACGTTTTTCATAGTATAAACAAAGTCGCTCTGGATTCTGGATTCTGGAAAATTATCTGAGGCTTGCCAAGCGAATCTCTCTGCAAAGTGGTAAGACGCTATTGACCCCGATAAAATAATAATGTCCTCCTAGCCGTATTTCGACTACAGTGGTCAATCAAAACAGGGATTAGCCGATATATTATAGTGCACAAGTGTGTGCGCAATACACAGGTTCACCCTCTGTTCCTTCACTCTCATAATTCGGTTAGACGGCAGTCCGACATGACCGTAGAGAGATCAGGCGCAGGACCAACGCGGCTTAATGTGCTTTTCAAGGCACGGGAGTGTTAACATCACCAACTTCCTGACTCCGGAGCTGTGTCTGAGTTATTTCAAGACAAAAAAACCCAACATTTTCGGCCCGACCCGGGATTCGAACCAGGGACCTCGTGGATAGTACCCAGCGTGCTGACCACTAGACGAACGGAACAGTGACCCCGATAGTACATAAGTAAGAATATTAGTATCCCCCTTACTAATAATGAATATTTGCCGCTGCTATAAAACTTGTATATCTACGAGACGGCTAGTTTTAAATTATGACAGATAGGTTACGTGACATAATGGAGACAAACATTTCAAATTAGCCGTTCCATATTTAATCGAGTGTCATGGCAATGTCAAAATCATTATTTAGTAAGGTTTATTATCATTATAAGTTGGGTATGTTTTTGACTAAAACATCATAATATTACAGATTTTTATTTATTTCAGTGATTACTGATTACATAATTATAATAACATACGATACCTTAACCTAGGTTGATTCTAAAAAAATCATTTCCAATATCACCCTTAGCTAGTTATCAAACTTCAGATTAATCCATTAAAAATTACTGTTTATGTTTATTCTTATCTTATAAGTAAAATATGAGGGTGGAATAAAACGCAGTGGCTTCTAAACGCTATGTTTCTTTTAAGTTAAAACAGCTTTGTTCAACCCCCACTGGATATATTGCAAGACAACACACTCTCGTGTTAAGGTAATACGCATCTTTGGTTTAACATAACTTAATATAAAAACTGAATAAATTAAACAAAAAACTTAACGCCATTGCCTCTCAAATTGCCGGGAACTTTTAAATTAAAAAGTTTACAGACCAAAGTCGAGCTTAGCCACCGAATCTCAACCGAGACCCCTAATTTATCTTCTACTTCATTTTAAAACAATTACTCCCATTTTTATTATCGTCTAAGGTTAATTCTCTGAATTGCAATTTTATCATATAGATTAACAAACAACTTTGATTCTTGTTTCTTATTTTAAGTAACGCTATGAATTAATCTCTAGTTTCCCTAATTGATACTATTTAACGCTAAAAAGGATGGGTTTAATGAACTGAACTGTGTAGATATGAGAGACAGAGATAGAGCATAGAGAAGATAGAGATAGTATGAATGGCATGTGATAAGATGTAACGTAGAAAAGTACGTATAAGGAATTGACACAAGTTCCCTATGTTAAGAGCGATGCAAACGAACTATGGCGCTAGCTTCGAGACCCGAATGAAATGAGTTGCATGATTTTATATTTTTATTGTCGGCAATAGCAAGTGAAGTCAGCCACGTACATCGAAGACTGTGGCTCCGCTAACGACCGAGGGAAAGCCTCTAAACAAATGGGAAGTATACTCACAGCCAGAATGATTTTCCATACTTCAAGACTAGATATGGTAAGGGGAAGGTATTTTTTCAAGTTTTAGAAATGTTTAAGTTTATAGTTAGATTTTATTTTAATCTATATTTATCTACAGTGCGTAAGTTTATTTTTTTACTATTTTATTCAAAATTAGGATTAAAGGCAATCCTTTTAAATGGAATGTTAGATTAATAGCGCTACTCAGGTTTGGATTTCTAGAACTTTTCCAGGTTCAAGCGGATTCGTTGAAATTTTAATATCTCAACGGGAACCCGCATCAACTTGGAAAAGTTTCAGCATTCCAATCCAAGAATTCTTAGATATAATTTAGAAGAAGTTTATTTGGAAACTACGATAGTTTGCTTTATTAAGTAAACTTTGAATGACTTAGGTAAAATTTTCAATTTAATTTTGAATTATACTAAGCTAATCAAGTGCTAGATTTAAACTTGATAGTTGAATTTAATTACTTATAATGTTTAACGCCGGGTGAAGGGATTGCACGTAAAGAAGTTGTGTTTGAAGGCAGCAATGCTGAAATAAAAGATAGAGAAGGGTAGGCAGAGGAGTAATAGGTAGATAAAACTGGAGTATAGAAGATCGCTAAGAGATATTTTATAGAAGCATTACTAGATAATGGCACTGCGGAATGTACCTGTGTTCATAAAAAAGTATCCTATACCATCTTAACAATTACTTTGGTTTCGAACAAGATTATGTTATTTCACAATTTAATCGTTCAATTTACCTTAAATTTACTTTTTTCGACTACTTTAATACCACGAACATTATCGTTTCCTAGATCCCTTTATTGCCAATAGTTCACCGAACCTTGTCTTTCCGTGACCCAGCAAATAGATGTTAAGTTGTGATTGCGATTTAACCCTATAGTTTAATTATACGATTGTTAAACATGTAGATTCTTGAGCTCAAAGAATCTTCACATTTAATTTACAATTTTAATCTAATTTCAGATGGCAAAACTCTGCTCTGTGTCTAATAGAGGTAATTAAAACTTAAACGTTATTAAACCGGACCAACTGAAGCAGCAGAATCATATTGAGCAGGTTTCGATTGGTCCAGGACAGAATCCACACCAACTCCATACAAAAATGGAAAAGGAAGTTGCTTTGTTTTGTATGGAACTGCTTGGGTTCTCTTGTTACAGTTTGTAACTTTTTTTTCAATTAGATAATCCAGAAACATTCCATCCCCGGCAATTTTCGCGACTATTTTAAAACAATAGTTAAAATGTTAAATCTGTTTTCAACAAATGTTGTTCAAATTATACTAATTTACTTTGTTTCAATTATTTTACTGCTTCCATTATTCACTTTCCGGTTACGACTACCGATAGATTCGTGTCCGAACATTTTATTACTAGAAATACAAAATTTAACGTATTTACAATCATTTTTAACCTTTTAACAAAACATTCATAAGTACATGCTTGCGTCTCGCACAGTCAAAATGTACATTCTTTACAACTTCACTGAATTATAAGGACTAGATTTGTTTGGGAACAAAAAACTAAACGTAAACAAGTAAAAGCATCCGAAGTTTTGGCTTTACTAAGATTACCATGATATCAGATGGAATCTGTTGAACTACATTTCTATGTTCTTTATATTGTCTGGCAGTTTCATTTTGTGTTTATAGCTTGTCCAAAACTTCATGTTTCTAATCTTGCTAACTTTTCTGTCTTGAGCAACACCAATATCGGATGATATAGACCAGACAAATTCTTATTCTCACGTTGTCGTCTGAACAGAAATCATGTTTTAGAATATGGTGATATTTTTACATAGTGTGTACACGATTACATGATGATGCATTTCCCTTTTTCGGCCCAAGGGTTGTTTTTCTTGTCGGGAGCGTGTATGAGTGGGTCGTTTTTCTCATTTTCTTCCACGTACTCCCGCATCCTGTAACAATAAATGGGATCATTAGTAACATCTTTCCTGATAGTGAATCTATTTAACATGGGAAAAGTGCAGTATATATAATTAATATTCGAGAATTTAAATTCCACACAAGTATTTTATACTGGGTGTCTGGTAAATGAAGGATATTATTCTTATAAGTTTATATTAGTTACATCACAGTAACACATATTAGTTACATCACAGAAACACATATTAGTTACATCACGGCGTTTTGCTATAAGTTTTTTTCAAGTGAGTCTTACTATTTTCTATACAAATAAAAATTATCCTTCAGTCTCTATTGGTCAGATTCTAATATAATTTCCTATTTTCATACTACGATGGTGCTTTTTATTGAACCTAGATAGACATAGTAGCGAGTAGAAAACACGTAGTTAACATGAAATCCGTATGGTGCTTTTCTATTGAAACAACGCCCTTATTCTTATCAACTGACTTTACTTATTAGCTCTTATTTCAGCCCAGTACTAAGTACCTCGAATCCTTAAATTTAATTATAGTTAAGCAGGTTTTGCTGAAAACATTCCCAAAATTGCTTTTACTAGCTTAGGAGACGGTTGCTAAAATGGCTTTAATAACAATAAGAAAGGTACATACACTACAATAATGAATAGATCATGTGTCTATATGTATAAGAATCGCAAAAACTGGCAGAAAACTTTGAATTAGTAAATATATAATAATAGTATTTGAAGTAGTAAATAAATTAAATATAAAGTTCAGTTAAATTGCATGCTATGGCCGAAGTTTTTTGGCACCTGTTAATATACATTATTCTCGAGTAATATTCGAAGTTGGACGCGGAACGAGTGGCGGTTCATACGAGTTTTGCTATAAAAATAGAGCTTTATTATGAAAATGTGTGTTTTAATTTAGAAATAACACTTCTAACTTGGAAAATTGTTTTTGCGTTCTTGTAGTGGATTATGTAACTTTGAATGAAATTAATTCAATCAAAGTTTTGTTGCTAAAGTTGGCCATTCACGGCCAGTTACACTAATTAGTCGGTCTGAGGTACGACCAAAATTTTACGTTTTTAATATCGGTTATAAAAATCTAGGCCATAGGCATAAGTACTAATAAAGTAACTTAACGTTATTATTTTTTTCCACAATAAACAAAAGGTATTTTTCAAAAGGCAACACTACACCGAGAAAATATATTCTAGTCGAAAGGAGTAAGACACTGACTGCAATCAGATTTGATTGATGTGAGGTGTAGCTGGTCTAGGGTCGGACATATCTGCTTAGTAAAAGCCTACTCACTCTCGCCTTAAGTCCTGGGCCGAAGTGTATTTAGGGAAGATATTAGCAGACATCGAGTTACAGTTCCTAGCTGTTTGCATCAAAAAGATGTGCTTTAAATGCAGACTACAAAATATAAATATGTAATACTTCGCCACCGAATATCGATTACGCACCGGCCAGTGTTGATGAAGATTATCCAAGTACGCAGGAGATAATTCTAAAGTGCTCATTTGCATCCTCATACATTCCACCTCTTGTACAGATTGAATATAAGAAATAAATAAATTATATCAATAGTTATGTAACTGTTGACATCAATTACCCACCCACTTCCAAAGTTTGGTAAACGCTTAGTTTGGTTGGGTTGGGACCCGAACTAAGCGTGAGCTTATGCTATGGCGACTAAAATAAAGGATAGAAAACTTATACACGTATTTGAGAAACTATGACTTAGATACACTATACAAATGCTCGTGCTAAACACAACATTTGCCCCTAGCGGGGTTTGAACCCGGTCGTCATAGATATCACACAAAAATGCTAAAAATTTCAACCTTTTCTGTCACCAGACTGAAAGGTTCTATTCAATAAAACAGCAAAAGGCAAATCAGCATAAAATACACAAATTTTATGTGTGAAAAACAATCATTTCGTCCTAGGATCCGGGTCCTGTATAATATCTTAGGGACAAGGTGTCCGGGCGGTCTTACGTTGAATTATTTATCAGGGTAGCTATTCCCTAAGCAAACTGCCTTGTTGTCTGTGTTGATAGCATGACAATGAAATGCAACAGCCTTGTTACTTTGTCTTGTTATTGGCAAACAGTTTGATACTCTTCGAATAGTGAAACGTAACAAATTTTATGATAAAAATATAAGAGTTGGATGTATGATATCGTATTAGTACGTAATCAGGTACAACCATACATGTATTTCTAATGTAAAAATAAATGTAGGTAAACGCAAGACTGAATACTGAACTGAACGCTCATCTAAACACGCTAA
Organism: Pyrausta nigrata; assembly: GCA_949316185.1. NCBI lineage: Eukaryota > Metazoa > Arthropoda > Insecta > Lepidoptera > Crambidae > Pyrausta > Pyrausta nigrata. Next base: position 2,469,614 of record OX438943.1, read on the forward strand.
ATACATTATAAAAAACCCAACAGCCTATTAACATAATTTAACAAGAGAAAATTTACAAGAGTAAATAATTAAATAAGTAAATATAATAATTGAATACTGCTAAGTTTACTGGCTGGATGCCATTTTAGATTCATGTATCGAAATGATCTGATTAATAAATTAAATATTCTATTGTGCATAACAAAATTCGACATAGAGAGCTGGCAACCAATAGTAATAATCTCAACAGGCCACTGAGTCTTCATGAAAGTCATAAATAATTCAAAGGCGATGAAAAATAAATCTCCGAACAGCCAGAATTGATATGAGATGATTTTCTTTGATATGTGGGATCTGCACAAATCGTTCCTGAAAAAAGAGCGGTCAGACAGGACACTTGGCTTAATGAATAATAATGAGGGAGCAGACTGTTAGCTCTAGTTTTTCTTAAAAAAATACGTTGAATTCGTAGGCACTTTATTTTGAATTTTTTGATCTAACCTTTAAATAATACACATACAGCCGAAGTTGCGGCCTAAATGATCATTATTCTCTTTATTAATAAGTTAAAAATAAACAAATAATTTACCTAATACTAATCGTTATTAAAAATAGATATTTTACATGGTTATTGTAAAAATGACAGTTTCTTGTCTTCTATGGTTATAGATAAGAGAAGTACCCATGATTGGTTATGATTCACATGAGAAATTTTAGAAAAAATGGCTAAAATAACACCTTTGGATTACGTTAAATTAAAAGTTTAATTTTAACAGTTGCAGACCGCAGACATAAGTCATTTCAACTTGATACCTCCACGCGATTCTGAGAAAAGGGGTCTTAAAAAACAGACAGACAGACGGACAACAAAACGATCTTGAATAACGGTTACTTTTTCCTTTTGAGGTAAACCCCAAAAACATTCCCAAAACTACACAAAATAAAAATAAAAAACAGAAAATAAAATTCCAGTCCGATTTGGTCGAAGTCTTACCATATAAAATAGCTGACGCTTTCCCAGGACTATCACAAATAAATGGCGCCGAAACAACAGAAGTTTTCGAGCATAATGGAGAAGTTATTTTTTCTCCCCACTTCCTGAACAAGCCTTTTTAGTCGAACTTTCCCGCTTTGGATGTGATGCCCTAAAATGGCTCATTAATAATTTATTACTCTCTCTCTCAAATCGAAGGATATTAGGAAAAAATATATAGAAAGCACTCTCGTTAAAATCACTCAACTTTGGGACATGATAATACTTTTACCAGCCAATTAAAAGTTCCGTAGCAGCACCACAAGTACGTCGTGTAAAAAGGTGCGTTATTTGAAACGAGTTGTAGGAGTAACTATACCACAAAGTTTTTGTATCAAGACTGAAATCAAAATTCTCAAAGTGATTTTAGTGCCCTAATGTACAAATTGACTGCATACTTAGATTGATCAAAACATTATATTTTATAAGAACGTTCGGCCAAGAAAGTGGTCTACTAGTTTTGTCAAAAAGAAATGTTTAATTACTTACACTAATAGCGATAAGGTTAATCTCACTCATGGACTTACCTTTTTAACAATGAAAGAGATGACGTATTATTAATAGTAGTAACTGCCAGAATATTTTAACATGGGAAAATCCCCCCTTTTGTACTATCTATTATAATATCTGTGGTACTATGTATGAATTTCAATCTTTGATAGACCGTACCTTTTATGGCCGATCGTACCTTCTTAATGAGATTTAAGATGCCAATGAGCTTAGAGCTGCGACCTTTCGGATGAGTTGTGCGATCACAATAGGTTTGCTTCAAGAAGTCGTAACAGCCACATCGATGCTTCATTATTGACTTTACTGCAAAACCGCAAGTACACTAAAAGCCCAACTGTGACCGTTCAGCGAAATTCCAACTCACAAAGAACCCTAAAACAAAACTTTAAACCGGTCTATCTAGAAATAGGACATTAGGAACAACTTTCAGAAACATTTCCGCACTTGTTCAGACTTGGCGGCGAGTTTGAAATACGAGCCATTCCGTTTTTAATTTATCCCGCCATTTCATGACAGACGATTGCACGGAATGGCCGCCGACTTTCTATAGGTTACCAATATTGATTTCGGCGGCTATAAAATTGAATAATACCTTTCAATATCAAGAACGACAACGCACAGCTCAAGTAAAGTATGTATAATGCTGAGAAGTTACTTTGATTAAGTTTGTGAAAGCGCAGAGAACTTGGTTAATTTATTTTACAACCCCATAGTATTTGAACGTAAGTTAACGGCATAAAGTTATGAAAATGAAAAATAGCCCGATTGCTGTAAGTTTTTTATATTTTATAACTAGCAGGTCTCCTCCGACGTCATCTGCGCAAATGCCAGATTTCCCATACAAACTGTTATCCCCCATTTCACCCCCTCTATGTGGATATGGATCCCCTAAGGGGAGACGAATCCAACATCATCTACAAATTCGGTCTAGCCGTTCTCGAGTTATAAGTGTTCGAACCATAGTTCGAACAAACCTGACTTCGTTTTAAAGAAGATAGCTAAGTAAGTTTACTAAATCCCATAGACTAAAAAGCGAAATTTCATTATAGTATTCCCAAGTCCCCCATAATATTCAAATAGGTACAAAAGAACCAAGACCTGTCTATCTGATATTCGTTGACCTTTTAACATTTGGTATCAAGTAGCTAGGAAAGACAGAATAGTTTTATCCTGGAATATAATAAGTGTTGTAGTTATTAATAATAATCACTTAAAGGGCCGATAGTTTATTCGGGAAATGCGACATTCGTGCAAGCAAAATCGCGATAAACTGTTAGTTGAACACGATTTTCACTCAGACAGATAAAAGTAGTTTAGCCATGGGCTCGATTCCAATGTGTCCTATCTAAGATTAAATTTAAGCTTAGTCTCTCTCTTTTTCTACCAAACAAACGAAAAGAGACAGGTGATATTAATGTAGAAAAGTCAGATTAAACAGCTGTCAGTTGCTAGGGAAATTAGAGAATCCATTATCATAGACAATTTAGGGATGTCATTCGGTGACGACTGAAGTTAGACGAAAACACGCAAATTCTTGTAAAAATACGTAAGAAATCGCATCACTTAATTTAACTGTTACAAATTAAAAAATGAGAGACCGAACTTTTTAATCTTAGACAGGGCGCATTGGAATCGAGTGCATTTGCGATTTAGTCTCATTGTGATACAATACATTACTATTTAAAACAATCATGCTTTTTACGGTAACTCAGGCTTGCAAGCCACTACATTTGTGCAATGTGCCGGAACACAGTTTCATTTGAGTCTCATCACAAACCAAATAAAGTTTAAAATGGAATACTATGGTATTCCAAGACCTAAACTCCAATCTGCAGGTGTAACCGCAAAGGGTTCGTGCAAATATGAGGATGGAGATTAAATTTTGATTGGTACCGGGTTCGGTATAATTGCGGAATGTTTATTGTGTCTGGATTACGAGGAAGTGAGGAAAAGAGACGTGTATACTTCGGTTGGATATTCACCTAAACTTTACTATTAACAAACATATACCTATTAAAGTTTAGGTAAGTATGTAACCGAAGTTTTGAACGTTTCGAGCGCCAGTGGCCATAGGTAGATGGCTGTAAGTGTACGAAACATCACATTTGTAACAAAACGTAACGTAAAGAAAAAAGGTCACATTCGCAAAAAGTTCGAAATTCGATTTTTTGGAAAGTAACACAGTTAGTGCATTCTCAGAATTTCACAAAAAAATCTCCCTGTACCGAACGCAAATAGAAAAATTACTACTCTGAGTAATATCTAAGGCGTGATAGCTGAGAGTTTAATTATTCTTGATCTAACTTTGATCGACGTTCGGGATAGGTAATTTGAAACTGTTCGTGATATTGTACAAGAAACAACGCATAGCGGTGAAAACTAGAATCAATAAAGGACCTCGATTGATTACATTACTACCAGTGCTTAACCATTTTATTATTGCGGTTACTTCACAATATACATGGCAATAACACAGTTTAGTTTATGACCTTTACCGTGGCAAAAGCTGTACCAGTTTTATTTACTTCAAGCAATGTTTATTTTCAGAGGGTAAAATTTTGTTATTCGTCAGAGACAGGTAGTCGAAAGTTTGTTTTGAGTCTGTTCGGATTAGTTACTGAGCGCCGTCAAATTAAAACAAAATAAAAGGCAAGTAGGTAAATTATTAGTTTTTATCATTTTTCTATACCAAGCATGTGTAAGGTTCAGTGATACCTATTTATTCCGTGGTAATACTTAAATTTATTACGTAAAAAGAGGACTCAAAACTGTGAATATCACCACGTACGGGGCCTACCGTCTCTTCAAAAGAACCTTTACTATCAAAGGTATTTGTACAATTATTTTATTAATTACATTTTTTTTTATAACTCCAATTCCCTCTGCGTATCGCGGAATTCAATAGAATTGGATTAAACGTATTTTGTTAATGTTATTAAATCAAAATGTAGACACATTTTGATGAATGAATGTGATTGAAATGATGAAACAATGAGTTTGAGCGTTGAGAGGGTTTTAATAATGGCGGTAGCTTATTTTGTTTTATAATCTAGAAGGATTATGGATTACCAGGAGGGCACTGAACCGCACCGAATTAGCCGCTTACACAAAGTTAAGACGTTACACATTCCAAATACGTAACGTATCCGATTTCACGTAATTCAATTACAAACACCCAAATAAACATTGCTGTTGTTTCCCCGGGACTTCGCGCGGCAAATGTAGATTTTACCTTATAACTATTTAGAATTTTTCTGTTGCATTGTGTATCACTTTGGAGAGGAGGATTTGGTTTCTGTTAACATCATAATTCGTTTATTGTCAGTATACTATGTGGGAGCTCAGTAAAACACATTTTAATTAATGAATCACATTAATTCACAAGAAATTTGACGCCGCGTACAGAGAGAATCGTGCGAGTGAGAGGGAAGATATATGACAAACATTTGGCGGGAACGCGCGCGCAAAGCAGCAATGGATTGCGTTCGGAAATCCCTTACACTACCTATTATAACCACCCACACTTGTCGGGATTAAAAACATTAAAATAATATATAACATAATAGTGCATAAATTTCCGTATTAAAATAATGTCATTTTTATGTATAAGTTTTTTTTTCACGATCAAAAGTGAGTTATGTCCTTTTTTTGCGAAATCAATTGTGACAACTTAACTTTCAAATTTTAATATAACTATTACTGAAGATACATAATATTCATTTATCTGTGACAACTGTAAATAACTACTTTATATTGAATTCTTACGTTATTAAAATATTTAAAAAAAAAATTATTTCTCATACCAAGTAAAATATGTCATTGTCATTAGTAGATACAAATAACTTAATTAGGAGCTTATTGGATTAAGTGTTTTTTTATTACAATAAAATCCACAGCTCTTAAAACTAAAGATTACAAGCTTATGATGTCAAATCATAGGTACAGTTATTATTGCATTTACATTTCTTAGAACAAATTATCGAAGTGTGAAAAATGACAAGTGTCGTAAATTTTTCTTATGTATTAATTTTGATGTGTTTTTTTAATAAAGAATGTAAAATATCGGGAATCTATTAATGTCGGAAAAAAAATTATCATGGCTGGTATGACCACGCCTTAGTTAAATTCGTTCTATTTTCGTATGCGATACGACGACTAACCAATTACATTACAGTTTGATCGACCTAAGGGCCTTGGGACAAAGAAATAATGAGGAATACATTACAAAGTAAGGGTTGTCAATTAGTTTATTAAATAGTTATTGCGAAATCTTAGTTTTATTTATTTATTTGAATTGGGTTTGCGCTTGACTCTAAACTAAACTAGACATGGCGTAGACAGAGTCGATGGTGGAGTGAGCTCACCCAGAAGGTTCTTGCACTCCCAATCTCCGACGGAACACAGCAAGCTGCTTGGCGCCGAGCTCCGGTGGGAGGGTGGTAGCTACCAGGCGGCACCTAACCGCTGTTAGGATCAATCACAAACTGATATTTGTGATGTCGTTGCCTGGGGTGGACCACTTTAATATATTTACGCTCCGACGTATTATTTTTCGATTCTTCAACCGCTAGTTACTTCTAAAATTACAAGTATCTTCACTGCGATTCCCAAACTGTTTCAAGCTTTTTAGTTAATCAGCCAATCAATCGATAAATAGGCCAAATAATATTCTAATTGACGTGCTGATTCATCGATTATCGTCGAGCATTGTTCTATATGACGTAAGTGCATGAGCATAGTAACTTCCCCATGAGGTGGAGAATTCAAAGGTTATTCCCGTTTGTAAGTAAGACAGGAAAGGACAGACTAACTGGTTGTCTGGCATGAAACCAGAGTTAGTTACTTTCAACAGTTTCAAAATTCTTCTTGTCATCATCATAATCAGCCGCGAGACTGAAGTTCTTCTTCATAGTCGTAAACCTCATGACCGACGGCCGTGATCATCATGTAGTCACACACACTTTTTTGGCAATTTTCATAGAGTGGTTTGCCATTGCCTTTTACATTTTCTCACAATATTAGATTCTGTTAATTTTGATAAGACTGTACCTACTTATGTTATTTACTAAGCCTGAAGGCCTATCGCCTAGCTGTTTGTTTTCACATTGCAAAAGGTAGATAATAATTATTTTTATAATTTAAAAAATTTGCTTTTGCAAAAGTTAGATTTTAGGAAAGCAATAACAGCTTTTTAAATTATTAGAAATCTATACTACCAAAGCGCTGTTTCCACTGCGCCACAAGCAGCTCTTTGCTGATAAATGAATAATACCAATCGCTATGGTAGTGATATCAAATTTAAGCAACCGACGACGCGGTCGTGATTGGATGGGTTCCATTCCGACCATTTAACTGACGACCATGACAAGCATCCCCGTGCTTCGGAAGGCTCGTTAAGCAGTTGGTCCCGGTTACTATCTATATTAGTCTGACAACTAATTATATTAGCTGGGACTAAGCCGGAATTAACCCTAGTCAGAGGCTCTAGATCGGCTTAATAACATCTGACAGTAAGGTTGGTACTTGCCTTACAGACACCCCTCCACCGATCAACACTGAGCCCGCGTGTTGGAGTATGGCTCGTACTTACTCATAGTTGAGGCGAGGTCTTTGCCCAGCAGTGGTATCTATATAGACTGACTTCACTCACTTACTTAGAAATTATCAAAATATGCTGTAGGCCTATAGTTACTAGGTAGGTCCATTTTCTGGTAGTTGCTGCGTATTTTATCGAAGGGTATTTTCTATACTTAACAACTTTACTGCCCTATCAACTTGAATGCAATAAAGAAAGAATAATCAGTCAGTCAATCGAGAAATGGTTCAAAGGGCATTCCAATTGACATTGATCGATTGACCCTCGAATGTTGCAGTGGAGTTAGTCATTGACTTATGGCAACTATCACGTAGAGTGACCAGTAATACGTTAGACAACCAGTAAGTTACATTTTAATGCAAAACCGCAATTACAATACGGGTTGTATTGTAATTGCTATTAAAACAACGTAAGAAACTCGCACCGACACAGAGAAAAGGGGAACTAGAGATAGAACTTTTGGATAACGCTACTGCCAAAAATGTGATAATATGGAAAAAGTTGTTTGTAGAATACCTTGAAAAAAGTACCGTTAACAAAAGAGGAAAATGTTAAAATATTGTGCCGTTTAGAATACAATACGTGATATTCCATAGCTAAATAGATTTGTTCATATTTGGAATCAATATAATGTTCTAGTCCTTAAAAATTGGGGTATTCCCTCAAAAAATGGAGGCACAGACTATTCTAATTTTCGTAGAAACTTTCAAACAAATTGCTTAAATTATAAAACAAAATAAAACTATTTTAACTTATTCGGTCAATTAGTATGGATGGGTTCTCAAAGTGTGTTTCATAGATAAAGATGTTGCATTTAAGCTGAAGAACAAATATCTGAAGTTATAAGATATAAATAGGAACTGCACGTTGTATCTATGAAGTTTCTTTGGTTCGTGTAAATCAAATATTCTGAAGTAGGTATCACGATACGCGTAGAAATGACATACTCACATTCATGAGCGTTGATTAAAACAAGAAAAAAAAATACGCACATTTTTCCCAGCACAAGGAAATAATTGGCCCAGATTTGCCAGAAACTAGTGCGTGCCAACCCTACGAAGGGTGGTACCCCCGTTCGTTTTGTTTTCGGGTCACTCGCCCCATAAGTAGGTAGCCCTATATGTTGATCAAATTTTATTCTTATGCTCGAGTGTTTTTCCAAGATGGCTGCCGAGTTATTGTTGGCGAGATTTCCGTACTTTTAGGGAAATTGCTGATAAAGTTGGGTGTTTGCTTGGTGCATTTTTATTGGCTGGAATAGTGGCGAGATGGAATACTATGGAATTGAGTAATCCCATGGGTTAGCCTAAGAAACATGTTTCTTAGGCTAACATTGACTAGCTATGGCACTACAAATGCTTGACGCGTTTTCAACAATACAACAACAAATTGCCAAAACAAAAGTTTTTGCTTAGTTTGATATTTATCCAACATTTGTTAACAAAATAATAAAGAAAGTATTAAATTTTATTTTATTGAGACTCTTAATACAACCGTACGTATGAACTATTATGTATAATCTGTGATACAACTAAAAAGTTTTATTCAAATTACAGAGATTCTTATTAAAAAAAGATTTGTCAGACGAGAGAGTCACTGCACTTTTTATCTTAGATTCTGGACCAAAATCAAGCTCCTAGCTTAAAAGTAAGTACCTATTTTATTAAAATAAACTTTTGGTATTACCTACTGAAGTCAGACTTTTAGTCAAAACATTACCGAAGTCAAACGTTCTGCTTTCGGCTTTTCCGAAGCTTGAAATATTGTTTTTAGGATTCCGTACCTCAAAAGGAAAAGAGGAATCCTTATAGGATCACTTTGTTGTCCGTCTGTCTGTCAACACCCTTCTTCTCAGGAAAGCGTGGAGGTATCAAGGTCCCTTGTAGCCGTGAAAATTCAAATTTCTAAGTTCAATCCAAAGATACGGCCATTTTAGCCTTATTTTCTAACATTTCGCAAGGGAATAAAAACCACAGGGTACTTCCCATAGACCTAGAATCATGAAAGGCAAGAAGGAAGGTCTTAACAGAACATGTAAAGGAAAAAGTCCGAAAACTGCAAGTTTGTGGAAAAAACTTTAGTGCGCTGGTCCGAATCGAATTCCTGGTTTTTCTTTCTCACTGCACTTGGCTCAGCCAATCTTAAGTTACATAAGTCTGCAGTAAACAAAAGGGGCATAAACATGTTCTTCCAACCAGTCCACGGTCATAACCATTGCGACAACGTATCCGTACGTGCGCACCCGGCTTTATGCCAAAATTCCTAAAGCTGCGTACACACTACGTTCCAAAATAGAACTTTATAAGTGTCGAAAGTGCCTCAAGTGTGTTTCGACAGGACTGTTGCTGAGTGTACTTTAACACGTTTGTTATTTATAGTTGTGCTCAGATATTTGCAACGAGAGAGGTTTTAGTAACTTTTATATTTGACTGGCGTCTGCACCGTTTTTCCTGCTTCTTATCTTTTCAGGATAAAAACCAAATTTGATTTAACCTGTCAAACCCCATAAGACCCGCGATCCGGTTGATAACAATTATAAATTTATAATTATTTTCAAAACTCAAGCAATTATTTTGCAAGTTTTTACGAAATCGAAATTAATTTCGCTAACAAAAATTAATCGACTGTGTCATCCGGTGGGACTTATTAATTTAATTTGAAACATGATATGTGAATGTTTAAATCAGTTCAGCTGTGTTAGCGGGAAGATGTGACAGTTATAGACATACACTTTCGCATTTTAATAATAAGTACCTATGCGCAATAGATTGGGCTGTGACAGTATCAGTTATGGCGTGACCCAAAAACTTCAGATAGGCATGTGAACTGCAAAGAGGTCGCTTATTCGTACATTAATTAAAAGTAACCTAAAGGTTATTTAAATAACGACTAGGTAAAGCCTTAGTAAAATATCCTTGGTTAAATTATCAAACTTTTATGAAGTTGAGCTGACAGTTATAGGTGTAGTCTTACCCTTACAGCATTGTCAGCGGAGACATTGTGACGTCACAATGACGTCATTTGTGACACACTGAACATTGCCACACAGGCCGAATTACAAACCCCTTTCATTTCCTCACTTTTGACAAACACAATTTGAATTAAATATTGATTAAAGCATATAATGTAAATGTATATTATGATTTATGTTAATTACCAACAGGCAAATTTAATTTTTAGTTAGTAACTTCGTTGCCAGATTGTCTGCTTTGTCTCGAAGCCTTAATAGGGCCCAAAACTAATAAAGAGTCATGTTCTGGCCCCTTAAGGGCCAATATTGTTTTTTTTGAAGTACCTTATATGTACGTTTATGTAGCATTTGTTGTCCTAAATTGAATAAACGATTTTTGAGCTTGAGTAAAAATACTAAAGCAACGTGATTATTAGAGATGGGCTTAAGCCGTCATTGAGTAAGTAAATTTTGACATGTATGTACACTATAATGATATGCACATGAGAGATAAATAATGAAAAATAATCTCATATATACCTAGCTCTATTTCTTGACTCTTGCTGACAACAAAATTGCCTTAAGGAAGACTGCTAATTCAACAAAAGAATTTATTAATTTGTCATTATTTTATTATACTTTTTCTCGCTGACATGATTATAGCATTACAAGTTTTGTCTCGATTTCAAAGTGCGGTCATCTATTATATTCAGATCTGTCTGTAGATACAAACTGTATAGTGCAAGAGCTCACTGGTGAATGGTCGTTATGTAACGACATTGCCGTTTTTCCGGCAATGAAAATGGTTATGCTTTTTATGGTGCCGTACAAAAGAGAATTTGTTTTTATGTGAAATAAACCGAATTTATCCCGTAGGCATTTGCATTATATTAAGCATTTGTAGGTACTTAGGATATAATAACTCTTGTAAATGCCTCAGTGTTATTCTTAGGCTCCGCGCAGATGGGCTACCGACCACTGCCAACCGGTGCGGCTGTCGCGCGCCACGCCCTTCGGTCGAGCAAACGAAAGAGGTCGGTGGCCGCTACAATTGACACTTCTCTGCTAGAACTTTTGACAGGTGTTTTGTCAAAATGGCGAGTGGTCGCCACCGGTGGCGTGTCGCGAACACTGAGTAGCGAGTGGCCACCACTAGCTTCACGTGTGCGGCGACGTATTAAAAACGTAAACAGCTTGTCGCTAGCCATTGGTGGCTGTGGTCGGTGGATCGTTTGCGCGGAGCCTTATTGTGTTGTATAAGTCTATAAGTACAGAAATACCTGAAAAGTATTTAAGAAATCAAATTTCCTTGCACATAACAAATTGTGTCATCACCTTTTAATTGAATTACATTATAAATATATTATACAGCGATTTTCCATCAGTAACTTTTTACCCGACATCTTAAAAATCCAGACAAAGGCCCGAAAAGTAGTTCTTATTTAAATAAATAATTCAAATTCATCCTTCCTAGAACACGAAACAAACGTAATGTAAAAATCCCAGTTTATTAAAAAATAATTAGTTCGTAATAAAATCTTTAGCAATGACAAATAATAACAAAAACAGCCAACATTTTAGTCTTCACGGCCCGGGAGCAAATCTCATTATACCGAACTCTTCGATCTACGTTATCTAAAAGCCAGGGTCCTACTGTCTTAGTCACGTCAGTGAATTCAACCAAAAAGTAAAAAGATACCCACTACGATTTCCAACACCCAAACTAAGCGTGAGCTTGTGCTACCGTGACTATGACAACAGATGGTAAAAGTAAAGTTAGTCTATATAGATTCCACAGTTGGACAAAAGCTTCAACTCAACTATGAGGAGGTACGAGCCATACTCCACCACGCGTGGTGGAACTGAGCTCGCAAGCTCAGTGCGGATTGGTGGAGGGATGTCTGTAAGGCAAGTAACGAAACTGACTGTCAGATGTTATCAAGCCGCCAAGATAACAGATAGAAATAAGTTTTTTATGTAAACATTCATTACGAATAAATGCTCATCACAAACATTTGACCCTTGCGGATTCGAATCTGCAACAGCTAATTTCTGAGTCTTGAGCGCGCATTACTACACCAAGACGGTCAGCTTGAGTGATTGAGATGGCAGGAGTCGAATATACGGACATAGTCTTCCATAGTAGGACCTCTAAAGTGGATTTGATAACAAGTTGGATCGATGCGCAAACAGATCAAACGCAGGTATCCGGAGTGGTTTTATTAAATTTGACTGTTATAAAGATTATCCTTAAAACGGGAGGTCCATTTTAAGGATAATCTTTATAATTATTTTTATACCTTAAGGAATTTCTTTGAAAGTTTTTAAGATATTAAATTAAATTTCGCTCACAAAAATTGATCGACTGTTTAAAGAAACCAAAAATTCGCACACAGGTAGGATTTGAACCTACGACCTTTGGCTAACCGGGCCAACGCTCTTACCAACTGATCTACTGTGCAGTTCATCCAAGCGTGTGAAATTGTTGGTCTCTTTTGTCTTACGTCATTGCGTGACGGCAGCGACATCTACCCGAGCTGCATTGCAACAGCAGCGAGTCAAGTAGTTGTTATTCTTTACAGAATAAATTCAACTTGAATGATAACGCTTTCGCTATTCAATCGTTTTTAATATTTTTTAACACTCACAGTGTTTTTCTTATTTATATAAGTTTAAATAAGAAACTAAAAATTCGCACATTGTTTGATGAACTGCACAGTAGCTCAGTTGGTAAGAGTGTTGGCCCGGTTAGCCAAAGGTCGTAGGTTCAAATTCTACCTGTGTGCGAATTTTTGGTTTCTTATTTAAACTTATATAAATAAGAAAAACACTGTGAGTGTTGAAAAATATTAAAAACTATTAATCGACTGTGTCACCCGATAGGACTTGAACCCACGACTCTTCGCTATCCGCGCGAATGCTCTTACCAACTTAGCTACGGGGGACGTTAGTAAGTCGACGAATTTTTGTAAGTACTTGCTACGCCAGTAAGCCGGCGATCGATTTCATCAATACTTGGGGAATGTACCCGCATGTATCCGATGGAAATATTTTTACAAATATTTGACCATCAGTTAAGATGAAATCAGCTTAACTTATAATTATTTTTATAGCGAAGGGACCCGGACCCGGATAGCGAAGGGACGTGGGTTCGAGTCCCACAGGATAGCACAGTCGATTAATTTTTTGAGTGAAATTCAATTTGAAAACATAAGTATAGAAAAAACAAAACACTTGACTGCAAAAAATATTGTATTTTTTAAATGTTCTTTTTACTGGCTTTGATTTGATACCCGTATTGCTATGGTAAGGAAAAAATTATACCCCCCCTTCCCCCTTTATTTCCATTTGCGGGCGCCATTTTTTAAATGTATATAGCCTATGTCACTCTCACAATTTTAAAAAATTCAACGACACCTCATATGTCAAAGACTGTTTAGCCGTTTGGGCTGAAGGGCGTGCCAAACAATTATACATACATACTCTCGAAATACATAACCCTCCTTCTACTTAAAAAAATCGCGATTTCTTGTGACGATAACTTAACGCAAATGTCAGATTTCAGGAACAAAATTTTGTTGCACATTTTCTTAAAGTTTTATTTATGCGACAAAAAAAGAGTCCTTCTCTCTTACTTTTTTTAATTTTTATAACAAATGAATAACAATGAATGTAAACTTGTTTATCACTTTAGGCGTAAGTTAGACAGACAATGTTAATTTTTCAATTCATAACATTATTTACAGATTAGAGTGTTAAGCCAAAGTAGTTCCAAAGAAGCTTATAGTTAACACAATATCATTTGTATTGGTACCAGAAAGACATCCAATTCATATTTTGAACAGGATTATGTTAACAACATGCAAATTTCTTAAAGATATGCAACATTGCCCTTCTTTAATATTATCAAATAAAATGTAAGAAGGTATCTTTGAATGTAACAATGTAAGTTATGAATATTAAATGCGCGGTATCAATTCTTAAAATACACTTTATGTAAAATAGGAACACTGAAATAGCTACGAGTAGTTATATTTATCTGTAAAATTGTGTTATATTTGGGCATGCAAATCCTAGAAAAATAAAAAATAAAGATATATCATAATAATGTTTAAATAAGTAAGAAAAAGCAAATAAAAAACCAACAATCCACAAATTTAAAGTATACAATGCAGGCCAGTTTTCTTATACAAATAGTCAAAGTAACCAAATTGGTCAAAAAAACTAAAACTAAACTAAAAACTTAATTTTGAAATGTCAATCCAATCGGTAGTCAATTTGATAATGATAAACTGGTCTTTATTAAACTAATCATGAACTTGAACAGACTGATTAATAACTAATAAGATAGCCACGGTTAAATAAAAACTGAATCAATATTTTCATAATCATATTTATGATATTTATATCTCACAGTCTGGAGTGGCTACACGAACTTTCAAATATTAATAAACCATATATTAGATCGGCAAATGTTTATATTTTGATAAAATGCGAGTGCTGTAATAAATTTTGTGCGTATCTTATCGATTGGCGAAAGCTTTGGGTATCTTTAAATATCTTTGATCGATCGGTGCGGCCTTTGCCAGAAATTTATATCTTCTTTACGAATCTATGAACACTTCAAACCGACAATAGTTGAGTGGGCTTAAAATGGAACCTGTACCGTTATAAGTCAGCCTATTAGATCCCACTGCTGGGAAAAGGCCTCACCTCAACTATGAGGAGGAACGAGCCATACTTCACCACGCGGTCTCAGTGCGGATTGGTGGAGGGGTGTATGTAAGGCAAGTGACAAACCTTACTGTCAGAAGTTATCAAGCCGCCCTAGGGCCTCTGACTAGGCTTAACGACTAATACCACGGATATTAGCCGGGACCAACTGCTTAACGTGCCTTCCGAAGCACCGTTAATGGATCAATAATACATGAAATAACTTGGACTACATTTCGTATTGCAGAAATATACCGTTGTTTCAAATTCCCATAACACACGCCCAGTTGCAGGAATAGTCATTAAATTTAAATGCCTCCATTACCTAGCTACTGATGTGGCATTAATTTTTCAGGATTTCCTTTAAAACTGTCAAATTGATGCCACAGTAGTAGCTAATGGAAGCATTAAAATTTTCTTGTTTGTCGCTGAGCGACGGTTACTTACTTACTCGTACTTTGGAATCTGAGCTATGATGTTGTCTAATATTTAAAAAAAATACTGGCAGATATTTCTCGGTGGCTCGAATGCGATAAGAATGCAGATAACATACGATACTTGGGTTCACTATGAGACGATATACGACGAATGAAAATGGCCATAAAATTAATTAAAACAGGCCTGGTTATTTATACACTGAAAACTGAATTTATACACTGAAAAAGTCTTGAGCAAAAAAAAACTAATCTGTTTTATATTGTGACTACATAACTAGAGTGTCCATTACTACAACAGGATTTTTTTAATAAATAATTATTTAGCGATGACGAAAGATTTTAAAATACAAATTCGATTAAATGAGTCCCATTTTTATTATTAAGCCAATAAGATCCTAAGTTGTGCTTTTCTGATCCTTTGCCACTCAACGCCAGATGGAGACACAAACTCTCTAGTTTGAAACAGGAAACTTCTCTAAGTTTCCTGTCAAAATTAAGGATGGGGTGTACACGATAAACTGAACAAAAAGTATCGATCTAGCTAGACATCAAATTTTGTCCCGGAAATAATGTTTATAAATCTTTATGTTTATAAAACAAAGAATGCTCGTTACATGAGTTATAAAGAAACTAAAACTTTTGCAATGATTTTGATTTGTAAGATCGGGATTGAAATATATTGTATTAGGATTCGTTCGACATTGTTCGACATTTGCGCGGAGAAAGGAATACGTAATAAATGTAAGTATTACTTACTTATTATTTAGTTATATAAAACAAAGTCTTTGGCTATGTTTGATAAAAATCACAAAATAGCGAATGACATATTTTTTACAACTCCCACAATATGGGTATCAAATGAAAAGGCTTGTTTATACTATACAATATTATTAACTTCAAGGGGCTGGAATGGCCGCCACCACAAAATGGCAAATTGATTTTTTTTCACAACTTTTTCAATATTGGTTTTAAATAAAAGGGCTTGTTCGGCTTGATAAGTAAGTTGCAATATAAAAAGTCGGTTCTGGCGATTAAAAAAATTAAATTATAAATTTTTGAAAACATATGCATATGTATGATATTTAGGGATAACAATTTTATATCACGGTAGCCGAACGGCCAACCCATATATTTTAAATAGGTATGAAAGTGTAGAGTTAGAAGCTTGGCTCTACATGAGATCTGATGACTTGTTGATTGTGTGAGTCATATGGTCTCGTCTTGGCTGAATTGTAAAAAATAATATTTAGATAGGATTATTACCTCTTCCTTAAATTAATAAATCAAAGTATACATAAAGCTTTGTATGATAACTCCGGTCGAAAGGCTCGTAGACAGGTTTTCAAGTGTCACTGTCTTTAAGGTCCCGGATTCGATCCCCGGTCGGGTTTAATATAGAAATCCAAATTTTCTTCATTGTCTCGGGTCTGGGCGTATGCTACCACCGTTGTTTTAGATTTCTTAATAATATATATTTGTTCCTACTTAAGTGTACTTTGCCCAATATTTGACAACTGATTGTAATGCAAAGTTAAGTAGGTCACCCATATGTATGAAACGGCCGCTTTTTTGTGACCATTCCAATTTGGTCAGACTATCATTCATTAGCTGTTGTTTTGGGTTTTGGTGGATATCTTCTTCAAATTGGCCATATTTCAAGCTGGAATTTACAGCATGTATCCTTTGACTTACCCACTAGTTATTGGTTTATACTAGAACATCTTTAATTGATTCAGTTGTTTGCATTTTCACGTCAAGTTTATGCAGTATCAGTAAGGATCCAAAAGTAAGTTAATTCAAGAACAGACGTATACATGGTCTCTGAACGGTTCACAGTTGTTAAGAAGAACAAGACCATTCAAATACTGTCATCAATGAATTCACTGGTTCTCTAATTTAAGCGCTATCTCGTATTTTATGTTTTTCCAGAATTCTTCATAGCTTTTTAACTGTATACATTTCCTTAGATCCAATCATTGGACTTATAGTCACTATTTAAAGCCTATTCATATCCGTTTATTCTACGGCCGCACATGCGATGGGGTTCGAGATAGAAGATTTTGCGAAATGTCACTCCAGCAGAAAATTTAATATCTCTATAGCGGTATGGCCCACAGTTTTGATTTTAGGTGCCACATTTGTAGAAAAGTAAGATCTACACGCCCATATACTTTGTTTTACTGTCAGACCACTATTTCAAAATCTTCCTTCTGGAGAGACATTTCTCCAGCAGAATCCGTTTTTCCGCTTTTACTGGAAAACGAAAACCCTTACTATTTTTTTATTTGGCGCACATTAATAGCAGATTACGCACTATTTTTCTGCATAATTCAATTTGCTGTAGATCACCCTTTCCTGTTGGAGTAATGGACACATAACTAGAACTAAATTAGTAGATAGCATCTTTTTGTTAAAATAGGCTTACTTAGGTTCTGATATCAATTCTGATAAACGATAAATCTAATTTGATACACATCTCTTGCATTTGTTTGTATTCGGAAATGCGATAATGTGCAATATTTACCTACAAGTTTTATTTTAATAAAAAAAAATATATATAATTTGTTAAAATTATTTTTTATTAGTATTTAAGTAAATTAATTCTCTTTCGACATATTACAATCGATTGGCAGTGTGCAGTAAAACCAAAGATGTTTTTTGTTACACTGTCTCTAAATATATTCAGACTAAGACTAATATTATGAAAACTTATTTAGGCTCTTATTATCTGAAATAATTATGCTTTCGCAAAAATATACATTTTTTCTACAACATCACAATTTCTTAGTAAAACTCATCCACGTTACCAATTAGTTAACATAATTTATGATTGTTCAAGAGTCGTGCGAAAATGAGATAATCGAGTTACTCGATTATGAATCATTAGTATCATCACTCTCGATTACCTCATTAGTGTGTTAAGTAATTAACGTCACTGGCATTCCGCGCAGATTCAATTTAAAATTCAGTCAAGTCAGAGAAGCGTGTAAGGCGTCTGCCACAATACCACATCACATATGCTTAGAAGTAGATAAGAGGCCAGCGGAATACCACTAGGCGAAATAAAATATCTCCTGCTCTTTAAAAGTATCGACACCCTTTTATTTTCAAAAGTTCTAAAATACATTGCAACTTAATTTCTAACCAAATAACTTCATACAAATTCCCCCCCACCCCCTTTTTGAACTATATCCAAAAAAAAATACTAAAGGAAGATAATTCACATTCACACGTTTGAAAAAATTTACAATTATAGGTAATATTTGCATAGATACGTACAAGCCATATACATCGAATATCTATATTAAAATAAAATAATTAACGCAAATGTATTTATCCTGTTTACAGTAAGTTGTGTAAATAAGGAAATTAAGTTTAAATCATATGGTAATATAATTGAATTGACGAAGTATTTTAATGGTATGATTAAAATTGGAGTCAAGTTTGTTGCATTAACCTAACAATATAAGATTTATATTTCACAAAAATATAATTACTAATTCACGCCCATTTTGCCAAGTTGCCTGAAAGAGAATGCCTTAACCTGTCATAGCCCATAAGACCTATTCTATTGTGCCTGAAAACATGATACATGAAGGCTTAAGGCCAAAGGTAAATATCAAGTTTTTGCAATAAATAACATAAATAATACATGACGATACGACATAGATAAATAACAATGCTGTCCTAACATTGCGTTGCAGCATTTCGACTACGGCGGTCAATGTCAACAGGGAATAACTTAATTGTGTCCAAGTGTGTGCAGTGTGCACTAATAGTCCCTACGTATACGTAGTTCGTTATGACGGCAGTCCGACAGACCGGAGGAGATTCAGGTAACTTTCATTACAGAACCAACAAAACTTGTGCGTGAATTTATTTGAACCTCACTGAAAACTTAGTGGAATTTAACTATAAGAAAAGAAAAAAATCTTCAAATTAAGTTACATCACATTTCCATCGCCATTTAGAACCGGCCGAAGTATCGAATCTAAAGCGTCTATTATAAACGCCAGCGTCTTTTGTTAACGCTAGCGAGTGGGGCTAAATCATTGAACTTTCTACATTGTGGTGACTCGATCGTTTGAGGTCGCTTTATCGCGGGATATCTAGAAATCGTTACGTTTAATTAATGAGTTTTAATTAAACGAGACAACGAAGGGCGTGGTTATCGATGTGTTCTTTCACGTTGATATATTGCGTGAGATGCACGTTAATTGGCCTATGGGAAAAAAGTAAATAGCCTGTTAGAAGAATAATATTAAAAAATTATAAAATAAAGATACTGGATATCTTTTTTGAACATACTGAGTCAAACCCCAAATATAATGAAAACAGGGCAAGCAAATGATGATGAATGATGACTTTTGAGTTATGGAGCCCAGTTCCGTAGTCCTGACACGGATCCCATATAGTTTCGTCATGCCCGTTTGTCTCTCTGTCTGTCCGAGGTTTTGCTAAGAGACCGTTATTACTAGAAATCTGTAATTTTCCAGGTGTTTGTATATCAAACACGCCGACAAAGTGGTAGAATATAATTTTAGAATTTTGGGTAGGGGATGTTTTTTTTCTTCGTCTACCCCATCGTGTGGTAGTTTTTGTAACTATCTTTTATTTATTAGGCATTTTAATTTTAAAATGACTTAGTGTTTTCTAATACTATCCTTCGATTGAATGCTCCATTTACGAAATATTTAGTGTAATTTTTTTTTGTCTTGACTACCGTCTTGGTGTAGTGGTTCGCGCCCCGGACTTCTAAACCAGCGGTTGCGGGTTCGAATCCCGCAAGGGGCAAATGTTTATATGATGAGCACGAGCATTTGTACCTAAGTCATGGATGTTTATAAATGTATATAAGTATGTCTATCCGTTATCCTAGTCACCATAGCACAAGCTCACGCTTAGTTTGAAGCTAGATAATTGGTGTGTTTGTTGAAACAATTTATTTATTATTATTTGTGTTCATTAGTTGCGTCCAGTTGCTTGATTGATTGCAGCACTAAATGTTATCTCAAGTTCCTGTTATAAGTTTGGGGCTTCGGCCTCACGGTCTCTTTCCTACAACTCTTCCAGTCACTATCTAACGTTCCAAGTTTTGCAACTACATATATGCGAGTTTTCGGACTTTAAAAAATGTGCCTTCCAAACCAATGCTCAACGAAAGCCAAGAGTTAACAGAGGAAACGTTTTCCAAATCGAGTCTGTGGTTGAGACAAGTCTCTCGAATCATGGAGAGGCTCCTGAGGGCTGGAGACGTCGCAAACGATTGTTGAAGTGGCAATCTACGATCGATTGGAGATAAAAGGAAAAACGGTAAAATTACAGCTAGCTGAGAAACAGGCGATTGTACCTAAATTACAAACTCCTATACAAACTACCATTTCCTTTTAACCCCTTTTGTGGATAATCTTCTTTTCCGGGACTCAAACTATCTCTATACCAAATTTCAACTAATCCGCTTCATCGGTGTAAGCGTAAAAAGTAACAGACACACAGAAACACGTGTCATCGTTGACCACTAAATTTTTAAAAATATCTGACTCATTTGATTTCATCGTGCTATTTATTATAAATTTTTATAGTTGTAATTTTTGTTTGTAGCATTTTAAAGAGCTTATATTGAAGTCCGGTCATTATCTGGGAATACTGATTCTTTAAAAGCCATCAGAAACTGATCCATTTATTTGGGAGCTTACGAAGCTACAGAAAAAAACAAAAATACATCACGCATACTCTAACTTTGATATATAGGTAACACCTTTTAAGGATTCGGTACCTCAACCGGAAAAGGGGAGAGACCCCATAAATATACAGATTCAGGGTTGTCAACACTTTCGGTAAAAAAACAATTTATTTACTTAGTATGGGAAAAAAAATGGTTTATTTTTAACTAAAACTTTTACTACTTAATGTTCACCTTACATACATACATACCCTTAAATATTATTTCGCCTTTTTGGTACACCCTGTATTATAGGATCACTTTGTTGTCCGTCTATCTGTCTGTCTGTTCGTCTGTCAGTCAGTCAAGACCCTTTTTCTATGAAACACAAGACGTTGTTTCAAAAGTGTTGCTGTTACGCAACTTGACATCTTTGATTCAGATATGGCCAAGTTCCGAAAACTTATATTGAGGATTTGCTGGGACTATGGAGCTAAATAAAAAAAATGTTCACTCTGTAAAACCATAATTAATATCAATATATTTATACATTTTGGTGATACCTACTTAAATGTTTTTGTGCATGCACAAAGTGGAATATTATTTAGTTTGTAACCCTTAAAAATTGTATCTCGTTTTTCATTTTAATTGTATTCTGTAAAGTGTGACTAAATAAATAAATAAAAAATACACAGGTTTGTACGAAACCCTACGTGAGCCCGACTCGCATTCACCCGGTCTTGTGTTTGGGGTTAAAATTGAAATACCTTCATTATTTCTGACCTCTACAGCCGATAAATATCTTGATATTCGTAATATCAATGACTGTCATCCAACCAAGTACAATATTTCGAGAGAAATATAAGTGTCTGTGGGTTTCGGAGCACTCGAAATGGAGGCTTTAGTGGCAATCAGTCGGCAACGATTGGGATGGTATTTGAATAATGAAAGCTTCGAAATATTCCGTCATTCGGAGAGCAACTGATATTCAGAAGAGTATTTGAAAGGGCTGCAAGTTGGGTTGTTTAAAAATAAGAACTTGTATAGAAAGCGTTTTGTTTTTCTACAAGAAACGATAGTAATTGCTATTATAATATCTGTGGTAATTGAAATAACGACAAAATAGACAAGCTACCAAGCATGAGGCAAAACGCGCGAAAAAGGACTTAACATGTGAAATAGTTAACTTTAGTTTGACCATATTTAACACTTCTAAAAAACTAGATACCTATTAGTTTTCATTTGAAAAGGGTGGAAAAGACGATATGCATTACTAATTACCTCAAATAATTGCAAAGTAAACGACACATTTACTTGAAAAGCTATTTAACTTTACTTGTGCTCAAATAAGCAACTTTTCCTTAAGAACATAGTTGCACCAAATACAAAATTACGTCACAAAATTTGCAACAAAAGTTGCAACATTTGTGATGAGACCTTTTCAGGTGTAACCATCGGACTGGTAAACAGGGCAACCTTGTTTCGTCCCTGTAATTAGATTTGCTTATTAATTAGATAAAGTTCGCACTACAATTCTAGATTAATCGCATTTACATCGTCTGGATAGTGTGTAATCTAATACTAAATAGAGTATAACAATTTGCAAGGGTAATGAAATATTTAGGGAAAAGTTAAGGTTCCTACGTTATTTGTTTTTAGATATATAAGTCAATTGATAAGTTCTATCACTAAAGTATTCATGATACGAAGTGTGTGGTGTTATAACCAGAAAAACTTACGTATTACGCAACAGCAAAAATAATATTGAACACTGAAACTGGTATAGACACAATTTAATCAATATAAGACTTTGGCAAATAGCTAGGATAAGAAATATCTTTGCAAGTTATTACAAAAGTACAAATATTTGAAATGCTTGCTGCGCCAGTGAGTCAGCGATTGATTTCATCAATAATTTGGATAATGTACCCACAAACATTCGACGGAAATATTCTTGCAAATATTTAACCGTCAGATAAGAAGAAAACCTAATCTTGGAAGCTAAATTTGATAGGGATATTGAGGACGAAAGTTTGAATGGGAAAATGGATATTGCGAAGAAGAATACCAGGGAAAATGTTAATACCAAATAAGATTATGTAGCCAGGTTACTTATATAGCGTGACATCAAAACATAAATAGGGTCTTAAATTGCACAAAATGAAAGTCCTGAATGGTCGTTCTATACAAATTGAAGAGTTTCGATCGCAAATTCTCCTGTTCCCATGTGGCAATTTAATCACATTATTGTACTAAGAAAGTAAGAAGTGAAGCGGTGGGAACACAGATGTTTCGTGCGGGTTTGTCTTAGACGTCTGCTCGACACTTTAGAATGTCTTGACAAAATGAATACTGAACTTGTTAATATGGCTTGTATGGAATAGATGCGTACAAAATCAGAATTTGATGGTTTTTTTTAAATTATGGGTAATTTCTTTACCCATGATACAAACATAAAACTGCCGTTACAGGTAAATTTCATCAATCAGGTTCAGCATCACATTAGACTATGACTTATTACTTGTGGTGTGACGAAATGTGATACTAAAACAAACCTTTACCCTCTTATGACAAATACTAGGTTTAATATTACAATAATCGAATTTGTCGACCGTCTTGGTGTAGTCGTTCGCGCACCGGACTTCTAAACCAGGCGGTTGCTGGTTTGAATCCCGCAAGGGGCAAATGTTTGTGTGATGAGCACGAGCATTTGTACCTAAGTCATGGATGTTTATATGTATTTAAGTATTTCTATCCGTTATCCTAGTCACCATAGCACAAGCTCACGCTTAGTTTGGGGCTAGGTAATTAGTGTGTTTGTTGAAAAAAAATATTTATTTATTTTATTTAATCTTATAACCTTCAATCGAGCAATTCTTGCATATTTATTTTATTATATTTATATATTTTTGATCTCGAAAACGGCTCTTACGATTTCGCTGAAATTAAATACTTAAGTTTTGTACAATTTCAATGGAAATTATACGTAGGTGTTACTCTTATACGCTGAATATAAACGATCTCTACACATTCATTAAGTAAAGATCGAGTCAGGTAATAACTTCAGACTCGACACTTGACACATGAAAAGCAGAGTTGTCAACCTTTTATAAGTATGAAGCGTGTGCGTGTATGAAGGGCTCTTTGTAATTATGGCACATGTTCTAAAGAGCTCTTTTGACACTCAGCATTATTTGAGTCTTGGAATTTTTAATGAGGTATGTGTTACTTAGTTGGTTCTTAGAAATTGTAGCGACTTGAAGTCGCGGGCTCGAGAATTGAAAGCTCACAAAGAATAACCATTTACTTAAACTTATCTAAATAAGCATGGTTTGAAAGTACAATTAAGTATTGTCATAAGATTTTTTTTATTTTTTATTAATTTCATAATCAAAATTTAATGTTTGGAAAGAAGTTCTTTATTTAGTGTGCACGACGACAGTCTTGGTGTTATGGTTCGCGTTCCTGACTACAGAACCAACTATTATTTCAAGTGTCTACAATCAAATTGTGTTTCATAGCGCAATCAAGATTAGCCTGTTCGAACAATAAAATAGTTTCCTAAAATAACTCGTGAGTGGTTTAATTTATAAATAGTTTGAAGAATTGTTCTTTAGGCGAGACTAAAATAAACTTTGTTAATGTTGAATTGCACGAACCCAAGCGGTTGGTAGTTACAGATTAATATCGATATGGTCGTTAAATCTAAATTTAAGTGCCCAATAAACAGGGCCAGGCCTGTGTATCTCCCCGCGTAGGTAGCAAAAACATACCTACGCGCGGCGACCCTTACTTAGGGGCTAAAACAAGTTGCGTGTCGCTACCGGCCAGCGACACGCTCGCGCGTTTATTCACCGGCGGCCGCGCGGCTACGTTGCTGGCTGGACGAGAATGAATAAAGTACTAGAAAGAGGCGCTAGATGGCGTTAGAAGCTTCTCCTAGCAGTCAACCCTATCGCGTCGCGTGATATTACGTCACTGAATAGGTTTAGTGTATTATGAATCATATTCCAGAGCAATAAGTATAAAATTATCTTGCAATGGATTTTTGTAGGTGTCTACACGAAAATGTGCTTGACTCTGAGGCGAACTAAATTACGCCATATTGTTGACGAGATTGAGTAGACATTTCTCTGAATACAATTGCTAAGTCATACTTCTGTACGAAGTACTAGTACTTATTCTGTGACAGGGCGTCCCGTTAATGAAGAATAATTCTTTAGGTACGGATTAGTTACATTATGTTCTATTATATGCCAAAAATATTTTTAAGTAAAATTTCATCTTTAAAGTGTTACCATTTTCGAGGAATAAATATTTAACTGTTGTATGACGACTACGATTAATGATTTTTATAATTCTATTATATTTATTTTAAAGAGTATTGACTCTTGAATATTCCAAACACCAAAAGCCCAAAGATGGCAACACTTTTACTTGAATTTTTTTGACACATTAAAGGGGCAAAAAATAACACAATCAGATGCCGAGTTGAAAATCGTTTTTTTTTCCTCTGTCACGTTTTCACGCCCTAGCGGCTGAACAAATTTTAATGAAATTATGAATGAAGATAGTTCTCATTTAAAAATAGTTGAAATGGGGGACGATAGTTTGTGTACGGAATCTGATATTTGCAAAGCCACGTGGAAGAACTTAGGTAGAAGTTTGTAAGAAACAAACAAATTGTTTTTACCAAAGTATCACTTTGTGGTTTCTATAACATTGTTTGTGAATGTAGATTCGTAATTTTTAAGCATAATTCATAGCACTTGGTTTACGAAGTAAGTAATCAGCTACGAAGTTCTCATATAGGAAAGTATTTAAAAGCGAATTTACACAATTTACATACTTAAGTGTAAAGTTAGGTCCCTATGTTTTAATGTAAACACACAAAAAATATTTAAGATTTTTAAGTATACCTATAAAACTAGTATATACTATGTTAGTAAATAAATAAATAATAAATAAATTGTTCCAACAAACAAACTAATTACTTAGCCTCATACTAAGCGTGAGCTTGTGCTATGGGGACTAGGATAACGGATAGACATACTTAAATACTTTTATAAACATCCATGACTTAGGTACTAATGCTCGTGCTCATCACACAAACATTTGCCCCTTGCGGGATTCGAACCCGCAACCGCCTGGTTTAGAAGTCCGTGGCGCGAACCACTACACCAAGACGGTCGTCAAGTAGTTTTTAAATATGTTCCTAGAATAAACGAAGATCATACATATTACAAAGTATACTCGTTTATTAGGCTTAAACCCTATTAAAATAGAAGGTCCAATATTATTTCTCTTTTCTGTGTTACATGAAATTGTTTCAGGCTTACAACCTGAGATTTAATATCTACAAGCCTTGTGAAATATTGCTCAAAGGATCCAGCGATATTGCAGTTTAGATCCGCGTGAACAGAGACGAAGATATATTTTATGAAATATAACTAGTATATTATACTTCTTTATAAGGAAAATGTTTGAGAATCATGAACATATAACAACAACAAACTTTGTCAGTTAAAAAGGACAGAATAATTTGATAAACCTAGTTAGACCTAGTTCCAATTGGACTAAATCCTAACTAATCGAGTGGTGACTGCTGAAACTGTGCAACGTATTTTATTTATTATTAAGTCTAAATTTAATTAAGTCTTTTTCTACTGAGACAGAATCCCCGTTATTCCAAAAACTTAGTACCGGGTTTAAGCCAGAACTAAGCTATTAGCTAGCTAATAGAAAAGCGTTTCTCAATCAGGGTATGTCACGAATGTGTCATTCATTCCTCTATTGTCGGCTAATATTTAGACCTATTTAAAACCTGGTCTAATTTTTTTGTAATAACACCGAACATGTTTTAAGTTTTTAAACAATCCAACACAGTCCAAAATTCGCTAATTATTACAAAATGAAATGCTACCCTAGTACCAACGCTTAGTTTTAAGGTAAGTTATTGGTGCGATTCTTAAATATATTATCTTAATAACTATAATATATCTACTACACATATAAAAATAATCAAGCAACATTGCCATACTTGAAATCATATCTGTTGAGTTTTACCTAAACACTGTACAGTAAGTCTATTTTTAAGACCGAATGATGAACCCGTTAAGGCAGATGTTCAGTTTATATCGTCACTTGGTCGTGTAAATATCTATTAAATCCGCCAGGCAAGCAGATGATTAGAAAGGTCAAGAGTGAGCCGGGAAATTAGGTTGGATTCCGTACGTGAAAATCCAAAATAAAACGTTAGAAGCTTGGATGGAGCTTTAACGTTTTCACCTATGATCGATCAGATATAATTGATGTTAGAATATGGACTTATTGTCGTAAGAAAAACAAACAAAAAGAGCAAAATGGGAGATAGAAGTTGTATGAAACTCAAAACTTGCACAAATCTAGTTGAGGTGTTATGGCATATAAGAGACATAGGTATACATAGCAGCTCTATCGCATTAGCGTGAAAATTATGTATGGGATATTTGCGTTTATTAAAACGCAAATAAAATAAATAAATTATTAAATTGTTCCAACAAACACACTAATTACCTAGAGACTCCTCATACTAAGAGTGAGCTTGTGCTATGGTGACAAGGATAACGGATAGACATACTTAAATACTTTTGTAAACATCCATGACTTAGGTACAAATGCTCGTGCTCATCACACAAACATTTGCCCCTTGCGGGATTCGAACCCGCCACCGCCTGGTTTAGAAGTCCGTGGCGCGAACCACTACACCTTGATGGTCGTCAATATCCAATACTAAAACTGTAAAAATTGAATGTGAACTACCATTGTCGCTGTATCAGCAGAATAGAGCCCTCAAAGCAGGCAATATAGGCTAAACAATTTTTTATGGGTTTAACTCACAAGAAATGCTATGATTTTTATTATTTAAAGTGATGACTTCAACAAAGCCACTTTTGGTATTTTAGTAATGCTGCTAATGGATACAGAAAAAGTAAAATAAAACCAATATCACTAATGCAAATAATACAGAAATTATATGTTTTTGCTAAACACAAAAAAATACTAACATGGATAGGTAATTACTAAGTATATTAATTTTATTTATTCTAAATTGAGCAAAAACAGAAGTACAAATGGCGAATGCCTTATGGCATTCTCTATCAGTCAACCATTGATTTATAAATAAATTATAAATCATAAATAAAATGCTAAGCACGTAAATTGCATTTTTGGAATACATAAATGTTTTTCAAATAACAGTAGGTATGAAAAGTGTATTATATTTAAAGAAAGGCAACAATCACGAAACCGTATTTGAAACATATTGAACTGAACGGTAACAGAGAATACAGAGTTATTGGTGTTCTGTTCTGTCCGCCAATGAATAAATACTTAAATCTTTGTAAGGCCAAGTAACATATTTAAGCTTATATTTACGAGTTTAGACAGCATATAAAATACATATATCAAAATATGATATGTAAATAATTGGCAATCGTTAATACTAGTCGTACCCGACATACGTTGCAATTTGCATATCACGTAAGTACCCATATAATTTTTGGGACAAGACGTCCCCGTAACGCCAGAACTTTATTTGAATCTGATCAAAGGTTTGGGAACATAACAAATAAACATCGATTATTACTAGTCGATTCGATCGAGATTATGCAATAAAATTAAAATATAAAATAGTATAACTTTTACAACTTTCTCCTCGCATTGTTTATCGCCAGTATGCCCATGATCACGGTCCATGTAATTGGGCCAAACATTGTAAAAAATAACAAAATAATTAGAAAGCTACGTTGCATGAATTCCCGTTTTGTTATAATGTTATTGTCAAATAGTAAACAGTCAGTACGGTGTGACATCACTGTAAGCTTATAGGTACAAGTTAGAAACCAATATAAAAAGTTAAAAAAAAAAGATGTTTTTGACACCATGCCGATACGCGTTAAAGTTCTTAAGTAATAATTATCTACAAATAGACAAAAATAGTCGGAAAATGTGGTGTTGTGGTGATGAATACAGCGAGTAGTCTTTATTCGACCGAAAATAGGTGTAATTAGTCGACAACGACTATGGATAAGCCATAAATAATTTACTAAGGTTATTTTGACGGCATTTACCCGGTAACACTGGCGATGATAATGGCATTGATACAAATTAAATTTAAATTTATTTAGTAATCAAAATTGTGTAATGTATTCTGTCGGACTAAATGACAAATCAATAACATATATAGCGAAAACTGAATGGCACCAACTAGCAACATGATAGTTTGAAGAAACCAATATGAATCTTATCTAAGTAATGACGAAAAAACACGATGTGATACAATGAAAAATATGGAAACGAAATGGAGACGTATGAAATAAAATGGTGTGTATTTGATGTGAAAATTGGGAAAGTAAATGGACTTATAACTTAAATTATTATGAGATTATGGTTATCTACGACACAATACAATAAAAGAAATGACAGAAAAAAAAGAGGTGATTGAAAAATTAAAGCTACTTAAAATACATAACATAACCAACAAATTGACAAATGAAGTCGGCAAAAAGCAAGTAACGAGCACCCAAAAAGGGTCATCGCCCAATTATCGACAAATATGAAATAAAAACTTCAGACTTGCGCTTTCATTCGCATCGAAACGCTGAAACCACATTATCCTTGATACGCCCGTCTCGGTCCCCTCACGCGAATATGTACCTCTGTTTCCAATAAAAAAGCACCATAATCGCTTGTAACTCCACTACCACTCCCGTTCTGCCTAGCACACTTCACGGTGACGTCACCACGCGTTTTCTTTTTAAAATGAAAGGTACTCACGCCGCGATGCTCTTAGATAGTGGCCAGCGCTCCATGGAAGCCTGATACTTCATGTTTTCAATCTGCTTTTTCAATGCCTCTTTGTCCATGGCTGAGAGAATACTGGGGTCCATCGCGCAGAATCTGTGGTATAAAACACGCACACATGGTTAGTTGTGTGTGGACAGCGTGCCGGGTGAGGCGGTGTGCGGCGGTGCGGGGAGTACAGTGGGAGAGAAAAGCGGGAACGCGCTTTGCTTCGGGAAACAATTTTTGGATAGAAGATTAATTATTATTAATATTGACGTTGGTATTTAAATTATCAGTGTTGTTGTAGTAAACATCTCATAATTAGACGTATTTGTTTTTAGGAATATTGTAATAAAGAAAATTTCAATTGCATTTTTATTTATATATAAATAATTATATATAAATATTATATATAAATAAGTAATAGTACTCGTATATACGAGTACTATTACTTATTTATTTTAAAAAATATCAGTTTATTATACTATATTAAATAGGAAATAAGTTATAAGGGATTAGTCAGAACAGAACATAAATAAACATTTTTATGGTCGTAATTTTTAAGTAAAATTAAAATTAGATATTTGGTTAGATTTGTTCATACGATAGGGCAATCCTACAATTTTATTGAGAAATCGGCCAAATGATGCAATACTGCGGATGTTTGGTTGAGGGGGGGCCTGCCAGTTTAAGGATATAGCGCGCGCAGGGTGGCTCAAGTTGAGAGGATAATAATAATAATTTTTAGTATTTTTTATTTTTATTTTAGTTACAAACAAACGGTTATCACATAACCCTAAAGTTTATTGACTTTACGTTTTCTAGGTAATCTTTTCAGCATTATTTGCCTGTGCCATTGGCCCCCTTGTTCGTATTTCGGAGCTGTGCTTTTGTCCAGCGCGTATGTTTTATTCGTTTATCTTTCTCTGATTATGACAAATGTATTTTTGTGAGCTTTACAGAAACGTTTTTAAAGAATGAATTATAGTCCCGATTGTACACTATTCCCATCTCCCTCACACATCAAGGGGAGACTGTCCTGGCGTGTGTGTTGATTTGCATTCGTGTGCGTGATGCGCGCGCAGCATTTTACAGTTTCTATGACAACCCCTTTAGGAACACACAAGCTAGCTTGCGCAAAGTTAGTTAAACTGCCGCCGAGGTATTTTCGACCTCATATTAAGAGCGTTTAGGGTATGTTTTAGGTTTTTTGTGACGCATAAAATTAATGAATTAAGGCGTAATGACCAGTAGTTCTACACGCTTAGCATTACATTATTCTTTGTTTTCCCGCTTTGCCGTATAGAGGGCGTAACATGGAACGTTAGGATTTATGACGCAAATTGCCGTCTGTCAAAAATTAAATGACAGATTTGTCGTGTCACTTAGTTTATGCGCATGACAAGCTTTTTTAGTCTCCGTAGACTTGACGGGTGAAATTTTCTGACAGTTATCATCAATGAACGATGATAAAAGTATACCTAGTTAAAGTAACCGGCGACACATTAAAATAGGTTTTTTCAATTACTTTCCTATAAATAAAAGAATGTACAGTATGCAGTAGGCCTTGCATCAACCTTCCCAGATCTTTTAAAATATCTCAAATGATATTGATCTCTATAATGTGATATATATGGTTGAAAAAATGTTTGCGGAAATTTGACAGATCTGGGTAGGTTGCTGTGGGGCCCACTGTACGAGGAATACTGCCTCGTTGGTCTAGTGGTCAGCACGCTTGGTACTATCCACGAGGTCCCGGGTTCGAATCCTGGGTCGGGCCGAGAGTGTTTGGGTTTTTCTGTCTTGAAATTACTCAGACACAGCTCCGGAGTCAGGAAGTTGGTGGTGTTAACACCCCCGTGCCTCGGAAAGCACGTTAAGCCGTTCGTCCTGCGCCTGCTCTCTACGGTCATGTCGGACTGCCGTCTCACCGAATTATGAGAGTGAAGGAACAGAGAGTGCACCTGTGTATTGCGCACACACTTGTGCACTATAATATGTCCCACGCAGTTGGCTAATCTCTGTTTAGATGGGCCACCGTATTCGAAATTCTGCTAGGAGGACATTAATTAACGGGAAATACAGTTTTTTTTAATCAGTTTTACCAATAGAGAGCACAATGTCTAACAGAAAATAATTAATAAAAATATTTGCTTTTGTATTTAGAGGTGGATCACCGTCATCACGTTTGCCAAACCACTTAAAAAGCACTAAACGAATTTTGATTAGATTCCAACTGTAATGACTTTGCAAGTGTTATTTGAGAGATGATATCTGAAACTTGTTGTTCTTTTGTTTTGAGTTGGAATTACGGTTTTGGCATTGTTTCGTAACGCTTTACTTTTATCTCTGAGTAAAATCACAGAACAAAATTATAGTAAAAGTGTAAGACAGAGAAAATATGTGTGTATATCTTTTTAAAGCTAGCTTCTGTTTTACAAAAAAAAATATAAAATATTTATAAGATATCGTAAAAAGTTCCTCTCTTAAAAGGTAATAAAACGGGACCCTATAACTAAGACTCTAGAATTAGAACTAGAACTATCCGTCGTTCTGTCTGTTTGTCACTAGACTCAAGAACCGTGATAGCTAGACAGTTGAAAATTTACCATATGATAAATTTTTGTTGCAAACAGAAAAATGATAAAAAAAGAATAAGGCGAATATTTAGGTAGGGCTCCTATAAACCATACATACTTTTTATTGCCGTTTTGAAAACTAAAAAAGGTTATACATTATAATACTGTGTCTAATGTTGTAGACTACGTGGAACCCTTCAGCGCAAGTCCGACTCGAACTCTTTTTACAGACATTTTTCTTTATCTGAAAAAATACTGCTTGTAGCTTCCTGCTCACAAACTTACTTATATTTTAGGGGTCGATCTTGAAATTTATCTTATTAATGCAACTGAGCTCCGAATCCTGAGATCTCCGAGGAAATGAGCAAAGTTTCTTTCATTTAAGACTGTAAAAAAATAAAAGAGAGAAATTTCAGGCTGATTTTAGGTTTTCACAACTAGAACTTAGAACTAGTACTTAGTACTCATTTGGACTTCTATTATGAAAGTTAAAATATCAGTTGAAGTAATTATTTTTATTTAAAGCAATTTATTTTTACGAAAGTAAATTTTGTACTCAAAAAGTAATCGACCGTGTTGACTGGTGGGTCTTGAACCCACGACCCTTCGGTATACGAATTTGTGTAAGTGCTTGCTGCGCTACAGTGAGCCGGGGCCTTTGTGTACACCTACAAGTATCCGTTTTTTTAAGCCTGGAGTTCACCAAAACATGTTTAATTTGTGATCAGCTTAGCATTATTTGACATATTTTGTATACAATCGAGTTTACCGGCTGTTTAACTATTGGTGTTAATTCGGGTCTTGAAAATACTTAACCATCAGTTAAGGTGAAATCGCCTTAACTTATAACTATTTTTATAATTGAAACTATTTCTTTGCAAGTTTTTCGGAATAGTGTTAGAATTACTAATGTTTTTTTTCGAAAACTGCGTTTAATACATCAATCAAGACAGATTAGGTTAGTAGGTCTTTAGTCCCTATTAACTTTAATAATGAACGCTGAATTTAGTTCCATAAGATTTAAAAGTATGGAAAAAGAAAAATCGTTACCCGGATCCGTATATACAATTTTAGGTGCAAGCTTTAATCTTTAGCTTTTTTCGCTTTTGTATTTCATCTCGAAATAGTTCCATTGTTCTTTGGGAATATGTGTTCTGGGCTCATTGTACTTTTTAATTAATTATTTTCTCAAGGCGCCTTTGTTAGTTTTAGAGTTCTGTTAGCCGATAACGGAACGCGCGATCTTTGGGAAAATAGTGAGATTGTGAATAAAAAAGGTGATAAAAGAGGTGATAAATTTGAGGCAAAAACTAGAAATCACCTTGGTTTTCATGACAAAAAAAAACTCGCAACAATGCACGTATCTAAGTGTCTAAGTAAGGTAAAACCGGGATAAATTCCACACTTTTTGAAAATATGTTGAATATAAAATTATTTCATTCTATTATTTGTAAAACTGGCAAGTACTTTGATATTGTATCTAAGAATTTATGAAAGGAAAAAAATATGTATTATGTTTGATATTTCTAGAGTATAACCGATTATTGCAGACCGCTAAATTTTGAGACATCTATCCTTTATAGGGGATAGTTGCCAAATCTATATAAATAACGGTAGGGATAGACGTCCCGGTGAGAAATAGGCAATCTATCCTCAAAAAACTTTGATCGCATCTAAAAATATTTATTATGTTTGACATTTCCAGAGTACTACCGATTATTGCAGATCTCTAAATTTTGAGACATCTATCCCATATATAGGATAGTTGCCAAATCCATATAAATAACGGTAAGGATAGACGTCCCGCTGAGAAATAGGCCACTATCTCCAAAAAATTTTGATCGCACCTAGCCGTCCCATGCAATTTATTTATTTATTTATTCGTGGTACACAGACAGGTTACAGTCAGAACATATTAAATTAAAAATATCATGTAACATAGACCTGAGCTAGACCGTAGCCCAGAAATAGTGTACACAGCATGTTATTTAATTGCACAGAGACATGAAAAACGATCCATTTGGTGGAAGTTGGATAGTCTTTCGACAGATAAATAAAATAACTCAATAAATATTTGCGAAACTAAAGTAATTACAATCGGGGCATCTATACCACTGGGGCGTCAATCCCGGTTTTACCCTACACCAACAAATGTTTAATTTTTAAACAGCGTTTATTTGACATATTTTGTATATGAATTGTGTCAAATTAACCATCAACCTACGTTTACCGGCTACTTAAAAGTTATATATTTAAAATTAGTGGTTTTCCTTGGCGTCATTTGTATAAAAAATGCGAGATTTTCGACATAGTTTATTCCCCCATTTAATCTGTGAATTTTCACAACAAAAACGCACTTTTGTCTTAAAAAAGAAAATAATGGTTATTAGTCTTCTTTAACGAGGTATGCAATTGCTATCAAAGCTGAGGCTCTACTCCTGTTGATCGTCCACATTTTCAAATCAAACCATCACGCTCGTTCACGTTGTCATTCCGTCGTGAGTGAAAGGGACGGCTGCACTCGAAAATACGGACGTCGTCAACCGGAGTAGGACCTCTGAACAGTACAAATAGACAGCCATACTAATATTATAAATGCGAAAGTGTGTCTGTCTGTCTGTTACCTCTTGACGCTTAAACCACTGAACCAATTGAGATGAAATTTGGTATGGAGACAGTTCGAGACCCTGGAAAGGACATAGGCTACATTTTGTCGTGATATAAAAAACATTAAGGGGGTGAAATGGGGGATGAAAGTTTATATAGAAATCCAACTCTTGCGGGTCAAGTCGCAGGGAACCACTAGTTTTAGATAAAACTTGACAGTTCCGAAATTTAGCCTGGAGTTCACCAACATATGTTTGATTTTTAATCAGCCGGTTTAAGATTAGTCGACATAATTTTGTATGGAAATTCTGTCAAATTAACCGCCAATTTAAGTTAACCGGCTGTTTGAAAATTGGTGAACACGGGTCTTAAGGAGATAAGTAGGGCTTACCTTAATTGCTTTCTTGCAAGAGTTTGTTAAAGTGTTAACGCCGAAGCTATTTGTTGGATGACCTGCAAGAAATAGTACTGTATGAGAACTTTGGAGCTTGCTCTGAAACTTTGCTATTTGAAATCTTCGGCAAATTTCGGGAAGGGTCTGGTCGAACTATACAAGGCTTTGTTGTAACCTATTTGAGTAAAGGTGATTTGTTTAATTTTTAAACATCCGTTTTAGTATAATTTGTCATATTTTGTATAGGAATTCCGTCAAATTAACCGACAATAACCGGCTGTAAAATGTTTACCGGCTGTTTAGAAATTGGTAAACACGGGTCTTAAAGTACGTTACCTGAATGCGTACGTTAGTACTGTGTGGTTATTCATACATTTAAACACAATTTTACATATTACTTCGCAATTTATTTAAAATTCATTACAGCGTCCATGGTCACAGGTGGACTAAGGTATTATTGTCATTACAAAGTTTTGAAAAAACCGGCCAAGTGCGAGTCGGACTCGCGCACGAAGGGTTCCGTACCATTATATACAACATTAGTCACTATCTCATGACCTTTATTCAGTTTTAACAAGCAACTACTTTGTCTAGTCACTTAAAATAATTTATTCTAAGGATTTCGTGTTTAGTACACAATAACCCAACACCGAAGTTCAACGACTGTAACTACTAGACTAATACCCCGTTATTCCAAAAACTTAGTACCGGGTTTAAGACAGGACTAAGCTATTAGCTAGCCAATTAGAAAAGCGTTTTTTTTTTTATAAGGTATCATGTACGATTGTGTCATTCATTCCTCTGTTGTCGGCTAATATTTAGACCCATTTTAAACCTGGTTATTTTTTTTGTAATAACACCGATAAAGTTTTCTTAACCGCTATAGTTTTCCTTTAAAGTTTATAAATATGTTTATAAGTTTATTCATCATGAATTTTTTTCTAATTTTTAGGCCAGCAATCTAGAGTTTTAAGAGGGGGCGCCCTACTGATACAAAATACAAAAAAATGTTTTTTATAAAGTTTCTTATTACATAAACGGAGCATTCGCAAATCGAAAAAAATCGTAAGAACCCGCAACTAGAAGTTTGTGGCTGCCATTAGTGGTCGGTAGACGCCACCATAGCTCTTGAAATATTATATAAATATTTTAATTTTGGTATGTCTGTAATTTGATAATAATAAATAAAAATAAAAAGACCCGAGTTCCCCAATAATTAAAAAGGCGGTAAACATCGATTGACGGTTAATTTGATAGAATTCCCATACAAAATATGTCACATTTTTTTTTATATTCAAAATGGGTTTGCTCTTGACTCTAGACTAAGCCAGACGTGGCGCAGACAGAGTCGATGATGGAGCGAGCTCACCCAGAAGAAGCCTGTTCACTCTGAGTTTGAAGGTCTTTGGGTTGTAATCCGTTGGAAACACTGAAGCGGGTAGTGAGTTCCACAACTTAGCTGTGCGCATTATAAATGTTGATAAGAAGCGCTTAGTTTGTATCGTTGGAATATCAACGCGATATGGGTTGTTTCCCGCGGTGCGTCTAAAAGTGATGCTAAACCGGCTGATTAAAAATTAAACATGGGTTAGTGAAATCCAGGCTAATTGTTTCAACAAACACACCTACTTATGCCACCAATAAGCTATGACGGCTAGGATAACGGAGAGACATACTTGTACGTTTATAAACATCTATGACTTAGGTACAATTTACTGCTCGTGCGTGCTCATCAGTTCATCACACAAACATTTGCCCCTTGCGGGAGCTGAACCCGCAAACTCTGGTTTTGCAGTCTGAAACGCGAACTACTAGGTACATCAAGACGGTCTTCATACTACATACGATAATAATGATGTTGACAATCAATTTCAAATAACACTATGTCTCATGCTATAAATTTCCATTCAGATCAAATTCAAATGACTTCTAAGACCTGACCGTTCTTGACCACAGAAACACAATACCGATAGGTACAGAAGCCAACACTAATACTAGCCATATTCGTTTCAAAATTACTCATATTACAACTGCCTAAGATGCAGTGTTTAGTGTGTGCTATCCTCTGTACATTAGCTACACACCAACTTAGCTACTAGTCCAGAAAGCAAGTAAGTGCTACGGTATTCAATGTTACCTACCTAATCCTTGTTAACTTGCATCTATCCAATTCCAAAAATAGATATTCAGTCAGAAATGAATAATGACGTCATTAAAACACAATTTTACGGATTACTTCGCGATTTATTTACATTTTATTTTAAACCTGACGTTTCGAACACTTTACAGCGATCGTGGTCACAGGGAGACTGAAAAGATGAAAGAGTCTCCCTGTGACCACGATCGCTGTAAAGTGTTCGAAACGTCAGGTTTAAAATAAAATGTAAATAAATCGCGAAGTAATCCGTAAAATTGTGTTTTAATGAGTTCAACAATTCGCGTAAACGTAAGAAACAAATATGAATAATGACGTGTTTCAAGATTCTTAAAAATTTTACTTAACAGGGTCCACCCCTATTTCGTTATGTTTTTAATAACC
This sequence comes from Pyrausta nigrata, assembly GCA_949316185.1. Taxonomy (NCBI): domain Eukaryota; kingdom Metazoa; phylum Arthropoda; class Insecta; order Lepidoptera; family Crambidae; genus Pyrausta; species Pyrausta nigrata. The sequence goes on from OX438943.1 coordinate 2,507,439, forward strand.
ATTGATATCAAAAGTAAGGCAACAGCTAGTTTAGAATAAAATCAAAGATTTAATTACATTTTAAGTTCTTCGTTCGTATTATTCGAAATAACAATGACGAGATTGAACTAAACAGTCTAATTATTATAAAATTGTAATTACCTATTCTTCTGTGTTTTAATTAAATTTGCCAACACCTAGTACATACGTATTAAACGAGCTAATTAACATTAGGTTAAAATAATCTAGCAAAGTAATTTTTCGTGAACTTACAGTTTTCGAGTGTCGTCAAACTTCTTACACACACACACACGCACACAAATCCAAAAATTACAGCACGAAAACAGAACCCAAATATAAATGTCGTCAAATATTAACCTATTTGTACAACGGCATGCCACAGTGTCTGCCGTTCGACTAATTTAATTACCCTTAATTCGATTACCACGTAAGCCCCTGCCGTCCTCACACGAGCTAAAAACTAAACAGCATTCGAACAAAAACGCGCGCCATTTTCGAAAACTTTTTCGACAGACAAACTTGTCTATGGCAAAAGAAAAAAAGCGAGCGCGCGCGACTTTTTTTTTTATTTGGCCTAACTTTTTTACTGTTATCGCGTGATGAACTCTAGAGTGTTATGAGAAGCAACCGGCTGTCTTGACTGTTCGTACCACTTTACTCGTAATACAAACCCTGTATAGGCTCCGGAGTTCTACGCTCCAATTGAGTAAGAATGTATCATGCAACGGTATTGATGCTAATTAATAATCAGCGTTAAAATTTGCAAAAAACACCTTTTGGTTGCTTTTGCGTGAGTTAGGAATGGAATGTAGAAATCGTTGCTACGATTTGTTTCGTTTATTTACATATTAACGATTTAAATTGTTGACTTTCGTTCTACTCGTATTGGGCGATCGCGGTAAAGATTAAGAAGATGGTAAAAACGTCCGTATAAGTAATTTTGTCAAGATTTAATTTAACACATTCACACATAGTTTTAATAAAGAATTATCACGTTAAGTTAACATCAATCAGCATCAGCATGCAACATTGAATTCAGTAAAGTGCGCTGATGCGTTAAGTACGATTAGATGCAAATAAAATAAGTAATTTATTTACAAATAAACATAGTCGCGAAGCGGAAAAAACATAGATTTACTGCCGAACTCAGAGACGTCAATTAAAGTTAATACTTCATTATGTTTCATGCCGTCTTTGTCTATGTCATTGACAAAGAAGGTGACAGAACGCGACTTAATTAAAGATTAAATTTAATTGACGTCTCTGAGTGCGACAGTTAGTAGGCAAAGATAAAAGGTACTTATACCAACCACTGCCTTAATACTAGCCATAAAAAGTCATATTGTAGATTTAACAAAATAAGTGAAATAAAGAAATGGCCCTAACCCTTCCAGCTGATTATTTATATTTTTAAAATTGTATTCATTGTAATTGGCTTTTTTATTATGAGATTTTACAATGTCATCCGCCATCATTTTTCACTTTTAATAAGCCCTGTAGAATTTAATTATGTGTGTCATTTTCACCAAATCTTACTGTTCTCTTAGTATCATTCTGCTTTAGACTCTTTTCAACTCCAACCACGCTTGCACTCACAAGTGAGCATAAATAAACAGTTGCATTGTTTTTTGGCTAAAGCGACGACATAAGGGCGTGTGCAGACTGTGCAGTCGCGCACACTCGCCCGCGATGCATATTGACCGTTTAATACTATGAGTTAGGTGAGCATGCGCGTGCCCAGGGTATACGTCTTTTGCGTTGAATATTAAAATCTGTGTTTTGTTTACTATTTACCTATTGATTACAACTGTGCATCTTGTTCTCAAAAACTAGTTTGCAAATGCCGCGTACGTCTATGTTGGCACCGGCTACCTTCCAAGTTTCTTTCACTTGGCGATAAAAAGTAACTTTCATCTTTTTAGTGTTTTTTTTTTAAAGGCGTTTGTATTTTTGGTAATTTTTTTTGTGAAAGGCACACTAATTGTACGTACTTCCTAACACAATATCGAAACAGTACAGAAAAACTAACTCTCATCAAGGATCATCATAATCAGGCCAGCACCATAAACCTGTGACTCCCGGATGTAAACTCTTGAATACCTGACGATGCTGTAGCAAAAACGGTATTAAGCGTGCGCGTTATAAAATTTGAAGAGTTACCTTCTCCGGGATCTAATCATCAGATCTAGACTTAATGACAATAGAACCACCTCATGAGTATACCCTTTCCAATAAAAAAAAGAATTATCATAATCGGAGTAAAATGTAAAAAAAATATAGGAACTTGGTCATACATTTGAAAAAAAACGCGTTAAACCGCCTTCCTATTATTAGAAGTCGGTTAAAATAAAATATCAAAGAGCATGCTGAATATGTTTGTATATCATTCTTCTAGCTTACTGGCAGGCAGTTATCTGAGACCTCGCCTGAGGGGTACAACGGTGTGGGGGTAGACGAGAACGGGGGTCCAGAGCGGTACGGGCGGCGCGGGCTTGTGATTTGAATTTAGAAATTCTAAATTCGCATTCTTTTCAAAATTTAGAACCCTTTTTCTGGCTACCCCCGCACCCCTGTGGGCTGCAGGCGAAGTCTCAGATAAGTGGTCGGACTATACCAAAAATTAACGCTCAGTATTTTACAATGGACACGCGCACTGTGCACAACGGCACGGCATAGATACAAGTATGTAGTTCACAGGTGGAAAACGATATTTTCATACTTATGCATGACATAGTTATAGCTATCGGCTATTATATCAGGCGCACGGTAGCGGGCGAGCCAAGTTCTATCACTGTTACATTATTTTAGGTTTAAATAAAATGAAAAGCAAGAAGGTACCTATTTTAATTTCTATTCGATTTCTTTTATATGATTTTCTTATGCACAATGTTACGAAAGGGAAGATATTTGTTATTAAAAAAATGTGTAAGTTTTATAATAATAATAATAAAAGTTTATTTCAGCAGCAGTTAGTAATAATAGTTCTTAAAAACTAGTGTAAGTGATGATTACATGATTATTATGATTTATCCTAAAATAAATAAATAATGTTTGTCACCTGGAGTTGACGAGCAATTAGAGTTGCATCTATGTATTTGACAATTTTTTTCTTGTCCATCAAAATAAATAACCAACGTTTAAAAACCAAACAAATACGCATTTAAAACTATTTAGACCCGATTTTAACAATTCAGACAGACAGTCATTTGACAGAATTCCCATACAAAATGTATCTAATTATGAATATCGGGTGATTAAAACTTAAACGTGTGTTTGTGCACTACAGGCAGGCCTGTGTATCTCCCCGCGGAGGTAGCAAAAACATACCTACGCGCGGCGCACCTACGTAGGTGCTAAAACAAGTTGCGTGTCGCTACCGGCCAGAGCCACGCTCGCGCGTTTTATTTACCGGCGGCCGCGCGGCTACGTTGCTGGCTGGACGAGAATGAATAAAGTACTAGAAAGAGGCGCTAGATGGCGTTAGAAGCTTCTCGTAGCAGTCAACCCTATCGCGTCGCGTGATATTACGTCACTGAATAGGTTTAGTGTATTATGAATCATATTCCAGAGCAATAAGTATGAAATTATCTTGCAATGGATTTTTGTAGGTGTCTACACGAAAATGTGCTTGGCTCTGAGGCGAACTAAATTACGCCATATTGTTGACGACATTGAGTAGACATTTCTTTGAATACAATTGCTAAGTCATACTTCTGTACGAAGTACTAGTATTCTGTGCTACAGGCTATAATGAGTGTTTTGTTTTCTTTTCAGGTTAGTACCAAAGGAAGCAGGGAGCGGTAACAAATAACCCTGTGAATAGAAACAGGGTTATTTGTTACCGATCCCTTATTTTATAAGAGGTGAAGTTTGTAACTGTGTTTAAAGAAAGTGATTTTTGGAACTACTGAACTGATATTAAAATTATTTTACAAGTACAAAGCCACATTTTTCGTAACAAAGGCAAAATATCTTATTTTAAAATTGCAACCGTGCGAAACCGAGGCGCGTCGCTAGTTTTAAAAACAAATAGTCCACAAACCTGACATCACATTACAATGCTTTGATTCATGCACGTGTTTCTTTCAATTATGAATTCTATTCCACCAATACACGGTTGCGTTTCGACTGGCGAAGTAAAACAATAAGCCACCGTGGTTATGTATGGAATCGGTCTGTATTGTTCTGGTTCGGTGGATGCATTTAGTTATCGTGACAGTAAACAATAGTCGAATACTGGTTAAATGGTTTTGATGCCGGCTTAGATAAATTTGCTCTATGATATACAGTATAGTCACTAAATTAAAACCTTAACTTGGCATTCCGGTATGTAAAGTGGTAATAAGGGCATTTATTTGATTTTTTTTCTGAAAGTTTAGCTTGTAATAAAAAACTAAGTTAAATAAAATTATTTTACAAACAGTATTATGGCGGTCCTGCGCGAAATTGAGAAAATTAATGTATTTCTAAATCACTTGTACGATGAGCTAAATTAGTTAAATACATTAAAACAACTTATTTACAAATTTAGCCTAATCACTCAGACCAAATAAAAAAAGGTTTTTTTATTTGGTCTGAGCCTAATCATTGCAGAAGGTGCTGATCTTGTTGAAATTTGAAACAAATTCTTTATGATATAATAAACATGACTTGTAGCTAATGATATCGTAAAGCATTTTTTTTTCGAAAACTTGGTGATTTTTACGTATGAAACAATAATTTGTACATGAAAATGATTGAATGATTGATATTCCGCAGGTCCCCATCTTTTTAATATACACGAATAAAATATAAATAAGAAAATATGAACCATTTTTCAGTTTTTAACACAAATGTCTGGTTTTGCGCATTGCGTAAAGTAAAACTATTGTTCGGATTAAATCATGAAGTCTAAAACGTTAAAGCAAATGGATCTTATTACTAATATTAATAAGTTCGATTCTGTTTGAAGATCGTTTAGACTTACTCGACCTACTTTGCGCTGCACCCCCTTAATTAATTTATGTTTTTTTTAAAGTTTTGCCTTTTTTACTATGACATTGAGGCTGATGTCTTTGCCACGTGCAGAATGACAATAACTTGCACGCACTCATTTGACATTTAAGAGATTCAACAAGTCATACACACTCACTGGAAACTCACACATGCGTAGTCGGATGTGATGACATTGGGTGGTTTGTTTAGAGGTTGTATGAATGTCAAATAATTGTTTTTATATTAATAAAAATAAACTCCATCTTATAATTCTAAGTAATTTAAATTGTGTTTAAGAGCGTATTATCTCCAAATTGTTTGGAATTAGCAAAGGTTATATTTTACTTTACATACAGAGTTCAACTGACAGTTTGGTGTAGTCCTACATGTTGGTGCCAACAACTAGGTATGGAAGATTTCATGAATAGCAGGTAAAAAATCATATGAAATTAATTTCATTGTTCACACCTGCTATTTTTTTCATATAGACTGCTACAAATCGCACTCTGCGAAATCATAGATCATGCTCATTTCATTTCAGTCATTGATGACTGCATGTAGCAGAGCAAGTCGCGAGCGAACGAGTAGGAATAATTTGCCCTAGGTCCGTGTTAGAAAAAGACAAACACACTAGTTATGCGATCATAGGTGACGATCGATACTGGGTGGGCATTTAAAGAACTTTTAAGTTATGGACATAAAGTTTAGATTCGTTTGCCATGATTTTTCATGACAACCTAAATATGACATTTCATAATAGTAGCAAATTAGCAACCGTTCACAACAATTCATATTTCATTATAAGTAGCAAATAGCAATAAGTGTTACATTATGTCACTGCGAAAAAAAATCATTGCCAATGAAATTTCACATGTGATTTCATATGAAAAAAATCATCATTATTGAAATGATGATTAATTAAAAGTAGCAATCATTTCCATGCCTACCAACAACCACGCAGCGAAAGACGTTCGGGGGACGAGGCATGCTAGATTTCAGCGGGAAAATTCATTGACAGTCGCGTGTGATTGGCGCTTCCTTGGTTAACGTGCGAAGGGCGCTATCGCTGGCCAAAAAAAACACCTCGCTATATACGACACATTCATGGACACACATGGAACATTCGCGGGCATCAGTTTGTATGGAGAAGTAATTTTTTTGCGATTTCAATGGTCTCATAGTAAAAGTTGTTGTATCTGAGCACCAGAATCAGCCTTCAAGAGGTTTAGCATAAATAAAAAATAAACTTGTAATATATAGTTTTCAACCTTGTAGATAGTTAACAACAGCTGACGATTTATGACATTGAAGTTTTAGCAACAATGTACACATAATTTTGAATGTGTCCCCAAATGTGGTCTAAGGGGACTTGAAAATGCCCACGTCAAATATTTTTATTTATTATATATTTAATCTAATGTGAAAGTAACAATACTCAAATGCTGGACAAATGTTTTTTCTTCTACCGGGGTTATTGATAGTGCAGTCATACATGAGTCTACTTACATATTTGATAACTTTTTCGTTTAATTTTCATGTATACCCGGCCCGGCGAACCTTGATCCCTATGACAGTTCATGTTAGTGATGGGTCGCGTGTCGATGAAACCTTACTTTTTTTAACCGACTACAGTGCTAATTAAAACTAAAATTTTTATAAACAAATTTAAACTATAAAGTACAAAATAATATTGAAATGACCTAACTGTTCTACGGAATTGTACACACGACCGCAGGTCAGACTACCCCACATTGACCTTGAGACCGACTCTATTCCCTAAGTAATAAACGCTGTTTTTGTAGTTTAAATGGGTAACCTGACGTGCTGCCGTTTGTACAAGAAACCTATTTCCAATTTATTATCTGTTAGTTTTTAGAGTCGGTGCCAGAAATTCTAATTCTAATTTTTTTTTGCAAGTAAGGACAGGATTAGGAAAAAGTTATTGGCATTGCTGAAATCAGCTAATTTATTTAAAAGCGGTATCACTTCTCTCAGAGTCGTCATAAAAAAATGTGGATTTCGGTATGGAAAGTGTGACAAAAGGAAAGTGTTAATGGAGCGGAAGGTTAAAGCACTGATGAGATGTGATTTTCTACGAAAAATAAAGGCTATTGAGAACTGGGACAATGTGGTTTACCTGGACGAAACGTGGCTCAACGCCAATCACACGGTCCCCAAAATATGGACAGACGACACAGCAAAATCCTGTACCAAAGCGCCAGAAGGCAAGGGTCAGCGTTTGATTATCTGCCAAAGGTTTTGCGCCTTATTGCTTGTGGGCCTTCAAATCAGTTAAAACGACCGATGATCACGAAGTGATGATGGATAATTTAAATGAGCCCCACCATATTTTGATGGACAACGCCAAATACCATTCCGTCCAAGTGAATAAAGCACTACCAGCAACAATAATAAAGGGTAAATCCTAGAGTGGTTGCAACGCAATGGTGTGGCAGCTAACATTCAAATGTTCAAAAAAGAATTGGTCAGACTGTTGAACCTGCAGAAACAGCAAACAAAGCGGACATATTTTTTGGATGAAATGGCAAAATCCAAAGGTCACGCAGTGATTTGGCTACCGCCCTACCACTGCCAATATAATGCTTTAAAACTTTGTTTTGATGATTGTGATCGAGACGTGCGATACGACAGCATTGTAGATGAGCCGTTTTTGATAAACGTAGGCGACAGCAGCTGCAGTTCAGATTCCGAGTTCATGACACAAACCCTAATGTCATTATCAGATTCAGATTAAAATATATAAATAAATGATCGCTGAACAGTTTGTGTTTTATTTGGTTTTGTCCTACAGTTAATTTTTAATTCTCTTGGGTATACAATCGTGAGTGCATGTATGCCGCGCTCCGTTCTATTCAATAGATAATGTACTAATACTTACGTATGAAAAAGCAATGACACTCATAATTTATCACTTAATTATGCCACACATGAAAACTGATACTAATAAAATCTAATCTTAAATAAAACAAAACCTGGTGTCCCCAGAAATATTTTATAAATTTGAGTGAAATAAAAACAATTTCATGCAACTTTTTAACATTTAGCCTAGCACCTATAGCTTAAATGATTATAAATCATGTAGTACACTCGTTTCCATTATCGACATTTGTTTATCGATATTTTTCCGCACTAGTCGATATCTTCCGAACGAAGTAACTTTTGCAGGACGTTAACGTAAAGTCTGATTGAGATAATTTCTTGTAAATGTTAAGAATTGTTATAATTCCGACGGAATATCATTGTAATGGCATATATCTACCTTACCTTAATAAATGGCATTTTTAGAAGCCTACAATTCAATTCTAATGTAACGGTTACGCCACTATAATGTTGTGTCGTAAGAATAACTGACAATGTCATAGGAATCAAGGTTCGCCGGGCCGAGTATAGGTAATGCAATTTTTTTTATTCCGAAAAGGAACTTGACGTTCCACACACTAAAAAAATACATACTGAATCAAAATCAATTGCCAGATTTATGTGCCATCAACATTCTGACCCACAATCCCTAATTCAATTAACTTCGATAATATTTTGTGTTATTTCGTTCGCCTAACCATGAACATCTTCAAAAACCCATAGTTTGTATAAATAAATACCTACTTCTTTATCTTTCTTCCACAGAACAGCGCAGTTTAATTAAATTTACTTTGAAACGTCAAATAAATGTATGATTTGCTTAACAAAACGGGGACGTCACCTCTGACGTCATTGTCCTCCTGTCGAGTGAGACAAGGGTCTAACACAATGAAGCGACGACGCCACATGGAACCGTGTCTCACGTATCGATTTGTATAACTTTTGTTGTACGACGCTTTGATGGGAAAAGGTTCTATGTTTGTGCTGAAAGTGGGCCTGTTGGGACGCTGTGTAATCGAAATTACTTGATGGTGTTCAATGGACTGTAACAATACGCTGAAAGGAAGGTGGTAGATATTGATTTGATACGGAGTGAGAATTTAGTTATTTAAGGAGCGTCGGTGGCGTAGTGGCTAGGTTAGTTGCCTCTCATGCGTAAGATGCAAAGTTTGATCCGAAGAGCCGCCATGTACCAATGACGTTTTTTGAGTTAGGTACATTAGTTGTTTCACTAACCGATGCTCTTACAGTGAGTGAAAACATCGTGAGGAAACCTGCATATCCAGGCGACTGAATTTGTAACTATGATCCAAAACTGTTAACAGGGTGACGGTGGTCAGGTGGCAGTCGCTCTACTATAATAACCTGGTCTGCCATATCCTGGATAATGGTCAGCAGACCCCGGGGTCTCACATGTAAATGCACGACCGGGATAACGATTTAAAGTGGTGATTATGACTTCAAGACCAACAAATTTTATTATTAAAAAAAAAAACATTTATCTACAGCAGATTTGTACGTTGTATCCAACGATATTTGTTAGTTGTATCCTGAGTTTATCAACACGTGTTTTATTTTTAATCAGCCGGTTTTAAATTATTTTATATGGGAAATCTGTCAAATCAACCGTTAATGGAGGTTTACCGGCTTTTTAAAAGTTGGTGAACCCGGGTCTTAGTAATCACAGTTCTGTCATGCATGATGTAGCTATACGACTGTGAAATGTAACATCAATTTATCATACCTGCCTGTTTTGCATTATTACCAAAATAAGTACTTGATATCAGAACAGACAAAAACTAAATTTTAATAAATGATACAAAGAATTTTCAGTCACCGAAATTGATCGAATTTTGTGTAAAATGTGTCACTGTCGCATTTGTGTCCCGAGCAACCGTTTATGGGTCCATTAGTGAAATTACGACCCCATTAAATATCACTTAGCACTTGACAGATGTCAACTTCGGAGAAAGTCCTAATTATTGTCTAGGTCGTAATTAATATTTTTGCTGTTATCTCGATAACTACGAATAAGTCACATTGTCGATTTATATTTATGTACATATCGCATTTGCTTAGATATTTAATGATTAAGTCCTATTTTCATTATTTTCTACTTTGATGATGTCCTCCTAGCCAATTTCGACTACGGCGGCCTATCTCAACAGAGATTAGCCAACTGCGCAGGACATATTATAGTGCACAAGTGTGTGCGCAATACACAAGTGCACTCTGTGTTCCTTCACTCTCATAATTCGGTGAGACGGCAGTCCGACATGACCGTAGAGAGATCAGGTGCAGAACCAACGGCTTAACGTGCTTTCCGAGGCACGGGGGTGTTAACACCACCAACTTCCTGACTCCGGAGCTGTGTCTGAGTAATTTCAAGACAGAAAAACCCAAACACTCTCGGCCCGACCCGGGATTCGAACCCGGGACCTCATGAATAGTACCAAGCGTGCTGACCAACGAGGCATTTTCTACTTTATTCGTAAACTGAAACGATTATTGCTCTATACACTTTAAGATCATTTTATTCATGCATTTTAAAAATCATTTCTGAGGGAAAACTATAATGTATAACCCAGCTAAACAAGAGGTGCAAGGGGTAGGAAAGTGTGATGGAAAAAAAAACGTTTTGAATGTTCCGTAACTCAAATAGCAAATACGAAACCCTTATAGGAATACTTTGTTGTCCGACTGTCCGTCTGTCCGTTCATCTGTCAATTTTTTTTTATTTTATATTAATATTATTTTTATATAACTTTTTCTCTGAAACGCGGGAGGTATCAGGTTGAAATTAACTCACTTATGATGACCGCAGCTTCTCAAGCCGCGTTTTTATGGTTCCTGACAAAGAACCCTTATTGTTTCTTCATGTCCATCTGTGTGTCCGAGGTTTTGGAAAGAGACCGTTAGTACTGGAAAAATGTAATTTTGTAAGTGTCTGTAGGTATACCATGTATACGCTGACTAAGAGATCATCATCAAATTTAAGAGCTAGGCTCTTGTCGGTGGAGTTTTTTCCATTCCTCTCTGCTTTCCGCCCTTCCCTTAACCTCCTGATACGACCCGACATTTATGTTTTCTTTTATTTGCTGCATGTAGCTTATTCTTGGTCTTCCTCGCTTCCTTTTTCCTTCTATTCTTCCTTCTATTATCGTTTTAATAAAATTGTCGTGTCGAATCAGGTGGCCTAACATTCGTCCCCTCCTACACTCTATTGTTTTCCATCAATCTCCTTTTTTCCCTAACCATAGACAAAACTTCTTCATTTGTTTTCTTCTCCTCCAGCACCACATCTCGAAGGCTTCCAGTCTCTCTCTGTCCCTCTTTGTCAATGTCCACGCTTCACATCCATAGAGTGCTATACTCCAAATGTACACTTTAACAAGTTTTTTGCGAACTTTGCTTGATATTCTGGCCTTGAGCAAGACTAAGAGATAGTTTGTTGATTTTTTTTTATGGTAGCTTCCCTACATGTGATGTGGGGATGTTTTCTGGCCATCATCTACCTCATTGTATCGGGTATCTTAGAGTAGGTTTTTAATATGACTTTGGTATTTCTAAATCAATTTTTCGATATATTGCTCCCTTTACGAAATATTAAACTTTAAAGTGCAATTTTTAATTCAGTAGGGCGTCTAAAAGTTAAATTGCTAAAATCTGTGACGATAGTGCATTTCATAAACTTTAAAGGAAAAATATAGCGGTTAAGATAACTTTATTAAGTTTAGCAGTAATATTCGTAGAAATTTGGTGTTAGATATTTTTGTTACAGTAAAGTTAGCCTTTATAGATCCCTCTGCTGGGCTAAGGCCTTGGATATATTTCTATTAAATACAAAATGTTTAGAATAAGTTCTGTAAAGTGACTACGATAAAGTAGATAATGGTACGGAACCCTTCGTGCGCAAATCCAACTCGCATTTGGCCGGTTTTTCTATGCACGGTGCCGTTAGAAACAGTTGACAAAGTGAATTTTATAATAAGGCCAGTACCTAATTAATTATTTTTTATTGGGTCATTCGATCTACAATAAAACTTCAGGATACAACGTACAAATCTGCTGTAGATAAATGTATTTTTTTCAATAATAAAAGTTGTTGGTCTTGAAGTCATAATCACCACTTAAAATCATCATCTACCTAGCGTTATCCCGGTCGTGCATTTACATGTGAGTGCCCAGGGTCTGCTGACCATGATCCAGGTTATGGCAGATCAGGTAATTACTGTAGAGCGACTGACCACCGTCACCATGTTAACAGTTTTGGATCATGGTTACACATTCAGTGTGACTGAAAATTCTTTGTATCATTTATTAAATTATTGTTTTTTTTAAGTGATAAGCATTCACTTTGCAATCTAAATATATGATTGCACTTGAAAAATGACCGCCAGAGGCGGGAATCGAACCCGCGTTCCTCGCATGCCGGGCGATTGCCTAACCTCTCGGCCACCCTGGCACTCGCCCGGCATGCGAGGAACGCGGGTTAATAATATATTCATTTATTAAACTTTAGTTTTTGTCTGTTTTAATATCAAGTACTTATTTTGGTAATGCAAAACCGGCAGGTATGATAAATTGATGTTACATTTCACAATCGTATACCTACATCATGCATGACAGAACTGTGATTACTAAGACCCGGGTTCACCAACTTTTAAAAAGCTGGTAAACCTTAATTGACGTTTGATTTGACAGATTTCCCATATAAAATAATTTTAAACCGGCTGATTAAAAATAAAACACGTGTTGGTTTTAAAACAGCAGTTGAACTTGAATGTCGGTTTATTTGACAAAACTCCCTTAAGATAATTAAATTATTTATACATATTATAATATAAAGGTTGTTTAAAAATTAAACACGTATTGGTGAACTCTACCTTTGGTAAGTGTAATGAAACCGTAAGTGTTTTATTTAACACTAGCAGTTCCCCGCGACTTCGCCCGCGCCAAATGTCGGATTTTCCATACAAATTTTCAGCCCCCATTTCACCCCCCTGATGATTTTATATCGCGACAAAAAGTAGCCTTTGTCCTTCCTAGTGTCTCAATCTATCTCTGTGCCAAATTCCATTTGATTCAGTCCAGTAGTTTTGGAGCCTATTCGATGCAAATAAACAAACAAACCAACAAATCTTTCCTCTTTATAATATTAGTATAGATAGTAATCCTCAATTTGTCTATGTAATAAATTACCCTAAATATTGTTAAATTACCTATGGATAGAAATTTAAATAGACTAATACTTTAACGACAAAATGTTATTATGAAATTATGATTATTTTAGTAACGAAAATGTATGGGCGAACTTGTATGAAAGCAACAATCGTAAAAGAGGCTATCACAATAGTACCTCCCAAAGCAGTGGTAGTGCCAATATTGGGACGTGCTGGGCCCTTGTTAAGTCTAACGCAAAGTATAAATTAGAATGTATATTGATTTTAATTTTATGATACATACCTATCTGCAAATACCATTATAAAAAAATCAGTAATATTAATAATATACAGGTTGTCACAAGAATAGTGTATCGGTAATGCCTATTGATTAGCATAGTGTTCCCTAACAACAGGCGGCCGCTGGTACAACTTTCTAGGAGTTTCGAATGAATATGTACCTATCGAAACGAAAATTTGACGACCGTCTTTGTGTAGTGGTTCGCGCTACGGACTACAAAACCAGCGGTTGCGGGTTCGAATCCTGCAAGGGGCAAATGTTGTGTGATGAGCACGAGCATTTGTACCTAAGTCATGTATGTTTATAATCGTATATAAGTATGTCTATCCGTTATTCTAGTCGCTATAGCACAAGCTCACGCTTAGTTTGGAGCTAGGGAACTAATGTGATTGTTGGAACATTTTTTTTGTTTATTCAAAATACAAAAGTTCATTTCAAGTTTCCTTTGTTAAATAAAAAAGTTTGGTAATATTTATTATATTTATTTAACTCAGAAAAGTAGTTATACTTTTCTGAGTTATTAATAAAATGCAATTATATAATGGTACTTAAAAGTAATGTACGTAATGGTACTTATAGGTAAGTAAATTAAAGAGTAAGGGCCTAGCTCGGGGTAGAGCGCGGGCAAGATATTTGGGTTTACCGAGCGTTGGAGAATGGTCACGCACAACAAAATGGAGCAGTTAGGTAGATTAAAGTAAAAGGTAAGAATAAGGTAAGGCGCCAGACACTATTTTAGGGGCGTGCCTCCCAAAACAAGTAAATTGACTAATATTAAAAAGATAGAACTTTCCTCTGCGGGTAATGTGATGCAACACCGAGGGTAGGACGAGTAGCCGGTGGTACACGTGGCTCTGCGCAAGCCGAGGGCCAAACGCAGACTTCAGTACAGAGTTAAAAAAACCCCTGGAATGTGACAAATAACCTACTTTGAAAATTGTTCACACCCAGTACTAAATGGTTACCCGAGACGGTACCAAATTACTTTAAATTATTAAAAAACTACTTGGACGGAAGGTTGAATGCTAAATTCTAGTAAAACACTTGAAATCAATTGAATTTAGTTGCTAATAAGTAAGAATTAAGTACATTTCTCAACTCAAATCTACCCTCATAAAAAATAAAAAGTATAAAAATTACCTGTAAGCGGTTTTTGGAGAGTATGTAAGGGCAGAAGGGCAACCTGTCGGTGCTGATCCCACGCCTCACAAGGGTATAAAAGGAAGTTCTACGCCTCCAGATCCTAGGAATAGAAAGCAACTATGAACACATAACCTATCAGGGGTCATTGAGACACCAAAATGATCACAAAGTAAACCCAAAACGGGGAAGAAAAGAATATTCACGATAATAACTTGGGAACAACTTGCGGATAAATGTGTGATGGCCTAAGCAGGAAACTTTGTACAAGGGCTTCACACTTTTTCACACAGGTTAGTTAGCGATGCTCGGATGACTTGGAGATGAACTTAGTCTTCTGAAGGCGACAGAGGAAAAGAGCCTTGAAGACCGTTTCGCCCTATTTATATGGTCAGCTCAACTACCCCGGATTTTGAAAATTTTGCTCTCGGATGTTCGAGAATAAGGAAGAAACGTCATAGTTCCGGCAAGTTGAAAACAAAATTACTTTTTATAAGTAAATAGCAAAGGACCTCAGTCCATACAGCCAAGTCAGTTCACAAGACGAAACAAAACTCAATTTCGAAATAATCTATTATGATAAACCATGGTAATGAGTATGACAAAATCAAATTTTAACAGATAAAACAAATAAACATCAACACAGATTTTTGATAAAATAACTGAGCTATAAGAAAAATTATTTATGCAGTTAATTACTGATAAATGATCAAAATGGAATTGTATGTGAATACTTTTTACGGTAAGGATTTATATATGTAACACCTTTTAAATAGATTCTGAAAAAGCATTAAATATGCTGTTAATGCTATCTACGTTTCAGTTCGTGCCATTTAACAAAGAGACAGATTACAAGAGAGCCGTAAGGTGCATTTCCACTAAGAATTGCCTGAAATTAGCTGATATAATGAATTTGCATAGAAAAACGAACATTTACCTGGACTCTGTTGCCATGATAAAAAAAAACATACCCTTAAGACTCTAGTTCGCCAATTTTCAAACAGCCGATAAACCTAAAGAAGAAATAAAGATTAAAAAAGAAATTGCTTTCAGCAATAAGGCCGCCTAAATTGTACCATTCTCAATGAGCATTTATGTTAATTTATACTATGTGTGGTGTGCAAAAAAGAGTATCGATCTATCTATCTAACGGCAAAGTTCTTTGATGCTCAGACCCAAATGCTGGCATGTTTTAGTCTTTGGTGAAAAGCCTAAAACTGTATAGAGGAAAAAATAATATAACTGACATTGAACGACATTTCAATTGGTGCATTATGTCAGATTGACATTTAAACAATACAATATGATACGGTCAACATGTCAACATTGACGTTTGATAAAAAACATGTAAGTTCTTCATGTTTGACTAACACGTCAAAGTTCACGTCGTTTGTTTTGTTTTTGCATCCTTAAAGACGTTTCTGGTTGTTAAAAATTTGGACATTCTGAAAATATTTTACATTTTTATTTCTAGCTATTTAAATTACCATAAAATCATGCAAAAGCCCGCTAATAAAGTGTTTTTTTTATATTTCATGTGTCTCACTTAGTACGGTGTCTCCATCTATTGGGTCGATTTATGCCAATACTACCTTCATTATTCATTATTATTGGGTTTATTTGACAATTTTTTCATACATAAAAAATATAAATACAAAATATGTCAAATTATAATATCATAACGGCTGTTTAAAAATTTAACGTATTGGTGAACTCGATCCTATAATAATTATATATAATCAAAAGTTTAATTTGAATTTGTTTACAAATAAGAAACAGGCTCAAACGGGCTCACATTTAAAACAAAGATTTAAACATTTGATGAAGCTTCAATATTAATCTATACAAATAATAAAACTGTAAAACCGATGTCTGTACATTGAGTATTTTTACCAAAAAATAATTGAGGGTGATATTAAAATAGTAACAGAATAGGAATCTACAACTTTTAATTTTTTTGTCTGTTTGTCCGTTTGTCTGTTTGTACTTGCTAATCTCCGGAACTACAGAACGAATTTGAATGAAACTTTTTTTATTGTGTAGCTATTGAGCGTGGGCAAATACTAGGCTATAACTTATTCTGAAGATCGGAGTACCTGACGTTGAACCTTAGCAGTACACTTAAACTAAGAGAGATATGAAAGCAGCGCCTTTAGAAAAGTTAGTTAGCGTGATGAGCATTTTATATTGACGTACACAAATTGAAGGTCTGGAGTAACTGATATGGAACCCTAGCAGCTCGGCTTAACTATAAGAGATATGAATAGAGCGCCTTAGGGAACATTGTTCAGCGTGATGAGCACTTTCTATTGACGTACACAAATTGAAGGTCTGGAGCAATTGATATAGAACCCTAGCAGCTCGGCTTAACTATAAGAGATATAAATAGATCGCCTTAGGGAACATTGTTCAACGCGATGAGCATTTTCTATTGACGTACACAAATTAAAGGTTTGGAGCAACTGATATAAAACCCTAGCAGCTCAGCTCAAATATAAGAGATATGAATAGAGCGCCATAGGGAACATTGTTCAGAGTGATGAGCATTTTCTATTGACTTACACAAATTGAAGGTCTGGAGCAATTGATATGCTAAATTACTTTAGACTGATTTTTCATTCCTCTCTTCTCCTTACGACATGGTAGATTAAGAGATCATAATAGCTGGATGGCGACGGAAGTATAAAATATTTTGTATCATTGAGTCCACGCGTACGAAGTCGCGGGCAACAGCTATTACTATATACAGGGTGTGGCGTAAATAGTGGTCCAAAGCAAAGGTGTGGATACACTGTACACTGAAGCACCACATACCAGTATTTAAAAAAAAATTATGTACAGGGTTTTCAAAAAAAAAAAAAAAAAATTATTTTTTTTAGAAATCGTTACCTTGCCTTACAAATTTGGTTATAATTTCCAAAAATGACGGTTTTTTTTTATCCATTTTTTTTATTATTATTGCTGATCACTTGTACTTAGTACTCCATTCGTTTTTTTTTTACAAACTGAATTTAATAAAAAAAAATAAGTTTCTTTCAAAATTCAATACTCACTGCTAGCAAATCGTTTGACTTTCAATGCTTTTGGTGCAAAAAAAATGTACCACACTGTCAGTGCCCATTGTTTAAAAAAAATGCCCATCTTTTGCAGATTCTAAAATGGCGCAACAATAAGTGTTACGACTTACAGGAAAAAAGTTATTGCTTTTCGAAACAAAAAGGAGCCCAATTCAGAAAAACAATTTATTTGAAGTTCAAGGGTTTACAAGGGTTGTAATTTTTTTCTGTGTGGTCCAAAGCAAAGGTGTGGATACACTGTACACTGAAGCACCACATACCAGTATTTAAAAAAAAATTATGTACAGGGTTTTCAAAAAAAAAAATTTTTTTTAATTTTTTTAGAAATCGTTACCTTGCCTTACAAATTTGGTTATAATTTCCAAAAATGACGGTTTTTTTTTATCCATTTTTTTATTATTATTGCTGATCACTTGTACTTAGTACTCCATTCGTTTTTTTTTTACAAACTGAATTTAATAAAAAAAATTAAGTTTCTTTCAAAATTCAATACTCACTGCTAGCAAATCGTTTGACTTTCAATGCTTTTGGTGCAAAAAAAATGTACCACACTGTCAGTGCCCATTGTTAAAAAAAAATGCCCATCTTTTGCAGATTCTAAAATGGCGCAACAATAAGTGTTACGACTTACAGGAAAAAAGTTATTGCTTTTCGAAACAAAAAGGAGCCCAATTCAGAAAAACAATTTATTTGAAGTTCAAGGGTTTACAAGGGTTGTAATTTTTTTCTGTGTGGTCCAAAGCAAAGGTGTGGATACACTGTACACTGAAGCACCACATACCAGTATTTAAAAAAAAATTATGTACAGGGTTTTCAGGGTTTTTTTTATTAAATTCAGTTTGTAAAAAAAAAACGAATGGAGTACTAAGTACAAGTGATCAGCAATAATAATAAAAAAAATGGATAAAAAAAAACCGTCATTTTTGGAAATTTGTAAGGCAAGGTAACGATTTCTAAAAAAATTAAATTTTTTTTTTTTTAAAACCCTGTACATAATTTTTTTTAATACTGGTATGTGGTGCTTCAGTGTACAGTGTATCCACACCTTTGCTTTGGACCACACAGAAAAAAATTACAACCCTTGTAAACCCTTGAACTTCAAATAAATTGTTTTTCTGAATTGGGCTCCTTTTTGTTTCGAAAAGCAATAACTTTTTTCCTGTAAGTCGTAACACTTATTGTTGCACCATTTTAGAATCTGCAAAAGATGGGCATTTTTTTAAACAATGGGCACTGACAGTGTGGTACATTTTTTTTGCACCAAAAGCATTGAAAGTCAAACGATTTGCTAGCAGTGAGTATTGAATTTTGAAAGAAACTTATTTTTTTTTATTAAATTCAGTTTGTAAAAAAAAAACGAATGGAGTACTAAGTACAAGTGATCAGCAATAATAATAAAAAAAATGGATAAAAAAAACCGTCATTTTTGGAAATTATAACCAAATTTGTAAGGCAAGGTAACGATTTCTAAAAAAATTAAAAAAATTTTTTTTTTTTGAAAACCCTGTGCATAATTTTTTTTTAATACTGGTATGTGGTGCTTCAGTGTACAGTGTATCCACACCTTTGCTTTGGACCACTATTTACAACACACCCAGTATATTAGTTTATAATCAAACCTAGATAGTATTTATATACGAACCAATCAAAGCGTAATCGTTTTTTTTCATATCGGTCGGTCGGTCGGTCAAACGGTGTGCAAATAGCACACCGTTTGACAGAGAGTTGACGGTTTAGTTTTGCACTACCAGCATTAGGTTCGATCCGAGTCAAGCGAAATTCAATCCGTAGGTTGAACTACCTATTTGTGTGAATACTCGAATCGTGTCGAATTAGGGAAGTGCAGTGTGTAGGCTAGTGTTGAGGTGCTTGTGGCGCAGTGGCGGCAGCGTTTTGGTAGTGATACCGAAGTTAAACAATCCACAGCGCGGTCGTGATTTGATGGGTGACCATTACGACCATTTAAGTGACGTCCATGACAAGCATCTCCGTGCTTCGGAAGGCACGTTAAGCAGTTGGTCCCGGCTAATATCTGTTGGTTATTAGTCGTTAAGCCTAATCAGAGGCCTTAGGGCGGCTTGATAACATCTGACTGTAAGGTGGTTTTGTGCCTTACAGACACCCCTCCCCTTCACTAATCATAGGAGTCATAGTTGAGGTAAGGCCTTTGCCCAGCAGTGGGATCTATATAGGCTAATTTTACTAGCCAGTGTCGAATATGCCATCTAATAATATGAATGTTCTGCTTCGTGAGACGGCCCCTTTGATGTGTATTGTCCTTTAATGTCGTGAATAGTTGAGAGCTGTGAGTGCATTTTGATGGGCTGCTAAGGGTGTGTCGTTTGAGCTTAATGAATGTAGCTCGTCTAGTACGTTTATCTTCCTTAGTTTATCAACTGAGTCATCTGAATCACTTCAAATAATTTATTCTAAGGAGTTTTAATTTGTTAAAAAATTCACCGACACCCAAGTTCACCGACTATTATTGCTAAACTAATTAAATTATCTTAACTGCTATAGATTTCCGTCGAAGTTTATTAAATAAGCTATTTTTATAACGTTTATTTTTATAACGTGAAAAATAAACATTAATATAAGGGTTCCTTGTCAGGACTACGGAACCCTAAAAAGAGTGTATTACGTAAGGAATAGAGGCAGTACAAGATCAAAGTTAGGGTAGTCAGTCGAGCGTCATGTGAACAAAATTATTCCTACTCTCATCTCATCATCATCATGACATGACCATTTTATTTATACTTGTCGTATGGTAAAGAGAGGTGACCCTCATCTGTTTCTCTGGATGTACTTATACTTTTAAAAAATATTCAAAAACTTTGTTCTGACAATACCGAACACAAAAAAAATTGGTTCAATCGTTTGAAAATTATGCTCCTACGGTCGGCAGCAAGTCAGGTTACCCAATTGAACAACGAAAACAGCTTTAATTACGTAGGAAATAGGGTGCTCTCAAGGTCAGAGTGAGGTAGTGTGACGTGCGGCCGTGTGTTCATTTTATTTTCTTTGTTTTATTAATATTTGGGAAACATACAGTTACAAGTATAAAAATAAAATACAATTACAAAATTAAAAACACATACATTTCGGTGATTCATTTTAGGGTTCCGCACCCCGAGGGCAAAAACGGGACTCTAGAACTAAGACGCTACTGTTCATCTGTTTGTCTGTCACCAGGCTGTATCTCATGAAACGTGATAGCTAGACAGTTAAAATCCATACTAATCTTATAAATAAGGTCAGCACGCTGGGTACTATCCACGACGTCCCGGGTTCGAATCCGGGTCGGGCCAAGAGTGTTTGGGTTTTTCTGTCTTGAAATTACTCAGACACAGCTCCGGAGTCAGGAAGTTGGTGGTCTTAACACCCCCGTGCTTCGGAAAGCACGTTAAGCGGTTGGTCCTGCACCTGATCCCTCTACGATCATGTCGGACTGCCGTCTCACCGAATTATGAGAGTAAAGGAACAGAGAGTGCACCTGTGTATTGCGCTCACACTTGTGCACTATAATATGTCCTGCGCAGTTGGCTAATCTCTGTTAAGATAGGTCACCGTAGTCTAAATCGGCTAGGAGGACATTATAATGTTGTTTAAATATTGGTATGAAACGCGCTTGGTCGGTTTTTATTTTTTGACGACCGTCTTGGTGTAGTTGTTCGCGCACCGGACTTCTAAACCAGGCGGTTGCGGGTTCGAATCCCGCAAGGGGCAAATGTTTCTGTGATGAGCACGAGCATTTGTACCTAAGTCATGGATGTTTATATGTATGTAAGTATTTCTATCCGTTATCCTAGTCACCATAGCACAAGCTCACGCTTAGTTTGGGGCTAGGTAATTGGTGTGTTTGTTGCAACAATTTATTATTATTATTATTATTATTTATTTAACACATGTACACGTACATGAG
This sequence comes from Pyrausta nigrata, assembly GCA_949316185.1. Lineage (NCBI taxonomy): Eukaryota > Metazoa > Arthropoda > Insecta > Lepidoptera > Crambidae > Pyrausta > Pyrausta nigrata. The sequence continues at coordinate 2,528,895 of OX438943.1, forward strand.
CATGAATTGTTACTAAATTAATTATTGTGGTTTGGAATGATCGAGAAAATTAATAACGAATCTGCGTATAGACCGGTTAACCCTACAATGTTTTTGGTTGGTCTGACCAGCCATAGTCGCACCAAACAAGCTCTTCTATCTAACCGACGTCTATCGACCCGCCTTGGACATACGTGGTTGATTAAAACAAGACCTAATGGAGTTAAAGAGACCACAGGGAATATTCGATACATTTGACTAGACTTAAAGTGTATTCATTAAAACACAATTTTTAGGGACCTCCCTGTGACTGTCTCCCTGTGACCACGATCGCTGTAAAGTGTTCGAAACGTCAGGTTTAAAATAAAATGTAAATAAATCGCGAAGTAATCCGTAAAATTGTGTTTTAATCAGTTCAACAATTCGCGTAAACGTAAGAAACAAATATTAAAGTGTATTGCATAGTTGCACTTAACAAGAATACGCCCAGGGACTTAGGGACATTATTTTTTTTACAAAATAGTGTCTTGTATGAATGAGTTTGTCGACTTTAACTCATTCAATTTAACGTAATCCAATTCAATTCATTTATTTGGCACTACAAAAATAAAACTATACAGATAATAATAAAACAAACTCATAATTAATAAAATATAGAACATACAATGAACCAAATCGTGATTATCAGCCACCACGACACTGATTATCAGTGGGAACCTTCGAGCAAAGTGGTCTAGGCATTCACTAGGAATTAATTCCACATAGTCTTTCCGTTTAAATGAATTATACACTTAATATTTTTTATAAAGAAATCAAAAGTAGTAAAATCGTTTGTCTCTAGGTGATGGGAAAAATTTAAAATTGACACTTTTAATTTAAAAGCTGTACTTCGATACGCATTCCTAAACGAGAAGTAGTCTAAACAAATAATGTTTTTTAAGATCTGTTCAACAACTACCCACATGATGTGTTAAACAATTATTTTACGTGCATGGGTAAGATACATAAAAAATACTTATTTTATTTCAAATTATCTAAGGAAAAAATAAAAACGTGCATGTTAAATTTTTTAAATGTTGTCAATTCATCTAAATTATAACAATATTGTTTTTTAATTGCCTTCGGTAATGTCGTTGTATTCGTCGTCGTATGTTTGTCATTTATCTAGTTGGCGTGGTCGAGTAGTGTATTTCGTAGTATCTATGGTGCTGGATAGGCGCCGTATTCGCTATCTGTTTTAATCAAGTGTAGTGTGTGCGCCGGATCAATACGCGTCGCCGGTTATTATTTCGTTAGGACTTGTGCCACCCGACGACAGTCAGAGGGTTAACATACGGTCGGCCAAAAAAGTGGTCTACCAGTTCTAACAAAATGTCGTGTATAAGTAAAGTAGTGTATAAGGTTGAACTCACAACAATGAAAGAGCCTTATTAATTGACGTATTATTTATAGTAGCTAGTAGTTAAAATATTTTTGCATGAAAATCAACCCTGTTGTTATATAACGCGCGAATGAGTTTCAACCTTAGGGTGATAAACCACTTTCATGGTCCGAAATTACAAGGTGTTACAAAACTGCCTATTAGAAGAAAAGGAAGCTTCTGAGAATCAGTAACTAAACAATTTTCTTTTAAAAACAGGGGACGAAACAAGCCAAAAAATCGACTCTTCATATATTGGTAAATCAGACGGGTCACGTGACCTATATATGGAAAGTCAAAAATATTTTTGTCGTTTTTCGACCCATGTTTCTAGGAGAAAATTGTTAACTTACAGATTCTGAGTAGCTTCCTCCCTTCCCTTTTAATAGGTAATTTTGTAACATCTTGAGTTAAACCTTAGTTTTGTATCTACCAGTAGATATTGCATGAAACTGACAATTGCGGGATACTTACAGCATCTTTGACAATATTTTGGAGACTTTATATCCAACTCTTATATTAGGTATACTGTCGCTGAAGCTTAAATGTTATAAATTTTCATCTCTTGTTTTCTTATTGGGATTGGCCGCTGTAATTCGGTACGAGTTTTTTTTATACTATTCTAAGCATATATTTGATCGTAGTCACACTGATCACACAAGATTGGTGCGAAGTGTAGACACGGTCTGTCTAGTAAAAAGTTATTCACTCTTGCCTTAGAGACCCATGTTGTAATCTTGAGGGAAGATATTAGCAGGTTATTAGTATTAAAAGCCTTATTTTAAAATACAACTACAAACTGTCTATACCGAACACAAACGTATGTAAACGCCTAATCAAAATGTTTCATTCAACCGTGTCATCCGATTGCGATCCGATCCGATCTACGATCGGACTGTGTTAAAAAAAATATGATTGAAGTTAATAGTGTAAAGTTATCACGATAAACAATCTTAAAGTGTTGGATTTATAATGAATGTGACGGTCTGAAGTTCTGAATTCAAAAAGATTGAGTCAGGTGTCCCTCTGGGCAGCGTACTTGGGCCGTTATTATTTGTATTATACATTAATGACTTGCCAGATGCAACGGAACAAGATACGGTGCTATTTGCGGATGACGTGTCTGTTATTGTCACTTCTGTTAAAAAATCCTCTTTGGAACAGCATAAGAATGACATTATTATTACATTGACATTGATAAATGAATGGCTTAATAAATATAACTTGACATTAAATTTAACTAAAACAAAACTACTTAATTTTAATAACCTTAAGAATCAATCAACTGACATCTGTTATAATCGACAATTGCGAAATGCTTCTGATACGAAATTTTTGGGCTTAATTATTGATCCAAACTTATCTTGGAAAGAACAAATTGAAATGGTATCAAAGAAAATTAATGGATTCGCTTTTGCTTTATACAAATTAACCAAAGTAGCTACTGTACGTACGGCTATCACTGCTTATTTTGCTTATGTTGAATCGGTTTTGAGATACGGTTTGGCAGTCTGGGGCAATGGCACTAACATCGGGAAACTATTTATCTCTCAAAAGCGCTGTATTAGATGTATATGCAATATAGCACCCGATGTTTCATGTGTGCCTTACTTTAGGTGGCTTAACATATTACCGCTGCCGTGCTTATATATTATGGAGGTCAGTATGTTTGTTAAGCAAAACATTTATAAATTTACGCTAGCACGAGATACAACAGAGGTCGATGCGAAATCCGAATAAATTGCTACTTGACTGTGTACCAAAAACAAAACGATTTCAAAATAATATTTTTGCTATGTGTATAACAGTTTATAATAAAATACCTGATCACATAAAAGAACTCCCTATACATCGATTTAAATCGTCACTGCGTATGTGGTTATTAGAAAAGACATTTTATAGCATTGACGAATTCTTGAAATACAAATCAACTTAACAAATTGTTTCACTGACTTAATGTGGTCGATGCATGGTTTTGTTTTGTCATTCCATTGATTATTGTATTATTTGTTGTTAATTATTGTAATTTCAAATTAATTAAACATTAGTAATTTTATGTTTGCATGCTAATCAAATTAGCGAAACATGTTTGCACATTTCCATTTATTTTTAACATCTATGTATCAATCTACCATGTTTCTGGCGAATAAATAATTTGAATTTGAATTAGCACTCGAACAGACAGACCGATTTTAATTAAAGTATCGGTGCAAAGTTCGATTTACGATTCAGCATCGGTGCAATATCGGTCGGTTTTACTCGACCGCATGTAAAGCTGAGTTTACACTGGGTTTTTGTATTTGTTTTTATTTTTGGTATTTATTTTTGGTCGTCCACGATGCTGTACAACAAAAAAAGTCATAAAAGTCATTTATTTGTGTATGTAGTCCCACAGGGATGTACTTATACACGCCCCAATATATATTTTTTAACGTTACTTAGGTTCAAAATATTGCAGTGTCCGCCAACTTTGATGAATTTTGCCTACACAAAACCATATAAATGAAACGTACAGTAACTATTTAGTAATTTTAGTTTTCCTTTATGTTTATATGAGCATTTGCATATTAGGTCTTGTTGGTCTAGTGGTCAGCATGCTGGGTATTCAAATTCATTTATTTGCTATAAATAGGGTATGGGTAAGTTGGTCCTCAGTTTAATAAACAAGGGTTTGCACGTCTCAAATGGGCCTTTACCGCATATAGCCCGTACATACTTTTTTGGGCGATAAGTATCCTTTTTACGTTATGCTGTTACCCCAAAGAAGAAGTCCATAGGTGATGTTTGAGGTTCTATCCACGACGTGTCCCGGGTTTCGAATCCCGGGTCAGGCTGAAACTCGGGCACAGCGCCAGAGTCAGGAAGTTGGTGTTAACACTTCCGTGTGTCGGAAAAACTCGTACAACTTGCAAAGAAATTTTTTTAACTACTGAAACAATAATAATTTGACTGCGTTTTCAGGCCCAGTGTAAGTTTCAAACTAGCAAATCTAATATTTAAAAAAAGGTAAAAAATTACATAAATTACTACTTTTATGTGCACTTACCTTTATCGTTAATGAGCGGGTACGCGAGACAAATGAGTGGAATCAATTATCCAATCAGCAGCGGATTTAATCACATTACAAAAACATCGCCCGTTTGCACCGTTCGGAATCGTGTTGTATTGTAAATAGCACGGCATTTTCTCTCTAATGCTACCGAAGCTCGTGACACAGTGAGTAGTCTGCTTAAACTATTTTAATTGCATGTTTTCCGCACGGTAAATGAACATGGACTGATATCAGTAAGTAGCATCTATACTAATCCCACTTCCCACTAATATTATAAATGCGAAAGTTTGTGAGTGTGTGAGTGAGTGAGTGTGTATGTTTGTTACTTCTTCACACAAAAACTACTGAACGGATATGGATGAAATTTGCCACAAAGTTTGTTTGTTTACACATTATAGTCTGGAATAACATATAGGCTACTTTTTATCCCGAAAAAAAAACACAGTTCCTGTAGGATATAGAAATAGTAGTTTACGCGGGCGAAGTCGCGGGCAACAGCTAGTATTATAAATGCGAAAATGTGTCTGTCTGTTTGTTACCTCTTGACGCTTAAACCACTGAACCGAATGACATGAAATTTGGTGTGGAGACAGTTCGAGACCCTAGAAAGGACATAGGCTACATTTTGTCGCGATATAAAACATTAAAAGGGTGAAATGGGAGATGAAATTTTATATGGAAAATCCAACTCTTGCGAGCGAAGTCGCGGGGAACCACTAGTCTGCAATAGAATATAGCGTTTGGTTAGTTATTTGTAGTAAGTAAATCTGTTAGTCTTATGTTTAACATTGATTAAGGTATATTTAATACCGGGTCTGTCACTACGACTAAGTCATGCATTTTTATGCATGACTTAGGCTAGATTTTCTCAGCAGTGTTCATGCATGCGCCGTTTTATTATGTGATTTTTTTTCGATTCGGGGAGGAGACAAATCCAATTAATCAATGGTCATAAAAAATATAAATGGTGTACAACACAAGTTCGTTTAATTTATTAAAATAAATGTAAGGCACTTACGGAGTCAACCGACATATTATCGGTGTCATTCATTATACACGGTGTTACTTTGCATCCTTGCCATATTCACAGAGATATAAAAAGGGAACAGTACCTATCACTTTAGATAAACAAGAGACTCCCATAAATAAAGCTCAATAAGTTTTCAGAAAATTTGGTTTTGCAGTACACATAGGAATAAATGATTTTTTCTTGCACGTGCAAAAGTCGCAATAGGAATAAACGAAGTGGGCGTGGCCAAGCCGCCCGCGCCCGTTGCGGGTAAATTAATTGATTTCAGATTTTCCTTACTACTTTACGGGCTTAGGACCGTCAAAAAAAAACCTTATAATAATAATAATGGTTTCAATTCATAATATCATAATTCATAAAATTGTTCCACATTTTATAATAATTCAGAAGTGTTTTTGAAATAATACCCAAGATCCAAGCACAAGTTTACTTTATTACTTAACCTTTAACTAGGAGCTCCTCACAGTTCGTCGTCACAGAACAGAATGAACCCGCTGATTAACTTTTTTTTTTCACGGCCCACTACCGGCATAGATTATAGATATGCGTCCAAACATTCATAAAAATAATATTTTAACGTTATCGTTTTTTAAAATTAATCGTTATTACATTGAAAATGTTTACAGTCGGCCATTCTGAATCAACGGAGTCCCTTCCGTTAGATGAACTGTATTTACTACATTACATTTATTATTCTTTGTAAATCTAAACTTACTAACATTTTAATTAGGAAATTTTATTTAGAAAACATGACAATAAAAATACATATTATGTTGAAAACATCTTTGTATCCTATGCATATTACGATTAACAAACCTGTTGTAAATATATTATCTGTACATTACAATGATCACATGTTTTTCTTACTCAGTATGGTTTCTGAATAATATACATAATTTTACGTTTTAATATACATTAATAAACTGCATTGCAATGAAATATACGACCTTTTACAAAATTTATTTATAATTCGTGAACTTCTGAATAATAAATGTTCGGCCATCTTATATTCTAATTGTTCCTACAATTATTGTCTAACCACATACTTTTTACAAGAAGGAAGAAAAACAAAAGTTAATAATGTTTATTTTCAGAAGATCCCTATTTCCTATCACTACGGCTTTACAAATTTAGTAAAACCCATTTAATGCCATCAAAATTAATTCAGTACATGTCTAACCCACTCACAATTGTCATATGACTCCATCGTGCGAAGACTCACTTTAATCTTAGCTTTTAGCAATCATGTAAAGTCTAAAAACGCTTTCAATTGTCTCAAAAGACTCCATTGCGCTTAGACTTTTCAATTTCAAATCATTTCATCATCATTCAATCTAACACACTCATAATTTGTCAAAAGACTCCATTTTGGTTAGATAAAAAAAAGCACATTCTTAACTAAGATTTCAAAGTTAGTTAAATATTCATATCATATACCATATTCCATGAAACCATTTTTGACGTCTAATTTTATCAGACAATTCAAGTCATAATGTAACCTCATACTCCAAAATCAATTTTAAAACTCACTAACTAGATTCACTACTCTCATCGACACTATCAATAGAATTTTCGTTTACCATTCTATCATTGCTTCCTAAGTCATGATTCTCAGAATCTACCAAAGTATCATTTTTATCAACCTCTTCAGTAGAACTTTCCTCATCAGAATCAGCTAAGCTCTTCTGAGTGAAACTCAACCAAGGATGTATTTTATCCAAAGCTACCACTGCCTCATATTTCCTATTCTGTTTACGTGTTAGAGGCGTATCTTCTATCACATACCTATCCTTATCTAATACTTTTACTATCCTATACGGACCCTGTAATTTAGCCATAAGTTTCCTAGATTGCCCGTTATTAGTTCCTATCTCCCTCTCAACCCTAACTAAGTCACCTGGCTTGTACTTTCTACCCTTTTTTCTATTCTTGTCAAACCTCTCTTTTGTTTCTCTTGTTCTTCGCTTATTTTTGTGTTTACCTCCTCTCTAATTTCATGTAAACTCTCTTGTGAATTACCTACTTTAGCTTGATCGAGTAAGGAAGCTACAATCCTATAACTTTTAGCCCTTAGTTTGATCCCAAATAAAATCTCGGACGGCGACTCACCAGTGCCCTGATGGATAGTAGTGTTAAGCCCCAATTGAATTTCTTCTAAATGAGTATCCCATTCGTTTTCTTTACAATTATGATTCTTAACTGCTAGCGAGGCCAATATGGTGCGATTATATCGCTCCGCTTGGCCATTCGCTCGCGGTGTTGCTACTGCATTTAAAACGTGTTTAATGCCTAGACCATTGACGAATTTTTTAAAAATCTTACTTGTAAGTGAAGTACCCCTGTCACTTATTAGCCTGCTCGGTATGCCAAATAAACTAAAATAATGATTTAGGACTTTAATGGTTGATTTCGACTTAGTGTTTTTAACTGGATATAATGTAATATATTTAGTATAAGCATCGACAAGTACTAACAGATAACAATTTCTTGATTTACTTTGAACGAATGGACCCAAATGGTCTATATGCACTGTATGGAATGGTCTATCAATTTTAGGGATAGAGTGTAGCATTCCTTGCCTTTTACCTGTTGGTATCTTATGATAACTACACTCCAATCATGAACTAACGTACTTTTTAACGAACTTGGTCATTTTAGGGAACCAGTAAAGGGATTTTAATTTATCTATCGTCTTATCCACTCCAAAATGACCAAGCTCATCGTGGCATTTTGTTAGTATTTGCCACCTAAATCCCCTAGGCACTAACCATTTTAATTGACTGTCGACGACTCTATAAACTTTACCACCCTTTAATTTAAAATTTTGGTATATGTCGTTAATTTTATGTATTAGGATCTTCTAAGATTTGTTTGACCCTTTGAACTTCTTCGTCGGCTCCCTGAATGGTTACCAACCAGTCCTCAGTATCTACGCCTAAAACATCGAATACAGGCTCTGGTTCATTTGTTTTTGGAATGGCATTTCTACTCAGTGCATCCACATGACTCATAAGTTTACCTGATCTGTATTCGATGTTGCAGTCGTATTCCTGCAGCTGCAGCCACCATCTGCCTATACGAGGTATCATGTCTCTTTTGGACAAAGTTGTGCGTAATGCGTTACAATCGGTAACTATGGTGAACTTGATACCTAAAATGTAAACTCTAAACCGCTGTAACGAAGCAATAACCGCTAATGTCCTTAGTTCAAAAGAGTGATATTTTTGTTTCTCGATGGTAGTTTGTCTACTGTAGTAAGCTACTGCGCGCCACCTACCTACCTCGTCTTCTTGCAACAACATGCCAGCAATGCCATACTTGCACGCATCCGTGTGTACTTGCGTGTTTGCTTTAACGCTATATAGAGCCAGAATCGGTCTTTTGACTAGTTCTGCCTTCAAAGTAGTAAATGATTTCATTTGTTCCGCGCCCCATTCCCATTTGGCATCTTTTTTTAATAATCTAGTCAGTGGGCTAGCGATTATGGCAAAATCTTTAACGAACCGACGGAAAAAGCTTGCCAGGCCTACAAATTGTCTAATCTCATGCTGGTTAGAGGGACACTTGAAATTTTCAACAGCTTCCGTTTTCTTTGTACCCGGTCTTACTCCCCCTTTGCTCACTTTAAGCGCCAAATAATCAATTACTCTAGAGAAAAAAATACATTTAGATAACTTTAATGTTAACCCTGCAGCTTTTATAAGTCCTAATACTGATTTTAATCGCTCCATTCCCTGTTTTATGCTATCTGCCGGGATAATTATGTCATCCATAAAAGCTAAAGCCTCATTTTTGACGTCCTTTAACATTTTATTTATTGTTTTTTGGAAAACAGACGGCGCGCTGGCCAGACCGAAGGGCATGTGCGTAAACTGATATTGCCCATCGGGCGTGACAAAGGTGGTTTTGTCCTGTGACGATTGAGCTATGGGTATCTGGTAATACCCAGAAGCCAGGTCCAGAGTAATAAAATATTCATAGCCACCTAACTGATCTATTTGATCTTCAATTCTGGGTAGAGGGTAATGTTCTTTAACCGTTTTTGCATTTAACGCCCGGTAATCTACGCAAAGACGCTGATCGCCTGTTTTCTTTTGCAACAAAATTATTGGACTAGCGTAAGCCGATTCCGATTCCTCAATAATTACTGAATTAAGCATATTTTGTACCATCTCTTTAACCTTATTTCTCTCTGAATAAGCAAGTCTATAAGGCCTATATACAACTGGCGTAGAATCTTTAAGAGTAATAGACATTTCGGTAAGATTTGTCACACCAAAATCGGATAATCCAAACGAGAAACAACTACTATATTCAATCAATAAATTCTCTAATCTAGTCCTATCTTCAACACTTAACCCTTCGCCTGTTACGAGTTCTTTATTAATGATATCTTGTTTATCATATTCTATCATCGTAATATCCACAAAATCTTTATCTTTCCCTACATAAGCTCTAGTAAGTAATTGTCCTTGTTTTAATTTTACCTCTTGAGAATTTAAATTAACTGCCATGACATGACCTTTGCCTTGATTCATAGTATATAAGCCCGGCATTATGCAATAACTATTATCCCCTTTAAGTCTTATAGAACCTCTTACATAAATTTTTACAGTATCAGGTATGGCAAATTAATAGAACTCACAGTGACTTTCTATTCATAATCAATCGTTAGACTATTTTTTATTTTCATCCTCTGGAAGTATATCAATATCGGGTTTCTTTTGAAAAACCAAATGCTTATCAGTTTTGATTATGACTACACCTGCTTGTTCCGTAAAAGTGTGCCCTAATAAAATAGGGTGTTTTAACAATTCATCAGGTACTACAAGCACTTCTACTAAAGCTTTTACTGACTGCACTTGTATACGAACAACCACCTTACCTATGGGCTCTATGAGTGAATTACCAAAACCCCTTAACGACGGTAAGTCATTTTGATTGTGTGCAACACCTAATTCCTTAAAATTGCTATATCTAATTAAGCCTTTGACTGCCACGGAACTAGACACAATAGAATTATATTGTTTGGGGGTCACCGGTGACCACCATGGCGCTCAATGTGTTAAAGTACTTTGACTACCCAAATCAACGTAACAAGTCATTGGTTTTTCATTCACTATTACCGGCAAAATTTTCTTCTCGTCTAAATTCCCTGCAATTTTTATTTCTGATAGTACGTTTTTATCATTCTCGACAGACCTACTTACTCCCTGACTACTTTTGGTCAATCGTTTACAGTTAACGCTTATGTGACCAAGCCTTTTGCAAATGCTACAAGTTAATAAGGGCTTTGTGCACTTAAAGGATGGGTGGCCCACTTCATTACAGTTACAGTACAAAACACCTAAATAAATTAGGCTTTATAGTATCACTCGCGCCCTCACGACGTCTTTTTATGAAAGCTGTGTGATTTATTTTGAAATCGGCCATTTTAATCGTTTTAAAGAAAGAGAGTAATTCCTCCGGTTGCGAATAGTTTGCTGCCTGTGCTCCTAACCGCAATCCCTTATCTTCTATCCCATCTAAAATACAGTCTACCGCTCGCTTTCCAGATATATCGCATCTATTTAACAAGTTAACCTTATGATAATAATAAGTTTCTAGTAACTCATTTGGCTTAACCTTCCTATTTAACATCTCGTGTAAAATCTGCGCATAATTTTCGACAGTGGGAAATTGAGTGGATAACTGTTGTTTCCATTTTACCCAGTTAAATTTCAAAAAACGTAAACCATTATACCATACTTTAGCTAATCCTGCAAACTTTGGCAACGCATAGTGTGCCAAAATTTTAAATTGTGTCTCCAACCAATTATATAAAGAAGCGCATTCCTCTACTTTATTGATCTAAATATCAACAGTTTGCTCCTTGTTTGACGGGTCAAACTCCGGTAACGCATTCGTTGACATACTCAAATGATTTTGAGATTGATTCGTCGATGAGGGTAGTAATTTTATTAAATCCATAACATCTTTAATACTAAAACGATTGCTATCTTCAGGACGGTTTGTATTTTTATCACTAATTTTAGTATCACTATTTTTATCTAAACTATCCATACTATTAGTGGATAAATACTGACTTACAGTTTCACGACGCTTCCTCTTGTGGCGCTGTCCATGGCTCCCATCCCGACGACTGGATACTCGTTGCCCGTTGCTCGCTCGTTCCCGCTGGTGACGTCTCGTTCTTCGCAAACGGTCCGTCCTTGATCGCGAGCGAGACCGCGATGGACGAGACGTAACAGGTCGCCGCGAATCTTCTCTGCGCCACCTTCGTCGCGTCGTCTTCTCATCCGAGTCATCACGCCTACGAGTCGAGCGCCCTCTTGATCTTGCCTGACTCAAAGAACTGGAGCTTCTACGCGATGGTCTTGAACGCACAGCACTAGAGCGGCTCCATCTGTGGCGCTTGCGTAGGCGCCGCGTACGGCTACGGCTACGGCTGCACGACGTCGGTGAGCTTCTATCATGGTGCAGCGTGTCTCTCGATGCCTCCCGATGGCCTTCGTCTCGTGTTGAAATGTCCACACAACTATGAGACATGTTTTAATCTGCAATCAGTTTGGGTGCGCACATAACTCACTATGTTCACGGATTCCTATTTACACATACCTTACAATGAATATTTTCTAAGGAATAATCATGGACATTAATATTTTATAAAATTAACTAGTTTTAGGGTTAACTATAGCCATTTAAAGAAATACGTAAGCTATTCTTTCACTAATTACACATGATTTTAGAGATTTTAACGGATTAAATCGCAAGAGAATAATAACTCTGTCACTCGAAGCGGAAGAAAACAAAAGGAGGGTATTTAACAAAATAAACTCTCAATCACCATGTATCATATCTCTCTTTAATGGTAATATACCCCTTAGCATTCACTGCCAAGCGATTGTCTAGATTTTCAGTGATTAAAGAAATAAAATTAAATACAACTCACCTTTCACTGCCTTTAGTTTTACCTTTATACCCTCGAACAAGCGGCCAACTTGGGCGTGATAAGAATATTGAGTAATATTCCGTTCAATCCCACTTCTGAACTATAATAATTCAGAAGTGTTTTTGAAATAATACCCAAGATCCAAGCACAAGTTTACTTTATTACTTAACCTTTAACTAGGAGCTCCTCACAGTTCGTCGTCACAGAACAGAATAAACCCGCTGATTAACTTTTTTTTTCACGGCCCGCTACCGGCATAGATTATAGATATGCGTTCAAACATTCATAAAAATAATATTTTAACGTTATAGTTTTTTTTAATTAATCTTTATTACATTGAAAATGTTTACAATTTTTCAAATTAATAAATTTGATATTTTTGGCGTAGTTAAAAAGCTGAAATCATCTTATTTACAATTAATTAGTTATTTACAAGTTGCTACTTACAAAGTTTACGTACTGCGAAGCAAGTATTCAAAGTGTCCTCCATTGTGATGAAGGCACAGTCTAGCACAGGGAAGTGAATTTCGCTTTAGTTTTTGCAACACATAAACGTTTTGTCTCACTGTTTCGAAGCTGGAACAATCCTTTCGCGTAACACGTTTACACACTCAATCTCCTCTGCGTACACCAGTCGTTTCACGTCACTCCAAAAATCACCAATTCGTTATTTGAATAGGCTTCGGTCATTTTAACACGGTACGCGATCACACGGAGCGAGCGAGAATAATCACTTTCGTGTCCGCAAGCTATGCGAGTTCGACTGAAGCGAGCGGGAGGCCCGGCCGGCGCGGGCGACGTTTTTGATGTTAGAAAGAGAGCGCAATTGTGCCGATGAAAAACCAACAGTGATGTGTATGCGCTACGATAGTTAATGGTGTGCGTAACAGATTGTCGATAAAATTAAATAATCAAGATTAAAAATCAAAATTTTAGTTCACTATTTTTTAATGATTTGAGTTTAGTGTCCGTAATATAGTTACCTCTGTAAATATGGCAAGGTTGCAAAGTAACATCCTGTATTGACGCTGACTGTATGTGCCAAGACTATTTCCATCGAGGACATATCCTACTAGAGGAGAAATGTTATTAATTTTGTTCCATACAAAAACCGCCAAATCCGAAAGGTTCCGGATGAACCGACTCAATGTCAAACACCGTATTAGTGATGGGCAATAAGAAATTAGTATCGATAGTCGATGTTATTGTTTAATTTAATGGGAACAATATTTTATTACACCCAAGGATAAACTTTACACTAATGTACAATATCCTAAATGTATATAATATCTGATTATTGTTCCTAAGAAATTTAAGTTAGTCATCAAATTAACTAAAACGAACTTTAAAGTATGAATCATCTAAATTGTTATCAATCTACTACATAAATAAATGCCTATTTCCCTTGGTCACGCCATCACGCGTGAACGGCTGGACTAAATTCACTAATTCTTTTTGTTGTTGAAGGTTCATATGAAAGAACTAAATTAAGAAAATTGCCCGGAAAATTATTAAATTCAAGAATACTTAACCACCATATAAAATTATTTATATTCAAACCTTAGCGCTATGGACAATATTATAAACATTATAAATGTAACCTTATGACGTTCGACCACTGACCTCTATAGTACAAGTACGCTGGACTGCATACTGTCAACAACAACAACTAACAATAAAGCCATTTGATTATCGCCATTTTGGCGCTGACGGCTATAGTGAGCGTGTGGTGACCATCCACGGAAATAATGAGAATTGACATAAACATATGGAAGTTACTCTATTTTAGTTCCCTGTACACTCGGTGGGGACGCTTTGATTCGGCACAAAAATTATCTGACATTTCTTAGAGAATTATCGCCATTTTGGCGCTGACGGCTATAGTGAGCGTGTGGTGACCATCCAAGGAAATAATGAGAATTGACATAAACATATGGAAGTTACTCTATTTTAGTTCCCTGTACACTGTTTTCCGATATATCTACCAATTTACCTAAGCACAGAGGCATTACTTTTAAAGTTTTAAAGCCCGGACAAGCGCACGAACGGTTCCGTACCATATCTACTTCATCTTAGTCACTTTAGAGAATTTCTTCTACCATATCTACTTCATTTAAGTCACTTTAGGATCGTTTTAATAAAACCGCCTACATAACACATCTTTCTGTGTCAATTGTCTTATTTCTTTTATTGGTATGGTTTGCCATAAATATATTCTATCTATTTGAATATATTTATGGCTCCAATTCCTCATTCGCTTCTCATTACATCCATTCATCACCTTTATTATCGGCACACACCTTACAGTAATAGATAGGTACACACATATCTTCACACGCAAACATCCATACTCTTTGCTTTCACTACGCATCTCATTGTTCATAATCCATTAAACCGAGAAAACTATCAAACGTCATCATGTCAAGAGTCAGCGTTTTGTTATTCGCAAAAAAATCAATCATTCTACCAAAACCTTCCTCGGTATAAGTAGGTTAATGAAATTTCTGCTTAGGTATAGATTTGAGTGCGCAAGTATAAATATTTGTGTTATCGATTATGTCACTATACCTCCGTGCTGCCAATGTACTAAAATAATTATTGTGTAATGAAAACTGTGCACGTAAATGTCGATAAGTCGTAGAACAAATTTAGCGCAACACTAGTAACGAGTGCTAACGAATAGAATGAGATTACATTATATAATACTCACTTAGTGGGAGCAAGATGGGGCTTAAACGTCAGTACGCTTGACCTATTTATCTTGAGCCGTAAGAAAATTTTATGAACTTTTTAAAGTTGCATAATTACTATTACTTACCGATGAAATGACATCCCATCGGTTCTCAAATTTGATGTTTTGCTATTTTTCTCACAGCACAGTATTGAACAATACACCATTATGTTATTTCTTTCTCATATCTAATTTTTCCTAAACAATTCAAGCATTCTCGTTGACATACCACACAGATCAATTGGTTTTTGACATACGATTTTGACAGACTGAAAACCTTATTTTGCGGTTGTCAGAGCAGATAAAGTTTCGGAGCAAAATAGTTTTTACTTCGCCTCTAGTAGGATATGTCCTCGATGACTATTTCATTTGCGTTTCGTTTGTTCAGTGTTCACTACTTTTCTTTTGTCATTCATTAATTTTCTTTTCATGCAATTGACTGTTCTAATGTTCAACTGATTCTATCAATGAAGTTTTTCGACATCCTTGTCATTCTCTTCATTACTCGTATAATTTTTTATTTATTTTATTCAATTACTTCCGTACTCAGAGACTTCAATGATAGTTTATCCTTCATTATGTCTCATGCCGTCCTTCTCTATTTCATTGATTTGTCAATCACCAATGAAGAAAATAACAAAACAAGACATGGTTATAGATTAAATTTAATTGATGTCTTTGAGTGCGGCAGTTGGATTGTAAAATGATTGTAAACTACGACATTTCGATACGACATACACAAAAGATTCGTCTCACCACATATTACCCAAAGAATCTCATGTCGTAGGTAAACATCTTCTTAAAATATATATAAGAATCCTCAGACAAATCGGTGTAATATTTTATCAGATGATATCAGCTCCATTGGCCGGCTACCAAAGTAAACTTTCTCATAGTTCACAATCTTTGGAAATCAAAGGCGTTTAAGTAAATAGTAGCTGATCCATCACCGTGCAGTGGATCAGAGTGCGCCGATGCAATAACTCCGATATTGCGAACTTAGAGCCGTAGAGTTGACAGCGAACAGAAGTTACAGTAGCTGTAGGCATAAAAATCTAGTTTTCTAATTTTTCGTTTTTTCAAGCCTACCTCAACCACGCCTGTAGATATTGCATTAAACTGATAGGCGCGTGGCATTTCTAAGCCCCCCTTTGACAATATTTTGGAAACTGTGAATCGAATTTATGCCATTGGATTGTTGCTAAAAATTTTGTTGTAAATCAAAAGTTATCATAAATTTTTGAAGATTTTAATTATGTTAGGTATAGTACTAACTAATTTGCATGCTTTACAACTGATTTCAAAATGTTATAAATTCCGCGCAGATGGGTCACCGACAGGCCACCGACCGCCACGTTGTCGAGGATGCTACGCATCACAGGATAAGTAGGTTAGTATCTCAATTTGCAAACCGATGACGCGGGATTGTGATGCAGGTTATCTCAATACAGAGCGTGATCCAATCCGCAGACTCCAAAAGCGCCCTGAGTCGAAAAAACTTTAACGTTTTTTCTAGTTCCTGCTGCAGCTCTTAAACAGATGCCGAGTGACCATAGTGTTAGCAAAAATTAGGCATTAAATTACCGTGCCAATTTTGCCGTATCTATTTATTATTCTTTTATAATCTCTCGCCTCGCAAAATCTGCACGGATCACTAGTGTTATTGGATTTCTGGCTCTATCATATTGGTACTACCTTTTTGGTGGCCGAACGGTTTTATTATTCTCTGTACTGAGCTTTGTAAGTGAGAGCCGTATTTATAGTCTTGAAAAAATAATAATAAGTAATTTAAAAAAGTTCAATGTAAATTTTTTGGTGGCATAACAACTAAGAAGAATCCGTGATTTTTTTGTCCAGCCTTTCATAATGTTACCCAAGCCCATAGATGTTAATTACTTAGTTAGGTTTTTTTTCAAATTGTTTTTTAAGTACTTTCCCAGTCCAACTGTGTTCTTTTTTTATTAGACATTTGACCGCGATCCAGTATCTAGACCAAATTATTAAGGCACCACTTCAGCCGGCAAAGAATCCCACTCTAGCCGTACCCAGAAGGAACCAAGTAGACGTTTAGATAATATTTATACGTTGTTCTTCTAATATTGTTTTCAAATAGTATAAATTGCAACAAATAAAATAAAACAATGCACAGTTGTTTTCATAAATTTTTTTACCATCACAACTTAAACTTAACGTTTTCTTACATCATAAAGAATAAACTTAAACACGTATCTTCCTCAATTGAATATTTGACAATGTTTTATCACTTCTTCTTTGTATCTGCTAATTTCTTCTTAGCTGAAAGCGTTCTAATTAGTGCCTCTTGAGCAATTGCGTCGTCTCTTTCTTCCAACACTTGGTTTAGCTCTGGACTCCATTGAGAATCTGAAGTTAAAGTAAACTATATTTGACAATACCAAAGACTTGACTATAGTTCGATCGCTTATCTGAGACTTCGCCTACAGTTACAGGTACTGAGGTGCGGGGATAGATGATGATGGAGCGTTGCGAGCGGCGGGCGGCTGTGATTTCAAAAATGCTACCATTGCCACCAAAAACAGTGCATAAATGCAATGCAGTGAATGCAGAATCGGGTATGCAAGTTTTATCACATAGCGCCACAGGTATCGCATGAACTCCTGACTACTGAGATGAAGTAATGCAAAAATTCTGTAGAAAGTCATTGCACAATTGCATCACTGCACTTGTTAGTTTAGTGCTCAGCACACTGGGTATCCACGACGTCCCGGGCTCGAATCCCGGGTCGGGCCGAAAGTGTTGGGTTTTTCTGTTTTGAAATAACTCCGACACAGCTCCGGAGTCAGAAAGTCGGTGGTGTTAACACCCCCGTGCCTCGGAGAGCACGTTAAGCCGTTGGTCCTGCGCCTGAACTCTCTACGGTCATATTGGACTACCGTCTCACCACCGAATTTTAAGAGTGAAGGAGGGAGTGCGCAATACACAAGTGCAGATGTGTACCTATAGAGAGCTCTATGTGAGTGCACCAGAGTATTGCGCACACACTTGTTCACTATAATATCTCCCGCGCAATTGGATCTTTGTTGAGATAGGCCGCTGTAGTCGAAATTCGGCTAGGAGGATTGTTAATTGCAATCAACTAAATTCTTCAACAGATAACATTTCTTCTAAACTCGACCTGGCACAAACTCTTTGTAAATCACTATGGCCATAAATTACACTACGAAAAAACTCTGAAATGTAGTCGGACTCGGAATTTAGACCGTAACCTGAAGATATCACCCGAACTCTAGTGATGAAGTGATACAGCAATTTGTAACCAATCTACGTACCAACAAACAGTTTCTCCAGCAGATTAATTCTCCTCTTCTGTCGTCCCAGCACAAACTGCTCATTGTAAAGCTGCAGCTCTCGCATTCTGTCTAGGGCAGCTTCTATTCGTGCATGTCTGTTGTTTTTAGCTGCTTCTGCCATGTCGGGGGTCATGAGAACACTGGAAGGTAGAATTTTGTTAGGGAATGTCTAAAGGTGTGCTTCCACTGTAAACCAAAATTGCAAATTTCATGCAAATACTCGCAAATTATAACGTCTAGCCACATCAAGCAATTCAGGGCGATGGTAACATGTAACAACCTGCTGCTGAGATACGGTAACAAAATGCCATGCAATATGAAGCAACTATGGAGAACAAGGTGCGATAGCCGAGCAGAGAAAATTTCACTTCTTATCCGTGAGGTCGTGAGTTTGATCCCTGCCTGTACCACTGAGTACAAAAAAAAACTTAAGTACAGTCTTTTTCAAAGATATCGATGTCTAACGGTGAAAGAAAACATCGTGAGAAAACCTGCACACTACTTAGTTGGCTAGTGTGTGAAATGGAGACGGCCATTGCAAACCAATCTATTAAACATTGCCAAGGAAGTGGTTGAGTGTTTCATTCCACATAGTGATCACGGCCCTCAGTCATACGACAATATGAAAAAGATACTTCAAAATTACCTTTCAGTCTCATCTTTTTCCTTTGTGCAAAATGGCAAAAAGTATAATGGTATGAACTTGTCTTTCAGTTGTTCTGGCATTGACAAGTACTTGGCTTCTTCTTCACATTCTACTGTCATCTCCAACACTGAAGAAATAAAGGTTATTGAGAGATTTTTATACTTAAAACTTAACGATAGTACTCCAAGATTAAGGGTAAACTTCCTGCGAAGCGAAAAACGTGCTAGGGCGAGGCGTGCAAGATGTCAGCGGAGACGAGGCGGTATTGTTAGGTAGGGAATTTATAGGACAGTCGCATACGATTGGCACTACTTGATGCATGTTTTCACTCCACAGGAGGGTCGGGAACGAAGTTGTCGGACACTCAACTTCACTAACAAATATTTGCGATTTATTTCTAAGGACTTATTTACGAACTAGCTGTTGCCCGCTACTCCATCTATAATATATAATATATAAGTCAGCCTATTAGATCCCACTGCTGGGAAAAGGCCTCACCTCAACTATGAGGAGGAACGAGCCATACTTCACCACGCGGGCTCAGTGCGGATTGGTGGAGGGGTGTATGTAAGGCAAGTGACAAACCTTACTGTCAGAAGTTATCAAGCCGCCCTAGGGCCTCTGACTAGGCTTAACGACTAATACCACAGATATTAGCCGGGACCAACTGCTACTCCATCTGCGTAAACTTAATTGTAGAAAAATACTCATACTCCAAAATCAAGACTTCTTATTTGTACCGTGTCGTATAAAATAAGAAGAGGTTACCCTATGTCTCTGTATGTGCTTATTTTATTGAGAAAAACATATACTCCTTGCTTTGGTTGAACTCCGGGCTATTGTAGTATGAGTGTCAAAATATATTCACTAAATTTTACGTTAAAAGGGAGCCATACAAACAAAAATGTCAAATGCAATATTTTTGAACTCCAGTGACCTAAACTAAATCCCCGTTATTCCAAAAACTTAAGCCAGGACTAAGCTATTAGCTAGACAATTAGAAAAGCGTTTCTCTATTATGTTATGTCACGAATGTGTCATTCATTCGTCTGTTGTCGGCTAACATTTAGACCTATTTTAAACCTGGTCTTATTTTTTTGTAATAACACCGAATAAGTTTGTAGCCGACCACGCGCGGCATCAGCTGCCAGACGACATGTCATCGCGACACTACCCCTAGCACAGAATAAGTACTGGTACTTCGTACAGAAGTATGACTTAGCAATTGTATTCAAAGAAATGTCTACTCAATGTCAATGTAGCGTAATTTAGTCAACAATATGGCGTAATTTAGTTAGCCGCAGAGTCAAGCACATTTTCATGTATACACCTACAAAAATTCATTGCAAGATAATTTCATACTTATTGCTCTGGAATATGATTCATAATACACTAAACCTATTCAGTGACGTAATATCACGCGACGCGATAGGGTGGACTGCTACGGGAAGCTTCTAACGCCATCTAGCGCCTCTTTCTAGTACTTTATTCATTCTCGTCCAGCCAGCAACGTAGCCGCGCGGCCGCCGGTGAATAAAACGCGCGAGCGTGTCGCTGGCCGGTAGCCACACGCAACTTGTTTTAGCCCCTAAGTAAGGGTTGCCGCGCGTAGGTACGTTTTTGCTACCTACGCGGGGAGATACACAGTCAGCATCAAGATGGCGGGACCAAGATTCCGATTCAAAATGTTTCATATCAGGGTATAAGTGCATCATTGGTACTATTTGTACCCTGACCTAGACGTTTGTACATCTGAAGACAAAAACGGCACATTGACATTTTTCTGGTCCCGCCATTATGACGTCAAAGTGGCGGGACCAACTTGAACAGCTGCACACACAAGCATAATTCATTGAACCTGATTAGAACTGCATTTGTACTTCCTATATACTGTACTGTTTTCTTGGTAGCAATAACTGGATCAAAGTAATGAAATCAAAACGCTGATCCCGCCATTTTGACGTATCTGTAAATTGATGCATTCATATCAAAGTCGCTAAATCACACAAAAATACACATAACAAGACTTTGTACTAGCTGAGTACATGATCGTGATGTTTGTCTTAGATTTGTAAGCCTTGTAGGGAAAAAGTTATCATCAATATGTTGCTCCATAATCCGTTCGGCATGTAAATAGGGGAAGGACGCCTAAAACAAAGCAGGTTACTTTTGTTTATTTTAATGACCTCTTCAGATCCTCAATGAGAAGTCTCGCCAAGATTTCTCGCACAACACTGGTGTCTGTTTACACTTAAGATATTTCGCACTTGCTGTTCTCCTCGCTACTAAAGTAGTAGTATGGATGACTTTGACAGTGCACCTCCCGCACATCTGGCGACTGCAGTTGTTAGGGTCCTTCGATACATATAAATAAAAACGCGAACTGTATAAAAATAGGTGCTGTAATTCTCGCCCTCTTACAAAGGAAATTTACAGAACAGAAATAACGCGACAAAATGTCAGACGACGGTGGGTGTCCCAAGGCGAGTGCCAGGGCTTCGGGCCCGCTCGGGCTGCCACGCGATGACATCGGTGCCTGTCGGGCGCACTCGTCTCACGCGCATAAAGCTGCGCTGATGTTGCATTTCAACAGCGGTAGGGTTCCGGTACGAAATTATGTTTGTTCTTCGATCGGTGTCGGTATTTTTCCCGTACTACATTCTTGACTATGTTCTCAGTGCGAACGAAAGGAAATAAATATAGCTATTTTTGCAATGCCGTTGATTTAATTTATGTTGTGTGCTCATGGTTATCATTCAAGCAGGGGTCACGCAAGAAATTGTCTGTGGTTGGTGTCGGTATTTTTCCTGCTTTAAATTAGTTGCTCCATATGCCATGTAGGTATCCGAGCTTCTTACATTAATAAGCTACTTATGTTAGTGTGTTATAATAAAAAATCCACAGACCCTGCAGTTTCCGCAATCTTCGGAGGCATTGAAAATGAATTTAAGAACAAAACAAATGCGAAAAAATTTTTTTTAACATGCACATAACAAAAATCTTGTTTCACTGTGAACAGTGAACAGCGCACTTTCATTGAAATGAAGCCCTGAATGAAATACAATAAGAAGTCAAATAAAAAATATAAATTTTGACAGCTGTCATCCGAAATGAAGATCTCGTAAAGCCCTAAAACTTGTTTCTACACACCAGCAGTCTTGGGTAGATAGTTTCCGAGCTATGGTGGTTTCAATTGTGACAGCTGTCATCCGATCAGCGGCACCAGAAAAATGTCGATGTGCCGTTTTTGTCTTCAGATGTACAAACGTCTAGGTCAGGGTACAAATGGTACAAATGATGCACTTATGCCCTGATATAAAACATTTTGAATCGGAAGCTTGGTCCCGCCATATTGATGCTGACGATACACAGGCCTGTGTCGATAAGAAACCCCTTCTATGGTTTCCTATGCAAGCTTCGCGTGTCGCTAAGTGTGTGTCGCGGCGACATGTCGTCCGCTGCTGAGCTAATACCATAGATATAATAATAGTTACTACGCTTATACCTTTAGTTTATACCACTAGAGTACAAAAATGTTGTTGTTTTTAAGTCAATTTACAGAGTTCAACTTTCTAGAGTTTTGTTAATGTTATTATAGTTTGGATACAAACTTCCACTCTCCGTCGCTGGAGTAGGTCCTTGCTGCAATGGGGTTTGTTGTTCCTCTTCTGTACAAAATAAAACAAAATCAATAAAAATAAACAATTTTAAAATGAGTATTGAAAATAACCTTTTTCCTTTATATTGAAAATTAAAAGAAAAGAACAAAAAAGGTTTTAATAATTTCTCTCACTCACTCTCAAAACTCAATTTTACCGAAACATGCATTGAAAAGAGCAAGTCTTGCTTCGTATGTTTTTATTGTTGTTCTCGTATTTAAAAATGCTATATTTATTTCTTATGTAAACTCGAATGGTCAAACTCATTATAATACACTTTTACAAATATCTTCGCGGTTTATTTTTACAGTGTACCTAAATCCTTATGTTACGAATAATTTACAGTATCCATGGTCACAGGTAGACTGGCAGTGAGAAATTGTATTGAAAATATCAGGACATAAACTTACTATAAATTATTGTTTTTAAGTGATCTAAATATATTATTGCACTTGAAAAAAAAACGACTACCAGAGACGGGAATCGAACCCGCGTTCCTCGCATACCGGACGATTGCCTAACCTCTCGGCCACCCTGGCGTTGGCAGAGCCTGTCGAAATTTTTAAGTGCTTCTTAACGCTGTAATGCTGCGTTGCTTTCATCAATGTTATTGGGATTACACCCTCAACACGTGGTCGTTTTTTTTTTCAAGTGCAATAATATATTCATAAACTTACTCTTTTCTTCCTCGCCAAATTCTTCAGATTCCTGTGAAAATAGTAAAATATAGAACCCATTTACAGCTATAGTAGTACATAGACTTAAGATAAAGCATGGCCTTAAGCTTAAACTTTGTTAACCAATTCATAGAATAGGCTTAAAATTAAAAACACTTAAATTCATAAGCAGGCCAAAACCCAGCATGCTCGCCTGCTGAGACTAATTTATGCAACGTACCTCGGTCAGGCTGTGTAAACTTTCAGACGGCGGCACAGGCAGCGCTTCTAGAAATTCTGCCCTGAAATCGTTCCTGAAATAGAGGATAAAATAATCCTTGGTACAGTTCGGAACAAACATACATAAAAAAAAGTTTTATCCTTTTGAAAACGATTTATCAGTAATAAATAGCGTACTGGATATTTTGGGCGACATGATATTGCTAATAAGGGATTTTTTCCAAGTTTTTAACAAAATTAATTAACGATGCATGCCAGTCTTTTAATAAGTAGAAAATTGATTATTTGAACAACCACCAGTTCTCTTCGTTACAAACGTACCTATGTGGTGTGTTCATCGCTTAGATGAATTGCACAAGGGTTATCTTATAACACCTAACAACGTTATAAGCTTAAGTACACGCACTTGGGTTTGAAGTTCTTCAAATGTTGTCAAAGCATTTTCAAACTCAAATCGTAGAGGTAGGCACGCATATTTTACGCATATTTTAGTATAAAAACCAGTTCATTTAAGAATTTCGAAGTATGGCTAGACTATTAAAAAAGTTGTTGTAAATTCGCTTTTGAATACCTTTCTAGAACTAGGTAAGTCGTTTTCAACTTGTACCATATTTTTTGTCTTTTTTTTCTTAGACTGTACTTCACGAGAAATGACCTGGCGGTATTTTCCTGTAAAAATGGGAGTTCAGATGCTACCGGTAAAATAAGACATGGAATTTTATTTCTTTACTTTCCACGCTATTATTGCATTTCGCAGAAGAATACCAACAAAATATCTTTTGTATGAAACCACGAAAATATAAATAGTATGAAATGCTAGAGAAAATGTTAAATAATAATATTATGTGGCTGGAACTAGAAGTGTGCACACGCAAAAAAGCTACTGGACCATGCAAGTTACTTTTCATCTCTCCAGTTCGGAAAGTCGAACTTTCATGTGTAGATAACCAGGTGGAAAATAGCTTTTCCCTCCCTGCCACGTAAGTATGGACCCACTATTGCCCAAAGCCGTGAAACCAAAACTTCAAAAAAAAAGTTGTCGGGGTGCGGTGCACTTGCCGTCAGCGACGACCGCACGCCCACTTTGGCGCCGCTCGCGGACCAAGTGAAACGCCAAATGTGGCGGTCGGGCGCTTCGCGGATATCAAATGGAACGCACCATCGATTGCACCACAAAAAAAGAAATGCACTATTTCTTTCCTCACAGTTTAACCAGGGTGAAAGCACCCATTTCACTCTCAAGCTAATTTACTATTACAACCATCAATTTCTTTTCATTAGTACAAGCGCGACGTCTACTACCTATAGATTTATATGCTTTTACCATCTCAGCACTGAAGTTCAAGATCCTTGCTATGTCAACCAATCTTATATCCCGTCAGATCAGAAATCCTCTAGAATTTTTGACAGTTTTCCTCACACTCTTCGATCAAAATTAAACAGTCAAAACGCTCATTGTTACGTGTTTTTTCTTATTGACCGCACCATATTACCATACCGTTGCATTTAGGCAAAAAAAAACTTCATGTATGTACAGTCGACCAAATTGAATCATGACCCACCTTATGGTCATTTTTTTACTGTCATTCTATACAAGTAAGTTGAAATTCGCTTGAACATACATTTCCTAGAAACGAACGTGTCATCATTTTATTAGACACTGACAGTCACTGACAAGGCAATGGTCGCTATCTGTACGAATAAGTTTGTATGAAAATCGGCGAGAACTTCATTTCATGTGGGTAAGGGTTGCAATGCAACACACGAGTAGGTAGGTAGATATTCGGGATTCGGCACGGCCGGGCGCCAAGTCTGTATTGGGAACCAGTTTCTTTTATAAAAGTTCCACTGGAACTTGTATTTGCCATGATGAAATAAAACAGTATACTTAGTTAAAGAAAATAATATTTATTTTAAGTATATATTTAACAAGTGGCATTAAATTGGTAAAGTGAAAAGTAACCCGATTAGACGACAAATGTCACTTCCCCAATCAAAACACCACAAATTTTCATCTGGGGACCTAGACGGCAATGGAATAAGAGTGAATGCATCTTCGTGCTAGGTAAACCAATTTGAGACAATTCTGGCAGTATGCACTGGACAGTTATCATGAACAAAGGAGACTACTGGCACTTCTTCACGCAAGTTCGCAAAGTCGGTAACATTGATTCTTCCATTAAATTGACATAGTTTATAGCGTTATGACGAGGAGAAATTTGAACAAGTTTTCCGACACTTCCGGCATCCATCCAGGCACACATGTTTGCTGAAATCCAGCTGGATAATTGGATGGGCACAACGTGATCCTCTGTCCTATCGCGTGTTATCGTAACGCCACGAAGTTAAGCGACCATGTTGAGACGAGCGAAATGATTTCTCGGCTGTAAATATGTTATCCGTAATAGTGTTGCATTTCCGTTCTCTTCCGTTCCGTTCTTGATTCGACGAACGCCATGATTATGTCGTCGTCTGTCTTCGAGGGTACCCTCTTTAGCATGCCGGCTGATCCGGTTCTGACTGTGTTCCGACTTATTCTTAGCTGTTTGTTCAGCCAAATTGGCCATTATAAGATTTGTTTGTAGATATTGACTTAGGTTTTTATAAAAATTCTGACTTACTAGTAGGTATACTTGACATTTGACACACGACGTTTTTTATTTTTTAAATTATAATACATTTTTCTTCGTAGTGAAAAGAGTTTGGATTATGGACTTATTTTAAATTCATATTAAGACTGGTTTATCTAAAACATGTCTAGTGCAGTTATAATAAAGGTTAAACTTGCATAGATCTCTGACCCGTTATGACGCATTTTTATTCATATTTAAAACGTACTATGTGCAACATGCATGACAGCGAAGAAAACCTTACTACATTTATAAATGCAAAGGAATAATCGGCAAAGTGGGTCATGATTCAATTTGCTCGACTGTACATCATGTCAAAACTATCAAAACTAACACGTCGTTTAGGGTCTAAAACATGTCTGATGGACTAAAAACTTGAAAAGACAGCTAAAGTATCACCTGGGGGTTGATTTCGTCACTCTGTTGCCAACAATTCTGGATTAAAATCGTTTAAAAATGTTCCATTTGACAGTTTCAGTTTCTCTGCCAGGCTGGCCAATCACGGTCAGCAAAAATGATGCTGAAAACAAATCTCTAAACTGGCGAAATTCAGTGTGGTCGAAACAGGGCAGTTTCTAATGCCATGAGGACTTTTAGGTTACTTTTCAACAAGGGCTAAAAGGTCAAAAAGGTTTTGGAACCGGTAAAATATAGGGGATTTTGGGAAAATGTGATAGCGTGTTATTATTATTTTTGTACTTTATATACCTGCGGCCAAGATTTTAGTTCCGATATTCAAATTAGAGACGTACGTCAGTCCGATTGATGTGTTATTAACTGACCGTGAATGGTCAGCTTTGGCAACACAACATTGATTGAAATAATTTCATTCAAAGTTACATAATCCGCTACCTGATCTGTGCTCCTCTAGCGTTCCGGCCAGGTTCTCTCGCGCCCCACGCTCGGATGGCTGCAGCAAACTCCAGGTCTCTCTCATCATCCCTCTTGGCATGCGCCCCTCCTCCGATCGCAAGGGCACACTCCAGTACAATGTACGCATCGTCTGGTTGGGGCTGGTGACTCGGGTGACCTGATGGCACCGGCTGGTTCTTATCTTTATCCTTTTCCTTCCCTGAGCCAGGCTAGAAGATAGAAATACAAATATTGCACTCATACTATAAAGGGTGTTAGATAAACAGCGTAATCCTTTAAGGGGGTGAATATGGTCATCAAAACCTACAACTTTTACAATGAAGACATAGTGATGTCTCACTGAAATCATGAAAAAACATTTGGCTCTTGTCATCGAATTAACAGAATTATTTGAATGAAGTAATTATAATTATTAAATAAATTAATGAAGTTATTGTAATTATAATATTGTTTTTTTTTTAGATTTTGAACTTGACCCTATATCAAATTCGAATCGCCACGCAGTAGGGAATGACATGTCTACCTCTTTTTTTAATACACTGTCATTGTCACTAATGGTTTTACGATATACGTTTAGAATGGACGATCCTCTTGCGTACGGCTAGAGAATAAAGTTCGTTGCCAGTTCTTAAAACTATGATTTGGATAGGTACCAACTTAAAGAAAAGGATGAATAAGCTGTATTCAGACTCGACCCATCCTCGGCCGCATGGTGTCGTATGCCATCAGGTGAGATTATGTTAAGACAATTTAATTAATTTATTTATTTATTGTATGCAATAAAACAAAATAAAAGTAACAATAATAGCAACATAACGTAAACAAATAAATAATAATGTCCTCCTAACCGAATTTCGACTACAGTGGCCAATCTCAACAGAGATTAGCCGACTACGCGGGAGATATTATAGTGCACAAGTGTGTGCGCAACACACAGGTGCACTCTCTGTTCCTTCATTCTCATAATTCGGTGAGACGGGCAGTCCGACATGACCGTAGTGGCGCAGGACCAACGGCTTAACGTGCTTTCCGAGGCACGGGGGTGTTAGCACCACCAGCTTCCTGACTCCGGAGCTGTTTCTGAGTTATTGCAAGACAGAAAAACCCAACACTTTTCGGCCTGACCCCGGATTCGAACCCGGGACCTCGTGGATAGTACCCAGCGTGCTGACCACTAGACCAACGAGGCAGTAAACAAATAGTAACATAATGTCTGACTATTTAATAATAACCTTCTCTTTCACCGGCTTCTTTGCTGGTGGCGCATCAATTTTGGCAAATTCAGTGGAGTTACGAATTTCGTCCACTCTTTTCCACTGAGCCAATGTTAAAGGCCAACCGTTAGGAGCTACAACTCTGAAAAAAAAAACAAAGCAGTCACAAAATATACGGTAAATAAAATTAAATATGTCATGCATCTAAAGTCCGACCGCCTGCCTGAGTCCTCGCCTGGGGGTACTGGGGTGCGGGGGTACCTAGACGAGAAAGGAGATCATGAGCGCCAGGCGGCAGGCGCTTGTGATTTGATTGGCTGATTTGAATTTAAAAAAGAATGCAAATTTAAATCACCTTGTGTCCCGCATGCGAGGTCACAGTTTAATAATAATATGTAATAAAGTTTATTTGTTAACAAATAATGTTGTACATGGTACCTTAATGCTAATACAGTGTTATTTTATGTTCACATATTATTTTAAGATACGGTTGGTCGTTAACTCCTGTACTAGTTTTACGAGAAAACTGTATGACAGTCGTTAGCACCCTCCGCCGGACTTACAGGAATCAGATAAAATATTGCCAATGTAGTACTATTACTAGAGATTTATACAACTTATTACTTGCATTGTTTATATTGTGTATGTGTGTGTGTGTGTTGTGTATTGTATGTATGTGTTGGTGTTGTGTGTGTGTGTGTGTGTGTTGGTGTTGTGTGTGTGTGTGTGTGTGTGAGTGAGTGAGTAAGTGTGTGAGTGAGTGAGTGTGTGTGTGAGTGAGTTTGTGTATGTACCTATGTGTGATTGCGTGAGCCCATTTTCAGTTGACAGGTGGTCGGGCTAAAGTACTCGTATATATAGCACTATGGATTTCGATAGGATGCGGTAAATTTAATTTTAAAAGGAATGCAAATTTTAGTTAGGAGGTTGGACTATAGATAATAATATTTGTACTGATTCGCACATAATATTGAAATACTTACTCAATCGAATAAGTCTTTGGATCAGGTGGCAATATTTTTAACTGAAAAAAATAATTTATTTATTTTGAGGAATTAAGGATGGGGACTAGAAGACAAACTTAAAAATGCACCAGAAAGCAGGTGAATGAATTCAGAAAAACTAAAAACAATATTGTAGTCATAATCACAATTATTTGGATCTTTTATAAGTGAACGGCATTGGCGGAACATTATCCCATGGTGGCGAACTTAAGTTTGGCGAGGTGGACCGCAATCACGATACCACTATGCTCTATGTAGAAAAAACACAGGCAGACGGATTATTTCGTTGTGGCCCAAACTGGTCTGTCTAGTGGGCGCCAGTCCTAAGAGTTAGAAGACAGAATAAAAGACAAAATGGCTGTAAGTTAAGTAGTTATTTACCTTAGTTATTGATTTATTTTTGGCACTAGCCATCGCTTTGACAGATTTCGATGACTTCAGAGACCGAGCGCTGACGTACCCGTCTCGACCCTAAAACGAAAAGTAATGAACACTTCAAAAGAATGATAAAAACTAAAAGGAATGAATACCTAATTGATAATTTGCATTGTCAAGGTCTTAGCATCACTTAGACTTACTTGCGCACGTTCGAATTAGCTAATCTGAATTTATTCAAGGTATATTATGTGAGTTGAAAGTAGGCGCAAATGGCCCCTCTGGATTAGCTAACCCAGACTTGTGCAAGTGGGCTATCAACTCAGATAATAGGCCTTGAACAAGTCTGGAATAGCTAACCCAGACGTGCGCAAGTGGGCCTTAAAGACATACCGAGGCTAAATTAGCTTGGGAAGCGGAACGCCTTTTGACTGGTGTGGAAGGAGCTGTTGGCGTTGGATCCAGCCTCACGTAGGGCCAGTGCACTTCACCCTTACCAGAACACTTAGCTATCTCCTCCACTTTCCCTTCAGAAGTTGTCTTTAGGATCAC
This sequence comes from Pyrausta nigrata, assembly GCA_949316185.1. NCBI lineage: Eukaryota > Metazoa > Arthropoda > Insecta > Lepidoptera > Crambidae > Pyrausta > Pyrausta nigrata. The sequence continues at coordinate 2,559,237 of OX438943.1, forward strand.
TTCTATTTCCAGCTAGAAACACATAATATCTATTAAAATAAATTAGTCGAAATTAAAACTTATCATACCACTTAAACTAAACTATGTTAAAAAAGAAGCCTAAAAAGAAGACATTGCAGTTTAGTATTCAAGAAAGTAGAGGTAGGATGGTCGTCAGGTCAGCAAAGAAGAAGCCGTGATTCCCCAAGTATTGATGAAATCGAACGCCGGCTCACTGGCTAGCGTAGGAAACGTCCTACTTACATAAATTCGTCGGCTGACTAACGAGTCAGCCGACGAATTTATGTAAGTGCTTCTTAGAAAATTCGTCGGCTGACTAACGTCCTCCGTAGCTCAGTTGGTAAGAGCATTCGCCCGGATAGCCAAGAGACGTGGGTTTGAGTCCCACCGGATGACACAGTCGATTAATTTTTGTGAGCGAAATTGAATTAATCAGTATTTTGGTTAAAACCGAACTTGGTCCTACCTACTAATGTAAATGTATCTAAAAAAAGTCTTACATCCTGCGAAGTGGCAGCTGCCCTAAAGCTGACCGCCTCCCGTTTAATCACCGAAATCTGAATCCCTCCTAGAATGTTCCTTCTATTTGGTATGAATATCTCGTCTAAGTGGAGTTTGTGGGAGTGAGGGAGAGGTATTTCCTTGCAGCCCTCGATCTCGTTGTCGCAAATGTGAAAGACCTCATCAATGCTACTGAGGATAGTTAGCTGCCAGTGGACTTCGGAGTTGATGCCGGAGGGCTGGTTGAGGGTGCCGTGGCCCATGACAGTGTAACTGAAGTAGATGAAAATTATAGAGGATTTGTTACCGAAGAAAAAGTTGGAAAAGAGTTTAAAGCAAGACCATATCTTAAGTATGTAAAGGGGATAATTTCTTAGCAGTCTATTTTATAAAAAAACCTTACTTAGTAAGTCTGCGCTGCTAAAATGAAACCTCATCCGATGATTTTAAGTGAAAATAAACGGCTTGCCTTAAAAAGCACGAACACTTGGTAAAATCAATTTGACAAAGTGTCATATACAAAAAACCTTTATCACTGTAATATTAATGTTAGAAATAAGTTAAAATAGCAAGCGGTAACTGACCCGGTAAGATTTGGCTCAAAATCAAATGTGACATGAGCGTTATAAACTTGAGGCATCTGTAGTCCCGTGTCATTGTCATAAACAGCTATCGTGCTATACTGCAACGAGCTCTGCACGTCGAAGTGGACCTTGACTGGTTCGTGGCAGTAGAATACACCTTGGAAGTACGGAATCCACTGGCACATCGGAGTGACTGGTGTAGTTCCAGTGTACTGACGGAGACCATATCGGCCTGTCAGCGCTGATGCTACAGAATACGCTTGCGCTGTGGTCGGGTACATGGCGAAGAATTCGTTCATCAGAGCTGATAGCGCTTCAACATTCCCAAGGGCATTGTCCATGATCTGAGAATAAGTTCTTCGAGTCTTATTTTATATTTATGTGGATAGATTAATTGAATATAATTACATACTTTGAAATTAACTATATTATATACAACTTATTAATAAAAATTAAGAAAAATTACTTAATACAACACAAAAACAAAAATTATAAAAAGGGTCCTTGTGGTAAGGTTTCTAGGATGCTGGCAGCATTACCGCGCTGGATAGCGATGCTTGTACGCTGAGCAAGGTAGCTCCCAGCTCAGCAGCTGTACTTGTTCTTTTAAAGTTTTCGGCACTTGTCGCAGCCAAACCAGCATCACGGTTTGTCCCGGGCAGATGAGAGGCTGCAAGTGTGTCGACACAGGTAGCGTCCCACACAAGAGCCCGACCCATCTGCCAAGGAACAAGTGACATCCCGTCTGGTCTCTTGCCATAATCACGCGCGATACCGTTCGGCTCGAGTAAAGCCGGCACGTTGATAGAGGCAAGAGACCGACGGATGATGTCGTTGATGCTGGCATGACGCGAAAAGCGGCCTGCACTTTTAATACAGGAGAGTCCGTGATGTACCAACGAGCCGACATCAGAACCACAAGGACATCTGTGTGGAAGGAAAACCAAACAATTATTAATAATATTGCAATTTTATATTAATAATATTGTTGGTGAAACAGAGGAGTTGGTACAGGCAAAACTAAACGCGCTTACAGAGATAACAAGAAAATTTATCTTAATATCTATCTGAGTAACATTCATTAAAATATGCATTAAAAAGTAAATTCTTAAACATACAGCTTTTAAAACTTCAGGCGTGAAGTTCACACGAAGGTTCAAACACTTTCTGGCCCACGTGCCTCTCCAGTGAGCTTGAATGACAGTGGCTGCTTCGTGTCTTTTTATGACTTTCTCTCGTTCTTCTTTTAGTATTCCACAAGGCAGTTCTTCTGTAGCTAGCTCGCATGTTTGAGAAGTGATGGGGTCTACCGGAGGAGTTAGGAGTTGAGCCATCTTGGCTTCATCTACAAGAGGCTTTTCTTCGGTAACTTCCTGTTACGTTTTGTGAAATTGTTAACACCATTACATTAATAAATAAATATTTCTCATAGCTATTCTAGACTAGACGTGTTTTATTGCCAAGATTTACAGACTAGGAATTCGGTTAATGACAGCGCCTTTCCTTCACCATTAGGCAGCGATATCTTTGAAAATCTACTATTATCATAGTAATACTACGTCTTATAAACAAAACCTTAACATGGCACAACACATTGTCACTTTATGTGACTGTTCTATTACTGGCTAACAATGAATGGTAATCATAATGTACCCCTATATCGATGGAGTTCTAGCAAATATGTATGTGTAATCACCGATAAAAAGGTAGTGGTAAATGTCTCGTGGCTGTCAATTATTTCATGCAATATCTAACACATACAGAACACTTGACAAAAAATTACCTGTTCTTCTATCATTTCTTCACCCATTTCGATTTCTTCAGTTTCGGGTACAAGGCAGTCACATGGATCCATCGTGGCTATGTCCCTCAAAGATCTTGTAGGACGAGGTTTTTCCGGAATACCAAAATCCGGATCACAGAAGTATCTTCTCAGCACAATACACACGTTCTGATAATCAACCGGCTGTAGTCTTTTAGCGAGTAAAGATTGGAGTGCTTTTCTAAACATCCAGTGAAGAAGGGATTTGTCGTAACCGACTTCTTCGGGATCCCATTCTAAATCGGGCTGATACGATCTAAAGAATTGTTACTCATGAATAAAATACTGTCAGAAGAAGATTTTTTTAACTAATTAAATCATTACTCACTTATAAAATTCCCTATCAGTTGCCAATACATTTGGGTTTGATCTGTTGATTCTGATCCAGTTAGCAAAAGAGACACTTAAGTTGGAGAGGAATCGTGAGGCCCAAGGACACTCCCTAACAGCAGCACAATGGATCATGTCTCTTGTCCCAAGAAGTAGTGCGGACTCGCTTAGAAGCATGGCGTGCCAATTCATTCTTGAATGAACCCAAATCCTGTGTAAAATAATATTACCAAGTTTTCACACTAATGATGCAAGGAAAATTGTTGATTAATATACCGGTCTATACAGGTTGGTACCTGAAAATATGCCTTCCCGGTTCAAAACTGACTTCAACGGAATCATATCCTCGAGTCTGGACAAAAGCTTTCGCAATTGGTATCTCACAATCTACGAACCACTCGAACTTCTCCAGAATTAAATAAGCCGGCTCTATATAATCCACAATAGGGACTCCACTGTTTATCAATATCCTTGGACTAAGTGCACTTAGAGAAATTCTTAAGACATTTTTTTCGGGACCATCCATTTGGAGATAAAGTGGTGCTGCTTTTGGGGCAGCAATATCTATTGGCTTGGTGATTGCTCCTTTCGTGGTTCTGATAGGAGGACTGCTGGCCGCCGACGTGAATTGATACATCGATGGGTAGTAGACGATGCTGATATCCTTGACCAGTTCACATAACTTGAAGGCAAAAGAGTAATTTTCAATGATAGCAGCAAGAGATAATATTAGATTTTTTAAGCTAAATGTGTTAATAATACTCACAGGGTCGTATTGAATCCATTCTCGAAGTTCCTCTTTAGCTTGTTGTGTGGCTGCCACATTCCCTGTATTTGATTTAGTCGCATCTTTTGCTGCTTTTTTCTGAGAAGTTAAAACATAAACTAAACACTCATTATGTTTGTCGAATCTTGAATAATATAGGTACAGGAAAATAAGTACCTGTGCTTGGCCAGTTCTTTCATGTTCTTCCCTGAATCCGACAGTTATCTAAAAGAATGTTATAGATAGAATCTAAAATACATATTTTATGAAATTGACATAACAAATTGAAACATGGCTCTATTCTTTTTTCATCTAAACAACTAAGTGCAATGGTTCAAGCACACAGGGGATATTAGAAGATACCAGGGCTCTTGGTTTGGATTAATTGAGAGCGTGACGAAGAGGTTGCAAAATCAGTACATAAATCAATTCACGACTACTTACAGGAATATCAGAAAATAAAAGCTGAAAGATATGTTGAAATCTTAGAGAAAACCTTTACCTTCAAAAATATAGACTGGAAATTACCGATTCAGTGCTTTGAACGTCTAACAAATGGGGAGCGTAGGAGAGCTTCAAAAGTCCGTTGACTTTTAGATATCTTGTACGGGGACAGTCGTAGGCTTCGTACAGACCATGTCTGCGAGCCCAATCTACCCAGCGATAGTGCTTCCACAATGCTACCTCTGGAATATCAAGAAAGCAGAAAAAATATAAGAAGTTAAATAAGAAATATTAATAACCTCTGAAAGACTGGTCTGTTCTGGTACACAAATACAACAACGTACTCTAACTAACGTAAGGCCCAATGACCTCATATGATGACATAAACTAGATTTTATTTACAGCTCAAACTTATAATCCACATGCTTTCAATTTTCGCCCTGTGTCCTCATCTGATCACATATAAAATTTTCTCGCTTATGTGTATTTGGTATGAATTAATCACTTTTTCATATATATTTATTTATTTTTTCATATATATTTATTTATATTTAGTATTTATTGATATTTACTTATATAATATACATACCATATAATGACATTTATTTATATTAAGTTCACATAATTATATTTATTTTATTTTTTTACTCTTATTATTGTAACCTAAGTTTTTGATCCGGGTCGTAGCTATTAAAAATAATATGTCATCATGTGAGCACATTGGGCAATAATTTATAAGATATTATTTAATGTGTTGGGCCTTACGAGGCTAGAGGACCAACATCGTCCAAATATAACTGCGTGACAAAGTCAAAAATAATTTATTCAATTTAAACAGAAAATGCCACTTATGTACATATGTTTTTTTTTTTGTGATTTCGATGCTGGTCTCAACGAGCACGTTGCTATATTTGAGCAACAGAAGTGGCCCCCTAAAACTTATAATGTATTTTAAATAACTCTGGAGTAGAGCATAATATAACTAATCTGAAATTAAAAGGATTGTCTGTAAGGCAAGTGACCAACCATATTGTCAGATGATATCTGTAGAATGCATTTTTTTTTAATTCTGAAGAATGCATTTTTTATGTTTAAGTGATGGGTTTACAAACCGGGTTCTGACAAAGGTTTCTTCAAAGGCAGGTCCCTCGCCATGCTAACCAGCAGTTGCATTTCGTGCGCGGGAGTTATCCCTGGCAGGGCATACGCTGGGAAATTCTTTGAGTCGCCGATGGTCAAGAAGGCTAGTGAGCTTTTCTGAAATATAATGAAAAGGTATCATTGGGCACCTGCACCCTGATTCACAAACACTCGTAAAGTTTCCGTGTCGGATCCTTTTCGAATTCGAATGTCAAACATTATTTCCAAACGGAGTTTTCGAATGCTAATGTCATTTGTGCCTAATGGAAACGTCAAAGTTATTGATTTAGACGTTTTCAGAATTGCATTTTTTGACGTCTACCGATACCTGCCTCTCGGTTTCAAAATCTGTAGTTTCCAAAATTTGTGAATAAGAGTGCAGATACAGGTCGGGTACCCGACCGGATATTTTATAATAATAATAAACTCAAATAACATCAGGTACAGCATATCGTACCTTACCTACTAGTCTACTACATGCCTTACCACAGTTGCTTCCTTAACGGTCGGTTTCTTGGTGCTCCTAGTCCTGACGGTGCTGGTGAGGGTGTCGTCGTCATCATCCCACCCGAAGACAGGAACTTCTGCCGTGATCAGGTTCCAGAGGTTTTCGTAATCTGGCCAGTAATTACAAGGAAAAATACAGCATGTCAAGGTACTGATTATTAAGATTTCAATAATTGTCAAACATTAAAGGCCGCCGTCATACAGGATAAACCTAGTACAGGAGCTGTTGCCAATTTTTTATTACGTATGTATCCTTTTGTTATATAAATTACTATGTATTTGTATTTTTGTATAATTAATACGAGAAGTTGTTATATTTGACCACTAAAATCGTGCAGTTTCGTATAACTGTCCCATTCAACCTCGAATACCAATTGATCGAACATCATATGATCGAACACTGTACGTCAAAAAGTCAAAACATCGAACGTACAAAATATCGAATTTACAAATGATGTGTAGATAATAATGATTTACAAATATTTAAAATATAAAATTGTTATTATATCGAAAGCTTACTACATCAAATTACTAATTTATCGATATGTGATTGAATGAATATTTAGCAAAGGGGTCGCCAGTCTGGCGGTAAAGGTGGTGGTAATGTAGAGAGTAAGGAAAAGTCTTCTTTAGTATGTACAGAATTTATGTACAGGAATATTTACAAACGTCCAATATATACACTCCGATTTAAAGAAGGAGCAATAGAAGAATCAGTGGAAAACAAAGAACAGAGAGTCAAGTAGGTACACAATATTTACACACGCGCACCGAATAAACGAGACATTAAAAATTCCGCAGAAATTGCAATGCTACCGACACCGAAAGTCTTGTTCGAATTATTGATTTTTTCGAGTAACAGCACTGTCACCACACATAACGTTTTAAATGTTGAATTCGGTTTATGGTAATGCTTAATAAGATGCGTAGCGAAACTAAAGAGTATGGATGTGTGTGACTATGAAGGAGGCGTGCAGATGACGAACGAATGTGATGATGCGATAGTATGGGAGTGGAGCCTACAAATACTTTATGAATAATGTTGCATTGCTTATTATATCACGAACAAAAACATCTGAAATTTCGTCATTCTTAATTTCTGTAAAGCATATTCATATAGAGTATTTTTTGTTTCCCAATTTAAGAGTACCATACTCAACAAGGAACCCTTTTAGTTTCGTCAACTTCATATTCCCCTGACCAGCTAAATGGTTCACGATGTATGCAGCATTATTTGCTTTCGATAAATAATCCTTCGATGTAGTAAGCTTTCGATAAAATGACAATTCGATATTTTGAACGTTCGATAACTTTTAAATTGGATATTTTGATCGTTCGATATTTTGACTTTTCGACGTACAGTATTCGATCATCTTATGATGTTCGATCAATTGGTAACGAGGTTGAATTGGACAGTTTTTTTATAATACCTACTTTGTTTCTGCTTCTTGAGTATAACTATATGCCTATTAAGTTTAATAAGTGTAGATAAATTGAATAAATGCATCTTTTGGGAGCAATTTACCTCAATTTAATGGCCTAATATTTAACTACATTAACATTACATTAATATTTAACTATATTTAACTACATATTTGAATACAAAATAATTTAACAAATTTTTACGTCTGTAAAATATATAAAGCGATCTAAAATGGCAGCCCCCCTAAAATTTCACCCCCTTAATGTTTTTATATCACGACAAAATGTAGCTTATGTCCTTTCCTGGGTCTCGAACTGTCTCCATACCAAATTTCATCTCAATCGGTTCAGTCGTTTAAGCGTCAAGAGGTAACAGACAGACAGACAGACACACTTTCGCATTTATAATATTAGTATGGATAAGGGTTTAAAGTATCTTTGTAAGATAATAAGCTATATTTCCACTAAAAATAGGATATACTTAGGAGAAAAATTCTAGCCACACGCGTTTCACGTTTACGTTTCATGACATGAGTAAACTATTTATGCTTCAACCTTTTATTCACCAAGGGGGTAAAGTGATGTCTTACGTCACGGAAGTCATCTTAAATCTCGAGCGTAACGAAGGATTCGAGAGTTAACTCCCGAGCGCAGCGAGGGAGTTTAGTGTTTACTCCCGAGCATAGCGAGGGAGTTAAAAGTAGAATCCTTAGTGGAGCGAGGGATTTAAGCTCGCCCAAGACGAAGACATCTTTATCCCCGAGGAGAATACTCTGCTTTTCACACTTCCTACGAGGCAATAAAAAAATGTACTACGAATACCTTATTTTATCTATAAGTATATCCTTTGACTTTTCTGGCAGTAAACTATTATTAATAACAATACAGCTTTACATCTATTGGACTCTGGTGTCATAAACTTCGTCACTCGACAGTTTTACGAAAACATTGTTTGTAATTTCTTAAAATACATAGGTTTTTTCTTTATTTATTTCTTTTTTTAGAAGCGTGCGCTTTTTTTTTCATTCCATTCGTGCTAAAACTCTTGGCTGCCAGGTTCGAATTTCAAATATGTTCTCTTTGGTGTGGGACGGGCTAGTGTGATCATGCCTACAAACGCTTATTCGAAATTCAAATCACTTTGCCTCCCTAGGGGCGTAATGAAATTTCATACAACATTACGTCCCTAGGGATGCAATGACCCACTTTGAGTTAGGTTTACTTGATGTGTAATTGAACATTGCCGAGTAGGTAGTGTGAAAACATATATTATTTTATATTAGACTATATCGATTACTTTCATATTAACAGTGCGTCTTCTTCTTATTGTGTGAGTGGGTTATCAATAATTGTGGTGACAGACTTTATGAGCAGCGTAGGCGCCCGACATGGCATTGACAGTGCGTGAAAGCATAATTATTGTTATTTCTAACTTACCGGTTATATTATAGGTCATATTCAGAGATCCGGTTAGAGCATGCATTATGTTGAATTCAGGCATCAGCTCGTCTTCCACAGAGTCCATCTCTTCATCGGAATTCATATCAGGAGCAGCCAACTTCAGCAGCGCCTGTTAAATTTTGATTAGCAATCAAAATGTCGCGTGCGATGAATTGCTTACAAATTTTTCCTAGGCACACGGGTTGTCTGGAAAACTGTAGTAAAAATATTGGTTTACTTTGAATGCTATAAATAATTAAGTAATGAACGTTTCTTGAATTTTAGGTGGTAACTTGGAGTCAGACTGCTTACGTTTGTTACATCATGCTTTGTATGTCATTTTTCCATCATAGTTACCAAATACAAGTAAATATAAAATTTTTCTATTGATATTTCTACATGATTGAGTTTTTAATGTTCTGTTTTACTAATTACTATTTCAGACATCAATTTTTTTTCCCTTAAAAGGTAAACAGCTTTCAAAAATAAAAGATAAAAATTAAAATCTCAAAAATGGTCGAAAGAACTTCTTGAAAAAAATGCGTATACTTAGTATGGACTAATGTAACAAATTTGTAAGGTAGATGCGCCCAATAAGAGCCGACCCCAAATAAGGGCCACCACTTCAAACTTCCCGCACTTAATACTTAAACCAAAACGGATATCGCGTGGCCCCTCCCCAGTGACCAATCACAAAAGTGCAACAACATTCATAGCTTTCGCGCCGGCCATTTTGTCAGTGGCTCCGTGTCTTCCTCAAGGCTGCTATGTTTAGTGATACATCCCGTACGTTTTGTTATAATTCGGCAATAGCAGTGTTATAATACTTTCTGAGTGTGGACTGACGGGGTAAGTTACCAAAATTATTGTTTTTTTATATCGTTTTTGTTTGGTTTTCTCAGAACATATCTAAGTGCCTAATAAGGTCCACTATGTTGTCTTCAAATAAGAGCCGGTGCTTATTACAGCTACGAAGTAATAAGATCAACGAATATAAAGTGAAATGGTACCATTGTTTAAATTTACATGCGTGTATTTTGACTTAAACATTTATGTTGATGATTAAATGAAAAAATAATAATAACGATAAGTAAGAAAACGTAGATCCCAGCAAAGAATGTTATTTTAGTTATATATTTTTTGTACTGATTGTGTGTAACATTCGCAATGAATGTTGACTTAATTTTCCTTTATTGATTTGTAGTAAATATTATCGTATACTATCTATCTCATTATTAGGCGATACATTCTTTGTTTAAAGTTGTTAATCACTTGAATTTTTATATTTACGTTCTCCCACAAGTCAACTTAGTATTTCGTTATGTTGTTTATTGAATAAAAAGAAATATATTACGTATAATTAGAATAAGCAAATAAAACACACTTGGAATATACGTGCATACTGATCTCCTTTACTTAAGCTGCAATGGTTGCTCTTCACATCGTTCGAGACCACGAACTTAATAGTATTTTAAAGCCGTTACTTTTAAAAGATGTGATTTTTCTAGTAAACAAACTCTTTAAACCCGTAGTTCAATAATGGACTTTATTTGGAACCCTAGTGCCCATTAAGGACCGCAGACTAGCTTTTAAAAATCCCTATTTTGGAAGGAAATGGCCATTAATGCCTCGATTTTGTACCATATGTCGCATTTTTAAATAAACATTTAATATGATCATAGTGTCTTACAAACTATCGCACTTCCCAAAATTGATTTATAACGATTTCCAAAAACTATGTCCTTATTAGGCGCTCTTACCTTAATTTATCCTTTTCTCCATTCCTGTATTTTACAGTTGATTTATTGATTGTGGTCAAATACTAGCTACTGACTGACACTTCTGTTTTAAGTAGGTAGGTGCTCTTATTTTAAGACCCAAGTTCACCAATTTATAATAAACAGCCTATATATCAAAATAATTGTCAGTTAATTGACGCAGTTCTCATACAAAATATTTCAAATACCAACTTACCCCTTTTATTCATAAAACTCATTAGATCTTTAACTTATACTTATGTGGTTAGTTGTCTCTTTCTGAAGAAACAAATTTCAAAATTATGACCAGAGACATACGAACATATAAAGAACTTATAAGAATAAAGTTCGTATGGATCTGGTTGGTTGGACGTTTAAGAAATTGAAATGTGTTTGTGAATTTGACCCTAAATCAGCAAAATTAATGCAATTGTTATTCATTTTGAAGCAGATTTGGTAATTTAAGCATTTTTTGCAGATTTGGTAATTTAAGCATTTTTTACAGATTTACAAATTATAGTGCAGATATTCTAAGAATGTTCACTGGAATGTCAGACCTTACGAATTCCACTTAAAGGTAGGCCTTTTGAGAATTCTTCAGAAAGGCCACAAAGGTACTGCCGTGCTTTGGCAAACGGTTGGCAAATATCATTAAGGTAGGTACAATCATTATTATTAATATTAAGACAAAGGTTATTAAGACAAATAATGCAAATCCGTAAAGCATAATATTTTTATAAATTTGTTGCAACAATCGTCTAAAGAAAAGAGTTAGTATGAAACTCCGTCAGTTTTGAAGCTAAATCTAAATCGAATAAAAATTAATAAATATCAAATTGTTAAACTTATCACCAAATCAAATAGCTACTTGGGTAGAAATAAAGAATGATGTATTTCAAAATGTTTAAATATTCAACTTCTAAGGAAATGAAACGAATACGCGGACGAAGTCGCGGGAAATATTGTTATGAAGCTTATGAACTGGCAGCACAGAATTAGCCCCGCTGTCTAAATAAGTAAGTAATTGAGTGTTGCGGTCTGTGGTACTTTGAGAGGAAGAAAGGAGAGAAAATGTGCTCATAACAATATTATAAACCGCGAAGCCACCTTAAGTAGGGAAATATGACAAGGAAGCGAGAATTATTTCATAGAACAGATGCCTCGTTTCGAAACTGAGTTAAGAATCAATTTATCTGTACCCTTTTGTAATCTCTTCGGCACTTAAAAGTGCTTTAGCCTGGAGCTCACCAACACATGGCAAATTTTTAATAAGCTATGACATTATTTGACATATTTTGTACAGGAATTATGTCAAGTTAACCCTCATTTTAGGTTTACCGGCTGTTCAAAAATTAGACAATTCGGGTTTAAATTAATTTACTGCAAAACATAACATACTAAGTAGTGTCAATAGGATAATAACTTAGATTACATCTTCCTATTTTCTAAGTAGGATTCTAGTTGGGTGCTACAAATAGGATGGTGGCGTAAGGCCTCAGGTACGGAACTCGAGTACCTTTCTGATACACTTTTGCTTAGCATCCCAAAATCATACCTTACATAGCAGTAAAGGCCATAAGTGCACAGTAGAAGCTGTCACCGTGGTGACCGCTTGCTTGGCACCAGGCTTGGTTATGGGCACGTTGGTCAATAGAGGAGAGAAGGGAAGGAGGGGGGAGTCAGTGGCATCCACTGGGACCTGATCGCTGACCCAGACGCACCTCCAGGCCCCGAGATAGAAGAGGCGCACGAGGTAGCAACCTAGAAAAGGCAAACTAGATATAATAAATCAAATTAATCAGTTTAGGCAAATGAAAAAAAAAATGTAATTATTCAGGGTGTCCCAAAAAGGAGTATTAAACTGAAGCCCAGTAATAGAACACTCCTAGACAGACACAAATAATCTCCCTTATGTTTTACGATTTTTCGCAGTTATATAAATATTAGTTACATTTATATAAATATTTAAATGTATATAAGTATGTCTTTCCGTTTCCTAGTCGCCATAGCACAAGCTCACGCTTAGTTTGGGGCTAGGTAATTGGTGTTTGTTAAAAGAATTCATTATTTATTTATTTATTTAAAAAACTGTACAAATAAATAGCAAAAATCCACTGGAGCCCAGCACCAACCAGCTTGCTGTGTTCCGTCTGTAAGCGGGAGTACCAGAATCTTCTGGGTGAGCTCGCTCCACCGTTGACTCTGTCTACACCACGTCGAGCTTTGTGTGGAGTCCAAGATGAAACCCATCCCAAGTAAAAAAAAATCCTGAGAGGACGACCGGTCAATAAATGATGTACCGTTTTTGGAAAGCCCTGGGCGATGCTGCAGGCCACCACCTGGCTTAGTCCCGGGAGAATAGATGTGGTATCTCGCGCGCCAGCCTTCGGGTGCAAACGAGAATGTAAAGTTCTCCCATTGATGCTCTACCTGAAGAACATGAATCATTAAAACGTCTACAGAGACAAGTATTAAAAGTAAACTTTTTGGCACTACAAAGCCAGATGAGCGTATGAGTAGGTTATATTAGCACGGTGATTGAAAGAAGTTGCTCGGCATATTCCGAAAAGTTCGTGCGCGACCTTCCTGCGGTCGCTAGAGGTGTGAGGGGCCTTTCCTATGACAGTTTGTTTGCGACTGATACTTCCTCAACCTCCGAACGGACCCTCCGTAAATGCGTGACCGTCTTGCGGGGCACGTGACTTTTTCGGACTATAAAATAATTGATGACTGATTTATGTTTGACATAACCTACTTTCTATCACTCTATTTTATATGTCAAAAGATAGGTAGCACCACTGACAGTGTATTTATTTTATAAAGAGGCAGACCTGGGGGCTAATTACGTAACTCTGTTGCTAACAATTCAGGATTCAAATCGTTCAAAAATGTCACATTTGACAACTTCAGTTACTTTGTTAAGCTGGCCATTCACGGTCAGTTCTAAAAATGACTCCACTCACTAACATAAAAATAATCTGAAAACTGACTTTCATTCAGTGCTGCTAGAACGTGGGCAATTTCCCAAGCAAAGAGGATTTTTAGTTTTTTAATTTAGAGGGTAAAATGGACGAGAAGGTCTTAGAACCGGTAAAATATGGGCAATTGTGGAAAAAAATAATAACGTTAAGTTACTTTTTAGTACTTATGCCTATAGCCTATATTTTTACTACCGATATTGAAAACGTAAAATTTTGGTCGTACCTCAGACCGACTATTTAGTGTAACTGGCCGTGAATGGCCAACTTTAGCAACAAAACTTTGATGGAAATAATTTCATTCAAAGTTAGATAATCCACTACCTGGCATCTTTTACTGTGCGGCGATTCGAATTTGTAGCTCAGAGCACACGTTCTTTTACGTGTCAAATGTCCTATTTGAATGCAAAGTTGTGCAAATTTCACAATTTGAGCATGTCAATTTCCGCGCGCTAATGACCATTAAAAAGAGATAGATGACCTCTTTTTAAACGCACTATAATTGGGTAGCATCGAATAGCTCGTACAATTAGCCCTGTAACCACTTCCCTTAGGTCCAGTTATTTTCTAGAAACGTCAACTTGGCATTAGAAATCTTCCGGTCGCTTACAAAGTTGTTTGTCGCGTTAAATTAATTAAGATTCTGTGTCACTGTCGTTTCGTGTACTATCTGATAATTATCTTGCTGTGCGGGGCACGGTGTGATTACATCCTTCGTTTTATTGCGAAAAGTAGGGAGTTTTAATGACAGTGTGTAGGTTTGTATGGCTTGTGAGCTTGCTTGTTGATCTTTTGAAAAGTACTTACGTTTAGCTAGAATTTGTTAAGTAGTATTATAATTGCTTATAGTTATAATAATCAAAGCACAAATTTTACTTTACGAAGATGTTATTGTAAGTGGTTCCATAATTATTAGGCTTGTTTAAAGTTTATGAAGATGTACCCAATCCTCTTCTTGTAAGTGACTTGGCTAGCATTGGTTTTAGCACAAAATATACAATACGAGTAAAACGTTTTAGTAACTTTTTTGTTTTTTGCTTTAACCTTGAGATTTTTATTGATTTTCATTTCGTGTTCCTAGACTGAACATTAAAAACTTACCGCAAAGGTTTCAGTCATCTCAAGCAAATAGCAAGCTGACAGCACCTTCCTGCAAAAAGAGGACCTTAGCAGAACCTGGGCGTGACTGAGCTGTGTGTCCATCACCGACATCTTGCCTCCGCCATTATCCTGTCACAGATAAAAATAAGCTCGTGGCGAGTCGCAATTACCTATGTGCCTATGGTGGTGAATTTAATTTCGCTCGCCATAAAAAAATAAGAATAGTTTCTATGTACAGTGGGCCACACATCAAACTACCATGATCTGTCAAATTTTCGCAACCATATTTGAACCTTTGGCATACGGTGTTATTACAAAAAAATTTGACCAGGTTTTAAATGGGTCTAAATATTAGCCGACAAAAGAGAAATGAATGACACATTCGTGTCATAACCTAATAGAGAAGCGCTTTTCTAATTGGCTAGCTAATAATAGCTTAGTCCTGTCTTAAACCCGCTACTAAGTTTTTGGAATAACGGGGATAGAGTTCAATATCATTTGAGATATTTCGACGGATTTGGGTTACTTGATTCGTGGCCCACTGTACTGCGTGTTCATTGAAACTGATACCATTCTCCCGATGGCAAAGTCCGGATTTTCAAGTTAAAACATCACGCTCGTTTGCACTGACATGCTGGCGTAAGTGGATGAGACAGCAATATTTGAAAATACGGACTTCATCACTTAAAGTAGAGTAAGACATTTAACATCTTTAAGGCAAATAAAACATTAATTAGTGAAGGTAGGGCAATTCCAATGACAGCTGGCAAATTGAAGACCCACAGCGAAGCCAACATCTAGCATAGCATGCCAAGCGAAAGACAAGAGAGGCATCTTTCGCTCAACAGGAGGGTCATGCCACGCACGAACACGACGGACTTATAGTATAGATTTAAAGGATGTCAACAGTTTCTTAAGTGCCACCCTCACTCAGCGGCTTCTTAATACCTTTTCCATTACCTATCTATTATAATTTAAATTACTACAGGCCTATACTTCAGAATATAGGCCTTCCGCCTACGTCCAGCAAATAAGCGATCTCCCAAACTTGGACTGTCCAAGTGTCTAATAATGTTTATACTATCATTCCTAAATTAGTTGCCGCTGGACTAGGGTTTTACCAGTTTTGTAAAGGAACCGAGTACCTCAAATATAACAGCTTCGGCCTCCCACCGATCCATAGCCAGGTCTTCAGCTCTGACCCAACCGTGCAGGTACTGGCGCACCGACCTCGGCAGCGGCTGCGTCTGATCGTCTACCCACACGTGGTCGGCTGGTGCCTTGGACACCTTCATGTGCATTGAAGCACGGAAAGCTGCTGGCCCCTAGGATTGAAGTGGATTTCAAACCAAAATCAGGCTTTTGCGGTAAGCTTCTGTTAAAATTAATTGTCTATATTGAAGTCCATTTTATTTCTGTTACTACTATATCGCTTATGTAAGTACTTACGCACATACAAAAATATAATAAAGGCGCCTCTTAGAATTCATGTTCCGAAAAATTCTGCTTTCAGATAAATGTTTTTTTCAATATTAAAAATATTTACGAGTATAAACCTGAGCATGGTTGGGCATTCAGTTATTACACCTTTGAACGCACCGAACCTTTGTAATCCTCTCTTTGTGAGATTTCGAGAAAATATCAAAAGGTGGAAAAATATAATTTTACGAAATCATGGCACACGGATTCGGTTGTACGATTTTATTAGAAATTTTTTGAAATGAGTGAAATCAAGTAAAGAAGTAAAAGTTTTATCAAAGCTATTAATATAAAACTGACTAAGTGCGAGCTGGACTTGCACACTGAGGGCTTAGGAGTTTAATTACAAAAAATAGCCAGAGTCCTTCTCTAAGGATACACTCTGACCCCTCTTTCAAGGTAAAATCTGCCTTTTTAACAAATTCTGTCAAAAACGGTTTAGTAGCTTAGGCGTTACAAGATAGCAGACAGACAGAGACTGAATGGTGATGTAGTTAGGAGTAGTGTAAAGTAGGGATCCACTCACAAGTCCCCAGAACTCTTGGTTTAGCTCGTTGTCCCGAAACTCCCTGAAAGGGCACTCGGTTGGGTCCAACTGAATCACCATCACGCTCTTCGCTTGTTCCACTGCCTTCTTCGACATCTTTATACTTTGTTCAGCTTCAACTCAACTTAAAAATTAATGGAACTCTTATACCAATCGTTGGATCGTAAAAATTACTTCTTTCAAGATCAACCCTAATAAACACTGTTTCCTCAAATGGAACTAAATTTTACTTAGAAATATGAAAAATCAAAAAAAATATTCATTTTCATGCAAGGCTGTCATTTTGGCATAAGTCAATCATGACAGATGCATGACACTCTAGTTTAAACAAAGAGGTCAATCAATGACATTGATATTAATATCATTGGCGTGAACATTAAGCTCATAAATTGAATGAATGTTTAAAATAATATACAAGTATGATTAATATTTGATTATTTTGTAATTAAGTATCTCAGCCTAGTACCGTGGACGATTAGTTTAAGCTATACAGCTAATGACTGTCTCGTTGGTCTAGTGGTCAGCACGCTGGGTACTATCCACAAGGTCCCGGGTTCGGATCCTGGGTCGGGCCGAACGTGTTAGCTGTCTTGAAATAACTCAGACACAACTCCGGAGTCATAAAGTTGGTGGTGTTAACACCCCCGTGCAGGGAAAGCACGTTAAGCCGTTAGTCCTGCGCCTAATCTATACGGTCATGACGGATTGTCGTCTCATCAAACTATGAGAGTGAAGGAACAGAGAGTGCACCTGAGTATTGCGTACACACTCGTGCACTATAATATTTCCCCCGTAGGCTAATGGCCGCTGTAGTCAAAATTTGGATAGGAAACATTATTATTATTACAACTTATATTATTTTCTATGGTTCCTAGGTATGGAAATAGTATTACACTTCTTATTGGTCTTCTTCGATGCTATATAAATACATTCTTTGATTCCTATTGGTCTAGTAGCTAATCTAGCTAACCCACTGGCTTCTGTCTAAGAGGGTTCTGGATTCACATCTTGTCGGGCCGTAATTAGTTATTTCTGGATATTTCTGTCTTGAAATGACTCAGAAACAACTTAGAGACAGGAAGTTGGTAATGTTAATATCCTCATGTATCGTAAAGCACGTTAAGTCGTTGGTCTGATCTCTCTCCGGTCTCAATCAATCAATCTGATCAATCAATCAATCGGTCTCACTGTTGTAGTATTTTTTTCATTTGCAATGGGTTTGCTTTTGACTCTGGACTAACCCAGACGTGGCGTAGACAGAGTCTATGGTGGAGCGAGCTCACCCAGAAGGTTCTGGGACTCCCACTCACCGTCGGAGCACAGTAAGCTGCTTGGCGCCGGGCTCCGGTGGGAGGGTGGTAGTTACCAGGCGGTACCTAACGGAGCCTACCGCTCCGCTACCGCTGATGGAATCAACAGTAAACAGGAGTTTGTGATGTCGCTGCCCGGGGTGGACTACTAGGACTAGGTGTTACCTAGATTCTTCACCACCCCAATATGTGTGAGAGTGAAAGAACAAGAAGTGCAAATATGTATTCTGCATTTACTTACTATTGTAATCTACATAAACTTTATAGATCAACAATATAAACTTAAAAGATTATAATCGGCGCAGTTTGCTAATCTCAGTTGAGATTGACCGCCGTAATCGAAATTCAGAGGACATTATGTGCTTGACGCTTCCTTTAATAGTTGTTAGCCAATCTAGTTTCCAAACTAGTTTACCTCTCTGCACTATTCTAGATATTCTATAGAATGCAATGCCTTTTATACTCGACCCGGCGAACCTTGATCCCTATGACATTGACAGTTATTCCTTCGACACAACATTGTAGTGGCGTCACCGTTACATTAGAATTGAATTGGAGGCTTCTAAAAATGCCATTTATTAAGGTAAGGTAGATACATTACAATGATATTCCGTCGGAATTATAACAATTCTTAACATTTACAAGAAATTATCTCAATCAGACTTTACGTTTACGTCCTGTAAAAGTTACTTCGTTCGGAAGATATCGACTAGTGCGGAAAAATATCGATAAACAAATGTCGATAGTGGAAACGAGTGTACATGATTTATAATCATTTAAGTTATAGGTGCTGAATGTTAAAAAGTTGCATGAATTTGTTCTTACTTCACTCTAATTTATAAAATATTTCTGGGGACACCAGGTTTTGTTTTATTTAAGATTAGATTTTATTAGTATCAGTTTTAATAATTAAGTGATAAATTATGAGCGTCATTACTTTTTCATACTTAAGTATTAGTACATTATCTATTGAATAGAACGGAACGCGGCATACATGCACTCACGATTGTATACCCAAGAGAATTAAAAATTAACTGTAGGACAAAACCAAATAAAACAAAAGCTTTTCAGCGATCATTTATATACTTATATATATTTATAAAAATTATATATTTTTATTGTTGGGGGCGGTAGGGAGGGGTTAGGAGGAGGGGGGGGGGAATTGTTTTAACTCTTAATTTTTGAGGAGTTCCACCATCAGCTCAGCTCCACATATCTCAACTGGGCCAAAATGGGACCAACTAGAAGAAATAGCCTCTAGGTAAACATTTTTTTTTTCAAATCGGTCCACAACTGACTGAGATATGCGGTAACATAGCCACAAAAAAAAACATACAGTCGAATTGATAACCTCCTCCTTTTTTGAAGTCGGTTTGTACGATCTTTGACCGTACATTGAACTCTGCAAGTCGCGCGTCAGCATGAATTGGCACTTCGATTTCTCAATTTAGGTCATTACTTTAACTTATGATATAAATTCAATTTTATGTTTTAGTGTCTATCCGATCACCTATCCTATCATCTCTCCATTCTCTTCTTCACCATTTAGTATCGTTTTTACTCTGTACTCTTGTGTTCCTTAGTACAATAAACTCTTGTATATTCTCACCAGTGACTTTCTATCTACCATTCACCACTCTAGAGTACAAACACGGTACACGGTTAATAAAAAAAACATACAGTCGAATTGATAACCCCCTCTTTTTGAAGTCGGTTAAAAAAGTTAAGTTTCATCGACACGACCCATCACTAACATGAACTGTCATAGGGATCAAGGTTCGCCGGGCCGGGTATAATATAGAGTGTCCCAAAAAGTAAAGTTATGCTGAAGCCCAGACAGAACAATCCTAGACAGACCGGAATAACCCACACGTATGTTATACAATTTTTAAAAATGTATAAGAAAAATTACTTTTATTATTATTGCACAATATTTTTAGGTAACCAAATAGCCAATTTGACAACATTTTATTTTTAAATTGGTACTTAAATTCAAAAGCTATTTCGAGATTTGGTGATGCTCAACACGTTGAAAATATTTTAACATTTTTTTACGCTATAAATTCAAAGATATTTGATAAAAACTGAAAGGTACTATGATAAAGGCATTACAAGGGAACATGCCTTTGCTTGGTTATCTGGTCTGACATAAAAAAGTATTTTACCATACATACAAACTGGCTGTCATTTTGACATTGACATTTAAAACTGACACTATAATGAGTGAGTGAGACAAGATATATAGTAGTGAAGTCCATCTAGTTATCGATAGTTATAGTATAGTATATTTAAAAATCCTCCTAGCCGAATTTCGACTACAGTGGTCAATCTCAACACGTATTAGCCGACTGCGCGGGAGGTATTATAGTGCACAAGTGTGTGCGCAATACACAGGTGCACTCTCTGTTCCTTCACTTTCATAATTTGGTGAGACGGCAGTCCGACATGACCGTAGAGAAATCAGGCGCAGGATTAACGGCTTAACGTGCTCGGGGGTGTTAACACCACCAACTTCCTGACTCCGGAGCTGTGTCTGAGTTATTTCAAGACAGAAAAACCCAACACTTTTGGCCCGACTCGGGATTCGAACCCGGGACCTTGTGGATAGTACCCAGCGTGCTGAACACTGGACTAACGAGGCAGATTGCTAAATATACACATGCGTTTAAATGATTATATAGTATAGTGACGAAATCATAAAATTCCTTTATTCATATTATTGATGTTTCATTTGATTTTTACATTTGATATTTTAATTTCAATTTAAGTAAGGTAAATTTGTTAGTTAAGTTGTGTTTGGAAAAAAATAGTTACAAAGATTATTTATCTACTTCTTCATTTAGACTTTTCTTATTTTGATATACGTGCTTACTGTCGATATCGATATCTTACTACTACAAAATGGAACACTAAAGATGGCAAGTATTTTTTTAAATTTAAAATATGGCAAAGGCGTGAAGTCGTCACATCCTTACTCTTGTACTTACGCTCTTTTAGAATGGAGAGTTTTTAAAGAATTAAGTTTAAATGGAAATAATGCAAAGAAATTAAAAAGAAAAAATACGTGTCTTCTTTTTTGACGTACTATAAGGACAAAAATAAAAATGTGCATGTACATTTTTTGAAACGTCGTCAATTGGCCAGAGATTGCGCATCAGGATCGCAAAGAGTGGCGTTTTTTAGTGTCGGAGACGAGGATCGACTTTAGGTCGCTGCGCTAGCAAAGCCCGCATAATATTTTATTGTTGAGTGTACATATTTTAAACAAGATTTCAACTTAAACTAAACTTGAAAACATGTATGAAAATTAACATATACAGTATGCATTTTTTAAAATCAAAGACCATACATACTCAGGGATTATTCAGGTCTGTCTGAGATTCAGCTTACACTTCTATGTTCTGTCCCTGATGTTCAGGTTTACATTACTTTTTGGGACAATATACAGGATAGGACAACATAGAGGGTATTGTCTGTTTTCCGAATTGCCCCATCTCGTATCCTTTGTGTCGTGAGCGAATTGATTTGGCTTTGTACGGTCGGCAGCACGTCAGGTTACCCATGTGAACAACGAAAACAGCTTTTATTACATAGGGAAGTGTACACATCGTGCAATATATCCTAAACCATGTGTAGGTACAGAAAAAAAAATACTACTGATCTACGAATAATTTTAATTTAAGCCATTTACTTATAATAAAAAAAGTAAAGTATCGTTAGCCTATTAGATCCCACTTCTGGGCAAAGGCCTCACTTCAACTATGAGGAGGTATTAGCCACACTCCACCACACAGGCTCAGGCGGATTGGTGGAGGCCATAGGGGGAACTAGGCTTGAGGGGAAAGACCAGGCGCCATGTCTCCATAAAAACGTAGTCCCCTCTTTTCTCCATGGATAATGGCTAAAGACAAAATATTTTTACCATAAAATCGACATTTACCACAGCTATGCTCCTATTTTTCGTTTTTTCTTATATTCGAATTAACAATGGAAATATAGGTATAAACCTTCCAAAACTAAGAAAATTGCCTAATTTCAACCTCAACTTTCAAACGCTCGCCAAAAAATTCTGCGCAAATAAACACTAAAACAACATAAGAGCATAGTCCCACCTTTTGAGAAATTATTTCAGAAGAAAATATTATCATTTGTCAAATTTTGGACGAGGAAATAGGCGACTTCGAAATGCTGTTTAGGAAGGATTTATCGGTCTGAGCTCATTTGTTCCTTTCTTGCTTGGGCAGCTACCAGAGATCGCATCGAAACAGCAACAATACCTATTCTTTAAATACCACTTGACCGCGTTTCCTCTTAAAGACTACGTATCACGGAGATGCTTGTTTGAGACGTCACTAAAATGATCGGAACGAACGCGCCGTGGGTGTTTAAACTATAGTATCACTATCAAAGCGCTTTTGCCACTACGCTACAAACAGCATGTAAAGTAAAATTGCACTCAAAAGTTCATCGACCATCTTTAGGCGAGACATCTCTACTAAGGGGTGCGCTTTTCACTACTTAGGTTCCTGTCTTCCTAAGTAGGATCCCAGGTAGGAGCCGATTGCTACCTTCTTACTTGAGATGGAACTCGAATCACAGTTGAATCGAATCAGAATAATCGAATCGCAATTTAACCAAGCACTAATAATTTAATTTGAATAGGATTTAAAAAAATGTTGATCAGAATCATCGCTTGTTTCAAATGGTGTTGTAGTTTAATGAATTACGCAGACGATTCTGTAAGGCCAGACGAAAATGAATTAACATCGAAGACGACGAATTAACAAGCTTGTTTCTTTTGTTACCCTGATAAAAGTTATTTGCTGTTGCTGTCTCAATGCTGCTCCATTTATTCCTTTTGGTTTAGTGGATGGACATCTGTCGAAGAGGCAGATCACGAAAGTAATGGAAATACGATGTTGACAAATTCCATGAAGATTGGCAAGCCCTATCAAAGTTAAAGATAACCGCTAAGAAAGGAAGTTACTTCCAAAAATAAGGACCTTGCACCACACAGATTACGATGCCAAAGAAAAATCAAAAGGTGCGAAAACAAATGAATCACTAAATAGGAAACACAATAAATAAACAAGTGTATATTTGAAATAATTTTGAATTTGGAATCCAGATATTTTAGTTCAAAGTGGCCAGTTCGATATAACGCCAATTTCCTATGTAAGGAGTTAAGGACCCAATATTAAAGTTACCAGGCGAAAAGTCTGACCGCCCAGTCGGAAATAAGTTCGTGCAACACACAACACAGGTTTTGTCCACTCCAACCTTTGTTTGTGTGTCCGTGGCAACATTTTTGTATGACTGGCCTTGCTACGGATGTCTGATCTTTGATACGAGAATGTCAGATGCAATCAGATCATAATGTGACTTAATAAGCTGTTTTTGTCTTGATATCTGAAATAAGAATGAAGATATCTATTTGACAGTGCACCTATATAAACGTGTAAAATGTTGACTTGTGTAAAAATAAAGCCTTTTTCAAAACGCTTAAAATTACATGATCTTTAAATACATATTTATTAGAAAAATTAAAATGTAATTTCAGATAAGCTAAGGAATTTACCAAAATGTGTTGAAAAATAATAAATGCTACATTTTAACTAAAATAGCTTTTTAGATCTTTGATTCGTCGCAAAATATTTTCAAACTTCTTTCTTACCAATACGGAAATTATTATTGAATAACTTAATTGCTTCATCATCGTGAACTGAATCTAAACTTGAACTAAATCTTTTTTAACCTGTACGTCGAAAATGTATTTGATAATATCTGCTTTGTATTACCATTATTTTTACCCGACTGCGGAAGGAGGGTTATGTTTTTCACATAATATTTGCATGTAACATTAGTAAGCTGAAGAAGAAAATTATAACTATTGAAAAGAATAGATCTAAATTGTACCCTTTTCAAGTGCAAATAAATATATTTAATATTTCAAAAGTTGAACAACATTGGTCGTTTATCATTCATCGTTTTAATTTCATTCATAAAGACTACAAACCATGGCATTCTCCTTACATGCACTCACCGCCTGCAGACTGCGTTAATTAAATCATAATCCTCAACATTCAACCGACATTTAACACAAGCTCTCCTTGAAATGTTAATGACACAGTCAACATCGTTTGGACATAAGAACGAGGTTGGATGTATCGGAATCTGAGTTAAGTTGAGGACTTAATGATGAAGTTAGGTTAAAACCTAATGGGATCTCGATTGACTAGATATTAATAATGGTTGCTTCTGTAATACGAGTAGAACTGTTTAAACTTTTTGCTTATTGTGTTAGCACTGAATTTTATTGAGCAGTTTTCATAATTGTCAAGAATTAATACTTAAAATCTAAGTTGATTTTTATCTAAGAAAAAAGTTGGTTTTAGCGTTGATTATGTTATACTTATAAATAAATAGTTGAGGTGAGGCCTTTTCCCAGCAGTGGGATCTATATAGGCTGACTTTTATGTTATACTTATAATATGTATGTTTAGCGCATGTTTTAGATTCACGCGTACTAATAGATAAGTTTTTACCAACTTTGTGATCATCAAGTCTTTTTTTTTAAGTTTTATTTTAAACTGAATTTTGAAACTCGCAAATTGTTTACGTAAGTACTTCCACTACATGCCTGTACACATAATTTAACAATAGTTTGTTTTTGTTTTATGCTGAATAATTTTGACGCAATATTTATATAATTTAGATGAGTAGCGCTATTATCAACAAACAAAACTAAAATTCTAAGCTGTCAGAATATCCCTCATTCGATGGCAATTATGTCAGTGTCGTACCACGTCATACATTTTGTGAGGGATAGCGAACTTCGCTGAAGAAAAGATTGCGTCTTGTCTAGGGGCTGAGGATCTTATGAATTTAGTCTATATTTTCTAATATTAATAAGGTATTAAGAGCAGCATACTAGCTATTATAGCATTTTTTTCCCCACGCACTCGAACCCTGATCGGATATTGCGTATTTTTATAGAAGGCTTTCACGGCAAACCGGTAGGTACTTCCTGAAGTGTCAGTCTGTCTGTCCGGTACTTCTAGCCAACCTTCGAGATGACTTTGAAACTCAAGTGTATGTATTTAGACCAGCCGTACGTGGAGTGCTATTTGGAACGATATTTTAATATTGCACACAGAATACAAAAATACAAACTTTAAATAAAAGAGAGAGACTATATTACAAGTAGAGGTCTTATTACTAGGAAGGATTTCTTCCAGACAACTTTTAGATAGACGAAAATATGATAATCTCAGATTGTTCAAGGATGTTAAAACATTTTTGTTATTCTGTCAACTTATAAGACCAGAGTTCAGAAATTTTTAAACAACTAGTAAACATCGACTGACGGATAATTTGACAGAATGTTCATACAGTAAAGTCAGCCTATTAGATCCCACTGCTGGGTAAAGGCCTCACCTCAACTATGAGGAGGTACGAGCCATACTCCACCACGCGGGCTCAGTGCGGATTGGTGGAGAGGTGTCTGTAAGGCAAGTGACAAACCTTACTGTCAGAAGTTATCAAGCCGCCCTAGGGCCTCTGACTAGGCTTAACGACTAATACCACAGATATTAGCCGGGACCAACTGCTTAACGTGCCTTCCGAAGCACGGAGATGCTTGTCATAGACGTCACTTAAATGGTCGGAATGGTCACCCATCCAATCACGACCGCGCCGTGGGCTGCTTAACTTATGGTATCACTACCAAAGCGCTGCCGCCACTGCGCCACGAGCACCGCAATTAAACATGCGTTGGTGAACTGCAGACTAAAAGTGTCAGTTGAAAATTGTGCCATGTTGGGGTTTTGGCGAAGAATAATATCCTAGTGCATTACTCTAAGTATTTGATACTAAACGTGTTTGCACGCAAAACAAACTACCTAGATTTAAAAAGTAGGTATAAGTACCTATCACATCTTCAGATTTATAGATTACCTATAGGTTCATTTTGACACATGTTCAGATACCTATAGGCAATATTTTAATAATAGCACATATTTATGTATTACCAGGCCTGTGTATCTCCCCGCGGAGGTAGCAAAAACGTACCTACGCGCGGCGCACCTACGTAGGTGCTAAAACAAGTTGCGTGTCGCTACCGGCCAGAGCCACGCTCGCGCGTTTTATTCACCGGCGGCCGCGCGGCTACGTTGCTGGCTGGACGAGAATGAATAAAGTATTAGAAAGAGGCGCTAGATGGCGTTAGAAGCTTCTCGTAGCAGTCAACCCTATCGCGTCGCGTGATATTACGTCACTGAATAGGTTTAGTGTATTATGAATTATATTCCAGAGCAATAAGTATGAAATTATCTTGCAATGGATTTTTGTAGGTGTCTACACGAAAATGTGCTTGACTCTGAGGCGAACTAAATTACGCCATATTGTTGACGACATTGAGTAGACATTTCTTTGAATACAATTGCTAAGTGATACTTCTGTACGAAGTACTAGTATTCTGTGGTATTACTAACGTTTCAAAGGAAACCAACTAATATCCAAATCAATATTCAAATTATTTGTACATAATAACCATCCGGCCAATATATTATATGTCAGCAATATGATATTTATGGTTTCCGAGCTATATAATAGCTGAAGCCAATTTAATACGCAAGGTCTTCATCAAAATGCTAAGTGGAAGAGGAGCACATCTAGCTTACCTAAACTTTTCTTAGAAGTATTAATTAGGGTTATATTTTTTTTTGGTTTTTGAATCGTTAAAAGAGCTACCTACTAAGCTACTGTGGCTATACTGTCGCAAAAAAGATGTATAACATTTTTATAATGAACTTGATCTTTTTTGGTTCGATTTATGATTTTGTTTGTTTTTTCCGCTGCATTATCTGACTTTGTAAAGTTAGTGTAGAAAGTGTGGCTACACAAATTTTTCATTTTTAATGATCGAAAATACACCAGATCTGTTCTACGGAATAGAACGTTGTGGTTATAATGTTTGATATAAGGTACCTATAATTAAATCGCCTGCCGCACTCAGAGACGTCAATGAAATTTAATCTTTAATTAAGTCTAGTTTTGTCACTTTCTTTGTCAATGAAATAGACAAAGACGGCACGAGGTTTAATAAAGAATTAACTTCAGTTGACGTCTATGGGTACGGCAGTTAATCATTGAAAATAGACAATCAATCAAAAATCTTTGATAAGAAATATAAAATTCACTCTGCATTTTTATTGCATGTAATAATTGTCTCAATGCACCAATCGCAATTTTATATTATTAAGGTCAATTGCAAAATCAACCAAGTCGGTGAAAGTAGTTTCCAACGACTTTGGAACTCCCTCGCCTCTCTGGTTGTATGGCTTTTTTGTGCAAGAGGGGTAATGTGGAGGGATTGTGAAGGTCTAGCTGGACTGGTTTTCTGAAGTGGTGAGACTAGTCCAGCTCACAATAGTAGGTAAAGTTTTACAATGATTCGTATGAGTGTTATCTTTGGCAGGATCGCTTTGCGAAACTGCTCTATAACACCACTTCATCATCCTCCTAGCGTTTTCCCGGTTGTGCACTCGCACGCGAGGGTCCAGGGTCCGATTTGGACCATGATCAAATGAAAAAAAAATTTCACATATGTTACTATTATGGTTTAGTTACTAGTGTATTATATTATTATCTGTGGTAATTAAAAAGGATTAATTATTATTATTATTTGACGACCGTCTTGGTGTAGTCGTTCGCGCACCGGACTTCTAAACCAGGCGGTTGCGGGTTCGAATCCCGCAAGGGGCAAATGTTTGTGTGATGAGCACGAGCATTTGTACCTAAGTCTTGGATGTTTATATGTATTTAAGTATTTCTATCCGTTATCCTAGTCACCATAGCACAAGCTCACGCTTAGTTTGGGGCTAGGTAATTGGTGTGTTTGTTGAAACAATTTATTTATTTATTATCTATGTGGTCCCGTTTTCTAAGTAAAACTCTCAAGATAAATTCTTGGTTTGTGATTGTAATATTAATTACCTATTTAAAAAACGATATACATACCTTTGGTTACTCTCTTCTAGTCGCCTTTAATTATAAGAAACATTTTGGTAAAGTACAAACAACCTATTTCAAACCATTTTTATGTTTTTTTGGTATAAAAATTCGTTGAACAATTAAGTTTTAAATAAGAAACCAAAAATTCGCACCCGGGCAGAATTTTTGGTTTCTTATTATTAAAAACTTACAAAAATAATATAGTACTGTAATTGTTAAAAAATATTAAAGCTAAAAAATAAAATTTCTCTTCAAATACTTTTTAGCGATAAGGTTGGCCATTAGCATAGATTTTAAGCAATCTATATCATCCAAGTGAATTTACTGGTGCAAATACTAATTCTTATATGAATTTACTTGATAAGTAGTTAACTTCTTAAATGACTTTATGGTTACCTCACAGTTTATTACCTTTGACGTGCAATGACCCGACCAATAAACGCCTAGTACAAATATCGGCTCCCACGTAATGAGCTTGGGTAATACCTCATGATAATACGCCTGGCATTTGACCATTTGTGTCGCGGAAGCTTATGCTTTCACTTGCTAAAGCCTGTTTACACGATGACTTCTTGCAGTGATACACCTGCGATACAGCGATACGGTAGCTGGCAGCGATACAGCATCGATGCATACATAATACATAAACACAAAAATCTTGTAAAACTTTAAAAAGAGGCTATGACAATAGTGACTGAGTTTCTTCGTTGCTTCTTCTCAGCACTAGCCCACAAATATTGTCCTGAAGCAGTGGTAGGGTTCTATCTATGTTGGGACGTGTATAAGTGCTCCTTGCGAGCCTATGTACAGAAATAAATAAATTTTATGGAGACATGCATGAGTTGCGGTATAGTGCGACACAGTGGGTTTACGCTGCGCTACTTCTTCTCAGCACTAGCCTCGTACTATTGTACAGAAGTAGTGGTAGGGTCTATGTAATGACGTGTAAAAGAGCGTGTTTATATTTATGATTTATTATTTTTCACATATATTTACTTACTATGAAAGTTTTGCATCGAACTTGTTTCATTTGCATCCAAGTTGTTTGGAAGAGATCGCTTTCAGCGATAAGAACGCCTACACTGTGCTAATAAAATATTAGCAGCTATCCCGGTTTTATCCTACATATAATAAATTGAAATAAATATTTCAATTTATTATGTAGGATAAAACCGGGATAGCTGCTACACTTTTTGAAAATATGTGATATCTTCTTGTGCAATTATTTTATTGGTAAAACTGGCAAGTTCGTTGGTAGTTTATCTAATATTAGTGTAGATGTGTTTTCTGTACTGTGTTTTTTGTTGCCATGAAGAATTTATCTAAATCAAAATTAGTTTATTGCTATTTTAAGTATGTATCTATCCGTATTACGTTTGAATATCTTATTTGCATCGCGATCCTATATCGCGATTCAATGGTGTATGCCAGTTATTGGATCGCGACCGTATCGATGCAAAAAGTCTCAGTGTATAACAGGCCTAACGTTTTGCGAGTTGTAAGGAATGAGCAATCGTAATGTTTGTTTCTTTGTAATTTATTGACTTAATGCTTGATTTTAATTGGACAAAAAAGCTGAATTTAGAGCTGCAAAGAAAGCTTTAAATTCAGCTTTTTGTTAAGTTGGGCCTATAAAGTAATTATAAGAATTGGATGTTAAAAATGTATGCGAATTCGCAAAATAAAACAGAACATACTGGAGTTAGTAGGAATTTATGTTTAGTAAATAACATAATTTTTTTATGAAAATGATTCATTTGAAAGGTAACGCTATCTCCTATCAAGTGAACGACATAGAGGAAAAAATATATTTTAAGAAATCTTGTAAAAATTTAAAACAGTAAAATAGTTTTTTAACCCTTTTACAAAACTAAACCCAAAAATGCAATTTTTCAGATTAAAATAAAAAATAATAATAATTAGGAATATGTCTCTAAAATTTGATAAATAAAAGGCCCTTAAATTAACGCTAGTTGAAACTCGGACACCCTGTATAAACGGCGTATACCTACTTAAACTCTAGAATGCGATTCTAGTGCTCAAATACAATAACTTTTTATTATGCGAGGTCTTATGTCATTTCGTTAAAAAAATAGTTGAAAATTCGTCGATAAATTACTAGCTCATATCGGCAATAGGAAAATGAATTTAGCTTGAAATATATCTAACTCCAAGAAGCTTATGACAATACCTACAGCTCCAAAATCATTTTTCTAAAACTCCAATGAAACCCCAAATACGTCATGCGCGAAATATTGAATAAATCTAATAAAAACCGATTTACGAGGAAGTCTTAATCTTATCAAGCTTTGTAACCGTAATTCGATGTAAAACAAGACATGTTTTGTCTCGTTCGCACGCACGCGACACGCATAAGGGGTGAAAGGAATCATGATCGAGATTTTTACAAAACATTGTAAATCACATCAACGGTCTTGATACTTTTGACATCATCATGGTTTCTTCGAATATTTACTATAGGTACAGTCGAGCAAATTGAATCATGACCCACTTTGCCGATTATCCCTTTGCATTCATAAATGTAGTAAGGTTTTCTTCGCTGTCATGCATGTTGCACATAGTACGTTTTAAATATGAATAAAAATGCGTCATAACGGGTCAGAGATCTATGCAAGTTTAACCTTTATTATCACTGCACTAGACATGTTTTAGATAAACCAGTCTTAATATGAATTTAAAATAAGTCCATAATCCAAACTCTTTTCACTACGAAGAAAAATGTATTGGAATTTAAAAAATAAAAAACGTCGTGTCAAATGTTAAGTATACCTAGTAAGTCTGAAATTGTATAAAAACCTAAGTCAATATCTACAAACAAATCGTATAATGGCCAATTTGGCAGAACATACAGCTAAGAATAAGTCGGAACACAGTCAGAACATGGATCAGCCGGCATGCTAAAGAGGGCACCCTCGAAGACAGACGACGATATAATCATGGCGTTCGTCGAATTAAGAACGGAACGGAAGAACACGGAAATGCAACACTATTACGGATAACATATTTACAGACAAGAAATCATTTCGCTCTTCTCAACATGGTCGCTTAACTTCGTGGCGTTACGATAACACGCGATACACAGAGGATCACGTTGTGCCCAACCCATTA
Organism: Pyrausta nigrata; assembly: GCA_949316185.1. NCBI lineage: Eukaryota > Metazoa > Arthropoda > Insecta > Lepidoptera > Crambidae > Pyrausta > Pyrausta nigrata. The sequence continues at coordinate 2,590,508 of OX438943.1, forward strand.
TCCAGCTGAATTTCAGCTGACATGTGTGCCTGGATGGATGCCGGAAGTGTCGGAAAACTTGTTTAAATTTCTCCTCGTCATACCGCTATAAACTATGTCAATTTATTGGAAGAATCAATGTTACCGACTTTGCGAACAGTTTACTTGCGTGAAGAAGTGCCAGTATACTCCTTTGTTCATGATAACTGTCCAGTGCATACTGCCAGAATTGTCTCGAATTGGTTTACCCAGCATGAAGATGCATTCACTCTTATTCCATGGCCATCTAGGTCCCCCCATGAAAATTTATGGTGTTTGGATTGGGGAAGTGACATTTGTCGTCTAATCGGGTTACTTTTTACTTTACCAATTTAATGCCACTTGTTAAATAAATACTTAAAATAAATATTATTTTCTTCAACTAAGTATACTGTTTTATTTCATCATGGCAAACACAAGTTCCAGTGGAACTTTTATAAAAGAAACTGGTTCCCAATACAGACTTGGCGCCCGGCTGTGCCGAATCCCGAATATCTACCTACCTACTTGTGTGTTGCATTGCAACCCTTACCCACATGAAATGAAGTTCTCGCCGATTTTTATACAAACTTATTCGTACAGATAGCGACCATTGCCTTGTCAGTGACTGTCAGTGTCTAATAAAATGATAACACGTTCGCTTCTAGGAAATGTATGTTCAAGCGAATTTCAACTTACTTGTATAGAATGACAGTAGAAAAATGACCATAAGGTGGGTCATGATTCAATTTGGTCGACTGTACTCTTTTATTTTGCTGAAGTCCAGAATTTTATATTTTTGAAGTGATTGCAAATTACCCAAAATACCAAGGCCAGTTATTATTACCCAAATTTAACACGTTTCCCATGTGTCAAATAATATTTTAACGATTGTTTAAAAATTAAACATACTACACATGTTAAAATGAATTTGTGGATGTGACCCGATGCAGTAGCATTTTTTAATCCATTGAAAAATCAAAGTTTTTTTCCTTTAGTAGTATTTAAAATAAAAAGCTCATAAATAAATACACAATACTTCGTTTAGTATTTTTACACGTATCCCTATCCTGTCTTTCAAAATTCTTTCTACAAGCACACTATTTATAATTATATCATCGCCGCCTATTGTTATCACGAATGTCACTTTCATTTTTAGCTCAATCAAAATTCCGGGCAAGTGTCAAGACAGTTAGGTCGCCGTATGCGCGCGCGCACCTTCTGAATGGTTAACGACAGGCGAAACTTTCGGCCCCACGTCCAGTCCACGACTGTCTCTCACCCCGAGCAGACAACAGGACGGCCATGTTCAATTTCGAAATATAAACTATCGATAATAGTTCGAATTTGTTTGTGAACTTTTTTTGGTGAAAACATTTCTCGTGCTTTCTCTGTGGATTGTACTTGTGCTGACTGTGTTTAGTGCGGATTTATTTCTATTTTATTCGTCTGGTGTAAATTTCTCGTGGAAAATTCAAAATGGTAAGCTTTTGATAAATTTTGAAATTAAGACGATATTTTCAGGTGATGAAAAATACCAAAAATAAGTTTAGAGGACTTTTTGACTAGGTAAATACCTACCTACATTCAATATTCATATTTTAAGCTTGTTTCTATTTAATTGGGTTATTTTTTAAAAACCTCATTATTATTTTTTAATTTTTAAAACATTAAGATTTATTTCTACGAATTCGACAAATCTATTGCTTAAATTGCCAAACCCCTCAATTATGTACACACTTGAAACTTTCAAATCACCTTGACTACCAATCGGCCAATTATCAAGCATTCAAACAATAACCCAGTAACCGCCATCCGGATTCTTATATTTTCCAATTTGAAATCCGCGTCGATCTCCCGGCTGCGCGGGCGTCAATCGCACAAAAACGCGCGGTTTCTCTGCGGTGAAAGTAGCAAACGTAGAAATCGCCGTCTGCACGCTTTGTTCGAGGTCTGCGGTATTGGGAGCATATTTGTTGGTAATATGCACTTGCGTATCGAGTATTTTTTTTGTTTTTGTGTTGTCATTCGTTTGAATAGCTTTTTATGAGTTTACTACTTAGTACTGTCTTTGGACGTGCCGTGGACGATATTTGGGCATTGTAAACGTCTGGATATTAGACGGGTAATATTGCACATGTGGGTAAAATTTTAATAATCCATTCATTCATTAAAGCGTTCGTTAGTGATCATGAAAGCTTAAAACTACCTTGTCTGTGAATATTTTGTGTTGATTGTCATCTGTAGAAAACTTGTTTGTCCTAGTCAAAAGCCATGTTCATAATAGTCGATATTCAAAATCATTATATCAAAAGCCAGGATCAGGATATAAACAACAAATTTTGGTTCATATCGATCCGTAGGTCCTCAATTTTGGACAGTTAAGTCGGCAAGTGCTCATAATTATCTTTTTAAAGAAAAGTAAATAATTTGTGGGAGCTAAATGTCCTTGACGCGCTCAAGCCAACGTGTAAGAGTAAAATACTAGACCTTCCAGAATACTAGTGCCTACAAGGATAAAGAAGCAAAGAGGTATGAAAAAGCATTGTGAGTAGTGTATACACTGAGTGGCTTAGGTCTCATCTTGAAAAGGTGTTTTAAAAACGTTTGTTACAAAGGCATCTAATTCGGAACAAGCTTTTTGAAACACAAAGCAAAACCTTGAAATGTATCGTACCAAAAGTTATTCCGGCATATTATTCGTACAAGGCATTTTAAATGCTGCTGCGCAGGTATTAAGCTTTTTACATAAATTTATTTAAAGACAAACATGGTAAATATTGCAACAATTTACATAACTGCATAATATACAAGCGATAAATTTAAGTAAGTATATTAATGCATGATGATGGAGAGTATAATTAGGTATTTATTGCAACAAAATCCTTGATTTTGTCGAAGTATTTGCGTAAATGCAAAGCAATTAATAGATTAAATTAATTGATTGAAAATCCTATCCATCCGGCAAGTAAATGGATATTCTTATACACGTGAATTGTTAATTTCACAAATATGAGTTAACCTCATAACCTTTATGTATATGTTATGTTAACCTTTGTGTATACATCTACTTTAAACGATATTATTATATTAAAGAAGAGCCTAATGTAAAATATTAGAATCCAAATCATTTCACTTGTGAAATCCCATACATAAAAACAACGGATAATACCAATATTTACATGTAAAAGCAGTAAATGTATAATGCATGTCTGTGTGTACACGCGTTACGCGTATTGCATATAAACTACACAAAGTAGTTCAAGTACACAACTTTCTTCACTTCACACGCTGTCTTAAATTTTTATTTATTTTTAATACAAAATATTTCTTTATCTTCTACAATACTCCATGAATGTTATTATAAACATCGTCACGTTAGCATTTCAAGTATAAAATATATACTTGAAATGTCATTGGATTTAGTTAAAAAGACGGGTGTCCCACAAGGCTTACTCCTTTGCCCGCTGCTGTTTAATCTCTTTAAATCAACAACTTAAAGCTCAAAGCTTAAGTATGCGTTTCCTTCGCAATTTGAGAAGGTAAAATTTCATACTTTCCCTTTTCTAACATCGCCAATGGGCCAGTTTCATGAACTCTCGACATTTACCGCTGATGCAGTTATAATCATGTCGAGTTGTAGACAAGTATCGTTAATTTCGCCGGCATCAGGCAATCATTGGGAAAGGAATTTCGGCTTAAATGTCAAACTTCTTAGAACTAAATTAGGGCCTCTTGCGTACCTTTATCCAAAGACGTGTTACTTAAGTATGAATATGGATGCTATCAAGGTTTGTTGGCTAGATTAGGACGGACAGAATGACCTTTTGTAGGTTTACCGAGTTGTGCTTGTTTGAGTGTGGCGTCAATATTGATATACACAATTTTACACACATAATATCTTTACACAGTTTTTTCGGTCGTCTTACTTGAATCTAAGCAGGATTAATGTTTTACAAATCACATTTGGTGTAACTGCTATAAAGTATCCAAATAAAGACTCGTACACATGAAATATTTGTTTGCTTCTGAAACCGCTTTAAGGTTTGAATCAAACCTAAGTCATGATCAAAGATACTCATTACTTTTGTTAGGGGGAATATTCATAAATATAGTCATTTTGTGTCCATAAAAATAACCCGAAGAAGGAGCATGTGCATTACCAACACAAACATTATTTGGGAAAATGTAAGTAAATTTTTAAGGTATTTTTTTACTTTGCTTATTAAAGTGTATCGGAGATTAATCGCCTGAATGCCACTTAGGTATACGAATGACGTTTGCCGAGAAAAACGTTAAGCAACGGTAGGAGCTTACTCGTAAATGTCAAACTTCCGCAAAACGACAAAGCTGACTCAGTCTGACGGAGGTTTACATAGCAAGTCCTGTTTCGAAGTAGGTAGCTTTTACTTTTTATTCGTGCCATCGACCTCAAAATTACATCCAAAATCTAAATACGTAGTGCATTTTTCAGAGGTATAAGCCAAATTATAAATGATGAATGACGATGACTTTTTGTATTACTTAATGATTTAAAAAAATGCAATATGGCAGCTAGCTGCTATCCACGGTTGCTTTGTATATAGGGAAGTGTTTTTAATTTATTTCGATGTCATTTTGTTATTCGTAAAACAAAAGCCTCAAAATAATAACAAATATTATTTTTATAGCAAAATAAGGAAAGTAAGAGCATATTCTTCTCCTGGTGAATATTAGGGCCTGTTCACATTGCTTCAATGAACCGAGCATTCGCTCTTACTGTGCCTACTGCGAACGTTCACGGTTTGTGAGATCAAGCTCACTGGAGCGGACATGGCGACGCTTATTAAGCTGGTATGGTTCGCAAAAAAGAAAGAGAAACTAAAAAAATAAAGGTTTGTTGATATTACTGTAATCAGTCTCGTCACACGAGTGATAGTTCTCTTATTAGGCATTTCTTAATAACTTCAGGATAGGTTTCTGATGGCTAACAAGAAATAGCAGAAATGGTTTCGCTGCAATGTATTAAAAATCCAGACAGAAGTAGTCAAACACATCCACAGTTTTTATTGCTTAGTAAAAATTAAAATACTTTACACATACGTTTTAGAATTAATTTATTAATTTGGCTGCAGCATATAAATAAAAATACGAATAGTAATTTTAGTAATGGTAAATTTAATTACCATTTCTGCTAACCATCCCTGTCATTTTATTGTGTTATATTTCACACAGCCATACGTTATCGGATCAATTGATTGGAGCATACGATTCATATGAACAGACAACTCAATTATAAGTTTGTATTGATATTTTTGTACATTGGAAGAATACTCCGACCCTTAAGCTCTTAGAAATAAGGCTCAAATTGATTAAAGAGACATATTTTATAAACGTACGGAATGGTTGATAAGGACTTCCAGTACTTAGCGGAAGTTTTTCAAAGGAACGGGAATAAATTGGAGAGTCGTCAAATTCCAGGGAATTTTCCGAGCTTACTAATAACAAGAGTTTTCTACGTATATGTTTTTTTGCATAGATATTAATTATATATGATGTATATAATTTTTTTAACACAGTTTTTGCTAAAAATGAGGAAACAAAGAAGGTGTTATTTAAAAAAATATTAGCCCAGGTTTAAAATAGGTCTAAATGTTAGCTGACAACAGACGAATGAATAACACATTCGTGACATAACATAAGAAAATCGTTTATCTAATTGGCTATAGCTAATAGCTTAGTAGGCTTAAACCCGGTACTAAGTTTTTGCAATAACGGGGAGATTGTTTCTGAAAGGTTTCTTAGCTTTTTTTAAAACCTATATTATATTTACAACGCATTAGACTGCCGTCTCACCGAAATATTAGAGTGAATGAACGGAGTGTGTGTGTGAATATTATTATACTCACTAAAAATAATATCAAAAATAAGTAAAAACTGTTTTATGTTAAATAAATGTGTTTTGTGCACCCTATAATTTTAGGGATTAGTAAGCACAACATACCTACCACTATTCAGTATCTTTAGTAAAGGAGGTATAGTCCTATGGTGTTTTCAGAGCACGAGCGAAATTTTTTCGCCGTCAGTGAATGCACTAATACCTACCTATATATACAACTTATTAATAAAAATTAAGATAAATTACTTAATACAACACAAAAACAAAAATTATAAAAAGGGTCCTTGTGGTAAGGTTCCTAGGATGCTGGCAGCATTACCGCGCTGGATAACGAGGCTTATACGCTGAGCAAGGTAGCTGCCAGCTCTTAGGTCACCACTGATGTCAACTAGCCTCTTAGAAATCTCTTTGAAAAAAGAGATAGCGTTGGGACCCCACGAACCCAGTGTTTCGACTCCAAACGGTACAAAGTGGTACCGGGAGTGGATCTGCCTGTACTTGTTCTTTTTAAAGTTTTCGGCACCCCTCGCAGCCAAACCAGCATCACGGCTTGTCCCGGGCAGATGAGAGGCTGCAAGTGTGTCGACACAGGTAGCGTCCCACGCAAGAGCCCGACCCATCCGCCAAGGAACAAATGACATCCCGTCTGGTCTCTTGCCATCATCACGCGCGATACCGTTCGGTTTGAGTAAAGCCGGCACGTTGATAGAGGCAAGAGATCGACGGATGATGTCGTTGATGCTGGCATGACGCGAAAAGCGGCCTGCACTTTTAATACAGGAGAGTCCGTGATGTCCCAACGAGCCGACATCAGAACCACAAGGACATCTGTGTGGAAGGCAAACCTCAGCACCAACACGCAGACCTATCGCGACTCGTAGAGTTTCTAAAAAAGTACCTACCTACCTATAAAAAAGTTACATTCATTACTTCGTAATTGGCTGAAGACTACAGTATGCTTGCATGCGATTTCAAAATTACCGTTTTAACAGGGAATTTGCAATGATCATTTGGAGTGGATAATTGTATCTACGTGATTCGAAAAGCTCGTACATATTGTACAGTTAAAATATTCATATTCAAATATCGATATGCAGTTCACATTTAATACATGTCAATAGTCATTTTGTTAATCGGAAAATAGGGCATTAAGCTCTTTTTAGGGAAATTCCGATTTTTTAATTAAATAATGTTTTTTCCTTTATTTGTGACTACAAACAATTACATTACTTAACAGCTTATGTTCTAGCACGTAGTTCTAAATATTTTCTATTTGTACCTACCCACATTGTAAACTATGGTTTTTAATGAGAAAGTAAATATTGTTTAACCTTATAATGCATCCAGCCTGCACCATGTTTAATGAATGGCAAAATAAATAATTTCCACTTTTGCTATTTAGTTTTCTTTTTGCTTATAAGGCTTCTCGTGACGTACGTAAGGTAGTGGAGGAAATATAATGTACGGAACAAAATACTTAATTTCTATTTTTTTCAGCTTAGACATATTAAAAGTTTAATAAAAATATGGTTTTACAATTAATTTATACAAAAAAAACATATTTCTTAGCACTTAAAGCCATACTTGTTCGGATTGACAACCCTATCTAATATAGGAAAAAATAATTAGTAACATTTGTAGGAAAATAAAGCTTTAACAAGCTACTACATTGTAGCTGCAAAACTGGAATGCCATGACATATGGAAAGGATGGTGGACGTTTTAATTAATTCTTATATTCTATTAATGAAACTATTAAAATATATCAATCAGATATTCAGACAGTTGATCGCATAAACAATAAGGCCACTATGAAAATGACATCTATAAATTAAGTATTTTTAGTTTTTGCGTTATAATTTAGAATATTAATTAGTAAATCTTGAAGAGTTGTGACACGAATGTTAAGTTAAGACGTAGAAGTATGCTGGCTGTAAACGCTGGTGATATTTTTTGGATATTTAGTATAAAACATTGTTGTTTTATGTAAGTACACAATTAATATTGCAAGTTGTTTACATAGGTACATTTTAATCATGATTGTATTTTGCTTTAATCATACTTGTAATAAAAACATATCATTTAAAATCACATAGATTTGTTACTGAGCTATATTGTTACCAATCACATATATTTGTTACCGAGTTATGTTGTTACCAATCACATAGATTTATTACTGAGCTATGTTGCAACCAATCACATAGATTTATTACTGAGTTATGTTGTTACCTATCACATAGATTTGTTACTGAGCTTTGTTGTTACCAATCACATATATTTGTTACCGAGTTATATTGTAACCAATAACATAGATTTGTTACTGAGTTATGTTGTAACCAATCACATAGATTTGTTACTGAGTTATGTTGTTACCAATCACATAGATTTGTTACTGAGTTATGTTGTTACCAATCACATAAATTTGTTACTGAGTTATGTTGTTACCAATCACATAGATTTGTTACTGTGATACTAAATAGAATAAATGTAAATATTACTTTAAGATACTCGTACTTAAGTTAAGTGAGTGATCCATTTTTTCTTGCAATAATTTTGTTCGTTATTTTATCAAAAATCTTTTAACGCCTTTTTTTACGTTTTAAACTTTTACGTATCATGTTTCCAGACACAATAGAAAATTAATTGTTATCAACCCGCCCGCGTATTATGGGGTGTGACACGTCATTGACCATTTCCAAAATACACCGTCTACCAATCAAAAAATATTTAAAAATATTCCCCGCAGTACAGCTCACAAAGCTTACATTACCGTTTGAAATTAAAATGTAAATTTTTGCCTCATCTAACACTTTATGATGGAGGTTGCACAATCATCGGAGGCCTTAAGTCAATTTGCATTAATTAGTGAGTTGGTTACCAGCACTGCGGCCAATTTGGTCGAGAAAATAGGGTTTTACTGTGTAAACAATCACATAATTAGAATATAAGTAGTACCCCCTAATATAAGTAGTCAGTTTTCTGTTTTGCATTGGGCTTGGAAATTATTTAGAAACAAAGTCTTTCAAATCCTTTAGGCTTTTATATATACAAAGACAAACTTTTTATTCAAGAGTTATTTGAAATAATAAATAAAATAAATAAATAAATTGTTTCAACAAACACACCAAATACCTAGCCCCAAACTAACCGTGAGCTTGTGCTATGGTGACTAGGATAACGGATAGAAATACTTATATATAATACATATAAACATCCATGACTTAGGTAAAAGTCGCTTGTTTTATTTAAATTTGCAGATTTGCTAGTAGCAGAAATGATTTTTTAACTGGCTTCTTTAGTATTTGAACGAAACACGTTCTGCCATTTATGCGCCATCTCCTTTGAGGCTATGCAATTTTGCAGTATCCAGATTCACCCAAAAAAATATGGTCTAAATCTTATACCTTAAAGGGGTCATTCTGGTATATTCATTTATTTTTTGTGATCGAATAACGATTTCGCTGGGGGTTAGCGGTAGTAAAATCGATCTTGATTAGTTTTGTGTTTGGGAAAAAGCGTGTTCTCGTGTTTTCGTGCGTTTTTCTTTCGCAGCGTTCGACTCAGAATATGGTCGCTAATTTCACACCGGTTAATTGATGCGTGTATCATTTTCCTAACGAGCGCTGTTTTGGTTAATTAAAACATCATAATGCAATTAATTATTGGATTTTCGCAATTTGGGTGACCAAACCGGTATCGCAATAAACAAATAGCTACTATCAGGAGTAAATCACGATTCACATCGTAACATTTGCGTAACTAACCACAGGAATGATCGAATCTGCGGCTTGCCTAATTTAGGTGCTCGAAGCTATTGTAGATTTGCTTTCCTATTTCTTAGTATTCCGGCATCTAGGAATGTATTTAGAAATACTTTTGTATTGGCTTGGCTTTCGATTTTTCAACAAGTTTATTTTCATTCTGAATATAAGTAAAGGTACCTATGGTTGTGTCACTGTCAGCTTTCCTTGTGTATCTACAATAGTGTCACTATCGTAGATACATAATATATCAATTATTTGTGAGTGTCTATGTCCGTCTGCCTGTCTGCCTGCCCGCCGCCTAACGCAGATACGCTTTATTTATTTTATTTAACAATTTTGGGAATCTTACAGTTCCGAACTGAATATTTAATACAGTAGAAGAGTAAGGCCATTTACAAGTATGTTTAAGTAGTAATTATATTATCATTTATTCTGTGGTAGTAATTAGTACAAAAATAGTAGGAAATATACGCCCTGAGTCGTGGAAAAATGAAGCTGTAAACAAATATTACTCCTGCAGCTTATCAATTTTGCTCGCTACACACGCTAAAGTGACCTCACCCAATATTTTGGCCCTTCAATAACTGTTATAGAACATTATAAAAAAACTTGGCCTTTCCATTACTGTTATTGATCAATCACAAAACAAACTTAGCCCTTCAATAATTGTTATTAGTCAATTACAAAAAATCTTGGCCCTTTAATAAATGTTAGGTATTGATCAATTACAAAAATTCTTGGCCCTTCAATAACTGTTATTGATCAGATCAATTAAAAAAAAAACGTTAAAGTCATCAAGAGACACAACAAAAGGGTTACCTTTTTATGTTTTATTGTTACGTAAACCAAGGAATCGTGTCTAGTAATTCTAGACCACAGTTATGGGGCGTCGCGGAAGAGTATAAGGCGTGACGTTGAGTTGCGACAATTCGTTGCGAGACTCCTACTCGTATATGGGACTGTTTAATCACTTTCTAATGGGGTTTATGACGACTTTAATTGTTGTTGTGTCGTAATAAAAATGGCTGTCGTGATGTCAACGGGAAGCTAGACTAGAGCGAAGATGTCATCAGGAAGCCAAATGCTTTGTCGCTGAAGTTTCCATAATACTTATGCCTTTGCATCGGGATCTATTCTCTTATTGTATTTATTTTATTAAAGTTATTTTACGTTTTGTATATATTGAATTTCCGAACAAAAGAATAAAAGATATAGACTTTATATGGTATATTTAACGTTTGATAAGTGCTATAAATTAAACTATATTATTGGTTAAGATGCAGTTCTATTTTAATGGACCTATCTAATTGCTTTTTGTTTGTCAAATGGACGAAAAAACTAGCTCAAACCTTTCATCGCCTGTTTGGCCAACAAGACATTTTGCGGTTTAAATTTTATAAAAAAAGTTAGCGCTAACTCTAGAATATTGTTTTCTTACGCAAAAGACAAAATGTGTTTCTACTTACGTAGATCAGTTATACAAGAAATAAACACCTATTCGAAAAAATAAAACTAACCATATCTAACTAAAAAAATAACGAAAAGTGTCACATATAAGTAACTTATGTTAAAACATCGAAATTCTCTTATTTATAAGTTGCATAAATGCAGTAAGTGTAATTGCAAATTCAGCGCCAAATTTTGGAAAATTGCCTGTTAGTCATATTGAGCACACGAGTGCTTCTAACAACTATAGTCCAGTCGATGTAGTCAAAAACGGCTAGGAGAGAGATAGATATTAATAAGTATAACTATCCAGCGCAAAATATGGCTATGTTAGTCATTTAGGAGCACATGAACGACGTTCCTAACAACTATAGTCCAGTCGTTGTGGTCAAAAACGGCTATAAGGCTAGTATATTAATAAATACAACTAGGAACCAACTGGTTAACATCGGACCTAGTGACACGGCGAGAAAGCGCGCACCATCGACCCCTAGAAAGTGGCTGCATAATCACGCACTATAACGATGTAGTGTGCAATTTAACAGTATGTCACATTACGGGGCGGTGTTGGTGGTTTGATGATGATGGGTTGGTGTTCGGTGGACTGTGCGGTATGAATAAAAAATGTTGACAGTATGTTCCTTTTGTTTGTGTGTTTTAAAGAAAAATATTGTGCATTGTCGAGTGAGCAAAACTTCAAAAAGGCTGTCAGGGCATTAATTTATTTGTTAGCTATAGTAGTAGTCTACGACATCTTGTCGCCCTCCCCAAATTTTAAATATTAATTTGATATGCAAACATAAACTTATTTCTTAACCGAACTTATTCATTTTTAAGTAAGTAAATGGAACATATAACTAAACGTCTTAATAATTAAACTTATCATAAAATCATAGATAATAGACGCAATAATTTGTGACCATTAGCAGTTATTCTCATAAAAACATCTCCAAAGATAAATCCATTAGTTAGATCATAAAATAGTATTGACTTTGTGGCTAATCAACGATTTGACCACAAAATTCTACATAAATCGTCTCACTCATCACGATGGTCACTTTTGAACACACTTCAACCTTTACATCCATTCATTGATCTTTATTCTTGTAAAACTTATCCTTGGGGTCGTCTCAATACAATTACGAAAACTTGTGAAACACTTTTGTATTGGAATCATAACAGACAGTAAGAGTAAATAAATTACCGACTTATTCGTCTATCCATGGCCGATCACTATTTGAGGCGCGTTCTAAAAGACGATGTCAGTATTTTTGATTCTGATATCAGTAGTTTTATCTATAGGTACAATATTATTATAGAGGTGGGCTCAGTGGGATCTGTATAGTCTAACTTTAAATTGTCGAAAATTGACATTGACTTAAAAAAAAAGCTTGGATCAGTGGGGTACGCAAACTTGAAATTATGAATATTTATACTATGTTCCTTGGACTCTAAATCTGCAGAATGAATTTTGATACTCATGCTTACCACAATTTGAACATGTATAGATTTGAGCATAAGCTAGGATAAATCTTAATAGAATCTCTCTTCATCAAACTACATAGATACCATAGACAATTAAGAGGTCATGATGACTGGACGGCCGATGAGAGTCTGGGTCATTTTAAATCATCGAGTCTATGCAGACAAAGTCACAGACAACAATTAATTTAACATAAATTCGAGCGCGTAAAGCCAAAAATACGGACGTCTTACTAATAGGACCCCAGAAACTTCGTATCATGTCGCGAAAATACATAAACCAGCCTCAAAGACCCCTCACGCTGCAACTGTTTGCACTGTAGACAGAACGCAGCGTGGGTCTTACCACACTGGTTATAACATGAGCCAGTGCATCAAGAGCTCTGCTTTCAAAGTGTTTTTAGGAAGGGTGGTAGTATTGTGGGGTCATTATATGGTGGATGGTCAGCCGGTCTGGTTAAGTAAGAGGCTGTGTCGAAAGCGGCGCCCGCGCAAGGCCGGCCGGTTGGTAACTAAGGACACTCGTGTGTTTGTATGGCTCGCCAACATTTTTATTGTGTTACTATGATTTCGGTGTATGTTTGCTGCCAAATTGTTTTGACATGTATTTTTATGGCTGTGGGGTAAACGTGAAGTTGGCTGACCTTTTTATTACGTTTAACTTTGTTATTTTTAGGTAACAGCTTTATAATAATTAAACATGCCTTGCCTTGCCTTAAGTAGTTCATATAACATCTAATACGTTACGTACTTTATCAATAATGCAATCTCTTTAACTGACCTCAAAAAAAATGAACAGCTGAGTACTAAGCAGAACATATAATATATGCATCCTCTTTCTTTCAGCGTAATTATAGTGCATTACACATTGCATAATATAGTTACCTTATACATCCTTCTAATATACCAAAAATGGGTTAAAGCCTACAATTTTGTACGCCTATTTCTGTAGGAATTACATGAAAATACTCGTTTATTACTCCCCAAGGAACCTATGTGTTAAATTTCGGCTACTAACCTAAGATTAGTGTTGGCTGTGCGTTGTCTGTCAGTCACTCAGTCAGCAACGGAAGAGTTTTATCATATTTATTAATGAAACATCAAAGTAAACTTGCATCACTATTTTCATGCACAGATTTATTTTATTTGAAATAGGTTTGCTTTTAACTATAGACTAAGCTAGACATGACATATGGCGTAGACAGAGTGGACGGTGAAGCGAGCTCACCCAAAAGGTTCTGTGGTTCTGGCACTCCCACTCACCGACGGAACACAGCAAGCTGCTTGGCGCCAGGCTCCCGTAGGAGGGTGGCAGCTATCAGGTGACACCTGACGGAACCTACCACCGCTGATAGATTTCGAAAAGAAAGGAAATACTAGCAAGGCACCTACTTTAACCTTGATCAAATTTCTTGTTCCGCTACAAGGAATGTGGTTTGCCAGGCTGCAGAGTTTACTGCGTACAATAGACTAGTAGGCTTTACTAATTAAGTATACAAATAAATTAGTGACATAAACCTAGCTTAGTTCATTCTTGAACGTGACTAACGGACTGAAACTGGGTCAATCTAGTTATATTTTACACCCGCCTTGGCTACGCACGAGTGCAATTTAAAACAAATCACATAATATTAGCCTAAGTATATCAAAAGTATTTTTTGCATACTTTGCATTTTTGTAAAAACATGCAAATAAATTGCTTAAGTTAAAATAATATATTATTCCGAACCTTGAGTTTTAAGACCCGAGTTCACAAAATTTTTCAACAGCAGGTAATCATTATTGACAATTTATTTGACACAATTCCCATACAGATTATGTCAAATGGTAGCCGCTGTTTAAAAATTAAACGTCAACTCTATTTTAAGCCTGGAGTTTGGTGAACTCCAGGCTTAGAGTAGAGTTCACCAGCATGCGTTTAATTTTTAATCAGGCGGTTTAGCATTATGTGACATATTTTGTAGAGGAATTATGACAAATTGGCGTTTATCGGCAGTTTAAACATAAGATACCTACCTCGGGTCTTAGTTTGCTACAATAACCAACTACGTAAGTCCTGGTTAAACAAATGAAATTGAACTTTCTTCTTGAAGTTGTTTAAATTCAAATTTTTTCCACAAATCTTTTATTTACAGTTAGTAAATGTATTCTGTAATATTGGTGATGAAATTGCTAAGGGCACATTAATAAGAGCAGTGAGAAAAATAAAAGTAACAAAAACTTTTGCGTGATCGACAGAATTTATGAAACCGAATGATCGAAACACGGGTAATGGAGCGGAAAAATCGGCAAATTGAAGATATTTCACTTTTTTGAATCGAATGTATCGTATCTGCAATTCAGTATCGTGTGATTCCAGTTCCGTGAGCCAATGCGGGATTTTGTAAATGTTAAGATTTAAAACGTAATTCTAATGCTCGGGCTCCAATAAAGTGGAACAGTCGAATATTTATTCGACTATTCCTATTATATTTATTCGAAATCATTTCTTATTTACAATAACATTTATATTCTTTTATCGTTTTTAAATGTTCCTACTCTCGTCTCTGCCTTTAAAGGAGCTTGGTATCCCTTTATATTATGTTAATCTCGGTCATGGTCTAAATTTTAATAACAATTCAATTCTATCAAATTATTTTTATACTTTACTGTCTTAAAGAAGACATTACAAGAGTGCTGATAGTGTATAATGTATAATATAAGATAAGATTTATAAGGCCTTACTTAAAACTTTGTTTGTAGTTATTTTTTTAAGGTTAATGTACAAATTAAGTTTGTTATGTATTTAAATTATTATATATGTTTATCTATTTATGTTTACTTGGGAAAAAGGAACTATGAAGCTACAAACATTTGGATATATCACGGGCTAATATTGAGGTGCTTGTGGCGCAGTGGCGGCAGCACTTTGGTAGTGATACCAAAAGTGAAGCAACCCACAGCGCGGTCGTGATTGGATGGGTGACCATTCCGACCATTAAAGTGACGACCATGATAAGCATCTCCGTGCTTCGGAAGGCACGTTAAGCAGTTGGTCCCGGCTAATATCTGTTGGTATTAGTCGTTAAGCCTAGTCAGAGGCCCTAGGGCGGCTTGATAACATCTGATAGTAAGGTTTGTCACTTGCCTTACAGACACCCCTCCACCAATCCGCACTGAGCCCGCGTGGTGGAGTATGGCTCGTTCCTCCTCATAGTTGAGGTGAGGCTTTTGCCCAGCAGTGGGATCTAATAGGCTGACTTTAAGTTATTTTTTTTTTACGGGCTAATATTGGGACTCTCTTCGATAGGGTCACCCTTTCCATTGCTGTGAGTTTAAGAATTGGCGCCAACACAAATCAGCCCCATCGCTGCCGATGCGGAGATCTTGTAAATGAATTGGGGCATCATGGTCTCTCTTGCCTATTTAGCGCTGGCAGGATCTCCCGCCACGCGAGCATCAATGACGTCATCCGCAGAGCTCTTGTCGCCTCCAATGTGCCGGCTGTGCTAGAGCCACCTGGCATTTTTCGTGATGACGGCAAGAGACCTGACGGCATGACGCTCATTCCCTGGAAGCGGGGACTTTCCCTTGTATGGGATGCCACATGCGTAGATACGCTCCGTCATGTAAGTGGCGTCCCATGTAAGTGGTACTTCTTCCGCTGCTGGCGCGGCGGCAGGCTCTGCAGAATGCCTTAAAAGGCACAAATATGCAGCCCTCAATGATAGCTACATATTTGTGCCTTTTGGCGTAGAGACCATGGGCTCTTGGGGTCCCTGTGCCCTTAGTTTTTACAAAGATCTCTGCAAAAGGCTAACTGATTCTACTGGTGATCAAAAGGCTGGCAGCTACCTTGGGCAAAGAATCAGTATTGCTATCCAGAGGGGCAATGCTGCCAGCCTATTGGGCACCATTCCTTTCGGCACTGCTGGGGCTGATGCTTTTTATATTTTGTAAATATATATATATATATATATATATATATATTTTTACATTACTTTTAGTTAAGTTTTAGGTTATTGTATTAGTTTTAATGTATATTTGATAAATTATTTTTGTTTGTGTTCAATAAAGTTACCACTTACACTATAAAAGAAATCACGGGCTCCATTTATATAAAATTCGGCTATTAAACATTTTTAAAACAGTAACTATAGGTAACTCACGACAGAAGTTAAATCAAGGTTCATGACCAATAACTGTAAGTTATCTATGGAAACGATAGACCTTCGTGGAATTAATTTCAATAATGTCCACGATTAACCTACGAGTAGGTATTTAACGATTTTACCACCATTCGTTGTGATAGGCTGTGTACACAAATTAATTTTAATGGATCATACCAGTTTCCTTCTCCTAAGTTTTTTGATTCTTGTACACACGGCCGCACATCAGACTACCACACATTGAACTTGAGACCGCCTCTATCCCCTACGTAATAAAAGCTGTTTTTGAAGATCAAATAGGGGACCTGTCGTGCTCTCGACTGTACCTATATTTTTTATGACAATTCTTGAAACATGATTTTCTAAAATAAGTAGACTTCGTTCCCTTCAAACTTTCTAGTTGCATTATTAGAACACATTAAAACTAGGATAAACTTACCTTAGCTTACCTTTAATTTGTCGATCCGAAAATTAATTGTTACTGATGTAACTTACTATCGATCCCGTGGATACCGTTTTATTGTTTTTTTTAAAAAGCAGTTCTTTAGATAACAACTTTTCTTTAAATAAATTCAAAACAGCTGTGACCAAATTGTTACCAGAGGAGCTGACCTAGATTTTTCTGTTTTGTGTAGCTCATCAAATTTCTTGTTATTAATTTTTAATTTAATTTGTAATTTGTAATTAATCCATAAATAATTATCTAATTCATATTCATTCTACTTAATTTTAATTATATCTTCTTTAATATGATATAATTTCTAATTTAATTTATCGTTTAACTCGATTAGCATGCTGTGTACACTCGCTTTAGGAGCTGCAGCAAATTACTAAACTTTACCCTATATACCAATGTAATGTAACGGTTGTATCTCTGTTGTGTGTACCAAATAAAATAAATCAAATAAAACAAAATAATTAGTTCTTTTTGACCGCAAAGTACCTTTTAATTTTTTATGAATTTACAAAATGATTCAGGGAAAAGAAATGATTACTAACATAAATAACTTGTGTGATCTGACTCACAGGCTTTCATTTATTACTTCCGCTTTATACTGTTAAAACCACAAGTAGGTAATAAATAATATGAGTTTATAAGGAAATCCTGCTAATATAAATCTGTCATTTAACTATATTGCTAGCTTGAAATAATATCAAAAACATATTGAATGTCCATGAAAGAATAAAGATTCATATTTCGAAAATGAAACGAAAAGCATTCACAAAGCAAATAAATTAAATTCTTGGACAACTTAACCAGTTATTCTCCAAGTGATTGGAAAGCAGCCATATTTGCCAAAATAATTTCTTAATCTAGATCAATGCTACTTTCTCGCTTAAGACACGGAAACTTTCTTGACTAAAAAAACTTAATAACCGCCATCACTTTGTTTCAGGTATGTTCTCACTTACTTCCTTTGTTCGATTGCTACTTAAGCTGCTATTAACTTGGTGAGTATCTAGTTATATAGCGACTGTATTAGAAAGTGTATAAAATATGAGATTTAATTATATTCATATGTAGGTATTAGGCTAGCAATTAGGTTTTTAATTGTGTTGCGATTTTGCCAATGACAGCCCTGATTTACTTGTTTTAAACTTTTTTAACAAAGTTTAGTGTACTAATAGCGGACTTAATGTTCAAAAAATTATCTACAAGTCAACCGTAGAGAAAATAAAAGCGGTGCAAGAGATCGTTAATTTATCAGTAAAATGATGGTACTGATAACCCTAATATACAACTTACTCTTTACCTAACAATACAACAATTTTTTTTTTATAATTAAGCAATTATTTTGCAAGTTTTTACGAAATCAAATTGAATTTCGCTCACAAAAATTAATCGACTGTGTCATCCGGTGGGACTCGAACCCACGTCTCTTCGCTATCTGGGTGAGTGCTCTTACCAACTGAGCTACGGAGGACGTTAGTCAGCCGACGAATTTTTTGTAAGTGCTTGCTACGCCAGTGAGCCGGCGTTCGATTTCATCAATACTTGGGAAATGTACCCGCATGCACTTACAAAAATTCGTCGGCTGACTAACGTCCTCCGTAGCTCAGTTGGTAAGAGCACTCGCCCGGATAGCGAAGGGACGTGGGTTCGGGTGCCACCGGATGACACAGACGATTAATTTTTGTAAGCGAAATTTAATTTGATATAATACAACAAAATGTCGAATAAGTCTCAATGACCAGTTATAGCATTCCGGTACCGTATCATCGCTGTCAAAAATTTGACGTATGTCATCTAAATGACATCCTGAATGCCATGTACAATAATTATCGTTACACTCTTGAATTATTTTCTCGATTCGCGAACTCACCAGAGTTTGTTATGAAATAAAAATTATTTACATGCATAAATTAATATCACGATGAAATGCACTTTGAAAAGAATTTCAAGTCTTGTAAAATGCAATGAACTTGTGGCATTTAGTTTGAGACAGCTATTTTGGAATCTTGAAGAAACAAAAGTGAAGTTCATATTTTCGTCGTTAAGAATACTTGTATACAGTATTTTTAGTAATGTTTAGCCTCGTAAACAAGCGGGACCCTGCGAATTTGTCTGCACGAATGCCAGATTTTCTATACAAACTCTTAGTCTTCATTTTACCTATTATTGTGTTAATTATCAATGTCTTTATAGATATTCTGCTAAACAAAGAGGCAAATCTAACAAGCAGATCATGACAATTGGTCCAGCTGTTTTTAGTTATAAATGGTGTAGATAGGTACACCATCTAACTCTACTTTGTTTTATGCATACGGGGTGTGACAAACAGTGAAAAATACGTGAAACAAAACTGGTAGAAGTTAATTAAAATACAGTCATAATTTTTAAAACTGACAACTTGCCTTAATTTACTGCCCGTCTGTTTAGTCCCTTACGTATCGAAAATAAGATTCTTATCGATTACTTGTTCTAGTTGACTCAGCAAATTCGATCATTAGACAGTTTTTCAGTTTTCACTATTATCGTCCCATGTTTTCAATGTAAACCCCATAAAACCTTCGCAAAAATTTGCAAGTTTCAAAAACAAAAAAGGGCTTTTAGAGGTAGCAAGTTATAAATGCCTCTTCAACCATAAAACTGTTCACTTATATCCAATTCATAACTAAGTTTTTATGCTAAAATTAAAAATTCTATAAAAGTTTTTGATTACTAATTAATTATTCTAATAAAGAGTCGTAAAAAATCGAAAGGCCGTAATTTAAGTTTAATATTCATTAATATCGCAAAAGTTTTGTTTTGACGTTAAGGCGAGGTTGATTTCTTAATTACTTTTTAAAGAACTTTAAATTATGAATCCATCAA
The DNA here is from genome assembly GCA_949316185.1 of Pyrausta nigrata. NCBI lineage: Eukaryota > Metazoa > Arthropoda > Insecta > Lepidoptera > Crambidae > Pyrausta > Pyrausta nigrata. Next base: position 2,610,538 of record OX438943.1, read on the forward strand.
CAAGTTGTTACGTGTTTACTACAATATTTTGATTTGTTTGTGTACCCTATTGATACTACGCCGCGCACACTCACACGCATACCTGCCTTATTTTTATTTGTTTAAAACGTACCGTGAGAACCCCGGAGATCGAGTCGACATCGAGACGTTCCCTATGACACATGTACTAGACTGATCAGAGTACTTTCGCCGCGTGTGTATCCTGTGAAGCTCCTTACAGACATTTCGAGTGATTGTGGCCTGTGAAGTGATAACTGAACCCTGAAAGCTGATGTGGCAAGTACCTAGCTATAAGTGCTCACCTATCATTGTCGCCCTCCACGTGTAATCCACTGCCTAAACTCTCAAACATTACGTAAAACATAAAATATGGTTTAAAAACGCTTCGATTACAACGCGGGACTTTTATTTAATAACTAACTCTTTTTGTATTTCAAATATATCCTTTTATAGTACCTATTTTTATATATCAGCAGATTCACCAGCTGAATTACATAATTACAAGATGTATGACTTTATTTATAAATTATATATACTCTTTATTGCACACCACACACAGTATCAATTTACATAAATGTTCATAGAGATTGGTACAATTTAGGCGGTCTTATTGCTGAAAGCAATTTCTTCTAAACAACCTTCGGGAAGAGGATAGTCAAAGATTAAATTGGGTTGGCGGTGAAAACTAACAGAATAAAGGGAAATGGGTAATAGATTAATTTATTATTATAATAATAATAATAAATTAATGTATTATCCAAGTTACAAATGGAAAATGTATTTAATTATAACAATTTGCAAATTGAACCATCTTTTTGACAAACAATGAGACACTTGAAATAATGTTATTGCCATTACAATGGGTTACAGGGTCATTCGTACAAACAATTACAAAAACTATTTCGCAAAGAAACCGCCTCGTTATGTCATATTACTCAAGTTTGCTGTTACACGACTTTACTTCTTATTTCGTAGGAATAACAGCCACTCGGCTGCTGGTTTTGACATGTCAGCTGACATAGATACAGAACCTTCGGGTCTGTTACGCGTGTGCTGTATACTAAGTTAATGTTTGATCATGAGAAGTCAAACAGTATGGAACTTAAAAAAAACTTAACTAACTGATTTGATTACCTTAATCTAATAAGAATGCAACTTAATTAAATGGTGTCAAAAGTTTTGAAGTGCACAACACCTATATTGGTTCAAAAATAATAAATTTTAAAATAATAATTCGAATTCCATAAGTTGTTCATTGACAGAGAGCTATGTCTACCCAAATTCTATATTGTTTTGATTGACCTTTTAAAAAAACTTAAGGATGTATTTTTCAGAGTCAAGCCAAGTCAGAACAAAATTATCACTTTTTGAGGCCTTCATGATTTTTTCCAACCTGAATACTAAGCTTCCGAAACTAAATAGTACTACGGCTGACATAATGCAAAAATCTCTTTTATTTCTCAAAAAATACTTATTGAATTCGTTTTTAAAATGTTTCCCAATTTCGCTCGTAACACCGCTCAAAGCGTCCATAGCGGACATAATTTTAAATTCCTTCACTTTTCATTAGGCAAATACTCGTTGGAGTTGGCTCCGCGCCAATTCCCGGCTTCATGACTTGTCTCATTATTATGACATTTATTTTAATGACATAACTGTCCCTTAACGCCGTAGCACGTAGCGTAGTGATGTAGCTACTTATTAGTGTCGTAGTCTGTGCTTTGCTACAGGGAGTGCTACGAAGCAGTTGTTACGCAATGACCACGTGACTCTAATTCTTAGACAATTATGGTGTTATTACAAAAAAATAGACCAGGTTTAAAATAGGTCTAAATATTAGCCGACAACAGAGGAATGAATGACATATTCGTGACATAACCTAATAGAGAAACGTTTCTCTAATTGGCTAGCTAATAGTTTAGTTCTGGCTTAAACCCGGTACTAAGTTTTGTAATTCTAACTTTTTTGATTCCGTTCCTTTTGAGGAATGATTACTGCTACTCTAACGACCTTATTACAAAAAAAACCGGCCAAGTGCGAGTTGGACTCGCGCGCGAATGGTTCCGTACCATTAACTTAAAACATTAGACAGTATAGGCAAAAAAGTATATATTCTTATTTTATTTATAATTTCAAAAGTATTCATCACAGGATACCCAAAATTTTAAATAAGAGTTTCCGCACCTGTTTCTTTACGTGAGTGATTTGAAGTTTATAGGTGCAAGACTTTCGAAATTACAGGAGGGACACTGTGTAAACGACTTTGGCGGGCTATATCTCGCAAATGGTAAAGCTGATAAAAAAGTGTTGTATGAAAACCCTACCTTATTTTTATACACTCTTACACACTTTTGTGCACTCAAAAAAATAATTTTACCTCCCCTTTACATGTATGGGGAGGTACCCTTAAAAAGGGGTAATTATAATTTTTTGTAATTTTAAAATGAGATCTATATGTGAAGTATCCTCGAACCAAGTTACATGCAAATCAGTCCATAAACGTAGAAGATATTCTGCTGTGACTGACTGGGACGGACTGAACGATCTTATAAGGGTTCCTGGTGGGGCTACGGAACCCTAAAAAACTTAGTACTAGGTTTAAGCCACGACTAAATATTAGCTGACAAATTAGAAACTAATGACACATTCGTGACATTACCTAATAGAGAAACGCTTTTTTGATTGGTCGGCTAATATTTGATCTTGGTTTAAACCTGGCACTAAGTTTTTTGTAATAAGGGGATTATAGTCCAACTTTTACTTAGGGACTAGCTTAGTTGAATGAATAATTTAAATTAAGTATGTAAATAGCTAATGTAATGTGGTGCAGCGGTTTAGAATAAAAAGTTATATTTTCAGTGATTTTGGGTTTAGGGGTGATCAAAAGCAACAATTTTGTCCTTTTTTGTTACAATTCGGAAGTCTACCAAAACCACTGACAAACTAGGCTACCTGTACATCTCTATAAGGTCTACAAATTGTAAAGCCTCCCGTCTATTGCGCCACCTAGCGGACGTTGCGGCCGCCCGGTAAACACTGGCCTGTATGCGTTGAGCAAGCAGCTGTTGCGATGGACGCTGTGCCTTACTGATATTAAAATTGGAGACTTTATTCGTCGTTAATAAGAGCTATTATGGCTTGCTAATGCGCCAACAAACCGTCGATGTCTTGTAGCCGCGCAAAGTTCTCATACCGTTCGATCGGTCCTTATTTCTATTGACGTAGAGACGGTTTTTGTCCGTGTTAATGTTGTGTCTTTTGTGTACACGTTTTGATAGACCGGTTAGTTATCTAATAGGCGTAATGAAGGATTAGACAAACATGGTATTGGCGTCGCTATTATTAGCAAATTGATTGGTTGCAACAAAGTGAAACTTGTATAGCTTTCAACCTTCACATGCATATTGTACCGACTAGGTTAATGTTGTGATGTAAAAGTACTAAATAAATGCTTAAAAAACAAGCTTGTAGGTTTTGATAACCTAAAACCAAATCATATAGAAGAAAAATAATAATTAAATAAATATTTGTTCCTGAGAATCGAACTAAGGGCTTCCGTGTGGCGAATTCTACACTCACACTTCTAGACTTCGTAGGTAGGTCTAAAGTTAAAACTGAAAAGGTCAAGGTCATATTTCGACTATGCTTACGGAATCAAAACACAACAAAAATAGCTATCCACCCACCTAGCCTAATAATTCCGGCTCTTCTGCATTCCTTACCAAAACCTTAGTAGTCCGAAATAAAAAGAGTTGAATTTGAAAACCAGACTTTTTCCTCGAATTCACTGAAACCGTGTTAGTTTACACTTTTTTGTCCAATTTTAGCCAATTGACACTAATTACTAAAGAAATGCCGACCTAGTTAGCTACGTGCTTTCTCTTAGGCTTAGGGTATACTGGCTGAATAAATATCTAGTGCCAAGAGTAAGTAGAATCAAGTTTCGTTATGGTAGGCCAATGATAGCGGGTGTTTTACTTTGGCTTTTGGTACCCTTAAAGTAAAGTAAAGTTAGCTTATATACATCCTACTGCTGGGCAAAAGCCCTTACTTCAACTATGAGGAGGTACGAGCCATACTCCACCACGCGGGCTCAGTGGGGATTGGTGGAGGGGTTGTCTGTAAGGCAAGTGACTAACCTCACTGTCAGATAATACGTATTAGCAGCCGTGGGATTTAACTAAGAGGTTGATAACACAATATCGATGGTATCGATAAGTCTAAAAAAATATTGCTTATCAAAAATGCTTGAAAAAACTTTTTTTCAAGCATGGTTGTCACAAATTTCAGAAAACAATTTGCTCAATACAATTTTTTTGTTAATTGTTTTTTTTAATACTTATAAATTAAAATTGAGGGTAAGTCATCCGACATCAAGCTTTTTAAATCCAAGTGGCTCAGGTGCTAGAGTCGTATTTTTCTTAGTTCTACGCTTTACGTCAATGTGTCCTAAGGCTAGTATTCAACCTGGATATATTCGGCTCAGTGTGCGGTGTGCCTTCTAGTCGTTTGTTAGAACATAGCGATTTTAACTCGAAAGAGAATAAAAGAGTTTCTTTTAGCAACGTTGTAAATGTAAGGTATGTGTCGTGGATGCAAAGAGTTTTGGTTGTTTGTAAAATGTGTTCACTATTTCCACAATTATTTCACTATTGAAAAAGAATACATACAAATTTTAAAAAAAAAATCTCCGTAGTTTTAAAAAAAAGTCTTCGCAATGTGCAGGCTCACAGAGGTTAGAAATTTTCAGAAAAGGCTCATTTTATAGAATGGAGTTTAAAAAAAAAAAACAGCTGCATCACCAGCTTTAATACCGGTAAAACACAGTAATTAACCATTAAAACATTTCTTAAATCAAAAATTTTATACCAAAACTTTTAATTAAAGGAAAAATCTCGTATTTCACAAAATCAACCGAACGGGCTTGAGTTGCAAAGCTTTGGTGCGAGTTCACCCGATCGAGCACTAATTAGTGAAAGTAATAATTAGTGGGACATGACAGGCAAAGCGAGGTGATTAGCCTTTTGACGTTAAACTTGAAGACAGGAACATGATTATATTGTTTGTTAGTTGGGAACACTTAATAAACGCTTCAAAAAAGTTAGGTAACCAATTATAACAATGATTTCTTAGATTATTTATTAGTTATTCTCATTGGCATTATAACTATATTTATTAGTTATTCTCATTGGTACTAGGTGTATTATAACATTTTAAAGCAGGTAGATATAATAATGCTATAAATAAACTAATAACTTAGAAGGTATTGAGGCAAATTGGGTAGGTTAATGTTAAAAATTCTTCACACATCCTCTGACTTGACACTTAGGTAGTTTTTACCGCCGTCCCAATATACATTTTGACAGGTCTCTACTAGAAGGTTGTCAGAAAGAAATTGCTTTTAGCAATAAGACCAACTGAATTGTACGACGACGATTTTTTTTAAATACCTGCTGTTGTGGTGTGCTAAAAAGAGTATCTATCTATCTATCTAAATATAGATTATACGTGTTGGCTGAGAAGAAGCGGATGAAACTTAGTCACTATTAACATATCTAGTTAACAGGGTCGTTTCTTTACTTATCTTTTCCTTTTATTTTTTTTGTATTGTGATTGATCGCTGAATGATGATTTATCTTTTTTCACTTATGGCCATTAATATATCTGTATACTTACAAACAATGACCCTACCCTTACTAAAAATGATTTTTCCCTTACTACCACACTTGAATGAGAAGCCCAATTTGAAATGTTTTTCTCTGCTATGTCACCTATCTATCATTAATTCCAAATTAGATATCACATATTTATACAAGCGCTATAGCAGCGGCAAATTAATTATTAGTAAGAGGTTAAAGTTTATGTGGGATAGCTATCTAGCTATCCCACATCACATCACTCACTCTCTATCTAGGGAGTGAGTGATTGAAGGCTGTATGATTGGGATGAGTGTAACAGAAGAATGAAGGATAGAGTGGTTGTTATAGGTTCGGTCAAGATGGCGGGGGTCGTAAAAGGATGTTAAGAAGTAAAGATGTTCTCGGATGTTTTTAGATGTTTTGTTGATTAAGAAGAAGGAAATATAGAAAGATTATAACGTATTCGACTTGCATTATTTCAAACCCCGGTTCCACATTTATATTATAAACCGATTGTGGATTTACTTACATGTTTCGCCTTAGTGAAAGTTAATAATTAGTAGGACATGACAGGCAAATTGCGAGGTGATTAGCCTTTTGACGTTAATCTTGAACACAGGAACATAATTATATTGTTTGTTAGTTGGTAAAACTTAATAAATGCTTCAAAAAAGTTAAGTAACCAATTCTTACAATGATTTCTTTGATTTATTATTTGTATATTCGCATTGGCATAGGCATTATAACATTAATGTAACTTTATACCCTCTTACTGTACCCTTCCTAACAATGATTTTTCCATTGCTACCACACTTGGATGAGACAGCTAATTCCACTCAAACGTCTGTCCCCACTATATCATGGCAACTATATATCATTCATTCCAAATTAGCCGTCTCATACTTACACTACTGTTATGGCAGTGGCAAATTAAATATTAGTAAGGGGTTAAAGTTTTCTAAAACGATTGTGGTTTCCTCAGCGCTAGTAAACCTCGCGGCAGTGTCAACGTCACGCAACGTTTACTTCCACTGACCTCTATAATTCGTTGGACTGCATACTGTCAACCTAAAAATGAAGCCATTTGATTATCACCATTTTGGCGCTGACGGCTGTAGTGAGCGTGTGGTGAACGTCCACGGAACTAATGAGAAATGACATAAACATATGCAAGTTACCCTATTTTAGTTCCCTGAACACAAGATGGGGGCGCTTTGATTCGGCACAAAATTATTTGTCATTTCATAGAGAATGTTTAGTCCAGTGTACTTGTACTATAGAGGTCAGTGTTTACTTTGGAGCTACTCGACGTGACGAAAAAGGTTGATTGATCCCGAACTACTTGAACAGGACGCATTCCCGACAGCCGAGTAAAAAGGGTACCAGGCTCTCGCGTTCCTCAGGTCACCGACCCCGACCTCATTCTGAACTTTACAATGGCCCGTTATGCTTGACATTTTGTTGAGAATATTTTTGGGACCGGGAACATGTATTTACTTACATTTTTCGCCTTAGTGCGATTCACACAGACCGATATGTTGAGGGTGATTGAATATTGTGTTATGGGATGACTTATTCTAGCTTTTTTGGGTCTGCTGTTTGCTATAGCTGCTATTGTCAGTATAGCCAGACGTGGTTGAGACTAAATCAACAAAGGAGCAAGCTCATTCAGAAAAAACCGGGCAAGTGCGAGTCGGTCTGGCACACTGAGGGTTCCATACAAACAAAGGTTTTTTTCTACGATATAATCACAAATTCGCGGTTTTCGGACTTTTCCTTTATTTGTACTGTTAGACTTTCCTTATTGCCAAATTTGATAGTTCTAGGTCCATGAGATGTACCCCATAGGTTTTGATTCCCCTGAAAAATGGTAAAAAAGGGCAAAAATGACCGTATCTTTTAATTGCGTTGACTTACGAGTAAAAGCTTGATTTTTGTACAGCTTCAAGGGATCATAGACATAAGTGTTTGGTGTTAACTTCAACTTTATACCTCTATGCGTTCCTGATAAAAAAGTTCCCGACAGACAGACGGACAACAAAGTGATCCTATAAGGGTTCCTTTTTTCCTTTTGAGGTACGGAACCCTAAAAGCTAGAAAAAGGCTGCTTACTCTTTCTTTGAAGATAGGTGAGGCATAAGAAACCACAGGCATAGGTAGTGATTTCCACTCTTTTGCTATGCTTATAATAAATGATGCGAATCGCATTGGAGGAACAGCAATACTGTATAAATTTATAACGAAGCTTGATGTGAGTCATTGTAATGACAAGAAAGTTACTGAGAAGAATTGAATGAGCTTAGAAAGTGAACCAAGTGTGATTGCGTACACTAACATCATCAACCAGGCATGATATATGCTCAATTTTTGTCAGCTTTCGTGACCTTATTAAGGTTTTATCTTTCTTCTTAAGTATTGCCACAGAATAAATAATACTATAAGAATCAGAAGTAGAATTTGATTAAAAAAAACTAATTTAAACAAGAAATCCGTTTATTATCATTTACAAATAAATTGTAGGTAGCTAGATCTTAACTCAAAGTAAAAAATGGAAACAAAAGTCTTATTACATGAAAAGGAAATAACGATTGCACACTTCTAAAGATAGGTAACCGAAAATGGCTCACGTGACCTGTATCGTCCGACCCGAGATTCGTAGACGTCCGTCCGCTTTGACTACCAGGAGGCAAAATGGGGCCTCTGAATCGGGCGCTCGGTTTTTATAAGCTACGGCGGGTAGTTCGATGAGGTAGGAAGGGTGTTCCCTTACACGGCCTCTCCTGACTGTGTGACGACCTCGTCACAGGATCTTCTTGTGGTGCCACTTCTGCCACTGGGACCCGGGATGTCCAAAACCGATCCAACTTCTGTGTCTACGTCCAGTGTGGGCATGGATGGGTCGACTGCAGAAGCAGATGTTGACGTATTTTCATCCTCTTCTGAGTTTTCGTCTGAAAAGAACACTCTATAAGAATTTGTGAAAACAAGCTAACGCTCACAACTTGCATGCCTTTCTCTCAATCATCACTCAATTAATTCAGATATCTACTGTCACACGATTCGTACATCCTCACTTATTCATCACTCTAAAAGTTAAACTGAGACGTCTCATTGAAAAATCAAACCGAAGGCTTGTCGCGTTACACAGGTGTCTCTTAGTAGAGAGACTCGTGCGTCAGGGCAGCAGCCTACAAACTCCAGCATCGACCTGTAACATGGTTTGGCGCAGACCGTAATCATGCGTCAAACCCGCTCGACACACAGACCGTATTCATATGTGCGAGTCGCCCAACACGTAGACCGTATTCATGCGTGTTGGCTACTCAATACGCAGGCCATAACCATACGTTTGAGTCGTTCAGCATTCGGACCATAAGCCGGCCGCAGTGGCCAGCTCACACGGCTACTTGGATCCGCCAAGTGCCCTACGACCGATCTCATTAAGACCACGTACAAATGCACTTACTCTCAAAAAATGCAGCACACGTCTCAGGGCACCACTCGCCCCGCCACGGCACCATATGTTGGGCTGCAGCCTGCGTTGTTTTGCCGTAACCACCGCTCAGCAAACGGAGCGTGTAGCGCCCACTCGGTAGTACTCCAACCACCTTATATGGGCCGCGCATTCCAGGGTCAAGCTTTCCTGTCGACTGGGAAAACTTAATTACGAAAACACAATCATCAGGATTAAACTGACGAGGTGGACGCCGCTGTCGATTCACGCGCTCGTCTTGACTGGTCTGATTATTCTTTAACAGCTGTCGAGCTCGGCTTCTGGCTACTTCCCGTAATGCCTCCCGGTTGGGTGACGATCCCTCATCAGCTACGTCACGCACCAGCGCACGAATCAACGGTGTCGTAGCTTCTGTACCTATTAAAAGGTTTAAGGGGGAAACTTGCGTGGTTTTCTGCTTCGTGATGTTTAGCACCAACTGAAGTTTCCATAAAGCGTTAGACCATGACACGTTCCTATGGTTTGCTTGTATGCGAAGCATGTTGAGTACTGTCCGCATATATCTCTCCGCTTGGCCATTGGCGTGATGCATTTCGGGTGTTATGTAATGGAGGTCACAGCCGAGTTCGTTTATCCATGTCACGAACTCATTAGACTCGAACATGCGTCCTTTATCCGTTATCATAAGTTTAGGCACTCCAAACAAAGAGATAGCTTGTGTGATGGCGCGTCTTAACTCGACAGCATCCTGTCTGTATATGGGGTACAAGAGGGAGTATTTTGTAAAAGCGTCCACCATGAGAAGGACGAATTTGTATCCTTCGGACACAGGTAGGGGACCTAAAGCATCAACGTGCACAGTATGGAATGGGGTGTCGGGTTTTTCCCAAGAAGTGATGTTTTGCAATGGTGCACGGGGAACTCGCTTATGAGAAATACACACTAGACAGTGGCTTACATATTTACTGACAAATTGCCTAAGGCTTGGGAACCAGAAGTGTCTCAAAATAAGGTCTACGGTTTTCTCGGTACCGATGTGCTCGTGTTCGTCATGGAACACTCTGAGAAGGCTAAGTCGATGACCTTTGGGAATATAGCAAAGCAGACGCGGTTGTTCACCTGCCGGCACGTACTTGTAGTACAGGATGCCCTTTTGAACGGAATATTGATTGGCATCTAAGTTGCCATCTTGAAGCTTTTCGATTAACTCTTGGGTCTCATTGTCAGCCGACTGGGCTATTTGAGCCCAATTACGGGGCCTCGAAACTTGGTTAACGGAAACAATGGGATTACGACTGAAGTAGTCCGCGTGAGACATCATTGCTCCTTTGCGGTATTCAATAGTGAACTCGAAGTCTTGAAGATAGATCCACCAACGGGCCACCCGGGGTAGTAGGTCTTTCTTTCGTTCAGTGGCCTTAAGGGCATTGCAATCCGTTACGACTACGAATTTTAATCCTACCAAATAGTGCCGAAAATTTTGAAGAGCTTTGACTACGGCAAGGGTTTCAAGTTCATAGGAGTGATATTTGCTCTCAGCTCCTTGAGTAGACCTACTAAAATATGCAACTACTCGCTTTTTGGATTCTGGGTGGATTTGTATAAGGACAGCGCCATAACCTATGCTACTGGCATCCGTGTGGACTTCAGTGGGGAGTTTCGGATCAAAAATCGCGAGAACCGGCTCACTAGTTAGATGTTTAATTAGGTCTTGACGAATAGCTTCGCATTCGGATGTCCAAGCAAAACTGACATTTTTACGTGTTAGGTGAGCTATAGGAGCGGTCTTCGAAGCATAGTCTTTTATGTAACGTCTGAAGTACCCCGCTAGCCCCAATAACTGACGTACCTGTTTCACGTTCTGAGGTGGCGTGGTATTAGCTAGGTCTTCTACTTTTCGTGGGCTCGGTCTAACCTGACCCTGACTAACTACTCTGCCTAGGTACTCAACTTCTGTTACAAGAAATGTGCATTTTCGGAGATTAATCGAAAAGCCCGCTTCGGTGAGAGTTGTCAGGACTTTGCGCAATAACTCAATTCCTTCGGGTACTGAATTGCTTAGCAGGAGCACGTCATCAACGTACACGAGGACGTTACCCTGGTTGATATGGTCGCGTAGGGTATCATTAATTATACGTTGGTACACGATAGGTGAGTTAGCTAGACCGTACGGCATTTTAACGTATTCAAAGTGGTCTTCTGGCGTAACGAATCCGGTAAGATGTGTACACTCCTTTTTAAGACGGATCTGGTGAAAACCAGTAGCCATATCAAGGCTAGAAAAGAATTTGGCGCTTCCTAACCGGTCAATGTGATCGTCTATCAAAGGAAGAGGGTACCTATCTTTAACTGTGATTCGATTAAGCGCTCTGTAGTCGACGCAGAGTCTATCGGAACCGTCACGCTTCTTTACTAAAATGATTGGGCTCGCAAATTCAGATTTAGACCGTCTAATTATGCCTTTATCTAAAAGATCTTTAGTTATCTCTCGCACTTTAAGTTTTTCCTGGTACGACAGTTTGTACGGTCTGTATACGACTGGTGTGGGCTTGGCAAGCTTTATCTCCATTTCACCTGTTTTAACCGTCGTCGAGGCGGTACCTGATATTAAAAAATCCGAAAAATCGTTAATGATGGACATAAGGCTTCCCAACTCCTCACCTTGCAGTGGCGTATTTAATTTAAATTGTTCCTCTGACCCTACTGAGTTAATGTGAGCACTGCGCATAAGACACTGTCTATCTTTAGTACGCACATAAGTAATTCCATCACGATTCAGTACATCCGTACCTATTATTATGGGTGCACTCATGAAAGAAGCCGGGACCACTAATAGGTCTACTTCGATAGATATGTCGCTGAATTCTACCGTGGCGGTAACGTAAGAAGAGGTAATTATTTCTTTGTCGCTTATACCTTTCAACACGCAACTCCTCGGTTTGGGTTGACATGGAATATGTTTAACAACATCTGAAGAAATTAGAGACACGCCGAGGGCACCGCTATCAATGAGTACGTCTACTGGTACCCCGTCTACTACTGCCGATGTTATGTCGTTATTTTGAGACTGTTTGGGCCGGTAAGAGCAGAAGTTTACGTTACGCTGGTTTCGCGGTTCCGACCGTGCTTTGGCGAAGCAGTTATCCTCGGTGTGTCCCTGTTTCTTGCAGAATGTGCATGAATTGTTTGAATACGATTTTGAATAAGGAGTCGTGTCTGATTTTAGACGCTTGCAGTTACGACTAAAGTGTCCCCGTTCGTTACAGGTAAAACATTTTATACCCGGGCGATTATTAGGCTTTGACGGGACTGGTTTTTTAAAACTACTCGCACTATCTCGCTTCACAAAACTGGGTTTCGTATAGATAGAAAGGAATGAAACAATGGTATCGGGAGTTAGATTTGCATTAGCGGCTGCTGCACGTACTTGGGGGCTATCTATTCCACGAATAACAATGAGAGTTCTCAGCTCGTCACTTAATCCCTGCACTATCTTTAAACGCAACAAGGTGCGACGCGCATATTCCGCAAATGATGGGTATTTATCGGACGTCATGTTCATAGCGTTAAGCAAAATATTCGCGTAGTCAAGTTTACCGGGACAGAGGGGTTTAAATTCTAACTTAAAATTTGACCAAGTTCTATCGTTTGTGACCCACTCACTAAGCCAAACTTTGGCATCACCTCTCAAACAAGAAGCTACACGTGACAGGCACTCATGATCGTTCCAGCCATTTGCGGTCCTGGCGCGATCCACTTCTTCACACCACGCGTCAATATTATTTATCGCAGGATCGAAATTAGAAACATAGTAGTTTTGTGATTTTACCGGTTGCATTGTCTTTATGGCTTGCATCAAAGCGTGCGCAAGAGTGGATGCCTCAGAGCACGGAGCACCTGACTCCACCGAGGGCTGTCGTCGTGACGGTGTTAAAACTGTTCGTACTTGGCTATGTCTAATTGTACTAAGTGGGGGAGTGTTATGCCGTAACTGAGTCGGCGACTTATCAAGAGTTTTATTCCGAGAGGGCAGCCGACGACGCTTACGTAAGCTACCACGCGAACGGGACCTACTCGGCCTACTGTGAGTGCTGTGCAGTGATCGTGAGCGATGCCGCCGTCGGATACGCGATTCCCTACGCGGACGACGCCTGGTCCTACTACGCGATTGTCGGCTTTCGGTACTACACGAATTACCGCGATCTCGGACACGCAAGCCACTTCGTGAATCACATCGTTCGATACTCGAGCTACGTTGCATTACGTCATCGTTGCAGCTACGGGACTTGCTCCGCGATACCCGCCTTTTACGGAAACGACGGCGTTTACGCGACCTACCTCGAGTATCACGTCGTTCACAGCTATGAGATTCACTACGCACCATTATGAGCACACAAACAACAAGATAAATTAACACAACAATTTAAAAAAAAATCGAGCGAGCAATCGTTAAGTTTATGCACGGTTTGAAAATCAACGGCTTTCTTGCTATCCAATTAACAAGCTGTAAGTTATGCAGTTTTCCACAAGTGGGCAAACGAGTTACTTATCCCACTTCTGATATAAGAATCAGAAGTAGAATTTGATTAAAAAAAACTAATTTAAACAAGAAATCCGTTTATTATCATTTACAAATAAATTGTAGGTAGCTAGATCTTAACTCAAAGTAAAAAATGGAAACAAAAGTCTTATTACATGAAAAGGAAATAACGATTGCACACTTCTAAAGATAGGTAACCGAAAATGGCTCACGTGACCTGTATCGTCCGACCCGAGATTCGTAGACGTCCGTCCGCTTTGACTACCAGGAGGCAAAATGGGGCCTCTGAATCGGGCGCTCGGTTTTTATAAGCTACGGCGGGTAGTTCGATGAGGTAGGAAGGGTGTTCCCTTACAATACTATAAGTGTAATACTGCAAAAGCAGTGCTCAACGAGTATCGCCAATACGTGCTTCCAATGCCATCTATTATTGGGGGTTTAGGTCTACCTACCTCTTTTATTTAAACTTTTTTATACAGTTTACTGTACAAATGCCAAATGTTTCTCTACCAATCAACTATAAGTTTAAACAGAGACAATAGATTTAGGACCCTTTCACAACATTATTTAGTCTTTAATTTACAACCTTCCCTTAATACAAAAACAATCCATTTTTGGGTCCAAACATTGGGTAACCTTTGCCCGCCAACTTCAGTCTTCGTCACTCTAAACCACAATTTCTTTCTAAGAAAATATGACCTGTCTACTTTCACTTTTCTTGAACGATTAGTCATTGCTTCCTGATAATCAGTAAGTGTGTCTTCCGTTAGATAGTACAGTGGGCCCCGCATCAACCTACCCCGATCCGCAATTTTTTGCAACTATATTTTAACCTTATATTGATCACACATAGTTCCATATCATTTGAGACATATTGACAGATTGCCTACAACTGTACAAGCACTACTCGACTAATCCAACTAGATAAATGTCAAAAGACTTACGACAACGAATACAACGAAATTACCGAAGTCAATTAAAAAGCAATATTGCTACAATTTATAACACCACTAGTGGTTCCCCGCGACTTCGCCCGCAAGAGTTGGATTTTCCATATAAACTTTCACCCCCTTAATATTTTTATATCACGACAAAATGTAGCCTATGTCCTTTCCAGGGTCTTGAACTGTCTCCATACCAAATTTCATCTCAATCGGTTCAGTGGTTTAAGCGTTAAGAGGTAACAGACAGACACACTTTCGCATTTATAATATTAGTATTGCACGAATTAATTCCACCAGCCCCTTTCTACTATCGGGACATAAGACGCAGGCGGGGGTTCCACCTTTATGTCGTTGACATACCACTAATACGCACCAAACGTTTTAAATCTTCGTTCCTCTTGCGTACGGCTAGAGAATGGAATTCGTTGCCAGCTGAAGTGTTCCCTAAACACTACGATTTGGATTCCTTAAAGAAAAGAGTGAATAGGCTGCTTCTAGACAGACGTGTCCCATCATCGGCCGCATCGTCGCTTACCATCAGGTGAGATTGCGGTCAAATGTCTGCCTATTCAATAAAAAAAAAAGTATGGATTGCTTTTTAATTTCCATCGGTATTTTCGTTGTATTCGTCGTCCAAAGTCGTTTGACAATTGTCTAGTTGGCTTGGTCGGGTAGTAGTTAGTGGTAACGCAGCTAATATAGCAGACGACCGCCTTGGTGTAGTTGTTCGTCCCCCGGACTTCTAAACCAGGCGGTTGCGGGTTCGAATCCCGCAAGGGGTAAATGTTTGTGTGATGAGCACGAGCATTTGTACCTAAGTCATGGATGTTTATAAATATATATAAGTATGTCTATCCGTTATCTTAGTCACCATAGCACAAGCTCACGCTTAGTTTGGGGCTAGGTAATTAGTGTTTGTTGAAACAATTTATTTATTATAATTTAATATTGCCATAGACTACAACTACATATTTTCTTTCCTACTGCTGACACTGCAACAAATTATCGTGAGATATAAATGCCTATTTTTTCATCTAAGTACCAATACTTGGTACTGCTCTTGCAGGTAGGGTAGAGGTTTAACTCCAGAAGACGAAGTCCATATTTTTGAGTCTAGCTATCTCGTAATTCGCGCTGTAACGCTAGCATGTGTGACAGGGACAGCTACAGTCGAAAATACTGACATCGTCATCTGGAGTAAAGGTCTCAGTCTTGATCGTTCATATGTAAGAGTTTACTCGGCCGTGGAAGTACACTCGGCCGTGGAAGTACACTCGGCCGCACGTCAGTCTACACATGTTGACCTTGAGACCACCTTTATTTCCTACGTAATACAAGCTGTTTTCGTAGTTCAAATGTGTAACCTGACATGCTGCTGACTGTACTGGCGCAAAAGGGATGATCAGTTGACCGTTTAATACACTGCCTTTTATATTAAGACCACCATGTTAGGTTGGAGGTATCTTGAGTTTATAATTTGGAAATTTGGCTTCCTTCCAGCTTTGATTTTTTTTGTCTTTTGTTTTAATTTTACTATCTAAGTACCTACTGTCTATCTCAACCTCAGATCATAGAAAGAAGAGATATATGCCAATTTTATTTATGATTGCATTACAACTAGGTACTAGATCATTCTTGTAAGAATAAGGAACACATTTCAATTTACAATGCTCTTTACACAAATAACTGAAATGTCCAATCCGCAGAGATCAATAGTATTTTGGCCATGTCACGCCCCCACTTCATATCACTTCTTTCCACTTCATATCTGAGATCTAAACATTACAGGGTTCTCTTAAAATGCCTTTGCAGACTCATATTAGACTAGCTATAAATGTGCTATTATTTTACTATGCCCAAAGGTTTGCCTGGAAGCGTTAGCTTTTTATGATAACCAACGATTTTGTATGTCTTTTAGTGTGAATTGCTTGAATTGAAATGATGACTTCCAGATTCGTTTTTTTATTCTTTTACAATAAAATTCCTTTCGTTTTCTTTCTCACGGGGTTAACTACCGTGAAGATAACGCTTATATCGTACAAATTCATTGTTATGGTCTGTGTACGTACACCCAACCACACATCTACCACACTCTAATTTTTAAGGAGATAAGGCCCATTTTCAATCATCTCTAGAAAAATATGCTTATTTATGAGTCTCTACTCGAATTCCACGGCATTTTTTCAAATCGACGAGCTGTTTTAACCTCTTTCTGTACCATTCTAAGATTGAGTTTTCAAAAATCTAGGGCTATGAGAGTCTTGGTAGTCTAAAGTAACTTCTATCAAGTACAATATACAGACTAATTTTATTTAGCGCGTCGCATAGTCGCGACTGAACTCTTGTTAGAATAAATTGACCTGTATTCCGTAGGCATACAGTAGACTTTTGACAAGCAGTCGAGTGCATCAGATTAATTATTCATTAACAATGAACGTTTTAATAAAAGCTGTGATTGGAAGCGGAACTGACCTTAGCTAAAGGCATTCATATTGTTGTCAGTGAATGGGAGTTTTATATGAGTTATTGTTGATTGAGAAGTTAATTATGCATAAATTGTCAACGATGTTTTAGGTGCGTTATAATACGCATAGTAGCTTAATAGGTTACAATCAGATGATTACTTGAAAAGGTATGAAACATTACTAATTTTAGTGGGCTTTACTAAAACTTTTGAAACATATTATAATAGTAACAAGAAAAACTGGACTGCACGGTAGCTCAGTTGGCAAGAGCGCTGGCCCGGTTAGCCAAAGGTTGTGGGTTTAAATCCTGCCCGTGTGCGAATTTTTGGTTTTTTATTTAAACTTATACGAAAAACTGAATCAGACAGACAGATTGGTCAACTGGTTGACCAACACACATCGAAGTTATGCCGCAACCGGCACGCGTCTCTTTAGTGCACTTTCGAAACTTCTCCCCAGAGCTGTACACAAAGGGGAGGAAGTGAGTGTTTTAGTACAGGCAACAGCGTTTCAAGTTTTCTTAGAATTCTGACAACTTATTATTTAATAATACTAACAACTTCTGTTGTGGGGTCATGATCGAAATCAGGATAAGACTGATTACACTTGCATTCTTTAAAGATTAAATATATATTCGGATTGATTTCATAGTGAATAAGCGACTGATATCTGTGGTTTTACCAGTTTATAAATAAAACAATAATCACTATAGACGAACTAAATTAATCATCCACTCAAGATCAGCTACTTTATAAAATTATGCAAACAAAAATACAAGTTTGGCCGGTCTATTTCCTAATTAGGTTACACGTATCTATGCATGACTAAATCTTTGGCAAAGCATGTAAGTTTCTAGATTGTAGGAAATGTCAAAAGTGAGTCACTTTTTTTTTGAAAACCCAAAACGTAAACCAACAAAAAAGGAATATGAGATTAATCACCATAAAAAACTGTTTTTTTTTTAAAAGGTGTTTAAAACAACGTATCTAAAATATATAGTTTTGCTTTTTTTTCTGAGGGACAGTGATTTTGTATTGTATATTAATTATTAAATTTAATAAAAGCAAGAAGAATACATTATAAAGCTAATTATTAAAGTAATGATACCTATAAGATTTGAATTATTTTAAGAATAAATTGGCAAATGCTTCATATTTAAAAGATAATCAGCATGTCTATAATAATAAGAATTAGAATATGAAGGTGTGATTGGTGCTTTTTAGTTTTCATCCAATAACGAACTTTTTATTTAATAATTTAATTTTGCAAACGCCTTCGACCTTATCGAAACCAGAATCTTGCTTCAGTATATTTTTTACTCTAAAACCTTATTTTTATGTCATTTTTGGGAAACGACCAACAATGTGTGATTTTAGGGTTTGTACCTATCGCAAATAAAAAACCTAAAGGTCACTCGCATCATTTGTTATCAACATACATGCTTGATACTATCAAGCGAATATCTCAAGACCAAAATTAGTTTGAGAAACTTCCAATATTTATTGGGATGGAGTTGGACTGGTTTCCGACCGGTCTGCCAACTAGTTGACATTTGGCTTATCGAAATACTTGTTTTACGTCACTGAAACAGATGTAGGTTTTAAGTAAGGAAGTAATGTAAACCAGAACAAGTATAAACGATTTGAGAACGTAACTTTACTAATGATATTGGTTGTCTTTTCTTCTTTTCTTTATTGGTTTGTACTTTAATTATGACTAAGAGCAACTTACACACTGAGACTTGGCACATACTCGTATTGTTAGTAAAAAATTGACAATGTGTGCAGTCTCTTTACACTCATTTGCCGTTTTCAGTTCAACGCTATCAATATCCTAAATCTACTTTCTTTTGCAAAAGAATTGATAGAGCTTTATAGCTGCGATTCAGAGATTTAGTGAAAGATCTTGATCGAAAATGTAAAGCTATTTAGATAGGGATCTTGAAAAGGACACAAGATAAACGACGCATTCCTGATTCGTGACCGGCTTTTGTGTTTTTATTATAGTTGTTGGTGACTTGCCGCCTTATTACAAAAATGTTAGACTAGGTTAAAATCAGGCCTAAATAGTAGCCCACTTATTAATAAAAAATGGCCACTGCTATTAGCCCCATTTAAACATGACACGGATATTGTGGAATTAATGACAATTAAGTGACATAACACAGTGGAGACAAGTGTTGTAGCAATGTCAAAATTATTATTGTTACTATGATAACGCACTAGCACTTAAACTTAAAATGAATGACACATTAGTGACATGACCTTATAGGGGAAAGCTCTTCTGATTGGTCAGTTTATAATAAATTCTGGTTTAGACCTAGTATTCAGTATAAATTAGTAATAAGAGGACTTATGTTTGAACAAAATTGTTGGGACCTGAGCATTTAATATCATCTCTTGATATTCGTTACCTCATGACTGAGTGTCATGATCATTATGTGGAATGAAACATACACGACTCTCTGATTTTATTGGAGTGTTTTGCCAGTGCCTTAGGTATGCATTTTCCACACTAGTCAACATTCAACCACTGTAGTAGTAGGTTTCCTCACGATATTTTCCTTCGGCGCCAGACAGCAATCTTCGGAATCTATTCTCAGAATACTTTCTCTTAAACACAGTTAAATGTAAAAGTAAGAAATTTTCTTCTCATCTTTTTAGCTATTTTAACAGGGACAGAAAGTCAGCAAACATTAATGATATGAAGAATTAAATAAATAAAGAATTAAATAAATTAATTAAATAAACTGAGTCCAATATGACATTAATCTATGATCTAAGTTACAGAATCACGTTCTGTGGTTAAGTCTGTCTGATTAGTTTGTTCTTTTTGTGGACTTAACAACTACCAGGCATTGGTTGTAAAGCTCTCAAGAAAGGTATAGGTACTTAGTACCAAAACAATAAGTACTTACCTATGTCGTGTAAGCAAACGCGTATCTTACGAAATCTAATAATTACCTATCTCTATGAGTGATGCAGCATTAGTAATTCGTTGTTCGTAATTGCATCGTGGTCGTGTGGGACTTGATATTTTGTCTTGCTTGTACAATTCCGCATTATGAAAATGTTGTCCTGTTGATATCATAAATTATAATGTTATTTATACACACTTAAATACTTAAGTTAGAGTATGAATAGGTATATACAGCTCTGACTTAGTGACTTAAGTAGCAGATTATTTTTACTTTGAAAACATTAAAAAAAAAATACAGAAAAGAGAGATTTTTTAATAACTTTATCTTTGTACAAACATATTGGCAGATGCGCAGGATCAGAGGAAGATTCAATATTCTTAGGGGTGTTGTGATACCACCATTATTTAAGAATTCCATAACACAAGTTCGCTACTTACCTACTCGTACTTTGTTTACGCGATGTCATATAATAAGTATTTATTTCGTTTATTTATTTATTTAATATTACTTTTGACGTCGGGAGTCCTAATGATATGAGTCCCCTTTCAAAAAGATTCACTTTGAAAGCAGCCTTAGAGTTGATTATCCATTGAGACTTTGCTAGCCAAACCTACTGTGGACAGCACATCACTTCAACCATTTATGTTGCAATATCACCCCTATTACAACTGCTTAAGATGGTGCAAAGCTTAGCCTGATATCGTAGCCAGATTTACACCAATACAGATCGGTATCAAGCATTCTCTGGCAGAAGCCGTCGATCAGCCAACAATACCGACACGACAGGTGTTGCGCAAGTGCGTACCACTTTTACTTTCGCGGCAAAAAGCGGCGCCCGCGCACGTTGGATAACTGTAATTGTAACTGTGCTAGATAGGAACCAGATGGGACCGATATGGTATCCTGCTGCATCGGATGATTTCTTAGGACCCACTTGCACTGGGCTCTAAGGGCCCAGTCTCACTGCAGTGGTGGCGCAACCATTTTTAACCGACTTTAAATAGGAAGGAGGTTATATAATAATAATAATATCTCTTAATTTATGACAACGCAGTAACACAGTGGTCCAAGATTTTTAATAAAAAAAGGCTTATGACTAGGTGCGACTCTATGTATTTTTTGTTTTTAAGGTTTATGGTACCCCCGAAGGAAAAAAAGGAACCCTTATAGGACACTTTGTAATTGTCCGTCTGTCCGTTTGGAACGCGTGTAGGTATAAAGTTGAAAACATCAAATTCTTATGGCTGCGGTCTCTTGAAGTTGTGAAAAAATCTAGCTTCTTAGGCCTGAAACTGTGTTAAACGGGTGCCAGCGCGGGCGCACGTCGCGTGAGCCCGCGCGTGAGCACGCCGCGGTCCCCGTCGCGGGGCCCGTCGCGGAGACCCGACTTACGCAGTGTCGCCAGTACAATTTAAACTGTGTGCTTGTACAGTCGTGGCAATGGATAACTGAATATATTATTACCTAGCAAAATGACAGTCATTTTGTGAGCGCGTACGGCCAGTACACATAGCGCCATGAACTAAACAAGCCCGCGCGTGCTCCTGTTGGCAAACCCCGCGCGTGCCCCCGCGTGAGCGCGGGGAGACGGGCTCTGTCGCGCGGGCGCGGGGCCCGCCTCCCAGCGACTGTCTCCCGCGCGGCTTCTCGCGATGGGTCACTTTTATGTGAAGCCGCGTGGGTCCCCGCTTAACGCAGTTTCAGGCCTTAGGTAACGCAATCTGAAAATACGGCCATTTTAGCCGTATTTTCGCAGGGGAATCAAATCTATAGAGCCCCATAGTCCTAGAATCATGATATTTGGCAAGAAGGATGTTCTTACAGCACAAGTGATGGAAAAACAAATAAGGCTCGTAGAAAAATACCTTTGTTTGTACGGGAACCTCCGTACGCGAGTCCGACTCGAACTTGTTTTTTTTTTTTAATTTGTTAAATTGGTTTCGAAATCAGGCGGTCACCCACGTGAATCACTACTTCATACAGCTGCTAATTATTTTGTCTGTAATATTTCTACAGCGACACTCGCTATCACTGATTATGTAATGTATCTATCTAAAGATTAATAACCTCATAGACTAAGGTTCGGTAAAAAAATACTCTCATGTAACGCCAAAGACTACAGTGCACGGCCGAATAAGAAAGAAGAGTGAACAAACTTAAGTAAAAAAAATATGTCTGCAAAAGTCATGTGATGTTTTGATGGCTTTTAGTTTCTTACATTCTGTTAGGGAGAGTAAACTTCGCTTGAATAGATTCCATCTTGTTTACAGGCTCAGGATATTCTAGTGTACAATAGCAGCTTTAAAAATAAAACAAGATCCGGAATACTTATATCCGCCTGTACTGTGTCCAGCTGCCAAGCATTACTTGTTTTTCCTCCTTCGTCAACTTGAAAGGCGATTAAAAATGCAGTTTTTTTTTAAATAAAACTTCCTGCAAGTGAAGTTCACAGGGTTGCTTTAATTTAAATCCGTAAAACCTGTATCGTGCTGCAAAAATGCCAATACCATAGAGCAAAAGACTAAAGCACAGAAAACGCTCACTGTCAGCACGGTATATAGATGTAAAACAAATCTGTCTATTGTCCTGTCAGTAAGCTCGATTCTAATGACCTCTATCTAAGATAAATTCCATAAAGTTAATATACCTAATATTACTTTATGGGTAAATTCAGGCTCTTTCTTTCTCTGCCAAAAAACGAAAAGAGACAGACTATATTAATTTTAAAACGCCAGACTAAACAGCTATCAGTTCATTAAAACACAATTTTGCGGATTACTTCGCTCGCTGTGACCACGATCGCTGTAAAGTGTTCGAAACGTCAGGTTTAAAATAAAATGTAAATAAATCGCGAAGTAATCTGCAAAATTGTGTTTTAATGAGTTCAACAATTCGCGTAAACGTAAGAAACAGCTAGCAGTTGCTAAGTAACTTAAAGAATACATAGACAATTTAGTAGGGATGTCATTCGAAGACGACTAAAGTAAGAAAAAAACATTCAAAAACTCGTAAAAATACTACAGAAGTTGCTTCACTATACATATTTG
Organism: Pyrausta nigrata; assembly: GCA_949316185.1. Taxonomy (NCBI): domain Eukaryota; kingdom Metazoa; phylum Arthropoda; class Insecta; order Lepidoptera; family Crambidae; genus Pyrausta; species Pyrausta nigrata. Next base: position 2,633,547 of record OX438943.1, read on the forward strand.
ACTACTATTAGTAGTCTCTCTCTTTTCGTTTGTTTAGAAGAGAAAAAGAGAGACTAAACCTCAATTTAAACATAGACAGGGCACCTTAGAATCCAGTATATTGTTCCCAAATAAAATGTTTTTGTTATCCTCCATCCTAGTAGAGGTAACTAAGAACCTAAGAATTAACTATGAGCTTGCTCTTAATGATAAGACTTCCTATATTGATAAGACTTGTTATTAAACAAATACTGTTGTTGTACCGTCGCGATGGAGTCGGAAATCAGTTCCACATAGATACCGATCATTCGAAAAAAGTTAAAACCGATTTAACTAGGTAGGTTGTATGTAGGACTTCAGTGATGAACAAACTTTATATTCAAATATTTTCTTACTTTGTTTCAGGTATGTTCTGCCTTGACTGCCTTGTTGGTGTAGTGGTTAGCAGGCTGGCTTTTGACCACGTGGTCCCACGTTCGAATACCGGGTCGGGTCATTTTTTTTTTGTTTTCAAAGCTCAAAGATGGGAAATCGGCGTTGTTAACACTCCCATGCCTCGGAAAGCACGTTAAGCAGTTGGTCCTACGCGTGATCTCTCTCCGGTCATATCTAAGTCCCGAACCCTTCGTGCACGAGTCCGACTCGCACTTGGCCGGTTTTTTAATGGCGAGCGCAAAACAATTTGGCGCTTAAGTTTTTTTCTACCCTAAGGAGATGCGACTGGGCCCCAATGGCAAATAAAAAAGACCTATAGAATTTGAAAACTCCTGTAGCCTGAGGGGCGGTATAATTACTCATACACCTGATTTCGCGGTGGCGACACCCCTGAAACGGATATTATACAACAGGTTTGCAATTATGTTTGTGCGGAAACTGCTAAAATTGATTGAATCGGTAAGTGGGAGTGCCAGAACCTTCTGATTGAGCTTGCTTTACCATCGACTAAGTCTATGCCACGTCTGGCATAGGTAGTAGAGTCAAGAGCAAAGCCATTTCATATTTAAAAAACTATGACTCAGATGTAAGTATTTCGATAACTTTTTCGTTCACAACCAATATACGTAAATTCGTTTCAAAGTGACGGTCCCCTGATTTATTTGCCGAACGTGGTTCGAACTTCCTCGGGGACCATAAAGTGCTTGCGAATAGGTGTGACCGTTGCATTATGCATGAGGTGCAGCTTAGTGCTTGCAAACGCTGGATGCAACCCCGCTTCTTTGTACCTTAGAGTAATTGATGCAGTGTTTAAAAAAAGTGCACCAAGTGCTACGTCTAACTGAAAGTTGCCTGGAAGAAATTGCTTTTAGCAAATTGTTAATATTATTCCACTTTAACCTTGTAACGCCTTATTATAATATATCACTTGCAATTAATCTAAATCGAGAACTTCCTCCCACGTTTCTTTCACATAGCGATAAAAAAGTTATTTCAATCTTTTAGTCAAAATAAATTGCACATTTTTTAGGCGGCTGTAGTTAATAATCCGCAGAATTCGTATGTGCTATTCATTATTCATTCGTCATTTCATCATCCATACTAATATTATAAATGCGAAAGTGTGTCTGTCTATCTGTTACCTCTTGACGCTTAAACCACTGAACCGATTGTGATGAAATTTAGTATGTAGACCCTGGAAAGGACATAGGCTTCATTTTGTCGCAATACAAAAACATTAAGGGGGTGAAATGGGGGATGAAAATTTATATGGAAAATTCAACTCTTGCGGACGAACTCGCGGGGAACCACTAGTAGCTAATAATTTAGTTGAACTTTATTCGTACTAGTTCTATAACGTAGAAAAGTTTTCAAATCAAGCACTGAAATAACACCCACGTATGTCTATCACTCGTAAATGGAAGAGAAAGGTAAAGTAACTAGTATAATCTCATTACACAACAACAGTTTAGGACATAAAGGAACAGTTGGCAAGAAGGAATGGAGCAGACCGTTCTGTGCCAAATCGTAAACAAAGAGTAGTGGATATTGGACTCAATTCTAATGCGCCTTGTCTAAGATTAAATTTATGTTCAGTCTCTCTCTTGCTGTGTCTCTAACAAACGAAAAGAGACAGACTACAATAATTAGAAACGTTAAATTAAGTGGTGCGATTTCTTACCTATTTTTACTTTACGCGTGTTTTCGTCTAACTTTAGTCGTCATCGAATGACATCCCTACTAAATTGTCTATGGATTCTCTTATTTCCTTAGCAACGGACAGCTGTTTAGTCTGACGTTTCTAAATGAATATAGTATGTCCCTTTTCGTTTGTTTGGCAGAGAAGGAGAGAGACTGATTGAATCTTAGACAGGGCGCTTTGGAATTGAGCCCACTGAGGGCTTCGCGGTAATGCCACCTTATTTGATCCTTGAAATACGACAGCGACATAGATACTAAAGTTCAACATGTATATGCCAAGTGTTAATATTAATAAACCTTTGCGTAGCCTGTAAATAGCTGGTCATTAAATTTTAAAGATAAAATAATTAATAATGAACTGTTATTATACTGAAACTTCTACAAGAGCCTTTGGCTTGATGCTCGTAGTATTTTCTTAGCCAAAATCCAGAAATTGATGTGTTTCGTTCCCTTACATAATGACTCAATTATATGACTCAAATAATTTTATTTTTCTATTTTTAGTTGAAAGGGGAGGGGGGGAGGGAAAGAGGAGGGAGCTGCGAATTTGACTTTGTTTTGTTAGCATCATATACAGTACCTGACAAAACATCTGGTGTTTTAATTACTAAACTCCTAATTTTTAAGGAGTTCCACCATCAGCTCAGCTTCACATAATGACTATCAGACGTAACAATATGTCCACATTAAGATACTAGTACGAAAACACTATACGTGCCTTCAAAATTTGAGGGTTTCCCTCGATTACTCCAAGATCCCATCATCAGATCTCGACCGGGTCAAAATGGGACTTACTAGAAAACATATATTTTTTTCAAATCGGTCCGCAACTGACTAAGATATGCGGTAACATAGCCACAAAAAAAAATTACAAACGGTCGAATTGATAACCTCCTCCTTTTTTGAAGTCGGTTAAAAACAATTCGTGGCCATGGACAATTAAATTATCATAAAAATGCTTACTAAACAGAGCGAATAATCAAAAACTCGTTATCAATTTGCACTAAAAGTGTAATGAGATTCGCTAACAAGTTGCTATCCAAAGATTAAAATCAGCCATCTTTCATGCACATTTTACTTAAAAAAGAAGCATGCATGCATTTTAACAAAAATGCTTAAACCGCGAGTAGTATGAACTACATGAAGTGAATTTTAATTAACGAAAAAACTTAAACGTGTAATTAATTTACATAACAATTTTGCGCATTTCATAACAAGTTCCTTACGTCATTAGTAAATAACACTTATTTGGTAGCGAATTCAACGTCATAACGGATATGACTACTGTTGAAGTTGTTCCTGTAGTTTAAAAGTATTATTCCAAACAGAGGAGAACTAGACAAAACATTGTAATTACGACGGAATCTCTCGGACATCTGGCAACTTTTATGTCAGTGTAATAAGCGTATAATCAGATGTCATTAACGGGAGCACAAATATCGCGGAAAAGTGAAAAAGAAAGTAGAAACTTTAGTTTTAGTAAGTTAATAGGCGCACTTTGTGCGTGATGTGTGTTTTAATTTGTGAAAAAGAGTTACCAGTTTTTAACCATTTCTGGTTAAGTTATAGCCTAGTTCCGAAACATAAATTGGCATGATTTCGTATGAAATAAAATCAAATTATGTCAGTAATCTATCATAAATTTAACGGAAAGTGGCAAGACTGGCCTGAAAGTCAGTTCCGCTTCCCCACAAGCTAGTTTATCTAATTCGCGTAGCTTACTAGTACGTGGTGTGTATGTGTCGGAGTTTTTTATCTTAATTTACTTACTATTAAAGATTTGAAGAAATATTACCGGCATGGTAAGATAGGTTTTTTTTGCTATTGGCGTTCATAAGTGGCATTTTATGTCCTAAATTTAATAAATGTTTTTGATTAGAGGTTGTTAACCGGTTTGGTACGAACTTTGCCCGAAAAAGTCATAAAAGTCATTTATTTATGCATGTAAGCCCACAAGGGACACTAACAGACATAACCCAGCATATATTTTTAAGCCCTTTTAAGCTTCGGGACAAATTGTGGGTAAGAAAAGTATCAGGTCAATTATAAGGCAAAGCCATGTTAAGATCACCTGTGAGATTTTGACAAAACCCTACAGGGTTCATTTAGTTAAAAGAGGTCTTAGCTTCACAGAATCAGCTAACAGCTTCAGCTCTTAACTTGGACCAGTAAACGACGCTGCGTGACGGAATCTGCCACGCTCTACTTGGCATAATGTGCCACTTGCCAATTTCTCACTAAACATTCGAAATACCTAAACTTTTTTCTGTTCACGGGTGAGCTGCCGATTTTACTCTTCTGGGTCAGGTTTTTTTTCAAATAGGTTTCGGTTCGGTAACCGTTTTTTTGTTTCCTTACTCACCCTGGTTTTGCTGTTATTGATTTTTTATTAAATGTTTATCATGTCACCGTAGTACAGTGTATAAAACAATTTAGACCGGTTTATTTAGTCTGCCGGTTCAGCAGTATTTGAAATATTTTGTATTGGGATTCTGTCAAACTAACTCTTCAATCAAGATTAACTGGCTGTTTAAGAATTGGTGAACTCGGGTCTTAGTGCAACACTAAGTCACATTGTACTGTGACTAAGTCAAGCTCTTGACTCTAGAATAAGCCAAACGTGGCGTCGACTCTAAAGGTTCTGGCACTCCCTCTTACCGACGGAAGACAGCAAGCTGCTTGACGCCGGGCTCCGGTGGGAGGGTGTTAGCTATCAGGCGCCATGTAACGGAGCCTACTACCGCTGATAGGATGATTCAGCGGTCATCAAACCTTAGGCTTTTTTTTAATGTATTATTGTTGCAACGTCAATAAATGAAACAACCTGTAGCAAGTCTCGCTGCACATTAGTTTACCGCCATTTTTTTTGTAATCAGGCTATACATTTTCATTGCACAATTGCCTCTATCACAACTGTATTAGGTGCACAGTTTCGTTTGACGCGCTAGTCATTCGTCTGTATCTAGTCAATTTACCAAGTTATATTTACACATTGTTGATATGTAAACACAAATAACAACAATAACAAACTTAACAAACCACGAGAGTAACGGGCCGGGTCGCTTCGAGTTATCAAAACCAACAACGCGCAACAATGACTAGAGACTCCATCATTTTTATTCCATGGGGACAAAAACCAAACAGTTTTGTTCCGAAGGTTTTGTGGAAGAAATTAATCTTAGCAATAAAATTGTCTAATTGTAATGTAGTCAGTATGTAAAATGTGTCTACTGTATTTGGTGTGCAATAAAGAGTATTGCATCTAAACTTTAAAATGTGAGCTCCTATGTATGAATTATACGTCAAAAACAGTAAAGTGCAATGAAAACGCCTTCTGTAAGAGCTCTTATTTAAGGGAGTTGACCATGAAGTCGACCGAAGACATAATGTTCTCATTCTGCAGCAAAACAAATGGCTATATATATACATACTCTGATTATACAGACCGCTTATGAGCAAAAGAGCTTGTGAGCATTTAGGGCAGCATATATTGCACCCGGATGAGATAACAAAACTCACTTTACGAAAAATCTGGCGATTCGTGGATTCAACGGACATAAGTAGTGAGCTATAATCAAATGGCTGCCACTTAGACCAATTACTGGTCGATTCGGCTTTCGTGTGTCCCAAACTCAGACCAATCAATAGTTTAAGGGATGACTTATAGACATAACGGAGTAAAAAATAAACAGCGTGCTTTTTTGATGTCCAATAACTTACGACATTTGTTCTTCTGCAATATACAACAACTTTTTCTACAATAAAAACTGCTATGGTGAGAACAAATGCAGTCCCCATATATGCGCACCATATTGCTTCCATAGAAAAAGTTGTCATCATTTTACCAATAAGAGCGCCTAAAATGTAGAAATCAATATGAGGAAATGTACTGTGTTTCTTATACTGCCTCGTTGGTCTAGTGGTCAGCACGCTAAGTACTATCCACGAGGCCGAGAGTGTTGGGTATATCTGTCTTGAAATAACTCAGACATAGCTCCGGAGTCAGGAAATTGGTGGTGTTAACACCCCCGTGCTTCAAAAAGCACGTTAAGCCGTTGGTCCTGCGCCTGATCTCTCTACGGTCATGTCGGACTGCCGTCTCACCGAATTATGTGAGTGAAGGAATAGAGAGTGCACCTGTGTATTGCGCACACACTTGTGCACTATAATATGTCCGGCGCAGTTGGCTTATCTCTGTTGAGATAGGCCACCGTAGTCAAAATTCGGCTAGGAGGACATTATTATTATTATTTGTTCTACTCATAACTCTTATTTTGGTCACCCTACTGATTTTATGGTGCACAGTCATCGCTCACAATCACATCTCATACATTACCTGAACTGGTTTAGCGCCAGTTTCTTGACCTAGTATTGTGTCTTTGTTATCTTCGAAGACGTGGAGTACGGATGACAGCATATCAAGGCAAACGCTGGGATATCTTATTTTGTTCTAATAGGGGCTATTTTGCTATAAATATCTATAGACTGATACGGTGACCGGTGACTGTACATCATGCAGTTTGTAGTTAGAGATTGGTTTTATATTTTTAAAGACGGTTTTGTTCAACATATTATTATGTTGGCCAACGATAAAAAAACATTGTAGTGAAAGCCATTTTCACTGTGGCATCAAACATTTACAACCACATTTTAATTTGAAAATCTGGTTTGATATTTTTTATAAAAAAAAATTGTTTGTTCCTATCCTGCGGTTGAGATAACACTTTTATCGGAATATATGAAACCCCAACATATATTATATGGATGCGCTAAACCTAAAATGGTTGTTACGTTCTTTCAGTTTTAAGGTATCGAATTTATTAACACCCCTTTTAATAGCACCCCTAAGCTAGGTACTCTGAGAGTACTAAAATAAACTTATTACCAATTTTAGTAAGATCGATTTGGGTTTCACTCTTAGAGCTCTCTTGTGACTTTTTCACACACATGGCAGACCTTTACTACTTTCTCTGCCTACTACCCAAATCCCCAATATAGCTCCATCAGGGGCAAATTAAAATTGCACTAGCCATTTTGTCCCAAATCGGTGACTCCATTAGCACATACATACTTTATAAGAGTCTGCACTTATTTGACAGTTCGGTACAAAGCCCGACCATTCCGCAACGCCTTTTGGCGACTGTCGTTACTTAGGGATGGGAAACCTGTCGACATAATTATATATATTTTTTTATAAGTCACGCAGTGATTTATCGAAACTTTAATAAATATATTATTACACTTGAAAAAATAACCACCAAAGGCGGGAATCGAACCCGCGTTCCTCGCATGCCGGGTGATTGCCTAACCTCTGGGCCACCCTGGCGTTGACAGAGCCTGTCAGTGCTTTTTAACGCCTTAATGCCGCGTTGCTTTCATCAATGTTATTGGGATTACACCCTCAACACTCGAAATACTATTTCAAGTATTTAACAATCGAAATATGAAGCTTGCAAATACGATAATTTATTGTTAATAGTGATAGTATGCGAGGAACGCGGGTTCTATTCCCGCCTCTGGTGGTTATTTTTTCAAGTGCAATAATATATTTAGATTGCAAAGTGAATGCTTATCACTTAAAAACAATAATTTATCGAAGCTTTAATATTTTCTGTCAGCTAAATAACGGTTGTTATTTATGTTCATTTGACACGTTAATACATTTGTAGGGAAATAGTTCCATAATAGAAATCATTTGTATAACAAATTAATCTTCTTGTGTTTTGTTGTATTTTTTCTGTCATGGTGTGCAATAAAGAATTGTTGATATCGTATCTATCTATTAAAAAACTAATCAGTAACAACCGATGCTAAAATATGAACAAGAAAGAAAAATATCAGATGCAACATTAAAAACCAATAAAAATATTGTAAGAGACTGCAGTGTTATGTCGCATTTTGCTTGAGTATAATATAAACCAATTGAGCATAGCAACAATAAGATAGTCGCAAACACTTTTGAACAGGTTTCATCTATTGCATAACACGTATAACATATTCGCTATTGCAATAAAAAAGGCTAGAGGCTATTTTGTCATCAGATTTTAAAATGTGTAAATGGAAACAGCGACGAACTACTGGTGTCTAAATGTCTATCAGAAATATGATAACTCATCAAAGCCGGTTTTCATTGCTATAATTCATATATAATAGGTCATAATTATATGACAAGATAAATCAAACATAAGTGCTTCTGGGTTGATGCAAACTACTAGCAGTATTGATAAGAAAATTAATTGATTACTCGTTTTTGAAATTGTACGGTCAATTGAGTATCTATTACGACTAATGAGCAATTTAAATAAAATTCATAAATATGTTTTATGTTTGGTACGCCCATCTATTTCTTCATTACTGATTGCAACTGCAATTTGGTTATGATCAATAACTCACTATTTTATCCATTAACGTCAATAAATATCTTCAACGGTGATTTCAACACAAACCACAAAAAGATTGATAAAACACGTTGTTCGTTATGTTGATAAAACTTAAATAAAATTTCATTGTACCGCGTGCATTTCTTAAATGGCACGTTAAATAACAATTATGCACTGTTAGGTAATGTGTTGCATTAATTTTTATCTCGACACCATTAACCTTGAGGTTTTTGGTCGTTCAATCGAAAATCAAATGCCAACGATCGATGAAACGATAAATCTTAACTAATATCTTTTTAAAACTGTCATGAACTGTGAAATGTTTACATCATATATAAATATTTATGTTTGGTTGTTTAGGTTACCTTTCTGACAAATTGGTAACTTAGCAGGTTCTAGGATATAGGTAATGTTTACACAATGTTACCTATCTAACGGCCTACCGGCCGTTTATAAGATTTTGTAACGTAATTTTAAAGTGATTTGATTGGTCACAGAGCAGGTATATATTTTTGCAATATTTACTCAGAAACATACACTTAACTTGTAAAAATATGGTGTAAAGATAGAATTTTTAATATTCATATTTCGTATGTATGTAATGTAGTGACTATTGTGTAGGGCTAGGGTGTATGTAAAAATATAGAATCAATGTATAATTTAAAAATAGTTTTTATTATTACGTAACTTTACAAATTAATATAGAATGAATTATCAACCTTAGGAATAATACGATTAAGAATATCGATATCATGATACTGCACGCACTAACACACGACGATTTCTGGATGCATCGCCCGACAAAAAAGGCGGATGCTCATTGGAAATTTATCTGCCCCAGTGTATACTGGGCCAAATATAGGAGCACAACAAACGCTCTCACTTGTAATTCTACTCCCGACCTTATTCCTACGAACTAGAGTCGAAAATTGGAGTTGGCAATTGACAGATGGCCTACTTGTACAACTGCTGTTTTTGCACTTTGACTGCATTCGGCAAAGCTAATGAAATTTGAATGACCTGCACCACACTTCTTCCTTTTTTTCCCCACCTCGTTAGAAGGAAAATTCGTCGATGTTGGCTTTTAAATTTGAAATAACGTTTCCTCTCTGTGGCGACATCACATACGTCTGCATCAAACCAGCATCAGCGTCGGACTGTAGGAGTGTTCCGATCTACTACGGCCGTTTACATTTTTGCCTTTTAGTAGGTAATCGGTTAAGTGTTTATATTCGTCTACCGACAATTTCTTGTATCATCATGTCGAGTGAGATAGATATATTATGTGATCGTACTCTTTCTAAATTAATTCGTATGTAGGTAACGTAAGTTTTAATTATTTGTTTTCATGTTGTGTGTAATAGCAAGATAGCCTGTCTCGTTTTAGCAAATGCCCTAGTTTTGTATATAAGTAGGTCATTTCTTAATAAATTCATTCATTACTGTTTTGGACCTCTTTAACTTACCTATCTTCGCCACATACTTACTACGAAGCACCCTTTCACAGTGGTGACCCCGACTGAGTTGAACATCAATTCAGGTCCAGCTAAAAAACATTAAAATGAACATCAACGAAGGAGCAGGAACGGCGCAAGATACTTCACCCGCCGTGCCACCTACAGTTATCTCCGTAATGCAAGAACAGCCAGAGCTATCGGGAGTTTCGGTCGGACTTCGTATACCTCCTATATGGCGAGACAAGCTTAGAGGATGGTTTGCGCACTTTGAAGCAATTATGAAGTCGCAGAAGAAAGGCGATCAAGCAATGTACGAGCTTGTGTTAGGCCAATTGGAACGTCAAGACGTCGACGAAATATATGATATTGTACTGCGGCCACCAGAGGAAAACAAATACATGGCTATCAAGCAACGCCTACTGCAAGTGTATGAAGACTCAGAACAAAAAAACGTTCAACGCGTCATAGCAGGTATGGAACTCGGAGATTTGAAGTCATCACAGCTTTTACGAAGAATGCAGAACCTAGCCGGTGACCACCTGTCTACCGTCACACTGCGAGGAATGTGGCTTAATCAACTGCCAGCCTATATCAGCTCGATTATAGCTATCAGCGAAAAAAGCAGTCTCAGCGAAGTTGCACTAATGGCTGATAAAATGATGGATCAACAATCACAGCGTGAGATATCAGCTATTAATCTACGCCCTAAACAATCTTCTTCACCACAACCAGAGGCATTCGCAATCGACCATCAACACTCATCTTCTTCAAAATACGCGCGTTCACTGGAAGAAAAGATTGACAAGCTAACAGAAGCAATAACCCAACTTGTAACGAACAACAATAATCAACGTGGACGCTCACCTTATCGCAACTGGAATCATAGGAGACAAGCATCCCGATCCAATAACCGCAACCAAACAGCCAATCGAAGCCTCACACCCAGCAACTCACCGTACTGCTACTATCACCGCAAGTTTGGTCAAAACGCAAAAAAATGTGCAGATAATTGCACATTTTTGAAGAAAACCGCACCGGAAAACTAGAAGCAGCGTTGGCAGAGACGGGAACCAGCGCATTGGACCACTCACACCGTCTTTTTGTTACCGACAAGAGAACCAAACTCATATTCCTCATCGACACTGGTGCGAACATCTCCGTAATTCCGAAGAAAATTGGCCAACAATTGAAACCTACTAAGTTCACATTGTACGCTGCCAACAATACAACTATACCAACTTATGGAGAGAAGTCATTGGAGCTAGACTTGGGCCTACGTCGACCTTTTCGTTGGAACTTCATTATCGCTGCAGTCAGTAAACCGATAATTGGTGCTGATTTCCTGAAACATCACAAGATACTCGTCGACATCGCGGGTAGAAGCCTGACCGACAAAGTTACGAATCTATCTGTGTCGACATCAATTTCAACCTACCCTACATCAACAATTCGAAGCATTGACTCCAACAACAAATACCACGACATATTGGCCGAGTTTCCTGACATAACTCGATTATCTTCAATGAAAGAAACACCGAAACACAGCGTTGAACATTATATCGAAACGAGTGGCCCGCCATTATACTGCAAAGCAAGACCAATACCACCTCACCGCTACGCTGCAGTAAAAAAAGAATTTGAAGTCATGATGGAGCAGGGCCTATGTAGACCTAGCAAAAGCCCTTGGGCAAGCGCACTGCATGTAGTACCCAAAAAGAACGGCGATCTCGCGAGTTTGTGGAGACTACAGAAGGCTGAATGCAATCACAAAACCTGATCGTTACCCTGTGCCACGCCTGAAAGACTTTACCTATCAACTAAACGGAAAGAAGATCTTCTCCACCATTGATTTGAACCGAGCATACCAACAATTGCCTGTATTCAGCGACCACATAGAGAAAACAGCAATAATCACGCCTTTCGGCCTCTTCGAGTTCCCGAGAATGTGCCCAGGATTGAAAAACGCCGGACAAACCTTTCAACGGTTTATATACCAAGTGCTGCAAGGACTTGATTACGTCTATCCATTCGTGGACGATGTCCTTATAAGCTCTGAAGACCAGGAATCCCACATTCATCATCTACGCACAGTGCTGAGCAAACTAAACGAATACGGAATTACTATCAATCCGTCTAAGTGTACGCTGGGAGTAACAGAAGTCAAGTTTCTCGGATACACAGTATCAGAACACGGCATAAAACCACCCCAAGATAGGGTCAGCGCAATCACATCATATCCACGACCGAACACAGTTGAAGAATTACGACGATTCCTCGGTGCTGTAAATTTCTTCAGAGATGCACTACTACAAGCTGCGTCAATCCAAGCGCCACTCAACGCATACCTACACGACAGCAAGCGCAAAGATAAAACGAAGATCGTCTGGACTACAGACACTATAGAAGCATTCGAAGCTTGTAAAGTTAGCCTACAAAACGCAGCTTTACTCGCGCACCCTTCACTTGACGCACCTATTGCCCTAATGTGCGACGCATCTAGTAACTGCGCCGGAGCCGTGCTACAACAATATCAAAACGACAAGTGGCAACCACTCGGTTACTTCTCCAAGAAATTCTCCGAAACACAACAGCGATACTCAACATACGACCGTGAACTACTTTCAATCTATATGGCAGTCAAACATTTCCGGAAAATGTTCGAGGGAAGACAACTTATAATATACACCGATCACAAGCCTATCACGTACGCCCTGCGCAAGAAAACATCTGACACTGAAACTCCACGTCGCACTCGCCAGCTATTATTTATCAGTGAGTTCACAAGCGACATACGTCACATTAGCGGGAGTGAGAATATTGTTGCCGACTCGCTCTCGCGCATCGAAGAAATAGTTTGCCCGAGTACCCTGAACTATACTCAACTTGCTTCGGCACAAGAAAGAGACGAAAATCTACAAGAACTCATGAATCAAAACAACCTGAAATTCAAGAAAATTCAACTGCCAAACACCAACTGCAAAATATACTGTGAAACATCAACTGCAAACATCAGACCGTACCTACCTCAAAACTTTCGTCGTATAGCATTCAACGCCGTACACGACCTAAGTCATCCAGGCAGCCGCACGACACGAAAGATGCTAAACGAAAAGTATTTCTGGCTATCGATGAACGCCGATATCAGTAATTGGACGAGAGCGTGCATACCATGTCAGCAGACTAAGATTCATAGACACACTAGCAGCAGTTTCACAACATTTCAATCTGCTGAAAGGTTTCAACACCTACATGTTGATATTTTCGGACCACTACCGCCTTCACAACACGGCCACAGATACCTACTTACCATGATAGACCGGAAAACTCGTTGGCCTGAAGCTATACCTCTGCACGATATGACCGCCGAAACTATCGCAAAACATGTTTATGAAGGGTGGATCGCTCGGTTTCGCTGTCCTACTACACTGACGAGTGACCAAGGACGACAGTTTGAAAGCCATTTATTCACGTGTCTAACCAAACTACTTGGCATCGAAAAAACAAGAACAACTGCGTATCACCCTCAATGCAATGGGATCGTAGAACGCTGGCACAGAACACTCAAGACAGCCCTTACAGCGAGCCTACAAAGCCGTAACACGAAATGGCTAGACGCCTTGCCTACCGTTCTACTAAGACTACGAGCTGCTACGAGAAACGACACGGGAGTAAGTGCCGCACAGTTAACCTACGGTACTAGTCTGAGATTACCGGGAGATTTTTTCAATAACACGCCGATGACGTCACAACACCCAATGGACTACACTTTCGTCGATCAACTACGTCAAACAATCAACGAGTTCAAGTCGTCAGGATCTCATCGGAATAACACTAAAACATTCGTGCACAAAGATCTTCAATCATGTGAAAGTGTGTTCCTGCGAATTGACTCCGGCCGTAGATCACTGCAAGCTCCATACGAAGGGCCCTATCTAGTACTACGACGCGACGACAAAGTATTCCGCATACAACTTCCCGAGCGTGAAGTCAACGTATCAATCGACCGGCTCAAACCTGCATACACACTGAACGAGGAAAATGCCTATCACAACAACACAAACACTACGAAAACTCCGAAGATCACTGCAACTACAACACGGACACGATCAGGAAGAATAGTGAAACCAGTCGTACGCTTCGCTTGAGGGGGTGCTATGTGGCGACATCACATACGTCTGCATCAAACCAGCATCAGCGTCGGACTGTAGGAGTGTTCCGATCTACTACGGCCGTTTACATTTTTGCCTTTTAGTAGGTAATCGGTTAAGTGTTTATATTCGTCTACCGACAATTTCTTGTATCATCATGTCGAGTGAGATAGATATATTATGTGATCGTACTCTTTCGAAATTAATTCGTATGTAGGTAACGTAAGTTTTAATTATTTGTTTTCATGTTGTGTGTAATAGCAAGATAGCCTGTCTCGTTTTAGCAAATGCCCTAGTTTTGTATATAAGTAGGTCATTTCTTAATAAATTCATTCATTACTGTTATGGACCTCTTTAACTTACCTATCTTCGCCACATACTTACTACGAAGCACCCTTTCACACTCTCCTAAATTAAATTTTCTTTGCTTTCTGCACAAAATAGCTAAACTGCTTAACAAATACAAACGGTTCGTATTTGCATTTTAACAGGGAAGATGTTTTGTTTTTAATTTTGTTTAAGTACCGTATTATGAAAGTTGTTTTCATTACGTCGCTTTTGTTGCAGTAGGTACATATGCCTAAAACGACTGCCACCCGAAAAAAAATCATAAGCATACTTTGGGGCAGACATTTACTCTTTAATATTGATAGTATATAACGAATATCTATTTAATCTTATGATTATCTCTTTAGCAAAATAGAAAGCAAAATGTACATGTGTTTACCTATTATTCCTTATTCTTTTTGAGTTTCCGATATTTCAGCGTTGCAAGCGCCATGATCACGGAATAACTGTAGATCTTAAAAAGGTACATGGTAGCAATCCCGTAAAAACTATTCCAATGTTAGTGACCATAAAACAAAACAAAATTTTCGTGAAAAACTTGCAAAGAGATTGCTAAAATAATATTTTTTTTTAAATGCGAATAAATTTTAACATGCTTGCACTGCATGCCACTGTTATGTTATTAATTGACAAAGTTACTCTACTCGTACATGTCATGTAATGAAGACAAATGATCCAAATTGCATGTGAACGTATAAAAAACATAGAAAGCAAGGTCTGTAAATTGCTATAGCCTTTGCTATAATATCAGCCAGTTTTTTCTAACAACTATGTGGTTATTAAAGTTTAATATCGACGACGAAGGTGTCAGTCAGTATGTAATCACTAATTCTAATGACAAAATAATTTTTAAATTCAGTTTTTTTTTCAATGGATTTGCTGTTGACTTTAAACTAAGCCAGACGTGGTGTAGACAGAGTCGATGATTGAGCGGGCTCACCTAGAAGGTTCTGGCACTCCCACTCACCGACGGAACACAGCAAGCTGCTTAGCGACAGTCCCGTCGGGTCCAGTAGATTTGAGTTAATTCAATCCAAATATATAGTATTAGTTAGGTTAAATATCGCGATCAGTTAAATGTAACACGTTTGCTTGTAACTTTTTAAATATTAATAATAATATGCTAGTACCTATATAATATAACCATGTGTATGTATATCTGTTTCGTACCTATTATTTAATAATACGAGTATGTCTTTTGCACCAATCACCCCCTTTCTGTGATTAAGTATTTCCTATACCCAAAAGTTGTCTGGAAGAGACTCTTAGCGAAAAGACCGCCTAATTTGTACATCTTTCTTTGTAAATTGTATTGTTGTTACTTTTATAGTGTGCAATAAAGAGTTATCTATCTATCTATCTATGCTTATTTTATCAAAAACATTCAGTTAAACTTTTAAAAAGTTGATATTTAAATAGATATGCACATTGGATTAAGGTTGCCATATTAACATAATTTATAAGGCTATTTTATAGAACATTTATTCAAACTGTTTGTGATGCAGGTAAAATTTAATAAACCTTGGGTTGGTTGGAGGTTAACCATTTAAAATAGATTTTAGAATACATTCCTTCAATATACAAATAAAATGAAATGAATCTTTCAATCCTAGCATTTAACGGCTAAGATTTTCGTTTTCACTCTCGTATTTTTAAAGGACATGTGAACTTTTAAAAGTACCTAGGTACTTCTGACGTGTTTTGTTTTAATTTTTACTGTATATTTCATTGTGAAGTCGTTTTTTTATGAACTATGTAATACCAAGAATAAGCTTGTGTGATTATAATAAAAATAAACATATAAATATTCATGTAAAAGTCGTGACTTCGTAATAGAAATAATATTTAAATATGTTTTTATTTTTATTCAGGTCATATATAATTATCATAAAATGGTACTTACAGGCTAAGTAGAAGAGGACAGCATCAAACTCATTTTTTAGATGCAAGGGGTCTATTCATGTAGATCGGAAAACGGGTGACCTTATAGTCCAGTTTGCCACAGAATAAATTAGTACAGAATATCCTTAAAAAGTTAAGTTATGTTTTGTTATTATTTGTCATCATCAACGACTGCCTCTGTGGCTGAGAGATCCTCGGTCGGATCAAAATAGAAATCCATGTTTTCTGTCTCGCTCGGGTCTGGGTGTTGTGATACAATACCCAGACCCGATATACTTACTTTAGCGATGGGCGATTATTACTAAATTATTCGAATTATTCGAATGTTCCCTGTAATCGAATGTATTCGATAAGCAACCGCAGTCATTCCATTATCCTTCGATTATGCAGCAAGCAATACCGGAGCGCGCGGTGCACAGGTAGTACTACTATCTACTAACGAATGTGCCTGTCCTGTCGCGGCAATTCAATCGAATGCATCGAAGGGCCGAGTATAGATTATCATTCAATTGTCGATTATTATTCGATTATTTTTTTTCCGAATTACTAAATCGTCATTCGATAGTTCGAATGGTCGATTATCGATTTATTCGATTATTTTTTTTCGAACAATCGCCCATCGCTAGCTTACTTACATTTGGATCAGAGTAATGTATGTGATGATGTACAATAATTATTTACTATCATCATATGAGCTAAGCTCTTATCGGTGAAGCTTCAAAATACACGTACGTGTCTAAGTGTTCGTCGAAGATCTAAAGATAGCCTATTGGGTATCTTATGAGGTAGCCTATTGTCGCTCGGCTCTCCAACTATTAAGATACTAATCAACACTGTCTAGGGATATTTTGGATTTAAAATATACATCTATGTCATTTTTTATAAATTTTTAGTAAACTGAGTAAATCCAAAATATACCTAGACAGTGTTGATGTATGTATATCAATTCGTGCTAAACTAGAATTACTTTCATAATCGTATTATCGTGTTTAAAGAATTACAATTAGGCCTATCAATTATTTATATGCCAAAAAAAATATAACAAGAATCGAAAGTTTTTATTATCTATCCGTTAAATTGATTACTATTAGTCACTCGCATTAGTTGCCATTAAAATAATACCCTAGAGACACAAACAATTTCGCGAGGTTACATAACTTGATTGCTGTTACTTTGGCAATAAAATGACGTTAATTTGACAGTCCTGAGATTGTCTGCGCCCACGCAGAAGTGACAAACCAGGTTGCTATTCAAGAGGCTCGAGAAAGTGATTCATTGGGGTAATCAAGGAAGTCATTTATTATGACTAGAAGATATTCGCCACTTCATTGCTATTACCAATTACGAAGATATCACTCGCTTTTTATTTGGGCTAAATTTAAAGATCTAAAGATACCAGTAAGTGGGAATGGTGCAGTCTCGTTTCAAGTAGTAACAAATTATTTTACACAAAAGTTTAAACGCCGGCTCACTGGCGTAGCAAGCACTTGCAAAAATTCGTCGACTGACTAACGTCCTCCGTAGCTTAGTTGGTAAGAGCACTCGCCCGGATAGCGAAGGGACGTGGGTTCGAGTCCCACCGGATGACACAGTCGATTAATTTTTGTAAGTGAAATTTGATTTAATTTCGTAAAAGTTTTTAAATATAGATAAATCATAAGATTGTATTATAATGATAGACAATTTGGAAGCTACAAGTTAGTTATTATCTTAAAATATTTGTGATTGGAATGTCTCACTAATTTCAATTAAAAACAAAAAATAGAAGTGACATATTCAACTGTGTTTTTTTTTACATAAGTATACAGTGTGAACATCTTGGTTGTGCGAAACGAAAGGAATATATCCCAAATATTTGTGGATCGGGAAGATAGAAGGGGGTGCAGCGCGAAATAAGTCGAGTTAGTCTAAACGATCTTCAAACAGAATCGAACTTATTAATATTAGTAGTTAGATCCATTTGCTTTAAAGTTTTAGACTTGGTGATTTAATTAGAACAATAGTTTTATTCTGCGCAATACGAAAAACCATTAGACATTTGTGTTAAAAAAAGTGTTCATTTTTTTATTTATAATTTATTCGTGTATAGGATGTACCAATACATATACCAATACATATAGGCAAAGGATATACCAATACAATCATTTTCATGAACAAATTATTGTTTCGTGCGTAAAAATCACCAAGTTTTCGAAAAAAAAATGCTTTTAGATATGAGCTATATAATCACTTAAAAACCGTTATATAATCACTTATTGGAATTGAATGAAATAGATACATGTAACTTAATCACTCCTTTAACATAAACTTAATGTTTCTCTTTCGACTAGTTAGTTGCAGACTTGTATTTTGACCGTTCCGCCTCAACACAGATAGCACTGACCGCGATTTACTTATGTTGGGAGCCCTCACTCGCGAGCGCGGCGCTCGCATGCGCTGGCACCGTGATCCGCCGGCTACCCCGGCGGGATCGCGTCGTAGTCGCTTTCGTCACTACTGTCTTTCACATGATTACCTACCCTCCCCATACGATTTTTTTTTCCTTATTCGAGTGTTATACTTAATGCTAATCTTGTGAATTTTGAATGTAGCTACACAATATTTCAGATTCAAATAGTAATCGGATCATAAATAGTAAAACATACACATACAATAATAACACTTTTACAAATAATATGCTTACTCCCCTCAGACATATTTTTATATACATATTTTACTTTAGTTCAAAATAATTTAACCTACATATTTAATTTTTGCTCTTACCTTGTTACATATTTCTTATTTACCGTTGTCCCATTGGGACAAAATAAAGTTAATGTTTAATTTGAACGACTTGTGTATTACCTATTATTTATTCTGTGGTATTACAACATTGATAATGTTAATGTATTAAGGAACTTTGGTCTAGGAGGTGGATGCCTGGTGTCTTGTACTACAGATTGTTTCAATCTATAACAAGCACCAGTCTTCACACAAAGTAAAACTGTCAACTTTTTTTTAAATGTTAAGTACTGTTTATGTTTGTAATACTTACTTTTTGTGAAGAAATAAAGTTTTTATTTATTATTATTATTTATTATAAAAAAAAGCTATAAGTCATATTAAGTATATCGTAAAGAATTCGTTTTAAATTTACAACAAGATCATAAACTTGTGCAATGACTAGACTAAGGTAAATAAATTGTTTTAATGTATTTAACTAATTCAGCTCATCGTAAAAGTGACTTAGAAATACGTTAATTTTCTCAATTTCGTGCACGACCGCCTTAAGAAAAAGATAAATTATTTAAATTTTAAGAGTAATAGGTACTCCATATAAAGTCGAAGTCGCTCCCAGGGTGTGATATCTTGATAGCGAGTAGAGACCTCGTTGTTGGCAAGTAATACTCACCCGACGCAAGTGAAGAATAAAAAGTTAATTATAAAAAAATGTGAATACAAAATTTAATTTAAACTACTAAGTTTGTTGTATTGGCATGGGCTAAACGCGAACTACAAACGTGTTCTAAAATTATGTAGCGGTCCTTCTGTATTTAGTTATTCTATGAACTCCGTTTTTGCGTTCGCTCCTTTTCCTTTCATTTGGCCTTGCGCGTGCGCACAGTGTTAACTATGACTCGTTACCCTGACAGGGTCTTCTGAGGTTAACGGCATTAGAAAAATAGTTTTGTTTTATTTTATTTAGTTGACTTGAAGACGATTAATTTACTCTGTAACGGGTTTTAAGACGTGATAAAAAAATAAAAAAAGTATTGTAGGCGTTATTATTGTTTATTTTATATTTTATAATATTCTTATTATACCGACTTTGGTTTAAATCCGTTAAACACAACTCTTAGGATTATTTTGTTAGTAATTCATGTTTTTATGAGTTCGAATATTCGCGTAAACGAAAGAAATAAATATTTGTTTTGAATTTTTATATACATCAATATCTATCTTGTCATTCTAATTGTATTTGATCAATATTAATAATTGCATGACGATGAAATATTTGCATTTCGACCAATCGATTAAACGAATATTTACAGTTTCTTCTTACAAGAACTGTATGACAAAATGTACTATGGTTTGTGCATATGCATAGTATCCTATTCTATTAAAATTTAATGGGTGGTTATCTCATGGGCTCTATTATATTATTTTATTTCACTAAATTCTCGATATCATTGCCTAGCTACAGCTGATTCACGTTCTGTCTTTGTCTAAGCTCATCATTCTCCGCAGAACTGTCACCCCGTTATTACAAAAACTTAGTACCGGGTTTAAGCCAAGACTAAGATATTAGCTAGCCAATTAGAAAAGCGCTTCTCTATTAGGTTATGTCACGAATGTATCAATTATTCTTCTATTGTCGGCTAATATTCAGACCTAGTTTAAGCCTGGTCTATTTTTATGTAATAACACCGTCAAAGTTCCTTATGGGAACGGTTTAACCAAATTCCTTTTATTCTTTAGCCTTCATAATATTTTACTAGTACTTAAACAACAAAAAAAAATCATATTTACTATGACCCAAGCACCACTACGGGCCACCTTCCTCAGGTCGTAGGTAAATATGACCCAAGCCTAACAGCAGGCAAAGTTTGCACATGGAGTGACGAACTAACTTTCCAAACATTTTACAAGCGAACGTTTTTATTCGTACAAACATTGTCTCAAAACTAACGGGGTCAAGATAATAGGAAGAAAGGTACAGAACAAAGCTCAAATATTACTACTTACTGTGCATCTCTTCTTTTTTTGTTATCCACCCATAGTGTGGTGGATAATAGTGATTTTAAATTAAAACAGCCGGCGGCGTTGTCCTTATTTTTAGCTAAAAATACTGTTGTAAAAAATACGGCTGTTACGAGCTCAAAAAGCTTAGCCCATTATATATATCGCTCATTATACAAAATAAAATAAAAAAACATCAAATATTTTAATGGTTTGGATTTTTAACAATTTGAAACTCATATCAATACTTATCTGACTTGAATTCAATAAAATATATCAAAAGTAGGTTGGTGTACGTTCTTGACCGCACATTTTGTCCCATCAGCATTTTACTTCGTTGTACCATTTTTAACGCCATCAATTCAGTACGTATTCAAACGCCACAGCATGTACTCATGATACGAGTAAAATTATCAATTAATAAATCAATTTTGTCAATCAAGCAAATTATCATTTCTATCAATTTCTAAAGATGTGCAGTAAGCAGCTCGTGCAGTTGGTGTAGGTAGGTGCTAGGTTTTAACCGACTTCAAAAACGGAGGAGGTTATCAATTCGACTGTATGTTTTTTTTGTGGCTATGTTACCGCATATCTCAGTCAGTTGTGGACCGATTTGAAAAAAAAAGGGTTTACCTAGAGGTTATGCCAGAAATTCTAATTGTAATGTTTTTTTGCAAGTAAGGACAAGGTTAAAAACCATCTCTTGGCTGCTTGGGTCTAAGCTTGGCTGGCACCGACTCCAAAAAATAACAGATAATAAATTGGAAATAGGTTCCTTGTATAGTTTCGTAGAACAGTTAGGTAATTAAAATATAATTTTGTACTTTTTAGTTAAAAGTTTATAAAATTGTTAATGTTTTTTAATTAGCACTGTTGGCAGTTTTGAAGTCGGTTTTTGTATTTTTTTAAAAATAAATTTTATCACTTGTATTCTATGTTAATTCGACTTGTATATAACTTGTTCATAAGATTTTTAAAATCTTACTCGTCAATATTTTTCCCATAACGCATCGCTAACATTTGATTTGTTTTAAACCCAAAGGTATAACAAACACAACGATGATTCGATCACGCCCACCTTTGTACAATTTCAGGTTGTGCAGTAAATAAGCATTTATAAATAAAACTCGCTGATAAGAGATTTTTGTGACGGATTTCCACCCGAGCTTTCTAAAGGCGAGTCTCTCTATAACCCAAAATGACAAACAAATATTATACTGCCCTGTGAGCGAGGGTCATATAGTTGGCAGACTTAGTTCAGCATAATTGTTATATTGAACTGCGTATGCGTTAATAAACGCCAATACAAGTTAACGACCAGTTATTTGGCATCGATACCGGTCGTAAATACCGGTAACAATAACGTTTCTGTATATTTAAAGCATAATAACAATGCTTGTTAATTTTCGGTATTCAATTTTGATATTGTTCGTGAAAAGTGTTAATTGGATTGTTTCTGATCGTATTTTAAGTATGTGTGGTGTCATATAATGTTTTTAATTATTTGTATAGTCTCACCGCATATATCCCTGTTCTCGTCCCCCGAGGTCTCAGATATGCGGTACCTAATTCCAAACTACATAGCTGTCTCACATTTATATACAATATGTAGTTTTTTTGGACCCGACAAACTTTAAGGGCTTTTTCTACAGTGAATTTTAATCATAAAATGTCCCATACATGTAGGGTGAAAAATCAACTTAAAATTTTTGAGATTAATTACAGCAACTTTAATTTTGACTGTATTTTTTGGGTAAAAATAATTTTTTAACAGTCTACAATATTGTTTTCGATACTCAAGTGATATTTATTGAATTGCCACTCGTTTTGAGTTATCTGACAATAATTTTCCTACACGATGACCAAATTATTAAAATGCTGCCATTCCAAAAGGGTTGAATTTTCACCCCACTTATATAGGACATTTTATCATTAAAATTCACTGTAGAAAAAGCCCTTAAAGTTTGCCGGGTCCAAAAAACTACATATTGTATATATACTACATTATACAATTGTTGTAGCAAATTCGTTATAGGTAAGGGGGTTAATATTGTCTGTCAACAAAATGTCATTTAAAAAAAGGCTTTTTATCAATATAAAAGTACATGTGTATTTAAAACACAGTTTAATCATTTTAGTAATAAAAACCGTACCGTAATTTCTGAATACTTCAGAATCATACATGGAAATTTAATATTTCGTGTCGCTGTTTCATGTTTTTTACATAGCTCGTGTATTAAGTGTGTTACTGTAATGTGTAATGTATTCACTTATGCAATTATTTAAATTGAGTTGTACTCATTATTCTGCTGTGGAGATGCTTCTTGGTTCGGTTTAGTTTGTTTTTAAGTTAAAACTATCCTATACTATAATATTATAAATGCAAAAGTGTGTCTGTCTGTCTGTTTGTCTGTTACCTCTTGACGCTTAAACCACTGAACCGATTGAGATGAAATTTGGTACGGAGACAGTTCGAGACCCTGGAAAGGACATAGGCTACATTTTGTTGCGATATGAAAACATTAAGGGGATGATATATGATGATATTTATATAGAAAATCCAACTCTTGCAGGTGAAGTCGCGGGTAACCACTCGTTTAGAAATATTCAGACTTCCGATAAAAAGCGTCACTAATGAGGTCATATTTTAAAATTATTTTGTGCTCTATTTAATTCAACCAATATTATTATTTTTCATTTGAATATTTAAAAAAATCAGTCTAATAAAAACTCAAATATATTTATAAATATTTTAATAATTTAAGCAATTTGTTTGCAAGTTTTTACGAAATTAATTATCAAATATACTCTTGCTGACAAATCCATGACAAAATTCGGGAAACTGTTCTACTTTGTCGATCTAATCTTAGATCATCAAGGTCATTTTTACATGCTCGGATAAAATACCAAACGTCAATTCCAATACAGGACAACACGTCTCATAGCGCCTTTTAGGGTTTCTTTACTACCCGACAGGTTCCAACTATCCGATGAGACTAGTATGAAAATTAAAACGACGTCCGTCTGACGGTCTGACACCGATATGTTGTATCTATGAACCGTGCCGTGACAGTAATAGTTGAATTTTCCAGTGTTTGTTTCTTTGTCATAATATATGCTATAAGCCAAATACTTAAAAATCACAAAAACTTTTTACGACAGCAATTGTTGAACACTTCTTTTAAGTTTTCTGTACCCGTACAAAATACTTCATAAGCTTTCATAAACTTATTTTATTCTTATACTAGCGGACGCCCGCGACTTCGTCCGCCTAAAATGATGAGTTTCCCAAACAAAATTTTACCCCCTTACCAACCTGTACCTGTTAAATAGTCCTGAAACTAAATAAATACATTTTTTTATCGATTCAACTTTAAAACTGACGGAACTCATACAAGCTTTCCCCCTTTTTATTACCCGACTGCGGAAGGAGGGTTATGTTTTTCGAAAGTATGTATGTATGTATGTATGATTGTTTGGCACGCTCTACAGCCCAAACGGATGGACGGTTTTTGACATCTGAGGTGTCGTTGAATTTATCAAAATTGTGAAAGTGACATAGGCTATATACATTTACAAAATGGCAGCCGCAAATGGAAATAAAGGGGGGAGGGGGATTGATTTTTTCCTTACCATAGCAATATGGGTATCAAACGAAAGCCAGTAAAAATTCCAGTTCAAAAGTATAATACTTTTTGCAGTCGGGTGTTTTCTTTTTTCTATAATAATGTTTGCTTGTTTATTTCATTGACAAAAAAAGTGACAGTACGAGACTTAATCATAGATTAAATTTAATTGACGTCTCTGAGTGCGGCAGTAAGTCAGTTTTTATTTAGTAAAAGTCATTAAGTCAGTTTAAGTCAAACCCGAACCCACCGTGTGCAAGTTAAACTCACACCAGCCCGGTTTTTCCTCGTCGCCTCTGCCAACTATTCATTTGGAGTTCACATCGTTATTTTTTATATACCCCCCCCCCCCCCTCCCTTGCCTTGTCAATGGAATTGGCACCGACCTCGAGTGAAGGGTTGGATGGAAACTGTTTTGTTGTCTGTTCAATTGCAAATGGAATTGAAGTGGATGCACGAATAAGTTTGAATGTTTTAGGCCATTTAGATATCTTTGTTCTTTCGATGCCGTTACGCTGTTTGAAAATAGAAATGCATTTGTTAAAATTCCTTATTCCTTCTCGCTTCACCTTCGACTCTATTACTACTTAGTTTAGACTAGAGTCAAAAACAAACCCATTACAAATATATATAAAAAAACAGTTTTCAAAGAGTAGTAGAATTTTTGGAAGCGATCTCATACAGACACATATTGTTCTCTCATATTAATTTGTTTTATTTAATCAAAGGGCAGTTGAAATATTAATATTTTATTGTGTCGCTATCTTTTAGGTCCCGAGTTCGATTCCGGTCAGGTCAATATAGAAGTTCATATTTTCTATATTATATCAGTTTGGGGTGTTGTGGTACCAACATTGTTTCAGATTCCCATAACACAATTACATGGTCACATTTGCAAAGATAGATAGAAAACACTTTGTACCGCTATGCAATTGAATCTACTATGCGATATCATCTAGACAAACTTTCAGTCAAAGAAAATGTCATGTAATTAGCATACCTTTATAAAACATGCGAACACACCGCAGATTACTCTGAGTTCCATTTCAACCATTACTGAAACGCTTACACTAAATAGTGAAGAGACAGTCTAATGTGACATTAAAAATTCATAAAAACCATTCCCCCGCTCACAAACGGCTTTAGCGATTTCCCATCCTACTTGGCGTGCCATTTTCATAATGGAAGCCCTTGCTAGAATTACTGGATCCAACCGGAAAATTCCGGTTTTAACTGGGTACCGGGTGAGAAATACCTGGATTTACGCGGGTTTTGGTGTAAGTGATATACGGGGAATAAGCTCAGATCAGATTATATTAGCGTTAAAATTAGAATTTAGACATAGGTTTTGGTAAAGCGTTACTAAAAGCCACTACTAGTTATGAAAGTATATAATTGTTTCTAGTACTTTTCAAGTACATCGCTAACAATATTGACCGCAAATGACCATGACACTCATTGAAAACGTAATGGAATTCCAATTTTGTTTTTTTAGGAAGTTCATCAAAGTAGGTATCATAGCAACAGGTAATCTTTAGAAGGCTAGCCGGCTGTTATGACTATTATTCATTGTCTTTTAAAAACATAACTGGCCACTAACAAAAAATAAATAAGGTTTAAATTCAGTATTCACGAGCAAAAAGTTTTAACACACAAGATTGACATCGTATTAGGTCACTTACTGGCCACTTTTATTTTAGCACCTGAAAAAGTTACCGAGATATCGATCGGCTTTTGTTTTTTCTTCGATAATAATATCTCGTTAACGCGTTTAAAAATTCAGTTGGTAACAACAGATTGGTTTGATTTTCTAATTGATATTTGAAGCTTCCTTTACAGGTAATATTAATGATTATTTTTTTCTATGCCATGATTGTATTGCCGATTTGGAATTAACCTTAAATGCAAAGAGTGGCCGTTTTCTTTGTTTATCATACCTAACTTGTTTCTATTTGTCTCTATTTATAGTCGTATGTATTTTAAATTACACGTCAATTCGCGTAGTTTACATGTAGTTAGCTATAATTTGTTTAATTATATTTGTTACAGTGGCCACCGCGGTTGCTGAGGTGGACGATCACCATAGTTCTTATAGTCGCTGTCATTGCACCCACCTCTGATTCCACAAGTAAGTATTTTTTATCTTCTTTATTCGTTTAACATTTGGTAGTAGAGATCATTTGTGGTGCTCTTATACTATTGGCAGTAAAAGAAGGTTGTGCTAAATCATTGTTATTATTTTTACTATGATATTAGCTGACTCGGCGAATTTCGTTTTTTTACTATTCTCCTTGAATTTTTTTTCAATAAAACCTCTCTCCCTTTTTTTAACAAATATTTAAATAAATTAATACGCCATTTTTTATTAATATTTGTTGAAAAAAGGAGAGATAGATATAGAAAGGAAAACTAGATAATGACCCAGTTTGCGCTTAGCAATACAATACATATTCATTTTTATTTAGATAATTTAGTCAAAAATACATGCACGAGTAGTAGGTACAGTGAGCCCCGCATCAAACTTACCTAAATCTGTCAAAATATCTCAAACAATATAGAACTCAATGTGATCAACAACAGGCTGAAATATGGTTGCGGAAATATGACGACAGTCTTGGAGTAGTGGTTCGCGCCACGGACTTCTAAACCAGGCGGTTGCGGATTCGAATCCCGCAAGGGGCAAATGTGTGTGTGATGAGCACGAGCATTTGTACTTAAGTCATGGATGTTTATAAATGTATATAAGTATGTCTATCCGTTATTCTAGTCACCATAGCACAAGCTCACGCTTTGTTTGGGGCTAGGTAATTGGTGTGTTTGTTGTAACAATTTATTTATTTATTATTTATTTATGACCGATCAGGGTAAGTTGATGTGCTGCCCACTGTACATAGGTAGGTAGGTTGTGGTAAGAATTAATTAATTTACCATAGTATAGGATCATGGACTTTGTACGTAATACAGCTTTGTACGTAGGGTACTATACTTGAAGGAACATTTTTAACATTAACAAATTCTTTTTTCACTAATACTTCACCTTGCTATTATTTAGTAGGCTTAAGGTTATTAAATAATCTTGTAAATTATTCAAACTGCAGAGGTGTGTTCTGTTAACAAAAGGAATTAAATTATATACTACAAAATTTTTTGCACCATGCATATCCAAACTCATTTATTCAAATTTGATTTATTCAGCACTTTTGAAACCATTATTCATTTTTGTTCACCTATCTAAAATGTTAGATTTAAATTGAGGCAGTTATAATAGTTCTAAGCCTAGGTATTTTAAAGGTTGCTAATTCGGGCTAGAAGTCTTTTTCGACGAATTATCTAAATTCCAATAAATATATATGTTTTTTACAAAAAATACATTGCATCGGACCCCAAAATCAAAGGTAAAGGTCATGCAAATAATAAATTATCTATCTATGTAACATAATAACAGAAAAACTTCCAAGAATTAATTTATTTCCAAAATACATTATAATGCTTTTTTATATTGATTTATTGAATCATACTTATTCTTAAGTAAAATTGTAATCTCGCTCATCTTTCCACTTAGAGTCACGAAAATGTCGTAAGGAAATGACGTCAAATTTCCGTTTTACTTAATCATTCATGTTTGTTTATTGAGAAAAGGTGTAATGTAATAATGCTGTTTACTTACTTTTAACGTATAATAAAAATGCTCTAGCTACCTTTACCAGGAATGTTTCTAATAAAACAATACCGTCCTATCACATTATTTCAAAAACTGCTTCAAAAAACAAACTACGTATTTCCGTATTTGGTGCGATATAATAAGGTTTATTTTGCAATGCAGGTGTTGTCCAGGCTATTAGTTACTACGTGTCCCTTATGTGCCTTTGAAATTCAGAGTGTGCAAGGATTTTATTACGTGGAACAGATTGGGAAATAGTGGTCGTGTTGTTCCCTGTAAATATGTATGGCGAACAGGATTTCTAGGAACCGTCTGTTGGTTCAGTGAGATTGCTTTGTAAAAAATGGCAGTAACTGAGTGTTTGGGAACGAAATTACATGTTTTTATTGTTTGAAAACGGGTACGCTATAGGGTAGAAGTAAACTCGACATCGATTTTTTGAGCGTTCATTCTGTTTGTAGATGCGACAGGGACACCTTATATATAACGGTTTTTCTGTCTTGAAATAACTCAGAACAGAGAGTGCACCTGTGTATTGCGCACACACTTGTGCACTTTAATATCTCCCGCGCAGTTGGCTAATCTCTGTTGTGATGGGCCGCTGTAGCCGTATGCAACGGTAAGTGTAAGAAAGTTTGCCCTAAAAAATCATCGTTAATGTTTTTTTGTGTGCGAAATTAACTTTTCTAAAACTTGCACAGAAATTGTTAAATTATAAAAATAGCTAAACGTGTAAGAAAGATGTTACTGGTAATGTACGACAAAAACTCCATTGTGATTCCTAAATAGAGTTCAATAATTTTGTCATTTATGCGATTTTTTTGACGCTGAGTGTATTAGAAGAAACAAAAAATTTTTATTTTTTTTAAACAAACATTGATAAATATATTGTTTGTTTTTCATACGTTGCCAGGGAGAAGCCTATTTAATAAGGGTCTTTA
The DNA here is from genome assembly GCA_949316185.1 of Pyrausta nigrata. Lineage (NCBI taxonomy): Eukaryota > Metazoa > Arthropoda > Insecta > Lepidoptera > Crambidae > Pyrausta > Pyrausta nigrata. The sequence goes on from OX438943.1 coordinate 2,662,844, forward strand.
GGTTTTACGAGAATAATATAACATAATTAATTTAACAAAAATATTACTTTTTTACATTTATCCGCATGTGCACGTTATCTGATAATAATAATGTCAACTTAGCTGAATTTTTGGCTTCAGCGGCCTGTCTCAAAAGATATTAGCTAACTGCGCGGGAGATATTATAAGTTCACAAGTGTGCGCGCAATAGACACGTGCATTCTTTGTTCCTTCACTCTCATAATTCGATGACGGCTGCCAGTCCGACATGACCGTAGAGAGATCAGGCAAGTACCAACGACTTAACGTGCTTTCCGAGGCACGGGGGTCTGTACTATGGAGCTGTGTCTGAGTTATTTCAAGACCGAAAAACCGGCCAAGTGCGTGTCGGACCACGCATAAAGTAAGGTTCCGTAGTCATTTTTGGCACCGCGCTGTTTTGCTTGTTTACAGGGGGAAAGAAATAGAGTCAAAATTACCTAAATATCAGGTTAATAGTTTATACTGTTCTTATGGAAAAAAGTATATATTTTAATTTTATTCATAATTTCAAAAGTATTCATCACAGGATACCCGAAACAATTTTAAATAAGAGTTTCCGCGCCTGTTTCTTTACGTGAGTGATTTAAAGTTTATAGGTCCAAGACTTTAGAAATTACAGGGGGGGGGGACACACACCGTGTAAACGACTTTGGCGGGCTATATCTCGCAAATGGTAAAGCTGATAAATAAATGTTGTATGGAAACCCTACCTTATTTTCATAGTCCTTTTCAACGATACCCCACACAAGGGGGTGCACTCAAAAAATAATTCACCCCCCCCCCCTTACATGTATGGGGAGGTACCCTTAAAAAGGGGTAATTTTAATATTTTGTATTTTTAAAAATTAGATCTATATGTGAAGTATCCTCGAACCAAGTTACATGCAAATCACTCCATAAACGTAGAAGATATTCTGCTGTGACAGACTAGGACGGACGGACTGAACGATCTTATAAGGGTTCCTTGTCGGACGGAACCCTAAAAACCCAAACACTCTCCAACCTGGGATTCGAACCCGGGACCTCGTAGAATGTATCATAATAACACCTTTATCTAAATGCATAATATATTAGTTACATACCTATTTCAAAATAAATAGATAAATACGATTATATATAAATTATACAAGTATAGTAATTTAGGTACTTACAATACACATAAAAATACACCATACTATAAAATATATAATAATATATACCATAAATATATAATGTAGAGATGCAATCAACAGCCCCTACACCTATAGTAAACAAGTGCTTGTTAAGGATACAATAAGTCATTCCACTTATTTAACTTTCAAATCTTTGCCAGCCGTTCGCCGAAGACTCCGAAAGCCAACGAAGGTGTCCACATCAGTCACATCATCAGTCTCAAGGTCCACCGATCAGGTCATATCGGCCAGTGTGAACCGGCCGAAGATCAGGAGCAGACCGAGTATCGCCAGCCGAAAGTCTTCGGCCGCCCTAGACAACTCTGTGGGGACAGATGACCATAAAGACAAAGATGGGTACAAGGTTAGTGATATTTATGATATCTTAATAAATCAAAATTTTTCATCCCTGTAACCAATTAAAATTTTTAGACTATCCTCTTCCTGAAGGTTGTATATTTAAGACAAGCGGTTGCCTGCAACTTCGTTTATGTAAATGTCGAATTTCCTATACAAACTTCCAGCCCTGTTAGGGATTCATTTTTTAAAAATCCGGAAATACGCTAGGTTTTCTTATTTTCTAACTAAATAGCTGAATGATATTGTTTAAATACCTATTTAAGTTTAAAACTGACGGAGTTTCATACAAACTTACCCTTCCTTATTTCCGCCTTAACGTATGGATTGCCTAAAATCCTTTCTTAGTACCCACCTACACTGTAAAAGGAAGCATAGTGTAAAATTTCTAATTCCTAGTATAGCCCAAACGCTGTGCGTTGAAATGTCAGCCAGTGATTAAGTCATTTTTAAATAGATATTGCTTTTAGCAATAAGACCGCCTAAATTATACTACTCTATGAAGTGTATGTTATGTGCAATAACTAGTGTCTTATCTTCCTTCAATGGTGGTCTATTTGAGCCGAAGATGAACGAGATTATGAATTGAGTCAGCTGGGCACAGGCCTCGCCTCAACTGTGAGGTACACAACAGTGTTATGTCAAAGCGAGCAAAGATATCTTTACAATGGAATTTATACATTATAATAACACAGTAGAAAGACGATAACCTAGCCTGTGTTTGAACTCAATACGATGAGTAACATCTAAAAATACAGAGTGCCCTATTTTCACGACGTGGTACACTTAAGAGGTTATGATTACTGGACAGCTATAGGAAAACGAGTGATTTTGTATCACCGAGTCTTCACAGATGAAATCACGGGCCCCAGATAGTATATAATGAAGTTGCCTACTGAGATTACTGATACCGCACTTTGAAACGTAAATAAACAAAACTTCAAAAGCAGTCTCTACTAAGCTGAATGTAAGTGACGTTGGTAGGCTTGTTACGAGTAATGTTATTTGTTTTTTTTACTTAGATGGCCGGATAATTGTAGGTAAGCTTAATGAACGTTAGTCTTACATCAATAAACGTAAAATTTTATTTTAATTTCGAAGTAAAATAATAAAAATAAAATAATAAGTACTTATTTGTACCTACGTACAGGTTTATTTTACTTTGTAAAGGTTATGTCAACCAGAGTCTACGACAATTTTAAAATCTACATGCAAAAATGTTTAAGTATGTACCTAACATGTCAATAGATCAACGAAGACATCGCATTAATTTGAATTTAGGTGTTAATTGCTGTTAACCACAAGTTAAATAGATAATGAATAGCCTGTCACATTAGGTAAACTATAACTTTAGATATTGAATGACATTAATCACCAAAATACTTTTTCATGTACACCAAACACGATTTTTGGTAGATTTTGTATCCTATTATGTGCACAGATATAATATTAGTTTCACGCCTTAGAATAACTTATAAAGAACTACACAGAAAGAGGTACATTTGTAGGCGGTCTTATCGCTAAGCCATACATGTACTGTCGTTAAAACTTCAACGCTATTGATAGATGATAAGTGATAAATGTCAACAGCAGATGCTTTTGAGCACTACTGGACAACAAATTGTCACTTGCAACTTGTGCCTTGTTTAGGCTTTTTTTGGATAGTGGGCCATATCCGCAGGTGTAGTTTATCAAAGTCTGACATATACAAAGCTGGTCCAGTAACGATGCGGATATTAAGCTTTTTAACGACAAACTCGCTGGCCTTCGGATCGCTTTTGTGCGTAAAGTGACCACAAGTGACTTGATCCTTATTCTGTAGTTCAGAAATAATTTACCAAGCTATTTAAAACACTTAAAGCAAATGAAATGTCAGTGTTAACTTGGTCAAATCAATTAAGTAAGCAACCCAAAAAATTAATTTTGTTTCCTTTTATTTCCAAAGCTCTGTAAGCTTAATATTACAATATATATATAATGTGATGACTAGACAACTCTGTATATTATTATGCTTACACATTTAGTCAGAAGAATGGAAAAACAATTAACTATTTATTGCGGAAATAAGAAATTTTGATAAACGAGATTCTCTATGATTCAACTAGCTTGCTCACGTCGAATTCGTGAATCACGACGAATAGGACGAACTCAAAAATTATGGTTTCGCCGAAAATACATGTAGGTAATATAGATTCATTCGGAGGTAATATCAAATAAGTATTAACATAACACTTTTGGCGACCGTCTTGGTGTAGTGGTTTACGCACCAGACTACAAAACCAGCAGTTGCGGGTTTGAATCCCGCAAAGAGCTAATAATGTTTGTGTGATGAGCACGAGCATACCTAAGTAATGGATGTATAAACATAAGCTCACGCTTAGTTTGGGGCTAGGTAATTGGTGTGTTTGTTGAAACAATTTACCATTTATCCGACTGCGGAAGGAGGGTTATGTTTTGCAAGAGAATATATATGTATGTATGTATAATTGTTTTTTTGACATGTAAGGTGTCGTTAAATTTGTTAAAATTGTGAGAGTGACATAGACTATATAAATTTAAAAAATGGCGCCCGCAAATGGAAGAAAAGGGGGGAGGGAAGATTGATTTTATTCCCACCATAGCAATATGGGTATTAAATAAAAGCCAGTAAAAAGACCATTTCAAAAACATAATACTTTTTGTAGTCAAGTGCTTTGTTTTTTTAAAAATGGTAATGTTTGCTTGTTTCCAGATTGTCTGCTACTACACAAACTGGTCCCAATACCGGACGAAGCTTGGGAAGTTCGTCCCGGAGGACATTCAGCCGGAACTCTGCACTCACATCATCTTCGCCTTCGGTTGGCTGAAGAAGGGGAAACTGAGTTCTTTTGAATCCAACGATGAGACGAAAGACGGAAAGACCGGATTGTACGACAGGATCAACGCGCTGAAGAAGGCCAACCCTAAGTTGAAGACTTTGCTGGCTATTGGTAAGTTTTCAGAGTTTTTTTATTACTAAACTAGCTGTTGCCCTCGACTTCGTACGCGTGGACTCGATGATACAAAATATTTTATACTCCCGCCGCCATCCAGCTATCATGATCTTTTAGTCTACCATGTCGTAAGGAGAAGAGAGGAATGAAAAATCAAGGTCAATAGGCACTCTTTTTTAGATAGGTTACTATCACCTCGCCATCCGCCTCTGGTAAGAAAATTTCGGATGGCAGTGACACCGTCTCCAAAACTAAATATTGTCGTATATATTTTGTTAGTAAAAGTGTAAAGGTATTTTTTTAAATTTGTAGGTTACTTTATTGAAGGCAGTTTTATTTCTTTGTAAAAAAAATATTAGGTTTTAGTGTTCAGGTCAGACTCAAACCTCCCTACGCAATAGATGAACGTGGTTTAGCATCTATTTATTGTGCCCCTAGCCTACTCAAAGGTCGGTTTGTAAGTAACTACTATCGTAAAGTTATTTTTTAGGCCTACCTACCGTTTACCCTATATCGCAAAGTAAGTAACACTATTTTTATAGTTCAATTTCCGTTAGTAGGTGATAAGAAGTAAAAAAAAATTGTGCCCATTGACTTTGATCTTTCATTAATGAAATTAACAAATACATTAATTTAACAAAATTTCAACAAACTGTTTGTGGTGAAAGTATCCACGAACTACTTAGCGTTAAGGTCAGCACCATAAAATTTTCTGAAGGATTCTCTCGATTTCTCCAGGTTTTCGTCACCAGATCGTAACTTGGAGACAGTAGGATAACCTTGGGAGTTTGAAAATCAGTCTTAAGTAATTAAGCATATCAATTGCTCCAGACCTTCAATTTGTGTTCGTTAATAGAAAATGCTCATCACGCTAAACAATGATCTCTAAGGCGCTTTATTCATATCTCTTATAGTTGAGCTGAGCTGCTAGGGTTCTGTATCAGTTGCTCCAGACCTTCAATTTGTGTACATCAATAGAAAGTGCTCATCACGCTAAACAATGTTTCCTAAGGTGCTCTATTCGTATCTCTTATAATTGAGCTGAGCTGCTAAAGTTCCATATCAGTTGCTTCAGACCTTCAATTGGTGTACGTCAATAGAAAATGCTCATTAAGCTAAATAACTTTTCTTAAGGCGCTGCTTTCATAGCTCTCTTAGTTTAAGTGTACTGTTAAGGTTCCACGTTAGGTTCTTCGATCTTCAAAAGAAGTTATAGCCTAGTATTTGCCCAGACTTAATAGTTACACAATAAAAAAGGTTTCATTCAAATCCGTTGTGTAGTTCCGGAGATTAGCGTGTATAAACAGACATACAGACAAACAAACAAAAAAATTAAAAGTTGTAGATTCCTATTCTGGTACTATTTTAACATCACCCGCAATTAGTTTTTGGTAAAAATACTCAATGTACAGACGCATTGGTTTTACTGTTTTATTATATGTATAGATTTCATTATTTATACATATAATTATGTTGGTTAGCTAAGCCTAAATCTTCACGTATCATGTTTCCAGACACAATAGAAAATTAATTGTTATCGGCCCACCTGCAGGTCTTAAGGGGTTTGACAGGTTAAGGTTAGGTTAATTAGGATCAGGGGATAAGGATATTTGGGAATAATTCTGAATTGGCTAGTTGTAAATACAATTGCGCAATCTCCTTATGCGTCGCATCTTGTATATTTTAATGTTGACTGCCTCGTTGGTCTTGTGGTCAGCACGCTGGGCACTATCCACGAAATCCCGGGTCGGACCGAAAGAGTGGGTTTTTCTGTCTTGAAATAACTCAGGCACAGCTCCGGAGTCAGGAAGTTGGTGGTGTTAACAACCCCGTGCCTCGGAAAGCACGTTAAGTCGTTGGTCCTGCGCCTGATCTTTCTACGGTCATGTCGGACTGCCGTCTCACCAAATTATGAGAGTGAAGGAACAGAGAGTACACCTGTGTATTTCGCACACACCTGTGCACTATAATATGTCCCGCGCAGTCGGCTAATCTCTGTTGAGATTGGCCCCTCTTGTCGAAATTCGGCTAGGAGGACATTTATTTCAATGTTATCCACGACTTTTTTAGCAGTGACGATATATTGGGGTTTAATGGGAACAGATAGAAACTACAGTCGTCTAACAAAATTTATTCGTCACCACATTACGAGAAAAAAAATAGAATCCAAGAAAAAATGAGTTTTTTTAGTTAATAGGTATGTAACTAAAAACTATTATATATGTACTAGCAGTTCCCCGCGACTTCGTCCGCGCCAAAAGTCGGGTTTTCCATACAAATTTTCATCCTCCATTTCACCCCCCTGATGATTTTATATCGCGACAAAAAGTAGCCTATGTCCTTCCCAGTGTCTCAAACTATCTCTGTGCTAAATTTTATTTGATTAGGTCCAGTAGTTTCGGAGCCTATTCGATGCAAATAAACAAACAAACAAACAAACAAATTTTTCCTCTTTTAATATTAGTATAGATATATTAACTAAAAAAACTCATATTTTCAAAAGGCACTAAGGACATCCTTTTAAAAAGCAGAATACGTACGGTAGTAAGTACGGCGACTGCCAAAATCATAAAAAAATAAAAATAATAGCGATTTATCAAGGCTGGCTATACTCGTAAATGTAAAAGAAAATGCAACACAAAATGCTGTAGTTGAAAATGTTTCTTTCAGTTGAAATCATAATTTGATATTTAATGTGACACAAATATTAACGCGAGAGCAGAACGTGTAATTTTAAGTAATGTTAAATATACGAAACGGACCCAATTTATGAAAGTCTAGCTCAGTTTAACTCCAACTTAACTGTTGGTATTCCAAAATGAACGCGTCCAAAGTTTCCAGACTGAAATATGGAGTTCTAATGACCAACTGGCGGTTCTAGTTCCTGTACTTCCGGTTTGGAGAGTATAGAGTTACCTGAATATGGTATATGGGCGTATTTACTTAGATAAGCACCTCTTTTGTGAGATGATCAATTACAATATGAAACGTTTTGGTATTTTTAAAAAAAATACTCACTCGTTTTTCTATGCGAAAAAATTTAAGGATTCTGATATAGCGAGCAGGGCAGCTAGATATTTAGGTCTTAGTTTAAAAGCTTTACGCTTTTGAATCTTAACCTTTATCCCGGTTATGCACTCGAACGCGAGGACCCAGGGTCCGCTTTGGACCATGATCCAGAATATGGCAGATCAGTAATTACAGTGGAGTGACTGCCATCTGACCTCCGTGACCCTGTTAATAGGGAAACCAGACCAGTTTGGATCATGTTTACACATTCAGTCGCCTGAATGTGCAAGTTTCCTCACGATATTTTTACTCACCGTAAGAGCACCGTTTATTGAAACAACTAATGTACATAACTCAGAAAAAGTCATTGGTACATGGTGGCGCGTGGGATAGAACCCGGGTCTTCCCGCAGGAGAGGCAACCCGCTAGCCACTACGCCACTGTCGCTCTACACACTGCACAATATAAGAATAGTATGTACAGCAAACAAAATAAACAAACAGAGGTGTGTAATATCGCGTGCAGTCAGATATTCACTTCAGTTGAGCGCCTAACTAGCCAATTATCGACTATCGAGGGAACTCCAAACTCGGTATTTCGTTCAGTATCCGTTTCCTTTGTTATTCAATGAGCGGCGTCTGTAAAAATATCTTATAAAATTTACTCAATTTTTAGGTCAAAATATGTATTTATCACAGCATTAGTAAATGTGACTGTTCCTAAAATCTGATTATTTATTGAATATAATAATAGCGAAAAATATAATAATCCTAATATGTATGCAAAACTTCAAGGATTTAGACACTGACAATATGTAACAAACTTTATTTTTGATTCATTAGGTTCTAATTAATATGAATACCAAAAGCAAAACACTAAATACCTTCATATTAAAATTTTTATAATCGTTATAATATGACGACGACGATATTTTGTCAAATTAATCATTATTTTAAATCCACAATACATATAAAACAGTATTTTATGTACAGTTTATGACAGCAATTATGATTAACTATAAGACACCTTCTTGTCTTAAACGACAAATCTTTAAAATGTTTATCTACTGTAGAAATCAGAATCATTATCATGTTCATAAAAGCCGCATTTCTAGAATGAGGGACATGCATGAAGGTTTTAATATTATAATTTGCATATACATGTACTAAGGTATGTCTAACGATAAAATTAAAACATACCTGGCGACAAAACTCGTTTTTATTACATAGCAATTATATAATATAAAATATTACAGGTTTAGCATTATAAACAACAAAACCAGTATTATAAATACTTAAATACCTATGAGTTTGATAAAATATAGGTGCCTTACACACTAAACTATACAAACAAGTCAACTATCAGTATTAATAAAGAAATACTAACAAAACAAGTGCTTTGATAAAAAAAAAGTTAATAGATTTAATAGAATAAAAACGCCAGGATAGCCGAGAGGTTAGGCAATCACCCGTCATGCGAGGAACGCGGGTTCGATTCCCGCCTATAAATATAAATAAATTTCGTATCATTAACGATTCCACAAAATCCTAAAGCACTGTAGTAATATACAAGTAAGCGAATCCTCATAAATTTTGTAAAATGCTCAGCCGTTGGGTTCATTGAAATTTCATAGTCTCCGTTTATTTAAAACAAAACTAGCACTTAGTAAAAATTTTCAAAAATACCTTTCCAAATTGAACTACTTTCGTTTACTTCAAGTAAAAATAGGACCCTCTAAAATCGTAAACAAATACCTAACCACACCCAGGAAGAACAAAACGAGAGCCACTTCATAAACCCGACCCGTTTTGCATAACCCTCGACGGAACCGCGAAACTTACATAATATCGACATCGATATCACTGCTAGCCTAGCGTGTGTGAACGAACCGAAGCGCGGCTCCCACACAACAAAGGCATTTTCACCTATTTTCAGGGAATGCCCGCAAAAACTGGCCGCTTTTCATAAGTGCGGAGCGGTGGCGCAACGCATTATGTGAAACGTATCGACAAACGCGTTTTTTTCTCTTTCACACCATTATTTTTGTGCGGAAACAGTTGCGGTTGTAGCCTTTGTTAAAGTTGATTAGGTTTTGACTGTAGGAACAAAGTAAACAATAATTGGAGCGAAATCTTTTTACAATGGTTGGTGAAATAGGTATGAAAGAAAATAAGGTTCCGTTTATATCGAGTCTTGTAAAGATATTTTTTTAAATATAAAGGATGTGTGTTGCACTGTTTGCCAAATTGAAGTGGCGGATAAGAGCGGGTTTTTGTAAAATTGAATTTAAATACTAAATTCTGAGATTAAAAAAGAAAAAACAATTTAAAAAACTCTGTAAGGCCTAGAATTATTTTTGAAGCTGAAATGATAGCAAATGCCAATATCCACCATTTTAATTTGGCAAACGATGCACCAAACACCCTGTGTATTTTTGTAACTAAACATTATTCTGTTATGTAAGTATATTAATTTGGTCTTAAGTCATTCTTCTGTTCCAAGATATAACAAGATAATTTATCTACTAATAAATTGATAAACAATAAATAAGTTAATCAATATTCCCGCAGTGGTTTACTGAATATAATATGTAGTAACAAAAATAAACCACATTTAATCTTAACAATCAATCCTATACACAGGCGCATGAAACACACTTCAGGGTTGCCAACAGGCGAATCGTAGCGAATAAAATAGTTAGGCGGCAATCGTTGAAATGTAGGCTCTGAATAATGTATTAGTAAATTGGATTCCGATAACTCTTGTATTATTTACGATCCAATAGGAGATAAAGGCAAATACACATAGGTCTGTACAGTTGTCTATCTCAGTTTTTCTAATTTTATTTTTGATGTTCTTCTGTCCTTGTAAAAAAATCTAACGCAAGAATAGAAGGAAATACCATTTCGTTTATCTTGAACATTGAATTGTAATTTGGTCGTATTTTTGGTTAAAACAATAGATAGGTAGTTTAACCACGTTACTTATGATATTGAGAGATCTTACTGTCACTCTCAGAGTCATAAATCCAATTTTTAATTTAGTCTCATGCAGTCACATTCTTTGTCAATAAAACAGAAAAGCACTTCATGAGACGAAATGAAGGATTAACTTTAATTGACGTCTCTAAGTAGAGAGGTTAATCTATGATTATTTCTATAACAGTAAATATTAATTTAAAAAAGATACTACTCTTAAATGTTTTTTTTTTATTTGTGAAGAAATTAATAAATTTATTTTTGAGGTTAAGAAAAGTAAAATGTTTTGTTGTCATCAATGAAGATCCACCCTTTGTCTATGAATACTAAAGTGATTAGTGAATATTTATTATGCTTTAAAGATATCTCCGCCATTACTCCGAAATTGAAATTCGGCTAATCTGTTCCAGATTGAGCTAATGGTAGATAATAAATTTCGGTGTTTATCCCGGAGCTTGGATTTCATAAATATTTTACATTATCCGCCGGTAGTTGGGGGTTAACTTAATAGGCAATTTTGTTCTGTTAGTTATTAATTTTATTTTCCGTTTAGGCTACATTATTAGTGCTTGTTTGAACAAAAAGATAAACTTTTTCACACAGTTTTCAGTGCATAATGTGCCATAAAAAAATGTGGGTAAAAAATAATTATACTAATCAACACTGTCTAGGGATATTTTCGTTATAGTAATAATAGTATTTGAATGTATTTTTTTTTTAAATTCAATAAATTACCTAAAAATGTAAGTGTAATCATTGATGATGGGTGGCTATTTCGAGCGTTTATAGATAATAACTAATGTTCTTTTAGGCTTTTTTTTGAAAAGATAATTACGAGTGTGTCCTTGTAAACAAAAAGACAGACTTAATCTGTCAGGTGTGGGGTTCGAACCCACGCTCCCTCTCGGGAACCAGAGCTTAAATCTGGCGCCTTAGACCACTCGGCCAACCTGACGACGAGTCTTGCAATGCAAAGCAGACTCCACTTTCTTTACAATGCTAATAAAAAGTGTGTCAATTATTATAATGGTTTAATAATAGTTCAATGACCACTTGATTACCATTAAAAACAAATTCAATTAAAATTGGTACTGACAACGAGTTAACTAGTAGCATAATAGAACATGTCACGCGATCCAAAGCAAAACAAAAACCTATTTATTACTAGTGGTTCCCTGCGACTTCGCTCGTAAGGATTTTTCATAAAAATTCTTTAATAGTTTTATATCGTGACAAAATGTAGCCTATGTCATTTCCAGAATCTCAAACTGTCTCAAATCAAATTTCATCTCAATCGGTTTAAGTGGTTTAAGCGTCAATAGGCAACAGACAGACAGACACACTTTCGCATTTATTATATTAGTATGGATGTACAAAAAATGACATTTGCGTAACATGTTTAAAAATGAGTTCCTACCGTTTCGTTAAAATCAAATCTGCGTTTTACCTCTTTCGTCAATATTTGGGGACGCACGGAGTTCAGACGGCAATCGCTCAACTGCAATAACCTGATCTGTCGTATCGTGGATCATGGTCCAAAGCGTACCATGGGAGCCCGAGTGCACAATTGGGTTAACGCTTAGGTGATGATTATGATCATCTGTTGTTAACTAGTGCCTACTGGATAACTTACTGTTACTTAAATCAATTGTAGATTTTGTCATGTTTAGGTTTTAATTTAAATTTTCATCTAAGCTAATAACTTATTGTCTTTCAGGTGGCTGGTCATTCGGCACTCAAAAATTCAAGGAAATGTCTGCCACTCGCTACGCGCGCCAGACCTTCATCTACTCAGCCATCCCCTACTTGAGGGACAGGAACTTCGATGGCCTGGACGTGGACTGGGAGTACCCTAAGGGTGGGGATGACAAGAAGAACTACGTGCTGTTGTTGAAAGGTAAGTGGACGCCTATTTTCACCAACGATCCCCTTGTTGAAAAAGATCAATATGCCAGTTGTTACATATGTTAAGAGAATCCTTATTTTATTTATTTCACAAGTCATTTTACACCACAGCCATAGTAAAAGACGAAATCTCGGGTTCTTAAACAGAAATTACAGGTTTGAATCAGTATTTTGCTCGAAATCTTTGTCCAAATGCCGCTTTGGAGTTACACTGAAAAAAATGATTGGTTTACAGTAACCAACATTTAGCTACTAGTAGGCCGTAATCTAGTGACTTGCGAACTTCTGAACCCGGAAGATTGTTTATATTTAACAAAAATTGACTTACCTACAACCGTAACCTTCAACTAACAAAACTAGTTTGGTTGATCCTTTCTTTTGTGTACTTAACATAATACGGGACGGTTGGTAAAAACTGCCATAAGACAATGAAATTTGACAAATTTTGGTAGGTTGTTATAACATTGTAAATTGACTGGAAGAGATGCGGGACATTTTTTTTTAAACAGAATTACAAATAATTTTATTAAAAATACTACTCTTGAATGACTTACCTAGCCTATATTGATAAAATAATAAATGAAAAATAGACTTTTACATGTGACTGGTTTCTGAGGTAAGTTCCATTTTGTGTTGCTATCGAATCGACAAACCACTGTCATAGTAAGTATACATCAGAAACCTGTCGATAGTACTTTAACTATCAAGTAGGCTATCCAACTAACTATTCTAAGTACTGCAAACTTGGCCAACAAAACCATCGTGCTCGATGCCATGAGCCAAGTTTTGCCAATTTTTAAACCATAATTTATCAATAAAAGATTATTACTCGTTATAAAATTAAGTTTAGTGTTGTAAAATAATCTTATTTACAGTCACAAACGAAGACCTGACATTAAGAACAAAATCTTTCATATATTTTTGTGTTCATCTGAAACAAACCACCATTAAATTAAGTATTACAAGATTAATCTCACAATAAAAGTTGGTATTAAACAACGAACTGTTAGACCGTTTGCGCCTGTAATAAGTACAATGGGCAATTATAAAATAAAGTTACCATTGTAAGAAAACAATACACAAAACATCTGGCGCTATCCGCCGTTTGCTTAATTTAGGAAGACGAAACTAATGTAATTCATAATGTCATCAAAGTTCATGGTTTTTATATGAGAACAAGTGACTGATAATGTGAAAACAATAAAATTAACAAAAAACTATTTAATTTGTTTTGACGTCATTTTCATTTTAAGTCTTCAATATGTTAAACTTTTTAATTTGTGCAAGAAAGTATCAAAAAAGTAAAAGTAGTAAATAATAAATAGGTATTTTTTATTTTGCGACTGTTAAGATAAAGGTGGTCCTTGAAGCTACCTCTAAAAAGCTTCTTAGCTTTGGGATAAAAAGTTACGGCCACACAAAACGTCAGTCAAATAGAAGTCTCACATTTAATATGAAAACAAAAACCAGTTGTACTGTTTTGTTATTACACTCTTAAAAAGCCAGCTCGTAGTGGAATAAAAATATGCCACATCGTTGGCAAATTCTTATTTAAAAATATATTTTAAAGGACTTTATTCGCCGAACCAGTTTTTGCCTGAAGGCTTTTTAAGTAGTGCTGCTACTTCGATCATTAAAGGTCCTTGCATTTCTTCTTAGTAACGAGAGCTATGCAAATAAGTCTCAGTTGTGAATAAAAGTATTGAGTCAAATAAAATGTGTAATTTATTTATTATTTTTATTTATTGAGGATAAATCTATCATTTTTGGTATATCGAATTAGTAAATGTAAAGTAATACAAAATATTAGAACGAGTTACCTACTTTTTTTTAAAGAGTAAATTTTTACTTTATGTTATTTTGTAGGTTCTAGTATTACCTACTTAAACATAGCTCGTAGATAATTTACCATCCACAAACAAGTTTGAATGTTCAAAATAAACGAAACAGCGAATTGTTATATTTTGAAACTGAATATTTTATTAAAGCAAACAAAGTTTATTCAACTAACTTTGTTTCCATTTTGAATCATGACTTAGATTCTGATTTTATGCATTTATTCGTGAATAAAATACAAACAACACAACAATTGTTTTTATTTTCAGTCTGAATATTATTTGAATAAAAGAACGTTTATGGCTTTATTTATAAAGGTACCTACACATTTTAATTTAAAAGAATGTTCTTAAATTATCAGTGAAATGGCATTTTTTTATTAAAATACCAGCATAAAATAATAAGATTGGTTCGTTTTAAGTAAATTATATTATTCTGTGATTACAAAAAAATTAAATACATTGGTCTCAACTCCGGAGGGTTTTCTATCTCAAACGTTACTTGACTTTTTTTTCAATAGATAATATGAACAGTTACATAAACGTTTATGTACTTAGATCACAACTAAAAAAAATATTTTTCCCAGGCATTTCCACCATTTTAGCGCAGATCGCTATCAGCTCTGTGGTCACGAATCTATTTCAACGGGCGAGTTCTCATCGCACTCCGAACGTAATCTTTGGGCGGATTGCAATATCGCCCCGATATTGGGCAGGCCAAATATTGGACCGTGGACTCGCCGATATGGCCAGGTACTTCCTAGAGTAGAGATAGGAAAGGGTTAGAAAAGACATATCTGTTTCTCATGTGTACGCGAATGACAAAACTTTTTAAAATCATTTTACGGATAACTTCTATAAATTTATTTACATTTTATTTAAAACCTCACGTTATATACAAAAGTCGTAATGTAATTTCCACTGTTTTTATATTAGAAACATAGAACTCTACGATATTTTTAATGATTATAGAAATTTAAGTTGACGACGACGTATAATTGACGCAATAGCAGTACTTAGGTATTCGTATTCTAAATACATAAATAAAGATTCAACGAATACGCTACGTCGACATTTCGTAACTTATTACGCTTGAAACTTATAACGTATAAACAGTTTAGTGCCATGTTATAAATAATTTCAAAACAGAATATAAAATAAAATAAAAAATATAATAAGTATATATTTATTCACGGCGTAAGCACAAAAACAAGTACCAAAACTTTTATGTACTTGTACAAACATAGTCATTTGTAAGCTAAGTGAGTTTAGGCAATCAGCCGAAATGCTCTAGTTTTAGTGCCCTCGAAATACTCTGATTAACATCATAATGTAAATGCTGCCGAGGATTTATTACATGTTTACGTTAAGCATTTACTTCGAGACGAGATGTATACTTATGGGCCACCTCTACCACAGTATAGTGCTGTGCATTATCAAAATACAATTTATCTATAGAACAGGCCGAGTGCACCTGTCTCTGGCACCGGCAGTGCCGTGAACTATCGATGAAATTTTAACCGGTCACAGTTAGGTGGAGGTTTTATTAATTTTAATTGCCCAGCGATTGAATTTAAATTTGGTACACTTGCCGGTATTGTATGTCGTAAAGTATCGTTCATTGCGAAGTGATAAGTCAAAAAAATATTATTGCAATACAGTAGAATGTTAACGATTTCCCTTTCACTTGTACTGTTGCAGCAGCTATGAACGTGGTAAAGTATTGTTTTACTCGTTGATTGATTATTTCATCAACACAACAAATTATGTAGTTAATAAGTAGTGCCCAAGTAAAAACAAGAAAAGTAATGTGATGCGTGTAACAGTAAGTGTGCATATTTTTCACATACTCATCATCGACTATGTGAAAAAAAATCTGCAGAAAAAGGAAAGGTTTACCTAACATGCCAGGGCAGGTCAATCATTGGTCGAGATGGCTATCTTAAGGCCCAAAAACAAAAAAATATAAACAAAACATACCAGAGCGCTAACTAAAGTCCGTAAAAAAATATCGTTACCCGGACGATGATAAAGATGATAAAGCTAGTAAAAAACTTGCACTGAGATGAAGACGTTATTTCTTTGACTTTTACAAAAAATAAAAATATATTTTTGTTTTAATAGGATAGGATGTTGCATAAAATAGAAACCCAACTTAAAATCATATTATATCAAATTTACATACAATAACAAAACTATAAACGACAAAATTATTAATTGGAAGTTTTGAGATCAGATAGAGTGAAGGTCACTCGTTATTGCGCATTATGCAAATAGTAGTGTTGACATAACCACTCTAGTAATATCTTTATAGTTTTGAACAGATACCTACTAACGTATTAACTAACTAACGAACAGGTTTCTTTTTTTCTGCATAATTATTAACACCTTACATTTGCTACTTTAACACTGCCTATGAGTTCGATCTCTAAAGTTTTGTACTTTTTGGTTGAAAAAAATTTTAACATTAAAATTCTGCTAATTTCTTGTCAAAACTAAATGTTATCGATGTTACATAACATCACTAGCTTTTTAAAAGACCGTTTAGATTAAAACATCAAAACTCTAGGCACGTTGCATCAATGTTTCTTGTCACGACACCCCAGTCGTGGCTTAGCCAGCAAACTTGAAACTTCACAATTATTAGGCGTTTCGCAAGGAGGCGTGATGGGACCGATGGAGGTTTAGCAACTTCTGTTATCTACTAAATGTGCTAGTAAATTATATTTGAAACTAAGACTGCCTTTCTTTTGTTACTTTTTAAAAAAAAAACTGTGTATTTTCCTCCTTTAATAGTTTTTTGTACACCCTGTGGCAAGAAAACCCCAAAAATTTAAAAGCAGGGGCTTTAAAGTTTTAACACAAATATAATATAAGTTTTTACAAAATCAAATTGAATTACGCTCACAAAAATTTATCGACCGTGTCATCTGGGCTAATGCTCTTACCAACTGAGCTACGGAGGACATTAGTCAGCCGACGAATTTTTGTAAGTGCTTGCTACGCCAGTAATTCGATTTCATCAATACTTGGGGAATGTACCCGCATATATCCGATGGAAATATTTTTACAAATATTTGACCATCAGTTAAGAGAAAATCAGCAACTTATAATAATTTTCATAACTTAAGCAATTATTTTGCAAGTTTTTACGAAATCAAATTGAATTTCTCTCACAATTTTTCTTTTCACCGGATGACACATTCGATAAATTTTTGTAAGTGAAATTCAATTTGATTTCGTAAAAAGTTGCAAAATAATTGCGTAAGTTATAATAATATAGGTTTTTGCTTTATAACAGTAGGCGGTTAAACGTATACTCAAACAAAGAATTCTGCAAACTCAAACGAGATCCCCAGAGTCGAAACTCCCAAGTTATTGTTTATATTCGCAAGCTCTGCACTATTACTGTCAACTGAAGTAAACTTTAATAACTGTGATAAAGTTAAATGCCATCTTAACGGCCCGTTGATTGCAGCGCGCTGTTTGCCATGCATTTGCCATACATCCTCATACAACTCTCACTGCACACTACTTTGGAACTTAATCCCTCGTTTTACGGTTGGATTTCTGTTGGATTGTGAAGAAAGCCTTAATTTAAGGAGCTAGCGCGGAAATACATGATTGCTTTGAGCCTCTACACTTGCATCATGAAGTTATTGTGTGGAAACGGACTTTACGAAAATGGAACATCTTGAAAGAAAAATCTATTACTTGTTATTATTAATTAAAGGGCAATAAAATTCTGCAGACATTTCGTAAATTGTTGGAACTCAAATAAAAATATTCTACTCTTAAGTTAACTGTTATCTGATTATGCTATAAGCGTTCCCCGGGAATTATGTGCTCGAAGTACCACATAACAAAATCACTTTTACCATAGGTAAATAATTTCATCCTCCGTTTTACCCTGATCAAATCTTATTCACATGTCACAAAGTAACGAAAGTCATTTTGCTGGGTGGGTACCATTCTATATTATGTGTGACGAAATCGACCAACATCTTATTCTTAACAGAATTTAAGAACTACTTAATAATTTCTAATCAGGCAGTGCAAACTTAAAATCAGAATCCGTGGCATTTTTAATACCTTGATAAAAACTTGATTGATAATTCAAATATGAGAGCTGATGAAAAAAGAGATTTTTGAGACATTTGAATTCAAAAAACCTCTTTCCCCATTAGCTTAGCATTTGAACAGAATCTCATCAAGCCGCTAGTTTCGTTGTATTTGTTCTAAGCACACAAGTGCTTAATTGGCGACGTGAAAGCTCTTTGCTATATTTGCCACCGAACACTTACGAAAAAGCTCTACACTTTTACATTACACCCATTTGTGTTTAAATTTATAAAGTGTACTTTTAGTGTATATAGTGTAACATTTGTTAAAGGACAAACTTATACTGTTCTTTGTCAAACTATTTACTAAGCTATGATGGGATAATAATTCCAATTTAAAAAAATATATTTAATAATTCGATTTTTTTACAATTTTTTGCTAGTATGTCTTTCTTGCAAGGCCTCTTGTAGCTTTGATCGACAGTTCGAAGTAAAATCTCTGTGTATCAATTGCACCCCGGAAGCCTTAACCTTAACTTTGATCTTGTGACCGCCCCTGTTCCCTACGTAATAAAAGCTGTTTTGGTAGTTTACATGGGTATCCTGACGTGCTGCCGCTGTACATACTATTATTCTGTAGCAAAATTAAATTTATAAATTTTGTTAGTTTTGCCACAAAATAATGTTTGTACTTACACCTACTTATTTTAACCGAAACCCCCGTAATCAATCGCTAAACGTCGTTTATCTAGCCCTGTCAACCCACGGATCATTAGCAGTGTGTTACCAAATTGCGCGTTTCGGGGTTCCGCAGGTCACTTTCAACTGTCGCGAGCTGCGTGCGTAATTACGAACTTCGGTGCAGCACGAAAGGTCGCACCTCTTTGGAAATTAGTTTGGGTAACTAGAGTTTTAACAGCTGCGGTGGACTGTGTGAATTAACCATCTATTTTAAACAGAACTTCAATTTGTTGGTTCACTATTTCAATATTGTTGGTAAACAATTTCAATATGGTTGGTACATGCCTTAAGGCCTTAAAGAGAATGCCTTAAGGCATTAAGTCCTCCATTTGTACTACTCTGTTTGTGCAATAAAGAATAAATAAATACATGCTAAATACTAATCGTTGGTCCAAAACGGGCCCCGGGTCATTGCGTTTTTATATACGGTTGCTGGTTGTTGCTGGTGGTTGCTGGTTGGACGAGCGTGAATAAAGACCTAGAAAGATGCGCTAGATGGCGTAAGTAGCTTCTTGTGGCAGTCAACCCTATCGCGTTGCATGATAGTACGTCACTGAATAGGTTTAGTGTATTATGAATCATATTCCAGAGTTATAAGAATGAAATTATCTTGCAATGTATTTTTGTAGGTGTCTACACAAAAATGTGCTTGAATCTGAGGCAAACTGAATAACACCATATCGTTGACAACATTGAGTAGATATTTCTTTGAATTTCATTGCAAAGTCATACTTCTGTACGGAGTACTAGTACTTATTCTGTGCTCGTGTGCGAATTTTTGTTTTTTTATTTAAAACATATAAATGATAATCATGCTAAATAAATACAAATCATTTTCAACAAGCAGGTAGTAGCGGAGATAAAATTTTCCATGTTTATTAATATTTTGTCATAGATTTAAAATAAAATAAAGACCCATTACATAAACTAGCATTGATCTAATAAAAAAGGTAGAAAATTAAGTCTGCGTCGTGTTCGAAAAGGAAGTCTAGTCATCGATGCGCGGTCCTTGACATTTAACGAAGGTAAAGATGCACTTTGAGGCGAAATGATTGGATTTTTAAGATGCAAAATATTCTAAAACTTCTTATCTGCATACTCAATAAAGATCCGATGTAAATCACATACTTTGCTGTTCGTAGGTACTGAGATAAAGAAAATAAGAAACATTAATTTTAAAATTGCAAAAGAAAGATTACACATGTTTTTGTATCTTTGGCATTTATGAGGCTTGTATCTTAATTATAAAATAGGTAATACATTACGTGTATTTGATTTTCATTATAAAGAAAAAACGTGCATACCATACAAAACTATAAGTTGATTATTTTGATTAAAATCATATGAGCTTTTTTCAATATTTTTTCCATTTATGTTTAGCTACTCACTGACATAACATTACAATCATTAGCAATTATATGATTGTATGTATAAGTAGGTACTTGTTATTGCCCACCACTTGACCCTTCTCAACTTGAGGTCAAAAATGCTCAGGTACTGTTTTGCAATCGATATAATCGCTTCCGCCTTTTCGGATCAAGCTTAGTTAAAAATGTAATGTAATTTATTTTTTTTATTGAAAGATCGTGCATTCAAATTATAAAATTTAATTACTTGCATACTTTTCTTAGTGTTGAGAATTGGGAATTGGTGCCAGTACAGCAGAAGGTATTGGTTGACGACCTAGATTAACCATACCTCCGAATGAAACTGACAGCCGCGCCGGGACACTTGTCAACATTTTAGGCCTCTATGCATATATATATTATGACAAATCAAACGTACACCTACTATTGACGTTTAAACTTCAGTAATTTATAACATCATTATCATTTGTTGTTCATAAGTAATGGATAATTAATGCCACTTAATGTGTCTGTTAAAAGTAGTGCCATATGCACTGATGATGTGTCCTCCTGGCCGAATTTCGACTACGGCGGCCTATCTCAACAGAGATCAGCCAACTGCGCGGGACATATTATAGCGCACAAGTGTGTGCGCAATACACAGATGCACTCTCTGTTCCTTCACTCTCATAATTCGGTGAGACGGCAGTCCGACATGACTGTAGAGAGATCAGGCGCAGGACCAACGGCTTAACGTGCTTTCCAAGGCACGGGGGTGTTAACACCACCAACTTTCTGACTCCGGAGCTGTGTCTGAGTAATTTCAAGACAAAAAAACCCAAACACTCTTGGCCATATGCACTACTTTTACTATGACACAACTTTTTATCCTAGATATGATCCTAGTTTACAAATTAATCCAAGGTTGACAACCAAAACAACCTACCTGAGTGTTAATTTAAGGCACTTACTATTATAGCCATAAATCAATAACAGTAACATTGACAATAGCAAAAGCAACGTTCGGCATAGCTGCAAGCAAAGTGTCATTTCAA
This sequence comes from Pyrausta nigrata, assembly GCA_949316185.1. Classification (NCBI taxonomy): domain Eukaryota; kingdom Metazoa; phylum Arthropoda; class Insecta; order Lepidoptera; family Crambidae; genus Pyrausta; species Pyrausta nigrata. Next base: position 2,684,275 of record OX438943.1, read on the forward strand.
AGTCAGTTAAATCAATTTTCTATTCCTATTCCTATGCATATGCTATTATAGGCCTTTCAAGTCTATTGCAGACCTTTCATATATTGTCTCGTGTCTTTGAGAAATTGTTATCGTGTTACGTGTGCGACTGCCTCGTTGAACTAGTGGTCACCACGCTGGGTACTATTCACGAGGTCCCGGGTTCGAATCCCGGGTTGGACCGAAAGTGTTAAACTCAGACATAGCTCCGGACTCAGGAAGTTGGTGGTGCTAACACCCCCGTGCCTCGAAAAGCACGTTAGGCCGTTGGTCCTGCGCCATCTCTACGGTCATGTCGGTCTGCCGTCTCACCGAATCATAAGAATGAAGGAACAGAGAGTGCACCTGTGTATTGCGCACACTTGTGCACTATAATATCTGTCGCGCAGCCGGCTAATCTCTGTTGCGATTGCCCACTGTAGTAAAAATTCGGCTAGGAGGACATTATCGTGTTACGTTGAATGAAATATTGCAATGTGGGGGAGCCTTTAAATAGCCAATTTATATTTCTCATTTTTTTCTTTTTTCCATTTACTCCACGTAGCATAACATTGACGAAGGGTTTTTTTCCGACCCTACCGGTGACCGTGTGGCCCACAGCAATGTGTGCCACGGCCGTGTGAATTATTGAAGCGCAAACATTATTAATTGCGACACAACACGACCCGGCGTTGTTTATTGTTCTTTTGCTGACCCTCCCCAACCGTTTGGGAATTGGTGATAGCTTTTGGCATATTGTTAGGCGGCTTTTTACTAGAGATATCAGTTATGTAGGTAATCAACTGCGTGTTAAGTAGCAGGGCGAAAATGTTTATTGGAAAGCATTACATATTAGCTATCATAGACAATATAATTGACAACCACCTCCAAAGAAGTATAGAACAGATAGGTAGGTACAGCTGAAACCGCAAATAAAACAGGACAAAGCGAAAATTAGGTCTTTCTACCTTCTCTAGTAGTCGGTCAGCAATAAAAGAGTAAAGAATGATTTAAGGCATTAATTCCGCCATTGAACTTCTTTGTTTGTGCAATAAAGAACAATAAAGCGTCCTGGATTGTGCGAGCATATAAAATTAGATGAGATGAAGTAAATAGAGCAAGAAAGGAGAAGTGAAAAAGTCAGTAAAATACTACAACAAAGCAATATGGGCGACCTATAATGTGGAAGTCAGAACACCTAAGTGTAGGGGATTTCCTATGATAGTCATAAGCGATTGGTGCTTCCTCGTCCTCCGCACGTCTTGCGCAAGAGTGTCGCGCATGTACTTGTCGGACTATTAACTGTTCGCGCGCTCGAGAGTCAATTATACCAAGCCAGGAAACATCCATAAAACCTTCCTTAACAAAGGTAAAACAACGAAAGAATGTCAATCCTCAGATCATTGAAGCGATCTCTGACTTAAAGGTAATGCGACAGAATGGGAATGGAGTGAGCGTTCGCCCGTTTAGTCTAACCGCACCTTGAGACTCGCTAACAGTATGTAAAACAGTTCATACCAAGGCAAATATCAGACCAGGTCTTAGCATCTAAGATCCGGAGCATCATGAGCGCAATACACAAACACCTCAGATTATAATTCTCCCAAAACTCACTTACACATTCACAACAGTAACAGCGTTATATCCTAGTTTACCTGGTAAGTCCCTAGATCGGGTGCTTATTCTCCAAACAGAGCGAAATGCGCATATTTAATAAGCTTTCTAACTGTTGCTAATCTCATTTAAATATTTGCAACTGAAGGAAAGCAAGGACTGGCAGAGTGCCACAGTGAACCGCTGGCACAGGTGCTTGGCGCATCAGTAAGTCGTGTTTGACACAACTTTCTTTTTTGGCTCAACTAAATCCTATCTGATGGTTGTAACGGTAAACGCTTAGCAAAATTCACTTCCTAAACCTAAGGAAACTTTAGAATTAACACAATCACACAGTAACCGCATAGCAAAATTGGTATTCTTAAACCTAGGAGACTTTGAAATTACCATGTTGTATGGTTGTTGACGCTGTCACTACTCTATTAAAAACCATTTGAAGTAGTTCTGAATCTAGTGGTTGTATGGTGGACTAATTCGTATTTGACGTACATATCTGAGGAACTAATATTAATTTTCAAACTTAACTATTTTTACACTTAGTCTTATACAAAAAAAATATTTATTATTAATAACGATGCTATGCTACCTTATCATGATTCGCACTAGTGATACTTAAAATGTATAAGCATTACTCCTTCCCCTCATACTGTGGTCAAAGAAGCCATTGCAGTAGATGCACAGCATTCATATTTCATTTTCCTATGCGGCATTCGATTTCTATGCCTACAGCGCGTGGGCCATTTTGTAATGTAATGATAAATATCTGTGTCAAATTGAATTCAAACTCAATGCGGGCAACACTGAGTCTAATGTGTTGATTAAAAGGTATTACTTTAAATACAGTATCAACATTATAGCAAATATTTATATTCCATTCTTAAAACATAAAAATATGATATGTAGGTGTTTAATAAATAGCTTAACGGACTCGATTACAATGTGCCATGTCTAAGATTTAATTTACGTTCGGTTTTTCTCTTTCTCATACAAACAAACGAAAAGAGACAGACAGAGAAATAGACAGTTTAGTAGAAGTAGGGCTGTCATTCGATGACGACTAAAGTTTGACGAGAATACGCAAAAATTTGTAAAAGAAGTATAGGTAAGAAATCACATACCATTATTTTAACGTTTCAAAATTATTGTAGTCTGTCTCTTTTCGTTTGTCAAGCAGAAAAAGAGAGACTGAACTTAAATTTAATCTAAGACAGGGCACATTGAAATCGAGTGTATTGAATACTGAATACACCATTGTGTATTTAAGCAAACGATCCTGTACTGATTTTTCTATATTTTTGTCTTGATGTTTGTGATCTGATTTTATTGTAACGTAATCTGTCTTAGCAAAAGATTAAGAATCAGTAACCTTTTCTTTTTAGTACCTAGCAAATTTTTTTTGTTGACTATACCATAATTCCCACATGGTTGACTGATAGAGACTGCCTTAACGCATGAAATCCGTCAATGATTGTACTTTCTTATTTTTGTGTTATATTATTATGTTACAACTTACAAAGACTTAAAATATAGTTTTGTATAAATGTGGTAGGTAATTAAAAACTTAATTGATTTAAGTTTTTAATTCAAATTTCAAAAATAAGTCTACCAGTCAAATTACACGACAAATTAATAAAATTATTACAACACAGAAAATCATGCGTTTTTATTCATATTTCTAGGTTAGAAAATCACATGCACGTCTCGTTCCACGCTGAAGTTATTGCTCTCTCGTCCTTCCTGTAGTCAGCTAAAAGCAGTTGGATCCGAATTCCCTACACAAGGCTTGCACCTGAAACACACACGATATTTTATCACGTACAAAAGTCACAGACGTGAAGTAACAGGAATTCAATTTGAGTGTCTCTGGTCTGTAGACGGCGTTATGCCAACCGTGAGCGACGCGACGCCACCAAAGATTTTGCATAAACAAGCTCTTTGTGCATTTTCGGGTTTGCGAAAAGCCTTTGAGGGATCTTTTTCAGAATTTATTTTGGATCTGGCTCAACGATACCAAAATATATTAACTTAAATTATCGTTTTATACGTAATATCTTGGCGAGGTAATCTTGAAATTGCTTTTTTGTGTCTTTGATTCTGTCTATTTGGTTCGGTGGGGCTGATCAAACTTTCTTTTGTCTACTAAAGAAACAAAAACAGACTAGAATAATAATAAACCTCAAATTAGGTGATGCGATTTACATATTTTTTTTAAAGTTGTTGTGTTTTCGTCTAATGGTAATCATCATTGATTGATATCCTTACTAAATTGTTAATCAACTAACAGCTGTTTAGTTGATTCTTTCTAAATTATTGTAGACTTTCTTGACTGTCTCCGATACTGTCTGACTTAAAATTTGTCTTAGGCCCAGGTTTATTATCATTGACGGTTAATTTGACCGAATTCCCAAACAAAATACGTCAAATAATGCTAAACAGGCTGATTAAAAAATGAAAATGTGTTGGTGAACTAAGAGGCTTAGAGAGCTCTCAGAAATCAGGCCTAATATGACAGTAAAGTTATGATATAACAATAAAGTGTAATTAACTATCGTAGCTAAACTATCATATCCATCCAATCAAATAATACAAATAGTCAGGCAGGAATTTTCCAATAAGTATAACCGTTTCTGTGTCAGACTATTTTTGTAAACGGAAGGGTTGGTCGAACTCACTTAACAACGTGGTGTTTCACAAAAGTTCTGCATAAACACATTTTCTCCACATTTACATGTTTTCAGCGAGTTCATAACTGAAACAGTCGAAAGAAAAGCATGTAAATGAGGGATCTCTACGCAAAATATTTTTAAATTGCATTGTTTAACCCAGCTTCTGTTTGGACAGTATTGTAGGTTTTTCTTTTAAGCAACTGTTGTTTAGGATCAGTACTGTATTTTTGAAAAAAAAATCACGTAGGCACATATTACTTTTTATGAGTCACAAACAATGATTAAAAGATAAATACCTATATATAATCTTCAGAGCTTTCAACTTATTAAACAAACCACATTTTGTTTCCGAACTAGAATTTATTATGACTAGGGTCAACTGGATCGAAAAGCACCGTATTTTGAAAGTACCTGCATCTCGATATCGAACGGCTTCGCACACTAAGTATGAAATACCTAAGCAAGTAAGCTGTTTGTACCGATCATTTTCTACTGTATTCCATTCCTAAGTCTTACCTACAAAATAAGTTATTTTATAGGTTATTATAGGTAGGAAATGATGTTATAATTATTACGTTAATATAATTTACAAATAACGTAATAATTAACCGTCTCGCTAATATTTATAAATCTGCCTTCACCCTTGTTTAAAATATCAGATAGACTTGGCTTAAATTTCATAGACTAAAAACCCAGAATCTCCAGTAAAATGTATAAAAATGAGTGTTAACCCTTTCAGCCAATTAACTAACTTAACAAATTCAGCCTTCTATACTATTTTTAACCATTTCTAATAACCTGTTTCATATTTCAGCAAGTGTGGAATATAGTTATAAGTAATTATAATTCTTTTATTTCAGATTAAAAATCCATACATTATTGAGTTAATATACAGAATAAGTAATAGTACAAGTGTTAGTATCACTATTATATTTGATTAATCTAATGTTATAATTAATATTGTTGGTTAGAAGGTTAGGATTTTGTTTTGATATAAAAAACGCGTTGCAATAAAAGTGTTTAAGTCAACCGATGGGTAAGTGATATGAAGAGGAACGAAAATACTGAATTTATTTATATTCGGCATCCTTATACTTCAACCCCGAATTCCTTATACTTCAGCGCCAAAATCAGAGGTCCTTGTTACGGTCTACATAACACAACGTTAACGAGGATATTATTATGTCGTCTCTTAAAAGATGATTTTTACCTAATAACCTCTACCTACCTTTGTGGCAAGGATCTATTTATCCATATAAAATAAAACAAGACTTGAACAACTACATATTTCATTAAAGAAAAAAACTATTACACTTCTGATATAAGTTTATATATAAACTTAAAAGAAGTCGTACCAACCCAGATATTGTAGTCACCAGATAGTGTAGTAGTAAGTTAGATAAAGTTTTTTTATCATTACTATCATTATCCTTACCTTTTAACTATAATAAAAGCTAAAATAAGATAAAGACAAGATACTTTTTATTGCGCACTAGTTGCACATCACACACAGTATAATTATTTAGGGTTTATTGTTGCGAAAAGTATATTCTTGAAATAACAAGTAGGTAGACGAAAGTCTATAAAATTAAATTTGAACGGCGGATTCATTTATTTTATTATTGATCAATCTAAGTCGTGCATCATCTGTATGAAAATATGTTACAATTACACAGTTCGTACCTATTTGTTAACACCAGTATAGTCCGATCACTTAACTAAGTCCTTGCCACATTTATTTGATTGGGTGATTTTAATTTTGAAATTCTGAATTTCGAAATTAGCATTCTTTCAAACATTTAAATCACCCAATTATATCACAAGCGCTTACCATCCGCACCAACTATTGTCCCATTTGTCATCTACCTCTGCACCCCTGTACACGCTTTCAAGGACTCGGTTAGATAGTCGGGCTATAGAAATACCCCTAAGATATAAATTTATGTCACAAGTTGCATTCACTTCGCACGCCGACAGCGCATCCCAGACATTGTCCTTGCTACAGTAATGTCATCAGAACCTCCTTTCAAAAATACCTCACTCGAGTGCAGCGATTTGAATATTTAGCTAATCGACTAACTGGTAATCGATTACCAAAATTGTTGGCTATTTCTCTAATAGCTCCGTTGGAGCCGAAATAGATCGATTTCTCAATATTCTTCGAAATATCCTAAATAAGATTTTTATTCCGACGATATATTGAGGAGACCGATAGGTATTGAAAATAAGATTTGCATGTTTTTTAGAAAAGGAAATCCTAATTGGATAATCTGCAGCGGTCTTTTATCTTCATGGTTGGCCTTTACCTAAGTCTAGTAAGACTGGCCTCTATCAAAGTCGAAAAAGGTACAAATGTAATTACCTAAGTATAGTTCAGTAATACGATGTATACATTGTGACTGATACAGAACCCGTCATAGCAAATACACACAGAGGAGGTCATTTGCTAATTATTGGACCTTACTTTCCCTAGCTGAAGTTTTATAGTTTAGGAGATATGTAAATTTGTATACTTATCTGTTTTTTTTTTTTAATTTTACTTTCAAGCATACTTAACTATTTTTCTTTCAAAATTTCAGAACGTTTTTTTTTCATTTGTTAGTAGTTATAAACATTGGTGATTAAAATACGTTGAAAGTTACCTTAAACTATGCTTAAAAAATCAGATATTATGCTATGTTATGAAAAATATTTATAAATAAATTACAAGTAAAAAACCCTTTTTTAAAACAAGCTTTTATTTCCATGCGCTAAAAATTATAAAATAAATTTTCCTTTTAAACTTTTACGATCAAATAATAACATCATTACATAATTGATATTATATAAAAGCTTGTTCTTGTAAAATATAAAAGCAGGACTGGTCCAAACTGGAGAAGAGTTGCAAGAGATAGGACTCAATGGAAGGCGTTAGAGGAGGCCTATGCCAAGAGGCACACTGAAATCAGGGATATCCTATAAATAAATGAGAAAATACTCTGTATTGTAACTTGTATTGTAATCCTTGTCTTCAGAATAAAGGCTTATTATTATTATTATTATAAGTAAGGAACAACAAATAACGGCTTGGCTGCTAATACCATGGCTAGGTGACGAGTAAAATAGCTTGGCTACGAATTTAATGTAAACCAAAGAGTTAAAGAGCACTAATTATTACCCTAAAGTATTGAAGTCCCTTCAAAAATACAGCAAATAGGAAAACCAATTATTTTAACCTCGACTCGCCGTGGTCCTTCGCTGTGGTACTAGTCTGCCCAATAAACAGTGCAATTTAAAGGCCGAAGTGAGAGCGTCCTAATCCTTGCTTTCATGTTGAACAATTTAAGGCTTATTGTTTGTATGCCACTTGCAAGTTGTAAACTAATGCTGTTGATGCCTCTTGCGAAATTACACAAATCTAAGTTAAACAATCGATGCTACAGACTACAACAATTCTACTTTATATTTTAGTTTCAAGGTCTCCAAAACCGCAGTACAATCAAAACACAAAAATCTTAGACGACTTACACAGCTTACCATGCATTGTCATCTAAACAACCTGTACACTTCCAACTTCCAACTTGCAACCTTCAGCTCAATCGGTTGAAGATATTTGCTTCAAAATTGTAGTGCAATAAGTATTTGTGACATAACTTATCACCTGACTAGGTACAACTTGTCTTGGGTGTTAGGAGAAATGCGCCGCGTAAGGCATAAGTAAGCTTCATGCTTATTATTGTAACTTTAAGCTAAGCCTTATGCAGCGTTAACACAATTTCAGTTTGATTTGAAGTTATCCTTCTCCTAGACAGGCAAACCAATGCTGTTGACGCATATCTCACCAAAATTAAACTCGTCAAAGTTTACCTACCGATGCTACAGACTCAAAAAATTCAACCTCAATAATTATAATCGAGGACTCCAAGAAAACCCCTTTTGACAAGTGTATACCTCATGACTGAGGGTCGTGATCATTATGTATTAATGAAACACACACAACGATTTCTAGGCAATATTTAATGGAATGGTTTGCCATTGCCTTTTCCATCTCCCACACTAGCCACTAGTGTGCAGGTTTCCCTCATGGTGTTTTCCTTCACCGTTAGGTAGCGATATCTTTGAAAAAGACTGTTGGTATTTAAGTTTTTGTACAAACTTATTGGTACAGGCGGAGACAGAACTCATGATCTCACGAATGAAAAGTGAAGTTTTCTCCACTTAGCTATTACGCCTTTTCTTCACACCAAGAAACCCGATACACCAAATTCCTAAACGAATTGAAGCAACGGAGTTAAACTCGCATGCTTATTCTCTGCAAGCCCTTTCATTTGATACGCATATTGTAAGGAAGCATAAATAAACTTAGTCCGCCATTTTTAGAAGTCCGCCTTATTTGATTTGGAGTGACGTCACCTTGTTTATCGAGTTATTCTTAGCAAGCCCTTTCATTTGATACCCATATTACAGGAAAGCATCAAAAACTTAGTCCGCCATCTCTAGGAGTCCGCCATATATGATTTGGAGTGACATCACCTTATGTATTGAGTAATTCTTAACAAGCCCTTTCATTTGATATCCATATTGTAAGAAAATATACAAAACTTAGTCCGTTATCGTTCGAAGCCCACCATATCGGATTTACAGTGAGGTCACTTTTTAATCCAATTATTCTCAGCAAACACTTGGATTTGATACCCATATTGTAGTAGAGCATAAAAAGCTAAGGCCGCTATGTTTAGAAGTCCGCCATATTGGATTAAGAGTGACGTCACCTTCTATATCGAGTTATTCTCAGCAAGTTCTTTCATATGATCCCCAAATTGTAAGAAAGCATAAAATCATAGTCCGCCATATTGGATTTGGAGTGACGTCACCTTATTTATGGATATGTCATCAGCAAGCCCTTTCATTTGATACCCATATTGTAGGAAAGCTTTAAAAACATGACTATGTTTGTCCTTTATCTTTAAAAGTCCGCCATATTAGATTTAGAGTGACGTCACCTTATTTATCGAGTTATTCTCAGCAAGCCTGTTCAACTGATACCCACATTGTTAGAAAGCAAAGAAAACTTAGTCTGCCATCTTTAGAAGTCCGCCATGTTGGATTTGGAATGACGTCAATTTATTTATCGAGTTATTCCAAGCAAGCCCTTTCAATTGATACCCATATTGGAGGATTTCATTTACAAGTCGGCCATTTTGATTTTTTTAGTAACGTCACTTTATTTTTTGAGATACTCTCAACAAGCCCTTTCATTTGATACTAATATTGTAGAAGTGCATTGAAAATAACAAGTCCGCCATCTTGGATGGTCCGCCATGTTGAATTTAGAATGACGTTATGCATCTTACCATGCATTGTCATCCAAACTAAACGTGTATACAAAATTTCAGCTCAATCGGTTGAAGATATCTGCTTCAAAATTGAGTTGCAAGATTCCACCCGAACAAACATACATAGTTAGTTACATTGCAAGCTAAATAAAAGCTTGTAAAAATAAGTAAGTATGAGTATTCGTGGTCACACCACTATCTCTGAACATGTTAAAACTGGATCCTTAGCAACATAAATCATAGTTAACATAATTTATGACCTCAACTACAAACTGTCGGCGAAATTCTCGCGGCTACAACCTTGTTTTGTTAATTGCTTTGACTTTGACTATTGTTTTTAGAATAGAACTTTGGACATTATTTTTAGACGCTGCGGTTGCGACTAAAACTGAGAAAATTTGGATTTTTAGTACAGTCAACTTTTGTTTAAAAAAATACGTTTCGTTTTCGAACGAAAGGATGGCCGAATCGAATACTTTGTACTAACGTATGTAAGTAACTTTTGAGTATTGCAATAAGGTCAAGGTAATTTTATAGCCTATCGTCTAGGTACACTCTAAACACTGATCTTTTAGGAAAGATAGATAAATCTAACTCAATTTCCCATACTTTAAAAATTGGGACTTATTTTTGACGTCATATTTAGACGGCCTCCACGGTCGATTTGCAAGCTGGTTTTCATGGTGTCAAAAGAGACGTTGAAACCGTAGACCTCAGAGACTTCGACTGAAGCGTTTGACCCACTTTCTGTATTGTCCCGGGTCTGGGTGTTGTGGTGCATCAGTTGTTTTTAATTTCAATATTACAAGTGCTTGCTAAAGCACTTGCTTAACTTTGTAAGATGCTGAACTTACTTTGGGATAATAGCTGCAATGTATGTGATGTCCAATATTTAGGTTGCCCCACGGCTGCGACGACTAACTTCACCCCCTTTAAGTTTTTACGTCGTGAAAAATGCGTATATCCTTCATAAAATCTCTAACTATCTCCACACCAAAGGACTTGTCCATTAATGGTTTTTTATTCGTCAATATTTCTAACCAGAATAAACAAAATATTATATGAAAGAGTTCACAAAAACTAGCCTTTCTGCATAATTAATATATTTTTTAAGGCCTCCGATTTAAAGAAAAATTGAAATTATTTTTTCTCTTTGTCTGTACATAAACCGCATCTTTGCCTAGATCAATTAACGCATGAAAAAAAAAATGACAGCAAAATTGTTATTCCATTGACAGTAGTACCTATTATATAATCTGTGGTAGTACCTAGTAGTATTTATCCACCAGTGGAAAGGCAATGGTACATAGCCATACAGCCAGGAAATACAAGTAAATGATGTCTGTTACAAAACATATTTTTTCTCAAAAACGGAGGCGTTTAAAATTCTGATTTCTATGGTTATGTGTTTCATATTTTTGTAGCTTAAAGATAAATATAGGTTATTGGTGGTTGGTGATATCTTGGAATAAAAAACCAGCCTCCATACAAAAAGAGGACAAGTCCTTTCATCTAAATCAATTCTGCTGTTTAAACTAGTTCTATGTTTAAAATCTTTTGTGTTCTTTGTTGCAGAATTGAGAGAAGCATTCGAAGCTGAGGCTCAGGAGGTGAAGAAGCCTCGCCTGCTGCTCACGGCCGCCGTGCCAGTTGGCCCTGACAACATCAAGAGTGGTTACGACGTGCCTGCTGTCGCTAGGTAAGAAGAACATTTGTTAGTAAAGAAAGAAAATTTATTTTGCACACAAATATCGATCGTCTGTGTCGTCCGGTGGAACTTGAACCCGCGACCCTTCGCTATTCGGGTAAATGCTCTTCCAACTGAGCTACGTAATATAAGCTATTTTTATTATTCAAATGGGTCCCCCGACGTGCTGCCAACTGTACTTCGTAAAATGACTTTTTTGGAATCCAATGAATGACTGCCTCCTTGGCCTATTGATTAGCACGCTAGCTTCTATCCAAGAGTGTCTGGGATACGGCCATGTTTTTGGGTTGGTGGTACTTCAGATCGGAATGCACGTTAAGCCGCCCTGCGGCTGCGCTTGATCTCTTTCCGGTCATCTTGGATTGCAATCTCATCTAACTTGAAGAGTGAAGGAACAGAGAGTATGCCTGTGTATTGTGCAAACTCGTGTGCACTATAATATCTCCCGCGCAGTTGGATAATCTCGGTCTAAGAAATTATGTTACACTTCGCAAATCCTAGTTGAGATTGTGTACTTACCTACCTACCCCGTGCCTTGGAAAGTACTTACGTCATGCAGTTGGCCCTGAGCCTGAAATCCAAATAGTAAAATGCCGAATCAAATAAAATTATTGTTTTATTAAATAACAGCAATTATACAATAACAACATCCGGTGCGTTTCGAAATCAACTCGCTGTTCTGCACCCCAATGTCATTGAACCCACGATATTATATCATCATAACACTTAACAATGAAAAATAAACATCGCGAAAGTCGAGCCATAACCGCACGAAGACGCATTTCTATTTAAATACTGACCCAAATAAATTATTCACGGGTACACAAAAAATATTGTCGCACCGAACGACATTGCGAAATTTTCTCTCGTTAATATTCAAGCTAGTTCAAACTGCTATACATTCTCCCAGCGAAATACAATACGCCAGTACAATACCAGGCTTCATAACCTTCAGACGATATTAAGCTTTATCTTTCAAGCTGTAAGAGTGACGGGATTTCTAACCGCATTCGAGTTACAATACTTCACCGCAGCGTTCATCTAATGTGTCGTATGAAGTCAGTAAAGTGGGTACAGAACCAAGTTGTCCATTGAAGCCTGGGCTCATTGTGTCGAAGTTAATTCATAAAGGGCGGTGCACAATGCTGGTCGGCCGCAAACCGCACAGTTTCATGTAACGACGTAATTAGATTAATGTAGTCGTGTGGCCTTTAATTGTTTTAAATAGGTGGGAAGTTTGGCCACAGAATGAGTCATTTGGGGCATGTTTGAAAATTAACGAAACGAAAAACATTTCCTAAAAAAAGAAACTGTATTCTACAACAGGTTCATAGGTTTAAAATCTGTAATTGACTTAGAGGGGTATAACAATAATCTCCTTATAGTAAGATTTGGGCCTTTACCTTGTAGTGGGTCGAATTACGGCCTACATTTCTTACATGACTAAAAATCACGACATAGTAGTACACGATCGAATAGCAACAAAAAGGTAGAGATCCACATCTAATATGTAAGAATCGGTTCTTACATTTTCCATTTGCGCTTTCAATGCGTATTTCACCTGTGTGCTCTCACCTCAACAATGAATCGTCTATGAAAGTTCCCATTGTTCTGGGTAAAAATCGAGTTCAATAAATTCTCAAGCAACAACCCGTTGATGATTGGCAACCTTCAAACGTAACTATTCAACTCGAAAGCTAAAGTCGTCAGTCATTGAAATGTGACAAAAATATTATTTGCAGTTTGGGAGATTGCACCGAGAAAATGGATTGAATGCCAAGTTGAGATGTAGATAATGTCTCTTCAACAGAAACGAGGATTCGAATTTTGCATGATGTTCAATTTTCTGTAATGAGATATCTCCGTAACGCCAAAAATTTAATTTTTCTAACCAAAGTGTGTAAAAATCCTTTTATTCATGAGGTTCCTAATATTACAATAGAGTTTTCATCGTTAGACCATCAAAATAAAACCTCATCTAGCGTTCAAGCAGGGTCATAATTGTGTACTTAGTTATATATTTTTTTATAAATATGATTTTGTATATAAAGTTAACAATGATCTTATTGATTTGTGAAGTAAATTTGGCACTGCCAAATTGCCAATATGGAATGCACGTTCCTGAAAAATCAGGTTTAATAAAACGTTTAAGGCCCCATAAAAGTCAAATTGGACTTGTGTCCAGATTTTTTTTATTCCTATAATTACTCTATAACTTTTGTTATCAACCAGTTACCTGGACTTCATCAACTTGATGGCATACGACTTCCACGGCAAATGGGAAAGGGAGACGGGCCACAACGCGCCCCTATACGCCCCTTCATCCGACTCTGAGTGGAGGAAACAACTGTCTGTGGACCACGCCGCCCACTTGTGGGTCAAGCTAGGGGCCCCTAAGGAGAAGCTCATAATTGGTAAGTGTTCAATAAATTTCACAATATAATACATACACTACTACAACCGACACGGAGTGGAGGAAACAACTGTCTGTGGACCACGCCGCCCACCTGTGGGTCAAGTTGGGGGCGCCTAAGGAGAAGCTGTTTAATAATTTCACAATATAATACATACACTCCTTCGATCGACTCGGAGTGGAGGAGCAGCTATCTGTAGACCACGGTGCTCGCCTGTGGATCAAGCTGGGGGCGCCTAAGGATAAACTAATCATTGGTAAGTGTGATGTTACAACGCGATAAAGTATGCAGAAATTTTCTTTAGAGGTATATACAGGGTGGAAAAATCTATGGGCCTTGGAGGGTAACCTTAAATCCTTTAGTTAGCTTATTTTACGGTAAAAGGACATTCCTATCAGCATCAAGATGGCGGGACCAAGCTTCCGATTCAAAATGTTTAATATCAGGGTATAAGTGCATCATTTGTACCATTTGTACCCTGACCTAGACGTTTGTACATCTGAAGACAAAAACGGCACATCGTCATTTTTCTGGTCCCGCCATTATGACGTCAAAGTGGCGGGACCAACTTGAAGCGCTGCACACACAAGCATAATTTTAAGTACTCGATTAGTACTGCATTTGTACTTCCTATATTATACTGTACTGTTTTCGTGGTAGCAATAACTGGATTAAAGTAATGAAATCAAAACGCTGATCCCGCCATTTTGACGTATCTGTAAATTGGCGCATTCCTATCAAAGTCACTAAATCACACAAAAAAACATAAAACAAGACAAGAAGACAAGAACAAACACAATTTCGTGCCGGAGCCTACTGCGGTCGCCAGATGTGGGGGAGGTGCACTGTCAAGTCGTCCATACTACTACTTTAGTAGCGAGGAGAATAGCAAGTGCGAAATATCTTAAGTGTGAACAGACACCATTGTTCTCAGACTGAGACTTCTCATCGAGGATCTGAAGAGGTCATTAAAATAAACATAAGTAACCTGCTTTAGGCCCCCTTCCCCTATTTGCATGCCAAACGGATTATGGAGCAACAAATTGATGATAACTTTTTCCCTACAAGGCTTACAAATCTGAGACAAACATCACGATCATGTACTCAGCTAGTACAAAGTCTTATTATGTGTATTTTTGTGTGATTTAGCGACTTTGATATGAATGCACCAATTTACAGATACGTCAAAATGGCGGGATCAGCGTTTTGATTAAATTACATTAATTCAGTTATTGCTACCAAGAAATCAGTACAGTATATAGGAAGTACAAATGCAGTACTAATCGAGTTTAATGAATTATGGTTGTGTGTGCAGCGCTTCAAGTTGGTCCCGCCACTTTGACGTCATAATGGCGGGACCAGAAAAATGTCGATGTGCCGTTTTCATATGTACAAACGTCTAGGTCAGGGTACAAATGGTACAAATGATGCACTTACAGCCTGATATGAAACATTTTGAATCGGAAGCTTGATCCCGCCATCTTGATGCTGACACATTCCTTCATATTTAAAAAGAAACATACTGCATTCAAAGATATTTAGAATTCGCTTGTCTCTGTATGCTATATAATTTTCGTTAAATAATTTATTATTGAATAAAGTACTCTCGTAAAAATAAGAGCTTATGAGCTTATTTGGGCTGAATGCCCATTATCCATTAAGCCTTCAAAGGACGGGTCCGCAAATAAAACTACAGCCTTAAATCCACCTGCAGCAATAAAAGTTTCTGAAAAACTCCAACTGGCAGTCGCAAATCAGCGGGTCCAGCTCACCCGTCGATCAGCGAAGTAATAAATCTGGCACATGCACACATATCTTCGGAAGCCTGCGGTGACTCCGTCGCAGCGCGTCGCAACGCCGCCCGCGACGCATTGCGACACTTCACTTACGCAAAATTAGCAACCAATCTGTTATCTAAGATTAAAATCAGTTTTTACTATTTGCTTATCCACTGAACAGTTCACGGTATCCAAAGAGTACATTATACTTCAATATGCCAAAGCTGCCAGTGTCAAAATACGCATTTAAGACGAAAGAATAGCAACATTTCTCCATACAAACGTAGTCCCCTGTTTCCTCCCTGGATATAGACTAAGGTCGAAAATTTTTTTTGCTATATTATCTGCATTTACTTCGGCTATGCTCCTATGTTTCGTTTTTTCCGATATTCGAATTAACACAGGAAATATGGGCTTTCAAACACTAAGAAAATTGCCAATTTTCAACCTCAAACTTTAGACGCTCGCCAAATAAAATCTACGCACATTAAGACAAAAACTAAAACATAGGAGCATAGTCCCATCCTTTGTTTAATTATTTTTGAAAACAATATTATCATTAGTAAAGTTTTCGTCGAGAAAACAGGGGACTACGAAATGCAGTTTTGGTCAGTTTTATGAAGCGAAATTTGGTCTGAGCTGCATTTGTCCTTTTCTTGCTTTAAGAGGAGAGGTTTGGGGGGTGGGTAATGTCATAACAAATACGTATACGTACAGTGATGCTTTATAGTCGATAATTATATCCATATGCCATTGTTGGCCTAATCGACATCGATGCATTAGGTTATTATATTGTCTTAATAATTTGTCTTAATATTTTATATCATTAGCTTTCATCACTTTGGCTTTTAAAGGTCAACTACTCCTACTCCTCAGTGGTGTTTCTATAGAAGAAAAAAGCAGTTCCATTGCTGACTCCTACAATTACTGTGCACATACATGTAAGCACTTACTGAGGATGTAACGTAAGTTGATTCATTTCAATTCGATAGATTGTACCCTAGCTGATTTCTAATGTCGGTGGAAGCTAATTATAAGAAATGGATTTTACTAGCGGTTGCCCACGACTTAGTCCGTGCACATGTCGAATTTACCATACAAACTTCCACTTCCATTTTCACGCCCTTAGAGGATGAGTTTCCAAAAATCCTGTTACCTGCGTCATTCCTAATTTCTAACCAAAAAGTTAAATACAACATTTTATCGATTTAGCTCCATAACTGACGGAGTTTCATACAAACTTGCCCCTCCTTTTTTTATCCCGTTAGGGAATAAATTTCCAAAAAACCTTACTTATTGCACCCCTAGACCTCTTATGGAACCTTTAATTTGGAGTCTCTAGACGCAGCAGTTTGGGCTGTGGGTTGATATGTCAGTTAGTCATTAAGTCAGTTTTCATTTCTATATACATATTTAGAAGATAAGGTGAGTGAAGGCTTGTTGGAATATCCACCAAGACGTCTAATAAATTACATTATATATTGTATGGTTTATAAGCACACTGTCGACAATCTGCAGATGCATACATATTTTTACTTTCTACAGGAGGGACATACTTATGCCAGCTTCAAACCAATTAAACAAATTGTTTCATAATATAGTTTTTATTCCGCCAATTGCGAACCACTTGTTAGTAGATATTATTTACAATCATCTTTAAAACTAAGGTAAGTAACAAAGAAAGAAAAACGATTTTATTATTACATCTATGAATGTCGTTACACGAACACATTAAGACTGTAACAACAACATTCTGGTCAGACTGAGCCCGTCTTCTTGCGAAAGATCATCAGTTCTAATTTTCGCAAACATCGCAGATGCGCTACAGTAACGAAAAAGTCCAAGCAGAGCCCTGAATCCGTTGTTATAGGTGCTACAAACGCAGCATAATCCTGCACCTAATATGACATTGTTCGAGGGTATTGTATCCACTTTTGTCGGTTCTCTTCGCCCAAGATCCATCTCCGACCACTGTTATTGAAGGAATTCCGTCGTTTTCCGTCCACGCCAACATTTAGAATAATTAGCCTCTTGTAGCGATCGCTTCGTGTAAAGCACATGATGCTTGTGCAGGTTGACTTATTTGTGTCGGGCATATGAAACATAAGTATTCATGAATCCTGCATTTTATACGAAAATGATGTTTTTCCGTTTAGCTGTCATAAATAAACGACATTACTTCATTTTCTTTTAAATATAGTGGATTTCAACTTGTTATTGTTGCACAATTAGATAATGTCTTGTTGAAAGGTGTTGTCATTGTTGTCAATCAATCTCAATAAGCAAAAAGTTCCGTTCCACGTATGAACAAAATTAAAAATAATAATTACTCTATAATTTCACAAATATTAAGCTTTTGCAAAATCATTCTTGCTGTTAAAGTAGATTGTCGTGTCGTATCTTACTAGTATATTTGTAAAGATATAAAAAATTATGTAAATTATTATTTTTGTAAAATATTAATTTAGTAACCAACTCGTAGTATGAGTGAACTGGAAAATGTCATCTGTCACCTCTCCGTGTTTCTAGGTATATCTTTGATAAACTATATTAAAGGATATAATCATGAAACACCACGGCACTTATTTTCATTTTTTTTATTTTAAATTAATTATGTAACATGTTCAAGCTCCTATATAAATAGCAACGTATCTACACATCTTGCATAATGCCCTGTTATAAAAATATAATAACGTAAATATTAGAATCAAAACACGAATTTGATTCAATATTGACTCTACAATAACCTGAATTTGAATAACTTTTTCTTCTTTGTTTTTATAGTTCTAAGACACTTTCCACCAAAAAGAATTGTGTATACATAGGCTTTATTTTGTATTGCGTACTGTTTTGCGCGAGGTCCAGTGCGCACACACACTAACTTACGCTACTCACACATGGATAAAGCAGTGCGGGGTGCGGGGGCGGCCGCTAGAGCATGCATCGAGACAGCAACAATTTATTCAAAAACCCATTTTTCAAATGTCACTTAGACCGCGTTTCCTCTTAATAGAAAAGCAAACACCCGATATTGACTATTTTTTTATTATTCTCGGGTGTTAACATAAATGTACCACAGAAGAAGCGACATATTATGTTGCTTCTTCTGTAGTTTTCTTTTTCTGATCGATTTTGAATAGTGAAATAAATGCTTAGCTAGAAATTGGCAGCTAAATCCCGTAGTTTTCAGCGGTGATGTTTGTGTGATGAGCTCGAGCATTTGTACCTGAGTCATGGATGTTTATAAAAGTATATGTCTATTTGTTATCAAATGTAAGTTAAGGGTGGCGTGTAATAACGCAGGTCAATGTATGAATCAACTCCAGCGTACATTTTAGCTGGAACAACAATTCTTTGTACCCAATTTATAAACACACTTTCTAGTTAGAATATCACACGTTACTCTCAAGTTTTACCTCTATTCAAAATATAGCGGAAAAGAAAATTCGTTTCTTAGAACTAAAATATACTGGTACAGCTATCCAAGGAAAATGTAATGCAGCAAATTGTAGAACTCATCAAAACGCAGCTCAGCAAAAGAGAGATGGTGAGGAATATCTTTCAAACTGTAACATTTTCGTGCAGCATCGAAGTATAAGGGCGGGGTCTCTAACGCAGCGATTTAAAATTCAGTATACTGTGACCCAACAATTATTTTGTCAACTTTCCTTCTAAGACTGTCATTAAACGTCACTTAAAATTAAACGTATAAAACCTTGACGACTCAAGGTTTTATACGTTTAATTTTAAGTTCCATTTTATCATTATTATAGTTTACCAGCAGGCCCACCATCTAACTTGAAAGCTATCGCGACTATGATTGCAATACACTGCCATTTTTTTCATTAGTTTGAAAGCTATCATCGATTTCCTGTCGTTAGTTTAAGTAAACCGATAGGCTTGCTGTATTGTTTTTTTTTTTCAGAAACCAAAGTACCTACCTACGAATGTTATTATTGTTATTTAGAAAAATAATCTAATTGATCCATGA
The DNA here is from genome assembly GCA_949316185.1 of Pyrausta nigrata. Taxonomy (NCBI): domain Eukaryota; kingdom Metazoa; phylum Arthropoda; class Insecta; order Lepidoptera; family Crambidae; genus Pyrausta; species Pyrausta nigrata. Next base: position 2,703,758 of record OX438943.1, read on the forward strand.
TTTGCAAGTTGTCAACATTCAATTCTTAAATAGCCTTTCGAATAAGAACCCTAACCCTTCAAATAAAAATACCTTCAATTCCAGGTATGCCAACATACGGCCGCACCTTCACTCTGTCCAACCCGAACAACTTCAAGGTGAACTCCCCAGCCAGCGGGGGAGGCAAAGCAGGAGAGTACACCAAGGAGTCCGGATTCCTCGCTTACTATGAGGTAAAGTACAACTCTATAGTACTATTACAGCACAGTCGGCAACACGTCAGGTTACCAATGTAAACAACGAAAACAGCTATTATTACGTAAGGAATAGAGGCGGTCTCAAGCTCAAAGTAGGGTAGCCTGACGTGCGGCTGTGTGTACACAGAGTATTCAGTCTTTTCTAGCACCCAATGGAAGAGAGACACTAGTTTACAGATAGAGTTTCTTATCTTAAGTTTAGAGTTTCTTAACATTTTTGTAGCAGTTACTGTTGATTTAGTTTGTTCTGGCGCTCGTATCAACATTGGCCAGATTGTCGGAGTCGTGCCCTGAAGCGCTAATAGGGCCCAAAAAAAGGAGATAATATGTATACAATTAATATAGGATAATTTATATACGGAGTGTGGTTTCGTATTGACCTTTTTATTATTGAGATTCACAAGTGGAATTTACTGTTCTAAAAATACATATATTTTTCAATTGAATTAGAAAAAAAAATGTTTTAGTGAGCAATATTAATCACTTTTAAATATGAAGCTGGTCACTCCAGCTTTGTGAAAACACTTATAAAAAAATGAAGTTATAAGTAACGCGCCGCCCATGATTGTTGATTTCGTCTACTTGACATTATTCGATTTTGACCTTGCGTGCAATTTATATAATTTTTCGTAATTCTGTTTTTTTTTTTATAAAAGGTATATTTTATTTCAATTACTTATTTCACAAACAGTTTAGTTACATTCTGTCTCCAAATTCACTAGAAATAAGTGACATAAAATACAAAAAAACTCATACACAATTTTTATTTTTGCCCTCGTAATCCTGAAAATGGCAGTCTAATATATTATCAAAGCAGCAACAGATAACAGAAAAGTAAACATTTCTACGGACCATGTTTTTGGCCGAAAAATGTACTCTACTTAATTCTTTTGGGTAACAAAAGACTCTTGAAATTTTATTTAAGAAAGCGATCCCCTTTGGAACGGGCAAACAATTTTAGCGAAATCTTTGAGGATATTGTTAAGTTAAATGCATTGTTTAACAGGATAAATGAAACGGAATAATTTCCAACGAAAATAATCTAGATTTTAGTATGACCTAAGGAAGGTTTCGCTAATATTATGCAAAAAGGGTGCTTAGATAAAAGCAAACATTTCGCTGTTTTCTTGATAGGAAAGGAATTTTAGATGAGACATTTCTGTGTTTTGAAATCTAATAAGATCTTTACATTACTTCCATGCAGAAAATGGTTTAAAGTTGTTCTTACGTAGAATTTGTTATGTATCTTTGGTGTTTGTAAGACCTAGTAACCTTTCAACATCTGATCATTTCGAGGTCATCGATTATTAAAAGTGGTTCTTTTGATACCATGGAACCAAATTGATCGGTTTTAAAAACGTGGGATTCCCATACAAAATCATATTAATTTATCGGTCAATTATGTCCAACAAGTCTATGCGTCAATCGCACGCGACTGTTATAGGACATGCCTTTTCCACCACCATCCGGTGAGTGGAAGTGCAGATAAAATAAGCAGATTTATCACATTTTAGCTTCTGAATAATTGTTTAGACCAAAAGCGTCGGTGGCGTAGTGGCTAGCGGGTTGCCTCTCATGCGGGACGTACCAGTTTGAGTTTCCAGGTGTCGTCATGTATCAATGACTTTTTCTGAGTTATGTTCATTAGTTGATCCACTAACAGATGCTTTTACGGTAAAAGAAAACATCGTAAGGAAACCTGCACATTCGGGCGACTGAATGTGTAACCATGATCTAAACTGGTCAGGTTCCCTGTTAAAAAGCTTACGAAGGTCAGATGGCAGTCGCTCCACTGCAAATACCTGATCTGCTATATGCTGGTTCATGGTCCTTAGCAGACTCTGGGCCTTCGCGTGCGAGTGTTCAACCGGGATAACGCTCGGATGATGATGAATAATAGTTTAGACCAAAACCTTTTAAACCTGTTGTTTAAGCTTTCTAACGCCACCATTATTTTTGCAAGGTATGCGAGATCCTCCGCAACGGTGGCGCCTATGTATGGGACGATGAGATGAAGGTGCCGTATGCTATCCACGGAGATCAGTGGATTGGTTTCGACGATGAGAAGTCCATCAGGAATAAGATGAGGTTTGTTTAGTGGATGATGAAAATAATACATCAGGGACCTTAATCAAGATGCAATCTATTCTACAGCGAAGTTAATATCGCTAACAAAATGTGCAAAACTTACCCCATCGAAACATCATGATATTTTTGCATACCTACTACATAATATTTTGACGTTTCGTTGGCGATAGCAAAGTTTGATGCAGAATAGATTGCATCTTGTCAGATCCAAACTCTTGCGAGATAATTTGAGCTTACAAATTATTGTTCTCTTTATTCATTTCTGTTCTTATCAAAGGAACACAGAATATCGTATTATACAACGTTATTGTTATATAGTACGGTCAGTAGTACTTAAATAAGCATATTTAATTGCAGAATATTTCCATTCATTATGGTGTACTTATTTGATCTCTAGATGGATCAAGGACAACGGTTTTGGTGGTGCCATGGTGTGGACAGTGGATATGGACGACTTTAGCGGTGGCGTCTGCGGTGAAAACGTCAAGTACCCGCTCATTGGAGCTATGAGGTCAGTCACTATATTCAACACATTATACGTAACAATTGTTTTGAATCTATCTACGTTACTCTTGCGTACGGCTAGAAAATGGAGTTCGTAGCTGTTTTTGTGTTTGCTAAAGAATATGATCTAGATACTTTCAAGAACAGGGTGAATAGGATATTACAAATCAGACATTATCTAATACTCGGCCGCATCGTCACTAACCATCAGATGGGAATGCGGTTAAATGTCTGTCTGTATTTAAAAGAATTTTTTTTTTGTTTCTGATAAAAAATTGTAACCGATCATCACCAGTTTATTTAAATGTCTTGACTCTAAATTTATTGCTATTGGTAATGAAAAAAACATCTTTGGCTTTATCGCGTATTTCTTCGTGTATATTTAATGAAATAAAATCTTGTTTCAGAGAGGAACTCCGAGGTATTTCCCGCGGCAAAGACGCCAAAGACGTGGACTGGGCCTCAGTGGCCTCCAGCGTGGTCATCGAAGTAACTGAGAAGCCTGAGCCAATCAAGATCAGCCTGTCGGACGTACTGAGCCGCGTCAAGAAACCTTCGAAGAAACTCATCATCAGTAGCAACAGCAATGCCGTCAATGATAAGTCAAGTGAGTTCATATTCTTATTTTGACATATATTAGGTTCATCCTGGTAAGGTCCATTTGTGCACGTCCCGATCAGCTGTTCCGGACTTTATCAAGGTCTATTATCTGAGTTGGAAGCCCACTTGCACAAGTCTGGATTAGCTAATCCGGATGGTCCACTCGCGCATGTCCGGATTATCCGGACTGGCGCTATTGGGCTTTCAACTCAGATAGGCCTTGAATAAATCCAGATTGGCAAATTCGGACGTGCGCAAGTTAAGGGGCGCAAATACGAACCCCTTGCTGGTGACTATGAGTTTGTGCCGTTTGGCATTGAAACATGTGGACCGTGTAGACCCAACAAAAAATCAACGTGTTTCGGAAAGAAAGTTCAGTTGTTAGTCTTGCGCCTGATTTCTCTCCAGTCATGTCGGAATGCCGTCTTACCGAACTGTGAGAGTGAAAAAACAGAGAGTGCACTTACGTGCACTATAATATCTACCGCGTAATTGGCTAATCTCACACTAATATTATAAAGACGAAAATTTTGATATTGTTTATTGGTTTGTATTGAATAGGCTCCGAAACTATGGACCAATTTAATAGTACAGATATAGTTAGAGACCCTAGAAAGGACATAGCCTACTTTTTGTCGCGATATAAAATCATCGGGGAGGTAAAATGGGGGATAAAAGTTTGTATGGAAAATGTGACTTTTGGCGCGGGCGAAATCGCGAGGAACTGCTCGTTTTTTTTCATAAAGATCGCTAGAAATAAACTTGAAAGGAAATCGGAACGCTTATCTTGTGTCGTCTTGTATTGTTCCTAATATTTAAAAAGTGGGTATAAAAATAACTTATAGGATTCTAAAAACTTCTAGGCAAGTAAGCACTGCGTACAGGAAAACAGGATGCAGTAACTGTGTTATTGTTATTATCATGTAAATCGCTGTAAATTACCATAATTATAAACATGTAAACACACTATAAACGCATCGTAGTCGTGATCACGCGGGACAACTGCACTTTCTCTTTGTTTAATAACTTTAATTGCTTAATTTTTCTTAAATTGTTTGAATATCTGCCGCATTACACTCAAAATTTCTCTTTTGGTGTAACCTTTTGATAACAACTTTAATAAAACATATTAAGTACTTTGCGGGGCATTTTAAGTAGCACTTGTTCCCACTAAGAGCTGTCGTAAACTACATTCTTAAAGGTAATGCAGCTTTCTACTTGTTAAATATTAAAAGATGCGAAGCCATTTTGTTTTATGTCTCTTAGAGCCTTTCCTAGTTTTATTACTTACATAATTTTTTGAATAGTTGGAAAAATCCCTTTGCACTAGACACTTAAACCAAAAGAAAACAAAATGCAAACATAAATAGCGGATGCCGATGGCGAAAGCACTTTGGTTGCCATTATTAAAGACTAGCAGTTCCTCGCGACTTAGCCTCCGCCACTTGTCAGATTTTCTATACAAACCATCATCCCCATTACATCACCCTGATGATTTTATATCGCGACAAAAAGTAGCCTTTGTCAGGCCAGTGTATCTTCCCGCGTAGGTAGCAAAAACGTACCTACGCGCGGCGACCCCTTGGTAAGGGTTGAAAAAGTTGGGTGTCGCTAGCCGGTAGCGACAGGCTCCCGCGTTTTATTCACCGACGGTGCGCGACACTAGGTTGCTGGTTGGACAAGCGTGAATAAAGTCCTAGAAAGATGCGCTAGATGGCGTAAGTAGCTTCTTGTGGCAGTCAACCCTATCGCGTTGCGTGATAGTACGTCACTGAATAGGTTTCGTGTATTATAAATCATATTCCAGAGTTATAAGAATGAAATTTTCTTGCAGTGTATTTCTGTAGATATCTACACGAAAATGTGCTTGAGTCAGAGGCGAACTGAATTACACCATATCGTTAACAACATTGAGTAGATATTTCTTTGAATTTCATTGCAAAGTCATACTTCTGTACGGAATACTAGTACTTATTTTGTGCCTATGTCTACCCAGGGTCTTATACTATCTCTGTACAAAATTTTATTTGAATCTATCTAGTAATTTCAGAGCCTATTCTGTACAAACATACAGTCAAATCTTTCCCCTTTATAATATTAGTGTAGATAAGCTATTTGTGCAAATTAGTGACCATTTCAATGATTTAAAAGTCTATGTGCTTCTGAAGGCATTTTAAAAGTTATTATCGGCTAAGATTGCTTGATGTTGGTCGTTTAGCAACATAAATTATTATTACCTTAGGTTTGATGAAGAAAATACAAAAATATTACGAAACATTTTGCCCCTATTTAAGAAACCCTCACCTGACCTTCATCATCCAATTGACGTACGCCCTACGTGACGGACTATTCAACTCAAGTGACTTACTAGTACAGCAGCACCTTAGTTAAGTTATTCTTGTCTGCCACACTTAACGAAAGAAAACGTGTTCCTCCGTAAAATAATGTCTATGTGTATGTGACTACTCAATATATTTTTTACTTCACTCTTTCCAGTTGCTTTTATCTAAATTACTCAAAGGATGTTCAATATCCAAGTTCTGAATCGTGTTATCGTTTCCTTAAAGAAAGCAAAACTGTATCAGAAGATATTCACAACACTCATACGTATAAATAATTCGGAGGTAAGTTCTGAAGTTGCGCATTACTTACGTACGTCATCGAAGCTCGCGATTAACAGGCGACACCAACAATACCTTTCAACTGAAACATTGTACGTGACACTAAAAGCGACAAATCTCGAAGGGAGTGCCTCAAGGGTCCCTTTAGGAGCGCTGTTGTTCCCAGTCGCCAAGAAAGCCTCACGAAAGTCGACACTTCGCGACACAGTCGCTAAAAGTTTGAAACATCGAGTGCTTTCACTACCAAGTCTTTTGCGACCAGAATTGCTTGATCTATAGCTCATTGCGCGCCATTCGCTCCTCGTAAATGCCTATAAAGAGAGTCGTTTACGAAATAAGGTATTATCAAACCTTGGTAATATTTTGAAGGGCATAAATATGGATATGAAATTGTTATGAGTTCTGGTTCTTGTATTATCAATTATTGAAGATGTTCTATTTAAATTGTAGAGCTCAATACTGCCAGTAGTTTAAACACAATAAAAACTAATAAGTAAGTACAGCCTTTTAGACTTTCAACCGGTTCATTTTCCTTTTGCTAAGATTCAGAGACATCTGAATGTTAGTTTTAACAAAAAAAAAAACATTTTTTGATGCGGGCAATGTCGTAATCATTGTTAGCGAACTAAAGTATCCATCCCCAGTTGGGATGGGCGTAGCAAATGACGCCTGTGATTTAGCACCATCAAGTTTATGACGCAGCATCCGCGACAATCTTTACAAGTAGCTTTGCCAACTTTCGCCACAGTGCAAGTCTTTTTAAAGCAGTAGCTTTGCTGATCTCCGTAAGTTAAGATAAATATTCTACCAAGCCTACTCGTAGCTTTGCCCCGTGATTACTGGCTACTTTTTCTGGTAGACCATAAAGTCAAGCAGAGACCCTGACCATACAGGAGCTGCATACTTATAATGAAAGCTGATGACTGATCATGTAATCTGTAGGAACAATTCAAAACCAAAGCTAAGAAGTTTTGCATTCGTCGTTTAAGCTTGCTTTAAGTACTTTATGACGTACTTACTACTTTTACCTCCGCTATGGTATATGCTCCTGAACGATCACGCTATGACATGTTCCTAATGTTGAGCCGGGTTTCCTGGCAACTTTCGACAACTTTTTTATTGGCGGACGAATTTATGAGAGTTGTGAAGTCTTGCCGAGATTATAACGGCTTTTGTAGGCACTTGGACGGTGAATGATTGACATTTTTTTAATAAAACTTCCATCTCGCGCTACGTCAAGGGTATGAAACTGTTTTTGATTACTTGATAAATTACTCTATTCTAGATTTTCGATATTCGTCAAGTTTTGTTCGAGTAATAGCATTTTCTCGGAATAGTTGAAGTCTTCGCAATTGATTTCAAGTTCAATTAATCTTTGGAACTTGCAATCTCAAAAATGACTTTTGTTAAAGCTGCTTAGAAATTGATCAAATAATGTTCAACGTTTTCTAAATTTTGTGCGAATTATGCAATTAAGTATAAGTAAGTAAAAAGTAACATTATCGTACTGAATTTCGGCTACGCTAAGACGGCCAATCCAAACAAAAATAAAATTGGTAAACAGGAGATACTCGTATGATATTGTTTGTGGATGTTTCTTTACGATCATAGTTCGGTGAGACGGCTATCCGACATGAACAGAGAGAGAATTGGTACAAATCATATGAAAAGCTTTTACCTATCCCACTCAGCAAAAGTTATTTCAATTCTTTCTGTTCCAAGAGCTCATCTTACATTTATCTTTCCCAGAACGCGAGCCCCAAGTGCTCTGCTACCTGACCTCCTGGTCTTCCAAGCGGCCGAGTGCCGGTCGCTTCATGCCTGAGAATGTGGACCCTACCCTCTGCACACACATCATCTATGCCTTCGCGACCCTGAAGGACCACAAGCTGGCCGAGGCTGATGAGAAAGACGCCGATATGTATGACAAGGTGGTCGCTTTAAGAGAGAAGAACCCTAACTTGAAGGTTGGTGATTGACTGTTTATTAATTTACTCGTCACTGTCATTAAGCGCTTTCGAATAATATGTTTTAATGACTGTATAATATAAGACATGATTGTGACCTTTCACGAGTCGATGATTTGACTAGTGATAGGATTGTATGGGAGCATAATGCACCGACCTCAGATAAACTAGGAAAAGGGCAAACAAATGATGATTCTGATGATGGGTATGCAATAAGAAGTGTTAGTTTTTTTACTTATGTAATAATGAAAAATTTGTACAAACAACTCGCTGATCCCGTGTATAAACATGTGGTATCTTACTATACGTTAGGTTGTTTTATAAATAACAAAATTATGCTTTGATTAGGGAATTTTGTGTTTCTGAGACAACTTATTAGCATTTATATTCTGTATCATGATAAAAAACCTACAAGTAAGAATAACACAACCAGTTTATGTGAAACGCAGCATATTTTTTGAAATACTTAATTTCATACTTGGTCTTGGTTGTGGTGTGGTATTTATCTTATAATCTTCTTGCAGATCCTCTTAGCCATCGGTGGATGGGCCTTCGGCTCCACACCCTTCAAAGAGTTGACCTCCAACGTGTTCCGAATGAATCAGTTCGTGTACGAAGCCATCGAGTTCCTCAGGGACTACCAGTTCAACGGTCTGGATGTCGACTGGGAATACCCGAGGTAAATTAAACCGGTGAAATTGTTGCCACTTGTTTAACACCATATCACAAATGTTATTCATTCTGAGAATCACATTATTTACCTGGCATTTCATAGAGCAGCAATTAATACTCTTGGGAATGTCATTACTGGTTGTTATTGGAATAAGAGAATTCGTTGTTCGCAGTAGGATAACCTTTTGTCCTTATATTCAATTCAGGCACCTACCTACACATTTAAAAAAAAATGCCTTCCTTTTTCAAACATGAAATTCTGTTGTTTAAATAACAGTGCTGACAGTCAGTACATATCAAACGAGGCCGATAACGATAGACGTCTTTTACTACTATTATAAAATAACGTAACGCTCACTCACATGAAGAGATATTAGCTGTACCATATTCAAGACATTCCATTTTCAATAACCCTTTTTCAGAGGAGCAGATGACCGTGCTGCTTTTGTCTCTCTATTGAAAGAACTCCGTCTCGCGTTCGAGGGTGAAGCGAAAACATCTGGACAGCCTCGTTTGCTACTTACTGCTGCTGTACCTGCTTCATTCGAAGCCATCGCTGCTGGATACGACGTGCCTGAGATCTCCAAATACTTGGTAAGGTCACATCGTCATCATTGTAGATTAGGCACAGCTGGAATGAACGGCCCTTGATCGTTTGGAATTATAAAAACGGTGTATCAAATACATACTGGATTTGATACACCGTTTTTGTGAGTTGTAAGTAGGAGAGCTATTACCTGATCAAAATTTCATTCTATAAGCGCAAAATGTATTGGAGGGTAAAATAGCTTTTCGAATGAAGACACAATTTTAAATAGGGATTCCTGTGTATTACTGCCTCTTTTGTCCAGTGATCAGAATTGTAGCAACTGTTCAAGAGGTCCCGGGTTCAAATCCTAGCTTTTTTTAACTGTTAGTAAGCCATCGGGCCTGCATCTGATCTCACTCAGGTTATGACACGTTGATAAATTAATTATTATTTCACAGGACTTCATCAACGTCATGACATACGACTTCCACGGACAATGGGAGCGGCAAGTCGGCCACAACAGCCCGCTGTTTCCGCTAGAGAGCGCCACTAGCTACCAAAAGAAACTTACTGTGGTATGCATTTTGTGTTTTACTAATACTTGCGAAAAGAGGCAAGTAAATTAACAGTAGATTTCGATAAAGTTGCACTGCGTAGTTATTTAAATGATAAACATGCGTGGACCAGCTTGCACCAGCACAATTCCTGTATCTCAGCAATCTTTGTAAAGAGGTTCGATACAAGACTGGATTTCTTCCACTGCAGTTTTTCAGAACCCACAATAGAATTTGTTCCGAAGCAGATAATTCGCAAATAAGCAAATTTTTCGGGACTGTAAGATTAACGTACAGTCTTAAAAAAGCAGTTAAAGTGTAACAATTAAACATTAAAATGAAAAATCTGATACCTACAGCTATATTGTAAAATGTATGGTTTTGGAAATCCACAAATTGACAGCAGTCATGTCTTGTGGCGTAACTGCAGCTTAGCTTCAACATAGTCTGATGAACGATATGATAGTAACTTTTGACTATAATTTATTGTATTTGTAGGACTACTCCGCCCGCGAGTGGGTGCGCCAGGGCGCTCCTAAGGAGAAGCTGATGATTGGTATGCCGACGTACGGGCGCTCCTTCACGCTCATCAACGAGACGCAATTTGACATCGGAGCCCCGGCTTCTGGTGGCGGTAAGTGACTTGACCATCTTCTAACTATAAATATTTTTGTAACTTAAGCAAATGAATTAAATTTTTACTGGGATATCCAATGGGTGACCAAAAGTGGATCTTAGGCTCTGACACTAGAAGACGCCCCTCTTTCCAATCCTGTGCAATCTCTTGCCAATTGGCTATTTGGAATTCACGAAGGTCCTTCTCCACTTCAACTTTCCAGCGATATCTAGGAATCCCGACTGGGCATTTTCCACTTGGTTGCCCCAGATAATGCTTGCTTCACGGCAGGATCTTTCCGTATTCTTTCTACGTGGCCAAGCCGTCGAAGTTTACTAGATTTTACTTCGCTGATTATGTTAGGCTTAACTACCAGCTCTTCAATTTTTCCATTTTTACACACTCTCCAGGTTCCGTCTTCTCGTTGGTAAAGGAAGAAGAAATTACTCTTAGTGTTTGAAAGAAAGATCTTCGCGAAAATTCTGGGATCGATGGATTTATTTTATAGATCAAGCAATATTTTTAAAAATATTTACGGAAGTAAATATTGCCCAAAAAATTCATCGACTACCGCCTGACGATAAATTTCGCTCATCGTTATCGAAAATCACAGACCACACAACCTAAAGACCACGCTTTTATCAACTCTAATACGAAAACAAAATCGCCAAAAGTTGGTGGGGTGCGGGGAGAGGTCTGCTCGTTCCGATTGGCTAGTACAAGGAGACGTCAAATTTGACAATGGCAGTGATAGCTCACTAGTGATGGGCAAGACATATCTTGATATCGATACCTTAGTTTAAAAAAAAGTAAGAAAATATTTAGGAGCTTTAAAATAATTCATTTAAAAACACACGTACAACCGACACCGATAAATAGCAATTTAAAAAAAAAAACTGGAGTGGGCAAAGGTCAATCGCCGGAGATCTCACGTTATTTAGCTACTTTTCATAATTTAGCGGTTTTAGTAAAACAAGTTACCTATCTCACTCAACATCATTTTGTTAAGTGTACGAAAACTAAGTGTGAAAAAAAAATGGCAATCGTACGCAATGTGAGTTTGATATATTTATTTTAAAAAGTTTAGTTAAGTTGTTTGTTTTATTAGTTAAAGTTTGTTTGTTGAAGCACTTTACACTTATTTCAATTCATCGTAAGTGCTCTTATGTAAAGTCACTTTATTAAAATATATATGAAATAACTGAAATTTTGATACCCACTTATCACTTGTTTTGTTAAGGATTTGTCGATATTTTGAATTTTAAGTTTACTAGTATGTGTCTCGACACTATTTTACTCCTAGCTAATTGACAAATTGAGACAACATTATTTGAACTAAACTTGCGAGAAAGGGATAGCAAAAAAAAGACATCAACGCGTGCTCTTTGAAATAAAACATTTTATTTCATTTTTGATATAGGAGTATTTCAATTAATTTGATAGGAATAATTACTTACCGTTGAAATGTAATGTCATCTTTCGTGAGACTAGATGTTGTACTACACTTTTCACACCATTTTACTGAACAATACGGTATTATTACCGCTTATTTTTATTTTTTTTCGGGAGCAAGGTCAATGTTGTTACTTTGAGTCTCGGTAGCGGAATGAGAAACGAAAGGGGGCGGGGCCGGCTGTTATGCAGTGATACTGCATAACCTAGGCGAATGTAAGTCCCCCGCAATGCGTGGTCTTTAGGTTGTGTGGTCTGTGTCGAAAATCAAATGGCCGCGTTATAATCCATCAGCAATATCACTAGTCTGACAGTTTGCCGTCATAGTTATAAGAAAAGCGTGCCAAGAGGTATCCTAAGCTCTATTTTACTACCTATAAAATACAGGGCGTTCGCTATAAATCATATCTGTATCGTAAATATATCCCAATAGAGCGTAAAGTTAACTCGGGATGTTTATAGATGTAGCTCAGTAGGTACATAATATAATCAAAATAAATGTCGACAACGGTCGTGGATAAATGAAGAAGTTTATTTACTTTAATTCCGTTTTGGTTGAATTTGTTGTGAGGACGTATTTATTATTCCTCGAGTTGCACAACTGAATAAATGTAATTACCTACGTCGCATTTATTTTTTAAGCTTTAAATTTCACACAAATTTTGGCTTCAGAGTTTTTTTTTTATAAACACTCTAATTACCTAGCTCCAAACTACGTGAGCTTGTGCTATGGATTAGGATAACGGATAGACATACTTATAACATTTATAAACATCCATGGCTTAGGTACAAATGCTCGTGCTCATCACACAAACATTTGCCCCTTGCGGGATTCGAACCCGCAACCGTCTGGTTTAGAAGTCCGTGGCGTGAACCACTACATCAAGACGGTCGTCAATGATTAGCAGAGGTCGGAATTAGGTAGAGTTATTCATGTACTTACACTGATTTCATACAGCGAAAGAATAAAGTAGATATGCCTCAAATTCCTAGATTAATTTTAAAGAGCAGAATAAATCCCGTGATTTTGTAAATTAAAAGTTATTTACTTTTACATAATTTAAACTACTGCACGCGCGACGCTGCCAAACTTACATCAATGACATCGGATGTCCGAAGTTGCAAAATTCCAACACGCGCGATGTTGCCACAGTTGTAGTTCGCACAACATAGCTTGTGAGAACAAATTATACAATAGCGTAAATGCGGAGCACTCCCCGTTTAACGGAATGTACTAGATTTAGTCTCTTTCTACCGCATTCAAACGATCTATTAGCAATAAATCGGTTTACTCATTCACACAACTCATTCGCTTACCTCGGTTTGTCGAATGCGCCCACTTGTTTCCTATTGTCTACCTCTGAGGTTTTTATTATTATTTATTTGTAATATTGTTGGCCACACGGGATTGTCCATTAGAAATTTCGGAAAGGTCCACATTAACATCAACATTTTGATGCAAGTACATAAATAACTCCACCTAATTCCGACCTCTGATGATTAGGTAGATATCCTACCTACCTGGTTTGTTTACGACAACAAAACGAATGTTAAACAGCCAATGTTACAACAAAATAACATCCACGAACAATACATTTAAATCAGTTTAAAAATAAAACCATTTCCTGTCTGCAAAAAAGGATCAAGAATCTTTATAGTAAAAATTAAATCTCTTCAACGTCACAAGTTTAATTGCCAAGAACTTGATCCCAACTATCCGTTCTTGATAAAGATTTCACTATACAGAGTTCTTTTTCAAAGCTAAAGTTGAAAATCTTTCAAGTTTACATGCTAGTGGAGACTTGGCGGGCGATGTAACTTTCTTTCTTTATTAGTTTAATTGCTGGGTTGCATATAACCAACCTATTGCTACTTACTATAGCTTGCTTTCAGATACGAGTATATTAATAGCTTGTGTATTAGTATATGAAACGCATAACTAATTGTGTTCAGCTCTTTGTTGATACACTTTTCATATTTGGGTTCATATTGATAAAAATTGTAGATGGCAGTTATTGTTCAGAATTAAATAAATACTAACCGTCAATAGCAAAAAAAATTACATGTTATAAAACGAGCTCTTCTTTATGCAGATGGATTATTAATCAGGTCGAGTTTTCGGTCCAACTGTTATATTGCGCATTTTAATTTTCAGCGCATAATTTTAACGGATTTCTCTGTTTTGTTTTACAAAAGTGAATTTGTGAGCCTACATAATATACCTTTAGGTAATCTTTCGTACCTACGTCGATGACTTTAGTAAATTTAAATCCTACCACAATAATACTAGGCATACAGAAATCTTTATAATACTTTCCTGCACATATTGTGACAGTTGCTGGAGGAAGAGAGTTGTTCTCTAAATATTAATAATAATTTCATAATATAGAGGTTACCGTCCTATAAGATAACCTGATGCCAAAATTAAAAAACCGGCCAAGTGCGAGTCACGCTTGAAGGGTTCCGTACCTACGAGTATACAACATAAGACAATATATAATGATCTTTTTTAATTTGGAAACGAAAAAATCACGTTTGTATGGGAGCATAGGAGGAGGGTTTTTTTTTAAAGTAATAATTTATTTTTAATGTTTATATACAACCTAATATTCTGTGCATATTTCAAGCGTCTGCGTGTTGCCGTTTATCAATATCGAGCAAATAACGGTTAAAAAACACGTTTGTTGTATGGGAGCCCCCCTAAATATTATTATTATTTAAATAAAATCATGTATTTTAAAAGTTTATATTCATATTGATATTTTGCGAAAATTTCATGCGTCTACCTGTTGCCGTTATTGATATAAAACAAAAAACGTTACAAAAAACACGTTTGTTGTATGAAAGTCCCTTAAATATTATTTTTATTCTGTGTTTGTTGTTATAGCGGCAACAAAAATACATTACTGTGAAAATTTAAACTGTCTAGCTATTACGGTTCATAAGATACAGCCTGGTGACAGACAGACAAACAGACAGACAGCGGAGGCTTATTAATAGGGTCCTGTTTTTACCCTTTGGTACGGAACCCTTAAAATCACCTTAATTTTGCGTGGGAAAACTCACAAATCGCATAGCTTACTAGCTATTTTTTTAATTAACATAACTCATACCATCATCCCTGAATCGGGGGGCGCTGAATAAAACAAATCCCTGTATTGGGTACAGTGGTTTCACGTAGCCATTAAAAATTGCATTCAAATAAGAAATTCGAAATTGTGCTCTGTTAAAGTAAATCAAACAAAATCTTAACTATTAAACTGTTGCGTACTGTACATGTAACCTGTTTATTATTAACCTCAATCTGTTTTTGCAAAACTTTCAACAAATGTAAATCTTTTAAAGGGATCTATTATGACTATAGTGACTGAATTTCTTGCGCTGCTTCTTCTCAGCACCAGCCACAATTGGCACAAAGCAGTAGTAGGATATTCCAATATTGATTGGAACGTGCATAAGAGCCCCTTGTGGGGTTTAAGCAAAAATAAATTTAATATTCTGTCACAGGTCAAGCCGGCCGCTTCACCAACGAGGCAGGCTTTATGTCTTACTACGAGATCTGCGAGTTCCTCAGGGAGGACAACACGACACTCGTCTGGGACAACGAGCAGATGGTGCCCTTCGCTTACAGGGAGGATCAGTGGGTCGGATTTGATGACGAACGATCGCTGAAAACTAAGGTGATTAAATAGGATTTGAATTTTGACTGAAGACCATTTAATCAAAGGTGTAACGTGTAGGGTATCCATCGGCAGGTTTTGTTATGATGGTCAGTCGACCTTATAAAGGTCGCACAATCAAACTAAATGCAGGCTGCTTGTAAGAAATATATGGGGAAAGTTAATGATTAGCAATAGACGTCCTGCGGCTGATAATGATGATGATCATTAATAGTGACAGATTTTTAATTTTTTCTGAGTAGAATACAAACAAATTGAAAATATATTAATTTTAGATGGCGTGGTTGAAAGAAGAAGGTTTTGGTGGCATCATGGTCTGGTCAGTCGACATGGATGACTTCCGTGGCTCTTGCGGCACCGGCAAGTACCCTCTCATCACCGCGATGAAGCAAGAGCTCTCTGGATACAAGGTCAAGCTTGAATACGACGGACCTTACGAATCATCTAGTCCTAATGGACAATACACGACGAAAGATCGTAAGTATTTTGTTTCATAATTGACTTAGTACTGAAATTTTGAATACCTACATACCTTAAAACATTACTTTAAAAGCATCGTATTGTGAAGTCAAATAAATGTTGTGATTATGAAATGATTACATAAACTTATATGCAAAACAATAATATCAAATATTTGTTGTTGTACATAAGCAGAAAATGGCTTAAATCACAGTAACAGTCATCTAAAGATTTTTTCGAACCTACCTAAGCACAAAACTAATTGAAAATAATACATATGTAAAACTTAATTTTTTTAGCCCACGAAGTAACCTGCGAAGAAGAAGATGGCCACATATCCTACCACAAAGACCACGCGGACTGCACCATGTACTACATGTGTGAAGGTGAGCGGAAACACCACATGCCATGTCCATCAAACCTCGTCTTCAACCCCAACGAGAACGTATGTGACTGGCCCGAAAACGTCGAGGGATGTCAACAGCATACGCAGGCACCGGCCGCCAAGCGATAGACTTATGTAATATGTTTCATCAAATAGGAGTTAGCAATTTTCTATTCATGTTTACTTTTGTTTTTGTTATCAATAAGACCAACTTACCATTATTGCTGTAATTTGTAATAAAAAGCGATGCTAAATGACGATGATGGTCAATGACAAGTCGATAGCAAAAAAACATTTTACATTGATGACATTATCGTAACTGCAAACTTGAACGGAAAAGGAATTTGACTTTGTGTGTAGATAATTTTATGAATGTTAATGCTTTTTCGGATCATTATTTTTTGAATAATAGGTATTAATGAAAACTTTTAGGCATTATCACGTTTCGATTTCCACCACTAATAATATAAGTACTTGCGAGACCTCTTTAACTAAAAACTTTATTTATTGGCGTTCGTTAGTTTGTCTCAGATAGCAGACGGGATTCGTGTGATATAATGTAAATTTTCTTGTATTGTACTATTGATGAAATAGATGTATTTTATCTATTGTTAAATTATATTTTAGATGATGTAAATTTTTATCTCCCAAAGATACACAATAAAGCCAAATAAGTCTTCTCAACTTAAAAAGACTGTTTCTGACTCGATCAATAAACCGAATATTCAAATAAATTTAAAAGCATTATTTTCATTTTTGCATTAAATGTTCATAAGGTAAATATTATTTAACCTTTAAAAATACATTAACACAAAAAAGTTTACAATAGCACCGACTAATTTTAGTGAATTACTAACATTAAACCATAAAGTAAAAATAATATTATTGTGTATTTTTGGGATACACTAGATAAATATATTTTAGTTCATAAGTAGTTATAAAGCTTTTTGTAATAATATACTGATAACTGAATACTCAATCAGCTTCAACACTGCCCTATATACTGCCAAGATGGTTTTTGACGAGAATTTTGATAATGTTAGTAACAGTGACACAAAATATTAATGTGACATTATTTTAATTAGTTGTAGCTAAGTTTGTAAATATTGTATTTAGATACAAAGATGATGTAAGAGTATTATTAAACATTTTATAAAGAAGTGTATTCTTTTAACATTGTTCATCGTCAACATTTGCATATTTTTGAAGGGGTACTTAAAAGCAAGTTATTTCGTAATATCAGTAGAACTTTGTGAAAAGATCAGCTCATCCGTTGTTGGCTATTGTGAAATTTAACACACCAATTAAATCGTCGTGCTCTTCCTTATTATGAATCCGCAGCGCAGCCGAGATAATGACCTGACAGTGCGCCATAAGGTAATCTATTTACGAGTATATAACGCCTTGTTAATGGGTGCATGCATCCTTTAGCCGATAGCAGATATTCCATAGCGACATTGTGGAAATTCCCACCGTAAATACATGCCATAGATTCCAAATTGCACTGCAATATCCTTTTCAATGTGCATATAATGGGACGAACCTGTGATTTGGAGAATATTCCTATTATGGTTGAATTATCGGCCGAAGGCTAATACGGTGCAAATGCCAAACATGCATAAACGTGGGCTTGGAGCCCAATTTGTAGCGCCAAAATTGCACAGTAACCAATTCATTGTATTTGATTAAACAAAAGAATTAATTGAATTTGCTATAAGCTGGTGAATATGAAATGTCCAATAAATTATTGCGTTGGTAAAATGCATATTATTGCATTGAGACTGTGTAAGTAAAATTCAAAACTTATCTTGCGATACCACAAATGTATGTTTTACATTTATTTTAAAAGTCCCCTTTCCTTTTGTCTGTCTTTTTAAATCCTTTACATTTACTTCGTTGTTATTACGATAGTAATGTGATCTCCCCCTAAAGTTAGCGTCGCTCCAGCGCGGTCCGTTACCATCTTATAGTTTAGTATCCTTTCTTTACGGCACTATATCACGCACAAGCATTTAATTTCACACGGCTGTTCCCGAAGGCTGTGAACATCTATAAATCACCGTTATTCGATCAATAAAAAAAACGTGCTGCCACGGAAAACAACGGCTTTTGGATATTGCCGAAATAATAGAGTTACGGGCATTATAAAACCGGCTTTTTACTTCAGAGAGCTGTCTGTTGGATTTCGTGAAATATTGAATTAAATTCCAGCTCGGTTGATTGAATTGTGACGGTTACCTATTGTTGCAGTCTATTCAATCTGAATTTATGAAATTCTAATGATGTTGGTTGAAGCAATTTAGTTTATACGAAAGCAAATATTGCACTTAAAATTCATTTTAATTTAAGTAGGACTTGAACCCACGACCGTCTGAACTACTGACTGAGTTGGGAACTAGGTAGTGAAAAGTCGTTGGTTCGAGTCCCACCCTAAGATTTGAGTTGATTTGATTTTGAGTGCATTATTTTATTTTGTAAAAATTCACAAAGAAATTGCAGAATATAATAATTACAATTGAGTTCATATCCTACTTGTACTCCTAAATGAAGATAGGATCTACAGTTTGCAATAAACTTTATAAGAACTTACGACTTTGTTAAAAAGACCACCAAGACATAGTACCTAAGAAGTTATTAACTCACGTGAGTTAACTGAGAACGTTCTCAGTCGGCTTACAGACCCTATAAATCTTTAATAGCTGTCTGCTATTTCCATCTCATGTTTATGGCTCTAGAACCATGCGCACGGGTTTTTGCCCGTACATCATAACTACGCCTCAATATACTATCCTAGGCGATTGGGAAAAGCGTAGAATGTCCAAATTTAAGATAACATGTCTCACACACTATTTAGATTACAATGCTTTTTTTACTGAAAGGTGCGTGGATTTTTTATGTACGTTTATACTGGTGCCCTAAGAGTGGGCTCCAGACTGACAATTCAGACAGCTAAGGCTTAATCCTTGCAAATAAACTCTAGTAAAATTCACGTGTTTAGGAAGAATGCCATTTTTTGTTAAAAATGGCATGCCAGACTGAAACTGGAGATAGTTTACCAAAGACCTTTAAAATAAAATAAAATGTTTCATAGTTTGAGAGATTTCAATATTTTTTTATAAGTTAGGATTTAGAAAAAAAATGACTAAGCCCGCTGTTTACTACAATATTTTAATTTGTTTGTGTACCCTATTGATACTACGCCGCGCACACTCACACGCATACCTGCCTTATTTCTATTTGTTTAAAACGTACCGTGAGAACCCTGAAGATCGAGTCGACATCGAGACGTTCCCTATGACACATGTACTAGACTGACCAGAGTGCTTTCGCCGCGTGTGTATCCTGTGAAGCTCCTTACAGACATTTCGAGTGATTGTGGCCTGTGAAGTGATACCTGAACCCAGATAGCTGATGTGGCAAGTACCTAGCTATAAGTGCTCAGACCTGACTGATTTTCCACCAATCATTGTCGCCCTCCACGTGTAATCCACTGCCTAAACTCTCAAACATTTTGGTAGCAGAGCGTAGTTTTTATTAGGACCCCTTAATAGTAACGTAATTTGTTTAATTGAGAGTTATTTATTTGCTACTTTCCTTTGAATGGATGAATGAAAGGATGAATGTAGGCACCACGACAATGTAGGTAGTGCTTCTGTCGTTGACACTACTACCCCCCCTACTGTGAGCTCCCCTCGTTTGCCTAAACCTAACGCGCGTTCCCTACCTCCTCCAAGAGCCTTTGTTACCTTTGCGACGACATCTAAATGTCACCTTTGTAATAGTACTTCGCATTACTTACGCAAATGTCCCGATTTTATTCGCCTTCCTACACGTCAACGTGTCACCTTTGTAAAAGAAGCCCGGCTGTGCTATCGATGCCTGGATAAACACTCCATATCCCAATGCACGCGAAATTATCGCTGTCGCACGTGCCGCCGTTCCAGTCATCACACGTCACTGTGTTATGATGACTCCTCTCCTGTGAATTACGATCGCGAGCGCTCTCCTTCTTACTACTGAGCTTGTTGTTGACCACATGAACTTACCTATCATTCCTTCTCCAGTTCCTGTTCGTGGAATAGGTAATGTTCAAGCAATTAATTCCCCGGGCATTGTATCCTTTTCATTTAAGCCAGTTAATTCTGTCTTTCCAGAAATCTCCACCAATGCAATAGTTGTTGATGTGATTGCTGGTACTCTCCCAGAGGTAGACTGACCTAAAAGTGTAATTACCTGTACTAAGCACCTTCCTCTTGCTGACCCTTTATTTTACAAACCTGGTACTATAAGTGTACTTCTTGGAGCTGACGTCATTGGTCGCCTTTTAAGGTCCGAGTTGTTTGTGTCCCCTGATGGCCTTACTGCTATCTCGACGATATTTGGTTATGTCCTGTGTGGTCCTGTTTATGGAGGATTTACTGATTTGGAACCCCCCATGACTGGAGTCTCGCTGTCCCAAATAGTTGAAAAATTCTGGAAAATCGAAGAGGCCCCCCAATCTCCAGTTGCGAACCCCTTGGATATAGAGTGTGAAACCTTTTTTAAAGCAACTACCACTCGTGAAAGCGATGGTCGATTTATGGTTAGACTCCCTTTTCTTTATGATCGTCCATCTCTCGGTGATTTTAAAACTAATGCCTTACGGCGATTCCACAATCTTGAGAAGCGTTTGCAAGCCAATCCTAATTTTCGAGAGAAATATATTTCCTTTATGCGCGAGTACCTTGACCTAAACCATATGTCCCTTTCTTCATATGACTCGACCCGGGAACATTATCCCTCGTCATGGATTTTTTAAGTTCGGATAGTAAAATCGTGTTGTGTTGGTTGGAGGCCACTCCTCGCCTCCTTCAGACTTGAGGCTGGTCGTGTCTCCCAGATTGATAGTGGTCCTGCATCTGGTGAATGGAGGCGCGTCCCAGGCTGCATGAACCCTAGTGACTGTGCATCGAGAGGTATGTCAGTCACCCGACTGATCGACCACTCCCTTTGGTTTTCACCTTTGTGGTTGACGCAGTCTTCTGACAACTGGCCCGGTGTTTCGGAACCTAACCTAAGTAGTCATCTCCCTGGACTACGTTGTTTAGTAGTCTCTGCCGATGTTCCTACCCCGGATCCCTCATTCTTATTAGAGCAGTATAGTTCTTTCAACAAGCTAATAAACGTGACTTGTTACCTAAGGCGGTTTTTATTTCCTAAATCTTACTCGTCCTACCTGAGCCCTGAGGAACGGAGAGATTCCCTTTTGTTTTTAGTGAAAATTGTTCAATTTACCTCCTTTTCTGATGAACTTGATCGCTTACGGCGTGGCGATCCTATCACTAACTCCCTGAGAAAATTAAATTTATTTCTGGATGACGGAGACCTAATTCGAGTTGGAGGCCGATTACGAAACTCCGATCTATCCTTTGATGCGCGCCATCCCCTTCTTCTGTCTAAGAATGGTAATTTCGTGAACATCCTCATTTCACATTACCATCGCGAGAATGCTCATGCAGGTGTTAATGCAATTCTTGCCATGTTAAATAGAGAGTTTTGGATCTTGTCTGCACGCAGAGCTATTCAGCATGTGATTTTTAAATGCCTTCCCTGTTATCGTCTCAAGGCGGCTGTATCTCAACCCTTCATGGGTGACCTACCTAAAGACCGCGTCACGGCTGCTAGACCGTTTGACGGTGTAGGTACCGATTTTGCAGGACCCTTTTTAACAAAGTCCAGGCCTATAGGAACAAAAGGTTAGTGAAAAGTTACCTGTGTGTATTTGTCTGCCTTTCGACTAAAGCCGTTCACCTTGAGGTTGTGTCAGACCTAACTACTGAAGCCTTCATTGCGGCCTTTTCCCGATTCGTGTCGCGTCGTGGTGTACCTCGCCTAATCCGATTGCGGTCGAAATTACATTGGTGCTAACAATTACCTGAAAGAGTAAGAGTGTTTCCTGTCTCAAAACCAGGCGGCTATTGGTTCTGAGCTTTCAAAGCGGAACATATCCTGGGTTTTCGATCCTCCTGTTTGCCCTCATTGCGGAGGTCTTTTTGAAGCTGCGGTTAAATCGGCGAAATCGCACCTAAAACGAGTAGTAGGCGATACCCCCCTTACGTTTGAAGAGCTGACCACTGGTTTTGCTAAAATTGAAGCAGTTTTAAATTCACGCCCATTGTGCCCACTTTCTTCGGACCCTAATGATGTCGAAGTGTTAACTCCCGGCCATTTCTTAATTGGACAACCCTTAACTGCACTTCCGGAGTACCCTTATAAAGACGTAAAATTACATCGCCTTACACGGTTTCAGCTAATCCAACAAATTACCCAGCTAATCCAACAAATGCCAGCGAGACCAAACTTTTGGTCTCGCTGGCATTTAGAATACTTAAATACATTACAAATTAGAAATAAATGGACCTCTCCTTGTGATCCTCCTAAAGTGGGTGAGCTAGTACTCATAAAAGATGACAACCTTCCCCCTTTGCAGTGGCGTCGTGGACGCATTATTAATTTATACCCTGGCCAAGACCAAGTTGTTCGTGTGGTAGATGTTAAAACTCCTACCGGTGTCCTAAAGAGATCTTTGACGAAATTAGTTCGTCTTCCTGTCCAGTGAACTTCCTTCCCTTGGCTTCCTAACCTTCTCGTAAACACTTGACGTGTTTAGGGCGGGCGATATGTTTACTACAATATTTTGATTTGTTTGTGTACCCTATTGATACTACGCCGCGCACACTCACACGCATACCTGCCTTATTTCTATTTGTTTAAAACGTACCGTGAGAACCCCGAAGATCGAGTCGACATCGAGACGTTCCCTATGACACATGTACTAGACTGACCAGAGTGCTTTCGCCGCGTGTGTATCCTGTGAAGCTCCTTACAGACATTTCGAGTGATTATGGCCTGTGAAGTGATACCTGAACCCAGAAAGCTGATGTGGCAAGTACCTAGCTATAAGTGCTTAGACCTGACTGATTTTCCACCTATCATGGTCGCCCTCCACGTGTAATCCACTGCCTAAACTCTCAAACACCTGCTACAGCCATTTTTGAACACTGTATAATCTGATGTGCGGGCAATTTTAGAATAATTACCTAATTATTGTGTTCAATTAAACATTAGTGTTAGATCCAAAAATCTGAAGTTTCTAATGATCAATTACATAAAACATTCCATGTATCTACAGTGAGAATCCAGGTTTTTGTCTTTTACCGCCTTGCATACGATATCAATCCAGGTTTCGCAGAAACTATGCTGTTGTGAGAAAAGTGATGATAGATATACAGTAGTACAGTAAATTCATATTCCCTGTTCGCATAACTGTGGGTAATCTCGGTATAATGCTTACAGACTCCATTGGAGGTGTTAATTAAGTGTTGTTACTATGGATGACAGCTACTTACCTACGCTTGGAATTGGTTTTCGCCGAAGCAAGTACCTACCTTCTGCGTATTTTTTTTTTATGATACATTAATTTTGTGCGTACGGTTGGGGTTGTGAAAGATCTACCTCATAGTGGTTCACCCCAATCAACGACCTGCTGAACGATTCTAACAGCGGTGGTTGGCTCCGTTGGGTGCCGCCTTGTAGCTACCACCCTCATACCGGACCCCGGCGCCAAGCAGCTTGCTGTGTTCCGTCGGTGAGTCGTGCCAGAACCGTTTTAGGTGAGCTCGCTCCACCGTCGACTCTGTCTACGCCACGTCTGACTTAGTCGAGAGCAAACCCATTCCGAAAAAAAAAACCGTACAGCCAGCAGCATGTCAAGTTCTCCATTTGAACTACGAAAACAGATTCTATTACGGTGGAAATAGAGGCTATCTCGAGGTCAAAGTGGGGTAGTATGACGTGCGGCCGTGTGTACATAGCTTAATAAACATTTTCTTGTTTTAAAAAGTCAAGCAAGCTTGCTTCTTCTTCTTCCTTATGGCGAGCGTACTTAAGCTTCACCCAGAAGCAAGCTTGTACTAGTTTGACAAATTGGATTTAGGTCTAAACAATGTCAGGCTTGCAGCATTTACACGGCATATCAGGTAAGGATTGTGGTTTTCTGGTGATATAAGTGTATAAGATCACTTAATGGGGTGGAGGGTTGACAACATAAGATACAGGAACCATCCTAGTTGAAGTATTTGTTTAGGTATAAACCCACCATAGTATATTCTAGTTTGTATCTTAATAATAAAGCTTATTTCTCACCATGGACTGGTCTATGGTGAGAAATAAACTTTATTATTATCATTGTATAATAGTAGATTATTCACCAAGGGGGTAAAGTGATGTCTTACGTCACGGGCGTCATCTTATATCTCGAGCGTAAAGAAGGAGTCGAGAGTTAACTCCCGAGCGCAGCGAGGGAGTTTAGTGTTTACTCCCGAGCATGGCGAGGGAGTTAAAAGTAGAATCCTGAGAGGAGCGAGGAATTTAAGCTCGCCCAAGACGAAGACATCTTTATCCCCGAGGAGAATACTCTCTTTTCACACTTCCTACGAGGCAATCAAAAAATGTACTACAAATACCTTATTCTTATTTTATGTATACAAGTATACACATATCCTTTGACTTTTCTGGCAGTAATTATTATTATTAACAATACCAGCAGCTTTACATCTAATGGACTCCGGTGTTATAAACTTCGTCACTCGACAGTTTTACGAAAACATTGTTTGTAATTTCTTAAAATACATTGGTTTATTTTCTTTAATTTTTATTTCTTAGAAGCGCGCGCTTTTTTTTCATTCCATTCGTGCTAAAATTCTTGGCTGCCAGGTTCAAATGTCAAATATGTTCTCTTTGGTGCGGGACGGGCTAGTGTGATCATGCCTACCAACTCTCATTCGAAATTCAAATCACTTTGCCTCCCTAGGGGCGTAATGAAATTTCATACAACATTACGTCCTTAGGGATGCTATGACTCACTTTGAGTCAGGTTTACTTGATGTGAACATTGCCGAATAGGTAGTGTGAAAAATCAATTTATTTGTGGGTAGTATTGTTTCATAATCTATGTCATCTACTTCAAAGCAAAGCAAAGGTAGATGCGGCATAAGTGACACTAGCAATTGGTCGACTCACTGATATTGTTTCCGAATCATTTGATAAAACAGTTTGTTTGGTACAGCAACTGAAGTATTTAGGTTAGGTTGTGCGTGAATACACCTTCATAATGTGTGATATTCATTAAAAAAGGTGACTGTGCATAGAAAAATAGAAGTCTGGGTGGAGCGTGCGAATTGCTGGTAACTGGTAAGTGCTAATTAGATATTTAATATTAAAAATATGTGTTTCATAACCATTTAAAATTACCAAAGGTTTTATTATTTGCAAAAAAAACAGCAAAACCTTTCAACTCTTTGTCGTAAATATTTTCTTGGATTTTGCTAGTATGATATTATGTTATTTTTAAATACTATTTCATACTTATTTTATACTAGCTGTTTTCGCGACTTTGTACGCGTGGACTCGATGATAAAAAATATTTTTTACTCCCGTCGCCATCCAGCTATCATGATCTCTTAGTCTACCATGTCGTAAGGAGAAGAGAGGAATGAAAAATCAAGGTAAATTTTTTGAAAGGTTACTATCACCTCGCCATCCTCCTCTGGAAAGAAAATTTCGCATGGCAGTGATACCGACAGTGGTAACTCAATAGCTACACAGTAAAAAAGTTTCATTCAAATCCGTTCAGTAGTTCCGGAGATTAGCGTGTACAAACAGAGAAACAGACAAAAAAAACAAAAGTTCACCCTCAATTAGTTTTTGGTAAAAATACTCAATGTACAGACGCATCGGTTATACAGTTTTATTATATGTATAGATGTCCTACTTTATTCGCAAGTTGGGGTTTTAAATGATTTATATAAGTATAATTTTGATATCCTAATACACAGTTATAAGTTTAGACAACCCAGGCTACATGACTGGGGTATCTGGCATTTTTGTATTACCTTGACTTAGAAGCTTGATTTGAGATATAAGAATTTGATGTTTGTTTCAACATGATACCTCCCTTCCTAAAAAATTGCCTTGACAGGCAGACACACTTGAGAAGACAATCCTTTTTCCTTTGAGATAGGGTCCTACAAATTATCCTTGTTTACATTATGCCACTTCAAAGTTTCATCAGCACTGTAGGTACGTTCTTAGCTGTCAGACTGAATGAAGCACGCTTCATTGCAAGTGAATGCTGTATAACCTCGTGGCGCCCAGAAACTTTTTGACTCTTCCTTGAAGATGGCCCGACTGTCCTTCTCATAGGACATAATTGTTGTAGTCTTAAACGCCCAAGGTTTGGAGTTTTGAATTGTATGTGTTAGAGTTACCATATTGAAGTAAAACTTTTAGGGGATAGTAATGATTATATTAGCATATTTTTTCAATTTTAATTATTTATCTATCTTTTGTACAATGCAAAGACCATTGGGCCACAGTTACTAGGCTAAAGAGGAATAAGAAATTGATGTAAATGCCAAATTTGCGAGATTTATGTGTTTATTTCAATTATTATTTTAATTAAATGACATCCCTTAATTTATATCTCTTACAGGATTTTTTCTTATAAGTCTCCCATTACAAGTTTTAGGTTTTACTCTTAAAGTAATGAAATATTAAATTTTTAAAAATCTTTTCTTTTTTCATAATAATTAATTCTTATCGCCAAAAATATTAATTAAAAATCATAAAATCTAGAATGATACTCTAAACCAGGCTTAAAATACTGAGTTAGAACAGTGCTAGATAAGTTTACACACACTGGAGACGAATAGCTAGTAGTGAAAACTATATTCAATTATTCGTCAAAGGTAAGTAGGGTAATTTAAGTAGATTATATTCCAAATATTTCAAAAATCACACACAAAGTGATAAGCAAAACAATTATCAAAGATTTTTTTTATACTAACTTCAACCCAAAGGACTTTACAAAGGTCATATTATTTCAATCCAAGAGTTTGCAGAATTTCGTCTCTTCAAATGCGAAATCATAGACTCCACTTAAGTGATACCCATTAAAGACCAACTTTTTGCACAAAAATATACTTGACAATCACGGGTTACAATAAAAAAAATACGATTTAGTTACCACGTCTTGGTGAGGCAGCCATACCACCGTCCATTTTCTTAAAAAGGACGTCTGTCGACTGTCACAGCCAATGGTAGCATACCGGAAACTGTGCTCCAATATTTTGTTCAGAAATTAAACAAAATTATTTCTTTAACCCGCGAAAATTAAAAAAAAATATACAGAGATTTATAATATGGACTTCTCAAAGGCGCGTGGGCGGTAATTGAAAGTATTTTGAAAAACATTCTGGGCTGGAGTCGCCATGTTTATTTTGGTTTATCAAAAGGCGCGTGGGCGCTACGAGGATAATCTTTGTGTTCAACTTTGATGTTAAGAGTCTCAGACAAGAGATGAAGTGTTGGTGGGTGAACTTCGATCGTTTAGCAACTTAATTCAAAGAGATTTGGTTGGTTGGCTATCTTTGTTAATGTTGGCAGAACAAAACCAATACGAATACATTTGATGTAAAAAACTATTCTTAAAATTTTGAAATACGCACAATTTGTTGGACAAAAGGATTTGTTAATCCGCACTTGCGCAAGTGGGCTTGAGTGAATTCGTCAAAACAATAATTGTACCACTATGGTTACCTAAAGCACAATTTATGTCCAGTTTTTAAGAAACAGACAGCGGTCTACTTACTCAAATAGCTCTTAAATGAATTAATAATTATTTTATATAGGGCACATTGGAATCCAGCCCAATGTTTACGGATAATTGGATTTAAGCTCCACTAAACGTTGTCAAAGGTAAACTTGAAAATTTCCCGCATCTGTCAGATCTAAATAGTATAGTACGGTATCTACAATGTGGTTAATCAAAGAGATTCAAAATTCATACATAAACCGCTGTCAAAGTACCTCAGAATTGGGCCTAGATTTCACTTGCGCAATTAATAAAATTGTTATAATTGATCAATGATCTCCGACTAAGAGTTGAAAAGGCATTTTTCCCCAAGAGTCTCCCCATATCATGCTACTAAAATTATATGAAACTAGTGGTTCCCCGCGACTTCGCCCGCAAGAGTTGGATATTCCATTTAACCTTCCATCTCCATTTCACCCCCTTTTTCTATACTTATAATATTATAAAGAGGAAAGATTTGTTTGTTTATTTATTTGCATCGAATAAGATCCGAAACTACTGGACCGAATCAAATGAAATTTAGCACAAAGTTAGTTTGAGACACTGGGAAGGACATAGGCTACTTTTTGTCGCGATATAAAATCATCAGGGGGGTCAAATGGACGATAAAAATTTGTATGGAAAATCTGACTTTTGTATTTTTATAACTTAAGCAATTATTTTGCAAGTTTTAACGAAATTTAAATCAAATTTCACTTACAAAAATTAATCGACTGTGTCATCCGGTGGGACTCGAACCCACGTCCCTTCGCTATCCGGGTGAGTGCTCTTACCAACTAAGCTACGGATGACGTTAGTCAGTCGACAAATTTTTGCAAGTGCTTCTAAGCCGGCGTTCGATTTCATCAATACTTGGGGAATGTACCCGCATGTATCCAATGGAAATATTTTTACAAATATTTAACCACCAGTTAAGATGAAATCAGCTTAACTTATTATATTTTTATAACTTAACTGGTGGTTAAGTATTTGTAAAAATATTTCCATTGGATACATGCGGGGGTATATTCCCTAAGTATTGATAAAATCGAACGCCGGCTCACTGGCGTAGCAAGCACTTGCAAAAATTCGTCGACTGACTAACGTCCTCCGTAGCTTAGTTGGTAAGAGCACTCGCCCAGATAGCGAAGGGACGTGGGTTCGAGTCCCACCGGATGACACAGTCGATTAATTTTTGTAAGTGAAATTTGATTTAAATTCCGACTTTTGGCGCGGGCGAAGTCGCGGGGAACTGCTAGTTTTTTATATCGCGACAAAATGTAGCCTATGTCCTTTCCAGTGTCTCGAACTGTCTCTATACCAAATTTCATCTCAATCGGTTCAGTGGTTTAAGCGTCAAGAGGTAACAGACAGACAGACAGACACACTTTCGCATTTATAATATTAGTATGGATATAATACACCGTCGGTATAGGTACTGATAGTACTTGCAAACAGACAACTCAGAATTTAACCCAATTTACTAATTTCCACGTCTTTCCCAGCTCGTATATCTTTCAGCACACCCTGTAGTTGTCGAGTTAATTTTTCCGACAGAACAAGAGCACGTCCGAAGCATGCGACACAGTATAAGCCGGAGACATGCTACAGCATGTCCCCTGTTACACCCTGTTTGTTTCCACATCTGCATTACATGTTCGCGGGGAAAAGGACGTGACGCGTAGGGTGACTAGAATGTTGGATATTGATTTCATTTTTCTGGACTCATATATAAGTCAGCTAGTTATGGATTCTGAGGCCTTAATTCAAATGACAATGTCTGTATTTTGAATGGGAGACTTTCCAAATGCCATAAATCTGTATATACCGCTAGAGGTCGTTAAAAACATGTAATGTCAATCATGAATAAAAAGAGTATTGCCTACAGAAACTGTGATAATCGTTTTATACCTAGAAATTAGTTTTCGTTAAAGGTTTTGGCTCAAAAAATATCTTAATAGGGTTAGCGCTTGGATGAATAAACTAGTCTAAGAATTGGCGTATCACCAATTTTAAAATGTCATGACATTTTATTGACATCACACCTCTTGTTGAATGACATTTTAAATTGGTTGCTTCATTCATACATATGCATTTTACTTCTTATTTTTAATCTGACAAATTAAAAGTGGCCTTAAATATAAATTGACTTTTGGCGTCGCTATAAAACTAAATAAACAACTCCGCGTTGCCTGGCAGCGCAGTTGTGAGCTTAGACCTAAACTCATCGGACCATTTATAAGATTTAAAACAAGTATACTTATCTGCCCTTTACGATTTGATCTAAAGCAGTCCTAACCCTATCCAATTAGTAAGAAACCTAAATCAGAGACAATTATTACGACGAGCGGCCGGGAACTAAAATGTTAATTGAATCGAATTTAATTTGTTCTCAACTTCAATTTCATATTCCGATTTCCTAATTAGGTTTCCTACAAATCAGATGATGAAATAAGTGCTTAAGTTACCTAACTAATCTCACCATATATGGTACAAAACGACTACACATTTGCGAAATACGAAAACGATTCTAATAAAAAAATAATAATAAATAAATATCCTTATTTTTTCTACAATATGGCCACAATAGTGACAACATATGATATCTGAGTTGAATGTTAAATACCCCACAACATTGTTCTGAAACTACCTCACTATTCCGAACAAGTTCATAAATGCTTAAAATACAATCCCAAGAAGAATGTGTGCGCTTGTCATCTTTTACGTAACTGGCAACGTTCTGAAATATGGGGAGAATTCCCGTTTAAATCTCCCTTGTTTTCAAGGAGTTTTAATAGCATACCAAAAGTTTTACGTCGCCTATTTTTGCCATCGATTTCACGGTGGAAATAATATTGCCATTATATCAATACCATTTTATGTTACTAGATATTTACCTGAGTTATAAATATCTAATTATGTAATAAGAGGCATCTGACTGAAGTTTTCCTTACAAAGATTAAAAACGAATTTATTTTTACAATATTTTATTTCGGACATAAGTCCCTACTACACCCGTAGAAAAAAGAGCATCCTTATCATTTTTATTCAACGACCAATACATATAAGACTATGCTTTTATTAAATTTAGTTTGTACGGTAAACATTGACAGATTATTTGTGCGAATGAATTTGCGGACAAATGCTAGTTTTGCCATAGAATATATCAATTATTTAGAGCTCGGTGACAAGTTGAGGTTAAAATAGCGCAAATAAGATAAACTTTACATCATTTAAATATAAAAATAAAATATTTTTTATTACGCATACAATTTTTAATAATTATCTGTTCAATTAAAAATAAAATTAATGTTAAGATTTAACAGATTTATGACGTTTGTTTTAAAGCTCTGATGACTTGAGCACCCGCATTGAAGTAACAATCAAGCGTTATGTGAAAATAAACTTATGGTGAGATTAGTAAGATAGTTAGGCAGGCCTTACATACCTACTTTTCTCTATCTATCTCAATATTTTTTTTTAATTTGCAGTAGGTATGCCAATTTAAAAAAAAGATTCACTACCAATATACCAAGTAGGTACTTACGTAATTGAACCTGCAAACATAAAGTTAACACAAGATTAAATTAGTATAAATAACTGATATAACATTAGAATAGCTTAATGCTGTACCTACCTACTTACTGGCAAGTTACTGTGGCCATGTGAGCGGGGCTCAAAGGCAGCTCTGGCCAGCTTTCTATACAAACCCATACTTGTATTCATATAAAACAGTCAATACTTACTTGTACAAAGAACTTACATCGAAAGCTCGTAAGATCAGGCAATGGAAAAAGCCTCATAAGAATTACTTTTATCGCTTATTTTGGCTTGATAACTTAAAGTGATACCACAGATTATATGTTACATAAATACAAGTAGGTAAGTTAATATCTCGGAGTTATAGGTCTGATAAAGATGATCGAATACCTAGGCAGACGAAATGCCTCGTTTTTGGATGTAACAAATAAGTTATAAAACTAAATTTAATTGAACAGTCCTTGGGAGGGCACCCCTGACAGGTCGAGGGAATTTAAGAACTATACTGGGTATACAGTTGCGTCGTCAGTTGTCATCACAATGTCTATTGACACGTAGGTCCTCACATCACTGGAACTTGCTCTAATATTCTTTTATTATTATTTTTTACCAATTTGTTTTTGGGTGCCATAATAGCTCTTTCGCACAACCACTCCTTAGTGGTTGTGCGAAAGTACTCCTCGTTAGCCAGGTTTTCTTGTAAACTCGGAAATACCTCATTAATAAGGTTATCTTCCGAGCTAACAACATTGCTAAATAGGCTGTCTAAGGTTATTTGGCATCTTTAGCATCCGTCGGCATGCGACCTTCGCTGACCTCGAGAAGCGTTTGTGCGAAAAGTCCAGACTCCTGATGATTGAATAGCTGGACCCTCATGTTAGTAATCAGCTGTAAGCGCTCTACTTTAGCCCACAACGACGAAGCCTTGAGGCATGCATTTATCTCATCTGCCGCGGTCCTTATCACATGCCCATTTCTAAAAAACCTCGTGTGATTCGTGAATATTATATTTTTAGCTAAGTAATTCAACATCGTCGGTGTAAAGCATGCTGCCAGGGGTGGGTTCATGCATTTCCCTTGTTATGTAGTCTAAGCAGATGGTGGACTTATGGTGATAAGGGCGGTTTTTTAATTCAATACGACGAAAAAATTGTACACATTAAATCCACCGACACTCGCCACGGGTCGGCGAGACTGCGTCGCGCGTGGCGCCGTCATAAGCGTATGGTATTTTAAAACTATGAGATCTCCTAAGATAATTATTTAACACATTCACTGATGCACCGTCGTAAGCCATATGTTTGTTCGAGTACGATACGACGCCACGTCGACAGGCGGTCAACTTTAACGTCTCAAAATCGACATACCGGCCAAAGGCGCTTAAATTTGTACACATTACTAGGAAGTCTCGTGATCTTGTGCCGTATTGCACTTACTCTTACATCTTTTTAGTGTCACAGGATACAATTCTAGAGAAAATTTTCGGAAGTGCCCCCCGCGTCCCTCACACATACATAAAAAGACTGCGTAGTTAGACGACACGCCTGCGGCCGTGATCTTTCCCTACGGTCAGTTGCGCAGTGTCACAGTGCAGTTGTGTTGTTTTTGTTATTCGCCGAATCATTGCACGTGGTAAACGTACTCTAAAAGACAAGAAAAAGAGCTTTCCCTCAGAAAGTGATTACAGCAGTTCTTCTGAGGAAAACGATATAGGTAGTGGTAAAATAAAATATAATAAAAACCATTTATTTCAGGCCATAGCCCATAGAATGTTATGTTAATAAACAAATAACTTATGATTTATGTTAGTAAACAGTTTTTTTAAAAATAGTAATAAAAATAAACAATAAATTATTGCATTGAAGATGCAGTTGGTGCTCCCACGCACCCTACTCATCAACGATGCAATCGCTTTTCGCACAGTAGCAGAAAAGCTGTCCACGTGCGCGTCAGCAAACATACCGGATACTGCAGTACCGCGGGAGCCCCAACATCATTCTGAACGCGTTGTTGTACTGAACACGGAGAGCGTTATATGTCCGCTGCGTGTATCTGACCTGACCCATAGGGCGCACGTGTACATATGTTGGCAATTGGCCTTAAATAGTGTGATTTTAACTTCTGCAGTACAGCGTGCAAACCTGCGTGCCAGCATGTTGCAGCGGACAGTCAGCGCCCTCCGTGCTCTCTCAATATTTCCGTCGTCTCTTAAGTCCTCGGTGACCACATGGCCGATGTATTTAAATTCAGTGACACGTTTAAGAGTCGCACCGTCCAGTGTTACAGGTGGGACTAAACAGTAAAACCTGCTAAGGTGCTACATGCCCAGTGCCATTCAGAGGAGCGTCGGAGCTCTGATACTGTTGGCTCTGGTTCTCCACTCTCAAGCCACACGTCAGAGGAGCGCTGCAGCCCTTCTGTTGCCGCCGGGTCTCCACGTTCACTTCATACCTCAGAGGAGCGTCGCAGCCGTTCTGTTGCCGCCGGGTCTCCACACTCACGCCACTCGTCAGAGCAGCGTCGCAGCCGTTCTGTTGCCGCCGGGTCTCCACGCTCACGCCACACCCCAGAGGAGCGTCGCAGCCGTTCTGTTCCCGCCACATCTCCACGTTCACGCCACACTTCAGTGGAACGCTGCAGCCCTACTGGTGCCGCCCTGTCTTCGTGTTCACGCCACACCTCACAGGAGCACCGCAGCTCTTCTTTTAATGCCACCAAGTGTTCGCTTTCGCGTCACACTTCAGAAGAGCGCCAAAGCCTACCAACTGATGCCGCCAATGCTTCTCGTATCCGACAGACCTCCGAAGAACACCCTAGCGCATCCAGTAATAATATTGAGTCTCACAGTCTACACAACGGTTCCGAACGGCACCGTAGGTCTCACCGTGGTACAGCTGGGCATCCAAGACCAAGCTCACCAGCTTCAGAAAGTAAGTGTTAGAAAAACACTGTCGCTGATGACCAAACATAAATTTTTGCTGACAGCCCGGCCACAGGCGGGACCGCCAATAGGTGGAACGTCGTATCACAGGTATGTAAATCCGTTTGAGACGACATACCGGCCTTAGGCGACCCCGCCTGTGGACGAATCGTCATATTATATTTATCATGATACACTTGAGTCGACAGTACATCTACCGGCGGTACCGCCGGTGGACGGACCGTCACATCACAGGTAGCTAGATTCATATGATACTACATTACGGCCATAGTCGTTGCCGCCTGTGGGCGGAATGTCATATCAAAGATACCTATGCCCATTTTATATGACGTTCCGCCCAAAGGCGCAGTATAAATTTGTATGAAAATTTTATGTGTCTAATCCCGAAAAATAATATCATCTTTGTGTCAGTGAAAGTGTTAAATTGAATGGTATAAAAGGCAATTATGATTTAAATTGAATGCTAGTGATAAAGTATTGATTGGGACAAATATTAAAACAGTTCTTTTGAAATTACCTTGCTAAGTAATGCACTACTGTAAAACATTTATTATTACCATAAAAAAGGTTATAGTGAGCAAACCTTAAGAGATAGGTATATACTCTCGCAAACTTTTCTGTAGTACTATTTGAGGCAAACATTTCTGCCACACATTATATTGGCGTAACTCTTACAATTTTTGCAGCGTACGCGAAAATAGCTCGAAAATTACAGATTTTTAGCTTTGATTTTATTATTATTTTAACAGTACCTACTTACCGTAAGCTACACGGCAAACTACTAACTTGTCTACATGATTCCCTTTTCTCAAAACTTATCCATAAACTGTGATTGTAGTATATGGAGTAAAATTCGATGGGGATTCTGACATGTCATTTTGTAGCAAAAGTCTCTAAATATACAGTGTGTCCCTGGATAAAGTGCAATCCCGAAAGGGGATGAAACTAGACCATAAATCATTGACTAGAAAAATATTTAAAAAAAATAAAAAAAAATATTGTAGGATTTATTGGTATTTTAAGATTTTCATGTTTCGTTAAGGACTCTATGTACAAAAGTATTGATTTCTTCCAAAATAATGGGTCTATTTCTTAAAAAAAAAACAATATGCCTAATACCTGGCGATGACCATGAAATAATAAATAGTCCGCAAAAAAGTAACTATCTTGGGTAAAAAAATGTATTTTTATGAAAAAAATGTTTTTTTAGACGTTTATTTTAAAAAAACTTCAAATTACTAAAAAAATGTGCCCTATAACTATGTAATTTTATAGCTTACTTTTATTCTTTACCATTTTAGCTTCCAAATAAAAAAAAAACCAATGTTCTAACTAAAAAAACACGCTATCTACGAACTTTTAAAGTGGAGCCTAATCGTGTTACCGTGCAGGTAGAGACCGTTTTTTCCATTGTTTCCGTCCTACTCTGTGCCCTTCGGCAGTGTAAATAACTCCTACCTAGCCAATTTTTGAGTTAGAACATTGGTTTTTTTTTATTTGGAGGCTAAAATGGTAAAGAATAAAAGTAAGCTATAAAATTACATAGTTATAGGGCACATTTTTTTAGTAATTTGAAGTTTTTTAAAATAAACGTCTAAAAAAAACATTTTTTTCATAAAAATACATAGGTACTTTTTTGCGGACTATTTATTATTTCATGGTCATCGCCAGGTATTAAGCATACTGTTTTTTTTTCAAAGAAATAGACCCATTATTTTGGAAGAAATCAATACTTTTGTACATAGAGTCCTTAATGAAACATGAAAATCTTAAAATACCAATAAATCCTACAATAATTTTTTATATTTTTTTAAAATATTTTTCTAGTCAATGATTCATGGTCTAGTTTCATCCCCTTTCGGGATTGCACTTTATCCAGGGACACACTGTATAAAAATAAAATTTATACTAGTTTCCTTTATCTTTTACATAAAAATAAGCTTATTATCCTAAAACAAAATAACGTAACGTTCAGTGTTGCGACAAGTGACGAAACTGTTTTGTAAGCAAAAGATACCGTAACCGTTAATGCCAATTTGATGTTAAAAATAACAATAGCAAATTAATGGCAGGAAGTTTGGTGTTAAAGTAAAAGTAGGGTAGTCGCCAATATGTTTTTAACCGACTTCAAAAACGGAGGAGGTTCTTAAGTCGACGCGTATATAAACTCAGCGGCAGAGATATCGGGCCATCGCGTAATTTTCATACAAACATGCCTACCTACTACTACTTCTACTACCTATCTACTTCACAGATTCACTAATCGAAAAGTTCTTATCTTACGGTAATAATGTTTAAGTCAATCGATTGGATAAATGTTCATCTTTCAACAACGTTTTTTAATCGCCTGCAAAAATTACTCTATTACCTTAAAAACAATAAAGAGTAACTCTTGTCTGCGCGTTCCATACAACGTTATATGAAAGGTAGAAAGTGAGTTATTCCATTGCATTTTTGAATACATACATAAGGTTCTGTAGCTAATTGAATAGCTATATTTAGAACTGAACATTTACCCCATCTATTGACTCCAACAGGATTTCAGTTGTACAAGTACATTTATAATTTGTGACCCTATGTAGTAAGTATGTTTGTATGAAAATTACTTGATGGCCCAATTTTTGTGCCGCTTAGTGTAATTTTATGTAAGACCACCCATAACTTTTTATAGAAGTAACACACATTAACAAGGTACATTTCAACATATAAAATTTTCCATACTTCTTAGTCATCACAGTAAATCATCAATCAATAAATTAATAAAACGGTCTTCAACGAGTTTGTTACATTGCTTGTAAATGTGAAATCTGTTACACACAGGTAGAAGTTACAAACTAATCTGTAAGTTTCCATGTTAGGAAGAGCTTTCTCTAAACTGAAGGGACCGCTAGACTATTGAAAGCTTATTAGGAACTAAAAGCTTGTTTGTACCAAAGTATGTTACGTACTCTATGCATAGCTTACTTGTTATTTTGTCAACTCATTTACATCTTTCAATCCATAAAGTAGATAGAATATCAGCATAAGACTTGATTTGTCTAATAGTTGAGCTGCTCATAACAAAGATATATAAAATAATACGTAATATAGATTATATAAATAGTCCTGATAATGAAAATTATGACAAATTAGATTAGATTAATCAGAAATTGTTCTAAAAATTAGAGTCATCCAAATAATTACGACTGCAGCGTAGATGGCTTAACTTTTAATAGCTCTTCGCATCAATGTTCCTTCCACGTTGGAACAAGGTAGTTTGATCCGTGTTGACGACAAGAGCGGAGTCGGGCCTAAGTTAGGACGCAACTTGTGTCGATAGGTACTTTGGGCCCATCTCATCTCAGAGAATCAGCGCTAAAAGCTGGAGCAGCGGCGGGGTTAGCTGACGCCAAACGTCACAAGAACGTCTCACTAGGAAGTGATTATGTGTTTGCGCCGTTTGGTGTTGTTACTTTTCGAGGGGACTATCCGCTAAATTACTTTTGGAATAAATGCACCTGAATTAAATTCAGTTTTGGCAAATAATAAAGCTGGCTAGTTCTTTGCTCAAAGGATGAGTATAGCTATCTAACGCAGTAACGCAGCCAGCGTCCTCGCCTCCTTGCCTCAAGGACACGGGTTTATTTTTGAAAAGGTAGGTTTTAAGTTTATTTATTTGTATGTAATACATCTCCTCGTTTTATTTATTTTATGAAACCTTCAAGTGTCATGTTTCCAGACGAACAGGCAGTCAATTGTCGGGACGTCGGCATCCTTATGAGACGTTAAAATAAATAATGATTTCAAACATATAATCACAGGGTACAGTTATTTATGTAATGCAGGAGCCTGAAAATTAGTCCTTAGGTTTTTGGCAGCAGTGTTCATAATCAATCAACTAGAAAGTAACATGGCGTATATGACGATGCACACATACAGTAGACACGTCTTAAGCGGATTAACAACAAAAACCCGTCCCCGATGCGACGGTCAGTGTGCCGGCTACTGAATGTGACACGAGGATTATACAGGGTAACAAAGTAATGACTATTTAATGATAAACCGATTCTAGTGCTCAAAAAGTTTAATGTTCTATAATTTTATTTTATTAGTAGTAAACAATTATTGTGTGTACGGCAATACTCAAGTGCATCTACTCAAGATTAGGTATCTGTTTCTTCATTTTCACAGTCTCATAGGAGAGATATCAGGTGCAAGATCAACGGCTTAACAATACCACCTGATTGTTGCCTGTTTCCGAGTTATTTCA
The DNA here is from genome assembly GCA_949316185.1 of Pyrausta nigrata. Taxonomy (NCBI): domain Eukaryota; kingdom Metazoa; phylum Arthropoda; class Insecta; order Lepidoptera; family Crambidae; genus Pyrausta; species Pyrausta nigrata. The sequence continues at coordinate 2,742,522 of OX438943.1, forward strand.
AGACATGAAGCTCCAGAAACAAATTTGGACCTATTTAGATCCAGATCGAAAAGCTGAAGATGAGAACTAAATACATAAACTACACATGTTAAATACCTAAACCTTTTACGAGTACCTAACTAATCCTAGCACGTATCCCATCATTTATCAAAGTTATACAACTTTTTCCCGCGGCCAACTTTTCTCTGATATCCAAATCAATCAAATAACGTCTACAGTTCGTTATCTATTCATAAACACGTCTCATTTTTCAAAATTAAACAGAATAATGAAAGTACCAAATCATCACTTCATTCAAATACGTTCACAGCGCCCACTAAAAGCATCGAAAATAACACACTTTTACAAGTGTACACACGCCATTAGGCTTGACTGCAGTGTGCGCTCGGCCTTATTATCATTCGATACTTTACAACGCCATTAGAGACGCGGTTTTCTTAACTTATGAATCGACGCGTGAGTTTGTACAGCGATTAATACGGTTTGATACTTGCTGGTATTTGTTGTATATTTACGTTTAAATTTCATCATCATCTTCCAATTAAAGAGCTAGGCTCTTGTCGGTGCAGTTTTTTCCATTCCTCTCTGCTTTTCGCCCTTCTCTTGACCTCCTGATACGACCTGACATTTATCTTTTCTTTTATTATTGGTCGTCCTCGCTTCCTTTAAACGTTAAAATTTAATTAACCAAAAAATAAGTTACCTACTCCTTTAAATTGAAATTGTGGACTTTCTTACTTATTTTGTTCATGGGTGAGGCTAGGTGTTGTGATCATAGTGTGATGAACTACTTTAAGACTTAATTGGCAGTAAAATTGTCTTTTTAACCGACTCCGAAAAAGGAGGAAGTTATCAATTCGATTGTATGTTTTTCAATTTTTTTTTGTGGCTATGTTACCTCATATCTCAGTCAGTTGTGAACTGATTTGAAAAAAAAAATGTTTACCTAGAGGTTACACCTTCTAGTTGGTCCCATTGTGGCCTAGTCGAGATCTAATGATGGGATCTTGGTGTAATCGAGGGAAACCCTCAAATTTTAAAGGCACGTATAGTGTTTTCGTACTAGTATCTAAATGTTGACATGTTGTAACGTCTGATAGTCAACATTGTGTGGAGCTGAGCTGATGGTGGAATTCCTTTAAAATTAGAAGCTTAGTAATTAAAACACCTAGTACTGTATAGAATGCTAACAAAACAAAATCAGCAAGCTACAAATCAAAGGCACCGCTCCCTCTTCTCCTCCCCCCCCCCCTAACCCCTTCCTCCCCGCCCCCAACAATAAAAATATATAATTACTTCAAGAAATTATAATTTCTGCAAGAAATCAATTAACTCTTACCTCTGAAACGATGGGTTTGATAGTTGGAGTACCGAGAAAGGACATAGAACAGTTTTTATCCCCAAAATCATTTGTATAGAGAATCCGATGATATAGTATCATACTACATTTAAAATGCTATTGGCAAATCTTTCCTGGTCTTCTTTAAACGGTCTTCCTTCTCGTTACTACTTTCTTCCGAATGACGCTGTCGCATTTGAACAGCGCGATTAGTAATTAAAACTAAAAATTGTATAAACAAATGGGTTAAAATAAAAAGTACAAAATAATATTTAAATTACCTAACTGTTCTACGAAATTATTCTAGAAACCTATTTCCAATTTATTATCTGTTATTTTTTGGAGTCGGTGCCAGAAATTCTAATTCCAATGTTTTTTGCAAGTAAGGACAGGATTAAATCATCTCTTGGCTGGCACCGACTCCAAAAAATAACAGATAATAAATTGGAAATAGGTTTCTAGTATAATTTCGTAGAACAGTTAGGTAAATTAAATATTATTTTGTACTTTTTAGTTTATCCCATTTGTTTATAAAAAATTCGGTCTTTGTTTTTTTTTTAATAAATTTATTTTTCTTTTTTTAGTTGAAAGTTTTTTCGAACTCGAACCCACGTCCCTTCGCTATCCGGCCGAGTGCTCTTACCACCCAGTTTGAGTCCCAGTAATTTTTGTAAGTGAAATTTGATTTAATTTCGTAAAAACTTGCAAAATAATTACTTAAGTTATAAAAATATTGAAAGTTTTTTAATTTCATGTCATGCTAACAACTTACCATCAGTGTGCATCAACTACACACTTAAAAACTTGATTGATAGTTAAAAAAGTTATTTTTTAATTCTATATTTAGCCAACAATTTACCATTTTTATTTTACTGTGAAAAACACCTGTCTTCAAAAAGACAGTTAAAGAAATGATAATTTTAATAATGTCCTAAACCAGTAAATTTTTAAACTTAATGTTTAAGTTTAAAAAAAATACTAGTTTAGGATATTGATATCATTTTCTCCTATAGGTGGAAACAATATAGGTAAAAATACTCTTAAGAACAAAGACAACGCTTGCAACCTATTTGCATACTTAGCAAAAGAATCAACACCACCGCATCGGCGTATACTCCGCGTTTTCGAATGCTCACTCGCGCGCTGCGCCGGCGCATCGTCCAGCCGCTATCAGTCAGTTCTGTAGGTCACTCGCGCACGCTCGGATGTGTCTTAGAGGGAATCGCCGCGAATTTCAATTCGAAAAAGGAACATCGATCGCTTTTTGTTTCTTTTGTTTTATTTTAAAAGAAACCGATGTGGAAAGTGAAAAGTGGTGGTTTTCCGCATGGTGCAGTGCTCGTTAAACGATTGGAATGTTGACAGTTTGACAGAGTGCGAGGTAAATATCGGAAAATTTGTTATGCGCACGGACTGGAAGCCTTAAAGGAGTTACGTAACCTAATAATACCTAAGTTACGACCTACATTGAATTGAAGTATTTATCCTTAACGCTTTGAATTACATAAAATAAGACGTATTCTTTTTGATATGTTTCTATAACTTTCCTTACTTTCTTTCCCGTAATTGTGTATTATTGAAGCATAATTGAGTTGCTGTAATTATTTTTCAGAGCTAAACAAAATTTTTACATTTTAGTTAGACATTATAACACGATGCTTACATTAGACTATACTAGAATTGATTAATCCTTCATGTAGATATGCTTCCAGACACAATAGAAAATCAATTGTTATCGACCCGCCCGTGGTCTTATGACCAGGGAAGATACGGCACAGGCGCCTCATAAATGCTCAGTTTCATTTATGTGTACACAATTCAGCTGCAAATCAGTTGGTTTTGGTAGCTTAGCAACGCGGTGTTATTAAGCCGGACTGTTTTGATGAGCATCATCATTTTCTTAGGTGCCATATTCTGTCGAAGTTCGGTCATCATAACAGCAACTTGCACTCTTAATACCGTAGCTATAAATAATGATTGGGTACTCTTTCCAGACCATTGGCGTAGGTGTTTTAGCCAGGATATCTTTCTGCAATCAAGCATTATCAATTTTCTTACAATAAATCATCTTCCACAAAGATCCCAATTATAATTGTTATGTAAAATAAGTCGCATCACAATGTTGTCTAATGAGGATTTCATCCTTTTATCTTGTTATATTTACAAAATTCCTGTAGTTTTAAAAATATAAAAGGCGCTTGATCTAGTTCAATCATTACATCAAAGTTCAAGCTATTGTTCGCATCAGACACCTAAGTAACTATCAAATCAATTCTTTCCACTTTATTTAATTCCTAAGTCTCTACTGCACTCTCATTAATTACCATAAATGTAGTACCTACTTTAAACATTTTTTTTGTATTTTCAAAAGCAATCGCAATTCTGATAATAGCATTCATATCGTATTTATCAACTACTTAATTATGCATTCCGTTCTCATTATTGGCCAACTTTATTTCTATAATTTAAAAACTGTAACTGTGTTCTCCTTTTGGGAATTTAAAAGAAATTTATATACCACCGTTATGCTATAAATTTTTATGTCTTATTGGATAACAAATTAGTTAATAGAGCGTTAACTACAGTCGGTGAAGATGATTTTAAATACCGCTATGACAGATTAGAATATGACCCGGAAAAATGCAGTTTTATTGACATCGTTAGTGCAAATGAAGATAAATTTTATGATTTGTAGATTTATAGCAAAGTTTAGATTATTCTTTATATTTATCTTTTAAATAATATGATAACGAAAACTGAGTTACTGACTGAGATATCAACGCACAGGCCAAACTAGTAGGATTGAAAACTTGTAATTTTCCTCCACGCTTCCTTTAATACCTAGTGTAAGTAAGCACTAAAAAAGGAATTCCGGAAATAAGCCCCTTAAGAGGAAACGCGGTCACGTGGCATTTGGAGAATAGGTATTTGAATAAAATGTTGCTGTCTTGATGCAATCTCTGACGGCCGCCCAAGCAAGAAAAGGACGAAAGAGCTTAGACGATAAAGCGCTTCTTAGATTTGACCAAAACAGCATTTCGAAGTTGGTTCCCTATTTCCTCGTCCAAAATTTGTCAAAATGATAATATTTTTACGGAAATAATCAAACAAAGGTTAGGACTATGCTCCTGTGTTTTAGTTTTAGCGTTAATTAGATTTTGTAGGCGAACGTTTGAAAGTTGAGGTTAAAATTTGGCAAATTTATTAGTTTTTTAAGGCTCACGTTTCCTTTGTTAATTGGAATATGAGAAAAAACAAAAAATAGGAGCATAGCAGCTGTTGTAGTTAAATGTAGATTTTATGGTAAAAAAAAGTTTTGCCTTTAGCCATTACCCAGGGAGAAAACAGGGGGCTACGTTTGTATGGAGAAATGAAGGCTACATTTCTCCATACAAACGTAGCCCCCTGTTGTGACTGTAGTTAACGCTCTATTAACTAATTTGTTATCCAATAAGACATAAAATTTTATAGCATAACGGTGGTATATACACAGAACACAGTTATACTTTTAAAATTATAGAAATAAAGTTGGCCAATATGCAAGCGGAATGCATAATTAAGTAGTTGATAAATACGATACGAATGCTATTGTCAGAAATGCGATTGCTTTTAAATATACTAAAAATTTGTTTATAGTAGGTACTACACTTATGCTAATTAATGAGAGTGCAGTAGAGACTTAGGAATTAAATAAAGTGGGAAGACTTGAGTTGATAGTTACTTATAAGGTGTCTGATTCGAACAATGGCTTGAAATTTGATTTAATAATTGAACTAGATCAAGCGTCTTTTATATTTTTAAAACTACAGGAATTTTGTATAAAACTTCGTTTGTTTTAAAGTAAAAAAAATGGCATTTATTTGTTTGGTTATAAATTAAGAATTGTATTTCAGAATTTTTTTAAATTCATCATCTAAAGGGGTAAAACCTAAGGTTGGTTGATTGGTATATGTTTGTATGGGAAATTCGACATCTACACGGACGAAGTGACGTGAATCGGCTAGTATTTATATAATAAATAAAAATTAATCGCTAATATTTAAAAAAAATAATCGTTGTTAAGAACAAATCTCGAATACTTTATCAATATTCCAATACAACGTTTTTTTTTTTCAATATTCGTTGAAACCCGAGGAAGGTTTTTTTTTTTATAAACAGAAAAATACATGGTAAAATTCCGAAAAAAATACTATTACTAGAGATACTTAATTCTATAATTTATTCTAGAATATACAACTATTCAATTAAAACGTGTAAACTACATCGTGACTAGTAGTCTGGTTCAAAACTCATTCTACATAAATCCGATGCAAGTAGACATCTTTAACATAGCATTTGAAATTCAAATGCGGTTCGATTCCCGGCTGTTGACTTTCGACAGCTGACCCGCAGTGGACCGCGGCTAGGTCCAGGCAAAGCTGGCTGAATTACCTAGTTTCTGGTTTAATATTCAAGATCTTAGCTGCTTCTAATAACTTGAGTTACTAATAAGATATACTAATACCAAAAGACTAAAATCTATTTTGCTATTAATAACTTGGTGCAACGGAGCCTTAATGTTTAATTTCGCTTGAAAATTTTAAACATTTGAGTTATTTGGACCTCATCTTAGTTACAGAATTCCACTGCAAAATAAAAAGCTAAGCCAAATTATCATTCTATTGCGTTGATCCATGCATCCATCCATAAAACCACAGTCGAACCTTGAACCATGCTCGGTGTACCGTCGTTATAGGCAAGCAAAAACTTTTCATTGAAACTATGCGGTTGATTAGGTTCCACCAATCAAATCATGTCTTCTTTTTTAGATGTCTCCAAATTAGCGAGTTTATAATAATAATAAGATTATAATAAAGGGTAGGGACGCTCATAATAATAATAAAATTTATAAATAATCCGAACTTAAAAATGATATATTAAATGTCTGGAGAATGGATAAAGTACTATATATTGTACCGCTTGTCCTCTCTAGCACTGGAGTCATAGATAAGATACTCAGCGCCCTTCGCAACCTCGATATACCAGAGAATACTTACATGACTATGCAGAAGGCTGCGATTATTAATACATGTCATATAGTCAGAAAGTTTTTGCAGGACGACTACAATTCCAAAAACTTAACTGATAAGTGCAGTTCAGTTGGGCCCGCGAATCTGACACTATAATAACCGAAGACAGATGTCTTCGAGAACAGGAAATAGTAAATAATATAATAGAGGTACTTGTGGCGCAGTGGTGGCTGCGCTTTTGTAGTAATACCAAAGTTAAGTAACCCACACGGCGCGGCCATGCTTCGACTAACCATTCTGACCATTTAAGTGACGTCCATGACAAGCATCTCCGTGCTTCGGAAGGCACGTTAAGCAGTTGGTCCCGGCTAATATCTGCTGGTATTAGTCGTTAAGCCTAGTCGGAGGCCCTAAGACGGCTTGATAACATCTGACTGTAAGCCTTACACACACCCCTCCACCAATGCGCACTGAGCCTTTTTCTCGTGCGATAAGCTAGTAATAGTGTGATCTCTAGAGTAAATTAAAATACAAAGAACACAGAAGACAACTTACAGACACATAAATATATATTTTTTAAATATGTCTAAATCTCTTTTAATTGCACGTTAGATAAATACCCAGAGAAAGTCTAGACCGTAAACACCGCTATGAAAGTGACATTAGTGTGTAATTGCTATGAAATGGCATATTTATTTCCTGTTCCAGTACTATTGCATCCTGTCACGTAAGTCTGATAAATACACCTTTAGTAGTTACCACCTTTAAGGCCTGTATTCACTTTTATTAGGGCAAGTGCAGATGATTAGTAATAGTCGCCATAGCACAAGCTCACGCTTAGTTTGGGGCTAGGTAATTAGTGTGTTTGTTGAAACACTTTATTTTAAAAAAATGCGAGTAACGAATGCAGGTGTGTAGTGCAAGAAGTGTCCAATTTTGTCATGTGGCTGTATTTAGTAAATTCAGTTGTTAGTCGTCAAGCAGCGTCCGATGTCAAAAGATGTCAAACGCTAAACACTTCTGTCCAGACGTTGTAGTGCAGGAACACTGAAAGGGAGGGGAAAGGAAGGGCGCGCGGGCCGTGGCTACTCGCAGTCCACTCACTGGCAAAAAATAGAACCCGCGTCTATTCACTTTACTACGCAGGTTACTAATCAATCGCTGTCCACACGTGTTAACTCCTAATAACTCGGCTAGGGCCCACTGAAAATCGTTTTCTCCGTTTACTCCATACGTTTGTATGGAGAAATGGTGCTATTCTTTCGTCTTAATAAACAAAATTGCCTATAGAATAACAAATTAATAAAAAACCATTAAGTGCAATTTTTCAAAAAAATTACAATTACATAGTTATTACTCGAAAAAGTTGACAAAACGTATTGTTCGGGAAAATAAAACAAATGAATCAAAAAAGTGTATGTCATCTAATTTTCTATTTTTAAATTTGACAAAAAATTAAAAAATATCATAATTGGCCAGTTCCTCATAAAAGATTTTAAAATCCTGCTTTTTTGTGTTCCTCTAATTGTGCCGGTGTGTATATAATAGTACCAAATTCAAGATCACTTCAACCCTTTGCACTACAGAGTTTTCCTAAATTTCTGCAACAATCAATAACCATACCGTACCATATTACATGACATTTCCGCAAAGACGTTCCAATATGCACTGAAAGTATTTCCGTGACATTTAAAAGTTAGAATTTGACATTTGTCTAGTCATATGTGCATGCACATTCAATTCAAGATGGAGGTCATCGGTTAAAGTTCGTGACAATCTTGAATCAGCTTTTGAATATTTTAAATTGAAATCAAATGATAAAATGAAACCCCTGAAATATATATCGTTATCTGAATCAAGGTTTTACAAGGAAATTATTTAAATGTACCACTGATTGTCAGAACCCCAAATATAAGTTTTATTATCAATGTTTATAATTTGAAACCAAAACTCTAACTGTAATTAAAAAAAAAGTTAAAAAGGAACGAAATAGTAAACAAGACAATGTTTAACCTATTCGCGATTCATTTGTTAACCGTTAAATTAGCAATTTCATTTGTAGACGGAATAACTATAATACTTGTTTGTAAAGTTTTGTTGTAATGTAAAGTATTATTTTAAGTCTTTTTTTTAGACTTTATTTGGCACACACGACAAATTACACAATATCTTATGTATATCTTATAAATAGACAAAATAAAAAATAAATGTATTTTCTATGCCAAAACACGTTTTGTTATTGTTGCTAAAGATGTGACTGCAATTATACCTATTTACCTGACCTTGTGTTAGGTACGTCTAATATAAGATTGTAATGCACATATATAACATTACGAGTGTGTACTTTAGAAAACTATCTGTCGATTTGAGAATTGGGTCACACCTATGCTATTAATTTTACAAGTGGCTGCGTCGTAACGATACTGTTATTATTTACTGCGGATACGTTGAATCGATTATAGTGAATATGTATTGACTTTCTAACAGGGGTAAGGCAAAAACAGAAGCGGGAAATAAGTAAGAAGTTGAATTAAACCTTGACAAGTTAAATCATTAGCGATAGTATCAGTCCACAAACAAGAGCAAAAAATTGCGAGTAGTCACTAATGAATACAGACAAGTACTTTTTACTGCACAATACACACGCAGACGTTCAAAAAACAGCTCTAAAGTAAAGCAACGATGTAGGCTATAACAGGTAGAAAAATAAAATTAAGTTCATTTTACAATTGATTTAAAAGAAATCAAGCCCGTTAAGAAGACCTGACAAAAGACGTCCATTTTTAAGAATTTTCTTGTTGGCTATATTGGAGATATGGTAAAAGTTGTAATCGCCTGTCCAATATTTAAAAATTTTAACCTATTTAAAGCTCAAGTTTAGTTTTGGGGTGGTGAAGGATCTACCTCCTAGTGGTCCACCCCGGGCAACGACGATCTAATGACGAGGCTGAATAATCCTATCAGCGGTGGTAGGCTCCGTTAGCTGCCACCTGGTAGCTACCACCCTCAAACTGGCACCAAGCAGCTTGCTGTGATCCGTCGGTGAGTGGGAGTGCCAGAACCTCTAGGTGAGCTCTCTCCACCATCGACTCTAACTATGCCACGTCTGGTTTAGTCTAGAAACAAGAGCTGCAAACCCATTTCAATTTTAAGAAAAGGAAGAATATAAGTAAGCTGTATCCGAGTGATGCGTCTGTACAACCACCAGCAAATAAAGGTTCATTACAGCATAACACTAATAAAGTTGTCAAAAAACCCAGTTCAAATTTTTTTGAACAGCCTGTGATTCATATATATACGATAATATGTCAAATTTGATGTGAAACTGGCTGTTTAAAAATTAAACATGTCTTGGTGAACTTGACCCATTTTTTTTAAATCTTGTCAATCCGCTGTCACTAGCGACTTGGGGTGGACTCGTAAAACTGTCAAGGTGTACGGAAGGCGTAAGCGCAGCAGGAGCAGTCAGGCGTGAGCGGCATCACTCACTGTCTCCAACAAGGAACTGCTGCTTCCCGGATTTTAAAATCATTTGCTTTGATTTAATCCTTAAATGCATAGTGTTGTATTACAACATAGCTATAATTTATCATTAATACTTATTATTAATTCGCTGCCAATTTCGAGACTCAATAGAAAATCAATTGTTATCTCGCACCGGTGCGTGCTGTGGCATGGATGTATGTTAGTATATAAAATAATTATTTTCAAATTGAAACATGAAAAAAACTTTTGATATTTATTTAGGAGGGCATATTTTCAATTATTTTGTATTTTTGCAGTTTTTATTTTGTATTTATCTCGAAATATTTTATTTCTTTAAATCAGTTTTGCTTTTTACATATTTTGATTAATATACAATAGGAAATTACAAACTGCTAAAGAACAATCGAGTAATTAACTTGATTATGGAAAATGCTTGCATCATCTGTGTGTGTGTAGAATTCTTAAGTGTGTGCTAATAAACATACACAGGCGGACAGTATATAAAATAAAACCTCAACTTATGATCTAAGCATTATGGTTCTTAAATATTTTCACGCTTTTTTATAAAAATCTTCACGATTTAGGTCTTAAACCTTTTAATTTGGCAAATGGTGGGGTAACCATAATATATCCGCATTAATCACGCCCAAATTGTTTTGGCTATAATAATAATAATATTAATTTATTGTATGGTACCAACTGCGGGCCACTTGTTAGTGTACAACAAACTTAAAAACTAGAGTTAGTAAAAAAGCGAAAAAACACATAAATTAGGACCACAACAACTATGAATGTCGATACACCAACTCTGAGATAAATGTGTCAGCATAATATCATTGGCGTCTTGACCATTTGCTCATTTCTGGATACAAATATCGGCCGATTTATTGGGGATCAAGTTTTACGTAATGCCATAAGTAGGCGTTATAGTAGTAGGGCCACAGGTATCCCCTCTCTTTGGCTAAATTACCTTTGGCCAAATTATTTTTCGTCATATTACACTTCACATAAACTTTTTACCTAATAATTATATGTTATGTTAAACAATCTAACTATATATTTCCAATAAGTTGTTTTGATGAATGTTTTTTACCAAATGAGAATTTGCGTAAAATAGTTTGCGATGTGATATTTTGGGAAACGTTTTGCCAAAACATACTCGTAAGTAATCCGGGGCCACATCATAACAAGAATAGCTTGATCACCCGAACCGCATTTTGTTTTTCTTACATTTTTGTTATTTTCATATCCGCTGCTTACGGCTGAAGTCGAACAATGTTAGGAAGTTACATTTAGAATAAATCTGTGAGTGAAATAAAGAAGGAAACAGAGCAACTTACTCCGTTACTTAAGAGGTATATTGTTATTGTATCTGGTACGTAAGTACCCACGGCCGTATGTTGCACGTCAGACTACACTTTGACCTTAAACCGCCTCTATTCGCTATGTAATAAAAGCTGTTTTCGTAGTTCACAAGGGTAACCTGACATGCTGCCGACTACCTAAGTAGGCATATCAAGCTAGACACACTGGCATCGAATGCAGTAATAAGAGTGATTTTGCAATAAGAATCGTATTGTCTGATATGCTTGGTGACTGCACCCACATACTACTGTTTTAGAATTCGGCGATCATAGAAGCTGGCGTTTAAAGTTCGTATGCATTTCTAGGAACTGACATTTCTCCACTAAACAAACGATTAGGTGGTTCGCCGTGACTTTGCACTCAAATGCTGGATTTCCCATACAAACTGCCATCTCCCTTTACGGATGATTTCTGAGACAAAAACTATGATATGAACATAGAATACTTATCCTGGGAAGGTCCCAGGACTAAAATTATCTTATACAAAATTTTACCAAAATCGGTTCAGCGGTTTAAACGTGGAATGATAACAAGCAAACAAAAATAGGAAAGAAGTTAATAGAATCAGGCCCACTGGCGCATGTCCTGATTAGATTATTTTTCGGACTTTTTCAAAGCCTAATATCTGAGTTTAAAACCTACTTGCACAAGTCTTGATTAGCTAATCCGAAAGGTCCACTTGCGCCAGTCCGGATTAGCTAATTCGGACAGGCGCAAGTAGGCTTTCAACTCAGATAATAGGCCTTGAACAAATTCAGATTACCTAATCCAGATGAGCGCAAGTGAGCCACAGTAGCATTACAAACTAACCATTCAAGAATTTTAACTTTATTGTAACCATTGAGAAATGAAACAATAGGTCGACAATTGTACAATGATTTGTCGCAATCGGAAGTAAAAAAGAACAGTGGTTTCCCATACAAAAAACGACAATTGTCGGCTACGTTATTGTCATCGTGCTGAAATCTATCCAATGATAAATGATTATTTTAAAGTGAGGAATTCACTATGCAATCTAAATTTAAATCTAAGATTGGATATTGCATTTGGAAAAATACTAAAACAATGTGTCCCGGCACCGGTGTTCCTTCATGTGGTGACTACGAAGCAAAATTGCTACCACTTCCTTAATAGGATCAACTTTGAAATTCCACTCATTTTCATTATTTTTTCACTTCCCCATACTGTTTAGTAAATCGGCTAGGTACATTTGTATGGAAAGGTGACATTTTTGGTCTGTTTTCGAAGTTCATGTGATAGAGAAAAATGTTGCAGGGGAACTCATCTGTCACCTCTTGAAGGCTCTGAAATCGGTGACAGTACACACTGTACAAATTGATAAAAAGTCAATTTATTCAAATGAAATATCTAATCTTTCCAATGGAGATTCAGATTCAAAAGTTTATTGTATCCAATCGATTATGTGAAGATTCATGTCTCATCAATTTATCAACAGCCTGTGCCAAAATTATTTATAACTAGCAGTTTCCCGCGACTTCGCCCGCGCCAAAAGTCGGATTTTCCATACAAATTTTAATCCTCCATTTCACCCCCCTGACGATTTTATATCGCGACAAAAAGTCCTTCCCAGTGTCTCAAACTATCTCCGTGCCAAATTTCATTTGATTCGGTCCAGTAGTTTCGGAGCCTATTCGATGCAAATAAACAAACAAACAAACAAACAAATCTTTCCTCTTTATAATATTATTAGTATAGATTTTTTAAGACTGAATAGGAAATTGGTTTCAATCTTGTCTAATCGTCAGTTCAATTATAATAAAAAGCTACTCGTGATATTATTTTCTTACCGAAGGACGGCTACGGCGGCAAATCTCAAAAGAGATAATCCAACTACGCTGAAAATAAAGTGCACAAGTGTCTGTCAGCGATGGGCGATTATTACTAAATTAATCGAATTATTCGAATGGTCCCTGTAAACGAATGTATTCGATAAGCAACCGCAGTCATTCGATTATCCTTCGATTATGCAGCGAGCAATACCGGAGCGTGCGGTGCGCAGACCGTACTACTAACTACTAACGAATGAATCGTCATTCGTCGCGTTGATAAATCATTCGTTCGCTGCCTGTCCTGTCGCGGTAATTCAACCGAATGCATCGAAAGGTCGAGTATAGATTATCATTCGATTGTCAATTTTTTTTTCCGAATTACTAAATCGACATTCGATAGTTCGAATGGTCGATTGTCGATTCATTCGATTATTTTTTTTCCAACAATCGCCCATCGCTGGTGTCTGTGCAATTCACAGGTGCCTGTTCTTTCACTATTAGATAGTTTGTTGAGATGGGTTAGTACCCCAACATGACCGGAGAGAGATCAGATGCAGGACAAACCACTTAACGTTCATTCCGAGACTTGGGGGCGTTAACACCACCAACAACAAAATTGTAACATAGAATATAAGAAATGAAACTTTTGTCGATATTAAAAGTAATTCCTGTAAATAAAAAGTCCGCTTTCCCCTGCACTTACGAGTATGACTTACAAGTAAGGTTCTAACAAGCACGAATGTGTACCAGCTAATTACAACCCAAGTATTCCAAGTACACATTCTTATGGCGCAGCTACTCCATACTTAGGTGAGTGCTAAGTATAGTCCTGGATGCAGGGCACTGACCTACTCTGTGGTACCAGCTCTAGGCGTCTTTCTCACTCATATCAGGATGTGTGAGCTGGACGGCAGGATTCGAAAACACTGATATGGTCTTACATAGTAGGACCCCAGGTCACGGAATGCGGAGACTGTATGCACCGTAACCGCATCTAAATGCATTGTGCACGACAAATTAGAGGATGCATTGCATTAACGCAAAGATTTATTTTTTGTACCTGTTGCACCTATTTTTAACTATTTTTTACCATAAATAGGTTATACATTCTAAAAAAAATATGGCTACTAAATAATGTAGACAATTTTAGTTCAGATGTTTGGTTATCAAACCACGAAAGAGCTGTTTGTATTGACCTTAGCATAATTATTAATAGGTAGTTTAAGAAATACCAATTCATCATAATCAGGCACAGGACATCTACTGCTGAACATAGGCCTTTCCATATATTTTCAACTGTGACTTTGAAATGTCATCTGTCCATCGGTGTTACCAGTGCACGTCCTATGCTACGTTTTTGATCAAATTTTGATCATCGAATGGTCTTTATTCAAGAATCTTTGTGCCCCAATGGCCTCGGTTCTTCGCGCTGCCGCTTGTGCTTATTTACCCACGGATGTGGATCTGTTAACGTTACTGAATAAACAATTATGGTCTCTCTTACTTGCCAGGAAACAATTCAGCTATACCTAATTTAGTTCTTGATTTTTGTTTAATTTTAGCTGAATGCTTTGAAAATTATTTTCCAAAACATTTAAAATGAATGAGATCTCTAATAAATAACAGGTAACCCTTGATCAAGTTATCGACCTTCGTATCGATTGTGATAAATCATAAGTGGAAAAATCGTTTATTAAACGTCAGCTCTCATTTCATTAGAAGGTAGGTACGCAATTCTAGTTAACTAATTTCTCCAAACAAATGCAGGTTAATCTCTCACAATGCGGCTCCATCTCGTTTCCATTCCCAGATGTGACCAGTTCGTTCTGTGGTCTCAGACAAAGACACGATTAATCTTTGAAACAACTCTATTATGTTTAACCCGTCCGTTGCCTTGGGCCTATAAGGCCTCGTTAGTTTAGATTGGCTATCAGTCATGTTTTAAAGGTTATTTATTTACGTTCCATTTTCTGGCACTAATATTTCTAATTGAGGAAGTTCATACGCTAGCAAAAACATCTAAACTGACTGACAACAATTTACCGAGATGACACCGAATTGCTATATTTCAGCTAATTCGATCAACTACCAACAGTGGCCAGCACATCAGGCCACCCATTTTCATTGCAAAATTACCTCTATTCCTAACGGAATACGTTATTGCAGGGTTAAGATTGATGTGTTGTATTCCGTACTTGTCGCTTGACACTAACTGCGGAGTGAGACAGGCCTAGTATTTGTCCAAAAGTTGTTAATGGTAACATTGTTTTAACACACCTTAAATTAACCCTGTATTGAGGCATAAATACAATAGAAAACATCCTTAAGATATACATAGATCTAAAATAATACCGTTTAACGGTACTAAGGGTCTGATAGACCCTATAACAAGATATGTCAAACTAAAGTTTAAACAAATTGTGGGTAGAATCAAAAGCAGACCACTACAAAGAAGTGTTTTGTACGACAATGAAGCTGTTTTAATGATCGTAAATGTTATCTGTGTATTAATGTGGGAGACACAGAAAGGTTGGTTAAGAGACACCCAAGTGGTTAACTCCATTCCAAATGCACGTGTTGTATGCAAATAAAACTCTCGTGACCAATCTACTAATCTTATCAAGATATAGATTGAGAGTTACTTATAGCGTGAGATAAACATAAAAGTAAATTAACTAATTTCATTTCAATTAGTATATAATTTTTTTTAGGTCAGTCATAATTTTGGTAAATGTTTTTGTATGTATCTTATATTAAAGAATACAAGTACCTCAGTGGCATTATCTCTCAAATCGTGACACATTTATTATTAGAGTTGTTTTAGGCCAGGCTATCTTCATAGTCTGTCTGGGGCGTGCAATTTTTTGATAAAAAATGGCAGTATCTCCCAAACTAAAAGTCTTTTTTGAGTTTACTTATTTGAAACGTCTATAGCTAAGCTATCTCCAGTGTTGCACGGTGATTGTCTGGCGTGCTCTTTTTAGGACGCCCTGTATTCTAATATACAACTATACAACCCTATAGATAAAAGTCAGCTAATTTGGAATTAATAACTGATTTATGGTATAACATTAAAACATTGAGTTTCAATTAGTGATCTCATATTTATTTAAGTTTAGTATTAAACAATTATATTATCATTAATGCAAACCGACTCGCGAGCTAGATCTAGCACAATGCCAAGATGCCTACATGTTTTATATACTGCAGTTTATGCTAAAGGAAAGCAATAAAACAAAGATCTGTTATTATCGAGGCGCTTGGCCAAGTAGGTTGTTTTGCATGTCGACTCCAGAGGTGCGTTTATTCACTAGGGTTGTACAAAGTATGATTTTATAAGTTTGGTTTATTTTAAAAAGGTATATTGTTTATTTATACTTTATTGCACAGATAAATTTTGTTCAAGCATTCTCTACCAAATATACCTTTGGGCTAAGCAGAATTAAAATGAGGGCGGTATTTCTATTATGTCAGAATATGTATAAGTATCAAAATATTTGTATTTTAGTGGAAATTAAAAACAAAATAATTTTATTTTCCTTTTTATCTAAAAGACGACTCTTCTTAAAAATACTGAGCTGATTGATTTAATTAAAGACGACTGTTTTCTAATTTGACGTACAAGAAATTCTACGCCCTTTGATCAATCAAGTCACCTAAAAATAAACTCTTTCGCTTCTTTCGCTTCAGCACCTACCCAGAAACTTGTCATGAACTAATCAATATGTACCAGTTTTAGTAGTTTTAAGTGAGTGTAATTAACAGTTTTGGTATACATGATGAAAAACTGTTTGTGACGTATTTTTTCGCAATAAATTCCAAGTTACACTTGTACATGTATTCTTTCGCTCTTAGATCAACTCCATTACATTCGACTCAATGGTTTTGTTGTTTAGCTAGCCATCGGACTTAAACCACGCAAGTTTTGATAGGGTAAATTGCTCACAAAACTTGCGCGTTGATCATAAAATATGTATCATGCCAACCCTATCGGTAGCAAACGTTGCATGCATAATGCACACCATTACATACGAGAGTGCGTCAGGAAATCTTAATTTTAAACAAATTATATATTGTACGGTATAATCGTCACGGAGATGTTCCCAAGGAAAGTCTTCTCGTTTAGCTTAAAATGAAAACTACTTAGTTTATCTATGGGATATTTACAAAATATTGTGGCTTCAAATTGACATAACATTTAACTCTGTTATATTTATAAATGCTAATTCTTATACATACTTAACTTACCTATTTATCCAAACCCAACCCCCTTTCAAAATTTTACTCTACTGTTTTCTTGAAGTGATTTACATCACAGGTATTTATGCCAGATTACAGCTTTCTAGTAATAAAAGTATCTTTAAGCCGCATATATGTATACAGACAGGCGGACATGGCGAAACTATAATAGTTCCTTGTGGACCACGAAACCCAAAAAGGAAAGTTCCAGTTTCTAAAAGACATCTATCCGATAGCGATTTATCACGGCTGGAGTTGCAGAAAGAAATGCATTTGGAATAGTTTTATTTTTTACAAAAGACGCTTCTTTTAATAACCGTAACTGTCATTTAAAAATCAAAACAACTTTCTCTGTAAAAGAATGGCTCTTCCCACAAAAGGTTTTCTTTCATCTATTTGTTTAACTCTTAGCCGGACTTCCCACGAAATCGCAAAACATTTATAAAAACGGACAAGACACTTTCATACGATTGTTTGGTAATTTTATTGTCGATTGAAGTTTGTAGTCTTTTAATTTGAGATATATACTAGACTGTAAAATTAATTAAATTAAACTGCGACGACTATTACAATGACAATACTTACAAAATATTACCTTTTTCTGTCAACTCTACATTTTGAAAAATTAAACCTTGAAATGTATAGCTCTTCATGATTTTCAAGGTTGAAGAACTAAGTTTACTGATCAATTTATAGAGTTCTGTAGTCAACAAAACTGTTTTGTAGCACAAAATAATATTTTTACGAAGAAAGCTATCACGGCTAAGTAGGTTTTAGTGGATTAGTAACAATTAACTAATCGTATCAAGGCAACTTCTTAAATACATCAAAGAACTATCTCAAGAACGAAGAAAACGGTATTCTAACTATCTTTGAGAAGTAATATTTTTGTGGTACTTATATTGATGATCCGTTGAAATCAATTGTGCCTTCATCCAGCAACGATGGCTATCCTTGTAACAATACTTAGTGACAAGAAAACCTGGATAAATGCTAGTGTGTGATATTATTTAGGTGGCCTCCCTTACTCCCGGGGTGGCCCAGTTCCGTACCCCTACTCTCAAAGCTAAGACGTTTTCCGAATCCTAGGTTTCGGCTATTTCGCTCACTCTCTAAGACGTTCTAGTCCATGTTGTTTCTCTCACGAAGAAACGAACAAAGACAGACTACAATAATAATGAAACGTTGAACTAAACACAGGCCTTTACTCCGGGATCACGATGTCCATATTTTTGACTGTAGCCATCCTTATCACTCAAGACATGACAGCTTGACAGAGCGAACGAGCGTAATGGCTTGACGCGAAAATACGCACATCGTAACGTAACGTAAGTTGTCAAGGAAATTATAGAATCCATAGACTACTTATCTCGTATGTCTATCCGTTATCGTAGTTGCCATAGCACAAGCTTAGTTTGATTGGGGCTAGGTAATTCGTGTGTTTGTTAAAACAATTTATTATTATTAAAAAACCTTGTAGAAATATCAATCGATCACGACTGAAATCAGACAAAACACGCAAAAAATTTATAAAAAAAATTTGGAATATCAACTCTTTTGTGACGTTTCCTAATTGTAGTCTCCTTCCGTTTTTCCAGCAGATAAATCCAGAAAATATACGTTTAGACATAGGCTAAATCTTAGTCTGTGGCACCGCAGAATTGAACCAAGTATCGTGCTTGCATGAGTGACAAGGATGGGTAGAATCGAAAATATGGATGTCAATACGCACAGTACGACCTCTAAACGGAAGCCGTCCCGGGGTTTTTGGAGACAGGCCAACGCTAAAATAGGACGAATTAATATATCTCACCGTATTAATATTATTAAGTAGCTTTATTGAACGTTTTCTTTGGCGATTAATCTAGTTTGTTGTTACGTAGCATACCGTTCATAATTCAGTTGTAGCCATTATTTTAGTATTTTACTGAAATAATGCACTTAGTTTTACGTTTTTTTGTATGGATTTTTAATTTGAGGACTTCAAGACAATGTTAGGGCAGTATGTTTTTTAATTGTGTTATTTTGATCAAGGAAACAGAAAAATCAACGTCTCAGTTTGACAATAAAGGTATAGAGAGTAAGGTATAATAGAATGTACCCGTCATCATCAATTCATTATTTTTTACAGAATACCGACTTGCAATATTGATCAAAGCTCTAGACACTTAATCTAGATTTCTATATTCCTAACCCAGAATATCTGGTCTCTATTCAATCTCATTAAAACGAATAAATATGATAATGAAGTCATGGTTTTTAGGCAGTTGTCCTACCGCCGACGAAACAACCTAACTATCAGCGGTTTTCTCGCTCAAGGAACATTCCGCGTAAACGAAAGAGACAAACGTCTTGGTGTAGTGATTGACGACCGCCTTGGGGTAGTTGTTTTCGCTTCGAACTACTAAACCAGAGGTTGTTCAAATCCAGTGGGGTAATTGCTTGAGTATTTGTATCTGAGCCATGGATGTTTATAAACGTATAAAAGTACCAACGCCTATCCGTTATCCTAGTCGCCATAGCACAAACTCGATGTGTTTGTTCGAAAGTTGATCACTGACTGTTTCACACTGCGCCGGCGATGACTCCACTAGTTTGTCGCTGAGCGACAAGAACTACCAAAGATTATTTCTGCTCAGCGATACTCGCTAGGCGATCAGAACTCACTCTGAGATACCAACTAGCGGTCATTTCTCTAGTACGCGAGTAATGACCAATCAAAACTATTCGAACACACTCGCTTTCTGTTGCTAGAAACGAGTATAGGCATACTCGTTTCTAGCTCTGCTCGCTTCTCTCTCAACGTTACCGGTCGGACAATTGCCTTAGAAATAAACAGCAGAGTGTAGATCGCAATCTATTCAGTATTAAACTCATCGGGAGCATTAAGATCTAAAAACACTAATGATCATTAGGTCGTCGCTCGCGCATATGTAAGAGAGAGAGCGAGATAGCACTATTGTATCCATAGATTGATTGTAACTGTAATACTTTCCGCTCCCGTATTTACTTTTATGGCTGTAGAATGTTGTATAAATGTTAACGTTCATCATCATCCTCCTAGTGTTATCCCGGTTGTGCACTCGCACGCGAGGGCCCAGGGTCCGCTGACCATGATCCAGGATGTGGCAGATCAGGTAATTACAGTGGAGCGACTGCCATCTGACCTCCGTGACCCTGTTACCAGGGGAGTCTGACCAGTTTTGGATCATGGTTACACATGCAGTCGCCTGAATGTGCAGGTTTCCTCACGATGTTTACCCTCACCGTAAGAGCCGCATGAAAGACAACCCGCTAGCCACTGCGCCACCAACGCTCGTATAAATGTTAACGTTATTGGAGTGATAAACTTTAGTTACTTAGCTAATACACATAATACTATAGTAGATACCTAATCCACATTTTTTGATAGCTATTACTTAGCACTCTAGAAAATTTAGAGGCGCATTGATAAAAAATACCTACGTGACTACAGATTAAGATAAAAGAAGACGTAAGGAACAAAACAGTTTTTGTAAATATAACGGATAAAAATCATTTACTAATATTGTAAAAACAAATAATTATAATTATAGTAACTAAAATAAGCAATTCTCCGCAACTGCACCTGCTCCGAAAGTGTTAGATAATTTGCCAGATGAATTCTATTTCACACCATTATTGTTTTGAGATCAAAATTGCAACTAAATATACCCTATGTCCTTCGTACCGACAAACCATTTCTAAGATGCTTTATTTTATTTGAATGGATTTGAAAACAGGTGACAGACAGAGACACACTTTTGCATTAGCATTATAAGTAGATTCAGTTCAGTTTTAAATAAATATATTTCCTAATAACAATAAATATAACAATAAAACAGTTGCAGTGTACATTTGCAGATTAGTTTTTGTTTGAAATAGACTTTTTTCTTAATGTTTTTGCTAGAAAACACTTTACATAATTTGCTTGTATCTAGTATTGCAGCGTTAGTTTTTTGCCCATTAGCCCCACTGCCACTTAGTCTGCAATTTCATTAACCTTTTAGATACTTACGTATCTACGGAACCTGAGGGTCCGTGCCAAAAATGCTCCCATCTCAGGCTTTGCTCATTACTTAGCTTAGGAATGTTCATTCACCACGACTTGGATACGACTTTTAGAGTCGTCAAATGTGATACATTATCCTAATTAATCTTTGTAAAGTTTGATAATTTTGTTTTGGTAACATTTGAAGTACCTATAAATGATCGTTAAGCACATTATATTTTTTCTAAAATATTTTGTAACATCTATTAAATATGATAGATTGAAATAGATAAAACATAACTGACTGAATATAAACTTGCTATGAAATTGCCTAAATTATAAAAACAATACAATGGACCGTTCACGTACGGTTCACATGGTGTATCTAAAAACTGTTTGAATTTTATATCACGAAAATAGCTAAAAACCAAATTTAAAACTGCTTTAATACGAGGAGATTTTGGATGACTACCAAATTATGAATATTAGTGCTTCCTGCACACAATGCTACCTAAAGATCCTGACATATTCTCTGCAGTTAAATGTGACTATGACAATAGTGTCTAAATTTGCTGCGCTGCTTTATCTCAGCACTACTCCACATTTGTCTTAATCCTTAAATTGCGCAATTTTTTATTTCTTAACTCAACATTAATTATTCAAAATATTATAAATCAAATACTGCGAGAAAAAAAAATTTTTTTTGCTTTATTTACTAGATAAAAAACGCAAAAAATCTAAATAATTGAATAAAAGGCCCCCCTTATAATTAAATATCAAAAGTTAATTTTTTGAAATATTTTTATTTATTTAAAAAAATATGCTTAATTAAAAATGTGCTTTAATTTAAATTATTGTATATAAAGTAGGTGTATTCTTTATTTAAAAAAAAAATGGTTCCATTTCTGGAAGTTAACAGGTTCTAGTAAAAACGACCCTATGGATAACGAAAATTTTGGGAAAAATACTTATTTAATTTTTTTTTTTTACAAAATTACTTTTATTTAAATAAGATGAAATTATGCACGTCCCAATGTTCACCCTGCATTAAGACATGCATAATTTCATCTTTAGGTATTTATTAGGTACAATAGGTTATCATTATTTTTATAACTTAAGCAATTTTTTGCAAGTTTTTAAATTAAATTAAATTTCGCTCACGAAAATTGATCGACTGTGTCATTCGGTGGGTCATGGTGTTATCGACTGTGTCATGCCCTTACCGACTGAGTTGTGAACATTCGCTCGGATAGCGAAGAGTGGTGGGTTCGAGTTACCAACTCAGTTGGTAAGAGCATTCGCCCGAATGACGAAGAGTCGTGGGTTCAAATCCCACCGGATGACACAGTCGATCAATTTTTGTGAGCGAAATTTTTAATTATCAGGTACAAGTTAAAGTGAACTTTATCGAGTCGATAAATTATTGTTTTTTAAGTGATAAGCATTCAATATGCAATCTAAATATATTTTTCACTTGAAAAAAATGACTTCCCGCATCTGGCGGTCATTTTTTTTCAAGTGCAAAAATATATTTATCGAGTCGTTTATTATAAAAGCACTTTGCAACCGTACATTGCGCAGTGTGCGCTGCGGTTAAAACGTAAAGGCCACCGCCCACGTGGCTGTTTGCTTTCGTTGCTTTTTCATTCTGTTTCACCGAAAAACTTCTGTCGGGATGTTAGGACGCCATAAATTTCGCGAGAACGGTCACTGTGTTGTTTTTGCTGCAAAAGTTAAATAGTTGGTGAGCATTGGGCATGCTGATTTGGTTCTAAATAGCAGAAGTTACATACGTAAAAATATAGCAATTTTATTCTACTGTTCTGATTAGTTTAATTGAACCCACATTCAAATTATTACGACGTGTCATTATAAGTGGTGTTTTTTTGCGCTAAAAGTAGCACTTCCATTGAAAGGAAAATCTTCGGTTTGAATCCTCTTTTTAAAGGGACGGCTTTTGTAAATGTTACTTAAATACCGGGAACTAAACCTACACTAATTCGCCTTGTACTTTATAAAAAAAACTACAGATATAAAAACCGTTTTTCTCTACCCTTTGAAATGTGTCTTAAATGAAACTATTTTATAAAGCAACTTTACAAAATAGTTAGTATTTTTTTTAAATATTGTAGCCAATCAAGTAACATAATTTCAAATATATCATTTAATTAAACAGTTAGATCAAACTAACAAAGAGACAGAACAAGAACAATTTACTTCACTAAAAGAACAAGAATATTCGTTCTTGTTCTTAGTGTAAAAGAAAGCTCGTATTTTGCTTACTAACGAACAAGAATGAAATTAGAATATAGTGTTTATAACAGACGAACGAATTGCTCATTCGTCAAGTGTACTGTTTTGAACTTTTATGGTAACTATTTACTTACATTAGAATAGTTTTTTACGGGATTGCTACCATGTAACTTTTATTTTCTAAACTCCTATATTCCCATGATCGCGGCATAACTGAAGATTTTGCAAGTGGTATATTACCAGCAAACATATCTGTACAGGGCGACTTTAAAAAGCGCGCGTAAAAAGCAGTTATAATTTGTAAACAAATATTCGTATTAGCTATACTTATAGAATAGATATAGCCGCGCTCGAATACAATAGGCGCTATACATCTATAGCTACGTACGCCACGCATTGACGCAACGACCGCTGCCCGGCGCAAACTGATGACGACCTTATGACGCACGGAATAAGGTCGGGTTTTGACTGGGAGTTTCGGCACGAGATGAGTACAGAGTTTTCGCGTGCATTCCCGAATCGAGGCGGGTCGACGTTGACAGCACTTTCTAGAAAAAAGGCGGGACTTTTGAACTGCGCGCCGGACTATATAAACCGGCGGCTCGGCCGCAGTAAGCATTACAATTTTGGAGTACAGTTTAAATTACAGTTTTGAATTACAGTTTAGAACAGCGAATCAGTTCTCTGGTAACATACCGAGCACTACAAAGAGCAGAAGAGCTCCCAGCGCCTCCGAACGTATCTCGTCAGTGAATTAAATACAGTGAAGACCTCCGCATCGATTATTGGATGCCGAACGCTCTACGACTTGGATACCGTACTTCGTAAATTTATAGCAGACTTCTACCTACTACGAGACAACAAACAACGATCCACCCACCGTCTACAGTGTGCAGCGACTGGAGACACCGTTTACCGGAGTGCCTACCTACAGTTCTGTGAACCAGCGCACAGCCTACTGTAATACAGTCACATCACGTTATTTGACCGTCAGATCCCTTGGGTCAACGAGGTCAAATATCTAGGTGTCACTCTAGACCGTCGTCTCACTTACGCAGCGCACATCAAGCGCGTTCTAAATCGAGCCAAATTCTATTTGCACCGTCTTTATCATCTTGTTGGTTGTAAGAGTAAAATGTCGCTTAGAAATAAGCTGACAATTTACAAAGCTTGTATTCGCCCGGTATTGACCTATGCCAGTCCGGTCTTTGCTCATGCGTCCCCCTCGGCTCTAGCAAAATTTCAAACCCTTCAGAATAGATTATTGCGGAAGGCCGCGGATGTTCCGTGGTTTGTCCGCAACGTTGATTTACATAGTGATTTCAATCTTCCTTCTATTGCCTGTTACATGAAAGAGACTTCCCGTCGCTTCTTTGACAAGGCAATAAATCACAAAAACCCCCTGATTGTCAAAGCCGCCACATATTCGCCTCAAAAGGATGTTTCTCACCTTTATCGTAGACCCAGGCATGTCCTGGATGACCCTGATGATCCTATAACCATTTTAAATAATATTACACAAAACGCCTTAAGCAATCCGAACACTGCACCACACAGTAGATCTTTACACCGTACCCGCCGTAGGGTACGAGGTCCCTCATTCCATTTTGGCAGACACAGACATGTGCCTGGCCGTTTCTCCCCCGTGAGTCATTCGGATGTTGGTCCAAGCCGAGGTCCGAGCCTACAGAGGCGCCCTTGGGCCCAAGTCCGACCCCCCGTAGGAGGGCCCTCTAGCACGGAGCCCGTCAGAGACACAGCCTGCTATGCAGCGACCGGCCCTGCGGTGCCTCCGCTTGAGGTTTTATCTCAGGGGAGTACCATCTGCGCTCCTCCCGTTCCGATCACGCCGGCTAGTATGGAGCCCGGCGCGGACGAGCTTGAGTCCCCGCTTGAGGGTGCCTCAGCCTCGGACGCGTCGAGGCAACCGCTAGTGCGGTGCGCCGCGGCGGCTGCGCCTTAAGCGCCAGCTGCTTCTGCCCGGTTAAGCTGAGCAAAGCCTTCAGCGGCTTCAGCGATAGGTCCGTCCGAAAAAAAAAAAAAGCAGTAAGCATTAGTTTTGGAGTACAGTTTGAATTACAGTTTTGAATTACAGTTTAGAACAGCGGATCAGTTCTCTGGTAACATACCGAGCACTACAAAGAGCAGAAGAGCTCCCAGCGCCTCCGAACGTATCTCTTCAGTGAATTAAATACAGTGAAGACCTCCGCCGAACGCTCTACGACTTGGATACCGTACTTCGTAAATTTATAGCAGACTTCTACCTACTACGAGACGACAAACAACGATCCACCCACCGTCTACAGTGTGCAGCGACTGGAGACACCGTTTACCGGAGTACCTACCTACAGTTCCGTGAACCAGCGCACAGCTGTAATACAGTCCACTCCGCTCACCTACTCCAGCCGTCCCGCACAGTACGAGGGTCAAACTGAAAGTTCTTAGAACTGGCCACTTATAAACAATATAATAAAAAAAATATTCTAAAATTTGAAAATAGAACTCTTTGCCAATATTACTGAGTATATATTTCATTCATTTGTCATTTGTTTTACGACTTGGCGGCAAATTGAAAATTGTCTGTGTCACGTCAAAATGAATTTAACACGAGAAAATTTTCGTGCAATGATTTTTTATGACTTTCGATGTCATTTAAGTCAACAAGAAAGTTATGATAGACTACGATTGGCCTTTCACGATGAAGCCCCATCTCGTGCGACTGTTTACAACTGGTTTAATGAGTTTAAACGTGGTCGCACTAATCTCACTGATGATGTACGTGAGGGACGGCCTTCTACGGCGACGACTGAAAATAACATCTGTGTTGTGCGGCGTATGATAGAGACTGACAAAAGAGTGACCTATCAGCAGATTCGGACAAGCTTAGGCATCGGTATGAGTCAAGTGCACAAAATCCTCCACGAACATTTAGCGGTCAGGAAGCTTTGCGCCCGGTGGATACCTCATAATTTGACTAAGGCTCAAAAACTCCATCGTGTGGATTGGTGCCGTAAAATGATTGAAAGATTTAACGGAGGTGACTCAAATGCTGTGTTCGACATACTAACAGGTGACGAAAGCTGGATTTACTGTTATGATCCTGAAACCAAAAGACAATCTGCTCAGTGGGTGTTTCCTTTCGAGGAGTTGCCAACTAAAGTGAAGAGAGATCGAAGTGCGGGAAAAAAAATGGTGGCCTCGTTCTTTGGAAGGATAGGTAATTTCGCAACAATTGTGTTAGAGGATCAAAAAACAGTTTCTGCAGAATGGTACACTACCAATTGTTTGCCACTTGTCTTGGAAAAAGTTCGAGAGAAACGACCTCGCAGTAGGATCCTCCTTCACCACGACAACGCCTCGTCGCACACCGCCAAGCGAACGATCGACTATTTGGCGACATCAAACGTTGAATTACTGGGTCACCCGCCGTATAGCCCCGACCTCGCGCCTTGTGATTTTTATTTATTTCCAAAAATTAAAGAAAAACTTAAAGGAAAGCGGTTTATGAATGCTGAAGAAGCGGTGGCTGCGTATCGCGATGCCATTGAAGAGACCCCTAAGGACGAGTGGGCAAAGTGCTTTTCCCAGTGGTTCCATCGCATGCAGCGGTGTATTGACGTCAATGGACAATATTTTGAAAAGATATAATAAAACTAATAACTGGCTAATGTAATTAGTTTTTGATTTTCTAAGAACTTTTAGTTTGACCCTCGTATCAGTCTGGGAGGGAGGAGAAGGAATCATTCGAAGTCTATTATTGCGTTCACCTCCGGTACCACCGTTTGCAAACTCACTATTTACTCGCGTCTGTTCTCGTAAATAAAGGTACATGTTAGCAATCTTGTAAATAACTATTCTAACATTCTTCAAGTGTTTTTAAAATGTTCACTCCAGCAGGCGAACATTTGAAACGAATAAAGATCCTCTTCGCGGACCAAGGTACAATAAAATAATGCTCGATATCTCTTTACACAAAGATAATTCAATAGAAACTAGTCCTTAAATATGTTTCATAATTAGTTTGTAATATTGTGTTTGTAATCCGTTTTGTACATCTTAAAATAAAATACTTAAATTTGGATAGAATGATGAATGCTCATTCATCGTTTAATCTAACTGCACCTTCGCTTAAGCTTTCAACACTAGCTAACTTAGTCCACGTTAACGAACGCTTTTTAATTAACATAAAATTTGCATGTCTCGTAACTGTTATGCTCATCAACTCCCTGATGTACACACACGTCAGACTACCCCACATTGACCTTGAGACCGCCTCTATTCCCTACGTAATAATAGCTGTTTTCGTAGTTCACATGGTTAACCTGACGTGCTGCCAACTATACGTACCTCTATAGACGTAGCGGTTCATGAATAAGCAGATACATTACTCAATATTCATAATCAACATAAACTATAGCGAACGCATAAGTGTTAACCTAGTATGTACTCGTTAATCAATCAGCGAATCTATGTGCGTCGTTACAATCACTTATCTTTTTCGCTGTGTATGGCTAGTTGGATTTACGAAAACTAATAATTAAATGGACGTGTTCATTGCAGCTTTGCGTTGAAATGATACGAAAGATTCGGGTGGATAAGACAGGTTAGAAACAAAAAAAATACCTATGTCTATAAACCATTCAAAGCATCGTAAAACTTATTGAACTGAGAAAGCTGGAAATGCGAAGGATGTGATATGTTTTTTTTTTTTCACAAAATAGTATTACATTCTAAATTATAAGGTTTCATTAACCTACATAGCCGAGTGGCTCGCCCATCAGTTTTCAAGGTGTCGCCATCTCTGAGGCCCCGGGTTCGATCCCCATTCGCATCAATATAGACTGGTATTGTAGCACCACCGTTGTTTCAGATTTCCAAAACACAAACATGTGCTTTAGATACTTACTTTGGGATTTGAGCAATGTATGTAACGTTGTTCAATATTTATTGATTTATTCGTCGCTTATTTACCGTTGTAACTTGTTTATAAAAAGTATAAGATAACAGATTTCTAAAATACTCATTTCTATTTAAAGCTAGACTAGGAAATTCCCATACGTTGAAAATGATACAAGTAGATATGGTCCTAATAAAAATAATTGGGCTTGTTAATTACTTATTTATTGAGGTTTATCATAAGTGGCGTTTTTCGTCCTCTAATCAATGTTTAAATAGGTAATTGGAATTAGTATTTCATTACCTGCTATGATATAAAATTATTTTAATTTACAAAAATTGACTGATATCTTTGGTTACCAATGTTAGGTTATCTGTCGTGTCCATACTTTTCTATCGTCTCTATAACCACGATGATTTATCATTGTTGTCTTCGGTGCGCTGAACGCTCGCAAAGAATTTACGATATTTGTTATTTTACACTCGAATAGACAATAACATTTATTTCGAAGCGATCCTTGTACGAGTAGCTTCGTTAGATTATAAACTTGTCTTTTTACTGGTTTTAAAGTATGTACAACGTAGGATCTTAAAATCACTTTATATTAATTAGTAGTAATGTTAATACAATATTGCTTAGTTTATGGACGATGGAACTTTACTAGATAGTTTAGCACTTAATAGTTTAACAGCAAGATGTCTTTGGTTCTTGTTTGGTAGAATCATCACGTTATGTTGTCTTTCATTTCCAATATACTGTATTTAATAGCACTGTGTCAGTTGTCAAATCTATTTACGAATAACGGTATTTTTATACTGCATCCATCAATAGATTGATCATCAATAGATTGATCAATGGATGAATCATTCCATCACACAGCTTCACAGGGGTTGCAACTTAGAATTAAACTGAGCTATTGACATAATGCAATGTTAAATACTTAAGTACTAATGTATTGAATATTAACACATTGGCTAAGGCTAAATCACTTCAAACAATAATAATCATTGCGTTCTAACTTTGATAAATAACACTAGGATATAGTGCGCTTTATAAAATCAATACATGGCACAACTTTCAAGTGACACTTCAAGTAGGTAAGTAAATGACAATCGAACGCCGGCTCACTGGCGTAGCAAGCACTTGCAAAAATTCGTCGATTGATTAACGTCCTCCGTAGCTTAGTTGGTAAGAGCACTCGCCCGGATAGCGAAGGGACGTGGGTTTGAGTCCCACCGGATGACACAGTCGATTAATTTTTATAAGTGAAATTTGATTTAATTAAGTAAATGACAGTCTCTCATAACCAATTAACAACAGATAGTAAAATATTAAAGTATGAAGTCCCCCTAATGTTTTCAAAAGGGGACTTCAAAATATCTGGCAGCTGGAAGTTTTATGCAATATCTACAGATATTGGTAATAACCAGGTCAAGTTATTTAGAAAAATGGGAGTTAATACATATTTTAAGCAATTATATGTAAGTATCGATTTTTCTCGGAAAAGGTGAATCTTTGCCGATAAAGTATAAGGACGATATTTGTACAACATACAATTTTATATGAGATATTGTTACCATAAACAAAAGCTTATTTTTGCGATCTTAGACCTTCACATTTTTTTGCACACATGGGATCGATAGGGAGTTTTCACAAAATGATTATTATAATGTTTCTAACGTTTAATTAAAATTTCAGCTTCTTTGAAATTAAAGCAAGGGCGAATGTTTATTTTGACCGAACTATAAGTTTTAAGAACTATATCCACAGATAAAATGGCCGCTTACGCGTTTGACATTCCATTTGGCGGGAAACCTACACAAATAGCGGGGAAAGTGCCAGACCAAGAAAATGCGTGTGAAAGTCTATGGCTGGTCTGAGTTTGATGGCGGCTGTAACTTTAATGTCAACTATTTGAGTTATGTGAGTTCCGCGTAGTTATCTCGAGGACATGGTTATGAGTGAACGGATGGTTTGAGTGTGTAAATACTTCTTCTTATAGGGTTTCGTGGTCTAAAAGGAACCTTTATAGTTTCGCCGTGTTCATCTTTTGTCTGGCCTAATTGGTGGCTTACTAGAGACCCTTATTACTAGAAAACTATATTCAGGAAAAATATGTAGGTAGGTTTTTTAATAACGCTAAAAAACCGGTGGATTAAAATCTTAAAAAAACATTTTAGGGTGTCTCCCTTACAGGTAAACTGGGGATAAAATATGATCACATAATGTGATCTTAAACAGTTCATAATGGTATCCCTCCCTTTGACCAAAATATTTTTCGTCAAATTTCACTTCGCAAAATACTTATCGCCAAAGTTTCATTTTGCAAGTGAACCTTTAGCTTAGCAAGCAAAATCGGTCCAGCTGTTCTCCAGTTATAAGTGTTCGAGCAAAACCGTCTTTGTTTTGTATATTAAGAAGAAGATTTACTGCTCGATTTTAACACGCCTCTACCCACACCCTTAAAACAGTCCATTTTCCTTCGTAAAATACTTTCACGCCTCGGCCATTCAAAATTAAAACCACGAGCTAGTACATAAAGGGTTACAGACAATATATCAGCAGCTAATTAGCTTCCAGACGTTTTAATAGACAATTAACTGAATTAACTATAGCTCAGGTAAGGTGTTAAGTTAAGTTGAATTGCGATAGTTGTCTGGGATTGGCTAGACTTCGGTTTCTACTGAAAAGTTTACTGCGGAGAAAATGTATAGCGCAGTTAGGTGCTGTTAAAGCTCTTAATACATGTATATGCGATTGGCTACCAAAAAGTCGCTTGGCTAGGAAATGGTTTCAAATAACCTACTACTATACAGTGTTTGTCTAGTATCCATACTAATATTATAAATGCGAAAGTGTGTCTGTCTGTCTATCTGTCTGTTAGCTCTTGACGCTTAAACCACCGAACCGATTGAAATGAAATTTGGTATGGGCTACATTTTGTCGTGATATAAAAACATTAAGGGGTTGAAATGGGGGATGAAAGTTTACATGGAGAGTCCAAATCTTGCGGGCGAAGTTGCGGGGAATCACTAGTTTTAAATAAAGCTCTCATAATAAAAAAAAACTGAAAAATAGTAAGGCTTTTACTGGATTTTTTTGGGATTTAGTACTAGACTACAGGCCATGTCCAAAATGGATAGGTCATATGAACCACCAAGTGACGTATACAGGACGATATAAGCGCATAAAATAATCAGATTCAGCACTATGCTGTCACTTGTAAGCTGTCCAACTGAGTGCTAGTGAGAATTGAGGGCTCAGTGTGAATAGGTAGACCGTTGTTTCTGATTTTCATAGCACAAATGCTTCGCAAACTTTCTTTGGGATCATAACAATGTTTGTGAGTCACATACACATACAAACTGTGGTGGAACAGAAAAAAACATTTAAATCACTTTAGCCCTAGAAAATATATTTTAGGAACTTTTCTAGCATCTATCTGATTATTTACCTATTGTCTAAGGGAAATTACAGTTTTAACCGTAATTTATCCTGTAGGAAGGTATCCTGGCTGAAGAACCTACGCCAATGGTTTGGAAGGAGTACCCGATCATTGTTTAGAGCGGCGGTATCAAGGGTGCAAGTTGCTATGATGGTCGCCGAACTTAGACAGACGATGGCACCTTAAGAAGAAGAACCGTAATGTGCAACCATAGAGTTTTAATTGTAAACCAAAACATCGAACAAAACTGACACAAGTCACAAGGCGTATTCATTCGTGTAAATACAATACAGGGTGTAAATCTTGTGCCACAATGTGCCATAAATCTCGGTTGAACGGATTAGCTGTCACTGCCGACATAGCAAAACTGCTGTAATATATTGATTATATTGTGTGCTTGTTTAATTCAATATTGTGATAAAGATTTACAACGCGGATCATTTGGGCTGAAAGTGCTGTAAATAGGTATTTGGGTTGTACAAATCAAGCTTTTAAGTCGTAAATTGATTATCCTTATTAAGAAAACCAAATCATTACAATTAAAAAAAAAACCTCTGTAAATGCCAAGAATGATATTTTCTATGGGTAAGTTGATAATTAACATAAGTAAAAAAATATTTTGTATACCCGCATTCCTACGTAATATACCTAAAATTGTAACATAAAGCTGCACTTTTCCAATGAAAATATAAATTGAGAGATGTCATGTTTTTAAGTGACCCAAATCTATTATTAAAATCCCTCGTTATGGTGAACCTAGAAAAAACTAGCAGAAGCGCTGAAATGGAGCTTGCATATTTTATGAATTTTCCATTATAATTTTTAACAAGCCTGGAACCGAAATAGCCTTATCTGAGCAACGAAAGCAGGATGATAATAAAGTTGCATTAATAAAACACATCCCATTATTTTGCATCGCCTGAAATAATGCACCCTAATAAAAATAAGGATTGCACAGGCCAGATGCGGATAAATCTGGCTTATACTGGCCTCATTGTACACAGGGTGTATTCTTAGTAACGTTCTTGTTGTTCTGTCAGTAACTAAGTCTAGTTCAAGACTTCAAAAATCTTACCCGGAGATAGATTCTCAAGTTAGGTTTTTTTTTGGTGATGCAACTACACAGGGCCCTTTTACAAGTACTTTAAATGCAGTCAAATTTCTTACTGCATTTCGTCTTTAAATCTAGTCATCAAACGTGAAAGATGTCATTAATGGTATTTTGAAAAAAAAAACCCTCTTCAAAAACAAAATCTGTAATACCTAATACTGAGATTTGATTGAAATGGAATAGCGGGATGGAGCCATAGAATCGGGTCAAAGATTGCCGTCTCATCACTCAAGTAATAGAAAGTGCATCTGTTGCATACACGCTTATGTACAGCACTTCAGGTTACCCATTCGAACTACGAAAACAGCTTTTATTACGTAGGAAATAGAGTTGACCTTAAAGTCATAGCTGGGCAGGCTGACGTGCGACCGTGTATACTATAATTTCAACAAATCAACGGCCAATAATATTTGAAGTCAAATTGTACCTTAAAACTAACTACTTAAATGTGGCACAAAGTCAAACTTTGTCGTAATTTTAGAGTCACCTGTATAAGCTTCGTTAGCGTGAATCATTTTATAAAGGATATTGCGGCGCATACATTAAATTGTAATGTGTAGGATTTATTATACTAACAATGTAATCTTGTGTGAGTGCTTATGCGCCGTAGACGCGTAAATATTACATAACATAAATATTTTACGAATGAACGTCGTGAGATATTGCATTCCTTTGTAAATGTATATTAAATTATTTGCATACATGATTTATATTTGGACGACGTAAAACGCGAATGTGATACCTTTGAGTGGCATTTACTTAAAAAATGATGAGTGATACGCCACTCAACTTTATTATTTGTTTTACGAAAACGAATTTACTGTAGTAGGTGTTTACAATAAGTACAATTCCTTTCAAACAGAAAGGTCGGGGTACAAATATGTATTTTTTATGTTGGACTAATACAACTTTTTTTTTGTATAATTTGTACATGAAACGGTACATGTGAGCAGTAAAATTAAATGTTAATAATTGTTTAAAATATAACATAATTATAAATATTAATGAGTTCTTAACCATAGTTTTTTACATGCGCACATAATACCCACTATGTATTGGTATAGAAAAGCATTTAATTATCTGTAATTAGTTATCCAGTAGAAAATATTGAAACGGCGCCATAGCCAAGAGGAGAATCTTTTCTAGGTACTCAGCCGTGAGATGATGAGCTCAACTCCCGGCCAGTACTGAGGTAGCAAGACGGGTTATATATTTGAAATACGAGAAAATATTTTATTACGTAGGGAATAGAGGCGGTCTTAAGAGCGTCCGTGTGTACGTGTGAAAAGTCGTTGTTAGTGTTTAATTCCCCTTAATACCACCTTGAGCTTGAGGTATAATAATAATGTCCTCCTAGCCGAATTTCGACTACGGCGGCCTATCTCAACAGAGATTAGCCAACTGCGCGGGACACATTATAGTGCACAAATGTGTCCGCAATATACAGGTGCATTCTCTGTTCCTTCACTCTCATAATTCGGTGAGACGGCAGTCCGACATGACCGTAGAGAGATCAGGCGCAGGAACAACGGTTTAACGAGCTTTCCGAGGCACGGGGGTGTTTACACCACCAACTTTCTGACTCCGGAGCTGTGTCTGAGTTATTTCAAGACAGAAAAACCCAACACTCTCGGCCCGACCCGGGACCTCGTGGATAGTACCCAGCGTGCTGACCACTAGACCAACGAGGCAGGCTTGAGGTATACGACTATGACGAAACATCGGATCCATGTACTGAACCGCACATTGAAAACAATATGCACATTATTTTAACAAATTTTATGTTCCCATTCCAGCGCACACGTCCAACGCTGTCAAGCACCGCGCGTGAAATGACCCCGTGATTCGAAATTCAAACGGCAACATGGGAAGCGGGCTCAGTAGCGCCACCAGCCGGAAGTACTCGAAGAAAGAACCGCCACCTCACGCTGAGTCGTCGAGAGTACTGTTCTTGTTGTACTTAATACACCGGACTTGGAATGTTGTTGTTGAGCATGTAGACTCTAAGAGCGCAAGGTGAGTGATATGTTTTTAATTAATAATAATATTAAAATAATACGAGTAAGGTGCCTGTGGCGCAGTGGCGGC
Source organism: Pyrausta nigrata (assembly GCA_949316185.1). NCBI lineage: Eukaryota > Metazoa > Arthropoda > Insecta > Lepidoptera > Crambidae > Pyrausta > Pyrausta nigrata. The sequence continues at coordinate 2,777,553 of OX438943.1, forward strand.
AGTGCTTTCGTAGTGATATCAATGTTAAGCAACCTATGGCGTGGTCTTGATTGGATGGGTGACCATTCCGACCATTTAAGTGATATCCATGACAAGCATCTCAGTGCTTCGGAAGGCACGTTGAGCAGTTGGTCCCGGCTAATATCTGTTGATATTAGTCGTTAAGCCTAGTCAGAGGCTCTAGGGCGGCTTGATAACATCTGACAGTAAGGTTTGTCACTTGCTTTACAGACATCTCTTAACCAATCCGCACTGAGCCCGCGTGTTGGAGTATGGCTCGTACCTCCTCATAGTTGAGGTGAGGCCTTTGCCCAGTAGTACGATTTATGAAGGCTAACTTAACTTTTTTATTATTATTTTTAATTTATTTATTTATTTATTAAATTGGACCACAAACAAATTCACAATACACAATTTTCAATACATAAATGGTATACGATCTAGTATTTATCGTGAATCCAACATCGTTGGCCACAGCTTATTATAAATTTTAACAAAGTGGAGCCTGTCAAGGCTTGGCAACACATAAAATAATCAGACATCATATCTAATCATCTCGTGTCGCCTGTATGAAGGCAACAAAACTAAAATATATTGTATTATTGTATTAGTGCGTGCATGTGTGTCTTTGTGTGTGTATGTATATGAATAGTATATGAAGAATTAAAGAAGGTTTCTTATGTTTCTGAGATTGTAAGTCTGTAAATATGTTATATACAAGTTCATGCGCGACCTTTCTGTGGTCGCCAGAAGTGCGGAAGGCGAAGCATGATGCTAGATGTCAGCAGGGGTGGGTGGTATTGCGGGGAAGGGGATTTCCAATGACAGTTGCGTGCAGTTGGCGCTTCCTCGCCCCCCATACTGTAGGACTATATAAATATAAAAAGTAAAGTCAGCCTATTAGATCCCACTGCTGGGAAAAGGCCTCACCTCAACTATGAGGAGGTACGAGCCATACTCCACCACGCGGGCTCAGTGCGTGGTGAGATTTGTGGAGGTTTGTATGTAAGGCAAGTGACAAACCTTTACTGTCAGAAGTTATCAAGCCGCCCTAGGGCCTCTGAGTAGGCTTAACAACTAATACATTAGATATAAGCCGGGACCAACTGGTTAACGTGCCTTCCGAAGCACGGAGATGCTTGTCATAGACGTCACTTAAATGGTCGGAATGATCACTCATCCAATCGCCGTGAGTTGCTTAACTTTGGTATCACTACCAAACCAAAGCGCTGCCGCCACTGCGCCACAAGCACCTCATATATACATGTAGTAGGAAGTAATCTCTGGAACTACTGAACTGATTTTTAAAATACTTTTAGCAGTAGAAAACTTTTGTATTCCTAAGTGACATAGGCTTGTTGTTTTTATTGCACCTGTTTGAAGACGGGGCTGGTCGCTAGTAAGATATAATAGTACAGCGACAGCACATCGACTTACCCAATGTGTCAAAATATCTTAAATAATACCAACTGAATGTGATCACCATAAGGATAGAAGACTGATCAAGTGTTGATGTGCTGCCGTGCGGTGCCGGAATTTTGACAACCGTCTTGATGAAGTGGTGCGCGATCTTAACTACGAAACCAGCGGCTACTGGTTCGAATTCCGCATAGGGTTAATTTATAAAAAGTAAAAGTGTGTTGATTCGTTATCCTATAGTCGCCATAGCAAAGGTTCGCGCTTGGTTTGGAGCTAGGTAATTTTAACAGCAGTTCCTTATCAAAAGTTGTAGTATTTGAGTACGAAAATCACCCAACAAGAGAGTTTGTATCATTTTCTTCACAACGTGTATATTTTACCATAACCGCTACTATCTTGTACTTACTTCCTCTCTGCCTTTCAATTAAGCGAGAGTAGAAAGAAGTCAGCGATCAATTATACTTGAGCGAAATAGGGTGGAAAAAACAATTATGGCATTCCACTCCATGGGTTTAGCAATACGATGCCCGCCATTAGTGGTTAGTATTGTTTTATAGAGGCAGTGGCAAATGATCCATAACTGATATTAACATCTATCTTTTACTTAAATCAAGAAGAATTAATAAATAATAATTTATGTTATGAGTGTTTAGTTCTAATGATAATAATGATTGTCTATTCAAATGGTTGGATAAAGATAAATTAATGTGCTTTTCACTGAAGACAAATGGAATTTGTGCTTGCTAGCGATTCACCTCTGCGAACTGAATTGCATGTTATTTTTTTTTATTCTTTATTGCACAAACAAAGAAGTACAAATGGCGGACTTAATGCCTTAAGGCATTTTCTACCAGTCAACCATTGGGCGAGGCAGAAATAGTCGTGGCGGCGTAAAAAGAACAACACAAGGATAAATAAACTTTAATATAAATATATGTATATTTTAAACAATAAACATACATAAACATAATAGTAATAAATCCATACATACTTGAGTCAAATGTAGCTGTACCTAACGTTAACGAGAAAAAAAAAATTATGATAAGTAGATAGCAATTCGTTGATCAAACTAGTAATGAGCGTCACAAAATTGAATCATTCAGGAAAAGTTCTCGAGCAGACCGTTTGAAGGTGAATTTGGAAGTGGATGTTTTGATCGTTATTGTATCATAGTAAGTCGCAAATAATTTAAATAGAATTTATTTGGTGATTTTCTACTTATAATTAATAGAATCAGGCGTTACTTTGCGGAAATCCATTATCAGATGGGAAAAATAAAATACAATTATTTTGCTTTAAATTTCCGCTAAGAGACGCTAGCGCAGGCAACGAAACCACACCAACCGCAACCGCTTTAAGTAGCAGTTCAGGCAAATGCAGAATGCACCGCCCTCCCTCCCTCAATACGCATGCACTACAGCTAATGCAGTTGTTAGTTACCAACACCAACGTGCAAAAAACCTCGACGCGTTTCGCCACTCCACGCGGCATCCTCAGGAGATGTTGTCGCCTCGGCTGAGCACGGACGACTGGCGTCTCTTAGCGGAAATTTAAAGCAAAATAATTGTATTTTATTTTTCCCATCTGATTTTCTACTTGAATTAGATATTATTTGTTTGGTTATACATGAGTCGTGGGTTCGTGCCATGATCTGATCTTGCGCTTAGTTCCGTAAAACCTTGCAAAAAAATCATTTTTTTGAGTCGCACTGTAAGTGATTTTAATTTTAAATTCGTCGGTGGTTTATCGAGGGATCCTTTTACATCACACGACGCTGTTTAAATAAATCATCGATATCAGGACAGTTTCAATGTGTTCTACAGCCAATTTTTGCACCACATGAAGTATTAAGGTGAAATATATTGTACAGAGAGTTGATAAATTGTGCCAAATATACATTATTTAAAATGACTGCTGCTATTTAGCATACATATACTTTCCGTAATGTGATTTATTTTCTTCTTATCTTGTAGGTTAATAACCCTGGATTCAGAATTTTGCCTTTATGCTTATCGTGCCATGAATAGTATTAAACAGTACCTACAATAAATATACTTACTATACTCTTTGATATCTATTGTATCATACTTTCTTATCGGTCATTCTGACACAAATTGGTATTTTACCATTTCGTCCCTCTCCTTTGGGAATCGAACCCAGGACCTATGGATGTCGAGACCTAAACTCGAGCTACTTCATTATTGATGTTGTCATCGAATAATGCTCTATGTCAGTATTTCTCAAACATTGTTCTGCCATGGGCCATGGCCCGTTAATTTTCACACTGCTTCTTCGTGACCGATTTAATACTTTTAAATTAAACCCAAGCTAGTTCCATTATTAAAATAAATAGGTAAAATAATACACAATTTTAGTAGTCAAAATGTTTTATTTTTAAAACAAGGCGAACGGAATGTTGCGAGCCGGTATTTTATTTTGGTGGCCCAGTACCGGGTCGCGACCCGGCGAATGGGAAACGCTGCTTATAGAGCATAATGTGACATGTTGTAAGAGTATTTCCTGTATTATTCATTGTAGGAACCAACCGCCTAACTGGATTGCCTTCAAATAACAATAGTTATAGACATCATGCTAACACCAGGGACGCGATAAAAGCTTTAATTTAAGATTGCAATTGTAATCGCAAACCCACCCCTTCAAGTTAAATGGTAGACCTGCAGGTTGACTGCCTTGTTGGTCTACAATCCACTAGGTTCCGAGTTCGAATCCCGAGTCGGGACGATTTTATTTCTGGAGTCAGGAAGTTGGTGGCCTTAGCACCACCGTACCTTGGCACACGTACACTTGTGCACTGTAATATCTCCCGCGCAGTTGGCTAAATCTCTGTTGAGATTGGCCGCTGTAGTTGAAATTCAAAATAGTTCAGTTTCTTTTGACATGCTGACGTGAATAGGTCTACCGCTTAATTGAGTCCTTACCTGCCTTGCTTATATCAAAGTCTTCCTGTAATAACCAGTATCACCATATCAATTCCAGATGGCGCGGCTCCCACACTGTACCAAGCTCTGGCGAGGGCCTGGGCAGGCGGTTCGACTCAGTCAGCCTGGCGGACTCCGACCTTGGTTCCTGCTACTCATCCTGTAGTTGCAGTTACTGCCGGCTGCGGGAGTGCGCTCACGACTGTGTCAGGTTCGTTCTTTGTCTACTATTTTGAACAAGCCATACTTTTATAAGTTTGAATAAGAAACCAAAAGTTCGCACACGGGCAGGATTTGAATTCACAACCTATGGCTAACCGGGCCAACGCTCTTACCAACTGAGCAGTGCAGTCCATCCAGCCGTGCGAAATTCTAGGTCTCTTTTGAATGCGACATTGTGTGTCGTCAGCGACATCTACCAAAGCTGTATTGCAACAGCGGTAGGCCAAGCCATACTTTGTTCACGTTGTGGGAGGTGACTGGTGACAAATGCAAATCCCCCTAGACCAGGTTTAGCCCACGAACAGACGTGGTGTAGCAGGGCGTGACCGCTGCGTAATTTTGTCGGAGGGGTGTTAACATGCAGTGAGTGGTTATACATTCAGCGCTAAAATTGGCTATGGTTGTCACCAGAGAGCACACGAGCGATGATCTGAACAACCATAGTCCAGTCGCTGTGGCCGTAAACGTTCAGAAGATATATAATTTATATAACTGTATACCTGTTTATACCATTTTCACTCAAACAACTTGAGAAAAAGTATTCAAACTTTTATTTTATTTATTAAAAATGTATTTCACCGAAAAATAATATACAATTAGCGGACTTAACACAACTTACAATTAACAAGGTACTCATCTTCTATTTCTTCATTTCAGGTAAGTGGACATAAAAAGATTCTGCATGAAGGCGGTAATAGGTATGGGCAATAGCTCGTCAAGGTGAAAATTGTGCCATCATAATTTGCAGACATCTTATGCAGTTGTAATATGGATGATTTTACAACGAAAATGTATAGTCTGATGTGCTGGTCATCGTTTTAGGGGCAAAAAAACACAATAATGAAGACCTCATTAGCCGAGTGGCTGACACACCGGTTTTCAAGGTGTCGCCATCTCTGAGGTCCCGGGTTCGATCCCCGGTCGGGTTAGTATAGAAATTCATTTTCTATATTGTCTCGGGTCTGGGTGTTGTGATACCACCGTTGTTTCAGATTTCCATATCACAAGTGCTTTAGCTATTTACTTTGGGATCTGAGCAATGTATGCGGTGTTGTCAAATATTAAAAAATATATATTTATGGCTTATTTAAAAAAAAAGAAAACTTGTAAAGTAATAAGCAGTTACATTTACTCTACTAATCTAAAGACATATGGAACTTGAAAAGATAACAAACGAAAAATCTATGACATAGATTACATTGTAATTTTTTTTAAATCAATCAACTATATCGTATTTGCTTCATCTTTCGATTGTTAATACTTGCCGTATTTTGACCTCACCTCGCCTCAGACGCTCATTTTGTCATGTGCAATTATATTCACATGAAATATGCGTGGCATAAAATAAAGCATAACTGATTTTTAATAATGTCATCGCCTCATTTGAGCCAACTTTTCTTGGAAGCCATTTTGCTGTTTAATTTATTGAACAAATAACTTTTTATCTTCAGACAGTTAAAAAATATTTCTGAAATCAAAACAGAAAAGTTAGTAGGCCGTAATCTAGTGACTTGCGAACTTTAATTATTTTTAACAAAAATTGACTTCCTTCAACAAACAAAACTAGTTTGGTTGATCCTTTTTTTCAGTGCAACTTATGTTTGTCTTCTCTCAGCATAGGTATATTATCTCTAGCCATGTCTATAGTCATGGAAGACCCAGAGCCCATTTAATTAAAATCTACCCAACATCTTTGATCAATGTCGCACCTGAATGATTGATACGCAAAGTTGAATTGGGGCCCGATCGCGACCATAGATTGTAGACTTTTGAATTAACTTTTTCAGAGTTTTTAATACGCCAATTAAAATCTGGGAAAACAGCGTAACTTAAATTAAGTTTATTTTATGTGCTCGTAACTTTCGTTATTAAGTTGCGGCTTATTGAGGAATATAGCCTGTTATCTAAGACATCTTGACATAGTCGTTTTTGTAAGAACACTAATATTCTGAAGTCCTTGTTGTAATCTATTGTTGTTTTCTTTTTGACGATGGTCATATTCGTGTAAAAGGTGATACCTTGCAATATAAACATAAAAATGATTTAAAATTATTTGTTAGCATATTACCTTATAGGGCCGATACAACAAGTCTATTGAACTTACACAGAAGCATGAGTTGGCTGTTCTAAATATTTGCTATTCGGTCGTTCTTTTTATTAAATTTTCAGCACTAAATCCACCATGTAAAAAGTTGGTTGGTGTATTTTAGCTGGTGTATTACTATATCTGTGATTTTAGTTAGACGTGGTGCGCTCCATCTACCTTTTAAAATAACTTTGTTTGGAGAAACAGATAAGTATATAGGCATAATGTCAGTATCTTTCATATGTCAATGACAACCTTATTCCGAAGATATCAGAAATACTACGTCGTTTTCGAGTTCCAATTTGATCGAGACCTCAACATTTGCCAGCTCAATCCATTAGATCGCGGATTGCCTCACTGTTTGAAGACGTAGCCAACAGAGAACAGACAATGTTGATGCCTCTTTTATATGGCCGACCTGAAAATGTAGTAAAAATATGTTATGAAATGATATAAAATATGATACGTAGCGAGAAAGGAAAGAGACATAAATACAGACCTCGTATTTATTTTTATTTTATTTTATTTTACATTTTTGGGAAACTTACAGCTAGTACATGATTGCTTAAAATTATAAACAGAAAGAAGGCCATTTACATGTTTCCACTGTTAGACTTTATAAGCTTAGAGTTAAACCGCTAGTAAATAAAAAAATAATACACATAATTATTAAGCTTAATCATAAAAGCATAGGCAAATTTAACACTCAAAAAACTCGTTAGCCATGCGTTTCTTAACTTGACTTATACTAGTGCAAAACAATTCAAAGCCATGAGTAATATATTAGTTAGTATATTAGTTTAAATCCGACTGAAATTAGAGTGTAGGGTCTTTATTGCTGTAACATTGACAGCGGGATAAATATACACAGCCGTAAGTGTGAGTAAGCTTCTTGACCTTGAGAATACATCTATGTCCTACGTAATAACAGCTGTTTTCGTAGGTAAAATGTATGACTTTGCCGTGCTGCCGCTGTACAGATCAGGAGCACAGGCTACTTATATAGCGCAACAGACCAACTATTAAACGAACTCCTGATCTCTTAAATGAATGTACCTATAAGGATTCACTACGCCATACAAAAACAGAGCCCAAACATGAGACAACTTACTGACACTTAAGTGACAGGTCATCCATTAGTGTAATAGGTTCACAATAGATGGAATTTTATTTTTATTTTATTTATTTAAACTTTATTGCACCAAAAAAGAAAGTACAATTTTGTCAAGAAAAGTGATATGACGACATTATTATCTACAGACGAAAAGGACGAGTAGTGAGACAAACGAAAGTGTTGGTCACTCTAAATATATTTTTTCACTAGAAAAAATATATTTAGATTGCATAGTGAATGCTTATCACTTAAAAAACAATAATTTATGGTGGTCACTCCTGAAGAGATTCAAGGTAGTATTTTCAGAGAGACTTCTTGAAAGCAAATTTGCTAGGAGACATTTTGATCTCGTAAGGGAGGGAATTCAAAAGTCGAATAGTAGATCTGGTGAATGAGTCGGACATAAAGCCGGATTTGAAAAGAGGTGTATAAAAGGTCAAATTATGAGTAGAACGAAAGTTGCGTAAGGTGGTCGATCCCTGATAGAGAAAACGTTGCTTCAGATAGCACGGAGAGTGTGGATCTCGAATAATGTTAAAGAGAGTGCAAAGTATTCTTATGGATCTGCGATGACGGATGGGAAGCCATTTAAGCTTGGAACGGTAAGCAGAGATAAGGTCGTATTTGCGAAGGCCATTGTTAAGCAGACGATCAAGTTGTAACTTTAGAAGTCATTTATATATGTATGTAGGCCCACAGGGGGCACTTATACACGTCCCAACATATTATTTTTAAGCCCTACCACTGTTTCGGGACAAATTGTGGGCTTGTGCTGAGAAGAAGCAGCGCAAGAAACTCAGTTACTATTGTCGAAGCCTCTTTTAAAAATAATGTTTAAATACAGAAATTGTACTAGTGCGAGCATTGAAGTTGTAGCATCAATGCATACGCATAATTTAATTGAAATTCACCAAATGTTCTGTATCTTCTCTGTTTTACCTATGGTTGACTGGTAGAGAATGCTTTTGGCATTAGTCCGCTATTTGTATGTTTTTTTCATCTGTGCAGAAAAGTATAAATAAATAAATGTTGTCAATGGTCGACTGTCAGTTTCATGCAATAAACACTAAGTATGATTGATCTAAACCTGAGCTTCAGCGTAACTGTAGCGATTTGGTTAGCATGAGATGGCTGTTGTATTCCCCCTGTGGCCACAATCTCATCCGCGAACCGCGGGATGCTCACTCGATGGTTTGTACGCATCGAGCATGTAACCTATAGAGGCTAGGTAAGCGCGATTTTTCTCCGAAACTTATCCGTGCTTGGAAATGATACGAAAAACGTCAATTTAGGCGTGTATTTTATATCCGATATTACGAAATATGAGATTTCGGTTATGATCGTAAATTACAAAATTTTTAAACAGCGCCTTTATTTTAAAATATATATAGAAATAAGTGACCTTGTTTGACAAAATGTGTTCAAGAAAAAACGGAGAAAAAACTTTCATTGCTAAGGAATTTTGACGGAATTTTTCCAAAACAAAAATAATGACATATCTCATTAAAACACAATTTTACGGATTACTTCGCGATTTATTTACATTTTATTTTAAACCTGACGTTTCGAACACTTTACAGCGATCGTGGTCACAGGGAGACTAAGGTATTATTTGTCATTACAAAGTTTTGAAAAATTTTAACTACCGTCACTCAATAATATTAATTTACGTTCCTATTTACGCAGAAAGAGCTAACCGTGTCTTGAGATCTTGCAGTGCTAGGTGTTGCTTTGGTTTTTGCTAGAATAGGATCCCATGCCGTTGGAACTTTCCAACCATCTTCTCTATTGAAATTTGGATGTTTTCTAATTTCAATGGCTTCACGTAGCATTCGAGGAATAAAACGCCGTTCTTTTGCAAGTATTTTAGGTTGGTCAAAACGAATGAAGTGGTTGGGTTTGTCTAAGGCATGTTCACACACTGCAGATTTCATGTTCCGTCTATGTTTTACGTCAGCTATGTGTTCTTTTATCCGCACGCCTATACTTCGCTTTGTTTGCCCGATGTAGGAGAGGCCACAGTCACACTCCAGCTTGTACACCCCTGCATCTTGAAGAGGTATGTTGCACTTGACAGGTGGTAGGAATTGGTTAATCTTCTTTTGCAGCTTGAAGTAAGTTTTGATTGAAGCACGCTTCAAGATATTCCCAATCTTGTCAGTGACTCCCTTCATGTATGGTAGTACTGCAGGTTGGCGTTCAACTGTCGTAGGCTTGGCACGGGGTCTGCAACGACGTGGTACTGGAAGCTGGTTGTCCCGTAGTACCTGCCTTACATGCTGAAGCTCAGCAGCCAGGTCTCGGTCGTCACAGATGCCCCTTGCTCTCTGAAACAAAGTTTTGCCCACGGTAGCTAACTGTGAAGGATGATGGTGAGACGCACCATTGAGATATTTATCAGTATGGGTGGCTTTTCTAAAGACTGTGTGGCTAAGGGTATGATCCGAATTCCTAGTTAGTAAAATATCTAAGAAAGCTAGTTTACTGTCTGCCTCAATTTCCATAGTAAATTTAATTTTTGGATGTATTGAATTAAGATGATTAAGAAAAGCAGAAACACTATTGGTGGGTAAAATTGTGAAAGTGTCATCTACATACCGCTTATAAAACCTTGGTGATATAGGTGATGTGCTCAGAGCTCGATCCTCAAAATCCTCCATGAATATATCAGCAACAACTGGGGATACCGGAGAGCCCATTGCTACACCATCGGTTTGCAGATAGAACTCATTATCCCACAGTAAATAGCCAGATGTAAGGCAATGTTCCAATAGTTCCGCATATTCTATTGGCATGTCGAGTTGAACCAGCTTCCTTTTAGTAATTTCAATGCAGTCCTGTACTGGTAAGCTTGTGAATAGGGACTGTACATCAAAACTAACCATAGTTTCATCATCTGCTTATTGTAAGTTCTTAATTTCGCTGATGAAATGGTAGGAATCCTTCACATACGCCGTTGTTTCTCCCCTTAGCTTTGATAATGTTTTAGCTAGATGCTGAGCCAATCTGTAGGTTGGGGTATCAATTTGACTCACAATGGGACGAAGCGGGATATTAGTCTTATGAATTTTTGGCAACCCATACAATTTCGGTGGTTTTGCACACGTAGGTACTAACTGTTGAACATCTAGACTTAAACTGTCACTGTGTTTTCGTACTAAGTCGCTGGTTTTCTTCAGGATTTTGTTTGTTTGATCTACTTTCACGCGTTTGTAGGTAGATTCGTCCGACAGCAACTGCGACATTTTAAGTTTATAGTCCGATGTATCCATTACGACCGTAGCGTTACCTTTATCTGCGCGTACGATTGTTAGATCTGGTCTAGATTTTAGGTTTTTTAAGGCTAGATATTGTTCACGAGAAAGATTCGACTTCGGGACTTTGCAATGTCGTAGGACAGACGATATGTCTTGTCGTAATGCTTCCGCGTCCTCTTTCTTCATGTTATTCTTTACTAAGCAATCTTCTACGCTGCAAATAATCTCCTCATACGGTATTTTACGCGGTGTTACAGCAAAATTAAGACCTTTACTTAAAATCTCAACGGTAGGTTCATCCAAAATTTGTTTTGATAAATTGACAACTGTCCTGCTGTTCCGGTTGTCTATGGTTGGTAAAGTGACATTTGCGTTTCGTTTCACTAAATTTTGAGATGATAGTTTGTTATATTTTTCGATTTGGTTTGCTTTGCATTCGTTATATTTTGATGTTTCGCGTCTATTAAGCTGGAGTGTGACTGTGGCCTCTCCTACATCGGGCAAACAAAGCGAAGTATAGGCGTGCGGATAAAAGAACACATAGCTGACGTAAAACATAGACGGAACATGAAATCTGCAGTGTGTAAACATGCCTTAGACAAACCCAACCACTTCATTCGTTTTGACCAACCTCAAATACTTGCAAAAGAACGGCGTTTTATTCCTCGAATGCTACGTGAAGCCATTGAAATTAGAAAACATCCAAATTTCAATAGAGAAGATGGTTGGAAAGTTCCACCGGCATGGGATCCTATTCTAGCAAAAACCAAAGCAACACCTAGCACTGCAAGATCTCAAGACACGGTTAGCTCTTTCTGCGTAAATAGGAACGTAAATTAATATTATTGAGTGACGGTAGTTAAAATTTTTCAAAACTTTGTAATGACAAATAATACCTTAGTCTCCCTGTGACCACGATCGCTGTAAAGTGTTCGAAACGTCAGGTTTAAAATAAAATGTAAATAAATCGCGAAGTAATCCGTAAAATTGTGTTTTAATGAGTTCAACAATTCGCGTAAACGTAAGAAACAAATAAATGACATATCTCTATTAGGTTACGTGATCGGTGCTTGTACGCAAACAGCGCCAACTTAATGATGAACCGGCGGGATCAGCCCGAATAATCTCCTTCCGTGTGCCGCGATCCTATTTGCTTTGTATTTGCATATGAGATGCGGTAAATGGAAAAGGATTTTGTTACTACCTACTGCCTAATTGATAATTATTTGCGGATTACCGCGACTTTACCGCGCACTTGTCGAATATATCATACAAACTTTAACCCCTCCTTTTCATCCACTTATGGATAATGCCTATGGTCTGAGTTGAAAGGCCACTTGCGCAAGTCCGGATTAGCTAATCCAGACTTGTTCAATGCCTATGATCTGAGTTAAAAGCTCTCTTGCGCAAGTCTAATCTGGCAATTCCACATGCTCTAGACTGAATTAGCTAATCCAGACTAGCGCAAAACCTATGACCTGAGTGGAAAGCCCTTTTGCGCAAGTCCCAATTAACTAATCTGGACTTGCACAAGTGGGCCTAAATCGGTCAGCGGTGTAAACATGAAGAGGTAACAGACAAACAGATAGACACACCTTCGCATTTATAATACAATTATAAGTATTGATTTAAGAAGTTCAATAACAAGTTTACATGTAATTAAACATTTATCGATAGAAATTGAATTTATAAAATAATTTTAAAACAAATTAAAATATAGATTTAAACACACGCCCACATTAAAAGCATTTAAACTCGTCTCACCGCCCACACACAACGCGAGTAATGCTCTTAAACCTGAAGCTAAACAGCTGGGCGGCATTAGGGCGGGCGGGCTCATTAGACAATTGCACACAATAGACTCACCGCCTGACTAAAAGCAATTCATGTTACTGATTTAAAACCTAAATAAACACTTATTGAAATTGAGTATGTCATCTCACCTATCTCTCATAAATTCGAAATCAGCCATTTCATATTTATTTAAGTTATCGCCTGACCGATACTAAAAGCGTTTCTCCTTGCCTAAATTTAGCGTTACATTCCATGCCTATTAGCCCTTCATTTGTATAATCTAGGTAAGAGAAACTGGATTTAACTAATCAAAGTCAAAAAACATTTATTCGAGGGCAGTAATTACAACTTAAAAACATCAATAACACCAAATACTGCTTTATATGGCGCCAGAACATGTTTTCTTGTTTTGGCCCTTCTAGCGCTTCGAGACAAGACACATACAATCTGGCAAGTATGCCGAAACCGTAAGAAACGCCATAACAAATGCAGTCACCACAAGCTGCCATAAAAATATAATTAAATCAAAATCATTTAAAGCTTATTTCGATTTCATTAGCTTTCAATTTTGATACTTGAGTTCAAACTGAAAGAAAGAGTTTTCCGCCTGCAGTCAAACCACGCAGTTACCTCACATCTGGTGCAGAGAAAACAATTAAATTCTGTGCAACTGATGCCGGCTGGTGTAGTGAAGTAGAAACGACGGTTATCGGACCCGCTTTACGCGGCTCCTGTCTCCGCCTCTGTTACATTAATTGACATATCTGGCTTTTGTTTATGGACACAAAAATATTAATATTGCAGGATAATTTATTTAGACAATAGACAATTCTTATTAGGCAAAAAAATGCAAAACTTTTTTTGTTGACTGTAAGCAAAATAAAACCATCACTTAAATAACTCCAATGTAACATTTTGAAAAGAAATATACTTTTATAACAATCATATAAGAATACAAAATTAAGCGTAATAATGGTAACTGGTGGTTTTGCTGTAGGTGCTTATAGTACAGTGGCAGCAGCTCTTTGGAAGTGATGTCAAAGTTAAGCATTCAACTGCGTGGTCGTGATTGGATGGGTGACCATTCCGACTATTTAAGTGACGTCCATGACAAGCATCTCCGTGCTTCGCAGGGCTCGTTAAGCAGTTGGTCCCGGCTAATGTCAGTTGATACGAGGGTCAAACTGAAAGTTCTTAGAAAATCAAAAACTGATTACATTAGCCAGTTATTAGTTTTATTATATCTTTTCAAAATATTGTCCATTGACGTCAATACACCGCTGCATGCGATGGAACCACTGGGAAAAGCACTTTGCCCACTCGTCCTTAGGGGTCTCTTCAATGACATCGCGATACGCAGCCACCGCTTCTTCAGCATTCATAAACCGCTTTCCTTTAAGTTTTTCTTTAATTTTTGGAAATAAATAAAAATCACAAGGCGCGAGGTCGGGGCTATACGGCGGGTGACCCAGTAATTCAACGTTTGATGTCGCCAAATAGTCGATCGTTCGCTTGGCGGTGTGCGACGAGGCGTTGTCGTGGTGAAGGAGGATCCTACTGCGAGGTCGTTTCTCTCGAACTTTTTCCAAGACAAGTGGCAAACAATTGGTAGTGTACCATTCTGCAGAAACTGTTTTTTGATCCTCTAACACAATTGTTGCGAAATGACCTATCCTTCCAAAGAACGAGGCCACCATTTTTTTTCCCGCACTTCGATCTCTCTTCACTTTAGTTGGCAACTCCTCGAAAGGAAACACCCACTGAGCAGATTGTCTTTTGGTTTCAGGATCATAACAGTAAATCCAGCTTTCGTCACCTGTTAGTATGTCGAACACAGCATTTGAGTCACCTCCGTTAAATCTTTCAATCATTTTACGGCACCAATCCACACGATGGAGTTTTTGAGCCTTAGTCAAATTATGAGGTATCCACCGGGCGCAAAGCTTCCTGACCGCTAAATGTTCGTGGAGGATTTTGTGCACTTGACTCATACCGATGCCTAAGCTTGTCCGAATCTGCTGATAGGTCACTCTTTTGTCAGTCTCTATCATACGCCGCACAACACAGATGTTATTTTCAGTCGTCGCCGTAGAAGGCCGTCCCTCACGTACATCATCAGTGAGATTAGTGCGACCACGTTTAAACTCATTAAACCAGTTGTAAACAGTCGCACGAGATGGGGCTTCATCGTGAAAGGCCAATCGTAGTCTATCATAACTTTCTTGTTGACTTAAATGACATCGAAAGTCATAAAAAATCATTGCACGAAAATTTTCTCGTGTTAAATTCATTTTGACGTGACACAGACAATTTTCAATTTGCCGCCAAGTCGTAAAACAAATGACAAATGAATGAAATATATACTCAGTAATATTGGCAAAGAGTTCTATTTTCAAATTTTAGAATATTTTTTTTATTATATTGTTTATAAGTGGCCAGTTCTAAGAACTTTCAGTTTGACCCTCGTATTAGTCGTTAAGCCCAGTCAGAGGCCCTAGACTTGATGACATCTGACAGTAAGGTTGGTCACTTTTCTTACAGACTAACTGGGAACGAATAAACATACTCTAGTAATATTTACGTGTTTATTTATTGTTATTGTTTGTGTTGCATTAAAATTTATCTCTTGCGATTTCTAAGAACCTGAAATCACCTGGCTTAATTTAGCCACGCAGACCGTGAACCACCACACCAATAAGGCAGTAGTTTTACTAGAAGCAGTCACTAAATGAGAACGAACATTGTTCACAGAACAGTTTCGGTTTGAAGAATCTTTATTTAAAAAAAAAGTTTACTCACAATGTAATTATGATCTTTTGCATAAACTATAAATTGTTATATGAATGACAATGCATGCCTGATGTAAAATGAACATAATTTACTTAATTAATTAATTTACTAATAATTAATTATGATAATAATAGGTAATTTACTTCAACATACCTGTTTTAATAAACATTAATAAAATCAAACTATCAAGTGGGTTGAAGGAGAATATTGGCATTAGTTACTTAAGTATATTGCAGATGACTAGGTCGATAGGACAAGTAATCAGTTATTTGTAAAGTGAAATTGACATCAGTGGTGACCCAAGAGCTGGCAGCTACCTTTCACTGCGTATGAGCATCGCTATCCAGCGGGGTAACGCTGCCAGCATCCTGGGAACCTTACCACAAGGACCCTTTTTATAATTTATAATTTTAATTTTGTACATTTATAATCATGTTTTGTAATATCTGTAAGTTGCCTGTTAATATTTATTACCTTGAATAAACGACTATAAGTGAAATTTAATGCACATCGACTTAAATATTTTTTGAATGTTACTAGTCAAGCATGACCCCTCCTCGGCCGCATCGTCGCTTACCATCTGATGAGATTGTAATTTAATCTTGGCCAATAAATTACAAAGAAGGAGGAAGAAGAACACTGTAACAGACAAAAATGAAGTTTGATGACACGATCCGAGTAAACACGATTGAGCAGAATAGAAGAAGAGTATCGGATATTGCGGGCGGTGTGGGTCGCTTCGGGCTCGCAGCTAACACGCTCCAAAGGGTCTGTCTTGCCGATATTAACTCTGCAGTATTGGGAACCCACTTTAGAACTGATGGAAAATGTTGCGAATTTAGTAGACTTTAATTTTTCAGGCATACACCTGCTGCAAGGATTTTATTTAAAAAAATTATTTTTTTAACAAGGCTTTATTATTGGATTTAATAGGGCAAATCAATAGTAATACTACTTATATTTTCTTTTTTAGGTAATATTTAAATCATCTGCACATACCTACTTGTTTCTCAGTGCTCAGTTTGTGCTCGATACGTAGTCTTTTCTTTTTCTTAAACTAATGCTATCTGTGAAGTTTAAGTTGTTCATTTTGTTTCTTAGACTGTATTATTATATAAATAAATAAATAAATTGGATATTGTTGGTGAGCTATGTTCTGAGATAAAAAACAAATATCTTATACTAGTTTGACGACCGTCTTGGTGTACCTAGTGGTACGCGCTCCGGACTACAAAACCTGAGATTTCGGGTTCAAATGTTTGTGTGATGAACACGAGCATTTACGTCATGGATGTTTATAAACGTGTTTATGTACGTCTATCCATTATCTTATTCGCCATAGCACAAGCTTACGCTTAATTTGGGGTAAGGTATAATGGGTGTGTTTGTTGAAGAAATGTATTTATTTATTTACTAGTATTTTTTTAATAAAATGAAATCTCTACTTGGTTGAACCAATTGAAGTCTTTGAATAAAAAAAAGAAAAGGTATCAAAAGAAAAGAATAGGTTTAATAATAAATTAAAACGTATAATATTCTAATAGGGTTTACATCGGCAACACTTTTATACTTATAAATGTTCGTTGACATAAATAATGTCCGCAAGGTCCAACTTTTTAACAGCCGGTAAACATCGATTGACTTTTGAATTCCCATACAAATCCATTCTTAATATTATAAATGCGAAAGTGTGTCTGTCTATCTGTTACCTCTTGACGCTTAAACCAATGAACCGATTGAAATGAAATTTGATGTGGAGACAGTTCGAGACCCTGGAAAGGACATAGGCTACATTTTGTTGCGATATAAAAACATTAACGTGGTGAAATGGAGGATGAAAGTTTATATGGAAAATCCAACTGCTGCGGGCAAAGTCGCGGAGAACCACTAGTATCAAATAATTCTAAACCGGCTGATTAAATATTAAAATGATTGTGTTGGTAAACTCCAGGCTAAAATGATAATTTTAATTAACTCTGGTTAACCTAAGGTGCAGATTAAAAAATATTACGAGTATCTATCATCATTACGAACCATCTAAGAATGAAAACTGAGAATTAAAATAAACGGATAAAAATCTGCAAGAATATTAATTTCGCTACAGCACTGCCATCTGTCGCCGCGAAGTAGAACTAACGTTACGAAGCTAGGTTACTGTTACGACTTGGTTCGAATCGTAAAGCATTTCACTTCTTCGAGCAAAGCTTTCATTGGTTTCCCATGGGTGGCGCTGTAGGTCTTGCTAAGAGCATTTGACCTGTCAGCCGCGAGACCTTTCAAGTCCCCCTATGACAATATTTGGGAGAGTTTAAATCCAATTGTGCATTGCCCGTTACAGTCTCTAAAACTTCAATGTTATAGTATTTTAATAGATTTAGTTCAATGTAAAACTTCTGTATTCTGACAAATATTGCAATTACATATCCACAACTTAACCAGATAATGTAACTGCATGTACAGTTATGGATACTTGTGAAACATTGTTTGTGACTTTTTCAATTTTTATGGTTCGTAACCAAAGGGTAAGAACGGGACCCTATCACTAAGACTCCACCGTCCGTCTGTCAACAGGTTGTATCTTATGAACCGTGATAGCTAGACGGTAGAAATTTTCATAAATTATTTACATACTAGCAAATCCCCGCGACTTCGCCCGCGCCAAAAGTCGGATTTTCCATACAAATTTTCATCCCCCATTTCACCCCCCTTATGATTTTATATCGCGACAAAAAGTAGCCTATGTCCTTCCCAGTGTTTAAAACTATCTCTGTGCCAAATTTCATTTGATTCGGTCCAGTAGTTTCGGAGCCTATTCGATGCAAATAAACAAACAAACAAATCTTTCCTTTTTATAATATTATTATATTACTAGCAGTACCCCGCGACTTCGCCCGCGCCAAAAGTCGGATTTTCCATACAAATTTTCATTCCCCATTTCACCCCCCTGATGATTTTATATCGCGACAAAAAGTAGCCTATGTCCTTCCCAGTGTCTCAAACTATCTCTGTGCCAAATTTCATTTGATTCTGTCCAGTAATTTCGGAGCCTATTCGATGCAAATAAACAAACAAACAAACAAATCTTTCCTCTTTATAATATTAGTATAGATATAGATTATAATATTAGTATAGATTTATGTTGCCGTTATAACAACAAATACTTCCAACTTCCAAACAAATAAATTATTTGGCGTTTTTTGCTTTATAATAAAAATGGCAACAGGCAAACGCCTGAAGTATACAAACGATATTAAGTTGAGTATTCACTTAAAAAATAAATAATTAAATTAAAATACGGTTTAAAAAAAACTTTTACAACCAACATGGTGTGATTTTTTTACTTTGTTTATTTTTTATTACACTTGCCATGACATGTCAACGTGTTTCAAATGAAAAAGTCGTGGACACGCAATATTTGCCGTCAACAATGGGCGTTCCGCGAACGAACCGCCCGTGCTCATGTTCCATACTGGGCCTACTCCGTTGGACGTTGTCAATCTTCAGCCATCTCGCTTGGTCGCGCTGTCAAGCTGGCATGAGTGACAGAGACGGATCGTGACTGTGTACAGCGACCACATACTGCAACTGCAGGCCGCACCGTGCGAGAATCGTAGGAACCATTCATAGGATTCACAGGAACTGGCTGCATAGGCCCGATGCACAAAAGAGCAATATATACTAATTTTAATATTGGAGACTTTGAAATATGGGAATTTAAGCTGCAAATCCTCGAACAGAGGCGTGAGGTGGCGTGCCTTTCAGTGTTCTACGGGCTATATTCGGTAAGAGTTCAAAGGAATTAAACAATAACACCAGCCCCATTTTACTATAGGGATATAAGACGCAGACGGGGTTTCCACTCGAGTTCACATGTATATTTTTTAATAAGGCGGTTAAGAATTATTTGACATATTTTGTATGAGAATTCTGTCAAATTAACCATCAATCGACGTTTACCGGCTGTTTTAGGGATAGTGAACTCCGGTCTTAATCTACGTACTCTTGCGTACGGCTAATAAGTATTGTGGTACCTAACCGTTGTTTCTGATTTACCTTAATGAGTTCAATGTGTATGATGTTGTCTAATATTATTAAAAACTAGCCGATATATTCCCGCATCTCCATCTGCTTAAACGTCGAATTTCCCATGCAAGATTCCACCCCTCTTTCTTAAAAAATCTGACATACTTACTTAGGTACCTACTATTCACAGTCACGGATACTTTCTATCCATATACCTAATTTTTACTACTCAAAGGTAAAGGTACTCAAACTTACCCTCCCCTGTTTTACTCATTTAAGGGCCGAATTTCCAAAAATCCTGTCTTAAAGCTCACCTACAATATAAAAGGAAGTATGGTGCAAAGTTTCTAGTTTGGGCTGTTTGTTGATATGTTAGTCAATCATTAAGTCAGTTTTCCTTTTTATGTATTATTAAAAAAAAAACATAAGTAGACGGCGTTGGAGCGGCTAGAGTCAAAGAAATGCACATCAGCATCGGTTTAGAGAGTAGGGGCCTGAGTTCGATTCCCGGGAAAGCTCTCGACAATGACTCGTTCAAGGAAAACGTGATAGCGTTTTGTATTGTTAAAGTTAACTGTCGTTTTATGGGTTGTTATGCCAGCTTTATAAAATTACAAATTACTTATTAATGAATACTAGCTTCGGAAGAAAGATACGACAACGAATTAATATTAAATAGTAAAAATTTATTTTGTTCCTCACTAACATCATAAACTAGAGTTCCTCACCATAAACTCCAAGATTGGGAAAATACTGTGGTGTTTTCCCTCTTGCCTTAGACATCTGAAAAAAAAATAGTTTTTTTTTTAAATTGTTTGAATTAAGGATGTATTCTTGTAATAATTGAGAATAGGAGGGGACAGATGCTGGGACACTTAATACGACATGATAACCTAATAAATACAAACATTAAGAAGATAGAAGGGAAAAGGCAGAGAGGGAGACCTAGAAGGTCATTTATGGACCAAGTAAAGGAGAAGTTGGGTATCGTGTCGTATCAGGAGGTCAAGAGAATGGTCGAAGATATGGAAAGATGAAAAAAACTCTACCGGCAAGAGGATTCACTCTTAAATAAAGAAGACGAAAAAAATAACCTTGTCTGTATAGCTAATATTGTATACAAGATGGTTGGTAAAACGGTAACATTTTAAACCATACCAGGCCTGTGTATCTCCTCGCGTAGGTAGCAAAAACGTACCTACGCGCGGTGACCCTTACTTAGGGGCTAAAACAAGTTGCGCGTTTTATTCATCGGCGGCCGCGCGGCTACGTTGCTGGCTGGACGAGAATAAATAAAGTACTAGGAAGAGGCGCTAGATGGCGTTAGAAGCTTCTCGTAGCAGTCAACTCTATCGCGTCGCGTGATATTACGTCACTGAATAGGTTTAGTGTATTATGAATCATATTCCAGAGCAATAAGTATGAAATTATCTTGCAATGGATTTTTGTAAGTGTCTACACGAAAATGTGCGGCGAATCTGAGGCGAACTAAATTACGCCATATTGTTGACGACATTGAGTAGACATTTCTTTGAATACAATTGCTAAGTCATACTTCTGTACGAAGTACTAGTACTTATTCTGTGACCATACACGAACTAAGTTTAAATTGTATTAAGGTAACATTTTAGGAAAGAGTAAACTATACGACTATTATTCTATTGGACTGTCTTGGTGTAGTCGTTCGCGCACCGGACTTCTAAACCAGGCGGTTGCGGGTTCGAATCCCACAAGGGGCAAATGTTTGTGTGATGAGCACGAGCATTTGTACCTTAGTCATGGATGTATATGTATTTAAATATTTCTACCCGTTATGCTAGTCACCATAGCACAAGCTCACGGTTACTTTAGGGCTAGGTAATTGGTGTGTTTGTTGAAACAATTTATATATTATTATTTATTCTCTCCAAGAAAATTCCTTCATAGTTTGACGACCACACTGTATATAAAATACAGAGGCCACATGGAGTATACAATTATAGTTTACTTCGAGTTACCAGCCGATGACAGGAATGTTCTAAAATGGGCAAATTGATAAGTATATCTTCAAAATATTCAAGCCATCGGTAAATCAAGCAAGCGAACTAAACTTTACTTCTTAAACTTATGTAAATGCCGCTGGTTCCGTCTGTAGCAAATGCTTAATAAACCTTGAATCTACCAAATTTGTTTTCACAGAACATTAGTCTTTGCTACAGAGCTACAACATTTTAGAGCTCTATTTTGAAGTAAGACACAAGAGCGCCAAAAGAAAGTTGTCTTTAACCTTAATTCAAAATAATTTTTATACTCAAACCATTTTTTATCTTATCAATTACTCCCTTCCTCGCTCACAAAAATTCATCGACCGTCTTACTCGAACGACCTTTCGCTATCTGGGCAAACGCGCTCCCGAGTGAGCTACAGCGTACGTCATACACTCGACAAATTTAATCACCATACTACTAAAAATGAAAAATTGAAATATTTTTAATCAATAATAATCCGTACAAGTAATATCCACACAAAAAACAACAACAGCCAAGAGCAACCGTTTATGTCTCTGTCCTATATTAAACTCCTGGAATATTTTGTTTACTTTGTATTTTACATCATGCTGTATCCTACCTTCTTCAATGCGGTCAATCCATAATCAATGCGGTCCAATTTCACTTACAGCTTTGACTTGTAGCTATCTGCGTTTCTACTATTTAACAATACAGCATAGTAAACTTCTCAACCAGTCAATCAAAGGTCGAAACAAAGAAAACACAGGCGGTGGCCGTAGAAGAGATCAAGAGATTAACGTTGACAACTTGTAAGCAAAATTTACGTTTGGCAAAATATAAACGAAACAAATATCACAGTTAAACACTATCACATTTTTAGCTCTGTGGCCCAGTAAATATTTTGGCAACAAACAGTGGCACTAGGGGCCAATTCTTTTGTTGGTTTCCGAACACCGCTTCCCAGGGCGATAGGAATCGGTCGTTAGTCGTTACCGAGTCTCACCTTGTATGCAAACTTAGGCGAATATTGTCTTTGGCGGAATTAACTGGACTTTTGAATAATGAGAAACGTGTAACAAGAGTATTGATAGATTTTATTATTAACGAGCTAGATGGTTTACGTTTTGGCAAACAATCTGAATTTATTACAGGTATCAAATTTATTTTAATAACGAACGAAACACAAACCAACTTTAACTCAACTAAACTAAATACTCAAGTAAACTAACCTAAAACTTAAAAATAAAAAACAAATGACTTATTCAAAAACAAAACCGTGTCCTTGAGGCAAGGAGGCGAGAATGCTGGCTGCGTTTCCGCGTTGGATAGCAATGCTTATCTTCTGAGCGAGAAACGAGCCAGCTCTTTTATCTTCTAATAAAATGTTTAATTTGGGTGCAATTTTTCCGAAGAGTAATTTAGCATGGGGTCCCCACGGTCCAAATGTTTCAACGCCAAAAGGCGCAAACACGTAGTCACCAGCAAGGGACTCGTATTTGCGTCGCTTAGCGTTTTCTGCCAACTCAGCAGCAGAACTAGCTTTAAGAGCTGATTCCCTGAGATGCGAAGGGGCCAAAGTATCGACACAAGTTGCGTCCCATACTAAAGCCCGTCCCTGCTCCCAGGGAATGAGTGTGAGGCCATCTGGTCTCTTGTCATCATCACGCACCAACCCACGAGGTTCTAGCGTTGAAGGAAAATTAATGCTGGCAAGAGCTCTTCTAATGGCATTATTGAGAGCTGCATGGCGGGCGAGACCCCCTGCACTTTGCTGGCAACAAAGACCATGGAGACCGAATTGGTCGACCTCCTTGCCACAGAGACACGTAAAAGGTTCACAAACTTAAGCTCCGATTCGCAATCCCACACACACCCGGAATGTCTCGCTATCGAAAAGGGTGCCTATATTTCTGGAAGGGAGAGCATGAAGCCAGTGACCTGATTCCTTACAGGAAACTGCCAACAGCCTTGCACGATGATAATCACTGATAGAATTTAGAAGAAGAGAATGGAAAGTCTCTCTAGCTAGTGGGACATCCCAAAGTTTTTGTTGGTTTTTTCCTTTGGGATGTCTTCACCAGGACAGAGACCTTGCCAACACTCCTCCGCCTCTCTCACCTCCGTAAGTTGGCAAGGGTGTTTTAAGATTTTTTCTGTAAGTCTAGCAGTGCTATACAAAGAGGAGATAAAGGCGGGGAGAGCAACACTCGAAATTTTGCGTACGCCGATACCACCAAAACGAATAGGAAGTGTTGCCTGTAACCAAGAATCATTTTCAAGCTGAAGATTTTGAATTTTTTCAAGACTTTTTTTAAGGGTGGTATCGAAAAGCTCTAGAAGTTGCGAGTTTTTCCAGATTGGACTTGCACGAAGAAAATATGTGAATTTTGGGACAAAAATGCATGATTTCAGAATAGTGAAAGCAATATGAGAATTCAAATTTTCCAATCTGGGGGCTGAAAGAGTGAAATGATTAAATTTTTTATCAAGAAAAGGTTTGATGCTGGCGTCAAGAAGAGGAGCTCCTAAAAGGCAAAGCGATTCAGAATTTAGAATTTTGATATTGGGAGCGAGCAAGTTGAATCTTTCGCTAATATTTTGACGTGATTCCGAAGAAACATGGTCATTAATGTAGAGTTCACACTTAGAAAGATTGAGCTCCAAGCCTATTTTTTTAAAGTCTTTTATAATCCGAACAAGATCTTGATACACAATATCAGCTTTTCCCCCTAGAGAGCCATCGGCAAGATACCAAACATTAAATTTAGAATTTAAAGATGAAATGAAAGGCTGTATGCCTAAACTGAAGAGAGCAGGACCTAAAGGGTCACCTTGCTGAACGCCGACGGCTGAGACAATTGAATGGTCTTGATACAGTAATTTAGTTGAGCTATTGTAGCACTGAAACACAAAAGGATAAATGTGAGGAGCATGGACATGTACTTCGTTCAGCAAGGCAGGCCTGTCAAGTGAGTTAAAAGCATTCCTCACGTCCACTTTCAAAAAAACGTCAGAATCGTTGCAAGAAAGGAAATTTCGAGCTGCATGAACTGCCGCTTCGCAACCTCCTCTACTACCAAAACCTAGCTGTATAGGTTGAAACATTTCCTTTAGTGGATTAAAAATATCACGGCAGGCTAGTTTAGCCGCTAGACGTCGGTAGGTAGTGCCAATGGCAATCGGACGAACACCGCCATCTTTTTTCCGAAAAGCACATAATCTAGCGCCGTACAGGTAAGGGATAAAAGTTTCAACGACTTTACCTGATAAAAGGAGGTTGCAAAGTTTTGTGATGTTTGAAAGTAAGGTTCTGCCGGCGTCAGCGGCGGATGCACTAACCAAATCCTTCAGGTGTTGAGGAGTGATGCCGTAGATGCCCCCAGCAGAACGGGAAGGACATGATGGCAGCGAAAGTATCACTGTCATCAAATATCTGTAACGGATTGATATTATGAGGTGCTGGGATAGGAAAAGAAGGAGAGTCTGGACGTGAGGGATGCTTACTATAAAGGCTGTCGAGAGTTTCTTGATTACAAGGGGCGAGCGTGTCATCAGAAAAGAGGATGTGAGCTGCGTTCTTTAGGTCACCATCCATGACTTTGTTTTCTACAGTGCGAAATATGTTCTGAGATTTAAAATTGAAAGAACGAGGAGGAAAAGTGGAAGGGGCTGAATTTTGAAAAGTATTGTCGATGAGTGCGCGAGTCAGAGACTTCAGTGAGAGTAAGAAAAGGTAAAGAGGTTGTGCCAATTTGATTCCGAATTTAGAAGACATTTTTCAATACAAGATGAGAGTGATTTGGCAATAGAAATTCTCGCCCCTCGAGGAATTCTTTTAACCACTGGCGTTGACTGGTGAAGGTGAGTGATGAGTGATTCGAAAGATTGGTTGGGTGCGGAAGGAAGAATTGAAAGTGAGGGCGAAGGAAGCGAAGAGTGAACCCTGTGATTGTTGTGACATTTTGAAATGTGTATATTCAGACCCCTTTTACCTTTGAAAGTTCTAATGGTGTTACATAAGTGACAGCGAAGAAATTCCGGCTGCGAAACGGAACCGGGAGCTATCGAACCACTCATAAAAATATTTAAAAACACAAACAAATTTCAATTCAAAAACTGCCAAATTAAATTTAAACAAAACAGAATGTAAAACTAGAAACATGAAAATTACCTTACTAACAATCTTATTAACTTATTATACTATCACAAGAGAGCAGAAAATACTAGAAAATACACATTTTTTTTTCAAATAGAAAATTAGACGTAGAGTTGACACACAGAAGTAAATCGAAAATGCAATCCCATTGGTTGTTACGGGCGATCTGAAGATGCTTATTGGTCCAAAAAAGCACTCTTGGCAACGCAGGGGCTTGAAATATTGTCCTTGGCAACAGTGTCAGTGACAATGACTTCGATCATAACAATAATCAGCTGATGAATAATTCAAGGTCGGAGACAGCCCCCAAGGCTACCCGCATGCGTAGAGAGGCAAGCTGCATTTAAATTCAGGATCAAATAATCAAAATGGTCTCAAAATCAAAATAATAATGTTGGAACGCAACATCAGCGCAGCTTCATGCGCGTGAGACGAGTGCGCCCGACGGGCACCGAGGTCATCGCGAGGCAGCCCGAGCGGGCCGAAGCCCTAGCACTCGCCTTGGGACACCCACCGTCGTCGGACATTTTGTCGCGTTATTTAATTTCTGTTAATTCCTCATGTAATAGAGGGCGAGAATTACAGCACCTTTTTTATACAGTCCACGTTTTTATTCATACATATCGAAGGACCCTAACAATGGTCCTTTAGGATATCGCCGTCTTATTTCGAGGAATTCATCGAAAATACCACCGTCATCATCTTCCTCAAGATTCAAGATTTTATTCGAAGCTCTTCAGTTGTGGACTTCAGCTACGCATAGATACCTGCCGGAGCCTTCATACATTCCAGCCAAGGATACTACGCAAGCATCTACACACGCTCGAATAAGGACACTTGAAGGACATCGCGCGACGGACTTTGGACCCACCGTACATTCGAGTCATCCACGTGTCATCAAAATTACACGGTCATCGTCAGTGCAAAATAACTCTTGGAAGGTTCATAAGATACGTGAGTTCGTTCCAATTTTCCTTTATTTATCCCCATCTTTCCAGCGTTTAAAAAGCTAAAATTTGGCGAGTGCTTCTTCATTTCTGAAATCTATTCACCTTTCCGTTCTTCATAGCCGCTTATCACGCTTCATTCATAACGTCTTTCCATATTTAAAAACATTTTTGCTGCCCTATGTAATTACAATATACTAATCTCCCGATTCACGCTTAATTCATTACGTCACCTCATATAGAAATCATCTTTCAACTCCTTAAAAATAAAAATATAATATTACGCCAACTATAGGCATATTCAATAAGTTCTCACGATCACCTGTTTAGGCATTGCACTTGCCTTTTATCTATAAGCTACGAGGTACCGTTTACTCGGCCCGTCTTGCTATCAGCTGTTCCTTTGTTATCGCTGCCAGGCCATAAAATCATAGCACACCTGTTTGATACGTTCATTATAGCACTTTATTTACATACAACTTTTTACTTAACTTATTTCTATCCTTCCTTTCAATAATGGCTGACCCAAAACTATTAAAAAAGCGTAGTTGTATGAAAGCTAAGCTGACTATCTTTAGTAAATATATAACTGTGCTTAAAGGTACTGACGAACTAGGAAGCTTGCAGTTGGTAGACTTGGAAAGCCGTCTTATTAAATTTGAAAGCTTATATGGTAAATTTGACGCGTTACAGTGCAACATCGAGGAGTTATCGGAAGACCCGATCACCGAATGCAAGGAGCGCGAGCAGTTCGAAAACACGTACTACGAGCTGGTGGCAGAGGCGCGCGTCTTGCTAGGCGCTCGGCCCCGCCAGCATCTTGATCTTCGAGGAGCAGCCGTGGCGAGTGGCGGTGATGAGCAGGCGGGTGGTTTTAAATCTAATTGCGTAAGATTGCCTAAAATTGAATTACCAGTTTTTCACGGCAACTATCAGCACTGGCTTGAATTTAGGGATACTTTCATATCATTGATTCATTCGAGAACTGACATAGATAATATCAATAAGTTACATTATCTTCGAGCATCTTTGAAAGGTTGTGCTTCTCTTGTAATTGATAATTTAGATGTTCGTGCAGAAAATTACGAGTCCGCCTGGCAGCTGGTATGCGAGCGGTACGACAACAAAAGGCTGCTCGTAAACAACCATGTGCATGCATTATTTAATGTCGATCATATTAAAACTGAGTCTTGTTCTGCAATTCGTCACCTTATCGATACAACAAATAAGAATCTTAGGGCGTTGTCCACTTTAGGTCAACCAACTCAACATTGGGACACGCTCATAATTCATATGATGGCTGAAAAACTTGATGCTATCACTCATAGACAGTGGGAGGAGCATAGAAACACATTAAACCATTTCCCTTCATTGAGTATATTTATACAGTTTTTAAGTAACAGAGCAGATTTATTGGAAACATTGCAAGAAAACAATAATAACACAAATAACAATCATACAGAAACTTATAAATCTAATTCATACCTACAAACTACAAAAAATAATCAAAACAATTTCAAACAAAGTAATAATAGTAATAAAAAAGAGACTAAATCAAATATTAATTATAAAAAATCATTGCAATGTGCCCTTTGTAAACAAAATCATTATTTATTTAATTGTGAATCATTTAGAGCCCTTCCCATTGAAACTCGTATTCAGAAGGCCACAGATGCCAAAGTTTGCCTTAATTGCCTTCGACCAGGGCACGGGGAAAACAAATGCAACCTTGTACCCTGTAAATATTGCAAAAAATTACATAACACACTTTTGCACCTACATGAGTCATCCCCCACCCCTGGACCCTCTGTCCCAGTTAATAATTTTTCAAATTCAACTGAAGTTAATAAGCAGTTTACTACTTCACCACATGTTTTGCTTTCCACAGCGATGGTGAAGGTGTTGGACAGCAGGGGCGCCGTGCACCAGGCTCGAGTCCTGCTTGATAACGGTAGCACGGCAAATTTCGTCACGCAAGCATTGTGCGGTAAGCTGGGTTTGTCTGAAAGGAGTACTAGCGCCACGGTAACAGGAATTAATAATAATACTTCATATAGTACACAATCTTGCAGCCTTACTATTATGTCACTTCATGATGATAGTTTTCAACTTACTCTTGACTGTCATATCTTGCCTCAACTCACAAACTCATTACCTACTTCTTATATAAATATTGGAAATATTCCTCTTCCATTGGGAATTCATCTAGCTGACCCTTCATTTAATATACCGTCAGCTATCGATATTTTAGTAGGTGCTGACATCTTCTGGTCAGTCTTGTGCAATAATTCCATTGACTTAGGAAAAAATCAACCTAAACTGTACGAAACCAAACTGGGTTGGCTCGTATCAGGGTATGTTTCCCGCCCTAGGGCACAGCCATCTTCTCCTGTTTGTCATTTTTTATGTCAACAGCCTGACCCAGACTTATCTCGTTTCTGGGAGCTTGACAGTGTTCTTGCTAAGCATTCCCTGTCCTATGAGGAACGTAGTTGTGAGCAACATTTTTTAGAAAATACTTCTCGTAAGGAAGACGGCCGTTTTATTGTCAAAATGCCGCTGAAGCAAGACCCTTCAGTCTTAGGTGACTCTTATCAAAAGGCCAAATGTCGTTTCTTATCTTTGGAAAGAAAATTTGCTTCCGAACCTGAATTTAAATTAAGGTACGTTAATTTCATGGAAGAGTATGAACAATTAGGTCATATGACTTTAAATAAAGAGCCTTCACACAACTCCTCTCAAAATCATAATTATTTTCTCCCTCATCACGGTGTCATTCGTGAGGAGAGCCTTACTACAAAGCTTCGTACTGTATTTGACGCTTCGGCCACTTCCAGCACAGGTGTGTCATTAAATGACCTCCAGATGATAGGCCCTACAGTACAAGACGATTTGACTTCAATATTGTTTCGCTTTCGCCAACATAAATATGTAGTAACTGGCGACGTTGAAAAAATGTACCGAGCGATTGAACTGCATCCTTCACAACGCTCACTTCAACAAATTATCTTTCGATCAGACCCTTCAAAACCCTTACAAACTTATACTCTCAATACATTGACCTACGGGACGTCATCAGCTCCTTATTTAGCGACTAAGTGCTTGGTCAGTCTGGCACATACTGCTCACGATATCGATGTACAAAAATCGATTGAGCGAGACTTCTACGTAGACGATTATTTAGGGGGGTCATCTTCAAAAGAAAAAACAATAAATATTTGCAACGGGATCATATCTACATTAAAATCAGCTCAATTTAATTTGCGAAAATTTAAATCAAATGACAAATCAATCTTAAAAGAAATTTCTCAATCGACACAAAATAATGATAATAAACTAGAATTTTCAGATATTAATAAAAATATTTCATCTAAAACTCTTGGTTTACATTGGGATTGCAATACAGATACTCTTTCATATTCAATAAATATAGAAACATGTAAAAAACTCACAAAGCGTCACATATTATCAATAATAAGTCAAATCTTCGACCCACTTGGCCTTGTTAGCCCATGCATTGTTGAAGCAAAAACCATCATGCAGAGGTTATGGGTAGATAAATATAGTTGGGATGATGACGTCTCGGAGGAAATAAAAGAGTTATGGTCTTCATTTTCAACCACTTTACCCCTTCTTAATAACTTAAAAATTCCTCGTTGGGTTCTTAGCAACAATTCAAATCATTTTGAAATTCATGTCTTTTCAGACGCATCAGAGCGAGCATACGGCGTTAGTCTGTACGTTCGTTCAGTAAGTCATTCAGGTCTTGTAACTGTACATCTTTTAACGTCAAAGAGTAAGGTAGCGCCGATAAAGCCAACAACCATGCCACGCCTTGAGCTTTGTGGAGCCTTGCTAGCTTCAAGATTGTGTGGCAAAGTGTTGACTGCATTAAGCATACCTATTTCCGATTGCACCTTTTGGTGTGACTCCACCATCGTGCTAGGATGACCCCACCTCTTCAACTCAAGAATTTCGTCCGAAATCGTGTTAACGAAATTCAAGAAAGTACTGCTGGTTACTCGTGGCGCTATGTACCTTCTAAGGACAATCCGGCGGATCATGTTTCCCGCGGGCTGAAGGCCGATTCCATCTGCTTTTCATCCTTGTGGTGGTCAGGCCCTAGTTTTTTACTTAAAGACGAGACTGAGTGGCCGAAAAACCCAAATAACAGGTATGACACAAAGCATGATCTACCTGAGTTAGTCGCTTGTACAACTGTTTTAACTCATGACTCAAATGCTGACCCCATCTCTGATTTAATTAAAAACAAATCAAATTTTACATATTTACAACGATCAATGGCATATTTACAAAGGTTTGTACATAATTGTAAAAATAAGAATAATAAATTAAATGGTAATTTATCTGTACAAGAACTTAAAAATTCAATAAATTTGTTAATACACAAGGCACAACTCGAAATGTTTCCTTCTGAATATGCCATTCTTAAATCAGGAAAAGCACTTCCAAAAAAGAATCGTCTTCTATCTTTGTCTCCGTTTCTTGATGAAAACGACATCATCAGAGTTGGAGGGAGAATACAAAATTCTCCTTATAGTTTTGATACTAAACACCCCATTTTATTATGTTCTAAACATCATTTTACACAAATTATTTTTAGTCATTTTCATTTAAAATTCTTACATGCTGGTCCACAGCTCCTTTTAGCAAACATTAGGCAAACTTATTGGCCATTAGGTGGCAAAAATCTAGCAAAGGCCACAGTTCATAAATGTATTCGGTGTTGCAGATACAAGGCAGACATCATTCAACCCATCATGGGCCAGTTGCCAGCATCCCGAACTGAGCTAGAGTACCCCTTTTTGCATTGTTGCGTTGATTACGCAGGGCCAGTGCTGATAGCAGACCGTAAGGGTCGTGGTTGTCGACTTATCAAGTCTTTTATGGCAATTTTTATTTGCAATTCGACTAAAGCCTGTCACATCGAACTCGTTACGGCTCTGTCCTCAGAAGCATATCTTGCCGCTTTAAATCGTTTCATCTCTCGTCGCGGAAAGCCTCAAAGCATCACTTCCGATAACGGGACGAATTTTGTTGGCACTTATAATGAACTTTCAAGATTCCTGGCTCAGTCTAACCTTGAAAGCCATGTTGCCCAAGAGGGCATTGAATTCAAATTTGTACCACCTTATAGCCCCCATTTTAATGGATTAGCGGAAGCAGCCGTTAAATCCACCAAACATCATCTTAGGCGATTGTTACAAACCACAAACTTCACATTTGAAGAGATGGCTACATGCCTCGCTCAAATTGAGGCCGTTTTAAACTCCCGTCCACTCACACCTTTGTCTCCAGATCCTAACGACCTAACTGCCCTTACTCCGGCCCATTTTTTAATTGGACGCTCTCTGTCTTTTGTACCTCATCCACAGATT
Source organism: Pyrausta nigrata (assembly GCA_949316185.1). Lineage (NCBI taxonomy): Eukaryota > Metazoa > Arthropoda > Insecta > Lepidoptera > Crambidae > Pyrausta > Pyrausta nigrata. The sequence goes on from OX438943.1 coordinate 2,809,687, forward strand.
CCGGAAGAGACCAATATCAATCGGCTTCAGCGTTTCAAGAGAATAGAGCTTATTAAGCAGCATTTTTGGAAACGCTTTTCTCTTGAATATGTGGCTCTCTTGCAGCAGAAGGTGAAATGGCGGTCATCGAAGGCAGCATTGAAGATTGGCTCTCTTGTGCTCATCAAAGATAGAGCTCTTCCCCCACTCCTTTGGTCGATGGGACGAGTCACTAATCTCTACCCTGGCACCGACAGTGTCTCTAGAGTCGCTGAACTAAAAACGAAGAGCGGCACCATTCGTAGAGCCTTGATTAACCTGTGCCCTCTTCCAGATCTTTGAAGTCTTCTCGTCTTCAGACTTCAAGCCGGGGAGCATGTTGGAACGCAACATCAGCGCAGCTTCATGCGCGTGAGACGAGTGCGCCCGACGGGCACCGAGGTCATCGCGAGGCAGCCCGAGCGGGCCGAAGCCCTAGCACTCGCCTTGGGACACCCACCGTCGTCGGACATTTTGTCGCGTTATTTAATTTCTGTTAATTCCTCATGTAATAGAGGGCGAGAATTACAGCACCTTTTTTATACAGTCCACGTTTTTATTCATACATATCGAAGGACCCTAACAATAATATTAATTTCAAAATACAATTACAGAGAGGTGTTCAATGACATTTTTTTTTATTATCTGGCAAATAAAAATGTATGGCCGAAATGTATGAACTAAATTGAAAAGTTTTTTTAACTCGGTTTCGTCAGGACAAAGTTTCTTAAGGTTAAAGCTAAATACATCCCGAGATAAAAGACAAAAAGAGGTCTCCTTTCTCCATACCACATATTTATATGTACTACAAATAAATGTTTCACATTATGTATAAAACAAGTAAAATGTTTACCAATCTGTAGCACACCTGTCCATCGTATAATAATACTCTATACTTACTATCTGCGCGGGCGCTGCGACGGAATGGCTCGAGCGCAACGGGACCGCGTGATTGGGACGCCACCGGTGCGTTCAGGCAAGGCTACTACAGGTACTCGAACGCGAATTTTTCTCGATCTTTCTAGAAGAGTTTCGGAGCGACTTTACAGGATTTATTTTGGACGGTCGGTACCCCGTATCTAACACCTTGATGATCAGTTTTATTTTACAATATTTTCTATTTCGGTCTGATTTACCATATGAGGAAAAGGATCAGATCGGAATAACAGAGTTATGTAGTAGTTTTGATCAGATCAGAGGATTCGACCAGAATAACTCAAAGGATTGAATGTGTTAAGAGTGTTACTAAAATGAATTTGAACTTGACTTAAAGATATTTTATTAAGAGTTTTGTTAATCAGTTACAGTTTTCAAATCCAAGACACAAAAACAGGTCCCAGTAAAACATAATAATAAGTATTACCTGTTGGGTGAATAAAACATTTACATGTTTTTTTTATTGAAAATTGAATCCAAGCCTTTTGGACAGCCGCCTAGTTACTAGGATAGACACGTATTTTGCGCACTGAATAAATAAATGTCATTACAATAATACAATTTTCAGGGCTCTCTATCACTTATTTATCTTCTGGCGAGCCACAATCAACTAATCCACTAGTAACTTTGTAAATTCTTATTTATTATTTGTTAACAATCGGCATGTAATCAAAACAGATTAAAGATTTCATTTATTTTTTTACTTATTGCAATATTGTACAGAGTTTATAAGAACTTACAAACTAGCAGTACAGAACCTTGTAAGATTATGACAATCAATATGTCAATAAAATTAAATTTATTACTAAATACATAACATTATGTATGTCCAGCAATAATTATAAAGTATTAACTATTTTAAAATTTCGGAACGTTGACAAACCCAGCGATTATTTTTTAAACAATTAAGAACGTCAAGATATTTTGATATTTTTGTACGACGACATTATAGTTTCGCAAGTCAATCGACCTACAGACAACAGACAAGTGATAATTATGAATGAAGTGAAATCCGATCGAGAACCAGTAGTCCTATTTCCAGTAGCAATCGAACGTGCGTAGTCAATGGAGGATAAATCGAATCGCATCCCAACAGTTTACGTCGTTTACGTAGAGAATGTCTCGAGATTTTACTATTGTGCAGTATGATGACGCTATTAGGAAAATTGCCAGACATTTCTCTACTATTAAGATAGCGAAGGTGTACTAAAATTTGAACTATAGGTACTAGGTTTTAGAAACTTTTTGCTATGTGCCATTATTATACTGTTATTGTTGTAAGTTTTTAAGTAAAAAAATATATAATGTGATCTATAAATCCAAGCGTTTTGTTACTTTCAGTACCAAAAACGCTTTGATTATTTGAACATACTTTTAGCAATAAAAATCTTATCTGAACACGGTCAATGACATAAAACTATTGCGTAAATTATAAAATAATTAAAAAAAAACACAAAGCATTTTATTAATCTCCTAAATCAATCGTCAGGTTACATCTATTTCACTGAAGTATCTAATCGAGAAAACTTCATTAACCTTGCAAATAGTTACTGCTGCTACACAAATTAAGTAAATAACATTTTTAATACCCTTAAAATCAATCAATCAAATACCACCACAATACCGAAGCGAGATCGCCTCCAGAATACGAGCGTAAACTTGACTCGACCAAGTTCACGCCAGTACGCCGCGGTAGCGCTGCGTGTGCGCACGCCGAGCAAAAGACATCAACGCGTCAGTGCGGTGTGTTGTTTAAATTTCACGTGTGTGTGTTGTTGGAATGATTTGAGTTTTGTCAGTGGATACAAGGTGAGATGAAGATTTTTTTGCTGTTTTATTTGTATAAGCTTACTCCTTAACTTGGTGCTAAAGGCGGACTTAATGCTCAGTAGCATTATCATACCTTTAGGCTTAGCAGAAGTTAAAAGTGTGGTGCGACAAAAATAAAAGAAATTTAATTGTTTTTATTTGAAAAAAAAAATGGTGAGTTTAGCGCCATTAGGGGTTGATTGATGACGATACAATAAGTATTACAAGATAATTATAGTAACTTTTAACTGAATCTAGTACGCAAGTATAACTGCGTTTGATTAATAGCTATTTCTTTCACAAAACTATTAATAAAGAAAAGTAATAGAAAATATATATCTTGTTCTAGTTTAAAGTCCTGCTTAAGTTTAGGTTATTTAGAATACTTGTAATCGAAATAAGATTGTACAATACTAAAATCCTAAATTTTAGGGAAATGAAACTAAACAAACATGGTTTGAATTTGGTTAATTGCTTTACTACCTACCTTGTACCTACTCTTTTTTGTATTATATGTAAAAAAATATCTGAATAGGCATCTAAAACTTTTACCATATAATTTATGCACACTGGTACTAAATTATTTCAATCATTTACATAATAATTGTTATATAATAGATCATTACTCCTAATACATTATCTACTAGACACTAAGTCCCACACATCATCATTATATTAGCACTTATCTAACATATGAAAAAGAGGCCATATAACTAATATGAAAATGTAGAGAAAATGCCGCCTAATAACGTAGTTTCACTAACATCCGATACGTTCTATGGAATATACCTACAACAAGTTAGTTAAAACCCGTCTCTACTTCGAAGGAAGATAAAATTATAACTGGACCTATTTGCGCGACATATTTTCAACGTGTGTAAGCAACTTAGTACAGTCCGCAGCACGTCAGGTTATCATGCGAACTGAGAAAACAGTTTTTAATACGTAGGGAATCGAGGCGGTCTTAAGATTAAAGCGGGGTAGCCTGACGTGCGGAAGTGTGTGTACTTAGGTAACTACTGAAACGAATAGGTAAAATACCCTCTATTGCATACTATATAGTGTATATATCTAGATCTTACATAGTCCTACATCTTACATCGAACGCCGGCTCACTGGCGTAGCAAGCACTTGCAAAAATTCGTCGGCTGACTAACGTCCTCCGTAGCTCAGTTGGTAAGAGCAATCGCCCGGAAAGCGAAGGGACGTGGGTTTGAGTCCTACCGGATGTCACAGTCGATTAATTTTTGTGAGCGAAATTCAATCTGATTTCTTACATAGTACCTAAAAAAAATTAAATAAAATCTGTCCCCTTCCTAAAAGCTTTTGCTATAGACTGCCTTTGCCACTGCTCTGCTTTTGAAAATACCTATTTCATCCCAACATTACTGACTAACAGTGCAAGGCAAAAAGCAAGCTTCCTATTGTAATGAGAATAAATCATTATGTAATGAGTTAACTACATAAATGCTGTTATTACATGTTAGATATAACAAATCCTTTCCAAACAGTTTGCAAAGATTATTGCATTGAAAAAACATTTTCACAACCAATTAGATTGTGAAATGTTAACATAATATTGATCAGCGATAGTCATTTTCATAATTTGTTTAATTAGTTATGTTTTTAATCGCAACAAATCGATTTTAATTTTTAAATCATTCTCGTTTCACAAACTATGTAAATCAGCGCCATCTTAAAGATAACGGAGCCGTTTATTTACACTTTTTCGATGTTTAATTAAGATTCTCCGATATAAAAGTAGGTGTTTAACACGAGCCTCGGAAATGTGAAAGCATTACCGTGTTGTGAGGATGACTTTCTGATCATCGCGGAAACTATGCGAAGAATCTTGAGAGAAGTGTCAATGCAAGTTGGCAGACTGACTTGAAGATAGTGGAGTTGTACGTATCGTTTCATTAGTGTATGTTTTAAGATATGAGTGAGTTTGACCGCTTATATGAGACGTCGCAGGTGACGTCTCATATAAGCGGTTACAGGGATGCGGGGGCAGACGAGGACGGGAGTCCTGAGCGCTTGTGAATTGATTTGAATTTTTAAATTCGAAAGTAGCATACTTTTCAAAATTTAAGTCACCTAATCAAATCCCTGCACCCCGCAGGCACGTCTCTAATAAGCGCGCAGACTATACTAGGAATACCTATTTAAAGTAAGAAAAATATAAATGACAATAAGTAGATAAACTCGAAGTGGACAATGTTCACGTAAACTAAAATGTTAGTAATATTTTTTCCCGTCGATATTATTCTTCTTTTTGACGTATTATTTACACTGACATATTATTTTGTTATCCTACAAGTAAGTAATTACCAGTTTCGGAAACCTAAAGCATCAATCATAAAATTGAATAATTCGTCAAAATTGCATAATAAGAGACTTTTGGGAACTACCTGAAGAAATAATAAGCAAATAACAAGAACCAAATTATAAATATAGGCGGCATCCTAAAAATCAAAAGTTGAAAGATTTTTGCACGTTTTTTTAAAAACGAACACGGCTTTATGTGGAACAATAAGTATTAAGTTTAAGGGGCACTCAAATTTTATCTTTCGAATTATTAGCTCTTAAATTCCGTATTGGGATTAACGCATCGGTATCTCTTTGATCTGTATTTTTTACAGCTTTCAATAGTGATTTCGAAAGGTATCGTCACAAGTATGAATATTTCTCGGTTGATCAGTTCCATTTATTTAACTGCAAATAATTTACTAAAAGTAGCATACTACTTTCATCGAACTACCTAAATTTTTTCAAGATTTTAAATAATAATCCTACTTGTACTTGACCTAAATGTTTTATTGAATATAACTTAAACTTATGATTACTTAAAATATAACTGTTTGAGGTGTAGTGAAAACGAGCTGCCCCAGGCAAGGCTTACTGTAAAATATAGCTTGAGATTTTATTGCCTCCGAGTGCTGCTACTTGGCGATATTTCTGCCCAGACATTGACACAGAATATAATACTTAAACATACGATCAGGAATTCCCATAGAAACTAGTAACAATTATATTCTCTTGTATATTTACTCATCTGTAGAGGAGTAAAACATATAAGTAGCACGTTTACTAAGAGTACTATATGAATGAACACTATTTAAACACTGAAAAAATTATTGGTTGACAGTAACCAAAATTTGGCTACCAGTAGGCCGTAATCTAGTGACTTGCTAACTTTTGGTTATCAGTAACAAACTAATTTTGTTAGTTGGTAACCAGAAGATTATTTATATTTAACAAAAAATGCCTTCCCTCAACTAACAAAACTAGTTTGGCTGATCCTTTTTTTCAGTGAAGTTGACTACACTCACTAATTCTTAGTTACTAGTTAGTTAATGTGAACTGTTTTTTTTAAAACAAGGCAGTGTTTTAACGCCCAGATTGAACACTGCCTTATTGAAAATTTTTGGCGATTTTGAAAGGTAGAAAGGGACGTTGTTTAAGAACGTTAATCATAAAATAAGCATTACACAAAAACCATTACTTTCAACAATATGAATTCCAAAGGAGCTCATAACTTCAAAAGTTCGACTTGAATTTAAAATTTCGTCTCTCATTTGAATGGACTAATAATTTTCTTATAAATTCGGAAGACGGAAAGAGACCGTTAGATATGAATAAAACATTACTCATCTTTTTGCAGTTGCGTAACTAACTGTAACGTAACGCTCCCATAGAGATGCGGTCAGTAAGATACTGTGATGATTTGTTATAACTTGTGAAGCTTATGATTTATTTCATAGTTTTGTTTTACGTAAACTTTACCAATATAACAATGTGGCATTATAATCTATATTATCTTGACGATATTACAGACATGCTCAGGCTATCCAACGCGATTCTTAGCCTAGAGTTCACCAACTCATGTCTATTTTTTAATCAGGCGGTTTAGCATTATTTGACATAAGTCGTATAGCAATTCTGTCAAATTAACCGTCAATCGATGTTTAATGTCTGAATATATTATTGCACTTGAAAAAAACGACCACCAGAGGCGTCTAATGTCTGTTTAAAAATTGGTAAATTTGGGTACTATTCCTTAATTCTTGAGTAAATTTTCAATAAATAGAGATGATTATGATAGAAAAGTTTCATTCACTTAATTTTGAACTTGAAGTCCTTCGATTGCAACATCTTCAAAAACAACATGTACATGAAAATAAAAAATAACGAAATTTTCCATTTAAATTTTAATCATTTGGTTGTTATTTTTGATTAAAAACTCATTCCGTAACCAACAACCAAATGATTAAAATTTAAATATGGTAAATTTCGTAATTTTTTGATTTTCTTGTACATAATGTTGTTTTTGAAGATTTTGCAATCGAAGGACTACTATGTTTTTGTGTAAAGAATAACCTTATGTTAAGATACTTTTAAACAGTGTCAGAAAAACTTTGGCTGTACATTTTTTTCCACAGGATTTAAATCTTTAGGAAATAAATCTTTTGCCGATAAATTCAAAAAAGCTACAGATAAAGTTAAACTAAAAAAAATAAGTATAATAATTTACACTAGATGAGCCTATAGTGCAATAGGTAAACTATTGGACTATGCCCATAAAAAATTTCATTCGATTCTGTCCAGTAGTTTTCATAACAGAGAGGTTTTACGTCAAAAATATTCAAAATTTCGGATTTTTTTTAAATAAATCAAAATTTCTAAACCATAAGTTTTCGCTTAACTAAAGTATATTTTAAACGATCACTCATGATGCTCTCAAGCTGAAAAAAATCTTTGGACCACTGTTAACGGGCCACCCTGTATTATCTTTTTTTAGAAGGGGCAACTGAGTGTGCTAGTTATTTTGATAGGTGTTTCCTAAACCAGCTAATATCTTAACCCTTTTGAGGAAGTCTATTTCGCACTTACCATTTACAGAATTCAAAATACTTCCCGATGGCTTCATCACATTGCTGACTGATTATCAAGCTTGAAACAATGCGTTAACGTTTAAAATCACTCGTCTTTGACATTCGTGTAAACTTGTCAATCTACATACATTATCATACCTGTGGTCACAGTATAATTGGTACACGGTAGGTAAACTCCGTTCAAAAAACATATACATGATTCAATAGCAATCAAAGCGTTAAATCCTACACTTTATGTATAAGATGACAAATTTGTATCAAATGAAACTCAAAACCTTTTATATCAGTTATGTCCACTTGTTAGTAAAACATACTTATAAAATTATGTCAGCTAGTAAGACACCCAGACATAAAATACCATGAACAATATTAAATTACAATTTAATTGAAATAATTAATAAACTATGATAGTGAAAATTGTTCTATGTCACATAGGTAGTACCATTAAGTTTTGGTTAAACATTTCGATCTTAAGGTAAAAAATGTGTTGATTTAACCTACTCCATCCAATTTAAACTGTGGCGAAGTGCATAAATTAGAGAATTTCGCCGATAGAAATGTTTTCATTAGAAGTGTTACGTAAAATTGAGGCGATTTTTAATTCAGATTGATTCGGTCGTAAATCCATTTTTTTAATTATTGCGTTTTTTTTACATCCTTGTTAACTTGTTGGTAATTTCAAAGTTATGAGTAAATATTGAAAAGTACGGGAGACAACACATCGAGGTTGATATTACAGCATTTTAAGCAGCCATTGTATAAGTTTCTGAGATGGTTGGCTCTTAGGGGAGTTTTGAGTCCAGTTACAGATATTATTATACTAGTGGTCTAGACGCTTAAAAGTTTTGGCTGAGATAACGACTTATACGTGTACATGTATGTGTCATCATACCTTAATAAATCCTTGTTGACTACGAAACCCTAAAAACCAAGCAAGTTTTAAGAAAAAATCGATGCATCCTGATTGGCGTACTTACACATTTTAGGGTGAAGAAAATAATTAATTGCTTCAATTCAACAGTCATAAAAAAACGACGCGTAAGTTTTTATTCTGCTTTTTTATTTACAATGACATTATTTCGAATAATTAAAAGAATATTACGAGTTACATATACGAAACTCCTTCACTTGAAAATGCTACTGGGTATAATAAAATTTTATTATTGGCCCTTTTCTGCTTTACAAGTCAATTAAAACGGAAGATTATAAAGTAATTGTAGGGTAATCAAAAGTAAGTACTCATTATCATTTTTATACTACTGGCTACAGCAAAAGGAGGGTTATTTTAGGCAGTGAAGTTGTACTTCAAGGAATCTTGTATGAAAGTGTGATTTTATCTAGATGTTGACACATTCTTCGAGTTGCGTGAAAGAAAGTAGTTTGCAAAATAGAAAGTAACGCAATACTGGAGCAAAGACTGGTGGTTGATTTTTAGGGTTCCGTAGTCCTGACAAGGAACCCTTAAAGTTGCGTCATGTCCCGTCATGTCTGTCTGTCTATCCGAGGTTTTGCTAAGAGACCGTTAGTACTAGAAAGATGTTATAGGTAGAATTAAATTGGAGATATTCCAGGGTAGTCCCACACATGTGAAGTGGGGATGATTTTATGATATAGAAAACTATATAGGTTAAGATAACTTTATAAGTTTAACAGTAATATTTGTAGAACTTTGGTATTGGATAATTTTGTATCTAATACAAAATCCTTAGTGTAAATTCTTTCAAGTGACTAAGATGAAGTAGATAATACAGGTACAGAACCCTCCGTGCGAGAGTCCGCCTCGCACTTGACCGGTTTTTTGAAACAGAACATTGTCATCAGTTGCTTCATTTGTGTAAAGCTCCGGGCACCTTAAAGGTTATTGTAATCACTAGTTCATTTAAAAAAAATACCAAAAGTTATGCTATTAAAATTAAATACGGTTGCTAAAATCTAGCTTAGTGGTAAATAATATCTGATAATTCCGTTCCAGAACTATTAATAGTGTTTGTGGCTTTGTCTTTGTTGTCTTGCTGACAATAAATAATTTGTTAGTAATCCATTGTTTCATATAAGGTACTAAATACATAATGTAGTTGCATTGGAATCTGTAAGCTAAAAGATTTGTTTATCCAATAAAGTAACGAGGCATAAGGAAAATTACACATCCTCCCCGAAATACAACTCAACTAATTAAACAATTTAAAAGTCTCAATGATACTAACTTTGATAATAACTTCTTGCCTCAAGTACACGGGTTAATTTTTAATAAGAAGGTTTTAAGTTTTACTTCATACATGTTTTTAACTGTAATTTACTTTTACAGTTAAATAATAAATGCTTCAATAAGCACAAGTTGTTAATCAATTTCCTGCGCTTCGTACAGAAGCAACTTGCCAGCTGTTTTTATTCGATTACGTATTGCGGCACAAATATATCCGACATTGTTTGTCTCAAGTAGATTTCCCAGTTCCAGTTATTCCTTCCAAGAATCAAGAGTAATCCAATAGATGTACAGTTATCTACTACTACATCTTATTACCTGACGCATAAGGGTCAGATTATGGAACTAGTCGCGCAAAATGGCCCCCTTGGGAGATGACGAGACTGAGCTGATAGAATCTCGAGAAATCTTAAAAATGTCTGTAACGGGGAACACTTGGCTGTAATCTTGATTATGAAATTGCGAGTGGTAACAGTTTGTAGGAAAGTGTCGTGAAAGGCTGTTGAGTTCCTGTTAAAGGTGTGATTTGTTGTCAGAAGGCACAAAGATCCAATCTTCCTATACTACTTTGAATGGAGGGGAAATTATGTTCTGGTCATCGGCTTTGTTTTTATGATAAACGGAGTCTGAAACCTGAGCTTTCTATTACTAGTTTTCAATTATCTTATTTATCTAAATACACGTACAAGAAAACGTAATATAGATCATTGACTGAATTGATTGCTTTGAAAATACACTGGTTATAAGCTTTCAGGAAAGATTTCAAACGAATGCCTTAAAAGCGTCGAAGGCCATCAAACTAGTGAAAAATTACAATTCGTAAGTTTGCTATTGCTCTGTAATTGCAATCGTTATATTGTTTGGGGATCACCGGTGACCACCATGGCGCTCAATGTGAACTAAATGTTGGTTAAACTCTCCACTTCACAACACATACGCGCACATCAAAAGCATCAATCTTTTCAATTCGCGTAAAACATTTTTATCCCATATTGTCCAATATTGTCCTTCGATGTTGACGCCACAATGGTTTGTGTCCTCATGCATTGATAAAAAGTCTTAATTAATATTCATTAGACCCACTGCAAAATCGTTGTATTTATTCTCAACTGTTCCGAGACTTGCGAACATTAAAAATAAATTAGCCACGGCAAACTTATCATCATTTTACCATTTTAACGTCGGTTCCCGAAGCTCTAAGCTGTTTCTATTTTCATCACTGTATTTGCAATCTTCAATTACGTCGGCAGATGCTACTTATTTTAATGGGATTCTATTTTTGTATTCTGTTATAGAACCTGCGGGTTTTCTAGTTTGATCGCTTTTTGAAAAAGGTATTTGTAGCATCCCTTCAAGTTTTATTTTCGCGACACAAAATTTACCCTTATGCCCTTTTTCAAAATGCCAACTTAAAATCCGTTAAGCAAAGGATTTAATTAAACACACACAGATACTTAATAAAGCTACTTTGTAATTCGCTACGGCCCACTTGCACACGTCCGGATTAGCTAATCTTTTATATATATATCTTCTCAACTAAATTCATGTCTCTCTTGTACAATCGATTTTGATGTATTGCATCCCGGACTGGGGTGGAGCTGCAAAGACGAAGTTCCTTCACCTGGAAAGAGTAATACGATCGTTATAAAGGTGATGTACTTCAAAAAAAGGCGCTTTTCCGCTTTTTAGAATTGTATCGCACTAGTGGCCTTCTTTCTGTGAGAAAACTACACATGGTAAGGAAGTGCAAGTGGACCTTGAAGATTAGCTAATCCAGACTTGTGCAAGTGGCCTTACAACTCAGCTAATAGGTCTTGAAAAAGTCCAGAATAGCTAATCTGGACGTGCGCGATTGGGCCTAAGATTGTTTCATCTGTTTTCTAACTTAACCCAGTAAAGGCCCCTCTACCATGATCAATAAACCTGTCGTCTACATAATGAGGAACTAAAATGAATACATTAATTTAAATATATACTTTGGTGTTTAATTCAATAGACCGATGAACCAACGACTTAAAAAAACAGAAACAGAAAATACCCAAATGACAACTCTATCATATAGCGACAATAATGTCCTCCTAGCCGAATTTCGACCACAGTGGCCAATCTCAATAGAGATTAGCCGACTGCGCGGGAGATATACATAAAAGGAAGCTATGTAAAAGCTGTCTTTTTATTGCATTAGGGCAAGGATAATTAACAATCACTTATCCAATAAACATTATAGTCCTAAACAAAGCAAATTGCGAATAATGACAGATCTCAGTAGATTATTTAATTACTGCTACAGTGCCTCTTGATTGCTGAGAAATCGTACGAACTCTCGATAGTATTTAATTGCTCTAAAGTAGGCGTTATATTGGTTATTGTTTGTCTTTGCTTATAAATATGGTATAGGGGCGTTTTGTAAGTTTGACTGCGCAAACATCGAATTTTCCAAACGCAATTCCATTACTCTTTTCGTCCCCTTCTATTTTTCTTCCACGACCAAGCTTAAAATGTGTTTTTTTATTGTCATTGAGACATTCTCAACATAATATCGTTTGATTACTTACTTGGAAGCCTCGGACACTATTTTGTAAAAGATAACATATTTTATTATTTATTATTGTCTACGCCAAAACTAAGGTGACAAACGGAGAGAGTAACTTTTGGGACGGTAGGATATTAATATGACGTTTATTGAATGGCTCCAGATTACATGCAGAAAAACATTATCTGAAGTAATAAATTTATTTTCCTCGTACCTTTTAATTAAACTTGCACATTACTAAGACCTGATACCTTTATCTTTTTCATGTTATAACTGCTACTGATCGGTTTCTAAAAATAGTTAGACCCAATGATTCCTCGTGACTTGATCATCTAACTTTTTTATTTAAAACATTATTTTTTTCGTTACGAAAGATGTCTTTCACTTAATTAACTAAAATTTAAAGAATTTTGATATACTTAGTAGGAACACATAATTGAACCTCTGTGTTAATTTTTTTTAAGTTTTAGCAAGTTTTATTATCGCTTTACTAAAAACTAAGTAAATGGACCAAAATGGTGGCTGAAACGAACGGGTGTCGGCAAATCCGACGAAATTTACGCGGACAAAACTTTAAGGAACTAATACCTAACTATTACTATGTAAAAATAATCTAACCAACCTTCATTGGGTGTGGCCCTATCTTAGTTATGCGTGACTTTTCTTACGCAAAAAATACTTGGTTTAACGGAGCCACCTGCCTAATGGGGCCCCTTATAGGTTACCTGTCATGTTTTTTACTGCAAAATTTATAGCTGTCCCATATCATGATAATGTAAGGTTAAGCTTATTAAGTGTGGGCTTAAGTTCTAGTAATTCCATTTAAATATCGTTGTAAAGCTCTTTTGCATAATTGTTGAACGAGCAAGAGGAAAAACTCCATATTGATTTAAAATAATGTGCAGTGTGATTTGAAAAAAAGGGTGTTTCGAATTTTGTTACCGTTTCTTTCAGGATCTGACTTGTTCATTACTTATCTTACAGTAATCTTAAATAATAAGACCAGTGTGGTAAGAATAATATTATCAAAGTAAGCTATATTGTCATCGTCTTATTTTTTACAACGTTTCTTTGTTTTATCTCACAGACAATTTAGTTTTTCATTCAATGAATTCTGGCCAATTTATTTTACAATCTATGAGCGTGGTCACTTACCACGTTTATATAAACGTGGTAAGTGACCACGTTTATATCGATCGCTCCCGGTATTAGCTCATTGAATGTATACTTGTTTACTAAGCTCAGTGTATTTTAATATCAGGTAAAAACAAGTTATAAAATATGCAAAAGTGAGATAAAAAATATGTAATTGATATGCACCCATGTGTAAGTTCAGCCGTACTTTTCCATTACTAAAGGATACTGTAGTCGATTATGTATTTATGTTTTTACTAAACAATTTAATTTAAAAGTGATTCCGATATTTTGTTCATCATATGCGCGGATTGACCGGTCGACGTTAGTTAAGGATGTCGATACACGCGCGCTTTTGGCGTCGCGTCAGTCGACCCTACTACGCTTTCAGGTGAGATGAGGTTACGCGAGAGAAAGAGAGGCAACAATCTAGGTGCTTATAGCGATAGGCTATTGGCGTGTCGCGATCTTAATTTGCACTTTATTGTGTCGCAGCAAGTGTCGATATTTACTTAAATAACTTTGCGGAGTGGTCCTTCTGTGCTTATGCTATTTTAATCTGTAGTTATATTGTATGACGGTATTTATTATTATTACTATTTATTGCACAAACAAACAAGTACAAATGGCGGACATAATGCCTTAAGGCATTCTCTACCAGTCAACCATTGGGCGAGGCAGAAAAAGTCGTGGCGGCTTAAAACGAACAACACAAGATTTGAGAAATTTAAACAAGTATACATAGCTACATATAATATTTTAAAGAATAAACTTACATAAATATTAATATGAATAATTCCATAATACTGAAGACAAATGTAATTGAAGTGTAGGCTGAGATTAACGAGAAAAAAAAGTAATGATAAATAGATAATAATTCGTTCATTAAATAAAGTTCTCGGACAGACCGTTTGAAGGTAAACTTAGATAAAGATGTCTTGAGGGGTTTTCCCCCCTTCCACGAAACACCGTCCCCGCTGACATCCAGCAAGGCTCGCTCCAGCACTTCACACAACTTTCCGGACTATAGCACTATGCCGTATATCCTTGAGTTATCCCGGTTGTGCACTCACACGTAAGAGCCCAGGGTCCGCTGACCATGATCCAGGATGTGCCAGATCAGGTAATTACAGTGGAGCGACTGCCATCTGACCTCCGTGACCCTGTTAGCACTATGCCGTTTACTGCCTCGTTGGTCTAGTGGTCAGCACACTGGGTACTCCACGAGGTCCCGGGTTCGAATCCTGGGTCGGTCCGAGAGTGTTTGGGTTTTTCTGTCTTTAAATTACTCAGACACAGCTCCGGAGACAGGCAGTTGGTGGTGTTAAAACCCGCGTGCCTCGGAAAGCACGTTAAGCCGTTGGTCCTGCGCCTGATCTCTCTACGGTCATGTCGGACTGCCGTCTCACCGAATTATGAGAGTAAAGGAACAGAGAGTGTACCTGTGTATTGCGCACACACTTGTGCACTATAATATGTCCCGCGCAGTTGGCTAATCTCTGTTGTGATAGGCCGCCGTAGTCGAAATTCGGCTAGGAGGATATTATTATTATGCCGTATACCTAGTTATGAAAATAAAAGCTGCATTTCTCAATAATCTCCCGCGATATCCTACCACTTTCCTAGCACTTATCCAGCCGATTTGCCTGCGGTTTTCTCGCTGATCGATTTCGTATCTTTTTTTCTAGACGACATTCCCCGCTTGTCGTCTCGGAGCTATTTTCATTCCAAGGCGTATTTCATTTTAGCGTGAGCAGCTTGATGACGAAGCGTACCGGATTTTTACTTTGAAGTTATTCATAAGTTATTGATTATCGAAGGTGGCATTTACACCCTTTTTTACTATTTTAAATTACGGGAAATGTACAGATGTCTGCGAGAGCACATCAAAGTATTTTTACTTTGTTGCATGAGGCATCGCATGCCACTATAACAGGGGGTTCGATTTCGCAAAGAAAAACGACAGAGTCAAATGGACTGTACTTGTTAGAAATTATTACCAAAAATAGCTCTTAAGGGAAGGTAGTATAATGATAAATTTTAATAATATTATAATTTTTAAGAATTATTTGTTTACAAGACTTATTTATACCAACCTTTCTAAAACACAACCCAAAAGCCCCAAAGCCCACTTGCGCATGTCCGGATTAACTATTCCGGACTTGTTCAAGACCTATTATCTAAGTTAAAAGCCCACTTGCACATATCTGGATTAGCTAGTCCGGAAGATCCACTTGCGCCAGTTCGGATTAGATTAGATAAATGCAGATACAGTACCGGGAATACTTTACCTAGGTAAAGTATTCCCGGTACTGTATCTGCATTAGCCGCGAGGGTAGCGGTGAATCTGTGTAACGAACGATACCCGTTGCGGGAACTAATTGGGTCGCTTGTAGCAGGGTACCTACCTAGTGTTGTATAATAGACTATCGATATAGTCTAGTACTAACAAATAAGGTGCGGTACTTGCTGAATAATGTAGTTAGAAAAAAAATACACCTATGAATGTCAGTAAAGTTTTTTGTACGTGGTTTGGACTTAGGTACTTACATTATTTTGAAAGAAAAATAGCATTCATTGGGAATAGCAAATTAAATTGATATAATACCTAGATCATTGATTACACATGAGAAGTATTAATTAAAAACAACTCTCAAACGTTAAGGTTAGCGGTAACACATACCCAAAACGCAATTAAAACTCAAGCATTTGACTTAGAATCGTAATAACTTACCTCACATTAATAATACGTAAAGATACTATTAGTTATTAGTATTACAAAATGATGGTAAGCAAAAAAAATAGAAAAAAAATACGCCGATAAATGACACTACAGTTATTTATAACGTCGTTTGTACTTACTTACATTATTTTGAAAGCGTCATAGCGTTCATTAAAAATAGCAGACTACATTGTTATAATATCTAGATATCAGTGCTTACCAATTCGTTTGTAATATGATAAGTATTAATTAAAAACTCTCAAACGTTAAGGTCAGCGGTAACGCATACCCAAAACGCATTAAAAACTCAAGCATTTGACTTCGAATCGTAATAACTTACCTCACATAATACGTAAAGATACTCCCGGTGCGGCCGTCTAATTGGCCGGCGTGTTGTCGGTATTTACGGTACGGAAATCGGAATTGCTGCGTTAAATGGTACCGCTAGTCGGCTGCCGCTACCGGACTTGAGATTCAGCTGACTAACAATGAAGGATGTGGGGCTTAAGTGTTTTATTTATTCAATTTAAGAGTAAGTATTCCGTTTCCTCGAGATGTTTTATTGCAAATGTCAGATTTCTCACTAGTTTTGTCCTCTATTTTAGCTACTACTTTAAATATGCCAAAATATTGCTTTAACTTCATTCAGATCAGAATTACCCAACATAACACCCTCGATAAAGGTGTATCGTAGCAATCGTCACAGTTCAAACGTATTTTTAGCATTTTCAAATGGTTTTTGGGTACATTAATAGAAAGTTTAACGATACATACGATGTTTAATACACTTTAGTGTCATTCAAGATTCAAGAAAAAAGTTTCAGCACAATGGCCCACTTGCGCAAGTCCGAATAAGCTAATTCGGACTTATTCAATGCGTATTATCTAAGTTAAAGGCCCATTTGCGCAAGTCTGGATTAGCTTACTCAGAAGGCCCACATGCGCTAGTCCGGATTAGAAAAACGAACTAGAACTAGGCTTATGATCTGATTAGAAAGCACATTTGCGCGAGTCCGGATTAGCTAACCCAGACCTGTGAAAGTTGGCCTAAGGAATAAGGAATAAGCGCATATTGTAAGCCTGGCGCATGTCCAATTTATATGTTGTGAGTGTGTGAAATACTACGCTGTATAATAATATTAGCATCACAGTGAACCACATATTTTTGTACTAAATACCGAACGAGAAGGATCTGTTTAAAGTCTTTAAATAATTTACAATCGAGATAATATCCAAGACCATGATGGTCGCCATTTTAAAATGCCCATCAAACAAATTGACAGCAGCCATTACTCCTCGCCGCCATGTTTATTAAAAAGCAATAAAGTGTCCGCCATTTGTAATTTTTAAACTTTGAACCACAGATTATAAATGCATCAGATTATAAATCGATTAGGTTTCATTTTTTTCTGTTAATCTGTATTTTAAAGTAACGAGGGATTATCTGACTGCTCAAAATTTTAGTTTTATTTTATGTTGACAGATGGCGCTATTTATCTAAGTTACTTATATAAATATTATGACAAAACTTTCAACAAAAACAAAATATTGTAATATTACGTGTACATACATGTACCTAGTGGAAGTACTTACGTCAAAAAATTGCGAGTTTAAAAATGCTGTTGAAAATACAATTAAATGGAAGAAAACGTTTTGATGGTTACTTAATTGTTATAAAAATACTTGTCAATATGAAAACAGACACATTATAACATGAGCAATGCTAAAATCATTCTCTTTTGTTAATAAAAATCTACCTGGCGTATTGTTCAACGCCATCTAACGGATTTTTAAGTACCTACTGGTTTTTGACACTAGAAAAATCGTTTATTTTACGACGATTGCATATTTCGACAAAAGCAACACGTTAGGTTATGTTAATTTCTTATTAGTATTTTACACTTTCTTTGGTTACACGTTTTTTATTCCTTTTTGGCTTAGCACTGGTTGGTGGTTACACGTTATTGACATTCACTGTGACTTCATACTCATTTTGTCTAAGCCGTTACATCTTCTTCGTCTTAAATTAATTGCTATAATTTGCATTAATCTCAATAGAAAAGTATTGTAGAGTTAGAAAGTAATGTGGGCTGATTCACGTAACTTAATTACAATTTCGTGATTTACCTAAGCATATGTTACGCCATATTTGAAACGGTATTTTGGTAGATTTCGATCAGTGATTTGAGGAGCTGTGAGGGCGTAGTAATTTGTGTTTTTAAACACGGTGATTTATGGCAGAAGAGATAGATCTCTGATCTTACCGTTAAAACTTTAATTTGATCGATAAGAATATTTGATTGATCGATATCGACCAGTTAGTAGCCAGCGTACTAATTTAATAGATGGTACAGTAGCCAGAACATCATACTACCAATTTTCGTTGCAAAATCGCCCTTATTAAAACCAAATAAGATGTTACAGTGTTGACGTTGATGTGCTGCCGTCCATACATACAGTGCTTAATTGAAGTTAATTTTTATTAATAACTGAAAATTACCAACAAAAAACAAAGGTATAAATGGTTAATTGGTAATTGTATAATGTAAAAAAAATGTGTGGTTTAATTTAGGTATCTTAATTTCTACATACATATTCTTACGTTTACGCAAATAGTAGAACTCATTAAAACACAAAATAATTAAAACACAAAAATTGCGAAGTAATTTTTAAAGTTGTGTTTTAATGAGTTCTAGATATATACTTGTCAAAACAAAATAAGGGCCACGAGGTATTTTTTCATTTTGGTGTAAATTATTGAACATTTTCATATTGAAAGTAGTAAAATATTGAGTATACAATCTCTTTGATACGTTAACTTTTTAATATTGTAGTATTCATCTAATGCTGGCAACAATTTTAAATAAAATTTGATTTAAAATTCTTTTTGAAAATTTTGTTTCCATTTTCTTTGACGTTTTGCTTTCCTTAGCTTCTTGGTTTATTAGAAATTATCAGAGTTCATTGATATCTCGAGTCAGAAACATCTTTTGCAATATGCCACAAGCACGCAGGCGTCATATGGACTCGCTGACAGCAACCAGAGAGACGTTACAATGATTGAAGAAGGTCATTCGCAGCGATCTGTGGGTTTGCAATTGGGATTTTGTCGAAGAGCTATTCAAAATCTATGGAATCGTTTCCAAGAGACCGGCAGTGTTAGAAGAAGACCTGGTTCGGGCAGAGTTCGCATTACAACAGCTCAGGAGGATCGTTACATTCGATTAACTGCGCGCCGAGATCGCACAACGACGGCCCGCAAGCTGCAAAATCGTTTACGGCTCACAACGGGTACTCGTGTCAGTGACCAAACTATTCGTAATCGATTGCATGAAGACCAGCAGGCATCAAGAAGGCGAGTTGTCCGTATTCCATTAACCAGAAATCAGCAAATCGTTTAAGATTTTCCCGTCAACATTTGGACTGGGACATAAACCAATGGGGCATGGTGCTCTTCACAGACGAATGCAAAGTAATTTTTTTTAACGACGATCGGCGTATTAGAGTATGGAGAAGACGCGGCGAGAGATTTTCCAAGAGCCTGCATCTATGAAGTCGATCATTTTGGTGGTCCAAATGTAATGATTTGGGGCGGGATAAGCTTACACGGCAAAACTGAGCTCGCTATTTTAAATGAGGGTACTGTTACTGCTCAGCGGTATATTGAAGAAGTTGTCAGACCACATGTGATCCCATTTGCCCAGCGAGCGGGTCCTGGATTCATCTTGATGCAAGACAATGCTCGTGCACACACGGCTCAAGCGACTCGGTTTGTACTGGAAGCCTCTCAAATTCTAGTCTTGCCGTGGCCGGCGAACAGTCCGGACTTAAATCCAATAGAGCACATGTGGGATCAGTTGAAACGAAGAGTTAGAGACGGTGATCAGGAAATCCACAACCAACAGCAACTCATCAACGCTGTTAAAAGGGCCTGGGAAGAGATTCCAATGGAAAATGTCAGGCATTTGATTGAGAGCATGCACTCTAGAGTGAAAGTAGAAGCCTAGGCTTCAGGAGTGCGTATCGAAACGAGGGGGGCATACCCGTTACTAAAAGATGAGCATGGAGTATTTTCTTTTGTTTTCAGTAACTTTACATTCTTTTTATTTTTAACCTTAAATGAGTTTTTTATTCCAAAAGCAAATAAACTTTTTAATCATTATTATTAGAATAAATTTATTGGTCTACACGTTAAAAACAACATTAGTTTTCGTTATGGAGACAAGAAAAAATATATTGGTATTATTATTTTAATGGTACAGACAAAATACCTCGTGGCCCTTATTTTGTTTTGAGTAGTATATATTTTTTCTTTTTAACTAGGTATGTCTATTCACTGCCTTGCTTATAATAAAAGACATTTCTAAGTCAGTTCTAATTTCGATGTGGATAAATGCCCTGGATCACTCTAAAGCCTTTGTTGGTCTGCATGCTAGAAAATGGTTCAAATATCTAATGCTAAACAGCCGCCAGCACTTGAGACCTCTTCTAGGGGCATTAACTGTGCACTACGCCATAAATAAAATGCTTCTCAGAATGGGACTAACTCAGGATGGCAGCTGCAGAGCCTGTGGGGAAGAGCCAGAAGACATGAAGCACTTGATGTGTGAATGCGATGCACTGGCTAGAACCCGAATAGGTCTTCTTGGATTGGCTTACCCAGAATCGGAAGACTATAGGCTATTCAGACCTAAAGACATGGTAAAATTTATACAGGAAGTTTTTAAAGAACCCTGAAGAGTAAACTAGTGGGTCAATGCCCATGGCCCCTATAAACATAAGATAAAATAAGATAATTTCAATGTGTAGCGATCGCAGGTAGGTCACCACAAAGCGCCGACATTTTGCATTAAATATGTCGCTATTACATGCATGAGACGCAGCTATTACGAGAAAAATTATAAATAAAAGATGGTTGCAATAATTTGCATAGAGTAGGGCAAGCCCAGTTCTTCTATTCAAAGCTCTACGTTTGTAGGGTGATGGAACTAATAATCAACAATATCCATTAAGTGTATATTTATTAATCTAGAGTATAGTTCCTTTCCCAAACTTTCTTCATAATACCTTCCTTCCTCTCTTTCCCTTGCCCCTTTTTTTAAAATACTATCCACCCTGGCCCCCCATGGAAGTCCTCAAATTGACGCCTCGGGGGCCTAAAGTGATTTAAGGACAGACCACATCTCGGTCTATCCTTGGATCCCCAACCCATGCATAAAAACCCCTCCCATTCTAACCTAACCTTTCCCAAAACATATTAAAAACACAAACATAATAAATAAAGTTTAAAAAAAAAAAAAAAAAAAAAAAATCTAGAGTATAGTTTGAACTTGAGCAATATTTGTGTATATCCTACGTACATGTTATTTGTGTGTGTGTGTATGATCATAAACTTATAACGTGTGTGTATGTCAATTTTATATAACGGTCCGACACTCAAATTGACTGTCGAACCGACTTTAACGTGTCGATAACTGGTGCCATCACTAATAACTACATATACTACACTAAATCTCTATACTAAATCTTAATGTTTTTGATTATTTTTTATTTATATTTTATTATATACTAATAACACGTTAAAGTGGATTTGTAGGGTATTAAAAGTGTTTGATCACAAAACGTACTTCAAATTTTTCACCCTGTATATGTTACCCGAGCTTATGCAGGCAAGTGCCTGCAATTATTTCCTTAAACGCCATCCGATGTGACACGAAATCCTTTTGCATATAAATTGGCCGCCATATTGAAATTCATTTTCTATTATATGCTAATAAGCGGTGCATTCAGTTGTCCTGTCATATCCCTTTTTAGTCGTGAATGGATACAGGATGATAGTGACGTCGAAATGTCGATAAATATTATATATTAGTAGATATATCGATAGTTTGCAAACTGTCAAAATAATTGTAATATAGGTAACTAAAATTTAAATAAAACTAAAAGTCCAGATTGGAAACTTTTATGGTTCAATGCATCATGTAACGGTCATTTTGGTGCAGTATATTATCGTTAAAATAAAGTTGTTATGTTAGGTTTATGATAGGTTTGACATGTCTCCAGTTCTGATACTAAATTTAATTTTATAAAAGTATATAATCGTATCTAGCCTGTCACGGTGGCATCCTTTGCAGTTGTAAAGCCGTGATTTTGTGCCAAAAGTTAATCAAACGCAACTTAAACAGGCCTGTGTATCTCCCCGCGGAGGTAGCAAAAACGTACCTACGCGCGGCGCACCTACGTAGGTGCTAAAACAAGTTGCGTGTCGCTACCGGCCAGAGCCACCCTCGCGCGTTTTATTCACCTGCGGCCGCGCGGCTACGTTGCTGGCTGGACGAGAATGAATATTATACTATAAAGAGGCGCTAGATGGCGTTAGAAGCTTCTCGTAGCAGTCAACCCTATCGCGTCGCGTGATATTACGTCACTGAATAGGTTTAGTGTATTATGAATCATATTCCAGAGCAATAAGTATGAAATTATCTTGCAATGGATTTTTGTAGGTGTCTACACGAAAATGTGCTTGACTCTGAGGCGAACTAAATTACGCCATATTGTTGACGACATTGAGTAGACATTTCTTTGAATACAATTGCTAAGTCATACTTCTGTACGAAGTACTAGTATTCTGTGACTTAAGTTTAATATGATGATGTCCTCCTAGCCGATTTCGACTACGGCAGCCTATCTCAACAGAGATTAGCCAACTGCGCAGGACATAACTATTATGATTATCTCTACGGTCGGACTGCCGTCTCACCGATTTATGGGAGTGAAGGAACAGAGAGTGCACCTGTGTATTGCGCACACACTTGTGCTCTATAATAATAAGTCTAATATGTTACCACTACCAATAGCCACTTTACTACTAAATTAAAAAAGATCTACCCAGCGGTGGGGTAACACTTCAGAATAGGTACATACTGATTGTGTTTCTTTTAAACAACTAATCGATGATATGGACAGCCCTAATAAGAAGAAGGCTTTTACGGGAACTCCGTGTTACATCAAGTAGAGCCTATTTTAGACTAATAGATATCTTTTATTGCCTTCTAGTCAATCCATGGTAGCGCGGAAGCATGATTGTCTATGGTTTAATAGACATGATGCTTTATAGGCTTAACCCTTGTGTATACATCGATTATCAAAAATAGTAACTACTTTTGATCAATTATTAACAAATTATGTATGTATATAAGTCAGCCTATTAGATCCCACTGCTGGGAAAAGGCCTCACCTCAACTATGAGGAGGAACGAGCCATACTTCACCACGCGGGCTCAGTGCGGATTGGTGGAGGGGTGTATGTAAGGCAAGTGACAAACCTTACTGTCAGAAGTTATCAAGCCGCCCTAGGGCCTCTGACTAGGCTTAACGACTAATACCACAGATATTAGCCGGGACCAACTGCTTAACGTGCCTTCCGAAGCACGGAGATGCTTGTCATGGACGTCACCTAAATGGTCGGAATGGTCACCCATCCAATCACGACCGCGCCGTGGGTTGCTTAACTTTTGGTATCACTACCAAAGCGCTGCCGCCACTGCGCCACAAGCACCTCTATTATGTATGTATTATGTATGTATATAAAAATAAAATTTGTTTTCAAAATCATTTTATATAATATTTAAAATTCAAAAGTTTATCTTTCCGTTTTATTATGCAACGGGAAGTTTTTACTAGAAACTGTGTACTTCCATGAATGGAACTAGTTACTAATAGTGGCACTAGTTACTAAGCATACTCATTTTACACTTCATTTTGTTTTAAAATATTTTTAATACCAAAGCCAAAAAAATCTACCTTAGAAGATCCTTTTCTATCTTTGACAATCTTTTACTTTACAACAGGCTAGCGCTATTAAAACATCCAGTCGCCTTAGCGCCTCGCCGCGGTCAATCAATGCGCGGGTGCACTTATCTAGAATTACTTAGGTTCAACGCACACGACCGACTCCTTTTTTTACTACATAAAACCTTAGGGTATGACTTTGTTAGCTACTATCTAAATAGCTAACTGTCTAAATACTAACTTAATTGTTTTCAAATTGCAATAGTTATAGCGTTCAATGAAGCATTAGTTCCTTTCAACCGAAAGTCAGGATAATAAAAAGTATTTGACTAATGAAGAAATGACAATTCATAATATGTCATTACTTTGATATTGTTTTTTTTTTTTAAATTAAGGACATCACAAACACTAAGAGACGGTATAAGGTTAGTTAATACACAATTAAATAGGAAAAAAAACTTCTACCCATAACAAAAAAACAATGCCAGCCACCTTGTACCTTTATTTGTCTGTGATGTCCAAATCAAGAGGACCTCAGCATAAGTCAAACCCTCTAAAGGCCCTGGCGCTGGTTTTAAATAGTTCCCTACCGAGTGAGCTACACAAACAATACCTTCCTTGCAATCTCAAGTCAGCGCAAGCCCTTCGATAGTCTTTGTCGATGCGAGAAGACGAGATAACATCGATATTAACGTCGAAACGAGTTGCGAGCTAAATTAGAAAAATGAAGTTGTACTCGACTAGTTTTTCAGGATATTGCGAGCAGCTTGCTCTGTGGTACCACCCTATGGCCCTATTATGTGGAGTTGATCGGCATTTGTGATATTTTCTTGTAAGATGTTACACTTTATACGTATAGTTATTATGATATTTTA
Source organism: Pyrausta nigrata (assembly GCA_949316185.1). Lineage (NCBI taxonomy): Eukaryota > Metazoa > Arthropoda > Insecta > Lepidoptera > Crambidae > Pyrausta > Pyrausta nigrata. The sequence goes on from OX438943.1 coordinate 2,834,602, forward strand.
TTTATAACATGTTAGAAACGCAATTAATAATAATACATAAATAATATAATAAATATATTGTTTCAACAAACACACCAATTACCTAGCCCCAAACTAAGCGTGAGCTTGTGCTATGGTGACTAGGATAACGGATAGAAATACTTAAATACATATAAACCCGCAACCGCTGGTTTAGAAACACACAGTGACAAACTATTTTTAATTGAATTTTTGTATAACAATTTCTCTGCACATAGACACCCATTTTTTTCAACTATCTAAAGCATCAAGCAAGCACTAAACAAGACTGTCAATTATTGACAGAGTCAAGTAAATTACTTGGTAACACTAATCAAGACTGTCTATTATTGACATTGTAAAGGAAATTCTTGCTAATTCATACAAGTACAAAGATCGATCGTGTAAAACTATAGTGTATTCATTCCACGTCAGCAATACTTATTCATTGTAGATGCATTTCAAGGGGCAGCAGACGCTGTATCTAGTTTTTTCCACATTCCTTCGTAGGGGAAATTTACATCGCGTCAGCACCTGCCTACAAGTATGTGTTGAGAGTAATAGGTAGCTATAGAAAGAGACTATTTTTATATTCGTTTCTTACATTTACGCGATTGTTGAACTCATTAAAACACAATTTTAAAACCTGACGAACACTTTACAGCGTTCGTTACACTTTACAGTCTCCCTGTGACACGAACGCTGTAAAGTGTACGAAGCGTCAGGTTTTAAATAAATCGCGAAGTAATCCGTAAAATTGTGTTTTATTGAGGCTATTATTAATGTTAAGTAACTTGCTGGGTACTAAACTTAAAAAATATACCCTAAGGCTCTGAATTCGGTAAAAGTAGTTAAAAAAATATTGGGCCTGATTCACTGAAGCCACGTTATTAAAATAGAACACTTAGACCCGACCTTACACCTTTTTTTAAACAGTCGGAAAACATCAATTGATGGGTTTTTTGACAGAATATCCATACACAGAATGTCAAATAATGTTAAAACAGCTGTTTCAAAATTAAAATTGTCTTGGTAAACTCGACCCTTCGAAACTTGAAAAATAACAAATACTCTGAAAACTAATTTGACCTAAAAGTCCTTCCCTAGAAAAGGAATTCTTTGGCCCTGAATGTAAAGGAAGAAAATGATAATAAATTATTTATCATTATTATATCGCTGTCACATGTGTCGTTAATTTGGCCCGAAATTCAACAATAATAAGTTAAGCACTTAGAAGCTTTCCACAAAATTATTACAACTTTCGTTCTTACAGAAACCATCTTTAACCTTGAAGATGACCGAACCATTGTGCTTCCGAACATTTGACCCCAGAAAACGAAAACCTTTCTATTTCTTCTTTTAATGATCGGCGAATAGTTATCGTCTATTGACAAAAGGCAATGAATTGCGATATTTCTTTCCAACCAGCAATGATTTGGAGTTTTGGTGAGCTGGTGAAAGTGTACCAGTGCATGGCAATTGGTCTTGAGATTGAAACTTTGAGCCGGATTAAACGTTGAAAATTTGCGGTTGACATGCCATTATATACAGGGTGTAAACAGCCAAAAAAACAGAGTAAAGGAACCGAATTGAAAAATATTTCTGACGATAATAATAAATAAGTTTTTCTAACAATCACACCAATTACCTAACCCTAAACTAAGCGTAAGCTTGTGCTATGGTAACTAAAATAATTATGTCTTGCTAATAACTCAGAGGGATTATTCCCTCTGTCTTGGCGAGGTGGAGTGAAGGATTATGTAGCCAACAAAAAACACGGTGGTATCACAACCAAATGTCCTTGTGTACTCTCTGTACAGCGTGGTTGATAGATGTAAATGTACATACTTAGACAAGTTTTTGACAGTCGTATACCTCATCATAACTGAGGGTCGGAATCATTATGTGGAATGAAACACACAAAAAAAAATTTTTGGCAATTTTTAATGGAGTGGTTTGCCATTGCCTTCTCCATTTCACACACTAGCCAACTAGTGTGCAGGTTTCCTCACCATGTTTTCCTTCACCGTTCGGCAGCGCTTTTCAAAGACACTATAAATAAGAAAAGATAATTATGTAATTGAGGTGCTTGTGGCGCAGTGGCGGCAGCGCTTTGGTAGTGATACCAAAAGTTAAGCAACCCACGGCGCGGTCGTGATTGGATGGGTGACCATTCCGACCATTTAAGTGACGTCCATGACAAGCATCTCCGTGCTTCGGAAGGCACGTTAAGCAGTTGGTCCCGGCTAATATCTGTGGTATTAGTCGTTAAGCCTAGTCAGAGGCCCTAGGGCGGCTTGATAACTTCTGACAGTAAGATTTGTCACTTGCCTTACATACACCCCTCCACCAATCCGCACTGAGCCCGCGTGGTGAAGTATGGCTCGTTCCTCCTCATAGTTGAGGTGAGGCCTTTTCCCAGCAGTGGGATCTAATAGGCTGACTTATTATAAATAAGAAAAGATAATTATGTAAAAAACTTTCTTTCTTTATAGGTAATTATTGTTGACTGTAGCGGTCTCTTTTTACTACGATCTATACAACTTGTTATCGTTGGTTTTAATTAAAAGGTAAAACAAATGTATTTTAACTAGTCCACAGTACTCTTATTTTCACTTCTACGTAAAATGCCATGAATATTAACTGATTTATTAACCGAACTCAATCGAATCGTGGGATTTTCTTGTATCAGTCTTGCCGTGCTAATGAAGCCATACATTATTATTTCTTGCTCCCATACAACGAAAGCTCAAACGCAACAGCCTATAATTATCAACAATTTAAATTTATGTGCTGCCATTTTTTAATTCTGTGTTGTCACGTTACCGATACCTACAGATACCAGGGTTGTCAGATTGAAAAATGATCTGACAGTGAATTTACTACTGAGTGCCTTAAAATTTTTGAACTAACCGTCGATAATTACAACACTTACATTTTGTCTCATAATTTGTTCCAATGAAAAATAAATGTACAATTAGTTTACTCGTTTTAATGTACTTAGGTATTCTATCTAGCATTTTTGTTTATTACACGAAAAAAAGTATGTTTAATGCGCATACAATTCCTCGCACTTACCATACAAATAGTCTTACGTAACTACCTATGACACAGTAAAAATCATAATTATTTTTATAACTTAAGCAATTATTTTGCAAGTATTTACGAAATCAAATTGAATTTCGCTTACAAAAATTAATCGACTGTGTCATCCGGTGGGACTCGAACCCACATCCCTTCGCTATCCGGGCGAGTGCTCTTACCAACTAAGCTACGGAGGACGTAAGTCACAGTACATACACTTTGGCAGCCCTAATTGATAAAGTTGAATAAAAAAATACTGTTTCACGCACAGGCGTGAACACACACACAGTACACAGGTACGGGGTGTATAGTAAAGATCTTTGATTACTAGCAAATGAGTATAATTTTTACCCGCCAGGCATTTTGTCCATTTTTATAAGTCAGCCTATTAGATCCCACTGCTGGGAAAAGGCCTCACCTCAACTATGAGGAGGAACGAGCCATACTTCACCACGCGGGCTCAGTGCGGATTGGTGGAGGGGTGTATGTAAGGCAAGTGACAAACCTTACTGTCAGAAGTTATCAAGCCGCCCTAGGGCCTCTGACTAGACTTAACGACTAATACCACAGATATTAGCCGGGACCAACTGCTTAACGTGCCTTCCGAAGCACGGAGATGCTTGTCATGGACATCACTTAAATGGTCGGAATGGTCACCCATCCAATCACGACCGCGTCGTGGATTGCTTAACTTTTGGTATCACTACCAAAGCGCTGCCGCCACTGCGCCACAAGCACCTCTGTCCATTTTTATTTGTGATAAAATTACTTCGAAATTAAATATCAGTAATAAGTGAGACCAATAACGTATAAAGTTTTACGTAACATACTAACTATACATAACACCATCAATATTAAAAATAGTTTTTACTCCATAACTTAAGTATTTACACAACACCAATATTCTACATTCTTTTATCCATACCATCTGTTTTTGTCCATGTATATTTTGGTGTGTCCCTCTCCTCTCAATCATTCGATTAACATTTCAATTTAAAAAAAATTCTCAAGTGGTAAGAAAAAAATAACTCAACAATAATAAAAACACAATAAAGTTTTAGGTCATTTTAATGAAAAAATAATAATACGGGCATTGCACTCATACAGCAGTAAATTAAAGAAATGAAACACGTAACAATCACTTTGCGAGATACGTCAATTTAAAACGCAAGCGTCGACAATTTAGACAATTTTATATAATAACTTCATTTTACGAAATAACAGTTCGTACACACGAGATCAATTTATATAAAACACACATGACCAGTCTAAATTGAGTTCTTACTAAAGGGTCTTTGTTTATAATTAAAGGCCAAGTTAAAATGGAAATATTCGCCTTCACTCATAAGTGTAACACTTGCGATATTAATAGTACACTAAATGCGATCGTTTTAACTTTTGTCTGTTCACAATATTATAGTCATACCCATTTTGGACATATGATAATAACACTGATGCAATTGCCATAAAAACCTACTACTTATTATTTATGCTAGCTAATAATATTTCATAACTAAATAATTAAACTTTTACCCCGTTATTACATAAACTTAGTACTGGGTTTAAGCCAGGACTAAGCTATTAGCTAGCCAATTAGAAAAACGTTTCTCTATTAGGTTATGTCACGAATGTGTCATTCATTCCTCTGTTGTCGGCTAATATTTAGACCTATTTTAAACCAGGTCTGATTTTTGTAATAACACCGCTGGAGTAGTATTTTTTTATGGCTTCAGCAAAATTGAATGAATAATATAAAAAAAAATCTATCTAGTTTACTTAATTATTAAATTAAGTCATGGATGTTTGTTACTTATTAAATTAAGTCATGGATGTTTGTTACTTATTAAATTAAGTCATGGATGTTTGTTACTTATTAAATTAAGTCATGGATGTTTTTTTATAAAAGTATTTATATAGGTATGTAAAAACTTTACTCCAAGCCAAGCTAACACTTTAAACATACAGACTAGGTAATTGGAATAATTGTTAATTTATTTTTACTTACTAATATTGTATTTCATTAAAAATTTTACCAACCAATTCAAAGTTCAAAACATTTTTCTCAGTTATATAAGCCTTTAATCATTGTAATGGGTCAATCTTAAAAGCCAAAAAAAGCAATGTCCGGGGGCAAAAACTACCCATAACGTTTAAAATTTAATATAAGATATTTTTTTTCTGTTACTTAAATGTTTAAATTAAATGGTGCACAACAAAAACGGTGTTTATTTTAGCTTAAAACATCTGAAAAAAATCTTCGCAGCCTTAATATTTGATTCCCCTGGGCTGTCCCTTAGTCATTTTTTGAACAAACCATTAAAAATTTACCTATCTATAGTCATAAATTTAGGATTTTTTGTAATTTAAGAGTTAAAGGGCGAGTTGTTTAATTATTTATTAAAAACACAAAGTCGGTGCCAATCACTGTTTTAAAAAAAAAAATACTTTGTGTTTGTCTGAGCTCAACAATTGATTCCCTTGGCGCGTCACTAAATGCCACCTGCCTTGCTATTATAAATGTCTACGCCGAAGGCGTGCACATCGGCAAGGTGGCTTTAGTCGCGCTCTGAACATCGCGAGAAGAGGTCGCGGCTCGACGTTTCCAAGCCGGATTTACGAAGGTAAGAATTTGATTCCCCTGGCTTTGTTTCACTAGGTCATTGATTACCCCGGCCACTTTTAAAAATGATTTTTAATGATTAATAATTTCCTTACTAGGATTAACAGTAGGGTATATAGGACTATTAATTGTTTTAAAAATAATCAATGGCAAAAATCAATCTATTTAAACAAAACAAGACAAGATTAACTTTTTTTGACTCCCCTGGCATTGATTCCCCTGGCAAAAAGCTAGGGGAATCAAAGCTTCCTTAATATCATACTTTCATATTATGATTATGGGTCTAAAATCTGTAACCATTAATATAGAAAAATGAACTTAATAAAACATAGATTTATATGGTAATAAAGTTTATTCAAAATTACCCCCGCGATTTTAAATTCAGGTTTTCAATCTGCGCGGCCAGTCGTCTATCGCAGCACGAACGAGGTTCATGTCAATATGGGCGGCTGCCTTAATCAAGGATGCCTTGAGTGACTCCAAATCAGGATGAGGCTTTGAGCAGGCCTTTTCCTCTAAGTGTTGCCATATCTTGTAATCTAACGGACTCAAATCTGGACTAGAGGAGGGCCAGTCTTCGTGCGGGATCAAGTCAATTTTACGCGCCGCCAGCCAGTCTTGTGTGCTTTTCGCTCTATGAGCTGGCGCAGAATCTTGTTGGGATACCCAGTGCCTGTTATTAAACATGGTATGAGAAACAGGTTCCACAAGGTTCTTGAGGGCTGTATTTTGATACACAACTGCATTCGTTTTTACGCCTTTCACACAAAAATTTACCTCAGTTAAGCCCCAATAAGAGACTCCCAACCAAACCATGAGCGAGGATGGAAAATGACCTCGTTGGACACGCGGAATACGGTTGCTCGCTTCTTCACTGCTGTGTGCGTACACCTACTCATTTTGTTTGTTGTAGCTCTCTTCCACAGTGAAAATTTTTACATCCGAAAAAAGAATTTCCCGATGCTTTTTCCCGCGTACCGCTTCAACAAAGCGCAGCATCTCTTCAGTCTCAGGTCCATTAAACGAGCGTCCAAACGATGTCTTGTTTTTCTTCGATATGCCCTAAGCCCTAAGTCTTCATTTAACACCATTTTCACCGTGGTCATGCTTAACCCCATCTGAAGGGCCAATAGTTTGTGCTTACGTATGAGATTTCTTTGAATGCGCGCCTTCACAGCGTTTATCACTTTTGGAGTCCTAACAGAGCGAGGGCGACCCCTTCTTGACCTGTCATCTACACTAGAGTCTTCATTGTATCGTTTTATGGTACGATAAACGAATCTTTTGGTTGTATCAAAAATTTTTCAGTAAGCCGAAAGTCTAAGTTGGTGCGTTACCCCAACAATGCAACGCAATAACCGCGACACGGTCTTCTTTAAGTGTCCACTCCATATTTAAAAATGAGGAAAATTCTAAAAAGTACACTTTTTTATTTTTATGAATAATTCGAGATTCAAATTCAATAAACTTTTTTGTGGCCAGCATTCTAAATTCAAAAGTTTTTATTGTGTGACAGAACTTATGACCTGACTATGTATATTATCCTAGCGGCCGCCAGCGAATTCGTCCGCGTGGCCTCTCGGGGTGGAATTTAAAAAAATCCTCACTTGGTTCTTCCTTACACTCTCAAAGTAACATGAATGCCAGATTTCAGCTTCTTGCGTTCAGTAGTTTCGGCTGTGCATTGTCTGTCAGTCAGTCACTCAGTATCGAAAGACTTTTATAATGTAGATATTTGATTAATATTGAATTCAAATAAACGATTATTCTATACAACATGTTTTATTTTGATTCCCCTGGCATCTTATATTGATTCCTCTGACATCAAAATTTTAAAGTCATATATCTTTATATCTAAACATGTGACAGTGATGCCTATTTGTGAAATATGTTTACAATGATGTGATATTTAGCCTTTTGTTAGTAATAGATTAAACTCTTAAGTTTTAAAAATTGCCAGGGGAATCAACCGAATACGCCCAATTTCAAGATTGACCCTAATAAAGTCTCAAATACACGCCGGTACACTCGTCGTCAAGTACAATAATAATCGTCGTCAAGTCACTATATTAAATTGTCGCGTTCCATTGAATCGAAAAAGATGGGACGATTACGATATAGTAACGCCAGTGCGCAGATTATCAATTTGCTGATATTTGTCAGTCATACCATTCCTAGCTTGGAGTTCACTAACACATGTTTAATTTTTAATTAGCGGATTAAGCATAGCAATAAGAATTGTGGAGTGCCAAAAATATCTTATTTAGTTTTCAGAAGTTAGGATTTCACTGTTATATTAAATCGCGTGATAATATTCTCATTATTTCTGTTGACTTTTGAATATTTATAACAGCAATTTTTAATTTGTCTACAAATATTATTTTAATTAAAACTATCAAGCTCTTTTAATTTAATCGATATTATCTGTGTGAGAAGGTAGGCACGCAAGTTGATTCTTTGCCTGTGTGAATGTATTTTTCATCCGATAAAAATATTAATGAAATTAATTGTTGCATATAACCGTGCACAGTCCACATGATAAAAATTAAATGTCTGTCCTATCTATAGATATTTTGGAAACTGGACATTTTTCAACCGTCGAAGTATCAAATTTTTTGGAATCGGACATTCTAGACTCAAAAGTGATTTACAAGTTGATGTCTTTAATATGATGCCTAGGCGAAGCATTGGGGCTCGTAAAAAGTAAATTGGATGTGGTTGGATGAAAACAAAAATTTCGTATGTCAATCATTAATACAGAAATGGTTGGTGAATAAGATATACTTAGGACAAATCTTGCCATTACATATATAGATTACTAGGAAAAGAAGTGCTCAGGAAAAACATTCTTGAAAATATGCAGCAAACACCTGTATCGCTTTTTCCCATATCCCCCGTTTCCTAAGCAGGTACCATCGGCATTAGCAATGATAATCGATACTCGATTGATACATCTCGATGCGCTCGGATGGACATTTGTCACGTTCTCGGATATACAGTAATGTATGACAAAACTGTCGATGATGGACACGCGAGGACAGCAGCCATAACTTATTAATCGATTATATTTCAGATTAAATAACATGTAACTTAATCAATATTTTATCCTCTAGCTAGAAGTTACTACTACAGTAAAATAATACTTATATTTCTATTACTTTACTCTATAAAAACAACTACGACGTGTGTAATCAAAAATATATATTTTAGAAGTAGATATGTTCTTTAACATCTTACTAGGGTAATAAGATTTGGTTAAGACAGGTTTAGACTACCCCAATCGCACTCCGCATTTGACGTAATCCATTTTAGTCTTCAGCCAATTTTCAAAATGAAAAAATGAGTCCGATTTTAAAATCGATTTGGATTTAATCACTGTCGTATTACACTTAAGCTCAATCATTTGCTTTAAGAACTAATACATACCTTCGGCCGCCTATTCATTTAATAACAATTTTTACTTATCAGGTTTTTTCTGCATGACTGTACATACATCTTGCTCACCTGTCAGATCAGTTGAGCTTAGAACGGAAAAATATCTGAACAAGATAACAAATCTTCACAAGTTAACTCGTTCATCATGATCTGTCATTTTTTTACTACAAACATGGTGTTAGCAGGTCTACTCCGTAAGTTGTAATTTTGATTCTAGCAAAGCCATCGAGTGTCGCACATACAGAGGCCCTATAGACTACAGGCCCATGTCCAAAATGGATGGGTCGTATGAACCACCAGGTGACGTATATGGGACGATATAAGAGCATAAAATAATAAGATTCAGCACTATGCTGTCACTTGTAAGCTGTCCAACTGAGTGCTGGTGAGAATTCAAAAGTGCAGGTAGAAGAGTTGCATGTTGTGCTCATCCATTTTGGAAATGGGCCTGTAGTCTATTACTCTGGTTGACGATGTCCGTATTTTGTAATGTCGCCGTCCCTTTTACTCACGACAGAATGACAACGCGAACAAGCGTGATGGGCTGGACTCGGAAATACGGACATCATCAACCGGAGTAGGGCCTTAGGCTTGATTGAGTAACAAGCTCGGTTAGAGTTTAAAATACAGATTCGTCTTTTAGAATAGGTCCCCCTTACAAAGTATCAAACTGGTAGTACCTCAAAGAAATACCACGCTGTAAGTCTAGCTAGAAATAGGTAAACCGCTCATTGCAGTTACGTTATAACAAAAACGGACATTTTGTATAGGTACCTACCGGTCTACCTCCTTACCTATGTAATTTGCTCTCAAACACCGTTGTGTCTACAATTTTCAAGTTTTTTAATAGACGTTACATGTATTTTTAACTTTAATCCATTAATCTTTCAAGAATCATGTTCCCTACTTGCATAATTAAATGCCTGCCTCGTTGGTCTAGTGGTCAGCACGCTGGGTACTATCCACGAGGTCCCGGGTTTGAATCCCGGGTCGGGCCGAGATTGTTTGGGTTTTTCTGTCTTGAAATTACTCAAACACAGCTCCGGAGACAGGAAATTGGTGGTGTTAACACCCCCGTGCTTCAAAAAGCACGTTTAGCCGTTGGTACTGCGCCTGATCTCTTTACGGTCATGTCGGACTGCCGCCTCACCGAATTATAAGAGTGAAGGAACAGAGAATGCACCTGTGTATTGCGCACACACTTGTGCACTATAATATGTCCCGCGCAGTTAGCTGATCTCTGTTGAGATAGACCGCCGTAGTCGAAATTCGACCAGGAAGACATTTAATGACTTTTTCGACACAACAGGCAATCAATTGCTATCGGGTAGCCGGCGAAGGCGTGAATTTAATATTTTTCCACAAAAATAATTCATTTTTATTGTTTTGAATGAGCTGCTGGATGTCTTTGCATATACAAATCTCCCCTATAGCCAATTTCATGCGGCCTGCACTCATGCTCCCACTTTACTAGGTCATCCAACTACGTTGCTTGTTGACCCACGCTACGTTTTAAAATAATTACGCGAATTTTTATAAAGTCTAGGTTCTGTGTCGTGGAAGTACCAGCTGATACATGCGATGAAATAAGTGTGCAAAAGGTTAAACAAAACGAACTTTAACTATAAGTTAATCCCGCGGCAGATTGTTTCATCACTGCGGTTCGGCGGCTACTAAACGAACGATCGATCATTGTTAACGACCGGTTAGCGTTGACTAGAGGTTAAATGCTGCGATAGGACTAAACAGCTGATTGCAAACTAGATAGTGACTTTGAGAAACAAGCTCCATAACCACATACTTTTAACCAAATCTAAAATTAAAATTGGAAAGAGGAGGAACATGATCTCAATTACAACTTTATTTTGTTAGTAACAAGTGCCCGGTTTTTAAACGACTTTAAAAAAGGAGGAGGTTATCTATCCGACTGAACAAGTATGTTTGTATGTTAACCGATTTAGTGTGATATTGTTATAACAAGGTCATAGCAACTCGTATAAATATGCATATATTATATGCGTCAGTCAACCAGGCCAATGTTAGTTTGATGTTACCTATTATAATATCGATACCTCTGGGCTCAAAGGTCGTAAAGGACAAAAGGCTACTTAACAAAAAAACATTTTTTTAAACTTCAATTGAGTAAAACTTTTTTGTTTCTTGAGCTATGTTTTCGATACCAGGGTACAAAGTTCTTAGAATTTCATGTATTTTCCAAAGGTGTGTACCACAATTGACCTACTGCTATAATTAAGGAGATAAATTTCCTTTACGCCCTTGAAATTAACATAAAATGTCCTTTACACCCCTTGAATTTTCGTTATTTTTTAAAGTAAAAGTGTAAGTCTATTTTTATATGTGTATCTGTATAAAATTAGGGCATTAAAGGACAAACTTTACATACTTTTAGGTGGTAAAGAATAAATATAGTATGAAATAAATAATGAATTTTGGTATTTTTTATTGGATTATTCAGCTTTCCTTGTGACTTCTGTATATAATTAAGAAATTACAGGCAAAAAAAATATTCCTACATAACAAACAGGTTCTTTTGAACCTGTTTGTTATGTGAACCGAAGGTTAAAATAAAAGTGAGCGACCACTTCCGAATCTAAAGTTAAATTATGATATAATTAGCTATGAATATGTGCTTCATTTTTTCTTACTAATAATAACGCATAACTTTTAGATGTGGTTAGTTTAGGAGAAAATGTTCATTTTATATTTTTACCAACTACAGCTGTTTTCTGTAACAGCGCTGCGTCTTAAGTATAGCTGATCTTTTTGGACATCTCTGGTGCCTTTGACAACGCGTGGTGGCCAATAATCTTGTTGAAGGCCAAACTCCCGCCTGTTTGGCCCGACTAACATCTACCGAATCTTGGTTAGTGTTTCCGCGTCGACTTGGGGCGTTAAATTACTCAGGGACTTATGTAGCGTCTTTAACATACACCGTATGGTACCGACCCTCGTCGTTATTTATCGTCAGAAGAGCGTTGCTTAGCAGGCAGAGGTCGGCCCTTTTTTTGCTTACGAAAGCTTACAGAACGTGCAGTTCCGCGGCACTTCCGGTGCTCGCAGGAACTCTCTATGACGATCTGGAAGTTGCTGGTGCCGTACAAGTTGAGGAAGAAAGAATCCAGCTGGCCCCCAGGGAGCGCTGGAATTTAAACGCCGCATCAGAGAGAAGGTGGTCGCCACTTAGCAAGGAGCGGTGGTCTTCGAGTGAGGACGGACGAGAGTTGTTAAGTTTCTTTTTCAATGTTGGTGTGAGGTTGTCTTTTGACTGGGTCGGACCTGATTATGTTGTTTCGCAGAATCTTACAGAAAACGGTTGCTTCAGACAGCGTCTGCACAGGCTTGCGCTTTGCGGGTCAGCACTGTGTCCCTGTAGTGAAGAAGAAGTTTAAAATAACCACGATCACGCACTTTGGGACTGTATCCTATACGAAAGCCAACTAAAATATGTGACATTGACAAAAAAGAAAATAGTAAAGTAAAGTAAAGCCTATTTATATCCCACTGCTGGGAAAAGGCCTCACCTCAACTATGAGGAGGTAAGAGCCATACTCCACCACGCGGGCTCAGTGCGGATTGGTGTAGAAAAAGAAAAAGAAAATAGAACTGAAATGAATCTGAAATGTTATCTTCTAAAGGATTTTAATTAAATTTCATTATTAAAATCACTAGTAACTAAACTATAATAGTAATATATATACAACTTTCACTATTCGTAGAAAATTCTACCAAAATAAATTTGTATCTGAATGGTCAATTTAGCTTAATTTGTGAAGGTACAAAACCATCATAGGCGAAGATATTAACATGGAACATTTTATTGTTATTATTAAATGCCAAGTGGTATAAGACAACAGAAAAAAGTGCTTCTTCTTACCTACGAAATATCATTTAATGATCTTTCCAACCAAGGTAACTAAAATAAAGGTCATGTGGAAACAAAGACTGGCATACAGCCAGTTGTAAAAATTTATAATTTCGTTAAATAAATCTGACAATAGAACTTTTTGGTACTAAAACGGTATGGAAACTATTTACTTCAAAACTATCTTCTGTCAAAGGACAGTGATCTTATTTTATGCAGTCACAGGCAATGAAATGTATACAAATAAGTTTTTATTCCATCCTAATAAGGTCTTAAATCGAATGCAGATGTATTCCTATTGATGCACGTGACTGTAATATTGTAGGGGCGTAAAGGACAGTGATCTTATTTTATATAATATTGTAGAGGCGTAGAGGACGAGTGTTGACCACAATTACCTATACAACCTAAAAAATATTTTTCAATTGGTCTTTACCACTATAGTCAACATGTGTAGATAGTTACATGTCTTTTACCTCCACATTTTATGAGTAAATCCTGTCGAATATGAATAATTTCATGGGTCTTAAAGGACAAAAAAAATCACTAAACTGAATACACTGATCGATAGAGAATTTAATTCTGAGAAAAACTGTGTATATAACTCATTTTGGCCAAAATGTCCTTTACGACCTTTGAGCCCAGAGGTATCGATATGAGAACCTTTGAGACATAATTTTTGAAACATTCTTGATTTTTCAATAGAAGCAATATCCTGACACATTTTACATAATCAGGAATAGTCAAACCTACGACTAAGAAGAACTAACATAAGTTACAGTTAGTATAAATTTACCACAAATTCATGAAAGTTATATAATTGTGAATATATGTAAAGCACAGACTTCAGTAATAACTTATCGCTGACTAGCGACCACCGTAACCTTTTTGTCACGAGTCAAGCTCCCAAGCGCTCGCGCAATATTTGATGATTGATTTGATACACAGAACAAAAGAATTGCTTACGTCAGCTAATGCAAGTAATTAAAAGCCATGTCAATCGGCCGTTTATCATTGTTTCTTGCGCCATTTCTTGTCAGCATAACGTTTTGGGCAGCAAAAACAATCGTTTATTCGCATTTGATACATCGGACAGTAATCTAACTCGCAAGTTTGCAACGTAAAAAAATGTGTTACCTGACTGCGGAAGGAGGGTTATGTTTTTCGAGAGTATGTATGTATATATACATACATGTATGTAATAATTATTTGGCACGCCCTACACCCCAATCGGCTGGATAGTTTTTTTCATATGAAGTGTCCTTGAATTTCTCAAAATTGTGGACCCTTAAATGAAAACAAAGATGGGGAGGGGGTTGATTTTTATTTTACTATATCAAATGTAAGCCAGTGAAAAAATTTCGAAAATACTTATAATAGTTTTTGCAGTCGCATGTTTTGTTTTTTGAATACCTAATTTATTGGTTTAAAATTTAATTAAAGCTGTAGATTTATAAAAGTCATAAAATTCTTTTATTTAGGCAAGTAGGCTACTCTGGAGGCACTTACACATGTCCCAACAAAGAACCTACTACTGCTTTGGGACAAATTGTGGGCTCTTGCTGAGAAGAAGCAGCGAAAGCAACTCAGCCACTATTGTCAAGAGGCCTCTCACTATAAAGTTGGTTCATCCATAGTTAAATAATAATAAAATAACCCTTTTTGTCTATGATTGCTTTTAACGCTATAAAATTGAAGAATATTTAAATATCCCATAAAATTAGCGGCCCAGAACATACAAGATTATTCCAATCAAGATAGCGTTAGACATTCAAAGGTCAGACCAAAATTACCATCAGCCCACACTCGAATTATCGTAATTTATTACGCCAAATGTATCTGCCAATCATTTGACGATTGAATATGTTACAGTCAAACTTAACCATCGTCCCATCTGCATATTAACCAAAATGAACCGGCTAATTGTGAGTCGGACTCGCGCACGAAGAGTTATATTTATCATCTTTCAACCATTTCAAGCGTCTACCAGATTTCATTATTAATATCGAGCAAAATACGGCAAATAAATCACGGTTTATTTACGGCAGACCCACTTTAATTTTTATAATTCTGTTTAAAGTATTTTTTGTTTTAGCAGCTACAAAAATACATCATCTGTAGAAATTTCAACTGGCAAGCTATCACAGTTCATGAGTTACAGCCTGGTGGCATATAGACAGACAGACGGACAGTAGAGTCTTAGTAAAAGGGGCCCGTTGTTAACCTTAGGGTACGGAAGCCTAAAAAATTAAAACACTTATAAACGATGTTGACCATATTAGTTCTGACCTTTCTAGGATCTCGGAAGTACTTTCAAATGCTGATATCATTTTGAATTGGCTTATTTCACATTCTTGCTAGGACATTACATTATCAACGCCAACCTTTTTTAATACCAAAAACTTAGATTAACAATACAATATCCTGTATAGCGCTATCTGGACACTTCATGTTATGCCTAGTTTAAAACTCTAGCTGCGACATCCACTAAAAACACAACAGATTATGAACTAATTCGTACATTTTTTGTTCCAGGTATGTTTCCACGATTCGACCTGCGATTATTGGGCGGTAAATATTCAATGATTAGTCATTTTAAATGTCAGATAGTCAGAACATGCCAGAGGCCTACTCCGAATGATAATGTTGATATTTTTGAATCTCGCTCGCTCACGCTTTTATGCTGGCGTAGTACTGTACTAGTATTTATTTTGTGGCACGAGTGACACTGACAGGGATGAAAAAATCGAACATACGGACTTGAATATTAGGATTAAAACCTCATGTCAAACGTCAAGTACTGTACGTTCATTCTATGAATTCTAATAAATTAGAGATCCCAAAAATAATAAAAACCTAAAAGCTGTTCTCCTTAAAGCATCTCAAAAATGGTAAAAAGATTTACTATTTTGTTTTGCATATTATAGAGCATGATTTAACTAATCTGAACTTTAAGATTATATCCTTCATTTAATGAACACCATGTAATGTATATGACAAAAATCCATTCGCGGAAAGAAAATAAACTTTATCTCAGGGTTACCGATCGATCGCTCATTGGCCCATTGACTTTAGTTCCGGTGTAATGTTTTCAAATCAAAACCAGTGGCATTTTCTGCCCTGAATCAAATAAATTATTGTTGACTTTGACTTTGAATAAAAAAGCTACTAACTAAATACACGCAGACGAAGTCGCGGAAAAAAGCTAGTACAAATACTTTAAAAATTTTATCGTGATATTGTTGAGTTAAAAATTAAAAAAAAATGTATTGTTTTGCTTAGCTCTCTAAAGTATGTTAGTAATAGGAAGAATACAGAAGAATGTCGTCGTCATCGCTCGTATAATTATGCAAGTGCCAACACATGATTTCCTATTAATTTCCATAAACTTTCTAGCCTATCACTTTGATGCCATTAATGATGTACAGTTGGGTGAAAAAATATACGACTAATAGAAATAAGTAAATTATAGGCAAACCTTTTATATCTTGAAACCCTTCAGAAGCATGTATTATGGCAATTTGGCAAAAAAAGATTTTTATTTTTGGGATTATTTGCAATAGATAGAGAATATTTTAATGAAATACAGTGTGACGAATTTCAAAATGTCATCGCCTCATCTGTGACACTTTCGGTTGAATGAAATTTTAAATAGGTCACGATAAGTTATGTGACCAGGGCCCGTAGCCACGGTAATATTAAGACATAATATTACCGTGCCGTAGCCAAATGGCAATCTTTCTGAAGCGAATTTCGCGATCTCCAACGAAATGTCAAAATATGTATTCAAAAGTCACGTGATGTTTCGATGACATATGTCACTTTCATACATTATGTTAGGAATAGCGAACTCCGCTTGGGAATAGATTGCCATTTGGCTGCGGGCCTCGTAACGTTGTAGGTTAAAATATAGGTCAGTCAAAGAAAATTACCAAGCGATCAAAAGACTTTCATTTACTCTCAGTTGTTACATAGATTTTACAAATTAGCTAACTATATTACTATAGCTTATATTATTATAGCTGATAACTTCTCTCTTTCTTCTTTTGCACCGCCTGTATCTTCTCTGTGTTTGACCTATGCTTTTGGCATTAAGTCCGCCATTTGTGCATTGTTTTTAATTTGTGCAGAAAAGTATAAATAAATACATTTATTACCTATTCTACTTGACTACCTGCTCTTGGTTTTTCATTTTTAAAAACTTTCCCATGTCCATGTCCCACCGGATGTCACAGTCGATTAATTTTTGTAAGTGAAATTTGATTTAATTTCGTAAAAACTTGCAAAATAATTGCTCAAGTTATAAAAATACTAGCAGTTCCCCGCGACTTCGCCCGCGCCAAAAGGCGGATTTTCCATACAAACTTTCATCCCCCATTTCGCCCCCCTTATGATTTTATATCGCGACAAAAAGTAGCCTATGTCCTTTCCAGTGTCTCAAACTATTTTTGTGCCAAATTTAATTTGATTCGGTCCAGTAGTTTCGGAGCCTATTTTTTCGGAGCCTCCTCTTTATAATATTATATAGTATAGATAAAAAACCTACGTGATGTTCATAAAGGTATAAGTTCGTAGCTATCACACGCGGCAGCAGCAGACGACATTTCGCCTCGAAACTACTGTTTTCTATGTATTTAATGCACGCTTCGTGTCGCTAGCTGCGAATGGTATTTCATAAAAATACATAGAAACTAGTAGTGTCGCGTCGACATGTCGTCCACTTCTGCCGCGTATGGCCGGTTACGAATTTATACCTTAAATCATTATTAAATCCGAAGACAACGAGTAGTATTCTCAAAATCACTTTATCTTCCACATTGACAAGTTCAAGCTGATTTCCAAACCGTTGGTGACTTTGAGTCAATCTGGTCGTTCACTTCGCCGACTGTAATAACCGGTTTATTATTTTAATATCCCCGCAATCAGATTACCATATTGACATAATATTTAACGAGCATTCCAACAAGGTTGTAATACCATCGGTATTCTTACAACTCATATTCACCATAGGTGTTCGATTTGATCCAATATTGGTAATGCTACTCCGCACTAAAATCATCAGGTAGTTTTACAGTAGGTCATACAACAGCTCAATTACTTAACTTGTACCAGGACTATTTGCAAGGATATCTAAATTCTGTAAAATTCAATTCATTTCTGCACATACACGGTGAAATTCAATGGTTGTTTTCCCGCAGTAAAATTAGTGCAGTTTATGATGTATTACTTAGTGCGTAGAGCTTCTTTTGCTTTAAGCATTGATTTCGTAAGGCAAGCAGTACCCAAATACGTCAACTCTCGTAAAAGAAACTATCTTTGTTCACGTTGAAAAATTCATCGATTATTAAAAAAATATTTTTAGTTTTAAAAAAATCCTGCACTATTCGATAGTACTACTAAAGGTAAATCGTTCTGCTGCGGGAAAACAACCTCTAAAATTTCAGCATGTATAATATAAGGTCTAACTTTATCAACTTAATTCCTTTTAGGGGGTGATTAGCTGCTCTAATACAACAACTTTTACCACAGCTGATCAGTGGTCTAGAACAAAAAGGTGTATTTATCGCTAAATTTTGTGTCTGAAAGTGCTTGTACTTATCAAATACAACAACTTTTATTAAAAGTTCAACATCGAAATACTGATACATATAACTCGCCTATTAGGGCAGCAGAATCAGTGCAGAAACAGAGAGTGCACCTGTATATTACGCACACACATTGTGCACTATAATATCTTCCGCGCAGTCGGCTAATCTCTGTTGGGATTGGCCACTGTAGTCGAAATTCGGCTAGGAGGACATTATTACCAGTGGCCGCCGTTTCCAAAGCCGAAATTCGGTAGGAGAATAGTATCACTACGAACTTAGGAAGGCACATGGTTACCTTAGTTCGACTGTCTAACTGCGTCCTCGCCTGCAGGGTATAGGGGTGCGGGGGTAGACGTAAACAGGATCATGAGTGTTTCGGGCGGCATACAGCCGCTTGCTTGTGACTTGATTGGGTGATTTGAATTTAGAAAATAATGCGAATTCCTAATTTCTATTTTATTGCGACTATCAGAAAACAGTTTATCAATTTGAAATTATAATATAATAAGTCAGCCTATTAGATCCCACTGCTGGGAATAGGCCTCACCTCAACTATGAGGAGGAACGAGCCATACTTCACCACGCGGGCTCAGTGCGGATTGGTGGAGGGGTGTATGTAAGGAAAGTGACAAACCTTACTGTCAGAAGTTATCAAGTCGCCCTAGGGCCTCTGACTAGGCTTAACGACTAATACCACAGATATTAGCCGGGACCAACTGCTTAACGTGCCTTCCGAAGCACGGAGATGCTTGTCATGGACGTCACTTAAATGGTCGGAATTTGAAATTATCAGGACTTTAAAGATAGAAGGACTAAGTGCACAAATGCATAGACATTACGAAATGCCGTTCAATAATATCTAATAATAAGGTTGTCTGGAAGAGATCGCTCTTAGCGATAAGACCGCCTAATTTGTACATCTTTCTATGTAAATTGTATTGTTGTTACTTTTATGGTGTGCAATAAAGAGTTATCTATCTATCTATCTAATAATACTAATTCAAATTCCACTTAATGTGCATTACCTCCGTAGACTAGGATTACGCAAAACCAAATATGGCCCACAAGTACGTAATAAAGTCCAATATAAGTCCTTTTAAAACTACAACTTGCTGGGTTCAAGTGCGTTACATTATAAGGGCTACTTCACACAAGTGCTACCTTACAGTAAACCTGATGTTTTGTGATAAAACCCAATGACATTTCTTGCTTAAATATGTTTTTTTTTTAACTAAATACTTTTTATTTAAAAAAATAGTTTAATTTGAAGAAAGATGAAAATTAATTAAAACTAGACACAATGCATGTTTTTTTTATTATTTGAAGTTTAACTCTTGCAAATATCTACCTAGGTAGGTATGACAGATAAATTACTACATCATATTTTTTACGAAATTGATTAAAAATTATATTTCTGCGTAAAATCTATTTACTAAATATAACTACTCCTTGTGAAAATTTTGTAAATATCGGCTATTTGTGGTGTGCCAAAAACAATGTATAATAAATTGTTCCAACAATCACACCAATTACCTAGTCCTAAACTAAGCGGAAGCTTGTGTTATGGCCACTAGGATAACGGATAAACATACTCATATACGGTTATAAATATTCATGATATGAGGTACAAATGCTCGTGCTCATCACACAAACATTTGCCCCTTGCGGGATTCGAACCCGCAACCGCTGGTTTTGTAGTCCGGGGTGCGAACTACACCAAGACGGTCGTCGATGCTTGTTATATATCTTAAATTTCACTTTTCCAGCAGTGCGTACCGCCCCTAAACGTAACGTATGAATGCCGCGGTAGAAACTGCGGTATGGCCACGAAATACATTTTCACTCGTTGTGTTCCGCGATCACGCAAACACTAATCAACTACATGCCTTAAGTATCAATAAAAACTGGCTAAGTGTGAATAGGAAGGCGCTGAAGGTTCTTTCAAGATAACTGAAAGTTTGTTCAAGATAGCTGAAACTATAGCTATCTATAAATATATATATTTTTTTTGTCTTAAGTAACTAAGAAATTGCTTTTGAATCAGGTGCCTCATGCATGCCAAACGCATGTTAAGTCGTTGGTTCTGTGCCTGGTCTATTTTTAGTGATGCCGTTCGAAACCCGTGTGCACTGTATTATCTCCTGCATAGTTTGCTGATCTCTGTAGATCTGTAGATTTTTCTGTGTAAATCGCTGTACTTACTGTATTTTCTGTTATGGTGTGCAATAAAGAGTTATCTATCTATTGAAGCTTGGTATAAGAATATTTTTATCGAATATCTAGAAGGGTACCTTACTACATTTTTAATGAATTTAATAAGTTTTTTTTAATGTAGAGCTTGGAATTAAAAAAAAACTCAATTAAATAGGGTTTTAAAGACCCACACAAGAGACACTTTAATTTTCTGCAGCCCTTTCCAATCCGGCCAGGAGCTTAAGTGCCGTCTTGAATTCTACCCGTCATTACATTGTGATAGCAACGTAATTTCAATTAATTTATTCTAGTTTTCCCACGGTTCTATTATCATTCGCGTGGAACCCTAAACACGCGTCGAACATAGCTTCCGAAGACGCGTCACAGCGTAAAGCACTAATCAACTACTCAAAGGAATGCGTCCAAGAAATATGAAACGGATTATCCGCGGCTCTCGGTGCGATTACAAAACACGGTACAGTCGGCATCAATAAGCGTGCAAAAGGAAATCGATTAGGCCAGCCTTTTAGACTACGGCTGTACCTAGACATGACTGTAGCTCTATATGTTTTTTTTTAAATATTTGCGATTGACTCTAGTCTAAGCCAGACGTGGCGTAGACAGTCGCCGGTGGAGCGAGATCACTCAGAAGGTTCTGGCACTCCCACTCACCGGCGGAATACGACAAACTGCTTGGCGCCGGGCTCCGATGGGAGGGTAATAGCTACCAGGTAGCTTTAAGGGAGCCTACTATCGCTGATAGGATCGTTCAGCGTCGTTGCCCGGGGTGGACCACTAGGAAGTAGATCTTTAACCACCCCAATGTATACGTGTGTTTGGAATCGAACTTCCGAAACCGTACCTACGTATTGTATATTAAATTTCAATAGACAATTAACATACAAACATTCCTCATCCCTAGGAATAGTCTTTAGTCAATTGAGTTTTTAAAAATTTTATATTTTTGTTTATATTTGACATAATGTGTACTTTTAATGAAAAGAAGGTGTGAGTGAGCCGAAAAACTACATATTATGTTAAAAAAAACTTTAAAAGATACTACTCCGAAAAAAGTTAGTTTCAGTGCTTATTACCCATGATTGCGGACTAAGAACTAAAGAACGGTCACTAGATTAGTGACCGTAACTTTTAATTTCATAAACACAGCAAAAGTTTCCAGAGCTGACTGTACCGACTTTCATTCGAACATTGCGAATCGAAAGATTTAGTGATAAACCAGTAG
The DNA here is from genome assembly GCA_949316185.1 of Pyrausta nigrata. Lineage (NCBI taxonomy): Eukaryota > Metazoa > Arthropoda > Insecta > Lepidoptera > Crambidae > Pyrausta > Pyrausta nigrata. Next base: position 2,856,645 of record OX438943.1, read on the forward strand.
AACAATATGAGCGATTTCTCGTGTGAATTAGACTCTGAGCTGAAAGTTTACTATTGCAAGATTATTGCTACTTTGTAAAAACAAGATTGTTATTATAACTGTGACTTAGGTCTAATTATGTTTGATGTGGTTTGTTAGGTAAGTTTTTATCTATTTTCTAAGTCAGTATTTGCACATGTGATTACTCTAGCTAGTGTAATAAATAAATAAATAAAATAGCCTCTTACTAAAATAGACTTATAACTATTGACAAAATTATTTAGCTTAATAGCGACTGTGTTCCACGATACTCCAGTTAGTGCAATATGTGAAAATTACAATAATCGAATTCCATCTCCCTTTCTCCTCTGTGTGTCGTTTTCTCATTTCTGGGGGTTGCGACCTCCAATTATGTTTTTTTCTACACAAGGATCTTCCATTTGTTACGATCTTTGGCGTCATGGATGGCGTGTGGTGCTTATTCTTTCAAAGGATGCTAATTAATTTACCTAGTCTTTTAGTTAGCAAATAAACTATTATATTTATAAAAAAACAACATTTGAATTGGGGAACTGTGAGAAAGGTGCATAACACTTGTTACTTTCATACAAATTATTTTAATCCATATAAGAATTTCATCTTCCAAATCAGATTTGAAAGTTCTTAGCTACGCTTTCAAAATCGAATCTCCATGAAATTTCGCATAAGCCATGGCTGTGTTATGGTACTGCAAGTAGAGTATTTTTGTCTTAAACAGACCTTAACTAGAAGTTATGTTAAACAAAAAAGAAGTGCAGAATTTAGTACTATGTAAGTATTTTTATTTAAAAAAAATATTACCTATAGATCCATTTAAAGCAACTGTTACATTCTTTTTAAATGATTATAACCTAGATTCAAAGATTTAGGTAACCTAGATTTAAGTAGCTATTACCAGCATGGGCCTTGGAGCAGTGGTAGGTTTAATGTATTTTTTTAATGATTTTCAAACAAACTAACTACCTAATTTAAACACAATTTCATTCCTTTTTTGAAACTCACTTGTTTTTTTAGGACTGACAATAAATATGTGATTAGTACGTAATGGGTTTTTAGTGTTAGTCCATTTTAGAAATCGATAAAAGCAAAGCCTTGTCACCTAATGTGACTTTAGGAGAACTAGCTTGACATAAGAAACTACTTACTCATAAAGTAAGGTATTTTTAAACTTCTCAGCGGCATTCTCTGTGTAATCCATAACAGCTAGCTCACGTAGACCTATCTAAATCCTATCAATCTGAATGGGGTTTCCGAATCGTATTCTAAGGCTTAGTTATACTAAGTAACTGTTATTAAAACTGTACGATGGAAATATAATTATAAAATATTTATTTATTTATTAAAACTTTACTGCACCAAAAAAGAAAGTACAATTGGTTGACTTAATGCCTTAATGCATGCTCTACCAGTCAATCTTTCTTTAACTAAGACAACACAGTAGGAGCGTCGGCGCAGTGGCTATCGGGTTGCCTTTGCGGGAGGAGCCGGGTTCGATGCCACGTGGCGCCATGTACCAATGACTTTTTCTGTACATTAGTTATTTCACTAACCGATGCTCTTACGGTGAAGGAAAACATTGTGAGGAAACCCGTACACTTTCAGACAGCTGATTGTATAATCATGATCCAAAACTGGTCAGGTTCCTCTGTTGACAGGGCCACGGAGGTCAGATGGCAGTCGCTCCACTGGAATTACCTGATCTGCTTAATCCTGGATCATGGTCAGCGGACCCTGAGCCCTCGTGTGCGAGTACACAACCTATATGCCATCTATCTCAGTTAACCTACACCTATACTTAATCATGATGATGAAGGAATCATGATAATTCCATCACGCAACCACAATAGTAACCACAAAAAAACTCATTTAGAAAATTAAGAAATAAAACTGATCTTTCTCGCTGATTTTCGACGTTTCTCACAGTTTAACTAACTGTCCAGAGCCTTAAGTTCTGATAGTTCGAAAATAAGTATAAGTATTTTTTTATTTTGATGTTGCTGTCAAAACGATGGCACACTTCATGATTCCAAATTCCAAACCCCTTCGCCTAGTAATTGTTAATAATTAACATACCCTTTCTTCAGCATCGAGGACGTTACCCCTGTCGCATCGCGTGGTGACGCGTTCTATAGCACAGTCATAATAAACCGTAATCATCTATGCAGGTTAGGTAGGCATGCTATGCGTCTGCGCAGCACGTACTCGTACACTCGGCGACGAGTGATTGGTATGTGGTGACATCGACTTCGAGATGTAATTTTTGATTGATTTTTTTTATAATTTTTGATTGCAGTATTACGAAATTAAATTAAAAAAAAATGCTCACAAAAGTTGATGGACCGTGTCATCCGGTGGTTCGTAAAGACTTGCAAACAAATTGCTTTAGTTTTAAAAATAATTATTTTTAATTTCGTTCAAACTTGCAAATAATTTTCTTAAATTAAAAAATAATAAGACATTTAATGTTATCATCTGATATTACATTTGTATGCTAACATCATACTCTTATGACCAAAAACCACATTGAATAACACACAATTTTTAATTGTTTACTAGTATTACTGCTTAAAAAGTGTCAGTGTAGTTTAAAAAAATGTTTTCCCTCACGTCAACTTCCAATTCATATATTTGGGAAAATTTATGCGTTTAAAAAATTGCAGAACAGAGGTACATAAAACGAATCACAATAAAATGGTTAAATTTAGTCTGCAAATCGGGACATTATATTTTTGTTCTGCAATTCGGAATCGCCATAACATTTTTTTGTGTCTGATTATACTCATGTCATCAACACACTCGACAGCCGTGCCGATATTTGTTTACGAGTACGAGTGTACGCGACTATTAAGTACTGTGGTAACCTGACCCTAGCTTGGACTGGACTGTACCTACCTACATGTAAATACTCCTAGATGGAAAGAGTTAGAAGCTAGAGGTTGACCGGGATCTCCTGAAAATTGCAGGATTTGAAATCTAGGGAAAAAAACAACGGAAAGAAACTGTTGATCAAAATTACAACAAAACGCTGAAATCAAGATGAGTTTAAATTAAACTGTTTCCGCTGGGAAACATTTACTGTTAGCGTGGAAAGCGATAATTTGTAGAAATCGTAGGTTTTATTTTTTACCCGACTGCGGAAGGAGGGTTATGTTTTTCGAGAGTATGTATGTATGTATGTATGTTTGTATGTATAATTGTTGGGCACGCCCTACAGCCCAAACGACTGGAACGTTTTTGACATATGAGGTGTCGTTCATTGTGAGAGTGACATATAAATTTAAAAAATGGCGCCCGCAAATGGAAATAAAGGCGGGAGGGGGTATTGATTTTTTCCATACCATAGCAATATGGGTATCAAATGAAAGCCAGTAAAAAGTCCATTTCAAAAATATTAAATTTTTTGTAGTCAGGTTTTTTGTTTTTTTCGAAAAGTATGTTTACTTGTTTAATAATGTTGATGCGCGATTACAAATAATACTGAGTTAGGGAGGTAAAGTCAAGGTTTTGAAGTTTCTACTAATAGCTATGCAAAGTTATTGCGAAAAATCTCTGTAGAAAGTACAGACAGCATTTAGACAATATACGAAGAATGCCGCCACTTACTGCAAACTAAAGGTGCTTGTGGCGCAGCGGCGGCAGCGCTTTGGTAGTGATACCAAAAGTTAAGCAACCCACGGCGCGGTCGTGATTGGATGGGTGACCATTCCGACCATTTAAGTGACGTCCATGACAAGCATCTCCGTGCTTCGGAAGGCACGTTAAGCAGTTGGTCCCGGCTAATATCTGTGGTATTAGTCGTTAAGCCTAGTCAGAGGCCCTAGGGCGGCTTGATAACTTCTGACAGTAAGGTTTGTCACTTGCCTTACATACACCCCTCCACCAATCCGCACTGAGCCCGCGTGGTGAAGTATGGCTCGTTCCTCCTCATAGTTTAGGTGAGGCCTTTTCCCAGCAGTGGGATCTAATAGGCTGACTTATAAAGGTCGTATCGATGCCGGATTTTCACTGTAGTGCTTAAAATGATATAAACTAACGATTTTAACAATAAAAAGGGCATGAGACAAAATCGGGGTTTTTAAAACACTGCACTTAAGTGCTTATGCTATTTAGCAACTATTTGGTATTAGGGCTACCAAATATATATACGACGAAAAATATATATACGATACCTATGCTACCACCAGTTTAGAGCTAGGTGGGCTGTCTAGAAGTAACATTAAAATAAGCTCAGGGGTTCCCAAACTCCCGGGCCCGCTGTGGCGCCCTGTAGAGTAACCAAGGGCAGCTTAATTTGTATTCTACTACTTTGAATACTATAATTATTTTGCTACAACAGCATAGTTAACCTACTGTAGGAACGCTGCCAAAAACTGATTAAGCTTGGAAACCCCTGGAATAACATATACTAAATTTATTTTATTACTTCAAAATAACATACGTTTACATAAAAAGTTAATAATTAAAATTGAATTAAAAAATGCTTGAAGCATCTCCATTTGACAACCGGAGCGACTACTCTTTAACATACTATAACAACAAAATTAAGACTACCTAAACTTATTTCAACCGTGTCAATAGCAGAAGCGTGATACCAAACAAAGTGTGCCTCGTTACCTATGCACGTGGCTTGCACCTTATGTGAATTACATAGAGCACATTTTACATTGACAAGTGAGTTTTAAGTTGGTAAAGCTAACGGTCAGTTACCTCCTACCAAGTCATGAACGCCTGGTAACGGGCAATGTTTACTCAATAAAAAAGCTGTCTGTCACGATCGTATTAAATATTTTTTGTTGTGCTTTTAGGCTATGATATGGGTTCGAATGATATAACATGGCATCTCGTAAATCATCATTTTCTTTTGTTACATATTTAATTTAAAATGTATTTATAAGAGTAGTAAACTTTATAAAACAAATAATATACTGCTGATCTGCAAATAAAAAGTTATTTTAGAACAAGTTAGACAGTTTTTTGACGTTTACTATTTTAGGCTCCTTTTAACCACACTGGCCTGCCAAAAACAGAGAAAAAAACACACTGACAAAACGTGTGATGCTCCGCCGCAGAGCCACCACCTTAAAAACCAATCATTTATATCCTTATTCAATGTATATCAAACGAACATAATGTACGTGTGGCCGAGATCACTGTACGTGTATTAGGTTCGAATAAAATAGTCATTCACACAGCAATGGAGTGCACTTTAGGATGGATTTTAAAAAAATAGTTATGTTAAAGTTAGCATTAGAAACCCAAGTTCTCGTACGGTCGGCCAAGAATGTTGTCTGTTGTGACAAAATCAAATTGACGTGTAGATAAAAAAGCGATAAGGTTAAACTCAATTATGACCTTTTAAACAATGGCAGAGATGCACCTGACGTATTATTAGTACTAGCTGTCAGAATATTGTTGCATGGATAAAATAACCCTGTTGTTCTATGACGCGCAAATGACTTTTAACCTTAGGGCGATAGACCACTTTCTTAGCCTGACCATACCTAAAACAAGTTAAATTACAGTATCCGATTTAAAAAATGTCGAAAACTTTGTTAATCTCTTATTCTCAGTTACTAAAGTTGTCAGAGACAGAACATCAAAATATTGCAATTAATCGAGAGAAATATATTCAAATCGAACGTGTCTACACTCGATATAAGAAAGAGTACCGTTATAACCAAATCAGGCCATGATTTTTCAACGTACTTCCTCACATAGCACGCATGCTATAATCTTCGAGATTATAGTAATCGTAGGTAATCATGGTAAACTAAATAAGTTAGAAAGCGAACATCTAGAGCGGATAGCACGACGCCTATTTTCTGCGGGGTGTGACGAATCGGATGATCGGATAGATTTTTGTCTCACAGAATATTATGGAGTATTCAAGGGCACTTTATGGTGGAAAATTAAGGGAGATTGCGTGAAAGTGGAACCAATGCGATAATTTAGATAGCGGGTCGCGAGTTTGCAATTTTTCTTCAGCGGTCAATTTAAAATGGTTTGGGTGATTAAATTAAATTGTTTCTACAAACACACCAACTACCTAGCCCCAAACTAAGCGTAAGCTTGTGCTATGGTGACTAGGATAAAAGATAGACATACTTATATACATTTATAAACATCCATGACTTAGGTACAAATGCTCTTTCTCATCACACAAACATTTGCCCCTTACGGGATTCGAACCCGCAACCGCCTGGTGTAGAAGTCCGTGGCGCGAACCACTACACTAAGACAGTCGATTGATTCGCTTAGCTTAATTTGTTTTTAAATTTTTTTTTCCATTTATTATCAAATAAAAGATCTTATAAAACATGTAGGTACTAACTTAGTATAAAAACCACTAGGGTAGGGTAGGGTATTTGTCACACCGTCCACTTTTAATTTATCTAAGCTCTAAAATATGACCAGTAGAGAATGCTGCCACGATATAACGACTAATACCACGGATATTAGCCGGGACTAACTGCTTAACGTGCCTTCCGAAGCACGGAGATGCTTGTCATGGACGTCACTTAAATGGTCGGAATGATAACCCATCCAATCACGACCGCGCCGTGGGTTGCTTAACTTCGGTATCACTACCAAAGCGCTGCCGCCACTGCGCAACAAGCACCTCATTATTGACCTAATTAATGTAAAACTAATCAAATCATAGTACATTATTTTGATCATTGAGTCTACACAGACAAGTTGCAGGCAACAGCTGGTTCATTATCTTGTGTCAGTATCTAAATTACTTTTCCATGCTTAACACATTTCATTACCTTAAAGGGATTTAATTTTTTTTGCGCGAAGAGGGAGGAATTGTGCGTTTTTATCCCCTACTAATAACGAATTTGCCACTGCAAACAACACTTAGCTTCCCGTAAGCCGCTAACCATCCTAGACAACATATTAAAGGATATTAATCAAAGCCAGGCCCAGATTGCGTCTTGGCCCTAGGCTATATTTCAAAAGTCTTGTTTTGAATTATAATTTCACTGGTATTTTTGAAATAATCTAACGGCTACGGGTTTAAGAGTAACACTTAATCACAAAATTCTTAAATTAATCACATAATTAATTCTGCAATCACAAAAAATAACCTCAAAATGCCTTATCTGCCATTGAATTCCTCTTAAACCCCTGATTATTTTTCAAAAATATTGTTTGTGTGTATTGTTTCAAATATTTATATATTTTATCCGAACATTTTGTAAAGACGCATGATGACACAAAGTGGACCGAGTTTCTATAGAGTTTTGGTCAATATCCTTTAACTACTGGACCGTTTGTAAGGTAGCTCTGTTGACTGGACTATACACCTAATGAAATAAAGCTAATAATACGGTCTAGTCTAGTCAAGCAGTAAAACATATCTTATTCATCCCAATTAATAAAACCGAGACTTAAATACTCATAACAAATTACTGCGATACAAATCAGGAATTATACGTTTCATAAAACGGTTGTGAATTAAGAATTACGACGTACACACAAGTTTATATCATCCGCCTTGCATTTAGAGAGGAAATCGTAAACTTTCCGGCCAGATATTAGTCATGCAAGCAGATAGATCGAAGAAATAATACGTCTTCGTTGAATAGAGTGCTTCCGATTGTAGTGAAGGAATACTTGGTATCAATATTTGCGAATAAAAAGTAATGCCATTAACAAAAGTGCTTAGGGTGAAATATCAAATCCTAACTAATATTTTAAATGCGAAAGTAACTTGTGCGTTACGCCGAAACTACTGAACTGATATTTAAATGAAATTTAATACAGAGATAGTTTGAGACCCTGGGAAGGATATAGGCTACTTTTAGGAAGGTAAAATCGGGGATGAACGGGGCCGAAGTCGCTGCTAGTCTGTCGAAAAAGCAACGTTAGGTCGATCTGTGTCTGCTGATGATATGATAGGGATTTTTACAAATTCGTCATAGATCTTATTTATCATAAATCTGCTAAGTTGTTCGCTCTATTCGGGTTATAATAAGACCGTACAGATTAGCCATTGCGTACTTTTTCAAGGCCTGTTATCTGGGTTGAGAGACCACTTGTACAAGTCTGGATTAGCTGATCCAGAAGGTCCACTTGCGTCCTGATTTACTGATCCGGACTGCCGCAGTTGGCTTTTAACTCAGATAATAGGCCTTAAACAAATCCAGATTAGCTAATCCGGACGTGTGCAAGTGGGCCTTAATTTGAAAGAGTCTAAAACCCGAAATAATTACCTGATTCGAGAAGTTAAGTCAATCTAGGTTATTCGCATTACCATTGAATATGTGTTTTCTCACTGGCAGCCGTGTCAACCGTTAAAAATTCAATGTAAAAATTCGATAACAAAAATTCGAATACTATTTTGAACAGTTTTCAGGAATCTTACAGCTAAGAATCGAATATTTAATACAGCGGAAGAGTAAGGCTATTTACAAGTTTCTACTTCCGACTTTATTTATTTCACTCTGGTTGAACTAAATTACTTACATTTGATGAATCCACACTCGTTTGCACCTACCAATTACATCACTGATGACCTTTCTTTCTGCTTAAAATAAATCTATAAAATTTAATAAAAACATGCGTGTTATTTCTATTCTAACAACAACTTGCCCAACTTTCGCAGCTTCTCAAGACCTCATAAAAATTAACAATTAGTAAAAATTACGTGTCTTCGTCTCTTATCTTATTATCTTTTCAATTAGATATTGTGAATGTGGTAAACGCTTGTGTAGCTGACATTACTGCTACTTGACAAGGAAACAGCATGTGTGGGAAAGAGATACAAAGCCTATTGTTTTGGCCCCGCCGCGAGAGGGCGCCTATGAACCTTTGTTTTAAAGTCGCTCTGTCTGACGCTGACCTTAGGTCTGATAGGAGCAGTGGGAATGAAGTGACCTAGATGAACAGGTTAATATATCTATATGAACAAATGGTGTGCAATGAACAGTTATATAAAGTTACTACAATAGATAGATTATTGAAGAGTTATTTACCTATGGTCACTACTAAGATAGATAACTCTTTGTTGCGCACCATAATTTAATAATTAGCTAATTTAAACAGAAACATGAATAATGTAGGCGTTCTTTTCGCTATGAGCAATCTCTTCCAGACAAATTTTAAACTTATTAGGGCAAAATAAACTTTCAGCTTGTAGTATTTTAGTACCTACAATGGTGGTCATATAATTAAGAACGCTAACTTAAAATGAAGATTTTTTTCAAACTAAGACATAAAACTAATTGCATGCAACTTTTTGTATTTCTCTCGGTATTGTAAAACTTTTCCATAAATCCTTTCAAAGGGTCCAATGACCTAAAAAAAGAATATTTTGGTGAAAACAACCCTTCAGCAATCTCAGCGCGCACTATTCGAAGACGTTTGGTAGAAGAAAAGTTGCACGGTAGGGTAGCAAGAAAGGTACTTATGTTGAAGCTTTGCCATAGGCAAGCCCGGCTTGCATTTGCAAGAAAGTATGAAAACTGGACTGTGCGACAGTGGAAAAATGAACTTTTTTCTGACGAGACGAAAATAAACAGAGTATGTTCTGATGGAAAACGATATGTGCGACGTCGCCCGAATGGATCGATTCCAATACAAAAATATACTGGAAGAAACAATGTTACCTTATGCTAAAGAAGTCCTACCGGTTATTTGGACATTCCAGCATGACAATGATCCAAAGCACACTACACGCACCGTAAAGGAATTCCTCGCAGCGCAATCAGTTTCTGTCTTAGACTGGCCAGCTAACAGCCCAGATCTAAACCCAATAGAGAATTTGTGGTTCGAAGTAAAGAAAAAGGTTCAAATACACAGTGTGGGAATTTAAGAGCGCTGTACGACGTTTTTTTTAGAAGAATGGAACTCTATTTCTCTTGCGAAATGTCAAAAATTAATAGAGTCAATGCCTCGCCGGTGTAAAGCTGTTATTAAAAGCCGTGGTTTGCTGTTAACTATTTTTTAGTTAAAAATGTAATTAATTGCTTTTTAAATTTCCTGCTCTACATATTATTGTAATTTTTTTAATGTACGTGTCATACGAAACAATTCTCGAGCAGTTTAATAAATCGTTCTTAATTATTTGTCCACTTTCAGTACTATTTGAATGTGTCAATTTGGTAAAATAAATTAAATTTGAGAACAAAATAATTAGCGATTATCTTCTTTATTCCTAATCCACGTTGCTCTATTAATGTGGATATTTTATAACATAAATAGGTGCTTCTCAGAAGGTACACATCTTTGTATATGACATGATTCAAACAAAAACTTCTAGAACTTTAAATCGTTCTTAATTATATGACCACAACTGTATATAAAAAAAATTGGCTTGGGATCAACCTAACATGGACCAGCAGCATCTATCACAATTGCAAACAAATTTCAATACTTACTTACCTGTTTCAGAATTACCTATTTTTACCTATTTCTTATACTTACCTTTCAGAATTGCAATAGTACCTAGCTTTAAAACTGACGTCTCTGCAATTAATGAAGAAATGTCGATTCATGAAGTAATGCCATGGAATTTCAATTTATTGAAATCGCGATAGGTTTTAAATTAAACGATAGCTTTGCTAAAACGAAACATAATGTATTGACACTGTGTCTCAATAAATCGCTGCCACTGCTAAACATCAAGCTACTACAACACGTCAAATTTGTGTTTTTAAATGGTACCTACATTCACTGTGCAATATTTTACTTTTCTATACGTCACCAATGGAATATGTAAATAAAATTGAAAGTATTCAAGTTAACGTAACATCTGACACTAAGGTTTGTCACTTGCCTTACAGACGGGGTGTCTGTCTACCATCCGCACTGAGCCCGCGTGGTAGAATATGGCTCGTACCTCCTCACAGTTTAGGTGAGGCCTTTTTTCCAGCAGTGGGATAATATAGGCTGACGTGAAGTTAAGGTAAAAAAGAAAAAAACCTGCACAAAAAAAGTATCATAATTTAAAACTCCCCCTTTATGCGGTGTGATGCATCTTGAACTTGAGAATGCAGCTGCTAACCAGTCGCTAATTAGATAATTAGGCGGCCACTCGAAGAGGTAAATGCGCCTCTGACTGGTTGTAGAATAGCCACTGAACAGACAACGATTTGAAGTTAGCATAACCTGATTTGTAACTCCATTCATGCTTAGCCAAGGTTAAGAGCTGAGATAAGAAAACAAACGCGTATTCTACGCAAATAATCAGTAACGCTTTTCAAGTAATAATAATTACGGTCAAAAGGGTTATGTCAACGACCACGCTGTTGGCCCAGAAGGCGTGGCCAGCTGGATGCCTATAAAAACCGACTGGGGAATAACTGCCCAAAATCGTGGAGATTGGTAGGTAAATTAATAAATAAATTGTTTCAACAAACACACCAATTACCTAGCCCCAAACTAAGCGTGAGCTTGTGCTATGGTGACTAGGATAACGGATAGAAATACTTAAATACATATAAACATCCATGACTTAGGTACGAATGCTCGTGCTCAGCACACAAACATTTGCACCTTGCGGGATTCGAACCCGCAACCACCTGGTTTAGAAGTCCGGTGCACGAACGACTACACCAAGACGGTCGTCTACACCAAGAAGGTAAAAGAGTAGATAGGCCTTTGCGCACGTGCTCTTAATAATAATAATTTCGGCTGTCGTTCATTAACTAAACTCTAAAAGGCTTCGTTACAACTTTTTTTTTTTTTTTTAAATAAGAGGCAGAGATTTTTCGCCATCTCATCTGGCAGTAAGCGATGATGCGGCCAAGGATATAACAACTGATGAAAGTTTAATTTTAATTAAGTAAGGTTAGTCCATCATCATCAAATTTAAGAGCTAGGCTCTTGTCGGTGGAGTTTTTTTCCATTCCTCTCTGCTTTCCGCCCTTCTCTTAACCTCCTGATACGACCCGACATTTATATTTTCTATTATTTGCTGCATGTAGCTTATTCTTGGTCTTCCTCGCTTCCTTTTCCTTCTATTCTTCCTTCTATTATCGTTTTAATAAAATTATCGTGTCGAATCAGGTGGCCTAACATTCGTCCCCTCCTACACTCTATTGTTTCCATCAATCTCCTATTTTCCCTAACCATGGACAAAACTTCTTCATTTGTTTTCTGCTCCGTCCAACTTATACGCTCCATTCTCCTCCAGCACCACATCTCGAAGGCTTCCAGTCTCTCTCTGTCCCTCTTTGTCAATGTCCACGCTTCACATCTATAGAGTGCTATACTCCAAATGTACACTTTAACAAGTTTTTTGCGAACTTTGCTTGATATTCTGGCCTTGAGCAGGTGCTTTTTTGCATTATAAGCTTGTCTCGCCATCGCTATCCTTGCTTTTATATCTGGTGTACATCTGGAGTCACTAGTTATCAAGCTACCTAGATATTTGAAGGTTTTAACCTGTTCTATTTTTGTGTTATTTATTGAGATAGGGCTATATTTTTCCTTTTTAGAAGCAATTAGTGTTTTTGTTTTATTTATGTTAATTTTGAGACCAAATTCTTTAAAAATAGTGTCCATTTCTGTAACCAGTTCTTCCAACTCCAATCTGTTTTCTGCAATGGCTGCAATATCGTCGGCAAAACGAATGAATTTAAATACGTCCCCATTAATTTTGACGCCCCCCTTTTTTGATTCCGTTATTCTGCGTATCGCACATTCTATGAATAAATTAAAAATTAGCGGTGAAAGTGGACATCCCTGCCTAACTCCCTGTCTTATTTTTGCCTTTCCGTTTTCCTCTCCTACTTCTATTACCGTTTCTTGGTTTTTATATAATTCATAAATAATCCTTCTGTCTTTATAATCCAATCCAGCTTCTTTGAGTACTTCCATCATTATTTTCCAATTGACCTTATCGAACGCGTTTTTCTAAGTCGATAAAAGCTATATGTGTGTCTATGTCAAAATCCAGACTCCTGTCTATTACCAATCTCAAAGCTAGTATCGCTTCTCTAGTTCCATTCTCTTGCCGAAACCCATATTGATCCGGTCCCAAAAAGCACTCTGTTAACGGTCTTATTCTGTTCTGAATTATTTTTATTAAAATTTTACTTGCCTGTGAAATAATACTTAATGTTCTATGTTCTTCGCATTTGAGTGTGTTTGCTTTTTTCGGTAGTGTTACACCGGTTCTTAAACTGCGGTGTGGAAGGCAAGAGGGAAACCACCACACTATCTTTCCTAATTTGGAGTTTTATGAATATGGACAACAATAATAAAGTAGTTCTTGACAACGGGCTTCCACGATGTAATATGCCGTGGCGAGCAAGGCTGATTCGGTCGTCATCCAGCGAAATCCTTGTAAAGTTGGCACATGGAATGTGAGGACGATGCTAGCATCGTCTCTAGAGCCGGTTCTTCTAATTTCCCCGGCTCTAGAGCCGGGGAAATTAGAAGAAGTAAAGATGGAAATGGACAGACTCAAAATTGATATACTGGGATTAGCTGAAGTAAGATGGGGAGGAAGTGGAGATTTTTGGAGTGGTGAATATAGAGTAATATATACGGGAGAGAAACAAGGATCTAATGGCACCGCTATAATATTAAATAAAAAATGGGGTTTAAACATAGAAAATACCATACACCTTAGTGACCGATTAACAGCAGTTAAGATAAAAGCTAAACCATTTGATATTACTTGACTGCAAGTTTATATGCCCACGAGTGGCCACCCAGATGAAGAGATAGAAGAGATATATGACAGCATAGATTCAATTTTAGATACAGTTAAAGATACAGATAGTTCGATTATTATGGGTGACTTCAATGCGGTGGTCGGTGAAGGAAAGGAAGAAAACTCAGTAGGAAGTTTTGGGTTGGGAAAGAGAAATGAGAGAGGGGACAAACTGGTACAATTTTGTAAAGAAAATGATTTGATTATTACAAATACAATGTTTAAGCAACCAAAAAGAAGACTCTATACGTGGAAAATGCCGGGAGATATTGCTAGATACCAGATTGACTACATAATAATTAAAAGTAAATTTCTAAAACAGAAAAGTTTGTGTAAGACTTTACCTGGGGCCGATTTAAATTCTGATCACAACCTTCTTATAAGTCTACACAATTTTAAAACTAAGCAACTAAAAAGAAAACACAAACCAAAGAACTTGGATCTCAATAAACTTAAGGATATAAATAGTGATAGTAAAGTGCAATATAGTAATAAAGTAGGTCATAAGTTAGAGCAATTTATTAATAGATGTAAGAATAACATTCAAAATATTAATATTGAAGAAAGGTGGAATGAAATCAAAAACATAATATAAGAGTTTATGATGAAACGGGGGAAAATGGAAAAAGCCTACAATATAATTAAACAAATGGACAAGAAACATAAGAGACGAAGTACAGCTATATTAGATAAAGAAGGGAAAATACTAATGGACTCTAAAAAATTGTTAAAAGATGGATAGAGTATATAGAAGAGCTTTATTCAGGAGAAGGGATGTCAGAAAGCTATATGGAAAAAGAAGAAGATGTAGATACTTTAGAACTGGGACCTCTGATATTGAAAAAAGAATTCGAAATAGCTTTGAAATGTATTCAAAATGGGAAAACAGCAGGAGTTGATAATATTTATATTGAGATAGTTAAATATGCAGCTTGAAATCAGTTGAAAGAGGAAATTTTTAATTTAATTCAAGAAATGTATAAAACAGGCAAAATACCTCAAGATTTTAATTTAAGGTTAGTCCAACCATGCAAAATAATTTCGAAATGATTTAGAACTGAATCCCAAAACCCGTTTCTTAAGCTTGAACTTGAAAGGTCAACAAAATATCATCATCAAAACACCAATTACTTCTGAAATTCGATTAAAATGACTACGCACCTAATGTCTTTCTGTGTCGACTCGTTAACTAGTTGGGCTGAACAAAAAACGATCTGGTTTGACTAAATAGCGGTGGAACGGTACTCGCGATCCTGTTACGAGTGTGGGAATTGAAGGTCGATGATCTTTGCGAGATTTGGATGGTTAAATATTAAAGTGCTATAGTTTTAAACAGAGTATGTGTGGATGTGCCAAACTTAACAGCCCGTTAGCTGTTTGTTTGTATCTAGTTTTAATAAACTCTTTAGTCCATTAGAAGAGGCAGCGTCATTCTGAAGTCTTTCATAATATCAGCAGTTTGTTTGTACCTATCTAGTTTTAATAAACTCTTTCCACTAGAGAGGGTAGCGTCTGTGAAGTCTTTGAGAATAGTAAGTGATCTTTTTTCGGAAGATTCTGATATATAATTAGTTGTTTGACCCTAAAATCCGTAGGCCCTAATTTCTTAACTCAATATTACACCTCATGTTTTGCCAATTTTGACGTTCAGTCACTTGAACGTCTTTGCCAATGGGAAAAAATGCCATATGTGATATAAAAACTAAAGTTTAATTTGGTTGGGGAATTTTGGTAAGTTTAAAATCAAATAAGCTTATTTACCTAGTTTGATGCAAAAAGTGCAGGTTTCAAGTAATTGAAATGTAAAAGTGATGGCGATAATGACTACTTACAACGACTTGACGATTCAATTGTAATTGAAATCAATCAACAGCTGCCATTGATTTGATCAATGTGTCATTATATTATTAATTGCTGCAAAACGGCATAGGTACTTACACTTAATAGTGCAATTAATCTGAACACCTGTAATTATGCCACTTAGTTATAATTCAAATCTGATTTGAACTTTCAAAAAGTAGTTATCCAAATTGAATTTAATTTCGCTCACAAAAATTAATCGACTGTGTCATCCGGTGGGACTCAAACCCACGTCCCTTCGCTATCCGGGCAAGTGCTTTTACCAACTGAGCTACGGAGGACGTTAGTAAGCCGACGAATTTTTGTAAGTGCTTGCTACGCCAGTGAGCCGGCGTTCGATTTCATCAATACTTGGGGAACGTACCCGCATGTATCCGATGGAAATATTTTTACAAATATTTTACCATCAGTTAAGATGAAATAAGCCTAACTTGTAATATTTTTATAACTAAAGCAATTATTTTGCAAGTTTTTACGAAATTAAATTTAATTTCGCTCACAAAAATTAAGTTCGAGTCCCACCAGATGACACAGTCGATAAATTTTTGTGAGCAAAATTAGTTATCCAATTTGAACTTTCAAATAGACTACAGATTTTTCTAAACCATTTTGTGACTTTAGTGGCCTCTCTATACTCGTCATTTATTTTAACTAAGACCAGAGTTCACCAAATTTTAAAGGTAAACTTCGATTGACGGTAAATTTTATAGAATTCCCATACAAAATATGCCGAATAATGCTAATGTACTGGCTGATTAAAAATTAAACATATTATTAAGTTAATAACATAAAATTAGTTTCAACATTTACCGGCTGCTTAAACATTATCTCAATACAATTTGAGTTCGTTGACGTTTGGTCTTTTTCAAAGCTAACGCAAGAATGCGATTGCAGTTTAGGTATTTTTTATCATCGAGAAATGATTCTTGGTCTATAGAAAGGTTATAGGCCCTATAGGTTTTGATGCCCCTGCGAAATGTTAGAAATTACGACTAAAACAGCCGCATTTTTGAACTGAGTTAATTTAAAAGCTTGATTTTTTCAGAACTTGAAGGGACCGCAGTATTAGTTATTTGATGGTAATTTCATATTGAAACACCACGCGTTCTTGAGAGAAAGGGTCATGACAGACATATATGGGTTGTTTTTTTCCTTTTGAGGTACGGAACTCAAAATATTATGCAAGATGAAAAAAAACAGTAATTTGTCTAAGCTTCTCTCTTATTCAAACCATAGTTCACCGATAACATTTGCACTACCATGGCTTCCATAGATTTGTGCAAGCTTTCTTTACGTTGCAATGATGTACTGAGAAACACAGTGTGTGACACTTCCTTAGCCATTGTTCTGGTAATGAACTCAATTTCGCATTACGCGAAAACAATGTAGTGATTACGATGTGGCGTTCGGTATTGGTGTTCTCAGATATACTTATAATAACTACTTGTTGTGACTGCGGAGAAACGAACGATATGTATTCTTTTCAAATAATAGGTGAGTGTAAGCGGCCCTATACTAAGAAGTAACGATTTTGCATTTTACGACTTCAACTAAGGTTTCGACCGTCTTCTAACCTGATCTTCCTCACTGGCCGTAGCGAGCACCCACAAAAACGTCCTCAGTGTCTATCAGTAGCATTCGCCCTGATAGCAAAGGGTCGTAGGTTCAAGTATCTACTATCTATAGTATTATAACAATGAGTTTTTACGTTTTACGTTTGGCAATGAGAACATTTATGATCCAAAGATTTCGTAAATATATTTTAATATTAAAATAAAAATTTTCGCATTCATTAATCTTGTGATAGGACAAAATAAGCACACAAGTTTATCTACGGAATGACTAAAGCTAAAATAAGCGTCGTAAGTGGTCGGCCCCTCGGCAATCGCTTCTATGCGCGCGCGCCGTGAAGCTGGGAAGTCGCCCGGGAGGTGGTACAGTCGGGCTGAGAAATATTATGTGTGCTGTAGGCACTTTTTAGAATTCTCTTTTTAGCTTTACACGAGCAATTCTTGTATATTTTTTTTATTTTTAAATGTTTTTGATCTAACGATACGGCTCTAACGATTTCGCTGCAATTTAGTATCGGAAGTGAAAAAACGATCTAGATTAGTCTTATGTTGCCGAAAACGCGTGTTTTCGAGTTTTCATGCGTTTTTCGTTCGCGTTGTTCAGGAGTTGTGAAAGCAGCGTTTTTGCAACGAAAATGTGTAAGTTTGATGTGCAGGGCCACTTTACCTTAGCGCATGATACTGATAATGCGAATTTTAAAGCGGGTGAATCTGGTGCTCGAATGTTGATCAATGTGATCGGGTTCAATTTTAACAATGTTTATTAAATAACTAGATCATAAACCGTATCGGTGTTATTACAAAAAAAATAGACCAGGTTTAAAATGGGTCTAAATATTAGCTGCCAACAGAGGAATGAATGACACATTCGTGACATGTCTTACACTAAGTTTTTGGAATAACGGGGTTGGAGTTCAAATACGAGTAGGTAGTAATTATTTTACCAACCTTGTACCATGCAATTTACTAACGTACTTTTGCTGATAACTCACTTTATATACCTATAACAAAAAAAAATTGGTTTATTAGCTGAACAAGGGAACAACACCTATATCAAAATTGAAGCGCACTGTACTCAGATAGAGACAGATATGGCCATAAAAACTAATTGTACGCTGTCTCTCTTCATCATCATTTACGCCGGTAGTGCCGTTTGTTTAAACTAATAATTTCCTCTGGCTCTTTTGAGTTATTACTTCACACAAACTCGTGGAGCAGGAGCTTAGAAGAATTCTACGCTATCCATTCAAATTATCAACCTCAAGTTAAATTTTAACTAACAATTAAAGTGAGAGTTAGATACCCTGTGCATTATTGTCTAATAGCAGATGATTGAAGATTTAGCGACAATTTAATACGCAAAATTGAATTTAAAGTCGTCCAAATCTCTGTCAATGGGGACTTGAAAATGTACAGCGACTGTCAGTGTCAGGCATTATATACCTACTACATTTAGTGATCATCTGCATCTTCAATGCCAACTTTCTAGCTCTTACTTTTCTACTTCTTTTCTAGCTCTAAAGTACCTATATCGTCAAATTAACTCTAAAGTATCATCATATTAACGACAAAGAACTAACATACCTACCTTCATTACAGGCATTTCGAAAATTATATTGTGCAAACCATAGACGAGACATTGTTGGTAATGGTTCAAAGGTTAACAGAACTATACTTTCGTACTCAAAAAATGAGTTTTCTTTAACGTCTTCATCAAAAGAAATCAAAGGGCAACAGCCCTAACCCTTCCAGTTCGAGGTCACTGGTCACAGAATTGATAAAAAGTTACGTCAAACGAAGCGTAAAGAATAAATTAAATGAAAAAACTCTTCGTACAGCCTTTGTCGGCAGTCAATTGTGTCGGGTCAACAATCTGGGCTGCTTTGTCAAAATGTATTGTGAAATGTCACGGTGTCCGTCTTGGAGCGAATCTAGTCAGTGTACCATCTAGTTTTAAGGGGGTGCAGCGCGAAGTAAGTCGAGTAATTGTAAACGATTTTCAAACAGAATCGAACTTATTAATATAAGTAATTATATCTATTTGCTTAAAAAAGTTTTAGACTTGGTAATATATTTTAGAACAATAGTTTTATTCTGCGCAATGCGCAAACCCATCAGACATTTGTGTTAAAACTGAAAAGTGTTCATATTTTCTTATTTATATTTTATTCGTGTATATTAAAAAGGAGGGGACCTGCGGAATATCAATACAATCAGTTTTATGTACAAATTATTGATTTATGCGTAAAAATGACCAAGTTTTCGAAAAAATGCTCTTAGATATCATTAGCTACACGTCATGTTTACTATATCATAAAGAATTTGTTTCAAATTTCAACAAGATCATGACCTTGTGCAATGATTAGACGAACGTAAATAAGTTGGTTTAATGTTTTTAACTAATTCAGCTCATCGTACAAGTGACTTCATTTTCTCAATTTCGTGCAGAACCGCCTTAATAAAAGGAGCTTGTGGATCCAGTGAATAGTTATTTAGAAGCCGCTTACTCAGCTGCACTGCACTTTCGGTAGACATTCAAATCTAATCGGGATCCTCTCGTATTGCTTAGCCTAAAAGTTACAGCGATAACGATTGCCATTCCAAAGCAAACACAGGAATTGTCATTTAGTCATTATTTGTAAAGCTATTGCCATTGTAGGTGACAGTGTTCAGGTGTTGCCACACTATCATTGATTTCGTGACGTAAATTTGAGCTAGTAATGCTTTCTTAAAAGCTATAAATATTGCAATTTGAAACCAATCAATTTTAAATAGGCACCAGGCTGCTCCATCATCAACAAAAATGTATTGAATATTATGTGGTCCAACACAAGTATCTATAATCAGAAACACTTCCATCTGTAACTTGGACCCAGTTTATTTTATCTAGTAAACAGGGCTAAACGTGATTGTCATTTCTTCATTATTTTTTAAGCTATATAGGCGACAGAGTTCAGGTATTGCCACACTATCATTGCTTTAGTGCAGAAGTTTGAGCTAATAATGCTTTTATGAAAACTATAATGACTGCAAAATGAAAGCAATCAATTCAAAATTGGCGCTAGGCTGCTGCTTCCTCAAAAAATGTGTTAAATATGTGGTTCATTAAAAATATCTATGACCACTTCTATCTGTAACTTGAACCTAGTTTATAGTCTATCTAATGAACAGGGCAAAACGTCAAATCAGTGATCCAATGACAAAATAAAGGCTTTTTTATCTTCTGCAAAATTAGACCGTAGATGAAGTAGCAATCCACTTAATTCAACCTACAATTTTGACATTAAATAAGCAATGTTGCCACATTAATTATTAACGGGTGCAATATTGTTTCACATAATCAATCAATTCATCACGTTGTAATCAAGTTTTCACACTTGATTAGTAATTCATAGGAAACAGTCGTACTAATTAGCAACCGCTCGTCCAACAAAATCACTTAATTCGACGACACTTTCGCTTCACTGTTGCAATTTTTGCCGGATTCTGAACTTTATTGTAACTCAATAAGGAACGCAAAAATGCGTGCCGGAAAATAATAGTGCCGTGACGCGTCACCCTATTATTATCGATAGAAAGCTTGAACTTGTGTCGCTATGTTTTTGTATTAATTAAATTATGAAATTGTCGTAAACAATATCAGTGCTAACAATAAAACGCTAGGCGAAGCAATAAAATTCTTGGGAATGTTCTAGGAAAGGTTGTGCCTTTAGTATCACTATGGAGATAATAAGTTGTTTTATATAAATAGGTAGGATGAACGACTCGATATATCTATGAAGTTTTTTCCTGACAAAAAAGAGTTATCGTTTCTTTTACGTGAAAACTTTTTAATAACTTTTTTTTTTTAAAAAAAACCTTTTTGATAATAGGTATTGGATAAGAACACATACTAACATCACAATAGAATGATTTGTTTTTAGAACAGTACTGTAACTTTGCCGTATTTTTGACATTAGAACCTACAGATGGGCGGAGCGCTAGGGTTGGTACACAAAAAGTGAAAAATGACTAGATTTTTATTCTTCATATGTGTATTGTTTTAGGTTTAGGAATGAGTCATATTTTTATTAAAGATTATTTATCATATCCACAGACAGTGGACTAGTTAAACGGGCCCGTTTTTACATTGTCAGTTCGATGAGACCAGGTACAATTTTGACAGCTGTCATCCGAAATGAAGATCTCGTCGAGCCCTAAAATTTGTCCCTACACACCAATAGTCTGAATTGGGTAGTTTCCGAGATGTGGCAGAATTTTGACAGCTGTCATCCGAATTAAAGATGATTACATGTTTCATATAACCTACTTTGTTCAATGATATCTATCTGCATTTCGAAAGTCAGTTTTTGACAGCGAACCGGCTCGCGCCCCGCGTGTCACTTCGTGGGTTTGTCTGCCCAAGTTTGCTCAACGGGCCGTGTAACTGACGTGTATGCATGTGTGTTGATACGGGTGCTCTAGTATGTAGATAAAATACTGTATATCTATATACCGTGCTAACATTGTTGAGATTCCAAATCAAGTACCTTTAGCACTTGTCTTATGGAAATCTGAAAAAATGGTGGCATTAACATCATAATAATACGGAAATTCATGCACCGTACTTAAGTAACTATTTTGTTTTAACTCTCGACGTTTCAGCCCTATTGCATGGACATACAAAACTCAGACATCCTAACTTAAAAAATACTAATATTTGAGTTTAAAAAACATCACAGGAAAAGATAAATCCTAGAAACATTTACACATGGTGTTTCAATATCTCGCTTCCCGCATACTAACTGTGTTCTGGTTAATAATACAATATTAATGTATCGAATGTAACTTAGAAATTGAACACGACGCCATTAGCATTTAAATATGTTCTGTGGGAGAGCGAAATGTTGTTTCCAGCAATTTAACTATGTATTTGTTTACGACTGGAAGTTTTCTGAAGTAGGTAGTTTGAACTACTCGTCTATATTTATTAACAAGCGAATATAATTATGGAAAAAACAAAACACCCGTCTGCAAAACTTTTTATATTTTTGAACGGTCGTCTTACTGGCTTTATTTGATATCCATATTGCTATGGTAAGGAAAAACTCATTCCCCTCTCCCGTCTTTGTTTCCATTTTGGAGCGCCATTTTCAAAATGTATATAGTCACTACCACAAGTTTGACAAATTCAACGACACCTTTTAATATGTCAAAAACTATCCAGCCGTTTAAACTGTAGGACGTGCCAAACAATTATATATACATAATAATTACATACTCTCGCTAAACATAACCTTCCTTCTACAGTCGGATAAAAACTAGGTCTATCCCGCGACACCATACGCGCAAATTGCTATCAAACTTCCACCTACCTTTTAACCCCCGTCAATGATGATTTTTAGGTTGTAACTTTCCTATCTAGGTCTTTTTTCTAAAGACTCAAACTATCTCTAGAGGAACCAAATTCCATCTAAATCGATTTAGAGGTTGAAGCGTAAAAAGGTAAAAGACAAAACATATAGACTGACATACTTTCGCATATAATGTTAGTATGTTTGATATCATGCATCAACAGTTATTTTGAAAATGTTGAACTGTAGTTTACAGTTCAACATTTTCAAAATAACTGAAAATCATCGCTGATCATAGCAAACATTTAATTACACTTCACAGCTATGTTTTTAAAAATAATAATTTCTTTTGAAAATGTTTTTGGCGATGCAAAAAGTTTTAAAATCAATAATTTAACAAGTAGAGTTAGACTTTCTTGTTATGCTTAAACACAAAATTGGCTACTGAGTGTTTTAAATTAATATTCGGTTACTATTTATTCTTTCAAGTGCCTATCATGTTTCAGACACAAAACAATAGGCAATGAATTGTTATCGGGATGCCGGCGGTTCTATGTTATTTTAAAACGATTTCTTTGCTATTTATTATCACACCTTATATCTATTTTACATCTGCTAACTTACTAGCTACCTCGACGTCACTAAAATTGCCATGATTACAAAGGCAAACGGAACAAATGGTACTTAAGGGCGTTAAGGCAGCAATTTTTCAACAATTATTTAACAAGCTCGTAAAATTACAGGTGTATGTGCGTAATTATAATTAAATTTTAGAAAGTCTTTACTACTGAGATGATTCGGTGATCTCACACAAAGATGCTGGCGTTTCGCTCTCTTATTATAACGTATTGAAATGATTTGCATTTTTACATTACAAATAAGAGTGAAATTAGTTTTGGATCTAAAGCAATTTATATCCAACGAGGCGTACAGTCGGATTAACTTATAATTTGCACGTACTAAAGAAGAAACAGATTCTTTGATTTCATTCGAAAAGGTTAACTTTACCGTTATTAGTTGGAGCTGATATTTCAGATTTATTCAGCTGAAATAGTTAACAGAAATAAATATTCTAGTTTTCTGCCATTCCACGGGCTGTAAAAAATATCTAATCGTTGTAAACAGTTGCTACCAGGATTTGCACCAGTTCAAATGGCACTGTTTCATTTTACATCTGGCTTTTAAATTACTCTTACTCACTGTTACTTGAATGAACCACATTTTTAAAGATGCCACAAACAGTTCTTTCACTGTGCTTCAAGTAGCTGAGATACTTTGATCACTGTGTATCACTCTAGGTAATGGCTCCTTAATTTAACTCTCACTCTTAACATAGCTGGTGCTCATTACTATCGATAAAAATAATGTATAATATCATCTTCTTATCCGTCTGCGTCAGAAGGAGGGTAATATTTTTCTACCAACAATTCTTTATTTTAATTACTATTGGACATGTGATAGTGATGTGACATCATCGAATCTAATACGAGTATAATGTAATGTCGTCTTAGCTGAATTTCGACTACAGTGGCCTATCTCAACAGAGTTAAGCCGACTGCGCGGGAGATATTATAGTGCACAAGCGCTAAACACAGGTGCACTCTCTGTTCCTTCACTCTCATAATTTGATGAGACGGCAGTCCGATATGATCGTAGAGAGCGCAATCAAACACAGGACCACGGCTTAACATGCTTTCCGAGGCACGGGAGTGTCAACACCGCTAACTTCTTGACTCCTTAGCTGTGTCTGAGTTATTACAAGACAGAAAAATTCTAATACAAGTAACTAATAATCATCGAATCTACGAGTAACTTATCAATGCTATTTTCATACCAAAGAACTGTTCAAAACCTCATTATTTGACTTGTCATAAAACAAAAGCTAACTGAACATCAGCGCTCTTAACGACGTCACCCAGTGACCTGGGTTGAAACCAGAATGGTCGGCTACATAACAGTGAGGCGTAACTGTAGAGTAATCATCACATACGCCATCTCTGCTTGTTCCACTTTGGATGCGAGAATAATGCTCTGCAGCTCTATTTTTGAATCACTCGTATGACATTCTGCCTGCGAATGCGATATAATTTTCACTCACATACTTTAATTTTGTCGTTTACTCTATCGCTCGCCTTCTGTGACGAGTGGGCACTCGTTGCGTTTTCGAGCGGTCGAGTGCAGTCGATCGAGTATTTCATAGATGATGAGTTTTAGACGGCGAAAATCAGTAGAAATCTGCACGCGAGTGATTCAAAAATAAAGACCCTGTGTTGACGTTTTTGCTATGCCATTGTGAAGTTGGTTGCTTATTATAGGCTGATATGGGATTCTTTGAATTTTGTTGGTGGCGGCTTCAGACTAGTGTTATGCGACCTAAGTGGTTATACAAAACAGTGAGTGAAGTAACTAATATTAATTCCGTTTGTTAGGTATGTTGCTCTATTTCAAATTTTCATAGGATGAGTCTCAGTTGCAATTTTAACAATATAATGACTTGTTTACTGTAAGGTATAAATTTCAAAACTCATTGACAATCTTTTTACAAAGAACTCAATGACATGTCAATGAAAATAATATTTAATGTACACCCGTTATTGCAACATAAACACATTCACCCTATTTTCACATCAAATAAATCTACCTGGCCCGAATCGCAGTCATATAAATGTAAGTTCTCATTATGTCGTAATATCGATAATAGTTGCACGTTTTATCGACCAACGGACTGCCCTACTTCAGAGACCCTAATTATAAGAGGTAAAGAGTTTTAAAATTATAATGCATCGCATTGATATCGATAACTCCTTCGTCTACTAGTGGTTCGGAGATAGGACTCAACGACCGGAGGTTCTGCGTTCGATTCCCAGGGCTAAGACACAAGAAATGGTTGATACTCGACAATCAATATGTTAAGTTGTTCTCAGTTGGAAAAAAATAAAATCTATTACCATGCTTGACAGACGTCTGACATGACAGACGCTTAGGGTGGCCCACAAGTCACAAAGTCTGACACTAGATTTGCACACGTTCCGAAGTAGATTAAAATTACAATTCCGCGGCTATATTCACATTGCACACATGGTAATTTAAATGAGATCAGTTCTCTCTTAGGGCGCAAGCAGACCTGTACTTACATTCTTGTATGGAATGACAAATGGTCTTACACCGTAGCCCTTCCCCTATACATCATCACACTTACCTCGATATCACTATAACGGGTTCTGTCGACTAAAATAAGGCGCCTCTATGAATATAAGGATAAGGTTGAATATACTTCAGGACGTCAACAACGATGCACTATTATAATCCCACTTAGGAGTATCAAGGAGTATCGGCTACTTATTGCCGCCTACTTATAGTACAGTTCATCTCAAAAAAAGGTTAAAAACAGGTAAAGGCCTAATGACACCGTCATACCTTTGACGACCGTCTTGGTGTAGTCATTCGCACACCAGACTTCTAAACCAGACGGTTGCAGGTTCAAATCCCGCACGGGCAAATATTTGTGTAATGAGCACGAGCATTTGTACTTAGCTAAGTCATGGATGTTTATATGTATTTAAGTATTTCTATCTGTTATTCTAGTCACCATAGCACAAGCTCACGCTTAGTTTGGGGCTAGGTAATTGGTGTGTTTGTTGAAACAATTTATTATTATTATTACCTACCGTATTACCTAATAGGAGACCCAGTGTCTCCAGTATTTCTGAAAATAACCTGATGCAATCATTTAGAACCTTTATTAAGAAATACTGGTGAGTGGTGACATAAATAAATGTAAATATAACTACATATTTTATTATTATAATCAGGCTGAAGTAAAGTGGAGCTCTACAAGTGTTTTCTCCTAAATTAATTTTAGAAAACCGGCCAAGTGTGAGTCAGACTCGAGCACGTATATATTTTTATTTTATTTATAATTTCATAAGTATTCATAACAGGATACCCGAAACAATTTTAAATAAGAGTTTCTGCGCCTGTTTCATTACGTGAGTGATTTGAGGTTTATAGGTTGAAGACTTTAGAAATTACTTATTATATTATATTATAATATTAATTACAGGGGTGGGGGGGACACCGTGTAAACGACTTTGGCGGGCTATATCTCGCAAATGGTAAAGCTGATAAAAAGTGTTGTATAGAAACCCTACCTTATTTTCATAGTCCTTTTCAACGATACCCCACACTAGGGGTTCACTCAAAAAAATAATTCACCCCCCCCCCCTTTTCATGTATGGGGAGGTACCCTTAAAAAGGGGTAATTTATTTTTTTGTATTTTTAAAAATAAGATCTATATGTGAAGTATCTTTGAACCAAGTTACATACAAATCAGTCTATAAGATATTCTGCTGTGACAGACGAGGACGGACGGACTGAACGATCTTATAAGGGTTCTTTGTCGGACTACGGAACCCTAAAAACGAGCTACGAATTATATTAATATGGTTTGCTGTTGGTACACACGGCTGAGCGTCAGGCTACCCCACTTTGACCCTGAGACCGACTCTATTCCCTACGTTATAAAAGCTGTTGTCGTAGTTTACGTGTCGGTAGCACGCCGGCTAGTAAGGAGCCCGGCGCGGACGAGCTTGAGTCCCCGCTTGAGGGTGCCTCAGCCTCGGACGCGTCGAGGCAACCGCAAGTGCGGTGCGCCGCGGCGGCTGCGCCTTGAGCGCCCGCTGCTTCTGCCCGGTTAAGCTGAGCAAAGCCTTCAGCGGCTTCAGCGATAGGTCCGTCCGAAAAAAAAACGTGTCGGTAGCCTAAGTGATGCTGACCGTACCTTTTAAAATAAATAAATTAGCGTTTACAATTTTTTTAATAAAGTAAGTAGGTATTTAATATTTATATTTTTAGAAACAAATGATTTCTTTTGAATGTCTTAGATTTCTAGTTATTATTGATGCTTTTAATCAAGGAAGTTTCATTGCCTCTTGCATTTGCCTAAAAGCTGTTCTGTGCTTTTAACATTATTTTAATTTTAAGCAATAAGGCTACGTTATATTGTGCAAAACAAACTCTATTATTTAATAATGTTTTGGTTTATTTTTGTATCCATGAACTTAATTAAAATGATATAATAAAGGTAAACAATGTTTTCTAAGATGACTGTACCATGCTATTGCATAAGGTCGTTACTTGTTCCTTTTTTACAGATTTTCTTTGGTTAATTTACGCTGTTTTTCTTGTTGTTATGTGATTGTTAGATATGTCAGGCTCTATAAGTCGCTATGGGTGTCTTACATTAGGTAGTATGTCTCAATTAAGCCTTCAACTGTGCTCGTAAGCAGCGGGTCATTAATAAGAACAATATTATCACTAACTTATATGATTATGTAGATGATTTATAGTACTAAATGTTATTCGTCATAATACATTAAATGATATGATATAATATTAATAAGCAACAAAAATGTTCCATATACTATAGTAAAATTCCCAAACAAGACTATTTTATTTAAAATCGATTTTTCACCCCCGATAGCGACATACAAAATTTTAGCGAAAACGTTAAAAAATCACAAATATATATATATATATATATATATATATATATATATATATATATATATATATATATATATAAATAAATAAATATACAAGAATTACTTGTTTAAAGGTATAAGATAAGAGGAAACCTGACAGTCACAAAAACCCAACAAACCAAACCATTTATCAGAGTGCACTCCATTATTATCCGTACACGCAAGAGTTATAGGACATGTAAACGATCCAACATTCAGAAATAAATACGGCCTTTGCCTTCTATGGGGTATGAATCAAAACAGAAGCCAGAGAATGTCCATTGATTCCCACGGTACGGTTAGTTTTTATGAGTTTACTGACACCACAGTGCTGGCTTAAGCTGTTTATGGGTGGTATAAGCTGCCTAATATATTTAGTAAAGTGGCTTCATTGCAGCATTGGTGAGATTAAGGGTTTTATAAGATTTCATAAGCTGCGTGACGTAATTTAGAGTGATAGGGCGCGAAACAAACAGACAGACGGACGACATGGTCGTATAGAGGAATTAGGCATTTTATGACACTATCCCAACCCGTTTTCTCATTCTAACTGATGCAGTGAGGATTAAATAAAAATTATATCACTCAGGTCAGTAATAATGAATATAGCTTTCTACTGGTGAATTAATTTTCGAAATCAGTTCAATTGTTTTAGAAATAAGAAGAAATGAAAATAGTTTATTTCTAAGAATGTGATAAGATAGATTACTTCATACAAAGACACTCACAATTTGAAAAACTTTAGCATTTTATAATAAATAATACGTGTTTAATGGTCACTGATCTATCATGTTTAAAACCGCTTCATACAATCACATTATATCTATAGATCGGTCATTGTTAACGCAGTAGCTAAAATAAATATTTTTATTTTAAAAAAATTGCCCCTTTAGCTGATACGTACATATTAATTTGACGCTCTTAGTGCGTCATTTATTTTACAAGCCCGTATAATGGATACAATTTAACTTGTGAATAGGCTCACTTCATAATTTATAATCAGATACTCCAAGCCCAGAGGCTCGTTGATACAGAAAATGATAAATTCTCACAGAAATAGGTTTTGCGCACATGCGAAATTCTACATTATTGCTTGGAACCTAAGTTTCAAATTCGCAGTCTGTTCTGTAATGCAATTTGTTGCAGCTATGGTGTCTTTTACGTTATCCATAAGCCTAAGGAGATTTATATAATCATATAGTCAATGGTGTGGTTTAATAGGACTTGGTAGTAGATCATGATTTTCCAGGGTTGCGGTAGCACATTACTGCAGCTTGCATTATTATTTTACGCCAACGCTTCTAAGACCATTTATTTTATCTTGGTGCAGTATAGCACTTATTTATTTATTAAGTTATATCAACAGCAAAATATACACATCGATTCCTTAAAACGATCTTTATAACGTAGGTATAGAGACCTAACTTAGACCCTCCGACAACTAATCCACTATTATTCCTTCCTATCTACACTATTACATCTACACTAAAATTATAAAGGGAAATTGTTTGTTTGTTTGTATTGAATAAGCTCCGAAGCTACTGAACCAATTCAAATGAAATTTTGTACAGAGATAGTTTGGGTCCCTGGGAAGGACATAGGCTACTTTTTATTGCGATATAAAATCACTAGAGGGGTGAAATGGGGGATGAAAGTTTGTATAGAAAATCCGACTTTTGGCTCTTTCCCGCGCCAAGAGTCGCGGGGAACTGCTAGTAGTAAGTATAGAGGTCTAGTAAAGTCCTTTTATCTTACTGAGCTATCTCCCACAGGATGTCGTCCAGTCCACACAAAGGGAATGAATAAAATGTGGGCTCCATTCCATCTTGTACTCAGAGTCTTCAATAAATGATAATTCAAGTTGTAACTTGGCACAGTCGCTTTTCAGCAGACATGTCATGTATAAAGTTACTTTGCATTACTTTTTAGTAGTATTAAGAAACTTGCTTGATTGCCGATTGACAAAACACAAAAACAATATTTTAATAGCCACTAATTTAGAATTTTATTTTTATAACTAAGTTTTTAAGAAATTAAATCAAATTTCACTTACAAAAATTAATCGACTGTGTCATCCGGTGGGACTCGAACCCACGTCCCTTCGCTATCCGGGCGAGTGCTCTTACCAACTAAGCTACGGAGGACGTTAGTCAGTCGACGAATTTTTGCAAGTGCTTGCTACGCCAGTGAGCCGGCGTTCGATTTTATCAATTCTTGAGGAATGTACCCGCATGTATCCAATGGAAATATTTTTACAAATATTTAACCATCAGTTAAGATGAAATCAGCTTAACTTTATTATATTTTTATAACTTAAGCAATTATTTTGCAAGTTTTTACGAAATTAAATCAAATTTCACTTACAAAAATGAATCGACTGTGTCATCCGGTGGGACTCGAACCCACGTCCCTTCGCTATCCGGGCGAGTGCTCTTACCAACTACCAACTAAGCTACGGAGGACGTTAGTCAGTCGACGAATTTTTGCAAGTGCTTGCTACGCCAGTGAGCCGGCGTTCGATTTCATCAATACTTGGGGAATGTACCCGCATGTATCCAATGGAAATATTTTTACAAATATTTAACCATCAGTTAAGATGAAATCAGCTTAACTTTATTATATTTTTATAACTTAAGCAATTATTTTGCAAGTTTTTACGAAATTAAATTTGGAATTCATTATTTTTCGCCTCCCTTTCGTTGTACGTATCTTATCCCATTTTCCTTTGGTAATTTAACTACATTTTATTTATAATTATTATTATGTTTTTAGTTTATTTATTTATTTACTTAAGGTACAGCAAATCAAGACTAATACTAAGATGTTTTTTTTCAATTAAAATAGAAATAAATAAATAAAAATAAAATATTCATAAATAGTTTCAAAGCCTCTTAGTGTGACAGTGCCCACATGCAAGTCTCAGCGTTTCCGCTGCAGTGCCGATGCCGTAATAGCCACCGCGTCCATTTACGGGAGTCGAACCCGGGCCCTTTGATAGGTCAATTAATCCGCTTTGTTGGAAACGCGGCTTAACTGCCGTCAATTAGTCAAGAGTTATCTGTGATTCGGTTTTCTAAGATTTGTTGCCGTAGAATTGAAACAGAAGCGGTTTTGCGGGAAGAAATCGTGCGAATTTTAATATGGTTTCTAACATTTCACGAAAGTTATGTTCATTTGTGATAATATGAGGTTTTTAATTAAATTCTACTAAATAAAACTGTTTTTTTTCAGCTGGTAGAATAAGCATTTTTAAATCGAAATATTATGTTTATTATATTTTTATAACTTAAGCAATTATTTTGCAAGTTTTTACGAAATTAAATCAAATTTCACTTACAAAAATTAATCGACTGTGTCATCCGCTGGGACTCGAACCCACGTCAGGCATCTCTCACTCAATGCACTTGGGCGCGTTAATAGCCTAATCTCGAGCGCACCGACGGCGGTGCGTAAATCAGTAGGCTGCCAACAACCGACGGGCGCGCGAATACGCACTGTTGAATTATTTGTGTTACGGTCGATTCGTTTTTATGCTAACTAATTAAGTAATATGATTTATACATCTGGTATTTACTGTACAAATGCAACCAGAAGCATAATATTTCCTAAATT
Organism: Pyrausta nigrata; assembly: GCA_949316185.1. Classification (NCBI taxonomy): domain Eukaryota; kingdom Metazoa; phylum Arthropoda; class Insecta; order Lepidoptera; family Crambidae; genus Pyrausta; species Pyrausta nigrata. Next base: position 2,888,231 of record OX438943.1, read on the forward strand.
AGTCTCAGATTTAAATAAAATTCTGGACTTATCAGAGCCTCGAACGTTTGAACTTTTTAAATCTTTTAATAAGTCATCATAATTTTACGGCAGACTGAAAGTTCCCACAGATGCTTTTTATAACTATGCATTTTTGAAAATAATTTAGCACAGAACAACATCTTAGATCTTGTTTTCCACATTACCACTTATTAAAACTGTAAAACACTTTAATATTGTAAAACATTTCAAACCAAGCTACAAATAAAATAGCCCTTGTATCGAAAGAGGCAACCCTGACTTTATTAGTTTTACTCCAAGGTCGCGTAGCTGCAGAGGAATAATAACGTAATGTTCGAAACTTAAGGCACATTTTCGGGCGCAGCGGTCTGCGACAAAAAAATGTAGGCTATTATAAGAGTAGGTATGGACGATTTTCCTTGGAGTGATTTATCTGTTACATAGTAACTATTATATAATCTGTGCCCACGTCCCTTCGCTATCCGGGCGAGTTCTCTTACCAACTAAGCTACGGAGGACGTTAGTCAGTCGACGAATTTATTATAATATATTATTATGTTTATTATAATTTTAGAAACACAACTTCTCGGGAACAACTAGTTTTGAAATTTGCTTTTGAATTAACAGTTTATACAATCGATATCTCTTACCAAATAATTATTCACATAATATGAGCAAAGGTTAGTTAAATAACTAATGTACATAACTCAGAAAAAGTTATTGCATGACGGCACGTAGGATCGAACCAGTACCTCCCGCACGAGAAGCCATCTGCGAGCCACTGCGCCACCAACGCTATATAATCTAATACTATAGACCTTACCCATTTACCGATTTCAAAAGAAAAAAATAGATCAGCGGAAATTGTTTTAATCATATGAATGAATAAAATTTTAGAAAAACGATGGTCTATTTTTGTGAGGGCGCGTTGCAAAGGAGATGGGGCGTGATGTACGTAGATTGTGATAATATTGTATCCGTTTATAATAGTAAACGTATAATTTATATTTGACCACTGGGCTTGCCTCCAACGTCTAATCCCTGTCTAAGATTAAATCTAGGTTCAGTCTCTCTTTTTCTTTGCCAAACAAATGAAAAAAGGCAGACTGTAATCATTTAGAAACATCAGACTAAACAGCTGTCAGTTGCTAAGGAAATTACAGAATCCATAGACAATTATTATTAGTAACTAGGTCTATGCCTAGTACAGCTTTACCTTCTAATTAGATTTGTGACATCATCTCATTTCAATATTAAAACAAACTTATTTTATTTGTTACAGGTCAGTTTGTCGTGCAACATTTAATGGTAAAGTATTTCAAAGTTTGTGAAATAAAGTACCTACTGATATTCGGCTCTATGGCTCCAAAATGTTTTATTCGTTATTCCGTACAAACAAAGGCTTCTGCGATGTACCCACATTTTCGGTTATCGATTTTTTGCTTTACTTGTGCTGCTGTGCCTTCTTCTTGCCAAATTATAGAAGCATGTCTTTTTACAAGTATTTATTAATATTTAATTAATTAGTAGCTTTTTAGAAAAAAAAGGTCTTGGCAGACAGACGGACAACAAAGAGATCCTATAAGGGTTCCCTTTTTCCTTTTATAGCAAGGGCCCCAAAAAATAGTTCGTGTCAACAACTATACTTGCTTAGCAACGAAAACCGACAATGAACACCAAACCAAAAATTAAAAAAAGATACTTTTTACTTAAAAAAAATATGGCAAATATGTAGTAGAGCATGACGTAACAATGTACCTAAGGATTGTCCTCTATTTGCTGTATAGTCATCATATAAAAAAACAAAGTACATTCCATATATAAAACGTAACGTACAAAACGGTCAGGGAAGCTTCACCAGCTAATTATTTTCTATTTAAATCTAAACGAGGGTGCTAATGCTCCATCTAGTTGACTGTGTAATGGCTAACCAAGCCGTTTATGGGGCCTTTGATAGGTCAATTTATCCCATATCGTTAGAAGTGCGGGATTTAAGTGCTGTCAATTAGACATAAGAAAATCATCTAGCGTTTATACGTTTCTTCATAGATTCATAAAACCAAGATAAAGTATGCCTTACAAAATCAAGACCTAAATACTAGTTTATGCGTTCATTGCTAAATACACATTGGACAACTCCCAACCCCAAGCTCTCAACTGCCACACTTCAAGCCTTACAAATTTTAAAACAGAAAATAAATAATAAAAGCACTTTTATAAATTACTGATAAAATAACTCATAATCAATATACTGATTAAAAACGTTTCTATATATTTTTTTCCATTTTTATAAAATGTTGTTTCCTCGGCAGCTTAATTAGCCATCGAGGATAAATGAATATCATTATTAATATTAAACTAAATAATTGTAATATTTCTGATACCATGACCATCGGATGTATACCTAATTTTGTTGCATCTAACTTATGTATCCAGATCAAAGTCCGCCGTTGTCCGTCTGTCAGTCAGCATGTCTGTCTGAACATGCACCGATGGGGTTACGCTGCGGACAGCGAATGTATGTGTGGTGTTTCTCCCCAGACAATGGCACATCTACTGTCATGCCTTACGTGCCCCTACACCTGCACACGTGAGGACCTGTACAACGCTACTGATAATGCTTTGTTAGTCGCCGAGTATTGGTCCTTAAAAATATAACGCCAGTGTCAATACGACAAGAAGAAAAAGTAGAATGTCTGTCTCTCACCAGGCTTTATCTCATGAACCGTGGTAGCTAGACAGTTAAAATTTTCACAGTAATGTTTTTCTTTTTTTTTCGCTATAACAGCATACAAAGCAGGATAAAATAAAAATTATTTTGGGTCACCTATTAACTCCCGGGGTTCTGCCGTTTTTAAAACAAAAAAAAGGTTATAGTAAATGTTATAAAGATAATGGAACGGGACCCTTCATTTGCGAGGCCGACTCGCCCTTGTCCTGTTCTTTAATGCACCTGCCTTATGATAACAATCCGCAGTCTTAAAGAACCGCCAATAACAAGTAACGAGACACACTGGATTTTTTGCCATAATTTAAAATAGACCACAATTTATAAGGCATTTAAAATTTTCTTTAACGCAAAAGAAAGAATTTGTTTTTTTAAGGTTTATTAAAAGAGTAGTCTTACTTTAACGCAGTTTTAGCGAAGAGGGAATAGGCGTGATACTGTACAGTAGGTTTATTTACATATGTATATTCACTAAACTACAAAGAGAAGGAGAAAATAAATAGAATACAAAAAGGAAAACGGCCGTGAAAAAGTGTATGTACAAAACAGAACAGAAGAAGAGTGACAGATGTAAAAATGTCATAAAAAATAAAATCTTCTAAAATGTGGGGCGCGAACCGCGGAGGTTTTATTCGCCGCCACACAGTATAACTTTAATCTTGCGTCTAAAGTTGCGATACAGAAGATATTTGACATCTTTAATGAAATGCCAGCAGTAAATTATGTATAAGCTGATTATAAGTAGATGCATATTGATTTGTAAGTAGAAATAAAATTGAGTAAAACCGGTGCTTTTTATATTCACTTTTTTTAAACTTTTAGTAAAAAAAAAACAGATTTCTGTGATTTATTTTTAAACATACAGAGAACAATTCTTAGAGAAACAAAATAATTTGAGTAACATGGTACCTATATATCAAGATATTTGAAGGCAAAGATTGACGTTGTTTGTACTCATTTGTCGATCTTTACTTGAATTTTTTGTTCGTCTATGTGTTCTCTATCCATTCATATCACTTTCATCGTGCACCGCAATTTAAAAAAAGAATCAAAATGGCGGCATGGGTCGATATGCCAGGTTCTATACAAAAAGTTTTAAACCCCTTTATGAAGAGTAGGGGAGAAGGTGGCAAGATGGAGGACTTAAGATTAAAAGAGCAATAAAAGAAAAGCTTACATAGTGAGACAATCATATTTACACTGAAAAAAAAAGATTGGTTAACAGTAACCAAAATTTGGCTACTAGTAGGCCGTAATCTAGTAACTTGCAAACTTCTGGATAACCAGAAGATTTTTGTGTTTAACATAAATTGACTTCCCTACAATGAAACCTTCAACTAACAAAACTAATTTGGTTGATCCTTTTTTTTAGTGTATTTTTTTCATGTGCTGTAAGGCCTTCCTTCTTGCCAAATTTCGTGATTATAGGTCTAAGGAAAGTACCGTATAGGTTTTGATTTCCCAGCGAAATGTAAGAAAGTACATCTTAAATGGCCGTATCTTTGAATTACGTTAGCTTAGTAGCTTGATTTTAACTATAAATATTTAACATGTCAAACCCCATGAGACCAGCGGGCGGGCCGATATCAATAAATTTTCTATTGTCTGGAAACATGATGACACGTGAAGGTTTAATGTTAATTTCAACTTGATACCTCCACGCGTTTTTGAGAAAAAGTGTCTTGACAGACAGACGAACAGACCTATAGCCTTAGTTTAGGTCATTGGAATAATTGTCAATTTGGCTGTGTTTATCAACCTGTAACAGCAAAGTATCAAAAGAATTTTCAATAATCATAATTTACGAACGACAGCACGTCAGGTTTAGCACTGTGGCACCATACCTTAACCTTATGCAGTTGTAATAGAGATGATCTTGCAACAAAAATGCGTAATCTGACGCACTGTACAGTTACCCCAATAAAAATTGACGATGAATAAACGCACACAATTTACATTCCCATTAAATTCCACGAGCGTACCGGTGTCATCTTTGTATGTAAATGTATTCATACATCAACATAAAAAAGTTATTATTGTTTTGCAAATACATGCCTTATGTCTTTCCAATATGAGCTACATTCGAGCACAAATTGTGTTGTAGGCTTCTCGAGAAGTTCGTCGGTACTTATTTTGTACATCTCGTGTGAATTTTAACATTGTCAGTACTGTCACTGTTTTTACCTTAAATGATGTCGAGTTACGGTCCCGATATCGATAAAAGCGGTTGAAGTAATTAAAATTGTAAGTGTGTATGCCTCTGTGGTTTAATTCCTTAATTTTAGTTCTCAAGAGCTATCCAAAAATGTATGGCAGCTCATATGCTATACGGCCCACTTACTACGCTACCACAAGAACAAGTTGGTTCTTAAACTTATCTTAATGCAATCTAAGTATTGTTTAGTAGCTATTTTTTTTGGTGGAGTGGAGTTGAACCGAGTTTTCAAATTTAAATATCTAGGACACATACTCACCGACGACCTTAAGGACGATGTTGATATAGAGAGGGAGCGAAGAGCTTTGGCGGTCCGTGGGAACATGTTGGCCCGCAGGTTTGCTCGTTGTACACTCAGACCAAATAAAAAAAGGAAGACGGAGTGCGCTCAAACAATGAAGTGAAGCAAACTGTGCAAATCTGTGTGCGTGACAAATGCGTAGTACAGTGATTGCGTTAGTGTGTACAGTAGTTAAGTGATACCAGTACCCTGAAAATAATTAACCTACAAACGAATGAAAATAATATGTTTTTTTTCTCACTTGGATTTAAAATTAATAAGGAGTTTCAAATAAATTTTGCACAATTTTAATAAAAATATAATTTATTTTATTTATTTAAGAAAATAAACAGTTTCATGAATTTAGTAACTTGCAATAAATCAATACTGATGAAATTGATAATGGTTGGGAAAAAGTAAATTGAAAGTACGTACGTTCTCAATAATATATTTTTTTGTTTTTGTTTTGTTTTCGATTCTTTGCACGGCTAGTGCATTCGCTACAACTAAGTGTCAAAAGTTAAGGTAACTATTATGGAAAGAAAAGTTGAAAGGAACGGAACGTTACTTGTTTTGGGATAGGAGCAGGTTAGGTTAAATTGTCATAATAAATAAATATGATTACTTATACTATTATATGATTAGCTACTATAAATATGGATAAGATATAAAGAATGGAAGTAGGGAAAGGAATACCGTGGGATACAAGAGAGACAAACAATTAAGAATGATCAATTAAAGGACACGAAAAGAAGATGTGGTTCAGTTCACCTATGTCACCACATTCTCAGTTCACACAAGTCAGAGTCAATTATTCGGAATCTAGCAGGTGAGCTGGATTAATAACGTAGTAAATAGAAGCAAATGATAGCCAGCTAATAAATATCCCACATTTGGGGTAAATTTTTGTGACGGATTATAGGCAACACTGACTGCATTTGTTGAGGTCTTGTGTTTCAAAAACATAATTGTAAACATTTTGGAATAACATTGAAATTATCAACGAAATCTATTACTTACTTATGAAAAGGGATTCCAGAGATTTTTTTTGAGTAACTGAGTTGTTTTTGCAACATTTTACCACGCACGACGGCATTTTAAATTATTTTGTGAACGAAAAGTCGCGCGACTATTACGTCAAAGGTTTGGCAGGGCACTGACGCGCGGTCGGCTTCCTATTTCGAAACCGGCTTCCTATTGCCGGATTCACTTCTTTAGTACGCGAGGCTACGTCTACCTTTTTTTATTTGGTCTGAGGTTGTACAGAGGAAGTCAAAATAACTCTCTTTAAGGCATATTGTCAAAATCTGTACACGGGAGGTCTGTGGATCTGTTGTACTAAAAGGTCGCTAAACACTCTCCGTATCCAATATAATAATATTTTCAGGATGATGTTGGGACTTCCTCGCTTCTGCAGTGCGTCTAAAATGTTTGCACAGTCAAATACTGACGGTTTTCAGGCTCTCATTCGAAAGAAGGTGGCGTCACTCATATGTCGAATGCGGGGGAGTGACAACAGCATCCTGAGGACTGTGGCAGATGATCCGCATGCGCCTATACTGAGGCGCTTCATGCGAACGATGACCGAAGTCGCCACTAGTACCATTCCCGGGTCGCGTCCGCACGGAGTGCCACTTAGGTACATGGTACAATAATAAGATTCTTAAATTAAATTAAATTAAAATTATTAAATTATATTAACTAACCCCTATTTTTATAAGTTATTTGTACTAACCCATGGACCCATGTAGTCTGAAATAAATAAATTTTGAAATTTGAAATTTAGAAATCTTGAAACATTTTATTGCTACTATGTACCGATCGATCTTTATCGTAATTCAATATTATTTTATTTTTATTATTAGTAGTATCTTCTCTCTGATACACAAGAAAGTAATAATTTAAATGAAAAAGTTTTTCAGCTTTAATATATCGATAGCAAAGAAACTACACATCACTATTGTAGTAAAGATCAAGGACCGTGCATGTGCATATTTGATAGGTACAAATTATTCATATAAAATTTATTCTACACTTGGTGCACTGAACGCAAATTTACAATCCTTGTTTATAAAAATAGCGACCCGCCGCCGGCGTCGTCTCAACTCGATGTTAATTTTTTTTTTTTTTAAATATGTAAATATTTTTTGCGGAAAAAAGTACACATGCATGTCATACTACCCCACTTTGACCTTGAGACCACCTCTCTTCCCTACGTAATAAAAGCTGTTTTCGTGGTTCAATTGTGTAACCTGACCTGCTGCCAACTGTACCTAGCCTGTCCTTCTTCTCAGACTTTCATTATCTTCTTCTCCCTGAAATTATTTTAAAACCTTTTTTTAAAAGGTAATGAAAAATTAGAAGAGAGAGCGACTTTCGATAGTTTCAAGTTTTTAGTAGGCTTCATAATTTTGCGACCCGTCACCCGATCAGAATCTTTATAATGTTCCCATGTATGTTGTCTTAATTTAATACGGGCGACATCTTATCAAGCTTAACCTTATTTCATAGAAAGCAGAGATATGAGATTGGGCGTGACCCGTGCGAATACGACATGGGCAAAAGGAACTATCGATCTTTGCGGTGAATTGATCACTGCACTGCGCGCCAATGAGCTTTGTCAATTGAATAACTGTGCACCTTGTGCTTACAAGAGTTTTCTAGTTGTTGTAGGGGTTTGAAATTTTTCGTGTGGAAGCTAGCATATTGACCCCCGCCGCCATTTTGATTTTGTTTCGAAATCGTGGCGCACAATGAAAGTGATATGTATGGATAGAGGACACATAAAGGAACAAAAAACCAGCCAAGTGCGAGTCGGACTCGCGTACTGAGGGTTTCGTAAAAACAAAGGTTTATTTATGATATGTCCACAAATTTGCGGTTTTCGGTAATTTTCCTTTACTTGCACTGTAAGCCCTTCCTTTTTGCCAAATTTCATGATTCTAGGCCTATGGGAAGTACCATGTAGGTTTTGATTCCCCTGCGAAATGTTAGAAAATACAAGGCAAATGACCGTATCTTTACATTGCGTAAACTTAGAAGCTTGATTTTTTCACTGCCTTAAGGGACCGCAGCCATAAGTATTTGATGTTAGTATTAACTTGAAACCTTCACGCATTCCTGAGAAAAAACGTCTTGACAGACAGACGGACAACAAAGTGATCCTATAAGGGTTCCTTTTTCCTTTTGAAGTTTGGAACCCTAAAATGACAAGTAACGTGGCACCCTAAAGTGTCACTATACCGATATATTTCAAGGCAATGTTCGACAAAGGCGTTGTACTCATTTGTCGATCTTTACCTTCAAATATGTCGGTATATCTGAAAGTTTCAATCCCCTTTGGCGACAAAGGTAAAGGATTACATATCTTTACTTTCTATTATCTGAGAGCTAAAAAACACTGTGACATTTTAAGCAGTTGTACTATTATATGCGGGTTTTCTCCAAAAATATAAAGGTTGATGTGCTAATGACAAAATAGCGGAAATTACAAAAGATTTATATTTCGTGGTAAGCAAAAGGTTAGTTGGCATTTTCATTGAGCTAATAAAATGGAAACAAAAACCCAAACAAAGACAGTAAGTTAAATATGACATAGAAGAATATGCTTGATAAGTTAATTAACTCTGTAAATGTCTAGATGAAAGTCGGAAGTGTTATATTGAAAATTACAAATAAAGTTGTTTGTGCTTATAATGTTTATGATGTATTGCTGATGTTTTATTTTTTGTTTTTGGTATGTATGACACAAGATGATGTTGAAATAAATGAATTCTATTATATTCTTCTATTTTATAAAACAATTTCCTGTGTGCGGCAAATGCAGCTTATGTGTACATGATATAGCTGTTTAGATCTCTTTTTTGTTGAAATTCGTAGTAATTGTTTTAACAAACACCTATGAAAACTTGCCATCTCATAAAATACCATTTCCATCAGCTTGTTGAAGTTACTATCGTCATCAAATCGGAATGGTATTTTCATTTTAAGAAATTGTGGTATTCTCGTCAACACGATTCAGTACATCATCATGAATGAAAATTGACCACAGAATCTATGACTTTCCATCCATAATTTTTTAGAACGTCATCATAGACAAAAGACCCGCATCGCTTAAGTCTTAAAGCATTGCTAAAGATGCAATAAACTGTTATTACGTTGCGGTTACCTCTATGTATTGTCAATCTATGCTAACTAAGAGTATGTTACAAATGTGTGTCTGTCTGTCTGTTGCCTCCATGACGCTAAAACGGCTAAACTGATTTAGGTAAAATTTAAGTTTAAATTTAGTTAAGTAAGTATAATACTATTTAGGTGTATCTTGCTACTAACCTTAGTTATGCAAGTTCATTTTGTACTAACCATACATATGGATATATTGCTTTTGATGCCAATATACACTTCTGGACACATCTATTGGCCAACCTTAGAGTTTAGGTTTCGATGGCCCCTACCGAAATATGATTGCTAGATTGAACAAAAACTGTTGATGCAGTTTTAAACCTGATACATTTTACCATATTTTTCGATCGTATTGGTTTAAATTTGAATTCAGAATACCTATGGAGAATAGACATGGAGCTACGCCTAACAATTCGGATATGCGCCTTGTTAAAGGCAATTGATTTTTGAATAAAAAACATGTTTTATCAAATAAAGGTTTAATTTAATAATGCGTGTTGCCTCCATGGGCATCTACCACAGCTCTAATACGATTAGGCATAGAGTTTATCAACCGCTCTATGAAATTTTGAGGGATCATCTCCCATTCCTCTTCTATGGCAGTTTTCAACTCCTGCATCGTCTGGGCAACTAGCTAACGAGCCCTAACACGTCTTTTTAGCTCGTCCCACATGTGCTCAATGGCGTTCATGTCTGGGCTTCTGGCTGGCCAGTCCATAACTGTAATGTTCACATCCCGAAGATATTCCCTGACGATGCCGGCCGCATGGGCTCTGCATTATCATGCATAAAAAGGAAATTTGGGCCCACATAGTCCGCGTATGGTATCACGTGAGGTTTTAAGCACTCACGAATGTACCTTTCAGCATTTAATGTTGGCAGCCGTGGTCCTGTAACAACCTCAAGTTGAGTTTTGCCGCTTGCGGATATACCGCCCCAGACAGTCCATGAGCCACCGCCATAAGCAACCCTCTCTTCAAAGCAGCATTGTGCGAAACGCTCTCCCTTACGTCGGTAGACCTTCTTCCTTCCATCATTGCCATGTAACACAATTTTAGACTCATCAAAAAAGAGTACACGGCACGATAAACATTTCGGACCGCAGATCGACTTAATTAAGTTGAGCACTCACGTTTTTTTGGCTGTGTCCGGCCTGAATAAGTGCCACAGCTTGGGCGGCGACTTCAGGTGAAGTATCCATAGATTATTGATAGAACCTCACCTTAATGTTAGGAATAAGTAATGTTTGTTGCAAAACCAAAGATATCAATCACTTTTTCAAGAATCAAATCCAAGTAAACCAATAAAACCAAGTTTTCTTAGTATTCGATTGTTTGATATCAACAAACAGGCTCCAAATTGTCTTTTGTTTCTTTAAATTTAATGAAATTGTGAATGTGCCAGGTTCAAAACTGCATAAAAACTTTTTACTCGACCAATATACAATTTTAGCTAGGACCAAACGAAACTGAAAATACAAGGTGGGCCAATAGATGTGTTCAGAAGTGTAGTTACATTTATATATTTTTTACTATACCAAGCTAGTATTTTTAGGGTTCCGTTTCGTTTTGATTCAAGTATCTACCTGTTGCGTGCTTTGCCTATAAATGAATGATATAACACGAAGTTTCAAGGAATTACCTATTCAATGTTTGAATGGCGTGTCACATTTTTGTTTGATTGGCCAATTAATGTAATCAGATTGGCCAATTAATGTAATCACAAGACTACCCAGGTAGTGTATGGGAAAAGAGAAGCCTTAAAAAGTACGTGACTTATCACGCAATAAAAGTTCAATCGTGGAAAAGTGAAAAGACTTTGCTTTATCTTGCGTTGGATTTTAAAATCGTAACAAATCTGCGTCTATTATAGTCTGAATAATTTAATAGGTTCATTTTGACAGTTGACAAATAGGGTCGGGTGTTTACGAATCGATATGTAGAATTAACGATTCAGGCATCAAATCTATTTACGATCGATTCAAAACATTGTTAATCATTATACAATATTTTACGTTTAAGTGACTATTTATTTCATGAGTATGTTATAGAATTACGTTCTATGAACCACAAATGAAATTAAGTCTTCAAACTCAAAATTTCATACTGAAAATATTATTTGTTCAATAGCAACTGATGCATCGATAAACCTGTACCTCCGTTACGAGTAAAAAAGTGACAACACTAAAATTAAGAAAAAACCAGAATAGAACATGGTCGTTTTAAAGCGTCTGTCAATTATATAGAATTCTGATTCATTTTAAACTTCAATGTTAAAAATATAGACTAAAATGTGTCGCATTACATACTTTTCAGCCAGTGCTATCTATTTTTTCTTGTTTTAAAATCCATAGAAATTTGTTTACTACAATATTTTGATTTGTTTGTGTACCCTATTGATACTACGCCGCGCGCACTCACACGCCTACCTGCCTTGTTTTTATTTGTTTGAAACGTACCATGAGAACCCCGGAGCCCCAGTCGACATCGAGACGTTACCTATGACACATGTACTAGACCGACCAGAGCGCTTTCGCCGCGTGTGTATCCTGTGAAGCTCCTTACAGACATTTCGAGTGATTGTGGCCTGTGAAGTGATACCTAAACCCTGACCGGCAAGTACCTAGCTATAAGTGCTCCGACCTGACCTATTTTCCACCTATCATTGTCGCCCTCCACGTGTAATCCACTGCCTAAACTCTCAAACAAAATTTTTTTTCATTGTTTTATGTGTTGTCTATGGAATAGCTCCGCATACACTGCTACAATCGGTGATAATTCTGAGCTGTCAAATTAAACCTAGATTATTCAGACTATAGCATACAACGCCTATCAAAGTGTTTAAAAAATACACCTAGGCAGGTGGCACTTGTATAGTCATGTGTTATGAAAACGTATAGATTAGACAGAAACAGACATGCTTATTATGTCATTGTAATAAGGTTTCAAATCGAATGCGCCTGTTTAAATATTAGTGTTCCTCTCGTACAAGCCCTAAGTTCCTATCATATGCCCTACTAGTATTTGTACAAAAGAAAAAATGTATATCGGGACAGTAATGAATCATGGGCTAGTAGTGTGAAGAAGCAGCGTAAACTAACTCGTAATGTCTGCGTGACTCTATTTCCTTTCAAATTTTGTTTACCAGAATGTACTGGTGACATCTGTTACATAAAGTTTAGCTCTTATAGCCTGACCAGGAATATATGGAACCTGAATTAGGGGCGCTTCGAATTCACTTTATATGACAACACTTTGTATAGTCATACCAGCGTAGATTGGCAACTGAACATGAAAAAAAAACATATTATATGTTTACATTCATGTTATTTTTTAAAGCTTGCTGCCTTAGGATAACACATTCTACAATAAAAGAACACAACAGAACACTCGCAAACTGAGTACTTATTAAATTCAGTAACTCTTTGTAATATTGGCCTTGAATTTTTGACCAAGACACAATATTTTTTGCAAAACTACTAACGGGTAAAAGAATCATTATTCGATTGTTTTTCTATATATATTTTATTTATAATGTTATCATAATTTTAAACAATGTAATGGGAATCATGTAAAACTCTACGAACTATTTTGGTTAAAATATAGAGAAGAGTTAAAATAAAGAAAATAAAACTTAAAACAAGTATTTATTAAAATCATTTTTCAAAATCGTTATTAAAATATTATCCATCGCCATCAGTGGCCATATATTCCTGGTCAGGCTATAATTCATAGATTTATAACACTTCGTAACCATCAAATGATTGTAACCTGTTTTGTGTCATAAATAAAATATAATAAAAAATATAATAAACTCAAACAATTGTCTACCTTACAAATAACCTTCTGTCTGTTTTTGGAGTCTTCAACGAATAAGGATGCTGTAGTAAAAACCATATAGGTGCCTTTTATGAGATCCCTAATTGGTGATAATGGGACAACCCCAGAAATATGTTCTTTCAATCAATAAAGTATTGCTCGAAAATCGATCCACAATTTTACTGACGGAATGATCGGTAAAAATCAATCCAAATTAGTATGAAGAGACTGCTTCCATAGATGTGTTCACAAACACAAAGCATACATTAAAAGAACACACATAGGTACAACTTAGAACTTCTTTGTTCTTTTTTGAAGTCCGTTAAAAACATAACTTTCCGCCGGCTCACTGGCGTAGCGTACAAAAATCGTCGTTTGACTAACGTCCTCCGTAGCTCAGCTGTTAAGAGCATTCGCCTGGATAGCGAAGGGACGTCGGTTCGAGTCCCACCGGATGACAAAGTCGATTAATTTTTGTAAGCGAAATTTAATTCAATTTCGTAAAACTTAAACTTGCAAAATAATCGCTTAAAGTTATGAAAATAATTATTAATAAAGGTGATCCTAAAGCTCAATACTTAAACATTATCAGCATGGTAAGTTAAATAACACTTGTTATGAATCCTTGGTGTAACCACATGACCTCATCAATGACTATCAAAGTAGGAACTATTTTTAATAAGCCATAAATTCGTTGCGCTTCTGCGGTAGGAGGCAACATTTAATTACTCCGAGCAATTTTCCAATCTACCAATATTGGGACTGAGAAGCAAACAGTTCGTACCAACATATTGTTGGTATTGTGTGTACCGTTAGAGAGGAAATACGGGACCTCTTTGCGTACGGGAACGCAAGTACTGTATCTCTATGATCAGGGCATGATCAGCTCCGTTTCACTTGAACATGCATGCATGAATGCACGAGACTAATAACTTAAGGACCAGGATGGCATTGTAAAATTTGAATGTAATTAGTATTCTAGCAAATAAATGATACATTTGATTCAATTTGAGCAAAATCTACAGATTTCTGATATATCAGTTTGGTGGGGTCAGTAATAGTAGTAGGACACAATAAGGCTAACTTTAGTAGGAGAACCTGATCTGACAGTAGTAATTACCGTCCCATCAAAAATGACTTGGACATGATTTTTGAATAGACAAAATGACGATTTGGATTTAAAAATTTCTTAACAAGAAAAGTCTTTCTTAAAATGCATTTAAACTCTAATAATAATAGCGAATCATTAGGTATTCTAGGAATGTTGAAATCTTAGTTCGTATGTACTCGTAAGAAAGTGGTTTGCAGATTCAAGTAAAAGTTTGCCAGTTAATTATTTAATTAAAAACCAAACATATTTAAATTAGTAAAGTATATTCTAATTAATACCTGCTTAACACCATGTATAATTACACGACATCTTTAAAACTTATATGGGTCTTAATTTTATTGCCATAGATAGTAATTCTATTAAAACTGTTAAGGCTGTATAAAAAATGCCATAAAACTTGTTTTACGGTTCAACTAATTTTGTAACCACCAAGGAATAAATTAAAAAGCAATAATACTAAATAAAATAAAATAAAAGCAATAATAATAATAATACTTAAGACGTAACCTCTGTGTTTCATAGTTTTTTAGTCTCATTTTTATGTGAAATTACTTAATTTTACCAAATTTTGAAAATTTTCTATAGCTCTTTAACAATGTAAACAAAATGAATTTATTTAATGAAGCCTTTATATCCGATATTTAAAAAAATACGATTTATTGCTAGTATAAAGATACCTATTCTTTTAAGTATTGTCATGTTACTAAGTATATAGTTTTTTTATAGTTGTGATTAGATTTATTATTTATCTTATCTCACGAGAAAAACTTATCTATATCAGCTAACAGTTATATGTTGACGTGGGCCTGTACACAATAAAAACCCGTGTGTCGCCGTTCACTATAGACTTGACCTACCGCACCGCGTGCACGAACAGACGATTTATTACACTTTAAACACATATTTTCGTCCAATGTTATTGCTATCACGTACAATCGTGATCTTGCTTTTGGGATCTCGAGGACTGTCTTTTGTTTTGTTGTTTTAAAATCAAAGTTACCTATCGTTGAAGTTAATAAAGGCTTAAATTGATTGTCATCAAAGTATAATATTTGGAGCTATTTATACATAATATCAGTTGATATTAGTCGTTAAGCCAAGTCAGAGGCCATAAGGCGGCTTGATTTCATATGATAGTAAGGTTGGTCACTTGCCTTACAGACACTCCTCCACCAATCTGCACTGAGCCCGCGTGGTGGAGTATGGCTCGTACCTCCTCATAGTTGAGGAGAGGCCTTTTTCCAGCAGTGGGATCTATATAGGCTGACTTTACTTTAACCAAAATTTGACTACAAGTAGGCCGTAATCTAGTGACTTGCGAACTTTTATATTTAACATAAATTGACTTCCCTACAACGAAACCTTTAACTAACAAAACTAGTTAGGTTGATCCTTTTTTTTCGGGGTATGGCGTACCTCCTCATAGTTGAGGTGAGGCCTTTACCCAGCAGTGGGATATATATAGGATAACTTTACTTTACTTAAACATAAGTTGACTCGTAGGTAAAGTATTACACTTATTATCTTACATAGTACCTACTCGTATAAAATGAAGTCGCTTTCGCTGTCTGTTCGCTTAGAACTTTTAAACTGTCAACGGAATTGAATGCAGTTTTGAGCAACAGATAAAGTGATATAAGAGAAAGGTTTATAATAATATGTATTAAACATAATGCATCTGTGCGAAGCCGGGGCGGTCGCTAGTAACTAATAACAAATAAGAAAATAACGGTGTGACAAAAATAAATTGGTCCATGATGTCTTGTCACCTATGTGTCACTCGTTACTTTTAAATTAGCTGTCTAGTCTAGACTAGATCCATGTCTGAATACTAGTATTCAGACATGGATTAAACCTTATCAAATTTTTTATATAAGTAACACCGTATATAGACGCCAGCGGCGTGCTCGACAGGTTAAAAATAAAAACAAAATTTTCTAGAAAGGTATAAGAAATGGCACTTAGGCACTAGTGGACTAAAACAAATTGCAAATTAATAGCCGTAAGACATAACGGTATTTTATGCGGTCTCTGCCTTTTAATTGAAAAGTATGATTGCAATCTCAAGACAGAGATGAAAATATCAAGAAGAAAGTTAAAACATAACTGTTATTCCATTCGATTGGGAGGAAGGCAGTTCCAACTTAGTATTGCATCATTGGTTTATTTAAGCGTGTCTACGCACAAAATGTATACAGAATTACAGATGCGATTTTATGTCCTTCACTGCTGCACTCAGAGACGTCAATTTTATAAAATCAATAATTAAATCTCGTTCAGTCACTTTTGTCAATGAAATAGAAAAGGACAGCATGAGACTTAATGAAGGATTAATTTTAATTGACTTCTCTGAGTGCGGCAGTTTGACCCGTGTCCACCAATTTTTATACAGCCGGTAAACCTCAATTGACGGTTTATTTGGAAGAATTCCCATACCAAAAATGTCAATGAACGTTAAACCGGCTGTTTAAAAATTAAACATGTGTTGGTGAACACGGCTCTCAGATAAAGTGTCAAATCGAATACAATAAAAAAAGATTGTTTCATAATAGTTGCTAAATTACACACTTCAATTCATATTCAGTTCCAAAAGTAGGGAAAACTCAAATATCAAAAAGTTTTAGAAGACGAATCGTCAGAATTTTTTATCTAATAGTGGCATTATATCGCTATGCTGCCTTATTGGTCTAGTGGTCAGCACGCTGGGTACTATCCTCGAGATCCTGGCTTCGAATCCCGGGTCGGGCCAAAAGTGTTGGGTTTTCTGTCTTGAAATAACTCAGACACAGCTCAGGAAGTTGGTGTGTTAACACCCGCGTGGCTCGGAAAGCACGTTAAGCCGTGCGTCTCTCCGGTCATGTCGGACTGCCGTCTCACTGAAATATGAGAGTAAAGGAACAAAGAGTGTACCTATTGCGCACACACTTGTGCACTATAATATCTCTCGCGCAGTTGGCTATCTCTGTTGAGATTGGCCGCTGTAGTCGAAATTCACTAGGAGGATATTACTCGTATATCGCTATGATACGATATACCAAGCCATAGCTGATAGTATTAAGCACACATATGCAGTAACATATAATCTACTTATACCTGTAAATTCATTGGATCTTGATACCTCGTTAATTATAGTACACAGCTGTGGCTTGGACCACGATAGCATCAAAGTTACGCACTAATGTCAGCTTGTACAACGAACGGCTTTTGATTATAACGTGAAAAGTAGGCTATCCGTGGTTATTTAGAATCTGTAATATACTGTCACTTTAACACGTATACACCTCTAGTTACCTAGTATTAAAATCCGGATAGACAACTGCAAAATGAAATAAAAATCGGTGTGAGTCGGACTCTCGCACTGTGGGTTTCGTAAAACAAACGTTTGTTTTTCTACGATGCAACCAAAATAAATAAATAAAATATAAATAAATAAAAATTCGTTTATTTCCATAAACCAGTTTACAATATGTTGCCGCGTTTTTCCGGTAAGTTGTCAAGGACACTTGTAGTGGGCATAACCCGCTTCTTCCCTCATGGTTAACTTAATATTTCTATTTAAAAATATGGAAAAGAAAACAATAAAGAGTAAGTATAAACAAAGTATGCTCGTTGGTTTGTTTGTGTGTGTGTGTGTGTGTTTTTGCGATTTGTATGTTTTTTTTTTTTCTTAACTTGTGCTATAAGAGCTTTCTTCTTGCCTTTCATAAATCTTAGTCTATAGTATTAATTCCCCTGCGAAATGTTAGAAAATAAGGCTCTAATAGTGGATTCTTTAGATTGCGTTAACTAAGAAGCTTGTTATTTACAGCTTTAAGGAACCATATACATAAGATGACACTGTAAATTTTAACTTGATACCTCGCGTTTCTAAGAAAAAAAGAGTCGTGACAGACAGACGGAAAACAAAGTGATCCTGTAAGCGTCCCTTTTGTCCTTATTACGTTCGGAATCCTAAAAATGCAACTACGTTCTGGGTTTGTTGAAATATGAAATTATATTAGTAGTTCCTCATCCCCTCTCCTTTTTTCTAGAGTCAAGCCCGAATTAAACAAACTACGTACAAACGAAAGTGTTTCACCTACCTACATTCATAATACATTTAAATACCACCTCATACATCATCGGACTCACAAACAAACAGTCCACCTGTAACAGCACGTAATCGAGCCGGCCCGTTGGCCGTCCTCGATCAAGTAGCGGGTTCGACTCCCAGTGATTTAGTGCCGAGGCATGCCAGGGGTGCTACTCTGTAAGACATTTTCTCTATTTTCGGCGGTTTATTTCTATTCGATCCCCTTGCATCTGGCCCACTGGAAATTTAAAATCCTATCCATTGATTTATTTTGATCTTATCTGATCCTCATAATAATTTGCTTCGACCAACAAATTCCTTAAAAGTATTTTCAAGCAAGGTAAACTAAACAAAACATAGTATGAAACAAAAATGAACATATTTTGTTATTAACTGTACTAAATACCAAAAATGAGTTAATAAATGTTAAGAGATCAGATGAGAATAAATTATTACTGATCCAGTATACAGGCGATTCGAAGAAAATAAAAACAATCTACACTAATACTACTGAGGTGCTTGTGGCGCAGTGGCGGCAGCGCTTTGGTAGTGATACCAAAAGTTAAGCAACCCACGGCGCGGTCGTGATTGGATGGGTGACCATTCCGACCATTTAAATGACGTCCATGACAAGCATCTCCGTGCTTCGGAAGGCACGTTAAGCAGTTGGTCCCGGCTAATATCTGTGGTATTAGTCGTTAAGCCTAGTTAGAGGCCCTAGGGCGGCTTGATAACTTCTGACAGTAAGGTTTGTCACTTGCCTTACATACACCCCTCCACCAATCCGCACTGAGCCCGCGTGGTGAAGTATGGCTCGTTCCTCCTCATAGTTGAGGTGAGGCCTTTTCCCAGCAGTGGGATCTAATAGGCTGACTTATTATACACTAATACAGGGTGGCGCAATAGAACGTGCATATTGCATCATCTTTTTTTGCGGGGTAGAAGGGGCGTGGGCGGGGGGAGACCGATATCGTTGGGTAGCGCGGTTCATAAAGTTTTAGTCACGATGAGTCACTTCGACGGGAAGCATCGCGCATTTTGCGTGCGCGCATTTTACGAAAAATCTCGTTCGTACGTAGTTGTCAGGCGACTATTTTGTTCTGAGTATGGTGTACGGCAAATTAGGGAGGCTCCGAGTGCTAATTTAATTAAAATCTGGATAAAGCGTTTTGAAGAGACTGGATCGACGTTTAAACCACACGCGAAAGGTCGTCCACGCACATCTAGGACCGAAGACAATATTGAGAGTGTTAAGCAGTCGGTACGAGAAGATCCACAAATGTCTACTCGCAAGAGATCGTCTGTCCTAAACATATCGCGACGAAGTTTGCAACGAATTTTAAACTTGGATCTTAAATTGCATCCATACAAGCTGCAATTAACTCAAGAATTGAAAGACTCTGACTTCATAGCACGGCTCACATTTGCTAATGAAATGCTCAATCGGTTTTCAAATTTTGAAAACATCCTTTTCTCTGATGAGGCACATTTTCATGTGAATGGGTTCGTAAACCGCCAAAATTGTCGTTATTGGAATAGTGAAAATCCCAGACTCAAACATCAAAAACCGTTACATAGCCCTAAAGTGACAGTTTGGGCCGCAATATCTGCCAAAGGAATAATTGGTCCTTATTTTTTTGAAAACGCACGGGGGCAAAACATCACTGTTAATACCGAACGCTATGTTGCGATGTTGGAAGGTTTTTTGGCCCCAGAACTTGAAAATTCAAGAATAAAGAACTCTAGGACTTGGTTCCAACAAGACGGAGCTACCAGTCACACATCAAATGACTCCATGGCGGTTGTGAAGCAGATGTTCCCTGGCAAACTGATTTCGAAAAGAGGTGATATCCCATGGCCTCCGCGCAGTCCAGACTTGACGCCTCCTGACTTTTTTTTGTGGGGATACCTCAAACACAAAGTCTACACCAATAATCCGAGAAACATCAGTCAGCTCAAGGAGAATATTCGTGGTGAAATGGCAGCAATCACACCAGGACTACTTAAAAAAGTTTTCGGTAATTTCCGTTTGCGGTTAGAGGAGTGCCAACGTAGAGAGGGTCATCATTTAGATGATGTTATTTTTAAAAAATAAACTTCAGTTATCACTTAATAATTGCTTAGTTTTATTTTAACTATACCTTTTGTATTTATTTTTTAATAATTATTTTAAAAATGCACGTTCTATTGCGCCACCCTGTACTATAAAGAGAAATGATTTTATTGTGTGTTTGTATTGAATAGGCTCCGAAACTTCTAAACCGATTCCAATGAAATTTGGTACAGAGATAGTTTGAAACCTTGGGAAGGACAAAGGCAATTTTTGTTGCGATATAAAATCATCAGGGGATTAAAATGGGGGATGAAATTTTGTATGGAAAATCCGACTTTTGGCGCGGGCGATGTCGCGGGGAACTGCTAGTACAAAATAAAATGGATCCACCACCAACGGATGTTTTTAATTCTATTTATTAAAATTGATAAGTGAGTTTGTATTTTGTTTAGAAAACAATTCGTATCTAAACTAACCTAACATAAGCTTTTAGGTACTACTTAGTACTAAAATTATGTAATAATTTGGTGTAACAATAAATGGGAATATCCCTTTTCGGCTCTAGGCGCAGGCGCAGAGCTTACTAGCACTGCCAGCACATGAGTCTAGAGCGCTACTCATGTGTTGCCAGGCTAGGGCGAGTGACAAGGATGGCAATAGTCGAAAACGTGGATCGTCTTACGGAGTAGTGTCTCCGAACGGGTTAGTAGATGACTGCGAAAAGAGCCAGGTTTGCCGATTTGGATGTATGGTTATGAATAGGTGTTTTGAATTCGTGGAAGATAACAATTAGGTAGTAATTTATATGAGTTAGATCTCCATTTGATGTCCTTATGGGTTTTTGGCGGAATAATAATCTGACACAAAAGGTATTCTGCTGTATTTTGTTATTGCACTACATTCCAGCCATACCTTTAAAAGGCTTTCTATTGTCAGAAAATGTATTTAATTTCGTTAGCAATTTTGATGCAATGATATTCTTGATTGAGTTAAATAAAAATAGAGCCTCAGAATTTGTATGGCCTCTTGTTTCTGACTAATTTATTGCAAAGTGCTTATATAACTATTTGTTAAGGTTTACGTAGTTATGATTTTAAGAGTCAGTAATTTAGTTTTTCTTTTCCTTTTTACTAAACGAAACTATTTTCATGACATTTTAGTCATTTATTTTTATGAGCTTAACGTTAACACACAAAAATAATGACTAATGTTAGGTAAGAAGAGATAGTGAGCTTAGGTGCAAACTCAAAGTTGGATCCACGCTAAAAATCAATTGTCATGCATTGTGGGTATGGCGGCATACGAGAGGTTAGTATCGTGTTAAACATATATTCCTTACCCCAGAATACCTAGTACCCATAATAAAATATTTTAAACTTACCCAAACCAAATTAAATAGATTGTCTACGTCCAACTTCTGTAAGTTTAATCGCTGCAACAATCGTATCAGCAACATCGTAGACTAGGAAGCAATGCAAACGTCATCTGCAACCAGAAATTGCTTACTAACTAAGCGGTTAACTAACTTCCACCTCGAAGTACGCAGAGATCGCGTGGACGCTATTCTAATTCATATATTTGAAGTGTTCGGTGTGTCCCAAGATGAAATTTTAGATAATTTATCGGTCAATCTTAACAGAGATTAGCCAACTGCGCGGGAGATATATAGTGCACAATAGTGTCTGCGCAATACACAGGTGCACTCTCTGTTTCTTCACTCTCATAATTCGGTGAGACGGCAGTCCGACATGACCGTAGAGCGATCAGGCGCAGGACCAACGGATAACCGTGCTTTCCGGGGCACGGGTGTGCTTACACCGCCATCTTCCTGACTCCGGAGCTGTCTGGGTTATTTCAAAAACCCAACACTTTCGGCCCGACCCGAGATTCAAACCCGGGACCTCGTGGATAGTACCCAGCTTGACTAGACCAACGAAGCAGTCAAATCCTCTTTGATGAAAAGTTAAAAGAAACTTAGATAGTACTTAGTACTGTCTGACAAAGACTTCTATGTGGAAATCAGTAAATTCTTTTTCGGTAGGTTAAAGCATAACAGGTTGTTTAAAAGTTAGAAACTATTTACATTGTAATGGTAAATGGTCAGGTCAGAAAAATGCCAACAGTGAGTGAGTGAAGCCTGTGATAGTCTACAAAGTCTGGCACTTGATTTGCCAGGGCTTGTTTGACTGGAGGAGTAATTATTGGGTTTCCTACCTAAGAAGAAACTCTTACAGGATCAATGTTCTGTCCATCTGTCAAGACCCTTTTTCTTAGGAACACGTGCGTGGAGGCATCAAGTTGTAAATTAGCAAAAAGCAAAGTCTTACAGCACAAGTCAAGTAAGGAAAAAATCCGAACTCGTTAATTTGTTGTTCTATCAGAAAAAACAAATGCGTTTGTAAGGACCCCTTAAAAATTCAGAGATCAAGTTTCCAGGCACAATAGATAATCCATTGCTATGCGACACGAACGAGTCCGACGCGTAAGTAGTGTCACTTAAAAAAATACGACTTTAGTAAGCATTTTCATCGAAAAACCCGTAAAGTAACAAAAAACCGTCACGACCATCTCGGTCCTACACCCCTGACCTCAGCACGTGAGAAACGAAGCTATTGAAAGATTCAGACACAGACAGAAACTGTTTCACGGAATAATTACGCATATTGTTTCGGAAAGAACTTGAGGCCGGCATTTGAGGGCAATTTAAATTCAATTTTTAATAATTTTCTTGATGTAACATGGAGTCTCGTTTATACCGTTGACGAAATCGGCTAAAAACTTAATAATGAACTGTTTTATATAAGATCATTTAGACCACTTAAAATGATATCAGAAGATGAACAGACCTGAGTCTAGACAGCCTGAAAGATTCGTTTTTCCTCGGAAAGGCAAAAAAGTAAGAGTATTAGGACACCAATTTGGCGCCAACAGTGTTTCACCAACAACATGTACAGGAAGATCTTCATGTAGGGCATATGAATTTGACTACGCAAACAAGCGGAATCCAGATATCCTTATAAAAGCCCTAGCCTTAACACTCCTCTAAAATACTTTAGGTTTGGGCAGGACAAGACATAGACTAGCAATACCTAACTTTTTAAGGCATAGTGCAGCAATAAGCAGGTTATCCTGGTAAAAGGGTCGCGGAGGTCAGATCGCAGTTGCTCCACTGTAATT
Organism: Pyrausta nigrata; assembly: GCA_949316185.1. Taxonomy (NCBI): domain Eukaryota; kingdom Metazoa; phylum Arthropoda; class Insecta; order Lepidoptera; family Crambidae; genus Pyrausta; species Pyrausta nigrata. The sequence goes on from OX438943.1 coordinate 2,911,867, forward strand.
ACCTGATCTGCCAAAACGGACCCTGGGCCCTCACGCCCGGGATAGCGCTAAGATGACCTTGAGTGCAACAATAAGCTTTACAAGTCTCCATTTATCACTTTACGCTTTTCACTCCCAACTTGCTCACACAGGCCCATCTCAGCTTCCGTGTACAGCTCAATTCTCATATTTTGGCTCTAAAACCTCTGTAGGCGCTTAACCAAAACACAGTCAAGTTAGGTATAGCATCAAAATTCAAAATCATTTTTTATTCATTCGATGGAAAATTTGACTGAGACAAAAATAAAAAATATAATGTAATGATATCGACATTCAGTAGCATAACGCTAAGGATAGGCCTTCAGAACTCACCAAGCGGTGGTGCAGCAAAAAACTTCTACAAGTTCTTGCCCACCAATCTCTCTACGCTATTTGCTTTTACCTTGAACATGTATTTACAACCACAGCTCATGATATTGCGCCCCAGGCTCACCTGACAGAGGCCCTACTCCTGTTGATGAGGTCCGTATTTTTAAATCGAATCATTGCGTTCGTTCGCGTTGTAACTCTATCGTGAGTAAAAGGGACGGCTGCATTTTAAAATATGGACATCATGAACCGGAGTAAGACCTCTGTACACAGCTCTATTCCGCTATATCGCTGCTGGCGAATGATCAATGTTAGTCAATTGCCACGCTCATTGCTATATCTGGCCACAACTAGAAACAATCTTGGCTTTTTGACTTTTATTTGTCTAGTGGTCAAGTTCGTTGAACACACAGGGAGAAATAGCTGACATCACATCCTTCTTGGGACACTCTGTATTGCGATTGGCTATTTGACACCACCAATCATTGACGTACTTTTAGTGAACTCCCAGAATGCTCTTCTTTCATACATTTTGTATGGGAATTGGGAATAATCAATGATAGTAGTGCATTTAAAAATAGGTAGATGGGTCATTAGCGCGCGGAAATTGATTGCCTCATATTGTGTAATTTGCACAATTTTGCATTCAAATATGACATTTGACACGTAATAGAACGTGTGCTCGGAGCATCAAATTCGATTCGATCGCTGCACAGTACGAGATGACAGGTCTACCTCTTTTTTGAACACATATATATTGACAGTGGGAATAGTAGCAAGACGTGACGCAGACCTTACCAGCTCACCCAGGAGGTTCTTACATTCTCACTCACCGACCGAATACAGCAAACTGCTTGTCGGTGCAAATTTCTGCAATGGAAATTGTAGTTCCCTGTACAGTTGGGACATTTGCCGTGTTTTATCAGATTTTCTAAAAAAAAACATGTTTCTGTACTTCAGAATGTGTTTTGCACTGTATCGTCTATAACCAAATAAAATATAATATGTAGTTATAACCAAAGTATCGCAAAGATGATTAGATTGCATAGCATGCTTTTGTAGTTAAAGAAATAAATAAGTTATAAATACTTAGCTAGATATCATCTGTACTTCCCGACAAGTATAAGCATGTGAGAGTATCACGCACGCTGAAATTCTTAAAATTACAGCAAATCAACACGCGATCTTATGTACAAACAACATGCCTACATACTTATTTAGTTACATTAAGTTACAAGTCTTGTACATAACACATTACAAAGTTGCTATCCGCACACATTACAACAACATAACGTATCTCATAATCGGTGATTTCGTGGAAAATCTGCTTAACGAGGTTACCTAAGAATCATCGCTTTCGATCTGGATCGATTCACGTAATCGATTGAATTGATCCACGCAAGTAAATCACGAGCGGAAACTTTTAATGGGGCATTGACGATTATTGAGAAAAAACTAGGCTGATGCTGTAAGGGAAAGTTTTTGAGAAAGAAATTACGGGGAAAATCGTCTCTGTGGCGAAAAATATTAGCCATTTATTTTTGATTGTGATTGAAAAATAGATGCCTTTTCGGCATTTACACCTTCGTTGTAATAGTCTTCTGTTTTCCGTAATTGTAACTTTCGTGTGTGTATGTGTCTTTGCTGAATAAATGTATTTTCATTCTTTCTTTAAATAAAAACTTATTAGGTTTGAAACTCCAGAACGTTTTTCACACTTTAGCTTGTTGATATATTAAAGTTGGCAGCACGTCAAGGTATACATTTGAACTACGAAAACAGCGTATTACGTAGACGATAGAGGCGGTCTTCATATTAAACACATTTTTTATTGTTCTGCTAATCTGATGAACCCATACTGAATTTCGTAATGCTTAAGCAGTTCTCAAAATGTCCTTATGGTTTTACGAAATTATATTAAATTAAGTTTCGCTCACAGAGATTGATCGACCGTGTCATCCGTTGGGACTTATGGTTTTATTTGTACAGGAACAAATGACTAGATGCACTCGCTCACCTGCGCATACTCATACACAAATTTGGATACAAGTTACCCCTATGGTAATAAAACACGCTTACACGCGCATGCACGCACGCACACCCATAATGTATACACATTCACTCACACAATCAGACACACACTCTCCCTCTCTCTCTCTCTCTCACACACACACACACACACACACACACACACACACACACACAACACACGCACACACACACACACGCACACACACACACACACACACACACACACACACACACACACACACACACACACAGACACACACACATACAAACCAACGAGCAAACTTTGTTTATACTTATTCTTTGTTAATTGTTTTCTTTTCCATATTTTTTCTTTTAAATAGAAATATTAAGTTAACCACGAGGGAAGAAGCGAGTTATTTCCACTACAAGTGTCCCTGACAACTTACCGGGAAAACTCAGTAACATATTGTAAAAGGGTTTATGGAATAATAATAAACGAATTTTTATTTTATTTATTTTTATAAAACAGCACCATCTATATACTAAAATTGGGTTGATTGAACGCCTCAAAAATAAATACATCTTTTTGAGAAAACCCCTTTGAAATACATAGTTTGCTTTCGATAAAATTATACCCATTAAGCCGAGAAGTCACCATAAAGAGCCGCGATAGCTAAAATCGAACAGAAGAAAGTTTCAATGCTATTATCAGCCTTGCAAGTATAGGGGTGTCACCACGACCGTCTTGGTGTAGTGGTTCGCGCTCCGGACTACAAAACCAGCGGTTGCCGGTTCAAACCCCGCAAGGGGCAAATGTTTGTGTGATAAGCTCGAGCATTTGTACCTAAGTCATGTATGTTTATAACGTATATGAGTATGTCAATCCGGTATCTTAGTCGCCATAGCACAAGTTCACGCATAGTTTGGGCTGGGTTTGGTGTGTGTGTTGAAACAATGTGTAATTTATTTATTATTATGATTACTAATATATCTAATCAAACAAGCTTTAACTAGCTTAGATCATCGGTTAATCATCGGTTTTAGAATAAACAAAAATAATTTAATTAAAGTTCTGTCAAAATTCCTTTCGAACGACGATACCCGCGTTTTCCAATTTCAAATCAATTTGCCTGGCTTAAAAAAGTTTAGAAATACTGTCAATATAACTTATGTACCTGCTAATAAAGAAGGTTATTATTTAATTGCCCCTCATCCCATAGGATTAAAACTTACATTTTTACGATCGTTACGAAAAATCTTACTGTATTTAGCGTGTGGCGACCGTCCACGGAACTAATGAGAGTTGACATTAACATAATAATATGCAAGTTATTCTATTTTAATTCCCTGGACACTCGATGAGGGCGCTTTGATTCGGCACAAAAATTGTCGTGTCATTTCTTAGAGAATGTTTAGTCCAGCGTACTTGTACTATAAAGGTCAATATTTGCAAAGGATTGTGCCAACCCTTGGCCATTTAGAAAATGATCCGTACTCGTACCGATTTCCATAGCGTCGTCAATGTTCCGGTCCAACGAAACTGGACCAGCAGATCAGATCTTAGGCAAATATTCAGCGAAGCGGTATCGGAGATACTGTTAATATTAGTCTCTGTACTAATATAAATATTGTTTTATTGTTTTTCTCGACAGTGTAAGGGATCATAAGCACAGTCCAAAAATGTATTGCTTGGCTTACGCAAAACGTTAATAATACTAACTCCTAACAACACTTAAATCTTCCTCAAGAATCAATAAAGATGATTGATAAAAACCGCATGAGAATGTTTTTTAGACTATCGCGAAGAGTTTTTTTAATAATATTATGTAGTTATGTTTAAGTGCGTATGGATATTTATAGAGAGTATGTAACATCAATTCACTTTGGTAAACCAACTCAATCTTCTATGGTGACGTTGACTACGGAGTTGTAGGAAGGTTAAAAGAAGCATCTAGTTTTTTTCAAATATTTTTATCATATATATTTTTTTACATGTTTTTATCATTTGTAATTATTTTTGTTTCAGTGAGCTGACACTATTCGACGGCATGGCCAACTGCGGGGGCTGGAACGAAGAGCCCGTGTCAAAAGTAAGTTGTTTATACCTAATAGATATAAAGCCGCTCTAAGGTTCATGTCTGACTTGTAAATAGACCAGCCTATTCACCCTTTTCTTATAGGATTCCAGATCATTAGTGCAACTGCAACTCTAACGCCGTACGCAAGAGGAACGTAGATTCAAAACGTTTGCCCCGTTATTCTAAAAACTTAGTACCGGGTTTATGACGCTATACTGATTTACGCCCACCTGCGAGGGTAATAAAAAAAGATGGCGCTATTACTGATCGCGCATGAAAAGAGAGATGCTATCAACAAAGGTCTATTTATTCTGGTCAACATAACATGTAAAATTAATTAAACAGTATTTTATTAATGAAAATTGTAGATTACAAGCAAATGCTTCTTTAGGATTCTGGATATTGGTAATATCCACGTATTTAAGAAGTTTCCTATTAAATATCTAACATGTTAAAAATAATAACAAAATTTCGTAAAACTAAGAGGCATTTACGAAAATAAAATGTATCGAGGCAAAATCTTTCAATCGTGTTTCAGGTTTAATACATATCTAGATAGGTATGAAAAAAACATATATCTGACTTTTAGATCCGTCAGATCTTCTATTGGCTTATAGGTCAAATCGAAAATGACGAATCTTTTTAATATATCACCTTAAGCCAGGACTTAGCTATTTGCTAGCCAATTAGAAAAGCGCTTCTCTATTAGGTTATGTCTCGAATGTGTCATTCATTCCTCTGTTGTCGGCTAATATTTAGCCCATTTTGAACCTGGTCTAATTTTTTTTGGAATAACACCGTAAGTGTGTATTAACAAGTACTTTTTCTGTGGTATAAGTGACAAAAGGGTGGAAACCCCGCCTGCGTCGTACCTTTTAACTTTTAATAGCGTGTCAAAAACTATTGAAAGTTAATCTACATCAATTAACTCAATAAAAGCACGCCAATAAAGCGATCATAAATAATTTGTGCCACTCCAATGCAGTTAAGAGTTCACATCCCATTTATTTTATTAGACATTTGGATTGAATTCGCGTGTCGAAACGCAAAAAGTATCAAAATCGAGAGCGTGCGAAATATGGGCTTTAGGCATTGTGAACTAAACGCAAGTCCCGTACGTAGTCAATTAGCGAAACAGTATGACATCTTAAAACTTACAATCAAACCCGCCATTTTTTAAATGTAAAGGCATGAGTTTATAAACCGTGTAACTAACTGCCATGGATGTAATTTATCCGAAATAAAAGTATTTTATTTATTTATTTATAATAATCGTCCGAGATCTCTTAATGAGCCAAGTACCTAGAAAATATTAAATTGCACACAAGTATCTCTGATTTTCACCCTCATAGTCTGTAATTTTAAATATTTTTTAGCACTCACAGCATTTTTTCTTATTTATATATAAGTTTAATTGAGAAACCAAAAAATCAATCAAGTTGAATTTATTCTGTAAAGAATAACTACTTAGCCCTCTGGTGTTGCAATACAGCTCGGGTAGATGTTGCTGCCGTCACGCAATGACGTATTTAAAAGAGACCAAGAATTTCGCCCCAGTGGATGGACTGCTGGTTTGTAAAAGCGTTGGCCCAGTTTGCCAAAGATCGTGGGTTCAAATCCTACCCGTATACGAATTTTTGGTTTCTTAATTAAATTTTATAGTCTGATTAGGCAGCTAGCAGGCAATTAGAAATGATCGGAGAAAGATCACAGGCAATCAATCATGTGTACTTACCTATTTATATACCTACCTACCAATTTATTCAACTTATTAATGTCTTAAAAAGAATTAGGCTTTAATTATTAAAAAAACGTTCGGGTGATTGATAGTCGATGTTATATCGTTAAATGTCACAGTATGCAAAAACTCTATATAATAAGGTTATTAACACTCACCAATCGATCATGGTTTCAATAGTTCATAAAAATAAAAGAGAAAACTGTTATTGTAAAACGTTTCTACATTGTGGTTTTAACTACAAAGCTCTACAAAGCTAGACTAAGCCTAAGTTTCATACTACTGTCTTTTTTTTACTGTGGTCATAATAAATAACGGGCGAGTGTTACGTAAGTTTTATTTTTTGGCGTTCCGTATTAAGAGTAATGTTGTTGACTGTATGGCCTTTAACTTCACGCGCTTTCAGTCAAATCCAAGGCAATGTGTGCCAAAATGTTCTTAACGACAGTGTTTTTAGTAACAATTAACGTTGGATGAAACAAAGGAAAGTACCTAATCCATACTAATATTATAAATGCGAAAGTGTGTCTGTCTGTCTGTCTGTCTGTTACCTTAAACCACTGAACCGATTGAGATGAAATTTGGTATGGAGACAGTTCGAGCCCCTGGAAAGGACATAGGCTACATTTTGTCGCGATATAAAAATATCAAGGTGGTGAAATGGGGGATGAAAGTTTATATGGAAAATCCAACTCTTGCGGGCAAAGTCGCGGGGAACCACTAGTACTTTTATATTTCACTCCATAAATTTTTATTAATGTAAAAATATTAATAAAAAGAGCGTCGGTAGCGTAGTGGCTAGCGGTTTTCCGGGACCCGGGTTCGATCCCACGTGCCGCCACGTACCAATGACTTTTTCTGAACTATTTACAATAGTTGTTTCAGTGATAACTCTAAAATAATAATGATAATGTAAAAAGAAGTATTAATTCTAGGTTTATACAATAACTGTCTCCAAAAACATAAAATCAAAAATTCTTATTATGTTATAAAATAATTACGAACGGGGGCCAAGCTAACGTTTACAATACACTGCAAGTGTGTTACAATGCCAAAAAGTTTTTTTATTCCTATTAGTATATTTTTATGTCTTGTTTTTTTGTGTCTATCAACTCAACTGGCAAATCATTGTACGAGTAGATATTAGTCGTCCCGCTCGCCGTAAAAATTAGTTTATATCAAAAAAGATTTAAAAACAAGACAACTTTGGATTCGTAGTTCTAAAATACATAATGTTTAAATTATTCGTCAAGATTCAAACATTGCAACACATGAAACCAAAACACTTCAACCTCTTATTAAATATGTAAAGATATCCGATAAAATAAGTAGTACATCCAGGTGTAATTAATCATAGACTCTTAAATTGGTGTTTTATTAATTGCTGGCCCGAAACTAGAAATAAAAGCAGTTTAATAACTGGTAGGGAAGTAATGCGTATGCTATAAAAGTAGTACTCTCTCACTTCTGATAATAAATAAAGTATATTTAGCTTATAAGCAGATGTAGCAAACATTTTGTAGATATGTGTCTCGAGTTAGAAGTTTTTGTTTCATGTCTTTCGATATATATATATAAATATATTTTTCAAAAGCCGTTTTTATACGACTACATCAACATAAAATCAAAAATTCTTATTATGTTATAAAATAATTACGAACGGGGGCCAAGCTAACGTTTACAATACACTGCAAGTGTGTTACAATGCCAAAAATATATATATATATATATATATATATATATATATATATATATAACTATATAAATATATATATATATATATATATTTATATAGTATTGTCTGTATTGGAAAAAAATAATGAACTAAAGGCATGATTATTTCAGTAATATTAGTCATATATATATATATATATATATATATATATATATAATAATACTATAATAATAAAGACATCAAAAACACATAAAGACATTGAATAGGTAAGTACATATAATGTAACAAATCTTTAAAAAAGACTGGGCCCGTAGCCAAATGGCAATCTTGTGAACTTCGCTATCGAAAAAGAAATGTCAAAATGTGTATAAAAAAGTCACGTGATGTTTCGTTGGCTTTTATCAGTTTCATACATTTTGTTAGCGATAAAGAACTTCGCTTGTAAATAAATTGCCACTTACTTGACCTGGATATGCTCCAATTTTATTATAATTATATTACGTATCACATACTCGTACGGCTGTTTTTAAACAAAATTGTACTGATAATTGTTAAATATTTTTTTATTAAATTCCAAAAATGTTGCTCACCCCTGATCTCAAACTACGAATATACTAAACGGTGCTAATCGTATGCATTTGTGCTTATTAATTTTGACTAGCGAAAACGAGATTGTTATTTAATAATCATTCACTTTCAATACTTTTTTAGTGTCCAATTAATTTCTTATTAATTAATGAATGTAACAAAAAAGATAAAAAATATAGTTGAAATCTCAAAGTAGTGCGGATTTTTTGATTTTGTTAACATATGTTTACATAGGTAGATTATTCACCAAGGGGGTAAAGTGATGTCTTACGTCACGGGCGTCATCTTGAATCTCGAGCGTAATGAAGGATTCGAGAGTTAACTCCCGAGCGCAGCGAGGGAGTTTAGTGTTAACTTCCGAGCATAGCGAGGGAGTTAAAAGTAGAATCCTGAGTGGAGCGAGGGATTTAAGCTCGCCAAAGATGAAGACATCTTTATCCCCGAGGAGAATACTCTGCTTTTTACACTTCCTACGAGGCAATAAAAAATGTACTACAAATACCTTATTTTATCTATAAGTATATATCCTTTGACTTTTCTGGCAGTAAATTATTATTATTAACAATACCAGCAGCTTTACATCTAATGGACTCCGGTGTTATAAGCTTCGTCACTAAACAGTTTTACGAAAACATTGTTTGTAATTTCTTAAAATACATAGATTTTTTTCTTTATTTATTTCTTTTTTAAGAAGCGCGCGCTTTTTTTTCTTGGCTGCCAGGTTCAAACTTCAAATATGTTCTCTTTGGTGCGGGACGGGCTAGTGTGATCATGCCTACGAACTCTTATTCGAAATTCAAATCACTTTGCCTCCCTAGGGGCGTAATGAAATTTCATACAACATTACGTCCCTAGAGATGCAATGACTCACTTTGAGTCAGGGTTACTTGATGTGTAATTGAACATTGCCGAGTAGGTAGTGTGAAAAATAAGTTAATTAGCTTTTACATATTCATCATACTCTCGTTATGTTTTTTAAAATTGGTACGTTAACGTCCAGCTTCCTTTAATTTTGTTTGTTTATCGAATTTAATCTCAAATCAGGCATAAATTCTTTAAATAAATAAAAAATTATATTTCTAAAAAGTATTTTATTCAATATCTTCAAGAATTTCGTCAAAAACTTCGGGAATCAACCCCTGGACCGTTTTAACAGATTTTTTTAAATATTTAATAGTATTTTTATATTTTCTGCCAAAGATCTAACCACTGGACTAACGAAGCAGCTTTCTCTGGATAATGCAAACCCCGCGGTTCCTTAAAGTACCGTTGAGTTACTTAAAAACAACCGGGCAAGTGCGAGTCGGAATCGCGCACTAACGGTTCCATACAAACAAATGTTTTATTTTTTCTACGATGTAATCACAAATGCGCTGTTTTCTCGACTTTTCTCTTTCTTTTATTTGTACTGCTAAACCTTATGATTCAAGGTCCATGGGAAGTACCCCAGAGGTTTTGATTTCCCTAAAAATGTTAGAAAATAGGGCAAAAATGGCCATATCTTTTGATTGCGTTAATTTAAACGGGTAATTTTAGTACAGCTTCAAGGGACCATAGACATAAGTATTTGATGTTAATTTCAACTTTATACCTCCCCGCGTTCCTGAGAAAAAGGTTCTTGACAGTCGGACAGACAGACAACAAAGTGATCCTATAAGGGTTCCTTTTTTCCTTTTGAGGTACGTAACCCTAATAACTACTCTACCTAACGATCAGATGGGTGAATTTCAACAAGGTTGATTTTTTTATCATTTCGGTGAACTTTTTTATTTTTAACAATTTTTGAATTTTAAATATGGTTTGTGATATTTCTTGATGTTGTTTATATCCATATGTAACGCCATCAAAATATCTTAATAAAATAAAAAGATACAGTAGTTCAAAGTTTTGATGCCACCGAAATGAAAATACTTATCCACCCACCAGAAACCTTCAACAAAATTACTTCCATACACTATAAAGTTTATGTAAAAGTTACTTTGAATATTTTTGTCCCAAGAGAAAAAATAACAATATCAAGTTCTCAGTGAATATGTGTTAAAAAATTTTGTGACCCGCCCCCTCCATCATTACCGGGTCAAACCACAGCCATTCAAGACGCGCACCAGCTTATACTTAGTGGAAAGCCTACTGGAAGACTCCCTAAAACACCAAGATCAGCCCAACATACACAACAGACATTCAACAACATCAGCTTGCCTTTTACTGATATTACTGAAATCATCACAAGCAAAAAAGCACTCAAAAACGGCAAAGCTGCTAGCTTGAATGATATCACAGTCGAATAGCTGAAATACCTGGGACCAGTGGCTACAGCCTGGGTGCTTAGTTTATTTAACGCGTCCATGGCATCAGCGAAGATCCCAAAATTGTGGAGGAAGTCGAAAATTGTGGCCTTACTAAAACCTGGGAAATCTCCATCTGACCCTAAGAGCTACAGACCAATTTCTCTCTTGAGTAATACCCTCAAGCTCTTCAAGCGACTAATACTCAACCGACTCACAGTTACCATTGACCCCACTCTCTGGGCCGGGAAAATCGTGCACCAGTTAGGTGCTTAACCTCACTCAATTCATTGAGGACGGATTTGAGCAGGGCATGGTCACAGGTGCTGTGTTTGTCGACCTCTCAGCAGCGTATGACACAATGAACATAAAAAAAATGCTGTCTAAAGTATCGTGTGCCACAAACGATCCCACTTTCGTGTCACTGTTAAGTGTGCTCCTTCGTAACCGACGCTTCTGCGTCCATTTACTCGGAAAGAAGAGCAGTTGGCGATGTCAGAAAAACGGCCTTCCCCAAGGAAGCGTTCTGGCACCATTTCTATTCAACGTCCACACAAATGATCAGCCCCACCACCCTAACACTCAGCGATATATCTATGCCGATGATTTTGCACTAACTTGCCAAGATAAGACCTTCGAAACCGTGGAAAGTACACTGAATCTTGCCTTGGAAAACCTTCATGAATATTACGAGCATAACGCTCTCAGGCCCAATCCAAGCAAAACCCAATCGTGTGCTTTCTACCTACGTAACCGCGAGGCAAACAAGGAGCTGAACATTTCCTGGAAAGGCGTCGCCATCCAACACTGTAACTTCCCTAGATACCTGGGAGTGACACTGGACCGCTCTCTGACTTACAAGACCCACTGTAGAAACACAAAACAAAAAGTTAGTTCCCGCAATAACCTACTGCGCCGCCTCTCCTCCACTAACTGTAGAGCAAACCCAACCGTTATGTGCACTACGGGACTGGCTTTGTGTTTCTCAGCAGGAGAACACGCGTGTCCAGTGTGGGCTAGGTCAGCACATACCAGAGACGTGGACGCAGAGCTGAACGATACCTGCCGCATAGTGACTAGCTGTCTTAAGCCAACCCCGGTCGGTATGCTGTTTCCTCTTGCGGGAATAGTTCCACCCAGACTCCGCAGATAAGTGACATGTTCGCTTGAAAAACAAAAACAGGAAAGCGACCCGAGACATCCACTCTACGGGCTCTCCCACGCCACAAGTAGGTTGCGAAGCCACGGTAGCCGCCTGCTGGGCAAAAAAGATTTAGCCCATGTACTTGCCGACACAAAAGAAGAAGAAGATTTCGTGAAATTTTGGAAATCAATTAAAAATGTAAATTCTAAAACGAGTTTATCCGTATCTGTTGAGGGAGAAATGGACCCAAAAAATATTGCCAATGTTTTTGGTACATTTTTAAAATTAGTACGGTATAGACCCGGTCTTGTGGAGTGAGACAGGGGAGGCTGACCTTTTTAACTTGTATATCAACGGTTTGATCAAGGAACTGAGCAGCACCTTTGTGAGGCTCAGATTAGGTAACAAATATGTTAATCTGTTCACGCTGACGATATGGTGCTGATTAGTCCCTCGATCAAAGGGTTGAGAAAACTGCTTTCCATTTGTGAACAGTATGCCTCCAAACATAACTTGATTTATAATGTCAAGAAGACCGAGTTAATGGTTTTTAGGTCTGGAAAGGGTCCAGAAAATATTCCCGGGGTTTCTTTGGGAGGACAAGCAGTTAAAATAACGAATACTTTTAAGTGCCTTGGCCACATTCTTACAACAGATCAAAAAGACGATGCCGATATTGAGAGACGAAGAAGAGCACTATGTGTGGTCGGTGACATGATTTCGAGACGGTTCTTCAAGTGTAATATTGAAGTTAAACGGAAGTCGCGTGATTGCATGCGAGTGCAGTATAACAACATCTTCAGGCAGCTAATGGGGTTGAGGCATTGTTGCAGTGCCTCAGAGATGTTCAAAACTGCTGCAGTTAACTCATTCGATGCAATTATGAGGCATAGAATAGCGTCTTTCATGGACAGATTTGGTAGGTAAGAACACAATTATCAGGGAGCTAAAAGACAGGTTAGTCAGAACCAGTTTGTATGGACACTGGTTGGCTACCGCCACCTAAGTAAAGGCCGCTAACGGCATTTAGTATTTGATGTGGTCCACCAGCAACCTATCCTTAATTTTATTTTAAACTTTTTTTATATCTTTTATTGTGATTATAAATATGAATCATGTATTTGCAATAAATCATTATTATTATTATAAAACCGATCTGGTACGAGTTAGACTCGAGAGAAGTTTATGTAACGAAGTAAATGAGTTATTGTACTGTTTTCAGCGTTTATCATTAAAGTGTGCTGTAAGATATTGGTTTCTGCCAAGATTTATAATTTTAGGTCAAACAAAATAACGGACAACCAAAATGTTTCCACATTTGTATTTTTTTCCTTTTGAGGTGTATAGGTTTCACCGAAATGATATAATGAAGCCATTGAAATGAGAAAAACAATCACCGATATGAACAATTCTACACCGAAATTAATAATATTCACAGAAATGATATTTTTTATCATTTCGGTGGTCAATCTAGGCCACCGAATCAACTGAAATGAAAACACCGATATTAAAATCGATAACAAAATCTATATATATAAAAGAAAGTCGTGTTAGTTACTTCACTTATAACTCAAGAACGGCTGAACCGATTTAGCTGAAAATTGGCAGGGAGGTAGTTTAGAGCCAGGAGAAGGACATAGGATACTTTTTATCCCGTTCGACATCATTCCCGTGTGACTTGACATGTAACGTCAGTCACTATAAAACGTGGTATAACAAAAAAGAATCAGACTTGGAATAACAAAATTGACGTATAATGACAGCTATGTAATGACGTATGGATGACTATTTGATATTTGTAAGAAATCAATAATATAACTATTTCTATTAAATAAATAATTAACATTATTGCCCAATTGCCCATTCGTATAAACAGTGAAGTGAACTATAAAACTCGGTATGGTTAAAAATTTAAGTTTTTAGGTGAAGTGAAGTTTAATTAATAATGCCGCGACCAAGACGATCGAATCTTTCCCGACAAAGCCGTGATGCAAGAAGAATACGAAATACTGCAAATGAAAGGACTGAAGAAGAACAAGAAATTGCACGTGAACAGCGCCGCGATAGTATGGCTCGACTTCGTGCTTCTCAATCACGAGAGCAAAGTGAAGCAGCCCGTGAAACAGCTCGGTTGGCAATGCAGAATCGTCGAGCGAACAACAGAGGTCAACAAATAGATAATTTGCGACGCAGAACAAGATATTTATCAAGTGCTGATTTGAATCGAGCAGCGTTTCAATACGATTGCAGCAATGATTACAGCTTGCATCCTAGCGTTTGCATTGGGCAAATGGACGTAGTTTGCGAGTATTGTGGTGCATTAAAGTTTTCCGGAGAAACGCCTGGATTATGCTGCCTTAATGGTAAAGTGAAATTGCCATTGTTGACTCCGCCACCTGAGCCATTGTATTCATTGCTTTGTGGCGAAACACAAGAATCACGCCACTTTCTTGCAAATACTCAAAAATACAATGGTTGTTTCCAGATGACGTCATTTGGGGCAGATATTATCGAAGAACGGGGATTTAATCCGACATTTAAGGTATTTATTTTTGTACTTATATAGAATGTAGTTAAAGAATAACTTACTTTATCTATTGGTACCTATGTAGTATATTTGCTAATTCTGAACTCTACTCTCCCACCGAAAAAAGTGTTTATAACCCAGTTAATACTGTCTGGTTTTTATTTTGTAGATACAAGGACAGATTCATCATCGAATTGGATCATTACTACCTTTCGAAGATACACAGAATAAATTTTTACAAATATATTTCATGGGCAACATGGAAGAACAACTTGATCGACGCCTAGAGATCAATGCAGGAATGAAGCGAGCAATTCTTCAAGACTTGCAGTGTCTGCTTCATGAACATCATGCGTTGGTCAGGTTGTTTAAGAGTGCTTTAGAGCGCATGCCAAGTGATGACTATAAAGTTGTTATCAAAGCAGATAAACGACCATCTGGAACACACGAAAGGACATTTAATGCTCCAACAGTAGACGAAGTTGCCATCCTGATTGTTGGTGAACAATTGGAAAAACGCGATATTGTGCTTACACGTCGCGATACTGGGCAACTGCAACAAATATCTGAAACTCATCGATCATATGACACATTGCAATACCCGCTGATGTTTTGGCAAGGAGAAGATGGATATTATTTTAATATTAAAATGAAAAATCCATTGAATGGTGAGTATCAGTATCATAATTTATTTCATTTATTTGTGAAAGACACTGATTTAAAATAATGCTTATTAAAAAAATGGTTAATGTCTGTATTGTTTGCCTTTAAAATTTGCCTTTGAAATGGTTAATTATCAAATTTTTAATTTCAGGTGAAGAAACTACAAAGAAAGTTAGCTCAATGAATTATTACGCATATCGTTTGATGATTCGTCAAAATGCTGACAACTATTTGCTGCGGTTTCGTCGATTGTTTCAGCAGTATTGCGTTGACATGTATGTAAAAATAGAAACGGAACGTTTAACATTCATTAGGTTGAACCAAGCCAAACTGCGTTCTGAGGAGTACATCCATTTACGTGATGCAGTTAATACTGAAGGAAATGCAGCTAATATTGGTCGATTAACTATTCTGCCGGCGACATACATTGGTAGTCCACGTCATATGCATGAATATGCACAAGATGCAATGACATATGTTCGTCATTACGGTCGGCCCGATCTCTTTATTACTTTTACCTGTAATCCAAAATGGATAGAAATTACTCAATTGCTGCTTCCCGGACAAACATCAAGTGATAGACACGACATCACAGCACGTATATTCAGGCAAAAAATTCGGTCCCTGATGAACTTTATTGTTAAACAACGCGTCTTTGGAGATACTCGATGCTGGATGTATTCAATCGAATGGCAAAAGCGAGGCCTGCCGCACGCACACATTCTTATTTGGTTAGTGGAAAGAATTCAGCCTGACCAAATAGATGATATCATATGTGCTGAGATTCCTGATTATGAAGTCGATCCAGACCTACATGATGTTGTTACTACTAATATGATTCATGGACCGTGTGGTGCCATCAATCCCCAATCACCTTGCATGGTCGATGGAAAGTGCTCTAAACGATATCCACGGAAATTAACGGCGGAGACTGTCACTGGCAATGATGGTTATCCGCTGTATCGGCGTCGATCACCAGATGACAACGGTCGAACTGTCACAACGAAAGTGAAAAGAATGGATTTCGTTGTCGACAACAGTTGGATTGTTCCATATTCGCCACTTATTTCTAAATCGTTCAAGACACATTGCAACGTTGAATACTGCAATTCAGTTAAGTCCATAAAATATATTTGCAAATATGTCACGAAAGGCAGTGATATGGCGGTTTTTGGATTGCAATCCTCGAATACCAACGATGAAATTTCACGCTATCAAGTTGGTCGTTATGTGAACTGTAATGAAGCGATTTGGCGTATATTCGCATTTCCCATTCACGAACGTCATCCTACTGTTACGCATTTGGCGGTGCATCTGGAGAATGGTCAACGAGTATATTTCACGGCTTCGAATGCTACGCAACGTGCTGAAACACCTCCAGCAACTACATTGACCAGTTTTTTTGCAATCTGCCAAAGCGATCAGTTTGCACGAACTTTGCTTTACTCGGAGATGCCACGTTATTATACTTGGAATGCTTCATCGAAGAATTTTCAAAGACGGAAGCAAGGCGATGCGGTTCCTGGGTATCCAGATGTGCGTTCTACTGATGCTCTTGGTCGTATGTATACAGTTCATCCAAAGAATAATGAATGTTTCTATTTGCGGTTGTTGCTGGTAAATGTGCGTGGGCCAACGTCATTTGAGTCACTACGAACTGTTAATGGTGTAATATTCCCAACATATCGTGCTGCATGTGAAGAATTGAAGTTATTAGAAAACGATAGTCATTGGGATACGACAATCGCTGAAGCCATTATCTGTGCATCTCCAAGTCAGATACGCACATTATTCGCTATCATAATTTCGACATGTTTTCCATCAAACCCATGTAACCTGTGGCACAAATACAAGGATAATATGTCAGAAGATATTTTACATCAAATTCGTGTCAGTTCCAGAAATCACGATATTGAGATGAATGAGGAGATACATAATCGTGCTTTACTCTTGATCGAAGATATGTGTTACCTCATGTGCGGTAATTTATTAATCAGGTTAGGAATGCCAGCACCATATCGTGAAATGAATGACGCATTTAATCGAGAATTGGAACGGGAACGTGAATATGATCACCAGGAATTAGATTTAGTAGTTCAAACGAATGTACCCCTGTTGAATTACCAACAAAAGAAAGTTTATGATACTTTAATGAAGGCAATCGATGATGAAAATGGTGGTTTATATTTCCTAGATGCCCCTGGTGGAACTGGCAAGACATTCCTCATGTCATTAGTTTTAGCAACTGTTCGGGCGAGATCTAACATAGCGGTTGCAGTTGCTTCTTCTGGAATAGCAGCCACATTGTTAGAAGGATGCCGTACGGCTCATTCAGCATTCAAATTACCGTTAAATCTTCAAACTATTGAAGAACCAACGTGTAATATTGCAAAACACTCAGCAATGGCCAAAGTTTTAGCGGTATCGAAAATCATCATCTGGGACGAATGCACAATGGCGCATAAACGTGCATTAGAAGCACTTAACCGAACATTAAAAGATTTACGCAATGACTCGAGATGTTTTGGAGGAGCAATGATTTTACTTTCTGGTGATTTCCGCCAAATACTGCCAGTAATTCCAAGATCTACGGCTGCCGACGAAATAAACGCTTGCCTCAAATCGTCAAATCTATGGCGCCATGTGAAGAAACTGCAACTGACAACAAACATGAGAGTTGCATTGCTTAATGATACATCTGCTGAAGATTTCTCGGAGCAATTGCTGACTATCGGTAATGGTCAAGTACCTGTCGATGAATCGAGCGGATTAATATCATTTCCAAATAATTTCTGTAATTTTGTCTCATCAAAAGACGAACTTATCAACAATGTATTTCCAGAAATTATTTCTAACTACAAAAATTATGAATGGATGAGTGAGCGAGCAATTTTAGCGGCTAAGAATAAAGATGTAGATGACCTAAACAACATAATTCAAAATAAGATCATTGGAACAATGCATTCATTCAAATCTATTGACTGCGTCACAAATGAAGATGAAGCCACCAACTATCCAATTGAATTTTTAAACTCTTTGGACGTGCCTGGCTTACCACCGCACAATTTACGCCTAAAGGTTGGCTCCGTAGTAATCATGCTTCGAAACATAAACCAACCAAAACTGTGCAACGGTACGCGTTTGGTGGTTAGAAAATTGATGAACAATGTAATTTACGCTACGATAATGATAGGAAAATTCAAAGGTGAGCAAGTTCTCATTCCGAGGATACCGATGATCCCAACCGATATGCCGTTTGAATTTAAAAGACTTCAATTTCCGATACGTCTTGCATTTGCCATGACCATCAACAAATCACAAGGCCAATCCTTAAAAGTTTGTGGTTTAAATCTAGAACATTCATGTTTTTCCCATGGTCAATTATACGTGGCATGTTCACGGGTCGGAAGACCATCTGCGTTGTTTGTTTTTGCGCCTGATAATAAAACAAAAAATGTCGTGTATCACAAGGTACTTAAATGAAGAGCAACCTATGTACTAAAATACAGAAATAATTATGAATGATTGATGTAGAAATTTAATTTTTTTTGTATTTTTTCCAATAAAAAAAAAAAATGCTTATTTATTGACATTAAGGCGGAACAAAGTTCGCCGGGTCAGCTAGTTTAATATAACAATAAAAGTTTTAAAGTCATAACGTTATTAATACCACTCTAATAAACGTACTTCGGGAAGGACACTAATAAATATTTCATACATTTTACGGCGCATTGGATGACAATATATTCCAACCTGCGGGAATGAAAAAAAAAAATCCCATGTCACCAAAACCAACTACTTACTTTTTTTGGCGGGAACACGGAGCAAGCGGCCCACGTCTATTCACTTTAAGCACTGAGGTGTCACTCGTAAGTAGTTTTAGCGCGGGGGGAAGGTGCTAGAGTAGTCCCACGTAAAAATATTCTCGACAAACTAAAACTCACCGATATGAAAAGTCTTATTTGACCACATGCATTTTTACTTATAAGTTATTTAATTAAATAGATTTAATTATAAAATTATTATGTGATAGTACTATTACTATTCACGATTTAAATGAAATAAGCAATAATACTAAATAACCAAAAGTTTTTACTATATAAGGGAAATTAAACAGAAAAATGGATTTGACCGCGCAACCGAAATGAAAAATATGGTGCTTTATGATTTTTTATTTCAAATTTGACGCAGTTCTAATCAAAAATATTTATAGTCTCGTATAAGGGATAACGCCTTCTATCAATAAAAAAAAATAAGCCTCATTGTATCACCCTGCACTGCCGATTTCACTCATGCCGCATAAAATTTGCTGTTGGGAAATTCACCCAGATATTATTGCACTTAAAAATTACCACCAAAGAAGGCGGACTCTACCTGATAAATTGATTTCATAAATAGTACCCGCACTTGCATTAACTTTGGTGCTAAAATGGCTTTTAGGTTTTGACTAGGATATAGTTAAGGTCATGTCTCATATCTAAATATCTGTAGTAATTACTGTGCAGTTTGAGCTGTTTAGTCTATCATTAAATTATAATCGACGTTGTTTTAATGTGAGAATGCACACTTTTTCTAATTATGGAATTGGATACCCCATTGTTACTTATTACATACATGGGAATGTTGCCATACTCTATTTTTAATAACAAATAATTTTATACTCCAGTTTGTAGTACAGCTGTGAATTTTTACGAATAATTACTGTATTTAGAAGTGATATTGAATTTCTGTGACCTCCATTTATTGTTATTTTTTGGAACAACATGTCTTATAGCATTTTTATTGTCAGAGTTATCATTATACCTATACCATCAAATTATACGTTAGCAAATAATATTAATACTCTTTGACATAAATAACACTATTGACTCGGACTCGCACACTGAAATAAAAATAAAATCAAAACCAGAAACTAGAAAATCTATAATATGCGAAAAGTGTGACTGTAACCTCATCTGTTTACGATAATCATATAATAGCCAGGAAAACAATTGAAATGATTTATCATACTACAAGCAACTAATCTGTCATCCTTTTCACACCCACATTAATTAAACTACAATCAAACAGAAAACAAACCTTTCTTTTTCGCAGGCTAATTTTGTAAATTATTATGGGTGTATAATTAAAAATACAAGTACAAGAGATGTTTCGCCCGAATTCGTTTACTATTACAGAGCGAGAGATAAGATCACGACAAACTTTTGTTAGGAATAATAAGTTATAATTTGCACTGGAACGTTATAAAGGCCAAAGCCGAGCGGTAGCGATTATATGACATATTATATTTATTTGTTTATCTTTATTTTTTTCACATTACTCTCCTTCTGACGCGTCGAGGGAAAACAAAAAAAACAGCTGTCAACAATGTTCCATTAAGTCCGAGTTCACCACATGTTAAACAGCCGGTAAACGTAAGTTGACAGTTAATTTGACAGAATTTCCATTCAAAATATGTCAAATAACATTACAACCGCTGTTTAATAATTAAACATGTTCACCGAATAGCATGGCGCTTGCAACAGCGCCGAAATATCTATCGGAAACTCGAAAATAAAAAGGTACATGGTAGCAATCTCGTATAAATAACAATTCTAATGATAATGACCATGTTAAAAACAGTATAAACATATGTTGGTGAACTAGACCCTTAGTTAACAAAATAATGTATTATAGTACTTCAGCATCACAAGTTTCCAACAGTGGTTTACACATTAAGTTGAACAGGAAAGGAACAAAATAATCATACTTAAACTTAAGTACCTTCTAGGCTTAGCGTAGTATAGCCTAGTGTAATGTATCTAAATACATTACACTAGGCTATACTACGCTTTACATTACGTAATTTACAAAAATAAAATTACAAATTACCTGAATTAAACTACATTCTCTACGGGGTCGAATCAGGACCGATGAGATACGTAGAAGAACTAAATAATGAACATATCCCTCCGAATCAGTAAGATCAAGTGGCAGTGAGCGAGCAGGGCACATTGCGCGAAGAACTTATGACTGTTGGGGCAGAAAGGTTTTTGATTGGAGACCAATTGATCAAAAGACTATTTGTCCACCGGCAAGATGGACAGACGATCCTTATGAAGATTGCCGAATCGCACTGGATGCGGGCTGCTTGTAACAAGTTTATTTATTTATTTATTTATTTATTAACTTTCTTACAACTATCATTACAGGTAATACCCAATGCGATATTGTATCTTAGGCCTACTTATACTATCTATTGTAACACATACAGTTCAATGTAACCTTTTCGAATTCACTCAACGAACAGGTAAATATATCAACTGACCCATGCACGTTATTTAAAACTTCGGGAATGCGCGTAAGAGGTACGTTTCTTAACAATTTAGTTCGGGCGTCAGGCACCGCCAGGAGGCGCGGCCGTCGCCGTCTCCACACGTATCTGTCCGGGACGCACAGGCCGATCGATTGCAACACGTTACTTCTATTGGGCAACATAGGCCATGTTCAGTGGACTTCCTGCGGCTAGCAATAATGATGGATGAGAATCTTATTCAAAGAAGAGACGCCCTTGACTTGATATTCTTATATAAAACACTGCGGAATGGTGTTGACTGTCCGCAACTCTAAGCTTAATTTAAATATAGAATTTCTTACCGGTACCAACGCAGTAAATACATATTTTTTTCTCGGTGCCACTCCGCAGGACACGACTTGGCAGCAGCTCGCCAATCCCACGAATAAGTAGGCTGTACAACCAATGTTCTGAAATCCTGGATGTCCACTCTCCTTACAGTGGTATCGTAATTTTTTTTTCCTTAAGTTAGTTTTTTTCCTAAAGTGCTTAGTTGAAAGGGTTTTTGTTTGTTTGTTTAAATATAAGCAAGCATTATTGTATCAGCAGTTGATAAACCAAATAAATAAAATAAAAATAAATTACGAAACAACAATTATCAATCGCTAGTTCATATAACTCGATCTAATATCAAGAGAGCCTTCACACTTGCAAACATATAATAATGCTGATGCCTACCGGTTCGTCGACCTTAGCTTTCTTCCGTTGTAAATTAATTACAAAGAAATTCACTTTTATTGCCCACTGTTGCTGTGCCTCGGACTTGCATGTTGCGTAAAAGTGATTATAGTTGTTGTAAGTAGAGTGAAATTTATGTTCAGTAAAACAATGTTACATGTTTATTTTGACGCGAGCGGACTTATTGGTGGCTGAAACTGAAAGTTCTATGAAACATTTTTTTTAAACTACATCACCTTTAAAGTCAATTTTACTTAGAATAATAATAATGTCCTCCTAGCCGATTTAGACTACGGCGGCCTATCTCAATAGAGATTAGCTAACTGCGCAGGACATATTATTATAGTGCACAAGTGTGTGTGCAATACACATGTGCACCTCACTGTTCCTTCACTCTCATAATTCGGTGAGACGGCAGTCCGACATGACCGTAGAGACATCAGGCGCAGTACCAACGGCTTAACGTGCTTTCCGAGGCACGGGGGTGTTAACACCACCAACTTCCTGACTCCGGAGCTGTGTCTGAGTAATTCAAGACAGAAAAACCCAAATACTCTAGGCCCGACCGGGGATTCGAACCCGGGACCTCGTGGATAGTACCCAGCTGACCACTAGACCAACGAGCCAGATTATTACTTAGAATACGTATTTACCTAAATAATTTTTACTTATCAGTTTGTAAAAGACGAAGACTATTTCCATAGCCTCGAAATCAATGTGATTTTTGTGAAAATATAAAAGGCAGCATTACCGCACTAGATAGCGGTAATATAAATAAGTATATTTTTGTCAGTCTTTTTGAGCCAAAAAGTGGAAAGAGTGGAGAGAATATTTTCATATTCCGACGGAAAGAAAATATTTCAATAGGTATTACAACGTATCGGATTCCGAAGATGAGAGACAAAGGCAGATAATACATGAATCTGTGTCGTGTCGATCGTGTGCGCGACGTGTTTCCGTTTCCGGTATTAAGAAACGATACCATGAGCGATTTTGATTTCAAAATAAGTTGTTTCTTCTTGTTTTTTATTCTATCATACTTATAAGTGAAAGTATCAGTCATTTATGGATGTGTGTAGTTTAATTATTACAATCACTAAGCTCAAGATTCTATCTATTCTACGGCTAACTTCGCCATCATCAAAGAAGTGTCAAGTTAGTAGACAAAAAAATCACACTGATGTTTCAATGGCTTATGTCTGCTTCATACGATTTTGACGACCGTCTTGGTGTAGTGGTTCGCGCCCCGGACTTCTAAACCAGGCGGTTGCGGGTTCGAATCCCGCAAGGGGCAAATGTTTGTGTGATGAGCACGAGCATTTGTACCAAGTCATGGATGTTTATATGTATATAAGTATGTCTATCCGTTATCCTAGTCACCATAGCACAAGCTCACGCTTAGTTTGGGGCTAGGTAATTGGTGTGTTTGTTGAAATAATTTATTTATACATTTATTTATACATTTTGGTAACGATGGCGAGCTTCGCTGAAGAATAGACTGCATCTTGTCAAATGAGCTATGGATGATTGATACCTACTTGGCCAGGGCGATATATCTGGGTTAATAGTTCGCAGATTTTTCAATATCTAAAACCGGTGAACACAAAACTTTTGGTAAGGGTTGATATCTACCACCCACCGGAACCCGCGACACTAAGCAGTTTAGTTTCGAAAAATAAATCATTGAAAAATAATTGACAATCGAATGATAATCTATACTGGGCCCTTCGATGCATTTGATCGAATTGCGGCGACTGTGCGCGCAGGACAGGCAGTGTCCGAATAATTAA
Source organism: Pyrausta nigrata (assembly GCA_949316185.1). Classification (NCBI taxonomy): domain Eukaryota; kingdom Metazoa; phylum Arthropoda; class Insecta; order Lepidoptera; family Crambidae; genus Pyrausta; species Pyrausta nigrata. The sequence goes on from OX438943.1 coordinate 2,935,707, forward strand.
TCAACCCGACGAATGACGAATGACGATTCATTCGTTAGTAGTTAGTAGTACGGCCTGCGCTCCGGTAAGCTCGCCGCATAATCGAAGAATAATCGAATGACTGCGGTTGCTTATCGAATACATTCGATTACAGAGACCATTCGAATAATTCGATTTATTGAGTAATAATCGCCCATCGCTAGTTCCCTCGGTAAGTGGAGTACTATCAAGATACAACCGCGTCAATGTACTCAATACTACTGGTAAGCAGAAATGAGGTAAAAGAGTAGATGTGACAGTGATCAAAATATCTTCACTTTATACTTATAACCCTTGAGGTGCTTATGGCGCAGTGGCGGCAGCGCTTTGGTAGTGACCCACGGCGCGGTCGTGATTGGATGGGTGACCATTCCGACCATTTAAGTGACGTCCATGACAAGCATCTCCGTGCTTCGGAAGGCACGTTAAGCAGTTGGTCCCGGCTAATATCTGTGGTATTAGTCGTTAAGCCTAGTCAGAGGCCCTAGGGCTGCTTGATAACTTCTGACAGTAAGGTTTGTCACTTGCCTTACATACACCCCTCCACCAATCCGCACTGAGCCCGCGTGGTGAAGTATGGCTCGTTCCTCCTCATAGTTGAGGTGAGGCCTTTTCCCAGCAGTGGGATCTAATAGGCTGACTTATTATACTTATAACCCTGGGTGGGCTACTACGATGATGGCATCATTGTCGTTAACCCTATGATTTTATGACAATGGCTCATATTAATTGGCTTGATGGCGCTATCTCGTGACCATCACTTTCTCAGGTTTACCACGGCAAATAGTTTAGCCGATCGTAATGTGGTAGTAGCTAGCTGGATCTACTACATTAAGTGACTTTCTGGCGACTTCGCTTTGTAATGTTCTTTCCGTCTGTATAGTTTTTAGGGTTCCGTACCCGAAGGGTAAAAACGGGACCCTATTACTAAGCCTCCGCTGTCTGTCTGTCTGTCACCAGGCTGTATCTCACGAACCGTGATAGCTAGACAGTTAAAATTTTCACAGATGATGTATTTCTGTTGCCGCTTTAGCAACAAATACAAAAAAATAATATTTAAGGGGACTCCCATACAACAAACGTTAATTTTTCGCCATTTTTTGCTCGATTTTTATAATAGCAACAAGCAGAAGCTTAAAATATTCACAGAATTTTATGTTGTACTTAACTTTAAAAATAAATTATTTAATTGAAATTAAAAATATTAACTAAGGGGGGCTTCTATACAAACGTGTTTTTTTTGTCTATTCTTTCTAATGTTGTAAGTTTGGTACGGAACCCCTTCGTGCGCGAGTCCGACTCGCTGGCTTGATACTGACTGTTAACGTCTATTTACCGATATCCGAAGTTATGTGGGACGAGGGGGTAGACTTATCTTTATCTAAAGCACTAGTTAAAGTTATCTATAGTTATTTTAATCTCTAATAAATAAATGTAAAATAATTAACACCTACAGCCTAATTAGGTTAATATATAACATCTATATGTTTTTAAATATATATTGTACTTATAATTATTTTTATAACTTAAGTTATAAATTATTTCGCTTAAGTTATAAATATCTTGTACTGTTATTTATTCTGTGGTATAGCGTAGCTCTATTCCAAGTTGTATCTCTTTTACTCTACTCTCACTCTATATCTTAAACATTTTTTATTTCATAATCAAAGTAATTACCTACCAATTCCATCTTTTGTGTTGGCAGTAACAGTTGCCTTCAGCTAACAAAATGTCAAGCTTTTTGAATGGCAAACAGACTGTTGGCTTTTTTATGACCTATAAGAAAAAGGCACCTAATACTTTTATTCAAATATGTCACAAGTGCCAATAACCTCACGGAAAAATATCTCAATCTCAGCCTAAGTTCGCATACCACATAACTTTCACACATAGTTCTGATTGAATATATCACAATAGCCGCAGGCTTTCCCTGGACTGTCATTCTCTGCTATTGTTAGTATGAGTGATGGCAGCTGCGCGCTAATGAGAAGTTAGTATTAAGGTGTTTGGATAGGCTTTCAAGCTTAAAATGGAGAGGTTAAACCACAGAAATAATATTTCTTTGGGTACAAAAGTAATTTTTACTCGACTGCGTCAGAAGGAGGGCAATGTTTTTAAATGTTATTATTTTCAAGCTTTCGTCCCCCATTTCACCACCATGGTGTTTTTATAATGTCCTTTCTAGGGTTTCACACTATCTTTGTATCAAATTTCATTAGAAACTCGGAGAATTAGAATAGAATTAGTCTTAGAATTTCGGAGACTATTCAATACCAAGCTTAGCTTAAAGCAATACAAGCTTTTTATCCCCCATTTCAACGCCCTGGTGTTTTGATATCGCGACAAAAACTAGCTAATGTCCTTCCCAAGGTTACACACTATCTCTGTGCCAAATTCAATTAGAATCGGTCCAGTAGTTTCAAAGTCTATTCAATACAAACAAACAAATCAAATCTTTCCTCGTTATAATATTTATTACGGTTTAAATTGAGGTATGGAACGGCTACAATACCAAGGACAAACAGGTTTATTTATTTTTATTTTATTTTATTTAGGACAAAAAATCATTTGTACAATACTCTTAATAAATACCTAATCTTAATAAAGATGAGTAACATTATTGCACAACCAACAACTTTATCCACATATTGTGTGATTGAAAAAACAATCTAATGTAGTTCATACGAGGGTCAAACTGAAAGTTCTTAGAAAATCAAAAACTGATTACATTAGCCAGTTATTAGTTTTATTATATCTTTTCAAAATATTGTCCATTGACGTCAATACACCGCTGCATGCGATGGAACCACTGGGAAAAGCACTTTGCCCACTCGTCCTTAGGGGTCTCTTCAATGGCATCGCGATACGCAGCCACCGCTTTTTCAGCATTTATAAACCGCTTTCCTTTAAGTTTTTCTTTAATTTTTGGAAATAAATAAAAATCACAAGGCGCGAGGTCGGGGCTATACGGCGGGTGACCCAGTAATTCAACGTTTGATGTCGCCAAATAGTCGATCGTTCGCTTGGCGGTGTGCGACGAGGCGTTGTCGTGGTGAAGGAGGATCCTACTGCGAGGTCGTTTCTCTCGAACTTTTTCCAAGACAAGTGGCAAACAATTGGTAGTGTACCATTCTGCAGAAACTGTTTTTTGATCCTCTAACATAATTGTTGCGAAATGACCTATCCTTCCAAAGAACGAGGCCACCATTTTTTTTCCCGCACTTCGATCTCTCTTCACTTTAGTTGGCAACTCCTCGAAAGGAAACACCCACTGAGCAGATTGTCTTTTGGTTTCAGGATCATAACAGTAAATCCAGCTTTCGTCACCTGTTAGTATGTCGAACACAGCATTTGACTCACCTCCGTTAAATCTTTCAATCATTTTACGGCACCAATCCACACGATGGAGTTTTTGAGCCTTAGTCAAATTATGAGGTATCCACCGGGCGCAAAGCTTCCTGACCGCTAAATGTTCGTGGAGGATTTTGTGCACTTGACTCATACCGATGCCTAAGCTTGTCCGAATCTGCTGATAGGTCACTCTTTTGTCAGTCTCTATCATACGCCGCACAACACAGATGTTATTTTCAGTCGTCGCCGTAGAAGGCCGTCCCTCACGTACATCATCAGTGAGATTAGTGCGACCACGTTTAAACTCATTAAACCAGTTGTAAACAGTCGCACGAGATGGGGCTTCATCGTGAAAGGCCAATCGTAGTCTATCATAACTTTCTTGTTGACTTAAATGACATCGAAAGTCATAAAAAATCATTGCACGAAAATTTTCTCGTGTTAAATTCATTTTGACGTGACACAGACAATTTTCAATTTGCCGCCAAGTCGTAAAACAAATGACAAATGAATGAAATATATACTCAGTAATATTGGCAAAGAGTTCTATTTTCAAATTTTAGAATATTTTTTTTATTATATTGTTTATAAGTGGCCAGTTCTAAGAACTTTCAGTTTGACCCTCGTAATATTGTTACTAATAAACATTTTGAGGGTTACGAGTATGTCAGTAAATTACTCTTTTAAGACTGGTTTGTAACGCAACTGAAAAAAAGTCCTTGTTCAAAATATTTTGGAAGCGTTTGGTTTTATTTCTATTGGAAGGACTAACTAAGAGTACAGAGTCTAAAAATATATATCTACATATTAGTTAGATTCTTAGGTCTTTTAAAAATAAATAATAAAGAAAATACAACGCAAATGATTAAGACATAAAATGTACGGTTACGCAAAAAAAAACATAGCTAAACATTAAAACAACTATATAAATAAATTGAAAAGTTCCCTTTTAAAAAGCTATATCCTATTACCGACCGTCTTGGTGTAGTGGTTCGCGCCACGGACTTCGAAACCAGGCGGTTGCGGGTTCGAATCCCGCAAGGGGCAAATGTTTGTGTGATGAGCACGAGCATTTGTACCTAAGTCATGCATGAATATAAATGTATCTATATCTATCCGTTATCCTAGTCACCATAGCACAAGCTCACGCTTAGTTTGGGGCTAGGTCATTGGTGTAGTTGTTGAAACAATTTATTATTATTATATATTATTTACTCACAGAATTTATTCTTGTTACAGGACAAGCAACGGCCACCGATCTACAACCCTGAAGACTACGCCACTTCTCTCAAGAAATGGGGCAAGAAGACAGGAGGGGGCAGCTTGTACGAGCTGGAAGTCGGGCAGGACCCGACTAAGGCTAGAACGCTGCCCAACCAGGGCAGCAAAGACTTCAGGTATATAAACTTAACAAGTATTCACTTCAAACGGCCTTAACAAGTATCCCACTTCAAACTGGCGTAACAAGTATCCCACATCAACCTGGGCCCTTTTACTAAAAGTTAGCATGTCTTACTATGGTTACACACTTATATTACACGAATTGTAGCATTCGTAAAACGGGCCCCTGGCCTGAACAACTTGTAGAAGTATCAAACTTAAAAATGGCCTTACAAGTATCTCACTTAACCTATCCTTAACAAGTATCTAACTTTAAATTACGCATAACAAATATTCCATTTCAACTGGCCTTAACATCTATCCCACTTCAACCTGACCTTATTCGAGCAGTACCCAACCAGGGCTGCTAAGACTTCAGGTAATTTGTTCTTTTGGCATTCCCTTAGGTACTTATTTTTGTAGTGGAGCCGTATACATTGACCTCCGTAGCACCTCGTCCCTTGAAACTTTTTGTGATTCCCTTTAGCTTTACTTTTTAGTATTCCATTAAAAATCTGTATACTTTAAACTCTTTAAAATAAGAGTAAAATATGGCCAAGTCATGACAAAATAAAGGACCATATTTTAATGACGATTTACCCAAACGATGTGCTTGGATTTATTTTTTTATAGCAGGCCACTAAGTGAAACCCTAATTTTTGTTTGAATGAACTAAGGAATATTCTATTCGATTCTATAACACTTGCTCTTCTATACTCCAAACTCTTACCCGCTGAAAATCAGGGCCATGGTGGCATTTTTTTCCTGCTATGATTTGTGCTTACCTTGTTGGCACATCTTCGTTTTTATCAATTTTAATATTAATATTATCATTTTCTAATGTTACTATTGTGCCAAAAAAATTATTTTATTTCTTTCTTAGATTTTTTTAAAATGGGAAAAATAAAATACAATTATTTTGCTTTAAATTTCCGCTAAGACACGCTAGCACAGGCACCAAAACCACACCAACCGCAATCGTGTGGTTTTGGTGACTGCGCTAGCATGTCTTAGCGGAAATTTAAAGCAAAATAATTGTATTTTATTTTTCCCATCTGCTAATGGATTTCCGCAAAGTAACGCCTGATTATATTAATTTTTTAAAATATTTTTTGGCGTATTTGTTTCAGAAACCCGTGTCTTGGTGTGGGCGAAGAGATGACTCTGAGGCAGTTCGGCACGCCCAGTGAGCTTCTCACCAAACTTAGAGCTGATCTCCGACTATCGTTTCCCAGGTAAGAAGGCCTATTTTATGGGTTTTGTTTCTATCCCCTAAGTAGGTACTGTTTTAACCAAACAATAGCTTTTTTAAGGTCATACGATTATTAGGAACGCAATTAATTAAAAAGCCGGCTTAGTGCGAGTAGAGCTCGCGCACGAAGGGTTCCCTACTATTATCTATACAACATGAGGCATCTTTTTCTTTAGTTTTAAGAACGGCATTTAAATCACGTTTGTTGTATGGGAGCCCCACTATTTTATTTATTAAATTCTGTTTTAGTTGGTATTTGTTTTTATAGCGGCAACAGAAATACATGATCTGTGAAAATTTTAACTATCAAGCTATCACAATTCACGAGATACAGCCTAGTGACTGACAGAGTGACGGACAATAAAGCCTTAGTAAAAGGGTCCCGTTTTAACCTTTTGGGTACGGAACCCCTAAAAAATGTGTCATTTGTGGTTTTCCGCGAATTTGTCCGCACAAATGTCGAATATTCCATACAAACTTTCCCACCCCTTTTAACTAATTTAAGGGAAACCATGTGTTCTGGGTGAAAAAATTAAAAAGAGAATATTAGCACAATACTTATAGACACATTAAAATTAAATTAAAAGTAAAAAAGGTGCACCTAAAAGGCATCCGCTTAGCATTAATCGTGGCCACTGAGAGCGTACCACGTAACTGGTTTTCAGCGATTACCGAACTTCAAAGGTGAAACTAAATCAATCATTCAACATTCGGAAGCCCATAGCTCTAGGCAACCTCAATTCAAGAATCTAGATTTTTGACTATCTAAGTCATATACAACTTCCTGTTCATATTACGTGAATCGATTGTATCATTAAAGTGACTTTCAACTACAAATAGACCGCTCTGTTTTATAATTGATTTGCATAGTTGAATAACTTGTCGTGAATCAGGCAATGATTACAAAAAATCAGGCAAGAACATTAATCTTAATATGGTAAACCCTCTGCATATAAATGTCAGGTTTCTATTTTATAATAAATACTTATTTCAAAAACCCCAAACGCAACAAAAAAAACATTTAAAAAGTAAAAAATAATACCACACGATAATTAGTCGCTAAAATGTCGCGGCGCGGTACCGCCACAGATAACCGCTAAGTTAGGAACGAAAAATGGAGATGGCATTAATATTACTTTACTTATCAAGAATCTTATAAACATTTTGCTTATAATATACAAAATTTTATTCATTAAATACAATTTATTTGATTTTACATGCTATGTTGACCAGAATTAGTAGACCTATGATGACGGCATCACTTTTTACCCGACTGCGGAAGGAGGCTTACCTTTGTTTTTCGAGAATATGTATGTACGTATTTTCACGCGTGGTCACTGATCAGTATCTAACAGCGCCATCACCTCTAAGTGCGGCAGTTAGTTAATTAAATTGTGCTTCCTCAACAATACTGTCTTTTTTCTTTAATTAATTTTCAGCGTAATCAATTCAAGTTTATTATTGGTTTATTGGTGTATTTCGTCCATGGTTATATAAATACAACCCTGGCTACGCATTTTCGCACACCCATTATTAGTTTTCGCTTTTACTTAGCAACAAAATAAAGACAATATAGTAACTTTACGCCAATTAATGTAGATCAACGCAAAATCGCTTTTAAAGTAACATTATCTTTTGCCATTGTCGATAAATAAATTTTATGGGAGTAAAACTTATGGAGCCATCTCACAGTAGCACTTTAATAATCATTAAAATAGTATAAAGACGCCTCATAAGTACTAAAATTATGTTAAGTTAAAAGCAATGGCGATTAAAGTTTTTTTATAGTTCCGATTTTCTTTTTTTTTTCTAGCGTCAGTTTGGTGTGCCATTCTTGTGACACTCCGTAGAAAAAAAAATACGTTGTCAGTGGGTATTTTTAAGTAATCCTTGGGTAAGGTCAAAAATAGTATTGCAGGGTGACTTCTTATCACCATTCGACATGGTACAGATAAAACGTCATGAATACGATAGGAATATTAGTAAATTTTAACTGACTTCAAAAAACCGTTTGTTGTATGGGAGCCCCCCATAAATATTATTTTTATTCTGTATTTGTTGTTATAGCGGCAACAGAAGTACATCATCTGTGAAAATTTCAACTGTCTAGCTATCACGGTTATGTACGGTACATGAGTTACAGCCTGGTGACATACAGACAGACAGCGGAGGCTTAGTAATAGGGTCCCGTTTTTACCCTTTGGGTACGGAACCCTAAAAAAGAGGAGCTTATATGTTCTACTGTATGTATGTTCGCTGATTGCCAATTAAGAGTATTTATATGTGTGACCTATATACTTGTACGTCAAATATACTGCCACCGTCTTCGTTTCTTTCACTTGGCGATTAAAAAGCTATTTCCAACTTCTGAATGCCTTTTTTGTGCATCATTACCCAATGATGCAGTGATGAAGGTGACGCAATGAGGCATCAGCACCTATATACGAACCAAGTCACGGGCTTTTGCCCGTTTATAAAAATCTAGAAATTTTAATAAAAAAGTACATTTAGAGCTATTTCGATTGTTTTGTAGTGAAGTTATGTTCTCCGCTTTATCTTTCTACTTAGAATGCATACAAAAATAGTCTAGAATTCAGGCCTAAGTGCCCTTAACGATTTACATGAGCAACGTAGACTTTGTTGTAGGGTTTATGTTTTTTATGTCACCTTAATACAGAGATAAAAGTTTTACGACACGAAAGACAAGTAAGCTATAAACTTAATTACTTGCTAATGCAACTTATCTCCATACTTTTACTTAAACGTTCCTTTTAAGTAAAAGTTTGTAAAATATTAACTAAATCCCGGTTTTATATTGTGTCGTGTGTAGAAAACAATTCACAATAAGAATGAAATTCCTCTATTTTGGTAAATAAGGAATTGCAATGGCAGCCCCGACTGGAACGGTGGATGTCATTGGGCAAAGGCTCCGAGTGGCCAGCTACAAAATAAGATCGAATTTAAGTCAGGAATACCAGACGAAAAGCCCTGTGGAATTAGCGCGAAATTCAAAAGACAAATGCGCAAGATTCGAATCGATTAAAATCCACAACGTTACAGAGTCCGCCTTAAATATTAATTTTATTCTGTCTTTAGTATGTATGTTGTTATAGCGGCAACAGAAATACATCATCTGTGAAAATTTCAACTAGCTACCTTTATGAGATACAACCTGGTGACAGACAGACAGACAGCGGAGGCTTAGTACTAGGGTCCCGTTTTTACCCTTCGGGCACGGAACCCTAAAAAACGGTCATAGTCCTGACAATTCGCAACGCCCTTAAAAAAAAATCGCAATTTATAAATTTTCGAACTATGGTCCAAGTAAAAACTATAATAAGCCTAACCGTTAGAGCCTAATTGCATCCGCATGGCAAAGAATACCTACACAGAGGCGCGGTTAAATGCATTTGCCGAGTTGTTTTCGTACCGCCCTTTGTGGCTATAGAACTGAAGATTTTCAGTTTTATTAGAAAAAGTGAAAATACTTTCGTTGATAGCATCCCAGACACAATAGAACGCCTATAGGCGTAACACAGAAAGTGTCAACGACTAAATGCATTTCTGAGTCTAATGGTGTTTATCCAAAAAAAATAACAGTGTTTAAGCTCAAACTATTTAGAAAACTACCAATTTTAAATGAGTGAAAGTTTAAAGTTAGGTAATTGGCGTGTTTGTTGAAACATTTTTTAAAATTATTTTAATTATGACACATTGTGGATAACCGGTGCATTCCTAATAGAATGCCAACTCAATTTTTTGCAATTTCTGTCCACTCTATAAAATTTAATACTTTTGTTAAATTGAGAATACCAAAAAATTATCAAAAATTACGCAGTTCTTCGAGTGCTTCAAAGTGCTAACTTTCGAAGCTGGAAACTTGAATACACATACACTTTAGATAGTGGTCTGGTTAGCTTGTGAATTAGGCGATTTCTAATATTAGAGATGACTAGCCTAATAGGATTTTGTTCTTTGCTTACATGACCGCAACAAAACGATGTTTAAATTAGTTATTACATTATCACTTTCAATTAATTTAATATTATCAAATAATTTGGAATTAGGTGCTGCCATGTGTGTTGATCAATTAACATGGTAGTAACATGGTGAGTTGTCGAGCCACAATGTTTCTGAATAAATATAAACTAAAATAAAAAGCCAGTTCTGTCATTTTTACTGCATTAACCATCGCTGGAATACAACAATCATGGGTATAATACTAATAGTATCTATTCATAGAACGCACTCATAAAAACGGCTAATATGCAACCCGTTCATTTCGTGGCCGCACACTTTGAGTTTTTGTGTCTTAAATTGCAAGGACGATTCCACAGAAACAACGTTCATGTTCTCTTGCAATTTTTCTTCATGCCTTCAAATTATACGGTACTGTTTATTACCTGTCCACTCTAATGGAACACAGGACTCAGGGTAGTGTTTATTTTTACATTTCACTTGAAGGAATTTCGCAAAGACGAGTCGGCGAAATAATTGTTTGTGGGCGCCATTAGTCGCGCAGAATTTTTTATAGCAAATGTAGCAGAAAAGCGTAGTCTGTGAAATATGTCCAGTTAAAAAACCAAAGTGTGAAGAAAATACCATGAGAATAAGGGTCAATTTTAAAACAGCTTCAGTCTGTTGCGTGTTTTTTTGTACGGATCTATTACATAAAATGTTTTTACCTAAATAAAATACAGGGTGACCTCTCTTCACCATACGTTACGCTACACAGGCGAATTCGCAGGTAATAATCAGTTAAGACGTAAAGTATGCATAATAACACTGTGATACTAACACTGTGACTATGTTTTTTAGGGTTCCGTACCCTACCATTATTGTCGCAAGAACTTCAATGCTATAAATCAATTATCTTCTATTGTTAAACAGTAAAAAGGAAAAGGAAAAAGAAAGTTGTTCCATGCTTACGTTTGGATTTTATATGGCGTATTATATTATCCTAGTTCTAGTATTCATCAAGTTCAGATGTTCAAGGTAACTGAACCAACAACTACATTGTCAAAGTAGGGATAGTATTATTATTTTCCATTATTTGAACCGACAACAAAATAATAATATGTATGTGTTGTTTCAGTTTCGTACAGGAGTTCTCGTGCGAGCCGCTAGATGGCGTGGCGCTGCTCCTCGAACTCCTGCGCAACGTCCAGCTCAGCCAGTCGGGGGAGGGGGCGCGGGGGCCTCCCGCGGTCCGCCGGAGGCCGTTGCTTGACGAGCTGGCTTGTTTGTAAGTTCTCCCACACCACAGATTATACCCTCTTTGGGGCCATCTATAGCTATATCCGACGGAAATATTGTAGCAAATACCAATTTGTTTCAATTTTACCACCAGAAAGTCAGCTGTCAAAAAATAATACTTTTCCGCCCAAGTACACTGTTGCAAATATTAAGGCGGTCCTGCACAAAATTGAGAAAATTAACGTATTTCTTAATCACTTGTACGATGAGCTGAATTTGTTAAATACATTAAAACAACTTATTTACGTTAGCCTAATCATTGCACAAGGTCCTGGTCTTGTCACAAATTCTTTATGATATAATAAACATGACTTGTAGCTAATGATATCTAAGAGCTTTTTTTTCGAAAACTTGGTGATTTTTACGCATGTAACAATAATTTGTACATGAAAATTTAATTATTTATTTATTCACATTTGCGTACTAGGTGTATACATTATAAGGATAAAAAAAATAATACAATTTATGAACTTATGACCTAGTTACCCAGAAGGTATGGCAAAATGATTGTTTTAATATTCCGCAGGTCCCCATCTTTTTAAAATACACGAATAAAATATAAATAAGAAAATATGAACAATTTTCAGTTTTTAACACAAATGTCTGATGGTTTTGCGCATTGCGCAGAATAAAACTATTGTTCTAATTAAATCATCAAGTCTAAAACTTTAAAGCAAATGGATCTAATTACTAATATTAATAATTCGATTCTGTTTGAAGATCGTTTAGACTTACTCGACTTGCTTCGCGCTGCACCCCCTTAAATATAACACGCAAAATTCATGCGTTCAAATGGTCCACGGACTTTTCCGACCTACAAGGTTCTTTTTAATTTATGCTAAACCTCTTGGGAGCTGATTATGGCGCTCAAATATTGGTTAAATGGTGTTGTTGGACCAACATCAAAATCGTTGATAGGCGATTTGGTATGGGAAGGTGTTTTTTTTTGTGATCTCGATGTTGTCCCATAGTAAAAGTTGTTGTATTTGAGTCCTTAGTTGGCAGAGCATTTGACCATAGCCCATGCCATAGGTTGGTTTGCGGTTAAAGAAAAATACAGAATAAATAAAACCATTGTAGAATATAATATAATAATTACAAAAAATCTTAAAATAAGATTTGTGACAATTGTCGCGCCTGTCGCGTCGGTAAAATAGGGCCCTGATGTCGATGAATTTCTGAGGGCCATATCTTCAGTTGTATAAAAAAAAACTTTGAAAGAATCTGCTAATTAATAAATAATAATTGGTCATTTTCAGACAATGCCTATGGAGTTGCTGCAGTAGATACCCGGACTGCGTTCGGAGACTCGTGGCTGGCTCCAACGGTGTTTACACCCTAACCGTCTGCATCATGTCCACCGTCAACAAGTCCAGGATATTGGCCTTGCAGGTAACTTGAGAGTCATCAGTTTTAAATCCTAACACGTCTGCGACCCCCTGACTAATAGTGATTCTGCCAATGATTTATCACTTGAATAAATCCCAAATTAGCCGTCTCATATTCTATACAACTGTTATATCAGTGGCTGTTGACTGCCTCGTTGGTCTAGTGGTCAGCACGCTGGGTACTATCCATGAGGTCCCGTGTTTGAATCCCGGGTCGGGCCGAGAGAGTTGGGTTTTTCTGTCTTGAAATATCTCAGACACAGCTTCGGAGTCAGGAAGTTGGTGGTGTTAACACCCCCGTGCCTCGGAAAGCACGTTAATTAGTCCTGCGCCTAATCTCTCTACGGTCATGTCGGACTGCAGTCTCTCCGAATTATGAGAGTGAAGGAACAGAGAGTGCACGTGTGTATTGCGCACACACTTGTGCACTATAATATGTCCCGCGCATTTGGCTAACCTCTGTTGAGATAGGCCGCCGTAGTCGAAATTCGGCTAGGAGGACATTATAGCAATAGCAAATTCATTATTAGTTAGGGGGCTGTAGTCTAATACCATGGACGAAATATATAAGGACCAACAGTCGCCATACAAATATGCGTTCCCCGATTTTTGGTTCATTTGTTTCTCACTAGATGTCTATAGAGGTATCATTCGCTGATAGAATGCATATTTTTAACAACACTTTGCAAACTGGAACCTCCGACCCGACTAGATGACGTAGTAAATTTAATAAGATACAATAGATGGCGCTTAATAAATTTGATTGCGTAAATCTGCTGGGCTTTTATACATTATACTGTTTATTGAAAATATTTTCGTTTTGGACCTTTTAATTAGCCATAATGTGGTGTTTAATATATGTAATTGTCGAATAAAAAAAAGAAATATGTCGTTCTCAGACAAATTATTACCGTACTTTTGGTAGTGATTTTTATGAAATTTTTTTTAAATTTACTTCATTTCACACACTCTTTTTAATTTATGTACGATAATATGATTATTTGATAACAAGTTCAAAATCTTTTAGAACTAGAGGATAACTACTCAGTAAGACGATATCGGTAGTTTTGGCTGTAGCCGTCCCTGTCATACGTAATATTTCAGCATGTCAGTGCGACTGAGCGCGACGACTCAAAAATACTCTCACTCTACTACACTCTCCGAACAAAACCGAAGCCAATATCAGGGTTGTCGCGCGGTAAATTTAGCACTAAGTTTCCATACAGAGGCATGATTTTTGTCGTCAGTAGGTAATATGTTTTTAATAAACATGGTAAGTTGTAACGTACAACATGAACACACTGACCTATGTAAAAGCCTAATTGGATTTAAAGACTACCTAATCGCGTGATTTGTAGACTATACAATGGATTCTGTGCTCTTCTGTGCAATAATACTTCTTAGGCCTTAGTTTAGTTAGCAGTTAGTCATAGGTTTAGGTTAGAAAATATATTGAAGTGTTTAGGTATTTTGTATTCGTATTTATCGTCTGTGTGTACTGAATTAAACAGAATGCATTACTTTAGAAAATATTCGCTTTGGTTTTAGAGGAATAACAACGTTTTTTTAAACCGGTTTTTTGGTTACTACAGTCCCGGAATGGATGGATGATGATTTTTGAAATTGTAGTCCCCGAAATTCATTTGAGCGGATAGGCTCGACCTGTTAATTATTTTAATGCAATTGGATAACGAATATTTTTTTTATAAACATCACGGAAAGATTTTACCTTTCGGATTTCGAACCCGCAACCACAGGTTTGGTAGTTCAGAGTGACAGGACACGTTTACTAGATGGTGATCTGGGTATGGCCAATTCATCGAAATATTAATTTAAGTTGCAAAACTACCCCTATTACAATTGCATAAGATGCAACAGCGTATACCTAGCTAGACGTTGTCGTCCTAGAATGCTAAATGTTATCGTTTGCGTTCGTACAATTTGAACCTAGTTTGGAAGATTTATTTATCAAAGTTAGTCGGAAATCTGAAAAATACATTTATTACTAATGTTAGTAACTATTCTAACAGTCAAAAACTGCATGGATTGGCTAAGTACCAGGGTTGATTGATTTAAATCATTGATTTAAATCAAGTGTTTTTTTTTTAAATCAATGATTTATATCAAACTTGATTTTTTTGTTACTTATTAATAAAATAACGTGATAAAAATAAGTATGTAACCGAATAAAAAGAAAATACTGATTTTAAGATTTTAAAGTGATAGATAACAAATTTAATTATGAATTCGAAAACAAACATTAAATTACTGAAGAGGTTTTCCAACAAAAGCCCGTAAAATCTGTTTTTTTATATTTTATTTTTATTGGTATTCCCTGCAGTTCCTTATTGCATTTTTTGCATATTGCTCTGCAACCCTTTTTATTTACATTATGAATTTCGTTATAATGCTGCCATACGGGGTCTTTCTTTCGTCCAGTCATTGTAATGACACAAAAAAAAAACACAATATCGAAAACAGTACAAGAAAACAGCGACTTATTTAGTTTAAAAGATATCACGCGATGACAGTAAGTGAGAGCGAGACCATTTTGGGGAAATTCCCGTGCCTCGTTGATTCGCGCGAGAGATTGCCAGTTTAAAAATATGTTAGTTTTAGTAGGAAGTTGTCAGTTTGTAAGTCAGTACTGCCAGCTATGTTGAGATGTAAAAAATCAAAAAAGTTATGATTTTTTGATTTAAAAAAAAAACAAAAAAATCTGTCAGAAACAAAAAAATCATGATTTTTATCAACCCTGCTTAGTACCTATCTTAAATAGTAATAACATTCCCAGCTGATTCATATCAAAACGTCATAATTATAGGTACCTATTTAACAACAGTAATACTTACATATATTCGCGTGATAGACAGTGGAAACGAAATATCGATAATTTGATACAGCCCTAGTGTAAAATGAAAATTATTTCTTTACACAAAATATTCGTATATTCTGCATTATGTGTATTGGATCTTTGCTTCTTACATTAATTACATTACATTAATAAATGTTTAAAGAAGAGAATTATCACACTAAGCACTTAAAATTCGAAACGCATTGGCAAAAATAAACTTATGTTAGGTGGTGTCGATTTGGAACAATTTACCTGTGAAATAAACATTTTTCGGGGTTATTTCGCTGTGTCGTACAACAATCAATTACTGAACAAGTCAGCATGTTTCACCAAGAATTGAACAATTCAAGTAGCTAAAATTCTCAGCGTGCCGATAAGTGCCGACAAACTGTTTGACGTTTCCAAAAACGGTTCTGTTACGGCTGACGCCATCGTCACCTATATCATTTACCTATCTCACACAATTATTTTCCTGACGGTAAAAAAAGTCATCCAGTATAGTCTCGGGTCTGGATGTAGTGGTACCATATCGCTGTTTCTGATTATAATACAAACACAAGAGCTTTATCAACTTAAATTGTGGTAAGAGCAATCTATGTGTGACGTTGTTAAATATTTATTTATATTTCCTTTTTTGTATTGGCATCAGCTATATGTTGCATTCGAGAAATTTCTACTAAATATACCTATCTAATGTGATTAGAAAAAATCTTATTACAATTGGTAGTTTTTAATCCATGTGTTTATCGCTTAATCGCCCTATTAGAGTAGGCCAAGGAAATATTCCATTTGGTTTGTTTTGTTGAGTTACATTTATCGTAAGATAAAGTATTAGCTACGCCCAAATATTTTCTAATTAGTCTTTTTGTTTATTCATACATTCATACTCAATTTCAAAAGATAATTTTTGGTTTATCTAAAGCAGTAAAATGCGACTTTAGACTTGTTCTTGGTGACTTGACTATACAAACTTGCAAATTTATATTGACAACCGTCTTGGTGTTTTGGAGTTTGCTTTAGACCAAAAAAACATGCAGCGGTTGCGGGTTTGAGTCTCGCAAAAGGCCAATGTCCGTGTGATGAGCACAAGCATTTATACATGCCTAAGTAATGGATGTTTTTAAAAAGTATAGACGCATGTCGATCCGTGGTTCTAGTCGCCAAAGCACAAGCCCATGCTTAGTTTGGTGATTATTGGTGTGGATACATTGTTTATTTATTTTAATTCGTAACAGAATTTCTGTAAACATCTTAATATCCTTTTTGTGCACGTTTTAATGACTCCTCCATCTATTTCCTTTCAGCTTCTAACGAAAGCGTGCTATCCACCCGCAAATGGACACAGCATAGTCTCCGAATCTCTCTCGACCCTCCGTCTCCGTTACGGAGAGCCTGTCCGCTTCAGGTTCCTAGTGGGGATGCTCCAAAGCACTGGAGGGTCTGGAGACCTCCAGGCTGCTGGTCTAGCCTTCATAAATGCGCTGCTCATCAGCGCTCCAACTCCTCAGAGGAAGCTGTACATCCAAGCTGAACTGGAACAGGCTGGATTTGATATTGTCACTTTGAAAATGGTAACTCTCATTTATCTAAGAACTTACCGAATTCCTTACAGTGTCAGCTTTTCTTGTGTTTATTATTTATTGTTTAGTTACATTGATAAATCTTATTCTCCTCTGATTGACCTATTATAAGAATTTCATAGTAAATTCTAAACTATGCAGAATAAAGCTTAGTAAGACAAAGAAACTTTTTTTATTTGTCTTATTTTTTTACTCAATCTTCAACAGATGGTCTCCAAACTACCAAATGGGAATGAACAAGTAGCAAAAGAAATAGAGAGATATGAGAAACAGCTGATCGATATTGATACGCTGAGTGAAAAAGCAAACGAGGCTCTGAAAGAAAAGGACGATTTGAGAAGCAAACTTGAACTGCTAGAGAGAAGAGTAAAGGTCAGTATTAAAACAGATACAATTTATGCCTCTCATATTAAATCAATAAACCTATTCCTAAATATGATACTGATTTCCGCTAGGAAAAATCCAAATATCTGTAATAAGACCCTTCTAAATTTTCGAAGTGAAACAATTCAACATAATAAAAGTATTTCATACTCTTTTATAAAATTATTGTTACAGATATTGCAAGAAGAGAAGGGCATATTGCTGTCACTAGAAAAATGCCTGAAGGAAAAATGCTGTGAGTTACAAGAAGAGGTATCGTCACTTAGATCTGAACATGGAAACTCTAACCGTAAGAAGACGTTCGCTATTAAGAAAAAAAACTCCGTTCATAGAAACAGAGGTAAAGTTTTATTTAAGAACTTCATACTGGACAGTACGATAATTTTTTTTGAACCTTGTCTTGACAATGTATCTTTTTATTCCAGACGAGTCATCCCCACCTGAAGATGAAGGTATCAGTTCCTCAGAGCGATCATTGAGCCCAGAAGGTGACCCCCAACGAGAATCTATGGTGTATGAAGTATTCAACGTCAAAAATGAAACCTATGACCTAATGCGCAATAAGCGTCCACTGCACAAGAAACTTGAAGCCACAAAAAAGATAGCAGACCTCAAAAAATCTTCGGATGAAGAAGACGAAACCACTATCGATGAAGTAATACAAGAGCTAAGAAATATTGTCAATCATGCAGAGACAGAACAATATAACAGAGAAGGGGAAATTTACACGGATGACAGGTCATCACGATGTAACCAAACCTCAGAAATTAATGTCTCAGTCAAAACTTTGGAATGCCAGAAACACAGGGACATTGAAAAAGAAGATTCTATCACGAGCACTAGACACAGCATTCAAATCACAAGCAGCGGTGAATTTACTCAAGAAAGCAACGAAGATGACGATGAAAGTGAGATCGTACCTACAAAAATTCTTCCCCATCCACCTAGAAAAGCAAAGAGTCTGATTCATTTGTTTAACCCACCGGTCGACCAAGGATTACTTTACAACAAGCCACCTGACTTATATGACGATACATTTTATTCTAGTGATGAAGGATCAGATTCCCTTCTGAGCGCTTCACGCTGTCAAAATCAAGTTACTAAAAAACCTTCCGGCTCCAGTTTCGACTTTCAAGAGTGTAGGGCGTTATTTAATTCTATGGAGGAAAAAAATAAAGCTGATCCAGGCAGAGAAAAACGACATAGAACTCGATCGAGAGAAGAAAGCCGAAAACCATCAATCAAAAGAAGCGAGTCCTTTCAAACCTCCGAAAAGGGTTCTCGTCAGCGCGAATACATAGACAGCATGTTTTATAACGAAACTCATACTTCTATTATTGGCTCTATTACTCCTCTACAAAGATCCAATTCTAAATGTAGCCGAGTAGATGAAATAGTTAACTTAATAGAATCTAAGAAGCTAACAAAAAGTTTGGATAGGATTGATGAAGGTCTGAATTCAATGGTGGATATTGTGATGTTGGCCGAGCCTAAAAAACCGTCGTGGCCTTATGAAAGAAGACAAAGATCTTGCTCTAGAACTAGCAGTGACGCTGGGAAGGAAACCCCCTTGGTCCCAGTTACCAGATCGAATAGCAGGCTAAATGGTTTCCCCCAGCGGTTTGACACACGATCTTCGAGCAACAAAGGCAAAGACGATATTCCCAAATCGGATTCCCAGAAATTTTTCTTGACCCATCCGAAACTGAGTAATGGATCGTTCGACAACCATACCTCTTACAACAATCAGTCTTTCTTAGTAAAACGCGGTCAGAGTAATGCAGGGTTCTATTCTGGGGCTCATTTGTTAAGAGATGCGCCTGCTAGCATGACTAGCCTTGTCATGACAGGGACTCATAGCCATGCTGATTTGAAACGAACCCTGTCACCCATGGGTTCCACAAACAATTTTGGCTTACACAAAGTAACTGATATGCCTTCGGGATTGTATTGACGCTCCATACTCGCGTTAACAGTAATCTAAACCAACGACTAATTTAAGGATTTGTACCTAATTACGTTGACTAGTGCAATATTAAATCCCAACTGGGAAGGTAATGTTTCATTACTACTAGTTTCTGTAAATGTTTCGTATTCGTTGGAAATTTCCTCAGTTCCATGATCGTTAACAAAAATCTTGTCACCTCATGTATTAGTGTTATATTGTATGATTGTTACAGAAACTAGTCGTACTATTTTTCTTATTTATAATGTTGATTTAAGATCTAACGAATTAACAGTATCTTGGTAATTTTGTTTGTAAGCAAAATTGGCTTAAGATCACGCGATATAGTTTTGATTGCTGCCAGTTTTTGTTTTTGTTTATCTTTTGTTCTTTATGTTTCTTTTTGGTCTTTATTTGAAGACAATCTTTAGTTCTTTTGCCATCTTATATTTTCATACTTTTTACCAAGTATTTTTTTTAGTTTATTACTCATTTGTTTGCAACACTTCTGAAAATTCGTATATTTTGATAATGATCGAAATTATTATTTGTATGCATCAATATTTTCTTCTACATTCCTATAGTTAATGTAAATATTGTACACTTACTTTAAGCATACCTGTACTTTCGTAAAAATGGTTATCGTAATAAACTTATTATAATCAAATTCACAACGTGTTTATTTTGAATCAGATTTAATTAAAAACACTTATAGATCTTAATCTTAGATAAATTATTTACCTAATATTTTGCTATTATAGGTACCTAACATTTCATAATTATCCATTAAATCTAAATACCGTAAACCAATATACAAAATGGCTAGTCCCTGTAATCATATAAGAAAAAATGTGAAAATAAAGCCCTCTATATTTTGCATTGGCATTTTATTAATAACTTAACTTGAAAAGATTCGTATATCACAATTATAAAGCATCATTTTCGGCTTCCTGCAAGATATCAATTAGTTTATTATATAGAAAATCTTTGGCTTCTGATCCCCAAACAAAGTCCAAATGATCGAATGACGGGGAGTCGACTAGGAAAGACCCTTTGACATTCGGTAAACTTTCTACCAACAGCTGAACATCTTTGTAATGAGCAGCCGCATCGTTCTTGGCGTAGTGGATGTATACGGGAGCAGTTACTTTGTTAAGGTCGTAGTCAGGGGGAGTTCTGCTGCCGTACACACGCGTATTGGTCAAGGTGCCGTGATCGTATCTCCTGAAGGTGTCGTGGTTAATGCCTTGGCCGTAATGCGCGAACTGACGGATGGAGGCGCCAGCTGGGGCATGCCCGAGGAACACTGGAATCATAGTCTGTTAAAATAAAATAAAAATGATGTTCGCTGTTTCAGAATCAGTAAAATCCTTACGGATACAGTGTTATTTTGAAAATGTAAACATATCATAAGACAGCCAAATTAAAAAGAATGACCTAATGTAAACCCAATACATTATGAATATATTGTAATTTTGTATATAATCGATAATCCATACGGACTCAAAATCTGCATTTAATATTATTGACTAGGTCGAGGACTATTGGCTAGGTTGACTTTCTCAAAACAGTCAATATTTTACAAATATCTCTGCATTTCGTAATTAACACAAAATCTTAAACAATAATATTGCTGCATTGAATGATTACTAGGTAGGTACCTGATTTAATCGGTCCGAAGTAGCGCTTACGAAGATGGAAGTGCAGATGGGGCTGAATATGGAATCTTCGGTACAGTATCTTAGAGCAAACCAGGTGATGAACTCCCGACTTCCGAAAATCTCACCACGTCCAAGCGCAAATGCAGCTGGCTAAACGTAGAAAAAGTAAAATATGTAAAAATGCTTTTTTATAATTTGCAATTCAAATAATTTGCCAATGAGGAGCATACTTTTTAAACAGCACGTCTCACCAAATTGACCATGTTTAAGAATTTGATAAACAAAAAGTGGATGCAATAATTTCTCATAAGTTCATATTTCAAATTAAATAGGTTTCATTCGGAACTTTCGGGACAAAACTTTGACAAGCAAATTACAGACTTGAAATTCGGAGCTAAATCTGGTCATGGAACATTTAAGGATATTAATAAACTGTAAACATAAAACAGATGGTTGCTTCTTACCTCAATAATATTGACAAACGGCGCCAGAATTTTGTTCATAGGATTATCATGATATCTAAAGAAAGCCGCGGGGGCCAGACCTTGGAACGAATAGAACTTCTCGTTATATTCAGGATGCAACGAGTTCATAACGAAGAAAGCAGTTCCTCCTTGAGAGTGTCCTATGTAGTGGAACTTGCTCTGTCCAGTTACTTCCTCGATGTGATCCAGAATGGCAGGCAGGTCGATGTTGCCGATCTCATCCCAGCTAAACTTCCAAAAGTTCTGGTTGATTCTGCTGTCAGGCCTAAGGCGGGTGTGGCGCCGAGAATAGAAGTTCCCGCGGGCGTTTGCTAACCAGACGTCGTACCCTTCCTCTGCGAGCAAGTATCCTGCACAATAATTTGTTTTTAATAAATCCATGCTTAGATGAATTAACAGAAGGATACACTAGATACACCATACGAAAACAAAGCCCAATAATTGACACTCCAAGTGACAGTTATTCATTACTGCTTAACAGCAGATGATATCGCTAAATATTCAATGATATTAAGTATTATTCAATAACATTGAAGATTTAGCGATAATGTATATGCTCTTTATTGAATTGAAAGTGTCTGGCGCTCATATCATAGAAAAAAAAGATACTAGAACTTTCTAGACTGTAGCCTGATATAAATAAATGTGATACCCAAAGCATTTCCAGGGCCAAGAAGTAAGAAGCAGGCAGATGACGACATCATCCCATGCATGGTGACCACCACTTTCTTGTTAGGGTCTGGCTTGTTGTTTCTGTCTCGTCCATGGGGTATGCGGTGCAGGGTCAGGATGTAGCCATCAGGGGTCGTGATTTCATGGACCTCGATAGGGTAGCCATACTTGGATACTAGTCCAGGCTGAAATTATCGTGTCAGATTAGAAATCTTTGGATTTTTAGACATTGTGATGGATATGATGAAGTCAAACGGAACGCAAGGTATAAAGGGAAGAAGAATGTTTATTTGAATTTGAATATGAGTGATGTATGAAGTGGTCCTTAGTTTTCTATCTTCTTTACGAGTATAGCTATCCACGATCTTTAGCCTTATGTGTGGTCACAGAATAAGTTACTAGTACTGTATGTAGTAAATAAGTATTTATATTTTGGGTCCTCAAACTGACATCTGGTTTGGTAAAGTATTACACATGACCGGTCAAAGCACAAATTTGAAAATAGTACGATTATTTATACCCACTGCCAGACCCATCGCGTCTAATAATTATAGTAATGCTACGCCAAATGTTAAAATCTTGTATTTTGTTCGGTATTTCTTGTTCTATCATTAGATAACAAATCTGTAGACCCTAGCTGATCGTCGACACCAAAACACTGCCAAGGGTAACTTTTTAACTCACCACATCCAGCTTTGCATCTTCCACTACATCGTTGGAGTACCTGGTTGCAGGTCGCTGGGCCACGAGCTCATCAATAAAGTCAGCGTGCGGAGATCGCCCCGTTAAGACTACCGTTGTATAGGCAGCTAGCAGCAAAAATCGTAGCATTTCTTCGGCTTTTCAATTGGTAATATGGATACTGAAATTAATCACGGCGGCTTTTTACCTTCATATCGAATATCTAGTGATCAGTTGCACCACATTCCGTTTAAGCGCAAACAAATGTTTAACCAGACCAGAGTTCATCAATTTTTAAACAACTGGTTAGCGTCAGTTGAGTTTTTATTTGACACAATTCTTATATACAAAATATATTAAACTATAACATTTTAACAGTGGTTTGATATTAAACATGTGTTAGTTAATTAGACCTTTAGTTTATTCAGTTTTTCTCCTATTCGTTGGAGTTGAGTTTCTGGAAAAGTTTTGTTTTTGTGAAATATCCGTCACCTGTAAATATTTCAATAAAATCTGCTCATACCTTCATCCGATTATCGTTATCCCGGTTGTGCTCTCTTATGCGAGGGCCCAGGGTCCGCTGACCATGATCCAGGTTGTGACAGATCAGGTAATTCATAAAATCTGCTCATATCTAGGTCAAAATTAAATATGAAATATTGAAGAAGAAAATCATGTCACTCCTTTTTGGGGCAGTCATATCAAGTATCCGAATTGAACGTCAGTTAGACGTTAAAGGGCGTGACAATTATATTGAAGATACGAAAATGTTTAATCTTAAGATACGTGGATATTAGAGTTAAAGTATCTTTGGCTTGTTTAACTGTTGACGAAGCTGACGTAATCGAATATTACCATTGACTTCGAACGAAGTGCCGATGAGCATCAAACCTCCGTTACCTTTAACTCCAGTTTAATTTACAGTTGTTGGTTTCACCCACCCTTTATCTAATTCATAATTATACTAATCCGTTGATAAAACTATTCGTACCTCCTGGCCTTGTGAGGTTTAGAAGTATATCAAATAAAATCAGTATTTATTTACAGATAGTATCATTATGTTTGGCCCTTCTGTAAGGCATACAAATATATATTTTAATTATAATGTATGTCACAATATCCGCGGACTTGAAATAGGCCCCAGTTGAATGAAGGGACAATTCAGGATCGACTGACCTGACCTACTGCATGAAAACGAAGAGGGCCGACCCTAAATACTAGGAAGAGGCTTGAAAGAAGAGAAGTGATAATAATTTTATATGTGGGTGTAATTTAGGTAGCCAGCCTAGTGCCACCGCCACAGAGAGGGCTTTTAAACAATTAATTGGCATGAGTAGAGTATGTATTCTATCTAATCACGCAGACAAGGTTGTAAATATTTTTTAAATATTATTTTTAGTTAGTTACTCGTCTTTGAGTGATCTACATACATGTGTACCTATACCCTAACTTAATCTATCCTATTTAGACTTATTCTTAAAAGTTAAGTCAGCCTATTAGATCCCACTGCTGGGAAAAGGCCTCACCTCAACTATGAGGAGGAACGAGCCATACTCCACCACGCGGGCTCAGTGCGGATTGGTGGAGGGGTGTCTGTAAGGCAAGTGACAAACCTTACTGTCAGATGTTATCAAGCCGCCCTAGGGCCTCTGACTAGGCTTAACGACTAATACCAAGAGATATTAGCCGGGACCAACTGCTTAACGTGCCTTCCGAAGCACGGAGATGCTTGTCATGGTCGTCACTTTAATGGTCGGAATGGTCACCCATCCAATCACGACCGCGCCGTGGTTGCTTAACTTTTGGTATCACTACCAAAGCGCTGCCGCCACTGCGCCACAAGCACCTCACTGCGACTTATTCTTATACGTACTTTAAAAAGAATAAGTCGAAATAGGATAGATTAAATTATTATTAGTAGTTTCTTATTGTGTTCCTTATATAATAGCATGAGAGTTTATCGTTGACAACACTACCTACATCATCGAATAGCTACCAAAATGAGATAGATATGTAAAGCAGACCTAGGTCTGTAGAGCCTTGCCTTGTCGGTACAACCGGGGCATCACCAGTCGTTTATAAATAAAAATATGAAACAAAATACACCTAAGGTATCACTACTATAATATTTAAACAAACACAGCGTAGTTTTTTCAAACCATCATTAGGTCACTCAATAAGCAACTTAATAATAATAATAATAATGTCCTCCTAGCAGAATTTCGACTACGGCCGCCTATCTCAGCAGAGATTAGCCAACTGCGCGGGACATATTATAGTGCACAAGTGTGTGCGCAATACACAGGTGCACTCTCTGTTCCTACACTCTCATAATTCGGTGAGACGGCAGTCCGACATAACCGTAGAGATCAGGCGCAGGACCAATGGCTTAACATGCTTTCCGAAGCACGGGGGTGTTAACACCACCAACTCCCTGACTACGGAGCTGTGTCTAATTTCAAGACAGAAAAACCCAAACACTCTCAGCCCGACCCGGAATTCGAACCCGGGACCTCGTGGATAATAACCAGCGTGCTAAACACTAGACCAACGAGGCAACTTAATACATTGTTATTAAACTTATTGCTTCGAAGCCATCATTCGCAATAAAACCAGCTCCCTGATCTCCAGAGTGAGATGCGGCCCCAATAGCATCCTGAAGACATTGGCGGACAGGTTCACATCTCCACTTTGAAGGTGTTTTGTGCATAGGTTTTCTGTCTTGAAATAACTCAGACACAGCTCCGGAGTCAGGAAAGTTGGTGGTGTTAACACCCCCGTGCACTCTACCTGTGTTTTGCGCATACACCTGTGCACTATAATATTTCCCGCGCAGTCGGCTAATCTCTGTTGAGATTGGCCACTGTAGTCGAAATTCGGCTAGAAGGACATTATTATAGGGTGACGATGACGAATACGGGAATCTACTTGTACCCTTTCTAGAAATACTAGAGGCTCGAACTAGTTTATTATATTAAATTACTTCTGTTTTTGCTGACAATATTTTAAAGGCACATAATACTAACCCCTACACCTACATGGGTAAAAATACATTGTCAGTTTTTTTTTATATTTTAATCTAGTCTATTTATAACCATTATGTTTGATTTCAGGCTTTTTAATAAAAGAAAAGAAAAACAAAGACATGCATGAAATAAAAATAAATAACCTTAAAATTAAACCCGTGTCCTTGAGGCAAGGAGGCGAGGATGCTGGCTGCGTTACCGCATTGGATAGCTATACTCTCCTTTGAGCTAGGAACGAGCCAGCTTAACTATTTGCCAAAACAGAATTTTATTTACGTGCAATTAATCAATAAAGTAATTTAGCGGATGGATATTTTAATTGTATATTTCATTTATTACTCTCGATAACTTAGGATTCAGTATTTACTTATGGGGAGACAGTTAGCCAGATAGAACATTACGGACAGTCGGCAGACGCCAGGATACCCATGTGAACTATGAATTTTATTACGTAAGGAATAGAGGCGATCTCAAGGTCAAAGTGGGTATTCTGACGTGCAGCCGTGTGTACATTTGATTTTTTTTAAAGTCATCAGCGCGCAACATCCTCTTCACTTAGCCTCACTTTCAGCTTCCTTCATAAGACGGAATATTTTATTGTACAAACGATCTTTCACCCCGGACCCCCAAATGAAGTCCAAATGATCGAACGACGGAGAATCGACCAGGTACGATCCCTTCACGTTTGGTAGCTTCTCAATCAGATATTCGATGTCTTTGTAGTTGGTGGACGCATCGTTTGTTGAGTAGTGGATGTATACTGGTGCAGTGATCTTGTCCAGGTCGTAGTCAGGGGGTGTTCTGCTGCCGTACTTGCGGAGGTTGGTAAGAGGGTTCCTGTGGTCGTAGCGTCTGAAGGTGTCGTGGTTGATGCCTTGGCCGTAGTGCGTGAACTGACGGATGGAGGCGCCGGCTGGAGCGTGGCCGAGGAACACCGGGATCATCGTCTGTGGGAACAGAAGCCTGTTAGTGCTGGCGAGAGAGTTTTTCGGCGGTCAATCCCGACAGACATCAACTTGGTACGCAGGAGATATTATGGTGCACAAGTGTGTGCGAAATACACAGCACTCTCTGTTCTTTCACTCTCATAGTTAGGTTGGACGGCAATCCGACAAGAGAGAAGGCGAAGGACTTATCGTTTACCAACTTAACGTGGATTTCGAGCACGGGGGTGGGTAACTAACACCACCAACTTCCTAACTTCGAAGCCGTTTCTGAGTTATTTCAAAACAGAAAAACAGATATTTTCGGCTACCTGCTGTCCTGCACTTACACTACTACACGAGCGGCAATTTTTTTTTGTATATACTGCATATTACAGTACCTACGCCTGATTTGATATTAAAGCAATATCAATTACAAACAAATGCTGTTATTGCGCTTATAATATCATATCATAGAAGCGTTAAGTTTAGCATGATATTATGGTTACTCATTCAGATTAACATTGTCCGGAGGCTCTATTATTGAATCACTCGTATGCAGAGTTCTTCTGAATTTCGTTCGTCATCTAAACTCCACTCGCCCGCTGGAAAACTTAACAAGTGCCACTACCCACTCGTTACAGAAGGCGAGCGATAGATTAAACGCCAAAATTAAAGTATTTGAGTGAAAACCATGTTCAACCATGTTCACATTCGCCAACAGTATGTCATACGAGTGATTTAAAAATAGAGCTCCAGGGCAGACTGATGGTGCAGTCACCCGATATTTGAAAATCTCTATTAAAAATTCTAATACAAACCGTGTTGAAGTAGTCTGAAGTAGCGGTAACGAACACGGAGGTGCAGAGAGGGCTGAATATGGAGCCCTCGTAACAGTATCTGAGGGCGAACCAAGTGATGAACTCCCGGCTGCCGAAGATCTCAGGACGGCCCAAGGCGAAGGCAGCAGGCTGGTTACAGAAACAGTTCAGATAGACGAAGGAAAGTATGGAATAAAAGTAAAAAAAAAAAGAAATAATATGTTACGTCACTGGCAGTTGATAATATTTTTTATAACCACGGTGTACATGCTGACTGGCTTTTGCACAAGACAAAAAAAAATATTAAAGAAAAGGTACTTGTATTAAAAATAAGATTTATCATGGATTACCATTTTGGCTCTTACTTGCCATTAGAGACAATTACAGTGTAATTACAAGAAAATAACAGTGCGACTGGGCGACTGATATTTGAATGACGTACTGTGGGTACTGGGTTTGATATTTAATTTATTAGTTAATAATGTGTCATAAACCTTATAAATTGAACAAGCCTTAACACACTGCTTAAAATTGTGAACGTATATCCTACCACTCTTTGATATCTGAAGACCATTTGTAAGAGATATTTCGGTATTAATATTGGGCGCATGCTTTTCTTACCTCAATAATATCGATGTACGGCGCAAGATTGGAGTAAAGCACATGATTATTGTTTCCGAAAAACGCTGCAGGAGCCAATCCTTGGAATGAATAGAACTTCTCATTATATTCAGGGTGCAGAGAGTTCAGAACTAAGAACGAGGTCCCCCCTTGAGAATGCCCTATGTAGTGGTACTTGGTCTTTCCAGTAACATTCTCTATGTACTCTAATATGGCCGGCAAGTCGATGTTGCCGATTTCATCCCAGCTGAACTTCCAGAAGTCTTGGTTTAACCTGCTGTTGGGGTTCAGGCGAGTATGGCGGCGAGAGTAGTAGTTCCCACGGGCGTTGGCTAGCCAGACATCATAACCTTCTTCTGCGAGTGAGTAGGCTGTGAAGAAGGACAATATCAATATTCTAATGTGACAATAATAATGAGGTACTCAGTGCCATGGGATTCTGACGGATTATATTACAGCTGTTAGATAGTCAAATCATTGTCACTGCTATCATGGGACTTAGTGCGAGTTTTTTTTTTTTCATGATCTCACCTTTGGTCAGCGCCCCTAGCGGCACGTTTGCAAAACCTGTTTTTTTCTATGACACTAAGTCGATCGTGAACGCGTGCGAGTAACAAATGAAAGTTCGCACTAGGCTCTCATGTCTCTTGCTTGTTTATCTTTAGTTTTTAAGTTATTGTTTATATCGTAATACTTATCCTTTTATTTTTTGTGTAATGTACATAAGAATTTACCCCAGGCATCCGCTGAAAATCAGTGTCGTGGTTTGCCCTCGGCTACCACGATAATGCTGAGTCGGATGCCTTTTCGGTAGATCAATTCATAATATTTTGTAAACTGTTCCATTGTTCACCGATCACCGAATAAATGCTTTTTCTTTCTTTCTTTCTATTATTTCTGAAACAAAATTAATGACATTTCGTCTTTATAGGTTATGTGCTCGGTGTAAGAAACTTACACAATGCATTCCCTGGCCCCAGGACAACAAAGCAGGCAGACGACGACATCATCCCATGCATGACCAACACCGGCGTTTTGTTGGGGTCCGGTTTATTGTTACGGTCCCTTCCATGGGGTATGCGGTGCAGCGTCAGGATGTAGCCATCGGGGGTGGTGACCTCATGGACCTCTATAGGGTATCCATACTTGGATATCAGTCCAGGCTGGAAAGGTAGGCGACATTGTTACCACTGACATTGTATTTAAAGAGAGGCAGACCTGCCATCTCCTACTGCGCAGCGATTCGAATTTGATGCGCCGAGCACACGTTGTTTTAAGTGTCGAATGTTATATGTGTACGAAATTTGAATGGTAACTTAAGCAAATTTCTCAATTTGCAGCACTAATGACTCATCTACCTCTTTTTAAATGCACTATCATTGTTGTTTCAACAACATCGAAACTAGTTAGGAACTGTCCCAGGGAATGACGTGGAATGATCTTTATCCTATCTATTATGGCTTACTATACGCCTTCTGAACAAAATCTAATTATTTTCTAGCGCTAATTAGTTATTATCGGAAAGACTATAAGTGGTATTACAAAAAGATAAGGCTGGGCTTAAAATTAGTTATAAAACACGACGATGTGTGATTTACATTTCAAATTACAAGAATACCTTTTAGACAAGTATTACTCTCCGCCTAACTTTATAAATAATAATTAAATGACTTGAACAAACAAATATGATACAACTAGTGTAAAATATTTGTCTCCGTTATATAAAGTATCTTTCAATAATTTCTAAAATACCCGTTTCTTATTTTACTCAAGTTTATATCATATATAATATATCAGTGGAAATTTCATTCATAATTTAGTACTGAGGCCTGTCTAACTTTTCTGTAGTAGTGCCGTATCGAGTCTAAACAAAAAACATATTTTATGAATCCAGAAATCACTGGTTCGAGTCCCACTGGACGACACGGTCGATCAATTTATGAGAAAACCAATTTCCTTTTTTTAAACTTGCAACGAATAAAAAAAAATATTAAAGAAATAGAAAACATTTATTTGGCACAACACACAAGACAGAGATAAAGAAAAAAAACAACTGACTGAAAACTACCTATATCAAAAATTAAACATAAAACTTATAAATCGCTCTAAGAAATTGTACCAAAGAGATCCCCGCTTAGTATAAGTCGTGACAAAAACAGGTTTGATCACGTCACTGATATTCAGCGGGAAACTTCAGGCATAGTGAAACACACATAAATATATGTATGACAATAAGACACATACATATGTGTGTCTTATAGTCTATATATATAAATATATATATAACACTATATATATATATATATATATAACACTGAAAAAAAATGAGAGGAATGGAAAAAACTCCACCGACAAGAGCCTAGCTCTTAAATTTGATGATGATGATATAACACTACAATGTACAAGAATATCAAGAATACAAACAAGAATAGCCTGATCAGGAATATATGTGAATTGCAAGAAAATAAACAATTTTCCTTACCACATCCAGCGTAGCATCTTCAACAATATCTTTGGAGTACCTAGCTGAGGACCGGCTGGAGACCAGCTCCTGAACGAACTCCGCGTGAGGAGACTGGCCCGCAAGAACCACTGCCGCTGAACCGGCTAGCAGCAAAAGACGTAGCATTTCTTGCACTTTCCAATCAGCTCTGTGTATGATCATCAATCACAGCAGGCTTTAAGCCTGTGGACCCACACTAACTATATAAATGAGGTTGGTTGCACCGTACTCCGATTAGGCGCTTAACAAATCGTTACTACTTTATTGGGTTGTGGAGGCCTATTCGAGGTTTGATCTATTTTACGTAAAAAAAACTATATTTAGTTCATGTCAATTATATGAACAATAGTCGTTTGTTGTAGTATTTGTTAAGAGCTTAGGCACGTAGCCAAATGGCAATTGTTCTGAAGCGAACTTCGCTATCGCCAATTAAATGTCAAAATATCTATGCAAAAGTCACGTGATGTTTCGATGGCTTATGTCAGTTTCATACATTTTGTTAGCTATCACGAACTTTGCTTGACAATTAATTTTCACTTGGCTACGGGCCCTGTATATTAAAGTATTTTGGCTAACCCGCCGCGCTATACTTTGATTATTTAGACATTAACATTGTTTCCTTTTTACCTGTTTTAAATTGATGTAGCTGATAATTCTACGTATTGTTCAGATCCAACAGTAGTTATGTAAAAAATAATACCGACCGTTTGAAGTGAGTGTTTCCTATTTTACTGAGATTAAATTCGATTTCTGTATACCTACTTTCGTATTACCCAAGCACCAACCTGCTGATCATTCTTTCCATACCGTGTACTTAGGACTAGACTAAGCACAATTTTTAAACCGTAGTTTAATTAATAAAATTTGGTGTCACCCGCCTTGAGTGAGCTTTGTTAGAATTAACTTGTAATCCGCTGATTAAATGATAAATGCAAGATTTCAAATTCAATCCTTGGATTTGTACCAAAATCTATATATCTTTTCGTTTCTAACATACGACATTTGGAAAAGAAAAATTATTGTTAGTTGTTGTATTCGGAATCCTTTTTCTCATCAACCCATTAGCTTGGAATGAATTGGATTTAGGCTGGACTCCATAAATCGTTGAGTACTTTTTATTAACGGTCAAAAACTCTTTTCTTTTTGTATTGTATGAGAATACACAACCGTGACGTCACGCTTCGCTGTGGTCAACTACTTACCTAGCTCACTTTTGAACGATTTTAGCGTAATTATAAATTGTATTTTACAGATGACTTAAAATATAATTGATTGACAAGATAGTCAACAAACGTATAATCTAAAATATATTGTAAATTTTTCTAAAAAATGTCTATTGATATTATTTGTGAATAATGTGATATTAGTTTATCACGGGAAAATATTATCAATCAATTATTTATAATATTTTAATTACCGATTAATCCCTTGTTTGAGAGTTTAGGCAGTGGATTACACGTGGAGGGCGACAATGATAGGTGGAAAATCAGTCAGGTCTGAGCACTTATAGCTAGGTACTTGCCACATCAGCTTTCAGGGTTCAGGTATCACTTCACAGGCCACAATCGCTCGAAATGTCTGTAAGGAGCTTCACAGGATACACACGCGGCGAAAGTACTCTGATCAGTCTAGTACATGTGTCATAGGGAACGTCTCGATGTCGACTCGATCTCCGGGGTTCTCACGGTACGTTTTAAACAAATAAAAATAAGGCAGGTATGCGTGTGAGTGTGCGCGGCGTAGTATCAATAAGGTACGTAAACAAATATATTGTAGTAAACATATCGCCCGCCCTAAACACGTCAAGTGTTTACGAGAAGGTTAGGAAGCCAAGGGAAAGGAAGTTCACTGGACAGGAAGACGAACTAATTTCGTCAAAGATCTCTTTAGGCTACCGGTAGGAGTTTTAACATCTACCACACGAACAACTTGGTCTTGGCCAGGGTATAAATTAATAATGCGTCCACGACGCCACTGCAAAGAGGGAAGGTTGTCATCTTTTATGAGTACTAGCTCACCTACTTTAGGAGGATCACAAGGAGAGGTCCATTTATTTCTAATTTGTAATGTATTAAGGTATTCTAAATGCCAGCGAGACCAAAAGTGCTGGGTAATTTGTTGGATTAGCCGAAACCGTGTAAGGCGATGTAATTTTACGTCTTTATAAGGGTACTTCGGAAGTGCAGTTAAGGGTTGTCCAATTAAGAAATGGCCGGGAGTTAACACTTCGACATCATTAGGGTCCGGAGAAAGTGGGCACAATGGGCGTGAATTTAAAACTGCTTCAATTTTAGCAAAACCAGTGGTCAGCTCTTCAAACGTAAGGGGGGTATCGCCTACTACTCGTTATAGGTGCGATTTCGCTGATTTAACCGCAGCTTCAAAAAGACCTCCCCAATGAGGGCAAACAGGAGGATCGAAAACCCAGGATATGTTCCGCTTTGAAAGCTCAGAACCAATAGCCGCCTGGTTTTGAGACAGGAAACACTCTAACTCTTTCAGGTAATTGTTAGCACCGATGTAATTTCGACCGCAATCGGATCGGATTAGGCGAGGTACACCACGACGCGACACGAATCGGGAAAAGGCCGCAATAAAGGCTTCAGTAGTTAGGTCCGACACAACCTCAAGGTGAACGGCTTTAGTAGAAAGGCAGACAAATACACACAGGTAACTTTTCACTAACCTTTTGTTCCTATAGGCCTGGACTTTGGTAAAAAAGGGTCCTGCAAAATCGGTACCTACACCGTCAAACGGTCTAGCAGCCGTGACGCGGTCTTAAGGTAGGTCACCCATGAAGGGTTGAGATACAGCCGCCTTGAGACGATAACAGGGAAGGCATTTAAAAATCACATGCTGAATAGCTCTGCGTGCCGACAAGATCCAAAACTCTCTATTTAACATGGCAAGAATTGCATTAACACCTGCATGAGCATTCTCGCGATGGTAATGTGAAATAAGGATGTTCACGAAATTACCATTCTTAGGCAGAAGAAGGGGATGGCGCGCATCAAAGAATAGATCGGAGTTTCGTAATCGGCCTCCAACTCGAATACCTAATTCGAGTTCTCCGTCATCCAGAAATAAATTTAATTTTCTCAGGGAGTTAGTGATAGGATCGCCACGCCGTAAGCGATCAAGTTCATCAGAAAAGGAGGTAAATTGAACAATTTTCACTAAAAACAAAGGGGAATATCTCCGTTCCTCAGGGCTCAGGTAGGACGAGTGAGATTTAGGAAATAAAAACCGCCTCAGGTAACAAGTCACGTTTATTAGCTTGTTGAAAGAACTGTACCGCTCTAATAAGAATGAGGGATCCGGGGTAGGAACATCGGCAGAGACTACTAAACAACGTAGTCCAGGGAGATCACTACTTGGGTTAGGTTCCGAAATACCGGGCCAGTTGTCAGGAGACTGCGTCAACCACAAAGGTGAAAACCAAAGGGAGTGGTCGATCAGTCGGGTGACTGACATACCTCTCGATGCACAGTCGCTAGGGTTTATGTAGCCTGGGACGTGCCTCCATTCACTAGATGTAGGACTATTATAAATCTGGGAGACACGATTAGCCTCAAAAGTCTGAAGGAGGTGAGGAGTGGTTTTTAACCAACACAACACGATTTAACTATCCGTCCAACTATGGATTGAAGTCAACACAGACGACCTTTGCAGACAAAGAGCGACGTGATGAAGTAATTTAGAGAGGAGGGTAGCTCCTAACAATTCCAACTTGGGAATTGTTAAACGGGTCCGAACAGGGGCAACTTTAGATTTAGCCATAACAAGATGGACGGAGCAAACACCAGACGGAAGTTCCGCACGTAAATAAACAGCGGCAGCATATCCCAATTCAGAAGCATCACAGAACCCATGTAGGGATAAAGAGGAGGAACCTCTGGGAAGAATATGTCGGGGAATGGCTACTTCACTAACCTTCGCTAGGTCCTGAACAAATGCAGTCCACTCTAAAGACAGGGGTCATTTAAAGGATCATCCCAGGATAAGCCTGACATCCATAAGTGTTGGATAAATTCCTTAGCCCTAAATACGACGGGAGATATCCAGCCACAAGGGTCATACATACGGGCAATCAAAGATAAAACTTTGCGTTTTGTAATAACTGTATCTCGGGTATCACAGGTATAATTGTAGGTGAATGAGTCACTCACAGAATTGTATTGCACACCTAAAATAGGGACAGTCTGAGGATTATCTGGGTCTGAGAATGAATGAGGAAGTTGCAAATGATCCGGGGGCATATCATCTAGGAGCTCGGGCCTGTTACTAATCCACTTACGGAGTTCATAACCACCAGAGGCCATTATTCCTATAAGCTCAGTTTTCAAAGCCCGGGCAGACGCAACAGTATCAGCACCAGTAAGACAATCGTCGACATAAATATCTCTCTCAAGGACTTCAGCAGCTCGAGGGAAGGTAAGTCTCTTTTGTTCAGCGAGCTCAAGAAGGGCACGAATTGCAATGAATGGACTGGAACGAAGACCATAGGTATTGGTATTAAGTTCATAGGCAAGAAGTGGCTGAGAGGGATCCTCACGCCAAAGCACAAGTTGGTACCTTATATCATCAGGATGTACCCAAATCATACGAAACATCAGACGAATATCTGTTACAAACATTACCTCGTGCCTTCGGAAATTTAGGAGAATGTGAGAAATATCTCGCTGAAGCTTAGGGCCTGTATGTAAACATTGATTCAGGGACACTTTAGAGGAAGTAGGACTACTACCATCGAACACAACACGTATTTTGTCACTAACGGACTTAACAATTCCATGATGAGGGATAAAATAATGTTCCCGGGTCGAGTCATATGAAGAAAGGGACATATGGTTTAGGTCAAGGTACTCGCGCATAAAGGAAATATATTTCTCTCGAAAATTAGGATTGGCTTGCAAACGCTTCTCAAGATTGTGGAATCGCCGTAAGGCATTGGTTTTAGAATCACCGAGAGGTGGACGATCATGAAGAAAGTCCCCTTTCTTCATGATCGTCCACCTCTCGGTCTAACCATAAATCGACCATCGCTTTCACGAGTGGTAGTTGCTTTAAAAAAGGTTTCACACTCTATATCCAAGGGGTTCGCAACTGGAGATTGGGGGGCCTCTTCGATTTTTCAGAATTTTTCAACTATTTGGGACAGCGAGACTCCAGTCATGGAGGGTTCCAAATAAGTAAATCCTCCATAAACAGGACCACACAGGACATAACCAAATATCGTCGAGATAGCAGTAAGGCCATCCCCCTGATGGCACAAACAACTCGGACCTTAAAAGGCGACCAATGACGTCAGCTCCAAGAAGTACACTTATAGTACCAGGTTTGTAAAATAAAGGGTCAGCAAGAGGGAGGTGCTTAGTACAGGTAATTACACTTTTAGGTAAGTTTACCTCTGGGAGGGTACCAGCAATCACATCAACAACTATTGCACTGGTGGAGATTTCTGGAAAGGCAGAATTAACTGGCTTAAATGAAAAGGATACAATGCCCGGGGAATTAATTGCTTGAACATTACCTATTCCATGAACAGGAACTGGAGAAGGAATGATAGGTAAGTTCATGTGGTCAACAACAAGCTCAGTAGTAAGAAGGCAGCCCTGAGCACCAGTGTCACATAAGGCACGCGCTTCCACATAATATCCAGACGAGGTTTTAACATGAATCAAGGCCGTAGGTAAAAGAATGAGAGAATTGCGAGGTAAAGATGTAAAGGCGGGTATGGAAGGGGGGGGGGGGGCTATCTAGTCAGAATTGTGGGGCCTCATTGTACTTATTATGAAATGCACGTTCATCCTGGGTTCTTTGACCTAGAGGGGCATTATAAGTACGGTTACCGTTGGGTGCAGGTGGGGATCGCCCGCCCGAACGGGGAGGTACGAGGTGGCAGGGTACAAACACGGTGCCATTCAGTACGTGGGGGTGACACACGGTCCGTTAAGTGACTTTGTGGAGATTGCCGCGGTTGGTTAGAAGCTAAGGCCGCGACGTCTCGGTATGAGCGCTCGCGATCGTAAGTCACAGGAGAGGAGTCATCATAACACAGTGACGTGTGATGACTGGAACGGCGGCACGTGCGGCAGCAATAATTTCGCGTGCATTGGGATATGGAGTGTTTATCCAGGCATCGATAGCACAGTCGGGCTTCTTTTACAAAAGTAACATGTTAACGTGTAGGAAGGCGAATAAAATCGGGACACTCGCGTAAATAATGCGAAGTACTATTACAAAGGTGACATTTAGATGTCGTCGCAAAAGTAACAAAGGCTCTCGCAGGAGGTGGGGAACGCGCGTTAGGTTTAGGCAAACGAGGGGAGCTCACAGTAGGGGGGGTAGTAGTGTCAACGACAGAAGCACTACCTACATTGTCGTGGTGCCTACATTCATCCTCAAGAAAGGTAATAAGATGATCAAAAGTAGGGAGGTGATTAGGATTATCGCAATAACGACGTTCAAATCACGATTTTAACTCTGAAGGCAGTTTAGCAAGGCATAAGTGAACTAATAGGTACGACCAATGTTTAACAGGAAGTTCCAATCTCTCTAAGCATCGATAAGTCGAAAGCAGGGAGTTCAGGAACGACACACGTAACCCGGAAAGTTTAGGCGTTATAATAGGGAGCATCATTATTTGAGCTATGTGGGTATCCGCTAAAACACGAAGGTTATGGTACCTACGTTTTAAGAGGTCACGGGCCACGGTGTAATTGCCCGCCTCAATCTTGAGGTGTTGTACTAATCGACGAGGTTCATCCGATAAGGCTCCCACTAAATAGTGTAGCTTCAAAGTCGGGGTAAGGCTAGGCTGGTTGTCCACCACGCTATCAAACTGGTCTATAAAACTGATCCAACTATCGGGACGGCCATCAAACTTAGGTATAGGTAGGTCAGGCAATTTACTAGCCGGGTTATCTATAATAGCCAGGGATATATTTTCCTTGAAGGGGGTGCTAGTACGGGACGTCTCAAATTGGTGAGGTCGTATTTCGTCTAACTTAATTTTTAAGTCGTCTACTTTGTCCCTTACTACGCGCATCTCGTTCTTAACTTGCACATATTCTTGTTCATAAATCGCAGGATCGAGATTACCTAACAGCTTGAAACAAGCGGCAGAAAACTTATCGCACATAAGTGGCAGGTCGGAAAGACGCGCTCGCATACGATTGGAGGAAAAGGTCTCAAGAACTCGGTGGGAATCATCAACCCAGTCACTAATATAACGGAGTTCAACTATAGCTTCACGGTATTCAGCTGTATCCGTGTAAAGTACGGCCCTTACGGTCTCGTTGCCGGTTTCGGTATCCGACATTTTATTTACTTTAAATCGCAAGAAACAAGGTAGGTAAATTAAACTCACAAAAGATTCCAATAGGATGCGTAAAGGAACAAATATTAAGAGACGGCACAGATGCACCGGGTATAGCAAACGTAACTCGTAAACAACTTGCACGCGGTCACGCGGTAATGGCGTGATCAATAGGGAAACAAAGCGCTCGCGCACCTCACTTGCACTCAAAGGGTAGGTAATTAACGCGCTTATCGATTTAATCGACACTTATGTAAAAGGGGTTGTACTCGAATGGTATTAAGGAATTTACTGTAAATAGGTTAGGTATATGACGAGACGTTTT
Organism: Pyrausta nigrata; assembly: GCA_949316185.1. Lineage (NCBI taxonomy): Eukaryota > Metazoa > Arthropoda > Insecta > Lepidoptera > Crambidae > Pyrausta > Pyrausta nigrata. The sequence goes on from OX438943.1 coordinate 2,974,154, forward strand.
GTTCAAATTACAAAGGAAAGTAGCAAATAAATAACTCTCAATTAAACAAATTACGTTACTAATAAGGAGTCCTAATAAAAAACTACGCTCTGCTACCAAAATATTTGCGAGTTTAGGCAGTGGATTACACGTGGCGGGCGACAATGATAGGTGGAAAATCAGTCAGGTACTCAGGTCTGAGCACTTATAGTACTTGCCACATCAGCTTTCAGGGTTCAGGTATCACTTCACAGGACACAATCACTCGAAATGTCTGTAAGGAGCTTCACAGGATACACACGCGGCGAAAGTACTTTGGTCAGTCTAGTACATGTGTCATAGGGAACGTCTCGATGTCGACTCGATCTCCGGGGTTCTCACGGTACGTTTTAAACAAATAAAAATAAGGCAGGTATGCGTGTGAGTGTGCGCGGCGTAGTATCAATAGGGTACACAAACAAATCAAAATATTGTAGTAAACATCCCTATAAAAACTTTATATCTCCGCAAACAAAGACGAAGTCATAAATTAATGCTGACAACTTTAATCTTGTTAGCTATTATCATTGTAATTGTTTGTGAAAGGGGCCTTTTGTCTTAGTAATATTTTTTATATTATCCATTATATATATGAGAGTATTTACTAAGGAAGTAAAGTAGTGTCTTACGTTACGTCACGGGCATCATATTTAATTTTAAGTACTCCTAAAATTTGATATGATGCCCGTGACGTGGTAACGAAGTATTTTAGGGTTAGATTATGAGTTTACTCCTGAGCGTAGCGAGAGAGTCAAGAAGGTGGAAGCGAAAAATTCAATCTCGCCGAAGATGAAGACACATTTACTCTTAATGTAGATAGGTACTCCACTTTTTACACCCACTGCGAGAAAATAAATTTAAGAAGGAGCGTCTGGAGTTCACAGATATTGCAGACGTTGGCAATGCGCCGGATGCTACTTGGTGTTGCGTGCATGGCTGGAGTACTAGGTTTGTTTACTGACTAAGCTCATGATACCTACTCATATGTTATTTTATTTTCAGAGTTAATCTAAACTAATGAGGGCAAAAAACAATATTTTGATAAAATGTTATTTTTAATCATATTTAAACCATCAAATATCATTTATTCACATTGTATCTTACATTAATGCACTAACAAAAAATGCTAAAAGTGCTGCACAGTTTGGGCACCACCACCACGGCTCTAAATTGAACCCTCTAAAACTTCCTTTTGGCTTTGTTATTTGGGTAAAAGAAGATTACAAGCTCTCAGCATGCTTCATAGAAGCCAGCACCCTGCTATACACTCGCGTATACGCATTACTCGCCCAGATGAAGTCCACGTGATCAAAAATGGGCGAATCCACCAAATACAGCCCTTGGAGGTTCGGCAGCTTCGATGCTAGGATGTGGACGTCATCTGGGTCAACTAGCAGATCGTTAGTAGCGTAGTGGATATATGCCGGAGTGGTGATCTTTGAGAGGTCGTAGGGCGGAGGGGTGAGCCTTCCGTAAGTGGCCAGGTTGGTGATGGCATTGTGGTTGAAGCGACGGAAGGTGTTGAACCTGATGCTCTGGCCGTAGTGGGCGAACTGGCGGATGGAGGCACCAGCCGGGGTGTGCCCGACGAAAAGTGGTTGCAGAGTCTGGAACAGGATTGAGCATGCAATTTGTTTACTTTTGACCTAGTTATTTATTTTAATTCGTACTTAAAACAAGATGGTTGTATCTCGTTACATGCGGGATATGGACGTAAGAAGGAACGCAAGGTATACAAAACAGAAGGAAGACGGTTGAGTGAGGGCATACACGATGATATTATGAATTTGAGTATTGGAAGTAGAGAGTGGACTTGCTTGGAACGTTTACGGAGTGCAGTTTGAATGATGATTTAAGCAGTAAAAAGAGTCTGTCAAATAAATCTAGTTTCCTAATCTTGGGTCTACCCTTGAAAGCTCCGAATATTACATACATTACAAAAGCGAAGAATCGAGTCTTTTGTTCGTCAGGAAGAGACTTAAGAAATAAATCTGGGCAATATTTTGGCAAATTATTAGTGCACTAGGTCCAGCATACTAGTTCTTACTAGATTTTATGGCAATTCTTTACATAAGTGTACCCATGGAACGGGGCTATGAAGGGAGACACCAGGATTCAAAATTTGGATTTATCATCTACATACATCTTAAAATCCTCATTGTCTCCTTAAACCACATCCTTATATTAAAATTGATCGTTAATCTTTGTTCTCTGTAAGTGAGAACAAAGGATACAGTCTTCCTAATTGTGTCTAAAAAGCTTGAATATCGAATGATTCATATAATTGACCGTCCGGCATTCTCATAGTCGTTTTCTTAGTAATTTGGGTAAGTTTAGGTTTATATTATTCACGCTTTTCGAGTCATCTCGCCACACCTCAATCAGATATACAGATAAGAATCGATGGTGGATACTTAGATGACTAATCTGTGTCTATTATTTTTCTTCCATTTACTACTAAGGTTTTCCCATATTTTCTATAGTATTTCTATATTATATATATATAAGTTATAATAATGTTTTTTGAATTTACAATACAAGCTGTTCTGCTATTTACATTATTTTTAATACGCGTGTAGTGAGTGGCGGTCACTTGCTATTCAGTGTTCGTGACACGCCCCAGGTGGCGGGCACTCGCCATTTTGGCAAAAAATCTGTCAAAGGAACTAGCAGATAAGTGTCATTTGTACGAGTAGTGGCCACCGAAGACCTTCGTTTGCGCAGGACCAAAGGGCGTGACGCGCGACAGCCACAGGTGGCGGTGGTCGGTGGCCCATCTAGGCGGAGCCCAAGACAAGCTGTCATAACCAAATACAGGGTAAATCAATCAGGGCCCAGAATCAATGTTTCACTTACGGCATTTCTGTAATCAGAACTTGAGCTGAGGGCTGCATTACACATAGATTCCCATGAAGACCCTTCAGTGCACCAATCTCTACCTAAGATTTCTCCAAAGCCAACAGCGAATGCAGCCATCTAGAAAAAGAATAACATGTATTGAAAAAAAAATATAAGTATAGAGTAAGACCTAGCTTCTTGCCTTTTTCGATTCTACGCCAACAGGATTTTAACCCATCATATCATTACGAAGTGATCCGTCAAGGGTCAGGTATAAATCCCTAAAAATTATGCTCTATATTATAGTTAAACCATACTTATTAAGTTCTAAATTAACTCACCTGCAGAATACTTTCCAAATGTGCAATATTAGTAAACACGGGGTGCTTGTTGTGAGTAAAGAACGAAGCAGGAGCCAGTCCTTGGAACGAAATGAACTTCTTGTTGTATTCCGGTCTCAAAGAGGCTAACACCAGGAATGAGGTGCCGCCTTGAGAGTGACCGATGTAGTGGAGACGAGACTGTCCCGTGATTTCTTCGATGTAGTCAAGGAAGGCTTTCAGATCGTAGTTGCCGATCTCATCCCAGCTGAACCTCCAGAAGTTCTGGTTAAGTCTGCTGTCGGGGTTGAGCCGGTTGTGGCGTCTGGAGTAGTAGTTCCCGCGAGCGTTGCCCATCCAGACATCGTAGCCGAGCTCGGCCAAGATGTAACCTGAACAGTTTATTGGTATCGTTAAAATAAGAACAGCAGAAACGTAATGACTGATCAAAAAAGATCAAACAGTAGCCAGCACATTAGACTAATTAAACAGCTTTGCTTTAAAATCTCCCGTGGGCCCTTACAGCGAACTTCTCTATCGCCAACAAAATGTTAAAATATGCGTGCAAAAGTTACGTGATGTTTCAACGCGTAAGTAAATCATAGGTTTTGTCACAATAATATTATATTTAAAGGAAAAATTCTCCTTAGAGCCGAATTTAGCCAAGGAATATGTGCGGGACGGCTGGAGTGGGTGAGCGGAGTGGACTGTAGTACGGTAGGCTGTGCGCTGGTTCACGGAACTGTAGGTAGGTACTCCGGTAAACGGTGACTCCAGTCGCTGCACACTGTAGACGGTGGGTGGATCGTTGTTTGTCGTCTTGTAGTAGGTGGAAGTCTGCTATAAATTCACGAAGTACGGTATCCAAGTCGTAGAGCGTTAGGTATCCAATAATCGATGCGGAGGTCTTCACTGTATTTAATTCACTGTAGAGATTCGTTCGGAGGCGCTGGGAGCTCTTCTGCTCTTGGTAGTGCTCGGTATGTTACCAGAGAACTGATTCATCCAGCGGGAACGCACCCGGTTTATATATGGTCGCGCGGTATTTGAAAAGTCCCGCCTTTTTTCTAGAAACTGCTGTCAACGTCGACCCGCCTTAATTCAGGATGCACGCGAAAACTCTACACACATCTCGTGCCGAAACTCCCAGTCGAAACCCGACCTTATTCTGTGCGCAATAAGGTCGTCATCAGTTCGCGCCGGGCAGCGGTCGTTGCGTCGATGCGTGGCGTACGTAGCTATACATGTATAGCGCCCATTGCATTCGAGCGCGGCTATATCTATTCTATAAGTATAGCTAATATTTATATTTTGTGTACGATAATTTTTAACTGTTTTCGCGCGGGATTTTAATTGCGTAGTAAATTAGTCGTCGTGTACAGAATAGCTAACTGCGCAGGAGATATTATTGTGCACGCTCAGTACCTATACTCAGATGCACTCTTCATTTAAGTTCGGTGAGACGGCATTCTAATATGAAGCGACAGCAATAAAACTTTATGTCAACAGTCACAAAATCCAAAATGGGACTTACCGAGAGCACTGCCAGGTCCTAGCAGCAGATAGTCAGCAGAAGAAGATAGAAGACCGTGCATCAAGAACACGATGGGTTTCTTGGGATCAGGCTTATTGTTCTTGTCCCTGCCGTGAGGAATCCGGTGCATCGTCAGCCCGTAACCATCTTCAGTAACCACATCGTGGCTTTCGATTGGATAGCCATACTTGGCTACTAGGTCAGGCTGGAATAACGAGGCAATAAATTGAAAATGAGCGAGTCCAAAAATGATAAATTATTCAGTCAATCTAAAGTGCGAAATAGACTAGCAATAAACCTTGCAGAATTCATCTTCCGCAATCTGTTAAATACCACTGTGTAATCAGGTGTGCAAGCTTTTCAGCCTGCGGAACTTACAACGAGTTATACCTGCTTACTTTAGGTACTTATTCTGTGCTTTAGGTAATTCTGGAAAATAAAAAAGCTGGCTCGTTTCTCGCTCAGAGGCTATACTATAGCTAGCTTATTCATAGCGGAAACGCAGCCAGCATTCTCGCTTCCTTGCCTCATGGATAATGTTTTATTTTTGAATTAGTAGATTTTTAAGTTTTGGTAAGGTGTAATACCTACATAGTTATACATGTAAACTCAGTAATCTGAGCGTGTAAAACAATTACAAATATGTATTGCACGTAATATGAGCGGACCAGCAAGTACTCGCTTAGTAAAATTCAGGAAGAATCGCTAGTCCAAAGCTCGCTTAAATATTTAAAACAAACCCAAGCTTGAACAGACCACTTTTATTGAATGCTCTACCAGAAACTGTAAATACTTTAATACTTCAGAGATCATGTTTCCAGATACAATAGAAATCAATTGTTATGAGACCGCCGGCGGTCTTTCGGTCCAAAGGGGTTTATGAAGCATTTTTTTTTTTAAACTTTGAATTTGACCCCATAGTAGAAGGTATTGCTGGCTGTATTCACCACCTTGAATGATTAAACTGTTAACATTATCACCCTGTGTAGTAAAAAATAAATAGAATTTTGAAAATTTCAACATACCACATCGAGCAAAGCATCTTCAAGGATGTTATGCGAATACCTCGCCTCGGGATGCGCCTTGACCACCCTCTCAATAAGATCGGCATTCGGCGACTTCCCTGCAAGCGCTAGGCCCACACACCCAACAAATAATACTAGACGAAACATGACCGACAATAATTCAGTAGATACTGTTTACTCCTGCCATGATCACACTACTTTTGTTAGGGCTAGGCTGGGTGATAACGACGATTAGTTTTAATCGGTTATCCAGCGGCTAACGCGTGGATTGTGAATCAAATGGTTACACCTACATTCCGATTGATACACTCAATATTTACTCAATTGGTTTTGTGTTTTTTTTCCTATTTGAGGATATTTCCTTAAACTTTTGTCCTCTTGATCTCAACTTATTAGGGTAGGTCCACAAACAACCCTAAGGCTCCGCGAGCCACCGAACACAGCCACCGCTGGCTAGCGATAAGCTGTTTACATTATTTTTAATACGTTTTGTATAGATTCGCCGCATACGGGAAGCGAGTGACGGTCACTCGCGACTCAGTGTCCGCGACATGCCACCGGTCGCGAGACCACTCGTCTCTCGTCATTTTGACAAAACGTCTGTCAAAGGATATTGGTGGCGGCTACCGACCACCTTCGTCTGCGCGGGGACGTGGTGCGCGTCAGCCACCGGTAGCTGTGGTCGGTGACCCAACTGCGCGAAGCCTTACAGCTTCGCTATGTCCGTCTCTTTGTCTGTCTGTAGCTACAGAAGGAGAAATTTCTCTACAGAAAACCAACTGCACGAGGAACTTTTTAATTGTATCTATAGATTTTAGTAATACACGGGCAACTAAGAAACGCTATATTTGCAATTTTTCAAATTTTTTAGTTGCACAAACTTCACACGTAGGTGCTCTTTATTCATACACATTCATTTCCCGATAGTTTTTAATCGCGTCTTTTTTATTCTAAGGTTCAAAAATGATTCAAATGAAAACAGCACTTCAAATTACAAAATTTTCACACAAGTTATCCGTTTGTTGAACCCTGCTGTTCAACTCGCCATTATATTAGGTAGGATTTGTTTGGAGTTAATCAACTGATTATTCTACACATTTTAGTACTATATTATAGACGTACTGTATACGTATAGTTACCCCTTTATTTTAAAATTATTTGAATTATTTATAATGGCTAATTTTACTGGACTAGATATAGTCTAACAAAAACTACTCTTCTTCTTCTTCTTCTCAAGTCAGTGGCAATTAAACTTTCTACGCCCAAAAAGTGGCAACATCAATGGCCTTCTGGTTGGCGTTGTAAAGGTCCTCTTGCGTGCAGGTGGCAGGAGAGGTAGGGCACGTAGAAGCCTCCCGGAAGCAGCTAGTCACCGTAACGGAGTGGCTAGGCTGACTGATTCTTTCACTAAAATGGCAAATCTCCAAACTATTTTTTAAAGATTATATTTTTGACTTGCGTTTATCTTAAAATGAAAACAGACATGTTCTTATCACAAGTTCGTTTACTCTTTTTATTTAGTTAATCAAACAATAGCATAAAATATTTAAAACAAGATATCTAACTAAATTGAAGTCACGGCCACGTATGCAGAATGCATCCTGAAAGATGGCCTCGAATCATCACCCAGTGGACGCCTTCGGAGGCCAAGAAAAAAAAGGTGTGACGATTTAGATAACTATCGGGCAGGATGGCATACTCTGGCACTGGACAGGGATCAGTGGAGAAGTTTGGGGGAGGCCTTTGCCCAGCAGTGGGATGTTTCGGGCTAACAAAAAAAACGGATTAAAACTAGTAGGTGGTACATTTGCTACCAGCAGCGTTTACCACAGATTACTAAAATTATAGTAGGCACATTGAAATTGCAAAGAGAGCGAGCGCCATATCCAATTTGTCACCCGATTACTGACTAGGTGTTTTGGTAGGTTCATAGTTATTCCCATCGAATCCCATGCATCTGTTCCACCGGAAATCAAAAATCCCATCTGATTCTTCATCAATTTGCTTCTCCCAATGTCTTATGTCGAATGAAGGTAGTTAAGCCTGGTAAGTACGGTCAGAAGAAAAAGAATAGAAAATGTACCTACGACTTACTACAAATTAGCTAGTAAATAGGTACGGCCGTAAATAAGTCTACTTCACAGGGGATCCGAAGGAAAACATGAATACTAAATAAAACGGACCCACCACCCTTATAAAAAGGCCATGACGTAGATACACCAACTGATTGAAATTCGTGAGAGCTGGAAAATATAAACAAAGTTGCCTAGTTAGGTATACATCTGGATTCGATATATCATTGCTTGTGACTGTACGTCATGTACGTATGACACTAGGGGCCCAATTCTCACGCCTTCGATATGAAATCGCATACGATATTTATCGAAAAAACATGGCGGATATCACAAAATTTAGATGTTTCGTATTCTCGAAGTATGGAAATGTCGAATATTTATCACATTTTGTGATATCCGCCATGTTTTTTTGATAAATATCGTATGTGACATAATATCAAAGGCGTGAGAATCGGGCCCCAGGAGCCCAATTCTCACACCTTCGATATTATGTCACATACGATATTTATCGAAAAACATGGCGGATATCACAAAATTTAAATTTCGGACATTTATCACATTTTGTGATATCCGCCATGTTTTTCGATAAATATCTTACGCGCGAGAATTGGGCCCCAGGAAGAAGATATGTCTTTTATTAAAACTACCTTAGGTACTTAGGGTGAAACGTAACCGGTGTTGTTTACTTAAACATTTTTTTTAACTATTAATCTATCTGGATTTATAACACATTAAGCCAGGGTGATTATCTACCTACTAGTAGTTTGCGTTTTGGCTGTTTAGGCTAGAAAATAATATGTAAGTAGATATTGTTAATGCTAGTTAACACCGAGATAGTTTAATTCCTAAATCGGATAAGATATTTTTTTTCCCATTACTTTGCTTCATGATGACAATGGCCTGTTTTTAGTATTTGTTGTTGTAGCGGCAACAGCACAATACATCATCTGTGAAAATTTCAACTGTCTAGCTATTACGGGTCATGAGATGATGAGTCCTGATGACAGACGGACAGCGGAGGCTTAGTAATAGCACAATAGAAAGATTTGTTCCGTGGTAATAGGGCCCCGGTTTATCCTTTGGGTACGGAACCCTAAAAACGACGCATGTTTTTTGAAAAATATGGACTTCGGAATGAGGACTCAACTATATTTTTGCCACATGAGTAGTGTCATATTTCCAACAAAATGTATTTGAAAGTCACGTGATATTTTAATGGCTTATGTCAGGTTCGTCTACGAGCCTAGAATCCTTGTAGAAAGAAGTAACAAGGTAGCACAAGACAATGGTTTACCTTCCTACAACAGAGAGGCACTCGGTCGGCCTGAGATACGAGTAGATTAACATCATTTTCGATTATTTTTAAAAGGAAAACACAGGCATAAGGCTGCTGCTAATTTAACCACGGTCAACGGCGGTGAATCCTAATTATTATTACCCAACTGCACCAGAAGTGTTATAGTGCACAAGTACTCTCCAAGTTTGGTGAGACGACAATCCCAAATCTCCAAACCAACCTCTGATAGAAGGTCAATAAATTTATCTAGTGCTGCTTGTAGATATTGTACACCCTCAGTTAGTGTTTTACATGTGCGATAAATCACAAAATCATCTGCGTACTGTGAGATATATACATTGTCTATCATATTACATATTTTCCTTGTGGAAATGTTAAAGAGCAGGGGAGATAAGGGATCTCCCTGCGCCAGGCCTAAATTAGTATTTCGTATTACTAAATTAGGTACGTAAACGGATTTTAAGTGATCTTTGATTTAAAAAGTTCCATAAATAATAACAAATTTTAGTGCCAGCTCCAATATCGTCCAGCGTTAAGAGTAATGCCGTAATATCTATATGGTTGTAGGCATTGTCAATATCAATAAAACATGCTATTGTAGGGTTGTTTTTAGAAAAGCCTTTCAAGATCCTATGTGTCAGAATAGAGAGGTTGTCATAACATGAATAGCCTTTACGGAAACCTGTTGTGTGAGTAGAGAGTAACGTATTTTTTTCGCAGAACCACTCTAATCTCTTATTAAGAATATTGTGTAGTATCTTGCAAACACAAGACATCATTGATATTGGGTGCAGGGAGGAAGGAGTTGACTGATCTCGACCTGGTTTTAGAATAGGGACTATGTTAATTTCTCTCCACTGTAAAGGTACAAATCCAGAATCGAAAAATATATTAAATAATTGCGTTAAAATGCGTTTAGCATTTTTAGGTAAATGATTAATCATAACGTAACTTATGTCATCTAATCTTGGAGACGTGTTTTTTTTCGGTATACTGTTTTCTACTTCGGTAATTGAGATTGGGTTATCTAATAGTGGATTAATAGAAACAAATCTGGGGCACTCTAAAGGAACATAATCGGGCGTCATGTCATGTAACAGAGCACTAGCAATTTTTTCGTCAGTATATTGTTGGTTTACAGCTGAATTATAACCTTTGACCCATTTCATTTTTTCCCAAAGTTCTTTAGCACTCGAATTCTGATCTATGGTAGAACAGAAATTTTGATAGCTTGTAATTTTAGCCTTGCGTATTATATTTTGAGCAGTACTGATCTTATTTTTTAAAACAGTTAAATTATTAGGGGTTGGATTTCTACGAAAACGCGAAAGTGCCATACGTCGTTCCGCTACAGCTTTCGACAGTGTAGGGCTCCAGTACGGTTTGGGAGTGAACTTATTAGTTGGACTTTGACAGATGTTAGTAAATGGAATGTTAGTTTCGGCAGCAATATTGATAAAGTCAACAAAATTATCATAAGATCTCTGCAAATCGCTTGAAATTGTAAAGTTTTCAAATAACTTTTCTGCAGTTACCTTATATGTGATCAAATCTGCTTTTTTGTAATTTCTCTTTTTAACTACTTGTGAATTTTAAAGAGAGATAGGAATGGATAATTTGATAATTTTATGATCACTGCCTAGCGTTTCACTCAGAACCCTATAATTTAACTTGAGAGCTATGTCAGACGAAGATATAGACAAATCTGGAGAGTATTGTTGCAAAATTCCATTAACCAATTTCAGTTTTGTAGGGGTACGATCATTTAACACAACAAAGTGGCTTTCTGACAATGCATCGTATATTTGATTGCCTCTTTGGTCATTTTTAAAGGACCAGTTGAAATTATGCCCATTAAAATCACCAAGAATCAAGGTCTTTTTATTATTAATTGAAAATATATAAAATATGATAGTCCCAATCGTTAATACTTGTACGTGCAGATGGAGGGCAATATATGGCAATGATATTTTCTATTTCAGTGCAATTTAAAATTTTAACTTGAATGATTTCTACATTTGAATTTGGATGATTAACAGTAACGCGTTGAGATTAAACAGACCTATGTGTAAGTATCGCTACCCCGCCATAAGAATCAGCTCGATCGCAACGATAAATACTATAACCTCTGACCTGTAACCGACTTTCTGGCTCCAACCAGGTTTCATAAATGGCAGCAATGTGGATCTTCTCTTGTACAATCAGGTTTTCGAAACAGGTTAGTTTTGGTCGCAAACTTTGACAGTTCCACAAAAGGGTGTTGAAATTACGACTGACGTTGTTATTATCTACTGACATATTCTAATAACAAGTTTAACATGGACCACTCAGCGATATTTTCAACTGTTATAAGAATTAGCCATTCTATGCAACACTTCAATACATCCTTAAATTTTTCTTGAAACGAATAGTTTTTTATGAATATTATGTTTTTAAGTCTGGATAAGAGTTCCCCAAAAGTAACTTCTTTCTTTAAATGTGTTCCACTTGCAGTTGTTGTGTTACGTCGAAAGTCCTTTTCGGATTTGTGGGACATGTCGGAGGGTCGATCCTCGTTTAGCGTCTGCGGCACGGTGAAATTTGGATTTTGGTTTGTAGTAGGCTTCTTGATTGAAGAACTGTGCTTTTTTTTTATTTTTAAAGGCTCTACTCCATTGTTAGATTGTCTATCGGCATGCACATCTGCCTGAAACGTGACGACAGAGGCGTATGTAGGAGAGAAGTGATCTTCCGGTTCATTTTGTTCGTCTGCTAGCGGTGAAAACATGTTGTTCGAAAACACACTTATAAACTCTCATATTTTTCCCGAAACCATCCCCGGTTTCGGGAAAAAATATGATTGTTGTGCTCCTTTTGGGTTTTCAACAGTTGGTGACGAAGGGGGTACATAAATTAAACGAGCTCTTTGGTATGTGCAGTTAAATTCAGACATAATTTCTCGTATACGTTTTTCTTTAAGGAATTCAGGACAGGCCGATTTATTCAATGCCATGTGGTCACCCTGGCAATTAACACACACGTAAATTTGAGTGTCGCAATTTTCATGCTTCCCGCTGCATTTGGGACAGATATTCTTTTCGGATGGGCATCTCGCTCGTGTGTGTCCCAATTTCCAGCATCTAGAGCATTGAGATACTGGAAATACGAATGGCTCCACTTTAATGCGTAGATCGTCAACATAGACATGGGATGGTAAGAATGAACCCTTGAATGTCAGTCTTACAGTCTCGCTTGGTGTCCATTCACCACTAGAACTTCGTTTATTCAAACGGAGAACAGAATGTAATGGCGAGCGGCTATCACATTTAATCATATCCTTTATATCTTCATCACTTAGGTCCATGTCAACGTCTCTTATAGAACCGTAAGAATAGGTAACTTGCGAAGACCTCTGGAACTTCCAACCTTTATCTATTAATTGCTGGCATGTAATCAATTTTTCTAGGTTTAAGTCATTACCAAAATCTATTCGGATTTTATATGGGCTTAAATATTTTATTTTGATAATATCGCAAATATTACATTCTTTCAATATCTTTGCCAACGCAAATTGTTTAGGAAGCTTCTCTTTACATGATACGTAGACGTCAATTTTATCTACACTTTTTGTTTTTTTGTCCTTTTTAACTGTCTCCCACTCCCACCTTCCTCTTCTCTAATTCGTTTTGTTGGTCTTTCTAATAATATTTCTTCACTTTCTTCCATATTTAATATTTCTTCATTTTCTTTCTTTCTTATAGGTTTTGTTAAATAATCGCTTTCTTCATTCATTTCCTTAACTCTCGCATTTAAATAAACACTCGGACTCGGTGTACTTGGCTCATCCAGTTGTATTGGTTCATCAAGATTTTCTAATTCATTTGCGTTATCGCCCATAATTGTAGTAAACAAGTTACTTATAAAACGCACGGACAAAGCGCATACGCATAGCGCCGGCCGCGAACAATAGGGCGCCCAATAAGCGGGCCAGCTTTTGCCGGCCGCTCACTGCGTAGATGTCTAATTAGCGCGTCTTGTAGTTAACGTTATTATGCGCGACACACCACACGACTGCCTCGCACGAATACCGCCGCGAGAATGTTTTATTTTATTTATAATTTCAAAAATATTCATTACAGGATACCCGAAACAATTTTAAATAAGAGTTTCCGCGCCTGTTTCTTTACGTAAGTGATTTGAAGTTTATAGGTCCAAGACTTTAGAAATCACAGGGGGGGGACACCGTGTAAACGACTTTGGCAGGCTATATCTCGCAAATGGTAAAGCTGATAAAAAAGTTTTGTATGGAAACCCTACCTTATTTTCATAGTCCTTTTCAACGATACTCCACACAAGGGGGTGCACTCAAAAAAATTATTCACCCCCCCCCCTTCACATGTATGGGGAGGTACCCTTAAAAAGGGGTAATTTTAATTTTTTGTATTTTAAAAAATGAGATCTTTATGTGAAGTATCCTCGAACCAAGTTACATGCAAATCAGTCCATGAACGTAGAAGATATTCTGCTGTGACTGACTAGAATGGACGGACTGAACGATCTTATAAGGTTTCCTTGTCGGACTACGGAACCCTAAAAATGCATGTATTTTCGACTTTATCGCTGGCGACCGCGGGATTTGAATCCCGCAAGGGGCAAATGTTTGTGTGAAGAACACGAGCATTAGTACCTAATACATGGCTGTTTTAAACGTATATATGTATGTCCATCCGTTATCCTAGTCGCCGTAGCACAAACTCACGCTTAATTTGGGGCTAGGTAATTGATGTTTGTTGAAACAATTTATTTATTTACAACATTATCGAGAAAAACCCTTCTAAAATATGGATAACTTCTTATCTTACCGACTATAGCCACAGTTGTAAGATTAACGCCTTGATAATGTCATTGTGTAAGCGTTGCTAATCCTAATCATTTAACTTACTGATTTCCATTAAAAATGCGCGAGTATATAATAACTATACTTATGTACAATACAATCTACGAGTAGATATATTATCTACCTACTACTGCGTTTGTTACATTTCCGCACAAAATTAATTAATTACACACATCATAAAAATGTAATGGCTACAATAGAAATGATGACCTACTAGGCAGGATCTTGACACATTTTTCTGCACAACACAGATTAGGTATCTACCTAAGACTACAAAAGTATCTACATCTAGTGTGTTTTTATTAAGATAAATTAAAAAACCGGCCAAGTGCGAGTCGGACTCGGACACGACGTAATATTCTATGAATATTTCAAGCGTCTACCTGTTGCCGTTATTAATATAGAGCAAAAAACGCCAAAAAAAAAAACAAGTTTATTGTATAGGAGCCCCCTTAAATGTTTATTTTATTCTATTTTTAGTATTTGTTGTTATAGCAGCAACAGAAATACATCATCTGTAAAAATTTCATCTATCTAGCTATCACGGTTCATGAGATACAGCCTGGTGGTGACAGACAGACAGCGGAGGCATAGGTAATAATTGGGTCCCGTTTTACCCTTTAGGTACGGAACCCTAAAAAACACTTAAAGCAATAATTATTATTAAAAACAGCATAAGATACCACAGTTGATTGATGTGCTGTCGTCTGTGCTTACAAAATTCGATTACTTACCAGGTATTGTTAAAGGAGTTTTTGGTCCATGATACAGGTATGCATGTACCTACAGCGGCAGTACCTAAGCTACGCCCAATTACATTTTCGAACTACGAAATAGCTTTTAATACATAAAGAAATAGATGTGGTCTTAAGGTGAAAGTGGGGTAGGTAGTCTGACGTGCAGCCATGTGTACCTACCTAGATAATACAAAACAAAGATAACGAAATTCCAGACAGACTGGGAAGCAGGCAAATAAAAATGAAACCATACAACTAAATTATCTCAAAATGTTTTTTAATGTCACAAAGAATTTAATGTTGCATGACTAAAAATTGGAGGACCCTACTAGGTGGACCGATGACCTGAGGAAGGTTGCCGGTGGTGGCTGGATGCGAGAAGCAGAGGATCGCAAAAGTTGACGCAGTCTTGCAGAGGCATATGTCCAGCAGTGGACTGCAAAAGGCTGATATGATGATAACTAAAAATTCACTCTATAAAAATAATGTACCATCAAAAAAAAGTTGCATTAATTCATTAAGGCCTGAATCCGACCCTATTTTTTGTTTTGGCCTTCAGTCAATAACAATCTTGTCTTGATGACCTAATTCAAATACACAAACTAGAACTAAAACTAACAGAAACAATACACTAATTGTCTAGACCAGATCACTTCCGACCCAACCTGTGGCTGATCAACAACAAAATTTGAAACACCACTCTGCATTCACTCATGGAAATGTGCCGAATAATTTTCTATGTGATATTGGTAGAACAATGTTTCGGGAATATGAAAATCGATCAGAAATCAGAGGAAATCATGGGCATGATCAATGTAGTCGATCTGACTAAAGCTACTACGTGGAAAGACCTGTCTTCTTATTACATGGCTGTGGAAAAGCACTGGTAAGTAAAACCGTAAAATGTAGTATCTGTGGTCACGGGTTTGATCCCCGGTCGGGTAAATATAGAACTCCATATATTGTACAAGTAGATTGTCTCGAGTCTGGGTGTTGTGGTACCACCGTTGTTTATGATTTCATAATACAAGTACTCTAGCTACTCACTTTAAGATCAGAGCAATACATGTGATGTTGTCTAGTATTTATAATTATTTTTATCCTATTTTATTTTATTAACAATATCGTTGCGATGTAAATATATCCCTCTAAGGGTAAGAACTACGAGTATGAGATCTAGACAGTCAAAGTGATTTTGAAACAAATAGAACCTATACATAGTAGAGTTCTTCTCCTACAGGAAGATATGCATCAACTGTGGCGTGCCTGGGCTGGGCACAGCCATGCACCTCGACTTCGCCAACTCTAAACCAGGGTCCATGCACCCCGCCATCATACCCACGGAGTTTCTGCTGACTAGACGTAAGTAACCTTCTTTTTATTTCTCTTTCGCTGAATTTGTAATGGTAACTTTTAACAAAAATTGATAGACCGAGTCATCCGGTGGGACGCGAACCTACGACCCACCGCAATCCGGGCGAATGCTCCCAACTAAGCTACGGAGGACGTTAGTCCGTCGACAAATATTTGTAAGTGCTTGCTACGCCAGTGAGCCGGCGATTTCATCAATACTTTGGGCAATGTACTCGTACGTACCCACATGTATTCACTATCCGGGTCGAAGGGTCGTGGGTTTGAGTTGGTGTGCGAAATTAAATTTAATTTTGACTATATAATAACGAGGCCAGGACGTGGACATATGAGGTATGCCAACATGGACGATTATAATTCGTCCATGATGCCACTTTTGTTTCGTTACTTTACTTTAGTCGCTTCAGCATTTGTAGTTATTTGTCAGTGATTGTATGCTAAAGACGTAAGATCCTTTCCCAGTACAATCTAGGGGATACTAGGGCCCCTACACATGATGCCATCTGTTCTACAGCGACCCTTGCTATCGCCGACGAAATGTCAAAATATGCCTATGAAAAAGTCATGAGATATTTCGATGGTTTGTCAGTTTCGTGCATTTTGTTAGCGATAGCGAATTTCGATTTAGAATAGATTGCATCTTGTCTACGGTCCCAGCATGCAACTCTATGATTAAGTAAGGATTCAAGTACGTCTTTGGCAGCATTAGAAGTGTGCATAATGGCTAGCACCTATCCCATCATCAGACTATCGAGGGTTCGACAAGTCTGGCAGTGAGGATATTTCCGTTACCATCTAACGATGATTTGTCGCAACTTTTTCTCATAAATGTAAGAAAATACTTTACGTACAGATTAGTCTTAACTGACATGCAATTTTTTCAAGTCTCACTTTATTTATTTTTTGCGAGCTTTACATTGAAAAAATAAAAATGTGTTCTCGACAATATAGTTAAACTATAACTTGAAAAGGAACGGCCATAAGGGCACGATATGACTACTGTAGTTAAAAGATTATCCTTAATTTTCTGGACACCCTGTATGAATAATTCCTTGTCCCAGTATCGATAATAGACGTGAGCACCCTCACCAAGCTTCGCCCTTCGCTGGTGCTGACCCTCGACGTTGCCCTTCAATGGATGCCGCTGAAGATAGACCCTAAGGAGCCAACGTTACTGCTGTTCAAGTTTGGCTGGAAGGAGGATCCCAGTGTCAGGAGGAGCTGCGTCTGTGAGGTGCCAGGCGAGTATTTTCAGAGGCATTTCTTGTCTGCCCCTACCTTAAAACAAGTCCCACTCCCTGTTCAAATTTCCGTAACTATATTTCAACCTGATCACATCGACATCCATATCTTTTGAGATATTTTGACAGATTTGAGAAGATTGATGCGAGGTCTGTACCTATAAAGGGTGTAAAAAAACTTGACAATGCGGAATACCACTATACCGCTCTACCCAATCTTTTTTTTTCTTCTACACCATACCTGGGAAAAGACTGGTTACCAATATATTAAAGTTCAGTTATTTTGTTTTAAATAAAAACAACTTCTTTTCGCACCCATACACCTGTCCACCAACCCCACCACCACACCCCACGCACGGGCATAGTCTGCTACGTGCACGCCATCCGTTGCGGGCTTTGAATTTACTGTACAAAGGTTTTTACTTGCTATACAAGCCTAGTAACCCACAGTGGATCTTGGTCTCCGACATCAGGAAGTCACCACTCTTTCCGATCCTGCAAAATCTCTTGCCAATTGGCTAATTTTGAACTTCATCATTCTAGCGATATCCAGGAAGTACGAACGGGCGACTAGTCCCAGATGCCTTACTCCGGTTGACGGTGTCCATATTTTAGAATGTAGCCGTCCCTTTCACTCACGATCACGACAGAATGACAACGTAAACGAGCTACATCATCAACAGGGGTAGGGTCTCAGATTTTCCCGCTTCACATAACGTGATAGATAACGAAACGCAATTTCCACACTCACATTCCACATTTGTTCCAGTTCCTTCTTTTTTATCTAGCAGCCTTTTTTATTTTTCTTTCCATACCCAGGGCTTAGCTACGAGCTGGCTGAGTGGATCGCATCGAACCTGAGCCACGTAGTTGGCGTAGCCACCGACGCTCCCACCCTGGAGTCCGAGCAGACCCGGGAGTTCACCACAAGGACCGTCAATAATCTGTTGGGGAAGAGCGGCATTTATATGATTGAGAATGTCAACTTGAAGAGGAAGATCCCAGGTTTATAGTCCCAATTCTACTAAAGCTTTTTTTGGCTAGCTGTGAGCGTAGGGTTTCCATATGCCAAACTTTCAACTGATTTGCCAGGCAATTTAGCACTTGATCACTAGCCGGCCGGACCGGTATTATTCTGTCAGTTGGTTTTGAACTTCCGCGCCCGATGCTTATAGTTTTGTTTTAGTATAGGTATTCTTATAGTCGTTGCTTATCGTATTAAGTATAAATAAGGCATATTCGCTTCAAATTATTGTTTTTAAGTAATAAGCATTCACTTTGTAATCTAATTATATTACTGCACTTGAAAAAATGACATGCGAGGAACGCGGGTTCGATTCCCGCCTCTGGCGGTCATTTTTTCAAGTGCAATAATATATTTAGATTGCAAAGTGAATGCTTATCACTTAAAAACAATTATTTATCGTATTTGCAAGCTTTATCTTTCGATTGTTAAATACTTGCAATAGTATTTCTTTCGAGTGTTGAGGGTGTAATCCCAATAACATTGATGAAAATAACGCGGCATTACAGCGTTAAGAAGCACTTGAAAATTTCGACAGGCTCTGCCAAC
This sequence comes from Pyrausta nigrata, assembly GCA_949316185.1. NCBI lineage: Eukaryota > Metazoa > Arthropoda > Insecta > Lepidoptera > Crambidae > Pyrausta > Pyrausta nigrata. The sequence continues at coordinate 2,993,059 of OX438943.1, forward strand.
GCCAGGGTGGCCGAGAGGTTAGGCAATCGCCCGGCATGCGAGGAACGCGGGTTTGATTCCCGCCTCTGGCGGTCATTTTATCAAGTGCAATAATATATTCATATTCACTTCGTAAGTTAACCATAGATTCCTTCAAAGATGGTAAACATGTGAGCGGAGAATCAGTCCCAGAAAGATCGTCTGGAGTAAGCCACTAAATGCAGCGTATTACGAGTATTATTCCGTAGCCATCAAGCAATAGCGAACTCTTGATGTAAGCAGATTCAGATTCAGATTCTTTATTGCAAGTCACAAGTGGTTCGTAAGATGGTACATGTATGTAGGATATTGTAAATAAAACGAAATATTCCGGTAAATTAACCATTATGTTTATTCATGGACTTTTATGTATTTTAAATTAGTAAAATACTTTATACAAGTACCTACTATAACAATTTATTTAATATTTTATAATAACATGCAGTAAATAATAAATCATAATTACATCATAAATTCATCATAGTGACAACATAATGACACAGTAACATAGTAATATTTAGTTTACCTGAAGAGCTCTGTCCGAGGCGGCGGCCGGTCGTCAACTGCCTGCCCAACCACTCGAAATTCGCGCAACCCCTAGAGGGGTCGGGAAAACCGTTCGGGGCGATGGCCCCCTTCGGTGGGTTCTGTCGCTGTCCGCGGCTACGGACAGGTCACTGGGTTGGGGAGACGTTACCGTCTCGCGTCCTGGGTTGGGTTGGCGCTGGCGAGCTTTTCAGCTACGAGCCAGCGTCGAGGTCAGTTTGGGTGGTGTCATATCCGGTGGTCATCAACTATCAGCGAGGCTTGCGCCTGCAAGCTGATAGTCGGGTCAGTCCTATTGCTGCCGTCCTCGTCATCATCACTGGTGATGAGGAGGTCTCGCGGGAAAGTGGGTCTCAGCTTGGCTCTCGTTACCCTCGTGGTGTTAATGAGAGCCTTCACATGTGGAGTCATCTTCAGCTGGCAGTCAATGGTCACCCCCCCGTATATCACCGTGGGGGTCCATGGTATGGACTCGCCTCGGAGTGTCAGCTGTGGCGGCATGGTTCTCCTGTTGCTGACAAGGATGGCTTGGGTCTTCTTGGGGCTAGCTGAGAGCTTCCAGTCGTCCAACCATTGCGGCAGTAGATCCAGGGTGCGCTGGATTTTGATCGCCGCGTGGTAAGGCTTTATCGAGGAGGCCACGTATGCCGCATCGTCAGCGTACAACGCAAGCGTGGCCTCTTCCCCTACAGGGATGTCGTCCGTGTACTTGGAGTAGCACACGGGCGAGAGGCAGCTTCCCTGTGGGACTCCTGCTAGGATCGGTCGTTCTGTAGAAATGGCGTCTTCCAGTGCCACTTGGAAGCGCCGGTCTTGGAGGACCAGCCTTACGACTCGTCGGGGCGCAGAGGTAGAAGCAATTTTATACAGCAGTCCTTCATGCCAGACGCGGTCGAACGCCTTTTCCATATCTAGGAACACTCCGACGGAATGCTCCTTTCGGTTCTGGGCGGCCGCTAGTTGGTGAAGGACGCGGGCTAGCTGTTGGGTGGTGGAATGCTCGGCTCTGAAGCCGTATTGCTCTACTCTGGGTTCAATATGCGGTACGAGATGAGGAAGCAGCAGTTTCTCGAGCACCTTCGAAACTGTGGGCAGCAGCGTTATGGGCCGATAGCTATCGGCTCGCAGAACATCTTTTCCTGGCTTAAACATCTTTTCGCGACGGAGCGCGGGGGAAGGTGACGTAGAGCCTCGTTGGGGATGCGATCTGGGCCTGGGGCTTTTCTCAGCGGCGTCCTTAGCAGTGCCTTGCGGATTTGTCCCGGTGTTAGGACAATGGGGTCTTCGTTACTTTGGACGTCATGACCAAAGTAGTCCTGCAAGTAGTCCAACACCATCTCCTCGTGGCAGGTGTTTGCTGTTGGATTTGTCTGGAACTGGGTTTCGAGATGGTCTGCGAATATCTCAGCTCTATCTGCGGCCGCGAACTTCTTAGTCCCATTTGAGTCTTTGAGGGGACGTGTAGGCGGGCGGCTGCCCGTGAATCGCCGACAAAGTCTGTGGACTTTGTACCAGTCCTCACTGGCGTCATCAACCTCTCGCAGCCAGGTGTTCTCAGTCCTCGTCACAAGGAGCTGGCACACCTCGTCGGCTATGCGGTTGATGCGAGACTTCAGGACGGGACAGCGGGATCTCATCCATGCTCTTCTGAGCCTCCTTTTTTCCTCTATCTTCTTCTTGATAGAGGATGGGATGTTCGCGGAGTTCGCTCTGCCGTAAGCTGCTTCCTCTGCTGCGGCTAGCGCGTTCGCGGCGCACGCGGTGAACTGCTCTGCGAGGAGATCAACTTCCTCCGCACTGGTAACGGGGAAGGATGGAGAGTGTTCTGCCATGTGCGCGGCGAAGGTCTGCCAGTTGTATCTCCTACGGTCCGGCGGGGTAGTCCGGGTCGGATCAGGAAAGTATTTAATGAGCAGCGGCTGATGATCTGAGATAAGGTGGTAGTCCAGGACTTCTACTGTCATGGTGTTGGTCAGTCCTTGGGTTACCACTAGATCTATGACATCCGGTAGTGCATTGGCTTGGTAGGGGTAGTGTGTGGGCGTCTCTGGCCCGACTACACTGTAGCCTCGTCTCTCGGCGTCGTCAAACAGCCGGGTCCCGTCGGGAAAGTTCCTTGTCGAATTCCATGACAGGTGTTTACAATTAAAGTCGCCAGCGATGGCGGATGTCCAGAGTGGCGTAAACGTCCTTGATGTCGAGGCGGATGCTTGGCGCCTTGTAAAAGGTAAACACCCTACATGGGCCCGAGTCAAGGAATATCTCTATCCCGATTGCTGTTGATGACCGCAAGGTGGTCTGCGGTAGAATCTGATGCACTATATTGTGTTGCACTAGGATTGCAAGTCCCCTATACGCTATTCCTAGTGGGGATGTCTCATCAGTTCGGTAGGTGGCGTAGCCCGCAAAGCCACATCTCTTTCCACTGCTCAGGTGGGTTTCTTGTAGGAGAGCGATGTCAATCTCCTGCTCTTTAAGTACCACCTTAAGGAGTTCTTGTTTGTTACTGGACATCACTCTCAGAGGAGGACTGCTACTCATGAGGATATAGATCAGCCAGCCCTCTGAGGATTATCGGTACGGGATTCTGCCCGACCTGTATGGCTTCTAATACTGCATGAAGTATCTTCAAGCAGCTAGTGACAGTCTTGTCTTGGCCTTCTGGACGCTCTGTCCGCTTATATGCACCATCCAACTTTACCTGCGCCCCCTGTCTGGGGGCAGCGGTCAAAACTGGTGCCGGTGCAGCCACGGATGGCGGTTGCAGTAGAGGCCTGTCCTCCTCCTTCTCCTCTACCCCGCGGCGTCGCCTGCGACGTCGCTTGCGCCTACCTTCTGTAGGGGGATTTGCCGCGGCCATCAGGGAGAATTGAGCATTCTCCTCCTCCGCGACGGTGTTCTGCGTGGGCCTCCGGGTTGTGCGCGCGACTGTGCCGGCCCGCTTGCTCCTCAGTTCCCTGAGAAACACCGGGCACCTGATGTTGTTCGCGGTGTGCGCATCACCGCAGTTGGCATAGGTCGGCGGCTCCTCTCGCGGCCGCGGGCAATCCTTGGCGGAATGTTCCTCGCCACATCGTACGCAAGCCAAGGTCCGGTGGCAATTGTGCGAGGAGTGCCTGAAGGTCTGGCAACGGTGGCACTGTGCTGGCCCCTTCTTGCCCCTCCAGGCCTCTATACGTACTCCTGGCATGCACAGGAGTTCAGTGACCTCGTAGATCGCAGGCGTCAGATCTGGTGTACGTCGTAGCTGGGCGAAGAAAATGCACCCCGGCCTTCCCTTACGCGCGCTGATCTTGCGCACGTACTCAGGCACGAAGTTCAGCTCGCCGAGGGCTTCTTCAATATCTCCAGGCTCTGTGTTCTCAGGTAGACCTCTGATGGCTACCTTGAGGCTCTGCTCTGCTGGCAGGGAGTAACAGAACCAAGAGATACTCTCGGTCTTCTCCAATTTGGTGAGGTACCGTTGCACCGTCCGGTATTCCTCTTCGTCTCTGGGGAGGAATCTAATTCCTCTCCCAAAGGGTCTCGCACTCGGTGGTCTCTTCAGGAGCTGTTTCAGCTCCCTGAAGTGGCGCGCCCAGTCAGGCAGCCTCTCCACAACCAGGGGTGGGTACCTGCGCTGCGCAGAGGCCGCGTGAGTGGGCGAGGAGGCAGGTGGTGTTGTAGCCGTGGGTTGGGTTGTCACCTCCATCGGTGACAAGTCGAGCCGCAGCAGCGAGAACGTTTGTTCGTCCTTAGCCGTAGGCGAGGTCGGGTCCCGGGAACGCTTCGCTACCGGAGGCGGGAAGGGGGCTGGTAAGTTTGTCGGCGGGGTGAACCGCCTGCCAGCCCAAGCGCACTGCACTCGCTTATAAAGCGTAGCGTAAACAACTTGCGAGGCGAGGTGGGAGCGCCGAGTGGGGAGGAAGTGCGTAGTATTATTTGTTTATGCTATTATTTTGATAGTAGATTATTTTTAAATAATAATTTGTTATTTTTATTTGTAATATTATAATTTTAATAGTAATAATCGATTAATCTCCCACATGTATAATAATAAAATATAGTACAAGCAGTTTTATATAAGAGCACACCATAAGAAAAGTGGATATATTTTGTACACAAAAATTTCATAGAAAGTCTAGTTGGAACTTAAGCGCACCCTTCGCTATCCAGGCAAATGCTCTCTTAACTGAGCTACCGTGGACGTTGATAACTCAACGAATTTTAAGGTGCTTGCTGTGCCGGCAAGTGTCTGATACGTTAATATTACGTTACGTACGTGTATTACGTTCATGACGCTAAGATTGAAGCCCGTGCGACCGCCGCCATTTTGTATAACTTTGTAAACGGCAGACTAACGTGCCCGCAATTTGCACGAGTTTGAGGGTTTGCTACGAAGGTTAGCTACGTGACCTATCTTCGTGTGCACGAGCTGCAGCACGCTGATCCACGAACACTCGAATTCCGTTTCGGGTCCTTTCCTAATTTCGAAAGTCAAACATTCTTTCGAATGGAGTTATAGAAAGCTAATGTCATTTGTGCCTAATGGAAAGGTCAAAGTTTTCGATTCCGAGACGTTTGAGAATCGTATTTTTTGGCGTCTTCGGAAACCTGCCTCTCGGATTCGAAATCTGTAGTTTCCGACGTTTGTGAATAAGGGTGCAGATCTGATTATTGAATAGGTCGCTATGGCCGAAATCGATCGGAAGTCATTATTACGTTCACAGTGAACTCACGTTACTTTCATGATAAAAAGTCAGAAAAATCCAGCCATTTCTCTAATTCCAGACACCGGCTGCATGTCCATCGCGCTTCCCCTGAAGCTGCTGAACAGCAACTACGTGCCTACACGGCTGACGGCGTTCTGCCCCACCAAGAAGACGGACAAGCACGTCATGATCGCGCTCAAGACCAGCTCCTCCACGGCACGACGAATCACCAGCCGTGTCTATGATGTCAACTTGGAGGAAATCATGAGCTGATAATCTCTAGCTATAATAAAAAAGTAATGAGACTACAGATTCTATTGATTTTTACAATCTAAATAAAAATGTATTACTATGTCCACTACCACTGGAAAATAGAGAAACGCACACCGATTATCTATAGGTCTCTGCCTACTACACCGTACCATACCATGACCGTGCTAGGACCGTGTACAAATACACATTGGATTTGAAACACTAAGCAAAGGAATTAAAGTTCAAAGTATTTAAGCGTTGTGTTCGTTTTGACAGTGTCTTGACCGGTGCTTCGACAAACACAGAGCTTAACATTTTGAACTATAACATTTTACGTTAAGGTCGAAAATCCAATGTGTACTTTATATACGGTCCTAGCATGGACAGAGTATGATACGGTTTAGTGGGCACAAATCTTTAGAGGCTAACATTTAATCATGCTGTTCTAACCCTTGAACTTGTAGTGGCAGATATATTTTCACCACAATTTATTCTTTATACGTATGGTTCAACAAAACCCATGTTTTTTTATACCAGACAAAGTGCAATCCGTCTTTCGTCAAGGGTGTCTTTTTCTTCTTTCGCCACCTGAGCCCGTCGCCAAGTAGCAATTTATTGTCAAGCAAAGTTCGTTATCGCTAACAAAATGTATGAAAAGGAAACAAGCCATCGAAACATCACGTGACTTTTGCATACATATTTTGACATTTCATTGGGGATAGTGAAGTTCGCTCCATTGAATGAATGAATTTATTGTCAAGCAAAGTTCGTTATCGCTAACAAAATGTATGAAACGGAAATAAGCCATCAAAACATCACGTGACTTTTGCATACATATTTTGACATTTCATTGGGGATAGTGAAGTTCGCTCCAGAACGATTGCCATTTAGCTACGGGCCCTGGGAAAACTCATGAACAGCTACAGTCCCACAAGTTCTTTCGCATCTCCTTGAACCCCGCAAGACGTGGGGGGGAGAGGAGGAAACGCCAATCATATGCGATTGTCAAAGCAAATGCACTCCCCGCAACATCACCCGTCACGCGCTGACATCTAGGGTGCCTCGCCCCCCGCACCTCTGGCGACCGCAGGAAGGTCACGTAAGTACTTGTGGGATTATAGTGTGTCAGGGTATCGTATCGATATTGGGTACTTGACACTATCCACAAATAATTCCGAAACCCTATTCCTTGAAAATAACAGCATATTTCAAACACTTTCAATTTGATTTCTAATTAGGCTTAACTCGAAAAAAGTATGTTAGTTGAGTATAGTAAAATGTGACGTCACATTTCAGACATACATGATAGAGTGAGATAGATACATGCGGGTACATTCCCCCCATTTATGAAATCAAACGCCGGCTTACTGGCGTAGCAAGCACTTGCAAAAATTCGTCGACTAACTAACATCCTCCGTAGCTTAGTTGGTAAGAGCACTCGCCCGGATAGCGAAGGGACGTGGGTTCGAGTCCCACCGGATGACACAGTCGATTAATTTTTGTAAGTGAAATTTGATTTAATTTTATGTTTATGCTAATTGCCAACTATCATTCGTTCCGTAGACGGTTACCACACTCATTACAGCCGTCAGCGCCAAAATGGCGATGATCAAATGGCTTCATTCTCAGGTTGACAGTCGGCAGTCCAGCTTACTTGTATTATAGAGGTCAGTGTTTTATCAAAAGACCACCTAACTACCAAAAGCTTAAGTTGCAATTTTCCTTACTTAAATTTTTATGGTTTAGAAAATCAAATGAAACATCAATAAAATGAATGATTTCGTCACTATACCAGATAAACATTGAAATGCATGTGTATATTTAGCAATCCTAAATATACTATACTAAAACTATCGATAAATAGATGAAATTCACTTCTATAGAACAACACTACTATTATATTATCTCTTGTCTCACTCACTCATCATAGTGTCAGTGTCAAATGTCAATGTCAAAATGACAGCTAGCTTTGTATGGTAAAATACTTTTTTAAGTCAGACCAGATAACCAAGCAAAGGCATGTCCCCTTATAATGCCTGTATCATAGTACCTTTCAGTTTTTTTCAAATATCTCTGAATTCATAGCGTAAAAAATTAACGTGTTGGGCATCGGCAAATATTGAAATGGTTTTTGAATTTTAGTACCATTATAAAAATGAGATGTTGTCAATTCAATAGATAGTTTAGCAGTAATTTACCTAAACATTAGTAAAAATGGTTTATGTACTTAATAACAACCTAAATAAAATAAAAGAAGCATATTGAATAAATAAGCTTTATTTTTGGCCAAACTATTACAATGCATTAAATTTACACATCTATTGAAATAAAAATCATTCATAGCTTGAAATTAACAAATTAAATCGTAATTTCATAAAATATAGCACGAACATTACATACATTAGAAACTAACTCAAAAAATATGAAACTTTATTTCATAAATTTTCCATAACTGAGTAATTACATTATACATTACCATACTGACCGACCAACAGGGAAAATGTATTCAAAAAGGGGGTACATAACTATTCTAGTATTTATAAAAGGGAAGCCTTAATTTAGGTTAAAATTGAAGAGCACCAGTGAAGTTCACTGCGCACCTCTGATATTTCCTTCGCGCTAAAGCGATCCAGCCTAAATGCCTCAAATATCGATCAATAATCGATGCTCACTAGTGCGTGGATTTTACAATCGATAAAATGCCAAACGGTGTTTTTTCCTACCCTGTATGACCGTGCCATGCCATTCGTGTAACGTCAAAGTGTTTAAGCACGGTGTACGTCGATGCATTGTTCTGGCACCGTAGCGTCTTTCCATATAAACGAACACCACGCTTAAACACTTTGAACTTTCACACCTCTATTTAAGGTCGATAATCAAATGAAAATCAAACATTTGGTGCCAACACGGCCAATGGTATTGTGGGCTAAGACATATATAGGGTCTAGTTCACCAACATGTTTAATTTTTAATTAGTCGGTTTAGCATTATTTGACAATATGGTATAGTCAAATAATGTGATAATTCTCAATGTGATAATTCTGTCAAATTAACCATCAAACGATGTATATACTGTTTAAAATTTGGTGAACTTGGGTCTTAATATTGAACATAAGGGCAATATTTACCAACCATTTAATAAGTTAATTTACCCGATATGTGCCTTAACCCCTAGAGACTCATAAAACCACCGGCGGTATCATAACAACTGATTTTCTATTGTGTATGGATTTCTGAAGTATTACAATATTTTTTTGTAAAAAAAAAATACGACGACTGGTTTGGTAGATAACTTGAGATTAGAGAAACGATTTGGAAAGTGTTAATATTTTACTAACAAACAGCACAGTCACGGTTTATGAAAACTGACAGTCGTTTCTTCTTTTTCTTTATTGGCGACCGAACGGAATTTGTTTACCGTAATCGTCGATTTTGACAATGTTTAAAAACATCAATGGAAACTTATCGACAAATCTACAACACTAGCGACATCCTGAGTATTCAGCTCAAATAACACACGTGCACTTTGCAGCCGCTTAGTTCTATTTATACAGGGTACAACAAAACTCGATACGCTAATACTTTTTTATTATTGCCACGATACGCGTCGCCGCTCAATTAAGAAGCAATATGTGGAATATTAAAAATAGATTTCTTTCATTTGGTGCACCAATACCCTTATATAGTTTTAATACTAGATTTTGGTACTTATTAGGCCGTCCGCCGCGTTAAGCGTTAGCTAAATCCACTCGCTATTTTATTTAGAGCTGATATCCCCGTAAATGCGTCAAAAGGTCTGTTGAAAACAGTCAAATATTGTCAGACGCACTAAAGCGTTTTTTTAATCGCGCGTTTTATTTCACGCTTAACACAGGGGACGGCCTTATGCCCGCTTTGCGTAGCGGGAGGAGCAAGGATATACCTTCAAGCGTTCTCAGCTCGGCTCAAATGCAGTAGGAATGCTGTTGGTAGCATCGTGTCGATTGACAGTGGCCTGACAGGGGAGGGCGGGGTGCGGGAGCGAGAAAGCTACGTTTGTTCAAGCTTGGGTATTTGAATGACACGATTTTCTATGGATGCGGGTGACGAAGACGTGACAAAACTATCTAAGGCAGCGGGCATACAATTTTTACATTACTTTGAATGTATTTGTCGAATTTCAATAAAAAGATTTGATTGACATGCTATGCCCACTAGTCATTTAGACCCAATTTTATTCTAGCCAAAGATAGACTCAGCCATCTTAAACGATAGCCCCGTTATTACAAAAACTTAGTACCGGGTTTACGCCAGAACTAAGCTATTAGCTAGCCAATTAAAAAAGCGTTTCTCTAGTAGGTTATGTCACGATTGTGTCATTCATTCCTCTGTTGTCGGCTAATATTTGGACCTATTTTAAACCTGGTCTAATTTTTTTGTAATAACACAGTAGCAGTTTTAAATGTATTTTACACCTACACAATTATAATTTACCAATACTGATAGTATGCTTCACGAAAGATTTATTCTAATAATACTTTTTACTTGAAAAGCTTAGCATAAAGTTACAGTGGATATTTGAGTAGTTTGAAATCTCGACCACTCCCGCACACCGATCCGTTCGAAAACTTATTCTAAATTATAGAAATATACATTCTAACATTTAGATTGTGTAACCACTAGCGCGTAAACACATTAAAAGTAATATTGCTACCTTATATATAATCATACTTAAAATAGTTATCATTGTAAATACTTTGTTTTTAGCACTATATTGAATTTTATGTGACATAAATTGCAAACACACAGTTTGCAAACAACTAATATGTAGGTACTCTAGAAATGAATACATCTGTATGTAGTGGTTGCTATAAGAGCCTTTGCACATAGTTTTTTTATGCGCAACCAGGACGCTTAGAAAACGCAAGCAACTTGTAACTTTTACACGTCGAGGACGTGTTTAAAAACACTCGTAGTCGGTTCATAAAAATACGTAGTGTACAAAGGCCCTAATGTCTTATTCTATGTTGTCAATTCTTTTCTCTTCAGTCAGCCACTACTTTCGACACTAAATCAGACTGGATTGGACCAAATATCTATGTAACTTCTCAAAAACATACGCTTTGTGTCACTACACAGTAGTTATGACGATCAAATTGGGTCCCAAACAGTAGTTTGATATCGAATGATGATGACATTACATGCCTTCTGATTATAGTATTAATATAAGTTTTGATGGGATTTCTATTGATTGTGAAATATAATCAATTTAAGAGAAAGGTAGATGTATATTGACCAATCTGCTAAGAGTGGGCATGTAACTAATATTGATACAACTGTCGAAAATCTGATCAGCGCTAGGGACAGTTCTTATGTCATGCCTTTGCGACTTTACAATTTACAGTATATGTAAACATCTTTACGCGATAAAATGCAGTATTACTAGTTCTTTCAATTTGATAACTTACAATTATAGTATTAAGGTTGAAAACCATACAATGTACTAATGCCTTTTTTACGTCAAGGAACTATTGAGTCGAAAGCTATACGGGTTGCACATTGTACCAGTTATGCTCTGCAGTCCTAACTCAACTGTGGACACTTACTGATGCCTTAGTCTTTACATAGTATAAAACAAAGTCGCTTCCGCTGTCTGTACGCATAGATCTTTTAGGGTTCCGTAGTCCGACAAGGAACCCTTATAAGATCGTTCAGTCCGTCCGTCCTAGTCTGTCACAGCAGAATATCTTCTACGTTTATGGACTGGTTTGCATGTAACTTGGTTCGAGGATACTTCACATATAGATCTCATTTTTAAAAATACAGAAACAGGCGCAGAAACCCGTATTTAAAATTGTTCGGGTATCCTGTGACGAATAATTTTGAAATTATAAATAAATTAAAAATATATACTTTTTTTTAAAAGAACAGTATAAACTTAAAAAGTTTTTTTCCTATAATGTCTAATGTTGTAAGTGTACGGAACCCTTCGTGCTCGAGTCCGACTCGCACTTGGCCGGTTTTTTAACTATGCAACGGATTTTATGTAGTCAGCAATATAGTGATTCAAGAAGAAGGTTTCTTTATTTTAAAATAGGTTTGACTTGACTTGACTAAGCGACGACAGAGTCCGACGGCGGAGCGAGCTCACCCAGAAGAAGCCTGTTCACTCTGACTTTACCTACACTAATATTATAAAGAGGAAAGATTTCATTGTTTGTTTGTATTGAATAGGCTCCGAAACTACTGGACCGATTCAAATAAAATTTGGTACAGAGATAGTTTGAGACCCTGGGAAGGGCATATGCTACTTTTTGTCGCGATATAAAATCATTATGGGGGTAAAAAGGGGAATGAAAATTTGTATGGAGAATCTAACTATTAGCGCGGGCGAAGTCGCAGGGAACTGCTAGTATTGTATAAAACGAGCAAATTGCACCCGCGCAACAAAATTGTCAGAATCCAAAGGCATTCCACAAGAACTGTTACCCACAAGTCACTATGGCACTGCTGAGCCCAACCTAACCTTAACCTCCTAATCTTTCCAATCCTTCTTGATCTCGAAGCTCCACTCCCACTGAAGGTGCACATTCTTATCGTCGTCCGTGAAGAGGCTGTTGACGGAGTAGGAGCCTCTCGCCATAAGCCCTGAGGGCGCGTCTTCAGGTGGGGTTGTGTAAGACTGGATCTCCGTTTTGGGAGGGTACGACCCAACCATGTGCGTCATCTTGTCCACTGTAAAAAAGAGTAAATGGGCGTGATTCCAATGTGTCTCGTCTAAGATTGAATTATTATGTTGGTACTTAAACTTAAGTTTTTAAAAAGTTTTTGTCGCAAATAATGCTGTTTAATATGCGATATTTTATTTTTTAAATTGCAGCTGTCCCAAATTTCTATATATTTAAATAATTCAGCATTAATTAAAATCCATTGAGGATTTTTACACTAAGTTCACAGACTAAAGATCGCATCACGCATTACTATTCAGCGTGCATGTTTCTACCTAATAGCGTCTCACAATACCTTGGCCGGTGCATTCAATAACAGTATCAATATGGGTGTGTGCTGTATGGTAACTACAGTATATGGACCATATGAATAACAATAAAATTGTACATACCAGGCACTATCCATAAGGAAGCGGGAAAACAGACCATGTTAGTTTGAGGATAATAGTAACTGTTATCGGTATGCCTAGAGTCAATGAGTTCAGTTGAGATAAAATACTAGTAAAATAACGTTGGCTAACATTGGCGTCAATGTCTACAAAATATGGTGTGACCATCTGATCTCTTAAGATTATTTTTCCTAAGTATATAAGCACCTAGTACAGAGTAGCCACTCGATAGAAGTAGACGCACAGAGCGATATAGCGATACAGAGCGCAACAAACTAATAGGGACGACCGGGCCGGGATTCGAACCCGGGACCTGATGGATGGAAACAGTTTGCCGACCACTTTTTTATCTTTGACGAGATTTATTTATTTATAGCACAAAAAACCTACTACAATTTATACAAGCATTAAAACATATTACACATTTCACAGATCTATCTGACAATTCAAAAATATGTCTACCTAAAAGCTTAAAAATTATCCAAACAATTTACATGCTAAAGTGAGCTAGAACAATGGTAATCAATATTTTTATGTAGTTGTTTAATATCTATAATAATAATAATGTCCTCCTAGCCGAATTTCGACTACGGCCGCCTATCTCAGCAGAGATTAGCCAACTGCGCGGGACATATTATAGTGCACAAGTGTGTGCGCAATACACAGGTGCACTCTCTGTTCCTACACTCTCATAATTCGGTGAGACGGCAGTCCGACATGACCGTAGAGATCAGGCGCAGGACCAATGGCTTAACATGCTTTCCGAAGCACGGGGGTGTTAACACCACCAACTCCCTGACTCCGGAGCTGTGTCTAATTTCAAGACAGAAAAACCCAAACACTCTCAGCCCGACCCGGAATTCGAACCCGGGACCTCGTGGATAATAACCAGCGTGCTGACCACTAGACCAACGAGGCAGTCAATATCTATTAAAAATATATCTCACCTGGCACCCCCAGCCGGTACGTCTTCTGTACGTATTTGAGTCCGTGCACGATCTCCCGCTGCACTATGAAGTCGATCCTTATTCTGTACTGCACGCCTTCTTTTATCACGAACACCTGGAAAAAATATACGAGACTGTTTATATAGGAGACTATTTATATACGAAACTATTTATATACGAGATAATTTTTATACGAGACTGTTAATACGAACACCTGGAAAAGATATACGAGACAATTTTTATATAAGACTTAATATTTGCTGCAGAATTTAACCAAGGGCATTTTTTTACGAATCGGCAGTGATATCGATTTACACTGACTGCAATATTTCAGATATGTGTTGGTTTTAAGGATCTATGTTTTAGTATGGTTTGAGTATTGTTTACTATGTATGATAAGGGCTTGTGAAAGGAATTCAATGTCTTCTGTTTCTTAATAACGACAGAAATACTGTAAAGTAAAGTGATAGATTGTGATTATTGGAGATAGTAGAATAGATTTTAGATAGATTATTATATTTGAGAGAGATGTTCGTAACGTTTAGTGCCAAAATGGTGACATTCTTTTAAAAGGTAATTAGACGTTAAGCCTTGGTGTGGGTGGTCATCAAAGGTTCACTGCTGCTATTTTAAATCGATAAAGATATGCGGTACCTTGGATTATTAAGTACTAAAACCCCATTATTAAGACAGGTAGAAAATGGTTCATAACTCGATGGTAGAACTAGTATGTGAACAGCGGCATCGGATACAGAATGTTGGACTGCCCTTGTATTAGAGCCAGGTGCTTTTTAAGGTAAAGATCAAGTTGTAGTAAAAAGCGAAATAAAACGTGGAGTTTAGTACAAGTTGCTAACTAACACGGTGTAATTTAACATCGAACTAACAGATTCTAAGAAATCAAATAATTATTATTTTAAGGCCCACTTGTGCCTGTCCGGATTAGTTAATCCGGACAGAGGTGCGTGGGCGTTCCGGATTAGGTAATCCAGACTTTTGAAAGTGGGCTTTCAACTCAGATAATAATAATAATAATGTTCTCCTAGCCGATTTCGACTACGGCGGCCTATCTCAACAGAGATTAGCCAACTGCGCAGGAAATATTATAGTGCACAAGTGTATGCACAGTACACAGGTGCACTCTCTGTTCCTTCACTCTCATAATTCGGTGAGACGGAAGTCCGACATGACCGTAGAGAGATCAGGCGCAGGACCAATGGCTTACCGTGCTTTCCGAGGCACGGGGGTGTTAACACCACCAACTTCCTGACTCCGGAGCTGTGTCTGAGTAATTTCAAGACAGAAAAACCCAAACACTCTCGGCCCGACCCGGGATTCGAACCCGGGACCTCGTGGGTAGTACCTAGCGTGCTGACCACTAGACCAACGAGGCAGTCAACTCAGATAATAGGCCTTGAACAAATCCGAATCAGCTAATCCGGACTGGTGCCGATTTGATTGACCGTGTCGTCCGGTGGGATTTGAACCCATGACCTTTAGCTAGCTAAGGAATCTAATTTACTTCGTAAAAAGTTCGAAAGTCTAATTTACTTCGTAAAAAAAGCAAATAATTTTGAAAGCTGTCACTATTGTATTATCAATGTAATCGCGAAGCATCTCTTTCATTCAGTGACTTAAAACGTCCGCCATCAGGTGATCAACAGGTTGATACTACAAAGTGTGCCCATTCGTTCACAATCCGCGTATCGTTTAAGCGAAAATAGGGCAGGAACGTTGCCGCTAATCTGCAAATTGAGGACAGAAGCGAGCGATCCAAATAGTTCCGCTCCGTCACGGTGCTAGCTGGATTTGCGTCAGATGAGTGCACAAATCCAGTTCCCACGTCAAATATGCCCTGTCACAGGCGTGACAACAGAGGTAGACACAGTAGTTTCGTGTCTGTGTGTGATGCTGTAATCCTGTTTTCGTCTGAGCCGAAAGACGTTGTGTTGTGACCACTACTGAATATAGTGTGCGGGCACAGAATAAGTACTAGTACTTCGTACAGAAGTATGACTTAGCAATTGTATTCAAAGAAATGTCTACTCAATGTCGTCAACAATATGGCGTAATTTAGTTCGCCTCAGAGTCAAGCACATTTTCGTGTAGACACCTACAAAAATCCATTGCAAGATAATTTCATACTTATTGCTCTGGAATATGATTCATAATACACTAAACCTATTCAGTGACGTAATATCACGCGACGCGATAGGGTTGACTGCTACGAGAAGCTTCTAACGCCATCTAGCGCCTCTTTCCAGTACTTTATTCATTTTCGTCCAGCTAGCAACGTAGCCGCGCGGCCGCGCTTAAATAAAACGCGCGAGCGTATCGCTGGCCGGTAGCGACACGCAATTTGTTTTAGCCCCTAAGTAAGGGTCGCCGCGTGTAGGTACGTTTTTGCTACCTACGCGGGGAGATACGCAGGCCTGCTGCGGGCTTAGGACGGACGCGGAATTGTCAAACACACGAAAACGCCACGTTGTCGCGCCTTCCGCCACGCCACTATGGCCGCCAAGGCGTTTTTTATTTGTTTGATAATTCGTGCCCACGCTAGGCTCGCAAAGTGGCCGAACCTGACTCGGGTTTACTCGAGGCCTACCATTGGAAGAGTTGTAAATACAAAGATTCAGTTATATGTCTTTCTTTCTAAGTTGTCCTCATATCGACACAAACCAAATGCGATCTGCATTTGGTTAGTCATGAAAACAAAATAGAGGAACTGAAGTCGGTTCGGTTGGTGTATGAAACTTGGCGTAGGAAATGCCCAATTTTTAACTGTCTTTAAAATATGATTGTCAACGACCGTTACTTGAAAACCACGCGGGCCAAAATGTCCAACAAAGTGTACCTACTGTATCCAGCTCTATTCGCCCGGCAAGTTTGCTACGTGACATGTCAGAAATCACATAAGCCTAATCTGTACTCTATCCGTTCAGTAATAAAGGTGGAAGCAGTACGGGCGAGTACTGCCAAACATAAATAAACAGAAAGACACGAGTTTAATTCGGACGCCATTCAACTAGTATTTAGCACGCGCGTTGAACTATACCGGGCGTCCGTAAATCATACCTCGTTAGTACTGCATTCAAACATAAGTACGAGCCAATTTTTTTTATTATTTAAGAAATGTTCAGAGGTCCGTGAAATGAGTCGGGAAATATGGAGGATGTAGTCGTTATGAATCATGATTAGAATTTTCCAGACGTGTACCTACCGTACTGATGTACGTATCAATATAACGTCACTCAAGACAAGTGGATCTCTCACAGATAACTTCATATTACCATAAAATATAAACAAACTTTATTGTCAATGAAATAAAAAAAAATCTTCCTTAAGGCTGTTAGCGTAAGTTTTTTTTAATTTGATACTGATTAAGCCCTTATTTCAATGAGGAGAAACACAAAGCTGTTTGCAGATATCACCTAAAAGGTGAGGGGGGCGAGGCATGCTTTAACTTGACGGACTATTATAAATGCCATACAAAAGGTAGTTGATTATGCGACCCCTGTCGAAATACATAGTTTGTTTTCCTCCCCATTTCATAGGCAAGCGAACTCTAGAGACATAATCAAACAAAACCTTGGGACCTTTGTTAAAATGTATGTAGTTTATTTTCTTCTATATTCCACGAACCCGAGACGCTCAGACACAGCTCCGGAGTCAGGGAGTTGGTGGTGTTAACACCCCCGTGTCTTGGAAAGCACGTTAAGCCGTTGGTCCTGCGCCTGATCTCTCTACGGTCATGTCGGACTGCCGTCTCACCGAATTATGAGAGTGAAGGAACAGAGAGTGACCTGTGTATTATGTATTGCGCACACACTTGTGCACTATAATATATCGTGAGGTTGGGTATTCTCTGTTGGGATAGGCCACTGTAGTCGAAATTTGGCTAATAGGACATTATTCCCTTTCACCCAAAGCACAACGTTATAGACTTGTAACTTACAAATAGATATGGAAGACAGATTGCGAAATGGTGTCACCCTTTCGCCTGCAAGGGAAGGACACGACCCGCTTTATTTATTTGTAAAGGGACACAACAACAGCTTACAGAAGAAAGAAAATATTACATAGGTTGATAAAGTTGTCTATATTGATACCTATAGCAGGCCTGTGTATCTCCCCGCGGAGGTAGCAAAAACGTACCTACGCGCGGCGCACCTACGTAGGTGCTAAAACAAGTTGCGTGTCGCTACCGGCCAGAGCCACGCTCGCGCGTTTTATTCACCAGCGGCCGCGCGGCTACGTTGCTGGCTGGACGAGAATGAATAAAGTACTAGAAAGAGGCGCTAGATGGCGTTAGAAGCTTCTCGTAGCAGTCAACCCTATCGCGTCGCGTGATATTACGTCACTGAATAGGTTTAGTGTATTATGAATCATTTTCCAGAGCAATAAGTATGAAATTATCTTGCAATGGATTTTTGTAGGTTTCTACACGAAAATGTGCTTGACTCTGAGGCGAACTAAATTACGCCATATTGTTGACGACATTGAGTAGACATTTCTTTGAATACAATTGCTAAGTCGTACTTCTGTACGAAGTACTAGTATTCTGTGCCTATAGCCAATAACAGTTGACCACGAAAATATTCGCATTCCTAATTTAACTAACATCATCTACAATTTCAATTCTATGTACACAATTTATCCATTAATTAATAAAGATACCATGCGTTTTTATTTACTACACAAATAGTAGGTAGAACTCGGTTAAAGATTTCTCCATTATCACCACCTATCCAGCGTGGAATCTTCGAAAATATCGCGATTCTAGAAAATTCGTTCATTGTTTATAATAACAATAGAAAACCAAACTACTCACGCCATCCGTCAGCCCAATATAAACTTTATAACGTAGGCAATAAAGTATTATACTTTCTTCTTTCGTTCAGCGACCGTTAGCGAATCTTCAAAGAGGTTCAGTATTGATGTAGCCAAGGTACATCCTGTATCATTAGTCGGGTTGGATGGACGCCAATCTATCGTATGACATCGCAGGGACTGGCTAAGTTTATATGGTAATAAAATTATGATGAGGTAATCAAACTTGGATTCACACAAGGTAGATTTTCAGTGGTTATTTTACGAACCTTATAAGAAATGAAAATTCTTATTTAATTCGGCGTAGACTACTACTACATTGTCTCTGGGTGAAGAGCAAGATAACAAAATTTAATATCAAGCAAAACCCAGGATCAGGATGGGTAGATAGATTATCATCACACATTTACTCATCATTTATCTCTCAAAATTTTTGTTTACTCGAACGAAGTAAAATACTAAATGTACCTATATCTTGGATCAATGTGTGCAGCAGTTTTGTGCAGCCTCTAAACAAAGCTTCGAATTTTGTGATGTGACATTCAGGAAGATCAGGTCCCTAGGGGCAAGCAGGGCTACTCTACAAGAGGAAGCTCTCTCTCTCTCTCTCTCTCTTGGATCCATGACGAAATGAATCAGCAAATCAAAAGAGCCATTGAATTCGAACCCTTAGCATGAGTCGATTTTTCACCAGTTTAATGAACAGGTGGCCACTGAGTAGCCACAACCTAGGAACAAAAGTTGCTAACAAAAGTAGCCAAGAGATGCAAGTGCCCTTTTTATAATAAACTGCGTTTTTTTCGCGAATGATTATTTACAGGCATCGTTTAGCATGTCCTGTAACGCCTATGTTCCTGGCTGTTCGCCAGACGATCTTGTATCGTATCTCTAATTGCGCTGCCCACTTTACGACCAAAGCGATGGTGGGGTGATGCATGGCTGTGCACCTGTCACTGAGACATATTGAATTTGTTGTCTCTCTATTTTCACTGTGACGTGGAATTTAAAAGTGGAATTGGAGAATTTATGATCTCTGGTCTTAGTCTGGAGGATTTCTTCGCAGGCTTCTGATGAGCGCTTTTCAATTAACGAGTCACCGAAGTGTTTAAGTAAAATGCCATAGATGAAGGAGGCCTTTGAAAAAAAGACCTAATTATTTTTTCTTTACTAGGCATACGCATATTAGCGGGATATTACCATATAACCTTACCACGCATACGACGCATATTACCTTCTCAGGTTATACATGGAGGAAATAAAGGAAAAGTTGGGCGTCGTGTCGTACCGGCGCAGGTCAAGGAGATGGCATGGATGGAATAGAGAAGAATGGAGTCCATCGACAAGAGAACTCTTTTAAAATAATTATATCAGTTTATTATACATACTCAATAGGTAAATAGCAGGCATTCTACCATTTAGGGAATATAGTTATTTTTTTAACGATTTAATACTTTCTGGAACTTAAATAGGTAAGAACTTCAATTATCGTCTGTGCGCAAAGAGCATAAAGGTAGTGCTCAAACCACGACTTCATGTGCTTTACATTTAATTATCCTGTAAACAGTTTACCGGGCACTTTGTACTATTGGCCAACAGTAAACGTAATGTGGTTAGCAACTATTGCACACGATAAATCAAAGTTACGACCTGTGTCCGCCACACTATTAGAATTCGGTCAACTGCACTCGATACTCCGAAATACGTACGAGTTTACTGGTAAGAAACTCAAATCTGAAACTCCACTACCGGGTGGCATCGCGATAAATGACGTCAATGCAATTGATTATACATCATCATCATCATAAAGGAGACGGGGCACATTTCTATGGGAATTGGTCCGTGAACCAACAGCGACACTGTTGTGGTATTAATGTGGAGATAACTCAAGTACACCTACGTGCGAAGCATCAAAATCTGACCTGGCAGTTTTGAGAAAAATATTACTTTAGAACTAGTATGACTTGCTACAGTTTTTGTAGATGCCTCATGGGTGTAAAACCCGTTTTTCATTTCTCGTCTAACATTGTAAACAATCTTGACACTCCTTTTTAACGAAATGATTTATTTAAAAATAAGATAGACACAAAAATTACATCCTAATATGGTAGTTTATCGTTTAATATATGCATCTTTTTAGAGCTATTAGTATTATTTTGTCATCATTTTTAGTACGAGTACCAGTACCATCACCGGTATTAGTTTTAAAAGTCATAAAAAGATTATTTACAATGTTTGGCACACAAAGAAAACGGTCTTTAGTGGAGGTGTCCCTACATAAGTACTATATCAGTATCTCTATTGGTTCACGGACCACTTTCGCCCTGTCTCTTAAGAGCTAGGCTCTTGTTGGTGGAGTAAACGGCATTCCTCTCTTTTGTTTGCCAGTGCTTTGATTAAATGGTTCATGACGTTTTTTTTCTTGGTCGAAATAACTTCTCTTTGGTCTTCCTCTTCCTCTTTTTTCATCAATTTTCCTTTTTATGATGTTGTTTTGAAAAACTGTCATTTCGTATTAGCCGTCCTATCATATTTCCACCACTATTCTACCGATCGTCTTGATTACAAGGTCCAGAAGTGTAAAAATCCTTGATTTATATTTCTTTAATATTTACGTCAGTCAACTCTCGGTGTCTCTATCTTACGTTTCGGTAAAAGTGAAGATACTACTATGCTGAGCCCGGTTGATAAGATTATTCAGATAATACGAAGTATTGTGAAAATTTGCCTAAGCCATATACATACTAATATTATAAATACGTAAGGTGTCTATCTGTCTGTCTGTTACCTCTTGACGCTTAAACCACTGAACTGATTGATATGAAATTTGATATAGAGATAGTTTGGGATCCCACGAAGGGCATAGGCTACTTTTTGTCGCGATTTTAAATACCTCGCGGGTGAAATTGGGTATGACAGTTATATGGGAAATTCAACATTTGCGCGGATGAAGTAGTACCTGCATAATCATTACTAAAACTTTATTTAATTAAAACTATAACCGCTGTTTGGCGTATGGTGTTTGACAGATTAATATAAAAGAGTGAGATGCAACCCATGCTTAGTGTATCGAAAAAACAGCACAGCAACAAAAACCCGTTTGCGACTTTCAGGGCCCGATAAAATTGAACCAACATCACGTAGAGCAGAGTCCTATCACTATCAGTTGTTTGGTTGACTGATTCTTTAATCAACAGCTAGGCGACTCAATTCGATCTGTGTTAAGGGAAACTAGAGTTGTCGGACTACAGATCAATTGGAGAGTATAACCTCTAAGAAATTGATTAAATACCTAATAACCTACCTTTAACTTTATAAAGTCGAATTCTGAACATTGATTTAAAAAATATATGATATATACCCAGCAGTAGGCCTTAGTTTAGGGCAGTAGGGTACAAAATGTATGTGTGCGTATGTTCCTTCTTCAGAGACAATGTTTCTAGACAATAGAAAATCAATTGCTAAGGGCTCATTCACACGGGATCCGTCATTGACGATCCTCAACATACACAATACGTCATGACGGATGGACGTTCACATTGCATACGGAATCGTGTTTTTTCACGATTCGTCAAAATATCCGAATTGGTGGCATCAGCGGAACCGTCACAATAAATTCACGATTCGTGTGTTGACGATTTGTGTTTTTTTTTTAAACACGATACTAGATTTAAGACGAATCGTCATTTTTCACTATTCGTGATCCGATCCGTAAAAGGCATTGCCGCCGTCAAAAAAAAAGAACGAATTGCGAAAAGACGAATCGTCAAAA
Source organism: Pyrausta nigrata (assembly GCA_949316185.1). Lineage (NCBI taxonomy): Eukaryota > Metazoa > Arthropoda > Insecta > Lepidoptera > Crambidae > Pyrausta > Pyrausta nigrata. The sequence continues at coordinate 3,015,208 of OX438943.1, forward strand.
ATCACGAATCGTCCTCGTGGGAACGAGCTCTAAAACACCGCCGGCGGTCGTCCGATCCTCACGGGGTCAATGGATAAATTTTGATGCTCATACCACAATTTGAACACATACAGCCTATGCTATTTTTTATTCCAACGAGATACAGGAGATCTCTCTTCACCATACGGGATAGTACAACTAAGGGGTCATGATTACTGGACGGCGATGGCAGTATGAGTATTTTTTTATCATACGAGTTTATGCATAATACTTTAATAAGCAATAACAATAAGTTTCTCAACCTTCATTGTTTATCAGGCTCACACTTACAATACTCGACGGATAGAGAAGATTTTTTATCATTTTGTAAGGATGGACTCTTTGTCAGTGCAATGACTTATCTTATTGGTATATGCGTGACGTCAGGACCGTAGGTAGACAATGTTTAGCAAGCAAGGTCGCGAGTTCGGATGTGAATGCACTTTGTAAAAAAAACCAGCGGGTTATTTCCGATACAAAATCGTTCGCGATGTAAAGAATCGAGATTTTACATGAAACTGTTATACAGGGTGTCCCGTAAATTAGCGTCAAGCGAGAGTGACGACATTCTATTGCTCAAATACAACAACTTTTTTTATGGGATCAACATCGAAATCTCAAAAAAATTTTTGGCTTCCACATACAAAAGTGCCGATCAGCTGAGAGCAGTTTGTATGAAGAAGTCAAAAATTTTTTTTGAGATTTCGATGTTGATCCCATAGAAAAAGTTGTTGTATTTGAGCAATAGAATGACGTCACTCACACTTGACGCTAATTTACGGGACATCCTGTATACAGACGGAATAACTTATTTTATTTACTTTTGTCTAGATTAGTCCTTGCGTGAAGGAAATCTTAAATAAGTTGCATCTCAAATATTACATAACAAGGAACTGAACTCTTCAGAGACGTAAGTTTAGTTTGAATACGACACTTTCTCTAAAAAGTTACGGAAAATTACTGTAGTTTAAATTATCTTCGCAAATGTGGATTTAGTTTAATATTTGAATGTTAATTCATTCATCATCCTATTATCCCGGTTGTGCAATCGCACGCGATCGGCCCAGGGTCCGCTTTGGACCATAATCCAGGATATGGCAGATCAGATTATTACAATGGAGCGACTGTCATCTGACCTAATCCTGTTAACAGGGGAACCTGACCAGCTTGGATAATTTGAATGTTAATTAAAACAAGAAATATATCAATGGCTGAATACGACTGAATTCAAGCGTGCGAATGTTTTTAAATTTATGAGAAAACATTCAAGGTAAAAAAGTAATTTATAATATGAACTGGTAATTGTAATCGTAGGTAATTCGTAACTTATTACACTGCGGCTGACCGCCAGTTTAAAATGCGGTTTATGTATTTTATCTACAAAAAAGAACGCAAAAAAAAACTAAATACCTACCTAGTTCACCTATTTACATCAATAAATGTTTTTCAATGGTATCACTTGATAAAGATTCTTCAGTACATTTCGTCGCATTGATAAGGCTTAATAGCTAGAGCTAGCTACTTGTATTACACGTAGCAAGTAGCTCTACTTGTTAGGTGTAACACAAGTCATAGGACAGCCACTGGTACTACTAGATAGCTACTAATATTTCTAAAAGAACTCCACAATATCACTACTGTTGTATTTTAAATGCAATAAGTGCAGACAGTCACAACAAATAAGTGTTCAGTATTTTAGTCAAGGGGTTATTTTCGTAGTTGTGCTTTTTTTATTCTATAATAGTAAAATAACCTAAAGCTTAAAAATAAAAAACAAATGACATATTCAAAAACAAAACAGGGGTTATTAGATTACACATTATTCAGACAGTCTATCTCTCCATCTGATGTGATGGCAGACAGACTTACTGGCTAACTCTTATTACACTATGCTGAGTAAGACTGTCTGAATATCATATAGTCTAATAACTGCCTAAGATGATCTATTGCACTTACATAGATCCATATTAAATGTTTTTTTATTCAATTCAGGACAAAATATGGATGTACGGCTAAATGGCTCAAACTATGTCCTATTTTTTGGGCCCTACACAAGTGCTTTGAGACAAGACAGACATTTTCCTGCCAAGTGTAGGAAAGAAACGGCAGACCAAACTCAGTGTAATATACTTATCATGTAACAGCTGTTTTATATATTAGCTGCTTTACACACACAGTGCCTCCTGATTATGCTTAGTGTACTTGTTTCTTACCTGTTTCTTGAGATCAGTGAGGTCACCGCTGAGGTCCAATTCAAGGTCGTCCCGATCCACCACACACAGGGCCAGTTTTTTCACTATGACCTTCCGAGGGTCATTCACATCTGAGGACAAATAGTAGATTAGTTGATGTTTCTATTGATAATTGAGAAAATCAAGTCTTTGCTCAGATGCAGCAGCACCACAGAAATCAAATTCAACTAATAGAAAGATCATTATCAGAAATCTATCTACATTCAAACAGGATTGGGACAGGAGTAAATCAAGACATGCTTAGCCATTTTACTTATGACTTTAATAGTAACAGCTCAGGATTAGATAGCATTATTTTGGAAATCTGTACATAAGGTACACATGGCCACATGTCAGTCAAACTACCCCACTTTGAAATTGAGACCTCCTTGCCTTCTCTATGTAATAGAAGCTGTTTTGTAGTTCAAATAAGTAATGTGACATGCTGTCGACTGTACTAACCCAGAAATAAGGTATTTTTCAAATATTTGAAAATAACTATATTACATGGGGGCAAGTTAGATATTAAAAGTTGCATTACAACAGGATATTAAGTATGTTGATAATAGGATAAGTAAGCTCATCTATCAACAACATAAGTGACAATTAAATCGAGCCAGGATTATTCTGTCCAATATGATAACTATTACTGTTATCAGCAGTAATCACCGGCAGATACCATGTTAAAGATAAAGCTGACAATTTGCTCTCATATCGCGATATAAAAACATTTAAGGGTTGAAATGGGGGATGAAAGTTAATATGCAAATCCAACTCTTGAGCGGGCGAAGTCTCGGGGAACCACTAGTAAAGAATATTTTCCCAATAAACAAGCATACATTAAACAAATAAGTTAATCCCATATTTTCTTTTGCGTACAACAATTCATACAAGGTCAAAATTATGATGTTAGTATACTGCATGATCTAAGCACAATGCACATGCATGTTTTTTTATCAGAAAGATTTACTTTATAACTTAACTGAAGTAAACAGTGTATCAAACTGAATGCCACAGTGCTGCTTTTTATCTACAAGCTTATGTGTATATGTAATAAAAGTGTGCTAAAGTTATTAAAACTTGAACCTAACCTGTCCTGATTAAAATTATATTGTGAGGTGATTAACCGTGGTAACCATAACTTTTGATCAAGTCTTGTTTGTTACTAATGTCCACAATCTCAGGATAATATGATGCTCAAAAATACAAATCAAGTACAACTCACCAACCACAACAGTGCCACTCTGTGCCTGTCCTAACAGGGCCTCTTTGTACTTTCTTAATGATTCATCCTCCTGATCCGCAGCCAGTATCTCCTCAATAGTCTTCTCTGGAGGAGGTTTGTAGGAGGACTTGATTTCTTCCTCTTCCGTCTCATCTCCTTCGGGAGTACGCGCTACTTCTGGTTCGCCAGACATCTTATACTGAAATGTTTGTAGAAAAACAGACCCCCTACCCAGTGACAATGCATAACCTATATGGATTTATGCTTAAAACATGTGTTATGACCCTGGAAACCTATTATAAGGTATACAGCGCCATTCCTAAAGTAATATCATGGAAATAATGTATTTAATCATAATTCTAAAAGCACGCTGCAGGAACCGCCCTTATTGAATCAGTTACACAAAATCAGCATACAAAAACCAGACATTCATATGAATCAAAGATATTTATAACTGACGGGGTTCACCGACAACGTCTCGGTTTATTACGGCGACAATAACATGATAGCGAATATATGCGGCTTCGTCATAAGCAGCCCTACCGCATATCTGATTAGGCTTGGACTGCGTATAAAATATACAAGATACTCACATTACAATTTATTCAAGGTTTGCCTTATTTACAAGCAATTCACACAATCCACAGTGACCTATTAGCAATATGCACCAAAAATAAAAATTATTTACGAAAAATTAGAAATTTGTACAATCTATAGATCAAAAAATGACGGACGTTGAACTTCCGGTTGTCGCTTTTTTTCATTAGTTGTTGTCTATGGTTGGCATATTTGTCTATGGTTGGCATGTAAAGCTGCGTGTAGACTAGCTAAAGATAAAGAAGCTTACGGTTTACGCAAATAAAGCAATACCGTTTTTCATACAGCCATAATCCTACGGCTAGAACCAAACGTCAATGTTAAAAAAACATCTGTCAAAACATAACCTCGAAACTGTAATAGATTACACAATAAATAGACAAAATATCTTAAATTAAATTCATTTTGTACTTGCAAGTAATGCGTAAATGTTAAAATCAAAGAATTTATTATACTCAGCCACGTTATTCTTGTAAGTATCTAAATAAGCTTTATGAGTGTAAATATCGCTTCATTGTTAAATTATAATGCCTTGATTCTCAAAGGCAGTCTCAGTATACACTGGCTTTTACACTATCATTGCCTTGATTATTCGAAAAAATACAATATGACATGTCAAACTCAACTTCTTTTTATAAAAGTTTTTTTCCATTTTCCAGGATGAAACCTAAGGATTTCAATCAAGGATCATTTTACAAACTATGCACAACCCAGTCAGCTGCCACAGAAGAAGAAAAAGAAAGAGAATTGGAAAGAATAGCCAGAGATGTAAGTTCTTAACTTTTAACTCACATTTATAATTAATAATAAAAGTACCTACGTCAGAACACTTAAGTAATAGCAAATTCTTATCACACTAATTATCATACACATATTAAGAAACCGAAAAAAACACTTTAAATATTTCAGAAATCATGTTCCCAGACACAATAGAAAATTATTTGCTATGAGACCGGGTGGTCTTCCGATCCTCAAGGGGTGAAATAAATAAATTAAACATACTTAATTGGATGACTCTATGAAAATTTTGTTATGTCTATTGATGTTATGTGCGTTAGGTCCGCAAAGGGGGTGCAGGACATAGCTGAATTTTCGATGCCATTTTGTATGGAGCTGGCACTTATAAAATTTTTGACTGATTTTATATGGAACACCGACATAGCCGAATTTTCGAAGGAATTTAGTATGGAGCACGGACTTGTAAAATTTTTCACTTTTTCCTTACTCACCTTGTATCGCAAAGGGGGTGCAGGACATAGCCGAATTTTCGAAGGAATTTTGTATTTGGGACTTGGAAAAAAATTCAGTTGCGGCAGCGGCCGCCGAGCGCCAGAGGTACTAATCGCTTAAATGCCAATCAGCTGACTGTGATAGATTGCGGTTAATTCGGCCTTGTGACAGAAACACTAGTGTATATAAATTAACGCGCGAAGGCGAGCGAAGCGTGCCGCGGCAGCGGCCGCCGAGCGCCAGAGGTACTAGTCGCTTAAATGTCAATCAGCTGACTATGATAGATTTCGGTTAATTCGACCTTGTGACAAAAACACTAGAAAATCTTCAAATATCTCAGTAACGGTGCGTCGTATCAAAAAAATAATGAAAATTTCGACCCCCTTAAGAACCGCGTACGAACCCCGGGTCCATAACATCTGACCTCAAAAATCGGTCAAGTGCGAGTTAGTAACATTTTTCCATACTAAATTGACAAAAACTTTACAAGTCCCAGCTCCATACAAAATGCCTTTGAAAATTCGGCTATGTCCTGCACCCCCTTTGCGACACAAGGTGACTCAAGGAAAAAGTGAAAAATTTTACAAGTCCCAGCTCCATACTAAATTCCTTTGAAAATTCGGCTATGTCCTGCACCCCCTTTGCGACACAAGGTGACTCAAGGAAAAAGTGAAAAACTTTACAAGTCCCAGCTCCATACAAAATGCCTTTGAAAATTCGGCTATGTCCTGCACCCCCTTTGCGACACAAGGTGACTCAAGGAAAAAGTGAAAAATTTTACAAGTCCCAGCTCCATACTAAATTCCTTTGAAAATTCGGCTATGTCCTGCACCCCCTTTGCGACACAAGGTGACTCAAGGAAAAAGTGAAAAACTTTACAAGTCCCAGCTCCATACAAAATGCCTTTGAAAATTCGGCTATGTCCTGCACCCCCTTTGCGACACAAGGTGACTCAAGGAAAAAGTGAAAAATTTTACAAGTCCCAGCTCCATACTAAATTCCTTTGAAAATTCGGCTATGTCAATGGTCCATATAAAATCAGCGAAATTTTTTCCAAGTCCCAACTCCATACTAAATTCCTTAAAAAAATTTTGTCACAAAAAAATCTTTTTTTTTTCGAAAATTTGTCTATCTCTTTTTTATTGCTGTTTCTTGGCGTTTTGTGAAAAAAAAAAATTAAGTGTTATTTTAGTGCACCCCCTTTGCGACACCTGGACCGTTATATGCAGCAATAAAGAGTACCTACTTATCTTTTTATCTATCTTACAACTTAATTGAATGCCTACAAATTGTCTCTGTTTTATTTGAAGCACCAGTTTGCGTATAATAACTTAATTACCTGGTCTAATAACTTTCAGGCCTCCATTGATGACCCCCCAACAGCATGTTGCCGCTCCGGTTGCTCGAACTGTGTGTTCATTGTTTGGGCTGAAGCGCTAGCCAACAAGATGCAGAATGCGGGCCCGGAGATTCGAGATAAGGTCCTAAATATGGTTGATGATCCTTCAATGAAAGCTTACTTAGAAATGGAACTGAGGTTACGGCTTAAAAAGTAGTTGTAGAACTACATAAGCAACCAGGAAAAATAGAAAAAATATGTGATAAATAGGTATCTAGACTACAAGACTAAAAGAAAACTAAAAGATAAACAAATTGGGAAATAAAAGGTAAATGGGGCTCTGGACCCGTTGCCAAATGGCAAATTATTATTAAGTAAAGTTCGCTATCGCGAACAAAATATATGGAACTGGCATAAGCCATCGAAACATCATGTGAATTTGCATACATATTTTGACATTTCGTTGGCGATATCGAAGTTCGCTCTATTTCTAGAGATTGCCATTTGGCTACCGGGCCTGTTGTATTATCTTGAACAGTAACACACTAGAAGTTTCCACAATTAATTTGAGCTTAGATAAAATAGATGTTATGCCCCATTCAGTATAAGTAGTATGTGGCTTGTATATTCTAATGGTTGTTTGTAGTCTTCCGAGTTTGTTACACTTGTTTGTGATTATTGTAAAAATAAAATAAATTGTAGAAAAGTAGTAAGTACTAGTTAATAAGTTAGTAAGTTTTACCTATCTAACTACTTAAACACTATCAATGCTTACTTCTTTATTATTATGTGTATAGTATACTTACATAGTACCTTAAGAATAATAATTTTTTTCATAAATTCTGAGAAAAACTGTTTTGTTTTTAATGTCGGAAGTAAGTTATTTTGTGCTGTGCTTACGGTAATTGCGAGTAGCTATTACTTGATCTTGTATTGCGAGCATGAAGGCATCAGTCTCTGGGAAGAGCTCGCCACGCTTCAGCCACGCTTTCGATGCATTTTTGTCAACATATGGCTGGCTGAGATCAGCTATATGCCTTCCATGTAGAGACTTGCGGGCCCACTTCTCTAGTTTGTGTTGGTTATCAGTATATTTTTCGTTGCGCTGGTCATTCTTGTCACTTAAGTTTAACGGCGCCAGTTTTTCAGCAAAAGTGTCTTCGGTGATGACGCTAAGCTCACGGGCCTAAGCCAAGTGAACTGCGTTTTCAGGGTTTGGCATAGTAAAGGAGTTTGTATCGTCCTGCAAAAACTTCCTGACAATGCGGCACGTGTTCAGGTTTGCAGCCTTTTGCATAGTGATGTATGTCGGATGATAACTCTACTTTGGTCTGCAATCCTATGTGCCGTGAAATTGTGTTGTGGATATTGCAGTCTGAACCGGCCAAACAAGTTTTTGCAGTACCTACATAGTACGGTCTGTTTCTAATTTTGTAAAGGTGTTTATATCATCGTCCCACCTCATGCGTAGGTACTCTAGGTTTGCCAGCCCTGGTGGTCGCAGGATTAGTGGCTGGTGCCTCCTGTGAAACATCCTCGGTTGGCGTGCTGGAAGTAAGTTGATCTTGTGTTGATTTGGTGAACTCACATTGTTCGGGTTCCCCACCAGTGGCAGGTCCCCCGGCGGAAGGCCGTCCACCTAAACCCTCGCCACCGATGGCTCGCATGCTGTGGCGCCCAGCATGGGCTCCAGGCGTGCCCTGGCGATCGCCCCCGGACAGCGGCATTATTATTATTATTTAGGCAAACAGGCAGTTGAAACAACTGATACAGGCTGCATCTCGCTATCATAGCTTAGTCTTTCTTTCCTGTATATGTTTGTCTTTCTTTCCTGTATATGTTTGTCTTTCTTTCCTGTGTATGTTTTTTTTATTCAAGACAACAGAAATGGTCCAATTGTTAGTAACAGTAAAACTTACACACTATTATTAGTACTTAATAACTAGTAAGGATTTAGTACTCTATGTCAGCTTCCACATCAGAGGGCAATCAAATTTGTTGGCTATCACATTGCGAATGCTGTTGCCACTTCCACGAACCCAATGATTATTAGTAACAGTAGCTATTATCATGGCTATTATATAATCTGTGGTAACATGAATAAAATAAATGTTGACGCTAGCAACCCTTTGCCTTATGTAGTTGTAATAAGACTGTTTTTTAATGTAAATAAAATGTTTCAGATTTGGTATAAAATGTCATTTATTCATCATCAACAACCAACAAACATTTAAAATATATTTTCACATTTAATACATTTAGTTATCATTTACAGTATATTGATATAACATTCAGAACATATACTCTTTAATTCCATCATATGTGATATAATATAATATTCAATATTCTTCAACATAATCACTACATGAAAATATTAATTAATGAGTAATTTTTTATTCTTACTTTTTCTAAGTACAGTCATCAATAATAATAATTATCAATTATTAACAAATGAAAAAACCGTAGGACTGAGCGGGTCAATAAATCTAGCTGATGTGGGAAGAGGTACATAATAAGTTCCCGAGTATTTTGTATTATACATAGACAAATTAATTAAACTAATCATCCAATCGTCATAATATAATTTCACTTACACCACTCAAACTCCGATTCCCAGTAAAAATAGAGTTTTGAAGCCTTGGATTACTCTTGGAGTACTCCGTTGCATTAAAAATAGAAACGACATGCAAAGAAAACTAAAATTTAATCCAGACGATCAGATTCTTAAGATAACATACAAACGTTACCGGAATTATTGTAATTGCTTAATAAAAAAACTAAAACGTAATTATGAGAGAAAACAACTAGAACAAGCTGTCAAAAACCCGAAAAAACTTTGGAAAACAATAGATTCCATTACTCAGCGTAAACCACCTAAAGAGTTTAGTTTAGACCTACTAAAAGTAAATTCTTCTCCCAAAAAATCTGCAGATACTGTGAATACTTACTTTGCCACAATGGGACAGCAGTTAGCTGAAGCCATTATTGCAAACACACCAATGCAACCTACTGAATCCTATTCAATAAAAAACCATCCAGTTTCATCGTTTGTTCTTTTTGATACTGACCATACGGAAGTTTATGATTTGCTTATGTCCATGAAGTCAGAGAGTGCACCTGGGTATGATAATATACCAACACATTTTCTTAAAAGCGCTCATAAAGAGATTGTACCAATTTTGGTTTACCTGACTAACCGATGCTTTGAGCAAGGAGTTTTCCCATCTGTTTTGAAACAGGCTGTTATCACGCCCGTGTACAAAAATGGCGACAAAAGTAATCCCTCGAACTATAGGCCAATATCGGTATTATCTGCTATAACAAAAATACTAGAAAAATTAATAAACTCGCGGTTAACTAGGTACTTATCAAAATTTAACTTTCTATCAACATCACAATTTGGTTTTCGACAAGGCTTATCTACAGAGGACGCAATACTGGCACCGACTTCACAAGTAGTGGATAGAGTGGATTCTAAGAAAAAATGTTTAGCTGTTTTCTTGGACCTCAAAAAAGCCTTTGACACAGTTTCTGTGGCAATATTAGTGCAAATTCTGCACGATATTGGTATTAGAGGACGACCTTTGGATTTACTTAAAGACTATCTTAGTAACCGCAAAACACGTGTTAAAATTGGCAAAATCATTAGTTCTGAGTCTACTGTTAGTTATGGAGTGCCGCAGGGTAGTGTTTTAGGTCCTACTTTGTTTCTGGTTTACATAAATAAACTCTGTAACATGCAAATAGATGGGGGTCACATTTTTTCGTATGCAGATGATACAGCCGTTGTCTTTACTGCTAACAACTGGGAACGGCTAAGAGTCTGTACGGAAGAGGGTTTATTGAAAATAGCAAACTGGCTTAATGTAAATCTTCTTACTTTGAACATCTCTAAGAGTAACTACATTTGCTTTACGAAATATAATAACACTCAGCCTAAAAACTTTACCGTCAAACTACATACCTGCTACAGCTTATCTACAAATTGTTCCTGTGCAGAATTAACTAAGGTTAATCACACCAAATATTTAGGCGTCATGATTGACCAACGTCTGTCTTGGTATAATTACGTAGAGCTGATCATGAGCAGAGTCAGAAAACTCATTTGGACTTTCAAGACACTCAGACATGTAGCTGAAAAGGGCCTTTTGAGAAAAAAATATTGCGCGTTGGCTGAACCAGTTATAACTTACTGCATAATCGTCTGGGGAGGCGCAAACAAGACTAGATTTTTGAACCTGGAAAGGGCACAAAGGGCACTTCTTAAAGTAATATTTTTCAAGCCATTCAAATTTCCAACAAACAGTTTATACACTATAACCGACATCCTTTCAGTAAGAAAACTATATTTAATGCGTATTGTTCTAAGAACGCATAAATCACTTCTGTATGACCCAGATAAATGTAAAGGTAGAAGAACAGTAAATGTTAAACTCTGTTTTCGCTAAAAGACATTATAGCAGGCAATCTGCAGACTTATACAATATGGTAAATAAGGATATAAAAATGTATCCCCTTACATTTTTCCAGTGCAAAAAAGCTTTGATCAAATGGCTTATGTCTAAAAACTACGACGAAATAGAGGATTTAATTCGACACGCGCAAACGTAATAGGTGCTATTTAATACCTAGAAAGAGATCTACAAGCCTAAGTTAGTGAAAGCTATCATGCTGATAACCCATGATGATAGCTTTCGATCCCAAGACCTTGTCGTAGGGCTAACAACACACACACACACACACACACACACACACACACACAAACACACACACACACAAACACTCACACGCACACACACACACACACACATATACTCTCACACAAACTTAATATTGAATAAATAAATTGTATGTACAATATCAATAGTAAGTACGGACAGTTTGTCTCCCACACCGCAGCAGTGTATTAATTAAAAATTAAAATATAAAAATTGTAAAATAGTTGTAGATCATAAACGAGAATGAAACGTACAATATCACAATTTTCTAACTCTAACAGTATTTTCCAATCATGTTACTATATATAAATGTGTATTTGTTCATAGGAATCTGTTACTGCATGATCTGTTAAGAAAGAGCGGTGTTTCCTAACACAAGCAAACTCTTTGCTTAAAAGGAAGCGCCCAACCCTAACCTGTAATAATTACCTACTAAGTTACGCAATAAAGATTTTGTATTTTGTACTTATCTATCTAGTAAAATAAATACTCGATAACATCACATGCCTTGTCCTGATTTAACATAAGTTCTCAAAGCACTCGTGTTATCGAAATCAGAAACAACAGTGGTACCACAACACCCAGACACGACAAAATAATCTAACCCGACCGGAGATCGAACTCGGGATCATCAGAGCTTTTACTAGCCAAAACTTGTACCTTCGGTATATACTTAAGGATTAAGTGACAGTCAATTTAATATTAAGTATATCTAGTTTATAAAGCATTACATAAATGCACCCTACTTAACGCACACAGTATTCATACTATAATAAATAGGTAGGTATGTTATCAATATACAACGTGATTTATGTTACGAAGTAAATATTCTAGGACCTTATGAAAAAGTGACATATTTCTTTTATTAGGTATTATTTAATATTTAAATCAATTGCTTATGTATACCTACTTGCTTCTTATGCTCAGTTTGTGCTCGATACGTAGTTTTTTTTATCTTAAACTACTGTTATCTGTGAAGACCTATAAGTGGTTTAATTGTTTTTTAGACTGTACTTTTATCATCCATTTGTGAACCCTGGTTTTCCTAAAATAAATAAATAAATAAATTTTGAGATCATAATAATAAACATGATATCAAACTAAAAATATGCGATAGCATACTTACCTCTACTTAGGTGAGAATGGAAACGCGTTTTATGTAATTATGTCTAAATATACATAATGATGTAAATTCGCTTATAAATATGATGCTAGAATATTTAAAATTCGTAACACATCACATTGTATATTTATACCTTCGAAGATAAAGTATGCAGGTACTTCAAAGAGTACCTAGAATTAAAAAAATATCTTACCTATACTAGCTCATTTACTAAGTATGTTTTCTGTGTTTGCATAATGGAGTGAGATTTGTTCATCAGTTTATAAATACGTTTATGTTACATCTCAAAAGAGTACCACTAATTGGAAATCTTTTCCTTTTTAACCCCGCGACAGACTCAAAAGGTACCGTAAGGCACCGCTCAATAGAAAGAGCATTCGCCTGGATAGCGAAAAGGCCCTGGCTTCGAGTCGCATCTGAAGACGTCGATAAATTTATGAATGCAGTATTTTACTTTTGACACCTTCGTCTATCGGTCTGTGGTATCGTAGCCTTTAAAAGCTTGAATCGGTTTTGATGTTTTTTTATACCTAAATAAAATAATATCCAGAATATACCTATATCCTATTTTGTTAGCGACATTCCGTGATCGTGGATTGGTGTAGTCTTACATACGTACAAAGTTTTTAATAATTTATTAAAAAATAGTTCAGGCTATTATTTAGTCTGTGGTCTGAGTATTATGTATACATAGATTGGCGGTATAAATATACTTATTCAATTAACAATGACATAAGTAGGGATATTTTATAAATTTCTTTCGAACTAGGCTGCTCGCATTCATTGAAATACCTAGTCTAACAAAATTCGTTACCCTGAGTGTGACCATCCGTATTTACCTATGTTTTTTCTTATTTCTTTTCTTAACTCGTTTCTACTTTTATAAAACTCTTCTTTCATTTTCCAGTAAGGTTATCTGTATCTATGTAACGGGGTCATACCAAGAATGGTGGTTTATTTGTGCACCTGTCCTCACCACCATTTCATGCATTCTTGGAGTATGGTCTTTCGTGAAAAACTCCTCGTCCCTATTCCGCCCGGAAGGATAAATACCTACTATATCTTACATAAAATGCAGGCAGATACCTCAACTAACATAAAGCCTGAAATGACGTCAAATCGACAATTGACGAACTTTGGTCGAATTCGTCAGTGATAGATGACCAATTGGACGGAATCTCATTGTTCCATTATTTTCAAATCAGAATTTGCAAATGGATTAATTTAAAGTTTTACTCAAAAATTTTGACATTCCTTTTTAAGTAGGTTGATTGATTTAGAATAAAGCAAATAAAAAAGCTGCATGTTAAAAGCTGCATGTCGCTTACATATTGGGTTTACAACCAAAAATCGTAATCGACGCAGTAAAGTCTTCGCAACGCTGCTAGCCCCTTAGCCCTTTTCACAGCGTCTTCTTTAAAGTCATTTTCCCTAGCGTCACACTCGTATATCATCCTATAAGAATTGTAAACCTCTTCCAAATACACACTGTCTTTAATTTTACGAAACATATTCGGCATTACATCGCGACTGTACCCGGCTTGCCAGGAATCGTCGCTTACAGTCCAAAAGTAGAGCGTGTGACTGTCTAGTGGTTAACGTCAGTCGTCGCAGAAAGTGACAGTTGGGGCGGAGTGGTGGTCCCTCTGGGGGACGAAGCACGCGCAGGCGGGAGGGCCAGGGGAGGACAGTGCGGACCCAGGGCCAACGGAACCTCCGCAAGACAGTCGCGCTCGGTCTCTGATATTGAGGATCGAACGCTGAGGGCTCCACCACGGCTCGTCGGCGCTCCCGTCGACTCGGTCCAGTCCTGGCTCTGGAAACAAACGCTCTTTATTGCAAATTCGCTCAAATCTGGGTCATACCTACTCATAGCACACATATAAACTCTGAAAGGGCTGTAGTTGATACGTTGTCGACTGTTCATTATTCCTTTTATAAAATTCCCTATTGCAACACACGTTAATCGGAATCGTAAAATATAAGGTACTTAACCTTGCCTCCTATATGGTTGGCGCCTATACGGCGAGGCCAAAGGCGATATCTACGGAGACGGACGATCCCTTTCCGACCTGGATATGTGTGCTGTGAGCCTATGAATGCCTATCATCTATAACGAAATAAATACACAAGCCTATAGTTGAGTAAAAAAACTTACGGTTCCTATAGAAGCAGTGTGTGCGCCTTTCGTGATCTTCGCCGATGAGCCACCATGTTTTCAACTCGCCTTTGCCCTGTTGAAAAAAAGTTAGGAAGTTATAGACTACGCGATATTCAGATAATCTTGCTGAGACAGTCTATCCCCATTTCGCTCTTTCATTCTGTGAAAGAGCGAGATGGGGCAGACAGGCTTAACAGACTAACTCATATTACACTACGCTGAGTCTTAGTAAGACTGTCTGAATTCCGCGTAGTCTAATAATAACCTCCTTAGGCACACAATTAAAAGATACATATTTTTAAACAGGCACTTATTTGACCGTAATCAATCAAAGCTGATTGATGTGTGGTGTAGACATGGTCTAGCTAGGATGGTTTATATCTGGGTAGTACCTAAAAGCGTATTCACCCTTGTCTTAAAAAGACGCAGATCGTAGTTTTTAGAGAAGATATTCAGGCAGCGAATGCCAGTCCTTTAATATTCACATCTGTAGGTTTACTCCGGATGACGATGTCCGGATTTAAACTGTAGCCGTCTTTGTCACTCATGCTTGCATGATAGAAAATACGGACAGTGAGTAAGGTCTCATAAAAGTGTCGGTGAAACGCTTTGTACGGGCAGGGGGAATACTTATCGATAACATATCTGCGATATTTTGGGGTGGTGAAGGATCTACGTACTGTGGTCCACCCCGGGCAACGACATCAATCACAAACTTTATTCTGGCGGTTGAACGATCCTAACAGCGGTGGTAGGCTCCGTTAGGTGCCGCCTGGTAGCTACCACCCTCCCACCGGAGCCCGGCGTCAGCAGTTTGCTGTGTTCCGTCGGTGAGTGAGTGCCAGAACCTTCTGGGTGAGCTCGCTCCACCGTCGACTCTGTCTACGCCACGTCTGGTTAGTCTAGTAACGAACCTATTCCAAATAAAAATCCCTCGTACCTTGATATTGATGATCCCCCTCTCCTTGAAGCGGTAGCCCCCATGGTGTTTCAGCAGCTTGTACGTGTCGTTGCTAATGTGTATCCTCTGCGGCTCTCCGCTCGACTCCATCCTGGCAGCTGTGTTGACGGTGTCGCCGAATAAGCAGTAGCGCGGCATTTTGACGCCCACCACCCCTGCTGCGCACTGGCCGCTGTGGATTCCTGAAGAAGAAGAAAATAACTTTAGCAATTTTGTTTTTTACAAAAGTCCGTTACCGACTTCAATGCTAGCGGTTGCCGGTTCGAATTTCGCAAAGGGCAAATGTTCGTTACATCCATTACCCTAGTCACCATAGTACAATATAACGCTTAATTTGGCACTAAGTAGTTAATTGCTGTACCTAATTGCTGAATCGATTTATTGATTACTTCACTAATTAATTATTATTTCCTTAACACATTTTTTAAATATCTAGGTAAAGACCAGACCATAACTTCTCGATATAACGGACAATCTGTTATCCTTATTGTGCACTCACCTATTCTAATATACAGTCTAGCAGCCGGCATGTGCCTGATCCTTATTTGCGGTACTGCATCCAAGACGTGCAAAGCTAAGGAAGCGACTTCTGCTGCATGCCTGGAGCACCTTTCAGGCAAGCCACCTACAACCATGTAGGCGTCTCCTATCGTCTCCACCTAGAGGTGAAAAAATAATATTTAATCCATACTAATATTATAAATCCAAAAAATGTGTGTCTGTCTGTTCCTCTTCACGCTTAAACCACAGAACCGAATTAGGTGAAAGGGGGTTAAAACTACCTACCTTTAGGCACCTAAAGACGAAAGTCTACAACCAATGTGTGTTACCAGTGGTTACATACGGATCCAAAATATGGTCTCTAACCAAGGGCCTTATAAAAAAGCTCAAGATCACGCAGCGAGCTATGGAGAGGGCTATGCTTGGAAATGAGGAGATACGTAAGAGAACTAAGGTAACGGACATAGCCCTGCATGTCATGGGCAATCAGCAAGCTTAAGTGGCAGTGGGCCAGGACACATTGCATGCGCGAAGAACTAATGGCCGCTGGGGCAGAAAGGTTCTTTATTGGAGACCATTTGATCAAAATACGCTTTTGATCAAATGGTCGTAGGGCGGCCACCGGCAAGATGGACAGACGATCTAATAAAGGTCGCGGGAACGCATTGGATGCAGGTTGCTTGTAACAGATCACTTTGGAAGTCTATGGGGGAGGCCTATGTTCAGCAGTGGACGTCTTGCGGATGATGATGATGGATTGAAACTTTCTGGCATATCGACCTCGCCGCCATTTTGTATTTTTTTTTTTCGAATTCTAGGCGCAGAATTGAAGTAATAAGTATCTACTCATTTGTCGATCTTTACCTTCAAATATCTCGGTATAGTGACACTTTAGGGGACTTTTTTGTTCCACTATCCATAAATATTACTTGCACCGTGCAAAAATGGGGCGGCGGGCGTCGATATGCCAGCTTCCATACAAACCCTTTAGGTATAGGTTATAGAGATAGTTTGAGTTCCGGGAAAGGACAGAACAGTTCTTATCGTCCCAATCTTCCTTTATGGGGGTTTAATGGGAAATACTTTTAAGCGGGCGAAGTCGGGGGAGACCGCTTAGTACAAAATATAACTAGTACCTAAAACTGCAGTTGCTGGTCGAATGTACATTATGTATCAAATAATATCTGCGTTTGATACCTATTTGACAAAACAGGACTAGTAACCATCTTAGGTGCATCATGACAATGTGCTTTTCTTCTGTGATATCAGTACAGTCTTGGTGTTAATTCGCGCTCCGGACTACATGACAAGCGGTTGCGGGTTCGATTCCCAAAAGGGGCAAATGTTTGTGTGATGAGCAGGACCATTTCATGTTTCAGCAGGCAATCGTGGATCTTCATTAACATTATTATAGGTTGTATAAGTAGGTAAAATGTCTATCCGTCGTATACTTTTAAATTTGAGGGTAGGTAATTGGTGTGGTGTGACTGCAGGAACAAATTTATTTGTATATTCTTTTAATGATTCCGATAAAAGTTGGCAATAAAGTGGTCTGAGAATGTGGCGGCTGGTAAGTGAAGATACACTACATGGTCTAAGGCTTAGGGGGCCCAAGACTGCAAATCCACCCATTGAGTACAGCTAATACTTACTTAATAAAATTAAACTTTTAAATACGATAAATTATTGATTTTAAATGATAGGTAAGCATTCACTTTGCAATCTTAATATTAGATATTTGCACTTGAAAAAACCTCTCTCCTCTGGTGGTCATTTTTTCAAGTGCAAATACCTATCTTATACCTTTAAATACATTTAATGTGACAATCATAAGTTTATACGCACCTTATATACATTGTAGTAGGATATAATCGAGTCGCAGCACGTGTACAAATCGTTTAGGATCTCGACCACCTGCGGAACAAAACTTTTAATGTTATGTAAAATAGCAATTTTATAACAATATTAACTTAGAATTTACTGACTAGTATTACACGCGCTGCCTACAGACCAAGTTTAATAGGGTTTACTACGTCTAACCCTAATTCCAACTCGCCCTAATCCAGTTTACCCACTAGGTAATAGGCTGACATGCAAATTAATATTTACTTTGTAAAGTTAACTACTAATTAGACTTTTAAGCTAATGTTTACCTTTTTAAGGTAGGATAAGGTTAAAACGTCTAGTTAACTTGAATCAGGCCGAGACAGACGTTGGAGGAGTGGATGCGTCGTGGGCACGGTCGCCTGTCCTACAGGCTGACCCAAATGCTGACTGGCCACGGCTGTTTTGGGGCGTACCTCGCCCAGATTGGTCGCGAGTTGACCGGGCGGTATCACCATTGTGACGGCCGCGAGGAGGATACCGCGCAACACACCCTCGAGTCGTGCCCGGCCTGGGCGAGGGAGCGCGAGGACCTCATCGCGGTAGTCGGAGGTGATTTGTCACTCGCTGCCATCGTGGCGAGGATGGCCGGATCCAGGGAGGCGTTTGCGGCCGTGCAAACCTTCTGCGAGAGCGTGCTCCTGCAGAAGGAGGAGGCGGAGAGGGTGCGAGAGTGCTGAAGGACCCCGGGTGTACTCGGTGCGGGGGTACCGATACGCCCACACGGGGTCGCAGCGGCGCGTGTGTGTTCCCGCGCGTCGTTGCTTGTACCGAGGAGGGGGCTGCTCTCCCATCCTCGAAGCCGGGCGGGGCCCTGTCATATTCGT
Organism: Pyrausta nigrata; assembly: GCA_949316185.1. NCBI lineage: Eukaryota > Metazoa > Arthropoda > Insecta > Lepidoptera > Crambidae > Pyrausta > Pyrausta nigrata. The sequence continues at coordinate 3,034,023 of OX438943.1, forward strand.
GGGCCGCAGCTGGGAGCGAGTGCGTGGTGGCATAGCGTCGGCTGAAACCCATGCACTCGCACCGACAACAGCACCGGAGGACACCGTCAGGTTTTTAGTGGGTTGGAGCCCCACATAACCCCCTCTACCATCCCCGCTGGTGGGGGGGTATGCACCGCATTTTCCTGACGCTGAAAAAAAAAAAAAAAAAAAAAAAAAAAAGGCCGAGACAGACGTACCAACTTAACCAGTTTAATGGTCGTTTCAAATTGGTTGGTACCTTTTCATCTGCAGGGTTCAGGATGCTCATATTAGTAAGTGAGAGATAAAGCTAAACGTCTTTTTTATCTTATGATGAACTGGATACTTATCTAGAGAATTGAAGTTTTCACAGATTGTATGTGGGATTCATTTTTAAAAATAAATACTAGATCTTACTTAGAAATATTGTACCTAGTCATGTACCAGTGCAAGCAAGACCGACCTAAGCCTTTTCGGTTTTCTAAAACCTGCTCATGCTGCCACCTTATTCCAATAAAGTTAGACTATCTTTGGTTTTTCAAATCAGGACTAAATAGGATCAGACAATCCATACTAATATTATAAATGCGAAAGTGTGTCTGTCTGTCTGTTACCTCTTGACGCTTAAACCACTGAACCGATTGAGATGAAATTTGGTATGGAGACAGTCCGAGACCCTGGAAAGGGCATAGGCTACTCTTTGTCGCAATATAAAAACATTTAGGGGGTGAAATGGGGGATAAAAGTTTATATGAAAAATCCAACTCTTGCGGGCGAAGTTGCGGGGAACCACACTTTGGTGACATGACCACGTGTAGGTAATAGATACATGATTTTAATTCTAATTGGTCAGCTCATTACTCACTGCTTTAACCAGGGTATTCAGTTTGTGTAAAACGGGGAAAGATGTTTCGTAAAAACAATTTACTCCGTCTATACTCGTAGTTTAATCCAGTAACATTGATGTATATAAAAATACGTAGTTAATTTATTCAATTCAATTCAATTTATTTAATATTTCATGTGTTATTTTTTATCTACTTGATAGACGACCGTCTTGGTGTAGTGGTTCGCGCCACGGACTTCTAAACCAGGCGGTTGCGGGTTCGAATCCCGCAAGAGGCAAATGTTTGTGTGATGAGCACGAGCATTTGTACCTAAGTCATCGATGTTTATAAATGTATATAAGTATGTCTATCCGTTAACCTAGTCACCATAGCACAAGCTCACGCTTAGTTTGGGGCTAGGTAATTGGTGTGTTGGTTGAAACAATTTATTATTTATTATTATAGGCAACTACCTACGACTAAATTAGTCGTAGTACAATACGTCGATATTATTAGTCAGACTAATAATATCCTTAGTCATTATGAATAAATTACTTTCATAAACCGTTGATATCTGGGCTGGTTTTTTGACGCGTCAAGAATAATTACGTAACAAGAGGCTCAACGGGATCAATTGTCTGTAAACTTGACCTTAAGAAAGTCACATTGCCCCAAACACAACGCCCGATTAATGACACCCAATTCACTTGTTTACGAATAGTTTTATTGCTTTATCCATCTTTTGTTCGCATTATTGCAAACGTGATCTTAGTTCAATATTGTAGTGCATATCTATCGTGTCTGCTTAGCGGAAAGGGAACATGTTATGGTATGGGGCACACATTTATTTCTATTTCTATGTTATTTTTTCAAGATGCAAAACAGATTACAATTAGGATTACACAGTTTACTTGACTTTGGCTTAGGGCTAAATTGTAACCCAACAAGATGCATCCTAGAATTGTAACTTCTATGATTATTATGTGATTTTAGCTTTAAATAACAAATTCAAAACAATGTAGGCAAAGGTGCATGAACAAAATTAATATCACTAAGGCTGTGATATTCCTACGGAAAACATTTAGATTTGGCGTAAAGATGTCGATATCCGGATGGGCCAGCAAGAGGTCGTTGTAAAGGCGACACATTCTGACGTATGGTTTGTAAAACGATGTATTGTTGCGGAATACTTGCAGAGAAGTTAATATGACTAGTTGCAAATAAGTTGGGATTCAACATTTCACATTCAACATTGACATGTTTTTTTTATCTGTACCTGAATATTGGTGGTTCACAAAACTTTCCAGAGTTCACTTCCCTAGCCAGTCAAGCTTATGTGAATAGCTTTGAAAGCAAAATAAAATTATATTTTTATTTTACCTAAAGATACACATTAATCATAATTAAAATTTTCTATGAAACTGTACAACAGTTTGTCGGCAGTATTTTTGGTACCACAAAAGAAAACTTTTTTTCTCTATTTTATAAAAAATATTTTTAAGCATACTAAATACCAATAGTAATAGTAAGTAAGCACAGAATTACCCAGTGGGACAGTGCTAACCTGCATAGGCGTGTTGGTGGCAGCCAGTCCTGTAAAGCCGACAATATCGCTGAAGTAGATAGTCACGCACTCGAAGCTCTCGGCTTGGACGCGCTCCCCTCGTTTCAGTGCTTCTGCCACCGTCCTGTAATAGATTAATGGATTAGGCCAGGTGTTCAGGCAACAGCGTCTTCCCAAATTGTGTAGCAAATTCTTAGCTCTGAATAATATCTCATACATATTTTTCAATTGCCTAGTCTATTTTATAACACTCGCCTTCTAAATTTGTACCGCCACTATCTATTTCTGAATAATTATTTTTTCACACCATTGGGCTTTTTCATTTATATCACACCATTATATCCTTCAAAGATATAACACCAGGGTTTCTTAAAGTGAGGTTCACGGACACCATTCCACACAATTTCCCATCGAATTTCTGTACAAACTTTCACCCTAATTTTCACCCCCTTTAAGGTTGAATTTAATTCTGAAATACGTCATTGCTAATCTCTTACTACTTAAATGCCAAAGTTTAGGCTGTGAGTTGATATATCAGTCAGTCAATCAGTCGTTAGGACAGTTTTTCTTTTTATAAGGTACCAGCAGTTCCCCACGACTTCGCCCGCGCCAAAAGTCAGATTTTCTATACGAACTCTTATCCCCCATTTCACCCCCCTGATGGTTTTATATCGCGACAAAAAGTGGCCTATATCCTTACCAAGGTCTCAAACTACTGTACCAAATTTCATTTGAATCGGTCCAGTAGTTTCGGAGCCTATGCAATACAAACAAACAATCAAATCTTTCCTCTCTAAAACATACTCGTAAGTGTAGATTTTTAGATTGTGTAGTAAACTTGGCTTTTTTCAGCCTAGCCACGAACGAACTCGCTGCGATCGTCGTTGTCGTCGCAGCTTAAACAAGTATTGTTTTGTTGTTAAAATATTTATCCTTAGAATCATTTAAATTGTGCAAAAAGTTTAAGAAACCTTGGATTTGGCCCTTACAAAATTAGATTTTCAAACCTTCTCAGGTCGCAATGCAGGCGGCATTTCAAAAGTCAAAAAGTTAAAAGTCAAAAATTCTTTATTCAATTTAGGACACAAAATGCCACTTATGAACGTCAAAATATCAATAAATTATGGCCCATATGGGGCAGAACTTGTCTCCTCATCTTTTTATTTAGCAGATCTATTTTATAATCTTATGGAGGAAGCCTTGCCATAATGTAGTGATTCTTACCGTGGCAACATTCTGTTCAGTAAGTCGTCTGTCCTCCTCTTCTCTCGCAGAAGTTGCTCCGTCCTGGCAGCGACTACTGCTTCCAAGTTTGATGCGTACTTTTCCATCATTGACAACATATTATCGAAAATGTTGGTCTTCCTGTATAAAAAGAATTCATATTAACTTGACGTTCCCCGCGACTGCGCCTGTCCAAATTTTGGATTTCTCACAGAAACTTTCATCCCCCATTTCACTCCTTAATTTTTATGTTATTTTATTACAAGATTCACAGCTCTAGTACAGTATATGTGATAAAAATTAATAACCAAATCTACAGCCAATAAAGAATCTTGATGTTTTTATATCGCGACAAAAAGTAGTCTATGTCCTGCCCAGGGTTTCAAACTATCTCTGTATCATCTATATCGGTTTAGCCGGTTTAAGCTTGAAGAGGTAGCCGACCTACATACACACTATCTAATCTATAATTTAAGAGCTATTCTCTTGTCAGTGGAGTCTTATTCATTCTTCCCTATTCAGTGCCATCTCCTTTACCTCCTGCGTACAACACAGCCCCAACCAATCTTTTTCTCTATTTGGGCCATGTATGACCTTTTTCGCCTACCATATTATAAGTGCATGTACCTTCCATATTAATATGTACTTAGTATTAAATACTGTTTTAGCGTAGGAATCCGTGGAACTTGAGCGACTTCGTCCGAAATTACTTTTGGTTTTACGTTGAATTTTTATGACATAAAGAAGCCTTGCCGAAGTCTCATCTGTCTGTAGGTACCTATACTGAAACCCATCTAAATCAAACCGATTTTCGGCTTTAATAGGCGAAGGCGGCGCGGGCGTCAGAAACTGGCAGACAGGTATATTCTAATTATCTTTGGATTAGGGTTTTTTTTACACCAAAAACTCTTAGGAGATGAATAATGAATTATTATTGGTTATTATTATTATTGGTTTTTAATATTTTTTAACATTTACAGTGTTCTTTCTCATTTACATAAGTTTAAAAAATAAAAAATAATTATTACTTAGTTTATGGAATAAAATCTTAGCCCTAGAAAATGATTATCAAAACTAATGTGTAATACACATAACTTAAAGTCTGAGAGACCTTTTATTCTAAGTATCATCTTGTAAAATAGATCAGGAGCCCTATTTTTGAATTCACTTATATGACAGTCTGTTGGCTAATGCGACCAACATCAATGTGATATAATTTACGTTACGTGACGTTTATTGAATTATATCGCTCGCCTTCTGTGACGAGTGGGTAGAGGCACTTGTTGCGGGTCCATGCGGTTCAGTGCAATCGATAGAGTGATTAAAAGTGAACAAAGATGACGAACGAACATTTTTGAGTCACACGTATGACATTCGGTCCCAAATGCGACTTAATTTTCACTCAAATACTAAGTCGCATGACGTATTTTATATTGGTACACAAAAAGGACAGGTCAAGTGACTAAAAAATGTGGAGTTTTAGTTTTAGACGAACGAAAATCAGTAGAAAACTGCACGTGAGTGATTAAAAAATAGAGCAACGGGAGCCCTTCTTTTGAATTTACCTACTCGTATGATATTCAAATGCGAATGCGAAATAATTTTCGTTAAGTTTATTCTATCGCTTGCTCGCCTTCTGTGACGAGTGGGCAGGTTGAAGGCAGATGCACTCGTTGCGGTTCGGAGCGGTCGAGTGCGACTGATCGATGATTAAAATGCGGAGTTTTAGATGACGAAAGAAAATCAGTAAAAATCTGCACGCGAGTGATCCAAAAATAGAGCTCCCGATCTGTTAGGTGTAAGTATGTTGGTACTAACTCGTGTAGTAGATTATCGGTTTGCCCTAGATAATTGTTTGCCAACAGAAAAGTTGCCAATCATTGTGTTGCGTAGGTACTTGTGTACAAATATAAGCTGGGACTCGCTAGTAAATATTGCTTACGCCCCATTATCATTAGGCCCCGTTTTCACCAGAGATTTGCGAGGATGTGTAGCTAGCATATGTTTGTTAAGACCCAATAATCGCTTCATTTACTTAACCTAGCTCTGCTCAGTTGGTAACACCGAGCTGCGCTAAGGCACAGAATACTAGTACTTCGTACAGAAGTATGACTTAGCAATTGTATTCAAAAAAATGTCTACTCAATGTCGTCAAAAATATGGCGTAATTTAGTTCGCCTCCGAGTCAAGCACATTTTCGTATAGACACCTACAAAAATCCATTGCAAGATAATTTTATAAGTACTTATTGCTCTGGAATATGATTCATAATACACTAAACCTATTTAGTGACGTAATATCACGCGACGCGATAAGGTTGACTGCTACGAGAAGCTTCTAACGCCATCTAGCGCCTCTTTCTAGTACTTTATTCATTCTCGTCCAGCCAGCAACGTAGCCGCGCGGCCGCCGGTGAATAAAACGCGCGAGCGTGTCACTGACCGGTAGCGACACGCAACTTGGTTTAGCCCCTAAGTAGGGGCTCCGCGCGTAGGTACGTTTTTGCTACTTACGCGGGGAGATACACAGGCCTGGCTAAGGCTAAGCGAGGATATAAGTAAGTGAAGTAATCATATTGGATAAAAATGATCGAATACTTAGCGGTCACCGACCACCTTCGTCTGCGCGGGACCAAAGAGCGTGGCGCGTGACCGCTACCGGTAGAGGTGGTCGGTGGCTTATCTGCGTGGAGCCTTACGAATCGACGATTCTGTTTTGTACAGATATTGTTAAAAAAACACCAAAATACAATCTGCTTATTTTATTAAGTCTCGATTACTAAAATCCAAAATACAATCTGCTTATTTTATTAAGTCTCGATTACTAATGTTCTCCTGGCCGCATTTCGACTAGGCAGTCAAGATTACTTACATGCCAGCATGCATATCCTTCAGCCTGACCCTCACGAGACGCAACTCCGGGCGCCTGTCGGGTCGTTCACTCCAACACTCGTTCAGGACCGCCAACACAGACGCACGGGCAGCCAACCCCCCCAGAGGGGGCCGAAACAGAACTCCCCCAATCGGCTGACGCACTCGCCCAATTATTTCTAAAGGAAACACTTCAAAATTACTCCGGGCTATAAATCATTTGCTTGAAAAAGTAATCAGGTTAGTTACTTAGGCTAAGTAAAGTAACGATTTTATGAAGAATAACTAAAAGCGTTATTACCCCACTTCGGAAGGAGGGTTATGTTTTTCGAGAGTATGTATGTATTGTTTGGCACGCCCTACAGCCCAAACGGCTGGACAGTTTTTGACATATTATAAGGTGTCGTTGAATTTTGTGAGGGTGACATAGGCTATATAAATTTTAAAAATGGCGCACGCAAATGGAAATAAAGGGGGAGGGGGGATTAATTTTTTCCTTACCATAGCAATATGGGTATCAAATGAAAGCCAGTAAAAAGTCAATTTCAAAAATATTAAATTTTTTGCAATCGGGTGTTTTGTTTTTTCGAAAATTATTTTTACTTGTTTATTAATTATAACTTTGGAAGCCTCAATCGTGACGTTAACGGCTCTAAACAAGTTTAGGGTACTTTTGGGCCTGCACAAGTACACTCGGCAGCACATGGAGTTTTACATTTGGACAACGAAAACAGATTTTATTACGTAAAGAATTGAGGCGGTCTCAATATCAACATGTATGGTCTGACTTGCGGCCGCGTGTACTTACCAGTAGGCCTCTAACTCAATGGTTTTTCAAGTGGCTTTAAAACTGACGCTATGACGTTCGGAAAGCAATGAGACGTTAGTTTTTAAGTCAGCAATAAAATAAAATATATTTTAATTCAGACAAATATAAGCTAATGTCCTTAGGATGACCGCAATAGGCGGTAGATTTGCTGGTACCATTACACCATTTCGTTTCTCATCTTGTATTTTCCATCAGTTTAATAAATTGTGAATTGTTGGGGGACTCGAACCCACGACCCCTAGCTATGTATCTGGACTCTCCGAACTAAGCCACAGAGGACGTAAGTCACTCGGCGTATTTTGTAAGTGCTTGTTACGCCATTGAGCCGGCTTTGGAAATGACTCGTGAATAATGAATAATAAATCTTCTCGGAAGCTTGACAAAGACAAATACACAGTCTTATTCAATTTACTCATGTATAAAATATAAAGGTCCGAGCCCACTCAATGCACCATACCTACCATCATGATGTGTTGTACATATAGGTTTGAGGTTCAAATAGAATTTCGCTCACAAAAATTAATCGACTGTGTGATCCAGTGGGACTCAAACCCACGTCCCTTCGCTACCCGGGCGAGTGCTCTTACCAACTGAGCTACGGAGGACGATAGTCAGCCGACGAATTTTTGTAAGTGCTTGCTACGCCAGTGAGCCGGCGTTAGATTTCATCAATACTTGGGGAATGTACCTGCATGTATCAGATGAAAATATTTTTACAAATATTTAACCATCAGTTAAGGTATATGTAAAATATTTTACCATAAGTTGACTGATGGTTGGACTGCTAACATACTTATTAACAAGTTTAGCTTAATTAAAAATCAAATACTGAAGATAGTAAAATAATATCACTGACTCAATATTCTGTGAATATTTCAAGCGTCTGCGTGTTGCCGTTTATTAATATCGAGCAAAAATCGGTTAAAAAAACACGTTTGTTGTATGCGAGCCCCCTCAGATGTTAATTGTATTCGGTTTTATAGTATTTGTTGTTAGGTATAGCGGCAACAGAAATACATCATCGATGAAAATGTTAACCGTCTAGCTATTACGGTTCATGAGATACAGCCTGGTGACACAGACAGACAGACAGCGGAGGCAGGAGGATAAAGATCATTTTGTATTGTACTTATAGCATCATAGTATGATACGGTGAAGTGGGCACATAGTACATACTTACATTGTGTACAATGTGCACCTAAATTTCTTCTAAACCGATCGATTGCGGGTTCGAATCCCGCAAGGGACAAATGTTTGTGTGATGAGCACGAGCATTTGTACCTAAGTCATGGATTTTCATTTATAAATGTATATAAGAATGTCTATCCGTTATCCTAGTCACCATAGCACAAGCTCGTGCTTAGCTTGGGGCTAGATAATTGGTGTGTTTGTTGAAACAGTTTATTTATTATTTCTTTAAAAAAGAGAATTAGCAGCAAAAGCCTACATACCAGCGTTCGTCAGGTTCGTATCGCCCCATGGTCCGTTCCTGCCCAGGATCTCATAGAGTATGATCCCAAAAGAGTACACGTCGCCCTTCTGCGACCCTCTGGGAGGTGGATTCGGATCCCTGAGCAACTCTGGCGCCCTCCACAGCATACGTCTTTCCATACGCAAAGCGTCTTCCGAGTCGGTGCAACCACCTGTTGGAAAAAATCATCTGTTGTAGCCATACACAATACATAAAGGTTGGCTGCTAACCACTAACCTCTTTAGTACAAGTACGCTGGACTGCATACTGTCAACCTAACAATGAAGCTATTTGATTATCGCCATTTTAGCGCTGACGGCTACAGTGAGCGTGTAGTGACCGTCCACGGAACTATTGACATAAACATATGGAAGTTACTCTATTTTAGTTCCCTGTACAGTCAGTAGGGGCGCTTTGATTCGGCACAAAAATTATCTGTCATTTATTAGAGAATGTTAAGTACAGCGTACTTGTAATATGGAGGTCAGTGCTCCTAACCGACCGGACAAAGAGCATAGTTTAGGGGGAGTGTGAGGCTACGTTCCCTCTCGTCCCAGTACTGTGCAGAATTAGGACCCAGGTATTATGATGTACCTACCAAATTGGTACAAGAAACGGTGTGCCTACCGAATATGTCAGTTTAGAAGAATTTCTTGGCAAAGTCATATAGTCGTAAAGCCACTTTTGCTACGTTACAATAAAGTGGAAATAAATGGCGTTTTTAGGGTTCGTGCGAATTTGCTGTATTTTAAACTACGTGAGCCACAAACGGCACTTGTGATAACGTGTGATTGTGGATACGCTGGACAGCGGAGGTGGCCGGCCCCGGAGAGGAGGGCCCAGGACGCGAGACGTGAGACGGTGAGTGTGCATGTTTCCTTCCATTCCACTCATATGAGGTGTTTGCAAGTACTTTTCTGTGGACAACAGAAATACAGTCCAATTCTATTTTTATCGAATATTTACCAGCCTTCTCCGCGTGATGGTGGTTTTTTTTTGGCGCCACCACCCCTTTTTTGGTAGTAGCATAGTTTAAAATTTTGATACATACGTAATCTATGATGCGTAGCACCCGCAAGCTTTTCAAAGGTTTCCGGATGCTACGTGATATCACAGATTATGTAACTCAATCCTGCGTGAGTGATCATATCGCACGACTCTAAAAACACCCTGACGTCATGCCGCGGGACATCCTTTAAAAACCTGTAACCCTATAATTAATCTCATCAGCATCCTCTCACATCATCTATTATGTAATATAAAAGATATTTGAATAGAAAACCACAGCCAAGTTTCTTTCAAAACTTTTAGTTTCCTTCCTGTGAATGAGTTTGTTCATGTACCTAGCGGTTGTCTGGAAAAAATCGCTTATAGCCACCGCTTACATTGTACCTACATCTTTCAGTGTTAATTGCTGTGCTTTTATTTATTCCAGTTCCATCATCTATCTATCTAAAAATAACTCAACGCTAGTAAGTAATTCTTGTCCTTCAGTCTCTGCCCTTGCCGAGATAATAAAAAAGAAATGGAGTTTTTGACGACATGAATAGGTCCTCAGTACTTACTTTAGCCAAACGAAACAGTCACGTCACAGTTAACAGATACAAATGACCATGGTCGTTCCCAGACCCCGTTTGTGCGATATTAATTTACCTTGGTTGTAAGTAGCCGCCTACAACTTTGAATGTCCCATACAAAAGCTGTAATCCCGTCGTATCATCAGACCTTTCTCCATTATCCAGAGATGACGAAGTTAATTTCGGAGCAAAAATTTTAGTAAAAAGTATCTGTATTTTTTTATACCAGACACTTAATTTACACACTTCAGGACAATGACTTAACATTGCTTCTCTACATTACATTTAAAAAAAATCGTTTCGCTGCGTCAATGTACCTATGAAACAATCATCTTAGTGTTATCCCGGTTGTGCACTCGCGCGCGAAGGCCCTGGGTCCGCTCTGGACCATGGTCCTAGATATGGGAGATTAGGTACCTAACAGGGTTAGGTTACAGTGGAGCGACTGCCGCCGTCTGACTTCCGTGTCCCTCTTAACAGGGAAAACTGACCAGCTTGGATCATAGTTACACATTAACTTTGATCCTAGCTGGTCAGCCTGAATGCGCAGGTTTCTTCACGATGTTTCCCTTACCGTAAGAGCATCGGTTAGTGGAACAACTATTATACGTACATAACTTTAAAAAAGTCATTGAGTCAAAGGCATGAGAGGCAAACGCGCTAGCCACTGCGTCACCGTTGATGCGCGATCTGTACCTACACGTATGTAAGGTTTTGTGTGGATCTGTTGAAATTCAACAAAAATATTAAAGTGTGTGGAAGTTTTCTCGAAAACGCTGCCGAATCCGTTTCAGATACAACAAATTGTAAATTATTTTTCTTTTATATGTCTACAAAGAAGTTCACGATAGCATATGTACAGTGGGAAGCACGTCAGGTTACCCAGTTGAAACATATTATTTTCTCATTAAAACACAATTTTACGGATTACTTCGCGATTTATTTACATTTTATTTTAAACCTGACGTTTCGAACACTTTACAGCGATCGTGGTCACAGGGACTCTAAGGTATTATTTGTCATTACAAAGTTTTGAAAAATTTAACTACCGTCACTCAATAATATTAATTTACGTTCCTATTTACGCAGAAAGAGCTAACCGTGTCTTGAGATCTTGCAGTGCTAGGTGTTGCTTTGGTTTTTGCTAGAATAGGATCCCATGCCAGTGGAACTTTCCAACCATCTTCTCCATTGAAATTTGGATGTTTTTTAATTAAATTAAATTTTTCAAAACTTTGTAATGACAAATAATACCTTAGTCTCCCTGTGACCACGATCGCTGTAAAGTGTTCGAAACGTCAGGTTTAAAATAAAATGTAAATAAATCGCGAAGTAATCCGTAAAATTGTGTTTTAATGAGTTCAACAATTCGCGTAAACGTAAGAAACAAATACATATTATTTTATTACGCAGGGAATAGAGGTGGTTCCAGGTCAAAGTGAAGTATTCTGACGTGCAGCCGTGTGTACGTATATCTTTTATGGATATTTAAACTCTTTAACTTGACAATACCTAAGCAGTTTTGAGACTTTTTTTATTTATTACAAGACAGAAAAACTCAATCACTCTCTCTCAGACACAGCTCCGGAGTCAGGAAGTTGGTGGTGTTAACACCCTCGTGCCTCGGAAAGCACGTTAAGCCGTTGGTCCTGCGCCTGATCTCTCTACGGTCATGTCGGACTGCCGTCTCACTGAATTATGAGAGTGAAGGAACAGAGAGTGCATCTGTGTATTGCGCACACACTTATGTCTTTATCTACCGCGCAGTTGGCTTATATCTATTGAGACTGGCCGCTGTAGCCGAAATTCGGCTAGGAGGACATTATTATTTATTACAAAAAGGTACCTATAAAGTCTGTACTGTTCCTACCTCAAACCAATTCATCAATTTAACTAGGTACTGTCTATGTAGGTATCCAGATTAATTAATCATTGGCCTTTTCATGGATGTCATTACGTTAAATGAAATATTAAATTCATAGCTGAATTTGCTCAACAAAATGTGCTGCTGTGTATTTAATCAGGGTGAAAAAGTGCGTGTCATATTTTACCTTCCTTGTTTTAAGAGTTTACACTATATACTTAACCCCTCGCTAATAATGAATTTGTAAGGTAGGGGCTAGTTTTAAAGCTGAATAAAAGCCTGGAGTTCACCAACACATGTCAGCCGGTTAACCATTTTTTGACATATTCTGTATGTCAAAATTCTGTGTGTCTGTTTGCCGGCTGTTTAAAAATTCGTGAATTCAGGTCTTATTGTATCTATTCTGTTTCCTGTTGTTTTATTTTATTTGGAAAACACTACAGTATCAAAAGCTTAATTAATTGCTAACTACAAAAATAATAACCATTTACGTGTTTCCACATATAGATAGCTATGGCTTGTTCAAAAGATAAACAGTAAATCCTGAATAAATAAACTAACAACTGAATAAATAAATAAACAACAGTCGATTTTTTTGGATTCAAATGGAATTGAGCTAAAGTTAAACCGAATAGAAACTAAAAGAAACTAACAGTCAGTCAGTGCACATCAAACCAGTCCTGAGATAAACGCCTTTTAATACTATTTATGCTTGAATAAAATAAGTCTATATAGGAATCGCCAGCCAATATATTGAACGCGTTAGCAGATCGAATGACGTAAGAATTATGCCTGTACTTAGTATAACTATGTGGAACGAAAAGAAGCGCAGTTCTTCTCAAGGTCCTATTCGGAACTCTCAGATGTATTAGTGAAAGTAGATGCGGGGAATCAATTTTTGACTGGGCAATTTTCAACAAGAATAATATGTCTGCAATGTTGCGCCTTTTTTGTAGTGGTAGAGTGTGATGTTTGCTGCACCTCGCCTCATAATCTTCGAGGTAATTTCTGCTCTTATACTGCAAAAACCTCATAAATTTACGTTGTATGCACTCAATCCTATTAATGTAAACATTGTACTGTGGATTCCAAACCTGTGAGCAATACTCGAGGATGCTGCGGACATATGCGCAATATAAGAGTTTCGCAACTTTTACACTCTGAAACTGAGAACAAGAACGCATAATAAAACCCAAGGTCTTTGTGGCTTTCTTAACTATATAATCAACGTGATTCTCATATGTCAATTTTGCGTCATGTGTTATACCTAAGTCCCGAATCTCATTAACTTTTTTTATTCCTATACCTTTAATCGAGTATGTATAAACTGTTACATTAATTTTGCGGCTAAAACATATACTGTAACATTTAGAAATATTCAAGTCCAGTTTATTTAGGTGACAATACTCCTCAAATCTGTCGAGATCGTCCTGAAGTAAATGGTAGTCGTTTAAATTATTTATTTGTTTAAAAATATTCATATCGTCCGCGTATAGTAAGAAATTTGAGTAGAGAAAGCAACTAGACACATCAATAATAAAAATGTTGAATAACAAGGGCACGAGCAACGAACCCTGTGGTACACCGGAAGGGACGGAACACCATCTTGAGGAGTAGCCGTTCTCTGCTACAGCTTGCGATCGATTTTCTATGTATGAAGTGAACCACCTAAAGAGATTACCGTGTGTTTTAATCTTCTAAATGAAATTAGGTACTTTTTTATTTTAGTAGGTAGTACTGTGAGGTGTTTTTTTTTCTCACGATCCTCTGAATCCCATGAATACCTATTATAACTTTACTAGCATCCCGCCGTGGCTTCGCATGGACACAATATTCATGTATTGAAAACCTTCCTCCCGAAACACTCGTATTAAGCCTTTATCCTACCTTATTAGCTATATCTATTGCTAAAACTGCTTCAAAATTCGTTGTGTGGTTTTATAATATGTAAGCGTACAGACACCGGGAGTGACTTTGTTTTATTATACTCGTAGATAAAGAAGATGAGTAGGTACATGTTTTTGATGGATGAAAAGAGAACGTCCAATCACTCATTTTAAGGAATTACACTTTACATACACCCTGTTGGTGATCAATTGCCTTTCACATACATGTCTGGCGCGAGAAATAGCGGCACGATAATGAATCCATAGTGGACTTGATTCCCGCATTCCCGAATACACTCCCTTAGGCTAATTAATTCATTCTGTCTCTTTTTATGCTGAAGAAACGAGAAGAGACAGACTACAATGATTAAAGTCAATTGACAGTTGCTAAGGAAATCACAAAATCTATTGGCTACTTTGTAGAGACTAGCAGTTTTCCGCGACTTCGCCCGCGCCAAAAGTCAGATTTTCCATACAAACTTTCATCCCCCATGTGGGTGACATAACTGATGATTTTATATCGCAACAAAAAGTAGCCTATATTGTACCTACATTGTAACTTCCAACATAGTTTTTCTTTATTTATATGTTTGTTAAGTGTTTTCTGGTTGCAATAAAGAGTATCTATCTATCTACCTGTCCTTCCCAGGGTCTCAAACTATCGCTGTACCAAATTTCATTTGAACCGGTCCAGTAATTTCTGAGCCTATTCAATACAAACGAACTAACTATCAAATATTTCCTCTTTATAATACTTAGGTATTAGTGTAGATATCAAACGATTACCTACGACTAAAAATTAAACGAAAACACGCAAGAACTTATAAAAAAAATGAAAAACTACATTATCTTAGTTTGACGTCTACGTTTCTATTCTAAAATGTTTTAGTCTGTCAGGCAGAAAGAGATGAATGAACTCAAGTTAGTGCTGTCGGGAATCGTATCCAGGGTTCTGCCAATTATTAATCGTCGCAGACAAAGGAGCATTTAACAATTTAAATGGAATTCCAATATCTGGAAAATTAATCTTGTCCTTTGCCACTTTATTCTTGTATTTGATCCGTAGTACCTAATAGATAGTCGATGCCAAAAAACAATGCTTTATTTATTTATTTATTGAGAAAAAAAAATCAACAGCACATAAATGAATATTACTTACATTTAGTATATGTATTGAGTATTTTAGGATATTTAGATTTAAATTGTAACGCTTTTTTTACTTTTGTGTCGTCCCAGACAGGACACGGTGAAATAATATACAAAATTGCATCATACAAAATACATTTTGTAACGATTGAAATCCGTGCTCTATCTGGGCCACGTACACGGCACGCGCCTAGGTCTAATATAAATCATCCCTAAATCGTGGACTTTCACTGTAAAAATGACATAAATAGCGTTGCCGCACTATCGATAGTTGACCTTGAAAACCATCTACACCATCGATAGGATACTATTGAATAAAAGGCCACTATCGATAGGACAAAATGAAATCGATAGTTGTTATAGTGATTTTAATATTGAACATCGATACTATCGATAATATTGCTGTGTGTCGATAGTATTTATATTAACGGAGCTATCGATAGTGGACTATCCAGCGTTAGGCATAAAGTAGGACGAGACTTAGTTGTAACTAAATGATTATTCATTTTAAAAAAAACTTTATAAAATAACACAAAATTACTTTTCAGGTTATGCAGTCCATAATCGCATATCTGCAGCACCCATCGGCTGTCCACCAAGCAATTGCTCGACGTCAGGTTCCCGTGGGAGATCAGCGCCGAGTCGTGCAGATACGTCAGTCCCCTAAGCAGGTCTGCCACCAAGCTAGCCATGAACATGTCGTCCAGATGCAGGTCTCTGTCAGCCAGCACTCGGGCGAGAGACCCGCGGGAGCAGTAGGCTGAGACGATGCAAGCAGAACCATTCTCGACGCAAACCCCGACGAAAGCTGTCAGGTTCTCGTGGCGGAGCTCTCGCATCTGTGGGTGGGAAGAGGCGTGAACTTGTATATTAGTGACGGCTCCCTTTCGAAAGGATAGCTTTGGAGAAGTGTATTCGAGTTACCTCACGGCTATGAATAAATTTCTACTTTGGAATGTGTAGAAATTTATTTATAGTGTTCTCCAAATATTACCTACTAAAATGTGCATAAAGCAAAAACAAGTCATAAAGTTAAGTGCGATCACTTTTTGTTTGGAAAACAGTGAGGTTCAAAGTGATTATTTCGTATTTTTCCCAACTTATTTAAACTTATAAAAATAAGAAAGAACATTGTGAGTGTTAAAAATATTAAAAAACCGGCTAAGTGCGAGTCGGACTCGCGCACTAAGGGTTCCGTTTCCGTGCCAACTTTAACTGAATAAGAATCCACTTACTTCCACTTAGCCAAAATACCACAATATTTTGTTGACAACAATAACTTTGTTTTTCATAGTGTTTGTATGTTTGTATAAATGACAAAGTTATGTTTGCGGTTGTTGAAAATATGCTTCATCTCAAAAACTACTAGTTCGATCTCGTTCAAACCAATTTTCGTTGAAAGACTTTGTTACGATCAACATCATGTATTTTTTTCAAAATTTACACTTGCTTAGTTCAAAAATTGGGTGGGTGGTAAAATGGGTATTTTACCACTTATATTACAATTATTTATATCATTATTTTTTGTATGAGCTTCGTAAAGCGGTTAACACGATACATCTACGTACCAAGTTTGAACTGTGTAATGCTAATAGTTTCAGAATAAAGTGGCTGTGACATACGGACGGACGGACAGGCATAAGGGACCAGACATAACCCTTATAGATATAAGGGTTCCGTTTTTTGCCATTCGGCTACGGAACCCTAAAAACTATTCTTCTAACTTACTCGAGCTTTAGGCCTAAAAACCTCTAACAGAACGTCCTTTGACGTGCTTTGCGAGGCACGGAGGTGTCAATACCACCAACCCGAAGTGTTTATGTGGCATACAAGGCAGAAAAAAAGTTTATTATTATCTACTTGTGTAGGTTCTTCATAATATTTAATTTCATAAAATAAATATGCTTCTGTTCTTTAGTAAAGGCAAAAGAATCTAAAATTACATTAATATTGTAATTATTCACCGTTGTTCGGCATTAATTAAGCAAATTAGTCTCCTCGATAAACAACAACATGGCCGCTGTAACACTATGAAAAATAGAGCGTCCCTTTGAGTTAAAACCGCTATACCCTTTTACACGTAAAATGACCTTAATTTGGTTTTTCATAATTAACACCTAAACTGTCTAGACTCTATTTTTCATTTGACGTGTGTTGACGTGTTTAAAATACACCGGCTTTCGCGGCATAGGATAGGCATACTTCGGGCTCTCGTAAAGAGATGATTTCTCTTGGGAAATGTTCGTACCTGCTTCCCTGGAATAAAATGGGGGATTGATCCAAGCCACGTCCATCTACGTACCGTCAATCACAGGTCATGTAATCCCTTCATTTTTTTTTCTTTTTTGACACAATGCTAATTTGCACCACCTTTACTGTCAAAACCCATGAAGCCCGCGGGCGGGTTGATAACAATTAATTTTCTATTGTGTCTGGATACTGCCATGATACGTGAAGGTTTAATTTAATCGTTTCTATAACAATAACCGCTATTTTTCGTATGGAGTTTGAAAGATTTTTAACCCAGCCTTAAACTCTGACACTTACACCCGTATTCTAAGATGTTTACTTGAGATTTACTCCGCTCGGCCTCAACTAAGGTCAAAGTCAAAGTCCTCAAAACCATTTCGTGATTTGTATTCACAGGGGTCACGTCTTCCTCAACTCATGATGAAGTTATAGTTTGAAGTATGTCAAGTTTATAAATGGATTTTCGTCGTTCTTTAGTGTTTTCAGCGTCGCTCAAATATCTCCGTGCAGGAAAATCCTAAGGATTGTCATTTAAATTTAATCTTTCAAATTATAATTTGTGTAAAATATTGCGTCACGATCGATTTATGGCGTTGAGGAAGAGCTTAGGGTAGATCGCGACATACCTTAATTTTGACAATTGATTCCTCGACTCATACTCAACTCCAGTGTCAAGTCGTAGTTTAAGCGATAATTTATAGGTAAGTACGCATACATGGAATTTGAGTATACACTGGAGATCAAGTGATTACAAGCTGTTTCGTGAGTTGTCTAAAAAGGTTTTTTGGAGACTTCTCACCAATGATAGTGCATTTAAAAAAATGTAGATAGGGCATTAGCGCGCGGAAATTAATGGGGATCCACACGCAAAGCTTGATGCAGATGGCGCTAGCATAGATACGGCTATGTTAAACATTTTGCTATTGTTTATGTCGGGCTTTTTCGTATCTAATTTACAGTTTTTTGTGACTATCTCTTGTTATTTCATCATAATGTATTTGTCAATGAAGTTATCTGAACTAAAAGATGAACTTCGGAAACGAAGATCAAACCTATCTGGTAAGAAAGCCGAACTTATTGCAAGGTAAGCATTTTGGTGTTAATCCAGTTTTATTACTGTAAATGTTACATTTAATTGGTTGTTGGAATTGTTTTTGTTGTATTTATGTTACAAATTAACTACATAACAAGGTTTTTAATAAATATAACTAAAATAACAAAACACGTACATGTTTGTTTTTAGGTTAGAATTCTACGATCGGAACCGCGATGATACCGGGAATTTTGGTGTCGTAGCTTCACAATCTAGATAAACGATGAATGTTACCGATCCAGAAGCTTATCATGATGTAAATAGTTCCAGTAAACTACCTAAAATTAATTAATTTTCTTTTTATAGCTGTTTCCCACTTATTTTTTAAAACTGGGTCTTTTAGAAATAAATGGACACCATTATTGTAACAACCTAGCACAGCACATAACGGCATTATGCTTTCGTAGATTGAAAACACAAAAAAAAATACTCAAAAAGACACAACTTCTATACTGGAATGACAGATAGCTTTGGCCGCATCAACAATGTGCCTAAAAAACCTACAGGGAGAAATTGGCAGTGTGGATCCCCATTGCCTCAAATTGTGTAATTTGCACAATATTGAAATTGAATGCAAAATTCAAATATGACATTTGACACGTAAAAGAACGACAAACTCGGAGCATCAAATTCGAATCGCCGCGCAGTATGAGATGACAGATCTACCTATTTTTTAAATAAATACACTGTCAGTGCTTCTCACAGGGCTACGTACTCGTAGCTGATGCAGTAAATATGTAAGTAAGCATTTTTTGTTTGTGTCAGTATTTAATTTCTACAATACAATGTAAATAAACAACAGAGTTAGGTAAGTAATACTAATCAAATTAGTTGAGATGAAAATTTCCAGAAACATTAGATGACAGTGAAAAATGGCGTCGCCTCAAGACAGTTTGTTGACGGCATTAATTTGTTAAAACCTCATTAATAATTTAACGTAGAAATTAACCTTTCTTTTTAATGTACCCTTGAGGGTAGTACAAAAGAAGGAGAGTTGTCACTGAGTTTTGACAAAAAAGCTTCTTTTAGGAAAATACTCGTGTAATACAATACATCTAAAAACTGTAGAAAGTTCAATTCTGTACATAGTCATAGGAGGCACGCGGCTATCATGGAACTAATGGGAGAGTATGGAACCCTTTTCGAGTGATGCGTTGTGGCCGCACGCAATTCCATACATTCCTACAGCTCCGAGATAGGGTTGCCCCGAACCGTTTGGTATTGTCCGTTATTTTTTCGCGACTCATTTAGCAACCCTACTTCGAGATAGCAGCGCGGCCACTAGAGCCACATTTGGCTTTACACAAGCCGCAAGCCGCATTGCTTCGAAATCTACCGTGCGCAAAACTATTTGTATTTCTTTGACGATGACTGTACACGGACCATTAACTAATTACGTAGGACATTCCCTGTGCAATGCACGCTATGTATTTCACTAACACTCGATGTGGGTCAGAGTTCTCCCGACAAGTCATTTGGTCCAGAGAGTAATTGCACAGCTCATTTGCCTTGCAGTTTGTTCAACATTGTTCGTAAAGCAGTTATTACACCATTCGATTTATAATTTATAGCGTCCTAACTAGGAAAGCCTTTGTTGAAGGACAAACTGTTGATGAGGCAAGTTAAGCAGTTGGTCCCGGCTAATATCTGTTGGTATTAGTCGTTAAGCCTAATCAGAGGCCCTAGGGCGGCCTGACAACATCTGACAGTAAGGTTTGTCTCTTGCCTTACAGACACCCCTCCACCAATCCGCACTGAGCCCGCGTGGTGGAGTATGGCTCGTACCTCCTCATAGTTGAGGTGAGGCCTTTTCACAGCAGTGGGATCTATATAGGCCGACTTTATTTTTTTTAAGCTGTTAATAAAAAATATTTTTTTAATAATACCTAATTACATTAGGTATTATCAAAAATTTCAATTTATAAATTATTTTATTTATTTAACTAGGAAGGTAGGAACCAATTATTGCAATTTTGCACACATTTTTACGAATGTGAACTTTTTTCGACTGCATGAGAATCGTGCCCCTGGATCCTAAATAGGCTACGATACGAGATCCGATTGGTTCCTACCTTTCTACTTTGGATCCTAAGTAGGATTCTACCAAGTTAAGATGCTACAATAGAATGGTGTAATGAGTGCTTAAGCGAAAATCCTCATCTCCTCGATTAACAAGGAAGGGCCTTATTCTGTCCTTCAAAGCAAAAACCAAATTATATTTCTATCCCACTCAGTAACAAGAGCCGATGAAGGCTTGCAGAAACCCTAATCATTTGAATAAGTTACATAATCTACTCAAAAGATCCTAATAATACTTGACAGGTGTATTTATCAAATGAATTACATTTCTGGGAGCTTTATTTTATTTAAACTTTTTGCACACAGTTTATTGTACTTTATCATTTTATAAAGTACTAGTGGTTGCCCGCGACTTCGTTAGCGTGGACTCGATAATACAGAATAAATCACACATATATCACCGTCAAATAATCATGGTCTCTCATTGTGTAGTCTGTCGTATGGTGAAGGGAGGTCACCATGCATCACTTAATGTATATACCCTATATTTTATTGTGGACTATATAGTTAAATAATAAACTAATTCTGTACCTTCATCTGCTATTTATTTCGAGTGAAAAAAAATTGTACACCCATAATAACCGTCCAGCCATCATGACCTCTTGTTTGTCCTGTGAAGTATGGAGCAGAGGGGGAACCCGTATCTCTGTTTGTAGTACTACTATCGAGATCCATCACCAGGAATATGTTTAAACTATAGTAGGCACATCAAGATTAATTCAGCAGATTTCGAATCTATAACGTTAAAGATCAATGAATAAATACATACATACTAACATACTGACAAAAATTAAAAAACTACATTTTTGTACTCTACCTAGTGTATATATTCTAGGCCTCGGAAGGATTTTTAATTTTTTTAAATCTATGTACAGAATTCAACCTTCTACAGTTTTATTAGTATAGATAAATAATATTCATGATTTTTCCTTGTATTTATTTAACGCGTTGTTGTCAAACAAAACTATTTAACTCTGATTACTGCAGAATTACTAATACTACTGGTCTTCTGGTTTGTACTTCCCAACCATTACATAAGTTCCATACCACTTCCATGACCAAGCCATTAGTTGTTCAGACAGACATCTACTACTAAACTTACCTGTTTCAGCTCTTTCTTAATTGCTCTCGTTACATCGATGCTTTTCTTTCGCAGCCGCTTCACAGCCACTATGTTGCCCCGGTAGTGAGCGATCGATGTATGTGCCCGTAAAAGGTCCATTTCTTGAGATACCACTGGCTGTAAACAAACGCCAATTAGTTTCCCCTCGAAGGACCTCTAGGTCCTGGAGTGCTCCTTTTGTCTATGGAAATATTTGCACAGAGACGAAATTTGAATCGCAAATAAATATAAAAAAGCATTGTGGAATTAATAAAGTACTATTGTTACCCGGCGTTTAAGCGTTACAATGGCGGATTTTTTGCTAGAAACCCTCTCAACATCCCTAGACCCCCCTACCAAAGTTTCATTACAATCTGATCAATGGCTCTGAAACATCTAGAGAACAAACGTTGTTTTTTTATATGTAGGGGAAGCCCGGGCAAGACGCATTAGTATTTACCCGGTTAGTTCAATAATATTTAGTATCAAAATTAAATAAATTTAATTGAGTTCATTTACGTTCATGGCTGCTCTGAAAACCAATCGCAAATACAGGAGGCAAAAATCTGAGGTGTTGACATCTACCCCTGTCAAAGAAGGGCAAGCTAAAAAAAATTAAAAAGTTTATGTAAAAAGACAGCAATAACTGAATTAGCAGACCCTAGCAAAACTACACATCTGCAAACAAGAACTTCCAAACAAGGCTTATCAAGAGAAAAAAATATATATCAGGTGAAGAAAACAAAATATTTATGTTTAGTGTTTAGAAGCATACACTGAATCACCTACCGGGGATTGGATCGAGTGCAATCAATGCAAGAAGCGGGCACACGAGGATTGTACTTTATATTCAGGCATATGCAGTTATTATTGTATTGATTGCAATGATTAAAGCAGTTATTACTGTACATATCCGTTTTGCCCTGGGGGTGTACCCGTTTTACCCAGGGGGGTGGGGCAAAATGGATATTTGGAAAGTTTTTTCTATTTATATTTTTTATGAAAAATTTGTTTAAGTTTCTTAGTTTTTTCTTTACAATTCTAAAGATGATTACCAAAGGTACAAAGTTATTAATAATGTTGTTTATTACAAATAAATGAGAAATTTTTGCATCTATTCTTAAGGTACCAGGGCTGCCCGGGCTACCCCTATAGAAAATAAATGCTGTATTTATTTTTAAAAACCAAAAGTATGTATTTCTACATTATGAGATTACATAGTACGCCTATGAACGCATAAGCAAACGACTGCACAATATGATTATAATGTAAACGTGTAAACCAAAATATGCAATTATGCAGCCCACTATACTATATTACTAAAGAAAAATACAATAAAAGTCGCTATCTGCCAACTAACGCTTAAAATTACAAAAACAGGAAAATTAACATAAAGATACAGAGTTATATTAACAAAGAGAAAAAATCAATAGAAAAAAATAAAGTTTTATGGTGTTAAAGGCATTCAAAAATAAAATGAACTTGGTGGTCATTTATATGCTACATATCCACCATAGGTTGTTTAGGGAGCCAACTAATAATATGCCATTTTTTCCCGTCATGAAGAGACCTTTTTTGCCCTAAGTTTATTTAACAACAACACCATCACGGCCAGTTAAAACAACAAATGAGTTTTTTAGATGAAACATAAAACTTTATTATCAACACTTCAGCAGACATTTAAATTTACATTATTTTGCAATGAATGTTAAAATTTTAGACTGGTGTATTGAAGCGTTTGGTTCAGATATCAGGCTTGTTTGTTGGAAATCTATTATTCGATAAATTAAACTATTCTCAAAGCTAGTTTCTGATATCTTTTGTTGACTGTTGTAGTCAATTTAAACTAATTGAAGATTTATGAGATACTGAAAACTTTAAAACAGACTGAATTAAATGCATTTTTTGTTATTCCGCAAGATCTAAAACGAATGTAGGTAGTCCAGTTGGAGACAAGTGTGTAAGTATGATAGACAACCACATCGATAACCGATAGGCACTTATAAAACTAGTATCGTTTTGTGGCAGTAAAAACCGGCCAAGTGCGAGTCGGACTCGAGCACGAAGGGTTCCGTACCATTAACTTACAGCATTAGACAGTAAAGGCAAAAAAAACTTTTTAAGTTTATACTGTTCTTTTGGAAAAAAGTATATATATTTTTATTTTATTTATAATTTCAAAAGTATTCATCACAGGATACCCAAAATAATTTTAAATAAGAGTTTTCGCGCCTGTTTCTTTACTTGAAGTATAAAGGTCGAAGACTTTAGAAATTGAATTTGGCGGGCTATATCTTGCAAATGGTAAAGCTGATAAAAAAGTGTTGTATGGAAACCTTACCTTATTTTCATAGTCCTTTTCAACGATATCCCACACAATGGGTAGCACTCAAAAAATAATTCACCCCCCGCTTTACATGTATGGGGAGGTACCCTTAAAAAGGGGTAATTTTATTTTTTTGTATTTTCAAAAATGAGATCTATATGTGAAGTATGCTCGAACCAAGTTACATGCAAATCAGTCCATAAACGTAGAAGATATTCTGATGTGACAGACTAGGACGGGCGGAACGGACGGACTGAACGATCTTATAAGGGTTCCTTGTCGGTCTACGGAACCCTAAAAAGTAGATTTATGGGCAAGAAAAAATGCCTAATGTTTTGTTATGTTTTTCTATAGATTTATCTAGCTCTGTTGTCAACAGCTTAGTAGGTTTTCCTAAATCATTTTTACATTTTATTTATTCCTATGTATATTCATCTAAGATTCCCACAGAAAAAGAATTATGTGCATATTTTACGATATAAAAGAGCAAACAAAACAACCATACTGGAATTTATTCAAGTAATCGAATATCGTCAGATTCTCTGATAAAGCACTACAACGTAGACGTGGAAGCCTGAATTTTGGGCGCTGTGTCAATAAACCACAATATCTACTAAGTAATTTAAATGTCTTGCACCAAACCTCACCTTGTCGTTGCTGCACGTCGATATGAACTTCAGATCTTTCGCTTCTATCCTCCAAAGAACCGAAGCTAGTTTCTGCTCGTATCTGTAGTGGCGGACGAAGAGTGCTGTGGCCAGAACTGCCGCTGACACCACTGCTGCTGCGGCCACCGCCGGAAGCACCTTGGGTTCTTTAGGGCTAGCGCACTTGGCACCATTGAAGCCGCAAGCTGGCTCTGCTACTGGGGGCTGCTCTCCGATCCAAGAGATCTTGCTTGCACCAACTAGTTCCTATGATGAAGAGTTTTGTAAGTCAAACCCTAAATAAGGTGTACCTATTTTATTATGTTAAGGTGCTTAACGAGGCGCTTAACACTTCTTCTCACTTTTAATAGGCCAATGCTATGTAAATCTTTGATTAGAAATTAACCACAACTAGTTTTAAGGAATCGATGTGTACATTGTGCTGTTGATATACTTAATTAATTAAAGAGTGGTGGAAATGAGTATTTTGGAACAAAAAACGTTGATCTAGTTTGGGCGACACCGATGAAAAGTAATGTACAAGTAGTTGTACGACTGTTAAAAATAGGCACTTTGTTTTATTTCTGGAAAAATTCTAATTTGACTGTCTGTATTTTATTGTAGCTCTTAAGCATTCGATATCAGAAATATTTAATCAGCTTACAAAGAAAGTTCTCCCAATCTATTCTTATTTATTTATAGAAACACAATACATTTTCTGCTGTGAAAGTTAGTTTAAGTTATAAAATGACAGGTGACGCGGGTTGGTGTCGTGAATATCTGACATTAGGTAGGTACTTGTGCTGTCAGTAACATTAACCTTGGAGCCCTAAAGCCTAAATAATGCCTACAAAGAACGTTGCCTGAAACTTCAGTTGAAGTTTTCTACAGCTAATTAATTCTACCTTATGTAAAAGTTCTAAACGTTGTCAAAGTTACAAAGCTGGCTTACAATGGAGGCAAACACCAAATAAATTATACTTAAGACATGCTTTCCGTTCTTAGTAGCCTAGTGATCAATCAACGTAGCCACCGGATAAGGAAAAAGGCAAGCTATCTGAGCCTTATAAGGTTAGTCGCTTTTTTTTTCAACAACCTTTAGTATCTTTTCAATTTAGCTTCTTATACATCAAGCGCTTGCCTAAATGACTAATAACCATGGACGTGACTTAGTTTAGTTCTGGAATCAAAGTAACGTGCTTTATTTAGGCTTTTACATAATGAACTTATGAAATGTTTTTTTTTTCAATTCCCGTTCCGTTTTATTCGGACAAAGGCGATTGCGCTAAGGGATAAAGGTTTTATAGGTTACGTATGCAGAATTGGCTATTCGACACCACCAATCGTTAACGTACTTTTATTGAACTATCAAAACGCTCTTCGTCCATAGATTTTGTATGGAAATAGTAAACTATGACGTCACATTTCACTATACTTAACTAACGTACTTTTTCTCGAGTTTAGCTTAACTAAAAATACTGCAGATAGTTACTGTATTAATACTGTTATTTTCTAGAAAAAGAGTTTCGGAATCATTTGTGGATAGTGTCAAGTACCCAATTGCAGAAACTTTCGCCCGACTCGCTTATACGTTGGGCGCCAGTGACTCCCAAACAGTATATTTTCTATAGTGTCTAGTTTCGTGGCAGTCAAAGAACTAACTAATGCGTTTTTTATTAAAATAAAACTAGTCATATCTCACAGGTAGCAAGTCGGAGGAGTTGACGTAGCGGAACGTGGCGACTGGCTGGGCACTCCATCCTCCTGGGGCATCCTCGTCTTCCACCAGCCCAATCACTGTGAAGTTCCCTTCAGCATCACCGGCGCTGTCCATTTTGATCTGGAGGTAAGAAAAGCTTTTGATTTTGGCTTTTTACTTTTTATTACTAAAGTCAGAAAGTAAAGTAAAGTTAGCCTATGTAAATCCCACTGCTAGGCTAAGGCCTCACCTCAACTATGAGGAGGTACGAGCTATACTCCACCACGCGGGCTTAGTGCGGATTGGTGTTGGGGTGTCTGTAAGGGAAATAATCTCCGTCTTCGGAAGGCACGTTATAAGCAGTTGGTCCCAGCTTATATCTGTTGATATTAGTCGTTAAGCCTAGTCAGAAGCCCTAGGGCAGCTTCACAGGATCTGACAGAAGGTGGTCAAAAAGTAAGTAATGCATACTGAAAACCAGCGTCGGGTCACGACTTAAGCTGAGTGGGGCCCTTTTAATATGGACATCACAGACGCACAATTGCACAGTCCGACTGGCTTACCCACATAAATTGTAATTTTGTTGTGTTTCTTGTTTTATAACCGTGCCCACTACGTTGTTTGTTTTCGTGTGTTATGTGATGTCCATTCATTAATAAATGTATTTTTTTTCTTTCTTTCATTTATATATTCATAACCCGATTTAAGGTTCGTCGAATGATTAACCTCCTCAGCAGTTTATTTGGGATAGAATTTGCCCGGACAGCGAAGGGCGTGGGTGCGAGTCAACCCTGAGACAGCAATGAATTTTTCAACGGAATATTTAACTTTTGTATAAACTTGCAATGAATAACTTTGGCTTTCTTGTAATGTTCTGTTAGTTAGTTATGAAAGCTTTGGTACGAGTATCATCCACTTTGAGTTTGAATAGGTAATGCTTTTGATTTTTCCTGTTGCTTCATCCATAATTGATTACCTACTAAGCCACACAGAGAATTTTCGAGTTAAATTGGTCCATGTAATTGAATCTAAATGACCGTATATAACGGCCTTGAATAATACATGTTGTTTACTGCCTCTGCCATAGAATACATAAGCATACTGCACATTAACTAAAAAAAATAACTAGAGAATATGAGTCTCTTATCTAAACGCCAGAGCGGCTTTTAAAAAGAACCTATAGTTAAATGATCTGAAATAGACCGTGCCAGGCCTGTGTAATTCCAGCGTAGGTAGCAAAAACGTACCTACGCGCGGCGACCCCTTGGAAAAGGCTAAGTCAAGATGGGTGTCGCGAGCGAGCAACGAGACGCCCACGCGTTTTATTCACCGGCGGCGCACGGCACTATGTGTGATTACGTTGCTGGCTGGACGAGCATGAATAAAGTGCTAGAAAGATGCGCTAGATGGCGTAAGTAGCTTCTTGTAGCAGTCAACCCTATCGCGTCGCATGATATTACGTCACTGAATAGGTTTAGTGTATTGTGATTCATATTCCAGAGTTGTAATAATGAAATTTTCTTGCAATGGATTTCTGTAGGTGTCTAAACGAGAATGTGCTTGACTCTGAGGCGAACTAAATTACACCATATCGTTGACGACATTGAGTTGATATTTCTCTAAATTTCATTGCTAAGTCAAACTTCTGTACGAAGTACTAGTACTTATTTTGTGACCATGCCTAGTTTGCCAGTTTTCTAAGGATTGTTTTTTAGGGTTCCGTAATTACTTCAAGAAAAAGAAAGTACCCTTATTGGATCACTTGTCCATCTCCCCATCTTTCTGTCTGTCAAGGTCCATTTTTTCTTAGGAATGCATGGAGGTATCAAATTAAAAGTAAAATTCACTGGCGTAGCAAGCACTTGCAAGGATTCGTCGACTGACTAACGTCCTCTGTAGCTTAGTTGGTAAGAGCACTCGCCCGGATAGCGAAGGGACGTGGGTTCGAGTCCCACCGGATGACACAGTCGATTAATTTTTGTAAGTGAAATTTGATTTAATTAAGTAACATCAAATCAAATCAAATGTTAATTTTGCATAAGTGTTAGAACATCAAATAATTATGTGACTGTAATGTATGTGCGGTCCTTTGAAGATGTAAAAAGATCAAGCATTTACATCAGCCAGTAAATGAGGCATTTAATAACATTTAGCAGGGGAATCAAAACCTATACTACCAATAGTCCTAGAAGTAAGGTCTCATGGAAATTTATCAACACAAGTAAGGAAAATAAGCAAACATAATTGTAATAATAATAATGTCCTCCTAGCCGAATTTCGATCACGGCGGCCTATCTCAGCAGAGATTAGCCAACTGCGCGGGACATATTATAGTGCACAAGTGTGTGCGCAATACACAGGTGCACTCTCTGTTCCTTCACTCTCATAATTCGGTGAGACGGCAGTCCGACATGACCGTAGAGAGATCAGGCGCAGGACCAACGGCTTAACGTGCTTTCCGAGGCACGAGGGTGATAACACCACCAACTTCCTGACTCCGGAGCTGTGTCTGAGTAATTTCATGACAGAAAAACTCAAACACTCTCGGCCTGACCTGGGATTCGAACCCGAGACCTCGTGGGTAGTACCTAGCGTGCTGACCACTAGACCAACGAGGCAGTCAACTCAGATAATAGGCCTTGAACAAATCCGGATCAGCTAATCCGGACTGGTGCCGATTTGATTGACCGTGTCGTCCGGTGGGATTTGAATCCATGACCTTTAGCTAGCTGACCACTAGACCAACGGGGCAGAAACATAATTATTGAAAAACCAAAACACCCGACTGCAATTTTTTTTTTAAATGGCTAAACTGGCTTTCATTTGATACTCATATTGCTATGGTAAGGATTTGGGGCTGTCGGGCGTGCCAAACAAATACATACATATACACATACTCTCGAAAAACATAACCCTCCTTCCGCGGTGGATAAAAACCCTTAGTTTTTAAAGTAAGTTTGCAACGGGGCCTTATATCCCCATACAGTCTTACATCAAATCCCTGCACAGAGCGATACGTCGTGGGTCTTAGAAGCTTCATCAGGTTCGTCCCGTCTGTTGGCTGGAGGCCAGCTCGCATCGCGGCCGTTGCTGCTCGTGCCCATAGAGTAACACCGTCGTAAAGGTGCGCAGCTTCTATCGGCACCTATAATCAATATTACATAAGAAAACCTGTCTATTATCCGACAAGTTTGTGCGCAACCTTTTTGCGAAGCGAAAAATTTGCGGGAGGTCTGCCTCGCCAATCTCATGCGACTGTCATATTCCTCGCTGACGTTTAGCAAGCCTCGATATATAAAAGGTCGCACAGGAACTTTTCAGCCTATAATGACTCCCCAATGCATAGTGTGTATAGCTATAGAACGTGACAGATAAACGTGCATAAAAGGTCGTTCACCCTGACCGCTAAAACCTTATGATACGTATCATTTGTTTTACTAACAGCTATTATTACGACTTTTGATCGATTTTATAACACCACGGCCACGTCGAAAAAAAATACCACCTCAAAACACAAATAAATGGTGGTGGTACATGCCAATTTTTGGGTTTAAAGACTAAGGTCGACCCGAACCGAGGTTCGTTTGTTAGACAGATTCGTATCACTACGGCTTATAGTTAGGGTCGCCGCGCTTCGCATACTGGCGTGCAGTGGTACACGGGTGACGGTCTGCAGGGATGACGGGTCAATGACTTTTTATGCACCGTTAAATGGCACGGACTATACATAGTAATGACAAAACAATTATCTAGGTAAGTATATGTCCTACCTACTAAAACTCATTTGCACAAAAAGAAAAAAAGCAACAATACCACCGCTTATTAAATATTTAAAATGACGATAATAGATGAGGTCCGGGGCAATCCAGCCGAAATGTCGAGAAGTGACTATCAAGTACTCATATTTCAAATTCGTGTTTAGAAACCCGTCTCTGTTATACCTACTATTATTTATTCTGTGGTTATACATATTGTAAAGCTTAAAGTTTAAAATCCAATCCAAATTCCACCGCTTCTCCCATGCCCATTGGCTGAACATAATGAGGTAGTAGTTTGAGGCTTTTACAAAGCGTTGGTGTTCAGAACTCTGAAAAATAATTCTCCAAGGCAAGCGAATTCGAATCCGACGAAAACGGTCTGCCTTATAGGGCTCAATTATGTTGTATCCAGAATATAATTCGTAGTCTACAAATGTGTTGTTTCTTTATCTACTATCTTTAACTAACTCTTTGTTTTCTTCTTTCGGTACGCCTTCCAAGTTTTGGGCTTGTCTAGCATAAGGTGCCTAATTACACTTAGAATATACAAAATAATAATTGCTTGGTAAATTTAAATAGTTACTTTGTGGTAATAACGGTGAGAATCAAAGTTTAATTCGTGATTCGAATAGAAGAGATTCAATTACCAATTATTTTGCTTATGCCTTTCATAGGGTTGGGAACAAAAAACTTATAAAAAAAGCCTGTTGCGTCCTTCAATCAGGCAGTTCATCAGTATACCTACGAACGATGAAATAATGATATTAAAGTATTTTAACAAACTGCGCATTGTATCCAGTAAGCAGTTGAGTTGGATGTAAATGTAAGTGTAAAGTGTTGTCAGGTTTCTAACAAAACAAGCCTATTAAAAATAACCAACCGATGTATAGCGCTGGAGGATCGTGTGCCGCAAAAAAGCTGATACACTCATCAATTTAAGCTGCTCTCTGACAAGGTTGGCAAATAACGCCAAAATAAATTTGTATGCGCCCAGGGATCGGGTGCGGCAAATAAAAACATTGCGGCATGATGCCTGCGTGGCTTATGAATGAATGAGGAAAAAAGAGGATTGTGAAAAAGGTCGTTCATTCGTTCAGTAAGCGCTGAAATGAGGAGCGGAATAATAAACACTTTCTATATTTGGACAATTGAGTTTAGCCTATCTGTGTCAATGTCACTTTGCAGTGATACTGAAAAGACATGCTTACCCTACATCACCCTACATCTACATCAACTGAATATGTGGTACCTATGTTGTTAAGTAGGAATCGTGTGTAACACATTTATGACTTTAAACTGGCCACTTAAGCGTACCGTACCATGACCGTATCTGATACGAAAACCAAATGCACATGACATGGACAAACGACCCTTAAACCTCACGAAATGAGCGTACCTCACTGTATAATGTTTGAAGTAGGTTCTTATCAAACGTGCACAATCAAAAATATCACAGAACATACACATAAAAATCTGTTATAGATGACTAGCCAGTATCCTCGCCTCAAGAACACGGGATACGAGATACTAATATTATAAAGAGAAACTACTCGACTGATTTATATGAAATTTGGTACATAGATGGTTTGATACCCAAGAAAGGACATAGGCTACTTTTTGTCGCGATATAATATTATCAGGGAATGAAAGTTCGTATGGAAATTCTGACTTGACGCGGACGAAGTCGCTGGAAACTGCTAGTTTAAAATTAAGTAGGTTTTGAGTTTATTTATATTTATTTCATGCATGTCTTTGTTTTTTTTACCCATTGAATAAATTTATACTTGGGTGACCTTACAGTTTTCTATTATAATTAATACTTACCGAAGTATCTTCGAAGAGTTTGTGGTAGTTCGGCACACAGAACGGCGATGCTGCCGAAAGCTCCCGAATCATTTGGCAGAGCATCCTGTTGGTACAAGACATTTGAGTTGATAAAGGAAACAATGTTAATATTGAGGATCCAACGAATTTCAATTGCATGGAAACAAAAACATCAATACATTGTCCTGGACCTCAAAGTAAGCTTCTAAAGTACTTTAGTTACACAGTATACGCGTACAGGCACAACGGTGGTAGCGCAACCCTCAGACCCGAGATAATAAAAAAGACTGTACTTAATTTTTAATACAAACTCAGTGGGATCAAACTTACGACGGAAACCTGCATCTTTTGATTAATAGTGTGTGAAATGAAGAAGGCAAAGCAAACCACTCCATAAAATTGCCATGAAAGTAATTGTGTGTGCTTCATTTCACATAATGATCTCGACCCTCAGCCATGAGGTATACGACTATGAAGAAGTTTCATAATGAATGGCCCGACCGGAGAATCAAACCTTCATACCTCGGAATGAAAACAATCGTTTAGCCGAGCTAATACGTGTCCTGCGTAGTGGGAACTTGTTTTTGTATAATAGAGCTATCCGGGCTAACACGTCTGTGCAGTGAAAACTGTAATAAAACTTACGCATAATGAGGATTGGTGGGGAACGAGGGTGTAAGCCGTAGCACTGCTCGGAAAGCTAAGATGTTACTGCTGTTCTGGAACAAGTGATCTGCGAACAAACGATAATTATAACACTTTGATATACATAGATACCTACTTCCACTATTATATTATGAGTAAACAAAAATAGTTTTTTGGTACAACCAAATATTTATTGCTTGTTATTTCCTGTATCTCTACGTCAAAATCGAATATCCAACAAATCCAGGATAAAGTGAAAAAATAAAATACTTTGGTACCTTCATTTGTTATTTCCTGTATCTCTACGTCAAAAACGAATATCCAACAAATCCAGGATAAAGTGAAAAAATAAAATACTTTGGTACCTTCATGGTGGAATCGGCTATAACCTTAGGCTATAAATAAAACATTTCCTGTGTACTTTATTCCTCTTCCTCTTAAAGAAGTAACAAACTGTTACTTCCTCCTCCCCGGAACATCAATGAATTGAAGTCTAATTTTATACCTACTAGTTAATACGCTCCATCATCAAAACCGTATTTGCGGCGTTTATGATCCTTTGATACAATATTGTACTGCCAAATATATTTTCTTCATGGTAACTAAACTTTGAAGAGAGCAAGCTTTGCCATAGTTATTGTGTTATTATTACCTTACTTACTTAATGTTAAAGGATTTACTTTCTGTTTGAGGAAATGCTTATTGGTTTAATTACTTTACTGTTTTCCCGGGGCTGAGAGGGTCGCTTTTATTTTAACTCTTTTTTTAAAGAGATTTCCAAGAGGCTAGTTGACATCAGTGGTGACCCAAGAGCTGGCAGCTAGCTTGCTCAGCGTATAAGCATCGCCATCCAGCGCGGTAATGCTGCCAGCATCCTGGGAACCTTACTACAAGGACTCTTTTTATATTTTTGTTTTTCAATTGTATTAATGTATTTTAATTTTTATTTAAAAGTTGCATATTATAGTTATGTTACTTTTGAATAGAGTTTTTACAACATGTTAAATTTCATTTACGTGAATGTAGTAAATATATAGGTATAATCATTTATATTTTATGGAGATCGGAATTTAAGGTTGGTTTAAAAAATGATAAAACATGATTTATTTAGTTCCCAGTTTAGTTACGGTAGGTTTGAGTTGACATGATTGTCTCTCATCAGAAACATGACGTGCTTCAAGCTAAGTTGTCAGGTCGAACTAGACGCACATATCACTTATCTTACTAACTGTCGCACTCACGAGTTGTC
Source organism: Pyrausta nigrata (assembly GCA_949316185.1). NCBI lineage: Eukaryota > Metazoa > Arthropoda > Insecta > Lepidoptera > Crambidae > Pyrausta > Pyrausta nigrata. Next base: position 3,067,953 of record OX438943.1, read on the forward strand.
ACTTAAATTAAATCTTTAGATGGTCTTATTGCTAAAAGCATTTTCTTTCAGACAACCTCCGGGTAGAGGACAGTCTAAACCTGAATTGGATCGGCGGTGAAAACTATCAATAGGTATAAAAGGAAATGGGAAAAGTAGCTTAAGTTAAGTTTTGTTCGGACTTCGGTCACTTTCTTTGTCAGTGAAACAGAAAAGGATTGCATGAAACATAATAAGAGATTTAAATGACCTCTCTAAGTACAAGAGATATAAATGATACCAGTATCAGAGCAGAGAGAGAGCTTATTTTCTCAATCGGCACTAAGCGACAACTTAATGTCTGCCAATAAATAATGACAAGGATATAGAATATAAACGTGATTTATCGGTTGGCAATTCGTCATTTTAAGATTAAGTCTTCAGACACTTCTATTTATTTTGGCTATAGCTATCTCTGTCACTTATGAATATGACAGTGCAAGTGAGTGTGATAGCTAGAAAATACAGACAAAACATCACAAAGAGCGACGTAATAAGTGATACGCAATCTATACTAAAGCAATGTTCTATCACTAACAAATGTATGAAACTGACATGTCATCAAAACATCACGTGAATTTTGCATAGGGACATATTTTGACATTTTGTGTATTTTATATTTATGTATAGATTTTTGGGCAGCTTAATTCAACCCTTACACACCCTCCTACACACATACATAAGTACATTGTTCACCTGACACACAGGTGGTATATTTTCTACACAAATAAAAACGTTAAACTAAGTAATATATTATAATGGCTTGGACTTCTTTAATTGAACAAAGAAGAATGCTTAGTAATTTGTGCTATCTTAATCTAAGTACTTTTTTGTTAATTCTAGGGGTGAGCGCAGCGCTTTTGAGACACAGACTAGTTTTCTATTCTAGATCAGACGCTGATGTAAAAATAGTTTTAATTTTGTAGTTCGACCTTTAAAAAAGTCTGTATTAGGGTCCGCAGTAGCTCAGTTACCTCTTGACATCTTAGGAAATTGTGTAGTAAAGCCCGGCTAAGCCGCGTACTGAGTATAACAATAAGGCTTTTTGTCTTTTCCTAAAATAATTATGTGATAAAGGGGTCCGTGAAATTATTTTAATTGTGAAAATAGTCCGTGACTGCAAAAAGTTTAAGAAACCCTGACAGCGTAAAGCACCCGCAGATGAGCCACCAACCACAGCCACTGGTGGCTAGCGACAAGCTGTTTACATTGTTTATTTTGTATGGAGTCGCCGCACACGTGAGTGAGTGAGTGGCGTCCTCTCGGGCCTCAGTGTCGGTGACACGCGATGGTTACACGCCACCGATGGCCGGTGGCGGCCACTGGCGACGACCACTCGCTATTATGACAAATCGTCTGTCAAACGATATTGATAAGACGAGCACTGGTGGAGGCCACCAAACACTAGTGGCGGCCATCGACCACTTGTGGCCACAGACCACCGTCGTTTGCACGGGAGCAAAGGACGTGGCACATGTCAGCCCAGTGACACATATGCAGGTAGGAATGTAAAGTAAATTTTAGGGTATATGTTTTATATTGTTTTCTTGAAGTAAAGACTTCATTAAGAAAGTAACTTGAGTATTTTGACTTTTTATTCAGTAGTACTTCGTTTTTATGACCAGCTAAAAAGAGCGGCTCAAGACCGCATCGGTTTCTACATGCTGACCTCCAAACTTCAATTTGAAGATGGCACCCCATGATGATGATGATTCAGTAGTTATTTTGTTCTTAATAATTGCGACGTCATAAGCATGCCTTGATGCCTATGACGACTTTATCATATATTACAGGATTGTCTTTGGAAGCAAACTTTTTTCTCGATTGGAAACTCCACACATGCAAATAGTGACGTCATAATATATCGGTTTCCGGGGCGTTTAGAGGGCATATGAAGGATACTCCGTATTTTCGTACAAATATGCCCATCTTTCAATTTTAGGTTGTATGAGTAACTGTATAGTGATTATGGGCATAAAATATCTAAATGGTTTTGAAATACCCAGGTTATTTTGTATGGGTTTTTTTTACGAGTACTTTGCATACCGAATCGGGGACTTAAATAGATATTTCTTTCACCCTTACGGCCACTCGTCTCTGGAAGGGGCTCCCCACAAATATCCAGGAATCTACCTCAAAATTTTCCTTAAAGAAGGCTTTGAGAATTTATTACCAGGAAGAACTCTCTGTTCTGTCTTAATGGAAGAAATGTGTTCTGTGTATTACTCTTATGTATGTGTATCATGTGTATATTTATGTATCAATATGTATATCAACTATTTCATTTATGTATGTAGTATGTATGTCTATTGCTATGTTCATTTATCTTCATTGCTATGCTTACGAGTATTTTGCATTGGTATTCTCGGTTTCATCTTTTTCCTAATTTACGATATCTTGCACCGCCTGTATTTCTCTGTTTGGACCTATGGTTGACTGGTAGAGAATGCTTTTAGCGTTAAGTCCGCCATTTGTACAATAAACTGTGTGCAAAAAGTTAAAAAAAAAAATTTTTTACACAAAATAAGAAGACTCACCAGCGTGCGTGATGGCAGCCGTGCTAGGGTCGTAAATCTCATCATCCACGGCCACCACGGCATACTCCCCCTTGTCCAACAGCCCTCTCCTTTGCAGAACGCTCACAAAATCTACCAGGGCGATATGCTCTCCAAGAAACACGTACACTGTTGACAATAAGTTCAAAATCATTGATCATCATCATATCAGCTTATTGCAGTCCACTGCTGGACATAGGCCTCTCCAAGACTGTCAACTTTCACGGTCCTCCGTATCTCGCATCCAGCTACCACCGGCCACCTTCCTCAGGTCATCGAGCCACTTCAGGGGAGCGTCCAACACAACGTTTCCCGAGACGTGGCCTCCATTCGATATTCAAAATCAGGGATAGTCAAGCAAAATATGAACCTACAGACAGCCAAAGCAATTTACTTTCGTCGCATTATAATATAGGGATACGGAGAAGATCTGAATTCAATTAAAATAAATTGAAGGGCGGACAATAAAATCAAATACAAAGATGTTTCAACGAAATGTGATCACGTCTATTTGATAACTCGTCAGAAATTCATAGATTTTGTTCTACGAATCCATTACATTATTTTCTGTAGATACCCACTTACCAGTACAGTAGATAAGCCTAACAACATTATAATGCTCTACCTAGAGAGTATCATAAAGCGAAGAAGACACGACAGTTTTAAAATCTTACACGGATTTTTAAATGTTCTATTTTATAGCGCTCCATTTTAAGTATAACGCGTGTTCTCAAAATAATGATAACATACTAACCAACCGAATCATTTACAATAATACCTATTCTTAGCTTAGGACTTCACGGCCATCGGTTTTTAAATCAATCATCCAACATTTATGAAAACAAAAACCAACTTGTTGGGTTCACTGCTATTTAAATATGGAGCCTTTGAAGCGTTACTGTAGTCAGAAATAAGTAGTTTTCTACCTATATCGTACCTGAATAAAAACAAAATAACTTACTTTGGAACCAGTCACTAACCTCCATTATTTGCCTCATACATTTACTAAATGAGCAATCATGTACACATAAGTGTTCGGTATAAGTATATACTCTACATCTCCGTACTTCTACGATTACCTAGTAATAATGTCCTCCTAGCCAAATTCCGACTACAGTGGCCAATCTAAACAGAGATTAGCTGAATATATAATTATTCTCTCAAGTTACAAAAGATAGGGGCCGATTGAACGGTTGAGTAGCATGATTATGGTAAGAAAGGTCACCAAAGTTACAGTGACCTAGTAAGTTACACCGCTTTGTCTTCACCAATCTAAGTTATATCTAGGTAGTTCATAATTACATAAGTTTTAATCGTTTCGTTGCTCAAGCAATTTAAATGCAAACTGCTTATCGTTTTCGGTGACACATAATTGTTAGGGTAAGTGTATATAACTACGCCTTTGGATATCTCTTTCTTTTGAATATTTGAGTGTTTTAGATACTCGTACATAGCAGAAAATTACGTTGTGAGTAACCTAAATTTTTCCAAGAAAACTGAAAGATACATAAATATAATATGTAATAAGATACACAAATAAAACTGCAAAAGTGGTAGCATGTAGGTACCGTGTTTGTATTGCACTTTAGATATTCTATATTTCTGGTGTATAAAAATATTGCTTACGTATTGCGACTTACTTACATATATCCAGATACCATAACCAGGCAAGGGTAGAAGTAAATTGCCTGTCACGGAGGCAAACAAAATTGTGTAAATTTTGTTTGCCTCCGTGAATAAAGCGACTGATACTGTTATTCAAGTCGTGAAGTGACGGATGATTACTTACACAAGCTTTAATACATAGCAACCAACCTGTACTGTGACAAATTAGAATATATTTGAATATCCTCTAATTTGTCCAACAAACTCCTAGATCTCAGATTACATATTTCCACATACAGCATAGCCCCTCATGAAATTAAGCTCAAACCACACCTCTATAATACAAGTCCGCTTGACTGCATACTGTCAACCTAAAAATAAAGACATTTGATTATCGCCATTTTGGCGCTGACGGCTGTAATGAGCGGATGGTGAGCGTCCACGGAACTAATGAGAGTTGACATAGACATATTATGCAAGTTACTCTATTTTAGTTCCCTAGACATTCGGTGGGGGCGCTTCGATTCGGCACAATATTATCTGTCATTTCTTAGAGAAAGTTTAGTCCAGCGTACTTGTATTATAGAGGTTAGTGGCTTAAGTCCATTTCGCCGTCAAACACTGTCGGAGTTGTTGAATTGGACTATTTTAATAGATTAATTATTTATTGATATACCTGATATTAATTATTTATTGATATCCTGAGATAATAATTTTAGGATTATATAAAAAAACAAGGATACGGATGATAAATAATAACAATAGCTAGGCCAGTTTTATTAGCTGTTTAGCTTCGAGATTTTAGCGTTCGTGCTTTAATGTTGAATCATTATAAATCTTAGGCTGAACCACAGAATAACTACTAGTACTCCGTACAGAAGTATGACTTTGCAATGAAATTCAAAGAAATATCTACTCAATGTTGTCAACGATATGGTGTAATTCAGTTCGCCTCAGACTCAAGCACATTTTCGTGTAGACACCTACAGAAATACATTGCAAGATAATTTCATTCTTATAACTCTGGAATATGATTCATAATACACTAAACCTATTCAGTGACGTACTATCACGCAGCGCGATAGGGTTGACTGCCACAAGAAGCTACTTACGCCATCTAGCGCATCTTTCTAGGACTTTATTCACGCTCGTCCAACCAGCAACCTGGTGTCGCGCATCGCGCGTGAATAAAACGCGGGAGCGTGTCGCTGCCGGCTAGCGACACCTAACTTGTTTAGGCCCTTACCTAGGGGTCGCCGCGCGTAGGTACGTTTTTGCTACCTACGCGGGAAGATACACAGGCCTGGCTGAACTAAGATTTATAAAGCGAATATCTCGAATCTAACCAGCTTATAAAACTAGCCTAACTCTTGTGCTATTATTTGTTTAGGGCAGTTAGTAGATAACTTATCCATCAGACGGGAGTTCGCTTTCGCTTGCAAATTGGAATAGTTTTAAGTTTAAACTATGGTGGAGTAAGCAATTTAGGGCAGAGGTCACCAATTTTTCAACAGCTGTTAAACCTGAATTGATAGTTTATCTGTCAGAATGCCCATACAAAATATGTCAAATGATGCTAAACCGGCTATTTAAACATTCATTTGTTTGTGAACATGAATACCTTACCTTAATACCTAATAATAAAATTGAGATGTGAACGGTTCAAATTACTTAACTTATTACAATGTAGGTAGGTACTAGTACTTAAACATACTTTAAAGTTGTGTCATCGAACATCATCAGTGATGATTCATCACTTGCATATTCGCAGGCAATTAATATAATTTTAATAAGTTTTGTCTAACGCATAAATATTAGAGTGCTCAATAGGAATGTCATTTTTGGAATCAGTATGGCCATCCAGAGAGGTAATATGTAAGTAAGTAGTTTAGTTTTTTTTGTACTAATATTCATTTTTGTGTTTTATAGTGTAAGTATTTTATTCTTGTATATAATTTAGATTTAGAACAAATAAATAATTTTTGGAAACAGGTAGATAATATTAGGCAGCTAGAGTAGCCAGCACATCCGACTATCCAATGTCTTTGTAAAATCACCCCTATTGCAACCGCATAAGAAGAAGCAGTGTTAAGCTTGATGTGCATATTGTATGTAGTAGCAGCAGTGCTAAGCTTGCATCACTTACCTCTAGTTTTGTCGTAAGTTTTGTCAACGATCCCCTCCATGTCAGAGATGTGAAGAGGTATGTAGTCTTCAAAACTGTGTTCGGCTGTCACCGACATTCCATACATGTGGGACAGCTCCTGTGAGGAAAAAAGGAAACGGTTCAGTGGCATTAGGTTTAATTATGATTACTTTTGTTTTTTTTCTTATTAAAGTAGCTTTGGTCGCTATTGTACTGGCTGGCGCAATTTGTACCCATAAGCTGTGAAGAGCTACTATTCCAGAGTGATATATAAGGCTATGCACTTAACGACATCCGTAAGTTTTTCAGTGGTTCTGTTTTTTTTTTTTTAATTTAATAGGCAGACATTTGGCCGCAATCTCACCTGATGGTAAGCGACGATGCGGCCGATGATGGGACATGTCTGTCTAGAAGCAGCCTATTCACTCTTTTCTTAATGGAATCCAAATCGTAGTGTTTAGGGAACACTTCAGTTGGCAACGAATTCCACTCTTTTAATACAATCACTGAATAAATAGTACAAATACACAGTGTATTTGTGCATATAAATAAATAAAAATAATAATTAATTTTCAACCAGACAACGAAGATCCAAATAAAGGTGATAATATTAGTGTAAAAAACCTCTTACTAACGATTTTAGTACGTAATTACATTTTTTTTGCACGTATTTTAGGTACAACAACTATTTATATGGCCCGCTCGAGCCCACTTCGGCCACTACACCGGATCCGACAATTTTGCCGGACCGGGAAAACTGACGGGCAAAAAGTTTCAGTAGCTGTACCGAACGGACGCCAAACAGACTGTATGAAACTAAATGCAAGTTTAGTAAATCTTCAAATAAAATGACAGAACAATTTAAAATGTTGAAATCATCATAGCACCATAAATAAGTGCAACTTTCGCCAGTTCCACCCTTATGTCGTTGTCACTAATACGCACCAAACGTTTTAAATCTTCGTTTCTCTTGCGGCTAGTGAAGTGAAATTCGTTACCGGCTTAAGTGTTTCCTAAGCACTAAGATTTGGATTAATTTAAGAAAAGAGTGAATAGACTGCTTTTAGACGGACATGTCCCATCTTCGAGCGCATCGTCGCTTACAATCAGGTGAGATTGTGGTCAAATGTATGCCTAAAAAAAAGGTGAATTGGTGAAATATGACCCTGGGTCTACAGCAGGAACTACAACAGGACATACGGCATTGTAACAGAAGATTGGTCATTATTTGTATGGGCGAATGAACTTCCAATAAATGATCCCTTTTCGTCAAGGCACAATAGATATACTCAATTGTCATCCGACCGCGGGTCTTATGTTCCTCAAGGGATTCAAGGTTTTTTAACACAATAACTTTCTGTTTAGGCGGTTACATGTTTCTTTGTAAAACGATCCTACGCAGTAAGTACGCGGTGTAGAAGTTGATCCTTTCTTCAGTATAAAATAAACCATGCTCCATCCAGTTATTATTTCTGTGACTTTCAGGAAAATATACGAATTTGTTTTATTCCAAACAGTTTTAATTAAGTAACTATATATACAACTTATTAATAAAAATTAAGAAAAATGACTTAATACAACACAAAAACAAAAATTATAAAAAGGGTCCTTGTGGTAAGGTTCCTAGGATGCTGGCAGCATTACCGCGTTGGATAGCGATGCTTATACGCTGAGCAAGGTAGCTGCCAGCTCTTAGGTCACCACTGATGTCAACTAGCCTCTTGGAAATCTCTTTGAAAAAAGAGATAGCGTTGGGACCCCATGAACCCAGTGTTTCGACTCCAAACGGTACAAAGTGGTACCGGGAGTCGATCTGCCTGTACTTGTTCTTTTGAAAGTTTTCGGCACCCCCCGCAGCCAAACCAGCATCACGGCTTGTCCCGGGCAGATGAGAGGCTGCAAGTGTGTCGACACAGGTAGCGTCCCACACAAGAGCCCGACCCATCCGCCAAGGAACAAGTGACATCCCGTCTGGTCTCTTGCCATCATCACGCGCGATACCGTTCGGCTCGAGTAAAGCCGGCACGTTGATAGAGGCAAGAGATCGACGGATGATGTCGTTGATGCTGGCATGACGCGAAAAGCGGCCTGCACTTTTAATACAGGAGAGTCCGTGATGTCCCAACGAGCCGACATCAGAACCACAAGGACATCTGTGTGGAAGGCAAACCTCAGCACCAACACGCAGACCTATCGCGACTCGTAGAGTTTCTGAGTCCAAAAGGGTTCCCACGTTGGCCGAAGGATAGGCCTGAAGCCAGTATCCTGCTTCCTTGGTGGAAACTGCTTTTAGTCTGGCTAGATCCGCGTTGTCAGTGCTACTGTCAATAAGACTTTTCAAAATAGACTCACAAGAAATTTGGTCCCAACTCCTTTGAATTTTAAGATCTGAAGGGAATTTATTCGCATATGCTATATCCCAAGCATTTCTAGCCTCGTCCAGGCACGCCACTTCGAAGTTTGCAGTAGAAGGCTGCAGGATACTTGCAACGAGAGTGGACGTTCTGTAAGATGAGGATAGAAAGGCAGGTAAGGAGACAGTGGAAATTTTGCGCGTCCCAATCCCACCAAAACGGATAGGAAGGGACGCTTGATCCCAAGACCGTTCCAAAAGACGAATGTTCAGAATCTTTTCCAAATGTGTTTTAACAAGATTGTCTAAATTATTAGTCAAATTTTGGAATTTCCAAATAGGACAGCATCGAAAAAGATAATTAAATTTAGGAACTAAAAGACAGGATTTAAGTATAAAGAGAGCCGAATGAGCGTTGATTTCCAAAAGGCGGTCTGAACATTCATCAAATTTAGTTACTAATTTTTGAAAATGAGGGGGTATTGCATTATCGAAGATAGGAGAGCCTAGAAGATGGAGGGTTGAGTCTGTGAGAATCTTAATATTGGGGGCCAAACTATGAAATTTAGAAATTATCTCAGATCTTCTTGTAAGAGGAAGATGTTCTGAAATAAAAATTTCGCATTTATCAAAATTTAAAGAAAGGCCTATTGTATGAAATTTTTGAATTATTCTAGAAAAGTCTAAAAAAACAGTGTCAGCGTCACCTCCTAGTGTCCCATCGTCTAAATACCATACATTAAATTTTGAGAATAAATTTTGAATGAAGGGGTTAATAGCCAAACTGAAAATGGCAGGTCCAAGAGGGAAGGGAAAATATTGTATAAAACGGTATCCTTGTTTTTATAGCACTACAGTACTTATTGTTGTCTGTTGAGTGTGTGTATCAAAGCTCTACAGTACAGAATAAATATAGTAAAAGTATCAAATGTAATATAAACGGTTCAAATCAAACAAACCTATGTCACAGAATAAGTGCCAACGTGAACAAAACATACCCTCCTTCTGGCGCAGATTTTGTTGACTTAGAACCTTGATTTTATTACAGTTCCAAGGGTCTGATGGGCAGACGAATAGACGGACAACAAAGTGATCTAAAATGGGTTACGATTTTTAAACGACTTCGAAAACGGAGGAAGATCTTAAGTCGACGCGTTTTTTTTCCATGACTTAACATTTTTTAGAGTAATGGATTAATGGAAAGTAACCAAATATGGAATACCATTTTGTTTTTGTGGTATAAAATAAATATGTATTGTAAATCAAAATTTTTTATTCTTGTTTATTATCGGCCATATAGTTGCGCTTAACTTAAAGACAGTCTTGCTTAAAATATATTAAATTAACATATAAAATTATCTCAAAAACAAAATCAACATAAAGGGATCTAATTATGAATAGGTAAATATGGACTACTATAAAACTTTTATTAACAATTCTTTACTTTTTAAAGATACTACAGGAACTTTGGTCAATTTTAAAAATGTACATATTTTTCTTGCAAAAATCAATATCCAGGCATCAAACTCCATACCTACCCATCACCAAGGCCCGCACTTGTATGAGGCATTTGATCCATAAATCTCCTCGAGTATATTGTGAAAACAAACTGCTACAGAACCACTATGCATCTTTTGTGTCAGGAGCTCCCTGACTTATGATGACATTAGGCTCACTGCTTGTGTCAAAATATATTTCCGTGTTCCTTATTTGGACCCCACGGACTGTCCATATTTGGAAATTGCAAACTAATCAAAACGCTATCATATTTTTTTACTAAACAAAATGAGACAAGAAAAAGCCTCTAAAACGCTTAAATAAACATGTAATCTATGCAAAGTCATAAATAAACAATGTTATTTCCAATATATTTTTTTTTGTTTGAGGAAAACTTCGTTTTTACGTAACTTAAAACTTTTCTCGAAGCGCTAAAACAAAACTGTCTTACCTTACCTCGGCCACTATAGTAGCCCGATTGACAAACCTCAACCTGTACGTACGCTAGTATAATGATGGAAAGAGACCGAAGATCACTAATTTTTGCAAATAGTAGTATTAGTTTTCGAGAAATGGCGGTATTCCATTTTAGGGATACTGTTCCATAATTGATTACTTTCCTCTACTTATTGAAAGAGTATACTCTTGATATGGTCCAGATTTTGTAGGCACGTATTGTTTTTGCTATAGCATCGTTAGGTATTCAAGCGTTTACATCCGGAAGTCATAGTTTTATGGTGCTGGCCTGATGATAATGATCCATAACGCTTAGGAGTTCATGGATACTTTCATCACAGTTTTCTCTGCATACTGTTCCGGGTTTTGTGTTAGAATGTAAGGGCAATTAGTGTGCCTATCACTAAAAAATTCTTTTTATTAACAAACACAAACAACCGCCCTCAAAAAAACACTGAAAGATTTAGTAACTTGATGTTACGAGGGGGTATTTTTCGTTCAAATTTTCCTTTTTAGATACGGACCACTAATAAGCCTATTTTCATTTTTGTTTATTGATCATAGACTAGACTTTAGTACAAATAGCTAATCTGTGGACTAGCCAGTGAATTTTTTGGCAACCCACTCATTTTATTTCTTAACGTACGATATAAAATAGTTTTCATCCAATAAATAGCTGGGTAGAGGTTCGGATTGACCAAATGAAGCAATCTTTCGTAGGATGGGATTTTAAAATAAGTTGGTAGGAATCGTTTCGAGATAACTCAATTTCGGTCAAATGTAACTACCTCCTTTCAAATAGTTTTCAGCACTGATGTGAAATATGGATGAGCAAATTTAATGTCATAACCTATCCTTAGAACGTTTGTAGATATTTTGGAGAAGTTTTAACATTCATTGTTTTTCAAGCGAAAATCGTCTGGTATTAGCAGGCCTGTGTATCTCCCCGCGGAGGTAGCAAAAACGTACCTACGCGCGGCGCACCTACGTAGGTGCTAAAACAAGTTGCGTGTCGCTACCGGCCAGAGCCGCGTTTTATTCACCAGCGGCCGCGCGGCTACGTTGCTGGCTGGACGAAAATGAATAAAGTACTAGAAAGAGGCGCTAGATGGCGTTAGAAGCTTCTCGTAGCAGTCAACCCTATCGCGTCGCGTGATATTACGTCACTGAATAGGTTTAGTGTATTATGAATCATATTCCAGAGCAATAAGTATGAAATTATCTTGCAATGGATTTTTGTAGGTGTCTACACGAAAATGTGCTTGAATCTGAGGCGAACTAAATTACGCCATATTGTTGACGACATTGAGTAGACATTTCTTTGAATACAATTGCTAAGTCATACTTGTGTACGAAGTACTAGTATTCTGTGGTATTAGTTCTACGTGAATTCATATCGAGCTCTAAACATATGTTTTACTCTAGTTAAAAATCTATATAACCATAATGTGCGCTTAGAAATACATTTGTATTTTTTAGGGTTTCGTTCCTCAGAAAGTAAAAAGGGACCATTATAGCATCACTGCGTTGTCCGTCTGTCTGTCAAGACCCTTTTTCTCGGTGGTATCAAGTGGAAATTAACATACAATGTGGGTACATTCTCCAAGTATTGATGAAATCGAACGCTGGCCGTAGCAAGCACTTACAAAAATTCGTCGACTAACTACTGTCCTCCGTAGCTCAGTTGGTAAGAGCATTCGCCCGGATAGCAAAGGGTCATGTTTTCGAGTCCCGTCGGATGACAAATTAACAGTCGATCAAATTTTGTGAGAGAAATTTAATTTGATTTCATAAAAACTTGCAAACAAATTGCTTACGTTATAAAAATAAGGGTAGGGTACTTCCCATAGACCTAGAATCATAAAAGTTCTAGACTTTTATGATTAGAAGGTTTTACGTCACAAGTAAAGGAAAAAAACCGGCCAAGTGCAAGTCGGACTCGAGCACGAAGGGTTCCGTACCATTAACTTACAACATTAGACAGTATAGGCAAAAAAACCTTTTTAAGATTATACTGTTTTTTTGGAATAAAGTATATATTTTTAATTTATTCATAATTTCAAAAGTATTCATCACAGGATACCCAAAACAATATTAAATAAGAGTTTCCGTGCCTGTTTCTTTACATGAGTGATTTGAAGTTTATGGGTCCAAGACTTTAGAAATTACAGGGGGACACACACCGTGTAAACGACTTTGGCGGGCTATATCTCGCAAATGGTAAAGCTGATAAAAGTGTTGTATGGAAACTCTACCTTATTTTTATAGTCCTTTTCAACAATACCCCACACAAGGAGGTGCACTCAAAAAAATAATTCACCCCCCCTGTACATGGTACCCTTAAAAAGGGGTAATTTGAATTTTTTGTATTTTTAAAAATGAGATCTACATGTGAAGTATCCTCGAACCAAGTTACATGCAAATCAGTCCATAAACGTAGAAGATATTCTGCTGTGACAGACTAGGACGGACGGAACGGACGGACTGAACGATCTTATAAGGGTTCCTTGTCGGACTACGGAACCCTAAAAATCCAAAATCGGCAAATAGGTGATTTACATCGTAAAAAATCCTTTTATTGCGAAAATAAAGTTTGTCGGTAGCCGATTCCGACTCGCAATTGCCCGGTTTTTACTTATTTAATATAAAGTTGTTATTGCTTCCTGTTGTTTTTTTTAAATAAAACATAATTTAAATAACCTTATAACTTTAATACTTCAGTTTTGTTTATGATGCGCTGTCTATTAACTCCTTCTTATTCAAAGCAACGCTTTACTTCTCCGTAATGCTTAATTTGTATCATACATAACGAATATATTTGTTGAGAATAAATGTCGAGAATAATCTTATAATGCCGTGTTTAAATCTTATGACAGTTAAGATTGGAATAATTTAATGTATTCTAATATAATACATATATTTTAATGTAACCTTACGAAATGTAGTCACTTTGCAGACACTTAAAATATTCATTCTAATATTGCTTCTAATTGACGTTATTAAATCTTATTTCTATCATATAAAGCCAATAAAACTTACTTATTTCAATGAATTACTTAGATAAAAATAAAGTACCACAGTATCTAGGTTAATAGGTTTTCCAATCCTTAGTGCCAGCCAGACCATAGCCGCCAATAAGACATCTCGCAGACTAAAAACTTTCTAACGGCCTATACTTAGTTTAGTCGGCGTAATCGGAATGAAAAGGTCAGGTCAATACGATCGGTCGATAAAAAAAGGTTTATCATCTTCATTTGATTGGGTTGGGTGAGTCCTCACCCTTAGCCAACCCAATCAAATCACAAGCGCCGTATTTTGCATGGGAGGACTCAGTTAGGCAGTCGGATTATATCCTGGGTGGGGTCTGCGTGGCTATTAGGGCCACGTATTAATTTAAGCCTTTTATCCCTATTAATATTAAACTAACCTAAAAGATTCTTAGGCGATATCGAAAACGGTATCTCCAACCCGGTGAAAAGATATACGGAAACAACTCAATCATTTGTAACAGCTCGTAAGGCGTACCTTAATAGCGTCCATCTGCTGCCTAGCCGCTTTCAGTGCTTTGCCGACCACGATGGCAAACTGGGACCAACCGAAGGCTTTGAGCAAAGACACCACAGACTTGCTGATCTTGTAAGCCGGAGGTAGAGTCCTGGCGAAGGTGGTGCCAAGACCGATGCCCTCGTGCGTCGCTCGGGCGCCGGTGCATTTCTGAGAAGAAGGAAATTTTAATAGCATTTGCTTTTACGAAAGTTTTGAGAGTGCATCTGTATATGTACACAATCCTCTCTCTCTCTCGCTCTCTTTAGTAAGGTAAATAAAGTGTAGTTACTAGCCCTGCTGGGGAGAAACATTTTCCACGTGAATTTTAGCTTTATCATAGATGACACAAATTGACTCATAATCCTAACGCCGTCCAGTAAACGTGGTCTCTCATGTTTTAGGTACTCTATCGTATGGTCAATAATAATAATAATAATATCTTGTATTTCAGGCAACTTCAACACAGAATTTTGGCCCATATAATAAATACCTTATAGACTAACATACATACAAAGTATAAACACATTTTAAAATATAAACAAAAACACTAAACTACACGCGTAAAATACGTGGTAAAGGGAGGTCACCCTGTATCACTAATTGTATATCCATACTAATATTATAAATGCGAAAGTGTGTCTGTCTGTCTGTTACCTCTGGACGCTTAAACCACTGAAACGATTGAGGTGCATTTTTTACATTTACATAGGCTACATTTTGTCGCGATATAAAAACATTAAGGAGGTGAAATGGGAGATAAAAGTTTATATAGAAAATCTAACTCTTGCGGGCAAAGTCGCGGGGAACCACTAGTATATTTATATTTATAGATGAATTGGTATGCGGGCAATGATAATTACTGGCTTGCATGGACTTTTGTATGTTGGCGCTCTGGTAAAACGACTATGTGGGCGGACAAGGGCCAAGAAACCTGTCTTTACCCGGTACCTTCAGCCTAGTTTATACCTTATTGTGGGCGAATGCTTTACGTTTTGAAATACGTGTTAAGTACCTACTTACATACATCTCGAGTCTAACATAAAACTTATAATAATGTTGACAAACCATAACATCCCCAAAAATATCCAGTACGGGCGATAACAGCGCAGTTAACGTCTTGGCAAATAATATTGTGGCGCCCACCTATGGACTCGGAAGGTGCTCGGAAACAAGCCAGCCTGCCCACTGCGGGGGCACTAAGTAACTATTAATAATTTGTGACATTGGGGTACGAGCACATGTGCTGATGCCCGGTGCACCCGTGGGAGTAGGAACTTAAATTAGAATATGAATTTTAGAACGTAGGTAACGCATAGTATTTTTAATTTTATTTATGCCATATATCGATTTTATGTTGATTAATTTTATTTTCCAGTTTTAATTTCTTTCTGATATATAAACAGAACGGTAAACTGAGTCGGGGCCCTTTGTAAGATAGAACTGAGTATTTTACAAAAACGCATATAGTTTTAGAAATACCTTTTCAACATTAATTAAACTCAATTTTACGGATTACTTCGCAATGTCAGCTTTATAACAACAAAATGTTTTCGCTGCTCGCAAAAATTTTGATTTATTTAACGAACCTTGTAAGCTTTGACAATAAATATATATCACGAATTTATTGTACATTCAGCGACGGGTTAGGTACTGACTAAAATAATGTTTTATAACTAAGCTTTCTTAATTTGGAGAACTCTAATAGAAGCTGAAATTAGGGCTTTACATGGTAATGTTTGGGGGGGTATAAGTAAGCCTAACGAATGATAATATTTCTTCTGCTCTATGAAATATCAAGTTCCTTAATTTTTATTTACTATTTTAACTTATTTCATGAGTAGTAACATGATCAGGAGGAGGCTCAAAGGAAATTCATTCATTAAATTAATAAGTATCAAAATGATTTGGTAGGTAGATACTTGTAGTAAAGAGACCTTGATGTAGCTTCATTGTCATAGGTATAGTTTGCACTCACTGGCAGTTACCAGTTTTTCCATTTCTGGTGTCCATTTTTGTGATTGCTTGGTGAACGACGGCTGACTGAGTCAGCTACAACCACTGACCTCTACAAGTACGCTGGACTAAACATTCTCTAAGAAATGACAGATAATTTTTGTGCCGAATTAAAGCGTCCCCACTAAGTGTCTAAGGAAATAAAATAGAGTAACTTGCATATGTTTATGTCAACTACCATTATTTCCGTGGACGGTCACCACACGCTCACTACAGTCGTCAGCGCCAAAATGGCGATAATCAAATGGTTTCATTTTAGGGTTTACAGTATGCAGTCCAGCGTACCTACTTATATTATAGAGGTCAGTGGCTTGAGCTTAATTTCACGAGGCGCTATGCTATGCCGTATCTGGAAATATGAAATCTGAGTGCTAAGTATGGAATATTCATAAATCCTCTAATTTGTCAAAGTATTGATCAAGCAATTACCTAGAATCAGCGTACTAGCGTTTTTAGTATAGGCGTAACTAACCTGACTACCACTTTTACTCAGAGAATCCGTTATGTAGGTACAACACCCAGTCTTGGTTACAACATATTCATTTATCATCATCATTTTGCCCGTATTCACACTCGTTTTCACATTAACACTCGTCACTGAATCATCTTCTTCCACAATCATATGTCTATGGTGACTACAATATTTTTCTTTTTTCCTAATTTACCAACTTCTGAGACAGTTTTATATATATAGATTTAAAAAAAACAGAACATACGTGCAGAGAATGAAGTAAAAGAGGCGGGTGGTGGTTTATTTAATTATTTTAATCTTTATTTATAAATTTGTCTCACAAGTTGATCAAGGGAAAAAATAAAATATTGTAGTCACGATGTACCGATTAATAATCGAGACAGACAAGAAGTTTTATTGCCTAAAAGTAACTAGAAATTAGTACTTAATTATTTGACATTGAAATTCACGCATCGGTGCATTTCTTTCAAACGAATTGAATTAATTAAATTAATTGAGGCGAAGCTCCCAGAATATAAAGCAAGTTTAGTAATAAATAGAGAGTTGTTTAACTCAGTTAGGTACTTTTGCTACTCTTACTTTTTAGTTTTTACATTAAATTATTCATATTACTCAACCAAGCCAACTATATAAGCGAATGTCAAACTACTTACGACAACAAATACAAGGAAATTAAAAAGAAACGGCGTTAAAATATACTTACGTCGTCATAAGTCGTAGAATCTTAGTTTTTACTGCATTCAGTAAGAACCAAATGTCAAAATTCCTTTTAGCGACGCGCTCAATTAAAATGTATTATTGTATTTGTTTTTTAAAATTTCACCACAATGTACGGTATACTTTAAGATTTTTATTAATATTTGAAGGTATCTGTAATATCTTTTCTGCCTGTCAAAGTCGGGCCCGTAGTACTCGCACGGAACGTTCATTCAGTTCAAATCGATCCACGAGCGACACGGTACGTCGCACTGGTGTATTTTATAATTCCGTGTGGCTATCCTTTTTCGTTATTTCGGTTTTTTACTCCGTTTTGGACCTTTCCCGTAGTCTCCATTGAGTTTATTAAAGGATTTTAGGTAGTTCCCCTCGGCCCATAGATTTTTTCCACGCTGTATACACACTTTACATTAGTAGTTACTTAGCTTTTACTTACATGAGAAATAAGTGGCAAGTTCCACGCGGCGGCAAGCTTGGCTTCCGTGTGGCAGGTGCTGTCTGGGCCGAAGAAAGCCACCACGCCAAGGTCACGCATCTGTGTCATCACTCTGAGGACAACAACAAGTAAACATAATTATTGAAAATACCAAAACACCCGACTGCAAAATAAATACTTTTTTTGAAATTGTCTTTTCACTGGCTTTCATCTGATACCCATGTTGCTATGGTAAGGTAAAAAAAAATCCCCCTTTGTTTCCATTTGCGGGCGCCATTTTTTAAATGTACTCGTATGTAGCCTATGTCACTACCACAATTTCGACAAATTCAACGACACCTCTGGAGACAAGAAAAATTGCGAGTTGGACTCGCGCACGAAGGGTTCCTTCGCTATCCGGGCGAGTGCTCTTACCAACTAAGCTACGGAGGACGTTAGTCAGCCGACGAATTTTTGCAAGTGCTTGCTACGCCAGTGAGCCGGCGTTCGATTTCATCAATACTTGGGGAATGTACCCGCATGTATCCAATGGAAAAATATTTTTACAAATATTTAACCATCAGTTAAGATGAAATCAGCTTAACTTATAATATTTTTTTAACTTAAGCAATTATTTTGCAAGTTTTTACGAAATTAAAACAAAATTTCACTTACAAAAATTAATCGACTGTGTCATCCGGTGGGACTCGAACCCACGTCCCTTCGCTATCCGGGCGAGTGCTCTTACCACCACTATTCTACCACTTTGTTGGTGTAGTTAGTATACATACAAAATACAAAATTACAGCTTTCAAATACTAACTGTCTATTTGCAATACCTCGGACAGACAGACATGCAGACAGATACGACGAAATTAAAGGGTTTCGTCGGAACCCTAAAACGTTTCGTTTTTTGGTCCTTTTGAGATAGGGAACCCTAAAAATAAATTAAAAAAATAAATAATAACATTTAAAGTTAGTGATTCGAAATCAAAGTTGCTCCTAAGTCCGAAGTTCGTGATTTCGTTTCAAAGAATTAATTATCCAACTTTATAATCTAAGTAACTTTTCCTATAAACGCAAAACATACCTGGATTGGAATACTGAACTAAGTACGTGGATAAGCTTCCCAGAAAAGATAAAGTTTTTTTTTTTTTTTTGAGAAAATATTTTGTTACATCGTTCTAAGTCTAACTTGGCTGCCATTTTGACTGTTCGAATAAATTGTTATCACCGTAGGATAATTAAAATGTCTAAATATGTTCTCTTCCACAAAATGTTTGCATTTATTTTAGTACCTAACTAAAAGTTGGTTTTAATTTGAACCGTAAAATCAATACATATAGAGAGAAAATTTACAATAAAATGATACCATAATGATCTAGATAACAACATGTACTTTACACAGCAAACCTCATTTACTACTAAGTAACTCGTAGCAAACTGTTCTTGCTCCAAAGGCCCTACTTGACTTGTCTAAGTCCTACGGCTATTTTGTTGAGGTGCCTAACGACCGCCGAAAACCCAAACCCTTTAGGTTTCTCTAGAACTGGTGTGCCACGTATGTTCACTGCAGCAATAGCGATGTACAGTGTCAGGGTTTCGACTAGCGATAGGTAATTTATGAGACATTAATTCATCAAATGTTATCAACAAAAACCCCCATGTTGGGTTCTCACTCCCCGCTCTTGAAATGGCAGCCATTTTAATTATTTAAAAAAATATTTTCATGGATCTGGCCTGGAGATCCTAAATGTTATGAAAATTCTTTTGGAAGGTAACGCTATCGCCTATCAAGTGAAAAACAAATCTTGCAAAAAATTTAAAACAGTAAAATAGTTTTTTAAACCCATTACAAAACTAAACCTAAAAATATTTTTTTTTCATTTGGATTATCTCTACCCTTAAATTTTCGCTACTTGAAACCCGGACACACTGTATAGGTACCTACCGTTATCTTATTTATCACATCTAAGGAAGTCCTACCTTAGAGTAAGGCTGTCCTTGTCCATAGGCAGATGCGGGCGCGGTCGGCCCACGTCGGCCGCCACGAAGCGCAGGCGCAGCCCGGGCAGTAGGCTGCTGTCGCGGTTGACAGCCGCCACGGCTAGGGGCATGGCGCCCAACACGGTCTGTGTAGAAACCGCACAAGTCAGTATTTAATAAATTAAATATGATTTATTTCAGAATAATCAGATATATAAACGTAATATAACGTTTATTATCCTTCACACAATAGGGATCTTATTACGCTTATATGGTTAACAGCTTAATTACCTGATTCTTAAATAATGGGCTTGATTCCAATGTGCTCTTTCTAAGACTTTTAAGTTCATTATTTTTCTTTCTGTGCCAAATTAACGAAAAGAGACAAAACTACAATAATTGAGAAACGTCACATTAAGTGATGTGATGGCTCTTTTATTTTTACAAGATTCTGTAATTTTTTAGCCACTAACTGTAGTGGTTTTTAGTTTGACTTTTCTAACTTCCCTTAGTCTCTCTATTTTTATTTCTTTAATAAAGAAAGTATGCCAAGGACTTAAAATGTCTCGGAAAGAACGTTTGGAAATGGGGCCAACTGCGTTTTTATCTAAATAATGTTCTGTGTTGCTACGTCATTAACACAATTTACACAAAAAGCGGCCAAGCGCGAGTCGGACTCGCGCGCGAAGGGTTCCGTACCATTAGCTTACAACATTAGACAGTATAGGCAAAAAAGTATATATTTTTATTTTATTTATAATTTTAAAAGTATTCATCACAGGATACCCAAAACAATTTTAAATAAGAGTTTCCGCGCTTGTTTCTTTACGTGAGTGATTTTAAGTTTATAGGTCTGAAGCTGATAAAAAAGTGTTGTATGGAGACCCAACCTTATTTTTATAGTCCTTTTAAACGATACCCCATACAAGGGGGTGCACTCAAAAAAATAATTCACCCCCCCCCCCCTTTACATGTATGGGGAGATACCCTTAAAAAGGGGTAATTTTTTTTTTGTGTTTTTAAAAATGGAGCTATATGTGAAGTATCCTCAAATCAAGTTACATGCAAATCACTCCATAAACGTAGAAGATATTCTGCTGTGACAAACTAGGACGGACGGACTGAACGATCTTATAAGGGTTCGTTGTCGGACTACGGAACCCTAAAAACCGTACATTGCCACATCTGGAACTGTAGTCGACTCATTTGATACCTTTGATTTGGGTTAATCTAATAACTGATTGGGTTATCTACTAACTACATGCATAAATGCGGTTTGTGCCCTGAATAGCAATGATGTACCAATTTCAGGCACGAGTTGCGTTTACTGCCAGTGATAAATATGGGGTTAGTTTATAGATAGTTACGCGAGGCATTAATTTTCATTTAAGGATATCAAATTTGACTTTACGTGAAGCGTACACGCTGGAAAGGTTAACTGTCCATTTTCAGTAAAGTGCGCCTCGCATCTGATTCCGGGGAGACCAGGAGTTATGTAGGACTCCTTTATACCCAGAAAGATCCGGTAAGATACCCACAAAAAACTAGTCGGCGTTTACCGGTGCAATAAAAGACGAGGGAACTGCGGGCTTTTGGTTTTCGCCTTAGGCTTTCCTCCGCAGTAGCATCTCCTGCAATGTGGCGGTATTTAGTACTAGTAAGAATTGGGTTAAGGTGCGAGACCTTAACCCAATTCTTACTAGTACTAAATACCTTTTTTGTGGAGGCACGTTGTCTCTCAGTTATCTTTTTACGCCTAAACAGTTGATTTAGGTAAAGAGATAGCTTCTGATAATCTTTTCAAAAAGGCATGTAAGATAAAGATAACTAAGTAGAGTCGCTAGCACATCAGAGTACATATTTTCGTTGCAAAAACGCCTGTATAAAAATGGTTTAGATTGTTGTGTTCTCGTCGTTCTTTGGACTTTGTTGCGAAAAGAAAATTTAATTGTTGGAATTTGCAGAGCCTTTAGTTACTTACTGACTAAATAGAGTTGCTAATTCCGAACTTGGAGAAGCTACAAGGTTACAAGACAATAGGTACATCTCCTAAACGAAATTTTGTTAATACTTGACCGATATCTAGATTTTAGATTAATTCTAGAACATCAAGATTAAGTTGGAGAGGGTTTATAGATGATTTATTCGGTCTAAAGAAAGTTTTGATACAGCCCTGATGTTTATTTGCACAAATTTACAATACAAACAGAATTACACATCGTTTGATAACTTGAATCGAAATACTTAACAGCAGTAGAAATAAACGCTGATTGGTCGGTAAGATACGAGTGTACTCGTTAAATGCTTAAAAAAACGAATGTATGCAATGTGGAATAAACGTGATTTATACAACAATTTAAGGAAATGAACATTTTAATATTTATTATACATATTTTCTATGACCACTACAATAATATCAGCACATAAACATGGCAATCGAAATTTAATTAATTATTTATTCAAAAATGTATTATTTCACTTAAATAAAATAAAGTGACATAGGTATTCGAATGATATTTTAAACACACGCTACCATTAAAAATTAAATCAATATATTAAAAATATTTATTATTATTACATTTCACATTTAAAAAAAATAGGTAGATCTCCTCAATTGATATTTTCAAATGCAGGTTTTATATTAGTTGCCATGATTGGACCGGTCCAATCAAGGGGATCGAGGTGGTTCAATGATGGCAACTACGTATGATTTTACAAGGTCAAATATTACGACTAAACCAGTGGCGGGACCACCATATAACCCAAAAAGCCCGGCTTGCCTTAGTGTAAAAAAATAAAAAAGAACGAACACATTTTATTTACACTTAAATTTTCGCGCGTGCATTAATTCTTCATCGAAACTTGAGTGAAAACGCGACACGTAACGCCATCTAGCGTGCGAGCAAACAAACCCGCGTTTTGCGCGCGATTTTAGAACGTTATCTAGCGTCTCTCTCGCACCAGTGGGCTTCTTATGAGGCTTGCTTTACGGCTCCGGACGAACTCTTCACACATATGGGAAAGTGTGTAAAAGACGTATAACTACCGGTAAGTATCTATAGTCGGTCAGTATAAAGAATTAAGCCGGGCTTGCAAATGAAGTTCGTGCAAGTGCGAACTAAATGTGGGCGGAAGAAATGAATGAATAGGGTTTGTTTATGACCGAAAGAGGCGAACTTCACGTATATTGTCAGTCGAGCGAGTGAGAGTTTGAGGAAATTTTGTTGTGTTTTTTCTAAATTGTATGAAAGTTTGTTTCATTACAAAATGAGTGCTGCTAGTGATAATAACATTGTTCCTTGTGAAGGTTTGAAATGTGTGCAAGTGTTAACAAGCGGGGGCAAGGTAAAATCTTTAAATTTTGCTAAGAAAAAACAACTCATAGCTTCGCCAAAGCCGACACCGGATTTGAATATTTCGCAAACAAGTAAGTCTCGCAAGAGACAATTTAACAGATCAGTTTATAAAACTCATTTGTTAGCTGGCTGCTCGCATTCCTATAAATTATATTGTTGGTGTTGCATATGTTTTTCTAATGATAACCATGTTTGGAATACAACTGGTTATGACGACCTAAATAACTTATCAAATGTCATAAAAAGGCATCAAAATTCTCAGAAACACATGAACGCTGTTATTTCATTTTGCAGTTTTGGTAAACAACGTAATGAAACATCTTTGTAAAAAAGATGACGCACTGACTTAGAATACAAATAAAACAATTATACTATAATGTCCTGACACAGTTTTTTTTTACCATTGTTTGTAATGTCGTATATTTTCTCGTGTATTATATTATTTCCTCATACTCAGCTCAACAACTTCAAAAGGTTTTTTTCAAAGCCACCGAAGGTATGTCATTGCTGGTATGTTTCCACAATTCTGCCTGGCAGTAATATGCCTTCAGTGTGCTTTGATTAACTCGCCAGAATCCGAAAGAACTGAATGTATTGGAGGTATGAATCAAGTAATTTCATTTCAACAACAGCAGTGCTCATTTTCAAGAATCAAAAAAGACCATTAACTTGTGCCGAAGCTGTAGCTTGGCTTGCCCTGTCGCGATAACCCAGGCACGCCACTGGACTAAACTATAACTTTTGGATATTCCTTTCTTTGAGAATCAATAACGTTGATAGACAAAGAACAGATCTACTTACATGGTTTGGTTTAGCAGGCGAAAAAATTGTTTTGAGCGCGCGAAACGCAGCGACAGACCTGCGTCCGCGACAGAGCCCGCGGCAGAACTGAGACTACGAGGGTGTGGCGGGGGGGACGTATACCAAGCGTCCGACGCCTAGCAACATTTTTAAAATCGAACCGTTTCGAAAATATCGAAGCGGTCCAATGAAAGTGCCGGTCCAATGATCGCAACCTTATTCTAGCTCTTAAATTATACTTACATAATAAATAAATAGAAAGACGTAAACAAAAATAAATAAAATAATACACGTGCCGTTGCCTATTACCTATTAGTTTGTGGCTCTGAAAGAGTCATTAAAAAACAACACCACTAGTGCAGGTAGAGTAAAGTGGTTGGTGGTAAAAATTTGTATGGTCTCCGTCCTGCTCTAACCGGGGGTAGATTTTTAATAAAATTGACCAAAAATTGAAAGGTAAAATCCAGTTTCAGAAAATATTCAATATGTTGTTCTGACTGACTGACATACATACCTACAAATCAAAGCACAGCCAAAACCACCAAGATAAGAAACATGAAATTTTGCACTATTCTTACTAAGGAAATGCTTTTTGGGAATTCGCTAAAGGAATATAATACAAACAAAAAGGAATTAGGGTAATAAAACTACGACAATTTAGATGCTAAAATGGCATTTAACTATTTAGTATGAAATGAAGACTGAAGTATTTCAGGATTTTCGAAAATCTTTATGTGATTGAATTTAGGAAGATTGTATCGGAAATTTGACATTTGCGCTAACGAAATCGCGGAAATCGGCTATAGTGGTATGGTAATACGAGTATGCCAATCTCTATTTGCCGATTCAGTTTTTAACAGTTAGAAATTAGTTTTATTTGTGGTAATTTCAACTTCGGTAGCTCAGATTTGAGAATGCCTCGTTTAAAGCCCAAAACTTAATTGAGTTTGTTGGTTCCCTTTTCACCCAGTTAATAAGTTTTGGAAGTTTAAAATTAGTTTATTCGGTAACTTGTTCACTTTTAATTTATTCAGATAGGACCTACCCGTACCTAGACATAACTGTGATAAATTTTACCCACTAAATTAGTATGTTATAACAAAATGCTTAGCCTAGACGATATATGGTAGCCCAGAAAATATATAAATGTCCTCATAGCCGAATTTCGAATGCAGTGCTAAATCTCACCAGATATTAGCCGACTGCGCCCTATTATAGTGCACAAGTGTGTGCGCAATACATAGGCGCACTCTCTGTTCCTTCACGATCATAATTCGGTGAGACGGTACCGTAGAGAGATCAGGCGTTGGTCCAACGGCTTAACGTACTTTCTGACCGAGGCACGGGGGTGTCAACACACCACTAACTTCCTGACTCTGGAGCTGTGTCTGAGTTATTTATTGAGGCAGATAATATATACACTATAGGTATAACACATGACGCAAAATTGACAAATGAGAATCACGTTGATTATATACTAAGTTAGGAAATACACAAAGACCAAGGTCTTTGTGGCTGTGTTTGTGTGGTTTTATTATGCGTTCTTGATCTCAGTTTCAGAGCTTAAAAGTTGCGAATCTCTTATATTGAGTATTGCTCACAGGTTTGGAATCCACCGTACGATGTTTATATTGATAGGATTGAGTGCATACAATGAAAATTTATGAGGTTTCTGCAGTATATGAGCAGAAATTACCTCGAAGATTATGAGGCGAGGTGCAGCAAACATCACACTCTACCACTACAAGAAAGGCGCAGGACATATTATTTTTATCGAAAATTGCCTAGTCAAAAATTGATTCCCCGCATCTACTTTCACTAATACATCTGAGAGTTTCGAATAGGAACTTGAGAAGAACTGCGCTTCTTTTCGTTCCGCATAGTTATACTAAGTACAAGCATAATTCTTACGTCATTCGATCTGCTAACGCGTTCAATATATTGGCTGGCGATTCCGAAATAGACTTATTTTATTCAAGCATAAATAGTAATAAAAGGCGTTTATCTCAGGACTGGTTTGATGTGCACTGACTGACTGTTAGTTTTTTCGTTTAAAAAACTGTTAGTTTTCTATTTGGTTTAACTTAAGCTCAACTCCATTCGAATCCAAAAATAGTCTATTGTTAATTCATGATTAATGTATATCTTTTGAACAAGCTATAGCTATCTATTTGTGGCAACACGTAAACGGTTATTATTTTCGTAGTTAGCAATTAATTAAGCTTTCATTCTGTAGTGTTTTCCTAACAAAAAAAAACAAAAAAAAGTCCGACCGCTTTTCTGAGACCTCGCCTGCGGGGTACACGGGCACGGGGTGGCGCTCTATTGAGTGATTTGAATTTTGAAATTCGTAATTCGCATTCTGTTTAAAATTCAAATCATCTTACCAAATTCCTGTTCTTGTCTACCCCGCACCTCTGGGGTAAAAACAACGTCTCAGATAAGGGTCAATCTTGAAAGCCAAAAAAAGCAATGTCCGGGGGCAAAAACTACCCATAACGTTTAAAATTTAATATAACATATATTTTTTATGTTACTTTAATGTTTAAATTAAATGGGGCACAACAAAAACGGTGATTATTTTAGCTTAAAACATCTGAAAAAAATCTTCGAAGCCTTGATATTTGATTCCCCTGGGCTGTCCCTTGGTCATTTTTTAAACAAACCATTAAAAATTTTCCTATCTATAGTCATAAATTTAGGATTTTTTGTAATTTAAGAGTTAAAGGGTAAGTTGTTTAATGATTTATTAAATACACAAAGTCGGTGCCAGTCACTGTTTTTTTTTTAAATAATTTGTGTTTGTCCGAGCTCAACAATTGATTCCCTTGGCGCGTCACTAAATGCCACCTGCCTTGCTATTTTAAATGTCAACGCCGAAGGCGTGCACATCGGCAAGGTGGCTTTAGTCGCGCTCTGAACATCGCGAAGAGAGGACGCGTCTCGACGTTTCCAAGCCGGATTTACGAAGGTAAGAATTTGATTCCCCTGGCTTTGTTTCACTAGGTCATTGATTACCCTGGCCACTTTAAAAAATGATTTTTGATGATTAAGAATTTCCTTACTAGGATTAACAGTACGGTATAAGCGGTCGGACTATAGTGTACATAGAAATTATCTGGTGCATCAGCATATATCGTCTGGGCTAAGCTTTTTGTTATAAATCCACAGGTGCGCTCTCTGTTCCTTTACTCTTATAGTCCGGTGAGAAGGTACTCCGACTTGACCGAAGAGAGATCAGGCGTAGGACCAACGGTTTAACGTGCTTTCCGAGGCACAGGGGTGTTAACACCACCGGCTTCGATCTGCGGGATTCGAACTAGGGCAGGCCTGTGTATCTCCCCGCGTAGGTAGCAAAGACGTACCTACGCGCGGCGCCCCTACTTAGGGGCTAAAACAAGTTGCGTGTCGCTACCGGCCAGCGATACGCTCGCGCGTTTTATTCACCGGCGGCCGGGCGGCTACGTTGCTGGCTGGACGAGAATGAATAAAGTACTAGAAAGAGGCGCTAGATGGCGTTAAAAGCTTCTCGTAGCAGTCAACCCTATCGCGTCGCGTGATATTACGCCACTGAATAGGTTTAGTGTATTATGAATCATATTCCAGAGCAAAAGTACTAGTACTTATTCTGTGACTAGGGACCTCGTGGGTAGAAGCCAGCGTGCTAACCACTACACCAACGAGGCAGTCTTAACAAACTAACATGTAGTTCATACTTGTTATTAAGGCTAAAAAGTCGTCGCAGTTTTATTAAGTGTGCCGCCCCACTTTCTACCGAACCCGCAAAGGCCAGATGCGAACTTTGGCGCAAAAAGCCTCTCTGCCTACTCCTTTTGTCCCGCTTGCCGAGAATCTCCCTCCTGGACATGATTTACCATGGCCGATCTGGAAGTCCTTAAACAGGCTTCGGGCTCAGGTTGGCCGAAGTAAGGAGAACATGGTCAGGTGGGGATTTTCGGTAAGCTCCGATGTGGACTGTGTTTGTGGTGCAGAGCAAACTATGGCACACTTAACATCGTGCCCGGCGTGCCACAACACCTGCACCCAGCGGATTTAATGGACGGCAGTCAATCCACAATACAAGTGGTTGAATTCTGGGCTGCTACGATGATGTAATTTTCTCGTGGTCCATCGACTCGCTAAGAAGAAGAATGACTCATATTTTATATTGTTTGATGCTATTTATTTTTTGAAATAGCAACAGTGTAAAATCAATAAGACTCGGGTATTTTAAAATACTTAGTTGAACCCGATACTTAGAAACACATTTACATAGGTACGAGGGTCAAACTGAAAGTTCTTAGAACTGGCCACTTATAAACAATATAATGAAAAAATATTCTAAAATTTGAAAATAGAACTCTTTGCCAATATTACTGAGTATATATTTCATTCATTTGTCATTTGTTTTACGACTTGGCGGCAAATTGAAAATTGTCTGTGTCACGTCAAAATGAATTTAACACGAGAAAATTTTCGTGCAATGATTTTTTATGACTTTCGATGTCATTTAAGTCAACAAGAAAGTTATGATAGACTACGATTGGCCTTTCACGATGAAGCCCCATCTCGTGCAACTGTTTACAACTGGTTTAATGAGTTTAAACGTGGTCGCACTAATCTCACTGATGATGTACGTGAGGGACGGCCTTCTACGGCGACGACTGAAAATAACATCTGTGTTGTGCGGCGTATGATAGAGACTGACAAAAGAGTGACCTATCAGCAGATTCGGACAAGCTTAGGCATCGGTATGAGTCAAGTGCACAAAATCCTCCACGAACATTTAGCGGTCAGGAAGCTTTGCGCCCGGTGGATACCTCATAATTTGACTAAGGCTCAAAAACTCCATCGTGTGGATTGGTGCCGTAAAATGATTGAAAGATTTAACGGAGGTGACTCAAATGCTGTGTTCGACATACTAACAGGTGACGAAAGCTGGATTTACTGTTATGATCCTGAAACCAAAAGACAATCTGCTCAGTGGGTGTTTCCTTTCGAGGAGTTGCCAACTAAAGTGAAGAGAGATCGAAGTGCGGGAAAAAAAATGGTGGCCTCGTTCTTTGGAAGGATAGGTCATTTCGCAACAATTGTGTTAGAGGATCAAAAAACAGTTTCTGCAGAATGGTACACTACCAATTGTTTGCCACTTGTCTTGGAAAAAGTTCGAGAGAAACGACCTCGCAGTAGGATCCTCCTTCACCACGACAACGCCTCGTCGCACACCGCCAAGCGAACGATCGACTATTTGGCGACATCAAACGTTGAATTACTGGGTCACCCGCCGTATAGCCCCGACCTCGCGCCTTGTGATTTTTATTTATTTCCAAAAATTAAAGAAAAACTTAAAGGAAAGCGGTTTATGAATGCTGAAGAAGCGGTGGCTGCGTATCGCGATGCCATTGAAGAGACCCCTAAGGACGAGTGGGCAAAGTGCTTTTCCCAGTGGTTCCATCGCATGCAGCGGTGTATTGACGTCAATGGACAATATTTTGAAAAGATATAATAAAACTAATAACTGGCTAATGTAATCAGTTTTTGATTTTCTAAGAACTTTCAGTTTGACCCTCGTACGATAACATTTGTTTAAAAAAGAACAAAAATCATCTCAAATAAATATTATTATTTATTCGCTCAATATAATCTTTGTTTTCTGATTTAATGGAATCTGACTTACAACCACGTAAAGTATGTAGTAGTTTTTTTTTTAGCCCTAAACTAAGCGTGAGCTTGTGCTATGGTGACTAGGATAACCGATAGACATACTTATATAAATGTATAAACATCCATGACTTAGGTACAAATGCTCGTGCTCATCACACAAATATTTGCCCCTTGCGGGATTCAAACCCGCAACCGCCTGGTTTAGAAATCCGGGGCTCGAACCACTAACTTTAGTCTAACGTCCAATATAAAATATATGGTTTTGGAGAAATGGGTATCTAAAGTTGCGGCTACACCAAACGAGGGATTAATATTATTCTAGCCCCAATCCCTTTTTTTAAATTGATTTATTTACTTTTAATACACCTATATTAAAAGAAAGAAAGAAAGGTTTATTAATTTGGGTTTACTTGGGTTTTTAGGTTTAGTAACATCACAAACATAGAACAAAATTAATTACAAAAGATATAACGTTAAGAAAACTGTAACAAAAAAAATGGCGAAAAAAAATACTGTACCTCTTTCAACTTAACTTTTAAAGGTTGTCTGGAAGAGATCGCTCTTAGGGATAAGACCGCCTAATTTGTTCATCTTTCTGTGTAAATTGTGTTGTTAATTATATTATGGTCGTCAAGTCAGTTTATCTATCTATCTAATAAACTACCTACACAAGTAACGCAAGACACGAAGAACAATTTATAACAGTCAACGCCAGCCACACCGTGCCTTTGTGTCTCATGTCCAAACCAACAGCAGCTTACACAGCATAAGCCTCTGACCTTAATGCCTCTGACAGTCCTGACGCTGGTTTTCAGTGGGCCCCTACTATCGAGCTCGTAACCTATAGAGGCGAAGTAAGGGCGATTTTTCTCCGAAACTTATCAGTGCTTGGTACTGATACGAAAAGTGTCAAATTAAGCAGGTATTTTTTGATAGATATTATGAAATATGAGATATTTCGGTTTTGGTCGTAAATAACAATCTTCTGAACAGCGCTTTTGTTTAAAAATATGTAAAGAAGTAAGTTAATTTGTTTGACAAAATGTGTTCAAGAAAAACGGAGGCATTCAGTGACATTGGATTTTGACGGATTTATTCTTAAACAAAATTAATGACATTTTGTCTCTATAGGTTATGTGCTCAGTGGCCCCTACTGAGTGAGGCACACTAACAATGGCGCCAACACTACACACTATTGTTTCTATTAAATAATTTTTTTGTAAATAGAAATCGAGCATTCTTTCGTCGTTTTACCTTCGTTCGCGAATTTTGGCCTGCTTTTGGCCAGCAGTGGTAGGCTTGCGTTTAGGCCACAACTTTTTGTTTTATTTAAGTAGTATAGTTTTTAAGGAAAGCTGTAAAATCTTGAAAAATTGTCGCTAGAAAAGCAAAAAGTTAAAAAACTAAAATCAAAAACAACAGAAATAGATAAAAAAATAAATTACTTTCAAAAACCCCCAACGCAAAAAAGAAAAGCGAAAAGTCCAAAATAATGGTATGGTTACCTTACCTTAGACTTTCAATAATATTGAAGTTACACGGCACTAAATTTTGAATCGATCGGACATAAGGAAGTAGTCAGATCCCCTCATCAACTAGAAAAGAACTGATAATCTTCAAACGGCTGAACAGATTTTCATGAAACATGGCTACACTTGGGATAAAATTATCTATGATATGACAAAAAAAACTAAACGAAAATCGGTTCATCCGTTTGGGAGCTATATCATAGATAATAATAAAAATAAATTGTTTCAACAAACACACCAATTACCTAGCCCCAAACTAAGCGTGAGCTTGTGCTATGGTGACTAGAATAACGGATAGAAATACTTAAATACATATAAACATCCATGACTTAAGTACAAATGCTCGTGCTCATCACACAAACATTTGCCCCTTGCGGGATTCGAACCCGCGACCGCCTGGTTTAGAATTCCGGCGCGCGAACGACTACACCAAGACGGTCGTCAAAGATAGATGCACAGATAGACAGACACGTTAAACTTATAGCACTTCTATGACGTCGACCATTTCTCTAGCTCACCTAAGGATAATATTTATGAGATCGTTTGCACCTTGGAGTGCAAATAATTATAAATAAATAAATTGTTTCAATGGAACGACATCATCCGCCAAAAGACGAAAGTCATAGATATCGTTCAGAGGTGCAGTAAGCTAAAGTGGCAGTGGGCTGGTCATGTCTGTCGCAGAACCAACGGGCGTTGGAGTAGGAAGGTTTTTGAATGGAGACCACGTCTCGGGAAACGTAGTGTTGGACGCCCCCCTGCTAAGTGGACCGACGACCTGAGGAAGGTGGCCGGTGGTGGCTGGATGTGAGAAGCGGAGGACCGTGAAAGTTGGCGCCGTCTTGGAGAGGCCTATGTCCAGCAGTGGACTGCAATAGGCTGTTATGAAGTTGTTTCAACAAACACACCAATTACCTAGCCCCAAACTAAGCGTGAGCTTGTGCTATGGTGACTAGATAACGGATAGATATACTTATATACATTTATAAACATCCATGACTTAGGTACAAATGCTCGTGCTCATCACAAAAACATTTGCCTCTTGCGGGATTCGAACCCGCAACTGCCTGGTTTAGAAGTCCAGGGCGCGAACCACTACACCAAGACGGCCGAATTGGTTATGAATTGTAATTTTGTCACGAACTTTGTGCGCTTCACCGTTTGTTTGTATTGTATTACTCGTAATATTTATATATTTATATATATCTGTGGACAACGGTGCTGATTACATTTAAAGTAATTTTAATAAGTATATATGTAGTTACAGAATTAGCTAAAAATTAAATTGATTGTTGTTCCATATAAAGAGAGAAAAAAATACCCTTCTCTTTTTGCGTCTAGGGTTAAAAAGCACGGCAGAGTACAATTTCTCAACCAGATCAGACAGTGACTGATAGTGGTAACTATTGTTCGGGTCCGCAGTCCAATAGCGATACTTTACGGGAAACCTATTTTGGGTTCATTTCTATTTCAGGTTTACAAGATGTGTCTGAGCAGAGTGACTTTAGGTGCTTTGACTGATGCTAATACATATACACGGTGTTACTTTGCATCCTTGCCATATTCACAGAGATAAAAGAAGGGAAAAAAAAAGAAGAAGAAGAAGGGGCGGCGTTTATGATGTTAGAAAGAGAGCGCAATCGCCGCGGCTCTTTTGTGCCGATGAACAGACAACAGTGATGATGTGTATGTGCTACGATCGTTATTGGTGTGCGTAACAGATTGTCGATAAAATTAAATAATCAAGATTAAAAATCAAAATTTTAGGTCACTATTTTTTTAATGATTTGAGTTTAGTGTCCGTAATATAGTTACCTCTGTAAATATGGCAAGGATGCAAAGTAACAGCGTGTATGTATATTATAACCGCGGCCCCACAGCGAGTGATATTGAGACTCGATTTAAATAAAAACCTATTCCCGTTTTCCATATTTTATAACTCTGGGTTTTTACCAGGCCAATCGTTATAAATACAGTTTAAGAGAAGGTATATAAGTCCGAAAACAAAAAAAATAGTATTATTATTATTATTCATGTTTATTATTAGTGGAACTTTTAATTTCAAATATTTTTAAGAGATTATAGTTGTCAAGTATTGAGCCAATGTATGATTTCTAACCAAGTTTACCTGTTACTTTAAATTTTATTCTTTGACTGTGTACTCCTTAGATTTTGTTTTATTTATTCAACAAGTATAGCCTGCTAATCGTTGTGTAAAGTTGGTTATTGTGATACCCTAGTTGTTTCTGATTTCCATAACACAAGTGCCTTTAAAAGCTACTTACTTTGGGATCAGAGCAATGTACCTATGTGATGTTGTCCAATATCCAGGTAAATTATGATTTTTACCCTAACTAGGTATGTTACTACCCTAACTAGGTATGATAATTTCACAATCTTACTATGCTAATAAAGCTAACTTTTTTATTAGGTTCCGTACCCAAAGGGTAAAAACAAGACCCTATTTCTATGTCTCCGCTGTCTGTCTGTCACCAGGCTGTATCTCTCATGAAATTTGATGACAGATGATGTGTTTCTGATGCCGCTATAACAACAAAATACTAAAAACAGAATAAAATTCCTCCGATACAAACGTGTTTCTTAAATCATAATAAAGTGTCTAAATTTTGTATAGATAAAGGTACGGAACCCTTTGTGCGTGACTCTGACTCGCACTTAGCCGGTTTTTTTTAATTACACCAAATACAATGTGTTTGAGAGTTTAGGCAGTGGATTACACGTGGAGGGCGACAATGATAGGTGGAAAATAGGTAAAGTCTGAGCACTTATAGCTAGGTACTTGCCACATCAGTTTTCCGGGTTTAGGTATCACTTCACAGGCCACAATCACTCGAAATGTCTGTAAGGAGCTTCACAGGATACACACGCGGCGAAAGCGCTCTGGTCGGTCTAGTACATGTGTCATAGGTAACGTCTCGATGTCGACTCGATCTACAGGGTTCTCACGGTACGTTTTAAACAAACAAAAATAAGGCAGGTATGCGTGTGAGTGCGCGCGGCGTAGTATCAATAGGGTACACAAACGAATCAAAATATTGTAGTAAACACAATGTGTTAGGAAATGGCACTGATCCGCCAAACTTTAAGGACGTTTTACTTTAATTTCATCATTAAATAACCCCCATAATATATGGGGCGAAAAGTCAACCAGATTTTTTAAATGAATCAGAAAAACTTTATTTTTCGCGTAATTTTTTTTTATATTATTACTTTCGGTACTTAAATGATGGGTCGTGGGTTTAATTCCCACCGGACGACACGATCAATCAATCTCTGTGTGCAAAAATATACTACTTTGTATAAG
This sequence comes from Pyrausta nigrata, assembly GCA_949316185.1. Classification (NCBI taxonomy): domain Eukaryota; kingdom Metazoa; phylum Arthropoda; class Insecta; order Lepidoptera; family Crambidae; genus Pyrausta; species Pyrausta nigrata. Next base: position 3,102,407 of record OX438943.1, read on the forward strand.
TATTTAAACTTTTAAGTAACCGATACGGGTCATAAAAAACGTACGAAATTTTCTTCATTAACGAAACCGATTGGGTATCAATGATCCCAGGAATTCGATTTTAATTAATTTGGCAAGTGTTGTGCCTCTAAGGCCGTGTCCGCACCAAGTGACATGCTTGGAAGAATATGATTACCTATAAATAGTTGTAACCGAGCATAGTCCCCGAGGTAGTTAATTATACATTTACTACATAAGTTACCTTAAGTTATTAAGTGAGTTATTCTTTGTAACAGAATGTCAAACTAAATTACGACGACGAAAAAATGACGACCGTCTTGGTGTAGTCGTTCGCGCACCGGACTTCTAAACCATGCGGTTGCGGGTTCGAATCCCGCAAGGGGCAAATGTTTGTGTGATGAGCACGAGCATTTGTACCTAAGTCATGGATGTTTATATGTATTTAAGTATTTCTATCCGTTATCCTAGTCACCATAGCACAAGCGCACGCTTAGTTTGGGGCTAGGTAATTGGTGTGTTTGTTGAAATAATTTATTATTATTATTATGTTATGGACGTGTATGCATAATCAAGTTATGCGTTTTAGAGTAGGATGCCTAATAAAATTATGGAAAACAGTAATATAGATTTCAACGAGTCTGGTTTTTAATAGTATATCTTTGATTAATTCTGCTTTATTAGACTTATGCGTAATAATAAGTTTGCCAAAACCTATTGTGTTTTTTGATTTGTATGTCTTATGATGTATGTCAATTGAAATTATGACGATAATCACTATGCGTTTCAATGTGTCACCATTGGAAGATTTACGGGAAGCTACACTCTGGTAGCTTAGAAAATAGATGATTAATCCTAGTTAACGTTAAGAAGCACTTGAAAATTTCGACAGGCTCTGCCAACGCCAGGGTGGCCGAGAGGTTAGGCAATCGCCCGGTATGCGAGGAACGCGGGTTCGATTCCCGCCTCTGGTAGTCATTTTTTCAAGTGCAAAAATATATTTAACTTACACATGCAAGTGGCCACACTGCCTCGAGTAGTAGGACGCTTGGCGGTTCGATAGTTACCTATTTGTATCTCTAAGCGTTCCACCAATGGTGTGGCCAGAGCCTCACAGGAAAAGCGATACTAGCGGTATATTGGTAAAATAAAGACTTACCGGGCTTCTTCCGTAGGCGCCTAGAAATCCGATCGTGATTGTTCTCTCATCCGTCCAATTCTGGCTCTCGGAAGGACACACTTTGGCCCCACCACAGTCACTATTCACCACTTGGTACAAATTAACCCCATTCACTCCGTTTGATACAATCATTTCCACGGTCACTTTTTCTTCAATAAGATTCGTTGTCACTCTTGAATAAATGTTGTTGAGATAAATAGAATTCAAATTATTTACAGGACTGAACAGGGTCTCATTCCCATTAGTATTGTTGTGCACTTCACATGTATTCTTCACTAATCGGGTTGCTTCTAAAGGGTTAACAGTTCCGTTAACCTCTTCGGTGACGTTATAAATATCGTCATAGAAATCTTGTTTGAAATCACTGTCAAAAGTTTCAAGGGTATTGTTGAATATAATTGTATTTATGTCACTATCACTGACGTTTTGAGTGGGGTTGGCATAAACTTCGTACAGAAGCAGGATAATAATGTAAACAGGAGTTTTACGAGTTGCCATGGTGATTTAATTCATTTTCCCAGTTTCCGCAGAGGTTTAGGACCTGAAAAGAAAATACTAGTTTTAGTAAGAGCACCAAATGTTACACATAACACATACATACATGTCTTAACGAACGCGTTGCAGCGTCCGTGGTCTACCCTCGCAAGAATAGTTAACATCTCGCTGTGTCAGTTTACCCGCGACCACAGACGCTGCAACGCGTTTGAAACGTCGGGCTGAATTTAGAGGTAAAATTTTTTACCTTCAAACTTTTTAACCATTATAGCATTAAGACCTGTATGTATATGTTAAATGTTACATATATAAGTATATGCATGTATCATGGTCAGATGAATAAGAGTAATTTAGAAAAAAACAGTTTTTTTTTACTTTAAGTTAAAAAATAATATTTTTGAAGCTTAAAAGCAGAATAAAATGAATATTTAAATGGAGCTTCAATATAACAAACGTGTTTTTGCCGGTTAGGCAGATGCTTGAAATATTCACAGAATATTGAGTTGTAAGTCTTTTTTCTAAATACGACATCGTCAATAGGCAAGCAGTGTTTGTATTTACTTTAAAAATAAATGATTAAATTAAAATAAAAATAAAAAATTTAAGGGGGCTCCCAAGGTGATTCTTTTACCAATATCAGAACAAGAAAAAGGTCATAATATTAGTGTTGAGCACCGATGGTTTAATCAACCTTTTTTTAGTTATTTATGTTTTTTTACTTTTTTTACGGTGGCATTTTTGATAGATTTTGTTTTTATGATTAGATTGATGTTGTCAGGAAAGGGGATTAAAGTGCTTTTAAGATAATCCTAACTAAACAACACCAGGATATCTCTGAGATTAGGTTCATAATGAAGGTAGTGTAGCCCTGTCAGCTGATATCAAAGAGATGTTCCCTCAAGTTAAAATTAGGGAAGTTGATAGGGATATGCAACGCTTTTTGTGGCGCGACGGAGATCGTAGAACTCCTATCAAAGAGTTTCGTATGAGTTCTATGATCTTTGGTGCCGCTTCAAGCCCTTGGACAGCAATACATTTACTCAATAAAAATGCTCAGGATTATGCTAACCTTTTTCCTGAGGCTTCGAAGGAGGTCCAAAGAAATACCTATATGGACGATTACGTAAGCAGTATTTCGGATATAGATACAGCAGCCAGTTTAGCGAGAGATATAGTAGATCTTCATAACTTGGCTCACTTCGAAATGCGAGGTAGATTTCGAACCAACCGGAGGCTTTGAGATTATTGCCTCCTGAGTTACTAGCTGCCTCACAAACAGAAGTTTCAGTACTACCTTCAGACGTCAGAACTCTTGGGTTGCTTTGGAACGCGTCTGAAGATGTTTTAAGTTTTCGTCCAGACCTACCACAGGAGGTTCCTTCCATGTTGACTAAGCGCACAGCACTTTCGTATGTAATGCGCCTTTTTGATCTATTGGGTTTTTTATCCCCTATCTCAATACATGGAAGAATCCTCCTACAGAAAGCATGGGTTTCAAAAATTGGTTGGGATGAAGTTTTACCCAGCGAGCAACTTGAACTTTGGGATAAATGGTTCCAGTTAATTGTTCAAATTCCAAATTTTAGAATTCCTCGTTGGCTCTTAATTTCTCAGTTTAAAGCCGAACAATAAGAACTTCATATTTTTGCTGACGCAAGCGAATCCGCACACGCTTGTGTAGCTTATTGAAGGTTTGTCGATAGTCAAGGTAGAGTTCACATTTCCTTGATAGCTAGTAAAGCTCGTGTTGCGCCAACTTACCCTGTTTCAATTCCACGACTGGAACTTCAGGCCTGTTTACTAGCGGTACGTCTGGCAGGTACCATTGTCGCGGAACATAATTTAAAGCCTACTAGACGATTTTTCTGGACTGACTCAATGGACGCCCTCGGTTGGCTGCGAACCAAGGGTCGTTGCTTGAAAACGTTCGTGGCAAACAGAGTTGGTGAAATTTCAGAGGAAACTAAGGTAAATGAGTGGTACTGGGTTCCTTCTGAACTCAATGTAGCGGATGATGCGACTCGATTAGGTGAAGGAGTTTCATCTAGATGGCTTAATGGCCCATGTTTTTTGTTTTCATCTCCTGATACCTGGCCCTCTGAAACAACATCAACTTTGAGCTCAGAATGCTTACCGGAATTCAAAACTCCTGTGGTTATTCATGCTACAACCGACTCAGTTCCTTCACCGCCTTTGTTGTCATCGCCGGTTGTGGCAGATACCACACGGTTTTCATCATGGCTTAGATTAATATGTGCAACTGCCCGTGCACATCAGTTCGTTCAAATTCTTCGTCAGCGAGTAAATTCTAAATGTTCTGGAACTCGTTTAGGCAATCTTTCAGAACATCACATTCATCGCCCATTAAATCCACATCACTTCATCAAATATTTGAGACCTATTGAAGCAGAAGATTTGGCGATGGCTGAGCAACATATAATCCGGAGTAGCCAGATTCAGTCTTTCCCAGAAGAAGAAGAAGCACTCCGAAAGTTCATTCCGATCGAAAAGCGAAGTCGAATTTGGAAATTTTCACCTTATCTAGACACGGAAGGAGTGATTCGCGTGCGCGGACGGATAGATTCTGCAGATGTCAGTACTTCGACTAGACGCCCCATTCTCCTGGATGGCAGGCATCACGCCGTGCGGCTCTTGCTTACCCATTATCACTATAAAACTGCCCATGCTCATCCCAGATTGGTCATAAATGAGATTAAACAGTCGTATTGGGTATTACACTTACGAGCATCGATCCGATCAATAGTTCTGCGATGTGCTTGCTGTATATTAAATAAATCAAAACCCTTAAGTCCTCCTACAGGTGACCTACCACCAGAACGACTAGCACACCACCGGCGTCCTTTTACATTTGTGGGCTTGGACTGCATGGGGCCAATACTTGTGACAGTGGGGCGGAGACACGAAAAACGATGGGTTGCTTTATTTACATGCTTGACTGCTAGGGCAATCAAGAAGAGTTATTGCATACTGCGCTGCTTGAATCTGAAGCCATCGTAAATAGCCGCCCTCTCATCAACCTGCCAGCAGACCCGGATAGTCCAGAAGCCCTCACCCCATTCCATTTTATTCTTGGTTGCTCATCTCCATATCACCCAGTACCATTAGGCGTTGATGATGGTGACCTCCTAAGCCGAAGCGATTGGCGTAAGTCCCAGCGCCTTGCCGACATGTTCTGGTGTCGATGGGTGCCATCGCTTCTGCCTCAGGGTTCGTCGGGCAGATCCCAACGCTCGTTGGCCGTCGGCGACGTGGTCCTAGTTGTGGACCCCACGCTACCCAGAGGAACTTGGCCCCGAGGTCGAGTTGCCAAAGTTTTCCCTGGACGGGACGGGGTAGTTAGGGTAGCTGAGGTCTCCACGGTCGGGGGCACGTTGCGCCGACCGTTAACAAAGCTGATTAAGCTGTCGGTGTTCACTCAGTAGTGTGGCTTCGCTACAGGAGGGTGAAATGTTGAGCACCGATGGTTTAATCAACCTTTTTTTAGTTATTTAAGTTTTTTTACTTTTTTTACGGTGGCATTTTTGATAGATTTTGTTTTTATGATTAGATTGATGTTGTCAGGAAAAGGGATTAAAGTGCTTTTAAGATAATCCCGATTTTTTCTACTAACTAAACAACACCAGGATATCTCTGAGATTAGGTTCATAATAATTAGGTATACCTCTAGTGTCAAATATTCTACAGATAATGGTACGAAACCCTTCATGCGCAAGTCCGGTTTCTAGAGTCAATGTTATTTTTCTTGCAAAACGTGGATAAAATGAGCATGGCTTAATGATAACAAACGGAGAAGTTAAAATAAACTGCTCAAAAGCAACGGTCACTTAAAATGCAAATGGATTCCCGGCAAAATGGCCCAGCCTCGATGAATTCTGTTGAACTTACTCATAATATTGAGAATATTTTCCACAATTTTTTTGAGTTGTTTTTGGATTCGTTTTATCATGTTTTCTAAAGCCACAACAAAAGAGTTTCGTGTGTTGTAACAAAATTCATTTAAAATACACGAATAGATCGCTATTCGTGTATTTTAAATGAATTTTGCAAGGGAAAGAAAAAAATGGGATGGAAAAGAAAGTACGGGAAAGTATGGGCAAAAACGGAAAGATTGGGAAATATTCCAATTCGGCGGGAAAAAAGGGAAAATAATCAAAAGTGGACTTAAATTTATGAATGCGAGAATTAAGCTATTTTGACAATGATTTTACGCCTGTAGCACACCTTCACATAAAACCATAACAGCGGGACCACGCTACTTTTGCCTCTTTGTCAGTTTTATTACACCAAAACGTAAACTGCATGTTCTAATGCTTAGATTTATCTGAGTCTCTCTTTTTTTGAGATTCGACGATCCTATAGTATACCTCCTACTACTGTGCCCACGATGGCGCAAATGGGTACAGAAATGTAGACGTTTGATCTGTTAGCGTATGCAATCTAATTTAAATATTTTGTTAGTTTTCAGATATTTATTTTAATTATTTGTATGAAAATACTTTTATTATTTTATTTGTAATCTGTAACGAGTGGCAACATTGATTTTCTATAATGTCTATGGACATGGTTTTTAAAAAAACATGACAACGGACGTTCGTTGAATGGTGATAAATTATCAAAATAAATCCAAATTTCATCGTTAATTTGTGGTCGGGATTATAATTATTGATTTTGAAGTCAGTGTTTAATTCGAAGTGTGTGTGCGCCAACAATTCAGAAGTGGGATACGTAAGTACTACACCCACACAGGTATGAGTTTGTTGTGTTTATTTACCTATTTTAATAACGCTATTGCTAAACAAAACACGTAAGTCGTACTAGGGTTTGTTACTATCATCTCGGTACAATCAGTAAACAAAAAGCATAATAATAGACCAATCACCGAGGGAATAGCCTTGCAAATACTTTCTTAGTTTAAACTAAACGGTATTTCCCTATTACGACGTAAGACTGCTTGCCATTGCTTTATCTTATTTATATAAACACGGATATAAAAACCACGAGTTGATGTTGAATTTTGTAAATCAATATGGTCTCCGACTGCTTCATAATTATGCATTCAAGTATCTAACTTACTATTTTTAAATCGTACGATAATAACAATCACGTAGTCCTAGTAAGTTAACGACTTTAATGCATATTATGCAAAATACAAACGTTATCACGTTCACTGCGATTATGATGGTCGTGGACGAGTAATAAATACCTAACTATGTTTTGCACATGAATTTTGTTGCTGAACATATTATTATTATGCATAGATTTAATAAATACACAAGTGTGACGAATTTGTATCATGTTTTGCTCAGAATATTCTTATTGAATACATATCTTCCCTTACCGTACTCACTTAAAATTATATCCTTACTATCCCTATACAAGTACCTACCGGGTCGCTTTTTACCGGTTTATTAGCCAATACCAAATATTTGCTTAAGTTTATTTGTGACGAAAAAAGACTACTATTTTAAGAACCTTATCGTAGGTACTTTTATTATATGCTTTGCAAATCTACTTTCTAGTTATATCTTTTATAACTTAATGTTTTTATATAATATGAAATGGCAAATTCAATTGTGTCTTAACATCCTACTGAATTAGAAGACTACAATGTCGGACTCTGACAGTAGTGCTGCCAAAAAAGTGTAAACATTGTCACTCCAGTTCTACCACAATCAACACACATCATTGGATTTACCCTGTCAAACTCTATAAGACCTGCGGGCGGGTTGATAACAATTAATTTTCTCATACTCCAACTTATAACATGACGCGGAAAAGAAAGTAGACTGATAGCTCAACTAGCACCGATATAACCAGTAGCTCGCGAACAACTTCATCATCATCATCAAGCTCGAGTCGTTCACGTTTTAGGACGAGGCATTCAAAATCAAAGCATGAAGCTGACCGACCTCGTCGAAATCGAAGCAAAACCGATATCATGAATCGTTTCATAAATGCTATCAGCAACCACGGTCGAAATACGTTTGTAGGCGCTCATGATGTAATTATCATTTTCGATCCTAGTCAGAAAACTCAATCTACAAAGTCATGGCTCAAAAAAGTCAATGAAACAGCCGCAATATACCAGTGGAGCGATAAGCAAATAATTTTTCATGCATTACCGAAGTTGACTGGCCTAGCACGCCGATGGTACGAAGGATCCTCAGTAAATTTTACTTGGAATCAGTGGCAAAGTCAATTACTGCGTCACTTTCCGGATGATCGAAATTATGACATTGCCAGGCTTGTACTACATTAAGGAAAGTAAGGGTGATATACCGGTTGTAAATCTATGTAATGAAAGTGTATCACTTGCAAAAGATAGGCTCTTAGCTTGAGTTAATTTGTTACCCCTGCAAGACGGCTTTCTACCATCACGTACTTGTGTGGTGAGATATTCTACTAATGTAGTGATCACGAACCTGTGTGAGATATTCTTCTAATGTAGTGATCACAACGTTGTGTGAGATATTCTACTTATGTAGTGATCACGTACTTGTGTGGTGAGATATTCCACTAATGTAGTGATCACAAACTCGAGTAAGATGTTCTACTAATGCAGTGATCACAAACTTGTGTGAGATATTTTACTAATGTAGTGATCACGAACTTGTGTGAGATATTCTACTAATGTAGTGATCACTGACTTGTGTGAGATATTCTACTAGTGTTGTGATCACTAACTCGTGTGAGATATACTACTAACGTAATGATCACAAACTTGTGTGCGATATTCTACTTATGTAGTGATCACGAACTTGTGAGAGATATTCTAATAATGTAGTGATCACTGACTTGTGTGAGATATTCTACTAGTGTAGTGATCACTTACTCGTGTGAGATATTCTACTAAAGTAGTGATCACAAACTTGTGTGAGATATTCTACTTATGTAGTGATCACTGACTTGTGTGAGATATTCTACTAATGTAGTGATCACTGACTTGTGTGAAATATTCTACTAATGTAGTGATCACTGACTTGTGTGAGATATTCTACTAATGTAGTGATCACTGACTTGTGTGAAATATTCTACTAATGTAGTGATCACTGACTTGTGTGAGATATCCTACTAATGTAGAGATCACTGACTTGTGTGAGATATTCTACTAATGTAGTGATCACTGACTTGTGTGAGATATTCTACTAATGTAGTGATCACTGACTTGTGTGAGATATTCTACTAATGTAGTGATCACTGACTTGTGTGAAATATTCTACTAATGTAGTGATCACTGACTTGTGTGAGATATCCTACTAATGTAGAGATCACTGACTTGTGTGAGATATTCTACTAATGTAGAGATCACTGACTTGTGTGAGATATTCTACTAATGTTGAGATCACTGACTTGTGTGAGATATTCTACTAGTGTAGTGATCACGAACTTGTGTGTCGAATGGACTACTGACGGAGTGGTCTGCTCACTCCTTTCATAACTTATCGCTTAGCGTGACATACACTTTGATTAAAACACACGTCATGTTATGAAGAAACTTATTCTACCTTATTCTTGTCTCAAAGAATTTATTTAACTATTCCAATACCTTCAGTATTATTACTAAGAAAAACAAATAGTTAATAATGTAATTGATTAAGAAGAAGGGTACACTGAAGTAAATAAAAAACTTTTTAGTCTCAACAATTATTTATTATTTTATCCTTCTGCTTTACAGCTCTCCGGCAAAAGATAGTTACAACTGCAACGTCACAAGACGAAACTAGCAATAGCAACCAACTCCTCGGACGTTAAAGGATATCGTCATTTGCCTGCAATATAACTTAAATAAAATTAGTCATGCATGATAAGCTACTAACCGTTATTGATTTTTTGTAGTTATCACTAGTCATATATATTTTTTATGGTTTTTAATGTATAGTCTTAATATACATTTTAATATGCCTAGATCAAATCCAATAAGGAGGTCCAATGTACACGAATCGGAGAGATCTGCCCAAAAGTACTTAAAATGTCAAACACTGATCATGTGATGCCAAATACCAGTGCTTTTTTTATTTTGGTGTATATTTGATTTTATTGTATAGAGACACACAAATTAATCGAATGGCCGGAATAGGGACATTCCATCTCCAGGACGGCCGTCTGTTAGCGTATGCAATCTAATTTAAATATTTTGTTAGTTATATTTATTTTAATTATTTGTATGAAAATACTTTTATTATTTTATTTGTAATCTGTAACGAGTGGCAACATTGATTTTCTATAATGTCTATGGACATGGTTTTTAAAAAAACATGACAACGGACGTTCGTTGAATGGTGATAAATTATCGAAATAAATCCAAATTTCATCGTTAATTTGTGGTCGGGATTATAATTATTGATTTTGAAGTCAGTGTTTAATTCGAAGTGTGTGTGCGCCAACAGAAGGATAGGAGTAATCTCGACATAAAGAAACAGGGTCATAGTAAAATCTCTACATTAGAAACGGCAGTTTGGCTTCTGTTAAGTTTGAAGATTTGAGACAAGTGATAATAAAGTTAAATCTTCGTAATTAAAAACAAGAAATTCAGAAAAATAAAACATGTAGGTTTGATTTCTACGAGGTGTCTAGGTGAACATACTTGAAGTCCCGAGTGTGGTAAGTGAGCTATCAGCGGGAGAGTGAACGAAAGGCGCCTCTTTTGTTTATATATATTTTTTGCTTGTAAACTCGAAAACTGCTTTTTATGTTTTAAGACACATTCATTTAGATTTTTTTTCTGTAGGTCCATAAGTTAACAAGATATTACAAAGTATCTGATTTAATAACAAGTTTCAAATCTGAATTCCAGCTGCGGACAAATCGTGCAATACAAATTTAATGTCATATATGTTTTTGAACTCACAATTTACTCTTTTTTGATCTGATAACAATTAAATCACATTTACTAAAAGATTAGCCACTCGGCGGGATCGATCGTTTTCGTTGAACTTCCTACTCCTATGTTTCTCCTGACTCGTTCACTCAACTCGTTATTCTGCCAGCCTCTTTATTCCGAAACTAATAGGATTGTACCTTAGAAGGTAGATGTGATTAATAATTAAAAAAATACTAAGGGGTAATTTGAACAAAAACAAAAAAAACTTGTGTTTCTATAAACAATAAAGCTACTTACTTAGGTACTTAAATATATTGTGCTGTCAATGTAATTATAATTGATAATTCGTGTAGTGTTGATGTTAACATATGCGATCTTTGAGCTGTTTACATGAACATACTAAAAGTCCCTGAGCGAAGGGGGTAAGCTTGCGAAGGTGCTTTTTTTCTATTTTACCTCAATAACTTAAAATATGTCATCATTTTCAATAGAATTATCACTTTAGGATATTACAAGTACAAGAGATCAAATATAACAAAACTGATGAGATGTACAAAAACTACACAGATCAGCGGGAACACATTAGTCCTATGGAGCATACCATCAAGTAGGAATCGATGCTAACCCAGAGCGAATAATGACCGGCTTTCTGAGTTGTATTTTTCACCTCCTCGAAGAAAACAAACCTACGTGTTTTATTTTTCTGAATTTCTTGTTTATGATTCCAAAGATTTAACTTTATTATCACTTGTCACAAATCTTCAAACTTAACAGAAGCCAAACTGCCGTTTCTAATGTAGAGGTTTTACTATGACCCTGTTTCTTTACGTCGAGATTTCTCCAATCCATCTCAAACGTCAACATTTCTGCACCCATTCGCGACATCGTGGGCACAGTAGTAGGAAGTATACTACAGGATCGTCGAATCTCAAAAAAAGAGAGACTTAGATAAATCTAAGCATTAGAACAAGCAGTTTACGTTTGGTGTAATAAAACCGTCAAACAGGCAAAAGTAGCGTGGTTCCGCTGTTATGGTTTTATGTGAAGGTGTGCTACAGGCATACACTTTTTTACGTCGTCGGTAGAGAGTAAAACCGCCGTTAACTCATGGTAACGGTACTGAAAGAGCGTTATATTTTTCGAGAGTATGCATGTATGTATGTATATCTATGCGTCAGTATGCATGAATGTCATATAATCCAAACAGCTGGTCAGTTTTTGACATATGAGATGTCGTTGAATTCTTCAGAATTGAAGTAGTGACATAGGGTAGTACATTGTAAAAATGTCACCAGCTAATTGCAACAAAGGGGGTTGATTTTTTTCTTATTATAGCAATACGAGTATCTAATGAAAGCTAGTAAAAAAAAAAAATTCAAAAATAGGTATAATATTTCTTGCAGTCGGGTTTTTTTTTTGTTTTCAATAATAATGTTTGCTTGTTCCTTTACTTGTGCTGTAAGACCTTCCTTCTTGCCAAATTTCATGATCTATGGGTATCTAGGTCTAGGTTCAAATCCCGCAAGGGACAAATGTTTGTGTGACGAACGCGATGTACCTACCTAAGTCATGGATGTACTTTAAAAGTATTTATGTATGTACATCCGTTATAAGGTCACCATAGAACCTAACGCTTAATTCGGGTCTAGGCAATTGGTGTGATTGTCGAAACCAAATAAGTATTTTATTGTTTAGTGCAACAAGTTACCGGCAACGTGTATAATGCAGGCATTCTATACAATGCCTAGGCACTGTGTAAATGAAAACTACAAGGTCTTAAATATCAGACATAATTTAACTCAAAGATGACTATTTTGAAATTTAGAAGCGGTTGTGTCTAAATGATTCAATTTCTCATTCCCTGTGAAGACGCCCAACAGAATATTTTAATTGTAAGAAGGTAATTAGGTTCTTGACAATAGGAATTTTATAAAGATCTGCTTAAATAATGTTTATTACTAAAGTGTTACTCTAGAGTAAATGGGTCTTTTTGTGCCGAGAATTTCAAATCACTCGCTGGAATGTATGTAGGTAGTAGTAATTTATATTAGTAAACTGAGATTAAATGTCTCTGGAGCTCATTTATAAGGCCTCTCGATTATTAGATCTTCTTACGAGGGTCAAACTGAAAGTTCTTAGAAAATCAAAAACTGATTACATTAGCCAGTTATTAGTTTTATTATATCTTTTCAAAATATTGTCCATTGACGTCAATACACCGCTGCATGCGATGGAACCACTGGGAAAAGCACTTTGCCCACTCGTCCTTAGGGGTCTCTTCAATGGCATCGCGATACGCAGCCACCGCTTCTTCAGCATTCATAAACCGCTTTCCTTTAAGTTTTTCTTTAATTTTTGGAAATAAATAAAAATCACAAGGCGCGAGGTCGGGGCTATACGGCGGGTGACCCAGTAATTCAACGTTTGATGTCGCCAAATAGTCGATCGTTCGCTTGGCGGTGTGCGACGAGGCGTTGTCGTGGTGAAGGAGGATCCTACTGCGAGGTCGTTTCTCTCGAACTTTTTCCAAGACAAGTGGCAAACAATTGGTAGTGTACCATTCTGCAGAAACTGTTTTTTGATCCTCTAACACAATTGTTGCGAAATGACCTATCCTTCCAAAGAACGAGGCCACCATTTTTTTTCCCGCACTTCGATCTCTCTTCACTTTAGTTGGCAACTCCTCGAAAGGAAACACCCACTGAGCAGATTGTCTTTTGGTTTCAGGATCATAACAGTAAATCCAGCTTTCGTCACCTGTTAGTATGTCGAACACAGCATTTGAGTCACCTCCGTTAAATCTTTCAATCATTTTACGGCACCAATCCACACGATGGAGTTTTTGAGCCTTAGTCAAATTATGAGGTATCCACCGGGCGCAAAGCTTCCTGACCGCTAAATGTTCGTGGAGGATTTTGTGCACTTGACTCATACCGATGCCTAAGCTTGTCCGAATCTGCTGATAGGTCACTCTTTTGTCAGTCTCTATCATACGCCGCACAACACAGATGTTATTTTCAGTCGTCGCCGTAGAAGGCCGTCCCTCACGTACATCATCAGTGAGATTAGTGCGACCACGTTTAAACTCATTAAACCAGTTGTAAACAGTCGCACGAGATGGGGCTTCATCGTGAAAGGCCAATCGTAGTCTATCATAACTTTCTTGTTGACTTAAATGACATCGAAAGTCATAAAAAATCATTGCACGAAAATTTTCTCGTGTTAAATTCATTTTGACGTGACACAGACAATTTTCAATTTGCCGCCAAGTCGTAAAACAAATGACAAATGAATGAAATATATACTCAGTAATATTGGCAAAGAGTTCTATTTTCAAATTTTTGAATATTTTTTTTATTATATTGTTTATAAGTGGCCAGTTCTAAGAACTTTCAGTTTGACCCTCGTATAAATAAAAGACAATTAACTAAAATGTATAGGTACGTAACTAGCATGGCGACAGTGCGTTGCCTATAAGATGACAAACGATTTCAACCATAAGCACGAGGGATCATTGGATCACTTCCACCATATTGACTTCTGACCTCAAAGACGATGAGGATATTGAAAGGGAACGGAGGGCATTAGCGGTAAGAGCGAACATGCTGGCCCGCAGGTTTGCGCGGTGTACATGGGGTGTGAAGATCACCCTTTTTAGAGCATATTGCACTTCCTTCTACACGTGTAGCCTGTGGGTTAGATATACTCCAAAAACCTTCAATGCCCTACGGGTGCTGTTGAGACTGCCTCGCTTCTGCAGTGCCTCAGGCATGTTTGCAGAGGCACATGTCAACTGCTTTTTTGCCACAATGCGCAAAAAATGCGCTTCGCTAGTGTACAGAGTCATTTTGCGTTGTAGAGTAATTTTCACTAATTACGGTCTTTTTCGTACATTTTCAATACAGGTAGCTTAGGTTAATGGGCAAACAAAAGACGAAAATTAAGCCTTCGAAAATTACACAGCCGACAAAGAGATAACACGTTTACTACCTATAGGTACTTGACCTGCGAGCGTATCTTTTATTTTTTTATTTCTTGTTATTTTATTTAAGAGAAGATATCCACAGGGAGTTTGGTAGGTAGTTCATCAAATACCTGCACCTTAGATATGACATCTGTTTACTTTTTTACAATTCTGTTTTTTTTTTTAGTTTTGTAAACTAAGTATTTTTTTCCCGGAACGTATGACTCCCTGGTGCCCAAATAATACGTACTTCATATAAATTTCATTTCGCCCCGTATAAATAGAGATATAAAAGCCAAATCCATAGTAGGCTTATTTCGCAAAAAGTACTCTCCGTCAAAACAAATTAATATAAAAGTACAAACTACACCGTCCGTTTTAGTTATTTGACTTTAAGAAACTTACATTCATTCTGCTCTCCCCTGTCCACTAAGTATAGAAGCAGTTTTACCCTAATTTTCCATTAAAAGCTTATGCTACGTTATGAAATAAAATATGCTGCAAGAATGCAATAAATTGCAAAAGCTGAAGCTTGTTCTGTAACCAGGTCACCCAGATTCAACAGGTCATAAAACGTAATATAGGCCAGGTAAAGCCTGGCGGCCACTATAGTGGAGTCCTGATAACGTCTGTCAGACACTCATCTGACACCTATTGGTGTTGTTTATTCGTTCATTTACTAGAATCGAGAAAAATCCCTTGGAGTGTGTACATTTTTGAGTTCCGCACCACCAAAAAAAAAAGGGACCCTGGAGGCCGGGTGCCTCGCGAGACAGCCTCGCAATGTCGATACTTGTGTCCTCCTTCTAGCCGAATTTCGTCTACAGCACTGCAGTGGCCAATTTCAACAAAGATTAGCCAACTGCGCAGGAGATATAAAAGTGCACAAGTCTGTACGCAATACACATGTCATCATCAAATTTAAGAGCTAGGCTCTTGTCGGTGGAGTTTTTTTCCATTCCTCTCTGCTTTCCGCCCTTCTCTTAACCTCCTGATACGACCCGACATTTATCTTTTCTTTTATTTGCTGCATGTAGCTTATTCTTGGTCTTCCTCGCTTCCTTTTTCCTTCTATTCTTCCTTCTATTATCGTTTTAATAAAATTGTCGTGTCGAATCAGGTGGCCTAACATTCGTCCCCTCCTACACTCTATTGTTTCCATCAATCTCCTTTTTTCCCTAACCATAGACAAAACTTCTTCATTTGTTTTCTTCTCCGTCCAACTTATACGCTCCATTCTCCTCCAGCATCACATCTCGAAGGCTTCCAGTCTCTCTCTGGCCCTCTTTGTCAATGTCCACGCTTCACATCCATAGAGTGCTAAACTCCAAATGTACACTTTAACAAGTTTTTGCGAACTTTGCTTGATATTCTGGCCTTGAGCAGGTGCTTTTTTGCATTATAAGCTTGTCTCGCCATCGCTATCCTTGCTTTTATATCTGGTGTACATCTGGAGTCACTAGTTATCAAGCTACCTAGATATTTGAAGGTTTTAACCTGTTCTATTTTTGTGTTATTTATTGAGATAGGGCTATATTTTTCCTTTATAGAAGCAATTAGTGTTTTTGTTTTATTTATGTTAATTTTGAGACCAAATTCTTTAAAAATAGTGTCCATTTCTGTAACCAGTTCTTTCAACTCCAATCTGTTTTCTGCAAGGGCTGCAATATCGTCGGCAAAACGAATGAATTTAAATACGTCCCCATTAATTTTGACGCCCCCTTTTTTGATTCCGTTATTCTGCGTATCGCACATTCTATGAATAAATTAAAAATTAGCGGTGAAAGTGGACATCCCTGCCTAACTCCCTGTCTTATTTTTGCCTTTCCGTTTTCCTCTCCTACTTCTTTTACCGTTTCTTGGTTTTTATATAATTTATAAATAATCCTTCTGTCTCTATAATCCAATCCAGCTTTTTTGAGTACTTCCATCATTATTTTCCAATTGACCTTATCGAACGCCTTTTCTAAGTCGATAAAAGCTATATGTGTGTCCATGTCAAAATCCAGTCTCCTGTCTATTACCAATCTCAAAGCTAGTATCGCTTCTCTGGTTCCCTTCTCTTGCCGAAACCCATATTGATCCGGTCCCAAAAAGCACTCTGTTAACGGTCTTATTCTGTTCTGAATTATTTTTATTAAAATTTTACTTGCCTGTGAAATAATACTTAGTGTTCTATGTTCTTCGCATTTGAGTGTGTTTGCTTTTTTTGGTAGTGTTACAGTCTTTTCTTTCAATATCAGAGGTCCCAGTTCTAAAGTATCTACATCTTCTTCTTTTTCCATATAGCTTTCTGACATCCCTTCTCCTGAATAAAGCTCTTCTATATACTCTATCTATCTTTTAACAATTTTTTTAGAATCCATTAGTATTTTCCCTTCTTTATCTAATATAGCTGTACTTCGTCTCTTATGTTTCTTGTCCATTTGTTTAATTATATTGTAGGCTTTTTTCATTTTCCCCCGTTTCATCATAAACTCTATTTTATTGCATTTCTCTTCCGTATGTTTTTCTTTCGCTTCCCTGCACAGTCGTGTTATTTTGTTTGTTGATATTCTGTACTCCTTTGCCTTGACATCATCCGTCTTGTTTCTTAATTCTCTTCTCTCAAGCATTAGCGCTATAATTTCTGGGCTAAGCCAGTTTTTCCTCGGAATCAGCTTCTCTTTCTTTATCGTCTCTTCTGCGCTTTTGACCATTATGTTTTTGATTTCATTCCACCTTTTTTTCAATATTAATATTTTGAATGTTATTTTTACATCTATCAATAAATTGCTCTACCTTATGACCTACTTTATTACTATATTGCACTTTACTATCACTATTTATATCCTTAAGTTTATTGAGATCCAAGTTCTTTGGTTTGTGTTTTCTTTTTAGTTGCTTAGTTTTAAAATTGTGTAGACTTATAAGAAGGTTGTGATCAGAATTTAAATCGGCCCCAGGTAAAGTCTTACACAAACTTATCTGTTTTAGAAATTTACTTTTAATTATTATGTAGTCAATCTGGTATCTAGCAATATCTCCCGGCATTTTCCACGTATAGTGTTTTCTTTTTGGTTGCTTAAACATTGTATTTGTAATAATCAAATCATTTTCTTTACAAAATTGTACCAGTCTGTCCCCTCTCTCATTTCTCTTTCCCAACCCAAAACTTCCTACTGAGTTTTCTTCCTTTCCTTCACCGACCACCGCATTGAAGTCCCCCATAATAATCGAACTATCTGTATCTTTAACTGTATCTAAAATTGAATCTATGCTGTCATATATCTCTTCTATCTCTTCATCTGGGTGGCCACTCGTGGGCATATAAACTTGCAATAAAGTAATATCAAATGGTTTAGCTTTTATCTTAACTGCTGTTAATCGGTCACTAAGGTGTATGGTATTTTCTATGTTTAAACCCCATTTTTTATTTAATATTATAGCGGTGCCATTAGATCCTTGTTTCTCTCCCGTATATATTACTCTATATTCACCACTCCAAAAATCTCCACTTCCTCCCCATATTACTTCAGCTAATCCCAGTATATCAATTTTGAGTCTGTCCATTTCCATCTTTACTTCTTCTTATTTCCCCGGCTCTAGCATCGTCCTCACATTCCATGTGCCAACTTTACAAGGATTTCGCTGGATGACGACCGAATCAGCCTTGCTCCTGAACCTGCCGGACTCGGACCGCCACGGCATATTACATCGTGGAAGACCGTTGTCAAGAACTACTTTATTATTGTTGTCCATATTCATAAAACTCCAAATTAGGAAAGATAGTGTGGTGGTTTCCCTCTTGCCTTCCACACTGCAGTTTAAGAACCGGTTTATCCCGCATCTTAATATTCAGTCAAAAGCCCTTCTTGATACTATATCTTCGGCCTTTTGCCAGTACTGATATTGCTGCTGCACAACACCAGAGGAACGCTTATTTGATGGCGGTGTTGACTCGCCATGGCACAGGATCGTCAATGAATATTGTAGCTTTTTGTAGAGAAGTTCATCCCACTGAACTCCCCACTACATTCTGGTATCCTGCCGCTGTGTGGTTGGGGACTGCTTATTCTACATATTTGCAGCTAACCACCATATCTGGTGGCCGTTCACTATCCGCCACCTGTGACCCCGTTAGTAGCCTACAGCTCAGCCCTAACCTACAATACACAGGTGCACTCTCATAATTCGGTGAGACGGCAGTTCGACATTACTGGGGAGAGAGGACCATCGAATTAACGTGCTTTCCGAAGCACGGTGATGTTAACACCACGAACTTTCTGACTCCGGAGCTGTGTCTAAGCTATTTTAAGAAAGAAAAACCCAACACTCGGCCTGACCCGGGATTCGAACCCTACTTCTTCTTCTACGTTGACTAGAGCAACTAGGCAGTCACGCCTTAAGACTTCTACAAGACATCTTAGGCAGGGCGAGTGACAGAACTTTGAAAGCCGTAGGTTCTAATCCAAATTTGAATCATTTCAACTCACGTTATTTACCTACTCTACCAGAATGGGCTAACAAAAATGCTTATGAGCCTTCATATAAAACCTTTTTAGAGACTTACAAACCATGAAATTCAGTGGTCTGTAAACGGTATAATCTGAAACCCTGGGCTTAATGGTCACTTCAGTTACGATAGCAGGGATAGCAGTTTATTGCTTCCAAGCAACTTTTATTTTATGTATTTTTTGTCGTATAAAAATAATGGTGTGTGGTCTTACTGCGAATAAGGAATAGCTTGAAAACATCAGTGATACGTCACTCGTAAAGATCGTAATATTATGTAGGTTTCGGTGAACATGAATAGGTAGGTCTTACGTAGGTAACACCTAAATACACAGCCTTTGAATTAACTTATTCTTCCTTTCTTTATTTTCAATGCGTAGTGTGGTGATAGATAGATAGATACTCTTTATTGCACTCCACACACAGTAGATATTTATATAAATGTTCTCAGAGAATGGTAAATTTAGGCGTTCTTATTGCTAAAAGCATTTTTTAGACAACCTTCGGGTAGAGGACAGTTTAAAAATTGAATTGAATTGGCGGTTAAAACTATTACAACTAAAGCAAATGCGTAAAGAATATAAGTAAAGACATGATATAAGCATTCATACAATATATAAATTACTTAAGACTACTAAACGTTAATAATACTAATAAATATTGTGTTTGCATTAACATACACGCTAATACGAAATATAATTATAATAGTATAATTATATTTCGTATAGCATGTATATCATAACATAAGTTATATACAGTGTGTCCGGCGAAGCGAGAATTTATGGGCTATTAGTCCATCAAATGTTATCGCCTAAAAACCCCCATATTGGGTACCCCTCCTAAAATGGCAGCCATTTTAATTATTTTTTAAAAATACTACTTATATGGGTCTGAAGGTCCTAAAAATTATAAAAATGATTCATTTGAAAGGTTATGCTATCGCCTATCAAGTGAAATAAAGATCAATTCAAAATTATTAACCGTCATAGAGGAATATTTTTTAAAAAGATATATTGCTAAAACATTCAAAAGTTAAATAGTTTTTTAAACCTATACAAATCTAAACTTAAAAATGCTTAATTTTTTTTTTTTTAATATTTTTTTGTCAAAATATTATTTTTATTTGGATTTTGTCTCTAAAATTTGATAAATAAAAGGCCCTTAAATTATCGCTAATCAAAACCCGGACACCCTGTATATAAAGATATAATTTGCGTTTAAAGATGGTTAGCGATTCAGACTGCCGGATAAACAGTGGCAGAGAGTTCCATAGGCGGATAGATTGGACAGTAAGTGATACTGTAAAAATATCGCTAAATGTCATTCTTTTTTGTTACTTAAGATGCTAAAAGTAACGCATCTAAAGAGACGTTTGAGATCTAAGCTCGTCAGGTTTTTGACGCTGAGCGTCACGCTTCTTGCAGAGCTGCAGAAACTTTTAAGCTGATCCAGGCCCTCCAAGTTATATACACTAACGTCACGTATCTAGCTATCATAGCTGCTCTGCAGCTTTTAAGCTCACCCAGGCTTGAGTTTTGATGGGTGGGGACCCATCAAATTTTACTTACTCACATCTTCGTTTCAATTACCTATCAACACCTGTGTTGATAGTTAATTATGTATACATTTTTCAAATGTTACATAACAATAAGTATATAGCAGATTTGAGACAAAAACGTAAAGTTTTTGTTGTTTGTTGGAACAATGTGTTTTTATATTAACGTTACGCCCTTTCACCCCTTTGCTCCATAGTACCAGAAATTTATTGTGAAATTTCGTTCTATTTTGTAAAGTTTCGCATTCAAAATGAATACGAAACCTTGTAACAACATATATTTACAGGAGAATCTTGTTTTATGTTTCAAAAGATCTTTATTTGAAATTAAACACAAGTTTCTACTTACACTGCTGTATGAAGATAAATTACGTTCACTTTGTAACAGTTTACACTTATCTGCGGTATTTTCAAGAGAATACTGTTCATGAAAGCGCTAACTAACGTAGGTAGCTAAATTAGTATTAAATAAACTGGAAATATGCGAATCAGTTTTCAGACACCGTACTAAGTGAGACACATGAAATATAAATATCACTTTATTAGCGGGCTTTTGTATGATTCCTTGGTAATTTAAAAAGCAGGGAATTATAATTTTAAATATTTTCAGAATGTACAAATTATTAACAACTACCTGAACGTCTTCAAGAAAGCAACAACAAAACGAACGACGTGAACTTTGACGTGTCAGACAAACATGAAGTATGTGTTTTATATTAAACGTCAATGTTGATTGGATCATACATTATGTGCATAATGCACCGAAATAAAATGTCGTTCTATGTCAGTTATATAATTTTTTCCACTTTACAGTTTTAGGCTTTTTAAAACATGCCAGCATTTGGGGCTGAGCATCAAAAAAATTTGCCGTTCTTCTTTAGGACCAAGACCGCAGCGGAGTCATGGGTATTTTTTAATGTAATTTCAACTTGATACCTTAAGACGAAAGAATAGCACCATTTCTCCATACAAACGTAGTCCCCTGTTTCCTCCCTGGATATAGACTTAGGTTGAAAACTTTTTTTGCTATAATATCTAAATTTACTACGGCTATGCTCCAATGTTTAGTTTTTTCCAATATTCGAATTAACACAGGAAATATGAGACTTCAAACATTAAGAAAATTGGCAAATTTCAACCTCAAACTTTGGACACTCATCAAAAAAAATCTACGCACCTTAACACAAAAACGAAAACATAGGAGCATAGTCCCATCCATTTATTAATTATTTTTGAAAACAATATTATCATTGGTAAAGGTTTCGTCGAGAAAACAGGGGACTACGAATTGCTGTTTTGGTCAGTTTTATAAAGCGAATATCGGTCCGAGCTGCATTTGTCCCTTTCTTGCTTTAAGAGGAGAGGTTTGGGGGGTGGGGAATTTCGTAACAAATACGTACACGTATAGTGATGCTTCATAGTCGATAATTATATCGATACGCTATGTGTGGCCTAATCGACATCGATGTATTAAGTTTTTATTGTCTTGATAATTAGTCTTAATATTTTATATCATTAGCTTTCTTCACTTTAACTTTGAAAAGTCTACTACTCCTCAGTAGTGTTTCTATATAAGAAAAAAGCTGGTAGATGTTTCGTTGCTGACTCCTAAATTACT
Organism: Pyrausta nigrata; assembly: GCA_949316185.1. Lineage (NCBI taxonomy): Eukaryota > Metazoa > Arthropoda > Insecta > Lepidoptera > Crambidae > Pyrausta > Pyrausta nigrata. The sequence continues at coordinate 3,124,552 of OX438943.1, forward strand.
GTGCACATACATGTAAGCACTTACTCAGGACGTAACGTAAGTAGATTCATTTCAATTCGATAGATTTCTGACATCGGTGGAAGCTAATGGAATTTACTAGCGGTTGCCCACGACTTCGTCCGCGCACATGTCGAATTTACCATACAAACTTCCACTCCTATTTTCACCTCCTTAGGGGATGAATTTCCAAAAAACCTTTCTTAGTGCACCCTTAGACTTCTTATGGAACCTTTGATTTGGAGTCTCTAGACTCAGCAGTTTGGGCTGTGGGTTTATATGTCAGTTAGTCAGTTTTCATTTTTATATATACATATTTAGAAGATAAGGTTAGTGAGGGCTTGTTGTAATATCCACTAAGACGTGTAATAAATTACATTATATAATGATCATACAATGTAATTTATTACACGGCTTATAAACCATAAGCACACTGTAGACAATCTGCAGATGCAGATCACTAAATCTCATAAGAAAAATACCTACTTTTACTTTCTACAGGAGGAACACACACATGCCAGGTGTAGGTACTTAAACCAATTAAACATATTGTTACATAATATTGTTTTTATTGCGCCAACTGCGAACCACTTGTTAGTATAATATACAATTATCTTCAAAACTACAACAAAGAAACAAAAACAATTTTATTGTTACAACTATGAATGTCGTTACACGAACACATTGAGACTGTAACAACAACATTCTGGTTAGATTGAGCTTGTCTTCTTGCGAATGATTGAGTAAAGATCATTAGTACTATGCTTTGCAAACATCGCGGATGCGCTACCGTGACCAAGAAGTCCAAGCCGAGCCCTGAACCCGTTGCTATAGGTGGCTACACACGCAGCATTATCCTGCACCTGATATAAAATTGTCCGAGGGTATTGTATACACTTTTGTCGGTTCTCTTCGCCCAAGATCCATCTCCGACCACTGTTATTAAAGGAATTTCGTCGTTTTCCTTCCACGCCAACATTAAGAATAATTAGCCTCTTCTCTTGTTGCGATCGCTTCGTGTAAAGCACATGATGTTTGTGCAGGTTGAACATTTGTGTCGGGCATATGAACATAAGTATTCATGAATCCTGCATTTTATACGAAAACGATGTTCTTCCGTTTAGCTATTATAAATAAACGACATTTACTTTATTTCCTTTAAAAGATAGTGGATTTCAACTTGTTATTGTAGCACAATTAGATAATGTCTTGTTGAAAGGTGTTGTCATTGTTTGTTGTCAATCAATCTTCATAAGTAAAAAGTTCCGTTCTACGTAAGAACAACATTTAAAAAAATTAATGATTTTTTAATTTCATAAACATTAAGCTTTTGCAAAATCATTCTTGTTGTTAAAGTAGACTCTCTTCAACAACAAGACACGACGTCTTAAAAGTATGTTTGTAAAAATTTAAAAATATATATATAAATTATAATTGTTGTAAAATATTTATTTAGTAACCTAATCGTAGTATGAGTGAACCGGAAAATGTCATCTGTCACGTCGCCTACGTATTTCTAGGTATATCTTTGATAAACTATATTAAAGGATATAATCATGAAACTGACAGCCACGGCCACGGCACATATTTACATTTTTTTTTCCTTTAATTTAATGATGTATCATGTTCGAGCTCCTATATAAATAGCAACGTATTTATATCTTGCATAATGCCCTGCTATAAAGATATAATAACGTAAATATAGAAATCAAAACACGAATTTTATTCAATATTGACTCTACCATAACCTGTTTTAAGAAACTTTCCACTAAAATGAATATTGTGTACACATAGACTTTATTTTGTTTTGCGTACTGTATCTCCGGTTGTAGTTTATCAAAGAGTACATCATGTTTCTTGAAAATACTTTATTTTAGCGAGTTTTGCGCGAGGTCCAGTGCGCACACACACTAACTTACGCTACTGACACAAGGATAGAGCAGTGCGGGGTGCGGGGGCGGCCGCCAGAGCATGCATCAAGACAGCAACATTTTATTCAAAAACCTATTTTTCAAATGTCACTTAGACCGCGTTTCCTCTAAATAAAAAAGAAAGTTTCTTTATAAGTCAATTTTGAAATAACGTAGAGAGAAAAAGAAAAGAGAAAAATTATGTCATTCTGAAAAAGTGATACGATCATATTACGAAACGAAGATTGTAAAAGTGAAATAATATAAAATATAGAAAAAGTGAATTAAAAGATGAGTATAATTTCTTCCTTAAAATCACCATTTCATAAGCAGGTAAGTATTTTATAGGACAAAGAGGACTTTGCATCCAGCGGAAGTCTTCAGAGTATATACATAGATAGGTGGCTGTACAGTGGGCCCCACAGGAACCTATCCTGATCTGTCAAAATTTTCCCAACCATATTTCAACCTTGTATTGATTACATTGAGTTCAATATCATTTGAGATATTTTGACAGCATTAAAACACAATTTTTACGGATTACTTCGCGATTTATTTACATATTATTATTTAAAACCTGACGTTTCGAACACTTTACAGCGTTCGTTGTTACAGGGAGACTAAGGAATTATTTGTCAATTACAAAGTTTTGAAAAATTAAACTACCGTCACTTATTAATATTAATTTACGTTCCTATTTACGCCTATTTATGAACGAAATCCTCTTATGTGTAATTGCGTTTTGTTTTTGCTTTCTTGAAGACGTTCAGGTAGTTGTTAATAATTTGTACATTCTGAAAATATTTAAAATTATAATTCCCTGCTTTTTAAATTACCAAGGAATCATACAAAAGCCCGCTAATAAAGTGATATTTATATTTCATGTGTCTCACTTAGTACGGTGTCTGAAAACTGATTCGCATATTTCCAGTTTATTTAATACTAATTTAGCTACCTACGTTAGTTAGCGCTTTCATGAACAGTATTCTCTTGAAAATACCGCAGATAAGTGTAAACTGTTACAAAGTGAACGTAATTTATCTTCATACAGCAGTGTAAGTAGAAACTTGTGTTTAATTTCAAATAAAGATCTTTTGAAACATAAAACAAGGTAATTGAAACGAAGATGTGCCGATAGTAATGATGGTGTCGATAGTAATGATAGTATCGATAGCTCCGTTAATATAAATATACTATCGACACATAGCAATACTATCGATGCTATCGATAGTATCAAAGTTCAATACTAAAATCACTATCGATAGCTTATACAGCTCTGACTATTGCAATAACTATCGATACTCTCGACAGTGGCATTTTATTCAATAGTAGGAGTGGAGTATAAAGTACAAGGGAAAAGCTATTTCCCACCCGGCTATCTACACATGAAAGTTCAACTTTCCGAACAGGTGAGATGAAAATTAATTTGTGTATTTGTCTTGATATAACTGGGAAATGGCTAGGGCCAGTAAGTTAGTAGAGATATGGCATGAGATATGGGCCAATATTTATGGATATTTTATTGATGTTAATATGTGGCATTTTGTGTCCTAATAAAATAGATAATTTTTGACTTTAACTTTAATAAATCACAAAAAAATAATTAATTAACTAAATACGTACTTTAACTTTTGATAATATCCCCGTGCCTCGGAAAGCACGTCGAGCCGTGTTGGACGCTTGTTCTCTCGTCATGTCATGTCGGATTGCAATCTCACCGAACTTCGCGAGTGCACCTGTTTATTGTGCACTCTGATCTCCCGTACAAGTCAAAATTTAGCTTTACACTATTATGAGGAGTTATTCAGGTTTATATAAATTTATTCCCATAAGAAATTTTACATTTCACTTAAAATGAGATATTAATTAAATATTATCTACTACATTTTACGCATCGGTACTTGCTGTTATATGTAACCGTAGCTTATTTTTAAGTGTTTAAACTTTCACATTCTTTTAGGTTATTTGGCAAACCGTAAATAGCTTTGCTTCCTCAAACAGTACTGACTTTTTGCCATAGTTAGTCCTCGGCGTTATTGTCTCAAGTTTATATCTATTTCTATAGTTATATTTACTACTCTTGATATTTAACTATTAATACGGAGTGAGCACCGAAATCATATGTACTTTTTGGGTTTACATATTTGATACGTGTTTAACTTTTTCATATACTGGAAAATAAGCTTGAACATAACTAAATCTACACTTATACTATAAAGAGCAAAAATTTGACTGTTTTTTGTTTGTATTGAATAGGTTCCGAAACTACTAGACCGATTCAAATGTAATTTGGTACATAGATAGATTGAAACCCTAGGAAAGACACAGGCTACTTTTTGTTGCGATATAAAATCATCAAGGGGGTGAAATGGGGGATGAAAAATGTATTCAAAATCCGACTTTGGCGCGGGCGAAGTCGCGGGGAACTGCTAGTAACGTATAAATATGTTATTAATTCTTGAACAAAATTGAACGATAATAACTAGAACCCGAGTAAAATTAAACGCAGAAAATACAACGTACGAGCAATTATTGTTCTCAGAACGGCTTGAGTTTAAATCGGGAATCATTAATTATTTTGCTTAACTTTCATATTATTTGTAGTTGGTACAATATTTTTAAAGAGGGTTGAAACTTTCTAGCATATGGACCCCCGCCGCTATATTGATTTTCTCAGAAATCGTGGCTACAATGAAAGTAATATGTTGATTTAGCTTTCATACAAAAAGTTTTTAACCCCTTTATTTATTTTAGACAATAACAATAAATCCAAGTTGCTATGTTATTAATGTAATTATTACTGGGCACTGGTGACCGTAGGGAAAAAAAGTTCTTGTGGAGACCGTCCAAGAAAGATGGACAAACGACCTTAATAGAATAAGATGGTAAACTTTTGCGTTGCATTACCAGGAGGCTGTTGCCGCTGTCCCACATCCGCCGCGCTGTCGAGCTCGTATCTTTTACATATTGTAACGTTGCAACATTCGAGTTTTGTTTTTATTAACTTAATATTAAGGCATTGAAACACACAGCTTAAATGTTTTAATTTTATTACGCCCCTGTTTTAACTTAATTCGGGGAACATGCTCCCTGTTTTAAACCAATGGCGTGTCGCGTATAGCTCCCGGGTAAATAGGGAAGGAAACCATCAAGTTTTTAGTGTGTAGGCGGCTTCTAAAACCCCGCGGCTAATATCAGTATTATCTTAACGTTAAAAAAATAAAACAAAAACGGCATACAGAATACAAACTAAGTTTATGATAAATAGGCCCCGACGGCCTAAGCTATCACGTTCAAACATTTAAGCAACTGTTTTGGGGGTAAAAATATGCTTAACATATTTATATTTATTTAACTTATAAAAAAGATATAGTGCGCGACAGTAGTAGTAGGCACGTACAACCTACGTTTTTTGCGACAGTGAAATGATACCTACCCAGGCTCGGTGGTGGCTGGAGTTTATCCCTTCTGCGTCATAGAGATGGGAGTGATAGAGATGGGTATAAAGCCTATGTTTGCTCTAACAAGGCTTAAATGTCTAAAACCTTTATAAATCAAATTACGTTTCACCTTTATTTAAACAAGCTCCACACAAATCTAAATAGAATTGTTTCATTGGTTTTGGAAATTGGAAACTTGACAGTTTGTGAAAGGGAAGTAGGTTAGAAGGATGTAAAATCGAACGTAAGGCATAGGGGAAGTCAGCTCAAAGCGGCCACAGAAGGCAAAGCGGCCATGGCTCCGAATACGGTTCTATTAAATGTCATAACGAACTTTACCGGTTCGTCTTACAGCTAACCTTCCGCCCCGCCCCGATCAGTCATTCGGCACCGGTCACTGCAAGCGCGTGCGTGCAGTGACGATTTTAAAATATTTGGTGGTTTCCTTAAAAAATGCGAGGTAAGTCCAGCCTGATTTGATCTAAACCATGCATAACTCATTACTTTTATCTAATGCGCCTTGAAACTCATTTATTAGACTATGTTTGTGTATTATTTGCTTACAAAGTTAATGTCAAATATGACAGCAGTTAATTTTTGAAATAAAGTGCACGAAAAAGGCAAAGCGGCTCAGACAAAGCGGCCAACTGACCGCTTTGCCCTTAAATAAATGTGTAATACTTCGATTTATAATACTTGATTATTTTGTTTAGATGGTCAACAATTATAAATTAAAAACTACCAAAGGGTTATGGGGCAAAAGTACAATGACGCAAGCAATCAAAAACGTGAAGGAACAACAAGGCTCAATTTAATGTATAGCAATAAAATTTTAACCACTTTTTGTTTTTATAACGTTTGAAAACATATTTATTTTATATAAATAACTAAAATAAATATGTTTTCAAACGTTATAAAAACAAAAACACAGTTGATTAAAAGTGCCATTAATTTTAAAAGTTTAAATGTGTAATTGACACCATAGGTTTTATAAAAAATACATGTTGATTTCAAACTATTATTGGCAATCTTCTTTTTTCGAACACTACCTATATCTTTTGTCAAAAAATGTATATTTCTCATACATTACTGGACTGGCCGCTTTGTCCTTACCCCCATGGCCGCTTTGGGCGGCACCTTGGGCAAAGCGGCTTTTTGCCACATTTTCGTAATTTACGTGTCATATATGTATTTTCAACTTTCTGCAGATTTGGATTGCGTACAATGAAGAACAAATGTTTTTTCTACCTATGAGTATAAAAATCTTTTCGAAAATCATTTTATTCAGTAGGTTTTTTACACCTCAAAGTAAAGGTGGCCGCTTTGAGCTGACCTCCCCTACAATATATTGTTTTAAACTTTCATGGTCTCTAACATTAGAATAATTATTTACGGGATTGCTACCACGTACCTTTTTTCTGTTTATGATTATACCGTGATCATGGCGCTTGCTTCAGTTCCGAAATATCGTTTTTTTTTAAATTGTTATCTATCAAATTCTGTAATCTTTTGTTATCCATAAGGGATGAGCGGGACATTTCCAATACAAGTATCTTATCATTATTTAAAGGAGTCTCAACAATGTTGTAACCAAGATTACTGCAATAAACGCATTTTTATTTTTTATTTATTCATCGGAAACTCACAAATAAAAAGGTACATGGTAGCAATCCCGTAAATAACTATTCTCATGTACGGCATAAAACACTACAAAACAAAACTTGTCAAAAAACTAATAAATTCACGTTGATGTTAATAAATAGATTTTAAAAAAAAGCCTTTAAATTTTTAAGATTTCTACGACAAACCTTAGAGAGATGTGACACTGATACGGCAGGGCATGCCTATGGCTAAATGAATAATGCACTAATTACACCTTTCTATTTGCGTAGCATCCTACTCAGGAAATAGGAAGATTTAATCGCACAATCACTACATAGGTTCTTACTACTTCCCTAGGGCCCCACTCTGTAAGACGATATCCGTAGTTTTGGCTGTAGCCGTGCCTGTCACAAATTGCAGCATGTCAGTGCGAGCGAGCGCAACGGCTAGACCTGAAAATACAGACAATGCGTTATCAGAGTAGAGCACCGGCCTATCCATCCTACCTTCCTATTTAGGAAGCTACAAATAGGATGGTGTAATAAGTGCTTAAAGAGCAAACCATTAGCTCCCATCTCTATGACCCAGGAGGGATAAACTCCAGCTGAGTCTGGTGGGTATGCGTAAGTGTATATCAATGACGTAAAAAAGGCAAGTTGTACGTACTGTAGAGGTTAATTGCGATGAATCAAACCTCCATATCTAACTCGTTTGGCTTATCGAATATATAATTTAAACATTGCGTGATAGGTAAGAAGTCTTGTTTTTTAGGGTTCCGTAGTCCGACAAGGAACCCTTATAAGATCGTTCAATCCGTATTTTTTTTAGTGCACCCCCTTGTGTGGGGTATCGTTGAAAAGGACTATGAAAATAAGATAGGGTTTCTATAAAACACTTTTTTATCAGCTTTACCATTTGCGAGATATAGCCCGCCAAAGTCGTTTAAACGGTGCCCCCCCCCCCCCCCCTGTAATTTCTAAAGTCTTCGATCTATAAACTTCAAATCACTTACGAAAAGAAACAGCTGCGGAAACTCTTATTTAAAATTGTTTCGTAACCTGTGATAAATACTTTTGAAATTATAAATAAAATAAAAATATATCCGTTTTTTGCTTATACTGTCTAATGTTTTAAGTAAATGGTACGGAACCCTTCGCGCGCGAGTCCGACTCGCACTCGCACCCACTTTATCGTCTTGACTTCATATCAGCCTATTGCAGTCCACTGCTGGACATAGGCCTCTCCAAGACGGCGCCAACTTTCACGGTCCTCGGCTTCTCGCATCCAACCACCACCGGCCACCTTCCTCAGGTCGTCGGTCCACCTAGCAGGGGGGCTTCCAACACTACGTTTCCCGAGACGTGGTCTCCATTCGCGAACCTTCCTACTCCAACGCCCGTCGGTTCTGCGACAGACATGACCAGCCCACTGCCACTTCAGCTTACTGCACCTCTAACCGATATCTATGACTTTCGTCTTTTGGCGGATGATCTCGTTCCGGATTCTATACCTTAGCAAGATCCCCAGCATAGACCGTTCCATAGCTCGCTGAGCGACATGCAGTCGGTAGGCCAGCTTAACTGTCAAGTTCCACGTCTCGGCCCCGTAGGTCATGACAGGTAGGACGCACTGGTTATATACCCTGCTCTTCAGGCATTGCGGTAGAGGTCTTGACTTAGTCAATTGTAATAGTAAATATTGTAATTCATATCCGATCCAAGGAACAAAGAAATTACAAAAGGTAAATGGCAGCTTTTATTGTTGGTAAACCAGAGTTATAAGAGTTTGTTCACAGAATAGCTACGATCCGACGTGACACGACGGTGCACGCGGATACCACAGTACCTACTGTCGAACACTGTATCTATTTTATAAGTTAAAACAATATACGCATGTATAGCATATCCGCTCAGTTTTTACCCCCAAAACAGTTGCTTAAATGTTTGAACGTGATAGCTTAGGCCGTCGGGGCCTATTTATCATAAACTTAGTTTGTATTCTGAATGCTGTTTTTGATTTATTTTTTTAACGTTAAGATAATACTGTTGTTAGCCGCGGGGTGTCACTTAGTCTGTATTCTGTGTGCCGTTTATGTTTTATTTTTTAACGTTTAAATAATACTGTTACTAGCCACGGGGTGTCAGAAGCCGCCTACCTACTAAAAACTTAATGGTTTTCTTCCCTATTTACCCGAGAGCTATACGCGACACGCCATTGGCTTAAAGCTGAGAGCATGTTTCCCGAATTAAGTCAAAACAGGAGCATAATAAAAATAAAAACAATTAAGATGTGTGTTTCAATGCCTTACTTATTAAAAATAAAACTCGAATGTTGCAAAGTTACAATATACAAGAGATACGAGCTCGACAGCGCGGCGGGTGTGGTACAGCGACAACAGCCTCCTGGCACAGAATAAGTACTAGTACTCCGTACAGAAGTTTGACTTTGCAATGAAATTTGATGAAATATCTACTCAATGTCGTCAACAGTATGGTGTAATTTAGTTCGCCTCAGAGTCAAGCACATTCTCGTTAAGTCACCTACAGACATCCATTGCAAGATAATTTCATTCTTATAACTCTGGAATATGAATCATAATACACTAAACCTATTCAGTGAAGTACTACCATGCGACGCGATAGGGTTGACTGCTACTAGAAGCTACTTCGCCATCTAGCGCACCTTTCTAGCACTTTATTCATGCTCGTCCAGCCAGCAACGTAATTCACACATAGTGCCGTGCACCGCCGGTGAATAAAACGCGCGGGCGTCTCATTGCTCGCTCGCAACACCCAAAGTTGTTTAGCCTCTTCTAATGGGCCGCCGCGCGTAGGTCCTGTACGTTTTTGCTACCAACGCGGGGAGTTACACAAGGTTGCTCCTGGTATGCAACGCAAAAGTTTACCATCTTATTCTATTAAGGTCGTTTGTCCATCTTTCTGGTGGACGCCCTTCGCCACGCTTTTGATTGGATTGGACGGTCTCTAATCAAGAACTTTTTTTCCCTACGGTCACCAGTGCCCAGTAATAATTACATTTATTAACATAGCAACTTGGATTCATGGTTATTGTCTAAAATAAATAAAGGGGTTAAAAACTTGTTGTATGAAAGCTAGAAGGTATTTGATATTTTTTTCAAAAGTACTTATATGTCGATCATTGCCTTCAAATATCTCAGCTATATAGTAACACTTTACCATGTTACTTGACATTTCATTTACTCTATGTGTCTTCTATCCATACATATTACTTTCATTGTAGGCCACGATTTCTGAAAAAATTAATATGGCGGCGAGAGTAGATATGCTAAAACATTTCAACCCCCTTCAAAATTATTGTACCAACTACGAATAATATGAAAGTTAAGCAAAATAATTAATGATTCCCGATTTAAACTCAAGCCGTTCTGAGAATAATAATTACTCGTACGTAGTATTTTCTGCGTTTAATTCTGCTCGGGTTCTAGTTATTATCGTTCAATTTTGTTCAAGAATTAATTACATATTTATACGTTACTAGCAGTTCCCCGCGACTTCGCCCGCGCCAAAAGTCGGATTTTGAATACATTTTTCATCCCCCATTTCACCCCCTTGAGGATTTTATATCGCAACAAAAAGTAGCCTATGTCTTTCCTAGGGTTTCAATCTTGGATGAATTAACCACTGGATAAGAAACGTAAAAGAAAATGTATGGGAACATCATCGACCGACTTTTGAGGGGCGGAGGGGAATCGTCCCGTCAATTTTGTGTCAACTATTGACGTTTAGTGCATCCAAATGTTGATTTTTTTTTATCGACATGGGATGAATGAATGATTGAATGATCAACTTCTATTTTGTTGCATTTAAAAATCATTATTAGGTTGCGGGTTCGAATCCCGTAAGGGGAAATATTTATGTGACGAGCACGAGTTTTTGTACCTAAGTCATGGATGTTTAAAAACATATTTATGTACATTTATCCGTTATCCTAATCACCATATACAGGTCATTGGTGTATTTGTTACAACAATTTATTTGTCATTATTATTGGTATTAATTTTATTGCTTTTAACTTTGGATTAAATAACAATGCCCACCAGCCAAATATTGTTGGGCCTACAAATACACAGTTGTGAAGCCGCTACTCGGAGGGCGTACTGTTCGTAGGTCAAGGAATCGACAAGACGGAAGGATCCGTGTTTTACAGGTGTTAAGTCTCTCAAAAATAAGGGGGACACCACCGACTTAGCGCCGACACTTAGTGAGATCGGAATCAACTTAATAGGTTTATTTTTTGTACTACTGGGTGATCTGTTCGCGCGAGTCGATCGACCATCAGCGCCATCTAGTTTGTAGTACTCGAAGTAGCGTAGTGCGAGTCCTTACTGCTAGAGTTGTAAAGTAGTGCATGCTATAATGGGGATCCACACTGCCAAATTCACCCTGTAGGTGGCGCATTGTTAATGCGGCCAAAGCTATCTGTCATTCCAGTACAGAAGTTGTGTTTTTTTTTATGTTTTCAATCTACGAAAGCATAATGCCGTTATGTGCTGTGCCAGGTTGTTACTATAACGGTGTTCATTTATTTCTAAAAGACCCAGTTTTAAAAAATAAGTGGGAAACAGCTATAAGAAGAAAATAATTAACTTTAGGTAGTTTACTGGAACTATTTATATCATGATAAGCTTCTGGATCGGGAACATTCATCGTATAACTAGATTGTGAAGCTACGACGCCAAAATTCTCGGTACCATCGCGGTCCCGATCGTAGAATTCTAACCTAAAAAACAAACATGTACGTGTTTTATTATTTTAGTTATATTTATTAAAAACCTTGTTATGTAGTTAATTTGTATCACAAATACAACAAAAACAATTCCAACAACCAATGAAATGTAACATTTACAGTAATTAAACTGGATTAACACCCAAATGTTTAACTCGCAATAAGATCGTTTTTTTTACCAGATACTTTTGATCTTCGTTTCCAAAGTTCGTCTTTTAGTTCAGATAACTTCTTTGACGAATACATAATGATAAAATAACATTAGATTGTTACGAAAAACTGTAAATAAGATACGAAAAAGCCCGACATAAACAATAGCAAAGCAATGCTACGCCATCTGCATCAAGCTTTGCGTGTGGATTCCCATTGAGTTGCTTATTGGTTTTATGTGGTGGTACACAGTTACATACTAATATTATTATTTGTGTTGATTAGTTAGATAACAACTGAAATGAATACCAAAAAAAGTCCGCCACGTTGCTATTATCAGAATAAGTGAAGTACCTATGTATGACTTAGTTAAAGTTTATTATGCTATTCACGTTCAACTCATATCGACCCGAAATGGATGACTCTTTATTAAGAATTGTTTAAATCTGTTCAAACAGATTTAGTTGTATGGATAAAATATATTTCACACAAGGTATGTCTTTTTAAGGTTCCGTAGTCAAGACGGATTTAAAGTTTCGTCATATATATCAGTCCGTCTGTCTGCCTGTCTTGTTTTCCGCATTAATGGATAATTAATTTCATAACTTGTACTTTTATCGATGTCAAATATCGATATCTTCAAGCCCTATCAGAAAGAATGAATGAAGTGATTGAAATGTGTTAACGAAATAAATCGACCAAATTACATGTGCATTACCTTTGGTGCAAGACTAGAAACGGTTTACTACTTTTTTAAATGGCAGATTATGATTTATTGTGAAAACTTTTGTTATTTATTTTAAGAAAAACTAACAATATAAATATGATGATACATTACGTACGAGGGAAAATATATTTTTTCTGGCTTTTCCAAATAGTTTTTTAAATACAAAACGGCACATATACCCATTTTTGAGTATAATGTTTCTCATCGAGAGCTGACCATACTGACAAGACGTCACCATTAGGTGAGGCTAAAAATCTCGGTTAGTTCCCAAGGGGGCAAAAGAAAATTAGCCGTCATTGCGGGTCCAGTGGTTGCCTAGTCTAAGGTTCCAATCTATCTATGTACCAAATTACATTTGAATCGGTCAAGTAGTCTCGGAACCTATTCAATACATACAAACAGTCGAATTTTTGCTCTTTATAATATTTGTGTAGATTGAGTTATGTTCAAGCTTATTTTCCATTATATTAAAAAGTTAAACACGTATCAAATCTGTAAACCTAAAAAGTACATATAATTTCGGTGCTCACTCCGTATTAATAGTTAAATATCAAGAGTAGTAAATATAACCATAGAAATATATATAACTCGAGACAATAACGCCGAAGACTAACTATGGCAAAAAGTCAGTACTGTTTGAGGGAGAAAAGCTATTTAACGGTTTGCCAAACGACCTAAAAGAATGTGAAATTTTAAATACTTTTAAAAATAAGCTACGGATACATATAACAGCAAGTGCCGATGCGTAAAATGTAGTAGATAATATTTAATTAATATCTCATTTAAAATGGAATGTAAAATTTCTTATGGGAATAAATTTCTATAATCCTAAATAACTCCTCATAATAGTGTAAAGCCAAATTTCGACTTCGGCGACCTATCTCAATTAAAACTAGTCAACTGTGCGGGAGATACAATACACAGGTGCACTAGCGAAGTTCGGTGGTATTATCAAAAGTTAAAGTACATGTTTAATTAATTAATTATTTTTAAGTGATTTATTAAAGTTAAAGTCAAAAGTTTACTATTTGATTACGACACAAAATTCCACTTATGAACATCAATAAAATATCCATAAATATTGGCCCATATCTCATCTCTACTAACTTACTGGCCCTAGCCATTTCCCAGTGTTTGAGAGTTTAGGCAGTGGATTACACGTGGAGGGCGACAATGACAGGGGTAAAATTGTTTGTCTTCGCACTTACAGCCAGGCACCTGCTGCATCAGTTCTCCGGGGTTTTTGGGGTAACTTCACACACTTCACAGGCCACAATCACTCGAAATGTCTGTAAGGAGCTTCACAGGATACACACGCGGCGAAAGCCCTCTCGTCGGTCTAGTTGTGTCATAGGTGACGTCTCGGTGACAACTAGGGGCTCCGGGGTTCTCACGGTACGTTTTAAACAAATAAAAACTAGGTAAGGACGCGTGCGAGTGCGCGCGGCGCAGTATCAATAGGGTACACAAACAAATCAAAATATTGTAGTAAACATATCGCCCGCCCTAAACACGTCAAGTGTTCACGAGAAGGTTAGGAAGCTAAGGAAAGGAAGTTCACTGGACAGGAAGACGAACTAATTTCGTCAAAGATCTCTTTAGGCTACCGGTAGGAGTTTTAACATCTACCACACGAACAACTTGGTCTTGGCCAGGGTATAAATTAATAATGCGTCCACGACGCCACTGCAAAGGGGGGAGGTAGTCATCTTTTATGAGTACTAGCTCACCCACTTTAGGAGGATCACAAGGAGAGGTCCATTTATTTCTAATTTGTAATGTATTTAGGTATTCTAAATGCCAGCGAGACCAAAAGTGCTGGGTAATTTGTTGGATTAGCTGAAACCGTGTAAGGCGATGCAATTTTACGTCTTTATAAGGGTACTCCGGAAGTGCAGTTAAGGGTTGTCCAATTAAGAAGTGGGCGGGAGTTAACACTTCGACATCATTAGGGTCCGGAGAAAGTGGGCACAATGGGCGTGAATTTAAAACTGCTTCAATTTTAGCAAAAACAGTGGTCAGCTCTTCAAACGTAAGGGGGGTATCGCCTACTACTCGTTTTAGGTGCGATTTCGCCGATTTAACCGCAGCTTCAAAAAGACCGCCCCAGTGAGGGCAAACAGGAGGATCGAAAACCCAGGATATGTTCCGCTTTGAAAGCTCAGAACCAATAGCCGCCTGGTTTTGAGACAGGAAACACTCTAACTCTTTAAGGTAATTGTTGGCACCGATGTAATTTCGACCGCAATCAGATCGAATTAGGCGGGGTACACCACGACGCGACACGAATCGGGAAAAGACCGCAATAAAGGCTTCAGTAGTTAGGTCCGACACAACCTCAAGGTGAACGGCTTTAGTAGAAAGGCAGACAAATACACACAGGTAACTTTTCACTAACCTTTTGTTCCTATAGGCCTGGACTTTGGTAAAAAAGGGTCCTGCAAAATCGGTACCTACACCGTCAAACGGTCTAGCAGCCGTGACGCGGTCTTTAGGTAGGTCACCCATGAAGGGTTGAGATACAGCCGCTTTGAGACGATAACAGGGAAGGCATTTAAAAATCACATGCTGAATAGATCTGCGTGCCGACAAGATCCAAAACTCTCTATTTAACATGGCAAGAATTGCATTAACACCAGCATGAGCATTCTCGCGATGGTAATGTGAAATAAGGATGTTCACGAAATTACCATTCTTAGGCAGAAGAAGGGGATGGCGCGCATCAAAGGATAGATCGGAGTTTCGTAATCGACCTCCAACTCGAATCAGGCCTCTGTCATCTAGAAATAAATTCAACTTTCTAAGGGAGTTAGTGATAGGATCGCCACGCCGTAAGCGATCAAGTTCATCAGAAAAGGAAGTAAATTGAACGATTTTCACTAAAAACAAAAGGGAATCTCTCCGTTCCTCAGGGCTCAGGTAGGACAAGTAAGATTTAGGAAATAAAAACCGCCTTAGGTAACAAGACACGTTTATTAGCTTGTTCAAAGAACTATACCGCTCTAATAAGAATGAGGGATCCGGGGTAGGAACATCGGCAGAGACTACTAAACAACGTAGTCCAGGGAGATCACTACTTGGGTTAGGTACCGAAATACCGGGCCAGTTGTCAGGAGACTGCGTCAACCACAAAGGTGAAAACCAAAGGGAGTGGTCGATCAGTCGGGTGACTGACATACCTCTCGATGCACAGTCACTAGGGTTCATGTAGCCTGGGACATGCCTCCATTCACTAGATGTAGGACTATTATTAATCTGGGAGACACGATTAGCCTCAAAAGTCTGAAGGAGGTGAGGAGTGGTTTTTAACCAACACAACACGATTTTACTATCCGTCCAACTATGGATTGAAGTCAACACAGACGACCTTTGCAGACAAAGAGCGACGTGATGAAGTAATTTAGAGAGAAGGGTAGCTCCCAACAATTCCAACTTGGGAATTGTTAAACGGGTCCGAACAGGGGCAACTTTAGATTTAGCCATAACAAGATGGACGGAGCAAACACCAGACGGAAGTTCCGCACGTAAATAAACAGCGGCAGCATATCCCAATCCAGAAGCATCACAGAACCCATGTAGGGATAAGGAGGAGGAACCTCTGGGAAGAATATGTCGCGGAATGGCCACTTCACTAACCTTCGCTAGGTCCTGAACAAATGCAGTCCACTCTAAAGACAGGGGTTCATTTAAAGGATCATCCCAGGATAAGCCTGACATCCATAAGCGTTGGATAAATTCCTTAGCCTTAAATATGACGGGAGATATCCAGCCACAAGGGTCATACATACGGGCAATCAAAGATTAAACTTTGCGTTTTGTAATAACTGCATCACGGGTATCACAGGTATAATTGTAGGTAAATGAGTCACTCACAGGATTGTACTGCACACCTAAAATAGCGACAGTCTGAGGATTATCTGGGTCTGAGAATGAATGAGGAAGTTGCAAATGATCCGGGTGCATATCCTCCAGGAGCTCGGGCCTGTTACTAATCCACTTACGGAGTTCATAACCACCAGAGGCCATTATTCCTATAAGTTCAGTTTTCAAGGCCCGGGCAGACGCAATAGTATCAGCACCAGTAAGACAATCGTCGACATAAATATCTCTCTCAAGGACTTCAGCAGCTCGAGGGAAGGTAAGTCTCTCTTGTTCAGCGAGCTCAAGAAGGGCACGAATTGCAATGAATGGACTGGAACGAAGACCATAGGTATTGGTATTAAGTTCATAGGCAAGAAGTGGCTGAGAGGGATCCTCACGCCAAAGCACAAGTCGGTACCTTCTATCATCAGGATGTACCCAAGTCATACGAAACATCATACGAATATCTGTTACAAACACTACCTCGTGCCTGCGGAAATTTAGGAGGATGTGAGAAATATCTCGCTGAAGCTTAGGGCCTGTATGTAAACATTGATTCAGGGACACTTTAGAGGACGTAGGACTACTACCATCGAACACAACACGTATTTTGTCACTAACGGACTTAAAAATTCCATGATGAGGGATAAAATAATGTTCCCGGGTCGAGTCATATGAACAAAGGGACATATGGTTTAGGTCAAGGTACTCACGCATAAAGGAAATATATTTCTCTCGAAAATTAGGATTGGCTTGCAAACGCTTCTCAAGATTATGGAATCGCCGTAAGGCATTGGTTTTAGAATCACCGAGAGGTGGACGATCATGAAGAAAAGGGAGTCTAACCATAAATCGACGATCGCTTTCACGAGTGGTAGTTGCTTTAAAAAAGGTTTCACACTCTATATCCAAAGGGTTCGCAACTGGAGATTGGGGGGCCTCTTCGATTTTCCAGAACTTTTCAACTATTTGGGACAGCGAGACTCCAGTCATGGGGGGTTCCAAATCAGTAAATCCTCCATAAACAGGACCACACAGGACATAACCAAATATCGTCGAGATAGCAGTAAGGCCATCAGGGGACACAAGCAACTCGGACCTTAAAAGGCGACCAATGACGTCAGCTCCAAGAAGTACACTTATAGTACCAGGTTTGTAAAATAAAGGGTCAGCAAGAGGGAGGTGCTTAGTACAGGTAATTACACTTTTAGGTAAGTCTACCTCTGGGAGGGTACCAGCAATCACATCAACAACTATTGCACTGGTAGAGATTTCTGGAAAGGCAGAATTAACTGGCTTAAATGAAAAGGATACAATGCCCGGGGAATTAATCGCTTGAAAATTTCCTATTCCACGAACAGGAACTGGAGAAGGAATGATAGGTAAGTTCATGTGGTCAACAACAAGCTCAGTAGTAAGAAAGCAGCCCTGAGCACCAGTGTCACATAAGGCACGCGCTTCCACATAATATCCAGACGAGGTTTTAACATGAATCAAGGCCGTAGGTAAAAGAACGAGAGAATTGCGAGGTAAAGATGTAAAAGCGGGTATGGAAGGGGGGCTGCTATCTAGTCAGAATTGTGGGGCCTCATTGTACTTATGATGAAATGCACGTTCATCCTGGGTTCTTTGACCTAGAGGGGCATTATAAGTACGGTTACCGCTGGGTGCAGGTGGGGATCGCCCGCCCGAACGGGGAGGTGATGTTCTACGGGAATCACGAGGGGGCGGGGTACGAACACGGTGCCATTTAGTACGTGGGGGTGACACACGGTCCGTTAAGTGACTTTGTGGGGATTGCCGCGGTTGGTTGGAAGCTAAGGCCGGGACGTCTCGGTATGAGCGCTCACGATCGTAATTCACAGGAGAGGAGTCATCATAACACAGTAACGTGTGATGACTGGAACGACGGCACGTGCGACAGCGATAATCTCGCGTGCATTGGGATATGGAGTGTCTATCCAGGTATCGATAGCACAGTCGGGCTTCTTTTACAAAGGTAACACGTTGACGTGTAGGAAGGCGAATAAAATCGGGACACTCGCGTAAGTAATGCGAAGTACTATTACAAAGGTGACATTTAGATGTCGTCGCAAAGGTAACAAAGGCTCTCGCAGGAGGTGGGGAACGCGCGTTAGATTTAGGCAAACGAGGGGAGCTCACAGTAGGGGGGGTAGTAGTGTCAACGACAGAAGCACTACCTACATTGTCGTGGTGCCTACATTCATCCTCAAGAAAGGTAATAAGATGATCAAAAGTAGGGAGGTGATTAGGATTATCGCCATAACGACGTTCAAATCTCGATTTTAACTCTGAAGGCAGTTTAGCAAGGCATAAGTGAACTAATAGGTACGACCAATGTTTAACAGGAAGTTCCAATCTTTCTAAGCATCGATAAGTCGAAAGCAAGGGGTTCAGGAACGACACACGTAACCCGGAAAGTTTAGGCGTTATAGTAGGGAGCATCATTATTTGAGCAATGTGGGTATCCGCTAAAACACGCAGGTTATGGTACCTACGTTTTAGGTGTTGTATTAATCGACGAGGTTCATCCGATAAGGCTCCCACTAAATAGTGTAGCTTCAAAGTCGGGGTAAGGGTAGGCTGGTTGTCCACCACGCTATCAAACTGGTCTATAAAACTGATCCAACTATCGGGACGGCCAACAAACTTAGGTATAGGTAGGTCAGGTAATTTACTAGCCGGGTTATCAATAGCCAAGGATTTATTCTCCTTGAAGGGGGTGCTAGTACGGGACGTCTCAAATTGGTGAGGTCGTATTTCGTCTAACTTAATTTTTAAGTCGTCTACTTTGTCTCTTACTACGCGTATCTCGTTCTTAACTTGCACATATTCTTGTTCATAAATAGCAGGATCGAGATTACCTAACAGCTTGGAACAAGCGGCGGAAAACTTGTCGCACATAAGTGGCAGGTCGGAAAGACGCGCTCGCATACGATTGGAGGAAAAGGTCTCAAGAACTCGGTGGGAATCATTAACCCAGTCACTAATATAACGGAGTTCACCTATAGCTTCACGGTATTCAGCTGTATCCGTGTAAAGTACGGCCCTTACGGTCTCGTTGCCGGTTTCGGTATCCGACATTTTATTTACTTTAAATCGCAAGAAACAAGGTAGGTAAATTAAACTCACAAAAGATTTCAATACGATGCGTAAAGGAACAAATAGTAAGGGACGGCACCGATGCACCGGGTATATCAAACGTAACTCGTAAACAGCTCGCACGCGGTCACGCGGTAATGGCGTGATCAATAGGGAAACAAAGCGCTCGCGCACCTCACTTGCACTCAAAGGGTAGGTAATTAACGCGCTAATCGATTTATTCGACACTTATGTAAAAGGGGGTTGTACTCGAATGGTATTAAGGAATTTACTGTAAATAGGTTAGGTATATGACGAGACGTTTTCTTCAAATTACAAAGGAAGGTAGCAAATAAATAACTCTCAATTAAACAAATTACGTTACTAATAAGGGGTCCTAATAAAAAACTACGCTCTGCTACCAAAATGTTTGAGAGTTTAGGCAGTGGATTACACGTGGAGGGCGACAATGACAGGGGGAAAATTGTTTGTCTTCGCACTTACAGCCAGGCACCTGCTGCATCAGTTCTCCGGGGTTTTTGGGGTAACTTCACACACTTCACAGGCCACAATCACTCGAAATGTCTGTAAGGAGCTTCACAGGATACACACGCGGCGAAAGCGCTCTCGTCGGTCTAGGTGTGTCATAGGTGACGTCTCGGTGACAACTAGGGGCTCCGGGGTTCTCACGGTACGTTTTAAACAAATAAAAACTAGGTAAGGACGCGTGCGAGTGCGCGCGGCGCAGTATCAATAGGGTACACAAACAAATCATAATATTGTAGTAAACACCCAGTTATATCAAGACAAACGCACAAATTAATTTTGGTCCGACCCGGGATTCGAAAACGGTAACCCTCGGGCAGTCATGCCTAAAATGACTATCTATACTAATATTATAAAGAGGAAAGATTTGTTTGTTTTTGTTTGTTTATTTGCATCGAATAGGCTCGGAAACTACTGGACCAAATCAAATGAAAATTGGCACAGAGATAGTTTGAGACACTGGGAAGGACATAGGCTTTTTGTCGCGATATAAATTCATCAGGGGGGTGAAATGGGGGATGAAAGTTTGTGTGAAAAATCCGACTTTTGGCGCGGGCTAAGTCGCAGGGAACTGCTAGTAATGCATAAGCATGCAACTTCATTTCTTATTAAACTCCCCGGATTCAGGGTTTTACACGACTTCGACATAATTATTTACTTACATACGTAGTCTCATTGAATTACTTGGTTACATTACATGTGACTCGAGGCAAATGATTAAATAAAAATTATTACTTACATTAGATTTCGTATAAGATGAGATCAAGATAATATTAAGGCCCCGACTGAAAAAATAAGCCGCAAGTAAGCATTCTTCGTAATCATAGTAATTTCTTTAGACCCAAGAGACTTTGACATCTATTTGTTACAAATATATATCTGCACAAAATTACACGCTGTTTTTGAAAAAAGAAGCTTTTTTTGTTTTCGTACGTTGCGTCAATATTTGTATTATACTTGATTATTTTTAAAAAGCTGCACAAGTATTGTATTCAAGTTTTTTTTTTTAGATTAGAGCATCAGTGGCTTAGCGGTTGCCTTTCATTCGGGAGGCACCGGTTGGACCCACGTGGCGCCATATACCAATGACTTTTTAAAAGTTATGCACTTAAGTTGTCTCACTAACCGATGCTCTTACGGTAAGGGAGAAAACCTGCACATTCAGGCGACTGAATGTGTAGCCATGATCCAAACTGGTCAGGTTCCACTGTTAACAGGGTCATGGAGATCAACTACAAACGGTGCATTGACTACGCCGTAGCTAGCCGTAGCGTGGGTGTGCTACGGGCGTCTACGAGGCTACGGACTACGCCGCGTAGACGCGTAGTTGATTTGCTACGAGAATTTAGTTGCGAATGAAATAAAAAGCCCTCTTGTTGAAGAGCTGTCATTTTTTTAATAAATATAAATTTACCAGAATTATGTACAGCTGTAACTATTTTATTATATTTAATATGTTTGATGTCACTTAAGCCAATTTCCAGTGTTTAAAAAAAGAATGCTTTTTAATATCAAGACGTTTAAAAATAAATTACAAAGTGATAAAATACTAACTATTAGATATAAAAAATTGTGTGATAAATTACCATTGAAGGTATTTTTTGACTTAATTTTTTAATTCTTGAGTCTATCGTATACCGAAAAAGAAATCATGTTGATGTGTGCCTCCTACATCATATTCCCGCCTGCCTGAGTAAATATTGATTGAAACAGTTCACACATAGACATACTACTTTAAATCCAGATAATGTAGGAAAATAAACAAATTGACTATGTATTTTTGGAGAAACGACCCTAATAACGCAATGAGGGTTCATTCAAGAACTGTTTCCACGTTGAATTAATTTGGAAATCATCAAGGCTTTACAGGAATAATTTATTTGCTCTCAGTTGAGTTTGTAACCTTTATTTTAATTAATTTGGAGTATATAGTAAATTTGACTAAAAATAGACAGGCAGACGGTTAGCAAAGTGATTCAATAGGGTTTCTTTTTATTACCCTTCAAGATGCGAAACCCTAAACCAGCTAAATAACGGTACATAACTAAAGTTGGAAAAAAAGCATCTTTATTTTCACCTTTGGAAAGTAAACATGTTGACAACACAGAGTGTAAAAAAAGTGTAAAAATATTGTCAAAGGAGATGTAGAATCCAACATAGAACCTTCACCAACATTACCAACAAAACATAAATAATATTTTTAACTTACTTATCAGCAAATCGCCTTTATCCTGAAGTCTCCACGGAATAGCCACAATTTTTTATCTCGTAAGTCTTCCCACAAAACACTTTTGTTTATTAAGTCTACAAAATCAGTTCCTTTTACTTCCACTAAAAGTCCACTAACACACTATCACACAGGGCGTACAGTTTATCTTTACAGAGAAAGTTCGAAAAAAATTGCTTGGTAAACACTTGACGATTTATTTTCCACCTCAGGAAAGTTGAAAATGCTCGTACAAGTTGTCCCGATGTGCGCGAAATCTCGAGAAGACATGCGTCGTCACAGACCGCTGGAGCTCGACTGAGTGACGCCCCAGAATAAATAATAGGTAACGCTTGGAAAATTCTGCATCAGCATTACAATCTTTGGATTCAGAATGGCTGTATCAATTGACGACGATCAAAACAGGATCGTTGTACTCGTATATTTGTTTTACGCGAATAATCCCTGTGAATGAGATGTAAAGGGTCGGATCGGGGTCTCCTGGTATGTGACAGTCACGTGTCTTGGTTTTAGACAAGCTTTAATTAAATAAATTTATGAACACTATACAAAGTATTACAGACACGTTTTCGCGGTAAGAACCACTTTAACTATAATGTTTACTAATATGTATACAGTTTTTTGTTCTTGAAGACAGGTTCTGCCCCCTTTCTTCGGTTATTAGCTAACCTAAAAAGAGTTTACCTTTTTATCGGCGTATTTGGTGTACATACATCTAAAAACTTACAGCTTCCTAATACTAACGGTCTCTTAGCAAAACCTCAGACAGACGGACGGACATGACGAAACTATAGGGAATCCTTGTCAGGACTACGGAACCCTAAAAATGTTCGTTTTACTTCATGCAAATTAACCTAGTCTGTTTTGTTCTAAAATTATGATACTAGAATTCAGACTAAAAGTTGTTGTATTCGTAGGAGATTTCGGTACAGACGACCTCCCACGGTTGACACTGCGGTATCTTATGTAGTTCTTAAAAGGACGATTTTCGTGTAGTTTTATGTGCTGACCATTGTAGCTCCTTTTAATATTGACTAAAATAACATTGTAACGCCCACAGATCTTTTCATAAACTGACAAGTGGTAACATTTGCATCATAATAATTATATTGTGAGCTCTTTATTCTGCTTTTACTTTGAAAGTGTTTTCGCAAAGTTTTAATTTGAAAATGTTCAATAATTTTACATCAGACCCGGATTCCACCAATGCAGTGTGAAAAGGACATATATGCACTATGCTGTGTTTTTATGCATTTAACATATTAATGCATTTATTAAAAACAATCAAAACACCAGACTCTCAGTGCAGCACCCTGGGATTAATGTAAAATTAATTAACCTTTTGAAATGAACTTAAGCTACGCGTAAGCACAGCTCGTCTCATCTTCGTGTTGGCGGGAAACATCTTCTGACCCTACATATAAAAAGCCTCGAGGCGCAAATACTCTTGTATGTATGAGGTACATGACGTGCCTTTACAAAAAGTACCAAATTTTTTTTTTTTAGAGGAACAGAAATGAATACAATGATTGGCCTTGTAAGTATTTGTCGATCTTTTATGGTACCATAACATGGTACCCTAAAAGATCGACGTTAACACTTTTTGTTCTCCTTAACACTTTTTTTTTGTTTTCCTATGTGTCTTCTATCGTGCTATGTGCCGCAAATTAAAAAAAAAAAAATTGGCACAGAGGATATGCCAGAAAGTTAAAATTCCCTTTACAAAAAAAATATCAGCGTCGGAACAGTCAGAATAGGATGAATTTGGTTAAATACATTACCATATCCTTTTGATGTGTGCGACAAAGTAGCGAATATAGAGGTACACTCTTTGCGTCTTTTCTTTATTAAATGTTTATTTCAAAAGTCGGGTAAGGTAACACTAAACTTGATCAAATATTAACATTCTTCATAAATTAATTTTGAGGACGGGCCTTTGTCAAGATGGCTTAAAAGTAATTACTGATAACTGGGGCATTTATGTAATAATAAATTTCATGATGAAAGCTAAATTATGTTCGTACCTAAACTTCAAAGCAAACTGATATTATTGATGGGAATACCATACTCTACAAATAAAACATTAAGTCCTATTTTTAGCGTGGGTATTCAATAAAGCACTGTTGTCACTTTAATAGGAATACGCCTACGCATTCCTTTAAAAACGACAACACAATGTAATTCAACATCAACCGTGCCCTGATCTTTGCAACACACCTCACGCAAATGGCATAACTTACAAACCCTTCAAAAGGAGCATGCCCATTTATGGTACTGATTTTTCTCACTCATCAAAAAAATTTAGATAAATTAATATATTTTTTTAAGAAGAAATTCTGCCATTTCTCCGATTGTTTCAAACTGGGGATTTGATTTCGAACACGTGATAAGAGAATTTGACCAGCGAAACCTGCTAAAACAACGCAGACATACATTAGAAATTGCATATACTCCAATGATCAATATAATACAGAGATACCTCCTACTCAGGTAAAAATATATATCATTTGACCCTAAACCAGTTCGAAATACGATGACTAGAATATAAACACGTTTTGAGTTTTAGGTTAGATATGTTACGTATTCAGAAAAAACTTTGAAACTCCTGTTTTGATTCCTCTGATACTAATGTTGATAGTAAATTGTTATTTTCTGCACCGTTTAAAACAACTTTGGTACTGACGCAATATAAGTATTGTGGTCCATACTTCAATGGGCATTATCCTTTCCCAATTTGAAGGGCTTCAGCCATTTTAGTATTCTCAACGGATCGCCACTTATTTGTAGAATGTGCTCGACATTAGTTATTTGGGTTTTAAGTTTCAGTGATTTTTTCCCAAATAGATAGTCTCGTAGATATATTATTATGATAACGTTTTGGTGTAGCATCTCAGGCTCCGCGCAAATGGGCCACCGACCACAGCCACCGGTGGCCAGCCGCTTATGTAATTTAATACATTACATAGACAAACTTACTGTTCCCATTATTTTTAACTAGCAGTTCCCCGCGACTTCGCCCGCGCCAAAAGTCGGATTTTCCATACAAATTTTCATCCCCTATTTCACCCCCCTTATGATTTTATATTGCAACAAAAAGTAGCCTAGTCCTTCCCAGTGTCTTAAACTATCTCTGTGCCAAATTTCATTTGATTCGGTCCAGTAGTTTCGGAGCCTATTCGATGCAAATAAACAAATAAACAAACAAACAAACAAATTTTTCCTCTTTATAATATTATCATAGTATAGATAGGTACGTTTTACGTAAAGTGAGTGGCGTCCACTCGCGCCTCAGTGTTCGCGACACGGCACTGGCACATTTATCAAAGGATCTATAGACTGTACATCAGGTGACTGTCAAATTGCAGTGGCCACTGAGACCACCTTCGGTACCAAAGGGCGTAGCGCGCTACAGCCACCAATGGCGGTGGTCGGTGACTCTACTGCGTGGAGCTTAAATGTTACTGTCAATATATTATTAAGTAGTGGTTGCCCGCGACTTCGTTCATGCAAATGTCGAATTTCCCGTACAAACTTTCACACCCTTTTTCACCCCCTTAGAGGTTGAGTTTCCAAAAAGTTTGCGACTTGATTCGAATAACGGATTATTCGTTTTGGGGCTACGATTATACACAGCCATTACATTACATTATGAGAGTAAAGGAACAGATAGTGCACCTGTGTATTGCGCACACACTTGTACCCTATAATATGTCCCGCGCAGTTGGCTATTCTCTGTTGAGATAGGCCGCCGTAGTCGGAATTCGACTAGGAGGACACATTATACACAGCCACAGACATTGTACAAAAAAGAGGGCTTTTTTAATTAAAACAAAATTATTTTCTGCGAAAATTCAGTTATGTCATTTTGTCTGAGGTGGGTCTAAAATAAATAACGAAATATTCGACATCATTTTATTGCGACGACTCGCGCGCCCTCGCTCGGCTGGCACACGAAGAATGTAGGTGAACCTTTGTACTGCGCCAAGATCTTGCCCTTCAGACCCTCCACTTCAGCCTTGTTTACCTGCCGACAAGTACATGATTGATCCACTTGTATGTTACGTCAAAAAATATACGAATAAAATTGGAATTCTTTTACTAAGTTAAAAATGTTAGTCTCTTTGTAGTAATAGACTTATCATTTATTTGATAATTCTTACGCCGTGCCATTCAACTCCATGATTTAACGGTGCATAGTTACGGAATGATTGAAAATTAAGTTAGGTGTAAAGATAGAGAACACCGTACCTACTTATAAACCTAATTTGACTTCTGCGTATCTACTTAAATATAAAGTAAAATACTTATTTGAGTATATCTTTCTTTCACTTTATAGTCTTCTGTCCGACTGTTCACAGTTAGTATTAAACCGTAATTTCAAAAGTACTTACGACAAAATGAATGCCGTGGTAAATATAGGACCAAATATAAAGCTATTTTCTTTTGTGTGAAGCTTTCAATATCCGCTAGAAAAGCGGAGCTAAGTAGGACCTGCCAAGGTTAGGCACTTTAATAGCGAAATCAAGGGGAAGCGTCCATTCCGTACTTACAATTTCCGATCTTTTTTTATATTTATAGACTAAATCAAGACTGAAGTCAAATACCTAAGTGGACGGTGAAAATCAGAAGCCTATTCATACGAAAACAGAATTTCCGGTTCACCTGTACTAATAAATGTTTCATTTAAAGAAAGATGACTAGACTAGATAGTTTACCGCTATAGACTTTTCTTATTTTTTTTAATTTCCAATTTGTAACATTTGACTATGGCCATTTCCAGAAAGCCAAGTTCTAACATGTGCGTTATTTTTTTATAACCTTAATTTCATAAAAACATATCTAATAATATCGCAGTTGGTCTTAATAACATCGGTGAACCAGATAAAACATTTTATGTAATATTTCCGGTATTCGTTTGTATTGAAATGGCGTCAAAATATAAGAGGGCAATTTTTGTGTGATTCCAATTTCCCGCTTCCCGGTTTATGAGAAACATCTCACGTTTTCTCAAAGGACGCGCCTAAAGCGATGCATAAATGTTACCAGCTTGATTCTATTTACCTAGTCAAAGTATAAGTACGGTCGGCAGCGCGTCAAAATAAACACTGTGGCATTTCATTGTTAACCCCCGACGCAGTGCAAAGAGGGGTGTTATAAGCTTGAAGCCTATATCTGTTACTCGTATAAGTTTAAAGCCTATGTATGTCTGTATGTACGTATATTCGTAACGCTTAAACGGATCGAGTGATTTCAATGCGTTTTTTTTTATTGACAGCTGCATTAATAGAGATGTTGTTTAGCCACGTTTGATGGAAGTCCATCCAGACATTTATGGAGATGGTCAACTGTCTGCCGGAACGGTAAAAGATACAGGGATGATGCTTTGATTACAACAATGTACACCATGATCTTTAGGTGTCATAAACAAATCGATAAATGAGGTTAAAAATTTAAAATAAACATAAAATTACGAAAAATAATGGGCGTTCTAACCTATGAGCGGCCATCAATGAAACTGGTATCATTTAAAAGTTGAAAGCTTATAGTTTAAATATTTTTCAATGAGTATTAAAAAATATCATTTGGAAAAAAATATTTTCTGACGTAAGGTCCGACCGGCAACGATGAGCGAGAAGCAAGTAGCGGTAGGAACTAAAATCGAGTTGGTAAGTTAGCGCTAAGCTATAAGCACGTCTTGGGTGACCGACAATTTGAATATGGAATAGAATTTGACCGCTAGTTAAAAAAATATTTTCCTAATGTTTGTATAAGCGATAAGGCAGTTGTCCTACAGCTGCCGAATTAACGAATAACTATCGGCGACTTTCTCGCTCAAGAAACATGGTGATCAAAAAGCCACCTGTATAACCTGCTCCTTGATACATGACGGCATCTAGCATTAAACGGGGAAAAAAGAGGAAAATACAAGGTATCTTACCAATGCCACTACGCAGCCTCCGAACCCGCCACCAGTCATCCTAGCTCCGTACACCCCTGGGGCTCCCCTCATGATGCCCGCTAGCTGGTCCAGCTCTGGGCAAGACACCTCCATGAGTGAGCTCAAAGAGTCGTGAGACTGGTAGAATAATTCTCCAACCTAAGAATAAAAGCATTATTTTAGACTAAATTGCTGAGAAAATAGCCTTAAATGTTTAAGTTCTCTCCGACTAATGAAGGCACTTTTCAGTCTACGTGCAAACACGTTTTCATAAAGATCCTGTTAAAGTTTCAGTAATA
The DNA here is from genome assembly GCA_949316185.1 of Pyrausta nigrata. Lineage (NCBI taxonomy): Eukaryota > Metazoa > Arthropoda > Insecta > Lepidoptera > Crambidae > Pyrausta > Pyrausta nigrata. The sequence goes on from OX438943.1 coordinate 3,153,118, forward strand.
ATAAATATATAAATTATTGTTTTTATGTGATAAGCATTCACTTTGCAATCTTAATATATTATTTCACTTGAAAAAATGACCACCAGAGGCGGGAATCGAACCCGCGTTCCTCGCATACCGGGCGATTGCCTAACCTCTCGGCCACCCTGCCGTTGGCAGAGCCTGTCGAAATTTTCAAGTGCTTCTTAACGCTGTAATGCCGCGTTGCTTTCATCAATGTTATTGGGATTACACCCTCAATACTCAAAAGAAATACTTTTGCAAGTATTTAACAATCGAAAGATGAAGCTTGCCAATACGATAAATTATTGTTTTTAAGTGATAAGCATTCACTTTGCAAACTAAATATATTATTGCACTTGAAAAAATGACCACCAGAGGCGGGAATCGAACCCGCGTTCCTCGCATACCGGGCGATTGCCTAATTCGACAGGGTGCAAACGCCAGGGTGGCCGAGAGGTTAGGCAATTGCCCGGTATGCAAGGAACGCGGGTTCGATTCCCGCCTCTGGTGGTCATTTTTTCAAGTGCAATAATATATTTAATAATGAGATATCTAGAGTGTTAATGATACTTATTATTTTAAAACATTATTATTTACACTTTTAATGGGTTGCGTATACTAAAACAATTTGATTTTTTTGAATGAGCATTATTCACCCGAAGATCGAAAGGTCGTGGTGGGTGGTCAAGTCCCAAATGAGGAATTTTGGACGCAAAAATGTAGTTTAGTTAGCAAAAAAATAGCCCCCTCAACGCTGAAACAATATTTTAAAAAAAATCTATACAAATTCAATCTCACCGGGAAGACAAGTTTGACGGAGAACTTTCATAACTTCCTACCGGGGGGACCGCGGACGTTAAAAGGTTAAATAATAATTGAGATCCTTGATTCATCATTGCTTAAGGTTACGTGATATCAAAGTCACGAGAAATTAAGGGGTAGTGCTGCTGAACTTATTTACTTGCATTAGTATTTATTCTGTGCTTACGACCGAAATTGATAGCCAATCCGAGATTTATTTATTTTATTTATTTATTGGAAAAGATTCACCAGCAACACATGCTTAAACATTACAATAAAAACAATATGGGTAACACGTGTAAAAGACATGTCTTTACAGGTAAATACAGCGTTTTTAACAATTAGTCGACTTAAAAAATATACAAAGAGGGTGCCTACTTAACGAAAAAAAAACATTTAGTAAATTTCAAGAAGAAGTAGAAAGTTTGAATGGATATAATATTATCAATTTATTTCTTATAAGAATAAAAATTAACATTGCCACACACTTCCTTTTAAACGCTTGGATGCAATCTTGAAAAATGTCGATATCGCAAACCTTCAAATCATTGTAAGTTCGAAGATCTCGTTTCGAATCTTGGTTGTTTGCGTTTGAACCACCGACAGTGTATTTAAAAAAGAGGTAGACCTGTCATCTCATACAGCGCGGCGATTCGAATTTGATGCGCGGAGCACACGTTCTTTTACGTGTCAAGGTCATATGTGTACAAAATTTGAATACAAAATTTAGTAAATTGCTCAATTTGGGGCAATCAATTTCCGTGCACTAATGACTCATCTACCTACCTCTTTTTAAATACACTATCATTGGTTTGAACACGTATTTTATCACTGAAACGTGGCGATTGTGGAATGTTCAATGGGTAGCCCGGATAGAATTGAATTTTGGATTATGGATTAGTTATTTATTTTGGGGTTATTGAACCGTTATCTTACCCTGTTCAAGTCCATTTGCGCGAGGCTCTTGGCCACCTCTTCCGTGCGATATATTTCCTCCACTACATGCTTCGCTCTCATCAGCACCAGTTTATCACAGTTCTGTCGCTTCAATTCTGAAAAATATAAGTATATTAAAAGGTTATAGCAGGCCTGTGTATCTTCCCGCGAAGGTAGCAAAAACGTACCTACGCGCGGCGACCCCTACGTAAGGGACTAAACAAGTTGGGTGTCGCTAGCCGGCAGCGACACGCTCCCGCGTTTTATTCACCGGCGGTGCGCGACACTAAGTTGCTGGTTGGACGAGAGCATATATAAAGTCCTAGAAAGATGCGCTAGATGGCGTAAGTAGCTTCTTGTGGCAGTCAACCCTATCGCATTGCGTGATAGTACGTCACTGAATAGGTTTAGTGTATTATGAATTATATTCCAGAGTTATAAGAATGAAATTATCTTGCAATGTATTTCTGTAGGTGTCTACACGAAAATGTGCTTGAGTCAGAGGCGAACTGAATTACATCATGTCGTTAACAACACTGAGTAGATATTTCTTTGAATTTCATTGCAAAGTCATACTTCTGTACGAAGTACTAGTTCTTATTCTGTGGTTATAGGTCATTGTACAATAAAGCGGATGATACTAAACTAGCCCTCAAAAGAAAGTACTACACTAATTTTGAAATTTATTTTTTTCCTAAACTGCAGAGACCGATAAGGTTTTGAAATAAATACCATTCTACAGATAATAAGTATCATTACCGTACCTTTTACATTATCAGTACCTTTCAAAGAAACGGGTGTTAATTGTTCATATTGTATTTTAGACCCAAAAGATAAGACTTTCTTCGAAGTTCTGGCCCCATATGGGCCAAGTCCTGATTGATATTATTTATTGACATTCATAAGTGGCATTTTGTATCATTTTGTGTCCTAAATTCATTGATTTATCTTAAATTTAATAATTATTTTTTGACTTTGACTATGACTTTAAAGTAGAAACTCTTATACGAAAATAATTACCATTTTAAATTATTGTTATAATACCATTCAAAAATATTTTCGTACTTTATATAAATATATCTGGTATTGCCTTCTCGAAAACTAATTACAGCTTCGAATCGATTTGGTATACCTACTCCAAAAGCAATTTGGAAAGGTCTTATATTTTATTTATACAGCATTTATACAGGTTTTTTAAAGAGAGCTATCTACTCTGGATTAACATTTCTTTCTAATACCTTTTTTTTAATCTAGCGAAATTTTAAAGTTATTACAAAATTAAAAGTGTAGTATCAACTTACTGCAGGCCAGTGAATGTAAAGATTCTTATTACGAGGTATTTTTGTTGCCAAAAATCAAATGATTAAATGAAGATGTTCTTATATCAACAACTAAAAACTTTTTCCAATATTTTTGGCGGGTCAGAAACACAACAATGATTATTATAGTCGTTGTTTTGTTGCTATCCAAGCTCTCCAACTTTAATTTGGTTTACTGCTCTAAAGGAATTTCTTTATCGAAATTCCTACTTTCAATACTCTTCATATCAGCTCTGAGTACGGCTGCACGGCGTACTATTTAAGTTTTGAATAAATCGTAATTTTTAGTTTCTAAAAGGCTAACATTTTGGATCAATCATTATGTATAGATATTAGGTACAACAAGACTTACTCGTACTCGTTCATACATGGTTATGAAGTATAATGATAAAATCCGCTATGTCGAAAACGTAAATATTTCATAGTTAAAAATATCTCCATTTACAATTGTAATATATCGCTCTATCTATACTAATATTATGAAAAAGAAAGATTTGATTGTTTGTTTGTATTGAATAGGCTCCGAAACTACTGGATCGATTCAAATTAAATTTGGTACAGACACTTAGTTTGAGACCATGGAAAAGACATAGGCTACTTTTTGTCGTGATATAAAATCATCAGAGGGGTGAAATGGGGGATGAAAATTTGTATGGAAAATCTGAAATTTGGCGCAGGCGAAGTCACGGGGAACTGCTAGTAACATAATAATATCAAACATATTTCATAGCCCGTTGCTAACAAGCCGCCGAAAATACTTCTAATAAAATTAAAATAAGTCATATGCTACTCTGATAATGGATTTCTTCCGCGCGAAATATTTTTCCTTTCTCATTGACATTAATTTTACGTGTAGGAATTTCATATTCAATTCATCTTCTGTATCAAATTGGCCTCATGTTAAAAGGAAGACGACTCCGAAATTAGGGACTAAGAAGAATTGGTGCTACCGCGTCCCTTGGGAGCTGCCTCGAATATTTATTAAGGGGATCTAAATATAGATTTTTATTTATTGAAATGAGCATTATGTCTACAGTTAAAGGTAAGTAAGGTAAGTGTCATTTGAAAAGTGCAAAAGTCTCGGCCTGTGTATCGGTCTAAAAACCAAGCACATAAATACTAGTAGAATTATTAAAGATATCAACCGTTCACCTAACTAACCTTCTAAATCTTCCTTCGTGGCACTCCTCAACGAGGGTTTGCCGAGTCTGTCAGCCGCCTCCTGGCACTGCGCCCTCCGCTGCGGGTATTCACTGCCAGTCAACTGGTGCTTCACGTTGGAGTTCACCACCAGGATCGCGGTGTCGCCAGTTTGTATTGGAATGTGTTTTGCTTCTAACGATCTGGTAAGGGAAAACGTGTAATAATATATAAATAAAAATAAATCGGGGTCCAAATCTCCAACTAAAATGCTGGCCGACGAATCGGAAGGTTTTGAAATCCTTGTACCTATGAAAGCGTATCGTACTTAGTAAGAGCATAACTAATTATATGATCTGTGTACTTTGAAAGAAATATTACACTTCCAAAAATCGTTAATTACTAGAAGAATTCTTTAAGTGGCGTTTGATTTCATCAATACTTTAGTAAGTGTACCTACAAGTTAAAACTACAAGTTATTGGGCAAAACACATTGATAAAGTATGTAACAAACTCAGGGCCATATTAGCAAAATTTTATATAATTGAAAGAAAAGTTTCTTTTGATATCCTTCTGACGATGTATAAGACTTTAGTAGATAGTATTTTATCTTACGGTCTAAGTAGCTACGGTCGTACTTACAAAACGTATTTAGATCAAAATGTTAGTCTACAGTATAGGTTACTCAAATTGTTAGTTACTAAAAAAATTAAAAACAAATATAAAGAAGATCCCGAAGGTCTGTTTCAGTATTGTAACGTGTTACCTATACATAAAAAATTGAGTATAATTTGCTTCTAAAATAAAACTTCAAAAACGACTTTCCAATAGGTAGTCAAAAAACCGGAACCAGAAGTATCACAAATAAAAAACTTATTATTCCAAAAGTTATTAATGAATATGGAAAACGAACAAATAGATACCTAATACCTAAACTTATTAATAAAATGCCTTTAGAAATAAAAAATGAAATTAATGAAAAAAATATCAAAAGAATGTTAAAAAAATATTTTTCACTTGTGTAACTTAATGTTCATTTGATCAGCGTGTACTAAACTGGAGCATCCTATATAGGGAGCACGCGCGCTCGGCGTGCGATGACTGGACGGGTGGCTTGTTTACGTGCAATATGCACCGGCCAAACGGTTGGTAGGCATCGAACGTCGAGCTTCGATGTAGCTGTGCGCGCTCGCTCAAAAACATGCTTAGTGTAACTGTATAAAGAGAACTAGTAGTGTCTAGATAAACCTAACATAGGCTTTAAGACACTATTTACTAACAAAAATGTATTCTTTGTATATTTAAATAAATAAATAAATATCCGTAATATTTCCATCGGGATAGATAGCGAAGGGTCGTGAGTTCTAGTCCCACCGATTGTGCGTTGCAGTAGGGAATGTCATACAAAGATAACTGGGCCCGTAGCCAAATGGCAATCTTTCTGGAGTGAACTTCACTATCGCCAACAAAATGTCACATATGTATGCAAAGGTCTTGAGTTATGTATGCAAAAGTCTTGATACGGTGAGGTTTCTTTTCCGAGTTGATATGTGTATTACGATCTTTGTTACAACAAACCTGCAGTCGATAAGCAGAGCGTGGTCCTTCTTGGCCAGGGTCACGACATACTGGTCCATGATGCCGCACGGCATGCCGGGGAACTCGTGCTCAGCTTTCTGGCACAGCTTGGCTTTTTGTACTAAGCTGGAACAAAACATAATTGTTATACAGTCCCAACGGATTAACTACAAAGTCAGAGTGAGCAGGCTTCTTCTGCGTTAGCTCGCTCCACCGTCGACTCTGTCTACACCACGTCTGGCTTAGTCTAATCTAGAGCAAACTTATTTTGATTTAAAAAAAAATCTGCAGGTTAACCGCTTAGTGGAGTCTTCTGCAGCGCGGACGATTGTAGCGTTATTTTTTAATTTTGACAAAAAGGCGCCTGCCGCCCGCACCTCTCCCAGTCCCTGTACCCCGCAGGCGAGGACTCAATTAATCGATCTCTCCATAGTATCAATGGAAAGAGAAAATTATACACTTTGAAATTTCACTTAATGCGCCGACCGGACAAAGCATTTAAGTAATGAGTTTTTGAGTTAAAACGCTTTTTGTTTTTTTTTTAAAAGAGCGAATGATGATTCTAAATACCAATATGTCTGGTGAAATCTTTTAGTTAAATTAACAAAAAAAAAAGTGGTAAAATACTTATATTTTTATCAGTATTTGGGTACATACAGCTTGGCACTGTAGGACAGAGAGACAACAAACAATGTCTTATAAAATATATTTTTTTAAGATTATCATTCTTCAAATTATCATCTGTCTGCCTCGCGCTTCGAATTGAATTGAATATTTATCTGGCTTCTTTTGTTTACAATGTTTAATGTAAATATGAAGACAGTTAAAACCTTACAAAATTCCCTTTCTTTGAATATTTCGATTGTTTTATTATGTTACAAGAGTTCGTTGGATTTATTTATCTACAGAACACTTTTTAGGTTCCAATCTAGAATTAATATAAATTTAAGATTTGTCTGAACGACAATGCTCTGTACGTGTCTTCTTGAATGAATAAGTAAACTATTTTATTAATCAGACAATAAGGCCGATTACTATAACTAGAAACAACACACATTGTTAGTAATACCATTTCATGCCTCCCTTCATGGGGGGAATCGAACCAGATCCTCTGGTTGCCGCGTCTCACGATCGAGCCCCCCGAGGCCTCAATAGGTTTTTATTTACTTTAGGGACGTCCTAAAACCTTACTAAATAACTGACCCCTTACTTATAATGAATTTGCCACTGCTATAACATTTGTATGAATATTAAAATGCTAATTTGGAATTAATAACAGATAGGTGTCATGACATAGCAGTCACGAACATTTGAAATAAGCCTTCCTATAATTCTTCAAATTTAGTGTCATAGAAGTGGCAAGATCATTATTAGTAAGTGGGTAAGTGTCCTCCTATCTAGGTAACTGTAATTGGCTATCAGTGAAATTAGTTATTTCAGTGAATAGTGGAAAATTTTGATAGAGCAGAAGCTTATTGACAGCTAGTTGAGCAATGGATTAGGTACATTTATTGTTGGATAAAATGTCGGGTCTGATTAAATAATACTTAGTTATAATAACATTCAAAGACTAATTTGCTATGATAGATACTTCAATATTGAATGTTTTATTTGTTTTCTCAATACTTCATTGTCCTAGGATGAAGGGATATTATTTACAAGATGTAAACTGCAGATATTGGTTCCCGCAAAAAGTTGTTTTGAGCATAGAATCTCCGAAATCACTAAAAATCGTTTTTTTAATTGCTATATTTGACAGTAAAAACGCCCCTATGGTTTTGCCCCTAAGGTATACCTTAACACTTTATATTAAGTATAGATTTAGAAAATATTAAGATATTCGCTGACCATGTCACTTACAGCAAAAAGGACCTACAGCCACGGTTTATAGATACTACAGTTAAAGATACTTCCGTATTTAAATAATGATGACAAGTTTATTTGGTATCTTTTACTATCGTTCCTTTCAGTATTTCATTAGACTATATAACATCAACAATTTTTTGTTTAATTTTGTTAACAGAATGGATATTGAATTACATTGCGATCCAATTAAAAAAAACATAACGAGTAAGCTCATTATAATTGTGTAAGTAAAACGTTTTCTTACATTTTATTCAAAATTCATTTTACAGGTACTCTACCTACTACCTACCTATGCAATGGTAAGATAGGTAGGTAAAGATTGATGACAAATATCTCAGAGATGTTCTTCAATCTATTTCTGAAGCACTCGAGCAATCTAGGAATTTTCCCGAGTATTCACGTCAAACACTTTCAAAGGCTTATGTTACTGTAAGATTCAAATTTTAGGGTTCTCTTTTTAACAGAACCCTTATAGGATTACTCCGTTGTCAGTCTGTCCGTCCGTCTGTCACAACCAAATTGGATAGATAAAGACGTAACACTAACATAGGGTACCTTATACACAGGTACCCCTCTCTCACTCTGGCATATATCTATGCATGCTTTAATAATACTTCTACTGATTAAGTTATGATGTCAATTATTAATTAAGTTATGATGTAAAAGGATGTAAACCATTATTTCATGTGCCAATTTGATATGACTATGTACTATCCACGAGATCCCAGGTTTGAATCCCGGGTCGGGCCGAAAGTTTTTCTGTCTTGAAACAACTCAGACACAGCTCCGCAGTCAGGAAGTTGGTGGTGTTAACACCCCTGTGCTTCGGAAAGCACGTTAAGCCGTAGGTCCTGCTCCTGATCTCTACAGTCATGTCGGACTGCCGTCTCATTGAATTATGAGAGTGAAGGAACAGAGAGTGCACCTGTGTATAGCGCACACACTTGTGTACTATAATATCTCCTGCGCAGTCGGCTAAACTCTATTGAGATTGGCCACTATAATCGAAATTTGGCTAGAAGGACACTATATAGAATTCTGATTGATTTCGATTAAATAAAGTTTTTTAAGAAATTCTACTAAAATTTATCATTGGCCCCCTTTTCTCTGAAACTATTGGGTCTTAGATAAATCAAACATAGTTTACTAAAAATATTTTGTTGATTAGGAAACTTTTTATTTTAGTTTTACCAAAATTTGTTCAATTTCTGCATTCCCGCGGTTGACTGGTATAATATGCCTTAAGGCATTAAGGCATTCTTTTTCGGTGCAATAAAGCTTAAATGAATAAAACATACTGAAATATAACTATTTCTAGTTACTAAGGAAAACCTACAAGAAATCTATGGTACGACTATTTATGATAACATAGATGATGGAACTCGCGGAATGCCGCTTGCTCGGTTGCCACGACTAATGCTGAGCTGAGCTTCGGCACTCACACCTTTGTAGTCTTGTATTTTCTTGATAGTAAACTTTCGTATGTGTGTGTATGTGTGTTTGCTGAATATAGTATAATAGTATTTTCTTTCTTTCTTTCTAGATGCCTAAATGAATGTACGGAACCATCTCCACGTGGAATATTTTCTCGTATCGTATTTTTCTCGACCATTTTTTTCTCGTAAAAATAATGGTTCAATCAAATTCAAAATGAGTTAAAGCCGTGCGTCTAGACAATACAGACAACAATTTACTGCTTACTTTAGTGATTTCAGCCAATATACGATTTCATATTAAAATCTGTGAGGTATATATATTACAGTAGATTTGTAAACGATCATGTAATTGTAAACTTTTTGTCCTTAAAAACAGCGAATACAAAAACCGGCCAAGTGCGAGTCGGACTCGCACCCCGTGGGTTCCATAATGATTATCAACGTGGTAATTAAAAAAAAAACATCTCAAAACAAAGTCTGTTGTGACACTTTTGTTAATATTAAACGTTTAGTTCTGTCATGAACTTTTTGGTAATATCATCATCATCATCATCCTCCTAGCGTTATCCCGGTTGTGCACTCGCACGCGAGGCCCCAGGGTCCGCTTACCATGATCCTTATGTGGCAGATCAGGTAATTACGAGTACAGTGGAGCAATTGCCATCTGACCTCCGTGACCCTGTTACCAGGGGAACCCAACCAGTTTTGGATCATTGTTACCACATGCAGTCGCCGGAATGTGCAGGTTTCCTCACGATGTTTTCCCTCACCGTAAGAGCATCGATTAGTGAAAAGATTAATGTACATAGCTCAGAAAAAGCCATTGGTACATGGCGGCATGTAGGATCGAACCGGTGCCTCCTGCATCCGCAACCCGCTAGCCACTGCACCACCGACGGCCTTTGGTAATATCATTGACCCTTAAAGTTCATACTAATAACGTTACGTCATATTACTTCCCACTGCTGGGCACAGGCTTCATGTCAACTACGATTATGAGGTAGTGTGAGACATTGTATTACTCCAACTGACGCGACGGATTTAGTGCGGATTGGAAAATTCATAATTATGGAAACTTCTTTCTTGAGAAAAACCTTCCAGACAACTCGTAAACAAGTTGTGTTGTGGTTTTAGATTGTACTTGCAGTTCCCCGCGACTTCGCCCGCGCCAAATGTCGGATTTTCCATACTAAATTTCGTACCCCATTTTAACCCCACTAATGATTTTAAATCTCAACAAAAAGTAGCATATGTCCTTTCCAGGGTCTCAAACTATATCTGTACCAAATTTCATTTGAATTAGTCCAGTAGTTTCGGAACCTATCCAATACAAACAATAAAATCTTTCCTCTTTATAATATTAGTGTAGATTAAAACAGCTGAATATGGTTATTTAATTTTTGTATGTAATTTAATTATATATATATATTAGCTTCTTGTTTTAAAATTTAATCTAATTATTTTTAACTTCAGCTTGCACCGTAACCCCCCCTTCTGTAATCACTAGTGTTCTCCTTTACCCAAAGGTTGTCTGGAAGAGATCGCTCCCAGCGATAAGACCGCCTAATTGTACCTACCAACATGGTTTTTCTTTTATAATATGTTTGTAAAGTGTTTTTTTGGTTGCAATAAAGAGTATCTATCTATTTTTAAGGCAATACCAACAACTTTTTCTTCGAGAGTATGGTCGGAATCCCTTATTTCCCATGATTTGGACATCACAGACACACAAAGGCACTGTGTGGCTGGCTTTGACGGTTACAATTTCTATGTTTTGTTTTTTATTTAATTAATGTTTTTGTTTTCGCTTTGTATTTGTATAATGTTTACGTATACGTACGTAAAATATATCTTTCGTAATTTTGTACTGTATTTGTTTGTGATGTTCCAAATTAATAAAATAATGCTTATCTCTTTATTTATTTCAAATCCCTTACAACAATTTACAGATGCACCCACAACTAAATCTGCTATCATCAGTGTATAGATTTTTAATAGATAATGATTTTATAGTTATTTGGTTTTGAAGGCCACACCACTAGATTCTATTATTACGAAAATAATTTAAGCGTATTAAAGCCCTTTAATTACTTTTGCACGTAAAAAAATGTAAGGATCACTAATTTATAAGTTCAATCTAAGCCTAGCATAAGGCTGATGAATATTTACCTAACCTTAATAAGCAAAGAAATAATACCGTTTAGTAGAGACTATTTAAAAATACTGGCATACAGATTCTTAATTTTTTTCCTAATTAAAAAACTAGCTAAAAAGACCGCCTACATTGTACCTACCAACATGATAAATAATAAATAAAAATAATAAATTGTTTCAACAAACACACCAATTGACTAGCCTCATACTAAGCGTGAGCTTGTGCTATGGTGACTAGGATAACGGATAGACATACTTAAATACTTTTATAAACATCCATGACTTAGTTACAAATGCTCGTGCTCATCATACAAACATTTGCCTCTTGCGGGATTCGAACCCGCAACCGCCTGGTTTAGAAGTCCGTGGCGCGAACCACTACACCAAGACGGTCGTCATAACAACTGATGCTCCGAACATACTCGTACGTTCTTTTACTTGTCATAATTGAATGCAAAATTGTGCAAATTACACAATTTGAGGCAATCAATTTTCGCGCGCCAATCACCCATCTACCTCTTTTTAAATGCACTATCATTGTAACTATCTATCTACTTAATAAGTACTCACTCAACCTTTGTCCCCGTCAGCTCTTCGAGTAGGGTAAACGTGGCGACCTCCAGCGACGCGCTACTGGACAGGCCGGCTCCCATGGGCACGTCGGAGACGATTACAGCGTCGAACCCGACCACCTTGTCTGGACAAACAAGCGTATTAAACAAAACAAAACTACAACTTTTTGTGAAGTTTTAATTAATTTTTTATCTTAATTTAGACTGCCTCGTCGATTTAGTTGATCTAGCGGTCAGCATCCACGAGGTCCCAGTTTCGAATCCCGGGTTGGGCCGAAACTGTTGGGTTTTTCTGTCTTGAAATAGTTCAGACACAGCTCCAGAGTCAGGAAGTTGGTGGTGTTAACACCCCCGTGCCTCGGTGCGCACGTTAAGCCGTTGGTCCTGCGCCTGATTTCTCTACAGTCATGGCGGACTGCCGTCTCATTATGAGAGTGAAGGAACAGAGAGTGCACCTGTGTATTGCGCACACAGTCGGCTAATTTCTGTCGAAATTGGCCACTGTAGTCGAAATTCGGCTAGGAGGACATCATCTTAACTTTTATATTTAGATACCTACAAAAATGCGATATCGTAGTGGCTCAGCAGGCCTGTCAGTTGCTCGCTGACGCTTACAGACGACAGACTATATCAGTGCCACGCCTGCAATGTATGCCGAACCTACATCGGTTTATCGACTCTACTACTGAGAAGGGCGGTCACTGATTGGGTATTAATATTATTAAAGCCTTGTTTATTCCTTAATAAAATATTAACAATTCAAATTTTGTGTCAGGAATTTTCTTATACAATTACACTGCATGCAAACTGTGATGGGATTCCACCATATAACTATTATTAAGGACCTTTAAGCGAGTAAAGGTCTTCTCCATTATTTTCCGGATTTCTCTGTCTTTTGCTGTATTTATCCAGTTTTCATCGGCTAACTTGTATATTTCGTTTATCCCCTTTTTTTTAGGTCTTCCTCTTTTTAGGGTTCCGTACCCGAAGGGTAAAAACGGGACCCTATTACTAAGCCTCCGCTGTCTGTCTGTCTGTCACCAGGCTGTATCTCATGAACCGTACCTAATAGCGAGACAATTTAAATTTTCACAGATGATGTATTTCTATTGCCGCTATAACAACAAATACAGAATAAAAATAATATTTAAGGGGGGCTCCCATACTACAAACCAGATTTTTTGTGGTTTTCTACATTAATAAAGGCAACAGGTAGACACTTGAAATTTTCACAGAATATCAATATAAATATAAACATTGAAAAATACATTATTTTATTTAAATAATAATAATATTTAAGGGGGGCTCCCACACAACAAACGTGGTCTTTTGCTATTTTTGCTCGATATTTATAATTGCAACAGGCGGATGCTTAAAATATTCACAGAAAATAATGTTGCATTTTACTTTAAATATAAATAATTAAATTAAAATAAAAAATATATATTTCAGGCGAGCTCCCATACAAACGTGTTTGTTTTTGCCTATATACTGTCTAATGTTGTAAGTTAATGGTACGGAACCCTTCGTGCGCGAGTCACTTGGCCGGTATTTTCTCTCGTGTAGTCTTGTTCATTCCAGGTCATTATTTTCTTTGTCTATCTATCGTTGTTCATACGCGCTATGTGACCCGCCCTGATTGGGTATAGCTCTATAAAATATGCGACGCTCAGATAGGCAGAGAAGTCGTACAAGCTTCTTTGGTTTCAAGACTGATAGATAAGCCAAGAACACGAAATCGAAAGCCTTAGATTCACCTATAAATATTTTTATAATTTAAGCAATTATTTGCAAGTTTTTACGAAATCAAATTGAATTTCGCTCACAAAAAATTAATCGACTGTGTCATCCGGTGGTCCCACCGGATTTAGATTCACCTATCAATAATAATGTCAGTTATGTGTTTATTACACAATGTGTCGCGAATATAATGTCACTAGTGGTTCCCCGCGACTTCGCCCGCAAGAGTTGGATTTTCCATATAAATTTTCATCCCCCATTAAACCCCCTTAATGTTTTTATATCGCGACACCAAATCTAACTATCTCCATACCAAATCTCATCTCAATCGGTTAAGTGGTTTAAGCGTCAAGAAGTAACAGACAGACAGACAGATACACTTTCGCATTTATAATATTATTATATTATATTAAGTATGGATATGGATTGTCTAACCTCGATCTAGCTTAATCTGAGCTAAGACACATTTATTATACTTAATCATACGTTTGTGAAACTACCTATATACAGGGTGTGGCGTAAATAGTGGTCCAAAGCAAAGGTGTGGATACACTGTACACTGAAGCACCACATACCAGTATTTAAAAAAAAAATATGTACAGGGTTTTCAAAAAAAAAATTTTTTTTTAATTTTTTTAGAAATCGTTACCTTGCCTTACAAATTGGGTTATAATTTCCAAAAATGACGGTTTTTTTTTATCCATTTTTTTTTATTATTATTGCTGATCACTTGTACTTAGTACTCCATTCGTTTTTTTTTTTTACAAACTGAATTTAATAAAAAAAACCCTGAAAACCCTGAAAACCCTGTACATAATTTTTTTTTAAATACTGGTATGTGGTGCTTCAGTGTACAGTGTATCCACACCTTTGCTTTGGACCACACAGAAAAAAATTACAACCCTTGTAAACCCTTGAACTTCAAATAAATTGTTTTTCTGAATTGGGCTCCTTTTTGTTTCGAAAAGCAATAACTTTTTTCCTGTAAGTCGTAACACTTATTGTTGCACCATTTTAGAATCTGCAAAAGATGGGCATTTTTTTTAAACAATGGGCACTGACAGTGTGGTACATTTTTTTTGCACCAAAAGCATTGAAAGTCAAACGATTTGCTAGCAGTGAGTATTGAATTTTGAAAGAAACTTAATTTTTTTTATTAAATTCAGTTTGTAAAAAAAAAACGAATGGAGTACTAAGTACAAGTGATCAGCAATAATAATAAAAAAAATGGATAAAAAAAACCGTCATTTTTGGAAATTATAACCAAATTTGTAAGGCAAGGTAACGATTTCTAAAAAAAATATTTTTTTTTTTTTTTAAAACCCTGTACATATTTTTTTTTTAAATACTGGTATGTGGTGCTTCAGTGTACAGTGTATCCACACCTTTGCTTTGGACCACTATTTACGCCACACCCTGTATAAAAAATAATCTGTGGTGAAACTAAGATTTTAAAGCTTTTTTATAAATTGATTCCAAGTTTTAGTATTTAAATATTACATCCTTACATAATAGGTATTTTAACGTTTTATTTAACATCTACTATACCTGGAATTTATACTTTAATAATTATTTCTGCAACAAACGTGTTCTAAGCTCACCTATATACCGTAATAACAACCTTTGAGTATCACAAACTACGCAGATGATATAATTTCAGTAATCTTATTTAACCCGCCAAATCCCCACACGATCTCGCTTCCTGTTTCTCAGATCAGTTCAACGATCAGCATCCAGTCTGTGATCCCTCCGTTTACTCTCCATTATCGCTATCTGCCCACGTTATTTACGACGTTAGGTATCTATATATTATGTCGGTACTTATGTGAATTGCTTGTTTAGATTTACATTGTAATTTAGCTAGGTCATTGCCATTTTATATAAACTCTGAGTGAAACAAATGCTTTGTGAAAAGCTAGCAGAGTTGTCTGATTGTGAATAATGAAATGTGTAAAGGATTTACCGCTATACGTACTTAGTTAGCTTAGGACGTTTAATATTGTAATGTTATTTGTTTTTAGAAATGTGTGTTTTAATCCTCTCTTTAAGTTAAAATATCAATTTCAGGTCATTTCAAATAAACTAATTAACCGGGTCAAGTTAATTAGAAAAATAGGGGTTACTCTTGTATAAATTCCCAAGAAGCTGATTTAAATGAAAGTTAAGAACACTATTTTAATGAAATTGTAAAAGTCCCAAGTCACTTAGGTAAGTGACTTTTGCAAACACTTGTGCAAAAACTTTAATGCATGGTTAAAGTTAGCAAAAATTAGTTATTTGGATTTTTTTACGAAACAATATATTGTATCATAAAAATATTTGTCTCACATATTTTATAGATCATATAATCATATATTGTAGATCATTTAATTATCCACAAATATTTTAAGTTAATTTATTTTTATTTCATGCAAGTCTTTGTGTTTATTTTCTTTTATTGAATAAAGTTGATCCCTAAAAAAAGTTAACCACAAATATATAGTGTATATCTCTTACACTTTTCCCCTGAGATCACAAAGCGATAGAAAATAATTTATTGAAGTTTTCTGATTTAAGGAATTTCTTTGCAAGTTGTTTACTAAAGTTTTACACTCAACAATTAATTAAACGTCTTCAGGTGAAACTCACCAACTTTTTATGAAATCAAACATGCCACATGTTTGATTCTCGTAGCAAGTTTATTTTTTGAACGAAGCAAAATTGTAGTGTATACTGATTTTATACTATGCATGACTATGTGGCGAGCACGAGATCCCGGGTTCGAATCCAAGGTCGAGCCGAGAGTGTTTGGGTTTTTCTGTCTTGAAACAACTCAGACACAGCTCCGGAGTTGGTGATGTTAACACCCCCGTGCCTCGGAAAGCACGTTAAGCCGTTGGTCCTGCGCCTGATCTCTCTACGGTCATGTCGGACTGCCGTCTCACCGAATTATGAAAGTTAAGGAACAGAGAGTGCATCTGTGTATTGCGCACACACTTATATCTCCCGCACAGTTGGCTAATCTCTGTTGAGACTGGCCGCTGTAGTCGAAATTCGGTTAGGAGGACATTATGTGACGAGCCCGAATTTCTTAATCGGCCTCTGCGATTTACGTCGCGTGAAGATGCTAATTTAGATAATTAGCATGTTCACGCGATATTGTCCTTACAGTTTTCCCCCTGAGATTCACCAATTCTTAGAAAGGCGATCATCATCATCCTAGCGTTATCCTGGTTGTGCACTCGCACGCGAGTGCCCAGGGTCCGCTGACCATGATCCAGGATGCAGCAGATCAGGTAATTAATGTGGAGCGACTGCCATGTGACCTCCATGACCCTGCTAACAGGGGAACTTGACCAGTTTTGTATCATGGTTACACATTTAGTCGCCTAAATGTGCAGGTTTCCTCACGATGTTTTCCCTCACCGTAAGAGCATAGGTTAGTGAAACACAAATGTTTCTGAAAAAAGCGATGTGAAAATTTATTTTCTTGTTCTAGCAATTTATTTGCAGGTTTTTACTAAAGTATAAAATTTTGCACTCAAAGATGAATTTAACGTCTGACATCCTACCAATGATGCATTTAAAGCTTAGACTGCGTAGTGTATTGGTGTAGTGAAATAGGCGCACAATGCAGTTCCTCGTACATTTTCATTACGTTTACGGTAATGATTTAGGTAGCCTGTACAGGGGGCCTTTCTGGTTGACATTCGAAAATACGGATATTTTCGAATGTAGCCGTCCCTTTCACTCACGGCAGAATGACAACGCGAACGAGCGTGATGGCTAGACTCGAAAATACGGACATCTTCAACAGGAGTAGGGCCTCTGGCCCCAGTTGTTGCCGTCGTCGTTAGGGATGCCTTGGGACACCAGAGGCTTCTCCTTAGTCAGATGAACCTAGACAAGGCGGTCGACTCCTGTCGTCGCTTGGTCCAGAAGGCGGTCTAAGTGGCGCCTGCGGGCTCCCAAGACCCAACTAACTAGGGACGACAATATTTGAAGATAATATTGTCACAATTTCGTCTCAAATATTTTTATGATACAACTTCCTGTTTCGCATAAAAATTTACAAAACTTATTTTTGCGAACTTTGATCTTCCACAATATTTTTTACTCTCATGGGATCGATTGGTACTTTTAACAATTTCATTATAATGGAGTCCCTAAAATGTTTGTGCAAAAAACGGGTAAATGTTTATTTTGATTTTGACCGAGCTAAATTCTTTCAGAAAAGCTTTTTGACTAATGGCATGTCATTTGTCTTCGCTGAAGTGGAATTCCGTGTAGTTTCGGTGGGTCTTACGATGTCATGTCTGTCATAAACACGTATTTCTGTCAAATATCAAGTTTTGAAAGAGTTTAAAGATTTTAATGTGTACGTTATATTATACGCAACTGAACGCAACAAATTAAAAGTAAATATTCAGATAAAAACCCCATTGAATCTCGAGTAATAGTACTACATTGGCAATATCTTACCTGATTCCTGTAAGTCCGGCGGAGGGCGCTAACGACTGTCATACAGTTTTCTCGTAAAACTAGTACAGGGGTTAACGACCAACCGTATCTTAAAATAATATGTGAACATAAAATAACACTGTATTAGCATTAAGGTACCATGTACAACATTATTTGTTAACAAATAAACTTTTATTATTATTACTGACGAACACAGAGAAATTCCCAGAGGTTCACATTCACTTCACCGTTAACTATACTCGTACCTACCTTGTTGATCTACTGTCTCCTTTAACAGTTGACATTCATTTTTGTTGGTCCGAAAGTTTTGTATGGGAATTCTGTCAAATTGACCGTCAATCGTCGTTTACCCGCTGTTTAGGAATAGGGTCTTAGTCGGCTATTTCTTTCATAATAAGAATATCGCCTTCAACAAGTACGGTAAGCATCAAAAGTAGCTATATATTTCAGTTCTTTCTTCCAGTAGTATTAGATTAGATCGGATTTATTTCTAGTGTTACGACGTAGCCTGGACACTTTCAGATATAAATTAAATGACACATTATATATCTCAATCCCACGTGGGTGAGCAAATCCGCATGACTCTAAAACGCCCTTACAAAGTACTAAAATGTTCAGTACATTTGATGCTGACTGTAGTTACAACCTCCTCATATAGACATATGTATTGTTTAATAAAACGTTTTACACCATAGGTAGATACGGCAAATAAAGTGGTCTACCAGTTTTGACAAAATTTCTTGTGTTAAGTAAAATAGCGATAAGGTTGAACTCACTTTTGGACTTATTACCTTTTTAACAATGAAAGAAATGCATATAGCGTATTATTAGTAGTATATGTCAGAATATTTTTGCATATAAAAATCAACCCTGTAGTTCTATGATGCTCGAATAAATTTATACCTTAGGGTGATTAACCACCTTCTTGGCCGACCGAACAGAGATATGTTTACCCTCCTCGTTGGTCTAGTGGTCAGCATGGTAGGTCCCATGGTTCGGATCCCGGACCGGAAAGTTTTGAGTTTTTCAGTCTTGTAATAACTCAGACACAGCTCCGGAGTCAAAAATTTGGTGGTTTTATTAACACCCCCGTGCCTCGGATAACATCTTAAGCCGTTGGTCCTGCGCCTGATCTCTCTACGGTCATGTCGAACTGCCGTCTGACCGAATTATGAGAGTAAAAAAACAAAGAGTGCACCCGTGCTTTGCACACACACTTGTGCAGTATAATATCCCCGCGCAGTTAGCTAATCCCTGATGAGATCGGCGCTGTCAGAATTCGGCTAGGCATTACGGCAGGACATTATATTTACCTGGGAAATTAGCCACGACCCCTTTGACATAGTTAGCCCAAGCAGGCGACCCTGGTCGTAGCTGGTTGTATGCTGTTGGCACGGGGAAGCTGGTCTCCAACTCGTCTCCATTCGCCAGGATTGTCAGGACATTGCACTGCCCCGTACCGTTGGGTGAACCCACCACGAGGGTCACGAATGGGAGAGCCTGGGAAAAATTTGTGGGTACTTAGAAAAGAATGATTAATTCCCAATTAATTGGTTTTGAAATCGAACCATAAAAAATATTAGAGCCATGTTATTTTTATTTAAAAGGTCGATGGTTAAGCTATATACAATGTCGGTCTGGCACGCTCTTTTTGGGACAGCCTGTGTATAAGTGTTGGTAAAGGAAAATTTTGTATGTGTTACTTAAAACACAAACACAAACAAATGATATGAGATTAATCTACACTAATATTATAAAGACGAAAGATTTGATTGTTTGTTTGTAGGCTCCTACTGGACCGATTCAAATGAAATTTGGTACATAGATAGTTTGAGACGGAAGGACATGGGCTACATTTTGTCGCGATATAAAATCATCAGGGGGTGAAATGGGGGATGAAAGTATTTTTGGAAAATCCGACTTGCGAAGTAGCAGTTCCCCGCTAGTTATTGATTAGAAAGTAAACATATTTAAAACGAACAACAATTTTACGTGGGCGGGTGGTAGCTTATCTATCTGGATGTTATTATTTTGGGTGTTATTCCCTATTCGGTAACAAAAACCACTTCTTAGCACTTGTAACGTTCAAATAAGGATCTCTAGTTTGCGCTTGGTCCGACACGCACTTGGCCGGATTTTTAAGATTATGTTTTACCCTGGAATTAAACAGTCTCTGAATTCTGTGATTGGGTTAGGGATTTGTATTTTTATATCGGATTTCACGCAAGAATAGCTACGGGGCTTTGACCGATATAATTATACCTAACTTTTCTATACTAATAATATAAAGAGGAAAGATTTGTTTGTTTATTTGCATCGAATAAGTAGGCTCCGTAACTACTGGACCGAATCAAATGAAATTTGGCACAGAGATAGTTTGAGACACTGGGAAGGACATAGGCTTCTTTTTGTCGCGATTTAAATCATCAGGGGGGTGAAATGGAGGATGACAATTTGTATGGAAAATCCGACTTTTGGCGCGGGTGAAGTCGCGGGGAACTGCTAGTAACTTATAAAAAGGGCATTTACCATTGACGAATTATCGTCATAATCTCATAAATAAGGAGTTTAAAATAAAATTAAAAATGCTTTAAATTTAAGCTAAGCGACACGCCAAAACTGCCAACCACACCAAACCAACCGTTACCACATTGAGTATTATTTCAGGCAAATGCAGGATGCACCACCCATCCTCCCTTAACACGATTCCAGCACAGTTAATGCAGTTTTTGGTATCCAACATGAAATGCAAAATACTTTAATAACTTAAATTTTAGGGTTCCGTACCCCAAGGGTAAAAACGGAACCCTATTACTAAGCCTCCGCTGTCTGTCCGTCTGTCACCAGGCTGTATCTCATGATCCGTGATAGCTACACAGTTGAAAATTTCACAGATGATGTTTTTCTGTTGCCGCTATAACAAAAAATACTAAAAACAGAAAATACGAAATATTTAAGGGAGCCCCCCTTAAATATTAATTACCCCCATACAACAATTTTTCTGTTGCCGCTATAACGACAAATACTAAAAACAGAAAATATTTTAAGGGTATTAATAATGGCAACAGGTAGACGCTTGAAATGTTCACAGAATAATAATATGTATATTCACTTTAAAATTGAATACTTAAATTGAATGAATAATATTTCAGGGGGGCTCCCATATTTTTTTTTCGTATTTTAATGTTACGGAACCCTTCGTGCGCGAGTCCAACTCGTACTTGGCCGGTTTTTAGGGTTCCTTACCTTAAAGTAAAAAATAATCTCTTATAGGATCACTTTGTTGTCCGTATGTCTGTCACGACAATTTTATTAAATCAAGCTTCTAAGTTCACGCAATCCAAATATACGGCCGTTTTAACCGTATTTGTTCACATTCTACAATGGAATCAAAACCTACAAGGGAGTTCCCTTAGACCTACAATCACAACAAAATTTGGCCACTGTAATTTAGCAAGAAAGAAGGTCATAAAACACAAGTAGGTTACATCGTAGAAAAATACGTCCTATGTACGGAACTCTCAGTGCGCTAGCCCGACTCACACTTGCCCGGTATTTCCATTTAATAATGAATTTCCGCAAAGTAGCGCCTGATTCCATTAATTTAATTGGGTGTTTGTTTTAAAGTCAAGTTGTTATTCTCATTATATTGATTTTAGATGTACCGAACTTGTTTTTGTAGCAAATTAATGACGCGATTAATCACCATGGTAACCGTGATAGAAGACGATACCCTCGTAGAGCGTGGGTGTCACTACAGAAAGGACTTTCTTCGTCTATAAATTTTTATGTCACCAACAAAGCTTTATTTGTACATATTTTGCCTCCAAAATATGCTATTTTTAACTCGCGACGCAAAAAGAGAGGAGTGTTATTAGTTTAACAAGTTTGTCTGCGTAGCTCCTAAATGGATGAACATAAAGGACTTGTCCATTAATGGTTTTTTAATCGTCAATATTTCTAACCAGAATAAACTAAAAATTATATGAAAGAGTTCACAAAAACTAGCATTTCTGCATAATTAATATATTTTTAAGGCCTCCGATTTAGATAAAAATTGAAGTTAATTTTACTCTTTGTCTTACATAAACCGCACCTTCGCATATCAATTGACGCATGAAAAAAAAAATTACAACAAAATTGACATTCTATTGACGGTAGTAGTATTGATCCACCAGTGGAAAGGCAATGGTACATATCATACAGCCAGGAAATACAAGTGGGTGATAAATGGATGATGCCTCATTACAAAACATATTTTTTCTCAAAAATGGAGGCGTTTAAAATTCTGATTTCTATGGTTACGCATTTCATATTTTTGTAGGTTAAAGATAAATATAGTTTATTAGTGGTTGGTGATAAATTGAAATGAAAACCAGCCTCCATACAAAAAGTGGACAAGTCCTTTTAGTTTAGTTTTTTTCTTGTGACATAGATATTTTTATCCCGAGTGTTCTTAGCCATGTTTGCTGAAAATCGGTCCAAAATGGCCGCCACCACAAAATGGCGTATTATGCTCGTATATTTTTTCCAGTGTTAATCGTACACTAGGGACTGGTTGGGGCGGGGTGACCTGCAGTGCTTTCCACAATGTTTCATACAAAACAAAACACAGGCAGGGGGATTTTTGCGGTGCGGCTCTACATGTTACATGGGTCCGTCTAGTGAACGCCAGGATCTAGTGTTACAGTAAGTAACACTTTCTATTTTCTTAATAGGCAGATATTTGACCGTTATCTTTCGTTGGTTATGCGACGATGCGGCCGAAATAATCATGACCTACAAAATAATTTTATAATTTAGTGGATTTATTATATATAAGGATAGACAAAAATAATCAATTAACCTACTTGTCTTCTCTGCCTCTATGTATGTACTTACACGTGCAATCCATACACAAGCATTTTATCAAAGTCCTCTTACTCTTCTTATAAACATGTACGTAACATCTTTATTTCTTAAATCTTTTATAAAATTATTTTAGTGTCCACACTCAGAGAGCACGTCAAGTTGAACACTGCGGCATTTTATATCCTACAGTACCTAGTGATTAATAGTACGTATGATGTGCTGGCTGACTGACGATCAAACTGAAAACTATTAATACAGGATGTTAGAACAAACTTTTACTATGGAGTTTCCGAAATCGTGAAAAAAAAAGTTTGGCTCTATAAATGTTATGATGATAATCATCGAGGCAGCAGAATCATTTGTGTGAAGCACCTGATTTTAAAATTACTTTCACCTGTCCCGTTGTCTGTAATCAAATCTTGCAAGTTAAATTTGATCCACTTCCCGGTTTCCAATTGAGCTGAAATTTTGCATACATGTGTGACATGGAGCTGGAATGTGGCCATAGGAACTGTTTAATTACAGAGTTTCGTTCGGTCATTTAGTTTTTTTTTTGTAGATTCCGACTATGCATGACCCCAAAGTAAAAGTTGTAGGTATTGATGGCCATATACAACCACATCCCAGGATTAGACTGTTTGCTCTAACACCCTGTGTAAATGATGTCCGCGTGGGATATTAAAAGTCCTTTAATGAATATCTACGATAGCAGCCCACAGTCCCCAACATTTATCAAATAAAAAAATGTTATCACTCACATCAAATTACTTAGTAATTTAATCAATTTCATCAAATTCATAAAACTAATTTGTATCCCCTAAAAGCAATACTTGCCTTATCTTTAATTTCATTATCAATCATCAATCACGGTCAATACTTTACATTGTTTTAGTACCTAATTTGTTGTTTTTGATTCGTTGTTACAGAATATTAGAATATTGTTTTTCACTCGGTAACTCGATTAACAAAGTTCATCGTAATTTTAGGTATTACTACTTGACGGAGAATTACTTGGAAATCGTTAGAAAACCGTTTAAATAGAAGGTAAGTAATACTACATAGTTATTCTGTAGTAATTAATGGAGAGAGCGAGTGTTTCCTAATATAAATCATCGATTCAACTTAATGAACCAAAGTGTAATATTACCTAGCTAGGTTAAAGCTGACGTAATTAATGTAATGAGGAAGCTTTGAACTTTGAGACAAAGGGAATGGAATTAATCCTTGTTTAAACAGTCACAAAATGATTAATGTACTGTAAACAAGTGTCATAAATAAAAAACGCACAATAGCTTAAACACACAGATTTAATTGCTGAATCACACACTTTCAAATAATTATGATTATGGGTACTCAAACTGGCATAGTTTTAGCTTATTCAGTGGCTGCTGTGTACAAGTCTGCTAGACTGAGCTGTCCGTCGCTTATAAAGGCTTTCCCCCTCCATTATAGGCACATTGGCGGTGGGGAATGGTGGCAAGCGGTGGCTTGGTGTTGGCTGACTGTTGTGGCTATGGCTGGCTTTGGTTGGCTATGGTGGCTATGATGGCTATGGTTAGCTTTGGCTGGGTTGGCTTTGGCTGGCTTGGGTGGCTTGGCTGGGTTCGGCTGGCTTTGGCTATGAGTGGCGCTAGTATCGAGTGGTTTCCGGTAGCGTTGTTAATAAATAAAATATATTCCCCGGTTGTGACGTAACTGTGCCTGAAGCGGATTTAACAGTACCGATTTAAGTAAAATATGTGTTTGGAGTAGCCCTTTGTTAAATGTTATTTTTTACTTACATACTATGATATATGAAATTTAATAAATTGAAAACTTTCAGCACAATCATTCCTACTTCTAATACACTACTACTTTAATTGCTTTCTTCATATAGAGGCAATTACTTTGCAGAGTTGAAGGGGAGAAGGATTCTAAAATTAGAAACCCGTTCCAATATATATGACGTCTAGATATATATCTATATAGGCATCGCAATAATGTACTGATGAGACCAGAAGGTCCTAGAGTCGCCCGAGACGCTACTAATCTCCCACAGTTTACTATGGGTGTATAACTCTGGCGGATTTTCAGTCTAAAGTGCAAATGGTACTGAACGGTGTGGCCAATCGCGAGACTAGAGCCCAAGTGTGTACGCAATACACAGATTCACTTTCTGTTCTGTTCCTTCACTCTCCAATGAGACTGCAATCAGTGTAACCCGAGTCCAGAGGGCTTAAACACTTATTACACCATCCTACTTAGGATCCTAACTAGGAAGGTAGGAACCATTCGAATCCTAAGTAGGCTACGTACGATACAAGATCCGATTGGTTCCTACCTTCCTATTAAGGATCCTAAGTAGAAAAGTCCTAAGTAGAATGGTGTAACAGGTGCTTTAGTTAGTAGCACGTTTTTTCAAGGTTTCACCTTCGTCCGTGTGACGAAGGTGAAACCGTGTATTGAAATTTGTCAGCGTCTCTAATGGCACATTAGTAAAACCTGTTCTTTCTATAGTAATCAATGGTCATCAAGTCAATGGTGAGCGCGTGACGGTGTGAAATAAAACGCACTAGCTCCTCAGACCACGAGATAAGGGGTTGTATGCCAGCCATAATGGATCTTTTGGTATTATTACACTGTCTATAGATTTAGACTTTTCGGTCCGTAACTTTCTAATAACGATCTGCTCCTGAGTTTAAAAAAAACAGAAAATTTTACCCGGAATGGGTCTTCTGAGCATTTTTTCCACACCTTACTCTCTGCGAAAGTGTACATATTACTTGATAGAGGGTGCTGACTTGCACTACGCGACAGGCAATAGATAGGTATATAATAGGAACTTACTTTGGAATCTAGGCGTCTAGGGCACTTGGTTAATAATAGTAGTGAGAACTGTAAATTACTTGATCTGGGACTGAACGAAGAAAATGAAATGCTATGCTTATTGTAAACATACTTAGCAGCTATTTTATATGTATTATTCTGGTATGGTTTTAGCAGAAACTGCAGAATTCTTTTTAGATGCTAAGCTCAATGAAGCTCTTTATTTTCATGCATACCTGTATTACTTACTCAAAACAGCCAAACCGATGAAGGTCGGTGAAAGTCTGATATGAATGTTGGGACCAACAAATACAGAAAAAGTTCGAATAGTTTCTTGTACCGACTACTGACACTTGAAAACGGGACAAACAGATGTTACTTTTCTAAACTAAGAACCCTTTTTTTTGATGGCGGCAATGCTTTTCGGATATGTTCACACGGATCACGAATCGTGAAAAATGACGATACGTCCTTAATCTAGTATCGTGATTTAAAAATCACGAATCGTCAAAATACACGGATTTTTAACCAAATTTAATTAAAATATTTTGACGAATCGTGAAAAAACACGATTCCGTATGCAATGTAAACGTCCATCCGTCATGATGACGTATCCTGTATTTTGATGAATCGTCAATTACGGATCTCGTGTGAATGAGCCCTAAGTACTACCATATTAGTAAGTAGGTAATCGTTTTTGATAAAAATAAACGTATTTATTTCTTAGGTTTACGCGAATTTCTGAACTCATTAAAACACAATATTATAGACATAATTTTACGGATTACTTCGCGATTTATTTACATTTTATTTACTACTTATAAGTATTATATACTTATTTAAAACTTTGTAATGACAAATAATACTTCAGTCTCCCTGTGACCACGAACACTGTAAAGTGTTCGAAACGTCAGGTTTTAAATAAACATAATTTGAATACGTACTAGTAGGTGTTAACACCACTAGCTTCCTGCCTACGGAGCTGTTTCCGATTCAAAACAAATTCTGGTGCGAACCGACCCAGGATCCCGTGGATAGAATCCAGCGTGCCGACCACTAGACCAATGAGGCAGTGACAATTACTCATATCGGCGTTGAAGTTGGTCTCGGGAAACGTAGTGTTGGACGCGCGCCCCCCCCCCCCCCCCCCCCCCCTGCTAGGCGGACCGACGACCTGAGGAAGGTGGCCGGTGGTGGCTGGATGCGAGAAGCGGAGGACCTTTAAAGTGGCGAAGTCTTGGAGAGGCCGACGTCCAGCAGTGGAGTGCAATAGGCTGATATGAGTAATAATACTGCGGTAATGTAATTCTATTCACCAAACTAGCCACTTACCACGGGCAGCACGTATCCCTCGCAGTAGTCCACATGCTCTCCTATCAGGTTGACGCGGCCCGGCGCGCACGCAGCCGCCGAGGGCGCGTGGCCGTAGCGCGCTTCAAATTTGCTTCGCGCCTGCTGCATAAGCACTGCTTCACCTACTGCTCTAGCTTCGTTGGTCATCTAGAAGAGAGAGTTTTTTTGGGCAATGGGTAACATAGTTTTTATTTTTTATGCAATGTCGTAAGACAAAGAGACCAAGAATTTCACACGTGCGGATGGACTGCATGGTAGCTCAGTTGGTAAAAGCGTTGGCCCGGTTAGCTGAAGGTCGTAGGTTCAAATCCTACCCGTGTGCGAATTTGTGGTTTCTTAAATGGTTAATATAGTTTTAGAGAACGTCGGAGGCGTAGTGGCAAGCGGGTTGCCTCTCATGCGGGAGGTACCGGGTTCGATCCCACGTGTAGCCACTTACCAATGACTTTCTCAGTTATGTACATTAGTTTTTTCACTAACCGAAGCGCTTACGTTGAGGATAACCATCGTGAGGATAACTGCACATTCAGGCGACTGAATGTATAACCAAGGGCACAAAGGTCGGATCTGCCATATCGATCATGGTACAAAGCGGTACATTAGTTGTTTCACTAACCTGCTGGGCCCTCGCGTGCGAGAGCACAACCGGGATAACCCTAGTATAATGATGAGTTATCATCATAGTTTTAGGGTTCCGTACCCAAAGGGTAAAAACGGGACCTAGACTCCGTGAGACACCCTATTATCAAGAAACAAAGAACCCTTCGTGCGCAAGACCGACCCGCACTTAACCGGTTTTTTGATGTTCAGCCGACTAAGTTACAAGTCTAAATAGGTACCTAACTGAGTCGCAGAGTCATTCCTCTCCATTATTTTATGATGTAAGAAATTTCTTTGGAAGTTTTTTACTTAAGTTTTCATCGATCATCTTCATTCAGTGGGACTTGAACCCACGCACAACCATTCGCTCTCCGGGCGATTGATCTCATAACTGATCTAGTTAACACGATAGTTACCTACATGACGAATTTTTGTGAGTGCTTGCTACGCCAGTAACGGTTTACAGACCTCGAGACTGTCGACGTTGTATTTAAAATTATAAAATTAAAATAACACTGTGAGTGTTAAAAACCTTAAATCTGTCGATAGTATTTTTTTAATGCAATCAAATATATTTTTAGACCCGAGTTCACCAACTTTTAAACATGGATTGATGGTTAATTTGTCACTAATTCTATACAGAATACTTCAGATAATACTAAAACGGCTGATTAGATATGTGTTGGTGAACTCGAGTCTTAATCAGTCTCGTTCACCCGGTTTGCGAAAGCTCGTTAAATTCCACACGTCATTTGTAGGGTGCAACTGAAAATCGCAAAACTAATACTAATACAAAGTAATTAATTTAACAAAAGGATTAAACACATAATAAAAATTTGGCAATAGCCCCCGTACTAGGTTTATCCTGTATCACGGGCAGCCTTAATTTCTTTAGAATTATTGAAATCTTATTAATCGAACAAGTAGGCACATTGCAAGAAATAGGTACACGTAATTTTCTTTTCGTTTAAAATCCAAAAGTTTGAAACAATCTATAAATCAAACTATCACAACAATACCTAGAACATAGGTTATGTCAACGAACAATTTTTTGTGTGCCAACTTTTTGAATTTCTAGATCGTAAACTAGATTTCCATTGAGAATCAGGGTACCTACTCCCGAGCTCAATAGAATCGAAATCAGAATCGAGTCGAGATCGAACCTAAAATGGCGATCAGAAACATCAGCTCGAACTCGATGTCGATGGCGTCGGTTCGGTGGTAAGGATGTAACGGTTTTCGATTTCAAGTAGTTTACTATTTTACCACAACTCGATTGGCGCTATAACCGATTTGCAGAGTGCCAAATTACTGATTCTCGACGTCGATTCGATTGTATTCGTAACTCGAACTAGTCAAGAGTAAGTCTGCTGAAGATGGTCACACCAGTTCATAAGAATAAGGTACTAAGGTTAAGTTAGGGTTGCTCCAAATAAATAGACCCGAATACTTTAACGTGAAACTGCGTAGTACAAACGTACACGGAGACAGACAGTAATCAAAGATCTTAACCTTAACCTTGCCGTCAAACCGAGAGACCGATAAGGGAATGTAAGTAAACAGTACTAAAATACTCTCCTTGATTAAAATCGAGAGGCGATTACGTAACGCAAGCCGACAACAGCTACAACAATACATTTAGTATTTCGAAGAAGCCGATCAAAGTAAGTTACCTACATACTTATTTTATTTATTTAATCAACCTTCTATTTTTAGGGTAAAAACTTGACCCTATTACTAAGCCTCCGCTGTCTGTCTGTCTGTCTGTCACCAGGCTGTATCTCATGAACCGTGATAGCTAGACAGTTGAAATTTCAGATGATGTATTTCTGTTGCCGCTATACGAGTAACAACAAATACTAAAAACAGAATAAAATAAATATTTGAGGGGGGCTCCGATACAACAAACGTGATTTTTTAGCGTTTTTCAAATGCTCGCTATCAATAGGTAACGGCAACAGGTAGACGCCTGAAATATTCACAGAATATTAAATTGTATATTCACTTTAAAAATAAATAATAAAATTAAAATAGTAATAATTTTTAAGGGAACAACAAACGTTTTTTTTTTGCCATTTTTGCTCAATATTTATAAGGTCAATTTATAATGGCGCTTAAAATATTCACAGAATATTATGTTGTATTTCATTTTGAAAATAAATAATTAAATTAATTTGTGTTATTAGTCATTGTTATTGAAATGTATTTATATTTTATATGTATGTTAGTCTTTAAGGTATTTATTATATTATAGTGTAAAAATTTGTTGCCTTATAAATGATTATTATTATTATTAAATATATTTAACCCATACAAACGTGTTTTTCTTTTTGCCTATATACTGTCTAATGTTGTAAGTTAATGGTACGGAACCCTTCGTGTGCGACTCCGACTCGCACTCGGCCGGTTTTTTTTAATACGGAACTAGTCTACTACTAGACAAGAAATCTACTTTTACATTTAACTTTGAATCTAGAAACAAAGTAGCACGTCGTCTGTACGCTTAGATCTTTTCTACTTTACATAAGCAAAAGCGGCCTTATGCGCTGGATGCGAATAACCCTAGGCTTGTTTAATTTTCTTTGCCCTAGGCCTATTTGAGCACCGTAAATATTATCAATTTTCGAACTAAGAAGATAGTATAAATATGTGTGCAGTAAAGTATAACAATGGTAGATATATTACTTGCCTACAAAAATAACTATAAACGCGAGTTCAATTAGCCGACGTTTATTGTTTTATACTTTTACCAAACATAATAAAACTAAATTATACTCTAAAATGATAACAAGTACCTAGTTGTAATAACATTTTTTTATTTGCTCAGATGTTACGTTATGGAAGTTGGTAACATAAATAACATTGTTTCATAATAAAGTAATTAAACAAAAATACAAAGAATTTGGCGGACTAATGGAGGCCCTAATAAATTTACCTGAAGGTTTTTTGATAGGTTCAGATAGTGTGTTCACGTATGGCAAAGACTGAAAACTGCACATATTTTGAATAGAAACAAATATAATTAAGTCTCTGCTATTATAACACTTATCGACTTATATTTATTAAAATGGTAAGGTATATCATTGTTAGTAGGGGGGAATGATATTATTATTTCGGCGCATTGTAAGATGTCAAAGTTTATCACGTGTTACTCAATAAAACGTTACAATTTTATTAAGAACTTTGATTTAGTTATATTTACAATAAATAAGTATTAAGAGGATCGTAGCTAAGAATATTTTTCCCATCATATTTTTCTTTCTAAACACCGACGATAATAAAGTAATTTATTCGGATCTATGACGAAATTATATTCGTCCCCAAGTAACTTAAGATGATAGGTACAGTCGAGTTCATTATTATATTGGCATTGCCAAGGCTTCCACTATAAATCCACGTAGAAGGTTACATAAATTTTCTTTATTCATTTATTCATCAATATTTCTCACCAGAATAAATGTAT
This sequence comes from Pyrausta nigrata, assembly GCA_949316185.1. NCBI lineage: Eukaryota > Metazoa > Arthropoda > Insecta > Lepidoptera > Crambidae > Pyrausta > Pyrausta nigrata. Next base: position 3,184,196 of record OX438943.1, read on the forward strand.
TATCCCGAGCGGGAATGAAAATATTGTGTTTGTGAGAAAACTTCCGCCATCTTGTATTCTAAGCATTGAAATTCGTGTTCAGCGCCGTTATTGACAAGTTGGAAACTACAGATTTCGAATCCGAGAGGCAGGTTTCCGAAGACGTCAAAAAAAATTCGATTTCCAAACGTCGGAATCGAAAACATTGACGTTTCCATTACGCACAAATAACATTAGCTTTCGAAAACTCCGTTCGGAAAGAATGTTTGACTTTGAATGATCGAATTCGGAAAGGAACACGGAAACTTTCCGAGTGTTTGCAAATCAAGCTGAGGTCCGAATTAGGAAAAAAAACTCATTTGGTCAAATGTTACCCAAAATGCCGCTAAAATCATAAGGCAGAATAAGTAATGGCTCGAATAACTAATTAATTTATTCGTTCCATCGCACACATCGTAGAGTCAATGAATGAGACTAATTAAAATAGAAATTGTTCTCCAAGTGTGTCGGGCCTATACGTTATAAGTACATTCAAAAAATCTTAAATTTTTCGCATGCCTAATCAATTGGTTGATAAATTCAGGCGCAACCCTCAAATTATGCAACAAAAGACGATACGAACTGGGTCCATTATAGGATTAAGGTGTTTGTCCATTAAATTATCGGGGAAAATATCCCTATTTCCATAAACGGTAAAAATAAACGTATAAACTTGTTTGTTACGTACGTTCCGAGTAATCCGATGGTGATGTGAATGAGTAGATTCAGTGTAGCCCGCGGACACACTAACGTAGCCGGGAGATCTGTTCAATAAACGTAATCTTGAGCCTGGTGCACACTGTCGTTCTTATTTTTTCTTTTTTTTTCGCTTGCACGTCTTGTCGATCTTATTATTAACCGACTTCAAAAAAGGAGGAGGTTATCAATTCAACTGTATGTTTTTTTATTTTTTTTTGTGGCTATGTTACCGCATATCTCAGTCAGTTGTAGATCGATTTGTAAAAAAAAATATGTTTACCTAGAGGCTAAACCTTCTACTACCAACTAGACTCCAAAAAATAACAGATAATAAATTGGAAATAGGTTTCTTGTATAATTTCGTAGAACAGTTAGGTAATTTAAATATTATTTTGTACTTTTTAGTTTAAATTTGTTTATAATATTTTAAGTTTTAATTAGCACTGTAGTCAGTTTTGAAGACGGTTTTTGTTTTTTTTTAAAATACATTTATTTTCTATTTTTTTTAAATACTGGCCAGTAAGAAACAGGGGCTCAAGTCTGCTGAATAATGGTAATGAAATAGCAAGCTTTTGACAGTTCTAGTATGGGCCAAATGTCAAAATCATGCTTTAAAATGCGACTTTATTACACACACGTGACATTGGCGGAACAGTAAGCCTATGGACCCGTGGTGACAAATTTAAGTTCACTCGCCATAAAGAAAAAGAAGATTCACTCGCCATAAAGAAAAAGAAGATTCCATCGCACTAAAATTTTGTTTATGTAATTTAGCAGACTTCGGCCCCTGGACGCCGACTTTAAAATTAAAACTTTACTTTAAAACACACAAGCGTAAAAGAAATGCTTCTGCGGACGGAATTCAAAACCAACTGTTGTGTCATGACTTGAACAGATGGTAAAGAAATTACGATAAAGGAATTACCTGTTGTAAGCCTATTTTCTTATCGTGTGTTTGGTGTGCTAAATGTGTTTGCTTGTCGTGTAAGAACACATGTGATAGTGAAAAGACAGCTAGGTCAATGAGTCAGCTGACAAGACTCTTGATCCTTAATTAGCACAAGGGTCTCAAACTATTACCAGATAAGTAAATTTAATATCTCGTTTAGCTAAAACGCTGCGTTCGATGATTCACCCATAATTTTCTCACTCACCGTATTCATTCATAATTTTCGCTGCGGTATAATCTCTCATGCATCTGCAGTTACAAGTGGTTCAGAAGAGAGAATAAAATCACAGTGTAGGTACAGTGGCCCCACATCAACCTCTCCTGATCTGTCAAATTTAGGCAACCATATTTCAACCTTATGCTGATCACATAGAGTTCCATATCATTTGAGATATTTTGACAGATTTGGAAAGGTTCATGCGAGGCCCACTGTACACAGAAGTTTAACGCTACGGTTTTATGTACAGTAAACACACTTGTGTTATTCTTTTATTTCTGCTTTGTATAAATAATATGTGTTATAATTATCTTGGTAAGTACTCAGGCAGGTGTCATAGGTACAGGTTCCTACTAAATACCTCTGTGTACTATGTCACCGATACTTTTTTTCTTTTGACTTGCAAAGCGTTGGCAATATCAAGTAAAATGATACTTTTATAAAGAGGCTAACGATCAAACCAGGTTACTTTACCATATCCAAACGTCAAAAAAATGTTTTACATATACTTTACTCACCTACTTTTCTTTTTAACAGTTGGAGCTACCCTTGTGTAATGTTTAATGTACGTTTGTAAGTTAGAAATTTCTTTTCCGGGTAACGTAACTCAAAAGGAAAAACAGAAAAACAGCATCACTTTGTTGTCCGTCGGTCTCATAAAGACCCTTTTTCTCTGGAATGCGTGGAGGTGTCAAGTTGAAATTAACATCAAATACTAATATGCCTGCGGGCCCTAAAAGTTGTAAAAAAACTGTAAGTTGTAACATACTGTAACATTTTATCTTTATTTTCTAACATTCGCAAGGGTATCAAAACTTTTACTACTTACTTACTTACTTTCCATAAACCTAGAATCATGAACTTTGTGTAACAAATCCGAAACTTCATAAAAATAAACATTTTGTTGCAATTACACAAGTTAGGCAGTACGAAACTCCCCAGTGCGCGAGTCGGACTCACACTTGCCTAGTTTTTAGTAACCGCGATTATTTCTGTTAGGGTAAAACCGGGATCGACACCCCAGTGGTATTGATGCCCCGATTGTGATTACTCTAGTTTTGCAATTACATAGCGTAGCGTAGTAGCGTAAACACAAATAGATCTTGTCTCATGTCTCTGTGTGACTGCATGGGCCGGCTAGGTGCGATTATAGGTTTATCGGTGATAGATGGCCTATTTCTTAGCGGGTCATCTATCCTTAACATTATTTATATTTTGGCAACTATCCCATATATGGGATAGATGTCACAAAATTTAGAGGTCTGCAATTCGGTAATACTCTGGAAATATCAAAGGTAATATTTATTTCCTTTCATAAATTCTTAGATAAAATACCAAAGTTGCCAGTTTTACAAATTAAAAAATGAAAATTGTACAGGGAGATATAACATATTTTTAAAAAGTGTGGCATTTATCCCGGTTTTACCCTATACAGCTTTTAATTTAAAAAAAAAAACCCTTTCATGTGCACTGCGCCCAAGGTTGTCAGCAGTCCATTATCGCTGGTCAACTCAATTGTTTATTGCCCTCGTCGATAGCGTTATCTGTCGGTTACTATACTTGTTAACAAGAACCATTTTTGAAATTCATGAGCTAGCCAACCTTATGAAGATTTACCTTAAATGACTTCCGTGAGTGGTCGAGTGGCTCGCACGCCGGATTTCATGGCATCGTCTTCACCAAGGTTCCAGGCTCGATACCATATTTTCTATATTGTGTCTGGTTTGAGTGTTGTCGTGCTATCGCCAAAAAATTTTCTGATTTCACTAACACACGTATTTTACTACTCTGGGATTCGAGCGAAGAATGTATGCTGTTCTTTTTACGCCGCCACGACTATTTCTGCCTCACCCACTGGTTAACTGGTAGAGAATGCCTTAAGGCATTAAGTCTGCCATTTGTACTACTCTGTTTGTGCAATAAAGAATAAAAAAAATAAAATTAATAAGAAAGTATATCCAGTTGTCCAATATTAATAAATAAAAAACCTGGCCACTACGCTGCAAAAACCGTTTTAGATTGGAAACCCTTCGATAAAAAGCATAGCGTCCAACGTCCAACGCAGTGAAATTACGAACATTAGGTATCAGACGTAGGATCGGACTCTTGTGATCTGGACTGATCCTGATCGCTGAATCGTGCAGACTTTAATCCAGATTGACTGATTCTAATTAACTAAAGTATTGTGGCGACCAATCACAAAACTTTAGTTGACTTGGATCTACTTTCGGAAACAGACGTGTCCCAAAAAAACTGGCGAAACTTGAAACTTGCGTTGAAACTTTTGGACCGTGGGGACCATCCGCTAAATTACTTTTTGGAAAAATTGCACCTAAATTAAATTCTGTTTTGGTAAATAGTAAAGCTGGCTCGTTCCCCGCTCAAAGGATAAGAATAGCCATCCAACGCGGTAACGCAGCCAGCATCCTCGCCTCCTTGCCTCAAGGACATGGGATTAATTTTGATTAAGTAGGTTTTAAGTTTATTTATTTTTATTTCATGCATGTCTTTGTTTTACGTGTCCCATAGATTTTTAAATTGTTTAGCTTCATTTTTCTACTCATAATTTTATATCTACATAATTCTTTTTTTGTTTGGTAATAAAGTTTCAGTCTTTTATTGCGTCTTTTATGAGATTTTAATCAGTATGCATGTCTCGAAAAGTCATTTCACATTAAATTAGTATTGAGACATGGATTCTTTAGATAAACAAACAAGTCAATGCACCCGATCAAAGGCTTCAGTCCCTCCATTAGCGAAATGGCAAATGTAAGAGTAAATAATATTATAGCTGTTACGTGTCGAAAACAAGTTAATTAGGTAACGCTAAATTATCATCTTGACAAATTATAATCTAACTATAAACACAGTAGAGTTCAATTTAAATTGGCAAAATATAACGTCTATGTGGTATACTATACCACAAGACATATAGATATTCTGCCGTTAAATTGTGATTTGCTATAGCAAGTCACTCATGACTGGCCTTTGACAGACATTAATTTATTACAAACAAAGATTTTAATTAAAGGCTCTGGGCTAATTACCAAGCTGCATAGAAGCATATCTTGTAATTATAACTGACGTATTTATAACTTAAATATCACACAACTATTCAATAAGAAGGTTTTTGAAGCGATGTTTATGAAATTCAATTACAAAGATCCAGATCTTTAGACCTGAAAGCAACATCAAACTATTGAGTATTTGTGTTGTGGTGACTCTTCGAGTCTGTTTCTTTAAATTTTAAACATTTTTAGCAGGGCCTAATTGCTGCCTTGGCCATCGGCCGTGGGTAAATCTCATCCACTTTTTACTTTTTTAATAGCGAGTTTGTCGCAAAAACTAGTATTAACACAACAAAGTTTTTGCGGCAAAAATGATATTAGGTAGGTGTGCTGTTCTTTACAACAACGGGCCATATAATAATATTAAGCTGTGTCTCGAAGCATAAAAATACTGAAAATCGCAATCCAAAGGCTCTCTATTTCTAAACTACAGTCAAATCAGTCCTTTGTCTTATTTTACTATTTCCTGTTTCTTATCGCTCTAACCCGTCTAGACTCTAAAGTCATCGCTGAATTTCGAACCGTAGCTCGCTCATCGAAGTGCAAATAAATTATGCACTCTGCTCACTCGACGACGGGAATAACTCCCACCGACCGTCTCGATCGATTTGGGCGTTCAGAGCTCAATCGATAGACGTGATGAACGGTTTTAGGATTAACTCATTATGCAGCGAGGTTAAAGAACTTGGCAGGGTCTATTAAAGTAACAGAAAGTAGTTATTCTAATCATCACGGCAGAATATAGCTAGAGTACACCCACGCACAAATAGCTAAAATTTTGACTTAATAGTTACCTAGGTAGAGGATAGGTGGCCAAAATGATCCCTAGAGGTAAAATGATTCCCCGCTACTCTCAGTAAACTACTATTGCCATCTATCAAATTCATTAGTAAACACGTCACCCGCGGCCCCCTCAGCCGTCTAGTGAAGTATCATGGCGGTGTGACGCACGAGCATCGACGCAGACCAAATTAATAAAATTTGGTAGTTTTCGTCTAAGGTACGTCAAAAATCAACTGCAGGTTTATTCTTTGTGTTAATTTTCTTCAAACAGTTGTTTATTCCACGGATTAACTTGACATTTAATGACATTTTAAACATGTTTTGTAGGACGCATGGTGAGTTTTAAAGTTATGTTTTGAGTGATGTACGTGAACATTGTTTAATTGGGTTAAATGATCCCAAACCGGAGGTTTAAAATGATCCCAGGATTATCTTACCCCATTTTTTTTCTACTCAGATCTTGCCGCGGAAAAATATTAGAAAAACTACTCGTCAAAACTGGAGCGAGGCTTCAATGAGTTTGGCCCTAGATGCTGTAAAAGATGGAATGCCTTTTAAAACAGCCAGTAGACCAGTTTTCTGTGCCAGTTAAAAAAAGGAAAAAATAAGCTTGCTGTCAGTGCAGCTAAGATAATGGGCAGTAAACAAACAATTTTTACACCAGAACAAGAACTAGAACTTGTTAAACACATGAAAAATTGATTCTGTTAATATAATGTGGTGTGGAAACCAAACAAAAGGTTTTATTTTTAATATAGTAAAGGTATATATAATAATACATAATTTCTAAAAAACAATAGAAAAACCTTTTTGCTTAAGCCCAAAAACCTTAATTTATTATTATAGTGCAAAATGATTCCGGGGATCATTTTATCCTTAACCATGGGATCATTTTAAACACGTATCTGGTTAAAATGATCCTCTAATAAGCTTTCAGGAAATGTGTGATAAATCTGAAAATATACATATGTCTACAAAAATAGGTAAGCCAATTTAACAGCTATTAAATGTATGAATCAAATTTAGTTCAACAATTTCTATGACTGTTATACTTTCGCCATAATTTTATTTTTTCCTTAAAGGGATCATTATGTACACCTTTCCCCTACTGCTTGAGCCTGGGAATTGTCAAGAGTTAGAATTAAGAATAGAGAACCAAAAAAAAATTGGACAGATTGAATTTAATTTTGCTCACAAAAATTAATTGACTGTGTCAGCGAAGGGACGTGGTTTCGAGTCCCACCGGATGACACAGTCGATTAATTTTTGTGAGCAAAATTAAATTAAATTTCGTAAAAACTTGCAAAATAATTGCTTAAGTTATAAAAATAAATTATAAATATTGGACAACATCACATACATTGCTTACATCCCAAAGTAAGTATCTTAAGCACTTGTGTAATGAAAATCTGAAACAACGGTGATACCACAACACCCAGACCCGAGACGATATAGAAAATGTTAACTTCTGTCGACCTGACGGGTATCAAACCCGGGGCCTCAGAGACGGCGAGACTTTGAAAATCGGAAATGAGAGACTACTTACTACTACTTACCTTGATTTTATTATATCTGAGAAAATGATTAAAACGTTTTGGTCCGCCTAGGCTGAAACTATTCCCTTTGGTACAACCAAAAACAAACCTCTCAGGTTTTCAATTGGGTAAAATAAAATTATTTTGCTTTAAATTACCGCTAAGAGACACTAATAAATAATAATTATAATAATGGATTTCTGCGAAGTACCGCCTGATTCTATTAATTATACTCTCAGGTTTCCTCAACGTTTTCAGGGAGTGGTATTTTCAAGAAGACTGTCAATACTTTTAATTAATTTGGTAACTGTAACGGCCGCGGCAGCAAGGCCCTTGATTGGAGACCATTCAATCGTAACCTAGTCAGGCGTTCACTGGCAAGATGGACCTTTTTAAGTTTGCAGGATCGCAATGGATGTTAGGCCGCTATGTTTTTTTTGGCCTATATTCAACAGTGGACGTCCTGCAGGGCTGCGGCTGATAATGATCATGTAGATATTTTAGTTACATATGAGCTCATTCACACGAGGACGATTCGTGATTTTTCACGATTGGTTCTTTTTTTACGGCGGCAATGCTTTTTGAATGCCACGGATCACGATTCGTGAAAAATTCGATACGTCTTAAATCTATTATCGTGTTTTTAAAAATCACGAATCGTCAAAATACACGGATTTTTGACCAAATTCAATTAGGATATTTTGACGAATCGTGAGAAAAACACGATTCCGTGTGCAATGTGAACGTCCATCCGTCATAATGTATCCTGTATTTTGACGAATCGTCAATGACGGTTGACGGATCCCGTGTGAATGAGGCCTAATGTGGTTAACTTTTGTTGTTGTACGTAGGTACAACCACAGTGGCAGTGGGGTTCGACCTCGAATGGGTGACGTAGTACCTATTTGTTTTCTAACTACAAAAAGAACAAGTATAGGCAGATCGCCTCCGGTACCACTTTCTACCGTTTGGAGTCGAAACACTGGGTCCGTGGGGTCCCAACGCTATCTCTTTTTTTAAAGAGATTTCCAAGAGGCTGATTGATATCAGTGGTGACCCAAGAGCTGGCAGCTACCTTGCACAGCGTATAAGCATCGCTATCCAGCGGAATAACGCTGCCAGCATTCTGGGAACCTTACCACAAGGACTCTATTTATAATTTTAATTTTGTACACAACCACAGTGGCAGTGGGGTTCGACCTCGAATTGGTGACGTAGTACCTATTTGTTTTCTAACTACAAAAAGAACAAGTATAGGCAGATCGACTCCCGGTACCACTTTCTACCGTTTGGAGTCGAAGCACTGGGTCCGTGGGGTCCCAACGCTATCTCTTTTTTTAAAGAGATTTCCAAGAGGCTGATTGATATCAGTGGTGACCCAAGAGCTGGCAGCTACCTTGCACAGCGTATAAGCATCGCTATCCAGCGGGATAACGCTGCCAGCATCCTGGGAACCTTACCACAAGGACCCTATTTATAATTTTAATTTTGTACATAATCATGTTTCATAATATCTCTAAGTTGCCTGTAAATATTTATAACCTTAAATAAAGTCGACCCTTTCAGCTACAAATAAAATTATACTAATGTAATAAAACTTGAATGAATAAAATATACTCATAATTGTAATCGAGTAATATGTTAATCTGGAGCCTAATATGTTAATATGTTAATCATTTTGTGCTAATGACCTAAACGTATCGCTTATCGACCCACGTCAAGTAATCAACGTTATACAAGACCATGCCTCAGCTCGGATTAACTCGGAAAATCGATAAGATTTGCAACGGATTAACACTGTCTAGCCGATTAGTAACTGTTTAGTATTGTTGTATTTTATTAAAGAGCAGGCTAGTAGGCCTGAATCTTTAACTAAAAAAATAACCGTTATTTTAAGTAAAATATACATTTTGCCAAACTCTATGCCGAGTGAATTTTCTTACAAGACAAGGATGGAAATTTCAGATAAAAATAAATTTAAAAACAAAAATAGTTGTACCTATTATTATTTCCGCCTTCAATAAAACGCACTAGTGAGAAGCTTGAAGTGCCTTTTTTTATTGCCAAGTGAAAGAAACGAGGAAGGAAGTCGGTGCTAGCATAGACAAATACGTAACGTACACACATAAAAAAAGTTTAAAAGATCACTAGCATAAAGTGATTTAACTCTTTAAATTTAACGTTATCAAGAAAAATGTGTTGTTGAGTGTTTTCTTTAAATAGAAAAACCCTTTAATAAGTCAGTCTATTAGATCCCACTGTTGGGAAAAGGCCTCACCTCAACTATGAGGAGGAACGAGCCATACTTCACCACGCGGGCTCAGTGCGGATTGGTGGAGGGGTGTATGTAAGGCAAGTGACAAACCTTACTGTCAGAAGTTATCAAGCCGCCCTAGGGCCTATGACTAGGCTTAACGACTAATACCACAGATATTAGCCGGGACCAACTGCTTAACGTGCCTTCCGAAGCACGGAGATGCTTGTCATGGTCGGAATGGTCACCCATCCAATCACGACCGCGCCGTGGGTTGCTTAACTTTTGGTATCACTACCAAAGCGCTGCCGCCACTGCGCCACAAGCACCTTTATTTATTATTTATATAATAACAAAAATTGAGTATTTAACCATAATGTAATTGTAAGTGAAATTAGATATAAACGAAGATACTGTTTAACCAAACTTAACAACAATGTTTTTATTCAATATAATACGAGGGTCAAACTGAAAGTTCTTAGAACTGGCCACTTATAAACAATATAATAAAAAAAATATTCTAAAATTTGAAAATAGAACTCTTTGCCAATATTACTGAGTATATATTTCATTCATTTGTCATTTGTTTTACGACTTGGCGGCAAATTGAAAATTGTCTGTGTTACGTCAAAATGAATTTAACACGAGAAAATTTTCGTGCAATGATTTTTTATGACTTTCGATGTCATTTAAGTCAACAAGAAAGTTATGATAGACTACGATTGGCCTTTCACGATGAAGCCCCATCTCGTGCGACTGTTTACAACTGGTTTAATGAGTTTAAACGTGGTCGCACTAATCTCACTGATGATGTACGTGAGGGACGGCCTTCTACGGCGACGACTGAAAATAACATCTGTGTTGTGCGGCGTATGATAGAGACTGACAAAAGAGTGACCTATCAGCAGATTCGGACAAGCTTAGGCATCGGTATGAGTCAAGTGCACAAAATCCTCCACGAACATTTAGCGGTCAGGAAGCTTTGCGCCCGGTGGATACCTCATAATTTGACTAAGGCTCAAAAACTCCATCGTGTGGATTGGTGCCGTAAAATGATTGAAAGATTTAACGGAGGTGACTCAAATGCTGTGTTCGACATACTAACAGGTGACGAAAGCTGGATTTACTGTTATGATCCTGAAACCAAAAGACAATCTGCTCAGTGGGTGTTTCCTTTCGAGGAGTTGCCAACTAAAGTGAAGAGAGATCGAAGTGCGGGAAAAAAAATGGTGGCCTCGTTCTTTGGAAGGATAGGTCATTTCGCAACAATTGTGTTAGAGGATCAAAAAACAGTTTCTGCAGAATGGTACACTACCAATTGTTTGCCACTTGTCTTGGAAAAAGTTCGAGAGAAACGACCTCGCAGTAGGATCCTCCTTCACCACGACAACGCCTCGTCGCACACCGCCAAGCGAACGATCGACTATTTGGCGACATCAAACGTTGAATTACTGGGTCACCCGCCGTATAGCCCCGACCTCGCGCCTTGTGATTTTTATTTATTTCCAAAAATTAAAGAAAAACTTAAAGGAAAGCGGTTTATGAATGCTGAAGAAGCGGTGGCTGCGTATCGCGATGCCATTGAAGAGACCCCTAAGGACGAGTGGGCAAAGTGCTTTTCCCAGTGGTTCCATCGCATGCAGCGGTGTATTGACGTCAATGGACAATATTTTGAAAAGATATAATAAAACTAATAACTGGCTAATGTAATCAGTTTTTGATTTTCTAAGAACTTTCAGTTTGACCCTCGTATAACTCCTCCCCTGGCTCGAACGCATGCGGAGATCCTCCTGGGCATGCCGAGGATCAAGTTATCCAGCATTTCTCGGGGTAACCTGTCCCATTCTTGAATAGCGGAATTAGCGAATTCCCTGAGCTCTGGCACTGTCTGGGGACGTGGCTGGCGGTTCCAAACAGCTCGCTTAAGAGCATCCCACGCGGGCTCTATTGGGTTTAAGTCAGGCGAGCCAGCAGGCCAGTCTAACCTTGTGATGTCCAATTCTCGGAGATCAGCATTGACTCGTTGATCTCGATGTGCGTACAAATTGGTGCCCATGGTTTACTCGGCTTTATACATGTCTGCTGTCATGAAGCCTAGATACGGGATCAAAGGTGTTCTAGCTCCAATCATAATACCACCCCAAAAGGACACCGCTTTCCCGCCTTGCTGAACTGTTCCTGTGGCAGTTCTTTGCCTTTCACGGTCTCCTGGTCTTCTCCAGACACGGACACGTCGGTTATCTGGATGAGTACTGATTCGCGATTCGTCAACAAAGAGACAGTTTTGCCAAATGTTTTCTTCTTCATCTCCTTCATTCTGCCGAAGCCTAGCCCACTCCAATCTCTGTCGTTGACGTTGCCGGGAATTCAGAGGCGCTCGCCAAGACCTCCGTGCTCGTAATCCAAACAAGGTGCAAGCAATTCCGAATGGTCTGAGTGCTAACTTCAAGCCCAGAGGCGGCCTGAACTTCTGCTTTTATTTTAGTAACGTTAATTGTTGGGTCACGGGCTGCCAGCAATCTAATATAGCGCTTTTGGGCAGCAGTCAGAACAGTTGGGCGACCACTGCGGGGTCGGTCTGTTAAATTACCCATCCCGTGGTACCTCTGCAACGTAGTCACGACACAGGATTGGGATATAGCAAGTCTGCATGCTATATCTCTCGTGCTGTATCCTTCTTCCGTCAAAGTTACTATCACAACTTTTTGCTAAAAAAGTATTTAAAATCCGTCAAAACTTACTAAAACAGATTTCTGAGTGAGCGTAAGCTATGACTGAAAGCCTTTTTATATGGAAAAACAATTGAACTGATTTATTGTTTTGTATTCTAATTGTATATTTTTAAATAAATAATCTTAAAAGAAGAAGAATAACAAAAAAGATTTCGATTTTTCATAGTGATCGTAAAATTTTTTTTGATGTGTCACACGTATATTTATACGTGTGACCTACGTTTTGCACCAACTCCTTCTAAGTTTCTTTCACTTGGCGATAAAAAAAGTTATGTCATTTTTTTTTTGTTAAAAAACTACTTTTGGTGATTGACACACTAATTGCCCCTATTTCCAAACAGTACCTACAAGCTTCCACAATGCTGAAACAGTACATACAAAACTGTGGTAAAAGTATCCACGAACTCTTAAGCGTCAAGGATAATCATCATCAGCATCATAAAACTTAGACTCGCGGATAATAAGTGCCTACAAAATCTGAAGAGTTCCCTCGATTTCTCCAGGATTATATCATCGAATCCTGACTTGGTGACAGTGGAACCGCCTCACGAGTACTTATATCCTTTAAATAAAAAAGATTCTGACTACTCTGTAAAAAGAACCTCCTCCGTTTTTGAAGTCGGCTAATAACCGGTCATATCAGTGGAGTAATCCGGTAATGAACAAACAAACAAGCAAGCAATAGCCGAATTAAGGGGAAAGACCAGGCGCCATTTCTCCATACAAACGTAGTCCCCTGTTTTCTCCCTGGATAATAGCTAAAGGCAAAATATTTTTTACCATGAAATCGATATTTACCACAGCTATGCTCCTATTTTTCGTATTTTCTTATATTCGAATTAACAAAGGAAATATGAGCCTCCAAAAACTAAGAAAATTGCCTAATTTCAACCTCACCTTTCAGACGCTCGCCATAAAAATCTACGCAAATAAACACTAAAACTAAAACATAAGAGCATAGTCCCACCTTTTGATAAACTATTTCAGACGAAAATATTATCATTTGTCAAATTTTGGACGAGGAAATAGGGGACTTCGAAATGCTGTTTAGGAAGGATTTATCCGTCTGAACTCATTTGTCCTTTTCTTGCTTGGGCGGCTACCAGTGATCGCATCGAGACAGCAACAATACTTATTCTCTAAATACCACGTGACCGTGTTTGCTCTTAAGAACCAAGTCAAATATTTTAAAGATGGTTATAAATTAATAAAATTAAAACGGTTTCAACGCGATAGGCGCACTGCGTTCGCTACTTGACGTAATTTGAATAAAAGCAAAAAAACCATTAAATAAAATCTTTTAGATTATATTCTATTCTATTTATCTACCTACCAACAATCCCTGAATACTTACAAAAACCTACAACTTCAGATTTTGAGGACGTTTTAAAATCTTTTAAAACAGTAAATCCAGGCTGCTTTCAAAGATTTACCAAAGTTGCATCTCGGAGGGATTTTAAATAGCATGTTCCTCCTCATAGTTGAGGTGAGGCTTTTTCCCAGCAGTGGGATCTCTATACCTGGTGATAAAATGTAATAAATAACTTACCGCTTGGGATCATCGAAGTTAATCGAAGATCAATACTTTTGTATGTTATGGCAACATTAGAAACATCTTGTCATTATTGAGTTAGTATGAGTCACTTTTTATTGGTTTTTAGAACGTTATAAATAAAACAGTATAGAACGCCTTGTTACAGAACTCGGGCAACTTCGTGTACTAAATTGTAATATTATGACAGATTCAGGCCCAGCACATAATGTTTTTTTTTTTATCTGCATTGATTAATAGTGGATATAGATAAAGTGGATTAAGTAATCCCTAGATATAGATTAAAGGGGAAAAGCATGATCAACGGCTAGTTAGTGATTAGAGGTTGGTGTTTGTGATTTTTTCTTCGCATCTTCTTTATATACCTAGTATAAAACAAAGAGGTGCTTGTGGCGCAGTGGCGGCAGCGCTTTGGTAGTGATACCAAAAGTTAAGCAACCCACGGCGCGGTCGTGATTGGATGGGTGACCATTCCGACCATTTAAGTGACGTCCATGACAAGCATCTCCGTGCTTCGGAAGGCACATTAAGCAGTTGGTCCCGGCTAATGTCTGTGGTATTAGTCGTTAAGCCTAGTCAGAGGCCCTAAGGCGGCTTGATAACTTCTGACAGTAAGGTTTGTCACTTGCCTTACAATACACCCCTCCACCAATCCGCACTGAGCCCGCGTGGTAAAGTATGGCTCGTTCCTACCCATAGTTGAGGTGAGGCCTTTTCCCAGCAGTGGGATCTAATAGGCTGACTTATTATAAAACAAAGTTGCTCTAGCCTTAAATAAAGCGTCTTAAATGAGTCAAAACTAAATTCAGTCACCCTATCCATAGCTGAAAACTGCATTTTAAACCGTTGCGCAATGTATCTATAATAATTTTATTTTATTTTATTTGTATCACAAAATCCACAGTTCTTAATATGATAACATAAAATACAGACATGTAAGACTTACAGCCAATGACGGATTTACATTTTATATAATATTTTAAGTAACGGTCATCAGATAACAGTACGTGTATAATTTCTCGTGTATGTAATCAGTCAAGTGAAAAAATATGACTGAATTTACAACTGCACATGCACAACTGATTTTCAGCAATAGATAAATTATTCACGAGGAAGATTTAAATTAGATAATAATACGGAACCCTTCGTGCGCAATTCCGTGCCCCCCCCCCCCCTCCCCCCCAACATAAATACCCTTGCGCGGGCAGGGTTTGCACTCTTATTTCGTTGACATACCACTAACACTCATTCTAATACTTTAGGAAAGTGTCAATAATAGAAGCTGTTTTCAGACAGACATCATAACCCAACAGCATCGGCCGCATCTTCGCTTACTATCCGGTGGGCTACCTATCCTAAATTCTATAATTTTATATCTATAATTAAGGAGACATGTTCGGGCCCTAAAGGCCAATATTACTGTTTTTTTTTAATTTTGTCGTTTCTTAAGTGGCATTTTCTGTCCTAAATTGAATAAATGATTTTTGACTTTATTTTTTAGTGTAAGAACCAACGCAAGCCAAAAATGGAATTAACTGTCAATAATCTTCTTCTTTGCTCTCGCCTCTTCTCGTTACACTGGGTCAGCTTTTCTGGGTTGCTACTTCAGTGCATCTTAATGAGTTGAGTTAATATTGACTATATTTTAAGATTCCTTGGATCGCGTAAACTACCGGTTCACATTGTAAAGTTTAGCTCTTACCTTTTTACCCTCTCTTCATATATTAAGACCATACAACATTTATCAGTGTAAATCAAATATTTACTTACCTATCGTAATCCTTAGGATAATTAAAATATGATATGCTTTTATTTTGTCTGGTATTAATCATGCACACAGTACAATAAACAACCATATTTATTAACGAAATATGACTTTCTAAGTCAAGCTTCCTCTTATATTATTACTACTATATTTTGCAGTGCCCGACAGGGTCCATAATGATTGACTAGTACCCTAAATTGTAACACCCTGTATGTACCTACACATTATGGAGCAATAAAGCATTGAGTATTGAGTAATATTAACTACCAAAACTTGATAACGTTCTAGGAAACAATGAAACGTGCGCGCGCTAGCCCTGTGATTGTCCACTGGCGTGCTGTCATAAGCCGTGTACATGACACGCGCCAGTGGTCACGCACACATGCCCCCGCATGCTTGTAGTAGTGCAATCATTTCGCGCCGATGTATGAAGCTTTGCCTCTGTACTCTAGTATTGGGCGACTAGTAACACGGCGAAGGATCACGGCAAGTCGGGTTTCTCCAAATTAAAAGCGGATTACAGTTTACCTGGAAAATAAAACATCGGAACGATGAATTTACGAGTATAGTCATACAATTTTATTAAAATAAATTCATCTCTTATTTTTATCAAACCGTTTTCGACCAATTAAAATTCGAACAGCAAAGTTTCGAAAATGAAGTTAGGTTACCCATCCGGTGATTGCGGTCGAATCTGCCCTTAATTAAAAGTACCCTGGGCAACCGAGTTTTTCTTGGTCACTACTATATAAAAAAAAGCGTTATAATTCGTAGTCGTCTTATTTACAAACGGGAAAAAAGCTTATTAGGTAAACTTTAATAAATACAAAAAAAGTAAATAAATGTTTGACACCGAGCGAGATTTGAACCCTAGTCACATATAACTATTAGTCCTACGTCTTATGCACTCAGGGACGATGTTCATGCTTACCGGTACGACATTAGCGACCATATTCTGCGTCAAACAATGCAAAAGAAAAACGCATGGAAACTCGAAAAGACGCCTTTTTGGTCTTAAAAGTTATGAAAATGATTCATTTGAAAGCTAACGCTATCGCCTATCAAGTGTAATAAAGATCATTTCAAAATTATTAACCGTCATAGAGGAAAAAAATATTATTTTAAAAGAAATCTTGCAAAAATGTTTAAAAAGTCTAAAACTTTTTTTAAACTTATTACAAAACTAAACACAAAAATGCAATTTTTCTAAAAAAATTTTTTTTTTTTATTTTTTCTTTGGGATTATGTGTCTAAAATTTGATAAATAGGCCCTTTAATTATCGTTAGTCGAACCCGGACACCCTGTCCATGTATATAATTCCCCCTTGGGAATTTTGCAATGAAATTGAGTAGGTAGTCTGTCAAGGTATAGTGCGGGCTACTAGACCTTGCCTTAACTTCAACTTAGAAATGAGAAATTAAACTCGAGACATGTTTACGATGCCAC
This sequence comes from Pyrausta nigrata, assembly GCA_949316185.1. Classification (NCBI taxonomy): domain Eukaryota; kingdom Metazoa; phylum Arthropoda; class Insecta; order Lepidoptera; family Crambidae; genus Pyrausta; species Pyrausta nigrata. Next base: position 3,201,215 of record OX438943.1, read on the forward strand.
CTAACGGAAGCAACTCCACCTACCCATGGGAATAACTTCAATCCGTTCGCTAGGATCCGTTTGAAGTGGTAAATAATGTCCGGGTCGTGTAATGGGTACCTGACGATATTGGTTTAGTGTTGTACAGCGATAGCTTATCGATCGATCGATTTATCGAAAGTAGTTTATAAGACACGCGTGGTCATACTATAATTTCGATATTTATAGATAAAAAGCTAAACGTCTGTTTAGCTTTTACACTGGTCTGGTAACACAAGAGTCATCGATAGTACTTAAGTATCACAACAACACGAAAAGATTATACCTACTTAACTAGATCGAACTTTGGCGATGGCGGCCAATCCCACCACCAAGGTGAGATTTATAGTGCATATACTTATAGTACTACAGATTTATAGTACTTATACCTATGCTGATGATTTGGTATCATCATTATCTAATTAAGTAAGTAAGTACCTAGATATCATTCCCACGAAATCCGTTGCTGCATACAGGTTTCCCGCACCTATAATAAATAACTTACTTATGTTGTTATCGATAGGTATAATCCAAACCAGTATCGATTATAATTTTACAACACTACTTCCGTTGATTAGAATTCGGGGTCTGCAATTATCGCGGGAATCGATAGGGTTCGCTGGGTTCGTCTCAGTGAACCCCAGTCACCAATGTCTGATAAGTTAGTTGGACGACTGCCTTCACAAAGATATAATTAATTATCAAGACAGCGCATCTTCGGAAACTTTTTGTTTATTTATGATAAACCTAACCTAGCTAGGATAACCTTTAGGGTTCTTTCAATTTATGTGTAACGAGAACCGAGTAGAGAACCGAGTTTTAGGTACCGACGCCGCACTGTTGCCGCACCGCGCGTTTTGTATGAAAACAAACGACCGTCCGTATGCGGTACGATAAACGCACCGCTTCCGCACCGCAGCCGGCCGTCAAGAAACGCATAAATTGAAAGAGCCCTTAATTTCACGCGCGCTTCACAAACTTACAACCACACTTCCTTACTTAGTTGCCTATAATAAGTAAAAAAACGAAATAAAGCATGTAGAATGTATTATCTAAAGTTTAATATTGTTAAACCGAGTTCACGCTAAAAGAAAACTATAAATTAACTTTATCAATTGTTATCAACACGCCTACGGGCCTTACGGGGTTTGACAGGTTATACATCTTTTTCTTATCTTATTCACTGATCATACTCAACTGAAGAGGTGGCGTGGTGGGGTTTGTTGATTGTAGAGTTGAAAATTGCCATGAAAGTTTGGTTTTCGGAGGTAAGTTTCGTAAAAGTTTTGAATTTAGGTTTTTTTTTTAGTTCACTGACAATGAATTCGTGAAATGGGGCAGGTGCTTTCCATTCACTGTAAAAACGTAATAGGTACACAGTACCTTGAATATTTCTATTACACTTATACAGGGTGTGGCGTAAATAGTGGTCCAAAGCAAAGGTGTGGATACACTGTACACTGAAGCACCACATACCAGTATTTAAAAAAAAATATGTACAGGGTTTTCAAAAAAAAAAATTGTTTTAATTTTTTTAGAAATCGTTACCTTGCCTTACAAATTTGGTTATAATTTCCAAAAATGACGGTTTTTTTTTATCCATTTTTTTTATTATTATTGCTGATCACTTGTACTTAGTACTCCATTCGTTTTTTTTTTTTACAAACTGAATTTAATAAAAAAAATTAAGTTTCTTTCAAAATTCAATACTCACTGCTAGCAAATCGTTTGACTTTCAATGCTTTTGGTGCAAAAAAAATGTACCACACTGTCAGTGCCCATTGTTTAAAAAAAATGCCCATCTTTTGCAGATTCTAAAATGGTGCAACAATAAGTGTTACGACTTACAGGAAAAAAGTTATTGCTTTTCGAAACAAAAAGGAGCCCAATTCAGAAAAACAATTTATTTGAAGTTCAAGGGTTTACAAGGGTTGTAATTTTTTTCTGTGTGGTCCAAAGCAAAGGTGTGGATACACTGTACACTGAAGCACCACATACCAGTATTTAAAAAAAAAATATGTACAGGGTTTTCAAAAAAAAAAATTTTTTTTTAATTTTTTTAGAAATCGTTACCTTGCCTTACAAATTTGGTTATAATTTCCAAAAATGACGGTTTTTTTTATCCATTTTTTTTATTATTATTGCTGATCACTTGTACTTAGTACTCCATTCGTTTTTTTTTTTACAAACTGAATTTAATAAAAAAACCCTGAAAACCCTGAAAACCCTGTACATATTTTTTTTTAAATACTGTTATGTGGTGCTTCAGTGTACAGTGTATCCACACCTTTGCTTTGGACCACACAGAAAAAAATTACAACCCTTGTAAACCCTTGAACTTCAAATAAATTGTTTTTCTGAATTGGGCTCCTTTTTGTTTCGAAAAGCAATAACTTTTTTCCTGTAAGTCGTAACACTTATTGTTGCACCATTTTAGAATCTGCAAAAGATGGGCATTTTTTTTAAACAATGGGCACTGACAGTGTGGTACATTTTTTTTGCACCAAAAGCATTGAAAGTCAAACGATTTGCTAGCAGTGAGTATTGAATTTTGAAAGAAACTTAATTTTTTTTATTAAATTCAGTTTGTAAAAAAAAAAAACGAATGGAGTACTAAGTACAAGTGATCAGCAATAATAATAAAAAAAATGGATAAAAAAAAACCGTCATTTTTGGAAATTATAACCAAATTTGTAAGGCAAGGTAACGATTTCTAAAAAAATTAAAAAAAAATTTTTTTTTTTGAAAACCCTGTACATATTTTTTTTTTAAATACTGGTATGTGGTGCTTCAGTGTACAGTGTATCCACACCTTTGCTTTGGACCACTATTTACGCCACACCCTGTATATTTAAAAACTAGTTAATTACTCAAATAGCCAAATAGTGTAATAGCGAAAAATCTTCAAATGGTTTTGGAATTAGCATAACTAGTTTATATTCATATATCTAGCGGGTTGCCTCTCATGCGGGAGGTGCGGTTCGTTCCACATGCCGCTATGTACCAATGACTTTTTCTGAGTTATGTACATTAGTTGTTTCACAAACTCTTAAGCTATGCTATGCTCTTACGGTGAGGAAAAAAAATATCGTGAGGAAACCTGCACATTCAGGCGACTGCATGTGTATCCATGAACACAGATTATATAATAGTTAAATCCAAACTGATCAGGTTCACCTATTGGTTCCCCTGTTAACAGGGTCACGGAGTTCCGTGACCTCCGCGGAGGTCAGTAGCGATGGGCGATTATTACTAAATTAATCGAATTATTGGAATGGTCTCTGTAATCGAATGTATTCGATAAGCAACCGCAGTCATTCGATTATCCTTCGATTATGCGGCGAACAATATCGGAGCGTGCGGTGCGCAGGCCGTACACTAACGAATGAATCGTCATTCGCGCGTCGATTAACCATTCGTTCTCTGCCTGTCCTGTCGCGGCGATTCAATCGAATGCATCGAAGGGCCAAGTATAGATTATCAGTCAATTGTCGATTATTATTCGATTATATTTTTTTCCGAATGACTAAATTGAAATTCGATAGTACGAATGGTCGATTGTCGATTCATTCGATTTTTTGTTTTCGAACAATCGCTTATCGCTAGGTCAGACGGCAGTCGCTCCACTATAATTCCCTGATCTGCCACATCCTGGATCATGGTCAGCGGACCCTGGGCCCTCGCGTGCGTGTGCACAACCGGGATAACACTAGGAGGATGATATTTTACTTTATATTATATACCAAATTCGTGAAATAACTATAAAACAATATTTTTTGTTATTACAGCTCTAGTGAAAACAATTCCATAAGATGAAATATACATCTCATCCCGTGGTGAAAATTATCTTATATCATTTTTTTTTAACTAATTATCAAATGGTTAATAAGACTGTATAATTGTACTTTATCCTTTCAACTTTATTGAGAAAAACTACTAATATCAACTAGCTGTCAACTGTCACTGTCACCAAATATCGATCAATGTCCATATTTTTTCCACAGCATTGCAGAAAATTGTAAATAAATAGGTTTTTTTTTAATAATTTCTCAATATCCTAGAATAAACACCGTTTTTCAATGTCTTTCAACACGAAAGATGTTGTCCTCAAGGATGATCGGCCCAGAACATTGCTTCTTCAGAAACATTCCGACTATTTAGCAGGTTATGGACTGGACAAAGATGACTTTGAGTTTTGTATGACTGAATATCTTCGAATGTCTGGTATATACTGGAGTCTTACCGCAATGGAACTCATGGGACAATCCTCAAGGTATGTTTTAAAACCTAAAGTATTTGTAGATCTGGACTTAACATCATTAATTTATGAATGATTTAGCACTATGCTGCCATTATGCGTTTAAAGCACTTTACCAACGCATTAGGGTCACAAAGTACATGGATTGGCTTGGATTGGTTGCCAGCCAATGTCCCTAATGTGTAGCTAAAGAATACATAAATCCATATCCCTATTAATAAACAGTTACCAGATTAACCATTAATGTCTTATATAAAATGCTTCATACATATTTCAGGATGCCTAAAGATGAAATCATAGAGTTCATAACATCATGCCAAGACAAAGAGAGTGGTGGGATATCGGCCAGCATTGGGCATGACCCTCATATGCTCTACACCCTGAGTGCTGTTCAGGTTGGTTGCTTCTTATTGGATGTTTATTTTATTGTACTAATACAACAGCAAATCAGGCTAAATGAAAAATCTTTAAATCTTAGTCCATACATGACATTGTTTGTTATGTTTTGACTGAGTAGTGATCATAATAAGCATCTAAGAATTGTGAAAATTTTTTGGAGGAAATAGAATAAGACCCTTAATTATTCACTAGTCAATGTGACTACTCTAGCCCCCATACTTTAAGTGTAGTAAACAATTTTGTAAGTAACATGGCCCGTAGCCAGACCTGGCTGATCACTTAAAATCTGGCTCGCAATGCGCCTGAAAATGTTCATGTAATGTAAAATTACAGTATGTTCTGTTATCATACAAGATTATTATTTTACATACAGACCCAAGGGCCAGGACCCAGCTAGGTAATTACCTCGCTGGAAAGAAAGAGACACATCTAAACAATACTTTTTATAAATATTTATGGATTTGACTCCTTTTTTTGTACTTGTCTTTTTTGATGGACTTAAAACAAGTTGTCACCCTGTATTTCGTGCCTTTGTCATGTTCCCTTAAAACTCCCTTTTTTAAGCCCTAGTTTCCCAAAAATCTATAGCTATACTGGACATTTTTATTCATGAAAGGGTAAATTTGGCCCTTAGGCTAAAAAGTTTGGCAAACCATGACTTAAACTAACCTTTCATAACTTACAGGTGCTAGCCATGTATGACAGACTGGATGCTATTGATGTGGATGGTGTAGTCCGATATATTACCTCCTTGCAGCAAGATGATGGTAGCTTTTTTGGTAAGAAACTTTCATACTCCTTTCTCAATAAATAACTGAGCACAAAATCCTTCAAATATCTAAATATCAAGAAATAAAACAAATCCAAAGGATTTGACTTAAATAGTTTCTGATCATTTAAAATTTGTGAAATAAATAAATAGTGCAGAGTTTCTTTGGCTGCTTCTCTTCAACTAGCCTACAATTTGTCCAGAAATAGTAGTAGGGTCCATGTTGAGATGTGTGTAAGTGGGTATTGAATAGTCATTCATGCATGTAGTAGCATGCATGACTAATCAACAATCTAATGAAAGTTAAGTCATCTGAGGTTGATATAAAAGCTTATTGTGTTGCTATTTACAACATTTTATAGGTGACAAATGGGGCGAAGTGGACACTCGATTCTCCTTCTGTGCTGTTATGGCACTATCACTGCTAAATCGGTTAGATGCCGTCAACATTCCCAAAACGGTAGACTTTGTGTTGAGCTGTATGAACTTTGATGGAGGATTCGGATCCAAACCTGGTTCAGAAAGTCATGCAGGTAAATAATTATAACTTAAATTGTACACTATGTAAAAGAAACCATCAAGTTAACACACCAGAGTATGACACAACTTAGCACCTACAAACTTGAGAAGCTTATTTTAATTTTGATTTATTCCCCAGGTCTGATCTATTGCTGTGTAGGAACACTGTCAATATGCAAGCGAATGGATGCCTTGAAAGCTGATGAGCTGGCATGGTGGCTGTGTGAAAGACAGCTGCCTAGCGGTGGGCTTAATGGGAGACCAGAAAAGTTGCCTGACTTGTGCTATTCTTGGTAATTCATTTGCTTTCTATTTTTTGTGTGTTTTTCTGTAATCACTCTATTTGTAATGAAGGCAATAAAAAAATATTCTATTCTAAGGTATGAATGTTGATCACCCTGGTTGAATTCTTCTTAATAAGCAAAGGTTTGACACCACTTGAACGTCGGTCTAAATAAAGCCACAAATCATGCTGTAGAAAAAGCATGTCATAATTAAACGTCATTTAACTGCTAACTGTCAATTTTCTGTTATTATTTTCAGGTGGGTTATGTCTTCACTATCAATGTTAAACAGAATACACTGGGTAGACAAGAAGAGCTTAGAAGGATACATCTTGGCCTGCCAAGACGCGGAAACTGGCGGCTTCAGTGACCGCCCTGGTGACATACCGGACCCGTTCCACACGCTATTTGGTCTGGCAGGGCTGTCCCTACTAGGAAATATCAGTATAAAACTTGTGAACCCTACATATTGTATGCCACAAGAAACTATAGATAGACTAAAACTTGAACCACAAGTGCTTCATATATAATTGTAAGTGTAACATATTTATTTTATTAAAATTGAAATGTATTTTAAATCACAATTTTCGTACCTGTTTTATTGTACATGACCACAATACAAAATCATCATCGCCGAGTTGGAGTTGGTTCATAACGCTATCTTCTACGAGGTGAAAACACATTTTTATGAAGATTCAAAAAACACAACACAGTCTCTTCGTAAATTGCGTATTTACAAGTTCACAACTACCCTCATTTTAATGATTAAAAAAAACGAGTTAAATTAGGCTGTAAGAATTGTATTGCCTTTGCTTTTTCGTTCTCTGTCAAAATTTTAAAAAGTAAAAAATATAAACATAACCTAAAAAAGTTTTGAGGCTTTGGTATTGGTAGGTACAGGCATACTCTTTATAATTTGTGTTTGTGGGTCGGTATTAAATAATTAAATTAGCTATATACTGCCAAAAATTATGTTTTCTCTTTATACTTTACATTTTCTTGTATTGTTTGTATGTGTTAATTCATTTACAGTGTTTATTTATGTAATTTATTATGGTCAACTATTATTTTCATCAAGTTGTGATAACTTTGCCAAACAGTACGATTTTGTTATTGGTAAGTTCACTTTTACGTATTAATTTAAAGAACCTTGAATCTACAACTTACAATAATTACACCTCGTACTTCGCTAAAAAATCAAACCTTTATAGGTTATAAATATATTTTTTGTCTAAATAAAGATAGAGCCTTTAGATCTAAATTAAAATTCAACTATGTCTTGCTAAACTTTATAGTTGGATCCGGAACAGCAGGATCAGTGATTGCTCATAGATTGGCAACCGAGACGAACTACACTTTCGTTGTCTTCGAAGCAGGCGGCAAAGGAAATCCTCTTTTTGATATACCAGTTCTCGGCCCTATGTTGCATGGGTCTGTTTATGACTGGCAGTATGAGACAATCCCACAAGAAAACGCTTGCTTGGCTATGAATAACAAGGTGAATATTATACTTAATATCTCTACCAAAGTGCAGTTTTCAGAAGTGCTTGAAAAGATTCCTGCTAAAATTAGCACCTTGACATGCTATGTTCACATTCAAGTCACAAAATGAAGCAATAAATCATTTTCTAATACAAGAAAAAGTTCTGTTATCTGTTTATTTTGTGTGTAAGCATTACTTGAACTTCAATAATTATTTATTTCCAGAAATGCAGACTTCCACAAGGCAAAATCATTGGAGGCTCTTCAAAGCTGAACAACATGATACATGTAAGAGGAAATATTACACATTATGTTGATTGGTTTCAATCTAAGTACAGTAAAGAGTTCATAGAACAACAGTTTCAATATGTAGAAGAAAACATTTTACATCTTAATGAAATAAAGTATGAGAGTGAATTAGCCAATGCTATACTAGAGGCGGCTGTAGAACTAGGGTATGTTTCCATCACTGAATTCAACAAAGGGTTTAGAAAGAGCAAAGTCTCACAAAAAAATGGTAAAAGATGGTCAACCTCAGATAACTTAGACATTTCTAAACATGTTATAACTAATGCATTAGTTGAAAAAGTTAATATTAAGGATAGATTAGCCTATGGAGTAAATGTTAAAATATCAGATAAAAAATATGAAATAAATGCAAAGAAAGGTGTTATTCTAGCTGCAGGTGCTTACAATACTCCCAAAATACTTCAACTATCAGGGGTAGGACCACTAGATGTTTTGGAACCATTGAACATTCCTGTCATCAAAGATTTACCTGTAGGTCATAATTTGCAAGATCACATTGCCACTGGGCTTGATTTTATTTTATTTAATAAAACATTAGCAGTTAATCCTATGAATATGCTAAACCCATTCTACATCTATGAATATTTCGTAAATGGTAGAGGTCCCTTGACCACCCCTGGTTGTGAGGCCATAGGTTTCCTATCTACTAATAATGATGAAAACATAGACATACAATTCATGGTTATGCCCGTAGGAATATCAGCAGATAAAGGGACACATTTACAAAAATCCCTAGGCATAAAACAAACAGTATGGGACAATTACTTTGCAAAAACGTTTGATAATCACGCCGCAACAATATTACCGATAGTTTTACATCCGAAAAGCAAAGGAAAAGTTTATATCAACAGTATAGGTCCCAACATACCTCCTAGCATAGATCCTAAGTTTTTATCAAACTTTGATGATGTCAAGACTTTGGTAGATGGCATTAAACTAGTGCTTAAGTTTATCAATACAGATTCAATGAAAGCTTTAGGGGCTCATATAAATTCTGTGCATTTCCCTGGCTGTGAGGACCATGTTATGTTTAGTGATGAATATTGGGAATGCTACGTACGCCATTTGACACTCACTTGCTACCATCCCGTGGGTACCTGTTCTATGGGTGTTTCAGACGATTATAGTGTCGTAGACACTTCTTTTAGAGTGTTTGGGATCGACAGATTGTTTGTGGTTGATGCATCAGTGCTACCTACCCTGCCCAGTGGTAATATAAATGCCGCGATTGCTATGATGGCGAGTCTGTTCTTTGAAACTAGTATAAAGATGACTAGTGTAAATAAAACGAGGATTAAAAGTATGGTTTGCTACAAAACTGATATGATTTATGAGTATTTACATAGTGTATGCATTAGTGAAACAGCTGAAGGAATGTCCAAGGATTTTCAACACTGATTCTGTATAGGATTATTTATGGCTCAGAACATGTTACAGTCGGTAAAAAACAAAAGATAAAACAGTATCTAAAGCTAAACTATAACTCTACATGTTCTAGCTTAAGTGAAATGTTTAACTTAAGAATACAAAAACAGTTGCTTTAAATACGAAGGCCCACTTGCGCATGTTCGGATTACTTATCTGGATTTATTCAAGGCCTGTTAGTCCACTGAGTTGAAAGTCCACTTGTGCCAGTCCGGATTAGCTAATCCGGACTGGCGCATGTGGATCTTCCGGATTAGCTAATCCAGACTTGTGCAAGTGTAATAGGCCTCGAACAAGTCCAGAATAGCTAATCCGGACGTGCGCAACTGGGCCTAAGTTGCATAAGATTTAATCTAGTCACAGGATGTGTACCTATGTATGTATGTATAAAGAAATATTATAACATAAGAGGTATGAATTAAAATTGCCAAGTAAATCGTTGTGTGCGTTTCATAGTGATCACGACCTTTAGTCATAATCATAAGACATACGACTATGAAGAAGAAGGCATGGTTGGATGGACCCTTGAAAAGAAACATTGTTAAAATTTTCTTAACACTTTATTGAAAGTTAATGAGGACACTTCTAAACACGTAATACGATACATATTTTGAGCCTCGTTTAGTAGACAACCATTTTAGTAATTAAGTTATACATATTTATTATTGTAAAGAAATTATATTTTAAGGCAAACGTGGACGAATTTTTAAATGTTTTATTGTTCTAAAATAAATAAGTAAATAAAATATGTTTTTATTATTACCTAAACGAATTATTATAGCTTTGAATGTACCTACTTATTTTAATACATTAGGCTCAATTCTAATAATAATACTTGTACACTCTATTGCACGTAGCAATTAATGATTACATTTTTTATGATCTTGGGATACAATTTCAAATGACATCTGCATAAAATCACTCACATCAATATTCTTAAACCTACATTTCTCGTGAAAAATATTTCATGACTAGATAAATTCCCTTAAATTCTTAACAAAATCAAAAACATTGTTTGCGTCAATTCCAGATCAACCAGATATAGGTTTTTTATGAACTGTCAGCTGCCGGACTTAAAGTCCTTAACCGCTTGAACGGCCAGCCGCGCGTCTCAAATTACAGTCGAGTGACCCGAGCGCTGACGTCATCGCCGATAATGCCGGGCGCGTTGCACATGTCGTAAACAAAGACGATCTATGACTCTCGTTTTAAAAAGTTAGCTAACACTTGATGTTTTTATAATGCTGATGAACAGACCTTTTGAACTGTGTGTATTTCGTTAGAGTTTATGATTTGTTTCATTTATAAAATTGGTTGTAAATATGAAAATTGAGAATTTTTTGCTTATTTCTCAAATAAATGGCTGTATAAATAAAGAACAAGTGATGACCTATATGTTTTAAGGTTTAAAATGCATGTTGTGTATACGCTTAATGTAAAAAATAAAAAACCAACTTAAACTGTAAAACCACTTAGTTTAGTACAATATTTTTTGATAAAAACGTTCCTAAAACTTCGTAAAAATTGTTGGCGCATGGAAGTTTTGCAACCAGACTGAATCTTTTTTTCCTAAGTACATCCGCTACATAGAATTAAAATATTGGTACCAGTTTGTAGCTGATTTAATATATTAACATATATGTAACAATTGTAACAGTACAATAAAAACTGTCTTCAATCTAAGGTAAAGAAGACACACCAAAAAAACACAAAACATTATGAACTACCTTCTTCGAACCATACACGTTGCGGAATATAATGGAAATTAAGTACAAAAGTTACTATCCGACTTGAATCTTTCACTGAATTTAATTATCTAGTAACTAATTAACACTCACCTAAAATTCTTTGTGTTTATAACGGAAAAAACTATTCAAATACAAGAAAACTTTGAGTCACTTGAACGTGCCTGCTAAACAATGAAATGTTAGTTTGATTTTTTTTTTCTGAGTTGAGTGAATGATTTCTAGTCTTGTCATACCTTAAAATAACCGGTGATTTATGAGGAACGATACGTAATTTTTTCCAGGCGAAATGACTTTTATTTTGAGAGCAATACGGCTTTATATTCAAAAACTTCGTTTGGGTACTACTACTACCCATGGCCGCTCAACTACAATTTTCGTTTTGGGTACTACCAGTACCCTTGGCCGTTCAAGCGGCTATTTGACACCCTAAGTAGGGCTGGGGACTTTAAATCCAATTATGCGATAACCGCATAAACTTAAATGTTCAAAAATATCATTTTGTTTTACCGCCACTTTTAGTTACTACCTACCTAATATTTACGGTTGGACACACGGTCCCACATCAACCTCCCCTGATCTGTCTCCGCAACAATAACCTGTTAAACACATGCATCTTATCTTAACTTGTTTCATGCAGGCTGAATACAAGGGAATACTCCTATATAATCCTAATAGATCCTAATTGATTGATTATGATTATTAGGGTTCCATATTATTTGAGATATTTTGTCAGATTTGGGTATGTTGATGAGTGGCCCACTTTTTATTAATATTTATCAATTTTTTCATTGGAACTAATCCCTGAGCTAGTGCTTTCCCATCTTAATGTTTTATATGACGAAATGTTTTCTTGGAAATTGATTATTGCCCCAAATAACATTCAGATCAGTTTGCGTAAAAAAGATTAAGCTACTTTTTGGTAGAAATGACAAACCTAATGGCCACGTCTTTTTCAAACTACGCCTTACCATGACGACAATAAAAGCTAAGGTATTGCTCAAAATTTTCGTTGGTATACTTGTACTAGTTTATTAAAATTAAATACCTCAGTTTCTTAAACTAAAACTTTAGTATTAGAATAGGGCTTACAATAAACTTTCCTATATTTATGACCATTCTTGACTACTACTTGGTACTCACTGTGATATCAAAATTGTTAAATACAACATTGTATTACAATAGTGTTTCTTTCACGTGGCAAAAATCAAGGTAAATATTCGTTTCTACTTTATTTTAATACTGTACCAGTACACTGTACTTATATTCTTTTACATTTATTAAGACAATCGTGGACGGAAGATACACTTTATCTAACATTCAACATTTATTTATTATCTACGCCGATTTTAGTCGGTTATATTTTTGTGCAAGTTAACATTATAATGTACATTTGCCTCAAACTACGGTTACAGTAAAATTACGATTATTAATAAATATTACAATAAATAATACACTTTGTGCTGAGCAATGAATATCTACCCACTTGCAGCAAATCCTGCTTAATATAAATACTGGACGGAGTATCTGATAAAGCTCAAAAGTTAAGCTACATTTCAATAGAATTCTGAATAATAAAAACTCGTTACTTTTTCTCATCAATACTCATCATTAAGTACTTAATAAACTCATTCGTATTAGCATTTAAAGCCGTGGAATTTTTTTTCCAATCGAAGTCAACAGGTATTTATTTAAGACTGCATTTTTCATTATATTTCTATTGAAAAGTGCTTCAAATAACACTATAATAGTTCAACTAGTATAAATTAATACTACTTAATATTGCCAAACACTGTAAAATTAACTATTTAATAATTTTGTACAATATAATACTGAGCGGTAAAGACATAGTTCAATTAAGATAGCAATTTCTACACACAATTTGTTACAATCGAGCAATTTCCACACACAATATGTTATTATCGAAAATACTAGTCGTATTTATGTTATAATCCTTTAAAAAAATTCTCAAAGCTCATTATATGACCAACCAATGTTGACGGAATAGTTATTCCCACAGTTGAAAACCACGAAAATTTTACTATTAAAATTAATCACACATTCTGCAAATCCTCTGAATCACAGGGATTTGATATTAGGTAAATAAATAAATTTTTTTGTGTTCTCTTCCGCATCATCGTAAAAAGTATCCATATCGATATTGTTTGTTTAATACTGAAGTTAAAATAACTTTATGAGCTTTATTTTAAATTTTGAGCCACTTTATTGAGCAAAATTATTGATGCGAAGTATTTAATACTTTCACGGCAATTTGCGTCCTTACATAAAATAAACACAAAGCTATAGGTAACTAAAATTGTGCACAATTTCTTACAACTAGTAACTAGAATAACAAAAATAAATTAGTTATTAAAACTTTACTTCTTTCGCTCGTTCTTTTTGTGACTAGATTACTATTGATCGTATTAAGTACCTACCACTTATCATCATACAACATCTACTAACAATAAAATGATAGTAGAGTATGAATGATCTCGTTAAATAGTAAAATAAAGCATACACTTTTGTGTATCATGTAAAGTACCGATAACATGGTTTTCTATATGACTAAACGGTTAGTACATTCCTAACAGTTGCATTTTCCTAACATTCTAATCCTAAACAGTTATCACGAAAATACAAAACTTAGAAATACATACTTACTTGAAACATGAATCCAGATAGTTGTCCAACATGTCCAGTTGAAGGTCGTCCCAATCCGTTGGGTTAAGAAGAAGTGAAGACAGGTCATCTTCTGGTATAAGCGGCGGCGGAGCTACGGGCTCTACAATCACATTAGCTCCTATATTAGTTCCTATATCCATACTTGAGATAGACTGGATGCTGCCTAGATTGAAATCTGGCAGATGCAAGGTAACAGAATTATCCATATCTGTTGCCATTGCTTCGACAATTTCAATACCCTTAACCTGAGGTATATTAGCCACTGCTATCCCATCTTCATTGAGTGGTTCCTTTGCTCCTACAGGTAAATTAGTCTTCTTCTTCTTATGTGGCCTATTGGATATGCGCTTTGTGCCTTCCAAGTGTGCTAGATCTAGCTTCCAAAAACCGCCTTTTCCAGGCTCATTTTTGGATCGAGCCACTTTCACAAACACTTTGTTGAGCGATAAGTTATGTCTGATTGAATTCTGAAAAAATACAACATTTTAGTAATAAACTTTTGGAAAGCACTTATTTTTCTGAAACAGTCACGCGATTCATAATCATTTGCGTACTATAATATCAATATCACTTCTGTCCTATCAGTCTACTCTACTCGACCGAATCCAATTAGTTTTTATCGGTAATGCAAACAAATTGAGCGTTTATTAAATCAAACTGGGGGCCCTATAACTCACTACCGTACGATTGCACAGATAACACTCACCTGCCAAGTGGGGTCTGCGTTCCTGTAGTACTTGAAATTCTCCCGTATCCAGGAATATATCGCCGAGAGCGTCATTTTGTCGTTATTGTACCTCATCGCCATGCAAATGAGTGTGCTGTACGAATACGGTGGTTTTTTCTCACTTTTATTCTGATACTCGTGCTTATTCTCCGTAAAATCTTTCTGACATTTTGCTATTGTTTGGTTGAATTTCTGCAGCCTCGTGTTCTGCGGCTGAACCTTCACTGGGGGGCTCGGCGACACCGGCGGAATGGGGAACTGCGGAACGGACATAATGTTCGTTATGTTTTGAAGCCACGTCAAATTCGTCAAATCTGTTTCTTCATCTGGCGGCTTCTCAGGCTTATGTTTCGTTCGTTCCCTTTTGAAAATTTCATCTTGTTCCTCAACTGCTTTAGGTGCAACTGTTTTTATCTGAGTCGTTTCTATTTGAGTCACGTGTAAGTCCGTTGCGACGTCATTTTGAGCGTATGTTTCTGGTTGTTCGTACACGTATTCGATTTCGACAGTGTGCGAGGATTCCGGCACCGCATGATCCACTGCGAAGTATGTGACCCCGCACTGATCTCCTGCGTCTCCGTAGAAATTCAACGCAGATGTATCCAGCATTTCGCCGGAGGCCGGCGACAGTCCCGACGTTATGTGCATGGTGTCTCACTACATCGCTCGTCGGCCCTGAAATGGTGACAAAGAAATTGATGAGTCATTTGCGTCGAATGGTTCGTCATCGGTGGGTGTAATGATTGATTTATGAATATTTATTTGCGGGAATGTAAAATGTACTTTTGAAAGTTTTGTAAACTTGCACTGTGGTGGTTACCTGAAGAAGTAGAGGTGTTGGTAGTCCAAGATGCCGGACGGCGATCGATCGCGGCCGGAGTGACGTCGCGGCGGTCAGCGGGCCGCGGGCGGACGGTGCGTGTGTGCGGACTGCTACTGCCGGCGGCGCGCGCGGTTGTGGGCAGGTGCGAGTCCCCATTGTGTTCCGAGTCGAACAGGTGTGTGCCGGCCGATCGATATTTTTCCGCCCGCAAGAAAACCGCCCGCATCGACGACGATAGCTCCGGACAATTAGACACGGCTATCTCGACGCCCGTTATCGGAGACTAAGTCTGCGGGTACTTCCTCTGAATATTCAGCTCCTTAGAACACCTACAAGTACCCACAGTTTTTATGAGTGGCACCCTCGACATGGCACGAGTGGTTGTTTTCATAGCTATACCCCGTTGTTTGCCTTGGACTCAATAATGACAGAATGGAGTGGATTGTGGAAGGGGTTGCGGTCCCCGTTATTAATGAAAACCTTTTAGGATTGCTTGAAAATTGTGGTTCATTGGCAGTGAACTCATTACATAGCTACCAAGACATATGTTTTGTCCTAAACAAAGGCCATTATCCTCTCACTAATCAATGTAGTTAGCGTCTGGTTTTATAATTACACTTGACAAAACGTGTTAAAATTCTAAATGATTTTTCAGTACATTTATGTATACAAGTACTAGTACCTAACTACTTTAAGTTCTGGGTCATATTATTTCGTGTAATTTTTGATGGGTAGTTAGGAACTAGAAACTAAATCGGAAAAAATATGTATTTTCTAAGTGTCTATATTAAGTAGGTGTGGTGTGGTAGGTTGTAGGTACCTAAACTTTATCAACCGAAAAAGTCTTTATGAGTCATGAACCATATCAATGGTTTAGGGTAGGCAATGAGTAAGATTCTTAGTATGACCATACTTATGTAAAATAGGTGTTATTTTTCGAGTCAACACTTAACTAGGTACAATTGTTCGCACCAAAGTATTAGGTAAGTAGATTTGGCTCCCGCAATTTTTCGACTGAAATCTTGAATGCTTCTAATATCCTTCTAAATCTGGCATTGCTAGAATTCGGAAATTCTCGTACAGAAATGAGGTAAAGTAACACACTCAATATGTTTCTACCTAGTTGATTGACTTCCAATATTGACCGCACTTCAAGCTAAGACCCAAATAAAAGTAAACTTGAAGAGGGTCATCGACTCGGGCTTTGCACCAATCGCGGAAAGGTCAATCCTTAGGTTATTGAGCTTCACTCCTCAAAGTAAACTCTATACGGGACCATTGGAAATGTATCCTTATGATCGGATCTTAGAATATGTTTTCGTTCATCACCCTCGATAATTTCAACCCCCGAATATTTTGAATTTCCTCCCAATGTAATATATTATTTAAACTGATTCGCCACTGTACGTACAATGATTTCAACATTTGACGCAATGGTAATTTTTTACTTTCTGATGTTTATTATTAAAAACCAATTTACGTTTTTTAATAACATGAAATGTGTAAACCTTAAGTACCTATAATATAATAATTATAGCAGGCAACTAGTTAGGTTACCTTTTTAGCAAAAAAATTTATGCAGTTCAACAATAATATATTAATTACCTACTTAACTGCACAGAATTGTTGATTTTCAACTAATTTAATTATATCCGTCTTTAAATAATCTAGGGCAACCAGTCATAATCCTACCCACTTTGGGTTCAGAAAAAAGTAACTTCTTTGCGGAGTAAGGCTGCAGCTTACATGTGCTTTGTAATCTCACAATGCGCCACAATGCCACAAATCGTAAGATTATAGGTTTAGGATTATAGGTACTTATCAGTTTTTTAACGTTAAGGAAAAGTACCAAATTTTTATCCTAAGGTCCTGTTCACACTACCGATCACCCCGATTCGGCAGTTTTGACGGTCCTGGCGAATTATTCACAGCTTACGGTGTTTTGTTGGTTATAGACGACCGTGCTTGTCTTGGTGTAGTGCTTCGCGCTCCGGGCTATGAAACCAGAGGTTGCGGGTTCAAGTGGTTGTGTGATGAGCACGAGCATTGTACCTAAGTCATGGATGTTTATAATTCAAATTCATTCAAATCATTTATTTCAAGCTACACAAGCCTCATAATAACAATTTAGGCAAATTAATATTAATAATAAATTAACAAAAAATAAATAAAATAAAATTCACACGATACACATACAGATATTTTAAAAGCATCTTATAAACATATGTAGGTAAATATGTCTCTTTATCATAGTTGCCATAGCTCAAGCTCACGCTTAGTTCGGGGCTTTGGGGCTAGGTAAATGGTGGGTTTGTTAAAACAGTTTAACCTTTTATTTTTTCTACATTTCATTTAAATTAACTTAGTTTTTCGTACAGTCCTTTTGGTACAGCCACTAGCACTCTTAAGGTCATGGCACACTATACCGGAACCGCAACGGCACCGGCTCACCCAGCAATTAACTTGCCATTCAAATTAGAGCATTAAGTTGTGAGTCGTAAAATATATTTTGTAAATTCGAAGCGACGCCGTGCTGCAGCCGTGCTATTGCGAAGCCGGTATAGTGTGCCATGACCTTTAGTCTGTTTTACCAGTCCGGCAAAAGCTCGGCTCCGGTGTAATGTGCACAGGGCCTAACTCTAAAGTAGCTGCGTCGAGTCCCCCAGGCATCCGTGCAGCGTTGCAATGAGCGGGTCCGGGAGCCAGGACCGGGTGGCACTGCCGTTCCGCTACGCTACGCAGCACCTTGCAATATGGCTGCGGTAGGGGTTGGCGGCCAAGTCCGAACTCGATCGGTGCGCTTGTGTTCCGTGAAATTAGTTTAATTTTTTTGCAATGGTGATGCCTAATAATTCGGATAACATTAGGTACCGATTGTTGTATACCTGTCAAACCCCATAAGACCTGCGGGCGGGCCGATAACAATTATTTTTTCTATTGTGTCTGAAAACATGATAGGTACGTGAAGGTTGAAAAAGGCTGAATTAGGGCTACGTATCATAATTTGTTGACGATATACAGTGAACGCCTGGATTTTCCTATAAAGGATGTTGGAGATTATACATATTAGAGGACTAGCAGTTCCCCGCGACTTCGGCCGTGCCAAAAGTCGGATTTTCCATACAAATTTTTATCCTCCACTTCACCCCCCTGATGATTTTATATCGCGACAAAAAGTAGCCTATGTCCTTCCCAGTGTCTCAAACTATCTCTGTGTCAAATTTCATTTGATTCGCTCCAGTAGTTTCGGAGCCTATTCGATGCAAATAAACAAACAAACAAACAAATCTTTCCTCTTTATAATATTAGTATAGAAGAACACCCATTTAAACTGTGTTATTTAGCTACCTAAATGCACATAACATTTTGAAAAATCATAGTTTAATTTTGTCACGTGTGCGAGTAAGGAAACCTTCTCTCCCTTTCAAACGCAGTGTGTTTTGTTAGACTTAGACCCTGTTTATGCTTTTCTGGGCCTATACTACATGCAATTTGTCAAACATCCATGTAAGTTTTATAATACAAGGGTAAGTACTTACTTACTTTTCATGTACTCAACATGTAGGTAGTCTCTTAATGCGTCGACTCTTGATTTCGAACCCTAACGCATGAATCAGAAATGCCTCCACAATTAATGTCGTGTGCATTTTTTTTTCACAGAACCTAAATCTTTCTGCAGCACGGCGAACACTGAATGCCCGTCTGAAATGCCATTGTGATTGCGGTTTCTTATGGGAATGTCAAAAGCTGTTTATCGACCCCGTTTCCGATTGCCCTAATTATGGGAAATGAGTTTGGTAGAAACGTAAAATTTTGCGAATTATCGCCTTACTTACCTCGTTCAATAACTGGTATTAACGACGTTTTTATTGACTTCGTTTAATGCACGAAATGTTTGTAAGTGTTTACCTTCCAGCTAAATTGTAGGAACTGTTCATGACGATACACGGAACTGATAACACGGTTGTCGACTTTTGGATAACGCTATAGTTTTACATCCCTGGTATGTTCATACTTTAACTATGAAGTCTAAGTATTTACTATGTGTAGGTAAGTAAACGATAAATCCCACATTATATAGTAATGAAATAGGAAACAATGCATCGCATCCAGAAAACTATTAAGTTACGGTGAACTAAAAATAAACAAAAAAAGAAACCCTTTAACAACTTGTAGATAACACCGGTGGCCGTGACACCCAAACGCTTTACACTAATCGCGCTAATCAGGCTTAGTTTCACGAATCGAACTTAAGTGCTTCACCCTACACTTAACGATCCCCTAGAGCTTCGCGTTACCCTTAGTTAAGTACGATCAGTTAGCGTTTAGATAGCATATGTCGCCGTTACGCACCTGTGGTGTAACTACGTCTGTTGGGCAAATGACGTAAGCGCCAGTTCAAGGTATATTATTTTAAGGAAGCGAATAGAGCTCATTAAAACACAATTTTACGGATTACTTCGCGATTTATTTACACTTTACAGCGTTCGTGGTCACAGGGAGACTGTTCCCCCTGCGAGTCTCCCTGTGACCACAACGGCTCTAAAGTGTTCGAAACGTCAGGTTTTAAATAAAATGTAAATAAATCACGAAGTAATCCGTAAAATTGTGTTTTAATGAGTTCAACAATACGCGTAAACGTAAGAAACAAATAAGCGAATAGAGGTTCTACACATGAATTTTCCACGTTTTTCTATTCATATCAAATCGCGATGTTACGTCGGAATTAGGCGAGGCGCCTTTTGGTGGGTAATTAGTTAGGTAAATCAATATTTCCTTTGCCCTTCAAATCTCGGGTCTATGATAAAGGAATATATCTAAGTAAGTCAGCCTAAATTATTTTTGCCGACGAAGAACAAAGGAAGGTAGTTACAATTAGCTTTAGCTTGTCGAAAGAACCAATAAGTTTTGTCAAGTACCTAGTATATAAACTTCTAATGGCGTTTGCCACATTTCATTCACACGAGGGGAACTGTCCCTTACTATCAAGTGACCAAATGGCTGTTATTGTTTTATTGGCACTGAGGCGAGGGGTAATCGCGTAGACATGCTCAGTGCGAGTAGCAATTTGTTTGACGTAATTAGCCCAAAATTAATGAGTTCGAAGTAAATTGGGCAGAAAATTGTATGGTGTTTGTTTTTATTGGTACTGCTGTTTATAGTGGCATATGCTATGAATGCGGCTGATCGTTTATAATATCGTAATTATATCTGTTTATAGTGGCATATGCTATGAATGCGGCTGATCGTTTATAATATCGTAATTATATCTGTTTATAGTGGCATATGCTATGAATGCGGCTGATCGTTTATAATATCGTAATTATATCTGTTTATAGTGGCATATGCTATGAATGCGGCTGATCGTTTATAATATCGTAATTATATCTGTTTATAGTGGCATATGCTATGAATGCGGCTGATCGTTTATAATATCGTAATTATATCTGTTTATAGTGGCATATGCTATGAATGCGGCTGATCGTTTATAATATCGTAATTATATCTGTTTATAGTGGCATATGCTATGAATGCGGCTGATCGTTTATAATATCGTAATTATATCTGTTTATAGTGGCATATGCTATGAATGCGGCTGATCGTTTATAATATCGTAATTATATCTGTTTATAGTGGCATATGCTATGAATGCGGCTGATCGTTTATAATATCGTAATTATATCTGTTTATAGTGGCATATGCTATGAATGCGGCTGATCGTTTATAATATCGTAATTATATCTGTTTATAGTGGCATATGCTATGAATGCGGCTGATCGTTTATAATATCGTAATTATATCTAATAAAATATACAAAATACGACAGATTTTGCAAAACTTAAGGCCTTTTTCTTATAAAATTAAATAAAAAACAGTGTTGTAATTATTATAAAAAATTACATCACTGTTAAACGATTTAGTAAAATATGAGACGGCTAATTTGGAATTAATGACAGATTGATGACATGATAAAAATATAGTCTGAATAATCTAATAGGTTCAATTTGACAGCTCAGAATTATCACAGAACGTAGCAGTGTATACGAAGGGATTCTATAGACAACACATAAAACAATGAAAATGCTATGGATTTTAAAAACAAGATAAATTGGATAGCACTGTCTTAAAATGTATTTATTGCATTTATATTAATAAATAATTTAATGAATTTGATTTGTAAAATTTAATAACTATAATTCACAAATACCTCCTTGAGGTCATAATATAACTTAATTAACCATCTTTTTGCCTGTATGTATTGTCTGCTGTTATATTATGAAGTAAATAAATGAATATGAACTTTAAAGTTTATATTTTCTACATAAAGTGTTAAATGAATCAAAAATTCTAATTGCTTATCTCTGCTATCTAGTGTTGTCACCTTTTTACTTGTTATGGAGGTACAAATTTATCGATTCATCGGTTGGTTTTGAACAAATAACATTTTCAGCATGCAATTTTGAGTTTGAAGACTTAATATTATTTTGGGTTCATAGATCGCAATTCTAAAACGTACTCATGAAATAAATAGCAACTAAAACGTAAAATATTTTGTAACGATTAACAATGTTTTGAATCGATTGTAATTCGATTTGATGTCCGAATCGATTTTTCTACCTACGGATTCGTAAACACCCGACCCTATAGGTCAACTGTCAAATTGAACCTATTAAATTATTTAGACAATAATAATGGAGACAGACATTTCAATTTATCTGCCTTATATTTACTGAAGTGTTAAATATGCTATAATTATTATGAATAAGGTGGCTAATGTCTGTTATTCATCTGTAACTAAAGTCCAATTTGGCATAGAATTTGAGAAACGTAAGTAGGTACATATTTTCAAATTTAAAAGTTAATTTGGCTTATTAAATTATTAAATGAAACAATTATTTTAACAAAAATATTTATTTTAAAATATATACAACGGTACAGTCAGCAAAAAAAGTTGCCGAAACAATTATAATTACTATAATGGTGAGATAAAATTAAGCTACTTTCACAACTGACTATACGAATGTACTAACGCTTATATAAATTCAAATGCATAATTGATAATACATAAACAATTTCTGTGGGGCTGACACAACTAGATTGATATAAAGTTGAGCGTCACCAGTTTCGTACCGTACGCATCGGAGGATTCGATCAGTGAATGCGACTAATCAGAAAATCGTCTGACACGATTCATAAGATGGGAAAATGTTGACCCTTACCTTTATAAAACTATGTATTTAGCTTACAGGATTTAACATCATCTATTCTATCACATTCGCACAACGATTTATGGCAAAATTGGCATATAATACCTATCAATCTATACAATAAGACATTAAGATAAAAAAAGTAGCCTGTACCATCAATCAAACTATTCGTGTCAGCCTTAGTTTTTCGTAAGAATATAAACCTTGTTGCTATGATATTGAGATATAAATTCGCTTATCACTAAAGCAGTCAAGGGTCACCTATCACGACAGGTGCTCAAAGAACCAGGTGGCAGTGTTTATGAGGTTGTCCATCTCGGCAGCAGGCGACGAGAGGGAATGATTGTCGTCGTACATGTATATTCTGAAAAGAAACGTTTTCATAAAGTAAGATAAGAATTGTTATTTACGGAATTGCTACGAGAACTCGTACCGCGTATAATAATAATAATCGTTTAATTCAGGCAACAAATTTTTACACAAAATTTTGGCCCATATAATAAATACCTTATAGGCTAACATACATACAAAATATAATCTCATTTTAAAATATAAACAAAACGAAACAATGAGCTACACGCGTCAGCGACATGTAGTTATGCGATGTTATTCCGTGATCATGGCGCTTGCGCTTGCAACAGCGCCGAAATATCGGAAACTTGAAAATAAAAAGGTACATGGTAGCAATCCCATAAATAACTGTTCTAATGATAGTCATCACCATCATCATCATCCTAGCGTTATCCCGTTTGCGCGAGGGCGCAGGGTCCGTTGACCATGATCCAGGATTTGGCAGATCAGGTAATTACAGTGGAGCGACTGCCATCTGACCTCCGTAACCCTGTTAGGGGGAACCTGACCAGTTCTAGATAATGATTACATATTCAGTTGCCTGAACATGCAGGTTTCCTCACGGTGTTTTCCCTCACCGTAAGGTACGTACGGACAACAGCAAGTCGTGGCGTCTAATGCGGCCCCGAGATGATCCATCGCGATTGTAAATTTTTACGTTATTGATGCGGCAAATGATCGTCTCCCGAGACATTAAAGCGATTGTCATTTGCAACTACGTGACTGGAGGCGATGATAGAAATTTTGATTGAAGAATTGACAATCGCGATTTCTATTATCGCCCCCAATCGCGAACGACGCAGCCATTGTCCGTCTCGCTATGCAATTTATTGTCATTCGTTCGGTCAGAATTCGATGCAATCATCGGTCGACAGAAAGAAAAATGGCGGCGCGCAATTGATGCGTCGATAGATGCACCGTTAATTTGCACCTTCAATTGAAACATCATTCAGATACATCAATAACATAAAATTTACAATCGCAATGATCGTCTCAGGGCCACTTTATGCAGGTAAACAATCTTGGAACAAAATTGTATAGCCCTATGTGCTGGCCACTGTAGTACTTTTCGATAAACGTAACGTTACTTTTTAATAATTTAAGTACAAAGAGGAAGTAATTATAGTCAAAATTACAATTGTGTTCTTTTGAAATTATATGCGGGTAAATAGATTTCACTTAGTATCTTGTCAGTTCAATGTAATTCAAGTTTCACTAGTAGGACTCGGAATACCTAATACTAATAGTGTACAAGTACAGAAGAATCACTCCGCAAAATGTTTTAATTAAATAGCTACTCTTTGTACGACACATAATAAAGTGCAATTTAGGTTCAAATACTAATGTCACAGAAAAAGTACTAGTACTCCGTACATAAGTATGACTTTGCAATGAAATTCAAAGAAATATCTACTCAATGTTGTCAACGATATGGTGTAATTCAGTTCGCCTCAGACTCAAGCACATTTTCGCGTAGACACCTACAAAAATACATTGCAAGATAATTTCATTCTTATAACTTTGGAATATGATTTATAATACACTAAACCTATTCAGTGACGTACTATCACGCAACGCGATAGGGTTGACTGCCACAAGAAGCTACTAACACCATCTAGCGCATCTTTCTAGGACTTTATTCACGCTCGTCCAACCAGCAACCTAGTGTCGCGCACCGCCGGTGAGTAAAACGCGGGAGCGTGTCGCTGCCGGCTAGCGACACGCAACTTGTTTGGCCCTTACCTAGGGGTTGCCGCGCGTAGGTACGTTTTTGCTACCTACGCGGGAAGATACACAGGCCTGCTCATGTAGATATTTGCCTCTATTTTTAACTCCTCTATTTGTTTAATCACGGAGAGATCCTTCTGTACTAAAATACTATTTTAATTCTGTGCTATAACCAACGTTACCTAATATCAGTAACGTTACCCGTTACCTCACCTAGTTTTAACTCCATTAGCCTTCAGTCTCTTGGAACACGTATAAGAATCTCGCTTATATCCCTACTCCCTAACATTAAGGCGGTGGCCTTTACTTTTTGCACGTACGCTAAGCGGCGAATCGCGATATTAAGTTCTAAATACCAATGTAACGTTACCCGATATCTTAACTCTACTATCCTTTAACCTCCTGGCTTGTTCTAGATAGGCGAGCAGCGTCGCAACGCAATCAATTGTTCTAAATACCACAGTAACGTTATCTCACCTAGTTTCAACTCCATTAGCCTTCAGTCTCCTTGCGTAATCCAATCCCTGGTAATACGGCACCCGCTTATCTCCACTCCCCAACATCATGGCGGTGGGTGCCTTGACTTTGTGAACGTGCGCTATGGGCGAGCAGCGACGCATTGCGATCAGCTGTTCTTCGGATATCGGCCCCTTCTCGGTGAACTCGAAACCGGCTTCTACCGCGCACCTGTATACAGAAAATACACTGCAGATGGCGTTAGGGTGAAAAGGAAGCCGGGTTAATCAAGTTGGTTTTATACAACTGCCAAAAACGGAGTATAATGTTTTTACAGTCAGATATCGCATAGTTCGTCTTACTCGGTGGTTTAACTAAAGTGTGAGTGCACTTTAGTTAGAATCACCAATGATAGTACTTTTTACCCGACTGCGACTGAGGGACTGCGATCTTATATAACCTATACAAGCTGAAATTTTAATGGTTGTTTTCCCGCAGTAAAATTAGTGCAGTTTATGCTGTATTGCTTAAAGTGTAGAGCTTATTTTGCTTACATTGATTTCGTGTGGCAAGCAGTACCCAAACAGGCCAATTCACGTAAAAGAAACTATCGTTTCTCACGCTTTCGAATTGATGATTTTTTTTTCATTACTTGAAAACAAAACTATTTTTAGTTAAAAAAAAATCTCGCATGATTCGATAGTACTACTAAAGGTAAATCGTTCTACTGCGGGAAAACAACCACTAAAATTTCAGCGTGTATATAACTTGACCACAATACGATATTAAAAGTTCTGGAAATGGGTTAGCAAAAATTTTAATCTCTTACCCGTCAGTATTATCAGCAGAATGCCCTTTAGTGGCCATATCAATCAGCGGATTTTTCATCACCATCGCCAGAAACTCATCAGGGCATTCCGCAGCCATATGGCCCACCACGAACCCACCATAACTGGCCCCGTACAGCAACACGCCTTCGAGTCTTTCGTCCCGCTCTAGCGTAGAGGTGAGAGCGAATAGGCAGTCGGTGACGTCATTGCCGGTGTTGCCAGGTAAGCAGCGCACGCCGTCGTCCCCCTGCCCCGTGGAGCCCCGGTAGTTTATTCGGATGGAGGCCAAACCTAAAGAGAACCGGTTGATTTTACCACTATAAAATTAAACGACGATTATGAACGTACTGCATTCAAGACCTAAACTGGCTGAAACTAAAATATATTTTAAAATTTATCCCGTGGTGTCATATTAAGATAACGCTTTTAGCGATAAGACCGCCTACATTGTACAGCTTTTTATGAAAATTGCTATGGTGTTCAATAAAGTTTATCTATCTATTCATGTAAGGACCTATAGATTTGAGAAGTTCTGGCAATATTGGTTTTAAGTGTGAAGGAATGGAACAAGCAAAAAGCTTCATGAAATGGTGAGAATTAGTAACGCATGGTCTAATATGGAAATGTAATCGGAACTGTCAAATGTATTTCATGCATGTGTAAATTAAGCAGGTTAGTGTGACATTGACCAGTTTAATAACTTTTATGTAGATAAAAAATTCCGTTTAGGTCAGGCCTCCGTAGGATTCCGTCCATCCTTAAATTAGAAAACTTACCATTTACACGCGTAAAAGCAGCTACAGCGGTTAAGCCAATGATGTAGACTGAAAAAAATTTGCACCACACAAAACAACTCACCAATCCGCAATATCCGTCGAATTGTACATAGTAGCGACATCTGTGACAGGGTTCCTGCTCGCCACCACCTTGTAGAGATCGGGATACTGCCCGCTGAGATGGGTGACCAAAAACCCTCCGTGGGACCCGCCAACAAGGCACAGTTTCTCGGCGTCGACCGGGAACTGTTTTAACGCTACATCGGTCGCGTATTTGCAATCTACGACGTCTGCAGAACCGACCCTTTTGGGTAGGAAGCGTACGGAGGCCTGCCCCGCGCCGGTCGAGCCGCGGTAGTTAACCTGAAGCACCGCGAAGCCTGCAAGGAAGGCTCCGTTTCAGCATCGTCATACAGTGTTAGTGTGATTATGTTATCGGTGGTACTGGTAGTATATTTGAGTCGTTAAAAATTGGACCTCAGAGAGAAATATGCTACCTTTGACGCGAAAATAAAGCTTTCATGAGGGCAATAGGTTATGCATGGACTGAATTTCAGGGAACCAAAACCAAGTAGAAGAGAATATTGAAATATACTAGGTATAGAAACAACGGATCCCAGCCACACACCACACCCGACTCTAATCCTGCATCAGCAACCCCCTCGGCGCTTCGAGGCGTGCTCGGAGTGTTAAGAATCGAGCAAGATAGCAGCAGGTATGCGCGTCTCGCAGTTTGCTCGAGTTAGTAACTTGATAGAGTTAGACTGCGTTTCCACAGATGTGGAACCTCGCGCCACTTAGCTACCTGTTAAACTCAAGTGGAAATGCAACCTAAAGCCTTTTTTACTACTGTCTTCGCCGTATATCCCACCAGGCGTAGACGGAGTCTCCACCCTTACGTCGTTGACTTACCACGAAATCGCACCAAGCGTTATGAATCTACGTAACTCTTTCGTACGGCTAGTGAGTGGAAGTCGTTGCCGGCTGAAGTGTTCCTTGATCACTATGATCTGGATACTTTTAAGTAAAGAGTGACTATGCTATTACTAGACAAGATCCATCCTCGGCCGCATCTTCGCTCACAATTAGGTGAGATTACGGTCAAAAGTCTGCGTATTAATAAAATAAAACCGCCCACGAGCGAGTCGGACTCGCGCACAAAGGGTTCCATACTATTACCATCTATACAACATAAGACACCGATTCGTAACTTTTTTTGTTTAAAAAAAACGGCAATAAAGTATGGGAGCCCTTCTTAAATATTTATTCTGATTTTAGTATTTGTTGTTATAGCAGCAACAGAAATGAATCTGTGAAAATTTCAACTGTCTGGCTTTTTAATGTTTTTTTTTATTCGAATGAATTTGCTCTCGAATCTAGACTAAGCCAGACGTGACGTAGCCTCTGACACGTCCGTGGATAGATTAGTTCCCAAAAAAAAAACTACGAACTTACATCCGTGGACAGTTTGGTATCCACACATAGTGCTTCATGGGTGCGTGCACAAAAGTTTAAATATCGCCATCTATACAGATTGTTCCGAACTTTTGAAAGTGTTTAAAGCAAGCTGACATGTTAGATAAACTAAAAAAATACAGAGTGCGTACTTAACGCTTAAAATTTGTTACAGATATTTTTTTTTCTTTAGTGCAAAACTTTTTGTGTTTCGTCGTTACTCGGAATTATGTCGTAAGTACAGTATTTCATTAGTTAATTCTATAAGTGTTATATGCGAAAACAAAATTAAAGAATAGGCCTTTCCCACACACTATTCAAAACACAGATTATATGGAAAATACTAAATTAAAGTTAACTTGAAAAGTGATTGTGTTTTTTTCGTTTCTGCATGATTAAATTTTTAATGAAATTCGAATTCATGAGTTTTTTAAGACATTAATTATTATTCTGTATACTCAAACTTATCCGTAGATATTTTTTTTGTGCTTACAGCTGCAAAGGTTTAGCTCCTATGAAGCATTTATTGACGAAGGATTGAGGTTACAGAAGAGCGCGCGCCGTCACTTGCAGTGTGGACGTTATCCGCGAGGTTCATCGTGCGGAGTCGGACGTGTAAGAGGGTACACAGAGTCGACGGTGGAGCGAGCACACCCAGAAGCTTCTGGCACTCCCAATCACCAATGGAACACGGCAAGCTCCTTGGCGCCGGGCTCCGGTGTGAGGGTGGTAGGAGGAACACTAGGAGGTGCCCCAAAAATGTGTTGGCACGGTACCCTAAAAATGACAACTTACCGAGCATGTTGAAGAAAGCAGCCTCGATGGCGAAGGCGTTGATAAAGCCGGAGTGCGGCCCGCCGTGCGGCCACACGATCAGAGGTAGCTTGTTTTCCGACTTCGGAGCGAAGTATAGCGCGGAGAACGAGTCTGTGGTACCGTAAATAATAATATAAAAAAATGATGAAAGCTTAGAAAATATAATGACTGGATGAATGTGTTACTTAGCGCAAAACTAAACACGAGAACGACTGGTCTAATTTGGCTATTTATTCTTTTCAAACATGCGTTGAAGTCAAAGAAAGATTTTTTATGGAGAAAAAAAATGGAGCGAGGAGAATAGTGAAAAAATAAATAATCGGTCCTAAAGTACGAATACTTATTCAGTGTGTCTCGTCACCGGTGTCGGAGCCTTCATATGGTGCCTAAGAAGCATAATCGAAACCACTTTCATAATAGAATCAACTTTGAAATCCCAAATCAACTTTGTAGATTTGTATGGAAAGGTGATATTTTTGGTCTGTTTTCGTGGTTCATGTAATAGAGAAAAATGTTGCAGGTGAACTCACCTATCACCTCTTAAAAGCTCCGACATCGGTGACGGGACACACTGTATAAGTCTAAATATGAATGCTTATAAAAAGCATAAAACTCTGTAATGAGTTTAAGCGACATCAAATGTAATAATTAGGCAATTCAAATTGTAAAGAAATATTTTAACCCGACGAATGTTTGATGGACGCACGGGTGGCCAGCAATATTATTGGCGCGACGTAAAATTCGGACGCACGGGTGGCGCGGTTTAGCACCTATGATTGGCTAATAGAGTTCTATGGTCCGTATCGTTCTGCTGACGTATTTGGTGCGTTACTTTTGATCTTTGATTCATAAACTGTCAGTTTTGCATTAGCATTAAGTACAATTCGAAACAAGAAATAAAAAATATACGAAATTATCTTGACGAGCCTTGACAGCCGTCATCTTCCTAGTGATAAGTGCTAATTGTGTGTGACGCCTCCGCAATAAAAATGCTGTACAGGAGTAAACAGTGAGTATTCTTATAAGATTTTTACATGAAATTACTGGGAAAAGAACGTTTATCAAGTAATGGTTTCCGGATTATTGTGAATGTGTGGAAGCGATGGAGTCATCTGACGAGGAGACAGAAGAGTTGATGGAGTGGATGGGGTTAGCCAAGGCAGTGATTTTGAGTTATAGTTCGATGACAAGGGACACTGATGCCGACGTACTGTAGTATATTTTTTGTAAAGAGTTTGTAATATTTTAATTATGTTTTAAATAAAAACCATGATTTTTTTATTTGTTTTTTTAACCTTGTATTCACTTATTATGTATTAAAATTGTATTACATGTAGGATGCTTTCTGATTAATAAATATATTTTTTTTATAAAATAATCCTATAATAGACTTGACCAATAACCGTTTTTTTATATATAATGAAAAAGCTTGACACATTGATGTAGTTCATAACACAAGTGGCGATTCAAATGGTAAAATCATTTAAAACCGTAATTGAGACATAATAACATAAACTAAACTCCCTTCATGTATGATATTTAAGAAAAAGACGTTTAGATCAAAGTTTTTATTTCTTTTTCTGCCACTGCAGCTAACATATATTTTTAATAAAATATAAATAAATAAATAAATTTGGGCAACGTCACATACATTGCTCTTATCTCAAAGTAAGAAGCTAAACCACTGGTGTTGTGTGAATCAGAAACAATGGTGATAGCACGACACCGAGTATGTCTCGGTAACACAATACAGAAAATATATAGTTTTCTATATTAACCCCACTGGAAATCGAACCCGGGACCTCAAGAGATGGCGAAATCTTGCAGCTCCAGTGTGCGAGCCACTCGGCCATGGAGGTCGTCATACATAACTAGACATTTGCCCATCATCTCATGAAATAGTGGTAAATAATTAATTATGCAGCACTGATTTTACGGCAGTTTTTCACTTATGTGAAATTACAGCTTGTAATTTTCAAGTATCAACTTTATTTTCCCTATAACTCCATCCTCCATTCCTCTTCCCCCTTCATAATGCAGCAGAAATCTAGCAATTTTGTAGGTATATAAAGTTGCGAGCCTATATTTTATTTTAAAATAAATAACAAGTCATGAAACTGGGAAAAATGCGCCTGATGGCGCGGCATTTTAATTTATTTTTTCCTTTATATTATTAAGATCACAAATATATCTGGAGCTTATTAAAACATTAATACGGACCACTAGGCCTAACATAATGCAAAATCACATGATAAACCACAATTAATTGACAAACACGATGTGGTTATAATTTTATAGTTTTAGATTAGTGAAAAAAATTACAAAAACAAATAAACAAAACACAAAGAAAATATTATTTGACCTTACGATTTTTCTGTCATCAGTACTTTTTTTAGTCGGGATAGCGCACGCGTAATGCGCACGTGTTAGTTTTCGCTGCTTTGTTTATAAAAAACTTTTGGAGTAGTTATATCGTGTTTCAGAGTTTGTAATTTATGTGATTGTTTCCTGATTGTGTAAACTTTGTTGTGGAAGTGTTATTTGAGTGCTAGTGCATGGGCAATCAGTTAAAAAATGTGGTCAAAGTTAATGGATAGTGCAAAAATGCACCTTTCAAAATATTCATCACACGAATTCTCTTTCAAGTTTTTATTCGTGTATTAGATATTATTGTCGTATTGGAAATTTTGTGCAGATTGCGGTGATATATATTTCATGACACATCAAAAGACCGTATCGACGGTATAAATCATTTTTTCGGTGAGGGAATTCGAGACTGGGTCGATCTGACAAGTAGCCATCACAAGCCGCCATTTTTGAATTCAAGGTCAAATCGTGTCACGGGTTAAAAAAGCGGTTCGAAGTTCGCCGAGTCAGTATAATCCAACAACTCCCCGCCAATCACACGCGAATTAGGTTAGGTTATTTTATTTTAGTTCACCTTGCAGTATTTGGATTAGGTGTAAAAGAAAATAAAAAAATACTAAACACTTGGCTGTATGGACTCGATTCGTTTGCCTACCCAGAATGAATAAATGAAAAAAACAATAACTTACTGACGCTATTCTCAGAGTTTTCGTGTTGTAAGTGCAAGTACTGCACAGTAGATGTAGTGAGAGAGGGAGGCACGTCGCCCATCTCGCTCACTCGCACCCACTTAATGTCCGCTTCTTGGCCCGAGGCTGGCAATCGGCAGACGTATAGCTGTTGAGTGAAAAGTTTTTATTAGACATAACGGTTCCTCGCGAATTCACACGCGCAATTGTTGGTGAAAAAGGGGGGGCAGGAAGTTTGTATGGATTCCTTCCTCTTCCACCGACCTTAAAGGAAGATTTTTTGGGATGAAAACTGTCCTATGCCCTTCCCACGACTCGAAATACCTCTATACTAAATTGCATCTAAATTGATTCAGAGGGTTAAGGTATAAGCACGGGGTCTCATCACAAGGAAAAAAAAAATGATTTCAAAAATTTTTACTAAATGGCGACACGTGTATCATCTGGTTATTGATGTTGTTTATAAACTTAAAATAACAAGGAAATTTGCCCTTAAAATATCAAAACAAAATTTTGTACAGCCCTTTAAATACAAAAAACATAATATTATGTAAAATTTCCTAGAATTTCAATTTAATGAATCATGTCTAGTACCTCTGACGGAATAAAATGGTACCACATTGCAGACAGGATATTTGGCGAGAAAAGCAGGTGTATAGATGACGCAGGTGTTTTGCTAGTTGTGTAATTTTACCCTAGAACCTAGAACGCACCTATTGCATAAATCGATTGATATTTTCGCTTAGGTGGTCGATAGTCGGCGTAGAGCAGCGCGCAGCCGATAGTTATATAGATAGATAGAAATAGAGGCGGTCTAAACACCATTAAGTAAAGAGTCTGACTTGCGACTGTGTTTCTTTCTCTAAAAACAACTTTTGCTCGTAGGTTCTTAAATCATAAACGGCAGAATTATTCAGGATATTACCGTCTCGCTTGCACATCAGTTGTCTCACTCATAACACATATCTCACAGATATTATAATGCTCATAATAAACTGAAATCCTTCTAATCAGACTAAAGGCCCTTAACATTTTAAAATAGGCTTTAGTCCCGAAGGAAATGGGTTGAATATTGCATAATAAGCCAAAAGCGATAAGGGCCAAAACTTGCATGTTGCACGAGATTCATATTTTCGCCCAAATGGGTCGACGTCGTCGTAGCGCAGCACATAGGTAGCAATGGTTTAAGTCGACTGTTCAAGACCTCGTAGATTCTATTTTTGTTTTGGCAAGCTCAGACAGTGAATATGCTCAAAGTGTTTTCATTTTTACTTTTTCTATTAATTTCATTAATGCTTACCTAATTCATATTCATAATGATTGTGGTGTAAATATAATTGTTTTTGTTCAATGTAATCAAGATTTTGTATCTTTTTTTCTTCGGTACCGGATGCTAGAATGCGCCATCTTTTGAAAAATATGACAGTACTAGGTGAGAGTTAGTTTGCTAACAAAGCATCCAACAAGTTGCTGTTATAAGCACGTCCGAGAGTAATATAGGGGCGAAGAATTGCTAGCTAGCTAGCGCCACTTTTAAATGAATAAAGCAGTACGACTTTGCCCGTACGGCCCCGCGAGTTACGGCGGCCCCGTTTTCATATGGGTGATGCGGCATTTGTACTCATGTATTATAATATCTGTGGTATAAGTTCGTAGCCGACCACACGTCGCGGCGTCAAACCACGTGTCGACGCGACACTACTGGTTTCTATGTATTTCTATGAAATACCATTCGT
The DNA here is from genome assembly GCA_949316185.1 of Pyrausta nigrata. Taxonomy (NCBI): domain Eukaryota; kingdom Metazoa; phylum Arthropoda; class Insecta; order Lepidoptera; family Crambidae; genus Pyrausta; species Pyrausta nigrata. The sequence goes on from OX438943.1 coordinate 3,235,070, forward strand.
AGCTCGCGACATGAAGCTAGCGACACGTCGTCAAGCGGTAGACCACACTGGCGCTCGACCGCAGATCAGTACTCATATTCTTTCTAATTTGTGGATCTGATGTGTCGCCGACATCTGTCACACCAAATCCATACTATAATATTTTAAATACAAAAGTGTGTTTGTCTGTTAGCTTTTCACGTCATGCTTAAACCGCTAAACCGATGCAGACAAAATTTGCTATTGAGATAGTTTGAGTCCCGAAAAACGACATAAGTAAGATTGACATTTTTATCCCAGAAATCATATTTTATGGGGGTGAAAACTTGTATGTTAATTCGACATTTGCGCAGACAAAGTCGCGGGAAACCGCTAGTCATATTTTATGCACGATTTTTTTGTCATTCAATGTCAGCCATCATAGGTGACAGTTATATTTTTCCTCTAATAATATTAGGTTTTTCACCAAAGACTAAAATATAAGCTATGAGCTCACATGCCAGCGTAATGCAGCCCTAAATTCTCTATGCCCGTTGTTTATGACTATTTAACATCTGGGCCCGTACTATCAACAAAATAACTATCCAGATTCAAATCCAAAATAAATTGCCACCAATCAGAAAACTACCCAACTTTAAGATAGCTAGAACTCTTACTATGAGCGTACACAAGGTGATATGTTTACAAGATAAAAGAGCTAATGGAGCTATACATCCACATATATCTTTTCTTTTTTTTCAGGTTAACACAATCTGCCCCACTTCGGGCCTGCTAATTCAAGGATCTTGGTACGAATACTGGAACATGGCTGGTTTAGAAACTGCATTGTTTCTGATTGTAAGGTGGCTGTTATTATTTTTTCTTTGGCTGACATTAATCGGTTGTCATGATGGCTACAGTCCTTGTTTGACGAACAAAGGCAGACAAAGTCTAAACCACTGAACCGATTTAGAGGAAAGAAGAACGGCAAAGTTATATATATAGATATATACTCTTTATTGCACACCACACACAGTATCAATTTACATAAATGTTCATAGAGAATGGTACAATTTAGGCGGTCTTATTGCTGAAAGCAATTTCTTCCAGACAACCTTCGGGTAGAGGACAGTCCAAAATTGAATTGGGTTGGCGGTGAAAACTATCAGAATAAAGAGTAAAGAATAAAAAAAAAGAAAAAGACACGATATAAGCATACATATACATAAATTACTAAGGCTATTAAATGTTAATAATACTAATAAATATTCTTAGTTACATAAACATACAATAATAATTATGCATACAAATTATAATGATACTATATACATACATAAAATATACCTACTATATACTAAACATAACATAAGTTATATATAAAGATGTGCGCGACTTGACCATTTAAAGAAGAAGGTAACAATTAAAAAAAAAACTGGAGGCGTAAGAGGAAGTAAGTTTTTAATTTGCGTTTAACGATTGGAAGAGATTCAGACTGCCTGATAGACAGAGGCAGAGAGTTATTTGATGCTCAACCCCGAACGGTGTCTTTATCTATTGGGTCGATTTATGCCAATCTTCTTTGATATAAAGATAGTTAGATAGAAGTATAGACAAAAAGTTGCCTTCCTAGGATCTCACCTAGGAAGGGTCTCACCTGAAAGTCGCGGGCTAGTTCTAATATAATATTTCAATCTAATAGAGGCCCATTTAAAGGGTTTGTCCAGTACCTATGTCCAATAGGGTGGTGCTGTGAGCGACCGCAATCATTATATGGTATCGAGTACTTAAGTAGTCGATAAAGTAATTGATAATTCGAGTGCTTTTATATCGAGCTCATTGCGTAGTTGGCCTACTCTGTGGAGTGAGTGGAGTGGCGCTGCGGTCTGTCATTTGCTGCAGTCGGGTTTGTATTCATGACTAAAGCGACACGACGTCGCTACGTGTAGTTGCGACATGACGCGTCGACACGTGGTCCGGCGATGGCGACGTGTGGTCGGCTACGAACTTATACCTTTAAGTGTGAAGAGAATGACACACTTTCATACTAATATTATAAATGCGAAAGTGTGTCTGTCTGTCTGTCTGTTACCTCTTGACGCTTAAACTACTAAACCGATTGAGATAAAATTTGGTGTTGAGACAGTTCGAGACCCTGGAAAGGACATAGGCTACATTTTGTCGCAATATAAAAACATAAAGGGGGTTAAATGGGGGATGAAAGTTTATATGGAAAATCCAACTCCTGCGTGCCGAAGTCGCGGGGAACCACTAGTATTAGTATAAATTTTAAATGGATTCTTCCATATTCATTACATATCTACAACATCTAGGATAATCCAATAAACTGAAAGCCGATTTTCCTCTCTGATATTCGATGGTCGAAGATTGCTGTAAACGTCAATGGCTCATACGTCGGTCAAATTTCCGCGCGTCACTTCACCGCAAAATAAAAGGCAACATTTAAAAAAAAATACCTGTCCAGGCGTGTTCATATTGGAGCACACGGCAAGCACCACGCCGGCATTCACGTCGAGCACCGACGTAGACCCCGGCTCTGACTTGTTAGAAATGTCCACTATTCGTTTGCTTTCTGGAATTAAGTTAAAAAAAATTAGGCAGGGTTGATGAAACTCTTGGTTAATTTCTTCGTTGAATAAAGTCCTACAAAATTCCTTATCGAGAATCTTCATCCTTTGGCAGCCATCACAGAACAAAATTAAATCAAAATCCTAAAACGTTCCTAACAGTGTCAAATCATCCGTCTCACTTGCACACATTGTTTGATGACGGCCTCACTCATTCTAAAATCAATCTTACAGTATTATATAGGACAGTCGTTCATATTATGAAAGACATAGTCTACGAAACGACAGGGGATCGCCAAGCAGTGATAGGTCTAATACATGTATCACTACTTAAGAAAAGATTAAACACATCAATATTTATCAGAGCGACATTTCGAGAATGTGCCGAATACACTTTGGTTTTGTAATCAAAATTATTTTTCAAATATAGTGTCCGGGTTTCGACTAGCGATAATTTAAGGGCCTATAATTTATCAAATTTTGAAGACATTCTAATCAAAAAAAATTACAAAACTATTTGACTGTTTTAAATTAATTGCAAGATTTCCTCTTTTTTTCTATGGCGGTTAATAATTTTGAATAGATCTTTATTTCACTTGATAGACGATAGCGTTACCTTTCAAATAAATCATAATAATTACTTTAAGGACTTCCAGATCCATAGAATTTACCCATAAATATACACACTGAAATTTTAATGGTTGTTTTCCTGCACTAAAATTAGTGCAGTTTATGCTGTATTGCTTAGTGCGTATTGCTGTATTACTTTTGCTTTAAACGTTGATTTCGTGCAGCAAGCAGTATCCAAATACGTAAATTCTCGTAAAAGAAAATATATTTTCTCACGTTTTCGAGTTGATGATATTTTTTTTTGATTACTTTGAGAACAAAAATATTTTTTGTTTAAAAAAAAAACTCGCATGATTCGATAGTACTGCCACTCGTGTGCAAACAGTTCATCATAGCGTTTAAGCATACGATACAATGGCGAGCGTTTTCCTGCATTAGTACGACAGGTAGGTATGGAAAATAGGGCTTTGCTATTATTTTTAGTTCGGCAAGAGGGGACTCTGTAGTAAACTTCATTGACTAGTTTTGGGCAATACATGTGATTATTGAGAATTTTATACAGAAAAACTGCCTCCAACTGGATACGTCTCTGACGCGAGCTAAGAAGATCAAACTTTTTCAGTAGGTTGTCATAACTATGATAGTGGCAGAAACATCTATAACTAATCATTTTAAGAAATTTCTTCTGGATTTTTTCAATTTCTGACTCATAAACCTTGTAAAATGGGTCCCATATGATCACTGCGTATTCTAGAATGGGTCTTATTAATGTTTGATATAGATGTAAATACGTATTGGGCCTTGAAAATACTAAGGAGTTTCTAGAAACAAAACCAAACATTTGATATGCTTTGCACTTACTTAGCACGCGCTTTGAATCCAGAGTAACACCAAGATCCCTGATGCTTTCTACCCTCCGAGATTAGTGCCGTTTATAGTAAATGGGTATTTCACAGGATGTTTTTTTCGTGTGAAGGTCATAATTTTACATTTACCAAGGTTTAGTTGAAGTTTGTTTTCAATGCAGTAGTTATGAAGCGATGTCAAATCCTCTTGCATAAGAAAGCAGTCATCGACAGTGCGAATGATTCTATAGATTTTGAGGTCATCTGCGTAAAGTTCAAAATATGAATGTTTGATACAGTCACTAATATCGTTAATGTAAATTACAAAGAGAAATGGGCCCAGAATGGAGCCCTGTGGTACACCAGATGTAACATTAAATACCTCAGATTCGAAACCATTTAATACGATTTTTTGCTTTCTGTTGTTAACATATGATGCAAACCATCTCGATAGTGAACCCTTTATACCATTGTACGCTAATTTCTTTAGCAGTATCAGGTGGTCGACCTTATCAAAGGCTTTCTTGAAATCTGTGTAGACGGAGTCTACTTGTTCGTTATTGTCTAAAGCCTCATACAAGAAAGTAGTGTACAGTGCAAGGTTGGTAGTAGTCGAACGATTGCGGACAAAGACATGCTGACTTGGAACAATGTGCCTCGATAACACTGGATAAAGAGACTGATGAACCAACTTTTCAAATACTTTTGAGATTACTGGCAATATTGAAATAGGGCGATAATTAGTTACGTCTGTTTTACTATGATCTTTGTGAATCGGAGTAATATTAGCCAGTTTCCACTTTTCTGGAAATTGACCGGAATGTAAGCTTTTATTCAAGATAAGGTATATGGGCAGCGATAGCGTCTTCGCTGTACACTTAAAAAAAAGTGGTGGTATTTGGTCAGGCCCAGCTCCCTTAGAGATATCCAACGATGAAAAGTTCTTTCTCAACAGCGCTAAGTGAGATATGAAGATTAGACATATTGTCCATCTTGTCGGCAGTTGTATCATCTGCCACCCATAAGGTAAGGTCAAGTTGGGACGACTCGTATAACGATTGGAAGAAATGTGCAAATAAGGTGCAGATTTCAATAGGATCTTTAGAGGAAGTGCTATTGTAGGACATTTTGTCCGGATATGCACTTCGATTGTTTTTTTTACTAGATACGTAGCGCCAGAACGTTTTTTTGAGATATCGTTTTCTAAGTTGTTTATGTATTTACGAAAGCTAGTTGCAGACAATGTCTTGAAATTACGGCGGTAAGACGAGAAGAGCTCATAGTGTTCTTTAAGGCATGGGTGCCTTTTGTGGGCAACCCAGGCCTTGTTTTTTAACCTATGTAGTTTAATGAGCTCTTTTGTAAACCACACTGGATATGCAGAAGGTTTGAATATCTTCGAAGGGACATTTTTTTTATAATTTCATATAAATACTCATACAGAACACCCACACACACATCCACATTGTCACTCGACAGCTTGGTCACCCAGTCAATAGCAAGAATCTGCTTATTAATTAGATCATAGTCAGCTTTATAAAAGCAGTAAGTGGAGCGCATCGATTTAGACAGATGCGTGACAGCTTTTACTTGTAGGTATGATACAAAAGCTTGATGGTTTTTGTCAACGGGCACTAGCGGTATTAGATCATCGGACAGTCGTAACGGCACGCTACACAATAATAAGTCCAGAATTATATTATTGACGTTGCGATAAGAGTTGTATTGGTGTACATTTAAGATAAGCATAGCATTCCAAAGTGCAACCGAAGACCTAGCGTAGGCAATGTCAGAAGCCGGTTTTAAATAGCAGCAGTCATCTATTTTTTCCCAGTTAATATCGGGTAAATTGAAATCACCTATTATGTATATAACTTCTGGATTTTCTCGTATATATAGGTCGCGCAACCTCTCATCGCGAAACATGTAATCATCTTTATTTCGGATGACAGCTGTCAAAATTGTACCTGGTCTCATCGAACTGACAATGTAAAAACGGGCCCGTTTTACTAGTCCACTGTCTGTGGATATGATAAATAATCTTTAATAAAAATATGACTCATTCCTAAACCTAAAACAATACACATATGAAGAATAAAAATCTAGTCATTTTTTACTTTTTGTGTACCAACCCTAGCACTCCGCCCATCCGTAGGTTCTAATTTCAAAAATACGGCTGAGTCACACTACTGTTCTGAAAACAATTTAACACAGAATTGAAAATCGCCAGTAAGGTTGCCAGTCTCACCTAGATCCACGACGTAGCTCCTCGCTTCGGTCTGCTGAGGGGTCGTCAGCAACAGCCTGCTGCCAGCAAAGCAGCGGGCTGGCAACGCCTGGTTGTACAAGCCGTAGAACGCGCCGTTCGTTATCTGAGTCATTGTGTCTACGATGTCCACTACGGTGGTTACTTCCGTCTGGAATATTGAAGTAATGTTAGTATTGAATTGAATCTATATAGCAAAGCAGTGGGCTGGCAACGCCTGGTTGTACAAGCCGTAGAAGGCGACTTTTGCTATCTGCACCTTTGTGTCTACGATGTCCACTACTGTTGTTACTTCCATATGGAAGATTGAAGTAATGTTAGTATTCAATCATCTAGACGTAAAATAATGTTATTATTAAATTGAATCTATATAGTGAAAGATTCGGATTCTGCGAATTCTTTCATTGAGCGGTTATTTTAGTGTTAAAAATCAGTACTTAAAACTAGAATAAATGGCGTTGAACCACCTAAGTCAGGTAGATTTATATTTAAGAAAAAAGATGGTTCCAGCGTTTTTAACGTATAACGTTAAAAACGCTGAAACCTGTTTATGTTTACCATGTTTTCGATTCACGCGTACTAACAGGTAATTTTTTTTACAACTTAGCCATCTCAAGACATATTTTCCATTAAATTTTATTTGTAACTGCATTTTGAAACTCGTTTATTTTAACGTAAGTACTTCGACTACTGTGTCTTTACATATAATATAACAATAATTTGTTTAAGGATTATGTTCAAAGATTTCGGCGCAATATTTAAATAACTTAGATGAATAGCGCCATCTGCCAACATAAACAAAACTAAAATTTTAAGCTGTCAGAAAATCCCTCATAACTAAAAAAATAAAAGTTTACTTTTACTGGAGCTATTGTCAAAGCGTTGTCAGCAAGCGTCAAGGGATGGCGATAGAAGTTCGAGAGAACATGTACTTTGAAGCAATGATAATGAGGCAATGGAATTATATTTATACATTTTATTAATGCTAAATCAAACATCAATCCGCCCAAAATATCAATCAATTCAAAAACCGACTTGACGCTTATCTAAACACGCTCGACTTAATATGATAAACTGGATACAGGCAGCTATCAGTTGTCTCATCTGCCTGCCTAATAACAATGAAATTCGCACATAATTCAATAATATTTAAAAGTAAAGTTAGCCAATATAGATCCTACTGCTGGAAAAAGGCCTAACCTCAACTATGAGGAGGTACGAGCCATACTCCACCACGCGGGCTCAGTGCAGATTGGTGGAGGGGTGTCTGTAAGGCAAGTGACAAACCTTACTGTCAGAAGTTATCGTTCCGCCCTAGGGCCTCTGACTAGGCTTAACGACTAATACCAACAGATATTAGCCGGGACCAACTGCTTAACGTGCCTTCCGAAACACGGAGATGCTTGTCATGGACGTCACTTAAATGGTCGGAATGGTCACCCATCTAATCACGACCGCGCCGTGAGTTGCTTAACTTTTGGTATCACTGCCAACGCGCTGCCGGCACTGCGCCACCAGCACCATAATTCAATAATATTTACTACAGAAATATTACTAGTATCACATTATATGAATAAAATTCCGTTACCTCATTAATTATCATTGCTTTTATGTACAGTGGGCCCCACACCGACCTACCCTAATCTGTCAATTATATTCCGCAACCATATATTTCAACCATATGTTTATCAAATTAGAATACATATCATTTGAGATATTTTGACAGTTTTAGGAAGGTTGATGCGAGGCCCACTGTACATATTCCGGAATACACCTAGCGCTATAAAACTTTTCTTTGTACACAAATGTTTATAATACCTGTCCCTTCTTGAGTACCAGAAGAGCGTGACACGCGTGATGAGGCCCGTCCGCGACCCGCTGCAGCCACACTAGGTCCCCCTCCGGCGAGAAGCGAGGCGATCTCACCGCTAAGCCATCGCCAGACAGCTTTTCTAAAGAGAAAATATACGCCCTATAATCGTAATAGATTGTTTCATGCACCCTTTCAGACATTCAAAACCACAAAGTTTTACAAGAATTGTTTTTTTTTGTGTTGCGTTCACACGACCGCACGATGCAGTCGCGATGCAGCATCAATGCAGTCGCAAATGGTCTACCTTTACACACTTGCTGGTTTCGCTGTCATTTTCTGTCCAGCAATGAACAGAAAATGTCGCGATGCTGTTGCGCATTTAAAACGCGCAATGGTATCGATGCTAAAATTCGCAGTGTGTAAAAGGCCTTAGTGTCTAAACACACTATGCCGAAGGTAAGCGACCGAAGTTCGGCATTATTACGCCTGCAATGTTATTTGAATTACTGGACGGCACATTAGACCAAACGTCCATCACGTCCATCGGGACAGAAAATCAGCTGTGGAAGTTCGGTCGCGTACCTTCGCCGTAGTGTGTTTAGTTGGAAACAAAGAGCATACATTATATGTGAGTTCGGCGCTTACGGTGTGACATATCGGCCGAATACGTAGGAACGTAAAATCAGCCACGGAACTTTAGTCGCGTATCTTCGGCATAGTGTGTTTAGACATTTAGAGTACCCCACTTTGACTTTGAGACCGCCTCTATTCCCATTTACGTAATTAATAAAAGCCGTTTTCGTGGTTCAAATGGGTAACATCGAAAGAAAAAAAGAACCCTTAATTAAACGATCACATTGTCCGTCCGTCTGTTTATCAAGCTTAAGACCCTTTTTTACCCTTAGGCAGGCCTGTGTATCTCCCCGCGTAGGTAGCAAAAACGTACCCACGCGCGGCGACCCTTACTTAGAGGCTAAAACAAGTTGCGTGTCGCTACCGGCAAGCGACACGCTCGCGCGTTTTATTCACCGGCGGCCGCGCGGCTACGTTGCTGGCTGGACGAGAATGAATAAAGTACTAGAAAAAGGCGCTAGATGGCGTTAGAAACTTCTCGTAGCAGTCAACCCTATCTAGTCGCGTGATATTACGTCACTGAATAGGTTTAGTGTATTATGAATCATATTCCAGAGCAATAAGTATGAAATTATTTTTTTAGGTGTCTACACGAAAATGTGCTTGACTCTGAGGCGAACTAAATTACGCCATATTGTTGACGACATTGAGTAGACATTTCTTTGAATACAATTGCTAAGTCATACTTCTGTACGAAGTACTAGTACTTATTCTGTGCCTTAGGTAACACGTGGAGATACAAAGTTGAATTTAACATAAAATAAATTATTTCTGTGGTCTTTAAAGTTCATAAATTAATATGCTGATCCATCACAAATAGCAATTACGCTAGTTTATACGAAATCCTCAATGCCTATCCCGGCGCATACCTATCCGAGCAATACTCACTCATGTGCCCGTCAAGCGTAAGACTGAAGATCCAGCTGGGCCGGTTCGTGCAGAAGATGAGCCCTAACCGCCGTGGCTCAGTCTCCCACGCCACGCCCACCACGCTTTGCCCGTCCGGTGTGAAACGTACCTAGACAAACACAATTGATAGTCAGTCTAGCAATCAATTTGCATAATTTGTCGACTTTGATGCGTCTTTGTCTGCACAAATGCCAAATTTAGTGCCATCCTCCCTTTCCCTTTCACCGTGTAAGAAAATACAGTAAATAATAAATAAATATTAAATACTCTTATATACATTATTATTCCGATTCAGGATCAGAGCAATTATGTAATGGAATCAGAAACAACGGGTGGTACCATAGCACCCAGACCCCAGATAATAAAGAAAATATGGATTTTTAATTTGACCCGACCGAGGATCGATCCCGCGACCTCATAGATGGCGACTTCTTGAAAACCGATTTGTAACCACGATGTTTTTAAAGTTATTCGAACAAATTAAAGATTATGAAAATCGGTCCAGCCGTTCTTAACCCATAACGCCATTTTTCGAAGACATTACGGAAATTAAAAAAAAAACTTACCTGAATAGCCCAACGGTAAGTGCAGGGTTATTATTTACACCACACCCATTTATTTACAGGGTGTACCTGTATTTAAAACTTACGCATACAATATCCGCGGAGTAGATACTACATACTTAGTTTACGAAGTGGCATTACCTGTCCCGGGCACCACGTCTCCGGCAGCCCCTCGAGCACCGAAAAAGTCTCAGTCTGCAGCCGGCAAACCACCACGACGGACAAATGCTTGCCTACCAACTGCTCGCCCCAGTCTTGTCTGTACACGAACTCTTCACCCTACAAATAACAAAAATATATGTTTAAATAAGAAACCAAAAGTTCGCACACGAGCAGGATTTGAACCCACGACATTTGGCTAACCGAGCCAAAGCTCTTACCAACTGAGTTACCGTGCAGTCCATCCACCCGTGCAAAATTCTTGGTCTCTTTTGAATACGTCATTGCGTGACGTCAGCGACATCTACCCGAGTTGTATTGCAACAGCAGTGAGCCAAGTAGTTTATTTATTACAGAATAAATTCAACTTGAATAATGACGTTTTCACTATTCATTAGTTTTAATATTTGTAACACTCACAATGTTCTTTCTTATTTATATAAGTTTAAACAAGAAACTAAAAATTCGCACACGGGCAGGACTTGAACCCACGACCTTTGGCCAGCCGGTTAACAAAAAACTGCCGCAGGCGACCAGCGACACGCGCGCGCGTTTTATTCAACGGCGGCGCGCGACACTACGTTGCTAACTAGACGAGCATGAATAAAGTGCTACAAAGGTGCACTAGATGGCGTTGGTAGCTTCTTGCAACAGTAAACCCTATCACGTTGCATGATAGTACGTCACTGAATAGGTTTAGAATATTACGTATAAATAATATTCCAGAGTTAAAAGAATGATATTATCTTGCAATGTATTAGGTTGGGGACCTTGCATCTTCAGATTTCCACCTGTTTCACTCTCTTCAGAATTCTCCAGAGCAGTGTCAGGTTAACATCACGAGAGGACTGTCAAGACCACTTGTCGCGGTATTTTGATCAGAAGCCCCAAAATTTATATAGCAATGGGATCATGTCCCTACCTACAAGATAGCAAAAGTTATCGAACGAAATGGTACCTACGTACTTTAGTTAAATGTAAATAAACTATTAAAAAATGTTTTGAATTTTCTTTAAAAATGTGAAAAACTTTTTCCCCAACCTATTATATCTGTAGGTGTCTAAACGAAAATGTGCTTGACTCTGAGGCGAACTAAATTACACCATATCGTTATTACACATTGAGTAGATATTTCTTTGAATTTCATTGCAAAGTCAAACTTCTGTACGGAGAACTAGTACTTATTCTGTGACTATACCTAGCCCTATATTGGGGGGAAATATAAACTATACCTTCTTAGGCGCCGTTTCGCCGCTACCGTTAGTTTTGGGTTTGTCTTCCCCTTTCCTCTTGATGTAGGGCTCCGACTTAGCAAGTTTTTTCTCTGCCACATATACGACAGTTGACTCATCAGGCGACCAGTCCAGACCGCCGAATTCAGCTAAAGCAAAACAAGTGTCGTTATTTTAAGTACCACCAGGGGGTAAGAGATCTGTGACCAGATGCGATGAGTAGCGTTGCCGCTCGATAGTCCACTATCTATAGTTGAAGCATAAGCAATAGTATCGATAGTATCGACAGCTCCGTTAGTATAAATAATATCGACACAGAGCAATACTAACAATATCTTAAGTATCGATTAGGTAAGTACACAACCAATACTATTGAATAAAAGGTCACTATCGATAGGGCAAAACTATCGATAGTATCGATAGTTGTTGCAATAGTCAGAGCCGATACTATCGACAGTGATTTTAACATTGAGCTGCAATACTATCGATAGTATTACTGTGTGTCGATAGCATTGACCCTAATGGAGCTATCGATACTATCAATAGGCCTATCGATATTGTAGATGGTTATAGAGGTCAACGTTAGTGATGAGAATTTCAACATTATTTAGTCAAGTACACATGAGGTATTGTATAGTCCGACAAGTTCGCGCGCGACCTTCCTGCAGTCGACAGAAGTGCGGGGGGCGACACGCTAAACGTCAGTGGGTGACGGGAGATATTGCGAGGAATGAAGATTCATCGCGATGGTCAAAGCAGATGCTTTGACCATCGCGTGTGATTGGCGCTTACTCGCCCCTCTCACGTCTTGCAAGGTGCAAGGGGGATGGTCGCGCAAGAACTTGTCCGAAAAAAACAATGATAATAGTGTTTTACAAATATCCCTGTATAAATACTCTGATTAACACAGACAGACACAGCACTTTTGACAGACAGACACAAAACAATTGTAACATTAAACTGAGCATCTGGAGCAGGCGCTCATAGCACCAGCTGCATAAACATTGTATTGTATTTGTTACTCTTATAAGCAATCTTATACCTAACAAACTTTCATCCCCCATTTTACCCCCCTGATGATTTTATATCACGACAAAAAGTAGCCTATTTCCTTCCCAGGGTCTCAACCTATCTTTCCCTTAAATCAGTCCAGTAGTTAAGGAGCCTATTCAATACAAACAAACAAACAATTATCTTTCCTCTTTATAATAATTAGTGTAGATATGGATTGTATTGAAACCTAAATAAATAAAAAAATAAAAGACTTCCTGATGTGCTGGCTGTACTCACAGTCAGCATAAACATCGCCATGAATGTCCAGAGCGGTAAGGTCAATGCTGTGCACAAGCTGGTTCTTCCTCCACACCTCCAAGTACTGTTTCTTTGCATCCTTGCTGTCTTTCTCTTCGCGAATGACGGCCTTGAATGTCTCATTAGGTGATACCGCAGACAACAGTCTACACAAAGCATCAGTTACATTACATGACATCACAAAACAAATTACAGTAAGTAAATAACAAAATTAAAAAAAAAACAGTAATAAACTCTAAATAAACAGAACATGTTTATCTGTCACTAATTGCAGAGTCAAAAATTTTAAACTCACTTCTTGTGAAAAATGGTTTATGATTGAAACTAAATAATTTAATTTTCAACTTGTACTCACTCAGTGCTAATATCAATTCCAAATTCACTCTCAGCAATAACGTTGAAGTTGTCATTCAATACATAGTTGTAAAGGAATTTTGTGTTCTTCCCTTTGTCTAAGTTCCTAACAGACCATCGGGACGTAATTTTGGTGCCATTTTTTATAAGCTTTCCACTCAAAACTGAGGGTATTTTTGCTAGTGTCTTGTATGCACTGACTATATTTTCTATCTGGAATTTGAGAACTATGTATTTAGCAGGATCACATTCAACATGAATTTAGGACAATTACTTATAGTGGCCTTTTGGTTACATACCTGTGTAGACATTTTGATCATTACAAATATCAACTCACTGCTGGTTAGATTATCTGTAAAATCAAATATTTAAAAACTACATAATAAAAAAGTAATGAATAGTTAATTATCACCTAGTGTCTTAGTTCTTAAACCTAAGTGACTTTGAAGTGTGACTAAATGTTTGCAAAAACCATTTTAAGAAATTATCTACTTCATTTTGTGTGTTATGAGGTTTATTTGTATTATGATAGTAACAAAAAGATGTGATGTGATTACGAGCTCACACCTACTTATCATGTACCACTTTAAAGTTACAAATGTTGTCTTTTTGAGGGTGCTTTGATGAAATATAGATATTTAAAAAACCCATGTATTACTGAATTATCTCTATCTGAACTCTTACGAATAAGAATTAGTCGTAATTTATCACTATACTCAAAAATTTATTACCTTTTTTGTGTCGTTTGTAGGTAGTACCTACCTGCATAGCTACAGCAAGAAAATATTTAACGCTTGCATGATACAAAAATTAAAACACAATACATACATATTTCTGTAAATAAATATTAACTTACTTAACTAAAGCTGCGGCTGGTGATATTTTTCATGCACTTAGAAGAAACCAAAAAAAAACTTGATGATTTGATGAAACTCAAGTATTGTCAACGATGGTGACAGACAATGTGACAACAAGCTGACAGACCAGCTAAGACCAGCTGAAATAGCAAAGTGTCAAGTATTTATTGACAGTGACAGAGCACTGTGTAAGTGAGCGCCACTGTGATCGCAGTCATTGATAAAATTTGCTCGATGCAGATACTAGTAATGAAAAAAATATTACAAAAAAAAAGTAATGAAAAAATAACGATACTTCATTTACGGCTACTTTTGGGCTTAGAGTCATTGAGTAGTTAGAGATAGAGAGAGCATGGAAGGCCTTCCCCTCTAGCCAAAAATGTTGGCCATATAGTTTGAGTGCTTAAATAAACTACTTCGTCGTGACCGTTTGTCAGAATCTATCGCGAATTGTCGCAACAAACATCTCCGTGTAGAGGATTGAAAATGGTAAATTGTGCCGTTTTCGGCCCCAAAAACCGCTCATCGTTAGTAAATTTTAGGTTTCATGGCGTTACTTACCATTTTTGAGTACAAATATTTTTATTTACAACAGTATTTCGAAAATCATCGTTCTTCATATGAGGTTATTTCGACAAGTTAGTGATACATACGTTGAGTTTTTTGATACATTTGTTGAGTAGCTTCATAGTGTGGGGACAACAACGGTAACTAACTTAAATAGTAATTAGTTAGTTAGCTTATCACCTCAATTATAAATAATAAAGTGTACCTATGTTATCTAAATATTTAAACATACCATAGACATGTAGGATGATAAAAGTAAGTTTTTTTTTAAATTTCCGATAGATCCCTTGAATGGTTTGTGGTCGAAAAATACTGGCTTTCTTCTCAGCACTTATCTGATTTATTCAGCATCAGCACACTTTGAGTCAAGATGTTTCCAAGAATGTTCGGACGGAAAAATAATTTTGTCAATGCAGCAGCAGCAGTGCCTAGGTACTTTAAAACTTCTTAGCCAAGTGTGTAGTTTTTAGGGTTTCTTACGGGTAAAAACGGGACTAATTAAGACTCCGACGTCCGTTCTGTCTGTCACCAGGCCGTATCTCAGAAACCGTGATTGCTAGACTTGAGTTTTTTGCTCGATAATAAGAACGGCAACAGGTAGACGCTTAAAATACTTGCAGAATAATTAGTAGTATAATCACTTCAAAAATAGATTGTCTTATATTCTTATATCTATATAATTATGTAAGTAAGTCGTGTTAGTTACATTACACCACGTATAACACAAGAACGGTTGAAACAATTACTATGATTTTTGTGTTTTGTAATTTGCCTTCATCTGGAATAAGATAATAAGTATTAAAATATGATATTCATAGAAAAAAATATACCCTAATATATAATAATTACACTAATCTTTCCCGTAACATCACCATGATTATTCTCTAATATTCCGATTACAGTTGTAAATTACACATCTTTAATATACTTTTCAATAAATAAGCAGTAGTATTGTGCTAAATACACACACAAACAACAATTTAGATACTACTTTACTAAAGTAAAGTAGTACCTATCTTGACTAAGACTTGGTCGTATTATCGTAATAAAGAACATAAAGGTAATTAAAGCTCTAAAAATCAACAAAGTTAAATCGTTTTAGTATTTTGAACACTAATAGTGATCTTTCTTATTTAAATATTAATAAGTTTGTTAACAACAAAGTTAAACTTAGTCTTTCTCTTTTTCCGTCAACCTTCCCCTCTATTGTGTTGTTTAAAAAACTGCCAAGGTGTTCTATTATATTTCCACGTCTATTCTCGATCGTCTTCAAAATGTTTCGCTTATACAGCCATAATAATAACTAACTAAATGCACTCATCCTATACTAATAATCATATTATTAGTATAGGATGAGTGCATTTAGTTAGTGACCTTCGAATTAGGTAGCCATGTCCCGTCCATAGCAGAAAATGGAAGTGGCATTAAATGTCAAAATTTGTGTAGTGTGCTGTACGTGTGCTTCCTCGTCCCCCGCCAAAAGTGGCAAAATTTTCTGAACAGGGATTTTGACATATGCTCTCTCCATTCTATCTTCTCAATGCTTAGAGTAGATCGAATAAAGGGAGCATGTGTCAAAATCCCTATGCAAAAATTTTCGCCTCTTTTGGCGGAGGACGAGGAAGCACACAGAAGCACATGTATAGCACACTACAAAAATGTTGACGTTTATCGCCACTCCCATTTTCCTATCGCTATGCGTGCATGCAGCATGTCCATACATTTGCAAATAAGTCACACGTACGTACCCCATACACACACTATTTCGCATTTTTACGAGTAAATATGATCTGTCAGTACGTCAAAATACACAACTTTAAGGGCATGACATAGCTAAAGTATTCTTTAGCTTACTAACTGAGTGCACTAATCCTGTGCTACTAATATTATGGTTGGTTCAACTATGTAAGGATGAATATTTTCTTTAATGTTTGTTGGCCCTTTCATACAAAAACAAATTGATTTTGACGAAACTACAATAGTATGACTCATATATTCTGATAAAGGTATAATTTTATAGCCTGACCAGGAATATATGGGACCTCGCCATATTGCGGAAAACAACTGGAACTAATTTCTTTTACTGGCAACAGAAACCTCAAATCATCATTGACATGTCATCAATTGTCATAATGATTAGTGTCAAAGTGGACGCGTAATCTAATTTTCGACCAAGTGCAATTTTTATGTGATAAAAATACCGAGAACTATTCGTTTTCGTAAAGAAAAGTGGTTTAACATGGTGTTGTAGTGTTTTTCGACAAGAAAGTCTATGTGATCACCAGGTTTGTTTAAATTAATTACTGATATAGTTGTGATCACGAATTTCTGGTATGTCACATAGTGCGAATAGTGAAAATTGGCTACTGATGGATACTGAGAATATTTTAATAACGATTTTAAAAAATAATTATAATAAATACTTATTTTGAGTTTTTTTTTCTTTATTTTAACCCTACTTAGATATTTCAACTAGAATAGTTCATAGAGATTTACAGGATTTCCTATACATTATTTAAAATTATGATAAAATTATAAATAATATCATTTAGAAAAACAATGTATTAATGTTACTTTCACTCGTTTGTGTTTTTGCAAAAATGTTGTGTTTTGGTCTAAAATTTAAGGCAAATATTACAAAGTGTTACTGAATTTTATAAGTTCTCAATTCGCAAGTGTTCTCTCGTGTTCTTTTATAGTAAAATTTGTTATTATAAGGCAGCAGGCTTAAAAAATTAACATGAATGTAAACATATAAAAAAATGTTTTATGTTCAGCTGCCAATCAAAGTGGATTCGAAGCGCCCTTAATTCAGGTCCCATATATTCCTGGTCAGGCTATAAATATAAATGTTTTTTTTTAGATAGGTAGGTACTTTAATGAAGTAGTATCTTGAATGTTAATTGTGTACCTATTTAGCACAATCCTACTGCTTATTTAATAAGAAGTATATGAAACATGTGTAATTTACAATATATAATAACTAATGTAAAAGATTAGTTATATATTGGGTGAAAGATAAGTTATTATGTATATATGAGTAGTTATTATTATGTATTACTCAAATTAATTCTTTAACGTATTTGAGAGAAATTAAAAGAAACAGCATTTTTTCTTTGCAATTTTTTACTAAATGGTGCAACTGACGAACAAAGGTTTTTTTTCTGCAAATAGTGTAAACTTAGCTCCAAAAGTTTGTACAGTCATCCTCCGGATAAAATGTTTATCTGCCGAATACGGTTTTTAGGACATTTTATATATTTTTCCAAATTCACTTTTGCAAATTTTTGGCTTATTGTTCACTCCCCAAAAATATTTTTTTGATGAATATCATATTTTGATACTTAGGTATTATCCTATTCCGGACGAAGGCAAATTAAAAAACTCAAAAATCATTAAAATTTTCTCAGCCGTTCTTGAGTTATAAGTGGTGTAATTAACACGACTTTCTCATATGTATAATATAGATGATATGAGAATCTGAAACATAATTTTAATATATTTCAAATGTCTGTCTACCAAAACACTCAACTGTCTAGCAATCACGGTTTTTGATATACAGCCTGGTGACAGACAGACAGACTTTGGAGTCTTAGCAATAGGGTCCTGTTTTTACCCTTTGTGTAAGAAACCCTAAAAACTGCACTCTTGGCTAAGAAGTTTTAAAGTAGGCACTGCTGAAACTTACAAAATTGTTTTTCTGTCCAAACATTCTTGGAAACATCTTGACACAAAGTTTGCTGAGTAAATCACACTTGCGTGAGTAGGAAGCCAGTATTTTCCGACCACAATTCATTTCCTTCTCCTTTCATCTCTAAGGGATCTTTCAGAAATTAAAAATAATAATAATTCTATTCTATTATTATAGAATTGAATTATTATTATTTTTAATTTATTATTTTTAACTATCATTAAATCTATCTATGGTATGTTTTAATATTGTTAATTTATCTAACTCTTACTAATCACTAACTAAGTTAGTTACCATTGTTGTCCCCACACTAGCCCTATGAAGAAAACTCTACTTATGTATCGTCTACTTGTCGTAATAACCTTAAAGATGAAGAAAATGTTTTTGGCAATACAGCATGACATATATGAAAATGTACTTATGATAAGCGCTTTTTGGGACCGAAAAATGGACAATTTACCATTTTTAATCATTTACACGGAGATGTTTGTTGCGACAGTTTCTGTCCAAGGGCGTGACCCTATCCAAGTAGTTTTATATAAGCCGTCAAACTATATGGGCAACATTTTTGCTCTACATAATATGTGAATAAATTAC
The DNA here is from genome assembly GCA_949316185.1 of Pyrausta nigrata. NCBI lineage: Eukaryota > Metazoa > Arthropoda > Insecta > Lepidoptera > Crambidae > Pyrausta > Pyrausta nigrata. The sequence goes on from OX438943.1 coordinate 3,253,980, forward strand.
TAAACTTTTTTAGCGTTTTTTTTTAGTCGGCGATAATCAACATAGCATGTTTTCTGAAGATAAAGGAGATGATACAATTTGGGCTACCTCTTGTAGAGTCAGAACTCAGAGTTTGTTCAGTTAACTAAAAACCACGAAAAATCGCCTAAACTCCCTAAAAATATAAAAAAATTATATCTTGCCGTTTTTGACGCATAAAAATATTTTTCATTGTTACACATTCAATAATGATGGCAATTTCTATCGCCATATTTGAGAACGTTGTGAAATCAAAATGAAGTGTAATCTAACAATAATTCAAAATAAACCTAGTTTATATTGTTTTACTTTAACTGTTAGAAAACTATGTAATCAATAATCTTTTCATTAAGAGAGAAATACAAGTTAAATTATGAAACTGTTATTTTATCCGAATTTACATGCAAAGCCAAATAAGTTTTCTGAACGATAAGCGTCTAAAACATTTGGTTCCAAGTGTAAAAAAATGAGCTGTCACCTATCATTTGTGTCATTATGAAATGGTATTTACAAAATGTATAAAAAAATATCAAATGTGCACGAAAACAACGAAGAAGTTGTAAAATAAGTGTGAGTATAAGGTTTCATAGCCTTTTTCCTATTTTTGGTGAACTGTACAAGAGATGGCCAAAGTTCCATAGAAACCTGGACCATCTCCTTTAAGATTATTTTATATTTACAATTTAATATGACGTGACGTTTTTATTATATATATATATATATATATATAAATTACTTTTAGTACTATTTACATTGCTTTTAATTAAGTTTTAGGTTAGTTTATTGTATATTTAGTAAAATATTTTTTTTGTGTGTAAATACAATGTACTTATATTTGTGTATACATATGACATGATGTTTGTATTTATCGCCTGCTTTTAATTTCAAAAATCAAATAGTCGAAATTTGTGAGAGGTACCTACCAGCACAGAAAACATATCTTATCGATATCATTAAGTTGACGAGGTACATCACTATTGGTTTGACAGTTCCTAAATTTTCTTGCTTATGTTGTTAGTAATTTTCTTTATGTTAGGTTGGTAGAATCTAAGTTCACGATCTTGAAAACGGCAGATGAGACTGCGTTTGCATATTGCGCGTACTCTACATTATAGTGCTCTACGTTCCCAGCCAGTGACGTTTCGTTTCCTGGAAATCCTAAATTCTTTTTTTCTGCTGTGGTGACTGGTGGTGTTATTTTGTGAAGAAAGACTTTTATGCATACTCTTTCTTTATAATTTGTGAAAAAGACAGCGAATAAATGCAGGTAGGTATTTTATTGATATTCTAACCACATGCCCATGTATCATGTATGTAATATAACAGATTGACCGGTGTTTCTGATGGTGGATGATGAGACCTCGCCTCGCACATACCTACTAACATAGTTTTGTATGTTGTATTGTAGTAGATTGTAGATCTCTGCTGCGCCGTGTCTGATTTTCCAGGAATCAGTAACATGATCATAGTCACAGATATTATTACTATCTTAGAATAATAACACCTACTATGTATATGTAATAGTCATGGTGTGTTGATTTGTGCCTATTTGTTGCAGATCGCCATGCTGGAAGTAGGTACTGTATTAGAATTGTCTATTCTATGCAAGACATGAATGCAAGAAGCTTAATAATGCTCAAATGTTGAGGTAAGTATGTGGCCAGCACATCAGATTACATTAAATGTAATCTAATCATTAAATGTAATCATCTGCAGTTGAGATGTATGCTTACAGGATAATTTGGAACAAAAAAATTTTTTGTTACAAATTGACCTGTAAGCATACATCTCAACTAGGGTTGCCAGGCCATAAAATGCAAAGGCCGGACTGCGCACTATATAAGGCCGGACATTTTGCCCTAAAAGCCGGACATGTTTAATTTACTACTAAATAAATTATTACCACGCGCGGGCAGTGGAGCGGGGAAGTCACGCTCAGTTTGCTCTCTTGTCCGCTCGGGCGCGTACGAATCGCCACTCTGACAAAAAACCTGACAAAAGCCGGAGAGGCCGAACACGTACATATTTGGCCGGACGCGACCGCAAAAAGCCAAACATGTCCGGCTTTAGCCGGACACCTGGCAAGCCTAATCTCAACTGCAGATGCCACAGTATTTAACCTTGCCTTGCTCTTGTCCATAGTTACATTTAAATCCTCTTTGTAAAATTTATACAAATAATCTGCACTGGGCTGGGTAGAGTAAATTTAGGTTTATTTTAATTTTAGGTGATGGCACATCATAGTAATTATAAAGGTGAAGAATACTCTAAGTGAATCTTAGAAATTTAACAATGCCTGAGCTGCCTTTAATAGAGGTAACTTCTTTTTTTTTTAGTAGATATAAATGTAGGCAATATACAGTAAATTGTCAATAGTTGGTTATCATGAAGTATATCAAATTAAACGCGGCACTATAAACATGGTAGTGGAACAAGTAGACATATTTTTGTGTTCTCTGAGTGAGTTAGCAAGAACTGCATTATATGTAATAAGTTATAAGTAAATAGGATAAGTATATATTATTTTTACACTATTGAATTAGGTTAAGTAATAAATAAACAAATAAAAACATAAAAGTCACAATGATAGAATATTAATAAATTGTTTTAACTATCACACCAATTACCTAACCCCAAACTACGAGTGAGCTTGTGTTATGGGGATTAGGATAATGGATAGATATACTTATATGTATTTGCATATAGCACTAAATCTTTATATTTTCAATTGAATATAAACCATGGTACCTACTTTACAGTAGTTGAATAATGATTATCTGGTTTTTTTAGGTCATGGAGCCCCTCTCTAATGAGATAACATTACATGACACACCAGAAATTGGATTGGTCATAACTAACAATAATAAAAATGAAACTATACCTGACATATGTATTTCACAGGTAATTAAAAATATTATTTACCTAATGCATCAACCTAAGAATACACTCTGATTGTTGCTAAACAGGTAGGTAGGTAATATCAAAAGTTTGTGGAACTATTTTTATTCTCATGTTTTAGGATGACAAGCTCTGTAATAATAATAAAGAAAACCCACCATATAATTCAGGAAATAATGCAAATATGGAATATTTAAACAACTCTGCGCTTGAGGTGATTTCAGTAGAGGTAAAATGAACTTCTCTTAATGTTTTAAAATTGGAGTCTTGTTTTATTGATGTACATTATATATTATTCCCCTTTTAGATAATGGATTGTCCCGAGAGTCCCAATGAGAATAATAAAACCCAAAGTAATACAAGTCACATCATGGATGAAAGAGTTATTAATGTAACTGATCAGACTGATACAGGGGTAGGTCATTATTATTATGTGATTTTAGTAAGGAGCTCATTTTAAAATAATTTTCCTTATGCATTGTTAAGTAATTATAACACATATTTGAAATTTCCTGGAGTCATTATGTTATTATTTTTTTAGATAGCAGATTCCCCCAAGAGTCACATAGATACTAACAATACTCAAGATAGTATAAACAGCACACTGGATAAAAGAGTTAGTGATCAGATTGTCTCAGAGGTATTTTTTTTTAAGTTTTACTGTGGGCTCAATTCCAATGCGCCCTGTCTAAGATTAAATTTAGGTTCAGTCTCTCTCTTTCTCTATCAAACAAACGAAAAGAGACAGACTACAATAATTTAGAAACGTCAAATTAAGTGATGCGATTTCTAACGTATTTGTACAAGTTTTTGCGTGTTTTCGTCTAACTTTAGTCCTCATCAAATGACATCTCTACTAAATTGTCTATGGGTTCTCTAATTTTCTTAGCAACAGACAGCTGTTTAGTCTGACGTTACTAAATTATTAGTCTGTCTTTTTTCGTTTGTTTGGCAGAGAAAGAGAGAGACTGAACCTAAATTTAATCTTAGACAGGGCGCATTGGAATTGAGCCCTGTGTATGTTATTTTATATTACTTTTAAAAAATTATGACAAGTTATAAATAATATAGCTAGATTAGTTCTTAATTCTTATTATTTTTTGAAATACTTAGCTGTAAGTAATTTAATTTGTTTTAGTTCGCTTGCATCATATTTAAACTAAAAATATTATAAAAGAGATACAGTTTAAAAGTTTGTATGTATGTTTGTAAGAATTCCTCTCTGGAATCACAGAACCGATTTTGAAAACTCTTTCACCAGTAGAAAGCTACATAATTCCTGAGTGACATAGGTTATATTTTTTTAATTTTACCTCTCCGAAGCTAGTGCAAGTTGCTAGTCAAAAATATACATCAGTTGAGAGTGATATTTAAAAAAAGCACTGACCTCGATAATACAAGTACGCTGGACTGCATACTGTCAACCTAAAAATAAAGCCATTTGATTATCGCCATTTTGGCGCTGACGGCTTTAGTGAGCGTGTGGTGACCGTCCACGGAACTAATAAAAGTTGACATAAACATATGCAAGTTGCTCTATTTTAGTTCCTTAGACACTCGGTGGGGGCGCTTTGATTCGGCACAATTATCTGTCATTTCTCAGAGAATGTTTAGACTAGTACTTATTTTGTGGTTTAGTCCAGCATACTTGTATTATGGAGGTCAGTGTAAAAAGGATTTAGGGCGTTTTAGAGTCGTGCGGATTTGCTTACGCATGCGGAATTAAGATACATAATTTGTGATTCGTAAACAAAGTCTTTTGACATCACAGGTTATGTAGCTCAATCCCGTGTGCGTGATCCAATCCGCACGACACTCTAAAAACGCCCATATTGTGTTGTTTTAGGTGACCATACCACCAAATGACAATGAGAAAAATCCTGCAGGAAATTCAGATGACCATTCAAGTATGATTAAGGACACTGTCGTCAAAGCCTCTTCTGATGAGGATGTAAGTTTTTTTTAAAAGTGAATTGACTTGATGATATAAATTGGAATTGGTTATTTTTCTTGCTATCAGTCATTATTTGCTTATTTTGCTGTTTTAAAGCGAAGTTCGTTATCGCTAACCAAATGTATGAAACTGACATAAGCCATCGAAATATCCTATGACATGCGTACATTTTGTTAGCGATAGCGAAGTTCGCTATAGAAAGATTGCATCTTGTCTAAGGGTGACGTACTGCCGAATGTTCTGCAATACGGAATAGTTTATTTTTTTAACTAATGATTGAAATAGTTTTGATAAGCATTTTGCGCTTTCCGTGTAGTTTGGAACTTGAAAATTTTACTTTGTAAATAAGTATTTGATTCTTCCAGGTAAAAAGTTCAGCAAATGTTAAAGGAGATCCTCAAGGCGTTTCAGATAATAGTTCCAATATGAAGTTAGAGCATGTAAGAAACATTGTCAATTTTTATAGCAGAATGTAGACAGGTATCATAGTAATTTCAGACAAGTATGTTAGTCTTTGCTTGGCAAACTTTGTAATCTATCTATTCATAACTTTAATAAAATAATACTAGTGACAAAAATAATATTACTTAGTATAAAAAGTTGCATAGATAGATGTTAAACGTATAAGTATATATGATAAACTACCTACTACTAGGTTGTTATTTTGTGCCTATATCTTATTTTTAAATTAATAATTTCGTTAAAAAAGAATGTCAAGATTGTTTACAATGTTTGCCAAGCAAAGAAAAATAGATTTGATCAAAAGCTTGCTTAAAAACACAGGGTGAAGTCAATTAAATTTTAATGATCCTGTTTTTTTTAAAGTTGCACATAAACATGTGATTTAAACCTTACCTTACCTCTTGCAGATTATGTCACTGAAAGTTGTCTTGAAGCGAGCCAAATATATTGGATGCCCTAATTGCAACCTAGTGTTCTTCAGGCCGAAGGACTTAAAACTCCACTCGATTAAACATCTTCTCCCATCGTAAGTTAAGTTTATTATTTGTATAAGTATAGTATAGTTGTCGCACTGTAAACCAACTTTGCATGAGAACAGTCCAGTTTGTCTGTCATTGTTGCAACGAAAACAGTATTCCATAATCAGTATTTGAGTGAGCACTAATACAATAATAATAATGATTATTATTTTATTTCGTTTAAAAACTTATACATAGGTACATAGTTGATTGAGGTATATACAGGTAGGTACAATATGACAACAATTTAAGCACTAAAAATACTTCATTACTATAATATCATTGGTGTGAGTCATTAATATGAACTTAGTTAAAGATATAAAATGGGATACTGTCTAAGATTAAATTTAAGATCAGTCTCTCTCTTTCTCCGCTAAACAAACGAAAAGATTACAACAGACTACAATAAACGTCAAATTTAGTGATGATATTTCCTACGTTTTTTTACAAGTTTTTGCGTGTGTCAGTCTAACTTTAGTCATCATCGAATGACATCCCTACTAAATTGACAACATTTCAAAAAATTTACATGCACATTTTTATTTTTTTCCTTATAGTTCATTAAAAAAGAACACATACGTATTTTTTCTTTTTTATTTCTTTCCATTTAGTCCCCTTGAATTATTATTTTTTAAACTCTATTCTAAAAGAGCGTAAGTACAAGAGTAAGGATGTGACAACTTCACGCCTTTGCCATAATATTCTAAATTAAAAAAAATAACTGACGTCTATAGAGTTGTATGTTGTAGAAGTAAGATATCGACACGTATATCAAAATACAATACGTCTAAATGAGGAAGAAGATAATAATCTTAGTGAGTATGTTTATCCAAACACAACTTTACTAAGTAAGTAATATCAAAATACAAAAAGTCTTAATGAAGTTGATAAATAATCTTAGTGAGTTGTATATCTAAACACAATCCTACTAAGCACGTATATCATAATACAAAAGTCTAAATGAAGAAGTAGATAAATAATCTTTTAATTAACTAAACACAACTTTACTAACAATAGCTTACGTTACAATTTTCTTTACTTAAATTTTTATGGTTTCTAAAATCAAATGAAACATCAATAATATTATGATAAAAGGAACTTTAATGATTTCGTCACCAAACTAGATAATCATTTAAATGCATGTGTATTTTTAGCATTCCTAAATATACTATACTAAAACTACCGATAACTTCGCTTCTATAGAACAACACTACGATTATCTCTTCTCTCACTCACTCATCACAGTGTCAGTGTCAAATATCAATTTCAAAATGACTGCTATCTTGCATGTATTGTAAAATACTTTTTAAGTCAGACCAGATAACCAAGCAAAGGCATGTCCCTTTATAATGCCGGTATCATATGCACCTATCAGTTTTTTTCAAATATCTCTAAATTTATAGCGTAAAAAAATATTAAAATTATCGCCAAATCTCGAAATGGTTTATTAATTTTAGTACCTTTATAAAATTGAAATGTTGTCAATTGCCTATGGATTCTTTTATGTCCTTAGCAACTGACATCTGTACCGTTACCATGAGTTTACATGGTAACGGTACTGTTTTGTCTGATGTTTCTAAAATGATAATTAGCAGCTTGTAGGAGGGCCACGTGTAAACTTGCTGGACTATAGTCGATTATACGTATTCGAAAATTGCAGTGTATACAAAGATAGTTTGATGTAACTTACCCTGGGCGCAATAACGAATCGTTCTGCATTTAAATATCCCGTAGTCAAAATTGAGCTTAAGCGATTCTATCGTTTACAGAAAGAAAGACAGTGACGATTCGGCCGGCAGATTCGTGAAGCGCTTCACTTGCGACGTCTGCGAGGCCAAGTTCGTTCTGAAAAGCACGCTCGAGGCGCACGCGCCGCTGCACGCGCCGCTCCCGCACCGCTGCCGCTGCGGCGTCGGCTTCTACCGCGCGGACGACCTCGTCGCGCACAGGAACCTGGTGCACATCGCCGAGATACGCGACGAGTACCTGAATACCGGCCTCACCGACCGCCAGCAGAAAGCGTTCAAACACGAAATATGGCAGCCGAACATCGCCTATTCGCTCAAGAAGGAACCCAAACAGGCGTCGGAAACAAAAAAAAAGAACATCGCCTATTCGCTTAAAAAGGAACCCAAATCGGAAACAAAAAAGAAACGCCAAATACGAAGCACTGTAACGCGACCCGAATCGTACACTTGCGAGGAGGAGAAGCTGATTGTTAAGAACGAAGACCGCACGTTCAGTTGCCCGATCTGCTTCAAGAGGTTGAAATCGAAGGAGGGAACCGTAATTCATTTGAGGACGCACAGCGGCGTGAGGCCGTACCGGTGCGACGTCTGCGGCAAGAGATTCTCGCAGTCGGCGGGGCTGTACACGCATCAAAAGATACACAACGGGGTCAAAGAGTTCAAATGCACCGTGTGCGGTAAAGAGTTCGTCTCCAAAAGTAACATGTGGAATCACGTCCGCACGCACACTGGGGAAAAACCTTTCAAGTGTTCGTTCTGCCCGAAGAGTTTCAGCGACCAATCGGCGCATAGACGACACGAGCGCACGCACACTGGCGTCAAGCCCTACGCGTGCAAGTTCTGCGGAATGAGGTTCAGCGACGCCAGCGGCCTCATCGCACACGAGCGACGCCACGACGGTTCCAAACAACACCAGTGCACGGAATGCCACAAACTGTTCTGGACGAAACACGACCTCAGAAAACACACTGAGACCGTCCATGGATACGAAAAGAACTACTCATGTGAAATATGCAACAAACCGTTCGCCCTCAAATCGTACCTTTATGTGCACATGCAATCGCACGGAAACATCAAAAGGTTCGAGTGTGATTATTGTGGGTTCCGATCGAGAATGAAATCCAACCTAATGAAGCACATACAGACTATACACTTGCGTGTCAAAGCCCTAAAGTGTTCGGAGTGTGGGTTAAAAATTTTTTGCGCTAACAAGCTGCGAGCCCATCGCACGAACGTACACATTCGTCCTCTCAATTACGAATGCGATGTTTGCGGAAGGAAGGAATCCTTAAAAAGCTTGCTTTTCAAACATATTATTGCCAAGCATTCGGCGGTGAAATGCGAGCTATGTACCAGGAGATTTGCGAATAGTGCCGACTTGAGAAAGCACGCTGAAAAAGGCTGTCACAAGTGTCACTGTGGGAGATATTTCACTACGCCCTCAAGTCTGGAGTCTCATAAATTGGTACACGATTCTTCACAACCTTATTTGTGCAGCTTCTGTGATAAAAGGTTTAAGACAATGTATATGTTGAAGAAACATTATTTGAGTGTTCATGAGAATAGTGAGAAGTATGAGTGTGATGACTGTGGCATAAAATTATCCAACAGACAACAAATAACCAACCATATCCATCAAACACATTCTACAGTACGTGTGTATTGTCACATCTGCAAAAAAAGTTTCTTTTCGGAATACGAATTGAAAAGACATAAAGCAAAAAAACTTTGTAATAATAATCAATACAAATGCGGTTCTTGTGGAAAAGTATTTCATTCAAATAGTAAGTTGTTACGCCACTTACAATTCCATGATGTACCCAAATTTCATTGCGACCATTGCTCTCGAAAATTTAAAACCAAACCTTTAGTCAGGAGACATATTAATCTTTGCCATAAACATATATTGCGTATTAAGCGACACCATACTAAATGATATTAGATTAAGATTTCAAAGACGACGAATTAGTAACAAGTATTAAAGTGACTATTTGTTAAACATCTGCTAGAGTCTCCAAATCCATGGCATGAATGTGCAAGAAACTGTCGGGAATTAAATGCATCCTCAGCCTAACAAATATTATTTGTAAATATCACTTGCAAATAGAAAACCAATCTAGACGCGAAATAGTGAGCACTCTTGATCAAAATTAGTATAAGAAAAACACTGTGAGTGTTTAAAAAATATTCAAAACTATACAAAATTAGTATCATAAAAAGTGTTAACTGGTAAATTACGTAGTTTTAAGAACTTAAAATATTTTTATAATCGAATGCTAACTATGCACAATAATAGCGCAAGTATACAATATATATAGCGTAAGTATACAACTATAAATTTATTTAAAGGGGTAACCCCTTTAAATAAATTTATAGTTGTATATTTCCTTTTCATAAAGTAAAACTTAAAAATTGTTGTATTAACCCCACAGTGTATTATTACAAACCCCAATTCTGTCTCATCTTGCTTTGTTTTTAAATCCAAGAGCAAAATTATTACAATCGTCAAAGTTAACTCCCAATTTGATATTTTGTGGCTAGGGTGGTCCCAAGTACTGACGACAGCACAACAAGCATGAATATTGTGGTATCTTATGCAGTTGTTACAGGGATCATTTTGCAAGAAACATATTTGGTGTTATTACAAAAAAATTTGACCAGGTTTAAAATGGGTCTAAATATTAGCCGACAACAGAGGAATAAATGACACATTCGTGACATAACCTAATTAATTCGTACTAAGTTTTTAGAATAACGGGGGTAGAGTCTGTGCATATACGGTATAATTGTTTTTTTAGCCGACTGCGACAGAAGGAGGCTTATGTTTTTTCGAGTGTGTGTATGTACGGCCACAATCAATGAAATGTATACAAATAAGTTTTTATGCCATTGTTTGTAATAAGGTCTTTGTAGATGTATACTATACATATTCATGCTTATGACTGTAACCAAAGCTGTGTGTAAGTTTGTCATATATGAATACCCATTTCATTGGCATGTCACGTCCTACATTCCAAACGGTTGAACGGTTTTTGACAAACGAGTTTTTGTTGAATTCTTCAAATTGCGGCGGTGACGCTATATACATATAGTGCTATATACATTTTGAAAATGAAAAAAGAAAGGAAAAATGGGGGAGGGGATTGTTTTTTCTTACCATGCATTATAAGTATCAAATAAAAGCGAAAAGTGAAAAATAATAACACTTTTCGGAGAATGAAGAAGAAGGGTTTTTTGTAATTATAATAATTATTACTGCCGTTGAAATACTACATGTGGCATGGGAAGGAGTCCACCCTCGACAGGCGAGTGCCGAAACCCCGTGTCTATACATGCAGTATGGAGGCGCCGGGGGCGAGGCATCATGGAGCCGTTCCAGACTCGTGGTGCCGCTTTGCCTCAGCAGGTCCTGACCCGGCCTTCTGGGGGATGTCCTCCTGGGCTCCGAACAGAGGACTTAGTGCTAGGAGGGCATAAGGGCGCCAACCCTCATGTCGGTCAGCGAGAGGCATTTAATGAAGTGGATCGCGCCACAACCGGCACTCCTCTATCTCCGGAAGTGTTGGCAAATACAGGAGACGACAGCAGCTCTAATACGAAAGTCCTAACTCGCTTGGAAGCTTTCGAGTTGTTCAAAGGAAAAAGAGATCTTTGGCCGGCTGAACGGATGCGTATTCTCGTCGATCATTTTGGCCCTTACTACCAATTATCACGGGAATTATGACGAGTTTAAAGGCTCGCTTTTAGCGTTCTATTGTCAACTCACAACGTTAATGAGAAACTGTAAAGGGAACGAAGCTTTCTTTAGGAAAACTTGTAAAAACTGTCTCAGTGGAACCCTCATAAGTGGCCAACGTAAAATCGTAAGTGAAACATCTCCGAAGTCAAAAACAATGAAAATTTCGGCTCAGTACCGAGCACAGAAAAATCTGCAAGATGACACATCGAACAAAATAGAAGATTTTGTGGCATCCCTAAAAATAAATAATAAACATCTAACATCTTCGTCGGCCAAAAGTTAAGAAACTATAATTAATATGTGCCTAGAGTCTGAAACAGCAGCAACTGATATTCTTGACGAAATTAGGAATACTTCTTATATAAAAAAAACACGGTTAAGTGCGAATCCGTCTCGCGCACTAAGGGTTCCATACAAACAAAAGTTTTTTTCTACGATGTAACCACAGATTAGCGGTTTTCGTATTTTGTGCTTTGCTTGTGCCATTCCTTGTTTCTTGCCAAATTTCATGATTCTAGGTCTATGAGCCTTATTGACTTTATTACAAAAAAACTTAGTACCAGGTTTCAATAACCAGGACTTCTAATTGGTCGGCTAATATTTAGTCTTGGCTTAAACAAAACATTAACCGGTTCATATTCCCCTAAAATTTTACAAAATAACTTTTTTGACATTACCTACATTGACGTAAAGCTTGATTTTTTTGCAGCTTCGAGGGACCGGAGACATTAAAGGGAGGGACAAGTTTAAATTAACATTAAATAAGTGCATAATATGCACTTATTAACTTTTATTCAACTTGATACTTCCACTTTTATTCCTAAGAAAAAAATATTTTTTAAAATTAATATGCAGTCCAAAGATTACAACTAATAAACAGTAATTTGACCGCAATCTCACCTGATGGTAAGTGATGATAAGCGTCTTGAAAGAAAGAATGACAACAAGCAAAGTGATGCTATAAGGGTTCCTTTGTCCTTTTAAGGCATGGAACCATAAAAATGAGATCAAACAAAAACTGGCTACTTATAAAACATAATGCATTTGTATAATAAATAAAATACACTGTGCACCCATAACGATTCGCATTTACATTACAATTAAAAAAGCTGTTGTAATTTCTACTTCCCACCGTCCTGTGCCTTTAATAGAGTTGATTATTATACTTATTGAATATATTATGATATATGTAAACGTTAATTATGTATGACTAACAAAATGTTTTATTTGTGAATTGTGATAATACTGATTGTTATTTCTGATACGGATGGATAGACAAACAAGACTTAGGTCTCATTTTTTTGACTACTATAATAAGTCAGCCTATTAGATCCCACTGCTGGGAAAAGGCCTCACCTCAACTATGAGGAGGAACAAGCCATACTTCACCACGCGGGTTCAGTGCGGATTGGTAAAGGGGTGTGTATGTAAGGCAAGTGACAAACCTTACGTCAGAAGTTATCAAGCCGCCCTAGGGCCTCTGACTAGGCTTAACGACTAATACCACAGATATTAGCCGGGACCAACTGCTTAACGTGCCTTCCGAAGCACGGAGATGCTTGTCATGGACGTCACTTAAATGGTCGGAATGGTCACCCATCCAATCACGACCGCGCCGTAGGTTGCTTAACTTTTGGTATCACTACCAAAGCGCTGCCGCCACTGCGCCACAAGCACCTTAACTTTTTGACTACTAGTCTAATGCTTTTCTTCTAAAACACCGTCTAGTGAAGTTCCTAATCATTAAATACACCGTCCCATATTGATATGAGTTTACCAGTAAGAAGGTAATCATTTTTAAAATCATTACAAATAAAACATACACATAGCAGCCGGTGACGCACCTTCACAACGCGACTTTTTTAAGTCTTTCTAACAAGTGGTGTAATTATTTCTGATTGGTAGACGTTACATTGCCGATTTAAACACAAGTTTGCCTGACTTTGACGCCTTTCGTGGAAAACATTCCTGCATTTATTACTATTGTTTTTAGGTTTTTCGACGTAAGTAAATTCGGTTTATGTTATGCTGTTTTGTTAATGTGATGTAGTAGTAGATTATTTCTATAATATAAATCTAATATAAAAAGTTATACCTAATCTTATTCAAAATCTACTTATGTTGAGTTAGTGAAAAGCGAAAATAATTTGCATTTTATATTAAGATTACTAAATGCTATAATTACCAATTATTTGTTAAGGTAATTATACTATTACGAATATATTCTAGATATTTTTAAAATAGATTATTTTTTGTTGAATAAATTACGTACCCACGCCTAGCTTGTAAGAAAAACTATTAAAACTGTTTCATTTAATGAAGTATTCGACGAACTGTAATGGTTGATTTTAATCGTGAGTAGACGATACCGAATTTATTCTATTACAAAATATAAATCATTTTGTAAAGAAAAGAAGCTTGTTTTATTTTTCAAACTAAAGTTAAACTACAACTAGTCTCTAATTTAGGTAATTATTCTCTAATAAAAATAATTACCTCAATTTTGTTAGTTATTAAACTGTGCCCTAATATCCTAAAGACCGCCATAATTCTTTCACAGTTTTCGTATCACACCCTCTTTTATTTTCCGCAATAAGTACACACTTATTGATATGTCCTAATGTGACGCAGAAACTGTTGTATTCATAACTCTATGGGCTAAAGAATAGAGTCGCGGGTTGAGCCATCGATTGGGGTGGAAGCCGTCGACGCGGCGAATGCGTCGAGGGCTGCCGCGCCGCTCGATACGCGCGGCGCGCGCGTACCGTGCGGCTGGGGCCCAGTGTGCCGGGCCCGCTCCCCGACAACAGCCCTGTGCGACCCTGGACTTGTTCAAATTCGAATTTGGAACAACGCTTGCTAAAAAAATAATTAGAATAGTAACAACGAATATTCCACCTGTTTAAACGTTTATTTGTAAGTACGTTACCTAATTCAAGTGAAAACGTTTATCAAGGTGCAAAAAGATAAGCAAATCCTTAATCGCAGTGAATCGAGATTGAATAACGAGATCTCGTTTGTTAGCTGAAGACTTAAAATTAAATTGATTCATCTGAGATTTAAAAACAAAAGTGAAACAAACATTCGCTGAAAGTGTCAATTTTGGCGCGCTTCCTAAAAACTTTTTGGAGGCGGTACTGCATCCAGCCAGTAAAAAGTTTGAATCGCAATGAACGAACTCGACTTGATCAAAGAGGTTGAGAAGCGGCCGATTCTGTACGACAAGTCCGTGAGTGGATTCAACAAAACCAAGCTTCGGGACGATGCGTGGAAAGAAGTGCAGGAAGCTCTGAATGTTACAGGTAAGTAGCACTGTTTAATGCAGATAGGTTCGTGCAGTACAGCTGAGCACACTATGAACTTGAGTAAGGCAAAGTTAAATAAAGTGCGCGTTCTATAGTTCGACAAGTTCTTGCTCGACCCTCCTGCGGTCGCCAGCAGCAGAGGTGCAGGGGGCGAGGTACCTACGCTAGATGTCAGCCGGGACGGGTGATGTTGCGGGGAACGGTATGTCCCATGACAGTCGCGTGTAATTGGCGCTTCCTCGCCCCCTACACGCCCGCTCGTTGTGCACGAACATCTTGAACTAAGTATAGTTACTTTCCAATGATTTATGAAATCAATGTTATTTTCCAATGCACGCTGGGTACTATCCACGTGGTCCCGGGTTCGAATCCCGGGTGGCACCGAAAGTTTTGGGTTTTTCTGTCTTGAAATAACTCAGGTACAGCTCCGGAGTCAGGAAGTTGGTGGTGTTAACACCCCCGTGCTCGGGGGTGTTAAAACCCTTTAACGTTAAGCCTTTGGTCCTGCGCATGATCTCTACGGTCATGTCGGACTGCCGTCTCACCGATATACCTATGAAGGAACAGATAGTGCACCTGTGTATTGCGCACACACTTGTGCACTATAATATCTCCCGCGTAGTTGGCTAATTTCTGTTGAGTTTGGCCGCTGTACTCGAAATTCGGCTAAGAGGATATTATTATTATTTTCCAATACCTAATCTACCTACTTCAACAACAGAAAAAGCTTGATTACGTAATCTGATTCCATCTATGTACGCAGAAGCGGAATGCAAGAAGCGCTGGCGATCTCTACGTGACTCGTTCATAAAGCTGCAGCGCACGCACGGCGGCCGCACGCGCTGGCCCTACCACCACGCTATGCGCTTCCTGCTGCCGCACGTCGAGCCCAAGATGGAGACCAAGTGAGTATAGCCAGCTTATCAGACTGTACATTTTGAAGACATATTTTTATTGGTGGCGAGCAAACATAAGTTTACCACCTTGGGCTCACTGTTACAACTGCGTAAAAGATAGTACCTACCTACCACAGTGTTTACCATCACGTGCTGTCATTCGCATCGTAAAACATGGCAATGAAACTTTTCTGATGCCGCATGCTGCGGCACTTATACGCTTCAGCGGGCAAGAAATAAGTTTCTTACACCTGTTTAAAATTATACCAAGGAATAACAGAATATCACTCAAAACCGATCGATCAAACTAAGGGTAACCAACATATCAGTCAGACAGACTACATATTGTTTTGGATTCATTGCAAAATCGCCCTTATTATAACTGTATAAGATGTCACAGGATGTAACTTGATTTGCTGTCCGTACCTATATCTATTCGAAATACACCTAAACCCCCACACTTCATATTCCAGCGTATCAAAAAGGGACGAAGACTCTGATCCCGAGGACGAGCCACCACACCTACGTTCCATGCCAACAATGCCCAGCCTGCCCGACCTATCCTCCTTCGCAGAGTCCAACGATGATGACCAGGATTCCCAGCCGTCGCCGAAGAAGGCGCGATTGAACTCCACGGACGAAGAAAGCGGATGCCACTGCAACAGGAACGATCCAGACGAACTATTCCTGCTGAGCTGTGCTCCCATACTGCAGAGGCTGAGCGCAAAGCAGAACGCTGGCGCGCGGCTCAAGATACAACAGGTGAGTTGCCAACTATGATGACCAGAAGGTTATGTTGATCTCCACGGAAGAAGAGAGCGGCTGCTACTGCAACAGAAATGAACCGGACGAGCTATTCCTGTTGAACTTTGCGCCCATACTGCTGAGGCTGAGCACGAAGCAAAACGCTGGTGCGCGGCTCAAGATACAACAGGTGGGTCTCGAACTGTGATGACCGGGATACCCAAGAAGGCGAGACTGAACTCCACGGACGAGGAGAGCGGCTGGCATTGCAACAGGTTGTCGCCCAAAAAGCGAGATTAAATGCCACGTGGCTCAAGATACAACAGGTAATTCTCAATAATGACCAAGCTCCCAAGAAGGCGATACTGGACTCCATGGACGAGGAGAGCGGCTGCCACTGCAACAGGAGCGACCTGGACGAGCTGTGCAAAGGTTGCGCTCGAAGCTCTGCTCAAAGATAGGTTAGATGAATTGAAACGGGATTCGGTTCATTTGGATGCTAAGAGATTTCTGTTGCGAAAGTCATTTGCTTTATGACTTAGTTACTCGTGCTCATCACACAAACATTTGCCCCTTGCGAGATTTGGACCCGCTTTTGTAGACCGGAGCGCGAACCACTACACCAAAACGGTCGTCGACAGATATGGTTGATGTAAGGTTGTTTAGTTTTTTCGGAAGATAGAAACAGCTGCACACGTAACATAGCTACCTTTATCATCATCCTAGCGCTATCCCGGTTGTGCACTCGCACTCGCAGTGTCCAGGGTCCGCTGACCATATTCCAGGATGTAGCAGATCAGGAAATTACAGTAGAGCGACTGCCATCTGACCTTCGTGACCCTGTTAAGGGGGAACCTGACCAGTTTTGGATCAATGAATTGAAATAAAATAGTATTACCTTATTTCAATAAATTCAATCTGTTTCTTTGTTACATACTTACGTTACAATATGAAATAGTGGACCGACTGAACTGACCACGACATTATCGGATTAAACGTACTTACCTGACCTACTTGTAGTCCACTTGTATGGATAACAAATTTCTAGAAAGACATCCGGATCAAAAGTAAAAAAAAAACTTATAAAAATAACATAACACTGTGAGAGTTAGAAATAATAAAACTGTACCTATAGTTTTTTCGGGTGTTTGCTCCGCCTAATAAGCCTGTCCACGTAAAACGCACGTCATACGCATAAATTCTCATTTGATAGTGTCAGTATCTTGCGTAAATATAGAAACTAACGAAATTCGGATGACGCCCTCTTGTACAGTAAATCTAAAGGTACACTTCCGAGCAATTCGGCTTGTGGCTTAGGCTCGCCGCACGCGGCTAACATGGAACTAAGGGAGTGGATGAAACCCTTTCCAAGCGATGCGTAATCGGCGCATGCGGCCATTCCATACACTCCCATAGTTCTATGATAGCCGCGCGGGGCCTCCAGCCGCATTGCTCCGAAGTCTACCTTAAGCGTCTCTTAAAAACTTATTTCTTATTTTTAGGTGCTCTACGAGGCAGAATTCGGGTCACAATCAGAGTTGCCGTACGTCACGCCTCCTGGAGACGTCGTTGGAGTCCTACAGGATATACACGGACCAGTAGACTGAATTGGATTGACGTCGTAAAAAAACATAACTCTTTAACTTAATTGACTACCATTGAGCTTTAATTTTACCTTATTTCTCAGTGGGACAGCCTGTGATTGCCATATATTTGTCTTCGGTTGCAATTGGCTACAGTAAGATGTGTCTGTGGTGAGTCCGCCGACTGAAAAGTCATCCACCCTCATGGTACGCAAAATATGATTAAAAATGTGATTGCAACACTTAAGGAGATCGGAAGGAAGGGCGCCTCTAATTTTATTAAGAATTCCAACGAAAGTTATTTTTAATTGCCTTAATTTCATGGTTTATATTTTTAATGTCAATAATTTTTATGCCTTCAAGGGTCGAATCATCAAGCCTCAAGTTACTTTTGATGAAGTTCAAAGATACATGTTGCCTTGTCGTAGTTATAAATGTGACGACTTCCGTAGTAGGCATGGAAGATTTCATGAATAGCAGATGAAAAATCATATGAAATGAATTTCATTGTTCACACCTGCTATTTTTTTCATATAGACTGCTACAAATCGCACTCTGCGAAATCATAGATCATGCTCATTTCATTTCATTCATTGATGACTGCTTGGAGCAGAGCGAGTCGCAAGCGAGCGAGTAGGAATGATTTGCCCTAGGTGCGTGTTAGAAAAAGACAAACACACTAGTCATGCGATCATAGGTGACGATCGATACTGGGTGGGCATTTCAAGAACTTTCAACTTATGAACATAAAGTTTAGATTCGTTTGCCATAATTTTTCATGACAACCTTAATATGAAATTTCATTTTAGTAGCAAATTAGCAACCGTTCACAAAAATTCATATTTCATTATAAGTAGCAAATAGCAAAAAGTGTTACAATATGACACTGCGAAAAAAAAATCATTGCCAATGAAATTTCACATGTGATTTCATATGAAAAAAAATCATTATTTCATGAAATGAAAATGAATCAAAAGTAGCAATCATTTCCATGCCTATTCCGTAGCCGAGTTGCTCGCACACCGGTTTTTAAGGTGTCGCCAACTCTTGAGGTCGCTGGTTCCATCCCCGGTCGGGTCAATATACAAATTCACATTTTCTATATTATCTCGAGTCTGGGTTTTGTGGTACCTTACCACTTAGGTTGTACACCTTTGTTGTAGATTTCGATTACGCAAGTGCTTAAGCTTCTTACTTTTGGATCTGATCAATTTGTATGATCTTGTCAAATATTTATTTATTGAAGTAAGTTTGTAACTACGTATAATTAGCAGGTACTGAATGTGAAATCCGTTTATTTTGAGCTTCCGTTCTCCTAGATCATGAATGAATGTATTCATTCATGGACTGATTTAGTAATAATAATAACCAAATGACATTTCACATTCACATATTACCTACATTAGCTGAGATTTTCCCCGTTTTAATGTGTTTTAATATAATTTGACAATTATCACATTTCGGATTGACGTAAGCTGTTAAGTACGTTGTTAACGTAGGTTCTTAAAGACTTAAAGACTTATTTTAATAAATAACATGGATAACAATTTATTTATGTCAAGACATTCGATTAACTTATCAAATCTAGTCATCAACAGCTTGATAAATTAATATTTGTAAGGTTTCAAAATTTTGAAAATAAACACTAAAGCTATAACAAATTATTTCATTTATTGTCACTTGACTTGTCCCATCACATCCCACCAATTTAATATAATCCATATACAAAGGACCTTTAGATAGGTACCCATATAATTTAATACTCAGGTCATCAAGGTAAATACTGACTTACGAAATAGCAGAAATCTATAGCCTCTTGTCATACAAAATAATGGAAATTATCGCTAACGCATCTGAAAGTTTTTTTTTAATATATAATTCGATAAACCCAAAGAGAAACTTTAGGAGAGACGACAGCGAGAGCACATCGACCTAAACACTACGGTATCATAAGTGGTTGTCATAGGGGCCATTTTGCAACAAAAATGTTTAATCTGATAGGCTGGCTGGCTACTGCACGCACATAATACTTGTAAACGTAAGAGAGCCAAAATGT
This sequence comes from Pyrausta nigrata, assembly GCA_949316185.1. Classification (NCBI taxonomy): domain Eukaryota; kingdom Metazoa; phylum Arthropoda; class Insecta; order Lepidoptera; family Crambidae; genus Pyrausta; species Pyrausta nigrata. Next base: position 3,273,901 of record OX438943.1, read on the forward strand.
TTAGCACTTAGTTTAGGTTAACTGTATAGTTGCCTGAAATAAGTTATTATTATTATTAGGCAGGTTAAGCGTTGGACTTGACTAAGTACTTACTTAAATACCTAGGTAAGTTTCTGTACCGGATTTGGGCAAAGAAAGTTCTAAGGTTTTCCTACATAACATGGTTTTCATCGTAAACTTAGCGAAAGTAACAATAAACTTTATTTACGATACATATAAAGTTATATTAGTCTGTCAATTGTGTTCGTGAAAGGTTTAGGAAAATGCCTACCTACGCATTTACCTTCTGGGTGCTGACCAAGAAAACGTAATAAGACCCATAGACAGACACATCCGCACACAGCGTATCCGGTTACCAAGTAATGATATTATAGGAATACAATAAAAAGCTAATTTGCACCAACTTTTGTCATTGCACCAACCATCGAAAAAAAAACTTCGTTGTCATCCTCTAGGAAATAATGTTCCTTGGTTGTCATACTAAAATATCAGGTATGTACCTATGTGCCTCAATAATTTTATTATGAAAACGCGTGATATTGTTTTATGGCTACTTACTTTTACCAGAAAAACTATGTAGGCAAGGTAGCATCTTTATTTTATTATTTGTAAATACCGACTATTATTTTCTATGTCGAAAGTAAAATCTCCGTTTGGACCAATGAGAAATATAAAAAAATCGCAATAGGTTCTTTATGACGTTAAATGTATAAAATTTCTTTATTATAAAAGCAGAGAGAAGTGCCTCGTTGGTCTAGTGTTCTGCACGCTGTCTTCGACCACGACCGCGAGCCCAAAAACTTTCTGGGTCGGCCTAAAAGTTTCTGGGTTATTCTGTCTTGAAATAACACAGAAACGGTTTCGGATTCAGGAAGTTGGTGATGTAACAACACATCCTGTGCTTGACCTCTCTCCGGTCATGTCGGATTCACTGAAGATCATCGCTCAGCTCATCGATCAGCGATCATCTGAAGATTTACCCGCCTCACCGGACTTTGAGAGTAAAGGAACAGCAGTGGTTTAACTTATGCTGCTGCCATGCTTATTTTAACTACTTATTACACTATCCTATTTGTAGCATAGTAAGTAGGATCCTGCTCAGGCAATAGGAAGATGTAATCGAAGTTAGGATCCCATTTACCTTAGGTTCCTACCTTTCTAATTAGGAAGTTCGGAAGTAGGATGGTATAATTACTGCTTTATTCATTATACCAAAACTTTAGATTAGGATTCACGTTTACCTTTCGCAGAATGAACACCAGTCGTCGTCTTCACGTCACAATTTGGCGATAATCTGTTCAGTGAGTCCACCGTCGTTCTTTGTTAGTAAGTACAATCATGGTATGAATAAAACGGAAGCAGAGATTATTTATTTTTTGGTTAAAACTCTGTTTCCGTTGATTGGCACTTCCCTGGAATATTTTATGTGTCCTAAATGTCTTTTTATCTCGCACTTCCAGCGTCTTAAAATAAAAACGGCCTAAGTAATATTTTATTTAAGTTCGTATGACGAAATAGGTACTGTTAACCAGAACGTTAATTTAGATATGTTTTATTAATTACCATATAATTAACTTAGGGCTACTTAACCTGCGTATTTTGTTTCACATTCACGGTTTGAATAATACCCAAACAGCTCTAAAGTATTCCATTCGGAAAAACCGAACCAACAAAATAGGTTGAGCAGTGTGCCTATGCATTCACGATCATGTGCATTATTGTCTAATACTGAATCTTATCGCTGTTTGATAAGAACTACTTATTTTCTATTTACAAGGTGCATGTCGGCTGGGTCAATTGCAAGCCTCCAGTTTCAATTACCATCCGTAATCAGTAATCGATGCGTTAATACGACGGAATGTCAAGTCACATGGTTGTTGGTAAGTTCATACCTACTTAGATTCGAATTCACGTGCACGTGAATTAATAACTTATTTATTTACTAGCCTAGCTGTTGCCCGTGACTTGGTTTGCGTAGAATTGATGATACAATAGTATATTGTTATACAAGGGGTTAGTTGTAATATGATGTGGATGTGACTAAATAGTAGTAATTAAAACTTAATAACTTTTTACCCTAGGAAGGGAAAAGATATTTCCCACCCAGCTATCTACATATGAAAGTTCAACTTTCCGAACAGAAGAGATGAAAAATGATTTACACTCCCATTTGCAGTAATCCTTGGGTGACCTCTTAGTTGTCCTAGAAGTAGGTATTTCATATGGTGAAGAAAGGTCACCCCGGGCCCGGGTCATCTTATTGAGATGAAAGACAGCCTAAGTTGTGCTCTGGACTAAACTTACATACATGTACCTACATCAAAATTAATTCAATAGATTCTGAGTCCATGAAATATATATATATAATAGGTACTTACTTTGACAAATATTTCAAAAACAGCCAAAGCGCTAAAAACATTTGGTTCCTCTACTCCTCAGAATGAACATGGTCATTATTTTATGTTTTGTGATCATCATCATCATCTTTACGTAAACACAAACCTCTTTTGCGAATCAAAAACAAAAACCCACCCACACCCACAAAATTAAGGCCCACTTTTACGAAACTCGATAAATACACTTAGCGCTAAACATATTTAAAAACATCATTCTGTCTTTGTCAGTCATTCGACGTTGGTAGAAACGGAATGATATTTTAAAACATAATTACCATTAAACGTATTTAAAGAGTTTCGTAAAAGTGGGCCTCAGAATGGTTCCAACCTAGTTGATAACAAATACAACTAGGTTGGGACACATTTAGGCCCACTTGTGCCATGTCGCTAACCCCGGCTTAACCCCATAACCCTGTCATTTTGGTATGAACTATTCTCGGGTGCAAATCAGCCTTATATTAAAATAATCACATCGATTGTTAAACTTTTAGGTAGGTAATGTGAATTGATCGTCTTTGCGTTTTGCGCGCTTGCAGTAATTTATAGTAGGTACCTAAAAACATAATTGCAATTAAAATAAAATTATTAAATGTAATGCCTGACATGTGCGAATTGCACGGAACTGCGTTTTATTTTTGTTTCTTTGATTTAGGTAAATAGCTTGAATAGGACATTCTGTTGTGGTTTACATTAACAAATGTCAATCGTAATAATAGTGAGGTGCTTAAAACGAAAGTAAGTAATACACTTATAGTTCAGTTAAATTGTATTTTTGCTAGGAAAGTTTTGGGGTAGTTCTGATTTTTTCATTCCATATGTGTTTTGGGGTACTAAATCCGAATCTGAGGTTTGCGGACAAAATTTCGTGACGCGACATTAAAAGAACCAGAAAAAACCTTTTTTTTGCTTTTTTCCGGTTTTTTGCTTAAAACTCGAAAACTATTGACTTTTGGTAAATGGTCTGTTTGCAGAAATTAAAGTACTTGAAATTCTCTACAAATAGCAGTATTTAGTTTTTTTCAGACGAATAGTTCGGTTTCTAGTGCGAGTTGTAAATTGTAAATTTTTAGCAACTTATGCAAAACCCACTTTTTACATTTCAGTATTTAATTTTTATGGATGCTGTCATATGATAAATGTCATCTGGTTTTCCACACTAGTAATTAAAAAGAAAAAAGGCAAAAATTATGCAAAATCAGTAGGTTATCAAAAAAAGATAGAACTCGTAACAAAATAAAACTTAAAATCTCGTTACTTATGATCATATATTATTATGATTATCTCTTTATTTTATCTCTGTCTTTTGGAAGGCCCTGGCTGAGGTTCTTCGATAACGATGAGTCCTGGTTCTGCTTGTTCTGAAAATAAAAGTTTAAAGTTAAGTTATTTATCAAGAAGAAATGAAGATTGCAAAATAGATTGTGAGATTAAACATACCTTCCACATCGTACTGAGGTTCTTCGATGGCATCGGGTCCTGGCTCAGGGTCTGATTGCTCCATCGTCAGCGTCGGGAGTCGTTCTCCTGGAAAATAAAAGAGGTGAGACACATATCATAGTATTTCAAGGAGAGATGAATGACTACAAAACAACTTGAGATCCAACATACCTCTCTCTCTTTCTTCAGTTTCTTCTACGTCTGTGTCAGAGCTGTCTTAAGCTTTTCGCATGATGTGCATATTGGGGAACAATGGAGTCCCGCCTTCCTGCATCCACAATTGCGTTGACAGCCCTTTTTACATTTAGATGAAATGTACCGGAGTATTGAGTTTGGTGCAGGGTCCAAAGTAGTTGGTACTGGTCAAAACGTGAATCATCCGTGTGACTCGGTCCTTATTTTATTTAACTTAAATACTAGGTGAAATTAACTGAAAACCTTTCAATACAAATCTTGAAAGTGGGTTTTGCAGTCACACCGGGACAAATTGCCAATTTTCAACTTGCACTTGAGACCGAACGGCTCGTCTGTACAATAACCAAAATATTGATATGTGTAGAGAACTTTAAGTACTTAAATTTCTGTTAACAGACCATTTACTAAAAATTAACAGTTTTCGAGTTTTAAGCAAAAAGCCGGAAAAAAGCAAAAAAATACGTTTTTTCTGTTTTTTTTTTAATGTTGCGTCACGAAATTTTGTCCGCAAACCTCAGATTCAGATTTAGCACCCCAAAACCCATATGGAATGAAAAAATCAGAACTACCCCAAAACTTTCCCACTAGGGTCACTTTACAGTACAAATTTACTGTACTATTACTGTAGTATGTAGGTATCAAATAAAGGTATTCCAAAAATAATTTTCAAAAGTTTCTTATTTTTAAACACTCTTACTATAGGACTTATGTAGGTAGGTACGTACTTATAACCGCATATTCTACCCTCAATTCATTAATCCCACAGCTAGTTAGTTCTGGCTAGTTTCCTATAAATTAATAAATGCTTACAAGTTTTCACTAAGCAATTAGAAAAAAGTGAACTTTTTCAAATAAGAAATGGCTCGTAAACTCTATGCATTTTAGGGTTTCATTTTACCTGAGTAAGAACATTTTTAATTGATTAGCTCCAAATTAAAGTTTTATTGTAGCAATTAGTGAAGTACAAGGGTAGGCATTTTTTGATATTTGTAGGTCACACGATTAGCTAGTCTATTGAACCTAACATTTTAAATACCTAGCTATTAATTAATCGACGACCGCCTTACAAATACAAATTCATTTATTTGTCATCGCAGATAGTAAAAAAGTTGTCAGACAAGATAATAGTAGTGACTCTAAATACGTCACGAAGGACATACGTATTTAAGTATTTAAACTTTGTTGCACCAAAAAAATAAAATACAATTGGCGGATTTAAAGACTGAAGTAAGGCATTCTCTACCAGTCAACCGCGTGGGAATGCAGTGGCGTGACGAAATTGTACAATTTTTATGTCAATCCATGCCACAATAAAATTGTATGTCTTGTGTAGGTAGTAGTTGCGGGTTCGAATCCCGCAAGGGGCAAATGATTTTGAGATGAGCACGAGCATTGGTACCTAAGTCTTGGATGTTCATAAACGTACCTATGTAGGTAAGGAAGTATGTCTCTCAGATATCCTAGTTGCCATAACCTAAGCTCACGCCCAAACATATAATCTGTGTTCAAAACATAATAAATGTTTTGGACACAGATTACCTATATGTTTGGGGCTAGGTAGCGATCTTGGTGGAATTGGTGTGATCTTAGAACAATTTAGGTAGGTAGGTATTATTATTATAATCAGTGCAAGTTTATGTCGTTTACTGCGTTCATGATAAATTATTGTAATTTAATTGTATTAACATAATATGAAACATAACATTTAACATATTTCCTGCGAATAAATTCTAGCGCGATGACCATTTATTTAACAATAGTGATAAAACAACAGGATGTTCGTTTGAAATTATATATTTAAGTTTTTTACCCAATACACAAACAAGTAATAATTACATACACTCGTACACAGTACAGTCTAAGGTTGTTAAATTCGTCGTTTACTTTAAATTATTCTACTTAATAAATACCTATCACATCTTTGAACACATAATAATAGATTTCACTCAGAAACAAATTTCGGCTACAGTACGCAGTTGGCTAGTTCGTTGAGATTTCGCCTTAGTCGGAATTCGGACAGGAGGACAAACCATTATTATCAGATTTCAACTTATGTACATTCAAAAGTTATCTAAACCATTATTAATCGGATCACCTTTAAATACGATATTAACTAAGCAAGCAATGGCCATAACTTCAACGAATTTGTAGAACGTTTGGCTGAGTAGCCGGCGATTGTTCTTCCAGAGCTAACTCTTTGCTGTATCTTTGCAGGAGTTCAAGCGCCACTCCATTGGTCCACCCGAAGCCATCCTGGACCACGTACTCCCCTCCACTGCCCTCGTGCCCTGGTTTCACGGCGTTGTATTTCTCGAACATCTTCTGCCAGGTACTATACCCTATATAGTTCGCCCTTATCCACAGTTTCGCCTGCTCCTTGGCCAACACCTTCGCTTCCGTGTTTCCACTCGCGTCCAAACCCCCTATTAATATACTCTGCAGCGGAGGCCAGGCGTTAGGATAATCCCACTGCTCACCCGAATATAATACTGATGCAGGTACACCCCCAGGAAAGTCTAAGCCACCGGAAGTCAGAAGATACTTAACTAACTTCGCACCGTAAAATGGAGCATCGGCCTTCTCGATCGCGCCGGCCCATAAGGGAGTGGCACAGCTCGGAAAAAAATGCTTTCTCGGTGCTCTCGCCTCTGCGTCATAATCGTACCAGATTCCGTCGATCGGATCCCACATAACGTTTTCAATTGCACTTCTCCAATACTTGGCAAGGCTCCACCATTTCTGTGCTTCGCGTCTGTCCTTTAGCCGATTGCGAAAATCACCCGCAAGTTCCAGCGCACCAGCGAAAATAGCATTCAAATCAACAGGCAGGATGCGAGTGGCGTGTACGTCCGTCAAATTCCCAACTATATCGCCCGCTGTCACGAACCATCTGGAGGAAAAGTCCCATCCGCTCTCGGCTGCGCTTTTCATTTCAATATAAAAATCTTCGCGCTGATTTTCTGGCAATTCTGAGGCGATTCTGTAATCTTCATAATATGACTCGGGACGAGGGCCTTTCCCAGTTCTGTCCGCATAATACCTGAGCAACACATACTTTTTGTTGCCAATTTCAACTGTCACTTTCTTCTTGTCCAGCCAGTATTGCAATTCCTTTTCGACTGTGGGTAAATGATGCTCTAACCAAGCGAGGTCTCCGGTCGCAGCGAAGTAGCTCGCCACCATCGCAGCGAGGAGGGGTGGCTGACTCCTGCCCAAGTAGTAGATCCGACTGCCGTTCGGGATATATCCCAGTTTATCCACGAGATATAGAAGATTTTCAATCATACCTCTAGCGGTCTGCGTCATATTGCTGATGAGGAGGCCTCGCACCATCCAAAATGAATCCCAGTAGTAAAGCTCCTTGAACCTTCCTCCAGGAACTATGAAACCATTAGGAACGTATATGAAGCTGTATTTTTCAGGACTTTCAGCTACTTCAGGGTCAACTTTACGACCCAGTTTAGCCCATATTCCGACGACACTTTTGGCAAACTGCTTGAGTTTCGGATCAGCAATCTGCTCGATAATTGGAGGTTGGGGGTCGAAGTCGGGCGGCATCCACCGCGTAAGCTCGTTTCCCTCCAAGAAGTGCTTGTCGACGAAGCTCGTAAGTTGCTCGCGGGTTGGGTTTTGTTTCGTTTCCTGCATCAACCGGTCAAAGTCTTCAAGTGTGACATTTTCATTTTGACGGAGTTTCAAATCGACGAAAGTTTTCGAGTCAGGAAATATACGCGCGAGCTGAATTCTTTGCAAGAGGTCACCGTTGCAGTAGATCGAGGAATTGCAGGCGGGAACGACGGAGAAAGCATGAGCGTAGGCGCCCAATAGTCCAATAACTGGATATAAGGCTACGCTGCGATGCAGCCGTCGTATCTTGAGCATGTTTGTTTATGGAGATTTTCTTGGATCATTAGCCGTCGCGTGCACGGAAGGGTATTGTAAACATAACCTTCACGCGGGTTGCGTAGCGCGAGCTCCGGCGTCGCGGGGCGAGTGGCCGCGAGTCCGGTCGGCGGGCGGTATAAGCCGCATCGCGTGTGGCGAGTGTGTCAGCGAACAAGCTCGGTGCTCCGCCCTTTTCCCATCGCAGCTGATGCAACGCGGATTACTGACGAGCCCCCGCTTTCACTCCCGGCTTGCAGTCGCGGCGCGCACCTAGACGGCTCTGCGCGTTCGTAATTAGGCCACTTCGAGGCGAGGCCTTGACCTCAATTCCTTCCGTGCCAACTAGATCAGAGAGACACGTGCTCAAGACATGAGCTCCACTGACAACGAGAAACAATTTAGCTTATCTGCTCAATAATCCAATGATTGTTGTTTTGTTGCACGTCCGCGACCAATCGTCGCGACTCGCGAATGTTAGTACTGGCGTATTAGTAGTGTAGTGTGTGTGTATTGTGTAACGTAATTACTGCGTCACATGCTTATCAGCTGTTAGTCCAATGCCATACATGTGCTTCCTAAAATAAATATGACAACAGGAACTATAATCTTCTTAGAGCTAACAATATCCTACTGAATAATGTCACCTCGCGACATTCTTAGAGTAGGTTAGGTATCTACGGGAATACTTAACATTTTATCATAAGCGGATAATTACACCTGCATAATAAATCCACTCACCATTTATTTTAAAGAGACTTAAAAAATAGCTTTAGATCATAAACCCGCGGGCGGACCGATTACATTGATTCTCTATTGTGTCTGGAAACTTAGAGCACAGAGTTTAAGGTATGGACTGCAGACTGTGACCGCAGGCAACGTCAACGACAACCAAATCCACTAGCCAAAGGATTTGGATGATAGCAACTGCCTGCAGGCGGTGGTTGCCTCTATTCCGCGCGTGGAGTCGTTATGACGACGCGTTGATGGATGATGACGTTTGCCTAGCAATCACCAAGGTTCCCACCAAATTTAATTTTTTTCTGGCCACCGAAATTTTGAATATTAGCTATATTAGGATGTGGGCCATTTTAGGCCTCAGACCCTAGTCATTAGTCAACGGTTAATCAAAGAAAGTAGGAAAGAGAAAAATTATTCATTTTAGACTCTCATATTTTTTAAACCTCTTTTCTACATGGATTTACATAACATACTTGGTAACTCTTGTAATAAGTTACCCTGCCTAGGATGAGAAGCAAGCTTTCCTATTACAGCTGATTCGATGACTAAATATCATCAGGAGTTTCCAACATACGCACACTTGGTGCTTCAGTACTATGTGCGAAAAATTGTTGAGACGAGTTGGTGACAAGATTCAATGTTGGTAAACCTTAAACTAATATCTATCTGCTCGTAGGTAGCACACCTATTAAATCGTCGGAGAATACGTCGAATGTTAGATACGAATACGATTTAATAAATAAATAATAATAATAAATTGTTTCAATAAAAACACCAATTACCTAGCCTCAAACTAAGCGTGAGCTTGTACTATGACGACTAGGATAACTGATAAATATACTTAAATACGGTTATAAACATCCATGACTTAGGTACAAATGCTCGTGCTCATCACACAAACATTTGCCCCTTGCGGGATTCGAACCCGCAACCGCTGGTTTTGTAGTCCGGGGTGCGAACCACTACACCAAGACGGTCGTCAAATACGAAGTTCTTGTTGCGGGTGTGCGTTAACGGATTCACAACATAAATAAAGTCAGTAAAAAATATTAATAATGTGTAAAAAAACCTTGTCCGATCCAAAACAGGTTAATTCTGGTGCTCAAATACTTTATGTAACTTTATATAAAATAAAAAACGTGTTACCCTCATTCTGATGTAGTCGGATAAAATGTTCACTTTCTTATACTAAATAGTCGGTCGGCGGTAACCGCCGAATTTTGTATGTAAGACATGATTTCTTTTTTTTTGTTAATTCACCAAGGGAAAGTGGTGTATTACGTCACGCACGGACGTTATATTGAATCCAGTATTCTAGGGTGTATTCCTGAGCGAAGCGAGGAAGATTATAAGTTTAGCGAGCGTAGCGAAGGAGTTATACTCGTATCTATTATCCTAAAGTAATGAAAACAATTTTACTCCCGAGGTAAATAAAATACGTAGGTACTGTAACTTTTCACACCCACTGCGAGAAAATAAAATCAAGAATGAGCCTTGGTGCCGCCATGTGCTGATGTAGAGGACAAGGTTATCAAATCATGAGAGTACCATGGGAGGTAATGAAATCCATTACAACATTATTTCGTTCTATGGGACGCAATGTGGCACATTACCGTTGGTCTACACGGCTTGTACTTAGGTATCTAATTAATTTATAGTGAAAAGTATTTTTATTTGACCACCATAATCACGAACTTTTGGGCATCCTGTATATAAGACCAACCCATAATTTATATTCCTTGATTAAAAATCGGTAAAACACAACTCAAGTCTTATCGTATTTATTTCTAGATACAAATAAATATGTACCAAATCTGCCCACGACTAGTTTTTATAAACCAGTCCGATTTAAGTTTTTATACCTCAGTTCTCAAATCTCAAAATAAACTTGTTTTTGATCGGGAAAAAAATACATTCGGCTCTACTTTTTGCTTAAATTTAAAATAAAGCGAGCGATGTAAGCAAAGTACCTAAGTATGTATCTCGTAGATGTAGAAAATAAAACAAACGAGTGATAAAACACAGCCATTGTTTATTTACTAAACGAGAAAATATAATAAGTACTTAAACATGTAAATTAAATAGATAATGTATTATAAATAGGTATTTTTGATAGATGCGGAATTAGATCGGTCTGTATTCCATAGGTCCATATCTACCTCGTTTATCTTAGCATTGTATTCCTTAAATAAAAAAAAAACCCTGGGATTTATTTTACGATAACCTATGGTAACATTCACTTAAGCCTACTTTATAAGTAAGTACTTAATTAATTTTAGGTAACTGTAAGCTTACAATACTTAAAAGTTTGTATACACTTTTATTCGCTATTAGAGAATACGGAGGAATACTATTTTCGATATCATTGTCATTTAGTGATACCACAGAGTTATTTAGGTTGCTTGTAGCGAAGTAGCGGCAGCGCTTTGGTAGTGATACCAAAAGTTAAGCAACCCACGGCGCGGTCGTGATTGGATGGGTGACCATTCTAACCATTTAAGTGACGTCCATGACAAGCATCTCCGTGCTTCGGAAGGCACGTTAAGCAGTTGGTCCCGGCTAATATCTGTTGGTATTAGTCGTTAAGCCTAGTCATAGGCCTTAGGGCGGCTTGATAACATCTGGCAGTAAGGTTGGTCACTTGCCTTACAGACACCCCTCCACCTATCCGCACTGAGACTGAGCCCGCGTGGTGAAGTATGGCTCGTACCTCCTCATAGTTGAGGTGAGGCCTTTTCCCAGCAGTGGGATCTATATAGGCTGACTTTACAGGTAAGTAGATGTACGTATCTAATGCAATATGTACAATTTCAAAATTAGAGAAGATATGTTGATCTACTTTTAAATAATACATCGTCGTGGTAACCTACTTTCAAATCTTACAAAACTTTGCGAATAAAATTAAGACACTTTTTTATTTTACTAATAATTATAAGTTATATTACCGTTAACAATGTATGAAGAAATAATCACTTAAAACGCATGGTAACTTTCTACACTAAATAACATGTATGTAGCAGTTCACTTATGTAGGTAAATTCAAGGCTAAGTAATTGGTTAAAAAATCCTATGGCAAATAAATATTGTGTCAGATTTTGAGATTTGGCATAATATTTAATATTATTGTTAGTAAAAATGTTTTTTGCTTGTTCGTCGTCGTCGTTCACAAAGCTGGCCATAATAAACTTAAAATCCTGATAGCGCTGTGTGGTGAATAAATAAATAATATCATCAGCTCTACATATTAAACAAAATCTTCATAATACACCTTGTTTGTTATGCGTATAAATCTTGCTGTTTTTAATTATTTAGCTTCAATAAATAAGACATTTACATTGTATGAATAGCAGTTACAACTTCAAAACAAACAATCTACCTAATACCCTATTATACTTTTAATTTTAATTCACAGTAGCTGCACTATACATAACGTATAATAAAAGTTATATACGGTACCTAGGTAAGTAAGTATATATAATTAAATCTTCCATTTTGTTTAAGCGTATAGCGTACCGTAGAGATGGAAATCTATGGGGCTGTATTCAGCAGTGGGCGTCCTGGGGCTGATTCTGCAGATGATATGATGATCCATTTTGATCAAGTAGGTCAAATATATATAATACAATATATTTTTAAGAAATATAACACACGTGATAACCACTATATGTACTTAGTACAGGTAGAGCAAAACTTTGCTCTAAATATGACCAGTGTAAGTAGCTGTAATTTTTCTACAAAGTATCATAAATAGTAGATTTCTTAAATGTACCTTTTATGGCACTTCATAAATTATTATTTGTGTATCACAACCAACTGAGAGGTAAAATATTTAAATATGCACCTATTCCTAAGATTTTAAATGATTTCCAAATTATTTATTAGAATTATTATGGTTTTTGTCTGATGTTATTTTTTTAAATTACCTAGTTGCCTCCTCTATCTTCCGCTACTTTCTTTTGTGTCGATTGTGTATTCATTTTCCTTAGATTCTATACCATCAGATGACGAATCGGAACTGTCATCATGAGCAGTCATCTGCCTGCCGTATTTGGCAAGCAACTCGAGCACGCAACCATTGGACCAGCCGAACCCAGTCTGCACCACATATTCCCCTCCTCCTCCAACCTTGCCGGGCTCCTCCACGTCGTACTTCTCAAACATCTGCTTATTCTCATCGAAACCCTTACGACACGCCCTTACCCATGTTTGGGCCACGTCAAAGGCTACCTTTTTCCCTTCTTCCGTCCCCAAAGCCTCCAATGCATTTACAACGATGCTTACTAGAGGTGGCCAGGCGTTAGGAAAGTCCCACTGCTCACCGCTCCTGATCAGCGATGTGGGGACACCTCCAGGAAAATCCAATCCGTGCGACTTCTCCAAATATTCCAAGACGCGAGCAGAATGCTTCATCACTAATAATTTGTCGACCGCTCCCATCCAGAGTGGAGACACGTTGCTAGGATAAAAATATTTACGATGCTTCCCATGCGCCAAGTCGTAGTCATACCAAATACCATCTTCTTCGTCCCAAAATACTGCCTCGATATTACTTCTCCATTGATGAGCTAAGGAAGCCCAATGAAATGACCTAAGATATTTATTGAGAAGTCGCTCGAAATAAGCCATGTTTTGTAAAGCATTCGCGAATATAGCGTTTAGGTCAACAGGTATTATGTCTTTTGTGTGAATAGTAGACAGGTTGCCACCATTCTCCCCTTTGTTGTCGATGAACCATCGCGAGGAAAAGTCCCAACCACTTTCAGCAGCACTTTTTAAATCAGTGTAGAACTCTTGTTTTCGGTCCTCTGATTTTAACTTGAGAGCTTCGCTGTAATCCTCATAGTACGATTCCGGACGAGGTCCTATACTTGGCGCGTAGTACCTGAGGAGAGTGTGAGTCGATTCGCCTTTGTCAAACGTTATAACCTGATTGTCGAGCCAATATTGAAGCTCATCTTGCAATGCGTCAATGTTTTTTCTCAAAAAATCAACATCTTTAGTCTCGCGGATGTAAAGCGACACCATCGCTGACAGCAAAGGTGGTTGACTTCTCTCCTGATAGTACCATCTACTCCCATTGGGTACATGACCTAATTTTCTCAGCAACTCGATCAGATTCTCGATCATACCTTTCGCTGTCTCCGTCATCCCGCCAATAAGTAGTCCCTCAATAATCCAATACGTGTCCCAATAATAGATTTCCTTAAATCTGCCGCCCGGGATGATAAAGCCGTTCGGAAGCGGTATAAGGCTGAATCTTGCAGGGTTTTCAGAGACATCAGGTTTGATTTTCCTGCCAAGTGTAGGCCACAAATTGTGGATATCCTTGGCGTATTGTCTAAGTTCTTCATCTCGAATGCCCTGAAGGAACTTGGGGTTTTCTGTAAAGTCGTTGGGTCTCCAATTTTCGAGTTCACCTTCGGAGTCGAAGTGTGACTCGATGAATTGTTTTAGTTGTTCTTTCGTTGGGTTCTTCGTTTTGTTGAGAAGTTGGTTGAATTCTTCTAGTATTTGTTCTGGGTCCTGGAGCATGTGAAGGTCGACGAAGGTCTTGGAGTCTTCAAAGACGCGAGCGGTCTGCACGTGATGCAGAAGCTCGCTGTTGCAGTATACTGGCTTGTCACAGGACGGGGGCAGGTCTTGGCCGAGCCCCGTCGTGGCAGCTGCCGCTAGCAGCAATAGTTGTAACATCTGAAATTAAGAAATGAGTGTTATCAATCATTAAAGAAGAGGGGAGGGCACTTCTGGATAACATTTACATGACAATGGAAATCCAATTTATCCTTATCAAAAACAGATAAATAAATTGTTGTTTTAGTGCACTTGAGAACTTCTAAGCCTTTTTATCTGTTCAATTGCAACTAAAATAGGTACTTTTATTTGATTAAAGTCATAGATAAGTGATTGACACGCAGCTATTTTTGTAGGTTTGTGCTCTTCAGTCAGATTGAATCAAAACATGTTTTAAGCCAACCTAATTGCTGCACGCTTGGGTATCGTTATAAACAAAAAAGTTAATATTTTATTTAAAAACCTGCTCTAGCTTCATTCTTGATCGGGTTTGGCAGTCACACCATGCTAGGTATACTTACTTATTTATTATACCTACAATACGGAGTGTAAGGCAGACCGAAGGACAAATTTTACAGGATCTTTCACTTATGTACTAAACAGCTTTAGTAAGTATGGTCAGATGCAAATAAATATATACCTACCATCGCCATACATTCTCGTCTAGAGACAAAAAAGGTGTTTTATAGACAAAATTGTTCAAATGAGAAGAACTTTTAAATGTTTGTCCTACGTTCTTACATCATCGGGTGGGTCAGAATCTCAGATTTGTAACTAGACTTATATTTTAATAAAATATATTTTTGCCACATATTCCAAATAAAGACAATTGACCCTGAAATACCACTTTAGAAACAGCATTTAAGCAGTTCAATCATTAGCACCGCCGCTATGGCCAATTTTATTTGTTTTGTAAGACCTTGACCTATTGGGTCATATTTTTGCAAAACGCTTAAATATTCATGCAAATATGATATATTCGTAAAGAGACAATTAATTAATTCAGTCAGTTATTGATAGTGTCTTTGTTTTTGATCGTGTCTTTGATTTTCTGCCGAAATCTTTTTTTGCAATCAACGCGGGAACAGGGTATCCCATCCCACTAATCCCACTAATATTATAAATGTGAAAGTTTGTGAGTGTGTGAGTGTGTATGTTTGTTACTTCTTCACGCAAAAACTACTAAACGGATATGGAAGAAATTTGGCACAGAGATAGATTATAGTCTGGAATAACATATAGGCTTTTTATCCCGAAAAAAACATAGTTCCTGTAGGATACAGAAATAGTAGTTTACGCGGGCGAATTCGCGGGCAACAGCAAGTAATTTATAAACAGTAAGTAAGGGAGGGAAAGTCATATAAAAAGAGGTACTTTTTTATGACTCGTAAGTAGAGAAAAGCGCAAGCGAAGAAGCGAGCGCAACCCGACATCTTCTGGAAAATCGAAAATGAAGGGAAAAAGCAAAATTGTTGATCCCCATTTTCCTACAGGGTTGCAAAAATGATCCGTGACAAGTGAAAATGTGAGGCACACAGCTACAGGCATCGGATACCATTTTTAAAAAAGTCGTTCTAAAAATATCTGTGCTGATCAGAATTGCAAATTTTCTGTCTGACTTCTGCCTAGTAGATAGATTTACCCATAATGAATTATTATTCTTGCCCCAACAATCTGGACGGATGACCTCGCCTCGTTTTAACATTGAACAGCTACGCCGCTTTTTTATCGTTCGCTAACCGTCAATCAGTGCAAAAAGTGATAAGAATCGATTCAATGGGCCGTACGTAAGTAATTTGTAGACAAAAAATCTAATAAATATTTAGTTTTTGAGTAAGGTTACAGAGTCGATAATACATATTAATAAGTAACTATGTAATGTAATCAAACAAAAACCTTTGAATAATAAACAATTATATAATATAATTATAAATTATTTGTAACAAAAGGACTTTTTCTTTTGATAATTTTCAAAAGGACTTCTTTTGACTGTCTTGCTAAATTCAAATATCTGATAACTACCTAAATCGCTAAACATAATAATGGGGACTTATCGGTTTGACACTGTAAAAGAAACAACCTGTATATATATATAATTAGTGTGTTATTCAAGAATGTAATGTTAGGTATTGCAGTACTTTTAATCACTTGCAGAGGAAATCCCTCGAATGTGACATAAGAAACAAGTAAAACGAGTTGCATTGGTTCCGAATATTTGCCCTGGTTTACTGATTGAACGGTACAATCTTAATCTGCTCTAAGAGATTAAGTACAAATCATAGCACATAACGTGCGCGCAACTTGTGATATAATTCACTAGCGACTTGTTTACTAGGAAATGATACTATTTTGTATACACGGTGGGAAAATAGTAACCTGACAGATGTTAACCAAGGGTTTCTGATGACATTACGAATGAAAAATGTTATATCAACATGCGTTCAATACATTCTACTTCATACTTCACGTTTCTTTTGTATCACTCCGACAAGATACGATAAAAGACGAGACTTGATTATTTCAAGATATGTTAGATAAACGTAGTTAGGTACGTTTAAGTCCTCGACGGGTCTTGTGAATTACCGAAACAAGCAAATAATTATTAAAAAATTAAAATATCCGACTGCAAAAAATTCAATATTTTTGAAATGGTCTTTTTACTGGCTTTCATTTGTTACCCATACTGCTATGGTAAGGAAAAAATCAATTCCCCCTCCCCCCTTTATTTCCATTTGTGGACGCCATTTTTTTAATGTATATAGCCTATGTCCCGCTCACAGATTTGACAAGTTCAATTCCTGGCTTTGCCATGTAGGTTCACCTGTATAGTCACGTGCACTATTTCCTATACAAATAATGTTGGAAACGTAATAAGCCAAGATCACACCGCATTCAACATACACTATCAGTGTAACGAATCCTATGTTCGTTTAACTTGTTACAGTTTTGCAACCAATACGATCGCGTGAATTAAAAATTATATTTTCATTATTTACGAGTATTTACTCAGCTATTAGGCAAGGGTAAAGACATGAGGTAATCAAATTTTAATAATTTTAAAATAAACATAAATGTTTAATGTACAGTATAATACCTAAGTAATTCCGGCGGCGTCACGTTTCGATTCCATGATTTTCATAAATGGCAACCAAACTTACTTTGAGATTTTTTCACGATCGCAAATGAAAATAACTTTAACCCACTCAGGTTTAAATTAGTTCTTACACGGTAATGTTTTTCATGGAAAAATTGTATTTATAGTTTTCAATACTAATACTATAATCGCAATGCATTGATAAGTGAAAACTTAAAAACGTATCTTTATTTATTAAATTTAGTTAATGTTAGTTTGAAGTCCGAGACCTATCGAGTCTTACGTCAGTAGCCGTTGTTTATAAGCAACACAATAACTCTTAAGTACTTATTGTCTCTCAAAATGATTGTTTTATTGCTTTCATGGTACTTGGCAGTTTGTGAATGAACACAACACGACTATATTAGGCAGAAAAGTGACAAAATCACGGTCATCACAATCAATTTTATATAGGAACTAGCGGATTCTCAGCGCCTCCGCATATATCGGTTTCTATTACAATTTTAAATCCCCCTTTTAAAGTTAAGTTTAAAGTTTTTTTGACAAGAAAAAAATACGACACTAAATAAGGCCTAAAATTATAATGAATCCTGTTGGAATCAAACAAATCTGTTTGTTATTCCCTCCGATATTTAATTATGAAATTTCGGTACCCACGAAAGTTATTTCTGATTCCACGAAAGTTACGAAACGAATTTTTCATAGCGAAGTTCTATTTTATAACATAAAAATATTTCAAATAAAACCTAAATAACTTATATTTTACCTGCTTTTAAAATTTTTTTTTTTTTTTGAAGTAAAAAGCTTGTTGAGCATTAATAAATAAATCTCTTAACCTTTAATATAGTAAAGGGTTCCGATTTGACGATGAAGAAATAAATGTTTTGTTAACAGATAACTAAAGCTATAGTTAATACATAAAACAACTTGAAACGTATTTTTCATTTCTTCGTTACACATGCCCAATCTATCTCAGTTAGCTTTGAACCATCTTTTTCGCAACAGGAGCCACTTTAAAAAAGACTGGTTCACTTGTAACGTCATTTAACGAGTCAGATCACTTTTGATGCTCACCGCAGCACCTCCATCTCAATTATTCTTCTATTATCTTATGGGTTATAAGATGTTTGTTCTTAATTTAATATGAGATACAAAGAGCCATTGTATTTACGCTGAGATAGCGTTTCTTGTTTTAACTTATGCGCTGACCGCTGACTAGTCATTATGGTCTTTACATTAATTCAAAACAATTCATTGTTTAGATCAATTTTGCTGCGGATTTTCCTGACAACAACAATAGAACACACTTAGGGGAGGCCAATGCCCAGCTATCGGACAGTAACGGCATAAAATGTGTAATATTTTAAAAACAACTAGTAGATAGAAAGTAAAGTTTCTCTAGTCCAGTACAAAAATATAAGGTTTATTTTTGTTAGCTTATGTACTAAATGCACACATGCATATCAATAACATAATCAGACGCAGGACGTCCACTGATAAAAATAGGCCTACTCCAAAGACTTGGACATTATTTTCCTTTTTAAAGTTGTAAAATCACTGACAGACTGTCCGCAACTTCTCGAGGGAGTGCCCTTGACGGTGCCTTGCTCGCTGCCAAGGTATCCCATCATCAAAACGTTCTGCCGTCCCCGTTGTCGCACTAACCTAGGAACCTTCTGCCCGCTCTCCAGGATGATGACAGAGTACAACGAGTTAAATAAAAACAATAATCTTGATATTTTCTTTGACTCGTTGTGCAGCATAAGAAAGAAGGTTGAGAAGGGA
Organism: Pyrausta nigrata; assembly: GCA_949316185.1. Classification (NCBI taxonomy): domain Eukaryota; kingdom Metazoa; phylum Arthropoda; class Insecta; order Lepidoptera; family Crambidae; genus Pyrausta; species Pyrausta nigrata. The sequence continues at coordinate 3,293,002 of OX438943.1, forward strand.
TTTGTTGTGGGTGAATAATTATTTGATAGAGTAAATTGTACTTTGTTATTTCTGTTACTGTGGACTATTTAATAACTTCCTGGGTTTTGGTCAAGCCTGAATGTCAAACCCTAAATTAGGTTTTAATTATTTTATTATGTGAAGGTGCCTAACGAGGCGCCTACTCACTATTAATTGGCCAATGCTATGTATATCTTTAATTAGCAAATGTATAAGAACATAACCATAACTAGTTTTAAGGATTCGATGTGTACATTGTGCTGTTGATATACTTTAATAAATAAATAAAATAAGACTTCCAACGTGACTGGTTACATGCGGCCTGTATCCAGTGCGATCATGCGACCTTTGCAGGGTCGTCTGTCAGTCTTGCTGGTGGACGCCCTACGCTACGCTCTTGACCAAATGGAATCCAATCAAGAACTTTTCTGCACTGCGCCCTGCTTACTGCCACATTAGCTTGGTGAGATACAGGATAGCCCCGTAGATCATTTAGACATAGGTCTGTTACCTTAGTTCTTCTACGTATCTCTTCAATTCAATCCCAAGCAGAAGCACTAGCAGGGCCCAAAAGATAAGGAGACATGTTCGGGCCCCCTAAGGGTCAATATTACTGATTTTTATATTTTGACGTTCATAAGTGGCATTTTCTGTCCTAAATTGAATAAATTATTTTTGACTTTGACTTTTAATCCCATGGAGAAACACCAAACATAGCTCGTTGTGTGTCCTTAAACTTTTTTATTACGCCCATAGAAAGAGACCATGTTTTGGATTAGTGGTAGACGTTCGTTTTTAAGCACTGAAGTATTTGGGTCAAAATGATGCCCTTTTTCGGACTCTGTCCAACCAAGGTGAACCTAACAAGTTAAATCACTTGTCCCAGGTAAACCTACTCCTCGTGCGACCTTGTGGTCCAACGGATTCGCCTGTTAGGCCTCAGGGTCGCTCTGAGAAGTCGGAGGCCGTCTTGTTTGACGGCCCGAGACAACGCCACCCACCGAACATCAGCCTGATAGTCGACAGCGTGGCCATTGACGTTAAGCCCTAGATGAAATATCTGGGACTTATCATCGACAGCCGATGGCGCTTCGGCCGTCACTTCGCCGAACTGTCACCCCGGCTATTAAAGACGGCGGACTCGCTGGGGTGGCTGCTGCCGTACCTAGGCGGGCCAAGCGCTCACCCTCAAGAGCATGGCGCTTTACGGCGCCCCCATCTGGGCGGACCGTCTGAGTCGGGACAACGTGTCTCAGCCCAGGCGGCCCCAGCGAGTCATCGTGCAGAGGGCGGCCCACTGCTACTCCGCAGTGGCAGGCGCAGTGGCGTGTGCCCTGGCTGTGACCCCGTCTTGGGAGCTCGATGCCCGAGTCCTAGCCTGGACATACGCACGACGGTCGGAGCAGCGTTCTCGGGGAGAGCGCGGCTCTCTAGAGGAGGAGCGCGCTTTCGAGCGCCAGATCCGAGAGCTGCTGATTAGGCGGCCTGGACCACGGTCCTAAACTCTTCGGAGTCGGGTCGAGCCACCCTTGACGCCCTGACCCCGGTCCTGACCCGATGGATAGAGAGAGACGGCACGGCTCCCTTACCTACCGACTGGTGCAGGTCCTCACCGGACACGGGTGCTTCGGCTCCTATCGGCCAGCCAGCGTTGGGTACGGGGGTATCCGCGCCGGCATTACACGCGCCTCCACCGCCGCCTGACGGGAATGTCCGCACACTCCGGGCCATTCCCGTTGCACCCCCGCATGGGGTGGGCTTGCTGGGCCTGCTACGGCGGGCAATTACCGACCGGGCAGCGGTAGTATACGACCGGCTTCCCGCAGCCCCGTCCGCTGCTCGCCAGTCGTCGAGCGAGTCGTCGCCGTCCGATTTCTCGGGTGAAGACGACTGGCTCGAGACGACTTATGAGCTGCCAGGTGACTGACGGAGTGTCATTGGTTTTTAGTGGGTATGGGCGTCTGTGCTCGAGTCCCACATAACTCGCCGTCCCCCCAGGCGGCGAGTATGCGTAATGCATTTACCAACGTAAAAAAAAGGGTAACCTTAAAGATTACAGTTTTCGTTTCTAATAAATACAGGAGAGAGTGCCACTTGAACACGGGAATTCGACTAAAATTCGTCTGGCCCGGGTTAATTTTAAGGCTCACTTGTTAGGAGACAAGCATAGTGCCAAGACCCTCTAGCTTTTTTGCCCCAACTGTGTGTTATTCATGCACTGTGTCTTATTGATGTTATTAATCAAAGGTGTGTGATGTATTAGTTATGCCAAATCCTTTTTATTCCACATGTGCACACATTCAATCAAGGGCAATGTTTTATCAAGTTATTCGTATATGAATTCTATGGAGAAATTTATTTAGTTACTAGAACATCAGGGTTCAATCAAATAGGCATATCAACCATATTTGATTAAAATAGATAAATACAAGAAAAACTCATGCTTCTACCTACACAAACTATAATTTGCTAATACCTTTGGGAGAAAACGATAACACGGTTATTTAAAAACATCTACAGACCGATAGAGAAGTAAATTAAGATGCATAAAGAGACCTTCGTAACCTCACGTGGAGTGAAAGATAACCTTCGTGGTCACATGTCCACGAAAACCATGTCACGAAAGTTACGAAAATTTTACATTTTCAAAAATTGACTAGTTGTTTCTTGATAAATATAAAAACTAAATAGCGGACGAAGAAATTGAAAAGGGGTTTTATACTGAATATTCAACATTTACATCTAATTCATTCTATTATCTTTAAAGTTTTACCATGAAAGGTTTCTTCAAAAGGTCGCCAGAAAAAAGTTGATGAATTTATGTGCCTGTATTTTCTGTATCAATGCGATAAGAAAGGCATTTCTCCTCCAATAATGCTGTAATAGAAGTTAAGTTTCCGTAGGGCCATTAAGCTTGTCAGAAAGTTGAGGCTCTTTGATGCTGAGGCTTTATACGTCGCGTTCACGAATCTACCACAATCGTGTGACCGAGACAAAATATTTTCTAACTCTTTCTGTTTCAACGATATCATTACTATTTTTATAATTAATTAATCATGACTTAATAACACATTTTTTGACATATAGTATGTGTACATAACACAACAAACACTAAAGATGTTAGTGGGTGAACTGAGCGCGAGGTCGTGCGGACGCGCGGAGAACACCGGTTTTGCTCCCGTTTTTGGCGGTTAAGTATTATTTACAAAATAACTGTAAGCCATATTTTATGTTTAAAACTATGTCCGTGTAGATGAATAAACAGAGAATCATGTAAAATTAATTCCGAAGCTGTTTATTAAATGGGTTGGGAATTAAGAACGTGTGACCACCAAAAACCGGCCCTCGGAGAATCACTCATAAAACTACGACCACTTTTCACCCCCTTAAAAGGTTTTGTTATCACTACAAAGTCTCATCGTTAGTAAAAGAGCTTCCTGGGTTGGTTGCATGCCTTACGTACCTACCAGAACCCGAAAAGTGTTTTGCATTCACCTGATTTTTAATAAATAATGTTTTTAATTTAAAAAACAACGTATGACTAATATTTATAATTAAAGTAGATATGTAAGTACATACACTACCTTATTAAATATCGGCATGATAATAGTCATGGTCGGGAAATTTATCTACCTAGCTACCTTAGTTACAACGAGTGTGCTTGCCCTAGTTACATTTCTGTTTTCATATAATTTTCTTTGTGTAGAGAATAACAAAAGTATTTTCAACCTACTCACTGTAAAGTATTTTATAAGAACCACAAAACTTGCCGCAAGGAGGAAAATAATCCTACACCGACTGATAATAACGCAATATCTTATCATTCTAAGGTATTTAACACAGTTTTTTTGTGTTTAAATGAATTTGTTTATTTCCATACTAATCTAACCGTTATTTAAAGATGTAGAAAAAGTTTTATTTTAATAAGGGCTTAATCTTAACGTTAACAAAGAGATAACAATATTTCGAAATGCATCCACAGTAATAGTTAATTAGTATTGAGTTAAAAATCTCCAGTACCTACCAAAATAAAATTGTAAGTAACACACGATAATACCAAAAATATACTTATAAAATTGAACGAACCTAACTAAAAACGAAACGATATAGTATAAATTCGGTTTATCTTCCCTTGATGACTATTAGGTGTTTTGAAAACGTGTCCAATACAGTCCATCCAAATGTATGAGGACGTTACACTAAGTAAGTACAAGCACAGAATACTAGAAATAGACGCTACAATAAGTTAGTACAAAACAAGCAAAAAATATTATCTTCTTTTCAGCCGTCATGTGTGGAACGAATCGGCCATAAAAGAATAGTCAACTAAGTAAGCACTACCTAGCTATAGCTACCGAACACAAACTGAAATATATTACAATTAGGTACATATTGCGGTAAAGCATTCCGGTTACATCTACTACTTATAGGTATTCTAGTAGGTACCCATTTTTTTCAGGTTCCATTTTGTTGCTTTTGCTTTTTTTGTTTTTAATGATAAAAAAGTGTGACCATTATTTTATGATTCTTTACCTATTTCCTCTCCACCGCGTCCCAGTTTAATTTTCAGACAGTACTCTACCCAAAGGGTTCTCTGGAATAAATTCCTTATAGCAATAAGACCGCCTAAATTGTACCACTGGTACAGTGGTAGGGTCAAATTTGGACGTCAATATTGGATAGTGTTGTTAGGTCCATGCGCAAAAATAAGTATTGCCATTACGAACCCTTGTGTCACACCTAATTACGTCTTGCGAAGCGCAGTATTATTATTTTTTACCTTAATTCGTAATAATGGATGATCAGCAAAAACAACACAAATTGGTATTTAAAATTTTTCAACCTGAAAATGGAATCCAGTTCCGTCGGTCATCGTCTGTGCTAAACTATTAGCCCACTAAGCGACAAGTGGCCATGTCTAATTCATGATTTAAATAATTGTAGTACCATAAGTAGGTATTGTGTTTGTAATGGAACAGTCATTTGGCAATGGTGAGCATGAGGCAAATCTTCAAGGCGACGGTTCCGAATAGTCCAGTGACTCAAATAGGAAATAGGCCCACTTTCCGCGCGTACGCACGGGACGTCACGTACGTCTACGTTTTAGGGATAGGTGCTCTGATAATTAGTTTAACGAGCATGCCGAGCAGAGCATTATCTACTTAATTTTTTTAAATTATTATGAAGTATTACCAAAAGTAAAAGTAAAGTTAGCCTTTATAGATTCCACTGCTGGGCGAAGGCCTTACCTAAACTATGGAGCCATACTCCACAACGCGGGGTCAGTACTTATTATAAACAATATCATAACAAGGTAGAAAGTGTTTTCTGGATTTAAATAAAGTAAAAGGATAAGTATAGCTCTATAATAATAATAAGTATAAATAAGTATAGATAAGTATGGCACGGGGCTCTCGGTGATAGGTTTTAATTTTTTTTTTCATGCATGTCTTTGTTTTCTTAACTTTCATTGAATAAATGATATAATAATATAAAAAAAGTAAAAGTATGACTTTAATTTTCTTGAGGGCTTTAGATGATTGAGACCTCGGAAAATGGTTGATATGAATTTAAATGTTGATTTGTAGTAACAATCAATTCTTATTGCATGTTATTTCAGGCGCCTCATTAAAGTGTCAAGACCAGTTCATTTCTACATAAATAAACGACATTTGAATTTCAGTCATTCGTTCTCTGAGGTAAAACGAGTTAAGTATTGTTTAAAGAAAAAGTTACCCTACAGAACCATGAACTGATCTACATAGTTCAACAGCAACGGCCTTGGCGTCAATGATGAGCGTCTTCGGCGAGTCGTTAAGGAAAACTCAAGTTCTCTACAAAGATTCACGTTCACGTGAATTACCTACGGAGAGATTGATGACAATGTTAATTAAGTCTATGCAAAAGCAATTTATATTTTTTTGCATTTTAATCCTCTCTACAATAATATAAATTTTAAAAATGATGTTAGTGGGTTCTTACCCACTTACTAATCCTTGCCTTAGATGATTTAACTACGTAAGAGGTATTTTAAAATTTATCTTAAATATTAGGTAAGAAGTTTGGGTGATTTAACCACGTAAGAGGTATTATATTTCAGTTACATACTTTTAAATTATTATTAGATATGTATATTCGCCAGCTTCTTTCAGCATTTTGTGAAAATCATAGAATTGATGAAAAATGGGATGAGGAAGCTCTGTGATTCAAAAAAGATTTATCGCGAATAAAACCGCTGGCAATAGCTGTACTGTATGTATCTATCTATCTCATCTGCCATTACCTGCCCAAACATTTACTTTGGTTTTAAAAAATAAATATAATACAGGTCTCCTGGGAGAAGTTGCTTTTAGCAATAAGACCGCCTAAATTTTACAACTATAAAGAATACTTATCTTATTTTCAAGTCCAATATAAACAGACTTACCTCAAGAAACGTAATAAGTTGAGTTCGAACTACACTCACTAACTACATCTTATTAACCTGTGGGATGCCGTAACAATACTGTCTAACTTTTGCTGAAGTGTACATATTTATACAAATCATAAAGTGCCTAACTGAAAGCGTCAACTCAGTCCATGTAATGCAGTTAGTCCCTACTACACACAGGAAAAACCTTTTACTATGTATTATGTTCAATTTACAATAAAATCAATGACATGCTGCATGCTGACGTGAAATTACATTCACATCGTTACAATGACGAATTAGTGTAACTTGTGAACTAATTTAACATACAATTTTATTATAAATCGTTGCTCTAGTGGTAGTACGCTTCACGCTGGCATTTGACCAAGAGGTCCCGGGTCCGAACCCTGGGTGGGGTCCAAATGGGAATGTTCTTGGGGTTTCGTGTCTTGAAATAACACAGAAACAGCTCGGAGTTACAAAGTCTGGTGTTAAGTTGCTTCGGAAGGCACGTTAACCCCTTGGCCCTACGCCTGCTCCAGATCTCTCTCTCCGATCATGTCGGATGTACCATCTCACTGAACTATTAGAGTGAAGAAAGAGAGGGCATCTGTGTATTGCACACACAATTGTGCTATAAAATTGGAGGATTAGTTGGCTAATCTAATCTCTATAAGATAGCTCCCATATCCAAAATTGGATTACATAGGATGACACTATGAAAATAGAGTTTCTTTTCTCATATTTTGTTCTGTTTGTAACTTTTACATACCTAGTTATATTTTTTTAAAGTTTCCTAGATATGTATTTATTGTAATCAACGGCATCGTATGTGTGTGTTTAATTTAATCTGTAAATAAGCATTTAAAAAAACTTTTACCATAAGTAAACTCTATTGTGTTAAAATAAATAACTCTTTGATCATGATGGGCTAAATGATTACCTACTACCTTCTTCAGATATTTTTATAGGTACTACAAAGTATAGGCGTGCGGATAAAAGAACATATAGCTGACGTTAAACATAGACGGAACACGAAATCTGCAGTGTGTGAAAATGCTTTAGACAAACCCAACCACTTCATTCGTTTCGACCAACCAAAAATACTTGCTAAAATATAAAGAACGGCGTTTTATTCCTCGAATGCTACGTGAAGCCATTGAAATTAGAAAACATCCAAATTTCAATAAGGAAGATGGTTGGAAAGTTCCACCGGCATGGGATCCTATTCTAGCAAAAACCAAAACAACACCTCGCAGTGCAAGATCTCAAGACACGGTTAGCTCTTTCTGCGTAAATAGGAACGTAAATTAATATTAATGAGTGACAGTAGTTTCAATTTTTTAAAACTTTGTAATTGACAAATAATACCTTAGTCTCCCTGTGACCACGAACGCTGTAAAGTGTTCGAAACTTCAGGTTTTACATAAAATGTAAATAAATCGCGAAATAATCCATAAAATTGTGTTTTAATGAGTTCAACAATTCGCGTAAACGTCAGAAACAAATAGGTACTACAAAGTTAACGGATTGTTACGATTTGGTAAGTTTTAATTCAGTAAGTAGGTACTTATTATATCAAACGTGATGAGTATGAGCTCGTAAAATTACATGAGTATTAATTAAATTAAACTAGATTTCGTGAGTTATAATTCAGTAAGTAGGTGCATACTATTATATTAAATGTGATGAAAATGAGCTCGTAAAATGACATGAGTGTTAATTAATAACACTATTCTACATTTAGAAGGCTTTGTTTTGTCCAATAGAAGGGATTTCATATCATAAAGTATTCGTTTTATCTTCGGCGATCTTGTAATTTTATGATTGTGTTTGTGTCGAAGTATGTCATTCATAAGATAGTACATAAGACATACTGTTTTATCTGAAGTATCCGGTAAAGTACCGCTCATAACGACACATTGTTTTGCTGAAAACAATTTATCAAAACCTGAAGTAAGCGCAATAAACTGGATATATTATTGACCCAGCAATTCAACAATTACCTTGGACGGTAGTCGTCACACCACACACAACATAGCGATATGGTCTCGAAGTAAGTAATTACAATCTGGAAGTTTTTTTTAACGAGAATAGAGTCCATGAGCAAAAGACGATCTCGCATTGCCTGTCGCGTTGACTATGTTACATAAACGGTAGCGCCAGCTCTAACTCCATGCTGAGGACCATAGCGGGGAGATATGACTCTCTGATTCGCCATCTTGAGAGTGCTGGTCAAGAGGAACACCGATTGACCCGCCTCTGCCATCTGTGCGTTTGTTTTGCTGCTTGTGATGTTACCAATTTAGCTTATAAGATTATTTGCACCAACAAAGAAAAAAATTGTAATTAATTTCGCTCTCAAAAATTAATCGACTGTGTCATCCGGTGGGACTCGAACCCTTCGTTATCGGGGCGAATGTTCTTACCAACTGAGCGACGGAGGACGTTAGTCAGCCGACTAATTTTTGCTTGTATCCGATGGAAATATTTCAAAAAATATTTGACCACCAGTTACGATGAAATCAGCTTAATTTTTACGAAAGTGAATTAAATTTCGCTAATTTGTGTTAGCGAAATTTAATTCAATTTCCTAAAAACTTGCAAAATAATTGCTTAAGTTATAAAAATAATTAAAAGAAAAAAATATTAAATAAATAAATTGTTACAACAAACACACCAATGTCGTAGCCCCAAACTAAGCGTGAGCTTGTACTATGGCGAATAGGATAACCGATAGACATACATTTATGTACATACATCCATGACTTAGGTAGGTACAAATGCCCGTGCTCATCATCACCGTCAAAATGGACCTGATTTTCTGATTTGATCTATAATTACTTAATTTCAATCAATGTGTTTGTGCAGAAGTCTCGTACGCGGACATAATTAATTAGATTGAAATCATGACCCGTTGTAGGTGCTGCTTGAGCTAAGTAATACATAGATCTCATAGATCTAGGAAATACAAGTCAATCGTGCAAGAACATCAAAATGTCAAGGATTATATTTCTATGTCCATCGCTTCTAGACCTATCTGTACATACTTATAAGTAGGTACCTATTGAGATATAAGAACCTATTGAGATTGTACATATAAGAAGTGAATATAAACTTCTGCCAAAGTTTTGCCGCTGGATATGCTATCTAATTTGTGGCCGCTGGGCTAATTATGCTTGTGTTTTTTGGCGACAGGCAATTTGAATTTGGAATAGAATTTGACCGCTCTAGTTGATCTCTCGGCGTGAGTTATCGCCAAGCAAGCATTGCAGGGCGAGTGTTAGCTTTATGTAGCTTTAATAGCTCTTGTCAAACTTGACAAACTGTATAAAGCAAGTCCATGCGGTAGTGTGAACTGTCAGCGATCATGTTCCGCTAAAAGAACGAAAACGCTCGTTGAGCAAAAAATTGCCTCTACCTATCTGTGATTGCCAAAACGCATTGTAATGGTTTTCATTAAAACTATAACACAAATTTCTACAACGCGTTGTGAGCTATTTTTCGTAGGAAAATTGGTGGTATTAACACCCCCGTGCCTCGGAAAGCACGTTCAAAGCCGTTGATTCTGCGCCTGATCTCTTTGTCCGATCATGTCGGATTGCCGTCTCACCGCAAACTTCGGTGAGACTAAAGTCTGAATAATTTAATAGGTTCATTATGACATTTGACATATAGGGTCGGGTGTTTACGAATCAGTAAGTAGAATTAACGATTCAAACATCAAATCGATTTACAATCGATTCAAAACATTGTTAATCATTACAAAATATTTTACGTTTTAGTGACTATTTATTTTATGAGTATGTTTTAGAATTACGTTCTAGAAACCATATATAAAATTAAGTCTTCAAACTCAAAATTGCATATCTACTGAAAATGTTATTTGTTAAATACTAACCGATGAACCGATAAATCTGTTAACTCCGTAACAAGTAAAAAGGTCACAACACTAAAATGAAGAAATAAACGGAAAAGAACATGTCCCTTTTAAGAGGTCTATGAGCAATATAGAATTTCGATTTATTTTACAAGCCAAAGGTCGGAGGGTTAAACCTACCTGTGTGCGAATTTTTGGTTTCTTATTTAAACTTATATAAATAAGAAAAACACTGTGAGTGTTAAAATATATTAAAAACTATTTATTTTACACTTTTTGTAGAAAATACAAACTAAAATATGTCGCATTACATACTTTTAAGTCAGTGCTATTTATTTTATTTTCTTATTTTAAAATCAATAGCATTTTATTTTCATTGTTTGATGTGTTGTCTATGGAATCCCTCCGCATACAATACTACGTTCTGTGATTACTCTGAGCTGTCAAAATAACCTTTTAGATTATTCGGACTATAAATGAATAAATTGTTCCAACAAACACACCAATTACCTAGCCTCATACTAAGCGTGAGCTTGTGCTATGATGACTAGGATAACGGATAGACTTAAGGGTTGTTCTCAAAAAAGTGGCACTGTAACCTGCCAGATGAGTTTTAGTACAGATTTATATTTGTACATAAACTTTTTACGTTATTAAGAGTAAATATAGGCGGTGAGAGGCTTTTTACACGAAGGCTGAGCAGTAGTAAGTAAAACGGATCGATGTATTTTCAGCAAAAAAATATTGTAACATCGATTTCTCATTAACTTGTCTTGTCCAAACACTACTAGTCACACTTTAGCGTGCTGAAAAATAATATATATTCTGAATATGCGTTAAAAACAAATACAAATAAGTATACTAGCAAAATAAACTTGACATAATCTTCACTTGAATTAATTTCTTGATGTTCTAGCAATACATGTTTTAATTATGTCCAGATTGATTTTATCTTTAACCTGCCGCTACACATTGTTGCGGATCACACACACACTATAACATACTTGCCCCGCACCCCTCGCGTAAAATGTCCAGGCAGTATTCGGCGATGCGCCGGGAAGACAAGGTGTGTGCCAACTAGTGTAGTTTTTGTACCAATTACGTCAAACCACGAGAATCGGAGTTTGTAACGGGTATGTTATCTTTAATCTGACCGTTTTATTATGATTTATAGCCAAATTGTTTTGCAAATCATAATGTTAAAATATGTAACGACAGTACTTTTTAAATTTTTATCCGTTTTTAAAGGTAACATGCCAAAAAATAAGAAAAAGGAAGAAGTTTTGGCGCGAAAAAGAGAATTGGAAAGAAAAAGATATGAAAAGATAAAAAATAATCCCGAACTTTATGCAAAATATAAGGAAAACAATAAAGCAAAGTATCGCAAACGAAAAGATGAAGGAAAGGTAATATCTGTCAGTAATTTAACTCCCAGAGATCAGAAAATGTTAAGAAAGAAATGGAGAGAAGCAGAGAAAAAGTCTTATCAACGAAAAAAAGAAGAAAAGATTAGAATACAACGCTTCATCGAATGCAACAGTCCACCATCTAGTGACATTGAGAATATGAATATTGAAAATATGAATGAATACCACGGCAATCGAGATAAACCATCAAGCTCTGGACAAGGTAGTTTTGAATGTACAAGAATCACCAGATCTAACTTCAGGTCCCGAGAAGTCAGTCCTGCGACCTCTCAAGTCTCTTCAGCAAGTTCTAGTATCGTATCACCTAACGCTCAACGTTTAGTTAGAAAGTTGCGGTATAAAAAAGACAAGGAAATTGCGTCTTTACGAAACAAATTACAATCGGTTATGAAGTTAAATGATGCGTATCGAAAAAAAATATCGAGGATGCAACCGCTACAAGAGAAAGATTTTGAAGACAGTAACCAATCTGAAAATTCAATCGTCTCCAACGTTCCTCCTCCTGTTGCAAGGACTAGTACTAGTGATGATATTTCTTTTGCTGAAGGTGTATTACGTTTATACAGGAGTGTTAAATCGTATAAAATGAAACAAATAATTTCAAATAGAAGACTCATCTCGAAACCTCCCTTAAAGATAAAAAAATAAAGCCAAAATTTAAAAGTGTATTTAGAAGACGAAACCGACCACTGAAAAACACACCAGTACTACAGAAGAAAAAAGATGTTATTAAATTTCTTGCGGATGATGAGAATAGTAGCTGCGCAGCTGGAAAAAAGAAATATGTGAAGAAAGAAGGTGTTAAAGAACAAAAGCGTTATTTGACCGACTCACTAGTGAATCTACACAAAAAGTTTAATTCATCACATGCTTACAATCTAAGTTTCGCAACATTTTGTCGATTTAGGCCATTCTGGATTCTGCCTGCTTCTAAGAGACCACAAGAGCAGGTCTCTTGTGGTCTTTGTGTAATTCATGAAAATTTTCAACTTTTAGTTTCAGCACTTTACAGGCATAAAATTATAGAACCCAAAGATCCAACGAATCTTCTGAAAACAATATGTTGTGATGTTTATAATGCTGACTGCTTATTTCGCGAATGTATTAACTGCAATAACAAATGTGTAGAATTTTTGGATTATGACGATTCTATTGAATTTTACTATTGGACGTGGAATTCTAAAACTGAAAAAATTGTACAAAATGGACATGATAAAACAATAAAGTTGGTAAAGAAAGAGAAAATAATAACAGTACCAAGTGGAGCGATAGAAAAGTGCAAAGAAATAATCGAAAAGTACATGAAGCATTGTGGGAGGATGGTTACGCAAGAAGATGCAATAAAAAAGATAAAAGATCAGATGAAGAATGATGAAGTAGTGATTCACATTGATTACTCCGAGAATTATAAGTGCGCATACTCCAGAGAAATTCAATCGGCACATTTTGGTGCTAGTAAGCCGCAAATAACTATTCACACTAGCGTATCTTATTTTTATGACGTAAATGGTAAAAAACAATCCCAATGCTTTGCTACTCTTAGTCCAAATTTGAGACACGATACAGCAGCTGTTTGGGCGCACATGGAACCAATTTTGGATTTTTTTAAAACACATGCCCTACAAGCCAAAACTATTCATATGATTTCAGATTCAGCAGGTAGTCAGTACCGAAATTATAAAATATATTTCGTTATTAGAGCTCTACGATGGAACTATCCTGGGATAGAGTGTGTCACTTGGAACTATTCAGAATCTGGGCATGGAAAAGGAGCTCCAGATGGAGTTGGAGCTGTTCTCAAGAGGACTGCTGATGCATGTGTTAATCATGGGGCTGACGTGCCGGACTTCGACCTTTTGTGAAGATTTTACAACAAAACGTCAAAAATATTGTTATTGATCCAGTTTCCGAATATAAGATTCTTGAAAAAGATATGCTGATTCCAAATACATTGTTTCCATTTAGGGGAACCCAAAAAGTCCACCAAATTGTTTGGTGCAATTATAACAGTAAATCTGTCGTTGTGCGGAAGCTAAGCTGCATAGAAAAATCATGTTTGACAAAAGTAGAGTTTTGTATTCATGGAAAACGTCTTGGTTTTCATGATGTTGTGACCCAGCATATTAGCCCACCAAAACCTAAGCGCAAAAGTACAAGAGGTTCTGCTGTAGCTGCAAACATTTCTAGACGTCTTGCAGCCTCATTCTTGGAGCTAAGCGAATCGGACAGCTAGAGTTTAGTTGCCTCAAGTTTTCTCCAATACTGGTATATTGGAGAAAACTTGAGTTTGAGTAATTCCGTCAGTGCGCTTCACAGGTCTAGGCCATTTTCAGCTCTATCTGAAATAGAACTACCTTCAGAACTTCAAAGAAGTACTTTGGATAAAATTTTAAATGAAGGGCCTGCAGCAGAATCTTCTTTGGGTAATATTGTTCATAGTGACAGCGATTCTGATTATACCATATTTTGACAAAAATATTAGTATGTGACTATTTCTTGTTGATTCCTAGTTTCAAAGATATAATCCAAAGTCTGTACGTATGATTGATTTAAACACTACAAGTTAATTATGTTTAATACATTAAGTATTTTTGAGTTGACCAACTAAGTGTTAGACTGAATAATTTAAGAAAAGAAGTGTTATTTTTTAAATAAATAAGTAGTTCGTTATTACATATGTCTTAAAACCTATAGAAAGATTTATTGCTATTTTTTACTATTTTTACTATTATTTGGTATTCAAGTTAAAGACTCTTTATTGTTTTTGTTAAACTCATTTGTAAGAGGACTGATTAGTATGTAAGCTTAAGCTTAGATTTTTTTTTTATATGAACAGATCAGAAGTTCATGTCAGACTGATAATAAAAAAGCTGATTTTGCATGGTCAAATGCTTTTTTTTCACTAACCGGTTCAATTTTCTTTAACCTGGAACGATTTCTCATTAACCTGTACTAAAGCTCTTTAACCTGTGAGACAGACTTTTTAAAAACCTGTAATTTCCATATTTATGTCTAAATTACGTTCCCTCCATTTAATTACGCACAAGGAATATACAATCAATCGTTTCACATTCATAAAACTCGATATTTGACACATTTTCTTAAACTGAGAAATCAATTTACGAGGTGCCACTTTTTTGATAACTACCCTTAAATACTTTTTATAAACATCCATGACTTAGGTACAAATGCTCGTGCTCATCACACAAACATTTGCCCCTTGCAAACAGTATTGCAACTTTAGTGGAGGAACAGAGAGTGCGTATACGTAGGTAATAAGTTGTACACTATATATCTCCCGTTCTCCGTCCGTTAGTTGGCTAATGTCTGTTGAGATTGACTAAGTATAATAGAAATTCGGCTATAATAGGAGGACATCTCATAACTTATTTTAAGCTAGGATTTTTAAAATTTTGCTTCTTAGGTTATTTTATATAGTCGTGTTATACTTGTAGGTCCTAGATGGAGAATTTTGGATGGTTTAGGTAAAATCCATATGTATGGAGCGTTCAAATATATTTTCTCTCTATTTTACTATTTATCCCATAGTAACCCAGCAGCTGATTAAACATCCATTATCAAGGTTAACGACAACCTATTCACTCTGTAAGTAAATATTCCTATTTAATTATTATTTAATTTAGATTAGAATTGGTACTGACGACAGATACACGACGATAGGTACACACTGTGGTAAGTGTCTTATGATGTTGTGATAAGGGTGATTTTGCAACAATAGTGTTTAGTTTGACGTGCACAGTATTTAACTTTATTTTAATTAAAGAGTTAATTATTTTCAGAAGCACATAGATGACACCTACTAGTACCTATTTAGTAGCCTTATCTTGCTAAATACATATGTATTTATTTTAATTTAAGGTGTATGTATGTACCTACTTGTAATATTATCTATTAATTAGACTGTTGTACGTAAATGCAAATTAAAAAAAACCGCACATCCTTATGGGACAATTCTAATGCATTTATCAGTAAATTCAGTTAGGTAGATATTTTTATTTTAGGTATATGTAATTGTACTATAGTATTATCTATTAATTATTTATTCTGTGGTATTAAGTAGATGCAAATTTAACTAAACACACATCCTTATGGGACAATTCTAGTGCTCTTATCAGTTAATTAAAGTAGATAGAATAACAATTTTGTTTGAATCTCTCACATTTTATTAAAGTAAGAGTTGTTTGTGCCCACAATGTTAAAAGAGTTTCCTACTAGCTAATAATACCTTATAAGGTACTGTTTTTCCCTGTCGCAAAACGAGGGGTGTATTTTTGTTATTTATATATATATTTTATAATTGAAGCAATTTGTTTGCAAATTTTACGAAATTAAATTAAATTTCGCTCACAAAAGTTGATCGACTGTGTCATCCGGTGGGATTCAAACCTTCGCTATCATTCAAGAGCATTCGCCCGGATAGCGAAGGGCTGTGGGTTCGAGTCCCACCCGATGACACAGTCGATCATTTTTTGTGAGCGAAATTTGATTTAATATTGTTATTTAGTTACTGTAACTTGTTTTGTGAGCCATGAATAAATAAATAAATAGAAACAAAACACTTATCTTTAAACAATACGAAGAGACCGCATATTGAGGTGCCTTATACACCGCAAATAAATCGTAATTAAGCGACTAAGTCATATAATTAGAGATTCTTATGGCTGTCATCTTGTTGATAAGTGATTTGTTGTGTAATGGCAATTATAAACCTCGCATACCGCATAATAGCATGGTTTAAAATATTGTAAAATGAGGCCAGCCAGCCCAAAACGAAGGTAAAACTATTCGTTCTGCCTGTTCTGAAATCTATCAGACATCACTGTACTGACATAAATATAATCCTGGAACGATTACAGAATAAATATTCATGTATTATTTCACTACTAGATGTTAAAAGCCGAAAATTACTCAATAGAACTTTATCATTAACTAGCAGTTCCCCGCGACTTCGCCCGCGCCAAAAGTCGGATTTTCCATACAAATTTTCATCCCCCATTTCACCCCCCTGATGATTTTATATCGCGACAAAAAGTAGCCTATGTCCTTTCCAGTGCCTCAAACTATCTCTGTGCCAAATTTCATTTGATTCGGTCTAGTAGTTTCGGAGCCTATTCGATGCAAATAAACAAACAAACAAATCTTTCCTCTTTATAATATTATCATTAATAAGTAAGGGGCAAGGGCTAGTGGCAACAGCATCCTGAAAGACTTCGCGGAGCGTTTGGACTGTCTCAGTATCTGAACCATTGCAATATGGTTCATGTGCTGACAATCATTAAAATTCAGTTCAGATAAAATCAAAATCAATTTAATATGTTTGTTATAGATAGGTACGTAGTAAAATTGGATCTTTGTAATTCATCATCATCCGAGCGTGGTCCTGGTTGCGTCCTTTCAGAGCCCGGAGCCCACTTTCCTACTCTAATGCCTCCACTTCGGACGGTCTTCTGCAGAAGAATCTTATACCTTAAAATTAGCAATTCTTGTATATTTATATATATATTTGTGATTTCGGAAACGGCTCTAAAGATCTTGCTAAAGTCTGGTATGTGGGGTTAAAAAATCGATGGACATTAGATGTTTAGGTAAAAGCGTGATTTCTAGTTTTAAGCGTTTTCCTTCTGTGGTTGTTTGACGCAGATTTACCTAGATCGCGAATTTGGTCCCGGTGACCATGGGCGTCGTGGTGTAATGCGTAAGACCTCGGACTGAAGAATCGTAGAAGACGTGGGTTCCAATTTCGCTCGGAGACGAACATTTTTTCCCTTTTGTTTTTTTTGTGTATTTATTTAAGTTTGCCTTATGTATTTTTATGTTTTTAAACATGACTTACGAATCACAAAGCTTTTTTTACTAAAAAGTAGTAACCGAGCAATGCTCGGTCACCCAGGTGCTAAATTATTATTATTATAATAATGTTCTCCTGCCGAATTTCGGCTATGGCCACAGAATAAGTACTAGTACTTCGTACAGAAGTATGACTTAGCAATTGTATTCAAAGAAATGTCTACTCAATGTCGTCAACAATATGGCGTAATTTAGTTCGCCTCAGAGTCAAGCACATTTTCGTGTAGACACCTACAAAAATCCATTTCAAGATAATTTCATACTTATTGCTCTGGAATATGATTAATAATACACTAAACGCGATAGGGTTGACTGCTACGAGAAGCTTCTAATGCCATCTAGCGCCTCTTTCTAGTACTTTATTCATTCTCGTCCAGCCAGCAACGTAGCCGCGAGGCCGCCGGTGAATAAAACGCGCGAGCGTGTCGCTGGCCGGTACCGACACGCAACTTGTTTTAGCCCCTAAGTAAGGGTCGCCGCGCGTAGGTACGTTTTTGCTACATACGCGGGAAGATACACAGGCCTGCTATGGCGGCTAATCCCAGCAGACATCAAACAGGTATTTTAGGCATATTAATAGCTCATCGTGCTTTCCGAGGCTCGGGGGTGCTAACACCACCAACTTCCCGAGCTGTTGCTGGGTTATTTCTAGACAGAAATACCCAGAAACTTTCAGCCGCACCCATTATTATTATAGCTATCTGAAATACTTATCTGTTAAATAATCTTGACGTGAGTAGTTAATCAATTTTATCATTGTGAATAATCTTTTTATTTTTTTATAAGTTTGTCTTACAATACTGTTTATTTGTTTACTTTTGGCTGTGTTTAGGTCAGCGGTCAGTGTCTGCGTGAATTAATAAATTAGATAGGTATCCTGGATTAAGTGGGAGTATTTAGTGTCACCACAGTAATTATTTAGTACAATAAAAATGTAGTGTCTAATGTGTTGGCCATTTACTCACAATTCTGACTGTAACAGGGAACTTATTTTTTTAAAGTCCATTCCTAAGGCAGTTGTCCGACCGGCAACATGAGAGAGAAGCGAGCAGAACTACAAACGAGTTGGCAAGTTGACAGAAATTACCACATTACCGACTTATGCCTGAACCATATTGAGTCGTAAAACTAAGTATTTGCTACTGACGGACGCGGAAAAGAAGCACACACAGATCAGACCACTCCGAGTGCACAAAAACACAGGTTTTTAGGAACTTATTAAGAACTTTCTGAAAACTATGTGTTGTCTGGAAGAGAGCGCTCCCAGTAGGCTGCCCAAATTTAGAGTAAGTACCTATAATACGAACTCTAAATTGATGAATCGGTAATTGTCAAAGATTTGAATTGAGAGTTAACAATTTATCAAATTCGTGATTTTAAAAACATTAACCTTTTTGTTTAGATTAACCGCTTTGGTTACCACAAACATTATCATTAAAATCTCTGCACTTAATAGCTTTTGATTCCGGCAGAAATTTTTGTTTGCGTATAAGTATTTTAGTTAATTGCTTTTGACCACAAATAACTATGGCAATTTAGTCATTCATTATTATTACTAGTTGTCTTAAAAAAGAATTAACAAAATCTGATAACTACAAAAAGTTCAGCGTAGTCATTACCTACATAAAAAAATATACGCGTCGACTTCTGAACCTCCACCATTTTTAAAGTTGGTCGAGGTTATTTTCCGAAATAATTCTTTATTTACGAATTCACCAATAGGGGCCCGCCTAAAAGATCTTGCGGATATGAAAGTCTGAATATGTATTTTTTTTTTTTATCTAAACATGCCAAGAATTTGAAAATACGAGAAAGAGGAAAAGATTTTGCCTCGATGCATTTTATTGTAGATGTATCTTAAAAACAATTAGAATAGTTATTACCTGTAAACAATATTAGACAATAAATACGAAATTGCTCAAATAAGTGGTATTAACAATAGTAAAGATCACTGAAAAAAAAAATTGGTTAACAGTAACCAAAATTTGGCTTACTAGTAGCCAAATCTAGTGACTAGCGAACTTATGGTTGTCAAAAAGCCAAAAGATTGTTTATATTTAACAAACATTTACTTCCCTACAACAATACCTTCAACTAACAAAACTAGTTTGATTGATCCTTTTTTTCAGTGAAGTATTTTTCTGGTAATGTAGGTACTATTTTCATTCATAAAATACTGTATAATTAATTTTACACGTTCTGTTGACCAGAATAAGTAGAACTAGGTACTTATGATGATGCCATTATCTAAGTAGTTGTTGTCCGTCTGTCTGTCAAGACACTTTTTCTCGAAACACGTGGAGCAGGCATCAAGTTAAAATTAACATAAAATACTGGCTGGCTGAAGTTCTAAAAAAATCAAGTTAACGCAATCTCCATCGTCTCCACGTACATTTTATGCATACTTTCTAACGTTTCGCAGGGGCATTCAAAACCTATAGGGTAACTTCCCATAGGCCTAGAATTATGAAATTAGGAAGGTCTCACAACTAAAATAAAGAAAAAAGTCCGAAATATTTGTGGTTCAAATGTAGAAATAACTAATTTTTTTGTATAGAACCCGGTTGCGGTTGCACTTGCCTGGTTTTAGTCTATCTGTACAAAGTTTTGAGGTGGCTATAACAAAGTTTTGACAGAAAAGTGTTTTTAATTATCTGTTAATACGAGGGTCAAACTGAAAGTTCTTAGAAAATCAAAAACTGATTACATTAGCCAGTTATTAGTTTTATTATATCTTTTCAAAATATTGTCCATTGACGTCAATACACCGCTGCATGCGATGGAACCACTGGGAAAAGCACTTTGCCCACTCGTCCTTAGGGGTCTCTTCAATGGCATCGCGATACGCAGCCACCGCTTCTTCAGCATTCGTAAAACGCTTGCTTTTAAGTTTTTCTTTAATTTTTGGAAATAAATAAAAATCACAAGGCGCGAGGTCGGGGCTATACGGCGGGTGACCCAGTAATTCAACGTTTGATGTCGCCAAATAGTCGATCGTTCGCTTGGCGGTGTGCGACGAGGCGTTGTCGTGGTGAAGGAGGATCCTACTGCGAGGTCGTTTCTCTCGAACTTTTTCCAAGACAAGTGGCAAACAATTGGTAGTGTACCATTCTGCAGAAACTGTTTTTTGATCCTCTAACACAATTGTTGCGAAATGACCTATCCTTCCAAAGAACGAGGCCACCATTTTTTTTCCCGCACTTCGATCTCTCTTCACTTTAGTTGGCAACTCCTCGAAAGGAAACACCCACTGAGCAGATTGTCTTTTGGTTTCAGGATCATAACAGTAAATCCAGCTTTCGTCACCTGTTAGTATGTCGAACACAGCATTTGAGTCACCTCCGTTAAATCTTTCAATCATTTTACGGCACCAATCCACACGATGGAGTTTTTGAGCCTTAGTCAAATTATGAGGTATCCACCGGGCGCAAAGCTTCCTGACCGCTAAATGTTCGTGGAGGATTTTGTGCACTTGACTCATACCGATGCCTAAGCTTGTCCGAATCTGCTGATAGGTCACTCTTTTGTCAGTCTCTATCATACGCCGCACAACACAGATGTTATTTTCAGTCGTCGCCGTAGAAGGCCGTCCCTCACGTACATCATCAGTGAGATTAGTGCGACCACGTTTAAACTCATTAAACCAGTTGTAAACAGTCGCACGAGATGGGGCTTCATCGTGAAAGGCCAATCGTAGTCTATCATAACTTTCTTGTTGACTTAAATGACATCGAAAGTCATAAAAAATCATTGCACGAAAATTTTCTCGTGTTAAATTCATTTTGACGTGACACAGACAATTTTCAATTTGCCGCCAAGTCGTAAAACAAATGACAAATGAATGAAATATATACTCAGTAATATTGGCAAAGAGTTCTATTTTCAAATTTTAGAATATTTTTTTTATTATATTGTTTATAAGTGGCCAGTTCTAAGAACTTTCAGTTTGACCCTCGTAAACAGTACTACTCGTACATACAAAATCGGAAGCTTATTATTAATTGCTAAGGTTTTTGCAGTTATTAGGAATAGTCTAGGATTGGGTAATGAGTTGCTACAATATAGCGGCCTTCGATTTTTTCTGTTTTATTTTGTTTCAATAACGAGTAGGTACTAAAAAAAATTTTTTTGGTCTGTGCTAGCTGTCATGATTGACAGAAGAAAAACCAAACGGGTGTCCTCACCCATTGATGTCTCACTTTACCTAATTTAAATAAAACTTAAATATATTTTATTTTGCTCTTTATGTAAGAGCTCCATATTTTGTAAGTTTGTTGTTTTATAAGTTAGGAAAATATATTATATGTATAGATAGCTAACACCAGTTATTTTTAAGTACCGCTAAACGCTTTTAAACTTTTACGAGCACAATGTAACTATCTAAAGTAAACCACCGAAGTATTAAAAACTAAAAGTTAAGTAGTTTTAAACCAAAAAAAATACTTAATTACCTCAATATCACACACTCCGGACTTGCTAACAATTCACACCTAGCTTCTAAGACTTTCGTATTAGCACTGTGCTCTTCCGACTTTCCTGTTTAATTTTATTTCGGCTTTTATTTCGAGTAATCGATTGTGACTCGATGTATCGACACGTTTATCGAGACATTGTATCGCGTCGACGTGCGCCTCTCACCGGCGCGAGCGCAACTGTGCAGCCTTAGTCTCAGGGTTTCAAAGATGATTTTTATATACAACCTGATAACGATTGAAGTCGTAGGTATTGTGATTGCCAGAATCAAACTCAAGGTGTCAGTCAGTATAGTAGTATCCTACATCCTACCTACAAGTAAGTAGAAGGATTTACTATGACATACAAATACAAAATCAGAGCATGGTAGGTACAACTTTTAACTGAGATAGTTATCCATCACCGGATAGCAACAGATGGATTTAATAACATTTCAACATTAATCTTAGTGTCAACGTATACCTACGCCACAGATAATATCACTATGCCTTTTAAAATTTTTAATTATTGTTTTGTGATAAGCATTCATGACGACCGTCTTGGTGTGGTGGTCCGCGCTCCGGACTACATAACCATTGTGGGTTCGAATCCCGCAAGGGGCATATGTTTGTGTGATGAGCACGAGCATTTGTACCTAAGTCATGGATGTATAAACGTGTATAAGTATGTCTATCTGGTATCCTACTCGTCATTGCACAAGCTCACGCTTAGTTTGGAGCTAGGTAATTGATGTGTTTGTTAAAATAATTTATTTATTCTCTTTGCGATGATATAGACCGAACTATCAAGGGATGTCACGACTTCAAGTTCACCCCTCGCTGTCATCTAGGTATGTGATATAGCAGTAATAAAAGATTGTACCCCTTTGTTACTATAAATAATAAGATATAAAGAAACAAAGCAATTACTCACATTTTAATAAATTATCCATCAATGGTTGCGACACGAAACATAACAATAAAAAACCGGGCAAGTGCGAGTCGGACTCGCGCACCGAGGAGGGTTCCGTACAAACAGAGGTTTTACTACCCGACTGTGGAAGATGGGTTATGTTTTTCAAGAGTATATATGTAAGTATGTATGTATAAATTGTTTGGCACGCCCTACAGCCAAAACGGCTGGATAGTTTTTGACATACGAGATATCGTTGAGTTCTTCAAAATTGTGGTAGTGACATAGGCTATACACATTTAAAAAATGGCGCCCACATATGGAAACAAAGGGGGCGGGGGGGCTTTGAATTTTTCCTTACCATAGCAATATGGGTATCACATGAAAGCCAGTAAAAAGACCATTTTAAAAATATAATATATTTTGCAATCCGGTGTTTTGTTTTTAAAAAAAATATGTTTGCTTGTTCTACGATGTAACCAAAAAGCAGTTTTCTGACTTTTTGCTTTATTGTGCTGTAATGTTAGGCCACCTGATTCGACACGACAATTTTATTAAAACGATAATAGAAGGAAGAATAGAAGGAAAAAGGAAGCGAGGAAGACCAAGAATAAGCTACATGCAGCAAATAAAAGAAAAGATAAATGTCGGGTCGTATCAGGAGGTTAAGAGAAGGGCGGAAAGCAGAGAGGAATGGAAAAAACTCCACCGACAAGAGCCTAGCTCTTAAATTTGATGATGATGATGTGCTGTAAGATCTTCTTTCTTGCCTTTCATGATTCAAATTTCAGGTCTATGAAGTACCTACTCTATAGGTTTTGATTTAATTCCCCTGTTAGAATGTTAGAAAATTTGGCTAAGCCATATTTTCTAACATTGAATTGCTTTAACTTAGTTCTTTATTTTATTACAGCTCAAAGGAACCGCAGCCATAAGTATTTCATGTAATTAAGGTTCCGTTGTTCCGGTACCCTTATTGTTTCGTCAAGTCGGTCTGTCTGTCTGTCTGTCCGAGATTTTGCTTAGAGACCGTTTGGCACTAGAAAGCTGTAATTTTGCCGACCAAGTGGTATCGCCACAAAACCCTTAAAACGTGATCAGCTGATTAGGATTTCAATGTTGGTCCCATAATACTTACCTCAGTTAATAAAGTTAGACCATATGTACCATCCATACGAACGAGTAATTTTGCGCCAAAATTGTAGTCTGTGTGCTGGCCATTGCACCGTACGGAAATAAACGAATTTTACGACTTCATTATTTTATAACTAGCATCTCCCCGCGACCTCGCCCGCGCTTAAAGTCGGATTTTCCATACAATTTTTCATCCCCCATTTCACCCCCCTGATGATTTTATATCGTGACAAAAGTAGCCTATGTCCTTCCCAGGGTCTCAAACAATCTCTGCACCATTTCAATAAGATCGGTTCAGTAGTTTCGGAGCCTATTCAATACAAACAAACAAACGATCAAATCTTTCCTCTTTATAATATTAGTATAGACAAACATTTATTGTAAGAAAACAATGTAGGTACTTCGGTGCCCACATATCACTTTGTGCAACCACAAAGTGATATGTGGGCACCGAAGTTTTTTTCCAACTCGAACCACAACTGGTTCGAGTTGGAAAAAGCAGGATAAAACGTAGGTACATCTACAGAGGTGAGTTGAGGTGCTTGTGGCGCAGTGGCGGCAGCGCTTTGAGTGATACCAAAAGTCAAGCAACCCACGGCGCGGTCGTGATTGGATGGGTGACCATTCCGACCATTTACGTGACGTCCATGACAAGCATCTCCGTGCTTCGGAAGACACGTTAAGCAGTTGGTCCCGGCTAATATCTGTGGTATTAGTCGTTAAGCCTAGTCAGAGGCCGTAGGGCGGCTTGATAACATCTGACAGTAAGGTTTGTTACTTGCCTTACATACACACCCCTTTACCAATCCGCACTGAGCCCGCGTGGTGAAGTATGGCTCGTACCTTCTCATAGTTGAGGAGAGGCCTTTTCCCAGCAGTGGAATCTAATAGGCTGACTTTACTTTACTTTTTACATCTACAGAAGTTTGCTTCACGTGTGATTTTGAAAGTGGTCAGTCATTGTAAGATTGAAGTACCTAAGAAAGAAATTGCATCTATATTTAAAAAAACATTACATAGTTTTTGGAAGTGCAAACTTTATCTTAGAAATATCTAACATTTAAACAGGAAATTTTTCATAGGAGGAAAACTTTGACTTTTAAAACAAGATCAAATTGCTCTACTTAGGAATCACGTCGTCGTTCGCGCACCGGACTTCTAAACCAGGCGGTTGCGGATTCGAATCCCGCAAGGGGCAAATGTTTGTGTGATGATCATGAGCATTTGTACCTAAGTCATGGATGTTGATATGTATTTAAGTATTTCTATCCGTTATCCTAGTCACCATAGCACAAGCTCACGCTTAGTTTGGGGCTAGGTAATTGGTGTGTTTGTTGAAACAATTTATTATTATTATTACATAAGGTAACTTGGTTCAAATTGCATAAGTATCTTAACTTTTCCACGTTTGATTATCACACTAATATTGTTCATAAACTTTCAAACATGTTATGCAATCAATAAGTAGACAGGTCGCAATACAACAGATACAATCTATATGGAAATTGTAAGTACATGGTACCTACTAATTGTACACACAGGTATACATTGTACAATGTAGAGTGTAGCTAGCTTATTCAGAGTAGTATTATAATTATTTTTATAACTTAAACAATTCGTTTGCAAGTTTTTACGAAATTTAATTAAATTTCGCTCACAAAAATTTATCAACTGTGTCATCCGGTGGGACACGAACCCACGTCCCTTCGCTATCCGGGCGAATGCTCTTACCACATGAGCTACCCAGGACTTTGGTCAGTCGACGAATTTTTGTAAGTGCTTGCTACGCCAGTGAGCCGGCGTTCGATTTCATCAATACTTGGGGAATGTACCCGCATGTCCCAACGCATGCCGTCGTTAAATTTTTGTGTGTGAAATTTAATTTAACTCAGAGCAGTATTCTGAATCTTCATATGGGAATAGTATCTAGACAATTCTAGCAAGGGATAGACAGATAATTAAATGCGAAATTGACATTTGTGTATTCGGAAATGTGATTATTGCCGATGTGCAATATTTTCCGCCGGGGACCTTCTGTACTTTTCTGCATTCAACTGTATAAAAAATGTCAAATATGTCTGCCTGCTGCTCTTTTACGCCTTGCATCGCTGAACCGATTTAGATGAAATTGATGATAGTTTGAGAACCTGGGGAGGACATAGTTAGATTTTATAGGTGAAATGGGGGGTGGAAGTTTGTATGAAGATTTATTGACCACTGTGACGACTTTGATGAAATGCTTGCGCGCGAAGTCAGAAGTAGGTAATGATAAAATATTTTCAATATTCAACCGCATATATAATCCTGTTTTTAGTGGACGACATTTCTTCCAAAAGTTTGTTTTTTACCTTGATTTAAATCTCATTTCGACAAATACACATACATTTCAGCAAGCTTATCTCAACAGTAAGGTAAAGGCACTGAAAGTCGACCTACATTTTTTTCTTCCGCCGCCATAAAGTGATACATAATTATTACATAGGCCCTTGAGAAGTGCTTCCGTAAGGTAAAGATAACTTGTCATGACAGTGATAGGTACGCTTTTGTTGTTATATTCATGGAAAAACAAGTTATTGTTTAGTAAAGATTTGTTATTAAAATGGGGAGTTTTCCAGTTAGTATTCCTAGATGGCGCTAGCCAAAGTTTTTGGATTCGTGACAATCGAGGTAGTAAGTATCCCTCAATGTATGTAAATTTAAAATGTTATGTGAAATGTTTTTTCTTGGACCGTCAATATTTAGAAATTAATGTTATTATTTTACTTAAAAACAACAACAAAAACTAATGGTACCTTAGGGTAATTTAATCTGATGTGCTGACCACTGACCCACTGTACATCAATATTATTTAAACAAAAGAGAAGGAAAGCTGCCTAATTTTCCTTATAAACTCTAGATTAACCTTTACAGGGGAATACCGTATGTGCAAGGGATCTGTCTATTAAAGTATTTGGTAACTAAGTTTTAAGATCATAAATAACGTCATATTTGTGTCTGTGTTGCTAAAAGATGTCAGTAGGTACCTTAAAATAAGGAAGATAAGGCATTACGCGCCTCATAAATGGTTGAATTAAATTATGTTCAGGCAGATAATTTAAAAATGTTTTAGATGATTATAATGTTTTGCTAATTCCCGACTGACCTGATGCACAGATACTTAGGTTGGGGTTGGATACACAAGTCAAGCTAGTGCTAGTAAACTAGTTAGTGCATCTATGTTCTAAGAAAAGTAGCTATTTAGTACATGACGTAGGGTTCCCACCCACCCTACATTAGGTACATGTGTATCGTGCTATATTTCAGTGAAAATATTATAGGAAAATAATATTCTCTTAGTAAGATTTTTATTGATAGTTCAGTTATCGCGCTTTTTATAAGTAGTGACAGTGAGGAACGCACAGCGCAACGTAGCATTTGGAATTTCAGAACGTAACGCATTCACGTCGTTCGTCGCTCCCTGTGTACTATTTTTTTCTGATTTTCCGAAAAATACTATATTTATAGGATTGTTTTGAAAACAATACTATGAAACCTCTAAAAAAGGTGGCAACCCTAACACGAAGATAGAGGCACCAGCGCTAGCTTACCTACTAAGTACTAGCACTAGATTCTGGCTTGAAAAACTACTTAGTCTCGTGGATTTGGGTTTACCTAATAATTTGATAGTCCGTGATAATCGACGACCGTCTTGGTGTAGTCGTTCGCGCACCGGACTTCTAAACCAGGCGGTTGCAGGTTCGAATTCCGCAAGGGGCAAATGTTGTGTGATGAGCACGAGCATTTGTACCTAAGTCATGGATGTTTATATGTATTTAAGTATTTCTATCCGTTATCCTAGTCACCATAGCACAAGCTCACGCTTAGTTTGGGGCTAGGTAATTGGTGTGTTTGTTGAAACAATTTATTTATTATTTTTATTATAATCGGAGCCGGTTGCTAAGCAAAGCGCGGTAGTTGAGTCTTTTTATGTTTCCGCAGCCGCTATAACAAAAAATTACAGAAAAACAAAATATTTTAGTGAGGCTCCCATACAACAACTTTGTTTATTTTTGCCGTTTTAGCTCAATTCTATAACGGCACCACTAACGCTTGGAATATGCACAGAATCATTGAGTTGTACTTATATTTACTTTAAGTAACTTCGTCCACCCTTGCGTTTTGCCTCTTGCGTCTTGCTTTTATGAAAGTTCGGCAGTTTGAACAAATTACTCGCGCTGTTGAATCTACCGAACTTTCATAATAAAGCTGTTCAATAAGAGGCAAAACGCAAGGGTGGGCGAAGTTACCACACTGACGGATTTCCCCGTACTATTATAATTTTGATGCACAAATTAGAAAGAATAATGTATATTTTGACTGCAGTTGAGTGTAATAGAAAGTCATTTATTTATATACCGGGGGCACTTATACACGTCCCAATCCCAACATATATGTTTAAGCCCTACCTACCTTCGGGACAAATTGTACGCTAGTGCTGAAAAAAAGCAGCGCAAAAAAACTCAGTCACTATTGTCAAAGCCTCTTTTAAAAAGAATGTTAACTTAGATACAGAAATTGCGAATGGTGCGCACTATGCAATTACAATTTACATTGCAACGTTATGGGTTTGACTTCCGCAAGATGTAAGTACCTACATGTGGAACTTACTTCGAGATAAATAAGTTTATAAAAGTACTAGTGGTTCCCCGCGACTTCGCCCGCAAGAGTTGGATTTTCCATATAAATTTTCATCCCCCATTTCACCCCCTTAATGTTTTTATATCACGACAAAATGTAGCCTATGTCCTTTCCAGGGTCTCGAACTGTCTCCATACCAAATTTCATCTCAATCGGTTCAGTGGTTTAAGCGTCAAGAGCTAACAGACAGACACACACTTTCGCATTTATAATATTAGTATGGATATAAATTATGACTATACGTTATTCTAGTTACCATACATAGCACAAGCTCACACGTATTTTGGAACTATATACGAGGGTCAAACTGAAAGTTCTTAGAACTGGCCACTTATAAACAATATAATAAAAAAAATATTCTAAAATTTGAAAATAGAACTCTTTGCCAATATTACTGAGTATATATTTCATTCATTTGTCATTTGTTTTACGACTTGGCGGCAAATTGAAAATTGTCTGTGTCACGTCAAAATGAATTTAACACGAGAAAATTTTCGTGCAATGATTTTTTATGACTTTCGATGTCATTTAAGTCAACAAGAAAGTTATGATAGACTACGATTGGCCTTTCACGATGAAGCCCCATCTCGTGCGACTGTTTACAACTGGTTTAATGAGTTTAAACGTGGTCGCACTAATCTCACTGATGATGTACGTGAGGGACGGCCTTCTACGGCGACGACTGAAAATAACATCTGTGTTGTGCGGCGTATGATAGAGACTGACAAAAGAGTGACCTATCAGCAGATTCGGACAAGCTTAGGCATCGGTATGAGTCAAGTGCACAAAATCCTCCACGAACATTTAGCGGTCAGGAAGCTTTGCGCCCGGTGGATACCTCATAATTTGACTAAGGCTCAAAAACTCCATCGTGTGGATTGGTGCCGTAAAATGATTGAAAGATTTAACGGAGGTGACTCAAATGCTGTGTTCGACATACTAACAGGTGACGAAAGCTGGATTTACTGTTATGATCCTGAAACCAAAAGACAATCTGCTCAGTGGGTGTTTCCCTTCGAGGAGTTGCCAACTAAAGTGAAGAGAGATCGAAGTGCGGGAAAAAAAATGGTGGCCTCGTTCTTTGGAAGGATAGGTCATTTCGCAACAATTGTGTTAGAGGATCAAAAAACAGTTTCTGCAGAATGGTACACTACCAATTGTTTGCCACTTGTCTTGGAAAAAGTTCGAGAGAAACGACCTCGCAGTAGGATCCTCCTTCACCACGACAACGCCTCGTCGCACACCGCCAAGCGAACGATCGACTATTTGGCGACATCAAACGTTGAATTACTGGGTCACCCGCCGTATAGCCCCGACCTCGCGCCTTGTGATTTTTATTTATTTCCAAAAATTAAAGAAAAACTTAAAGGAAAGCGGTTTATGAATGCTGAAGAAGCGGTGGCTGCGTATCGCGATGCCATTGAAGAGACCCCTAAGGACGAGTGGGCAAAGTGCTTTTCCCAGTGGTTCCATCGCATGCAGCGGTGTATTGACGTCAATGGACAATATTTTGAAAAGATATAATAAAACTAATAACTGGCTAATGTAATCAGTTTTTGATTTTCTAAGAACTTTCAGTTTGACCCTCGTAGGTAGGTAAATTGGGTCTAAACGAACTACATATGAATAAGACTAACAAGAATTAAAAGACTAATTACCTATTCCATGGTCACATCAAGTAAGGAAATAGTATCCTTGTAACACAAGAAGGTACCAGACAATAATTTTTAATGATCTAATTTGTTAGAACATTTGCTACAACTAAAGTAAAACAATAAGATTTTTTGGGTAATTTTCACTTGCTTTTCCTTAACACTATGATTTTTTAAACGGATAACTGTTCCATAGGAAGTAGTAAGTTTGTAAATGTAAAAAATCGTTGAAGGAAGCTAATGATGTATTTAGTAGGTACCTACGTCAGTCTAAGCACTGTGGCATCTTATGCAGTTGTATTACTTGAATTAGGTACATATGGACGAATTTGCTACGAAAATGAGATATTCTGATGTGCTGGCGCTGTACTACAAGTATAACTGATAAGTCAGTTATTCAGTATATATTTCAACCTCCTCCCTTTAAAAATGTGTAATGATAAGATTACTGTCAATAAGGAACGACCGTAAGTAGAATTAAAGGTAGGCAACTACACGGTACGTGAGGTAAAACACGAGCCCCCAAGAGGAAAACATACCTTCTATGAGTTATGACCTATCGTGACTGTAATGACGTAGATTCCCCGCCTACAATGTTTTGACAACACTACTATCTGGTCTGTATTTTACCAGTAGGTATGTACGTACAGTCGAGTTCATAAATATATGGGCATTTCCAAGGCTTCCAATATAAATGTACATGGAAAGGTACTTATACCTGTGAGCAGATTCATCGATCAAACCATGGCACCTGTCATATTAATCTGAGCAAGCCTTTCAGTATTATCTAAGCAACCGAAAACTAAAAAATATCTGTACCAATATTTTTCAAAATTATTTAACCAAATGAAAGTAGATAAGTATCTACGCAAGTGTTTTTTTAAATATTTATAAACACGGTAATTGCAGAAAAAATTGTGTGCTAACAGATTCCGATTATCTAAGTCGAAAGCCCACTTGCGCCAGTCCCGATTAGCTAATCTGGACTGGCGCAAGTGGACCTTCCGGATTAGCTCATCCAGGCTTGTGCAAGTGGGCTTTCAACTCAGATAATAGGCCTTGGACAAGTGCGGAATAGCTAATCCGGACGTGCGCAAGTGGGTCTAAGTTGCATGGGTAGGGACCACAAGTTGAAAAACCACGAGATGGTAAAATAATGATGGACTAATGGATTTCCGCAAAGTAACGCCTGATTCTAGTAATTATATTAAAACCACGAGAGACTTGGCTCAGCAGCCTTTGCGTAAGGCCCTTATTGAAAAGTGTCAGTCAACAGAGTTAATTCTGATAATGCTTTTGCTATTGGAACTGACGAAATACGTTCAGTCAACGTTGCCCATGTATCAATGAGTAAATGGTTGATAAGTATGCAATTGTCTCAAGGGAACCCTTGTCATAATCGCTGGTATGCGGGCAATGACAGGGCTGAGTATCTACGTCAAATGTGTTAAATTACAAAAGCCGATACGTAATGAAGATTACCGATTGTATTTCCCAACAGCCGAGTCACTGCATACTCGTACCTACCTACACCTAGTAGGTAGACAGTGACTTCCAACTATCACGTCATACTGTCAGACATTTACATCCATTTAATGCATCCTGGGAACCTTACCACAAGGACCCTTTTTATAATTTTTGTTTTTGTGGTGTATTAAGTAATTTATCTTAATTTTTATTAATAAGTTGTATATATATTACTAATGTACATTGATGTAAATTAAATAAATAAAAATACATCACGTACCTGCCTTACCTACACCGAAGCTTAAGGTCATGGATTGCCAGGAAAAATCAAAAATATTTTTATTGCCATTTAAGTACTTATAAATAGTGGTTACCTCAACTGTTCAAATAAGTAATTATTTTCAGAGCGAAGACTTCTAAGGTCATGCAAAAATTAGCTTTACCAAAAAACGCATGCCTCCTAGAGTCGTTAAAAGGAACTCCGTATACGTTTTAA
The DNA here is from genome assembly GCA_949316185.1 of Pyrausta nigrata. NCBI lineage: Eukaryota > Metazoa > Arthropoda > Insecta > Lepidoptera > Crambidae > Pyrausta > Pyrausta nigrata. The sequence goes on from OX438943.1 coordinate 3,325,376, forward strand.
ATTAAATCTAACGAACTAAGTTCGACCCTCGACGCGAGAGAGTAAACATCATTTAATTTTATGTATTTTGTTCGAAAATTAAATTTAAATAAATAAATAAATAAATTGTTTCAACAAATACACCAATTACCCAGCCCCAAACTAAGCGTGAGCTTGTGCTATGGTGACTAGGATAACGGATAGAAATACTTAAATACATATAAACATCCATGACTTACGTACAAATGCTCGTGCTCATCACACAAACATTTGCCCCTTGCGGGATTCTAACCCGCAACCGCCTGGTTTAGAAGTCCGGTGCGCGAACGACTACACCAAGACGGTCGTCAAATTAAAGTACTAAATTCATAAAATGTAAAGCTAAATTTAATTTTTGACCCCTTATTGTCCCCGAAGCAGTGGTAAGCCTTTATTGGGACGTGTATGTAAAGTGCTCCTTGCGAGTCTATGTACTAAACATTGTAATAAACTCGCAAATCGAACGCCTCTGTACAATATATACTAATGCTGACTGTAAAAATTAATAAAATAAAATATTCAGGGTCCCATATGATATCTCAAAACCCTAACTCGTTGGTGTTTTTTGTACGGCGTCAAATAAAAGTCATGATTTTAGTTGTTAAGATAAATTTATTTCTTACAAATAAAAGATTACTCTGTAACATAATAAATGCTTTGAGAATTCATTATCGATATTAAAATATAAGTTTAGTTATAACTTAGTTTTGTCGAAGTTTTTTTTTTTAGAATAGGTACTAGCTCGCGGTCCGTCCGAAAAAATATACATTTATGAAGAGTCGTAAAGTTGCTTATAATTAGATAAATTTTAAATACTTAGTCAATTCGTATCACTAATGTTAGTAATAGTTGGTTGGTTGTCGTAGCCAAGTTTCCGCATGTCTTTTGACACCATTGAGAGACTCACGCGCACACTGCCGTATGACTCTGTACGTAACACTGAAAAAAAAAGCATATTAATAGAACTTAAAAAATAATATACAAAGGCAACTAAAGAATTAAAAGAATAGAATCCATTAACCTTACAGACGCGCCAGTAGTCTTCATTTGGAACTATATAAGTAACTAATTAACAATACACATAGCGTTTTTACTACCTCTGTGACTAGTACTTCAAGTTAAGATGTGCTAAGTTAGTCTTGCTGCCGATCTTAGAGACGTCAACTAAATTTAATCTTTAATTAAGTCTCGTTCTGTCACTTTCTTTGTCGATGAAAAAGAAAAGAACTACATGAGATTTAATGAAGAATTAACTTTGATTGACGTCTCTGAGTACGACATATTCTTAGTTAAAATTGCTTATATCATTAATGCCTAATCTTAATTTTGTACTATAATTATAAGTTAACTAGCAGTTCCCGCGACTTCGCCTGCGTCAAAAGTTAGATTTGCCATACAAATTTCATCATCTATTTCACCCCACTGATATTTTTATATCGCGATAAAAAGTAGCCTATATCTTCCCAGGGTCTCAAACTATTTCTGTACAAAGTAGCCTATATCTTCCCAGGGTCTCAAACTATTTCTGTACCAAAACTTATTTGAATCGGTCCAGTAACCAGAGCCTATCTAATACAAACAAAACAATCAAATCTTTCCTCCTTATAGTATTGGTATATGTACGAGGGTCAAACTGAAAGTTCTTAGAACTGGCCACTTATAAACAATATAATAAAAAAAATATTCTAAAATTTGAAAATAGAACTCTTTGCCAATATTACTGAGTATATATTTCATTCATTTGTCATTTGTTTTACGACTTGGCGGCAAATTGAAAATTGTCTGTGTCACGTCAAAATGAATTTAACACGAGAAAATTTTCGTGCAATGATTTTTTATGACTTTCGATGTCATTTAAGTCAACAAGAAAGTTATGATAGACTACGATTGGCCTTTCACGATGAAGCCCCATCTCGTGCGACTGTTTACAACTGGTTTAATGAGTTTAAACGTGGTCGCACTAATCTCACTGATGATGTACGTGAGGGACGGCCTTCTACGGCGACGACTGAAAATAACATCTGTGTTGTGCGGCGTATGATAGAGACTGACAAAAGAGTGACCTATCAGCAGATTCGGACAAGCTTAGGCATCGGTATGAGTCAAGTGCACAAAATCCTCCACGAACATTTAGCGGTCAGGAAGCTTTGCGCCCGGTGGATACCTCATAATTTGACTAAGGCTCAAAAACTCCATCGTGTGGATTGGTGCCGTAAAATGATTGAAAGATTTAACGGAGGTGACTCAAATGCTGTGTTCGACATACTAACAGGTGACGAAAGCTGGATTTACTGTTATGATCCTGAAACCAAAAGACAATCTGCTCAGTGGGTGTTTCCTTTCGAGGAGTTGCCAACTAAAGTGAAGAGAGATCGAAGTGCGGGAAAAAAAATGGTGGCCTCGTTCTTTGGAAGGATAGGTCATTTCGCAACAATTGTGTTAGAGGATCAAAAAACAGTTTCTGCAGAATGGTACACTACCAATTGTTTGCCACTTGTCTTGGAAAAAGTTCGAGAGAAACGACCTCGCAGTAGGATCCTCCTTCACCACGACAACGCCTCGTCGCACACCGCCAAGCGAACGATCGACTATTTAGCGACATCAAACGTTGAATTACTGGGTCACCCGCCGTATAGCCCCGACCTCGCGCCTTGTGATTTTTATTTATTTCCAAAAATTAAAGAAAAACTTAAAGGAAAGCGGTTTATGAATGCTGAAGAAGCGGTGGCTGCGTATCGCGATGCCATTGAAGAGACCCCTAAGGACGAGTGGGCAAAGTGCTTTTCCCAGTGGTTCCATCGCATGCAGCGGTGTATTGACGTCAATGGACAATATTTTGAAAAGATATAATAAAACTAATAACTGGCTAATGTAATCAGTTTTTGATTTTCTAAGAACTTTCAGTTTGACCCTCGTAATACTAATATGTGGCTCAGCAAACAGACGTGTATTTTTGTCTCGCAAGAATAATATTTAAAAAAGTGGTTGAATTATTTTGTATATTGTTCATTTTTACTTGTGTTTAAATATTGCATGAGAATTATTGTCTTGTTTGCCATATTATTAGTAATAGTATGTACATGTTAGGGGTTGTAAACTAGTACTTCAGTGTGTTGATTATTTTGTTTTTAAATTATTGTTTGTAACCTGTTTTGTACATCTTCCCAATAAAATAAAACAAACAAACGATAAAATCTTTCCTCTTTATAATATAAGTGTATATACATCTACCAATGCTTATTTTATAGTAACGTCTTCCTTCGTCGAGGAGTCGTCGTTCCTTCCTTCCAGGAGTCGTCACCCGCCGCGCTTCCCGACCACTCACGACCATCCATTGTTATTATTATGTATTTGGTGCACCAGTAAATTATTTATCCCCGACATGAAGACTTCTCATTCACCACCACCGCACTGAAGCCTCAACAACGGCAACACACCTCAGACCTAGACGAAAGACAAAGCGTACGACCGCTATCTAGAATTCTAGACCAAAAGTCGACCTAGAACTGGGCATTGACACGCTTAGAGCAATCAAGAGCACGCCACCATCCTTATTCATTTCACTGACGCCGCCATCATTCATCAATTATAACTATTTAACTGGTTCACGCGTAGTTATTAAGATTTGAATAAATTATTTATGTTCTATTATTAGAACATTAATCTCGGAGTGAAAAATTGTTAGTGCGCTGGTATAAGTCTTGTTTAAGTACTTTACTTACGTACTGAATTTTGCAGACCTACATAACCTACATTGTCTTATTTACCTATCCTATTTTTTACTGCCTCGCTGGTCTAGTGGTCAGCACGCTGGGTACTTTCCACAACCCCCGGGTTCGAATCCCGGGTCGGGCTGAAAGTGCTGGGTTTTCTGTCTTGAAATAACTCGAGACACAGTGGTGTTAACATCCCTGTGCCTCGTAAAGCACTTTACGCCGTTGGTCCTGCGCCTGATATCTACGGTCATATCGGACTGCCATCTCGCCGGAGTGAAGGAAGTGCACTGTGTATTGCGCACACACGTGCACTATAATATCTCCCGCGCAGTTGGCTAATCTCTGTTAAGATAGGCCGCTGTATTCGAAATTCGGCAAGGAGGACATTATAATTATTTTTTACACCAATTGTTGACTGTTAGGGAATGCCTGTGGAAACTACCTTCAAGGCGCGTTTTGCCGCCATTCTTTTCTACGTCCAAAAATTACTAGGATAGTAAGTATCTTGACGAAGTGCATGCTACCAGCGATCCTTCGTCGACTCGCTAAGCGGACTGAGAAACCACGCGGAGATTTTAGGGGGTATACTTGGCCATCTCACAAGGAGTTCTACATATTCTGCTGCCATTCCCAGGGCAGGTATGCGTAACATATTTCTTCCGCGAAAAAAAGGATAGTATTTAACAATAATTATCTTACAATAACGTGAGCATCGTAATCATTGGCGCAGTGGCTAGCGGGTTGCCTCCCATGCGGGAAAAGCCGGGTTCGATCCCACGTACTGCCATGTACCAATGTCTTTTTCAGAGTTATGTACATTAGTTGTTTCCTAACCGATGCTCTTACGGTGAGGGAATCATCGTAAGGAAACCTGCACATTCAGGCGACTGAATATGTAACCATTATCCAAAACTGGTCAGGTTCCCCTGTTAACAGAGTCACGGAGGTCAGATGGCAGTCGCTCCACTGTAGTTACCTGATCTGACATATCCTGGATTGGATCATGGTCAGCGGACACTGGGCCTACGCGTACGCGAATGCACAACCGGGATAACGCTAGGGTGATGATGATAATGATCTTACAATAATTATCCTTCCCTTCAGCCAGCATTTTCGGGTCGGCCAGCTCAGGACAACGGCCAGTCAGCCAGGACAGCCACTCCCCCAGAACAGTGGCGGCTCTAGGACGCAGCAGCGCGGCCCTGGTGACCCTAGCGCCGGCTGTAGGTGGCATGAGCACAACAGCGTATCCGTGGAGGGAGTCCCCACCAATCGCGTTCTGGGCCCACACTGTGATCACTAGCTGCGGCCCTGGGGTGAACGAATTACAGTATATTGTCACAGGAAGTTAAAACTACCATTCCTGGTTATGATGCTATTAGGGCAGTCGAGTGTGGAGGCATTATATTAATATAAAAAAGTATAGGTAGGTAGGTATTAAGCTTACCTACTCGTACCATCGGAATAAGTAGGTACAAGTCTCGTACTAACGCCGAAAACCAGTGGGTATGGTATGCCCCCAGCTAACACGATTATTGCTGAGCGGATGCCTTAAATTGTTGGGGGATCGTTAATATTACTTCAAATAAACATGCCTTCAAATGTAAATTTGGAGTATTCGACATAAATTATTATTTTATTTTTTTCCTTCTTACTTCGGTCAGTTGCGCGCCCAGCGCAATATTAACATACATACATATAATTAGCAGCACTCGTCGAAGTAACAAAAAACTGTATAAAAATTAGGCAATATTTTATGGGTTCTTATGCATGCTGCTATTACATATATAAAATCGATAAAAGATCGATTCCAGGACGACACCTGTGGTCATTTTAATACTGTAAAACCCTGCCTATACATACGCAAGTCCAGTACACTTTGCTTAAAAGGAACCATTTTTAATGAATCTCTAAAAATCCCTGTTGATCCCTGTATACACTTGAGCAATTTCTAAGAACCGGCTCAGTGAGTCGTGAGCTCACAATGCAAATAAATAAATTTAGTCAATTTATCACAATGTAGGTAAATAAATTAAAAAAACATCGCACCTAAAAATAAATACTTACAACCAAACACGTTTGTGCTGCTGAAGACCACTTCAATCGGCATATTGAAGACAACCTTTTCAGGATCACTGCCAGAACAAGCCATCTGGCTAGTTCCACTCGTTAGCCCCGACACAGGGTCCCAATCTGGCCCCCAAACTACCTCATACTGAAGGTAGAGTTGCTCGTCAAAAACACCCGCAGGCAACTCAGCGTACTCTACCTGACCGCTGAATGACACAAGAAACTTCGTAACACCATTATCTTTCATTGAAATAAAAGATTTTAAACTTTCCTTCTTCTTCTTTGGTTTTTGACGACAAAAGTGAAAACTTCCCTTTCCAATTTGGTCGCGATACGAAATGACATGAACCCAAACAACAACAAACGTTGCTATGACAACTAATGTTGCCATTAATAAGGAAAATATCTACCCTAAAACCGGAACTATACAAACTCATGAATTAATAAAAGAACACAATCGAAGAAAAATTGCAGAAAAAGTTGAATAACACAAACCAAATAGTTCAATATTTTAAAATTGTATTTTTTACTTTCCGGTTTTTGTTCATAGACAATTCAAAACGTGCTTCCGTTGTGCTGCTTTACCGACCCGATTCCAGCTTCCAACAAATGACACAAGATGGCACTACATGTGCTTTCAAAAATCCCAATCGGCCACCATTTTTGAAGGCGATTTTATTCAATACTTTGAAGAATTTTTGATTTTTTGTGATACTTTACGGCAAAATATATCATTTTAAACCAAAAGGTACAGTGATCAACATCTAACAAGGCATACTTATAAGTTTTTAAAGCATAAAAGAGCTTTTTTTATGAACGTAGATGCGTTCAAAATGTCACGCGAAGTGAGCATCAGATTCGAGAACACCTTACCATGCACGAAATAAATCTAGTTTTCTTTAAAATAAGTGTCAATACATCCTAAGAGAATAAGGTTCGCTGTACGAAATCTTCATGGAATGCAGTGGACAACAAAAAATTTAATGTGCGCGCATGAAAACGTTTCAGAAGTTTCTGTACACGTCGTAAGGGAGCGCAGTTACGCGGGTGAAGGCTTCGAAGTTGCCGGCATCATTATGGTGGACTGAGAGAGTGTTTGTTGTCGGAACAGTGTTGAGTACGAGTTGTAAACAGTGCCGTGACAAGCCCGCGCATCATGTCAGGCGGCTCGCAGCACAACCCGAACGGCCGACAGTCGCAACTGGGCCCCGGCTGGAGTCCTTTGCAGGTGGTGCTTATTGTTCCATTTTTTACCCAAACATAATTACTAACAAAGCCTAAAACCCATTTGCTAGCCAAACATCAATGGGTTATTAATTAATGTGTGCATGAAAATAGTATCCAGATGTTAAAATGTAGCTGAGGCACACAAACATTTCTTTGTGCACATTTTGCATGTTGCTTCTATAAATGTGTGTGTGATGCAAGCAAATCAGCTGTTTGCACTGACAGTAATCAATGTGTAACAACAACACAGTTACATAGTTTTCATGTTAATAATTACTTTTCTACTAAACTGTAATAACACAATATTTTACTACAAGATTTGTACTTTAAAATTTGTGTTTAGTACTGAATCAAAGTCTAAGTGAGTGTAGCTTCAAGGTTATTTAACTATGATGACATAGATTGTTTTGTTCTGTTGAATGAGCACTTAATACCAATAATCATCATTACTTAAAAATATTGTTTGTGAAACCTTATTACCTAATTAGCAAAATAGATAAGATAACTTTACCAATGTAATATTGGGCATAGACTAATAAAAGTGTTAATGGTTTTATGCAATGTGAAAAGTATATAGATTAAATCAAGATGTCAAAAGTCACATTTGTTGGGTATATTTGAAGCAGTAAAAATATGTGAGTCATTTAACAATCATACAGCTCTTTTTGTGCATTAATGTAACTTCATTTGTGTCAGTTCATTTTGAATAATACTTATGTATTAAATATTTAACTGACTTTGGAATCCTTTGTTTAGTTTTAATGACACCAACTTGGGGAAAGTTCAAATTAGTGTATAAACATATGCTGTAATATTCCATACTTGCATTATTTATTATCAGGGATTCCCAAAGTGATCTAAGGTATCAGGTTATTTTGGAAAAGGGATCTCTTGTAAAACAATCCATGATCTTTACTATTTTTAATTAATATTATAAGGAGTTAAGGTAACTTTATTTATAGGTAGTATCTTTGGGCTTACAAAATAAATATACAAAACACATTTTTATATTCATAATAGAACCCATGTGAAGTACTGACAGGTTGCTAGTATGTGATAACTGGAATGTATGTATAAGTGAAGTAAAAGCAAATTACAATTAAATAGGTTGTACTATGGTAATTTATGTGCACTTGCATTACACCTGTTCTAAATGCATAACTTATGCACATGCACATAAATTTGTTTCTCTTTAAAAATGTAGTTGGATTGTGTGGCAACTTTCATAGTAGTAACAGGATCTTGAGACTAGTTGAAAAATTTCCTTAACCCCTTGAGAATCATAAGACCGCCGGCGGTCGCATAACAATTGATTACCTATTGTGTCTGGAAACTTGATCTCTGAATGGTTAAAGTACTTTTGATGAGTGATATTGTTATTAACTAAGTAGAATACTGGAATATAATATTTAATCATGACAACAGCATGTAAATGTGCGCACTAGCATCATATGCAATAGTAATAGGGGTAATTTTGCAACCAATTTATAGTTTGCCACGCTGGCCACTGTACATTATATTTTGATATACATCCTACCTACATATAGAGTTTGTAGGAAATGCAAATTTTACCCAATACATTTTAAATTTCACAAATTACAATTACTGTGGAAATGAAAATCTGTGAAAGTAACTAAAAATCTTAGCCCCATTTAGTTGAAACCTTAGTTTGCTTAAGGCTTGCTACCAATGCTTAAAACTAACGAGGGACTTACTCAAAGCAGTCTACAGTTTTTCTTACTGTAACTTGAATGTAGGCAGGTTTTTTGCTTGATTAGAAAGAAATAGCCAGGAATGCATACTTGGCTACGTGGGTAATGGTAATACAGTGTAGTACCATTACCCACAGCAAAACCTAAACAGAGACATTGATCCTACTATGTAAGTCACTGGGCTCAATTCTGAGCTATGCCTGGCTAAACTTAAACATATAATCTGTCTCACTCCTCTGTTGGGAAACTAAAACAAATTCCTGTAGTAATTACCTGATCTGCCACATTGTGGATCATGATCAGCAGATCCTGGGCCACGCGTGCGAGTTCACAACGGGGATAACGCTAGGAGGATGAGAAGGATGATGATAAGTGTTGACATTGTCATATTTTTATTAAAGTATTTGTGTATTTTTGTCTAATTTTGGTCATAGCACATTGAAAACCCTATCAAGTTGTTGGACAGCTATAGCCTAAAATATGTGCATTGTTATATAGAGAAGGATGAAGATGAAGAAGGAATGTTTAGTAACATGTAAACAGTGTATGGTTTCCTAAAAACGACGGTTTATCTATTACAGGTGGCAAATTTCCTGGCGCGAGCGCCGCAAGTCCACATGGCATCCGACCGGGGGGTAACGTGGCATACCCCCACGCCGCCCCCCCACCTGTACCACGTGCCTGCACCTTCGCCCCCCGACCCGCTGCAGGTAAATTTGATAATGGTGGTTTTTGGGTTGATTTGGAACAATATTTTTGTGTGAGTGAAATAGCTAGGGAAATAGAAGTAAGTAGAATAGATTTGGATACCGTATCTTCGCTTACCGTCAGGTGAGATTGTGGTCAAATGTCTGCCTATTAAATATAAAAAAATGGAAACACACATCATCAAGCTACACATGCGGCTTCTTGGTGTAATGCGAGATAATCTATAAGCGAATGTGTAGACTGATGTGCAAGCAACTTGTACATCATGCATGGCATATACATACTATTTAGTATTTCATTATGTAGTAACGACACTGCAGCGACATACATGCATATAACATCATGGCAAGGGGTATAGATAGAACTTCAAATAGATCTTCATTTTCAAATATGCTTGTAATATTAATGTATTCCTTGACATAAGACCATCTACATTTTAAAGTTCATCTACCTATAGTAATCAACATTTAACTTTTTAACTTTTCACAATCCATAGGTCTAGTAATATTCTGTTCTATTCCTTTATATTATTAGATCGATTAAAAGTCGTAAAGTAATTTGACGACATTTAGAGATTCTATCCACCTATATATAGTTAATTGATATTACTGCGTATACTTAAATGTTCAGTTATTTGTTCAGTTATTTAGTTGGACATCATGTTAATAAATAATAAGGCTGAAGAAATTGTATTACAAAACAAATGAAGCTCTCTAGTCACACGGGTAGGTAAGCTAAAGCGCCTGTCGTTGCTTAACGAGCTAGGACCTACCGCATATGGATCAGGGCACTTGGATTTTTTAGATGTTGTTCTAATCCCATAGTATGGGATTATGTGATGATACATACATCAAAAGCAATTTATCAAGATAACAAGTAATAAACAACAAACACACTACCACAACGCCCTTGTCTTGGTGACCTATTTGGGACATTAATTTGATGCATAAACATTACATTGTTTTTTTAGACATGATATTGGTTTAAAAATAAATTCCTTTACTATCTTGTATGTTGAAGTATGCACTATCAAACTTCGCAATTGCAATAAATTGTTTAGTATTTTGCGGATTCGGATAAATTCATGGACATTTGCTGTTTTGTAATTCATTCATAGCTACTTAAAAAGTTGAACCATTATCATTGACGCTTGTAACTATGATCCTACGCACAATAATTTCAAGGGTAACGCATCCGTTGTCTATAGAAATCGATTCGTTTGCGCACTAGAGTGCAACTCAATTCTATATTAAAACACAAAATGTATCAAGTTCTAGCTATACTTGAGATTTGAAAAATTGATGAGTAGCTTATAGTCTAGGTCTTTATTTAGGTGCTTAAGGTTTTGGGTTAAAAGGGTGTGTTTTGTCTCGGAAGAGACCAAAAATTAGCTCACATAATGGGCTCGATTCCTAGTTGCCCTGTCGAAGACTAAATTGAAGTTCATTTTCTCTCTTTTCTGGTAAAAAACAAAAAGAGACGGATTTAAATAATTTAGTATTTTTACAAGTTTTGTCTAACTTAGCCTGTAGACAGGGCCTGACCTGAGAATCGAGCCTATTGTCACTTGTATACATCTGATGTAAAATAATATAAATAAATAGAATATCCTAGGCATTGTATAAAATTTGCATGATCTTGGTCATCTTGCTTTTTCATCTACTCAGACTTGTATCATCCATGTACTAACAACTAAAACTATGACACTGTTGATCGGATGTAGGAGATGTTTGCAACAATTGCAACGTTGCAGGCGATGAAGAACGCCAGCGGCAACTCGATGTTCCGCCACACGGCCACGCCGCCGGAGCTGTATAGACACACACCAACTCCACCTGACAAGCATTTGATGAGGTTAGTACCCACCCGTCTTCATAGCGTTAACCTAGTTGTGCAGTCGCGCTCCAGGGTTTAGGGCCTTTGGACCGTGATCCAGAATATAGCAGATCTGCACCCTGATTCACCAACACTCTGAAAGTTTACGTGTCGCATTCTTTCCGAATTTAAATGTCAAACATTATTTCCGAAAGTTTTCAAAAGCTGATGTCATTTGTGCCTAATGGAAACGTCATAGTTTTCGATTCCGACGTTTGAGAATCGCATTTTTTTTGACGTCTTCGGAAACCTGCCTCTCGGATTCGAAGATTGTAGTTTTCGACGTTTGTGATACAGTGGAGCGACTGCCACCTGTCATCACGGTTACACATTGCTGAATGTGCAGGTTTCCTGACGATGCTTTTCTCACCGTAAAAGCATCGGTTAGTGAAACATTCACATTTAGATGAGGTTAGGTAGTACTATATATACACTAATATTATAAAGAGGAAAGATTCAATGGTTTGTATTGAATAGGCTCCGAAACTACTTGATCGATTTAAACGAAATTTCGTACAGAGATAGTTTGAGACCCTGGAAAGGACAAGCTAATTTTTGTCGCTATATGTATAAAAATCATCAGGGGGATGAAAGTTTCGATAATCCGACTTTTAGCGCGGGCGAAGTCGCGGGGCACTGCTAGTATTTTAATAATTAGATCAGACAGTTTCAGGTTTAGACTACTACTTTCCTACATCGATGAGCTAATAGTAAGTGGTGACGAGATCTTTCGTAACGATCGGTAAAACGGAAGGTTTTATTTCTATGGTAGAGCGATCCCGTGATGTGAAATTTTCGGTCTGCCTACTCTTAGTTATTGTAAACCATACGCCTCACTTTTAAATTTTTCCAAGGATAGTACAAGGTACCTATTTTGTTCAAATAAAATCATCATCATTATTATTAGTTCATTATTAAAATGCATTATTAGTAATTATTATAGTAACTAGTATAGAAGATACAATGTAAAATATCTATTATAGGCATACTCCATCACCGGGAGATGTCAAAGCCGGAGCAGCTATACCGCCGGCAGAGCTGTATCCACATTTGGGCCCTGGGAGAGGTAACATAGTTTTTTTTAATGTAAATTATTGCTAATAAAGTTATGCCCCTATATTGTTATTATAACAATGACTGCCTTGTTGATCTAGTGGTTAGCAAGTTGGCTTCTATCCAAAAGATCCCGGGTTCAAATCCCCGAGCCGGTTTCTGAGTATTTCCGCCATGAAATATCTCAGAAACGGCTCGGAGTCGGAAAGTTGATGGTGTTAACACCCCTGTCCGTGCCTCGGAAAGCACGTTAAGCCGTTGGTCCTGCGCCTAATCTCTCCGTTCATTCAAATTCAAATCATTTATTGCATGTCACAATCATTTGATTGCATTCATTTCGGACGGCACGCCGTCTTATTGAACTATGAGAGTGATGGAACAGAGAGCGTACTTGTTTGTGTATTGTGGTTTTTTTTTGGCAATAATTGCTCGGCAAGTCTGCCGTCCATTACCTAAAAAGACGTTAAGCCTCAAAACCTAAATTTAAGATATGGCCAAAAAAGGCAGGATTATTTTAAAAAATATGCCATTTAACAGCAGAATGTCGTACAAATAAAAAGTAAGTGTCCATAGGTAGCTTGTAACATGTATAATAAAATAGCGGTAATTCTATACACTTGTAACATGTATAAACAGCTTGTAACATGTATAATAAAATAGCGGTAATTGTATAACAAATATAATTTCTAATTAACCAAAATCATACTTTTTCCGTTTAGCTGGGTATTATTTGGTGATTTCTTATTGTAATACTTAACTAAAAAGACTCTAAGTACACCATAGCGACCTTATAGCTTAGGATTCTAATGTAAATTAAGTGTCTTTGTTTTTTTTGGAAAAACTATTCCAAATTACATAGCTAAAAGGTCTTTAAGTAACTTAAGGGCTTTCTAGTTATGTATTGCCGATTTTTGTTTAGCATTCATTCTTAGTTATAACAACGTTAAAGTATTTTAGCAACCTTTTAGGTAAGTTTTATGGATAGAGCAGTATTTAGTAATGTTTTTTCTAACATTTACTAGATTAGAAGGACGTTAATCGCTGAACCTTTCACGGTAACGTCTTTTTAGGTATGTATAGGGGGTGAATATTCCAAATGAAGCAACCAAATTAAAAAATATTTCAGTCATACTTCAGTCTTTAGTTAGTGTGGTCTTTGATAGCACTAGCACCTAGCAAGTGGACTGTATAATGTTCGGATGTGAGCACTAATAGGCACTGGGGACCTTTCCCAGAGTGAAACTGCACTTTACTTTCCTGATTTTTATTTACCAAACTGTACTAGAACGTATCACTGAGCACTGAACAAACTGGAACAACTGAATGTGAGCGTGAACGTGCTGGTGCAAGATTCTGGGCTGGTTATTTATCATTTTTTCAGTTCAGTGAGTGACTAATGCACTTGGCACATTTAACCAATCGTGGCCATAGAATTTTGCACACGACACTTTTTTAACCTATAGCTCTATCCTTATCTAGCCAGGTAACTAATCTCTTTCTTTATTGTTGGTCTCTTTCTTACATAAAAACATAAACAAAGGGGATCTTTACAAGGGAAAATCAACAATAAACTTAGATTCAATGCAATTGCATTACACAATGAATCATTTCTAATTAAATTGTAGCTGTCGTCAACATCCTCCCCCCGGCGAAGGCCTAGCGCAGCCTCCCTTGGTAGACAGCTCCTCGTCGTTGCGGCACGTCCCTTCCCGCTGGTCCGGGGAAGGTGCAGATGTAGTCTCCAACACGACGATCTTTGAGGTCCCACCCTTTGTTTGCACATCCACGATGCGCGTGATTCCATCAGGCCCTGGATAAGTTCTGGTGACGGTCCCTCTTGGCCACATGTTGCGTGGGAGTAGTGGGTCAGCGATGATGACCAGGTCTCCTCTTCTTACAGCTTTCTGGCGTTCGTGACGGTCGAGGCGTGGTATGAGTGTCGGTAGGTACTCGAGCATCCATCTTTGCCAGAAGCTGTCCGCCAACGCCGTTGCTGCTCTCTAGGTCCGCCGATCTGTTTCTTCGCAGGCTCCCACGTACGGCAATCCAGCTGATGACCCCAGCAGGAAGTGGTTGAGTGTAAGGGCTTCCGGGTCGTCAGGGTCAACGGAGACATGAGTCAGCGGTCTTGAGTTGACTGAATACTCCGCTTTTGCCTGCAAAGTCATTAAAGTTTCTTCTTTTGGCGCCTTCTTCCGTAGAGTTGCAGTGAGCGCGCTTTTGACTGAGCGCACTAGCCTCTCCCATGCTCCTCTTTGGTTCGGGGCTCCCAGTGCTATGAACTTCTAATCTTTTCTGTAATTTATGGCTAGTCTTGAGAGTTCAGGTAGCCATTAAGCATACGCCTTCTTGAGCTCGACGTCTGCTCCTCTGAAGTTCGTCCCGTTGTCGCTGTATAATGTCTTGGGCCAGCCTCTTCTTGCCGCCATTCTTCTCAGCGCCATGATCGCGTAATTAGTGCTTAGGGATGAAACTAATTCCAGATAAATAGCTCTTGTAGGCAGGTGAACAGAGCGCACCATCTCTTCTCTCTTCGTCTTCCAATGGTCACGGTGATGGGGCCGAAGTAGTCAACACCACAGAAGCTGAAGGGTCTATGGTATGGCTGCAGGCGTTCCATTGGTAGATCTCCGATCGGTGGGCTTCTTGGCTTCGTCTTCCTGAGGCGACACAACTGGCAGGTGGCAGCTATCTTCTTTACTGTGGGTCGCAGCCTTGATACCCAGAACTTCTGTTGGACGTCATTCACTATTCTTTCGTTGTTCGCGTGGCCTGCTCTTTGGTGTTCTCGCTCGATGAGTAGCTTGGTGAATGGGTGACGACCGTCCAACAATATAGGTCGTTCCGTAGTCCTTGGCACTGCTAGGTAGCAGTATTTGCGCGTCCGTTGAGCTTCATTATACCATCTTCCCACAGCAGGTGGTAACGGTGAAGAGGGCTTGATCGGGGCAAAACGGCGCCTTTCTTCCCGCAGTCCAGTTCTTGCGGGAACGAGTCTTGCTGTGTTCGTTGCAGCCACAGACTTGTTGCCTTCTTGATGTGTTCGTGGCTGAGCGCAGTCTTCTTGTTGCGGCAGCAATCCACGAATCCACGAAAAAATCAACCGATCATAAGAGGAGAATCGGCTGATATCAGGCAGTGCTGCATCCTCGTTGGTCTTCTTAGTGGTGACGTGTAGTACCTCCGCAGTGACGTCATCACTTGTTTCTTCAGGTCGCAGCCAGTCACTGCTTGACTTCTTCAAGAAAGACCGTGCTTGAAACCACGGATCCTCTTCCGACGTTGGTACGTACGTAGCCAGTCCGCGTTGCCACATCAGCAATGTTCAGGTGAGTTGGCACCCACCGCCAGTCTGCTGGGTTCGTTTCTTCTGTGATCTCGCCGAGCCGGTGTGCTACAAAGGGCGTGTAGCGGCGACTCCCATTTCGTAGCCAGTGTAGGATTTTCTGCGAATCACTCCAATAGACAGTGTCATCGATGCAAAG
This sequence comes from Pyrausta nigrata, assembly GCA_949316185.1. Classification (NCBI taxonomy): domain Eukaryota; kingdom Metazoa; phylum Arthropoda; class Insecta; order Lepidoptera; family Crambidae; genus Pyrausta; species Pyrausta nigrata. The sequence goes on from OX438943.1 coordinate 3,341,240, forward strand.
TCTGTGTTCTTGTTTAATAGCCTTCGCTAATCTTGTTCCAATTAGCGCCGCTTGAAGTTCCAACCTCGGAATGGTTAGAGTTTTAATGGGGCGACTTTGGCGCGAGCTGCTACAAGCACCACTTCTACGTCTTCTTTGCTGTATGTCAGTCTCCAGTACGCGGCGGCTGCGTAGGTTTCTTCGCTCGCGTCGCAGAAAACATGTAGTTCTCGGCGTTGCACGACTCTCCCCCCGTTGTAGCTCCGGGGAATCTGCAACTTCTTGATCGTGTCCATGCCTGAGATCCAACCAAATTTATCATTAACACAACTGTTAAATATCAAAATAATAATAATAAATATTTACTTACTTGGATATATTCTCAGCCATAGTAAATGTGGCGGGAAATCCTTCCGGTCTACGAGCGACACGCGTCCTTCCTCGACAAAAGGTTACGGGACACTAAGGACACCGCTGAGCGGGGCTGAGACGCGAGAGCAGATAGAGTCCTTTTAGCTAAGTATTGTGGCTTAACGTCCTTCTAGCGAAAGATTCATGTCATTTATCTGAGTCACTAAAGGCGGTTAGTGATTTGTGAAAAGTATTTCTGGTAAAAAAATATACCTATCCTGCGCTAAAAAGTCGTTAACCGACTGTAGCGTCCTTTTTGGTAAGTATTTTTGAGTAACGCCCTTTTTAGCTAAAAAAATGATACAATCTGAAAAACTAATCTTAACTTAAAAGTCGTTAAAGTACCATAACGTCTTTTTTATGTAGTTAATTCGAAAAACGTATTTTTTGCTAAGTACGTATTAGGTAAAAAAAGTAAACAGTAGGGCGTTAAAGTTCAATTGCGGCCTTTTAGTTAAGTATTGATGGTTAACGTACTTTTAGTTAGGTAAACCATTACTATTATAGTTTTTAGTGACCTTTTTGCTAACTATAACTTTAAAAGTATGAATACTAAAAATATGTTACTTAGACAGATCGATAGAGCTTTTTTTTCTATGTAAGATGGCATTAAAATCTCAAAATCTACCTCCTGAGGGATAACGTCTTTTTAGGTAATGGACGGCAGAACTGTAACCGTGGCTCGTACCTCGTCATAGTTGAGGCTCACCTCAATGGCCTTTGCCCAGCAGTGGGATCTATGTAGGCTAACTATAACTGTAACCGAAAACGCGACTGTGAGCCATCATCACGCTCGGATGATGTTGATGGTTCAATGTCGCGAATATTAAGAGCCGAATACTCAATCTGTTTGGAAAATCTTATTTAATTTTCTTTCAATCTCGTTTATACGTTTTACTAATTACGTCTCGTTTTCGCGAAATAAACAGTCCGGCAGTATTGCCTACTTTTATAAAGTTGCTCCATGTTTCATTGTGTGAATCAAGCGATGATTCGAATCAATATTTGGAATCGAGTTATTACTGTTTGATTCGATTTCAATTCAATTGTTCTGATTCGCACCAAATCATGCAATCGTATCCTACCTAGGATTCTGCTTAGTAAGGAGCCTAAGTAGTGAACTGCGATTACTACTGCGATGCTACACAAATAGGATGGTGTAATAAGTGCTTTAACTTTGCAGATAAGCTTGTTCGCCCCGAGGACTTGCTGGCGTACGCGCGCGTTGGCGTGGACCTGTCGCTAGCGGGCGCTCGCGCGGCCAACGGCTCGCCCGCCCCGCACCCCGCGCCGCACCCCGCCTCGCCCGCGCTCTCTGTGCGAGACGCGCCCACCATCAACAGCCTCATAGGTCAGTGTCGCGGTCGCAGGTGGCTAGACTTACTGGCGTACTGACCTTCATATTTCAGATAAGCTGGTGCGACGAAAATAAATACTAGTACTACGCACAGAAGCATTTCTTCGCAATAGTATTAACAGAAATGTCTACTCAATGTCTTCGAATATATGGTGTAATTTAGCTTGCCACAGAGTCACCGTTTCGTTACGACACCTACCAAAATCCATTGCAAGCTAATTTCATTCTTATAATTCTGGACAACGATTCACAATACACTTAGCCTATTCTGTAACGTCATATCATGCAGCGCGTAGGAACGATTGCTACAAGAAGCCACCACCGTCATCTAGCGCACCTTTCTGACACTACTTATGCTCGTCCAGCCAGCAACGTAGTGCTGTGCGCTGGCGGGAATAAAATGCGCGCGTGTGTCACTGCTCGCTCGCGAATTGCAACTTAATACGTTTAAGATACGTATTTGCTACCTACGCGGGGAGTGAAATAAACCTGCTAGTGCGTCTGGAGGACTTGCCGGCGAACGCGCGGGATGAAATAGACCTGTCGCGTTCTCTGTACGGCACCCACCATAAATGGCCTCATAGGTCGGTATTCTACTTCTTGTTAATGTTATTCTGGTTGCAAGTCCCCAGGGACCGCTTTAGACCGTGATCCAGTGTGTAATACTCATACATCATCGTTAACAGGAGAACCTGACCAGCATGCATCACGATCTTGCAAGTGCTGAGAAGAAGCACTGGGACAATTTCAGTCACTCATCATCACTGGCTGCCACAAAAAATACAAATAAAAATAATATGTACCTATTGTACACAGCGCGAGCGCAGCCACGTCACGGTCACGCGCGCGTAGACTCGCTACTGGAGCGTCTGATCCCGTCGCCCGCCTCCCCCTCGCCGCAGTCCGTCATCGTGCACCCGCGCGCCGCGCCCTCCCCGCCCGCCTCGCCGCCCGCGCCCGACCACAGTGAGGTTAGTACCCGCGCTTCCCCCTCCCCCTCGCCGCAGTCCGTCATCGTGCACCCGCGCGCCGCGCCCTCCCCGCCCGCCTCGCCGCCCGCGCCCGACCACAGTGAGGTGAGTACCCGCGCTTCCCCCTCCCCCTCGCCGCAGTCCGTCATCGTGCACCCGCGCGCCGCGCCCTCCCCGCCCGCCTCGCCGCCCGCGCCCGACCACAGCGAGGTGAGTACCCGCGCCTCCCCCTCCCCCTCCCCCTCGCCGCAGTCCGTCATCGTGCACCCGCGCGCCGCGCCCTCCCCGCCCGCCTCGCCGCCCGCGCCCGACCACAGCGAGGTGAGTACCCGCGCCTCCCCCTCCCCCTCCCCCTCGCCGCAGTCCGTCATCGTGCACCCGCGCGCCGCGCCCTCCCCGCCCGCCTCGGCGCCCGCGCCCGACCACAGCGAGGTGAGTACCCGCGCCTCCCCCTCCCCCTCCCCCTCGCCGCAGTCCGTCATCGTGCACCCGCGCGCCGCGCCCTCCCCGCCCGCCTCGCCGCCCGCGCCCGACCACAGTGAGGTGAGTACCCGCGCTTCCCCCTCCCCCTCGCCGCAGTCCGTCATCGTGCACCCGCGCGCCGCGCCCTCCCCGCCCGCCTCGCCGCCCGCGCCTGACCACAGCGAGGTGAGTACCCGCGCCTCCCCCTCCCCCTCCCCCTCGCCGCAGTCCGTCATCGTGCACCCGCGCGCCGCGCCCTCCCCGCCCGCCTCGCCGCCCGCGCCCGACCACAGCGAGGTGAGTACCCGCGCTTCCCCCTCCCCCTCCCCCTCGCCGCAGTCCGTCATCGTGCACCCGCGCGCCGCGCCCTCCCCGCCCGCCTCGCCGCCCGCGCCCGACCACAGCGAGGTTAGTACCCGCCCCCTCCCATCTTTTTTGTTAAATTTTTTTTTTTCTTTAATTGGATAAATAAAAGGCCCTTAAATTATCGCTAGTCAAAACCCGGACCCCCTGTACAATACACATTTGATTTTCAGAGGAGTTAAAATTCAAAGTTTCAAAGCGCTTTCGTTGTTTTGACAGTGCCAAAACGGTGCATCGACGAACACCGAGCTAGACATTTTGTACTTTAACTTTTCACGCTTAGGTCGAAAATCAGATTCAAAAAATTTATACGGTCCTATGATGGTCAGGATGATACGGTGCAGCGGGCGCAGACCTTTTCAATGAAGACAATGGTGATCAAAAATCGTATGTTGTAGGACTCGACGGACTCGTGCGGCGCGCCGCCTGGCTCCAAGCGCAAGCGCAAGCCGGAGCGCACCGTGCGCGTGCCCGTCCCACGCGTCGACCCGCCCGCGCTCAAGCTCAAGGTGAGGAACGTACAGTAATAGCCAAATGATATGGCTTGCTGATGTACCTGCGCAGAAGATGATTTTATATTTTCATCAGCACGCTTGCGCGGCTTTTTCTGTTCCGCTATAGGTCATTAGCTGCCGCCATGCTAGCGCTCGCGAGAGTGAGACCTTAAAGTAATGCAATCTAAGGTTTATTGTAACATCTAGGTTGCACAAAGCTACAGAACAAGTTAACACAAAATTAAAAAAAGCGCCTAAAGGAATGTATAATGCCAGCCACGCAACGCGTGTCGCGGTGACGACCAAATCAAAAGGACCTCACTCAACATAAGTCTCGGGTTGCTAAATCACATTAGCAAAATTGAAAATCTTAATTGAATAGCATGATTTTGACATTTGGCCCATACTATAACGCTTAACGTCAAAAGCTTTAAATTCAATCACGATTCTAGTACAATCAAGCTAATATAATTGAGCCATAACTTGGGCCCCAGGTCCCAGGAGGCTCAGGCGCTATTTTGCTTCTTGTTGATTTTAGATTACAATACATATTTAGTGCACAGCAATAACCAGAGTCTAGGAAGCCATCTTTATGAGAGCGAAAGGGGATTGAAACTTTCTGGCGTATCGACCCCGCCCTATTAATTTTTATTTTTTTTTCAACTAACCTACAGATATTGATTAAATTTCTCTTTCAGGAACCCCCACCCGAACCGGCAGCAGTTACCCCACCTCCCGCGCCCTCCCAACCTTCCCCCTCACGCGACCCCTCGCCCACCCAACCTCCCACTCACCCACCCCCACCCCCACCCCCACCCGTACAACCGTCACCCCCCCAACCGGTCGAAAACGGCGAAGTTAAAACAAACGGACCTGAAAAACCTGATACACCTCCGACCCCCCCGGCCCGGAGAAAAACGCGGTCGGGATCGGCGGAGACTATAGACGACATTGCGGCCATGATCGCGTCAACGGATAGACCGCCCGAGGATTTGACCCCACTGCCCCCGCCGCAACTGACCCCCACCGAGCCCCCCGTTACGGTGGACAACCTGAAAAGCGTGTTGGCGAGTCCTGAGCCTAAGGTAAGAGAGATTTTATTGATATTTTGAAAGGAAGCTTCTAGGGTATATTTTTATTAGAGATGCGCCGAATAGTGGTGTCACCGAATAACCGAATACTATTCGGTTCAATCTTCACCGAACCGGATATTCGGCCGAAGTATTCGGTTTACCATTACACTGCATTCCGGCGTAAACAGGTGCAAACATGCACGCCGTTAGTTAGTTAGGCTAGTTGCGAGCGAGCCGTACGTCGCCGCCCGCCACCCGCGCACACACCGCGCTGTGCCTGACACTTTGCTATAATATTGCACGAGTAAGGAGTAAATAAGTTAAAATATTAACTTTACCGTGTTTGTAACTTATAAAAAACATAAATCTTACATAAGAAACTTGTCTTTCAGTTCTATTCCATGTTATGTAGCCAGGAAAAAAGAAATACTCAAACCGAATATATTCGGCACTTAAACCGAATAATTCGGCCGAATACAAATAGTGGTAAAAGTGCCGAATACGTCGAATACCAAACGAATATTCGGCGCATCTCTAATTTTTATTAATATTTTGTAAAAAGCTTATGGTGAATAATAGACTAGCGGTCAGTTCAATTGTGAATCTGATCCCTAGCTTAGGAACATTTCTGTAATGTGAAGATCTAATCTTCTGTCTACCTACACATAAATACCTACCTACCTGTCTCTTAATGCAAAAAAAACTATTTTAAAATTTTAAGTGTACTATGGTTATGCCATCACTTAACCTGTGTTACTGTCTCCCGATACGTTACAAATGTACCTTAATGGAATTAGCTGATATGTTTAAAACATTTATTACACCATCCTATTTGTAGGTTTTATATTTATGGAATAGGAAAATGTAGTGGACGTTAAGATCCTATTTACGCTACATTAAATTCGTTCCGTACCTATTAAAAAGTTAGGATATAAGATCAGGCTTCTGCAAGCTTAAAAGGAGGCATCAGCCACTGATATTGTACACGATTTTTGTTTTTTACAATAAATTATTTATTATTATTATTATAAGATTTGTAATAAGTGTTTAAGTCTTGTTTTTATGATAATATGTTGTTTCCTTAAAAATCTTGTGTTAAAAGCAAGATTAGTGATTTCTAGTGTCGTATAGTTTACCTGACTAATTTCTAAACCTGTGTTACTCACAAATGTATCGTAATGGAAGTTGCTGAATATGTTTTGAGCTTTTCTGTCATGATGCTAGTGCAGTATAATAAATCTGGCTCTAAACACAGTATTTATGATTTCCGATGACATTAATCAATTCCTCTTTCAAGGCGGAGCCCGAATCGAACCAATCGCCCCAAATGGAAGAGAAACCCGAACCTCCCCCCGTGGCCCCCGCCGCCCCCGCGCCCGACCACTCGCCCCCGAGCCCCTCCGAGCCCCGCCCCGAGGAACCCAAGGACACCGACGAACCGACGAAACCCGTCGAACCCGTGGCCGCGAGCTTCGTCGAAGTCGAGAATCAGCTGGAGAAAATGTTCGCCGGGATCGAGGAAGGCGATAAGAACGATGAGGATAAAGCGCAGACGCCCAAAGCGAAGAAGCGGAGAAAATCGGCGCCTACTAAAGGTAGGTGATAGATGATGATCTGTTTATAATAATAATAATTTTATTTATGTAAGTTGCAGACTCATTTTTGATAGTTATACTTATAATAATCGTATTTTAGTATCTTAGACCTATCCAGATCACAGAATAAATACTAGTACTACATATAAAAGTATTACTCTGCAGATATTCAAAGTGACGTCTACTCAATATCGTAGAAAATATGGTGTATAAATTACGCGCCTCGAGTCGAGCGCCTTTTCGTTTAGACTCTTACTGAAATACATTGCAAGCGAATTTCATTCTTATAACTGGACAACGAGTCAAAATACACTTAACCTATTCAGAGATGCCAAAACATTCGGCGCAATAGGTTTGACAGCTAACAAGCAGCAGCAAGCTATCCCCATCTAGCGCACCTCACGAGCACTTCTTTATGTTCGTCCAACCAGCAATGTAGCGCTGCGCCGCCGTTAAATAGAGCGCGCGCGTGTGTTTCAACTTGCTCGTGAGTCCCTACTAGATTATACTGCCGCGGCACAGTACGCCGCGCGTACCTTTTTGGTACCAACATAGGGAGTGAGACATACACAATTTCACATACAATACACGTATTTAGACCGCAAAACTAAATACGTGTATTGTACGGCAGAAGTTGGGTAGTAATCTAGTCTACTCGCTATCATAGACAAGATGTTTGTGCTACTTTGCGCATTAGAGAGGCGCACCGCTAATGCTCTTAGCATAGTCGCAGAAAAGCATTTTACTTTACTTCTGCAATCATCCCCGAAGTGCATTTTTTTTACTAGTTGCGATTCTTACGACATCATTTTTAACATTCGAGAGAACTAATGTCTTTGATTTCTCCAATAAAACAACAATCAATCAGCGACTTTTGGCCGTCGGCATTTTTCTTCGACCTTAACCTTTCGGCTGGCGGGATTAATTTTCTGTGTTTCAATTACTGAACCCTGATTCTGTGTGCTATGACCCAAAACACCAGGAAAAAATCTGTTAGATTCACAATCCTTTTAATAGCATATTAATGAATGAATGAAGATGTAATGTTTACCCTGGTAGTTCCAATAATAAAAAATAAGACGGGGGATGCCTCCGACTTGTCCAATTACAGGCCTATATCCTTAGCTACCGTTATAGCTAAAGAGCTGGATAGGTTGCTTGATAGGAGGTTGGGTGAGCATGTTCAGACACATGATGCTCAGTTTGGTTTTAAACTGGGTCTCCACAGAAAGTGCCATCTTCTGTCTTAAGCTAACTGACCAGTATTAAAATGAAAATAAATAAAGTTCATTTATTTTAGACTAATAGCCATAATAAGTGTACATCAATTATAATAGTAATCATAACAAACATTTTGAGAAAAATTAAATTAAAAGTTATATAAAACATTTTCAGAATTAAATACAAATAAAATTATTACAAAACAAATTAAATTAAAACATTTTTTTTAAATACATATTATTATATTTTTTTAAATATTGGTATTACCCAGCTAGAAAGACTCCGATTTATGCCTGATTTTTGGACTTGTCGAAGGCGTTCGATCTGGTGTCATACAATTTATTGTGGAATAAGTTGCAATTTGAAACTACTGTACCTCCTGAATTAATATCAATATTCAAGTATTGGTATGACAATCAGAAGAACTGCGTAAGGTGGATAGACTCGAAGTCTGACGTGTATGGATTGCAATGTGGGGTGAGGCAGGGGGGGTTGAGCTCGCCCAAGCTTTTCAACTTTTACATAAATGGGCTGATCGAGGAGCTCAGTAGTGCCTATCTAGGATGTCATGTGGGTGGACTATGTGTTAATAACATTAGTTGTGCTGATGATAGTGCTGCTGAGCCCTTCGATCGGAGCATTGGGAATACTATTGGCCATATGTGAAAAATATGCAGTGGTTCATGGGCTCAGATAAAACGCACGTAAAAGTAAGTTCATGGTGTTCCAAGCAGGTGCGGCCGGTAAGCAAAGAAGTGTACCTTCTGTTACTCTGGGAGGTGTAAAATTGAATAGAGTGGATCGCGTTAAATATCTGGGTCACTGACAACCTGTCAGTCTCCGGATATGGAAATGGAGCACAGGGCGTTGTGTGTTCGCTGTAATATGCTGTTCCGCAGATTTGCACGGTGTAGTAGACAAGTGAAATTGACGCTTTTGAAATCTTATTGTCAATCATTCTACAAGTACAGTCTGTGGGTGTGCTTTACGCAGAGGACACACAGCGCCCTCCGCGTACAATATAACAACGCGTTCAGGATCTTGTTCGGCCTGCCCCGTCACCGCAGCGCTTTATCCATGTTTGCTGAGGCGCACATGGATAGCTTTTACTCAATCATCCGCAAGCGTTGCGCCTCGCTGTGGGCTCGTGTGCGGGGCAGCTCGAACAGCATCGTGAGCGTGCTGGCTGACCGCTGGGACTCCCCACTGATGCGCCGATGGCTGCAGCTTCATGCCCCAGCTACTAGCTATGAATGCCTATAGCACAGGCGCGAGCCCCACCAATATTATTATGTTTTTGTTTTATTATTATTGTGAATTGTATTAATTTATTCTTTTACTAACATTAGGAAAAGAACACCTTGTTACTAACACTTATGGATGCAAATCTGAAATAAATGATTTATTACATTATTAATGTAATAAAGGTTATTATTTAATCGCCGAATAAATAATTGTTCTACTATTCACAAGCGTGTCTGACAAGAACATTATGTGCGCAGGCGAACGCAAAGCGGGCAGACGAGCGAGCCGCGCGTCTACCGACGAAGGAGGCATGCGGCGTAAGGCGGCGCGCAAGGAGGCGGGACGACGACGCAAGCACGCGCGCGACGCGTACGACTCCGGCAGCAACGCCAGCTCGGGCCGCTCGCGGGGACCCTACATACAGGTGAGCCGGTCGACGGTGTGTCTGTGTATGTCGACCGACGACGACGACGACGACGCGTACGACTCCGGCAGCAACGCCAGCTCGGGCCGCTCGCGGGGACCCTACATACAGGTGAGCCGGTCGACGGTGTGTCTGTGTATGTCGACCGACGACGACGACGACGACGCGTACGACTCCGGCAGCAACGCCAGCTCGGGCCGCTCGCGGGGACCCTACATACAGGTGAGCCGGTCGACGGTGTGTCTGTGTATGTCGACCGACGACGACGACGACGACGCGTACGACTCCGGCAGCAACGCCAGCTCGGGCCGCTCGCGGGGACCCTACATACAGGTGAGCCGGTCGACGGTGTGTCTGTGTATGTCGACCGACGACGACGACGACGACGCGTACGACTCCGGCAGCAACGCCAGCTCGGGCCGCTCGCGGGGACCCTACATACAGGTGAGCCGGTCGACTGTGTGTCTGTGTATGTCGACCGACGACGACGACGACGACGCGTACGACTCCGGCAGCAACGCCAGCTCGGGCCGCTCGCGGGGACCCTACATACAGGTGAGCCGGTCGACTGTGTGTCTGTGTATGTCGACCGACGACGACGACGACGACGCGTACGACTCCGGCAGCAACGCCAGCTCGGGCCGCTCGCGGGGACCCTACATACAGGTGAGCCGGTCGACTGTGTGTCTGTGTATGTCGACCGACGACGACGACGACGACGCGTACGACTCCGGCAGCAACGCCAGCTCGGGCCGCTCGCGGGGACCCTACATACAGGTGAGCCGGTCGACTGTGTGTCTGTGTATGTCGACCGACGACGACGACGACGACGCGTACGACTCCGGCAGCAACGCCAGCTCGGGCCGCTCGCGGGGACCCTACATACAGGTGAGCCGGTCGACTGTGTGTCTGTGTATGTCGACCGACGACGACGACGACGACGCGTACGACTCCGGCAGCAACGCCAGCTCGGGCCGCTCGCGGGGACCCTACATACAGGTGAGCCGGTCGACTGTGTGTCTGTGTATGTCGACCGACGACGACGACGACGACGCGTACGACTCCGGCAGCAACGCCAGCTCGGGCCGCTCGCGGGGACCCTACATACAGGTGAGCCGGTCGACTGTGTGTCTGTGTATGTCGACCGACGACGACGACGACGACGCGTACGACTCCGGCAGCAACGCCAGCTCGGGCCGCTCGCGGGGACCCTACATACAGGTGAGCCGGTCGACTGTGTGTCTGTGTATGTCGACCGACGACGACGACGACGACGCGTACGACTCCGGCAGCAACGCCAGCTCGGGCCGCTCGCGGGGACCCTACATACAGGTGAGCCGGTCGACTGTGTGTCTGTGTATGTCGACCGACGACGACGACGACGACGCGTACGACTCCGGCAGCAACGCCAGCTCGGGCCGCTCGCGGGGACCCTACATACAGGTGAGCCGGTCGACTGTGTGTCTGTGTATGTCGACCGACGACGACGACGACGACGCGTACGACTCCGGCAGCAACGCCAGCTCGGGCCGCTCGCGGGGACCCTACATACAGGTGAGCCGGTCGACTGTGTGTCTGTGTATGTCGACCGACGACGACGACGACGACGCGTACGACTCCGGCAGCAACGCCAGCTCGGGCCGCTCGCGGGGACCCTACATACAGGTGACGATAACGCTTTGTTTGTAATGATGCTTTGTTTTGCGGCGCTGCAACGCAACGCGCCACCTTGAGATGCAGCGCCGCAAAACGTTCTACTGCCGACCTGTTGGACAACCATTGCTTTATGAGTTTTCAACCGCGTTGGCGGATGTATCCCTAGCATGGATCGCAATAAACGTATTGCTCTTTTGTTGTTAAAAAGACATTACACCAATTTAAATAGATGACAGAGAAGACTAGATACAACCATTTAGCGAGGTAATCAATCCTGATGGGGAGTACTTTTCTCTAAAATACGAAGTATTAAAGATAGATGAAAAATTTTTTTGACTTCTTTAGAATGAATGTATTATGATTTGAAGAGCTATTAGGCACGTTATTCCCATATTGTTATCACCTTGTGGGACGTCATAACACTTAAATTCTATATAGCTGCGGGTGACACTGCCGATTTTGGCGGTGCGGTGCCGCAACGCGGTTATGTGTCTCGGCCCCAAAAGTAAAATCATTTGTTTGAAGGATACGTCTAAAAGTAATTATTTGTTTCCGGTATAAAACATTAACTCAAATAAAACCATCTACTTCCAGATCCGCGGCCCCCGCGACTCTCCCCTATCTGTGAGCGTGATCAACGCATCCACAGGCGAGGAAGACGGCGAGGCGACCCTGGGCCGGCGCAAGGGAGGCGAGGAGTTCAGGAACGGGCTCAGGGCGAGAGGTCTTCACGCCAGCACACTAGGCCTTCGATACGACGCTACCACCCCCGACGTCACGTGGCTATGCGTGTTCTGCGAAAGGGGACCGCATGCGGCGGGACTGGGGGACCTGTTCGGGCCGTATACGCTTGACACGGATTGCGAAGAGTACAGGTGCGTGCGTAATAGTTAGTTATATTGCCAAGTACCCTAGGCCTTCGATACGACGCGACCTTCCCTGATATTACGTGGCTGTGTGTTTTGTAAAAGGGGACGGTTCGGGCCGTATACGCTTGATACTAATTGCGAGGAGTGTAGGCGCGTGCATAGTTGAAATATTTAGGTCCTTTAGTTACATCCAGCTAGCTTAGTCTTTGATATGACTGCGACACCCCTGGCTATGCGTGTTCTGCGAAAGGAGACCGCATCCGGCGGGACTGGGGGACCTGTTCGGACCGTATACGCTTGATACGGATTGCGAGGAATACAGGTGCGTGCGTAGTTAAAAATTCTTTAGTTATATCGTCAGTACAGCCGGTTCAAGAATGGTGAGGAGTTCAGGAACAGACTCAGGACGAGGAGTCTCCACGCGAGCACGCTAGGCCTTCGATACGATGCCACCACCCCCGACGTCACGTGGCTATACGTGTTCCGCGAAAGGGGACCGCATGCGGCGGGACTGGAGGACCTGTTCGGGCCGTTTCAGACATTCGTATAGTTCCGAGATAGCCGCGCGGCCACCAGAGCCGCATGCAGCTTGGCGTAAATCGCATTGCTCCGTAGTCTACCTTTAGTGGTTAGTTCGACAAATAACGTGTTTATTAAATGCAGAGCGATAGACGAAGTAACGCGTCGTCGGTACACCTCCGGCCCTAACGCGCATGAGGCGTGGTTCCACCTGTCGTGGAACCACGCCTCGTTCGGGGTCGCGAGTTAGGGCTGTAGTGTTTATTAAATAGGCAAACTTGAAATTCTTCGCGACTGCGCGAGTAGAATTTACCATACAAAATTTCATCCCCCATTTCACCCTTGATTTTTTTTATCGCGACGAAAAGTAGTCTTATTTCCTTCCCAGAGTCAGGCCTGTGTATCTCCCCGCGTAGGTAGCAAAAACGTACCTACGCGCGGCGACCCTTTGAACGGGGCTAAAACAAGTTGCGTGTCGCTACCAGCCAGCGACACGCTCGCGCGTTTTATTCACCGGCGGCCGCGCGGCTACGTTGCTAGCTGGACGAGCATGAATAAAGTCCCAGAAAGAGGCGCTAGATGGCGTTAGTAGCTTCTTGTAGCAGTCAACCCTATCGCGTCGCGTGATATTACGTCACTGAATACGTTTAGTGTATTAAGAATCATATTCCAGAGTTATAGGAATAAAATTATCTTGCAACGTATTTCTAGGTGTCTACACGAAAATGTGTGTTGACAACATTGAGTGGACATTTCTTTGAATTTCATTGCAAAGTCAAACTTTTGTACCGAGTAATAGTACTTATTCTGTGCTAGAGTCTTACTATCTTTATTCCATAGGAATTGGTTTTGTAGTTAAAGCGTGATTCCGTCACGTAGACAGAGTTACTTTCACTTTTTACATTATTTTATTTGTAGTGTCTTGACTAGGAGTCTAATTAGGAAGGTATATTTGAATTAAGATTATAAATAGGAGGGTAGGATCCAACTAGATCCTAACCAGGAAGGTAGGATCCGATTAGATCCTAACTAGAAAGGTAGGCTTGCCTTAGGATTCTTACTAGGAAGGAGGGATCTGACTTAGGATCCTCACTAGGAAAGTAGCAACCGACTTAGGATCCTTACTAAGAAGGTAGGAACCGATCGGATCTCAAGTAAGTAGGCTACGATAAGATACCTGATTGGTTCGTACCTTCTTAGGTAAGATCGAAGTTAGGACGCTACAAATAGGATGGGGTAATAAGTGCACTAGTGATTTTTTGTCTGAAATAAATACAGTATTATTATTTACATGCAGAGCTCTAGACGAGGCGACGCGTCGCCGCTACACGAGCGGCCCCAACGCGCACGAGGCGTGGTTCCACCTGTCGTGCGGCGTGTGGGCGCCGGGGCTGGTGGCGGCGGGCGCGCGCGTGTGGGGGCTGGCGGCGGCCGCGTGGGGCGCGCGGGGGGGCCGCTGCGCCCACTGCGCGCGCCCCGTCGCCCCCCTCGCCTGCGCCGCCAGGGGCTGTCGCGCGCGTCTCCACCTGCCCTGCGCCGAGCCCGCCGTCTGGACGCTCGACGAGACGGAGTTCCGCGCGCTCTGTCCGCGGCACAGTGACCAGTAACAGTGGAGTGACGATGCGGGACGGTGAACTGAATAGGAACGAGTAGTGCGAGTGAGACTAGTGAGCGGTGACCGCTGAACGGAGGTGTGACAAATTATACCGCACCGAACCGGACACTAAATTAGCATCTCGAAAAAGGCGTCGATTTGTGTCTTAGGCGATTAACACACTGGTACCACCGCGCAGCGTGGCCGGGAATTTCTTTGTTTTTTCTCGGGCGTTGCGTCGCACTGTGTTGATAACAGTGACGTTTTGAAACGTAACTTTAATTTATCTCTGAATGAAATACGTGTTACCGAGCTGAGCTGAATTTTAATATGTAAACTACGAGACTTAGTTGAAAACCGACAAATAACCCGAAGGTCAAAAGTTATATTTGTTAAATTAATTATCAATACCAAACTTTTGCTATATCTTGACTGATTGCAATTAAAAAACTAAACATTTTTGGCTGTTACTTTAACCTTTAGGTTTTCGAGCTTAGATGTATATTACAGGTAATAAAAACGCGGACTCAGCTGATAAATTTATATCCCAGTTGTGGAAAATGATGTCTTCTGTGAATAATACCATTAATGTGTTTACGGTATTATATTTAGAAGATATCACAAATATATATTAAATGATGAATCGAAAAAATCACAATTTTAGATCAATTAATATGTACTGTGTTAAGGCACAATATAGCTAACTACTTACATCTGTAGAACGTTCAAGAAATAGTAATGGTCTTTTTGTGTCCGTTTATTTTATTTATAAATAATGCTTATACAAACATGTAAAAAGTGGTGTGTATGATATTTAACATTGGCAATGACCAGTAGACCCTGATGTGCCAATTCTTACAATGTACTAATAATTTTATGTGTCTTCTGATTACTTTATGATATGTTACTGATAAATCATGTTTCTTTTCGAGGCACAAAAAGACCGCGTAATTGTAAAAATGTCTACTGAATGGCAGTATATTAAAATACCGGTATCTAGCTTAGTCTAGCACCAACTCTAGCTCTGTAAATATAGGTGTACGTTGTAAATATCGGTCTCCGCACGGGACTGCCGTGATCTGACATCGGTTATATGAAATACAGTATTTTGTAGCGTATGGTACGCGAATTTGAACTTCCGCGGCTCAAGTCCGTTCGATGACCTCAAAACTATTGACATAATAATAATATCCTCGGTTGCTCGAATGTCTATTGAAAATAGTAGTTACGATCAATGCATCCCGCCTCAGTGAGAAAGCCATACCATTGTGCTGATTTTGTGCTTGTATGGGTCAAGGCAAGGCAAGAAACGGACTTGACCCACGGAAAATACAGTGTACAATGAGTAAAAAATAGTTTTATTTTTATTTATTTTTATCTACTCTTATCATGTCACTGAATCTAGACTCCTAGTGATACACTTATTTTAGACAAATGCCCTTTTCTATTGGTAAGTACTATGATTAAACTTTTACTCTTGTTGTAAATATTTTACAGTTCTACTCATTGTAAACTGTCCGAAGGTGTAAATCTATACACGTTGTTTACATAAATTGTGGAATAATGCAGTGATATTACATGTAATAAAGGTACTCAGATGTAATGAGTATATTTTATGTGAGACAAACAACTGTTTAGTTGCCATTTTAGAATCAAAACTAGTCTAATGAATAGTGTCTTGTGATTTGAAATTTTATAAATCGTTTGGGATCTTATTAAAATTTACAATTGCATTTTTAGCTTCGTAACATTGTATGTCGGTACTGCATTGTTATGTGTACACAGACGTGTATTAACTTAATGGTTAAATACCGTGAACTTACGCTTACATTTGTAATTGAAATGCCTCAAATATTTTACGCGAATTATTTTTATGTGATAGTATATTCTCAAGTTGTCCGGTAGGGCATCTGTTTAAAGCAATACAATGTTGTCAGATACTTGTATGTATACTACTAAACTAGTTGGGTAATATGCCTGTGGTAATACAAAAAAATTGGGTGTGGCAGTGATCTACGGATCATGTGTTGTTGCCATCTCGCTTGCTCTAGAGTTGTGTCAGTTTAAAGTAACTAGCCTAATAGTACACATAGAAGTATATGAATGGTGTGTATGTTGAATAAACCAAGGTATTTAAAAGAATTGTAAACATAAAAATTCCACAAGTTCGTATCAAAAATGTTACTAAATGTGACACAAAATCATAATATACTTAACTCCATAAAGTTATGTAACATAGTAATCACAGTAACAGTTGTATATTATGTATGAAGCGAGCCAGACTATGTCAAGACCAATAAGACGGATGTAGTACCAATTGTAATGCCTTAACGCTTCTGTTCGATAGTCCGATAGAAAGAATTTATTTTTATATAATCATAGTAGAATAGTAACAAACTTTTGACAGCGGGAAGCTTGTAGAATAGTGATTATTATGTTCTCTGAAAAGAACTGGACATTTTGGCACGTACTATAGACACCTCTCCCAAAAACAAGACTAAATAATAACGAATGTACTCATGATGTCGAAATGGTGGCTATGAGAGGACAATATTAAATTGAAGAAGAAAAGACGATGTGATAAGTGTCATTTTACCGTTTACAGCTTGTAAGTATCGAAATGGTACATAGCAACACTTAAATCTTTCCATTTCAACAGTTCTAAATTCCAAGAAAAATACTCATGTTTGGAATAATATTGCATCATATTGTGCTTGTGAAACAATTTTAACATATTGATATTGGCCGAATCTGGCATATGTATTTACACCAAATCATAGATAATTTTAAGATCCTGTAAATTGACGACCGTGAAAAATATGAAATTTAACCAGATACTTATTTCATACAAACATTAGCTAATTTAGATATTGAATTATTTACTATGTAAAACCTTGGGCAATGAATTGGTTAGTGGTGAGTAGAGGAAGCATTTATGTTACCGTTTTAGTTTTTGGGTGACGTCTTTACGCATCTATAGAATTTTTACACGGCTTATTCAGTATAACATATGGTAATATTTTAATAGTATCTAAATATCATACTCAATTCTTTCAACCAATTAATATTAATTTCAAAATAATTTTAATGCAACATTTATTTACCAATATGAAAAAGTAATGTGGGCAGTAAAAAATAAGAATATTAACCTTTTATTTAATTTGAATAGAAAATGGATGATGGATGCGAACAGATGTCGCCTAAAAAGTATCGTTAATCATGTCGGCAACGCACCGATATTCTAATAATCTCGTATAAAAACTTTGAAGCATTTCATGTTTAGGGGTATGAGGTACTTCGTTTGCCTGGCGGTGAGAGTAAATTGTACTTTAATTCCAGTAAATAGAAAATAGACTTTATTTAGAAAATATTAAGGTACAAATTTATTGTAGGGAGAATCAGGCCAGTTTAGTGTTTTTAAAATTTATTCGGACATAAAACGCATGAAAAGGACGCGAACAAGAGACGACAACATCCCAAAGCCTTCATATTGTAAATGGTGTAAGATTTTTTTATCACTTATGGCAAATGATTACTTTATTAAGTATGTAATTGTTATAAATTATATTTATCATGACATTATAAGCAAATTGAAATACAACATGTTTAAAATGAGATCTTTTAAATGTTTTATTGTAATGTTTGGCACGAGATTAACAAAACCCTTTATAGTTTCGTAAAGCACCTGTCTTTTGCATTTATCACGGTATTTTTAATGGCTACTGTTTAGGGCGAACGCTAAAACACGGGCGGATGCGGGCGCGGGTGCACGCGTCAGAAGTCCGCCGTGGGCCACGAATCCGCGAGCGGGTACAGTTGTGTCGAGTAGATTACCATGGATTATTTGCTAATTTATTATTTAGCAAAAAGACGTCAACGCAAACACCGCGCCGTGTGCCCGCCGCCCGCCGCGCGCTTTACAATCCGTCCGTCGCACGCGCCTGCGCTGCTCATACTATTTTTCAATATAGACTAGGCATGAAAATGATTGCTTCTTTTAGTTCATTTTATGAAATGATGATATTTTTTCCATATGAAATCACATGTGAAATTTTATTGGCAATGTTTTTTTTCGCAGTGTCAATGTAACACTTTTTGCTACTTGTAATGAAATATGAATAATTGTGAACAGTTGCTAATTTACTACTATATTAAATGTCATATTTAGGTTGTCATGAAAAATCATGACAAACGAATCTAAACTTTATGTTCATAAGTTTAAAGATAAGATTTTGCTCGCTAGACTCGCTCTGCTACATGCATTCATCAATGAATGAAATAAACTGAGCATGATCTATGATTTTGCAGAGTGCGATTTGTAGCAGTCTATATGAAAAATAAAACAGGTGTTAACAATGAAATTCATTTCATATGATTTTTCACCTGCTATTCATGAAATCTTCCATGCCATTCCACGCCAGCGTGCGCGCACGCGAGTTTTAGCGTTCGCACTTAGAGCTACTACTTACCTTGTCATTCGTGATCCCGCATAAAGTGCGGGGGGTGAGGAAACGCCAATCACACGCGACTCATAGGAAATTCCTTTCCCTGTAACATCACCAGTCACCGCTGACACCCCCCGCCTGTCTAGCGACCGCAGGAATGTTGCGAATGAAGTTGTAGGACTATACTTACTGGGTAAACATATACAGGGCTGTGTAGAGAAACCCCATCCCATGACTATATTTTGTCAACATTTTCTCAAGATGAAAAACAGATATTTTTACAAGTATTTTTATTATAAATCTTATAAAGAAACCTCACCGATATGCATCTTGCAATCGTAAAACGAGCAGGTCGCGACCAAAGAATTTTGGTCGAACATCCAATCGACTCCATATCCTATACTCTCATGTTCTAAATACTGGCAGACCACCTCCACCTCGTCGCCAACGCGTAGGATACGGAACCCTCCGTACATGCAGGCGGCTACTACGGTGTCCGGGCGGTGGGGGTGCCACTTGAGACGCCACACTCCCCCGCCGACGTCTGTCTCTGTGACGCACCGTTTGAGGCTCCGTGTGTCCCATAGGCGGACTTTCTCGTCGTAACTAGAAAATAGATGTAAACATACAGACAATCAAACGATGTTCATCATATCAGCCTATTTCAGTCCACTGCTGGACATAGACCTCTCCAAGACTGCTAACTTTCACGGTCCTCCGCTTCTCGCATCCAACCACCACCGGGCACCTTCCTCAGGTCATCGGTCCACCTAGCAGGGGGGCGTCCAACACTACGTTTTCCGAGACGTGATCTCCATTTGAGAACCTTCGTACTCCAACGCCCGTCGGTTCTGCGACAGACATGACCAGCCCACTGCCACTTCAGCTTACTGCACCTCTGAATTATATCTATGACTTCTATCTCGTTGCGGATTCTATCCCTTAGCGAGATCCCCAGCATAGACCGTTACATAGCTCGCTGAGCGACAGCAGTCGGTGGGCAAACAATGTTACACAAATGTGGATTCCCGCTTGGTCTGAGTGGACTGTCGACTTAGACTTCAAATAATAAACATTGACATTGTACATCTTAGGCATGTAACTCGGTATACATGGTCGGTCAGGTACCTAAGCTGTACTGTACCCTAGTGAGAAATTATTACTAGTAAAGGTATGAGTTCATAGCCGCAGCCTACTGCACCTCTGAATTATATCTATGACTTCTATCTCGTTGCGGATTCTATCCCTTAGCGAGATCCCCAGCATAGACCGTTACATAGCTCGCTGAGCGACAGCAGTCGGTGGGCAAACGATGTTACCGTAAAACGGGGGGAATAGGAACAATTTCAAACTTCCAGGCCGATTTTCTCTTTGGTTTTTAATCCAATTACAAACCATATATATAGTTAGTAAGATTCCGGTGACTAAGATTATAGATTCCCATAGGCTTTTACTACGCTGCGCTAGTTTTTTTAAAAAAGCTTAAAAATGTGGTAAATTCCTATTCTCCCCGCAGTTGGGGTCAATGGGAATACGATTGGAGAGAATCGAAAAAATGACAAGGGCTTGCACAAATAGATGGGTATGATAGTAAGGTACCTACAAGGTAGGTATTATTACTACTATTATATTATACTACTATTATAATGTGGTTAAAATTGGTTATGTAATGTATGGTTTTTTGAGTAAAAAAAAGCTTTAATATTTGTGTATGTTTATTCTAGTTAAAAAATCAAAAATATAGGTAAACCTAAACAAAATTTTAAAAATCCGTTCACATAATCAATCCCAGGATAATTATTTTTAAATCTTCTGTTTGTAATTCCTTGGGTATCCAGATATATCTTAACAACATATCGAAGATCAGTTGAGTCTAAAGGGTAACCCCAATCAGCACAAATATTCAAATTCTGGACTATGTATTCCTCTATTTCATTAGAAAGAGCAGCTTGACTACCTTGAGGTTTGACGTGACTATGTTTGTGACGAAATAAAACAGTTTTTGAAATGTTATATTTTTTGATATTGTTGAAAAAGTTCTGCTAAATGATCGAGTTCTGCAAGAGCTTGTTGAATTATAAGTTCATCATATTTCTTATATGTTTTGCCACCTGGCTTAGGTTTATACGTTTTGGGCATGATGAAATCCTGTAAAATGTGCTATATGATATTATCAATAATCAAGGTACTATACTATTTTATTGAATTTATAAATAAGATGAATTTACGACGGTACCCTTAAAAATATCAATTTTGAAAAGATTTTAATGCAATTTAAACGACTGAAAACCGGCAAAATTGTTTGTGCCAACCCTAAAAGCGAAATCCTATACTCCCCTCACTAGTTTCGATTCACCTCTTTTCTGTTCCAAAAAACCCCTATTCCGTTCCGATTATCCCCTTTAGCGACTCCTTTACACCCCTTGCACGTTCCTATTCACCTCAAAAATACGAAAATACATAAGTTTTTATTGCAAATCTTTAAATACCAGTTTTTAAGCAGTATGTGTACTTACCTTTTATGTTTTAAGGTCCGGTAATTAATGATAAGTAACTCTTAATCAAGTCCACTTGCAAAATTAAGTTTAAACCAACACTACGACAAAGTTTTTGGAGCCAAAAATTTACCGGTTTGAGAACTTCACTTTGACAGTGCTTTTATTTTTTAATTTGAAGCTTTGGCTACAAAGTGTTGCCAGAAAATAGACGAAAATATAGTCTACTAAAATGATCTATGAAAACAAGCCTTGGTAGAAATTGTGTAGATACAGCTGTAAAAACGCCAACAACAAAAAGTGGTTTGCATTCCTATTGCCCTCGCCATTCCTATACCCCCCGTGTTACGGTACACAAATGTGGATTCCCGCTTGGTCTGAGTGGACTGTGGGCTTAGACTTCAAATACTTAATAAACATTGACATTGTACATCTTAGGCATGTAACTCGGTATACATGGTAGTGGATTATGTAACTTTGAATGAAATTATTTCAATCAGTTTTGTTGCTAAAGTTGGCCATTCACGGCCAGTTACACTAATTAGTCGGTCTGAGGTACGACCAAAATTTTACGTTTTCAATATCGGTTATAAAAATCTAGGCTATAGGCATAAGTACTAAAAAAGTAACTTAACGTTATTATTTTTTTCCACAATTGTCCATATTTTACCGGTTCTAAGACTGAACTGACCGTGAATGGCCAGCCTAACAGAGTAACTGAAGTTGTCAAATGTGTCATTTTCAAGCAATTTCAATCCTGAATTGTTAGCAACAGAGTTACGTAATTAGCCCCTCGGCCAGGTACCCAAGCTGTACTGTACCCTAGTGAGAAATTATTACTAGTAAAGGTATGAGTTCATAGCCGACCACACCACACGCGGCAGCAGCAGATGACTTCGCGCCGCGGTGCTACGTTTGTCTTGCTCAATGAAAATACGAAAACAGCTTATTACGTAGGGAATAGAAGCAGTCTCAATGCCAAATTGGGGTAGTCTGACGTGCGACCGTATGTGTGTACGTACACGCTATGGATTTCTTCGAAATGACCAAAAGTGACGCGAAGCTTGCATAGAAACCAGTAAGGTAAGAGCGCCTAATAAGGGCATAGTTTTTGGAAATCGTTATAAATCAATTTTAGGAAGTGCGATAGTTTGTAAGACACTATGATCATATTAAATGTTTATTTAAAAATGCGACATATGGTACAAAATCGAGGCATTAATGGCCATTTCCTTCCAAAATAGGGATTTTTAAAAGCTAGTCTGCGGTCCTTATTGTGCACTAGGGTTCTAAATAAAGTCCATTATTGAACTACGACTTTAAAGAGTTTGTTTACTAGTAAAAACACATTTTTTAAAAGTAACGGCTTTAAAATACTATTAAGTTTGTGGTCTCGAACGATGTAACAAAAAATCTTGCAAATTAGTGTCGTGGCCCTTATAAAGTCTAAGGAAATGTATATATGCTATAATTTATCTATTTTATAGTAATAAATAAAAAAAGAAAGTATATCAATGCAGTGTTTTATTACCTCTTGTAAAGTACTCATTAAAACACAATTTTACGGATTACTTCGCGATTTATTTACATTTTATTTTAAACCTGACGTTTCGAACACTTTACAGCGATCGTGGTCACAGGGAGACTAAGGTCTTATTTGTCATTACAAACATACATGAAGGGAGTCACTGACAAGATTGGGAATATCTTGAAGCGTGATTCAATCAAAACTTACTTCAAGCCGCAAAAGAAGATTAACCAATTCCTACCACCTGTCAAGTGCAACATACCTCTTCAAGATGCAGGGGTGTACAAGCTGGAGTGTGACTGTGGCCTCTCCTACATCGGGCAAACAAAGCGAAGTATAGGCGTGCGGATAAAAGAACACATAGCTGACGTAAAACATAGACGGAACATGAAATCTGCAGTGTGTGGACATGCCTTAGACAAACCCAACCACTTCATTCGTTTTGACCAACCTAAAATACTTGCAAAAGAACGGCGTTTTATTCCTCGAATGCTACGTGAAGCCATTGAAATTAGAAAACATCCAAATTTCAATAGAGAAGATGGTTGGAAAGTTCCACCGGCATGGGATCCTATTCTAGCAAAAACCAAAGCAACACCTAGCACTGCAAGATCTCAAGACACGGTTAGCTCTTTCTGCGTAAATAGGAACGTAAATTAATATTATTGAGTGACGGTAGTTAAAATTTTTCAAAACTTTGTAATGACAAATAATACCTTAGTCTCCCTGTGACCACGATCGCTGTAAGTAAAGTGTTCGAAACGTCAGGTTTAAAATAAAATGTAAATAAATCGCGAAGTAATCCGTAAAATTGTGTTTTAATGAGTTCAACAATTCGCGTAAACGTAAGAAACAAATCTTGCAAAATAAATCACAAAATGTTATTTATCAGTATTTTTTTCATTCTTAGCTCTTGGACCTTATTAGGTATAATACTTATTTATGAAGAGTCTGGTC
The DNA here is from genome assembly GCA_949316185.1 of Pyrausta nigrata. NCBI lineage: Eukaryota > Metazoa > Arthropoda > Insecta > Lepidoptera > Crambidae > Pyrausta > Pyrausta nigrata. The sequence goes on from OX438943.1 coordinate 3,364,898, forward strand.
CTTATTAAGAATATGAAAGCAAAAGAAGAGCAACCATTGCAGCTTAAGTAAAGAAGATCAGTATGCACGTATATTCCAAGTGTGTTTTATTTGCTTATCCTAATTATACGTAATATTTTTCTTTTTATTCAATAAACAACATAACGAAATACTAAGTTAACTTGTGGGAGAACGTTTTAACAGAGAATAAAAATTCAAGTGATTAAAAACTTTAAACAAAGAATGTATCGCCCAATAATGAGATAGTATACGATAATAGTTACTACAAATCAATTAAGGAAAACTAAGTCAACATTCATTGCGAATGTTACACACAATCAGGACAAAAAATATATAACTAAAATATCAGTCTTTGCTAGGATCTACTTTTTCTTCGTGATACCAGAAGTTGCAAGTTCTTACTTATCGTTATTAGTATTTTTTCGTTTAATCATCAACATAAATGTTTAAATCAAAATACACGCATGTAAATTTAAACAATGGCACCATTTCACCTTGTAATTCGTTGATCTTACTACTTCGTAGCTGTAATAAGGACCGGCTCTTATTTGAAGACAAGATAGTGGATCTTTTTAGGCACTCGGATATGTTCTGAGAAAACCAAACAAAAACAATATAAAAAAGCAATAATTTTGGTAACTCACCCCGTCAGTCCACACTCAGAAAGTATTATAACACTGCTATTGCCGAATTATTACAAACAGTGCGGGATGTATCACTTAACAAAGCAAAAATGAATATTCGGATTTTGTAAATTGCGTCACGTCGACCGTCCTTGAGGAAGACACGGAGCCACTGACAAAATGGCCGGCGCGAAAGCTATGAACGTTGTTGCACTTTTGTGATTGGTCACTGGGGAGGGGCCGCGCGATATCCGTTTTGGTTTAAGTATTAAGTGCGGGAAGTTTGAAGTGGTGACCCTTATTTGGGGTCGGCTCTTATTAGGCGCACCTACCTTACTACGAAAACGGCTTATAATCCGTAGGAAATAGAGGCGATCTTATAAGGCTTCGGAAGACCAAGCGCGGGGCAGAAGCAGTGCGGGTCAGTTGCAGCGCGGCAGTAGGCACACTGAAGGCTTCGGCAGACCAAGCGCGGGGCAGTAGCAGTGCTGTTTGAATGCGGGCCCGCGCAAGTTGTAATACGAGAAACTATTTAAATTGTGTCACACCAAATTTGAACGCGGGCCCGCGCTCCAACCGCTTCGCGCCGCGCCGCACTGCAACTGCCGGCCGTGCTGCACCTGACCTGCACTGCTTCTGTCCCGCGCTTGGTCTGCCGAAGCCTATATTCCGTAGGAAATAGAGGCGATCTAAAAGGCTTCGGCAGACCAAACGCGGGGCAGAAGCAGTGCAGGTCAGGTGCAGCACGGCAGTAGGCACACTGAAGGCAGCGGCAGTTTCAAAGCAGTTGCAACGCGGTTTTACTTGTCATATTTAGTTTTAGTGCAATTTTCTCCCACAATCGCAGCTTGTATGTTGTGTTTCTATAATGTTTATCTTTAAAATCATATAAACACTTATTTGTACGTACTAATTGGATTACTTTTCCATTAGTATCCATTATGCGGTTGTAAAAAAATACAATATTCGTCAACCGCTTTCAACGCGCTGCGCTGCACTGCTACCGCCCTGCCTAGGCTGCCTCCGGTGAGTCATGCTAATATGGCAGCCATGGCCATACAACAGCGCGGGCCCGCGCTCGCGCCGCTTCTGTCCCGCTCCCGCGCCACCTGGTTTGTCGTCCGGCAGTTGCAGTGCGGCGCGGCGCGGAGCGGTTGGAACGCGGGCCCGCGTTCAAATTTGGTGTGACACACTTCAAAGAGTTTCTTGTATTACGAGTACAACTTGCGCGGGCCCGCATTCAAACAGCGCTACTACTGCCCCGTGCTTGGTCTGCCGAAGCCTTCAATGTCAAAGTGGGGTAGTCTGACGTGCGTCCGGGTGTACAAACCTTCCAGTCAAGAGCTGATGCTCTACGTCAATATGGCTTCTTACGGACGTGACGCCTGCTTCATGACTTTTGTTCGTCGTTACAGCCACCTCAGGGACTCTGAGGTCGTGACTTTTGAACAAGCAGTCGTCTCCTCCTGAAATGAGTTTGACCATCATGACAATGACCACAAAATGTTCTTCCATTTTTCTAGCATCTTCGGAAGACCAGCGCTGCAGGAACTTAGTTTCTGCTGCCTTTATCCTGAGTAGAAAGCCATTTCAAAAATGTATGCAGTCAAATTGTTGTAAAAAATTATATGTAAATGTTTTTGTATGTACTTATGTGTTACATGCTTGAATAAATATTGTTCTATTCTATTCTATTCAAAATATTTCAATAGTTTCATATCCCTTATCTGATTTTTTAAGGACATGATAGGTAATTTGTGTGTTTACTAACCTGAATAAAACAAATTAGGATTCCAATAATTGAAAGCAGCTATCCACGCCTCAAAACCATGCGATTTCCACACACCAATCTTCTTGAGACCATCACTGGCTACCTTCATAACAGTCAGAGATCCGGCTGAGTCGCTCACTACTATCAATGGTTCATCGGAAGAATTCTTGTTGGTTGACCAATCCAAAGACAGTGCTAGAATGTCATCTCCAATGGATTCTTTCATCCACAACTCTAAACGTGTCCCTCCACAGAGGCGGTACAGCTCCACAAAACCTTCAGAAGTGACCACACACAGCACTGGGTGGTCATGTATGGCGTGATAGGACCACTTCTGGTCTAAAACTCCTGACGTGTCTATGGTCTGAATTGGTGATAGTTCAGTGGTATCGTGGGTGATGGAGAAGAGATAGATTCTGCCAAGTCTTGTTTGCTTTGTTGGTTCTGGATCTGAAAGAATAATTTGAGAAAACTCAAAACATAGTGTCAAGCATTATGTACCGAATTAAGTTCACTCTCTGTATCTCATAGTTTGTCTCAAAACGAGAAGACAGTAGTCTATAATGTTTATCTTTAATTCCTATCTTTAGTTCCTGGGCCATCTCGTATCCTGGTCATGGCGGACATGACCAGGATACGAGATGGCCCAGGAACAACGGCTTGATGTACTTTCCGAAACATCACCAACTTCATAAAACCGGGCTTGTTTCTGAGTTCTTTTAAAACGTTTTCTCTCTAGAAATAACCTAGTAACTGTGCCAGTAATCAAGTATAAGATAAATGAATCACTCTTTATTGCACACCATAAAAGTAACAACGATACAAATTATGAATAAAAAAGATATACAAATTAGTCTTATCAAAAGCGATCTCTTCTAGGCAACCTTTGGGTATTAGAAATACTTAATCACATGATTAATTTACTGCATGTGTGTAAGGTATAATACTAACTAAACTACATCGAGATTGAAAAGAGGTACATGCGCGCTTGTTCTCGTGTAGATCTATAGCTGCACGAAGCTTAGCTCTTGAGCACAGAGTAGGCTGCTTAATTTCAGGTAAGAACGTAGTGTTGCCACCATACCCTGTTCATCTTTCTTGTCGAGCTGATAGGTGCCGCAGACCAGCATCTGTCGGTGGGGCTCGACGGGGCACCACTCCACTGAGTCGGCGCTGTACCCCGTGCCCCACCGGGTTTTCGTCTTCCATTCCACTACCATCTGGAAATGTTTAATTTACAGAATTATTTAAGTAACGCAAATATTTAACTAAGCATTTGTAATTAACGTCATGTCGTACCACTTAATCAAAACACAAGCAAACAAGAGACGAATGGCGGTAACTCCACCGACAAGAGCCAAGTTCTTAACAATGATGACTTATTTAAAAAATAATGAAAATGAACTAATTGCCTTTATCATAAAATAACATAATGAAAAATTTCAACTTGTTTGCCTGATATGATATGACGCTGGTTTTCAGCCCTCCTACTTCATCGCATGTGTTAAGCGAGGGTTAGGTTTTGCATGAGAGCTTACTCTTCTAACATTACGACACGAAGATAATAAACAAAATATAGTTACGTTTTAACGATAAGATTTTCGCATCATCTACAAAATCGCCTCAAAATCAATCAAGCAATGAAAGCAAATAAAATATTACCACCAAAAAGGAAGATCGCACAAAATAATCCAGTTTTATTGGTCAGTTTAGTTAATACGAAAAACAAAGTTTTCTATTTTAGACCCATTTATTCATAATAAAAATATGTTCGTACATGAATAAATACAGCAAACTAACGCTATATCTCGTAAAGTGTTATGTTAACATTTATCTGCCACATCAACACACATTTAATTTTCTAAAATTTGTACTGTCTTATGGTTCGCCACTTACAAATTACATTGAAGACTATCATTATTACTATCTTAACAGCGCGGTCGTAAATAGCCAAATTATGGAAATATCTCTGATAAAGTGTGCCACCATCTGCATCGGTTTAAAATACATGCAAAAATTTCAAGTGTTTAAAAAAATACCTAACATTGATGATAATGACACATTATCTTTATGTGAACTACCGTTTAAAATAGACATCAGCAGATTTTTATTTTAATTCATTAATAAATATGTTTAACACATCCTATGCTTTATGTAAGATGCAATTATCTACTTTTGTTTAATTTGTTATTTATTTATTAGTCAATATTTTAGAACTCAAGGCAAATCCGTATACATTAATTAGGTGCTTGTGCAACCTTAGTAATCTTTGTAAGATTTCCTACAAAAAATTAAATGTAAAACCAGTGGCACCACCAAAACAACAGCGGAAATATTAAAGTTTTAGGATAAATGTATACATAGTTAGGTAACACTCAATATTGATATTACATAAAAATGTTGAGAGAAAAGTTCATTCATAATAATAATATACAATTTAAATATGTATAAAATATGTAATTGATTGCAATGGACTTCAAAGAATTAAGTTAAATAACATTTATGTAAGTACATTTACTCATTAATGGTAACTTATTTCATAAAGTTAAAACTATTTCGTAATTTCTTCTTAAAACTAGCTACTTTTAAAAGTATACTTCACGGCAGTTGGACCAATATTACGTACAGCACTGTCTGGGGATAAATGATTATTTCAGATAGGTGTTTTTTGTAATTTGGGAACATAGAATATGTTTAGTCCATTTTTCCAATACTTTACCACCTGAAATAACCCAATATTATTGAAGGCTATTGTTGTATTTGTAAGACATTATAAACTAAACTATATACAACTTAATTCTATTGAAAAGGAAATACCAAAATCAATGAGCACTTTTTCTTATACACTATGTTATTACACTATGTTGAGGTCACAAGATTGGCTTGAGTTACATAAAATATAAGCAAATATTATAATATCAAATTGATAATGCTATAAATAATTTCATGTAAATTAGCAAAACTAAGTTTACACACTGACTAAGGAGTGAGTGGGTTAGCTTCATAGGCCCATGAGTTTAGTAAATGACCAAAATAATTAAAATAAGGCAAGAGATAACAATTTACCTTCTGTATGTATAAATAAGGCAGCTTGCTAAGATAATATCAATCACTAGATATTTTTAAAAGCTACAATTTAGCACTGTCATCAACCCCTTAGTCTTAGTTCCAAGAAACATTTCTAGCAATCCAAATACAAAACTATGAACAGTTATAATTGTTCCAATATAACTTAATTGCTTTCAAAATATAAGCCTGAATTAACATTTTGACAATACTCTTTTACTCTTAAAGTACCTTTAGTTTTTAAAAATCTATGTCTATTTTATTCTGTTGCTATAATATAAAAAAACATCGAAATGACATCACTGCATAAACATACATATAAACATTAAAAATATCAATATTTGTTGAGTTTGAGGTAGACGTTCACAATAAATGTTGCGTTCACAGCCTGTTTCATTCAGGACATAACTTCTGTTCAATGTTAATAATTAGGTAATAATTGAATTCACAACTGCCAGATTGTTCACTCTCCACTTAACACTATCAAATATTGAAGAGAAAATTCAAAGCAACAAATTCAACATCAGACAGCTTTCAACTAGATGTTTGAAACATATTATTCTTTGGGATTCTACACCAATTTCAAGAAAGATGTGAAAATGTTAACTTTCAAAAAAGGCTTTGATTACATCTGAATCAATCCTTATTTATTACTACATACCCTGAATTATATATTACTTCTAACAAATTAGATCCTAACTCTGAGAGAACATTAAATCTTTTACACAAGAATTAATTTATCAAACCATGACAATATCAATCATAAAATTCACTTGATAAAGTATACTTTTCTGGGACCTTTGGATATTGAAATATTTGAGACATTACGCTAGAGCACTCTGCAGCAATTGATTATTATTAAGACTGACAGAATTGCACACTATGGGCTTCATGGCCTAAACTTAGCCTTTACATATTATTTATTTCAGCAAAATTCTTACAGCAAATGGTAACGGTTGTGACTGGCAGTTATTTGAACATGTCTATGTCATTTTATGAAAAGCAATACCCCATTGAGGTACTGTGAATTGACTGTGATAACTTCAGGTTCAGCGCGTTACTGCCGCGCTGACCGCTCTGTCTCGATCAGGCACTCTCTGACCAGGATGCGGGCGTGCACGATGCCGCGCTTGAGGCGCTCAGCCGAGCTGCGGCTTCCAGAGTAGCTTGGTCGGACTTCCTTACCCATTTCTTCAATAACAGCCAGCAACTGGGCGTACTTGGACGTGCCATTGTCTTTATCTTTCCCGATCGAGGACGGCGAAGAAGCCGGTACGGTCGATATAGTGGCGTGACTGTTCCCTCCGTGCCCTAAGTCTTTATGAACGTTTTTACCGCTCATTGGTATAGCGGTCACGGTCACGTCGCTCAGTTTAGACTCCACGGCCTGAATGTCCATCGCCTCCATCGCTGAAAAGTTACGCCGCTTTAGTATGACAAACGGAAGCCGAAAGAATTCAGTAACGAAACAAAAACTTACCACGACTAACATATAAACAAAACAATTTCACGAAAACAATACGCATTCTACGGAAAAACGCATCTCTCAATAGATAAACGACAGATTCGGCCTATAAATTAGAGATAAAGTAGGACGTACCTAATCCGATCACCTTCGGTGTCTTGAAGACAATGAATCGATGGCACCTAGTGCGCCTTCACTTGATTTTTTATATAAATAGGAAAAAGTTCTGGAATGTTTCGATACTTATGTAAATGCGAGTGATTTTTGTAAATAAAACCCGTATTTTATTAATTTTTTGCGATAAATAAACAAGCCCACAAATCACCACATTGACAAGTACAATGTTTTTTTAATTTAAAGGAGCTGTCAAAATTGAGCAAAGGAATCACCCTCTGCTCTGCATCAAATTAAGTACACGACAACGCAAAAATATAGGTATTTCAAAAAATAAAGACATAGTACGTTAAATGAGATTAAATCCAAGAATTAAATTTATTATTATTTACTTAAAACCTCGATAGATATCCGTAATAAATATTTTTCTTTGTTTTACTACGTTCCGTTTGACGCAGACCTACATCGACAAGATTCCAGCCAGCTGTCACTTTTCATTATGTCAAATTAAAAGAAATCGCGACAGGCTGGGGTGTCGGGCTATCGAGTTTTCTTTTTGCTTTTGTCTACAAAAACTATTTATATTATACAGTCGTGCGTGTTTTAAAACATTATCTCCATGCCGCATTCCTAGACAGGAATAAATTATATGGGTCGGTGCTGCCAGTTCCTGTCGGACGGTTGATGATTTCGATCAGATGAATGTAAATATTAAAAGAATAAGTGGTCGGTGTCAAGTGATTTCTCCGCCCACTGTGGTGGCTGGGGTTATTATGCGATTAGTGCGGGTCTGGGTAGCGGATGGTGTCTGATGCGGTCGTGTGATTGATCGCGATGGGCGGGGAGGGCGAGCGCGCGTCGCGGCCAAGCTCGTTGCTGCTGGAGGCTCCGCCGCCAGAGCGCGAGCCGCTGCGGTTCGACGTGCAGCTGGTGGGCGCGCCGCCCGAGGTGGAGCAGCTCGTCAACAACATCAAGCAGGTCGCTGAGGACTTTTTGTACCACTGGAAATCTTTCCCCATTGGTAAGAATCTGTTTGTTTGTGTTAAGGGTTTTTCACTGCTCCACAATAAAAACAAAACTAATTCACATGGACTTTCCCCAAGCATGATTGTAACTGTTTACTTCATTGCTATTACCCTGTCAATTTCTTTTTATGTCTTTTGCACCTTTCTTCCTCTGACTGAATGAACATTTGTATTACTCTGGTTTTTTGAAAGGTCTGGTTTTCTAGAAGAAATTGTTTATATGTAGTGATAAGACTGTACCTTGTACAGCTTTCTGTACAAATAACTTTTTAATTTATTTTATTGTGTGCACTAATGTGTCAAATCTATATACATATAATATACTTATTCCTTGGAAGCTTCAATTATACTTTTAAGTACTAATATATCATATCATCATCATCATACATAAAATAGTTCTTTAGTGTGTAGAATTCCTTACTAAAGTATAGTTCAAACTATTGTGTTCTTACAAACAAACTCTTTTTAATGTTGTTAAGTGTTTAAAAGTTGATTATCTATGTATAAAATAGATGTTACATTTCACTTTCCTGAACATGATTTATTTATTCTCAGAATTTTGTAGAAATAGTGAAGATTGCATTGTGATGTGATACTTTCCTAATTAGACATTTTAACATGCAATAATCATCTTGAGTCTTCAAAATTCCTGAATAACATTCTTCCAAGTTTCAATTATCAATATCTAAGTGTACATGTCGGTTTTACTTTGTTGTTTGGCCACAGTCACAAAATGTAGGAGCTATTCAACTTTATTAACTTTTGAAACTGTTTTCAATAAATCTACTAAATATATTACCTATTAACAGGTATTCAACAAACTCTTATGTTATATCTTGCCTACATAGGCAGACTGACACATATCAGTGTTATCATGGGAGTGTTTCTATCATTACTCTTTATCCATACTTCCTATTGGCTGACTTCTACATTTTCCTAACTTTCCTTTTTATGTAAATGTCTATTGAGTGTGCAATAAATAGTATCTTTCTATCTTAACTAGAAATACCTGTAAAATAACAAAGAAACCAGTGAACAGTTGCACATTATTTCTAACAATTTTCAGTTCTCCCTCCATCCCGGTTCACTGGGCCAGGCAACCGTCCGTCCGACATCATCGTCGCGCCGCCATGCGACGAGCTAGACGCGGCCGCCCTGGATGCGGGCCTGGAGCCGCAGCCGCTGTCGCCCAAGCAACTCCACGCTATAAGGGAGAAAGGGTGAGTAATAGAAGTTATGGTACAAGTATGATAGCGTTCACAGACTACAACCACTGGCCACACTGTTTCAGATTCATAGGAGACCACAGATACTGTTTTGTTTTCTATTAATCTCAAACAGTGCAGCTTGCGGTTGCATTCTGAAGTTGCTATCAGACTTGTACCTTCACCCCTAAAGCTGCTTACAGAAGCTTGAAATGATATGAAATATTGCATTCATATTGTCTTGGAAATAAAAACGGACAAGAATATTACTATGATTAGGTGTGTTTGATTCAACACACCTAATCATAGTCCTTGTATAGATAATGGGATAAATCAATTAATTAAAGTCTATTACCTAATTTATTTGTTGCCAACATACACACTATGCATTGTTATATCCAGTCATCCAAAGTTTATATTATGGTGGATGGCTGAATGAATGTGATACTTCCAATACCTAATAAGGATGGTTGTGAACTTGGACTCCTTCTAAAAATTCACTTTAATCTAATGTGATGGTTAATATCAAAAAATATATATTGTTTTATTTCAAGTGAAACTCTTGCCCATATAAAACTTATTTAATTTGGTAAGACCCAAATTATATTTAAGACAAAGAATATTTGATTCTACCTTTTTTCAATATCTTTCAAGCCACACGTTTTGTATTTTAGGGTTGTTTGAAGTGATTTTGTTTCTTTTATTAATAAATCAGGCTACATCAAGTTAATAGCTGGGTAATAATAACTTATGCTTGAATCTCAATACCAATTCAATAAATTATACTCAGACATGAATGGGATCAGTTCTGAATACTAATAAGTATGTAGGTTTTTTTCTATTTGTACGCATTGCTCTGTAAGATGAAAATTATTCACATAAGGCAAACTAACAAAAGTGGGAATTAACATGTTAGTCATGTTCACATCTTGTGACATTGAAACAAGAATGCAGTTTTCAGAATCAGTAATTGAGACTCAAGGTCGAAACACTTGTTCCGCGAAATTGATTTACAACTGTATTCCCCCAACATTCGTCGAATGAGTAAAACACCAAAAATTAAAGCGCGACATGCATTCGTTAGTTTTAATAAAAGTGCTGTGTGTGAATAACAAAGGATATGGCCCCCATCGGCCTTTGAACTCATTAAGTTCAATTAATGTCTAAGCCCTGTTAGGGTTGGCAAGCCTGACGAAATCAATGTTCAGTTACGTTAACCTAACAAACGTCTGAATGCAGTAAAGTGTGCACTGCCGTCCGTTAAGCTTGTTTGTAACTTATTCAGACGTTTTGGAAAATGCCTGTTATTATTAACATAATAATTCACTCACTGTCACTAAGTCTTGTATCCTAACAGCTTGCATACAGTTTAATAAAAAACTTGTTAAAGAGTACCTTACATTGACAAGCAAGGAATATTATTGTGCACGGCATTCTTATTATATTAGTGACAGTCACCTATTAAATCCAAAACTAATGGTTGCCAACCCTGGCCAGCAGATGATTCGCTTTCGAGTCAGCCGCCCGAGCTTGTCGCGCCCTTTTCATTTCACGTGTTTTTCGTCTCCTTTCCTTTTTATTGCCGGCCAATTAAATGTCTGGCGGTTGGTGTCTCTCTTTTAATCAATTACATGAAATGTATGCATTAAATCGACAATGCAATATTAACGATTAATCAAGAGAGTATTCTTTGAAATTAGAGAAGATCCCTAGATCCGTTTATAACATAAGACCCTATAGCAGCTCGTAATTAGCTAGTATGTAAGGTATCCTTAAAAATAGGAAAACATTATGCCATCGCAGACGCATCCACAGATCGCATTATTGTAAACATGTTTAAAGAGAAACAGTCCTACCAAACAGGCAGGGTTTTGTGGTTAAAGCTACAAAATATTAAAAAAAATACGTCAATATTTCAACTGATTTATACAAAACCTTACCGAATTATACACCTACAATTTTTGCAGGAATCAACTTAACTGATACATTAAAATCGCATGAAAATCCGTTCCGCAGTTCTTTAGTTAGCATAATATTACGTATGTTCGCGATAGACGCGACGGGGGACTTTGTTTTTATAGAATGTAATAAAGGGTTTATGGATGCTTACCAACATCGTCAATAGGATTAGTGTCTCAGCACATATCATACGTGATGATTTTGTTTAACAGATTACGTTCTATCTAGATTGCATTTACCAAAAGCAATCGTAAATTAAACCACAACAGACGGGTGGGTACATGAGAATTCTCTATGTACCTTCAACAATTGTCTTTAAAATCTATTGTCCATTAAAGTCAAGGCGGCTCAGGCGAGGTGACGAACAAAGATCGTAACTCGATCTCACTCGGCTACCTCACGTACACGAGTGACAGGAGTACTCGAGTTTCGCGTTACAGGGCGAAAACATATCAATTACTTACGATTCCACGCGTGTTTACAGATAATTATAATGGAACAGGTGTCTTGGACTCGAATAAATAATTAAATACCTAATTTATATGATCAATTTAGAAGACTTTTACGCATATTAATTAATATGATCGTTATGTGAAATAGTGTTTTTTTTTTAATTTATTTTAAATCATTAGCTGTTAAACCAAGACTAGACCCCTAGATTTTATCAAGCTTCTTAACTTACATCTAGAAATTCGTTTCATAAGACATTCTAAACACCAATCGCGTATATACCAGTGCCTAGCCTACTAAAGGCTAACCGACCAAAATATGTACACACAAATGTATTCACACTGGATGTTACAGGACAAGAAGACTATGATTATTATTGAAGTTTAAGGCTGTCTGTGGAAATTACGTACCACCAATCGTCATGTACTTATCTGCTCTCTTCTTTTTTCTCGTCTGTAACAGCTGGTTAGCATTGCCGCACGCACAAATCCAAGTGATGGTCTATTTATAAGTTATACTTGAAACTTGAATTACTTGCTAACTATTGGCCTAAATTATAATTGTCTCAATAACTTACCTACATTGCATAGTGTGCGACAGCGCTGAAGACCTATTCATATCATACAATCGACATTTGTTAATCTTGGAGCAATCTTAACTGCGAAATTTTGCGTAAGGTTTAGGCACTAAAATCAATATTTAGACGAAGAATAGCTTCTGGCTTCTAGTGGATTTTACCATTCCCTACAACACTCCACTCATAACATCTAAGTTGTATACATTGATATTGTGTAGGTGTTTCCTTATGTATGTTTATAAACGCCTCAAATATACAATAGATTTACATAGAATATTTTTTTTCGTAAAGCTTGCACAAGGACAGAATATTTAAGCCGAAGAAACTAAGTGCTAAACAATTGGAATCCATACGCGAATGGGGGTATGTCACCCTGATATCTATATTATTTTATTTATGTGTATTCTTTATACTATTTCCAATGTTTGGTGCTAATATTTTTACCAGTAATGTCAACTATAGGCGCCAATTTTGTACCCCCTTACTTAGCATGCTTCCATTCATTAGAAATGCTTCTACAACTATCTCTATAATTGTGTATGTGTATTTCCTGTCTAGTCGTATTCTATCATTAGGCATTATAGAATTCTTTTCCTTAGTAGCATGTTCCTTGATGTTGTACAAACTACCCATAAAATGAACGAAACTAGACCATACTAATTATTTGTATCGGGGTACTTACTCCGGTTAACGATGTCCGTATTTTCGAGTCTAGCCATAGCGCTCATTCACGCGTGTGTGACAAGGACAGCTACAGTCAATCACGGACATCGTCATCCGGAGGCCTCGGAATAGTTGTTAATCGGATTACTGCCATTACCAGGGCCATGTTTAAGAATGCGTACAAGTCTTGTAACAAGTTTGTAACCACAGTAACCCAGTAGAATTGGCCGTTACTTTGGTAACACACTCGTATTACAAGACTTGTACACTTTGTGAATCAGGGATGCAAACGACCTACACGCACTGGTAACATCCAGCCGCTGTGTTTGGCGACCGGTCGCCAGTGTGTGCAAGCCCAAAATTAACTTTAGCACGATAGTCATACGATGGTTAATCCAACAGAGAGTTCGAGGTGCCCTCCCGTCACTTTCCGGGTCAGATCCATGTGTGGCGCGTGGCTGGCTGGCTGCAGCGAGGGCGCGCGCGCACGCGGGAGGACCTGTACTGCCACGTGGCGAGGGCTGTGGCCCTCATCGTGGTGGTGGGGAGGGATCGGCTGCTGAGAGATGAGCCGCTGTCAGTGATAGCCGGGGCCAAGTCCATGCTGATGGGCTTGCACAGGTCTGTTTTTCTTTTGTAGGAACAGTTGATATAATGGATGAATTGCGTTTTTATAGTTAATCAAAGTCATTTTTGGTCGTTTAACATACAATGAGCTAGATTCCCGACAACCCTCTCTAGGACTAATTTTAAATTTAGGCCGTCTCGTTCTCTGTTGATAAAATGACAAAAGAGACTACAATTATTTATTAGAAATGTCAAATAAAACAGCTGGTTGTTACCAAATAAATTCTCTTTGGTATCTTCTTCTCTTCTAAAGAAACGAAAAGAAACAAATTATACGTTTAGACATAGTCCGTGCGTGCGCCTTTTAATAATTAAGCCCAATCATAATACGCCCACGAACCGATATCTACGCATAAATTGTAGTTGTAAAATACTTACCATATAACTTTTAATACAAATGCATCATGAATATGCGATGCGCCCACTAAGTTTTTAGTCAATCCCACCAGATGAATTCTTGCCTTTTGTATTGAATGTCTATTACTGTTTTTGCAGACTATTAGATCTCGCTTTTGGAATGCCGTCCTTAGAAGCTCGTGATCTCGAGAAGAAAATTCGGGAGGAGAGGTCACGATATTTGGTAGCAGAGCTAATTTGTAAGGTGAGAATTTAAATAAAATCTAATTAATGTAATCAGGCGTTACTTTCCGAAAATTCATTATTAAATGGGAAAAATAAAAACCGCAACCGCGTTGAGTATTAGTTCAGACAAATGCAGAATGCACCGCCCGCGCGCAAACGCGGTTGCGGTTGGTGTGGTTTTGGTGCCCACGCTAGCGTCTCTTAGCGGAAATTTAAAGCAAAATAATTTTATTTTTATAGTATTGTAGTGGAGTAGGGCTCATACCTCCTCATAGTTGAGGTGAGGCCTTTGCCCAGCAGTGGGATTTATATGGGCTAACTTTATTATTTTATTTTACCAAATTAAGCAGATCATGCAGCTGCTCTGTCGGCGGATTGGGAGGTGTATTGGGGTATCTATCTCGGCGAAAATCTAGGCGTGTTCTGTATTTATACTGACAGTAAGGTTGTTTGTGTTTTTAGCCGGAATACCAGGAAGATATAGCAGCTCTTGCGGCGTGGGTGACCCGCGCCATGCGACGAGCGGCGTCCGAGAAGACCGACGCGCGCGAGGCGCCCCGCCCCGCGCCCCGCGTGCCGTGTCTCTACACCACGCCGCAGCGGACCCAGGTGCGTATTCAGGGGGGTCTTTGAACATTTCGCTACCTACACTGAAAAAAAATATTGTTAACGGTAACTAGTAGTAGGCCGTAATCTAGTGACTTGCGAGCGAAGATTCTTTATATTAAACAAAAATTGACTTCCCTGCAACGAAACCTTCAACTAACAAAACTAGATCAGTTGATCCTTTTTTTTTAAGTGTAAGGGTTCGGCCACGGCGAGAAGGCGGGCGCGAATTATCAAAGAGCACCTTTGCGGCCATACTGGCGGAACGTGCAACACTGTGTCGATTTTGTATGTTTTGGCAAATCGCGCCCGCTGTCCCGCCCGCGAAAGGCCCGGAGTATGGTCGAAAACTAAAGGTGAACACACACCTTTCTATCATCGCAACACCTGCCTCTGGAAATGTGGGCAGTGCGGCGCAAATAGGTGCGCGAAATTGCATAAAAGTTTACTCAAATATTTAAAGAATACGACGACTGCTGTTCGTGCTCCTGCGGCGCGTATTTATATATTGTAAGTAATCTTGCATTCTAATGGTTGACTGTTGGCTAACGTTTGAAAGAAATGGAAAAGGCAATGTCAAACTACTGTTTCCATTAACGACTTTCTTGGCAATAAAATTGACAAGAATATCCTTGTATGTTTTATTCCACGAGCTCACATTATAGTACGACTTCCAATGACCTCACAGTAGACTATGCGTTTTTGTCATTCTCACAAAATAAATAAATAGTGCCAAAAATCACACCAATTACCTAGCCCCAAACTAATCGTGATCTTGTACTAAGGTGACTAGGCTCACCTATAGACATAATCTATCCGTTTAATTTTATAAACATCCATGACTTAGGTGCAAATGCTCATCACACAAGCACTTGCCCCTTACGGGATTCGAACCCGCGATCTCTGGTTCTGCATAGTCCGGAGCGCGAAACACTACACGAAGACAGGCTTCTTATTTCAAATCGTAACACAAGCTTACCTCTGCAGGTGGACCTCCGGCTTTACCGGCGCGACCTACTACGTAAGGCCGCGGCCCCACTGCAGGCGTTACTAGAGAGAGAGTCTCGCGGCTGGTTCTTACACTTCAGGGAACGTCGCGCCGCTCAACTCGCCAGCCAGAAGATGCCTATGAAGGATATTGAGGAGGTACGCATGTTATATTCATCATCATAAACTTAAGAGCTAGGCTCTTGTCGGTGGAGTTTCCACCATTGTATCTTTTGTTTGCTTATGTCTTGATCATCATTTTGAAAATTGTATAGTCAAGAGAAAATAGTTACATTTTTACGCCGAGGCTTCCCAGTAAGTAATAAGTATAGTAATACTTGTGGTGGGAATGGCTCGCTACTTTCCAAACGGTATATCAGTAACGGTAACTATTAAACTAATTATGGTACTATATGGTACATTGCTAGGGCTTAAGGTAGGTACTTAATTCTATGTAAGGTTGAATATACAGGCATGAATGTGTTTGTGTGTGCGTGTGTGTGTGTGTGTGTGTGTGTGTGTGTGTGTGTGTGTGTGTGTGTGTGTGTGTATGCGTGTGCGTATTATCCAGGTAATATTGGTAAGTTAAACATAAGAGTAGGAAATAATTATTATTATTATATTACTTTTTCTTGGTCTTCTTCTTTTTTTCTTATATTTGCGCCTCTAATTTGCCGCTGTTCTTATGATGTTAGTTTAGTAAATTCTTGTTAAAACAAGAATTGAAAAAAAAAACACAGTCTTAATGTAACGACACCACAAAGTGCAAATTGGGATCGCGGCACGCCAATAGCCTTCCCACCTAGATATTAGCTTCTCTTTCTTTCGCGTAACCTCATCTCAGCTGACAGCGTAGGGTTGACCGACGCGACGCTAAACGCGCGCGTGTATCGTCGACCTTCCATGCGATGCGGCCGGCTTGTCACAGCCATAACGACCAGACGTCGACCGTTTGGTCGGCGCATGTACAGTCACAATCAATGAAATGTATAGAAATAAGTGTTTTTATGCTATTGTAATAAGGTCTTAAATCGAATGCAGATGTTTGCTTATCGATGCTCGTGTCTATACTTGTAGCTAAGCTAAATTGGGTATAAGTCAGCCTATTAGATCCCACTGCTGGGAAAAGGCCTCACCTCAACTATGAGGAGGAACGAGCCATACTTCACCACGCGGGCTCAGTGCGGATTGGTGGAGGGGTGTATGTAAGGCAAGTGACAAACCTTACTGTCAGAACTTATCAAGCCGCCCTAGGGCCTCTGACTAGGCTTAACGACTAATACCACAGATATTAGCCGGGACCAACTGCTTAACGTGCCTTCCGAAGCACGGAGATGCTTGTCATGGACGTCACTTAAATGGTCGGAATGGTCACCCATCCAATCACGACCGCGCCGTGGGTTGCTTAACTTTTGGTATCACTAACAAAGCGCTGCCGCCACTGCGCCACAAGCACCACAGAAAATAACAGCATATTTTAAACACACGTTCATTGATATTTTATAATTATCTGCAGTATTTAATTTTTAATTAAGCTAAACCCGATTAAAAGTAAGTTGGTTGAGATAGTGAAATGTGACGTCATAGTTTACTATTCGCATACAAAATCTACGTGAGAAGAGCATTTTGACAGTTCATTAAAAGTACATCAACTTAAGTGTCAAATATCCAATTGACAACATTTCATTTTTATAAAGGTGCTAAAATTAAAAAACCATTTCAAGATTTGGCGATGTTTAATACGTTAAAAATAATTCAATATTTTTTTACGTTATAATTTCAGAGATATTTGAAGAAAAAAACTGAAAGGTACTATGATACTGGCATTATAAAGGTACATGCCTTTGCCTGGTTGTCTGGCTTTACGCAAAAAAAAGTACCAAACATTCAAGCAAGCTTGATAGCTTGTCAAGCTTGGCATGTCATAATGACTTATGACATTGACATTTGACACTGACACTATGATGGGTGAGTGAGAGGAGAGATATAGTAGTGTTGTTCTATAGAAGTATCAGTTCGATAGGAAGTCCATCTAATTAGCGATTGTTTCAGTACAGTAATTTTAGAATTGCTACTGATTTGGTGACAAAATCATAAAAGTTCATTTAATTATATTATTGATGTTTTTGGTTTTGATGTCATGGCTTTAGAATCCATAAAAAAATTGGTTGTCAAGGAAAATTGCAACGTAAGCTTTTGTTAAGAGTATTCGTAGTATTCGTCTACTTATTTACTTAAACTTGTGTAATTTAGAATACGTGCTTACTATCGAAATCAATATCTTACTGCTACCAAATACGACCCTATTGACGTCAGTTATTTTTTTAATTTTTAAAATATGGCAAAGGCGTGAAGTCGCACATCCTTACTCTTGTACTTACGCTCTTTTGGAATGGAGAGTTTTTAAATAATTTAATTCAAGGGGAAATAATTAAGAAAAATGGAAAAGGTATTTTTTTCATTTCTCTTAGTAGTTAAAATACATAAAACTTGCACTTTTTTATTTTTTTCCACAAAGTACATAAACAAAGAAGTCACACGTAAATACATGTGACTTCTTGTGCATGTATTTTTTTTGAAATGTTGTCAATTGTGGAATGAATCAGGCCTGACAACACATGAAATTTTGTCAGCATTGATAGAACACTTTCTTGGCCGACCGTACTATACTACATGGCCCGGGGCCTAGGGTGACTGTACATGTATGTATGTTTATCGCAGGAAGTGAGCGCGTCGGCGATGCGCGAGTACGTGTCGCGCGTGTGCGGCGCGGTGTTGACGTGCGAGAAGCTTCGCGCGCTCGGCGGGCAGGTGCCGGCCCTGCTGGCGCACCAGCTCACCGCGCACGCCGTCCTCGACAGGTAGGTGGTAGGGGTGTGACAACGAGATAAAAATATTGATTAATAAAAAAAAAATTCGCTTTCACTAGTAATCGAAAACGTTTTTTTTTTCTTTATTTGAAAAAATGTTTGATATTTTTATTTATTTCTCGAAGAAAATCTTGTAAATACTACTACTCGTCCTACTTTCCAGAGCGGAACAAGGCGTCCGCCGCAAACTGGAAGCGGGCCTGGCGACTGCCGAAGCGCGGATATGCGCCACCCATCCGATACTTTCTCGTGCGGACGCGTGGCGCAAAGAAAAGCTGGCGCAGGCCGCGCAAAGGTTAAAAATTAAATTTAAAATTTTATATGCCATAAAACTGTATTCCGACAAGTCCATGCGCAACCCTCCTGCGGAATGAAAGATGCGCGGAGGACAATGAAACTCCTATAACACGATACTGTCATGGAAAATGCCTTTCCCCGAAACACCACCTGTCCCCGCTGATTTCTAGGAACTCTCGCGTCCCGTACGTCTTTTGTTACACAGGAAGATCGCACGAACTTGTCGGATATCACATTTCTAAGCTGGGGCTTCCCAGTAAGTAATCAGATACTTATGATGAGAATGCCTCGATACTTCCCAGAAGGTTAACAACAATGACTGATTCACAAAAAGATCAATTACTTCCATTTAAATTTGAGAATGCTGGCGTGATAATGTGTGTGTATTGTATGTATTACCCTTATAATATCGGCTAACTATTTATATTAACGCCTCGAACACCACGCACGCCACAAGCATAAGACCGCGTGCGGGCCGATAACAATTAATTTTCCATTGTACCTGGAACTCCGGAAACGTGAAGGAATAATATTTTTCATGTTATCCTAGTAAGTTTTCAACCATATAGGATTTCAAACTTTGCATTTCCAAATTGGTTGACAGTCAACCCGCGACCATGATTCGTGCAACCGAATTCGAAACGTCGGGAAGGTAAATACAAATTTGACTTTCAAAAGTATTAGTTGCATTATATCCCGTTTTGTGTCGTTAAGTGTGAGTTTATAACCACTTTGTAACACTTTCCTGCAGGTTAAGGAGCGAACTGCGGTGGACTCCTATGGAAGACGCCGCCGCCGCCATGCTGGCGCATAAGCTGCACCAGCACAGATACTTTTTGTTACGAGATCTGACGTTCTTGAGGGATAGGGAGCCGCTGCTTATGAAGGTAAGGCCTACTGGACTACTCCTTGGATGTGGCTAGATGCGCCACCCACGCTATACTCTACGTGTGTCGCAAGAAGAGGCTTGACCCTGCGTGCGTAGAGGTTAAGGAGCGAACTCGGTTGACCCCAGCAAAAGCTAAATCAGCACAGATACTTTCTGTTACGAGATCTGACGTTCTTGAAGGACCGGGCTAATGGAGATAAGGTTTAAATTCCTTATTAGATGAAGCTATATGGCAGACCCGTCTTATACTCTACTCGTGACGCAAAAAGAGGCTGACTCTGGGTGCGTAGAGGTTAAGGAGCAAACTCAGGTGGAGGCCAGCACAAGCTAACCACAGATACTTACTGCTGAGCTGCTGCATTTCCTCAAATACATTAGCGCTCGCATTTCTCGTCATATTATTAAGGACCTTGTGTCGACATTTAAGTAACTTTGAAATAAAATACAGTTTAGAACGAGATAATTTACGCTCGCTTTGCTCGCGCTTTGAAAAATATTTTGTCGTCGCTTTAAAAAGTAAGTTGTAAATTAAATTAATTGTAAACAGCTTGTTATGATGGCACAATCAATGTAAATGTTTCGACTTATAATTGAAGGGTTTTGCTCACGCACCCTTCAAATATTTACCATTCACACGTAACGAGACTCATTTGTCGCCAGGAACTGCGCGCTGCCAAAACTTCCACCCGCGAATTCACATGGTCCACCAGAATATGGCTACCGCAGAACTGGGTGGTGGTCCGCCACTTCCGCGGCCGCTCAGAGAAGATCCCCACTGTCCTGAGCTCACGGGCCACGTCAATAGTGACCCCGCGGTCGGACCCCTCGCAGCCGGTGTTCTTAGTGGACAAGGAGAGAGTCAGGACTACGAGCACCAGGTGGCCGGGGTGGCGGCTCGTCAACCTGGCCCATAGGTGTGTGTTTATTTATATATTACCGTCCTGAGCAGCTTTAGTGACCCCTCGGTCGGACCCGTCGCAGCCGGTGTTCTTAGTGGACAAGGAGAGGGTCAGGACTAGAAGCACCCGGTGGCCGGGGTGGCGGCTTGTGAACCTGGCCCGTTGGTGTGCGTTTTAATTGGTATTTATTTATATCTTACCCTCCTGAGCTCTCGGCCACGACCTTAGTTACCCCGCGGTCGGACCCCTCGCAACCGGTGTTCTTAGTGGACAAGGAGAGAGTCAGGATTACGAGCACCAGATGGCCGGGGTGGCGGCTGGTGAACCTGGCCCATAGGTATGTTTTGCTTGGCATTTTTTTTACACAGGGTATCCTGTAATTAAAGGATAAATCCTTAAATTATAGATTACTTATACCATGACATGACTTCGACATGACATTCCTTGAAGTCCGAGGAAAGTTTTGTAAAGAGAAAAAAATGTCTGTTAGGACGCGCACGAACTTGTCGGACTGTACAGCAAATATACTACAGTAAAGCGCGGTTGCGTATAGCGTCGAATCAGTCAAATTACAAGCGATTGACGTGCACCATTCTAATATTGCTTAATTGTAACACGGCAAGCGCAACGCGACTTAGCAGCGTATGCTGTCTAAAACAACGGCGCGTCTAGATAGATAGATAGATTTCTTTTTATTGCACACCATAAAAGTAACAACAATACATTTTACACAGAAAGATGCACAAATTCTTAGAACTATAGGAGTGTATGAAACCTTCTCTGGGCGATGCGTCATGGCCGCATGCTGCCATTCCATACAATCCCATAGTTCCTTGATAGCCGCGCGGCCACCAGAGCCGCATGCGTTTTGACGCAAGCCGCGTTGTTCTGATTTCTACACTGACCTCTATAATACAAGTACGCTGGACTAAACATTCTCTAAGGAATGACAGAAAATATTTGTGTCGAATCAAAGCGCCCTCACCGAGTAACGAGAGAACTAAAATAGAGTAACTTGCATATGTTTATGTTATTCTTATTAGTTCCGTGGACGGTCACCACACGCTCACTACAGCCGTCAGCGCCAAAGTGGCGATAATCAAATGGCGTCATTTTTAGGTTGACAGTATGCAGTCCAGCGTACTTGTGTTAAGCGTGTTGTGGTTTCCACCAAAGCAGAGAGGAGAGGAGACAGGAGGAGATGTATTTGAATAAACCAATCAGATTTCGTTATTTTTACATCTCTTCTCCGCATAGTTTCGATGGAAATGGATCAAGCAAAGAGGAGAGGAGATGTCTTATTTTTCTATAGAATTTTGTGCGGCGAGCGGGCCAGCGGCGCGGCAGAGCGGAGAAGTGTCTAGTCGGGCATCCGGGCGGCGTACGCGCTCGCGCACTCGCGTAATTTACATATTGAAGAATTAATTGTGCTTCGTCAACCTCTAATTCCACTTCCTCAAGCAAATTAAGATATAACTTCTGTAACGACATGACGTCTTCCTTTCGTAGACAGAGCTTGACTGGTTTCGGTCTCTCACAGCTCACATCTCTGCTACACAAAACTCACATCTCCTCTCCGCTTTGGTGGAAATAACCTGCCAGCTTTGCAGCACATCTCCTCCCGTCTCCTCTCCTCTCTGCTTTGGTGGAAACCGGGCCTAACGTTCCCCGCTTGTGTGTATGTGCAGGACGTGGTGTTGGGGCTGGAACATGATGTTCCTGCTGGGGGTGCTGGTGCCGTGGTGCTCGCCGCTGTCGCTGCGCACGCTGCTCTGCGTGAGGCCCTTCGTGCCCGACTACGAGCTCTCGCAGGTACACAATACACAGACAAATGGAAGATAGACAGAAGTTAACACACAAATACACAGATCTGGAGCCTTACCATCAGAAACAATGCAATCGCTAAACCAGGATAGTTCCTATAATTCGTACCCCGAAAATTAGCAGGCCCACAGCGAGGAAGGTCGTTTATCCTGTCACCTTTTTTTTTGTATGCAATTTCGTACTATGACACTCCATCTGAAATCAATCTAGTGTCAGTTTGCCCGCCTTAAATGTCAGATAAGCTATCATAAAAAGTTACCCTCGATGGGTAACTTTTTTATAGTTTATGGTGGCTTTTTCAAATTGTTATGATTAAATCTTGTTTCATAAGTTAATTTTAGGATTCATTTCCGAAATGTGAAATGTTAACAATACAACGAATTAACTAATGTTAGTTTTTTGAATGCAAAATTGAAGAAATATCTACGAGATGTGAACATTAATCTAATGAAGTCCGATTTCTTGATTTCACCGTAGAAGCCTGATGACTAAATTTATTTTTGATAAAGTGACTTCATTGTGTAATTACAGGTAAAATTATAAAGCAGGTACGTATATTGCAATAAAACCATCATATATAAGCTAAAGCTGCAGCCTTAGGTTCTAAGATGTGAATATTCATTTTCCTAGGCAGTAACTACCCATTTTCTTTATGCGAGAACTTTGTCCCAACGAACAGAGATTATTACTGATCAAACTGTCAATCTATCCACAAATTCAATAGTTTAGGTATTTATTGCATCAGTACACATATATCTTTCTACACAGTCTTTACTAACCTACCTACCTACACATATTTAAGTACTTCATAATAATTTTATGTATTTAATTCTTCTTACGACTTTAGTGTAGGATTTCATCTACCTAATGTATGTACCAAGTTAATAATTCTTTTTTCCTTTCTTAAAAAATTTTTTTTTTTCATCCACCATCTAGGTCGGCAAAGAAATCAAGAATAAACAGCCACGAATAATTTAGTTCTACGTTTCTTCTTTTTGTACAATAGCTCTAGTAAAAACCGGCTAAGTGCGAAGCACTCGCGCACGAAGGGTTCCATACCATAATCTACTTCATCTTAGTGACTTTAAAGAATTTGTAAGAATTTTGTAATTGGTACAACATTATTCAACACCCAAGTTCTACCAATATTACTGCTAAACTAATAGAGTTACCTTAACCACTATAGGTTTCCTTTAAAGTTTATGAAATGCACTGTCATCATGATTTTTTATTTTATTTTTAAGCCTTTTAGAGGAAGGAGGGGGGGACGCGCACTTTAAAGTTTAATATTTCGTAAATAGAGCAATAAATCAAAAATATGTTGTAGAAACCCCTAAATCATTTTAAAAGACATACTCAACGATACTCCACACGATGGGGTCGATGACGAAAAAAAAACATTCCCTATTTTTATTACTTATTTATTCTTAAGTGCAAAAAATATATATTTTAGACCTCTTTACTTCATACTCCTTAATTACCTAATAAATAATTATTATCTGTGTCTCTACGTTTGACATCTCAACAATCAAACGAAATAGACATATGTGAATGTATAGCCCCATCTCGCTCTTTCATCCTGTCACCGTAAGGCCTTTTCATGAGAGCTCATGGTACGATTATTAGCCATCCTTAAGCAGGATGTTTATCGGGTTGTTAGTATTTCGAAGGATAGTTATTTTGCTGATAGTACGGGCCATGGAGACACCGACTTGTTATATAGAGAAACAGACTTTACTCCGGTTGACGAAATTCGTATTTACGAGTCTAGCAATCACGCTTATTTATTTTTGTATTGTTGAGGTACACCAACATCAAAATACAAGACAATAACTTCACATATTATACAATACAATATTATCTTCGATTGTTCGCCCAGTACAGGTACCCATACACAGCATTTGTAAGTTTTGTTCATACAATATAAAGTTTATTAGCGCTGACATGCTGCCATGAGTGACAAGGATGGCTTCAGTAAAAAACACGGACACCGTCATCTGAAGTAAGCCCTCGGACATAATTGCAATCGGAGAAATAGCAGACTAACTAGATGGCTTGCTACTACACAATAAAATGCGAATTCAGATCGCGGAACCCATGCCTACCGATATATACACCTAGATATTTGCCTCTTTTTCTCTCGTTAACTTTATTTCACTCGAAAGCGTAGGGTCGGCCGACGTCAACGATGAACGCGCGCGTGATTCGTCGATCTTGTGCGATCCGTTCGTCGTCTGACAACCAACTGGCCGACTTGTACTTTTAGCTTCATACCTTGCGGAGTGAGCCAGGCCTGATGAGGGATGAAATTAATATATAAGGTTACATTTTAGCAAGTGACGATATTTTAACAGAGCCTCTTACTAAGTCAGAGAAATACGACCTGGACATTATTTTCCAAAAAACTGTTTTTTTTTATTTTAATTTTTCCTTACAATTTTTTTTATATTTTTAAGATCATCCTGTTTAGACTTAAAAACTACGTTTTTGCCGCTGCCTTTGTTATTTTGATTTACTCGTACACCGAACTTGTGTACCAAACGTAATCAAGAGAGTAATCACAACACTTGTTACTTAGAAATCATAATGTTTTTTGACGATTTTCTCGAAACCAAGCGTATAAAGTTAAATGCTTTTTATACAAACATTATTTACTAATGTTGTTGCATTTGTCCTCTAAGTTTCATCCGTAACTAAAATGTAACCTTATATATTTCGTTGCGTAGGTGAATGGCACGTTGTTCCCGAAACGCAGCAGCGAGACGCAGACGATGTGGTCGCGCCTCTTGAAGCTGTGGCGACACATATCGAAGGAAAGAACGCGGTTTGAGACTGAACCAGATACAGGTAAGACTGATTATTTTATCGTTTTTTCTGTTTTTTTAAATGCCTTCGAAATTATTTCTATTAAAATCAACAATAGTTTCAATAGGTCAATCCTCTAAAACATTGTTGGGGCGACAGGTCTTACGCACTGTTTTACTTTAGATGGGTGGACTGTTTCAAGTACGTTATGTTTTGTTAAAGGTGTGATTCAATGACGAGTGATAGGATTGTATGGAAGAAAAACACACTGCGCCAATCCAAAATGTACCTAATAGAAACAGGGCAAGCGAATAGTGCTGATTCGATATTAAAATAATTTCGCACACCAAAATTGATCGACCCTGTCATCCGGTGGGACTCGAACCCACGACCCCTTGCTATCCGGGCGAATTACCAACTGACCTACGAAATACGTTAATCAGTCGACGAATTTTTGTAAGTGCTTGCTACGCCAGTGATGATTCTCCTACTCGCTTGCTCTGCCACCTTAAACTTCATAGAATTCAATTGGTGTTTAGTTTGTTCGCTTTATTTTCAATAACCTTGAATAGAATACTATAATTAACCTATGCAAATATGTGTGTCCCACAGGCTTACTAGGCAAAGGCCTCAGCAGGCAAGCGAACCGCCTCTGGAACTACGGCATCGTGGGCGGTCTCGGTTCCCTTGGGCTACTGTTGATATTTCCGCTAGTGGCTCTAGTAGCCAGCGCAGTCTCTCTGGTGGCAGCCGCCACCGTGCCTCTGTGGACGCCGGCCCTAACGCTCGCCGTACACTGTGCATCAGCTTTACTGTACGAGCTCGACTGCCCCGACCCGCCCCGACTGAACAGGTATCTTTCATTGTCGAGTCAAACATTTTTTTTATGGACTTCATACATTGGCCCACCATCGCAAAGTTGCTAGTCTCTCGGTCTTCTGCGGACTGCACTTCGGGGAGTGTGCGCACGAGCTACACAATCTTATAATGCCATCTCCATTCTTCCACCGGAACTAGACGTATTGCAGGTTACCATCCTATTATGGTTGATATTCTCATCTTTCGTACTAAGGACTTTTCACCTTTATTTTCAATGCGCACTGCCAAAGAGTGGAATGCCTGCCAGCGTCTGTTTTCCCGAGTTCGCATAGCCCGAAACTCTTTAAGTAACGTGTAAATAGGCTTCTCCTGGACAAGCTCGCTCCATCGTAGACCTTACCTTTACTCACGGGCTGGGCTAAGATGAAGATCAAGAGTTATTCCATTACTTTAAAAAAAACAATTAAGCACAGAAAATGCCACTTATGAATGTAAAAACTAAATAATAATAAAAACCAACGAATATTGGGCCATATGGGGTCAGAACATGTCTACTTATATTTTACCCTACTAGTGCTTCGAGATAAGACACATACACACGCTGCCACGGCTGAATAGGTCCGTCTTCTTGATTCGCACGCGCACGCTGCTAGTTAGAGAGAGACGGCTGTCGCAGTAGACGCCGGCCCTAACGCTCGCCGTACACTGCGCATCGGCTCTACTGTATGAGCTCGACTGCCCGACCCGCCGCACTGTGGGTCGAAACGCCATTTTGAGGGACTTAGCATATGACTTTCTATTTTCACTTTTTTCTTTTTACCAATGGATAGCCTATTATAGCCTTAATCGAAAATGTCATAAGGCATTTTGTGCTAAACCTTATAGTTTAGCTGTAAAAAAATAAATAGTTTTTTTTTGTATGGGACGGATTACTTAAGTCTATATTGTTGTTGACCTAAGGGTGATCACGCGTTAAAACCTTTTTATTCTTATTATTTACCTTTAGGACTATAAACAAGCACTAACACCGTGTCTATAAGTCTGCAATTCTCTGAGTTATTGCGATCGGAAAATAAATAAATTTTATACCTTACAAAGCTTGATTTTTGAATAACATTTATCAAATTAAACGTAAAATAGTAACTGATGGTTACGTATTTTACCATTTGTGATTAGGAAACGAACAAAAGCATGAACCCATACAATCTTTGAGTACTTGAATGTTAATGAGACGTTATAGATGCTGCTTTAAAAAGAAAAAAGTTTTGGTTTGTGGCTATTCTATAGACGTTTATGCTGGAATCGCTCTGCATGTTTCAGAGATAATTGGATTAGATAAATACAATAAAATTAAACGTTAAGCACCTGAGCATTTATTTTTAAAATATTGTTCATTGACACAAAATATAAACATTTAAGTAGGTGCATAATTAAGAACATAAAAATTATTAGAAAATTACTTAAAATTAAGCCAACAAAACATACAAACATCAACGAACCACTGACTTCTCGTTTTGCCTTAATATTTTAAAACATTTACACAAATATATCATAAATGTAACAACACAAAATCATAAATTACACTTAAATAACAAAGAATTTAATAAAATAATATGTACAAAGCTACCATTCCAATATCAATAATACAAGTATTTACAATTATCTTAAATCACAAGGAATTTTAATACAATGAAACTTACTCACTATCACTATTACTATCTTGTAAATTATCTACATCAATAAAATCTATTGCTGGTTCTGTCGGAAAATCCAGAAGAAGCTCTTTGGCTCTCGAAGAGAGAACCAATAGGTTTCGTTTTACCATCCGAGGTCTAAGACTGGTAATCTTAGGATCAGAAGACAAAAGAAAATTGTGTAAAATATCTTCATTCGTCGCTATCCTACTTACTTTCCTAGAATGGTGTTCTCTATAATTACGGAAGTCTTTATTGCGAGCTTCTGCTGCTTCTTCCGACAGTTTACCAATTGGAATGGAACCAAAATGCTGAATAATGGCAGAACCATGCACTAAAAGTTTGTGCAAACTGGAAGGCATATAATACCAGGGATACAGTTTTACATATAATTCCGCAGTATCATTGCAAAATTGAGAGAATTTAGAAATATCAACGCGTTCTCCACACGCAACAGTTTGGAGAATCACGTGTAACCTTTTAATTAAATTCTGATCAATTCCAGTGATACGGGCTGTTGTGTCTGCTTCCCTGAAAAATTTCCTTGCAGTATTGCCATCGTTAGTGGTGCCAACTCCTTGCTTGACCACATCAATTAGCAAACCACTGTCCTTTTTGAATGCTTCTTGAATAGCGCTTTTGCGTAGCTTCATTTTTTCTTTGTCATCACCTCTGCAACTCCATGTTTTGAACTCCAACCGGTAGGCTACAAAACAAGCAAAAATATAATGAAAAATAATGATTAAAAATACTAATACTACTACTAATTATTACTTCAAATAATATGTAATTTAGCGTGGTGAAAATTATAATTTTTTTTCTTACCTATATGTAGTAAGCACTCCATGCACCTTATCCAAGCATGAAGAGATGATAGCCCATACTGATACATATCTTCATTATGCTGTCTTTGGGGATGGGATTCCAGATCATTCATTTCCGATGGCTTCGCTTTACAAATATCGCAGACAGCTGACGAAGTCCCTGATAAATAGGAGGCTATCTTGCCGTCAATCATTGTCAAATGTAATTGGTGTTTTACTGCAATCTGTTCAATTCTTGACGGTAAAAGTGCTTCTATTTCTCCGGATATGCTGGCTTTTATGGCTGTTACAGTTGCTTGAGATTCTTTTGTAAATTTAAACATAATTGGACGGCAATAAAAGGTTGAAGAAGGTCGGTCATTTTCCCAAAGCACTGTTCCATCAGGTTTCTGCAGCCTAATCGGTACTAGACTGGCCATAAATATACTGCTCTCATGAAACTCTGTATCAGACTTTTGTTTGTAATTACTTTGACCTGAAGCACCATCAAAACCCCATTTGCTCACAAGTTGTAAATCAGTGGCAAGTTTCAGGTCCAAAGTAATCGAATCCAAAAGTCTGTATACAGTTAAATCCAGCAAAGCTTGCAACTTAATTGATGCTCCGTCTTCAGTAACCAAGATGTCTTCTGTTTTTGGATAACAATTCTGTTTTTCCTGTCTAACTTTATAGTACGAAGGGTACAAGTCTGTACCATTTTCGCTAGCTGCCTCTCTTAGGTTTATGTATTGCCACTTCGAAAGTTTAAGGGAAATTATTAAAGCCAATGCTTTTTCGGGTGTATATGTTTTTCTTTTGTCTTCACTTTTACCTATACAATCTTTTACTTTTTAAAGGTCTTCTGGGTTATCCAATAAATGTTGCATAATTTTTGCCACATCTTCGTTTCCAGAACTTTTTAAGCTCCTCATAGCAACCGCATTCACTTCTTCAGGGGACAATGACAGCGATTTATTTATTTCCTCCACACGTCTTCGCTTTTGCTTGGAGCCCAAATCTTCAAAAGGTTTTCTTGGTGTAAACATAGCTGTTGAAGGTCCTGATGTAGGAGATTCTGACGTAGAAGGTTGTGATGTAGATGGTTCTGACGTAGAGGGTTGTGATGTAGATGGTGGCAGATTTTCTATATTATCAGTATCATCACACGTGTCTTCATGATCTTTGCTTAAGATAACTTCTTCAGGCCAAGTTATTGGACTTTCTAGCCAATCTCCATTGTTCCGTATAAACTGAGGTAAAACGCGACTACTCCTTCTCCATCTAGCACTCACAATAGAACAAAATCGCTCACAGAACTTTTTAAGTACAGCACTGGTCTTCTCCAGCACATTCATTTTCTCTTGAAGAAAATCAAAAAGTTTTTTACTGTCCGACAGTGATCCCAAGTTTTCTCTCAAAATCACAAACAAATCTAAATTATTTACTATATTTTCCATCTTAGCGAAAAGAAAATAATTCACAGTCACAAGAGATTTAAATAGCAGTTAAACGAAGGTTCAACGAATACTAGTTATGATTTTCTCATTACGGATATTATATACCTTTTGTAACACCAGCAACTATTGAATTTTCATAATAAAATAACAACCCTAATTAGTAATTAGAAACCTAAAATAATGAGTACTTGAAAGTGATTAGTGGTATCACTTAATTTATTTCATAAATAGATAATAATGTGAAGCATAGTTAGTTAATCACGTAATCATTAGCTATTTTAGCAGAAAACATTACCAATTAGCGTAAACATAATAGTAAGTATTTGTTTTCAAAGTAATTTAACTAATTTCTTAATCCTTTGTATGTTTTTGAGTACTTAAAGATTGTGTGGGTTAATGGTTTTGTTTATTACCGAATCACAAATGGTGTAATATTTAACCTGCACCTACTATTTAACGTTTAATTTGATAAATGTTATTCAAAAATCAAGCTTTATAAGGTATAAAATTTATTTATTTTCCGATCGCAATAACTCAGAGAATTGCAGACTTATAGACAAGCTTTTAGTGCTTGTTTATAGTCCTATAGGTAAATAATAAGAATAAAAAGGTTTTAACGCGTGATCACCCTTAGGTCAACAACAATATAGACTTAAGTAATCCGTCCCATACAAAAAAAAACTATTTATTTTTTTACAGCTAAACTATAAGGTTTAGCACAAAATGCCTTATGACATTTTCGATTAAGGCTATAATAGGCTATCCATTGGTAAAAAGAAAAAAGTGAAAATAGAAAGTCATATGCTAAGTCCCTCAAAATGGCGTTTCGACCCACAGTGCGCCGCGGCTGATCAGGTCTATCTGCATTGCCGCTAGCTAGAGTGAGACGGCGTGTAGTCCTATAGTCCGACATGTTCATGTTGGGTCATGCGGGCTCCGCGAGATGTGTGGGGGGCGAGGGAACGTCAATCGCACGCCACTCTCATAGGAAATCCCCTTCCCCGAGCCACATCCCGTCCCCGCCATCTAGCGTACCTCGCCCCTCACACCTCTGGTGACCGCAGGAAGGTCGCGTACGAACTTGTCAAACTATAGTTACTATGGACGTAGCCCTCACGCTCTCATGCTCGTCAAATTGGTAATTTATCGTCAGAACCAAATTAGCCGTAATAACATTTCAATAACTGTTCCGTAATACTCAATACATTTGTGAAGCATGTATATTGACCATCATTTTATTCTTGTTACAGATTCTTCGTATTGTTCGAAGTGATCATTTGGCGAATAGCGATCCTCGGAATATTGCAACCCATAGTTGCGTTTATAGTCGCCGTCGTCGTGTGTCCGCTTTGCGCTTTTCTATTATTAGTTGGTGAGTATTTTCTTTACCATATTGGGTTTCTTTGGATGTGACGTTTTGCATAAGTGTGCATAAATATAATGAATAAAATAAGTGCGTACGAATGATGAATATAAAGATATAAAAACAATTTAATATAACTTCGAAAAAGAAAGTTTGAAAGTCGGAAATAGGGGGGGGGGGGGGGCATATAAAACACCCGTCTGCAAAAAATATTATATTTTTTCAGGCTTTTTCACTGGCTTTCATTTGACACCCATATTGCTTTGATGACGAAAAAGTCACTAGGAAGGTAGGAACCTAAGTAGTGAACTGCGATGACATCTTCCTATTTCCTATGTAGGATGCTACACAAATGGGATGGTGTACCAAGTGTTATATAATAGAAGGGTATTATTAATTTATCAGGTGGCGTATCCTGGTGGGGCGTGCGCGGGCTGTGGGAGCAGCTAGCGTGGCGCGCGGTCATCAGGCGCGCCGGGCGAGTTCCCGCGCACGACTCCGCCTTCTGCCGGCGCGTGCGCGGGCCCGGCCTGCACTCGCGCACCTACTACCAGATCACGTGAGTTAGCAGTGTCAGTGGCGCGCGCTATGATACGTGAGTCAACAATACAGCCACAGAATAAGTAATAGTACAAGTACAGAAAATCACTACGCGAAATTATTTAGTTTTTAAATAAACAGAAACTTTGCTGCAACACAATAAAGTCCTCCTCTGGAAAAAGCTTCTAAATGAAACATCATTACCGCCGGAAGTCACATCCTTGTTTCAGCACTGGTATTGCAATCAGACAAATTTTGTCAGGTGGGCAGGAGCTCAGTCAGACGTGTATAGGATGGAGTGTGTAACTCTTTTCAGAGCTTACTGCCAATCCTTCTACACGTGCAGCCTCTGGACAAGTTATACACTGCGGGAATACAGCGACCTCCGTGTTTAATATAATAACGCACTTAGGATACTGCTAGGGCTGTCGAGGCGTTGTAGCGCATCAGGAATGTTCGCAGAGGCGCACATCGACGACTTAAAAGATCCGCGTCAATGCTTACTAGGCTCCGCTCCAGCACTAGCGGTCTCCTGAGTGTGTTCAAAGACCGGTGGGACACACCTCAGCTGCGTCACTACAACAAAGTGATTCTGTAAGGATCCCTTTATTCCTTTTGCGTACCGCAACGTCCGCAACCCTAAAAATAAGAAATCATACAAAGTATGAGTGCAAAAATCTCTCAATTTATCATACATGTGTAATAAAGACCATTTTAGGTAACTTTTGTTATAAAAAAAACTGAGGACAAGGTTTTTTGAAGACGCAAAATAAACGACAAAAATGTCGAGCTTAGCGCCAATCTGTATGTGATGTATTTAAACAGCCTTATTTTATTTTATCGTGTAACATACTAACTAACTGAACTTTTTTCTCACAGTTGCGCACAAGCAGTAGCAGCAGTAGTAGCCCGAGGCGAGCTAGAGGCGCTATCCGCTTGGGCGAGCGAGATAGAGCTGGCGATCGAGCGGCCTCTGCGGGACTACGCGCACTTCGTGGACGCCTGCTTCGGGCCCTTCTCCGTTCAGATAGCTAAGGTGAGTATTGCTGTAGCGTAGACCGAGCTGAAGCTAGCTTGGGCGAGCGAGATAAAGCTAGCTTGGGTGAGCCAGATAGAGCTAGTGAACGAGCGGCACTGCGGGACTACGCGCACTTCCTGGACGCCTGCTTCGGGCCCTTCTCCGTTCAGATAGCTAAGGTGAGTATTGCTGTAGCGTAGACCGAGCTGAAGCTAGCTTGGGCGAGCGAGATAAAGCTAGCTTGGGTGAGCCAGATAGAGCTAGTGAACGAGCGGCACTGCGGGACTACGCGCACTTCCTGGACGCCTGCTTCGAACCCTTCTCCGTGCAGATAGCTAAGGTGAGTGTCGCTGTAGCGTAGACCGAGCTAAATCTCGCTTGGGCGAGCGTGATAAAGCTAACTTGGGTGAGCCAGGGAGAGTTAGTGAGTTAGTGAGCGAGCTAAGGCTAGCTTTGGTGAGCGAGATAGAGCTAGAGATCGAGCGGCCTCTACGGGACTACGCGCACTTCGTGGACGCCTGCTTTGGGTCCTTCTCCGTGCAGATAACTAAGGCGAGTGTCGCTAGTAGGTAGAGCGAGCTAAGGCTAGCTTGGGCGAGCTAGATAGAGCTAGCGATCGAGCGGCCACTTAGGGACTACGTGCACTTCGTGAACGCCTGCTTCGGGCCCTTCTCAGTGCAGAGAGCTAAGGCGAGTGTCGCTGTAGCTAGTAGCGTAGAGTGAGCCAAGGCAACCGTCAGCAGTGCTAGAGGCTAGCTTGGGCGAATTGGAGCTGGCAGTAAAAAGTATTCTGCAAAATTAAGCTACATTAGCAACGAGGAGAGACTAATAGTATGGAACATAGAGAGGAAGTCTTCTTCTTTGTGTATAAGTGCTTATTTGATGACTTATTTCTTTGTATTTATAGGCAGGAAGACTACAGCGTCTAAATAAACAACCACCCTTTACGATTACAAAAAGAGGACACGAACATGAAGTTCCCTTGCTTATAAATTGTACTTGAGATGAACTTTTAAGTTGACGTTACTTATCTATAACCACAAATTGTATTTCGACACTACAAAATCCTAAACAAATACATTATTTCCACAGACTGGTGCTTACAAGCAGCTTGAGAAAGAATGTTCAGAGTTAACTATGTCCCTCCGAGAAAAGGTGTCAAGTAGACGTCGAGACTTAGCGTTGGGGCTTAGTGATGCGGCAAGAGCTAGGGTGCGGATGACCACGCAAGATCTTAGGGTGAGTTGACCAAATAAAAAGTTTTGCGAATGCAAAAATCTAATCTTTAGGTTGCATAGGAAATGCGTATCACTATTTAATACTAAAAATAGTCGAATAAATTTTTTACAACCATTATACAAATTTAAAACAGCTGATCGATCATTTGTATGTTTTTTTAGGATTTCCATAAATAAAAAATAAAAATAAAAAATAAATAAAAAAATATTTATTTCCATAAAACTTATATATAAATACATGGTTGATTGGAGTCTCCATTTAAGCATGAAGCCTGTGTTTGAAGACTCCGCTTTTCCTTAACTAAAATTGTACTTGTCAGTGGCGTGCCTGGGGTATCGCGACAGGGCAAGCCAAGCTACAGCTTCGGCACAAGTTAATAGTCTTTTTTGATTCTTGAAAATGAGCACTGCTGTTGTTGAAATGAAATTACTTGATTCATACCTCCAATACATTCAGTTCTTTCGGCTTCTGGCGAGTTAATCAAAGCACACTGAAGGCATATTACTACCAGGCAGAATTGTGGAAACATACCAGCAATGACATACCTTCGGTGGTGTTCGGTGCAACGCACCGTACACGTGTTTTAAAACTATGCCTGGTCAGCAGTGACCGCGCATCGATTAGTACGTAATTTACCTAATTAAAGTTTAGTGCATATCTCGGAGCCGTCCACGCCGGGTGCATTCGAACATTTAACATTTTATAACATTTTTCGTAACATTAAACATTTTTAATCTCTTCCGGACCTTTTAACATTTACCCGCAACCTCGTACCTCAACAAATGGTCCTTCGAGCTTTGGACCTTGCGCGTGTTTACGGAGTAATTTTCGTGAAAAACGGGTGAGGTAAATGAACTGGTGAACAGTAGCGTAAACAGTAGTGTGAACTTTGAAGTGTGAGGATTGCAGTGATTAAAGGAAGAGGCAACTAACATTGGGTGAGGACGTTTCAGCGACCTTGACCCTGCAACAACAACTTTAGCGAAGACCAACAAGTAAGATCTTTCCTTTTTATACTAACATTGGGGTAACAAGATGGCAGAAAAATCAACAGCAGCAGGAGATAAGAGAACAAATAGAAAAATTACGAGAAAACTTTAAGAAAGATGGAGCAGATAGGAAATCAAAAATTGGGTATTTTGAGAACCGTATGAACGGTTACACTTAAAAATTGAGCCCATTTTTCATTTAATTGGTATGAACCAATTAAATGAAAAATGGGCTCAATTTTTGATACTACATGAGCGATTCTGTAAAGAAGAATGTACGACACATGAATACTTTGTGAATAGATGCTACGAAAGAACGAAGGAAGTATACGAGGATTTAACCAGCTTGATAAACGCAGGATACAGAAAACTTACAGCTACTTTAGCTGCTCAACATGACGCGTACGAGGGTCAAACTGAAAGTTCTTAGAAAATCAAAAACTGATTACATTAGCCAGTTATTAGTTTTATTATATCTTTTCAAAATATTGTCCATTGACGTCAATACACCGCTGCATGCGATGGAACCACTGGGAAAAGCACTTTGCCCACTCGTCCTTAGGGGTCTCTTCAATGGCATCGCGATACGCAGCCACCGCTTCTTCAGCATTCATAAACCGCTTTCCTTTAAGTTTTTCTTTAATTTTTGGAAATAAATAAAAATCACAAGGCGCGAGGTCGGGGCTATACGGCGGGTGACCCAGTAATTCAACGTTTGATGTCGCCAAATAGTCGATCGTTCGCTTGGCGGTGTGCGACGAGGCGTTGTCGTGGTGAAGGAGGATCCTACTGCGAGGTCGTTTCTCTCGAACTTTTTCCAAGACAAGTGGCAAACAATTGGTAGTGTACCATTCTGCAGAAACTGTTTTTTGATCCTCTAACACAATTGTTGCGAAATGACCTATCCTTCCAAAGAACGAGGCCACCATTTTTTTTCCCGCACTTCGATCTCTCTTCACTTTAGTTGGCAACTCCTCGAAAGGAAACACCCACTGAGCAGATTGTCTTTTGGTTTCAGGATCATAACAGTAAATCCAGCTTTCGTCACCTGTTAGTATGTCGAACACAGCATTTGAGTCACCTCCGTTAAATCTTTCAATCATTTTACGGCACCAATCCACACGATGGAGTTTTTGAGCCTTAGTCAAATTATGAGGTATCCACCGGGCGCAAAGCTTCCTGACCGCTAAATGTTCGTGGAGGATTTTGTGCACTTGACTCATACCGATGCCTAAGCTTGTCGGAATCTGCTGATAGGTCACTCTTTTGTCAGTCTCTATCATACGCCGCACAACACAGATGTTATTTTCAGTCGTCGCCGTAGAAGGCCGTCCCTCACGTACATCATCAGTGAGATTAGTGCGACCACGTTTAAACTCATTAAACCAGTTGTAAACAGTCGCACGAGATGGGGCTTCATCGTGAAAGGCCAATCGTAGTCTATCATAACTTTCTTGTTGACTTAAATGACATCGAAAGTCATAAAAAATCATTGCACGAAAATTTTCTCGTGTTAAATTCATTTTGACGTGACACAGACAATTTTCAATTTGCCGCCAAGT
Source organism: Pyrausta nigrata (assembly GCA_949316185.1). NCBI lineage: Eukaryota > Metazoa > Arthropoda > Insecta > Lepidoptera > Crambidae > Pyrausta > Pyrausta nigrata. The sequence goes on from OX438943.1 coordinate 3,401,686, forward strand.
CGTAAAACAAATGACAAATGAATGAAATATATACTCAGTAATATTGGCAAAGAGTTCTATTTTCAAATTTTAGAATATTTTTTTTATTATATTGTTTATAAGTGGCCAGTTCTAAGAACTTTCAGTTTGACCCTCGTATGGTGGACACTCAAGCAAAACATGCGAACCAAATCCATATCAAGACGAGGAACACGGCTATTTTGACACTGCTGGCAGTCCACAACAACAACAACAACAGCAACAAGACGAGGAAGATAAAAATAAACATCTTGGAAAAAATGAACACTTTTCCCAACAGTTACCTCGAAAACAAGATGCGGGATCTAACAGTAAGCTTGACGAGATGTATCGCAAACAATAGGTTAACATAAAAGCATTTCTGCGCACTGTATCTAACATAAAAATAGATTCACTAACAGATAAGTGGGAACTAGATGACGCACTGAAATCTTTAGAAAGTCGTTGGTCAGTTATCGATCATTTACACTGGGAGATAGAGAGTGAAGCTTCACAATCAGATTTAACATACGAATCGATGTTCAACAGTCAGGAAAAAACCTTTAACAACATGAAAAAGGAGATAAACAAGAAGATTTAGTCGGTAGCACACCGAGACTCTACTACACCAAAACTAGATATTCCGGTTTTCCACGGAAATTATAACACTTGGGTATCATTCAAAGACTTATTCAGTGAGGCCATACACAAAAACACTGCATTATCAAATGCACAGAAAATGCAATTTCTAAAAAGTAAGGTGAAAGGAGAAGCCGAAAGATTAATCCAACATTTGCAAATTAGCACTGACAACTACTTAGTATGCTGGGAGATATTAAACAATCGATATAACAACACTAAACTGATTTTCACTTCTCATATGAACATACTATTCTCACTTCCTAACATTCAACAGCAATCCTTGGGTCATATTAAGAAAATTTATGATACTACTACTGAGTGCTTACACGCCATCAGAAACCTGGGGATAGTTATCAGTACTTGGGACCCAATTTTAGTTTATATTTTATCACAAAAATTAGATACTGAGACGCATAAAGAGTACATAGAGTCGTTAAAATTTTCCGAGAACTGCCCGTCTTACAAGACTTTCTGAACTTTATGGAAGGTAAATCACCACTCTAGAGTCATCTAAGCGTAAACAAGACTCAGCCCCTCAAAAAACCTACCCTCAACAGCAAATACGGCCTGTTACAATGAGAAGAACATTCCCGAATTTTCATGATCGTAATAATTATAACACTCAAGTCACTCAAGGTGGACCGAGCCGTAGCAACGGAAATATACCAGTTGCGAAATCATTACACGTATCCGGCATCAAATGTCCACTGTGTAAAAATCCGCACGGAATTTACAGTTGCAGATTCTTTTTACAAATGCCTGTGGAAAAACGATATTTCACAATAAACCGATTAGCACTTTGTAAAAATTGTCTTTTTACACACAACGGAATTGCCTACAATTCGACAAAATCGTGCCACAAATGCGGTGGTCAGCATAACACACTCATTCATGAGGCTTGTGTCGTTAACGCCAACATGACACCAAGTTCGTCGACCGCGAGCGCGACGGCATCGCGTAACACAGCTGACACGAGACACGAACCTAAACACGCTGTTAACACTTCGCATATCTCACCGAATGATTGTTCTGAGATCTTATTAGCTACAGCTTTAATTAACGTCAAGGCAGGAGATGGCTCATTTCGTACCCTCAGAGCTCTGATCGACCAGGGCTCTCAAATCTCACTGATAACCGAACAAGCAGCACAGATGTTGAACCTAAAACAAGAGAGATGTCAAGGAATCATATACGGAGTTGGACAACGAGAAAATAACTGTAAAGGAAAGCTCAACATTACTTGTAACTCACTGTTTAACAGCTACAATTTCACTGCTGAGGTTATTATAATGAACAATTTAGTAAAAAACCTGCCGAATAAAACATTTACTAAGCCGACCTGGTCTATTCTACAAAACATACAGTTAGCGGACCCAGAGTTTTACATAAGCCGCCCAATAGATTTATTACTTGGAGCCGACATTTACTCAAACATCTTATTGGGTGGGATGATTAAAAGTGATGATACTAGACAGCCTATGGCGCAACAAACACAACTTGGCTGGCTGCTGTGTGGTAACGCAAAAACATATCACTGTAACGTAGTTATCAACGATATAGAAAATATTAAACAGTTCTGGGAAGTTGAAGACATAACAGAAGAAGGAGATTTATCTCAAGAGGAGATAATGTGTATGAAACATTACCAGGACAATACTAAACGAAACACCAATGGAAGATATGTCGTTAGATTGCCTATGAAGGCAAACTTTGAAACAGAACTAGGTACATCTAAGACGAAAGCGATAGCCCAATTTCGCAACACTGAAAGAAAGTTTGAACGACAAGAAAAACTAGCACAGGCCTACAGAACATTCATGAAAGAATACATCGACTTAAAACACATGACTCCGGCTAAGAGTGAGTCATCGCCCCATTGTTATTTACCGCATCATGGAGTAGAGCGCGTTGATTCAAGTACTACTAAATATCGAGTTGTTTTTAACGCCTCTGCGAAAACATCTACTGGACGTTTACTAAATGACTTTATGTATACAGGGCCTAACTTACAACAGGACCTACAATCTCTGCTGTTGAGGTGGAGATAGTATGAACATGCCTTTACTGCGGACATAGAGAAAATGTACCGGCAGATATTAGTAGATGAAGTAGATCAACCATTACAAAAAATCATATGGAGAGACAACCCTGAACGACCGTTGCAATCTTATCAGTTGACCACAGTAACATATGGCACTAAGGCTGCACCCTTTTTGGCCATGATGACGTTGAAAAAGCTAGCGGCAGATGAACGAACTAATTATCCAAACGCGGCAAAGGTGATAGAGGAGTCTTTCTATATGGATGACTTGGTCCATGGATCATACTCCATAGAACAAGCTAAGTCATTAATAAATGATCTAAACAATATCCTAAGGTCGGGAGGATTTAATTTACGAAAATGGTCGACAAATAACGATCAAATACTTGAGAACATTATACACAGACAGAACAGTGATGACACATTTTTTAATTTTAAAACAGAGAATGTTTTGAAAACACTTGGACTATGTTGGAACCCTATTAACGATACTTTTACATTTAAATGCAATGTTGGAAAACTTGCATCTAGGCCTACTAAAAGGAGCCTTTTATCTGAAAATTCAAAGCTTTTCGACCCTTTGGGTTGCTTAACACCAATAAGCACGAAATTAAAATTAATATTTCAGAAAGTTTGGAAAGACAATACCCACTGGGATGAACTAGTATCAGATGACATCTATGAAGTGTGGCAGAAAGTTCAAGCGGACATTGAGCGAATTAACGAATGCGAAGTACCGAGATGGATATCCTCGGATGAACATGACGTCATCGAGCTTCATGGCTTTTGTGATGCGTCGATCGAAGCCTACGCGTGTGTGGTGTACGCTAGAATAAAAAATAAAACAAGCGTTATTCTGATCGCTGGGAAATCTAAACTTGTTCCGCATAAGAAAAAGCTAACATTGCCGAGACTTGAACTGAGCGGTGCCTATTTACTTACAAAACTTATATACAAAATCAAACAAGCTCTGAAACAGCACGCAATTGAAACATTTGGATGGACGGATTCAAAGATAGTTCTTGGTTGGCTACAAGGGCACCCGAGTCGATGGAAACCATTTGTCGCCAACCGAGTCAAACAGATACAAGAAGTGATGCCAGAAAATGAATGGAGATACGTAAAATCATCTGAAAACCCGGCAGATTCCGCAAACCGAGGTTTAACTGCACCCCAGTTGTTAGAATACTCGCTGTGGTGGCATGGCCCAGAATGGCTACCTACTTTTATACCTGAAACGGAAAAACAAACATTCAACACGTCAGAAGAAGTGAAAAAAGTATCTTCATGCAATGCTGTACAGATAAACAAAGAAAACATCATCGATAATTTATTACAAAAATATAGCTCATTCAGTAAAGTGCAGCGCGTTGTGACCTGGGTTTTACGTGCATTGAACCCGCAGCGTAGCAAATTACCTACAACTCATCTCACATTACACGAGTTGCAAAAGGCTAAATTAGTAATAATACAACATGTACAAAATAATGAATTGGGAGCGGAAATAAAACATTTACGTCAAAATGGTAGAGTTGAGTCAAAAAGCAAACTATTAGAGTTACAACCTTTCATTGATAACGACAGCATCTTGCGAGTAGGAGGTCGTTTAGAAGAAGCGAATATTTCGTACGAAATGAAACATCCTAAAATTATCCCGAAGGAGTCTCGATTGGCTACGCTACTAATCGAGCAAGCTCATCAACAGACCTTCCACGGAGGCGCCCGATTAACTATAGCTAAACTGAGGCAAGAATACTGGATCCCTGGCGGAAATAATGAAGCGAAGAAACAGATAAGAAAATGTGTGGTATGCCAAAGAAATGAAGGGAAAACACAGAAATAGTTGATGGGTGACTTGCCGGCCGCCCGAGTCAATCAAGCCAGCCCTTTCTTTCACACAGGAGTGGATTATACAGGATTCGTGGACATCAAGACTAACAAGGGACGCGAAAGCAAGACACTGAAGGGATATATTGCCATTTTCGTTTGCATGGTCACTAAAGCCGTGCATCTAGAATTGGTAACTGACTTAACAAGTTCGGCATTCCTGGCGGCGCTCAGAAGAATGGCTGCAAGGAGAGGTGCACCACGTCACTTATACAGTGATAACGGGACAAACTTTGTGGGTGCAAATAGAACATTACAAGAGAATTGGCAACAACTTAAAGACATATTTAATGACAGCTTTTTGACAGAAATAACCGAGATGCAGATAGAATGGCATTTTAACGCCCCAGCCTGGCCGAGCGCAGGAGGGCTGTGGGAAAGAGGAGTGCGAAGCCTGAAACATCATCTGAAACGTGTAGTGGGTGAACAAAAACTCACGGCCACTGTGCTCTCTATCTGAAAACATAGACGACATAGATTTTATCACGCCGGCTCATTTCCTAACTGGACACCGCTGAACAAAACACAAGCATTCTATTTTGACAGAATCGGAAAATTAGAGATCATTCGAAATAAGTGGAAAATAGTTGCATACTACGACCTAGATCCATACTGGGAAGGCATGTCTGCATACACCAAATACAACGAGCAACTTGAAATTATATGTCAACAAGTAAAAACATTGGCTCACTGTGACGTGATTATGTCACAACTACGTCACAGCTACGAAGAACTAAAACATTTCAATCAAATGTTAGTTAACCAGCAACTGAAACAAAATACGCGTAAACGGCGTGGCTTAGTAAACGGTGTCGGATATCTGGCGAACACTTTATTTGGCGTTTTAGACGACAGATTTGCCGAGCAATATCAACGAGATATTAATCTAATACATAAAAACGAGAACCATCTTGTTGCGCTGTGGAAAAACCAAACATCCATAGTCGAAGCAGAGTACAACCTCCTGAAAAAAACTGAAAACGCTATTAAAAAACAACATAAAATGATAAATCAGCACGTAATTAATTTAGAAAACGCTACAAGCAAGATGAAAACGGAAATATCTGCAGCTGAAAGTATAGCTCAATTCACGATTGTGGCTATGGCGACTAACAATTTGTTGACACATTTAAGAAACATACAGGATACATTGATCGATACCATAACAAATGTATATGACGGGAAAATAAATCTACATATCATCGATCCTCAACAACTTCAAAATGAACTAAATATTATTTCTGGGCAATTAACTAGCGACCTGACCCTCCCTATCGACAACATTCAACGAAACATTGATAGCATTTACAGACTGTTAAAGATCCGAGCTAGAATAACTGACCAATATATGATATTTGAGATACGAATCCCACTAATAAGTCGTGACAATTATGACTTATATAATTTAATTTCGATACCAAACAGTGCTGGGAATAGTCATACTATGATATCAATCACTCCAATAGAAAATCACGTGGCAATAAACATACAAAAAGACGCATTTTTACCTATAGAAGAAAAAGATTTGCAACATTGTTTAGCACGTGATAAAACTATTTACATGTGTTACATAAAAGTTCCTATCTACAAGATGACAACAGACACCGATCTCTGCGTGAAAGATGAGACGCGGCGATGTAAACAAACGATTAACCCGTGCCAGAACAAATGGATTAGCTTAGCAACATTAAATAATTATTTCTATTTTTGTTGTGGGCAGTGTCAACTACGAACACTATGCGAGAGTCAAGTTACCGCACAAACATTAACTGGGCCTAATATAATTAAAATGCAAGAAGGCTGCGTTGTGAAAACAGATAATTTCTCAATACATACTCATCAGTCATTGGAAAATAAGATGGACCTGTTATTAGACATAAAAGTTCCAGAGATAGACCCCATAAATCACATTATAAACATTACGATACCGAGATTTGAAAATAACTTTACTTTGAACGAACAGAGAGAACTGATAAACATAGATGAAAGGATAAAGATAATGAAAGAAAGTCAAGCTACGACTATCTCTGAAGACTTTTCCGTTCACGACGTCCACCAATACGCGGCCATATATAGCCTTATGGGTTTAGGAGTCCTGGTTCTAATCGTTTTTATGTGTCGGAGAGCAAGATGTCGCTGGCAACCGGCGACAGCATCAGCAGCAACGGAGCATCAGAGTACAGGATCGGCGGCAGGGCGCGGCGAGGGCCGAAGCCTCGGCCCCCGCGCGCAGCCCGCCGCCCAGCCCGGCCCCTCGTACGACGACATTGCTCTTCATACTTACAGTGCTATTAGTGAAAAAGTTAAGTCGCGAGTGCAAGTGCGGGAAAGTGTTGATAACGAAACGAAAGGTTGTGTCTCAGTGCGCGAGTGTGATCAGTTCGACGAGAGGGGTCGCGCAATGGACAAATCAACCTCTCCGGTTTTTAGAAAAATTCCTTTTGATAAAATTTAATTTTTTGAAACTTTAAACTGTTACTAGCTAGATTAAGTTGATCTTTGTTATCGTTTGCCCCTGGCAAGATGTTCGGTGCAACGCACCGTACACGTGTTTTAAAACTATGCCTGGTCAGCAGTGACCGCGCATCGATTAGTACGTAATTTACCTAATTAAAGTTTAGTGCATATCTCGGAGCCGTCCACGCCGGGTGCATTCGAACATTTAACATTTTATAACATTTTTCGTAACATTAAACATTTTTAATCTCTTCCGGACCTTTTAATATTCACCCGCAACCTCGTACCTCAACAGGTGGCTTTGAAAAAAGCCTTTTGAAGTTGTTAAGCTGAGTATGAGGAAATAATATAGTACACGAGAAAATATACGACATTACAAACAATGGTAAAAAAAACTGTGTCAGGACATTATAGTATAATTGTTTTATTTGTATTCTAAGTCAATGCGTCATCTTTTTTACAAAGATGTTTCAATACGTTGTTTACCAAAGCTGCAAAATGAAATAACAGCGTTCATGTGTTTCTGAGAATTTTGATGCCTTTTTATGACATTTGATAAGTTATTTAGGTCGTCATAACCAGTTGTATTCCAAACATGGTTTTCATTAGAAAAACATATGCAACACCAACAATATAATTTATAGGAATGCGAGCAGCCAGCTAACCAATGAGTTTTATAAACTGATCTGTTAAATTGTCTCTTGCGAGACTTACTTGTTTGCGAAATATTCAAATCCGGTGTCGGCTTTGGCGAAGCTATGAGTTGTTTTTTCTTAGCAAAATTTAAAGATTTTACCTTGCCCCCGCTTGTTAACACTTGCACACATTTCAAACCTTCACAAGGAACAATGTTATTATCACTAGCGGCACTCATTTTGTAATGAAACAAACTTTCATACAATTTAGAAAAAACACAACGAAATTTCCTCAAACTCTCACTCGCTCGACTGACAATATACGTGAAGTTCGCCTCTTTCCGTCATAAACAAACCCTATTCATTCATTACTTCCGCCCACATTTAGTTCGCACTTGCACGAACTTCATTTGCAAGCCCGGCTTAATTCTTTATACTGACCGACTATAGATACTTACCGGTAGTTATACGTCTTTTACACACTTTCCCATATGTGTGAAGAGTTCGTCCGGAGCCGTAAAGCAAGCCTCATAAGAAGCCCACTGGTGCGAGAGAGACGCTAGATAACGTTCTAAAATCGCGCGCAAAACGCGGGTTTGCTTGCTCGCACGCTAGATGGCGTTACGTGTCGCGATTTCACTCAAGTTTCGATGAAGAATTAATGCACGCGCGAAAATTTAAGTGTAAATAAAATGTGTTCGATCTTTTTTATTTTTTTACACTAAGGCAAGCCGGGCTTTTTGGCTTATATGGTGGTCCCGCCACTGGTACTTGTTTAAAGATACTTAACTATTTGTTTCTAAAAACTAACTTAATTAAAAAAAATCTAGCTTAATTAATTATGCAATTTTTTACTTTCTGTGTGTGTGTGTAAGTGAGAGAGAGAAAAAGAGTGTATGCGTGTGAGTGTGAAAGTGAGTGTATGTGTGTGTGTATCTTATATGGATGTGTGGGTGTCTTGTCTGTATATTTGTATATTACAATGTATAAATATAAATCGATAACTCAATCCTACTCATATCTATGAAATTCGATGCAGTAAGAGTTCGGTTTCATCGTAAGTTTTAGATTGAAACCATTTGAGTTAAAATTTTTAATCTCATGGGCTGTTTTGTCATAAATATATATTTGACTATTTATTTTATTATATAGGCAAGCAGAACGTGTTTAAAACTGTCTAGTAGCAAACTCTGTTTTGGTTCTGATGTACCTAGCTACATTGTCTTTCCGTCGTTTTCCTGCAATGCGAGGCTCGAACGCTAGTGATTTATGGGTTTTGAGGGTGGTCATTACCATGTATAGTTTTCTCACAGAAAGGAGGCCACTAGTGCGATACAATTCTTCAGTGGAGAAGCGCCTTTTTTGAAGTACATCACCTTTATAAGGGATCGTTGAGCTCTTTCCAGGTGAAGGAACTTCGTCTTTGCAGCTCCACCCCAGACCGGGATGCAATACATCAAAATCGATTGTACAAGAGAGACATAAATTTGGTTGAGAAGATATCTTGCAGAGTTAGACTGATCAGTATCCGGTATTATGTGTCTGAGGGTTTTGAAGATCCAGATTAATTTTCGTACCCTACTAATAACATATTCTAGGTGCTGGTACCATGATAGTCCCTGGTCCACTATGATACCTAAATATTCAGTATGACATACTTTTTGGATAAAAGGGCAGTCACAAGATCCTTTGATAGTACCCTCTGTACACGCATGTATCTGCAGGCCAAAGTCACTTTGTGGCTGTGAGTTTTTATATATGCTGTAACAAATAAAGTTGGTCTTTGAAACATTAAGCGTCAGTAAATTTTTTTGTAGCCATAAAGCAACCTGAACCAGACCAGATTCAGCTCTATTTTTGACATCCTCCCAGGATGCACCAGCAAAGATCACGGCCGTGTCATCAGCGTACGACACAATTTTTGCGTTTGGTATATTCATAGTGCATTGTCATTGATGTAAATTAAAAATAAGGTAGGTCCCAGAACGCTACCCTGTGGCACGCCATACGTCACACACGCATCTTCACTAGTGCATCCAGGAAGTTTTACTTTTTGTTTCCTTTCCGATAGATAGCTCTCAAAAAGGGCTAACTGAGTTTATGGACTCAGCAAAAGTTTATGGTCGCATGCAAAAAGTTGTTATAGAGTACCAGAGTCAATGCCCTTTTGGATCGAAAAGCGTTTTTTTACATGTTGTGTACCTGGTTTAACCTTTAATAAATGTTCAATTACCTATTTCAATCTAAATTGCTTCAACAATCACATCAAAACACAGCCCCGAACTAAGCATGAGCTTGTGCTTCGGTGACTAGAGTAACGGATAGACTTTCCTTTTGTAAACATACATGGCATAGGTACATATATTAGTGCCCTTGCATATGTTTCTAATGTTAGTGCTAAATTGCTTACAATTGCGTAGCCTTGTATGCTATAACGACGGTTCTTTATAGAGCGTTATTTTTTAAGCGGTTGTGTCCATCGTCACAAATCCACATGTTTATTACAGAGAGCGGTCCAAACGGCGGCGGCAGAGTTATCACGCGTGTTCAGTTCGACGGCGCGAAATGAAGAGTGGTGGGCGTCGCGTGGCTTAGAACTATCCGATTGGCACGCGCTCGCCGCCAACATGCTCGTCGAGGTACGCTTCTGCATCTAAAGGCAGGCCTGTGTAACTCCCCGCGTTGGTAGCAAAAACGTACCTACACGCGACGACTCACCGTGCTGGGCTAATCAAGTTGGGACTCGCGAGCGAGCAGTGATATGCGCGCGCGTTTTATTCACAGATAACTTTTATCTCAACTGAAATATTTTATGATATCAATTTTGATCGGTTTACAGATCAGTCCAGTTACCTATATTGACTTACCTGTTCACATGTGAATTATATTTCATAAAAAATATGTCTCATAGATATATCAGATCGGTGAAAGTCGATTTTCTACGCTCTCCTTTACTACAAAGCATCGAGCATATTTCGTATTGAAGCATATTTCGTATTGAATGGCAAAGTCGGCACGATTCAATTAAATGAATAATAACATTGGTTTGTTATTATTATTATTATTTAGGCAAACAGGCAGAAACAACTGATACAGTCTGCATCCCGCTATCATAGCTTAGCCTTTCATTCCTGTATATGTTTGTCAAGACTGTTTTTGAATTCGGTTTTTCCCAGGTGTTCGACGCGGAAGTGCTAGTGGCGCTGGAGGAGGGCGAGGCGCGAGTGGCGCTGGAGGCGGGCGAGGGGGTCCGCACGTGGAGCGCGCACTGCACGCGCGACGCCGCGCCGCCCGACGTGCTCGCGCTCAGCGACGACTGGCGCCCCGACCCCGCCGGTACGTGAAGGGTTATCAGTGCGCTCGAGGGAGCGAGGGGTCCGCACGTGGAGAGCGCACTGCACGCGCGACGCCGCGCCGCCTGACGTGCTCGCGCTCAGCGACGACTGGCGCCCCGACCCCGCCGGTACGTGAAGGGTTATCGGTGCGCTCGAGGGGGGCGAGGGGTCCGCACGTAGAGCGCGCACTGCACGCGCGACGCCGCGCCGCCCGACGTGCTCGCGCTCAGCGACGACTGGCGCCCCGACCCCGCCGGTACGTGAAGGGTTATCAGTGCGCTCGAGGGAGCGAGGGGTCCGCACGTGGAGAGCGCACTGCACGCGCGACGCCGCGCCGCCTGACGTGCTCGCGCTCAGCGACGACTGGCGCCCCGACCCCGCCGGTACGTGAAGGGTTATCGGTGCGCTCGAGGGGGGCGAGGGGTCCGCACGTAGAGCGCGCACTGCACGCGCGACGCCGCGCCGCCCGACGTGCTCGCGCTCAGCGACGACTGGCGCCCCGACCCCGCCGGTACGTGAAGGGTTATCAGTGCGCTCGAGGGAGCGAGGGGTCCGCACGTGGAGCGCGCACTGCACGCGCGACGCCGCGCCGCCCGACGTGCTCGCGCTCAGCGACGACTGGCGCCCCGACCCCGTTGGTACGTGCAGGGTTAACAATTTCGCTCGAACTTTTACAGCTTATAGCGGCCATCTTGGAAAAGCCATAGCTCCCAAATTTGGCATCGTTCGTGACATTTCAACATATCCATGGACCACACGCTTCAACTACTCTATTTTTTAATCACTCGTATGACATTTTGCTGCCGAATGCTACTTAATTTCACTCCTCTACCAAGTCGCATGACTTATTTCATATTGACAGACACAAAAAATGACAGTTCGAGCGATTCAAATATACGGATTTTTGGATGACGAACGATATTCAGTAGAAATCTGCAGGCGAGTGATTCAAAAATAGAGTCCCAGTTCTTCATGCGTAGTCCGACGTGCAGGCATTTTTTTACTTGACTTGAAAACGTTCCTCGGCCGTGAGTCATGCAATATTTATAGATATGGTTAATTGTTTAATTTTTTTTTAACACTCACATCACAATGTTATTTATTTAGGTTTTAAAGAAGGAACCAAAAATTCGTGCACGGGTAATATTTGAACTCGCGACCTTCGTGACCACGAAAGGTCGTGGGTTCTTCTACAGTTGTATCCACTTGATACTTGACACGTCGTAAATCTTTGTTCACGCAGAAAAGAAGGTATGGCTCCGAAGATTAACGATAATGGTAAAATTTACTATAAACCTTAGATTTATGTACATCAGCAAGCCATATCAGTTGGGTATTACTGTACCCGTGTGCGAATTGTCGGTGCTCATGATATAATTGAGCTAACAATGACTATATTCCAGGCGTGTGGTGCGAGTGGGGCGGCACCCCCGCGCCGCGCGTGCCGCCCCCCGCGCTGGACGTGTCCGCCTTCAGCCCGCGCGCGCCGCTGCACCCCCCCGTGCCGCACCCCGCCGCCGTGGCGCTCGTGCTGCACAACAGGTACGTGTCACTGCGCTAACGTGTGCGCTATACGACCCGCGCCCCTCCCCCCGCGCTGGACGTGTCCGCCTTCAGCCCGCGCGCGCCGCTGCACCCCCCCGTGCCGCACCCCGCCGCCGTGGCGCTCGTGCTGCACAACAGGTACGTGTCACTGCGCTAACGTGTGCGCTATACGACCCGCGCCCCTCCCCCCGCGCTGGACGTGTCCGCCTTCAGCCCGCGCGCGCCGCTGCACCCCCCCGTGCCGCACCCCGCCGCCGTGGCGCTCGTGCTGCACAACAGGTACGTGTCACTGCGCTAACGTGTGCGCTATACGACCCGCGCCCCTCCCCCCGCGCTGGACGTGTCCGCCTTCAGCCCGCGCGCGCCGCTGCACCCCCCCGTGCCGCACCCCGCCGCCGTGGCGCTCGTGCTGCACAACAGGTACGTGTCACTGCGCTAACGTGTGCGCTATACGACCCGCGCCCCTCCCCCCGCGCTGGACGTGTCCGCCTTCAGCCCGCGCGCGCCGCTGCACCCCCCTGTGCCGCACCCCGCCACAACAGGTAGCGTAGTTCTCACATGCTATGCGGCCGGCTTGTGACATCCATTACAACCAAATGCCGACCGGTCGATCCGCGCATGTACTTGTAGCTTTAGGTTAAAATGCGGAGTGAACCAAAACTGTCTATACCAGCCCTGTCTAACTCCCCGCGTACGTAGGAAAACGTACCTACGATACGGCGACCCACCGTGGTAAGCAAAGTTGGGACTCCCGAGCGACCAGTGACACACGCGCGCGTTTTATTCAGGCACTATGTTGCTGGCTGGACGAGCATAAATAGAGTGTTGGAAAGGTGCGGTGGAAGTTTATTCGTAAATGTAAAAATGGCGACTGACTTATAATATTTATATGTAACGTCGAGTGATAGGAACTGTTATAGATCAGGCTACGAGTGGAACTACTCGCTGCGTAGGTAGACTCTGGTGACACTCTCGCCTCGAATCTTACTTTAAGGCAAATAGGCGCTCATGCCAGTCGCTAGTTTTGTTACAGCTGTTAATAGCTAAATTTTATTCCACAGAGAATCAGACAACCCGGTGCCTTTAGACTCGGAGCTGTGCGCCGACATACTGCGGACTCTCGAGGACGCACCCGATTGCGACGACAGGAGAGGTGAGAATAATATAATATAACTATTCTTTAAGTTTTTAGGGTTACGTGTCTCAAAAGGAAAAAACGGAACCCATAAAAATGTCTCCACCGGGCTTACAGTGACCGGATGACTGTTTGCCTTTAGTTTGCCTTTTATATACTAGTCAAAACAAAATAGGAACCATCACGTTTTTTTAGTTTTCCAATAAATCTATTATATTTAGGGGTTGATAAATTATTCGACTTAATTTATTGATTAATTTTTAATGTTTTAACATTAAAATGAACGAAGATAAATTTGAAAATTTTCAAATGTTAGATTTTTGTGAAAAAAAGGAATTTTGGCTAAAAATACACTACATGATTTTTTTTTCAAATTTGAAATTATCTTATTTTTTTCTCATGTTTTCACTTTTTTAGTACCGTGTATGCCCTCCTCTTTTGTGAATGCATTCTCGAAGCCTAAAGGGCATACTCTCTACCAAGTGGCGAACTGTTTCTTGTGCAATTTGTTCCCAGCTTGTTTTCAGCACATTAATGAGCTGTCTTTCGTTATGCACAGGTTGGTTTGTGTTCCGGATACTTCGTTTTAATAAATCCCACATGTGCTCGCTTGGGTTAAGGTCCGGACTGTTGGCGGGCCACGGTAAAACCTATATACCAGCTTCTTCTAGGGCTTCTCGGGTGGCTCTTGCTGAATGAGCGCGAGCATTGTCGTGCATTAATTTAAATCCTGCACCAATTCTTTGTGCAAATGGCACCACATGGGGTCTTATGACCTGTTCAATGTATCGTTGAGCCGTTACCGTACCTTCATTGAGAACTGCGAGCTCGGTTCGACCGGACATCGAGATTCCGCCCCACACCATTACATTGGGACCCCCAAATCTGTCACTTTCATGGATGCAGGCATCCGAAAATCGCTTACCCTCTCGTCTCCAAACTCTAATGCGACGATCGTAACTAAAAAAAATTACTTTGCACTCATCAGTGAACAATACTGTGCTCCAATCATTTGTGACCCAGTCCTGGTGTTGTCTTGCGAAAGATAAACGGTTCGCACGATGCGCACTTGTCAACGGAATTCGCACTACACGTCTCCTAGAGAATTGTTGGTCCTCGTGTAACAGAATCCTAATCGTTTGGTCGCTAACACGAGTACCCGTCGCCTGGCGCAAGCGATTTTGTATGGAGCGAGCGCTGACGAATCGCTCTCTGTGCGCAGTTAAGCGTATGTAGCGATCTTCTTGTGTTGTGGTTGCTCGAATTCTTCCAGATCCCCGTCTTCTGGTTACACTTCCAGTCTCTTGAAATCGATTCCAAGAATTCTGGATGGCTTCGTGAAAATCCCAGCTGCAGAGCTACAGAACGCGGCGAATGCCCTTCTTGTATCAATGTTATGGCTCTAGTTGCGGTTTGCACGTCCATATGTCTAAGATTTCTCGGCATTGCTCTTTGACAATGTTTTTTCACACTCAAACTTAGCAAATTTAACTGCTCGCGCACGAATTCACAGTTGGAATGACCTAAAACTTCGTTTAAAGAGTTGGGTAAATTCAAGTGGTTACAAAAAAAAAAGACAAACTGTCACCCACTTCAAAAACTATGCAAGCTGTAGACTCTCACGATGTTCGTTAACACTTAAGGTAACACCACAAAAAGGTAGGTGCTTAACATCGGTTAGAAATTATTAAAATCGCTCCAGATGTCGAAATAAATAAGTGGCCCTTATTTTGTTTTGACTAGTATATATGGAGCGTACTGTACGCAGTTATCGGCGTTTCGCTTGCCGACTCATTCAGTGAGCGGCTGAATCGCAGCGAAGGATGCTCACTACGCAAGCTCTTCGCCGCCCACTTAAACTCATACGCCGCTCAGGTGCAAGGGCATATAGTCAGTCGCTAACAGTGAGCCTATACCCGGCCCGGCGAACCTTGATCCCTATGAAAGTTCATGTTAGTGATGGGTCGTGTCGATGAAACTTAAAACTTTTTTAACCGACTTCAAAAAAGGAGGAGGTTATGAATTCGACTGTATGTTTTTTTTTTTGTGGCTATGTTACCGCATATTTAAAACAGTTGTGGACCGATTTGAAAAAAAATATGTTTACCTAGAGGCTATACCTTCTAGTTGGTCCCATTTTGGCCCAGTCGAGATCTGATGATGGGATCTTGGTGTAATCGAGGGAAACCCTCAAGTTTGGAAGGCACGTGTAGTGTTTTCGTACTAGTATCTTAATGTTGACATGTTGTTACGTCTGATAGTCATTATGTGGAGCTGAGCTGATGGTGGAACTCCTTAAAAATTAGGAATTTAGTAATTAAAACACCAGATGTTTTGTCAGGTACAGTATAGGATGCTAACAAAACAAATTCAAAGTCGCAGCTCCCTCCTCTTCCCCCTCCCCACCCCACTCCTAACCCCTCCCGACGCCCCCAACCATAAAAATATATAATTACTTCAAGAAATATATAATTACTGCAAGAAATCAATTAACTGTAATCTGAGTACCGAGAAAGGACATAGAACAGTTTTTATCCCCAAAATCATTTGTATAGGGAACCCGATGATACGATATACAACAAACTATCTGCCACGCTGGTACAGCCAAAGGTTTTGCGCCTAATTGCTTATGGTCCTTCAAATCAGTTAAAACGACCGATGATCACAAAGTGTTGATTAAAGGAAAGTGTTAATGGAGCGGAAGGATAAAGCACTGATGAGATGTGATTTTCTACGAAAAATAAAGACTATTGAGAACTGGGACAATGTTTACCTGGACGAAACGTGGCTCAATGCCAATCACACAGTCCCCAAAATATGGACAGACGACACAGCAAAATCCTGTACCAAAGCGCCAGAAGGCAAGGGTCAGCGTTTTATTATCTGCCACGCTGATACAGCCAAAGGTTTTGCGCCTAATTTCTTGTAGGCCTTCAAATCAGTTAAAACGACCGATGATCACGAAGTGATGATGGATAATTTTAATGGGCCCCACCATTTTGATGGACAACGTACCATACCATTCCGTCCAAGTGAATAAAGCACTACCAGCAACAATAATAAAGGGTAAATCCTAGAGTAGTTGCAACACAATGGTGTGGCAGCTAATATTCAAATGTTCAAAAAAGAATTGGTCAGACTGTTGAACCTGCAGAAACAGCAAACAAAGCGGACATATTTTTTGGATGAAATGGCGAAAGGTCACGCAGTGATTTGGCTACCGCCCTACCACTGCCAATATAATGTTTTAAAACTTTGTTTTGATGATTGGGATCGAGACGTGCGATACGACAGCATTGTAGATAAGCCGTTTTTGATAAATGTAGGCGACAGCAGCTGCAGTTCAGATTCTGAGTTCGTGACACAAACCCTAATGTCATTTACAGATTCAGATTAAAATATATAAATAAATAAATGATCGCTGAACAGCTTTTGTTTTATTTGGTTTTGTCCTACAGTTAATTTTTAATTCACTTGGGTATACAATCGTGAGTGCATGTATGGCGCGCTCCGTTCTATTCAATAGAGAATGTACTAATACTTAAGTATGAAAAAGTAATGACACTCATAATTTATCACCTAAATATGCCACACATGAAAATTGATACTAATAAAATCTAATCTTAAATAAAACAAAACCTGGTGTCCCCAGAAATATGTTATAAATTTGAGTGAAATAAAAACAATTTCATGCAACTTTTTAACATTCAGCTCAGCACCTATAACTTAAATGATTATATCATGTACACTCGTTTCCATTATCGACATTTATTTATCGATATTTTTCCGCACTAGTCGATATCTTCCGAACGAAGTAACTTTTGCAGTTACAAGTCTGATTGAGATAATTTCTTGTAAATGTTAAGAATTGTTATAATTCCGACGGAATATCATTGTAATGGCATATATCTACTTTACCTTAATAAATGGCATTTTTAGAAGCCTCCAATTCAATTCTAATGTAACGGTGACGCCACTACAATGTTGTGTCGTAGGAATAACTGTCAATGTCATAGGGATCAAGGTTCGCCGGGCCGAGTATAGTGACACACGGTCTTATATGATGACTTTGTCACCCGTCTGCCAAAACCTTTATAAATATGCTTGCGGCCCCTTAAAACTTTTTAAACAAATCGTCCCGCGGTTTAAAAGTTCACTGTTTTACGTCATTTGCAAAGGCCTTTAGCTTGGCAGGCATAGGCAGACAGACTTCAAATTTATGAGTATGGGTTATCCATCGTTTCGCTTCAGAGTGCGTCGAGCGTTACCGCGGCGGCGGCAGCGACGAAGGCACGAGCGAGGCCACCAGCGAGGGCTCGCCCGACGACGAGCGCGCCTCGCCCGCCCCCGCCGCCCCCGCGCCGCCCTCCCCGCGCGTCTCCCACACCCCGCGCACCCCGCAGGCAGAGTCAGTTTGCAGGTACATCTATATACTCGTATAAAAAGAAAGTCGTGTTAGTTACACCATTTATAACTCAAGAACGGCTGCATCGATTTTTATGTTTTTGGATTTGTCTTTTTCGAGAATAGGATAATAAATAAAAAATGCAAAAATATGGGGTCAACATTTAAAAAAGGGAGGATGTACATAGGGTAGGGTTAGGGCAAGTCATAACAACGTTTGCCGGGTCAGCTAGTACTAGATAAAAACCGGTCTTACAAGTCATAGGAAATAATTTTTTTACGAAAGAGCCGCGATTTCCAATCCCACCAGATACACGGTCCATCAGTTTTTGCGTGCAAAATTTGCAAAGAAATCGCTTAAATTATAAAATAATTATAAAACACATTATTTTTCATGAGCATATCGTTTTGATATTAAGCTCAATTCTGTCTAAGACGAATTTCACAGAATAAATTATAATACAGGTACAGAAGGATCACGTCGCCAAACGCCGCTATAAACTCCTAAATATTTGCCTCTCTTTCTCGCGTAACTTCATCTCACCTGACAGCGTAGAGTCGACTGACGCGCCATCCTTCCCGCACGCGTCTCACAGCCCGCAAGCGCAGACTCCATTTTCGTACTACATAAAAATCGGTTATAAAAGCCATAGGAACTTACATGTTCCACGAGCGTATCGTTTTGACAGTGGGCTTATAAAATCAATGTAATATTGCACTTAAACATTCATCGACTGACTTCAGTTAGTAGTCACTCGACGAATTGGCGGTACTCGAAATCAAAATCCGATGATTTTGATCCTTTTCGTAAAAAATTGCTAAGAAATTGGTTTGCTAAGTAAGTGTTTTGTCGAGCCATCGCCGCTCGATACATGTGTGAAGTAAAAAGAAATTTTGGATCATGATTAATATGATTATTAAAACAAAAATAGGGATGCCACTATCCACAACTAATTTCGATAACCTATTTTGTAGAAATGAACAACATATTTTACTTTACCGTTGTGTATTCCCATACAAAAATATGGAAAAATTGAATTTTGATAGTCCTTGAAAAGTACGTCGACGATTGATGGTGGCGTGTACCCTGTTTGACGGATTACTTCCCTTTTAAATAAATAAATAGCGATGTAAATAAAATTGTGTTTTATGAGTGCTATTATCCGCGTAGATGTAAGAAACAAATATACAATTTTCCCCTACAGAGTATCGCCTGGAGCGGCGCGCGCGGCCTGCAGGTGGACGCTCACAGGACGCGGCGTCAGACTACGCGCAGACCTCGCCAGCCCCGAGGACGTCACGCTCGACACCGACCGCCACGTCGGCACCTCCGTGTGAACCCTCCGCCCTCCGCACAGGGCCCACAATCGCGCAGCTTACGATGTTGGACGTCACCGACACTGACCGCCACGTCGGCACCTCCGTGTGAACCCTCCGCCCTCCGCACAGGGTCCACAATTGCGCAGCTTACGATGTAGGACGTCACCGACACTGACCGCCACGTCGACACCTCCGTGTGAACCCTCCGCCCTTCGCACAGGGACCACAATCGCGCAGCTTACGATGTAGGACGTCACCGACACCGACCGCCACGTCGGCACCTCCGTGTGAACCCTCCGCCCTCCGCACAGGGTCCACAATCGCGCAGCTTACGATGTTGGACGTCACCGACACCGACCGCCACGTCGGCACCTCCGTGTGAACCCTCCGCCCTCCGTCATTTAAATATCGAAAGTTCGATACCTAACATACTATACAGAGTATCCAGTAAATTAAGGAT
The DNA here is from genome assembly GCA_949316185.1 of Pyrausta nigrata. NCBI lineage: Eukaryota > Metazoa > Arthropoda > Insecta > Lepidoptera > Crambidae > Pyrausta > Pyrausta nigrata. The sequence continues at coordinate 3,421,544 of OX438943.1, forward strand.
AATCCTTTAGCTACAGATTAGTTACATCACGCCGTACTATATGGCATTTTTTAAAAGATTTGTAAGATATAAATATTTAATTATTAATGTACCTACTTTTATAAATAATGACTATTTAAAGGTCTGTTTTTATTTTAATACTATTGATTAATACAGACACCAAAATCAGTATACTCCTTATCTAAAAAATTAGTAAGGCTCCCACAAATATCAAATTTTAAAACTGAAATCACTAAAATAGTAACACTTTTACTTGAAATATTTTTTGGCATTTTGTAGGGCATGATGTAACTAATCTGTACCTAAAGGAATATATTTCATTTACTGTACATCCCGTATACCCAATTGACTTGTGAAGTCATGTGCTAAGGTCTACGATTGCTTGCAGCGTCCAGCGTTCTAGAGTAATATCACACTGAGCACGTTGACATTTCGGTTCGAATTTTGCGCTCACGCCTTAATTTTGCAGCTATAGCTTTTGCCTGAGGAGTTTAGTTTAGCGCTGTATAACGGTATGAAGTTTCTAATCGTTTGGTGTACGCGTGACAGTACATAAGGTATATGTAATAGGGGTGGTTCTGCAATAAAAATGTGTAGTGTGCTGGCCACTGTACATCAGCCTTGAATGTGCCCAATATATAAGAGCCGACCTATAAAAGTCCAACATGATTATTTAAAAACTAGGGACCAATATAAAGTTTATTGATCCCTAGTTTCATTCGATCAAGTCGACAATTGGTCATCACCTGATACAATCGATACGATGTATGTTTGTGTAACTAACATTTTGGTGAGGTGCACTAAAGAATATCGGAGAAAACCTAAATTCCGTAGGGTAAAAATATTCGTGCATAAGCAATAATATTGATAAATCGTGTTACCAATTAAGACTAGAAATTTTAATTAATTATCCTTCAATTTGATTTAACTCGTTCGATGTTGCAAAGCGCGGTTTTTCGACTATACACCTTAAGGTTAAAACGATAAGGTTAGCTGCCTTGTAATTATTCGCCAAGCTAAATAATATAATTACGAGATATCAAGTTTCCAACATCATATAAGGTTAGGCGCATACTGTGCGCTGGGGAGTCTTGTTTGGCATCCTCAAGTAGCATTTTTTCTGATACAAATTAAATAATTGATGTGGTAATATTTATTGATTCGAATACTAACCATGACCTCACGTCATGATTCTGTGCCGTATGTGCCCAGCCTTATGTTGCCTACAGAATAGTTGTAAGCGTAAGTGCTAAGGGATAGTGGCAAAGGGATAATAAACTAGATGGTTCGGTAGAATCGTTACGATAGACTTAAGCGTATTTCTGAAGGCCTCTTATACATAGACGATTTTAAATTATCTTTATAGACCACTTAATCCGAATAAAACATAGATGTTTGTGTCTGCTTTTAAATAGCAAAACAAGCTTGCGATATCTTTATCCAAAATATGAGCAAATCAGAAGCTGGCTATATAGATTTACTACCGTTCGAAGACTTAGATGAATTAATAATAAAGATTCACTAGCCAAATTAACACATTACCGGTTAACAACAGATGATAATTCAAAAAACATTGAAGTTTTAGCGACAATGGTCTCGATTTCAAAGAGCCCTCTGTAAGATTAATTTTAATGTCATGCCGTCTCTTTCTCTAGTGAAGAAACGAAAAGAGACAGACTACAAAGATTTAGAAACGTCAGACTAAACAGCTTTCAGTGGCCGAGAATCCATAAACAATTTAGTAGAGATGTCATTCTATGATGACTAAAGTTCGACAAAAACAAGCAAAAACTTGAAAAAATACGTAAGAAATCCATCACTTAATTTGACGTAAGGTCACCCGGGGCTATTGTAGCTACTAAAATCTGAGTTCAAACTTAATTTATTTTATTTTATTACTAACAGTTAATTTACAGCAACTTTCTTTTTTTTTGTTGCTTAGTTATGTTTTATTAATTATGTCAACGAGTTTATATTGATAAAATATCAATAAATTAATATTCAATTCAACGAATTCCATCTGCAAGCCTTCAAAAGTCACATTTGCCCCCCAACGGGGGTAAATGTAGCTATGTATCTATAAAACTTTTACGGTTAAACCTATATTTCTCAAACTAATGATGAACCTTCCACCCGACAGATACTAACTAATTTTGTACTTTAAAGCTTTGTAATAAGATTAAATTTCCTTGAAAATAATTTAAGGAATTATCACGGGGTAAATGTAGCTATACTCCATATATGATAGTGTTGGGACGCGTCTCTCGATAACGTTGAGTACATACAATTAATTTTTCTCAGGTTTGCTCGGAAATTCGAATAGAATGTGCTCGGAAACTGCACAACTTTCTCTAAAGAACATAAGTCGAAAAATACAAAATAAAATGGACTCTCCTATAACAAACAGCGCAATCAGCTGACATAGGAGGTCGATTTTTTTTTGTTTTTAGACCCTGTTTTTTTTTTTTTTTCAGAAAATGTGCACTTATACCGGGTGTAATGGACGGTGTACCGAAAACTTTACAGGCGTGATCAGTCCATAAAACTGAACAACTTTCCCCAAGAAACATGTTTGGGAAATGCAAAAATTTTTCAACTTCCCATACTAATCATTCAGTTAGTTACAAAAAAATGTATGGCAGATCAAACAGTTTTTGGCGTTTCCCAAACATGTTTCTTGGGGAAATTTGTTCAGTTTCATGGACTGATCACGCCTGTAAAGTTTTCGGTACACCGTCCCTTACACCTTGTATTATTTGCCTTTTAGATATAAAACATGTCATTTCGGCTTTTTTAGCTTTAGATATCCCACACACTGAATAACAATTATTTTTAAAATTAGGGCGAACATAAATTTTCTCGCTAATCGGAGAAAAGTACTACTCATACCAGCAAACGAAGACGCAGCAGCTGCAGTGGAGTGGAGCGAGTTAAAGACCAACGGATCACAACGCAGCAGCTACATTGGAGTGAAGCGTGTTAAAGATCAACGGGCGAAGATGCAGCCGCTACAGTGGAGGAAAGCGACTTAAAGACCAACGGACGACGACGTAGCAGCTACAGTGTAGTGAGTGAAGGACTAGCGGACAACGCAGCAGCTACAGGTGAGTGCAGCGAGTGAGGGACCAACGGACGACGACGTAGCAGCTGCAGTTAAGTGGAGTGAGTGAAAGACTAGCGGACGACGACGCAGCACCTACAGTGGAATGGAGTGAGGGAAGGACCAGCGGACGATGACGCAGCAGCTACAGCGGATTGCAGCGTGTAAAGGCCAAGCGAATAAAGCAGCTACAGAAGAGTAGAGCGAGTAAGAACCCAGTAGATGACTGACGACGCAGCAGCTACAGTGGAGTAGAATAAATGAAAAATCAACTGACGACGACGACGCAGCTACAGTGGAGTGGAGGGAGTTAAAGACCAGCGGATGACAATAAGGACAAGCGGACGACGGCGCAGTAGCTACATTGAATTGGAACGAGTGCCCAGCGTATGAAGCAGCTACGAAGGAGTGGTGCGAGTGAGGAACCAGCTCAGACGACGTCAACGCAGGAAATACCAGTGGAGCAGAACGAGTAACACCTAAATCTAATGTTATGTGCTATCTCATACAAAGATGTGTGATATATAATTTAAAAGATAATAAAATATACTTGAATCACTTAGTTTCCTTCTTTAAAGTTATTAGCCCTATAAATTAATATGTTTGTTTCTTTACTAAGAAGTCTTTACTTAATTATTTTCAAAAAATAAATAAATATTGAGAGTGTATTTGTCAAATGAAACTATGAATTAGTACTTCTTCTTTTTAATTGAAACAAAATGTACAAAATTGCGTTGACAAAAAATTAACGGAAATAAATTTACTTTTCTGCTATGTTTACATTTTTAGAAAAGACGTACACCATATCTTTGTCATCAAATTTAGGTGCTGGCAAACACTCGATAACGTCATCATGATCTATAATAGATACATCATTCACGACTGCACGAAATTTACTTTTACTGTTTTTGATCGATTTAAATCCTTGAACCACCATTTTGTCACAAGCTATTTCTTCAATCATGCATACATATTTATAATCTCGTTTACCTTTATAAGACGCAAATTTTGCTAACACAAATGATCCTTCTTCCGGAATTTCATGTTTTATATTCTTTTTTGTATCTAATTTGCTTGTCCCTGGCTTTGGACTTTCATTTTTTTCATTATATGTATACTCATTCTCGTAGAACTCTTCTTCATTCAAAGTTTTTCCCATAAATGTGTTTAACTGTTTTGATAGATTTGAGTCTAAGCCTTCCGAACTATCCTTACTTTCAGGAACCTGTTTCAGTTTCAAACGTTTAGTTTTGGTTACCTTTTCTTTATTTTTTTTCTTCTCCTGCTCTTCCGGGTTTTTCTTTTCTTCACTTATTTTTCTTGGTTTTTTCCTTTGTCTTGGTTTAGCCATGTTTTCATCGAATTCATCCTGATCTTCGCGTAGCTGTTCTTTTTTTAAAATATTTCCAAAAAATGAGTCAATGTCTTCATCAGTTTCTGAAGAGTCCATTGACTTATAAGACCCAGTATCCTCACTGTCAGAAGACCATTTCCTATTTTTCTTTAATTTAGTTTTCTTTTGCTTCCTTTTTAATTTTTTTGTTTTCGTTTCTTTATTTTTTTTCTGATCCTTCAGTTTGAGTTTCCTCTCCAAACCTTCTTGCTTCTTCTTTTCTTTCATTATTTTCAATGTCATTTGCTCTTCTCTTTCATTTTTCATGCGTGCTACAACTTCAGGATATGTTAATATTTCAGCACCAACCCGTTTTTTTGGTCTTCTTGGCAAATCGTTTCTTGAAATATGGCTTAAAACCATTTGTTCAAATGTTGTACTAACCTCATCATAGTTTTGTTCTTTTTTGTCATGTGCTGGATTTATTATTTCGCAGTTTAAAACATTGATCTTACCACTGTTACTATTGTTATCTTGAAACTTTAAAGGAAGTATAAATGTTCTAGGATTTGATATTTTTTCCCATTCAGATGGTCCATCATTCTTGTCATTAGTACCTTTTTGCTTATTTTCAAGCTTTTTTATAGTCATTTTAGGATTTTCGACTGTTCTGGCTATATCTTTGCATATAAGCATCTCTTGATTAGCAATAGTTTTCTGGTTATCTAGTAGTTGTTTCTCTTGTTGTTCAATTTTTTTAACATTTATTGATAAGTTGTTGTCTATACCACTAGAATTTCCTTCCATTTTGTTAGAATTGTCAAAGTTTTCATTTTGGCTCTGAGCTATATTTTGGTTGAAAATTCTGAGTGCTAAATTTCCAAGACTCGGAATTTTTTTAATTGTGTCAATTACGGAATTTTCCAGGTCTTTTGTCATTGATTCGAAATTATTATATTCCATAGTATCATCATCGTTTGCTGAAATATTTTCAGCGCATATAGTTTCATGCTTGGATTGCATATGGTTCTCCCACTTTTGCCATGATAGGGAATCAAATTTTTTTTTTCCAATCATATTTCGATTAACCGGATAAATGCCAGTCTTTTTAAATCCATTTGAGATAATTACCGGATTTAAATTCTCCCAAATGCCAGTAAGAATTCTAGCAAATTCACTTTTGGGCAATTTGAAGCCAACATGCATTCTTTGCCATTTTATAAGTTCCTGGTCCCACCTGTCCTTCATGGGCTTCATGACGCTGCAATCTAAAGGCTGCAACACGTCAGAAGAATGGGGTGGCAGTTTAAGGATTGTGATGCCTTCAGATATTGCATACTCAATTACGCTCAAATCTGTATGAGTCGAATGTCCATCGTATATTAGAAGAACTGGCCTCTTGCTCCCGATCGCAGGGACAAAAACATCTTTTAAATATTTTTCAAAGATACTAGTTTCCATCCAGCCTTTTTTACTTACAGCATATGCTGTTTTGACATTTTCATTCTTATATAACCACTCGTTCCACAAATATTTTCCTTGGAAAATAATGAGAGGCGGAATTTTATCACCATTTGCATTTGCTGCAAGAAGGACGGAGGTATTGGTTCTACCTGGTGAGCTGGTTGTTCTTGTACAACGATGACCAACTTTTCCGACAACTTTACTTTTCGATGGATCCTGACAGAAACTAGTTTCATCAAGATTGTAAATACAATCGGGTGCGGACGATAAATCCAAATCACGAATAGCTTTTTCGAGTATTTCAAAATATTCGTATACAGTGAAGGGGTTGCACGCTTTTCTTCTGGCGATTTCCACCGATTGAGGCTTTTTGAGAGAAAGGTTGTGTCTTTTCCGAAAACTTCGGAACCAGTCATCGCCAGGTATGTCATTTTTAAATACCGTCACGATGCCGTTCCTTCTAATATATTCGCTTATCAATAATATGACTTCCTTGCGAGTCAAAGGAAAACCACACTTTTCCATTACGTGAATACAGTTCACAATTCTCAGTTCCGTGTCATTATCAAACACCGTAGATCTGCCAGCTTTATTTAATCCACGCGTTCCAGTTACATGCGCGTAAATCGTGGCTCTGGGAACACCAAAATGTTCTGCAGCCTGATAACTGCTCATTCTCTTACATTTCACAGCTTCTACTGCTTTTAATAGATTGTCCCTTGAATAAGGAGTTTCGCGTTTACGCTTGTAGTGCCGAACCATCTACAATGAAAACAAAATAATTTGTTATAAACATTCACACAACAGCTGTAACCATCAGTAAGTAAAATGTTGTTACTTTATATCCACTAGAAATTATTATTTTATACTATAAACCACACGCAGTTTCATCCGCCTGATTAAAAAAAGAATCCTTTAGAAATCTTGAATAAGATAGCTTTCTATCAGAGAAAGAATATGTAAAATCGGTTCAGTAGTACCAACCCTTATCTACCTACATCCAAATTAACAAATTACAAACATTCGAACCTACATACTTTGCTTTGTAAAGTATTAGTTAAGACTCGTAATTATTTAGCAACAGACAAGAAAATAACCTCAAAGGAGATTGAATCAAAATATTAAATAAGAATCTAACCATAAACCGAACCCTAATCAAACCCAACCTAACCTAACCCAATTGAAATTCCATACAAAACAGCACTGCTTGCTTACTGATGAAATTAGTATAAAGTCGAAAACTTTTCATATTTCGACATATGTTTCGACCTTGTGAAATATGTTTGTTATCACGAGTGCAAACACGTGTTTAAGTATCGGATATTAATTACCAGTCGCGCTTTCTCTAATATTTTAAAATTTGTATCGACATTTTATCGCATTACGAATCGACCCATTGACATCACTAGTTATTTCAATTTTCATACAAAAACTTGGGGGCAATTGTAGCTGTCAAAATAGCTACAATTACACCACCTACATTTTTTGATGGGGCGAATGTAGCTGGTGCAGTTAACCTCACTTTAGTTATGCGTAGGATGAAAATAATTACTACAAAACGACTTACCTTTCATAATCTTACGACTCGATACAAAACACTTTTCAATTTCACGCAAGAACAATTTTTTTGAGATTATTTTCACTCCGTCCGTTTATCACTGACAATACTTTCAAAATGGCGGAATAAAAGAACGCTCCGTAGATAAAACAGCTTAAGTGTTAGTTACGCCATCTGTCGCTACCTATCTCAACTAAAGTTTCTCTTTTCAACCACAGATGTCATTTTCTCTAAAAAAGAGACACTAACAAGTTATTTCAATCAGCTACGTTAGCCCCCTGGCTACAATAGCCCCGTGTGACCTTATCTAAATTATTTTCTTTATTTATTAGAAAGAAATATCGACTAAACTTAAAATTAAAATTAGTCGTAGACAGGGTAGTTTGGAATCGAGCCCTACACGAAGAATTCTTATAAAGCTTTACTTCAAATCCTCAAATGATTGGGGACTTAAAATGTGCCGCTGCTGTTGTCAGTTTCATGCAATCTGTTGTCGCTTGATCTAAGTAAGAAGACTAAACATATTGTATCTTTCATGCAGGTGGCCTAAGTACTTGCTCATAAAATCGTATGTGTGTAAGCGGCCTAAGCTGTCAGTGTGCAACGCGTTCAATTGCTAATTTAGGGAGTAGAGCGGAATTGAAAAGACTCTGATATAATACCTCGGTTCAAGTGCACTTGTGTCAAACAACGATAGTGCGTTATTTTAATGCGGTAAGGTTGATAGTTGTTTGATAATAGCTTAAGAATATACAATACAATATTATGCATTTAAATTGTCCTACTGAGTTTGTAAAAGGCACTAAGTTATTAACTATTTTGGAAAACTAGTTTAAGGGCAGCCTAACATTATTCACCTTTATCGACGTATTATTTTTTTGCATTTATTCGGATCTCCTCTAAATAAAATTTTGACTTCATTTTATCAAATAACTTATTTATTGTAGCACAAATTGTTTCTTTTTACATGACGTATACAAAATTAATATTAAGTAAATGGATTTATTTATTGAAGATATTTGCGGCATTTATTTTGTACATGTTCGTAGTTTAGTGTATATTGTGCCATTCTAAGGTTTTGTTCATTAAAAGCCTGTTACTTCCCCTATACATCAAAATATACTAAAGTATTATTGTCTTTCTTTCTAATGAATATACAATTACAATATGTAAAAAAAACTTGTGCTGGTGGTGCCCAAATACAACAACTTTCCGTTCGGCAAAAAAATCACTACCTCATACAAATGAACGATCAATTTTGTATGGGAGACGTCTTTTTTATTTATTAAAATGTTGGCTCCGTACTAAAAGTTGGTGTACTTGATCACTACTGGATCCCCATTGTGGATCGGACAGGATTTTTTACACATTATACAATTCTTTTAGCATAATAATTTTTTAGATCTGACGTACGATCTGATTTTTACCTTATTTCTATTAAAGCTACTATTTTGATAGCTGTGTCTAAAGAAAGTATTCTTCCTATTAAATTATTTTAACATGTGATTTACTAACACTAATTAAATAAAACATATGATTTGTATTTAATAGTTTTGTGGTTGTATGACATGTATAAATGTATAAAATAGTGCCTAGTAAATTGTAGTGATATATAGCTTTGCCGATGTCGTAAGTTAAAGTAACAAAAGCAAATAAAATGTAACGAGAACTGCCCGAATTCGGTTTAGGATGTTTACAATTTACATGACGTTAATAATTTATGTACTAACTAAATAAACTAAGTTTATCCACTTTACCAGTCTACAATATGGCCTATACGCCATTGAAAAATTTAAGACAGTAATATTAATAATAAGTGTTAAATAAGTTACATTACTTTTTTAGTTTATTTACTTAAGTTATATTTACTAACACCTTGAAGACCTGCATAAACTTTAAAATGAATTAATTCAATTAAGCACACCGATATATAATTTTTCGAGAAAAGAAACTTTCGAGTAGTTTGTAATCACCACCGAATTTTAGAATAAGAGCACCAATTTATTTATTCATACAGAGATTATATTAAAGAGATTGCAAATCTCAAGAAAACCGTTATAAATCAGAAACTAAAACTTTGACAAAAAAACAACTGCCTAATTTTTAGTTTTTTTTTTAACTAAACACTAATTAATCGATGTTACGTTTTTACGATATTTTAATTATATTCTCGTATTATTATATCTTTATTTAAGAAATATGAGCGTCTGGCTTATAACAGTCTTGTTTAAAAAAACATTTACAGCTTGGTGTCTGAAATTCTTCTATACAATAAACGTAAAAATATATTAAGTAATCCACTTCGAAACGAACATTATACATCAAATTCTAATTAGTGTGTATGTAAATAAGTTACAAAATGTTTTCCGGGATCAATTTACTGTACATCCCGTAAAAAATAATAAAAGCAAAAAAAGCAAAGCAGTGTAAATAAGTTACCTACTAGCTTTTCGGTGAAACCGGATAAACAGATTCGAAATTAAAAGTATACTGCACGACCAAGCCAACTAGACAACTGTCAAATGCCTTGAGACGACGAATACAACAAAAATACCGATAGAAATTCAAAAAACAAAGGTGTAAAATAAACTAAGGCAATTCATCTAAATTGTAACAATATTGCTTTTTAACTACCTTTGGTAATTTTGTTGCATTCGTCGTCGTAAGTCGTTTGACAGTTGTCTAGTTGGCTTGTTGGTCGAATAGTAAATATTCAGTAAGAATGCATGTCCTAGAGTAGTGTTTGAATGTTGCAATTTAAGTAAGAGACCATGACAAGTAAGCTTTAGTTAGGTTAGGTTAGGCTAAACGATTTACTTTTAAGTCGCGAGATTCGTATTTATGGAAATTTAATTATAACGAACTGCGCTATGCATTTATATCAAGAGATATTTTGTTATGCGGTATAAAAGCTCACCCGGACTTAATTTCTCAATTATGAGTATGAAAAAAACATCTGTGAGAATCAAAAAGTAGATATTTTAAATATCACCACACGGGTTGAATAACTAATGTATGAGACAAAACGTGAATGAAAAAGTATCATAAATCTCTGTAAAGCCAAACCGATATACATTATTTATTAAATGAGAGATGTATTGCTGATTATGTATAAATAATTATATCATAGTTTATTCAGGCCTAAGATATTTCATTTTGTTTGCTTTTTGCGAAGATACGGGTTTCTCTTTCACGTTAAGGCCTTAATATAAAAAGAAAGAGAAACTTTATAATTTATCACTAGATTTAGGTCATCATCACACTTGCTCATTATAATTTATGAAGTAGTACCTAGTCGTAAGAGATAACGTCACAAAACAATGTTTATTTTATTAATTTGTTATTACTAATGTTATTTTATACACAGCTGACCTGATAATAAATAGACGCATTTAGTTTTTTTTAACCAAAGGTATAACTAAATAGTAACATTTTCTTTTTGATGTTGCTTGCTGTTAAATGTATGTTGCGTTGTGTTGTATAAATGCTGACAGTCCTGACAGTGTGGTGAGTGGAAAATTATATTTTCAGTACATACCAATCGGCATGATTTGTTCTTAAAAAAATTTTGATGTCTAATAATATGTAAGCAAAAAATTAGTTTTGGGTAGCGAAGTTCAAAAATAGTTACTTAACTACACACCGTTTTTTAAATTCAACTACAGCTGTGGCACTTGTGGCCTATTAATAATTCTTGCCGTATTAGGTACCATCGATCTAAACAATATAATAAGTTTTTATCAAGCTCGTACACCAGGCAGCTTTACTTACGTCCTAATCTCCTCACCCACCACACCTCGAGTGACACGTGTGATTCCATATTTGTTGTATTCTGAATTTATCCAAAATACCTAATGTATCCAAGTACCTATATAACTTAAGGAATTAATGGCTTTGCTATCAGTGAAAAGGAGGATCGATAAAATGTATCCCGTCAATGTACTTTCGTGACTGTTGACGATTATTAATTTTGTTTTCGCACTAAATTGTAATATTCATACACAAATTTTAACAATGCAATGTTGTGAGTCTTACTTATTAAAGAGTTTAATCATAATTTACTTGTTTTATTTAAAACCTTTAGCCTGAAGTTCACCAACACGTTTAACAAACCATCAATCGAGGTTTACCGGCTGTGACCACGGGTCTTAATATGAGCACGCTCTTTAGAGAAAAGGGTAGTTTGTAACATTTTAATCATTTCGGATCTTGCGCATTTGTCTTGAATTTCGCGCGAATTCCACAGGGCTTTTCGTCTGGTATTCTTGACTTAAATTTGATCTTATTTTGTAGCTGGCCACTCGGAGCCTTTGCCCAATGACATCCACCGTTCCAGTCGGGGGGCATTGCAATTCCTTATTTACCAAAATAGAGGAATTTTATTCTTGTTGTGAATTATTTTCTACCAAACTAAACAATGAATTTTGGTTTCCTGTTACCTTGTAAATAAATTGAAATTGGTGTTAAATAGTAATATCGTGTCTCGACGTTTACAAAAGGAATGGAATATTAATTTTGTAAAGATTTGTATTTTCAGGTTTCAAAGTTTTAGTAGGATTAGTAGTTTTTTTTTTTGTGAACAATGAACACACCTGTCAGGTGGGTTATTTTTTCTTACGTCGAGTGTCGAGCTAATAACATCTTTTGATTTTATTGGAAAATGGCAGGTTTGCCAAGTTTAACTCGACGATCTCAAAGACGTCGAGTCTTTGGAAACGATGGTGAGTTCAGGTTTCAAGGCTTGAATGTCATCAATGCTCGTTGCGAGCAGCCCCTGTGATTTTCGTTCTTGTTTCAGGCTGACTTAATCAAAAGACAAATGCGCAAGATTCGAAATGATTAAAATCCACAACGTTACAAGTTAGGGTCATGAAATAAAACACGTCTTATTATTGAATGGAATTTAAAATTTATTAAACCTACCTATCTAGTAATAATTATAATCTTCACATCTGTTACATGTTTGTATCACATGGATTTGAAAATTATTTTGTTATAAAATACCTACTATGATATTTAATAGAAGCTTGAATGCATATGTTTTCGTAGTAATAAATATAAAAATTGAAAACATAATTTATTTGATCTTCTCGAGCGAGTGTAAACGCACAATATTATCTATTTCTAATTTAACAATAATAAATTTGAAAGAATTTGTTGGACCTACCTACCTAAAGATTAAATAATTGAAAAAATTATATTAATTAAAATATAAAAAGGGGTTATTATTATGCGAATGCAGAAACGCGAAGCTAAAACAATATTGGTCCTAAGTAAATTAACTAACATAAAATGCAAACAGTAAATGAAATATAAATGTTGATAATATGATTGCTTATTTAACGAAAATAAAGTAAAACAACAAGAGCCACACCACGCCTGTCAAATAAGTTCGTAGGCGACACGACACGACACTAACCACGACACGTCGCAGGTGCCGCGCGGCACGCATTGTGCAAATATCTTACGATACACCTGATCTTGAAAACTAGATGAACAGCAACTAGACGCATGCCAGTGTCGATCGTCCGCTATTATGTATATCTATTAACTATTAAACGCTCTGAATCTATTGGTTACAGTCCGATACAAGTTGAATATTCTTCATAGATCGCAAAAACTACTTTCTCCATGTGATAAAGACTATTAATATAAAAATAAATATGTCTCTAATACACATCTAAATTTAAAACATTAGAATTACTAGCAAGCTATATCATAATATGCAATGGCTACACAGTACATTTTGTAAATAACGCGCTTAGAGACTCTTCCTTCCAATTTGTGACGTCGTTTTTGACTACAGATTTGATACTGCATTGTTAACTTAGTCATTCTAAACATAGTACATATCTTAATTTCATAGGCCCAACCGAACAGCTCTATTTTATGTGATTTCGTAATTTTTCATAGAATAATTTTCAAATATTTTTGTGTACCTACTGCTAATTAGTTATAATTTAATTAACACTAATTATTGCATACTTACTACTTCAGAAACGCAGAGACATACAGTTTACATGTTTTGAATTGAAAATAAAATGGAGCTGTTTGGGGGGTCAAGCCAGTGCAATATCGCCACAGCATTGCGTGCTTCCATCCCGCTGCACAAAATGTGCCGTGTCGGCATCTACAATAATAAAAGCGACCATCCGCTGAATTGGAGCCATTCCGTTCTATTAAATGCTTATTGCCTTCTCAAAATCTACCATGAATTTACAAAATCGATAGTCGCTAGCGACGCGTCAGTATTTTTGTATGAATGTTAAATATGATGTATACATCAGACTGCCAATGTTTTAACTGGCCTGTAAACAAATATCGACACAAAATTATACAGTATTAATTTTATTTCCATTTTATTATGAACAATGTTATAAGCTTGATACATGTCTCACAAACATGTTTGAAATATCGAAATTACACCGTCGACGAAGAAGTCGTTCAATTCATTCATATTCAGAGACAGAATATTGTTGTTCCTAATATTTCGACGTCAATAGCGAATATGAATTCTGGGAATCACGGGGATCAGCCACATCTCGCTCGGCTCTACGAAGAGGCACTAGCGTCGACGACGCGCGGACGCCGCGTCAGTGAACATCGAGAGAAAATCGTGACACTTTCAAGTAAATACTCGATCGCAAGAACGTGTTATCGTTAACAACTTCGAGATTGTTAATTGCGAATGCTCTTTCTCCCCCTATTCTATCAAAATCATATATGTGTAAACAGAGATCATCATCAATATTAACTCGCTGGGTATAAACGAGCAACGAGCGTGCAAACTGTCGCCTACAGCGTTCTTTCGTGTTCGGCTCTTTATTCGTTTGGTCTAACCGCACCTTTAGAGAGGTCATGAGCGCCCCAGCTAAAGCTCAGCTAATCTGTTTTCCATATTTTCTACTCTTTACGCCTTTCTCACCACATCAATAACTACCGCACTCAGAGTCGCCAATTAAATTTAATCTTCCATCGTGTTTCGTTCTGTCACTTTCTTGTCAATAAAATAGAAAAGGACTGCATGAGACTTAATAAAAGATTACCTTTAATTGACGTCTTTGAGTACGGCAGTCAGAGTATTACCAGAATGAATAGAGAGCATCATACTGGTATAATAAAAAGAGAGCCACCTCTCTCTCTCTCACCCATGTAGATTGTAGTGACATGACTTCAACTGTACTATACCTCTATACGTTCTTGCGAGCCAGCGAGTACATGCAATGAAACTGTCACTACACCCTCTGGCAACTATGGAGGTCGCTACAACATTATTCACGTTTTGTCTAAAGGCGGTGGTGGATATTGCTATTGGTTACAATATACGCTGCGTCTACACACTTAAAATAATGTCCAATACAATTTGAAAACACTACTTAAATCTATGTTATGCCTATATTAAATTTGTTATTACTATTATCATATACAGATACAAAAACTTTTTCAAGATTTTCAAAATATATAAATATTTTATGTAAGTATTAATATTTTTAAAGTAGTAAAATTGAAATAAAACATTATATAAAATGCGATTGTATTAAATAGAAAATAAATTTCTCTTAGATAGGTCAGTTAAGTATACTTATCGCGCGATCAGACTACAGTTACATTAGAACTCGTATTACTAACATTGACCCAAAAGATGGTACTAAAGGAGGTAAAAAATTAGAGCCCATAGTCTTTGTAAATATAAAAAAATATCCACACTTCAAATGCAACAGAAACAGTAATTACTGTCACGGTATATAATTACTTATACATTTCTGCATTACAGTATGATTGCAGTTATTAAAGAAAATGTTTATACATAAGATTATTTCCATAAATTAACCTGCAGTTTTGTGATAATTCACCAAATCAGTGTGTGCACATGAGATAAACATACCAATTGCAATACTAGAAAAAACGTCGTCCGTCATACAAACTATATCATGTTTAGAGTGAAATGCAATTCATCCAAGTAAATTATACCCCCACCATGAGTAAATACTAACGTAGAAAACGTTTCTAAATATTATTTGGGAATGTAAAATTAAAAGATGTTCTAAAACCTAGTGAAACTCGACCAGTACCTTCGTTTGCATCAATCAGAAAAAGTTTAAGTGTTTCTTGGGCCGTTTTTATAAAAGTTACAATGGGTTTATTACAATTAGTATTTTAATAGTAAGTTAAAACTTAAAACAGTTGCAATTCAACTTATAGCCATAATAGACAAAGGTCCAGGCATATCCACATACAACCGGAAATCGGATTACATTTTGATAAAGTTTCCTCCACATTGTTGCTATTGAGAACGTCTAAAACCCATCGGCATTCCATCAAAATGGAATTGCTCAACAGGAATTTTGTTACATTAAAGTCAAACAATTTCGACAAAATGTAATACCAAGTTCCAGCCTATGAAACATTTAAAAAACCGTTACAAAACCCATCTCTGCTTGTTTGTTGCTTAGATTTAATATTGGTCCTTATAGTGGCTAACTTGAGGCAAACCGAACGTTGTGCTGAGTCAAACTTAGGGCTTACACTCTCACACTACATCTATGAATATATTTGTTTAAAAAATGTAAAAAAAACGTAACAATAACAACTCCTGATTCAAGTATGTATCATTATCATTAGACAATCTAATCTGAACATGCGAAATCTGTTTGAATATCCATATAAAACTAAAACTACTTCAATTATAGTACTAATGATATATCGTGGCCTTGCTTCCATCAATATCTATAAATTACAAGCAACTACACCGAAAATTTTATACCTTCACAATCTTTTATGTTTCCAAGACTATCGGTGAAAGCACGACCAGTGTTTATTCACGATAAAACCTCATAAACGTTATAAATACCTATTTTATATATCAGTAAAAGCAACAAGTCTACTAGTACACGAGTCTAAATAAACAAAATTATTTAACATCAAAAGCATAATAATCATTCTTGTAATATATTTTAAACCTTCTACAGCGTGTAAAACATGCACTAAATATTTATATTTCTTTTATGAAAAATATTTTATTAGAATAGAATATATTTTGTATGCGCTTTTGTATATCAGTAAGGAGTCATCATAGAATTCAGCTTTGGTGTTATAGTCTGTTTGTTATTTTTAGAAGCAAAATAACTTTAGTTCCTAATGTGTAAGCCTTCAAATGTTTACTTTTATAACAATACTCGTCAATGTTTATAAAAACTTTTGGGAAATATTTTGTACACAATGTACGAAATCTCAAATCAAAGTTATAATTCTCGTTTCCATCGAGTGTGTGTAGAGTCAAGTCTTCAATAAAGATATTTTTATATGCATTTTACCTTAAAGTATGTTTATCGTTACAAAAGTGACAGTGGCAGTTAATTTGAAAAATCCTAAACCACGCTTTCAATAATTTTATCAGAATAAGTCTAGCTCTTTCTCTAAAATTAAATATCCTATTATTATCGAGTCGTGAACCCCGTCAGACCTAATGACACCGAGTTACAAAAATATCAAGACAAGTATTTACTCATTTCATCGACGAATACTAAACACACGCGAACACGACGGCCTACACGAGTAGAGAGCTACTAGCGCGGCCGAGTGGCGCCTGGAGGCCACCTTCCCACGCATACGGGCACAGCAATGTGTAAAGAAAACCCTCCGATTTTTAAACTATAATCGCTGCTCAAATGCAAATGTTTCGAATCAACGCTCCTGTTGCGTTCGTTTAGACAGCGGAATTCGTTGCCGGCTTGAACGCTTAACTGCACAAAACGCCTTTAGGAAAAGTGTGCTATTAATAATATAATATGGAGTCCCCTGGCACAGGCAATGTTATGCTTAAAAGGGGGCTTCAACTACAATAAGAAAATGTGAAGGTATTGGTACCAAATAAACAATTTTGAATTTTGAATTTTTGAATAATAAAATAATAATGTCCTCCTAGCCGAATTTCGACTACGGCGGCCTATCTCAACAGAGATTAGCCAACTGCGCGGGACATATTATAGAGCACAAGTGTGTGCGCAATACACAGGTGTACTCTCTGTTCCTTTACTCTCATAATTCGGTGAGACGGCAGTCCGACATGACCATGACGTGTTATTAGTCAGACATTATCCATCATTTTCCGCATCGCCGCTTACCATCAAGTGAGATTGCCAAATGTCTACCTATTAAAAAAACCTTTTGTACGGGAAGAACATCGGGATAAAAAATGTAGCAGCCATTCCTTTATTTACTACGAGTACGAGGCAGTCATGCAATTATTACGAGGAAGTATTTCTTTAATGATAGCTATGAGCCCCAAAATAACTTCTGTTTAGATCGGACAGGGTTTTCTTGACATGTATACGGCTACTTCGCGCTGACACCCGTACGGCAACAGAAGCTTTTAAACTACCGTCAGGAAAGTAAAGATAACTTTTTAAACAAATTTTTTAAAAAATGCTTTGAGTGCAATCTTAATCGCGACAGTTTTCAAGTTAGGCGGTTAGACTTATTAAATAACGCGTAGTAGGCAAAACTCCAGTCAATGTAAAATTAGTGGTTCCTCATTACGCCGTCTCCAGCCGAGCGGCGCTGCTGTCAAATTGCGTTGGAAAGTATAAAGAGAATACCAATTGCGTCTTTATTGCTGTAATCTCTGTTGAGATATATATGCCACTGTAATCGAAATTCGGCTAGGAGAACATTATTTGTTACACGCTGTCATAGCCTTGGTAACAGTTGCTGTAACTTACAGCAGCTGTTACCAAGGCGGTTGCGATGTTTGCGCTTAGAGAATATCACACCGATGCAGCCCGGTGGAAACGTCAGTGAAATTACCAACTACGCATCGCGTTAATCCCTGTTCTAATTTCTAATAATGCAACATTTTAGAATGACGTTTTACCTACTACGCGTCGCGTTAATTCCCGTTTTAAAATCTAATAATGCAACGCGAATGTTTTAAAGTGATTATACGGTAAGCCTATCAGGCGCAACTCACCCGCGTCCACACAACACGATACTTCACAACTCACTCCCCCTACTGCCGGTGCGTCACCGGCGTCTGACAGTACGGGCACTCCTTGGTGGTGTTGGCGCAGGACTCGCACAGCACGTAGTGGTTGCACGGCGCCAACGTCACGGATCGAGGCTGTTCCTCGCACACCATGCACTTGGTAGCGGTTTCTAGGTATAGAACCTTCTCGATCTCCTCTAGTTCGGCGCGCGTCTGGGCTTGGAGCGCTTTGAGGGTCGTCAGTGGCAGGCCTCGCAGTTCGCGACGCCCGCCTGCGCCGACTCCCACTCCCATCGCACCTGTGTATCGATACAAACAATGTAGGTAATGTGAATCGATATAGCACAATATCAGGGGCCCAATTCTCACGCCTTCGATATTACATCGCATACGATATTTATCGTAAAAACATGGCGGATATCACAAAATTTAAATGTTGCTTATTCTCGAAGCATGAAAATGTCGAATATTTATCACATTTTGTGATATTCGCCATGTTTTTTCGATAAATATCGTATGCTATATAATATCGAAGGCGTGAGAATTGGGCCCCAGGTCTAAGGCGGAAAGTTGTTGTATCAACTCGAACCCTTGTTTTTAATAAACTCCCTATCGAAATTCGCAGTGCACACTAAAATCGGATAATTTATTTAATGAGCTATTTTCCTAGTGTCAAAAATCAGTACTTAAATTCCGCTAGATGGCGTTACAAACAGGTCAACAACAAAAGTCAGGTAGATTTTTATTATAAAAAAAGGCTGGTTTTAGCGTTGATCAGGTTAAAATGTTTATGTTTAGTATTCACGCGTACTGACAGGTTTTTTTTTACAATTTAGTGATCATCGAGACGTTTTTTTTTATTAACTGCATATTTAAACTCGCTCATTTTTGACGTAAGTACACGCGACCCCACATCAACCTACCCTGATCTGTCACATTTCCGCAACCTAAATTATAAGGAGTGTTCATCAATGAAACGACCGAACTAAATCAATCCCGTTTATTGAATGCCCGATCAAATACAATTAAGCAACTTATAACTATAGGATAAATGCACATACACAAAATGAGGGTTGGTAGATACATTTTTTTAAAAGTACTTATTATTACATTGGACTTTTTTTTACATTTTATTTTATTTTTGTTTAAGAATAAAAAGGTTTTGTCCTATTCTTATGAACAACATCCTCCTTACCATCTTTGAAAATTCTTACATTGGGTGAAAGGTCTTCTAATACAGTAAATGGTCCTAATTTTTTTACAATAGTTTGTCACCTTTATTATAATTTACAGGTTTCAAATAAGTATCATATCTTTTCTTTCTGACAATTTTACTTTCTAATAAGATGGACTTTACATCTTGCTGTGCTTTTTGTAATCTACATTTTAAATCCTTTGCATAGTTATCTAAGTTATACACTGGTTCAATTACACTATTACACAAGTTACTAGGAATATTACACTGTTTTCCATATACAAGTTCGAAAGGAGAATACTGTGTTTCGGTATGAACGGTAGTATTGTAAGAAAAACACCAGTACGGAATCCACTGACTCCAATAACGTGGATCATTATCTGTTTGTATGCGAAGAAAAGCGTTCAATGATTTGTGCGAATTTTCTAATGAACCAATCGATTCGTGATGATAGGCTGTGGAATTTATTTGATATGTTTAATAGTTTACATACCTCATTCATGGTGGAGTTAATAAACTCAGTCCCGCGATCTGTGGCTATCTGGCGAGGAATGCCGTCAAAGAATAAAG
Organism: Pyrausta nigrata; assembly: GCA_949316185.1. NCBI lineage: Eukaryota > Metazoa > Arthropoda > Insecta > Lepidoptera > Crambidae > Pyrausta > Pyrausta nigrata. The sequence continues at coordinate 3,441,748 of OX438943.1, forward strand.
TTTTGGACAAACGCTATAGAGACTGTTATGCTATCTTTACTTTCTATAGGATATGCTTCTATAAATTTGGTTAACTCGCACTGTATAGTTAAAATATAAGAAAAATTAAAATAATCCTCAGCTAAGGGCCCCCCTATATCTACGTATACCTTATCAAATGCAGATTCCGCTGTAGTCGTAATTACCATAGGTTGTTTCGTAGGTAAATGGTGTTTTTGCTTTTGGCATTTCTCACACTTCCTAACGAAATCCCTAATTTATAAATCCATATTAGGCCAAAAATAATATTTTTTGATATTATTGACCATTCGTCTCATTCCAGCATGCCCACTTGTGGGTAATAAATGAAAATCATTCATAATAACCTTTTTTCATCATCTTTGCACGTCACTCTTTTTACATCATTAATTATATAAACTAGTGGGCCGGTCCACTTTTCATTATCTTTTATATAACTGGTTAACCATTTAATATATTTTAAAGTTCCTTTATTTTTCATAATATACATTTCGTCGACGTTTAAATTCTTACAGAATAACTCCAAGTCTTTCACGAACGTGTCTTGCACGGAACATGATCGAGAAAATGGGTTAATATAAATAATAGCCTTGTCAGGAATATTAATAAAACTCTCATTATTGAAACATTTATATTTCTTGCAATCTTCACTCACTATCAATTCTATGCAATTTTTTGGTTTTTTAAGAAGCTCTACGACTCTTGGGTGTTCAGTCCAACTGTCGGTAGTCTTTTTATCGACCAAAGAATTGCTATCCGACTCTTTTTCACTTCTTTTATACATACTTCGTGTCATAACATTCAAAATCTTTGCATTCATTTCTTTCAAATCACCTGATGTCACAACTATGCGAGATAACGCGTCTGCAGCCACATTATTCGCTCCCCTGTTGTACTCAATCTTATAGTCATATTCTTCCATACACAATCGAAACTTTAATAACCTGCTAGAAGGGTCTTTCATGCTGAATAGATAAACTAAGGGCTTATGATCTGTAATGATTTTAAAAGTTTTTCCATAAAGGTATGGCCGAAAATATTTCACTGACCATACAATGGCTAAAAGTTCTTTTTCAATTGTTGGGTAATTTAATTCGGCTTTATTTAACGCACGACTTGCATAAGCTATCGGCATGTCGTTACCATTACATAAAACAGAACCTATAGCAATGCCAGATGCATCTGTACGAAGAATAAACTCATTTTCATTAGCAAATTCTGGATATTGAAGTATGGGTGGAGTTTTTAAACGAATAAATGAATTCTCGCATTGGACCAATCAAACTTTACTCCTTTTCTAGTTAATTTATTAAGTGGAATGCATAATTCAGCAAAATTTGGCACAAACTTACGATAATAATTTGCAAATGCATCAAATCGCTTAATTTCATCACTATTTGATGGTCGTGGGTAATTTTGAATTACTATTGTTTTCTGTGGGTCGGGATAAACACCCTGTGATGACACTACATGGCCCAAATAAAGTAGCTCTTTTTTCAAAAATTTGCATTTTTCTGGATTTACTTTTAAATTAACTTTACGTAGTCTTTCAAAAATGCTGATTAGGTTTTTATTATGAATTTGCAGTGATCTACCAAAACAGACAAGGTCATCTAAATAAATTAGGCATTTTTCGTAATTTAATCCGGACATTGCTACAGTCATAAGTCTACTAAAAGCGCTAGGACTTGTTTTTAAACCCATCGGAAGCCTTTTCATCTGATATTGCTTATCCGTGATGAATGCCGTATATTTTCTACTCTCAGGGTCTAATTTCAATTGGTAATAACTTTGGCTAAGGTATAAATGACTAAAATAAATTGCACCAGACAAGGAATCAAGAATTTCATTAATGTTTGGTAACGGAAATTTATCATGTTGAATTTTTTCATTTAACTTCCGATAATCTATTACAACACGCCACTTCTTCTCATTAGGTTTGTCACTTTTTTTTGGCACTAAAAGAAGAGGGCTCGCCCACTCACTTTGACCCTTCTCAATTATATCATTTTGTAACATCTCTTTGACTTGTTTTTCGATTTAAATTTTATGTGTTTTAGGTAAGCGATAAGGCTTTGTGTAACAAGGTGTAGAATTTTCCTTGAGGTAAATTTTTTGTTCGTATAAGTTAGTACAAGTTAATCTATCACCTGGCAATAAAAAAACGTCAGTATATTTCGCACAAATGTTTTCGATTGAAACTTGTTCTTCGTGGTTTAGATGATTGAAATTCAAAATTGAAAATAGCTTTTTTACCCTATCAGCACACACTGTTTCCTTATCAAAACTAAACATGTCGTAGCTATCGAGAAAATGTAATTCTGGAGTGAAATAACTAAGGCGAACTTCTTCATCCCTAGTATTTAAGATTTTTAAAGGAATTTTATTATTCTTAGGAGAGACTATAATTCCAGCTAAAAATAAACCATCCGACAACTGTTTTGGAGCGACAAAACAATCTTGTTTTACGGATGTATTGATAAAATGAATGTATTCGCAACGTGGTGGTAAAATTATGTAGTTATTAAATCCTAACTGTCCCATTTCAAGTGGAATATAAAATAATCGTACTTCTATGATTGATGGTTAACGTATTTTGCTCAAAGTTAAGTATACATTTAAATTTGTTCATAAAATCCTGTCCTAAGATTCCATCAGTCTTACACGGTAACGTTTTGAAAACGTAAACTTTATGTTCCAATTCCAAATCATTTTACGATAATTTTAAATAAACATAACCCTCCGTATAGACAGCACCGCCTATGCCATTGATACGTACTCGCTCTATATGGAAAGGAATATTTTTACTTGCCAAATGTTCTAACTTGATGGCCGACAACGTCGCGCCAGTATCAAGTAACCAAGAACGTGTATCGCCTAATAAAGTCAAATTAATGGAATTAAAATTATTGAAATCGCTACTGAAATGATTAAGACCGAAAAAACAAATTTTCGTTTTCATTTGAATTTGACTGATTTATTTCCGTTTGTTGTTACTGTCCGCTTGTTGACTTTGCATCATGTTCACGGAGTTAAATCGGTTGGGGCCACTAAAACCGCGTCTGCCCGCGCTACGCGTACGCGAGTTGTAAAAACTACGCCCCTGGCCCCTATTGTTCCGATATGAATTATTAACATTGTTTGCTTGGTTAAATTGACCTCGGTTCGAATTTCCCTGTTGATTAAAATTAGAACGTCCCTGTTGCTGAAAATTACGACGCCCCCTGGAATTGTTACCTCTTTGAGCTCGAAAACTCATAATTTGGTTTTCCTGGCCCGACGACACTGCTTCATCCAAAGCTCCGGAGATCGCGTCCTTCAGTGAGGTGTAATTACGCGCTTCAATGATGGTACTATTTCTCAATCCATCGGAAAATCGTTTAATAGCATATTTTTCATTAATAGGCCGAAGTACTTCGTAGTTTTTTTAATTTTCTCCGGCTTGTGAAATGGTCAAATCTATAAATAGCTGCTCAATTTCTTTACCGAACTGTTCGATAGTTTTGTTGTCCTGTTTTGCTCGATGAAGTTGTTGTTGTAACGCCGTGTGTGATTTTTTCGAAAGTAACCTGTCCCTAATATCACGAACAAGGTCTGAAACAGAGGCATATGATTCGCACAAACGCAATTTAGCGCTTTCCGACAATCGCGACTTTAATACAAATGTAATTGAAGCTGGTTTCGCTGATTCCTCTAACATAGAGTCATATAATTCAATATGTAACTTTCGTTAGCTTATAATTGTCAATGATGTCAAAGATGTAATGTCAGACAACCGCGCCGTATCTACCGCTGATGGGATTTAATGACAAGACATGTGTAGTTGCCGAATGCTTTAATTGCACTGATTTTTACATAGTATGAACAAATTTAGGTCAGGCGTAGCGCACCGAAGTGCAGTAACGTAATGCTAACTAAACATAAAATGTATACTAGTAAGAATGTTCGAGGTTACCCGTACATATTGCCAACTACAGAAATATGTCAAAACCAATATAAAAGAAAAGGTAGTTATAAATAACATTAAAAAGAAAATTCAATGCTTATGGTTCAGGCAAGTTGGCAAATTTAATTGTCCTTGTAAATGTTGGAGAAGTTGCCTTATCAACACTGAATACGGATCCGCTCAAGTCACGCCCTATCGACACTGCCGTGTTCGATTCCACTTCACTGTCGCGCACTACACTGACACTATTGGCACTGGCACTGACAAACTTGTTGGGCCCCAACTCGAGGATGACCGGGCGCTCTCGTTGAGCGGCGCCGGTCCGCCAACGCGCTGATATGCACCTGCTCTTCAGCTTGCAACCGGTGTAGATCCCGACGACTATGGTCAGCATCGCCAGTATCGCATAAATCGTCGAGTAGTGTACAACACTGCTGTCATTCAGTTGCTCCAAGTTTTGTGCTTTGAAGACTTCTATTTTCTGATTTATCTTGTCAAATAACTGATCATGATTCTCTAAATTATCTAACATGTTGTCATTCATGGAGGTGTTAATCATATCGTTAAGGGACGAAGTATATTTGCGTATAGTAGGTATCTCAATATTCTTCTGAAGGTACAACTCATTGGAGTACTCATGTTGCGCATGTATCGTAAATAGGTCTCTTTTTATAACACAACCTTGACCGATATCAATGACTCCATTACCCTGCAAGTACTTAGTCTCGAGACCAGCTGGACACAAGATGCGAACTAAGCATTCTTGGCAACATGAGTAAAGCCACGCGCCGGTCGATTGTAATTTGATCCATCTGTCGGAACAATGTCTTATCTCTGATCGACAGTAGGTTTGTTTATCATTACTTTTAAATAATCGCATTCCACATAGTGATTGACCAAAGCGTACATTATAAATGGGATGACTTTCATAGCATAATAAGTTAGAGCTTTTGTCCTTTACGCATGAATGCATGTCATTGTCATTTAAAGGCATAATCATATCCTTTTTCATATTAAATGCAATGTAAGAGGTGGCTGGAATATTATAAAGTGTTCTGTCATCTTTTTTCCACGGATGAGATATTATTTTTTCAAGTTCAAATTGATCATGGCTCAGTAGTGGTATTCTGATTTCCATTATCAGGTACATCTTTGTCATTTTAACATGGACTTGTAGGAGTTCATATAAATCTTTGATGTTGAAACAGCAAGGCTTGTGTATTTTAGTTACTTTCACAGTATAATGTCTTATGGTCTTCTCTTGTGGGGTTCTGCTGCGGACATAGATACCATCTTTATTTTACAGAAAAGAGCCATTCGTGCCATTTACAAACTTAGTCCCCGCGAATCCCTGAGAGAATTCTTTAAAGAAACTAACATCCTCACTGTCGCTTCTCAATACATATTTGATAATATAATGTACGTACGCAAAAATTTAGATCTTGTTATAAAAAAAAAGTGATATTCATTCGTATAACACAAGAAATAAAAACAAACTTGTCATTCCAAACTTCAGATTAGCCAAAACAATTAATTCATTCTTGGGAAATTGTGTCAAATTTTTCAATAAAATACCTCATAATGTTATCGAACTACCTATTAATAAATTTAAGTTACGTGTCAAAACTACCCTAATGTCGAAGGGGTATTATAAAATTCAAGACTATCTTAATGACGAGAATGTATGGACAGTCCAGCCTGCACCAAACTGATGTACCTACCTGTTTATTTTGATTTGTTTTATTTTTGTGGCAGCTAGTGGTGACTGAGTTTGTTCCGGCGTTTCTTCTCAGCACTTGCCAGATTGTCTGTGTCTTGTCTCGAAGCGCTAGTAGGGCCCAAAAGATAAGGAGACATGTTCTGCCCCATATGGGCCATAATTTATTGATATTTTGACGTTCATAAGTGGCATTTTGTGTCCTAAATTGAATAAAGAATTTTTGACTTTGACTTTGACTTTGATGTTGTCAGTAGGTATTACTAATTCTTCCTTTAATTGACCAGATATCAGATTTAGTTGACTCTGTAGTTGATCTGGTGTAATAAGATGTGTGTCAAGTTGCCCATGATAAATATTAGTGATGGTGTTAATAAGCGTCTCCTGAATACGCCTTAGATTGGTGATTATTACGTCAGTTGATAGTGCTGTAGTGACCATGTGAAACATTTTTAGGTGATAAGCGTTGTTTATTTTGACTTCATTCATCTCTTGAGACAGGTTCTTCAATCTTTGATTAATATATGTAAAATGCTGATTCATAATACCTTCATTACGTTGCAAAATATTGTTTTCGGCTTCTAATATAGATGTTTGGTTCTTCAGCATTTTGAACAGATGACTTTCCGTGTTTCGCACTGCCTCTATATCCTTCTCATACTGTTCTGCAAACTTATCATCGAGAACCCCAAATAATGAATTAGCTATATTTCCTACCGCGTTAATTAGCCCCCTTTTTATCCGATTTTTCGATCGTGTCTGTAATAATAATTCATTGTAATGTGTCATTTCGTTAAGCTCATGGTCAAATTGAGCTAATATAGGTTTATAAGTAATATCATCTTTACAAATACCCTTTAAATGTTCTAAGTAGTTAGAAATGTCAGTCATGCTTTGCCAGTAATTTGTCATGTTATAATAGACTACCATCTTCCACTGATCTTGTACTAACCTCATGTCAGCTACCTTGTCAAAGTATAAAGTAGTGTTAGTTCCTATGGTTGTAACATTACTCATTTGTGGCATGGTAGGTGCAATTATTGTCATAAGAACAATCAGAGTTGCTACTAAAAAGTTTGGTATTTTACTAGCTTTCTTACTACGAACCTGATGTTGAGAGGACGGCTTGTCATCATTACCGTTGGTCTCGGTATTTTCGTCACTGTCACAGTCGTGTCGCACAGGAAGAAGTGTTAATTTTTCACACGGTTTTTCGTTTTTAATGTAATTTTAACGTGCCCATCTTTACCAGGATGAACATCGACTATCTTTGCTAATGCCCACTTTGATGAAGGCATGTTCTCTTCATTGATCAGCACAATGTCATTAATTTGTAAGTTAGGCCGATCATGTTGCCATTTAGTGCGTTTTTGTAGATGATGTAAATACTCCGCTGACCACCTTTTCCAAAATGATTTATACATTTTCTCTATCATCTGCCAGCGAGTGTGCGTACTCATGGGCTCTTCTGGATCAGATAAAGGCGCTGCAAGCAACGGTTTACCGATCAAGAAATGCCCAGGTGTCAAGACGTCATCTTCGACATTTTCAGATAAAGCATACAACGGTCTTGAGTTAAGACATGCTTCTATCTGTGTCAAGAGCGTATAAAACTCGTCAAATGTAAATTTTTGTTCGCCTATTACCCGTTTAAGGTGATGTTTGACACTTTTCACTCTCCCATATCCCGCCCGCACTGGGCCATGAAGGAGCATTGAAATGCCATGTGACGCCCATATTAGATATGTCACTTACGCATTCGGTGTTAATGACCTTTAATGCGTCCTTGTACTCTTTTGTCAATATTTTCGCTGCACCGACAAAATTTGTACCATTATCAGAGTACATATGACAAGGTACCCCCCGACGTGCACACATACGCTTGAAAGCTGCTATGAATGCGGCAGCACTTAAATCTGTGACTAGTTCTAAGTGCACAGCTTTTGTAGAGAAGCAAACGAAAACGGCGATATAACCCTTAAGAGTTTTTATGCCCCTTCCTTTATTCGCCTTTATTTCGACATATCCTGTGAAATCGACCCCCGTGTGGGTAACAGGCTTGGACGGAGTTACTCGGGACTCGGGCAGATTGGCCATCAGTTGGTGCTGACCTTGTACATTAAAGCGTTGACATTTAATGCACAGACGTATTTGTTTTTTCACTGCCCTCAGGCCGCCTACGATCCAATACAAATTACGACAGTGTGATAAGGTAAGTGATGCTCCACCATGCAGCGTGGTTTTGTGCGCTTCGTTGATGATAAGTCGTGTCAGGTGTGAGTCATGAGGTAAAAGCATGGGATGTTTAACGTCATAATTTAATTTTGACTGTTGTAGTCTACCCCCAACCCTCATAATGTCATTATCATCCAAAAATGGATTTAATGTCAATAGCGAGCTTTTTGACTTAAGATTTAGCTTGGCCTTAAGTCCGGCACGCAGGGTCCCGGCGTGCGCAAGCGCCTCGTCCGTGTGTAGCGTGTAGTGCTCTACGTACCCTACGTACTGGCAGAAGCGGCGTCCCTTGTCACATGTTGCTTGTCAATTTTGAGCAGAGACATAAGACTGTATGGACTTGATCCTTTGCCCACCTAAGAGTGAGTGAAATGAACTGAAAAAGCCAATACGTACTGGCGTGCGCGGAGCCAAGCTCGCGGCGCAGGATTCCTGCGTGTGTGAGCCTTGGCTGTATAGACTTGATCCTTTGCCCACTTAAGAGTGAGTAAATTGAACTAAAAAAAGCCAATGCCAAGCGCGGCGTCCAGCTCGCGGCGCAGGGCTTCGTCATGCGCGAGACTGGCTGTAAGGACTTGATCCTTTGCCTACCCACAATGGTTCAAGGAAGAGTACTTACCAGCGCGCGCGGCGTCCAGCTCGCGTCGCAACGTGCCGGCGTGCGCGAGCGCCTCGTCGCGCTGTCGCTCGGCGAGCGCGGCCTTGCGCGCCGCCTCGTCGGACTCGCGCTGCCACGCCGAGCACGCGGACCGCGCCTGCGCTATACGCTCGTCCCATCTGCGCAAATTTAACACATTTCATGATCGTCTTGGTGTAGTAGTTCGCGCTCCGGGCTACAAAACAATCACATTTGACAGACATTGGACACGTAAACAAACGTGTGACCGGCGCATCAAATTCAAACCACCGCGCAATAGAAGATGACAATATCTACCTCTTTTTTGATGCATTATCGTTGCATCGTTAGTAATTAAAAGAACTATCCTGGTTCAGAAATTGCATTGTTTGTGATGGTAAAGGTTGACAGTGGTGACAGTGAGCTAAAGCCCTAAGCCGAATTGCTTCAAAGTCTACTTTAAGGTTCCAGAACTCACCTAGCGGCGGCAGCGCGCGACTGCACCACCTCCTCGCGTAGACGCGACAGCTCGGTCCCGCCCACGCCGGCCACGCCCACTCCGGCCACGCCCACCGGCGACGCGGCGAACTCGAACCCTCCCCCCGCGCCTAAACTGCCCGCCTTCATCGCGTGCGAGTTGAACAACCTCTCCGTGTCGTTCGTCGCGTAGCGCAGGAACGGCGGGAGCGGGGAACCGCCGGAGGGGGGACTGAACCCGCGGATCGTCGGTCTCGATTGCGGGATGTTGACGGGCGCTGAGCCACCTAGTAAATGGAAGTAGACGTGTGAGAGTGAGTTCGTCAAGATCGCAGAACGACGATTTGATTCGTCTTTCGACGTTAAAGTTGTGTGCCCACAACACCGTAACATACCCTGACATGCTACGACCGTATAAAAAGTACACATTTAATCGTCGAACTTGGTGTGAAAAGGTAATGTTCAAAACGCTTAAGCTCGATGTTCGTCGATGCACCGTTCTGGCACTGTCAAAACAAACAACTATATACTGCGATCTTCAATCCTCTGTTTAGGGTTTAAAATCAGATGTGTATTTTTTATACGGTAATAGCACTGTCATGATATAGTATGGTGTAATGGGCAGAGACCTTATAGGCCAAGGTTAATTGGTAGAAAGAAAGGATGAACCCCAGACGTTGATATAGTAAATATTTCGTCAGTGACTTGATCTCTATCAATATATATTTAATAAAGTTTATTATAGAGACCCTGCAGATTCAATGTTATAAAATATCATCAGTTGTCATTTTGTGATATATTTTTTAAGGATAGGACATTAGTCCAGTTTCCTCCCATAGCAGTTTGAATCAATGAGACACAATGTATATTGCACGTACCTAGCAGCCCCTCGCCGTCGGACAGGTCACGGTCGAGCGAGGCGACCAGGTTGAGCGGGTCGTCGAGGTGCAGGTCGTCGAGCGCGTTGCCGACCACCTCTTGCAGCACCGTCGCGTCGAATGTTGTTGCGCGTGGTCCCCAAACTGTCGGCTGGGGCGCTGCCACCTACAAATAAATATTGAGAAATAAAATATAGGACAACATTACTTGTTTGGTACATTAGGACGGCGAGATTCCAGAGAGCCGTCTGTCTCATTTTAAGTTCATGTTACATCTTTCTATGTCAACTAATGAAACGAAAATTTCGTTTCATTACGTTTAATAGGAAAAGAAAAACATCGTATAGCTGTAAGTTGCTAAGAAAATTACAGAATCTATAGGTAATTTAGTGCTTTATGACAACAAAGTTGAATTCCCATAAAGTTGGGAGAAATCCCATCCCAATGTATACTTTCCAGAATTTTGATTTATTTTCGTTACCTACGTTACGTTCGTTATATTGAACCGAATTACCATAATGTTGACTTTTTTGGATCAAATATTTCATTTCCAACGCTGATGAAAAAACATGCAAACATCAAATTATGACAAGCACCTAAAAGAAACAGAATGACCTTAAATTTTGTCTCAGAGAGGGCACTTTGGAATCGAGCCCGTTTGTAATGAAGGAAGAATGTAGCTTGAATTGTTGGAGGAGGCCTTTGCCAAGAGGCACACGGAAACATACATAACAAGGATAAAAAGTAAGAAATAATAATAAGGAGTTTCGGGATGTTAAGGCTATATTATTATTATAAAAATGGAGCTAAAGCTACCCACTATGCAAGCCGCATACAACCGGTCACTTTAGAAATCGATGGGAGGATGCTTTATTTAGCAATGGACCCGTTAGTATGCAACGCCTTGGGGGATAGAGGACGGGACAGGGCCAGCATGCCCACGCCGTCCGCCTTCTTGTCAGATGGTACAAGCCCTACTGTTGAAGACGATATCCGTATTTTTGGCCCTAGCTGACACTGTCACTCCTGCCAGCATGGCAATGCATGCGAGCGAGACTATTATTATTATTATTCGTTTATTTCGACATAATTAAGTCATACATACAATTCATAATTATAACATAAATAAATTAATTGAATTAAATTGCATACAAATAAATTACATTTATAAATTAAATTAAATTCAGTTAAAATTAATTAAAACAACCACCCAATTGTATTTGGGTATTAGTCCATACATGAACCATATAACAGTGGTTGATATATGGACAGTCAAATCTTTCAGCGAGCATCTGTAGAATGATGTTATTATATTATATTGATTTTTTGGCCATATGAAAACCAACTCAACCTGGTCTATTTGTGGCAGCCCTATCGATAATAGCTTCGCTACTTTATGCCCGTTGAATACAGGAATCTTCAAGGAGTGAGTTTCCTTATCTCATCCGAGTGTGATCACTAGATTCGAAAAAATGTACAACCTCTTACAGAGTAAGGCATCCCTTAGGGATGAAATACAATCCGTGAGGTTGTTGCCGCAGTCTGAAGGATATAGTGACTAGTTACGTCCAGATTGATGTTAGTACCCACCCTTCGCCCGTCGTCCTAAAAGGTTCAGCTACGTTTGATGTTCACCGTACCGCACTCTAGAGGAAATAAGACACTAGCTACGCCAGGATCACAGTACTGACCTTTCGCTCGTCGTCTCCAAACGGTCTCGGCGCGAGTGCTCTCGGTTGCGACCCCGGGGCCCTGCCGCCACTGGACCCTCCGCTGCTCGTGGACGCGCACTCCGACCCCTCAGACCCGTTAGTGTGTAGAGCGGGGGGGGATAGAGGCCGGGCCAGCGTCAGCATGCCTACGCCGTCAGCCTTCTTGTCGGGGGGCAGCGCGGAAGACAACAAATCCGCGAGGTTGGTGCCGCACTCTAGAGGTGCGGTCATATCGCGCGCTGCGGTCAGATCTTCAGCTGGAATCAAGATTTCGTTGGTTAACAAAATCACAGGTTTTTGCATTTCTAAACTAAAATGTAACACCTCATTAAGATATTACCAATTACCAGGAGCCAAATTTTTTTAAATCAAAATTAGGATTTATTTATAAATAAAATCTCAACTGTTATCCCGATGTGTATGAACTTGACGTTGGTAATGAATAAAATTTTGCTAGCTCCTGCTTCCTATGTTCAAAACATAATTAAAAAACTGTTTTATTATAGATCCCTGATGCTTACCCTACAAGGGAAAATTGTTTTGTATAGAGATTGACTATGCATTTTTTTGCCTATTATTAAACTAAAAGCGACAGCTATACGTGTTTAGGCTATTATTGCTCGCGCGGGGCTCGAGTTGCCCTACTGTATTATACGGTGACAAAGCTTACGTTCGACGTGAGCGAAGGCGTAGAACAGTCTCCGCGGGCATAGCCGGCCTGCTGCACATCGTTGCAATGAGGATCCACACGCAAAGCTTGATGCAGATGGCGCTAGCATAGATACGCCTATGTCAAATATTTTGCTATTGTTTATGTCGGGCTTTTTCGTATCTAATTTACAGCTTGTCGTGACTATCTAATGTTATTTCATCACAATGTATTCGTCAATGACGTTATCTGAACTAAAAGACGATCTTCGGAAACGAAGATGAAAAGTATCTGGTAAAAAAGCCGATCTTATTGCGAGGTAAACATTTGGGTGTTTATACAGTTTTATTACTGTAAATGTTACATTTAATGCTTGTTAAAATTGTTTTTGTTGTATTTGTGTTACAAATTAACTACATAACAAGGTTTTTAATAAATATAACTAAAATAATAAAACACGTACATGTTTGTTTTTCGGTTAGAATTCTACAACCGGAACTGCGATGATACCGGGAATTTTGGTGTCGTAGCTTCACAATCTAGTTATACGATAAATGTTCCCGATCCAGAAGCTTATCATGATGTAAATAGTTCCAGAAAACTACCTAAAAATAATTAATTTTCTTTTTATAGCCGTTTCCCACTTCTTTTTTAAAACTGGGTCTTTTGGAAATAAATGAACACCATTATTGTAACAACCTGGCACAGCACATAACGGCATTATGCTTTCGTAGATTGAAAACACAAAAAAAATAGGTACTCAAAAAACACAACTTCTGTACTGGAATGACAGATAGCTTTGGGCGCATCGACAATGCGCCACCTACATGGAGAATTTGGCAGTGTGGATCCCCATTAGTCGACTTGTATATCTCGGGGTGGAACTGCTGCTCGGTGCGTGTGGCAGTAGTTACTGTTTGCTACAAACTTACGTTCGACGTGAGCGAAGGCGCAGAACAGTCCCCGCGGGCAGTAGCCGGCCTGCTGCACGTCGTTGCACTTCGTCGACTTGTATATCTCGGGGTGGAACTGCTGCTCGGTGCGTGTGGCAGTAGTTACTGTTTGCTACCAACTTACGTTCGACGTGAGCGAAGGCGCAGAACAGTCCCCGCGGGCAGTAGCCGGCCTGCTGCACGTCGTTGCACTTCGTCGACTTGTATATCTCGGGGTGGAACTGCTGCTCGGTGCGTGTGGCAGTAGTTACTGTTTGCTACAAACTTACGTTCGACGTGAGCGAAGGCGCAGAACAGTCCCCGCGGGCAGTAGCCGGCCTGCTGCACGTCGTTGCACTTCGTCGACTTGTATATCTCGGGATGGAACTGCTGCTCAGTGCGCGTGTGGCAGTACCCACACGCGTCGCCGGCCTCGCAGTTGCTGGGCTCGCCCCACTCCTCGCCATGCTTCACGTTTGGACACGGCGTGCTGCGGTACTTATATTTTCTTGGTGATCTACGCTTATCCTGAAAAATATATTACCATGTCGTACTTGGCTACTACCAAACATAAAAAATAGCATTTTCTTCTGGTTTCACATTTACAAATTGAATAAATAAAAAAACGCATTCTTTAAACAGTGGCCAGCACACCATCTTTACATTTTGTTGCAAAATCACCCCAATTACAACTGAATAAGATGCCAGTGTTCACGTTGCCGTGCTGTCGTCCGTACTTTTTACGGACTGCTTCAGGCAGAAGGAGGGTTATGTTTTTAACCAATTGACAGTCTACATTAATTCTGATTCAATACAAAGCTACGTGTCTTTCCATTAAAATGATTTCTAAATGAGCTTACAGTGATTTTAAGAAGAAAATATGTCTTCTTAGGATAATACTTACTTTACTATTGTGATATTGTGGGCACGCATACCCTTGCCTACATAACCTAGGTGGTCTTTTACATGGTTCAGTTTTATATGATGATAACACATAATTTGTATCTGAAATAAAGATGGACAATGTTACTAAACACTCACAAATTTTCCTTATTTGTATTACTGTGTTATCTATTTCACAAAAGCAACACTTTATCATTTATGATTGTAGTCTATTTAAGTTACATAGTTATGGCATTTCTTCAATTCAAAAACTCCTATAATACCACAGATAATTAAGTTAAATTATCTTTTGACTTAAAGATCAAAGAATCGAATGCATATTAATTCTTCAATTTATGGAACCTATGTTTCTGAAATAAACAATTTCATTTCATTTCATTAACCTACTGTCTGCTTTCCAAAGTATCAGTGTAGCGTGCTGTGGGCTCCAACGGCCTCAGAAACCCAACCAGGCCTGTGTATCTCCCCGCGTAAGTAGCAAAAACGAACCTACGCACGGCAACCCTTTGTAAGGGGCTAAAACAAGTTGGGTGTCACTACCGGCCAGCGACACGCTCGCGCATTTTATTCACCGGCGGCCGCGCGGCTACGTTGCTAGCTGGACGAGCTTGAATAAAGTCCTAGAAAGAGGCGCTAGATGGCGTTAGTAGCTTCTTGCAGCAGTCAACCCTGTCGCGCCGCGTGATATTACGTCACTGAATAGGTTTAGTGTATTATGAATCATATTCCAGTCCAGAGTTATAAGAATGAAATTATATTGCAATGTATTTCTGTAGGTGTCTACACGAAAATGTCCTCGAGTCTAAGGCGAACTAAACACCATATCGTTGATAACATTGAGTTGGAATTTCTTTGAATTTTATATAAGTCAAACTTCTGTACGGAGTACTAGTACTTATTCTGTGACCCAACAAAGGAACAAGTGTGATGTAGCTGGCGCAAGGAATATAGGTGTACACGGCCACATGTCAGACTATGTCATGTTGACTTTAAGTCCGCCTCTATTCCCTGCGCAATAAAAGCTGTTTTCAGTTGTAGTTCAAATTGATAACCTGACATTCTCCCGTCTGTACTAAAGTGTAGGTAGGTAAATATGCATTCAAATTTCCAATCTCTACTTATAGCTTTGTATTCTGCTGTATCAAAAGAGTCTATGATATTGAAAATGCCATAAATTGTTATGTAACTTGGTTTAGGCCTGGCTATAACAGTTCTAATGCAACATCCAAACCTTGCCACTTAGGGTCTTCATTCATTAAATTCCGTTCTCTATCTAAAGCGTTAGGTGCGGCCGCGTCTCCGTCGGCCACGTCAGGGTTGTCCAGCGCCTGCAGCTCCCTCATATCTAGCACGGGGGGCCTCAGGTCGGGGGCCCCGTGCGCGAAGGCACAGTGGGCCCCGTTCTTCGTGCACAACCCTCGGGCGTCCGTATCGTGAACACACATGCAAGTCTTATAGTAGCGGAGGTGATACCGGCGCTCCGTGTCGCCGGCTGTGCGGTGAAGGTATGGACATCTGCAATAAATTATCACAAGTTACTATTATAGAATAGAATCATTTTATTAGGAACTAGACAGGAAAAATACATCAGTGAAATAAGGGTTCCTTGTCGGACTACGGAACCCTAAAAATTGATCACAATTTGTGGTTCACACTACTGAAAGATAATTTCAGGGGTGAAAGAGTCTGGAACACATTTTCGTTCCCATAATAGAAGTTACTCTTCATAATACTAGTGGTATTCCAAGTATGACAGATGTTGTTCTTATGTGCTTTCCTATTTATTTTTTAGCTTCTATAATAAAGATATTATTTATCAAATCAAATTAATAAATTGTATATTAAAATCTTTTTTTTTCTAAATAATATATGTGAAAACCTAAATATTGATTTAAAATATCAATCAATAGATTTTAGCATGATGGGTTGGTAAATTCAATGTAATAGTCCCTTTATATACTGAAAGTAACATTTATATTAATTTCTTCTTGTTTGTAGATTATAATAGTCAAGGTTTATGGAAAAGTAAATAATACTACTTTCTCTTAATTCTGCTGTCTTAATTTCTGTAAGGACATATAAGTAGTTTTATTAATTGTTATTGTTTTTAGTAACTTTTGATGGGCCTTCGGTCGAACATTCGGTAGACATCAAGAGTTTGGCCGAGCTTCGGTTTATATTCGCCGCGCGTGATAGGGAGTGATACGTGGCATTATGTTTATGCATCACGGCTAGCTACGCTTCACCCACACTCCGCGCACCCCCGTGTGACTCTGGGTTAGTCGGCGCCTCATCGGCGATCATTAGCAAATATTTTTATTATTTTTTAATTTATTATTTATCAAACTTTTTGTAGCTGATACGAAAAAGTGACATCAGTAAACCTGCCCAATTGGCTTAAATATTTCTATCATCTCTACAGGAGCTCTTCATATTCTGAGTGGCTTCTCTCAGATAACGCTGAATCTTTAGTGTTTTTACATCGTAACCTTTGGCAAATTCAAATGTTAATCTGTAAAGTTAGTTTCAATTATGGATGTTTGGTTTCGTAACAAAATAATAACTTTATTATTATTGGTATCAAGGACAATTTGAATTATAAGACTCCTTAATAAAGGTAAACTTATTTTTATTTTACTTACTATTAATTGCAAGCTTTAATGACAGTTAGTTGCCTAATAACAAGTTTATGATGACAATACAAAGTATATAAAAGACTTGGTTTATTTCACAGATATGACAGATTTTATTATTATTTTCAATCAAATTATTAGACCATATTATTTTAAGCAAAATAGTATTTTAATAGCATGTATTTTATTAGGTTTGTTTCGATAACCGAACCGAAAAACTAAACAAACCTAACCTAAATTTGGTTAAACTGAATGTAAAACGAAGTTTGGCCCATCTCTAGTATTTACTTTAAGAATAGAAAACTTGGTCTTCAAATAATGAATAAATAATATAGAAATATAACACTTTCTTTATAAATCTTAACCCTCTTGAGGATCAGAAGACAGCCGGCAATCTTATAACAATCGATTTTCTATTGTCTGGAAACATAATCTCTGAAGTAATAATAGATATATTGATGTAAAGTTGTTTATAAACCAAATCGAAAGCAGATGAAGTTGCTGTAAAAGTTAGGTAGTAGTGTAGTGTTTCATACATTATTACTTAATACTATGATGTTGATAGGCCACTGGAAAGGGATGGATGTGAATAAAACTACATATGATCATGAAAGGAATGCATGATCTAATGACGAGTGAAAGGGATTTTATAAAAGAGAATTTGGGGATGGTTCAGTAGGTATTTTTTGGGTATAGGGCAAGCAAATGATGAAGACTATGTTGCAGTCAAAGTATATTATACCTACATGCAACCCATTAATCTAACTGCAACGGCATGTTCATCTCAGAAAGCCTATATAAGTAAGTATTCTTATTTTTAGATGTTTATCGTGATTTTGAAACCATTTTGATCATTAAAGCAGCTTATTTATTTATTTATCAAAGTACTTAATTCATCAAATGTAATTACATTACTTAATTCTTACACAGTTAAAATGAGGTAATTTACAATACCTACCAATTTGGAAAATGCAAAACAACCACCTGAATATCAATAACATTGGGAACAATGGGTCCAAAAATCCAACCAAATTAAAGAGAACCATGTTAAGTTTACAAATGCTAATGATCAAATACATCTTTAATTTTGTTGGTTTATAGACACTGTAGTAAACAACATCATTTTCCAGCTAGATACCACTACGTAAATAAAACCCAGCTTATGTACAATTTTTCTTGGGCCCCTTTCTGAACCTCTAGTAACAGACCCAACCACCAATAGGGATCAAAAAGCATTCAACAAAATAACAAAAACAAAGCAATGACAGAAGCTGTGTAGGTGTACTTACTCGTCGCCGTCTTCACATATCCCTGATGTCTCATTATATTTGGTACAATAATTATCTGCACTATAATTAAAAGTTCCGTCTCTTTTTCTAACAGGTCTTCGTCTTCTCTGATTGTTAAAATGCCAGTGGAAACATGTAAATGGTCTATGTTGTGTACATTTGTGTTGTAGGAACGATGGACACTGCTCTACTCGGAATTCCTTGAGATATCTGCAACACAGGAATTCGACGCTTAGTAAAACACACTGATACTGCTTCAATAGCGTTAACACTTCACTAAAAACAACTGTAAACATGGATAATTACTTGTAATGATTTGGTTTTTCTGTTTGAGCTGCCAACAAAGGTTTTGATTCAGACGGCATTTTGGAAAACTATTATTGCGCCTCTTGCGTCGCGCAGGGCACGCTCTCCGTCGACCAATTAAAATTCAATATAGAATCACGTGATACAAAATATTTTAGAAAGGTAAAAAATGTAAATAGATCTCAAAAAATTGAGATAATCCTGCAAATACACGCCACATTTTAGATTGAAACGACCTTGAACTTAAAATAATAATTTCACGACTCCGACAAGCTTTGACACGAATAGTAGAAAAATAATATCGCAACCATTGACAGACCTGTCACGTAGTTGTTTTCTATCCATCTCTTTTTTGAGAACAAGCAAATGCTTGAATTAGACAAAGACAAAAAATAGGACAATGCATTCTTGTCCTCGATGTTGTCTGTCATTCAAGTAGTGAATGTTTGTGTACATGTGTGAGTGTTTTTTTAGTGTTTACAACACCACCAAGCAACAAAGTCTTAAGGGGTTATTAGATTACTCGATATTTAGACAGTAATACAAGCACTTATTACACAATCCTATTTGTAGCATCCTCCTTAGCATCCTACCAGATTAATGAATATCCATCCTACTTAGGAAATAGGAAGATGTAATCGCAGTTCACTAAATAAGTTCTTACCTTCCTAGTTAGAAAGCTCGCGTCCTAACTAGGAAGGTGTCTGTGGCCCTACTTTGTAAGACGATATCCGTATTTGCGGTTGTAGTCGTCCCTGTCACTAATGCCAGGCCTGTGCAACTCCTCGCGTAGGCAGCAGAAACCAACCTACGAGCGGTAACCCCTTGTAAGGGGCTAAAGAAGTTGAGTGTCGCTAGCCGGCAGCGACACGCTTGCCTGTTTTATTCACAGGCGGTGCGCGTGTGGTCGCGGCACAAGGTTGCTGACTGGACGAGCATGAATAAAATCTTAAAAAGATGCGCTAGATGGCGTTAGTAGCTCCTTGTAAACCTCAACCCTAAAAGTCAACCCTATCGCGTTGCGTGATAGTTCGTCACTAAATAGGTTTAGTGTATTATGGATCATATTCCAAAATTATAAGAATGAAAATAATCTTGCAATGTATTTCTGTAGGTAGACATCTCTTTGAATTTCATTGCAAACTGAAACTTCTGTACGAAGTACTAGTACTTATTCTGTGCTAATGCTAGCCTCAGTGCGAGCGAGCATGACGGCTGGACGCTTTTAAAAAAAATATATAATTACAGATTCGAATCAAAGAAATTGATTCGAATTAGCTCGCGGACTCGAATCAAAGAAAATAATTCGAATCAAAAATGTCATGTACAATATTAATAGCATGATGAAATGATAAATAATATCATTTAGAAAAACAATGTCTAATCAGGTTTAGCAAAAAATATTCTAATTTGGACGAAATTTCAAGACCAATGTTACAAAGAGCCACTGATTTTAATACGTACTTAATTTGCAAATGTTCTGCCTTGTTACTATATAGCAGAATATTTTATCAGACTTATAAATTGCACATAAATGTAAAGATATAGAATACATATTTTTTATGTTCAGTTTCCAATGTATGCTGGTATGAACATATCAAGTGTTGTCATAAAAAGGAGATTCGTGGAACCCTCAATTCAGGTCCCGAATATTGCTAGTCAGGCACACATTTTCACAATTCAGGCACATATACACACATTTTCACAATTGATAACATTTAAAGAAAATTACATGTTGGTACATTTTATTTTTTTCCTTAATATGGTACATAAAAAAGAAGACATATTTTTTTTTCTTTTCACTATTTCGCCTTGAATTAAATTCTTTAAAAACTTACCATTCTAAAAGAGAGAGTAAGGATGTGACGACTTCACGCCTTTGCCATACTTTAAATAAAATAAAAAAACTGACGTCTGTAGTGTTGTATTTTGTAGCAGTAAGATATCGATATCGACAGTGAGCATGTATATCAAAAATACAAAGTCTAAATTAAGAAGTTGATAAATAATCTTAGTGGGTATGTTTATCTAGACACAACCTTAGTAACTAAAGCACGTTACAATTTTCCTTACTTAAATTTTTATGGTTTCTAAAATCAAATGAAACATCAATAATATTATGATAATAGGAACTTTTATGATTTCGTCACCAAACCACAGAATAAGTACTAGTACTTCGTACAGAAGTATGACTTAGCAATTGTATTCAAAGAAATGTCTACTCAATGTCGTCAACAATATGGCGTAATTTAGTTCACCTCAGAGTCAAGCTCATTTTCGTGTAGACACCTACAAAAATCCATTGCAAGATAATTTCATACTTATAGCTCTGGAATATGATTCATAATACACTAAACCTATTCAGTGACGTAATATCACGTGACGCGATAGGGTTGACTGCTACGAGAAGCTTCTAACTCCATCTAGCGCCCCTTTCTAGTACTTTATTCAATAAATTTAGTACCTTTTTGTAGGTAATTTATCGATTATAATCTGCTTTTTAAACAATAGTAGATTGTTATACAAGGGCCGAAAGTGAACATTCCACTCGAGAAGTTTCTGGCGCTCGAACAAAGTGAGAGCGCCAATAGCTCGAGAGTGGAATGGGTGCTTTCAACCAAGTTAAACGTACTATTTTTCATTTCGACTGTGAGGAAAGAAATAGACTCGATAGTTGAGGCAAAAGCAATAATATCAATAAAATATCGATAGACTATCGATAGTTGAGGCAAAAGCAATAGTATCGATAAAATATCGATAGACTATCGACAGTAGAGGCAAAAGCAATAGTATCGATAAAATATCGATAGTGTCGATAAACTATCGATAGTTGATGCAAAAGTATCAATAAAATATTGATAGTATCGATAGACTATCAATAGTTGAGGCAAAAGCAATAGTATCGATAAAATATCGATAGCATCGATAGACTATCGATGGTTAAGGCAAAAGCAATAGTATCTATAAAATATCGATAGTATCGATAGACTATCGACAGTTGAGAAAAAAGTATCGATAGTCTACAGATAATAATGATAGTATCAATAGACTATCGATACTATCGATAGTATCAATGTTCCATATTAAAATCACTATCGATAGCTGATACAGCTCTGACTATTGCAATATCTATCGATACTCTCGACAGTGGCCTTTTATTCAATAGTAGGAGTATAAAGTAGGAGGGAAAAGCTGTTTCCCACCCGGCTATCTACACATGAAAGTTCAACTTTCCGAACAGGTGAGATGAAATAAAACTTTTAGGTCTTACCGCTTTTGCTGAAATTGGAGAAAACCAGAACGGGGTAGATAAAGGAGAGGGGGAAGAAAAACAATGATTTCTCAGAGTGTTTCTTTATTGTGAATTACTTACACATCCAATTTCAACGATATTACATACATACAGGTCGAATTCATAACAATTTTTTTGAAGTCGGTTAAAAACGTAATAAAAACGTACAGTCGACCAAATTGAATCATGACCCACTTTGCCGAGTATTCCTTTAAATTCATAAATGTAGTAAGGTTTTCTTCGCTGTCATGCATGTTGCACATGTACGTTTTAAATATGAATAAAAATGCGTCATTACTGGTCAGAGATCTATGCAAGTTTAACCTTTATTATCACTGCACTAGACATGTTTTAGATAAACCAGTCTTAATATGAATTTAAAAAAAGTCGATAATCCAAACTCTTTTCACTGCGAAGAAAAAAGAATTATAATTCAAAAAATAAAAAACGTCGTGTGTCAGATGTCAAGTTAGTCTGAAATTAATTAAAAATCTTAGTCAATATCTACAAACAAATCGTATATTGGCCAATTTAGCAGAACAAAGAGCTAAGAAATAGTCGGAACACAGTTAGAACCTGGATCAGACCGCACGCTGAAGAGGGTACCCTTGAAGACAGACGTCGACATAATCATGGCGTTCGTCGAATCTCGAACTAACAGAGAACGGAAATGCAACACCATTGCGAAGAACATCTTTACAGACGAGAAAAAATTTCGCTCTTCTCAACATGGTCGCTTAACTTTGTGGCGTTACGATAACACGCGATACACAGAGGATCACGTAGTGCCCAACCAATTATCCGGCTGAATTTCAGCTAACATGTGGGCCTGGATGGATGCTGGAAGTGTAGGAGAACTTGTTTAAATTTCTCCTCGTCATAACGATATAAAATATGTTAATTTATTGGAAGAATAAATGTTACCAACTTTGCGAACAGTTTACTAGCGTGAAGAAGTGCCAGTATTCTCCTTTGTTCATAATAACTGTACAGTGCATATTGCCAGAATTGTGTCGAATTGGTTTACCCAGCATGAAGATGAATTCACTCTTATTCCATGGCCGTCTAGGTCCCCAGATCTTAATCCAATAGAAAATTTGTGGGGTTTGGATTATATGAGGGGAAGTGACATTTGTAGTCGTCTAATCGGGTCTATACTTAACCGACTATTAGGCAATGGTGGTTGGTTACACTCGTTTTTAAGTTTAATTAAGTAGTTATGCTACAGAACCAAACCATTTGAACCGCGAGTTAATGCCGCTTGTTAAATATATACTTAAAATAAACATTATATCCTTCAACTAGACTGTTTTATTTCATCATAATGACTAAAACAAGTTTCAGTGGAACTTTTATAAAGAAACTGGTTCCCGATACAGACAGACTTGCCACCTGGCTGTGCCGAATCCCGAATACCTACCTACGTGTGTTGCATTGCGACCCACGTAGAATGAATGTCTCGCCGATTTTCATACAAACTTATTAGTACCGATAGGAATCATAGCCTTGTCAGTGACTGTCAGTGTCTAATAAAATGATAACAGGTTCGTTTCTAGGAAAGTATGTTCAAGCGAATTTCAACCTACTTGTATAGAATGACAGTAGGAAAATGATCATAAGGTGGGTCATGATTCAATTTGGTCGATTGTACATGGAGTTTCGTATAGTCAGACGCGGTGAGCTGTAACTCAAGTACCACTGGCTCTACCACAAAGTTTTAGGTGTCATATTGTAGCCCAATATATAAGGTATGTAATCTTCTAAGGTCATTTTATCATAACTCTTGTCATTTTTGTGTAAATAGCGCAAGAGAGAATAAAAGTGTGTTTTTTTAAATATCATCAAGTTTTTTAAATATCGTCAAGGCTGTATTATAAGAAACATTAGTTTTACCACTTTAAATTTAGTATCGTAATTTATCGACAATGATTTGCTTTTTGAACAGTAAACTCCCAGATCCGTTTTTGCAGAAATTGCAGAAAACCAGAACGGGGGAGATAAAAAGGGAGTGGGGAGAGAAGCAATCACTTCCCATCGTGTTTCCATATCGGAAATGAAGTACACATACCTACGAAAGCTAAAATTGTGTCAAGTTTCATGCTTTCTTCCGGATGGGACCATAAACTCGAATTTTGTTAGGAGCAGGCTTAAAATAATAATAACACTGTATTATTATTCTAAGGGAACAGGAATCGTACTATAGGGAGGTAAAAGCTATTTTCCTCCGGGCTATCTACACGTGAAAGTTCAATTTTCCGAACAGGAGAGATGAAAAAAAACTCTGGGGTCTCGTTGTCCTTTATTTTCGTAAAAACTTGCAAAGTTAGAGAAATGAAAATATTTTTAATTTTTAAATTCGAATTTGTTTTGTTAGCAACACTGATTTTAACTTTAGACCAATGATGTGTCAGATAAATGGAAATAATCATGGTAGCCAATCACATTGCCTACATTCTCGACCAATGACCGTTCGGGAAAGTACGTAAATTGAACCAATGAGCGCACAGCTTTGAGCGTCATCAGTTGCTCAGTGAGCGCCCGCCATTCTCTTCGACGCCATTTTGAGCATATGATCGTTGTTGTGAAGCTTGTACACAAATTGAAATAAAGTTTGAGATTTTTGGTGATATCTATAACAAAGTGCGTAAATTGATGGTTCAACTATTGTGTTTTTGAGATTCCGTATTAATTTCATGTTAAGTGTGTAAACTTCCAAGAAATTCTGAAATCTGTGTATACTGCTCTTGGATGTTGCAATCGGTTGTTTTGTGTGATCCTATTTCTGAATGCTTACGCTTAGATTATTTGGTTACAGTAAAACATGGCTCGTACCAAGCAGACTGCCCGCAAGTCGACTGGAGGTAAAGCTCCTCGCAAACAGCTTGCCACCAAGGCCGCCCGTAAATCGGCGCCAAGCACAGGTGGAGTCAAGAAGCCCCATCGTTACCGCCCTGGTACAGTGGCCCTTCGAGAAATTCGTCGTTACCAGAAGTCTACGGAGTTGCTTATCCGCAAGCTGCCCTTCCAGCGGTTGGTGAGAGAAATCGCCCAGGACTTCAAGACCGATCTTCGGTTCCAGTCTGCTGCCATTGGTGCTCTGCAGGTGGGCATTATATTTTTTGTAAAACACGTGCTACTTAATTTATTCTATATTATTTGAGGTCCCCATATCGAATTCAATTACTTTGTTTCAGGAAGCAAGCGAGGCTTACTTGGTGGGTCTCTTCGAAGACACCAACTTGTGCGCCATTCACGCCAAGCGTGTTACTATCATGCCTAAAGATATCCAGCTTGCCCGGCGAATCCGTGGCGAGCGTGCCTAAGTTAACCTAGATTTAATTAACTTTAAATTATTGGTAAAATTAATCCATCGTTTTTTTATAATGTCTCAATTCGTCTTAACATTGTAATCTTTAATGTAAGGAGACAGCAGAACTGAACCTTTATAAATATGTTCTTATTTGTAAGTTTTGCTGTGCATTTGCATAGGATACTGTATGTTTTATATTGACTCTTTCCATCTATAATTATTTCTTGACAGTTACTGAATTGCAAAGGTAGGTCTATGCTAGACAAGGAGCGAGCGAGCAGAGCTGTTAAGGGTGGCATTGTTGGCGGCGACAAGTGTGCCTACAATAATCACTGTCCTCAAATGCAGTGCAAATCCCTTTTAGGTTCCTTATAACCTAAAATAGGCAAAGCACAGTCTACAATGAGCCAAATGCTCAAGCGGGTTTATTTGAGCCTTGTCTAGCATAGACCCACCTTAATAACAGTGTCCCAAGTTAGGACAAAGTGTTTCTTTTATAGTGACTTGTGGTATATTCTGTCTAGGTAACTAGTTAATTAGGCAATATTTTAAACCACAATCAGTGTGAGAATTGTAGGGAGTAATTTGATGCACCTGAAATGATATGTGTAATGAGAATTTGGTGGTAAAATAAATATAATTAGATTTATCTACTTAATTTTTTTATTGAATTGGTACCCTTATACCTTAGAATTGTTCTAAGCCTCATACCTACACATTTATTATAGGGCGGTAGGTAGCTATTTAATTTACTAATCCACTTTAGCCTTACCTCATAATAATAAAACCACCCACCCAATTTATTCTTTAGGCTTATTTACTGAAACAAAGGTAAAAGCCTCAATTGTACTAACTCAATAAAAATTCTTGCAATATCATGACTGTTTTTTTTTTTGTCTTCTACCTCTCATCATGTGGGGTATTTTGAGGTCTTTAAAAATGTCATGGGGGTGTTTTTCGATTTATTTCTCCATTTACTAATTTGCAATTTTTTGGTTCAATAGTTTGTCCCTCCCTTATCACAATGATAGTGCATTTCATAAACTTTAAAGGAAAACTAATACCTAGCAGTTAACATAACTTTATTAGTTAAGCAGTAATATTCCTGAAACTTGGTTGTTAGATGATTTTTGTACCAAATACAAAATTCTTATAAATTCTCTAGTGACTAAAATGAATTAGATATTAGTACAGAACCCTTCGTGAGCAAGTCCGACACACTTGGCAGAGTTTTTTATCAAAATTATTTCAGTCTCTAGATTGAGTACACAGGTACACACGTTTTATTTATCATCCTAATAATTATGAATATGAAGTCCTACTGTCTTACTCTGCAGTAGGAACCTATTATACCACATATATTCACTAGTTACCTATTGTTGATATGGTAATGTGTGTACTACCTACCCTCTTAGAAAAAAAACAGTGTTTGTATGTAGGTACAGACAGCAGCACAGTTTACATTGGAACTAGGAAAACAGCTTTTATTACATAAGGAATAGCAGTGGTTTCAAAGTAGGGAAGTCTGGTGTGCGGCTGTGTGAACATAGGTAATCTAATCTGGAAAAGTAGGTACCTAGGTGTGTACAAATAAATAGTCACAAAATAATGACAATACTTTAATAAATTGAACATCTAATTATTCTACTTAGTATTAGATAAGCAATAATTTATATCTTAATCTATGCCACATTATTTTCCGCTGCTTCAATTTCTTTGAGTCGTTTTTCAACATCTTCAACACTTTTACCGTGTTCCTTATTAAACCTGTAAGTCTGTAGTAGCTGTTCTTTTTCCAGACCCTTAATTCTATCATACAAGGTCTTAGTGAACTCAAGATCTACATCATTTTCATCTCTAAGAATACAGAAGTATATTAGGAAAACTGCCACACTACCTACAACACTAAAAGGCTGGTACCATGGCATTTCATTTTGAATTGGCTTTCTTATTACAGATATTGCGGTTTTTTTAGCTGCGGGACTAGTGGAGAATTTGATAGGTTCATTTTCATTAGGCTCTAACTTGCTGCAATATCTTCTATTCAATCTGACCCGAATATAACGTCTGTAATAAAACAATTGAATCATTAAATGAAATATAATAATAAATATATAAATAAATAATAATAAATAAGGCCAGCGAATTCTAGGGTCAACCTAAATATATTTATGCGCACTAAAATACAGAAAGTTAGGAATACATACTGAAATGTATAAAGGTTTCTATTCATTTTGATGAGTTTTCGTATGCTACATCAAAAATTGCAAAATAAAAACTCAATTTCTTCTTTCTCAAAAATACAGGTACATAATCACAAATGCTTTTTTTCCATGAACAAATGTCACTTTTGACAATGATTGATTGACGTTTGAATTTCTACTAATTCACTCGTTAAGCAAAGGGAGTAAGTCCTCGCAGCCAAGTTTTAGTAATATAAATAATTTTCTCATATTGTTTAGTATTTTATAAAAACATAGCCGGTGAACAAACAAATAATATTAAGTAGTGTAAAGATATATTATAGCTCTAGGTCGAAACTCAATTCAAAACATTTCCTTAAGAAATTATGGTAAGCGACATCAGAGATTAAATATATCTTTCGTGATCAAATAAGTGCTTAAACATATTGCTTCTTAATAATCGAAAGTTGGTGCCGATCACTAAACCATAACGAGGCAGTAACTACTAAATGAACGTTAAAAAAACTCAAAATCTAACTAAACGGCCTCTCAGAAATATAATTTGTCAATGGAACTAGCTATGGAACCCATTTTGAAAATTATTTTACCAGTTAGTTTATGGCTAATAAGTACCTACCTACATTTTCCTGCCTGATTGCCTAAGTGATACCTATATAAATTAGTAAGTTAAAAATAATTTTCAATAAATATTTAAATGCATTTCTAATCCTGTTCATCTTAAACTAAATCAGAATTAAAATGCTTTCATCTAGAAATATGGAAACTTACCAAAATATCAGAAATAATCGATCTATTTATTGATATTAGAAATCATTTCCAGCGAGTATTTCAATGCATTTCTGATCCTGTAAAATATAAACAGTCGAATAAATTCTTATCAAGATGTTAAAAGCAAAACATTATAAAATACTCACCGCACAAACTCTTCTCCATCGTCGGGTTCTACCATCAGTCGATCTCGCTCACAAATTGCTTGTTCTTTCTTCTCAATAGCCGCCTTTAAGCGTTTATCGTATTCTGTCGTTGAAACTTGAATCACACATTCAGAAGGCTTTTTAACTGCATGTGGTAGAAAATCGGGTAACTTAGGTTTGGTAAGAAGAGCTCTAATATCACAGTTATCAGCTACATCTTGCACAGCAGCACATAGGGTTGAGCGCAGTTCCCAAACTTTAGTAATTCCTTGTTCCTAGGAATATAATCAGTTACAATATATGTACCTACTATATGCGTTCAGATTAGGAAAAGCATTGAAAAAGAAAAAATAATGCTTAGATATTATTATGAAGATAAAAAATAAATTAATAAAAAGCCACAAACAGATACAGCTCTCAACCCGTCCAGTTCTTTATTGCACTGCTGTAGCTGGCTCACCAAAGCATCTCTTTGCGTTCTCGCAATCACAAGTTGTGAACGCATACTATCTACTTTAACTTCTAGCAACGCATTTTCTTGTTCGGATTTGTTCACTTGCTGAAGAGTTTCGCGTAATGCTCTATTGAGCGATGATATGGTAGCTTCGTCTAGAAAACATTGATCAGGTAGTCAGGTACTAAAAAAATCTGCATCTTCATAACGGGGCAAGAAGGAAGGACTAGCTAGTTATTGGAATATTATTTCAATATAGTAACTGACTCACATTCTCGTTTCTCCTTGAGCTTGACTTCATTATCTTGCTCTTGCAGTTTAATTTTTTCAATAGCTGAACCAACTGAATTATTCATCGCTATTTATTAGTTTAATAATCGATATGTGAGATAGATCAGATAGATGCAGGTTTCGTGAGTCTGCGTGACACTACAACAACTAAAGATGCTGATGTTCCCGCGAGTGATTCCGTGATAGGTTAAGATACCTAAAAAACTTTTTGACTTTCCCGCCAAAAAGTCAACGTTCCTTTCCAAGTAGTAAGCCTTATTATAGGTTAGCTTTATACTCGACTTTGTAAGAAGTTTGAATATTTTCTCGTGAAACGCATCGGTTCTGTCATTTTTTTATGGCGGACGAGTTGTTGTTACGTTGCCCGGGGAAATTGAAAAACATTACAGAACAATTTTGTGCAAAAAGCACAAAAAAGCTTCTGAGATTTAAGTCTATATTCAAGTGTATTTATGATTTAAAAACATGGAGAAGCCGGATGCAAATGGATATGTAAACATTAAATGGCCAAGCAAAACCATTCCACATGGAGGAATTTTTCACACTAGAACTGTGGAGCCTTCTGCAGAGCAACAACAGTTTCTTAAAGGTAATTAGGTATAATTATCTTGAATGGTCCATGAAAGTTAACTTCAGACTAACACCTATTTTTAATGTGCTTGTTGCTTTTTCTTAAAATAATTATATATTAACTACACATTATTTTATAGTCTTACTGGAAGAGTCAAAGTTGGATATCGCCCAACGCAAGAAGTCGGCTCTGGCGCTTCGAGAATACGACAGCAAGCCTCAACACGCGTGTCCTCAAATGCCACTAGTGCGCCCGCGCACATCCAAACGACGTTCCTTATCTTCCATTAGGGAGTCCGGCGCGTTTGAATTTGAACCGTTAGTGCTTGTAGATAGAAATAAAATACTCATTGTGATTATTTTGAGTAGAATAAAGTTTTGTTTTCCAGCGTCTGTCCACTTAAACGTGGAGAAGACCGTGAAAAGCTGAAGCAGAGGCTTGCAGATCTAATGACGTATGGAGACACGCCGGAACAGACACCTCCACTACCAGCTCATCTTCCTAAGCCGAAACCAAAGCTTCCTACTACCAAAGAGACCTGGCATGATTGTAAGTTCCAGCTACCTACGATAGTGTTGTCCCTTTATTCTAATGTAGGTTAATCTATTGTTAATTATTTGCGAACCAAACTTTACAGATTGAATTATTAAAGGTATTACAAGTCCGATAACAACTGGCAGTGCAGTTGTTATCGGACTTGTAATACCTTCCTACCTTTCAGACAGAATCATAGAAAAAAGTTAACAACTGCAGCAGCTGATTGCAGATGCATGCATGCATGCATGGTTTTTATGAATTTCGAATTCTCTAACATCTCGCTATCGGACATAATGAACCATAACAGGTATCTTATTACTGAACTAATTTTCAGTGGTAACACAAATTCGCGAGCGTGCCGAATGGCTGGCCGAAATGGAGTACCTTGGCCAGGCAGGGCCACATCGGGAAATAATCAAGGAACAAATAGCAGAGAGAATGAGGGCCCTGGATGCTTTGGGAATAGATAGCGAGTGCTCTACGGCTAGGTCCACTAATTCTGGTTTTAGCACATTGAGAAGCAGGGAGAACCTTCAGAAAACCGGTAGTGCTGCCAAGTCAGGTAAGTTAGTAAATCAGTTTCAATTTATTAAAGACAGAGATGTCCTATTACACTGAGAAATTTCTTAACTTTCCAGTTCGCTCAAACCATAGTAATGGTTCTCAGGTTAAATCTAAACCAGCTTCAGTTCACAGCAGTAGATCTCAAGAGAAATCCACACCAGCTCTTGGGTCTGGAAGAAAAAAGACTAAAGAAGAGAATGTTGCATCTTATGACAAGCTTTCTCCTTTACAATATTCTCCTAGGCGACGACAATGATGTTGTTTTGTTATTAAATTTAGTATTGAGAATTTTGCAGTTTGGAATAATGCTAACTACTTGTTTTTGAAATAAAACAATTATTTTTGATATCTCTTTTAATAATGTATCTATACTTAATATTAAATTAATCTTCACCATCATCATCACTAATAATTATTGGCTTTGCCCTTTTTTTCACTTTATCAACCATAGAACCATTCGATTTTCTCTTCTTAGAATCATTTTCATGATTAACCTCTTTTGAATCATTGGAATAAATTTTTTCAACAACCTTTGAAACATTTTGTTCAAAGTCACAAGGTGCAGGTGACTCCAGTTCAAATGCTGTATATTTCCTTATTGGCATTTTCAAAGTAAAGTCAGGATCTCTTGCCAAATCTATACTTGGGCCTTTCTTTATGTAACTAATGGTTGAATAGGCAGTGAAATGGAAATCCTCTGTAAGGTAACTTTCTACCAGCAAATATGCAATAACATCTTCACCAAGAGTTCTAGAAAAATTTGGTTCCTTTCCTTTGTGTCTTAAGTATACTGGTCCTTTCAAAAACCATGCATCCAGCAGTTTTTGAGCAGTTAATTTGGTGTCTTGTTTTTCAGCATTGTCCAATACGTCAGCAAGTGTCCGGCAGTGGGCTTCAAGGTTAATTTCTCTTGTTATTGCATTGGGATTGCAGCATACATCACACATTTTATTGCAATCATCACTACCCCAGTCTTCATTGAAGTGCTCTGCTATTAGTTTTCTCCGGCATATGCTGCCAGTGATACAGTATTTGACCATTCCATACAAATGCTCTAAGCTTCCGACAAAAGAAAAAACCATTGTGCTTACTTTGAAAACATCTTGCATTCTATACAAAGTTACACATTCTGCTCTCAATCCATCTCGGCCTGCTCTACCGCTTTCTTGGTAATAATTCTCCATTGATTTACTTATTGTGTGATGAATAACAAATCTGACATCTGGTTTATCAATTCCCATCCCAAAAGCTACCGTTGCCACAATAGCTTGATAATGTCTCTCATGCCATTTCATGTGCACTTTAGACCTGGCATCAGCTTCCATATTAGCATGGTAGCATCCAACTTTTAATCCCCTCTTGCGCAGCCCACTAGAGATTTCCTCTGAATCTTTGATACTGTTTGTATAAATGATACCAGTTTTTTCTTTATACCTGTACTTCAAAAGTTTTTCTAAAATGTTTAGACAATCTTCTTGTGATGTTGGCTTCTCTAATATTTTGTAGAATAGGTTTGGTCTATTAAAGGTAGATTTTATAACTAAGCACCCAGGAATATTGAGTATTTTTTGTACATCTGTCAGTACATGGCTTGTGGCAGTGGCAGTCAGACCCAAAATTGGGACATTAGGAAACATATTGGACAGTATTCCAAGAAATTTGTAGTCAGGTCTAAAATCATGGCCCCATTGAGAGCAACAATGTACCTCATCTATTGCTATCCTTTGTAATCTTCCTTCGGCGTGGCTTTTCTGTAGGTTAGCCATGAATCGTTTGCTTTTAGCCAGTCTCTCTGGAGTCACATACAATAATTTGATTGGAGTGTCTTTGTCTTTTAATAAGTTAAGGGCAGCCTGGGTTTCTTCTTTAGGACTAGAGCTTGTCATTAATTTTGCAGGGATATCCCTGTTGGTTAAAGATCTCACTTGATCTTCCATTAATGAGACTAAGGGTGATATGACAATAGTTATGCCTGGTTTTACTAGTGCGGGCAATTGGTAACAAAGGCTTTTGCCAGCTCCTGTCGGCATAACAACAATAGTGTGCTGCCCAGAAATGGTAGAATTTATAGCACTTAACTGCTGGGGCCTAAATGCTTTCAACTTAAAAACATTTTCTAAAACCCTTCTAACGTCTTTTGACCATTCGTGCTCAGTGCCAGCCCAGTCTACGCTCGCTAGAGTATCCGATTTTAATTTGTTTATGGAGTTTTTAAGAGCAATTTTTCTTTCCTGGAGACTATTTTGCATTGTCTTCCATTTTCGTAACTGAGCATCAACGTTTACTAATTCTTTGTCAACACCTTTGATTTCGTTTTCTAATTCCTCAATAGTAGACATTTTGATGCTGTTTTATTCTAAATACATTTTAATAAACAAAATTTACCGAAGGTACTGTTGAACACCGCCACATTGTCGCTTTTTTTTGTACAATTCACCCCAGTCCCCACAAATAATAAAGAGTATGCCTAAAGCACAGAATACAAAGGCAGATGCGCAACGGCCCTAGGGCGGGACTAACGATAGTGATTTCTTTTTTTCTAAAAAGTTACGGGTAGCCCCCGCTGTTGACAACTAGAACTGGCGCTAGTGAGCAATATGGCGTCTCCCCTCTCAACCTTGAGATGACGAGTTTCCGTTTCCGTACCAGGTAACGTTACAGTAACGATTAACTACCAACGGTATTGCTGCTTCCTGCAGGTGGTACTTGCTGAAGTGAAGGGCCCGTGCAAATCTAGCGAAACAGGAGACGAAAAGAAGTAGATAACTATCTAAAACAAGAAAGAAATATGTCAAAAAATCTGTCTCGTTTAGATTGTTATCTTCTTATTGTCTTCTCCTGCCTTGCCGATTTGCACTGGCCCTTCACTCCTGCAAGCACCACCTGCAGGAAGCAGCTGAAATGAAAAAGAAAAACAAATTAAATAATTATTTTTTATTGTTTTACAATACATTAAAATGCATGCATATGTATATAAAAGTTCTGAGAATGCTCACATGAATGTACACTACTTGCCTAACCATCAAAAAGGACAATAAATCTTATTACTTATTATGAGTTAGATAGTTGAGATAATTAAGTTAACCCTCTAAATAACTCTATTAAATTGTTGTATTAAATCACATTCATAATATTTTACATAACAAAATAAACTTTCAATTTAAGCAGTTAATAGTTTTAAGTAAGGAAGAAATTTTATTATGAAGCATTCTTAATTTTATGCAAACGACTGTAGTATACAAGTCTACATGCTTAGATTTTTACTTTATTTAATTTTAAAAGAATGCCTTAACTGTCTTTTGAAGAAATAATTGCAATGAATTTTTCATCATAGCATTTTTGTGTGCAAGTGTTGTTTATGTGTTAAAGCATTCCTTCAAACTATCAACTATATATGAATATTAAATCAAACACATCAAATGACGTATCCACCTAATGCAATTCAAAATATTTACAGGTTTGTGTAAATTACCCGAATTAATAAGGCAATTTCCATAAAGTTTATACATCTAAAGATCAGATATGTATTGAACTTGAAAAAAAAAGACCACCTGAGGCGCGGGGATCGAACCCACGTTCATCACATATCTAGGCGATTACCTAGACAACTCGGCTTACCAGTCGTTGGCAAAGCCTGCTGTACATGAAGTCTGTTTCTTTATTGCATGGCGAATATTGTAAACAAGACTTGACATTCCTTTTTATAGAAATTATTTATTTTATAATAAGATAAACACAAAAATAACAACCCACTATGGTAATTTTTCATCTAACACATAAAACTTTACATATCTATAGGTAAAATAATTTTACGTCATACCAAATGACGTAACGCGTCATAAAAATATTGTTCAAAGTATTAGCCAAGCAAATAAAAACTGTATTATAGGCCCGGGCTTATATTTTTGTGCATTTCCGGCTGTTGTAAATACGGAACAGACTATATTTGAGTGTTTTAACGACACAGAAAAGGGGTCTTGTATTATACAACACCGCTATCTATTATGTATTTTTGTCTGTTTGTGGGGCCATAGCTTTTAAACGGCTAAACCGATTTGGACGCGTTTTTTTTTTCAAATTTGAAAGCAAGTTTTCTAGCGATGGTGCTTAAGACTATTCCATTAAAATCGGTTCATTCGGTTAAATATTTACTTAACCACCAACGCAAAAAAGAAAAGCGAACATTAAGTCAAAAATGATACAGCAAGATAAGGTTTGCTCGTTAAATTGGCGCTATAACGTCGCAAAGTTTAAAGCAATAACTAAAATGGTTAGCTATGTCGCAGGTGTACCGTATAATTAGCTGTATTACAAGAGGGCGCGCCGGATTGAAAAACCTCGCTGTAATGTATTTTTTATCGTTCATTCAGTAATGATTTTATTTACTACAACTTAGAACCGTTTTTGTACAATTTGGACACCACTATCTGACGCCATTTTTATGGATGTGACGCCATTTTTATGTTGAAACTAAAGCTTTTAAAGCGGCGTATCGAATGCATGTAGGCTGACTTTACTAAGTCGCTTTGACGAACGCGAAATGATCATACAATACTGTGAACTTTATATCAGCCTAATGGTAGCTCCATTACATTACAGCAACGTTTTTCAATCCGGCGCACCTACTTGTAAGGTAACGTGTTATACGATATGGCTGCTGCGACAGCTACATAGGGAGATTTGCTGTTATTGTTGTTGTTGAGACTTACTTAAAGCACTTATTAAACCATCCTACTTAGGATCCTAACTAGGAAGGTAGGAACCAATCGGATCCTAAGTAGGATACATTACGAGATCAATGCTTAAACGGTACCCCACAACGTGACATTATATCGCCAAGTTATCATACAAACCTTATCAAGCCGTAACTAATTTGGCTTTTTCAATCGCATTTTATTTTTTTGCGTTAGGGATTTCTTAAAGTTGTATTTGTTTTTCACATAATATCTTCACCGCCGTCAAACAGCCTGTCGAAGAACAGCATCACCTCTGGTGAACCCCATAGCGCTGCTTACTGGAGTTCCATCTACGTGGTGTCCTATGAACAAAATAATTATATGTAAAAAACTTTTACATTAATTGTTGTAAAAAATAATTGGTGGTGTAAAAAATCACATGAATAAAACTGAAAGTGTCATTTGCAAAATTATTATTTTAGTATTTCGGTTGACATCTCTACTCACATATTTGATTTTTTTTATTCAACTGGTACCACCAACAGATTTAACAAGTTTTATTATTATAATTGGGTGATCTTTCTAGAAAGGTACCTCCTAACGCCACCACACCTAAACAACCACCTCGTCATCCTCCTAGAATTATCCCAGTTGTGCTCTCATATGCGAGGGCCCAGGGTCCGCTGACCATGATCCAGGTTGTGGCAGATCAGGTAATTACAATGGAGCGGCTGCCATCTGACCTCCGTGACCCTGTTACCAGGAGAACCTGACCAGTTTTGGATCATGGTTACACATTTAGTCGCCTGAATGTGCAGGTTTCCTCACGATGTTTTCCCTCACCGTAAGAGCATCGGTTAGTGAAACAACTAATGTACATAACTCAGAAAAAGTCAAGGTACATGGCAGCACGTGGTATCGAACCGACACCTTCCGCATGAGAGGCAACCCGCTAGCCACTGCGCCACCGACGCACCTAAACAACCACTTATGCTTCTAATAAAGTATACTTACAAAACTGTACTTAAACATTTCCACTGTTTTCTCACTCGGTCAGGCCTGTGTATCTCCCCGCGGAGGTAGCAAAAACGTACCTACGCGCGGCGCACCTACGTAGGTGCTAAAACAAGTTGCGTGTCGCTACCGGCCAGAGCCACGCTCGCGCGTTTTATTCACCGGCGGCCGCGCGGCTACGTTGCTGGCTGGACGAGAATGAATAAAGTACTAGAAAGAGGCGCTAGATGGCGTTAGAAGCTTCTCGTAGCAGTCAACCCTATCGCGTCGCGTGATAATACGTCACTGAATAGGTTTAGTGTATTATGAATCATATTCCAGAGCAATAAGTATGAAATTATCTTGCAATGGATTTTTGTAGGTGTCTACACGAAAATGTGCTTGACTCTGAGGCGAACTAAATTACGCCATATTGTTGACGTCATTGAGTAGACATTTCTTTGAATACAATTGCTAAGTCATACTTCTGTACGAAGTACTAGTATTCTGTGACTCGATGTCAGAGTGGATGATCTTTTCAATTTGCTCATCCATCAATTTGTGCAGCATTCTTCATGTTATCTCCAACTTCCAATAGGAAAACATTTTTGATTAAAGTAAGTAAATTAAAATTTTACCTATTATTAATAAATAAATAAATACTTATTAAACAATTACTGATAAACAAAAACTTTAATTCCAAATCTATACAATATATGATACAACAGTAAGTAGATAAAGCACTTAGCAAGAAATATTGGTGGTATCACAACACCCGACCCAGAGTCAATATAGAAAATATGAATTTCTGTATTGACCCGACCGGGGATCAAACCCGGGACCTCCGAGATAACGACACCATGAAAACCAATGAAATAAATAAGCTAAATGAAATACACTTCATACAACAAGTGAATCTAGTTTTGTGTTGTCTGTAATTTATTAATTAAATATTTTTTGCATAATATTTACCATGGCCTGTACCAGACACTGCCGGCAACCCAGACATTCCTGGTGCGTCGTAATGAACATTGGAATCTGAAACACAATTGACATAAATAAGCTAAATGAAACACTCTTCATAGAACAAGTGAATCTAGTTGTTGTGATGTTTGTTATTAAATAAATATTTTTTTCATGATATTTACCATGGACTGCACCAGACGCTGCTGGCAACCCAGACGTTCCTGGTGCGTCGTAATGGACATTGGAATCTGAAACTAAATTCACATAAATAAGCTAAATGAAACTTACTTCATACAACAAGTGAACCTAGTGCTTTGTTGTTTGTTATTTAAAAGCTTGACAATATAACTTAATGTAGTTAATACATTTTACTTTGAGATTGTTGTGAAAATTATAGACTCATCAACATCTTATAGAGTTTTCATGCAATCAAGTCAATCTGAAGTGATTGTGGCGCAGTAGTGCCAGCGCTTTGGTAGTGATACTAAAGTTAAAGCAACACACGGCGCGGTCGTGATTGGATGGGTGTCCATTCCGACCATTGACAAGCATCTCCGTGCTTAGAAAGGCATGTTAAGCAGTTGGTCCTGGCTAATATCTGTTGGTATTAGTTGTTAAGCCTAGTCAGAGGCCATAGGGCCGGGCATCTAATAGTAAGATTTGTCACTTGCGTTACAGACAATTCGCACCAATTCGCACTGAGCCTGCGTGGTGGAGTATGGCTCGTACCTCCTTATAGCCTTTTCCCAGCAGTAGGATCTAATAGGCTTACTTTAAGTCAATCTATTTAATTAAAACATAATTACATAGATTTTACGACCATAAAAATCCGATGTTTTTAGATTAATTCATAATAATAAATGTACCTAATAATGATAACTATTCATTACTTACTATAAGAAATTACTCGAGTATGTGATTTACAAAGAAATACCATATACCCCCAAATATTATATCTACTGTAAAGTTTCTTTCTATTTAAAACAAGCAAAAGCTACTTCTAGAATTCCATACTAATATGTTTATTAAGTACTAGCGGTCCCCCGCGACTTCGTTCGCGTAAATTTAGGATTTCCTGTGGGCATTGTTAGGAGCGGAGTATTTTTTGAAACCGTGATATCTTTTAAGATAAGAATCAAAACGCGTGTGAATAATATGAACATTTATAACGGTCACCCGCGACTTTTTGATTTAACTGCTTTTCCGTTGATTTCTAGGTAGGTATCATGCATTTTATAACTCATACAAAGCGTTCCCCGAGAAATAAGCTATCTAACACAAAATATTTTTTTCAAATCGGCTCAGCAGTTCCTGTGATTAGCATGTTTAAACAAAAAAAAATCCTTCGTTTTTCCAGTTATAATGTGAGATATGGTGCAACCGACCCTAACCTCTTTATAATATTAGTATAGAAAAAATAGCAGTCCCCGAGGACTTCATGCGTACGTTGTACCTTACACAAAGTTTTTTTTCAAAATCGGACCATGATGAAAAGGTAATTCTGATCTGAGATAAGTGCATTCAAACAATCAATTAGACAAAAGTCAAGTAGAAATCAGAAATATTAAAGTATGTGCAAGCGACAATAGGTGAGTGTACTTAACTACACTCACCTATTGGCAGATGGCAGAGACCTCTTTTCATGAACTTCAATTTAACACATCGTACGTCCTAATAATTACCTACTTACTTATTAAGTTATTGGGAAAAACTCAAGCTGACCCGCGAGTTAAATACGTACAGCGCCATTGTTGCGTCTTTTAATTTCTATTCGACTACATTATCCTGCACCCATTACAATTTTTCTGCAAGACTTATAGGTATGACTGGGGAGGAATACTTTTAGAATTGAGTCCACCTTTTGTACTCTGTTCTAAGTGCAATAAAGTTTTTAAATAAAAAAATAAATCTTTTGACGATATAGCAAAAGGCCAACTTTGCTGCCGTCCTAACTTCGATACAATATTATATTACTCGTGATAATTTTTTAATGGTATGTCCGATTTGAATAATTCAAAAAGTAATTTACAGGTACTGATATAGCCTTGAATATGACGTGATTTATTTGGATAAGGATTAATACCGACATACTGAAACTGTGGCTTTCTTTTTGCCGCCGCAAAAATATCATATTTTTACCTAAAAACGGAGTTATTGTGACTTAACTGTTATAGTTAGACATATGTTATCGCGGACTTTATTGTAGATAATGATGTCCTCTACAAAACTGTAAAACATTACTTTGCTCTATTGTCAATAGTTTTCGCAGCGTTCGCAATTTAATGATTTTCCTTTTACACCTTTGGTTACATAATCGAAGTTTTCATACGGAACCCTAACTTTTTTGATAATGTAATATAGCCTATGTCCATCGTAGATAATGCAGAATTCTAATGGTGAAAGAAGTTTTCAAATCGGTTTAGTAGTTTCGGAGCCTATTAGTTGCAAATAAACAAACAAACAAACAAATCTTTCCTCTTTATAATATTAGTACAGAAGTATAGACATACATATACTAATTCATTTACTTAACATCTGTGTTGATTATACTTAAATGACCTGACTGAAATCAAACCGGGACCTAAGAGATGGCGACACCGGTGTGCTATAGTCTGAATAATAAGTTCAATTTCACAGCTCAGAGTTATCACAGAATGTAGCAGTGTATGCAGAGGGATTCTATTGACTCGACATATAACAATGAAATAACATAAAAAATTACTTACCTAATGAAGGAAATGGTGTTTTTGGATGTCCTGACTGTATTTCTTCCTCTGTGAATAATGTCGGACCACATCTCAATGATCTTTTGTTGTTTTTAATATACTTTGCTTTAAAATGACTCGCACAGACCTGGAAATATTGTTATTTATTTATTTATTCATGGCTCACAAAACAAGTTACAGTCAGTAATTTACAAAAATAAAAGCAGCTTATTGAACTAGACTATAACTCTAAACATGTGGGCACAGTGAGTTCCAATTTGAATGAAATAAAGTTTACTTAGTGTAAATTGCATATTTAAATTATTTGATAAGCCTTGAACCAAAGTGTAAGCTTAGTTTGTCAGTAGGAATATGCAAGAAGGCACTAGGTTTAATTAAAGATATAAACAAAGTTTTACAAGCAGTGTTGAGGAATTAACAGTCAAACTGTCTCCACAAATAAATTGACTGAAGAAAGATTATATAACAAATAATAGAACAGGCCAAGGTTAAGTCGGATTCGCACACAAAAAGTTGCATAGCATTATGTAAACAACACTAGGCACTATCATTGTTACAACCTATATTTTTATTATTAAAAACAGAAAATAATTATGTTAGTTGTATTCCCACTTTAATTTTGATTTTATTGTTTTTATAGTGGTAACAGAATGTCCACGAGAAACAGCAGACAGTAGATCCTTAAGGTTTTTACCCTTTAGGTACAGAACCCTAAAAAATGAGTGATTTCGAAGAGTGGCGATATTTGAGAGATGCTCAAAATCAAGTTTTATGACAAAGATCAATTTCGAACACGGTACCATAATTGTTAAGCAACTTGAGCGTATATTTTAATGCACCCAATTGACACATTACAACCAAAAGAAAAACAACAAAGGTTTACCCATACCACTAATGAAACTTGAGTTGAAGAGGTGACTACTGTGAATAATCTCAAGATGGTTACGAGGAATACTTTGAGGTTATTTATGTTGAGGCAAGTGGAGGGAATCTCGAGAAAACATATAATCTTATGAATGGGAGCTAGGTACTTGCCAATTTA
Source organism: Pyrausta nigrata (assembly GCA_949316185.1). Taxonomy (NCBI): domain Eukaryota; kingdom Metazoa; phylum Arthropoda; class Insecta; order Lepidoptera; family Crambidae; genus Pyrausta; species Pyrausta nigrata. The sequence goes on from OX438943.1 coordinate 3,482,599, forward strand.
TCGGTTTGTTGCTTTTTAAATAGCAATCCTAATGATGGAACTATCGGCAGTAGATATTTTAGCCACAATGCTCGTAAGCCATATGACTTTCGGCAGGCGGACGGACCATCATGATTTGTGGCTTCGTTGAGGGGCAGCCGGGGACAACGCACGAACAAACAATAACTAGCAAATAATAAGGTTTGGAAAAAAGTTGATTTCAAAATGAAGCAGTTTTTATTTTATTTACAAAATAATCAAACGGCTGAATTCGAAATCTGACAATACGAAGAGAGATGCTTTTTTAGTAATTTTATGGCCTTGGGGTTAGCCAATCAGCCAAAAGAAAGAAGCTGACAGGTCTTTCGAAAAAAACTGAAACTGGTAATTAGCTAGTCTAGAGAAATCAACGTAACCCCACGCTATCTTATTTATGATTTCACTCTGCATGTCTATGGTCAGCCACTAAGTAGCTGTTTAAGTCTATGACGTTTCTATGGGCTGATTCACCCATACTGCATAGAAAAAAGATCAAGTCCATACAGCCACGTCTTTTTTTTCCGTTTTGGCTTGCTAATAGCGTAGCCAGTATCAAGTAAAAATTAGGGAAACAGGGAGATAAGAAAATTACGGAGCCCGGGAGTGGAATTTAAAAGGATCAGGAAAGGAAAGTATTAAACTATTCTACTATAATAATAATAAATATATATTTACACATGTACAAATAAAAATTACAAATTAAAGATATATTACAATTTAATATCATTAGTTAATAAAAATGTTACTATACATTTATATACATCTATATTATTCGAACAAAATAAAGAGGCGGTTGAGGTGGGGAAAGGAATATGAAGGGATACTAATGAACTATCAAAAAATGAGCCGTAAAGCCGGCAAGCAAACAGAATGTGGTTTACATCCTCTACGTCCTCGCGACACTCGCACATAGTATCAGCAACAATATGAAGCTTAGCAAGATGATTTCGCGTACATGTGTGTCCTATTCTCATTCTGGAAATTATTGACGTTTCAGTCTTGCCAAACTGCATTTTGAAAAACCAAGGCTTTGACGGAATTGACGGTTGAATAGTAAAGAAGAACCTGCCTTTTGTTACACTACTGTCCTCCCATTCATTCTGCCACATCGTATTAAGTTGAGATTTAGGAAGAGATGCTAAATCGTGACAGTAGTTATAGTATGGAAAGGTGTCACCTGAATGCACTGCCTCATTAGCCAGTTTATTTGAAATGTCATTTCCCTTGATGTGTCTATGGCCAGGTATACATGCAAAATGAACCTCAAATCCTCTCAACACACATTCATTTACCTCATTTCTAATTTGGGAGATTATAGGAAATTGGACCTTACATTTAAACGGAAATCATTCAATCAAATCAACATTTAATATAAGACGCACGTACTGTACAGCTTTTAAGAGGCCAAGGCATTCCCCTGTAAATATTGATGATTCTGGAGGGAGTTTGGATTTTTGTACTATTTTATATTGCTGGTGATATATGGTTAAAGTTGAATGTTTAGAAGCATCTGTAAAAATGTGATGAAAATCAGAAAATTTAGAATCAACAATATTATTAAAGCTAACTGCCGCGTTATGGTCACTTTTATCGATGGGAAAGTAATGTATATTTAAAGGATTTATTAAAGACTCAAACTCACATTTGAAAATAGGAAGAAAATTTGATCGGTATGTGGGAGAACAAAGAGAAGTATATTTGCGGTAACTTACTATTAGACAAGGTGGTGGTTTATGGGCCCAGTATTCTGTCATATCCATCAAATCAGAAAGCACCTGTAGTTTTGGGATGATAGGGTGATTAGAGAACTGAATTGCTCGAAATAAGAATCTATCTGATAGAAATTGACGCCTCAATCTCAAAGGTGGGTCGCAGCATTCTAATTGTAGCGCGTTTATGGGACTGGATTTCATGACACCAGTAACTATACGTAACGCTTTGGATTGTATTCCGTCCAATTTTCTAAAACTAGTTATATTACCAGGTTGTAATAGAAATTTTCCATAATCTAATACAGATCTAATAAGTGCGTTGTAAATAAGTTTCATGCAAAATGGGTGGGCGCCCCACCAAACTCCCGATAAACAACGCAACATATTAAACACCCGTTCACATTTAAGTGCAACATAGTCGCAATGTGAGCTACCTGAGAGTTTAGAATCCAATACCATACCAAGAAATTTAAACTCCTTTTTCATAGGGATTGGACAGTTATTATACAATAATGTAATCGTAGGTAGAGTAATCGCATACGTGTGAATACAACACCAGCACTTTTGGAGGCAGAGATTTCTAGACCGTTTTGATCCATCCATGATTTTAAGAGGGTTAGTGAAGAATTGATTGCAGTGTTGGCGGCATCTAGGGATTTATTCGTACTATAAAGTAATAAATCATCTGCGTATTGCAAAATATTTACATCATTATTCACACGGAAATCTAAGTCATAAGTATATACATTATACAGTAATGGACTTAATACCGAGCCTTGGGGAAGCCCTTTCCAGACAGACCGAATTTTTGAACCAGTTGTATAATTGAGCGATCAGACAAAATATTTAAAATGAAATTAGTCAATTTTGGCGTGACTTGCAGAGCCTGTAATTTTGTTTTTAAGATATTTAGAAGAACCCCATCATTCGCCCCAGATATATATTAAAACGCCGCTAGTACAAACTTATTATTGGAAAAAGCTAAACGAATATCAACGGCGCTAATGTTATAGTTTGGTGCAGTTCGACGTGTGGGACAACCAGTATTCAGAGTGCACAAATTTCGATCATCAATAATATCAAGAAGTGTATAATGTATATACTTACTGTACATTATTAGAACAATAAGTATATACATTATACAGTAATGGACTTAATACCGAGCCTTGGGGAAGCCCTTTCCAGACAGACCGAATTTTTGAACCAGTAGTATAATTGAGCGATCAGACAAAATATTTAAAATGAAATTAGTCAATTTTGGCGTGACTTGCAGAGCCTGTAATTTTGTTTTTAAGATATTTAGAAGAACCCCATCATTCGCCCCAGATATATCTTAAAACGCCGCTAGTACAAACTCATTATTGGAAAAAGTTAACGAATATCAACGGCGCTAATGTTATAGTTTGGTGCAGTTCGACGTGTGGGACAACCAGTATTTAGAGTGCACAAATTTCGATCATCAATAATATCAAGAAGTGTTTTGTGTACTGTATAATGTATATACTTATTTCACCATGATTGTCAGATTTGGAACTTCCCCAAGCCTGGTGATGTGAATTAAAATCTCCTAATATTAAAAATGGTCTAGGCAGTATGGAAATTATTTGACTTATTTGATCAAAAATAGATGAAGAAGGATATGGAATATATACAGATAATATACAAATATTATATACACTAGCAGCCACCATTGTGAAGTCATTACTATTATGTACAGGTAGTGAAATGGTAGAGAAAGGAACAGATTTCCTAATAAATAAGGCAGCACCACCATACCCATCAGGCCTGTCCTCTCTCAGACAATGGTAGTTGCTAACTTTAAAAAAACTACTACATTTGAGCCAAGTCTCTGACACAGCAAAGACAACTGGCTCATAATTGTTGAGCAAGTGTATGAACTCACTCTTTTTACTAGTCAGACTGCGAGAATTCCACTGCAAGATCTTTGCTTGCATGAATTTTATTAATTTCAATTAGCTTATCAAGTAATGGGGCAACGTTGGACGGTCCATTAGTATTACTTTGAAATTGGGATAATAGACTGATAACAATAGAAAGTAAATCAGTTATTTGCTTTAAGTTTTTACTGTTACTATTATTTTAATCATTCTTATAGGCACATCCATTTTTGGTTCAGGGATTGTAAACTGGTTTATTATAGCCTTATGGGATTCTTTATCGTAACCTTTGCTGGGTGCTGCTGGAGACCGGGGTTTCAAGTAGACAGTTTTCTTATATGAATTAGAATTGGTGTTATTATTATGTGAAATGCTATTACTAGAGAAATAATAATAAATTGCAGGACTAGAAGAAAGAACATCAGCTAAGGACTTAGTCACAGGTGGATGTAACTTGGAAGCTTCTGCATAAGAAATGCAATTATTAGCCATATACATTTAAATTTGTTTTTGCCTTGATATCTCAGGGCAAGCCTTACTAGTTGCATAATGAGACCCTAAGCACGAGTAACACAGACTATTATCTTCATCTACATTACAGGAATCACCAGCATGCCCATCTTGACCACACTTATAGCAGCGTGGCTTGGAACGACATTGGACTTTTTTATGACCAAATCTGCAGCAATGATAACATTGTATTGTGGGAAAAATATACAATTCAACAGAGAGAGCATTATAACACATAAATATTCGTTTAGGCAAGATTTGACCATCAAAAGTAATAACCACGGTTTGTGATGGCTTCCATGTTGGTGTCCCATTATTAAAAGTTTAAAAATTAAGCCGGCGAACTTTAATTATTTCCCCACATCCTATTGGCACATTAATGTTTGCAATTATCTCTTCAGGAGACCATTCAGCAGGTACTCCTCGCACTAATCCCATCCTAGTCACATTGAATGGGGAATAAAAGCTTTAAAGTTATTAGATACCAGACTATCATGAACAAGAAATAAATTCGCATCAGAGTAGTTTGAGAAAGCCATAGCTATGGTATTGCGGCCGATCTGTTTAACACTACCATTAACAATATTTTTAAAACCATGTTTTTTCAAAAACTTGCCAAAAGAGAGTGCATGCATTGAGGTGCCATCATTTGGGGCAGACTGAATTTTTTGGACATGTATCACATAAGGCGAGGCATCATTATTATTATAACACTTCCTACTTAGATCCAAGGATGAAGGTTGGGGTTGTGCCTACGTATCCTGCAATGTACGTTTATCTTTATTTTTCTCATCCCGATTCTCCGGAGTTGGGGCAGGAGAATCTACTCCAGCAGATTCACTTGCGCCATCCCCAATCAAGTTACAGGAACAATCGGTTTCCTTGATGTCTTGCCCATGGTGATGCTTACGCTTACGCTTGTTGCATTGTTTGCATCTATGTACGCGAGCACGTTTCCGGGAGCTGGTTGCTTGCTGGCCATCTGTATCCATTGCCGATTCATTTGAAAGAGCCACAGGTGGCTTCAGCAACGATGCAAAAGAATTCGAATGTATCGGGATGGTGGCAGGATCAGACATATTCAGATTAAATGGTACAGTTACATTTTCACCTACGGGTGGGACCTCGCCTGGATCAGGCGGGTCATTCATATTTAAAGAAACTGAAAAATTACTTACCAAATGTACACACTATCTATTAAAATATAAACAAACTACAAGTAACTAATACTAATACTCCTTATCTGATCACAATAAATAATAAAAAAAAAATTAAAATTAGGAGAAACAAAAAACGCGCCCGTCTAGTTAGAAGTTTCCCGCCTTTTTTCAGCCACGTCTTCAGTATTTTTATTTGTATCATTTTTAGGATTCCGTACCCAAAGTGTAAGTCGGGACCCTATCAGTATGCCTCCGCTGTCAGTCTGTATGTCACCAGGCTGTATCTCATGAACCGTGATAGTTAGATAGTTGAAATTTTCACAGATGATGTAGTTATATTGCCGCTCTAACAACAAATAATAACTAAAAACAGAATGAAATAAATATTTGAGGGAGGCTCTCATACAACAAATTGGTGTTTTGCTCTATATTTATAACAGCAATAGGTAGATGCTTAAAATATTCACAGAACATTAAATTGTTTATAAAGTTAAAAAATAAAATATTATAAAATTAAAATATTTAAGAGCGGCATGACATCACAGACGTGATTTTTCGTTTGATATTTATTAATAATGGCAACTCTATGTAATGTGCTATCTTCAAATTGAAGTTTGGAGGTCAGCATGTAGAAACCGATGCAGTCTTGAGCCGCTCTTTTTAGCTGGTCATAAAAACGATATATTGCTTAATGACTACATGACCCACAAAATGGACAACCACAAACAGGTGGACATCATCTACACCAATTACAGCAAAGCGTTTAATCAGATTGACCACAGACTTCTCATACATAAGCTTCACTGCATTGGAACAAGCGGTGACTTTCTGCGCTGGTTCTCGTCGTACATAATGAACCGCTCTCAAGCTGTGGTAATAAATAACTATATTAAATCAAATTTCACTTACAAAAATTAATCGACTGTGTCATCCGGTGGGACTCGAACCCACGTCCCTTCGCTATCCGGGCGAGTGCTCTTACCAACTAAGCTACAGAGGACATTAGTCAGTCGACGAATTTTTGCAAGTGCTTGCTACGCCAGTGAGCCAGTGAAAATAATTGCTTAAGTTATAAAAATATAAAAGGTTAAGCTGATTTCATCTTAACTGATGGTTAAATATTTGTAAAAAAATTTCCATTGGATGCATGCGGGTACATTCCCCAAGTATTGATGAAATCGAACGCCGGCTCACTGGCGTAGCAAGCACTTGCAAAAATTCGTCGACTGACTAATGTCCTCTGTAGCTTAGTTGGTAAGAGCACTCGCCCGGATAGCGAAGGGACGTGGGTTCGAGTCCCACCGGATGACACAGTCGATTAATTTTTGTAAGTGAAATTTGATTTAATTTCGTAAAAACTTGCAAAATAATTGCTTAAGTTATAAAAATATAAAAATAACTATATCTCGAGCTGGGTTCCTATCCCTAGTGGTGTACCGCAGGGATCTTTCTTGGTCCCTTGCTGTTTGTCATCTTTATTAACGACATCACCTCATGCTTTCAAACCTCCCATCTTCTTTGTTACGCAGACGACATGAAAATCTATGCCACAATTAATACACCAGGCGATGTTGATGCTCTTCAGGCTGACTTGTTACGACTTTGTGATTACTGTCACTTGAACAAATTAGATGAACCCCTCCAAATGCTTTGTTGTCACATTTAGCCGCAAGTGAACCACTATCATGCACTCCTACGCATTGAAAAACCAGACTTGGCTTCGTAAAACTTCTATCCGCGATCTAGGAGTAATGACACCAAGCTATTGTTTAATGAGCACATTGACAGCATCTGCGCCAAGGCGTCAAAGGCTCTCCGGTTTGTAATGCGAAGTTCTGTATCTTTTAATAAAATTAAAACAATTAAAATATTGTACTGTACTTTTGTCCGTAGCCACCGTAAGTACGCATAACAGATCTGACTTATATCGATCGTCTAAAAAGCATACAGAGGAAATTTATTAGGTATATTTGTTACTGCACTAGTCAACTATAGCTCCGACATATACCTAGAACTTTGTAGAAAACACCACATTCTCCCCCTTATCATCAGACGTCAAAGTGCCGATGCTACTTGTCTGCTTAAAATTATCAGAGCAGAGACAGACTGCCCGAACTCCTCTCAAAAATTAATTTTCATGCTCCGAGAAGGGTGCTGCGTCACAATGGGCTCAATTCAAATGCGCCCTGTTCAGAACTATCAAGTGTCAATATTCAAATTTATTTGTAATTAGAACACCTAGTACATAATGTGTAACAATAGATGTCGGGGCACGGAGTTGACTCGCGAGTCGCGATATAGGCCGATTTCATCGGATACATAAGGTTGTATGTCAGTTCAAAAATACACTCCAGTTCATCAGTACATCAAGATGTTGTAATAGTGCAAGTTCAGTGAATATAGTGTCAAGTAAATGTTGGTGTTTTATTGGTACCCTTAGCAGGGCCGCGCCGCCCCTGTGTGCGAAGTGTGCGGCGCACACAGGCGCCAAGACAGGGGCCAGAGAGGGGCGCTGCGCCGCCACTGCCCCCCAATAAGGGCTCAATTCCAATGCGCCCTGTCTAAGATTAAATTTAGGTTTAGTCTCTCTCTTTCTCTGACAAACAAATGAAAAGAGACAGACTATATTAATTTAGTAACGTCAGACTAAACAGCTGTCCGTTGCTAAGGAAATTAGAGAATCCATAGACAATTTAGGAGGGATGTCATTCGATGACAACTAAAATTAGATGAAAACACGCAAAAACGTGTACAAATACGTTATAAATCGCATCACTTAATTTGACGTTTCTAAATTATTGTAGTCTGTCTCTTTTCGTTTATTTGATAGAGAAAGAGAGAGACTGAACCTAAATTTAATCTTAGACAGGGCGCATTGGAATTTAGCCCATAGTCTGTCTCTTTGTTTGGAAGAGAAAGAGAGAAACTGAACCTAGATTTAATCTTAGCCAGGGCACATTGGAATTGGAATTCACCCAATAACCCACTACATGTACCGACTGTTAATACAACCTACTGGCATAAGAGTACCACAGAATACTGTTGTTGTTTAGTGAATAATTGAAACTGTAAATCTTCCTAAAATAAATAAATACCTACTTGCTTCTCAGTGCTCAGTTTGTGCTCGATATGTAGTCTTTTTTTATGTTATACTACTGTTATCTGTAAAGACCTATAAGTGGTTTAATTGTTTTTTAGACTGTACTTTTATCATCCATTTGTAAACCCTGGTTTTCCTAAAATAAATAAATAAAATGTTTCGGGACATAGAAATCTCTTTCTAAAATAAAGATTGGCCAATTTAAGGAATAATAATACTTCGTTAGTTTTTCGTTACTTTCTTTATTGTAAGTTGTATTTATTTAAAAAAAATGAAATCAATCTCTATTTTATCCTACAAATATATTTTTTTATCTATAGCCTGACCAGAAATATATGGGACCTCGCACCTAATTTCTTTTACTGGCAACAGAAACCTCAAATCGTCATTGACATGTCATCAGTTGTCATAATGATAAGTGTCAATGTGGACGTGTAATCTAATTTCCGACCAAGTGAAATTTTTATGTGATAAAAATACCGAAAACTATTCGTTCTCGTAAATGAAAAGTGGTTTCACATGTCTTGTAGTATTATTCTACTAGAAAGTCTATGTGATCATCACAGTTTCTTTAAATTAATTACTGATATAGTTGTCAACACGAATTTTTGGTACGTCATATAGTGCGAATAGTGAAAATTGGTTACTGGTGGCTACGGGGAATATTTTAATAACAATTTTGAAAAATGATTACAATAAATACTTGTATTGAGTTCTATTTTTTTATTTCAACCCTACTTGGATATTACAACAAAAATAGTTCGTAGTTGTCCAAGATTTTCTATACATTATATACAATTATGATAACATTATAAATAATATCATTGAGAGAAACAAAATGGATTAATGTTTCTTTTACCCGTTAGTGGTTCTGCAAAAATAATTGTGTTTTGGTCTAAAATTCAAGGCCAATATTACAAAGAGTAACTGAATTCAATAAGTACTCAATTTGCGAGTGTTCTGTCATGTTATTTTATCGTAGAATCTGTTATCATTAAGCAGCAGGCAGAAAAAATACAGGAATATAAACATATAAAAAATATGTTTTTATGTTCAGTTGCCAATCTACGCTGGTATGATTATACCGAGTGTTGTCATATAAAGTGGATTCGAAGCGCCCTTAATTTAGGTCCCATATATTCCTGGTCAGGCCAAATTTCGGGGCAAAGTAACCCACCCTTACCGGTACCACAGAATAAATAATAGTGCCCGGTACTTATTCTTCGGGTCATAGACACTTACACACCTAAACTTGCACAACTACAATAAAATTATGTATTTACTTATATTAATCTTTTTAAAGTATCCAATATATAATTATTGTAAGAACCGATTTTCGTATTTTTGTACAAGCCGTTGTTGTCGATCATGAATAAACTCAATGACGGACTTAACAATCAAAGAGACGGCGGAAGTACCTATTAGCTTAGCCCGAAAGGACTCGAAGTCTCGATCCGCTTCCCACACAGTACCTACTGATGTAGTATTGAAGAAACAACATGCAGCAGGCAATCATTTTTGGTTTGGGTATATTTTTAAAGTAAGTGTTTTGTTTCCTTTCTTCGTGTAAAACGGCCTACAGCGGTGCGGTAGAAAATATTTTTTTGTAAAATATTGTGACTTCCCAGCTGGTCTGTACAAGTGTTTGGACACACAGCTGTTTTGGTTCTTGCAAGAGGAGGTTCAAAGGGAATCCGTTTGAAAAATCTTCAGACTGTTGGTGAAGTGACCCTCCTAGCGCGTGCTATCAAAACTTGTAAGGAAGCAGGACTTTATGACGTCACAGTATCCACTGATCATCCGCTCATCGCACTTGAAGCTATAAGAAGTAAGATATCCTCACTCACATCACGTACCTAGGTACTACACCTATTTATTTTCTATAATGAGTTGTAGTTTTTCAGCCCAACAGTATATTTTTCTTATAAAATATCACAAATAACCGTTAATATGGTTTCGTATCCGTTCTCCTGAAAAGGAACCCTTATAGTTGATGATAAAATGACTTAAGGGTTCCTAATACTATTTTTCGATTTAATGCTCTATTTACGAAATTAAACTTTAAGGTCATTTTTTGTTACCTTATTTTTTAGCTATTATCGAACAAATCTTTCTATTGTGCTACCATCGTCCTTCGTGGAGCCGTTTCTAAGCTTTTAAGACAATCAAACTTCTGATCGGGTTACAATTGATAATTCATATTTAAAGTAAATTTTTGTTATTATAACCGTGAACTCCTAAATAACTTTGCCATTAATTATTTTTATAATAAAAAAACAACACAATCGTTCTACAGTCAAAGGTGATAATAACGAGCTAACATCGCTACTACCACAGATTAGTAAGAGTATGTCTAAAGACAGATAGGAAACGGCCCTTTTTGGGCGCCTGAGTTAGTGGAAAATTTTGACAGCTAGCGCATGACCGATGACAGCTGTTTTTTTTGATCATGGCTTCTCTGGCACAGATGATATCTTTGCTCACTAAATTAACGTTATCGTTATTGAATAGGTATTTAATAACGGTACTTACTATACAGTTATATTATTTTTGGCTCAGGAAAAGGGTTTGTCACACTGGATGCGTTCTGCGATCAGGTCAAAGTAATTTCAGCCCACACTAAGAATGAGCAACATTGACCTGACCGCAGAACGCATCTAGTGTGACAAATCCTGAAAATAAAACAGTTAGAAACACTGGAAAAACTTGTATTGTTAAAAGATACAATCAAAATATAATGCAGAACGGAATTGCTAAGACGTATCATAAATATTCAAAGTTTACAATAATTATGTATACGTAGAGCGCAATTGGAGAACTATAATAACTAACCTACATTAAATAAGACTAAAACTACATTTAGTAGAGTGACGACTGACATAATTACTGTACACTCACACCTAACACAAACCGTTACAGATTTCATCATAAGTTCCAAAGTTTTAATTTTATAGCTTACCGTTTAATTGTGAGAAAAAATGTACAATGTAGTTTTATTTATCCCTCGCAACGTTGTTTACAAACAATCAATTGCTATCTCGATTGGATTCAACTGATAACTGCATCTGAAGTATTATAAAAACAAACCATACAACGACTAAACTTCGGTAGAGTTCTCTCGCACTCTTGTCTACCTACTAACCACTTTAAAGCATAAAATACTAACACAACAACGGGCGTATTTTTAAATAAAAGACGACGCTAGGTGAAAAACATTTTTGCTCTTTTAAGGTGCGAGAGACCTCGACAGTACATAGATCTAAGATTAAGAGACAGACAGACACACTTTGCATTTATAATATTATTGTGGATAGAGACCTATTTGTTCAATATTGTACAATTTATTAACTTACTAAAAATATTAACTATTTTAGCCAAATAAATTATACAGACTGTCTCAAAAAATAGTGTCAAGCTAAGCCAAGAATTTAGTTACAGTCGAGCCGAATCCTATAGTTACGTATGACGTTTGTCAAATTTTTAATTTCAATTTTCTAGCATTAAAAATGATAATAATATTAGGAAACAATTTGTGTAGGTTAGAGTTGTTATAATGTATATCTTTTGTTTGTAATTAGTTGGTATTTCTGAATTTTGATTTGAAAAGATGGCGACGTAACAAGGTTTTAGCGACCTGTGGTTGAGCTGTCATACGTAACTTTAGGATTCGGCTCGACTGTTATAAACTTAAATCAGTATCAACATTAAAGAAAACTATTTGCAACAAAAAATACATAAAGGTTTAATTAAAACTATAGGCTAATAACAATGCCAAAATCACACAGTACACCATACTAGTAATTTTAGAATACTTCGATGTATGTATATTCGATACATGTATATTGCACACTGATTATGATTAACTGGCATGGAAGAGAAATTATTATAAAAACGAACATAAGTTTGAAAAAATATAAAACAAACATGCCATACAACAACAAACATGCATTAGCTAAACTCCTATTAATTTATACATGCGGAATACATACAAATGAGTAACGAGACGAAAAGGATATTATGATAATGATGAGTCCGAGAATCATGTGTATGTATATATATATATATATATATATATATATATATGCATCATCATAATATCCTTCAGGTTTTGTGAAAGTTACAATAAGTGTACAATGAACATCAAATAGTGACAGTTGTTACAGAATCATTAAGCATTTGACGACTAAGTTTGCCTAACTAACGTTATAAAAATAGGCACTCAAATACACAACTTAATTAAGTAACAAGTAAAGAAGAAAACATAAATAATAATAACATTTGAATCTGAAGATGTGATACATATTGAAGGGAACAAGAAAAATATCAGGCGGTTTTTTTGATACTGCATAATGGGCGACCTGAATGATCATTTCTCACATCTGCAAAGATTCATTTTATTTGTTCAATCTTTAGAACTTTCTATTTTATTATGATTATTTCAGATCAAGCGGGCAAGTATGGCATGTTTCACACAATATGAAAAGTAATTTGATGAATAAATTTATGGCAGCACATTACACCTCTGTAGCTTCTTTAGTATGTGTAGATAAGTTAGCTTACATTATTTGTATTGGTACCTTTTTCATACTATTTCACTGAATATAAAAAGTTCTTGAACTACTCACATAGTGAAGGAAATGGTTTGGTTGGCTGCCTCGAAAGAATTTCTGCTGGTGTAAACAATGTTGGACCACAAATCAATAGCCTTCTGTTGTTCTGTATATATTTTTCTTCAAAATGAAGTTGGCAAACCTATAAAATAAACATACACAGGATGTGAGTGCTATGACTGTTAAATAGTGAATAGAGAATAACAAGATGATCTTCTGTTCATCAGGATTATTGAAAAAGCTTTCTTAGTATAATTTACTAGGTGTGTTATGATACTACACAGGATCTTTCTTCGCTTTAGAGGCAGGTGTATCAATTTCTAGGTATTTCAGAGATATCATGTGTATCGATAAATGTAAACTTTAGAACTAACCTTGCAGTGAATAAGCTGATCTTTAGTGAGTGATGCTAGTTCGGGAACAATAGGAATAAGATATTCCATCCAAATTGCTCGCAATCGATCAGTACGAGGCAACCGAAACGTCCTGATGGACTTCCTCTTGTTGGATGGGCACTCCGGAATCACGCAGAATCTCGGCATATCTGAAAGATAAAAGATCAAACAAAAGAGATTTGGTTAATAACAATTAAAACAATTTGCAAGAACTTAATAGAAAATGCAAATAAATAAACGGCCGAATTCGAAAACTCAATGTCAGATAGGGCTGCCAACAACTAAATATGTTTTTCCCTAAGCATTCAAAAATATACCGCTCCAGAGTAACCAAAGTCATCTAAAAGATGATGAAATTGTATGTATTGTCTTCTTAATAGTGCATTAAGGGTCATTAAATAATAAAATAAAATAGTCAAAGCTTGTTTTTGATGTAATACACCAGCATTTGCAAGCAGTTCAATGATGATACCGACAGTTGAGTTAAGTATGTCAAAAGTTACTATAATTATCTTAAAATTGTTGTGTTTTACATTTTTATTTACAAAATTCATATTATTCCTTAAATATTTTCTCTACTAAATTCCCCTTCCACCGTTATAATTACCCTAATATTCAGGAAGATTATACCTAAAGTGGTAACCCTCATTGAAAATACTTTTTTAGTTCTGAACTTTATCACCAGATGTCGTATCGCTACATAGTCTGTGCGAAATGTGGATCCTGATTTTTGCATAGATTATAATGCGCTGCCCACTAACTCTATGTCATCTCTATGGCCGTTTCCACCCCGTGGCTACTACGTCTAACGGAACCCTACACTGCGCGTGCGCGTGGCCCGACACGCATTTGGTCGGTTTTATTTGAAAATTCCATGCAAAATATGGTCGAAATTTAGTCCTATGACTAGTAGTGTCTGACATAAAAAGTATTATTGCATACATGCAAGCTAGCTGTCATTTTAACATTGACATTTGACACTGACACTATGATGAGTGAGTGAGAGAAGAGATAATCGTAGTGTTGTTCTATAGAAGCGAAGTCCATCTAGAAGATTGCTAAAAATACACATGCATTTAATGATTATCTAGTTTAGTGACGATATCATAAAAAATCCTTTAATCATATTATTGATGTTTCATTTGATTTTAAAAACCATAAAAATGTAAGTAAGAAAAATGGCAACTTAAGCTTTTGTTAGTAAAATTGTGTTTAATTAATCAAAAGATTTTTTATCTACTTCTTTATTTAGACTATTGTTTTATGATATACGTGCTTAGTAAGATTGTGTTTGGATAAACATACTCACTAAGATTATTTATCAACTTCTTCATTTAGACATTTTGTATTTTGATATACGTGCTTAGTAAAGTTGTGTTTGGATAAACACACTCACTAAGATTGTTTATCTACTTCTTCATTTAGACGTTTTGTATTTTGATACAACATACAACACTATAGACGTCAGATATTTTTTTTTAATTTAGAATATGGCAAAGGCGTGAAGTCGTCACATCCTTACTCTTGTACTTACGCTCTTTTAGAATTAAGAGTATTTAAATAATTTAATTCAAGGGAAATATATGGAAAGAAATGAAAAAGAAAATACATGTATGCCTTCTTTTTGATGTACTACAAGGAAAAAAAATAAAAATGTGCATGTAATTTTTTTGAAATGTTGTCAGTTGTCCTCAATCAATCTGGAAGCCAGATAACACTAAGCATACAAAAGTACTCTGTGCAAAACTCTGTGTGAAACTTTGATTATTTTTAAGATACCAGCTTGCAAATTATTAATTTTTTAGGGCTGCCAGTACTTTACCGCACAAATACAGGCAATTTCAAATCTTGCGTTATTTTTGGGACTTCCTATATATTATATAATCGCATGTGCAACTATAGTGTTTAAGTATTAATGTGCCAAAAAAGTAGTTAATTTCTATGATATTTTTTTTGTTCCTGACTGCACCTTACTTCTGTCTGTTCTGTAACAGCTGGAGCTGCCATCGCTCGGAGAAGTCGTATCACCGCTGTAGACTGGGCACCATCAATTTGGGGAGCAGCTGAATTTATGTCAAAGAGGCCCGAAGTAAAAGTTCTCATGCTATTGCAAGTAACTTCGCCATTCTCAAAACCGCAACGATTGACTGAAGCCATTAGGAAACTAAACTACCCTATTCCTTATGACTGCGTGTTTTCTGTGCTCAGGTAAAAGACGCAATAATAATACCTATTATTGGGGTTGTGCCTCAATGAGCATATGATGTTAATTTTAAACTTAAATTCGTTTACAGAAGCTACAAACTTCGGTGGCAACAACGTGGAAATAAATTTCATCCCATTAATTTTGATATTCACGCCAGACCAAGACGTCAAGACTGGCATGGTGATTTGATAGAAACTGGGGCATTTTACATTTCGAGGCGGTATCTTATAGAAAACGGGCTCTTTCAAAATAAGAAGTAGGTAATATTGTTATCTAAACTACTTAGGTCCTTTGGAGCACCCCACACAAACAAAGTTTTATGGACAGGCGGCGAAGATAATCGGAAAAAGTAAGTAAATATGCGTCAAAAATATTTAGGTATGTTATCGTTATCTCACAATTTTTTTTACATAACTTCAGCCTGAGCGCCTTAAGCGGCGGCCGCGTGATCTCCCCCATCTTGCCCTGCGTATCTTGTTACTTGCGCGCGCGCAATCGCCATTCGCCGGACATCTTTTTTATATCTGTATTTTTTATTTTTTGGCTACTTTCACCTCCTTTCAGGATTTCGGTACCTTTGTTTCTGAGGCCTTACGGACATCGACAACCAGTTGTCGATGTCCGTATTTTCGAACGTAGCCGTCTCTTTCACTCACGATAGAATGACAACGCGAACGAGCGTAATAGCTAGACTCGAAAATACGGACATCGTCAACAGGAGTAGGGCCTCTGAACCGAAAGCAACAAAGCCATTTTTTTTAATATGTAAGATATATGTATTCTAATGGTATTTTAACTTGGATATCGCTCACCATAGTTTCTTATGGAACCGTTTTGACCTCGAGATGCTAGAGCTATAATATATCTTACTAGCTATTATTTTAATTGTGTGGTGGAATTCCTCGAATAATGTGCTAAGCTGAAAACAAATCATTTACCTATTAAATCTGGATTGCTTTTCCCGCCCTGCTGTGAGAATGAGAAGCCCTTTAAGCTGCTTTTTGAAGATATATTTCAAGTGTAACTTGAGGGTGAGCAAACAAAGAATTTTAGTGGTCCCCACTAAGAAAAGAAAGCCCACCTTTCTCTTCTCGCTTCCCTCGTAAAACTTCTGACAGCAGGGACTGTTTGACAGTGACAACGTCAACAACGTATGAAATACATCAATGTATAAATTAAAATACTGAAAACGAGGCTGTATAGACTGGATCCTTTGCCTACCCAGAATGGGTGAATGAAACTAAAAAAAAAGTCAACGATTGACACTGAACTGAAAGTGGGAGGAAATTCTGGCATTTTTTGTAATTTTCATCGGCGCAAGCGCATCCTAATACTCTCATTTCCTTGTTTTTAAATTAACAAGGATTGTTTTTTTTACAGTTGCACAACCGTAGAAGTTTTTGGCACTGAAAGTTTAGAAGTTGATACTTACTACGATTTGCAAGTTGCGAACGCCCTACTTAGATCTAACTTAGCAGACTAATGTTTTGGCTGGGGGAATTAAGTAGGTAATTACTATTTGTTGTTTTTGTAGGTATTGCAAACGAATGTCAGTTTCACAAGCTAGGTAACTATAAAAACGTCCTAACTTAACTTAACTTAACTTAAAAAACTTGTTAACGTGGTTTATTTATTAAGTGTACCTAAATGAATAATTCATGTAGACACAGTTGGTTTTGCATTCTTTTGCTTTCACCAAAACCAATACCAATCTTAAATGTATAGTGCTGGTAAGAAACATTAAGTTTATTATCAATAACCAGTTTATTTAAAAAAATGTAGGTACCTAAACTTTGGGGTTGATTGTTATTGCAGTACCTACTACTCAAAATGCCAAATAGCAGTACTAATACAGTGACATATGAAGAACTAGAAGCCACAGATGTGATCAGTGTTGAACTAGTACCGGAGAGAAAAGGGCTGATACTCAAACACTGTGAATATTATGTGAGCTCCCGGAGACATGGTACTACTGTAACTAGACGATATAATGACTTTGCTCAGCTATATGATGTCTTGTATGCAAAATATCCTTATCGGTGAGTAACTTAAACTAACACTACAAAAATCCCCTAACTTGTAATGACTTTGCTCAGCTATATGATGTCTTGTATGCAAAATATCCTTATCGGTGAGTAACTTAAACTAACACTACAAAAATCCCCTAACTTGATTTTTGATTAATCAAAGTTTTACCTCATACAATAGTAACAATGATTTACAATCATATTTTAGTTTCCTTTTTTCTTACACATTGTTCAGTAAGTTAGCTATGTAGTGTATATTTTTTAAAATGTTTTATTTTTATTTTAGAACAAATATTAGTGATGGCGATGCAATTATCTAACAACTGTTTACTGGGCACCTGATATTGTTTGCGCATATGTTCTTATTTTGCCTTCTTTAGTTAGACCATATAAAAAAACTTATATTGTTGAAAAATGTGTTTTATCATAAGTACGCCCACTGCTGAAAATAGGCGGATATCGACTTTCAATGGACCTAATCGGGTTACTATGATCTTTACAAAGTCATATTCACGTCATGTTGTAGTGTAGGCGAACGCCCTATGATGCGTTTTTATCGAAGAGATTCAACAATTCAGAAGTTTTATATTCCAATAGCCATCTTTGCTTATTTATGCACAGTGCTAGGAATGTTCGTTACGTTTAGTAAGCTTTGCATACCTGGGCTTAAATCGTGGTAAAAAAACATTGGAGTCGCTGCTGTCATGATTTTCCTAAATTAAAGGATTATTTGACTTTTTTTGTATAAGTCCCTGCTAAGCGTTTGTCCTCAGAATCCTGATTATTATGATAGTTGGGCCGCTTATCCGAGACGTTGCCTGCGGGGGTAGACAAAAACGGGGGTCCTGTTTAAGCGGTACGGGCAGCGGGAACATCCAGCAGCGCTTGTCAATTGATTTGTGATTTGTGTTTTGAAATTCATATTCTTTTCAAAATTCAAATTACCCAATCAAAGCCCTGTTCTCGACCACCCGCGCGCCCCTGTACCCCGCAGTCGAGGTCTCAGATAAGCGTCCGAACTATATTAATTAAACCTAAGTGTCTTGATTAATCAGGAAGTGATTAATTAAGAAAATATAGGTACTTAGGTACTACATCCCCACTCGTGAGGTTATTAGAACAACTGATAATGTTATTTTGATTGATGAGAACAATATTCCCACAGCTCGTGAGATGAGAGGAAATGTGATAAACTAGGCGGATGATTTCATTATCGTGTTGCCTAACACCATTGTACAGTCGCGCTTATTAGATCAGACTATAGATTTTTGTTGTAAAATTGTCCCTATTACAACTGTTTAAGATGCATGCCGCAGTGCTTACCTTGACGTGCTTTTGTCCGTAACCTAGTAGGTAGTACCTACGTGTAATGCTATGTGATCGATCTACATAATATGTCAAGATATTTTGCGAGAGTAAAGTTAGCCTATATTGTTCCCATTGCTGGGCAAAGGTCTCACTCCAACTATGAGGAGGTACGAGCCATACTCCACCACGCAGGTTCAGTCAGTGCGGATTGCTGGAAGGGTGTCTGTAAGGCAAGTGACCAACTTTACTGTCAGATGTTTTCAAGGCGCTCAAGGGCTTTTGACTAGGCTTAAAGACTATGCTTGTCATGGACGTCACTTAAATTTCACTTAAATTTTGCGAGAGACCATACATTTATTATAACAAAGGGCGTTTTTATATTGCTTCTGTCTGTGGTTGTTTGCTCTTTCAGTTTCTCAAATTTTATAAATGAAAAATAAGCATTACAGGTAATCAAAAGTAGGGATGATGACCACAGTTTTAGGAATGTTACATTGAAAATCCTAATCGTTTCGCTCCCGGATAAAAATGAATCTTTTTCAACCATAATGCGTTTTCAAAAGCTTGCGCTTGAGTGAAATCCAATTTAGATCCTACTGTTTTACACAAGAAACTTTTTCCTATCGCTTGATGAAACTTGAAAAGACAGTGTTTTACCATCTACTTATTATGTATTACACCTAGGTAGCCATACCCTCTTCCACATTATCTATCAAATTGCGAACAATACTGTGTATTACGTGCTCGTGACGATAAATGTCAAGAACCGGTCTTATCCATGACGAATGAGACGAATCGATCGATAACACTTTTTTACTCAAAACAACTTAAAATTGCCGATGATTTTTAGTAACCTATGTTGTATAAAGTTACAGGTATAGTAATTGTTGTATGTAGGTAGGTTAGCTACGCCTAACCTTAATGCTATACACGAAAGGTGTTGATTACCTACCTATATAATACGAGTCGGTACAGTTGAAAAATCCTTTGATTATTAGTCTCCCTCCATTTTCAATTTGTCATCAACCAAAGCATTCTTCGCTTTGATGTTAGATAGTCTTGTAATGTCATCTAAGTTATGATCAAATAAATTGATAATTTAGTTATGAGATGATACAATACCTACGATCTTGTCTTTTTATTTCATGTATGTACAGTACACATCATATTTAACATGTTTATTGCAAAACGGCCTCTATTACAACAGCATAAGATACCACTTATACGTGTGGCAGACGGCAGTCACGCCACTAAACATCTCCTAAGGTCCCTGTGTTATCTTCAGGTCAGTGTGTCGCCTGCCGCCCAAACGCGTGGTAGTAGGTGGTGGTAGCCCCCGATTCCTGCAACGAAGGCGAGCAGCCCTCCAGCGATGGCTCACCCTTGTGGCTCGGCACCCAGTCCTGGCTCACGACGCGGACCTGCGCAGCTTTCTCTGCGAAACTGCTGCGAGGTTGGAGAAACCGAAGCACGATGAGTTCGTGTTAGCTGGCACTCAGCAAGACAGCTCTGTAAGAATATTATTTTACGTTTTTACTTGGTTCTACCAGTACTATTATTTATTCAGTGGTTCTACTAGGTTTTTGGTATAGTACCTATAATAGTTCACTAGTTTTGTCTCCACATAAATGACCATATCAACATCGGATGATAATTACAACTTGCTCTTAGATGTGTACAGTACAGTGGCCAGCACATCAGATTTTACATTTTTGTTGCAAAATAACCCCTATTATAACTGCGTAAGTTACCACAGTGCTGTGACGTGCTGTCTTTAATGCTTATTAGGTTTCCTAAAAAATACTTGTAAGAAAAATGTGATGAAATTGAATCAATAATTGTGCCGGATGACACTCGTTCTGGTGTGGTGCGAAGAGGAGGGAAGCCAGACACCCGTCTGCTCTGGTACGAGGGGCGAAATAATAACGCCTATGTCAGGTCACGGTAGTAAACAGCCAACCCAATTTTCTATCGGTGGACTGTATTGTGTACGGTGAGGTGGCTGTTCAGTTCTTCCTATGTGCAGAGTGTTTTCTTCCTAGTGTTCTTGCTTTTGCTCTTCCTTTTCCTTAGGAGAGATGTTTCTTCTTTGCTTGCTCTGGATCGAATGAATTTCACCGGCAACCTGCCTCTCTTTTATATCGTATTTTGGCGGGAAAATTCCCGCCAATTTGGCGCCGAGTGAGCAGGAAGTCGGTGCGAGCGAGAGGGGAGATGGCGCGCGCGTGATTTTCGCGGTCAAAAAGTAATACCGTGGAGAGAGCCGCGCGCCATCTCGCAATTAGAAATAGAGGGAAATAGAGCGGGCTTGAATTTTGAGTTGTAAAGTCAATACCGTAAAGAGAGCCGCGCCCTATTTCCCTATGACCTAATTATTTCTAAGTCCTCATATACGAGGGTGTGTACCTAAATTATTTGTGTACCTAATCCCTCCCGGCTGTTACTTTATTTATTTACAAACACATAATACATAATACAATTTCAACACAAACAGAACAAATTACAAACTTATAAATATTTACAAACGGTCATACCTACAAATCAATAACAATAACAAAACAATACTATCTACTATCTACATCGTGGACGCCGTCCTGTACATTCTCCCGCCGTGTGTCGCAGCGCAGTGGGAGACGCACACTTATTTCGTGGAAGGGGCGGCGTCCTTTTCTTCAATCTGTAGGTTGACTAGCTTCTTGGTGGGGCGCCGCAGGATACCTCCTCGGGTCAGCACATCCGCAGCTCGTACGACGCCGTCGGGTCCCGGGTACACAGCGGTAACTCGTCCCAGCGGCCAGGTGTTTCGTGGCAAAGTGTTGTCCACGATCAGCACGACGTCACTCGTCTTTAGTTCAGGACCATGGCCGCGCGGCTCCCGCCGTCCTTGAAGTTCGGGGAGGTATTCTCGTATCCACCGGCCCTAGAACATGTCTGCTATTCTCTGGGACGCCCTCCAGTGGGTCTTGCCCAGTAAGTCTCTGTCTTCAAATTGCCCCATGGCTGGTTCATGTGCAGGCTCCGGCAGCAGGAAGTGATTCGGCGTCAGTGTTTCGGGTTCATCTGGGTCGGCCGCGACGTGGGTAAGCGGCCGACTGTTGACGGTGAATTCCACTTCTGCGAGGACCGTGGCCAGGACTTCGTCACTGGTGGAGCGCCCGTTCATCACTGTCGATAGCGCTGTCTTCACTGTCTTGACCAGCCTTTCCCAAGCGCCGCCCATGAATGGCGCGCCCGGCGGTATGAAGCGCCAGGTGATACGGCGTTTGCTGGCTTCGATTTCAGTCGCGCTGTCGATGGCTTGTCGTAGTTCCCTCTCAGCACCGTGCAAATTGGTCCCGTTGTCCGAGCAGATCTCCTTTGGGCAGCCCCTCCTCGCGATGAATCGCCTTAGCGCCATTACCGCAGAGTCGGTAGTCAGCGTAGCGGCGAGCTCCAGATAAACCGCCCTGGTCGTGAGGCACGTGAAGAGGGCCACGTAGCGCTTGTGCGTGGCTCGTCCGACGGTGACTTGCAGCGGCCCGAAGTAATCGAACCCTGTGTAGGAGAAGGGTCGTTGATGATGGGCAAGCCTGCAGGGCGGATGGTTCCCCGTAGGCGGTGCTGATAGTGCTGCTCTTCGTATGCGACAGTGAAGGCACTCCTTGATTATCTTCTTCGTGGTGGGCCGAAGTTGCAGGATGTGGAATCGCTGCCGACACTGGTTGTTGGTGGCTTTCACTCCCTGGTGATGACCAGTGAGATGAACGTGCGCGATGTAGAGTCGCGTGACGTGGTGACGTCCATCCAGGATCGGCGGTCTTCGGTCTACTTCGGGTATTCCTTCTGCAGCGTCTATTCGGGACTTCAGAGTGACAAGGCCGTCGTTCAGTTCAGTCGCCAATTTGTTCAATCGGCTCTGGCGGTTGACCTGATGTCCTCTTCTCAGGTTTTCTATGTCTTCTTCGAAGGCGTCTTCTTGACTTGCCTTGATGAGAATCTTCTCGGCTTCAATGATAAGTTTGGCGGGGATCTCAATCAAATATTTGTCTTCTTCTTGAACCTTTGCAACCAGTTTCTTCGTTCTTCTATCGACGTGCTGAGTACCCCAGGATGGATCTTTCTTCTTGTTAGGCTTGGTTCTTGAGAAGAATGTTGTGTGTTTCTTCGTCTTCAGTAGGTTGACGAACTGCAGAACCCTGGCTGTCGTGCGGACCAGGCGTTCCCATCGCGAGAACTTGGTCACGTTCGGCCCGACCTGTGATGCGGCCGAGGTCTTCTCTCTGAGGTTCAGTGTTCGCTCTTCCCCTGTGGTCTCCGGAACAGTCTTCTTTTCTTCCGGCCATGTCGTCCAATCGTCCCTCAGGAAGCTGGGGCCGGTGAACCACCTGTGAGTATCGTCGAAGTCTTTTGGCACGTCCCGCGTTGCGTCGTCAGCTACATTGAGTTTCGTGGGAACCCAACGCCATTCCTCTGTCTTGGTGTTTTCTTCAAGCTCAGCGATCCGGTGGGCGACGAAGGGCTTGAATGACCGGGATCCGGTTCTCAGCCAGGTCAGGACCGTTTTGCTGTCGGTCCAGAACGTTCGGGACACTGGCTTCCGATCGTGTTCCTCGATGACTGCTTGCGCTATCCTGCTGCCCATCACCGCTGCCTGTAGCTCCAGCCTCGGGATCGATGTCACCTTCAGGGGAGCCACTCTTGCCTTAGCCAAGACGAGCGGAGTGTGGATGTTCCCGTCTTCATCTTCAATACGCCAGTAGATCGCGGCTGCGTAGGCGGCCTCGCTGGCGTCGACGAACGCGTGGAGTTCGATGTTGTTGCTGTGGCTGTAGTTCGGGTAGCACCGGGGTATGCAGACCTGGTTCAGTTTCTGGAGGTGTGTTGTCCACTGATCCCATTCCAGAGTCAGGTCTTCTTCTAGTTGCTCGTCCCACGCCGTGCTTCTTCGCCATATCTCCTGGAGGATCTGCTTCGCCCTCATGGTGACAGGTGAGGCTAACCCCAGGGGGTCAAATAGGGACATGACGATCTTCAGGGCTTCCCTCTTCGTCGGCCTCTTCTGTAGGATGTCTTCAGGTAGGCGCGTCAGGTCCAAGTTGAAGCCCAAGTGGTCGCTCGACGTTCTCCAGATGAGACCCAGAACTCGTTCCGTTTTTCTGTCTTCCGCCAGGTTCATGTTTTCTTGTCTATTCCCCGGGTCCAGTTGCTGCAGTACCACATCAGAGTTCGATGTCCACTTCCTCAGATCAAAGTGTGCTCGCTTATGGATGTCTCTGACTTCTCTTGCGATCTTGACCGCCTGCTCTTCAGTCTCGAAGCTCTGGATGTAGTCGTCCATGTAGTGGTTGCGTTTGATCGCTTCAGCAGCTTCGGGATGTGTCTCGGCGGCTTCTTTGGCGTTGCGGTCCTTCACGTAGATCGCTGTTGCAGGGGACGAGGTGGCTCCGAAGATCAGTGACGTCATTCGGTATTCGGTGGGTGGAGCGTCACGATCGGTTCTCCACAAGTAGCGGAGCGCATCCCTGTCTTCTGGTCAGATTCTGTCTTCAGGAACATTTCGGTGATTTCCGCTGATACTGCGACTCGGTGTTGCCTCATCCTTAGCAGCACCCCAGGAAGTGATTGGAGCAGGTCTGGACCGGTGAGTAGGGTGTCGTTGAGTGACACACCCTTCGTGATGGCCGCTGCGTCGTGCACCATCCTGACCTTGTCCGGCTTGATCACCGGGAAGCAAGGCAGGTACCATGTTCTGTCTTCATTCTTCTGTTCAGGTGCACTTCAGCGTAGCCCTTTCCTATCAGCGCTTGCATCTGTTCGTGGACCTTGGCCTTTAATGTAGCATTATTCTCTATTTTCTTCTCAGTGGCACAAAGTCTTCTTAGCGCATAGCTTCTATTGTCGGGCAATTTAATGTCTGCCGACTTCCATAGCAGCCCAGTCTGGAAGCGGCCGTCTTCGAGGCGCTTGGTCTCCGCATCCAGTATCTTCAAGGCTTGGGCTTCAGGATCGTTCTGTGGTTTCTTCGGCGCGACTCCAAATGACTCTAGAGAGAAGAAGTTCTTCAGTTGTTCGTCGATTCTCTCTAGTTCTTCTGTTTCCGTCGTCACGTGGTTCACGAAGTGTACTCGCTGTCCAAGCATTCGCGCCTGTGCCCCGTGGAGGACCCAACCCAGCTTCGTCAGTGATGCGACTGGCTGCTGTCTGTTGCCGACGCGGGTAGTCTCCGCCAGGAGCAGGGGCCAATTGTCTTGCCCGATGAGTATTCCAGGCTTGGCTTGCTCGTAGGTGAGGTTCTTCAGGTCTTCAAGGTGTTGGCAGCCAGCCAGATCGCGTTCGTCGATGGTCTGCGGGGATAGCCGCAGCTGGTTGATGCTTCTGGCTTGTATAGTGTGCCGCTTTTTCTGGGCTCCCTGGATCGTCAGCTTGAGCCGCCTCGAAGATCCAGTTTCTACTTTCTGTTCACCGATTGCTTCAATGCGTAGTGGTTCTACTGGCCCTCGTAGTCCAGCTCGCTGTGCCAAGTCCTCGTCGATGAGCGTGATAGTAGAGCCGTCGTCGAGAAGTGCATATGTGTCGATTCTTCTCTTCGGCCCGACGACGGTCACAGGCAGTATTTTCAAGTACGCTTGAAGCTTCCTCGGCGTCCACGTAGAACTCACTACTTCACTCTTCTTTTCTTCTTTCTTCTGTTCACCACTCTTAGTGTAGTGTAGCAGCTGATGATGTGGATGGGGGCACCCGTCGATATTGCACTTCGTGTTGCGGCAGTGATGTATTCTTGTTCTGTACCGCAGGCAGCGAAAGCATAGTCTCTTCTCTTTGGCGAGGTCCCATCTTTCATTGACGTTTAGCTTCTTGTATTCTTCACAGTTCCCGATAGCGTGCCCTGTCTTCTCACAACATAGGCAGAGGTGTGTCTTCTGATCGGGTTCTGTAGTGTTCGTGTTGTAGGCCCGTTGTGGCTTCTTCGCTGGCGCGGCGTTGTCCGGTTGTTCAGGCTGTGCATAGGGGCCGCATCGTTCGGCCTCCCGGTTCAGGAAGCGCGACAGCTTGACGAGGTCCGGTTCTTCTTTATCTTGTTCGGCCGCGAAGTCGTACCACCGATATCGTACGGTGGATGTCAGCTTCTCTATTGTGATCTTCGTGATCTCCGGGTTGTACAGGTAGTGCCTCATCTTGATGGCACCCAGCGCTGCGACGATGTTCGAGACTCGGCTGGCGAAAATGCACAAGTCCCGTGCCGAGTCATGAGGCTTCAGTAGTGTTCGGACGACCAAACCTTGCTTCTAAGGTTTTCACGACGTCTTCTGGGTTGCCGTTGTACAGTAGGAGACTCTCTACTGCTTCCCTTGCCCGTCCTTTCAGGCTTCGGCGTAGGCGGGCGAGGTTCTCCAATGATGTCAACCTGCCTTTTGATTCTTCGTAAGCAGCTTTGAAGATTAACCATTCTTGATGTGATCCGGTGAATATCGGCAATTCAATGTTCATCTTCGGGTGACTCGCCCTTGCAGCCATAGTAATGGCGGCGGCCAGTTGCGCGATGTCACTTCTTGCTGTCTCGTTTCCTCCTGCCGGTGGAGCGCCGACGTGTGCCGTCTCGCTCACTCCCACCGGTGAGATGCCGATGTGTGCCGTCTCTTTCACTCCCGCCGTAGGACACGTTGCGACCTGCGGGGCAGGTGCCTGCGTCGGTATCGGCGGTAGTGGCAGCGGCTCCGGAATGTGTGGTTGTTCGGTGATAGCCAGCATTTGAATGCGACTATCGTTCTTCTAGGTGCCGGTGCGCTCGTTGTTGTCGCCGGGGTCGTCAATCACGGTGTCAAGGTCGTCTTCATCGGTGTCCGTTTCCGCCTCAATAGCCGCTACTTTGGCGGCGGCGAGCTTCAGCTGGATGCGCAGGAGCTCTTCTTTGGCCTTCAGTAACCTCTTGCTTCTTCGTGATGTTGCGGAAGGCGCTTTCTTCTGCGAGTGTGCCGCGGGCGGTTGCACCTGAGTGGGCGCAGCCGGCGGCGGTGCTGGTCGCTGTTCTCTTGTTTCTTCGTGGCGTTCTGGCTCGGCAGCCAGCGGACTGGACGCTTGACTCGTGGCCGAGGTATCCGGCATAGTAGTGCCAGTATACTCGGTTCCCGACGGTGTTTCCGTCTCTGACGTAGGCGCTCTCTCTTGAGTACGGGAGCGCGTGATGGGCATCTTCAATCTTCAATTCTTCAGTCTTCACACGTAGAATCCGGCTCGAAGGACCAGCAATGTGCCGGATGACACTCGTTCTGGTGTGGTGCGAAGAGGAGGGAAGCTAGACACCCGTCTGCTCTGGTACGAGGGGCGAAATAATAACGCCTATGTCAGGTCACGGTAGTAAACAGCCAACCCAATTTTCTATCGGTGGACTGTATTGTGCCTCTCTTTTATATCGTATTTTGGCGGGAAAATTCCCGCCAATTTGGCGCCGAGTGAGCAGGAATTCGGTGCGAGCGAGAGGGGAGATGGCGCGCGCGTGATTTTCGCGGTCAAAAAGCAATACCGTGGAGAGAGCCGCGCGCCATCTCGCAATTAGAAATAGAGGGAAATAGAGCGGGCTTGAATTTTGAGTTGTAAAGTCAATACCGTAAAGAGAGCCGCGCCCTATTTCCCTATGACCTAATTATTTCTAAGTCCTCATATACGAGGGTGTGTACCTAAATTATTTGTGTACCTAATCCCTCCCGGCTGTTACTTTATTTATTTACAAACACATAATACATAATACAATTTCAACACAAACAGAACAAATTACAAACTTATAAATATCTACAAACGGTCATACCTACAAATCAATAACAATAACAAAACAACACTATCTACATCGTGGACGCCGTCCTGTACAATAATCACAATTTTCACGTAGCTGGAGCGTGGTGAATATGACTTCGTCATGACTAACGTAACGAACTACCATTTAATTTTGTTTAATTTCAAATTACTCAATATGTACGTAGGTACCTATATTATTTTTTGCCACGGTTGCTTGATGAGCTTGTCATAGTAAAATGCGCGTTGATTTCAATTTACATCGAATAAAAAACAAACCTTTTTTAGAGAGAAATGTCTACCGAGGATATGCAGGCAGC
The DNA here is from genome assembly GCA_949316185.1 of Pyrausta nigrata. Lineage (NCBI taxonomy): Eukaryota > Metazoa > Arthropoda > Insecta > Lepidoptera > Crambidae > Pyrausta > Pyrausta nigrata. The sequence continues at coordinate 3,510,629 of OX438943.1, forward strand.
ATTCACGACGGATCAGGAGCAGCTAAGATTGGCTCTTTTGGGCATTGACAGGATATATCAGATATTCGATAGAGGTTGGTCCTTCGAATCGGCTAACAGTTTATTTTAAATTTGGATAGTCTGACTAATGTAAAATTATTAATTTTAGTCGAAAGCAGATGTGAAGCTGAGCGGGCAGATATACGGGAACTGGGAAACGGGCTTAATGCATTATCCACTCCATCGATAGCAGATGGTCCGAGATGGTCTCACGTCAAAGAAGCCATGAAAGCCGCAGCAGAGTATGTCAGATTTTGTTATACATATTCCACTTTCCATGCATTTCATCATCTTCATTCAGTGCCTTACTACAAACAGGTGCATAATAAACTCACATGCTTAGCTAATTCTGCACTTGCTTCATAGCGATTGATTTTATACTTATATCAATTTGATGTTTTCTTTTTACTTTTTGTGGTGAGGTTTCAGACTATGCTCCTCCCCTCAACCCAAAATCACGTGTAGTTTTTGTACAAATTAGTAAAGCATTATAAATATATCCAGCAGACAGGCATTAAGGGTGCTTTTTGGATCAGATATCGCGCTTTTAACGAAAAACCAAATACATATGACATCTCACTAAACCGCTTCTTCCGAACCCATTCTCCTCTTTCGAGCTTCACGTGATAGTTGCACGACCTCTAGATGTGGAGGAACTGTAGCAATATTACCTTCCAGTCTAGTGACAGAGCTTAGCGAGTCCCCAGTAGAAGAGATGGATTTCACAGAAGATGGGCCAGGGGGCAAGGTGTTACTGGCCCTGGACGCTCTAGGGGCGTACCGAGAGCTCTGTTCCCGACTGACCAGGGGTCTCCACGCAGAGAGGGCTGCTGCAGCCGCTGCGGCACCGCACACAGCTGCATCGCAACTGCTGAGGGAGCGGCACAGATACGCTCTTCGGTGTTCGCTAGAGGTGAGTGCGCAGATTGTTTTTAGAAGACTGCATTGAGAAGTACTATGCCCCGACTGATCAGCGGTCTCCACGTAGAGAGGGCTGCTACAGCTGCTGCAGCACCGCACACAGCTGCCTCGCAGCTGCTGAAGGAGCGGCACAAATACGCTCTTCGATGTTCGCTAGAGGTGAGTGCACGGAGTGTTACAATAAAGACTATATTGAGAAGTGCTGTGCTCTGAACTGACCAGGGGCTTCAACCGCCGAGAGAGCTGCTCCAGCCGCTGCGGCAACGCACGCGGCTGCCTCGCAACTGCCGAGGGAGTGGTACAGATACACCCTACGATATACGATACAGTGTTCCTTAGAGTTGAGTGAACATATTGTTACGACAGTGTGTCCCGTCACCGATCTCGGAGCCTTCAAGAAGTGATAGACTAGTTGCAACATTTTTCTCTATTACAAGACCTCGAAAATATACCAAAAAATATCACCTTTCCATACAAATGTACCTAGCCGATTTACTAAATAGTATGGGGAAGTGATTGGGATTACAAAGTTGATCCTATTAAGAAAGTGGTAGCAATTTTGTTTCTTAGTCACCACACGAGGGCTCCGACACCGGTGCCGGGACACATTGTATACAAATGACGGTCTTGAGAAGAGCTGTGCACCCAACTGACCAGAGGAATTCTTGATATAAGACTGTATTAAGAAGTGCTCTCGACTGACCGGGGCCTTCACACAGAGAGGGCCACGAATTGTACTATTACAATATACCAAGTGCAGTTGTAGCAGTTCTAAATTATAAAAATAACAGCATTATATTTTTGTGTTTACCCTCAGGAAGCTCGTATCGGGCGCGCGTACGCCCTGGCTGCGCTGGAGTCGCTCCCAGAGTTATTCCGCACGCACGGCACCGCCCACGCACGCATCGCAGCCCTGTGGGCCGACTTGCATACCGCGCTGCGTCACCCGCAAGCCAAGCCCACTGCCAAGTAGACTTACACAAGCCAGGCTGAATTCTCTAACAATATCAGTGTTATAAAAAAATAATTAAAAACAAAACAGTTGTCCTCTTTCAGATATCCCAGACACAATAACACAATCAATTTGTTATCGGGTAGCCCGCGGTCTCATGATCCTCGGGGAGTCAAAAGGTCCTGGTATTGTACAGCATTTTAAAAAACAAGAACAATCTTGACTAACCTTATCAATTGGGCATCAGATTCTCCATGCAAACAAAACGATTTGTTCCTACTAAAATGTACGTCCAAGTTCTTCCACCCTAAATGGGACCAAGTTACCTATAAGTGAAATATATCGACTAACTTAGTCTACAAGAGTTAATGATAGAGAATGTAACCTACTTCTTATTATATTAATTACCATCCGTCTTACCATGTCTAACTAATAACATAAATATTTTTATATAACTTAAGCAATTATTTTGCAAGTTTTTACGAAATTCAATAAAATTTTGCTTACAAAAATTAATCGACTACGTCGAATCCCACCGGATGGCACAGTCGATTTTTTTTGTGAGCGAAATTTTGTTAAATAACTAATAATTATTATTATAATATTGTTTAACACTTCGGCTAATTTAAAATGATTCTTTAACATCATGTAATCTTTCTGGCCGTCATTTAAAGGAGTGTTCAACACTAGTAGGTATTTTTTATTTAGCGGTAGATATAACCGAAGTGCCTTTTCGATCGAATAAGTGTGCAATGTATTTTAGGATAGGTAGTTAATTAAAAAATCCGAATATTGTACGGTGACTATTTTAATAAACATATCTTTTAGACAATAATTTAAGAAAGATAGAAGAAAATACTTCCTATGTCTGTTTTTTAATAAGTGTACTTTTAAACAATTATTAAAACAATACATAAGCATGAATTTAATATTGCCCACTACCTGCCTAAATAATAGGATCAGACCAAGTTTATTCTTCTCTGTGATATAAACTCGAATCATTATGAAAACAATTCGAAACTGTTTAGTTTTAGCTAGCACGATAAGTATTATAATTATGGAGTTTTATAATTATAAGTATAGCCTTAACAATATTTATTTGATATAGGTATTTTAGAGAAATATTATTTGACCATAATAATGAACAATAGCTTAGTTTGATATTTTATTTCTGTTTTTGTTATTTAATGAACTTTTTTGTTTACGTCAAAATATATAATTTGAAAAGAAAGAAACTCTTTTCATTTACTCTTTAAATCGACTTAACAACATGATTACATGACACGTGTGAAATTAACTACCTACCTGAATAATAGCATATTAGCCAATAGCCATGGTAATAGATAGAGTTCTACCTACTATGAAGGGCAGGGCTATGATGTGACTATGATGAAGCAGGGCGGGGACGCCCTACCGTATCAAACCTGACGAAACTATAAGGGTTCTTTGTCAGAACTACGGAACCCTTTAAAGTTTGTACAGAACACACAGTGCGCGTGTCCAACTCGCACTGGCCCGGTTTTTGAAATCAATGCTTGGTGACGGCAATCGCGAGATGATATAATAATGGGATCATTGCGATTATAAGATAATCTAAAAACCAAAATGTTTACAATTATTTCTACTCACGAAGATTGTCTCGTCCTTCTCCATGAAAAGTGTTTACAAACAGCCCTTTGTTATTCTAGTCACTGAGCAAGGATTGGATCATCACGACGCGATTATAACTAGTTTAGTCCGTGTCGGATCTCCCACGCAGATGGAGGTGTTCGTTTTGTTCGTCCTGTTGAGTGCTGTCGCTGCTGAGTATGCCCAAGATCTCGCGCATGTGGAGGAGTTCATAGAACAGAGGAGATATGTGCTGAAGAAAAAGTATCGTCCGCTGTACCACATCTCGGCACCATCGGGCTGGCTCAACAGCCCAGCAGGCTTCGCGTACTTCAAGCGAAGATACCACGTCTTCTACCAGTACCACCCATACAATGGAATATGGGGCACCATGCAATGGGGCCAGGCCGTCAGCGAAAACCTCGTTGACTGGGTGCACTATCCTCCCGCGGTGCTCCCGAAAGATTTCTACGACCGCCACGGCTGTTTCGCAGGATCGGCTGTTATACACAACAAGTACTTGACGATCTTCTACACCGGCCTCGTCCAGACTAAGAATGAAACGGTTCAGACTCAAAATATCGCCATCAGTGGAGACGGAATTATCTTTCAGAAGTATTTGTATAATCCTGTCATTAGACAACTCCCCTTTGAAACCGTTGAAATCAGAAATCCTAAAGTATGGAGGTTTCGTAACCAATGGTACATGATCCTTGGAACTTCGTCGGTTATCAGACAAGGACAACTAGTTTTGTACACGTCGCCTGATATGTTCCACTGGAAATATAACCGAACCATTGCAAAATCGTACGGAGATATGGGATACTTGTGGGAGAATCCCGATTTGTTTGAACTGGATGGTCAACACATTTTGATTTTATCCGTTCAAGGTATTCAAACTGAAGGTTACAGGTTCAGGAATTTGTACCAAACGGGATATGTTACTGGCAATTTTAATTACTTCTCATTACGTTTTGAGAATTTGGAAGTTTCGATGGCTACATTCACGGAATTGGACTACGGCCATGATTTTTACGCTGCTCAAACTTTGCAGGCTATTGATGGAAGGAGACTTTTAATCGCTTGGCTAGGAATGTGGGAGAGTGATTTCTTTGAATTGCATGATGGTTGGGCGAGTATGTTGACTATAGTCAGGGAATTGCGATTTAATGGCCACGGCCGACTTCTCATGACGCCGGCGAAAGAGATGTTGGAACTCCGAACTGAGATATTGGAAGATGCATGGTACAGCCCTGGGGAGGCGTTTTATGCGGGCAGCAAATCCTTTGAGTTGATAGTGAACGCTAGTTCTTCGTATTCAGATTGTTCTATAACTTTTGAATGGTTTGGGGACAAACAGTTCACTATATATTACGCTGCGGAACGCGGCCGGATAACCATAGACCGTGGAGGGATTGATGGAATAAGGAAAGCGGACTGGAGCCCCGTTGACCATCTTCACTGGCGTATATTCGTGGACGCGAGTTCGGTAGAAGTGTTCTGTGGTAACGGTGAGGTGGTGTTTACGAGTAGGATCTATCCAAAAAAAGGCATACTTATAAGGGTTGGTGGCGAAATGCAGTTACATATAACGCAGTACAAACTCAGGCGAAGTGTGTATTACGACGAGAAGCTTCGGTATTATTTGAAGAATAACTATGTGAACAAAGTAGGGTAAAGTGTGGTCCAAAACTACAAAAGCTATCGATGTCAAATTTCAATGGAAGAAAGGTTACTTAGCATAGCTGCATGTTGGTTTTAATAAGAGAATAGAATATTATTTGATTTTTTCAAAAGTCGAAATTGACCCATTGTATCCTGAGGGGACTGCACAGTGAGTCAAACATGGTAGGCTGCACAGTGAGTCAAATATAGGTAAATAGATGGGATATTGCTTAGTTAAATGTTAAATGAAATCTGTATTATAGGTAACACATAACAAAAAAAACATCGATAGCAATAGAGAAGAGTCACATCATGCCTATTTGTTTATATTAGGTACTTATATTCATTTTTTTATTAAAGTAATACTTAGTCTGACCATTATTGAGATTTCAATTAAATTAAACGCCAAAACGGTTACATGGACCCATTTTTAGGGTTCCGTACCCAAATGGTAAAAATGGGATCCTATAACAAAGCCTCCGCTGTCTGTCTGTCACTCATATACCTATATCTGTCTGGCTGTATCTCATCTCATGAACCGTTAGCTGAATAAGTAGTAACAGTTGAATTTTTCACAGATGATTTTTTTCTGTTGCCGCTGTAACAAAAAATACTAAAAACAGAATATAATAAATATTTAAGGGGGGTGAAAAAATCACGTATGTTGTATGGGAATACAACATACGTGATTTTATTCCATTTTTTACCCGACTACGGCAAAGCAAAAGGAGGGTTATGATTTTGACAGGCTATGTATGTATGTATGTATGTTCATCTGTTCCCTCGTAACTTCTAAACTACTAATCAGAATTCGACAAATGGCATATCATTTGAAGCGTCTTAATTGTCCGCTGGCTATAGGCTATATGGGGTTTCAAAAAATCTAATGTGGCGCCCTCTAGCGGACAAAACATACAGAGAAAAAAAATAAAGTTAACATAAATATGCCGTGTTTGGTATCATTTGTAAGCGCTTTACTTGTACATTTTGAATACCTGTATTCATGGGCTGATTGCATATAATTCACATCTTTTCGTTCATAGCTTCTTTACTACTTATCAAAATACTTAGTTCATCAATTTAACTTTTGTTAATATTATGCGCCACGAAATCGAATACACTTTAACACCAAAATAGTACAAATAATAAAAAGTAAAAAAACTAAAACCCAACTACGACAAAAAACGACGCTGAAAAAGTATAAAACAAGATTTTCAGAATTTTCATGTTTGGAAAGGCGTAGTCACACGTTGTCAAAGTGCTACGGTAGGTAGGTATATGTTAAGTGTAACTACGCCTTTCCAAACATGAAAATTCTGAAAATCTTGTTTTATACTTTTTCAGCGTCGTTTTTTGTCGTAGTTGGGTTTTAGTTTTTTAACTTTTTTTGCTCGATATTAATAATGGCAACAAGTAGACGTTTAAAATGTTGACAGAATATTAATACATACAGTCGTGTGCATAGAATTAAGAACGCTTTATAATAATTCTGCACTTAGAACTTTAACTGCAGGAATTAAGAGTATGTGTGCTTGTGTAAAATAATTTTAATGCAATTTAATAGTACACTTTTAAAGGGCTATCTAAGTGGCAGTAGAAAACTAAAATTAATTAGTTGCTCGCTGATAATATAGTTGTCAGTTTAGTATTAGTTAAATATCAGTACAAGGGGTGCTGAGCAAATAATTAAGAACGGTACGAAGTTTTAACAAAAGTATTTGAAATAAATTAATAATCTGAACAATGTTGTTTCTGAAATTCCTAAAATTATATTTTTAAATAAATTATAGTAGCATTTTGACATATTTAGTGAGTTTTTTGAATGTGTAAACTGATTGACAGCGATGCGGCGTTGACTTTTTAAGTTCAAAAACTGACAAAGCATGTCTTAGTAAGAAAAAGAGATTTAACTCTTAATTCAATGCGTTGGACGATTCGGCATGTCACCACACTGTCATGTTGATAATTTAGTAATAGATTAGTTAAGATTTAGTCCGTTTTAGGCCAAGCTGACTGTCGTAGTATCATTTAACCATGGACTTAATATAGTAGTACTTAATAGTTCCATGCATTTAACAGACTGAGTTGTTTGGTATAGGTTATAGTAGTATTGGAATGTCCAAATAACCGATATTTATCTTCTGCGTATCGGTTTCGGCCATTTTCATATATTTTAGCTAGGCGGCGCGTCATTTCCGGTTGTTTCATGGGACCCATTAGATTAAAATAAGGTAATACATATAAAAAAAGATACGCAGAAGGTAATTAAGCAGTTATTTAGATATCTTAATACTACATTAACCCGTATAAAACTACTCAGTCTGTTAAATGCATAGACTTATATGTATTTTATACTAGACACGCTGTTCAGAACAAATTTTGTATCACATTTTCTAAAATGACAGAATTATGAAGTGTTGCCATTAATATTTTTTATTTCCTTTATTTAATGCAAATTATTGCCGTGTTTCTAAGAACAATCAATATTAAGTTGCAGTAGCAAAAAATATAATCCATCATGATTTGTTAAATCATTTTCAAGCATTAGAGAAAACTAATTACTGAAAAAACACACACTTCCCAGAAAGAAAACTCCTCCATAATTTTTTCCCATTCCTACTAAACAAGACAATCGCCATTAAACGGTAGCACTGAGCTGTCAAAGGTAGCAAAGAGTAATGGAACACATAGGACACGTTGCTGGTTTTTAGTTTTTGCCTAAACTTCGATATTACTACTTACGTCTATTTATTAATTTCGAGTTATGATGTTCATGAAAAAATGTGATATTGTATCCACAAAAAAGTGTTATATGCCTACCAATATTATAACAACATAATTAGACAGTAACATAACCTATCTTACAATATTATTCAGTAACGTATTTTTTAAACCTCATTTTGCCTACTTCATGATAAATTCCATTGAAATAAAACACATGATTCGTAATAACAATATAATAAAATTACAATAACTTTAAGTTTCATTTGGTTAAGAACTAAAATTTTGAGCTGTTTTTACAGCCGCTGGCATTTTTGAATAAATTACTTATACTTTTATATACACCTAGGCCCTTTTGATCTGAAAGAAAAAACATATAATTCCTTTTCTACCTATAAGACTTTTGGCATGTCTGTTTTCAATTTTCACATTAATCGTTGGTTTTCTATGCAAGTTGTGAGAAAACTAAAATTAATACTTTTACGCTTCAAATTAAACTTCGAATCACTTAGATTTACTTAATACAATTAAAAAAGAAATATCACGTACAAACTATGTGAAAATATGGCTCAATAACGCATATTTAAGTAGTTTTTTTAATTTCGTCTTTTGACGTAGGCGACGTTTTGACGTGGTAGTTTCTGGCAACAGACTAAACGCGGATGCTCCATTTGGCCACTGTACCACAAAGTTTGTTCTGAACAGCCTGTCTAGTGTAACATAGAGGTCGTTGGTTAAATGTTATTTCGACAGTCAGGCTGACCTGGGCTAGCCTGGTTGCCAACCGGACCAGAGCTTATCTACCTAATTGATAACCAAATTACTAACCGGACTGTGTGGTGACATGCCTGACTTGTCCCAGGTGCTTAATGAAGAGTAAAACTCTTTTTCTACTGAGACATGCTTTGGCAGTTTTTGAACTTACAGCGTCAATGCCGCGGCGCTGTTTACTAGTTTACACAGTCAAAAAATTCACTTAATTTTATAAAATGCTACCATAATTAATTTAAAAAAAAAACACGCTTTTGGATATATCATAACAGCAATATTCAGATTATTAATTTATTTTAAATATTTTTTCAAAACAGAAGTTCCTCATTATTTGCTCAGCCTCCAGTGTACCGAAATTATGACTAATACTAAACTGACAGCAATATTATCAGCAAGCAACTAGATTCAACTAATTAATTTTAGTTTTCTTCTGTTATTAAAATAGCCCTTTACGTATACTATTACACTGCATTTATATAGTTTACACAAACAAACAATACTCTGAATTTCAGCATTTAAATTCTTAGAGCGGCATAAATTATGAAGCGTTCTTAATTATAATGCACACACACGACTGTATATTACTTATATAAGTATGTGTGTGTATATGTTAACTGTTGGTGTGCCTGTTTAAATAAAAAAAAATTAAGGGGGCTCCCATACAAAAGTGTTATTTTAATAATGTTACGGAACCCTTCGTGCGTGAGTCCGACTCGCACTTGGCCGGTGTTTTTATAATTAGTATCTTAATGATTTATTGGTAAATAAAGAAATCAGCGCTCAAAAAGCTTTTAGATTTTTTTTATTTAGACTAAGAACATTTAGTTATGAATTGTTAATTTATGTTTTGTATTGTTTCAAGTTAAGTTTTATTGTTCTACATTCGTTTTAACTTTTTCTTGGTCCTCTACCAGAATATACAGATGATGTTATAGGGAGGAGGGTTGATTAGTACCTACCTGAGACATAGTCTTAAGTTATTGTAGAGTAATTTTACATCTTACATCTTATTTTACTTTCTATAATTGCGGATTCAAGTTTTTCATTGTGCTGCAAGTCTTAAAAAATACAAATTAAAAAAAACAATATTTTGAAATTTTACTTACGTAACTACACTCATGGTGAACCTAGGTCTAGGTCCCGCAGGAGCTCGTAGATTAACCACAAACACAGCCAGGTCCCTCCCCCGCTCCCTGTGTGCTGTGACTTCTGGCGATTGCATGAAATATAAGAAGTGGCGAGCGCATAAATACCTACCTACCTACCTACGTTTTAAAATAAAACAGACCTATTTACGAAAACCTGGCTAGAAAGGGACTCAACTCCCCCACGCACGAGAGGTGAACTGGTGACTGATGATAACTAAAAGTAGATTGAATGATAGATAAGGGTTAAAAACGACCACGAGGTCTCCTCTACCTAAAAGCTGATAAAGCGAAAAGTAGGTAGGTAGTTTTTCTTAAAATAACTGCGTCTTTCTGTATCTAAATAGATTCTTGATTTCACAAGGGACAATCCAACGCACCTACTAGGTAATTTACGCAGTATAATATTATGAAAGGGGACATTGAATTTCATTCCCGCCCACACGCTACAAAACAGATACCCAGTCGCGGCGGGCTGGACTTTAGAGAATTCAGAAATTCTTTACTGAAAAAATCCCCGGATTCCCGGTCCTTTTACAAGCCTACTAAATAGGTACTTGTAATTTATTATTTTATGCAGAGAGCAGTAAAGTTGAGAATATGTTTGACAAAATGGTTGAAGTTAGTTGTTTACGTCAGACAAACGCGTAAACGGTGTGACGTCACTGCATGGCTCTCATTGATTAAAATGTACCTACTACAGAGGGTGCAGTTAGCAAAATGATCTAAGAGGCGAATAAAGATTGAAAAAAAAATAAGGATACCTAACTAACATTTTAGTAACATAATACGCGACGAATATACTTTGAATCTCCTGCTTTTTAAATTTGGTTAAAAGTATGGTTCTAGTAAAATTAGACAACAACGAATTATTAACTTTGTTGACTTCATAAGAGGAGTAGGGATCCCGTTAGGTCCCCAAAAATCCGCCAAAAAATTGATGAGAAGCAGAAGCACCCCTTGAAAGGAAAACAGTTAACTAAGTTAAATCCCTATGTAAACATATTACTCGTATATACAACCCATAAAATAATAATATCCATCATATCAATATGTAAAAAATATCATAACACCTTCCGTTTTTATATAGTTGTCCCTTTTGTTCTAAGCAAAATAACTGATCTACTATCTACTTAGTTTTCTTTTTTTAAGTTAGTAAAATAATTACCTTCAAAATGGGGAAAAACATAAATTAAGGGATTTTTTCACTTTATTTTTTTATCTCAACAAGAAACAGTTTGATGCTCAGGGTACAGATATAGGAAGGCGGTAGAAGAAAAGTTTAAGGTGGATCAGAATATATTTATAAGGAAATGATTGTAAAATCTTATGTTTCTGATTATCTACGATTACCTAGCTAGGCAAATAGTAGGTACCTCACTTGGGTTGTTTTCTTTTATTTATTAACACAAAACATAATTACAGTCAGGTAAATAATATAACTTCGGAGGGCAGTCAAGTCAAAGATACGGTCCTTCCTTATGACATAAAGTGTTATGGGTTTGAATATGTAGGTACGGTCGGTAAAGAAAGTGGTCTATTACCCTAAAGCATTTATTACACCATCCTATTTGTAGCTTCCTAACTAGAATCCTACCTAGGAAGGTAGGATGAATAAGCATTATGTGATCTACTCTGATTACGCATTTTCCGTATTTTCACGTGTCACATGCTGGCATTAGTGACAGGGACGGTTACAGCCAAAACTGTAGATACTGTCTTACAAGTCGGGCCCCAGACACCTAAGTAGTGAAATTCTATTACATCTTCCTATTCCCTAATTGCTACACAAAAAGGATGGTTTAATAAGTGCTTAAGATTAAAAATCATTTGCGCGTCATAGAAAAACAGGATTGATTTTTCCATGCAAAATTATTCTGACAGCTACTACTATGCCTGACCAGTAATTTATGGGACCTGAATTAAGGGCGCCTCGAATCCTCTTGATATGACAACACTTAGTATAATCATATCAGTGAAGACTGGCAACTAAACGTATTTTTTTTTAAATGTTTACATTCATTTTAAAATTGCAAGCCTGATTACGGATTCTACTATACAAGAATAAAAATAAACACAGACTTACAAATTGAATACCTATTAATGTCATTGGCTCTTTATGTTTTGGGCCTTTAGGACCAAATTGCAATCACCTATTTTTGCTAAACCGCAGTCGGGTAAAAGTAAAATTACCCATTGTTTTCGCAAATGACATTATTTATGATGTTAACATTCATATTTTTTTGCTATCAAAATATTTTTCGTAGCCATCAATGGCCAATTTTCATTGTTCGCACTATATGACGTACCAACAATTTGCAATGACAATTAAATCGGTAATTGATTTAAAGAAATTGTGGTGGTTACATAGACTTTCTTGTCTAAAAATACTACAACACAATGTAAAATCACTTTGCTTTTATGACAGCGAATAGTTCTTGGCATTTTTAACACATAAAATTATCACTTATTGTTTGAGAGTTTAGGCAGTGGATTACACGTGGAGGGCGACAATGATAGGAAAATCAGTCAGGTCTGAGCACTTATAGCTAGGTACTTGCCGGAACAGCTTTTGAGGGTTCAAGTATCACTTCACAGGCCACAATCACTCGAAATGTCTGTAAGGAGCTTCACAGGATACACACGCGGCGAAAGCACTCTGGTCAGTCTAGTACATGTGTCATAGGGAACGTCTCGATGTCGACTCGATCTTCGGGGTTCTCACGGTACGTTTTAAACAAATAAAAATAAGGCAGGTATGCGTGTGAGTGTGCGCGGCGTAGTATCAATAGGGTACATAAACAAATCAAAATATTGTAGTAAACATATCGCCCACCCTAAACACGTCAAGTGTTTACGAGAAGGTTAGGAAGCTAAGGGAAAGGAAGTTCACTGGACAGGAAGACGAACTAATTTCGTCAAAGATCTCTTTAGGCTACCGGTAGGAGTTTTAACATCTACCACACGAACAACTTGGTCTTGGCCAGGGTATAAATTAATAATGCGTCCACGACGCCACTGCAAACGGGGAAGGTAGTCATCTTTTATGAGTACTAGCTCACCCACTTTAGGAGGATCACAAGGAGAGGTACATTTATCTCTAATTTGTAATGTATTTCAGTATTCTAAATGCCAGCGAGACCAAAAGTGCTGGGTAATTTGTTGGATTAGCTGAAACCGTGTAAGGCGATGCAATTTTACGTCTTTATAAGGGTACTCCGGAAGTGCAGTTAAGGGTTGTCCAATTAAGAAATGGCCGGGAGTTAACACTTCGACATCATTAGGGTCCGGAGAAAGTGGGCACAATGGGCGTGAATTTAAAACTGCTTCAATTTTAGCAAAAATAGTGGTGAGCTCTTCAAATGTTAGGGGGGTATCGCCTACTACTCGTTTTAGGTGCGATTTCGCCGTTTTAACCGCAGCTTCAAAAAGACCTCCCCAATGAGGGCAAACAGGAGGATCGAAAACCCAGGATATGTTCCGCTTTGAAAGCTCAGAACCAATAGCCGCCTGGTTTTGAGACAGGAAACACTCTAACTCCTTCAGGTAATAGTTAGCACCGATGTAATTTCGACCGCAATCAGATCGGATTAGGCGAGGTACACGACGACGCGACACGAATCGGGAAAAGGCCGCAATAAAAGCTTCAGTAGTTAGGTCCGACACAACCTCAAGGTGAACGGCTTTAGTAGAAAGGCAGACAAATACACACAGGCAGGCCTGTGTATCTCCCCGCGGAGGTAGCAAAAACGTACCTACGCGCGGCGCACCTACGTAGGTGCTAAAACAAGTTGCGTGTCGCTACCGGCCAGAGCCACGCTCGCGCGTATTATTCACCGGCGGCCGCGCGGCTACGTTGCTGACTGGACGAGAATGAATAAAGTACTAGAAAGAGGCGCTAGATGGCGTTAGAAGCTTTTCGTAGCAGTCAACCCTATCGCGTCGCGTGATATTACGTCACTGAAAATAGGTTTAGTGTATTATGAATCATATTCCAGAGCAATAAGTATGAAATTATCTTGCAATGGATTTTTGTAGATGTCTACACGAAAATGTGCTTGACTCTGAGGCGAACTAAATTACGCCATATTGTTGACGACATTGAGTAGACATTTCTTTGAATACAATTGTAAGTCATACTTCTGTACGAAGTACTAGTATTCTGTGACACAGGTAACTTTTCACTAAACTTTTGTTCCTATAGGCCTGGAATTTGGTAAAAAAGGGTCCTGTAAAATCGGTACCTACACCGTCAAACGGTCTAGCAGCCGTGACGTGGTCTTTAGGTAGGTAACCCATGAAGGGTTGAGATACAGCTGCCTTGAGACGATAACAGGGAAGGCATTTAAAAATCACATGCTGAATAGCTCTGCGTGCCGACAAGATCCAAAACTCTCTTTTTAACATGGCAAGAATTGCATTAACACCTGCATGAGCATTCTCGCGATGGTAATGTGAAATAAGGATGTTCACGAAATTACCATTCTTAGGCAGAAGAAAGGGATGGCGCGCATCAAAGGATAGATCGGAGTTTCGTAATCGGCCTCCAACTCGAATCAGGCCTCCGTCATCCAGAAATAAATTTAATTTTCTCAGGGAGTTAGTGATAGGATCGCCACCGTAAGCGATCAAGTTCATCAGAAAAGGAGGTAAATTGAACAATTTTCACTAAAAACAAAAGGGAATCTCTCCGTTCCTCAGGGCTCAGGTAGGACGAGTAAGATTTAGGAAATAAAAACCGCCTTAGGTAACAAGAATGAGGGATCCGGGGTAGGAACATTGGCAGAGACTACTAAGCAACGTAGTCCAGGGAGATCACTACTTGGGTTAGGTTCCGAAATACCGGGCCAGTTGTCAGGAGACTGCGTCAACCACAAAGGTGAAAACCAAAGGGAGTGGTCGATCAGTCGGGTGACTGACATACCTCTCGATGCACAGTCACTAGGGTTCATGTAGCCTGGGACGTGCCTCCATTCACTAGATGTAGCACTATTATTAATCTGGGAGACACGATTAGCCTCAAAGGTCTGAAGGAGGTGAGGAGTGGTTTTTAACCAACACAACACGATTTTATTATCCGGACTTAAAAAATCCATGATGAGGGATAAAATAATGTTCCCGGGTCGAGTCATATGAAGAAAGGGACATATGGTTTATGTCAAGGTACTCGCGCATAAAGGAAATATATTTTTCTCGAAAATTAGGATTGGCTTGCAAACGCTTTTCAAGATTATGGAATCGCCGTAAGGCATTGGTTTTAGAATCACCGAGAGGTGGACGATCATGAAGAAAAGGGAGTCTAACCATCAATTTACCATCGCTTTCACGAGTGGTAGTAGCTTTAAAAAAGGTTTCACACTCTATATCCAAGGCGTTCACAACTGGAGATTGGGGGGCCTCTTCGATTTTCCAGAATTTTTCAACTATTTTGGACAGCGAGACTCCAGTCATGGGGGGTTCCAAATAAGTAAATCCTCCATAAACAGGACCACACAGGACATAACCAAATATCGTCGAGATAGCAGTAAGGCCATCAGGGGACACAAACAACTCGGGCCTTAAAAGGCGACCAATGACGTCAGCTCCAAGAAGTACACTTATAGTACCAGGTTTGTAAAATAAAGGGTCAGCAAGAGGGAGGTGCTTAGTACAGGTAATTACACTTTTAGGTAAGTCTACCTCTGGGAGGGTACCAGCAATCACATCAACAACTATTGCACGGGTGGAGATTTCTGGAAAGACAGAATTAACTGGCTTAAATGAAAAGGATACAATGCCCGGGAAATTAATTGCTTGAACATTACCTATTCCACGAACAGGAACTGGAGAAGGAATGATAGGTAAGTTCATGTGGTCAACAACAAGCTCAGTAGTAAAAAGGCAGCCCTGAGCACCAGTGTCACATAAGGCACGCGCTTCCACATGTGGCGTTAACCACAACATTAGAATGCGGCCCTGCCTTCCTTAGCTGGGCCCTGGTGCACCATACCCCGCGCGCACCGCGCGCCGCAGGCGCAGCGGTCGACTGGTTCCTCCGAGCGACCAGAGGGCTGCGCGACCACCTGAAATCACTCCCGGCCACGACTCCGCATTAGACGCACGCCGCTCGGGCTCCCGACATACGTTACGTAGAATAATTCGTTTCTGAAAGTTTAGTATTTCTTACCGCTGCTCCTTCCGAGATATAGGGTTTGTCTGGCCGTGGAAATAAATCACATTAGCATACTCAGTACGCGTTTTTTTTATTTCATACACCAGTTAGGCTAGGCACCCTAAAGTGGTGACCCCGATTTAGGACAAATAATTATGGCGGAAAGAGAAGATTTTACGGACGCCGTGGAGCCGGCAGCCATTACCCAACCCGCAGCGATGACGGCGCAGGACGGACCCGTTGCGGTTAACCGCGTGGCAGCGCGGTTGCCTCCATTTTGGTGTGAAGATCCCGATTTATGGTTCATGCAAGTGGAAGCGCAGTTCGAGACGGCGGGAATAAAAATCGACAGCACTAAGTACTATACCGTTTTACAACAGCTGGATCACAAAACTATGAGAGAGGTACGTGACATTATTGTTAAGCCCCCCGAAGACGGGAAATATGAGAAGCTGAAACAGGAATTAATAAAACGACTGTCAGTTTCTCATCAGCATCGTCTGCGCCAGTTAATGATCCACGAGGAGATGGGAGATAGGAAACCTTCCCAGTTTTTACGCCATCTGCGATCTTTAGGCGGCAAAAACGTGAACGATGAGTTTTTGCGCAGCATTTGGTTGGACCGACTACCTACCCACTTGCAACCAATAATTGCTTCTCGACCGTCAGAGTCCGACCTCGATGACGTTGCAGATTTAGCGGACCGGATCTTCGATGTCTCACACCCTCCTACCTATAGCGTCGCTAGCGCATCCGCAACGACGATGGAAGCTATGTTTAAAAATTTAGAAAAAAATATTAGCTCTCGTATTCAATCTGAAATATCTCAACAGATCGCTCAACTCAATATAGGGCGTGGCCGTAGTCAAACTCCAAGCAAAGGGAAACCTCGTTCACGAAGCAACAGCCGGCGCCGACCTACGAAGAGTACGACCCCAGGTGTGTGCTGGTACCATGACAACTTTGCTGAGAGAGCACGTAAGTGTGTTGCACCTTGTAAATTTAATTCGGAAAACCCGAAGGGCAGTCAGTAAGCGCGGCAAATGACTGTCAATCTTCCGTCAGCCGCCTCTTTGTGACAGATAAAAAATCTAAGATCCAATTTTTAATTGATACCGGCTCGGATGTTTGCGTACTGCCACGTGGTTTTCTTCGTGAACGTAGACCCCCGATGAATTATGTACTCACTGCTGCCAACGGCAGCGTCATTCATACATATGGTACGCTGAAATACCATTTAGATTTCGGCTTGAGGCGAGACTTTTCCTGGACTTTCCTGGTGGCTGATGTCGACAGACCTATAATTGGTGCTGATTTCATGGCTTTTTACGGACTTTTGGTTGATTGCAGAAACCGACGGCTCTTGGATGGCGTGACGTCACTACACTCTCCCGCCAAACCAGCCGACTGCCCCGTGCTCAGCATAAAAGCCCTATCCGGAAACAGTGAGTACCACCAATTATTAGCAGATTACCCGGTGCTGACGAAACCTTCAGGTGTACACCGTGAGGTTAAGCACAACACTGTGCATTACATACGGACCACACCGGGCCCTCCTGTATTCTGTCGACCTCGCAGGTTAGCCCCAGATCGTTTTCTGATAGCCAAACAGCAATTCGAGGAAATGCTTCAAGACGGTACTGCTCGCCGATCCGACTCACCCTGGTCGTCTGCACTACACCTGGCACCAAAAGGCGAAGACAGCTGGAGGCCATGCGGTGACTACCGTGCACTCAATGCACGCACTATACCAGACCGTTATCCGATTAGACATATAGAGGACTATGCTCATAAGCTTGCTGGCTGTACTGTTTTCTCAAAGCTGGACCTGGTGAAAGCTTACAACCAAATACCGGTGTTTCCAGCTGATATACCGAAAACAAGCATCACCACACCTTTCGGGTTGTTCGAATTCCCCTATATGTCGTTCGGACTTCGCAACGCAGCTCAAACGTTTCAGCGTTTCTTAGATGAAGTCCTGAAGGGCCTAGATTTTTGTCATTCTTATATAGATGATATATTAGTCGGTTCTAGAGACCACACCTTACACCTGGAACACCTAAAACAAGTATTTGAGAGGCTGAGCCAATATGGAATCTTGCTCAACGAAAGTAAGTGCTGTTTTGGAGTCAACGAGGTTACTTTTCTCGGATACAGGATAACAGCTGAAGGTACCTTTCCGATAGCAGAAAGAGTCCAGGTCATCCAGAAGTATCCACCACCTAAAACTGCAAAAGGCTTACGCCGTTTTTTAGGAATGATAAATTTCTATCGACGTTTCTTGCCTCACGCTTCAGAAGAACAGGCCCCACTCCATCAAATGCTGGCGGGCCCAGCCGTTAAGGGATCAACAATTTTGACCTGGACCCCGCAACTTCTGGAAACTTTCGAGAAATGTAAGTCTAGTCTTTCTAGAATGACGCTACTTGCTCACCCAGTGCATAATGCACCCTTGGCTCTGGCATGTGATGCTTCAAACACAGCGGTTGGAGCAGTTCTGCAGCAGCGGATTGACGACCACTGGCAACCACTCGCTTTCTTTTCCAAAAAGATGAACAAGGCACAAACTCAATATAGCGCGTACGACAGGGAGTTATTAGCAATTTATGAGAGTATAAAGCACTTCCGTCACATGTTTGAAGGACGCCATTTTGTGATTTATACAGACCACAAACCACTCACGTACGCATTTCAAAAAAAAGATCGCACATGCACCCCTCGCCAATTTAACCACCTTGACCTGATTTCTCAGTTCTCTACAGACATCCGGCATATCTCAGGTTTGAAAAACGTGACCGCCGATGCCCTGACTAGAATAGAAGCCATCTCGAGATTACCTAATTACGAAGAACTGGCGAAACAGCAGCAAATAGACGTAGAGCTGAAGGCTGTTTTATCCTCTGGATCATCTTCACTCATTCTACAACAAGTCCCGATACCAGGTACTGGCATTTCAGTTTTTTGTGATATTTCTCTGAAAGGAAAGGCCCGACCATTCATTACAAAACAGCTACGAAAGCAATTCTTCGACGGCGTGCATGGTTTGAGTCACCCAGGTGCTAAATCTACAATAAAGCTTATGACTGACCGTTTTGTATGGCCATCCATCCGCAAAGATGTTAGAGAATGGGTTAAGACTTGCGAAGCTTGCCAACGCACTAAAATACATCATCATACTTCTGCACCGCTTGGGAACTTTAAATTACCTGCTTCTAGATTCCTTCATGTACATATTGACCTCATCGGACCGCTGCCTCCATCAGCTGATTACAAATATTGCCTAACTGCTATTGATCGATTTTCTAGATGGCCTGAAGTCACACCTCTTCGTGACATTTCTGCTGAAAGCGTTGCTAAATCATTTTACCAGTCTTGGATAACTAGATTTGGTTGTCCCCAGGTCGTGACGACGGACCAAGGCCGCCAGTTTATTTCCAGTCTTTTTAAAGAGCTTACTAAACTTTGTGGCACAGAACTGCGGCACACTACTGCTTACCACCCGGAGGCGAACGGCATGGTGGAGCGGTTCCACCGGACGTTGAAGGCTGCACTGATGGCACACGAAGGCGAACGGTGGACTGATGCTCTCCCCACCGTACTGCTCGGCCTACGCACTTCCTGGAAAGCCGACTTGCAGAGTTCCTCGGCAGAAATCGTGTATGGTGAGCCTTTGAGGATCCCCGGTGAGTTCTTACACTCAATTAATCCACAACATGTGAGGCCTGATGATTTTGTCACTCAGCTTAGAAACCACTTTTCTAAAATAAAGCCAGTACCTGCATCTAGACATGGGACTAAACCTGTTTTCATACACAAAGATTTAAATACGTCTGATTATATTTTCCTACGTAAAGATGCACTCCGAAGATCACTCGAAGCTCCTTACGTCGGCCCATTAAAAGTAATTAAGAGGACAGATAAAACTATCACAGTTGAGACGCCGAGAGGGCCAACTACTGTTTCTATAGACCGAGCCAAACCTGCTTATACCATGAATGAAACTGAGGAACCCATAGCCGTTTCATCTCCTTCGAGGCCGACCGATTTGCGTCCTATAAAGACCACTCGGTTCGGCCGTGTTATTAAACCAACCTGTTTCTTTTCCCCAGGAGCATAACTCTCCCAGGGGGGTGATGTGGCGTTAACCACAACATTAGAATGCGGCCCTGCCTTCCTTAGCTGGGCCCTGGTGCACCATACCCCGCGCGCACCGCGCGCCGCAGGCGCAGCGGTCGACTGGTTCCTCCGAGCGACCAGAGGGCTGCGCGACCACCTGAAATCACTCCCGGCCACGACTCCGCATTAGACGCACGCCGCTCGGGCTCCCGACATACGTTACGTAGAATAATTCGTTTCTGAAAGTTGAGTATTTCTTACCGCTGCTCCTTCCGAGATATAGGGTTTGTCTGGCCGTGGAAATAAATCACATTAGCATACTCAGTACGCGTTTTTTTTATTTCATACACCAGTTAGGCTAGGCACCCTAAACACATAATATCCAGACGAGGTTTTAACATGAATCAAGGCCGTAGGTAAAAGAACGAGAGAATTGCGAGGTAAATAGGCGATAAGTTTTCTTATCGCATATTTATTAAGGGATTATAAGGGATTTATTTTTTCCTTACCATAGCAATATGGGTGTTTGAGAGTTTAGGCAGTGGATTACACGTGGAGGGCGACAATGATAGGAAAATCAGTCAGGTCTGAGCACTTATAGCTAGTACTTGCCGGAACAGCTTTTGAGGGTTCAGGTATCACTTCACAGGCCACAATCACTCGAAATGTCTGTAAGGAGCTTCACAGGATACACACGCGGCGAAAGCACTCTGGCCAGTCTAGTACATGTGTCATAGGGAACGTCTCGATGTCGACTCGATTTTCGGGGTTCTCACGGTACGTTTTAAACAAATAAAAATAAGGCAGGTATGTGTGTGAGTGTGCGTGGCGTAGTATTAATAGGGTATACAAACAAATCAAAATATTGTAGTAAACACTTATCCTAAAACTAGTGGTTCCCAGCGACTTCGCCCGCAAGAGTTGGATTTTCTTTATAAACTTTCATCCCCCATTTCACCCCCTTAATGTTTTTATATCGCAATTAAATGTAGCTTATGTCCTTTCTAGGATCTTGAACTGTCTCCATACCAAATTTCATCTCAATCGGTTCATTGGTTTAAGCGTTAAAAGGTAACAGACAGACAGACAGACAGACAGACACATTTTCGCATTTATTATATTAGTATGGATTATATCACGCTTCCTCTTTGACACCAATCTTTATGACAATTATTGATGACATGTCAATGACGATCCGGGGTTTCAGTTGCCAGTAAAAATTAGTTCCAGTTGTTTTCCGCTATATGGCGAGGTCCCATATATTTTTGGTCAGGCTATAATTTGTATTATGCTTAAACGGGTAACTATAATCTCATTGCTGGTAACATCTAACTGAAATGTCAAACTTACGTCGTAAGCTGAGGGAGGGGAGAAGGTGGAGGGGTGCAGGGGGCGCAGCATCCTCCTGTCTGCCTCAGGAGAATGAATGGGCAGCTGTTTTTTTTTATAAGTGTATTAAGAGTGGATTGAGTGAAATACCTAGTACATGCTATAAAATCTGACTACTCGACGTGTTTCCCTGAACGTGATCCGCTTCAAATACATCATATAACGCCAGACCACACGTCTGACTATTAAGTGTATTAAATAATATTGGCAAAATGCTCACGTACTTCGCTATATTATCGCTAAGTTTCGCGTTGGTCAATTCTGACGGAGCGCTCAAGTTTTACCAAGAAAAGGTAAGTGTGAAAAGTTTTATATAGCTAAAAGTTATTTACTATTCATTTCTCAGATAGACCTTGCGACCTTAAAATAGCTGTAGAAAGTAACACTAACAGTACTGTGACCTCTTATGTCTCTACTGAGCACTATGAACATGATCCTTGAAAGTAAATAAATAGGATTCACTTAGTATTCAATGGGTGATGAATATTAATTTATATAAGTACTGCAGACAAATTATTCTATCTATATGTACCTAGTAGGACATGCCCCATGCAGCCATTTGTTTAAATTATTCTTATTTTCATTATTCGATTCATGCCTTATCTTATTGTATTGATAAATTATGATTTAGAGCATTTATCTGAAATTTCCAATCACTATATATACTTTGCACAGCATTTATAAAAATATTATTTTATTTAAACTGCTGTAATCACTATCCTTCATTTGTTTATATACAAGTTAGTTTTATTAACATAGACTACATTAAATCTTAAAATGTGTTTTTTTTTATTTTTCTAGAATTTTCATGAGCCTCAGGATCTCACGGACCAAAATGTTAGAGATATTGCAAAGTTATCCGATATTGATCACCTAAAGACAGTGTTGAATGAAATACTTATACCCCGAGTGGTAGGCACTCCGAATCATGAGAAAGTTGGGAACTATATAGTCAACCAGATGCGGGGGCTTGGGTGGGACATAACGGAGAATGTTTTCTCTGACCGCACACCTGTGTTCGGCACTTTGAACTTTAAAAACATCATTGCCAAGCTGAATCCTAACGCAGACAGGTTTTTGGTGCTGGCTTGCCATTATGACAGTAAACTTACTAGAGAACATGTATTTGTTGGTAAGTTGAGTTTTTGGTATTTACTTTAAGAAAATTTAGATTAACAACTAAACTTCCATTGAGATTAACTGAAGAATGAGAGTACAGCAGCAAATATTACTTGATACTGGAGCTATTTACAATTTTAATAAGATGTTTAAATATTATTTCTAATAATACTTGGCTAATAAAAGTAGCAACATTAGATAAGAATAAGATTTAATAGTAATATTCTCTATTTCTGTCTATAATTTAAGAGCTACACTCTTGTCGGTGGAGTTTTCTCCATTCATCTCTATTCTATTTAAGTATTTTAAATATTGGCAATTTTTTTTGTATACATATAGGTAGACATATAGATGATAAAGATTTGATCACTGTCACTGATTTGATTAAAGTATAAGTACCAAGTGTAGTGCACTCACATAGATTGCATAATTTTTATCTCAATTGTTATGATCATCATGTAACCAATCAAGGTAACTACATGAACCCATATGCATGCATACATACAGGTATACATCTCACACTTTACTCTCAAGTTAGATCAATATAATTGATGTAACATATTAACTGTTGGTTCGGGTCTAGCTAAGGCAAATATCTTTTGCAAAAACCACCCGTATTACAACTGCGTAAGATGTAGCAGTTCTTGTTTGAGTTCTTGCCGCCGTTCACAGAACAGTTTATGAATACACTGTAGTCAAGTTAAATGTTTGTGGTCGAGTTAAATGTTAAATGTTTTAGATAATTTATTTATTTATTCAGGTTACCAACAACTGTTACATTAAATCTTCTTTTTAAAACATTAAATTGGTTGCAAATTAAATGCACAGTTACTTTTAGGTAAACATAACATGCGAAGTAAAATTAGAAGAAAGAAAACTTAAATTACATTACACATTACAATATAAACTTTAATTTTGTTATTTAATTTATATAATATTAATTATAATATTCTATATTGTCTCGGGTCTGGGTGTTGTGTTACCTCCGTTGTTACGGATTTTTATGACACACGCTTTATCTACTTATTAATATACATTATTATACCAAATATGTATCTATGCACTATCACCGCGTTCTAAGTTACTGGTAGCGCCATCTCTTAGGGTGTTGCAAAAAGAAATCCTAATGCACGCATAGCAGTTACCATGTAGCTGCACTGTTATTTGAACCAAATTTTTATCCATGCCATGCCGTGAGATAAAACTAATTTCATATTATTGCCTACCAGGTGCCACCGACTCAGCAGTGCCGTGTGCCATGATGATAAACCTGGCAAAAGTTATGTCAAAGCAACTGGACAAGCTCAAGCAGGCCAATCTCAGCCTCATGTTTATCTTCTTCGACGGCGAAGAGGCGTTCAGGCAGTGGGGTCCCACGGACTCCATCTATGGGGCGAGGCACCTGGCGCAGAAGTGGCAGGCCTCGCCGTATAAGGATGGAGCCAACAACTTGCAGAGGATGGTGAGTTTTATAAACATCTTATCATCAATCTTTTGGGTTCCACCAATGTATAAATAGTGTTCGCTACGCGTCTGGAGTTCTCGACCACGCAAATGTGGAATTTCCCAAAAAAACTTTCACGCGCATTTTACTACTTCTCATTGATAAATTATTGTTTTTAAGTGTTAAGCATTCACTTTCGCAATCTAAATATCAGATATTATTGCACTGGAAAAAATGACCACCAGAGGCGGGACTCGAACCCGCGTTCCTCGCATACCGGGCTATTGCCTAACCTCTCGACCACCGGCGTTGCTTTCATTAATGTTATTTGGATTACACCCTCAACTCTCGAAAGAAACACTATTGCAAGTATTTAACAATCGAAAGTAAAGCTTATCGAGTGTAATAACATATCTCTTCGATCGATGGTTGAACCGAAGAACATATGGGAACAAATTGGGTTTTAGCCGCGAAAAGATAATGGGACGACAAAGTGACTTCGCACTTGCTGTCATTATTAGTAGTATGTTATTTCAATAAAAGGTGCTAAGGGTTCAACCCCACTTGTCTTGAGACGATATCATTTGAAATTGACATTAGCGTACATTGAGATATGAAAGAGACGTAAAATAAGCAGGCAGTTAAGTAGGTATGGGAGGTATTTTCCCCGAGGAAATCAGTTGGCCCGTTTGTATATTATTATATTTTTAGGCGTAATCTAGCAACATTAATAATAAAAATGTCCTCCTAGCCGAATTCCGACTACGGCGGCCTATCTCAACCGAGATTAGCCAACTGCGCGGGACATATTATAGCGCACAAGTGTGCGCAATACACAGGTGCACTCTCTATTCCTTCACTCTCATAATTCGGTGAGACGGCAGTCCGACATGACCGTAGAGAGATTAGGCGCAGGACCAACGGCTTAACGTGCTTTCCGAGACACAGGGGTGTTAACACCACTAACTTCCTGACTCCGGAGCTGTGTCTGAGTTTTTTCAAGACAGAAAAACCCAACACTCTCGGCCCGACCCGGGTTTGAACCCGGGACCTCCTGGATAGTACCCAGCGTGCGTGACCACTAGACCAACGAGGCAGTCAAAAAGCCAAGCAACAATAACGTAGTAATATTAATTAGCAATACCTGCGCTTCATCTACAAATCGGATAAATGAAAATAAAATATTTACTTATGAGTGCATTTATTTTCATAAACAATCGTTCGTCTTATCTTGTAGAAAGTATGACTAACTAATTAAAAATTTATTGATCGGGCCGCGGGTTTTGCCCGAGCTATACAAATGAAGCTCAAAATGCTTTAACTGTTGTCCGTAATCCAGTTTCTGAGAATTCAAGATGGAAACGAGGAAATTGCATCTCGAATCGGAGATTTTTTCCCAGGCACTGGGTCGATAACTTACCCTCTTGCTTGTTTCGCTAGGCGAAATCACACATAAGAAAGTGCTAGGTACCTAATGGTACACATTTGTGACGTGCTGTACCTGCTGTCTGTCATGTGTGACAATGCTGTAGGTAGTAGTAGTTAACAATAACAACAGCAAAGAAAAAGCAATTTTAGTAAGAATGTATTGGAATGGTTTTTTGGTGAATGAATCTGAATGAATTTGCGAAGAAAGGGTTAAATTCATGTCATTTAACCAATTAAAGTCTTGTGTTTTGGGTTCTTACTTATTTAATAATTCTGCTAAGTACACAGAGTTCCCACAGTGTTCCGTACCTACTCGTTCCAAGTTTTTTGGGATGTCTACTTTACGGCTATTGGATATTTTTTATTCCTGTCTTCCTTCTAGGTAGTATAGGTTAATAACCTATATTGTTTCCTTACGAATACTTTTCCTAGGGTACCTACCCTAAATAATGGAGCCTAACAGCCTAAAAAACGACCGTATCTTTTGATTGCGTTGACTTAGAAGTTTTGTTTACAAGTTTAGGGCATTCCAAACATAATTTCACTAATCTATACTAATATTATGAATGCGAAAGTGTGTCTGTCTGTCTGTCTGTCTGTTACCTCTTGACGCTTAAACCACTGAACCGATTGAGATGAAATTTGGTATGAAGACAGTTCGAGACCCTGAAAAGGACATAGGCTACATTTCGTCGCGATATAAAAACATTAAGGGTATGAAATGGGCGATGAAAGTTTATATGGAAAATCCAACTCTTGCGGGCGAAGTCGCGGGGAACCACTAGTACCTTTATATTTTCAACTTAATGCCTCCAAACTTCAAGCTATTCCTAATGACCTAGAAAGAAGTTTCGACAGATAGACAAAATGACAAGTATGTCAACGAAGTTATTCTTGGATACCTTTTTTTCCCTTGGAGCTATCTATCCTACTTAGGAGATACTTATTAAGTCGCCTAATTTCTAATAATACGCTTAAATTTTAATGAATCGGCCAGTTGCGTGTCGTGTAGCGCGCAAAATGGTTCCTTTGTTAATATAATATAATAACTAATAATGAAATTTCAAAGTAATAATAATGCTAATAAACTCCTTCTGATATCGGAAAATTCATTTCTCCCGGGCACTGAGCGTGGATAATTGGCCCTTTGCCTTTGTGACCGGTGAGAACACGTGTAAGGAGCTACAAGGACGAGGCAAAACTTCTGTTATTTTCTGTATTTACCTATAAAATTCAATTTTCACAGACATGCCACGACAATTATATGACTATTCTTCTGTTTATGATGAAATTAAAACCGATCCTCATATATGAGTACTATTGACCACTCCTCAAATAAAAAACAACGGTGTTGACCTAAAATCTTTTTGCGAATATTGTAATCAATTTTGTCATTTTTCACTGTTAATATTATTGTAAAAAAAATGTTTACAATATTCGCCAAGCAAATAAAAATTGACTTTAATAGTATTTTGATAGAAGAGACGTGGTGTGTATTAACTTTACCCTTTTTATCACTGCCCCTGGGGGTTTCTAGTTTCACAAAACTATTTTCATGACTTTAGAAAGTGGTTTCGACCTTAGAGTTTAGATTTCACGTAATCTATTGCGGCGTTTTATTATAGACTGGCGTACGTAGCGACCCGGGCCTGAGTTTGCACCCGTGCAATTATAAAAATAATATAAGTAGCCTTTAATTGTCCATAAATAATTAAGTAAATGCTCGATGCTTTGCAAATGTATAAAAGAAAGCTCAGTCAGGAAAAAGCGCGTTGAAAAAGTTTTTTTTTTTATAAGGCTATATTTGATCGTGAGTTTTTAAAACCAATATTACCAGAAACTTCAGGACATTAATTTATGGATCTCGAAACACGATTGGAGGAATTTGATTCAATCGAAAATCCTCCTTAAGTTCCAATAAGAATCCAAAAATTCGCACGCGTCTACCCGCCACGTCTTTTGCTACCACGTGTAGCTAACCGGGCCAATAAGAAAGAAGAACACTGTAGGTGTTAAAAAATAATAACAACTACTCCTGAAGTTTCGTCTAATTTATGCCTCTTAGCACGTTTATTGTTTACTGGTGCTAAAATTTCGGAGTCTTCCCTTTTATTCTGTTCGCTAGTACACAGAGACAAAAACTGAGAGACAAAAAATATTATTCTGCTTAAATTTTCATTTATGAAATTGCCCAAAGTAAAACCCATTTTACTGTGCGAAATATGTGCAGTTACAACGCAATAGGACAGTTGGGCCTTCCTTAAGCCGAAAGTCGATAGATCACGGTCTACAAAGTGCAACGAACGTGTTTTACGTGATGGATAGCCGCGAAAATGCGGACATCACCATCCGGAGTAGTTTTTTTATAAACTCTTTACAATATTGCATTAAATAAATAAAGTATGGATTTTGGCGCTGAGAGTTAGGTTGGTTTATTAGGAACTACTGGTTCCCCGCGACTTCGCCCGCAAGAGTTGGATTTTCCATATAAACTTTCATCCCCCATTTCACCCCCTTAATGTTTTTATATTGCGACAAAATGTAGCCTATGTCCTTTCCGGGGTCTCTGTCTGTCGCCATACCAAATTTCATCTCAATCGATTCTGTGGTTTAAGCGTCAAGAGGTAACAGACAGACAGACACACTTTCGCATTTATAATATTAGTATGGATATGTTGGTAAACACCATTGTAAACACACATAAACTTACCTCAAATGATATAGAACTCTATGTTATCAACATGAGGTTGAATTAAGGTTGCGAAAAGATGTCAGATCAGGGTTGGTTGATGTGGCCCACTGTACCTACTGCCATTATGGCAAACCATTGGCATGAAAATCCTTTCAAGCCTTTCAGAGCGTCCACTTTAGCTAATAGCTACAATTATTACTTACCTAAATAAGCAGCGAACGTCAACATGACCTCTAGTTATGTTATAGTTAGCGATACAACAAAAGATTGAATGGAAATTTTGCAGCATCTGCACAATTTATCTCTAGTCTCTCTTTGTGACTTGTGATTTTGTTGCTTTATGAGATAACTGTACCCAATTTAATCTTATCTACGCCTTTTATTAGGGATAATATTTTTTCATTAATGTACTTGAAACTAAATTGGTATGAATTTTGCATGAATTCATAGGTACTTACTTTAAAATTATCGCCCAAAGCAACACCATCGAGTTTTTGGAGAAAACTGAAATCCGGTTTCCGTGACTTATCCCGCGCAAATGTCGAATTTCCCAATTTCATCTCAATCGGTTCAGCAATATTAGCGCGCAGAGGTTGTTTGTTACCTCTGTTGTCGCGGTTGTTATATTAGTATGAATTAGTATTGATATTATATTACATTTCTTTAGTAAAGCTTTATTGCACAACTGAAATTTCGTATAAAAGGCGGACGTAATGCCAAGTAGCATTCTTTACCAGTAATACCTATCTTTGGGCTAAGCATAAATGAATAATAATAAATTCAAAATTAAGATATTCAAAGTAGGTACCATACATAATATGTTTAGTTAACTTTACATACTGTGTTTTATTTACGTCATTTTACTTAACTGCATCACAAAAGGTATTTATCGGATTAAATATTTATTAAACTTTCTCTACGCAAATATTTTGTAATATTGTTCGACCTTTGAAGAGCCGAGGACGGAAAGCAATTAAGTATTGCCTCTAATTAGTATTTTCATTATCAGAGACGCCCAGACGAGCAAATGTTTAATAAGCCTCCTTGACGGAGTTGTCTCATGTAACGATTAACGGCTGAAAGGATGGATACTCATTAATTTTCAGAGAAGTGCCAGTTTACAGAGTTACAGATTATCATGTAGACTCAAATGGAGGTGCCTGTGGCGCAGTGGCGGCAGCGCTTTGGTAGTGATACCAAAAGTTAAGCAACCCACGGCGCGGTCGTGATTGGATGGGTGACCATTCCGACCATTTAAGTGACGTCCATGACAAGCATCTCCGTGCTTCGGAAGGCACGTTAAGCAGTTGGTCCCGGCTAATATCTGTGGTATTAGTCGTTAAGCCTAGTCAGAGGCCCTAGGGCGGCTTGATAACTTCTGACAGTAAGGTTTGTCACTTGCCTTACATACACCCCTCCACCAATCCGCACTGAGCCCGCGTGGTGAAGTATGGCTCGTTCCTCCTCATAGTTGAGGTGAGGCCTTTTCCCAGCAGTGGGATCTAATAGGCTGACTTATTTTATATATGTAGACTCAAATACACAATATACAGCTGGTAAGTATTAGAATCTAGTACTATCTGCTGTATATTGTGAATTTGAATCATATTTTTACTTTTTTTTTAAATTTAATAGGCAGGCAGACATTTGACCGCAATCTCGCCTGATGGTAAGTGATGGTGGTAATTTTTTTGTGCCCGATACTGTAGAAAGTGAAACATTAGAAAAATAGTTTAAATAAAAAAGAACACTGTGAGTGTTAAAAAAAATCAAAAACTATAGAAAAATTGTGTCATCCTTGAAATTATGTATTAGTTAGACATATAATAAGTCAGCCTATTAGATCCCACTGCTGGGAAAAGGCCTCACCTCAACTATGAGGAGGAACGAGCCATACTTCACCACGCGGGCTCAGTGCGGATTGGTGGAGGGGTGTATGTAAGGCAAGTGACAAACCTTACTGTCAGAAGTTATCAAGCCGCCCTAGGGCCTCTGACTAGGCTTAACGACTAATACCACAGATATTAGCCGGGACCAACTGCTTAACGTGCCTTCCGAAGCACGGAGATGCTTGTCATGGACGTCACTTAAATGGTCGGAATGGTCACCCATCCAATCACGACCGCGCCGTGGGTTGCTTAACTTTTGGTATCACTACCAAAGCGCTGCCGCCACTGCGCCACAAGCACCTCTTCAAGTTAGTTAGACATTGCTTTATCTATTTTAAAATTGGATTACAGTTTATATAAAAGTTAAGTATTTGATTTTATTAAGATATTACAATATCCAGAATGGTAGTACCTACCTAGTGCATAAGTCAGAATAGTACCAACCTACCTACTTGACTAAAATCTCAAGAATACCAAGTTCTGAAATGATTTAATTTACATTTGTTTCTGTTACTAAAGGTCATTTGCATGTCTATTGCATATTTGCATTTGTACCGGTTTTTTCATACCCATGTTGTACCTACTGTTGGCGAATTACCGAGGTAGGTAGTTGGTATATATGTATGTATACACTTGTAATATATTCTTATCCATGTTTCTTAGATCGGTCTTAAAGTTCTTCATCTTGTATTTTAATGCAAGCTTAACAAAACTAGTACAATAAACAATTCGAAAATGTTGGTACATCAATTTTGATAAAATGAAATTGATGCTTAGTGCATTCAAAATTGTATATCTGAAACTACTAAGGCAAGTTCGCCAATTATTAAACCTAAATTGAAGATTTACTTAACAAAAGTATGTCAAATAATAATCCTAAAACAATGTACGGGATCACGCACGTTTATCGGCTCGTGCTCAGTAGCACCATCTTATTTTAACCGTAATTGGCTATACTATACTACCAGGGATTTTCCGAGTGTAACAAGGCCCTATTTCACCAAGCCGACAATTGTTAGTGACATATGTCGGCAAAAAATTGTAAATATTCCTAGCATTTATGGGACAATTGTCAGTATCAGTACAGTTGTGAAACAGAAATATTTTTTACAACTCGACATATATGTAGAATTGTCGGGAATTATCGACATGAGTTCGGAGCTGAGTCGGTTTTGCGTGACAATTGTAGTGTTTTTTCCGTGCAAACAAAAGGTACGGCTGTGATAGCGATTTGGACGGGTTCTCATACAGAAGAAATAATAGAGGATGGATAAATATTTTGATTGAAATCAGTAACTTTGTATTTAAAGAAAAATATAGAAAAAAAAAACCACTGTAGAATGTATAGTAAATGAAATAACTTTAGAAAATGATTTTTGACACGCGCCTGACACGTTTGGAGAAATTGGGCCGAGTTTTTTGGTTTTTATTAAGATTTACCTATTTGTTATGAAGTTAGTACAACCGACAGGTTTCATGCTCTAGCAATAGATAATACTTAAACAAAAATAAAGAGTTTATCCTTGTTATCTTCCGTCGTGTAAATGTGGGCACTCCCCATAACAATTTCGTTAAGTTAATGCGATGCTCTGCTGAGACAGGATTGTTTTCCAGTTTGAGAGAAGAAACAATGACACTTTGAAGGTAGATTGTTTTAGAAGGTAATATTAGAACTTCGGTTAAGAATACAGTAGAGAAACAACTGCACAACAGAACAACAAATAAAAGACCTTGCGTCAAACACAGAAGACATAAATATTACATAAGTATTGCACTTAAAAAAATTACCGCATGGGACGGGAAACGAAACCGGAAATAGAATAAGTACCTAGACGAGCTCATTACGCGCCTATGTCTAAGGTTCTTTGCGATTTTTGGCATATAGATCATCGGTATATTTTTACCTGAAAAGTAAAAACATAACTGAAAATCTCTACGGATACTAGAATCACTTGCTAATCATTTAGCTATACCAAAATAAGTCTTTAGTTCAATAGTAGAAATATGGCCAAAGATATTGTCATTCATGCAGTTGTTTCTCTTATTCTTATGTTTATCTTATTAAAATATTAGACCGATGACCGCAAATACACAATAATGTTTAATCACCTCTTAGGAAATAAATATTACGAAATCTGTTCGCGGTTATCTTTTTATTTTATTAAGTTCATCGTGAGCATGACCTATCTTGTAAACTACGAGAGCCCATGAGGAACTTTCGGCGTAAATATTATTTATAACGTTGTAAATAAAATATTACTCGGACATTAAATGGAAACATTAAGGCCCACTTGCGCCAGTTTGGATTAGCTAATCTGGACTTGCGCAAATGGACTTTTAACTCAGATCCTAGGCCTTGCGCTAGTCCGGATTAGCTAATCTGGACTTGCGCAAATAGGCTTTTAACTCAGATCATAGGCTTTGCGCTAGTCCGGATTAGCTAATCTGGACTGGCTCAAGTGGACCTTCCGGATTAGCTAATCCAGACGTGTGCAAGTGGACCTAAGAAAGCCAACATAGCCCCGATGAGTTTCATGTGAACACGATTTGAAGTTAATCTGTCGAGTATCGTATTTCCAGCACAATAGTCAATCATTCGTACTACCCGACAAAAAGCCTACTAGACAACTGTCAAACGACTTTCGACGGCAAAAACAACGAAAATACCGATGGAAATTAACAAGCAATGGTGTTAAAATAAACTTAGGCAATTCATCTAAATTGTAACCATATTGCTATTTAATAACCTTCGGTAATTTCAATTGTATTCGTCGTCGAAAGTCGTTTGACAGTTGTCTAGTTGGCTTGGTCTAGTAGTAACGCCTGAATTAATATTAATAATTCTTTCTCTTCCAGGATGTCCTAGTTCTTCTGGACTTGCTAGGTGCCCCCGACCCAGTATTCTACAGCTACTTCCGAGCCACTGAGAAGTGGTATGTGCGCATGGCCAGCGCTGAGCAGCGGCTGGCCGAGCTTGACCAACTAGAGAGCTACTCCAAGGGGAAGGTTGAGCAGACCTACTTCAGGCTCAGGAGCTCGGGGGCGGTCATAGAAGACGACCACATCCCGTTCTTGAGGAGAAGTAAGTATACTTAGATGGATCAATAGTTAAAGGATTTAGCCATACAAAACAAAGCCGAAACATGACACAACTTTAAAATGACACTTCCAGTGACAGTCTCCGCGCAGATGGGTCACCGCCACCGGTGGCTGTCGCGTGCACGCCCATTTGGTCAATTTGGCCACAATTGACACTCCTCCTGTTCCTTTGACAGATATTGCATGAACCTGTCCGACTATAGTTAGTTATCCATTATAGTTAAGAACAGATTTATAACATTGTAGGTTAGCGCAAAATTGCATTTAAAATCCCCCGGGGATCGAAACTTTTTGGTATCGACCCCGCCGTCATTTTGATTTTTTCAAAATCGCGGCGCACTACGAAAGTGATATGTATGAGGACATAGACTATGTATGGATAGAGGACACAGAGGAACAAAAAAAATTTAAGTGACATGGTACCCTAATACTAATACGACATAAGACAATGATTGACGTTGTACTGCTGAGTCGATATGCCAGTTTCCATACAAAAAGTTTTAAACCCCTTTTGAGTTTTGTCAAAGGGGCACTTTTAATTCATGCAATATCTACAGGTATGGCTGATCTAAGTTCTCGAGCATTTTTAAATAAATAAATTGTTTCAACAAACACACCAATTACCTAGCCCCAAACTAAGCGTGAGCTTGTGCTATGGTGACTAGGATAACGGAAAGACTTACTTATACAATATTTATAAACATCCATTCTTGAGTGATTGAGTTACTTTTGGGGCGAGATAAAACTCGATTTTTCCTTTTAAACACAGGTAAAAAGTTAAAGCCCATGGCCGCGTCAATGGTTTTAGAAATATATTGATCATTCACTCATTGGTACCTATCATTGGTTTCATCAGCCACCCGCATAAGGTTGAGAAACTCATCAGATTTTTCCTGTCATCGTTAATGGTTTTATTTTGTGGGATTTTGAAATACAAAACTTACAGGGAAGTCCCAAGGGAAAGTGTATGCTAATTAATATTACCTTTAGTCACATATAGCGATTTATGCTGATTTGAGTGTTTGATTATAACTTCGTCCTATAGGTGGCTTATTAAAACATTTACAGTTATAAAATACGAATTGGTACATATTATTTCGTTTTACATCTAACGCTAAACTAATTTCGCGCGTTTTATTTGACCATAATATTTATATGCATTTTATTTCTTACATATGCACTTCAGTCACACATATTAACGTCGTAACGCACCGCTACGTTTACGTGAGAATGAGTCCTGAGTGTGTAGTCTAGTCGTTAGAAAGAACAGAACACGGCCAAAAAATAATTTCTGTCAACCCCAGTTTTAGTTTCTCGATCATTAATTTCGTAATCGGCTGATCAAAATATAGAGTTTACTGTTTTGATTGGAGCAGCAATAGCTGGATCATTACTTCGGGCGTTAGAAAACTGGTCGATAGCCTAACAATTATATGCATCTGAGTTTTCATACAACATACGAGTCTCAAAATCAGTGTCGTGCCTTAGTAACCTATTTGGCGCTGTTGTATATACGTGGTATCTTTTTTTAATTTTTTTTTGGTTCTATGAGAGTGAGATGGCGTTTTGAGAATTTGTCATTCTGCGACTAATCGCATGACATGACAAATGTATGTACGCACTTGCAGCATACCTCTTCATACTGATTAAGAAGCCGACCAAACTATCAGCCGATAGCAACTCTTTAGTCTGCGAGGTGTCTAACTTCCTTTTCTCCTTACAGACGTGGACGTACTCCACATAATCCCGTCACCGTTCCCGAGCGTGTGGCATACGGCCGCCGACGACATCACGGCGCTAGACTTCACCACCATTGAAAACCTGAACAAGATCTTCAGGGTCTTCGTGGCGGAGTACCTGCATATAGCACCCTAGCGCCACTGGCGGACCACTCACGAACAACGCGCTAGATCACACAGGTACCCGCGTTGACATGACAAACTAGAATTTTAAAGGCGCATTGGCGTGTCGTATTACCACAGTATACAGTAAATATTGCATTCACTAAATTAAGCTACAATCTTTAGGTGGGACAGTACCAGTGTTGCCAACGCAAATTTTGCGGCGGCCGTGTATGTTAGATAAAAAAGCCGTGTTTATAAGGAAAAGCATCAACTGTCGGCCGTGTCATTTGCCGATCTTATCTAATTGTTTAGAAAAAATAAGTTCATTTTTGTGGAGAAAATAAAATGACTTTTATTAAACATTTATTTATTTAAGTATTTATTATTATTATGAAGTATGATGTAGTATCTATGGAGAGCACGTTGCAAAGAACGTGAAAGTCACTCAGTGAACAATTTGACAACAGTCCGTCTCTTTTAGAACAGCAATCACAGACAAGGATATATATACATATTCTTGTCGATTCATTCACCCCAGCGATTTTCGCTTTTTGGAACGCACTCTATTTCCCTAGTGTTGCGCACTTCAATTTAATTTCCTTATTTGCCATGAGATTCTGGTAGGCCTATACCTACTCTAAAAGTAAACGCTCAATAAATTAATTGATATACTGTACGATCAATTAATTAATTACTGTAGAACTTGCGAAAATCCGTAGATTCTGCTACGGCCTTAAGGTGAAGGCCGTAGCCCGTAGATTTAGTGATTTTCTGACCTGAAAGCCGTAGAACACGGTAATTGCCGTAGCATTGGCAACGCTGGACAGTACAGACGTACTTACTGCCTGCTGTGACTTTTGCCACTAAATAGTTGTCATTGAGACATTGATATGATATAATGGGCATTGCTGTTTGGGTCAATTAAATTTTCGTTGTCCAGCTAATTGTCCCGTGGACATTTGTATAAAGCAATATCTATACATATAATAAAACAGTAATTCTAAAATAAAAGTACCATCATTTTTCAATACGATTTTTCCTTTCGACAACTATTGTCTCACAGAAAACAGATTTTGTCATTTGGACAACCAGCATTGGGCTCGTTATTTATTTGTATGTTCGTCGTTGAACTATCTAGAAATTGATAAACTGTGGTATTACGATACATTCGTGTGCCTGATTATCTATATACTTATTTAAGAATCACAAATGCGACATCACACCACAAATAGACAATGTATATCTTACGTCCGATTTTTTTAACCGATCCCAGTTCGAAGATTTCAAGTCTATTTCGGTTGTTTCCATACCCATTGAACACGTATTTTCACACTGGCAGCCGTGGCTACCGTGGACTGTTCAATGAATGCGTTAATAACCTGGATTGATTTAACTCTTGGGTTACGTATTGGTTATTAGTTTTAGCTGTTAAAGTATTTCTTATTGTAATTACAAAACAGCTGAGTGTATTTTTTTCGTCTGTGACGTTTAAAATCAGTAAATTTAAAGTCTATCATATATACTCTACTAAAAATATCACAATTTTTTATTCACAAAAAGCAACTATTTATTTCTTTTTTATTGATTGCTAGATTATTGAGTGCAGTCAATCAGTAATCATATCAAAGTTTTATCGAAAATATTTAAGTCAATTACTTACCTAGTTATATTATCCTTTTGGAACCATTAATGAATTTGTGCAATAGATGGAATGATTATTTTTTCTTGCCGCTTCATAACTTACATATTGTTAAAATAATTATATTTTGTACAAATATATTTTTAATAGTGCATTAATTTGGTATGTACTTCTTTACCTCTTTTTAATAAAATATGTACAACAAAAGTAGATGATGTAAGATATTTTTTATTTTATGGATATTAAACGAAATTGTTGCTCCATATCAATCCATGTAGGTTCCAATTTAAATAGGTGTTAAATTGGTGTAAGTTATGTAATTGTGGTTAAAACCAATTTTATCTATTACTTATCTAGAAAAAAAAATGTTATTATTGTTGAATATTTATGGTACTTAAAATTTGTCTATGAAATAGCGTGCGGCAATTGTTTATGCATTTTCCATAAATTAATATTCACTCCTTTTACTTTCATAATTTATTATACGCTTTAGCGTAGGCCTAAAAATAATACTCCTTGTGTATCTACAACTTAAAGTAAGCGTATTGGCCTAACTGTATTATATCATAAAGCATTGGTGCTTAAAATGTCCAAAAAAATATGTATAATGTTACCTATTGATGTTGTTGTGTACTTATATGTTATTTTATTAATTACAAAAGCAGGTTTAGAATATTTTGTAAATATTTTAGCCAAGATTACAATATGTATAAAATATTGGCATACATAATTATTTTAATAAGTGAAGTGTTTTGTAAAATAAATAAAAAACTTCTATTTCGCGCATGATATTAAAGTTAAGTGAATCGAATTAAAAAGATTAAGGTTTATACCTTATCGAATTGTTTGAATTATGACATACGCTATGTTGTTATTGTATTTTTTATTATAATCATGCCTCTGGATTGCTTCATTAAAGGCTTGCGTATTTCTTAGCTGGCTTCTAAGATACCTAGGTAATAGGGACTTCATCTGTTATAATGTTCCTGTTAATGGTTGTGTGAAAGAAAATATATTTTAAATATGTTACATTAATATTTTCTGAGATTTTTGTAAGTTTTCTTACTCTTTCGAGTTTCTTTATAACTACATACAATAACATAGGCGCTATAAAATAGATTGTATTATATTTCATATGAAGGTTGCAATGTTGCCAGCCGAAAAAAAATAAAAAAAAGTTCTTCAACATTGGATATCTTTTGCCATTTTGAGTATGTATGAGAAAGTCTATGGATATTATTAATGATGTGAACATTAATTGAAACTGGATACGTAATTTGTAACGATAGTGTAGTTGCATTCTTGCAAAATGCAGTATTTTTGATATTAAGGCTTTGATGAGGTATATAAATGTTATGGTAATAATTATTACACTATGTAAATAAATATGTAAGTTACAAACTATTATGTCTATTATGTACAAAGCTAAATATATGTTTTAAGAGTGAATATGAACTTATGTGAATACATTCCATGCAACTAAATAGTTAAGTGATATTAAAAAAATATAATACATAAATAAAACATATTACTACAGGCTACAGGTATTTTATTTCATTTCTCATCAACCAAGTTCGCCGTAAAAAAAAACAAATTATGTTAATTTCATAATTTAGTGACTAAATAAAGTACACAAAACAAGGTACAGAAAAAGAACTATCTTGCGAATACTGTATATACTTGCAAGATAGTTTTTTACTGTACTTAAAAGATATGTTACAATTGTATGTAAAAAGAAAAACGGAGCCTGTCCAATTAACTTTAACACTGGCTTACAATATTGCATAAAAAATCTCTCTTGCGCACATCAGCCTAAATATTTCATGATGATTGATTTATATTGTCATTTTATTATAAAGTTACACAAACCACGATAGTTTGAAGTCAACGAAAATATATTTCACTGGGGTCGACTTTTACCAGGTTTAACCTGGAAATTAAAAAAGCATTCCTAGCCTTAAAATGAGGACAATTATAACGGAACCCAAGTTTCCCGTAAATTGATTACGTAATCGGCTTGTCTCATCACAGATTAACTACCTAACCAACCAATTACAATCGTAAACAGTGGGCTCAATTCCAATGCGCCCTAAGATTAAATTTAGGTTGTCTCTCTCTCTTTCTTTATCAAACAAACGAAAAGAGACAGACTACAATAATTTAGAAACGTCAAATTAAGTGATGCGATTTCTAACGTATTTGTACAAGTTTTTGCGTGTTTTCGTCTAACTTTAGTCGTCATCGAAAGACATCCCTACTAAATTGTCTATGGTTCCTTAGCAACGGACAGCTGTGTAGTCTGACGTTTCTAAATTAATATAGTCTGTCTCTTTTCGTTTGTTTGGCAGAGAAAGAGAGAGACTGAACCTAAATTTAATCTTAGACAGGGCGCATTGGATTGAGCCCATTATATTAGACAAGATAATTAACGTAAGAAACTTTAAAACATACGAAAAATAGCGCTAAACTTTAGGTAGCAGCAAAACACCAGCTATTAACACAATAGTATTAAATATTGTGCTGGATAAGGCCAACTTGTGCACCTCCGGATTAGCTATTCCGGACTTGTTCAAGGGCTATATTATCCGAGTTGAAACCCCACTTGCAAGTCTGGATTAAATAATCCGGAACATATGCTTGTGCCAGTCCGGATTAGCGTATCCGGACTGGCGCTAGTGGGCTTTCAACTCAAGATAATTCAGATTAGCTAATCCAAACGTGCGTTCATCAACGACTTTCCTACAAATCAGTAGGATAGCATTAAAAATGCCCGACCAAACACGCCCTACCTCAGGTAGATTTCTATCTTATAAAAAAATCACATGTGGTGCAAGAACGTCCGACATAACGTTGACGTTTTTTTCAGGAGATCGATCAAAGTTCATTTTTTAACAAAAAATTATTCGTCTCACGAATTTTTACACATCAGACGTTTTTGTACCAAATGTGTGCAGTAGTACTTTATCTTCTACAGTACAAATAGTTTTTATACAGGCATATTTAGAAATAAATATGAACTTTTCTTATAAAAACAAATAAAATTTAAAATTGATGAATATAGGTATTCGTCAATTTTAAATTGACAATAGAATCTATTCTGTAATAGGTAATAGGAATGATGATTTATTAACTCTTGGGTTTCAGATAAGAGATGACTGCATCTAGCCTCAATATATTCAAAATAGCCTATCTAATAGGGAACCTTGAAATTTTTTGAAAATTCTCTCATCTATTTCCATAAGCTTAGAATCTATATCTTTCTTTGGAGATTCAACCAAGGTTTTATCCACTTTTATGGATTCTTCTGGTTTTGTATCATTATCAGTGTCATGGTTATGAATATCTGATGACTTTTCCTCTTCGACTCCATTAGAAATGTTATCAATGAGAAATTCTGGTGTCACTAGTTTTCTTTCAACATCACACTCGCTCACATTGGTGTCCCGAGATGAATCGTCTTTCGGTCTAGGCATAAGACTATCAAAATTTGTGTCACTATCTACGCTTACCTGCATGTCCGCCACATCCATTGCATCATCAGACACGTTAAAACTACTTATTTTCTCAGGCGTATTAAATATTGTCGGTTCCTCTTCTACCAAATCAGTCCTATCGTCACTATTACGCGATATTTCATCGTCATTCTTTATGAAATCATGAAACGGTTCGTATCTTATTGGTTTCTCATTCAGTATAAAGCTCTCCACATCCATTTCGGAGTTCTTACTATCTACGACATTACACACTTCACCAGATTGAACTTTATTTACAAAATTACTTATACAGAAGTCGCCAGTGCCATTTTCTCTCTTGGGTATCTTGGCTGCACTGGCCTCCGGCTCCTTATCACAATATTCCTGTACTCCGTTGGACGCGCCAGCGCTGTCCGACAATCTCTTTGAGCGTTTTATTTTGGTCCCAGTTGCATCTTTATTTTTCCGGTTTTTTCATACCCATGTTGTACCTACTGTTGGCGAATTACCGAGGTAGGTAGTTGGTATATATGTATGTATACACTTGTAATATATTCTTATCCATGTTTCTTAGATCGGTCTTAAAGTTCTTCATCTTGTATTTTAATGCAAGCTTAACAAAACTAGTACAATAAACAATTCGAAAATGTTGGTACATCAATTTTGATAAAATGAAATTGATGCTTAGTGCATTCAAAATTGTATATCTGAAACTACTAAGGCAAGTTCGCCAATTATTAAACCTAAATTGAAGATTTACTTAACAAAAGTATGTCAAATAATAATCCTAAAACAATGTACGGGATCACGCACGTTTATCGGCTCGTGCTCAGTAGCACCATCTTATTTTAACCGTAATTGGCTATACTATACTACCAGGGATTTTCCGAGTGTAACAAGGCCCTATTTCACCAAGCCGACAATTGTTAGTGACATATGTCGGCTAAAAATTGTAAATATTCCTAGCATTTATGTGACAATTGTCAGTATCAGTACAGTTGTGAAACAGAAATATTTTTTACAACTCGACATATATGTAGAATTGTCGGGAATTATCGACATGAGTTCGGAGCTGAGTCGGTTTTGCGTGGCAATTGTAGTGTTTTTTCCGTGCAAACAAAAGAAATAATAGAGGGTTCTCATACAGAAGAAATAATAGAGGATGGATAAATATTTTGATTGAAATCAGTAACTTTGTATTTAAAGAAAAATATAGAATAAAAAAAACACTGTAGAATGTATAGTAAATGAAATAACTTTAGAAAATGATTTTTGACACGCGCCTGACACGTTTGGAGAAATTGGGCCGAGTTTTTTGGTTTTTATTAAGATTTACCTATTTGTTATGAAGTAGTACAACCGACAGGTTTCATGCTCTAGCAATAGATAATACTTAAACAAAAATAAAGAGTTTATCCTTGTTATCTTCCGTCGTGTAAATGTGGGCACTCCCCATAACAATTTCGTTAAGTTAATGCGATGCTCTGCTGAGACAGGATTGTTTTCCAGTTTGAGAGAAGAAACAATGACACTTTGAAGGTAGATTGTTTTAGAAGGTAATATTAGTACTTCGGTTAAAAATACAGTAGAGAAACAACTACACAACAGAACAACAAATAAAAGACCTTGCGTCAAACACAGAAGACATAAATATTACATAAGTATTGCACTTAAAAAAATTACCGCATGGGACGGGAAACGAAACCGGGAATAGAATAAGTACCTAGACGAGCTCATTACGCGCCTATGTCTAAGGTTCTTTGCGATTTTTGGCATATAGATCATCGGTATATTTATACCTGAAAAGTAAAAACATAACTGAAAATCTCTACGGATACTAGAATCACTTGCTAATCATTTAGCTATACCAAAATAAGTCTTTAGTTCAATAGTAGAAATATGGCCAAAGATATTGTCATTCATGCAGTTGTTTCTCTTATTCTTATGTTTATCTTATTAAAATATTAGACCGATGACCGCAAATACACAATAATGTTTAATCACCTCTTAGGAAATAAATATTACGAAATCTGTTCGCGGTTATCTTTTTATTTTATTAAGTTCATCGTGAGCATGACCTATCTTGTAAACTACGAGAGCCCATGAGGAACTTTCGGCGTAAATATTATTTATAACGTTGTAAATAAAATATTACTCGGACATTAAATGGAAACATTAAGGCCCACTTGCGCCAGTTTGGATTAGCTAATCTGGACTTGCGCAAATGGACTTTTAACTCAGATCCTAGGCCTTGCGCTAGTCCGGATTAGCTAATCTGGACTTGCGCAAATAGGCTTTTAACTCAGATCATAGGCTTTGCGCTAGTCCGGATTAGCTAATCTGGACTGGCTCAAGTGGACCTTCCGGATTAGCTAATCCAGACGTGTGCAAGTGGACCTAAGAAAGCCAACATAGCCCCGATGAGTTTCATGTGAACACGATTTGAAGTTAATCTGTCGAGTATCGTATTTCCAGCACAATAGTCAATCATTCGTACTACCCGACAAAAAGCCTACTAGACAACTGTCAAACGACTTTCGACGGCAAAAACAACGGAAATACCGATGGAAATTAACAAGCAATGGTGTTAAAATAAACTTAGGCAATTCATCTAAATTGTAACCATATTGCTATTTAATAACCTTCGGTAATTTCAA
Organism: Pyrausta nigrata; assembly: GCA_949316185.1. Taxonomy (NCBI): domain Eukaryota; kingdom Metazoa; phylum Arthropoda; class Insecta; order Lepidoptera; family Crambidae; genus Pyrausta; species Pyrausta nigrata. The sequence continues at coordinate 3,553,391 of OX438943.1, forward strand.
TTGTATTCGTCGTCGAAAGTCGTTTGACAGTTGTCTAGTTGGCTTGGTCTAGTAGTAACGCCTGAATTAATATTAATAATTCTTTCTCTTCCAGGATGTCCTAGTTCTTCTGGACTTGCTAGGTGCCCCCGACCCAGTATTCTACAGCTACTTCCGAGCCACTGAGAAGTGGTATGTGCGCATGGCCAGCGCTGAGCAGCGGCTGGCCGAGCTTGACCAACTAGAGAGCTACTCCAAGGGGAAGGTTGAGCAGACCTACTTCAGGCTCAGGAGCTCGGGGGCGGTCATAGAAGACGACCACATCCCGTTCTTGAGGAGAAGTAAGTATACTTAGATGGATCAATAGTTAAAGGATTTAGCCATACAAAACAAAGCCGAAACATGACACAACTTTGAAATGACACTTCCAGAGACAGTCTCCGCGCAGATGGGTCACCGCCACCGGTGGCTTTCGCGCGCCACGCCCATTTGGTCAATTTGGCCATATTTCAAAAAATTTACATGCACATTTTTATTTTTTTCCTAATAGTACATCAAAAAAGAAGATTTACGTCTTTTTTCTTTTTCATTTCTTTCCATTTATTCCCCTTGAATCTTCTTTAAATACTCTCAATTCTAAAAGAGCGTAAGTACAAGAGTAAGGATGAGACAACTTCACGCCTCTGCCATATTCAAAGTTTAAAAAAACAACTGACGTCTATAGTGTTGTATTTTGTGGAAGTAAGATATCGATATCGACACGTATATCAAAATACAATACGTCTAAATGAAGAAGTAGATAAATAATCTTAGTGAGTATGTTTATCCAAACACAACTTTACTAAGCACGTAATATCAAAATAAAAAAAGTCTCAATGAAGAAGTTGATAAATAATCTTAATGGGTATGTTTATCCAAACACAATCTTATTAAGCACGTATATCATATTACAAAAGTCCAAATAAAGAAGTAGATAAATAATCTTTTATATAATCAAACACAACTTTACTAACTACTATTAGCTAACGTTGTCATTTTCCTTACTTAAATTTTTATGGTTTCTAAAATCAAATAAAACATCACTAATGATTAAAGGATTTTTTAAGATTTCGTCACTAAACTAGATAATTAATAGTTTTAGCAATTCTAAATATACAAATAGTTTTAGCAATCCTAAATATACTATACTAAAACTATCGATAACTAGATGGACTTCGCTTCTATAGAACAACACTACGATTATCTCTTCTCTCACTCACTCATCATAGTGTCAGTGTCAAATATCAATGTTAAAATGACAGCTAGCTTGCATGTATGGTAAAATACTTTTTAAGTCAGACCAGAAAACCAAGCAAAGGCATGTCCCCTTATAATGCCGGTATCATAGCACCTATCAGTTTTTTTCAAATATCTCTGAATTCATTGGGTAAAAAAATATTAATATATTTTTAACGTATTAAGCATCGCCAAATCTCGAAATGGTTTTTGAATTTTAGTACCTTTATAAAAATGAAATGTTGTCAATTGACACTCCTTCTGTTCCTTTGACAGATGTTGCATGAACCTGTCCGACTATAGTTAGTTATCCATTATAGTTAAGAACAGATTTATAACATTGTAGGTTAGCGCAAAATTGCATTTAAAATCCCCCGGGGATCGAAACTTTTTGGTATCGACCCCGCCGTCATTTTGATTTTTTCAACATCGCGGCGCACAACGAAAAACGAAAGTGATATGTATGAGCACATGTATGGATATAGGACACAGAGGAACAAAAAAAATTTAAGTGACATGGTACCCTAAAGTGTCACTATACCGAGATGTTTGAAGGCAAAGATCGACATATAAGACATTGATTGACGTTGTACTGCTGAGTCGATATGCCAGTTTCCATACAAAAAGTTTTAAACCCCTTTTGAGTTTTGTCAAAGGGGCACTTTAAATTCATGCAATATCTACAGGTATGGCTGATCTAATTTCTCGAGCATTTTTAAATAAATAAATATAAATAAATTGTTTCAACAAACACATCAATTACCTAGCTCCAAACTAAGCGTGAGCTTGTGCTATGGTGACTAGGATAACGGAAACACTTACTTATATATATTTATAAACATCCATTCTTGAGTGATTGAGTTACTCTCGGGGCGAGATAAAACTCGATTTTTCCTTTTAAACACAGGTAAAAAGTTAAAACCCATGGCCGCGTCAATGGTTTTAGAAATATATTGATCATTCACTCATTGGTACCTATCATTGGTTTCATCAGCCACCCGCATAAGGTTGAGAAACTCATCAGATTTTTCCTGTCATCGTTAATGGTTTTATTTTGTGGAATTTTGAAATACAAAACTTACAGGGAATTCCCAAGGGAAAGTGTATGCTAATTAATATTACCTTTAGTCACATATAGCGATTTATGCTGATTTGAGTGTTTGATTATAACTTCGTCCTATAGGTGGCTTATTAAAACATTTACAGTTATAAAATACGAATTGGTACATATTATTTCGTTTTACATCTAACGCTGAACTAATTTCGCGCGTTTTATTTGACCATAATATTTATATGCATTTTATTTCTTACATATGCACTTCAGTCACACATATTAACGTCGTAACGCACCGCTACGTTTACGTGAGAATGAGTCTGAGTGTGTAGTCTAGTCGTTAGAAAGAACAGAACACGGCCAAAAAATAATTTCTGTCAACCCCAGTTTTAGTTTCTCGATCATTAATTTCGTAATCAGCTGATCAAAATATAGAGTTTACTGTTTTGATTGGAGCAGCAATAGCTGGATCATTATTTCGGGCGTTAGAAAACTGGTCGATAGCCTAACAATTATATGCATCTGAGTTTTCATACAACATACGAGTCTCAAAATCAGTGTCGTGCCTTAGTAACCTATTTGGCGCTGTTGTATATACGTGGTATCTTTTTTAATTTTTTTTTTGGTTCTATGAGAGTGAGATGGCGTTTTGAGAATTTGTCATTCTGCGACTAATCGCATGACATGACAAATGTATGTACGCACTTGCATCATACCTCTTCATACTGATTAAGAAGCCGACCAAACTATCAGCCGATAGCAACTCTTTAGTCTGCGAGGTGTCTAACTTCCTTTTCTCCTTACAGACGTGGACGTACTCCACATAATCCCGTCACCGTTCCCGAGCGTGTGGCATACGGCCGCCGACGACATCACGGCGCTAGACTTCACCACCATTGAAAACCTGAACAAGATCTTCAGGGTCTTCGTGGCGGAGTACCTGCATATAGCACCCTAGCGCCACTGGCGGACCACTCACGAACAACGCGCTAGATCACACAGGTACCCGCGTTGACATGACAAACTAGAATTTTAAAGGCGCATTGGCGTGTCGTATTACCACAGTATACAGTAAATATTGCATTCACTAAATTAAGCTACAATCTTTAGGTGGGACAGTACCAGTGTTGCCAACGCAAATTTTGCGGCGGCCGTGTATGTTAGATAAAAAAGCCGTGTTTATAAGGAAAAGCATCAACTGTCGGCCGTGTCATTTGCCGATCTTATCTAATTGGTTAGAAAAAATAAGTTCATTTTTGTGAAGAAAATAAAATGACTCTTATTAAACATTTATTTATTTAAGTATTTATTATTATTATTATTATTATTATTATTATGAAGTATGATGTAGTATCTATGGAGAGCACGTGGCAAAGAACGTGAAAATCACTCAGTGAACAATTTGACAACAGTCCGTCTCTTTTAGAACAGCAATCACAGACAAGGATATATATACATATTCTTGTCGATTCATTCACCCCAGCGATTTTCGCTTTTTGGAACGCACTCTAATTTCCCTAGTGTTGCGCACTTCAATTTAATTACCTTATTTGCCATGAGATTCTGGTAGGCCTATACCTACTAAAAGTAAACGCTCAATAAATTAATTGATATACTGTACGATCAATTAATTAATTACTGTAGAACTTGCGAAAAGCAGTAGAAGGTGAAAGCCGTAGCCCGTAGATTTAGTGATTTTCTGACCTGAAAGCCGTAGAACACGGTAATTGCCGTAGCATTGGCAACGCTGGACAGTACAGACGTACTTACTGCCTGCTGTGACTTTTGCCACTGAATAGTTGTCATTGAGACATTGATATGATATAATGGGCATTGCTGTTTGGGTCAATTAAATTTTCGTTGTCCAGCTGATTGTCCCGTGGACATTTGTATAAAGCAATATCTATACATATAATAAAACAGTAATTCTAAAATAAAAGTACCATCATTTTTCAATACGGGTTCTCCTCGGTTTGTTTGGACAAACCGATTTTTCCTTTCGACAACTATTGTCTCACAGAAAACAGATTTTGTCATTTGGACAACCAGCATTGGGCTCGTTATTTATTTGTATGTTCGTCGTTGAACTGTATAGAAATTGATAAACTGTGGTATTACGATACATTCGTGTGCCTGATTATCTATATACTTATTTAAGAATCACAAATGCGACATCACACCACAAATAGACAATGTATATCTTACGTCCGATTTTTTTAACCGATCCCAGTTCGAAGATTTCAAGTCTATTTCGGTTGTTTCCATATCCATTGAACACGTATTTTCACACTGGCAGCCGTGGCTACCGTGGACTGTTCAATGAATGCGTTAATAACCTGGATTGATTTAAATCTTGGGTTACGTATTGGTTATTAGTTTTAGCTGTTAAAGTATTTATTATTGTAATTACAAAACAGCTGAGTGTATTTTTTTCGTCTGTGACTTTTAAAATCAGTAAATTTAAAGTCTATCATATATACTCTACAAAAAATATCACAATTTTTTATTCACAAAAAGCAACTATTTATTTCTTTTTTATTGATTGCTAGATTATTGAGTGCAGTCAATCAGTAATCATATCAAAGTTTTATCGAAAATATTTAAGTCAATTACTTACCTAGTTATATTATCCTTTTGGAACCATTAATGAATTTGTGCAATAGATGGAATGATTATTTTTTCTTGCCGCTTCATAACTTACATATTGTTAAAATAATTATATTTTGTACAAATATATTTTTAATAGTGCATTAATTTGGTATGTACTTCTTTACCTCTTTTTAATAAAATATGTACAACAAAAGTAGATGATGTAAGATATTTTTTATTTTATGGATATTAAACGAAATTGTTGCTCCATATCAATCCATGTAGGTTCCAATTTAAATAGGTGTTAAATTGGTGTGAGTTATGTAATTGTGGTTAAAACCAATTTTATCTATTACTTATCTAGAAAAAAAAATGTTATTATTGTTGAATATTTATGGTACTTAAAATTTGTCTATGAAATAGCGTGCGGCATTTGTTTATGCATTTTCCATAAATTAATATTCACTCCTTTTACTTTCATAATTTATTATACGCTTTAGCGTAGGCCTAAAAATAATACTCCTTGTGTATCTACAACTTAAAGTAAGCGTATTGGCCTAACTGTATTATATCATAAAGCATTGGTGCTTAAAATGTCCAAAAAAATATGTATAATGTTACCTATTGATGTTGTTGTGTACTTATATGTTATTTTATTAATTACAAAAGCAGGTTTAGAATATTTTGTAAATATTTTAGCCAAGATTACAATATGTATAAAATATTGGCATACATAATTATTTTAATAAGTGAAGTGTTTTGTAAAATAAATAAAAAACTTCTATTTCGCGCATGATATTAAAGTTAAGTGAATCGAATTAAAAAGATTAAGGTTTATACCTTATCGAATTGTTTGAATTATGACATACGCTATGTTGTTATTGTATTTTTTATTATAATCATGCCTCTGGATTGCTTCATTAAAGGCTTGCGTATTTCTTAGCTGGCTTCTAAGATACCTAGGTAATAGGGACTTCATCTGTTATAATGTTCCTGTTAATGGTTGTGTGAAAGAAAATATATTTTAAATATGTTACATTAATATTTTCTGAGATTTTTGTAAGTTTTCTTACTCTTTCGAGTTTCTTTATAACTACATACAATAACATAGGCGCTATAAAATAGATTGTATTATATTTCATATGAAGGTTGCAATGTTGCCAACCGAAAAAAAATAAAAAAAAGTTCTTCAACATTGGATATCTTTTGCCATTTTGAGTATGTATGAGAAAGTCTATGGATATTATTAATGATGTGAACATTAATTGAAACTGGATACGTAATTTGTAACGATAGTGTAGTTGCATTATTGCAAAATGCAGTATTTTTGATATTAAGGCTTTGATGAAGTATATAAATGTTATGGTAATAATTATTACACTATGTAAATAAATATGTAAGTTACAAACTATTATGTCTATTATGTACAAAGCTAAATATATGTTTTAAGAGTGAATATGAACTTATGTGAATACATTCCATGCAACTAAATAGTTAAGTGATATTAAAAAAATATAATACATAAATAAATCATATTACTACAGGCTACAGGTATTTTATTTCATTTCTCATCAACCAAGTTCGCCGTAAAAAAAACAAATTATGTTAATTTCATAATTTAGTGACTAAATAAAGTACACAAAACAAGGTACAGAAAAAGAACTATCTTGCGAATACTGTATATACTTGCAAGATAGTTTTTTACTGTACTTAAAAGATATATTACAATTGTATGTAAAAAGAAAAACGGAGCCTGTCCAATTAACTTTAACACTGGCTTACAATATTGCATAAAAAATCTCTCTTGCGCACATCAGCCTAAATATTTCATGATGATTGATTTATATTGTCATTTTATTATAAAGTTACACAAACCACGATAGTTTGAAGTCAACGAAAATATATTTCACTGGGGTCGACTTTTACCAGGTTTAACCTGGAAATTAAAAAAGCATTCCTAGCCTTAAAATGAGGACAATTATAACGGAACCCAAGTTTCCCGTAAATTGATTACGTAATCGGCTTGTCACATCACAGATTAACTACCTAACCAACCAATTACAATCGTAAACAGTGGGCTCAATTCCAATGCGCCCTAAGATTAAATTTAGGTTGTCTCTCTCTCTTTCTTTATCAAACAAACGAAAAGAGACAGACTACAATAATTTAGAAACGTCAAATTAAGTGATGCGATTTCTAACGTATTTGTACAAGTTTTTGCGTGTTTTCGTCTAACTTTAGTCGTCATCGAAAGACATCCCTACTAAATTGTCTATGGTTCCTTAGCAACGGACAGCTGTGTAGTCTGACGTTTCTAAATTAATATAGTATGTCTCTTTTCGTTTGTTTGGCAGAGAAAGAGAGAGACTGAACCTAAATTTAATCTTAGACAGGGCGCATTGGATCGAGCCCATTATATTAGACAAGATAATTAATGTAAGAAACTTTAAAACATACGAAAAATCGCGCTAAACTTTAGGTAGCAGCAAAACACCAGCTATTAACACAATAGTATTAAATATTGTGCTGGATAAGGCCAACTTGCGCACCTCCGTATTAGCTATTCCGGACTTGTTCAAGGGCTATATTATCCGAGTTGAAACCCCACTTGCAAGTCTGGATTAAATAATCCGGAACATATACTTGTGCCAGTCCGGATTAGCGTATCCGGACTGGCGCTAGTGGGCTTTCAACTCAAGATAATTCAGATTAGCTAATCCAAACGTGCGTTCATCAACGACTTTCCTACAAATCAGTAGGATAGAATTAAAAATGCCCGACCAAACACGCCCTACCTCAGGTAGATTTCTATCTTATAAAAAAATCACATGTGGTGCAAGAACGTCCGACATAACGTTGACGTTTTTTTCAGGAGATCGATCAAAGTTCATTTTTTAACAAAAAATTATTCGTCTCACGAATTTTTACACATCAGACGTTCTTGTACCAAATGTGTGCAGTAGTACTTTATCATCTACAGTACAAATAGTTTTTGTACAGGCATATTTAGAAATAAATATGAACTTTTCTTATAAAAACAAATAAAATTTAAAATTGATGAATATAGGTATTCGTCAATTTTAAATTGACAATAGAATCTATTCTGTAATAGGTAATAGGAATGATGATTAACCCAAGAGTTAATCTCTTGGGTTTCAGATAAGAGATGACTGCATCTAGCCTCAATATATTCAAAATAGCCTATCTAATAGGGAACCTTGAAATTTTTTGAAAATTCTCTCATCTATTTCCATAAGCTTAGAATCTATATCTTTCTTTGGAGATTCAACCAAGGTTTTATCCACTTTTATGGATTCTTCTGGTTTTGTATCATTATCAGTGTCATGGTTATGAATATCTGATGACTTTTCCTCTTCGACTCCATTAGAAATGTTATCAATGAGAAATTCTGGTGTCACTAGTTTTCTTTCAACATCACACTCGCTCACATTGGTGTCCCGAGATGAATCGTCTTTCGGTCTAGGCATAAGACTATCAAAATTTGTGTCACTATCTACGCTTACCTGCATGTCCGCCACATCCATTGCATCATCAGACACGTTAAAACTACTTATTTTCTCAGGCGTATTAAATATTGTCGGTTCCTCTTCTACCAAATCAGTCCTATCGTCACTATTACGCGATATTTCATCGTCATTCTTTATGAAATCATGAAACGGTTCGTATCTTATTGGTTTCTCATTCAGTATAAAGCTCTCCACATCCATTTCGGAGTTCTTACTATCTACGACATTACACACTTCACCAGATTGAACTTTATTTACAAAATTACTTATACAGAAGTCGCCAGTGCCATTTTCTCTCTTGGGTATCTTGGCTGCACTGGCCTCCGGCTCCTTATCACAATATTCCTGTACTCCGTTGGACGCGCCAGCGCTGTCCGACAATCTCTTTGAGCGTTTTATTTTGGTCCCAGTTGCATCTTTATTTTTCTTTGATACTTTCTTCGGTGTCGTTTCAGATTTCTCGTAAGGAGTCTGGAAAAGATATCAGGCTGAATAATGAATATTTAATGTCGAATTACGACTACGGCAACCAATCTTAACGGAGATTATAGCCCGACAAATTCCAGACCTGGCCAGACGTGCGGGGGGTAATGCACGCTAGACGTCAGCGGGTGACGGGTGATGTTGCGGGGAATGGATTTGCTTCGACAACCGCGTTTGATTGGCGCTTCCTCGCCCCCCATACTTCTGGCAGAACGCAGGATGGTCGGACTATAGTTTCATAACTCTCAAATTTCGGTGAGATCTTACTCACAAATCGATCGGAGAACGATCATTTGACAGAAAAATCCAGACTAAACCAACGAGGCAGTCTATCATATGCCTGAACTATAGAGAAGCATCATAAAGGACTTAATATCACCATCTTATTTTTTGCAACCTAACTAGGACCCTAACTTTGATAACATATTCCTATTACCTAAGTAGACCATAGTATTTATTCAGTGTCAATACACAGGTGCACTCTCTGTTCCTTCACTCTCATAATTCGGTGAACGGCAGTCCGTCATGACCGTAGTAGGGAGATCAGGCGCCAGACCCACGGCTTAACGTGATTTTCGAGGCACGAGGGTGTTAACAACACCAACTTGCTGACTACAGAGCCACCTCAACACTTTCAGCCCAACCCGGGATTTGAACCCGGGACCTCGTGGATAGTACCTAGAGTGATGACCACCAGACTAACAAGGTAGTCATGCTACAAATAGGATGATGTAATAAGACCTTAAGAAGCAGGCGCCGATATAAATGTATAAAAACGACGCGTCGTGAATTACACACAAACAGTAAGGCATGCCGCAAATACAATGTATTATTCAAAAGGATTTTATAATTCATGACTACTGCCTATGGATTAATTTAAAAACAAAATGAGTGACTAGTCAATTTTAAATTTCAGCAGCTTTGTTCAAAATAAAATAATAATTAACAAAAACGTGTACCTCAAATGGTGTAAGCAGGTGTGTTCTGCACACAATATCTTGCAGAAGTGCGTCAAGCAAAATAGCTTTGGCCACTGCATCCTTTATGTCCCCCGGTCTGGCCTTGAAGTCGTCAATGTTTAATTTCTCTTTCGGGAACAACCATTTGTATATGGGTGCCAAGGTTTGAAGGTGGTCCTAAAACGAGTGTTTTGTTAATTATATAAGTTTAAATAAGAAACCAAAAATTCGCACACAGGTAGGATTTGAACCCACGTTCTTTGGCTAACCGGGCCAACGCTCTTACCAACTGAGCTACTGTGCAGTCTACGTGACGTCAGCGACATCTACCCGAGCTGTATTACAACAGCAGTGGGCCAAGAAGTTATTCTTTACAGAATAAATTGTACTTGAATGATGACGCTTTCGTTATTCAATAGTCTTTTTTTTATTACAAACTTTAAAAAAATATAGATAGAATGAACAGTAGCTCAGTTGGTAAAAGCGTTGCCCCCGATAGCCAAAGAACGTGGGTTCAAATCCTACCTGTGTGCGAATTTTGTGGTTTCTCATTTAAACTTATATAAATAAGAAAGAACACTGTGAGTGTTAAAAATATGAAAAAAAAAAGACTATTGTTTCGTTGTTGAAATTCAAAAGCCAACCAAAGTTAGTTTAACTACACAGCCCATTATGCGCCAGAAACGCGGTGGCGAATTCCGCTAAGGCCCACTTGCGCACAATTAGCTATTCCGGACTTTTCTAAGGCCTGTCAAGCTAATCTAGATATCTAAAATTTTGGCAACAAAAATACATCATCTGTGATCATTTCAACTGTCTAACTATTACTGTTAATGAGATACAGCCTGGCGTCAGACAGATATACAGATAGCGGAGGCTTAGTAATAGGGTCCCGTTTATTACCCTTTGGGTACGGAACACTAAAAACTTGTCTTCTCAGCTCACCTTCATATCAACTGGTGTGATCCAGATCTTGAAGTCGACTTTGAACTTTGTCTGCAGCGTTTTTTCCTTGAGAAAGGCATCGTTGTCGACAACCATGACGGCCCAGTCGCGCCGGCTGAACTGCTCCAATCGCTCCATGGTTTTGATGAAGATGGACTTCTTCACGAATGGATTCTCAGCGGCTATGACTACTGCTGGAATTAAAACGCCAAAATGGAGAACAAATGTTACCGATTACGTAATTCATCCCATATTGATGTAATGACCAGAGTTCGGAGTAGGTAGATTGATTTGATGTACTTTGACAGTGCTAAAATAATATGGATATGCCTTTTGTTGAAGAACCGATAACGCAAATTCCAGTTGTATCATAATAATATATTACTCATTTTATGTCACCTAAAATTACTTGGTTTGGCTCTTTACAAACTTTGTTTTTTTTACCACCAGAATACCATTTAAGTCCATACTTTTGAGACTCCGGAATACCGGAGGCATGTCCTTATTAATATCAATGTTTGCGGTGACTGACCCCAAATCTACTTACTCCGATCTCTGGTAACGACGATTAGGCGGTAGGGAGGGATGATTACTATAGTCTGACAAGTTTGTGTGCTCACCCACTTTACAACAATTTTTACTATTACAAACATAAAATATGTGGTTTCAATATGAAAACACCTTTTTTTTATTACAATTATGCTTACATAATTGTAATAAAAAAAAGGTGTTGTGAAACACTTATGTTTCTGTTGATAAAAGTTGATTTTAATTCACTATAAAATACATTCCTATGATAGAAGAAATTCATAAATCACATTGTATGCTAATATTATAGAGGTAAAGTTTGTAATAAGGAATCTCTAGAGCTATGAAACTAATTTAAAATAGTTTTAAACTGGTAGAAAGCTACATTATTTCTTCTAAGCGACATAGATTATAAATAGGTGCTTTAACTGCAACAATACTCACCATTCTGACACTGTTTTAGCTTCTGAAAGTGCTCTAACCAGGTGAACTCCTCACTCTCTTCACTGAGAATCAGAATAGGCTTGTCAAGCAACTGATGTATTGCTCCAAGGAACAGTGCCACCTGCAAGGAGTTACCATAACCAAGTGGGTTGTTGATGATCACACCAGGATTTTTCTGAAATAACAGGAATTTCAATGGCGAGGAAAGTTTATGAAACAGTACCATTAAAAACCAATTGACAGATGCAAAAATGTAACAGCTAATTAGATGTTTAAGCACATAAAAATATTTTTTTAATATCATCCAAATCGGGAAATGAGAAATGATGGTGATACCACTACACTCAAGCAAAATATAGAAAATATAGTTTTACATAATTGACTCAACCAGGAAATCAAATCCGTCCATTAGAGATAGCTACACCATGCAAACTGGTGAACAAGTTACTGAACTACAAAGATTGTCAAATATGTTCTATTATGATCCATCTCAAAATTGGACCCTATGTAGGTAAAAGATCTGAACATAAAAAACAAATACAAGTTGCTCTTACCTTTTTAAACTGCTTATAGAGAAATCTGATGCCATCAATATGGTGTTGGTGAAGCAAGGAATCAATGTATATCTCATTATTCTCATCCTTGTGGAGATAAAGCCTCTCAGTTTCTGGCTTGGGATATCCATTCATTCTTAATTATTGTACTTACACCTGAAAGCTGTATATCATCATTGACTGCTTGTTTTTCATTGTGTATATTGATGTGTTAATGTTATTTACCATACATATTACTAAACAAAGCTTTAATAAGGCTTTTAGGGTTAGGTTTTCAGCACATTTAAAATGTGAAATCTAGAGTATTTACTTCATAGAACTGTTAATTTTGATAATGTGATAACAAAAATATTTTTAGGATTTAAGGGTAACAAGTGGTATTTGAGTATAGTATTGAGGTTAGAAAATAGATTTACTTTTATAAATTAACAATATATGTATAGCCGTTTAATTAAATTCGGGTACCTATGAACGATGGAGTATAATATATTTACGAGGGTAGTTGCTGATTCAGCCTGTTGAGAATAGACAGCGTCATAATCAGAATGTACAGCATTTCTAAATAAAACAACGCTACAAAGACGGATACACTAGTTTTATGCACTTCTATGTCCTCAAACTCCTGCATAATGTGTCTGTTTCGATAAACATGATCCCAAAACATGGAACTGATCTTCGAGCACTTGACACAAAAAACACGCGCTTTTCCGCACAAACTTGTCGTGAGACTACTCGTGGTAATCACGCTGACTTAGCATACTTGCTATAATGACTTACTTATGCTAATTAATTAATTTACAAGTTAATATTCTCGCCTGTTTTTGCAGAAATTTCGCAGATCAACAAATAATACTACCAATTTGAAAAGCAATTAATTTGATTTGACAGTTTGTAATGGCGCTAGTGTAAAAGAACAAAAAGTGACGTTTCATCTTTTTACCGCTTTTTCTGTGAATCACTTTAATTTGGTCGGTTTAGCAAAATATTTTTGACATTTCCTGTCACTTTTTCCTCGACTAGTGTTGTGACGAAAACACAATCAAGAATGTGTTATATCGATAGATAAAAATATAATATCACAGATATATGTCACACATCACTTCTGTAAAGGCAGATAACGTGCCCCACGAAAGTACCCCGCGCGCGAGCGATAATTGAGTTTCTTCATCGCATCAGCGAAAGTTTGATCTGGGGCATTTGATAAACTTAATTTAATGAAAATCCAACTGCAAAATCGAAAAATAATATTCAGTTTAAAAATAGATTATGTATTATGTAAAATGTTTCAGTAACAAATAAAATTGTAACAATATCAAACTTGAGTTCTGATTGCACTTTTGCTTAATTCTATGCAGCACCATTTTTAAATGCGTGATTATTATTCGTTCTTGAAGCTGGGCGGCCTCTTCTCGACGAAAGCAGTCATACCTTCTTTGCGATCAGCCTGTAAATTTAGGATTAAATGTTAGGTAACTTTTAGAACCAAAAAATTGATGAATAGAATTTGAATGAAAAAATTAGTAGATTTCAATCCGAAATATTGTGACACGATATTTTTAAATTGGAAATACTAAAATGTACTATTAGTTCATAATAAAAACTAGCAAGGAACCTGCTAGCAATTATTATTTGACTATTTTTCTAAAATTTTCTTGTAGAATAGAATACCTATACCTACCCTGCAGGATTTTGTCCTAAGTTTTTTCGAATTCTATTATTATTTTAGGCACATACATATTAAATAAAAGGCTACTTACAGTTGCGAAAGTCCCGTAGAAGATAGACTTTTCATACAGAAGTCCGGCTTTAAGGTTGGTCTCGTAAGCTTGATTTACAGATTGCTTGGCCATTTTCACGATAAGAGGAGAGTGCGTTCCGATCCTCTCGGCGAGCCTAATGGATTCCTCCAGCAATTTATCCACTGGGAACACTCGGCTGACAAGACCTGATGATAGTATTTTTATATATTTATTTTATTTGGGATAAGAAACAGCAATCACAATGTAGATTAAATCTAAATGCAGAGTAACATAGTTTTGCTTAATGTGAAGCCCACACCATAATGGTAGCACCTCAGGTTAGTTTGTGTGATACATTTTTACTTACTACAGAAACGATATCTACTTTTAATACACGTTGTATTTGTGACTGATGGTTACAAATGAGAAACGAAGTTGGGTATTTTTTTAAGATGACGATGTTATCCTTTCAAAGTTGTCAAAATGTCAGCGGCTAGTTTTTTTTATTTAGACACAATACCTGAAAATATGTCTAATGCAGGGAATGTTTTATTAAGAGGTGCGCGCGTGCGAAGCTGCGGCAAATAGAACAACTGAGGCACAAGCACCTCCCTCCTGTGTGTGTACAGTGCGCGGAACCACATAGTACTGATTATTGCTCAAATCAATCCACAAAATAGATAAACTTTAAAATTACAGCCAGAGTAATTCACTACCTATTAATTAATCGTTAGCATGTTTACGAAAAATGGGTATGTAATTAATGTTTCGATTCAGTCGCGCACTATAACGAAGCTGAATGTAATAAAGTTTATTTTTGTGAATCATTCAGTAACTATTATAATCAGTGGCTGAATGATTCACAAAAATGAACTTAATTACACTCAATTCGACGGGTCCACCAATTTCTCGTAGAGGACAAGAAAGCTTACCCATCTTCTCAGCTTCATGAGCGTCGATGAAGTTGCCAGTCAAGACGATCTCCATAGCCTTGGACTTGCCAACGTATCTGGGCAAGCGCTGGGTGCCTCCAGCGCCGGGAATAGTTCCGATATTAATTTCAGGCTGGCCGAACTTAGCCTTCTCCCCAGCATAGATTATGTCACAGAGCATGGCGAGCTCGCAACCTCCACCGAGCTGTGGGTGTTAACAAAAGGTACGTAGATATAGAATAAAGTGAAATGTGATTTTGTACCATATCGAAGGTGATATCATATTGAAAGTTATAGAAAGTGGTCAATGTAGTCATGATAATTATCTACGATTCGGCAATAGTTTCATATGTAGGTAAAACATTTATAAAAATAAACATGGGAAAGTAGGTCCTCAGCCGTTAAGAAATAATGTCAATGTAGAAGCAACTGTTATCATCATCTGTGGATATTTACTACTTCTGTCTGACTGCAAAACAGAAATAATTATTTGCTTTTAACATGGTATTACATTGATGGTAACATAAAAATGTGCTCACTATTGACTCATTAGACGAATGTCAAACGACAAACCACGAGGAATAGAACGAAAATACTGTTAAAAATACAAAAGCAATGTTGCTAAGATAAACTTAGGAATTTCTTCTAAATTGTAATACTAATTGCCACCATTAGGCGTCTGCTGTCGTCAGACAGCATGCTTCATTCCAACCGACCGCTTAGCCTCCAAAGCACGAAAATATATTTTGTTATCGTAGAGTCGCATCGATTTACACTTGTCATGCCCTAACCAAACTGAAAGCAACATTGGTATTTATTCCATTTCGTGCATTCCTAACTGGAGATTGAACCTAGGACGTCTTCAAGATATAAATAATGGGTCAAATTATTCTAACTTAATCTATCTCTAAATAAATAGGAAAGTAGGTAGGAAGTCACCGGCGTATTTAAAGTAGGTATCTATGTACATTAATCAATTTTAAGAATAAATAATACGTTTTTTAGAGTTAGTTATGTCCTTACAGCAAATCCATTGACGGCCGCAATAATTGGTTTTCCACAGTTGCTTATGTCTTCCCACTCCTGCAGGAACCCTCCTTTTTGGTTAGAGCTGTACGTGTTGTTTTGCATTTCTTTGATGTCGGCACCAGCGGCGAATGCTTTTTCATTACCTGGAAATAATGTTTGACACATTGAGCATTGCATTTGCATCTCATTTTTATGACGTAGATTATTTTAGTTTATTGGTGCGTAATTATTTTTTATGTAAGTATCAGTTAGGTAATGGGAACTGAAATTATGAAGTCTAAAATTTTGACTTTGATCTTTAAATACTCCGCCTTATCCTTCGCGATTAGGGCCTAAGGTAAATAATTCTATGAATATACATACAATAGAAACACCATGTTTCTCTCTGACGTAAGACTTGCACATATCCATCATACAACCAAATTTCAAAACGTGGTCTCTAGACAACCACAAGCTCATATTCTTTAGTGTCTAGTCAAGTGGAGTAGTATCATTCCTAAATGCATAATATGCCACACTGTTTACTTTGCTTACGTGCTGTCATCCATGAATGGATGAAGGTCATAAAGTCATAGTTTATACCTGTGATGATGATGGCGGAGATCGAATCATCAGCATCGAATTCTTTGACAGCTTTGCCCAGCTCCTGGAAAAGGGGCTTGCAAAGTGCATTCAGGGCTTTAGGCCGGTACAGCTGGATGATGCCTACATTCTTCTTGGCACCCACCACTTCAGTCTTAATGTTTTCATATGCAGGGGCTGTGGACACAAAAGTGTAACTTAACACACACTATTAAACTTTTCTAATAATATTGTTACGGTAGCTTGTTTCCTTTAAACGATTAAAGCGCGGTTCCGCACTACGTCGGATTCAAATCAGTCAAAATACGTTTATTTGATTTTAAATATAAAAACTGTAAGCATAATACTATAAGATCATTCAGATGTTTGTTATTTCGTATTACTACTACCTACCTACTTTACATTTCGTGAGATAATTAATAACGCCTACTAAGCACAAATGAGAATATCATTACGAATTATTATCGCAGTGAGTATTACAGAATGGCAAATGTAATGTACCTATTGTATGATAAGATATCAAAAATGTTTAAAGAAGGCTTGAGATTACTTGGTAAATGACACAATTTGATATTTTCTGCCCCAATCTATTATATAATGTATATCCTTATGTTATGCACGAAAAACATTGACGTCCAAGATACATTTAAATATCTGGCGGCACGGCCGTACCATACTTTTCTCGAAACAGTAGGCCATTTTCGACACCCTATAACTTCGTTGTGGATTAAACTAGAAGCTTGAGCAAGCAGGCATTGTATAAACTCTAATATACCTACTAATAATATACTATAAATAGATAGGATTAAAAAGTTATTTATGCAATTGGTTAGAACATTTGCAGTGAAAGAATCAGAATTATAACAGAAAAAATAGATGAAAAATAGGACTATCTACAAAATGAGATGCCATAAAAAACAAACTCTAGTGTCTAGCAATTCAAATCTTCTATCGTAAAAAATTGTGAGGTCTATGCTGCCAAGACGGTTAATTTATTCAGGCCCTACTTAAGGTCCTTCTGTATAGATTCACTTGGCAATCGCACTAAACAATCAAATTTAATAAATAAATATAATATAATAAATTTAATAAATTGTTATATATATATATATAAATTTAAACGTTGCGTTTTCATGCGATGGCCAAGTCAATCCATATAAAAGGACCATAAGTAGGGTAGGGAGGGACTGAATAAATTAACAGACATTAAACCAATCAGAGTTCGTCTCACCAGAAATGTAAACGATAAATAATACATTTCAACTGCCGTTTATGATTTTTCAATAGTTTATAAACTAACTCAATAATTGATCAACTTCCGAATACGAATCTTGTTATTTTACAGTGACATCGGTAGGAATAAATTGTTTTAATTTTTTATAGTGAAACAATTGGATTATGTTATGTTCCTGGGTAAAAAAAATATATTAAAAAACTTACACTTCACCTACACTAATACATATTTATTTTTATTGTTAATAAGTAAAAATTTAGGTAGAGTACAATCAATATTAAAAGAAGATAATTATATTTAATAGTGATTATGATTATTATGAGAATATGATATCATTTAAACATAATTTTACGGATTACTTCGCGATTTATTTACATTAGAACAATTCGCGTAAACATAAGAAACAAATAGAATATGATATGTTCGGGGTTAGATAATGCATTTCATGCGTATATCAAAATATACCTACATAACTATGTACTACTGGAGCCAGTGATTTATTATATTGTGGGCATTCATTAAACCATTTTGGAAGAACATACCTATGAAATTAATGAAATAAAATAAAATATATGAGGTATATATTCAGTGCTACGCCTTTGGTTAGACAATGATATTAAAAGTGTTAAGGTTAAATCCATTCCATCCGGTGCAGCAGAGTCAGAACATTAGTAAGGTTATGATTATACTAGGAAATACAAAATTCTCACCAGCGCTGTAGAATTTCACCAAACCGGCATTTGAGAGCGTCGCCACCCGGGTGGTATTCAAAACATGTTTCCCTATTAAAATACGGGTAACTGCACCAACTGAGGCCATTTTATGATGATATTTAAGCAGGGCGTTGCGTTCTTTCACGAAAGCAACTTTAGCAAAGTAGGTAGTGGTCTCACTCAATGAACTTTGATACGCACGCAATGATAACAATGTGTCAGATTGATAGATACCGGCTGACAGTGTTATCAGTTTTGAAAAATCCTATATCGTATCGTATTGTTTTTTACATAACTTTGATAATAATTTACTAACACCACTAACACTTAAATGAAGCAGAATTTCCAAACAAACGATGTAGTTATGTGGTATACTGCTGTTTTCAATTATTTATTATTACACTTTCTTGACGAAAGTAAAGAGATTTAAATGTATGCTAAACAAGCAAGGAAGCTGCTTTCATTCTAAGATATTGGTACTTATCGAATTTATGTCTAGCATTTAAAAACCTTTTTTCAAATTAAAGGCAAAAATACCTTAACTCGGTTTTCCCCCGAATAAGACAAAAACACCTGCTAGCCTGCTACGTTGGTCACCTTGTTCATGTTAGCAGCATTTAGTGTCAAATGTATCGATAATATTTGTCGATAATAATGCTACATTTGAAAAATAGCTATTATTTTTCACAGATCTCTGTTTGTTTGTCAGCTGGTACTGTCAAAAAAAGTAAAAACAAAACAAAAATCAGCTGGCTGCTGTAGTCGTAATGCGGTTTGTGGTTTTTCATTTTCAGCCCGAAAGTTATACATAACCAAGGGACTTTTTTGGTTGGCCAAATCATAATAATACTGTTGAGAGATGACAAAAATCAAGTATTTCATTCTTACCGGCGACCCTGGTAGTGTACCTAAAAAAATGTTTTTTTTTATAAAGTTTCCTAAGTTTAGTTTTAGTTCATTTTATGGTTTTGTTCTTTACATTATAATATTTTACAGGTGTAGGAAAGACCACCTTGACCAAGAAACTGTGCTCCACTGTTGCGGCATTTGGTTTTAAAACGAGTGGATTCTACACTGAAGAAGTTCGTAGAGCTGGATTGAGAGAGGGTTTCGACGTTGTAACTCTGGATGGCCAAAGGGCCTGTTTAGCACGTGATTGTTCCCAAAATGGTCAAGCAAAGTTTAAAGTTGGCAAATATGGAGTGACAATTGAGGAATTCGAAAATGTTGCTTTGCCTTCTCTAAAACAGGTGAATAAGATTCTTTTTTGTTTCATTAGTTAGAAATGTTTTAAAAACATAACAAAGAACTCAAGTTTTTATTATTTACAGCCAGAAGATTCAAGACACTATTTATTGGTCATTGATGAGATAGGTAAAATGGAATTATTAAGCCCCAGATTCAAAGCTAGAATTACAGAAATATTCAGACCCAATTCAAACTATGTTGTACTGGCTACAATTCCATCACGAAATAATAGTCCCATCATTGAATCTATCAGAAGAAATTGTGATGCTAAAGTTTGGATGGTAAGTTTATTATGATTATTCATTTTATATTTCTCAGCTGGCTAATAATATCATGATTAGGCTCCAATAAATATGCTATGGCCTCAATAAAATCAGTAGGTATAAATAGGTACAAAAAACCAAAAAGCTTTAAGTTGTTTATTTCGGGCTCATAAGATAATAATTTGTTTTTTCAGGTAACTCAAGAAAACAGAAACACTTTATATGAAGCAATTGTAAAACAAATACAAGTTGGCATTGAATCATAATAAAAAAAATACCAAAAGTGATTTATTTTATGAATAATGTATCCTAAGTCCTAAATTCTCAACTGATTTTGACTACATGCAATTTTACTAAGCAATGCTTACCAAAAATATAAATTTAATTATTGTTTTTGTTAAAAATTCAAATTTCAGGACTCATACATAAAAAAAGGGCTTGCTTGCATATTATAGAGTTGGGGGAGAGAGAAAGAGTGGCAGGGTGGCCAGAAAGAAAGTGAGACTCAATCCGGCATCAATATGCAAATAGTCATCAGTCAACTTATTCTTAGTAAAGTAGAAAATGAAATTATCTAAGGTAGGTAGGTCATTCATTCATCATCTTCATACTACAAATGCATTCTTGTGTGATGTTACTTTAATTGCTATAATGTATATTGTTTAACCTGTCAAACCCCAAAAGACCCGCTCACGGGTGGGTTAATAACAATGAATTTTCTATTGTGTCCAGAAACATGATATGTGAAGGTTTACTCTGCAGTAGAAGAAGAAATGACCAGATTCTGTCCAACCTTACTTGATAAACTGATTTGATTGATTCAACCAATTAGTACAATCCACCAGAACATCAGAATGATATATCTACTAGTTGAAATCCTTTAACTTTAACTGTGTGATGTGCTGCACACCACACACACGACATTTGCATGTTATTAAATGACTACCTAATATATACATTTAATAGAGCACAAAATATGTCAGCTTAATGATAATGACTGATTTTAACAACAATCATGTCATGAGGTATCATATTGGTTGCATGGTTATTAAAGTTATTATCACATTACATTAATGGAACTAAGATTACGTAACTTTTGAGTTGTCTAACTTAGCTATAAAATTCTTATCAATAGGGTATTTATTTGACACCATATCAATAAAATGATTGTTAGGGGCATACCAAACTGTTATGTTACATGATATTTTGCATACTTTAACATCTGTTATAATTTCAAATTTATTCATCGATCATAAATTAATCCAAGATTACAGACTAATAAAAATGAATGTAGAATTGTAGGTATACCTGAAATGTGGACTTAATTTAGTGAATTTATTTAATAGTGTCAACATCCGTATTGTAAGTGTGAATTCTGTGAGTCAAGTGTACAGTCGTAGCAACTAGTCTAACACAAATCACTTAATGATTAAATTTTTTTTAGTTTGGTTCATACTTTAGTAACTACAATGCAACATTACCTACAAAAATAATTGTTTTCATCAACTATTATCATCGGAAAGGTCATCAAATTGTCCAATAACTTCATGTATTATTTTAGGGTTGCACATTTTCTCATATTTCACTTTCTCAGCAATAGACACGGGGTGGGCATCCATTGGACAGAAATTCCCTTCCTCCATCTTTCTTTTAACATAGTCAATCCATTTGGCTTGATGTGACTGTGAAGACATTCTACTGAACCTTGGGACCCAGTAGTCATCGGAATCCCAATCTTCAGGAGAACTTGGTGGGTTATTGATTTCTGTATCTGTAAATAATGTGACTTTACAGTAACAGCCTCAAGGCAAACACATCAAATGAAATATTATGTGGACTTAAGCCAGTTTGGTTTTCATTCTGTTATTATGATTTTTCAAATCCATACCTTTTTTGTTAATACAGGTATTATTCATTAAATATTGTAGTAGCTCTTCATCATCAGTTGTGTCTGGAGAATGTTCACTCTCCGGTGGTGTGGCTTCAACTTTTCTGTAAAGGCAAGGTAGCTTTATCATTTATTGCAATTCTAATGTGGAAAAGTTATTAACACTGGTCAAAAACACTTCAATTAGACATACCTGCCATCACATCTGTCTTCAATATTTAATCTCAGTTTTCCTTTTCTCTCCAAATATCCGAGGTCATCGGGCTCATCAAAATAATTTTGGGCGAAATCTATTTCAGATACTTGTTTCATTGCTTCTGGGACTTCATACAAGCGGTTGTTGTAAACATCAAATACTTTTAGATTTTTCAACTCAATAATACTATCCGGTAAAGAACACAATTCATTACTGTCCACATGTAGAGAAACAAGTTTTTTTAGGTTACCTATTGCGTCAGGTAAATACAGTAGCTGATTGAATGATAAAATGCACCGTTGTAAATTAAGGAGATTACAAAATTCATTTGGTAAACCACCTATATAGTTTTGTGATAGATCTATTTCAACCAAACTAGTAAATATATCTATATTAGATGCTATGTTATATACATGTGTATTGCTTAAGTTCAGACTTTCTAAATCACAGCACTTATCAAGCCCTTTGCAAGGCACTTCCATGACACGGTTAACACACAAGCGGCTTAACTTTTTCGATCCAATTTCTAATACCTTTGCCTTTGACAAAGTACCAAAGAGCTCCAAATGATGGGTAATTCTGCAATTATTTATTTTTATATGGCTAACTGGAGCTGTGTACAGCAATAGTTCTTCATAGTAACCATCATTGAATGAATTCGTTATATCCTCATTATAGTTAAGATCCAAATATTTAAGCTGCTTTGGGCTTTCTGTCCAGATCCAATAGGGTGGTCCTGCCAAATTATTATGTGCAAGTATGAGTGTTTCAATAGAATTACAGAAGTTCGGAGTGTCATCGAAATATTTTATGCTGTTATGGGACACATCTAGACGCTTGATTTCACGCAAATTGAGCACCACAGCAGGAATTTCAGTGAATTTGTTGTGCGAGAGGTTTAGGTCGGATAAACTCTGTGGGAACTTTACAATGTCGTCAATAGTTACCAGGTTTTTGTTACTTAAATCAATTGAGGAAATTTGCTCAGGCAATATTAGAGTAGTCGTGGTAATTTCCTTTAGAAATCCATTGGTGAACGATCTCTTAGCTTTGCCATCTGAGTCTTTGATGTCTGTTGACTCCATTTATGAACGTATGTGATGATGTCTTCAGTTTTCACTGTGCAATTATGGTTCAATGATTCTTTATTATTACACTTTTTTAACAACAAAATAATGAAGAAAAGGAAAATAAAATAACCCAAAAAAAATACAAATAATAAATAAACTACAGCACACCGGAAACTATTTAACCTTTAGTTTTTTTTTAAGTAGGGGTTTTACGGCTTCGGAAATCCACGGCATACTCTATAAGTGTATTTATATAACCGAGTTACTGTCAATGTCAAAAAAAGAATAACAAGCAAGTGTCCGTGTAGAGGATTGAAAATGGTAAATTGTGCCGTTTTCGGACCCAAAAACCGCTCATCATTAGTACATTTTCGGTATCATGGCGTGACTTATCATTTTTGAGTACAAATACTTTTATTTATAACACTATTTCGAAAATCATCCTTCTTTACTTTGAGCTTATTTCGACAAGTTAGCGATACATACGTTGAGTTTTTTCCTCATAGTAGGGAAGCTAGTAGCTTCATAGTGTGGGGACAACAACGGTAACTAACTTAGTCAGTAATTAGTTAGTTAGCTTATCGCCACAATTATAAATAATAAAGTGTATGTTATCTAAATATTTAAACATACCATAGACATGTAGGATGATAAAAGTAAGTTTTTTTTTTAATTTTCGATAGATCCCTTGAATGGTTTGTGGTCGAAAAATACTGGCTTTCTTCTCACATAAGTGTGATTTATTCAGCATCAGCACACTTTGAGTCAAGATGTTTCCAAGAATGTTCGGACGGAAAAATAATTTTGTCCGTGCAGCAGCAGCAGCAGTATCTAGTTACTTTGAAACTTCTTAGCCAAGTGGGTAGCTTTTAGGGTTTCTTACGGGTTAAAACGGGACTAATTAAGACTCCGACGTCCGTTCTGTCTGTCACCAGGCTGAATCTCAAAAACCGTGATTGCTAGACTTGAGTTTTTTGCTCGATAATAAGAACGGCAACAGGTAGATGCTTAAAATACTCGCAGAATATTAAGTTGTATAATCACTTCAAAAATAGATTATGGCTTATATTCTTATATCTATATAATTATATAAGTAAGTCAGTATTAATTATGTAACTACGTCAGTATTTATACTTAAATCCTTAAATGCCTATGTGCTGCAGTATACCTACATCATGTGTGTGTGTACACAATGTATGAGTCAAATTATTGTAAAGTTTCGTCAAAATCTATTGGTTCTTGTATAAAAGGGCAACAAACATTAATAAAATTCATCGTCACAAAGTTGAAACAACCATAATATTAGTAGCACAGGATTAGTGCACTCAGTTAATTAGTAAGTTAAAGAATTTGTTGTTAGAATGTCCCACTTACAGTAGGTTTAATGGAGGGAGCATAGACGGCTTTCCCCTTTAGCCAAAAATATTGGCCATATCGTTTGACAGCTTATATAAAACTTCTTGGTCGTGACAGTTTCACAGAAATTATCTAGAGTTGTCGCAACACACATCTCCATAAAGAGGATTGAAAATGGTGAATTTAGGGCTTTACATGAATTTTTGATGTACCTTTTTTAATTAAAGTAAAAACACATTATGTATGAAAAAGAAACGTTTTGTTGAAATAAACCTAGAAACTTCTAAAAACATCCAAAGTACAGTCATTGGCACTTATAGTACAATCAGTGGCAGGCACGTACAACGTACCTGGCAAACATACTAGTGATTGGCACCTATTCGTATTATCGTAATATAGAACATTTAGGTAATTAAAGCTCTCAAAATCAACAAAGTTAAATAGTTTTAATATTTTAACCACTCATAGTGTGTTTTTTCTTATTCACATAAGTTTATTAACAACAAAGTAAAACTTAGTCTTTCTCTTTTTCCTTGAAACATCCCCTCCATTGTGTTGTTTAAAAAACTGCCAAGGTGTCCTATCATATTTCCACGTCTATTCTCGATCGTCTTCAAAATGTTTCGCTTATACAACCATTATATTAGTAGTATAGGATGAGTGCATTCTGTTAGTGAGCTAACGAATTAGTTAGCCATGTCCCGTCCTTAAAATGGAAGTGGCAATAAATGTCAAAATTTTTGTAGTGTGCTATACACGTGTGATTCCTCGTCCCCCGCCAAAAGTCGCGAAATTTTCTGAACTGGGATTTTGACTCATGCTCCCTCCATTATATCTTCTCAATGGTGTGATTCTGGGTGATAGTTCAGTAGGCAAAGAATCTAGTTTATGCAGCCAAGTCATCAGTATTGTGTATATTTTTCCTTTTTTTCTTGGTAATATAATGTTGACATTTGCAAAGATTTGGTAGTTTTATTTTGCACGGCAAACAAAACAAGACAGTAAAAATACATCAGATTATTAGAAGTTCTCATAAAGGAAATACAAATTATAGCCTGACCAGAAATATATGGGACCTGAATTAACGGCGCTACGAATCCTCTTTATATGACAATACTTGATATAATCATACCAGCGTAGATTGGCCACTGAGGATAAAAAACATTTATTTTTTGTATTTACATTCATGTAATATTTTAAGCGTGCTGCCTAATTGTAACAGTTTCTACGATAAAAAACATGTCTTGCTCTCGCAAATTAAGAAAATTATATTATTTATGATATTATTATCATACTTTTATACAGGGTGTGGCGTAAATAGTGGTCCAAAGCAAAGGTGTGGATACACTGTACACTGAAGCACCACATACCAGTATTTAAAAAAAAATTATGTACAGGGTTTTCAAAAAAAATTTTTTTTTTAAATTTTTTTAGAAATCGTTACCTTGCCTTACAAATTTGGTTATAATTTCCAAAAATGACGGTTTTTTTTATCCATTTTTTTTATTATTATTGCTGATCACTTGTACTTAGTACTCCATTCGTTTTTTTTTTACAAACTGAATTTAATAAAAAAAATTAAGTTTCTTTCAAAATTCAATACTCACTGCTAGCAAATCGTTTGACTTTCAATGCTTTTGGTGCAAAAAAAATGTACCACACTGTCAGTGCCCATTGTTTAAAAAAAATGCCCATCTTTTGCAGATTCTAAAATGGTGCAACAATAAGTGTTACGACTTACAGGAAAAAAGTTATTGCTTTTCGAAACAAAAAGGAGCCCAATTCAGAAAAACAATTTATTTGAAGTTCAAGGGTTTACAAGAGTTGTAATTTTTTTCTGTGTGGTCCAAAGCAAAGGTGTGGATACACTGTACACTGAAGCACCACATACCAGTATTAAAAAAAAATATGTACAGGGTTTTCAGGGTTTTCAGGGTTTTTTTTATTAAATTCAGTTTGTAAAAAAAAAAACGAATGGA
This sequence comes from Pyrausta nigrata, assembly GCA_949316185.1. Taxonomy (NCBI): domain Eukaryota; kingdom Metazoa; phylum Arthropoda; class Insecta; order Lepidoptera; family Crambidae; genus Pyrausta; species Pyrausta nigrata. The sequence goes on from OX438943.1 coordinate 3,579,957, forward strand.
GTACTAAGTACAAGTGATCAGCAATAATAATAAAAAAAATGGATAAAAAAAACCGTCATTTTTGGAAATTATAACCAAATTTGTAAGGCAAGGTAACGATTTCTAAAAAAATTAAAAAATATTTTTTTTTTGAAAACCCTGTACATAATTTTTTTTTAAATACTGGTATGTGGTGCTTCAGTGTACAGTGTATCCACACCTTTGCTTTGGACCACACAGAAAAAAATTACAACCCTTGTAAACCCTTGAACTTCAAATAAATTGTTTTTCTGAATTGGGCTCCTTTTTGTTTCGAAAAGCAATACCTTTTTTCCTGTAAGTCGTAACACTTATTGTTGCACCATTTTAGAATCTGCAAAAGATGGGCATTTTTTTTAAACAATGGGCACTGACAGTGTGGTACATTTTTTTTGCACCAAAAGCATTGAAAGTCAAACGATTTGCTAGCAGTGAGTATTGAATTTTGAAAGAAACTTATTTTTTTTTATTAATATCAGTTTGTAAAAAAAAAACGAATGGAGTACTAAGTACAAGTGATCAGCAATAATAATAAAAAAATGGATAAAAAAAAACCGTCATTTTTGGAAATTATAACCAAATTTGTAAGGCAAGGTAACGATTTCTAAAAAAATTAAAAAAAATTTTTTTTTTTGAAAACCCTGTACATATATTTTTTTTAAATACTGGTATGTGGTGCTTCAGTGTACAGTGTATCCACACCTTTGCTTTGGACCACTATTTACGCCACACCCTGTATACTGTATAATAGCTAATAAACTATTTTACTTAAAATACCTAAGTAGGGTTGAAAATAAAAAAAAAGAAAATAAATAAAATAAGAAAACAACCCTCAAAACAATTATCTAAATACAACTTATTAATAAAAATTAAGATGAATTATTTAATACAATACAAAAACAAAAATTATAAAAAGGGTCCTTGTGGTAAGGTAACCAGGATGCCGGCAGCATTACCGCGCTGGATAGCGATGCTTATACGCTGAGCAAGGTAGCTGCCAGCTCGTCGGTCACCTCTGATTGGGGATGTGCCGTCCCCAGTAACATTCCCAAGGCGGGGAATATTCCCGGTAGCGATACCGGTATCGTTCCCTTAACTGGGAACTTTGGGGAACGATAAAATTTGTTTTTCTAGTAATCTAAACTTATTAAAACATGGCGTCAAAATACTTTTTAAGAGCATCTTTGCAAAAATACGCTCTTGTGTGTAAGTTATAGCATGTTTTATAATAAATCGCTTGTTTATGAGCTTTTAAACATTTAAACTTTATTTAATGTAACTTGTCTCTTAAAAACTCATTATTTTGTAATAACAAGGCGATATTATTGACACTTACATTGCGTTTGGCAAGAAAAACAAATCCTTCCACTGATGCTATACGTGTCATAATTATGTAGAAAGTCAAATTTAGTACATTGTTACATTAAAAATACCCCCTAGACTAGAACTGTTCTGTCTAGGGCTTAGACCTTAGTTTAGGAGTGCAAAAAATTTTGTTTTTGAATTTCTGCACGTATGCATTTACTCGTAAGCTACCTATAGACACAATATCAGTCTGTTGAATTTATTTTGATGCTATCTTTTGAACTTGTTTCATCATGTTCAGAGGTAGGTGTTGTAGTATGAGGATAGCACAACCTAGACTCATGTTTTGTCTTAAAAAAATAAGTACCTAATATAGAGAAAAGATGTGCCTTACCAGTTTTAGGCCAACATTGTTTTCACATCGCATCGTAGTTTGCTAAGGATTAAACCAAATAGCTGTTATAGCGACAAAAATAATAATTTAATCTCGCTCGCAGCTAGTAAAGTTTTAAGTATATTAATTAAGTGTATTTAATTAAAAAAACTAGTTAGTCAGTTGACGAATTTCGTAAGTGCTTGCTGAGCCAGTGAGTGAAATTATCATCTTCCTAGCGTTATTTCGGTTGTGCACTCGCACGCGAAAGCCCAGGGTCCGCTTTAGAACTTGATCTAGGATATCTCAGATAAGGTATTATAGTGGAGTGACTCCATAACCCTATTAACAGGGGGAACCAGACTAGCTTGGATCACGGTTAGTACACATTCAGTCGCCTAAATGTGCAGGTGTCCTCACGATGTTTTCTCTCACCGTAAAAGCATGGGTGTGTAAAACAAATAATCTTTTACCATTAAACGAGTAATTCTTGATTATATATTTGTGATCGGAATGTAAATATTTCGGAATCAGCCACATTTGAGCGAGGGGTTCAAAAATCGATCTAGATTATGTTTAGGAAAACGCATGTTTTCGAGTTTACACGCGTTTTTCTTTTGCATTGTTCGACGCAGAATATAGTCTCAGAAAAAGACATTGGTACATGGTTGTACGTGGGGCTAAATCCGGTGCTTCACATGAAAGGCGGTCTGCCTTGTCCTGAGAGCCTGTAACTTGACCTCTTTTCACCAAACAATATAGAACAAATACTAAGTCATGATTACTAGACGGCAATAGGAGTATGAGTCATTTTTCATCATCAAGTTGCAGGCAATAGCTAATGTGATGTCTTTACGTTCGTTCTCCCGCAGTCTGTATGTTAAGATCGTGTTAACTATGATTTTGATGCAGTATACAGCAAAAGTAAGAGTAATTAATGAGAATGATTTATATAAGTACCTATAAAATACATGTTTTTGCACCGGCCATAAGCAACACAAGTAACACTTTTTTATGAAATTAAGAAAAAGTAAAGCTGCAATGTGAGCCTTTTGGGCACATTTCATGCAGTTTTACTATATTGATAATAAATCAAATAATGATAATATTATCACAGTTTGAATGGAACTTCGTGGCGTCGAAACGTGTGCACTGGCAGTTGCAAAAAAAACCTAAAGCGCATCCTCCTGTTTACAATAAGTGTTCTGTAGTACCGCATCAGAGACAAATAAATTTCCTTCTGTGCGTTACGACAAAATTTCAAGTATCGGTTTTTCGTAAAATCATGTTTGTAAGTAAGAATATAGTTATATCTAACTTACTTACACGAAAACATAAATCTAATCACCCCTGCACCAAGCGCAAGACAAACATACTCACCTACCGCACAGTATCGAGTACAAAATACCGCTTAATACTTCCGGTAAGTCAGTGGATGTTTGAAACAGGCACAAATAATACCCAATTGTATACACAAGAATGCGTATATACTTAGTTCGAATCCGTATCTACTTGAATACTTTCTCTAGATCAATGTTCCCAGCTTTTGGGAACGACACCGGGCACATTGGGAACTTACTGGGAAATTCCCAAAAGGGTAACTTACTGGGAGCGGGAAATTCCCCGCGGCACATCTCTACCTCTGATGTCAACTAGCCTCTTGGAAATCTCTTTGAAAAAAGAGATAGCGCTGGGACCCCACGAACCCAGTGTTTCGAATATTTATTACAATATGTTTTCAAAATCGTTATAAACATATTCTCCGTAGGCACCAGTAGCCAATTTTCACTATTCGCACTATATGACGTACCAAAATTTCGTGATGACAACTATATCAGTATTTAATTTAGATGAAACGTAGTGATCACATAGACTTTCTTGTCGAAAAATACTACAACACATGTTAAACCACTTTTCTTTGGCGTCAATAAATAATAATCGGTGTTTTTATCACATAAAAATATCACTTGGTCGAAAATTTGATTACGCATCCACTTTGACACTAATCACTATGCCAATTTATGACATGCTAATGACGGTTTGAGGTTGCAGTTGCCAGTAAAAAAAATTAGTTCCAGTTGTTTTCCGTAACATGGCGAGGTCCCATATATTTTTGGTCAGGCTATAAACATTTTGAAGTTTGTGGAACTCATACAGCCTTAATAAAACAGCAGCCTATTTCGCGGTCTGTTTAACCGACTTCAGAAAAGGAGGAAGTTCTCAACTCTAGAAACTCAAGAAACTCAACGTCCAGAGACTATTTTATCTATTAGGTTTTTCAACTGTGTTGCTACACTTGCTACTATCATCATCGTCATCATCAGCGTTATCTTGGTTGTGCTCTCGCACGCGAAGGCGCAGTGTCTGTTTTGGACCATGATCCAGGTTAAGGCAAATTAGATATTTGTTTTTTACGTTTACGCGAATTGTTGAACTCATTAAAACACAATTTTACGGATTACTTTGCCATTTATTTACATTTTATTTAAAACCTGACGTTTCGAACACTTTACAGCGTTCGTGGTCACAGGGAGACTAAAGTATTATTTGTCAATTACAAAGTTTTGAAAATTTAAACTACCGTCTTTAATTGCAATGGCTTTACGTAGCATTTGAGGAATAAAACGCCGTTCTTTAGCAAGTGTTTTTGGTTGGTCGAAACGAATGAAGTGGTTGGGTTTGCCTAAGGCATGTTGACACACTGCAGATTTCGTGTTCCGTCTATGTTTAACGTCAGCTATATGTTATTTTATCCGCACGCCTATACTTCGCTTTGTATGCCCGATGTAGGAGAGGCCACAGTCACACTCCAGTCTGTACACTTCTGCATCTTGAAGAGGTATGTTGCACTTGACAGGTGGTAGGATTGGTTAATCTTCTTTTGCGGCTTGAAGTAAGTTTTGATTAAAGCACGCTTCAAGATATTCCCAATCTTGTCAGTGACTCCCGTCATGTATGGTAGTACTGCAGGTTGGCGTTCAACTGTCGTAGGCTTGGCACAGAGTCTGCAACGACGTGGTACTGGAAGCTGGTTGTCCCGTAGTACCTTCCTTACATGCTGAAGCTCAGCAGCCAGGTGTCGGTCGTCACAGATGCCCCTCACTCTCTGAAACAAAGAGAGCGAGGTTAGATTAACCAATTCCTATCACCTGTCAAGAGCAACATATCTCTTCAAGATGCAGGGGTGTACAGACTGGAGTGTGACTGTGGCCTCTCCTACATCGGGCATACAAAGCGAAGTATAGGCGTGCGGATAAAATAACATATAGCTGACGTTAAACATAGACGGAACACGAAATCTGCAGTGTGTGAACATGCCTTAGGCAAACCCAACTACTTCATTCGTTTCGACCAACCAAAAATACTTGCTAAAGAACGGCGTTTTATTCCTCGAATGCTACGTGAAGCCATTGAAATTAGAAAACATCCAATTTTCAATAGGGAAGATGGTAGGAAAGTTCCAGCGGCATGGGATCCTATTCTAGCAAAAACCAAAACAACACCTCGCAATGCAAGATCTCAAGACACGGTTAGCTCTTTCTGCGTAAATAGGAACGTAAATTAATATTAATGAGCGACGGTAGTTTAAATTTTCAAAACTTTGTAATTGACAATACCTTAGTCTCCCTGTGACCACGAACGCTGTAAAGTGTTCGAAACGTCAGGTTTTAAATAAAATGTCAATAAATCGCAAAGTAATCCGTAAAATTGTGTTTTAATGAGTATGGCAGATCAGGATCAGCAATTACAGTGGAGCGACTGCCGTCTAATCTCCGTGACCTTACCAATTTGGATGATGGTTATAAATACACATTCAGTCAGCTGAGGAAACCAGCCCTCACGATGTTTCCCTCACCACCGTAAGGGCATCGGTTAGTGAAACAACTATATAGGTACACATCATAGAAAAAGTCATTGGTGTACAGCGTAGTCTAATAAAATTATCCGATAGTTATCAAGAAGCATAAATTATCTTGATAGTTTTGAATTCTGGACGCATCCCATGTAGTTGGCACCATTTTGTAGCGAGTTAGTAAGTAAGTAATGGTGGAATATAATGCTCGATGCCTATCCATGAGGATCTCGGCCAGGACAGAGCGCCTTGTAAACGTTTATTTTTATGATAAAAATTCAGTAGTTGAGTTTTAAACCAGAAAATAGTTGTACCAGAAACTTAAGGACATCGTTTAGATAATTTGGATCAAGAAACACGATTAAAGGAATTTGGACGGGAAGAAAATCCTCCTGAAAGTTAGTCTAACTTTGCCCTCTTTGCATGTTTTATATTGTTTGCTGGTGCTGAATTTCCGAAGCTTTCTCTTTTATTCAGTAGCAGTCCACAAAGACGAAAATTACTGTTTTTTTTGTTTTGTTTGAATATGAAATTGCCGATAAAAACACTTCCATGTGCGGATTCTGCGCAGCGACCACGCAATGGGACATTTAGGCCTTAAGGTCGGTCGCTTTTATAGGTAGTTACGATAATAGAAGGAAAAAGGAAGCGAGGAAGACCAAGAATAAGCTACATGCAGCAAATAAAAGAAAAGATAAATTTCGGGTCGTATCAGTATTACCTTATCTGCCACATCCTGGATCATGGTCAGCGGACCCTGGGCCCTCGGGTGCGAGTGCACAACCGGGATAACGCTAGGAGGATGATGATCAGGTCAAGGGAAGGGCGGAAAGCAGAGAGGAATGGAAAAAACTCCACCGACAAGAGCCCAGCTCTTAAATTGGATGATGATAATGTGATAGGTAGTAGTAATTTCTGGATAACGTTAACAAAATTTTCAAAGAGAACGGGTCCAAGATGGGAGCCTTGTGGAACACCGGCGTTGATTTGCACACCATTTGCAAATATCAATATCTACGATTATTCTAACTTATATCATCGCTTATAAGAAAGGAAGGCTATAGGTGCAATGACCCTGAGACACGGAAATTAGCAAACTGACAAGTAGTCCCACTACCGCGTATCATAATAGCATGGCCGTGTCATGCTGAAGCATCGAAAAGTGCAATGGGCATGCGTTGCGCCCTGCGGCACACTGCGGGCATGCAACTAAATAAGACCATGGGACCCAATAGTGTTACAAGAAGGGCACAAAAATTGACCTCTAGTTATATTTGGCTTAGGCATGACAAAGATGAACTCAAGTTGACATATGACTGAAATATAAATTCTCGCGCAGGCAGCATAAAAGCCTAGCTACAGCGCTGACCGTTGCATATAAAAAGCTTATCGCAATGTGTTCCGTAGCGGCGCATATTTTCAAAACACATCCTTGTGATATAATTCTTACACTAGCGATTTTTACAGCTCTTAAACAGATGTTTAGAAAACAACTTATTGAAATAACTCCTGCCTCTTTCCTTTCCGATATCGAACGACCTGCTAGTCGGGTGTGTCGACGAATGAATTATGAATTTAAAAAATAGTATTGCGGTAAATTCACTATTTTTATTCGTGGTTTTAGCTCCATGTGTACATGGAGGGAAGAATTCAGAGGAGCGACCCGATATTGCAAGAATAGGGAAGACGAAGAGAACTAAAATGGGTAAGTTTTATGTTAGTTTAGCTATTGCGTTCTATGCAATAAAAACCGTTACTTAATCAGTGTAAAAGAACATATTAAAGTACCTATAGGCGATTTAGTTCAGTAACAACCTCCAAATTGAATTCATATTACATGTGAGACCCCCAAAATTTTATATTTTAGCTCAAAAGACAGCTGTCGGGACATTTTCCAACGTGATAACCCAGATTCAGAACCTGCCAACTATGGACCTGGGACGGAAGTTTAGAACTCCTTGCAAAACTGGCAATCGTTGTGGAAAGGTATGATTTAAAACTGTATATAGGGTGGTCTTTTCACTTGCTTCAAACGTCAAATCAAGTTTCCTGGCTGGGTACTTTTGCCGGTTACTCCTGCTATCTTTGTAAGAACCACTATCCGTCTTTCACATTCTTTTGAGAAACGACTAAAACGAGTTTTTGAGTTTTGTGTTTTTGACCTAGGTATCCATGGCCTGGTGTATACGATTGATGATTCTGTAATAATGATTATACTTAAATCTTTCTTTATTCAGACGACTGTGAGTGATCCAAAGTTAGTACCAGGGGCTCTATTTTTGAATCACTCGCATCCAGATTTCCACCGAATATCGTTCGTCATCTAAAAATCCCTATTTTTGAATCGCTTGAACTGTATTTTTTTGTGTCTGTCAATATGATTTTTTTTTCTGTGATTTTCAAGTCGCATGACTTATTTCATATTGATAGGCGCAAAATATGACAGTTCAAGCGATTCAAAAATACGGATTTTTAGATGACGAACGATATTCAGTAGAAATCTGCAGGCGAGTGATTCAAAAAGAGAGCTCCAGGTCTCTCAGCAATCACTTTCAGGATGCTGTTGCTTTAAGGTTTTCATTTCTGCATGACTGCATACCAAAGTTAATGCCTATCTTTTAAGGTGATCAAAAGACTGATGGTCCCAAAGCTGGCGCAACTGGAGAACACCATAATGGGTATTATGAAGGAGTTAGCAAAAATGCCGCCAGGGTCGCGACTTCCCGACAAGTTCACAAAGACTGAGCCAGTTAAGTTGCTGCTGGATCAGAATTACAAGTAAGTCCAAGGGTTGAGATTTCTAATCTGTGTTGATGTGCAAAATCTAGAGATTAAGTCATACAATTGAAGATTAATATTAGGGGCACCAGGTTTCAGAGCTTTGGCTCTTAGGCGCTTATTTCTAATGCCTAATGTTTTCCATGTAGTTTTGCACTTTTGTCTTATAGATCAATCATGTATAATCAGGGGCTCTATTTTTGAATCACTCGCGTGACATTCTTATGGCGAATGCGACTTATTTTTCATTTAATACAGTCATTTTAGCGTTTATTCTATCGTTCGCCTTCTGTGACGAGTGGGTAGAGGCACTCGTTGCGGTTTCGAGCGATCGAGTGCAAGCGATCGAGTGTTTTAAAGATGCGGAGTTTTAAATGACGAACGAAAATCAGTAGACATATGCATGCGAGTGATTCAAAAATAGAGCTCCAGGTCCCCTAGACCATTTGCAATCGAATTTAAAGCGAACTTCGCTATCGCCAACGAAATGACAAAATATGTATGCGAAAGCAAAGTTACATGGTGCTTAGATGGCTATATAAGTATGTCAATTTTATACGTTTGGTTGCGATGGAGAACTAATGGATGGGTCTTAATGAGACAGAAGTAGCGCGAAGTCTCTATAATAAAAATATCCAAAAATCAAGAGCAAGTAATAATCGCTAAGCCGTAGTACTGGAACCAACTTATTCTGTGGCTCAGCTAAGTCTCCTGTTTGTAGCTGAATAATTTGGAGGATGATATTAAAAATGTACCTTTTTGTTCCTCAGAGAAGACGTCTGCATGGACAAGCTTGAGTCGTGTTTGAAAGAGGACAAGCGACGCAAGCGCATTCTAAAGAAATTGTTCTTCAAGAAGTACAACGGACTACGACAAGATCTGATCGGCTACGGGGGGAGGAGACTCTGGGGAGGGGAGGGCAATCTCTTCTATAGAAGATAAAACACACTGCTACTTGTAAAAAGGATAGAGATCTTTTACATAGACACATTGAGATACTTTTAAGATTACGTACTTATGTTAGGTACAAGTAGGTTATCTATCGTTTGTTTGACACTGTAAAATATGAATAAATGAATAATGTAAGATATCAAACTGTTTTGTTTTGTTTGGTGTAAATAGGATCCATCCTTTCATACCCCATATCATCATTATTATCATCCGTAGGACGTCCACAGCTGAACATAGGCCTTCTCCACGTTTTTTACAACGACACCACAACCCCACATCACGGAACTGATGAATTAATTATATTTATGTAAAAAAATACCGAGTCAAATCAATTGATAAATTAACACAAAAATTAGCCAAGTGCTTGTTGGGCCACTACCAAGTGTAGGGAGCCGTAGTTGCCTGTCTTTCATGACTAAAGTAGAATGACAAAGTTACGATTCTCAGTACGTTTTCTATTGATTAAATAACGAAATTTATCTTTATCTTTCTTGCTGCTACATTTTTTAAGTGGTCGTCTATTAGGTACTCGTTAACTTCTAAAACCTACACAGCCGTGATAGTTTTTCATTCCATTTCACCAAAAAAGCATAAGCTTTATTCCAAAACCAAAGTCCTTACTTACACTCCGATACCCAAATTTTCATTTCACTAAACTCTTCTTATGCTTAGAATTAAAAAAGTACGAGAGGACCTAATTCTAAATGTATTATATTTGCTACTCTCGTGAAATTATCCATGCACTCAAAGTTTCTTTCAAAGTGACTTTCTCAGATGTATTAAGTTACTGGATTATTTCCCTGTTAACACTTACAAAATTTTGCACTTCTTTTCACAAATCTGAAAACACTTGAAAAAAATAATTAACTCTTGTTCGTGTGGGAAATCAATCTTACGACATTTAGCTGTCTCGGCGACTGCTTTTGATTTTAAACAATCGTTAGCATTGGGATTTCAGGAAAGATTTCTTTTTAAAGTTATTCCGTATCAGGTTATCTGTCTGTCTATAACCTGTCTACGTCTAAGGATTCGTGATTATCGTGATGTAAAGCCACGCTGTTCCGAGCAGGGCAAGTAGTTTTAAAGACAAAAAAACGGATAAGAGTAGTGGTTACGTACCTACTTTTTGTTCAAATAGTACTTCTGAAAATATATGTCTGCCTCGTGGGTCTAGTGGTCATCACGCTGGGTACTATCCAGGAGGTCCCGGGTTCGAATCCCGGTCGGGCCGAAAGTGTTGGGTTTTTCTATCTTGAGATAACTCAGACACAGCTCCGGAGTCAGGAAGTTGGTGTTGTTAACAACCCCGTACCTCGGAAAGCACGTTAAGCCGTTGGTCCTGCGCCTGATCTCTTTACGGTCATGTCGGACTACCGTCTCACCGAATTATGAGAGTGAAGGAAGCAGAGAGTGAACCTGTTTATTGCGCTCATATTTGTGCACTATAATATCTCCCGCGCAGTCGGCTAATCTCTGTTGAAATTGGCCACTGTAGTCGAAATTCGGCCAGGAGGACGTTACCATTATTACCATAATTAAACAACATCACATACATTTCTCTAATTTCAAAGTAAGTAGCTAAAGCACTTGTGTTATAGAAATAAAAAACAACGATGGTATCAGCCCAGACCCGAGACACTATAGAAAATATTCATTTCTATGTTGACCCGACCGGGGATCGAACCCTCGACCTCAGAGATGGCGACACCTTGAAAACCAGTGTGTGAACCACTCGTTCACGTAGGTCGTCATAATTGTTATATTGTAGGTACTCGTTAACTTCTAAAACCTACACAGCCGTGATAGTTTTTCATTCCATTTCACCAAAAAAGCATAAGCTTTATTCCAAAACCAAAGTCCTTACTTACACTCCGATACCCAAATTTTCATTTCACTAAACTCTTCTTATGCTTAGAATTAAAAAAGTACGAGAGGACCTAATTCTAAATGTATTATATTTGCTACTCTCGTGAAATTATCCATGCACTCAAAGTTTCTTTCAAAGTGACTTTCTCAGATGTATTAAGTTACTGGATTATTTCCCTGTTAACACTTACAAAATTTTGCACTTCTTTTCACAAATCTGAAAACACTTGAAAAAAATAATTAACTCTTGTTCGTGTGGGAAATCAATCTTACGACATTTAGCTGTCTCGGCGACTGCTTTTGATTTTAAACAATCGTTAGCATTGGGATTTCAGGAAAGATTTCTTTTTAAAGTTATTCCGTATCAGGTTATCTGTCTGTCTATAACCTGTCTACGTCTAAGGATTCGTGATTATCGTGATGTAAAGCCACGCTGTTCCGAGCAGGGCAAGTAGTTTTAAAGACAAAAAAACGGATAAGAGTAGTGGTTACGTACCTACTTTTTGTTCAAATAGTACTTCTGAAAATATATGTCTGCCTCGTGGGTCTAGTGGTCATCACGCTGGGTACTATCCAGGAGGTCCCGGGTTCGAATCCCGGTCGGGCCGAAAGTGTTGGGTTTTTCTATCTTGAGATAACTCAGACACAGCTCCGGAGTCAGGAAGTTGGTGTTGTTAACAACCCCGTACCTCGGAAAGCACGTTAAGCCGTTGGTCCTGCGCCTGATCTCTTTACGGTCATGTCGGACTACCGTCTCACCGAATTATGAGAGTGAAGGAAGCAGAGAGTGAACCTGTTTATTGCGCTCATATTTGTGCACTATAATATCTCCCGCGCAGTCGGCTAATCTCTGTTGAAATTGGCCACTGTAGTCGAAATTCGGCCAGGAGGACGTTACCATTATTACCATAATTAAACAACATCACATACATTTCTCTAATTTCAAAGTAAGTAGCTAAAGCACTTGTGTTATAGAAATAAAAAACAACGATGGTATCAGCCCAGACCCGAGACACTATAGAAAATATTCATTTCTATGTTGACCCGACCGGGGATCGAACCCTGGACCTCAGAGATGGCGACACCTTGAAAACCAGTGTGTGAACCACTCGTTCACGTCATAATTGTTAAGTGATAGTCTAATACACACCATACATTTCTCCTATTTCAATGTTATATTTCTCTGATAAAATAGTTGCACGTCCGAATGAAGTAAAGGTATGTACGACTGCCTCATTCGTACGTAGCATTATGTGAACAAACCGAAAAATAATGTAATCAATCATACTCCGTAACAAGAGAATATTATTAAAAGTTACTGTAGGTACTTACTAAATATAGACTGCAAGTACTTATAAGTAGATTGTTAAACAAAATTAGCTGGAAACGTTCGTAGTTAAGTAGCTACCTGCCACTAAATAAAATAATGAATAAATAAATTGTTTCAACAAACATATCAATTACCTAGCCCCTAACTAAGCGTGAGCTTGTGCTATGGTGACTAGGATAACGGATAGACATACTTAATACATTTATAAACATTATTACTAGGCACAATAGGTATATCGAAAGTACTAGTATACTTATTTTTAATTGAATAACGAAAATGTATTAAGGGTAGAAATATGTTCTATGTAGGTATTACGTTTATATGTATTTAAGTATTTCTATCCGTTATCCTAGTCACCATAGCACAAGCTCACGCTTAGTTTGGGGCTAGGTAATTGGTGTGTTTGTTGAAACAATTTATTTATTTTAATACTATTATGTAAGTATGTGTAAATAAAATAAAATGTAACTTAGGTACCCATATTTCACGTGATTTCTACTCACGTGCTGCACGAATTGTGTAAGTCTATTGTTCTCCCGGCTGTGGTGATTTTGGAAAACACCAAACAAGGGTTGTTTTCTAAACTACCGACTACCGAGGAAGTTTACAAGAAACACTTCAATTTCACCATTTACACTCGAGAACCCGAAAAATCGAGCAAAGACGCCATGTTGAAACGCTTCTGAATAAAAAATACTTATTTCCTGTAGTGTGCTGTGCGTAACTGTAGTATGACTTGAGCTTTTGTTTGTAAAGAAGTTGAATTTTGTTAAAAGTCATATTTTTTATTAAGTAACCAAAATGTGTGAGTCAAACTTAAAGTTACACGTAGTTTTTATCGTATTGTGCATCATTCGAGGGATCTGTTGTGTCGATGATTGTAAGTTTTGAATCACATTGCTAATACTTATTTATTGGAGTAACATAGATACTAGTGGGACTGGTGGGTAATGAGAAGTTGTACCGTTTTAGGTTTTTGTTGTTAACAAAATAGCCCTAAGCTTAGTATGTAGTTTCGACACGATATCTGTCTGTCTGTTGGCGGACTCCGCCAGGCCATCTATCCACTCTTTAGATAGTACTACAAAATGCAGGCTGTAATTTTATTTAGAATATGTGAAGTACCTACCAATAAAGTTAAGAGGCAGGTTTATTCTAACCTTAAAATTACCATATTAAAAGTATACTGAGATAGTTCCTTTCGGTGGCTGCTAAAGCAAACTCTATTTAAACGATTCGAAATAAAATAATAAAAAACTTGTACTAGATATAGGATCTGTCAGTTTTTTTCGAGTGGTTACGGGTAAGGTAAAGATAGATAGTTAATTAGGAGGAGTTTGGAAGGATCTTGAAATTCTATCATTCTTTTACAGCTCTATTATTTTCCGTAACGCGAGCGCCTAGGTACTTCGGTATACTACAGGACCACCGTGGGCAACCTTTGTCGGTGGAAGTCTCTGAGGAGTATATGGACCAAGACTACATCGCTACAAACAGGTAAATTATTCAGTAAACAGGTGCCTTTATTGCAAATCACATATACCACCACTATCCTTGTATGTTTTGAAATATGGCCATACATTATAAGTAAGAGTCTTAGAGGAAAGCGAAAAATCAAAGGGTAAAGATATTTTTCAAACGACTTCGTACTTAACCGTTGAGCCACACTACTTACATTATGTCAGTGATTTTTGATTTTTTTACAATAATATTGTAACTTAGTTATTTTAACCTAACATAGAGTCCCATTCTTAAGAAGTCTTTGCGACGGATCAACTTCTTGTTCTGGCTCAAAATTTTATAGATCTCTTTAACAAAAGTACTTATAAGATATTGATAAGTACCTACTTATCTATTAACAAAGTTAATTAGGTTACATTGATCAATAATGTCATCACATCGACGGCGAAACTTGTAATTATCTTAATTGTGATCTGTTTAACGGATGCTTATCTCTCTTTAATTACAGGAAGAGGCACAAGATCGATTGGAATAAGTAAGTTAATTTTTTAAACTAATCTGCGTTATGTTCTTAGCGTTAAATTACTTTTTGACATGAAAATCCGTTCGTAATAATCACGAAAGAAAACATCACACTAAACTCATAATTACTCATACGTATCTACGTGAAAACTCCATCTTTCTGTCTGTGAATTTCGACAATTATCCCACTGAACCTACTTTTAGTTAGATGGATGAATTGAAAACCCATAATTATCTTTAGTCAAAAATCCATCTAATCACTAGTAAAAAGATATTCCTGCACTTACTGAAGGATTTGGGCACTATTTTATGCTGAGTCTGTCTTTTTCAGGAATCCATTGGACATTGACGACTTCGACGATGACGACACGGAGGAAATATTTGACGACAAAGACAAAGATGTAAAGTTACCAAACAAATATAATCTGCAAGCAGGACCTGTATAGAGAGCATGCAAACTTACGTTAAGTTTTAACTTTTTAAAATGGGGGCTAGCCATAATTTCTTACATATTAATAAAATGACTGTAATTTTCAATTCTGTACATCGTACCCTGAATTTAACCACACTTCAGTTCGCTCGCCACCACTGACCTCTATATTTACCAGTACGCTGGACTGCATACTGTTAACCTAAAAAAGAAGCCATTTGATCATCGCCATTTTGGCGCTGACGGCTGTAGTGAGCGTGTAGTGACCGTCCACGGAACTAATGAGAGTTGACATAAACATATGCATGTTATTCCATTTAAGTCTCCTGTACAATAGATGGGGGCGCTTTGATTCGGCACAAAAATTATATGTAATTTCTTAGAGAACGTTTAGTCCAGCGTTCTTGTATTATAGAGGTCAGTGCTCGCCACAAATAAAAAGAAAAAGAAGAAACCACAATAAGGCGCTAATTACACTACGCGATTTTCAGACAGTCTTACTAAGACTCGGTATAGTATAAGTAATGAGAGTTAGCCAGTAAGTCTGTCTGTCCCTTCTTGCTCTTTCACAGGATGAAAGAGCGAGATGGGGCTAAACTGTTTTAGTAAGACTCTCTGAATATCGCGTAGTCATAGGCTTTTTAGAAACTGACAGTCGCAGGACATTTTTAAGTTCAGCTTTGACACGATTTGGTGGAGTGTAATGCGTACATTGTTGCTAACACTTCAATGTTATAAATTATCATTTAATTTTGTTGTTAACCAGTAATGGATAACCAACTGTCACCTAGAAGTGTCAGTTGAAGTGGTGCCATGTATAGGTTTTGTTTTTGAATGGCGTAGTACCACTGCCCTCTATAATACAAGTACACTGGACAGCATACCGTCAACCTAAAAATGAAACAATTTGATTATCGCCATTTTGGCGCTGACGGCTGTAGTGAACGTGTGGTGACCGTCCACATAAATAATGAGAAATGACATAAACATATGCAAGGAACCTATTTAAGTTCCCTTTACACTCGGTGGAGGCGCTTTTATTCGGTACAAAAAGTATCTGTCATTTCTTAGAGAACGTTTAGTCCGGCGTATTTGTATTATAGAGCTCAGTGCGTTGTACAATATAAAATGCATAATTAATTTTGGTCGTACACAATGTACACAATGCTGTGCAAACAAACATAATAATATTCTGTTTAACCAAATTGTGTAGTGCTAGGTACTAATAAGTCATAGTGGTTACCCCTCTGTGTAATATACTTACTTGTTATTAGATTTCATAAAATGTCTAAGTAATAAAAGTGTGTCAGAGAATTGGTTATCGCTTTTAGTTCAAACTTGACCTATTCTAGACAAACCCTGAGAATTCTTAAGAGTACCAAAGAGTTTTTAGTAAAGGAAGTACCTTTTAAAATACTGTTCTAATTCCTCATCACCTATTTATGGGTACATGGTAACAATACGACTGATTTGAATCACCTCATCTGGTTCTGTCACACTTCTTAGAAGGACATATTAATTAGGTTGCTGTATATTAATAATGTAGTATAGTTAGTCGCTATATAATAATAGTATAGTTTCGACCAGTAAACTTTTAATTATTTTTATAATTTAAGCAATTATTTTGCAAGTTTCTACGAGGCACTTACAAAAATTCGTCGGCTGACTACCGTCCTCCGTAGCTCAGTTGGTAAGAACACTCGCCCGGATAGCGAAGGGACGTGGGTTCGAGTCCCACCGGATGACACAGTCGATTAATTTTTCTCAGTAAACTTTTTATCCGACAAAATCGGCCCAGAGAAATAAGTCGGCAAAGTGTCACACTTTAGACTCCATCCATGAAAGTTCATCGCCATAACCTTTATAGATCGTTCGATCGCCTCCTGAATTAAATCTCTACTTTTCATCATCCATTATCACTTCCCTTTATTAAACTGTCATATGAAGCGAATCTCTCGAATAAGAGTCAAAATTCAAAGTTGTGTTGTGTCTGTGGTAAATGGTTATAAATTAAGAGAAATCTGACACAGAAATGGCAACTATACAAGGTCTCACAAAAACAATTACATTCCTTTTTGTGGGTGATTCTGCTGCTGTTATAGAACAACTTTTACTATGGGACGAACATCGAAATAAAAAAAATAATTGATCAGCTGATCACTCCTTTTGAGGTTTTGTCGGTAAGCTATAAGTATTTCGATTTATTTTACCCATAATAAAATCAGCTGATACAGTCTTTATCTGAAAATCATGTTTTTTTAGATTTTGCTTTAATTTCCCTAAAAGGAATGTAATTGATTTTGAAACACCTTATATAAGCTAGATGTAGAGAGAAATAAACAAACAAATTATTTAATTTTATTTTTATTACAATTCCGTTAACAAAGTACAAAAATACCAAAAAGATCCTACATTATTATCTCAAGTCAGCATACATTGCTCCCAAGTCTTCCTCAAGAGATGGGGACATTGTGCCTCTGGGGCCGAGCGGCATTCGCGCCATTTCCAAGGACTCTTCAGAATAGTCCGTGGTCTCGTCCGAGTACTGTTCTGCTAGGTGGTCTTGGTAGATCTTCTCGCACTCAGCTGGATGCTCGTCCTTCAGGGTACTAGGGTGGTACCCCAACGCTTCTATGGGACCCACAGTTAGGTATGGCACTTGAGTAGTCACTTCAAAATGCTTGCCTGTGAAAGATTAATATTCTTAGTTAGTAGGATTTTCTGTTTTTAAATTAACTCAGGAACAGTTCGGAGTCAGGAAGTTGGTGGTTTTAATACCCCGTGCCTCGGAAAGCACGTTAAGCAGGTAAAGCTGATACTTCTTCTGAATTCTCTCCGGTCATGTCAGATTACCGTCTCACCGAAATATGAGAGTAAAAGAACAGACATAGGTAGGCACACCTAAGGTTTGCGCACACGCTTGCACGCTATACCTAATAACTCATGCGTAACTGGAGCTCTAGTATTTTTGAATCACTCGTATGACATTTTGTTGTCAAATGCGACTTAATTTACACCCGTCTACGACTTAAGTCGCATGACATATTTCATATTAACAGACACAGTTCGAGTGATTCAAATATGCGAAGTTTGAGATGTCGAACGAAAATCAGTAGAAATTGAAATCAGGAATCAAATCAGGAGCTCTATTTTTGAATCACTCGCGTGCAGATTTCTACTAAATATTAGTTAGTTAGTTAGTCATCTAAAAATCTGTATTTTTGAATTGCTCGAACTGTCACTTTTTGTGTCTGTCAATATGAAATAAGTCATGCGACTTGATAGACGAGTAAATTTAAGTCGCATTCGCCTAATGTTTCGTAATTTTTCATTCGTAAATGTCATACGAGTGATTCAAAAATAGAGCTCCAGAAATTGAATTGAAATTGAATCACTCGCGAGCAGATTTCTACCGAATATCGTTCGTCATCTAAAAATTCGTATTTTTGAATTGCTCGAACTGTCATTTTTTCTGTCTGGAGCTCTATTTTTGAATCACGCGTCTGTTGGTGTATGCGACTTAATTTTCACTCGTCTACCAAGTCGCATGACATATTTCATATTGATTAACACAAAAAATGACACGTCAAGTGATTAAAAATGCGGAGTTTCAGATGACGAACGAAAATTTGCACGCGAGTAATTCAAAAATAGAGCCCCTGGAGCTCTATTTTTGAATCACTCGTATGACATTTTGTTCGCGAATGTGACTTAATTTCACTCGTCTACCAAGTCGCATGACTTATTTCATAATAAAGATATAAAACATGTAACCTTTTCAAAATAACTTAAAACCTTAAAATCAGCACACTGTTTTACTTGTGGTAGTATACCGATAGCTCCACGAGTCAAATAAAACCATTAAAACTCTTGTTTAAAAAAAAGACTTATTTGATATTGACAGACACAAAAACGACAATGCAAATTAAGACTTAATTTGCTTTTGATTAAAAAATAAACTTCGCATTTTTGAATCACTCGACGTGTCATTTTTTGTGTCAATCAATATGAAATACGTCATGCGACTTGGTAGACGAGTGAAAATTAAGTCGCATTCGCTAACAGTATTCGTACGAGTAATTCAAAAATAGAGCTCCTGGAGCTCTATTTTTCAATTACTCGCGTGCAAATTTTCGTTCGTCATCTGAAACAAAAATAGAGCTCCAGGGGCTCCATTTTTGAATCACTCTCGTGAACACTTCTACTGATTTTCGTTCGTCATCTGAAACTCCGCATCTTTGAATCACTCTATCGACTGCACTCGACCGTTCAAAACCGCAAAGAGTGCTCTTACTTACTCGTCACAGTAGGCGAGCGATAGAATAAACGCAAAAATGTAATGTATTGAGTGAAGTTTATTCGCATTCGCCAAGAGTATGTCACGCGAGTGGTTCAAAAATGGAGCTTCTGAAGCTCTTTTTTTGAATCACTCGTATGACATTTTGTTGGCGAATGCGACTTAATTTTAATCGTCTACCAAGTCACATGACTTATTCCATATTGACAGCCACGAAAAATGACAGTTCGAGCGATTCAAAAATACGGATTTTTAGATGACGAACTATATTCAGTAGTAATTTATAGGCGAGTGATTTGAAAATAGAGCTCCTGATCTCTTGTGATTGACCACCGTAGCCGTTATCGATGAGACAATATATTTAGTATTTAATTTTTACTCACGATCGATGTGATCAGGAAAGATCACGGTGGCGACAGTCTTCGCATACTGGTCATCGTAGTACTCTCCGAAGATGTCGAGCTTCGCGCCACCATACACTTCCTTTCCCACTGGCTTCTGACTGCAGTCTTCCATGTGCCGTCTGCCACTCTTCGCAGGAAGGTGGGGGGGAGGGATCTCTGTCAGCGGCATGAACGACTTCGCAACAATTCCACCCACCGGCTTCACTTTTACCAACCTGGTGAATAATCAGGTTTCAATGATGTGAGAAAAGAATACAACCATATGTTGCAACAAACACACCAATTACCTAGCCCCAAACTAAGCGAGAGCTTGTGCTATGGCAACCAACATAACGGATAGACATTCTTATATACATTTATAAACATCCATGACTTAGGCACAAATGCTGGTGCTCATCACACCAACATTTGCCCTTTGCGAGATTCGAATCCGCAACCTCTGGTTTTTGTAGTCCGGAGCGCGAACCACTACACAAGAAGTTTGTCAAACTATATCAAACCCAATATCACATGACTCAAGGTTCATAGTTGCGTGTTTACTTCCTCATTTCTTTTTTACCGTAATTAAAATTGGTAAAATTTAGCCAAAAAGTACAAATGATTTTCGATTCTAGACAATGACTTAGTATTTTCCATATCCTCTGATCACTTTAGCTTTAGACCTTCGGCATGTAGGTAATGATATATACTTATCTTATACATTTAAAATAAATCTGCAATGGGGAACCACACGCAAAGCTTGATGCAGATGGCGCTAGCATAGATACGCCTATGTCAAATATTTTGCTATTGTTTATGTCGGGCTTTTTCGTATCTAATTTACAGTTTGTCGTGACTATCTAATGCTATTTCATTATAATGTATTCGTCAATGAAGTTATCTGAACTAAAAGACGATCTTCGGAAACGAGGATGAAAAGTATCTGGTAAAAAAAGCTGATCTTATTGCAGGTAAACATTTGAGTGTTTATACAGTTTTATTACTGTAAATGTTACATTTAATGCTTGTTGAAATTGTTTTTGTTGTATTTGTGTTACAAATTAACTACATAACAAGGTTTTTAATAAATATAACTAAAATAATAAAACACGTACAGTCGACCAAATTGAATCATGACCCACCTTATGGTCATTTTTCTACTGTCATTCTATACAAGTAAGTTGAAATTCGCTTGAACATACATTTCCTAGAAACGAACGTGTCATCATTTTATTAGACACTGACAGTCACTGACAAGGCAATGGTCGCTATCTGTACGAATAAGTTTGTATGAAAATCGGCGAGAACTTCATTTCATGTGGGCAAGGGTTGCAATGCAACACACAAGTAGGTAGGTAGATATTCGGGATTCGGCACGACCGGGCGCCAAGTCTGTATTGGGAACCAGTTTCTTTTATAAAAGTTCCACTGGAACTTGTGTTTGCCATGATGAAATAAAACAGTGTACTTAGGTAAAGAAAATAATATTTATTTTAAGTATATATTTAACAAGTGGCATTAAATTGGTAAAGTGAAAAGTAACCCGATTAGACGACAGATGTCACTTCCCCAATCCAAACACCACAAATTTTCATCTGGGGACCTAGACGGCCATGGAATAAGAGTGTACGCATCTTCATGCTAGGTAAACCAATTCGAGACAATTTTGGCAGTATGCACTGGACAGTTATCATGAACAAAGGAGACTACTGGCACTTCTTCACGCAAGTAAACTGTTCGCAAAGTCGGTAAGTTAGCGGTAGCGTTATGACGAGGAGAAATTTGAACAAGTTTTCCGACACTTCCGGCATCCATCCAGGCACACATGTTAGCTGAAATTCAGCTGGATAATTGGTTGGGCACAACGTGATCCTCTGTGTATCGCGTGTTATCGTAACGCCACGAAGTTAAGCGACCATGTTGAGACGAGCGAAATGATTTCTCGTCTGTAAATATGTTATCCGTAATAGTGTTGCATTTCCGTTCTCTTCCGTTCAGTTCTTGATTCGACGAACGCCATGATTATGTCGTCGTCTGTCTTCGAGGGTACCCTCTTTAGCATGCCGGCTGATCCAGGTTCTGACTGTGTTCCGACTTATTCTTAGCTGTTTGTTCTGCCAAATTGGCCATTATAAGATTTGTTTGTAGATATTGACTTAGGTTTTTATAAAATTTCTGACTTACTAGTAGGTATACTTGACATTTGACACACGACGTTTTTTATTTTTTAAATTATAATACATTTTTCTTCGTAGTGAAAAGAGTTTGGATTATGGACTTATTTTAAATTCATATTAAGACTGGTTTATCTAAAACATGTCTAGTGCAGTTATAATAAAGGTTAAACTTGCATAAATCTCTGACCCGTTATGACGCATTTTTATTCATATTTAAAACGTACTATGTGCAACATGCATGACAGCGAAGAAAACCTTACTACATTTATAAATGCAAAGGAATAATCGGCAAAGTGGGTCATGATTCAATTTGCTCGACTGTACATGTTTGTTTTTAGGTTAGAATTCTACGATTGGCACTGCGATGATACTGGGAATTTTGGTGTCGTAGCTTCACAATCTAGTTATACGATGAATGTTCCCGATCCAGAAGCTTATCATGTAAATAGTTCCAGTAAACTACCTAAAAATAATTAATTTTCTTTTTATAGCCGTTTCCCACTTCTTTTTTAAAACTGGGTCTTTTGGAAATAAATGAACACCATTATTGTAACAACCTGGCACAGCACAAAACGGCATTATGCTTTCGTAGATTGAAAACACACAAAAAATACTCAAAAAAACACAACTTCTGTACTGGAATGACAGATAGCTTTGGGCGCATCGACAATGCGCCACCTACAGGGAGAATTTGGCAGTGTGGATCCCCATTAGTCCAAAAGCTCTAAAGTCAAATTTTTGTATTCGCGATTATGATTGCAATTCCAAACCAATGCCGATGGACCCTTTTTTACATTCAAAGATATCATTGCTTTCCATTCGTCAGGTAGAAAGCTATTACAACTTGAAATCAATATAGTTAGATCGTAGGCCTGCACGTATAATGTTCAAATAGTCATAATGGATCGTAGATATAAGTCATGTTTTTTTGAAATTCTCTAGTCATGGTAGGCTTGAAGCAGCAGATTTTTTTCAGTTAAGCTGTTCCAATTGATAAAACATAACATAGGAATGTTTACTTACTTATTTAGCACGACGCTATCCCTGATCTCCGACTTCACTCCATAGCCCATGACAGCTAGGACTAGAACCCTCACACACAGGCATTTCGTGGCAGCCATCTTAGCATCTTGCCTTCCACCAGGTGGCTTCTTTATAAGCGTTTCTGTACCATTTATTCGCATCAGATAAGCCAACAATACTCTTATTGTTGTAAGCACAATGAACAGGTGGTGCAAGTTTTTTTATTCGGCATAGATTGGTCGTGAACTCTTTGCAAGATTACGGGGAGCTAATCACGCTTTTTCTCTTAGTTGTGTTTGTACTAGCGTTTTGTTAACTTATTCGTGGAGGTAAGTGGAATATCGAATGTGCATTACGTGAGTGGTGTAAATAAATTGGCGATCATGATAAGCTATAAAAATAATGTGTTTCGCCAGCAGTGTTGAATATATTGTTTCTTTAAAATAAATTTATTATATTTATAAAAAATAAATGTAGCGATATGTTGTGTATGCCAATAAATAATTACCTGAAGCCCCCACAGAACCAGGCTTAAAAGTGGCAAACAAAAATGATTTATCTTTTTTATGGCAGAAATAATTAAATTATCAGAAACACAAAACATTTTTGATAAACAATCGACTAGCTTTAAATATATGTAGGCTTAAAGATACTTAGTGAATTATTCAAGTCATAAGTCCCATGAAAATAAAATAAAAAACTATCATTCAAATATAAAAATATATAACGTCAAGTTCTGTACATTTATTTTATAACATAAACGGCTTTACAAGTAATTTGTTTTTTTTTCTGTACCTATGTATGAGGACTCTTAACGACTCAAAGTTTGTTGACTTGATTTGATGAGCTTACTACAGTTAGAGCATGTTAGTTCAGCGCACAATCTAGAAGATGTTACATCTCAAATAAAAATAAAAATAAATAAATAGTTTCAACAAACACACCAATTACCCAGCCCCAAACTTAGCGTGAGCTTGTGCTATTGTGACTGGGATAATGTACGGGCAAGCACGTACAACACTTTTCGTCAGCATAAATTCGCCCTACTTTGTAAATTACGTTTCATTACTTTTTGTACAAACAGTTCAGTTCGTTCGCATCCATCAAACCATTAAGTCGCGCGTTCTCACTTACCATCAAAATCAATTTCTAGCATGAATCAAGTTCAATATACAAGATTTTTATATTTTACAAACATTCTCTCTATCATTTCAAATCAACCCCATCAAACTGTTACGGCATCCCCGTACACATAAACATTTCCCCCTTGCGGGATTCGAACCCGCAACCTAAATTGGTTTAGAAGTCCGGGGCGCGAACCACTACACTAAGGCGGTCGTCAATAGGATAATCGGAGGTAGAGGATGACTCTTCACCATACGAAATGTACATACGAGGGTCAAACTGAAAGTTCTTAGAACTGGCCACTTATAAACAATATAATAAAAAAAATATTCTAAAATTTGAAAATAGAACTCTTTGCCAATATTACTGAGTATATATTTCATTCATTTGTCATTTGTTTTACGACTTGGCGGCAAATTGAAAATTGTCTGTGTCACGTCAAAATGAATTTAACACGAGAAAATTTTCGTGCAATGATTTTTTATGACTTTCGATGTCATTTAAGTCAACAAGAAAGTTATGATAGACTACGATTGGCCTTTCACGATGAAGCCCCATCTCGTGCGACTGTTTACAACTGGTTTAATGAGTTTAAACGTGGTCGCACTAATCTCACTGATGATGTACGTGAGGGACGGCCTTCTACGGCGACGACTGAAAATAACATCTGTGTTGTGCGGCGTATGATAGAGACTGACAAAAGAGTGACCTATCAGCAGATTCGGACAAGCTTAGGCATCGGTATGAGTCAAGTGCACAAAATCCTCCACGAACATTTAGCGGTCAGGAAGCTTTGTGCTCGGTGGATACCTCATAATTTGACTAAGGCTCAAAAACTCCATCGTGTGGATTGGTGCCGTAAAATGATTGAAAGATTTAACGGAGGTGACTCAAATGCTGTGTTCGACATACTAACAGGTGACGAAAGCTGGATTTACTGTTATGATCCTGAAACCAAAAGACAATCTGCTCAGTGGGTGTTTCCTTTCGAGGAGTTGCCAACTAAAGTGAAGAGAGATCGAAGTGCGGGAAAAAAAATGGTGGCCTCGTTCTTTGGAAGGATAGGTCATTTCGCAACAATTGTGTTAGAGGATCAAAACTAGTTTCTGCAGAATGGTACACTACCAATTGTTTGCCACTTGTCTTGGAAAAAGTTCGAGAGAAACGACCTCGCAGTAGGATCCTCCTTCACCACGACAACGCCTCGTCGCACACCGCCAAGCGAACGATCGACTATTTGGCGACATCAAACGTTGAATTACTGGGTCACCCGCCGTATAGCCCCGACCTCGCGCCTTGTGATTTTTATTTATTTCCAAAAATTAAAGAAAAACTTAAAGGAAAGCGGTTTATGAATGCTGAAGAAGCGGTGGCTGCGTATCGCGATGCCATGGAAGAGACCCCTAAGGACGAGTGGGCAAAGTGCTTTTCCCAGTGGTTCCATCGCATGCAGCGGTGTATTGACGTCAATGGACAATATTTTGAAAAGATATAATAAAACTAATAACTGGCTAATGTAATCAGTTTTTGATTTTCTAAGAACTTTCAGTTTGACCCTCGTATACTTGTTTTTTTTTTGTACTTGACCATTGTTTTGTATTGTATTGCCATTTTGTAAACACTGTGACATTTCAATTATTATTTTGAATTTTGATTGAATTTAATGTATTTAACTTTGTCACTTTATTCTTTAAAAAAAAGTATTTGATTTGCATGCTATTTATAGATGGCTGGAAAAGCTGAAATAATAACCACCTAAATGTACCCTTTTCCAAACGCAAATAAACTTTCATTTCATTTCATTACATTTCATTTCATTACATTTCATAAAAATAAAAAGTTCATGATTACTGGATCGAAGTGGGTATATGAGTCATATTGTATCTTCGAGTGTACACAGACAAAGTCGCGTGCAACTGCTAGTCAATAATACAAATCAAAGTGTACCAGTTTGAAACTCTCGATAAGTACTTACATAAAATGTTATCACTATTTTCTGCCTTTCTAAGGTGAAACAATTAGTCCAACTCATAACCTATAGTTATCCTGCTAACATTTCTAGCTTATAACTCCTTCATATTGTGCTTTGAGGCATCATAAAGAGGGCTACCTCTAGATAGCCAGTGAAAGCCTCCGATTTACGACCACTGCTTATTTTATTGAGAGATAATTGTTTATATAACGACACACAATAATAAATGTTATTTATGGGAGCCTATCAAATAGAAGTTAATCTATTGGAGATGTAATTATGAAAGTCTAATGCGTTATCGATTATGCTTGGTTTACTCTTCTCATTAGTAACTGTATATGATTGTCTCGGCATAGTGTGTCTGAGTCAAATCTTTTGAAAATAATCGGCTCGATTTGCTGCAGCTGTTTTAATTTTCATGTGTAGGTATATTTTCTTCTGTTTTACAGAATTCAAAATAACCTATCCCATTGAAAATTTAAAAGATGGATGACATTGTTTTTGGGGCACTGTTTCTATACCAAAATATGAAAAGACAAATATAAGGAGGCAGTATAATTCCTTATTCTTAGAGGTACCGAGACTGACCAATTTCTATGCAAATGTAAAATGTTTTAGATAATTCTGAATTTCTACTTGTTTTCGGAATGAGGTCTACACACACAGCAGACCAGGAAGTAGCAGCCACTTCAGTGGTTTGCTTGGTGGCTATTCACAAGGAAGCAATAAAACACACATGAAGTACCAAAACTATCCAATTTCTTTGCATCAAAAACGAGGACGTTCTAGAAGAATCTGAATTTCTTCTTCCTGTTGGTGATGGGGTCCAGATGCCAACTCTGGTTGCCGCCGCAGGAGACCAGAGTGTAGCAGCCTCCGAACACGATGGGAGGGTCGGTGTCTGGTACGCAGATGTTGTCCTGGCAGAAGGTGGCTGTACCTAATGGAACGAATTAAGCATTTAACGAATATTTTGACAGCAGTTGTAAATTACAATTACTAGATGCTCTTAATTATTCGTATAGTAGTTGTATTACTAACCGATTCTCGTAGGGTGAGGAAAAACATTGATAGGAAACCTGCACATTCAGGCGACTGAATGTGTAACCATGATCCAAACTGGTCAGGTTTCCTTATAAATAGAGTCACAGAGGTCAAATGGTAGTCGCTCCACTGTAATAACCTGATCTGCCATATCCTGGATCATACAAAGCAGACTCTGGGCCCTTGCATACAAGTGCACAACCGGAAAAACGCTAAAATGATGATGATGATGAAATTTGTATTATAGCGACTCAATAGGTAGGCACTTAACACGGACACGTTTTATCTCTCTGAAGTCATAAAGAATTGTTACCTCTCCTTGTTGAGAATATTATGTGTGTTGCGCAACTCTTGCCTAAGCATTCTTGAGCTGCTGTAGCTAATAATCTGTGGGAGCACCTCTTGTCCTACATACCAACGTATCCTGTCGGGCGCGCCTGCCGCTTATTCTTCACGTAGTCCACGACCGCCTTGGAGAGTGCGTAGAAGTGCTTGCTGGCTTTGTACCGCATCTTCGCGAGGGCAGCGTCACAGTCACTCTTGTCGGCACGGCAGTGGTACACCAGGTTTTTAGTGTTGGCCTGTGGGTAAAGAAAATTGAAGAATATATTACAAAAATTTTTCAGCCTTGTCCCTTAGCTTGGACCAAGAAGTGCGAGCCATGAATTCACGTGCTGCTTATGTACGACCAGGACGTCCAGCTGAACTAACTGCCTGTAGGCTACTAGAGGTCTTCTATGTATGAAATGCTATCAAAATAGTATCGGTATGTAAGATTTTGCCAAAACCATCGTGTATCTGTGGCAGGTAAAAAGGACGTGACAATTGTTGCAGATTGGTGGAGGGTGGTGGGTGCACAGCAATTGAGAGCACGTTGATTTTCCAAAGGTGTTTTTAACCATCATTCTATAAGAAAGTTAAGCTATTGTGATTTTAACTGTAATAAATCGATAAAAAAGAAAAGCTATTATTTAATTTACCTTCACCATCTCTTCCCGAAGCACCTGGTATTTGCTGTCCGTGTACAACATTTGAGCGAACCGGACATTTACTGAGAAGAGAACAAAGAGAGTATGAATAAAGTTTAATGTGAATATCTTTCTTTCAGAAAGAAAAGAACGTCTACAATGTCGCCGCAAAAGACGTCTACGCAGGTAACTTCAGCGCTTTCGAAAAATGTTTTGAAACACGTCAGTCATCAGTCGTTTAATGTGTACGAACTCCCTCTTTACGTAACCTGACGTTATAAATTGTGCTCTACAACCTTTATCTATCTAAGCCTTAGGTCTGTAACGGACTTACTCGCAACATGCTTGCAACCCAACATGTCTCTTTTTCCATTACTTAATTAATGAATTAACTCCATTACTTTTATCGTTGAATCAATCAAACTTTATTGCTGATAATGAGAGCATTAGCGCAGCAAGTCCTCAGATAAATCAGATTCTAATTTGAGTTTTACGGGAGGGAGAAATGCCTCGGAATACTGCTCATTAGGATAATCTTCGATCAAGAGTTATTGGTTCTGATACAACATTGACGGTTCCGCAGGCTGCGGTGGCTTACTGAATAGTACTGAATAGCGAAGCTCCGTGTAAACCGACAAATACGACGGAAATTAACATAGATTGAAAGCCCAAGCAGAAATGTAAATCACGGGAATCCATTGAAATGATTAGCTTAATCTGTTTCAAGTGTACTGACATTTCTATAGTTCGTTTTAAGGGCCATCCATTTTGAGGCATGAATTAATTTCTGTATTTAGACGATGGTTTTGTGTTTGCCGGTTTAGTGAAAAGATAATTTATTGAAACGTTTGGAAAGGGGTTCAATAAAATTGAATTGCTTGCTCTTAAATTAAGAGTGTCACTTCACTTTTAGCGCGTTAATAAGTTTAACAAATAAACTCTCAAATGAGTCGGTTAATTATTTTAAATTACTAATTTCGTACAGTTTATTTTCCGATGATTTGTGTGGAAGTTTTCAGGACACTTTCTTTAGTTTATATTGTCCAATGAATGCTCTACCAAGGTGTCGTATAATGCTATTAATTGAATTCTTCTCAATAAGGTTTGATAGTAAGTACCTTCTACAGATTACCTACTGGGTGATTTGCACTGCTATAGGCAGCCATTTTATCATTGGGAGTTTTGTTGTGTATCAATTCTTTATTAAGTGAATTATTGAGATACCTATACCTACCTACTACACGTATTACTTTCTAACAATTTAAGCAATTGTAAGAGTTGTTGGAGGTATGTAGATATAGGTTCCTCAATAATTCATTTTATGAAGAATTTGCACATACAATAATACATATAAAGGAGTGCCTTTGCCGTAATGTCATTCCTATTAATGAAATAGTACTTGTATAAGAATTACAAATTATAAAGACACGTCGCTGACGTGTAAGTTGTGTTTAACACAAATTTGTGAGTAAACTGTATGTTGTGTGTGTAAGTATTCTAAGTATAGGTAGGTAATCGTGTAAATGTGCCCTAGAAAAAAAAAACGTTGAACTTACAACCAGCGCCCACAAGATAACCATCGGCCCTCCACACATAATTAGCGAAGACAACGAACACCAGAACGTGCCTCATCTCAGGACTGCTCCAGGGAACTAAAACTACCAATTTGGAGAGACCTTTATGGGAATTTCATGGTCCAATTAAGGCCATTCGTAACGAGCCGTAAATTGGCAATCAATGAACGAATTGTCGGTTTATTGCCGATTTCAGATACGGACAAGTCATGGGTCGGGTCCGACTCGGATTTGAGATTGGTAGCTGAGTCGCAGGAATGTGATCTTGTGTCTTACAACTTAATCTTGCTATTGTCCGGTTTTTAGGTAGGTATTATTAATAATAATAAAAAAATATTTCAACAAACACCAAACTAAGCGTGAGCTTGTGCTATGGTGACTAGGATAACGGATAGAAATACTTAAATACAAATAAACATCCAGGACTTAGGTACAAATGCTCGTGCTCATCACACAAACATTTGCCCCTTGCAGGATTCGAACCCGCAACCGCCTGGTTTAGAAGTCCGGTGCGCGAACGACTACACCAAGACAGTCGTCAAATTACATACCTACTAACATTTAATTTACTGTACGAGTAGGTACTCACCTTATGCTGATATTTTTGGTGATAATAATAACAGTGACGGACTTTTCCATAAGTTTTATTAATTTTAATAGACATTTATCACAAATAATATCAGTGAAATAATTAATTGTCTATTTGTAGGCCCAAAAATGTTTGGCAGGTGTGCATTGTTACTTTGGGTGCACCATGAATTACGTTACCGTTACGATGGTACCCTTGCTGTGCCCTTGTTTGTTGATATAAAGAGTATCAACGAATAAGGTACCAAAATAACAAGTTATTTGTGTAGTAAGTTGAATATCAGTCAGATATCGTGTCAAATAGCGGTCAATATCCTTTGATTGGGTATATGACGTGATGCAAAGGTATGCAAATCAAAGTCAGTCCCATTTTAAGCTAGAGAAACTCTTCTATGTGATATCAAAGGTGATATGTACGGAGGGTGTACAAACCTTAATCAGTTGCAGAAACTAATGCAGCTTAACCAATGCAATGTATGATAAGTAGACCTTTGTTGTGCCTCAAGCGAAAACTAACCTTGGTAGACATGCGCCCTTACCGAGAATGTTATCATCTTACAATAGAGTAAACGACGAATGTAACCTCGATATTTGCCATGACTCCGAATCTATATTCAAAACAAAGTCCAGTCATTTTGTCCACGATATCACTGAAGTGTTTTGTTTTTAATTTTAATTTTAGACCAGTATTCTCTTACTGTTTTTGTAATTGTACCTTGTAATATTGTTAACTGAGTATACCTATCTAGCAATGTCGTGTTCACCTATAATTGGGTTTCATACCAGATGTACGGAGTACTAGTACTTATTCTGTGCCAGATGCAACTTCGTTTAGATTAAGTGTGCCGGTCAATGTTTGTATGTAACCTGCTGGTGTTCCATAATAAATAAATAAATAAGTATCTATCAAAAGTGTAAACGCTGACCTCTGCATGGATGCTAAACAAATTTTAAGTTGATATTTTTACTTGTACTCCACTAACAAAGTCTAAATACTTGGTAGTGAAGAAAATATGTGTCGTAATAGTGACTGTTTGCGTAAAGCCTAAGAAAGATTTGGGTCACCCTAAATTTAATCAGGAACAGTTACAAATCAGCGCCAAGCTAACAACAGACACAACATTTGCAAGTCCGACTGGTATTATTTCAGAAATGCCAGAAACTGCGAGATATCGCGATCCGAACAATTAACAATAGTAATGGTTTCGCAATGGGTCGTGACTCAGAGGCGTCAGTTAATTATGGCTGACGGGCCGATATGGCTGCAATGGAGATGGAAGCAAAAGACTTGAAGAAGCTCGCGTGAATAAAACTCTCGATGATTAAACTAGGATATAACCTTGATTTTCGCTCACAAAAATTAATCGACTGTGTCATCCGGTGGGACTCGAACCCACGTCCCTTCGCTATCCGGGCGAGTGGTCTTACCAACTAAGCTACGGAGGACGTTAGTCAGACGACGAATTTTGGTAAGTGCTAAGCCAGTTAGCCGGCGTTCGATTTCATCAATACTTGGGTCTTTCGTCTGACTAACGTCCTCCGTAGCTTAGTTGATAAGAGCACTCACCCGGATAGCGAAGGGACGTGGGTTCGAGTCCCACCGGATGACACAGTCGATAAATTTTTGTTAGCGAAAATCAATTTGATTTCGTAAAAACTTGCAAAATAATTGCTTAAGTTATAAAAATAATTATAGGATATCTATAACCTATAATTATAAGTTATAAAAATAAATATAGACCTCACAAAAACCAAACCTAAACATGATGCAACTTTTAACTGAGACTTAAGTGACATGATAACTTATAACATTGAAGTTTTAAGGACAATGTATATGTTACGCTCAAAGAAAACTCTCATTGAGCGAAAAAATATAAAAACAAGATAAAAGTATGTTCACCATAGTCCACTCCAGGACTAACACTTCTTTGCTGCAGCACTGGGATAATGCCGCGCCAGTTATAAGATACTAATAATCCTTCACGTAGATGTTTCCAGATACAACAGAAAATTGTTATTGATATATAATATTGCACTTGAAAAAATGATGATCACCAGAGGCGGGAATCGAACCCGCGTTCCTCGCATACCGGGCGATTGCTTAACCTCTCGGCCACCCTGGTGTTAGTAGAGTCTGTCGAAAATTTATCGTAATTATTGTCATTGGCCCGCGCCCGCCTGGGTCTTACTCGCATAACCCCCAAGGCGCTAATTCATTTTAAATATTTACCAACCATAGCATAAAAACCTATTTTTGTTTTACTAACACTATGGAACTTGACTTCCAAAATAAATTATTTGAATTTGAATAATTGGATTTATAGTTCCCTAAATGTTGTTAAAGATAGACTGTAAAATGTTCCCCGGCCGTCAATTTCATGCAATATCAACAGAATGGTTATTTTAGACTGAACCCATATTGTTAAAAATTTGAAGAAAAAAAATGGGTTACTGCGATGGCATAGCGACCCAAAGTGTGTCGTGTCTTGGCCCCTGACACTAGATGCTGCAACTTTTTTGGTTTTACTTACTACTTCATACCACCTATTTAAGTTTACTGCATATAATTTCATTGTGGCTTAACGCACTGCTTGGCAGATAGCGCAAAATCGGCGGAGATACGACAAATGTGGTTCACGCTTCAAACCAAAACTAGAACTTCGAAGTTATTTAGACTTGGGAATGTGTAGACAATGCATATTTGGTAGATATTGGGACAAGTAACATTTTGTTACGGTTGTATAATTAATGCAAGTCGTAAGCGACACAGGCTTGATGCAAGAGTCTATTCTTGGGCCGTTACATTTTGATTGACAGCAAAATTTTAGGCCCATTTATTATTTCGTTATAAATGTGTATATATATTTGCAATTCAAAAAACTACATAAACAGGTTAAAGATTTATTGCATGTTTGTTTGCATTTGCCATTATCAATAAAACAAATTGCAAATTTTATTGTCATATAATTTTATATCGTAATAACATTAAAATAATGTCCATCAAGCTATTCTTGAAGTCATAAAGATTAAGATAGATTACAGCACATAAAGGTAAACACTATACTGCGGTATCGTATGCTGTTGTAATAGGGGTGATTTTACAATAAAAATATACAGTCTGGGCCCGTAGACAAGGTGCAATATTCTAAAGCGAAGGTCGCTATCGCTAACAAAATGTATGAAACTGACATAAACTATCGAAACATCACGTGACTGCATATATTTTGTCATTTCGTCGGCGATAGCAATGATCGCTGTAGAAATGTTGACTAAGGACCAGGGCCAGCCAAAGGGCAATCTACTATCAAGCGAAGTTTGCTACCGCTAACAAAATGTATGAAACTGACATTAGCCATCAAAACATCACGTTTTTTTTTGCAAACATATTTTAACATTTTGATGGCGATAGCAAAATTCGCGGTAGAAATAATAATTTTGTCTAAGGGCCCTGATGTGCTGGCCATTGTACAAGCCCGAGCCGTGAGTCAGAGCCGCACTCCGGCGCATGTTAATTACCGCTGACATTAGATAGCGCCGAAATACGGCCGCATTTCACGCTTCATACCCAATCTACTGAACCTCCGTCTATGGAAGTTAGGGAACGATGTAGACTTAGTAAAGAAACCATGATACCCTTTGAAGACAATCAGAATTTTACGTCAATAAAACACTATAATAATATTTCAGTGACAAATGTCAAAGATAGTATTACCCTTCTATTAGGTAATAGAAACGACAAAAACGGAAAAACAGCTGCATTGGAGTATAATATAATTTTAGTAATAATATGTTCTTCCCTTGGTACATTTTTGCTTCTCTCTAGGGTATGTGCCCCCCTTAGTACATTTCTGCTTCCCTCAACGGTTTATAGGTCCGGCTAATCTTGCCCTTTTTACGGCACAGTTTTTGGGACAAAAGATGCTAAAACAGAAATGTGAGTACATTATATTTTCACATAGTAGGTACACTATTTTGAATAAAGAGACCGATAATCTCAAATTGGGTTTAGACAGTACTCAGTTAAAAGAGAGTAACTAGGGCATATTAATATTGCTGTCAAAAATTCTACCTTTGCCTATGCAAGCGTCACGTTTATTGTAAAAAAATAGTTTCCTCTATCTATTCAATTCCTAAGTCTATGTGATCCCCAGTAAGGACAGTATGGCACGCGCTATCTATATTGTTCATCGTCTATAGTCTATTCTATAGTATCAGCACTCACATGTTTATGTTAATGGTCGGAATCGTGTGCAATTATTATTTAGTGTTATGCCCCAGTCAAGGAGTACTGTAACGAATAGTATACAGGGTGATTAAGAGGTAGTTTCGAGTTGATTTCATTTCAGGAACTCTCATTTTTTTAACAATGCCCTTGTTCCAAAAATCTAAACTAACCTAAACCCGTAAAAATTATGTCATCTCTCCAATTATGTTGATCACTAAAAAACATTCAAATCATTAGCTAGCTGATATTAATCTTGGTTGAATAAAAATAATAGTAGTTTATTTCAGGCAACAATTTTTTACACAAAATTTTGGCCCAAAATAAATAAATAGACTAACATACATACATTTTTTTTTACACAAAATAAATAAATACACTAACATACATACAAAATATAAAATACATTTTAAAATTAATGACGACTATAACAAGCGTCAGCGACTTGGTGTTGGTTGTAGGCGCGCGTTGTCGGCGTTTAAGCCCAGTTTTATTTTCTTGTACTAATAATAAATGTTGTGAAGTCAGATAAGTACATCTGACGCGTTGATGTCTTTTACACGGGCCTTATTTATTTTTAGTTTAGTCATAGTAAAGTTTGTCTCATCTTGGTCTGTATGTATAAAAATTATTAATATTATAACCACTGCTATAAACAACCAATGAGAAATTAAATAACAACTAAATAAAAAACTATTTTTTACAAAAAATGGCTTTTACAAAAACATCCTGTATAAATGTTTGCAACATTGACCGTTTTGAACGCCGCTCGCTACGAGGAATACCGTTAAAATCGTGTTTATCTATTAAATTGTTTTAGTCATAATTTCGATTTCAGCCAGAGGAGTGTTTATTCTACAGCATTTTGATAATCCCTGTAGATTATTTATTGACACTTTGCCAATACCAGCATGTTTAGAATTGACGATATATCTATATGAGTTTATAGCCATTAAATTTACCGATAAGTGTGCTGCCTGGATTTTTGGTTTCTTATTTAAAAACATGCCAATAGGTTTTTTTTAGTCCATCTCAGCCATTTTTGGTAAGCAAAGGATCGAGTCCATACAGCCAAGTCTTCAGTATAATTTTATTATATCCTAATTTCTTCTCTTCAGTATCCTTCATACATGTTATCTCACACAAATATTGTAAACTAAACTACACACTTAATTAACCTAACTCATTAAAATGCGAGGATGCTTCACATTTCAATGTTTAGGGGAGTTTTGAGCGGGGACAGCGATCCGGATCATATCGGAGCACCTACTCTATTTTCACTTTTTCTTCATTGGTTCACAGCAGCACAATAGTGGCAACGAATAACTAAATTTATAAAAATAAGAAACAAAGTCCATCTAAAGTCTGCTGACCGCTCTTGTCTGAAAAAAATTGAGTAACGTTCAGAAGGACCCTCGATCTATAGAATTTAAGTATTGTCCAGAGGCTGTATCGAATCCTATCTCGCTGAATTTTTACCGCTGCGCTGTTGCAAAATAGTTTGATAGCTCTATTCCTTTAACAAAGATCCAGTTCAAATTAGTAGACAATAGGGCTGGTTAATTGTCGCAGGCGCCGCTGCGGCCGATAAGCATTGCGTGGACGCAGCTGTTTTGTGTTGACAAATTAACTATGCATTGTCAGGCTGTGGTTTCAATATAAAGGCTTTTGATCTATGAGCGCGTATCGCGATGCATGACGAGCGGCTGATGTGTTTCTCATAAAGATAATTAAAACATACTCGGTGTTATTACAAAAAAAATTGACCAGGTTTAAAATAGGTCTAAATATTAGCCGACAAGAGAGGAATGAATGACACGTTCGTGACATAACCTAATAGAGAAACGCTTTTCTAATTGGCTACCTAAAAAAGCTTAGTCCTGGCTTAAACTCGGTACTAAGTTTTTGTAATAACACCGACTGAGTATCTGCTTTTAATTTTTTTATTTGCTAATTAAACTTACACGATGGACGAAAAAGTAAAGCCAAGTAACTTTTTATATCAAATATACTGTCATATTATCATAGTCAGACGCGCAGAACGTCCACTGCTGAAGATGAGGCCTCCAAACTAGAACTGAATGGAATTGCAATTCCAAAACAACGACATACGAATGGCGATTTTAGCATTACTTTGATAGCTATCATTGCTATCCTGACTTCAATTTGAAAGCTATTATTGACTTCCTAAAAGCTATAGGTAAGTATTGTGATTTGTAAACAAGTGGCGGTAAGTATTGTGATTTGTAAACAAGTGGCGGCGGTAGGTAAGTATTGTGATTTGTAAACAAGTGGCGTAGATTATCCGTATATATTAATTCCACACTCAGTTTTATCGAAGGCTACCGTCGGTGGCGTAATGGCTAGCGGGTTGCCTCTTATGCGGGAGGTACCGGGTTCGATCCTATGACTATTTCTGAAATGTACCTCTGCATTAGTCGTTTCACTGTTGCTCTTACGGTGAGGGAAAACATCGCGAGGAAACCTGCACATTCACTGAAGTGTAACCATGATCCAATTGAGGTCAGATGGTAGTCGCTCTACTGTAATTACCTGATCCGCTATATCCTGGATCATGGTCCTAAGCGGACCCTGCTTGTGTGTGCACAACCGGGATAGTTAGTTAGTTCACCTGGGCTGTTACCATTGTGCTTATTGTGTGTATATCCTTCTAATCCAACCATGGGTTGGTTGGACTAGTTGGTTGGCTTTCCCAAAAAGTTATTAGCTTCTCTCCCTTACAACCGGGATAACTCTAAGATGATGATGTAGTTCCGTTTTCTCGAAAGGTCTTCAGGCCAGAGATTTTAATCCCCAACAACAAATCTTTGCTGCTTGCACGCAAAACTCGATACACTTCTCCCTAAGGCCGAGAAATTACACATTAGAAGTCGTCGTATCACTGGGTTTAGTAACAATGGTTCGCCTTACATTGCGATAACCATCTCACCCTGTATCGAGGATCAGCTTTGTGTGTAATGAGCTTCTAGGTCGTGTGAGTAGAATAGTTAATTTGTAATTATTACAGGGATTCTGTATACAACGTGTTAAAAAAAGTATTAATAACATTTTCAAAGATGATGTTAAATCGATAAAAAAAAAAACTAAAATATGCAAGTTTTGTATTGTTGCCCGTAAAAAGGATGGGAAAGACCACAATTAGGTCCAGTGATTGATGATGATGATGTCCTCCTAGCCGATTTGGACTACGGCGGCCTATCTTAACAGAGATTAGCCAACTGCGCAGGACATATTATAGTGCACAAGTGTGTGCGCAATACACAGGTGCACTCTCTGTTCCTTCACTCTCATAATTCGGTGAGACGGCATTCCGACATGACCGTAGAGAGATTAGGCGCAGGACCAACGGTTTAACGTGCTTTCCGAGGCACGGGGGTGTTAACACCACCAACTTCCTGACTCCGGAGCTGTGTCTGAGTAATTTCAAGACAGAAAAACCCAAACACTCTCGGTCCGACCCGGGATTCGAACCCGGGACCTCGTGGATAGTACCCAGCGTGCTGACCACTAGACCAACGAGGCAGTCAAAGTCAAAGGCAGGTCCAGTGATTACAAAAGACGTAAGAAACGATAAAACATAATTTTTACAATATGTAATTCATTAGTCATAGGGTTATATAACTTTTCGCAATCGGAATATTTAGTGTATTTAATGGAATCCAATCCATTTTTTTAAACAAATCAAGTGTACTTATTTTGTTTTTATTAGCTGATACAAGATAATTTATTATCAATTCAATGTATGTGTTCAGGATCTAAATCATAATATCTCCTTATTGCCAAGTCATAAAACCTGTATTTCTATGACCAGCACAACAAATATTACTCTGCAAGTTGTAACAAGCAATACACATGATAGTAAAACAAGGCGATAAATCCACCTGTATAGACCTGGGGCTGTCTGTCTGTCATACTCGTATGTCATAGTGAGACCTACACCGAAGATGGGATAGGACATTGAGTCAGGTAGTCGGGTGGTCGGAGAAGCAATGAAAATAGTACACGCATTATATTATATAGATATTCTTAGATGCGGTGTGTAGATATCTTTTTGTGTTTTCCATTGTGTGTTTGGTTGTACTACCTTATTTTATTAACTGTTACCATAGCCACTGCTTTTCTGTTATCAGTTTTTGACGTTTGTTATACTTAGTTATAGTAAACTAGTTGTTCCCCGCGACTTCGCCCGCAGGAGTTGGATTTTCCATATAAACTTTCATCTCCCATTTCACACCCTTGGTGTTTTTATATCGCGAAAAAATGTTGCCTATGTCCTTTCCAGGGTCTCAAACTGTCACCATACCAAATTTCATCTTAATCAGTTCAGTGGTTTACGCGTCAAGAGGTAACAGACAGACAGACAGACACACTTTCGCATTTATAATATTAGTATGGATATGGGCAACCGAGCCTAAGCTTGTCTGTTTCTGTAGCTTTAGTTCACAACTGTTTTTAATTCTGTAGACAAAGACCTATTCTTAACTTATTATTAAATCCTATGTTATTGACTAATTTCCTTTTAGGCGATGACACTTCTCTTCTTTAAATAATCAATAAATCTACTAGGAAAAACAAAAAAAAAACGAAAATCTGAAACAAAAATAAAACAATTTACAAAACTGTAGGTAATAATAATATAAGTCAGCCTATTAGATCCCACTGCTGGGAAAAGGCCTCACCTCAACTATGAGGAGGAACGAGCCATACTTCACCACGCGGGCTCAGTGCGGATTGGTGGAGGGGTGTATGTAAGGCAAGTGACAAACCTTACTGTCAGAAGTTATCAAGCCGCCCTAGGGCCTCTGACTAGGCTTAACGACTAATACCACAGATATTAGCCGGGACCAACTGCTTAACGTGCCTTCCGAAGCACGGAGATGCTTGTCATGGACGTCACTTAAATGGTCGGAATGGTCACCCATCCAATCACGACCGCGCCGTGGGTTGCTTAACTTTTGGTATCACTACCAAAGCGCTGCCGCCACTGCGCCACAAGCACCTCAAACTGTAGATATACTTATGTATATTTTTTGCTTCAATTAGATTTGCGCATTTGTCCACAAATACCACTAATACTATGATCGATGGCTTCAATCCACTTGCCACTGGGTGATAATAAATAACCAAGTTACCTATGACCGATAGGATTTATAGAAACGATATGCAATCGGACAGATGCCGTGATGAATGGGCGCAAAGATCACAATATCAATATTAAAGGACTCGCCACACAGTTGGCGTGACGGGGTGGCAACGGGACGTTCATGTGATAGTTCAGTATCATTATGAAAGTTCATACTTTATTTGTAAGACCTATGTACACTCATAATGGCAATAAACGAATTTGAATTAGTTCTGCTGTGACGTCACGTCACATGTATGAATGTTCGGTGCCTCCGTGTGAGCCGAGGACTAAAAAGTGCCGCAAGCTAGGGGCGTCGACATAACTTCATTGACATTTTTGTCACCTGGACGATGGTGAGCGTGTGAAACAACTCGCAACTAAAAGTAGCATACATCTCCGCGCTCGCTCGCCACCGCTAAATATTGGATGGGTCAAGCGCGGAGAGGAATACGATTTTGATTCTGCTGTCACGGAACCGTGACAGCGGAGATGTGCTACGGGCGAAAGCCTTCTATAAGCTACTCTTTCTGCTTTCACCTTTAGATACGCTGTCATTTGGCTTGATAATTCTATGGATGTCTTTGTATTGTTTGTTGTTTAAACCAAAGCGAAATATTAATTTTGCAAAATATCTCCTTGTCTTCCTTTGACGCGTGAAAACTTGCGTGTACTTATTAGAGTACTAACAAGTGTCACGCGCCGTCCCGTCAGCGTCCCGTGACGTTGCGTTGTCTGTGTGGCCGGACCTTAAATGGGCGCAAAGATCACAATATCAATAGTAAAACGATTATGGTCGCTACCGAGACAGGTACAAATTGTTGCACTAAACCCACTGAGAGCTGGATGACAGGTATATTTCATGCGTCACATGCAGTTAGGAAGGAGATGCCATTATAATAATGGCAACGGCAATATATGGCTGAGTGTGATTGATTAAGGGACATGTCCGATTTAGTGACTGTTCATCAAATGGTTTTGGAATAAGAGACTAGGCATTCCAAATAGAAATAAAACTATTGTGCTCCTAGTCAAAATAATTGTATTACCTAACAAATACTGTGGAACGTCTTACTCTTATGTTCTGCCTATGCCTATGTCCTTATGCTTATGTTCTAATTAACCACTTGTAACATCGTAAATTCGTCACATTTTGTTAACTCTGTACTTACATTTAAAGTACATTCATCACATGCAATAAAAATATGTGTAGATAGATAAGAGTTATTGTAAATTGGTCACAATTCCTCATTTTACGCAATTATACGCAAGCAAAGTCATTGATTTTTAAAAATAAAATTTGCACAAATCTACTCACGCATACGCACAATATTACTAGAGCTAATATTTACGAAGAAGTTAAATTATAATTTTTCTATAGTTGCAGACAAATTAGCCACTCGACAACACACAGCGATCTGTGATTTTTTACATAATTACAATTTCTTTAACGTGTAATTGCTTCACCACGATCGAGTAAGGCTTCTCTACAAGTACCAGTAATATTTGCTGTATCTATATTAAAACAAATGTCAAAAGCCGACTTATTAATATCACAGAACATTATAGTAATATCTAGATTTGATTCGTAGCTCCGTGCCCTTTCGGCGAGCCAAAGCGATTGGTGATCTCGCAAAACTATTGTTTACTTGGCCGACCAGTTGTAACTCTTTGTATTACATTTATGGGTAATAAATACCGTATTTATGATTACCAGCCGACTGGCAATTAATAATCGTGTCAATAATGGACCGTTAAGATATTGGCGGAACTAATCTAAGTGCTGTAAAAAACTCTCTGCGAAAATGTTATATTGCTTACGGCTTGAGCGAGGGATTAAAAAGTTTAAGGTCTGTATTGCAAATGGTTGTTTCGTATACCAGTTTAAGAACTTTTGAAACATACACTTCCCTCAGCTATAGACTAAAATTTGATAATTAAGCAGTATTTGTTACGTTTGTGAACTAATAGGTGATTTTTGAG
Source organism: Pyrausta nigrata (assembly GCA_949316185.1). Taxonomy (NCBI): domain Eukaryota; kingdom Metazoa; phylum Arthropoda; class Insecta; order Lepidoptera; family Crambidae; genus Pyrausta; species Pyrausta nigrata. The sequence goes on from OX438943.1 coordinate 3,621,343, forward strand.
TTCCTGAAGTAAATAACAAACACTTCATTTATCAATTATCATTAACGATATCATCAAAAACACGATCACTAAAAGTAAATAAAGTAAATGTTCAATTATTGTACAGGTTTTTAGTATTTTGTTTTGAATACAAGTAAAATATACTATAGATACCGGTATTTAGGTACAGGATACAGGACCTTGGGACTTGTATTTATCAGGAATCTGCACATCACACACTTTATTACAAAAGTAGTGTTACAAATAACAAAAGTAATTAGAGATACTGTACTGTTTTGCTTACTTAACCTATTACCGTCAACATATTCCGAATTCTACCACCATTTCGCATTAGACTAGTACTTATTCTGTGGCATTAGTGCAATCCAACTCCCGTTTTTATGCGCGCTCCGGGAGCCGGGAGTCGCTCGTGAGATTCCTGACATTCTTTGTGATTGCCGACGGAAATTCAGCATCGGTATCGTAAATTGGCCCTTTCCCTTTGTTACTGTTAAGAGGAAACGCGGTCACGTGGCATTTGAAGAATAGGTATTTGAATAAAACGTTGCTGTCTCGATGCAATCTCTGGCGGCCGCCCAAGCACGAAAGAGAAAAATAAGCTTAGACCGACTAATCGCTTCTAACATTTGGCCAAAACAGCATTTCGTAGTCCCCTATTTCCTCGTCCAAAATTTGACAAATGATAATACTTTTTTTTAAATAATTTAATAAAGGGTGGATTTTTGCAGATTTTTTGGCGAGCGTCTGAAAGTTGAGTTTGTAGCAATTTTCTTAGTTTTTCAAGGCTCAAATTTCCTTTGCTAATTCGAATAATATAAAAATAAGAGCATAACTGTGGTAAATGTGTATATTTTGTGGTAAAAAAAATATTGCCTTATCCTATAATTATTTTTATAATTTAAGAAATTTGTTTGCAAGTTTTTACGAAATTAAGTTAAATTGTAGGTAAGTGAAGAGACGTGGGTTCGTGTCCTCAGATGACACAGTCGATCCATTTTTGTGAGCAATATTTAATTGCCTTTAGCCATTATCCAGGGAGAAAACACTACCCGTAGTCCCTACGTTTGTATGGAGAAATGGCGGCTAGTCTTTCCTCTTATTAGTCCGCCGTTTCTAGTCTTCGAGGGCCGTATATCACGGGTATAGGTACCGCAAGCTCGGAGCACCTGAGGCACAATATAAAAGTTTTGTTTTCAGAACAGTAGTGTGACTTAGCCGTATTTAGAGAACCAGCTCGCGCCCCGCGTGTCACTTCGTGGGTTTGTCTGCCCAAGTTTGCTCAACGGGCCGTGTAACTGACGTGTATGCATGTGTGTGTCGATACGGGTGCTCTAGTATGAAGATAAAATACTGTATATCTATGTATATACCGTGCCTGAGGCGTGGTGTTGCAGCCAGTAACCCTCTCTACCTACGAGTTAGAAGGTTGTTTATGCTTAGATTTCGCGAGAGATTTCGGATATTCTAATTAGCTCTTGTGTTCTGATGTGGTTCTTGGGAGACGATTTGTGGACGACACGGAACGTTATTTGTGGAGACCTGGGTGTGGTCGGGCTGTGATGAGGTTTATCTTAGAATAAATGATATAGTGGCTATTGTTCACCACACCGGCACGGTATATACTATGAACGAAAGCACAATGTAAACGCTGGTAATTTGCATAATTAACCGTCATGTAGGAAAACATTTTTTAAGAAAACTTGCTTTTTTTACACCTATTACAATACTCAACACAAAAAATTCAATTTTAGTGGAAAATTTTTTTTTGAGTATAAAAAATTATTTATTGTCATTTTTTTTATTATTATTGTCGCTAAAATTTGATAAATAAAACGCCTTTAAATTATCGCTAGTCCAAACCCGGACACCTGTATATATTCAAATATAATTCGGTCTAGGTTTACATAACCTTATTTGTTTCTTACGCTTACGCGAATTGTTGAACTCATTAAAACACAATTTTACGGATTACTTCGCGATTTATTTACATTTTATTTAAAACCTGACGTTTCGAACACTTTACAGCGTTCGTGGTCACAAGGAGACTAAGGTATATTTGTCAATTACAAAGTTTTGAAAAATTAGACTACCGTCACTCATTAATATTAATTTACGTTCCTATTTACGCAAAAAGAGCTAACCGTGTCTTGAGATCTTGCACTGCGAGGTGTTATTTTGGTTTTTGCTAGAATGGGATCCCATGCCGGTGGAACTTTCCAACCATTTTTCTATTGAAATTTAGATGTTTTCTAATTTCAATGGCTTCACGTAGCATTCGAGGTATAAAACGCCGTTCTTTAGCTAAAAATACTTGCTAAAGAACGGCGTAATCCGTAAAATTGTGTTTTAATGGGTTACATAACCTTTTTAGGTTATAATTATAAGCCACTAAATTTGTTATAGCCTTTTTAGAGTTCCACAGGAATAATGTCCTGCTAGCCGAATTTCGACTACAGCGGCCTATCTCATCAGAGATTAGCCAACTGCGCGGGGGATATACGCACAAGTGTGTGCGCTATACACAGGTGCACTCTCTGTTCCTTCACTCTCATAATTCGGTGAGACGGCAGTCCGACATGACCGTAGAGAGATCAGGCGCAGGACCAACGGCTTTACGGACTTTCCGAGGCAGGCACCGAAGGGGTGTTAACACCACATCACCAACTTCCTGATGCCGGAGCTGTGTCCTGTCTCTGAAAGACATTGACTACATTTTGTCGCTGTATAAAAACATTAAGGGGGTGAAATGGGGGATGAAATATGAAAAATCCAACTCTTGCGGGCGAAGTCGCGGGAAACCACTAGTTAATTTATATTTCCACTGTAATGACGTCGAAATGTGTGGTATGGTTATTACCCCACAGTCTTAAAAAATAATATTTATGAGTACCCTTTTGCTCGACTATGTGAAACAATGTTTACGAACTTTACTTTAATTAAGAATAATTTTGCAACAATGTTTACAAACATACAAAATAACCTTTTCACACCTGCTCGAAAAGGTCTTATAATCCATACTTCCATACTTAATATTATAAATGCGAAAGCGTGTCTGTCTGTCTGTTACCTCTTGACGCTTAAACCACTGAACCGATTGAGATGAAATTTGGAATAGAGACAGTTCGAGACCCTGGAAAGGACATAGGCTACATTTTGTCGCGATATAAAAACATTAAGGGGGTGAAATGGGGAATAAAAGTTTATATGGAAAATTCAACACTTGCGGGCGAAGTCGCGGGAAACCACTAGTAAGTCATAAAAACGTTGCTAAAGTAGCTCATTTCCCATTACAGGGACGTGTTGAAACTAGATTTTATTTTCTCTATTGGGACGTACCTAATATGATTTGAATTTAGAAAAAGTAAGTACATACCTATAAAACTTCTAATCTAGACCGGTCATGCCTGCATAAAGAGAATATTACTCGAAAAACGAACTGCCCATCACGAGTGACACACGAAAAAAAGGTCCTTACCAATATTTTTTAAGTGAGAGAAAAGTACCTCGTTATTTATTCTATTCTTTTCCAGCGAGTCGCTTATAATAATAATAAATCATTTATTTATCGACCAACTTGTATCAAAACTCACAAGTAAACCAAAGAAATTACTATTAATTACAAATAAAAATATTAAATTAAAAAACCTATGCTCTAAAGTATCTCTAAAGTAAACGGATCTTATTATCTTGTAGGAGCGCATTCAAGAAAATCTTATTTCAATTGCTCAATTTATTTTATCCCAATTGCCCGTTTCAAATGGTAGCGTATCGGTCTAATTTTTTACTGATCACTTTATCAGAGGCTATAAGAGTCGTGTACCGTTGAAAGCGCATCAGACTACACATTTTAGTTGCAAAATCACCCCTATTCTAGTTTTATAAGCTATCGCAGTGGTCAGCTTGATATGCTCGAGTAGAAATGTTGCGCACGCGCGTAAACACTTGCTATATTTTACGATCGTGCGGCTCAAAATCTGTGGCACAAGTGACAAGGGTTGAGAGTTTTTAAATCTTCGTTCCTTTTGCGTACGGCTAGAGAGTTGAAGTCGTTGCCGGCTGACGTGTTTCCTATTAGGAAATTCCTAAACACTACGGTTTGGATTCCTTTAAGAAAAGAGTGAATAGGCTGCTTCTAGACAGACATGTCACATCCTCGACCGCATCTTCGCTTACCATCAGGTGAGATTGCTTTCAAATGTCTGCCTATTAAATATATATTTAATTTATCTGAATGGTGCCAAGCCAAAGTAGCGTCTTTAAATAAAAGTTTTCTGAATCATTGTAACTAAAAATAATGACGGGTTTCATTCGCACATTTTTTTTGTCCTAAATGCCTAAATAATTTTCATTCCTTCACTTTTATATTAATTTTCTACGATCCTGATTCTAAAGCTTGGCTTCAGGGAGCGTGGCGACCTTGGCTTGATGGACTGGCTGTAGTTTTTCCAAGCGGGAAAAATTGGTCAGAAAGGGAAAATAGCAATTTTATAAAAATACTAGTGGTTCCCCACGACTTCGCCCGCAAGAGTGGGATTTTCCATACAAATTTCATCCCCCATTTCACCCCCTTGATGTTTTTATATCGCGAATAAATAAATAAAAGCCTATGTCCTTTCTAGGGTTTCGAACTGTCTCCATACCAAATTTCATCTCAATCGGTTCAGTGGTTTAAGCGTCAAGAGGTAACAGACAGACACACTTTCGCATTTATAATATTAGTATGGATTGGTCACGTGTGAAACGTATGATATTTCATTTACATAAGTATTTAGTTCGCCTTTTGTACTTTCTTTTTTGGTGCAATTAAGTTTAAGTAAATAAGTAGAGAACCATTTCTTATTACTAGTACCAAACGTTGTGATAGTAGCCGCAGCAGTAAATTGGCCAACTGGGTGTTCTGACGCGACTATCTTACTCGTATTGCCCTTAATAACTTTTTAGTTTTACTTGCTTTTAATGCAGTTGTTAGGCAACAGCTCATTTGGCCCATGAAGATTGCGATATGTACAGTCGGCAGCGCGTCAGGTTACCCATTTGAACAACGATTAAAAAAAAAAAAAAAACCGACTTCAAAACTGCCTACGGTGCTAATTAAAACTAAAAATTATAATTTAAAAGAAATACTTCGAAACTGCCTACACCACAAACTAAAAATTACAAAATAATATTTAAATTACCTAACTATTCTACGAAATTATACAAGAAACCTATTTCCAATTTATTATCTGTTATTTTTTGGTGTCAGTGCCAGAATATTTTTTAAGGAGTTCCACCGTCAGCTCAGCTTCACACAATGTTGACTATCAGATTGTTACATCTCAACGTTACGACATTGTTACATGTCAACATTAAGATACTAGTACGAAAACACTATACGTGCTTTTGAAATTTGAGGGTTTCCCTCGATTACACCAAGATTCCATCATCAGATCTCGACGTAAACAATTTTGTTTTCAAATCGGTTCACAAATGACTGAGATATGAGATAACATAGCCACAAAAAAAACATACAGTCGAATTGATAACCTCCTCCTTTTTTGAAGTCGGTTAAAAACAGCTTTTATTACGTAGGGCATAGAGACAGTCTCAAGGTCAAAGCGGGTACTGTGACGTGTGACCGTGTGTACCTACACTTATGCGCAAAAATATCATCAAAGCGAGTGAGCTTCCTAGTTAGCATCCTAAGAAGAAAAAATCTGAAAACCCCAAAGTATATCGTAGAAAAAAAATGGAACCCCCAGCTCGCGAGCACGACTCGCCCTTGCCCGGTTTTTAATTAGGTACCTCACAGTCATACGTACATAACAAATGTTACTTAGTTCTTGTTGATGGAAACAACAATATAAATCCATTAAATACTATCCATTTTGCGATGCATTGTACCAGTTTTATACCAGCTTGTTGTAGTGTGCTTGAGTATTTTCCAGAGTCTAGTCAATAGTTTGATACTTGTCTATGATACTTGTTAATTATAGTATTTAGTGAGAGCAGTAGCTTAGAAATAAATGGTTTAAAGTATTATTTCAGGTATCGATGTAGCAGCGATTGACGGAGTGATAACATACTTTTTACCAAGTTTAACAAATTGTCTATGACTTATCCAATAAGCATTTGTATGAAACCCATCATTATATTTTCATTAAATTTAGATCACCTGAACACAAACTTAATAATCTTTGCTTCCAATACAGTGAACGCATTTCCAATACCTTAGGACGAAATTAGCTCAAAACTAAAATGTAGCAAAACTAACTAAAACAAGAAAATCCCTATGTGGACATTTTAGATCAATCTTTCATAATATTATTTATTTTTGTGTATGTAGTGTAAGTATTTTATTTCTTGTATATTATGCTACGAGCATTTGTATATAACTATTTACTAAGCCTGAATTTTCACATAAGTAGGATATCTGTAAAGTGTTCGAAACGTCAGGTTTAAAATAAAATGTAAATAAATCGCGAAGTAATCCGTAAAATTGTGTTTTAATGAGTTCAACAATTCGCGTAAACGTAAGAAACAAATATAAGTAGGATCTACTTACAATTGTAATTAGATCACCAGTTTAGGCGTCTCCAGATTTCTCACTCTTGGTATTATCCACAGGTAAAAGAATGAGTGCAGTCGGCAGTACGTCAGGTTACTCATTTGAACTACGAAGCTTTTATTACGTAGGGAAAAAAGGCGGTCTCAAGTTCAAAGTGAGGTAGTCTGACTTGCGGCCGAGTGTACTTAGAATTTCAGTCACATTTGTTGTGTCACACACAATAATCTTTCCTGGTATATGATCGCGATAGATGCATATTTCGTCCCGAGATCTGTCATCTCAAATCTATGGTATTTTAATGGGTTTCCTATATGGCCAGCACCTGTTCCATCACATTATCGCAATGCGCCCGCGCCGGCCTCCCGCACCTAGTATCTCCAGGCCTGTGTTACTCCCCGCGTAGGTAGCAAAAACGTACCGACGCGCAGCGACCCACTGCAGTGGGCTAAACTTGGGTGTCGCTAGCAAGCAGCGACACACGCGCTCGTTTCATTCACCAGCGGCGCGTGGCACTACGTTGCTGGCTGGACGAGCATGAATAAAGTGCTAGAAAGGTGCGCTAGATGGCGTTAGTAGCTTCTTGTAGTTGTCAACCCTATCGCGTCGCTTGATAGTACGCCACTAAATAGGTTTAGTGTATTATGAATCATATTCAGAGCTATAAGAATGAATTTATCTTGCAATGGATTTCTGTAGGTGTCTAAACAAAAATGTGATTGACTCTGAGGCGAACTAAATTACTCCATATCGTTGAGGACATTGAGTAGATATTTCATTGCAAAGTCAAACTTCTGTACACGGAGTACTAGTACTTATTCTGTAGTATCTCTCAATCCGCCTATCTCGCTATCGGCCATCTGCCCCGACCCGGAGTTGAACCTGCATCGTACTTTTAAATATCCCGAAGGCTGAATGTAAACAGCTGATATCTGATGGGCTCGTAGCTTGATGATACCGATATGGTACTGTTTGTTCTCGAATCTTCATGTTTGATTGTTACAGAAATGTTGGGCTTGGGAGTGAAGAAGCTAAACAAAGTAGCTTTCGAGGGTTTTGTTACCTTCAAGTTTCGAGGGCCTACTAGACCAGACAAACAGCCATAAAAGTCATTTATTTATGCATGTAGACCCACTGGGAGCACTTATACACGTCCCAACATATATTTTTTACCACTGCTTCGGGACAAATTCTGGGCTGGTGCTGAGAAGAAGCAGCGCAAGAAACTCAGTCACTTTTGTCAAAGCCTCTTTTAAAAATAATATTTTGATACAGAAATTAAAATTTTACTGGTGCGAGCTGGTCCACACGTTGACATCATTCAAATAATCGTCTACCTTATAATAACCCTTTGTCATTAAAGTATCCTTAATTAATGATTTAGCTACTTTAGGGTGGAGTTATTTTTGATGAACTTGAATTGAAAGGAAAAGTATCACGACTAGCTAAGTAGGCTTGACGCTTTGTAGATAACTGAGTCAAATTAAAAATAGCTGGAGAAGGGAAAATTCCGTAACGGCTCTCTAGAAATAACGGAATCATTGATATATCATTAATAAATCAATAAACGGACTGCATTAATAACTTTGTAATTTTAACTATTTAGGTTAAGAGAGACGGGCAATTAAGGAATCCTACACTTGGGCGAGGCCCGAAATGTACTTGGCCAAATGTGTCCTTAAATTATTGGTTTTTTAAAGTGTTAAGCATTCACATTGTAATTTGCAAGTTTTCAATTGTAAACTCATATTTACTAAAGGTGATACATGTGACCGTGGTAACATACGTTATTCTTGCGTTATGATGAGACGCCATGGCTTGTTATAGCAAGAATGCTGAGTGTTCCTCTAGACAAGATTAAATCTATTCTACAGTGAAGTTCGCTTTCGCTAACAAAATCTTTAAGACTAGACATAGAAACAACACTTTTGTATACATATTTTGACATTTCGTTGATAATAGCGAACTTTGGTGTAGAATAGATTGCATCTTGTCTAGGGGCCTAGTTTGACAAAGTTATTTTTTATTTTATTCTGTATATTTTCCAATGGTAGTGGTACATAAGGAGGCCAGCATGCAGCGGTGTTATCGCCTGCGCACAGCGGTGCATCTGTTTGTTTAGAGATTCGCGCTTGACTGGAGATAGTAGTTGTAATATTATAATGCTAAGTTGGCAAATGTATTGTGTTATTTCTACTTATTTATTTAAAGTCTATTGAACAACTAGATTCTGTATAAAAGGTGTACTAACGCTATGTAACGTTCGCCGACTACAATCGGCTGAACAGAAATGAAACGTGTGCCGTAGTAATAGGACTTTACATTGAAGATAAATTAAATCATTGATACAATAAAAATAGAAGTAGGAAAAAATATAATTATACGTAAAAGTTACAAACAGAACAAAATACCTATAAGAAAAAAACTCAAACCTCGGTAAAGGCCTTTTTATGACGGATTTTCAAAATAAGACTGTAATACCTACTTTCTAAGATTTTTTTTTGTCCGGTCCCAGATATATACTTATTTTTTCATCTCACCTGTTCGGAAAGTTAAACTTTCATGTGTAGATAGCCGGGTGGTAAATAGCTTTTCCCTCCTACTTTATACTCCTACTATTGAATAAAAGGCCAGTATCGACAGTATCGATAGTTATTGCAATAGTTAAAGCTGTATCAGCTATCGATAGTGATTTTAATATTGAACTTTGATGCTATCTATAATATCGATAGCATTGCTATGTGTCGATAGTATTTATATAAACGGAGCTATCGATACTATCATTTTTATCGATACTATCATTACTATTGATAAAATATCGATAGTTTACCGATAGTATCGATAGACTATCGATATTTTATCGATACTATTGCTTTTGCCTCAACTATTGATAGTCTATCGATACTATCGATGTTCTATCGATACTATTGCTTTTGCCTAGACTATCGATAGTCTATCGATACTATCGATATGTTATCCATACTATCGATATTTTATCGATACTATTGCTTTTGCCTAGACTTTAGATAGTCTATCGATATATTATCGATACTATTGCTTTTACCTCAACTATCGATAGTCTATCGATACTATCGATATTTTATCGATACTATTGCTTTTGCCTCAACAATCGACAGTCGATATCGAAAAACTATCGATAGTGGACTATAGAGCGACAACGCTACCCACTTTGGCGCCGCTCGCGGACTAAGTGAAACGCCGAAATTTACCGTTCGAGCGCTTCGCGGATATGAAATGGAAAGCACCTTCGATTGCACTACATCCAAAAAGAAATGCTTATTTGTTTCCTCACAGTCGAAATGAAAAATAGTATGTTTATCTCGGGTGAAAGCACACATTCCACTCTCGAGCTATTGGCGCTCTCACTTCGTTCGAGCGCCAGAAACTTCTCGAGTGGAATGGTCACTTTCGACCCTTGTATAACAATTTACTAATCCTTACTGGTTGGCATACATAGTAGATTGTTATACAAGGGCCGAAAGAGAACATTCCACTCGAGAAGTTTCTGGCCAATAGCTCGAGAGTGGAATGGGTGCTTTCAACCGAGTTAAACATACTATTTTTCATTTCGACTGTAAGTAAGGAAAGAAATAGTGTATCGTTAGACTCGATAGTTGAGGCAAAAACAATAGTATCGACAGAATATCGATAGTATCGATAGACTTTCGATAGTTGAGGCAAAAGCAATAGTATCGATATACTATCGAAAGTTGAGGCAAAATCAATAGTATCGATAAAATATCGATAGTATCGAGAGACTATCGATGGTTGAGACAAAAGCAATAGTATCGATAAAATATCGATATTATCGATAGACTATCGATAGTTGAGACAAAAGCAATAGTATCAATAAAATATCGATAATGTCAATAGACTATCGATAGTTGAGGTAAAAGCAATAGTATCGATAGAATATCGATAGATCCGTTAATATAAATACTATCGACACATAGCAGTACTATCGACAGTATCAAAGTTCAATATTAAAATCACTATCGATAGCTGATACAGCTCTGACTATTCCAATAACTATCGATACTCTCGATAGTGGCCTTTTATTCAATAGTAGGAGTATAAAGTAGGAGGGAAAAACTATTTCCCACCCGTCTATCTATCTATCTACACATGAAAGTTCAACTTTCCGAACAGGTGAGATGAAAATAAAAAATCTTGTTCATTCACGTCAAATATTTTGGGCGAAGTATATTGTTTATGTTAAAAAAATTTAAATAACGTTTGGGTAGTTATCGAATTTTGAACTAAGGTACAGTAGGCCAGGGCCACACATCAGCTTACCCAAACCTGTCTAAATCTCTCAAATGATATGGAACTCTATGTGATTAACATAAGGTTCAATTAAGGTTGCGGAAAGTTGACAGGCCCACTGTACAACAAACCGCAGTATACAGAACCTAGCTTTAAATTAGGCGTATTACACACTCTCCCACTTATTTGCTGAAACGGACCGTAACATAAGATCAATTACATCGGTGTGTTTCTCGGAACGTGTTTGCGTGACCCCCTAACAGCCGACCCTTAAACAAACTAGCATCAAATCATGGCTGCAGGGCGCCGGATGGAACTAATCCGTAAAGACTGTTCTATGTTACGCGGTGAGACACACGGGAGCGGATTGTGAGTGGAAATGCTGTGGCTTAAAAAAAATAATTTTCAGTTTCAAGCTGGAATTTTTTGGGATTGAAATTGCTGGGATTGGTTCGACGATGGATTTAAAGGAGTTTTTAACATTTTTACTAAAGAATAATATTGATTTTAGTATCCAGTATATTTAGGAGTCCTATACTTCTAGCCGAATTTCGACTACAGCGGCCAATCTCAACAGAGATTAGCGCACTAACTAGCGCACACAATTGCCGACGGCCAGTCTGACATGACCGTAGAGAGATCAGGCGCAGGACCAACGAAGTAACGGGGCTGTGTCCGAGTTATTTCAAGACAAAAAAGCTCAACACCTTTTCGGTCCGACTCGGGGTTCAAACGCGGACCTCGTGGATAGTACACAGCGTACTGACCACTAGACCAACGAGGCAGTCAACATCAAGATATTAAAATGTAAACAGATTTATTAAAATTCATTATTTGTAGAAATAGCCCTACAACATTACATACTTTCATTTGAAAATGAAATTGTCATGTACTAGGTCATGATGGGACTATTTTGTATTTAAAGGATTGACGTTTAATTACTGGACAACCCGGCATGCAGACAGACAGAGCGACAGCGAAGTCGTAGTAATAGGGGGGTACCCCTTGGCTAATCCTAAACACATAAACAACATAAAATAGGAAGGTCACCTCATTAGTGCCCAATTCTAGGGCTCTTCCATAAGTTTTAAAGGCTTCGCTGACCATGTTTCGATAGCAGGACTGAACAAAGAACTGTTTTCTCATTGATTCTAGTCCTATATACTGCGTTTACGAGTGCAAATTGATTTCGTATGTCCCACTTAATGTCTTATTCAGTCTTGGGCCGTAACCAAAGGACCTTGCGTGCGTTGCCAACGCGGTAATGGTAGTTGGTACGCTATCGCAGGCTTTCGTTTTTAAACTGCGTTGCGTGGCTCAGGGATGTCAGATCTGAAGATTATAGTTCAATCGTCTTGGGAAGTGTAGCTCTGTATCGTACTGTTACAATTTGCGGAGTTGGTAATTTTAGATTAAGTAGAACGTTTGCGCAATAAACGCCAACGGTGTTATTAATAAAAAGTTGGACAGTGTTTAAACTTATTATATTTCTATAACTTAAGCAATGATTTTGCATTTTTTTACGAAATTTAATCAAATTTCACTTACAAAAATTAATCGACTGTGTAATCCGGTGGGATTCGAACCCACGTCCCTTCGCTATCCGGGCGAGTGCTCTTACCAACTAAGCTACGGAGGACGTTAGTCAGTCGACGAATTTTAAGCTGCGTAATAACAGATAACAATTCATTAAGTGAACGTTTTATTTAACACAGATTACATAGTAAGCAATACGCGTTATTGAATACAAGGATCACCAATATGCGTGATTCGTTGAATTGTAGCATTTATGAATATATAGCTTGTCCGGGTTTCTCGGCTGTAATTTCAGGACCTTTAATTCATCTTTGATCGAAAAAAAACCTCACGTCGTACAAGAGGGTTAAGTCAAGAATTTTCGAAAATCCTTTTTTAGTTCTCACTTACACTATTTAAAATAAGTATGATGCAGTAGTAGCTTGGGTTGTGCGGTCAGTCATTAACTCAGTATTTATATTTAGACTAGTGGTTCCCCGTGACTTCGCCCGCTGGAGTTGGATTTCCCATATAAACTTTCATCCCCCATTTCACCTCCTTAATGTTTTTATCATGACTAAATGTAGCCTATGTCCTTTCCAAAGTCTCGAACTGTCTCTACGCAAAGTTTTATCTCAATCAGTACAGTGATTTAAGCGTCAAGAAGTAACAGACAGACAGACACACTTTCGCATTTATAATATTAGTATGGATATCGTTGCGGTTTTGTTTCTATCTCTGTCATCTAAAACCGAACTTGTAATATGGTGTAAATTTTCTAATAATTAGTGTTTTATGAATCTTAACTCTGCTGGTAATATTACTTTACGCCAGTAGTTTACAGATAAAACGAGGTTATGTTAAATTGCTAGATTACATTTATATGAAGCGATAAAATAAAATGTAAATAACTTGATTAGCAGTAACTAAGTTATTTAGTGTGATACCCCTAAGTAAACAAGCAGTAAAGATATAATATATTGGAGAACATAATAGCTTCGTAAAACGCGACGAGTTGTAATGAAAATATTTAAATGTGAGGCTGTAGTAAAATAATATTATCGTAAATAGGAATGCTTTGCATATGAAAGAGATTGAATATAATCTAAGCATATATTATATATATATCATAGCTATATTACTCGTAGTACAAGATTTGGGCCAAAACGAAAGCTAACAGTTAGGTACTTAATTTTGGTGTGATTTCTTCATTTTTTGTTGGTGCATTTCATCTAAAGTCGTGTTTATTCTTGCTATGTTTCTTTTTATTATTTTGGATGAAATATTGTTTCCTCTATCGTATATTTGTTCTGCTCAAGTTGTTGTCCTTGAGAGTCCTGCTGACTTTCATTTATCTATCATTTTCTCTCTGACGAAGAACCTATTTTACCTAATTAATTACTTACCTCGGATTTGACTAGTTATGAGTTCGAAAAAAAAAGAATTCCGATTGGTTTAAATCGTTCTGTCCTTTCTCCGTTAAAAAATTACCCATAAAACACTGTTAGTAGCACCCTCACTCCATATCCAGCCTACAATGTGCTTATCATAAACTCACTCGTCCCATTGTGGCACGTCTCTCAAACGGGCAGAAATGTGCTTAGTAACTTATAAATACAACAAACTCGCTATTTCAAAACGCTCCCTCAACAATACCCAGCCATTACTGACTTTCTTTATCGAACGCCATCCATTTCTGGGTGGTATATTTAAACCATCACACATTCCTTAACTCGAACCACTCAGTTTTCTTAACAACAAAACCATAACGACCACATTCCTTTGAGAGCTGCCAACAGTAACAGTACCAAAAGCTTGGTGGAGCGAGCGGTGATGCATACGATATTAGACTACAATGACTATTGGACATGTCAAACAATTGAAACCTGCGCGGAGTAATAAAGACTAAATTGGCTTGATAGATTCCCAAGACACTTAGGAGGATTCTAGTAAAGTGCAGAATCGTGGAAGGGAATATGGTCTTTATAGCTTGGACGGGGTCTAGATAGAATGTGCTGGGCTAACGAAGTGCCGATAACCGCCAACGGACGGGCTTCACGCCAGAGATGTCATCTAAGGACAAAATGCATAAGAAGGATGAGATTTCACAATACTAGTGTTGTGGTACAGTTAGCGGCGAGTGTTGGTAATAATAAGTTTAAATAAGAAACTAAAAATTCGCACATAGGCAGGATTTGAACCTACCTTTGGCTAACCGGGCCAAACTACTTATAATAATATTTAAACTTATATAAATAAAGAAAGAAAACTGTGAGTGTTAAAAGTCAGCCTATATAGATCCCACTGCTGGGAAAAGGTCTCACCTCAACTATGAGGAGGTACGAGCCATACTCTACCACGCGGGCTCAGTGCGGATCGGTGGAAGGGTGTCTGTAAGGCAAGTGACAAACCGTACTGTCAGATGTTATCAAGCCGCCCTTAGGCCTCTGACTAGTCTATATCGTCGATATAGGCTTTCAGGCATGGAAATGATATAGAAATTGAGCAAAGAAAAGGTAATCTAGATCCTAAACATAACACATTGTATACTTTCACAGAACTAAAGATTTAATTTATTTTGTATTTATTTAAGGCCTAAGTACTTATTCAACTTTATCTTTATCTTATAATTAACCTATTTGTAATAGGTACCAATCAACAGCAAAGCATTAAATGAACTACATCGAGGACTTGTAAATAATTAGTTTATACAAAGATAAAACGTGGCCGTCGGATACCTTACTTACGATCTTGATTGGAATATTAAGAATGTAATTAGAATCTAATGGTTGGGCAGTACAGGGTAATTGTAATAGTAGGGTATGTGTTGGAACGTGTTTAATCAAGTGTCTTCCGTAGGCCTATGTAAGTATAGTAATATTTTAAATTATTCTTTTTAAGTGATAAGCATTAACTTTGCAATCTAAATATATTATTGCACTTTATAAATGACCACCAGAGGCGGGAATCGAACCCGCGTTCCTCGCATACAAGGCGATTGCCTAACCTCTCGGCCACCCTGCCGTTGGCAGAGCCTGTCGAAATTTTTAAGTGCTTCTTAACGCTGTAATGCCGCGTTGCTTTCATCAAAGTTATTTCCGCCTCTGGTGGTCATTTTTTCAAGAGCAATAATGTATTTAATATTTTAAATTTATTTACTGCGTTCCTTTGCGCTCTAATTCAAAAACTTTTACAATGGGACCAACATCGAAATCATATAAAAAATATCAGCTGATCGCTATCAGTATTCTGAGGTCTTACTCCCGTTGAGGATGACAGTATTTCCTTCATTCTTAAGACTGGACTTCGTCAACAGGAGTAGGTCCTCTGACGTAGAACCCATTTAAAAGTTGTTGAATCTGACCCGGTTGTTAAAACACCAAATCAGTGAAAATTCAATCATTGTTTACCTACCCTAGATCAGCAATTACCTACATTATGTACATAAAATATATTTTTTAGATGAAGAAATTGGTCCCATAAAAAAATTTGTTGTAATTAGTAGAATTATGCTCTAAAAGGAACCCAGTTGATAATACTTAATATTATAAATGCGAAAGTGTGTCTGTCTGTCTGTTACCTCTTGACGCTTAAACCACTGAACCGATTGAGATGAAATTTGGTATAGAGACAGTTCGAGACCCTGGAAAGGACATAGGCTACATTTTGTTGTGATATAAAAACATTAAGGAGGTGACATGGGGGATGACAGTTTATATGGAAAATCCAACTCTTGCGGGCGAAGTCACGGGGTACCACTAGTACTTAATATAACTTATTGAATTTGATTTGACGATGACGACATCAGTATTGATACAAGACTGCCTCGTTGGTCTAGTGGTCAGCTCGCTGGGCACTATCCACGAGGTCCCGTGTTCGAATCCCGGGTCGGGTCGAGAGTGTTGGGTTTTTCTGTCTTGAAAAAACTCAGACACAGCTCCGGAGTCAGGAAGTTGGTGGTGTTAACACCCCCGTGCCTCGGAAAGCACGTAAAGCCGTTGGTCTTGCGCCTGATCTCTCTACGGTCATGTCGGACTGCCGTCTAAACGAAATATGAGAGTAAAGGAATAGAGAGTGCATCTGTGTATTGCGCACGCCCTTGTGCACTATAATATTTCCAGCGCAGTTGGCTTATCTCTATTGTGATAGGCCGCTGTAGTCGAAATTCGGCTAGGAGGACATTATTGATACAAGAAATATCTAATGAGTCAGAAGTAAAAATTATTATGAGTTCTTGAATAAAATGGCAGGTATTTTCCTTTTATAATACAAGCACCACTACATTATAGTCGGACCGCTTAATTGAGACCTCGCCTTCGGGGTGTAGAGGTGCGGATAGGTGAAAACATCCCTGTCTTCAGAACTTGATTGGGTGATTTAAATTTTGAAAAGAATGCTTTTTCGAAATTTAAATCACCCAATCAAATAACAAGCGCCACAGAAGTATCAGTTCTTGTCTACTCCTGAACCCCTGTATTCCGCAGGCAAGTTCTCAAATAAGTAATCAGACAATTTAACAAATACCGCAGTGTTTGTTAAATTGTGTAATTAGTATGTAAGTTTCAATTTGTGTTCTGTTGCTGTTCCTAAATAAATAAATAAATAAATCCAAAGATTGGCATAAATCGACATAATAGATCGACGTTCAATGTCAGTTATATTACTTTTTCCTCTATACAATTTTAGGCTTTTTACCAAAGGCTAAAACATGCCAGCATTTGGGGCTGAGCATCAAAGAACTTTGCCGTTCTTCTTTAGACTTGTGATCTCCTGCGCATCCTCAACAACACGATACGGGTGGTCGCCCCACTATTCACAGTAGGTCCGATGATCGAACTTTATAGTTTCGACAAGGTCCTAACTCCCGTCGTGGCTCTAAATAAACCGCTAAATATGAAACTGTGTCACACTGCGCACTCATAAACACAATATGAATGCTTCGAAGCTTGTTTACGAGGTTCCCTAACAATTTATGGCTGTGAGATGGTATTTATTTGAAGTAGGGATGACTGGTATTTATCGATATTGTAAATATCGATATGTTTTTACATCTTACTCGTTTCAACTAAAGCTTTTTCTCGTATCTTCGTAGTCTTAGATTCGACTTTTTAATGTGTCTCACACACATTGTTGTTGTGAGTATACTTCGGAGACTGCATGAGATTTCAGTGCGGCATGATTTTATATTTTAATTGCGGTTATAAGGATTTTCTTATTGACACCTAAGTCATAAACAGCCCGAACGCCCTCGATTTCATACCTATTATCAGAACCGTTTTCTTTAATTAAAATATGCACCTGACTTTGACAATGTGAATCTGTCTTAAATCATGATCATCACATAAATCGTTGTTTACACTGTGATCAGAGCCCGTAGCCAAGTGGCAATTTATTGTCAAGTGAAGTTCGTTATCGCTAACAAAATGTAACTGACATAAGCCATCAAAACATACGTGACTTATGCAAACATATTTTGACATTTCATTTGGCTATGGGCCCTGAAATCTAAATTAATTGATCGATATCGATATCTTCACTCATTCATCCCTATTACGAGGGCGGTTAATCACAGCGCGACCATGAATTAGAATAAAGTGATGTTGCCCTGATGTCCAGCTATCAATTATTTCAATAGCATTTCGCCGACGGCATCGAATCGTACGTGCTTTGTTTTTCTTAGCAGAATTACTATAGAATTAAACAAAACTAGTCTGTAATTGAAGACTCATTGAATTTGCAAGAGAAAAGTTGATATCCTGGTATTAGAGCTATTTAAATATGTAGCTAGAATCCCTACGAAGCATTTGTTCCATTTTTGGGACCAAAAAAAAATTGAACCTGTCGCATCAGATGTATTATAATCCAATTAAAGAGCTTGGCTTTTGTAGGTGGAGTTTTTTCCATTCCTCTCTGCTTTCCGCCCTTCTCTTGACCTCCTGATACGACCCGACATTTATCTTTTCTCTTATTTGCTGCATGTAGCTTATACTTGTTCTTCGTCGCTTCCTGTTTTATTTTTGTACTTCTTTCTTTTATCTTTTTAATGAAATTGTCGTGTCGAATCAGGTCGCCCAACATTCGTCCCCTCGTACTCTATTGTTTTCATCAGTCTCCTTTTTCCTTTACCATCAGATGCTTAAAGCCATAATAATGGTACTCTTTTAGACTTTTAGTTTATAGCAAAGCAGATGCGACATTATGCAAAGTTTAAAGAAAAATTATTTATAATTGAGCGAAAATTCCAAGCTCTATAAGGTTAAACATTTTAATTTGCCCCGGGAAGCCTTTCCTAACCAAGGCATTGTCGCTATATTGCCATACAGGGTTGTCACAGGAAATAGACACTTCACACCTTGATACCCCAGCTATCGGTAGGGCCGGTGAAATCGATCAGAACTGATTGAATAAACCGATTGGAAATTCCAATGCGGGCGGTTAGGGAAATAACGGTGGTCTGGTCTTGACAATGTAGCATTGTGAAGAATTATGTTAGCTTGGCATTTCACCCTTTAAATAGTAACTAGGTAAGAGGAAAGTCCAATTTCTTAAAACAAAAGGAAACAAAAAAAGGACCATAATTTGAAACAATAAGGTTACACAAGTGGGCTTTGAGTTTAGATAATAGGCTTAAAATAAGTCCGGGCTAGCTAATCCGCAACTTGCCTAAGGGTCGAGTTCACCAACACATGTTTAAATTTTAAACAGCCGTTTTAATATTATTTGACATATTTTGTATAGAAATTGTGTCAAATAAACCGTCAATTCATGGTTACCGGGTGTTTAAAAATTGATTAGACCTTAGGCCTTAGACCCTGGTCTAAGACCTACTTGCACAGCTTTAAGTCAAGACTCAGGATCAAAACATCAGCCGAGATGGCGCTCGCTGCATAAGCGAGTCACATTCAGAGACAAAAACTACGGAGTACGGACGAATGCTCAGGGCTTATGTCTTGGGTCTTCCTGTTCCCCTTGCCTCACTATTGGCACCGGAGAACGCCGTCAGGTTTTTAATGGGTGGGGGCAGGCGAGCCTCAGCTTGAGGACTGGAGCCCCACACCTCCGAAGGCCTTTGCGGTCGGTGCGCATGCGTAACAAGATAAAAACATCATTCTGCCTCTGTCAAGAAAGTTTCTCAGATATGGACAGTTTGACAGATACATAATGATGTTTTACCCTGACTCACCCTTGATAAAACGGAATATGAAAAGGTTAAGGCAATAAACTGGAAGTTAAGAAATAAAAAGCTCAAGAAGTAAATTATTTCCACGGTAACTAATTACTATTATGGTAAGAGAACAAGAACTAACTAATGCCTACAATATTAATAATATTGACTTTGAAGTAGAAGGCATGCATTCATGCCTTCAAATCAAAACTTTAAAATGTACTACTTAATATTTTTTTAGGTCGTAGGTTCAAATCCTACTTGTGTTCCTAATCCTAATTTTTGGTTTCTTATTTAAACTACTGTACTACTTGTTACCTTACATAAAAATATTAAAGTGAACATTAAATTAATATTCCTATCATAAAACTATTGCATAAGTAATATAAGTGTATAGTTGCACGTGTGATATTTTGTTTATGTATTAAGGAATGATTTTCGTTTTGCCAACAAACTGTGCTGCAGCAGTTTGGCAATAAGGTCACACATGTATTGGTTTTAATAAATAAATTATTAAAAGTAGAACCATAATTTAACCCATAGTATCCGCGGATTGTGCTAGTTGGCTTACAGGTGGAAAGAATATTGCTTTCTCCATTTCTCCGTCTCTCTCTCTCTCTCTCGTATTAACAAACAATCAGATTAACCAAATTCATACCCATCACTACCACACTTCATCACTTAAGATACTGTCAATTATTCGAAGTTTACCATAAACTATGAATACTCAATTACAAATAGCCATAAAGGGATTTAGCGTAAAATATCCAATTATAACCCATAGGCTTACAAGGAATGAACAATGGGCAATTGGGACCGATCTTGGTACGACACAATGGGTGCCATGTGTTAAGTCGGGCATGTTAGGGAAATTTTAGAGTAAAGCAGTGGGAATTTGAGAAAATTTGCCAATTGTAGCTTAGCTAACACCAGAAATGGAACACGAAATATTAGGTACGTGAAGTAACTGTCGTCTGGCATAAACTATGAAGACACAATACAAAATATGGTTTCCAACATTGCTGTGTTTACATTATTACATTATGTACGAGTAGCATATTGTTTTATTTTCTGTCCGAACTTCCTTGTAGTTTTATGCTTATTTATAGCTATGGTTAATTGACGACCGTCTTGGTGTAGTGGTCCGCGCCCCGGACTTCTAAACCAGGCGGTTGCGGGTTCGAATCCCGCAAGGGGCAAATGTTTGTGTGATGAGCACGAGCATTTGTACCTAAGTCATGGATGTTTAAAAGTGTATATAAGTATGTCTATCCGTTATCCTAGTCACCATAGCACAAGCTTATGCTTAGTTTGGGGCTAGGTAATTGGTGTGTTTGTTGAAACAATTTATTTATTATTATTATTTTATGGTAAATGGTAAACTACAGAAAGGTGACAATACAAATATGAATATACACATTCAAAACATCTCGTTTACTTTTACGAGCGACTTTCTGACAGCTGATGATAAGATGGCGCTACTTAACTAGACAATACGTCGTAATCGTAATACTGCTGAGTCTGAAGCAAAAACGAACAAAACTATTTTTTTTAATAAAACAAAATATTGTAATATTATGTGTAAAGACGTGTATAGAACTTATGTCAAATATTGGCTTTAATTCCTTTAATTCATCCTTTGCCTTATCCTCGCTGTACTGATTTCTGGTATTTCGAAAGTCTCTCATTGCTATCAAAAGTAGGCCCCTTTCTGTATCCTTGCTGTCTATAATTTCAGCAAATAAGTCATCAACTTAAAATAAGTACCTACGTTCAAATAATCAGCTACCTCTGTTGTTTATCTATCCCAATAAATCTTTAAAGACGCTATATCCAGATACAATCGTGAACACAATTACACTATTAATAAACCAACTATCCTTAACCGCTCCTAAATAATAGGTTGACAAGTTGAAATTTTATATGGGTTTAATATCTCAAATTTCTCAAAAAAAAATAATATCTCAAATTTCTCAAAATGGCCGCGGCGATGTCTTCGCGAGTGGAATATCCCGTATTTGGGTGGCTGCGCGGGCGCATTGTACCCTAATAGTATTGTTTAATTGTGTTCAGGCGGCTGTAAAGAAAACCTATCTTTGATCTTCGCAAGTTATGTGGGCGTGCGAGATATCTACTAATATTATGAATATGGTGTGTCTGTGACTTAAATTATGGAGTTTTGTATGGCAGCGAAATTGAATGGGAGTTGATTCTGTTGTACGAAAAACCCATATTTAATTAATTTGAATAGTCAGTTGGTTTAGGAAAGTAAAAGGACCCAACACTATTCCTTTGAAGACTCACTCATAACCTAAGGATCTTGAAGTACAAAAGTTTGATATTTAAATATATTATTGTTTTTAAGTGATAAGCAATCAGATTGAAGTTAAGTGGTAATTTTTTCAAGTGTAATGATATCTAATATTTGAAATTTAAACTTGCTATTACAATTACAACTATATCTTAGGTTGCGATGTTAATTACGTACATTCAATATTCACGAGATGTAATTGGTATTTCAAAGCAATTGATGTATGTATTTTGGGGATGCAAAAGATCAACCAAAAGAAAAGACAGCAGACGTACCATGCTGATTAAATGCTACACTAATTAGCGTTGAATCAACTGGAAAGCCCTCCATATGACTCTATGGTTGTTATACATAAGCAGGTCGGTACTGGCACTGGTGGATTGACAGTAACTGTTGAAACAAAGCCAACCCGAAGCAATTACTGTTACACGTTCGGCTGCATTCGGTTTTCGGGTCGACACAACATCATCAGATTGGTCGATTAAAGTAGCTCGGTCTAGTTTATTTATTGTGAACGGAAAAGCCGAGCGACTATATCCCGATCATTCATTTCATCTATTTGATTTTACCGCCAAGCTGTACAAATTTATGCTGCATTCTTATGTATAGCAACACTTACTTGCAACAAGCAAACCCATAGAACCTACCATGAGCTCTTCAGCGTTTCTAGCGTAACTCCGTCACGGACCGACAGAAACACACATCCGTCCACCACACACAATAACCATTGTTGCACGTTTGCAACGTTATTCAATTGTACTATTCACGTTTCAATTTTATTTACTTACTCGGTGTGGTAGAAAGATGAAGTGGAGGAAGATTGTAGATACACGTAATGGGTATTGCAAGCTGATGTATTTGCGAGGATCTTCAATGGAGAGTCTAGAAGCGGCTTTAATGAAGCTCATTCTACAATTGTTATTGTAATGACATCTATTACAGGTGGCACAAAATATCTTTCGGTGGAATTTCCGTTTAAGCGACTAGGTGTTGGTTTTTACAACACCAGACTTTAAAGTTCATAATAGCTATGATGGACAGATTACAACGTGTTAGAAAAAACCGTTATAACTGAAGGGTATTAGATAAACCCCTATAAGGAGTCCTCTGTTAATTTCTTACAATTGTAGCAATAAATTAATATTTCGAGTCAATGGGGATCCACACGCAAAGCTTGATGCATATGGCGCTAGCATAGATACGACTATGTCAAACATTTTGCTATTGTTTATGTCGGGCTTTTTCGTATCTAATTTACAGTTTTTCGTGACTATCTAATGTTATTTCATCATAATGTATTCGTCAATGAAGTTATCTGAACTAAAAGACGAACTTCGGAAACGAGGATCAAAAGTATCTGGTAAAAAAGCCGATCTTATTGCGAGGTAAAAATTTGGGTGTTATTCCAGTTTTATTACTGTAAATGTTACATTTAATTGGTTGTTGAATTGTTTATGTTGTATTTGTGTTACAAATTAACTTCATAACAAGGTTTTTAATAAATATAACTAAAATAATAAAACACGTTACATGTTTGTTTTTTAGGTAAGAAGTCTACCGGGAATTTTGGTGTCGTAGCTTCACAATCTAGTTATACGATGAAGGTTCCCGATCCAGAAGCTTATCATGATGTAAATATGTAGTTCCAGTAAACTAACATTAATTAATTTTCTACTTATAGCTGTTTCCCAATTCTTTTTTAAAACTGGGTATTTTGGAAATAAATGAACACCATTATTGTAACACCCTAGCACAGCACATAACGGCATTATGCTTTCGTAAATTTAAAACACAAAAAAATACTTTAAAAAAACACAACTTCTGTACTGGAATGACAGATAGCTTTGGCCGCATCAGCAATGCGCCACCTACAGGGAGAATTTGGCAGTGTGGATCCCCATTGACTAATTGCATGCAGTGTTTACTTGTAAGTAGTCACTACACTAAGTATTGGAGATAAAATTAACTTTGTTGTGTAAGTTGACTTTAGGTAAGCCAAATAAATAAATTCACGGATTTTTTGTAACAAATTGTATATTGCGCTATATTGTGACAAAGCAAATGATTTTTATTTATTTAAATAATTATGCGTAGTGAATTTTCTGTAACTTGAACTATTACAAGGTGTTATTAATTTGTGACTCGACACTTAAATTCCATGTTACAGTTGTAAGAAATTAACAGAAGAAAGACTCCTTAAAGGTGTTTATTTAGTACCCTTTTATGTGTTATATGGGTAAATTCATCTTCTATCTTACCAGGAATTTGTGACACTGGGCTGAAGTTTAGTAGGTATCCATTTTTGTTAATGGTTTGTTTAAGAATGTTATGGATAATAGATACCCGGCTCATGATTTTGCTAACAAAGCAATAGAACAAAAGGTCTTAATTTGGTACAAATCCCACTGTTGTCAGTTCAGAATTTGATGCTATTCAATTACTTTTTTTTATTCATTAAATACTTGTAACTAACTTGTGAATAATTTTCATTTATGGATATACAGCCATTCTTTCAGTCTCAGAAATTTACTTAATGTAATAAACTACGACCCAACATGTTAAATTATTTTAACAAGAGTAAAAGCACATTCGTCGATGGCTGAAATTTGGCTAATTTATGGCTCCATGATTGAAGTCTGTTAAAGGGCTCACAGCGCGACAGCATTCGACTGGCCCTAGCGTCTGGACTTTGTATAAAGATACTTTGATTATAAGTTTTGGTGTCTAGACAAAATCGCTTCCGCTTATGTCTGGCACACCGTTTTCCCGCTCACAGTGATCGATTGGTCAGCGTTGGGGTTTGTCCTGGCAAATGAAGAGGCACTTAAAGTGCTGTCAGCCTCCCGATTAAGTTACAGCCTATGGTTTTTGCCGCCATAATTCGTTGCGCGCGGGCGCACTGACATTAAAAGATGGTGAAAAGATATCTGAATAAACATTATTGAATAAGTTGATTTTGATGAACAAAGTATTCATCAACTCTTTGATATAATGCAAGTTTCATGTTGACATGGATGTTGGTTAAGAATAAAAATACTGAATATTTAATATTGCCGTGTGCAAGTTCATTATGACTACCTAAATAGGTTTTTCTTTGAAATCAAAAATATGTATTTTGTATTTAGATTGGATCAATGAAACTGCTACACATACCACTAACTTGACACCGATTAATTTCTGAATAATTCCATCTACATACTTTTTATCTGTATTTACTGTCCACCTACTTTATAGTCACCATAGCACAAGCTCTTATTTTGGGACTAGATAATTGGTATGTTAGTTGAAATAACATATTTAGAGCGTCGGTGGCGCAGTGGCTAGCGGGTTGCTTCTCATGCGGGAGGTGCCGGTTCGATCCCGCGTGCCGTCATGTACCAATGACTTTTTCTGAGTAATGTACATTAGTTGTTTCACTAACCGATGATCTTAAGGTGAGGGAAAACATCGTGAGGAAACCTGCACATTTAGGCGACTGCATGTGTAACCATGATCCAAACTGGTCAGGTTCCCAGGTTCACGTAGGTCAGATGGCAGTCGGTCCACTGTAACTACCTGATCTTCCACATCCTGGATGATGGTCAGCGGACCCTGGGCCCTCGCATGCGCGTGCACAACCGGGATAACGCTAGGAGGATGATGAGTTGAAATAACACATTTATTTAAACAATTACAACTTCCACACAGATTGAGTTTTCGTTGAATTGACAAGAGACTGTTTCTTCTTAGAATTGAGTTCACCAACACATGTTTAATTGTTAAACAACCTTTTTACTACTATTTGACATATTTTGTATGGAAATTGTGTCAAACAAATCGTAATTGATGTTTAAAAATTGGTGCACACGGGTCTAAGACATGATAGGGTCAGCATAACAAACTGTTACTGTTACATCATGAACTGCATTCATTCTACACAATTCCGTGTTGTCACGGCGAGCTATCAAATAATAACGCCATTAGGCGGTCCCTGTAAATTGCCTTGGCCGATCTTAATAATCTCTTAATTAAATCGCTCAATTACTGCCACGGGTACACTGCAGATCGTGTTACATTATAGCGGTGAATGGGATACTTTGTGCGATCTGAGGAGGTCTCGCTTTTGATGGACAGACGCTATTATATTTTTCGATTTCACGTGCTTTTCGACGTTAATGATTTTATTATCCACATTATTCGTGCTCGTAATAGGTAGTTTTATTATTTTTTTCACTTACAGTGTAAGTTTACTCGTATTTTTATAAGAAACCAAAACTACTCGTGTGCGAGTTTTTTGTTGATTATTTAAACTCATATTAAACAGTTGCGTAAATACCTAGCTACGTAAATATAAGCTAGCGTAAATAATTTTGCAGAACAGGAATGTATTATACCTAATTTTGTATTATTTTTTATTACCAGACGATATCGATACATATCGATAATAGATTTGCAACTTGCGGTGCATATTATTTTCCGCAACATGTTTACATGTAATTGACCCGAGTTCACCAATCCTCAAACAGCTGGTAAACGTCGATTGACAGTTAATTTGACAGAATTCCTATACAAAATATTATGTGAAATAATTCTAAACCGGCTGCTTAAAAATAAACATGTGTTGGTGAATTCCAGGCTTAATTGTGAACATTGACATTGATCTCAAATGTATGTAGTTGCAAGTGAAGTGAGTCCGTCGTCCGAGTATGTTCTCAAGAGACACGAATATTTTCGCCATCATCACTCATCGGGGGTGTAACTCAGTGGTAGAGTGTCTGCTTCGCATGCTGAAAGTCCTGGGTTCAAATCCCAGCACCTCCAAACAGAATTTACTATTTTGTATTCTGGAAAAAAGTTCTATTATTTATGTTGAATAAGTTTTTTACATATTTAAATAAAAAAATACTGCTTTTCAAACATTCTGGAGGTTTTACGAGTATAAGGAACGTAAGTTTGCATTTGTAAAGCTTGAAACTTCGATGTTTGTTACATTGTATAATTAATCGGTGATCAAAATATTCAACTTTATAATGTAAAATGCATTCGGAAGAAAACAATTTCCACTAAAACGTAGCAAGATCTCATTGTGGCATCTATCTCACTTTCTAACCGATAATAAAACCAGCCGATAATGTCGTCAGACACGGACTTGAAGGGACGTCCCACAGCGATTTATCATTGAGAAATTTATACGCAGCAGGCTGGCTAATTTAATGAATAGAATAATCAATCCAACTATCCAGTTAGATTGCTTCTATTTTCTGTTAGAGAGATAGGTGGGGAGATGCGCATTTGTGTTGCTATTCAGATCATAAGGCCTATTGCCAATGAAATCTATTGCGGCCTTATTACAAAAAAAATAGCACCAGGTTTAAACCAGGACCAGGCCTGTGTAACTCCCCGCGTAGGTAGCAAAAACGTACCTACGCGAGGCGACCCGTTGTAAGGGGCTAAGCAAGTTGGGTATCGCTAGCCGGCGCGCGGCGGTGCGCGGAACTAAGTTGCTGATTGGACGAGCATGAATAAAGTCCTAGAAAGATGCGCTAGATGGCGTAAGTAGCTTCTTGTGGCTGGCAGTCAACCCTATCGCGTTGCGTGATAGTACGTCACTGAATAGGTTTAGTATGAATCATATTCCAGAATTATAAGAATGAAATTATCTTGAAATGTATTTCTGTAGGTGTCTAGACAAGAAAATGTGCTTGAGTCTAAGGCGAACTGAAATACACCATTATATTTTTATAACTTAAGCAATTATTTTGCAAGTTTTTACGAAATTAAATCAAATTACACCATATCGTTGACAACATTGAGTAGATATTTCTTTGAATTTCATTGTATAGTCATACTTCTGTAGGGTACTAGTACTTATTCTGTGCCAGGACTAAATATTAGCTGACCAATCAGAAAAGCGTTTAACAAATAGCTGTTGTCACGAATGTGTCATACATTCTAATTTGTCTGCTAATATTGAGTCCTATTTTAAACCTGGTATTAGTTTTTTTCTAGTCGTTTTTTGTAATAAATCCGTTAGGGTCTAGTTTTCAGTTACAAATTATACTTCATGTATAAGTATGTAGACAATAGCACAAGCTCACGCTTAAGTTGGAGCTAGGTAATTGGTGTGATTTTTGGATCGATTAATTTAAGTTATTCTGTCAAATTCATAAAAACAAAAATACACTTAACTATCGCTTTGGTTTGTTTTTATATAATTAGATGTGTTAGCGTATGCAGTCTAATTCAAATATTTTATTTTTCAGATTTATTTATTTGTATGAAAAAAACATTTATTATTTTATTTGTAATCTATAACGAGTGGCAACATTGATTTTCTATAATGTCTATGGACATGGTTTTTTTGAAAAAGATCATTTAGATAGATCATAAAGATAATTTATTACCATTCAACAGGCGTCCGTTGAATGGTAATAAATTATCGAAATAAGTACAAATTTCATTGTTAATTTGTGGTGGGGATTATAATGATTGACTTTGTAGTCAGTGTTTTATTCGAAGAGTGTGTTCGCCAACAGATGTTTGTTAAACCGATTGAAGTTTTCCGTTCAACATTTTCTATAGGTCAGCGAGTTTAAGCTGCAACCCTGTATAATTTAGTAAGAGCAGTTTACACTTGTAAGTATCAATTAATCGACATTTCGTGCTTGCATTGATTAGTTTAGCATTTCGGTGTCGAAACTAAATGTTTATTGGTATTACCTGCTCTTTGAATGCCAGCGGTCATCGCTGAAATGGTAAACAACAACTTGGGACGGGTCGTGGGTTCAAATCCCACCAGGCGGCACGGTCGGTAAATTGTGTGCCAAATTTACCTTTGTAAAAACTTGCAAAGAAATTATTTATTTATTTTATTTGAAATAATAACAGACAGCAATCACAATATAGCTAAAATCTAAATACAGTTTTGCTTATTCTGAAGCCAACACTATTATTCTAAGGTTAGTTGGTGTGATACTAATTTACTTACTACTATAATATGCGACTATTACCGATAGCTACATATTTGTGCCTTTTGGCGTAGACCATGGGTACTTGGGGCCCTTCCGCGCGTTCCCTTTTTAAGGATCTCCGCCAAAGGTTGACTGAGTCAACTGGTGGCCAAAGGGCTGGCAGCTACCTCGGACAGCGGATTAGTCTAGCTATCCAGAGGGGCAACGCTGCCAGCATTTTGGGTACCATCCCATATGGCAGTGCTGGGGGTGATGTTTTTTTTGTTTTATAAATTAATCTTGTTCTTTTTTGTTATTGTGTATATATTTCATGTAGTTAGTTGTTAGTTTTTATATTATGTAGATATTATTATTTAATAGAGTTAATTTTACATAATAATAAACGGTTTAATTAAATTAATACCTTGTTTAGTTTCAAAGGTTATTGATAATCTTGAAATGTACTGCTCTGTAATTCTTACTACTAAAACGATATTCATTTATTAATACATGTTGTGTTTGTGACTGATGGTTATATCATAAGTATTTGGTAAGTTGCGTCACATCTTCTCGTAGCCACTACCGCAATGCCTGGAGAGCAGGGTGTATAACCAGTACGTCCTACCTGTCCATGACCTACGGGGCCGAGACGTGGAACTTGACAGTCAAGCTGGCCCACCGACTGCATGTCGCTCAGCGAGCTATGGAACGGTCTATACTGGGGATCTCCCTAAGGGATAGAATCCGAAACGAGATCATCTGCCAAAAGACGAAAGCATAGATATCGTTCAGAGGTGCAGTAAGCTGAAGTGGCAGTGGGCTGGTCCGACGGACGTTGGAGTAGGAAGGTTCTCGAATGGAGATCACGTCTCGGGAGACGTAGTTTTGGACGCCCCCCTGCTAGATGAACCGATGACCTGAGGAAGGTGGCCGGTGGTGGCTGCATGCAAGAAACGGAGGACCGTGAAAGTTGGTGCCGTCTTGGAGAGGCCTATGTCCAGCAGCGGACTGCAATAGGCTGATATGCTGTGTGTCAGCCTGCCTGATTCCATTATTGTTTGAGAACGACTGTAATTACTCCGAACCTATTCAAAACCGATTGATCACTGTAAAAGACAGCCATATAAAAGCACTTGGAAAGCAAACAACAGCAAAAAAGCTTCAAAGTGTGGTAATTTCTGTCCATAATACCCACCTGCTTTGCATACCGTAGTAATGGCCTATTATTAAAATCGAACTTTGCGTTTGCTGAACCACAATCTCGCTGTAAATGTGTTTACAAAATTAAACTCTTAATTCAACACCTTAGCACTGATCGACGCACAGTGTAGTAACGTGAAGTAGGGTTCTTTAGGTCGTCAAAATAATTAAAATTAGTATTTTGCAAAGGGTTACAGGAGTCTAACCCCGCTATTACAAAAACTTAGTACCGGGTTTAAGCCAGGACCAAGCTATTAGCTAGCCAATTAGAAAAGTGTTTCTCTATTATGTTATGTCACGAATGTGTTATTCATTCCTCTGTTGTCGGCTAACATTTGGACCTATTTTAGGCCTGGTCTAATTTTTTTGTAATAACACCGTAAAAGTTAAAAAAAGTTTTTGTGGGTCCTAAGTTTAAAAAATTTCAGTTCTTTATTTTCCCCTGTTTTTTCTTCTCTGTACTAAATGTCTATCTACCTCCATCTATCTTATCTAAATTGGAACAACCGTTCAAGTGTGAAGAGGTACCAGACAGGCAGACAGACACTTTTATATTAATGGTATTGAAGTTTGACGGCATAAAAAAAAATTAGACCAGGTTTAAACTAGGTCTAAATATTAG
Organism: Pyrausta nigrata; assembly: GCA_949316185.1. Lineage (NCBI taxonomy): Eukaryota > Metazoa > Arthropoda > Insecta > Lepidoptera > Crambidae > Pyrausta > Pyrausta nigrata. The sequence continues at coordinate 3,651,916 of OX438943.1, forward strand.
CCGACAACAGAGGAATGAATGACACATTCGTGACATAACCTAATAAAACAAACACTTTTCTAATTGGCTAGCTAATATCTTTGTCCTGGCTTAAACCCGGTACTAAGTTTTGGTGATAACGGGGTGAATGTTTAAATGGTAGATGAGTTTACTGTAAAAAGTAAAGTCAAACTATTAGATTCTACTGCTGGAAAAAGGCCTCACCTCAACTATGAGGAGGTACGAGCCATACTCCACCACGCGGGCTCAGTGCGGATTGGTGGAGGGGTGTCTGTAAGACAAGTGACAAACCTTACTGTCAGAAGTTATCAAGCCGCCCTAGGGCCTCTGACTAGGCTTAACGACTAATACCAACAGATATTAGCCGGGACCAACTGCTTAACGTGCCTTCCGAAGCACGGAGATGCTTGTCATGTACCTACGTACCACTTAAATTGCGGAGTGGTCACCCATCCAATCATGACCGCGTCGTTGGGTGCTTAACTTTGGTATCACTATCAAAGCGCTGCCGCCACTGCGCCACAAGCACCTCTTAGTTTACTGTTATTTCTTCATTTGTATCCCTAGTTGCAACGAGTCAGGCTATTGGATCGTTTTCAACGTGCTATTTGATCAGCTCGCAATCTTTAACATTAACATGCAATTTTGACACATAATCTGTACTAGAAACTGGAATAACCAAGTAATCGGTGGTTTTGTAAAATGGGGTAAGATACGAAATATTCTTTAAATAAAATGCAGTTCGACTGATTTTGAAATGTCATCACCTCATCTGTGACACTTCTTATTGAATGGTATTTTATGTAGCTCGCTGTGTGACTGTTTAACATGTTACTTTTTATAGGAGCGTTAAAAAATCGATCCTAAGGGCGTTTTTACAGTCGTGCGGATTTGATCACGCACGCGGAGTTGAGATACTTAGACCCGAGTTCACCAAATTTGAAATAGCCGGTAAACATCGATAGACGGTTTATTTGACAGACTTTCCATACCAAGTATGAATAATACCAATACCAAGCGGAGGACCGTGAAAGTTGGCGCCGTCTTGGAGAGGCATATGTCCAGCACTGCAATAGGCTGATATGAAATGAAATGCGAAATTGTCTGATTAAAAATTAAACAAGTGTTGGTGAACTCCAGGCTTAATATGTGATGTCAAAGAACATTTCACATGTCACCTCCGCTGTTGTGGGACTTGTGGGTGCTGCGCGTCACAGACTACTTATGTCAGGCCTGGGTCTCCCCGTAGGTAGCAAAAACGTACCTACGCGCGGCGACCCTTACTTAGGGGCTAAAACAAGTTGCGTGTCGCTACCGGACAGCGACACGCTCGCGCGTTTTATTCACCGGCGGCCGCGCGGCTACGTTGCTGGCTGGACGAGAATGAATAGAGTACTAGAAAGAGGCGCTAGATGGCGTTAGAAGCTTCTCGTAGCAGTCAACCCTATCGCGTCGCGTGATATTACGTCACTGAATAGGTTTAGTGTATTATGTTATGAATCATATTCTAGAGCAATAAGTATGAAATTATCTTGCAATGGATTTTTGTAGGTGTCTACACGAAAATGTGCTTGACTCTGAGGCGAACTAAATTACGCCATATTGTTGACGACATTAAGTAAACATTTCTTTGAATACAATTGCTAAGTCATACTTCTGTACGAAGTACTAGTACTTATTCTGTGCTTATGTAGGCTCAATTTCGCGCGAGTGTGGAAATCCGCACCACGATCACAGACAGATTATATCCACGACTCTAAAAACACCCTAACTTCCGCACTCAGAGATGTCAATTAAATGTATTATATAATTAAGTCTCGTTCTGTCACTTTCTTTGTCAATGAAATAGAAAAGGACGGCATGAGACTTGGATTAACTTTAACTAACGTCTCTGAGTACAGCAATTAGGTAGAGTGAAAAAAAACCCTGCTGTTTAGGGATTCACAAACAAAAGACAACCTTTTTACTTTGAAAAATATTCGCCTAGTTTCACAGAATTTAATAGTCCAGTACCGAATTCCTCTGTTAATGTTGTATTGTTTAGTAACCATTTATACAGTCAGGATGATAATCCTTGCTATTTGATGACATTATACATTGCTATTCATTATTATATGATGAAGAAGTTATGTGGTTATTATACATATATGTTATTTTACGCTACACATTATTTTTAAAACTACTTACGTTCCATAAAAATAAGTTTATTCTCGTTCTGATTAAAATTATTATTATTTAGATTAAGATTTCATTAATTTGCATAAGAAAATGGTATTAACAGGTGTTATAAAAAATGAAGTACAATAATCTCTTCATAAAAATTAAATTTGAATTTAAACAATGTAAGATCTGTGTAAAATTTACCTCTTAGCAAAATTCGAATAACCAAATTTATTTTTTTATTCACGGCTCACAAAACAAGTTACAGTCAGTAATTTACAAAAATAAAAGCAGCTTAATGAACTAGACTATAACTCTAAACATATGGGCACAGTAAGTTCCAATTTGAATTAAATAAATTTATTATACTGAAATTTGGTTCTGACTGTACCCAGCGGCCTGAGCAAATGGACGCTTGTTTGTAAATGAGACAAGCTCTGGACAAAATATTTAGCGGGATCTTAACAGAGATGTCAGCGAAATAGGCAACGAGATCAAGTGCATTTTGTAGACTTTAGTAGTACCACCTACCTATATTGATATACGAGTATATATACGTATGTGTGTGTGTCCTCCTAGCCGAATTTCGACCACGGCGGTCTATCTCAACAGATATTAGCCAACTGCGCAGGACATATTATAGTGCACAAGTGTGTGCGCAATACACAGGTGCACTCTCTGTTCCTTCACTCTCATAATTCGGTGAGACGGCAGTCCGACATGACCGTAGAGAGATCAGGCGCAGGACCAACGGCTTAACGTGCTTTCCGAGGCACGGGGGTGTTAACACCACAAACTTTCTGACTTCGGAGCTGGTCTGAGTGATTCTCCGGAAAGCATTCTCCGCGTCACCTTCGTGGCGATTTTTAGTTAAAGTTTTTATGACAAGAAAAAAATACTACACTAAAGAAGGCCTAAAATTATAATTAATCCTGTTGGAATTAAACAAATCAGTTTGTTATTCCCTCCGATATTTAATTTTGAAATTCCGGTACCCACGAAAGTTATTTCTGATTCCACGAAAGTTACGAAACGTATTTTTCATAGTGAAGTTCTATTTTATTACATAAAAATATTTCAAATAAATAACTAATATTATACCTGCTTTTAAAAAAATATAGTTTTTGTGAAGTAAAAAGCGTGAAAAGCATTAATAAATAAATCTCTTAACCTTTAATATAGTAAAAGGTTCCGATTTGACGATGAAGTAGAAATAAATGTTTTGTTAGCAGATAACTATAGCTAAAGTTAATACATAAAACAACTTAAAACATAAAATAAATTTCATGTATCAGCAGGCAAATTACTGATAATATAATAATATCTGCTAGCTGTTATTAACTGTAGGCCAGATCATTTTGTCTTTTGTTCATTTGGTCGGCTGTTCTTGTTACATGACTTTGTCAATGATTGTTCACCATGAAGACAACAGTCTTCTTTATTGTCTACAAAAGTCTTTCTTTTTACTAACTGATTTTTATTTTGCGTATTTTTCATTTCTTCGTTACACATGCCCAATCTATCTCAGTTAGCTTTGAATCATCTTTTTCGCAACAGGAGCCACGTTGAAAAAGACTGGTTCACTTGTAACGTCATTTAACGGGTCAGATCACTTTTGCTGCTCACCGCAGCACCTCCATCTTAATTATTCTTGTATTATATTATGGGTTATAAAATATTTCCTCTTAATTTAATGTGAGATACAAAAAGCCATTGTATTTACACTGAGATAGCGATTCTTGTTTCAACTTATGCGCTGACCGCTGACTAGTCATCATGGTCTTTACATTAATTCAAAACAATTCATTGTTTAGATGTTTCATTCTGCTGCGGATTTTTCTAACAACAACAAAAGAGACAAATGGACACACTTAGGGGAGGCCAATGCCCAGCTATCGAACAGTAACGGCATAAAATGCGTAATATTTTAATAACAATTAGTACATAGAAAGTAAAGTTTCTCTAGTCCAGTACAAAAATAAGGTTTATTTTTGTTAGCTTATGCACTAAATGCACACATGCATATCAATAACATAATCAGACGCAGGACGTCCACTGATAAATAAAGGCCTACCCCAAAGACTTCCAACGTGACTGGTTACATGCGACCTGCATCCAGTGCGATCATGCGACCTTTGCAGAGTCTTCTGTCAATCTTGCTGGTGGACGCCCTACGCTACGCGCTTGACCAAATGGAATCCAATCAGGAACCTTTCTGCACTGCGCCCTGCTAACTGTCACTTGAGCCCCGTAGGATAGCCCCGTAGATCATTTAGACATAGGTTTGTTACCTTAGTTCTTCTACGTATCTCTTCATTTCAATCCCGTTGAGAAACACCAAACATAGCTCGTTGTGTGTCCTTAAAATTTTGAATACGCCCATAGAAAGAGACCATGTTTCAGATTAGTTGTAGACGTTCATTTGTACTGAAGTTTTGTGTCAAAATGATGCCCTCGCGTAGTTTTTCAGACTCTGTCCAGCCAAGGTGAACGTACGAGTACTTAATTAAGTCACTTGTCCCAGGTAAACGTACTCCTGTCGCCTAAAACAGTAGATCACAGTTTTCGTTTCTAATAGATACAGGAGAAATTGTCACTTGAACACGGGAATTCGACTAAAGTTCGTCTGGCCCAAGTTAATTTTTAAGGGCCACTTGTTGGGAGACAAGCATAGTGCCGAAACCCTGCAGCTTTTTTGCCACAACTGTGTGTGTGATGCTATTAATCAAAGGTGTGTGATGTATTGGTAATGCCAAATCCTTATTATTCCACATGTGCACACATCCAATCAAGGGCAGTGTTTTATCAAGTTATTCGTATATGAATTCTATGGAGAACTTTCTTTATTGACGTCGATAAATTAATAAGCCAACCATTTATTTAGTAAGTAGAACATCAGGTTTTAATTAAATAGGCATATCAACCATATTTGACTAAAATAGATAAATACAAGAAAAAATCATGTTTCTACCTACACAAACTATCGTTTGCTAATACCTTTGGGAGAAAACGATAACACGGTTATTTAAAAACATCTTCAGACCAATAGAGAAGTAAATTAAAATTGCTAAAGAGACCTTCGTAACCTCACGTGGAGTGAAAGATAACCTTCGTGGTCAAATGTCCACGAAAACCATGTCACGAAAGTTACGAAAATTTTACATTTTTAAAAATTTACTAGTTGTTTCTTGATAAATATAAAAACTAAATAGCGGACGAAGAAATTGAAAAGGAGTTTTATACTAAATATTCAACACTTACATCTAAATCATTCCATTACCTTTAAATTTTTACCATGGGTTTCTTCAAAAGGTTGGCAGAAAAAAGTTGATGAATTTATGTGCATGTATTTTCTGTATTAAAGCGATAAGAAAGGCATTTATCCTCTAATGATGCTGTAATGAAACTAAAGTTTCCGTAGGGCCATTAAGCTTGTCTGAAAGTTTAGGCTCTTTGATGCTATAAGGCTTTATATGTCGCGTTCACGAATCTACCACAATCGTGTGACCGAGACAAAATATTTTCTAACTCTTTCTGTTTAAACGATATCATTACTGTTTTTATAATAATTTTATTTTGACTTATTAATAAAATTTTTGACATATAGTATGTGTACATAACACAACAAACAATAAAGATAGTAGTGGTTGAACTGAGCGCGAGGTCGTGCACGGAGAACACCGGTTTTGCTCCCGTTTTTGGCGGTTAAGTATTATTTAAAAAATAACTGTAAGCCCTATTTTATGTTTAAAACTATGTTCGTGTAGATGAATAAACATAGAATCATATAAAACTAATTCCAAAGCTGTTTATTAAATGGGTTGGGAATTAAGAACGTGTGACCACCAAAAACCGGCCCTCGGAGAATCACTCGTCTGAGTAATTTCAAGACAGAAAAACTCAAACACTCTCGGCCCGACCCGGGATTCGAACCCGGGACCTCGTGGATAGTACCCAGCGTGCTGACCACTAGACCAACAAGGCAGTCACGTATATATACGTATATGTAATATACCTATGTGTTTGGCTATCGCACTATACAATGTGTCCGGGTTTCGACTGGCGCTAATTTACGGGCTATTAGATCATCAAATGTTATCGACAAAAACCCCCATGTTGGGTTCTAACTCCCCCCCTCTTGAAATGGCAGCCATTTTAATTATTTAAAAAAATACTTTTTCTGTGGTCCTAAAAGTTATGAAAATAATTCATTTAATTTTGAAAGGTTACGCTATCGCCTATCAAGTTAAGTGAAGATCAGATCAAAATTATTGACCGTCATAGAGGAAAACCAAGTTTTTCTAGAAATATTGCTAAAATTTAAAAAAGTTAAATACTGTTTTTGAACCGATTACAAAAAGAAAAACACATAAATAAAATTTTGCGAAAATGTTTTTTTGGAAAAAAATATATAATTTTCATTAGGATTATGTAAAAAATATTCATTTAACCCGAAATTACGAAATAAACGTAAAGCTAACACAGTAGTTAGTTAGTAAAAAGCAGTTTTTGGCTCAAACAGTCTTATTATATAATAAAATAAACAGATCTTTAAACATTATTTCACTAACTTACTTAGCATGTAAAATAAAAGTAACATCATGGTTAAAATTGCAAAGCTACGAAAATATAGAAAACAATGTCAATATCAATGACTAGAAGCTAGAAGTAGCTTCTAGTCATTGATATTATGAATAATAAGAAAGGGATAAATTGTTCATGCTATAATTTGACAATGTTATGTGTTTATGCATATGTATTGTGTATATATCCATGGTATATATATAATAATATCTGTTTGTACATGTAATGCATAAATAATAATAGTGGTTGAAAACTACAAATGAAATAAATAAGGTATAAAAATGTACTTACAAAAGTATTTATTGTTGTTAAATTAACTTTTTAATGTATTATATTTTTATAACTTAAGCAGTTATTTTGCAAGTTTTTACGAAATTAAATCAAATTTCACTTACAAAATTAATCGACTGTGTCATCCGGTGGGACTCGAACCCACGTCCCTTCGCTATCCGGGCGAGTGCTCTTACCAACTAAGCTACGGCGGACGTTAGTCAGTCGACGAATTTTTGCAAGTGCTTGCTACGCCAGTGAGCTGGCGTTCAATTTCATCAATACTTGGGGAATGTACCCGCATGTATCCAATGGAAATATTTTTACAAATATTTAACCATCAGTTAAGATGAAATCAGCTTAACTTATTATATTTTTATAACTTAAGCAGTTATTTTGCAAGTTTTTACGAAATTAAATCAAATTTCACTTACAAAATTAATCGACTGTGTCTTCCGGTGGAACTCGAACCCACGTCCCTTCGCTATCCGGGCGAGTGCTCTTAACAACTAAGCTACGGCGGACGTTAGTCAGTCGACGAATTTTTGCAAGTGCTTGCTACGCCAGTGAGCCGGCGTTCGATTTCATCAATATTGGGGAATGTACCCGCATGTATCCAATGGAAATATTTTTACAAATATTTAACCATCAGTTAAGATGAAACCAGCTTAACTTATTATATTTAACTTTTTATTTAACTTTTTGATGCATATAATAAACTGTAATAAAATTAATACTACTACTAATATAAAGTAAAATGGTATAAAAACGTATTTTCACAATGTTATATACAGAAGTTGTTGTTGATGTTAAAATAACTTTAGCATAATTAAGCATGCGCTTTTATTACTTAATAAAATATTGTTAATTTAAGGTACCTATGTAACTACAGATAAATTAATTCACAGTATCTCTCTCTCTTTCTAATACAGGTTTTTAAACTTAAAAGATGAGACCCACACACATTGTAAAAACTATTTGTAGTTAAATAAAGATATTTTGTATTTTGTATTTTTTTTGTATGTATTATGTCCGAAACGCGGGCACCTTGTATACTAAGCGTACTTTAGGATTTGACTAGGTTCTATTCTTTCTGATTTTACGACCATAGGCTTATTTGTGAGGTGTTCAGCAGCAGCGTTCTGACGCGTTTAGCGCGCTGGCTTCTGACCGTCCAAGAGTTCCGGGTTCGAATTACAGGTTAGCCGGAAAAATACCTCAAAAATGTTATCAGTGGTGTGAATTTATTTAACTGAATAAAATACTTAGCAATTGGATCACATACGATCTACATATTAGATTGCATTGATTCTGCATAGATATGTATTATAAATTAAAAGACATTTTTCCGCCAATATAGTAAGCGTATTATTCAGAAGGTTCACAACCAATTTTAAGTTTGTTAAAAAGATAAGTAATACCCTTCATTTATAGATGAGTGCACGAAATTGCCTCGTGAAACTTCAAAAAAAGTTATTTTATACGAGTGTGCACATCGAAGAAAATTGTTTAAAGCTCCATTGATTCTTTGAAGTGTAACATTGATTAAACTTGAGCACGAGCATTTGTACCTAAGTCATGGATTTGTTTATATGTATTTAAGTATTTCTATCCGTTATCCTAGTCACCATAGCACAAACTCACGCTTAGTTTGGGGCTAGGTAATTGGTGTGTTTGTTGAAACAATTTATTATTATTATTATTTATTTACTTAGGAACTGGGGTTCTATTTTCTTTGTTAAAAAAAATCTCGGCATCTTTAATCTCTCATCATCTCATCTCATCTAATCTTTACAGGTCATTCACGTTATGTCTTTATCAAGGTTGCTCACGCGAGTGATGATCATATTTTTGACATCTGTGACATCATTTTGATATTGGCTGTTTCTTTGTAGGATTGCTTTTGCAATTTGTTATGCTAGGCAGAGATTATACCGTCATCCTGATGTTAAGCAATGATGCAGCCGAGGATGGGTCATGTTTGACTAATATCTGTCTATTGACTCTTTTCTTAAAAGTATTCAGGTCATAGTGTTTGTACTTTAGCTGGCGAAGAATTCCACTCTTTAGCCGCAAGAAAAACATGGATTAAAACTTTGGGTGCAAATTGGTGCTATGTCGATGACATAAGCACTGCCCACACGTGGTTACTGAGGTATACTGTGTTCTATATATCTTATGGCCGCATACAGGCCGCAGATAAAACGTCAGTGTCTCAATGATTAATTTATGTCAAGCGATTTATTTATCGCGCGCCGACTGGGCCGATGGGATAATTCATTGATTAATGCCTGTGTCCAGGCGTCCTGAGGTGATCTCGTTAACAGCGGAGCGACATCTTTATTAGTCACTTTCCTAAGTTGGACTTCTTCACATTAGGGCTCGTTAAACCAGCCCCCAAGAGATGTACTTTCAATTACAACTTTTAGGCACAGAATAAATTGGTACCAGTAAGCCCGACGACCGTTCACCACCTACCCATCACCCCAATTACTTAATAGGTGACGACAGCAAAGGTAGAATTAATATAATTAGCAAAGTATTGGAATTAATCTTTTCCAATTTGTCTGTGTCTTGTCTCGAAGTCTAGTAGAGCCCAAGAAATAAGGAGACATCTTCGGGCCTCCTGAGGGCCAATATTATTGTTTTTTATTTAATTTTGCCGTTTATAAGTGGCATTTTCTGTCCTCAATTGAATAAACTAATTTTGACTTTGACTTTTTAGTATAAATGTATAAAACAATTAAATAATAATAATATGTAACTATTCTAAGCAAAATAATAATTACATAAAAAAACGTCGGTAATAATATAACTCTATACACGTAGAGTAAGCAATAGCTAAAAAAATAGAAATTTAACTTTAAAATATAACTACTTATGTTGTATTAGAGCGTATTCTGCGTGGAGCTCTGAACACAGTTTAGGGATAATCTGGTTTTTGGCCATCCCGCATTATTTTATTCAATTACTTTAAGCATGATAAAGGTATTACCTGCTACAAAAATATAAATAGGCACTAATAAATAAATAAATTGTTTCAACAAACACACCAATTACCTAGCCCCAAACTAAGCGTGAGCTTGTGCTATGGTGACTAGGATAACGGATATAAATACTTAAATACATACATATATATCCATGACTTAGGTACAAATGCTCGTGCTCATCACACAAACATTTGCCCCTTGCGGGATTCGAACCCGCAACCGCCTGGTTTAGAAGTCCGGTGCGCAAACGACTACACCAAGACGGTCGTCAAACTCGGCACTCTTGTTGCTGTTATAATATGGTCCATTTCCACTTATTGATGCCTTCAAGCGATCTTTAAAGAGGGCATTTAATGGGAAGAATTCTTGAACAAAGCACCGTACCAGTAACATTTGTTAAGTTACAGTATAGCGGTATCTCTTCTAAGGTATTTATAAGTAGTTTCAAATTGAGCAATTTTAGAACGAAGGTTAGGGTGACCATAATCACCTATTCAAATACAAACGGAAATACTCATGACCATTCTGTCTATGCACGCTGTAATTGCTATTGTACTTTCTTTTAAAAATATTTAGTAAACCAATAACTAGAAAATGCTTAATACTTTAACTTTAGACCTACAACCGTTATTTTTCATTTTGCTATACGTGTGTACGTGTGATTTTAAAGAATATTTTATAATTTGAAAGCTACATCATTTTTGAGTAACATTGTCTATATTTTTTATTGCACTTGTTCGAAGTCGGTGCGGATCGCAAGTATTTAATAATAACTTATTTTTATTACCATTATTATTAAATATAAATGGATTAAAAGTAAATACAAAAATTGGCAACATTTCAAAAAATTTGTCAATTATTATTTTTTTGCTTATAGTACATCAAATAAGAAGACATACCTATTTTTTCTTGTTTATTTCTTTCCATTATTTCCCCTTGAATTAAATTCTTTAAAAATTCTCCATTCTAAAAGAGCGTAAGTACAAGAGTAAGGATGTGACGACTTCACGCCTTTGCCATATTATAAAAAATAAACAGACGTCTTTAGTGTTGTATGTTGTAGCAGTAATATATCGATATCGACTCTATGCACGGATATCAAAATACAATAAGTCTAAATGAAGAAGTACATTAATAAATCTTAGTGAGTATGTTTATCTAAACACAACCTTACTAAGCACGTATACCAAAATACAAAAAGTCTAAATGAAGAAGTAGATAAATAATCTTAGTGAGTATGTTTATCCAAACACGACTTTTCTAACAAAAGCTTACGTTGCAATTTTTCTTACTTACATTTTTATGGTTTCTAAAATCAAATGAAACATCAATAATATTATGATAAAAGGAACTTTTATGATTTCGTCACCAAACTAGATAATCATTTAAACGCATGTGTATTTATAGCAATCCTAAATATACTATCGATAACTAGATGGACTTCACTTCTATAGAACAACACTACCATTATCTCTCCTCTCACTCACTCATCACAGTGTCCGTGTCAAATGTCAATGTCAAAATGACAGCTAGCTTGCATGTATGGTAAAATACTTTTTAAGTCAGACCAGATAACCAAGCAAAGGCATGTCCATTTATAATTCCTGTATCACAGCACCTCTCAGTTTTTTTTAAATATCTCTGAATTTGTAGCGTAAAAAAATATTAAGCATCGCCAAATCTCGAAATGGTTTTTGAATTTTAGTACCTTTATAAAAATGAAATGTTGTCAATTGCGAGTTGAAGCGTCTATTAATTATCAAATAAGAAATCATATTATCTTTGTCACCCTAACTGTTTAGGCTAATAATGTGGCCACGAGACCATTTTCACTTACTTCTGCCGCGGGGCACGACATGAGGACTTTTTATTCGACTACCGGTTGCTACTATTTGTTAATGTTAATTGGCTGTGTCGAGTAAATAAACAGGCGGCGAATGTTTAAGAAATTAACTTACAATAAGAACTCTTGCAGTTACCTTGCAGTTACCATGTCTGGTGAATGTGGCAAGCTTCTGCATATGGCCACGGAACTTGTGTATGGAATAAATTTAACTGACAAAAATTCATCGAAAAATTCTTTAAAAAAATATTTACCCAAAGGTTGTCTGGAAGAGATCGCTCCCAGCGATAAGACCGCCTACGTTGTACATACCAAAATGGTTTTTTCTTTAGTTGTATGTTTGTAATGTGTTTTCTAGTTGCAATACAGAGTATCTATCTATCGACGTATAAGTAATATTCAGTTGTATAAGTTAGTGGTAGTAAATTGAAATTGTTGTGTATCACTTTCTGTTAATAAAGTTTATTAGAATAAACTTTATTAACTATATTCTATTCTACGTCCTCTGGTGGGACTCAAACCCGCGAACCCTCGCTATTCGGGCGATAGCTCCTCCAACAGAGAACGCTTGTCACTCGATGAATAAAATTCCCGTAAGAGTTGGCTACACCATTTCGCAAAAGCCTGCGCTTAAATAATAAAAAAAATGTATAATGTAATATCTACGAGTTCTTTTTGAATAAGTAGTATCATGAACAAAATTCGTCCATGGTAGTATTTATTTATGTAGCAGCCGGAAAATAGTAGATAATATAAATCATAATTTGAAATCGAACAGAACTTCGAATATTGCACCAAAAAATGATCGGGCTTAGATCAATTGATCTAAATGATTGAGCGTCTTGAGGTGGGACTAGAATCTTGCCATCCTGAAGGTTAAGCGAAAGTGAGTGTTAAGGTTGAAATATTAAAGTAGTGACAAAAAAATCAAATTGTCGCCATTATTTATTGCGATTAATTAATGGACACTCATTCACGCATTACACTACTCGACCAAGCCATCTAGACGGATGTCAAACGACGTACTTCACGCATTACACTACTCGACCAAGCCATCTAGACGGATGTCAAACGAATACAACGAAAATGCAGATGGAAATTAAGAAACAAAGGTGTTAAAATAATCTTGGGCATTTCATCTAAATTGTGACAATATTACTTTTTAATTGCCTTCGGTATTTTCGTTGTATGAGGAGAGGCTTGGACGAGTAGTAAATCTAGTATTTTTATTATTAGCCCAATAATCAGAACCGTGTTTAATTGAATTGAATTGAAAAAACATTTATTTCACGAACAGTTAGCATACATTTTTAACCTAATACTAACTAAAGAGAGAAATAAAATACTTAAACTACTGAAACAGTCCGATCCAATCCCAACTTCAAGCTCTAATAGAACTTAAAGCTAGGATTGGACTGAACGTGGATGGATGCCCAGTAAGCGGTGATAGGGCTGAATATCCTCTCTGCTATAGCCCTTAATAACCGAACAATGAACGCTTGCTTATCATGACATGTGTATCGCAAACTTCAAGTGAACGTTAAACTTCAAGTGTCAAAATCGAGCTCAAATGTGAAACAGGTGAGAATCATGGAGAAAGTTGAAATCAGTGTTCAACAGATTTCAATTAGCTTCAAAAGTAGAGTCGACTTGTAAAACATGTGTTTTTTAAAAGATGTTTTGACTTTTGTAACAAGGTAACAAAGTGCTACTGGCAAAGTACTAATGCAGTGATATTTTTTTCTAGAAGCAGATATCCTTAGATTAAATAAAAAAGGATAGGTACGGATATAGCATCTCTGTTTTAATAATATTAAATTGTTTTAGCCACACAATTGTGCAGCCCCAAACTACGCCCGAGCTTGTATTGTGCTATGGCGACTAGGATAACGGATAGACATACTTATATACGTTTATAAACATCTATGACTCAGGTACAAATGCTCGTGCTCATCACACAAACATTGGCCATTCATTCGAACTCGCAATCTGTGGTTTTGTAGTCAGGAGCGCGAACCACTAAGACGGTCGTCAAAATTTGGTTCCAGCGCACAATTTTGCTGCCAATCACTGTTTGTTTTGATGCAGTTCGCATTTATGCATTAGGCATAAGTTTCGGTTGCTAAGCAATGCAGAGATAGTATTTTTTGACTTATGCAATTATACGAGCATGCCAAATAAAAAAAAATAAAAAAAAGGGAAGTTACGTGAATTAATGATACACTGTGTTGATGCTTGATATCTATTGCTTATATTATGGAAATATATATTAAAGACGAACAACTATTTAAATAAAACACTTAACTACCTTACAAATCAGTTTTTGTCTGGAAAATTTCTAAAAAAGCATTTCCATGCAGTTTTCAGCATTAGATAGAGTAATTTAAGATGAAGGTTTGTATGTATAATGCAGTATCTACATTGCACTCATGCCAAGCCGAGGCGGGTCGTTAGTTTATAATATCTTATTGCTACAAGCAATTTCTTTCAGACAGCTGATTCATAGTACAGCTTACTATGAATCAGTTTTATCAAATATTGGCAGTAAAATATTTGCAGCTAAATTATGAGCACATCGTATGGTCGAGCATAGAGCTAGTTATATTATATTTTCACAATTATCTGACATCTCACAAAACTGACCGCTAATAAAAAGAGAGTTTAGCTTATACTGGTGATTCAACGTTTACTGGAAGCTAGTTTCTACAATGGAATTCGCTCCGCAACGATCTAGTTATAAAATAAATAGATAACAAAAACTCGGCTGATGACCTTCTCGGTTCTTGACACGAATGTTTTTTTTCTAGTGGCCAGCAAAAAACGGACAATAATAGTTTCTATAATAGAACTATGCAGCTATTTTTGGAGTTGATTCACTTTTGATGATGTTACGGTTACAAGATATTCTGTTGAGGGGTTAAATTGATGCTATTTTACACGTGTTTCTGTAGATATGAGATTGGTTTTGTAAGTGGAAGTTTGCAACTAACTAAATCAGGAAACCTGTGAAAAATATCTCAATAAAAAAACCGATAAAAAATGATAGTGGACAATAATATTCGTATGCGTAGAAGTTTAAAATCAGAGGTTCAGCAATTCGGTATGTAAAGTGGTTTTAAAAGGGTGGTGGTGGTTTTATTTATTTTATATCCTTTTCTGTAGCCTGTTTTATAATTACAAAATTTTATAAAATTGTTTTATAAGCAGTATTTTTTTTTATGATATTTTAAAAGAGTTGTCCAAGAATGTTTTTTTATTCGTCAATATTTCTAACCATAATAAATTAAATATTATATGAAAGAGTTCACAAAAACCAGCCTTCCTGCATGTTAAATAACATATTTTTCAGGCCTCCGATTTAAATAAAAATTTAAATTAATTTTACTGTTTGTCTGTACATAAACCGCACCTTCGGCTATAACAATTAAAGCATGAAAAAGAAAGAACTGTTAAAAAATATCGCAAGCGAATGAATGAAGAATCAAGAATAGAAAACAAATATATATTTTTATCAATCACCTATTCTGAATAGGCCAAGGATTGACCCTAAACAGCCAGGAAATACAACTGAGTAATAAATGGACATTACAAAAAATTTTTTTTTTCAAAAATGGAGGCGTTTAAATTGTTTATGTCTATGGTTACATGTTTCATATTTTTGTAGCTTAAAGATAAATATAGTTTATTGGTGGTTGGTGATACTCGTATATTGTGTAAACGAGTGGCATAAATAAAAAAACGCACAATAGCTTAAACACACAGATTTAATTGCTGGACCACACAATTTCAAATAATTATAATTATGGTTACTCAAACTGGCATAATTTTAGCTTATTCAGTGGCTGCTGTGTACAAGTCTGCTAGACTGAGCTGTCCGTCGCTTATAAAGGCTTTCTCCCTCCATTATATGCACATTGGCGTTGGGGAAGGGTGGCAAGCAGTGGCTTGGTGTTGGTTGGCTATGGTGGCTATGGTTGGCTTTGGTTGGCTATGGTGGCTGTGGTTGACTTTGGCTGGGTTGGCTTTGGCTGGTGAAAAGATTTCCGCTAGCTTCTAGCTAGCTAGCTTCGTGGTTGGCTAGCAGACCTCTTTTACTTTACATGGTATTGAGTAAAAAGTCTTTTAAATGGTTAATTATTATATTGGTAATTAATGGTACAATAATGGTTTGAGCACGCGTCGCGGATGGTAGCTAATTACGTACTAAATTACTTTACATTCGTTTTACACAGACGACCCAAAAGTAGGCCAATAAAATGCTGAATTGTTCGTTTGCGCTTAGTGCACCGAAAATCTTGCCTAGCCTAAGAAAAGATAAAATGGACCATATCTACGATTGGCCAAAAAAGTTTAAAAATAACTTTATATTTATATAAAGCGAATACAAGAAAGCGATGGTAAAATTATTTTAAGTATTAATATTTGTTAATACAGGTGTGTCACCACTTAATAATCATGTAACATGACATTTTATAGAAACTATACTATACATTACATATACTTCTATATATTACTATATATATTATACTATATGTATCTTATTTATTTCATTTTAATATAATCTAAACTAAAGAGTCTTCTATAGGAATATCACTCTTATTTGTAGCGTCCGTTATATTCACATTTTCCGCACTACGTTTAACACTAGGCCACTGTTTGGTAAGATTTTGCAAACGTACAATGACTCTGCTACTTTCACCTGATGCACTTGCACTCAGCTGACGGTCAGCTGTACTCTGCTTTCGCGATTGCACTACACTGTACACTTGCTGGCGAAACGCTCGCGGTCGGGGCCGCGGCGGAGGCTCCATTTCCGCTCGCTGCTGCTCACGGCGACTCAAAGCTGCTGTGCGTGAGCAGCATTGTCTGCTCCTCAGGAACAAAATAGCGAAGATAATAAGCGCTGCTACTAGTAATCCATATGATATAGCACAGTGGTGAATATCGTGCGCCGATAAGTCATCGAGTTCCGGTTTGCTTGATTTCAAATCTTTAATTTCATTTTCTAACTTGGCTAGATCTGTTTTCAAGGTCTCATCTCTTGGTGGTAGCGTAGTTTCCGATGGTATTTGAATTTTTATGATGTGGTTAATCTGATCTAGTTTCGGCATGTCAATATTCGGTAAATAATGTAATTCATTTTCTTTCTTATTTGTAAAGTGTAGTGTTAAATCTTTGCTTTTCACTTCACATTTTTCATTCATTCCAATGAATCCTGCGCCCGATAGAGATCGAATAGTGACTGCTTTGCCACACACGATTTTGATTGGGTATTCATTGCAACAGAAATATAAGTATTGTGACGTGTGAAGTTCTGTCCATTGATTTGTACATGTAGAGTTTGATACTGATTTCTTGCAGAAGCTTTCATCACCTTCAAGGTGTCTAATTGGTTTTTGACATTTTGCACATGTATGCCTCTTCGTGTTGCACACAGCTATTCAGTTCTGGTATAGTGATGGTAAAATATGCATCTTTTTGTAGATAAACTGCGACGAATTCTGATACTGGCAGTATGTTAACCATGTATTCATTGTTTTGTTTCGGAATTGGAATTAGTCGATACAGCTGAAAACTTTTTCTATCGATTAAAGGGAAGGTGACTTCAAACAATAAGTACTCTTGTGTCACTCTGGCCTTTACTGTTAAGAATTGATAAATGCCTTGAAGGTCTGATTCAATATTACTAATGGGTAATGTCAGCTCTTGTGGTATCTTTCCATAGATAATTTGCAGCTCTTTTCTTATTTGAGTTGGTGTTAGCAGATGTACACTCATATGCCCTTGGTAAATGTCAGTGTTGGTATCGAGCAGCGTGTCTTGCAACTGTCTTAGATTTTGAATAAGATTATTTCCGGCCATGGCAGATATGGTAAAGTCTTGAATATATATATATTTATATAATATATATTTTGAATTTCTTTTTGCAGAATTTGGGTGTTTTGCTCTAAGTCGTTTAGCCTTTTATTAACGATTTTATGCTGTTTTTCTATAGTAGATTCCATCCTTTTCATAAAATTAAACTCAGCTTCAATAATTGAGGTATGATTTTTCCAAAGATTCAATAAATGTTTCTCGTTTCTCTGTATGATGTCTATGTCTTGAGTATATTTTTCTGCAAATCGAGAATCTAATACCCCGAACAGGTCATTAGCCAGATACCCGATCCCGTTGATAAGCCCGCGTCGACGGCGCCGGCGTCTAGCGTGGACATCAAAATGCTGTGTAAGTATAAGTTCATTGTAGTATTCGAGCTCCTGGAACTCGTGCTGTAATTGCATGATTATAAAATTACAATTGCTTTGTTTATTTATTGTTGCGCAAAGTGTTTCAAGATAGGTAGATATTTTATTAAATGTCGCGATGCCGGTCCAGTATGGTTCAAGGTTGTAATAAACCACTAAGGTCCACTTGTCCCTTACGATTTGCATTTTGGTAATAGGATCAAAGTACAGAGTTTGGTTAGGTAGTAAGGTCTGAATTATTTCTGTTCCTTGCAATGGTGATAATAAAGTCATGAAAAATAAAAATGCGGCTACTACGGTCATAAATGTAGATTTTTTTGATGCACTTCTTTTTACTTTTGGTTCTGGCGTGTCTTCTTTTTCTGGTATTATCGTTTGTGGTTGTTCTGGTTCTTTGTTTAAGTCGTTGTTAATTGGTAGAACGGATATCTTGACGATGGGTCGTTTCATGTATCCATTTTTGGTCTTTAGTGTGACAACTCTAACTAATTTGTCGTCCCCAGGGTGCAGGTCTATTACTCGTCCCATGGCCCCTTTCCCTGCAGGTAAGTTGTCATCGTGTATAACTACGAGATCTCCTATTTTGATATTGGTCTGTGACGTCATCCACTTGTTTCTTGCAGATAACTGAGTTAAGTATTCAATTTTCCACTGTGTCCAAAGATCTAGAAATAATTTAACTGTTAAATGCCATCTGGTTCTAGCGTCTTGTTCGGTTTCTATTATGGTCAGCCCTGGTTTTCCTAATAGAAAATGAGATGGTTTTAGAAAGTTCAAATCTTCTGGGTCTTCGGTCAGTGAACATAGTGGTCGTGAGTTGATGCAGGCTTCTAATTTTGCCAAAAGTGTCGAATACCCTTCATATGTTAATTTTTGGACTCCAATAACTCTTTTCAGGTGGTGTTTGAGACTCCTAACTGCTCGTTCCCATAATCCACCTGCGTTGGGCCAAGCTGGAGCGTTAAAATGCCATTCGATTCCCATTTCTGCGATTTCAGACTTGAAACTGTCGTTAAACATTTGTTGTAAATGGTGGTACTCTTCCTGTTATACACGATTGGCTCCTACAAAGTTGGTTCCATTGTCACTATAAATGTGACATGGTGCTCCACGGCGAGCTGCCATTCTACTTAAGCTCAAAATGAACCGCCTTTGTTACCATGCAAACAAACAGTGCAATGTATCCTTTCGTGGTTTTTACTCCGCGCCCTTTGTTGGCTTTAACATCCTCGAAGCCTGTGAAGTCTACTCCACAGTGGTAAAATGCGTCTGCAGGGTTCACACGTGAAGATGGTAGGTCACTTATCAGCTGGTAATGCCTAACAGGATCATGTCTCTTGCACGTGACACATTGTCGTATGAATTTTTTAATAGTCATGTAGCCATTCATGACCCAATACTTTTGCCTCATGGTTGCTAATGTGAGACGCGCTCCGCCGTGAAAAGTTAGTTCATGGGCTTGCTGCATAAGCAGCGTAGTAAGGCGGTGGTTCGAAGGCAGGACAGCAGGATGTTTCATCTCTATGTTGATCTGCGCGTTTTTCAGCCTGCCACCTACTCTTAAAATTCCATCTTTGTCTATAAATGGATTCAAATTTAAAATTTTACTTTTTGAATTAACTTTTCCTTGTTTCTGTAAGTTATTTATGTCATCGGCAAATTCCGAGAATTGTATATTCTTTATAATCAGCAATTTCGAATGGCGCAGCTCGTGTAAGGTGAGATACGGTTGTTGAACTCCTTTCTTGTAGGTAGGTATGCGTAATATCCATGCAAATATTTGAATGATTTTATTTATTGAACTGAAGGTATTTAGTAAATGAGTTATTATATTTGTGAGAACTGTATTATTTTGTTTTATAGTAGTAGCGTTGGTTTGCTTTAAAATTGATGGTTTCGTTTCTAAATTGGTTTCATAGGTAGTTGTCTTTTCATCAATGACAGAGTGAGATAGAAGCCACGACGGACCTTTCCACCATAAATCATGGTTTATTAGTTGTTGAGTGGTTAACCCGCGACTTGCGCAATCTGCTGGGTTCTCATTTGTTTTTACATAAAGCCATTTGTTTGAAGGCACAGCTTTTGTAATTTCGTTAACACGATTCGACACAAATGGTTTCCAATGTGCTGGATCTCCATGCAGCCACCCCAAGACTGCTGTGGAGTCCGTCCACGCGTAAAGGTTTATATCGTAATCTGGTAGACAAGTTTGAACTTTTTTGATCAACTGTGTCAAGAGTTGTGCGCCCATCAGTTCTAGCCGAGGCGTTGTAACTTCCTTACTAACTGGTACTAATCTAGCCTTTGCTGCGACTAACGTGATTGTAACTTCGTTATTGTGTGTAATCTTGCAGTAAATAATACCAGCGTATGCTCTTTTTGATGCATCGCAGAATCCGTGTAATTCAATGGTTTGATTTTCTTGAATTCCCAGCCATCTATTATTTTTTATACTATTTATATATTTTAACTCACTTCTCAATGTGGTCCATTTTTTATTAATATCGTCTGGTAAGGCATCATCCCAATCTAAATTAGACAGCCAAACATTATGGAAAATTATTTTCATGGTAGTACTAAGTGGCGTGAGCCAGCCTAGGGGGTCAAATAGTTTTGAAATATCGGAAAGTAATGATCTCTTAGTTGCTACTGATGGTTGTTTTGAAGGTATCTTTGATTCAAAAATAAATTGGTCATGTTTCGGGTCCCAACCTAATCCCAAAGTCTTGGTAGAACCCACCTCTTTAAATTCATATGCATTTTGGTCTCGTTGGTTAATTCTTAAGTCTTCTAAAATTCTAGGTTCATTTGACTTCCATTTTCGTAAATTGAAGCCGCCGGTTTTAAGTAACTCTATTAGTTCATCGCGCAAGTTTACAGCGTTTTCCAAACTGTGCTGTCCTAGCTACTTTCTAAAGCTTTTGCTGCGTCAGGAAATCTTTTTCCTTCATCTGCAGCCAGCTGTTTTAGACACATCATAGCTAGAAATGGTGCTGGTTTGGTACCGTAGGTTACCGTGGTTAGTTGGTAAATTGAAATTGGTTTTTCTGTTGACTCCCTCCGAAGTATTTTTTGATAAGTTTGGTCTTCACTTTGAACATTTATTTGTCGGTACATCTTTTCTATGTCTGATGTATAGACATATTTATATTGTCACCATTTTAGTATTAATTCTTGCAGATCTTGTTGCAGATTCGGTCCTCTATAAAGCATATCGTTTAAGCTTAATCCCGATGAAGATTTTGCGGACGCATTATACACGACACGCAACTTGGTAGTTGTTGAGTCAGCCCGAATAACACCGTGGTGGGGTAAATAGCACTCGGGTGACGTACTTATGGATGGTTTCATATGGCCTAATTCATAATATTCGTTAATGAATGCATGGTAGTCATTTTTCATCTCCAAATTCCTCTCAAGTTTCTTTTCCAATTTTTTTAATTGAGCCATTGCAATGTGTTTTGTTGATCCAAGTTTTTCCTTTAATTCTGGTTTGAGCGGAAGTCGAACTTCGTATTTTCCGTTTTCAAGTCGCTTTGTGGTTGATAAAAAGTATCGCAAGCATTCATGATCTTCACTTGACATTTCTATTTTTTGAGTAATATCTTCACTCTCCCAAAACTTTGCTAGATCCTCGGTGTTGTGAAGAATGACATTGCACTGATATAGTGGTTTCGTCGAACCACATAGGAGCCAGCCGAAGTGTGTTTGTTGAGCAAGCGGTTGGTCATCATTTTCTCCTCTTAGTATGCCTCCTAGCATGATCTTGCTGTATACATCTGCTCCAAGAAGTAAGTCTACTGGTCGGCTTACGTTGTATTCTGGATCAGCTAAATTAATATTTTGAATGTGTGACCACGATTGCTTCTTAAAAGTTTGGTTTGGTAAGTTTTTAATTAAGTTATTCATAATGATAACGTTGGTGTTCAAGGAAAAATCATTATGCATTGACTGAATATAAATATTGATCATTCCCTTGCAATCGTTCTCCTTTTCTTCAACACCAAATATTTTTCCTCTGCATTGGTCCCTTTTAAATCCTTACAATTGAGCTGAGTGTTCACTTATTATGGATATTTGTGACCCTTGGTCGATTAGAGCCCTCATGGTATACTCATTTCCATTAGACGCGGTGACTTTTACTAATGCTGTAGATAAAAGCACCTCTGGTACGTCATTCAAGGAAGCATGGTTTGGAGTGGAAGGTTTTTCTGTATTTATGGTATTTGATTTTAAATTTGGTTTAAATGATGAACTAGGACGTGTTTTCGTCATCAAAGCATCGTGTAATAACGTATTATGATTACCGAAGCATTTCCGGCAGCGCTTGTTCGAAAAACATGTTTTATTAAAATGGTGTATAAGGCAATTGTGACAACAGTTCAGCTGATTCACGGATTTCAATTTCTTTGATGTAACGTTACGATGAATTGGTGAAGCTTGATTTTGTATCGTTGATCTTTGGTTGTTATTTTCTTGTTTTCGTCGTGAAGCTTCTAATGTGGTAAACTTGGTTTCTAAATAACTAAGGAATTCCTGTAGGATTGGTATGTCGCGTGGATTGCTCACCGACTCAATGTATTCAGCGAAAGATTCGTTATCTAATTTCTGCGCTAGTAAATGTACTAATAGTGGATCCCAGTTACTAATTTCCACTCCTATGTTTTGAATTGCATGCAAACATTCTTTTGTTACATCATGCATTTTTTTGATCATGTTCAGTGACTGATGTTGGATTGTGGGAAGGCCTAACAGTGTGTCAAGATAAGATGTTAAAATCAGTTTTTTGTTGCCATAACGATGATCTAAGAGCTCCCAGCATATCTCGTAATTATCAGAGCTGACCTGCAAGTGATGTATGAGCCGTTCAGCTTCCCCAATCACTTTACTCTTTAAAAACTGCATACGTTGCGCGTTAGATAACGATGGGTTTTTGTGGATGACTTCGATAAACAAATCTTTAAATATAATCCAGTGCTGATAGTTGCCATTGAATGTTGGTATATCCATTTGTGGGGTTGACTTTTCGCGATGGGATACTGACCCCATCTTTGTGTTAATACATTTCTTCAAATCTTTGTAAATTTGTTCATGTCTAGAAAACTCTTCTTGGTAAATTGGTTCCTCGTCATCAATTTCACCTTCTATTTCCCAATGTAGTTGGTCAATGGTATTCCAGCGAGTTTGAACTGACCGTAGCGCATCTTTAAATTCCCATTTATTTTGTAAAAGTTCCGTGTCTATAGTGTTCACGGTTCGCATAAAAGCTTTGAAGTTAATGTACTGCTTCTTTAACATTTCGTCAAGTTTGTTCTGACTAGATGTAGAAGGCTGTTGTGGTTGATAAAAAGTAGAACGAGTTGGTGGTTCTGGTCTATACTCTTGTGGTTTAGGTACACCCTGATGCTGCTCATCTGGTTTAGTTGGTTGCTGCAAGGTGGTTGGTTTTGGTATACCTTGGTTCTGCTCATCTGGTTTAGTTGGTTGTTGCACGGCTGCTAACTTTTTTAAAGTTCCTGTGCTGTATCAAAACAATTATCCGTGAAATAAACATGGTTAAATTCTGCTAATTCGCAAATCTGCCTATGATTATTTATGTATTCCTCCCAATATTTTTCTACTAATTCCAGTTTCCGTCTGCAATAATCAATGGTTTTCCTCTCGGATCCATCTTTCTTGAAATTTGTGATTAACTGTTTCAGAGCTTCAAAAAGTTCAGTGGTTTGCAAATAAATTTTGCATTCTGATAGGAAAAAGATAAGTATATTGTGTAAAATAATAATGGTAAGATCTGACCTTAATTTCTCCTTACAACTCCTTTATTGTTATCCTTTTTGGTCACTGCAATCCTTTGGTTTACTGGTTAGTAACTGGTCACTTTGGTCACTGGTTTCACAGAAAGGTAGTCACTGGCACGTTAGAGTATGGTCTAAAACGCGGCAGGTTCCACCTTTCCGAAGGTTCGAAGGACCATGAAAAGATTTCCGCTAGCTTCGTGGTTGGCTACCAGACCTCTTTTACTTTACGTGGTATTGAGTAAAAAGTCTTTTAAATGGTTAATTATTATATTGGTAATTAATGGTACAATAATGGTTTGAGCACGCGTCGCGGATGGTAGCTAATTACGTACTAAATTACTTTACATTCGTTTTGCACAGACGACCCAAAAGTAGGCCAATGAAATGCTGAATTGTTCGTTTGCGCTTAGTGCACCGAACAGTTGGCTTTGCTGGGTTTGGCTGGTTATGGCTATGAGTGGCGCTAGTATTGAGTGGAGTTTCCGTTAGCGTTGTTAATAAATACAATTTATTCCCCGGTTGTGACGTAACGGTGCCTGAAGCGGATGTAACACTTGGAATAAAAAAACAGCCTCCATACAAAAAGTGGGCAAGTTCTTTTGCGTGGACAAGTACTTTTGCCTTTTTTTATTGTGGTATGGCTGCTTAAGTACAGATGTCTTTGCCACGTGCAGAATGACAACTAATTTGCACGGACTCATTCATGACAGTCAATCACGTTTGAAATTCCGGAGATTGGGAGAGTCACACACACACACCTGGAACACACCCATGCTTAGTTTAGTCACAGATTAGGTATAAAGTTTAGTGGCGGATGTGATTTCACTCGGTGGTTTCCGCCTGTTTAGAGGACGTACCAATGTCAAATAATTGGTTCGTATTTTGGTTTAAAAAACCCATCTTTTATTTCTGAGTAACTTAAATAGCGAAATAGTGTTTTCAGAGCGTAAAATCTTCAAATGGTTTTGAAATTAGCATAGGTTATATTTAACATTACATACCGAGTTCGTTACTGAATTCATCTGTGTTTTCTCTTCTAACATTCACTCACGTTTTATAAATTTCTTCTACCACTATCCATCTTCAGACTATTTAATTTGTGAGTTAAAATATCTATAATGGTAGTTTTTCAAGACCTAAATTAACCATGAACGTTCTGAAAGTTCTCAGAATCGGCACAATCGGTATTTCCGAAACCGCGTATCGAATCACAGCAAATTAGGCTGCCATAGAACCACGGTCGCTCGAAATGCAACAAAGTGCTCAATAGTCTTGAAAGAGATTCCGGGATGAATTAATATAGTTCTTGATAAAAACGTTCTAAGTGACACGAGGGTTTACTTTATATGAAAGGTAATTGGCGGTGGACGCAGTAGGTTCAAAGCCCATGGAACCTTGAAATTTCCAAGCTTTAGGTTAAGATTCTACCACAGCGGAGACGACACGTGAACACATCAGTTACTCATGAGTACGAAAATTCTAATTATTATTTTGTAACAACATTTACTTAAAAAATATATTTGGTTTTAAAAAAGTTCATGCCTTAAAAACTAGTATATTGGAACCTTAATTTAAGTCAATAATGCCTTTGTTTGGAAGGTTCCATTCCATCACTATATCCATGTTATTACAAGGCAGTATGGGTATATTCTATATTAAAGTTATCTAAATTATTTTATTTCAGCTTATTCTAAATAGGAACAGGTCCACTTATAAAATTTTAAAATTACATAGGAATGGAATGTGAGTGATGATTACAATATCAATCAATGTGAGTGATAGTACATATTTATACCACTTATTAAGTAAAATACCGACTGTCTAATGCTTGAAGAGCACAGCATATATTCTTCTTTTTGTAATTTTTTTAAGACTTATACCCATAACACATGCATTATAGCTCAGCGATTAACAGAGCACCAGTGGTGTTTTACAGCAAATAAAAATAATTTCTAAGAGTGACATTAATTACGTAGTTGTATGATTGTAGCATAAGAACCAATCAAAAACCAAACGATTGTAGTAATGTCATCTCAATGTTAATCAGCGTTTGGGTGATTGGCGTTAAGCCTACTGGTTAACTATTTCAATTGTGGCTCTGAAGACTGCCAACCGTCCCCTACATTACTATTCTTTATAGTCATAGTTCGAGACATAAATTACCATCTATAACTTACGAACCCATCGCTAAACTTGGGTATGCAATCAGAATCGCCCAGCACGCGATTCGGGAGCCAACAATGCTAAACAATTTATTTTAATGGGCATTTATTAAGTTCCTATAATATCTGCGCGCGCGGCGGGTGGCTGAGATTATCTATGTCATGCGCCCGCGAGGAGATGCGTATCGGGATTATTCGGGCCTATTCGGCTTGGCTCGGGTCACAGGACAGAGAGAGCAGCATCACATGGTCGAGGATCTTCGACTTTAGTTTTTCGTGAAAAACTGCTTATTGAAAAAGAGTCTGTAGAATTTTAGTGCTTCTTTTGATATCTACTCTCAAACAGATTTAAGCAATCTTCTTCTTTTAAAAAATCTTAAAACTTTTAAAGGGTTTTGTACCTTAAAAGAATAGATACAGAAACTAGAATTGGACCAGTGCATCTTCCCTAAGTCCTCACGAGCAGAAATGATGTTAAAAATATTAAATACTTAGTAAGGGCAGCAATTCCTCGGATACGTGAAACAAATCTAACTTTAAAATCCCCGCCATATAAAGATAATATGATTATCTACCTACACGTAAGGAAATCCCAACTTTAGTTCAGGAAATTTCCCGCGATCATACCTACCTAGATTCATGAAAAGCAAGAACCTCAACCAAGGTTATTTGGCGCAACTGGATTAGGAAGGCAAAGGGAAGCGCTTCCTACCGACCGGTTGTTATGGTCGGGGACCAAGGTCCAATGGTCACCGTCTTGGTTTATCTATATGTAGTCAAGCTCGTGCTAAATCTTACATATCGCGGTTTGTGTTGTATGGAGCGGGCTAACAGCGCCATCTAGCCTGTAGGAGCCGAGTCAGGGCGTCGCGTCTGGAAGTTGCTTGCTAATGTGGGCGACAGTGGTAAGATGTCGCTACAGTTAGTACGGACTTTTCGGTGCGACTTGCCTCTTGGCCATTTTTAGGGGCCGTACCCAAAAAAGAAAAAAAAGGAACCTTAAAATTAGGATCATTTTGCCTGTCTATCTGTCCGTCTGTTTGCCTGTCAAAACAGACACGCCTATTGTGTCGTATTGTCTAATAGTTCGCAGGGGAATCAAAACTTCCCATAGAACTAAACTAACAAAACTTTTTTTTAGTTAGAAAGCAGAAAGGCAAGAAGCAAGGTCTTGAAGCACAAGTAAAACAAACCGTTATTTTGTTGTTCCATTGCAAAAAATAATATTTTTCTGCAATTATACAAGTTTGTACGGAACCAGTACGCAGATCCGAATCGCAATTGCCCGACTTTTTTAGTTTTCTGTCCTCCCTGGCCTATAGCTGCAGCCGATGACAACGTTTGAACAAATGTGAACACGTCTACTCACGTCAGGTTACCCATGTGAACTACGAAAACAGCTCTTATTACATAGGGAATAGAGGCGGTCTCAAGGTCAATGTGGGGTAGTAGCCCTGAGGCCGTGTGTACGATTCTGTATGCTGTTTTGTGTGTTCGATGGAATCTTTAAACGATTTAACTGTTTATTTAATTGTATCTGGTTATTTAATTATCAGTGACAAATTTAAAACGTTCTTGGTTACTGTGTTTGACAAAAATCTAATTTAATGAATCGAATCTGACAGATAGATTAGTTTATTAATCATGGCACTGAACGATTTTTTTGGTAATGAGGGGTTTTCCTACAGCTCAAAACTTTAGTTTTATTTTATGCTTAAAGATGGCGCTATTCATCTAAGTTATATAAATATTGTGTCGTTCATTGATTGATGATTAGGTTCATTGAGCCTAAAACCAAATATTGTAATATTATGTATAAGACATGTAGTGTGTAAGTATTTACGAGAGTTATCAACGACTTTTAATTTGCAATTAAAAAAAAATCGGCCAAGTGCGAGTCGGACTCGCGCACGAAGGGTTCTGTACCAT
Source organism: Pyrausta nigrata (assembly GCA_949316185.1). NCBI lineage: Eukaryota > Metazoa > Arthropoda > Insecta > Lepidoptera > Crambidae > Pyrausta > Pyrausta nigrata. The sequence goes on from OX438943.1 coordinate 3,679,897, forward strand.
TCACTTGCAACATTAGACAGTGTAGACAAAAAAAACGCGTTTGTATGGGAGTCCCCCTTAAATATATATTTTTTTAATTTTATTTAGTTACTTATTTTTAACAACATAATATTCTGTGAATATTTTAAACGTCTGCTTGTTTCCATTATAAATCAAAAAATGGCGAAAAATTCACGTTTGGATGGGAGCCCCCCTTACACATTATTATTTTAATTTAATTATTTACTTTTAAAGTAAGTATACAATTTAATATTCTGTAAATATTTTAAGCGTCTACCTCTTGCCTTTATCAAAAGCGAGCCAAAACCGCTAAAAAAACACGTTTGTTGCATGGGAGCCCCCTTCGATATTTATTTTTTTCTACTTTTAGTATTTGTTGTTATAGCGGCAACAGAAATACATCATGTTCATGAGATACAGCCTGGTGACAGACAGACAGCGGAGGCTTAGTAATAGGGTCCCGTTTTTACCCTTCGGGTACGGAACCCTAAAAATGTAGAAATCGTCTTGGTGATTACTAAACTTGATCTTTGTTATCCGCATTAAATGAATTTGCATAAACTAATTAAAAAAATCTTGTGAGTACGCGTGAATCTAAAACATGCTAAATAATGATGCAAATGGCGCTTGCATAGATACGGCTATTCGGTCAAACAATTTGCTATTGTTTATGTCGGGCTTTTTCGTATCTAATTTACAGTTTTTCGTGACTATCTAATGTTATTTCATGTTATAAACATTATAAAATAATCAGTGCTAAAACCAGCCTTTCCCTAAATAAAAATCTACCTTACTGATGTTGCTCAACGACATCTTGCGGATTTTTAAGTACTTCCTGCTTATTGACACTAGGAAAATCGCTCATTATATCCACATTAAGAATACTTAATAAATAGTTTTGAATGAAAGTATACTTATTATATTAATCTATATGTTTAAATAATAAATAATTTCACATTTTGTTATTGTAAAATATAGAAATGGGGAGAAGTCAAAAAATAACAACCAAGGCCGGTATTCCAATATATTCCAACGCTACTTTTTTTCAATTCTGTTTAGTCTAAGAATTTCCCTGCAGAGGTCGCCACAGGTCTCACCAGTGCGAACATAACACCCTGTATCTCGGGAATGGCAGTAATTTCATAAAAAGCAAACGATCCCCCTCCAGCGCTGTGTATCAATCAGATTAAAATATATTCCTAACTCGACAAAGGCAAAGCCAACATGATATCTGTAGCTTTATGTTTTCGAGTCAGCTAAAATTATAGCTATGGACGGAAACATACGATGCGATAATAGTTATAAAACGTGGCGTCAAGTTCTTTATTCTGATCATCTTGTATAGTAAGGGCTGTGCGGCATTTTTCGACTAGTTCTGTGAATGTTATATTTTTTATGTATGTTCTCAAGCTCTATAAACCGACGTGAAATAAGAATTACGATTACTTGGTAACTATTACAATTTATTTTTATAGATTTGAATTTACTATTTGATGTTTGCTTTGGTAAACAATGCCACAGATACTGAGCTAAAGTGACCACTTTAGTTAGAAGCTACGTTAGCTTTGGAGTAATTTGGTTTCGCAACCCTTAAAGTTTTCTCTCTCTCACTATTTATTTACGTTCATTTCATTTTAGTTATGTGAACAAAGATTTTCATGCTGTTTACCTACACAGATATTTTGATTTCGTTAGAAAACGTGGAGGAAGCGGGAGAAATTCACATCGTATGTTTTCAGTTTCAGAGTAAAGAAGCTCGTAGTATCTTATTGCCCAGATCACTGGTTGGAATACCCTAGAACAATTATGTTACATTGTGTGCGTCTATTTAAATTTGAGCCGAGACGTCGAGTGACCTCGTAGATAAGGGGTATCTTTTCAAACTGGTGGGTTTGGGTATGGTCTAGAAAGAAAAATATTGGCGAGAAATCACTAGTTACAAAATATAACTTAACAGTAGTTCTAAAGTTAAAAAATCTATCCAATCTTAATCCATTGATCAAATACAACTTTCTTTTATAATACCTACTGTTGCAATCTACTTTCCGAGCTAACTTAAAGAATTTACTAATAAGCCATTTTCCTAGTGTTAAAATCCCGGATAGCGAAAGGACGTGGGTTCGAGTCCCACCGGATGACACAGTCGATTAATTTTTGTGAGCGAAATTTATTTCAATTTCGTTAAAAATCCGCTAGATTGCGTTGAACAACATAAGTCAGGTAGATTTAAAAAAAAATGGCTGGTTTTAGCTTTGAATGTTTATGTTTAGAATGTTTTAAATTCACGCATACTGACAGATATTTTTATCAATTTAGTGGTCATCAACACGTTTTTTTCCTTTTAATTTTATTTGTAACTGCATTTTGAAAGTCGCTATTTTTTGACGTCAATATTTCCACTACTGTCTGTTCACGTAATCCATACTAATATTATACATGCGAAAGTGTGTCTGTCTGTCTGTTACCTCTTGACGCTTAACTGAACTGACTGAGATGAAATTCGGTATGGAGACAGTTCGAGACCCTGAAAAGGACATAGGCTACATTTTATCGCGATATAAAAACATTAAGGGGGTGAAATGAGGGATGAAAGTTTATATGGAAAATCCAACTCTTGCGGGCGAAGTCGCGGGGAACCACTAGTATTAAAATATTTTGTGTTTGTTTAAGGCTTAATGAAAATGACGCAATATTTATATAATTAGATGAATATTAGCGCCATCCATCAGCAGAAAATAAAACTAAAATTTTGAGCTGTCAGAAAATCCCTCATAGTCAAACGAGAAACCCCTTACGTTTATTGTAAGGGGTTTCTTATTGTATTGTGTAATTTAATCCATCCGGTACATATTTCCTGCGACAACATCAATAGTAGATTGTTATACAAGGGACGAAAGTGACTATTCCACTCGAGAAGTTTCTGGCGCTCGAACGAAGTAAGAGCGCCAATAGCTCGAGAGTGGAATGGGTGATTTCACCCGAGATAAACATACTATTTTTCATTTCGACTGTGAGGAAAGTATCGATAGAATATCGATAGACTATCGATAGTTAAGGCAAAAGCAATAGTATCGACAAAATATCGATAGTGTCGATAGACTATCGATAGTTTAGGCAAAAGCAAAAGTATCGATAGTATTAATAGACTATCGATAGCTAAGGCAAAAGCAATAGTATCGATAGAATATCGATAGTATCGATAGACTATCGATAGTTAAGGCAAAAGCAATAGTATCGATAAAATATCGATAGTATTAATAGACTATCGATAATTGAGGCAAAAGCAATAGTTTCGATAAAATATCGATAGACTATCGATAGTTGAGGCAAAAGCAATAGTATCGATTAAATATCGATAGTGTCGTAGACTATTGATAGTTGAGGCAAAAGCAATAGTTTCGATAAAATATCGATAGTCTACCGATAGTAATGATAGTATTGATAGACTATCGATACTATCGATAGTGTCAAATTTTAATATTAAAATAACTATCGATAGCTGATACAGCTTTGACTATTGCAATAACTATCGATACTCTCGATAGTGGCATTTGGCCTTTTTGCCTGGCCTATCTACACATGAAAGTTCAACTTACCGAACAGGTGAGATGAAAATACATTTCCTGGTAGACTTTACGAACAGTTCGTTGAGCAACGGAAAAACCGGCTTTTTAGTTAACATACAGTCAAGTTTTTTTTACATCAAAATTATATTCATATCAAGAGTTATGATGTACGCTTGGTTACACAATGAACCAGAAACAAAATATCACACGGTCATAATGAACAGAAAACATGTACGCATAATTATAATTATAGATTCACACCATTTTTTTGAAGAATTCCTTTCGAACCATTCAAAAGTCAGACACTGATAGTGATGAATTTATTCGTGTGAATTTTTATATTGTGTTGTGACCATATAATGTTGATTTCTACTTATTAGGTAATGTTAATGTGTCACAGTCACACAATATGTTAGTCAGGTTTGGGATATATCAATATGTATTTGGAATCCTGACTAGCAAACCAACGCGTCCAACAGTAATGTTCGGGTTTTCATTTTTTTCGAGCTTAATCTGGTGCCTAGTGAAAATATAGGATGAAGAAAGACTCGTCCTCGGCACGATAGCTTCTTCTTCGGCCATTCTCAACCTCCTTCAGTTTATGCAATCTTTTTCGGTCTTGCGCATTTTTTTTTTAATTTTACAGCTATCTCACCTGATGTCATGGACATGTCGGTCTAGAAGAAGCCTATTCACTCTTTTCTTAAACGAATCCAAACCGTAGTGTTTAGGAAACACTTAAGCTGGTAACGAATTCCCCTCTCTAGCAAGAGGAACGTAGATTTGAAACGTTTGGTGCGTATTAGTGGTTTGTCAATGACATACGGGCATTAGACCCCCACCTGCGTCTTATGTCCCGATAGTAGAAAGGGGCCGGTGGAATCAATTCACAAAATTCCTTCGCACACTCGCCGAAATGTAGCCTGTAGTTTCCAAACACTTAGAACTTGGTCTTTCGACGTCATTGTACCACTGTATCTGAGATCTCGTCGGCGTGTTCGCTCCACGGACTCCACTCCACCATTGCCTCGCAACACGAGCCTTGCTTATAGGCGACATGGCCCAGTCAGCAGCCCATTTCCAATTCGCAACCCGTTTAGTGGCGTTTTATTCCTCTCGTGAGTGATCACGGCTCACTTTATTCTGACCCCCGGTAAGATGCGACTAATCTCTTTTACATTTATACAGGTCAGTATTAGAGAAATCATTATAATTATAAGGATACACTACGCCACTATACAAAACCAAAGGCGACGGCGAAGTGACAGTTATCCAAAACTACAATGTTATAAAGTACCATCTGATAACATTGAAGTTTTAACGACAATGTATAACATATACATAATGATTTAAAGCACCACAAATGATATCAAAGGTTTTTGAAGACAAAGAAGATTCCTTTGCTCTCAATATGATCGCCACCTCTTTTGACTTGATACTGGCTAGCAAACAATTTAAGCGCGATTCGGCCAGTAACTCTGGTCAAGTGCGCGCCCTAACTCATCCCTCGGGCCACTCGCGCACGTTACTCACCCGCATTAAGGGCGCCCATTCACGCGATCGCGCATTGCAGCCGCAGGTCTTGTAGGAAGGGGTCATGGAGTGTACAACCGATTAATCGAACTGGAATTAAATCGATCGAAGAATTTAGAAAAGGAAATATCGATTTCAATCCCATTTATTCGATCGTTGGAATCTTGCTAAATTAAGTGTTATTAATCTAGTTGTAGTCCGTTTTTTATTGTAAGTCTTCCTTTCTGTCACTAATGATGAACAGCTTTAGCTGGTTGACAAGAGTCAATAAGGATAGATAAAGTGTTTTGAGGTCATATTCAGTAATACAAGTTCGTATTTTAAGATTATTTTATGATTTACTGATTCCTTAAAACACGACCGTCTTGATGTAGTGGTTCGCGCTCCGGACTACAAAACAGACAAACGTACCAGAGGTTGCGGTTTCAAATCCTGCAAGGGGCAAATGCTGCAGTAATAAGCACGAACATTTTTAACTTTTTAGCGAAGCGGAGCCAAATTTTTTTTAAAAGGTTAGTTTAAGTTAGGTAAGCCATTTTATAGTTTCTTCACATACACATCCCTAAATACGTATCATAGCACATCTTTGGTGGAAACGAGCCTTAGGCCTGAATTCTACGAGTGTTAGCGCTTAGCTTCATACTAGGTGCGTGTGTAAATCCTATCCATTGATTCCAGAAGCTCGCGCATAATTGGAAGTGATAAATCAATAATCTAGCTGCCATTTAGACAGCAAATTTGCATTGTTACAATATCCTAGTGTTCTTGTGACCCATTTTTTCACACGTTGCATTGTTGTTTCTGTTCAGATGCTGTAGAACACTGATTAAGTATAACACAATGATTATTGCTGTTATCTAATTGCTGCACGAGTCACGCTCAAGCGTTGCTAGTGACCTTTTTTGCGAGCTTACCCAGGCCACGGCCGTAAATAAGGATAGATAAAGTGTTTTGAGGTCATATTCAGTAATACAAGTTCGTATTTTAAGATTATTTTATGATTTACTGATTCCTTAAAACACGACCGTCTTGATGTAGTGGTTCGCGCTCCGGACTACAAAACAGACAAACGTACCAGAGGTTGCGGTTTCAAATCCTGCAAGGGGCAAATGCTGCAGTAATAAGCACGAACATTTTTAACTTTTTAGCGAAGCGGAGCCAAATTTTTTTTAAAAGGTTAGTTTAAGTTAGGTAAGCCATTTTATAGTTTCTTCACATACACATCCCTAAATACGTATCATAGCACATCTTTGGTGGAAACGAGCCTTAGGCCTGAATTCTACGAGTGTTAGCGCTTAGCTTCATACTAGGTGCGTGTGTAAATCCTATCCATTGATTCCAGAAGCTCGCGCATAATTGGAAGTAATAAATCAATAATCTAGCTGCCATTTAGACAGCAAATTTGCATTGTTACAATATCCTAGTGTTCTTGTGACCCATTTTTTCACACGTTGCATTGTTGTTTCTGTTCAGATGCTGTAGAACACTGATTAAGTATAACACAATGATTATTGCTGTTATCTAATTGCTGCACGAGTCACGCTCAAGCGTTGCTAGTGACCTTTTTTGCGAGCTTACCCAGGCCACGGCCGTAACTTCAAGTAAAATGTCACAAATTATGTGATTGAAGCGAAAACAACATTTTTTTCTTTATTTATCGATATTCTGATAGTCACTTGCATAGCATTATTTGCTGGGTAGAAAAAAACAGACAATTTAATCTTCTGCAACTGAGGTGGTAGTCCCACAGACACCACTAATCGGAAACTAAGTAATTTTATCGTCATTGTAACGTTGCGACTCTCGGAATTTTAGTACCTTTCTGGATTGCCATTCAGACGATGCTTGTACAGTGTGGACAGCTTCCGATGACTAATCTTATCAGCACTTTTTTTAATAATACACATTTATTAAAAAAAAGTGTCTACAAGACTACCATCTCAGCATTACTGTTTGATATTTTATGTTCTTGTGATTACTATGGAAAAATAAAATTTTATGAAAACTCTAAATTTTATTATTGATATATGTTCTTTACTATGTGCTTATTTAGTAGAAAATAAAATTATTTAAAAAAACTTAGTAACAATATCTATAATTCGGATCAAGTAAGACCGTGTAAAAATTGATGTTCTGAATGTGCCATTAGAAATATTTGTGTGATTTGCTTATTTAACTGTTATTTTACACTATTCTCATTTAAAATAAGTTGTATATAGTACAGTACATATTTAAGAATAAAAAATACGTACATTAAAGTCAAAGAGTAATTGGTACAACATCTCAAAAAGGTGTCTAACAGTCTACCACCACCTCAGTAGAATTGAAACAATAATTCCACCTCAGCGGCAGAAGGTTAAGGAAGTATGGCTTAGTCTTAGAAGTTATTAAGAAATAGTCAATAGTCATGAGACTAAACTTGGTTTCAGACTAAAATTACAAGACATTCTCACTATTTGAAAAAAAAAACGATTTTTCTTCCTGACTCTACCCAGTCCTGACTTTTGGTGGCGATAAAAGATAAAAGCTAATCTTTAAAAAATCCAAAGTGAAAACAAAAATCGAATCAAGATCGATTCAAGACTGCGTCACCCCATCTCTATTCCCAGCGTAGCCAGGCAGGGGGCGCTAGAGACAATGACTGGCCATAAACAAATGATCTGGATTTATATCTTTTTGGTCCCATTCAGGCATCCTGCTGATTAATGATTCACTGGTGATAAACGCATACTTTTATTTAGCTCTGAGCTCGTATACTGGACAAACGAGAGCTCAGAGCTGACCGTTTGCGCGGTAAATTAACTGTGCGCTAACGTACGGGATTTTCGATGCGTTACTAAAATATTTATTGTAAAAGTTGTACCTACGTTAAATTAAAATAAATTGTACCATGCATGTCCATGACTAAACAGGGTTCCTAGGTATCTTGTGCAGAATTTTTATTGTTTTTTATGCTCTTGTATTGTATTTTTATTTAGATATATCCGAAAATTTGTCACAAAACAATGGTTTAACATTGTTTTGTTTAATAAAACAAACAATAGAGAATTAGCAAAATGCGCAACAAATATTATAATGCACAAGTATTATGAACTCAATACACAGGTGCACTCTCTGCTTTTTCTCTGTCTAACATGAATGACCGGAGAAAGCTCAGGCGTAGGCTTAGCGTGCTTTCGAGGAATGGGGATGTTAAAAATGGTAGTAATAATAATTTGTTCTAACAATCACACTAATTACTTAGCCCAAAACTAAGCGTGAGCTTCTGCTATGGCCAACACAAACGTATGTATACGTTTATAAACATCCATGACTTAGATACAAATGCTCGTGCTCCTCGCACAAACATGCCCCTTGCCGGGTTTGAACCCGCAACCTTGGTTCTGTAGTCCGCTCGTATACTGACTTAATGCTTATACACGAGATGTGATACTTTCTTAGGTCTACTGCAACATATTTTGTTTGAAATCGTGAATGAGTTTCGAGCGTTCCCTTGTACAAACGGGTTGTGCGTCGGCCGAAATTCGGCGAAGGGGAAATTACTTACCTATCGTCAAGTTTTCTGTGATAATGGTTTGATTAAAAATGAGTCTGTGGCCATACCGCAACAAAAACACGCTACACCACAGACAATGGAATAATTTCACATTATTCAAAATAAATCGTGATTCGACATGATTTTTTCACTAAGTGCCTGAGAGGCGGCTTACAATGACAACGCAAAAACTTTGAGGTGGTGTGAATAATCTGTAGAGAAAATACACAGGCATCACGAGTAGCCATGTTGTATTATTTGTTAGGATACGTATAATCAGTTTTCGTTCTTGAGGTCATCTTGTCTCAGTTCATGAGAAGTTCCTGGAAATAAAATAACATAAGTTATGTATTTGCACTTTATTATTCGGTCCTCTATAAATATACCCTATACCTAGTACCTAGATCGAATCTTCTGATAAAAACTTAATCCCAATTCCCATTAACGATCTCAAAAAAAAATACTGACTTCGTAATAGCGCAGCGAAACAAAGTGGATCTTGGCTCCCGACACCAGAAGACGCCGAACTTTTTGATCTCTTGCCATTTAGCTATTTCGAATTCACGCAGGACTTTCTCCACTTTATCTTTCAATTAATTACCTACTACATTGAAAGAAACAAACTTACGCCGTAAGTGCCGAAGAGGCATTCGCTCAGCATTTATCGTGGCAGCCGAAACGACGACGATCCACGAAACTGATATTCTAGAAAGTAAATATTATTAAAGTCCTGCACATGCATTGTGCTGCTCTCTATGGGCATTAACCGATCATCAGTATGCACCCGGTAGTGGAATCGATGGAATTTGTCTACATCAGTACAGTGGGCCGGCGCAAGCGCACGAGTTTAGTTGCTTTAAACCCGCAACAATTGCGAACATTACCTCCTCGCTGCCCGCTGGCGGTGACCTTAACTTTGAGGCTAGTTCAAAGTGCCAAGCGGAGGCGAAAGATTAAATATAAAATAAATTAAAGCTGGACACAAAATATTAAGGTATGTCAAAAATATTGTGTTGATCATAATAGTGCAGAACTGGGTGTAGTTTTTAACAAAATACCTAAGAGTGGTTTTTCTGTGCAACACTGTCAAATAAGCAACAGCACTTTATTTTATAACAAAAAATCAATAGCTTGTGGGATACTACAGTAAAACGGCGTATTGTATTAAATATAAACTTTATTTTTTATTTTATTTATAGCGACTATAAACTCTTTAACAGAGGGAACGCTCCAAAGACAGACAGACAACAGACATAATAATAACAACGTAAGGTGCTTGTGGCGCAGTAGCGGCAGCGCTTTGGGACTGATACCAAAGTTAAGCACCCAACGACGCGGTCATGATTGGATGGGTGACCATTTCGCAATTTAAGTGACGTAGGTACATGACAAGCATCTCAGTGCTTCGGAAGGCACGTTAAGCAGTTGGTCCCGGTTAATATCTGGTGATATTAGTCGTTAAGCCTAGTCAGAGGCCCTGAGGCGGCTTGATAACTTCAAGCACTTGCCTTACAAACACCCCTCCACCAATCCGCACTAAGCCCGCGTAGTGAAGTCTTAGGTCTTTGCCCAACAGTGGCATCTATGTAGGCTAACTTTTCTTTTTTACTAATTACAACGTAGGAGGTTAGTTATGTAGATAATTATAAAAAGATATTTAATTTACACCAATGCACATTAATACATATACAACTTATTAATAAAAATTAAGATAAATTACTTAATACAACACAACAACAAAAATTATAAAAAGGGTCCTTGTGGTAAGGTTCCCAGGATGCTGGCAGCATTACCGCGCTGGATAGCGATGCTTATACGCTGAGCAAGGTAGCTGCCAGCTCTTAGGTCACCACTGATGTCAACTAGCCTCTTGGAAATCTCTTTGAATAAAGAGATAGCGTTGGGACCCCACGAACCCAGTGTTTCGACTCCAAACGGTACAAAGTGGTACCGGGAGTCAATCTGCCTGTACTTGTTCTTTTTAAAGTTTTCGGCACTTGTCGCAGCTAAACCAGCATCACGGCTTGTCCCGTGCAGATGAGAGGCTGCAAGTGTGTCGACACAGGTAGCGTCCCACACAAGAGCCCGACCCATCCGCCAAGGAACAAGTGACATCCCGTCTGGTCTCTTGCCATCATCACGCGCGATACCGTTCGGCTCGAGTAAAGCCGGCACGTTGATAGAGGCAAGAGACCGACGGATGATGTCATTGATACTGGCATGACGCGAAAAGCGGCCTGCACTTTTAATACAGGAGAGTCCGTGATGTCCCAACGATCCGACATCAGTACCACAAGGACATCTGTGTGGAAGGCAAACCTCAGCACCAACACGCAGACCTATCGCGACTCGTAGAGTTTCTGAGTCCAAAAGGGTTCCCACGTTGGCCGAAGGATAGGCCTGAAGCCAGTATCCTGCTTCCTTGGTGGAAACTGCTTTTAGTCTGGCTAGATCCGCGTTGTCAGTGCTACTGTCAATAAGATTTTTCAAAAGAGACTCACAAGAAATTTGGTCCCAACTCCTTTGAATTTTAAGATCTGAAGGGAATTTATTCGGATATGCTATATCCCAAGCATTTCTAGCCTCGTTCAGCCACGCCACTTCGAAGTTTGCAGTAGAAGGCTGCAGGATACTTGCAACGAGAGTGGACGTGCTGTAAGATGAGGATAGAAAGGCAGGTAAGGAGACAGTGGAAATTTTGCGTATCCCAATCCCACCAAAACGGATAGGAAGGGACGCTTGATCCCAAGTGCGTTCCAAAAGACATCATTATAAAAGATCTGCACTGAGGTCAACTCACCACACTCGTCGCTTCCCCCGCCACAGTGGTCCAGGGTCAATTTATTATAGTATGTGCTCAGGACTATACGATAGGGCGGTGTGGCAAGCACCTGAAAATTTGTTACCATTTGCGCGATCCGACCACGTTTTTATGCCTCGTTAGCGGTAACTTTGCTGGTTTGTGGGTCATATCTGTATTTATTTTATTGTGATAGCTATTTATAACCAGAGATGACCAGATAGTACAGACGTCGTATGTCAAATGTTGCTGCCATCTATATCGGCAACGATCACTTCAAGATTAATGGTTCTGTGACTCTTATACGTTCTTTATCTAGGAAATTAAATGAAAGGTTGTTGTACGGGAGTCTGATATTGCTTTGCAATTTTATTTTATTTCCCCGAAGCAATAAATGAATTTTTAAATTAACAGATTGGATAGAAAACATTATTTTCTATATTGTCTCGGTTCTGGGTGCTGTGTTACCACTATCATTTTGATTACATAATTCTAAAGTAAGTTGCTAATACTGTCTAATGTTTATTAAGGAAAAAGATAGAATGGTCCTGGCGAAACATGATTATGGGAGCCGACCCTAAGGCAATCGAATAAGGTAAGGATGGAGAAAAAGTCAGATACTGAAGAAAAGGTTGTGATAAGTTTAAATATTTATTTGTGCTAATATTCTACTTAGTAAGTGGAATGTGTTAATGAAAATCTAAAAGTTAAAAATAGTAGATTATTCACCAAGGGGGTAAAGTGATGTCTTACGTCACGGGCGTCATCTTGAATCTCGAGCGTAACGAAGAATTCGATAGTTAACTTTCGAGCGCAGCAAGGGAGTTTAGTATTTACTCCCGAGCATAGCGAGGAATCCTGAGTGTACCAAGGGATTTAAGCTCGCCCAAGACGAAGGCATCTTTATCCCCGAGGTTAATACTCTGCTTTTCACACTTCCTACGTAGCAATAAAAAAATGTACTACAAAAAATTTATTTTACCTATTTATATCCTTTGACTTGCTGGCAGTAAATTATTATTAACAATACCAGTGGCTTTACAACTTTACATCTACTGGACTCCGGTGTCAAATAAATTTCGTCACTTGACAGTTTTATGAAAACATTCTTTGTAATTTCTTAAAATAAATAGGTTTTTTTTCTTTAGTTATTTCTTTTGTTAGAAGCGCGCGCTTTTTTTTCATTCCATTCGTGCTAAAATTCTTGGCTGCCAGGTTCAAATTTCAAATATGTTTTTTTTGGTGCGGGACGGGCTAGCGTGATCATGCCTACGAACGCTTATTCGAAATTCAAATCACTTTGCCTCCCTAGGGGCGTTATGAAATTTCATACAACATTACGTCCCTAGTAGTAGAGTATTTAGAAACATGGTTTGTATGGAGAACCTTGCAGATCTTCAACAAAGGAAGCCGCTTGGCACAAACGTACGTGGTGGTCATCTGAGCTGATTTAGCCCGGTACGTGGGTACGTAGTACCTCCATGCAGGTAGGTGGGGGGAGGGGGGGAAAAGCCCATCTACCGGGCTGCAGTCCATATCTCCAAAAGTTTAGCGAATAGTTCGTGTTTGGTATCATTTCCGTATACGTCAAGGACGAGGAATTTATTGCTTGAACAACATTTTCACTCGTTCGTAGAAAAATAACGAGTATAGCGAGAAAATAAAAAAACTTAATTTTTTTTTTACAAAATCGATTCTTACAATTTAACACAGAGTTTGTGTTTCATAAAAAAAAAATTGTTTGAATAGCCCTGTTTATCTAGAATATATAAACATAAACTTTATCAGCAGTTTTGACTTATAAACGTGTCAAAAAAATCATTTACGTCGCGCGGTGGAGCTGTGAGCGGCGGGAAAAAATTGTAGTTTGGATAGGATTTGTCACATATTATTTAATTATGACACTGATTAATTAATAAAAGTGATTTTATACCTCAAGATGGTATTATTAAAGGAATATCTAGTTATAATTTGTACACAATATTCAAACACTGACACTGACAACTATAATTCTAGCTTATTTTAATTATTTTATGCGTAAAAATTGGTACCTACCTTATAAGAGGTAAAAGTTAGGTTTGCTTAATAATAAAACATCTAACTAATGAAAGTTTAACTTCAGTAAATCACCAATTTAATTTATAACTAAATACCTATAAAAATACATTGCTTTGTAAGTAACTATTGGAAGTGAAGTAACTATTGGAATGCATAATATCATGCAACATTTTGTTACATATTTCAGATTTAGCATATGGATTGAAAAACAGGAATAAGTGTCTTAACAAGTACTATTTGAATACGGAAAATGTCAGCAGCTGGAGAACCTAGTATTTTCCGTTTTTGAATCAGTTCAATAAGAAGGTTTTGTGATTCGAATACGGAATCTTTCTGAGTGTTTGTGAATAAGGGTGCTGATCTCCCTTCAGCAGCCTGAGTGAGAGAGTCTCCACAGAGGTTTTGGTGGTACTTGGCCACTCGCCAAGATACTACCTAAGTTCCCATTCATAGGAATAGGCCCTACCTACGCCAAGATCCTACCTAAGTTCCCATTCATAGGGATACTTACAAAGGGGAACTTAGGTAGGATCTTGGCGAGTGGCCAAGTACCACTAAAACCTCTGCGGAGACTCTCTCACTCAGGCTGCTGAAGGGACTTTTTTTAAGGTGTACCTAATTGTGTAGTTGCAGTGGAAAAAATCATTCGATATTGTAACAAAATTTGATATTGTTGTACGGGCACAGTACGGGCGACAACACTTTTGCACTGCTCACACTGCAGTATTTGTTATAATATTGTAATATGTTATGTTATAATAATATATAATGCTGTTATAATAGGGGCAGTTTTGTAATAAAAATTTGGGCAGGTAAATTGGTGTATTTGTGAGTACAATTTATCATTTTTAGTAGGGTAATATAAATAATGGTTGTCAGTGATTAATAAAACATTTGTTCGAATATTATTAATTAATATTATATTTTTATTATTATTAATTATTCTGTGAAATTATGTACAAATATTCACTAGGTCTTCCTTTAATAACACCACCATGAGGTAAAAAAACACTTGTATTAATCAATTTGTGTAATAATTAAACAATAATATTGATTTGTCACATATTATGTGACAAATCCTATCCAAACTACAAACTTTTCGTGTCGCTTGCAGCTCCGCCGCGCGACGTAAATGATTTTTTTTGACACGTTCATAAGTCAAAACTGTTAATAAAGTTTATGTTTATATATTCTAGATAAACAGGGCTATTCAAAATTTTTTTTTTTATGAAACATAAACTCTTTGTTAAATTGTAAGAATCGACTTTGTAAAAAAAAAGTTTTCAAGTTTTTTTATTTTCGCGCTATACTCGTTATTTTTCTATGAACGAGTGAAAATGTTGTCAAAGAAATGAATTCCTCGTCCTTGAATTATACGGAAATGATACCAAACACGACGTTTTTGCTAAGGTAGATTGGCTTTTCCCCCCCTCCCCCCACCTACCGGCAGGGAGGTGCCACGTGGGTACCGGGCTTAATCAGCTCAGATGACCACCAGGTACGTCTGTGCCAAGCGGCTTCCTTTGTTGAAGATCTGCAAGGTTGACGTCACTAAATACCCTACTATAGGGAGGCAATGACTCACATTGAGTCAGGTTTACTTGATGTGTAATTGAACATTGTCGAGTAGGTAGTGTGAAATATATATTATAATTTTAGTGTCATATAAATCAGGCATATCATAATAAACCGCTATACTACCTACATTGTGGTTTACCTGGGCCATAGAGTATTAATTTAAGTGCTGAAGGTAAAATATTGTATAATCCGGCATTGCGATAGTTTCATTTATACAGAAATCGATTACATATCATCAAAGAGAGGCTTTAACCTTTCACTATCTACCAGCGCTGTATTTGGTATCTTCAGTCCTAAGCTATGATATCCAGACCCATAAAATACTTTTTGTTACATTCCGAATTGAAGGCATTGAATGCTTTTCGATTCTCAAATGGTACTCCATACTAGTTCTCTATGCCTGTTTCAATTTTCGTCACTGCAGCGCCTTCGATGCAAATTTATCCCAACCATAAAGGCTTGAGTTTAAATTTTGTTAGTCTCCGAAGATAAATTGTATCGGTTAAGATTGGTGCACACTGATAAAACAGTAGAATATCTTGTCCTGATGGGCTTTATCGCTGATTTGAGAGTCTGAAGCGTGAAATTTGGAACGGCAAGGTCATTATTAAATAAAAACAGCGTCTAACTCATTTCTTAAAACATCATAGTATTGAGGAAATACTTCAGGTTTCTTTTAAGGCTTCCGACACAGGTTGTCAAATTGTACACCAGATTACAAAGCTCCTTCGCCTTCTTTCATAGATATTTTACCATATTATGCCTTCATCTTACTATCAAGTTAATTAATAAAGTAAACTCAAGAACTGAAGCTTTACTTTTTATGCACGACATAAAGCACTTTTGTTATGGAAATCAGAAGTTCTTTTTGTGGTACTACAACACCCAGACCTTAGACATAAGTTTTATCTACTGACCCGACTGGGGATCGAGTCTGGAACCTAAGAGATGGCGTCTGCTTGACATCCAGCGTGGGACGGTGCAAGCCAACCTCGGAGCACGGAGGTATGTGAACCTGCTATTGGGTTTCTTCACAAAATGGTTTTCTTTCTTTTATTTACTTGGAATACAATACAGGTAACATTCAAAATTGATAGTAATTATTACATAAAAATGAAAAATTCTTAACAAAAACGAAACTCTTAACTTGCTTTCACAACATGATTTACTGCATTATGCATACATGATTAGAAGTTATTCAGAAAAAAAAACTTACTTAATATAAGAATACTAGTAGAAATCAGAGAATTTATGAATTATGTACATACTTAAGTATATTCAAATATAATTAAACTTATGTACTTACTTTAAGTGATTACTGAAACAGCAATAGGCCAGTGCGTCGTAGATACTCGTATCTAGTCGCTGACGCGTGTAGTTAGTTTTTTAAATAGTGCTATAATTAGTTTTTATAGTATGTATGTTAGTATGTAGGGTAAAACCGAGATTGACGCCCCAGTGGTAAGATGCCCCGATTGTAATTATTCTAATTTCGCAAATACATCGCTTGTTAATTTATTTATCTATCGAGAGATTTTACAACTACCACCAAATGGATCGTGTCTCATGTCTCTGTGCCATTATTTTTTTTTCTTGCATAAATTCTTAGATAAAATACCAAAGTACTTGCCAGTTGTACAAATAAAAGAAGAAATAGGTAAGTGTACAGGGAGATATAACATATTTTCTAAAAGTGTGGCATCTAGGTATCCCGGTTTTACCCTATGGTATTTACTATGGGCCTTATTACTTTGTAGTCTGTAGCCTAAAATAAATAAATATTAATAGTATATGCAATAGTAAGGTTATGTTATTACGCTGCTATTCTGGGGAACTTTTAAAGAGAATTTGGAGCTGATCCTTCTTGTACTCCAGTCTTTATACCCGATCCAACTGATCCCGTGCCCTTTGAAGGCAGTACAATAAACCACACTGCAACTTTGTTTGTCCGACTTCATTATAATGTAAAGGCAGGTTATCTTTATCCTAAACGTCTGTTCTAATGGCTGTTTTAGAAATAATTTGATCAGCAATCACAGGTAATTTTGCGATTAGAAATTAAAGGCGTGGGGCCAACATTTTGGTTGCTGTTTTAAATATACAAACAATTTTATTGATACGTTGTGTGAATGTTGTGTTATTGACTATTGATTATTATATTGTTTTAATTTACTAATTTAAGTTTAGTTTAAAGTGACTTATGTAAATGTAATAATTATGACTCTATGTAACTTGAAATAAATGATTTGGTTTGATTATATAATTACATCTTACGATGAGTGCAAATCAAATCCAATCATTTAATTCAAAAACCATTAAATTCACACAGCTTCTAAGCGTTTGACATGTTTTCAGGCTGTGGCTATTATACTATATAAAATGTAATAAAATATAATGTAGATATTATTTCAGCATGGTCATGAGAATAATGTAATAGACGACTTATACGACGACCTTGGTTTCGTCGTCTGCGGTTGCGGGTTCGAATCCCGCAAGGGACAAACTATGTGACGGGCAATTAAAAATGGTCACTCTTGAGAAATTGTTGGTCCAGTATAATAATAATAAACAACAAATAATTAAATATTTGACAACATCACATACTTTACAGTACATTGCTCCCAAGTCAGTAGCTTAAGCAACTTGTGATATGGAAAGCTGAAACCAAGGTGGTATCACAACACCCAGCCCCACAACATAAAAAAAAATAATTTTTATATTGAACCGCCCGGATTCAACTCGGGACCTCAGAGATGGCTTAAAATTCGCAGAGAACCGCCCACTTATGTTTAAAATTTTCAAGACACTAGCCCCGTTATTCCAAAAACTTAGTACCGGGTTTAAGCCAGGACTAAGCTATTAGCTAGCCAATTAGAAAAGCGTTTCTTTATAAGGTTATGTCACGAATGTGTCATTCATTCCTCTATTGTCGGCTAATATTTAGACCTATTTTAAATCTGGTCTATTTTTTTTACAATAACACCATAGGAGTTTACAAGCGCACCTACAAGTTTGGACGCCGCGCTGTGCCAATATATCATCCTTTTGTGTTGGACGGTTCTGAGTCTACGGAGGTCAGTCAGAGGTATAATGCTCATACGTCTATACATGGCATTAGTGTTCATAGAGTTACACAGCAGTTTGTCAAAGTTATTTAATGCTCTCCTCGCCAAACAGCCCAATGTCATTACAACAACTCGGTCAATTAACGTCACAGTTTAATCATTAATCGTGCCAACATGCCGCGAGTCAAATCAGTACATTATACGTCTGTAATGTCCATCGTGATCGGTGTGGTCGGGACTATACTCTTTGTAGTACCGGCTAGCTAGGGTGTCTATACTTGCATAGTCGGCAGATGGGAAATTCTATCTGACAGATAAGCAATAGAAATATCGCGGCCGTTTCAAATGCAGGCCTCTTAGAAGCTGAAGGTTGGATTGGGCACATACTTATTAATAATATTGGTCTACTAGTGGTTCCCCGCGACTTCGCCCGCCATAGTTGGATTTTCCATATAAACTTTCATCTTCCATTTCACGCCCTTAATGTTTTTATGTTTAATTTTTAAACAGTGGTCATGTTTAATTTTTAAACAGTGGTGATAATGTTTTTTGACATAATATTGTGTCAAATTAATAGTCAACTTACGTTTACCGGCTGTTTAAAAGTTGATAAAATCGAGTCTTGAGTCCTTTTTACATGTTTAGAAGATAATACATACGAACGAGATCACAAAACGAAAACGGAAGCACTGAAAAATGAGAACAGAAACGATGTACACTCAAATATCTATTCCAAGGGTTGTCGTCCAGTAGTTAGCCTATCAAGACCTGGGCCAAATATGGACAACCTTATTAACCAGTTGGCAGAGCCACAAGCTTGAGATGACGAGAAACGCTGTATTTAAATATAAATAGGTTCATTTTAGTGGTATGTAGCGTATGTTATGTAAAACGCAGTAACAATATTACTGTACCTATTGTTAATGATTGGCTTACCTTTGACTGGTTTGCAATGTGTTCAAAAGTAATATCATAAAATATGTATGTATGTGTGAATTTTGTGTAATTATCAAACTTACTTACTTACACTTCTTTATAGTGTCCCTACTATGACACATAACGTTGCATATAATCAGAGTAATTTTAATTTCTTTTTAACCATGGACTTAATAAATACATCATTATAGTTTAAAATAAACTTGTAAGAATATTAGGAAATATGTAGTAGTTTTGTTATTAGAAAGGCTTTTAACCCCTTGCGGATCAAAAGACCGCCGGCGGTCGCATAACAATTGATTATCTCTGGAAACTTGATCTCTGAATGATAAATACACCCTGTATATCATGCCACTGACTGCGCTGTTATATTTAAGAGCGAAAGAGTCAACTTTTCATCCTACAACAAGGTTCGCGCGTGCCCTGAAGGCTACGTTGTACTGTTACAATTCTTGAGCTATTTTACCACATTGTAATACTATTGAATTTCATTATATGTGAAGGTACCTTATATTATGCTCATGCCCTAAAAATAATGTGTAAAGTTCGAGAGATTTTTGTACGACCTAGAAATAAATCTTAGGAACTACTGATACGGTTTGGACCTCTTTTGACAGATGAGAAGGAAAAATCGGGGCTTTAACTAGGTCTAAATATCAGCCGACATCAGAGGAATAAGTGACACATTCGTGACATAACCTAATAGAGAAACGCTTTTCTAGTTGGCTAGCTAATAGCTTAGTCTTGGCATAAACCCAGTACTAAGTTTTTGTAATAACGGGTTAAGTTTTTTTTTAAATAAGCATGTAAACAATACTATGTTATTTTTATTGCAAACGCGCGAAGTCAGGGCGGCGCTAGTGAAAAAAATCAAAGATAAAATCACATCACAGCCCTTGTCCAGCCCTAGGAACATGGTCTGGTCTATAAACATACTATGTAGTGCACGCACAACAATTAAATTATCATAGGGAAGTCACCGCACGCGCTCGCTGAGTTATAGAGACGGCCCGACACGACGCGCCTAAGCGGATAACCGAGTAACCCTTACAATTACGATTTTATACATCATGGGCCCAGACACTGTACGACATTAATACGTTTCTAATAATTGCAATACGTTGTGTAGATGGTACTCACTTACATAAAGGTAAGTACAAATCACACATAGACCCGTATAAACTTGGGCTCCGCGCTGATGGGCCACCTACCATATCCACCGGTGGCTAGCGACAAGCTGTTTACATTATTGTCAATACGTCGCCGCACACGTGAAGCGAGTGGCGGCAACTCACGACTCAGTGTTCGCGACACGCCACCGGTGGCGGCCACTCGCCATTTTGACATAACATCTGTCAAAGGAGCTAGGATATGAGTGTTAATTGTAACAGCCATCGATTACCTTCGCCTGCGCGGGACCAAAGGGCGTGGCGCGCGACATCCAGCGGTGGCGGAGGTCGGTGGCCCATATGCATCCACAATAAACAACCGTAAGAGTTTACAGAAAAATTATTTTATTTATAAAAAGTTGTTATAGTCTGACAAGTTTGTGCGCTACCTCCCTGTAGAGTGCCAGACGTGCGTCGAGGGCCAGGTGTGATGTGTCAGGGTGGTCGAGCGATGATGCAGAAAAGGGGATTTCCTATGATCGCATGCGATTGGTGCCCCCCGTACAATTTCGCTCCGCAGGAGGGTCGCGCACATAATTGTCGGACTATAAATGTGATTATGTAGGTACAAGGGTAGAAACACAATTTTAAACTTTTTCTTCTTCTTAAGGTTCCATGTTCTGTCGAAGTTCGGCGACCATCATAGCAACTTGCACCCTTGATACCTTACTAAATTAATTTTAAGCTTGAACAAAATCTATCTATTTAATTGTGCTCTATTCTATAAAACATAAGGTTAGATCAAACTCGCTCGCCATGTGTAAAAATATTTGAAAAATCAAAATCGTTATTTTTGTACTTAAACGGCACCTGCCGCGGCCGTCACACTGGGTGGCTGACGTCAATTACGCGAGTTATTGGTGGGACAGATCGTGCGCGTCTTCAGCGGTATGTCCGCGCGCGCAAAATCGCAGAGCAGCCATGGAAACTCGGCACTTCTTTGTTATTTCGTTAGTATTAAGTTTTCGTCTTTTGACGATGATGTTTATTTAGTCTTCGTCATTGTTTTTTTCATTTGCGACATTAACGCACAAAATTAATAAATCCGTAATCTAAGATATAAACCAATCTCGGCTATAGGCCGATTAGGTATCCATTAAACAGTTCACTATAGTGTCAAGATATGTGCAGCATCAAAGCTAGCTAAGGTTAAACATTCTTACATCATCGTTACAACCATTTAGATAAAGCAAAATGCACAGGTTCCGAATTCGTTTTCATATGTACAAACGATCTTGTAAAATAAATAATGAAAAACATCGATGCAGTCAGAGGCCCTAGGGCGGCTTGATAACGTCTGACAAAAAGGTTGGTCACTTGCCTTACAGACTCCCCTCCACAAATCCGCACTAAGCCCGAGTGGCGAAGTATGGCTCGTACCTCCTTATAGTTGTGGTGAGGCCTTTGCCGCAGTGGGATCAATATAAGCTAACTTTACTTAGGTATGCAAACCACATATTGACACCTTTCCTCATTAACCACTGGCGCGCCCAGCTGCGGCGGTGAGTTGCGCGCGAGTGCAAAGGTCACGTCTCCCGTCTGCCGTGCCTGGTGACGTATTCCAGTTAGGTCACCCATCTGAAAGTTGCCTGAGCGAATACCACCTGCGTAATTATTATGAGGTCACCCGTCCCAAAGTCACCTAAAGAATTTCTACTTGTGATATTCCATTTAAAATTTTTTTTTTTAGGTTTACAGGCAGGTTACAGTCATAACATAATTAAATTAAAAATATCATGTAACATAGGTAGACAGAAATAGTCAGTAGTATTATATTAATAGTACTTTAATTATGTCGACTAGCTTATTATTTTGTGGGTTTGTAATATTTTTTACCGGACGGCATGTTTGTACATTTTTTCACTAAAGTAACAGGTTTCGTAGAGCTGTTATAAAAATATCTTATTCTAATGCCACCCGCTTAATTCGAAAACGCATGTGACATTTGCTAAGATAAGATTTAGACAGACGACCTAATTAGAATACCGCAGATGGCATTCGATCAGGTGTCATTCGGACGGGTGACCTAACTTGAATACGTCCGCCTGGCGCATGCAGAGCTAATGACATCGCGTCGAACATGTGATTAAATGGGCTTTATTAGGCGCCTTCAGCTGAGCCATAAGTAGTGCACCTAAACTAGTCGTTTTGCATACTCTTATGTTAATATTCAGTTGCAAAATGTATTCTGATAACTGGCATTCCTACACAACCACAACAACTTTAAAGTATGTGAACGAGTGGTACGTTACAAGTTTGTTTAACTCATTATCCATTGATTACATACTTCTTCTTATTGTACGGCCGACGCGGAATCGTATGCAGTTATAATAAAAATACATAATAATAATAATTAAACAAATATTGGACAACATCACATACAATGCTCTGATCCCAAAGTAAGTACCTAAAGCACTTGTGTAATGAAAATCAAAAATAAACACCAGCAGCACCCAGGCCCGAGACTATAGAAACGCGCGGTCGACCAACCTTGGGGGATCAAGAACGAAGCGGTCGCCCTTTGACGGCTATTACGGAAGAAAACGTGCTAGCAGTGAAAAATATTTATCCATGATAATAGGCGAATTACATATCAGAAGATTCAGCACATATTGAAGATTGGATCGGGAAGCGTTCACGAGATTCTACACGGGCATCTTCGCGTGAGGAGGATAGTATCAAGCTGGGTGCCGCACTACCTCACCAACGCTCAGAAGCAGGCCCGAGTGGAATGGTGCCTTGATATGCTGAACAAGTTTGAAGCAGGCTCGTCTCGGCGTGTTTACGACATCGTTACAGCTGATGACTCCTGGGTTTATCAATACGATCCAGAAACCAAGCGCATGTCGACAGTTTGGGTGTTTCAAAATGAACCAACGCCTACCAAAGTGAAGCGATCTCGGAG
Organism: Pyrausta nigrata; assembly: GCA_949316185.1. Classification (NCBI taxonomy): domain Eukaryota; kingdom Metazoa; phylum Arthropoda; class Insecta; order Lepidoptera; family Crambidae; genus Pyrausta; species Pyrausta nigrata. The sequence continues at coordinate 3,703,042 of OX438943.1, forward strand.
CGCGGCGAAGATTTGGATCGCCAGCTTTTTTAATTCGACTGGCCACTTGGTGTCGATTCCCTTACGAGATCAAAGAAGCATCAACGCCAAATGTTATACTACCAAATGTTTACCAGAAGTTTTCTCTGTTGTAAGCAACAAGCGAGCAAACACTGGGCTCCGCGGACTACTGCTCCACCACGACAATGCGCCTGCACACACCGCGCTCAAAATGAGGGACTTCCTAGACAGCACGCCAGTCAATCTTCTGGGTCACTCTCCTTACAGCCCTGATCTAGCATCGTTTGACTTCTTTTTATTTCCAAAAATAAAAAATCAGCTCAAAGGCATACAATTTTCGTCGCCGGAAGATGCGCTGGCTGCGTTCGAGCAGGCTGTATACGAGGTGTCTGCGGCGGACTGGAAAAAGTGTTTTGAAAACTGGTTCAGACGCATGAATCTTTGTATAGAGGCTGGTGGAGAGTACTTTGAAAAGATTTAAAAAAATATATATGTACCTGTAGAACTATTTTTTTTTAGTGTCGCACAACTTTCTGGTTGTCCCACGTATATAGCCTATGTCACTCTCACAATTTTTACAAATTCAAAGACACCTCTTAGGTCAAAAACTGTCCAGCCGTTTGGGCTGTAGGGCGTGCCAAACAATTACTGTCTGTCTGTTACCTCTTGACGCTTAAACCACTGAACCGATTGAAATCAGACTTGGTATGGAGACAGTTCGAGACCCCGGAAAGGACATAGGTTACATTTCGTCGCGATCTAAAAACATTAAGGGGGTGAAACGGGGGATGAAAGTTTATATAGAAAATCCAACTCTTGCGGGCGAAGTCGCGGGAAACCACTAGTACTTGTATAAATGACTTATGGAGAAGACCAAGCCCTGTGACTTTGTGACTCAGACGCGCTTTATTTATTTATTTCTAATAGGTATACTGACAGATAACAATCAGAGCATGAACATGATAAAATGCTATTATTATACTTATGGCTAGATAGTAATCTATAAATAGTATACACAGCATGAAATGTTGTAGTGATAGAAAATTGTTAGTAACAAAATAACTGGTAATAGACAAATTATTCAACTCACATAAAAATTGATCATCAAAATTAAGATAGAAATACGATAAAAATTTAAACAAAGAATACAATAAAAATAAAAATTATACAATAAAATTAAATTAAAAATACAATTAAAATAAAATTAAAATCAAATCAAAATCCCAAGTAAATTTAAATAAAAATACAATTAAAATAGTGAAATAAAAAAATATATAAGAATCATTATTAAAATTTAAAAACACAAAAAAAATCAAAATTCGAACCAAAAACTACTGAGAAGAGATAAAATCTTGTTTTAAATAATCTGAGACAGCTTTCTTATACGAGGAAAAATTACTATTAAATACATCTACTACTATGTCTTTCCATCCGCCCACCAGTTCATTGTAGGTTCTGCACATTCTAACTAGTGGGTTAAAGAAAGAGGTGTTATTTTTATAAACGTCTAACGTAAAAGTTTTCGGGTTACGCACTCTATACAGTGTATTAACATTTATTGATGAAAGGAGACCAGGCGCGTCGATAGATGCATGCAGGATCTTGTGCAGATAAAGCAAATCATATCTTATTCGACGTGTTTGTAAGGGGATTAGATTAAATTTTGTTAGTCTTTCGTGGTAATTATGTAGCGACCGTCCCAAACTATATCTGTAGTAAAGATGTTTCAAAAACTTCCGCTGAATTTTTTCTACATTATCAATATGGACATTGAAGTATGGTGACCAAACTGGAGAACAGTATTCTAAGGTACTTCTGACGTAGCTAAGAAAAAGTGTTATTGCGCTCCGTGGGTGCTTAAAATCCCTTGTAGACCTTATTATAAATCCCAAGAGTCGGCGACTCTTCTTAATAATATGCTCGGAATGAGGGCGAAAAGTCAATTGCTCATCGAATAAAACGCCTAGGTCTCTTACAACGGTGCACCTATTTAAAGCTCTATCCTGAACACTATAAGGGTATCTCAGTTTGTTCTTTTTTCTGGTAAATGAGATAACGCAACATTTTTCCACATTTAGTTTCATTTTATTGCTTTGACACCATTCCGAAACCAAGTGAAGGTCATTTTGTAACTGAGCACACCTATCTTCGTCTGTAACATTTTAAAAGAGTTTCAAATCGTCGGCGTAAAGCAGGGCAGGACACGATAGACGGGTTACTAAATCATTAACAAAAGTAATAAACAAGAGTGGTCCAACTTTAGGCACGGTATTTATGACTTAAAAAAATAATATCAGTGAAAAAATAAATTAACATACAGGTACAAAATGTTTTGTGTTAGATGTTCAAATTACCATAGTACGAGTAGATTGTCCGCGCTAGCGTCTCTTAGTGGAAATTTAAAGCAAAATAATTGTATGTTATTTTTCCCATCTAATAATGGATTTCCGCAAAGTAACGCCTGATTCTATTAATTATATCGGGTAGATTGTTGTGTGTAAACGAATATATTCGATAAAAAAGAAAGTCAAGATGGTTTACAACGTTTGCGTTTATTACTATAAATAGATGAAGTGTAATGTGACTTTCATAAGCGAGTATTTACACCCTTTTAAAACTTAATTAAATTTATGTGTATAAATTGTCATTTACCTTCAATTAATTTGTATCGTACAGGGTTTAATCAAGAAGATTAACATCTCAATGAAGAGGTCTCTGTAACGCGATAAATTGCAGGAAATTGTTATTAGTTTTAAGAGACCAGCTTGTTTTTATAATTGACACTAGAGTTATGATATTAATTGGTTCGACTCCCGTTCTTTATCGGTAATTTAATGATGAATATGTTTGAGGACGAATAATGACCATGCGGTGAAGGGTAGGTAAATAAGTTGTTTCCATACACATTAGTTTAGGCACCTTTCATAAGTACGGACGACAACATGTCCAGTTAAAGTCTGGCCGCTTATCTGAGACGTCGCTTACGGGCTGTACCCCGCAATTACGGGGGTAGACAAAAACGAGGGCACAGAATAAGTACTAGTACTCCGTGCAGAAGTATGACTTTGCAATGAAATTCAAAGAAATATCTACTCAATGTTGTCAACGATATAGTGTAATTCAGTTCGCCTCAGACTCAAGCACATTTTCGTGTAGACACCTACAAAAATACATTGCAAGATAATTTCATTCTTATAACTCTGGAATATGATTCATAATACACTCAACCTATGACGTACTATCAAGCAACGCGATAGGGTTGACTGCCACAAGAAGCTACTTACGCCATCTAGCGCATCTTTCTAGGACTTTATTCACGCTCGTCCAACCAGCAACCTAGTGTCGCGCACCGCCGGTGAATAAAACGCGGGAGCGTGTCGCTACCGGCTAGCGACACCCAACTTGTTTAGGCCCTTACCTAGGGGTCGCCGCGCGTAGGTACGTTTTTGCTACCTACGCGGGAAGATACAGCGGCCTGACGAGGGTCCTGAGCGGTGTGGGCGGCGCGGGCGCTTGTGAATTGATTAGATAATTTGAATTTGGAAATTCGAAATTCGTATTATTTTCAAAATTCAAATCACCCAATAAATCCCTGTTCTAGTCTACCCTCGCACCCCTGAACTGCGCAGGTGAGGTCTCAGATAAGCGGACAGACTATATCTTATGCTGTTGTAATAGGGGTGATATAGCAATAAATATTTAGATGTCTTACTCGAGTCGTATTTTCAAGTCTAGCCATTACGTTCGTTCGCGCTGTCATTGTTATAAAAATGTCAACCGGAGAAATATACTGGCTGGCCACTGTACTTCAGTTACTGGCAAAAAAAAAACTTTTTGTAAACGAGGCTATTAAGGCTGGTCTGCGTCAACGTTGCGTCATCTCTATGCAAGTTTTACTAGTAATTTTTTGTCTATCAATATTACATTTTTTATGTTTTTTTGCCACTTACAATGATGGTATTGTAGTGCCTAAATTACACAGACCTCAATTCTACATTTGTACCTAAAGTTCCAAAGTGTTTTGGGCTAAAAAGAAGTCGTGATTGATTACTTCCAAAGCTAATTAATTTTTATTATTGTTTGTTACAGCTACAAGCAGCGCTTTAAATGTCCACCATTATCTACAGCAAGATAGAAGATCGCCCACCATACAGCCTACACAAATACGTTTAAAAATCCCACAAGCCCGGGCCAGTTTGCCAAGTTCTATTTGCTTATCTAGCATCTCCGGCGTTATCCTAATGAAACGCGCCACTGTGCAGCGCTCGTCATATTTTACGCGTGTGCCGAAGATACCGGGGTAATTACCAACGTAATAGGTACGATGGAGCTATGAAGTAATGGATTCGATGTATAAATACTTTTCAAATATTTGAATAATAGTCAACAGTAACCACTGTTGACTTTTATTTCATACAAATGTGATCTAATTTAGAGCGTGTCCTGAAACCAATCGCTATTTCAGGAATTGGCAACATAAGACTAAATTAAAAGTAAAAAAAATGAAATTAAGCCTATATAGACCCCACTGCTGGGCTAAGGCCTCACCACAACTATGAGGAGGTACAAGCCACACTCCACGCGGGTTCAGTGCGGATTGGTGAAGGGGTGTCTGTAAGGCAAGTGACCACATTACTGCCAGATGTTATCAAGCCGCTCTAGGGCCTCTGACTAGGCTTAACGACTAATATCAACAGATATTAGCCGGGAACAACTGCTTAACGTGCCTTCCGAAGCACGGAGATGCTTCTCATGGACGTTAATTAAATGGTCACTCATCCAATCACGACCGCGCCGTGTGTTGCTTAACTTTGGTATGATGGAGTTTTTGTAGAACTTCGACAATGAACGAGGGATATGTTAAGGATTATGAGGTTCTGGGCAGGATGTGATTAATTTTTTGGCATGACGCTTTGCCCACATTATGGTTACCTTCATATGCTTTAATATGTTTTGAGTAGAAGGACAAAACAGATAATACTAATTGATTTAATTATCGTTTCTCTTAGTATCAGAGATAAAATCAAAGTAAAACGTTATTAAATTAAATTTTGTATTTTAAACAAGTTAAGAAGTCTTCAAACAGTAAAAAATTGTGAAAATTTTGAAAATAGATGCCTTTACTTGCAATATTGCGCAAATGTTAAATATTACATGACAATAGTGACTGAGTTTCTTGCTGCTTCTTCTCAGCAATAGCCCACAATTGTCCCGAAGCAGTGGTAGGGTTAAGATTGGGACGTGTATAAATGCCCCTAGTTGGGTCTATATGCAGAAATAAATGAATTTTATTGATCTTTAATTTTAATTTTATCAAGCAATTATTATGTAAGTTAATAACATGTCATATCCAAACGAAATTTATGTATCCGGAAAACGTATAAGTGTAACTTAAGTGCGCCCACTCGTTAGACGTTCGCACATAAACACTATAGTCATAAAAATTTCAAATTAACGTCTTATTTAAAGTACCTTTTCTCGTTAGAAACCAATTTATTCTCTCTACTGTTGTCTTAAAGTTAATTTTAGTGTCCACCGCTGTTTTAAATTGTAGTTCAGTTATATACGGGAAGATTTTAAAACAAAGTTTTTTATCCATAAATATTTATTAGTGTCATTCCAAAACCACACCCCAGCGTTGTTTCCAGTAATTTTAATCATTAAATGATCATTAAAGTAAGTTATAGTTCTATAGTGGTTGGTAATAAATAACTAAAATTAGTACAGAGCAGCGTTAGGCAAATACAATCGATTTATCTTTGGTAATTAACAACTAATTTTGTACGCAACGGCGGCCTTTTAAATGATTTTAATCACTGTTGGTTTTTGTGTGCTGATTATGCATGGAAATACAGGGTGTGGCGTAAATAGTGATCCAAAGCAAAGGTGTGGATACACTGTACACTGAAGCACCACATACCAGTATTTAAAAAAAAAATATGTACAGGGTTTTCAAAAAAAAAAATTTTTTTAAATTTTTTTAGAAATCGTTACCTTGCCTTACAAATTTGGTTATAATTTCCAAAAATGACGGTTTTTTTTATCCATTTTTTTATTATTATTGCTGATCACTTGTACTTAGTACTCCATTCGTTTTTTTTTTTTACAAACTGAATTTAATAAAAAAAAAATTAAGTTTCTTTCAAAATTCAATACTCACTGCTAGCAAATCGTTTGACTTTCAATGCTTTTGGTGCAAAAAAAATGTACCACACTGTCAGTGCCCATTGTTTAAAAAAAATGCCCATCTTTTGCAGATTCTAAAATGGTGCAACAATAAGTGTTACGACTTACAGGAAAAAAGTTATTGCTTTTCGAAACAAAAAGGAGCCCAATTCAGAAAAACAATTTATTTGAAGTTCAAGGGTTTACAAGGGTTGTAATTTTTTTCTGTGTGGTCCAAAGCAAAGGTGTGGATACACTGTACACTGAAGCACCACATACCAGTATTTAAAAAAAAATTATGTACAGGGTTGTACATGTACAAGGACAAACCTTACTGTCAGATGTTATCAACATCAAGCCGCCCTAAGGCCTCTGACTAGGCTTAACGACTAATACCAACAGATATTAGCCGGGGCCAACTACTTAACGTGCCTTCCGAAGCACGGAAATGCTTGTCATGGACGTCACTTAAATGGTCGGAATGGTCACCCATCCAATCACGACCGCGCCGTGGGTTGCTTAACTATTGGTATCAATACCAAAGCGCTGCCACCACTGCGCCACCAGCTAATTTGGTTGTTTATCGTTTAATATTATAGCAGCTTTTTTAGAGCTATTGGTAAATATTTTTTAGCAGTATTAGTTTTAAAAGTGATAAAAATATTGTTTGCAATGTTTGACACGTAAAGAAAAACGGACTTCACAAACGGCCGTGCCGCCGTCATTTCACAGGTATATCTATGCAATTGAACAAATCACTATAATGATATTAAGGAAAGGTCAAAAACCTATGGACCGAACAATTTTTATTTCAAACTAGCTGTTTCCCGCGACTTCGCCCGCGCAAACTATTATTTCTGTATCCTACAGGAACTGTTTTTTTTTTCGGGATAAAAAGTAGCCTATATGTTATTCCAGACTATAATCTATCTCTGTGCCAAATTTCATCCATATCCGTTCAGTAGTTTTTGCGTGAAGAAGTTACAAACATTGTGTATGTTCTCTCACACACTCACAAACTTTCGCATTTATAATATTAGTGGGACAAAAGAACTCGACGGTTTTTTTAACAAAATAATTATTTTAGTCTTTTTTTGTATTTTTTTGCTAAAACAGTAGTAGGTACCATAAGCTAGATATAACAGTTACAATTTTGAAATGGTATTTAATTAATACCTACAGATATTGCTATCGTATGAAAAAAAGCTTCAATACTTTTTTATTCGCGGGTGCCATTTTCAAAATTTAAATACATATTCATCGAACGTATCGAAAAACATTTGAAAAATTTTGCCTCGTCCATATACCAAAATCGTCTTAATACACACAAAAATAAAAATTGTTAATGACTAACCCTGGAGTTCATCAACACATGATTATTTTTAATCAGTCGGTTTAGCGTTATTTGGGGATTCTGACAAATTAACCGTCAATCGAGGTTTAGCGGCTGTTTAAAAATTGGTGAACTCGGGTCTAAAAGATCATGCAACTATCAGTATAAATCCTAAAGAGTAAACCCTTTTCATATCAGCCTATTGCAGTCTACCGCTGGACATAGGCCTCTCCAAGACTGCGCCAACTTTCACGGTCCTCTGCTTCTCGCATCCAGCCACCACCGGCCACCTTCCTCAGGTCATCGGTCCACCTAGCAGGAGGGCGTCCAACACTACGTTTCCCGAGACGTGGTCTCTATTCGAGAACCTTCCTACTCCAACGCTCGTCGGTTCTTTTAGGCAGGATATTAAGAAGTAACACATAATCTTAGTATCAAAACAGCAGCTTATAACTTATAAGCACCAGTATAGAACCTACAGCAGCGAACAGTACGGCAGCTAATTTTGTTGCAGCAGGGTCGAAGGCGAGGCAGTAATAACAAACACGATATTAATTTGGTGACCCGTTAGCAGAACATAAACTGACACCAATCGGCCCAGCTGAACAGATTTATGCTGTGGCACAAGCACAATCGCCTGTGACATACAGCGTCAGCGATTTTTCAAAGGTACTTCTCATATATTGATTGGCTCGCCACATTAGAAAATAAGTACATTGATTGTTAAAATCGAATTTATTTGGTTCGGTGGCAGTTAAGCAACCGCTTTAATGGCCTGGATGTTAAGGTAGACTTCGGAGCAATGCGGCTTGCGGCTTGCGTCAAGCTGCGGCTATCACGGTACTATAGGATTGAATGGACTGGCCGCATGCGACCATAACGTATTGCTCGGAAAGGGTTTTATACATTCTCATAGTTCCACGATAGCCGCGGGGCTTTGAGGGGCCGTATGCGGCGAGCCGCAGCTGCAAGCCGCATTGCTCGGAAGTCTACCTCTACAAGTCAATTGTAACATTGATGAAATGTGAATGACGTCTGGAAGGCGATGAATTAATGACAGTGTTCTAGACTTAGAAACGACATATACTTAACAATTATTATCATTTGCTTGCTAGCTTGTGTTGTTTCCAGTTCATTATTTTCATACCATTTTCTTCATTGCTAATAGGTGATTTGGAAAAGAATGTTCAGTTCATGCGTAAGAAAGATAAGATTACTTAAGTAGGTAATGCATTAGGAAATCGAGACAGGCACCAATAAATGTTAAAGTTTAAAGGATGACACACAAAAGTGACTCATCGCGCCAACCAGACTTACATAGGTTACCAGAATATATCTGGTCGCGTCTTCTCTTAACTTCAGCTTATCACTTAGACCACTCCCTAACCACTGTATAATCGTTCGTGTTAGGGCTCGAGTGCCGCCTTCCAATCGCGGAGTCCACAATTTAAGATCATAAAACCGAAGGCCGAATCCATCGGAAATCGAACCGGAGACAAAGAGGATTACCGGCCACTGAATACCGTTTTAGCTCTGCAATTTGGGAAGTTCTCGCTAAACTGTGGGTGGTGTTGCCGAATGATAATAGGTGTGGCGACCTCATTACGTTTGCATCAAATATTTTGACCTAGTTTAGCATCAGTTGCAAATTAAATTACGTAATGATAAGAACAACTCTTACCTTCCCTTCACCTGATGTTTCAGACAGTAGTTACTTTGATAGTGGCTGACTGTTTAGACCCGAGTTCACCCACTTTTGAACAGCCGGTAATCCTCGATTGATTTGACAGAAGTTTGTCCTATAATAATAATAATAATGTCTTCCTAGCCGAATGTCGACTACGGCGGCCTATCTCAACAGAGATTAGCCAACTGCGCGGCACATATTATACTGCACAAGTGTGTGCGCAATACACAGGTGCACACTCTATTCCTTAACTCTCATAATTCGGTGAGACGGCAGTCCGACATGACCGTAGAGAGATCAGGCGCAGGACCAACGGATTAACGTGCTTTTCGAGGCACGGGGGTGTTAACACCACCAACTTCCTGACTCCGGAGCTGTGTTTGAGTTATTTCAAGACAGAAAAACCCAACACTCTCGGCCTGACCCGGGATTCGAACCCGGGACCTCGTGGATAGTACCCAGTGTGCTGACCACTAGACCAACGAGGCAGTTTTTTTTGTCAATATGACAAATAATGCTAAACCGACTGATTAAAAATTAAACATGCGTTGATGGATTAAGGCTTAGTCAATATTCTCGGCCAATCTCCAATATACTTACACACACACTCAATAAATTCAAAACAAAACAGATTATTGAAAACATGAAATTTTTCAAAGAGCTGGTTCTGTTGTTTAGGAGTAAAAACCTTCTATGTAGGGCGAATATAGCTAACTACATTTGTGCGGTATATATTGTAGCCCTACGTACTACGGAACCTTGCAAAAATACCTATCATTTGCAAAATTTTAGATTGCGTCAAAATATACATAGATCTGTATGTTAGTACTGTGGACTTACAAACTCGTGACAAGGTGTTGAGAAGAACAGGCAAATACTTTCGTTTTTTAAATAGTTCAATCCAATTGTTGAGTGATACAACACGAGTGACACGACGTGTAGCAATCAATCCAAACAGAAAAAGATGTCAAGCAAACAAAATCAAATGCAGACATTAAAATTGCATTTATCTGTCCAGATAATCAAAACACAGTCCCTTTCCCACGGGTCCTCATTGAGTCATCTTCGACGCGTAATTTATTCGCTCATTGTGTCCCACTGTGTGGAAAACTACCTTGTTCCTTGGCCAATGTATAATTTTATTTATTACTCGCATTCAATTCTTGTAAAAACTAAACGCAGTATTGAGAGTTCGTGACTATTTACTTGTGCGAAAATTCGATACTGTTGTAATGCGCATGTCTGTCTATACTAAGTCATCATTATTCCATGTGAAAGAAGTTTATACTCCAGTAATCCTGGAAAACACTTCATAATAAAAAGCGACTTAATGACAGGGGAAGTGAAAAACATAAAGAATGTAGAGTGAATGCTTAATGTGTATAAAAATATTAATAATAGCATTTATAAAATTTACTTACTGTTACCACATGCATATTTTGATTAGAAAATCATAAATACATGCATAATTTGATTAAATCAAAAACAAAGTTACGACACTAGCGCCTCTTTAGTGGTCTATTAGAACTAGCACACAATTTCGTGTTCAATCATTGTTTGTTCTGATTTTTGAGGTAGTTTGCCTAAATCTAAGCCTTGATCTAAGATGTAGACTTTATAATTTGGTTGACTAGGATGATTTCTAGATCGAAAAAATATTAATAATAGAACAAGTTTTTAATCTTACCATATCTTCAGGAAACTAACCTGAGAGGAGTGCCTGCTTTGGAAATAGGCTATTGGTATGTTATTATGTTAAACAAGTTTACAAGCCTATGCGAAAATATTTGGATTGTGATTCAGTTGGGCCGTGTTAAAGGTGAGCTTGCGCTAAGGGCAGAAATCAGTGAGGGGTATCAATATCGATGAAAAGTGAAATCGGTATATCGGTGTACTTTCAAACGTATAGCTGGTTCTTAGTGCCTACCTAAAATTTAGCTATGTTTGCTCAGTGTGGAAGAAATACCTAATAAATGTACTATACACGCCAAAGTGAAGCTTTAGAAAGAAAGGTATGGTTCAGGTTGATACTCTTGTATAAATGTTTATATTCTGGTAGATAACGTTCTAAATATAATGTTACAATTACAGAAAAAGTTAAAAAAACTTATATTTGAGGTAGGTAGGTAGGGGAAGCTGGGTACACTTGTGCCCTAGGGGACACTTGGTAACCTTGATTTACGAATCAGTAGATTTAAATCGTGTAAAGCGTGTAATAGTTTTTTAGGCTAACTACACTAATTTATTTATTTCAATGTTAACTTTCTGTCATGATTTCTTTTGGCAGATGTCAAGGGTTTACAAATGGTGGTCGTCAAAAAAAATTTTGTGTTACAATATTTAATTGACGGTAAGTTGTGACTAGATTTATTGAATGAGAAGATATGAAACTGCTACCTGAAAATGATTTTATCTTTTCAGACGTTTTTTTCTGCAGATTAAAGTTACTTACCATAGAATAAGTGATAATTTGGTTTGCAAAGTAACATGTTTTATAACCTCAGTACGTATGGGTGGGTGGACTGCCTCGTTGGTCAAGTGGTCAGCTCGCTGGGTACTATCCACGAGGTCCCGGGTTCGAATCCCGGGTCGGGCCGAGAGTGTTTGGGTTTTTCTGTCTTGAAATTACTCAGACACAGCTCCGGAGTCAGGAAGTTGGTGGTGTTAACACTTGTGCCTCGGAAAGCACGTTAAGCCGTTGGTCCTGCGCCTGATCTCTCTACGGTCATGTCGGACTGCCGTCTCACCGAATTATGAGAGTGAAGGAACAGAGAGTGCACCTGTGTATTGCGCACACACTTGTGCACTATAATATGTCCTGCGCAGTTGGCTAATCTCTGTTGAGATAGGCCGCCGTAGTCGAAATCGGCTAGGAGGACATCATCATCATCATCACGTATGGGTAGACTTGGTCCTTTTCTTTAAGGGTGGTATGATCCCAGGGATCATGTGTATACCCCTATAAGGTTTCCTATATAAAAATTTGCTGACAATTTTAACAACAACTGTTTATAAATAGTAATAATAATAATAATAATAATGGTCAGTCGTTAATCCGAGTGCTCCTGAGAGTCGGTCTAGACCCTCGTCTTCGGCTTGCCGAAGTGGAACCCAAGGGGGTCTGCAGGACTCTCACCTCTGGCTTGCCATGACCGGCCGGCCAGAGTGGAGTCGCGAGAGCGTGATGCTCGAAGGGTGGATGTGGTTGCGTAAGTGGCGAGTAAGCACGTGATGCTGGAACCTCAGGGAGCGCGTGATCGTCGTTTAAAGACCAGGGCCACCTCTCCACCCTTAGCTGGCAACGCCAATGTTGCCCCTCAGTCCGGTGTATACGATTCACGACGCCAGGGGGGGCCCATTCAGTTGCTGGCGAGTCACCGCCTGCCAATTTATTCAGCATGAGGCTATGATCTAGGCAGGTGTCCCGTAGTCTCTCCCTCCATAGTCCTAATTACCCGGTCCACCTAGCACCCAAACCCATAACCCAGAATTGTTTCCATCCATATTCTGCAATAGTCCTACACGAGCCGGGGATTGTCCTTTGGTGTACTTTTATAGTACATACAGGGATAGTCGCCGGCTGGTGTCACAAAGCTTTTAGATTAATGTTGTCAAACGGGCCTCTGCGTATTGGTTTCGGCCCCATATACGCCATCCAAAGGTCCCGAGGTAGGAAAAGACACAACATAATAATAATCATTTTTATTTGGCACACGGCAAACAAAACACAAGGAATTATTTCAACATTATAAATGGGATTAATTGATTGATATGTTTACTACAATATTTTGATTTGTTTGTGTACCCTATTGATACTACGCCGCGCACACTCACACGCATACCTGCCTTATTTTTATTTGTTTAAAACGTACCGTGAGAACCCCGAAGATCGAGTCGACATCGAGACGTTCCCTATGACACATGTACTAGACTGACCAGAGTGCTTTCGCCGCGTGTGTATCCTTACAAACATTTCGAGTGATTGTGGCCTGTGAAGTTATACCTGAACCCTGAAAGCTGATGTGGCAAGTACCTAGCTATAAGTGCTCAGACCTGACGAATTTTCCACCTATCATTGTCGCCCTCCACGTGTAATCCACTGCCTAAACTCTCAAACATTCTGGTAGCAGAGCGTAGTTTTTTATTAGGACCCCTTATTAGTAACGTAATTTGTTTAATTGAGAGTTATTTATTTGCTACTTTCCTTTGTAATTTGAACAAAACGTCTCGTCATATACCTAACCTATTTACAGTAAATTCCTTAATACCATTCGAGTACAACCCCTTTTACATAAGTGTCGATTAAATCGATTAGCGCGTTAATTACCTACCCATTGAGTGCAAGTAAGGTGCGCGAGCGCTTTGTTTCCCTATTGATCACGCCATTACCGCGTGACCGCGTGCGAGTTGTTTACGAGTTACGTTTGCTATACCCGGTGCATCTGTGCCGTCCCTTACTATTTGTTCCTTTACGCATCCTATTGGAATCTTTTGTGAGTTTAATTTACCTACCTTGTTTCTTGCGATTTAAAGTTAGTAAAATGTCGGATACCGAAACCGGCAACGAGACCGTAAAGGCCGTACTTTAAATGGATACAGCTGAATACCGTGAAGCTATTGGTGAACTCCGTTATATTAGTGACTGGGTTGTTGATTCCCACCGAGTTCTTGAGACCTTTTCCTCCAATCGTATGCGAGCGCGTCTTTCCGACCTGCCGCTAATGTGCGATAAGTTTTCTGCCGCTTGTTCCAAGCTGTTAGGTAATCTCGATCCTGCGATTTATGAACAAGAATATGTGCAAGTTAAGAACGAGATGCGCGTAGTAAGGGACAAAGTAGACGACTTAAAAATTAAGTTAGACGAAATACGACCTTACCAATTTGAGACGTCCCGTACTAGCACCCCCTTCAAGGAGAATAAATCCCTGGCTATTGATAACCCGGCTAGTAAATTGCCTGACCTACCTATACCTAAGTTTGATGGCCGTCCCGATAGTTGGATCAGTTTTATAGACCAGTTTGATAGCGTGGTGGACAACCAGCCTAGCCTTACCCCGACTTTGAAGCTACACTATTTAGTGGGAGCCTTATCGGATGAACCTCGTCGATTGATACAACACCTCAAGATTGAGGCAGGCAATTACACCGTGGCCCGTGACCTCCTAAAACGTAGGTACCATAACCTTCGTGTTTTAGCGGATACCCACACAGCTCAAATAATGATGCTCCCTATTATAACGCCTAAACTTTCCGGGTTACGTGTGTCGTTCCTGAACCCCCTGCTTTCGACTTATCGATGCTTAGAGAGATTGGAACTTCCTGTTAAACATTGGTCATACCTATTAGTTCACTTATGCCTTGCTAAACTGCCTTCAGAGTTAAAATCGAGATTTGAACGTCGTTATGGCGATAATCCTAATCACCTCCCTACTTTTGATCATCTTATTACCTTTCTTGAGGATGAATGTAGGCACCACGACAATGTAGGTAGTGCTTCTGTCGTTGACACTACTACCCCCCCTACTGTGAGCTACCCTCGTTTGCCTTAACCTAACGCGCGTTCCCCACCTCCTCCAAGAGCCTTTGTTACTCGTACCTTTGCGACGACATCTAAATGTCACCTTTGTAATAGTACTTCGCATTACTTACGCGAGTGTCCCGATTTTATTCGCCTTCCTACACGTCAACGTGTTACTTTTGTAAAGGAAGCCCGACTGTGCTATCGATGCCTGGATAAACACTCCATATCCCAATGCACGCGAGATTATCGCTGTCGCACGTGCCGTCGTTCCAGTCATCACACGTTACTGTGTTATGATGACTTCTCTCCTGTGAATTAGGATCGCTTCCAACCAACCGCGGCAATCTCCACAAAGTCACTTAACGGACCGTGTGTCACCCCCACGTACTGAATGGCACCGTGTTCGTACCCCGCCCCCTCGTGATTCCCGTAGAGCATCACCTCCCCGTTCGGGCGGGCGATCCCCACCTGCACCCAACGGTAACCGTACTTATAATGCCCCTCTAGGTCAAAGAACCCAGGATGAACGTGCATTTCATCATAAGTACAATGAGGCCCCACAATTCAGACTAGATAGCCCCCCTTCCATACCCGCTTTTACATCTTTACCTCGTAATTCTCTCGTTCTTTTACTTACGGCCTTGATTCATGTTAAAACCTCGTCTGGATATTATGTGGAAGCGCGTGCCTTATGTGACACTGGTGCTCAGGGCTGCCTTCTTACTACTGAGCTTATAGGAATAATGGCCTCTGGTGGTTATGAACTCCGTAAGTGGATTAGTAACAGACCCGAGCTCCTAGATGATATGCCCCCGGATCATTTGCAACTTCCTCATTCATTCTCAGATCCAGATAATCCTCAGACTGTCGCTATTTTAGGTGTGCAATACAATCCTGTGAGTGACTCATTTACCTACAATTATACCTGTGATACCCATGATACAGTTATTACAAAACGCAAAGTTTTATCTTTGACTGCCTGTATGTATGACCCTTGTGGCTGGATATCTCCCGTCGTATTTTAGGCTAAGGAATTTATCCAACGCTTATGGATGTCAGGCTTATCCTGGGATGATCCTTTAAATGAACTCCTGTCTTTAGAGTGGACTGCATTTGTTCAGGACCTAGCGAAGGTTAGTGAAGTGGCCATTCCCCGACATATTCTTCCCAGAGGTTCCTCCTCCTTATCCCTTATGGGTTCTGTGATGCTTCTGAATTGGTATATGCTGCCGCTGTTTATTTACGTGCGGAACTTCCGTCTGGTGTTTGCTCCGTCCATCTTGTTATGGCTAAATCTAAAGTTGCCCCTGTTCGGACCCGTTTAACAATTCCCAAGTTGGAATTGTTGGGAGCTACTCTGCTCTCTAAATTACTTCATCACGTCGCTCTTTGTCTGCAAAGGTCGTCTGTGTTGACTTCGACCCATAGTTGGACGGATAGTAAAATCGTGTTGTGTTGGTTAAAAACCACTCCTCACCTCCTTCAGACTTTTGAGGCTAATCGTGTCTCCCAGATTAATAATAGTCCTACATCTAGTGAATGGAGGCACGTCCCAGGCTACATGCACCCTAGTGACTGTGCATCGAGAGGTATGTCAGTCACCCGACTGATCGACCGCTCCCTTTGGTTTTCACCTTTGTGGTTGACGCAGTCTCCCCGGTATTTCGGAACCTAACCCAAGTAGTGATCTCCCTGGACTACGTTGTTTAGTAGTCTCTGCCGATGTTCCTACCCCGGATCCCTCATTCTTATTAGAGCGGTATAGTTCTTTAAACAAGCTAATAAACGTGACTTGTTACCTAAGGCGGTTTTTATTTCCTAAATCTTACTCGTCCTACCTGAGCCCTGAGGAACGGAGAGACTCCCTTTTGTTTTTAGTGAAAATTGTTCAATTTACCTTCTTTTCTGATGAACTTGATCGCTTACGGCGTGGCGATCCTATCACTAACTCCCTGAGAAAATTAAATTTATTTCTGGATGACGGAGACCTAATTCGAGTTGGAGGCCGATTACGAAACTCCGATCTATCCTTTGACGCGCGCCATCCCCTTCTTCTACCTAAGAATGGTAATTTCGTGAACATCCTTATTTCACATTACCATCGCGAAAATGCTCATGCAGGTGTTAATGCAATTCTTGCCATGTTAAATAGAGAGTTTTGGATCTTGTCTGCACGCAGAGCTATTCAGCATGTGATTTTTAAATGCCTTCCCTGTTATCGTCTCAAGGCGGCTGTATCTCAACCCTTCGTGGGTGACCTACCTAAAGACCGCGTCACGGCTGCTAGACCGTTTGACGGTGTAGGTACCGATTTTGCAGGACCCTTTTTTACCAAAATCCAGGCCCATAGGAACAAAAGGTTAGTGAAAAGTTACCTGTGTGTATTTGTCTGCCTTTCGACTAAAGCCGTTCACCTTGAGGTTGTGTCAGACCTAACTACTGAAGCCTTCATTGCGGCCTTTTCCCGATTCGTGTCGCGTCGTGGTGTACCTCGCCTAATCGGATCCGATTGCGGTCGAAATTACATCGGTGCCAACAATAACCTGAAAGAGTTAGAGTGTTTCCTGTCTCAAAACCAGGCGGCTATTGGTTCTGAGCTTTTAAAGTGGAACATATCCTGGGTTTTCGATCCTCCTGTTTGCCCTCATTGGGGAGGTCTTTTTGAAGCTGCAGTTAAATCGGCGAAATCACACCTAAAACGAGTAGTAGGCGATACCCCCCTTACGTTTGAAGAGCTGACCACTGTTTTTGCTAAAATTGAAGCAGTTTTAAATTCACGCCCATTGTGCCCACTTTCTCCGGACCCTAATGATGTCGAAGTGTTAACTCCCGGCCATTTCTTAATTGGACAAACCTTAACTGCACTTCCGGAGTACCCTTATAAAGACGTAAAATTGCATCGCCTTACACGGTTTCAGCTAATCCAACAAATTACCCAGCACTTTTGGTCTCGCTGGCATTTAGAATACTTAATTACATTACAAATTAGAAATAAATGGACCTCTCCTTGTGATCCTCCTAAAGTGGGTGAGCTAGTACTCATAAAAGATGACAACCTTCCCCCTTTGCAGTGGCGTCGTGGACGCATTATTAATTTATACCCTGGCCAAGACCAAGTTGTTCGTGTAATAAATAATAAGTCAGCCTATTAGATCCCACTGCTGGGAAAAGGCCTCACCTCAACTATGAGGAGGAACGAGCCATACTTCACCACGCGGGCTCAGTGCGGATTGGTGGAGGGGTGTATGTAAGGCAAGTGACAAACCTTACTGTCAGAAGTTATCAAGCCGCCCTAGGGCCTCTGACTAGGCTTAACGACTAATACCACAGATATTAGCCGGGACCAACTGCTTAACGTGCCTTCCGAAGCACGGAGATGCTTGTCATGGACGTCACTTAAATGGTCGGAATGGTCACCCATCCAATCACGACCGCGCCGTGGGTTGCTTAACTTTTGGTATCACTACCAAAGCGCTGCCGCCACTGCGCCACAAGCACCACAAGTTGTTCGTGTGGTAGATGTTAAAACTCCTACCGGTAGCCTAAAGAGATCTTTGACGAAATTAGTTCGTCTTCCTGTCCAGTGAACTTTCTTTCCCTTAGCTTCCTAACCTTCTCGTAAACACTTGACGTGTTTAGGGCGGGCGATATGTTTACTACAATATTTTGATTTGTTTGTGTACCCTATTGATACTACGCCGCGCACACTCACACGCATACCTGCCTTATTTTTATTTGTTTAAAACGTACCGTAAGAACCCCGAAGATCGAGTCGACATCGAGACGTTCCCTATGACACATGTACTAGACTGACCAGAGTGCTTTCGCCGCGTGTATATCCTGTGAAGCTCCATACAAACATTTCGAGTGATTGTGGCCTGTGAAGTGATACCTGAACCCTGAAAGCTGATGTGGCAAGTACCTAGCTATAAGTGCTCAGACCTGACGAATTTTCCACCTATCATTGTCGCCCTCCACGTGTAATCCACTGCCTAAACTCTCAAACAGATATTATACATACATTATAAATTGAATGGAATACTACACTTAAAACCATGTGCCAAAAAGGTCCCCGCTCAGTATAAGTCGTGACAAGTTGAAAATTGTCACGACACTGATTTTCAGCGGGAACCTTCGGGCATGGTGTGAGCACATAAAAAACAACATAAACTAAAACAGGTATAAGTACGACAGGTATAAGGTAAGGTCGTAAATAGTCGATTTTATTTTTAGGACCAATGCCGCGGAAATACAAACCAAAAGAAGGCGCAAAAAAAAGAATACCAGTTGATAAAGTCAATCTTTAAATAGCTGTAGCTGCTGTTTATGTTTGATTTGTTTCTAGACTTCTTAAATTAGTAGTTTGAATATTAATTAGTTCTAAAGAGATTAAACCTTAATCTCATATTTGTTTCCGTTTTCGAAATTGAAATGCGTATGTGCATAAAATTTAAATAGAAGAAGCTGATTACAGATTTTATATTATTCTTTGGTACCTAACACTGTTTCTTTTTAATATTTTAGGATATATTACTCTTTACGGACATACGAGGGTCAAACTGAAAGTTCTTAGAACTGGCCACTTATAAACAATATAATAAAAAAAATATTCTAAAATTTGAAAATAGAACTCTTTGCCAATATTACTGAGTATATATTTCATTCATTTGTCATTTGTTTTACGACTTGGCGGCAAATTGAAAATTGTCTGTGTCACGACAAAATGAATTTAACACGAGAAAATTTTCGTGCAATGATTTTTTATGACTTTCGATGTCATTTAAGTCAACAAGAAAGTTATGATAGACTACGATTGGCCTTTCACGATGAAGCCCCATCTCGTGCGACTGTTTACAACTGGTTTAATGAGTTTAAACGTGGTCGCACTAATCTCACTGATGATGTACGTGAGGGACGGCCTTCTACGGCGACGACTGAAAATAACATCTGTGTTGTGCGGCGTATGATAGAGACTGACAAAAGAGTGACCTATCAGCAGATTCGGACAAGCTTAGGCATCGGTATGAGTCAAGTGCACAAAATCCTCCACGAACATTTAGCGGTCAGGAAGCTTTGCGCCCGGTGGATACCTCATAATTTGACTAAGGCTCAAAAACTCCATCGTGTGGGTTGGTGCCGTAAAATGATTGAAAGATTTAACGGAGGTGACTCAAATGCTGTGTTCGACATACTAACAGGTGACGAAAGCTGGATTTACTGTTATGATCCTGAAACCAAAAGACAATCTGCTCAGTGGGTGTTTCCTTTCGAGGAGTTGCCAACTAAAGTGAAGAGAGATCGAAGTGCGGGAAAAAAAATGGTGGCCTCGTTCTTTGGAAGGATAGGTCATTTCGCAACAATTGTGTTAGAGGATCAAAAAACAGTTTCTGCAGAATGGTACACTACCAATTGTTTGCCACTTGTCTTGGAAAAAGTTCGAGAGAAACGACCTCGCAGTAGGATCCTCCTTCACCACGACAACGCCTCGTCGCACACCGCCAAGCGAACGATCGACTATTTGGCGACATCAAACGTTGAATTACTGGGTCACCCGCCGTATAGCCCCGACCTCGCGCCTTGTGTTTTTTATTTATTTCCAAAAATTAAAGAAAAACTTAAAGGAGAGCGGTTTATGAATGCTGAAGAAGCGGTGGCTGCGTATCGCGATGCCATTGAAGAGACCCCTAAGGACGAGTGGGCAAAGTGCTTTTCCCAGTGGTTCCATCGCATGCAGCGGTGTATTGACGTCAATGGACAATATTTTGAAAAGATATAATAAAACTAATAACTGGCTAATGTAATCAGTTTTTGATTTTCTAAGAACTTTCAGTTTGACCCTCGTAATAAGGCTGTATCTGCTGTTGTTACCGTGTGTACCCTAAGTGTGAGAGTCTTGATCCTAGTTATCAAGTATCCCAACTGGTGGGAAAGAAGTCTCCTCTATATAGGGGAGACTTGTTTCCACCACCAGTTGGGAGACACATAGTAAATAGTTACCATACGACATTAAATTAAATTATAACTTTAAATATAACCAAGCCTTACCCTCTTTCATATACTTAGTGAATATATAAATCTATACATATAATAAAACTGTAAAATCGATGCGTTTGTACATTGAGTATTTTTACCAAAAACTAATTGAGGGTGATGCTAAAATAGTAACAGAATAGGAATCTACAACTTTTAATTTTTTTGTCTGTTTGTCTGTGTGTCTGTTTGTCTGTTTGTACACGCTAATCTCCGGAACTACTGAACGGATTTGAATGAAACTTTTTTATTGTGTAGCTATTGAATCTGGGCAAATACTAGGCTATAACTTATTTTGAAGATCGGAGTACCTGACGTGGAACCTTAGCAGTACACTTAAACTAAGAGAGATATGAAAGCAGCGCCTACATTCAGGAGCGTATACATTCAGGAGTTGATGGTGCTGACCTTAACGCTAAGTAGTTGTTGGATACTTTCACCCCAGACAGTTTGTCGAAATTTTGTTGAATTACTGTATAATTAATGAAAGATCGAAGTCAATTGGGACTATTTTTTTTACTACTTATCACTAACAACTAACGGAAATTGAACTATGAATAGAAGAATAGTATTTCTTACTTTACGTTATACGAGAAAGGGTAGGGAGGCTTTTGTCCTGCAGTGGGACACGACAAGCTCCTAATAATAATAATAACTTTACGATAGTAGTAACTTACAAACCGACCTGTGAGTAGGCTAGGGACACAAATAAATGCTAACCCGCATTCATCTATTGTGGTAGGACGGTTTGAGTCTGACTTTTTTCTGATCACTAAAGCTAAGGTTACCTATTTTTTTTTCCAACGAATTAAACTGCCTTGAATAAAGTAAACTAGAAAGTAAAAAAAATCCTTTACACTTTTACCAAGAAAGATATACGACAAAATTTAGTTTTGGAGTGGGTGTTACTGCCATGCGAAAGTTTCTTACCAAAGGAGGATGGCGAGGTTATAGTAACCTATCTAAAAAAGAGTGACTGTTGACCTTGATTTTTCATTCCTCCCTTCTCCTTACGACATAGTAGACTAAGAGATCATGATAGCTGGATGGCGATGGGAGTATAAAATATATATTTTGTATCATCGAGTCCACGCGTACGAAGTCGCGGGCAACAGCTAGTTCTTAATAAAATAACCTAATACAGTAAAAAGTAAAAAGTTAGAGACCCCAGTCCCCCGTAAAATAAAGTTCAACTATATTTTTATTTTAACCATATTTTCTTTCTAAAGCTTCACATTGACGTGTAAATCAGTTAGTAAAAGCAGAAGCAAAAATGAAATTAATCCTACTTTCCAAAAAGATAAAAAACATACATATCGATAGCTACAATAGTTTAGGGCAATGAGCTATAAAAATATCGGTGAGCTTTTTGACATCACTAGAGGAAGGGTGCGGTGAGTAGCGTATCTTTCTTGATCTTAGCGAGTATCTGTGTCTAGGCTGCTAAATATTTAAACTATACCGAAACCCTGCTGAATAGATTTGGGTTAAATCAAATAAAAGTACTTGCCTATAAGTTTTCTTATGGGACGAAACGTATTGGAGTTGTAACAGGTACATAACAGTTTTACTCATTTCGACATGTTTAATCATTTATTTTAACTATGTACTATTAATAAAATGATCTGGCGTACTTATTATTGTACTAATCAATCGAAATTAAAATAGCAAGACGATTAAAAAGTTTATTAATCTCATACATTAATAGCATTTGCACATCCAGCATAATAAAATATGAATAGATTTTTATTGATTGAAAAATACTTAAAATTAAATAAATTACAAAATAAAAAAACACTAAAATTTATTATAGACAGAGCGATGAGACTTAAAACTACTAAAACTAGTTTGTTTGTAGCTAAAAAGACGCTGTTTTTGTAATTGATCGCATCGACTTCATTCATATTTTTTTAAATCCATCTAAATAGATTGTGATTGGTGATTGATCTATTGCTGCACCTTAAAACTGTTTTTTTTTTATGTGAGGGATTACGTAATTTAAGTACGAACTGTCGTTAATGAAATTGATATATAAAATCGGTCAAGTTATTGATTTTGCTCACTTCACTCTGTCTATAAGATATAATTGACTAATATTATACATGTTGCTAATGGTATGTTTCATCTAAGTGAGTAGCCATACATAGCCTTGTCCAGGTACACTGGCATAGCAGAGAACAGTCTTCGGTTCGACTTTTTCTTCTGCGCGTCTTCTGGCAAGAAGTTCCAGATGATCAGGTCCTCGTCTGCTGTAGCCGTTGCTATAAAAACGAGAGGATATTTTTGGTTCTGGTTCGGTTCGAGTTAGAAAGAAGTTCGAAAATATGTTCAGCTCAGATATGTTTAGTCAAAAGTTCTAAACGCACATACACACACACACACACACACACACACACACACAAACGGATATTTTTGTACCCCCTTCTCCTAGATTCTGTCTCTATTATTTACCTTTATACTTTCACGTTCCCTACCCGATTAGATCAAGAGAGGAGAGCGCTGGTTCTTTGTAATACAGGCCCGAAGCCTAGCTCAGATGCCAGTCTCTCTCAATCTATTCCGTATTAAAATTGTTACTGTCCATTATTGTATAAGTTAGATTGATGGAGAATATTTTTTTTTTATTATTAATAATTTTATTTTCATATTTTATTATTCTCGAAGAGCAAAGTATCTTCGGTGAGAACGCTGCTCACGGGCCTTAGCCAAGTGAACTGCGTTTCCAGGGTTGAAAATGACAATGTAACCAGTATTCAGAATGGCAGCTTTTTGCGTGGTTATATTACTATCATGTACAGCTTAACCAGCACCAGTCAGAGGTTCCAAATGAAATGTCTGCTGCTCACCAAGCTTAGTCCCATCAGGACTGAAGATCATGGTCCGGACTCTGTCGAGGCCGCTGCGGCCCTCGCCCCAATGATCTACCACTGTCTCCGAATCACTCATCACTACCAGGTGGGAGCAGGTTTTGTGGTATGCAGCGGCTGGATCTAAAAAATAAAATATCTATTAAAGGGTCACCTTGCATCTCTTTATGATATACACAATATGTATACTTTACTTAGGCCCACTGGCATTAGTTCGGATTAGATAATTCGGAATGGCGCAAGTGGAACATCCGGATTAGCTAATGCAGACTTTCGCAACTGAGCTTTCAACTCAGATAAAAGGCCTTGAACAAGTCCGGATTAGATATTGCGGGCCATTAAAATCCATCTATAAAAATCGCCCTTGGGAATTGTCTAAAGGCGTCTGACGTGCTATCTTTCTTTTCTATAAGAAACTAAATCCTAAGGCTCACTTGCACACGTCCGGATCAGCTAATTCGATCTATATAGATTGAAATTACAGTTGCAAGATTGTAATTATTTTAAGCTTCTGAGTGAGCTCCTGAAAGAAATAAATTGTACAAATTTATACTATTGTGCGAAAGTGTGTCTGTCAGTCAATACAATTTATTTATTTGTTTCAGAAATCTATATATGTATGTATGGTTTTTGCACGGGCTTAGTAGCAGGCACTGACCTCTATAATATAAGTACGCTGGACTGCATACAGTCAACCTTAAAATGAAACCATTTGACTTTCACCATTTTGGCGCTGACGACTGTAGTCCACAGAACTATGTTGAATTGACATAAACTTATGTAAGTTAATCTATTTTAGTTACCTGGACACTCGGTGGGGGCGCTTTGATTAGGCACAAAAATTATCTGTTATTTCTTAGATAACCTTTAGTCCAGTGTACTTGTATTATAGAGGTCAGTGGTAGCAGGGGATTGCTTGGAAAACTAAAATTAGATAGGTACCGCTGTCATCTATTACCTGCATTCCACAAACTAAGCACCATTTCTCCAGTTCTGTGGCTGAACAGCATGCAGTCCAGGCTGTAGTGGCTTCGTCCCAGGTGCGTCTCCCGGACCTTGGCTGAGGCAGCGTCCCAGAAAGCAATGCGGGACTGAAGGGATGGGGACACTGCTCCTATCCCGAGGAGGGCACTTCGCCATGGGTGCCAGGTTAAGGTCTGAAACAAGTTCTACGAATACTACTGCTAAACAAATAAAGTTATCTTAACCGCTATAGTTTTCTTTTAAAGTGCACGATATCATGACTGCCTCGTTGGTCTAGTGGTCAGCACGCTGGGTACTATCCACGAGGTCCCGGGTTCGAATCCCGGGTCGGGCCGAGAGTGTTTGGGTTTTTCTGTCTTGAAATTACTCAGACACAGCTCCGGAGTCAGGAAGTTGGTGGTGTTAACACCCCCGTGCCTCGGAAAGCACGTTAAGCCGTTAGTCCTGCGCCCGATCTCTCTACGGTCATGTCGGTCTGCCGTCTCACCGAATTATGGGAGTGAAGGAACAGAGAGTGCACCTGTGTATTGCGCACACACTTGTGCACTATAATATGTCCTGCGCAGTTGGCTAATCTCTGTTGAGATAGGCCGCCGTAGTCGAAATCGGCTAGGAGGACATCATCATCATCATGTTTTTTTTAGATTTTTCAGGCCGACGGATAAGTTTTTAAAGGGGGACCTACTGAACCAAAAATTTCGACTTTAAGTTTAATATTTCGTAAATGGATTCATCGATTAACTGTTTTAGAAACCTTTAAGTCATTTAAAAAGACCAACTCAACGATATCCCACACGATGGGGTAGACGACGATGGTAGGTATACTCGTACATATACATATACCTACAAAAGGCAGTCTTTTAGTACTAACGGTCTCTTAGCAAAACTTTGGACAGCCAGACAGACAGACAGACATGACGAAACTATAAGGGTTCTTTGTCATGACTACGGAACCCTAAAATAGTTAATGGATAGGTGAATTCATAAATCCACAATTTACAAAGAATTACAATATGTGTACAATTTAGGAAGACTTGTGGCTAAAAATGATATATTTCAGACAATCTTAGCAAAAGGAAATTTTAATTAGAAGGAAGTAGCGTTTAATGTACACGTTCGTTGCTATGTTAATTAAGATGACAATCATTCAGAAATCTTAAGTCTACATTTCACTAATTTTGCCGTTAGTCTAGGACGCCAATAATGGTTGAACTACGAGCCGGCATTTATTTCCTTTGGTTCAATGATTGACATTTAAGTGATCCAGAGACTTGCAAAAACTGGCCCCTGTCCAGTCTAAGATTTAATTACTGTTTGGATGTACAACAGATGTCATGATAAAGTATACATTCCCATTATAAAATGAGCTATCAGTAAAAACTTCTATTGGATAATGCGAGTGCAGTATATAATGGTAATACACACCTCACCATGATGACATATGTACAGTCAACATCAAAAATACTAACACGATTTTGTTGGAAAGCCACCTTGTTCCCAAGCAGTAAGAGTTGATATCTGTGAAAAGTAGATCCATGTTTTTAAAGTCAACTGTACGACTCGGTTACGAGTGTGGCGCCACCTGTCAACTGATGATCTACCACCTTTTCATTGGACGACAGACAAGTCGACAATGTGGTATTTAACAAGGTAAAAGTTGTGTCAAAGCAGACATGAATGTAAGTTCAATGACAGATCCGAAATAATGACCAAGAGAAGTATGTTACTTTGGTACTGCATAATATAACATTTTTTTTATTGCACATCACAGTCAGCTTAGGCCCACTTGAGCACGTCCAGATTAGCTATTTCAGACCGGATTACCTAATCCGGACTGGTGCAAGTGGGCCTTATTAGACATTTACCAAATTACTATTAGTCTTTGCGATATACTTAATTGCACAGCAAAAAACTTATCACCTATCAATTTGTGTCATCAATTATACTATTTTTACATCAAATAAATTATTGCACTGCAAATATAGATATTGCTTAACAAAACTAGTTACTTTTAACAATTCGAAAATGTACATCAATACTTTTTCTAAAATTTGCTACTAAAAAGTTGTTTTATGTACAAAAATATGATTTCCACATCAAATATTACTAATTGCACATAAAATAAACCCGGGCGGACCTACATAATTAACCCCTCTTTGACTTATTCTTTCTAATAAGCATCTCAAAACTTGAACACCGCTATTAGTTTTGTCAGCGGAATGCAGTTTTTTTTGCAATTTTGGTTTGTGTGTATTCTGCAGGACTCAAAATCTGTTACACTGATTTTGAAGCTCATACCACATGTGTAGTCTGAAGCCAATCCAACCTAGACTAGGTTTCATCCCAATAAAATACAGAGATACAGGATCTCTGGATGAACCTATTTTATTGGGATTTGCCTCTCTTCACCATTATAATATGGTACAACTAAAGAGTCAATACTAGACAACACAAATAATTAGATTATTATACATGTAATAATGTTCAATGAAATGGTCAAACTTAGCTAAACTGCAGTAATTTGATGCTATGTTTTAAAAAGATATGAAATAATAAAAAAATATTTTTTAGTATGTTGAGTACCCGTGAGGTCACACAGTGTTTGCAGCTGATAACAAATATTGGTGATGATTATGATGATAAATCTGTATCCACAGGCCTACAACCTAATCCGATCTTTCCGATCCGATCCGACTTGCAAATTGCAATAATTAAATCTTTCAGGAGGCCTAATTTGAAAGCTATCGAGATTTCTATTGCAAATTCAAAGCAACAACATATAAATTGACATTGTGTCAATATTTTAAAAATTATCCCTGCCTGCCAGACGTCAGTTTTAAAGTAAGTATTATTACTTTCCTGAGAGCTTTTTTCTCGTCGCCTCTACCGCAATGCCTGAAGAGCAGGTTATATAACCAGTGCGTCCTACCTGTCATGACCTACGGGGCCGAGACGTGGAACTTGACAGTCAAGCTGGCCCACCGACTGCATGTCGCTCAGCGAGCTATGGAACGGTCTATGCTGGGGATCTCGCTAAGGGATAGAATCCGGAACGAGATCATCCGCCAAAAGACGAAAGTCATAGATATCGTTCAGAGGTGCAGTAAGCTGAAGTGGCAGTGGGCTGGTCATGTCTGTCGCAGAACCGACGGGCGTTGGAGTAGGAAGGTTCTCGAATGGAGACCACGTCTCGGGAAACGTAGTGTTGGACGCCCCCCTGCTAGGTGGACCGATGACCTGAGGAAGGTGGCCGGTGGTGGCTGGATGCGAGAAGCGGAGGACCGTGAAAGTTGGCGCCGTCTTGGAGAGGCCTATGTCCAGCAGTGGACTGCAATAGGCTGATATGATGAGAGCTTTAACTATAGCAATAAAAGCATTTGAGATAACTTGCTGGCATGTGTGCCACCCACTGGCCTACTGCTTAACTGAATCGCTTCCAAAATATCTTTGAAACTGAAGTAAGCCAAGCAATAAGACGACAGGTTGGAAGTCGGAAGAAAGCGATCGAGTTAATGCGGTAGGCCTGCTGCAGATAGTACTTGTAGTCCTACAAGTACGTGCGTGACTTTCCTGCATCAATACTTGCGGGATCCCCTTCCTGGCAACACCACCAGTCCCTGCTGACATCTAGCATGCCTCGTCCATTGTCGCGAAGCAGGAGGTAGGTCTACTGATAGTAACTATCTTGACAATCAACTTGGAGTTGAGGCTTGAGGTCAGTTCCAACCCTGGCCAGCTCAGCACCAGCACCAGGGTTGAGTTGACTGCTGCCACGTCCGCGTACCGCGGGTCAGGTGACACCTTCACGACGAGGATGGCGGTGCGGATGACAGGCTTCGAACTGATGACGCAAGCAGACTATCATTCCGGGACAAGCATACTTGGTTATTAACCTTGACAATCCACTCAGAGTTGAGGCTTGAAGTCAGTTCCAAACCCGGCCAGCTCAGCACCAGTACCAGGGTAGCGTTGACTGCTGCCACGGCCACGTACCGCGCGTCGGGTGATACCCTCACCACGAGGATGGCGGAGCGGATGACACGCCTCCAGCTGATAAGGCGAGCGTTGCGGTCGAAAGACACCATCATGCCGCGGGAGCAACCACTGGAAAGATTTACACAGGACATGTATGTATTCTCCTCCCAAATTAAAGCTACCGCGGCCAATCCCAACAGAGATAGGTCAGATACGCAGGACATATGTGTGCGCAATATACAGAAGCATTTACTCCTTCGGTCTCAGTTCAGTGACACGGCAATCTGACATGACCGGAGAAACATCAGGTACAGGACCAACGGCTTACTTACTTTCTAAGGCACGAGAGTATTCACTCCACCCACTTACTGGCTTCTGAGCTGTTTCACAAACAGTAAGACACAAAAACACAGAAGCTCATATCGGCCAGACCCGGGATTAAAACCCAGCACCTTGTGTATATAAGCCAGCGTGCAATTAAACCAACGAGTCAGTCAATTATCATAATAGCTTTAGATTAAATGACAGTGATAACAATGTTGACAGTCTAAATATTATTTGTGTATCACCATGCAAGTTCGGCACCGTACTGGGGCATTCTATCAGGCTCTCATACTCTGAAAGTCAAGTTAGGGGATAGAAAGAGAACTCACGTTATAAACGAGTTTCCCGTGGGGCTCCAGTCCAGCGCCGTGATGGTGCAGTACTCGTCATCGCTTCGGAAGCAGCGACAGCAGTTCCCGCCGACCGACTTGCTCAGCAGGTTGTTGTGGATCTCCACCATCTTCATGTCTGTTCCTAACTGGGAAAATAATGTTTAGTTCGAATAGCACTATTGTCACATTGTATTGTGTTTCTATTCGTTCCTTTTGTTGTCTTGTGGATGGTTGTTTGGTCTTATTTTTGGTCACAAATGCTCTATTAAATATTCTATGGCCAGAGTTGTTATATTAATACTTTTTAATCAGCCTGTATGATTTTATTGGGATAGTTCCTAGGTCTAGGGTGGTCTAGGTCCCTTAAACGCTTCCAACAATCCCTGTCCATCGTTAACAACTTTCATCTCCATTTGGGTTGACCTGTTAGGTGAGGACCGTCCGTTGGCACTCTTAGTGTGGAAGTCTGGGCCTATCAGTCGAAATATTTAGGTTAAGAGGATAAGTAGGTGATGAAACTGATGTCAGCTTATCGACGATTTTGTATGGAGACGTGAATTTTTGTTTGCGATTTGGATATTGGTCCCATAATAAAATTTGTTGTATTTGAGCACTAAAATCAGCTCATAAAGGTTTTGCATTGAAAAATAATATTGTATATCACTAAAACCAATATAAAGAATGCTACTCACAATAAGCATATCTCCCCTCGGATCGAATTTGCAGCACTGAATCTCATGCTGGGCAAAGCCCTTGTTGATCAGGCTCTGGGTCCTCCAGCTCCACTTGTGGTAGTTCTTGCCTAGAGCTGCTACCAGAATGTTGTCGTTACTCCAGTCTAGGAGTTCGGGGACTGAAAACAATATACCTCAATATTAAATATATTGTAAAGGTATTAACAACCTCCGGATTTTGCGAAAGTATGTTAAAAATATAAAACTTGACAGTAGGTATCGGAATCCGAAAAAGGGCAAAATATAAGTGATTTCTTTCGTGAAACTAGGAATTTGAAACCTAATTTTGGATCATTATTGAGCTAAATATTATTAAGTTGTATTATGAAATATTTTCGGTACAAGAAATCAAAAAGGCTGCTGTGAAAGAAAATAAAAAAAAAGAAATATTAGTATTACTTTATTAGTATTATTTTAGTATTACTTTCCAAGGTACTCCGAACTGAGCTCGCGTGGTGAAGTATGGCTCGTACCTTCTCATCGTTGAAGTGAGGCCTTAGCCCAGCAGTTGGATCTATATAGGCTAACTCTACTTTTACTTTTACTTCCCAATGTAATTCAAAAGCTAGACCAAAGTTCAAAGAAACATATTATATTCGTTAAGTTAGTGAACACAATCACAATTTAACTTAAACTAGTTGCAATCCCGAATCGATTCTCATTAAAGTGAGTGAGATATTCATGTTTCAAACCGTTCCTACTAAATAATTAAAGGAGCCTTCTAGTTCAAAGTAAAGTCGCTAACATATTTACATTCCTTGTGTTTCTGCCGTAATTAAGTTACTAAGTTTACAAAGTCAAACAGTGGTCATTTCGAAAATATACCTTCCACTTAAATTGTATTTTATCCTAGTCGCCTAAGATAGGCAGATATACAAGGTGTCCGAGTTTTGACTATCGATAATTAACCAAAATTAAAATACATTTTTCTATTGAATGTTTTTTTTTGACAATTTTTTTTTCATTTTTGTGTTTAGTTTTGTAATAGGTTTAAAAAACTATTAAACTTTTTAAAATGCTTAGCAAGATTTATTTAAAAAAATCCTCTATGACGGTTAATAATTTTGAATTGATCTTTATTTCACTTGATAATCCATAGCGTTACCTTCTAAAAGAATCATTTTCATAACTTTTAGGACCTCCAGATCAGATCCATAGAATTAGCATTTAAAAAAAATGGCTGCTATTTTAACAGGGGGGGGGGGGGAGTTAGACACCCAAGGTGAGGGTTTTTTGTCGATAACATTTGATGATGAATTAGCCCATAAATTAGCGCCAGTCGAAACCCGGACACACTGTATAAAATATAACTGGTTTTATAAAAATACTGGCTCAAAATATAACTCAAGATGTCATACCTTTTACACTTTTACCTTGTTAAGGTGACCTATGTCCAATTTATCCTTTCCTAATTGGTGCATCTGATGTGTCAAGCATGATGTGTATAACCAATTACGAATATAGTTTATGCTAGTAATATACTCGTAAAGGGCAAAGTTTTTAGTTTAACTACATTGTGGTATAATAAACATTTTAGTTAGATACGGTCGGCCAAGAAAGTGATTTACCAGTTTGGATAAAATTGCAAATGTTAAGTAAAATAGCGAGAAGATTGAACTCACTCATGGAGTTTTATTACTTTTTTATTTATTTATTGAAACTTTATTGCACACCTTGTACAAATGGCGGACTTAATGCCAAGTGGCATTCTCTACCAGTCGTACCTTTGGGCTAAGCAGAAATTAATAGTGGGTAGTGCGAAAAAAAAATATTTTTCTTGTAGTTAGTTTTCGTTGATTGGTGTTACAAAAGTAGGTTGTGGTTATACATTGCCCAATCGTTTGAGGGTGGTGAAGTAGCTTAATACTTATTTTAGCTATAGCGTAGTAACCATAGTTATTCTCTATTCGGGTTTGGATCAAGATTTCAACTCTTAATGTTGGCGGGTTACTACAGTACAACAGTGTATCTGTCACCGTAAGATTATAAACATCGTTCGATTACAATCTATCTCGTGAGATTGTGAACTGTCGAAAAATTGTGAACCGTAACATATGATTGCAATTTGACGCATTATTTATCGCTGTATTATAATCTATCGAAGTGAAACTGTTTAGTTACAATCTGTCCCGCCTCAAATTGTCAACTGTCCGAAAGCTCTTCCTGATTGGACGGTCTTATTGTAAGAGCGACCAATCACGACCAGCCGTTCTTTGTCCCCGCAGAGTTAGAAATGAAATAAATACTAAAACAAATATTAAAACACGAAAAATTCCTGTAATTTAAGTTATGTTCGGAAACTAGCATTAACTTCAAACTGCTTTTTTTTGGTTAATCACAGATTTTTTTACGTCCACAATAATTTAACATAACTAATTCTATAGATATAAGTTATTTTCAACACGAAATTAATTTATAATTACGAAAACACAGTAGTTTACATTCAACAAAAAATCAAATAACAAACAAATATGTCGAGTGCCGGGGCGGCGGGGGGCACATAAAGTTCAACCAATCAGCGTCTGAGATGCATTCCGTTCTACGCCGGTTCACAATTTGACCGCTTCGCATCGATAGATTACAATATAGCGAAAAATAATGCGTTAAATTGCAATCATATGTTACGGTCCACAATTTTTCGACAGTTTACAATCTCACGAGATAGATTGTAATCGAACGATGTTTTTCTTACGGTGACATATTTATATCATAATACACGATGCATAAATTTAAACAAATCTTCTCATATAATAAATAACAGTAGCCCAGTTAAAGTAAACTCTTTCTTGTGAAAGTTTTTATGAATTGGATGTGTAATTTTTGTTGTATGTAGTTATTAATTTTCGTATGTCTTCATAATGGCACTCACTGTAAAAGCGTTGGATAAGCTAATTAGTCACTTAATAAGATGTTCTATAAGACAGCTTTTTATTTCCATAATAAACAAGCGCCGTGCCGACTCCGATACATTAGTTCCCCAGCTCGCCCTTGAGTAGCCCGGCAATAAGGCTGTGCGTACCTGTCGATACCGGGATTATTATTAAATAGAAATATTGCATATCTGTCTGCGTGGTATTTCTCCCAGGTAATGTCACATCTTTTGTCTTGCCTTCCGTGTGCCAACACTGGCCGGTTATGCCTATACCTAAAGAAGTTAGGCTTCACTTGATACCTACCCTTGAACTACTGTTTAACTGACTTTAATTTATCACGATCACGATTGCAATTCCAAAGCAATGACATGTAACTATATACCTGGTGCCCTGGGGATAGCAACAGGTTATGTGGAACCTTAGCAATCAATGACCGCCTTGGTATAGTGGTTCGCGCTCTAGACTAAAAACAGATTTTACGGGTCCAAATCTCGCAAGGGACAAATGTTTGTGTGATGAGCACGAGCATTTTGCCTAAGTGATGGATAACGCTATCCGTTATCCTAGTTCCCATTGTACAAGCTCACGCTAGTTTAGTTAGTTTGGGGCAAAAATTGTCGATGTATACCCACTAAACCTGGTTCCTCAGTCCGCTTAGCGAAACGACGGAGCGCTGTTAGCATGCACTTCTCTGACGTTAGTATGAATGCTATAACTTTCCTGAAAGCTATAACTACTGCTATTTATAATAAATCACGTTAGGGGTTGACCTGCTGAATTTAATAATGCTATCTTAGTCGCTGAGTATCGATCCTCAAAATTATAACGCCAAAATCGACACGCAATAAAAAGAATATAAAATATGATCTTACAAGCAGCATAGCTGTAAGTGGGCAGGTCCAGGATGCTGTCAGCTGAGGACAGGTAGCTCTGCTTCCTAGGGATGCAGGGCCAGCTCTGCACCTCGTCTCGTTCCGGTCTGCAGCCACTTCTCAAGGGTTCCAACCCGAAGGCTTCGTCCAGATAGCTGGCGTATTTCTTCTTTTGCAAGTGTTTCTTGTACTGTGAATATAATAATAATAATATCGACCAGATATAACTGTCATTGACAAACAAAATAAAATAGCCCATATTATTGACATCGCCGTTACTAACACAAAACCATAACCGAGAAAATTAATAAATACACCGATCTTAAAAACGAAATATTAAATGTCTGGAGAATGGATAAACTTGTCCTCTCCAGCACTCGAGTCATCCCAAGACACCTACTCAGCGCCCTTCGCAACCTCGATATACCAAAGAATACTTACGAGTATATGAGTATGCAGAAGGCTGCGATTCTCAATACGTGTATAGTCAGAAAGTTTTTGCAGGACGACTCGAATTCCACAAACTTGAAGTGCAGTTCACTTGGCTTAGGACCGTGAATCTGACACTATAATAACCGAAGACAGGTGGCAGAATCTGTCTTCGACACAGAAAACTGTATACACAATAATAATTATAATTTATTTATTGGGGCTATAGTCCGGCGGTATATAAGTATGTGCGGGTTTCTCCTGCCCGGTGAATGCCAGACGTGCCGTGGCGAGGAATGCTAGATGTCAGTGAGGAAGGGTGGTGTTGCGGGGATGGTGATTTCTTATGTCAGTCGCGTGCTTGCACTTTTAGTGGTGCGTAGAAAGGTCGCACGAAATTGTCAGACTATACAGGGTGTTGTTTTGGTCAACAGCTTCCGACTCAGGGCTAGTAGTATTTATAACACTGATACCAAAAAAAATATTTAAAAATTAAAAATGTTTTCATAAAAAATCGATCGGTGATCGGCCAACTTTGTATGAAGAAGTCCATTTTTTTATTTTTTTGAATATTTTTTTAGCATTAGTGTTATAAATACTACCAGCCCTGAGTCGGAAGCTGTTGACCAAAACAACACCCTGTATAAACAGCTTTATATCAGAGAATCTTAGATAATTTACACTTTGATACACTTCGCCAAATCAAAGCTGTAACAGAACATATCTTTCCTCTGACTCTTCACAACAGATAATAATACTCGTATGTAGGTATACTCGATTTTCTTAGATTAAATTAGGCTAGTAAGTTTTTCTGAAAAAACTTAGCACAGATTTTTCAAATACTTGGCAATAATATTACGCTGCTTATTTTGACTGTCATTCATTATGACAAATTAGGTACCTACCTAATATCGTTTTGAATTAGTTTTATTTTATTTGACCGTTATTTCTAAGTATTGAAAAATTAGCCCTTAGGTAAGTACTTTCATTTTACATTCCCTGATATTCGAAACAAAACACCCACCCTTATATGGAACGTCAGCAAAACAGTATTTATTTATTCCTTCCATCATAACACAGTCCAATAATTTATACGAACGTCTAATTACCCAAATGTCAACGTCCTGATCACAGCTAGCTGCCCAGGAGCATCGCCGGCGCATTTCTTGGAACTCGGACCGCGGTGCCACGAATCGGTCGACCCGCGGCCGTTGCCCGTTCGACTGAAACAAAACTCTTTTTGTCACCAGAATACCATCCTTAATTAGCCAATTCCCTGAATAACACCACACATTCGCCATAAAAGCAGGCCGATTTCTCGGAAAAATTACTCGTAACCCCACTGAACTTAACGCTTCTGGCTACCAACGTCGAGTTTCCAAGAATGTTACGTTAACTACTTCTCAGAAACATAAATGCTAATGCCACATTAATATTGAACCTATCGATATGAGCGAATGGCAATAGACAGACAAAAAGCGTGATATTCATTTACACATTAATCCTGACTAGAAATTTACCCCATAGGTATGACGAGGGAATCATGTAAATGTGTATTCCTTCGTAAATTCTTGGATAACGAAGTCGAATTCGTGGAAAAGTGGAGTGTTGCCATATCCTGTGTCTGGGGTACATAATTGTGGTTACATAAGTACGTAATTAATAAACAACGGCTAAAGTATTATGCACACTCACGCACAATCCTGTCAAGAAATTAATTAAATTAAACGTAAGGAATAAATGAAAAATATGAAATATTTATTTAAATATTCATGTGTAACAAATGATAGGTACTTAAGATATTAAAATATGGACTGAAAACTGTAAAGGTCTTCTACGTCTTTTACGATATTCTAATAATATATGAATGTAAGCACGATTTAAAAAAAAAAAGAAAATAAATTACACTACTGATGGTGCCTGAATCTGACACAGCGACAAGGTTAACTGCTAGTTATTATTGGACCTTACTTTATCTACCTAAAGTCTTGGAGTCTTAGTTGGAGAAACTAAGTTTGGGAGATAATATGCCAATTTTAATGTATTGAGATTTAAAAAAAAACTCAATTATTCGTAACTTTTTTATTATTTGTTGGTGTAAGTTGTTTAAAATAAATCGGAACTATCTCAAAATATTGTTAAAACAAATTACGCAGTATAAAAAAAAAATGTTCAAATAGTGAGCAAATAACCTCATTAACACATTGAGCGCCATGGTGGTCACCGGTGACCCCCAAAAATCATTTTTCTATTGTGTCTAGTTTCGTGGCAGTCGAAGGCTTAACATGTAAATTTGCTATGGCAGGTTTAGATCCATTTACCCTGTATTTATTTTATTCCTTAGTAAGTACCTACAATGAGTTCATATAAAAAAACATTTAACATTTGGGTATATATTAACTTTTAACTGACAGAAGAACATAGCGAACCTAAAAGGGTTCTTTGTTGACTACGAAACTCTGAAGAACCTAGTTCTAAATTAATTATCTAGTCCATTGGTCAGTGTCCGGCCCCCAGTTGTTCTGCGTAGGTAGATAGCTAAATCAGTTGAATTAATTTATTTGACCCGCGCTGTAGGTACGTGTGTGGGATTCGCACAGAAAAGAAAGAGGATTTACACGGAGTATTTGTAATATGATGCCAACTTTAACAATTGTTTTTTCCTTAAATGATTTTTAACCGATTTCAAAAAAGGAAGAA
The DNA here is from genome assembly GCA_949316185.1 of Pyrausta nigrata. Lineage (NCBI taxonomy): Eukaryota > Metazoa > Arthropoda > Insecta > Lepidoptera > Crambidae > Pyrausta > Pyrausta nigrata. The sequence continues at coordinate 3,739,868 of OX438943.1, forward strand.
GTTCATATTTCGACAGTATGTTTTTGTATATTTGTTCACCGATTTCTCCGTTAATTGCGGACCAGTTTTCGAGTTTTTGAAATAATCTAGGAAGCTGTGAACACATTTTTTTTTCAATTCAAAGTTAAAAACTAAGCTTTGACTAGCTTGAACGTTAACTATTAACCTTCGAACATTATTTTTTGACACTTTTGTTAGTCTTAGCCAGCTGATAATTTGATGACGTCACTGTTTGGACCAATTAGTATATTTAAAAACAAATAACATACAACAACTCTTTCAAACACTATTTGCATAAACAGACTGTTTATTGTCAATAATAACGTAAAGTTTTGTCCTCGTAAAGTACATAGTGATTCAATTGAAAGGTTTTAGTAAACATCATAACATAACAATTATAGTTAATTTAGGCATGTTAAGACGCCGGAAAACGTGTGAATTCAATGTTAGATGTGGCTTAAGTTTTAGTTTATGAAATTGGCGCTGCATTTTCCAATCTTGATTTATTATATTCTAAAAATTACATAAAAATAAACAAAACCAATAGTTGTGCAATCGAAAGTTTTGTTTTGTAATATGTTCTTTAGTGATTGAGACCCCAAAGTTCATTCATTCCCGTGGGATTACTTAATCCCGCGCAGGATTTTAGCGCCAGATTTATAGTTTGCGGGATCCAGCAGATTAATAAAAACAGTGGGAATGGGATCCCGCGGAAATGCGTGATCCCGTTTTGCGGGATTGCAATCCTAGACAGGTTGTGTTGCGGGCTAGGGGATTTTCTAGAACAGTCACGAGCAATGGACGCTTATTTTATCTTATATTCATAGGGGCCATAAGCATTGACCCACGGAGCACCTCGACCTACTAGGAGTTTTTGTGACTCCCCATACCTCTTCAGAGTTCCTTAAAAACTTTCTGTATAAATTTTACTGTCTTTAGGTCTGAAGAGCCTATAGTCTTCCGAATCTGGATAAACCACTCCAAGGGGTCTTTTTGGAGTGGCTTAACGCTATTCGGGTTCTAGCCAGTGCATCGCATTCACACATCAAGTGCTTCATGTCTTCTGGCTCTTCCCCACAAGCTATGCAGCTGCCGTCCTGAGTTAAGATCATGGCACACTATACCGGCACCGCAACAGCACGGCTGCAGCACGGCGTCGCCTCGAATTCACAAAATATATTGTACGACTCACAAATTAATGCTCTTATTTGAATGGCAAGTTAATGCTGGGTTGAGGCGGTGCCGTTGCGGTGCTGGTATAGTGTGCCATGACCGTTAGTCCCATTCTGAGACGCATTTTATTTGTGGCGTATGCCCAGTTAATGCCCCCAGAAGAGGTCTCGAGTGCTGGCGGCTGTAAGCATTAGGTACCTATTTCAACCATTTTCTAAAATTCAGATCAAGAATGGTCCAGGATAAATGCCCTGGATCACTCTAAAGCCTTTTTAGAGTGATCCAGGGCATTTATCCTGGACCATTCTTGGGCATGTTTGGCCTTGGACGCTTTCTCGCCCTCGCACGTTTTGTAGCGGCGCAGGAGGGTCGCGCATAAATTTGTCGGACATAGCATTCGCATGACTGTCGTTAATATGCTATAAGTCTACGCATGTCAACCCAAATCAAAATTCTTAGCAAATATTATTACTTCTTTGTATCTATGCTTGTAAATCGTCCCTAACACTTATTTCTGCGGTCTCGATCTCATAACGATTGCTTAACTAATATGAAACGTATTGGTAGCGATTTGTTAAGTGTGTAATTCAAGAAAATTATAGCATTGAATAAAGAGGTACCAATTATTATGGATTAAATCGTAACGAATTAAGTTTAATTGCGATCGGAATGAGAAAATGTAGTATTTATTACAAATGAAATCTTAACTGTTGGTCGTACCTTTTGTAAATAAATAAGTTCCACATAGCTTTGTCTGGTAAGATTTGTTTGTGAAAGTATTCACTCAGAAGTCACTGGAGAAAGATTTGCGACGAATAGATTCGATTTTAGACAGTTTATCAGTCTGTGAAGAGTAGGTATGGTGATGTCCAACTCTGTTCACTGTGCATCATTTTTGTTGCAAACTTAAATATAAATAAGGACGGTTTTCTTTTTATACTTTATATAAATATTTAAATATATTTTATTCTCAGTATATGTAGGACTGTCTGTATTTGTAGGATTCGGGTTTGTTAATTAACAGACTATGTACAAAATATGTACATGCAATTTAAATAAAACATAAATACTTTGATTATGTAACTATTTCTTCTAATAATTATTATGTACTTACATTTTTTTTCCTTAATGCTATCCTTTCCATTATTCAATTGATTTGCACAAATAAATCATAAAATTACTTGACTATGTATCATAAATTATTTCTAATGTTCTTCTTCTTCTTCTTTGTTATGGCGAGCGAACATAAGTCTATTTCTAATGTTACTAATAATTCTAGTCCTGTGTCACTTTAATTTTAGAGCTACCCGCTGAATATTATTTTTTTATCATAGCTAACTTAGGCAATCATAAAGCAAAGATTTTACCTTATTCAGCCGAATTAGTAAGTATTTTGTGATATCACAATTTTGAAACATCTTGTATGTAATAATCAAGTATCTTGTATATCAACAAAAAAGCTAAAAACAATAGGAATTTTAAGTATCTCCTGAAACAGTTGGGTATCATACTTGCCGTGTAAATGCTGCACACGTGTCATTAACGAAACTCTGTCCATAGTGTGGCATATTAATTATGTTCGCTCTAAGAAGAAATCTTCACTTCAGAGGTTCACTCGCCGTAAAAAAGATAAAGAAGGATTCCTTTAAAAACATTCTTCTTACCTACAATACACTAATTCTTATTTAAATATATAAAAATTAAAACTGACCTAATGACTGACTGACATATCAATGCACAGCCCAAACCGCTGGGTCTAAAGACTTCAATAGGTTCCTTACGAGGTATAGGGGTGCACTAAGAAAAGGTTTTTGGGAGTTCATCTCCTAAGGGGGTAAAAAAGGGGAGGGGGTAATTTTGGATTAATTTCCGTCAATTATGGAGCTGAATTGATAAAATGTGGTATTTAGCTATTTGGTTAGAAATGAAGACGGGCGTATTTCAGGATTTTTTAAATTTCAACCTTCAATGGGATGAGAAGAGGAAATTCGACATTTACGCGAACGAAGTTGCAGATTTGTACTGGAAATATATTTAAAACCTTAAGGGTACCAGACTGCGAAGACTAGCCAGCTCAGACCGGTAACCGCGGCCACTAAAGAAGTTTAGGGGAGGCCTTTGCCCAGCAGTGGAACAAAAACGGGTAAGTAAAAAAGAAGGGTAAAGGCTAGCGGCAACAGCATCCTGAAATCCAGACTGGCGCAAGTGGGCTTTTAACACAGATAATAGGCCTTGAATAAATCCAGACTAGCTAATTCGAACTAAAATGGGCCTAAATATATTTCCAGTTGAAGTTCTTCGGATTCGGAGACTTGTTAGCCAAAACATAGATGACCTTCATTGCTCATGTTCACTCGTAAGTACCCGTGAGTCGTAATTGGCATCAGCCATTGAATTGCGAATGCTCTCAGTGGACAGGGGCAAAAGCCAGAGCTGTGTCTGGTGCTTTAGAAACAACGGTATCTGTTTATAGCACTAATAAAATAAATTTGTTTTGAGGCTAAAATATATTTTACACTAATTGTAATTCTGAAACGACGAAGTAGGTAAATGAGAACAAAAAATCGGTTAGGTAAACTTAAATACACAATGGTATATTTTCAGGGTCCCTTACACAAAGGATACAAACGGGCCCCTATTACTAAGCCTCCGCTCTGTCTGTCACCAGGCTGTATCTCATGAACCGTGATAACTAAGCAGTTGAAATTTTTACAGATAATGTACTTTTGTTGCCACTATAACGAACCCACGTCCCTTCGCTATCCGGGCGAGTGCTCTTACCAACTAAGCTACGGAGGACGTTAGTCAGCCGACGAATTTTCGTAAGTGCTTGCTACGCCAGTGAGCCGGCGTTCGGTTTCATCAATACTTGGGGAATGTACCCGCATGCTTACAGTTATTTTTTAAATAATACTTAACCGGCAAAAACGGGAGCAAAACCGGTGTTCTCCGCGCGTCCGCACGACCTCGCGCTCAGTTCAACCACTAATATCTTTATTGGTTGTTGTGTTATGTACACATACTATATGTCAAAAAATTTGTTAATAAGTCAAGATTAATTAATTATAAAAACAGTAATGATATCGTTTAAACAGAAAAAGTTAGAAAATATTTTGTCTCGGTCACACGATTGTGGTAGATTCGTAAACGCGACATATAAAGCCTCATAGCATCAAAGAGCCTCAACTTTCTTAATGACCCTACGGAAACTTTAGTTTCATTACAGCATCATTGGAGGAGAAATGCTATTCTTATCGCTTTGATACAGAAAATACAGACACTTGAATTCATTAACTTTTTTCTGGCGACCTTTTGAAGAAACCCTTCATGGTAAAATTTTAAAGATAATAAAATGATTTAGATGTAAGTGTTGAATATTCAGTATAAAACCCCTTTTCAATTTCTTCGTCCGCTATTTAGTTTTTATATTTATCAAGAAACAACTAGTAAATTTTTGAAAATGTAAAATTTTCGTAACTTTCGTGACATGGTTTTCGTGGACATTTGACCACGAAGGTTATCTCTCACTCCACGTAAGGTTACGAAAGTCTCTTTATGCAATCTTAATTTACTTCTCTATTGGTCTGTAGATGATTTTAAATAACCGTATTATCGTTTTCTCCCAAAGGTCTATTCCTATTCCTACGCAAACGATAGTTTGTGTAGGTAGAAGCATGAGTTTTTCTTGTATTTATCTATTTTAGTCAAATATGGTAGATATGCCTATTTGATTGAACCCTGATGTTCTACTAACTAAATAAATAGTTGGCTTATTAATTTATCTACGTCAATAAAGAAAGTCCCTATAGAATTCATATACGAATAACTTGATAACACACTGCCCTTGATTCAGTGTGCACAAATAAAAAGGATTTGGCATAACCAATATATCACACACCTTTGATTAATAGCATCACACACACACACACAGTTGGGGCAGAAAAGCAAGAGGGTCTTGGCACTATGCTTGTCTCCCAACAAGTAAGCCTTAAAATTAACTTGAGCCAGACACATTTTAGTCGAATTCCCTTGTTCAAGTGGCACTCTCTCTTGTATCTATTAGAAACGAAAACTGTGATCTTCTGTTTTAGATGACAGGAGTAGGTTTACCCGGGACAAGAAATCACTTGTTTTTCGGACTGTGTCCTAATTAGATTTAATTAGGTAGGTTCACCTTGGCTGGACAGAGTCTGAAAAACTACGCGAGGGCATCATTTTGCCCCAAAAACTTCAGTGCTTCAAAACGAACGTCTACAACTAATCTGAAACATTGTCTGTTTCTGTGGGCGTAGTAAAAAAGTTTAAGGACTCACAACGAGCTATGTTTGGTGTTTCTCCACGGGATTGAATTGAAGAGATACGTAGAAGAACTAACGTAACATACCTATGTCTAAATGATCTACGGGACTATCCTGTAAATCACCAAGCTCAAGTGGCAGTAAGCAGGGCGCAGTGCATAAAGGTTCTTGATTGGATTCTATTTGATCAAGAGCGTAGCGTAGGGCGTCCACCAGCAAGATTGACAGACGACCCTGCAAAGGTCGCACAATCGCACTGGATGCAGGCCGCATGTAACCACTCACGTTGAAAGTCTTTGGGGTAGTCCTATGTTTATCAGTGGACGTCCATTTAGTACATAAGCTTACAAAAAATCGACTATTCGTCTATTCACAGTCATACAAAAATCATACGTATAGCATAACGGAGTAAATTCGCCAATGATACAGTAAATGTACATTATTATTACATGTAACGTTATTTCTTCTTCTTTACTTGGGTACACCTTATTATAAAATGGTTCAAACAACAATCTGGGTTCACTCATCTCATGTACAATGAGAGACAACAATAGATAAAATAAACCTTATTTTTTTGTACTGGACTAGAGAAACTTTACTTCCTATCTACTAGTTGTTTTTAAAATATTACACATTTTATACCGTTACTGTCCGATAGCTGGGCATTGGCCTCCCCTTAGTGTGTCCATTTGTCTATATTGTTGTTGTTAGGAAAATCCGCAGCAAATTAATCATCTAAACAATGAATTGTTTTAAATTAATGTAAAGACCATAATGACTAGTCAGCGGTCAGCACATAAGTTGAAACATCGCTATCTCAGTGTAAATACAATGGCTTTTTGTATCTCATATTAAATTAAGATGGAGGTGCTGCGGTGAGCAGCAAAAGTTATCTGACTCGTTAAATGACGTTACGAGTGAACCAATCTTTTTCAAAGTGGCTCCTGTTGTGAAAAATATGGTTTAAAGCTCACTGAGATAGATTGGGCATGTGTAACGAAGAAATGAAAAATACGCTAAATAAAAATGAGTTAATAAAAAGAAAGACTTTTGTTGACAAAACGGGAAGTCTGCTGGCTACATGGTGAACAATCATTGACAAAGTCATGTAACAAGAACAGCCGATCAAATGAACAAAAGACAAAATGATCTGGCCCACAGTTAATAACAGCTAGCAGATATTATATTATCAGTCATTTGCCTGCTGATACATAAAATTTATTTTATATTTTAAGTTGCTTTATGTATTAACTTTAGCTATAGTTATCTGCTAACAAAACATTTATTTCTACTTCATCGTCAAATCGGAACCTTTTACTATATTAAAGGTTAAGAGATTTATTTATTAATGCTTATCACGTTTTTAACTTTGAAAAAAAATATTTTTTTTAAAAGCAGGTACAATATTAGTTATTTAGGTTTTATTTGAAATATTTTTATGTAATAAAATAGAACTTCGCTATGAAAAATCTCGTTTCGTAACTTTCGTGGAATTAGAAATAACTTTTGTGGGTACCGAAATTTCAAAATTAAATATCGGAGGGAATAACAAACCGATTTGTTTGATTCCAACAGGATTCATTAAAATTTTAGGCCTTCTTTAGTGTAGTATTTTTTTCTTGTCAAAAAAACTTAAACTAAAAATCGCCACGAAGGTGACGCGGAGAATGCTTTCCGGCGAATCACTCAAATGGCGGTCGCTCCACTATAATTACCTGATTTGCTACATCCTGGATCGTGGTTCAAAGCGGACCCTGTGCTCTCGCGTACGAGTGTACGAGTGCACAACCGGGATAACGCTAGGATGATGATGATAATTTAGTTATATATTTAAATGTGAAGCGAAATTGGGGATACAAGCTTGTGTATGGAAAATCCGACTTCTGGCGCAGTCGAAGTCGCGGGGAACTGCTAGTAGATCTATATTTTTCTGTGTCGGGTCTGGGTGATGTGGTACCACCGTTGTTATTAACAAAATTGCTTTAGCGACTTACTTTGGAATCAGAGCAATATATGATCATCTTCATCATCCTAGCGTTACCCCAGTTGTGCACTCTCATGCGAGGCTCAGGGTCCGCCTTAGACCATGATCCAGGATATGGCATATCAGATAATTACAATGGAGCGACTGCCATCTGACCTCCGTGACCCTGTTAACAGGGGAACGTGACCAGTTCGGATCATGGTTACACATTCAGTCGCCTGAATGTGCAGGTTTCCTTACAATGTTTTCCCTCACCGTAAGAGCATCGGTCAGTAAGACAAGTGATGTACATAACTCGGAAAAAGTCATTGGTACATGGCAGCACGTAGGATTGAATCGGTACCTCCTGCATTAGTGGCTACACGCTAGCCACTGCGCCACTGACGCTCTCCAGAGCAATATATGATGTTTTAATATTTTAAAGAATTTCAAAATACTAAAGAAAGAAATAGGTATATAACAATCAGCACTTGAAAAAATGTCCACCAGAGGCGGGAAACAAACCAGCTTTCCTCGCATACAGGGCGATTGCCAATAACATTGATGAAAGCAACGCGGTATTACAGCGTTAAGAAGCACTTGAAAATTTTATCAAATGTTCATTAGCTAGTCGACTCGTCAAAGTTCAAAAGTGCGTATGTGACAAAAGGTATACTCCCATCCGTTACGACTAAGCGCTAATGTAACATGTTAGGTTCAACAACAGTGATTGCAAGGCGTGAAGAGGAGGAGTCTGCCACCACTCCCGGCAGCATGGCGGCGTCCACGGCTCGTTACCTCACATGATTTACGACTCTTCACGTGAACGAATACCACCACATCAAATTGCTTCCAAACGCGATCATCTCATTTGAAATTGAATTGTATAACGTTAGATATAAAGACGAGAATCGGTAGAGATTTTATGTTCTATAGTAAGTTGACGTGAAGTAGGTAGGCACCACTTTCACCCGCCTTCCACTATGTGGTGCGTGACGGATAAATGCAGTAGCCATTAGAATAAATAACCAATAAAAAGTAGGAATTACGTGCTCCGAATAAATTACTCGTAGATAAATACGCGTCGAGTTTACCAACACATGTTTAATTTTTAATCAGCCGGTTTAGCATTATTTGACATTTGGTATGGGAAATCTGTCAAACTAAAAATTTGTGAACTCGTGAAGAGGATGTCATAATTCACAAATTATGACATGCTAGTGGTTCCCCGCGACTTCGCCCGCAAGAGTTGGATTTTCCATATAAACATATTTTCATTCCCCATTTCACCCCCTTAATGTTTTTATATTACGACAAAATGTAGCCTATGTCCTTTCCAGGGTCTCGAACTGTCTCCATACCAAATTTAATCTCAATCGGTTCAGTGGTTTAAGCGTCAAGAGCTAACAGACAGACACACTTTCGCATTTATAATATTAGTATGGATTCTTGATCACAATCAAGAACGAATTTTGAAAGACTTGTTGTTTGATTTAATAACATTATTCCACTAATTCTAAAGTCCAACTAGTTTACGCGCGACTCTCCTTGCGCCTCGCAAGACGTGCGGGGGGAGGAAGCGCCAATCACACGCGAGTGTCAAAGGAAATCTCTTTCCCCGCAACGTCACCTGTTCCCGCTGACGTCTAGCGTGCCACGCCCCCCTCACCGCCGGCGACAGAAGAAGAGCCGCGGTTGAACGTGTCGAACTATTTAATCACAAAATGCCAATGATAGTGCATTTAAAAAGAGGTAGATGGGTCATCTCGTACTACGCGGCGATTCAAATTTGATGCTACGAGCACACGTTCTTTTACGTGTCAACTGTCATATTTGAATGCAAAATTGTGCAGATTACACAATTTGAGTAAATCAATTTCCGCGCGTTGATGACCCTACCTCTTTTTAAATGCACTATCAGTGACGAAATGCGTGTAAATTGTTAATATGTATCCATGTTGCATTGTAGTCTATGGCTTGCAACCAAGCACTACATGCACCATACAAAATTCCACAAAATTAAGTAGGTCAGATCCTTGGCCCGGTTAGCCAAAGGTCGTGGGTTCAAATCTTACCCGTGTGCGAATTTTTTATTTCTTATTTAAAACTTAAATAAATAAGTTCAGATTCTTTTATTTCTATGTGCTAACTTTTTTATACGACTACTGTATAATATAAATAAAATGAGTACATTGTGTAGGGACACAGTAGTTGCATGTATTTTGCTGAATTGACATTTTGTACCAGTGAGCGGAGCGCACTCGGCGGCGATCACCAGTCGTTCCCTGCGCCACCCGAAGTTAGGTCGTACATTCCAAATTGTAATAGCTTATTTTTATAACAACGTAAATTATTGTGCAATCTGTAGACCTTAAATAGAAACATCAGTGGTAATTAGTGACTTTTATTTGAGACACCTAGTAGGCACCCCTAGCACCTTCTGTGAGTCTATATCGGGCACGTAACTCAGTAACCAGTAGAAATAAAGGTAGATAGTGTGACCCCATACGAGTACTAAGCAGTCCCGACGTGGTGCCCCGATAGTGCGGCCCCGATAATTGTTTTAACAAACACACTAATTTTATACCCAGCCGCAAACTAAGCGTGAGCTTGTGCTATGGCGACTAGGATAACGGATAGACATTCTTATATAAGTTAATATACATCCATGACTTAGGTACAAATGCTCGTGCTCATCACACAAACATTTGCCCCTTGCGGGATTCGAACCCGCAACCTCTGGTTTTGTAGCCCGGAGCGCGAACCACTGCACCAAGAGGTCGTATATTTATATAAAAAGTCTGAGAACTTTTTTGATTCCCGAAACTATGCCCTACTGACCATGTTCTCAAAACAATTTAATTGAAACTATAGGTAGGCAGTTGGGAGATAGATGGTAGATTTGCTGATAAATATCTCAATTATCTTATTATTGAGGAAATGCGAAAGTGTATCAAATCAGTAAATTGCGTATTTAAGTAATAATGATTAATTAATGCTGCGATTTTAAAAGTTTAATATAATGAGGGATTTTTTGACAGCTCAAAAGTTAGTTATATTTTATATTTGTAGATGGCGCCATTCATATAAGTTATACATGGTGTTACTTTGCATCCTTGCTATATTTACAGAGATAAAAAAAGGGAAAAAAAGAAGAAGAAAAGAAAAAAAAGAAGAAAAATAAGGGGCGGCATTTATGATGTTAGAAAGAGAGCGCAATCGCCGCGGCTCTTTTGTGCCGATGAACAGCCAACAGTGATGTGTATGTGCTACGATCGTTATTGGTGTGAGTAACAGATTCTCGATAAAATTAAATAATCAAGATTAAAAATCAAAATTTTAGGTTACTATTTTTTTAATGATTTGAGTTCAGTGTCCGTAGTATAGTTACCTCTGTAAATATGGCAAGGATGCAAAGTAACAGCGTGTATAAATATTGCATCGAAATCATTGAACTTAAAACAAAATATTGTATTATTACGTATACAGACATATAGTGAAAGTACTTACGTCAAAAATTTGCGAGTTTCAAAATGCAGTTAAAAATAAAATTAGATGGAATGAAACGCCTTGATGATCACTAAATTGTTGAAAAATTACCTGTGAGTACGCGTGAATCTAAATTATGCTAAACATAAACATTATATCATTATCAAAGTTAAAACCAGGTTTTTCCTAAATAAAAATTTACATGATTTATGATCGCCTAACTTATGGTTTAACGCCATCTAGCGCATTTGTAAATACTGATTTTTGACAATAGGAAACTCACTAAATGAATTTATATAATTAAATGCTTTTAGGAGAAGTTTTTGTGACTGCGTCTGCGTAGTTTGCTAATTTATTTTTCGTTGAGTTTCGAAATTCAGATTTGACGTATTTTTGTCACTCTTTAAGGCCTTTTAATTTTGTTTAACGAGCACTATTAGGTTATGTGATATTTTTGGGTTTCTAATAAGTATAGTTTGTTATTTTAATGCATTTTTAACTCTTGTGATTCCATCGAAAAAATATCGAAATTTGAAATATTAAAAATTATAAAGGCCACTCTCCCTCATCTTCAATTACTTCTGCATGTAGATTTTACATTTTCTCAATGAAAATCCAACACCCATCTGACAAGACAAAAACAAAGTCCCACCCACTGCTTAGATTTTATCACCGAAACAAATTATCATTGGTTTACGTATTTCCTACAATTCACCGCACCGACTTACCTAATGACATGTAGTTGAACCTTATGTGGATTGGTTTAAGGAGGAGTTTGGCTTGTCAGTTTTGTTGTAGTACACGGATGGGAGTGTCACATCCGTTAGTTTATTGTATATTAGGTGTTACCCACGACTTCGTACGTAGACTCGATGATATAAAATGACTCATAATTCCATAATGTTCAGTAATTATGGTCTCTTATTTGTACTATGTCGTATAGTAAAGACAGGTCACCATAATGTCTCTGGATGTATGTACTTATCATATTGAGATGCAACACAGCGTATGTTATGCACTGGGACTATACGTCATACTCAAACTACATACAAGTAATTTTTAAGATAGATCTAACTTTTTTAACTGTAATTACTTTATCACGGAACTGAATTTTGTGAAACTATAAGCTGCAAATCTTTGAACACAGGCGTAAGGTGGCTGCCTTTCAGTGCTCCACAGGCTACATTTCGGCGAGTGGGCACAGGAATTACACAAAATGGTTCTACCAGCCCCATTTTACCATCGAGTCTTAAGGCGGGTTTCAACCCTTTAGTTGTTCACATACCACTTATACGCACCAGACGTTTTAAATCTGCGTTCCTCTTGCTTGTACGGCTAGAGAGTGAAATACGTTGCCGGCTGAAGTGTTTCCTAAACACTATGATCTGGATTCCTTTATAAAAAGATTGAATAGGCTGTTACAGTTAGACATGAGACATGACTCATCCTGGGCCGAATCGTCGCGTACAATCAGGTAAGATTGCAGTCAAATGTCTGCCTATTCATAAAATATATTTTAGAAGGTTATTCTACTGCTTTATGTAATACATCAACTTTTACGACGGAACCAACATCAAATCTAAAAAATATATACAGTGTGACCCGTCACCGATGTCGGAGCCTTTAAGAGGTGATAGATTAATTGCCCTGTAATATTTTTCTCTATTACAATAACCTCGAAAACAGACCAAAAAATATCACCTTTCCATGCAAATGTACCTAGCCGATTTACTAAATAGTATGGGGAAGTGCAAATATAATTTGATAGCAATTTTGCTTCTTAGTCACCACATGAAAGCTCCGACACCGGTGCCGGGACACATTGTTTTTTTGGATAAAGACTGTAACAGCTGGTCAATGGTCTATAATTGTGTATCATCTGATATTTAAAATTGTTGCAATTGCTGAGTTATCAATATTCAATCGAAATAATGGAATGCTCTGCCAGCCTCTGTTTTTCCGAGTAACGTATAACAACCCAAAACTATAAGGTGCGTGTAAATAGGCTACTCCTAGGCAAGCTCGCTCCATCGTAGACCCTGTAGTCGATTATGTAAGTTATTTCAATCAAAGTTTTGTTGCTAAAGTTGGCCATTCACGGCCAGTCAAACTAATTAGTCATTCTGAGTTACGACCAAAATTTGACGTTTTCAATATCGGTAATTAAAACCAAGGCTATAGGCATAAGTACTAAAAAAGTAACTCAACCTTATCATTATTTTCCGCAACTGCCCATATTTTACCGGTTCTAATACCTTCCCGCCCATTTTATCCACTAAATTAAAAAATAAAAGTACCCTTTGCGTGGGGAATTGCCCACGTTCTGGCCTCACTGAATGAAATTCAGTTTTCAGATTATTTTTATGGTAGTGAGTGGAGTCATTTTTCGAACTGACCGTGAATGGCCAGCTTAAAAAAGTAACTGAAGTTGACAAATGTGACATTTTCAACCGATTTCAATCCTGAATTGTTAGCAACAGAGTTACGTAACTATCTTGCTCTCGGGCTAAGTTGCAGATCAAGAGTTAGCCCAATACTCATATTATTTTTTTATAATGACAAACGGCAGGAAATAAGCTAAGTGTTAAAATTGCGAATTATTTCGAAAACCAAATGCCTCAGCAAGATTTAAATTTAAACAAGTAAAAATCCAAATGTTTGAACTTGTGCCCAAAATCACTTTAGTGTCTCGCGATTGTGAACGAACTACTTCTGGCTTTAGGTGTTTTTATTTAAACAAACACGCCGATTACCTAGCCCAAACTAAGCGTGAGCTTATGCTATGTTCACTAGAATACGGATAGACATACATAAATACGTTTATAAATATCCATGACTTAGGTACAAATGCTCGTGCTCACAAAAACATTTGCCAATTGCGGGATTCGAACTTGCAACTGCTTTTGTATTCCGGGGCGCGAACCACGTCACCAAGACGTTCGTTACAAAAGTTACAAAAATACGCCCTGTATCTGCGTATGCTATCTAAAACTGGCCCTAAAAAACAAAATATTACTGTGCGTTTCGCCTTTATAAGTGTGTAAAATGTGCGTAAATTATCATAAATATTATTTGTGTTAACCATTACAGACGCATCGAGCATTCCTTTATATTCCGTGACATTAAAAAGTAGCTTCTTAACTGAATATATAACGAGCTTATAATGAAGGTGAGATCTCGATAACAACCTGATTAAATATTACGATAAATATCATTCATATTTTGTTCATCTAAGTTATTCGTAAAAATGTTTAAAGCTCCAATTTTGTATGAGGCATTTTTTGAAATGTCAACCGAATATTAAAAACACTAATACGAGAGATGTGAAGTATGGCAGGAATGTATATAAAGACACCTGTAAGGAGGCTGGTCTTCTATTATAGATTGCAAATAAGTGCTTGATTAATATTTAATACTAAAATATATTTAAAAAAATCTATTAACATGGTTCCACTCGGTTTCCCTTTTGTTACTGATGATATATGAAGATATAAACTATATTTTACTCATTTTTAAACCTTCATCCGTATCATGTTTCCAGACACAATAGAAAATTAATCGTTACCAACTCGTCCGGGTCTTATAGGGTTGGTAGGTTAAGAACATGGATTCATTTATTGGATTAATAATAATAACAAATTGGTATACATAGATATTTTCCATCATTTATCCCACTCCCAATGTGGTTAGTACATGTTTTTACCTTTCCTTCATAATATTTTCCTTATATTAATACATATTCATTTATTAAAATATTTTAAGTCTTATGTTTTAGAGATGCAATATTTTTTTAATCGTTTAAGGTTCGTTAGTGTTATGATGTAAGAAGTGTCCATACTGAATTTCTCTTCATTTCCCTTATTATATTTTAATGATCAATTTCTTGCAAGAAATTACATGATCACTACTACAATGTAAATAATAGCTTTATACAAGTAAAGAAAGAGAAGGACAAGATATAGGTAGATTTTTATTGCAACTGCTACTTTTGTACGAATAAAATATAAGATGGTGAGGTTAATATTAAAACAACTAATCAGGTTGTTTAATAAATAAATTTAAACCATACACTTATACTCAAATATTATGCTAGTAACTATCTTTCACTTGATATAAATAAATTTAACTTGGCAATAGATATTAGTAAAATAAACACCAATATCTAGTGTTTTTTGAGGAATTGTCAATGACGGATCACGTGTGAGTGAGCCACACATGACAATTCATTTACTTTCAACAAAGACATGGATGGAAGAGTTGTGTATTTATTCGGTTTATCAGTTAGCGTTGTGTGAAATGGCGATGCGTTTTCTATATAAATTCATAAATGGTCTAGTAGCGGCACCAGCAGAAAAACTTAGAATCAATATTGGCACGGTCTGGGAATAAAGCCTCAAACCTCTTGGATATAGGCATTTGTACTGGCCACTAGACCAGCAGTCAAAGTAAGGCCAACAAATTCTTCGAATTGTGAAAATAATTGTGTGTGCATTTCTCAAAACAATGATATTTCTGTTTAAATGTCCATAAATTAAAAGTTTTGAATAACCCAATAAATAATATCTTGAAGCATCTGCATAAAATTGATAAATTTTTCTCATACATGGGCAACTTCCAGTTACTTTTTTTCTTACAATAATTCTATGAAATTGACATATATTTTGTTTTAATGCATAAGCTTTGTGGTTTTTTCTTCTCCTGAAGTAAATTTACTTGATAGTTGATTATGAGAACAACCCAAGAATAGTTGAAACTTTCTACATCATCCTGTTAAAAAATAACTCAATTTTTGACATATGAGGTGTCGTTGAGTTCATCAATATTGTAGTACTGGCATAGGCTATATACATTTGGAAAATGGCGCCCGCAAATGTAAACAAAGTGGGGAGGGGGGATTGATTTTTTCCTTTCCATAATAATATGGGTATAAATTTTAAATGGATAAATTGCAAAACGTTATGTAAGTGTATGCATATACTACTACTCTTATATATATATATATATATACATATATATATTAGAGTATATAATTTATACATAAGTATAATTATTTTAGTTTGTATTTATATATTATAATTATATTTTAAGTGTATGTGTATATGTATGTATATAGTATAGTATTATATATATATCTAAATTACTTTTAATGTTGCATTGTTATTAACTCTCTCTGCACCCGTCTCACTGCGCCCGTTACCATCTTTCTGCATGACCTAAAGGTTTGACTGGCAGAGAATGCTTTTTAGCATTAAGTCCACCTTTTGTACACTTCTATTTGTGCAATAAAGTTTTTAAATAAAATAAAAAAATAAAAGCCAGTATAAAGACCATTTTAAAAATATAAAAAAAATGCAGTTGGGTGTTTTTTTTTTATTAATTTTGTTCGCTTGTTAGTGTTTGCTGTTGGTGTAGGTACCATGACAATAAACAAAAAAAAATTTAATAAACTAATTCTTGTTATTTGGCCAGACAGTATCTCACATAGGTACTTATCTGTTTTATTGTATCAGAAGCCCTGTGTGTATTAAATATATTGATGAACAATTGATTTATTTAGATGAATATAATATTATGACTTTATCGACCGACTTAATCGTTATTCGACTTTAAGTCGTCGGAAGTCGGTGGCATACGAGTATACCACCGAGCACATAATCTATAGAGACTACATGTCATTAATTTTGTTTCAGAAAAATTCTGTGCTAAGGGAGCATTGAATGCCTCCGTTTTTTCTTTAACATTTTTTGTCAAACATATTTACTTATTTCTTTACACATTTCTTTCTTACAAATAAAGGTTCTGTTTGAAATATTGTTATTTACGATCAAAACCGAAATATCTCATATTTCATAATATAAAATACTTAATTCGACACTTTTCTTATCAGTACCAAGCACTGATAAGTTTCGGAAAAAAACGCGCTTACTTCGCCTTTAAAGGTTACGTGCTCGGTGGAGTATACTCACATTACTTTCGGTATGCGTCTGGCGATAGTCCATTTGGAATCCGGTATGTAATCGTCGCAATGTGTGCAGACCACTGCAATTTTTTGTTGACAAAAGCAATTACGGATAGCAAACGTAATGATGACTAAACATCATTGTATTGGTGTTCCGTATTAAAGGTTGTTTTGTTGATATCAAGCAATTTGTTTGTGTTTAATTATACAAATTGTGATTGCTTCTGTATTTGGTGGTAATTTTGTAAAGGTGACTTACAGATATAGTAAGTGTGTGTATTGCAAGTGCTACTAAACGGCAAGTTGGTACTATGTACTGGCTGTAAATATGAATTGAATTGAATGAATTAAAATTACTCTATCAGCAGATAAGCCGCCTAACTTAAAGGCTATCGCGATTACGATAGAAATGCCACAGCAATGGAATTTGTATAGATATTATTTTGAAAGCTGTGATTGCTTGCCTAACTTCAATACGAAAACCTTAATTGCTTTCCTAAAAGCTTTGAATCCGAAAACAATCAAGTTAGGTGGTAGGGCTGCGGTAGATTATTTTACCGCTTGCATATGAAATGAAATAAAATGATTTTATTTGGCACGGAATTATTTATAGTTTGTTACATTACAAAAAAAACTATTATCAAGTGTGTGCCAAAAAGGTCCTTGCTTAAAATAAAATTACTTCAGTACAGATATTAAAACAGTCACTTCGTTATAAATGTCTTTGAAAGGAAGTATCATTAAGCGTTCAGTACCTCAAAAAATATTAAATTTTTAATAAGCCATTTTAGTATAATTTGACATATTTAGTACGAGAATTCTGTCAAATTAGTATATGTAGTAATATGGGCCTAGTATTATGAATAGATGTCTTTTAATCAAAGTAGATAGTTATTTAACACATTGAGCGCCATGGTGGTCACCATTGACCCCCAAACAATATAATTCTATTGTGTCTAGTTCCGTGGCAGTCAAAGGCTTAAAAGCAGTACTTTAAGCAGAAGACTGTTTACACTAACACCATGTATAGGCGTTAACCACCACCTATACAGAGTGTTAATTAGTTACACAATTGTATTCATTGAGGGAGTGAGTATGGCCATCAATACCTACAACTTGGGCCATGAACGAAATCTAAAAAAATAAAGATAAATAAAAGACCCCGAAATAAATGATAGTTTACGAGTTAAAAAATATTAGTTACTTTAGAAAAAATCTGCTACTTCGATGGCAATGCATAGAGAGCCAATTTTTTACGATTTTGTCGATGTCTCTATAGTGAAAGTACTGATGGCCATATTCATCACCTTAAAGATTAAGACCCAAGTTTAACAATATTTAAATAGCCAGTAAATGTTAAGTAAATTTGATGGAATTTCAAACAAAATATGTCAAATAATTCTAAAATGTCTGATTAAAGAATAAATATATCTGGGTGAACTCCAGGCTAAGACACTACACTACTTTACACTAACACCTTATACAGAAATTCACTAAAAAAAAAAAAATATTTTTGTAAGATTCTCTCGCATCTACGCAATGAACCCTAAATATTGTTTAAAATGTGTCCCCGTGTACTTTAGTAAGTAATAGTGAGCTATAATAGCGGTTAGTATAAAAATTGTAGTGGAGTAGCAGAAATTATAACGCCGCCTGTTTTAAGTGCCGACAAAGTTGCAAGATTGGTCTAATGTCCCAGTTTCCAAATTTTGATACGACACGGCAATTTTTTGGACGACAACGCATCAAGGTATACACTGTGGCAACTTATGAAGTTGTAATAGGGATTATATTGCAACAAAAATGTATAGATCGATGAGCTGGATATAGATATTTTTTCTCATAAACAAAGACAGCCTTTAAGAAAAAAGCGTGCAAGTGCGAGTCTCATGACGCATCATCACGAAGGGTTCCGTACCATTATCTATATATGTATAATATTTAACAGTGTATAACCTTTTTTAGTTTTGAAATGGGCCAAATAATCACGCTTGTATGTGGAATATATTTTAATTTAAGTATTTATTATTTAAATATTACATATAAGCGAATTAGACCATATCTCTACAACGTCAACACGACTGATCTAAATATATAGATAACTAGAACACAGAAAACTCCGAAGGCAGTACAATGAGTAAATAACTGGACCAAAGACATTAAGAAATACCCGAAAGGGCCAAAGAAGCTCTTTAAGAACACCACGTATATCTGTCACCGTAAGATTATAAACATCGTTCGATTACAATCTAGCTCGTGTGATTGTTAACTGTCGAAAAATTGTGAACCGTAACATATGATTGCAATTTAACGCATCATTTGTCGCTATATTATAATCTATCGAAGTGAAACTGATAAATTACAATCTGTCCCGCGACAAATTGTCAACTGTCCGAAAGCTCTTCCTGATTGGTCGATCTTATTGTAAGAGCAACTAATCACGACCAGTTGTTCTTTGTCCCCGCAGAGTAAGAAATGAAATAAATACTAAAACAAATATTAAAACACGAAAAAATGATGTGATTTAGGTTATGTTCGGAAACTAGCACTAATTCGTTGGTTTATCATTCAAACTGCTTTTTTTTGTTAATCACCATCATAAATAATCACTGTAATAAATAAATCACAGATTTTTTTACGTCTAATTCTATCGATATATCCCATCCATATTCCCATCGATAGATTACAATATAGCGAAAAATAATGCGTTAAATTGCAATCATATGTTACGGTTCACAATTTTTCGACAGTTTACAATCTCACGAGATAGATTGTAATCGAACGATGTTTATAATCTTACAGTGACATATCCACCAAGGCAGACCGCCTACCTCATCAACGCTCAGTCCTATAACGATACCCGTCTCTACCTATATTCCTACACCAAGCTCGATGCATATCTTGTTGGTTGTGGCCGATGGTCTTCGGCTAGTCGGTCTTTCTCTCCCATCCTAGAGCGTGTTTTTTCTTATAAAAATCGTGCTATTTGGTGTGCCGGTTTTACCAGATCAGGTTTGGATCCTGGCTGAATAGCACATCGTATCGTATCGTATTTTTTAAATATATTTAAATTTAAGTATTAATTTTTAAATATATTTTTAATTTAAGTGTTTTTTTTAAGTGACTACAAAATGTTATATTATGCGAATATTTCAAGCGTCTATTTGTTGCCATAATTAATATCGAGCAAAAAAACACGTATGTCGTACCTAACGTGGAAGGGAGTCAGTGCCTAGACGTATACGCAACGTGGGTCACATGTATATAAACAGTTTTGGTAAATTAAATTAGTAATTATTTTTATAACTTAAGCAATTATTTTGCAAGTTTTTACGAAATCAAATTGAATTTCGCTCACTACAATTAATTGACTGTGTCCCACCGGATGATACAGTCGATTAATTGTTGTGAACAAAATTCAATTTGATTTCGTAAAAATTAAATTAGGTTCTTGATATGACATTGCTTTGGGGTTGCCATTGTTTCTGCGATTGCTTTTCAGTTAGTTCGTAGGTCTACAACACAGTGGTCGAAGATTGTTAGAAAAATGACTTATGACTTGGTTAAAAAAAATACAGAGTACTTATAAGGTGCGCAGCAAAGAGTCATAATTTGAAAGTGTACTGCACCAGCACGCCTATGAAAAGTCGTTGCCGTCTCGTGCAATGTCGTAGCTGTGTCATATAGTGGAAACCCTCCTTGGTTGTTCTCAGACGCTTCGTGTTATGTTACTTAAATTGAATGTATGTTCTATTGTGCAACTTTGTCTGCGTAAGTGTTGAAATTAGAAAAAAATCAAGTGCGAGTCGGTCTCACGCACAAATGGTTCTTTACCATTATTTATACAGCACAAGATACTATTAAGACTTTTTTTTAGTTTAAAAAACACGTTTGTATGGGTAAAATATTATTGTAATATAAAATATATATTTGAGAAATATCCAAATAAAGTGGAAAAAGTAGTAACGCAGAAGAGAGAATACACTGCATATCACTTAATAATTTAATTAATTTACACATCGTAACACACACAACTTATAAACAAGAAGTACCCTGTATTGTGGCCAGCACACCAAACTATGTACAGTGGGCCCATCATCAACTTCCCAAATCTGTTAAAATATCTCACATGATATGAAACTCTATGAAATTAACATAAAGTTGAATTACGGTGCGGAAATAGGACAGATCAGGGTAGGTTGATTGTGCATTTTTGTTGCAAAATCACCCTTATTACAAGTGCATAAGATGCTGCAGATAGTTTAATGTCGACCTACGTTCATAAAATCAACTCGCGCACATACAAAAGACATCAACGCGTGACGATGTTTGGTTAGTAGTTCGTTGATGTCTTATGTATGGAATTTGAGATAGTATATATTTTTCAGTATTATAGTCAAAGTCAAAGTCAAAGTCAAAAATTCTTTATTCAATTTAGGACACAAAATGCCACTTATGAAAAGTAAATAACCTTTTGATTTAAAAAATCACGGGATTTTTTCTGCTCTTTAAAATTAATCTCGGGATTTGAGGCATATCCACTTTATTCTTTCGCTGTATGAAATCAGTGTAAGTACATAAATAACTCTACCTAATTCCGACCTCTGCTTATTACTATAGCATTTTTTGTTATTTAATATATTATGATCTTATGATCCCTTGAGGATCATAAGACCGCCGGCGATGGCATAACAATTGATTTTCTATTATGTCTAGAAACTTGATCTCTGAAGGGTTAAAAAATGTTTATATTCTTTACTTTAAAATTATGAAAGGTTCTATGTAATGATATTTCGTCCTGAAAACATTTGTTTCTTAAAATATCTCCGTAAACCCTTGGTCAGTTACATATTCTTGGTTCTAAATAAGGTCAATAACAACACAGAAAAAGCTAATTCTTGTTTTCATACTGTATGTAATAGAGTTTATACTAATAATCAATTCATTATCGCTGGATACCATTAGCAACAATGTAAGCACATCAAAAGCCCACACATCCGAGTCCGAACCTCATGAAAACTTGTATTAATGGCGAATCACGATAACCCCTCACACTTACACTTGTCTTAACGCACACTTGCGCGGACGCAGGAAAGGATTAGAGAAAAGATGTTTGAAATAGTTCTGCGGCTCCTCATTCGTTGCCGCGAGCGCGGCGCGAGCGCACCGCCTTACTATGGCAAAAAACCTTCGCGGCACTACGAGAGTACGCCTTAGACGTCTAAATTGTGTACCTTAAAATCATTTAAAAAAATAATGTTAGCACTCTTTGCGTTCAATAAAACGAATTAAAAAAAGACGGGGTATAAAAATCTGTGTTAGAAAATCTTACACAGTAACTACCTAATTTGAAAAAAAATCGTGAAATAATAAAGCAAAAAGAAAGACGCGGCAAAGCGGTCGGTCGACGACCCCGGTTATGTAATTCGAACATGTTTTTTTCGAACGTCCTTGAGCTCAGCTGTTTTGGCCAAAGCGGCCGGTGTCTGAATCGATTATTGTGTGGTGATTTCATCATAAAGTGATGTGTTGTGAAAGTGATGCAGCCAGGTTTCGTGTAGCTGGTGAGTTTTTGATGTTTTTTTTCTTAATATTTAAAGTTTTTGGTAATTTTGAACTATGGGGTGTGCGTGATTTTTTACGATAAACATAGCGGATTGATGATAGAGACTATTTTTTAAACCATTATTTCTCATACCGGCGGATATCGTGCGAAAAGTATTGATTTAGATTTAACTTATTTTGTGGCTGTCACTAGTTTTATTATTTTTGTGTATGACCTAAATAGTATTTTGATACATCATATCTATGCATAAAATGTTAAATAAAAAATATGATGGTATTTGAAATTCACTTTGAGTGTCCATCGTATCAATATCATAGAACGGTAAAAGTTAGGCTTCCTAGATTTTTAGTTAAATTAAACAGTGTGTGATGTAAAGCACAATAAGTTTTAGTTATCAATAGTTATTTTTAAATAAAAATCCATAATAAATAAAACACACTAAGCGCTACATTTTAAAGATAATGCAGTTTTTACTTTTAGAAAAAGCTTAAAAAGAAAACTGTAATAAAATAAATAAAATGTATTCTGATGAGTGAACCTGGCAGATAATAGACAATATACGGTAGTCACAGGGTTTGTGCAAGTGCAAGCAATTTACCTTTCAATAAATATTAATTGACGTTAAATTCGTTTGGCTGAAGTAATGTTACTTTGTATGTAAAATAATTTTATTTTTACCTAATTCATTCTCATGTCAAATCATAAAGCTATTGCATGTAGTACTTACGTAAAATTAACTTATCAAAAATAATTAAAATAATTGGACTATGATAAAAAATAAAATTTTCATAACCTTATAATCATAACTTGGTATACCGACGTGTATTTTTTAACAATTTTTACCAAAAATTAACCAACTACTACTCAACCAAGCCATCATGACGATTGTCGAAAGACTTGAGACAACGAATACAACTAAAATGCCGATACGAATTAAAAAGCAATGAAGTAAAACTAAACTTAAGCATTTCATCTCAATTACAACAATATAACTTTTTATTGCCTTTTCGTATTTTCGTTGTATTCGTCGTCGTTAGTCGTTGCATTCGTCTAATTGACTTATTCGAGACCAGTATTATACCGATATAATTAAAATTAATAAAACAGGTGCATTTTTCTTAACTAAAACAGCTTGCCTTATATGTAGAGTCGATTGAGGTACACTGTGTCGTTCGTTACATATTTATTCAAATACAGATTAAACTCACATAAACTTAAGTGGTGGAAAGAAATTAAGATAGTGCTCTGTTTGAAAGATAATGTTTTAATTACGAAGGATAAAGTCGCGCGACCTTTGGTTGTAATGTACTTGTTAATTTCATGGTATCATAAAAATAATTGCCATTTTGAAGCCTTTATTTTAGAACGGAACACCTTATAACTTATGTTATGTTTAGTATATAGTATGTATATTTTATGTATGTATATAGTATAATTATAATTTGTATGCATAATTATTATTATATGTTTATATAACTCAGAATATTCATTGGTATTATTAACATTTAATAGCCTTAGTAATTTATGTATATGTATGCTTATCTAGTGTCTTTTTCTTTATTATTTACCCATTTCCCTTTATTCTGTTAGTTTTCACCGCCGACCCAATTTAATTTTGGACTGTACTCTACCCGAAGGTTGTCTGGAAGAAATTGCTTTCAGCAATAAGACCGCCTAAATTGTACCATTCTCTATGAACATTTATGTAAATTGATACTGTGTGTGGTGTGCAATAAAGAGTATCTATCTATCTAACGGAAGCGTCTGTGTTGATCGTCAGCTTGGTGATTAGGAAATATCGTTTTTATTTTAAGACTGGAGTTCACCAACAAATGTTTAATTCTTAATCAGCATTCTTTGACATATTTTGTATGGGAATTCTGACAAATTAACCGTCAATCGTGGTTTACCGACTGTTCAAAAATTGGTGAACTCGGGCCTAAGTGTGTATGATACACTTGTGGTAAATATTCGTTATATAAGCATGTAAACCTGTACAGCGCTATTAATGATGCTCTCGCAGACGCCGAGTATTGGTCCTCAAAATATAACGCCAGAGTAGACACGAAAATAAATTTCATGTAAAATTGATATTTATAACAAGGCGAGCAACCCACTTCAACATTGCATGGGTCCAACCAATTTAAGATATAAATAAAGTCTCTTACTATGATATTCAGGCATAACACAGATTTCTATTCGTGACAAAATTTTAAAATCTGTTCAGTAGTTACTAAATAAATAAACTCATACAAACAAAGTCACCAATTTTACCTTTTTATAGTAAAGGTCTCAAAGAAATGATTCTTATGTTTTCTGAAATGTCTGAACCGATTTTAATGCAATTTCAGACCAAAGATATATGAATAAATGCAATCTAATATAAAATATATTAAATTAAATTATTTCAATTTCTTATAAACAAAGTATATGATAAAAATATATCACAATCACTTAAAATAATTATGCACTAGTAATACAGTTTCTTTTCAAGTATTGATACAGTAAATTTTTTTTTGTGATTTATATACATATATATTTTTCCTTTTTCTTTATTAACTAGATGTACAACATGGAGGAGCTAGGCTCTCCCAACACAAGTATCTTTAGATTACTTTCTGGGAAGCCCCGGCAGCTAAATTGTAAAAGATTGTTGAAATAAAGAACTTTTTATTTATTTTATTTATTATTTATTAAAAATGCAAGTAGGAATAAAAAATATGTGTAAACGTAAAAGTTACAAACAGAATACAATATGAGCAAAAAACGGTTATTCCCTGGGTAAAGACCTATCATTAGTATAGATTAGTCTCACTTTAAAGTTTTATTGATAAATATCTGCCGTGCTGAGAGACGTCAGTTAAATTCAATCATTTATCAAGTCTCATGCACTCCTTTTCTATTTAATTGGCAAAGAAAATGACAGATCGCGACTTAATTATATTTCGGTATTACTTCGTTGTTAAAACATAATTTTTATTTAACTTCATTTGTTTTATTGGTCAGGCCGAGGAATTTTCAAACCCTCTTTCAAAACAAAGGGTGGGGAGAGGGGTTAATCTTTTCCTCATCATAGTAATATGGGTATCAAATCAAAGCGAGTGAAAATACCATTTCAATAATATAATATTTTTTGCAGTCCGGGAGGTGCCAGTTTTATCCCAAGTGCCGCCATGTACCAATGACTTTTTCTAAGTTATGTACATTAGTTGTTTCACTAACCGATCCTCTTACGGTGAGGAAAAACATCGTAAGGAAACCTGCACATTCAGGCGACTGAATGTGTAACCATGATCCAAAACTGGTCAGGTTCCCCTGGTAACAGGGTCACGGAGGTCAGATGGCAGTCGCTCCATTGTAATTACCTGATCTGCCACAACCTGAACCATGGTCAGCGGACCCTTGGCCCTCGCATAAGAGAGCACAACCGGGATAACGCTAGGCGGATGATGAATATTTTTTGCAGTCCGGTATTTTGTATTTTCAATAATAATGTTTGCTTGTTAAAATTGTATTTTCACTATCTTTCATTTGATGGTAAGAAGAAAACAAATACCTCTACCCGTTTTTTAGGGTTCCGTAGTCCTGGCAAGAAGCCCTTATAGTTTCGTCATGTCAATCTGTCTCTGTATCCGAGGTTTTGCTAAGAGACTGTTGGTACTAGAATACTGTAATTTTGTAGGTGTATGCATACTGATTACGCCGATATTAGTATTTTTTCCCCTACATGTGAAGTGGGGATGACTTTTTCGTCGTCTACTCCATCGTGTAGGGTGTCATTGACTTGGTCTTTTACAAACGACTTAGGGGTTTCTAAGACTATTTTCCGATTTTATGCTCCATTTATGAAATAAGTTACTAAACTTTGAAGTGCAATGTTTTGTTATAGTAGTGCGTCCCCTTCTCTCTAAAAGCTTAACTGCTGGCTTGAGAAATCGGAAAAAATATCATGATGATATTGCTTTTCTTTCATAAACTTTAAAGAAAAACTATAGCGGTTATAACCGCTATGAAGTTATCTTATAAGATAACTTGATTTGTTTAGCATTAATAGTCGTTGAACTTGGGTGTAATAGTTATTTTGTACATTTGGGTGTTGATAGTTTTGTACTAAATACTTGCACCAAAGTGATTAAGATGAAGTGGTTTATTGTTAAGGTCATAAAATGGTAATGTTGTATATAGATAATGGTACGGTATCCTTCGTGCGCGAGTCCAACTCGCACTTAGCCGGCCTTTTTTATTATATATTACCTTTATCACTACTACAACTCTGACATATTCAACGAAATCTCATATGTGAAAAACCGTACCGTACCGACTATAATAATAATATTTTATTTATTCAGATTTCCTGATCCATTTATGTTAGTAACAAATTTCTTACATATAATGTTAGTACATTACACAGTACATACATAATAAACGACGACCGTCTTGGTGTAGTCGTTCGCACTTTTAAACCTGGTTGCGGGTTCGAGTCCCGCAAGGGGCAAGTGTTTGTGTGATGAGCACGAGCATTTGTACCTAAGTCATGGATGTTTATAAAATGTATATAAGTATGTATATCCGTTATTCTAGTCACCATAGCGCAAGCTCACGCTTAGTTTGGGGCTGGGTAATTGGTGTGTTTGTTGAAACAATTAATTTATTTATAATACAGGATTCAGGATAAACCTAGTACGGGGGCCGTCGCTTATTTTTTATAATGTATGTACCCTTTTGTTAAATAAATTATGTTGTATTTAGTAGAAAAGTACAATATTTAAAATATTGAAATTATTTAATTTTAATTTATAGGGCGTGCCAAATAAATGAACGTACAAAGATACGCACGCTCGTTAAACATTATCTTTCTTATGACATAATTGGATAAAAAGGCACGTGAGCTAATAAATTCTTAAATTTTTATGTTGAGTTTGTTTATTAATAACGAAGCTTATTATTGCGATCATAATCACAATACTTTGCCAGCTGGAAGCAATTATGGAGTCTGGATAGCTTCTTGAATTTATGCGTGGTCTCGTGACGGGATGTAATTGTAATATAAATAGGTTTTTGTTATTTTAATTTAACATTGACAGTAAATTATGTGTTTAAAAAGGTATAAAAAGCTTTAGGTAAACTTCACCACAACTTGGCCAAACTCAGCTTTTAAATTAAAATACTTTTTAGTAAATTGTAAAAAACGTAAAATTAGACTGTATATTAATGTTTGACTAGCGGTCCCTCGTTAGTTTTTCGCGTAAATTTCGAATTACCTTGCCATAAAGGATTACTTGCAGTATCGTAACTAATATCCGTCCTTTTTAAGTCGCTGTATCTCTATATCAAATTGTGTCAAAACCGATCAGCGGCTCAAGTATGAAGAGGTAATAGACAGACTCACTTTCTTATTTCCAATATAACTATGGATAATGTAACAAAGTTAGAAGATAAAAAATAATCGAAAAATGTGTAATACAAAAACTTTATTATTAAAAACCTACTACTAACAGGAATATATTAATAGTTTTTGGCCCGGTTAGCCAAAGGACGTGGGTCCAAATCCTACCTGTGTGCGAATTTTTAGTTTCTTATTCAAAACTTTTATAAATAGGAATATATTTAAGAAAAAATAATGCATTTGTCTTGTTTTTGTATCAAGTGTATTTTTTTTACAAATTAAGTAAGTGTTTTCTTTTCATCTAATAAGGCTTTTAAGGCACCGTTCGTTTGCTGAATAAAATCAGTATATTTTAATAAAATTTATTGGGCTAATTATAATTTTCAACACAAAATTTTAATTTAGTTATAAGGGAAAAGACAAGTCCCATTTAAAAGGGCGACGACGGTTTCAAATACGTAAAAATACAACACACATTTTTAAAACGAATTAAATAAACAGTCTTTGTGGCAGCCGCCTTAAATGTCAACAGAATGCTTTTAAGTCATTTCACACCTTTTGCCTTAACATTTTTTGCGAAACACGGGTTGATTATAATTACTAAAGAATCAACTGAAAATTAAATTTTCGCATTATTTGAATGAAAATACTTTTTATGAGATCTCTCTCGAGTATTATTATTATTAGGAGCCTGTTGCGTCACACTGCAGGGCAAAGGCCTCCCTACCCTTTCTCCACTCTCCATGATTTTGGGCCACTGCCTCCCAGTCTTCTCGATATGAGTCCAGCTCGTCACGCCACCGCCTTCTGGATCTACCGCGTGGTCGTTTTCCATTTCAAGGGACCCACTTGTTGCATTGGACCACTTGGCCTGGCCATTATATGTCTGGCCATTTCCCACTTTAACTGAGCAGCTTTCTTGGCGATATCAGTAACGAGAGTTTTGGAGCGCAGTACGGTATTTCGGATGCGATCAGGTAATTTTACGCCCAGCATACTGCGTTCCATTGCTCTCTGACAGACCTCCAGGCTGGACCTCTGACGATTAGTCAAAGACCAAGTTTGGGCGCCATACGTGAGGATGGATGTACGAGTATACGAGTATAGTATTGTTTTTTAACTACGTGCAAATGTTAATGGTTATAATAAGTCAGCCTATTAGATCCCACTGCTGGGAAAAGGCCTCACCTCAACTATGAGGAGGGACGAGCCATACTTCACCACGCGGGCTCAGTGCGGATTGGTGAAGGGGTGTATTTAAGGCAAGTGACAAACCTTACTGTCAGAAATTATCAAGCCGCCCTAGGGCCTCTGACTAGGCTTAACGACTAATAACACAGATATTAGCCGGGACCAACTGCTTAACGTGCCTTCCGAAGCACGGAGATGCTTGTCATGGACGTCACTTAAATGGTCGGAATGGTCACCCATCCAATCACGACCGCGCCGTGGGTTGCTTAACTTTTGGTATCACTAGCAAAGTGCTGCCGGCACTGCGCCACAAGCACCTCATTTAGCGTTAATGGTTATAATGTAACCATATCATATTCAAGTACTATAAGTATAAATGGGTACTGCTCGTAATTAGAGCGTCTTAAAATTACATCAATAATATTTATCATTATTGCTTATCCACTCAATAAAATTGTTACGAGCGAGGTAACGACGCGCATTATTGACCTTTATGACTTTATGAAATTGCCCTTTTTTGATTACCCAATTGTTAAGCTAAGTAGTTATTAACTTTATTTTGAACTAGCAGTTCCCCGCGACTTCGCCCGTGCCAAAAGTCGAATTTTCCATAATAATTTTCATCCCCCATTTCACCCCCCTGATGATTTTATATCGCGACAAAAAGTAGCCTATGTCCTTCCCAGTGTCTCAAACTATCTCTGTCTCAAATTCGGTCCAGTAGTTTCGGACCCTATTCGATGCAAATAAACAAACAAACAAACAAACAAATCTTTCCTTTTTATAATGATGATAATGATGATGATGATAATGATGTCCTCCTAGCCGATTTCGACTACGGCGGCCTATCTCAACAGAGATTAGCCAACTTTGTCTTTATAATATTAGTATAGACTAGTTAACTATTGGCCCGCGATTTCGTCTGCGTAGCCTCGATGATATAAAACTTTGTATCTATTTTGGTTACTTGGCGAGTATTCAAAACTTTTTTTTGAATATTCACAAAAAAAAACGGAAGTTACATACATACAGATAAAAAAATAAAAAATAAAATACTGGCCTTGAGGTATTTATGTATATTTACAGTTTTGTTTTGTATTGAATACCTTGTTTGATACTTTAACTCAAAGTAACAAAAATTAATCCAATTAATTTTATTAACCTAATAAGGAGTTGTTATTATTTCTCGTTTAATTTAAACTAATGAAGATGCCCGATAATTATGAATTATTTATGTTTATTTGCTATTGTACTGTCAGGTTTGAAAGGACAAACAATGTATCAGTATATTACAGGTGGGATTCAAATTATGTTTTTACTTAGTAAGAAGAGCTAATATTTTTTCTACTATTTAGTTCACGATGTTATTAATTGGACAGCGCGGGTGGACTTGAAAGTTTTGTTTAAGATTCAGAAACATAAGCAAAATTAAGATGTTCTATGAACACCTTGTTACGCCTTTGCAAAAAAATGGTTTGATGAAATAACTACGTAAATTTTTTTTTTATTTCTTTAGGAAGAATAAGTCTTCGTAGCTGAATTTTGACTACGGTGGCCAATCTCCACAGAGATTAGCCAACTGCGATATTATAGTGCACAATTATACGCGCAATAGCAGGCCTGTGTATCTCCCCGCGTAGGTAGCAAAAACGTACCTACGCGCGGCGACCCTTACTTAGGGGCTAAAACAAGTTGCGTGTCGCTACCGGCCAGCGACACGCTCGCGCGTTTTATTCACCGGCGGCCGCGCGGCTACGTTGCTGGCTGGACGAGAATGAATAAAGTACTAGAAAGAGGAGCTAGATGGCGTTAGAAGCTTCTCGTAGCAGTCAACCCTATCGCGTCGCGTGATATTACGTCACTGAATAGGTTTAGTGTATTATGAATCATATTCCAGAGCAATAAGTATGAAATTATCTTGCAATGGATTTTTGTAGGTGTCTACACGAAAATGTGCTTGACTCTGAGGCGAACTAAATTACGTCATATTGTTGACGACAATAAGTAGACATTTCTTTGAATACAGTTGCTAAGTCATACTTCTGTACGAAGTACTAGTACTTTTTCTGTGGCAATACATAGGGGCATTGTCTGTTGATTTACTCGCATAGTTCGGTGACACGGCAATCCGACATGACCGGAGAGATTTATAAATTACATACAGGATATGTAGCGTACGTTATATTTTTTTATGATGATAGGTAACACAGGTTATGTAAATAGTTCAAACGGACTAAATATCTCTGGGTATCAATTACTATTGAGGACAAGTGCGCCTAACCAGTCTTAGGGCCAAAATCGTTTGCACAATTCATCGGAAATACGTTGCATAGTGCTGGAAATTGACCAGGGCCCTATTTCACCAAGCCGACAATTGTCAATGACATATGTCGGCTAAAAATTGTAAATATTCCTAGCATTATTGTGACAATTGGCAGTATTAGCTCAGTTGTAAAACAGGTTTTTTTTTTTCAACTCGACATATTTGTAGAATTGTCGGGAATTATTGACATGAGGTCGGAGCTGAGTCTGTTTTGCGTGGCAATTGTAGTGTTTTCGCCGTGGAAACAAAAGGTACGGCTGTGATAGCGATTTAGACGGGTTCTCATAAAGAATAAGTAATAGAGAATGGATAAATATTTTGATTGAAATCAGTAACTTTGTATTTAAAGAAAAATAAAGAATAAGTGAAAACACTGTACAATATGTAATAAATGAAACAACTTTAAAAAATGATTTGTGACAATTGTCGCGCCTGTCACGTTTGGTGAAATAGAGCCCTTCATTTGGGCATTGATTTATTTGGGTTCTGTTTTTTTGAGTTTGATTTTCTTGTAAGGCCAGTTTGAAAATAAAGCATTTCTTGGTTTTCTTTAATAGTGATTTTAAATTAGTTGACGGTCTATTATGAAAATAAAGTACAATACCATTCAGAGATCAAGTTTCCAGACACAATAGAAAATAAATTGTTATGAGACCGCCGGCGGTCAAGGGGTTAAAAATATTTAAAAAAAATTAAAATGACCTTAATCTTATACCTACTCAGTAATCTTGTTACTGTGTTTTTGGGTATGTTGTATGTATTTTATATCTCTCAAAATAAATAATTATTTTAAATAAACATCTATTCTTAACAGTCTAATAGTGCACACAAAATTCATTTATATCAACCCTGTGCTTTCTGTTTTAAGATTTGGTAAATGTCTACTAATGGTATAATCCAAAGATGGAAAAATAGTAATACATAGATAACATAAACGAATAAATAAACAGTGTGTCAAAAATTTTCTGTTTAGTATAAGTTGTGACACAAAGTAGTATTGTTAAGACATTGATGTTTAGAGGTAGTAGTAGAGTGTAGTTCTGGCATAGTGTAAACAGTAAACACACATACTACGAACTACTAATATAAAATAAAAATAAACTTTGGTAATAAGTAGGTTTCCGACCATTTAAGTGACGTCCATGACAAGCATCTCCGTGCTTCGGAAGGCACGTTAAGCAGTTGGTCCCGGCTAATATCTGTGGTATTAGTCGTTAAGCCTAGTCAGAGGCCCTAGGGCGGCTTGATAACTTCTGACAGTAAGGTTTGTCACTTGCCTTACATACACCCCTCCACCAATCCGCACTGAGCCCGCGTGGTGAAGTATGGCTCGTTCCTTCTCATAGTTGAGGTGAGGCCTTTTCCCAGCAGTGGGATCTAATAGGCTGACTTATAATAAGTAGGTTCTTAAAACTGAAATAAATACAAAATAAAAACATAACAACAACAAACAGGGCAAGCTGAATAAAACCGTTGAAAAATAATTACACTTAATCTTTCTATATATAAAACAAAGTCAGGTTTGTTACAACACTTATAAGTCGAGAACTGTGGGGCTGGTTTTTTTGTTCGTTGATTAGTTTGAGTTATAGGATTGCATGGAAGAGAAAAACATACTTCGCCGACCCCAAATATAATGAGAACACGGCAAGCAAATGATGATGATGATGATGAAGATGAGATAGTTCGAGTTATCTTCATCTCGAATAGAGAATAACTAGAACAAGCAAGGATATTTTTTGAAAAAACAAAAGACGCGACTGCAAAAATTATTATATTTTTGAATGGTGTTTTTACTGGCTTTCATTTGACACCCATATTGCTATGGTAAGGAAAAAATCAATCTACCCACCTCCCTCTATTTCCATTTGCGGGCGCCATTTTTAAAATGTATATATCCTATGTCACTCTCATAATTTTGACAAATTCAACGACACCTCATATTATATCAAAACCTGTCCAGCCGTTTGAGCTCTAGGGCATGCCAAACAATTATACATACATACTCTTGAAAAACATAACCCTCCTTCCGCAATCGAGTAAAGCCACGATTTTGTTACGTTAAAACCTCCTGGGGTATAGGGAGTAACAGTTTGTATGGGAAATCAGACGAAGTTGCAAACTAATAAATTACTTCAATAAATATCTATAGTATAGGGGATGGCGGTTTGCTCATGAGGATCGCGCAAACGAAGTCGCAGAAGTTACCGCTAGTATTGTTACCCGGAACAATTGTGCTGAATATATCAATAGCCTATAATTTAATAGCTTATCCATATTTCAATATTTCTTTAGGTTTGGTATTTAAGTGTCATCATTTTCATTTCATTTTGCATCTGCATCATTAATTACGTCGTTTGTATGCACAGTGGCGGTAAAAAGCAGCCGCTTCATTTATCAATGGATGATACGAAAATGGGTTTTTATATCAAACCATCTTTGCCAGTCTCACTAAAGTACCATACATTTCTTGAATTAAAATGCTTACTTCGGATCATCTAGTATGTACGAGTGGTAACACCTCTTATTGATTTTTATAGATTTATAGTTTTACCCCTTTTGGTAAGTATTGTCCTTCTGACATTGAAGTAAATAAATTGGTTGTGACCCTCAAACTCTGTCCTCATTACTTAATTTTTCGGTCTTTTAATTACCTTTAACCCTATTTTGCTTATAATCCTAAACTATCGTATCCTATGTAGCTTACAGACTGAGTTCAGTTTAAAATAGCGTTGTACCGTGACGTTAATAATTACTTACCAAATTTTACTTTCTCTTGTAATATTAATTCTGTGATTCTACGCCTTAGTTCTACGCGCGGTCTACTTATTATGCAAAATTAACAATTGACCATCGATTTGGCTTTGCTTCGCGCGACCTGTCAACGTCAGAACTATGTTTTTTTCTTTTTTGGCGCTCGACTGTCACGGAAGAGGTTGAATACATTTTCACCTACTTTCTACGTAGATAAACTGCACGCCATACAATTTTTGATTTGACGATTGCTTGCATCTTTGAGTAGAAATTAATGAATTTCTACTCAAGGTCACAAAGACTTACAACTTGTACTATGGATACATCACCGAAATTCTGAAAAAAAATTGGCTCCATTTGCTCCATACATTGTCATCAAGGTAGCAGAATTATTGTAGCAGATTTTTTAAAGATTCCGATCATGACCCATAGTAAAACTTGTAGGCATTGATGACCATATTAACTCCCTTAAAGGATAAGACCGTTTACATTGACAGTCTGCA
This sequence comes from Pyrausta nigrata, assembly GCA_949316185.1. Lineage (NCBI taxonomy): Eukaryota > Metazoa > Arthropoda > Insecta > Lepidoptera > Crambidae > Pyrausta > Pyrausta nigrata. The sequence continues at coordinate 3,774,473 of OX438943.1, forward strand.
TATCTACGAAATGGCAAAGTCGCGTTTGAGTATCACATAAAAATACACCGACCATCATTGCAGCTTGCATGCATTCGTCAAATGGACGCCGTCGTGGTAAGTATATCTTATTATTAATGAAATTCTAAGCTAAGTCCTGCAAGCAGAAAAAAATTAACTTGCGTAACAAGGGCACAATAAGACCGTACCTACCCCGGTAACTTCCAAGAGTCGGCAAAATGGAAATACAACGCAAAAGTGCGCCTAAATAACAAGTGAATACACATCTGCATTGGACCATAATTGGGCCTGCTGACACTTGCTCCCTGTCAGATACTATGAAACATGGCTTAATTTTTTCATGAAATTTATCATCAAGGTTTTTAAGATATGATGGAGCTCGTCGAAACGACCATGAGGCACCAAGTTAACATTGCCTTCTTTGATAAACTTACGATACCGTTATAACTGACGGAATGACTGACAGTTCGGTAGAAACATGTTAATTACTTACTTTTGGAAAGCAAGTGCCTTTTAATGTTTTTCATATTATTTTGTGTGCAAGCGAAATTTAGGTACTTTCGTAAAAACTCGCAAAATCATTGCTTAAATTATATATATATATATATATTTATATAAGTTTCTAAAACAATAAATATATATATATATATATATATATATATATATATATATATATATATATATATATATATATATATATATATATATATATATATATATGTGTATATATATATATATATGTGTGTGTATATATATACATATATATATTTATTGTTTTAGAAACTTCTATGCAAGTTTTTACGATATACATTTCCCTTGCAAAGTGTTATTTTAAGAGGAAAAAATCGCAAAATTGCCATTAATTCTACCATTTCCTTCCGTGATTTTCATGAACATTATTTTATCTACTGTTCTGCAAAAAGGCCTTTGTTGAAAGACAAGCTGTTAGATCAACCGAGCATCGAGAGTATGATTGCGAGGTTTATGTACAGCGGCAGCACGTCAGGTTACCTATGTGAACTACGAAAACAGCGTTTATTGCGTAGGGAATAGAGGCGCTCTCAAGGTCAAAGTGAGGTAGTCTGGCGTGCGGCCGAGTGTTCTTACCAGTAATTGTGTAAATACTTAAGTTCAAAACCTATCAGCAAAAGGTTTATTTTAATTCTGAAAATATTTCATTGTACATTCACCATTGAGGATACCTATTTGAATATACAGTTCACTTGATCACAATAAATAACTGTTGACTGCTTACACCTATCCATATTATTATGCTAATACAAAACAAAACAACAAAACCTAGACATGGCAAAACTTTCAAATGACACTTTATGTGACTGTTATGTTATCCATTACTGCGTGGAACAACCGATGTCAATATATAACTTGCGCCAATGTGCACGCATAATTAGATGCAGCATGTCCCTGGCTTGTCAGTTTCATGGAATATCTACAGGTGGTTTATCAAAGGTTAGCCGTAAAGAATATCCCTCTATCGTGGAAACAAATAAAGGTCGCTTTATATCTACAGATATTGAGCGTGCCAGACGTTCCGTGGCAGATAAAATAATATTCTTCTATAAAGTCAGTATAATAACGTTTTTATATGGAGTAAGATAGATTAACAGATGCTGCACTTTTTTTAAATCACTTAAGAGCTTTCTTGATATTTGCAAGATTAAAACTGTTTATGAATTCAAAAAGTACGGTTCTTAGGCTACTAGTTTGGTATAGCAGATCAGAAGTCAAAGCCATAAGTAATGGAACTATGACGAATTTTGCAGACCTCTAAAATATGACGGATACATACATTGTTGTCCCATACGGGATAGTCGCCCCGCCTATTAAATTGAACCGGAGGATAGATGCTACTATGAGATATACAACTATAATATATGTAATCTGTAAGGCATTTATAATATACCTAATACCGCTGATGACGGTGTGTTTTGATGTCTGACATGGCTCAGATGTAAATAAACAGTTTCTTTCAATGTATGCCCTGGCATATGGATGGCGCGCTCGGGTAAATAAACGATGTCTGTCAGTTTTTTTTTTAACTTTTTGCACACAGTTTATTGTATAAATGGCGGACTTAACGCTAAAAGCAGCTTCTGTGAGTGTCTGCCACGAAACGTGTCAATGTCTGAAGGTATAAATCGACCTTAACCCGTCCATTTTTCTAATGCCCGCCCCACAGGCGACGTTACACACGCGCTTAGCATAATAATCACAATACATACATTACAATTTCCACAACTAAATTATAGAAAACTTTTGTTAGACACAGCTGGGTTTCCCGGATATTATTGACTTAATAATAAGGTCCCTTTTTACAATCGAACTCGCTTAAGTTTATACATGTTTTGAAACTCTTCTTTTATAGCCCGCACAGGGCTACACCTAACATTTTGCCTTTGATTTGGACTTTGGTGCCTCAAGAATCAACAATAAAGGTTTAATCGTAACGATGTAACTTACTAAGAGAACAAATATTTTTTATCTTTAGTATATGCTAACTTAGATTTAATTGACGGTAAATAAGGAACCAGCCCTTGATATCTCAACAATCCTTGTAGATTGAAAATCCACTGTCGTCACTAAAAACATTTTAGACAATAAAAGCAGTCTTATACATCATTCATATCAGCCATAGGCCTCTTCAAGACGGCGCCAACTTTCACGATCCTCCGCTTCTCGTATCCAGCCACCACCGGCCACCTTCCTCAGGTCATCGGTCCATCTAGCAGGGGGGCGTCCAACACTACGTTTCCCGAGACGTGGTCTCCATTCGAGAACCTTCCTACTCCAACGCCTGTCGGTTCTGCGACAGACATGACCAGCCCACTGCCACTTCAGCTTACTGCACCTCTCAACGATATCTATGACCTTCGTATTTTGGCGGATAATCTCGTTACGGATTATATCCCTTAGCGAGATCCCGAGCATAGACCGTTCCATAGCTCGCTGAGCGACATGCAGTCAGTGGGCCAGTTTTATTATACATCGTTTCTTTCAAATTTAATAATAAAAGAGCGTTTTCCGATAGTATTTGATTATAATATCTCTGATATTGGTGCATTTATCTACTTTGAACAGGCATAGAAAACCTTATAAATTCCTAGAGCCTTAGTTATTATAGATTTTAATCTTGATTTAAAGATATTGACTGACGTTGACAGGTTAAGAAATGCAAAGAGGGCGGCACAGTGACGCGTTTAACTTAGAAAATATTTATAGCTACCTGATCGAAAGTTTTCATTAAACTACTTGACCGTCACTGGAAGCTTTATATTGAGAAAGCATATCCGTATTCGTCGATTTCTACCAGTTCTAGTACCTTTTTACCCCTTCCCTTGTTTCCGGAACAGTCGCGACACCTGGCGGCCGCGCGACATTTTTAGTTTCCTTAAGTGTGTAGCGCCATTTTTGTTCATTGGCGTTTTGTATTCCGTCGAAGCAACTTGTGCGCAGCAGGCTCTGCCTCTGCCACACTGTAATTGCTTAAAAATAATTTTAAGTTAAGTAAATATAATCAAAGTGAGTGAATATAAAACCACGTAAGAAGAAAAAATTCTACCTTACGAAATGTTGTTTACAGTGAAAATACCACGCAGTCATGACATTCAACGGTTTTTCCGTTCGGATCTCGTGGTAAGTTTTTTAAAGAATTGCCAGTTCGTAAATTTATAGATTTTTACTTGCTAAATCAAATAAAATAAGTACCTACCTACCTAGTTTTTTGTAATGCATGAAAACTAAAGTAACATCGCATCGAGCAGAACGCGACGGAGACGCAAACGTGCTCAGAGTAGTTCTAATGACAGCAGTTCAATATCAAGCTCGTTTTGTCTCTGGCTCGTGTTCACTAGGTGTACTTACTTCTCCTACAGGGCTGACCGGCCATATGCTTTCTTATTTGTGGGACCGGCAAGGACAGAGGCGGTCACGCCGCCGCTGTCAGCCCTGTAAGAGAAGTTAGCACACCCGCCATTCCGAATACCTAGGAAATGGGTGAGCTCTGCATGTTTCTAAACGTATTGGTCCTACTGATAATTGAAATAGTGTTGAAATATAAATTGTTTTTATAAATTAAGCAATTTCTTTACAAGTTTGTACGTGTTGATATAGATTATCAATACGGGGTTCGGTTTGTTCAGAGCTTAGCGAAAAACAACGTCACTGACGTCTGTCATGGCGACGAACGACATATCTTTACTTACGATATTGAAAATGTTGCTACCCAACGCTTGGGTTGTTTCTCTTAGGCAGAAGTTAGATTTATGAATAATTACAACCACACTAGTTATAAAACTAGAAACAAACAAGAAGGTAAAAACATTTATGACACCTTCTGCTACCAGGCATAATATGTTTATAGGTCTTATCCTGCTATATTCATTCAATGCTTTTGCTTTCGGTATATTCTGCACGGTAGCCACTACGTGGAACCAATTACGTTTAAAATTGCTTTTGGTAACAATTCCTCTACATTTTACCTAAGTTATCGAAATTTATGTCTGTAACTTTAGCCTGCATGCACCTTTTACAACCGTTTTAGAAAAGGGTAATGTAATGTCAGTAAAAATCAAATCAAAATATCATTTATTTGTAAAAAGTTTTACAAAGCATTATTTCCATCAAAGTCGGGTTACAATCTAAATCTAGTGTAACTAATGGCCGCCCCTCGCGGCGCGGGGGAATGGCGTCCGAAAACCAGCAGTTCCATCGCATGGAACTCATAATATTTTTATTGGCTAGCCTAAATACTGCGTGGCAGATGGAATGTAAAAATAATTGTTTATGAGTCTTTTAACAACTTTTTATAGCCCAAACACACACATGCTTCGCGAGTGGGTTTGACTGAAAGTTCACAGGTTCTTGGATGAAAGATCTTGATCTTTCATCCAAGAACGTCAAACAAGTCAGTTTGTAATCTGTCTTATATCCGCAAAGAATAACTTTTTTAGTAATAATTTGGAGGACTTGGAACTATCTAAATTCCTTGCCGAAAATAAAGTCGGTTGCAAAAATACAGCGATCAATAAATCAAAGGCCTACCGATTATAATTAATTGGGCTTCTAATTTTTGCCAGCTTTGTTGCCTCTCGAAGTTGGCTAAATCATCAACAGTTTTTAACGTTACCAAATCTTCGAAGATCTACGAACTAAATTGCTACCAATTTAGTTAACTTAGAACTTCATTAAGCTCCTCCAAACGATCTAGCTCTCATGGGTCACAAGGAGAAGAGGTGTTGCTCTAAAAACAAAAATAGATGCTAACTATACTGTGTGCTCTTCAGAGCCAAGCCAAGAACTGCATCACAGTTAAGTCCTCATATCTCTTTGTCCAATGCGACATCAAGACAGCAGTGTCTCATGCACGAAAAGGGGGAGGCACGATATCGCTACTCCTGATAGAGCGAACCATAACAACGATGCCGATCACTTTTCGCATCGTCGCCTTTTTCCGGACTAGAATTGCATCTACTGCCGGCCTGTGCAAAAATTATATTTGAATACTAAATCCCTTTTCTACTCAAGACCGCGCATGTTGTATACAATTTATGTGTCAGGATGTAAGACCGCCAAGCCCTTTTTTGTTCCATGTAGTGTTCCATGGAATGCATCGCATGGGTGTTTCTACCACCATTTCTTATATCCAAAGTCTTGGGTTATCTAAATCAGTCAATGTCTTTCACTACGGTGAAAGATTGGCCTAAATAGACCTCAAAAACCGAACCTACGTTCGGCAGCACTGCAAAAACTCTTTATCGATTCGACGACGGGCCTTATACCATCGCGGGTCGAAGACTAAACTCTCGGGTATATAAATGTGGGGTTTGGTCCTCCAGGCGATAAAAACATTAAACCCTGAATAGTTGACCTAACTAAGATGTTCTTGGCGGAAGTCTACCCATAAAACAGATGAGGTGGCCTGGAAACGATAGACCTTTTAGTGCAAAAACGTAAACAAAATAGTTTTTAATATTTTTAACACTCAGTGTTCCTTTCTTATTTATATAAGTTTCTTATTTAAACTCATATAAATACGTTATAAACAAAATAACCTTATGGTTCGCAATCAGCAATGTTTGTGTCAAATCTGCATCTAGTGCACAATTACTTGTCATATAATACAACTTTTACAAAAGTCCCACACGTTAAAACACTAAAGCATCTGGCTGGTAATTTAAGCTCACAGAGTTGACGTTACGCACACGTACTTGGAATTATTTATGACTTGATCTTACTGACAATAGATTCTAGTCACTGTATTAGATATTAAGAGTAATATTTCTTCCTATTTAAGGCAGTCTGTAAAATTGATCCGCTAAAATATAATAACGTGACGTGAATACAATGACGTGACTAGGCTAAGTCATTAATTTATTACACAAGTAATGTGTCTGTTTGGAGCCGCGTCACGTACAAATAGCCTGTTGGATAAAAAAACTTAAATTATTTTCAAGGGTTATACCGAATCCTGGAAGAGTTAGATCAGCAGTAGCCGTAGCCTCTAAAGGTTAACTCGAAAATCATTCCCTAGACGAAATCTTAGCCCAAGGACATTGGCGATCATATACGTTCCAAAATGCTGCAGACGAGAAAATAGTACCTTGTATACTATCACACAATATTTTCGAATCAATTAGCTAGCCTAATATTATAAAAAAATTATGGCAATTATATACCATAGCTTAAACTATAAAGTTCTATAATCACATTGGCGTAACTGTATCCTATTAGATACGAGGGTCAAACTGAAAGTTCTTAGAAAATCAAAAACTGATTACATTAGCCAGTTATTAGTTTTATTATATCTTTTCAAAATATTGTCCATTGACGTCAATACACCGCTGCATGCGATGGAACCACTGGGAAAAGCACTTTGCCCACTCGTCCTTAGGGGTCTCTTCAATGGCATCGCGATACGCAGCCACCGCTTCTTCAGCATTCATAAACCGCTTTCCTTTAAGTTTTTCTTTAATTTTTGGAAATAAATAAAAATCACAAGGCGCGAGGTCGGGGCTATACGGCGGGTGACCCAGTAATTCAACGTTTGATGTCGCCAAATAGTCGATCGTTCGCTTGGCGGTGTGCGACGAGGCGTTGTCGTGGTGAAGGAGGATCCTACTGCGAGGTCGTTTCTCTCGAACTTTTTCCAAGACAAGTGGCAAACAATTGGTAGTGTACCATTCTGCAGAAACTGTTTTTTGATCCTCTAACACAATTGTTGCGAAATGACCTATCCTTCCAAAGAACGAGGCCACCATTTTTTTTCCCGCACTGCGATCTCTCTTCACTTTAGTTGGCAACTCCTCGAAAGGAAACACCCACTGAGCAGATTGTCTTTTGGTTTCAGGATCATAACAGTAAATCCAGCTTTCGTCACCTGTTAGTATGTCGAACACAGCATTTGAGTCACCTCCGTTAAATCTTTCAATCATTTTACGGCACCAATCCACACGATGGAGTTTTTGAGCCTTAGTCAAATTATGAGGTATCCACCGGGCGCAAAGCTTCCTGACCGCTAAATGTTCGTGGAGGATTTTGTGCACTTGACTCATACCGATGCCTAAGCTTGTCCGAATCTGCTGATAGGTCACTCTTTTGTCAGTCTCTATCATACGCCGCACAACACAGATGTTATTTTCAGTCGTCGCCGTAGAAGGCCGTCCCTCACGTACATCATCAGTGAGATTAGTGCGACCACGTTTAAACTCATTAAACCAGTTGTAAACAGTCGCACGAGATGGGGCTTCATCGTGAAAGGCCAATCGTAGTCTATCATAACTTTCTTGTTGACTTAAATGACATCGAAAGTCATAAAAAATCATTGCACGAAAATTTTCTCGTGTTAAATTCATTTTGACGTGACACAGACAATTTTCAATTTGCCGCCAAGTCGTAAAACAAATGACAAATGAATGAAATATATACTCAGTAATATTGGCAAAGAGTTCTATTTTCAAATTTTAGAATATTTTTTTTATTATATTGTTTATAAGTGGCCAGTTCTAAGAACTTTCAGTTTGACCCTCGTACAAGTGGCGACACCAGGCGATAACAAACAGGTCTCAATATAAAGCTTCCAGTGACGGTCAAGTAGTTTAATAGCAGCGTTTTACCTGAAATAAAACGCATATTAAAATACTTACCTCACTGGGAGCTTTCACTTAATTTCTGCCTGGTGTAAATGAGCCAATGAACAAAAATGGCGCTACACACTTAAGGAAACTAAAAATGTCGCGCGGCCGCCAGGTGTCGCCACTGTTCCGGAAACAAGGGAAGGGGTAAAAAGGTACTAGAACTGGTAGAAATCGACGGATACGGATATGCTTTCTCAATATAAAGCTTCCAGTGAGGTAAGTATTTTAATATGCGTTTTATTTCAGGTAAAACGCTGCTATTAACATAGTAAAAGATAACTGTACCAGCAGCTACTTATACATACACCCACATGTAAGATAAAAATCTAAAGTTAACCTGTCTAATCCATCTGGCTGGATCTATCCAACAGGGTAGAGGAACACAGTAGGTTTGGCAGAGGGAATGGAAACTTAAAAAAAGCCAAGTGCGAGTCGGACTCGCGCACGAAGAGTTCCGTACCATTAACTTACAACATAAGACATTATAGGCAACAACACGTTTGTATGGGAGCCCCCTTTATTATTTTTAATTTAATTAATTATTTTTAAAGTGAAATACAACATTATATATTTCAGAATATTTTAAGCGCCTGCGTGTTGCCATTATTAATAGCGAACTAAAATGCTAAAAAAATCACGTTTGTTGCATGGGAGCCCCCTTAGATATTTATTTTATTCTGTTTTTAGTATTTGTTGTCATAGCGGCAGCAGAAATACATCATTCATCTGTGAACTGTCCAGCTATCACGGCTAATGAGATACAGCCTGGTGACAGGCAGACATCGGAGGCTTAGTAATAGGGTCCCGTTTTTACCCTTCGGGTACGGAACCCTAAAAAGCAATGCATGGGCCTATGACTAGACATAAGACAGCATTATAAACTTTGTCTAAGTCGTGGAATAAATTACACTTCAAACAATAACGGTGTTATTTCAAAAAAATAGACCAGGTTTAAAATAGGTCTAAATATTAGCCGACAACAGAGGAATGATAAAGTATTGTTTTTAAGTGATAAGAATTCACTATGCAATCTAAATATATTTTTGCACTTGAAAAAATGACCACCAGAGGCGGGAACCGAACCTGCGTTCCTCGCATACCGGGCGATTGCCTAACCTCTCGGCCACCCTGGCGTTGGCAGAGCCTGTTAAAATATATTTATAAACAAAGGAATGAATGACACATTCATGACATACTCGTAACTTAATAGAGAAGCGCTTTTCTAATTGGCTAGCTAATAGCTTAGTCTTGTCTTTTAAACCCGGTACTAAGTTTTTGTAATAAGAATTTTTAAGTGGGTTGGGGGTGATTGCGTGAAGCTCGCAATAAGTCCTGTTTTTAGTTTTATTTGTATTACCTAACATTTGTACCTAAGTCATGGATGTTTATAAAATATAAGTATGTCTATCCGTTATCCTAGTCACCATAGCACAAGCTCACGCTTAGTTTGGGGCTAGGTAATTGGTGTGTTTGTTGAAACAATTTATTTATTTATTATTTAGGTACGTATGTGTTCACACTATGCCCGAAGGCTCCCACTTCTCCGAAGGAAAATCAGTGTCGTGACAATTTTAACTCGTCACGACTTATACTGAGCGGGGACCTTTCTGGTTTTTAGCATTGTATACCCTTTATAATGTATAATAATTAGTAATTCCTTGTATTTTGTTTGCCGTGCCAAATAATAACTATTATTTTTATTAAGTACCTATGCCAATAACTGTTATTTTAATTGTTATTTATTGGATTATCTAATGACGTGTGTTAATTGCAATTCTGTTCTGACCGTTAACATTAATATACTTTTGAATGCACAACAATATTAACATTTCGCATGTTACTAATTGTTCTTTGTTTTTTAACTGTATGAGTAGGTACTCCAAGTTTGCTGATATTTTTCATGATAGAAGTAACGAGGTAGACTTTTCTTGAGTTTTATTTATTTTAATAGACATTTTTCTAACAAATATTATTAGAAAATATTTAACTATCTATTTGAAGGCAGAGCAATGTTTGTCAGGTGGGCATTGCTCTTCGGATTATGTCTCTTACCTGAGGTGTAAGGTGTAACCCTCACATTGGAACCTTCAGGTTTTTAGTGATAGGTACACGGGTTTAATTGAGTCCTGTAGAGTTCCATATGTAGGTAAACCTTGGCTTCCTTTACGTACATTATGGTTAGGGTGGTTTATTACCACAGTAATGTTAATATAAAAAGAAAAATACTTAATAAGTACCAAAAACTACAGAACAAGCAGGCAACTCAGTGCTAAAAACTTATATTTTGGTAACAAAAAGGCCTTCGCTTAGGGTACGGGCCTTTTGCCATCACCAAAGGCCCGTCGCGACTACTAGTATTACGCGGAAGCCGTTTTGGAAATGAAAGGTATTACAAAGACAATTACAATTACCGTTTTGGAAATGAAAGGTATTACAAAGACAAAAAACTAAAAAAATAGTATTTTTTTAGTTTTTTGTTTCATTGATGATTATTTATTAGTACTTGTTTAAAATGAAATTTATTATAATTGCATTGCAGTTTAACATCGGTGTTCATTATAATTTTATCCATAGCCATCCATAATAGCTGTACATGAGTGACTCACCCCATATGAGTGGGCAGTGAGTGTGACCAGTGTATTAAATCTACCGTAGTCTACCAAATGGTCAGGTCTAACGGTAAGATACGTAGGAATCAGTAGATTACTTATTTAAAGACATTTCAAGAATCACTATACATCCATACCATATCACATATAAGAAGAAAATAAATAAATGTATTTAATAAAATAACCATTATTATTTATTTGCACTATTGAATAAATGACGGACATAAAAGTAACTTTTTTAATCAATTTTTTGATTAAAATTAACTTAATTGTTAAGGAGTATGAAACTTCTTGACATATCGAAACCCCGACGCCATTTTGTTTTTTTTTTCGAAATCTAGACGCACTTTGGAAGTAATATGTATGGATAGAGAATGCATAGAGGAACAAAAATGACGTAATATGGTACCTACTAAAGGGTCACCGAGATATTTGAAGGTAAGGATCGACATATTTTATTTGAAATCTACGTTATCTACCGCATTATACATTAATCTACCATAACCTACCGTAATCTACCGGTAGGATACTTAACGCCTTGGTAGGCTACGGTCGATTTACAACTCTAAGTGTGACCCTACCATACCTTACTTTAGTATCATCAATTTACATATTCGCGGGCCCGGTGCTATTTCAATCTGTCTGGTCTGAGCGCTGTTTATGAATTGATAATCAAATGCTGCAGACAAGATGGTTTCTGCGTCAATCAGTACCAGTGAATAGATGTTGAGAAATTACTGTAGCGTATGTATTACCTACTTAGACCAGAGTCTACTAAGTTTTAAACAGCGGGGAAACCTAGATTCAAGGTTAATTTGACAGAATTACCATATTAAAAATAGGAAAATAATGCTTAACCGGCTGATCAAAAATTAAACGTGTAGTGGTGAACTCCAGCCTTATTAGAGTAGTTCAAAGGAATACCTATGCCTGAAGATCACGTAATGCCAAAAGCATTCTCTACCAGTCAACCATAGGTCAAACACAGAGAAGATACAGGCGGTGCAAAAGAAGAAAGATAAAAGTAATCAACGAAAGTATCAAGTGAGAGCACGCAGAACGTGTAGGTAAGACATAATATTGAATAAACATACATGCTACTTATTTCCTAATGTTTGACATATTTTGTATGGTAATTCTGTCAAATGAACCGTTAATCGAGTTTAAAAATTGGTGAACTCGGGTCTTATTGGTTAATAATAGACGATCATCATTTCAACATTGAAGTTTCAACGGCTGTTTATACGCATTAGATTTTCAGTCCCCTCAAATAGACTTCAAACTATACTGCGTTGTCAGTTTTACGCAATTGATAGGTTTAATCTTAAATTCGTAGAATCTAAGATTAAACCTATCGCAGTAATGTATCTATATCTCAATATCCAATTAAGTATCCCATTACAAGTGTCCATGACTAGTTACCAAAAGGAAGCGGCACAACATTGTAACAAGTTCTTTTGGAAATAAATAATTATAAAATAAAAATTAAGAAAGGAAAAATTCACAGCAAATCTCTTCTTGTACCTTTCCGCCGCGTTTTCTCCGGTATTTAAATCGCAACTTAAACCTTTACTTTGCAATAACGCAAAAACTTTTACAGCTTTCGAATAACCGGTTACTCGGACCTATGACCTTTGGCTAAGATCACGGGAGCAAAGCATTACGCATTAAGTAACCTAATTAGTTATATAAACCGTTAATTGTGTCGCAAAGAGGCTATTAGCACCGTCCGAATTACCATAATTCAATGCATTTTGCGCAGATGTCTGAATGCAGAATTCATAAATATATTAAAACGCTTTGGCGTTCCGACATGAAAGCTAATAGGATCCATTTACACAAATGCATGTATTTTTTTATAGATTTATCTTGTAAACACAAGAAAAATATTATACACATTTTCGCATTAACAACCGCAGTAGTTTTGACTGTGTCGCAGTTATTAGCGCCCACCTCTACCTAGATAAAAGACATAGTGTTATAGATAACATACTTTTTAAACACAAAAACTGGTTTGTGTGTGCGAGCATGAGTGAGTATGGGTGAGTGCGTGTGCGTAAGCGTGTGTGTGTGTGTTGAGTGCGAGTAAATTTAACGCATGACTATACCTACATATAAATTATAAAAATATTGTATATTAAAAAAAAACTCAATGTTGTGGTATCCTGAAATAATGATTGGTAAGTAAGATTATTTGCGTATGTATGTGGGAAAAAAAAATGTATTAAAATTCAAACCAATTGCATTTTAAGCGCCATATATAAATAGATGGACTAAGACCACGACAAACCGTTATTTTGGTTGTGAAAATATTATCATTATTTATATTTCAAAAGACTATACTAAGTATCCATGTGAATATGCCCTTAAAATATGTGGAAATGTCACGATATAGTGGTCATCATTCACCACTAGTAGGATAAGTGAGATAAATAATCTCATCCTTATTCAAAACCTCTTAATTAGTGTGAGTTTAACACCTTGTTAAATATAAGGATTATTAACGATAATATGAGTAATTTTAACCGAACTTTTTGAGCAAGTTGATATTTGTAAGGATAATTAATTAATAGGTAATGGTGTCGAATATATGTTGATTCTACTTTTGATTGTAAAAACCCCTTCATTTAACTTATATGTATGCAATTGTAGATTTAGACTCGAATTTACCAACTTCTAAACAGCCGGTAAACGTTGACTGACGGGTAATTTGACAGAATTCCCATAGAAAATATGTCAAATAATTTTAAACCGGCTAATTTAAAATTAAACATGTGTTGGTGAAGAACCCTAGGGTTGTTAAGTTTGCAATTTTTCACTGTAGGATACACGCAAAGCTCTTCATTGTTATGTAAGTTTAGAGAATTCATATTACTTTACAACAAGAATTAAATTTGTCGCTTTGCACTGTGTATCTCGATAAAAGTCAACATTTCTGGTCCAGACCATGGTGTGATGTCAAAGACATGATCTCCACTCGTGCATGACAGACGCCAGCGTTTTTGCAAGTGATTTTTTATCGATTCAGATTCTCTGAATCGAGCTGGGCGTACCTATTCATCTCGACATTAAATAGAGTCGCGCTGTTTAAAAGATGGCAATTATCATTGTTATTTTTCATTGGAAACATAAATAAAACAATAATAAATAAAATAATTGTTTCGACAAACACACCAACTACCTAGCCCCTAACTAAGCGAATAGCGAAACTAAGCGTAAGCTTGTGCTATGGTGACTAGGACAACGGATAGATATACTTATATACATTTAAAAACATCCATGACATGACACGGTTAATATCATTATATTTTATTAAAATAGTGGTTCCCCGCGTCTTCACTCGCGCAAACAACGGATTTCCATACAAACGTTTACCCTACTTTTCACTCCCTAAGACCACCACCAATTTTTTTTTATTTGTTCTCCAATTTTAAACAGCTGGAAAACCTAATTTGACGGTTAATTTGACACAATTTCCAAAAAAAATATGTCATATAATATTACGACAGATCTTTAAAAATTAAACATGTGATGGTGAACTCGAACCTTAAAGGATGTTTTCGGGTATAAAAAACTATCTCTATACCATGAATAACATTATTGACAGAATTTCTTATTTACACAGCAATGCTTTTATGCTCCCTTTAAAGAAAGCAATTTAGTTATAAAGATCAGGCTTTTCGTAGGTAGCACCTCAGTGAATGTTTTGGCACAGAATAAGTACTAGTACTCCGTACAGAAGTATGACTTTGCAATGAAATTCAAAGAAATATCTACTCAATGCTGTTAACGATATGGTGTAATTCAGTTCCCCTCTGACTCAAGAACATTTTCGTGTAGACACCTACAGAAATACATTGCAAGATAATTTCATTCTTATAACTCTGGAATATGATTCATAATACACTAAACCTATTCAGTGACGTTCTATCACGCAACGCGATAGGGTTGACTGCCACAAGAAGCTACTTACGCCATCGAGCGCATCTTTCTAGGACTTTATTCACGCTCGTCCAACCAGCAACCTAGTGTCGCGCACCGCCGGTGAATAAAACGCGGGAGCGTGTCGCTGCCGGCTAGCGACACCCAACTTGTTTAGTCCCTTACCTAGGGGTCGCCGCGCGTAGGTACGTTTTTGCTACCTACGCGGGAAGATACACAGGCCTGGTTTTGGGCAAATTTAGGGTTCTCTTTAAACACCTTCACGTATCATGTTTCCAGACCCAATAGAAAATTAATTGTTTTCGGCCCGCCCGCATATCTAATGGGGTTTGACAGGTTTAATAGTTAATCTTTACATTAGACAACAAGAAATCAGCAAATGGCTGCATAAATACAGTAAACTACCAATCATTTTCTATTTTACAAAAGAAAACTATACAGCACAAGTAAAGCTTCTCTCTTTCCAGCATAAATGTATCGATAGAGACAAAAATATCCGCTCTCTGTACGTTTTTGTAAGCACAGATTATGTTAACTGGATGCTCCCAGCTTATATTACCATCTGTAATACAGGGTGAATCTGTATAATACCATTTAAGCGTAATCTAATTGATAGTAAAAAGTATACAACGTCTTCACTCCTATTGGTGGGTGGATGCCGCTCCGGATATTGGGATAAATAGTAATTGAATAAAGATACCATGCAAGAAAGGACTAGTTTAAGTAATACCACAGTGATTACTATATAAATAAGATATGCCGTAAACCGTAAAGGGATAAAAGGTGCTTACAGAGTTTAAAAAATTATTTATTGAATGTTAAATTATAACAAATAATGAACAAAATGTGTAATAGGTATTATGTATTGCATTATTTCCATCAAAACAATTTCCTAGTATAAAGATGGTATATGGTATATATAAGTGCTAAAAAGATTAAATTTAACAAAAGTTGGTTTACATGTTATTTCTCGAAGTATTACTACTAATCTAAATCTCGAAGTATGACTAATTTACATCTTTTACTCGTTTTGGATACTTTCATTTAGTACTTCCGTAAACCCTCTCTTATTTACATTGCACCGCCGTTCATCTTCTTCATTCTTCCATCTGTTCTAGCCTATGGTTGACTGGTAGAGCATGCTTTTGTCACTGAATACGCTATTTGTACAATTATTTAATTAGTGTAGGAGGTTAAAATAAATCAGCCACTATACATAAATTCTCAAGGACTAGAGAGATTTTGCAAAAAGATTCATCATCACCAATAGTTTAAAGTAATCTACTCACGCTTGTCTGTTTCTATTTCCAACATTTAGCTGTCAATTTCAGTTAACGAGTATCACATGACAAGCTCATCCGAAACATATTGATGCAACTTTTAGGGGTCCGCAGGATGCTATCGTAATTGCAGAAAAATATATTTTTTATGACTTTGATGGTTTTGATATTAAGTTATTGTCAACGGTTTTAATTTGTACTCGTATTAGGAAAATATTTTTAAACGTACGAAAACAGTATTCCCATAGTTTTCGTCTTTGTATACTGGCACTACTAACAGAATAAAAGAGAAGGGTCAAACATTTTTAGCACCAGCAAATGTAACATAATATTAAACATGTTAAAAGAGGGCAAAGTTAGACCAAACTCCAGTAGGATTTTCTATAGAACCATTTCTCTTATTGTAGTTTGGTTTGAAACTCTCACGATCAATTTTTTATAAATTATAAATAGTTTCAACAAACACACCAATTACCTAGCCCTAAACTAAGCCAGAGCTTGTGCTATGGTGACTAGGATAACGGATACACATACTTTATACGTTTATACATCAATGACTTACGTACATACAAATGCTCGTGATCATCACACAAACATTTGCCCCTTGCGGGATTCGAACCCGCAACCTCTGGTTTTGTAGTTCAGAGCACGGACAACTACACCAAGACGGTTGTCAATATCATAAAATGTCCTTTATTAACGCGCTTCTTCCTGACTTAGCTTCTTATCTCACGTTTCGCAGATTATTTATACGCAAAATATTTATTTAACTTTTGTGCATGCCACGTTTGTTTTTTCTAACAGAATTACTCTTTTCCTACTGAACCCAACTGTGATAGTTTCGAGACAGCCTTGTCCGTTTTTTGCAATATCCTTTACGTGAGAGAGCAGTTTATTAACCAGGATTGTAGTCGCAGAATTAATTCTCATAATCACGCTAACGCGCCATTTTTATGTATAACATACACTATACAACCTGAATTATTAATT
The DNA here is from genome assembly GCA_949316185.1 of Pyrausta nigrata. Classification (NCBI taxonomy): domain Eukaryota; kingdom Metazoa; phylum Arthropoda; class Insecta; order Lepidoptera; family Crambidae; genus Pyrausta; species Pyrausta nigrata. The sequence continues at coordinate 3,791,447 of OX438943.1, forward strand.
TGTTTAATGCGCTGAATTGTAAAAAAAAGTAATCTAATACAACTTTTAATAGATTTAATGTTTTAGACAACGACAAACTAAAATTAATTTAATCAAACTACCTTTTTATGCATATGCCTAAAATCAGGAAATTAATTTAGTTTGTATTCATTGAATCAAACGTTACAACAAGTACCATGTCAATTTAAGTATTTTATTAGTATACTCGTAACATTCTTTTCATATTCACATAGTCCATGTAATTTTGAAGTCTTATTTGACCTTTTTTCCAAGTAAATCCTACTTTTAGTAATTTATTTGACACTGAATCATTATGTATTTTTACCTATAAACTTTCAACTCGACACATTCTTCAACCCGAACCAATAAAACCCGTAACAATCTCCGTAGCTCCGGCCTCCATTGCACATACCAATTCAGTTCAATTACTATTAATTAAAGCGATTTATCCGATCTCTTTACGCCACATTAACCCATCTAAACCTAAATCACCGATAGGTATTCAGCTGTTTCCCACTATATAGGGTGTTGTTAAAAAAATAAATAATTTACTATCAGATGTTAAAGTTGGCGCAGTGTTAGAGAGGCAGCAGTAGACTGTAATGTAATAGGCTGATATGTACCATCAGATTTATTTGTATGTAGAATCTAAATTTTTTATCAGATTTTAGTCTCCCCTAAAACTTGTTGATGTTGAAATATTTACCATTTTTAATTTCACTACTGTTGAAAGCTACACCCTGTATGTGCTGGCTCGCCAAGCGCCTGTGCTGAGAGGATGTTGGCGTCGCATAGGTTAAGTTAAACTGTTTGAACTAATAGCGTTTAGTAATAGCTTAATTTACTGGTTAATTTCTTTGAATTGAGCGAATAAATACTCGTATTTGAGCATTCTAACTAGAATACCAAACCAAACTTTACCTAAGTACTTTTAGCATTTTCAAAGGACAATATTTTTGTATGATGTACAGTCGGCACCACGTCAGGTTAACTATTTCAACTACGAAAACAGCTTTTATTACGTAGGGAATAAAGCGGGTCTCAGTCCTCGATCCCGCACGTTTGACAGGGTGTAGAAGGGTCACGTATAAGCTTGTCGGACCATAAAACAAACATTTTGTACGATAAAAATAACGTCTTGGTGCGCACTCTACAAAAGTTGAATCTCATTCTTTTTTTTACCCGACTGCGGAAGGAGGGTTATAAGGGGGTTTAGGTTTAGGCAGGCCTGTGTATCTTCCCGCGTAGGAAGCAAAAACGTACCTACGCGCGGCGACCCCTACGTAAGGGACTAAACAAGTTGGGTGTCGCTAGCCGGCAGCGACACGCTCCCGCGTTTTATTCACCGGCAGTGCGCGACACTAGGTTGCTGGTTGGACGAGCGTGAATAAAGTCCTAGAAAGATGCGCTCGATGGCGTAAGTAGCTTCTTGTGGCAGTCAACCCTATCGCCTTGCGTGATAGAACGTCACTGAATAGGTTTAGTGTATTACGAATCATATTTCAGAGTTATAAGAATGAAACTATCTTGCAATGTATTTCTGTAGGTGTCTACACGAAAATGTGCTTGAGTCAGAGGCCAACTGAATTACACCATATCGTTAACAACATTGAGTAGATATTTCTTTGATTTTCATTGCAAAGTCATACTTCTGTACGGAGTACTAGTACTTATTCTGTGGTTTAGGTTTGAATTTTTCAAAATTGTGGTAGTGACACAGGCTACGTAAATTTTTAAAATGGCGTCCGCAATTGAAAAAAAGAGGGGGACGGGTAAGGTAGAACAGGGTAAGATTAACAATATGGGTATATAAAAGCTAGTTAAAAGACCGTTTCAAAAATATAATAAATACACTTTGCAGTCGAGTATTTAGTTTTTTAAATAATTAGGCATTACTTGTATCGTAACTATGTTAGATTAGCTTTGAGAAGAGCTTACTTACCTTTCGCTGGTTTGACGAATGATAATATTACTACAGTTCCCATAGCAATTGTGAGAGCTCAAATGCACAAATGCTACTTAAGCAGCGGATATAGCTCGTACTTTCAGCTGTACAGGATGCTGTAATTTGATCTCATGAACCCTTTTCAATTACCAACAGACAAGAACTTAATCCATACTTATTTTACGGTGGCCTTTAGCAATGGAAGTGCTATTAATGGCCAGTTTAAAGGAGGAAATTATGCACTTGCCTTATTGTTTGAATCCCAAACTAATTAAATAATTTATAATTCTTTGTAAAAAATAACTAAGTCGCATTTTGAAAAAAGAATCAGGGACACGATTCTCATGCAGTAAAAAGTTCTCGCTCGTAAAAACGCATACATTTTTACGAATGTGAACTTTTTACCACTGCTTGAGAATCGTGTCCCTGATACTAGGTACCTAATGACGACCGTTTTGGTGTAGTGGTTCGCTACAAAATCAGAGGTTGTGGATTCGAATCCTGCTAGGGGCAATTGAGTGTATCCTATTCGTTATCCTAGTTGCCATAGCACAAGCTCACGCTTAGTTTGGGGCTAGGTTATGGGTGTGATTGTTGAAACAATTTATTTATTGAATTGCAAGCACTTGCAAAAATTCTTCGACTGACTAACGTCCTCCGTAGCTTAGTTGGTAAGAGCACTCGCCCGGATAGCGAAGGGACGTGGGTTTTAGTCCCACCGGATGACACAGTCGATAAATTTTTGTAAGTAAAATTTGATTTAATTTCGAAAAAACGTGCAAAATAATTGCTTAAGATATAAAAATATAATAATTTATTTATTACCGATAGTTTGATACTACTAACTTTATCGGCCAATCCGTACGGAGAAATGACTTGTTTTCGTTACTTACTTACACATATACTTATATGTAAATACATATACTTATATGTAAATTGTTTTGTATCGTGAGAACTTTTCTTAAAACTTCCAGATTTCAATGTCATTTAGAATTTTATAAAGTGATTTCAACAAATTGAAAGTGTCGCTCTCAATTGCGCACCATTACGTTCCGTAGTAAAAACTTTATGATTATGATATTAAAAATCTTATCTTCATTCCCAAAATATGGTGAGAAATACATTAGTAACTTATTTATGTACTGTTTGTTTTTTTTTTTGCCGGACTTAATTATTTATAGCATTAAAAAAATAAGAACAATAGCAAGTGTTGCTTTTTAGGGTTCCGTAGTCTGACAAGGAACCCTTATAAGATCGTTCAGTCCGTCCGTTCCGTCCGTTCTAGTCTATCACAGCAGAATATCTTCTACGTTTATGGACTGATTTGCATGTAACTTGGTTCGAGGATACTTCACATAGATCTCATTTTTAAAAATACAAAAAAAATAAATTACCCATTTTTAAGGGTACCTTCTCATACATGTAAAGGGGGGGGGTGAATTATTTTTATGAGTGCATCCCCTTGTGTGGGGTATCGTTGAAAAGGACTATGAAAATAAGATAGGGTTTCCATAAAACACTTTTTTATCAGCTTTATCATTTGCGAGATATAGCCCGCCAAAGCCGTTTACACGGTCTCCCCCCCTCACCCCTGTGGTTTCTAAAGTCTTGGACCTATAAACTTCAAATCACTCACGTAAAGAAACAGGCGCGGAAACTCTTTTTCAAAATTGTTTCGGGTATACTGTGATGAATACTTTCGGAATTATAAATAAAATAAAAATATATATATTTTTTGCCTATACTGTCTAATGTTTTAAGTTAATGGTACGGAAACCTTCGCGCGCGAGTCCGACTCGCACTTAGCCGGTTTTTTAATACTCTTCATACCGAAGTTTGGTAATTTGCGCTGTATATAGTATGCAGAGGACCGTGAAAGTTGGCGCAGTCTTGGAGAGGCCTATGTCCAGCAGTGGGCTGCAATAGGCTGATATGATGATGATGATAATGTAGTATGTAGGTCTTCTAGAGCATTTCACTCAATCCAAAGGCTTACCTACTAAGGACCCGAGGTACGTAGAGACAGTTTTATGCTCAACAAACTCTGAAAGGGTGTTTAAAAATGCCTTAATTGAACGAAAGTATAATAATAATAATAAATTGTGTCAACAAACACACCAATTACCTAACCCCAAACTAAGCGTGAGCTTGTGCTATGGTGACTAAGGATAACGGATAGAAATACTTAAATACATATAAACATCCATGACTTGGGTACAAATGCTCGTGCTCATCACACAAACATTTGCTGCTTGCGGGATTCGAATCCGCAACCGCCTGGTTTAGAAGTCCGGTGCGCGATCGACTACACCAAGACGGTCGTCTAATATAAGAATTATATTCTGGGCTATGACATGGGTATAGTCCGTGCCATTTAACGGTGCATAAAAAGTCATTGATCCGTCACCCCTGCAGACCGTCACTCGTGTACCACTGCACGCCAGTATGCGAAAAGCGGGAAACCTAACTATAAGCCGTAGCGATACGAATCTGTCTAACAAATGAACCTCGGTACGGGTCGACCTTGAACCCAAAAATCAGAAGTCGGAATAATCGCTAGTTAGAAAGACAAACGATACGTGTCACAAGGTTTTAGCTGTCAAGGTGAACGACCTTTTGTGCACGTTTATCTGGCACGTACTACAAGCAGAGAGTGACTTGTTTGCTTGACACATAGGTGCAATCAGTATAAAAAAGACAGGTGTTGAAACCCGGAGTGTAAAGTAGCGGTCTTGCGTCATAGGTCATGCGAGACCGAACTGTAAATAGTGATGGCGGTAGGACATGGGGTGAAAATAGTGCCCTTTTAAGGTGAACGCGCATTTATCCGAGCCGCACTCCTCGCCGGAACCGCACGCGCCGAAGTCATCGAATTTTATAAATCTTCCGCACCGCCATACGCAATTTTTTTGAAGACATTCGTCATGTAAGCATTTTATTGTAATGCGGCGAGTGCGGCGCATTTAGGTGCGCGTCGTTGCACATAATTTTATATAAAATATTGAAAAATGCGATAACTTCGGCGCGAAAAAATGCGCGTTCACCTTAGAAGCCTTTAGATGATAGTTGTTTGAGCCCAAACCCTTCTTCTCATCGACTGAGTATTAACTTTTCGAGAAAGCCTGTTAGAGATGACATATTTGTGCAAAATAATTACTGAACTGATTAGATCATTTGGTAGTTCTTGACACTTTCACTTCATTACAAATAACTCTAATTTTATGCCCCACTGCTTTACTGAGATTCGAAAATGTAGTACCTTCAAACATCGCTGTAATAATCCTTTGCGGAATTATTACAGGAGCAAAATTTCGATCCTATCTTAGTGACCAGTTTTGTGTTCAATAACTATTATATACCTAAGTATATTATATGTTCATACGTAAGTACGTAAAAACTACATTTTACTAGGTATGCATGTTTACCATTGATTTATTATATGTTTACATTCAACTAATTTACTCATTTTGTACATGAGTACTTTCGTGAAAAGCTTATTTCTTCATTATCATTACAGAGCCTGAATGTTCCCTGTTCTTCTACTATGTTTGACTGTCAATCCGCCATTTATACTTAGTATTGTTTAATTTGTGCAGAAAGGCAGAAAGTATAAATAAGTAGCCATTTTCTCTATCCAACAACGGATTAGCTACCGTTAACGTAACTCGGAGACAGGGGCACTAATGTGCCATTAAGGTTTCCTCGCATTTGTTGAGACACCACTTAATTTAGCAAAAATACCGGGTGTCGGAACACGTCGAATCATTTGTTGCCGGCCATAAAAGATAAAAATAAATAAACACTCCGCTGAATGAACGGACGAGATATTGACCTCGAAACTGGTTCGCGTTAAAAAGAACATTGAAATGTAATGTCCCGTTTTGCATTAGTGCTGTGCCGTTGCCTTTGTCGAACGCTGATGGTATCGATAAAATACTATTGCTTGGGTGCTGAATGGACTTAGATTTTTTTATTATAGTTTATTAGTAAAATATACTTTTAATAGTCATATTATTGAATTAAAGCATAAAAATATGTTTCGTTTTGGAGCTATTTTTTCGAAAGCTTGTATTTAGTAAGCCTAGTAATAGTAAATAAGTGCGTGTGACCTTAATATATCATGGTGTGCAAAATGAGACACAAACACATAATATAGGTACGTAAGTATGTTATCTACCCTACATACAAACATCTACATACAGGTTCATACCTCGGTTAATACTTTTAACGTGTTCAGTTTTTTTGCCTGATTGTCTGTGTCTTGTCTCGAAGCACTAGTAGGGCCCAAAAGATAAGGGGACATGCCCGGGCCCCCTAAGGGGCAATATTACTGATTTTTAAATTTTTGACGTTCATAAGTGGCATTTTCTGTCCAAAATTGAATAAATTATTTTGGACTTTGACTTTTACATATTAGATTCTAAATAAATTCTCGGTACCAAATAGCGCCTTTTTTGGCGCGCTTATCGACACTTCGGCAGCACTAGTACATCCTAGGCCGGTGCAACGCGTGATGTCGTCTTAAAATACATAGTTAACAACAAAGTAAGTGCTTAATAACTCAATTTCGTTGATTATATACCACTGCCCTGTATCGGAGATAACAGCCATTGTCATTCATTTTGTCTCGATAACTAAGTATGGCTGTTTACGTTTAGTTTGACGGCTTCATTGTATCGAGAAACTAATATTATACACGCAGTTAACCCTTAAACAAACAGAGTGGAATCTATTTAAAGAAGTGATTATCTTGACAGACTTGAGGTGTAATTTAGGTGTTCAGTGAAATTGGCACTTTACTTTTTTTATGCTTTTTAAAGGTGACAGCTTTATAATTAAACCGCCTTATTAAGTCGTTTTCCTTATATTTAGGACCCTTCAATAATTTACGTTTACTTACGGTAATACTTAAGCGCCAAAGCCAAGCCTTTTATAAACAAAAGTAGCGCTTAAATATTACTACGATTACCTACAGTAAAGTATTGAAAACATAATTTCTGTATCACTAAAGGTTCTCAAGTGCACTTCGGATATCGGTTTACTAAAGCGTATATACGTTCGTTATAAGGCAAGTTCATCATAAATCTAATAAAAATCACTAATTAAATTTAGGACACAAAATGCCACTCATGAACGTCAATAAAAACTAAAACCCGACTGTAAAAAAAATCACTAACTTAAAAATATGAAACGAGAAAATATTCTTATCTGAAATTATTAGTTCCGTAAAATTTATCCTGTCGTAGAATTATATTTTTTTATTTTGGTCTGATCCTGTTTGTAACCAACATATTTACAGTGATGTTCCAAGGATAGTCGAGGTCGAAACAACACATTCTAGGGAAAAGTGACATACCTATTTACCTACGACACGCGGTTAACGCAGTTACGTTGTTAGTCTCTGTTGAGATTGGCCGCTGTAGTAAATTTGGCTCGAAGGACATAATTTCCTAAAGTCAGTTTATAAGATATTATTGTTTTCCTAAAAGTTGTAACTGTTGTGATTTGAAAACAATCGAGTAAAGTGGTAGACCTGCTGGTTAAATTTCTCGTTTCTGGGCTTACTGGTATTTTCCTTTTATAGCACACCGATCCAGTTCTCAGAATCGCAAGCTCATCTCAAACACACAGGTCGTTAATTTGTATCTAATCGAAATTTTAATAAGCCTCTTTTATACGCTGCCTCGGCCTGAGCAAGAAATAAAAAAAAAACAGCGCCATCTTATTGGTCAAATTCCTCGATGACTCGGGGCTTCAGCGGAACAAATTTAGGTAGATACATGATTTTTTTTCACTTTAAATTTGGTCATGGGTTTTATAGACCAGGGCTCTATTTTACAAAGCATACAAGTCTTGTAATACGAGTGTGTAACCATAGTAACGCCAATTGTTACTACTATGTGTTACTATGGTTACACACTCATATTACAAGACTTGTACCCTTTTTGAAACACGGCACAGATTGTTTTAATGTAATTTTATAAGGGAGGTTTCGTAAATAGTTACTACTATTAGATCTATCACCTTACTAGAAAATATATTAATTTGAAGATTATAATATAAAACCTTTTTATAGTGACGTTATAGAATAACCTACACGTTACACCTAGGTAATGTATCTTTGACTTTCGTTTGTAAGTCTTGAATATGAACATGGATATGAATTAGTATTGTGTTTAGTTAAGAGCTCGTTCACACGTGGAAGATTCGTGATTTATGATGATTTGTTCTTTTTTTTTGACGGCAGCAATGCTTTTTGAATGCCCATGTTCACACGGATCACGAATCGTGAAAAATGACGATACGTCAAAATACACGGATTTTTGACCAAATTTAATTAGGATATTTTGATGAATCGTGAACAAACACGATTCCGTATGCAAATTGAACGTCCATCCGTCATGACGTATCCTGTATTTTGACGAATCGTCAATGACGGATCCTCGTGTGAATGAGCCCTTAGTTTGATTTATCTAAATGCTTAGTGTACATACAACTATACAGTATTTAAGTAGGCATTTTAACCGTCGTTCCATCGTGGTCCATATATCCTACCTGGATCTATGGCGGGTTAGTCACAAAAAAGCCAAATAGTTCGCTAATGGCATAATATAAGCAATCACTATTCGTAAGTCAGGAGTTAGCTGACAAATTGGATCTTTGCAGTTAATTTGTTTGGTAGTTCGAACAGTTCGAATGCGTTTTTTCAATGCTTTTTATCAGCAGAAATAATATGAATAACAAGTAAACATAATTTTCGAAAAAACAAAACACCCGACTGCAAACATTTTTATAATTTTGCAATGGACTTTTTACTGGCTTTCATTTAATACCCATATTGCTATGATAAGGGAAAAATCAATCCCCCCTCCCCCCTTTATTTCCATTTGCGGGCGCCATTTTAAAAATTTATATAGCCTACGTCACTCTCACAGTTTTGACAAATTCAACGACAACTCATATGTCAAAAACTATCCAGTCGTTTGGGCTGTAGGGCGTGCCAAACAATTATACATACATACTCTCGAAAAACATAGCCCTCCTTCCGCAATCGGGTAATAATAACGTTTCTTCTGCATTTTCGGGTAAGCCATTGTATGGTGGTGGATGTTGAAAGACGCGGTTTTTAAAGGTTAGATATTGTACTCGAAAAAATGACCACCAGAGGCGGAAATTAAACACGCAATCCTCGCAGACCCGGCGATTTCCTAACCACTCGGCGACGTTGTATGTACCTACATATTTAGGTAGTGATAAGTAATTATATGTATCAACTAATTTAAAACTTGAATACGTTCTTCTTCTACTTCTTAGCGTGTCGATGGAACACGAGAAAATTACATTGTAGCAGCCCAGAATTCAGCCACTTGTATTGCGGATTGACTGCCGTCCATTAAATCCGCTGGCGTGCAGGTGTTGGGGCACGCCGGGCACGATGTTAAGTGTGCCATAGTTTGCACTGCACCGCAAACACCGTCCACGTCGGAGCTTACCGAAAATCCCCACCTGACCATGTTCTCTTTATTTTGAATACGTTGACACATGTACTTGCTGAGACGACTTTAGAACCCCGAATGAATTAATGTGTACGTTAATTCTATTTTCATCAGTCTTTCTCACTCCTTCTGCTTAGTACTTTAATTGAGATTCCAGACAAAACACGACACAGTGTCATGATCATGCTATACACCCCACCTACTTTCAAATGATTTACGGCGATGTAAAACTAAATACAAACGGTAAAATATAACTGTCAATAAGTCTAATTTATAGATATTAACTATTAAAAGTAATTAGTTGTACATGAGTTCTGCCGTCGATTACGCCGTAAATTTTATTGCGTTTTCCGTAAATTAAATACAGATTGAATCGCAGAATATCATGTAGATAGGGTATGGAAAGGACTAATAGACACAGGCATGAATGGTACTATTCTGTTAATTACTATCCATTCAACTTCAAAAAAAAAAATAGTTTAAAGTGATAAACTTTCACATTGCAATCTAAAGATTACAATAATTAATTAATGGCATTTGAATAAATGACCTTGAATGAATGATGTGAGTATAATCCTAATAACATTGTTAAAAGCAACGCGGCATCACAGCGTTGAGAAGCTCTTGTAAATTTCGACAGGCTTTGCCAACGTCTGCGTGGCCGAGTGGTTAGGTAGGAGGAACGCGGGTTCAATTCCCACCTCACTGGTCATTTTTACATGTGAAAATCTAATCTTTAAAGTGATAGTAAAAATTTACGGCGTAATCAACACCTTATGACAGTATTAGTAGATATCTCTTGGGGCTTTTTCCCTTTGGTAGTAAGGTAAATAAAAATATATTCTTCAAATTAAAAGGTATGTTGGCGCATCTAACAAAAAAGAAACAATTTATACTATATTAACCAACTCAGACAAGTCAATATATTGTTCAATCCAATTGAAATGTCCAAGCGACCCTTCCCTGAGATATTGTTATATTTACTGCTGACAGCGGCGAGGCATCTGCTAAGGATCTGACCCTGATTGATTTAATATGATCACCGTCATACTTAGCCGCGATAGACATATTATGGTCGAGGATTGACGTAATAATAAACGATTACATTTGCTTATTTCTGGCGGAAATCGGGTGGATGACTGGGAATTTATATTGACATTAATAATACCAATGATAGTGCATTTAAAAAGCGGTAAATGGGTCATTAGCGCGCAGAAATTGATTGCCTCAAATTGTGTAATTTGCACAATTTTGCATTCAAATATGACATTTGACACGTTCAAGAACGTGTGCTCGGAGCATCAAATTCGAATCGCCGCGCAGTACGAAATGGTCATAGGTCTACTTCTTTTTTAAACAAATATACTGTCAGTAAATAAAACCAACGTGTCTGCACATTGACAATTTACTATTGGTAAATTGTTTTACTTTGTTTTACTTTTTGGGGGCGATGTAATGATAGTGATCATTACATCGCCCTCAATGATGTAGAATAGGAATCTACAATTTTTAAATTATTGTTTGTCTATTTATACGCGCTAATCTTTGAACTACTGAACGGATTTAAATAAAACTTTTTTTGTTGTATAGCTATTACGAGTAAGTCTGAGCAATTACTAGGTTATTATTTATATTCAAGATTGGGATACCTGACGTCAAACCTAAGCAGTACAGTTAAACTATGAGAGATTAAAAATAGCGCGTTAAGAAAAGTTATTTAGAGTGTTGAGCATTTTCTTTTGACTTACAAAAATGTGCACTTTCTTTAGATGAATAAAAAAAGTTAACTAACGGTCGTGAAGTCTACGTCAAAAAAAGTCGCGGGCATCAGCTAGTACATACTATGAATATATCCTCAGTATTTTTCTAGAGGATCAAATTAAAAATGTGGAAATATGTAGGAGAACTAAGGTAATAGCCCTACCCTGGCAGGGCACATTGAGCGAAGAACTGATGGCTGTTGGGGCAGAAAGGTTCTTGATTGGAGACCAATAAGGACTATCTTTGGACGACCGTCTTGGTGTAGTGGTTCGCGCCTGGGACATCTAAACCAGGCGGTTGCGGGTTCGAATCCCGCAAGGGGCAAATGTTTGTGTGATGAGCTAGAGCATTTGTACCTAAGCCATGTCATACGATAAATTATTGTTTTAAGTGATAAGCATTCACTTTGCAATCTTAATATATATTGCACTTGAAAAGTGAATGCTTATCACTTAAAACAATAATTTACCGTATTTGCAAGCTTCATCTTTCGATTGTTAAATACTTGCAATAGTATTTCTTTCGAGTGTTGAAGGTGTAATCCCAATAACATTGATGAAAGCAACGCGGCATTACAGTCTATTCGTTATCCAAGTCACCATAGCACAAGCTCACGCTTAGTTTGGGGCAAGGTTATTGGTGTGTTTGTTGAAACAATTTATTTTTATTTTGGTTTTTTGACTTTCCGTGTTTCTCATTTCTGAGGTATTTTCATTTACACGCGGGCATTATACCAAGCGTGATAATGTATTTAGACATTATGAAAGAATGTGTGTGTATGTGTGTGCACGCGTGTGCGTGTGTGTGCGAGTGTGTGCTTATTTTAATATTATTATTATCTTTACATGATTCTTGCACTAAAATACCACTGACAAATGGTTGCCAGTGCATGTGATAAAATAAATATAAAATAAGACCTACTATTTAAAGTCAATAGCATCTAATCATGCACCAATAAAAATAAGGTTTATTGAACCATTGAGAAATAGTGCAATAAGAATACGTCATACCCCGTCAAACTCAGTTTACGATCTGAGAAATCACACGGCGATTTGACGCGTCCAATGCATGGTTTATGTGGCCATTGCCATTATCTCGCCAAGCCGGCCGATAATGGATGACGTGTGGAATTAATTTGAATTGTGCCCGGTGTTATAAGCGGAAAATCGTTGTTTATAGGAGCATGGCTTAGGCTCCGCGCAGATGGGCCACCAACCACAACCAACCGGTGGCTAGCGACAAGCTGGGCCCGTAGCCAAATGTCAATCGTACTGGAGCGAACTTCGCTATTGCCAATGAAATGTATGCAAAAGTCACGTGATGTGTCTATGGCTTATGTCAGTTTTATACATTTTGTTAGCGATAACGAACTTCGCTTGACAATAAATTGCCACTTGGCTACAGGCCCTGATTACATTATTCTTAATACGTTGCCGCACACGTGAAGCGAGAGGCGGCCACTCGCGACTCAATGGTCGCGACACGTCACCAGTGGCGGCCACTCCCCATAATGACAAAACATTTTTTAAAGAATCTAGCAGATGAGTGTAAATTTTAGCAGTCACCGACCACCTTCGTTTGCGCGGGACCAAAGGGCGTAGTGCACGACAGCCACTGGCGGTGGTCGGCGGCCCATCTGCGCAGAGCCTTACATGTGTAGAGATGGTCTGTTTAGTGGTGGAGAAATAGTGCAAGTCCTGATTCCTCATAGATACTAACGTAGCATAGAATTCTAACCATAGGTACCAAAAAGAGAGCGTTTGCAAAGACTGATTTTACATGATTGTGTTTGCTAGAAATGTAGCATTACTTGCGGTGGAGCTCGTGAATGGCACTGGCGGAAAACTCGCTACGCTTGTATTAAAAAATAGTTAATTTATGCTGAGCATCCTTAATATTTCACACGAGTTTTAACTACTTACTATAATGAATCCGTTTACATCTAGATGATGTTCAAATCGATCTCGCTAAGCCCATTCTAGCGTTGGATATTGCTACTTTTTTAAATGGTGGCAAAAAATCTGTAGCTTGCATTATTATACCGAGATTCATATTCTATCTGATTGATACAATGTTAATAGTTCAGTGAACAGGAAATGGTAACGTAATTGGAATTCAGACGAGAAAACAAAAAGAGCGGTTTGCACAACATAGTCTGAATCCATCGAAATACGAAATCATATTCCGTTGCATCGACTTTGTCACGGTACCCAAACTTTAAAAAAGAGTTTTTTTATGTATCCAGAGATTTTTGAAAATATTGTTGCAGTTAAAATAAGATGGACTTTCAAAATAAGTGACCAGTGAGCTATCTCTTATTTGTAGATTATGCACCTAGGGGGTAAGGTGATGTGTTACGTCACGGGCGTCTTCTTAAACCTCGAGTGTAACGAAGGATTCTAGAGATTTTATAGTAAGAAATAGTAGATTGTTATACAAGGGGAGAAAGCGACCCATTTCACTCGAGAAGTTTCTGGCGCTCGAAAGAAGTGAGAGCGCCAATAGCTCGAGAGTGAAATAGGTGCTTTCACCCGTGTACAATACAATTTTTGATTTCGACTGTGGGGATAGAAATAGTGCATTTTTTGTGGTGCAATCGAAGGTGCGTTCCATTTGACATCCGCAAAGCGCCCGACCGGAACATTTTGGCGTTTCACTTGGTCCGCGAGTGGCGCCAAAGTGGGCGTGCGGTCGTCTCTGACGGTAAGCGCAACGCACCCCGTCAATTTTTTTTTGAAGTATTGGTTACACGGCTTTGAGAAATAGTGGGTCCACACGTGCACATGAAAGTTCAAGTTCAACTTTCCGAACAGGAGAGATGAAAAAGGCTTTTGGAATTGTGATACTAAAAACTTGGATGTTCTCTGCAACTCATGCTCGTGTGTATCATTCGGACTCAGCTGGAATGTGATTCAGAGCAGTACGGTGTATGTGGACTATGCGCCGGCGCACTACGTCCAACACGTACGCGACTTTGCAATATGTGCACTACAATCAGAATAAGATGTCTTGGTAGTAAACTTAATTTACTGTTATCCGTAGAATATATTTTTTACATACTCGTATTTGTTTCTTTCGTTTTCGCGAATAGTCAAACTCATAAAAACATAATTCACCACAAACGCTGAAAAGTGTTCGAAACATCAAGTTTTAAATAAAATATAAATAAATCGAAATGTAATCCGTAAAACTGTGTTTCTAATATTTCTTTTACCTCGGGTTTTATTGTAAAAATTTATAAATTTCCTTTTTCTGAAAGTAAAATACTTTTAAATATAAGTATGTGGTTTAGTCCACAGTCAAGTGCTCGTTGGTTTGTTATACAAAGTATTTGATAGAGAATATTGTTTGTTAGTTACAAAAAATAACCTCTGAAAGCATAAGGTCAGAGATTATAAGTGTCTAAACGCACTATGCCGAAGGTACGCGACCGAAGTTCGGCATGATTACACCTGCAATGCTATTTGAATTACTGACGACACACTATGCCGAAATTACGTTGTGTTATAGCGTACAGCCTAACTTCGGTGGTCGGGCGTAAGTTCAGCGGCAACTTATTCTGTAGAGCACACATTATACGCGACCAAAGTTCGGTTCGATTGGCACATCATCGGGAGGCACTGAATACACACAAAAAGTTGCGCGACTGAATTTCTGTGGCGTAAGTTCGGCACTTATGGTGTATCATGTCAGCTGAATACGTCGGAACGCAAAATCAGCCGCGAAACTTCGGTCGCGTACCTTGAAAAATAAAGATTTTTATGTGCTTGTGTAAGAGATTACACAAGCACATAAAACTTGCTCACGGCCGTTTAATATGTTTGACATGATGTCCTTTAGACTGAAATTATACGCCATCTAGGCCTTCCCAGTATTACGAGTATGTACACGCGGCAGCTCGTCAGTCTACCCCACTTTGACCTTGAGACCGCCTCTATGCTCTACATAATAAAAGCTGTTCTTGTAGTTCACACAGGTAACCAGAAATGCTGCCTACTGTTCATGAAACGCCAAAGGGCGCAAATATTAACTTATTTTATTATTCAGTAGCCTAGTCGGTAAGTAGGCAAACAATTAAAATTGGCTAGAATTTTACAATTATGTTGTTACTGAAATATTATTATGCGATTCAGCTAACATGATATTATTTAGACATGTGTAGTTCCTAAATGAATGATACAATTGAACTACTTCACCTATCTAGTTCATATGTATCACTCACTCACTATAGTCTAAAGCAGTTCATTTAGTTCAGTAATTCAGTGATATGAGAGTAAAACGTACGGATATATTTGTTAATACTGCAAGAGCGAGACTGCAGTATTCTGCTACTGCACTGCAGTTTTCTATGTAAAATTTTCGGTATTAATAAGTAACGTACGTACATAAATAAAACTTTACATCCTTTGTTCATGCGTGTAACAATATCTTCGAAATTAATGAAAATGTTTTTAATTCGTAATTCTAGACTGCCTAAATATTATAAATGTTATTTTTTAGTCATTAGAATTCTCTGTAGTACACGATACATTCAAACTGAATGAAGTAGTAGTAGAACTATATCACTCATTTCACTTCAGTGAACGATTTTGCGCATGTCTAATATTATTCAATTACTTACATTGATGCTTAATTTGTAATTAAGTAAGTAGGCTATGCTCGTGAACGTTTCCTTTGCAAATACGGTAATTTTAAGCTTATTATACCTACTGGAAGAGATGAGTAAGAATCGTATCACGCAATCGTATTAAAAAAAACATAACCCTCCTTCCGCAGTCGGGTAAAAAAACATTCATAGAACGGTCCTGTTTGTAAGTGTACTATATATTAATAAAAAAATAGTTTTTATCGATTTTTATTAAACTTAAACACATAGGGATAAATAAAATATTTATTGAAAGATAAAAAAGTTTTTTAATTACCTTAACCTAATAAATACTTGTATCATTGTGTTGGCGCCACCAACGCCATCTTTTGTGCATCGAGCAAAGCACCGACAGAGTGAAGTTGAAGACCGTGTGACGTCAGCCCGCACCGTATTGGACGTAAATGCGACGAGCTTCACATCGAACAATTCATTCGGCTTTGCACTCTCTCTCGTAAAATACCTCCTAATCCGATATGTGGTATATCTCTGTTATATTTTAAATAAACGTATAATTTCATAAATGTTATTAATAAACAATAATTAGAATTCAATGGAAAGACCTGATCCTGACCTAAACTGAAAAACGTTAAACGAATCACTGAGCATCGTACATGGTCCTTCGAGCCGGATATTATTAATTACTAGCAATTCCCCGCGACTTGCGCGCCAAAAGTCGGATTTTCCATACAAATTTTCATCCCCCATTTCACCCCCTGATGATTTTATATCGCGACAAAAAGTAGCCTATGTCCTTTCCAAGGTCTCAAACTATCTGTGTACAAAATATCATTTGAATCGGTGTAGTAGTTTAGGCGTCAAGACGTACCAGACAGACAGACAGACACACTTTCGCATTTATAATATATATTAGTATGGATTACGAACATACTCTTTGTTGTTAGTTGCTACTCGGATTAACCATGAAAAATTGAAACATAAATTAGTTTTTTTTGTTTCAGATACCAATAAGGATGCAAGTGCCGGTTGGTATATTTTTTATAACACTCTTATATTCATTTCTTTTAGAGAATGTTAAGAAAATTACAAACCAAATGCACTGGTGGTAAATGTATTTTCTCCATCACATTCCATTTTACCAGTGTATAATACCTATTTAACTAATGGAGGGCAAGCATAGATTTTCTGCCACGGGCGAAATTATTGATCTGAGATAAAGATTGGCTCACAAAATGGTGTCGGTACGTAACGTTTGATATTCCAGGACACATTTTTCATTATTGAATATAAGTGTGATTACAGTGATGTAACGATTTCGGATTGCTGAACATTGACAAAGAGCTAATAAATATGATGGTCCTGTGATTGTATAAAAATACAAGTGACCTACAAGAAACCATGCGCAGAAGATCATTGTCATGTACCATCTCAATAAAACAATAAATAAATAATAAATAAATAAATTGTTTTAACAAACACACCAATTATCCAGCCCCAAACTAAGCGTGAGCTTGTGCTATGGTGACTAGGATAACGGATAGACATACTTATATACATTTATAAACATCCATGACTTAGGTACAAATGCTCGTGCTCATCACACAAACACTTGCCCCTTGCGGGATTCAAACCCGCAACCGCCTGGTTTAGAAGTCCGGTGCGCGAACCACTACACCAAGACGGTCGTCCAATGTCAATGATGTAAGATAGGGTTTAGCCAAACTGAACGATACCAAGAGAACTTTGCATTTAGCCATAGATGATTGTAAAAATTAGTTTGATCTCCAAATTGTGTCCTGTAAAATTCGTTTCTCGTAGCCACCCTTACTAAGACTACGATCTATTGTCGGTCGTAGTGCCCAAACATCTGTACCCTTGTTTACTTGCGATACCTCGCAGATACCAGTGATAAGTAAATTATATTGCTTTTGTTGGAGTATTCATAAGTTGCCCCACCAAACTGGTTTGTTGCAACCACTGATTTCAGTCTTTGTTTTCTGATAAATGTATTGCTGCTGTACTGTCATTACCAGATTGACCTTTTTAAATCTGTCAAGTACTCCAAACTATATTAATCTTCCCAATATTATTATTAGTTTAGTCCCCATCCTGAGTGCAAAATGAGTTAAAACCCATTCACCCGAACAGAAATATTTTTCTAGATGCAATTTGTACGATGCAGAGTATTAAAAGATACAATTCGTGTTTCCTTTATCTTGATATGACTAAACAAGTCTTGTGGTAGACAAAATTTGACACGAGCCACTGTCATTTCTTTAGATATCTGATAAGCGTAAGCTCTATACATCCTAAAGCTGATCGAGCGATCCCGAAGCGCTTAGTTTGTCAAAAAACTGGTTCTGAGACGAGTTTGGGAGACTTTCTTATTAAATACATCGTGACATGGTCTATACTAAAAGTATGCAGGCTTAGTTATCTAGTTCTTATAAAAGTATCTTATTCATTTTACTTACTTATACAGTTATACCGCTAACTTAGAAGTCTGACTGCCTTGTTGGTCTAGTAGTCAGCACGCTGGGTACTACCCACGAGGTCCCGGGTTCGAATCCCGGGTCGGGCCGAGAGTGTTTGGGTTTTTCTGTCTTGAAATTACTCAGACACAGCTCCGGAGTCAGGAAGTTGGTGGTGTTAACACCCCCGTGCCTCGGAAAACACGTTAAGCCGTTGGTCCTGCGCCTGATCTCTCTACGGTCATGTCGGACTGCCGTCTCACCGAATTATAAGAGTGAAGGAACAGAGAGTGCACCTGTGTATACCCTCCACGGAACCTCCTTTCGTGAACCATTTAATAATCCCTGTTCAACGATGACATGTAATACTACTATTACATAAACAGTACGTACGATCACATGAACAGATTGCTGAAGAACCCATTTATCAATACAGCACGCATTATTCCCATGGTAACATAACTTTTCTCACATCCATCAGGACATAAAATCAATGTCAGCGGCATAGTTACATCTATGCGCGATCCGCTTATGGCAGTCCATAATTTTATAAGGAGCGTGCGAAAGCTCTTATCTAGAAGCCAAGTTTTTTAAACAGGCGCTTACGAGTGTGGGTTAAGACGCGGTTTGGTATTTGAGATGATTGCCAGTATTTTCCAAGGGCCGAATATTTGGTTTTACAAATTGAATTTAGAACATGCTCCTACAGGCATATGCCAATTGATGGCTGTTAAAATTTTTTTAAGGCAAAATATGCTCAAAGTCTTGCAAATGAAGACGGAAAAGAGCGCGTTGAAAAAGTTTATGAGAAAATAATTCGATCGTGAAATATTATTTTTTAAACTTTCTTGTTGTATAAATCCCCGTATTATTTAGTGATGATGACTCTCGTAAAACTTTTAAACCTATATTTAAAACCGGCCAAGTGTGAGTTGGACTCGCGCACGAAGGGTTCCGTACCATTACCTACTTCATCTTAGACACTTTAGAGAATTTATTCTAAGTATTTGGTACAAAATTATCCCAACCCAAGTTGTACGCATATTGCTGCCAAATTAATAAAGTAATCTTAACCGCTATAGTTTTCCGTCAAACTTTATCAAATGCATTATCATCATGATTTTTTCCAGTTTCACAGGGGATATAGAATAGAACATATTTTCGAAAATTATATTTCTACCACTTTGTCGGCATAATTTTTATACATACACCTACAAATAGTACATCATTAGGAATAATTAATTATGAAATTCGAAATACGCCCCAGGGCATTTTTCCAATAAGTACTTTTATACAAGTCGCAGTGCCATTTTGTTTGTTCTACGTAAATACGCAGTATAAATGCGGGGCAGGAAGATACACATATCGACCTTTTTGTAATAATCACTTACAAGTAACTATACAATGTTGCTTTTTTTTCATTTTCTAGAAAACGTCAATACGTCGTTAACACATGTCATGTCGTTTACAACAAAACAGTAATTTCTGTCTTTTTACCTGTTAAACCCCATTTGACCCGCGGGCGGGTTGATAAAAAAATTCTATTGTTTCTGGGAACGATCCGTGAAGGTTTAACATGCTGTTATTGGGTTTAAGAGGCATTCGAAAGCTACTTACATAATAATGGCCTCATTAATATAAAACGAGGTGCTTGTGGCGCAGTGGCGGCAGCGCTTTGGTAGTGATACCAAAGTTAAGCAACCCACGGCGCCGTTGTGATTGGATGGGTTGGACCATTCCGACCATTAAAGTGACGACTATGACAAGCATCTCCGTGCTTCGGAAGGCACGTTAAGCAGTTGGTCCCGGCTAATATCTGTTGGTATTAGTCGTTAAGCCTAGTCAGAGGCCCTATGGCGGAACGATAACTTCTGACAGTAAGGTTTGTCACTTGCCTTAGAGACACCCCTCCACCAATACGCACTGAGCCCGCGTGGTGGAGTATGGCTCGTTCCTCCTCATAGTTGAGGTCAGGCCTTTTCCCAGCAGTGGGATCTAATAGGCTGACTTTTACTTTACTAATATAAAATGGTGTTTAGTCAAATTCCGGTCAGATCTAATTACTGGCCCCATATCTGAAACCCAAAGGGATCAGTTTTACTATTATATGCTATTAGGGGTCTGATCCACGGTCTGATTCATGGTATCAAAATAAATTTAGATGTTTATTCCGGTCGGTTACCCCAGTGATCTATTTTAACAGATTATTAAGATAGCCAGCACGTAAATATACGTACATTTACGATACCCAGCACGGTGGACCAGACCGAAATAGAAAATGATAATAGAATAACTTTTATTTTGACACCCCAGGGTATCAACTTTGGAGAGTCAGTTTAATATTATATTCTACCCCGTATCATCGGATAATAGCAGTTTTGCTGCCCTGTTAACAATTAAGTAGCAGCCTTACCTAAGCCAAAGGTATGACTGGAAGTTATGAAAGGAATTTAGTGTCCGAGCTATTAAACCGATCGATTTCTAAGTATGTAATAGATATTCATTACTATTTCATACACTACTTTCTTACTAAAGTCGGCACCTGGTAACGCGCAACAATGTATCTAATGATCGAATGGTCGGTCATTATTTTCTTTTAGCGAACTCAATGCGAAACGAACAGTCAAGGTAATAATCAAATTAACTCGTAATTTCTCGAAACTGCACACATTAAGAACGCACGCCGCATTTACAAAGAGCAGATAAATATTGTTCACACTCAAAGGTTAAGAAGCAATTTATGCATCTTATCTCTATACAAACTAGACTCGTTTTATGATGAGAAGCCTTAAAAATACAGGTGCTCTGTCAGGTGGCTATTAACAAATACGCAATGCTTTTAACGTTCAATTGTTTGAAAAAGAATATGTTTTTTATTAGTTTTTGGTAAACATTAAAATGAGCAGTTTAGGCTTATAAGTAATACGGATCACCATTCAATTTGAAGAGATGATGTCTTAACGAGAATAGGACATGTGCAAATACTTGAATAGTTTTAGATGATAGGCTAGTGTGAGTACTTACTAAGAAGACGCCTGCGATCGCTTTCAAATTGGAATATTTATAAATTTCAGAAAAGCCATAACTTCTTTCTAGCCAGGGAAGCAATGAAAGCTATAGAAATATAGAAAAAGTTGAATTCATTAGTCATTCGTTTGAATTACAATCGCAAAGGCATAGCTTTCAAGTTTAGCCGCCGTCTGCAGGTGTCATAAGTAGGTACTAAAGTAATATTACTCGGGTACCTAACACTAACATGATATAACAACATATATTACCTTAATGTCAAAACAAGTAACAAGCGCAAAATATTATTAAGATGTCTCAAAATGATATAAAACGACGTTGATGCATTAAACGATTCACAGGGCTCTAGGTTGTTTTCGATTCATCGTTTACCGCCACTTATTATTTGAAAGTACCCTTGAAGCCAACGTTTAATAGACTGGTGCTGTCAAAGCAATGGTTAAAGTGTGAACTAATTGGCTAGTACTAATTATCATGAATGATGTGGGCTGGCCGGCCAGTGTCTGATATTTTTAAAAAGAAAATTTTTTGACAATTACTTATGAGCAATTAAGAAATGGGACAAGATGTTCATGATGTGTGTTGAGTTGAAGCCTCTTAATAACTGTTCTGCTAAATCTAGAGAACAAAACATGCTCTAGCTATTAATGTTTTTTGTTGTTGTTGTTTGTATGAATGTGATCAAGAATGGGAAGTGCTTCTGCAATGTCGCCGTAGACGATACCGTTGGGTAGGAAAAAGTGGGAAATTAAAATTAACACACCCCACTACCACATGAGATTTTTGATACTCAGGAAAGAAAGGGAGGGATATAAAATTAGCACCTCCTAACTTTTCAAATATTTAAAAACCCGTTGAAAGAAATTTGATACGCTCATCGGTTGTAAATTCAGCAAATAAATAGCTTTCTTGGGTGGCCTGTTAACACGTAACGTTATCTTAATCGACCACTATGAAAAATGGGTAAAAGTAACATGACACTGGGTGATTTGCAACTTACATCAAAGCAAAGAAAAATGTACTTTAGATTAGCGTGTACCGGCTAATATAAAGTTATTTTTTCTTTGCTTGGCAAACATGTTGTTGTCAATCTTTTCATAACCTTAAAATAATACATAAAAGGAAGCGTGTTACAAAACTTCAAGTTTCTAATCCCAGTAATTTGTGCTGTTAGTTGATACTTCAGTTAGTCATTAAGTCAGCAAGTAAGTCATATATTTTGATTCAAGGAAACACATACCAACAAAGAACATTTCGAGCAATTATTAAATTACTTATTGATTTATTTAGACAGGAAAAAATATTCTGAAGTCAAATTATTAGGTTTACAAATGAGAAAGAAAAAGAAAATGAAAAGGTTTTAAAAGTTGAAGTTGTTTCACTGGATTATACGAAAAGATAACAATTGCTTTTAGAAACGCATCAATTTGTGGCCAATGTCACAGGTTAATCTTAAACCATCCAGACATAGCCTTAGGCTGTTAAGAAACCAATTGCACTGTAACTTTAAGTCCACAATTAACCGCACAACTTATTTTTCAATTAGAGCCTTCTCATCCTTTTGACGTCTTAACTTAAAAATTAATTCATTTATCAAAAGGGTATCGGGTAATAAAACACAAAACGAGTTTTTGTGCTCTAAACTGAAATCAGTTTACTAGCAAATTTTTATTGCACTTATAAACAGAAATTAATATGTTTTCACTGGGTAGACACATAAAGGTTACATAGCAAAACTAAAAATTTATTACAATTCGTTTAGTTTGCTGAACACGTTTTATAAGGGATGTTGCTTTAACTAAGTGGTTTCAAAGTTCGGGAAAAATTCCACCTGCAATAACCAAATAAAAAGGCACACAGTTTTAGAACTAAAAAGCTCTGTGCGGAATACCTCATTGCATGAGTTAGACTCACACTTGTCGTGTTTTTATTATGAAGTGTTAAAATCGGTTCAATTTATTTGGCAATTTTTCAAAGTAAACTGTAATTTAAAAATTATTGATAACTGGTGTGTATTTTAATGAGAGGCGCAAGTTTTCCTATACACCTTAATTATTAATTAGCATTTGCAGTGCCCGATACGTCAAAAGATAATGTCTGTGCTACTCGTCAGGGGAAAATTATAAGCTAAATGAGATGTAGTAAATTGGCACTTAGATGAGACCCAAAAATAGTATTTCAAACCACTAGGGACGTTTTTAGTCAATTTATGATAGTAGTTTTCTGCCAGAAATAAGAGTTTGAAAGCTACTAAGCAGCAAATGGGGTAATTAAAAATGCTAAGCATTTCCTTTGAAGAGATTCGGTCATATTACCCGACCAAGCCAACTGACGAATGTCTGAGTGGACGAGGACGATGCCGCTCCTTTGTATCCCAAGTACATATAAAAAATTTACTCCGCAAGATTATTTTAATACTTGCTACGACTCAATAAGCGCATATGGCCTACTGATAAACAAGATGTTACAAAATCCGTTAATTGTTATCAATATACCTACTCGAAATTTGATTTAATGCTTCAAGTAAAAGTAAGAAATTTACAGACGACTCCTTATAGGATTTTATTTAACACATTTCAATTCAAACGGGTTTTTCGTATCTTTTATAGGATAATAATTAATTTGTCGAAGTAAGCATATCACATGACATTAAAAAAAAATTAGACAATATGACTTTGACTGTTAGGGTGTTACTTGTAACGAAAGTACAAAGAAACGATTAAGAAAAGATCATTAAAACAACAGTCCTCATGTAAAAAGATATTTACGACTGCATTCTTAGAATATAATTGCCCTGGAGAAATGTTGTAACCTGACGAATTTCCTTTGTTACGGCTGTAAAAATGATTAAAAGTGTGTTGAGACACATTAACAGCTCTAATTAACACATTTATTAAGTCCGGATAATTTTGTTAAATTCACACACCATGGATCGTACAGGTTAAGCTTAAATATAGAGTTTTACATTATACAGGATGTTATAAATTATGAGCCAAAGGACATGCCCACTTATTGTATGGAGGTTGGTTTTTTCCACTAGCTTATGACACTAGCTACGCATCATGTAAGCCAAAATAAATAAAAAGTTACCAATCTGTCATAGTACAAGTGTAATCTATGTAACATAACTTCCACGACTTGGTAGAGCACAAGCCGTGCAAACCATTTAAACACTCAAAGACAACTCCTTTAAAGGTTAAACTTTTTCCAGTATTCTAAAGTTACTTCGGATCTATTCCATAAATTTTGCTCGTGTTTGTGTATTGCGCACACACTCTCTCTTTCACTGCTAATGAAACGAAAAGAGGCAGACCACAATAATTTATAAACGTCAAATTAAGTGATGCAATTCCTTACGTCTTTTTACAAGTTTTGCGTGTTTTTGTCTAACTTAAGTCGTCATCGAATGACATCCCTATAAAATTTTCTAAGGATTCTTTAATTTGCTTAGCAACTGACAGCTGTTTAGGCTGACGAGTCCAAATTAGGTATTTTCCTCTGTTTCTTTTCGTTTGTTTGACAGAGAAAGAGAGAGACTTTGACTTAATGTAATCATAAACAGCGCATGGAATCGAGCCCACTGTATCGTCAAGAGTAAGCGGACGAAGTCGCGGGCGACAGCTAGTTAGACTTAAAGTGTTGCATTTCTAATTTACGGGCTCGACAATGGTGTAACATAAAACCTCCATAATTTAAGGGAAAGAATTCGCGTTGGTGTAATCCTGTAAATTTTGCGCTTATGTTTTTTTAACTCAGAATAAAATATAGCTTTCCAAGCTGACATTAGTATTGTTGTAAGTACATTTTTACTTCGTCATATTCTGGTCATATCACTTGTAGATATGTAACACAAAAAAGACAGTGAATTTTTTTTCCTACTTTTTCTATGGTTTGAATCATTTGTCAAGTGCAATTAAGACATTTGTAATAAAGCTATTGTTAACACATGCCATAGATTATTATTTTCACATTAAAACGCGTTTAGTGCCATTTCCAGTATTTAATGTCAATACTTTTGTCGTTTGATGACCTGTTTCTTTAATTAATAGTGTTTTATTTTATAACAATTCTTGATAATTATTAAGCGGTAAGCTTTAATTTGCGTACGTGGATATCGCATCAAGAGTATCTATACTTATGTTAGTAAAGGTCATCAGCTGACGCTTGTAATTCTAGACTTCTAATTTAGCGTAATTATAAAGCTTGTGTACGCGATTACCGTAACGTGTAAGTCGGGAAACTCGGTTGGTGATAATTAATAAATTGTGGCTTTGGTTATTGGTTTTTCGTGACTGCAACCGGTATTTGGGTCAAAGTGGTGGATCGGGGTTGTATGACTTAATTAAAAATTTATTAGGGTAGGTGATTTAAAAGTAGTTTGTTGTTGCACATGTCATATAGTAGGTGGACTTCTTGTCAATCTCTTGGTTTTTTTTTAAATGTAGCATACATTAGGCCGCAATCTCACTTCATGGTAAGCGACGATGCGGCCGAGGATGAGTCATGTCTGAATACAGACTAGTAACAGATTATTTACTCTTTTCTTGAAAGTATCCAGATCACTGACCTCAATAATACAAGTACGCTGCATGGACGCTGTCAACCTAAAAATGAAGCCATTTGATTATCGCCATTTTGGCGCTGACGGCTGTAGTGAGCGTATGGTGACCGTCCACGGAACTAATGCGAGTTGACATAAACTTATGAAAGTTGCTCTATTTTAGTTCCCTAGACACTCGTTGGGGGCACTGTGCTTCGGCATAAAAATTATGTCATTTCTCAGAAAATATTTAGTCCAGCGTACTTGTTTATGGAGGTCAGTGATTCAGATTTTTGTGTTTATGGTACTTACACTTTGTTTTAGTCGATAACTAACTGAAATCTTCGCTTTATAATTTGTTGCAAACCCAATTTAGTTAATGTTATGTTTTTAACCGACTTCCAAAACGGCGGAGGTTCGCAAGTCGACGCGTATATTTTTTTTGTTATGTTTATCACGCATAACTTTTTACAGAGTAGTTTCATTGTGATTTTTTTTTTGGAAAAGGTATATATGGTGAGGGAGCACAAAAATCCCTTATATCTTAAAGAAATCAAGGAAATTCTTGAGATTTTGTAGCCCGTTAACCGTTTTTGCTACAAGATCTTTAGTTATTTCAAGTGTTTACATTCGGGAGTCATAAATACAGTTTTATAAATACATATATATATGAACATTCCGGATGTATGCATACGTCTTAATCTTTTTTTAAACTCGTTATTACTTAACGAATATGAACTTTCCACTATTGTAATATATACAATGATCTCTCTAAGTGATGGTAAATAGCAATTGTTATTCCCGAGACTCTAAAGATAAGTTTTTGCACAAACGCGACAAAGCGAATTTATTCGTGCCATCTTAAAAGCTGCAGGGGACATCTCGTAAAAACGTAGCCAAATACGGCACCTATCGGCAATGAATATTTTTAATTATCACCCTATTAATTTACGTCGCATAATGTTAGCAAATAACAGCTGATTATACGTACTGAATGTTACGATTTCCATTGAAAAGCGCCGCCGACATTGTATAATGATAAAGATATTTTTCTTTACACAATGTTTGTTAATGCCACTCATACCATAACCATTAGAATAATTATTTCTAAACAGCTCTGTATTCCAAAAACTTCTTACTTTATTTTTAAAAATAGTTTTAAACCTTCACGTATTATGTATCCAGACACATAAGAAAGTTAATTGTTAGCCCGCGGGTTTTATGGGACTTGACAGGTATGTAGTATCTTTTGTGGGGTTTAGTAACAAAATAACTCAGCTCTGGACTTAGAAAGTCGGAGGTGCTCTCCAGCACGTTAAATTAAACCGTTGATCCTGCACCTGGGCCCTTAGACAAGATGCAATTTGTAGAGCCTAAAGCGAGGTTCGCTATCGCCAGCAAATTGTATGAAACTGACTGACATAAGCCATCTAAATATCACGTGACTTTTGCACAACATTTCGACATTTCATGGGCGATAGCGAAGTTCGTTGTAGACAGATTGCATCTTGACTAAGGGCCCAGATATCTCTCCGGTCATGTAGATGGATTGCTGTCTTACCGAACCGCGCACATACTTGTGCTTTATTTAAGTATTCTTCTGCCTACCTGGTTCATCTCTGTTGGGATTGCTTAGCCCACCGTAGCTGAAGTTCGGTGGGAGAAAAAAATATATAAGTTAAAATAACCACCCGAAAATTTGCAAACAAGTAGGATATGAACCCACTACCTTTAGCTAACCAGTCAATAAAAATAAAATAATATTTTGTTAAAAATATTAAAACTAATAAATTATAGATTTATTATTTTTTTACTTCGTTATTGATGTAAATGTTTAGAATTAATAATTTATATATATATAGTTTGTAGTTATTAACTTGCCTGCAGAAGTAACTGCTAGTTACTTACTACCATTTTAAAATTGCTAAACATTTAAAGTAGGGAATGTTTTTTTAAATAAAAAGTATTAGAAAAAAAAATGTATTTTTTAAAAACCGTCTTTGTTTAGAGCTTCTTAAAAATCCAAAAAAAGCTTTTGTTAAGTAAAATATGAGTGGTTTTTTTAGCCAAAGGACGTGGGTTCAAATCCTACCTCTGGGCAAATTTTTGGTTTCTTATTGAAACTAATAAAATATAAGTCCTTTTCAAACTGCTGTGGGAGAATACCAAATCGTAAAAATATTGTAGAATTTTTACCTTTGAGTGTTTTCGACATTTTGTTTTTCTAATTTATTGTAACCTAAATAAATAAATAATAAATAAATAAATTGTTTCAACAAACACACC
This sequence comes from Pyrausta nigrata, assembly GCA_949316185.1. Taxonomy (NCBI): domain Eukaryota; kingdom Metazoa; phylum Arthropoda; class Insecta; order Lepidoptera; family Crambidae; genus Pyrausta; species Pyrausta nigrata. Next base: position 3,819,579 of record OX438943.1, read on the forward strand.
AATTACCTAGCCCCAAACTAAGCGTGAGCTTGTGCTATGGTGACTAGGATAACGGATAGAAATACTTAAATACATATAAACATCCATGACTTAGGTACAAATGCTCGTGCTCATCACACAAACATTTGCCCTTTGCGGGATTCGAACCCGCAACCGCTTGGTTTAGAAGTCCGGTGCGCGAACGACTACACCAAGACGGTCGTCAATACTATCAACAATAAAACACTACTTCTGTTGGGATAAAAAACGCTTGTTTTTTTTAAAAGTTTATGAAATTATATGTAAAACAAATGCAATTTCAAAATTATGTGTTTTTTCCAGACCTGCACATAAACATACATACAGTCAAACAGTAGAGTCCTCTTCCTTTTTAAGTTATACTTAGCTCCCTCTAGTTAACTACAACAGTTTGGGAAACACTGTGATTACTTAAAAAGTAGTGTTTTGTGTTGTTTGTTATTATTAATGGTTAGTATGAATGAATATGAAATAATAAGTTTATTGTTATCTCCACTCCTCTGTAAATATGTTTATAATGTTAACATAGAATAATTGTGTTGTTCATTACAATAAGGCATAGAGACATTGAGTAATTTACGAGTATATACTCAAGACTAAAATTTGAATTTCAAAGTGTAATGTGTATTTTATACGGTTTCAACAGCTGCGTACGTATTTCAATTGCTAAGGGCACCATTGCGTCCTGGGTACAGGTGCCTTGAGATCGACTTTTTTTGTATGTAATCAATCGTGTAGCAATTTGAGAGTTGGCCCGTAAGTTTTAACGGTGAAACGAGCTCGGTATCAGGTTTTTCTGATAGAAAACTATTGCTGTGAGTAGGGTTGCCAGGTCGCCAAGCCTAATAGGCGGACAGACCAGCCAGTTTGGCCGGACATTTGGGTAGGAAGGTTGGACACCCTACATTATTGAGGATTTTGTCTCAGTATTAATAGTAGTGTTGCCGATCGATAGTCTATCGATAGCCTGACAAAAGAAGGACTATCGATTAGCCTATCGATAGTATCGATACTATCGATAACACAGAACAAGGCAATACTATTTAATTAGTGCAATGCAAAGTAGTAAGAACAAGCACAGCTTGATATTAGAAATGTTTATAAAAATATATAACCATTGAGGATCATTATAGGCATAATGGTCCTTAACTACATTACTAATAAAATATACGTAATACTATTGTAAATTTTTAAACTATCGATAGTCCATAACAATCGATAGTATCGACAATATCGATACTATCGATAGTTTGTTAATAACAAACTACAATACTATTGATAGTATTGCCTTGTTTTGTGCTATCGATAGTATCGATACTGTCGATAGGCATATCGATAGGATACATGATTTTTGATGTAAATTAAGTAAAACTATAGATAGTTTGGCAACACTAATCATTATGTTCGACAAAAAAATTGCCACCCTGGCGCTCGCTTGTTTGCGAAATGTTAAAAGCCTAACAAAAGCCGGACAAGCGTTCGTTTATTTTGGCCGGACACGCAATCAAAAAGCCTACCTATGTCCGGCTTTATCCGGACCTCTGGCAACGCTAGCTGCGAGGACCTTGCTTTTTGCCATTTATTTAGGTATTATGTTAAAAAAAGCGTAATTTTATATCTAAGATGGAACTTTCAATTTTACTATCCTGCTATGGATCCTATTTCAATAAGACAAAAAATTAATAAATAAGGTGTACCGACTTGTACATAATAATGGTGGGTTCATTAAATGAATATTAAAATTTGATGGTGACCTTGCTTTAATATATTCTCTGCACCCAGTGCTTCGTTTAGTTAAATTCAGAAGACTGAATTAAGAATGACACATGGATATTTATAATTTATTCCCAGTGTATTGATAAACAAATATTACAATATTTTTTCCAAAGTGGTCGTTTTTTTATTTATTAATAAAATTCACAGCTCTTTCTTAATATTAAACTAGACTTACTTGCTAAACTTACCAGCCAGAAATGAATTTATATTTATAAAATTGGACATAAAAGTGACACTTGGGTTACAAAAAATTGTAAGTGCGTACGTGTTTTCCTCTGATTTGTTGAAGTCTTTTGTTGGTTGATATGTCAGTGAGTAGGACCCGCAGCATTTCGCAACCAATTTAAAACAAAGCCGAACACAATTGAACGTGTATAACGACGCGGCGGTCCAACCCCATCTATTAGTTGAACTATAAATATCCCCGTTCGCTCCCATAATTCTCGCGGAAGATATGTATGACTCTATCCGCACGATCCGCTTAGCGATTGATGTACACTCTGCCGCAATATAAAGCAACTGAATTTTAGTAGAAGTCCTTTCTAGAGTCCTTTTTGTATTTGGAATGGGTTTTGTTCTTGGCTCTAGACTAAACCAGACATGGCGTAGACAGAGTCGACTGTGCGAGCGAACTCTGACACTCCCACTCGCCGACGGAACATAGCAAGCTGCTTGGCACCGGATTCTGGTGGGAGGGTGGTAGCTACAGACGGCCCTGGTATCATTATCATATACAGTTCGCTGCTGTACTGCCAATGCACTGTCGGTGAATTTTGCCACGCATATCGCAAAGAAGAAAACTAACAGACAGCGTTGCTGCCCAATTTTAAGTAAGAAAGTGTTTGTCAGCATCTTTTAATTTGGTATTATTACTATATTTTCTCCGGTCACATCTAATTGCCGTAGAATTGTCGTAATATGAAGAGGGCAAAGGAAAATAAGTGTTTAACACTATTAGAGAAAAAAAACAAATATAAACCAGAAATTCTGCAGTTTAATACTGGTGAAATATATTTATTTAGATCGGTTCAGAAGTTCTAGAGATTACAACTTACAAACATACTAACAAACTTTTGCTTTTATAATATATTGTTGTTGACCGTTTGGTGTAGTAGCTCGCGCTCTGGACTACAAAACCAGTGCCGGCGGGTTCAAATCCTACAAGAGGCAAATGTAAAATTTCTCCATGTTTTTGTCATTATTCTGCTATACTAGGAGGAAATATGATGGATAATCATGTAACATCAAAATCGTTCTAGTCGTCCTCGAGTTATAAGTGTTCGATGAAATCGGACTTTGTTTTATATTATAAACGTAATAAAATATATCATTTACCCTAGTCAACATAGCACAAGCTCATGCTTTGTTTAGGGCTAGGTAATTAGTGTGATGGTTGAAACATTAATTTAATTATTATTAAATAACCCTTCAACACACATACACACACATACATACACACACACACACACACACACACACACACACACACACACACACACACACACACACACACACACACACACACACACACACACACACACACAACAAGCATACAGACACATTTTCGATTTTTGTTTATATTATTAGTCTATCTCTCTTTTGCTTTTTTGTATCACGTACCACGTGACTAGTTGTAATATTTTGGAATTATCTGTACTCTGAGTAGCACCGAGAGAGGAGAGTGCTGGTGCTCTGTAATACAGGTTAACCGCCTAGTTCAGACGCCAGTCTTTCCCAATCTTACGTTATTTGTAAACATATTATTATAATTAACCAAAAACTTTTGTCATTTAGATTGTGGAGAGAAAATAAAGATTTTTATTATTTCAAAATGTTTATATAACCCTCAACGCTGACTGTACCGCTCGGTGTTTTTTCTGAGCCGCATCTCCAGTAACGAGGCGGGATGTAAATCAAAGCTGTGATCTGCATACCGCGTCCGCGCCTTCGTTACCACAGGTCGTGGCCACTGTAAAATACCCAAACGTACAGCTCCGACCGGCATCTACTTTCTTCCGAACAAGAAATGAAGCAATAGAGTTACTGCAAATACTCTATGTTCTCACAAGGTGCCAACTCGCTCGCGTGAGTTTATTGTCGGCGAGTTGACGAGTTGTGATCTGTAGAATTGAAAACACAGGTATGAGTCGTGTTTAGTTCTCTAATCTCATACATAAACGATGAGTGTAAACTGAATGGGCGGTAACTTGGTGGTAGCCTTAATTCGTAGTGTGATTGCAACCTTATTTTGCCGTTCGAATTTGGTATTGTGTATTAAAAAGAGCGTTGAGTTCACCAACACATGTTTAATTTTAAAAACATCCGATAAACCTAAAATGACGGTGACTTAGACAGAATTCCCATACAAGATATGTCAAATAATGCTAAACCGGCTGATTAAAAATTAAACATGTGATGGTAAACTCGAAACATGATGCATTTTTTTATGCCTCGTACCGTTTCTGGGTATGAAATCAATCAATCAAATCAAATAAATTCAATTGATGATTTTTTTAATGAATATCATAATCGGATTATATTTTTTTATTTCTTAATTTTCGATTGCTGTAGCATATCTCGCCTCGGTGCGTGTCGTTTGGTAAGTATAAGACGTTAAAAATATTACTGTGTGATGCAACAAGTAATTCATCACTTGCTAAACGCGATTGAAATGATAAGTGGGAGCAGACTAAAAAGTTCAGTGAAATTTTGTCATTTCATAAAAAAATGCCTCTCTTGGTGATACTTGGATTGCAATGTTATTTTCTTTTAGATAGAGATGGCAGAAACCCGTTAATATAAACCCCTTTCGGTCTTCTAAATAATCTTAAAGTCAATGACGATTATCAACTACGATTATTAAATTGAATAGAATAGCACATACTTGAAATGCATGAAACATTTAAATCCTGAAGATAGACTTTACGAGAACTAATTTGATCGATAGTAGTCATTTGAATTGCATTGAAAAAATAAGATGTAGTACTTAATGCTAGAAAATTCAGTATATCAGTCCGCCAGTGTGACAGAATCAAATAATTTTATGTTCAAGTTCAAACGTTTATTTGCCAAAACACAGTAAAAAAAGGTAACAAAATATTTAAAGAGGTACATGTGTTCAGTCTGCTCGCAGACGTGCAAAAATTGATTATTAGTATAACATTAAATTGAACTCTTTTATAAATGTCAAAAAAGTGATATTAAATTTTAATGAATTAATTAGTTAATTGATGTCTTTGATGATTGTTATTCATGATTGATTAGTGGAATATGTTGGTGACACCTTATTTTACTGTAAAATATATGGATACTGGTAGCAAAAGAGAGTGTTAGGTCTTGATACATTTTGGTTACAATTCGTAAAATGCATATAGTATTTATGTGCTTTGTAAAATATGCTATTGCCATTTTTTGTCGTTTACTGTGCAGATGGACAAAGACCTCTCTCAAACGTCTCCATTCGAATCTACTGGTGGTTAGGGCTTGCCAATCTTCATGAAAGTTAACGTCGTATCTCTAGCATCGATTCCGTGGCCTGCCTCTTGAACGACGATATAATATTGATATCTTTAAATAGTATGAAACAAAGTCGCTCCCACTCTCCGACCTCCAACTCCGAATAGATAGAGTTATCCGAGGAGGTTGATGTATAAAACGAGCACATGCATATTGCGTAGTTAAAAATGTGTTAGACTTTTTATGAAAAAAAAAATTTCTAAGTGCTACACATAATCAATCCATACTTTATTTTTATTATTTAAAAAAAACTATAACGATTACTGTCTAGAAAACAAATGCCAAGTTGAAAAACTAGGAAATTAGTCAAAGTGTTGGGCATGTTACCACACACCACATATAGATAGCGTAACTAAGAGGGCATACAAAATGATGGGAATCGTAATAAGGAATGGTAGGGTATTTCGAAACCTTAAAATCAAGAAAATTCTATATTATAGCTTGGTAAGGAGTATTCTGGAGTACTGCAGTACGGTCTGGCGTCCGCATTTTGCCAACCACTCACTTAAAATTGAACGAGTCCAAAAAAGGTTTGTTCGTCATCTGTCGTTCTCGGTGGGCTTGGGTAATCAAAATACCGGCTACGCAGCTAGACTAAATAAACTGAAGATGACTGAGCAAGCTAAGCGTTTCAACCTGCTGGACCTCACGTTTTTGCATAAGTTGGTCAGGAGTGGCATCGACTGCCCTTCGCTCTCTCGACAAATCAAACTCAGAGTCCCACGGCGACCCCCACGAAACCCGATTAAGCCTCTGTTTACACCGAAACGGCGAACAGCATACGGCAGGAACTCACCTTTGTACCGCATTTGCAGACTATACAACGACCACAGTGTTAGCACTGACGTCTTCGCATGTTCGCTATCCGCTTTCCGAAAGCAAGTTACTCTTTTGCTTAAACTGTACGAGTAAAAAAATAGTTATTTAAGTATTAGTATTAGTAAAAATAAAAAATACCATATCTAATTAAAAGAAAAAATTAAAGTTTTTATTGTAATGTGTAATGTAATTTAAGTTTTCTTTCTTCGAATTTTACTTCGCATGTTATGTTTACCTATAAGTAACTGTGCATTTAATTTACAACTAATTTAATGTTTTAAAAATAAGATTTAATGTAACAGTTGTTGGTAACCTGAATAAATAAATAAATAAATAAATAAATGTTTCATTCTGTAAACGGCCAGTCATGTCCACTTGACTATGCACACAATTTACTATGACAACTTTATTACCGATGATGAAGTGATATGATTATCAAGGTGCTAAAATGACAACTCGAATAGGCAACATTTTTATCACCACTCCGTTTGTATGATTTTCTGGTCTTCGATCATTCATATGTAGGTATAGATTTTACATGAAGCTATAAAAATAGTAAAAAAAAAACACCAATTACCTAGCACCAAACTAAGCGTTACGTAATGCGCCTGATATATTTCAAAAATTTTTGCTATGGGCCAACATTGAAATCACAATTAAAAATTTAATAGTAGTTGCTGATTTCATAAGTAAAAAAATTCCCAAACACAATAGTTGTATTGGAGCAGCAGAATTACTCCCTAAAACAAATTCCTGCGGTTAATAAACAGACCTTATACGTATATCATGGGCCAATCGTTGAACTGGTCCAATCGGGATGTGCCTGCGTACATCACGATACGCCGGCATTTCTTGATCTGGACAAGTATTTCATGATGTGCCCTTACAAAATTGGGCAGATAAAAATAAAAGCAACCTATTTGTCTATTTGCACTACTGTTCACTTTGCCACATTGGTAATGACGAATAAATAAATAAATTTACTATAACCCAGCACCATAAAGCTGTGAAAACCGCTGTAGTGTGAACAGGGCCTATACTTATATCGCTACTACTGCAATGTTATGAATTTATCATTTGTTGTTCTAGTAATGGATAACTGACAGTCACTTGAAATGTTAATTAAAAGTTGTACTACGCTTAGGTTTTGATTAAGTGAGGCTTAGTCGGTCTAGTGGTCAGCATGCTGGGCCCACGAGGTCCCGTTCGAATCTCAGGTCGGGCGGAAAGTGTAGGGTTTTTCTGTCTTGATATAACTCAAACACAGCTCCGAAGTCAAGAAGTTGGTGGTGTTAACACCCCCGTGCCTCAAAAGCACGTTAAACCCTTGATCCTCCGCCTGATCTCTCTACGATCATGACGGACTGCCGTCTCACGTAATTGTGAGAGCGAAGGAACAGAGAGTTCAACTCCCGTGCAGTTGGCTAATCTCGTTGAAATTAGCCGCTGTAGTCGAAATTCGGCTAGGCGGACAGTATATTCCTAGTGTAATTCATAGATATATGGTTCTTACCTACAAATCCTACAACTGATATTTTTTTAGTTAATAAAGGTCACTCATTTACGAGTGTAAAAACACTTATGACGATTGGAACTAAAAGACAAATCAAACGATGAATTGACATTAACCTTTAATGAGAAAGACTAGTTTTAATAAAACGCGTAAAGGGTTCCGTAAACCATGGAAAAGTGCCGTAGATGTTTGTCTAGCTTGATGACTATGAATAATAGCTAGGGTTGCTTAAGTGTATGCTTAAAAGTTAGGTCATGATATCTTTTCCGTGCACGGTTCCACACACATTTTTATAGTAACTTTTTTCATTGACTACTATACTATCAAATAATTAAACAAATGCATTGGTAACTTTTTAGCTCTTTGTAATTTGTATATTAAAAGTTTGGATTTCGACTTAGTAGTTAGTTATTCACTATATATATACTTATATATACTTAGTAGTTATTATATCACTCATTAATTTATACTAACCAGGTAGGCAACCATCTGGTAGAGCTTTTAAGAATGTTACATGTACCAATTTGTTTCTTTAGTTTACCAGCAATTGATATACTCTAGGTATATTGACGAAATACATTGATCAATACTGAAATAGGCTAAATAATAATATTAATTAATTGAAATAGGCTAAGAGTTCAATTATTCAAACATACCATGCAACAATATAGAAAGATTAGTAAGTAAAAAAAAATACCTTACAGACAAACTACAGCTTAGGAGAGGAAAAACAAAAAAATATATTTCGTGATTTGAATTTTGAAAAGAATGCGAATTTCGAATTTCAAAATTCAAATAATTTAATCAAAAGCACCCGCTGCCCGCTCCGCTCATCACGCCCGTTCTCGTCTACCCCTGCACCCCTGTATCCCGTAGACGAGGTCTCAGATAAGCGGTCGGAATATAGCTACTTATTCATCCAAGATACCTACACATAACATAACTAGTGAGTATTAGCTGTAAATGTGATGCAGGTAGCAATATTTTTACGTGTGTACGGAACCTCCGGGCGTAATCTGCTTCACTTTGGACCCCATGTCGCTATTTCGTAACGAGGGGCTTACGTTTGAGGCACTAAGTAATGCGAATAAACTTTTTCACCGCCCATAATTATAACAATTACGTGGCCAGTCCAGATGCGCGTGGCTCTTTCTTTCGATATGATTTAGAGCGAGACAGTCGAATTCAACGTTTCCAAGATGCTCGGGCAGGTGGCGTGCGTTAACTGTTCAAAGTTACCGAGAATAGTAGTAATTATACGTAATTCGCTGTCAAATTGAATAACTACAGGTGAATAGGAGTATGCTGCATTTGGAGCTTTCAGAATTGGCTAAATTGCTCAATTGAATGCTGTATACGGATAAAACTCGTTTCAGAAACGGCTGTTTGTGAATAACACAATGAATAAATTAGTTATTTTGATGAAACAAAACCAGTTTTTGAAAACAAAACAAGGATACTGCATTAACTCATATATTACGCGCATAAATTTTTATTTTTATTTTCTGATACAATTTAAGAACTTTGTGTGTTCATATTAACAGAGTTTCATAAAGTCTAACTCAACTAAAATCAACACATTTTATACTTATTTATTTCGTAAAAAAATAGTCTTTTGCATTACACATACATTATTTTAAGCTAAGTGTATGATTGAGAGCGAGCGGTTATTCAAGATCAATAATGTTTAAAACACAACATTGCAATGGAAAACAATCTTCAAACACGTAAATACAGATAGATGGCTTAGCCATGAAAATAAATATTTAACTATGTGTTATATTGACAGTTCAAATAAGATCTTTCCACAAAACACGTCCAAAGCTACACAAGACTAAGTAAGTTGTAATCGCTTGGCTACGCACCATTCTACTGCAGTAAAAAGATAGGTTAGGTACATATCGCTATATAATAATAATGTTCTCCTAGCAGAGTATCTCAACAGAGATTACCCATCTGCGCGGGACATATTATAGTGCACAAGTGTGTACGCAATACACAGGTGCACTCTCTGTTCCTTCACTCTCATTATTCGGTAAGACGGCAGTCCGACATGACCGTAGAGAGAACAGGCGCAGGACCAACGGCTTAACGTGCTTTCCGAGGCACGGGGGTGTTAACACCACCGACTTACTGACTCCGGAGCTGTGTCTGAGTGATTTCAAGACAGAAAAACCCAAACACTCTCGGCCCGACCCGGGATTCGAACCCGGGACCTCGTGGATAGTAGCCAGCGTGCTGACCACTAGACCAGCGAGGCAGTCAATCGCTATATAGTTTTGCAAACAAATGCAGCAGCTCGCTTTGATAACCAATTAGGCTCCACCCATTAGGCCACGCATGAGATACCATGAAATACCATGAAATACATCGTTTTTCTATAGTCTCGAAGAAAGGCGTGCGCTTTAGCTGGTGCCATCATACTTTAAAAAGAATGAACAAAATGGTCAAGAATTTTTAATTCCCCTGATTCTATGGTTTCCTTTGTAATTATGCCACCAATCAACTGTGTATTTATAAAAAAAAACTGATTATCTTCAGAATAGTCCGCAGTTTATTCGTAAAACAAATAAATGTAATTTCCTTGTTACGATTATTCCTCACAAAGCATTTCCAGAAGGTGACTTAAAGTAAAGTTGGCGTACCAAACTCTTATCAGGTATCGATCAAATCAAATGAGTCTAAATTTGTGAAGAACGCTTTGAGTAGGTAACATAGTTTGCTGGATCACCGGCAGAAAGTCTTAAGTCTCATTTTTAGGTTTTTTAATTTAATCTGTCTCTTCATTATTACTATTAAAAACAAAAAGAGACAGAAAAGAGACTGACAATTATTTTTTTTTACAATTTGCAAAAACCTGCAATTTGTTTGCAAGTTTTTACGAAATCGCTCACAAAAAATGATCGACTGTGTCCCACTGGATGACAATTACTAGACGAAGAATTAGAATTACGGAAAAAAGAGACTTTACGGCATGTGTAAAAGTTTAAGCCATACGATAAGTAGGCATTTGTAGTGAAGTCTATCTACCGTCTGGATCATAAAACGTCAGTTTTGCAAGTGATCTAATCTCCAGTATCGATCACAGAGTTCATAGTGCGCTATTGATACGTTAGACCAACAAAGCCAGTCGGACATCACTGTCTGTGCGCTTGCCCAGATTGCGATCAGCATTGTGTGGCGGCCGCGTAAATCATAGCGCTGTACCACAAAATACCGAGAGTACAGAAAACAAACACCTGTATGTACTTCACTTTTCATACCTACGCTCGGCGCTCGCGCTAGGGGTGTCAACTTTTGCTTATGCACAAAACACTATCGTGGTAGTGGCACTCGTATCTAGGTGTTTGATTTATTGTTAAGAATGAAACAGGAAAAATTGGAAATATAAATTGATAACTAAAGTTATTTAATTTTAATGTTATATATTATTGTAATAAAATAAACAATAGAAATACAAGAAAATACTTACTTACCTCCCTAAAACAACAGATAACTTAAAAAACGATTATTCACTGTTTAGTGTCGAATTTTAATAACCATCCACTGAACAGTCATAATATTTTTATGGTACCTCCTCCGTTTTTGCACAAATAACTTCATAGACTCGTGCCTCAAGCGTAGTATGCACTCGCGCTTGCACTGTCACCAACCGTTCCGTGATATTGTGTCCGTGTCTATGTGTGCGTTGCTCGAGCGCGCTTTGTATGTAGATTGCTTTCTGTACTCTCGGTATTTTGTAGTTGTACTTACGCGCGTCATAATTGCGTATCTGTCGAGTTAGATCGCATTCCTTTAGGCTACGAAATAGGCTATTCTATTTTTTAATATGTTTTAAAAAGATCATACTGGATCGATAGTGATTAGATGATTAGATTCTGAATTCCTTTAAGAAAAGAGTAAATAGTCAGACACAACTCATCCCCGGCCGCATCGTTGCTTACCATCAGGTGAGATTACGGTCAAACGGTCTAATGTCTGCCTATGAATAAAAAAAGTCAACTGCTATTTTTATTTCCTAAAGTTAATTGCGCTCCATGCAAAGAAAAGGGTCTGAGAAAAATCTAAGAGGTATTATTCGTCTCACATAATTCCTCATCATCATCATAGACTGCTAAGTATAGGATTCCCTTATGGATTTCCAAAGTAACTTGTTACAAGCGGCCTGCATCAAATGCGGTCTTACGGTTTACCTTACATGTATAGAGATTCTATTCAGATGGCATATCTATTAAAAATAAAAGAAAAGAGGGGAAAAGAGAGGACTGTATAATAGGAATGAGGCTCAGAGTAAGGGTATTAAAGATATAATAAAATAATATAAAATACAATGATCATGACGTACGTACCAAGAAGAAGCAGAAAATAGAAAAAAAAACTAACAATGACAGAGCGAGACAACGTCAAAATATATTATTTAAATCGCTAGCCTGGTGGCCAGTTCTCAACATCCTCCCTCTTTCTACAAATAAAGAAAAACAGAGAGATATATGGAAAGGGAAATAAGGGGACCACCAGACTTCCGAACCTAAAAGCACCAGCTTCACTGTTCCTTATAATAACAAAAGATAAGGCACAAAATATCTAAAAGAAAGCGGAAGGGGGTCGGAGACTCTTCCTTGATCGGCTCTGATGTAGCGGTACATTGATGACGAAGTGTTTTCAAAAGTGTCGAAACGGGGATAACGATTTTTTGATGGCGAGATGATTTAAAGTCTTGAGGCAATCGTCTTAGGCAGGTGTCAATCTCGACGCTTGCTGGGAGTGCAGCGCAGAAAAGGAGACGACCCTTAGCAAAGGAACGTGGCAGCCGAAAAAGGTGGAACTGTCATGATGCACGAGGATAGGGGGCAACCGCAGTGACAGCCCAACTGGCAGCTCAGGAACTGGTGAACATAAGGAGCCCATGTAGGTGGTGTAGCTGTAAGGAGTTTCACAGGACACACACGCGGCGAAAGCGCTCTCGTCAGTCTAGTACATGTGTCATAGGGAACGTCTCGATGTCGACTCGATCTTCGGGGTTCTCACGGTACGTTTTAAACAAATAAAAATAAGGCAGGTATGCGTGTGAGTGTGCGCGGCGTAGTATCAATAGGGTACACAAACAAATCAAAATATTGTCGTAAACATATCGCCCGCCCTAAACACGTCAAGTGTTTACGAGAAGGTTAGGAAGCTAAGGGAAAGAAGTTCACTGGACAGGAAGACGAACTATTTTCGTCAAAGATCTCTTTAGGCTACCGGTAGGAGTTTTAACATCTACCACACGAACAACTTGGTCTTAGCCAGGGTATAAATTAATAATGCGTCCACGACGCCCCTGCAAAGGGGGAAGGTTGTTATCTTTTATGAGTACTAGCTCATCCACTTTAGGAGGATCACAAGGAGAGGTCCATTTATTTCTAATTTGTAATGTATTTAAGTATTCTAAATGCCAGCGAGACCAAAAGTGCTGGGTAATTTGTTGGATTAGCTGAAACCGTGTAAGGCGATGCAATTTTACGTCTTTATAAGGGTACTCCGGAAGTGCAGTCAAGGGTTGTCCAATTAAGAAATGACCGGGAGTTAACACTTCGACATCATTAGGGTCCGGAGAAAGTGGGCACAATGGGCGTGAATTTAAAACTTCTTCAATTTTAGCAAAAACAGTGGTCAGCTCTTCAAACGTAAGGGGGGTATCGCCTACTACTCGTTTTAGGTGCGATTTCGCCGATTTAACCGCAGCTTCAAAAATACCTCCCCAATGAGGGCAAACAGGAGGATCGAAAACCCAGAATATGTCCCGCTTTGAAAGCTCAGAACCAATAGCCGCCTGGTTTTGAGACAGGAAACACTCTAACTCTTTCAGGTAATTGTTGGCACCGATGTAATTTCGACCGCAATCGGATCGGATTAGGCGAGGTACACCACGACGCGACACGAATCGGGAAAAGGCCGCAATAAAGGCTTCAGTAGTTAGGTCCGACACAACCTCAAGGTGAACGGCTTTAGTAAAAAGGCAGACAAATACACACAGGTAACTTCTCACTAACCTTTTGTTCCTATAGGCCTGGACTTTGGTAAAAAAGGGTCCTGCAAAATCGGTACCTACACCGTCAAACGGTCTAGCAGCCGTGACGCGGTCTTTAGGTAGGTCACCGCCTTGAGACGATAACAGGGAAGGCATTTAAAAATCACATGCTGAATAGCTCTGCGTGCAGACAAGATCCAAAACTCTCTATTTAACATGGCAAGAATTGCATTAACACCTGCATGAGCATTCTCGCGATGGTAATGTGAAATAAGGATGTTCACGAAATTACCATTCTTAGGCAGAAGAAGGGGATGGCGCGCATCAAAGGATAGATCGGAGTTTCGTAATCGGCCTCCAACTCGAATTAGGTCTCCGTCATCCAGAAATAAATTTAATTTTCTCAGGGAGTTAGTGATAGGATCGCCACGCCGTAAGCGATCAAGTTCATCAGAAAAGGAGGTAAATTGAACAATTTTCACTAAAAACAAAAGGGAATCTCTCCGTTCCTCAGGGCTCAGGTAGGACGAGTAAGATTTAGGAAATAAAAAACCGCCTTAGGTAACAAGTCACGTTTATTAGCTTGTTGAAAGAACTATACCGCTCTAATAAGAATTAGGGATCCGGGGTAGGAACATCGGCAGAGACAACTAAACAACGTAGTCCAGGGAGATCACTACTTGGGTTAGGTTCCGAAATACCGGGCCAGTTGTCAGGAGACTGCGTCAACCACAAAGGTGAAAACCAAAGGGAGTGGTCGATCAGTCGGGTGACTGACATACCTCTCGATGCACAGTCACTAGGGTTCATGTAGCCTGGGACGTGCCTCCATTCACTAGATGTAGGACTATTATTAATCCGGGAGACACGATTAGCCTCAAAAGTCTGAAGGAGGTGAGGAGTGGTTTTTAACCAACATAACACGATTTTACTATCCGGACTTAAAAATCCATGATGAGGGATAAAATAATGTTCCCGGGTCGAGCCATACGAAGAAAGGGACATATGGCTCAGGTCAAGGTACTCAAGCATAAAGGAGATATATTTCTCTCGAAAATTTGGATTGGCTTGTAAACGCTTCTCAAGATTATGGAATCGCCGTTAGGCATTGGTTTTAGAATCACCGAGAGGTGGATGATCATGAAGAAAAGGGAGTCTAACCATAAATCGACCATCGCTTTCACGAGTGGTAGTAGCTTTAAAAAAGGTTTCACACTCTATATCCAAGAGGTCCGCAACTGGAGATTGGGGGGCCTCTTCGATTTTCCAGAATTTTTCGACTATTTGGGACAGCGAGACTCCAGTTATGGGGGGTTCCAAATCAGTAAATCCTCCATAAACAGGACCATACAGGACATAACCAAATATCGTCGAGATAGCAGTAAGGCCATCAGGGGACACAAACAACTCGGACCTTAAAAGGCGACCAATGACGTCAGCTCCAAGAAGTACACTTATAGTACAAGGTTTGTAAAATAAAGGGTCAGCAAGAGGGAGGTGCTTAGTACAGGTAATTACACTTTTAGGTAAGTCTACCTCTGAGAGGGTACCAGCAATCACATCAACAACTATTGCACTGGTGGAGATTTCTGGAAAGACAGAATTAACTGGCTTAAATGAAAAGGATACAATGCCCGGGGAATTAATTGCTTGACTATTACCTATTCCACGAACAGGAACTGGAGAAGGAATGATAGGTAAGTTCATGTGGTCAACAACAAGCTCAGTAGTAAGAAGGCAGCCCTGAGCACCAGTGTCACATAAGGCACGCGCTTCCACATAATATCCAGACGAGGTTTTAACATGAATCAAGGCCGTAGGTAAAAGAACGAGAGAATTGCGAGGTAAAGATGTAATGGCGGGTATGGAAGGGGGGCTATCTAGTCAGAATTGTGGGGCCTCATTGTACTTATGATGAAATGCACGTTTATCCTGGGTTGTTTGACCTAGAGGGGAATTATAAGTACGGTTGCCGTTGGGTGCAGGTGGGGATCACCCGCCCGAACGAGGAGGTGATGCTCTACGGGAATCACGAGGTGGTGGGGTGCGAACACGGTGCCATTCAGTACGTGGGGGTGACGCACGGTCCGTTAAGTGACTTTATGGAGATTGCCGCGGTTGGTTAGAAGCTAAGGCCGCGACGTCTCGGTATGAGCGCTCGCGATCGTAATTCACAGGAGAGGAGTCATTATAACACAGTGATGTGTGATGACTGGAACGGCGGCACGTGCGACAGCGATAATTTCGCGTGCATTGGGAAATGGAGTGTTTATCCAGGCATCGATAGCACAGTCGGGCTTCTTTTACAAAAGTGACACGTTGACGTGTAGAAAGGCGAATAAAATCGGGACACTCGCATAAGTAATGCGAAGTACTATTACAAAGGTGACATTTAGATGTCGTCGCAAAGGTAACAAAGGCTCTTGGAGGAGGTGGGGAACGCGCGTTAGGTTTAGGCAAACGAGGGGAGCTCACAGTAGGGGGGGTAGTAGTGTCAACGACAGAAGCACTACCTACATTGTCGTGGTGCCTACATTCATCCTCAAGAAAGGTAATAAGATGATCAAAAGTAGGGAGGTGATTAGGATTATCGCCATAACGACGTTCAAATCTCGATTTTAACTCTGAAGGCAGTTTAGCAAGGCATAAGTGAACTAATAGGTATGACCAATGTTTAACAGGAAGTTCCAATCTCTCTAAGCATCGATAAGTCGAAAGCAGGGGGTTCAGGAACGACACACGTAACCCGGAAAGTTTAGGCGTTATAATAGGGAGCATCATTATTTGAGTTATGTGGGTATCCGCTAAAACACGAAGGTTATGGTACCTACGTTTTTGGAGGTCACGGGCCACGGTGTAATTGCCCGCCTCAATCTTGAGGTGTTGTATTAATCGACGAGGTTCATCCGATAAGGCTCCCACTAAATAGTGTAGCTTCAAAGTCGGGGTAAGGCTAGGCTGGTTGTCCACCACGCTATCAAACTGGTCTATAAAACTGATCCAACTATCGGGACGAAAAACTACGCTCTGCTACCAAAATGTTTGAGAGTTTAGGCAGTGGATTACACGTGGAGGGCGACAATGATAGGTGGAAAATCAGTCAGGTCTGAGCACTTATAGCTAGGTACTTGCCGCATCTCGCTTTCAGGGTTTAGGTATCACTTCACAGGCCACAATCACTCGAAATGTCTGTAAGGAGTTTCACAGGACACACACGCGGCGAAAGCGCTCTCGTCAGTCTAGTACATGTGTCATAGGGAACGTCTCGATGTCGACTCGATCTTCGGGGTTCTCACGGTACGTTTTAAACAAATAAAAATAAGGCAGGTATGCGTGTGAGTGTGCGCGGCGTAGTATCAATAGGGTACACAAACAAATCAAAATATTGTAGTAAACAAAAACTAAAAAAAGCTCTACTCAACTAAGCAGCTATACCTAGCGATGCGCGACGAACAACAAAATATTGACGAGCCTTAAAATTTAAAAACGCTTCATAATGAAAACGCAAAGCGGTCTGCGACTTTCACAAAATAATTAAAAATAGTGAAATGTCAAAACCATGCGTGAACTAAAATGATGCAAAATACATAACTAAATTCATCCTGCATGGAAATATGGCTGACAAGGTGAGATAACATGAACTAAGCTAGAACGCAAACTAACTCGATAGCTACGCTAATAATTTACACAATTAAAAGGAACGTGTAATGGCTTAAGATTTGTATTTGTAAAATCTAAACACGACAAAATCGAAATTATGTTTGGATTACACGCTCTTCATAAAACTTTTTTAAATCTAAAGAAAAATAAAAAGTTTCAATGACAGCATTCGGTCAGAGCTGTCAGTCAAATTGTGTCATTGACACGTGTCAAAGAAATAAAAATTACTGAAATCCAAAAGTATCAGAATTTATGTTTTTTTAGCAATAAATTGTTGCAAATGAAATTACACTAACGAAAAATCTGTTGATTTTATTTTGCATCTAGGCAAATAGGTTGGTACAAGCAGCCTGACGTAAGTTGTAGGATTCGACGACTGACACATTTTTTTAGGGCCCTAGACATTTTCTTTTTTAATTTTCATTAGCTTTTTTTCCTTATTTATGCATCGCCAGTTCAAATATGATTAAAACGTGTCATAAAAGAACGAATATCTCAACAGGTCTGCTTGACAACCCATAGTCGAATGTCAATAAAAAGTGACATTAATTTAAAATTGTAATTAAATTTATTAGTTTTCTACCTTAAGTAAGAACGAAACAATGTTTTTTAGCGTTTTGTGCGATTGCATAAGTAACACGAACATTTGCTTTATAAATAATTGCATGAGAAGTGGCTATGTGAGTGGACTGAGACGCCTTGTGAAGCCTGGAAAGGAAATCTTGTCTGCTTCTGCTAAGCTTATATGTGTCGCCAGGAAGATTTCCTGGTTTTCTCTCATTCATCCTCTTGCTTTACATTATCACGGTAAGTACTGAAATTTAAATCTAAAAACTGCTTTCGTGATGTGCGTGTCCCTAGCTTCCTCATAGACAAGCAATGAGAAATCCTAGGCATGTCATTCGGAGTACATAAAACCAGCAAAATGTTTCATATTTTCGAGCCTTCCGCTGCAATTCGACTGAGAATTTTGATTCGTACTTAATACACAATAAAGTTAATTCCTCCAATTATGCTTAAAGATATAGCATGCTTTGAATTTATATGAGGAAGCTTTAAACACACACACGTTCTTTCGTGTGGAGCTGAGCAGTTGGTTTGTGCAGTCAATGTAGAATTGAATCAATTAAACTGAGTATGTTGCATTGCAGGTTACCAGCAGGGGATCGGATCTGCTGTATGCCTGTAGAGCTGAGAAAAGCTTCTGTGTATCGAATATTAGCCCATATAGGGCCCCAACATCTCTTTCATTTTTTTCCTTATATAGAGCTGCAACATGTAAACATAATATTTCCGTTAGGTCGGAGTACTTTAGGCCTAGAGGGCCCACCCATATTATAGCTTTGCCAGAGCACCAAGATATGAGTTAGGTAGGTACGCGGGCAATAAGGTGATTAGACAGGCTTGCATCAATTTTAATACATAGATCGTTTGAACTGTATCTTGCTTGGCGCTATGGTACGGCTAAATATGAGTGCACAATTTTACTCCTTACTAGGGATATACTATATTATATGACGGAGTAGGTACCCTACGGTATTTTAGTAATAGGTATGGATCTTTTATGTTACTAGTTTATATTATATATAAGTTTATACTTTTACGTAAAGCAGTATAATAATGTATTATTGCAACAAACCGTAATCTTTTATTTTTTTACCAACAATAAAATACAATCTATACCGGATAGTGAATATCGATTAACTGGTATTGATTAAATAGTATCGATTGTTCGGAACCGATCAAAAATGACTCGATAAAAGGATTAGTTATATTCGTTCCGACATCAGATACACGTACATCACTAAAGTTTGCTCACTCTTTATTTTTTAAAAATTTGAGCACTTTAGTTTTTGACGCATAATGACAGTAATTTTTTGCCGATTCTTAGTCTATGGGAGTTAATAATCTTAAAAAGATTACATGATCAATGGGTACAAGTAGCAACAACCGTATACCGCTCGAGCAAGATGAGGGCCTCGTGGGGGCTGCATGCTGTTGCCAGCAGGGGGCTCACCTCCTCACGAGTTGGCTCGAACATCGCAGCATAAAGAGGGTTGCGCATTGTACTTTAGGACCTGTTGGGCATGATCTATCTACAAGTCTTTTAAAGGTCAGCCAATCGATAGATTGGCTGACAGACTTAGGCAATCTACTAACCGGGTCTTGGGCACCGCTACAGGGCCTGGATGACGTCCGACCGGGCATTGCCTCTGTAGACAACACTACTCGGGACGTGAAGGCCGGCGGGCAATGACTCACGGCGAGATGAAGTTACAGTCAAAATAATAGAGTCTGAAACCTTACCAGTAGCCGGGTCTTGGGCACCGCCACAAACCCTGACAGGCGTCGGACCGGGCACTGAATCTGTAGACAATGCTACACGGTCACAAAGGACGCAAGGGATGGCGTGCGATGACTCTCGGCACTCAGAAGCGTGCATTGAAATAGGAATAACATTTAAGAGGGTACTTTCAACCGTATCCACTGGAGCGCCGCAGCTTGGGCCCGGTGTCGTAGGAATATGCGTGCTAGTAGGCAGCACACGATCACATGGGACATTAGTATCCACTGGAGTGCCGCAGCTTGGGCCCGGTGTCGTAGGAATATGCGTGCTAGTGGGCAACACACGATCACACGGGACATTAGGCGCAGGGGCGCAGCTGCGACGACTCGAACTGCGTTGACTGGAATAACGAGCTCCGATTTTAGCAATCTCCGCTTGAAGCTCCTTTTCTAAAACGTATTGCTGCAAATGAAGCTCCTTCTCTAAAACATAGTGCTGCAAGTCTGCTATCTTCCGATAAAAAGCAAGTTTCGCAGCTAATATACGAGCTTCAGTCTTCATCGAACCTAAAACTAAATTACGAGTGCCTCCCGCGCGGCTAACTTCCGCGACGGTGGCGATAGGGTCGAGGAGTTTGATTCTGTGAGGCGTGCCGAAACCTGGCAGCTGTGCCCCGACCAAACTTGACTCGATCACCTTACCCTGAGCCATCATTGAGCTGATTTTGGGAAAAAAAGAGACGATCAACAAAAATCCATTTGACCGTGAATATACCAAAAATTAAAATGGCGAGAGGGACCAAATATTAAAAATAAAAGAAAAGAGGGGAAAAGAGAGGACTGCATAATAGGAATGAGGCTCAGAGTAAGGGTATTAAAGATATAATAAAATAATATAAAATACAAAGATCATGACGTACGTACCAAGAAGAAGCAGAAAATAGAAAAAAAAACTAACAATGACAGAGCGAGACAACGTCAAAATATATTATTTAAATCGTTAGCCTGGTGGCCAGTTCTCAACAATATCTACTAAAAATAAAAAAAAATGGTTCTTACTTTCATACGGAGAAACGAAATCTTGCTTTATCTTTTAGTGATTTTCAGGGCTTACTAAATAATTAAATGTTCTATTTTTTAAATATAATAAAACATTGTATGGAAAATAATATAATAATCAAAAATATGTATTATGTTGGCGCTTGTACTTTACTTATATATTAAAACAAGATAAAATACATCTTTATCGGACATACAATCAGCAATCAATCATACGAAAACCGATTCATAACAATTAAGAATCAAGTGTTATTAATAATAACAAACTGATAGTGTTAATTGTAATTTATCATGTCACAATATTTGTCTTTGATAAAATCTGAAAGCGTACACATGTCCTTTGATATAAAGAGATAGTAAATACATGATGGACGCAAAAGATGACATTTAAAAGTATAATTTGATATTTTAATAAGCCAAGATTCTGATAAATTACCGCAAGTAGCCTTTACTAGAAAATAATTGACGTCTAGCTTAAACCTCATGTTTGTTTTATAAATTAGTTTGACTTTGCACAGGCGCAAAATAAATATATAACTTTTTAACTTTCTTGTTGCATTGTTTATCACTAATATTACTTACTTAAAATTCGTCTTACATCCGTGACCACGAGTCCATGCAGTTAGGCCGATACGTCGGAAGTAAAAGCACAATTTGTATTTATTTATTTACTAGCAATAAAACACATTTAGCTCCGTCCAACCCGTTCACACGAGGACGATTCGTGATTTTTGACGATTCGTCTTTTTTCACGATTTGTTCTTTTTTTTGACAGCGGCAATGCTTTTTGAATGTCCATGTTCACACGGGTCACGAATCGTGAAAATTGACGATACGTCTTAAATCTAGTTTGTGGTTTCAAAAATCGCGAATCGTCAAAATACACGGTTTTTTGACCAAATTCAATTAGGATATTTTGACGAATCGTGAAAAAACATGATTCCGTATGCAATGTGAACGTCCATCCGTCACGATGTATCCTGAATTTTGACGAATCGTCAATGACGGATCCCGTGTGAATGAGCCCTTATTTGAATAAATACATGTCTTTTATTTGTTTCTTAATAAATACATGCCTGCTAAACTGCTGAGCAGTTTGTTGGCAATAGTTCTCGTCCAATTGTATTTTCAATTGGTCACGTTCGTGGTAATCATCGCTATCTTTGTACATTTTGTCATTACACAAAACAAAGGAACAACACAAACTTAGATGGTACGTTGCATGGTTTCCTGTTAGGGGGCGTCCATAAATTACGTGAGGTGTTTAAGGGGGGGGAGGGGGTCGAGTCAAATCTCATCTAATCTTACGTTGGAGAGAGGGGGGGGGAGTCTCGGCAAATATCACGCAATTTTTTTTCTGATTGAAACAAAAAAAAAAAACTTTTTTGGTCCATTTAATCCAGATTGTACATGCTTAAGATTTTATCTTAAGCGTAATCGTAATACGATTAAGATCATTTATTAATTCGTTCGAAAGAAAATAATTTAATTCATACTTCGACGTTATATATTTACTCACTGTCAAACGACAGTAGTTACGATTTAAGTATTCTGTTGTTAAATTTTTATTACACTTATAATTAAACTCTCAGCAATATTGATTACTAGTCTTAAATAGTCGTAAATAAAAGCATGAAGCAAATTTGTTTTTTTCTTATTACAATAACAATCCAAGATCCAAGAAAGATACCTGTATTCACGCTGTGCGCCAACAGGGTATCCAAAAGGATACATCCTCAATTAATGTTCAATAACGTTTATCCTGATTGAGCAGGCGCAGGCTGTTATTACGTTCCACCGCAGCCCTCTCTGCATCGCCTTAATAGCAAGAGGGAACTAGTGCCCTACTATGTGTTAGGCATTTCTGAACGTAAAACATTTGCAATGTGCGCGTATTCGCGCCAAATGTTTGACATGTATCTTCCCTC
This sequence comes from Pyrausta nigrata, assembly GCA_949316185.1. NCBI lineage: Eukaryota > Metazoa > Arthropoda > Insecta > Lepidoptera > Crambidae > Pyrausta > Pyrausta nigrata. The sequence continues at coordinate 3,842,164 of OX438943.1, forward strand.
GCACTCGCACAATTCTCTCTGTTCACGGAGTCATATTTCTTGTGAATAAATGTGATTTATTAATTAAAATGTGTTTTAACTGAGCTCTCCTACTTATTATGTAATACTTATGATGTCTCTATTTTTAACTGAAGCTGTCGTTTTTAGTGGAGGTATGTATCGAGTTGAAATTAACATCTGCGTGGCTGCGGTCCCTGTAAAAATATAGTAATAATAATAAGTGTGATACAGCCACTTTAGTCGTATTTTCTAACATCACGCAGTGGATTAAAAACCTAAAAGGGTACTTCCAATAGACTAGAATTATAAAATTTGGCAAGAAGGAAGGTCTTACAGGATAAGAAAACGTAAAAGTCCGAATGCCGCAATTTTGTGGTCACATCATGGGAAAAAACATTTGTGTGTACGAAACCTTCTGTGCGCGTGTCCGACTCGCACTTGCCCGGTTTTTCTGTCTTGAAATAACTTAGAAAAAGTTTCGGAGTCAGGAAGTTGGTGGTGCACACACACCTCCGTACCTTGTAAGCCGTTGGTCCTGCGCCTGCACTTTCTAAGGTCATATCGGATTGCCGCCTCACCGAACCGAAGGAACAGAGAGTGCACCTGTGTGTTGCGCACATATCTTCTGCGTATCCGGTTGATCTCTGTTGGGTTTGGCCGGCGAAGTTAGAATTCTGTATTGTTTACCTCATAACACAAGATATTATTTTGTGAGCAAAAAATTTAATTTTTCATAACACAAAATTATCTTGCTTAAAATGAGTTTCAAAATCATATGACGTATGTATTATTATAAGTTGATGAAATATATTTTTTTCATTCTAGCTGTCTCTGTCACTCATGCCATTAAAAGAGTGGAGCCAAAAGTCCAAAAAAATTTTTACAGAATAGGGAACTCGGAGTAAGGTCTCTGCAATTTAATTGAAACACCTCTGGCTTGATGGCATTATGTCATTACGGCTTTAAAGGCAATAGCCGGGTTACCTTTGTGTTGTGAGCAGTCACAAATTTTGAAAATAACTAATTTCTATTGGTAGTGAAATACTTATAGTACTGATTTATTTAAGCATTAACTTCGCAAGATTTACGAAAGTCCCACCGGTCGACAGGGTCGGTAAATTTTGCCCCTAAAGTTTACTTACGCATAATTATTACATAATTATCATATTTTTTTTTTAAATGTGTGACAACTTACAAAGATAACTCGGCTATTGCCTTTGTAGTCATAATGACATAATGCCATCAAGCCAGAGATGTTTCAGTTATATTGTAGAGACTGAAGAATAACAATGTAATTGCGGAGTAAGCACCGAGTTCCTATTCTGTAAGACATTATCAGTACCTATTTTCGACTCTTAATTTGATTTACACTCTATTGTTTCCATCAATCTCCTTTTTTCCCTAACCATAGACAAAACTTCTTCATTTGTTTTCTTCTCCGTCCAACTTATACGCTCCATTCTCCTCCAGCACCACATCTCGAAGGCTTCCAGTCTCTCTCTGTCCCTCTTTGTCAATGTCCACACTTCACATCCATAGAGTGCTATACTCCAAATGTACACTTTAACACGTTTTTTGCGAACTTTGCTTGGTATTCTGGCCTTGAGCAGGTGCTTTTTTGCATTATAAGCTTGTCTCGCCATCGCTATCCTTGCTTTTATATCTGGTGCACATCTGGAGTCACTAGTTATCAAGCTACCTAGATATTTGAAGGTTTTAACCTGTTCTATGTTTGTGTTATTTATTGAGATAGGGCTATATTTTTCCTTTTTAGAAGCAATTAGTGTTTTTGTTTTATTTATGTTAATTTTAAGACCAAATTCTTTAAAAATAGTGTCCATTTCTGTAACCAGTTTTTCCAACTCCAATCTGTTTTCTGCAATGGCTGCAATATCGTCGGCAAAACGAATGAATTTAAATACGTCCCCATTAATTTTGACGCCCCCCTTTTTTGATTCTGTTATTCTGCGTATCGCACATTCTATGAATAAATTAAAAATTAGCGGTGAAAGTGGACATCCCTGCCTAACTCCCTGTCTTATTTTTGCCTTTACGTTTTCCTCTCCTACTTCTATTACCGTTTCTTGGTTTTTATATAATTCATAAATAATCCTTCTGTCTCTATAATCTAATCCAGCTTCTTTGAGTACTTCCATCATATCTGTCTATGGTTAGGGAAAAAAGGAGATTGATGGAAACAATAGAGTGTAGGAGGGGACGAATGTTAGGCCACCTGATTCGACACGACAATTTTATTAAAACGATAATACAAGGAAGAATAGAAGGAAAAAAGAAGCGAGGAAGACCAAGAATAAGCTACATGCAGCAAATAAAAGAAAAGATAAATGTCGGGTCGTATCAGGAGGTTAAGAGAAGGGCGGAAAGCAGAGAGGAATGAAAAAAACTCCACCGACAAGAGCCTAGCTCTTAAATTTGATGATGATGAATTTGATTTACAATATTAGGTCTGAAATCGACTAATGTAAATCAAACTTTACAATCGCCAATTCTATAATAATTCATCCATTAAATGACTGACTGCCTCGCTAGCTATGCGAGAGGACTTGCTTCTTGAAAGAACATTTTCATCTTGATAGCTCGATTAAGATCAAAATATTATTTACTTGCAGTTCCCCGCGACTTCGCCCGCGCCAAAAGACGGATTTTCCATACAAACTTTCATCCCCAATTTCACCCCCTGATGATCTTATATCGCAACAAAAAGTAGCCTGTGTCCTTCCCAGGGTTTTAAACTATCTTATCACTAAATTTCATTAGAATTGGTCCAGCCGTTCTTGAGTTATATGTGTTGTAACTAACACATTTTTCTTTTAATATAGAAGATATTTTGGAAAAGCTTTTTGATATAAAACAACAGACTTCTTTGGCCTTTGAACATTGTACATTCTGCAATGCTATGTAGGTAATAGGTTCTACATTCGTTACCGCATTGTTACAAGACATCCGTCAACTCAACGTGATGAATTTCAAGCACTTGCAACATGACAGCTTGGAGTGCATACGATTGTCGTAAATTACTCAAACACATTAAAACCCTAAGAAACGCTGTAAAAAATTCCGACAAATGTTTAGTTTTTGTACACAGGCTAGAAATTGATAAGGTTATAGGTACATTCTTACCTAGTTATACACGAGTAGTGAATAAGGATTTTTTTACACTACCTACTCGGCAATGTTCAATTACACATCAAGTAAACCTGACTCAAAGTGAGTCATTGCATCCCTAGGAACGTAATGTTGTATGAAATTTCATTACGCCCCTAGGGAGGCAAAGTGATTTGAATTTCGAATAAGAGTTCGTAGGCATGATCACACTAGCCCGGCCCTCACCAAAGAGAACATATTTGAAATTTGAACCTGGCAGCCAAGAATTTCAGCACTAAAGGAATGAAAAAAAAAATCGCGCGCTTCTAAATAAAGAAAAAAAACCTATGTATTTTAAGAAATTACAAACAATGTTTTCGTAAAACTGTCGAGTAACGAAGTTTATGACACTGGAGTCCATTAGATGTAATGCTGCTGGTATTGGTAATAATAATAATTAACTGCCAGAATAGTCAAAGGATGTATACTTACTTATAGATAAAATAAGTTTTTGGTAGTACATTTTTTATTGCCTCATAGGAAGTGTGAAAAGCAGAGTATTCTCCTCGGGAGTAAAGATGTCTTCGTCTTGGGGGAGCTTACCCTCGCTCCACTCAGTATTCTACTTTTCTCTCTTAACTCTCGAATCCTTCGTTACGCTCAAGATTCAAGATGACGCCCGTGACGTAAGACATTACTTTACCCCCTTGGTGAATAATCTACTATTAAAACATTTGTAGTCTTAACCGAACGACTCTGGACCGCAAAAATAATAGGTCACATAGCATTTTACATACATTTGGGGCTATTTCGAAACTCTGGCTCTTCGTCAAGGGATGTTTTGGGTTAGGAGCATGCATGGAGGAGTTCTAGACTTCCTAAGATATCTAAGTGATCGCTAGAATTGTACAGTAACAAAAACATTTAAAAATGTAAATAAAATGTATGAAAATCCAAATTTCGGCACAAACTATCTCGTCATGTTATAAACAGCATGTTCGTGGTGACAATGTGGTGTCGTGTGAAGAAAGACTTTTCTATTACTCAAATAATCCCTATGTTCAACCGTCATAATTTTTTTATACCAGGGCCTGTAGTCAAATAGCAATATTTTCTGTAGCGAACTACGCTATATACGCCAAAAAATGTCCTTTGTATGCAAAGTCACGTGATGCTTCGATGGCTAATGTCAGTTTCATACCATTTTGTTAGCGATAACGAACTTCGCTAGAGAATAAATTGCCACTTGGCTACGGGCCCAGTACTCATAAAGCATGCTAACGTGCAAAGGCTAATGCTAATAAATGATGTTTATTATGTAGAACAGTAAAAGTAACACCGCAGCTAACTTGTGTATGCCTAGAGCTGATACAATCTCTATTGTTCCCCGCGAGCATAAGTCATCTTGTGTTTACCGCATTTTCGTGCTAAACTAAATTAGTAGCTACCCTTTAACTATATGCTCAGATCAAACAGTGTTAATACTTCTATATAAGTTATTGTGTTGGGGGATGCATACATTGTGTCCCGTGATAATAATAATAATAATCATTTATTTCTCACCATAAGAAAATACAAAATGAAAATAAACAATTTGTGGTAGGTACATATAGATTATAGTGGGCTGATACCTGAACTAGGATGATTCCTGTATCTCAGGTTATCAGCCCTCCACCCCATCCAGTGATCTTGTATTGGTAATTGGCAACATAATGAGCAATGATTTAAAGGTAAGTAAGTTTATACATTAAAAGGGAGGGTAGTTGTAATCGCGCCAGCAACCGTGCGCTAAGCAAGCCGCCGGGCAGTTAAAATCACAAATAGATAGTTGGTGTGTGGTACAAGCTACCAGCGGATTAACAATATGAACATAGCTTACTGAATATGTGTATTCAAGCATTGTAATTTTTATTCATATTTATCTGTATATTAATGTGTGTGCGTGTGTGTGTATGTGTGTGTGTGTGTGTGTGAGCGCGTGTGTGTGTGCGTGCGAGTGTGTGCGTGTGTGTATGTGTGTGTGTGTGTGTGAGCGCGTGTGTGTGTGCGTGCGAGTGTGTGCGTGCGTGTGTGTGAGTGCGAGTGTGTGAGCGCGTACGTGTGTGCGTGCGTGTGTGTGTGTGCGTGTGTGTGTAAACATTATTAACATGATGCTACTTTAGTTAAGGTAGCCCTATGACGTTGCAATCTTGGGATCAGTAGGTTCCTAGCTAGGATACCTGCCACTAACTTATATATGAATAATTTGAATGGGCATAACAGCAATTGTGAATACATTGACCAACTTATGTAGCAATTTTAAGTATATTCTCTGTTGCGTCGTAGCCAATTGCTTTCAAATTGTTAACTAATATTGCTTTTAAGTTCATTTTATTCATACTTACTACTTTATGGGAGTCGTTGAAATGTCTATAAAGAAACGGTCCAGTGAATAAGAATTGTCGTCGCGCAAAAACTGTGTGAACAGTTGGCACGTGTGTGCGTATTCTTCGCTTATGATGTGGTCATTGCGAGGGGTCAATTGTTTTATGATGGCAAAGGACTGTGTGCATAATACATAGTTGTCTGACCGTGAGTAGGTTCGCTTCTTCATATAAAGTTTCAGTTGGATGCAGCGTGGGTTTTCGCAGCATAACTTTAATAACGGCTCTTTGCGCTCTTTCCAACTCTAGAAGGTGTGTTGCAGCGGCACCACCCCACACGGAAATACAATATGTTAAGAGGGATTGACCGAGAGCAAGATAAATTTTTCTAATGAGGTTTGTGTCAGCGGATTCCCGAAGATTGTTGAAAATATGTAAAAGTTTACGAACTCGTTTAGAGAGTGTTGAAATATGCGGTTCCCAATTAAGTTTTTTGTCGATAAGAATACCTAAGTATTTGTGGGTTTCAGTCTGAGCAAGATAAGGGCAAAGGCAAGAGGTGCTAGTTTTATTGTCTTTAGTACAAAGAAGGGTGTGAACTTTAATAACGAATTCTGGGGGTGGTTTCGTGACTTCAGAAATTCTAAAACAAATATATTTAGTTTTTGGAACATTGATAGTAAGAAGATTTTGATCCAGCCATTTCATTACGGTTTCTAATCCAGTCTCTGCCGCCGCTTTGACTTCCGACCACGATTTACCCCAGAAAATAAGTGCTGTATCGTCCGCGAAAGCTAGTATACTGCCTTTATCAATTTGGAGTTTACACAGACTGTTGATGTAAGCTAAGAAAAGAGTAGGGCCAAGTGTGCTACCTTGCGGTATGCCATAATTAACGGGAAGGCTTTGGCTAAAAATATCAGACACTTTAACGACTTGGCTCCTATTTGATAGGTAGTCACGGAACCACTCAAGGGCATTGCCCCATATCCCTAAATCCTCTAATTTATGCAAAAGTAATGGAATGGACACGGTGTCAAATGCTTTTTTGAGGTCTATGAAGACAGCCAAGCATCTCTCTCCATTATCCAGAGCTTTGGTACCTGTTTGTGAAAGATTGACAACAGCGTCTACTGTAATCCTGCCCGACCGGAATCCATACTGGTTATCGGCTAAAAGTTGCTTATTTTCCAAGAAGCTAGTTAGACGGATGTTAATAACCTTTTCAATAATTTTACTTATTGTGCTTAATAATGAAATTGGTCGGTAGTTTGACACTGCTTCCTCACCTCCACCTTTGTAAATAGGAACGACTACAGCGTTCTTGAAAATACCTGGAAAACGCCCAGCAGCGATACTGAGGTTGCAAAGGTGGGCTATCATTGAGCATAAAATAGCATAAGAGTTTTTAAGAACAGTACTAGTAATGCGATCTAAACCTGGTGCACTATGAGTTCTTAGATTAATGATGATTTTATCAATTTCCATAGAATCTGTAGGATACAAGCACATTGAATCAACATTTCTGGCAGAAGGCATACGAGGGTCAAACTGAAAGTTCTTAGAAAATCAAAAACTGATTACATTAGCCAGTTATTAGTTTTATTATATCTTTTCAAAATATTGTCCATTGACGTCAATACACCGCTGCATGCGATGGAACCACTGGGAAAAGCACTTTGCCCACTCGTCCTTAGGGGTCTCTTCAATGGCATCGCGATACGCAGCCACCGCTTCTTCAGCATTCATAAACCGCTTTCCTTTAAGTTTTTCTTTAATTTTTGGAAATAAATAAAAATCACAAGGCGCGAGGTCGGGGCTATACGGCGGGTGACCCAGTAATTCAACGTTTGATGTCGCCAAATAGTCGATCGTTCGCTTGGCGGTGTGCGACGAGGCGTTGTCGTGGTGAAGGAGGATCCTACTGCGAGGTCGTTTCTCTCGAACTTTTTCCAAGACAAGTGGCAAACAATTGGTAGTGTACCATTCTGCAGAAACTGTTTTTTGATCCTCTAACACAATTGTTGCGAAATGACCTATCCTTCCAAAGAACGAGGCCACCATTTTTTTTCCCGCACTTCGATCTCTCTTCACTTTAGTTGGCAACTCCTCGAAAGGAAACACCCACTGAGCAGATTGTCTTTTGGTTTCAGGATCATAACAGTAAATCCAGCTTTCGTCACCTGTTAGTATGTCGAACACAGCATTTGAGTCACCTCCGTTAAATCTTTCAATCATTTTACGGCACCAATCCACACGATGGAGTTTTTGAGCCTTAGTCAAATTATGAGGTATCCACCGGGCGCAAAGCTTCCTGACCGCTAAATGTTCGTGGAGGATTTTGTGCACTTGACTCATACCGATGCCTAAGCTTGTCCGAATCTGCTGATAGGTCACTCTTTTGTCAGTCTCTATCATACGCCGCACAACACAGATGTTATTTTCAGTCGTCGCCGTAGAAGGCCGTCCCTCACGTACATCATCAGTGAGATTAGTGCGACCACGTTTAAACTCATTAAACCAGTTGTAAACAGTCGCACGAGATGGGGCTTCATCGTGAAAGGCCAATCGTAGTCTATCATAACTTTCTTGTTGACTTAAATGACATCGAAAGTCATAAAAAATCATTGCACGAAAATTTTCTCGTGTTAAATTCATTTTGACGTGACACAGACAATTTTCAATTTGCCGCCAAGTCGTAAAACAAATGACAAATGAATGAAATATATACTCAGTAATATTGGCAAAGAGTTCTATTTTCAAATTTTAGAATATTTTTTTTATTATATTGTTTATAAGTGGCCAGTTCTAAGAACTTTCAGTTTGACCCTCGTAGTTTTCAAAAGCTGCTCTTCATTAGTGTTTAATTTAGTCAGTATGTCAGTTGCTATTTCTTTACCAATTGATGTAAAAAAAGTGTTTACTTGGTCAAGGGACTGCTCTGGTGATGGTAAGAGGTTAAGTAAAGCAGAAGCTTGGGAATTTTTACTTTTAATGTTACACAATTCCTTTACCGTGTCCTAAGTTCCTTTGTTATTTTTATAATTCTGGCAAAATTTTTGTTTGTAATAGTTTATTTTCAAGTTTTTAGCTGTTTGATTACAAATGTTACGGTATTTTATATAAGTCTCTTTTAACATAGCATCGTTAGGGTTTTTATTCACAATTTGGTGCAATCTATTTCTCTTCTGAAAGCATTTAACAATACCAACTGTAATCCAGGGTTTAATGGGTCTTTTTTTTAGTAAATGTTAAAGTGGTCGTGTTTAGGTCTATAAAATGCTGGAGTGTATCGATAAGTAGTTTTGCTGATTGATCTGGATCTTTAATTGCTAAGTATGGGTACCAGTCGATTTTTGTTCTGGTCAAGAGGGGAATGGTCGAGTTTTGCACAAGTGAAGTGGAAATAGTTAGAAAAAGAGGCGAATGGTTTGTGATATCGGGCAAGAGCACATAGCTTTTTGATTGCCATTCAAGTTTGCACATAAAATGGTCCAAACAGGTGAGTTCATGCGTGGGGATATCAATGGTGTTTTGCAATCCATGTGAGCCTAGAATTTCGAGATAGTCTTCTACGTAGGAGTTTTTGGTATTTAGTGTGTCTATATTAATGTCACCTGTGAGTACAATATTTCGAGATCTGTTCATGTGTCCAAAAAATCAAGAAAGTTACTTGGATCTTTGAATGCGTAAGGACGGTAAATACCAAAGATAATCAGATTCCCAATTTTGGCCGCAAGACAGTTGGCTTCGTTTAGATCAATTTCCTGGACAGTAGCTGAGACGTCGTCATTGATATACATAATTACACCATCGTTTTGGTTAAAGCTCCTTTTGCTATGGTATAGAGAGTAACCATCAAGTGTAGGGGGAACAGACTCCTCGTCACACCAGCATTCAGATAAAACTATAATGTGGATCTTCCTTTTTATCCTAGAGATATATACTAAAAACGCATCTAAATTCTTGTGGGCACTTCAAATATTCATAGAAATAATGTTTAACTTATATTCACTTTTTGATACACATTTGTTGAGATCTGCTATAAGATTATAAGGGTCTTCTATAAGAGTACAAGAAGTGGAACAAGCCGAATCCATTTCCTCAAATAGGTCTCGACTATTCATTTTTGTAAAGTTTAGTAAGAACTGTCTCTAGAATGAAGGCTTCTCGTAAAAACATGTTTCCTGCGTATAAAACCGTGTGATTGCACGAGCTGGTGTCGTGTTTTAAATTTTTGTTATAGTCATATTTAGTGTAGGAATTAATATAAATGTGTACAGTGTAAGTATTTGTGTTTGTTGTTTTGTGTTTGTTGCTGTGAATTAATATGTATATAAAATTAGATTTTAGAATAGCTTCCAATTTGTTAAACATAATCAAGATAAATGATCTTACAAATAGTCATTTAGATCTTAAGTGCTGAAGTTGGGCTTCGTTTTTAATCAATATATACGGCTCGCCTTGCGTTTTCCTCAGGTAGACTAGTCCATTTGTGGTCCAACAATATTCATAGTCCAAGGATTTTCGGAATTCCCGGGCGAGGAAGTATAAGCGCGCTGCACGTGGCGTGAGATGCTCAGAGAGGTAAATCTGTTTTGGATCCATTCAAACCCAAGTGTGACGCATTCAGCTGCTCTGTATTGAACCGAATTGAGTTATGTTTGTAGTTTTTAGCTGCAGTAATAATATTGCCCTTTAGGATAGTCGAAGAGAGCTCGGCTACTATTACTGAGCTGGTTTGGATGGCATACGATAAACGTCACGCAGTTCGCATTCCTCTATCTTGATCCCAAGGGTAGTGGATAGGTTTCTTATCATATCAAATAGTTGAGCCTTTGTTTCGGCTTTTTGTTTAGGAACATTTCTGATTTGAATGCTGGTTTTACGCAGTAGCCTTTCTACCGTTTCACATTTTTCCTCCAAGGCTGTCATCTGAGATGTAATCTGCTTCCGTTGGTCCTCCAATTTGCTTATTGAGAGTTGAACATCATCTAGTTTTGAGGTAACAAACTCGATGGACTTTTCAATTTCTAAGTGTTTCTTGAGTGTTGTATCATTTTGTGATTTAATTTCGGATATATATTTTTCGAGTACATCTAATCGTGAATTTTGTTGTGATTGTAGGGCACAAAGCATATCGCGCAGTTCTTCTCGTATGATTGTCCTCAGATCACTTGGTTCGGGGCACGGGTTCGACTCCTTTTCGGACACACGCCGGCGTTTGTGTTCTCTTTGTGTTACATGTACTATATCATCTGGGAGTGTGGAGCAGGTTGCAACCTTGTCGACATCTGATTCAGACATGCTATGGGATTTGCTTAAGGGCGGCGAGCGTGGCAGATTGGGCATTTTGATGGTTTACGAGATCTTTAATTGGTAGGTAGTGATGCTGCCGCAACCGCCCATGACTTGGGCCACACACCAAAAGTGACGTAGATACGTACGGCTCTCTATGATGACGCACTTACGGCCGTTCTCTGTCGCGGGGTAGTTGTTGTCTCTTTCTATTTTGCAACGCGCACTTGCTTGCGCCTTATGGTCGCCTGGTACTTTAGCGTGAACTCCGGAGGCAAATTAATTATTAAATAAAATATTAAATTTTAGCGAAATAAATGTTACTGGCTCACACGTCTACACGCTTGCGCGGTCCGGGGCGGAGAGGCGCAACTCCGTAAGCAGACATCAAATTATCAATATAACAGTAAAAAATATACATTTGTTTTAAACAACAGCTCTTGGCTTAGTGTTTCTTATGTTAGATCGTATACTTTTTAAAGGTTTCGTACCCAGACAAACGGGACCCTATAGCTAAGCCTACGCTGTCTGTCTGTTAATAATGAAATTAATAATAAACTTTAAGGTGGGCTCCCATACAAAATTGTATTTTTTTCGTAATTTAAAACTAATAATACGGAACCCTTCGTGTGCGAGTCCGTCTCGCACTGCGCCGGTTTTTTTTATTAAAAGATGATATAGACAAAATATTTGCTTGGAATTTTTCTAGTATTACAGGTGTAATTTTGAGAAATATTCGAGATAATTGAAAGAAAACTCCCTACAAAAATGCAGATTTGGCTCAAAAAGTGCGAGTCAGATTCAAGAGTTTCCGCGCCTGTTTCTTTACGTGAGTGATTTGAAGTTTATAGGTCCAAGACTTTAGAAATGTCAGGGGGGGGGGGGACGACAACACCGTGTAAACTACTTTGGCGGGCTATATCTCGCAAATGGTAAAGCTGATAAAAATTGTTGTATGGAAACCCTACCTTATTTTCATAGTCCTTTTTAACGATACCCCACACAAGGGGTTGCACTCAAAAAATAATTCATCCCCCCCTTTACATGTATGGTGAGGTACCCTTAAAAAGGGGTAATTTTAAAAATGAGATCTATATGTGAAGTATCCTCGAGCAAGTTACGTGCAAATCAGTCCATAAACGTAGAAGATATTCTGCTGTGACAGACTAGGACGGACGGACTGAACGATCTTATAAGGGTTCCGTGTCGGACTACGGAACCCTAAAAAGCAAAGTTTAAGCCCTTTATGATAGTTTCTTTTTTTCGAGCTATTTGTGTTGATTGAACTTTATCGCACAAGGGAGACTGTATAATAATATGAATTGAATTGCCATTTTTTAAATTATTTTGAAAGCTTACATTTCTTTTCAGACGTCAGTATAAAAGCTATTAATGCTTTTCTCAGAGTTTTATCTACTGTTAATGCAGTCGAGTTATTGGTCTGCTGTTTCCGATCTACAAGTATCCTTTTGTATCCAAATAAAAATGCTTTAATATATAGCCTTTACGGCTACTTTGTAGGTTTGTTTTTGTCGATTAAGCAATTGATATTTCAACAGTAATTGTTTTTTAAACGTACTTACAGATGCATATTGCGAGATAATCATTGCGCTATGCATTTACAGGACTGCAGTTGTCTATAATACCTACTCAACAATTATGAGAAGCATGCGATTTGAATTCGTTTTAATTTAAAGAAACAGACGTACGGATAATGGCAAACGGAATTATATTACAGGCCTGCAAGAAAAAGTCAAAACAATTAATGTAACGTTTTGATACAGCTAGAAAAATACAGCCAGATCATCTAATAAGTCGATTTCCGCCGATAACATTTGACGTTTTAAGGATGCACATAAATTTACCTTCATATATATATATATATATATCTTTCACTTAATGAGTGTTTTAGGAACATTTTCCCGCTTAGCTGTCTTGGTACTAAGTGTCCAAATAACTTCTTACTTGATTCCTATTTGACATGACAAGTTTTTGTAATTAGAAAATAGGAATTCGCAATGTAAATACCTATGACAAGTGATTTTATATACCTTCTAAGTACATAGTAAACCTTGAAACGCAGAGTGAAGGCTTCTTCTGCATGAGCTCGCTCCACCATCGTCTCTGTCTGCGCCAAGTCTGGCCTAGTCTAGAGTCAATCTCATTTCGAATAAAAAAATAGTATCCTATTTCAAATAAAATAGTATGACGATTACATGAACACGTCATATTATTAAAATTTTATGCTATGCTCAACGCCACATGAACTGACTGCTAAGTCTTTCTGTATGGCCTGTGCCTCTGTCAAGTATCTGGTCATTTAATGGTTATATAATGGCGGAAAATTGTCCATATATCGTGGAAGACACCGCGTAACAGCTAACCTTTATGTTCGAGTGAATATTAAACATTTTAATTGATTTATGATTGATGGTTACGGGATGGTCGTGCAGCATTTATCACATCGTAAATAATAATGTACTTCTTTTAGAATCAATGTAGTATTTCGCGGCTCATGCGCTTATTAAAAAGCCATTTTGTCGCTTTATACAAAATTAATTAGACTAATGCAACGATACAATAGACGCAAATTGCAAACTATCATGCGATTGGATACATATTGGTTTATCGCAGTACAGTCCAGCACATTGGTCTATACATTCTCGGTCCTAATCGGTTATTGATTGAATACGGGCGTAATCACTTATTGAAACAAATCGTATCACTCTCACGAGCTGTAGGTATCAAACATTGATTGAAGTCCTTTTTTCATTGCTGTCCAACATTATCATTGTCAATCCTTTTTAAAGATATTATTCATTTAAAAATAAGATAGACACAAAAATTCATACTAATTTGGTAGTTTGTCGTTTAATAATATGCAGCTTTTTAGAGCTATTTATAAATATATTTTTTCACCAATATTAGTTTTAAAAGTCATAAAAAGATTGTTTACAATAATTGACACGCAAGGAAAATCGGAGTTTACACGAGTGCTGCTGTCAACTATTGTGATGTCATTGGTTGATGAGTTATCGCTGAGCCAATCATGTCAGTTGGTAGAATGAACTGATTATGATACCAACTTAAGAATATTATACTGAACTATTTTAATAACTTCTGTCACATCTGTTTTTCTGAAAATATACAGCCAGGTTCGTCTAGAGGCACAACGCACTAGACTAGTTCAAGTAATTAACAAGTATGTGAATAGCTTATCCATACTAATATTATAAATGCGAAAGTGTGTCTGTCTGTCTGTTACCTTTTGACGCTTAAACTACTGAACCGATTGAGATGAAATTTGGTATGGAGACAGTTCGAGACTCTGGAAAGGACACAGGCTACATGTTGTCACGATATAAAAACATTAAGGGGGTGAAATGGGGGATGAAAGTTTTCTTTGGAACATCCAACTCTTGCGGGCGAAGTCGCGGGAAACCACTAGTTTGTATAATATATCTTTTGCTCACTCTCTTCTTCAGGTAGGAAAAAAATGTAAAAATAAGCACCTGCCTTCGCTATTCTTAGCCCGTAACAATCTCCTAACAATACTTCAGACTTCATCCAGCTTTATAGAGACTTGCCGATTTGCAAAGATAAATTTTCACCTTTCAACGGCCACCGTTGCTCCACTATTTCGACCGAATTCGTGATCCGTGGTCTTCGCAACTGCCATAGAGCGATAGTAATCGCCATTATACGGAAAACCATAAAATAGAGAGGGGCAGAAGTATTACTCAAGAATGAAATGATGCAGAATATATCATCGACATATTTCTTCCGTAACTTTATAACACGGGACCAGTTGATAAAGCTCTTTGTTCAAAATGTTCCATCCAGATATTGGCAATCACTGGTGCTACTGGACTCCCCATAGCTACACCATCAATCTGGAGGTAATATTGGTCACGATATAAAATATAATTACCGTCCAAGCAGTTTTGTAATAGAACAATATATTCATCATGCTTTTCTCCCATACGTGAAAGGGATAACGGATAAAATTGGAACATTACTCCACAAATACGCCATTAAGACTGTATATAGTCCGTTGTCAAAAGTAACGAAATACCTACGTTCACCAAAGGATGTGATACCTCTGCAGAAGCCGGGTGTTTATAAGATAGATTGCAGCTGTGGTAGTTCCTATATTGGGCAGACGAAGCGATCAATCGCTGAAAGAGTCAAAGAACACATTGCAGCTGTAAAAAATCTACAGACGGGCAAATCTGCGATAGCTGAACATCTGCTCAACTCAGGCGCTAATCATTGGATGGAGCTACATGACCCAAAGATCCTCTCCACTGAACGTTATTATCATTCAAGAATAATACGTGAAGCAATTGAAATTAAGAAATATAAAAATTTCAATCGGGATGATGGTTTTCATTTGTCATCAACATGGAATCCAGTGATAACAAAATGCAAATCGCGTATTATGCCGTCAACAAGTAACCTGGATACTGTTAGTGTAGTTTGTCGAGCTGACTGTACAAGTTCAACAAATAATCAAAGTGTGCAGGTAGAAGAAAATATTTCAACGCGCACGAGCAGACGACGCCGAGCTACTACAGTCAACCCGCGACCATGATTCGTGCAACCGAATCGAAACGTCGGGAAGGTAAATACAAATTTGCCTTTTAAAAAAGTATTAATTGGTTGCAATAAATCCCGTTTGTGTAGTGAAGTGTATATTTACCTCTCTTTCTGTCATAGACAAAGAATAAGACAGACGTCTAAAACTATAATCATATCGATATTTAAGTGAAATGTAATACAGGAATCAAACCCCAGGTCACAATGAATATCAAACGCAAGTAGCAAGTACTTATTTCAAGATATTTTGAAGATAGTACCATAGTTTTCTATACCACACGATCTTTCACATCGTATATATTTAAAGAATGACTTCCTTGGTGGTGGTGTGTTGTTGCTGTAAGGTTTTATTTATCAGTAGATCTACGAACGAATAAGTAAATTCAAAGGGACAAAATCAGACAAAGGCAGGCTTTACAAGTCTTGCAGTAGATTAAAGTTAACCATGGAGTCATATTTCCTGCACATGGCTCTATGAGCACTTTGCAATAAGTATCAAGCTTGCTCTACCTACACTGTTACCTAGCCATGGTTGCCACAGGGCTGGACTGCATAACTGTACACCATTGTATAGGGAACACGCTAACACTGGTGCGTATACTTATAAATGATTAAAAAATAACCATAATATAAATATTCCATGTCGCTAAAATTACCAACCATAGACTATAAGCATGTACTTTACTAACAAAGTAGATCACTGTAGTCTGAATAATTAAATATATTATTATTATTGATACCTCCTAAGACAGTATCAGCAACCCTACTGCCCTAGTCTGCACTGTGGCGATAGTAATCGCTATTGTACAGAAAGCCGTTATAACTCATCTCGCAGCTTATTTATAGCTACATTATCACGTCCAGCAGCTATAAATTTACGGCCAAATGTTTACTTCGATGTATGAGGTTCTAGTGGAATCAATTTATTTGTATCTGATAAGAAAGGGAGGGCATTAACGTTGTCTTACTTTAAAGCAAATGTTTTGACGTAAAATAAGGTTGATATACGGACTTACTGCTGGGTATTTGGCGTTAAATTAGTAATATGGTTTACGAGCTGTATGAAAGAGTCATGGAAGCGTGCTATGTGTTTTGGTCTACGTATAGTTGAAGGAGTGATAAGCACAATGTAGTTTTACAAATAGATAAATAGGGATACTGAGATCATAGAAAAAAAGTGTTACTTGTGAGTGAAAATGTCAAATAATTTTCCCAAGAAAAAGATATACTTAACTGCTTACATTAAACTGACACAGGCTTTTTGTTTTGTCAAAAACCTGTGTCAGCTTAATGACTTTGAGCATTCTTCTTTTGTACGTGATAGTTTTCAAATTGCAACAGTTGTAGTTTTCAGAAAAGCAAACAGCTTGCAAACTAACATTAGGAAAACAATAAAATATGATACCGTCATCATCATCCTAGCGTTATTCCGGTGCAGCACGCGCGAGGGCCCAGGATCCGCTTTAAATCATGCATGATGCAGGATATGGTAGGTCAGGAAATTACAGTGAAGCGACTGCCAACCTTCGTGACCCTGAAAAAGGGGAACCTGACCAATCTTGGTTCATGGTTACACATTCAGTCGTGCAGTGCAGATTTCCTCACGAAGTTTTTCCTCTCCGTAAGTAAGAGTATGGGTTAGTGAAACAACTAATGTACAACTCAAAACAAACAAACAAACTTTATCATAATCCTAGCGTTGTCCCGGTTGTGCACTCGCCCGCGAAGGCCCAGGGTCCACTTTTGACCGTGATCCAGGATGTACCAGATTAGGTAATTACAGTAAAGCGACTGCCACCTGACCTCCGTGACCCTGTTAACAGGGGAACCTGACTAGTTTTGTATCATGGTATAGTCACACATTCAGTCGCCTAAATGTGCAGGTTTCCTCTCGATATTTCCCTTTCCGTGCAATTGCTATAAAAAGTAATTGGTGCATGGCGGCACGTGGGCTCGAACCCAGTACCTCCCGCATGAGAGGCAACCTGCTAGCCACTACGCCACCGACGCTCAACTAGAAAGCCAGTTGTCACACATGTTATGCGCTGGTAGAAAATTGTGAATAGGAGAAATAAACACATCTTAATAAATCAGATTTATGGCATCAACACGATTTAACCGAGCATAAACACGTTTCATTGATTTATTAATTTACAATACACGAAATAAAACGACTCTCTATTAGCACTTATGCGGGATTTACAAGCGTAACTGATGTGTTATCAATATGCTTAATTCAGCGTAAGCAAGGTTTATAGTGTAAATTATTTTATTTTTATAACCTATCGTAAAGTGAGACGATGACTAACCTAACTAACCGTTTTATTTTTATGTGTTACATGAAAAGCAATCCTGTTATGTGATAAATGCTACAACTATGGGTATAGTTCTTAGAAGGCTGTATTGTTGCGAAAAAAACGTAAATGACCAGTTTTGGTACACATATTTGAAGAACGTCGTCTTCTAAGGGTTGGTCTGTCGGCTCTCAATGGTTTTCAGAGATTAATATTTCATTGGTTGATGCATTTGAACCTTCCCATTTTCTGCAAAGAATTTTGTAAAGATTGGAGGCAAAATATTTGTTATTACCCACTATCATTATTACTGACTTATAGTGTTCTATATGACTTCTTACAGCGGATATCGAGTATCGAAAACTATCGACCATTGTGAAGCGTCATCATAACTCATCGTAGGTTATTTATCGACTATTATAGTTCAAAAACTGAGACAAAACGGTAGCTGCAGGCTTTCGAACTGGTTTCCGAACGATTGACGCGAAAATTGCAAGGAAAAATGCGTGGAAACTTACAATTTGTGTCACTTTCGCTGCTCGGCTTGAAGCTAAATTAGAGTGATTTCAGCTTTAAGTTTTTACTACAGGTAGTTAGGGGGTAATTTGCTTTATTTCTAGTTGCATAAAATGGGAAATTTGTTGTCTGTAATAAAGTGGGTAAATTATGTCACAAGCTAGCAAAAAGAGATTCTCAATAAAGTAACATAAAAATACTGTTAAACTTTATGGAGTGTATTGTTAATATGCATGCAATAACTTAAAGTACTGGAATAAAATAATCAAGCTTTATAGTTGATAATATAATTTTATTGCCTCTATACCCTTAACAAACAATTAATAAACTACAACTTATGGATAGTACAGTCGGCTGCACGTCGAGTTACCCATGTGAACTACGAAATCAGCTTTTATTGCATAGGGAATAGAGGCGGTCTCAAGGTCAAAGTCGGGTACTCTGACGTGCGGTGTGTTCTATCATCGCTGAAATTAATAAAGGATCGGCAACTATCAAAGTGGTCATAAAGAGACAAAGACACGTCGATATTATTCCATTAACGTCATTGGACGAACATTAATGACGTTACTAGAGTTGTAACTGTCGTTGGAGCCACAGTGATGAGTTATGAGCTCGTAAAACGCGCACGCGTCATCTGTGCTTTAGTGATGTGCCTGTCACTACATCGATATGTGAAAGATATTGCATGTTAGAGATGCAAGTAATGGCTTGTTGAGATATACTTTTATTGGGAGTTACTGTTGGTGGTCTAGTCTAGAGCAATTTATGTGTGTATTCTTGATGGTTAAAGGTACCTGTAAGGGAATAAGAAAGTTGTGGTGCTAAATAATTTTGCAGCGTGGAACTATATATGACGGCTCAATTGCACGACCTTATTTTGATTGATACCAGAACAGTGAATTTTTTATGGAGTTTTACAGATTTATGATATTGCAATTTGAAACCTTACTGGTATTTTAATAAAGGTAATTTATTGCTTTGCGAACTATCTGCATAAATTCCGGTAGTATCTTTTACTATTAAAACTATTTCTCAAATCCACGCAGATACACAGTTGCATTCAGGAAAAGATAGTAAAACACTAATAGCTCGTAGATATTATTCATAGGCCATGCTCTTAGATTAATAGGGAATAGGAATGAATCTTTCGTTAATCGATCTGATAAATCAGTAGCGATTTTAAATTAAATCAGTGAATTAATATTAAACGTTCCACTGTGGGGATTGAATAATACTTATAATGATTATAGCGTTGGCTATTCTATTGTGCTTAAATAAAAGGTACACCAACAGTACACGAACTTAGATAGCATCACATTTTAAAAGATAGAAATATCTTATACTTATATTGTTGTAAGCTTGCATGGTCACTAACATTAGAATTAGGTACATACTATGGGATAACTACCATGTAGTACCGATCCCACCCGCAAGATTTTATAAGGTATTCCGTTCTGCTCTACTCTTTCTTTCTCACTCTACTACACTCGCTCTTTAGGTTATACATTTGAACTATGAAAAAGCTTTTATTACCTAGAGAATAGAGCACACTCTATAACAGTATATCACAATATACTGTTCTAAAATGTAGAATGTTCTTTTAAAACCTGATAAAGTTTTTTTATAAAATATTAATGAACAATTAACTGACATATATCTCGTACATTGATGACATTATTGACAAATCCAACACAAAATACCTGTAGTGACTGGGGCTTTACTCCAGGTGTCGATGTCCTTATTTCGTATTCTCTCCGTCTCTGTCACTCATACCAGCATAACAGCGCACACGAGCGCAATGCAACTATCTTACCTTAACAAATTAATTAGATACCTTAAAATAATTAGGTAATTATCTCTTACTTACATTGATTTAAGCTACCTCAAATATTGTATTAGGCCATAGCGCTCCATTATTTGTTAAGTATACCGTTAAATAAATTTTGTTTATTACTCTTATTTTTTTATTTAACAGTGGCCTCACCACATGCTCACTTCCTAATTGCGTAATCATTGAACGTACGTTCAGGAAACTGACCATCGACAATTCGAAACTAATCCAGCCTGTGTGTCGTAAAGCACATAATTTATTTATCGATATCTATCGTGACACTATATCGATCCCAGAATAACATCATCCCACCACTATCAGATCTCTCAAATGGCAGTACTACCCCGCATATTATCACTTCATTTGGCATACAACTGTAATTTATTTAGAACAATAAATAGATTTAAAGGCGTCTAACAATGGAATGGCATTTCGCCATAGATTTATAGGGAATCCGAGAGATAGTGAGCTAGTTGTCGGTACAGTCTAACTGATGAATTAATGAATAATTTTGCAAGGTATTCAACAATGAGATAATACTACGCATAATGCAATCATTTGTATAATAAACGAGATATATTCTATATTTTCAGCAACTAAGTACTTCAATGTGTGATATAATCAAATGCCTAAACGTTTTTGTTTAGATAATGAAATTAATGACCTCAATTGACGGTTAATTTGACAGAATTTCCATACAAAATATATCAATAATGCTAAACCAACTGATTAAAAATTAAACATGGCTAAGTCTAAGTTATTTAATATTAATATAGTCTAAGATACCGTCAGGGAAGTTGCGAGCGATTCCCAATATAAGGGTCTAATACTACTTAAAGGGAAAATCCGATAAATCACTGTAAACCTGACAATAGTCAATCTTTATTCCAATAAGGAATAAAGGTTTTTTAAGTAATATATTAATTTTAAAATATTTACACTTGCTTGATAATCTATACAGTATAAAAACTAGCAACTAATTAAATGAAATATATACACAATAGCAAAAAAGTAGAAGATACATTTATACACCATAAAAAACATCACCCCAGCGCTGCCATAAGTTTTTTAAGTTATCTTTGTTTGAATCTTGACACTATTATATTTCCGCTTGACTGTACAAGGTTGATAAATTGTCTAAAAGCAGCACTCTATTCAGAGGTGTTACATTGACACTCGGTCTAGATCTAGTCTCATATGAGACAGATTACAATACTGCTCTCAATCATTTCCTTTCGACATGGGTCGGGAGATATTATAATTTATTGTTTACTTTAGTTTAATAGGATTTCCTGTATGTACACAAAGTCAGAAGGGAAAAGTAAATATGTTATTTATTAGTATATAAAATACTTTTACAGATAACTACAGGTTTTTTTTACGATATAACCACAAATATGCAGTTTTCGGACTTTTTCCTTGCTTGTGCTGTAAAACCTTCTTGCCAAATATTATGATTCTAGCTCTATGGGAAGTTTTGATTCCCCAGCGAAATGATAAAAAATACGACTCTGGCCTAATGGCCTTATCGTTAAGGGGGCTTTTTTTCGCGCTGCAAAGCAAGTCGAGTAAGTCTAAACGATCTTCAAACAGAATCGAACTTATTAATATTAGTAATTAGATCCATTTAGCTTATCGGCGAGCTATCACAAAGCACTAGTTGTTTGCTAAGCACGATATAATCAGAAATACATGTTATGGAACTCTTTAATTGGCTTAAGTGATAATGTGTAATTTATTTGTGTCATGAAAACTGTAAACAAGCTGTTGAGTTTCTGAATAAATAAATAAATAAATTTGCTTTAAAGTATCAGTCTTGATGACTTAATTAGAACAATAGTTTTCATTCAACGCAATGCGCAAAAACATCAGACATTTGTGTTCAAAACTGAAAAGTGTTCATATTTTCTTATTTATATTTTATTCGTATAGATTAAAAATATAGGGACCTGCGGAATTTTAATACAATCATTTTCATGTACAAATTATTGTTTCATGCGCAAAAATCACCAAGTTTTTGAAAAAAATGCTCTTAGAAATCATCAGCTACAAGTCATGTCTATTATGTCATAAAGAATTTGTTTAAAAATTTTAAGACCAGGACCTAGTGCAATGATAAGGCTAACGTAAATAATTGTTTTAACGTATTTAGCTAATTCAGCTCATCGTACAAGTGATTTGGAATTACGTAAATTTTCTCAATTTCGTGCAGGACCCCCTTAATTTAAAAGCTTGATTTGACAGCTTCAAGGTACCGCAGACATTAGTATTTGATGTTTTTTTAACACACCAATTACCTAGCCCCAAAAAAGCGTGAGCTTGTGCTATGATGACTAGGATAACGGATAGACATACTTAGATACATTTATAAACATCCATGACTAAGTGCAAATGCTCGTGCTCATCACACAACCATGTGCCCCTTACGGGATTCGATCCCGCAACCGCCTGGTTTAAAAGTCCGGGGCACGAACCACTACACCAAGACGGTTGTCAATTGGTTGGTTTCAACACGTTTCTAGGTCTATGGGAAGTACTCTATAGGTTTTGATTCCCTTGCCAAATGTTAGAATAGAAAATACGACTCAAATGGCCGTATATTTGGATTTCGTTAACTTAGAAGCTTGATTATTTTACATGAGAATTTGATGTTAAGACGCCATATAGATTTACGAACACGCCCACCTGCGGGGTATTAACAAGATGGCGCTATTACTGATCGCGCGTGAAAAGAAAGATGCCATCATCATAAGCCTACTTATTCTGGTCAACATTGCATGTAAAATTAATTAAACAGTATTCTATGAATAAAAATTGTGAATAACAAGCAATATGCTTCTTTAGGATTCTCGATATTAGTAATATCCACGTATTTGGTAAGTTTCCTAATAAATATCTAACACAGTATACAGATAATAACAAAATTTCATAAAACTAAGAGGCATTTTCGATAATAAAATGTATCGAAGCAAAATCTTTCAATCGTGTTTCAGGTTCATGACATATCTAGATAAAGATATGAAAAAAAAACATATATCTGAATTTCAGATCCGTCAGATCTTCCATTGGCTCATAGGTCAAATTGAAAAAGACGAACCTTTACTATAAATCACCTTAATTTCAACTTGATACCTACCTCGAGAAAAAGGGTCTTGACCGATCTATACTAATATTATAAAGAGGAAAGATTAGTTTGTTTGTTTGTTTATTTGCATCGAATAGGCTCCGAACCTACTGGACCGAATCAAATAAAATTTGGCACAGAGATAGTTTGAGACACTGGGAAGGACATAGGCTACTTTTTGTCGCGATATAAAATCATCAGGGGGGTTAAATGGAGGATGAAAATTTGTATGGAAAATCCGACTTTTGACGCGGGCGAAGTCGCGGGAAACTGCTAGTATACAATAAAGCAGTACTATAAAGGCTCTTTTTTTCCCTTTGACATACGGAACCCCAAAAATTAATAGTATAATTGCTCATCCATTCTCACAAAATATTACTTAGAATTATTCAAAGGCAAGCCATGGATTGCTAGCTGCTATATAAAGATCTGCAAATGCTCAACCCCTCACAATTCCTGGGCAGATTATCTCAACCCACAAATGGCACTTGGCTTTATCGTATCTAATTTCATTTGTGGCTGTAACGAGTGAGGCGCATCGGAAATTACATCTTCGGCATAAATGGCGAGTTACCAATACTCATGTTCTCATTACTAGAGCGAGGGACAAGGCTTGAGCAGTAGCGGGTCATACATATGCATGTATGATAAGAGCATTCGCCCGGATAGCGAAGGGCCGTAGGTTCGAGTCCCACCGGATGACACAGAGTGGATTAATTTTGTGAGCGAAATTTAATTTAACTATTCAGTTAAAATTAATTTCGCTCACAAAAATTATCTTAACTATCCGGGCGAATGCTCTTGTGATGACACAGTGGATAATTTTTGTGAGCGAAATTTTATTTAATTCCGTAAAAACTTGCAGAATAATTATTTAAGTTTTAAAAATATTATAATGCATGTTTAAATTCAATTTAGGCACTTTCTTTGCAAGTTTTCACCAAAGTTAATATTGTGCACGAAATTGTATGTACCGTGACGTGAACGGTCGATGAACTTTAGTAAAATGCAATTAAATTGCTTAAATTATAAATTGATAATCTTAAAATATGCTGGTATCATCTTAACTGATGGTAAAATATTTACAAAAATATTTACCTACACTGGGTACTACGCTGGGTACTATCTACAGACTAGGCCGTTGTAGTCAAAATTCGGCTAGGAGGTCATTGTCTACCTTCAGGTAAATTCCTAAAATATTGATCAAATCAAACGCCGGCTTACTGGCACAGCATGCACTTACAAAACACTCAAATGGCATCACGCGACCATGAAATGGACCAAAAATGCGACTTTTCATAGTTGTTATGTTTGTACGTAGCATTCACAATTTTTAATAAACATTGGAATTCTTAGCAAGTCCCGCTGCTCGTAACTCGAACCCACATGGAAAGCGACTCGCACGCACTCCCCCCCATTAAAGCGATTTGCGACACCTCCCACTTATTAACTAGAAGGTATGTCCCAGGCCCCCCTATTCGGTAAAAGCGGGGAGGCGTAACTAAGTGTATAATGTAATCGACGCGTGTAGACGACGCAGTCAGACTAGGCAATTGGTCGTTTTCTTCAAAGTTACTGAGCCTTTTGGATACGTTGTTTTTAATTTGATTAAAATATTTGAATACGAGTATTGTTTCAAAAACTTAGGTTGTAAAATTTTCAACAAATGTGTCACAATATTAGTACGTAGCAAAAAGATTATCAATATTTTGAATCATTTGACAGTCATTTTTCGAAACTCTACAAATGAAATGAAATGAAATGAAGCTTATTCCCAAAGTAGAAAGCAATTATAAATGACAAAATTTACATGCAAATCATAGGAATACAAGTTATCTTACTACATATTTAGAAAGGTACATTAAGCAAAGTACACGTTATAATTAAATACAAATTATGGGTTAAAATAGGTGCACTTAGAACAAGATGACACAGTATCTGCTGGACTTCACACTAGGATACCCTGTGTCGTAAAGACCAGACTTCCCTTTTGAATATTTAGTAATTCAGGCATGCTTATCTGTAGGTGTTAGTTATTGATTGAGCGTGTGTGTGTGTGTGTGTGTGTGTGTGTGTGTGTGTGTGTGCGTGAGTAAGTAAGTACGGACGCGTGCGTGAGTCTTTACGTATGCGCGTATGTGAGGTATTGTTATATATTTAATAGGTATATAGAAACAAACAAAAACAGTGCTGTTACAAGTATTGTTGCACTTCCTTCAGATACAATTATCTTAACAACTAATTATTTATTCATTAAAAGAAATAAAGGCCTAGTCGTGCTATTACACAATGAGTTATATTGGCTGCCTCGTTGGTCTAGTGGTCAGCACGCTGGGTACTATCCACGAGGTCCCGGGTTCGAATCCCGGGTCGGGCCGAGAGTGTTTGGGTTTTTCTGTCTTGAAATTACTCAGACACAGCTCCGGAGTCAGGAAGTTGGTGGTGTTAACACCCCCGTGCCTCGGAAAGCACGTTAAGCCGTTGGTCCTGCGCCCGATCTCTCTACGGTCATGTCGGTCTGCCGTCTCACCGAATTATGGGAGTGAAGGAACAGAGAGTGCACCTATGTATTGCGCGCACACACTTGTGCACTATAATATGTCCTGCGCAGTTGGCTAATCTCTGTTGAGATAGGCCGCCGTAGTCGAAATCAGCTAGGAGGACATCATCATCATCATCATATATTGGCTGTAAATGTCGTGAATATTATTACGAAGTATATGACAGAGAAACGTAGTGTTGGACGTCCCCTGCTAGGTGGACCGAGGACCTGAGGAAGGTGGCCGGTGGTGGCTGGATGCGAGAAGCGGAGGACCGTGAAAGTTGGCGCCGTCTTGGAGAGGCCTATGTCCAGCAGTGGACTGCAATAGGCTGATATGATGATGATGAAGATTTTACAGAGATCGAATCACTCGTGGCCATATCATGACACCTCCTCAGTTCTGCCGTCCACCAGCTATAATGCCGTGAACCCACAATTGGCCAATTTTGACTTTTTAGTACCACCATAATCAGAAAAAATGATGAATCTAACCATCTTATCCAAATGTTTCTGTCTTGTTTAGTTCCTGAGTTAAAAAAATATTTAATTGCCGTTAAGTGTTCTCATTTGCCAGATAACATGGCTAAAACGCTTTTACATAAAAGGACTTGTCCATTAATGGTTTTTTATTTGTCAATATTTCTCACTAAAATAAACTAATTATTATATGAAAGAGTTCACAAAAACTAGCCTTTCTACATAATTAATATATTTTTTAAGGCCTCCGATTTAGGGAATAATTGAAATTAATTTTTCTCTTTGTCTGTACATAAACCGCACATTCGCCTAGATCAATTAACGCATGAAAAAAAGATTGACAGCAAAATTGTCATTCCATTGACAGTAATACATATTATATAATCTGTGGTAGCACCTAGTAGTACTTATCCACCAGTGGAAAGGCAATGGTACATAGCCATACAGCCAGGAAATACAAGTCAATGATGAATGGATGATGCCTGTTACAAAACATATTTATTCTCAACAATGGAGGCGTTTAAAATTCTGATTTATATGGTTACGTGTTTCATATTTTTGTAGCTTAAAGATAAATATAGGCTATTGGTGGTTGGTGATATCTTGGAATAAAAAACCAGCCTTCATACAAAAAGAGGACAAGTCCTTTTTTAGCTAAAACGTGGCTAAGGATTTTTAATTTTTATTAATTCTGAATATCTACCAGAAATTACAAAAGTATATTGCCGTTATTCTTATTTCAAGTAGTGCAGTCAAAAAAGTAGGTACTACAAAGTGTCTGAACCAAGAGAATTTACTTGTAAAACTGTACAAAAACAATAAGGTAGATAGACAGATAGATAACTCTTTATTGCACACCATAACAAAAACCGGCCAAGTGCGAGTCGGACTCGCGCGCGAAGGGTTCCGTACCATTAACTTAAAACATTAGACAGTATAGGCAAAAAAAGGATATATTTTTATTTTATTTACAATTTCAAAAGTATTCATCACAGGATACCCAAAACAATGTTAAATAAGAGTTTCCGCGGCTGTTTCTTCACGTGAGACTGTAGAAATTACAGGGGGGGGGGGGGGGGGGACGACGACACCGTGTAAACGACTTTGGAGGGCTATATCTCGCAAATGGTAAAGCTAATAAAAAAGTGTTTTATGGAAACCCTATCTTATTTTCATAGTCCTTTTCAACGATACCCCACACAAGGGGGTGCACTCAAAAAATAATTCACCCCCCCCCTTTACATGTATGGGGAGGTACCCTTAAAAAGGGGTTATTTTAATTTTTTGTATTTTCAAAAATGAGATCTATATGTGAAGTATCCTAGAACCAAGTTACATGCAAATCAGTCCATAAACGTAGAAGATATTCTGCTGTGACAGACTAGGACGGACGGACTGAACGATCTTATAAGGGTTCCATGTTGGACTACGGAACCCTAAAAATACAGTAAGCACAACGATTTACACAGAAAAATGTACAATGTATTTAACTAGGTATATGTATTAGCTCAAATATACTGACGATTATGGTCGGTCGTTCCTTTTTTAATCATTTGCCCGCAACATTTACAACAGTAAACCATTCTCTATATTCACTCTATTGCCAATTAATTACATGTAATGGTTTTTAAAGGGTTCAGCTTTAAACTATCGCAAGTGTCTTAGTGTATTGTAATGGTCAATGATAATGGTCTGTAATAGAGGCAAGATGGATTTAAATGGAGTCTACTCGGTAGAAAGCTAATAACAATATTGTTTGAATTGATATTGGAGTAATGGGAATTGCTTCTGGTTTTTAGATATATTGTGACGTATTTTATTGGCTTTGTTTTGGTCTCCTGCCTAATTTGAAAGCTGTTGCGATAACTTTTGCAATTCCAAAGTTAAGACATATGAATTGGTATTCTCTTAATACTTTGAAAGCTGTTAAATGTCAGTTTAAAAGCTATTATTGCTATACTTTCTGTATTTCGATAGCAATACAGTTAGGCGATATATATTTTGTTTTAGTTATTTAGTTTTGTCTGACTGTTTACGTCATGATTTAGATGAGGTTCATGCCCAGCAGATGAAATTATTAGGGTAACTTTATATGTGAAAAATATGTGAGTAGCGTCTGTACAATTCTTATCAATGAATTAATAGATGAAGGTGCATACTGGTAAAATTCTCTGCACAATTGGTTTTACACATCTAAGCGTCACGCCTATTGCTATTGATTATATATTATATCGCCTAATTCTAGCGATGAGTCTCTTAATGAAAATTAGTAACGTTCAACAAATGATAATATTTGAAGGTGTAGAGCGCATGAAAACTATTTCGTTTAAGAATGATCTTTTTATGATGCATTTGTTCATACAAGCTGAGAGTTGAGGCACCGGAAGAGTATTAACCCGAACTTTTTGCCCTTATTAAGGTGTTAAGGTATTTTCTCATAAAGTCTTATATAAAACTTTCCCAGCAAAAAATATCGGCAAATAGAAATTTGTATTCATTACTCGCAGCAGGCAGCATTTAGTCGGATGGTTAAAATCACAATTAAAATTTATGAAGCTGGAGTTAATTATTGGAGGAGCCTCGGTGACCACATAGTATCACTTGAGAATTTGCTCATGAATAACCATTCGCCGACCGGTCTGGTGGGGAAGACGATTACAGGGCACGAGACGGGGACGACCTGTGACTATTCGGATAAAAATCGGGGGGTTCGAGTTCCACCAGAAGACGGTGACGAATATTTGTACAAGACGGGGACGACACGTGACTTTTCGAACAAGAATCAAGAGGTCGTGGGTTCGAGTCCCACGAGAAGACGGTCGATGATTTTTTGTTGTTGCGATAAGTGCTTTTCGTAAAAGTTGCCTAAGATATCGTTCGTTCGTTCATTCAGGTTGACTCTCTAACTAACGCTTGGGTCATGTGACATGACCCATGGAAAATTGCTCTAGCCATGTCATAAATAAGATTTGGTGGCAACAATAATTCTGGAAACAAATCTCTGAAAAATAAATTAGCCCATAAGCAAGTAGAAGTTGGGCAACAATATAACATTAAAGTATTCAAAGGATTATGATGGTGCGGATTGGTCAAGTATAGTTTATTCATCGTCACTTATAAGTTTTGTAAATAAAATCACATACTGTTGTTGTAAAGCAGTCTTTAATATCATGTTGTACTAAATAGTTATTGAAAAGACATGGTTCAAATAGGTGGAATTACAGTGCACAGTTCTCATGTTTTACCATAATTATTCTAATCAAAAAAGCAATCTCGTATCGCATTGTGTAAAAATCGTTATAAAATTAAGACGTCGCTATACCAAGTATCGACTTGCTACATAGCTCTAAGAAAACAGACTGGTTCCGTGGTTAAGTTAGACCGCACACCCTTTTTCTCATAAGTAGTTATAAAAGTGGTGAAAATAATGGATTTCATCAAGTTGCTTATTAACGTGGTGACAGCCAGTTAAACGCTACACAAATAGGCTTCAGGCAAAATACAACGAACCATTAGCAAAACAATTCAGAAAGTTGATAATGTTTTTAAAAATACATTACAATAGAGACTGCTGGAATTCATGCAACATACCTACTCGAACATTGATCGAACAAATAATTAATAATAATAATGTCCTCCTAGCCGAATTTCGACTACGGCAGCCTATCTCAACAGAGATTAGCCAACTGCGTGGGACATATTATAGTGCACAAGTGTGTGCGCAATACACAGGTGCACTCTCTATTCCTTCACTCTCATAATTCGGTGAGACGGCAGTCCGACATGACCGTAGAGAGATCAGGCAATAGAAATTAATACCGCTTTTCTAAAAATATTTATAACATGTGTATAAATATAAGACGGCTTAGTTAAAATTTGTTTTTTTCGCTATGTTATGTCACATTTGTCATTATATCCAAATAAGCCGTAATTAAATCAAATTTCGCTCACAAAAGGTAATCGACTGTGTCATCCGGTGGAACTCGAACCCACGTCCCTTCGCTATCCGGGCGAGTGCTCTTACCAACTGAGCTACGGAGGACTCTAGTCAGTCGACGATTTTTTGTAAGTGCTTGCTACGCCAGTGAGCCGGCGTTCGATTTCATCAATACTTGGGGAATGTACCCGCATGTAAATATTTTTTTATTTCCAATGGAAATATTTTTACAAATATTTAAACCATTAGTTAAGATGAAATCAGCTTAACTTATAATTATTTTTATAACTTAAGCAATTATTTTGCAAGTTCGAAAGAAGGGGCGGGTTCGAGTCCCATCGGATGACACAGTCGATTAATTTTTGTGAGCGAAATTTGATTTAGTTTGGTAAAATACTTGCAAAATAATTGCTAAAGTTATAAAAATAATTACAAAGTAGCCGACTTTATTCAAGCTTATAACAGTGGTATAAATATTATTAGTAAATGGGACTAGGTTCATATTTTATTATAAAGTGTTTCAACAAATACACCAATTACCTAGCCCCAAACTAAGCGTGAGCTTGTGCTATGGTGACTAGGATAACGGGTATACATACTTATATATATTTATAAACATCCATGACTTAGGTACAAATGCTCGTGTTCATTATTATGTTATTATTATGTTGATTCTATAATTGACTGGCGTTTCTTTCTTTCTTGTGTCCTCTCAGCTGCTTAGCGGTAATGGCTCGTTTAATTAATATCTATTCAGACTAACTGAATGCAGAGCAGCTTATCTCGTCCACGCAGAACCCGAGGCTTTAGGAAACCCTCGCATCCTGATATTGGATAAACCAGCCTGCGTACAACCTATTAAGCTGTTATATTTTAATTAACCTTAAGGGGAATAATAGGGAAATTTAATTACAGCTTCAATGTAGTTCAGTAATGCCCGCTTGCATTTAAACACAAAAAATACACTTAAACGAGGCATACACGGAATAGAAAACTCCGTGAATTGACGCCCTACGTTTGAAATGTGTCATGTCACATGTCTATGTTTTCGGTAAAATATGGCCTAGTAGACACGTCATCTTTTTAAAAACTGGAGGTCTTACTCTGTTAGACGATTTCAGTATTTTTGACTCTTACGAGGGTCAAACTGAAAGTTCTTAGAAAATCAAAAACTGATTACATTAGCCAGTTATTAGTTTTATTATATCTTTTCAAAATATTGTCCATTGACGTCAATACACCGCTGCATGCGATGGAACCACTGGGAAAAGCACTTTGCCCACTCGTCCTTAAGGGTCTCTTCAATGGCATCGCGATACGCAGCCACCGCTTCTTCAGCATTCATAAACCGCTTTCCTTTAAGTTTTTCTTTAATTTTTGGAAATAAATAAAAATCACAAGGCGCGAGGTCGGGGCTATACGGCGGGTGACCCAGTAATTCAACGTTTGATGTCGCCAAATAGTCGATCGTTCGCTTGGCGGTGTGCGACGAGGCGTTGTCGTGGTGAAGGAGGATCCTACTGCGAGGTCGTTTCTCTCGAACTTTTTCCAAGACAAGTGGCAAACAATTGGTAGTGTACCATTCTGCAGAAACTGTTTTTTGATCCTCTAACACAATTGTTGCGAAATGACCTATCCTTCCAAAGAACGAGGCCACCATTTTTTTTCCCGCACTTCGATCTCTCTTCACTTTAGTTGGCAACTCCTCGAAAGGAAACACCCACTGAGCAGATTGTCTTTTGGTTTCAGGATCATAACAGTAAATCCAGCTTTCGTCACCTGTTAGTATGTCGAACACAGCATTTGAGTCACCTCCGTTAAATATTTCAATCATTTTACGGCACCAATCCACACGATGGAGTTTTTGAGCCTTAGTCAAATTATGAGGTATCCACCGGGCGCAAAGCTTCCTGACCGCTAAATGTTCGTGGAGGATTTTGTGCACTTGACTCATACCGATGCCTAAGCTTGTCCGAATCTGCTGATAGGTCACTCTTTTGTCAGTCTCTATCATACGCCGCACAACACAGATGTTATTTTCAGTCGTCGCCGTAGAAGGCCGTCCCTCACGTACATCATCAGTGAGATTAGTGCGACCACGTTTAAACTCATTAAACCAGTAGTAAACAGTCGCACGAGATGGGGCTTCATCGTGAAAGGCCAATCGTAGTCTATCATAACTTTCTTGTTGACTTAAATGACATCGAAAGTCATAAAAAATCATTGCACGAAAATTTTCTCGTGTTAAATTCATTTTGACGTGACACAGACAATTTTCAATTTGCCGCCAAGTCGTAAAACAAATGACAAATGAATGAAATATATACTCAGTAATATTGGCAAAGAGTTCTATTTTCAAATTTTAGAATATTTTTTTTATTATATTGTTTATAAGTGGCCAGTTCTAAGAACTTTCAGTTTGACCCTCGTATCATCCTGCTCGCTTAAGCCCGCATCCCAATGTTTGTGAAAAAGCATACGCATAACTGAAAAGAAAGTATGTACACGCAACAAGTAAGGTTACCCATTCAAACTATGAAAACAGCTATTTACTTT
The DNA here is from genome assembly GCA_949316185.1 of Pyrausta nigrata. Classification (NCBI taxonomy): domain Eukaryota; kingdom Metazoa; phylum Arthropoda; class Insecta; order Lepidoptera; family Crambidae; genus Pyrausta; species Pyrausta nigrata. The sequence continues at coordinate 3,874,809 of OX438943.1, forward strand.
GTAATAGAGGTCAAAAGGTAGTAGACTACAGGCCCATGTCCAATATGGATGGGTCATATGAACCACCAGGTGACGTATATAGGACGATATAAGAGCATAAAATAATAAGATTTAGCACTATGCTGTCACTTGTAAGCTGTCCAATTGAGTGCTGGTGAGAATTCAAAAGTGCAGGAGAAGAGTGAGTACATTTTGTTCATATATTTTTGTACGGCATTTTTACCATGGATAGATCCATGAAAAATGATAAGAAAGCGCGTAGTGCTGTACAGTTTTCTCAGAAATGCAAGGTTACTGGCATTTTGCGGAACTCACTACAGATCTCCAACAGAAACTTATTGAAATCTATTTCATTTATTGTTATTTTGCGAATAATATAACGTAGTTACTCATTGCAAAATTTTAAAAAATAATAATGGCAATGAACTCAATAAGATATATCATATTACAGCTGTATACAGGTAACATTCAGAATGCCACAAAAATGGCATATAGGTAGTAGAGTATGGCGTGACTAATCTTTAGTTGAAGGATTATCTTTCAATAACTGGACACCCCGTTATAGTTAATACTAGTGGTTCCCCGCGACTTCTCCCGCAAGAGTTGGATTTTCCATATAAACTTTCATTCCCCATTTCACCCCTTTAATGTTTTTATGTCGCGACAAAATGTAGCCTATGTCCTTTCCAGGGCCTCGAACTGTCTCCACACCAAATTTCATCTCAATCGGTTCAGTGGTTTAAGCGTCAAGAGGCAACAGACAGACAGACAGCCAGACACACTTTAGCATTTATAACTATTAGACGGATTGCCTTTTACTCGTATAGCATGGTTACAGGAAGCGCACGAACGGTTCCGTACCACTATCTATACAACATTAGCCACCATTTTTTATGACTATCAAGCACGTAACCTATAGGTTATGTGCTCGGTGATTATGACTTACGTTTGTATGGAAGCCCTTCTTAAATACATTTGTTATTTCTTTTAATATATGCTGTGAATATTTCAAGCGTCTACCTGTTGCTGTTATTGACATAGAGCAAAAACGCCAAAATAACACGTTTGTTGTATGGCAGCCCCCCTAAAATATTTATTTTATTCTTTTTTAGTTGTTATAGCGGCAACAAAAATACATCATCTGTAAAAAAATCAACTGTAGGAGACAGTTGATTTTTTACACGGTTCATGAGATACAGCTTGGTGACCGATAGACAGACAGCAGAGGCATAGTAATAGGGTCCCGTTTTTACCCTTTTCGGTACGGAACCCTAAGAACCTTCATACCCACAACAGCGTTGCATCTCCAGCATTTGATATACGAAACGCGAAGCATAGTGTTGGCACGTTATAATTAGCCGTAATATCGTACGCTCGCCGATTCGCCACGGTGACGGCGAAGCTATTATGGTAATGCATATGGTAATCGTATGCCATCTAATTGTTCTAATAAATGTACTTCATAATATGCCGAAAGGACCGCGGCTTGACGCCCCATAGTGCAGGATGGTAGATTTTCGAACTCATTCGACCGTCGCTCTTACATTCCATAAGTTTGAACGTACAATCCCTGAAATGGAGGTGTCATTATTATTCCTTTTTTTTATTTTTAGGGTTCCGTACCTCAACAGAAAAAGAAACCCTTAAAGGATCACTTTGTGGTCCGTCTGTATATCAAGACCCTTTTCTCAGGAATGCGTGGAGGTGTCAACTTGAAATTAACATCAAATACTACTTACGAGTATGACTGCGTTCGCGGTCGTTCTCTTGAAGCTGTACAAAAATCAAGCTTCTATGGTCATGTAATCTGAAGGTACGGCAATTTAAGTTGTATTTTCGAACACTTCGCTGGAGAATCAAAACATAAAGGGTACTATAGATAGGCATCAAGGTATATAGGATGGTTTGACAGTACAATTTTAGAAAAGTCCAAAAACCGCAAGGAAAGACGCCCATTTCTGACCTGTCAAAAATTAAAAAATTAGGTTCGTGTGTACAGCGATGTTTCATTGTACATATGATGGCAAAATGAATACTATTTAAAATAAAAAATACTTTCGTATAAAACGGCAGTTTAGAAAAAAATAGAACGATTTAAAAAAATACATAGAGTAGGTTTGTGAGATATTTTTTTTTTGCATTATTACTTATTTTCCTGTCTGCCAAAATAAATCATATTTATAATGTTATTTTAAGGGTAATATTGCCCTTCAAATATAATTGTATTATTATTGTACAACAACATAAGAAAACAAAAACATTTTGACAGGTCAGAGCATGTATAGAAAGTTGAGAGCCTTCTTTGTGGTCACATCGTACACCTTTGTTTGATCGGAATCCTCAGTGCGTGAGTCCCAGTCGCACTTGACCGGTTATCCTTTACCTAGCCTCAATGCTAGGTAATGTATGCGACATTTCAGTATAAGACTATAATTTCTATTATCTCATGTCATGTGATTCGTGACGATGTCTTATTTAAAAAAAAAACTATTATTTTAACTGACGCTCATCGTAGAGTTATTTACGAGAGCATTTATAAAACAATTCTTCAGCCATTACTCTGAGTTACCCCATAATCCTTCCATGAATGTATTAGCAAACTCTTAATTGTTTCATCACAGCTTCCTGACAGCTAAAACGGCTCCAGTATTCACTAAAGCATCGTAACCAATCGCCGTATTAACTAACGGCTTTGAAATTACGCGGCCAACGCGGGGAACGTGCTAGGCAACATTAAAACTTCATGTTGAGCCGATAATCGAGGCATGCCTGCTCCCCGTGCTAGCTCCCATACTAGCTCCTATACTAGCTCCCATACTGGCTTCTAGTAGACTGACCACAAACGTGAGGCCCCACGCCCACTGCACATTGATCTTATAAAGTTGGTGCGCTTGAAAATAAAGTTAATTCAGGTGTTAGGACGAACTTTGCATCTACTGGACAAATACTTTTTAAAAACAATAAATAAATAAATTGTTTCAACAAACACATCAATTACCTAGCCCCAAACCATTCGAACCCGCTACCGCATGGTTTTGTAGTACGGTGCGCGAACCACTACACCAAGACCACAATAGACAGATTTGCTCTAGTTTGAACATTAAGTACTGTACATCTATATACCGTGCCAAAAAAAAACAATAAACCAAATACATCGTTAACAAAAAGTATTTATACTGTGACAAAAAAAATTAAAAATATACTATAATCAAAAATACCAGGCAAGAATGCTGGCTGCATTTCCGCGTTGGATACTTTCTTTTGTTTTGCACCTAGTTGTACTATTTACTTAACTGAATTGCATTTAAAAATTCGTTTATTAACTAAAATTATAAGTGAAAGGCAGTAGAAACGTTTGTTTTCTTTACTAAGATTAATTTAAGTAAGAACATAACCAACTGTAGGTAAGCTTGAGCAAAGAATAAGTGTTAGACCAATATGGTTAACAAACTGGTCTACTTCCTTTGGCTTATTATTTGGTTAGTTTACAAATTTTCAAGTGAAATTCAATAAGTAAATAGTACAACTAGGTGCAAAGTAACAGGGGTAAACATCCAACGCGGAAACACAGCCAGCATTCTTGCCTCCATGGCATATGGACACGGTATTTTTGAATAAAGTATATTTTTAAATCTTAGGTTTATTCACAGAATGTACTTATGTTTTACCGTAACATACACGATCGTACTGAAGTTATAAGACAGTTTTTACGCAGTGGTACCCAAATGGAGCTCCGCGGAACCTTGGGGTTCCGTAGAAGGATCACATGGGTTGTTCGTAGTCATAATAACCAAGGAAATATTCAAACTACATTAATTCATTTCTATCAAAATAGAGATCCATTTAAAACATGTAATAATTAGGGTCCCGTAGGAAAAAATGGAACCCAATGTAACTCAAAAGTTGTACCATATAATAGATATATGTTACAACTCTTGAGTTACTTTGTGGTATAGGCTTTTAAATTGGTATTTACTTATTTCATCTTGCTACCTATTTTATTGCGCCCATATTTATAACCACACACTATTAAACTACAGAACCGATCGGCCATACAAATCGGTTGTATAAACATAATTTTTCTTGCGTACGTGCTACCGAGGGCTGCGCTTGCGCCTACGTGTAGAGGTCGCTGCGATTTGTTCAATATTACTATCCAGGGTTGCCAACTGAAAGTTAAATACTTAGTTACTTCAAAATAAGAATTCGTTATCTACAATAATATTATAAAGAGGATAGATTTAATTGTTTGTTTGTTTGTACTAAATATGCTTCAAAACAGGACTGATTCAAATTAAATTTAGCACAGAGATAGTTTGAGACACTGAGAAGGACATAGGTTACTTTCTGTCGTGATATAAAATCATCAGGGTGGTGATATGAGGGATGAAAGTTTATATGGAAAATCCGACTTTTGGCGCGGGCTAAGTCGCGGGGAACTGCTAGTAAAAATTAAGACGAAAATAAACTAGCATTACGCGACACAATCTATGTTAAACTGTTCATAACATCATTTTTATTTATTATGTAGTTGCTATACTATTGCAATCTAAAGATTAATAAACAAGGCACTTGAAAGTCTTGCCACCCTAGAATGCAAAAGACGAAGTGCTATCGATTACTAAAGATTGACATTTATTGATAAATTTCTAATGTGTTCTATCATGATCCTCTGTCTCAATCACCTCATAAAGTGTTTATCATTTTATTAGTATTTATTTATTACATTTTGTACCACACACTTGTGCACTATAATATCTTCAGCGCACCTGGTTCATCTCTGTTGAGATTGGCCGCCATGAGCGCAAATTCGGTTGGAAAATATTTTGTTTTCATATTTTTTGACAGCCCTGCCCCGAACAGTTGTAGCTCCATGTACCGTATCAAATGGAGATCATTTGCAACATTAATCTGTCGGTTGTTCGCGCGATCAGCTCGATACGAGCGTTGCGCCCCCGCTGTTCACATCTGTTTCGGCTACTGAATGCTGTTGATGTAGATACGACGGGGGTGTCTGTTTTAAACGGCTGTCTCGAGCTAGTATTAAAACAAGTTGGGAAAACACCTGTTTTAGCGGAAGAATTTTTGCGTCATGCTTTCTGCAGGTGTGGATGGAACGTTTCAAGACTCCTGTCACTGCAAGGTATACACTATAATGAACCTTGTTCTTCACGCTCGAAGTTCGGTGAGACGGCAACCCGAATATGTTAAAGAGATCAGGCGCTTTCTGAGTTATTTCAAGACATAAAAACCCAGTGACTTTCGGCCTGACTCGGAATCCGAACCCGGAACCTGGTGAATAGAATGGATAGAAGACCACGTGCCGACGACAAGAACAACGAATCCTCATCGAAGGCGATCATCCATTATTATTTAAGTAAATCCCAACTGATCGAGGCCACGGAGATTCGCTCAGCAGAAGACTGATCTAAGCTAGCGGTCATCAATGCAATACTGTAATGATGATTATTAAAGTTTAACATATGACCTAAAGGAGTTGCACCTACTTACATTTCAACTTACTTCATGTTATGACAAAACTATGAACATAACCGTCAAACTTTATGCCATTCTATTTGTTTCTTACGTTTACACGAATTGTTGAACTCATTAAAACACAATTTTAATGAGTTCAACAATTAACAATACAATACGGATTACTTTGCGATTTATTTACATTTTATTTTAAACCTGACGTTTCGAACACTTTACAGCGATCGTGGTCACAGGGAGACCACATTTTAATGAGTTTATGCCATTCTATTACTGCGTCTAGCAGGATTAAAGTAAGAATTATTGGGCCCTTATGAGAATTGAACCCACAATGATCCAATTCCTCAAATTACTACCTACCTATTACCAAAATTATTTATATTATTACCTACAATTACTCCCAAAAAACTGGCAAGTGGGAGTTGGACTCGCGCACTGAGAGTTCCGTACAAACAAAGGTGGTTTTAGGATGGTACCACAAATTTTTGGTTTTCGGGCTATAAGACCTTCCTTCTTGCCAAATTTCGTGTTTCTAGATCTATGGGAAGTACCCTTACCCTATAGGTTTTGATTCCCTTGCAAAATGTTGAAAAATACGACAACTGTCGTTTTTTTGGATCGCGTTAACTTAGAAGCTTGAGTTTTTCACAGTTTAAAGTGATCGCGGCCATAAGTATTTAATGTAAACTTCAACTCGATACCTCAAAACGTTCCATACAAAAAAAGTTCTTGAAAAACAGTCCGACAGACGAACAACAAAGGTTCCTTTGAGGTACGGAACCTTAAAAATGATAAAGTTGCTCTCTTTTCATTCAGTTTTACTACCTGCACGTCAAATTACAAAATACCACATCGTAAAAGTATAGTACACAGAAACTTTATAACAAAATAACCGGCGCGTTGGAGCGGTGCGCCAACAATTTGCTCAGCGATCGCATTGAGATCTCAACATCTAGGAGCGGGGGCTAAATTGAACTAACTGTACAATCGCCAGCACCTCGAACCATACATTTTTGTTGCAAACCCGCCCTTGTTACAAACGCATAAAATTCCTTTGTATTAAGCTTGTTAAGTCGTACACAAACCACGCCGGCGATGCTGCTTCTGATATATCGCCATTAAAAAGTATTATTGGACGCTCGGCTAACCAGCAACCAATGCGGTGGACGTGAAAAATTGTTTTCGAAGTCTATGATCGTGCGCTGTGATTTTAATTGCTCTATGGTTTCGAGTAACTTATACCGGGATATTTAAACACCAAAATCTTTTAGATTAGTACTTAATTTAGTGCTAAAATACAACGATTTGAGCAGAACCAGTTCCTAAGAGAGATTATTAGTGTTTCAAAAATAGACCTATATTTATTTATACAGATACACCTAGGGTAGCATAAACGTGTATCAGTATTTGAAATTACATAATAAGCTGTAACTTTGAAACATTGTAAAGTTTGACCTAAAATACAATATATGTAGTTAGTACCTACATCGTTTGTTTTTTTTAATCAAAATAACATAGTTTTTAAAAAAAGTTTATCTACAAAATGCACGTTTTTAATCAGCCAAAATCTACCTCGACCTGACATTTTAAAACGTTTGTAAATCCTATTACTGTAAACTTATCTGTCTGCAGTTTTGTAGCGATGCTGGCGAATTAGAAATAAATAAATTGATGTACAATTGCACCTTCATCAATTAAACATTTAAGGGCCTTTTACATTCTCAAAACGTGGCTACGTCTACTTTCAAAGTAGTGAAACCACCGAATAAGTTTCAATCTACAATCCCATTTAGCGATAAGGCGACATACCTAGACCTACTCTAGATCTACGCAGCGGCTCTCGTTAGAGAGAAAATGGGGGTTTGTCACGAAGATGCCCTGCGGAATTTATAGGCAGGTGTCCCTTGCCGGCTAAGATTGCACCGAGATTGCCCATGACTGAAGGCCCCTTATTTTGGCCTTTGTTGGGATACGTTATGAGACCAATTAGACAGAATGTGGAAACGCAAAACATTTAAACTTCGGTGACCGCTCTGTTGTACGGAAAGCTAAGGCTGCGTTGACCATACTCAAGTGTCGATGAAGTAGGAAAATATTTATACTTACACACGGCCGGCACGGTTATCATCAAAAAAAGGTGTTTATGCTCGTATGCTTTCTCAGCAGACCTACCGCGTAACTCTATGGCTTTCAATCTGACGTTTAAAATCCATTTTGAAAGCCTGTAGGCCTGCAATAATTTTTTTTTTTTGTGTTTAGTACCGTCGCAACTTCACGGATTTACAAAGTTATTTCAGCAAATATTGTTTTATGTGTTTACCTATTTTTAATCTATAAACCTTTTAATTTTTACTTTCTAAAACCCTATTATGTTATGTTTTTGTGTATGTTAAGTGTCCTATCGTTTTTCTATGCAAGCATTTTTAACGTGATTCTTTAAAATTGAATTTGGTTCCAAAGCTAGACACAATTGCGCCACTCTGCTATAACCCTAAAACATTGCATAAACAGTCGAAACATTACCACTGAACATTATCAAATCATCTCGTTATTAATAACCCATCCAAAAGTGCACAATTATCTCAAAACTGAGCACTACAAGGCACCCGTTTGCTTTCAGATGGAGTCAGCTGATCCCCCGATACTGGTAAGCAGTGCCATACTTCATGCAAATCGAAAGATCTACTATTACGTGAAAATAAATCTTATTATGGGAGCAGTAAAGTGCAAGAATAGAGCATGATTTCGACATGCCAGGGCGTCGGTTCGGTAAGTTCAAGTTATTAATATTGACGCAAATAGTTATTTAGAGTTAGACTGATTTTAATTTGAGGGTATGAAAACAAAATTATTTTAATATTATGAGGAAAATAAGTTATTACTTCTTTATTCTTAAAGAGTTCTAAAAGTAAGGACTATCGTAAGTGAAAAATGAAACTATACTATTGGTGAATAATAAATAGGTACATAGCCCAGTATAGCTTATTTCTTGTGGAAAAACACAGGCAAATAAAAATACAGTCATGCAATAATCAAATGAGAAAGAAAAACAAAAACAATCATTATACAATAGGCCAAGTGTGTGCCAAAAAGTTTCATACTCAGCATTAATCGTGACAGGGCGGAGCATGTCACTATACTGATTTTTAGCTGTTTTAGTACGCACAAAGATTTTTAGATTTTCTATTAAATTTTTTTCCCGAATGCAATCCTTTAGACATTTGGCCATTTGATCAGGTTTAATATTTCTTCGTTTTAAGTCGGATAAGGCTTTTAGCTGCGTATTACCTAAGCTTCTTCCGCTTCGGTAAGGCTAAGCGAAATAAAATTTTCTCATAATTTTGTCTGGCAGATCAGTCCAGTAGCTTCAGTATTGCAATACTTTCCATAGTAATCACTGAACGGGTAAAGGTCGAGATATATCAGCTCTATTGTTGCCTGGCATTTGAGCCTTGCGTAACATGGCAACACCTGATCTATTACTGCCATTTAAAGTGTAGGGAAAATTAACATCGGGTCTAGTAGATAAGGGCCTACCTACCCTATCTAGATTTAAATAATTATAATCCTGTATATGGGCACTAATTCATGGGCTAACCTTATAAAATTTTGCCTGAAGCTGGTTTGGTAACAATGAAGTGGTGTTAGGAGCTTTTAAAGTCTTGAATGTCGTGTACCAGCATTCATCATTAGAATGAAGTCGTTGTACAAAGATGGGCCATATTTGGCTATCTATTGGATGAGTATCCAGGTGAGGCTGTATTGACTGTTGATTTAACTATTGTAACATTAATGTTCGCAAATTTATGCATCTAAGGACTTTTGAAATCACTGCCCATAGTTTTCTCTTATCTACTTATCACACACTAAAAAGATAATAAGGAGCAAGTGAAATCACTTTTTATTATAAAAATATATTTTTGTAATAGAATTAATAGATAGATACTTTTTATAGTACACCACACACAGTATACATTTACATAAATGCATATAGAGAATGGTACAATTTAGGTACAATTTTCTTCCAGACAACCTTTGAGTATGAGGTCTTAAATTGAAAATTGTAAATCTATTACGATACCAAATGTGACATGTTTTTTGAGACCATAAAACAATCAAGTTATTAAATTAATCATATTAAATTATTTCTGACTTGCTAGAGACTCGGCGCCATCTTTTATTAAATTTTAGCTACGTTCGTTAATTGATAAGCCTGTCAGTTACAGATAACAATTCGTCGGCTGATTCTAACTGACCATAACAGTAATTACTGGAGCTAATCAAAGCAACTGGCAGCTATTAATTTCCTTTATCGAGCCTTCGACAAAATACTCGCATTTACATTTACTAGTAGTGCTCGATAAATCTGTAAGGGTGAGAGTACAAATACAAAAGAACATAGTAGTTTATAATTATATGGGCTTAAGTTAATAAAAGTGATTTCAATAAAAAAAAGAATTTCAATCCTCCTCCTCGGTACATATATTGTGTGATGTCAGTGCATTATTTAGGTAAGTACTTTACTTAATTATATGTTTATTGCAAATGACTGATTATTGATCATCATCAATTTATAAATAATGTGGGAAATTCAATAGCATATAGATTAATTTTAATATTTGAAAAAGTTTTTTTTTATATAAGTATTATGGTAAGCATTTTCACCAACACCAAAATACCCATAGATAGATGAACAGTGTTATATAGAGGTGCATAGGTATTGCATTTTATAAAAATTTTCCGTCTTGAAATAACATAGACACAGCTCCGGAGTCAGGAAGTTGGTGATGATAACACCCCCGTGCCTCGGAAAGCATGTTAAGCCGTTGCTCCTGCGCCTGATCTCTTTACGGTCATATCGGACTGCCGTCTCACCGAGTTATGAGAGTAAAGGAATAGTGGGTGCACCTGTGTATTGCGCACACACTTGTGCACTATACTATCTCCCGCGCAGTTAATAATCTTTTTATAGATCGGCCGCTGTAGTCAAAATTCGGCTAGGTGGACAGTATTAATATTAATAATACATTTTATTGATGTTCCTAATCTACATTAAAGAATTAACGCAAGTATGATCTAACCTTTACAAAACATTTTCAAATTCAGGATCAGTTCAAGCCGATAACGTGCCGTAAATAACTCGAAAAATCAGATAAAACACGTTAAGGAAGCAATATCTCGAATCACTTAATTAGTAGGCATTAAATCTGTCATTTGAGCCTTCTGCGGGGCATTATAAAGCTTTCCCCTTAAACTGTGCGTTTAGGCCTTATCTGGGGCCCATTATATCACTAATAGCACCAGTTTATGCTGGCCAAAGCCCGGAGATTGTAGCGGTCAAGTTTGACTATCGATAGTCTGGTTAATGGCTGGACGTGAAGAATTAACTCAGCCACAGTCTTGGTAGAGAAAGGTCTAAGCAGCAAATAAGATGAGGCATTCTGTAATCTTTTCTACAGAACTAAAAAGTTAAACTTTAGTTTTAAAGCTATATAATAGTGTCGCGTGGAATCTTTTATACAACTACTTAATCTATAACAGTAACGTTTCTTTCTAGCAATTAGAATCATTATTTTATCAGGTCGTGTGTGAAATAACACACAGTGAAGTAATTTTCACGTCACTGTGTTAAAAGGAACTTAACCGATCAATTAATCCACCATCTTCCACCATAGATAACACAGGTGCGGTTGACAGCTATAAAAAAGTTGACACATACCAACATCGTTACTCTATGGTCTTAAAAAAGATAATTAGCCGTTCGAAGTTTAAAACATGCCGCAAATTAGCTGTTCGAAATTTAAATGAAATTCTTAAATGCCATTTGACATATTTTTTAAAGGCGATAGTGCACATTTTAATTTATTGCTTGTGAAGCAATAATAAATACTCGGTAGACACTTGTATTTTGTGTTAACGTAAAGCTAGTGTAACAGAAAAGGATGTGATGATATATTTCATCATTTGGAACCGTGACAAGAGTTGAAGGGACACATTAGTTAACAAAGATGTGGTCAAATATATCTTTTAAAGGTAACATAAGTAATTGCTATCATCTATGCTTATAAAAATATTACAAAGAAGTAAAGTTTGTAATGAGATGGGATATGTTTGTTGTAGTAACTAGTAATTTATCTTTAAATAAAAAAAAACACAGTACAACACTACATTATTTCTGATAACCATAGGCTACGATAACGACCCATTAATCTCATTAAAGAGTTTATATTCTCTTGTCGATGTGCCATCTTGACTTCTTATGATACGACACGAGAGATGTCCAATTTTGCTTTCAAGTTGTCTATAAAATTTATAGAAATTTAAAAAAAAAATCTCAGCCTTCCCCTCAACGATTGTATTTATAAAGGTTATCGTGCCGTATAAAGTGTTCCAGAGGCAACACTGTATGATAAAAAGAGATGTGTGATGCGACATAACAGAACCGTTTTTGGAAACGTCAAACAGTTTGTCGGCACGTATCGGCACGCTGAAAATTTCAGCTATTTGAATTTTACAAATGTTACATGAAATCGTGGTTATTTTTTTTAAAATATTTCTTGGTGAAACATGGTGACTTGTTCAGTAATTGATTGTTGTACGACACAGCGAAATAACCCCGGAAAATGTTCATTTCACAGGTAAATTGTTCCAAATCGACACCACCTAACTTAGGTTTACTTTTGCCAATGCGTTTTGAATTTTAAGTGCTTAGTGTGATAATTCTTTTCTTTAAACATCTATTAATCTAAGAAGCAAAGATCCAATACACATAATGCAGAATTTACGAGTATTTTGTGTAAAGAAATAATTTTCGTTTTACACTAGGGCTGTATCAAGTTATCGATATTTCGTTTCCACTGTCTTATCACGCAATACACGAATATATGTATTACTGTTGTTAAAGTAGGTACCTATAATTATGACGTTTTGATATGAATCAGCTGGGAATATACTTACTATTTAAGATAGGTACTTAGCCGATCCATGCAGTTTTTGACTGTTTGAATAGTTACTAACATTAGTAATAAATGTATCTTTCAGATTTCCGACTAACTTGGATAAAAAAAGGCTTAAATTAATAAATCTTTCAAACTGGGTTCCAAACAAAAATTCAAGTATTAGCATTAAGCACTTCGAACAAAAATATTTTAACACGCGAGAAGCAAAACGAAATTTAAAGAAATCTGCAATCCAACTAATTTTGTTTCGGTAAGCTTAAATAAAATAATACTATTCTTCCGCTGATGTTTCATTGGATAGCAATGTGTACTTATAGTTATGTCTATATATTATAAAGCTTAGTTTGGGCACATATTATATAATAGTTACTCTCTTTTTCACAGGTCAAGATAAAGCCTAGATGCACAGTTTCGTCATACGTTTACAGAGATACTGAACCAGAGGCGTTTACATGAATCAAAATGATTTGTCTAATCAATATGACGAATGATATCTAGAACCATCTTATAAAATTGATTTTTATCAATATTGGTTCGTAATTTTTCTCTAAAATATATTTCATACTTCGGCAATTTTCCTTCGCACTGACAATATAGTCGTCGTAATAAACTAAATGGTAATGTAATAAATAAGAAATAATTTGGAGTGTTCCTTCTTACTTACTTATTTTAGTGCCTAAAAAATAAGACGAGAACTACTGCTGACAAACAGCTATGCAGGTTGGCAGATGTGAGAGTCATGTACCTAATCTCTAAAAGTTTTTTTTAAATAAACGATTTAAACAACATTTTTAATTTCACTAATTATTTTTGGAAGAACCGTATTTTCTGAGTTTTTCTTAAACGTTTTTACTTCACTCCAGAAGCATAAACTCAGCCATGAAAAATCGTATCCCATCCTATTTTCGTTTTATTAATACCTACTATTAAGTTACTCATCATCATTCGCTTGCCCTGTTCCCATTATATTTGGGGTCGGCGCAGTATGTTTTTCTCTTCCATACAATCCTATCACTCGTCATTGACTCATCCACTCCTTTCACAATCATATCATGCTTTATACAGTCCATCCATCTCTTTCTAGGTCGGCCTCTTCCCTTCCATCCACTAACATTCATACTCATCACTCTTTTTGTCACATGATTCTCCTCTCTTCTCATCACGTGTCCATACCAAGATAAACGGTTTCCCGTCATCTTTTCTGTCACAGGCGCCACTTGCAAACTTCCCCTTATATATTCATTTCTTACTTTGTCCATTCTTGTCACTCCACACATCCATCGCAACATTCTCATCTCCGCTACATGCAGTCGTTTTTCATCCATCTTCTTAACGGCCCAGCATTCCGATCCGTACAGTAAGGCAGGTCTTATGATGGTCTTGTAAATTTTGCCCTTCAATCTTAAGGGCATCCGTGGATCGCATGTTGTTGCTGTGACCTGCTTCCATTTCATCCAACCTGCGTTGATTCGATGTTTAATGTCCCTGTCAATATCGCCGTCATTTTGCACGATAGACCCGAGGTACCGAAAGTCGGAACAGACTCGTAAGGGCATTCCTGCAAGGGTTATAGGTAAAGGACTGGAGAGACCGCCAAAGTCACAGAACAGATACTTGGTTTTGGTTCCGCTGACTTTAAGGCCAACGTTCTCCAGTCTTTGTCGCCATTCCGCCAGGCTGCTCTGGACCTCAAGAGAGTCTTCGACAACGAGCACAATGTCGTCGGCAAACAACATGCACCAAGGGGCCTCTTTCTGTATGTCCGATGTCAGGGCATCCAATATCATAAGAAAGAGGTAGGGGCTTAGCGCTGATCCTTGATGCAAGCCTACAGCCACATTGAAACTCGTGGTCGTGCCGACAGCGGACCGGACTTGGGTACTGCATCTGTGGTACATTGCCTTGATCAAACGCAGGTATTTTCCAGGCACTCCTTTCATCTTAAGAGCCCACCACAGGACCTCACGAGGTATTCGGTCATAGTCCTTTTCGAGGTCAACAAACACCATGTGGAGGTTTTTATGCGCACTTCTGTATTTTTCACACATTTGGCGAATGGCGAATATGGCGTCCGTTGTTCCTCGACCAGGCATAAAACCAAATTGGTTCTGTGAAATGACGCTCTCCTCTCTCACTCGTCTCTCAATTACTTTTTCCCACAGTTTCATACTATGTGACATTAGCTTTATTCCCCGATAGTTGTTGCACTCCTGCACGTCTCCTTTATTTTTAAAGATTGGTACCAATAGGCTGTTGCACCAATCATCGGGTATTTTTTCCTCATGCAACAACTTATTGAAGAATAAAGCCAACCACTTCCATCCATCTACTCTTAGCAACTTTCATACTTCGACTACCTACTATTATGTTACTAATTAATTTTATCGATATCGATACTAATGTAACAAGCGACACACATTCATGAACAATTTTACACACACAAATGTCATCCAATTTCGGTTTCGTTTGACAGCTCGTGTTTGTTCCTCTATTCCGTTAGGAATATTAACTTTATGGTGCTACCGCTGATAAAATGACTGGACTTTGCTTTTGAATAAAGATCCGGAGTCATAGCAAATATCGAGGTTACATTCGTCGTTTACTCTATTGTAAGATGATAACATTCTCGGTAAGGGCACATGTCTACCAAGGTTAGTTTTCGCTTGTGGCACAACAAAGGTATTTGTGAGCTTCCTGCGGGCGTTAGGCCGAGGTACAGTAAATTTGATATCATTTAAAATATTTGCAGAATTTAACACGCCATTAACTACCTTAAACAAAAAAATAAGATCCGTCATCTCGCGGCGATCAGTAAGAGATATAAGTTTGAATTTTGACAGACGATCACTATATTCCCTTCTGCAACTAAAGTTAGGAGTTTTGAAAGCTAGGTATCGTGAAAATTTTATCTGAACGTAACAGGGATTCCATACGACACTAGCAAACTCAAGGTGGCTACGAACCAGTGCATTGTGAAGGGTTATTAGTGTTTTGACACTTTTGAAGTCTGTGGTATTTCGTTTTGGAAAACCAGACACAAATGTATCGTAATGAGGAACAGTTTGCTATCCAGGATCACACCTAGATCGCGAATCTGCCCCACCTCCTCCAAGACAACCCCATGAATTGTGTAAGAGGACTGTATTTTATTCTTATTTCGTGTGAACTTGATGTGAAAGCATTTACTAGAATAAAATATGTATTCGCAAATGTTTTTTAAATTTAAATGCAATGTTTATCTAAGTAATAATTTACTGCCAGATTTTGACGCCCTTAGTAACCGGGTAACTCATACACCGGTTTTCAAGGTATCGCCATCTCTGAGGTCCCGGGTTCGATCCCCGGTCGGGTCAATATAGAAATTCATATTTTCTATATTGAGTCGGGTCCGGGTGTTGTGAAACCAACGTTGTTTCAGATTTCCATAACACAAGTTCTTCAGCTTCTTACTTTGGGATCTGAGCAATGTATGTGATGTTGTCCAATATTTATTATTAAAACAAGCAACATAATTATTAAAAAAACGAAACACCTGACTGCAAAAAATCTAATTGTTTTGAAATTGTCTTTTCACTGGCTTTTTTTTTGATACCCACATTGCTATGGTAAGGAAAGAATCAACCACACCCCTTTATTTTCGTTTGTGGGCGCCATTTTTAAAATGTGTATAGCCTATGTCACTCTCACAATTTTGACAAATTCAACAACACCTCATATTATGTCAATAACTGTAGAGTCGTTTGAGCTGTAGGGCGTGCCAAACAATTATACATACATACTCTCAAAAAACACAACCCTCCTTCCGCAGTCGGGTAGTAAGAGTATTAAAGACACCCCACAACACAGCAAGTCTCCTAGACAAATGTGGAAATCGTTTCATCCATACGTTTAATTTGAAACGGGCTCGGAATCCTTATCACCTGACCACCAGCCATCTGCGAGCGAGTCTGGATTCTTTGACAATCAATCCGCCTATTCGACAAGTTTATAGACGGACGGACGGAAAACAGTCTGGAGCTGTGGGAAGAATGGATAAGATGTGTATTACGAGATGGCCTGTCCGGTAACATCGATATCTTTGTTCGTACTTAGTGATGACTCGTTTCGCATTCCAATGAGGATGATGACATCACTAATAGGGATGTTGACATAAAATTTTATCGATTTTCTCGTAAAATACTTCTAGAAAGTTTTTTTTTTGTCCGAAAATGCGGCGGTTGGCGCTGTTTATTTCGAAGTTTCGAGCTGTCAGAACGCGATGATAGACGTCATTCGAATTGCTGTTTAACAATAGAGCTTCGTTCGGAAATCGTATCATACGATTACGTCAATCTAGCGCCATCTATTGAGGTTAGTCGGAAAACGCCAAGTAGCTTACTAAACATGGTCGATACAACGATGGCAGCACTTGTTTCCTACGTTTTGACGTTTCTTTTGACGGGAAAGTGAAAACCCTGGGCAATCTATCACTGAGCGCCGACATGAACGGTTGTGTCTTGGCTGTTGCGTTGCTGTATCAAATTGCTGCGTTTCTCGACAGTAATCCGAAGCGCATAGCTTCGGATTACTGTCGAGAAACGCAGCGATCTTTAGTTATTTTGTGTCGATTTGTTTGCGATACTAAAATAGACGTCTGTATTACCTAACGGACTGTTATTTCGAGTATACCGTCTTGTATGGGCCACCTGACACCGATTCTTTACACGTCATATATGTATAATAATATCGAATGTTTATTGACTGTTAAATATTGATCTTTGATCAAATACAGCTTGTTGTTTCCAAACACATCATTGGATCAATGGCGTGAGTTATAGCAATTTGCTTGCATTAGTTTTAGCTGTGAAACTACTGAGACCCTATCTTGATCATTTAGCCTGGAGTTCACCAAAACATGTTTAATTTTTAAACAGCCGGTTTAGCATTACAATTTGACATATTTCGTATGGGAATTCTAACAAATTAATTTACTGTCAATCGTGGTTACCGGCTGTCTAAACATTGGTTAACTTGGGTCTTAGAACACTTAACACTGATCTGATGCATGCTGATTTATAGCAAGGTTATTTTTGTCTCAAGAAAAAACAATAAAAAAATAAAGCCCAATCTTACATCCTTGTTGCATCTCAAACTGCAATGCCATCGATCTCTAGCTGAACCTTATCCAATATTAATCCTTCAGCGGCAGCGCTTAAGCAACGGCGCAGCGCCGTACCAGGCAATTCACTACATACGACATACGTAATACACTGTGGTTTAGCTTCTGTTTAAAGTTCTTTTAAATAAATATAGAAGGTAGTATTTTAACAATACTGAAACTATGTAATGATAGTATTTATTCTCTCATGAATCTCAATGAGGGACTTTCTGAAAGCTCAAATTTTAGTTTAATTTTAATGAAGATGGCGCTATTCAACTAATTTATAGATGTGAGTAATAAATATTGCGTCATAATCATTAAGGCTGAAATAAAAACAAAATATTGTAGTTTTATTTGTTTAAAACACTTAGTGGGAGTACTTAGGTACGTCAAAAATTAGCGACCTTAAAATGCAGTTTAAAAAAATTGCGAAAACATTTTGATGATCATTAAATTGATTTAAAAAATCCTGTTAAAGCCAGCGTCCATCAGGCGGATTGCAGTCCCGCCTGTTTTGTAATGAAAAACTAGTGAAAAATGTTTTGTAGAAAAAATCGTACACTATTGGCGGATGGGGTGGGCCGCAGTACATTTCCACGATGTTTCATAGAAAACAAAAATACAGGCAGGATTTTTGCAATTTACGGCACCTATAGAAACGCGTGAATCTAAAACATTAAACATGACATGATCAGTGCCGAGACCAGCCTCTTTCTTAAATCAAAACCATCTGACTTATTGTTTACTGGCAATACTTTTTTTTACTTGTTTTAACCCGCCAAACGGTTATATGGAAGAGATCGCTCCCAGCGACCGCCTAACTGTACCTACCAACATGGTTTTTCTTTTATAATATGTTTGTTTAGTATTTTCTGGTTGCAATAAAGACTATCTATCTATCTATCTTGTCACTCTGGTGGCTGGCAGAACTTGCGAACGTAAAGTTTAAAAACGCTATGTAAAATACTCATGTCTCTTCTGTTTATCATAATTACATCTCAACAATTATCAATAAATAAGACTTTTATTGATAAAACGCTTATGTTGTTCCACGACTCGAATACGAATAATTTTTGTTTACTTGGAAATTGGCTCATTCTCATTTTTGCCAACACAAGAATATTTGTTTATTAACGAAAAACAGCTGATGTCGATTTTATAAAAATATATCAACCCTTCGCTTCGTTCATTTCAAGATAATATAATTTTTTTTTAACTTGCAGAAGTTTTTGAATAAATGCATTTCACGCCTGGAAAAATAATTATGCAAGCTTGACATAAATTACTCGTGAATTAATAAACGATTTGAGCGTATAAACTTTTAAAGTAATAAATAACTTGGGCAATTCCTAACGACTTCCGTTGTGGATTACACCTGCATGATACTTAAGATATTTATCGATATATATAAATATGACCTATCCTATCTATAACTTAACGTGCGATTTCACGCACGCTTAATTAGGATAGATAGACAGGATAGCCGTTTGCGTTAATTGAATAAAATATGACCACTAGCTATAATTAGTAGATATTAATATGACATTTAACAATTAAGTGAGATATATAATTTTTAGTAAATAACTGCAAAACTAATTCGGAATTGTATTTTCACTAGCTTTCATTTTATACCCATATTGCCATGGTAAGGAAAAAAAACAACCCACCCCTCTTTTTAATTTCATTTGCAGGCACAGGCACTATTTAAAAAAATTGTACTATAGCTTAAGTCAATACCACAGTTCTGACGCATTCAACGACACCTCACATGTCAGAAACTGTTTTGCCGTTTTGTCTGTAGAACTTGCCAGAAGAATGGGCATATCTTCTCTTTACAGTCGGGTAAAAATAAAACCTAATAATAACGCTTTTATTTAGTCGCAGCCGGATAAAATCTTAACCCATCAGCATTTATTACTTAGTTGTTACATAGTTTTTGACATAAAATTTGATCTATTACTATTACTTCTCATACGATTTCCAGTGTACAAACATCATTATACTAAACCTTATTTTCGTATCGAGAACCAGCAAATATATCTACATAGTATTTTAGTATTGAAAATTTGGGCCAAGCGCAAACCAGCTCGTCCAGTGATTGGTCTATTCTGGCAGCCCTTTTGATTAGCTCACTACTTACTTATATCCGTTGAATCCAGGAAGCGCCAGATTTTTCGGAGAGTGAGTTCTGTTATCTCTTCCGGGAGCATTGTATGCTGCGCGAAATAGATACTTCTTTCGCTCATAAGCAGTCCGCACGAGCAGAGTATGTGAATAGCCGTTTCTTCTGCTGAGTGGCAGAATCGGCACATTGCGTCCTCGGTCATCTACATAGTAACAACATTTTAATTTTCATACTGATACATTTTAGTATAATGTTCAGGCGACTGAATGTGTAACCATGATCTAAACATCAGGTTCCCCTGTTAACAGGCTCACGGAGGACAGATGGCAGTCGCTCCACTGTAATTACCTGAACGCTAGGATGATGACTTATACATTTTAGTCCTAAAATAAGTATTTAACCAGTTTTTTTTTTCATTTCGATTAGCTCAGGAAGTATAATGTTTATTAAATATTGCTCGTTTGAAACCACCGCGCTTAAAACAGAATAGGTAAAACTTATGATATTTTATGTTCTGACAATTAATGTATGTATAGATATTTCGCAATAATAGCGTAAGCTAATTTCCATACAGACATATAAGACTATTGACAACACGTTGGCATCTCGCATCTGTTTTTAAGCGTGCTAAGATACAGTGAATCATTAACATAAGATATGTAATAACAATTTAACTCCAGGGGTCCAGTTGTTCATTGATAACTAAGGCCGTTAAAATACAAATGTCGGTAATTTCGTGGTAGTAATGTGTTGGTCACACCGGGCAATACTGAGCCATTACTATTTCAAAGAAGAAGTAAAAACTGGAGGTAATTACACGACTTTTAAGAACGTGTGCTTTAGCATCGTTATCACTGCTAGATACAGTGACAGTGCATTTAAAAAGGTAGATTTGATATTAGCGCGCGGAAATTGCTTACCTTGAAATGAGCAATTTGCTCAATTTTGCATTCAAATTTCAAACAGATAAATGACATTTGACACGTAAACGATCGTGTGCTCGGCGCATCAAATTCGAATCGCCGCGCAGTAGGAGATGACATGTCTAACACTCTTTTAATACACTGTCATTGGCTAGATAGATGAAGAGAGTTTTTGTTCGTGTGAATAATATTTGGACGGGGTAAATGGGGAGTGGACATTTGCTCGAAGTTCTAAAAACCGCTAGTTAAAAATAATTTGTATAAAATTAGTAATTTAGACTTTGCGTTCACAAGTTAAATGCAGTGCAAACCTTTCCACGTGACCGTTAACATTAATTCGTACTTAAACACTTTTATTTGTTCCTATTTTACTGTTGAAGTTCGAGTTAATAAAAGACTTGTTACGTTTCTATCCCTATTATACATGCTGACCAGTAATTTAATTGATAAATAATTCATTAAGTCCAGATTTGTGACATCGTGCCTTTAGGTAGGTATTTGGCAAAAGTTTTACATTTTATTTTTTATGACTATTTTTAGAATTTAAAAAAAAACAGACTTCGTCTTTTTAGAATTTCGTACTTAAATATTCCAGACACCGTAACCAATGTTCTCCTTTTTACTCAAAATGTTAATAAATCTCCCAAAAAAATTTTATAGTACCTATATTGATTATTTTATTTGGAATAGCTTTGCTCTTGACTCTAGCCTGACTTAACCAGACTTAACCAGACAGAGAAGATGGAGTGTGGAGATATCTCTCAAAAATGTCAAGACTTTAACTTGAAAAATATTTAAGCATAAAAACATCATTTACTGAGACACCCTGTGTATTCTAAATGTCAGTTTTGTGGTCTGAAATAAGTGTTCACTTATCATTAAGTAACCAACACGCGAGCCAAACATAAATGTAAAAACCGCATCTGATATTAATTTGATTGTTCCGAGCTTTTTAACTGCGTCATAACCCCAAGAAAATTGGTTTAATGGTGCCTACTTAACTTTTAAGTATTGCAATAAAACGGCACTTGTTTTTGTAGCTTACATGATTACAAACAAGCAGACGAAAGGAAACAACTTCATTACCATCCTTATGTCCATGTAATTATTGTATCTGTTATAGACCAATAAATTAGGCATTATGCATAATGCCCGGTCGTTATGAAAAATGCCCAATATAAGAGTGCAATTTGATAATAATTATTCAAATAATCAAATTGATCTGGCGTTATACATATTGTCCATCAGCTTTTGGCCAGAGCAATACAGACATATTTAATTACTTTTTTTTACTGTCATTTAACTTAGAACAAACAATTTTAATAATCAGACTCATTATTTGATTATACAATATGTACGAGTAGTAACAGGTTTATTTCTGAAAACAACTGCCGCTACGATGGCATTTTGAGGGACTCAACTTATTGCCTTTCGACAACTACATTTATCAGACTTGCAACCACTTTTAAAACCACATCTACTATAACCTTGCCCGCGTGCTTCCCCGTACCGCGTCAAATTAAGCTTTATTATCAAATTGCCTAATTGTCACGTAGCAATATAATAATGACCGTACAATATGATAAATAATGAAGTGTAGATAGTTGTTGATCACTTAGCCCGATAGAGCTAGGCATTATTAATAATGCCCGCATTAATCACCTGGTCCATAAAATATCCATAGCGTGGGTTCTTACATGACTTTATCTTTTTTCAAAAAAACCTTGCGTATCTAACCATAAATGTTATGTAGCAATCTTTAATAGTCTTGCCCATCGACAGTCGAATATCGCTAAAGTAACGATAGTCTATTGATACCCAGTTGACGTCATATCAATGGTATCAAAAGTATTAGAAAAATTTAGCTTCGATAGTATTGATAGCAATCGAACCTATCAATAGTGTGGACAGAGGGTAATGGCATTGATATACATCAATAGTATTGATAACACTTTCTCACACCTTCTCACTGACAAGCATTGCACACACACACACACACACACACAAACACACACATACACACACACACACACACACACACACACACACACACACACACACACACACACAAACATACACTCAGAGAGAGTAAATGAGCATACCGTTAAACGCCCTCCACTTGAATACCAAGTGGCGCGTCTGTCTTTCTTTTTCTTTCGTTTTAATTAATAGCACAGAATTGAATCTGTGTCACACACACTTAGTCATAATTATAATTAAGTACTTTTTCTCGGTACCAGCCTTTTAGTGCCGGAAACCACTAATGTAACTAACTTTATAATTACCTACCTATATCTGTGGCTATACCGTAAGGGAAGTTGCGAGCCATTCCCAATACAAGTGTCATTAAGACTACTTACCGGGAAGACTCTGCAAAAATATTGTAAACAAGATATTGGAAATAAAGATTTTTATTATTATTTATAACACTATCGATACTATCGGAGATTTGATAGGATAGTTCTTATACCAGAAATTATCCTATAAGGAAAAGGGGTGTGGAAGTTTGCACGAAAATCGCTAGTATTTTAAAAGCTTAACTGGGAACTTCCTAACGATATCCATACGTAATGATTTAAGGACATGACTTATGAACTCTTCGATAAACGGGCAAACGACACAGCTTATATTAGAAATTCTTAAATCAAGTTATTTCTAAATCTTATTTCGATATCAATTGTTTCAACTAGTGATTAATCTAGCCGATGCATAAAATTAGTTACTACTATTCGCTAAACAATACAATATTCGAGTTTCTGGTATTGGAATTCGCCAATTCCGCAACAGACCTAATCCTGAATTATGTGCTGAAACGACTCAATAACATTCAAATTAAGTCGTGGTAATTACGAGCGAACATCAGGAATCCAGCCAGTCTGTGACTAATTGAACTAAAATCTGCTTTAAATTAATTTGCATATTGTCTCAATTTGTGTGCATGACTCAGATGTTTGGTTTTAAAGCGAGTAGCATTCTAGGAATTGTGTTACTTTTGAACAAACGGTTTTGGCATTCGAAAAAGGCAGTTCAACAAAGCCTCTTCGATAACCTTATGATTACCTTATTTGGTTTTATTACACGTTTGATGTTAGTTGTGATGTTACAGGATGATAATAATAATAATAATACATTATTATTATTATTGAGGACATCCTCCTAGCCGAATTTCGACTACGGCGGCCCATCGTTGAGATGAGAGATTAGCCAACTGCGCGGGACATATTATAGTGTACAAGTGTGTGCGCAATACACAGGTGCACTCTCTGTTCCTTCATTCTCATTATTCGGTGAGACGGCAGTCCGACATGACCGTAGAGAGATCAGGCGCAGGACCAACGGCTTACCGTGCTTTCCGAGGCACGGGGGTGTTAACACCACCAACTTCCTGACTCCGGAGCTGTGTCTGAGTAATTTCAAGACAGAAAAACCCAAACACTCTCGGCCCGACCCGGGATTCGAACCCGGGACCTCGTGGATAGTACCCAGCGTGCTGACCACTAGACCAACGAGGCAGTTTGTTACAGGATAGATAGGAACAGAGACCCCCAGAGAGTAATGATTTTGCTACTGCTATTACATTTGAATGAATATGAGACGGTTAGTTTTTAATTAATGACAGATAGGTAACATGACATGTACCAGGCCCGGTGAACCTTGATCCCTATGACAGTTCATGTTAGTGATGGGTCGTGTCGATGTAACTTAACTTTTTTATAACTTAAATGATTATAATAATAAAATTATAAATAAATTGTTCCAACATACCCACCAATTACCTAGCCTCATACTAAGCGTAAGCTTGTGCTATGGTGACTAGGATAACGATAGACATACTTAAATACTTTAATAAACATCTATGACTTAGGTACAAATGCTCGTGCTCATCACACAAACATTTGCCCCTTGCGGGATTCGAACCCGCAACCGCCTGGTTTAGAAGTCTGTGGCCCGAACCACTACACCAAGACGGTCGTCAACGGTCGATTATAAATTATGTACACTCGATTCCATTATCGACATTTGTTTATCGATATTTTTCCGCACTAGTCGATATCTTCCAAACGAAGTAACTTTTGCAGGACGTAAACGTAAAGTCTGATTGAGATAATTTCTTGCAAATGTTAAGAATTGTTATAATTCCGACGGAATATCATTGTAATAACATGTATCTACCGAAATTAAATTAATGACATTTTTAGAAGCCTCCAATTCGATTCTAATGTACCGGTGACGCCACTACAATGTTGTGTCGTAGGAATAACTGTTAATGTCATGGGGATCAAGGTTCGCCGGGCCGAGTATAGTGGAGAACCATTTTAAATTAGCCGTCTCACTTATTCAAATGTTATAATAATATAAAAAATCTTTATTAGTAGTGTCAAACTTATAAATGTATCTACTTATTACATTTTTTACAATTATCAGTAGAAAAATCACCAATTAAGCCGCTACACTATATCAACCTGTCTGTACACTTGCACTAAGTATATATAGATGCCTGCCTAGTTTTTAAAACAATTCTACGTACCATTTATATTCATTCTGCTTATTCATCCGAACTGAACTACACGCAGCATAAGAATTTACTTCCAATTACTGAAAGGTGTCACTTTATTTACCTTTCGTATTTCTACAAAAACGGTTCGGAGTGTGAATGGTCCATTAAAGCCCGCGTATATTTGCATAAGAAGTGCATTTATGTATGTTTAACAGCGGCTTGTGGAGTTGGCGGGGGCGCGTGCCCTTTGCCCCCTGCTGCGATGGCCGGTAGGGGGACAGAGCTGTCAAAGTAAGCTGGGACAATGCATTTTTTTTTTAAATTATTATAGGTACATAATTAACGCCTGGCTTTAAAAGCGCTTTCACAGTAGGTCGCAAGTGCACAGAAGCAGTAGACCTCCATACTTAAAAAGCGAGAATCAATGATGTTGTCAGGTTGGAATCTATTATTGGTGTAAAATGTGCCGCCACCCTAACTTAAATAAAAAAAAAAAGTCGTGCGGCTGTAGTTGTATTATAAAGGCATCTGCTGCTGTAGCGCTGTTGCCTGTGACTTAATTGCTTGTGACTTAATGTTTTGTAAGGCCCTTTGTTAGTTTAGTAGTTAAACATAATGATAGTTAAAATGCGTTAGCTAACGGTTCATTTAAAACGACAAAAAGCCTGTGGTAACAATTTTATATACTTAGGTGACCTTTTACTACTAAGATGCCAGAGCTTATTGACGAGGGATGTCAAGGACATAGTTTATTACTAAATATCAGCAACAAAATATTAATATGTAATAGGTACATCTTTAAGACCAGTCAGTTCAGCACTTAAGTTACTATGACAAGATATTGTGAGTTGCTACTATTGTTACAATTTATGATTTTGTTAAACATTCATACAAGTCACAAGAATTGCAGTATGTATTTCCAATCCATTTAATAAGTATTGCCATTACTAACTTGGTTTTAGAACCCTAATTTCTGCGCACCCTTGTACCAATCACTTCCTGTCCCTTTTCACAATTCACACTTGGCCACCGTAATCGCTCACCAGAATAGCCAACTCAATTCTTAATCCCGATATTTATTGCCTAAATCTTGGTCGTCGCACTCGCGTGTCTCCCGTCGAAGCGCCGGCGCACTTGAATAAAATTAATCCTCTATCGGACAGAGGCTGATAAATCGGCCTCTTAGGTAGGAAGAGGACGATGGATCGCACAGATGCATCATTCGGAATGACCGTTCTGCGATTATCTAATCATGTTGCAATGGTACATAATGGACGTTAGTAATTTGTGGCGGTATTAGAATTGGTGTAGAATGTAGTTACCTTATTGTGTTTATAAGCTCGGTTGATTTATATTCGCAATGCTACATAGACGCGAATTCATATATGTATATATACGAATATTTATTACAACATAAGACACCTTTAAATAACCTTTAAATTTAGTTTTAAGAACGACTAAATATCTCTTATCACTAATGTTCTCCTTTACCCGAAGTTTGTCTGAAAGAGATCGCTCCCAGCGATAAGACCGCGTACATTGCACCTACCAATATGGCTTTTCTTTTATTATGTTTGTTTCTGGTTGCAATAAGAGTATCTATCTATATCTCGTTAGTTGTTGGAAATCCCACTTAAATATTTATTTATCCTGTTTTTAGTTGTTGCTTATTCGTTGTTATAATGGAAACAAAAATCCATTATCTGTAAAAATTTCAACTCTCTAGCTATCACGGTTCATGAAATACAGACAGACGGACAACGGAGTCTTAGTGATAGGGTGACGTTTGGGTACGGAAATTGACCTATTAGCAATATAAACTTTAAATGCTAGTATATAGCTAATTTGTTCTTTGTTTATATCCTTCAAAAAGAAGAATAAATAAATACCTATCGTCATCCCGAGAAGGTATTAAAGCCACGTGCCCGCCCGTGACCAAGCCCTGCTATTATACTGTCAGCGTTTTCTTTCAATATCTCGTAATCCTGCGATTATCCGGCACGACTGCTTAGTTAGCATACGAGCCTGAACCGTTACTTTTCTAGACGCATCTTAACACGTTAGCTGCTCCCATTACGCATGTGTGTTCTGACGGTTTTTTTGTTACTCAGACTAACTTTTTTGCGGCATATACAATACAAATTAAAAAAATAAATAAAAATAAAATGTGTCTGATCGAATCACTAAAATTAACAGCCACTTTGCTTATACCATCATGCGGTTCTGTCTCTTTGTGCCAAAATTAACTTATTCTTCAAAATTAGACAGTGTTATTCAGCATAAGTACAGCTGACAGATATTTCATGGACCCAGGCCTCCCTGCCGATTCGCCATGGTGGCCTTGGTCTAGAGATCTATCTAGTGTCGCACTTCCTGCATATTTGTCATCATCTTATAAAACTTTCGATTTAACTTCTAAAATTTTATGCAAATCACATGATAGGAACATTGTTCATATCCCATTTTTATCGGAGGCCATCGCTTAATGGAGCAGTCGCTCGATGGAGGAACTCCCTCGGAACCCAACAGTTCAGCGGCTTTAGGACGAGCCCCTCTGCAGAGTAGTGCGTAATAATCTTCTCGACACGACTACTACCTCTGCAGATCGTGCCCGTCTCATGGCCGTAGCTGAGTGGGATTCCGGCCTTTGGCTGAAGGCCATCCCGTGTTCGGCTTTGGGAACTCTTTTAGATAACAACTCGTTTAGGATCGCCGTTAGCCTTTGACTTGGAGCCTTCAATGCCGTGCCTCATCGTTGCACTTGTGGGAAAGTCGTGGACCAATTAGCTCACCACGGTCTTTCCTGTAGCAGAAGCGCGGGCAGAATTCCGCGCCATGCAAGTTTAAACGACGTCATTCGCCGGGCGCTTGTCAGTGCTCGTATTCCGGCCGTCCTAGAACCGAACGGTCTCGTACGCAGCGATGGCAAGCGTCCTGACGGTATGAACCTCGTTCCGCGGAAGTTGGGCAGGCCTTTGGTGTGGGATGCTACTTGTGTCGACACCTTAGCGCCTTCCCATCTTCCATTGTCTTGCAACAGGGTGGGTTCTGCTGCCGCTTCGGCAGAATGCCTCAAGCGGCGCAAATATGAATGTCTTGGCGAGGCTTACATATTTGAACCGTTTGGGGTATAAACGCTAGGACCGTGGGGATCAAGTGCTCACAAGCTGTTTCGTGAGTTGTCGAAGCGGCTTACAGAGACTACTAACGATACAAGGGCTGGCCTCTACTTGGGCCAGAGAATTAGTATGGCCATCCAGAGAGGTAATGTGGCCAGCCTTTTGGGCACTTTCCCACAGGGCAACGATCTTGCAACCGATGTATAATATGTAAGTAAGTAGATTAGTTTTTTTTTTGTACTAATATTCATTTTTGTGTTTTATAGTGTTACTATTTTATTCTTGTATATAATAAAGCAAATACAAATATAAAATATTTATTACTTACAAAGATCAGCTTAAACTAATCGTGACCTGTATCTCCTTTTAAGCTTAATAAAGCCTGTGCCAGGAGTTACTGCTCTTCCTTAAAAATATGGTGCTATCTTAATTACATGGCATCCATTTTATCTATTTAGTTACTCATATTCAATTTAAAAATGCCAGCATAGAAGTGTGAACGAGCATGAATAGGGTGATGGTTAGACTCAATAATATGGACTTCGTCAATCAGAGAAATAATCTAATGATATCGTCACGAATTACTTACTCCACTTTAAACAGCACATTATTATGTTTCGCCTCGTGTTGTTTGTCTTATTTTTCTAGCTAATTATTCAGTTACAGTACAACTATAAATTGGCCAGTCAATCGGCAATCATCCCGCTGTCAATCTGTTAAAATGATACCTCAGCGCGGACAGTGTAAACTATTTCACCGCATGCGAACATTCAATACAGTAGAATAGTTATTTACGGGATTGCTACCATGTGCCTTTTTATTTTCGAATTTCCGATATTTCGGCGCTGTTGCAAGCGCCATGATCACGGAATAACATGTATATATGTTATGTAGCAATCCCGTAAATAACTATTCTAATGATAATGACCATGAAAGTTTAAAACAGTATATTCAATACAGTACTTATAGTTGGTTACCGGCCGCATTACAATTGGACACGTTCTAATTACTCTGCCATGGTATTAATATACGGATCGGGCCAGCTACCGCGCACACCTAAGACTATTCTGCAAATCAAACAAAAGAAGAGATAGACAGATAGATAACTCTTTATTGCAAACCATAACAGAAAAATACAATAAGTACAAAGATTTACACAGAAAATGTACAATGTAGGCGGTCATTGCGATCTCTTCCAGACAACCTTTCGGTAAAGGAGCATACTTATTCACAGGGGGAGATAATGTTATGAATTGGTAGGTAATCCTTCGCGAACCTCTGTCGCCAAGTTTATGTATGTGTGCAATAAATTTCATTTATTTCTGCATTAAAACACAACAAGGCCAAGGGGCACTTATACGGATCCAAATCTTAACGTGCGATACATCAACCAGAAGACTCTTGTAAGCATCACAGCACAGTAATTAATTCACAACGCTCATTCGCGCGCAGTGCACGCACACAAAATAACTGTGAAATGTGACCAATCCACTGCGAAGGTCGTTAGTTCTTTTTGGCCATGTCGCGTTCGCATGGATCACGCCTCAATTTCATATCTTGTCTTTCAATAGGATCTGAGCTAAACTATTCTAATATCAGCAACACGATCTAACCTACCGCGGTACATATTCAAGTTGGCTAATCTCTATTGAGATAGGCCGCCGTAGTCGAAATTCGGCTAGGAGGACATTATTATTGTTACATATTCAAGTCCTTTCATTTAGTACATTTTAAATCTAATAAATTTTATGTGCAAATTGTCGCTAAAAGTTAATGATGCATGGTAATATCATCAGTAATAGATGGATGGCTAACTGGCGCTTTTGAGTGTCATTTAAAAGCTGAGTAATGTTTCATGTTTTGAATTTGTAAGATGTAGTGGAAACTTGTGCTTTATTTCATATAATACATTATTTTGTAAACTTAATGTATCATTGACAGTTGTCTGTTCCTAATTAAAAATAAATAATTAGTGAAATGATAATCTGCTATGAATATTGTACTAAATAGTCTCAATCTCAATAGTGAATAAAACGGCTAGTTGAATAAGTTTGTAACTAAAAAAAAATTGTCAAGCAACCTTTGCGTTGCGACTAAGTCTTAAATGTGGCCTCAACTCCTCATTCTATTGCTCAATAGCGACAACCGCTTGCTGTTATCTGCCAATAACCAGCTAAGATGATCTGATCTATACACCAGTTCATAATATCGCCACGAGATCTTGCTGATTAGTAGCCTGTATTAGCCACTTAAACACTGTACTAGAATGAAGTACAAGTGTTAAATAAATAAAGACAGTAACGGTTAGGATTATTATTTTATTATATTCAACTATTTTCATTGCACCGATATTGTAAATCGTCATTTCTGTGCTACTCACTACTCCTACAATAAGTTACTTCTTGTAATGTATTTTCCGTGTGAAACTCGTGTACCTACCACAGCAATTATCGAAAATGCACGTGCAATGTTCGAGCCCTTATTTTGATAAGCATTGGTTGTAAGATTCCTGCTACTAAGTTAAGTTTTAGTTTTATCTATCTATAATTTGAGAGCTACGCTCCTGTCGTTGAAGTCTTCTCCATTCCTCTCTATCTCCTATATATATTATATATTCCTCTCTATTCAATGTCATTTCCTTGACTTCCTGGTACTATAAGTTTTGGTAAGTGTCATATTTAGTTTATTGTTTATTTTTATGTAATCCTGCTAATTTTAACTTTAGCGATGCATTTAAAGCAATGATGAATAGATTTTTTTATATTGTTTTCTGACATCCCATTAAAGGGTGTTATTGCTTGAAATCTAAACTATTGCAAAAACCGAGTTTCAAGTTATTTTGATGGCAATATTGTTTTTGGTAATAGTTTGTTCCCTTTTCCTGTGATTGACAATATAAACGATTTGTACTAAAGTTTCCATGGCAACCCAAAAGCCAAGACAGATCCATCCGTGCTTAGCCGTACCATAACTAATACTAAATCATAAAACTAAATGATATGTCTCATTTGCATTCATGAAGTTGCAAAAAGAATCTTTTCTCAGCATTGCCTGAACCAATACTGGTTCAATTGGAACGATAAAACATTACAACCACGTCTTAAGCAATAATCGATTGCTATCGAGCTAATTTCAATGCAATTTCTGTCGTTTTTATCTTGAACTCATATCTTTTCGGCGACTTCAAACGTTTCCTACGTAGCTGTAAATTATGTCATAATTACTTGATTTAATGCTGTTAACATTTAAGTAGACAGGGAAATTGTGACTATTATCACATTGTGGTTTGATAGACAGATTTCGTTTGTTTTATTTAGACTATTACTTCAAATACCTGTTTTATATCGTTTTCTAAATTAACCCAACAAATATTTGTGTTTATTTTTAATAAAACAAAAATCGAGGGCCGCTGTCTGCCGCTGTGTCCTATAGAAAGGTCTAATTTTAGATTTACTATCCTATTACTATGCAGCGTGCAATGCACTTTTTTAGAAGACTCCTATTTTGCAGTAATGACTAGTTTCTAAATTTATAATTTATAATTTTATACGACACTCTGTCGGCAAGGCAGAGCCTTCGATTTTCGATTGTTTAATTCACAAGTATTTTTTAAAAACTCGCTTTTGAGACAAAATGCGCGTTTCTCGTGTGATAAAAAAAGGTGAACCAGCAAAAGTGAATTAGTAAATGTGTGTCAAAACACGGCGTGCAAGGTGCGCGGCAGCTACGCGCGGCATTCGGGGGACACAAAGCCACACGACTAGTTCCGACTTTCTGCGCGGCAGTGCTGCGCGGCATGTCCGAGACACGCCGCGCTCTTTATTTCGTATTCGATTATGGTGTCAAATGAAAGGTCTAAGTCTTTTATCCATTTAAATCATGTAAATCAGTCCACGTGTTTAAGAGATAATTAAGAATTAACACTAAACACCGTTCGCGGCGATCGGCGGGTAGCTCGCGGCTGCCGCGCGCGTCATTCGTCTAATCACAGCGCGACATATGTTATTCGGACACACCTTTACAGTGGTTACAGAAAGTGAAATAACGTAGCCGTCTTTCGG
Organism: Pyrausta nigrata; assembly: GCA_949316185.1. Lineage (NCBI taxonomy): Eukaryota > Metazoa > Arthropoda > Insecta > Lepidoptera > Crambidae > Pyrausta > Pyrausta nigrata. The sequence continues at coordinate 3,907,127 of OX438943.1, forward strand.
CATAACTTATGTAGGTACGCCGCTTTTTTGCCATAACCATACCATACTCAAAACTATCTATTACATCCTCACTTGGACATCCTCATTAAGACCTATGACTATTTACACTTTAGAACAAACATTGTGACATGTTTATAGAACCGCCATATGATGTATTGTTGAATAGACTAGGCTTCTAGGAAAACTTCGTTAGGGATACGTAATTAACGAGTAATTAATTGGTCTTATGGAGCCAGCATATTGGTAAGGGTCCAATGAAAAACACAAAACGTATTGTCACTTCATAGAAAAGAGTCAAGGGTGACACTTGACTTATGCGAACAAGACAAAAATAACTATAATATGTGAAACTAGTTGCAGCTGAGTCAATCAACTTTTTTTGTCGCCTATTTCGATCATTTCTCAAAAGACGTCTTATTACGATAAGGCCCAAAATATGTATAGGTATTAATAAGTTATTCTTAGCCCTTATACCCGCTATATACGGTGTGTCCGGGTTTCGACGAGCGATAATTTATGAGCTATTAATTCATCAAATGCTATCGACAAAAAACCCCCATGTTGGTATCTAACTCCCCCTGCTTGAAATGGCAGCCATTTTAATTATTCCTAAAAAATACTATTTCTTTGCATCTGGAGGTCCTAAAAGTTAGGAAAATGATTCATTTCAAAGGTAACTCTATCGCCTTTCAAGTAAAATAAAGATCAATTTAAAATTATGAACTGTTATAGTGAAGAAAAAATAATTTATAAGAAATCTTGCAAAAAAAATAAAACACTTAAACAGTTTATTAAACCTTACAAAACAAAACCCAAAAAAAATATTTTTTTTTTTTTTTTATTAGGATTATCTCACTATAATTTGATAAATGATTCAAAAATGATTCATTTCAAAGGTAACGCTATCGCCTTTCAAGTAAAATAAAGATCAATTTAAAATCATTAACTGTTATAGTGTAGAAAAATAATTTATAAGAAATCTTGCAAAAAAATTAAAACACTTAAACAGTTTATTAAACCTTACAAAACAAAACCCAAAGAAAAAAATTTTTGTATTTTTTTTTATTAGGATTATCTCACTATAATTTGATAAATTAAAAGCCCTTAAATTATCGCTAGTCGAAACCTGGATACACTGCATATAGTCAAAGACAAAGTCTTTGCAAAGCCAAGCCTATATAGTTTAGGGCTAAGTAATAGTCTACTACTTTGCCCTATACTGGTACATAGCCCTTGTATTTGGGTACCACGGTATTATTCTGCAATTCACAAACACATTTTGACATAATTTTTCTTTTTTTTAGTATTTCTTTCAAAGTTTTATAAGAACCTTCAAAGCCCGTATATCATTGTTCTCGGATTTGTATGGAAAAAAATGTATCACCATTTTCGTTGTATGTTTTATTACTGTTATGTTACTCTGACATACTTAATATGGGTGGACCAATATATGGGTTAATTAAAATATTTTACTTTACACAGGACCAGGGTAACTTTAAATTTGGAAAAGATCAAGAAAAAAAAGTTGATTGACCCAGCTTCATTGTTGATAAGTATGTCATTTTATTGTATATTCCACAAAATGTAGCTAAAACTATTGTTATAAAGATGACGTGAATATAGCCGTTGAATTGGAGGTTGGTTTTCCTGAAAGTCATTTATGTAAGCGTTTAACCGGAAGACCCTTCCCTCCCTTTCGGTTAAAATGCATAAATAAATGACTGTAACCAACCAACATACTGTTGGTATTTGAACACGTCCTACATATTAAGTATGCCCGACAGCCATTACTCCTTTAAAAGAAAGAAATATGTACCATAAGCTAAGTAACGCAAAACTTCGATAACTAGAGACTCATTAGCACAATAAGGAACTTATAAACTAATCATGCCGGTAAATAAAAGTGATAAATAAAAACAAGGGTTATTTTTTCTCCTCATCATTTCGTGGTGTAAGTACTTGGAGTCGAGGTGCAGTTGTCAGCTCGTACACAAGTAGAGTTTTAGAATATTATCTATTGGAATTAAGGAGTTTGAATGTTTGTTTTTTAACTACACAATTGGACTCCTAAATTGTTATTATTATTAAGTGGTTAGTTAGTTAATAACATAAGCCATAACTGCAAAAACTAAGTGCAATTTTTGACTGAAGTCAATAAATACGTGTGAGGTACCAGTTGTGAAGACACACAGATCCGAAACATGGTCTCTATGGGCCTAAACAATCTTAACCCAGATGTTGCTACCGATCGTCACGCAACGAGACTCAGAAACAAGGAGATGAGTGATTCTCCGAGGGCCGTTTTTTGGCGGTCACACGTTCATAATTCCTAATACAGACATAGTTCTAAACATAAAATTGGGCTTACAGATATTTTTTAAATAATATTTTACCGCCAAAAACGGGAGCAAAAAAAAAGCGCGTCCCAACGACCTCGCGCTCAGTTCAAAAAAAAGTCAAGATTGATCATTCAAAAAACTAGTATTGATATCGTTTAAACAGAAAGAGTTAGAAAATATTTTGTCTCGGTCACACCATTGTGGTAGATTCGTGAACGCGACATAAAAAGGTCCATAGCTTCAAAGAGCCTCAACTTTTAGACACGCTTAATGGCCTAACTGAAACTTTAGTTTCATTACAGCATCATTGGAGGACAAATGCCTTTCTTATCGCTTTGACACAGAAAATATAGGCACACAAATTTATCAACTTTTTTCTGGAAACATTTTGAAGAAACCCTTCATGGTTAAATTTTAAAGACAATAGAAATGTTTAGATGTAAGTGTTGAATATTCAGTATAAAACCCTTTTTTAATTTCATCGTTCGCTTTTTAGTTTTTATATTTGTCAAGAAACAACTAGTAAATTTTTAAAAATGTAAAATTTTCGTAACTTTTGTGGCATGGTTTTCGTGAACATTTGACCACGAAGGTTATCTTTCACTCCACGTAAGGTTACGAAGGTCTATTTATGCAGGCTTAATTTAGTTTTCTAACGGTCTGTAAATGTTTTTAAATAACCATGTTAACGTTTTCTCCCAAAATTATTAATAATCGATAGTTTGGGTAGGTATAAGCATGAGTTTTTCTTGTATTTATCTACACGTATTTTAGTCCAATAAGGTTGATATGTCTTATTGATTGAACCCTGATATTCTACTAACTAAATAAATAGTTGGCTTATCAATTTATCGACGTCAATAAGGAAAGTTCTCCATAGAATTCATATACGAGTAACTTGATAAAACACTGCCCTTGATTGAATGTATGCACAACCAATACATCACACGGAAACTGTGATCTACAGTTTTAAGAAAGAAAGAAAGAAAAAGCATTTATTCGGTGATCGGTGAACAATGGAACAGTTTACAAAATATTATTTATTTATTTATTGGAAAACAAACAGCATTAATTACACAAGTATCATAGAAAAAATAAAATAAAAACAGATATGCCTTTATGAGTTTTCACTTGTAGATCAATACAATTAACAGAAGGTAGTACATGTAAATGTGCATTCAAAAATGTTAACCAAGTAAACAATAACAGTAACCAGAAGGAAAGCCAAGTCATGCCAAGTCAGATACTGACCTAAATAGTTTAAAGTAACTATTCAAAGAATTTAGAGTTAATTAGTCTCTTAAAGTAATTTGGTCTTGCAGTAAACAAATCAACATCTTTAGAATAGTTTTTGTTAAAATCTGTAGCCACTCTATTGAAGAAGAAATTTCGCCTGTAGTTCGTGGTCGACGTTTCGACATGTTTATGAAATGATCTACCGAAAAGGCATCCGATTCAGCATTAGTCGTGGTAGCCGAGGGCAAACCACGACACTGATTTTCAGCGGAAGCCTAGGGTAAATTCTTATTTACATTACACAAAAAATAAAAGGATAAGTATTACGTCATAAACAATAACTTAAAAACTAAAGATAAACAAGCAAGAGACATGAGAGCCTAGTGCGAACTTTCATTTGTTACTCGCACGCGTTCACGATCGACTAAGTGTCATAGAAAAAAACAGGTTATGCAAACCACAAAGGCGCTGACCAAAGGTGAGATCATTAAAAAAAAAACTCGCACTAAGTCCCATGATAGCAGACGACAGGACAACAGGAGTACGTTTACCTGGAACAAGTGTTTTTTTAGGTAGATTCACCTTGACTGGATAGAGTCCGAAAAACTACGCGAGGGCATTTATTATTGAAATACTTCAGTGCTTGAAAACGAACGTCTACAACCAATCCGAAACATGGTCTCTTACTATGAGCGTTATAAAAAAGTTTAAGGACAAACAACGAGCTAAGTTCAGTGTTTCTCCACTGAGTTGAATTGAAGAAATACGTAGAAGAACTAAGGTTACAGTAAGAAACATGGGCTATGTTTCATACTGTAACCTTAGTTCTTAGTAGTAGACCACTAAGCTCAAGTGGCAATGGGCAGGGCACAGTGCAGAAAGGTTCTTGATTAGATACCATTTGGTCAAGAACGAAGCGTAGGGCGTCCAATAGCAAAATTGACAGACGACCCTGCAAAGGTCGCATGATCGCACTGGATACAGGCCGCTTGTAACGTTGGAAGTCTTTGGGGTATATGTTTATCAGTGGACGTCCTGCGTCAGATTCGGTTGTTGATGTGCATGTGCTCAAAAGCATTTAGTACATAAGCTAACAAAAATAAACCTTACTTCATCGTCAAAGCGGAACTTTTTACAATATAAAAGGTTAAGAGATTGAATGATTAATGCTTTTTATGATCTTTACTATAAAAAAACTATTAATTTTCGTAAAAGCAATTATTCAGGTTTTATTTGAAATATGTTTATGCAATAAAATAAGACGTCGCTGTGAAAAATACGTTTCGTAACTTTCGTGGAGTCATGAATAACTTTCGGGGGTATCAAAATTTCAAAATTAAATATCGGAATGAATAACAAACCGATTTGTTTGATTCCAACAGAATTCAATATACTTTTAGGCCTTCTTTAGTGTAGTAATTTTCTATTTTCAAAAAAACTTAAAATAAAAATCGCCACGAAGGTGACGTGGAGAATGCTTTCCGGAGAATCACTCAGATACGTAAAAAAACTAAGGTAACGGATAGAGCCCTGCGAATCAGTAAGCTTGAGTGGCACTGGGCAGGGGCACACAACGCAAAGAACTGATGTTCGGGGCAGAGAAGATCTAGGTTGGAGACCCTTTGATCAAAGGCGCAGCGTTTACGTTGTAAAGATCACAGGATCACACTGTCGTTGTTAAAAAACGTAGGGGACGCCTATGTTCAACAGTGGACGTCCTACGGCTGATAATGATGACGATAGCTACATTTCTGCAGTAATTTATTGAAACAAGATTATAAAGACCAGACTAGATTATACGATTATTTTTCACTAGTGGTTCCCGCGACTTCGCCCGCAAGTTGGATTTTCCATATAAACTTTCATCCCTCGTTTCACCCCCTTTAATGTTTTTACATCGCGACAAAATGTAGCTTATGTCCTTTCCTAAGGGCCAATATTATACTGATTTTTAAATTTTTGACGTTCATAAGTGGCATTTTCTGTCCTAAATTGAATAAATTATTTTTGACTTTGACTTTTTTGACTTTGACTTCCAGAGTCTCGAACTGTCTCCACACCAAATTTCATCTCAATCGGTTCAGTGGTTTAAGCGTGAAGAGGTAACAGACAGACAGACAGACACACTTTTGCATTTATAATATTAGTATGGAAGTATGGATTAATGTCTTATTTCTAAGGTTTTTTATGACATAGGGGCCTCCGATTTTCAATCTATTGTGACGTCACCGTGCTACCGCACGTGACGTCACAATAGTGCTATCCCGACCAAACGTTAGTTCGGAAAAAGGAATTTAAATATTCATTCGTGAATAATCAAAGGAAACTCATTATATGAGTATTTTGGGTAAATTATAGAAGCAAACTATTACTAATGACATTGTATTTTACTTTACATATACGATATATTGATAGCGTAGTTGAACAGAAAATAGATGTTATCCATAATGTCATTAAACAGGCAATTCAAAAGCACTAAATAACTAATTATCTGAACACTCAAGTGATCAAACAACAAGCACCCTTAAATACATAAATTAAAACACATTTACATCATCACGTCTTAATTCAACTCTGGAAACAAAAATGCCTTGTCCGTCGTCGTTTTTACTTCGAATGACAAAATTCTTAGGACTTGTACGCTTAATTAGATTAAATATTTTTGCATCAAATTTACCCGATAACTTCACAAAGGTCTTTCGAGAAAAACTGGTATACGTTTTTAAGTAGAGCAATTCTCCACGAAATCGAAAATAACTAATACTTGTTACTTAGTTACAGCATTCCTTGCAATCATTTACATAACGTGTGTGAATTCTTTCGGTGTAACTTTAAAGTTCTTAGTAACTAATTAATTCTTAACAGCCTATTTTAGCAAAATATCTTACATTAATACAGTGAAAATTGTCAAAGAATTCCTATCCATATTTCTTGTGCGTACCAAATTGCGTGAAATGGAATAAAAAGGTCGCTGCATAATTGTGTTTGAAATCAATAAAAAGATGTGTTTTTCTATCTTCAAGTAAACGCGCCGTAAACAGCTTCAAAAGGCATTTTTCGCGGTACTCGTTACGATATACGTTGATCGATGTAGTTTGCGGTATTAGTGTAGGGCAAATTCATGTTAAGACTAGAAATTATAAAATTTTCGCAGAGGAGAACCTTTACATTTCTAATGAACATACGTTATAATTGATTGCAGCGCAATTCATACTAAGTGCCATTATTTTTCATAACTGATTCATTATAATTCATTTCATGTAACGCGTTGAATAGCAAAAATGCACATGAAATAGTTTTTTTTTAAAATTTGTTGTAGAGTGGTTTTTACGTGAATTGTTAAGTCGCTTACCACACACAGATTGGCATTTCAAGTTTAAACCAATTTCAAACTGCTGTAAATCTTTGCAATTTTTCACTGATCATTAGTAACATTGCAAAACAGGCCATAGACACCTGATCATAAATTTGTGGTCCCTAGAAGTGCCCCAAGCACCACAATTAGTACTTGCTAGCGAGCTGCCACAGTGTGCAATTTACTTGTTTGGATAAATACACATTTCATTTACTGTGTGGGTTTTGGTGTTTAGAACTGATTTTTAAAGATAGCTGCAGGTAAAAAAATTGGATTTACTTATATAAAATATACTTAACTTGTTAATCCGTGCTTCGGAAGGCACTTTAAGCAGTTGGTCCCGGCTAATATCTGTGGTATTAGTCGTTAAGCCTAGTCAGAGGCCCTAGGGCGGCTTGATAACTTCTGACAGTAAGGTTTGTCACTTGCCTTACATACAACCCCTCCACCAATCCGCACTGAGCCCGCGTGGTGAAGTATGGCTCGTTCCTCCTCATAGTTGAGGTGAGGCCTTTTCCCAGCAGTGGGATCTAATAGGCTGACTTATTATAACTTGTTAATGCTCAAGTCTAAATACTTACGAAGATATCACTTATTGAAATCCCGCATCTTCTTTTCAAATACTGACATAAGCATAAAAGCTATCGGAACTGTCTTTTAAAAATCACCTTGTAGAGCCTTAAGTGGAGCCCTAACACAAGTAATAAAAACACAATCAAATGTTAAAGACGTCAAGAATTTGACGACCGTCTTGGTGTAGTCGTTCGCACCTCGGACTTCTAAACCAGGCGGTTGCGGGTTCGAGTCCCGCAGGGGGCAAGTGTTTGTGTGATGAGCACGAGCATTTGTACCTAAGTCATGGATGTTTATAAAATGTATATAAGTATCTCGATCCGTTATCCTAGTCACCATAGCACAAGCTCACGCTTAGTTTGGGGCTAGGTAATTGGTGTGCTTGTTGAAACAATTTATTTATTTATTTATTATCTGATTCTCTCGTCGGCAAAGACACACACAGAAAATAAAAAATGATGTTTAGATTTGAATTTCACTCAACAATGCTACTAACAAGGCAGGTCTACCGCCTTATTCAATTGCTTTCAAAATGCAACTCAATACAATTTGAAACTAAAGTCTGGAGAGCAATTAATAGCTTTTAAAATAATTTTAAATGGCAATTTAAATGTTATTGCTTTGGAATTGCGATTGTAATCACGATAGTTTCCAAATTAGGCGGTGTAGCCTGCAGTGTAGGCCTAAAATGTTGACATTAACCTTAAGGTAAGTAAATAGCTCCTAATATTTGCTACCTAAGTACAAGTAAACATAATTATTGAAAAAACAAAACACCCGACTGCAAAAATAATTATATTTTTGAAAAGGTTTTACTGGTTTTCATTTGACACCCATATTGTTATGGTAAGGAAAAAATCAATCCCCCTCCTCCCGTTATTTTCATTTGCGGGAGCCATTTTTAAATGTATATAGCCATTCTCACAATTTTGACAAATTCAACGACAACTCATATGTCAAAAACTGTCTAGCCGTTTGGGCTGTAGGGCGTGCCAAACAATTATACATACTTATATACATACATACATACTCTCGAAAAACATAACCCTCCTTCCGCAGTCAGGTAAAAATAGCATGTACCTAATCTAATAATTACTTAAAAATATCTTCGTACAAATTAAACAAAAAATCGTTTAGTCAAAGTAATAACGAAAAAAATTGCCTGTCATAAAACTCCGAAGCCTCCTCGATACTCAATTATACGATGATAGATAAGTACCAGTATTTGTTTTAGTGTGTATACCTCTTTAGGCTTATTCAATATAATTATTATCTTTATGTATAGCCATCGGCAAAGATCAGAGGATATGGTTACTATTTAATTACCTAGTTGTAAAAAATAGTTTAAACGTTACGGCTTACTATGAACAATCTAATCTTATATTAAGAAAGGTATCATTAAGTGCAATATTTTTTTCATTTTCCTGAACAAAAATTGATCCATTCTGGTAGAGCGAAGATAACGACGGTCTATCTCAAAGCTTCTACATGAGAGGCACCGAAATAATGTTTAACTTAGTAGAGGTAGAAGTAATACCTACGTACAGGGAGTCTAGTTAAATGATGGGATAATCCTTTATTTTTATTTATTTATTTTATTTTATTGGGAAGATGTACAAAACAGGTTACAAACAATAATTTGAAAACAAAATAATCATCACACTTAAGTACTAGTTTACAACCCCTAACATGTATATACTATTACTAATAATATGGCAAACAAGACAATAATTCTCACGCAATATTTAAACACAAGCAAAAATGAACAATATACAAAATAATTTAATTTGATCTAATACAGACAATAGAATTTAATATTGGCTTATTTGGAATTGGAATTTAAACTTAGCGCACTATTTCATAGCAATAATCTTTTTAATATATATTTTCAATTTAATAAATTATATCAAATTCCGGAAAACCAGCAAGCAGTTCGTTATGTTGACGGCACATACCTACTAGTAATCGGGTTGAAATATAAAGTGTTATTAACATATTCATTCAGAGTAAACATTCTAGGTCTATTATAATATGATGAAATCTAATAGATACTCGTCCAAATTTTGGTAGTGATATAGGCTATATGAGGTGCTTGTGGCGCAGTGGCGGCAGCGCTTTGGTAGTGATACCAAAAGTTAAGCAACCCACGGCGCGGTCGTGATTGGATGGGTGACCATTCCGACCATTTAAGTGACGTCCATGACAAGCATCTCCGTGCTTCGGAAGGCACGTTAAGCAGTTGGTCCCGGCTAATATCTGTGGTATTAGTCGTTAAGCCTAGTCAGAGGCCCTAGGGCGGCTTGATAACTTCTGACAGTAAGGTTTGTCACTTGCCTTACATACACCCCTCCACCAATCCGCACTGAGCCCGCGTGGTGAAGTATGGCTCGTTCCTCCTCATAGTTGAGGTGAGGCCTTTTCCCAGCACTAGGATCTAATAGGCTGACTTATTATAGGCTATATACATTTAAATTTGTGCCCGCAAATGGAAACAAAAGGGGAAGTGAGGTTTGATTTTTTCCTTACCATACCAATTTGGGTATCAAATGAAAGCCAGTACAAGACCATTTCAAACATATAATATTTTTTGCAGTCGGGTATTTTGTTTTTTTAATAATTATGTTTGCTTGTTTCATGTTGATTTGTTTTAACAAACACGATATTAGCCCACGTGAATAGCTAAAGGAGACAAGCTGTCGGATCTGTAATGAATCAAATCTGTAGCGTTATTATTACGTTTTCACCTACCAATTTTACAATTATAATGCCATCAACGAGCCGGTGCAGTGGCCACAAATTATACATTGGCCGGTCGGATTGCTAATTAAATTAAGATCTGGTGGGTTGTTACGGGGGCGGCGGTATCGGCATTGAATTATTTTAAAGATTTATCATTGCTGATTTAATTTTGTCATCAAGTGTACGGTGGTGTCGGCAATGTTGTTATTCATGATTTTGATACAAATATTGACTGTATCGAAAAGATGACGTGACAATTTCAGTAATTTTCGAACAGAATGGCAGATTCTGGCATTAGATAAAACTCGGTGAAGATGTTCAGGGGAGGCCTTTGCAGCAGTGAGATGATTCAATTCAATGAAATGAAAAAATACTTAACCAATGTTAATAAGTTGGTGCTTTTTACTTACATTATTTATTTAGTTGTACCTACAATCGTGACTAACTTGCAGACATCGAATACATATCCTATGCTCAAGCATAGATTTAAGTAGCACAAAGACAATATTGAAAAGTTGCAGAGAATACTCTCGATTGGCGTATATTAGATTTCAGTAACTGATGATAATATTTCAACAAAGATCATTTTACATGTTTTAAAAAATCCTACTCATTTGCATTTCACACAATTTGTCAAAGGGTCGTGGGACTCATGTAAGAAAATTATAAAATTCTAATCAAGATACAGACAGTTTAAAAATAGTAAGCGGGTAGATAGTTTCTTGCTATACTAATTAAATACATTCTGCAATAAATAATATCGGAAAATGTAGACCTGAGGGCAGCCATAAATAAACTAAACGATAATTGCTCTACGGGGGTACAGGATGCAAGTCCTACACATGTTGCGATATTTTTAATGACAATTAGCATTTTATAATGTTTAGATACTAGCGTTTCCCGGCGACTTTGTCCGTCTGCACAAGATTTGGATTGTCTATACAAACTTCCTTCTCCATGTCACCTGTCACCGCCTATGACTTTTGAAAAACGTTGCCTCTGTCCTTTTCCAATCTATCAATCTTTCTAAGTACAAAAATGTTTAAGCTGCTTGAACGAAAAAATGTTGAAGTCCTAAAAACAGGACTAGCTCCAAATTTTTTTTTTCTACTGGAGCTCGAAATTTTCATTAAATCTATGAAGCATGTATTTCAGCTTTTGCGACACAATTTTTTAAACTTATTTTTTAATAGGAGTACGTTTTTAAGAAAATAACTGAAATTATCACGCGACAACTTAGTGCTGTGTCTTACTTATGAGTGACCCTGAATCACTTTACTCAGCTGTCTTTTATAGTCATTATCAATTTTTTTTTGTCTTTTCACCTTAAGCATATTGACTGCCTCGTTGGTCTAGTGGTCAGCACGCTGGGTACTATCCACGAGGTCCCGGGTTCGAATTCCGGGTCGGGCCGAGAGTGTTTGGATTTTCTGTCTTGCAATTACTTAGACACAGCTCCGGAGTCAGGAAGTTGGTGGTGTTAACACCCCCGTGCCTCGGAAAGCACGTGAAGCCGTTGCTCTTCGGTCATGTCGGACTGCCGTCTCACCGAATTATGAGAGTGAAGGAACAGAGAGTGCACCTGTGTGTTGCGCACACACTTGTGCACTATAATATGTCCTGCGCAGTTAGCTAATCTCTGTTGAAATAGGCCGCCGTAGTCGAAATCGCCCAGGAGGACATCATCATCATTGCCAACCTTTGCCCATATTCGCCTGCGCAGCTCTAAATGCACGCAAATCATGGTTCAATTAGTTTCAGAAGCGCCGCTGACATTACTAAAGTCATTGTTAACCGAGTTTAATCAGCCCGTAAGATTTACGCCTAACGACCACTATGAGTTAGTGCGTGCCGAGGGCAGTTGTCGCGATTGATTAAGGGTAGCCGGTTCGAGTCTAGCCCCTACTCTGTAAGGTGTCCGTATTTTTGGCTCTAGCATCGTAATTTTTTACAGGTCGGAGGCATGGGTGTTTACAGTTCGAACAGTTTCTGAACCTTCCTGCGGTCACCAGAGGTGCGGCATGGCACAAGGCATGCTAGGTGTCAGCCGTGGGTGGGTAATGTTGCGGGGCATTTCCTTTGACAGTGGCGTGTGATTGGTTGGAGTGTAGTATGTATTTACATACATTCTACACTATGTTATGACTTATATCTATATTATAACGTGTATACTTGTATGCCTACACGTGTAACCTTATTAGGTACAAATGTACTCCAACTCATTAATCAATTAGTATTAAACTATCATCTATCGAAGACGGTTGTTTGATTCCCCTAATGGCGACCCTGCCCTAGCGTCGACCTTATAAGGCGTCGTAGAGCGCGCGGTCTTATATTACACAGTGCAAAGTTTTAATTTAAAATGGAACATTATATTTCGTCATCTCTCAGTACAAAGACGTGGTATGGTGTTTTTGTTTTTTTAAATGGGTAAATCTCCGTCGAAGCAAGAGGACATTATCATTGCTCAAAATGGGGCAGGTAACTCTGCATCAGCGTCGGAAGATTTAAAATATCACGTCAGCACTACCAACATTTTATTGGTTGTGATCATAACCCTAATTGGATTGGGAACTCTTCTTTGTTTCTACAAATACTACAAGACATATACACACCCTTCTTACGAGGCTTAGGAGGGCATGCATTTTCCAGATTATTAGGGACTGCTAAAGACAAAAAAACGGATATTAGTCCAGGGCGTTAGTTACAACAGTCTTACTATTTAGGAAGTGAATATGGCCATTAATAGGTATTTCCAACTTTTACTATAGGGATGATCTTAAAACAAATTAAAATGCTCGGGAAGCTCTATACATATAATTGTTTTAAAATAAAATGAATTGAATGAGAAGAATTTGGGCACAATGTTAGTAGTTACATTTGCATTTAGGTTATTTTCGCCAAACTCCCTCGGGGGCAGGATGATGGGCCAAACCCTTTTTTTCTTGATTTCGGTGATGACTCCATTGAAAAAGTTGTAGGTTTTAATGGCCGTATTCGGCCCTTAAATAGTAACATTGCTTAAACTAACAACCTGTGTCCCACCGGATGACACAGGTTCTTGCTGGATCTTTACTTGGCCTATTTTCAGTTCGCCATCGTATTGGCTCGCGCTATCGTGCAGCATAAATGACAGCACGCCTAAGGATGAAAATACAGATATGTAGATACTTACAGAGTAAGAGCCCTAACTCTGTATGAACAGGAAGACTTTTGAGGATGCTCAATGTCTAGCAAATATATGAGAAGCTCAGTTGGAGTGCGCTGAAAAAGTTGCATATTATACGTAGGTTTTCTCTTGTATTGCAGATACGAGTCGAAATAAAACGTCATTCGAATAATACTTTTAACAGCGAGATAAAGTTATTTTATAAATTTTGCAATACATTTTACGGTTTGATCAGACCATATTTAAAACCCAAAATATCCAAATGAAAAGACAATACAATAAAATAAAATGAGAAGCTATCAATAAAAACATTAGTAAAGTGCTAATACATCACCGATAACATACTATAAATTAGTATTCCTAATCGATTAAAACAAGCTTTAAAATTAGGCTTTTATAATAAAATTGAACTTTATTGCTACAGCTTTATAATACAAAATCGATGCAAGTTTTTTCAAATATGATAATAAAAGAGCAGACAATAGTGTCAGGTATTGAAAAATGTACGCAAGTATCGACAGGGTTGTCCAAAAACTTGTAAAACAATAAATACTTTGATGTTCAAGAGTTCTTAATTTTTTTTTGAAATTATTATAAGACCTGAATGCAAATCAAACTCATAAAACTTTTATTATATTTTATTAGGGAATAACCATCGTTACTGTCTTAACATTGAAAATCCCTACAATTTTTTCGACTAATTCCGAAGATACGTGTAAGATGCGATGATACGTGTAGAGACAGTTTGGTATACAAATAGGCATAATGAAAGTACAGCCTTCAAACAATATTGTTACTCCAGCAATATAAACTGTCCTCAAACTACCTTAATAGTATTTGTACCCGTCTTAACTCTCTTGTCTTCTCGTATCCTAAGGGATTCCCTTTTTTGGTTACGGAACCCCAATTGGTCAAACTGTTTTGACTGAACTGTATTTGGTAAAAAACGTCGTTTACCTTGTACCAGTTTAAATTGAGGTTTACCAAATGGGAAGTTTACCACATGGGAAATAGCCATATTTTCCTGTTCGACTTAAAGATCTATTTTCTACAAACAAAATTTTATTTTACTTTCGAACGGGACATGAATCACTGTGATCAACATTAAGAAACTGCTGTCAAAAGCAATCAAGTGGTAGCAACCCTACAGATATGGGGAAATCCGCGAAATTCCTAGCGCGGTACAATGTCAGCGGGGAAAGCGGGGGACGGGGGGATTATTTATTCAATGTAAATCGGCTGCCGCCTACGCGGCGCGCGCGCGTCCTTGCATTTACAGGTTGATATTTTTTTTAAATAAAACTTAAGTAGAAATCTGTTACTTATTCGGATGCATTGACTTTGACGACCGTCTTGGTGTAGTCGTTCGCGCACCGGACTTCTAAGCCAGGCGGTTGCGGGTTCGAATCCCGCAAGGGGCAAATGTTTGTGTGATGAGCACGAGCATTTGTACGTTAAGTCATGGATGTTGAAATGTATTTAAATATTTCTATCCGTTATCCTAGTCACCATAGCACAAGCTCACGCTTAGTTTGGGGCTAGGTAATTGGTGTGTTTGTTGAAACAATTCATTTATTTATTTATCTTTGTTACCCTATGATTTGTGTATCTAAGCGACTACCGCAATACAATATAGTGGTTAAAACTCTAGAATACCTACCAGGCTTGAATCAGTAACGATTAAGTTTAGATTTCTTTTAGTGTCATATGATCAGGGGCCGTAAGGGGTACAGTATTTGCATCTTTACGTGTGTTTAAGCATTAGCAATGCAATCCCTATCTATATCATTACTTCGTTTGTGACAAAAGACCCAAAATCACACTTTGCTCTATTCCCACCGTCCATCAAATTCCTTCCTGCATTAAATTGATTACTAACCAATAAATAACATACACACTTCCCTATCTAAGCCCTACGATGGCAATCGTATCGATCATTTTTGACACACCCTGTACAGTGGGAACCTCCTACGCTGCGCTAGACACATCCAGGTATTTGTCAAGCTGATTTCTGCGCAAGCGAATTTATACCAAAATAGTTTACATGTAAGGATGATATTTTAATATAAGAGGTTCTGCAAATGAATAATCGTAACGGGTCGCGTGGATTTCGATTATTATAACTAAACCTATTAGAGTATTAAATAGACGCAAGTTTAAAGATTAGGTAAAATGCTTTTAATATTGTAGAATCGAGGGGTTAAGAGGAAATATGTTACGACGCTCGGTTGAGCCTTAGATGACTAACTTACTTAATTACTTAACTAGGATTTAAGATGTTTTAAAATTAAGCGTTTTTGCACGTCATTGTTACGACGTGACGTATATTTATATTTATAAATATTGGTTTGGTTACTTTTACTCGTAGCTATAAATAATAAATTAATGACACTCTAACACAATCTATCCATTGTCTTTTTATTGTTTTAAATAAAATTGATTTACTGCTTTTCGAAGGTTATGTTTGTGTTTTATAACACGGAAATATCAATTTTTATTTTAAATCATTTTTTACGTTTTATCTTGTACAAAAATTAATCAGGGTACCGTCATATGAATGGAATGCATTTTTAAGTTTTTTGATTTTTTTTAACTTTTTATTGTTAACATACAAATTAAAGAAGTTATTTTATTTAGTTACGCATTATTGTTGCAATGCGTAACTAAATAAAATAACTTCTAGGCTATTGAACTTGACAAGCTTTTATATACCTCGCTATTTTTATGTATCTAGCATTTATTATGTGTAACCTGGTGTGCATTGACATTCTGCACCTGTAATAAACCATGTGTAAATTAAGAAATAAATTAATAGTATAACAATAGAAGTTTCTCAAAACGAAAGAAGCTTAATAAAGATCTCGTAGTTAAATAGAGGTGTATCTATGTTAGAATAGTAGATTTGATTGCTACCATGTACGTTTTTATTTTTGAGTTTCCGACATTTCGGTACTGTAGCAAGCTCAAAGGAGTAATGTTGAGGTCTTAACACGTGAAAATAAATCGCAATTTACTTCATTTTAATTAATTTAATTTAAGACACAGGTATTGTACCTATATTGTGTACTTTTTTGTTACTTACCCTACTACAATCATAAAATATGCACAATTTAAAAGCGCTGCTAAGTTTTCTTTGAAAAAATCCAATGTCGTAATAATTGTCGTGAAATTTCAATAATAAAGTGCCAAATAAAAATAATCTTTGCCCTGAATGAGGTTATCAACATTGGGCTTCATTCATGGTGAATGCCTTCACAGATTGCTAGTGCAATTAGGTATTGAATCTGCTTAACCTTTAGCAGATTCAATACCTAATTGCACGTAGCTTATAGATTTTATTTTAAATAGTGTAGGTTTAATATATCGCAAAAACTAACGCGATGGCATGAACAAATGCAGCCAAACTGGTCTCCAGCGCGTGGGCCAGCGCCGTTTGCAATAAAAAAAAATTGACAAGTAAAACCGCCGTAAACTCATGGTAACGGTACAGGCGATAAATACTTTATTGTAAGTCTATTCGGTCACGACAGGAAGACCTGGGTTCGTTCTTTAGGTAAGGCGCTAAATGGGATTATCATTAATTTGCGGGTTTCCAATTGGTTAGTAGGATATTGCAGGAGTGAATCAAATGGAGCCCTATTTTTAATTCATTCGAATTACACTTGGCGAATGCGACTTAATTTTTTCACTCGACCCATGAATTTTGAGGTATCGGTCGACTTCAGAGGCCTTACTCCGGTTGACGATGTCCGTATTTTCGAATGTAGCTGTCCCTTTCACTCACGACAGAATGACAACGCTAACGAGCGTGATGGCTAGAGTCGAAAATACGGACATCGTCAACAAGAGTAGGGCCTCTGGAACGAGTGGGTAGAGGCACTCGTTGCGGTTCCGTGCGGTCGAGTGCAGTCGATCGAGCGATGAAAAATGTGCCCCGTTATTACAAAAACTTAGTACCGGATTTAAGCCAGGACTAAGTTATTAGCTACCCAATTAGAAAACGTTTCTCTATAAGGTTATGTCACGAATATGTCATTCATTCCTCTGTTGTCGGCTAATATTTAGACCAAATTTAAAAGGGTATCAATACCGAATGTCCCGCCACTGATTATCTTTCTGCATTCCCACGCGGTTGACTGGTAGAGAATGCCTTAAGGCATTAAGTCCGCCAATTGTACTTTATTTTTTGGTGCAATAAAGTTTAAATAAATAAATAAATAATTTAAACCTAGTTTTTTTTTTGTAATAACACCTGGGGAGTTTTAGATGATGAACGAAAATCTGAAAAAACCTGCACGCGAGTGATTCATAGAGCTCCTAGCGGCTCACCACCTAATTTGAAACCTAACGCAATATTGATTACAATTCCAAACCAACGACATATGAATTGATATAATTTCTTCATTATTTTAAAAGCTATCATTGCTTTTCTGACGTCAGTTTACTTATTTATTTTTCTTAAAGCTATAAGTACCTATTTAAATGTTAAAGCAATCGAATTAGCCTGTAAAGCTGCCAGAGTGGATCATACTTTATTGCACAGATAACGTAAGAAATAGTAAAATTTACGTTGCAGAAAAGAAAAACATCATACCCAAACAAAAGCTCCCACAGACGATATCATCAAAGCAGTGCGATGTCTGGAGAAAAATTGTCTTGATCTGGCCATCACTGTACCAACAAGTATTATGAGCTTTAGTGTCTATTATCAATGGCCTTTGGAAATTATTGACTCTAGCCATCACGCTCGTTAGCGTTGTCATTCTGTCGTGAGTGAAAGGGACAGCTACATTCGAAAATACGGACATCGTCAACCGGAGTAAGGCCTCTGAAGTCGACCGATACCTCAAAATTCATGGGTCGAGTGAAAAAATTAAGTCGCATTCGCCAAGTGTAATTCGAATGAATTAAAAATAGGGCTCCATTTGATTCACTCCTGCAATATCCTACTAACCAATTGGAAACCCGCAAATTAATGATAATCCCATTTAGCGCCTTACCTAAAGAACGAACCCAGGTCTTCCTGTCGTGACCGAATAGACTTACAATAAAGTATTTATCGCCTGTACCGTTACCATGAGTTTACGGCGGTTTTACTTATCAATTTTTTTTTATTGCAAACGGCGCTGGCCCACGCGCTGGAGACCAGTTTGGCTGCATTTGTTCATGCCATCGCGTTAGTTTTTGCGATATATTAAACCTACACTATTTAAAATAAAACCTATAAGCTACGTGCAATTAGGTATTGAATCTGCTAAAGGTTAAGCAGATTCAATACCTAATTGCACTAGCAATCTGTGAAGGCATTCACCATGAATGAAGCCCAATGTTGATAACCTCATTCAGGGCAAAGATTATTTTTATTTGGCACGTTATTATTGAAATTTCACAACAATTTATTACGACATTGGATTTTTTAAAGAAAACTTAGCGCTTTTAAATTGTGCATATTTTATGATTGTAGAAGGGTAAGTAACATAAAAGTACACAATATAGGTACAATACCTGTATCTTAAATTAAATTAATTAAAATGAAGTAAATTGCGATTTATTTTCACGTGTTAAGACCTCAACATTACTCCTTTGAGCTTGCTACAGGACCGAAATGTCGGAAACTCAAAAATAAAAACGTACATGGTAGCAATCAAATCTACTATTCTAACATAGATACACCTCTATTTAACTACGAGATCTTTATTAAGCTTCTTTCGTTTTGAGAAACTTCTATTGTTATACTATTAATTTATTTCTTAATTTACACATGGTTTATTACAGGTGCAGAATGTCAATGCACACCAGGTTACACATAATAAATGCTAGATACATAAAAATAGCGAGGTATATAAAAGCTTGTCAAGTTCAATAGCTTAGACCGTAAGTTCTTATAATACCGTAAATTCTCAATAATAGCTCCTATACACTAGCTTCATCCAAACACTCACGCTCTAACTTGCTCCTAAAGGCACATTTGCAGTTCCAATCCAATAACTTCATATTACTTTAATCCAGTTATACATAATCTGTTGTGAATCGCAGTAAAGCCGAGTTACACCGCTTGCCTGCCGCGAAATATTTCTCGTGGTAATACATTTTCATTTAAGTGGTAAAATTTACAATGTGTCTTGTTTTTACTGTATTTATTTAGCGAACTGTCAAAACCCTGGCAGCCTTATTACAAAAAAATTAGACTAGGTAGTGGATTATGTAACTTTGAATGAAATTGTTTCAATCAAAGTTTTGTTGCTAAAGTTGGCCATTCACGGCCAGTTACACTAATTAGTCGGTCTGAGGTACGACCAAAATTTTACGTTTTCAATAACGGTAATAAAAATCTAGGCTATAGACATAAGTACTAAAAAAGTAACTTAACGTTATTTTTATTCCACAATTGCCCATATTTTACCGGTTCTAAGACTGAACTGACCGTGAATGGCCAGCTTAACAGAGTAACTGAAGTTGTCAAATGTGTCATTTTCAAGCGATTTCAATCCTGAATTGTTAGCAACAGAGTTACGTAATTAGCCCCCAGGTTTAAATTAGGTCTAAATATCAGCCGACAAATGAGGAATGAATGACACATTCGTGACATAACCTAATAGAGAAAAGCTTTTCTAATTGGCTAGCTAATGGCGTAGTCCTGGCTTAAACCTGGTTCTAAGTTTTTGTAATAACGGGGTGGGTGTTTATTAAACAGAAGCTTGGGCTTACTATAAAATTGCAGTTAATTACATTACATAGTAAGTATAAAACAATGTCGCTCCAGCTGTCTGTTCGCTAGATCTTTTGAACTACGCAGCGGATTTGCAGTTTTCAATAATAGATACAATGACACAAGAGGAAGGTTTAAGTAATGTTGCATGTATAACCATGATCCATGACTGTTTAGGTTCCCCTGGTAACAGGGTCACGGAGGTTAGATGGTAGTCGCTCCACTGTAATTACCTGATCTGCCACAACCTGGATCATGGTCAGCGGACCCTCTGCCCTCGCGTGCGAGTGCACAACCGGGATAAAACTAGGAGAATTATGTATGCATGTATATTGCACGCAAGCAAAGCCGGGGCGGGTCGCTAGTTCGAAATATAATAACAAACTACAGATTAGCTAGGTATTAAAAAGCTTTTAAAATGAAAGACTTATCAACTTTGGCGACTAACAAAACAAGTTTGAAGCGGTTTTTTAATTCGTTTTGCAACATAATAAAAATCGAAACAATGGCGGCTATAATACCTAGTTAAGTCACAGAATAATATTTCGTCCCCCAAATTGTCAACTAGGATTAGTTGCACCTTAGTTATTCATAACCATGGTTTGGTTTCGGTTATGTTAGGGCGACTTACTGCCGCACTCAGAGACGTCAATTAAATTTAATCTGTGATTAAGTCTAGTTCTGACTCTTTCTTTGTCAATGCAAAAGAAAAAGAGTGCTTGAGACTTAATGAAGGATTAACTTTAACTGTACGTCTCTAAGTACGGCAGTTAGTCTTAAAGAAAGTAAATATTTTACTTGAATAATTGACCGTCTTCAGGGCCCGTACACAAGATGCAATGTATTTTATAGAGAGGTACGCTATTGCTAACAAAATATATGAAACTGACATAAGCCATCGTAATATAACATGACTTTTGCATCCATATTTTGACATTTCGTTGGCGATAGCTAAGATCGCTGTAAAACGATTGCATGTTGTCTAAGGGCCCGACAAGTGCAACTCGAACCCGCGATACCTCGCTACCCGGGCTAGCTCTCCCAACTAAGGTACTGAGGACATTTTTTTAAGACAAAAGCTTGCTAAGCCTAGTGATTAAATAATAAAGTTATCACAAGAGTTGTCTGATCGAAAAACTTGCATATGAAAAGCTTATTTAATTATAAGGTTTTGAAGAGCCACAACAAAGTATATGTAAGCATATATTATGTCGATATTAATTAAGTAAGTAGTATGTATGTTTATTCATTATTTTGTCTTTACGTTCTGCATGCTCTCACTGGATATTTTCATTGATAATTACTCTCTTTCTTCTTTTGCACCGCCTGTATCTTCTCTGTGTTTGACCTATGGTTGACTGGTAGAGAATGCTTTTGGCTATAAGTCCGCCATTTGTACAGTTTTTTTTAATTTGTGCAGAAAAGTATAAATAAATAAACAAAGGATTTTTTTTAAATAATAGGTAGGTAGCCATTTGACCGCAATCTCACCTGAAAGGGTAGCTAAATGGCTATTTATTTTTAAGCAAAGTTCGCTATCGCTAGCAAAATGTATAAAACTAACATAAGGCATCGAAACATCACGTGACTTTTGCATACATGTTTTTGACATTTCGTTGGCCATAGTTCGCTCTGGAAAGAGTTTCATTCGGCTACGGGCCCTGATGGTAGGCGACGATGAGGCCGAGGATGGGTCATGTCTGACTAGTAACAGCCTATTTACTCTTTAGTAATAGAAATAACATTTCGATGATGTAACAATGTTCTTTTTACACTCGTCAATTCGCTACAATCGCACGCTTCATTGCCCTTACAATATAAAGCAACACCAGTCCACCTAATCCAGATGACGGTGCAAGATCAACTCAATACGCTGGGCAAGTCCATTTTTGACGGGCGAGTCCATAATCGTGGAAAGTATACCGGGTGTCCAGTAAATTAAAGTTTTAGACCCGATTTTACAAATTTTTATTAAGCTGTTTAACTTAAATTGCCAGTTTATTACTAAATACTATTGTAGCCTACTCACGTATTCTACATTTTATTATTAATCCTAAATAGCATTTTATTTACACAAAACAAATACACGCAACTTATAACTTAACTTAACCTAACACTTAACTTACTAAAATAAATAAAATACTAATATAAAATTATTTATTTAGTTTCCTAATTTATATCTAAGTTTCATATGTACAAAGTTACTAGCTACTATTTACATAACTAAATTATCCTAATGTTTAAAATAGATTGTTATCGATAGTCGATATCGACACAGCGTCATCGACTTGCGGAAGCACTATGCGTTGCAATTCAGCAGACGCAGCGGTTTTCGCCACACGGAAGGTGCGACGTCTCGCTCGCCCTCCAGTCGAGATCTATGCATTGAACGCGGTCCGCGCGTCGCTTGCGCAGCCGATATTGCCTATTTATTTCGCGATCTTTATTTCGGATAGAAATTAGATCTTATTTAGGTTTATCGCGTACTGTTAAGTAACTATTTGCTCTCTGCACTCCTTCTATTAATTCCTGGTGTGACTGTAAACCTGTGTACGTGCTATTTGGGACAATACAACTGATTTATATTTATTTCGGACTTGAAGTTATTTCTCGCCCTTACACATCAACCTACATTGTCACACCAACTTGGGTGTTCACCACTGAATCCCATAACTGGTGACCCTCGTGCAACACGGATTTATCAAGATGAGCGAAAGCAGTACCGGCACAGCGGACACGGAGTTATTTCAAGATACCCACAGCAATGTTACGGAGCGCAAAAAGCCAAAAGTACTTGTTTGTACTGATCCAGGTTCGTCACTATCCAGTGACATACGCCGAGTGAACCTGAAACTTCCTCCATTTTCACCTGATGAACCCGAAATCTGGTTTGCCCTCCTAGAAGGTCAGTTCGAGTGTTGTCAAATCACTGACGATTCTACTAAGTTCATTAACGTCATCAATAACCTTGACATTCAACACTCAAAAGCCGTGAAAGATATTTTACTCAACCCACCGGCGAAAAATCGCTACCTGAAGATCAAAACCGAGCTCATTAAGCGTCTATGTGCTTCGAAGGAAAATAAGGTACGACAATTATTAGTACATGAGGAGCTTGGCGATCGGAAACCCTCTCAGTTTCTTCGCCACCTCCAAGACCTAGCTGGACCTTCCGTTCCTGAAGATTTTATCAAGACGATCTGGTGCAATCGCCTTCCCCAGAACATACAAACTGTGCTTGCATCTCAGCCAACCCAGCCATTGGACCAACAAGCAGACTTGGCTGACCGTATTCGCGAGATCACGTTACCCTACAACGTGGCCGCGACATCATCCAACTCTTCACACGTCAATCCGTCTAGTGAAATAGCTGAACTAAAAAAGATGGTGGAACATCTCACTCTGAAGCTCGAGGAGCATACACGCGCTTCAAACTGTTCCAGCATCCGATCCCGATCTCGACAGCGACGCAATGAAAATTCACGTCCCAGGTCGCGATCCCACTCCAGCTACAAGAAACACCCTATATGTTGGTACCATATGAAGTTCGGATCAAATGCACGACATTGCATTAAACCGTGCGACTACAAGCAAGCGGGAAACCCCTCGGGCAGTCTCTAATGGCGGCTGGTGATTGCCACTCTTCAGGTCGCCTGTTCGTTACCGACCGTTGTACGAACATCCAATACCTAGTCGATACCGGTAGTGACTTATGTGTTTTTCCTCGTGCTGCGCTTCGTGAACGACGATCTAAAACTGACTATCAACTTAGTGCGGCGAATGGTACAAGTATCGATACTTTTGGTTACATTGAACTAAAATTAAATTTGGGCTTAAGGCGTGATTTTACATGGCGCTTTATTGTTGCGAATGTTACCAAAGCCATAATTGGCGTTGATTTTCTTAGCTTTTATAATTTAATTGTTGACTGTCGCAACCAACGCCTCATTGATAATACGACTTCTTTGTATTCAAATGCTTGCCATGTTAGTGATGTGAATATATTTTCTGTAAAAGTTTTATCGACTAACACTAAATATGATAATATTTTATCGCAGTTCCCGGAAATAACACGCCCTTCAGGCAAACACTTGACGCCAAAACATAACACCGTACATTTTATTCGTACCACTCCCGGTCCTCCAATTTATTGCAACCCCCGCAGACTTGCTCCAGACAAACTCCAAATTGCCAAACAAGAATTCCAGCTTATGCTGAATGATGGTACTGTACGTCCTTCCGATAGTCCCTGGGCATCGCCACTTCACCTTGTCCCTAAGAAGGATAACGGTTGGCGACCTTGCGGTGACTACCGTTTACTCAATTCGCGGACTATCCCTGACCGTTATCCTATTAGGCACATACATGACTTCGCTAGTTCGATCGCTGGTTGTAAGGTGTTTTCAACAATCGACCTAGTGAAGGCATACAATCAAATACCGGTCCACAGTGACGACATACAGAAAACTGCCATCACGACACCTTTCGGATTATACGAGTTTCCGTATATGAGCTTTGGTTTACGAAATGCTGGCTCCACATTCCAAAGATTCATCGACGAAATGACTAGGGGCCTAGATTTTTGTTATGCCTACGTTGACGACATTTTGGTGAGCAGTAGAACCGAGACAGATCACGTGACCCATCTCCAGCAACTCTTCACTCGCATGAGGGAGTACGGAATCGTCCTCAATACTTCAAAATGCGTTTTCGGTGCAAGTGAGGTAGAATTTTTAGGCTACCGAATATCGGAAGCTGGTACTCAACCACTGAACGCTAGAGTCGAGGCCATCAACGAGTTCCCCGTGCCCAAAACCGTGAAGCAGCTCAGACGATTTTTAGGTATGCTGAATTTTTACCGGCGTTTCCTTCCAAATGCAGCTTCTATTCAAGCACCGCTTAATGCTTTGCTTGCCGGCTCTGTAAAAGCATCTCAACCTATCGACCTGACTGGAGACACTCTTCTGGCTTTTCAACAATGCAAGGTAAGTCTCGCTAATGCTGCCCTACTCGCACACCCTGATAGTCAAGCAGAACTCGCACTGGTCACAGATGCGTCAGACCTGGCTATGGGTGCGGTTTTACAGCAGCTTAAGGACGGAGCATGGCAGCCGCTCGCTTTCTTTTCGCGAAAGCTGAGCCCATCGCAGCAAAAATACTCCCCTTATGACCGCGAGCTCCTAGCCATATACGAAAGCATAAAATACTTTCGTCATATGCTGGAGGCAAGACATTTCGTGGTATATACAGACCACAAGCCGTTATGTTACTCCTTCCACGAAAGGAAAAGTAACTGCTCGCCTCGACAACACCGCCACCTCGATTACATTTCGCAATTCACGACTGACATTCGCCATATTTCCGGCAAAGACAATGTCGTGGCCGACACATTGTCACGCGTCGATGAATTGCAGATGCCAATCGACTTGGACGTTCTTGCCTCATCACAAGCCGCAGATCCTGAACTTGCTCATTACCTGAGCCAAGAAACTTCTCTCCGTCTCAAGAAATTACAGATTTTCAACGGCAGGTCCGAAGTCTACTGTGACGTAAGTACTTCATCACCTAGACCCTTCGTGACTAAACCCCTTCGTAAACAACTCTTCGACAGCCTTCATAGTCTGAGCCACCCTGGCGCTAGCGCGACCGCTAAATTAGTCGCAGAACGCTTCGTTTGGCCCGGAGTGCGCAAAGACTGTCGAGAGTGGGCACGAAAATGCCTCTCGTGTCAACGCGCCAAGGTTAATCGTCACGTGTCGTCCCCTTTTGGCACCTTTGATCTTCCTCGCGCTAGATTTTCTTTTATTCACGTGGACATTATTGGACCTCTTCCTCCATCTCAAGGTTTTCGATATTGTTTGACTGCTGTGGATCGTTTCACAAGGTGGCCGGAAGTTACACCGATGGTCGATATGACAGCCGAAACAGTTGGTAAGGCTCTAATATCGTGGATCTCCAGATTTGGATGTCCAACTGATATTGTCACCGACCGCGGACGACAGTTTGAATCCACGCTTTTCCAATATCTTGGAAAAATGATCGGATTCAAACATCGTCGAACCACCGCGTACCATCCTGCGTGTAATGGCCTAGTGGAACGATTCCACCGTCAACTTAAAGCCGCCATAATGTGCCACGCTGACTGCAACTGGGCTGACTCGTTACCCTTAGTCCTCTTGGGTATACGAAGCTCGTTCAAAGAAGACTTAAAGGCTTCCTCGGCTGAATTGGTCTATGGCGAGCCGTTACGTTTACCAGGCGAATTTTTCCAGGCGTCCGTCCCTGATTCCACCGATATATCGGAATTCACGACTCGCCTTCGCCATTTCGCCGTAAAGCTTCAGCCATCTCCAGCTGCCCGTCACAATAAAGACAAAATATTTATTTATAAAGATCTGGCTTCTTCCAGCCATGTATTTCTACGTGACGATGCATCGCGAGGCGCCTTACAGCCTCCATATTCTGGCCCGTATGAGGTAGTCGAGAGAGGAGATAAAGTTTTCAAAATTAGTGTCAAAGGCAAAACCATTACGGTTTCCGTAGACCGCCTTAAACCGGCCTACATGCTTCTTGACCCCACTCCTACTCTTACTTCTCCTACTACTCCAACCGTGATACCTACCGCTTCACCTACTCCTACCACCTTACCAGACCCAGTACCGGTACAAAACATTGTTAGGTCGACTCGATCAGGTCGCGTAGTTCGCTTACCTAACTTTTACCGCCCATGACGGTCTCTGGGGGGGAGTGATGTAGCCTACTCACGTATTCTACATTTTATTATTAATCCTAAATAGCTAAAATACTAATATAAAATTATTTATTTAGTTTCCTAATTTAAATCTAAGTTTCATATGTACAAAGTTACTAGCTACTATTTACATAACTAAATTATCCTAATGTTTAAAATAGATTGTTATCGATAGTCGATATCGACACAGCGTCATCGACTTGCGGAAGCACTATGCGTTGCAATTCAGCAGACGCAGCGGTTTTCGCCACACGGAAGGTGCGACGTCTCGCTCGCCTTCCAGTCGAGATCTATGCATTGAACGCGGTCCGCGCGTCGCTTGCGCAGCCGATATTGCCTATTTATTTCGCGATCTTTATTTCGGATAGAAATTAGATCTTATTTAGGTTTATCGCGTACTGTTAAGTAACTATTTGCTCTCTGCACTCCTTCTATTAATTCCTGGTGTGACTGTAAACCTGTGTACGTGCTATTTGAGACAATACAACTGATTTATATTTATTTCGGACTTGAAGTTATTTCTCGCCCTTACACATCAACCTACATTGTCACACCAACTTGGGTGTTCACCACTGAACACCATACTATACTAAAATTAATTTAAAAAAATATAATGTTTTTAAATTGAAAATTAATCGACTGTGTCATCTGGTGGGACACAATCGACTAATTTTTGTGAGCGAAATTATTTTCCATTTCGTAAAAACTTGCAAAATAATTGCTTAAGTTATAAAAATAATTATATAATGTTTGTTTAAAAATTAAACAAGTGTAGTGAACTCGCCCCTTAACTCCTCACTAATAATGTTTTTGATATTATTTTAACAATTGTTTATTTATGAGATGGCTAGTTTGGAATAAATGACAGATAATAATATGTTATAGTGGAGACAAAAATAACAAAAAATCAGCCATCTCATATTCAAGTGTAATTGCAATGTCATCTTGTTGTCATTGTCATCAGAATCATTATTAGTAAGGACGAGGGTAAATGTCCCAGACAGCAAATTTTATAGGTATATTTTTACTAGAAAAGTTAGTAAAGCTTCCAGAAATAAAGTGAAGCGGGAAGTGCTCAAAAATGTTAAGACTAACTTGAAAACATTTTTGGCACATTAGGGTATTAATTGGACTAATCTGTACCTAAAGCATTGGAAACTAAGACCAAATGAAAGCATTTTCTGGACACCCTGTTTATAAATCGAACGCTAAGACGACACTTGAAGAGAACGATAATCTCTTTACGACCAGCATAATTGGTTCAAATCAGATTATACATCAAAATCGTGTAGCGAATTTATTCATGTCAATAAGTTGTAGTATGTATCGTGTATATTTGGTCGAGGCACAATCATGGAAGACAAGACCTTCACGCATTTTCGTTCCAAAATGTTTATTGCAAAACACCTACCCCCTTACCAATAATGATTTTGGCATTGCAATAACCATCGAGCACGTAACTAATAGAGGCGAAGTAAAGGCAATTTTTCTTCGAAACTTATTAATTGATGATGATGATGATGATGTCCTCCTAGCCGATTTCGACTACGGCGGCCTATCTCGACAGAGATTAGCCAACTGCGCAGGACATATTATAGTGCACAAGTGTGTGCGCAATACACAGGTGCACTCTCTGTTCCTTCACTCCCATAATTCGGTGAGACAGCAGTCGACATGACCGTAGAGAGATCAGGCGCAGGACCAACGGCTTAACGCGCTTTCCGAGGCACGGGGGTGTTAACACCACCAACTTCCTGACTCCGGAGCTGTGTCTGAGTAATTTCAAGACAGAAAAACGCAAACACTCTCGGCCCGACCCAGGATTCGAACCCGGGACCTCGTGGATAGTACCCAGCGTGCTGACCACTAGACCAACGAGGCAGTCACTTAGATAAATTTACTTCAGTCACTTAGAGACTGCAAAATTGAGTACACTTCTTAATGCTCACCTTCACCGGGAGCCGTCACTAAAAATACGAAGACACAAAAATAACAACCCACTATGGTAACTCATCATTAAATACATACAACTTTATAATATACTAGTGGTTCCCCGCGACTTCGTCCGCAAGAGTTGGATTTTCCATTAAAACTTTCATCCCTCATTTCACCCCCTTAAATTTATTATATCGCGACAAAATGTAGCCTATGTCCTTCCCAGGGTCTCGAACTGTCTTCGTACCAAATTTCATCTCAATCGGTTCAGTGGTTTAAGCGTCAAGAGGTAACAGACAGACAGACAGACAGACACACTTTCGCATTTATAATATTAAGTATGGATTTTTTTCACTAGTAAAAGATTGTTTAGAATGTTTGCCAAGCAACATAAAACAGATTTTACTTCTCGGTACTGTCATTGCATTAGATACTGATTAGACGCGTATAATAATGTGCCTTTTGGAGCGCAATCTTTTTCTGTTCCTTTAAAAAAACTTGACAGAACATACATGGATAAGAAAAACGTCATATTAATGCAAGGAAATGCGATCGCGACACTTCTGTCATATAAATTGTTCCGCGTAGCTAAAAATTAGTTGATATGACAAGCACGCCACAAAGACTCTAAAGATTACTTTTAATGAGCTCACGGAATCCTGCGCAATCATTACTAGAGCTAATTAACAAGCACAATAATTTGCAATTGAAAACGTTTGTAGCAAAAACAGGCCTGTCTATCCCTTACATAGATAAAATAATTTAATCAGAACAATACTGCGCTACTAAAATAAGGAAATTGTTAAAGTGCCAATCGGAGCAAAAACTCAAACTCAGCGTAAATAATTACAATCCGAACTGAATGCATAGTGCATTGGATTTTTGTTTAGGTCATCGCAAATCGCCTTTATCGTATTAACATAAAGATCGTTTTTGAGTGATAGCGCGGCCGTTAGTGCTGCGCTCATAAGCGTTTGTATTTGAAACAAAGTGTGCGGTATATGATGGGTCTGACACGTTTTTGCTGATATCGCATTGGTCCATGGCATCCGATAATTGCATCACCGACGTGCCTCGTCTGTGTATCTTGGAATTATTACAATCATGCGATATATCACGTGTTTTTAGGTCAAATATCAACGATGCGTATTTGGTAAAGAGTTGAGATGATTGGCACCAACTTGGAATTTTTATAATGTTGAAAAAAGGTCGCAATGAAGTATCGTTAACTATAGTAATGAGATTTTATATTATTATATAAAACCCATGATCTATGAGTGACGACAGTCAGTCTTATTCTGGATAAGAATTGATATTGTCACATATGTACTTACTTAATACACTCTTAGGAATGAAGCCGATAAGTTAAACTGATTGTTTCTGTATTTTAAGTAGTCGATTTGCCTGTAACCCATATCTAAGTAATTAAACCATCTCAATTCATATCAAAACTTGCAAATAATAATACGACTAATTACAAATTGAAGCCCAACATTAACTTACAAAGACACCGATGAAGCTTTGTACCCTAAATAATTTCGCCATAAACACAGATAGTCTCCCGTTAAGACTTGTACTTCTGACACCCCGAGCTCGTATCTCGCGATTCGAGCCCGCGGCGACACCCCATAAAGTTGGTCCGAGCTTTATGCAAAATTAATTGATATTACGCTTACGCCTCGAAAGCGATGACCTTAACCGGAGTTCCCAATAGTAAATCTCAGGGAGCATACACAGTCATTAATACGGTGGAACATTCGTTACTCATTTTGGTTTACGAGGGTATCGAAATGGTATAAGGCATGCGTCATAAGATGCGATAAATGATTTGTTTGAAGGTGCTCCATGTTCTTATGACCATAGTGATAATTCCGAGTCTTTTACACGCTCTCCTATTATAATAGTGACGAAATTTTTGTAGAAAAATACTGGTTTTGTCAACCTGCCGTCAGGGGCGCTGACTGACTTTTTTAAACTAAATAGGGAATTCATCAAAATAAGTTTACACATGTTTAATTTATAATCAGCCGATTTAGCATTAGTTATTTGACATATTTTGTATGAGAATTCTGACAAATTAACCTTAAATCAAGGTTTACCAGCTGTTTAAAAATTGGTGAACTCGGATCTTAAATAGATAAACAACAGACATATTAACTTGTGGATGTGTAACGTAAGCAGAGAGGTATTAAGGTACCTGAAGATGCGTCACCACTAGCCCACACGACTGTTGGTAGACCAGTAAAGTAATTATGTGCCTACTCCGCCGCATCATAAGCCGTTTAGACCGTGTATTGCATATCCTGTACTGTACGAGAAAGGCCGGTAATTTCGCACCTAATGATAAACCACCTAATGAAAACTGCATGAATATGATCTCATTTACCTTAGGACACGTCCATACATATTAGATTAAGTTATCTTGGCAACTTAGCTTTCATTTGCGAGTCCGCAAGCACGACTTTAAAAAACAGTATTTTGTGATTCTAAGTAGAAACCCGAGGACTCTATCAAGATTAGGTACACTCCCCAATAGGACTTTTCTCTAAGCTTGCTGAAGATACTTTTTTTTTTCACTGTAAATAAAGTCAACTTCACTGGTTTATCACTGTGGGTCGCTCATGGCGATTAAATAATTATTGATCTCTGCTAGAGTATTACATATTTATTTATGCGTATTTTGTTTAGTAAGCGTACCTGTCATTACTCACAATATGTCTTGTCGTAAGCATCAAAAACTCTGATTGTTTTTCTTCTTTACTGTCATATACCGTGACCATTATGTGGAATGTCACACACATCAATGACTTTCTTGGCAATTTTAATGGAGTTGCTTGTCTTTTCCTTCCTTTATTGCCTTCTCTTATTCACACTTTGTCAACATCCACCTAGTATGCAGGTTACTCATAATTATGAAAGGATTATTCTTCTAATAGTCGGGATATTTTGTGACGATAGCCCATATACGTAGACACAGGCATTAGCTTAGCCTGGGATTACCTATATTTCGATGAACTATAAAACATCCATTGTGTCGCTGATATTATTTAGACCTGAGTTTATCAATCCTTAAACAGCCGGTTAACGTCGATTGACGGTTAATTTAACAGAATTCTTACACAAAATACTTATGTCAAATAATTCTAAACCGGCTGATTAAAAAATAAACATGTGATGGTGAACTCCAGGCTAAGTTCATCATCATGTGACTTTTGCGTTAGCGAAGTTCGCTGTAGAATAGATTGCATCTTGTCTAGAGCCCTTTGCCTTTGTCTTAAGTCTTGATTGTTACTTATTATCAACACAACAGTTTCAAATAATCTAACTAATTTGACATTCACTTTTTATCTCATCTAAGGTTGTGGCTTGTGGTTAAGCAAGTAAAAAACGACCTTATACGAGGCACTTTAATTAATCTGTAGTATCAAGCCCTAACATTGTAAGTGAAGTTTCTAGAATATTCCGGAACAAAAACCTAGCATCGCCCCGGGGCATGGTGCAACGTAATTTGCGATAGCCACTTAACTAAACTTTATAGTTCCTAGCAACTTGTCATTTGCCTGATTATCCTCATTGGACCGCAGCGTAACAACCTGATCTAATAACGGAGAACACGAAGGATTTTGAGTTTTAATACTCAGACTTAAAGCTGCGATCTTTCAGCAAGGGTAGAGTATTGGAATAAAATAGGATTTGTATAGTCAGCATGCAATATATGCTTAACACTTTCCGATTTGATTTGGAAACAAAAAAATACTAAGTTTAAATTACAATGATCGTCTATCTTACTTTATTTCGTTTAGTAGGTACTAACCTGCAACCATTCACTAGCTAGTACAATTCCGCTAGGCTAGCTAGTACAATATATATGGTTATTATCACCCGCTAGTATAGTTTTAATTAAACCTGCAAGCTACATGTGTACACAAAAATACTGCACTAAAAAGTATTTTCAGTCAATACGGATACAAGTTGTGTGTATGAAAATATTAATTATAACATTTTGCATCTCATCCTTAATGTGCCCCCATATCATGTAGGTGAAAGACTCCCAATCCCAAACTGCGTTTGAGAAAAAACTGGCACAGAAATGATATATTTTTTAGTGCTGACTGTATATTCTGAAGCGCAAAGTGGCGTCTGTAAGGTAAAGAGCTGTTTCGCGGACCACACAGGTCGACCCGGGTTGTTAGTTATAGAAATTGCAGTTTTATTAGTCCAAAGTATAGTTTTTCCAACAAAAGCCTTAAGCTGCGATCAGAACGAGTGAATTTTGCTTAGAAATTGGTCTAAGAATATCAGAACATTGCACTTCTAAAGGCATATAGACACGTTATAGACTACAGGCCCATGTCCAAAATGGATGGGTCATATGAACCACCAGGTGACATCTATAGGACGATATAAGAGCATAAAATAATAAGATTCAGCACTATGCTGTCACTTGCAAGCTGTCCAACTGAGTGCTGGTGAGAATTCAAAAGTGCAGGAGACAAGGAGTAAGTACATTTTGGTCATATATTTTTGTACGGCATTTTTACCATCGATAGGTCCATGAAAAATAATAAGAAACCGCGCAGTGCCGTAAAAAATGGTGCGCCACAAAGACGGTAATTGTTTTTTGAAAAAATAAAAAAAAAACATTTGGACATGGGCCTGTAGTCTATTATGCGAGTTTATAAAAATATTGGCCATACATAACACACAAACAATGTCAATGATTGTCTGTTTTTCTTTTTGATCGATTTTTGACAATGTTTACTTGTAAAAAAACAAACAAGACTATACAAGTAAAAATCGTAATTTTAATAAGACACTTTAGAAAGCTTTTTGTTATCTGTGACAAAGCCTTCGAACACGATCACGACCTATCATTCAAATAACAACCAGATTAAAATAATAGAGCACAAAACTGGCAGTAGCCAGAGTTAGGTATATTTATTTTATTTATTTATACAAAGAATACATTTTTGTTAGTAAATAGTGTCTTAAAGCCTATGTTAGGTTTATCTAGACACTACTAATTGTCTTTATACAATTACAATTAGCATGATTGTTATTGAGCGAGCGCGCACAGCTACATATCAAAACTTACTATAATATTGAGGATATTATAACCTTTAAAATAGTTCCTGTAAAGTTTTGATTTTTACAAAAATGCGATACTGACGCAACGCAACTGACCTTTTGACTTTTAGATTAAGGTAAAAATCCAAAAAATAAAAAGTATTATTTAAAAAAAAATGGTGAGCTATTTTTAGGTATGCGTTTGTCCTCATCATTATGTCAAGATTTTTATATTAGTAACCTAATTGTGCTTTGTAACACTTTTTACTGGTTTCTGTTTTATCGCTTCGAAACCTTAGTTTGAAATGTATTTTTTTTTAATTCTTTCCAGATTGATTCGGGATTGGATCACCATTCGTGAAGGCACAGGGCTTGAGGTAAGTGTAACTTATATTAAGTATTGCCATTTTCTTTTACCAAACAAGTGAGCGTAAGCGTAGTAAGTTTTACAGTAAGAACTCGACCAAGCCTACTAGACAACTGTTGTTACTGAACGTAAGTTGACAACGAATACAACGAAATTACTAAAGCAAATTAATAAATAAAAAATTGATAAATTGTTTTAACAAACACTCCAATTACCTAGCCCCAAACTAAGCGTGAGCTTGTGCTATGGTGACTAGGATAACGGTTAGACATACTTATATACATTTATAAATATCCATGACTTAGGTACAAATGCTGGTGTTCATCACACAAACATTTGCCCCTTGCGGGATTTGAATCCGCAACCGCCTGGTTAAGCAGTCCGTGGCGCGAACCATTACACCAAGACGGTCGTCTGACAGTCGAATGACTTTCGACGACAAATACAACGAAACTACTAACGGAATTATAAAGCAATATTGTTACAATTTAGATGAATTACCTAAGTTTATTTTAACACCATTGCTTTTTAATTTCCACCGGTATTTTCGATGTATTCGTCGTGGAAAGTCGTTTGACAGTTCTCTAGATGGCTTGGTCGGGTAGGATACGTACAAACTTACATTAATGCAACATAAAGTGGCGAGTTAACCGCACAAGTGTGCTTTCCATCATGGCGGATCAGATACGCCATTTTGGTTGCCATGACAACGGGGGCGGCCGCGGCGTCTTTGATTTAACACGCGCCGTTTTTGTAGTGCGAATAATGGAGGGCTAGGAATAGGGTTGGCAGGCGTTATCTTAACTCTCCAGTCAAGTTTAACTTCGCTTAGATATGTTTATTTTTGAAGAATGTAGTGCAGTATCTTCACTTACAGTTGCCGTTAGCTGTTTCCTCTTAAATCTTATCTAATTATCATAATATTGCTGCTTCCTTCATACTGACAAATAAATTCTCCGCATATTGTTGTTACGAGAAAATACCGGTCGGTTGATATTTCAGTGATATATTACAGGAATACACATACCTGCAGAATTAGCGGCACAAAAAAGGCAACATATAAAAATTATTAAACGTAATTATTAAAGTAACTAACCATTTGGTCATTATTACGACATCAACTTTTAAGTTTTAATTATATTAAATTAAAAAGCAGCCTTTTTTGTTCCGCTGATTCAGACAGTGTGTGTATTTAGTTAGACAAATACAATATAGTCCGGTACTTAAGTGAGCCCTGTAAGTAAGATAATAATGTTAAGAACATTATAACTATAGACAATGTCATTGACATTTATGAATAATTTTCATATTCTTTATTATTGTAACAATTTTCAACGTCGTATAAATAAAATCCCATAAAGTGTATCTGACCTATTGAATTGGTAAAAATAGTTAGCAAAAAAATTATATAAAATTACCCATACCGCGATTTCAGTTTTCTAATATTTTTACAACTTAAAAAATAATTAGTATTTTTATAACTTTTTTAAGCAATTACTTTGCAAGTTTTTACGAAATTATATTCAATTTCACTTACAAAAATTAATCGATTGTGTTGTTCGGTGGTACTCGAACCCATTTCCCTTCGCTATCTATATAAGAGCATTCGCCCGGATAGCGAAGGGACGTGGGTTCAAGTCCCACCGGATAACACAGTCGATAATTTTTTGTGAGCGAAATTTAATATACTTTTACAACTGACAACCCTAAAAAAGAACATGGAGGTTGGTAGAAATTGGCGAGATTTGTATGGAGCGGGGGAGGCGTATCGCAAATACGACGCACGGTTTCAACAATGTTATGGGCTGATTTGTTGATATAATGATTCCTTTTATGGTACCTACATATAACGAAAGTTAGATCCTAGTGTATCGATAAAACTCAAATTATTGACTATAATACCTATTATTATTCTAGTCTTGAAACAGGCATAGTTAAAATTGACAAATTGTTCAGTGTTCACTCAAAATTGAGCGGCATTCTGATACGTGTCAACATTTCCGGTGGTGCGCCATGATCTCAGAGAGATAAAATAATTTGAACTGATTATACCAGTGGAAAGAGATATTATATTATATGATAATAGATATTACAAAGATAAAAATATTGTACTGTTGCTCTATTTGATTAGCATATTTTTCCAGTAATTCCTGGGAATGTTCAAACAATATTTTATAAAATTGAGTGTTGTCACAGAATAAATAATAGTACATGCATTAATATAAAATCAGGACATGAGTCCATCTTAAAACTTACTGTAATAGTGACGCCTTAAGGCGTAAAGTCAATAACTCAGTTCTATTGTGTCTGGGATACTGTCAGCGAAAGTGTTAAAGATGTCATAATCCTCTTTAGCTTCACCTTTACGGTCGTAATGATCTAATTCAAGAATCCGCCACAAATAGCCCACTGGTTAATTTGGAGAAAATTGTTGAACTTCGCACAGACATAGCCAAGGGACTATAAAAGTTAATGACTCAACTGCAATCTGTGGAAATATTTTGCGCGCTTTCACCACATTTACACCCCACTGTGCGAGATGCCACCAACACATTACGCATTTTATCATCCACTTTTTTAAGTACGGACGCTGTCGTCATATCAAGCTGAGCTCTACAGCATCTTATGCAGTTGTGATAAATGCTATTTTGAAATGAAAATGTATAGTCCTATATGCTGCCGAATACACTAGTCATTGTTTACATTTCTTGGAATACGAAATGCTATTAATTTTCCCACAGTGCGGATTATAGTTACTTTTTCTCATGGCTGTTACGATTGAAACTAGATACACTTGATAACGTACTATTTGTCTTTGTTATTGATTACTAGGATCTTGGTATGTGTGTCTGTGGATCTCTGTTGAATCTAATCCGTCATAGCTAAGGAACATTTTGAAGTTAGTTATATAATAAAACTAACTTTAAATGTGAAAACAGAAAATAAAAACTTTTATTTTCTGATTTTAAAACCTGTTCTTTGACTCTCTTCCTCTTTGACTCTCTACCTCTTTCATACATCCTACCGACAGACAATCAATGTCACTCTCACTATTCCGTTCCACAACCCACAATGGGCCATAATAGCAACTTTGAAAATTAGGCAGAGATAAACTAAATGTTTTCCGTAGTCTCTAGCTTACATCATACACAAAAAAGAGCTCCTGGCAGGAGCGTACAGAGAGTTATTAACTAATCACGAGCCTCACGACCTCTCTTACCGAAGATTTAATTACAAGAGAGTGTTCGCTGCACCGCCGCACGGTGGGGTACAAATCTATCGCGCGAACTAATTAAAATACTCAGCACGATTTCTCGGACGTTTGTAACTGGGAGATGTATAGTGCGTATGTAAAATACGCTGACAAACTACTATTGCCTTGTACGGTAGGAAGTTAAACTTCAGCCAGCTTGGACAGAGTGCAAAATAATGATTGCAGAATAAGATTATGTAAAAATAAATTAAATTAAATTTTAAAAACCGTTTTTTGACATTGTTATTGCCCTTTATTGTAGACCGTGTAAATTTAAAAGTAGGAATTAAAAAAATCAGGGACATGGGATAATAACAAAATGTGAGTAGTCCAGTCTCTCTCAAGACTAAATTGAAAGTTATAAATTTAGGATATTAAAAATATCTCAGCAATGTTATCTATTTTGCAACTTATTTATAACAAGCATGAATAAAGCAGTAAATAAATTACCGTCTATTCTAATTATTAAATAAATTATCACCACCTATTTTAATAATTCACATAGCAAATCTATTTTAATTAACTAAGTACTTTACGTACAGAATCATGTTGATAATCTATCTTATCTAACATCAGAGGAGAGATCAATGCGAAGATAAGGAGGTACTTTCCCACACGAGCGTAATGTATACATGTAAACAAGTAACGTGTAGCCATTAGCAATACTATTTTCACAAACATGCAAGCATGATTGAGTGTTCAGCCGTTACGTAACTAACTCCCAGTGGTCAACAGTTTAGTTCCAATTAAAACGGGTCCAGAAACACTGTGCAGTGCGCGCTCGTCAAGTGCACAGTGGGCAGTTAAGGGAAAAAATAAATTTCAAATTATGTGAGCACAGTAGTACCTACTCACCTAGTATGTTAGTACAGTGTTATTACTAAATCAGCAGTTGCCTGTTACCAAGAAATATATCAGAAACGTTACCAAAGTGAAAGAATGGTACTGTTCCTATTCTACAAGTTATTAGATTCGTAAGCGTTTTGCTTAAAAAAGTAAAAAGTAAGACCTTAGTACTCGTAGTACCACATTCATAAAGTACTCGTACAAGAAAACCTCTTGTGTAAACAAGCACAGCAGGAGATACATTGATTATCTGCCCAAGCTAATGAAAATATAGCCATTAAAATGTAATTACCCAGCGAGTGGTGTAAAAATGGTGAAAACGTGTCTTTTAGCGCAGTGAGTGGTCAATTTTTATCATAGTACTTACTGGGAGAACATGCCTCTGAAATATATGCGATTTAAACTCATGTATAAACAACAACTCAATGTCCATTGATAATGAACTTGACACACAGTTGCAGCAACATGCATAACTATTAATGTTTTATTGGCTACTACGGTGTCATTAACTCCTTGAAAAGTGACAAATTAATTAGTCAGTGGAGGCATTAAAGCCTCATGTCTGTTACTGAAACTGGGCATTAGTGTGTTAAGCTTATAATCGATTATTTATTTCTCATATTTTGGCTTTTTTGGACTAGGTATATTTCTTTCCCGGCTGGCTTGATTATATGACATATGGCATTTATCTACTACATTTCTATGAAGAATTATTATTTATTATTTCAGGCAGGCAGTTGAGACAACTGATAGCTGCCTGTATCCAGGTTTTTATATTGTGTTGTTGAGCGTGTTTACATGAGCGTCAAACTAGTTCTTAAATTGATTGATATTTTAAGCGGAGACTAGGTACATCTTCCGGAAGCCCATTCCATGCTTTAATAAAAAAAAAGTTCCCGCATAGACCTGATATTGGATTAATAAGTATCTACGTAATTTTAACCAATAAAATGCTGAACCACAAAACCGAAAATGTTCTTGTAAATTATTTAACCTCATGCACGAATAAACTGTAGGCGCTTCGAAATAACACAATTCCTATATTATTGCCGAAGTATTTCCAAGTATGTTGTTTTCAGGTCGTAATACCGCTGTTTTATGGAGGTAAGAAGACGCATACGCAGCATGTAACCGTTTTAAAAAGATTTTGAAGCAGTAATGTAGAATGTAATGTGAAGTCGGCAGTCTAAACACATCTTTTTTTTTTAGTTTACCTACTGACATAAATGTAGGTATCTAAATTGCAAATATATGTACTATAAATGTGAAATCTAGTACCTTTTTTCGAACAATTTTAATTGACACTAATGTAGTATACAAACTCGTAATGGCGTAAAAACTCGTATTGGTAGATATTTGTAATAAAGTTGGGAACGCATTTTTTTTAATCAAGATGTTTTTTTACTAGCGAGGCACTTTTGGGCATTAAAAGGATTCTGAAGCTAACACTTGTTGTAGAAAATGAAGCAGATAAAGACTTTCTTTAAAAAGATACAATAACGCTCATTTGAAGAAAGAAAATTAGAATAGTGCCGCATAAACCCTTCGAACACCACATTAGCAGAACCTACTTGACGCAAATACTAACTTATGCCCGCGGCACACTCCCCATTCAATGTAAAGCCCAGCGCTCACCTCGCACAAGCGGGTAATTTACGACAATAACCCATAAAGCACCCATAAACGGCTCAATTGCTGCCAACTTCTTATTCAAATCAGATGTGTGAAAAGCCGGGCTAGAGAATATACGCGAGGTGCTCGAACAGAATGAGCCGAGCTGTTTACGTACCTATCAGAATAAAATGTTGTAAATACATGCGTTATTGACTGTTTTTGTCATTGTAAAGTTGATAGTAAAAAATATTGATAATTTCTTGTTAGATGTTTCAATTGGAGATAAAGAAAAAAATGATAATAACAAAGAAGATATTTGACTGATAGTCTGATTACTAAGTATCTAAAAATCTAACTTATACAAAAACCTGATAATCATAGTGGCACTATCCTATTAGGGTACAGCCTAAGTGACTAAGTAAATACTTTTAAAAATTCTCTGAAACTACTAATATAAAATAAAATGTTACGCTACCTTTTCACATTGTACAATCAATAAATAAATAAAGGATAATGTCCTACCCTTGAGTTTCGACCACGGCGGCCACCCTCACCCCATCGAGATATATAGTTATCGCACAATAAAAAAACAAAAGTAAGTTAAAAATTAATTTACTTAATTTTTCTAAATTATAATTTAGACGGTCTCGCTGCGTCTTATTCCAGTTTAGCCAACTGTGCGGAAAATATTATACCTCCAGTGCACAAGTATGTGCGCATTATACAATGCACTATTTGTTCTTTCGTACTCAATGTTCGGTAAGACGACAATCCGACGTGACCGTAGAGAGATCAGACCCAATGCCTCAATGTGGTTTCCGAGACACGGGAGTCGGGCGATTAACTATAATTACGTTAAACGTCATAACCAATTAATTTAATTATAGTTTGCCAAAACGGTTAAATAAATTATGGAACATTCCGTCATTATTCTCGTCATTTTATAATTACGCTGATACCACATTACAAACACGTTGAAATATGTCAGTGGAATATGAGACTATCTACGAGTACACTGGCATGCAAAAGTAAGTAGGTACTACACTTTTAAAATTGCAATAACTTTTTAAATACGCAAGCGATATTTTTGAAATAAAGTATTAGAAAGGAAATTTCATCTTCTTGATAAAATTTCCATAGTTGGTAGCACTTAAAAAAAACCGAAATAATATTAACAATATACTACATATTTTATGTTAAAAAAATAAATTTTTTTGAAGGTAATAAAATTATCTATTAAATTTCTAAATTCTAACTTCTATAGTTTAGTAAAATAGTAAATTTCAAAGTGTAGTAGGTACTTTATTTTGTGAACCAGTATATTAGTAACGCTCTAGTGGCCTAGGGGTTAAGACGCAAATATATTTTTATGCCACCAAATTAGTCGCTGCTCTTTAACAAATTAAATTGTATTTCTTATTAAGCATGTGTTTCCTATTAAACATTTTATTTATGGCACGGAAAAAATGCCTGCAAAATTCCATGGTGGTGATCTTTGGCGCTAATCGGAGTTTTCTTAATATGGCACTTACTCGTACTTGAAATTTCATCGCAAAGACTTACTTGTGTTACGGTTATTGCTATATTTTTTTTAACTGTGTTGTATGAACTAAATACCAGTGAGAGTAATAGTAAAATTAAAGTTATAAAAGACTCTCGAAATTGCGAATAATATGTAGTTTAAATATGTCAAAAGCGACTGGAAATGCTTCGTGTAAATAGCTCATTAGTAACAATGTCTTCGCATTCCGGGCTCGGCAAACTTGGCTGACACTTGGTCGTGTGTCTAGATATAAGTAGTGAAAAATAGAGTAAGATTGAATACTTAAGTTTTGGCTATTTTAAGACCTGTTTTCACTAAATACAATACACAACGTGTTTATGTACTCGTATACTGGTTTATCGGACCTTGAAATGAATTGAATCTTAAAACCTATTCCTATCATCTTCTTAAAACCTATTCCTATCAACTCGAGGTGTCAGAACACCTTGTTGTATAGCATTGAGCATGTGAGTATTTGCCTTCCTAGCTCATGTGGCTTAAAGCGACATGTCGTTGCTGTAGTTTATATACCTCCGAAAACTAATTTTGACACTTATTTAGCTTATTTAGATTTAGTGACAACGTTACTTGAAGATACCTCTCCATAGTAGGTTTTTCTCTTTTTGAGGATTACAATTTACTTATTTATTTTCCATGTACAGGCAACGTTTCAAATTAGAATCTCGTAAATGTTTCTTAAAATATATTGGCTCAGTTCAAAACAGTATTTGTATTAACGTTAAACATTTTTGGTCTTTCATTTCTCAAAATAAAACTTCTTCCAGTGTTCCCTCACACATTGTGTTATAATGGTTCTTTAGCCAGTAAACCTGATACGATCTGTAATTTGTTGTCTGAATTTTTCCACTCTGTTTATGAGCCGTCGACTCTGTCTTTGGATAATTGGTCTGAGCCCTCGACAGCTACTCCCAATAATAATATTCACTTAAGCGATCTATATTTTAGTGAAAGTAAGATCCGCAGGGAACTTAAGTCCTTGGATCCATCGAAGGGTCCAGGCCTCGATGGACTCCCGGCAATTTTTCTAGTTAAAACTGCTGAAAGTATAAGTAAGCCTCTTTATATTATTTACAATCAATGCATTACAGCTGGGATCTTTCCTGAGATCTGGAAAAGGGCTAACATAGTGCCTGTACATAAAAAGGGTTCAAAGCATGAAGTGGAGAATTATAGACCAATAACTATTCTGTCTGCCTTGTCGAAGCTTTTTGAAAGACTGGTGCATAATGAAGTTTATCCAGTTATACATCAGAACATCTTGAAAGAACAACACGGCTTCGTTAAAGGAAGATCCACTATCACCAATCTCTTAATCTATGTGTCTTCTCTCTTTGAAAACATGGATAATAATACTCAAACAGACGCTATATATACCGACTTTCAAAAGGCCTTCGACAAGGTAGACCATGAACTGCTCTTAATGAAAATTGCTTATAATGGCATTCGTGGTAACTTGTTAAGATGGTTTTCGTCATATATCATGAAAAGAAGTCAAAAGGTCGTTATCAATGGGTTTCAATCTCATAGTATTCATGTGACTTCAGGGGTTCCGCAGGGGTCCATTCTTGGCCCCCTTTTATTTATAATTTTCATTAATGATATTGGACAATGTTTTCACAATTGTAACTTTTTAATGTATGCTGATGATTTAAAAGTTTATAAATCTATTACATCTATCTCTGATTGCATTTTATTACAACAGGACTGAACAGACTTTCTCAATACTGCATTAACAATAAATTGCATTTAAGCTTGCCTAAGTGTAGTTATATATTTTTTTCAAAAAAACATAGTCTTGTACATTATGACTATTCTCTTTGTAATGTTTTACTAAATAAAGTCACATCAATGCGTGATTTAGGAATCATATTGGATAATAAGTTACATTTGGACCTCCACATAGACAAAATTGTTAAAAGAGCCTATCAAATGTATGGTTTTGTAATGAGATCATCTAAACACTTTAAAAAGCCCAGCACGTACCTATATCTTTATAAGACTTTGGTCCGCTCCCAACTTGAATATGCCATACCTATATGGAACCCCCCTTATAAAAAGTATGCTGAATCAATTGAGAAAGTGCAATGTAAATATCTAAGATCAATGCACTTTAGGTGTTATGGCACATATATGTCTTATGAGCAATTGTTAAATAAGTATAAACTGCTCCCTCTTCAATCCAGGCGAAAACTCCTTGTGTGTATGGTACTTTATGGTATTGTTTGTTAATAATAAGTTTGATTGTACTGACTTGACCAATGGTTTATGTTATATTGTCCCAAGAACTGTATATAGGCGGGAGGTGCGGCGCGCTCGTAACCTATTTGCAACTGCCAAATATCGTACGAATTCGGGTCTTCGCTCTCCTCTGCGACAAATGATAGATTTGTATAATGATAACTTTGTTGAATCTGACATATTTCATTTATCTGAAGGTCAATTCAAGCGTTCTATCTTTAATATGCTAAACTCTTTATAGTGACCTAATTTCTACCGACTTCTAAATTATTATTTGCTTTTTTTTCCACACTAACTCATTATCAGTCTTGACTACTTCCTTTTTGTTAAGAACATTGTCTATCGCTCATTACTTGGTTTAGTGTAATGTGTACACAATAAATGTTTGGCTGTACAGTGCTCAGTACAAATCTTTCGTAGACCTATTATATATATTCTTTCTCGTTAGATGGTCACACAATCTTTACAACTGATACATTTTTTTTGTATATGCAGTCGCTGGCATTACGATGTGTGCGCCAACCTTATTTAAGCACGTAAATATATATTTATAAGCATATACGAGGGTCAAACTGAAAGTTCTTAGAACTGGCCACTTATAAACAATATAATAAAAAAAATATTCTAAAATTTGAAAATAGAACTCTTTGCCAATATTACTGAGTATATATTTCATTCATTTGTCATTTGTTTTACGACTTGGCGGCAAATTGAAAATTGTCTGTGTCACGTCAAAATGAATTTAACACGAGAAAATTTTCGTGCAATGATTTTTTATGACTTTCGATGTCATTTAAGTCAACAAGAAAGTTATGATAGACTACGATTGGCCTTTCACGATGAAGCCCCATCTCGTGCGACTGTTTACAACTGGTTTAATGAGTTTAAACGTGGTCGCACTAATCTCACTGATGATGTACGTGAGGGACGGCCTTCTACGGCGACGACTGAAAATAACATCTGTGTTGTGCGGCGTATGATAGAGACTGACAAAAGAGTGACCTATCAGCAGATTCGGACAAGCTTAGGCATCGGTATGAGTCAAGTGCACAAAATCCTCCACGAACATTTAGCGGTCAGGAAGCTTTGCGCCCGGTGGATACCTCATAATTTGACTAAGGCTCAAAAACTCCA
The DNA here is from genome assembly GCA_949316185.1 of Pyrausta nigrata. Lineage (NCBI taxonomy): Eukaryota > Metazoa > Arthropoda > Insecta > Lepidoptera > Crambidae > Pyrausta > Pyrausta nigrata. The sequence continues at coordinate 3,952,016 of OX438943.1, forward strand.
TCGTGTGGATTGGTGCCGTAAAATGATTGAAAGATTTAACGGAGGTGACTCAAATGCTGTGTTCGACATACTAACAGGTGACGAAAGCTGGATTTACTGTTATGATCCTGAAACCAAAAGACAATCTGCTCAGTGGGTGTTTCCTTTCGAGGAGTTGCCAACTAAAGTGAAGAGAGATCGAAGTGCGGGAAAAAAAATGGTGGCCTCGTTCTTTGGAAGGATAGGTCATTTCGCAACAATTGTGTTAGAGGATCAAAAAACAGTTTCTGCAGAATGGTACACTACCAATTGTTTGCCACTTGTCTTGGAAAAAGTTCGAGAGAAACGACCTCGCAGTAGGATCCTCCTTCACCACGACAACGCCTCGTCGCACACCGCCAAGCGAACGATCGACTATTTGGCGACATCAAACGTTGAATTACTGGGTCACCCGCCGTATAGCCCCGACCTCGCGCCTTGTGATTTTTATTTATTTCCAAAAATTAAAGAAAAACTTAAAGGAAAGCGGTTTATGAATGCTGAAGAAGCGGTGGCTGCGTATCGCGATGCCATTGAAGAGACCCCTAAGGACGAGTGGGCAAAGTGCTTTTCCCAGTGGTTCCATCGCATGCAGCGGTGTATTGACGTCAATGGACAATATTTTGAAAAGATATAATAAAACTAATAACTGGCTAATGTAATCAGTTTTTGATTTTCTAAGAACTTTTAGTTTGACCCTCGTATATATAATTTTAAAGTTCTACACATTTTACTACTGGTGACTGCACCTTACTACTTTTGGTTAGCTGTTGTTGCGCATCGCGTCCGATAACTTATTTTTAATTTGTATTTGTTAATATGTGGACAGTGTGCTGACTGCATATTTATTAACTATTACTTAGGCCTAAATTTTTGTTTTAAGATACAGTATGTAGTTGTTTGCTATCCCAAATAAAGGAAAAAAAAAAAGAAATATTACTTTGAAATCATATATTCCATAATATTTTTATAAATATTTTTATAAGGTTATGATTTCAATGACTACTATTAATATTATCTACAAAGTTTTAACCTTTCGAAACATTATAAGCATTTGTGTAGGACGATGATCTTGTCGGCAAAACATTTTCTTTGAACCAGTAAGCTAATTAGTGTCATGTGATCATGACTATATTTAGAATTGATAATAATAGGGTTGTAACAAGCAATTACAGAACGTAAATGCTAATGATTGGGCTTAATTTATAATTGCCCAATTAATGCTGTTTGTTCTTTGAAAATGAGCTTATGTTACCAAAAACAGTATTGCATTTTAAAATGTCTGATATTGTACTCGCACTTATACAATGTAACACGGAATTATATCATTTTGTATCTATTTTATACCGTCTTTTTAATCCTGAATTGGGCTAACCCTCAATTGTGCTTATGGCTTGATTTATTATTTAAGTGCAAAATTAATGCAATTAGGTTTATTTGGTATAATCATCATCATCCAATTTAAGAGCTAGGTTTTGTCGGTTGAGTTTTATCCATTCCTCTGTTTTTCGCCCATCTCTTGACCTCCTGATACGACCCTACATTTATCTTCTCTTTTATTGGCTGCATTTTTGGTTGACCTCGCTTTCTTTTTCCTTCCCTTTTTGTATAGTATCAACTCGTAAATTAAAAAAAAAACACTTCACTAGATGCGTTTGACTATATTTTTTTACCTACCTGTTGCTCATAATTATGCATATATGTATGACATAGTATGCAACCTTCTTTTTGCTGTAGAACATTTAATAGGCTCGTCAAGCGGAATCCAGAATTAAAAATAACTTGATACAAAAAGGTCAAGCTGCTAATCGATTATGAATTAAATAAGTTACGAAAAAATCGTAAAAATGTTTATTCATACGATCTCCTTGGAGAGATGAACAATCAAGTCGTTACTTTTAATGACGTAATAACGTACTAACTGCGAAACTGATGAGTGCAGTGTGTTATCTAAACGTGAGTACACAGTGCTCATGGAATTCCTGGGCTCGATTCTAAAGCGAAAATGCCTCAATTTACACCACATTATTTTTTCGTCCTAAGAATTTTTAGGCTTTTTTTTTCTTTCTCATCTTAGAACCAACTGTCAATTCTGAAAAAATAAAATCAGTTTATTTCTTTACTTAGCTATAGACTTATAAGAAAGGAGCACGTACAATATCGTTCTACTGCTTCAGAATAGTAATACTAGTGTACTAATTGCTGAAAAAAGAAGCACCGCAAGAAACTCCTTCACTATTGTGACTGTCACTTTTCAAAGACAACAGAGAAGAGATTACGACAGTGTAAGCAGCATACTCAGACAATTTTAGGTACTACTTACTTATACAACTAAAGTTACATAAACACTAATAAGTAGTCAAATTAATTAATTAAGTATTTGACGTTTCTGAAGACTTTAAAAACTCGATATATTTAATAACTTTAAATCGGTAATATAAATTAATAAAATTGGTCCGATAGGGATTATATAAAACAAGGTTTTTGTTGCCGTTATATTATATTACACCATCTAAATAGTTCGTTGAATAATATGTATTGCACTCTCAGTGAAGATTCAGCTTAAACTATCGCTTCAATTCGTTTAAGGGAAGATCGACTGGTCGAGATAATTAAAATTATAACGCATTGAGATATGCATTTGCATAATCATGAGAACTTCATCCAAGGAGCGGAATTCTAAAACTGCTTAATCAATATCAAAATGGAATCTTATGATTAAAACATTAATAATGGTATGGCTCGTTTTCTTAATATGACATCGCATGGCGTTAATGAGTCTTTTTGCTGTCGACTTAGTCTCTACTGAGCAAAGCGCTGAGAGAACGGAATCATCCGGTAAATAAGGTAAATAGGGAGTTTTTCTTCTTTTAGGTACTTTGTATCTTATCCTATTCGTTGTTAACTACGGTTGCTATAAATAAAGTTTGGCAAACTAGTTCCAGTGTTTATTTCAAAGTAGTGTCAGAGCAGTAGCACAGATTATATGCAGTAGGCCTATCGCCCAACTCCGTTGCTATAAAATTTCAATAGTTAGGTTTTAAAGTGACCTCTGGAAATCAATGCTCCAAAATAATGTGATAATATGTCAAGTTATATGTTATGTCACTGCTTTGGAATTGCAATCGGTTATATATGTTTGCATTTTACATTTAGTAGTTTAATGCGTATGACGCACATTTGACGCAGTAACGTTAGATGTGCAAATAAATGGTGTAACGAGAATGGTTACAAGGTATACGATAAGATTATTTTTATTCTACCAAATTAATATTTTAAAAAAAAGTTTACTTTCAGGACGTACTTACACGTGGAAAATATAGTCTCCGTAACATAAAACACATACAAGTTGCAGACGCACAGGTATCGCACATACCTACACTGAAAAAAAGGATCAACCAAACTAGTTTTGTTAGTTGAAGGTTTCGTTGTAGGGAAGTCATTTTTTGTTAAATATAAACAATCTTCTGGTTATCAGAAGTTCGCAAGTCACTAGATTACGGCCTACTAGTAGCCAAATTTAGGTAACTGTTAACCAATCATTTTTTTCAGTGTACCTACCTGAAAGAGCTTAAGCACTATTAATAAATAAGGTTAATCATAATAACCACGTCATACGTCATACGTCATACAGCATAGACTACAAGGGTGTATGCACCTTGCAGTCCGTACAGTGTCCGAATGCGTGCAATCAGGAATGGGGATCCACACTGCCAAATTCTCCCTGTAGGTGGCGCATTGTTGATGCGGCCAAAGCTATCTGTCATTCCAGTACAGAAGTTGTGTTTTCTTGAGTATTTTTTTTGTGTTTTCAATCTAAGAAAGAATAATGCCGTTATGTGCTGCGCCCGGTTGTTACAATAATGGCGTTCATTTATTTCCAGAAGACCCAGTTTTAAAAAAGAAGTGGGAAACAGCTATAAGAAGCTAGAAGATATTAATTAATTTTAGGTAGTTTACTATTTACATCATGATAAGCTTCTGGATCGATTCATCGTATAACTAGATTGTGATGCTACAACACCAAAATTCCTGGTATCATCGCGGTTCCGAGTTTCAATCGTAAAATTCTAACCTAAAAAACAAACATGTCGTGTTTTATTATTTTAGTTATATCTATTAAAAACCTTGTTATGTAGTTAATTTGTATCACAAATACAACAAAAACAATTTCAACAACCAATTAAATGTAACATTTACAGTAATAAAACTGGATTACTACCCAAATGTTTACCTCACAATAAGATCGGTTTTTTTACCAGATATTTTAGATCCTCGTTTCCGAAGTTCGTCTTTTAGTTCAGGTAACTTCATTGACGAATACATTATGATGAAATAACATTAGATAGTCACGAAAAACTGTAAATTAGATACGAATGAGCCCGACATAAACAATAGCAAAATGTTTGACATAGCCGTATCCATGCTAGCGCCATCTGCATCAAGCTTTGCGTGTGGATCCCCATTAGCATAGTTGATGCGCTCGCGCAGCGCATAAGCGCACGCATAGCGCAGGGCTGGCAATATTAATAAATCTTTATTTTCTTTAACACACTTAAGTATCCGAAGCTAATAAATGACTGTCTTATGAAATGTTGAATTATTTGAAGTTATCGCTTAAAACTTTAATTAAATTTCGCTCACAAAAATTGTTCGACTGTGTCAACACTTCAATTTATTAATATTGCGTTCTTTTGCTGTTAGTTTATATTGATGTTGCCAAAGACAGAACAATATTTTAACACTTAGCTTAGTAGCTTTTGATTGTGGAAATTAACCTTATTGATAAAATTATGAGCTTGCTTATGTAAGGAGATCGATGGTTATATTATTAAGTAGAAGCTGGAAACCGAATGCTAGGCACCTTTTATCTTCTTTATTAGTTCTTAGAAGCAGCAAAGTGAACCTTTTTAAGGATAAACGTTGCTATACTTCAACATACAACAACAAAACGAGACTAAATTACTTTTAAAAAAGTCGATGACATATATTTGACAGCCCTAACAGTACAATAATAGTAACCAATGGTCGCGAATAAGCATACGTTAGCAAAACCCACGTGGTTTACGCAAATAACGCTACCTCACGGTGTCATGACTCGAATATTCTTGTAGAGAGCTCGTCAAGGATCATGCTAGCATTCTCAGCGAGGATAAGGTTCATACTTAGTATATGTTTGCTTGGTTTTCTACTCACCTAACTACTGATATGTAGTAAATCGTAGAAAGCTCTGTGTGAACTAAAGCCGCTGGGAGGTCAAAAGAGTCAAACCCACTGTCCAAAATATGACGTCGCGGGGTTTTCAGAAAGTAAAATATTTCGACCTACCTTACTGTATCTGTTACTGTTTTTAAGTATTAACTTTATTACTTCACGCCCTTTTTGGGCAGTCAGTCAGTAAATAAATAAATAATGAGGATAATCACAAGCATCTCCATGCTTCGGAAGGCATATCAAGCATTTGGGCTCGGCTAATATCGATTGATAAGTTGTTAAGCCTAGTCAGAGGCCCTGGTGGCCTGGTGGATTGATATTTAACATCTGACAGTAAGGTTGTTCACTTACTTTACAGCCATCCCCTCCACCAATCCGCACTGAATCCGCGTGGTGGAGCATGGCTCATACCTCCTCATAGTTGAGGTGAGGCCTTTACCCAGTAGTGGGATGTATATAGGCTAACTTTTCTGTTTACTTAACTAATATATACTAATTTTAATTATATATTCTTATTAAGCAAACAAATAAGTAACTCGGGAAACCAGTTTAAGTTCGGTTAAAAGGTTTAGAACCTTTCGCTAGGAGTTTTCTCATCTCAAACATACCGATGGATGATCACAAAGCTAAGTGGATCATTTCTAATTGATCCAGTCGTTGCAATGACTGATAAGACCTTATAGACCGGCGATTGTATCACACCGCTTAAAAAATAAACTAGTGAGCTGACTCAAGATATGAACGTTTATACACCGATCACATAAAGTGTAATTAGGGCTGTCAAAAGTATAAAGGTATTTTTTTTAATTTTAACATACTTGTAAGACCCAGGTCTGTACCGCCTAACGCGATTACTTCCAAATTGCAATAGTTGTAAAAATTAGGGAAAAAAATACAAAATATCTTTATTTAACTACAAGTAGTTTTTACAATGTGTGTGGGTCTCATCTTTTAAGCTTAAAAACTTGTATTAGAAGAGACCCCTCTCTACTGTGTGTAGCTGTCAAATTGAAGTCTTCTGGAAGCCGAATTTTTGTTAGTTATGGAAAATGATGCACTAAAATACCTTTAGTGTATCTTGGCAAACAAGTTAAAACTTGCAACTTTAAGTCACGTTTAAAATAATTATACTTGGAATAACTTGAGTACTTCTTTCCTAAACTTGACCCTTTGTTGAGATAACAAAGATATCATATTTGACCAGCTGTCAATGGTGACCAAATCAATCGCCGTGTTAAATCACATACAAAATTATTGACGGGCGAGTCACAATATTCCATGTCAGCATAGCATAGCATATCTCCATATATCTTGATATCAGAGGACAGGTTGATCTGACATTCATCGAGTGGTAACATACATCCATGTTATGTTACATTTCCCTCCAAATCGAAGAAAAAGTAGAAGTAGACTAAAAAACTTCACTTCTCATCCGCGAGGTTGTGATTTCGATCTCCTGTACCATAAAGTTTGTGTAAAAAACTTAAGTACAGTCTTTTTTCAAAGATATCGCTGCCTAACGGTGAAAGAAAACATCGTAAGGAAACCTGCACACTAGTTAGCTAGTGCGTGAAATGGAGAAAGCAATGGCAAACCACTCCATTAAAAATTGCCAAGAAAATCGTTGTGTGTTGTATTGTTTCAATCTACATAATGATTACGACAATCAGTCATAAGAAATACGACTATAAAGAAGATGACTAAGGCCATTAAGGTACATTTGAATCCATTTTGAAGTAGCCGTATAGAATTATTTGTAACTTGTTTACCCATTTAGTCCGTTTTTTGTGTCCGGTTTTTAGTATTAGGTATATTAAATTAATAGTAAATTGTTTTAACAAACACACTAATTGCCTAGCCCCAAACTAAGCGTGTGCTTGTGCTATGATGACTAGGATAACGGATATACATACATAAATACGTTTATAAACATCCATGTCATAGGTACAAATGCCCGTGCTCATCACACAAACAATTGCCCATTGCGAGATTCGAACGCGCAACCGCTGGCTTTGTAGTCCGGGGCGCGAACCACTACACCGCTTATAAAGCTAACCTCTTGCACACGTCCAGATTAGCTAAATTAAAGAAAGAAAGAAAGAAAAATCCTTTATTAATTTGGATTTGTTCAATGCCTATTATCTGAGTTGAAAGCCCAAATGCGTCAGGCTGGATTAGCTAACACGGACTGGCGCAGGTGGGCTTTCAACTCAGATAATAGGCCTTGAAAAAGTCCGGAATTGCTAACCCTTAAGCAATTTACAAGTGAGCCTTAAATAGTGTCTCTATTCTCTTAACTAAAAAAAAACAGACATTTAATACATCCATTTACATCTAAGTATAAAAAGAGTCTTATTGACCATTTGCTACTGTTGGTACCTATAAAATAGTGAACGACTACGTACTCGTACTTCGCACACCATACAATATCGAGGGATATTACACTAGTTGTCGTATGTCAAAGGTGTTACAAATTGTACTTCCCTCTCATTCTCACATTTCTCACGTTAGCAACTTAGACAGAGATAGCACATCTACAAGATCCAATGTCACCGAGAATTTAGTGAATTAAAATAGAAGAATAGAACTGAACTAGATTTGCAGTAGTAATATTGTTTATTACATTGGTACGTAAAATATGTCGCTAATCTCAGTGTACCGTGTACGAGTATCTTGACCGATACATATCGACCTAATGATTGATGTTTAGGCCTATTTGCCAGACTAGTTCCATCTCTTAAAAGGGGCCACTAAACAAGCAGGCTTCTAACCTGACAAGTGGCAGCAAATACTATATTCCATAAATATTCACCATGAACCCCCAAAAAAGTGTTTTCAATTGAGTTTTACAGATTTTTAACGTAATACGATCAACGTTGTGTGTTCATTGAAGTAGAATTTATTACTATTTACGTTTTAAAGAGACCAATCAGTTGAAACGACTGACTAAAAAGAGCTAGAAATTCAGAAAAAAATAAATGCTTGGATGATCCCTTTTAGACTCGAGTTCACCAATTGTTGAACATCAGTCAACATATATTGACGATTTTTTTGACACAATGCCCATACAAAATATGTCAAATAATATTATAACTGATGTTTAAAAAATAAACAAGTGTTGGTGATCTCTAACCTTAACCCATCTATCAATTACTATTATATTCTGGATAAAAACAGTGACCCCAGAGTCAATACTGACCTTTAGAAAATGTTGTAAGATTAACTCAATATTTTCCAGTTGCTAAACGCAAGCTTTAAATTAATAAATAGTAAAGCTCCATTAGCTTATTGGCCATGCTCCTTATCCTGTGTAGAGTAAGGCTTACTATCGCTATCGTCATTTGACGGTTACTTGCATCTTGCGTAGGATCTAACTTTGTCTAACTGTAGGATACGCCTGCCGTCTTTGCAGCTAACGCCGCCACAGACAGTAAACTGACCTACTACCAGGCCTGTGTATCTCCCCGCGGAGGTAGCAAAAACGTACCTTACGCGCGGCGCCCCTACTTAGGGGCTAAAACAAGTTGCGTGTCGCTACCGGCCAGCGACGCGCTCGCGCGTTTTATTCACCGGCGGCCCCGCGGCTACGTTGCTGGCTGGATGAGAATGAATAAAGTACTAGAAAGAGGAGCTAGATGGCATTAGAAGCTTCTCGTAGCAGTCAACCCTATCGCGTCGCGTGATATTACGTCACTGAATAGGTTTAGTGTATTATGAATCATATTCCAGAGCAATAAGTATGAAATTATCTTGCAATGGAATTTTGTAGGTGTCTACACGAAAATGTGCTTGACTCTGAGGCGAACTAAATTACGCCATATTGTTGACGACATTGAGTACACACTTCTTTGAATACAATTGCTAAGTCGTACTTCTGTACGAAGTACTAGTATTCTGTGCTACTACCTACTAAACTGAAACGCTTATTTCGTGGCCCCACCCGGCACGCAGCGATGCGCACTGCCTACCAGGCGCATTCTACTCAAATCGTGATTAATGTGACACCCAACATCTTCCGAGTCCCGGAACCGAACCGTTTGAATGTTACTCTATTTTAACATGTCATAATACTCGTAGCTCTTGTGAGGTTTGTATGAACATGCCATTTGGTGACGTACACGCGCTGAGACTAAAAAAATACTTCACTGGCATCAAGTAAAATACGAATCAAACTTAAAAGTGAATGTCATCGGTTCACCAGTAAATAACTCCAAAGGCCCTGAGGTACTACTTTGATAGCAGTTTATCTATGCATTTTGAATGGAAAAGTCACAGATCGCTATTAAAGTACCTTACTTTAGTAATTAATTAACGCATCAATATGTAGGTTAATCACATACTATTTGTATTTTAATTAAATAATCTTACATTTATTTACACTCTAAATAAAAACATCTCAATATTAAAAATCTACACAAATGGTTCTCGTTAAAAACTTTAAAATAAAGTATACTACATACAGTAGAGATCGTCGGTGGCGCAGTGGCTAGCGGGTTGCCTCTCATGCGGGAGGCACCACTTCGATCCCACATGCCGCCATGTACCAATGACTTTTTCCGGAGTTATGTACATTAGTTGTTTCACTAACTGATGCTCTTATGGTGAGGAAAAACAGCGTGAGGAAACCTGCACATTCAGGCGACTGCATGTGTAACCATGATCCAAAACTGGTCAGGTTCCCCTGGTAACTGGGTCACGGAGGTCAGATGGCAGTCGCTCCACTGTAATTACCTGATCTGCCACATCCTGGATCATAGTCGCCGGACCCTGGGCCCTCGCGTGCGAGTGCACAACCTGGATAACGCTAGGAGGATGAGGACTACATACAGTTTAATACTCACATTACTTTGAATTAAAAACGTGGTGTAAGTATCCACTAACTCCTAAGTGTTAAGGATCATCATCATCAAGACAGCACCATAAAACTAAGATTCCCGTATGTAAACGCTAAATACCTAACGGTGTTGTAGTAAAAATGGCATACGTTCCTACAAATCTAAAGAGTTTCCTCGATTTGTCCAAAATTCCATCATCAGATCCTTACTTGGTAACAATAAGACCACCTCAAGAGCATTCCCTTTCACGAAAAAAGTTTTCAAAAATAATTTTGAAAATGCACAATCAACGGAGAAATCGAAACATACATAAAAAACAAAAAACACGTATACAGTCGAATATAGAATCTCCCTCCTTTTTTGAAGTCGGTTAAAAAAGACGGCCTCCGTTAGTCACGAAACTAAATTATAAATTAGCACTCTTTGTAAGTTATTGCGAGCACGACCGATAGCATTAATCATAAGCGCTATAACAATAGAATGCTCATTTTATTTATAGGGAAAGCTACCGGCAGAATCTGTAATGGAAGTTTACAATTTTATTGATGGTAATTAGAACCATTGGCAGTGTAACCAGAATTGCGCAGTTATTTTTAAAATGTTATGTTATTAATAATTCAGCTGAATAAATAGTGTTATTATTATGCCATAAGCTAAAGATAACAAGAATTATTAACTTTGCGACACCATCACTTGTCAACGCCATAAAAAAGAGGGCGCGTTAAAAATTGCCCACAATAAACATTAAAATTGGTAGAGCCACTTCCAAAGTTTTGCGAGACATACATTTTTAAGTATGAAGAAAGAAAAGCTTAATACTACATAGATATAATCGGTTTCGGTCCTTTGTCCGATTCCAATAACAAAAACTTAATGAAAATAGAGCAGCTGATAACCAACTCGGAAATGTCATACCATTAGTTAATGTCTTTAATTTTCAAGTTATATTGTATCATGCAATCTGTGAAAAACTATCAAAGCTCCGTAGTTCCTTAAGAACCATTGTACATTACAGCGGTCTGCATTTTCAATTTCTTACAGCAAAAGATGGCTATCAATATTATGCCCTTTTGGTAACAGCGATCACATAACTGGTCTATCGTTCCCAGTCCAGAACTGAGACACATCTTGACGGTTCATCTTAAAAAAACGCACCAATTAAACTCTAACGCACTCAAGGTCCCATGACTAATCAATCTGATCAGATAGTTAACGATAGCGTTGTCTGTCGACAGTCTATCGATAACATTATAATAATACGGAAATTCATGCAACGTACCTATTTAGGTATTTTGTTTTTACTCCTGACGTTTGAGCCCGATTATATGGACTGTGGTCACGGGCAGACTAGCAACGAGCGGTGTCGTCTGGCCGTGAGCGTTGTTAGTGACAAACAATACAACAAAAAAGTTTAAAAAGATATATTTTAAAAATTACTAACTATTGACATCTTACTATTTGTCTCTTACTATCGACAGTTCTAAACAACCCATACAAAAAACTATTTACATATAAAAACCATCGAGGGTATTATCGGATACCATCCAATTGTTTCTGGTTATTTTTGATATGATCGATATCAATTGTTCGTAAAACTGGTTAGAACTTAGTATTGTCGCTATCATTTTACTTTTCAAACATAATACATCAAGAGTGCTGAATAGTTACATAATTGAACAGTCTCGAGCGCTTTTCATTTTAAATACGCACAGCTAAAGAGGAATACTCTGTCTGCGTCTGTTTTCCGAGTGCGTTTAACCCGAACTTCTTTACAGTGTAAAAAGACCTTTCCCGGGCCAGCTCGCTCCATCGTAGACCTTATTTTTGCTTTTGGTTAAGATGAAAATCAACATTTAGCCTATTACTTTAAAAAAAATGCGCACGGGCAGGATTTGAGTTCACGACCTTTGGCTAATCGTGCAAACGCTCTTACCATCTGAGCTACCGTGCACTATATCCACCTGTGCGAAATTCCTGGTCTCTTATTGAATACGTCATTGCGTGATGTCTGATTTAAACTTACAAAAATAAAATAAACCTGTTAGTGTTAAAAAGAAGCTAAAAAAAATGTTTTTGTGGCTGTCTATCGATAGTCGAACAACAGATGTTTCGGCGACACTAGTCAGTGGACAATTCATTAAAAGCACATGGCCTTCTAATTACGTACAATATGTGTGGGAAAAAAACACATTTTGCTCGATTAAAATATGCAGTTTCATACATTTACGCTTATCTTGAGTTCTATCTCGCGCGCTAAAGAAATTGACATGTAGTCAACGCGTATATGGAGTTAACTGGAACAGTTATGAGTTTATACTTTAATAAATTATGTGTTGTGTCTGCCGCCAGTCATTTTAGCGCACATTTGACAGTGGAATCAATCAACTGAGCCCCCCATTAGTCGATAGCTGGACGTATAGATTTGAACTGGCAGAAATAAAAACTAGCTAAAGATTGGAGTCCAATAAAAACATTTGTTAAACAAACCTTTTATAAAGCTTAAATAACAAATAAGCTCTTGTTTTACCATAAACGTAACGCAATAAGAAAACAAATCTATTTCTTAATACTAAATAAATAAATTGTTTCAACAAACACACCATTACCTAGCCCCAAACTAAACTTGACCGTTATCCTAGTTACCATAGCTTGTGCTATGGTGACTAGGATAACGGATAGACATACTTATATACATTTTTACACATCCATGACTTAGGTACAAATGCTCGTGCTAATCACACAAACATTTGCCCCTTGCGGGATTCGAACCCGCAACCGCCTGGTTAAAAGTCCGTGGCGCGAACCACTACACCAAGACGGTCGTCAGTAAGGTTAATAGTCATTGATTTAAAAAAAAGCTGAAACAAGTTAAAATCTCAGTATAGCAACATACTTTACTGCATTCAGCGACTGTTAGTGTGTGATTAGTCAATGGACTGTATTTGTCTAGCATGGGTCATTTTTTTGCATTAGCTCCGAGAAAAATATTTTTAAAAAGCAGTCAAGTCAGCAAATCGACAAGATTAGATGTTAACCCTTTGGAATCCAAATCTAAATAATATGATCGACAATTATGTTTTATAAAAATTCTCTCAAAACGTATAGAGTAAGCATAACATGATGTGATGTTACCACTCTTTACAAAAATGTGTATAAAAAGTATAGTCAGCAAATAGAATCAAATGGAATAGAAAATTTTATAGTACCTTTATAGTATTTTATACTACAAAATTTTCTATTCCATTTGAAGTCAAATCTAAATAATGTAATCTACACTATGTTGTAAGAAAAGTCTCTAAAAAAGTGGAATCGGTATTATAGGATGTTAACGCTAGAAATCGAATCCGATAGTGTAATTGACATTATGTTGTAAGAAAAATATCTAAAAAGGACGCTCGGCAGTAATAGGACGTGATGTCAACCGCCGTTTTGCCCATTTCGAGGCGTTGAAACGATGTTACGACCGAACGGACGGAACCCATCTAATCGAGTGACAGCTGATTCCATAATACATTACTTGCCCACCTCCGTAGCGGGGTGGCTCGCACACCGGTTTTTAAGGTGTCGTCATCTCTGAGATCCCGGGTTCGGTCGGGTCAATTTAGTAATCTATATTGTCTAGAGTTTGGGTTTTGTGATACCACCATTGTTTCAAATTTCCGTAACGCAAGTGCTTAAGCTACTTACTTTTGGATCTGAGCAATGTATGTGATGTCGTCCAATATTTATATTTATTTTATTACTAGCTGTTGCCCGCGACTTCGTAGTACGCGTGGACTCCATGATACAAAATATTTTATACTCCGCCATCCAGCTACCATGATCTCTTAGTCTACCATGTCCTAAGGAGATGAGAGGAATTAAAAATCAAGGTCAATGGGCACTTTCTTTTTGGTAGGTTACTATCACCTCGCTATCCTCCTCTGGTAAGAAAATTTCGCATAGCAGTGACACTGACTCCAAAACTAAATTTTGTCGGATATCTTTCTTAGTAAAAGTGGAAAGGATTTTTTTTAACTCTTTAGTTTACTTTATTGAAGGCAGTTTATTCGTTTGTAATAAAATATATGAAATTTTTGGTTTTAGTGTTCAGAAAAAGTCAGACTCAAACTTCCCTACCACATAGATGGATGTGATTTAGCATCTATTTTTTGTGTTCCTGTGGTGTCCCTAGCCTACTCAAGGGTCGGTTTGTAAGTTACTACTATCGTGAAGTAAGTAGATAAGACTATTTAGATTTCGACAAACTGTCTGTGGTGAAAGTATCCACGAACTACGACTTAGCGTTAAGGTCAGAACCATCAAATTATGACTCCTGAATGTAAACGCTTAAATACCTAAATTAATGCTGTAGCATATATGGTATACATGCCTATAAAATCTGAAGGATTCTCTCGATTTTTCCAGGTTTCCGTCACCAGATCGTAACTTAGAGACAGTAGAATTACATTGGGAGTTTGAAAATCAGTCTAAAGTAATTTAGCATATCAATTTTACTAACATAGTTTATAAGCAAATTGTTACTAACACCAATATGGATTTACGGTCCAAAATAAAAGATTTTTAATTTAACTTAATTGCTCCAGACCTGCAATTTGTGTGAGTCAATAGAAAATTCTCATCACGATGAACAATGTTCCCTACGGCGCTCTATTCATATCTCTTAAAGTTGAGCTGAGCTGCTAGGGTTCTATATCAGTTGCTCAAGAACTTCAATTTGTGCACTTCAATAGAAAATGCTCATCACGCTGAACAATGTTCCCTAAGGCGCTCTACTTATATCTCTTATAGTTGAGCCGAGCTGCTAGGGTTCTATATAGAGATAGTGATCGCAGAATTACTAAACCACCAAGCGGGAAAGTTGTTGTAAGGTAAACTTATTCAAACGAATAACATCCTCCGAGTGCGGTCGCTGATGACTGCGTAAATATTTATGATCAGAACAAGGATACAAAATAAATAGACCGATAAGATGCTAATAGCCTGAGACAAGACTTAAACGTATGTTCACTCCGTTTCCTTTATGAATTGGTTATTTAATTTAGGGTTGTTTACTTAGTAAAAGTAAAGAACGAAGAAGAAGAAAAAATATATATTCGGCGATCTAAGTTACCTTGGTTTAAGGGCATGGTACATTCTATGAGCGATCCACCGAAAAGGCATCCTCAGCATTAGCCATGGCAACGAGAGCAAGTACTTGTTTTGTAGTTAGATACATATTAGTTAGTTTGCGCATATTTTCGTTTTATTGATTGAATATGAAGATGGCATACAGTTACGTCAAAAGTCAGTTACAGCTATCGTCACTGCATCGCCTACTATAATATGCTAGTTGAATGAACGCCTTCTATTTGTATTAGTACGCCTAGAGTTCACCAACACATGTTTAATTGTTAATCAGCATTATTACGTTTAATATTATTTGACGTATGGAAATTCTGTCGAATTAACCGTCAATTTCAGGTTTACCGGCTGATTAAACATAAAAGAATTCGGGTCTAAGTCAGGCCTGTGTATCTCCTCGCGTAGATAGCAAAAACGTACCTACGCGCGGCGACCCTTACTTAGGGGCTAAAACAAGTAGCGTGTCGCTACCGGCCAGCGACACGCTCGCGCGTTTTATTTACCGGCGGCCACGCGGCTACGATGCTGGCTGGACGAGAATGATTAAAGTACTAGAAAGAGGCGCTAGATGGCGTTAGAAGCTTCTTGTAGCAGTCAACCCTATCGCATCGCGTGATATTACGCCACTGAATAGGTTTAGTGTATTATGAATCATATTCCAGAGCAATAAGTATAAAATTATCTTGCAAGGGATTTTTGTAGGTGTCTACACGAAAATGTGCTTGACTCTGAGGCGAACTAAATTACGCCATATTGTTGACGACATTGAGTAGACATTTCTTTGAATACAATTGCTAAGTCATACTTCTGTACGAAGTACTAGTACTTATTCTGTACCGCCGCATCTATATATAAGTTTTTTATTTAAACCTGGGTCATTCAAGTATGCTGCATCCCACACTTCGTCTTAAGAACTTTCGCAGGTACAATACATTCATCGTTTTATAGCAAAAACCTGTCTTGAACAGTTACTTTGTGTGTGTTTTTTAACAAATAAGGTAAGTGTCACCTGGTTCAGTATCTTAAGGGTTTTCGATTTCAAGATTTTTTTATTAAATTACTGAACATGATATCAGCTTAAAATCATTTTTGCGATGAATATAGGTATCAAAATACCTATATTCATCGCAAAAATGATTTCAATTAATGTTTGAATTAACTAGATAAAGGTTTATATTATTACTTAGTTTAATTTATTTGTAGACCTTCTTGTTTGAACCCTGCTTCGTGATAAAATTTCGCAATGCTTTTAAGTTCGTGAATCTGTGTCCCCTGTTTCGGGATAAGGGTTTTCACGGTGATTAATGATAATTTATTAATAAAAAATATAAGTAATCTAAGGATTTTTTAAAATGAAACAAAAATCGAGATAATGATAAACATTTTATAATGTCCTGTCACTATATGAACGCTCATACTAACATAAAGTTGGGCATTTCCGATTGCTGTCAATAAAAAAACAGCTATTTTTCTGCTAGTATGGGCTCTTATCTTAAGGCCCAAAGGCAAGACAAATTATTTAGTTAACAAAGTACGCAATGTAGTTTCTAAAATTCCCAAAAAATATTTTTTTTGTATTCTTGTTGAGAAATCTATTCTGATTAAATAAAGTCAGCCTATATAGATCCCACTGCTGGGAAAAGGCTCACCTCAACTATGAGGAGATACGAGCCATACTCCACGCAAGCAGTAAGGCAAGTGACAAACCTTACTGTCAGATGTTATCAAGCCGCCCTAGGGCCTCAGACTAGGCTTAACGACTAATACCAACAGATATTAGCTGGGACCAACTGACTGCTTAACGTGCCTTCCGAAGCATGGAGATGCTTGTCATGGACGTCACTTAAATGGTCGGAATGGACCCATCTAATCATGACCGCGCCATGGGTTGCTTAACTTTTGGTATCACTTCACTACCAAAGCGCTGCCGCTACTGCGCCATTCTTAATAAGGTCTGTTTAAAATTAGAATTCGTCAATAATTTATCTGTAAATATATATACATATATATTATTTCTATATTTTTATATTCAATTAAGTAAAAACTAAACAGTGTATAATTTTTTAATAATTGGTTTACTTAAATTTTAAATACTTGTTAAGGTAGATGTACTCTTAAGGTTTCACAAAAACATGATTATTATAAGGTGATCCGACCTTATCGTATGGAAGTGTTAGTCATGTATAATTTTATAGTATTGAAAATCTATCACGAACTTAAGAAAAAGTAACAAAACAAGAGTCCTTTGTTTCGTGATACTTATTTTTCGAAATTCCCGTCATCAATTTTATAGTTTTTTTTTTTAAATTACGTTTATTGACTATTAAGTGTCCTAAATATAGTATTAAATATACAAAAACAAGTAAACTAAATCAAATAGAGAACAAAATTATGTTGGTCGTACCTATGTGAATTTAGCTCAAAAATGCGATTTCTGGTCACCCTTTAAGTCTTATTGTACAAAATCTAGTGAGCAAAACATATACCGAATTTAGCTCACATAAAACTTTATTAAATATACAATATGTTTTTGTTATTTAAATTGAACATAATTCATTATTTTATAAATACATAGGCAATGAAAATGTATTCTGAATATCCCTGTTTCGGCAGTGTCACGAAATAGCGGACACACGAAAAATAAAAAGACCGTTATTTCGTGAGTCGATTAATTGGATTTTAAAAGAAAACCTATTATTGCTTAAAACTTTTTTTATATTGAATCGATTGCTAAAGGGCAATGTAATGCACTATTAAAAGTTAGACTGAAATGGACTTATCTTGTCTTCTCTGTGAGCTTAACAATTTCGGGCGCCAACCTTACGCGTCACGGAACATACGCGCGCTGAATCGAGGCTTTTGGCTGACTGAGCGTTTTAAGCATCGTATTGCTCTCAGTTCAGTTTCCAAAATGTTGATACTTCTTTTCTTAGACAGCTTAGAGGATAAAGATTTTTTGCCAATGTATAATTTAAACGAATATTTCTTATATTTCTTATTTTTCGCTCCAAAAGAAAAACTACCGAACCAACGTACTATCACGAACCAGTGGACAGTTACCTTATTGTGATTTTAACCCCAAAGCTGTCCCCGATTGGACATCCCAATGGCTGCTTTCATGTCGACACCCGCTAACACTCCGGGATTCCTGAATGAGCTGTACATTAGGCCGAGACCAGACAGCTCTATCGACGCATTCATTGTGTCAACAATGCACATTGCACAGTGTGCATCCAGCCGTAAGTTACAGCTCAGGTGTCCAGAGGTGCGACTTTCTAATGCGCTTTAACTGTAAATGAAGATTTGAGAAAGATTGATTGATAAAATCATTAATTTATGAAGTAAAACACATCGTCGTACACATCGTCGGACTTCAAGTTTCGACCGTGTAAAAAACATGCATATTTTTGCGATAATATTGTACGTTTCTCTGTATAAAATGCGTAATATTTTTTTCTACTGCTCGCGGCAAAGTAAGAAGACAAATAATTATATTTTTAGTCTTTCGTGAGTTCGTTCAGTGTGAAAGACTAAAATATAACTACTTGTCTTACAAAATATTACGTCTACACAAAGTTTTACGTCTTTCTTTCTTATTATAAATATAATATGGTGACCGTGTCCACATGGAAGGTATATCGAATACTTTTCAAATCACATGTATTTATAACTTTATGGTCGTACAACTTAGGCTTAGAGCGCGCATGCTATGACATGACACTAAACTCTTTATTGCTAAATATAAACTATCGTCCACCATATTTGCAAATATTTTTGTTTGTATGATATTTGTAAAAAAAACGCGATAAATATTATACAGTGTGCAACACATCAAGTTATCCAAATTTGTCAAAATATCTCAAATCATATGGAACTCTATGTGATCAACATAAGATTGAAAGAAAGTTGCGGAAATTTGACAAATCAGGGTTGATGTGTGACCCACTGTCCCTACTTTTAAATCTGTCGACAAAAATATCTTAATAAACCACTGACAAGAAGCAATACATGATTCTTGAAATACACGTGAATTGAGAATAATAGAAACAAACACAGTGTTTTGTCAATAAATAAAACTGCTTCTAGTATGGCATTCGCCTCTCAAAACCGATTCTGTTATAATTTTCATTGGCGACGATAAAACCTTCCCATTTTAGGAGCATTCCGTGGCAAATTGTGACTGATATTTCTATGAATTTTACATCACTTGTGTGACACTACTAGGAAATTCATGAAGAGACTTTTTGGAATTGAAATATACCTGTACTTTACTGCGGTACAAGTGTCACAAAACACAGAGAAGTAAGGTATTTTAAGGGTTAGTTGGTTGTCATGGTAGACGTTAGTTAAGTTTGTTGCAGTACTTATAAGTTACTAATATAATATACTTACTTATTATATTACACAGGTAGGTAATAATATATTTCCAACAGGTTTTAAAAATGAATCCTTTTATCCCGAGTTCACGCCATAACTAATGTAACAAATCAACATTAAAAAACAATTAAGTTCAAATAAGGTTTTAAACAGAGAGAAAAAATGTAAAAACAAGGGAGGAAAATACCAGTAGTAACAACTGAAAATACACACATCAACACTGTCTAGGGATATACAAAACATAGTACCTATTATTATATCCAAAATATCCCTAGACAGTGTTGATTAGTATATGTCAGGATTAGTATAATATATGTCAAAGCGGTACGTAGTTCGCCTAGCCAGCTATGTAGTTAAAAATGAAAAATACGACAATCGCATGAACATCAGAGGTATGTCAAGTGTCCACAAGAAGCCGTAAAGGTAAGAAAATGATGAAAAATCAAAGCTACCGACCCGATTTATGATTTCAGTAAACATTTATGTGCGCGTAACTTCGACCGGCGATCATTAATTTTATGATAAGCGAGTGACTTGAATGGGATCTAGATGTGTTTTTTGATTCATTTTTCCTCGAACTAGTGATGTCAATAAGTCTTTCGATGATATCAGCGCTCTTAGAGGCTAGGAGTATTTTATCGGAATTGCACTATACGTATCAGTACGCTCAGAGGCGGAGAAATAAACTCACAAAATGGTTACATTTGATAATAAATTTACCAATACCAATTAATACTTATAACTAGTCTGTATAATACTGCTGAAGAATTTTGCAATCTCATCATTGTCAAATTTTAAATTCTATAAAATAAAATTTAATTGAATTTCGACGTCGAGGTTTAAGTTTTAGGAGGCTATGCAGTCATGATTTTCAATTTTTAATTTAATTTAACCTAAGCTATCTTTAAGATAATGCATATGGACCGGCCTAATATGTTTATATAATTTATCTAATACCAAATGATCGATAAGAATAGTATCGACATGTCTACACCAATACATACGTGGGTATTGCAGGTGCACGGATGTGGTCCGTTCAGCTCATGTTTGGAGGTGACGAATGGGCGGCGGGCAGACCAATTAATAAATAATATTTATTGCACACACATCTGTGACTTATCCTTGTGTCCAACCCACGGATGAGAAAAAAACGTCGATGGTCCAACCACGAGATTGCACATTATTTTGGGTGAGATTCCTTGAAATTAGTCAGGTTATACATTTTTGTTGATAGCTATATTACAACTAAATAATATGCCCAGTGTTTACCCTGGCGTGCCTGGTCTGAACGTGCATGTGTTATTTTTTCTACAATTTTCATCAGTATGTTTGTTCATGTTTTTTCTTCCGATTGTCTATTTGACTTATCTTGTACAATCCAGCAGTGGAAACGCATAAGGCTAGTGTGTTATTATTTTAATATTTAGACTTTAAGAACTATTGTTAAGCTGTTGTTTCCTTAATAAAGAAAAATAAATAAAATAAAATAAAATTGCTGAGCCCTAATACCTGCACTTACCTAAAACACAGTCAAATTACAGTATTAACTGTAAAACCCGGGCAAGTGCGAATCGGACTTATGCACAGAGGATTCCGTATGAAGGTTTTTCTACCAACCAATTTTATCTATTATTTCTATCTACCAACCAAAAGGATGTAACCAATGCGGTTTTTGGATATTTTCGTTTACTTGTGCTAAAACCTTCCTTCTTGACAAATTTCATATTTCTAGGTCAATGGGAAGTACCCCGTAGCACAGATAATATATTATAGGTTATGATTCAATCGAACTAATAGAAAATACGGATCAAATGGCCGTATTTATGGACAGCATTGATTAAGAAGATTGACTTATTTAAAGCATCTAGGGACCGCAGACATTATTATTTTATAGGTTATTTCAACTGGATACCGCCACGCGTTCTTAAGAAAAAGGGTCTTCTTGACCGACAAGGACAAAGGAATCCTATTAAGGTTTCTTTTTTTCTTTTGAGGTACGTAGCCCTGACCTAGTCAATAGGAGCGATTCTATCAGCGGCGGTAGGCTCCGTTAGTGCCGCCCGCCGGTACTACCCTCCCACCGGAGCCCGGCGCCAAGCAGCTTGCTGTGTTCCGTCCGTGAGTGGAAGTGCCAGAACATTCTTACACATTCGTAACCTTGCTACACCCTCGACTCTGTCGACGCCGCATCTATTTTGGTCTAAAGCCAAGAGCAAACCCATCTCAAATAAAAAAAAACTCATTAATCGAGTCAAAGTCACCGACAAGACTTTCACGATTTCATCAAGTATAACTTCATAGCAAATCGTTGACTTCCTGGACAATGGTCTTATCTTTACGGTGATCTGCTAAACAGGAACTCACTAAAACGAAAGTTTCACTTAAGTCTCAATTAGGTAATGCTTAAGCCCGGAAACAGTTGTTTCCCCTGTGAATACCACATTCTTCTTGATTGATTAATGGACCAGATAAACTCAAGTATTTAGATACTTTATACAGACATTGTATTTTAAACTCTCATCTTTTGAACGTGCAACAGTGTCGTAGCTGCATACCTACTTACTTAAGGGCTCATTCACACGGGATCCGTCATTGACGATTCGTCAAAATACACAATACGTCATTGACGGATAAACGTTCACATTGCATATGGAATCGTGTTTTTTCACGATTCGTCAAAATATCCGAATTGGTGGCATCAGCGGATCCGTCACAATAAATTCACGATACCTTAGATTTGAGAAGAATCGTCATTAATCACTCTTAAACTTTCGCGTTTCATTATTAGAACACATTAAAACGGGGATTAACGCGACGGATAGTAGGTAAAACATTATATACCTTTAATTTTTGCCTGACGTTTCGACCGGGTTGCACCGATCGTGGTCACAGGCAGACTGGCTGGAGAACTGCGATGTCTACCCCACATACGGAGTGAAGACATCGCAGTTCTCCAGCCAGTCTGCCTGTGACCACGATCGGTGCAACCCGGTCGAAACGTCAGGCAAAAATTAAAGGTATATAATGTTTTACCTACTATCCGTCGCGTTAATCCCCGTTTTAATGTGTTCTAAGAATCGTCATTATTCACGATTCGTGATCCGTGTGAACATGGGCATTCAAAAAGCATTGCCGCCGTCCAAAAAAAGAACGAATCTTGACAAAAGACGAATCGTCAAAAATCATGAATCGTCCTCGTGTAAACGAGCTCTAAATTCTGATCTTAAATGTATAAAATCTTTTTTACAGAACTCGGTATTTAAAGTAATAATAGCCTATGCTAATTCCAAAACCCTTAGGAGACACATTATTTCGCTCTTACCATTATTTCGCTATTTACAGATATAAAACATTATTTTCACCAAAATACAAACAATTAGCCATTCATAAGACCTCTAAACAGGCAGAAAAAAATAAATACTGCTTGTAAAACAATTTTATTCAAATAAGATAGATAGACTCTTTATTGCACACCACGCACAGTATCAATTCACATAAATGCTCATAGGGAATGGTACAATTTAGGCGGTCTTATTGCTGGAAGCAATTTCTTCCAAACAACCTTCGGGTGGAGGACAGTCTAAAATTAAATTGGGTTGGAAAAACTATCAAAATAAAAAGAAATGGGTTAAGACTTTTAAAAAAAAGAAAGAAAACGATATAAGCATACATATACATAAATAACTCAGGCTATTAAATGTTAATAATACTAATAAATATTCTGAGTACATAAACATACAATAATTATGCATACAAATTATAATGATACTATATACATACATAAAATACTTTATACTAAACATAACATTAGTTATACACGGTGTTACTTTGCATCCTTGCCATATTCACAGAGATAAAAGAAGGGAAAAAAAAGAAGAAAAAAAAAGAAGAAGAAGAAGGGGCGGCGTTTATGATGTTAGAAGAGAGCGCAATCGCCGCGGCTCTTTTGTGCCGATGAACAGCCAACAGTGATGTGTATGTGCTACGATCGATATTGGTGTGCGTAACAGATTGTCGATAAATTAAATAATCAAGATTAAAAATCAAAATTTTAGGTCACTATTTTTTTAATAATTGGAATTCAGTGTCCGTAGTATAGTTACCTCTGTAAATATGGCAAGGATGCAAAGTAACAGCGTGTATATAAAGATGTGCGAAACTTGACCAACATTTAAAGGAGTATGTAAGAATTGAAAAAAAAACTAGAGGCGTGAGAGGAAGTAAGTTTTTAATTTGCGTTTAAGATGGGAAGAGATTCAGACTGGCTGATAGACAGTGGCAGAAATTAGTTTCATAAAAAAGGCAAATTTTTCAGAAAAAAATATTAAATTAATACCCTTAAATCACTTTACACACAGAATTAGGTTACCTACTTCTTTTCTTATTTAGTCATTGACGTAAGTCTTTGTTTTATGTTAACAATAATTGTGCGATCGCTTTTTTTAGTACCTACTTATTGTAGAATATGCCTTAAGTTTAATAATTAAAATATAGAAAAAGCATTTATTCGAAGATCGGTGAACAAGAAACAATTTACAAATTATAAAAATATGATCTACCGAAAAGGCATCCGACTCAGCATTAGTTATAATAAACGAACTGACAGAAAGTAACACGTAATTGAACGAGTCTTAGAAACCACTCATAAGTTGGAATTGAAATGCAGATTTATCATAGAGCCTCACGATCCCATTAACGGTTGCCTAGCAACCGCTGGATGCATAAATATATGAAAAAATAATTAGCATAACCGCGGCGTGAGCGCGCGTATTGTGTCAAGGGGTCTTTAGTACTAGGGCTGCTAAAACTACAACCGACTTTTACGTAATACATGACAAAGAAAGATTTTTTAGTTTTAGGCACTGTTTTTCATTCTCTATCATTACTGTCGGCAATCCACAAAAGTGAACATTTCCTTTAGGCCGAATTCGCAACTACCTAATTTCACACCAAGATAGTTTTGGTCCCTCGTATTTACTAGGACCTAATTATATCATCGTTACGTATTATAAGTAAGCACCAACTTTATGATTGTTTCTTATGACCAACTTAGTCCCCAAATAAGGAAGCAAAATCAAGGAGAGATTGTTAATTTTTAATAGCATAGCAACCCTAAACATAAAGACTATCAGTCATGACTGGCAACATTATGCTCGTTAGCGGATTCTTATCTGGTGTAATGGCAACACTCGCCGTTAGAGTACACACAATCCAAATATATCAGCCAGTCAGTCATTTTTCATTTCGGATAGTTGTGATGGATCGCACTCACTTGGCATATATATTTGGATTGTGTGCTTCAGGTTAGGTCAGGTGTGCAAAAGCTCTAAAGTCTCCTCTTTATTTCTTTTTGACCTCTTAATGCCTAGAGACCACACACAGCAAGAAAAGCATTACGTAGATGAAGAATGATATCAAAAAAAGGTCCTGTCAATTGAACGCAAGTAGCGAATGACAAATAAAAGGGAAAAAATTAAATTTCCAAAGGCGAGCTACATAAGGATAAATAGAAAGAAAAAAGAAGGAGTTATTTTTATTATTATTATTTGAATAGTTATCACTATCTATGTAAAAATTATTAAATTTTAATATTTTTTACATAGATAGTGCTAACTTTTCAACTTATAACTTAGAGCTCGGATTTTAATATTTTGGTATGCCATAATACAAGTTGCGCGAATATGACGACCCCGGTGGTGGAATACTGGAGAAAGCATTCGATTAATTATTTTGCTACTCGGTAGGAGACAAATCTAACAAATCAATGATAATGAAAATCGACCCCGTCGTTTGTAAGATGAATGGTGTAACTAATGTGTTTTTGTTTTATGTAGATGGTATTTTATTTAGATACATAGATTTAAAAAGATACTCTATAATGCACACCAAAAAATATATATCTATAGAGAATCAAACAATTTAGGCGGTCTTATTATTTGTCTGATGAAAAGGATTTAACTGCTTCGTCTACTCCTATTGATTTGTCTCAATTGCATTATTATTTATTTATTTAAAAACTTTATTGCACAAATAGAAGTGTACAAAAGGTGGAGCTGCCAGTCAAACCTTTAGGTCATGCAGAAAGATGGCAACGGGTGCAGTGAGACATCAGCTAACACCAAACTGATTTATGGCAGCTAGTGGTGACTGAGTTTGTTCCGATGCTTCTTCTCAGCACTTGCCTGATTGTCTTTGTCTTGTCTCGAAGCACTAGTAAGGCCCAAAAGATAAGGAGACATGTCCGGGCCCCCTAAGGGCCAATATTACTGATTTTTAAATTTTTGACGGTTATAAGTGGCATTTTCTGTTCTAAATTGAATAAATTATTTTTGACTTTGTCTTTGAGCGAAAAATAGCAATTGTTGATAATGCAACATTAAAAGTAATTTAGATATATATAATATTTACTATATATAATATTTACTATATACATAAACACTTAAATTTTTGTGTGTGATGTTTTGTCTGTTCTTCTCCAGCTGTGAGACAGGTGCATAAACGATTGTCCCAGTGATTTGTTAGAGCGCCTGATGGATCGGGAGCGAGCGGCGCTGATCCCTAATGCACGGGTTTGCTCTCCAATGGTTATTTAATAGCTTTGTTAATACATGGAGTGGCACTCACTTATTGCTTGTCGAAACGGTATTCTGACAGACTACTTATCCCACTTAGGATGATGTTTATGAGCGTTAAATAAACTTACGAGTAAAGTTATGTCAGCCTATATAGATCCCACTGCTGGGAAAAGGCCTCACCTCAACTATGATGAGGAGGTATGAGCCATACTCCACCACGCGGGCTCAGTGCGGATTGGTGGATGGGTATCTGTAAGGCAAATGGCAAACCTTACTGTCAGACGTTATCAAGCCACCCTAGGGCCTCTGACTAGGTTTAACGTCTAATACCAACAGATATTAGCCGGGACCAACTGGTTAACGTGTCTTCCGAAGCACGTAGATGCTTGTCATAGATGTCACTTAAATGGTTGGAATGGTCACCTATCCAATCACGACCGCGCCGTATATTTGTAACTTACGAGTATATTTAGATAGATAGATAGATAGATACTCTTTATTGCACACCACACACAGTACAATTAACATAAATGTTCATAAAGAATGGTACAATTTAGGCGGCAATTTGTTAATTGTAAGCGGCGCAATGTGATGCGCAACACAGGGAAACGGCTAGAAATTAATAAATATAATTATCGGACATTAACCATGTAACCTTGATCCAAAACTGGTCAGGTTCCCCTGGTAAACAGGGTCACGGAGGTCAGATGGCAGTCGCTTCACTGTCATTACCTGATCTGCCACATCCTGGATCATAGTCAGCGGACCCTAAGCCGTCGCGAGCGAGTTCGCAACCGGGGTAACGCTAGGAGGATGATAATTGGACATTACATACCTACATAGCTCTGATCCCAAAGTAAGTTTTTAAATCGCGTGTATTACGGAAATCAGAATCAACGATGATACCACAACCACCCAGATCCATTGACAATATAGAAAATATGGTGTTCTAAATTGATCCCTAGGGTTCGAACCTCAGAGATGGCTACATAATGAAAACTGTCATGCAAGCCACTTGACCATGGAAGTTATCAAATATCGTCTGGAGAAATGATACACATATCGCAATGAATAAATAAAATAAATAAATAAATTGTTTCAACATACACATCAATTACCTAGCCCCAAATTAAGCTTGAGATTGTGCTACGACGACTAGAATAACGGATAGACATACTTATATACGTTTATATACATCCATGACTTAGGTACAAATGCTCATCACACAAACATTTGCCCCTTGCGGGATTCAAACCCACAACCTCTGGTTTTGTAGTCCGGAGCGCGAACTACTACTCCAAGAGGTCGTCGAATGATTTGATTTGATACAGAGTAAGATCCGTTTCGCACTACATTCGATCCGAATTCGATCCGAGCCTGTCAAAATTCGGTCGAGTATCGTCGTAGAACTATTTGTATGGCTACTTACGCATTCCGTCAGACATTCACGGCACGATTTACATACTTTATAACATCGAGCAAGTGCGAGTCGGGCTCGCGCATTGAGGGTTCCGTACTAACAAAGGTTTTTTTCTACGATATAACAACAAATTTACGGTTTCAGACTTTTTTCCCTTACTTGCGCTGTAAGACCTTCCTTCTTGCCAAATTGTATGATTTAGGTATATGGAAAGTACGCTATAGGTTTCGATTCCCTTGCGAAATGTTAGAAAATACGGCTAAATTGGTCGTATTTTATTTGATGGTAATTTTAACTTGACGCGTTTTAACAGGCAGACAGACGGACAACAAAGTTATCCTATAAGAGTTCCTTTTTTCCTTTAGAGTTTGAGAGGTACAGAACCAAAAAAATGGCGTAATTGGATGGAATCGGATGGGCTTCAGATATGACGTAGAGCGGAACAGCTCTAAGAACCCAGATCTTATCTAGGAATGGAACAATCTTCCCTAGATGGTAGACCATCTAGGGAAGATTGTTCCATTCCTAGTTGATTGTTCCATATCTCAGTGGTTACAGTGCCTTCTTGATTGTCCCTTCTGTTTCTTGGAGTTCGTTCGTGTTCCCTCGACAATATGCCACGGAAGCGCTTGGGCCAATTATTCAAGGGGACGCGCTAACAAACATTTGAATACATTAACACACAATATATTCTGTTGCGGTACCACATAACATGGCCTCTAGTAGTTATGACTGCAGTGAATAGGGACATGAGAAAATTTGGCGGACGACATTACACTAAGTTATGCTATAAAGCATCCTATGCATTTGTAATACGTGCAATTTTACAACGCAAGTATACTATAGCCTGATGTGTACTTGAAGACCAAAGGCGTAAAAACTTTACAATCGTTTTGTTAGCACAGTCAGTTGCTTCAGACGACGCGACTGAGCGAATTTGTTGAGTGTTCGAATCCTGCAAGATGCATGCATGTGATGGATGGCTAAAAATACATTTGTAGTAATTTTAAAGAAAGACAAACATGCTTTAATCTTACTACAATTGTATTTTGTACCCGTCGTACTTATCGCTACAATACAGTGTGCACTGTGAACTATTTACTATTTATTCAGTGACAGGGCCAATTTTACGTGATTATGTGATTTTTGTAAGATTTTTTCTTGTAGGTGTCATCAAAAATTTATATAAAAAATGAAATAGCTTTCTACATAAAATAACGTTATTTAACCGTGACCGTTATTTAAAAGATATATTAAAAGAAATTGTTTGTAAGAATGTATAGACTATCTTCACTTACGTTATATAAGCATTCCGAAGTCCATACTTTAACCATCCTACCGCTTATCCCGCCTCAGTTGATGTATTCACGAGATAGAATCGAGACCGTCACGATAACGCCGATACGAGAGCAAACGTGGGGGGGAACATTTACTAATTCGATTCCAGTCACGTGCTGTGTATTGGAATGTGTATTAATTTGTCATTTACTGAATACATACCATATAATACACGTTTTCAAATGTATCGTATTATATTATCGATGTTTTTACAGATAGAAAATGCAAGTTTAAAGCGAAACTAATTGAAGCCTGAAGGAATAATTGTGCTAACTAACTGAACGCAACTGAAAACTGCAGTTTTCAATTTAATTGATTGTCTGGTTTATGGTTGGAGATGAGATGATATGGATGGTATCCGATCCGACTATGAAATCCTGCTTATTGTAAACAATGTTTCACTTTTTATATTGATTTGCTACCTATAGTATTTACTGGTTATTCATAGGGAAATCTGTTATTGGCCATACTCAATGCATAATACTAGATGTAAGTAATATTAATGTATGTGATGTTGATTTTCTCAACAAAGAAATGTATCTGAACATAACAGTAACCAACAAAAACAATGATCATGATTGATGATTTTTTTCAAGAAGGTTCGAACACTTTACCTACGTTAAACTTATGATACCATAGAGCCAAGCGTAGGGTCTTATAACTTACATACCTTACATCTTTCCTACTCAAAAACTACAACTTATGTAGCAAAATTAATATGAGAATTATATATGAGAAAATTATTAAATTTAATATATTAAATTAATCATAGATTGTTTTTTTTCTGGCATGAGACAAATATCCACTTACAGACGATAAAATACCACCATATTTAGGAAAATTAGTTAGTTATCTTATTTATAGTTAGTTATAATAATTATAATTATTATCTTTGGGCTTTACCCAACATTTTTGATACCTGTATAGCCGTGAAGAGATACTCGAAAGTTTTAATTTCAGTGCCTTTTATTACACACACAATACACTCTATCTTTTTTTTTCATAAACTTTATTCGATAAATTAGTACTTTATAATTTATTTGTGAATTAACTACAGGGCCAAATGGCAAATCTTTCTGGAGCGAACTTCGCTATCGCCAAAGAAATATCAAAATATGTATGCAAAAGGCACGTGATGTTTCGATGGCTTATGCCAGTTTCATACATTTTGTTAGCGATAACGAACTTCGCTTGAGAATAGATTTTCACTTGGCTACGGCCCAAGCCCGTCCCCAATAATGAAAACTTTAAATGAAAGTCGACTTCCCTTAATTTATCAATCTGCGAGTAATTATTGCAAAGCTCCCGGCAGTTCGATGTCCAGTCGAGGCGATCAATTATGTTTTTTTCGCGCACATCCAATCAGCGTCCGTTTAATTTGAAGACGTGATGCATTACCACCTTGATTACCACCCTTTTGCCAATTATATAAGTAAGGAAGGGACACGGTGCTTGGAGCGTGAGCGGCTTATGCTTTTTTAAAATACCCAACCATGATCACTTAGCTAAGGTCGACAGAAACCTCATAAAAATTATGAATTTGAACCATATACAACCTAACAAACAGAAGCTTTGCTTAACTTATCACCAGGGCATTTCGTTTTGAAGTTATCCACACGCTTTTTATTTTTTTTATTAAGATGTCAATGTGATTTTGGTAATTGTAACATACGTGCGTTGTGCGTAGCGTGCAACGAAACGCCACCAACTCTTTTCTAATATTTTATTTTGATCATCTTTTCATAACATTGCAGTTTTTCTAGACGGTATCTGAGAAGTAACTGTTATTTATATCTTTATTATGTTGTCACTATAAATTGACTGACACCCTCACTCGTGATAGCACGCCAATTTACGTCCAGTTCATTTATATTAATTAACCAGTTGAACATATCCCTGTCCACATCAGAAGCTTTGCTTAACTTCTCTTTAAGAACCGCAGTCTTATACAATATCAGCAGGCAAGAGGTAGGTAATATACTTATACATTACAATATAGCCTTTTAAATGTAAATAAGTAATATATATATACAACTAATAAATAAAAATTAAGATAAATTATTTATTACAATACAAAATCAATAATTACTTAAGATGTTACGTCTTATGTAACATTTAAAATAAATTAAGTATGACGAAGACTTTTCTTACTCCTTGTTCCAGTTCATGTCATTATTAAGTCATATTATTTTACTCATTAATTTCGAAAAAAATGAGTTAAATAATTTAATATTGTTTCTTTTAAAAACACGATATCAAAGTCTAATTTCTGTTGATTTTATGAATTTCAAATATATTTTTCCCCGTGAACTAGTACATTTTTCCTTACACAAGCTCAAAATAATAAAATCAAAATTGCGGAGCCCTTATCGCAAAAGCACGTTAATATAAAATACGTTTCAACCGGCACAGAATTGCAAGATTTAGCCCGTAATCTTTGCTGAATCAAAATAAAGTCCTCCGCTGATATAATGCTATGATATTTACAATCCGGTACACCATACTTATGTCAAAGTAAACACTATAATTTAATATGGAACGACACAATAAACTAGCCTGCCTTTGATATGCTAACGCTATCTCGGAATGTTAAGTATTATTTGCGTAAACACCACCGGCTTACGCTTATTTTGAATTTTATAAATATTTATCTGTTCTTTCCGAGTGAAATGATATCGGTGTTTTGTGGGTCTTTTAGTATTTTATGAGACTTTTTCATAGATTTTGGGTTTGGGACACATAAAAAATAAAACTCGGTAGGTTTTATTTATACCAAGACCATTTTCATGACAAATGATAATGTACCTATGTTTCTAACTGATGTTATCAATCCGAAAGTTACCTGCTGTGTCTGTAATTTAGAAGTACTTAAAAGTTGTTGAAGTAGAAATCAGGGATAAATGTTTTTTAATCTTATACCTATAAACGAGCAATTCTTGTATATTTATTTATATACATATATAGTCAGGTGTCAGAAATCAGGTTGAAATAATTTAGACATGTTTATTATTTATGTAACCATTTATAAAGCAAAATAACCTTAATAAAACATAGATTCATATGGTAATAAAGTTAATTCAAAATGACCCCCGCGATTTTGAATACAGGCCTTCAATCTGCGCGGCCAGTCGTCTATCGCAGCACAAACGAGGACCATGTCAATATCGGCGGCTGCCTTAATCAAGGATGCCTTGAGTGACTCCAAATCAGGATGAGGCTTTGAGCAGGCCTTTCCCTCCAAGTGTTGCCATATCTTGTTATCTAACGGACTCAAATCTGGACTGGAGGAGGGCCAGTCTTCGTGCCGGATGAATTCGATTTCACGCGCCGCCAGCCATCTTGCTCTATCTGTGATAAGACATAGGACTGATAGTACCTCCTATTATAAGTCGAATCTCGCTCGCTTTTTTTTTTACCCAGGTCCTAATAATCTTAAATGTCTCGCTTCTAGATAAATTGCTTTTAAACTAGCTAAATGTGCTACAAAACAAGTTTTTTGTCAGTGCGTTGGCGTTTGACGTGCGCACACGCGGCGGATCAGGTGCAACGTAAATCGCCGATCTGCGCATGAGATTGCGCGGATTTGTCACGCAAGATGCAGGCTCACACGTCGAATGATGTGTAAACTAAAGTAAATTATAATATTATCAACTTATTTTTAAGTTTAGTTATTCGGTTTGAAACTAACCAAACCATAATACACTTTGTTATTAGGAAAAATAAAAACAAGCACGACATCACATTACTACGTACATTGTTTTAAAAGTTGACTATTCTAATTTTAGTTACTGAACGTATGGGCAGGTAAAATAAACAGAAAAAATCTTACCTATTGTACTTATGGAATCGTTTTGTTAAGAAATAACTTTTGCCACAATTTATTTTTATAAATGAATAAATGACTAACTTTTTCAGGATTTGTTATATATCAAAATACCTTTATTTTTTCATTTCAAGTTGGATACGACATCAGAACATACTGTCAATACGTTACTGCAGTTATTTAGTGCAAATTCTGTGCTATGGCTATGAGTCATTTATACCTTAAGCTTGCTCGAGGTAGGTATGTATAGCTAATCGTTATCAATAAGACATACCACAATCTTAACTGCCCAGAGGCCCGATTCTCGCGCCTTCGATATTATATCACATGCGATATTCATCGAAAAAACATGGCGGATGTCACATAATTTTGATGTTACGTATTCTCGAAGAATGAAAATGTAGGATATTTATCACATTTTGTGATATCCGCCATGTTTTTTCGATAAATATCGTATGTGATATAATATCGATGGCGCGTGAATCGGGCCCCAGGTATTTCATTCCTGCCTCACGCTGCAGATTTATCACTCTTGACATCTTCCCTTTAACAATTCCAGCCTTTTTCTTAGTCTTTAAAAAATCACTACCAGATGTTTCTAGGTGTTGCTCATATCAGGATGTCATACAAGATTCTAGTCCAATTCATTCTGCTATTCCATACAAAAACGAATATCTGTCCGCGGCACCTGCCGGATGACAGCTTATACATACATATATTGTGCTGTGGCATCTCCTGCATTTCCTATCATAAAATGATACAGTTTTTCGATAAATCTCGGGAGCCCTATCCATTTCCTGATACGACAAATGTGTTTCTATTTACAAGATATGAATGAGACATATTTTGAATCGAATTGTCAACTTTTAATAATCATATTACCCGCTTTATTGTATATACAGGGTGTCCCGAGTTTCGACTACCGATAATTTAAGGGCTTTTAAAGAAAAAGGTTTAAAAACCTGTTAAACTGTTTTAATTTTTTATCAAGATTTAGACTTTGCAAAACATGGTTAACATAGAATAATTAAAAGCATTTACGTCAGACTGAAGAGTGAAAACATATTAAATTGCTGTAAAAACAAACATAGTATTAACCCAATTAAATCATTAGCGCCTCCCACAAAACATTAAAGTTAATTAAACATCAATTAACCCATTTACAACCAATTGATCATTTCTTTCAGTGCCCCCTAATGCCCAAATATGGGCACAGGGGAACATTAGACGTATCGATCGTGCTGTGTTTTACTTAGACGGCAGTTGAATTACTCCTAAGTACCTATTAAGGGCATAAGCGCATTAATTTATTAGTATTGGTCTAAGACAAGGTCGTTTGGATAATTGTTCCGTTTTTTGTGTGCTTAGTTAACGCTGATCAGTAAGAACAGCCACCACAAAGCAAGCAAAAAAACAATGTTAAAAATTAAGAACAAATCCCGTACTTACGAAAAGGAAGTCAAATCTACGACGAATCTTAAGATTATTTGCAACTCCTTGAATAAAAACAAAGGAGGCAATAAAAAAACACCTTGAAAATGGTTACCTAAATTACAGGATCAAATAGCAAAGATGACAAAAATGGTATTATTTCGCTCTCATTCTCGCGTTAGCAACTTTGACTGTGACTGAGTTTGTTCCAGCGTCTCTTCTCAGCACTTGCCAGATTGTCTGTCTTGTCTCGAAGAGGTAGTAGGGCCCAATAGATAAGGAAACATGTTCTGGCCCCTTATGGGCTAATATTGATTGATACTAATTATCGACGTTTATAAGTGGTATTTTGTGTCCTAATTTGAATAGACTATTTTTGACTTTGACTACTATGAAGACTAGAACCATTGGGTGTTAAAAGTGTCACCAGCCTATCAAGTCATTTAGTTCATAAGTGATATCATCTGTTGCTGTTTTCCCCAGGCTATGGCACAAAATCGTACGTGGCTAGCATGAACACAGGTTGTCAGACAAAAAGTGTGACGGGAGCAATGCCTCGAATGTCGCTCAGAATCGATGATACGCCCGCTTTAGCCGCCTAACTTACGAGTGCTAGCGCGAAATGTGTCTCAGTTTTTCAGTTCGCTAAACTCGGTGGTTGTAAATCGCACTTTTTGTCGCGCTAAGATATAGAGCCGCCTTATGGGGTTAACGTTAAGATCTATCGGTTACGGTTGTTTAATTAAAAATACGTATTTGGCTTCTTGTTTAATTAGGGCTTGTGTTAGATAAATATAAATTTATAAGATGTCTTCGTAAATGTTTTTAGTTAGTGTCTCTGTAAATGCACCGACATTAGTTTTCGTTTTCCAACACTGGTGGCGCTGTTGTTTGTCAATCCTAGAACTTGTCTTATTGTGTTGAATTGAATAAATTTCGTTCTTTAAAGAATTCTAGCAAGAGTTTTTATTGAAGTCACAGTGGAATATTGCCAAATCCCAATAGGTTATGGGCCCAGGCACATATTTATTAAATATTTCAATAGAAATCTCGAGTTAAGAGCAAGATTACTACGGGTGAAAAAACTAGCCTACGTAATGGAGGTTACGAACGCAATGAAAATTGAGAAGTTTGACGGCAGAAATTTCAAACAATGGAAATTTCAAGTAAAATGTGCGTTAAGAGCAAAGGGATTGAACATAGAAGTCGAAAGACCTGCGGAAGCCAGTTCGCAAGTGCAGTGGGATAAAAATGATGGCATGGCCATGTTCATTTTGACGTCGTACATGGATTTAAACCAAATATCCCTTATAGAAAACTGCGAGACTGCTAAACAGGTTATGACAAAACTAGAAGCCAATATTCTTATAGTGCCAGTGATACCATGGCACAGCATGTGTCAAAGGTAGAGGGCTTAGCAAAGCAGTTACGGGAGTCTGGTGAGAAGATTAGTGACACAGCAGTAATGACAAAGATTCTCAGTACATTACCATCGTTCGCTTAGACAAGCATGGTTGTCACTCGATGAAAGTAACCAAACAATTCAAAACCTCACTTCTCGATTTGTAGATGAAGAAGCCAGCCTTGCCAACGATACAAGTAATAGTGAGACTGCGTTAGTGACATCTAAAGGAAATTCCAAACCAAGAACTGGAAATAAACAGAATACTTCAAATGATCAAAAGAGTTCAAGTCACAGATTCGTGTGCTACAATTGTAATAAAAGAGGCCACTTCGCTCGTGATTGCAGGATGCCAAAGAAAAAGGACAATGATAAGAAACCTGACAATATGTTGGCATTCAGCGCTGAAGGTAACTCATCGGAGAATGATGAAGAGGCATGGATACTAGATAGCGGAGCTTCAATGCACATGACCTTAAACCGTGACTACTTCTGTGAATTGAACGAGTCTCAATACAACACTTCTGTGAAATTGGGCAACAAACAGAGTATCAAGGTATGTGGTGAAGGAACTATATTGATAGATAAACAAGTAAATGGTATATGGGAGAGATGTACACTTGAGCACGTACTATATGTACCTGATCTACGGTGGAACCTTTTTTCAGAAGGTGCTGTCACTAGAAGAGGTTATACGATATTAAAGAATAATGAAAAATAATGTTGTTGTTATGTGTGCACAATTAACAACAAACAATTTATATTAATTGAAGGTCAAAACAATCAAACAAGAGAATTGTAATATCGTGCAAACGGATATAAAAGTTTGGCATGAAAAATTAGGGCATTTGAACATAAAGGAGCTTCAAAATATGTCTAAAAATGGCGTGATTCCAGTTAAATTGAGTGGAAATCAGAACTTTGTTTGTGAGGCGTGCCAATATGGGAAGCAAGCAAGACGCCCCTTTTTGAAATCCACCCGAGGTCCAACACAGCCTGGTGAAATTGTGTATAGCGATGTGTGCGGTCCTATTGAAGAACCTTCTGTGTCAGGAATGAAGTACTTTGTTTTGCTTAAAGATGGTGCTACAAGCTACCGTCATGTTTACTTCATTAAACATAAGAGTGAAGTATTTCAATGCTTTCTGAAGTACAATGCAATTGTGAAGAACAGATTTCAGCGTGATTTACACATACTACATACAGATAATGGTTGTGAGTATGTAAATCAAGAATTTACATCATTTCTGGAGAATAAGGGAATCATGCATGAACGTACTGCCCCGTATACTCCACAACAAAACGGGAGAGCAGAGAGAGAAATGCGTTCTATTATGGAATCTGCAAGAACAATGTTATATGCTAAGGACATCCCTTTAAATATGTGGGCAGAAGCTGTCAACTGTGCCATATATTTGTTGAATAGAAATACATCAAGCCAAACAGGAGATGTTACACCATTTGAACTTTGGCATGGAGTGAAACCTAACTTACAACATTTTAGAATATTTGGATCGATTGGTTATGTACATGTACCAAAAGGAAAGCGAAAGAAGCTTGCCAAGAAAAGCGTGAAGATGTTATTAGTTGGATATGACCACGATAATTACAGAATGTATGATCAAAATACCAGAAAAATAACAATATCGCGAGACGTAAAGTTTGATGAATGCAGTACACAAGAAGAAAAACAAGAATTTGTAGAAATGACAATTGAAGAACATAAAGAACACTCTACAATGTCTACCTCATAAAGTGAGTTTCAACATCTGCGCGATGAAACTGAAGAAGTCTCCTCAGATGATAATATGCAGAGTTTTTAGGATATCGATGAAAGTTATATCCCACCTAAAGACATACATTTGGAAGAGGAAGAACAGAGAAACATCACGTTACGTCCTCGTCGAAATAATAAGCTAGAAGCTAATTTCACAGAGTTTGAAATACCTAACACTTATGAAGAAGCGATGAATAGTTTGAATTCCCATCAATGAAAGAAAGCTGTGGCTGAAGAGCTTCAGTCACATGAAGACAATCAAACTTGGACATTGACTGATCAAACTGAGAAAAAGCCTGTTTCTTGTAAATGGGTGTTCACTATAAAGAAGAATAAAGATGGAGACATAGTATGATTCAAAGGACGACTGTGTGCAAGAGGATTCACACAAGTCAAGGGCTTGGACTATAACGAGACTTTTTACCCCACTAGCAGGTATGATTCCATCAGAGTGCTGCTTAGCATTGCTGCGAGAGATGAACTACAGATCGAGCAGTTTGATGTGAAGACTGCCTTCCTGTATGGTGAGCTCTCTGAGGAAATATACATGGAGGTGCCAGAGGGATTGGAAACTCAGCCTTCTAAAGTATGTAAGTTAATTAAATCTATTTATGGTCTAAAACAATCGTCAAGGTGTTGGAATGAGAAGTTTTGTTCTTTTCTGACTACTTATGGTTACGAACCATGTCCATCTGACAATTGTATATTTGTTGGATGTTTTAATGAAGTCAAAGTAATATTGATTCTATATGTTGACGACGGATTACTGTTGGCTAAGAGTAAACTTGCTTTATGTGAAATATTAAATAATCTTAAACAAAAGTTTGATATCAAAACTGTAAACTGTAATTTGTTTATTGGTATGGAAATCAATAAAGAGAAAGACTGTATAAGTATTAGTCAAAAACAGTATATTAAAACATTAATAAACAAATTTAATTTGACAGAGGCTAAGAGTAGTAGTACTCCTGCTGACGTAAATGTGCATTTATCTAAGAATACAAATAATGAGCCTATTAATTTCCCATATACAGAAGCAGTGGGAGCATTGCTGTTCTTGGCATCTGTGTCTAGACCTGACATAGCATATGTTGTGAATGTTGTTAGCAGATATGTCAATAACCCAGGTCATCCACATGTTACAGCTGTGAAAAGAATCATACGCTATTTAATTTCTTCTAAAGACATGTCTATAGTTTATAAAGGAAATGTTGAATTAGTTGGGTACTCGGACTCAGACTTTGCAGGTGATCTCGACTCTAGGAAACCTAATACAGGTTATATATTTTTAATGAATGGTGGTCCTGTTACTTGGTCTAGCCGTAAGCAAAATACTGTGGCATTATCCACAACTGAATCTGAGTACATGGCTGCTAGCGAAGCCGCTAAAGAAATTTTATGGCTAAGACAATTTTTATGTGATATTAGGGAGTCACAGAGCTCAATAACTTTAAATGTTGATAATCAGAATGCGATTAATTTGATAAACAACCCTGTATTTAATAGAAGAAGTAAGCACATTTATATCAGATATAATTTTATTAGAGAGAAAGTTGTAAAGAAAATTATTGATATTAAATATGTTGAGAGTTCAGAACAGTTAGCCGATTTTCTAACTAAAGCTTTGCCTGTAAGCAAGTTTAATTCAATTAGAGATAAGATGATGACAAATGATATTTAATGTTTGTGGATTGAATCACACAAATGTGTAGTGAATTCTTATAAATTTAAGTGGGAGTGTTGGATAAATATAAATTTATAAGATGTCTTCGTAAATGTTTTTAGTTAGTGTCTCTGTAAATGCACCGACATTAGTTTTCGTTTTCCAACACTGGTGGCGCTGTTGTTTGTCAATCCTAGAACTTGTCTTATTGTGTTGATTTGAATAAATTTCGTTCTTTTAAGAATTCTAGCAAGAGTTTTTATTGAAGTCACAGTGGAATATTGCCAAATCCCAATAGCTTGGTTTATTGTGCGGGCTTTAGATGGTTTTCAAAACTTTGTGTATTCGATATACATCAACGAAATAAAACAGCGTTGAATGATATTGTTACTTGCTTAACACGATCATTATAATATTAATATGATATAATAATATGCTTTTTTTTCGGTAAATGACAGTCTTCCCAAAGGTATTCGGTAAAGATCGCCCGTAGCAATAAGGCATATCATTCTGTGTAAATTGTTTTGTAATCTATACCTACAAATGTTACCACAATAGTATAAATAATGATAAAGCATATTGAAACCTACAAGAACTTATACTCTCCAAATTTTTCAGTTAACCCTTAAATTCCCATCCGGGAATGCGGCACAAGCTCACCCGTCAGTTTCGAGGTTCGGAATTGGAATCATGTCGAATCGTGATTTATCGATTCCCAACCCACCTTAATTGATCCGATATATCGATTCATTAGGTGAGTCTATCGGGCACAATACTAACGTTGTCCATATCGGCACAGTATGGGCAGACCACGGATCCACAGTGAAATTGGATTATAGTAGGCCTGTTACAATATAATGGTTTTCAGAATCACCTATAATCGACCTCGGGTACTGAATTCTATTTTCAGGTGACCTTTAAACCACAAAACAAAATAAATTTTAATTTGTATTTCCCAGTGCACTTTATATATTACAAGTTTGAATGGATTATCATGTATCAGAAAGCATACAAGTCTTGTAATATAAGTTGGTAACCATGGTAATACATGGTAACCCATAGTAGAAATTGGCGTTAGGCCTACACACTCGTATTACAAGACTTGTTCGCTTTTAGAAATAGGGCCTAGGTCCACTGTAAGAAAACATTTCCTGCTTTATGGCACAGGTAATTCACAACGCATATTTTAACACAGAGATAATGGGTCCACTACCTATTCTCGGTACACCACAAAATGCTCAACTACACTATGCTTAGTTCTTTAAAGCACCATTTGTAATTCACATTTAACATCACAATGAGGACACACTTGTACTTCTTCTATTGTGGCATATCTGTCATGCGCATGGGCAGACTAGAAATGCAATTTTATAATAAGGAGGGGTCGCAGTGCTCATATCCGAACCATTTTAGGGTTTGTGGTACTATGTTTTACGTACAAAATTGGTTGGGTTCTTGCGAAACGCTGACTGCAAATAATAACAGTTATGAGAATGAGCCTTGTTACATATACGATGAAGGTTTTTTATTGCGTAGCGGAAACTGAGAGTTATTGACTTGACTCTCCATTTTAGTCCAAAATTTCAAATCTTCTAGTTGTGTTTGAAGTTAGGTTTTCGAATTCGGTATCCAATCGTATTAAGGGGAGGCCTGTTCATATCACTAAAATACAAAAAAAATACAGTGTCAAATGTCAAAGATAGTATTTCGTTGATACCGGAAAAGGCAGAATGACAAAAACTGCAAAGACAACAAGATGTGATGAGACAACTGAAATTATACACAGGAAGATAGAGTACAGACGCAAAAAAAGAGTATGACGCAAAAACACTTGTACCGGAACCATGGATTTTATATGAATTTCCTCTTCTTATTCTTCTATCTGTCCCGAACAGTGACGGCTTCTGCTTTCCAATGTTAAAATTTGAACTACCTCTACGTCTCTCAAACGATAGAGTGTTATACTGGTCGCTAAAACCATTATGTAATACTCTTAATACTACATAATAGTATGCTTAAAATAGTTTCATTAGTTTAGTTTATTTTGATAATAGAAACAAAATGTACAGTTCAGGGCTATTTACATCACAGTTTTATTTATGGGCGCTTCACAAACTCCTGCGCCAGTGCGTCGATGGAATCGCGCCTTCACGGTTGTCACCTGCGGTCGTTAGCCACCAGCGATTTGTACGCGTCGCCCGCGCTGATTGCCAACTGATTTATTGTTTTACTATTGTGCCGACGTTTGAATGGTATGCCAGATACATTTTGTTCGGAAAACTGAAACGGGAAACTACGTTGCCCTGGTGAATGGTGAAGCTTTTGACCTTTTCAGGAGATAGAAGCATATTTGTAATTAACAATTTTCATATAAGTAATTATTGATATATATCAAACTAAACGCTAAAACCAGCCTCTCTTTAATAAAAATCTACCAGACTTAGATGGGTGAACGCCATCGAGCAGATTTGTAAGTATTAATTTTTGGTGGTACCATCTGCAAAAATCTTTTGATTTATAACAACCGCAGTGCTTGCAGCAGCGGTGGAGATTTATCCTAAGGAGATTAAATACAAACTGACTGTTATCACTGCAATAAACTAAAGGATTGCTTTGCTTTTAATACAGGTCCAATTTAAAATTGTGCTTGTCTAAGAGTGTGGGACAATTATCATTTAGCACAACATGGTGTTTTACTCCGAAGTAAAACACCATGATCCTGTAACATCCTGTAAGTCCTTTACAGGATTTATTCTGATAAATCCTGTTTTTACCAGAAGAAAATTTATCAGAAGTTAAGAGCTTATAGCTTACGATCTTATAGCTTTTTATAATTTCAAAGCTACACAAACAACTAGCAAAAACTGAACTTTTGCACGAAATAATTCAGAGCGTATGCTCGTTACCAATTACATCTCGCGCCCGAGCACACCTATCAGTTACAGCAACCAGTAAGTAGCAACATCCTCCATTTCAACATTCGTGATTGCGGTGTATCATACTACCACAGTTTTTGCGCTGCATTCGATTGATTCTCGCACGTTCGCACCACAGACACTTGCTCCAACAAAAACGTACACCATTTACGTGGATCGGCACGTAGTTGGCGCCTTCACCCCTCCCGTCCGCCAACCAATCACAGCATTTGAAATTAGAACGAAGAATAAAACGCGCGTGAAAAGCCGCCATGTTGTTTTTTTTGCCGCGGTTGCGCGACGTCGTTAGCGAGATTCGAATAATATTTCAAAGCTCAATTACACTATATGTCAAACAGATCTTCCGTCGGGGACAATTTTGTCATTCAAAATCGCTGGGACCAGTCTTTGGCCCGTTATGGCTTTAATTAATGGGCCGCCGGTTGCGTGAGACCAAAAGGCGATGTAAACTAGGAGTTCGCTTGTCCAACATGTATAAGAAAAACGTTGGAAGCGCGTGTCTTGATCGTGACTACATCAGTCAAATCTGCGCTTGATATGCAGGAGATAGCATTCGTTACGGGAATGCGTGCGACTCTCATACATATTGTAAGCTAGCGTTTCCTCCTGCACAGTAGGGATTATTGCCGATATTAATCTTAACCTGCTTACGATCGCGGACACTGGCATAATGTACCACTTGTACAGGTCGCATATTTTCAGCTTGCTTTCGATATTTTCCTAGTAGCCGAGTAGACACAAAATTGGCTGAGGACCTATATCTGTAAAAGCACTTTATTCTGTAGAATACTAAAATTTAGGCACTGTTTACTTTTAAAATAATGCTGACTAGTAGCTGTTTTACTTTTTTTTCTATCAATTACATAATGCTGTTTCTTGGTCCTTCCTGCCAGTTCTTTTTTGCAACGCAATTCTCGTATCACATCTGGTACATATCCAAGTATTCTTATCAGTTTTTATAGGTACCATCTAGTTTTCTATCTTTTTCTTATTCTTCTCTATTCTAAAATGTAATTAGAACAATTGTTTCCAGAATTTATCTATGCCGGTTTTAAGACAAACGACACAGTGACAGGTTAGTCCACCTGAGCCGACGTAGCCAATTTCTCTACTCTCATAATCCGCAAAGCCGGATAATTCCAAACGACTCCAACCCACGGCTTGGCTTACACTCGAGACAAGTTGACTCACTGTTTATGTTTTGTTAGGGTTCCGCAAGTCAATGTTAAAGTAAACCGACCAATTTAACATAGTAATATAATTTATGTTTCTTGTCATGTCTAGTGTGTGGTGTGCATATAGATAACTAGCAGTTCCCCGCGACTTCGCGCGCGCCAAAAGTCGGATTTTCAATACAAACTTCCATCCCCCATTTCACCCCCTGATGATATCGCGACAAAAAGTAGCCTTTGTCCTTTCTAGGTCTCAAACTATATCTGTACTAAATTTGAATCGGTCCAGTAGTTTCGGAGCGTATTCAATACAAACAAACAATCAAATCTTTCCTCTTTATAATATTAGTGTAGATTAACTTTTGCCAGTACTATTACTTTGATCGCCTCCTTGCGCTATTTGCCTAAATCTGTTCGACCTTTTTTGACAATGATTTTTTATTTTAATCAGTACTTTATTTATTTATTTAGGGTATATCTACCGACAGGTCACAGTCTTGATGTAAATTGTTTGTAGCAAATTAAGTTTTCATTGTATAATTATGCAATTTTATCAATACTTACTTTGCAAGCTAACACGACGTGATGGCTATTATGCAGCAGTCATTACTAGTAGTAGATAAGTGACACGATAAAAACAAGCGTAAAATACTGTGTTAAAAACTTAATATTATACCTCCATTGAATACCAGCCTGAGGGTACACGTCGTATAATATTAAACAAATGTA
Organism: Pyrausta nigrata; assembly: GCA_949316185.1. Lineage (NCBI taxonomy): Eukaryota > Metazoa > Arthropoda > Insecta > Lepidoptera > Crambidae > Pyrausta > Pyrausta nigrata. Next base: position 3,995,850 of record OX438943.1, read on the forward strand.
CCGCACTAAACAGACCACTGATAAAGAAATTATATCGTAAAATGTTAATACGTAATTGTATCAGCATAAAGCGGGCTCATTTAAATTCATACATAGCAATGACGTCTAGCGATTGTAGGGAACAGGTCCGCATAATTGAACGGGAATCTGGGATCACTTGCTTTGGGTTTTCACTTAAATATAAACATGAAAAGATAAGATGGATGAAATCTTTAATTAATACAACCAAATCCAAGGTATGATGTATCATTTCTAACACGATTCATCATAACTCAAACTATGTCGTACTCTGTTGTTAAGTATTTCTGTTTTGGTTTAACTATCAGTGCGTTTGCATAATATTTTGTCTTATCTTTTATGGGATGGATCATGTTATATGTGAATCTACAAAATACATTTTAGCACCGAGAAAACGCTATGAATCTCTTAAATTCTCCTCTCAACCCTTGTAAATTCATATTGTGCTCAACCCACATGATTCATGTCCCAAAATCAGCCACGTTTTGCTTCACCTCACATCTTCCTTTTTGTTTACATTTAAAGTTTAATTTCGCATATCAAGTGTATGTTCAACAGTGGTGAGGTAACAAAACGAACAACAATGATGGAAGAGTGTGTCAGAGGCGGCAACGAACACGAATTGTCCTGGCCAGTGCTGTCAGGGGAATGTGGCAATAGGGACATTCTATCTGTCTTTATGTGTCCCATTATTTATCACTGCGAGTATCGTGCTTATTACAGAAATCGCTTTTAGATTTAGATGTACGCTCTCAGATTTACACGGGTATCAGATTGGCCTATCCTAGATGTTTCTCAATTTTTCAGTGGTACTTGCGCATGGCAAATGTTACAACATTTTTATTCCTTGGCGACATAACTTTAAGTTACAATTAAGTGTCTTATTTGAATCAGCAATTCAATATTCAAGTATTTATTGTGGTACATAAATCATTCCCAATCATTGCTTTTCACTATAGATGATTTGGTATGCCTATTTGATTCGATTTTAACGTAAGCATCTCCATAGTAGAACCGTAGATTTTGGATCGATTTTCGATTTAATTCGATATCTGTCCCAATTCCTAAGTTGTAACAAATCAACACTAGTTTGCATGACATAAAAAGTCGTGTGTCTATGAACAGTGTTGATTTGTGATGGGAGGGCTCTCTCTCAGTACGTGCAGATTTTAATATTGAGACGTGTGACCGCGTGAAGTGAACCAACCAAGATACGGACTACAACATATCAAAATAAGCATGCAGCATCTTAAACAGTTGAAATAGGGGCTATTTTACAAAAAAAAATGTATACTAAGTATAGTATGGTATGCGAAAAAATATTCTGCGTAATACGAGTGAGTTATACTTAATGAAATATCAGTGTGAAAGCCATCAAAATCTGTAATGTATATGTCGGTAGGTAAGTATAATAATAATAAAAAAACATTTATTCCCACTTCACAGTAAACTTACAGGCTAGTACAGTATCTATATTATTTTATGTTTAGTAAAATTTATTGTGGGAGACTGATGCCTAATCTAAGCCAAAGCTTCATATTCAGGTTATCAGGCAGGTTTTAAGGCGAAATATGCTTCGATCCTTGAGATTGTATATTAAGCTTAGACAGAAAGGAGCGCGTTAAAAAAGGTCATTTTTATGATAGAAAAATTTAATTGTGAGTTCCAAACCTATATCACCAGAAACCCCAGGACATCGTTAAGATAATTATGGATCTCTAAACACGTATAGAAGAATTTAGGTCCATGGAAAGTCCTCCTAAAATTCTGTCTAACTTTGCCCTCTTTGCATATTTATTATTCTGAAATATGTTTGCTCGTGTTAAAATTTCGGAGCCTTCTCTTTTGATCTGTTCCTCAGTATACAAAGACGAAAACTATGGGAATACATATTTGTTTTGTTTAAATTTTTGTTCATGAAATTAGAGCGCAATGACGTCGCAACGGAACAGTTAGGCCTTAATGGAAGTAACATGAAAACACACACTTAAAAGCAGAATGGCTTAAGACAAAGCTAATTATTGTGTATAATGATCTCAATCGTAAAACAACAGTGTTTATGTAAGTACTCGATAAGCCCAAGCTAGGCTTTCGACATAGAGCTTTTATACCTAATTCTAATGATTACAAGTAATATTTGAAATAAATTAGCCTCAACAAACACCAAACAGTAATTCCGACCCCTATAAATAATCCCCAACATAATACCATCAAGACCACTTGATAATAATAGCAATCGACGTGTACAAGTTTCATTCGTTTCGTTCGTCTATAATTCTAAATACCGACCGCAACATCCAATAACTTTGGGTCCTACTCTGTAAGCTGATGATGGGTCCTAGACAAGATGCAATATATTCTATATCGAACGGTAACGCCAGCGAAATTTCAACATTTGTATGCAAAAGTCACGATCGCTATCAAAGTTTTGATCGCTTATGTCAGTTTCATACATTGTGTTAGCGATAGCGAACTTCGCTGTAGAATAGATTGCATCTTGTCTAAGGGCCTTTGTTTTCGGCCTATGGCGTCTTTTTCGCTCCCACTAAGATTCCGGCTTGAGTTGGTAGGAACAATAGGATTCGAAAATATGGATAACGTCTTACGTTGCGCTAATTTATGAATAACCCAGGTGTGACCATCATTTTTCAATGTTGGGTTGCAAACTCGTCTATGTCCATGAGTATGTTTCTTAATTCATTTGTAATATTTTATTGTGTTCTGTTTTGTGTGTCCTAAAAATAAAATAAAATGTCCGTCGAAGAAAATTTGGGTGCTATCTTTCGTAAACACTTGCAAAGAAATTGCTTAAACGACAAAATAATTCATTAAAGCGGTACTGAATGCCATAATTATTATTTCGTTGACAGGTGGATTACGAAAAAAGGTAATGTGGCCGGCGTTATAGAGTAGGGTATCTCAGCTCCATTAAATCGAGCGGGTGGATTTATGGGACCCGCTAGGACCACAGCCCGACGTGTTCCGAGCTCCATAATAATGCAAACAATGGCGCAATCACGCGCAATTTCCATAAGACGAGCTGCCCTGCACAGTTTGGCTTAGAGTAATCCAATGGTTGCTGAAAATTTAGGATTCGGAAATAATAATAATAAATTGTTTATTTCAGATAACTATTGTGATCCATATGTGGGTTAGTAACATAAGGACATTAATCTAGGGTTGATAAAACATTTAGTTACCATCAAGGGGGCGGGTAAGGGCCCGTGATCAGTCTCTGCACAAGACATTTCCACAGTGGCGATGTATCTGTCCGCTAAGGTCCTCAGAATTCTGTAGTGGCCAGGTTGTAGTAGACTAGAGGTTTATTTCGTCAGAACCTGACTAACAGTTTTAGGGAAAAAAATGGAAAACCGCAGGTCGGGACACTTATGTGGTGAAAAAGGGAGGAAGGTAGTAGAAAATGGGTTAGCACCGGGCAAAATCGCGTTTAGCAGGGTCGAATCAGTCTAAAAAGTCTCGGTGCCAAAAAGTTTCACAAAATGCCGTTAGTTGATTAAACGAGGCGCAATTTGAAAAAAAGCCTGTAGTTTATAGGGGGAAATTCTGATCGCTAAGATCTTTGAGTGGTTTGAAGGCTGAATAGGGAAAATTGCAGTGATATCGTAGTATAGTGAAATAAAATACGGAAATAGCGTATCTGCAGACTTACTGCCTAATTTAAAAGCTATCTCGATTACGATTGTTTCAAAAAGTGATAAAGAAATTGTCATTTTTTGTTTATTTTAATAGCTATTTTTGCTTTCTTATATTAGTTTTACAGCTATTGTGGCTTTCCTTAAAGCTATAAATATTGCATTTTAATAGCTATCAAGTAAAGTCGGATTACCTATATTGCCTGCATTTTATTCCATTGCGTATTTTCAAAGAATTTACGCGCACAGACCGCGGGAGCGACTTTGAATTATAATTAGCCTATTATGATAACACACTGCTGGGCAAACGCCTTACCTCACATATGAGGCAGTATAAGCTTTACGTCACCACGTGGGCTCAGTGCGGATTGGAGGAGGGGTGACCAACCTTGTCAGCAGGCAGCCATAGGGCACCAGGCTTAATCTGGCTTAGTCTAGAGTGAAGAGCAAACCCAATTCGAATTTAAAAAAAAACTTTTTGCCTTCAGACACAGCACTCTTAAAAACTTGTATGTAGATGGCGTACTGCCTAACCTAGTATACAACATACAAACATAGACTGCCAGAATGCGGAACATAGAAGCCGAGGCAATGTCCTAAGCCACACAAACCCTCACTATAAACCTCCAGGACAATGTGCGAAGAATCTGCTCCATAGCCGTCATTCCTTTTAAACCGTATGTCACAGCAGAGATTGTATTAAAATAATTTCTCTTCATTCCCGGCGGTACTCGAGTTTTTGGTATTGTGCGTACAGCCGGTACAATAGGCGACATCACTACTTAAATGGTAAAGGATAATAGAACAGTGTGTGGTGCAAATGAAAAGTATGGAAATACCTGAGAATAATATTGTAGTGACTGTAGCCTTTACTGATATAACGGAAGAGAGTTTCAGTCAATCGCAAACTTCTCATAAATACTCGTATTAATTTTGCCACATCTCTTAATTTAATTTCATAAAATGTTATTTCGTGACGGTAATTTTACCTACTAAATTAAATATATTTTTTGTTTCAGATGACTCTGTAAATACTGCAAGCGGATACAAAAATGTAAGATTCGTATTACCTACTACTTAGTTCTGAGATGTTAACTTACATTTATAATACAAGAAACTAAGGCCCACTTGAACGAGTCCGGATTAGTTAATCAGGACTTGTTTACTTGTTGATCTGAATTGAAAGCCCACTGGCGCAAGCTTGGATTAGCAAATCCGGACTAACGCAAGGCTATGATCTGAGTTAAAAGCCCACTGGCGCAAGCCTGGATTAGCAAATCCGGACTAACGCATGACTATGATCTGAGTTAAAAGCCCACTGGCGCAAGCCTGGATTAGCAAATCCGGACTAACGCAAGGCTATGATCTGAGTTGAATGCCCACTGGCGCAAGCCTGAATTAGCAAATCCGGACTAACGCAAGGCTATGATCTGAGTTGAAAGGCCATTTGCGCAAGTGCGGCTTTGCTTATAGTTGCACTTACATGAAATGATATAACACAGACTTCTAAGAAATCTATTACGCTTAACTTTTTCTACTTCGAACTTAGTACTTTTTTTAAGGCGGTCCTGCACGAAATAGAGTAAATTACCGTATTTCTTAGTCACTTGTACGATGAGCTGAATTAGTTAATTACATTAAAACAACTTACTTACGTTAGCCTAATCATTGCACAAGGTCCTGGTCTTGTTGAAATTTGAAACAAATTCTTTATGATATAATAAACATGTAACTTGTAGCTAATGATATCTCAGAGCATTTTTTACGAAAACTTGGTGATTTTTACGCATGAAACAATAATTTGTACATGAAAATGATTGTATTGATATTCTGCAGGTCCCGTCCTTTTTAATATCACGAATAAAATATAAATAAGAAAATATTAACACCTCAGTTTTTAACACAAATGTCTGATTGTTTTACGCATTGCGCAGAATAAAACGATTGTTTTAATTAAATCATCAAATCTAAAACTTTAAAGCAAATGGATCTAATTACTAATATTTATAAGTTCGATTCTGTTTGAAGATCGTTTAGACTTACTCGACTTACTTCGCGCTGCATCCCCAATCGCTACATTTCTAAACTCGCGTCACACACCCAGCCAGTGATAGTTCAGAATTATCGCGTCGCGATCGGCGCGGGCGCTGCGTCGCGTCGCCAAATTGTTTCATTATCCGGCATTGTTGCGCGCGCAACTGAAACATTTGGACTCTTCCGACGCGCCATATTTGGTAACACGGCAAAGTTTTCGCGCCTTTGTTGCCATTATTCTGTAAATCATGCAGCTCGTTTGCATAATTTTAACAAGATATCTTCTGGCTAGTTATAGAAATTCTGATCCTTGCTTCCATATGATCTTTTTATACAATGAAATTCAATACTTTACAATTTTTAACAGCTTCGTAACGAGCAAATTGTACTGTACAATATATACTTCTTCTAAATGAATTAAAGTCAACATTTGCATACATTTTTAGGGTTCCATACCCAAAGGGTAAAAACGGGACTCTATTAATAAGACAGGTTAAGATTTCGCTGTACGCCTGTCTGTCTGTCTTTTACCAGATATATTACAAACTCTTCAATTTGTGGTTCACCTATCACACGAATCAGATTAACGTTCCGTCTATCGTATATTTTATGGGTTTACGGCTAATGCTAATCTACTATCGGGCGAGACTTTTACTACCTAAACAAACATAGACAAATACACATGCTAAAATAGCAGAAGGAAACAAATAGCCATTTCAACGAATAGCGCTTTAATAATAATTCGCACATCTGTACCCTAAGAAACCGCTACCGTCCTGAGGCTATATCGGAATAGCAGCTCTACTTAAACTACCAACATACGATGAGGCAGAGTTTCGCAAAGTGGTTCTTCACTTGATCAAAAGAATTAGGAACGAAATTGTAGTAAGGTATGTGAGCTGAATTGAGAAAAATGATTTCCACAATCTACACGATTACGACCAAAGCATTATATTTCATATGAACTAACAGTTTACGATGAAAGAAGTAGATTTCCCTCGTTAATTCAAGAATCGTCTGTTAGTCGTTGACTGCCCCAAAACTAGACGCAAAAGAAAATATATTTTGTTTGTTGGCACTATCCTATTAGTGAATCAACTAGTTATCTCTTTGATTTATTAGTACACAAGTAGGGCGCGCAAGACTATAAGTTTGAGAAACCCTACCATTCTGGAAGTGTCACCGCTGGCCCACAAGATATCATTACCTTTCTACCCGTCAGTATGAAGACATCCGTGTAATGATACCATTGGTAACTACGTAAGTGGAGGCACGGGCCAGTAAAAGCAATTATAAGTGCAGAAACAGGTGCATGTTAAGCTATCAGGAGATAACTATTGCTAGGGCTGCCGCACGCTATGGGTAATAGAAATCTGCAATCGAGAATCGAGAAATTAACTCGATTGAATGGACGGCGGTGTCTGACAGCGGGATAATTTATAGATAATTCGCAGAAACACGCTCATTTCATAATTAATGTTCCTACACAAAGACCGCTAGATGAGTTTAAAACAGTTTCCTTTTTGCAACAAATGGAAACCGATGTCATTAATGAGTTTGCTTCCTTTTGTGGTGGGTATTTTTGAAGTATGCCGACCATAGTTATTTTAGTAGCATTGAATTGAATGATCCATAAATTCCTTTACAAAATTTAACAAATTGCGTCAATTACGGTGCTACTGCTAGGATTGCTTGGTATTTTCACTACAAGTTTCAAACATTATTGCAGTCCACTGCTGGACTGGCTTCTCCAAGACTGCTCCAACTTTCACGGTCCTCACGACCGACGGCTTCTCGGATCCAGCCACCATTGGCCACCTTTCTCAGGTCATCGGTCCACCTAGCAGTGGCAGACCACGTCTCGGGAAACGTAGTGTTGGACTCCCCGTCCAACACTACGTTTCCCGAGACGTGGTCTCCGTTCGAGAACCTTCCCACTCCAACGCAAAATTACATGTATAGATTATTAAATCTTAGTGGGATATTTTTGATTTCAATTTGTAGTGACGACCTTTAAACCACATCAATTTTGCAGCAGCCCTAAGCAAATCTATTCACTTAATGTAGGTATCTATGGGAAGCGGAGTTTGCATCCTAATTGTTAATGCAATCGGGAAATGGTTTTTGTGCTACTTCCTAGGTCCATTCCGTGCATTCTGGACTGGAGTGCTCGAAGATTATAATTATAACTGTACGATTGTACCGGAGATGAATAAAATAAAATTTAAATTAAAACTTTAGGTTTTAGCACTGAAGTGTGCTTTTACATTGAAGGTACTGATTAATTAAGCAAAATCGTTTACAATAAGTCCCAGCGATCTTTGGATACACCTAATGATAGTGCGGAACCCAAGAAAATATTACTGCGACTGCTTACCTACCTTTTTGTAATTCAAATAATTTACTTTTTAAAATATTTATGACTTCGTCAAAAGTCTGATTTTCGATACAAACTTTCATTCCCCATTTCACCCCCTTGATGATTTCATATCGCGACAAAAAGTCCTATGCTCCTTCCCTGGTCTCAAACTATCTCTGTACCAAACTTCATTTGAACCGGTCCAGGAGTTTTGGAGCCTATTCAATACCAACAATCAAATCTTTCCTCTTTATAATATTAGTATAGATATAAATAACCACAATTATTATATTAAGCTGCTATAATATTTTTATCTTTAACTTAGTATTATACAAACATACTTAATCGAATTACTGTTCACTTTATCGATATTGGGTCATCACATATTTGTATTACCTAACTAAAATAAACAATTTACAGACCCATAATACTTGTAATACAGGTTGAATTAATTCTAAAGCCATTTAAAATAAATGGTATTAAAACGTAATAACTGCGCTTATGTAAACACTGCTCGTTGTCTATAGGACCGATAGCAGAATATTTACACTTATGACTCTATAAGACATCCATTTATATTTACAGTTTATTTTATAGAAAACGTATTAAAAGTTAATTCGTACTAAAGTGTTCTCGGTGTCTGAAATAAAGACAGCGCGCGCTTAATAATAAGGTAAAATACATCAGGAGATCATAAATGTATTCTTGGTATGCATTTATTCGACAATCGAAGTATTTTCTGTTCATCAGCTTTTTATTTATAAAATGCGAAACATTGAGATAACATTGCAGTGACATTGTAGTTAAGCAATGGGGATCCACACTGCCAAATTCTCCCTGTAGGTGGCGCATTGTTGATGCGGCCAAAGCTATCTGTCATTCCAGTACAGAAGTTGTGTGTTTTTGAGTATTTTTTTTTTGTGTTTTCAATCTACGAAAGCATAATGCCGTTATGTGCTGTGCCAGGTTGTTACAATAATAGTGTTCATTTATTTCCAAAAGACCCAGTTTTAAAAAAGAAGTGGGAAACAGCTAGTTATAAGAAGAAAATTAATTAACTTTAGGTTGTTTACTAGAACTATTTACATCATGATAAGCTTCTGGATCAGAAACATTCATCGTATAACTAGATTGTGAAGCTACGACACCAAAATTCCCGGTATCATCGCAGTTCCGATCGTAGAATTCTAACCTAAAAACAAACAAGTACGTGTTTTATTGTTTTAGTTATATTTATTTAAAACCTTGTTATGTAGTTAATTTGTAACACTAATACAACAAAAAACAATTTTAACAACCAATGAAATGTAACATATACAGTAATTAAACTGGATTAACACCCAAATGTTTACCTCGCAATAAGATCGGTTTTTTTACCAGATACTTTTGATCTTCGTTTCCGAAGTTCGTCTTTTAGTTTAGATACCTTCATTGACGAAAACATACTGATAAAATAACATTAGATAGTCACGAAAAACTGTAAATTAGACACGAAAAAGCCCGACATAAACAATAGCAATAGCCGTATCTATGCTACGCCATCTGCATCAAGCTTTGCGTGTGGATCCCCATTAACTCAGAATAAAATTACCAGCTTTTGACACTGATCTAAATAACAACAGACTAAAATATTAGTGACATGCAAATAACCGCGAATACCACGATATAATAATTTATTTAAAACAGTGAAAGCACTTGTCTCTACAAATCACTATGGCGACGTAATAAGTGTTGATATAGAACCCGCAATGAATTTCAAAGGACTTGTCCTCTTTTTGTATGGAGGCTGGTTTTTTATTCTAAGATGTCACCAACCACTAATAAACCTATATTTATCTTTAAGCTACAAAAATATGAAACAAGTAACCATAGAAATCAGAATTTTAAACGCCTCCATTTTTGAGAAAAAATATGTTTTGTAACAGGCATCATCCGTTGATCACTTACTTGTATTTCCTGGCTGTACGGCTATGTAACACATTGCCTTTCCACTGGTGGATAAATACTACTAGGTACTACCACAGATTATATAATAGGAACTACTGTCAATGGAATGTCAATTTGGCTATCAATTTTTTTCATGCGTTAATTGATATAGGCGAAGGTGCGGTTTCTGTACAGACAAAGAGAAAAATTAATTTCAATTTTCTCTAAATCGGAGGCCTTAGAAAATATATTAATTATGCAGAAAGACTAGTTTTTGTGAACTCTTTAATAAAATATTTAGTTTATTCTGGTTAGAAATATTGACGAATAAAAAACCATTAATTATTGACTAATAAAAAACAGTTTGAATGCAAAGCGCGCGCGCGCCCCGGGCCGCAGTGGCGAGTTTTGAACATCAGTAGATTTATCCGCATCTTACATTCAAATCGGGAGCATTTACACATATTTGTGAAGCGTACAAGATGACATTTGAATAATTGCAAATCTTGTAAACGACTAAATCTGGTTAAAGGTTTTAGCTTAAAGCCGCATGTTTGCTTAGAAAAAGATATTGTTAACTATTTATTTTCTAAGTACTTACCGTTTATAATTCTAACCTAAATAAGGATATGTTAAGATTTGATATGAAAGTCAATCTTAATATGGTATAGACGACCGCGACTAGCGCACGAAGCTTCACACTGCGGCACCTTATGCGTTCTAATAAGGGCCATCTATTTTTATTGCAAAAACAACAAATTTTGATAGTCTGATGTAATAGCGCTTGTACACAATCAATTTACCAAGCGTAACTTGACAAAATAAGCTCTTTTCCTTTTCAACAACTCTTTTATAACGCAATAAAGACAAGCTTTAAAATTAACCTTCTACAAGAAAACTCAGAGCACATTCTCAAAGCATCGCAATTGACAGAATCAATCGTCAATACAAAATAAACGACTCAAAAATTGCATCGGCAATTTCACGCACAAAATCTAATTACAAGTCCCAGCTGTTACCTGTATAAGGCTTAGTAGTTAGTTAATCTCCCTATAACAAGATAACTAGCAAGCCCACTCAGTACTAATATGGTCGTGTGCCACAGACTATATTTTGCGCGAACGCCACAATAGTCAAAGGCACCGAGCGTCTCGTCTGAGCATTTGATTGAGTCGCGAGCGATTCTTCAATATCAATTGTCGTGTGTGCGCCTTATTTGATGAACAAAGTTAAGCCGGCAGCTTATTAACTAAGGCTAAACGTAATTGGTTGCCGCTGAGACACAGTTGAGCTTTGTAATTTAACTATATGGTTCCGCAAGTTTTGTTGTCTCCTAGAATAGTTGGATATTTATACCGTATTTTTTTCCTTTTTATTTAGGACAACAAACAGTTTTATTTTTAGCTTATTCTAATACGTAGTAATAATTAAAATTACTTTAAATGCAAACAGAATCGTGATCTACAAATAGGTCATTAAATGTACTAGTAACCTAATAGTAAAAAACTGTAATTATAATTCATAATCAAATTATTTGGACTCCAAGGTGCAAAAGATCTCTTAAAATGTATCCTCAAAAATGTTAGGTGAGCTGAAGAAAGGGTATTTACCTTTTTTTTTTCAAATTTCAATTTCAAAAATTTCAAAATTTCAAAATTACTTTATTAGAACTTACAGCATCAACATTACAGGATTATGGGAACCCCTTTTAAGCTAAGCGCTTGTGTTAGGGGAGCCCGCTCTTTTACAGTCCAAGGTAAGTACTTAATTACTAATTAGTTTTAATTTTAATTACATTTAAAAAAAAGATAAATGAACAATAGTTGTGTGTGTGTGTGTGTGTATGTGTGTGTGTGTATGTGTGTGTGTGTGTGTGTGTGTGTGTGTGTGTGTGTATGTGTGTGTGTGTGTGTATGTATGTGTGTGTATACGTGCGTGTGTGAGTATGAGTGTGCGTTTGCGTGTGTCTATGTGTGCCAAATCGTGCAAAGTAACTAATGAGTTATCTAATTAATGTTGTGAAAGAAACACCAGAAAGCCGGCAATATTTATGCCATCAGTTATATATGAGACAACCACGCACAAAAGTCACGATCATAAAAAAAATCACGGCAGAAAAGATGTGATTCGCGATCTACGCATAACTTTACTACCAATGTTATATGCAGTGAAATATCACTGCCTGTGCGTCCTTTCATCCATCAGGCATAACAAAAAATCAGTCACTTTAATTAACATATTCATTTAAATGTTGATATGTTGGTTTATAATTAGTTTTAGTGGTAGGTAACTTTGCAGGATTTAACTTTTATTTCGTTTCATTCAAAAGTGTGTTAGCCCACTTTTTACATTTCATAGCTTTCTGACAGCATTAACTTGGCATTCTTTTAGTCATTCCTGTTTTTGGGACAAGATCCTTAAGGCACAAAAGACAGATTTGTTTTCTTGTTTTTTTAAAGTCTGTCTTTGACAGCGAACCAGCTCGCGGCGCACGTGGTGGCACTTCGTGGGTTTGTTAGCCCAAGTCTGCCCAGCGGCCGTGTAAATGACGTGTATGTGGACGTGTGTCGATTCGGGCGCTCTAGTATGAAGATAAAGTACTGTACGAGGGTCAAACTGAAAGTTCTTAGAAAATCAAAAACTGATTACATTAGCCAGTTATTAGTTTTATTATATCTTTTCAAAATATTGTCCATTGACGTCAATACACCGCTGCATGCGATGGAACCACTGGGAAAAGCACTTTGCCCACTCGTCCTTAGGGGTCTCTTCAATGGCATCGCGATACGCAGCCACCGCTTCTTCAGCATTCATAAACCGCTTTCCTTTAAGTTTTTCTTTAATTTTTGGAAATAAATAAAAATCACAAGGCGCGAGGTCGGGGCTATACGGCGGGTGACCCAGTAATTCAACGTTTGATGTCGCCAAATAGTCGATCGTTCGCTTGGCGGTGTGCGACGAGGCGTTGTCGTGGTGAAGGAGGATCCTACTGCGAGGTCGTTTCTCTCGAACTTTTTCCAAGACAAGTGGCAAACAATTGGTAGTGTACCATTTTGCAGAAACTGTTTTTTGATCCTCTAACACAATTGTTGCGAAATGACCTATCCTTCCAAAGAACGAGGCCACCATTTTTTTTCCCGCACTTCGATCTCTCTTCACTTTAGTTGGCAACTCCTCGAAAGGAAACACCCACTGAGCAGATTGTCTTTTGGTTTCAGGATCATAACAGTAAATCCAGCTTTCGTCACCTGTTAGTATGTCGAACACAGCATTTGAGTCACCTCCGTTAAATCTTTCAATCATTTTACGGCACCAATCCACACGATGGAGTTTTTGAGCCTTAGTCAAATTATGAGGTATCCACCGGGCGCAAAGCTTCCTGACCGCTAAATGTTCGTGGAGGATTTTGTGCACTTGACTCATACCGATGCCTAAGCTTGTCCGAATCTGCTGATAGGTCACTCTTTTGTCAGTCTCTATCATACGCCGCACAACACAGATGTTATTTTCAGTCGTCGCCGTAGAAGGCCGTCCCTCACGTACATCATCAGTGAGATTAGTGCGACCACGTTTAAACTCATTAAACCAGTTGTAAACAGTCGCACGAGATGGGGCTTCATCGTGAAAGGCCAATCGTAGTCTATCATAACTTTCTTGTTGACTTAAATGACATCGAAAGTCATAAAAAATCATTGCACGAAAATTTTCTCGTGTTAAATTCATTTTGACGTGACACAGACAATTTTCAATTTGCCGCCAAGTCGTAAAACAAATGACAAATGAATGAAATATATACTCAGTAATATTGGCAAAGAGTTCTATTTTCAAATTTTAGAATATTTTTTTTATTATATTGTTTATAAGTGGCCAGTTCTAAGTACTTTCAGTTTGACCCTCGTACATCTATTTTTCGTGCTAAAGGGCTCAAGCAAGACATGTGATAAATACTCTAGTTTCAGATTATGATCGAAAATGAGGTGCCAATGGCCCCTACACCCTACCTTGTAGGGTAAACGGTCCTGATGATGTTACTAGATATTTTTATGACGACCATTCATGGTAAACTATGGCAAATACGATACATACACCAACAGAAGCAAAATAATGGTATAATAAGGTATTTACGAGTGCACTACAATGTGAATCACTAATGTTATTATGTTGGAACAAACTCGGATTTATGTACCAGCTAACAAGAATACTGATCGTTTACTTATGACAAGATACTATTTGAAAGCAGTTAAAGCAGCAATCTGAAGGTTTTCTTGAGGATGTAAAAAGCTAAGATATGAAAATGGTGCTACAATGTCATAAACATCACTTAGCTCGCAACAAAAAGGCGATAAATCTTACTTGATGAACAATTTATGAGAATCAGCTAGAGTTCTAAACAGATACTGTCATTTATCATTTATTAAGCTTCATGTTTGATGACCGATTGATCAAATGTTGGGCTAGTTTAGGTTTATCTTTCCGACCCAATAGAAAGAGGTAGATTTTTTGGTGCTGAATTTTGTTTACAGGATGACACTATACATACATACAAATTCTTATAGGTGTTTGGTAATGAATCAAAATTGTCATTTAATAAAAGAAGTATTGTATGTATTTTTCAGGCTTATGGTTAAATTGAAACAAGAAAATACAGCTTAACAAACATCGCGCTTTGAGAACTTTTCTTAAAAAATTGCTGGACACAAAGCTTTGGGATTGATACAATCACGACCCACCTACTGTGGTAATATCTGCTCGCGGTCAGAAATAAGGTCTCAGGATAAATAACTCGTAGTGTTGGATTAATTTAATCTCTATAATTACCTTCTCTACAATATTTTACACGTCCAGAGGAAATCACGCACTACTAAAATTACTAATTTATTAGTTTCTCAATAGATACGAGTTCAAATTGAACTGCATTAGTTCCTTGCCAATATACGGGAATTCCTGGTATTACGGTCAAACTTAATCAGATATCGATACAATAGTTAATATCGATAATCAGGGGAGAGCAACTCCGAGTAAGATTATTATAGAAAAAAATACTTTCAGTAAAAGAGGAAGTAGATGTTAAAAAATAAATTACACTGTTGACGCATCTATAAAAAGGCGTATACATATTATCAATATTTGGGCACACTATCCTCGATGTAATGTTATACGTAAAACGATAGGAAACTTATTTTAATAACGTTTAACATAAGTACTGGAGAAAGCAATAATAAATAATAAATTGTTTCAACAAACACAACAATTATCTAGCCCTAAACTAAGCGCGAGCTTGTGCTATTGCGACTAGGATAACGGATAGAAATACTTAAATACATATAAACATCCATGACTTAGGTACAAATGCTCGTGCTCATCACACAAACATTTGCCCCTTGCGGGATTCGAACCCGCAACCGCCTGGTTTAGAAGTCCGGTGCGCGAAAGACTACACCAAGACGGTCGTCAATAATAGAAAACCACTCCATTAAAATTGCCAAGAAAATTATTGTGTGTGTTTCATACCACTTAATAATCAATACCCTGATTCATGTTAGGTAGACCATGCACAAATATAGGTACTAATTCACCTCTCTGTTAAAGATTGCAATCTTCCAATCCAATCGTGTCTTAAATCAGCTGGTGAAAATTCGATAAATTGTTACTCCATGGGAATCTCTCATAGCTTTAGGCCCAAGGTCCTGCATAGTAATATGGTGGCCATCGTAAGGTTGCCGACCCCTGGCCTATATCATTACGAGCAGCCAGCACCGGCTGCATCAGATGCCTCCAGGCGCCTCTTTGTTGTACAAACCAGGTTCTTAGTGGGAATACTTCGTTTCCGAGCTTCTATTTTGTAATTGCATCTGTGAAACTATAGGGGAAATGTGAAGTAAAATATAAAACATAATTGTGTAAAATTTTTGAATTTACCTGCAATCGCAGATTACTCGAATTGCTACAAGTGACGTTCGGACACATTTACGAGTACATTTGTCATGAATTACCTATTCAGCAAACATCATCATAGAAAACTACTTCTGCGATCATTTCCCTGATTTTTTCACATGTGTGACAACATCTAACTCTTTTTAGGGTCCTGTACCTAATGGTTCTTAACAGACAAACAAAGAGACGGTAAGGGAGGTGATACTATACGGAAACCATTTTTTTTTCTTTTGAGGTACAGAACCTTATACAGGGTGTTACTGTAAGCTGTCTTATCCTTTAAGGGGCTGAATATGACCATCAATACCTACAACTTTTACTTTGAAGTCAACACTGAAATCGTGAAAAATAAATTAAGCTTTTCATACATTGTCACCGAGGTAGCAGAATTATTTGTATGAAGCATCAGATATTTTTTTTGAAGATTTCAACCATAGCTCCATAGTAAAAGTTGTAGGTATTAATGGTCATATTCAGCCCCATAAAGGATAAGACTGCTTACACTAACACCTTGTATAATAATAAAATGCGGTGAAAATTGCACACATCACTTCCCGTTCAAGCCATAAGTGGGCTTACATCGGAGTATGGTAAAGATTACATGTTTACGTGTTTTATGGAGCAACAAAGTAACAGGCAGATGGTACTGAACCAAAATTACAGTACACAATGGTTATTTATCCAAGAAACTTTATGGTCTTGTCTAAGATGTCAAACCTATTACAGTTTTTTTTTCTTAATACATAGGTACTCCACTTTAAAATTGTTGTGATTTTTTTCAATAAGAAGGTCATAGCACACATTTCAACACGGATACGGAACGTCACTATTCCCATTAATGTGCGTTGCAGTTAGAAGGGACACGCAAAGAATACTGAATAAATTCACAGTCAAAAATAATTTACTCACAAAGATTTCTGTCCGCGGCCACCTGCATCCAATTAATTCCTGATGTCATCTGTCCATCTTCTAGGCGGTCTTTTTTTACCGCGGGGTTTTTGTGTTGTGGGGTCTCTTAGGTCTTTCTGACCCAGCGATCGTATTTCATCCGTGCAATATGTCCTGCCCATCTCTCGCAGTCTGATTTGTGAGAAAACATTGATCACTAACTTTGTCTGGAACTTTCGCCGCCAAATAGAAAAGCTGCAGCAACGTTTTTTCCAGCGTAGTTTTTTTTTTATGAACGACTTGTAAAACAGTTCTCTAGTAGTTTATGTAGCCAAGTGTAGATGGTGCGTAATTCGTGCTATTATTGGTCCGTTATATTACACGGTGATTGCGTATTTGCATAATATCTCGTGTGAGCCTGTAACGCTTTCGAGGAACTAAGGCTGCTTGGAAACACTGTGTGGTATTTGACAGGTTTTGTCTTAGCATGGTGCAGAGACGATGCCGACTGGTTAATCATATTTGATTGTAAAATAAAATTTAATTAATAAAATAAGAAAATTATTATATTTTTATAACTTAAGCAATTATTTTGCAAGTTTTTACGAAATATTTTTTGAAGATTAAATAATCACCCTAGACAAGATGTCATCCATAACTTAAACTTTCTTGTTGCATTTTTATATCACTAAGGACTCATTCACCACGAGATCAGCTAATCGTAAATAAACACGATACGTCAAATATCACGAATTGATCTCGGGAAAACGAGGACTATAATTTAAAAACAAAATACTTGAATAGGTACGTTGAATGAATTTTAGAAATACTTAAACGATGTAGGTAGGTATCCATTCTACAGAACACATCACTATCGCCAACGAAATCAAAATATTTATACAATAGTTCATACAAGATGTTAAATGGGGTGGTGAAGGATTTACCTCGTACCCCGGACAACGACATCACAAACTCCAGTTAGTGATGGAGACTCCATAATAATTTTTTATAATATCTCTAAGTTGCCTGTAAATATTTATTACCTTGAAGCCCCCTTAAATATTTATATATTTTTTAAAAATAATCATTTATTTTTAATGTACAATTTAATATTCTGTGAATATTTCAAGTGTCTGCGTATTGCCGTTTATTAATATCGAGCAAAAAAACTGTTAAAAAAACACGTTTATTATATGGGACCCCCCTTAAATATTATTATTATTTCAATAAAATAATTTATTTTCAAAGTTTATATTTATATTGAATATAATGGCGGGAAAATTGACGAGGTAGATAATTTTAAATTCCTAGGACTATATATTGACACACATCTAAATTGGAAAAAACACATTGACGTTATATGTCAAAAGCTAGAGCGCTTTGCTTTTGCTATAAAACGATTGCTACAAACAGTATCGTTCGAGGTTGCACTCACGGCTTACCACGG
Source organism: Pyrausta nigrata (assembly GCA_949316185.1). Classification (NCBI taxonomy): domain Eukaryota; kingdom Metazoa; phylum Arthropoda; class Insecta; order Lepidoptera; family Crambidae; genus Pyrausta; species Pyrausta nigrata. The sequence continues at coordinate 4,014,109 of OX438943.1, forward strand.
ATAGGTATAGTTCTGTGGGGCAATTCAGTGAATATAGACCGCGCTTTCAAAATACAGAAGAGATGCATTCGCGCTCTGTGTAACGTATGGTATCTAGACAGTTGCAGACCCCTCTTTAAAGAGCTTAATTTTCTTCCACTTCCTTGTATTTACGCCAGGGAAGCTTGTCTTTTTGTAAGGTCATTCCCTAGTTATTACAAAACACGCCGATAAGTCACTGGTAGGCAATTAAGGCAGCAATACATGAACATTAAGCATCAACCTCCCTGTCGCAAGGACATATATAAAAGAAATTCATATAAAGGGTATTGTGTTGTATAACTTGCTACCGGAAGAGCTCAAAAAACTTCAAGGGCCAATATTTAAGAGGAGATTGACTAACTCGCTTTTTGACAATTTTTTTTATAGTTTTAATGAATATTCTAATTGGCGACAACATGCTAATATTTAATTTATTAATAAAAACTACGTAATATGATTAATACATTAGTACCTAATTGAACTGACATTAGGTACATTAGTACCTAATTGAACTGACATTTATTTTTATGTATAACATTATATTTGAATTTTTGCACGTCTGCGAGCAGACTGAACACATGCGCTACATACTTTTATATGTTATCTTTGTTAACTGTGTTCGTGGCAAATAAACGTTTGAGTTTGAGTTTGAGTTTATTGCTATTCTGCGAAAATTTAAAGTGTCTACCTGTTGCCGTTATTAATGTAAAGCAAAAAGCTTGTCGGTCTTTTACAGGCTATATTTCGGAGAGTGTGCTCAAGAGCTCCATGAACTCATTCCACCGGCTCCGTTCTACCACCGCACTTTTAGACGCACCGCGGGATACCACCCATATCGCGTTGATATTCAAACGATACGAACTAAGCGCTTCTTATCAACATTTATAATGTGCACAGCTAAGTTGTGGAGCTCACTACCCGCTTCAGTGTTTCCAACGGATTACAACCCAAAGACCTTCAAACTTAGAGTGAACAGGCTTCTTCTGGGTGAGCTCGCTCCATCATCGACTCTGTCTGCGCCACGTCTGGCTTAGTCTAGAGTCAAGAGCAAACCCATTTCGAATTAAAAAAAAACACCGAAAAAAAAAGGTTTTCTATCTGGGAGCCCCCCTTGAATATTATTTTTATTCTGATTTTAGTATTTTTTGTTATAGCGGCAACAAAAATACATCATCTGTGAAAACTTCAACTGTCAGGCTATTACGGTTCATGAGATACAGCCTGGTGACAGACAGACAGCGGAGGCAAAGTAATAGGGTCCCGTTTTTACCCTTTGGGTACGGAACCTTAAAAACTACTCTGATGCTCGTGTACACAAATCAAACAGCCGGCAAACATCGATTAAAGTTTAATTTGACAGAATTCCTATACAAAATATGTCAAATAACATTACTATAACCGCTGTTTAAAAATTAAATGCGTGTTGGTGAACTAGACCCTAAGACCCTAGTTGACGGTTAATCTGACAGAATTCCCATACAAAATATGTCAAAATTATTTGACATTTTGAAACATCGCGCTTTGAGAACTTTTCTTAAAAAATTGCTGGACACAAAGCTTTGGGATTGATACAATCACGACCCACCTACTGTGGTAATATCTGCTCGCGTTCAGAAATAAGGTCTCAGGATAAATGATAGTAGTGTTGGATTAATTTAATCTCTATAATTACCTTCTCTACAATATTTCACACGTCCAGAGGAAATCACGCACTACTAAAATTACTAATTTATTAGTTTCTCAATAGATACGAGTTCAAATTGAACTGCATTAGTTCCTTGCCAATATACGGGAATTCCTGGTATTACGGTCAAACTAAATCAGATATCGATACAATAGTTAATATCGATAATCAGGGGAGAGCAACTCCGAGTAAGATTATTATAGAAAAAAATACTTTTAGTAAAAAAGGAAGTAGATGTTAAAAAATAAATTACACTGTTGACGCATCTATAAAAAGGCGTATACATATTATCAATATTTGGGCACACTATCCTCGATGTAATGTTATACATAAAACAATAGGAAACTTATTTTAATAATGTTTAACATAAGTACTGGAGAAAGCAATAGAAAACCACTCCATTAAAATTGCCAAGAAAATTATTGTGTGTGTTTCATACCACTTAATAATCAATACCCTGATTTATGTTAGGTAGACCATGCACAAATATAGGTACTAATTCACCTCTCTGTTAAAGATTGCAATCTTCCAATCCAATCGTGTCTTAAATCAGCTGGTGAAAATTCGATAAACTGTTACTCCATGGGAATCTCTCATAGCTTTAGGCCCAAGGTCCTGCATAGTAATATGGTGGCCATCGTAAGGTTGCCGACCCCTGGCCTATATCATTACGAGCAGCCAGCACCGGCTGCATCAGATGCCTCCAGGCGCCTCTTTGTTGTACAAACCAGGTTCTTAGTGGGAATACTTCGTTTCCGAGCTTCTATTTTGTAATTGCATCTGTGAAACTATAGGGGAAATGTGAAGTAAAATATAAAACATAATTGTGTAAAATTTTAGAATTTACCTGCAATCGCAGATTACTCGAATTGCTACAAGTGATGTTCGGACACATTTACGAGTACATTTGTCATGAATACCTATTCAGCAAACATCATAATAGCAAACTACTTCTGCGATCATTTCCCTGATTTTTTCACATGTGTGACAACATCTAACTCTTTTTAGGGTCCTGTACCTAATGGTTCTTAACAGACAAACAAAGAGACGGTAAGGGAGGTGATACTATACGGAAACCATTTTTTTTCTTTTGAGGTACAGAACCTTATACAGGGTGTTACTGTAAGCTGTCTTATCCTTTAAGGGGCTGAATATGACCATCAATACCTACAACTTTTACTTTGAAGTCAACACTGAAATCGTGAAAAATAAATTAAGCTTTTCATACATTGTCACCGAGGTAGCAGAATTATTTGTATGAAGCATCAGTTTTTTTTTTTTGAAGATTTCAAACATAGCCCCATAGTAAAAGTTGTAGGTATTAATGGTCATATTCAGCCCCTTAAAGGATAAGACTGCTTACACTAACACCTTGTATAATAATAAAATGCGGTGAAAATTGCACACATCACTTCCCGTTCAAGCCATAAGTGGGCTTACATCGGAGTATGGTAAAGATTACATGTCTACGTGTTTTATGGAGCAACAAAGTAACAGGCAGATGGTACTGAACCAAAATTACAGTACACAATAGTTATTTATCCAAGAAACTTTATGGTCTTGTCTAAGATGTCAAACCTATTACAGTTTTTTTTTCTTAATACATAGGTACTCCACTTTAAAATTGTTGTGATTTTTTTTCAATAAGAAGGTCATAGCACACATTTCGACACGGATACGGAACGTCACTATTCCCATTAATGTGCGTTGCAGTTAGAAGGGACACGCAAAGAATACTGAATAAATTCACAGTCAAAAATAATTTACTCACAAAGATTTCTGTCCGCGGCCACCTGCATCTAATTAATTCCTGATGTCATCTGTCCATCATTTAGGCGGTCTTTCTTTACCGCGGGGTTTTTGTGTTGTGGGGTCTCTTAGGTCTTTCTGACCCAGCGATCGTATTTCATCCGTGCAATATGTCCTGCCCATCTTTCTCAGTCTGATTTGTGAGAAAACATTGATCACTAACTTTGTCTGGAACTTTCGCCGCCAAATAGAAAAGCTGCAGCAACGTTTTTTCCAGCGTAGTTTTTTTTATGAACGACTTGTAAAACAGTTCTCTAGTAGTTTATGTAGCCAAATGTAGATGGTGCGTAATTCGTGCTATTATTGGTCCCTTACATTACACGGTGATTGCGTATTTGCATAATATCTCGTGTGAGCCTGTAACGCTTTCGAGGAACTAAGGCTGCTTGGAAACACTGTGTGGTATTTGACAGGTTTTGTCTTAGCATGGTGCAGAGACGATGCCGACTGGTTAATCATATTTGGTTGTAATATAAAATTTAATTAATAAAATAAGAAAATTATTATATTTTTATAACTTAAGCAATTATTTTGCAAGTTTTTACGAAATATTTTTTGAAGATTAAATAATCACCCTAGACAAGATGTCATCCATAACTTAAACTTTCTTGTTGCATTTTTATATCACTAAGGACTCATTCACCATGAGATCAGCTAATCGTAAATAAACACGATACGTCAAATATCACGAATTGATCTCGGGAAAACGAGGACTATAATTTAAAAACAAAATACTTGAATAGGTACGTTGAATGAATTTTAGAAATACTTAAACGATGTAGGTAGGTATCCATTCTACAGAACACATCACTATCGCCAACGAAATCAAAATATTTATACAATAGTTCATACAAGATGTTAAATGGGGTGGTGAAGGATTTACCTCGTACCCCGGACAACGACATCACAAACTCCAGTTAGTGATGGAGACTCCATAATATTTTTTTATAATATCTCTAAGTTGCCTGTAAATATTTATTACCTTGAAGCCCCCTTAAATATTTATATATTTTTTAAAAATAATCATTTATTTTTAATGTACAATTTAATATTCTGTGAATATTTCAAGTGTCTGCGTATTGCCGTTTATTAATATCGAGCAAAAAAACTGTTAAAAAAACACGTTTATTATATGGGACCCCCCTTAAATATTATTATTATTTCAATAAAATAATTTATTTTCAAAGTTTATATTTATATTGAATATAATGGCGGGAAAATTGACGAGGTAGATAATTTTAAATTCCTAGGACTATATATTGACACACATCTAAATTGGAAAAAACACATTGACGTTATATGTCAAAAGCTAGAGCGCTTTGCTTTTGCTATAAAACGATTGCTACAAACAGTATCGTTCGAGGTTGCACTCACGGCTTACCACGGATAGGTATAGTTCTGTGGGGCAATTCAGTGAATATAGACCGCGCTTTCAAAATACAGAAGAGATGCATTCGCGCTCTGTGTAACGTATGGTATCTAGACAGTTGCAGACCCCTCTTTAAAGAGCTTAATTTTCTTCCACTTCCTTGTATTTACGCCAGGGAAGCTTGTCTTTTTGTAAGGTCATTCCCTAGTTATTACAAAACACGCCGATAAGTCACTGGTAGGCAATTAAGGCAGCAATACATGAACATTAAGCATCAACCTCCCTGTCGCAAGGACATATATAAAAGAAATTCATATAAAGGGTATTGTGTTGTATAACTTGCTACCGGAAGAGCTCAAAAAACTTCAAGGGCCAATATTTAAGAGGAGATTGACTAACTCGCTTTTTGACAATTTTTTTTATAGTTTTAATGAATATTCTAATTGGCGACAACATGCTAATATTTAATTTATTAATAAAAACTACGTAATATGATTAATACATTAGTACCTAATTGAACTGACATTAGGTACATTAGTACCTAATTGAACTGACATTTATTTTTATGTATAACATTATATTTGAATTTTTGCACGTCTGCGAGCAGACTGAACACATGCGCTACATACTTTTATATGTTATCTTTGTTAACTGTGTTCGTGGCAAATAAACGTTTGAGTTTGAGTTTGAGTTTATTGCTATTCTGCGAAAATTTAAAGTGTCTACCTGTTGCCGTTATTAATGTAAAGCAAAAAGCTTGTCGGTCTTTTACAGGCTATATTTCGGAGAGTGTGCTCAAGAGCTCCATGAACTCATTCCACCGGCTCCGTTCTACCACCGCACTTTTAGACGCACCGCGGGATACCACCCATATCGCGTTGATATTCAAACGATACGAACTAAGCGCTTCTTATCAACATTTATAATGTGCACAGCTAAGTTGTGGAGCTCACTACCCGCTTCAGTGTTTCCAACGGATTACAACCCAAAGACCTTCAAACTTAGAGTGAACAGGCTTCTTCTGGGTGAGCTCGCTCCATCATCGACTCTGTCTGCGCCACGTCTGGCTTAGTCTAGAGTCAAGAGCAAACCCATTTCGAATTAAAAAAAAACACCGAAAAAAAAAGGTTTTCTATCTGGGAGCCCCCCTTGAATATTATTTTTATTCTGATTTTAGTATTTTTTGTTATAGCGGCAACAAAAATACATCATCTGTGAAAACTTCAACTGTCAGGCTATTACGGTTCATGAGATACAGCCTGGTGACAGACAGACAGCGGAGGCAAAGTAATAGGGTCCCGTTTTTACCCTTTGGGTACGGAACCTTAAAAACTACTCTGATGCTCGTGTACACAAATCAAACAGCCGGCAAACATCGATTAAAGTTTAATTTGACAGAATTCCTATACAAAATATGTCAAATAACATTACTATAACCGCTGTTTAAAAATTAAATGCGTGTTGGTGAACTAGACCCTAAGACCCTAGTTGACGGTTAATCTGACAGAATTCCCATACAAAATATGTCAAAATTATTTGACATTTTGAAACATCGCGCTTTGAGAACTTTTCTTAAAAAATTGCTGGACACAAAGCTTTGGGATTGATACAATCACGACCCACCTACTGTGGTAATATCTGCTCGCGTTCAGAAATAAGGTCTCAGGATAAATGATAGTAGTGTTGGATTAATTTAATCTCTATAATTACCTTCTCTACAATATTTCACACGTCCAGAGGAAATCACGCACTACTAAAATTACTAATTTATTAGTTTCTCAATAGATACGAGTTCAAATTGAACTGCATTAGTTCCTTGCCAATATACGGGAATTCCTGGTATTACGGTCAAACTAAATCAGATATCGATACAATAGTTAATATCGATAATCAGGGGAGAGCAACTCCGAGTAAGATTATTATAGAAAAAAATACTTTTAGTAAAAAAGGAAGTAGATGTTAAAAAATAAATTACACTGTTGACGCATCTATAAAAAGGCGTATACATATTATCAATATTTGGGCACACTATCCTCGATGTAATGTTATACATAAAACAATAGGAAACTTATTTTAATAATGTTTAACATAAGTACTGGAGAAAGCAATAGAAAACCACTCCATTAAAATTGCCAAGAAAATTATTGTGTGTGTTTCATACCACTTAATAATCAATACCCTGATTTATGTTAGGTAGACCATGCACAAATATAGGTACTAATTCACCTCTCTGTTAAAGATTGCAATCTTCCAATCCAATCGTGTCTTAAATCAGCTGGTGAAAATTCGATAAACTGTTACTCCATGGGAATCTCTCATAGCTTTAGGCCCAAGGTCCTGCATAGTAATATGGTGGCCATCGTAAGGTTGCCGACCCCTGGCCTATATCATTACGAGCAGCCAGCACCGGCTGCATCAGATGCCTCCAGGCGCCTCTTTGTTGTACAAACCAGGTTCTTAGTGGGAATACTTCGTTTCCGAGCTTCTATTTTGTAATTGCATCTGTGAAACTATAGGGGAAATGTGAAGTAAAATATAAAACATAATTGTGTAAAATTTTAGAATTTACCTGCAATCGCAGATTACTCGAATTGCTACAAGTGATGTTCGGACACATTTACGAGTACATTTGTCATGAATACCTATTCAGCAAACATCATAATAGCAAACTACTTCTGCGATCATTTCCCTGATTTTTTCACATGTGTGACAACATCTAACTCTTTTTAGGGTCCTGTACCTAATGGTTCTTAACAGACAAACAAAGAGACGGTAAGGGAGGTGATACTATACGGAAACCATTTTTTTTCTTTTGAGGTACAGAACCTTATACAGGGTGTTACTGTAAGCTGTCTTATCCTTTAAGGGGCTGAATATGACCATCAATACCTACAACTTTTACTTTGAAGTCAACACTGAAATCGTGAAAAATAAATTAAGCTTTTCATACATTGTCACCGAGGTAGCAGAATTATTTGTATGAAGCATCAGTTTTTTTTTTTGAAGATTTCAAACATAGCCCCATAGTAAAAGTTGTAGGTATTAATGGTCATATTCAGCCCCTTAAAGGATAAGACTGCTTACACTAACACCTTGTATAATAATAAAATGCGGTGAAAATTGCACACATCACTTCCCGTTCAAGCCATAAGTGGGCTTACATCGGAGTATGGTAAAGATTACATGTCTACGTGTTTTATGGAGCAACAAAGTAACAGGCAGATGGTACTGAACCAAAATTACAGTACACAATAGTTATTTATCCAAGAAACTTTATGGTCTTGTCTAAGATGTCAAACCTATTACAGTTTTTTTTTCTTAATACATAGGTACTCCACTTTAAAATTGTTGTGATTTTTTTTCAATAAGAAGGTCATAGCACACATTTCGACACGGATACGGAACGTCACTATTCCCATTAATGTGCGTTGCAGTTAGAAGGGACACGCAAAGAATACTGAATAAATTCACAGTCAAAAATAATTTACTCACAAAGATTTCTGTCCGCGGCCACCTGCATCTAATTAATTCCTGATGTCATCTGTCCATCATTTAGGCGGTCTTTCTTTACCGCGGGGTTTTTGTGTTGTGGGGTCTCTTAGGTCTTTCTGACCCAGCGATCGTATTTCATCCGTGCAATATGTCCTGCCCATCTTTCTCAGTCTGATTTGTGAGAAAACATTGATCACTAACTTTGTCTGGAACTTTCGCCGCCAAATAGAAAAGCTGCAGCAACGTTTTTTCCAGCGTAGTTTTTTTTATGAACGACTTGTAAAACAGTTCTCTAGTAGTTTATGTAGCCAAATGTAGATGGTGCGTAATTCGTGCTATTATTGGTCCCTTACATTACACGGTGATTGCGTATTTGCATAATATCTCGTGTGAGCCTGTAACGCTTTCGAGGAACTAAGGCTGCTTGGAAACACTGTGTGGTATTTGACAGGTTTTGTCTTAGCATGGTGCAGAGACGATGCCGACTGGTTAATCATATTTGGTTGTAATATAAAATTTAATTAATAAAATAAGAAAATTATTATATTTTTATAACTTAAGCAATTATTTTGCAAGTTTTTACGAAATATTTTTTGAAGATTAAATAATCACCCTAGACAAGATGTCATCCATAACTTAAACTTTCTTGTTGCATTTTTATATCACTAAGGACTCATTCACCATGAGATCAGCTAATCGTAAATAAACACGATACGTCAAATATCACGAATTGATCTCGGGAAAACGAGGACTATAATTTAAAAACAAAATACTTGAATAGGTACGTTGAATGAATTTTAGAAATACTTAAACGATGTAGGTAGGTATCCATTCTACAGAACACATCACTATCGCCAACGAAATCAAAATATTTATACAATAGTTCATACAAGATGTTAAATGGGGTGGTGAAGGATTTACCTCGTACCCCGGACAACGACATCACAAACTCCAGTTAGTGATGGAGGCTTAACGATCCTACCAACGGTGGTAGGCTCCGTTAGCTACCGCCTGGTAGTTACCACCTTCCCAACGGAGCCTGGCGCCGAGCAGCTTGATGTGTTCCGTCGGTGAGTGGGAGTGCCAGAACCTTCTGGGTGAGCTTGCTCCACTGCCGACTCTGCCTATGAAACGTCTAGCTTTGTCTAGAGTCAAGAGAAACCCCATTTCAAATAAAAAATATATGGTCAGACGGCTTAGTCAGTTTCAGACTTTTGTGATGGTGAACTTCGCTGTAGAGTAGAATGCACCTTGTCTAGTAGCCCAGCTATCTGCGACCGTCGCATGCGCATCGTGTGGCGTCCAGCGACGTCAATGGTGTCATGTCAAAACAACGTTGCGCGCGCACTTATATCACCTTTAGTGGGCGAGCGACAATGTTGTTCTCCTAAAATTTTATAGTGTACTAAAATAGGCGAGTCACTCTGAAATATGATCCGGCCTTTTAAATGTTTAGGCTAGATTTACAAATGTTGTATTTAGTGCTGCGTATCTACGTGGTAGTCTAACAACGATACTCAATGCGCATGGACAATTTACAAACCGGCCAAGTACGAGTCGGACTCGCACCCGAAGGATTTTGTACCATTATCCATAACATTAGAAATTGAAAATATTATAAATTTTCTTTTAGTTAGCAAAAAATACACGTTTGTTATATGGAAGCCTTCCGCATAGATGTCCTTGTGGTACTGATGTCAACTCGTTGGGACATCACGGACTATCCTGTACTAAAAGTGCAGGCCGTTTTTCGCGCCATGCCAGCATCAATGACATCATCCGTCGGTCTCTTGCCTCTATCAACGTGCCGGCTTTACTTGAGCCGAACGGTATCGCGTGATGATGGCAAGAGACCAGACGGGATGTCGCTTGTACCTTGGCGGATGGGTCGGGCTCTTGTGTGGGACGCTACCTGTGTCGACACACTTGCAGCCTCTCATCTGCCCGGTACAAGCCGGGAGGCTGGTTTGGCTGCGGGAAATGCCGAAAACGTAAAAAAAACAAGTACAGGCAGATCGACGCCCGGTACCACTTTGTACCGTTTGGAATCGAAACACTGGGTCCGTGGGGTCCCAACGCTATCTCTTTTTTTAAAGAGATTTCCAAGAGGCTGATTGACATCAGTGGTGACCCAAGAGCTGGCAGCTACCTTGCACAGCGTATAAGCATCGCTATCCAGCGGGGTAACGCTGCGAGCACCCTGAGAACCTTACCACAAGGACCCTTTTTATAATTTTGTACATAATAATTTTTTATAATATCTCTAAGTTGCCTGTAAATATTTATTACCTTGAAGCCCCCTTAAATATTTTTATATTTTTTAAAAATAATCATTTATTTTTAATGTACAATTTAATATTCTGTGAATATTTCAAGCGTCTACGTATTGCCGTTTATTAATATCGAGCAAAAAAACTGGTAAAAAAACACGTTTATTATATGGGACCCCCCTTAAATATTATTATTATTTTAATAAAATAATTTATTTTTAAAGTTTTTATTTATATTGAATATAATGGCGGAAAAATTGACGAGGTAGATAATTTTAAATTCCTAGGACTATATATTGACACACATCTAAATTGGAAAAAACACATTGACGTTATGTGTCAAAAGCTAGAGCGCTTTGCTTTTGCTATAAAACGATTGCGACAAACAGTATCGTTCGAGGTTGCACTCACGGCTTACCACGGATAGGTATAGTTCTGTGGGGCAATTCAGTGAATATAGACCGCGCTTTCAAAATACAGAAGAGATGCATTCGCGCTCTGTGTAACGTATGGTATCTAGACAGTTGCAGACCCCTCTTTAAAGAGCTTAATTTGCTTCCACTTCCTTGTATTTAGGCCAGGGAAGCTTGTCTTTTTGTAAGGTCATTCCCTAGTTAATACAAAACATGCAGAGAAGTCGCTGGTAGGCAATTAAGGCAGCAATACATGAACTTAATGCATCTACCTCCCTGTCGCAAGGACATATATAAAAGAAATTCATATAATAAGAGTATTGTGTTGTATAACTTGCTACCGGAAGAGCTCAAAAAACTTCAAGGGCCAATATTTAAGAGGAGATTGACTAACTGGCTTTTTGACAAATGTTTTTATAGTTTTAATGAATATTCTAATTGGCGACAACATGCTAATATTTAATTTATTAATTCAAACTGCGTTATACGATTAATACTAATGTACCTAATTGAACTGACATTTATTTTTTTATGTATAACATTATATTTGAATTTTTGCACGTCTGCGAGCAGACTGAACACATGCGCTACTTACTTTTATATGTTATCTTTGTTAACTGTGTTCGTGGCAAATAAACGTTTGAGTTTGAGTTTGAGTTTATTGCTATTCTGCGAAAATTTAAAGTGTCTACCTGTTGCCGTTATTAATGTAAAGCAAAAAGCTTGTCGGTCTTTTACAGACTATATTTCGGAGAGTGTGCTCAAGAGCTCCATGAACTCATTCCACCGGCTCCGTTCTACCACCGCACTTTTAGACGCACCGCGGGATACCACCCATATCGCGTTGATATTCAAACGATACGAACTAAGCGCTTCTTATCAACATTTATAATGTGCACAGCTAAGTTGTGGAACTCACTACCCGCTTCAGTGTTTCCAACGGATTACAACCCAAAGACCTTCAAACTTAGAGTGAACAGGCTTCTTCTGCGTGAGCTCGCTCCATCATCGACTCTGTCTGCGCCACGTCTGGCTTAGTCTAGAGTCAAGAGCAAACCCATTTCGAATTAAAAAAAAAACACCAAAAAAAAAAGGTTTTTTGTCTGGTAGCCCCCCTTGAATATTATTTTTATTCTGATTTTAGTATTTTTTGTTATAGCGGCAACAATAATACATCATCTGTGAAAACTTCAACTGTCAGGCTATTACGGTTCATGAGATACAGCCTGGTGACAGACAGACAGCGGAGGCTTAGTAATAGGGTCCCGTTTTTACCCTTTGGGTACGTAACCTTAAAAACTACTCTAATGCTCGTGTACACAAATTAAACAGCCGGCAAACATCGATTAAAGTTTAATTTGTCAGAATTCCTATACAAAATATGTCAAATAACATTACTATAACCACTGTTTAAAAATTAAATGCGTGTTGGTGAACTAGACCCTAAGACACTAGTTGACGGTTAATCTGACAGAATTCCCATACAAAATATGTCAAAATTATTTGACATATGTTGTATGGTTTAGCATTAGCTAAACCGGCTGATTAAAAATTAAACATGTTTTGGTGTACTTAAGGCGGTCCTGCACGAAATTGAGAAAATTTACGTATTTCTAAATCACTTGTACGATGAGCTGAATTAGTTAAATACATTAAAACAACTTATTTACGTTAGCCTAATCATTGCACAAGGTCCTGGTCTTGTTGAAATTTGAAACAAATTCTTTATGATATAATAAACATGACTTGTAGCTAATGATATCTAAGAGCATTTTTTGTCGAAAACTTGGTGATTTTTACGCATGAAACAATAACTTGTACATAAAAATGATTGTTTTGATATTCCGCAGGTCCCCATCTTTTAATATACACTAATAAAATATAAATAAGAAAATATGAACACTTTTCAGTTTTTAGCACAAATTTCTGATGTTTTTGCGCATTGCGCAAAATAAAACTAATGTTCTAATTAAATCATCAAGTATAAAACTTTAAAGCAAATTAATCTAATTACTAATATTAATAAGTTCGATTCTGTTTGAAGATCGTTTAGACTTACTCCACTTGCTTCGCGCGCCACCCCCTTAAGAGGAAACGCGGTCTAAGTGACATTTGAAAAATGGGTTTTTGAATAAAATGTTGCTGTCTCGATGCATGCTCTGGCGGCCGCCCCCGCACCCCGCACTGCTTTATCCATGTGTGAGTACGCTACTACTTACGCTAAGTTAGTGTGTGTGCGCACTGGACCTCGCGCAAAACTCGTTAAAATAAAATATTTTCAAGAAACATGATGTACTCTTTGATAAACTACAGCCAAAGATACAGTACGCAATACAAAATGAAGCCTATGTATACACAATTCTTTTTGGTGAAAAGTTTCTTAAAACTAATAAAACAAAGAAGACAAAGTTATTCAAACTCAGGTTATTGTGGAGTCAATATTGAATAAAATACGTGTTTTGATTTTAATATTTACATTATTATATCTTTATAACAGGGCATTATGCAAGATATGGATACGTTGCTATTTATATAGGAGCTTGAACATGATACATCATTAAATTAAAAGAAAAAAAAATGTAAATAAGTGCCGTGGCTGTGTTTCATGATTATATCCTTTAATATAGTTTATCAAATATATACCTAGAAACCATAAAGTTAATATTCCTAACGCTAGGTATATTAACTTTATGCCTAGAAACACGAAGGAGAGGTGACAGATGACATTTTCCGGTTCACTCATACTACGAGTAGGTAACTAAATTAATATTTTACAAAAATAATAATTTACATAAAATTTTTATATCTTTACAAACATACTAGTAAGATACGACACGACAATCTACTTTAACAGCAAGAATGACTTTGTAAAAGCTTAATATTTATGAAATTATAGAGTCATTATTTTTTTAATTTTGTGCATACGTGGAACGGAACTTTTTATTATGGAGACCGATTGACAACAATGACAACACCTTTCAACAAGACATTATCTAATTGTGCAACAATAACAAGTTGAAATCCACTATATTTTAAAGAAAATGAAGTAATGTCGTTTATTTATGACAGCTAAACGGAAGAACATCATTTTCGTATAAAATTCAGGATTCATGAATACTTATGTTTCATATGCCCGACACAAATAAGTCAACCTGCACAAGCATCATGTGCTTTACACGAACAAGAGAAAAGGCGAATTATTCGAAATGTTGGCGTGGACGGAAAACGACGGAATTCCTTCAATAACAGTGGTCGGAGATGGATCTTGGGCGAAGAGAACCGACAAAAGTGGATACAATACCCTCGAACAATTTCATATCAGGTGCAGGATTATGCTGCGTGTGTAGCACCTATAACAACGGATTCGACTTTTTCGTTACTGTAGCGCATCTGCGATGTCTGCGAAAATTAGAACTAATGATCTTTACTCAATCATTCGCGAGAAGACGGGCTCAGTCTAATCAGAATGTTGTTGTTACAGTCTTAATGTGTTCGTGTAACGACATTCATAGTTGTAATAATAAAATCGTTTTTCTTTCTTTGTTACTTACCTTAGTTTTAAAGATGATTGTAAAACTTTACTAACAAGTGGTTCGCAATTGGCGCAATAAAAACTATATTATAAAACAATTTGTTTAATTGGTTCGAAGCTGGCATAAGTGTCTCCTGTAGAAAAAAAAATAGGTATTTTTCTTATAAGATTTAGTGATCTGCATCTGCAGATTGTCGACAGTGTGCTTATAAACTATACAATAGAAAATGTAATTTATTAGACGTCTTGGTGGATATTCCAACAAGCCTTCACTCACCTTATCTTCTAAATATGTATATAAAAATGAAAACTGACTTAATGACTGACTGACATATCAACCCGCAGCCCAAACTGCTGGGTCTAGAGACTCCAAATTAAAGGATCCATAAGAGGTCTAGGGGTGCACTAAGAAAGGTTTTTTGGAAATTCATTCCCTAACGGGATAAAAAAGGAGGGGCAAGTTTGTATGAAACTCCGTCAGTTGTGGAGCTAAATCAATAAAATGTTGTATTTAGCTTTTAGAAATTAGGAATGACGTAGGTAACAGGATTTTTGGAAACTCATCCTCTAAGGGCGTGAAAATGGGAGTGGAAGTTTGTATGGTAAATTCGACATGTGCACGCACGAAGTCGTGGGCAACCGCTAGTAAAATCCATTTCTTATAATTAGCTTCCACCGATATTAGAAATCAGCTAGGCTACAATCTGTCGAATTGAATTGAATCAACTTACGTTACGTCCTTAGTAAGTGCTAACATGTATGTGCACAGTAATTCTAGGAGTTAGCAACGGAACTGCTTTTTTCTTCTATAGAAACACAACTGAGGAGTAGGAGTAGTTGATCTTTAAAAGCCAAAGTGATGAAAGCTAATGATATAAAATATATAGACAAATTATCAAGACAATATAATAACCTAATTCATCGATGTCAATTAGGCCAACAATAATATCGATATAATTATCGACTATAAAGCATCACTGTACGTATACGTATTTGTTATGACATTACCCACCCCCCAAACCTCTCCTCTTAAAGCAAGAAAGGGACAAATGCAGGTCAGACCAAAATTCGCTTCATAAAACTGACCAAAACAGCATTTCGTAGTCCCCTGTTTTCTCGACGAAAACTTTACCAATGATAATATTGTTTTCAAAAATAATTAAACAAAGGATGGGACTATGCTTCTATGTTTTAGGTTTTGTCTTAATGTGCGTAGATTTTATTGGGCGAGCGTCTAAAGTTTGAGGTTGAAATTTGGCAATTTTCTTAGTGTTTGAAGGCCCATATTTCCTGTGTTAATTCTAATATCAGAAAAAACGAAACATAGGAGCATAGCCGTAGTAAATGCAGATATTATAGCAAAAAAAATTTTCGACCTTAGTGTATATATAGGGAGGAAACAGGGGACTATGTTTGTATGAAGAAATGGTGCTATTCTTTCGTCTTAAGGCTTAAATATCACAATAATTTGGTAACCTTGCAAGCCGTCTAGGCTTATGCTGATTATTTTTTCCATACATTGGTCAAGTAAGAAGAAATTTTTATAATGCAATGATAGCCGTATTAGATCTTCGCATATTTAGATAATATACTTTAATATGTTTTTCATCCTATAAATACTCACTTAGCAACAGCACCGACCAGTGTCGGTCACAATGTACCCTGACAAGAAGAGCCGGGAAGCGAACGAGTTAATCTGGTACATGTTCATACATTTTCATAAGCGTGGGAATACCTAAACGACGATTGTGTCGAGAACCAGTTGGACATATTGAAGGGAATATACGAGTACAAGTGTCTTGCCTAGGACAGGGGACTGAGGTTGGCGTGACTTTTTAAAGGATTGCATTCATAATCAGAGAACATTTTCTTGGCATAAACTCTATTAAGAGTCTCTTTTTTCACGATTCGTCAATGACGGATCCCGTGTGAAATAAGCCCTTAGCTTTGTGTTACAGATGAAGTGCTTAGGACCCAAAAGAAAGAAAAAATATTTGACACAGTATAAATATGTGATATTAATGCAAGGGTTATCCCTTCAACAAAGGCTTCTTCAACGATGTTACCACAATTCGCGGTTTTCAGTTTTTACTGAAAAAGTCTGGAGTTTAGTATAATACTAAATAATTATATTTATATTCTTCATGCACATATCTGCCTGCATGCCTAACTATATTATTTTACTACCTTACTTTGTGACCTCATTTTTAATATACCCTGTACACAACTAATAAAAACTACTTTGATACAATTACAAGCTTTCATTTCACAAAAGAATTTTGTTCTAACATTCAATGTACTCTACATTCATCCTCCTAGCGTTATCCCGGTTGTGCACTCGCACGCGAGGGCCCAGGGACCGCTGACCATGATCCAGGATGTGGCCGATCAGGTAATTACAGTGGAGCGACTGCCATCTGACCTCCGTGACTCTGTTACCAGGGGAGCCTGACCAGTTTTGGATCATGGTTACACATGCAGTCGCCTGAATGTGCAGGTTTCCTCACGATGTTTTCCCTCACCGTAAGAGAATCGGTTAGTGAAACAACTAATGTACATAACTCAGAAAAAGTCATTGGTACATGGCGGCATGTGGGAACGAACCGGCGCCTCCCGCATGAGAGGCAACCCGCTAGCCACTGCGCCACCGACGCTCAATGTACTCTACATTACCTAACAATTATCGTAAGAGAAGCTTTGAAAAATAGCTTTTATGTTATTTGTCTTAACATTAAGGCGTCCTGCACGAAATTGAGAAAATTAACGTATTTCTAAGTCACTTGTACGATGAGCTGAGTTAGTTAAATACATCAAAACAACTTATTTACGTTAGCCTAATCATTGCACAAGGTCATGGTATTGTTGGAATTTGAAACAAATTGTCTTTGATATAATAAACATGACTTGTAGCTAATGATATCTAAGAGCATTTTTTTTTTCTAAAAATTGGTGATTTTTACGCATGAAACAATAATTTGTACATGAAAATGTTTGAATTGATATTCCGCACGTCCCCTTCTTTTTAATATATACAAATAAAATATAAATAAGAAAATATGAACACTTTTCAGTTTTTAACACAAATGTCTGATGGTTTTGCGCATTGCGCAGAATAAAACTATTGTTCTAATTAAATCATCAAGTCTAAAACTTTAAAGCAAATGGATCTAATTACTAATATTAATAAGTTCGATTCTGTTTGAAGATCGTTTAGACTTACTCGACTTATTTCGCGCTGCACCCCCTTAAAAATTTCAATCTCTTTCGGAACTTTTAGATTCACTCGCAACCTCGTACCTTAACAAGGGTATATTTCAACAGTTCATTGTGTAGACTGTAAAATAATAGTAGTTATAAAGAATCTAATGACAATTAAACGTATAACGATAAAATCAACGATGACTTTCATTGTGCACGGAGAACATTAAGGGTAAAATACACACCGCGTGCCAGAATGGGAGCCGTGTAAAATAGTGATGGGAAAAACTATCGATAGGAATAAACATTTAAAAACAATGGTTATATTATAAATCTATCAACTAACAAATTGTAGTGTCAAAATTACGAACGTTTGTTTATAATTTTTATGCTCCCTTAAAAAACACAGGAACTAGATATCTGATTATTGGTTTGAATTGCATTGCAATGCATACAGGGTATTTCTAAAATTGCATTTTTGTAAAAGTGACAGTGCAGTAATTTTGAGTAAAAGAACCCAACTAGGCTATCTAATTAATTTAAATTTTGTGTTTAATTTGAAAGGGTTATCCATATGTGATTTTATTTAAGGGCGGTAGCACTGCGACTTTTCTGATTCCGTAGCTCTCAAACAATTTGTATTTACTTCCTACGCTTGTTTTCCCTGTACCTACAGTTTTTAGAGTAAATATAATATTATATATAATAATATAATTTATTTATTCAGACATCATATTATGGTCCATTTGGTTAGTAACAAAGATTGTAAAGATTGTGTTTCCTATTTTAAAGGCTTCGGATCGGATATAGTGCATTCGTGATTTTAGCCGTGTTAAATATTTCAACTGCATTCTGCAACACCGAGCAATCATGCATCCCGAAAACGACTACAAAGACGAGGTCATTTGCATGGGATAGCTACCGATGCTGCGATGCACCGATGCTCATTTGTTCGCTAGCTCAAACGACGCTGTGTGAAATATTAAAACCGCGTGCAGCGTGCAGGAAGCTAAATATTGGTGACACACGGACAATGGAAACGGTGAGTATCTACGCAGCAAAAATCCATTCATCTTACGATACCATTTTGGTGACTTTAGCAGGCGGCGGGTAAACGACAGGCAAAGCCTTTTATTTTATCAGTGAAAGATTGGTGGCGTAATGTTATTACGCCATTTTTTTTAAATCCTTGTAAAGGCAATCTCAAAACGAACACAAGCTTACATTATATAAAAAAAAACATTGTAAACGCATCTACATGAATAAATAAATGTAAAAAACATAAGGTAACTTCTAGCAGTAGAATATTTGTTCTAACCCATTAACGCAAAATAGGTAAAACAGCGACGTTAATTCGGTATGGCAATGCTGTAATTTGACTGTGTTTCAGGTACAAAATTAAGGTCCAGCTCACAGATAACAAACCGAAAACCTCATTTACAACAAGTACTACGATCTGAAGAGCAGTGTGTCTCAAACTTTGAATTCGTGTTTACACTACATATTCGAGCTGCAATACCATTTGTTATAATTTATCGATATTAGAACATTCTCAGCGTTGCGTGTGTTGGTCCCGGGTTCCATTCCCGGGCGCACAAATTATAATCTCTCGCTTGACATCATTTGCTATAATAACTCTTTGAAATCACAGGTTTATTACGCATACAATTATCTTACATCTAATAAAGATAGTGATACACTCTGAAAATCCCGTTTAAATTAATTCAATCTTAGACCTTGTTTTAACTGCTTCCTCGGTTCGGTACAATCCTGCTAATAATAAACTCTAAATATTTATTTGTTTCTTACGTTTACGCGAATTGTTGAACACAATGTACAGACTGGAGTGTGACTGTGGCCTCTCCTACATCGGGCAAACAAAGCGAAGTATAGACGTGCGGATAAAAGAACACATAGCTGACGTTAAATAAAGACGGAACACGAAATCTGCAGTGTGTGAATATGCCTTAGACAAACCCAACCACTTCATTCGTTTCGACTAACCAAAAATACTTGCAAAAGAACGCGTTTTATTCTTCGAATGCTACGTGAAGCCATTGAAATTAGAAATCATCAAAATTTCAATAGAGAAGATGGTTGGAAAGTTCCACTGGCATGGGACCCTATTCTAACAAAAACCAAAACAACACCTCGCACTGCAAGATCACAAGACACGGTTAGCTCTTTCTGCGTAAATAGGAACGTAAATTAATATTAATGAGTGACGGTAGTTAATTTTTTAAAACTTTGTAATTGACAAATAATACCTTAGTCTCCCTGTGACCACAAACGCTGTAAAGTGTTCGAAACGTCAGGTTTAAAATAAAATTTAAATAAATCGCGAAGTATTGCGAAGTGTTTTAATGAGTTTTAAATATTTAGTTGAAGTTTTTCCGCACATCTTTAACTAAGGTCTAAGTTTTATTAAACGTCTTATTCAAAAACTTTTATTTTTTACGCCAGCTTATTCAGGAGACAAATGACGTCTTCATGTGTGTGAATGAACGGATTCCACATTCGTATTAATAAATTACACAAACTTGACAACCAACACTTTCACAGCGGTTATTTTCAAATAAAAAAGCATTTTTAAAAGACGCGGATGTCAAACGCTTCTCAAAAAATATGCCACAACATTTTAATTCGGATTTTCCATGATAAAATCAATTCGGCTAAAACAAACAATAAAACTCACTTGGCAACAAAGACCAACTCTAACAAACACTGACCTCTGACCCCAAAACTGGTAATTAGAAAAGCACAGAACATAAATAGTCATCGCGCACGTTCCTCGTATCGCAGACTCACACTTGGATCACGAACTTGATACAACACTAAATTCGATAGCGACACGCTATAAAGCAAGATAGACAGTGTAAAGGCAGCTTTACAATTGTGGAATAGCACGTGTCAATGTTGTACATACCATTGTTGTGGTAAAATTTTACGCAAGCTGCCAAACAACAGCCTGGAGAAAAAAATCTCCTACGAGGGTCAAACTGAAAGTTCTTAGAACTGGCCACTTATAAACAATATAATAAAAAAAATATTCTAAAATTTGAAAATAGAACTCTTTGCCAATATTACTGAGTATATATTTCATTCATTTGTCATTTGTTTTACGACTTGGCGGCAAATTGAAAATTGTCTGTGTCACGTCAAAATGAATTTAACACGAGAAAATTTTCGTGCAATGATTTTTTATGACTTTCGATGTCATTTAAGTCAACAAGAAAGTTATGATAGACTACGATTGGCCTTTCACGATGAAGCCCCATCTCGTGCGACTGTTTACAACTGGTTTAATGAGTTTAAACGTGGTCGCACTAATCTCACTGATGATGTACGTGAGGGACGGCCTTCTACGGCGACGACTGAAAATAACATCTGTGTTCTGCGGCGTATGATAGAGACTGACAAAAGAGTGACCTATCAGCAGATTCGGACAAGCTTAGGCATCGGTATGAGTCAAGTGCACAAAATCCTCCACGAACATTTAGCGGTCAGGAAGCTTTGCGCCCGGTGGATACCTCATAATTTGACTAAGGCTCAAAAACTCCATCGTGTGGATTGGTGCCGTAAAATGATTGAAAGATTTAACGGAGGTGACTCAAATGCTGTGTTCGACATACTAACAGGTGACGAAAGCTGGATTTACTGTTATGATCCTGAAACCAAAAGACAATCTGCTCAGTGGGTGTTTCCTTTCGAGGAGTTGCCAACTAAAGTGAAGAGAGATCGAAGTGCAGGAAAAAAAATGGTGGCCTCGTTCTTTGGAAGGATAGGTCATTTCGCAACAATTGTGTTAGAGGATCAAAAAACAGTTTCTGCAGAATGGTACACTACCAATTGTTTGCCACTTGTCTTGGAAAAAGTTCGAGAGAAACGACCTCGCAGTAGGATCCTCCTTCACCACGACAACGCCTCGTCGCACACCGCCAAGCGAACGATCGACTATTTGGCGACATCAAACGTTGAATTACTGGGTCACCCGCCGTATAGCCCCGACCTCGCGCCTTGTGATTTTTATTTATTTCCAAAAATTAAAGAAAAACTTAAAGGAAAGCGGTTTATGAATGCTGAAGAAGCGGTGGCTGCGTATCGCGATGCCATTGAAGAGACCCCTAAGGACGAGTGGGCAAAGTGCTTTTCCCAGTGGTTCCATCGCATGCAGCGGTGTATTGACGTCAATGGACAATATTTTGAAAAGATATAATAAAACTAATAACTGGCTAATGTAATCAGTTTTTGATTTTCTAAGAACTTTCAGTTTGACCCTCGTAAGCTGAATAAAGGTTCCTTTGACTCAGTTTTGTATGCTACTAATACTTATTTTATTCAATTTTAGATTTGATTCCAATTTTCTTGATTCAGATAGATACATATTATGTTTACATATTAAGTTTAAATAAATCCATATTATTATAATTATTTTTATAACTTAAGCAATTATTTTGCAAGTTTAGAGCACTCGCCCGAATAGCGAAGCGTGGGTTCGAGTCCCACCGGGTGACACAGTCGATTAATTTTTGTGAGCAAAATTCAATTTGATTTCGTGAATCCTTATTGCACACCGCGAAAGAAATAACAAAGCAATTTACACAGAATGAAATACAATCATTTAACCAATGAAACAAACAGTGGAGAAGCACTGACTACAGCGACATTTATTATTGGACTACCTACTGAACCCTGGATTTTGAAACCCACTTTTCAAGGACAGTTGTTAATGCAAATGCAGATTAACACTTTGTGTTGAGCTCCTCTTCTCTTCTCTTCGTAAAGTTCAGTCATAGTAAAAGAATAGTTATTATATTTATTCATTTACTATGGTTTAATCCTGTATAACTCCCAACGCAAAGTAGATGATTTTTTTTATTGTGTTCTGAAATTATCGTAATAATGTGCTATAAAAGAAATGTGAGAAAAAGTGTAAGGTCCTCGTATTTTACCCAGGTTACTTTTCTCGCTCAAAACTTCCTGGAGCATTGAAATGTGAATCCTCGCATTTCAATTAATTAGGTTAGGTCAGTTTTGTATTGTATGCAAACTTTGAGTGTAAAGAAAGATTATTAAGTTAAGAATGGGCTGTATGGACCCAAGGCCGTAAAATCTGTATAAAAACACAAAGTAGATCGGCGGTATAAAGGCTACTTTACACCGTAACACATGCCGGCCGACGCTATCGCAGTATCTCGCTATCGGCGAGCATCGCGAGATATCGACATCGATTCGATCCTGAATAAATTGCTCAAACTTGTTTATGGCTTTTTGTTTCGTATTGTTTATGCCGCGGCTTGAGTGGCGGCCAATTTTACTATTGAAATACATTGTACGGATTTGATTGTCCCATCATTCATAGTGACCTATACCTTTCCTGCTTTAGTAACAGTTGTATAACTGTCAGGGAAGATTGATTGATATTGTTAAATGTGTTTTAACTAAAACTATGATGAACCTTACCTTATAGAAACAAAATCTCTACTACTGTTGACAAACAAAATTCACAAGTCAATTCTATATTTATTCAGACGCAAAAACCACATGAAGATTACATCAAATAGGTAAAATTGCATAGCGGTTTCGTTCTTTCGTCGTCCGTTACCATTTAAATGGCAAAATTAAGTATATAATTAATAGAATTTCAGTTAACGACCAGAATAACGGCAAAACGAAAACAGTATAATATCCGTCCCAGAAACATTCCTGCGGTATGTGAAACATGTTCCGACGCACGACCTTTAATTAATCCGCGTGCACGTGTAAACGGTCTGGCGCGATCCAGATGATATCGCGCTATCTGTGATCTCGCGCTATCGCAATATCTCGCTATCCGGTGCTATCGATGGCGGCTAGGGTTGCCGGCCGTACAAATTTTTAGAGTGAACTCGTTTAATAATATCTATCTGTACTATTTTGAAATTGCGTGCCTTTCATAATGGCTGAACGAAATCGCAAATTCAGATCTTGATTTAAATTTCTTTCGCCACGAGTTTACTTAAAGCCTGTTCAGTGGTAAAGTGATAATTTAGTATGCAAAAGAGTTTTAAGATTTAGATGATGAGATGATACCTACGATGAAATCGTCTGGCATTACGCAGATCCTTTTTCTTACGGAAAGAGAGTGATATAACGAAATTTATAGGTATAAAACTGCATTAGTTTTTCAATATTTTTAACACTAAGTATTTTTTCTTATTTATATAAGTTTAAATAAAAACCCAAAAATTGCAAAAATCCTACCCGTGTGCGAATTTTTGGTTTTTATTTAAAACTTATATAAAACTGCATCTTAATGCAAATAACTTTTAAAAGTCATCTAAATTTATAAAAGTGACAACCCTAGCCACGAAGCGCGTCCGGCGCGCGCCCTGACGTCTGAGGTAACGGGTGGAGGCCGTAGCCACGTTTTACATGATACAATGTTATTGAGTAATTGGATTAGGTGGGAGGGAGATGCAATTAACGGTGTCTGCCAATCGAAGGATTGACAACTTTGCCAGACGACGGCAAGCAAGAAGGCAGGGTCATCTATCTATGTAAATAACATGTATATATGGACACACATTTTCTCAAACTCTCATTCGCTCGCACACAATAATCACTCATACTTTCACAAACACAAAATAGTCGTTAATTCTCATTAGTATTAGTCATAGAATAGTAATCTTTTGTAATACTTAAGGGAAGAAGCGAGTCATTCCCAACACGAGTATCTTCAGATTACTCAATGGGAAGTCTCATCAGTACTATGTATTTTAGATTACTGAAATAAACGTCTTTTTACTTTACTTTAATCGGATTGGATCCGTGGATCTTGTCTTCATGCAACTTTATTCTGCTACAAGTACTATATGGAGCACCATACCAAAATATGCATGTTCAACGGCATTGCAAGCGCGCCCCAATTCGTTTCTCATGCTAGTAATCCATTGCTAGCTAGCGTGCGGCGCGGATTCTAAGGCCTGTCCTCCACCAAAGCGAAGAGGAGATAAGATGAACGTTACGATAAAAATCACCAACAAACTCTACCTCAGGTCATTTACTTTTAAAAACGACGACGAATATAATAATATTACTGCTATCGCGATTATGATCGCAATTCCAAGGCAATTAATTTTTTTCATAATTGTAAAAACTATCCTTATTTTTTGGACGTTAGTTTGAAAACTGTGATTGCTTTTCTAAATGCTATAACCATTGCAACAAGAAAGGTATCGAGGTAGGTGGTAAATCTGCAGTTCAGAGTTTGTAACTTTATGCGACAAAGCCATCAAACTATCATCATATCAGCCTATTGCAGTCCACTGCAGGACATAGGCCTCTCCACCACTGTGCCAATTTTCACGGTCCTCCGATTCTCGCATCCAGCCACCACCTGCCACCTACCTCAGGTCATCGGTCCACCTAGCAGGGGTCCATCCAATACTACGTTTCCCGACGTACGTTACGTGGTCGCCATTCAAGAACCTTCCTACTCCAACGCCCGTCGGTTTTGCGACAAACATGACCAGCCCACTGCCACTTCAGCTTACTGCTCCTCTGAACGACATCTATGACTTTTGTCTTTTGTCGTCACCAAACTATACTGCCGTAATAAAGCTGAGTTAGAAGCGGAAAGTTGGGTGGAGTTGAATTATTTATCGCGGTGAATACTAATATGCGGCAGATATCGCTCGGTGGCGACCGACTGTGACGCTCCGGTCATTATTTGCCAGTGCATTATACAAGCCTTTGACACAACGCTCATTACGTTCCTAATGTTGATCACATAGAGTTCAATATCTACTTACAACCTTCGCTGGCGCAGTGACCCAAAGTGAGTCTTGGCCTCCGACACCGACGCCACTCTTTCCGATCCCTCGCAATCTCTTGACAATTATCTATTTGGAGTTCACGCAGGCCTTTCTCCACTTAGTCTTTCCAATGATATCTAGGACGTCCGATCGGGCGTTTCCCACTTGGTCGTTTTAATATGCCCGCTTCGCCCAGATCTTCCCAAGCATTGGACCAACCTGAAATTAGAACTGTAAAACGTTACTGACCACTTAATATACCAAAGAGGTTGGTGAAAAAGATTACATAAGAACGTCCCTATTTTCATCTAGAGGTAATTTTGAAGAATCCGAGATAAGAACCGATTACTCTTATAACATGCGCCAAAGGGCAAGATGTAACAACATAAGCAGAGTTAGCGCAATCACGCAAAAACACGCTTAAGGGTATGTGTATAACGGGCCTAATCACAGCCCCGGCCCCGCAATTATGGCAAAAACGGGCCCTGTACAGACACTTAATTGAAATATGCACCTGCATGCCGTCATTTATAAAGCAGAGTTGGATAAAATGTTATATTTAATAATTATAAAAAAAAACATGCTTTAAGTGACTTATTAACTAGTTTTTAAGCTCATGGGCTCAGTGGGCTGGTCATGTTTGTCGAAGAACCGACGGGCGATGGAGTAGGAAGGTTTTTGAATTGAGACCACGTCTCGGGAAACGTAGTCTTGGACGCCCCCCAGCTAGGTGGACCGATGACCTGAGGAAGGTGGCCGGTGGTGGCTAGATGCGAGAAGCGGAGGACCGTGAAAATTGGCGCCGTCTTGGAGAGGCCATTGTCCAGCAGTGGACTGCAATAGGCTGATATGATGAAGCTCATGGGCTTAGTTGTTGGAATATACGTATTCACATTTCACATACACATTTCACACAATATTGATGTACTTTGACGGTGTTGGGAGAATGTGTACCCTTAGTGTTTATGTGTAGAATTTGCCATATAATTATGATTTTAATTTAAGGGATTATTTTGCAAGTTTGTTTTTTCTAAAATATGGCAAAAATTTGCCATATTTTAGATTAATGTTATTGATAAAGTGTTGGTAATACTATGTACTATCAATAACAAAAAGTGCTATTTTATTTTATGCGCACAGCTAGCTAAGTTGTGGAACTGTTTCCAACGGATTACAACCCAAAAACTTTCAAACCCAGAGTGAACAGGCTTCTTTTGAGTGAGCTCGCTCCACCTTCGACTCTGTCTATAACCACGTCTGGCTTAGTCTAGAGCCAAGAGCAAAACCATTTCGAATAAAAGAAAACTCTGTAGATCTTTATTGCGTGGCTCGTAGATATTATATCAGTTTATTAATGTCACAAACACAGAGCAAAATTAAGTATAAAAGACGTAGGACGTAGGTACACATTAAAATTAAAAAAAAAACACTTTAATATCCATGGAAAAATCACTAGGAACCATAATAAAATAGGTAATAGTCAAGGCCAGCTACACATTTCCCTCCGTAACAAAATCTAAACTGCTATCTTTACGTTTAAAACCCAACCAAGTAGATTCCGCAGCGAATTTACCGAACACGAAACATCTATTGAAGATTTCTCAGGGGTTAACCAGCAGATTAATGGCCGGCGAGCCACACCGTAAATTTGTAGCAATCGACGTTCGAGTTAAAACCAACGGAGATAGAGATATCCCACTGCTACTTTAAATTCGCGCATGTGCAACCACGAGAAGTATGAACTCTGTTATTTTTTTTTTATTCTTTATTCATCAAAAAACGAATGTTATGTCTTCAGACAATTTTGCTACTTTGTATTTGATATTAATGTGTCCTCTATCCTTAGAAACTTCGAATCGGCAAAAGTGAAACCGGCTGTCTTTGCTATTACAAAAAATATTTTTAAAAAACAATAATAAAAACTTAGTAACAATTTTACGGTTTACTTCGCGATTTATTTACATTTTATTTAACACCTGACGTTTCGAACACTTTACAGCTTTTCGTGGTCACAGGGAGACTAAGTTATTATTTGTCATTACAATGTTTTGAAATTAAACTACCGTCACTCATTAATATTAATTTACGTTCTTGTTTACGCAGAAAGAGCTAACCGAGTCTTGAGATAGTGTCACACTGCAAGATCTCAAGACACGAAAATTGTGTTGTAATGAACGAAAAATAAATGTCTTTTTATCCGATTTAAGCCACGGCGACCAATCTCTACCGAGATTAACCAACTGCGCGGGAGATATTACAGTCCACAAGTATGTGCGCAATAGAGAGGTGCATTCCTTCACTCTAAAATATAACATCATCAACTGAAGCTACAGTTTTTTTAACACTTACGCTTTTGCCTTTCCCTTTCCCACATCACCAGAATTAATCACCACAATGCATGCGTTCCATCGTTTAAGTGGTCACCCTCCACAATCTCCTGTTTGCTGCTGAACCATTAAAGTTGGATAGAACGAGTGGAGACGAGCTGGTGGCCGCCATTACACCACTTAGCTAGATAAGATTGCTACTCTTTCTTTATCACACGATGCCATTGTTTATTGTTAGTTTTGCCGCGTTAACTATGAAGTTAAGACTGGAGGAGCAATTTGCGTGATAGTTAACTAGCAAAGGCTAGAAAAGAAAGAAAAACTAGAACTTATTTAGGATTTTAAAATAAAATGAAAATATTTATTCTAATCAGACAAAATATTATATACGTAGCAAGCACTTACAAAAATTCGTCGACTGACTAACGTCCTCCGTAGCTCAGTTGGTAAGAGCATTCGCCCGGATAGCGAAGGCCGAGGGTTCGAGTCCCACCGGATGACACAGTCGATCAATTTTTGTAAGCGAAATTTAATTTACACATTGTGCATTTGCCAAAAAGGTCCATCATAACAAAACAAAACTCTCAAATTTATGAATGTATATTTTTGACTCTTAGACATATTAAACTTTTAAAAAAGGCGTTCCTTAATAGTAATATTCAGGTTCCATTTTATTTTTTTGACTTAAAATGCACATCTTATGCTTTCTACGTGGACGTCGGTATCCTTGATTTTAAAACTTAATTCATTTTTAATAGCACAATCAAGCTTGATTGGTTTTAAATATGATGCTCACAACAACCTTTCAGCTCACTGAAAAATATTATAATTCTCCAAATACTTCATTTTACTATTTCAATTATTCATAATAATATAATAAATTATTGTTTTTAAGTGATAAGCATTCACTTTGCAATCTAAATATATTATTGCACTTGAAAAAATGTAATGTGTGTTAAGGGTGTAATCCCAATAACATTGATGAAAGCAACGCGGCATTACAGCGTTAAGAAGCACTTGAAAATTTCGACAGGCTCTGCCAACGCCAGGGTGGCCGAGAGGTTAGGCAATCGCCCGGCATGCGAGGAACGCGGGTTCGATTCCCGCCTCTGGCGGTCATTTTTTCAAGTGCAATAATATATTTATTCATAATAATCTCTAATTAAAGTTAGTAGAATAATTAGAACATTTAACACTAGCTCTCTACATCGCGTGTGAAATCAGCGTAGGATTTCCTTCACACGTACTTCAACTTGAGTAATAACGTGCAATCTACACTACTCGCTAGCACATCAGACCGTACAGTTTCGTTGTAATATCGATCCTATTTCAATTGAGTAAGGTGCAGCAGTGTCAAGCTTGACGTGCTGTCGTTCGTACATCAAACGCAGTTAGTTCCTTGATAGTAAATACGTACTGCTGATAGAACTTTTACTATTTGATCGACATCTAAATTCTAATCAGTTTGGTAAAAGTGAGTGCGAAATAAAACAATTTTCAATAATAATGATAATAACTAACAGACATTAAGTACATACATTGTTATAAATGAATTTTATGTTATTGAAAGATGCATGATCGTATCAATAATTCCTACAGTGGAGTTAAACAAGATATATCAGCACCAAAAATCTTAAGTACTTATTCTCTTTTCTCAATTGATTGAACAAGCTGGATAATGCTCATTATTTTTATGCTGAAGCTTCGAAATCCATATAGATTTTCTGTAATTACAGAAAATGGGGCAGGTCAATATTACAAGAAGAGAATTAGCTTAACTTGATCTAAAGTATTACTTGGATACTTTGCATATTTTTTTCATTAAATCTACTCATTTACTTGCTAAGCAAAGTATTTACACAAACAATTAAACTAAATACACTAGTAAACTAACTTAAAAATAAAAAATAAATGGCTTATTCAAAAACAAAACCGTGTCCTTGAGGAAAGGAGGCGAGAATGCTGGCTGCGTTTCCGCGTTGGATAGCAATGCTTATCCTCTGAGCGAGAAACGAGCCAGCTCTTTTGTCTTCTAATAAAATGTTTAATTGGGTGCAATTTTTCCGAAAAGTAATTTAACATTTGAACCGTGGGGACCCTCTCACGGTTCAAATGTTTTCATTGTTTGCATTGATCAGACAACGTACAATGCCTATACCAAATGGGACCGGTGGGATACGTGGTGGGTTAGTGTCTCACAGGATGACACCGTCAATCAATTTTGTGAGAAGAATTTAATTTGATTTCGTAAAAATTTACAAACAAATTGCTTAAATTATAAAAGTCTAGATCACATAGTTTTAGACATCACATTGTCAAGGAAATTCAAATAAAAAGCCTACACATCCAAATGTTACCGACCCCAGGCTCGAATGAATGGCGAGCGGCGCGCGCGCACGTGGGCGCGTCCGTTGACAGGTGGACTCTGATTAGAAATTGCGACCGTCATGTTGATTCAGTCTAAAAAATAATTTGGACGATGAGCCTTCCCTTCTCGCTTGCACACTACCAGTCGCCGGTAGTAACATTTTTAAGTGATAAACATTCACCTAAAATCTAAACTTCTTAGATATTGTTCTTGAAAACTTGTAGGCTTTGCCAACTTTTGGGTGGCCGTGTGTTTAGGCAATTACCCGGTACGCGAAGAACGCAGATACAATTCTCGCTTCTAGCGGTCATTTTTCAAAGTGAAATATCTAGGTAGAACTAAGTCTAACATTGCCGTATATACATATTAACGGCGAATTTGATTTTAAATTGCAAGGATAGTTAGTATATGCTTGGGTACAGATAATATTTCCAATAAAAGTCGGATTAAGTATATTCGGTTGGAATCTCGTCACAAAGTGAATTTTAGTTCGTTTGTGGTGAGAGTACCGACCCACCATCTTGCGACCTTCATGAAGGAGGACTTCTGGCCGCTGGGAGTCGTGTTTCGGAAGTTCCGAGGACGGCTGCCAACCGACACCGCGCGCATCGCTACATGTCGCTGACGCGTGTAGTTCATTGTTCCGTTTTGTTTACATTTTAAAATGTGTTTATATTTTGTATGTATGTTAGTCTATAAGGTATTT
Source organism: Pyrausta nigrata (assembly GCA_949316185.1). Classification (NCBI taxonomy): domain Eukaryota; kingdom Metazoa; phylum Arthropoda; class Insecta; order Lepidoptera; family Crambidae; genus Pyrausta; species Pyrausta nigrata. The sequence goes on from OX438943.1 coordinate 4,045,094, forward strand.
ATTATATGGGCCAAAATTTTGTGTAAAAATTTGTTGCCTGAATTAAACGATTATTATTATTATATTCTACAACAAACTACGATTATTTTAAATTCTCTTTGACATCACAAGCTTATAGGTAGGCACCTAAGTAGATCGAGGGTAATTAAAAACTTCGAAGTAATTTTCAAAGCCTTTGACTTACAACGATTGTAAAATAAAGGCTTGTAACTTAGAATTATTGTGAAAAAAACTACGAACATTATAATAAATATACCCAATTTCACGGGACTCCTGTTTCGGCGAAACTGATTGCATCGTTTCAGGTATATTAGTCGGTAGTAGACGGTGATTGATCTGCCGGCACCTGAGCCTTGATAGGATCAGGTAGACGGGCGCACAATGATTTGAAACGCCAGGCAAAACGCCAACATTTGCAAAATAAGTAACCACGGTCATAACTCAAGTGAAACTAAGCTTAATTCTAAATCAGAGATTAACCTCGGGTTAGGGTAACTGGTCGAGGGAATCAACTTAGGAGATAGGTTATATTTTATAATGCACATAAAAAAGTCAAGTTAACAAAAATAATCTACAAGTAGTGAGCAGATTGGGATTCATACTCATTCTCGTCTTTACAAGTCTGTTTGTTTCTGGTACGCCACTAGAACACTGATAGCCTGTCATCTCAACTATGAACTATTTTAATTTTTAACTGATTAATACTGCAACCAATAACTAGCAGGTGCTTAATCACCTGATTAAGCATTCGAACCTTCCAAAATAAATATTTTTCCATATGTAACCAGCTCTACAAACGATCTTTAAAAATATTATTATTATTATGAGGAGCCTATCGTGTCCCACTGCAGGGCATAGGTCTCTCTAACCTTTTTCTACTCTCTACGATTTTGGGCCACTACCTCCCAGTGTTCTCTACATGAGTTCGTCACGCCACCGCCTTTTGGGTCTACCGCGTCTTACATATTAAGGGACCCACTTGGTGCATATTTTGGCCCAGAGGTCGTTTGATATGCGGCAGACATCCGGCCCAGTCCCAAATTAGACGAAAATGGAATGAAATTCTGGCACTTTAAGACAAATTTTTGCCGCCTGACCAATTATAGACGCCATACTTACTATAAATATATCTAAATCTTATCTCTCATAATTTTAAAAACGTTTCAAGGAAAGCAAACAAATCAACATGGCAGCTAGACGCACGCGTCAGTGCTGATAATGTCATTCAGGCTGCCCGTTTAATTTGGACACTGATTGATTTGGCTGCACCTGAGCTTCGACAGAATCGCACGGAGGCCGTTACTCACGCGCAGGCGCAGGGAGTCATAAATCAGGGGAACAATGCCGCACGGGCCGCAAGACAATTAGGCTGGGCGTATGTTGAGCAGCAGTAGAGGAGCTATGAGAGTATGAGTGTTTGACAGCACTAACGAAGAGCAATGATGAGTCACCAACACTAACCTCTACAATACAAGTACGCTGGACTAACCGTCATTTCTTAGAGAACCCTCTTAAGAAATGACGGATTATTTTTGTGCCTAATCAAAGTGCCCCCACCGAGTGTACAGGGAACTAAAATGGAGTAACTTACGTACGTTTATATCAACTCTAATTAGTTCCGTGGACGCTCACCTCCCGCTCACTACGAGTACAGCCGTCAGCGCCAAAATGGCGATAGTCAGATGGCTTCATTTTTAGGTTGACCGTATGCAGTCCAGCGTTCTTGTATTTTAGAGGTCAGTGGTCACCAAAAACTTGGGCTCCTTTTGGAAAGCAAGGTCCATCAAAGTCACGCGTGGCATTGCCACTTTGGGACATCATTGACTGACACAGAAGAATTTGTCAATAAAACCACAGATTACTTAAATCATATTGGGTCATACTGTTATTTTGTAAATATGTCTACACCTGTGATGTCACGTTACAGCCTGAGTTTACAAAAGACTAAAACAGATTTCTCTTTCAGTATCTCTGATATAATTAAAGATTGCAATCTATTTGGATCTTAATTTAAGTTTGCATGCCGCATGGCAAAACATGAGGTCAGACATGAAATTTTGTAACCCATATTTACCAGGTTTTACGCAAATAAATACTATTCTGTTATATTCTATTCTCGTATCTTGAAAAGAACGAATAGTACAAGTCAGTTACAGTGTATCAGAACTTCAAATACCTTTACTCCGGTCTGCATCGTCTCAGCGTCCCAGCGTACGCTAAGCCTAAATCAGGCGAACAATGCGGTACAGTCCGCAAGACAATTATGTGCGGAATCGTGTCTGCGAGTTAATTGAGTCTGGTTAATTAGCGACGTGTCGCGTGGGCCCGACGCCCCCGTACGCGCTTTGTCCGGCTGGGAGGGTCGGCAGAATCAGGACTTTCTCGGGAAATTCTGGGGTCATTGGAGATTTATTTCTGACATAAACAATATAGTCTAAAGCTGCGCCAGAATATCTAGGGTCCAGTAGCCTGTTGTTAATAGTGGCAATGGTGGACGCTGTCAGGCTTTTTAAGGGAATCTCGCCCTTTTCGGGTATATGTATCCCCGGCGGCCCGTACCGTTGTTATGGTATGATGACAAAAAAGCAGCATCCAGCTCCCAGTCTGTCATCATGCAAATATTATCTGATTGTCAGCAGTCAAATCAACGTGAACATGTTGATGATGTTACATGAATAGATAAAATACATACAAACTGTAACAAAGGACAAGTCTTCCAATTTTTTAAGTGATTTCAAAATATCAACTTATTTACGCACATGCTATTTTTCGAATGACGACAGCTAACTAGTGATAATCAACAAAGTGGTATGCCTGGAATGAAAAAAACAGCATGTTAATGATATGATAATGTAAACAAGCATCCGATGAATGCATATCTCTCGCGATAATTTATTGATAGCGCCAAGAATCGTATCATGGACGGTTTTTACGAGGCACCGTAAATAGATGAGGAATCTTTGTAATGTATACCCTTAATAGTCATAGTGATCGGTGTGATGCATGCTTGCCTGCGAATGGTAATCTTTTTTACAGTAGGTCAATATCATCGTCAGATTTCTTTTGGTTCCGAAACAACTTATGTGCTGAAATACAAAAAGGTAAGGACAAAATTTTCCTAATCTCCGATGTCCGATGATGTGCCGATCACTGAAGTCAGTGATCGGCATTGTTATCTATAGACAGGAGCTTTTGTTACAAATTAGTAACCTGATTGTACATAGCAAAATAATTTCAATTTGCTGTATACTTAAGTGACACTACCAGTATATAACATAATGAAGAAATGAGAAAGCATAAATAAGACTAGACCTATTAATTAAACTTAATTCTAAACCTAACCTGTTAAATACTGCATGCAAATAAGTCTACAGCGTAACTAATAAATAAATTAAATTCTAATCTTAATGAAGTTGCTGTCCGTACTATCGGAGGAAATTAAGCTAAGTTTGAGTGCAATGTCGGCGCGTGGCGGCTGCATTTATGAAATACTCCCGGCGTCAGGGACACACTGCCCTGAAGGTTGGCTAGTGTTTCCAGTAGATAATATGGACCGCAGTGTATGTAGTTAATGCGTTAATCGCACTAATTCAGCGCTGATTGCGCAATACTCTTCCATTTGTTCTACTGCGATTTTCCAACAATGAAAGAAGACGAGATGGGCGGTATTTAATAAATTTGACTCTTTGACATAGCTCTGCGCTGCTCCGCCCTGCTTCGAGTGTCAAATGTATGAGGATCAGCACGGACACGGAGCTCTTGCAAAGGTATAATAACACCGCACATCTCCTCATTTTTTGGCTTTGGTGGATGTGAGCCTAACAGCACGGCAGTAGCTGAATACATGGGGAAAGGCACCGTTATTAATATTGACAGAAGAATGTAGGCAGAGTAGTGTACCATCATCGTAACGATAACAGAACATCCAGTATTTTAAAATTAAATTGTATTCCTCTACTATTGGCAATCCCCCACATCCATGTGTATCTCATTATATGTACATACATCAGAGATGGTCGCCCGGTCTGATTCAAACGCGGAATTTGAGAACGCCGCGATTATTCATGTGCCTGCGCAACGGGAGGCGGGTACGGTATACAGAGGAACAGTTTGCGAGGCAGACGCTGTAACAGGGAAGACGACCTCGTTCGGTAAGTACTCCGACAATAAGTCATAGTAATCGTGAATAGTAATGGCACGAATGCGTTGGGTATGTTCCAAAATGTATCAAATGCAAAGTTCCACTTCCACGGCAGGTGCGCGGGTGGAACTCACGACATGAATTCTTGCATGAAATTCGGTATGATGTAATTTACAACTGTAATTATTTATTTTATTTATTTCACGTGATATGCCTCATAATGTTGGTTAATATTACTTATCTTAAAACCTATGTTAGGTTGGTCTAGCTAGACACTATTAATTTGCTCTCAAAACAAAATACATTAACATTTCGAAATAAAAAATCCAATGACACGACCTACGTTGTTGTCGAGCGAGCGTTATAAATATAAGTACGTACACAAGAGCCCTTATTATTTATCTATTACAATACCAAAAGTACTAAGTGCAGCTCACCAAGAGTGAAAGAACACTGATTAGAGCTTAATTTTAACTGAAAAAAAAACACCTTTTGTTAAATGACTAGGTAGGTGTGCTGGCGTGGTATAATGCGCTCCATTTCTCATTACCGTGTGTCACTCCAGGGATGGTCTTCGGTCTAATTCAATCTGCGCGCGTCGCGGCACGATTTATCGCGGCGTTTCATATTGGCCGTCTTTTGTTCAGGCTAGGAAGTCACGACTGCGCGCGAGTGACCGCTCGTGGGCGAGCGAGCTACGCAATCGATAGACAAAGACAATTTTCAGCTGTTGTGCAGTGGAGCCGATGGCACGTCGCGGTGAACGAATCGGTTGCGATTGCAAAGGTTAAGGAGGTTTGTGTGTGGTCTCGATGTGGTTGCGCGCTTAAGGTTCTGATCAGATGATAGGGAAAAAACGAGGATAGAGCAAATGTATGAAATTTTTAGGGATAACACCGTATGTGCATTGCAAAAGACAAAATTTACCACAGGACTAGTGCAAACACCGGCGAGCATTGAAGGACAAATAAGGTTTTAAGTCAAAATCAAACATAATTTATTCAATTTAGGACAGAAAATGCCACTTAAGAAACGTCAAAATTTTAAAATCATTAGGGGGCCAATACCCGAACATGTCTCCTTACAGCTAAGTAGGTACAGAGAATCAAAACATATCGTTTAATCTTTGTCTAAAAGTACGTCGTTAAGAGTGAAATATATAATATAGATATACAGCAAAAATATGTATAACTCCACGATAATGTAACTGTGTTCGAGGCGAAAGTGTCTGGCAAACAAAAGAGGCCCTCATCTGCTCTGTTCAGCGTAAAAGGTGGTAATTGTTAAGTAACTTCTAAAAACAATGAACCTAAAACATCCTGAAGACCGTCGATATTTTAACTCAATCTTCCAGATCACGAAAGGCTTAAAAAAGGGATAAAATCGATACTCATCGCCACACCACATCATAATATACGATTCTTGAGTAACATAATTTCCGCAATATCGGTACCTTTTCTCAGTTACCAAGGGCAGGTCACCGGTTCAGAGTCAGGTGGATGCAATCACGCGGCGCCCGCGGCGGCGCAACAGGTGCTCTGGCGCGGAATTCCGCCATAATTGTTGGGATGTGTGCGGAAAATACGATATTGTTATAGGTAATATATTTTTTAATGGGTTTGCTTTTGACTTAAGACTAATTCAGACATGGCATGGACAAAGTTGATAGTGGAGATCACTCACAAGCTTCTGGTACTCCCACTCACTGACGGAACACAGCAAGCTGCTTGGTGCCGGGCTCCGGTGAAGGGTAGTAGCTACCAGGCGGCACCTAACTAAACTAAATTAAACTGAACACCTAAACTGAAGTTTGTGATGTCGTTGCCCGAGTTGGACCATAGGAGGTAGATCCTTTACCACCACATATTTAGATATTTACAGTTTACAGACTGCAAAGTAACACAGCGGCCCATAGAATAAATAGGTACCTTACAGATTAACATACTTACGAAATATATAAAACAAATAAAACACTATTATCAGCCTTACTAATTGCAATTATGACACTGCTATTATAACACTTGTATAATTAATAATTAATTTAATAATTAAGAAATACTTGAATAAATAAAATAATTTCAAATTAATGACATACTCGTATATTTGTCATGAAGTCATGAAGACAAACTTTCCAATTGAGTTATTTTGTTATTGTAGGTAATACTATTTCTTGTTTACATGGATTGCTACCAATTAAGTTACAGACTAGAAATTGGGTACAAAAATAACAACAGTTTCTAATAAAAACACCTCATTCTTGCAGGGGAAGTCGCGGAGATATAATAGTTTTAATACAGTGTTGTTCTCTCAATAAGAATAATATTTCCGTCAATCAGTGCAAATGTCCAGATATGGCAAGATCCGTTATCGTATTGCTTTTTACTCGTAATAGATGCGTTGTATGAGTATTATCAAACTAGAATAGAGCGGTATTTCCACCGAGGCCGTACTGTAAGCCTAGGGACAAATAAACTGTACGTACGGGCACAGAATAAGTACTAGCACTCCATACAGAAGTTTGACTTTGCAATGTAATTCAAAGAAATGTCTACTCAATATTGTCAACGATATGGTGTAATTTAGTTCGCCTCAGACTCAAGCACATTTTCGTGCAGACACCTACAGAAATACATTGCAAGATAATTTCATTCTTATAATTCTGGAATATGATTCATAATAAACCTATTCAGTGACGACGTACTATCACGCGACGTGATGGGGTTGACTGATACAAGAAGCTACTAATGCCATCTAGCGCATCTTTCTAGGACTTTATTCATGCTCGTCCAGCCAGCAACGTAGTGCCGCGTGCCGCTGCTGAATAAAACGCGCGAGCGTGTCGCTGCCGGCTAGCGACACCCAACTTGTTTAGCCCACTACAGTGGGTCGCTGCGCACAGGTACGTTTGTGCTACCTACGCGGGGAGTAACACAGGCCTGGTAGGGGTAGTTTTATTACAACCAACGTTTAAAAGACTGCCTGGAAGAGATCGCCTAAAAACTGTATTTGTTATTTGTCAGTTTTATTGTTTTTAATGTCTGTTTTTGTATTAATAATGATGTCCTCCTAGCCGAATTTCGACTACAGCGGCAAATCTTAACAGAGATTAGCCAACTGCACGGGAGATATTATAGTGCACAAGTGTGTGCGCAATACACAGGTGCACTCTCTGTTCCTTCACTCCCAAAATTCGGTGAGACGGGGCAGGCCGACATGACCGAAGAGTGTGATATTGCGCGGATGACGGTCGGAAGATTTTTTTTCATGGAAGAAAAGACATCCAGAGGTTTAGGGTCTAGTTCACCGACACATGTTTAACTTTTAACAGGCATTATAATGTTACTTGACATATTTATATTGTATAGCAATTGTGTCAAATAAATCTTCATCCCCCGTTCACCGGCTGTTTAAAAATTGGTGATCGGGTCCAAGCTGACGCGTTGAAGTCTTTTCTAGGACCAACTTTTAAAATTACAATATTGTTGTTACAAAGATTAATATGTGAAAATCATCACACATCAATACTATTTGTGAAGAACTACTAAACTATAATTTATAAAGTGGACTCAAGAAAAAGACTTCAACGCGTTAGCCTCACCTTTCGAAGGCATTGATGTCTTTTCGCAAAAGAAAATTAATTGAAAAAAATATTCGCTTTTTGATTGAAAGATCTTGATGCAAAATTTTAAAACACGATGCAAAACTTAACAAAAAAAAATCGCAGTTATTCCTACAACGCAAGGACCCTTGGGTGTTTGATTTCAGAAACGTTTCACAAACACAAATCAAGGTTTTATTAAACAAAACCTAAAAGATTCCATCCCCAAAAAATGTAATAATCGAACAATTCAAAACGAACAAACGAAAATCCCCTAGCCGCAGTATGTCTGCGATTTCCTACCAACCGATATTCGCATTAGAAGATTACCTCCCTATCCCGTTAGCATCACATAAATAATGCATCAGATATATGGCCAGCCTAATGATAACGCTTCGGCATGCTTTTGTTTAACTGATATTGTTCAAACATTGTTAAAACATACAACTAAGCATTGTTGGGTTTAATAATGCGCTCTCGCCGCGCTTCTGAATTTTAAAATGCCAGATAATATCGGCACATTTCTAATGGAAGGCCAGTTTTAAATAGGAACAGTTTGATTAGAATGTGAGATAGGCTCGAAATGGTGTATTTCAGTTAAGTATTACACGTATTTAGCGGGGTTGTGGTTGGGGATGCAAAATAGATGGAGATTACGAATTGTCTATGGATGAGAGGAATGTATACTGTCGTGCATAACTTTTTTTTAATTATGACACGATATACCTACTAAGGAATGGCTATTGACATTTGATAGTCAACATAAAAGCTTTAACGACTCGACGAATAAGTCAACTAGTGATAATGATTACCAATTTACTTTATTTTATTCTTTCCATTATTCAGTCTTTACATCATTAACCATTTATTTTTATGTATGAGCCTATATAGACTGTTAGGGATCTTGGAGTCGGAGGACCCTAACACATCCCGATCCGACCTATGGATCCCTAAATAATATTGACACAGTTGCTATGGTAAAAAGTTGTTTAGGTATTTACAAAGTATTTATATCTACAACTCTGCAGGTAAATGTCCTTTTCCTATGGAAAAAGTAAGGCTTACTTCAAGGCCTATGATATAATAAAAAATAAATAAATAAATTGTTTTCAACAAACACACCAATTACCTAGCCCCAAACTAAGCGTGAGCTTGTGCTATGGTGACTGGGATAACGGGTAGACATACTTATATACATTTATAAACATCCATGACTTAGATACAAATGCTCGTGCTCATCACACAAACATTTGCTCCTTGCGGGATTGCGCAACCGCCTGGTTTAGAAGTCCGGGGCGCGAACCACTACACCAAGACGGTCGTCATATATATAAGTTGAGAACCACTTCAAGGCCTATGATGTTAGTTGAAAGCCCACTTGCGCAAGTCTGGATTAGCTAATCTGGAAGGTCCACTAGCCCCAGACCAAATTATCTAATCTGGACTAGCGCAAGGCCTACGATTTGAGTTGAAAGCCCATTTGCGCAAATTTGGATTAACTAAACCGGACTTGCGCAAGTAGGCCTAATACACTGACGTGCTCTATGACTTAATACAAAGAATAAATTATAAATAAATTATAATAAATGAAATAAAAATCCGTAGCTTAGTTGGTAAGAGCACTCGCCCGGATAGCGAAGGGACGTGGGTTCGAGTTCCACCGGATGACACAGTCGATTAATTTTTGTGAGCGAAATTCAATTTTAATTTCGTAAAAACTTGCAAAATAATTGCTTAAGTTATAAAAATAATTATAAAAATAGAAATCATTTCTTTTCAGACAACGTAGTCCATAGTGTGTTAGTAACAATTAACCTTAGATACTATGTTAGTAACAATAGTGCGAAGAAAAGACAATTTAATTTAGTAAAATACATTATAAAATTGTTTCAACACACACCATCACTTACGTATAAATGCTCGTGCTCATCACATAAACATCTGCCCCTTGCAGGTCCCAACCTGCAACCTCTGGTTTTGTAGTCTGGAGCGCGAATTACTGCACCAAGAGGTCGTCAAAACAAAGTAGAACATGTTGAATGTTATAACATAAAAACAAAAGACGCCCACCAAACAAGAACAAAGGCTCCCACCACCTCCATACATCAACCTAATGCAATACAGTAACCGTACAGATACTTCCTCGCCCCTTTATTTACGTTGCCCCCCGGGCCGCATTACTCACAATCGAATAATCGATTCAACACTCAATTCCCGTCACAGTTCGATTTAATAGCGGACCTATCGAAAACTGAATCATGGCAACGATTTCTATTATTCGAATACTCTGACTCGCCTCCGGGAAAACGCGATGTGACAATAATAGAAACTTGACGCATAATGTAGGTGGATGGAGTAAGGTTGCAACACATTTTAGTACATTGACAGTTTTTGGAGGATGTATTTTACCTAGATAGATGATGACGATATGTTATTCAGAGGCTAGAGACCTTCAAAAAAATCACAACAAATCACTCAAAAATTGCATTTTACAGGTTAACACAAACACAAAAGACTGAAGTTTTTGCTAAAGAGTTAATTTAAAAAGCTAAAACATCACTCAGAAAGTGCGTCAAATTGGTTACCCTTCTGACAAGGAAAACCCGAACAAGAGCCTGTTCAGGTAGTTTTTTGTGAGTCCAAGAAAAGACAATTTTCTTCACGAATTAATCATAAAATCATTCTGTTCACGTGGCATGAAGACTGTTTATAAGGTGAATTATTGTTCGAGTGCAAAGTTGAATATTGAACCTTTTGTTTCCTAATTGGTTTTAATGAGCCTTCTGTACCATTGCACATTGTGTCGGAGGTGTGTTGACTGAATGCATTAGAATAGACGATTTGACTAGTAATTGCTTTTACTGAAACACTTGATTGTTGAATGTTTTGTGGTTCAGAAAATCAGCTGCTGTTCGCATTGATTTTGAAATGAATAACTAAAGATATCTATGAATGAATTTATAGCGCACAAATAATCATACTCAAATTGATTGTGATGTAGTAATTTATTTTATTTAATAAAAGCAAGTTTAAATAATAATATGACTTTTCAATAGAAGCTAAAGGAATGTTAACATGTAAGCGTTTCATCCAATTAAATTCCGAACGACCTAAACTTTGGTCTGATTCAAGAACCAAATTAAGTAATAACAGTTAAATTAACAAAATACAATTCCTTGCACAACATCGTCACGAGAAAAAAAAGTAACGAAATATATATTAGTTATTTCCTATTTCATATTTTTTACATTTGTTATGACCACAATTTTATATTTAGTGAAGTGATAGCTTAGTAGTGTACTTCCCGCTCCCGTCACGTACCAATTCAGTTACAATGTTGCATCTCCGCTGCAATTATGTGCAGCTTTGTGCTATTGACGACGCAGGAAACCCGTAAATCTGCCAGCTAGGGGCAAATTTCAACCGCAGAGCTATCACGAAATTGCTATCCAGGCCTTAGATGCGCGAATAAATCTGCTTTTCCATTATAAAAGTAGCAAATCGTGGCCCAGTTTTAGTAGCTGAACCCTCAGTTAAAATAGAAACAAAAATATTTGCCTTTTATGGTCCTTTTTCGTTACTATATGTAGTATCTTAATATCAAAATAATGTATCAGTACATAAAAACACTTTTGAACCGACGTTAGGAATTACAGTTAAGTGCTGTGCGTTTAGTAAAATAAACAAACTCATAGTTGGGCAGTTACCTGTTGTTAAGTTTTAATTGAATTTGTGCACTGGGGCCAATGACAGCGTTTTAAACAAAGAGGTCGACATGTCATGTCTTACTCCGTGGCAATACAATTTGATGCGCCGAGCACACGTTCGTTTACGTGCCAACTGCCGTCTCACCGAATTTGAGAGTGAAGAAACAGAGAGAAAGATATAAGTGTAGTGCACAAGTGTGTGCGCAAATCACAGGTATTGCATATTATCTTGATATCTCCCGCGCAGTTGGTTAATCTCTGTTTTGATTAGCTGCTGTAGTCTAAATTCGGCTAGGAGGACATTATTTATTACGTGTCAAATGTCATATGTGTACGAAATTTGAAAGCAAATTGCTCGATTTGAGGCAAGCAATTTCCGCGTGCTAATGACGCATATACCTCCTTTTAAATGCACTATCATTGACGGGGCATAGTTTTTTTAGTTTATTCGGCAAACGGGTCAAAACAATTGAAGCACGTTTTCATAGTTTTCATCTAAATAGAATTGAGTACATTTGTGGGTTCAATCACTCCATTATTACATTGTATGGCATCTTCGGCTCGATATAAATAGATAATCTGACACTACTTGCCAACAAATCAGAAGTCGTGACGTAATTAATTTTGCTTTACCGCCTATATTCCATTTCCAGTAACCTTTAAAGCTCATTATAGTTAAAGGCCCTAAAGTTTAAATCTTACGCAGACCATGACGAGGGGTGATTGCAACCGATGAGGATGAAGTTAAGAAGACTTCACACTAGCCAGTTGCCCTGTTACACTATAAAGATACTAATAATATGATAAATATTACTGTAATGATTGTTTGACCTCTTCACTACCGGAAATGATGCGGGCCTCAAGTATGAATACTGTGAACGAATCGATTTCGGCACTAAAAATAATTATGTAGCTAGGCGTCAATAAATACCTCTTTCAAAGTGCTGGATTTTCTTATCAAATAATTATTTATCCGGTAGCTACTCCCAGTACTAAGCCAGGGCCCCTAGACAAGATGCAATCTATTCTACAGCGACGTTCATTATCGCTTTCAAAAGGTATGAAACTGACATATGCCATCGAAACATCATGTGACTTTTGCATACTTATTTTGACATTTCGTTGGCGATAGCGAAGTTCGATGTAGGTTGCATCTGGACCCGGGGGACTCTTTACCTTATCTTAGTAAAAAAAAGGAAGTAATTGACCATTCATATTTATCGATCCGATTAGCGATTTAAACTAATTACTAAGTTTTATGTACGTTCCTATTGAGCGTGCACATTGGAATTTTAAGTGTGTCGAGTGCATCGAGCACGTAACCTATAGAGGCGAAGTAAGCGCGATTTTTCTCCGAAACTTATCAGTGCTTGGCACTGATACGAAAAGTGTCAATTTAAGCATATATTTTCCAAATCGATATTATGGAATATGAGATATTTCGGTTGTGATCGTATATAACAATCGTTTAAACAGCACTTTTATTTTAAAATATGTAAAAAAATAAGTTAATTTATTTACCTAAATGCGTTGAAGAAAAAACAGAGGCATTAATTTCCAAGGGATTTTGACGGAATTTTTGTGTGCTCGGTGGTTGAGTATGTGTGACTTTTACTATAGGCTGACATTCTAACGCTCAAAAATGTAATGGAATGGCCGTCAATTGGACCGCAACATATGAGTTTATGGTATCTTAATAAATACGTGTGGCCTCAGCTTAAATGTTTATCTGCATGTCTTTAGAGGTCGTGCCTCCGTCCCTGGGGGGCCTGTAATCTAACACCAATTAGCAGGACAACATTATGTGCAGAATTTTCTAAGTAGTCGTCGGATCACGATAGAAAACGTCGTTAAGTCTGTTTGTTATTGGTAGACATACTCGGTGGTTAGATATTTGAAGCTTTGTATAAAATATATTTTATACTTATCCGTAAGTATCTTCTTATCGTATCGTTCTTTTCGTGTTAAAATTATCAAGGCAAAAAAGAAAGTGAGTTCTCTTTTCCACGCGTTACTTTGCAAATACTATATTTTTCTAGTGGAATAAGGGATCAAGATCTAATGAATAAATGGAGCAACTAATAGTCAAATTATTGCAGTATTTTTATGTAGCTTATCTAACTTTTAGATCACTTAATTTTTGTGGCGTTACGTTTTTTCCTACCACCCTATAGTAACAAATCTTAATACTCACTCCTATAATACAGGTTAAGATACTTTCGTAGAAATAGACCGTTTTACGCCTGATCCAAGCACCATCTCTGCGTTTTCAAAACGTTTGCAAACGCAGCCGTATACTTACGCCATCATTTCCACCTTTTCTTTTCCAGATCAACATAGGGTTGTCAACTTACATTAAGGCTAAAGTTTTTTTGATAAAAAAACTAAGACTGTAGTTCACCAAGACCGTGTTTAATTTTTAATCAGCTGGTTCAGCATCATTTGACTTTTTTTTTAAACTGTCAAATTAACCGTCGATGCTTACAAACTGTTTAATAATAATTGGTGAACTCGGGTCTAAAACATTTTCGGGATTTATGTTTAAAACAATAAACATACTTAACTTACTGCACATTATTTATTACGTCAATGATGAATGATGGAGTTACATATACAAGAGTAAAATGAGTTTATTTTACTCTTGAACAGTTTTGCTATTGATCGTAATAGCTAATCGTCAAATTCCACACAGCAAATATAGGTTTTAGATACTAAAGTTAAATTTTGGAATTGGTAGTTTTTATTTTTTTGACTATTTCCAATAGTAGGTATTTTCCTTTTCATGTAATCCGACATCCTTATTCTACCACAAATTTACAACTGGTATCGCGCATCACCGCCAGAGGGCGCGAGAGCTCTCCTCACCAACGCGTTGATTAATCGCACTCCGAAGATCCTAAGGCTACGGCGAATACAATTTATAAGCAACACTTGCAAATGATAAACAATACAACGTACTAAACGAATTACCTCTCTTGTTCAATAAATGCAGATTGTTTGGTCTAGTGACGGTTTTGTTTTGGTATTCAAATTCTGTTGAATTTATCAGTTTGGGGTAGCTGTTTATTGCCGATTATACAGTTTTTAACCATAGGACTATAGCAGTGTCTGGAAAGCCATCATAAAAATCCATACTAATATTATAAATGCGAAAGTGCGTCTGTCTGTCTGTCTGTCTGTCTGTCTGTCTGTCTGTTACCTCTTGACGCTTAAACCACTGAACCGATTGAGATGAAATGTGGTAGGGAGATAGTTCGAGACCCTGGAAAGGACAAAGGCTACATTTTGTCGCGATATAAAAACATTAAGGGGGTGAAATGGGGGATGAAAATTTATATGGAAAATCTAACTCTTGCGGGCGAAGTCGCGGGGAACCACTAGTATATTATAATTTTTAAAATTTAAGCAATTATTTTACAAGTTTTTACGAAATTTTATTAAATTTCATAATAACTTTTTAAGATCTACAATTTTTTGGTCAACATTAAACAGCAAAGTAAGAATGCCTCCTGCGTCCTGCATTCTTATTTTGCTGCATCTGCACTTTGCTGATATGGTAGCTAGTAAGCACTTACTTACTACGATTAGTATTTCATGTAAGTCTGCACGGAATTAAAATTTTATTCACAATACTTTTATAGTACTACGCTAACTGCGTAGTAGTCGTTATAAAAACTGATTAACAAACATTAAAATCCTATTTTAACGGTGAGTTTCTGCAATACGTATAGTAATCTAATGCTAATAAGTCGTTTTAGTCAAATAAACCGCCTTTAATGAATGTTCAAACTTGATCGTGTGTAGTCGCCATAACATAGCATTTCAATATTGTTTTAAATGACCGACTAGATGTAAAAAGCTGTCTCCGACTAATGCTAGGAACGGCGCACGAGTTTAGAGGAATTTCTTCATGAATACGCTTAAGTCGTTTACTCTCGACTTATCTTATCTCTGGCATCCATCACATCGATGTGAGATTACGAAAACTAAGCTAGCTTCCCAGTGTTTTCATTTAAAAACATAGGGTCCACTATCGGTACAAATTAAATACAGAAACGAGAGCAGTTTTAAAATAACAGTGTATTTATTGCTAAGCAACACACGCCCTTTATTCACATTATTATAATATAATATTTACTTAGTGGCAAAGTTAGTGTTGTGCAGTTCAGACGTAGAAGATTCGGTATCCAAAGATTTTAGGAGATGGAAATGTAGTGATGTCTTATTTCAGATACTATAATTATGCACCTCCTATGTCGTGCAATTAATCCGTCTGTACAATTTTTACTACCTCATCGTTTCATGCATGTACAACACCAATAACTGCACAAAGAAATAAATAACTTCGTGCAAAGTATGAGCTGACAATGGCATATCTCTATCGGCAGACATAAATCGACATTAACGCCGCTTCTTTGGTCGCTGGTCCGGACTGCTATTGGTTAATCTATGGTATTGTCCACAACTAATAACCCGCGGCGCACGCGCAGCTACGACGTTACATGCAACGATTAGTCGGATAAGGTTTTCATAGATTGATCAGAATCTTCAATCTATAGACATTTTTGCATCATATAAAAAGACTTGTCCATTAATGGTTTTTTATTCGTCAATATTTCTAACCAGAATAATCTAAATATTATATAAAAGAGTTTACTACAACTAGCCTTTCTGCATTATTAATATATTTTTTAAGGCCTCCGATTTAGAGAAAAATTGAAATTAATTTTTCTCTTTGTCTGTACATAAACCGCACCTTTGCCAATACCAGCATGAAAAAAATTTGACAGCAAAATTGACATTCCATTGACAGTAGTACCTATTATATAATCTGTGGTAGTACCTAGTAGTATTTATCCACCAGTGGAAAGGCAATGGTACATAGCCATACAGCCAGGAAATACAAGTAAGTGATCAATGGATGATGCCTGTTACAAAACATATTTTTCTCAAAAATGGAGGCGTTTAAAATTCTGATTTCAATGGTTACGTGTTTTAAATTTTTGTAGCTTAAAGATAAATATAGGTTTACTGGTGGTTGGTGATATCTTGGAATAAAAAACCAGCCTCCATACAAAAAGAGGACAAGTCCTTTCAATCACCATACACAATTTAAAAAAAATGATTCATGACTTGTTTGTTGGCTGCAAATAGTGCGCTTGCAATTTTGAACTTTTCCCTTGAAATTTTTTTTTAATTATTTTAAATACTACGTACTTACTTACATATCCATTTGTTTTTGGCCAGCTCTAAATGTAAACTTAAGAGAGAAAACTTAATTGGTTCAAGTTTTTTTAATTTTGTAATTGTATTTTATCTTCAACTTGTAAGTTTAACAGCCTGTTGCTGATATTTGACTACAAAAAAAATAAAACGTTCCTACGCGCATTCGCCGACGCGCCAATTCTGTTCCAGCCACCCAATCAGCTTCCGTCGAGTTAACGTCAATCAGATTCACGGCCTACAATTATTTTGTAAGATTTATCGTGAATTATTTTCTGATAAATATAACAAGCACCCAGAATACGTAAATTGTCTTTATTTTACGAATTCTGAGATAATGAACTACGCACCATCTTCAAAGCACGGTGATGGCGTGTCTTAGGAGGAACCTCATCCTGAGCATATAGCATGCTCAGGATGCTGGAGCAGGAGCTTAACAACTTACTACAATAATTTTCCTTGATTTTACAGTTTAACAATTTGTAAGAAGTTATCCACTACAAAGACGCCACATCGAATTTTTAAATGGGCACATATAACAACAAATTTGATAGGTTTTAATATTTTTGGTGGCATTTATTTTGTTAAAAGTCGAATCGTGTAATCAATCCTAAGTTCGGAGCGTGCGCGGGCGCGTGGGCCCGCAGCGACGACCCATAACACGCTTAATTACAGTTGTTTATACGTTTATTCGCCATTTGAATAATACTAATGCGGTACACGATAAAATAGTAGCCATTCGCGCGGATTCATGTTGATAACATAAAGTAGGGAAGACACAGTGAGCTTGGATGCCAGAGCTCAGTTCTCTAGACCTCGGTCGCATTGTCGCGTACTATCAGGTGTATTTTCAGATTTAGCTATCACGCTCGCTCGCCCTGTCTTGCTGGCAACAGTGTCGAGGCCTGCTGACCCGAAAATACGGACATCGTTATCTAGAGTAGGCCTTCAGAATACAATTGCATGCCCTATGTGCTCGTATGGCAAACGTTTTTTTTTTTTATGAAAACACAAGTATCTTGAAATTAAGTATTTCAAGATACTTGTGTGGTTAAAGTACCCAATCACTCAAAATAGACCCTGTGACAGCCATAAGTTCACCCACTATACCTTAAAAATTGACACTTAAAGAAATATAATTTTATTGAAGTAATTAATTTTTTAGTATGGCTCGTTCCTCCTCATAGTTGAGGTGAGGCCTTTTCCCAGCAGTGGGATCTAATAGGCTGACTTATTACTTATTTATTTTAATTATTTTTTTATGATGTAGTAGGTAGTGCGATGTTTCTATGCTCATTTTGTAAGAACTAATAATTTATTTTTATAGAATTTTAGCAGGCTTGCTGTTCGTAACTACACTGTGTCAATATCCACAAGTCGTGTTCTTCTGGAGAGTCGTGCACACTATACATACATATTTAATATTGCCCAAGATATTCATGCTAAATGCCTCGTAATAGTATACTAATTAGCGTAAAATAATACCGATAGCAATCAAATGGTGAGGAAATGGAACTTACTGCAATGACTATTACTTTTTATGACCGCTGCCGACTTTACATTGTTAGTTTCTTCTATTATCACTAATATTCTAAGCTAAAAATGTTACTTTGACTAACTTTAAAAAATTAAACGAGGTTTTATTGAATCGATTATGAGCATTATAGTTACTAAACAAATATACAGCAATGCTGCTGTTTGCCGCACCTACCTAAGTATGAATGAACAAAACTAAAATATCCAGGTTTTTAAGCGCCATTATATTTACCCCTCCTGCTAATATTTTTCCCATTATGGACTTACTTAATTGACACATAGCACGTAAACCTCGCTAAAAGTTTCTGTAACACAAATCAAAAAGATGGGATTTCGCCTATAAGCAACAAAAACTAACCTTGTTTTTGAGAAATGAAAAAAAAATACCGATAATTTTTTTTTTAATTGACGGTGAATAGAGATGCCTAATTAATTAGGGAAGATTTACCATTTTTCGCAGTTGTGCCATTAACTTACCAACTAGTATCTAAGTATAAAAAGTTTAATTTCATTTAGTGTAATTTTAGTTTAAATTAAATAATATAATAATAATAATAAATTGTTGCAACGAACACACCAATTACCTAGCCCCAAACTAAGCGTGAGCTTGTGCTATGGTGACTAGGATAACGGATAGAAATACTTAAATACATATAAACATCCATGACTTAGGTACAAATGCTCGTGCTCATCACACAAACATTTGCCCCTTGCGAGATTCGAACCCGCAACCGTCTGGTTTAGAAGTCCGGTGCGCGAACGACTACACCAAGACGGTCGTCGACGAAATCTTAAAGTTTACTCTAGTCTTCTTTATGCATACATTTTTTGTGATATAAACAATCATCAATTTTCTTAAGAACAACTTAAACACGTGTCGGACCACCGCGAAAGCATTCAGTTTCTTTCTAAGGAGAATTACTATTATCAACACTTCACTCAAATGAGCTTTAATTTTCTTGCGAACTTAGGGTTCAGTTGAAAAATTGCTTGACGACCTTAACTTAAATTATTTCATAAAAGGCTAATAGAAAAATATATATTAAAACATCCTTAAATGAAATAAAAAAAAGTTTTTAGATTTTTATAATATTATGTAGTTATAATATAATATAAACGGAATAATCGTATGTGCACACGTAACGATTACACCCTGTTTACATGCATATTAACACTGTACAAAGGCGAATTTTATGATAGAAAATAATAGAGTTTTAGAATTATTTGGTCGGCCTCCATTTTTCCGTGTTAAAAAATAATTTGATTTTGTTTCCGGTTTACGATTACGATACGATTGCTAATATTATCTTTGTCTACGTCTAATTTCGCTCAATATTAATATTAACCAAAAAACTTAAAATTATCAGTATAAGTTTAATTAAGAAACCAAAAATTCGCACACAGGTAGGATGCGAATTTTTGGTTTCTTATTAAAACTTATATAAATAAAAAAAACACTGAGTGTTAAAAAATATTAAAAACTATTAAATTATCATTCAAAAGTTAGAAAAATATAACCATTTCAATTATTAACTGTAGGTACAGTCAGCATCAGAAGTGGATAAGCAACTATGCTGTTCACATAGTTCTACACATTTAAAGTGACCATAATCATCTATACAACAAAAGTTTTCAGATTGATGAGAGCATCCAGTGCTTCAAATAAAAGTAAGCACACAAGTTGTCAAATATTGCGTAGCAAACTGGAAGTCATAGGTATATAAACAAACAGACTGTCAATGGTATCTAAGCAATCTAGGTGTTACGAAACGATACGATACGATGTGCTATTCAGCCAGGATCCAAGCCTGATCCGGTAAAACCGGCACACCAAATAGCACGATTTTTATAAGGAAAGACACGCTCTGGGATGGGAGAGGAAGACCGACTAGCCGGAGCCCATCGGCCACAACCTGTTGGCTGTGGCCGATGGAACGCATATATATAACCAAGCTCGATGCATATCTTGTTAGATATGCATCGAGCTTGGTATAGGAATATAGGTAGAGACGGGTATCGTTATAGGACTGAGCGTTGATGAGGTGGGCGGTCTGCCTTGGTGGATACAAGTGGTGTTCTTCAAGAGCTTCTTAGTCCTTTCGGGTATTTCTACATTTCTTCGGTCCTGTTATTTGGTCGTTGTACTGCCTTCGGCTTTCGGAGTTTTCTGTGTTCTTGTTACCTATACATTTGGTTCAGTCGTTTTGACGTTGTATAGCTGTGGTTTGATTCGCTTATCTGTTTCGTCTGGTTGGAATATTTCGTGTGCAGCTTTTCTCATCTTTTCGCTAGTTCGTTCCAATCTTTTCGGCAACGCTTGTAGTACCTAAAGTCTTGAACTAGAGGGTCCCGTGTATATCGGTCTGCCAATCTTCAATCTTCTTGCTTTGTATCCTTGTGCACTATGGAGGATGTAAGGGTGTGTGCAATGTAGAATGTGGCCATAGTAGAGTCTCATAAATTTGATCTACTTCGTTATAGTCATGCCCTGTAAAAGCTGATGAACTTTTTGGTTTCTTGGTGGATTCTTGCTATGACTCCGCACTCTTTTACAATGATCCTTTCATAATGAAATCCTTTACATTGATCTGTTCGATTGCGTGATTGCAACCGCATTTAGCTCATAATAGGTCCTATTACTATCATCATAATAGTAAAGTAGTAATTTTCGTTAATTGGTGTGTGTTTTATGTTTTAGTGAGCGGTCCCAGCTAGAGTAATTTTGCTTTGTTCAGTATTCTTTTTGCTATTAAAATAAGAAATCGGGATAGTTTTATGGTACACGTGTGTCGGTTTTTCGACTTCGGTTTGTTGTAATTTTAGGGTCGTTTTTAGGGACAGTGCTGTGTAATGGTTATTGTTTTGTTACCTTTGTTTTATTGGTATCCAGCCGTTTAGAAAGTTTCTCGGGGTTTTTACAATTAATTCTCCAAGGCCTGTTGCTATTGTTTGGGATAGCGGTGTTTTATTTTATGATGGACAGCTTCAACTTCCACACACGTGTTGCACAAGTTTTTTTTTGTGCGAAGCGCTTAGTACTATTGTATGGTTTTTATTTAGCTAAAATGTGTTTTAGCGGCAAAGATATTTGAGTTTTATGGTACACGGCCGTAGATTCCCAGTATTCGTGCTTTTTGTTACGTTTTTTCCTCGTTTACACTGTTAGGGACGGTATTATCAATCTTTAATGCCTGTTGGGTATCTACGTAGATTTGTGGGAATTCATCAAGTTCACGTTTCGCTATTTGCGTAGCTATGAGTTATTTTATGGTTTTCTAGATGTTTTATGCATGGGAAGATTTATTTAACTATAATGGCAAGGTATTATAGTTGTATTATATTATCAGGGTTCCTAATAGAATATTAGATTTTTCACTATTAAGATTAGTTGCTGTGATAGGTTTGGTGTTTTTTTTTTTACTACTTGGTAATTCAAAGTGTTTGACTATTTTTGGCTAGGAACCATAATTTTTATTATGTTCTAGTTTTGTGTCCTAAGGGTCATGAGCGAAATAGGATGTAGGTGTCTGTGTTATGAATGTCAGGATCTTTGTTGATAATACTGTGTATTATTTTATATTTCAATATGGAAGGATTTCACCAAATTTGTATCTCTATAAGGTGGCTTCGTGCGGGCTTTTGGGCTGGACACTTCCTGATTGCGAGCACACACATGAGACTTTTAACATCATCACTTGCCGAAAATCACCGAATTAAATACACTCGCAACGATACTCGCACGGCGCACCGAGTTAAGCGCGATTTACTTCGACCCCCGTACCTAATAAAATGCGGTTTATTACCACACTCACACTAACATAAACGCGATTCGTTACGATATCTGCACCGGTTAGAACGTCGTTCACTGTGTAATACACTCACACTGAATTTGACACGATTCACTACAGCACAAGCACTGAATTAATTGCAATTCACTACGACGACACTCACTCTGCAACGAACGCGATTCACTACGATACCCGCCCAAAATTAAATGAGATTCAGTAGTCGTACTGGAGTCGTCCAGTACCATATTAAATGCGATTTATTACGACACTCGCACTGAATTAAACGCGATTCACTACGACGTTCGCATCAAATTGAATGCAATTCATTACGACACCCGCACCGAACTTAACCGGCAAAATAGTATGGAATTAAAACGATACGACACTCAAAAAAAACTATTAGAATTTAAAATAAGATTATGAAAAATATTTAACTTGATCACTTTAGCCCGGTTTTGTATTTATTTGTTTGGAAAGTTCCACACGATTTTTAGTTCGTAAGACAATAGCGCGCGCGTTTTAGGTTAAACAATAGATTTCTTGGGGTCCGGCCCGTTTTCAGAACACGTGTTGCACCCGACCGCTCGCGACCGCTGACAGAACAAGACTCCCGTATCTAAGCAATCTAGGTGTTCGTAATAAAATAGAATAAACTCTATGCTTATGCGTTTAGGCTCATAATTGATTTGTATAAAATACGTAATTAAACAAAAAATATGAATGTGCTAAATTTATCATAATACAAGTTATTTCGTTTGCTGAAAGATCATTTTTGCTTAAGCAGTAATAAACATTAGTGATTTTGAAGTAACAATTAGTTCGGAAGTTATTGGTCTCGCGAACTTCGTGCCACGGCCGATCCGACCCACTTCGTGAAAATTTTGTAAAATATATTACAAATACAATGCAGCAAGGTTGAAAATTTCAATGGCATGTGTTGATGTGTCAGATGGGATAATGTCAGTTGACAAATTTTTAAAAACATTGAAGATTTTGTTCACAGTTCCACAAGGGTGCGTTTACACGAACGTGTTTGTTTTATGCCGATGTGGCGGTTCGGAATTAACTTGTGTCTCTTAAAATTAAACTTTCCTTAAGTAGAGGTTAAAGAAGTTTTAATTAGGAGCATTACTTTTAGTAACCGATTTTTTTGTTTTCACATAGCAAACGCCCAGTTACTGAAACGCCACCGCACACTCTCAGTTTAACGACCGCTATAATAATTTGAAAATATGCTTTTTATGATTAGCATAACATCCAATCTTACATTTAGCTACTGCGACGTGAAAAAACATATTATTGAACGAGCCCAAACACCCGTTTAATTTCTTTGACGTAAATAATCAATTGCCTAGTTACGAATTACGATGCACCGTAGCCTATAATATGACATATTAACAAACATGCGCGATGGATCAGTTTTTGCTCTACGATATTCGCCTTTAGGCGGGTTGCATATTAAATTCCTTGCTGTGCAAGGAGTTTCTGATATTACTTTAAACCCGTCTTAAAACAATTCCCCACTCTTCATGTAATAACAAGTGTACAAATTAGAAACGCTACTTTTAATTCACCATTAAATACAGAGTGACTGATACTGAACCTGCTGTAGCAAACTCGCATATACGAGTATAGGAGGTCATTTGCCAATAATTCAACCTAACATTCTTTAGCTAAAGTTTTAAAGTTTGGGAGATATATCTATTTTTAGAGTTCCGTACCCAAAGGATAACGGGACCCTATTAGTACGACAAAGTGTCCGTCTGTCTGTCACCACCAGGCTATATCTCATGAACCGTGATAGCTAGATAGTTGAAATTTTCACAGATGACGTAAGTATTTCTGTTGCCGCTATTTATTTATTTTAGGAAGATTTACAGTTTCAATTATTCACTAAGCAACAACAGTATTCTGTGGTTCTATACTAATAACAAATCTTCCCATACAGGTAATCAGATAAATAAGGATAAATCGAACTGTGGTAACTACAAGTACAAACAACATAATCTGAGGTAATACAATAGGTTGTTTAATAGGCTATCGTCAAAGTTCAAAAATCTCAAAATATGATTTAGTCATTTGTCGTTTTATTGAGGAAATGATATACCAACAAAATACTTGAAACAGAACAAAACAGAATTTAAGTGGGGCTCCCATACTAAAAAACGTGATTTATGTGGCGTTTTTGCTCAATTTTAATAATGGCAACAGGCAGATGATTGAAATGTGAATATTTCAATCATCTGCCTGTTGCAGAATAGAATATTCAGTTGTAGATTCACTTTAAAAATAAATCATAAAATTAAAATATTTTAAAAATAGGGCAAACGGCAAAAGATCACATTTGTAAGGGAGCCCAAATGTGATTTTTTGCCGTTTGGTTTTTAAAATTGGTCATAAATAGAATCGAATGTTGTATAGATAATGGTACGTAACCCTTCATGCGCGAGTTCTACTCGCACTTTGCCCGTTTTTATATATTTTAAGAAGACATTTTTTTCAAAATTTGACATAAATTTCGTATCTTATTTTTTTTTGTCATTTGTTGGTAGCCATAAACATTTGGGATCTGAATACAACGGAACGACCCTCGAACTAAGGTGAAAAATTTAGATGAATACGCTTGAAAAAAAAACTACTACAAAATAAAGCTTTGCGATCAAATTCAACCTAAAATAAATAAAAAGCTGCGGTAGTTCAAAAATGTATGCTACTCTAAGTTCTTTCTCTAATTCGTCACCTTTTCGATCCTAAAAAAATTCAAAAAATAGTTTCATTTGCTAGACATCGGTAGGATTTTCAGGTCAACTCAAGTAATTCTGGTCAAAAATAGTGAACGTACCAACGAAAGGTTGAAGCTAATTTCGCAAAGTATATAGGTATTATAAAAGAAATGAGGTAAGTGGTTATAGACCGAAAAGTTCATGCGACCCGCCTGCGGTCGCCAGAGGTGGGGGAGGCGAGGCATGCTAGATGCCAAATGTAGGCAATTCAATTATAACTAAAAATGACCTACTATATGTGCAAATCCGCCACGACACAATAACAGTCAAGTTTGATATTATTTTAAGTTTAAATAAAACAACCTACTATGAACTAAACATACTCAACTTTGTTATTTAATATGACGAAGACGCGTAAAAGTTTTTACTTTGCCCCAGATATAATAAAAAAACATAGTTGACGTGTTTTTGAACACTTTGGTTGCTTAGTTACATTTGATTACCTCAGTCGACAAGATAATTTAGAAATTTTGTTTGTGTAGATATATTTGAAAGAAGAGTGTTTAGATGATATTGACGCGTAGGATGCTTACAATAATTTGAAAACTATTGTTGTGTAGATGTTTTTGGTTGTTTAAGTTATGTAGTATTTTTTGAATAGATGGCATGCTTCTATATATCTGATGGTGACTGTACACACTTTACCGTAGATAACAAGAGCGCTCTCGGCATTTTTTTTAACCTTTTATACCCATTTTTAGACACGGCTAATAAGGTGCCACTTATGTACGTGTCAGTATGGAAATGGGGCATTAATAGAAATGTTCACACGCTTGTCGCAATTTTTAATGTTTTCTAACAGTCTTTTTTTTGTTGCAGGAATGACAGCTGTAGTCAGACTTGCGTTCTTGCTTGGACTTCTGTGCTGGAAAAACCTTCATCCGGTTAAATATAGTAAGTATAAGATGAATTTTATATAAGTAACTAGCGGTTGCCCGCGACTTCATCCGCGCATATGTTTAATTTCCCATACAAACTTCCACCCGCTTTTTTTGTTAAATTTTAAAATTTCCTAAAATACGATATTTTAAATTTCTGAGCAAATAGGTAGCTACCATACCATTGTTTATCGACTTCACTTCAAAACTGACGAAGCTTCTTACAATGGTTGAGGTCTAGACCTCACAAGGAACCTATGTACCAAATTTGGAGTCTCTAGACCCAGCGGTTTGGGCTGGGCGTTGATATGTCAGTCAGTCAATCAGTCAGTCAGTTATCGTTGAGTTTTTGAGGGCAATATTTACAATAGTGCATATTGTAGGTATGCACAACAGCACATATAAGCATTTCTTTCTGAGTTCTCTTAAATTTAAAGCAAAAGAAACTAAATTACTAATGCTAGCGACTGCACTCTAATGGCTGTGCGATCTTATGTATAATGTTCTTTTTCAGTATGTACCTATGCATAGAGAATTTCTACCCCATAAAGAAGGCTCATTACGCCGAGGGTCTTGGCGGTCCAGTGAGTGTACCACCTTACTGGCCTGCTAAGTCCCAAGCTGTAATGGGCCTGGACACCAGTCAAGACTCAAGACACGACACGAAGATTATGAAGATGTTTACTAGTACATACTAAGGCCCGAGTTCACCAATTTTTAACCAGTCCGAAACATGGATTGACGTTTTATTTGACACGATTCTCATACAAAATATGTCACAAAATATTACAACGGCTGTTTAGAATTAAACATGTGTTGGTGAACTCGCCCATAAATAAGTAGTTATAGGCAGTTACAGGTTAAGTTAAGTTTTTCTGCATGACACGTTATTTAACGAATGCATGAACTTTGTATGTGATAGGCAAACGTGACGTTGCCGCTTTGTGAAGAGAGTTTCGTTAGTTTCTACAAAAAATGGTATAGCGACCATCAAAATGACAATTGCGTACGCATGACGTGCACATGCATGCAGTTACATAAGTGGACGCAAGCCTTTACTCTTTCTCTATGCTCCCAATTTTTTACACTCTAATTACGTTATCACCTTTACACATAAAAATATTGATACTACCTACTCTCCTACTTATGGGCTTAACGGTTCTATACACGCTGAAATTTTAATGGTTGTTTTCCCGCACTAAAGTTAGTGCAGCTTATGCTGTATTGCTTAGTGCGTTGAGCTTCTTTTGCTTTAAATATTCATTTCGTGCGGCAAGCAGGACCCAAATACGTGAATTCTCGTAAAAGAAACTATCTTTTCTCGCGGTTTTCGAGTTGATGATTATTTTTTTGATTATTTTGAGAACAAAAATATTTTTAGTTTAAAAAAAAACTCGCATGATTCGATAGTACTACTAAAGGTAAATCGTTCTGCTGCGGGAAAACAACCACTAAAATTTCAGCATGTATAATTCATTACAATCATTTAATTTACTCGTACTTGGATGTGGCAAGCCAATCAGCGTACAGGAAACTAGTTGGTTGTAAACCTTTTACGATTTACATTAGATCCTTATTGTATTTAGATAAAAAATACTCCACAAAGAAAGCAGTAAGATTACATTGCAATCTTACACCGATAACTTTTTAAAACCATTACTTTTTATTAAGCAAACTAAGAAAAGGTGTGGATCTTGTCCACTTAAAAATATTTTCTTATTTGAATTCACAAACAATAAACTCAATTTCGTACAACACGGATTCAAATGGACTTCATAATGCGATATCAATAAATAGCGATGTATACTTTTATCTGTCTGCCCACATCGACATTCTTCTATCGATAAAATCTATATCGATAACGAGAGCGACGCGACACGACGCCTGTCGCAAATGAACTAACTTGTACAGCGCACACGAGATTCACGTCCAATTCAAATTAAGTGCATGAGAATAGAGCCCAAAGTAGTATTTGCTGGTTGAGTCTGGCCTTCACTGTCGATCTGAAGCATTCATCGTGGTTGTTGCTAAATTGCTTAGTATTAATTTTTGAGTAGACTTCGCGACAAACAACGAGGATACAGTACAACTTTAGGCTTACGCGTTTTCTTTAACATTTAATTATTTATTTCAAATATATCGCTGTAGTAGGTACCTAAAGCGTTAAGTTACAAGTTTTAAATAAAAAACTAAAAATTCGCACACGGGCAGGACTTGAACCCACTTTGGCTTAGCCAAAGGTCGTGGGTTTTTTGTTTAAAACTTGTATAATAACACTGTAAGTGTTGAAAAATCTTTAAAAAAGCTATCTTTTAGTTACGTTTTATTGATTTTTAGCTAAACCGTGAAAAAAAACAATTTCGTAATCTTAAGATAACCAACAATGCTTACCATCAGTCGACATTGAAATCGAAATGGTGGATAGGTAATTTATTATTGTATTATGTGTGCAGTTATTGTATGTACTCGTATATATCACTATTCATATAACTAATCGATTAAAATTCCACTGCAAGATCAAGTAAGTATTTATTGAAATATTAATCCTAAAACAAAATCAAGCTCATAAATAAATGTTGCCAGTGAGAACACCTTCTGACCTTATTTGCTAAACGATTCAAGTGTTAACTGTTAATTTATAAGTGTGGCAATCCGCGAGCTGCTCTGCCCTGCGGTCTCTTAATAGGGCTGGCAGCTTTCCGAAAAGGAAACAGTTTTGCCATTATATAACTATTGAGTAAATATTTATATTATAACTAGCTGCTCCCGACGATTTCGTCTGCACAACCGCCAGATTTTCTTTACAACTGTTATCCCTCTTAATGTCATAGTCAGAATTAGACAAAGCTAACAAATTAAACATACTGTAAATTGGCCTAGCTGTTTTCGAGTTATAAAAAGTTTAAATAACCAGACTCTGTTTTATGTACATAAATAGATATATGTGCGAGCTTGACAAATCTGTAAAAATGGACACTAACTGTATTTGGCGCCCAACTTGGTGCTGGAACTTTAATGTGACTTCAGAGCAAGTATACTTAATAACAATAGCCGTATTTTATGAGATGTCCAAATTAAGAATTGAACTTAACTAGGTATTTATAAGAAAAAAAACTAAAAAAAAGCTCAAGTACATGTGCCTTTAAAAGATTTTAAACACTTGCATTTTTAGTATTGGTTTATAAGTGTGGCAATCCAAGAGCTGCTCTGCCCTGCGGTCATGCGCTCGTAATAGGGCTGGCAGCTTTCCGAAAAAGAAAACGGGTTTGCAACTACATACCTATTGAGTAAATATTTATACTAATAGAACTAGCTGCTCCCGGCGATTTCGTCTGCATAACCGCAAGATTTCCCTTACAACTGTTATCCCCCTTTATGTAAGTTTTTATTGTTATTGTGCTAATCGTAGGGGAAACAAAAGCTTACAAATTAAACATACTGTAAATTGGCCTAGCTCTTTTCAAGTTAAAAATAGTGTAAATAACCAGACTCTGCTTTATGTACATAAATAGATATACATATGTGCGAGTTTGACAAATCTGTATAAAATTGACACTAACTGTATTTGGCGCCCAACGTGGTGCTGAAACTAAAATGTGACTTCAGAGCAAGTATACTTAACAACAATAGCCGTATTTTATGAGATGTCCAAATTAAGAATTGAACTTAAGTAGGTATTTACGAAAAAAAATATCTCAAGTACATGTGCCTTTAAAGGATTTTAAACACTGTTGCATTTTTAGTATAGGTACACTTTGACTCAAAACGGTATTTAATGCAACAAAAACCTAATTAGAAAGTAGGTAAATATGTATTTACATTCCCAACGTTTCGATCCGGTTGCTCGAATCCGTCACCCCGCTACTATGATTACGCTATTTAATAAATAACTTTTAATGAAGTTTTTGTCACATTAAGTCCCGTTTTTCGTCAAATGTTAATGTTGTTATTGTTTATTATATTCTATTTTAATAGAAGGCAGTGAACTTAAGCAGGACCTTGTTTTAATAATGTAATACGCAGTTCTTAACCTTGTTTTACAAGAATGGCGCCCAACGTGAAGCTAGATTGCATTGGAAATTGTATCTTAAATATTTTAGAATAATGTGAAACAAAATTGTGACAGCCCTAGCACTCTATAGCACTCTAAGCGTTGCGTGCGTCACTTTTCACAGAGTGACGTATCCGGCCGCGTCCGACATAGCACAGCACCCCTTAGCCCCTTTTTAGCTCATACGATGATCACTCGCGAATAAACATTCGAATACATCACGGAAATGCACTTAGCTATTCA
Organism: Pyrausta nigrata; assembly: GCA_949316185.1. Taxonomy (NCBI): domain Eukaryota; kingdom Metazoa; phylum Arthropoda; class Insecta; order Lepidoptera; family Crambidae; genus Pyrausta; species Pyrausta nigrata. Next base: position 4,075,042 of record OX438943.1, read on the forward strand.
TCTGCATGTACAAATTTTTAGCTAACTAGCTGTATTCATTTGAATACTGATGAGCAGCTTTCGTCCATTAGCATGTTACTAAAGATGTCTGTTCATAGTCATCAATCACACTCGTACATAATGGGCTATGTAAGAAGAAATAATTTATTATAAAATTCCTGAAAAATACAATAAAAAATCAGAGCTAAAAAACAGACTATGAAGCAAAAAATTAACTCCCCAATAGCTGATTGTAAGTTACATTTTTTTTAAACTTTGATATTTGTTAGCTTAAAATTATATGAATATTTTGTAGAATCACTCTCTAAAACTTAATTAATATAATGTTCCTTTTTATATCAGCTAATAACCTGTCTATAGTGTAAACTAACACGGCGTTTCACATCAACATAAGAAAGAACAAAGGGTCGCTCAGAACTCAAAGTTCTTTCTGTAAGACAATTTAAATGTTAATGAGGCCTTAGAACAACATTAATTGTCCTATACAACGTCTGTTTAATTAAAGTCCTGATTGACCGCGTCTGCGTCTCGTCGCTCCATTGAGGCCGCGTCACGGCAGGCTTGGGAGGTCATGTCTGCGGACGAAAATCTTATATCTATGGCCATGTCTGCGTAGCTGTCAAAGTGCTTCTGAAACGTTCGATTGCTTGCATTGAGCTTCAAAATAAAATATGGCATACATAGAATTATTTTTATGTATATGAAGAAGAAGCTGGTAGACATGGAATTTTGGTAGAAACAGAACAAGTAGTAAAGTAGGGAGAGATCGGCAAAAAAACGTCGTTTCTATGAGTACTATATTTTTTATTTCTCAATTTTATTTTTAGTTCTTTTAATTTTTTAATTTTTTGTTGTTGTTTTCTGTGGCGAAATCATAGACATAGGGCTTCAGCGCTATGATAAATGGATCAATAATTTTCTAAATGCTGCTCTGTCAGGTCGAGTTTCATCGTGTCATGTTAACCGTAACTATAACTGTAATAGGTGTTTATCGTAGAGCTTGTCAGATTTTTGACGTTTGTTATAATTAAAAGTAAGATGGTGCAACTCAGCCTACGTATTTTTTATTTAATTAGAGATTTAACAATTAAGAAACGAATTAATTATCACAGACATGTTTATATATAATAGGTACTTGAGTAGTGTTTAACTTGGACCCCTTAGACTACAAACTAATAATGTATAAAAACTTTTTAAAAATGGCAATTTTTGTTACAACATATACTAATGTGAAATAAAATGTATTTCTTAGTACTAGTATACCTCACACGTGTCGCCGCAGAGCTGGGGTTTCAAAGCGGCATGTGCCTCCCGATATGCAATGCCCTTGGAAATCCCAAACGTGCTGGCGACCGCTGGCTGCGCCGTGGCTTCAGGAATACTGTACTTTTTTACACTTAAAATTACTTATAAGTGTTTTCTCGTATATTCGCTAAAAGATGTATTAAGTTGTGCATAGACCTGTAGTCAAGATAAGTGATTAGTGGCGCGATCCTATATTCAACGGACGGATCGTCAAAATTTGCCTACTACCTTACCTTACTTAATCTGTACCAATGAAGCATGAATGATGTTAGAAAATACTATGCTTCCCACAAATAATTTTACAGTCCAGTGCGAGTGCGAGTTTTTTTACGCGCTCGTCCGTTTGACGAGAATTTCAATGGAATCTGCTCAGCGCCTCTAGCGCCACGTAAGCGAAACCTTGAGCTCTATTTTTGAATCACTCGTATGACATTCTATAGGCGACTGCGACTTATGTTTCTCTCAACACAATAGGGTTTTTGCCTGTAGTAATAAAAAGAAAACATGTTTCGCATGTAGGTAATTTAGATGCCAGGACTCATTAAAACACAATTTTACGGATTACTTCGCGATTTATTTACATTTTATTTTAATCCTGACGTTTCGAACACTTTACAGCGATCGTGGTCACAGGGAGACTAAGGTATTATTTGTCATTACGAAGTTTTGAAAAATTTTAACTACCGTCACTCAATAATATTAATTTACGTTCCTATTTACGCAGAAAGAGCTAACCGTGTCTTGAGATCTTGCAGTGCTAGGTGTTGCTTTGGTTTTTGCTAGAATAGGATCCCATGCCGGTGGAACTTTCCAACCATCTTCTCTATTTCAATAGAATAAATTAATATTATTGAGTGACGGTAGTTAAAATTTTTCAAAACTTCGTAATGACAAATAATACCTTAGTCTCCCTGTGACCACGGTCGCTGTAAAGTGTTCGAAACGTTAGGTTTAAAATAAAATGTAAATAAATTGCGAAGTAATCCGTAAAATTGTGTTTTAATGAGTTCAACAATTCGCGTAAACGTAAGAAACAAATAGATGCCAGGAATTTTAAATTACATTTTCATTTCTAAAAATATTTTTTATATTTTCATGAAATAAATTAATGTTTTTTAATCTATGTTTTCGGATACCGCAAACGCCAATCACGGAGCGTGACGTCACGTTCCTCAAACATGTAAAGTGCTGTCAAATAAATCAAGTTTTACAGGAGGAACCAATGGGAGGAACAAAGAACATCGAACACTGGTGGAAAAACTTAACTGTTTCAGTATTGTGACGTCATGTAGACCACGTGACGACGATAGGTGTTTTGGCCGAAAAAGTTTATTTGAATTTTATTTTTTGTGTTTTGTGTTTTATCGTTGTTAACAGTTATTTGAGAAAATATTTTTTGTAGCTTAGAACTGACTTAATCACATATAAACATGTTCTGAAAAATAGGCAAATACCTACCCTATTATTTAAGCGTTTATTCTATCGCTCGCCTACTGTGACGAGTGGGTAAGGGCACTCTTTGCGGTTTCGAGCGGTCGAGTGCAGTCGATCGAGTGTTTCAAAGATGCGGAGTTTTAGGTGACGAACGAAAATCAGTAGAAATCTGCACGCGAGAGATTCAAAAATAGAGCTCCTGATTTTTTTCTAGATACATTTTCGTCACACGGACGAAGTTAAGCGCGTGAAAGAAAGTCGCACTAATACATAATAAACAAAATAACATTCTAACGTCAAATATAGGAACGCGCAATACATTCCAGATATTTCGTCATTGTTTCATATTTTATTTTATTTCATAACAGTAAAATATTGTTACTACCCTACTACTACTTCCCTCTCTAGGACCAATAAAAGACTTTTGTGATTCTATTATTGCTACCGTGTCATAATGCTGGGGACTAGGTTGTTACAATATTAAATGAAACCACAAAATTATTATGCCAACACTAATTTTATTCTACAATCAATCCCAACTATCGCTCTCTTTGAAAGCCGCCACTGTTTTGCCTTTGGCTAAACTGTCGAACGTCTCTATGGGTTTGTCCTTCTCTTTCTGTTTCGTTTTATCTTTGTGTCTGTCCTTGTCTCCGTCAGCTAGCCCCGCCTTCCGTCTCCCGTTGGAGAGCGCTTCGGGTTTCTTTCGGGAACTGTCGGAAATTGATCGGCCTTTTTCGGCTTTCTTCGGGGGTGGTTCGGCATCGTCAACCTGTGATTTATTGTAAGTTTTTAAATTATGTACGTTACACAAAGACTAGTTTATCATAACATCACAGCCATTGACTTCATTTAATACTCTAGCCAATATCCCATTCTCAGATCAAAGAAAGAAGAGAATTGAAATGGGGGCGTGACCCGTGCGAACGCGACATGGCCGAAAAGAACTATCGATCCGCGCGGCGGATTACTCACATTCCACAGTCAGTTGTATTCGTGCACTGCGCGCCAAGAGCGTTGTGGATTGAATTATTGTGCTCCCTATGCTTACAAGAGTGTTTTAGTAGCTGTACACGAAATAAAATATGGCGACCCATTTTACCTTAGAAAAATACTACTTAATTTTTGCACAAACTCATTGCATACCTCGCATGGTCACGCATGTACGTGTCGGACATATTGCCATTCTTTTTACCCGACTGCGGAGGGTTATGGAGAGTATGTATGTATCTATGTAAAATTGTTTGGCACGCCTTATAGCCCAAACGATTGGACGGATTTTCACATGTGAGGTGTCGTTGAAGATGTAAAAAATGTGGTAGTGACATAGGCTACGTAATTTTTTTTAATGGCGTCCGCAAATAAAAAAGGGGGAAAGGGTAAGGTAAAAAATGGTAAGAATAACAATAAGGGTATCATTTGGAAGCTAGTAAAAAGACCATTTCAAAAATAAAATACATTTTGCAGTCGGGTATTTCGTTTTTTTAAATAATTAGTGTAACATGATATATTTGTCATATTACAGTCCCTACCTGGAAGACTCCAGACGAGGTCCTCTTCCGCGCGGGTTGCGCTGGCTCAGGCTCCGGCGATGAGACGCTGACCGACCGCGCGCGGCTCGCTTTGACGGGCGACTGCGACTGCGACAGCGGTTGCGGTTGCGGTTGCGGCTTCAACATCCACCGCGTCTGCGTTTGCGACAACTGGTGCGACTGAGGCGAGTTGACCGATATACTGGTCGTGCCTGTAAGATGAAAGAGTTATGATCAGAGATCTGAGTAGGTAGATTGATTCGATTTACAACTATTGAGTTTTCGGAATGGGAGGCAAGTCCATATATAATATCGATGTTTGCGATCATTGACCCCGAATCAATCTACCTACTCCGATCATTGGTTATGATAGCCTTTATGGAGATCGGATTTTCAATGATCTTAATCTATCGTTATTGCAGCCTACTGTGCGCGTTGGGTTAGTATACAAAAAACAATTCATTTAGTCAAGATTTTTAGCAACACAGCATTGTCCATAGACTCAGATAGGTTTCAACAACAGAAACTTTTTATCTTTAAGTAAGTAAGCTAAAATGATGATACAGTCATTATTAACTATTACGAGTAGATCAGGAAGGCCCACTTGCGCACGTCCGGATTAGCTATTCCGGACTTTTCAAGGCCTATTATCCCATTGAGTTGAAGCCCATTTGCACAAGTCTGGATTAGCTAATCCGGACTGGCGCAACTGAGCTTTCAACTCAGATAATGTACAACGCCACTGATAATTGCTTTGCTAGTCACCGAGTATTGGTCCTCAAAAATATAACGCCAGTGTCACGAAAAGAAGAAGAACTCAGATAATAGGCCTTGAACAAATCCAGATTAGCTAATCCAGACGTGCGCAAGTGTACCTATGTGTTACAAACACGACTGTATTTTATATGCAACTTACCCTGCTTGACTTTGGAGTCATTTGATGATCTGTAACAAACAATTTAAATTGTATCGTATTGTTCGCAGCCGTTGCAAGTCGAACACGAAAATATTAACCAATTAAGGCATTCATTTTTCGCGGAACAAGGCGGTTACATAATCATCGATCTACAAGGACGGAACCGAGAAAAGAGACGTGACGTTAATAATACTAAATTACTTTCCCCTTAGCGTTAAAAGATACAAAGTAATAGGATATTTTATTAACCGAGAAAACTCTGCAATTAAACTTAAACCCATAGCTCATTAGCAAATGCATCTTTTCTAGAGCTCGATTTCCTCCCAAGATAAATAGTGGCCAGTGAGATTTTTAAATCTTATCGATCGAGGCGCATTTAGTGCAAAGGCCGGCTCAGGTGTGTCGCGGTTAATTGGCACCGGAACGCATACGGTAATTCTATTGGCCAGCACATCAGACCGCACAATTTCGTTGCATAATCACCCCTATTACCATCACATAAGACACCACAGACCTTGACGTCTGTCATCCGTACCAAACAACGCTAAACAGGACACACGTCGCGAAAGTAACTAATTATTTCAACATTCTACATTGGACGTAATTGGATAATCTACTAATTATAAATGATAAATACTAAATTATTATTCGAGACTTTATATCATGTCTCGGAGACAGTTCAATTCACAATCAGCTATTAATATTTAAAATAAATATTATCTTTAGTTAATGACCAATCAGGAAATTTCCCCTAGCGACTTTTTTTTATAGTTATTGCCAAACTATGCATGAAAATTATTATATGAATTTACGTAGTAAAAATACAAACTCGTATTGAATAGAGTAGTGTAATAATTACTTCAATACGAGTTTTTCCTAAAGATCGCTAGATCATCTCCTGACTTTTCTGTACAACGCCTTAACAAATAATTTCAGGGAAACTATACAATTATTAGTATCAATTTATGAATGACATTGGTATGTAGTGTACGTTCATCCTATTCATTGGAATTCCGTAGCCTGTTTTTTTCCATTGCTTCCTTTAAAAAGAATATTCCTATAGATCGCTAGATCATCTCCTGACTTTCCCTCCTCGGAATATAAATAAATCGCCACGGAACTTAGGCTTCGTTCACACCAACGTATTGTCCGCCGCCGATTCGTTCACACCAAACCGATAATACACTATACCTACTGCTGATAGTGTATTACTATGGCTGACAGTGAGCATCTTCCTAGTCGGCGGCTGACAATGTGTGTGTGTGTGAACGTTGCCTTATTTCTGTAAACGCGAAGCGCCACCGCGGCATTCACCTGTCTGCGCGCGCGCACGGTCCGCGCCTAATCACCGCTGACACTCACGCGCGCATTTCTAAGCACGCTGATTAAGAAAATACCTACGTAAAATGCCTTAGGGCAAACTTTTTAATACTAATTTATGGAAAGTTGAATACAAGGAAGAAAGAAGCGGAAAAGGAAGCCCAAAAATAAGATACGTACAGCAAATAAAAGAAAAAAAATCGTATCAGGAAATCAAGAGAATGGCGGATAGCAGGGGCCCAAGTCTGCTAAATTAAATTAGCAAAATGGGGATCCACACGCAAAGCTTGATGCAGATGGCGCTAGCATAGATACGCCTATGTCATCAAATATTTTGCTATTGTTTATGTCGGGCTTTTTCGTATCTAATTTACAGTTTGTCGTGATGTCTAATGTTATTTCATCACAATGTATTCGTCAATGAAGTTATCTGAACTAAAAGACGATCTTCGGTAACGAGGATGAAAAGTATCTGGTAAAAAAGCCGATCTTATTGCGAGGTAAACACTTGGGTGTTTAGTTTTATTACTGTAAATGTTACATTTAATGCTTGTTGAAATTGTTTTTGTTGTATTTGTGTTACAAAATAACTACATAACAAGGTTTTTAATAAATATAACTAAAATAATAAAACACGTACGTCATGTAGTTGTTGTTGTTTTTAGTTAGAATTCTAGGTTATTGTTGTTTTTAGGTTAGAATTCTACGATCGGAACTGCGATGATACCGGGAATTTTGGTGTCGTAGCTTCACTATCTAGTTATACGATAAATGTTCCCGATCCAGAAGCTTATCATGATGTAAATAGTTCCAGTAAACTACCTAAAATTAATTAATTTTCTTCTTATAGCTGTTTCGCACTTCTTTTTTAAAACTGGCTCTTTTGAAAATAAATGAATACCATTATTGTAACCACCTGGCACAGCACATAACGACATTATGCTTTCGTAGATTGAAAACACAAAAATTATACTCAAAAAAACACAACTTCTGTACTGGAATGACAGATAGCTTTGGGCGCATCGACAATGCGCCACCTACAGGGAGAATTTGGCAGTGTGGATCCCCATTGTAATAGAATCGCAATAATCTAGCTTTTGGCAGTTCTAGTACCTATATGAGGCAAATGTCAAAATCGCGCTATTTTGCTAGTGTAATTTAGCAGTCTTGGGCCCCTAAAAGATGAAAAAATCACCACTGACAAAAGCTAAGCTCTAATGATGATGATCTAAAAAGTTAGCTACCAAGGCAGACGAAATTCGAGTGAAACGATTAGCGCCGGACAACTACCTTTAAAAACTTTTAACAAGGCCAATGTTTTGTAAATTGGTGATAATTTTTTTTTCTATTTTTTTTTCAAAAACGGAAAAAAAATGCATGGACACTTATGTTGCCAACTTAGAGAAAAATCACTGTTATATTGCCATAGCTGAAAGACAATCAACAACAATCTATACTAATATTATAAAGAGGAAAGATTTGTTTGTTTGTTTGTTTATTTGCAACGAATAGGCTCCGAAACTACTGAACCGATTTGAAAAATTCTTTCACCATTAGAATCCTGCATTATCTGCGATGGACATAGGCTATATTCCATTATCAAAAAAGTTAGGGTTCCGTATGAAAACTTCGATTATGTAACCAAAGGTGTAAAAGCAAAATGATTAAATTGCGAACGCTGCGAAAACTATTGACAATAGAGCAAAGTAATGTTCTACAGTTTTGTAGAGGACATCATTATCTACAATAAAGTCCGCGGATAACATATGTCTAACTATAACAGTTAAGCCACAATAACTCCTTTTTTAGGTAAAAATATGAAATTTTTGCGGCGGCAAAAAGAAAGCCACAGTTTCAGTATGTCGGTAAATCCTTATCAAAATATATCACGTCATATTCAAGGCTATATCAGTACCTGTAAATTACTTTTTGAATTATTTAAATCTGACATACCATTAAAAATTATCATGAGTAATATAATATTGTATCGAAGTTAGGACGGCAGCAAAGTTGGCCTTTTGCTATATCGTCAATAGATTATTTTTTTTATTTAAAAACTTTATTGCACTTAGAACAGTGTACAAAAGGTGGACTCAATGCTAAAAGTATTCTCCCCCAGTCATACCTATAAGTCATGCAGAAAAATTGTAATGGGTGCAGGATAATGTAGTCGAATAGAAATTAAAAGACGCAACAAAATATTATAATGTAGATATAGATGGCCCTGTACGTATTTAACTCGCGGGTCAGCTTGAGGTTTTACCCGACTGCGAAAGGAGGGTTATGTTTTTCGAGAGTATGTATGTAAGTATGTAAGTATGTATGTATGTATGTATGCATGTATAATTGTTTGGCACGCCCTACAGCCCAAACGGCTCTACAGTTTTTGACATTATGAGGTGTCTTTGAATTTGTCAAAATTGTGAGAGTGACATAGGCTATATAAATTTCAAAAATGGCGCCCGCAAATGAAAATAAAGGGGGGAGGGGGGATAGATTTTTTCTTTAGCATAGCAATATGGGTATCAAATGAAAGCCAGTAAAGAAAACATTTCAAATATATAATAATTTTTACAGTCCAATAATAAAACTAAAAATATTTAAATAAAAAAGGTGGGTAATATTTATAAAAATCGATGTAATTTGTATGAAGTAAAAGAAACAACTACTGAAAACAACTGGTAGATAGTAAAAGCATCAAAAAGATAAGGAAATTGAAACATAAAAAAAAGAGTATAAAAACAGAAAGAGTTCAGTTTGCCACATTAAAATGTGCGCGATGTGGGGGATTTCGGAGGAAAAATTATAAACTTTGGGTAATATTTATAAGAAATCGATGTAATTTGTATGAAGTAAAAGAAACAACTACATGAAAACAACTGGTAAAATAGTAAAAACGTCAAAAAGAGAAGGAAATTGAAACATAAAAAAAGGGTATAAAAACAGAAAGAGTTCGGTTTGCCACATTCTCCAATTACAAAGAAACGCAGTTTGGTTTTTTAGTTTTCGTAAATTACTTTTTTTTCAATAACTTAATAAGTAAGAAGGTAATTACTAGGACGTACGATGTGTTGAATTAAAGTACAAGCAAAGAGGTCTCTGCCGCCTGCCTTAACTACACTCACCTATTGTCGCTTGCACACACAATACGACAAGACGCAATGCTCTTTCTTTGGCCATCGTGGTAAGGCGGTGGTGACCAGGATAATACTTTAATATTGCTGATTTCTTCTTGACTTTTGTCTAATTGATTGTTTGAATGCACTTATCTCAGATCAGAATTACATATTCATGTTCCGTTTTTGAAAAAAACCTTTGTGTAAGGTACAACGTATCTAGCAAGGCTATAAGGTAGGTAATTTAAAAAAATCACGTTATGTCTTTCAGGAATGGAGTAAAATCAATAGATGCGCATGAAGTCCTCGGGGACTGCTATTTTTGCTATACTAATATTATAAAGAGGCTAGGGTCGGTTGCACCATATCTCACATTATAACTGGAAAAACGGAGGATTTTTTTTTTGTTTAAACATGGTAATCACAGGAACTGCTGAGCCGATTTGAAAAAAATATTTTGTGTTAAATAGCTTATTTCACGGGGAACGATTTGTATGAGCTATAAAATGCATAATACCTACCTAGAAATCAACGGGGAAGCAGTTTAATCAAAAAGCACGGACGAAGTCGCGGGGACCGTTATAATTAATATGTTCATATTATTCACACGCGTTTTGATTCTTATCTTAAAAGATATCACAGTTTTAAAAAATCCTAACAATGCCCATAGGAAATCCTAAATTTACGCGAACGAAGTCGCGGGGGACCGCTAGTCTTATCATATTTTTTGACCTTAAATAAATCGTCCATTATTCGTTTAAAAAAAATATCTGAAATAATATCTGAAAATATTTACTGCGTACTGTGTAATAAATAGTATCTATCTAATATCTATCCTTGCTACACAAACCAAATTATTGCTGGTATATACTCTTGAATGCACATACCACTTTTGCCAACCTTTTGCATTTAATGTGGAAAGGTCAAAATGTAAGTAGAGGCGACATAAAACTAGGCCCAGGCAGTTCTCTATTCATTACTCGAAGGAGTGAAGATTTACACAAATTAACATTAAAAGCCTCAGTTGAATACGAGTTCTCGCGGATTTATTCATTGGAAGAAAGTTTATCAGGGTAGACTTGACTAAGTTTAAGCATCTCCAGCAGGTCTTTACTGACATGAAACTAAGAGCAACGGGACATGTTTAAGTCCCCTTTGACAACATTTGGGGGTCTCTAAATCTAATTATAATAATTTAAATAAATTACAAGCAGTTCCCCGCGACTTCGCCCACGCCAAAAGTCAGATTTTCCATACAAACTTTCATCCGCCATTTCCCGCCCCTGATGATTTTATATCGCTACAAAAAGAAGCTTAAGTCCTCCACATGGTCTCAAACTACCTTTGTACCAAATTTCATTTGAATCGATCAATTAGTTTCGGAGCCTACAATACAAACAATCTAAAAATATTAGTGTAGATTTAGGACACAAAATGCCACTTATGAACGTCAAAAATATTCATCAATATTGGCCCACATGACCGACAAATAAATGCTATTTATTTAGCAAACCTACTAGGACCAATATTAAAAATGTCACAGTTGATTAGTTCGACATTAACATTGGAACCGTGTGGACGTCTTTTCATATTAGGCCTTATGCCAGAGGCGATTTATCAAACAGAGCCCCGTACAAGGCGTGCGGCGCGACCGCAGGATGACACCCGCGTCAACTTTTGATTGACTTGTAACTTTCTAGTTTTTGCCGGTTACATCGTTAATAAGCTATATTCCCGCACTTATGGCCAATCTTCTAGCATACCAAGATCCTTTTTTAAAGATTATATCATGCCTTGTTATTATGACTCTACCATAAAAGAAACTTTTACGAAATCGAACTCTCTCTGACTGTCTTTGAACATTTGTTAATGTCTACTGTGTGTTGGGTGCAATAAATAGTATCTATCTATCTTTTTTTTACATAAAATCAATCGAAAAAGTAGACATTTTCAAGAACTTTCCTAATCGCTAAGGACCGTTGCCGCGTTAGTGGCTAACTGCCACTAAGGCAGTTAGTTGTTATATAGGTTAAACAGTAAAAATTATTTTATTTTTCACAAACGCAACGAAACCAAAAAACCTGTAAAAAATCAGGTTTATCAAAAAATATTTTACTTTAAGTTAGACCGCAAGTTTAAACCAGCGACGTCTCGCGTTGCTTCGTTGTTCTGCCGCTTGCTTATTTTATACATTAAAACATTTCATCAGTTGTCCCGATAAGTTTAACTCTCGCTCTTTATCCACATAATGGTATAAATCTTTATCAAACACTACCACAGCAGGTATTGTATCCGAACGGATTACGAGTTCTGTGTTTCCGAACACATTTTGCACTTAATTAACTCGCCACAGACAACGCGGACATCGAGACCCTTTTCTCTTTTGTTTTCTGATGAGTGCCGTCATCGCACGCAATGACAACTGCCGAGTAAGAACTTCATCTAACGAATGAAATGTCATCTAGGGAGGTAACGGTAAATATTGTGGTCGTCGCCCGCTGTTTGTATTTCAAACAAGGAAAAGGGAGCTTTACCTATTTTTTCATGTGCAAATGTTATGTAACTAAACTAAGAAAAACGACTCTAAAATATGTTATCCAGTTAACATAGTTAGAATATTTGTGAAAATGGTAAAGCTTTTTCCTATGTTAAAATATTATCTAGTGAAACTATAACGACTCTAAAATGTCACGGTGTTATTACAAAAAAAAATAGACCAGGTTTAAAATAGGTCTAAATATTACCCGACAACAGAGGAATGAATGACACATTCGTGACATAAACTAATAAAGAAACGCTTTTCTAACTGGCTAGCTAATAGCCAAGTCCTGGCTTAAACCCGGTACTAAGTTTTTGGAATAATGGGGTAAGAGTTTTTTTGGCCTGTCATTTACATAACTATAATTACATCAACTCAAAAATATTACTATTAAATTAACATACATAAGGTTTTTTACTTTCATCTTCAATGACGATTATGTTTTTCACAGATAATAAGTTAAGAATTATTCGTTAGAATCTGCAATTACTGTAAAAAACAATGACACGTATCGGAAAACCTCAGTAATGTTAAAAAGCGTTTATCCAATTAAAAAATATTTGCTAGCTATCATGTGCGTCGTCGATCATAGCACTTGGAATCATCTTGGCCGCGCAAATAACTTACGCCTAAGAATGTACGCCACGATAGATATTCTCGTTACGTAGTGATGAAGATTAATATGTCGATTATTTGGTTAAAATCACGTCAACAAGACGACATAAACGAGAAACGGTGAGCACTGTGAACACACACTAATTACAAATCCTTTGCCGATAAATCCACTGAAAAAAGAGGCCGAATAAAATACTACTAGGAAAATATAGCACCATCGCTTTATATCATCATCATATCAGCCTATATACACTAGCCTATTATCACTGCTGAACATAGGCCTTTCCAAGACTTCGCCAACTTTCACGGTCCTCCGCTTCTCGCATCCAGCCACCCTCGGCCACCATCCTCAGGTCATCGGTCCACCTAGCAGGGGGGCGTCCAACAATACGTTTTCCGAGACGTGGTCTCCGTTCAAAAACCTTACTACTCCAACGCCTGTCATTTCTGCGACTGACATGACTAGCCCACTGCCATTTTAGCTTATTGCACATCGGAACGATATCTATGACTTTCGTCTTTTGGCGGATGATTTCGTTCCGGATTCTATCCCTTATCGAGATCCTCAGCAAAGACCGTTCCATAGCTCGCTGAGCGACGTGCAGTCGGTAGGCCAGCTTTACACACAAGGCACAAAATGTGCGGTTTTGCGAAATGTTTTCCTCAACTTTTAATGAAACAGTATACCTTTCTATCGCACATTTATCATCACGTGTCGACACACACAAGTCAAGCAAGAGAAAATCAATCTTGTCCCATCACTAGCCTTACGAGAAGTTAATGCGAACGCTAACTGATCGTCAGCGAGGCATGCGTTTAACCTGCGTTTAAGTGTAAATGAGCTCGCCCGTTTTAGGTAAAGCGAGATAATGTATCGAGTGTAATCGATTCGAGAACAGCTCGAGACGTTCCTTTTTCTCTTGACTCGGTGGTATCGATAATTAAGCCGTGGACGATGAATAATAAGCAGAATACAGAAAGAAAAACAAAGGAAGTCCGCATAAAAGTGTTAAAGAAAAATCGTTCATTATAATTAATTAAATTAGCTGTACATCATTTATTACTAAAATAAAGTTTAAGGGCACTGATACTAACAAATTTTAAGGATCTTGGTTATATTACTTATAATAAATAACTAAGTACTGACAAGTGACATCTTAATTAACCTAATCTTGCCTTTAATATCCACAACTCGAATTTCCTAACACACTTAATGACAAATAATCGCAATATGATAGGTTAATTCATAGCCGGATCAATTTGATTGGTTGATGAATACATTGCTTAAAGTAAGGAAGGCAATAACTCCAAGTAAGGAAATAACTTTGCGGGAGTTTACGGGAGTTGCCTCGCTCAGCAAAAATACCCGATGGAATTTCCAAGCATTTTTCGTGATTTACAAGCGAACAACCCAGGAAGAGGGTGAAGGCGACAATGTAAGCACTTGTCCGTATTCCGTAACCCAATACTGAGGGAATGGACGCCGTTGTCCGCGCGACGCGTCTGTAAATCGCTACCCGTATTTATTGTGTGTCGTGGTACACGGGCCGAGGGTAAATCACAACCTGCTGGAACTACGAGTGAAAGGTCTCTGGAACAAGGAGTGAAGCGTCGAGGAAAGATTTTTAAGTTTTTTTTGCAAGAAAGCAAGGCGTACTGCCTAGCTGTAAAATGTTTGGCAAAAATATGGTAAGTCTGTTTTGTACATTTGAAATAGCTGAAGTTTCAGATTGAAAATACTAATTAATCGTTATCGTTTAATAGTTATAGTTAAGGCAAAATCGACTAAGTCGCGCATTTGGATTGGATCATTTAATTATCAAACTGGAATATAACAAAATATTTTAAAAAAGATTTCCAAACAACATTATTCATAAATTATTGTTTTTTAAGTGATCAGCATTCACTTTGCAATCTAAATATATTATTGCACTTGAAAAAATTGACCGCCAGAGGCGGGAATCGAACCCGCGTTCCTCGCATGCCGGGCGATTGCCTAACCCCTCGGCCACCCTGGCGTTGGCAGAGCCTGTCGAAATTTTCAAGAGCTTCTTAACGCTGTAATGCCGCGTTGCTTTCATCAATGTTATTGGGATTACACCCTCAACACTCGAAAGAAATACTTTTACAAGTATTTAACAATCGAAAGATGAAGCTTGCAAATACGATAAATTATTGTTTTTTAAGTGATAAGCATTCACTTTGCAATCTAAATATATTATTGCACTTGAAAAAATTGACCGCCAGAGGCGGGAATCGAACCCGCGTTCCTCGCATGCCGGGCGATTTCCTAACCCCTCGGCCACCCTGGCGTTGGCAGAGCCTGTCGAAATTTTCAAGTGCTTCTTAACGCTGTAATGCCGCGTTGCTTTCATCAATGTTATTGGGATTACACCCTCAACACTCGAAAGAAATACTTTTACAAGTATTTAACAATCGAAAGATGAAGCTTGCAAATACGATAAATTATTGTTTTTTAGTGATAAGCATTCACTTTGCAATCTAAATATATTATTGCACTTGAAAAATTTATCGTATATATTATATTAAATTATCGTATTTGCAAGCTTCATCTTTCGATTGTTAAATACTTGTAAAAGTATTTCTTTCGAGTGTTGAGGGTGTAATCCCAATAACATTGATGAAAGCAACGCGGCATTACAGCGTTAAGAAGCACTTGAAAATTTCGACAGGCTCTGCCAACGCCAGGGTGGCCGAGGGGTTAGGCAATCGCCCGGCATGCGAGGAACGCGGGTTCGATTCCCGCCTCTGGCGGTCAATTTTTTCAAGTGCAATAATATATTTAGATTGCAAAGTGAATGCTTATCACTTAAAAAACAATAATTTATCGTATTTGCAAGCTTCATCTTTCGATTGTTAAGTACTTGTAAAAGTATTTCTTTCGAGTGTTGAGGGTGTAATCCCAATAACATTGATGAAAGCAACGCGGCATTACAGCGTTAAGAAGCACTTGAAAATTTCGACAGGCTCTGCCAACGCCAGGGTGGCCGAGGGGTTAGGCAATCGCCCGGCATGCGAGGAACGCGGGTTCGATTCCCGCCTCTGGCGGTCAATTTTTTCAAGTGCAATAATATATTTAGATTGCAAAGTGAATGCTTATCACTTAAAAAACAATAATTTATCGTATTTGCAATCTTCATCTTTCGATTGTTAAATACTTGTAAAAGTATTTCTTTCGAGTGTTGAGGGTGTAATCCCAATAACATTGATGAAAGCAACGCGGCATTACAGCGTTAAGAAGCACTTGAAAATTTCGACAGGCTCTGCCAACGCCAGGGTGGCCGAGGGGTTAGGCAATCGCCCGGCATGCGAGGAACGCGGGTTCGATTCCCGCCTCTGGCGGTCAATTTTTTCAAGTGCAATAATATATTTAGATTGCAAAGTGAATGCTTATCACTTAAAAAACAATAATTTATCGTATTTGCAAGCTTCATCTTTCGATTGTTAAGTACTTGTAAAAGTATTTCTTTCGAGTGTTGAGGGTGTAATCCCAATAACATTGATGAAAGCAACGCGGCATTACAGCGTTAAGAAGCACTTGAAAATTTCGACAGGCTCTGCCAACGCCAGGGTGGCCGAGGGGTTAGGCAATCGCCCGGCATGCGAGGAACGCGGGTTCGATTCCCGCCTCTGGCGGTCAATTTTTTCAAGTGCAATAATATATTTAGATTGCAAAGTGAATGCTTATCACTTAAAAAACAATAATTTATCGTATTTGCAATCTTCATCTTTCGATTGTTAAATACTTGTAAAAGTATTTCTTTCGAGTGTTGAGGGTGTAATCCCAATAACATTGATGAAAGCAACGCGGCATTACAGCGTTAAGAAGCACTTGAAAATTTCGACAGGCTCTGCCAACGCCAGGGTGGCCGAGGGGTTAGGCAATCGCCCGGCATGCGAGAAACGCGGGTTCGATTCCCGCCTCTGGCGGTCAATTTTTTCAAGTGCAATAATATATTAACATTATTCATTAAATTTGAATTCAATTTTGCTCACAAAAATTTATCGACTGTGTCATCAGTTTTTTTTTATAATTTCGTAAAAACTTGCAAACAAATTGCTTAAGTTATAAAAATAATTCTTATTCATTGACATGTGTGCCTAAAATTGCTCGATACCTATATTTTTAAAATAATTTTAGGTAAGAAAAAACCCTCTACTTTAATACTGTTACTTTGTTACTGTCTTGTCAACAAAACAAAAGCACATCACCCGAGCTTCGAACAACGCGCAGTTGACCGCGCAACGGGACCCGTCGCGTGCGCAACGATCGCCGATTACAGCTTACATGCTGTAATTTATTTATTTTAGTAAGTACTTTGTTTTGCTTGTTACAAATTAAGCTTTATTATATCGCGATTTTTGAAGCGTATACGTTACCAGGAATCTCTCACTCGATGTACTTGCGCGCGATAATAGCCTACTCTCGAGCGCACCGACGTCGGTGCGTAAAACAGTAGGCTGCCAACAACCGTCGGGCGTGCGCGTACGAACTGTTGAATTATTTGTGTTACGGTCGTTTCGTTTTTATGCGAACTAATTAAGTATTATGGTTTACATATCCAGTTATTTATTGTTAAAATGCAATCAGAAGCATATAAGTCCTGAATTAGTCTCAGACTTAAATAAAATTCTGGACTTTTCAGGGTCTCGAATGTTTGTTGACTTTTTAAATATTTCTATTAGTCATTATAATTCAACGTCTGGCTATAAGTTCACTCAGATGCTATTTATAACTAATATAACTATATATGTATAAATTTTTGAAAATCATTTATCTCAGAACAACATATTCCACCGGATGACTCGGTCAATAAATTTTTGTGAGCGTAATTTAATTTAATTTCATTAAAACTTGCAAACAAATTGCTAAGTTATAAAAATAATTATAACATCTTTGATCTTATAAAAAAAGTGAATTTCATTCCACCTTGCCCTTGTTTTAGAACTGTTTGTACCATTCCGTTTTTTTTTTCGGGACAAGCGGGAATTTTGCATAACATTTTGTAAAACACTAGATCATTGAAAAACATTTTAAACCAATCTACAAATAAAAAAGACCTGTATCTAAAGAAGCAACCCTGACTTAATTATTATTACCAACACGCCATGCCGGCCGCGCGCAGCTGCAGCTGTACATTTTCGTGTGCAGCGGTCTGCTACAAAAAATTGTAGGCTATTATAGAAGTAGGTATGGACGATTTTGTATGAAGTGATTTATCTGTTACGTAGTAACTATTATATAATCTGTGGCTTCACGCTAGGCTTAAAAGGCAAAATATTTCGAAAACGTTAATGTCCGATGCTAACCGACTGCTGAATCCACACATCGCCACAACTAATTGACGCCACTCGTCAGTCGTCGCACGCGCCGCCCGAAAGCAGCCGAAGACTTCCGAAGGAGACCGACGTCACCTCGTCTTGTCGCAATTTGCCCCGGACGCGTCACTCAAAGTAATTGGACAACATTAACCACCAACACGCAAACGAGTTCGGTGAAAGTCACACGAGGTAGATAATATGCGTAGATCGGAATATAGACAAACTGGCACGGCAACGGCTAGGGCGGTTAATTACGATGGACTTACCTCTGAACATGTTAGACAAATAATTTTTGGCTTTTAAGTTGGGTGCTGAAAGTCGATCCAATAACAGCACTCCAGAATCCAGATCCATGATAACAGAATTGGATAACAGTCTAGAGATATCGTTGCAAGAAAAAAAAAGCACTTTCCATGTCGCGTTAATCCATACTAATCCATTCATATTCAATATTATAAAAGCAAAAGTATGTCCGTCTCTCTGTTTATTAACTCTTGATGCCAAAACCGCTGAACCGGTTGAGATGCAATTTGGTATAGAGATAGTCCGAAACCCCGGGAAGAGCATAGGATACTTTTTGTCGCGATATAAAAAAACTTTAAGAGGGTGAAATTGGAGATATGGGATAACCAAAAACTGCGCGTACGAAGTCGCGAGTGACCTTTAGTTATAGATAAATCCGAAGATACTTTTAAAATATCTGACACCCATGAAACTCAGCTGATTTCTGAACGAAAGTTCTCTCCTTGCAAGAGCTCCGGACACGTCTGTCAGAATAATTGGCCAACGGCATTAGGCAGTGAGGCTGATACGAGTACTGCTGATAACATCAGCTAGGGCCTGGTGCTGATGACAGCACAGGACAAGAACGCGCATCCCTCGAGATAGTGGCCGAGTGACAGCGGACACAGCACCGTTGGAATGGGGCCAACTTGGATACTTTAAGCTAATAGAGGATATAATGAGGCAGAGATGCAGTGAGTTTATGTTTTTTGATGTCGATAGATCAATGCAGCAGAGCAATTAGTTTAATACATTCGATTTTTTTTAAAATTTACAGCTTATTTAAACTATCCTTTTGCTACAAAGGACAGCTTATTTATTTATGAGAGATGCAAGATTCACAAAGAAACTCCTACAGTTCCTGATCGAAAGGGAATACCCAAAGGTACATCCGTGAATAATAGTATGAAACATGTAACCATCAATAACGGATCGCAGCAACAGCAAGTTACAATCCCGAACATCAGTAAAGAGCGCTAGGCTATATTTACTATTATCACGCCTTACATGATAGTACAAGTTTGGTAGTAGCACAGTAAAGTTGTCTTGGCACGTCGTAACTCCGTGCACCCGGCCCTCCCAGCTCTTGTTAGCTGTGAGTGCGTAGGGCACATTCCTGGCGCAAAACTTATACGCACTCGTTAAGCGTGGAGTTTTAACGATAAATCGCGGGCGTCGTCGGGCGCCGCCATTAGTCTGACGTCAGCGAATAAAGCGGGCGCTGCTCCTGCGTGCGCGCATCCTTATCTTGACCTTTGTTTCTCTGTGTTTCTGTGTGTCTGACAATGTGGTTTGCTTGTTTTTTGGAGTCTATATTTATGCACCTTTGAAGTCTATCTTTAAAGCCGAAGGCCTTAAACGTCAGTTTTTGAACTACAAAGACAGGCAGATCAAAAAAGGAAACAGAAAAAACATAAAAAGTTCTGGGGATCTATATTCAGATTCAAATAGAAACTGCTCAGCATTCTTTGATTCGAACTGTATTGTAATTATTATAGAAACGCGTAGGTTGTACCTTCAGATCCACATAAGGTAGGCATGCAATGAATCAATAACAAATGATTCAGTAATGATTTTCTTTTTGGGTTACTGGAAGTCATTTGTCAAATAAACCCCGCGTAGAGTCCCCGTCACCATGGTAGCACTAACGGCAACTTATCAAGCCAGCATGTTCAAAGAATAGCTTTACAAACTGCATGATAGAATCAAGCAAAAGATCAGAAATAAATCAGGAGCGTCGGCGCGCGTCGCCACTAGTACGGGCGCGCGTGCGCAACGTTATCAGCGCTTTTGTCTCGCTGCAGGTGACGCTGTGAAGCCTGGACTAATGTGGCTGTACCAAGGTGGGTGGTGCAAGTGATACTGCCAATGTATTTGTTATGACCCTTGAAGCTAATTAAAGTATGAATTCCATTATTCTTCGACACAATTTTGGTTATTGGGCACCAGTAAAAACACTTTTTACACTAAATAAATTATAAAGAGGAAAGATTTGATTGTTTGTTTGTTTTGAATAGGCTAAGAAACTACTAGACCGATTCAAATGAAATTTGGTACAGAGATAGTTTAAGACCGTGGGAAGGACATAGGCTACTTTTTGTAGCGATATAAAATCACCAGGGGGGTGAAGTAGGGGATGAGAGTTTGTATGGAAAATCCGACTTTTGGCGCGGGCGAAGTCGCGGGGAACTGCTAGTATTCGATAAAACAGAAGAGGTTTATCATAGAAGTTGGTGTCGTGATTATCGCCGTAAATGTTAATATCTTTAAATATCTCAATTTCAACGTCACTAGCATATTACACAAATAAATTATAAATATTGGACAACATCACAGACATTCCTCAGATCCCAAAGTAAGTAGCTTAAGCACTTGTGTTTCGGAAATCTGAAACAACGGTGGAATCACAACACCCAGACCTGAATTTCTATATTGACCCGACCGAGGATCGAACCCGGGATCTCAGAAATGGCGAAACCTTGAAAACCGGTGTGCGAGCTACTGTGCTACGGAGGCCATCAATATTATGTTAGCACCAACTTCGATTTCCACGTCTTAATCAGTACTTGCTTAGGTACTTACTTCAACTCTGGTCTGCTGAACATGACGCATATGAAAAAGTTCTTTATCAAAACTGGGATTAAGCTTTCTGAGTCGTGACTATTCCCGCTTTGCTATATTGTGGTGCTCGACCGCAAGAACAAAAATCTTTTGTCTGCAAATCAGTTATTTATATTCCGATCTCGTCCGAGTTATGACCTTTCGCTCCTCGCTTCCACCCGACCCCAACTCCCAGCTTCTGAATGGTATCTCGCCTGTGTTAATCTGACGCGACAGTTGGGCACGGGAATGGCGCTCGTTCGTCATGACTGCACTCACAGCCTAGGCCAACATTATCCCAACAGTTATGCCTGCATAACTTACTATGGAGTTGAGAGTAAATCTTTGATTGGCTTCCTAGTGGGTTATGGTTATGAAATATGTTCGGTCTTTACACGTAATTTGAGCAAATGGCCTAGTAATGGTACACCTCGGTCGAAACGTCAGGCAAATTAAAGGTAAATGATGTTTCACCTACTATCAGTCGCGTTATTTCCCATTTAAATGTGTTTTAATAAATACCCTAGGGTAAATTATGGTGCTAAAAGTCGGTTTATGTGTGTGGACGACGTCATTAGAAACGTCCGCGTCTAAGGCAAATATGTTAAACATAAAGACTAAGGGCAGCACAACAAAAATTCTAAAGACTTTCAACTTGCTCCTCTATCAGCTCATGAGATTAATTAGGAAGATCCTTGTTAAATACAACACGCAATTTAAAGATCCTCCTGTCAGATAGCAGAAAATGATATAGGCTGACGGAACGATATCAATTCTCAGAAAGGAACATATTACAGAGATTCATTTGAGACATGAAATACAATATAAGCGAGGCTGATTAACGAGTGCCTTTCGTTTCTTTAGAAAACGTTACGGGCAGAGATAACGATCGTTAATTTTAGCTAACCGGAGCAAAACTGTGCGATGCGACGTCTAAAGCAGATATCATGGTAACGCGGGCGGTTATAAATTGAGACAAGTCACAATTAGGATGAAGAAGTGCCTGCCTTCGTCATTAGACAGCAGCACTGAGATAAATTGATGAAGAAAAATACTATACCTAGGTCCTATAGTCTGCTATAAATGAGCATTTGTTTGGAAACGAGTTCTAAAGTACTGTAATGAAATGTTGGCCTATCTGATACAAAAATTGCAGGGCGACACTACATTGTGCATGAGATCGGCTCTTTATAATATATATTTCAGATATATTTAATTTCCTGGATTATTTGCCAACGCGTCAGCATGAAAGAAGAGGAAGGATCTTTCCCGCATCCATAACCAGTTTAAATAACTATCACTACTACCCGACCAATCCAACTAGATGAATATCAAACGACTTACGACAACGAATACAACGAAAATACCGATGAAAATTATAAAGCAAAATAAACTTAGGTATTTAATCTAAATTGTAACAATATTGCTTTTGGCTGGTTTGGTCGAGTAATACTCGTAGTTCGGTAAACTCGGTAGTTGATCTACGATGACAAGTTAGATAGATGATTCTTTATGCACACTATGAAAGAACCAACCAAGCAATTTGAATTGGAATCAAACAATTTGATAGTAAAAACTGTAAATTCCCACTCAACACCAAAACCCCTTGCTTGATCCATGATAGCCTATAACAACGATACAAAATTACAGTCAGCTCTGTGAACCGTTAAATCACAATATACGAGTATGACTACCGCGAACCCGAGGCTACCCACTATAGATAAACTATCGATAGTCTGGAAATAGTTGTGGGCTATCGAGTTTTATTTGTAAGAATGAATCTGGGATGAATGAATTGGTTGATCTACTGAGGTATGAATTAATATATTGTGGGAGAATAAGCTCATTACACTACAAAATTATATTATTTTTAATAATCGTGAGTGGGAGTGCCAGCAACTTCTGGGTAAGCTCGCTCCACTCTGTCTACGCCACGTCTGGATTAGTCTCAAGTCAAGAGCAAACCTATACCAAAATGAAAATAATAATTGACGCTGCGAGTAATACCTACTAAGCTACGCAGCTGATCACGTCATGCTCCCACCAATGGCCACCAAGCCACCCTGACCTGTTTAGTCGTTGTCCAGCCATCGTAGCTATGAACTGTCTGTCTAATATTGTTGACCATACTTTATTATTTAATTACGAATAAAAAGCTTTTCAGATCATAATTATATATAAACAAATAGGTTTTCTAAATCTGTTAAACCTCTTTTCTGAAAGAAAATAAGCTATCTTTATAATTTTGTTCTTCTTATTTTTCTCCCACAATCATTCGTCGGAAACAAAATATGACGTCGGAAACAAATTTATTTTCTATATGGTAATATGGCAATGGTGATACAACCATAGCTTATCAATATTACGGATGGTTCAGTCGAAAACTTAATCAATTACACAAATAAATCAATAGTTGAGTCAGGAATTCAAATATTATCGAAAGTATTAACAGCGTAATTACTATCGATCCTGGTAAATCGATACTATCGATAGTACATGGTCAAAAACAATACCGACGTACCAATTATTTTTGACTCAGTTAAGTTGGATAACTATTATCCATAGTTTCTATTGAGTTGCCGGCGCGTGCGCATGTTATACCAGATACGAAGCCTGCAGGTGCCACAATCCTATAAAATTTACTTAAGCCAAAGTAGACTTTAAAGCCTTGTTATAAAAGTGTTTGTTGGACCATAAAAAGTCCAGGACACATTTGGCACTAGCCACAGTGAGGACTAATGAGAAGACGAAGCGCGATTGTTGTTTGACCTTAGGCAAATTAATGCAAAATCGGTTGACGCGGAGCTGTTTCAAAATAAAGGATTAAAAGCTTTCCGCTTTGTTCCATCCGGATAGAACTTTCTAGAAAAATCTGATTGAACTCGATAAAACTTAGTTAAAATGAGCATTGAATTTCAGAACGAATCATTTATCGCCAGAGTACCTAAATTAGATCAGAATAGAAATCATGACCAGAGTATAGTACTCTAGTCAAAATTTCTATAGAAATTATGTATTAGGTACAACATAGATGTTCGTCGTTGGTTAGTTGATGTAAATATAATCCGATAAGTTGGTGCGCGGCCCTCCTTGCACCCGCACCCCGCTCCGCAAGACGTGCGGAAGGCAAGAAAGCGCCAATCACATGCGACAGTCATAGGAATTACCCTTCCTTGCAACATGGGTGATGTTCCTCCCCGCTAACATCTGGCATACTTCGCCCCCCGCACCTCTGGCGACCGATGGAAGGTATCGCAGGAACTGGTCGGACTATAGCTGATGATGAGAAGTGCACTTTTTCAATAATAACAGCAGGTATATAACATTGCTTAATTTTTACCGGATAATCATCATACCACTAGTCAACTTTTAAATAAATATGAGGTGACTAATATCCATGCTAATATTTTATCAAATGTTTGTCTTTATATGATACTAGTGGTTCCCCGCGACTTCGCCCGCAAGAGTTGAATTTTCCATATAAACCTTCATTCCCTATTTTCCCCCCTTAATGCTTTTATATCGCGACAAAATGTAGCCTATGTCTCGTACTGTCTCCATACCAAATTTTATCTCAATCGGTTCAGTGGTTTAAGCGTCAAGAAGTAACAGACAGACGGACAGACACACTTTCGCATTTATAATATTAGTATGGATTGTAGATAATTGCCATCTTTACCAGAATTGTGGTTATTTTGTCGTATACTTATATTATTGTGCGTTACAAACATTGTAACGCAAAATCTCAAAAACTACTGGACCTGTTTCAAAAATTATTTCACCATTGGAATGCTATATTATTCCTGAGTGCCATGGGTTATATATATATTTTAATGCACCCATGCGAAGCCGGAGCAGGTTACTAGTTTATTAGAAATTTAGTGTGCGCCTTACGGAATGTCGGAATAGATTGCTATTGCTGTTACAGGGGGACCTTTGGAAATGGGCAATTCCGCGTCAAGAACACGTAAGCGTAGGCGAATCGGCGCGGATCGCGGTACAAATTGCTTGCCCAGCCGTGGGCAGGGGTATGCGAGATGCCGACGCGGTGACATTCAGAATAACCCAAATCTAAACTTATTCAATGCGAGCGTTCGTATGCGATACACTGAATCGGATATCGATTTTGCTTGACCATTAATAAATAGAATAGAACAGAATGATAATATTTCTTATATCGCAATCTACAAGAAGGTTCAGAAAAGATATTGTGAAACGAAATCTGGATTAGGTACATGGTCTTCATAATCTGCATAGCATTTTACTTAATGTTTAAAATTGTATGCACGTCTATAAAAATATGTATTTATTTAGAACGCATCAAATCCCTTCTGTTAACGTACCTAATGAACCCATATAAAGTATCTCACAAATTCCGAATTAAAATTAATGCTGCACAAACATCAAATCAAAAAGTGATAACACATGCCCCTGCAATAAGCTGTTGAAACAACGGTACTCTACCACTAATTAATAATCTCCTCAAGCTCACATAAAAGCTAACCATAACAAGAGAGCAAAAAGCACAAAGGTACCTAAATGAGAATAAAATATCATCTCACTTGTCTACGGAATGCAAATGCTCGCGGCGCGGGCGCATTAAAATGCAAGATGGCGGAAGCGGCACGCGAGGTCGCGGGGTCGCCGGTATCGCCACGCGCCATTGTCCAGGCTACCGAGTAGGGTGGGTATCATTCAGGTGATCAACTCAGACTTTTTTAGGCAGAAAGAGACGAGAAAACTTGCACATGCTGGCTCTTTTGTGACTTTTTAAGTTGTAGGGTAGATATGATTCAGGTCGCAAGTGACAAGTGAGGAAAAAAAACTTGAAGTTGGCGGCCCCCGAAGTAATTTTTTATATTGTAAACAGATAAAGAGTACCGGATTTTGTATGACTGATTTCCGAAAAAGTCATCGAGCCAACTTGATCAAGTTTTATCACCCGGTTTTTTCGTACTAAATCCCTTCGCAATCAGACTTACTCTTACTGCCTTACCACTCGAATACTAAGGCAACCCACTTTTCTACTTAAGCTCCCTGTTACCTAGTAGAAAATGTAAATTACATACTTAGATCTTCATCTATACATCTATGAAGCATATACAACTCTGTTTTTAAGACTATTAAGCGCCAGTTTGTTTAAACTAGTCCGTCACAGATAGGGGAAACACTAAATCATATTCATCAAAAATCATGGCTACCCTACGGCTATCTTCTCACGATCCGCAAAATCGCAGCCTACAATGGAAGCGCTCGCTAAAACTAGAGCCATTGAAACGCTGTGCGGCCGCGGAATTATTTGGGTAATGAGATATTTACCGTAACACCGGCCCGGACCGCGGACTCCATGCAAATGTAAACTACCAATATTAATGAACTGGAATCCGATCAGCATAAATGTTTTGTTCTAATACTCAAACGAGTATTCTGTGGTTAAATTGCTGAGCACGAGCCGAGGCAACATCTCCTAAGGATGCCACGTGAAGGGGCGAAAGACGTCAAGTTTTTTTGCACGTTGGTGTTGGATATTAACAACTGCGTTAGCTGTGCTGCATGCATATTAAGGAAGGGTGGGTGGTGCATTCTGCATTTGCCTGAAATAATCCTACGCGGCAACGGTTGGTATGGTTGGGTGCCTGCACCGGCGTAGCTAAACGGTAAAGCAAAATTATTTTATGTTTTTTAAATATTTAAGCACTGATTAATCTTATAATAACAAGGTCTGTACCCTTCGATTCACTACACACAAAACAACACCAAAACAGAGCACAACTTTCAACTGACAGTTTGTCAGCCTATAATAATAATAATAATGTTCAGCCTATAAAAATATAACATTTGGTGAAGTTGTAGGTACGTAGTTTTAGCGACATTGTATACGCATTTGCGACAAGTATAATTTATCAAAGCGAGTGACTTCAGCGAAGAACCGTATAATTTTTCAGGAAAATCATAGAAAATAAGTTGGAGCAATAAATGAAAAATTTTACAGAATACAAACTAGCGAAAAGTTTGCATTCTAGTAAATTTATTTTAACAATATGACTCCAACAACAAGAAATAAAACAAAAATTATGTGATCATAGATTTATTTCAGGTCATAAAAAAAGAAAATTTAACACTATGAGATCCTATCTAATATCTTATTGTTAGAGTCAACATGTCGAAGACAAAATATGTTCCTAAAGAGTATGATCGTATTTATATAAAAGCAAGATAATCGTAACTATTTCTTATACAATACAATCAACTCAATGAATCAAGAAATACTTGTATGTAAAAAACATGTTAAGGTATAAATTCGTAGCCAACCACACGCGGCAGCAGCAGACGACATGTCGCCGCGACACTTCTGGTTTCTATGTATTGCTATGCAAGCTTCGTTTCGCTCGCTACGAATGGTATTTCATAGAGATACATACAAACCAGAAGTGTCGCGTTGACACGTCGTCTGCTGCTGTCGCGTGCGGTCGGCTACGAATTTATACCTTTAAAGTTTAAAAGATAGGCTCCGCCAAAATAATCTAATATTTCTTTAATGTTATACTTATTTTTTTAATAATGTAATTTGTAAATGCATCACGATTTTAAGCCTCCATTCTTATACATGATTTCGTTATCATCTAATAATCAGAACTAGTCTACGTACGGGTCGTTTCAAACGCTCACGTCTTACGAATAATTCTAAATAAAAAAACTATACTTATAAGCTTACTTATTTTGCTTAGCGATCTAAATTTAATGGAACTCTACCATAACCTAAGTAAAAGGGAACGAAAATCAAATTTCTAATTAATCATTTCCTAATAAGGAGACGTAAAAATTAAAATTCGAGATATAATGCGTTTATAACAATGAGACCACATGGTAAAAAAATCTTTACTTAGTAACATTTTGCGACGATCTAATTTAAATGGCGCTCAGCCATAACCTACACAAAAAGGAATGAAAATTAATAATCAATATATCAAATAGGAATCGTAAAAATTAAAATTCGAGATATACACGGTGTTACTTTGCATCCTTGCCATATTCACATAGATAAAAGAAGGGAAAAAAAAGAAGAAGAAAAAAAAGAAGAAGGGGTGGCGTTTATGATGTTAGAGAGAGAGCGCAATCGCCGCAGCTCTTTTGTGCCGATGAACAGCCAACAGTGATGTGTATGCGCTACGATAGTTAATGGTGTGCGTAACAGATTGTCGATAAAATTAAATAATCAAGATTAAAAATCAAAATTTTATGTCACTATTTTTTTAATGATTTGAGTTCAGTGTCGGTAATATAGTTACCTCTGTAAATATGGCAAGGATGCAAAGTAACAGCGTGTATATGCGTTCATCATAAGAATGAGACCACATGATTTAAAATCTTTACTTAATAAAACTTCACCTAACGATCTAATCACATTCAGCCATAACTCACGTAATAAGGAACGAAAATAAAATATCTATGTATCAAATCAAAATAATTTCCTAAGGAGACGTGAAAATTTCAATTCGAGATATATTATGCGTGATCCCATTTAAAACTTTTTTATACATATAGGTTTTACGGCCCTGGACATGGTCCATACGGCCAATTATCATAAATATAAAGCTCGTTATACTTGGGAAGGAGTCGATGAGGGATGTCGTGTACGATCCTTTACAGGTCGTAGTTATCGATACATCTCGACCACTGGAGTGGTATTCGAGTGAAAACGTAAAATGACTCGAATGTATCGAGTGGAAAAACTTTGATTCGAGGCACTACTATAGGTAGACAGTTTAACTGAGCCCTCGCCTGCGGGGTTAAGGGGCAGAGCTAAGACGAAAACGGGGGCGTCGACAGGTGTGGGCGGCAGGCTCTTGTAGCGTGATTTGAAATTCGACAAGAATGCGCTTGGCGCACCATTTCTAGTCCCCGTTCCAGACACCGCTAGCAACTTAGCAAGGACTCAATTAAGCGGTTTACCTATAGTAGGTAGTAGGTACTTACTAAAACACCTTGGAGAGCTTAGGAGAAATTATCTCCTATGCCATCGAAGTAAAGAGCCACAAATAAAAATACTAAAAAGGTCACGCACATTATAAGCAATTTCACAAAATCTGGTGCATGCGCCACGTGATCGACGGTGTAATTGTATGACGTTTTTATATAATCTGGCACAAGTACCCAGTGGTGGGCTATACGTTCAGAATGAAACGTGAACCCGTATAGAATACTGACTACGACTAGCAATACGCACAGTTGTTTCACTGGTGATGTCTGCCGCACTTCGCGTAGCTGTGGACAAATGCGAACTAATTAGTTCGGGTTTCATTGGTTTTTGACCTTAATACGTGGAGACAAAGTTGCAAGTACGGCGGCTATTATAATGTTGTAAGTACAGTCACGTAACGACCATTGAAATGTATACAGTTGTGATTTAAGTCATTGTATTAAGGTCTCAAATGTGATGCGCCAGAATACATATTAGTGTTCATGACTGTACACGGACAGATGAAGCGCTACAAAGGCGGTACTAATAAACTTACTAGTTATTGTAAAATCTGTCGTGTTCTTATTGTATTCTTATCTGAGGCCCTACTTCTGTTGACGATGTCCGTATTTTCGAGTCTAGCCATCACCCTCGTTCGCGTTGTCATTCTATCGTGAGGGAAAGGGACAGCTACGTTCGAAAATACGGACATCGTCAACCAGAGTACGGCCTCTGTTGTGTATTACAGTTAGTTAGTAGGTAGTTGATAAAGAAAACAATTTTAGAGATTCGTAAGTCACCCGTATTCTTAAAGCTAGTGTATTTAATTAATTAGCTAGCACTCCCCGCAACTTAGTTCGCGCTAAAAGTCGGATTTTCCATACAAACTTTCATCCCCCATTTCACCATCGCAACAAATCTCTGATCATCAGAGGATGATTTTATATCGCGACAAAAAAAAAGCCTATGTCCTTCCCAGCGTCTCAAGCTATCTCTGTATCGAATTTCATTTGAATCGGTCCAGTAATTACGGAGTCTATTCAATACAAATATACAATCAAATCTTTTCTCTATATTATATAATTAGTAATCTACACTAGATTACGCACTTTGTCAACTTTAAAGGGTCTTTTCGGCGTGTCAGTAAACGGCGTTAATTTTCGTCAGTTTTGTCTTTTCTGCATCCGTCACATAATAAGTTATATCTACTGCGGTTAAAGTACAATTTACCTTGGCAAGCGCGTGCTTGTACTTGGCGTAGGGCACGAGCTTGGCGCGTGCGTTGTGCGAGAGAGCGCGCATGACATCGCGGGCCTGCTCTCGCCGCGAGAGCGCCACAATGGCCGTCGTGTCATCTATGAACTGCACTGTCACTGGACCTAGGGATAATAAATACAAACTAAATATGTATGTAATGAAATTTCTTAATATAAGTACAAGATTATTAAAAAAGTATTTGTCAACATTTAAGAGGGTAATAAAAAAAAGATTCTTAAAGCGGGCGATTATGACGACCGTTCGGTGAAGTGGTTCGCGCTCCGGACAAGAAAACCAGAGGTTGCGGGTTCGAATCCCGCAAGGGGCAAATGTTCGTGTGATGAACACGAATATTTGTACTTAAGTCATAGATGTATATATGTCTACCCGTTATCCCAGTCGCCATAGCAAAAGCTCACGCTCAGTTTGGGGCTAGGTTAGTGTGTTTGTTGAATCAATTTATTATTATTTGGTCCTTGGTCGTAAATGGAGCGGTGAAAAGCACAAGGAAAATAAAATGAAAGCAGATCAGATAAGGCCGCCCCCGAATATTTTGGTATAAAAATGAGGTTCTTACAAAGAGCAAGAAGTGAAATAAGGTTTGAGAACCTGTACATTAGATAAAAATCTCGACGGAAACTTACCGAAAGGGCTAAATAACTGATTGATGTCATTCCTGAGCCACTCTCGAGGGAAAGTCAGGTGAAACACGTGGTCTCTCGACGGTGAAGCTGGAAAGAGAAATAAGTTTAGCTCGAGCGAATACTTTTTAGTTAGGGAATAAAAAGAGACAGTAACTGTCCATAGCATTTATGAGGTTTGCGTGCCGCTTCTAATAACCAGAATCATTCTAATTTGCGCGTATAACTGCTACGTTTAAAAAGTATTATTAATAATCCCTGTTTGCCATTGTAATACTGACACCTGGGGCCTTAGTAGTCCAAACAAATTTTTTAGTTTGATTTTGATTTGTTATCTACCCATCGATTGATTTATTTGAAATAGCTGTTGCCCGCAACTTCATACGCGTGAACTCGATGATACAAAATATTGTATACTCCGCCATCCAGCTATCATGATCTCTTAGTCTACCATGTCGTAAGGAGAAGAGAGAAATGAAAAATCAAGGTCAATAGGCACTCTTTTTTAGATAGGTTACTATCACCTCGCCATCCGCCTCTGGTAAGAAAATTTTGCATGGCAGTGACACCAAATCGTAACTTGGAGACAGTAGGATTACCTTAGGAGTTTGAAAATCAGTCTAAAGTTATTTAGCATATCAATTGCTCTAGACCTTCAATTTATGTTAGTCAATAGAAAATGCTCATCACGCTGAACAATGATCCCTAAGGCGCTCTATTCATATCTCTTATAGTTCAGCTGAGCTGCTAGGGTTATATATCAGTTGCTCCAGACCTTCAGTTTGTGTACGTCAATTGAAAATGCTCATTACGCTGAACAATGTTCTCTGAGGCGCTTTATTCATATCTCTTATAGTTGAGCTGAGCTGCTAGGGTTCTATATCAGTTGCTCCAGACCTTCAATTTGTGTACGTCAATAAAAAGTGCTCATCACGCTAAACAATGTTCCCTAAGGTGCTCTATTCTTATCTCTTATAATTGAGCTGAGCTGCTAGGGTTCTATATCAGTTGCTCCAGACCTTCAATTTGTGTACGTCAATAGAAAGTGCTCATAACGCTAAACAATGTTCCCTAAGGTGCTCTATTCGTATCTCTTATAATTGAGCTGAGCTGCTAGGGTTCCATATTAGTTGCTTCAGACCTTCAATTTGTGAACGTCAATAAAAAAAAGGTTAATTACGCTTAATAACATTTCTAAAGGCGCTGCTTTCATATCTCTCTTAGTTTAAGTGTACTGCTAAGGTTCCACGTCAGGTATATCCGATCTTCAAAATAAGTTATAGCCTAGTATTTGCCCAGACTCAACAAATTCACAATAAAAAAAGTTCATTCAAATCCGTTCAGTAGTTCCGGAGATTAGCGTGTTCAAACAGACAAAAAAATTAAAAGTTGTATATTCCTATTCTGTTACTATTTTAACTTCACCCTCAATTAGTTTTTTGTAAAAATACTCAATGTACAGACGCATTGGTTTTACTGTTGTATATGTATAGATAATGTGTCAACCTATTATTAAGAAATCAACTACTTTAATTTAATTTCTGGATAAAATACACATCCGACGATACCAAACATAGCTTTTATTTTATAGGTAGTGCGCTAACTCTTGATCTCCATCTGAGTCGGAAAAAATCACAAATATCACAAGACAGGAACAAAAATTGCTAAAAATCACGTGATTATTTAGATTCTAAAATTGTAACTGTCGTTGGTGCTGAATAAATAATTACGCAGTCTAGCTTATCCACGGTGGAAACACGCGGGATTGAGCTACTTAATCTGTGATGCCAAAGAACATTAATAATAATCAAGCACGTTAAACTGTTGGTACTGCGCCGGATCTCTCTATGGTCAAAGAACATTACACATATCACTGCGATGCCGCGGGTGCTACGCATCACAACTGATTTATCTCAATCCCGCGTGCGTGACCAAATCCGCCCGACTCTAAAAGTACCCATAGCGTCAAGTGACAACACTCACGGTCGGCGCCACTCAGGTTCATATAGGGCGAGTCCTGATGCGCCGTCTTGGCCAGGAACAGCTTGTTGATGAACGGCTTCAGCACCGCGCAGTCGGGCTCCGCCAGCCGGCCGGCGGGCTCCCCGCGCATCCGCGAGAGGTGCTCGTACATCGCGAGGAAGCACAGCCCGGTCACGTACGCGTCGTAGCCCGCTTCGTGGAGCTTGTCCTCCGTGCGGTTGTAGCCGCGGCCGTCTTCTGACTCTGCGCATAATATAATGTGATTATGTCACCGTGACATATTTTATTTTTCATATATGGGATTTCGTATGGTTTTTCGCATGAATGTTAGTGGATTGAAGGGAAGAGACCGACCGAGAAAGAGATGGATGGACTGTATAAAGCATGATATGATTATGAAAGGAGTGGATGAGTCAATGACGAGTGAAAGGATTGTATGGAAGAGAAAAACATACTGCGCCGACCCCAAATATAATGGGAACAGGGCAAGCAAATGATGATATGGTTATTTATAATTTCACTATGTTTTAGTTGGAATGTTAATTTTAAAATTTGCATGCTACAATTTATCAAGACATGTATGTGCACATTTTTTATAGCACCTATAAATATGTTCTTATGCAAATAAATGAAATCTGAATCTAAATCTAATATTCGAAGAACTATTTAAAAGCGGATTTACAACAAACTTCGAAATCGTTTTAAAAAAGTCGTAGAGTTACCCACACATTTTATTTTGAAAACGCGATTGTTTTCTTGTATCAACAATCACCCCAAATTGGTATGTAAAATTAAATATAACCTATGCTAATCCCAAAACCATTTGGGGATTTTACACTCTTAAACACTATTTCGCTATTTAAGTTACTCAGAAATAAAAGATGAGATTTAATTTTACCAAAATACAAACAACTATTTGACATTCATACGCCCTCTAAACAAGCGGAAACCACCGAGTGACATCACATCCGCCACTTAACTTACTTAATTTGTAACTAAACTACGCATGTGTGTGTTTCCGGTGTGTGTGTATGACTTGTCGAATCTCCGGAATGTAAAACGTGATTGATTGGCTGTCATGAATGAGTGCGTGCAAGTTAGCTGTCATTGTGCACGTGGCAAAGACTTTTACAGCCATACCATAATAAAAAGGCAAAACTTTAAATAATCTTAAAAAAATAATCACATAAACAAATAACAAATAAACATATCGCTCGCAGAAACCCTTACAGCCTAGAAAAGCTGATGGTGGTTGGCCAAGTTGATGGGAGAAGATCACGCGGTCGTTCACCTACCCGCTGGTCGGACTTAGTAAAGTCGCTCACTGGCCTATCAGTAACCAAGGCTATAAAGACTGCCAAGGACAGGAACACATGGAGAAGCATAGTGCATCGTGTGATTATTAAAATTCTGGCTATCGTAGGTAGTAGTAACCTAACCATCCAAACATTTTCCGTGCCAAATAAATAAATGAATTTGAATTTGATTAACACTTCAAGCTAGACACGACCTTCAGCAATGAAGACACCGACTAAGAAGAGAAAAAAAGAATACTGCTTTTTATTCAATTTGTTTTCTTAAAATATGCTAAACTTTCTGTTTTTTTTTATTTAAATAAATACCCTAAAACCACTTTACATACCGAATTTCCTAGCACCGCCACCCACCCACCTAGCTTAGTTTACTCGTAAGCGTGAGCTTGTACTATAGTGACTAGGATAACGAATAGACATACTTATATAATTTTTTATAAACATCCATGACTTGTGTCAGCATTTCATGTTTACAAACATTGCCCCTTGCGGGATTTGAACCTGCAACAGCTGGTTTTGTAGACCGGAGCGCGACCAAAACACAAAGACGGTCGTTTGTTGTAACGACCGTCTTGGTGTAGTAGTTCGCTATACAATACGTTCCTAGAATATTAAAATTTTGAAACATATCGTATTGTATTGTATACGTGTGTTATTTACTAAAGGCTGGAGATACATATATTTTTTTTTTTTAAAAAAGGGACTCTAGCACTGATTGGTTTGAGCGAACTTGGGCTCCGACCACTCAGGTAGGCCGCCGGTGGCTGTCGCGCCACGTCCTTCAGCCCAGCGCAGACGAAGGTGGTCGGTGGCCGCCACCAGTAAATTGGTGGTGGTTGTCTATCAACAATATCGTTTGACAAAATGGCGAGAGGTCGCCACCGGTAGCATGACGCGGACACGGACTCGTGAGTGGGCGCCACCAGGCACCGGTGGCGTGTCGTGAACACTGTGTCGCCGCCACTCGCTTCATGTGTGCGGCGACTCCTTACAAAACGTATTAACCCATTTGCAGCCGCTGTACTCATGCGAGTACAGTGTTGAAAATCATATTTTTTTTGTAAATTTCTTAATAAATGTAGGTTAATTATCTCGAATTTTGGTAAAAAATTTGGATATCAAGAGCTAAATAAAGGGTAATTACTGTTTTCTACCCTACGATTGCCAGAATTTTAATAAAATACCGATTTGTATAAAAATATAGTATTTCATAAAAAAACATGTTTTTGTTTTAAATTTAAGCTCTCTGTTTTCATTTTAAGTTCGAGTCTCAGTGCATTGTTATTAGTTTCGCGTTGGCGGTAAATGGATTGAAAACAATGTAAACAGCTTGTCGCTAGCTACTGGTGGGAGTGTGGTCGGTGGCTGCGCGGAGCCTTATGGTTTAGCTGTGCTGCTAGGTTTCCAAAGTTGTTCGAAACCTTAAATTTTTGGACGTCAGTAGAAAATGCTATTTACATATCTCTCATTGTTTCACTGTACTACTACGGTACCACGTCAAATAATATCTAACGTGATATATTATTCCGATCTTTAAATTACTTTTCAACTAGTTGTAGTCACGTTTCTCAAAGTGACCACAGAATGGGAAAGTTGTTCGAACATAGGTTTTTATTTGTGTTTTCACATTCACAGGTACGTTACCAGCTTTTGGCAGAGAAAAGGGATCCTCAGAGAGAGTGTTGAAGAGATGCTGCAGCACGCTGGAGTTCACCTTGTCTTTGAACGGCGGCAAGCTCGACATGTACTTCGTGTCCAGTAGTCTGAAATAAAAATTATACATAAATTATTTGTAGTTTACTCTGAGGTCTTACTGCCGCACTTAATTAACGCACGTCAATTAAATTTAATATATAATTAGGTCTCGTTCAGAACGAGACTTAATAATAATAATAAAATAATAATAATAATAATAAATTTCTTTATTTCAAAAATATACATAACAGTGTTTTGTCGAGTTTTCCCGATAAGTAGTCGAAAGACACTTGTGTTGGGAATAACTCGCTGCTTCCCGTAATTAGTATCTATTTTGTATATTTAATCACTAAGTTATTAAATTGTAACAAGTAGTGAGTACAGACTTGAGGAGTCTGGCACACTATCTATAAAAATATAAAAATAAACAGCTCGGAAGTAAAACATACAGGTAAGCTCGTGAGTTTGCTTAACTTAATGAAGCATTAACTTTAATTGACTTCTCTACGGCAGTTAGTGTTCGGTCACACTGCGAGCCTAGCGCGGGCGCGACTTGTCAAACATATGAAACCGCTACAGTGCCGCAAAGGCACTTTTCATATGTTTGATGATTCGCGCCTGCTGTCGCTACCGCGCTAGACCTGCAGTGTGGCCAAACCTGAAGCGTAGCGAAGATATGTTAAGAACTAATGCAATCGCTTCATTTACCTAGTTTCGCTGACCCTGAACGGGTTAGCGGAAGACAACACTAGAAGGAGAACAGGAGCTTCGCATACGCAGACTTAAAACACATCCCTACGCATCTTCGCACATCTTTGGTGGAAACGAAACACTTCAGACGACGATGTACGTATTATTGAGACTAGTCATCAGGCTCATTCGCGCTGTCATGGTGGCATGAGTGACAGGGACGGCTAGTCGAAAATGCGAACATCGTCAACCGTGGTAAGGCCCCAGGCCTGCTCTGTAAGAAGTTGTCCGTATTTTCAGCCCTAGATGTATTTCTTTCTCATGTTTGCGATAAGATAATAATCTCAAGTTAATTTAATTCTAGTTTCAGATTGGAAGAAAGAAACTTCTTATTGTTTTTTATTTGGCTAGTAGCCATTGGGCTTAATTCGAATGCGCCCTGTCTAAGATTAAATTCAGTCTCTCTCTTTCTCGGCCAATCAAACGAAAAGAGACAGACTATGTCAGACTAAACAGCTGTCCGTTGCTAAGGAAATTAGAGAACCCATAGACAATTTAGTAGGGATGTCAATGACGACTAAAGTTAGACGAAAACACGCAAAAACTTGTACAAACACGTTAGAAATCGCATCACTTATTTTGACGTTTCTAAACTATTGTAGCCTGTCTCTTTTCGTTTGTTTGATAGAGAAAGAGAGAGACTGAACCTATTGGTTGAGTCTCTCTCTTTGAGCCCATTGGCTACAAAGATAGATTGTGTAGTTTTCTGAAATTACTACATAAATAAAATTATTTTTAATCTGCCGAAAAACATTTTGAACTATAGGAAAAAATAAGTACTAATTTGTGATTTACCTTGGAAACATGCAATGTGTAAATTCTTTGAAAGATTCATAGTCATCAGGCAGTGGCTGGAAAAAGTGGTTGAGTGTGTGTAGCATGTCTAGGAGCATGTTGTGGCCTATTACTAACTTCTCCTGAAAATAAAACAAACATGTATGTAAAACAAGCTTAGCTTAATATACAAATAAAGTCACACCAGGCTATTTTGGATCAAGGTAAATATCAATTTCTAGTGTTTCTTTTTTCTTCTCATGTTGTATTGTATTATATCCTAGTGTAATTTATCTAAACATAGTACTATGCATAAGTTTATAGGTAGAAATAGTGTCCCTTGTCTATTAGTGTTTGTATCTCGTCAACATTATGAATAAACCAATTGTGGAAACTTGTTAGGCTTCAGCACTAAACATTATCTGTAAACTAGATGTAAGATTAACAGCTGTTTGTTTCTCTAATAAAGATAAATAAATAAATCAAACTCAATTCAGCATAGGACCGTGTGATTTTTTTTTAGGTTAAACTCAAAATAATTGGGAATACTTTGAAGTACTTACTTACTTTTTCATGGTTTTTAATAAAAAAAATAACATGACTAATAAACCTCTCAGGCGTGCCATTTTTTTAGGACACAGCCTGTATAATTACGTGGCATATTGTATTCATAATGTGGTTTTCTTTAATGAAAAATTGCATAACACAACTACTCACTGACTCACTAATCAACCTGGCCACTTTGGAAAAACCGACAGCATCCTCAAATTCCTCCCATTCTCTTTCTTTCTTCTGTGTGTCCCGGTTCTTTGTTTCTTCTGAGGTCTTGACCCTTGTTACTTTTAGTACTCTGTAATGTAAATACTTGTCACTCGTGCATGATACCAATAATTATCTTGCAAAACAGCTAAGAATGCAGATGGAAATAGATTGTTTAATCTGTGTTGTGGTGGCATACATTTTGCTGTCATGATTTTGTTTAGCAGGGACCTTGTTGGCAAATTCTCTGTTTTAGTAATATTTCACTATGATGTGCCAATCAAAGTCAGGCTATATAGATCCCACTGCTGGGAAAAGGCCTCAACCCAACTATGAGGAGGTACGAGCCATACTCCACCACACGGGCTCAGTGTGGATTGGTGGAGGGGTGTCTGCAAGGCAAGTGATAAACCTTACCGTCAGATGTTATCAAGCCGCCCTAAGGCCTCTGACTAGGCTTATAGACTAATACCAACAGATATTAGCCGGGGCCAACTGCTTAACGTGCCTTCCGAAACACGGTAATGCCTGTCATGGACGTCACTTAAATGGTCGGAATGGTTCTAATCACGACCGCGCCGTGGGTTGCTTATCTTTGGTATTACTACCAAAGCGCTGCCGCCACTGCGCCACAAGGATGTGTGTGTGCAAATTAATTTATTTGCCATGATGTGACAATTTTATTTCTATTTTCTAAAACCAGTCACTTGAATGTATAGAAAAACCAAAGGTAAGTGATTAAAATAAGGTAAATCAGTTACCATTACATTGTAATCCATTTTGGCACTATATCAAAAAGATAAATCACTAAATAACAGCAATAACACAAAGGATCACCTGTTTTTGTTCTCTAAAACTTTGGTCTCAACAAAAGCTTCATCTTTGAATTGAGTGCTGAGCTCTTGAAATAGCAGCCGACGGATGAACGCATTGCATCGATCAATTTCCAACTCATCTGATTCTTTATCATCAAGAAACTTTCGTACCCGTTTGCTGTAATTATAAACAAGTAAATAGCAATGTACAGTCAATATTATGTCAAGGTTAGCACTGTGCTATCTTATGCAGTTGTAAAAGAGGACAGTGTGCAAAAAAGAGGGTGACCTAAAAGGTGATGTCCAAAAAGTTTTTTTTTATTTTTAGTAATTTCAAGATAGTAATTATATAAGGAATTTTGAGAATTTGTGGTCTAATTAGCTTTAAACAATAATTTTTCCACTTCTCTGAGTTTTTGAAAACAATTCTCATGGAATGAGCTTACTAGATAAATTACCAGCTACCTGACCAGAACCACCCTGTAAGATCTGATGTGGGTCACTGACCCCACTGTAGTTATAGATTAATCAATATAAATAAAATAGGATGCTGTTTGTTGACATGTTAATTACTTACAACCAGGCAGTCTGATAAAAGTATGTTTAGGACCTTTGTTTAAGAAGTATAAGAATAGTTCCATTGAAGGCAGTGATTCTGTGATGTCATTTGATGATGCATATATTTTGCTATTATATATATATATTTTGCAGTATAATTTTGTTGGTAAATCTTCATATTCTAACATTACTCTCCTTAACCTCTTTAGACTTTAACTTTTAGTCATAGTTTATATAATCACACAATTTTATTATGCTATTTTCTTATGCTGCTATTCTCTAAAATAACAGTATTAAGGATTTACCAGATATCTTCTATTTGCTGTTTATTTTCATCAGGTATTGTAATTATATTCTTTTCACTGTTGTAAGTCTTTTGTCTCTCAGTCAACAGCTCTCGCAGTCTAGTCTCTGTTGGCTCAGTCATGTAGGAAATACCTACAAAGAAGAAATAATAATTATTTGCCAACTTTAAAAGGAATAATTGTAAATATCAATTATAAAGCACATATGTCTATCCATTTTCTTAGTTACTATAGCACAAGCTTACACATAATTTTGCACTAAATAATTGATGTAATTGTTGAAACATTTTTTTTATGAGCTGAAGTCAAGAGATCTGATACAGTTTTCAATTGATGCTGAAAGATCATACTGGAAAGTTATTTTCAAAGAAACTTTCAAGGAATAAATATAAAATGTTGGTATCACATTAGTACTTAGTTTTATAAAACAACTTAGCATGTGTATGCATAAGATTATTATAATGTACTCGCCTTCTTTTATCAACTTATTAAAATCAAATCCCTGAGCAGCTAAAAAATCTAAGCTGGAACTCTGACACAAAAACATTTTCTCAGGACCAGGCCTTCCACGAGGAAACAAATAGAAGTTGTAAGCGTCGTTCATGTAATGTCGCTTCTTGTCGTCCCAGTAGAACGCACACAGGCCATACTGGATCAGCAGGAAGTCGCTGGACCCGTTCAACAGACGAGAATAGTACTCCGACGGAGTATCGAACATAGACACATCTCGGCCATTTATAAGACCCGTAAACTCCGCATCTATAACGAGAAAGTCCGCCTTGTTTATTGAGGCCCTCACAAGTGGCAATACCTCTTTGAAATCTGGAAAAAAGCGAAAAAACATACGTAAAACATTCGGTATGGTGTACAACAACATTTCTGATTTTTACACATCAGTACTCACTTTTACGTGTCACTTCCATGGTTGTGACGGTAAAATGAGATAAAATAATCAAATTTCAAACATTTATTCACGATCATACGAAATAAAATTGATGAAAAACAATAAAAATCACATCACAAACTTAACCACACCGTAGCCGCGACTGTCACAAATGACAGTAGTAGTAGTAGTATTTATCCACCAGGGGAAAGGCAATGGTACATAGCTATACAGCCAGATCTTGAATAGTCTCATTTTTCGAAGGTAGTAGTAGTGCAGAGTATAAAAAGGCTGTAAAGCCAAATCTTCATATTTTCTAGTCTTGATTTATTTTTCAGAGATCTCCAACGGTGGATGTGATGAAATCAAAAATGGGTTTACAAGTCTGAGGCGTTTTTAAAAGTTCTTGAAGGGATGGCGGGATTGTCTGATATATGTTTTGCAATTGATCAATCAGTAGAATTCGCTGAATATTATATGCTGGGCAATCAAATATTATATGATGCAATGTGTGGTCTGCATTAAGAGAGCATTCAGGGCATATAGCGGAGTCTTTTATCCTCATGCGGTGCAAATGAGCATTAAATCTGCAATGGCCAAATCTTAAAAGACATATTTGAGTGTAGAATCTTCTGTTGTGAAACGTACTGCTTCTGACAAACCAGGGCTTTTTCATTATTGTTTGATTAATTCCAGCATACCACGCTCCTTTATGTTGAATAGTACGATGCCAATCTTCTATCCATTCTTGAGTTACTTTGTTGCATAAATCAGGAACTAAATATTGCCACGGAATGTCAATATTTCTTACTTGGTCACCCAGTTCATTTACTGTTCTGGCAAGAAAGTCGGCATTTTCATTACCTGTCACAAAGTCGGCATTTTCATTACCT
Organism: Pyrausta nigrata; assembly: GCA_949316185.1. Classification (NCBI taxonomy): domain Eukaryota; kingdom Metazoa; phylum Arthropoda; class Insecta; order Lepidoptera; family Crambidae; genus Pyrausta; species Pyrausta nigrata. Next base: position 4,116,631 of record OX438943.1, read on the forward strand.
GACATTTGATTATTTTGATTTGACAATGTTTTTTGTTTAATGCACCTATTCTGGGTAGGCAAAGAATCCAGTATATACAGCCACGTCCTCGATATTTTATTCGTAAAATTTTTGATTCCTTTTTTCAGGGCCCGTACATCAGCAAAATTACTATCCTTCGAATAGCTAACAATCCGAAAAACATCCTGCTTCAGGATGGCTAAAACTCGTACCATGAGCCTTTAAGAAAAGGCCTCACGGTGACAGGATGAAAGATCGAGATGGAGCTGCCCCTGGCCGGATAATTGCAATAATAAAGTGCAATTCATGAATTTTAAAGAAAAACTATAGCGGTTAAGATAACTCTATTTGTTTAGCAGTAATATTGGTAGAACTTGGGTGTTGAATAATGTTGTACCAATTACAAAATTCTTACAAATTCTTTAAAGTCACTAAGATGAAGTAGATAATGGTACGGAACCCTTCGTGCGCGAGTCTGACTCGCACTTGGCCGGTTTTTAAGAGCTATTGTACAAAAAGAAGAAAAGTAGAACTAAATTAGTCGTGGCTGTTTATTCTTGATTTCTTTGCCAACCTAGAAGGTGGATGAAAAAAATATATTTAGGAGGGAGAAGAACGTATTCTTGTTTTTGGCGGGAAGTTGAAAAGGATGGTCCAGCTATTTTTATCTTTTTTTATTTTCTTGTAAATTATTATTTAAACTGCAATTTTCTGTAATATATTAGTGTATTTTGTGTTAAATATCGTATATACATAAAATTTGGTAAGTTTTTGCACATATTGTATAAAGCAGACAGCAGCATCATGGAGACGGAGCCTGACCCTCCTCCAGCGACGACGAACTCGTTACTTACATTGTTAGAAGCCGATAGCTTTATTTCTAACCAACAGTCAGAATACGAAAGTTTGAAACTCGTAACAGATAGAAGGATTAAAAAAAAAAGAAACAGCACATTGCTGCCAATAAACTTAAAAATAAAACTCCTCCAAAAATACATATTCCAGATGCTTTATTAAAGCAAATTTCCAACAAGACTTCAACAACATCACACCCTACAACTGATATCTCATCAACCCCATCGGTATTTCGCAGCAAATATGCAGAGTCTGATGTTGGCCCCTTTGTTGTGCATGTTATATTAATAATAATAATAAGCCTTTATTCTGAAGACAAGGATTACAATACAAGTTACAATACCGAGTATTTTCTCATTTATTTATAGGATATCCCTGATTTCAGTGTGCCTCTTGGCATAGGCCTCCTCTAACGGCTGCCATTGAGTCCTATCTCTTGCAACTCTTCTCCAATTTGGACCTGCTGTCAGTTTTATGTCGTCCTCCCATCTGACAGATGGTCTACCGCGACTGCGCTTCCCATCTCTTGGGTACCATTCCGTCACAGCTTGGCTCCATTTTCCCTTAGTGTCACGAATCATGTGCCCTGTCCATCTCCATTTCTGTTGGTCTATTCTTGCCAGTATATCAGTTAGTTTTGTTTTAGATTGGTGTTACTAATTTTGTCAATTCTTTTTGTGGCTGTCATGCTCCTCTCCATTGCTCTTTGGCATTTTGCAAGTTTGTCACTCAGGGATTTAGTCAGCGCCCATGTCTCGCATCCATATGTCAGGCATGGGAGTATACATGCGTCAAATGTTTTCTTTTTCAGTTTTATAATTAGGTCTTTTGATTTCATGATCTCCTTGAGGGCCCAGTATATTTTCCATCCCAATGCAATCCTCGTGTTTATTTCTTGTGCTGCTTGATCTTGTTGTGCATGTTAGCTTGAAAGAAAATTCTCCCAATGATGGCTCCACTCTTCATCCCATTAAGTTTGGAAATTTCTTGTTCAAAAACAATCTGAAAAATATTATTGATGATGGCATCAAGCGTATTGGCCGAAATAGACTATCAGTTACTTTCAAAACTCCAAGTGCAGCCAACTTGTTTATGACAAATGAAATAATCTTGAGAGAGTATAACTTGCTTTTACCATCATTTAACATTTCTAAAATGGGTATTGTTAAGGGGATACCAACTGAATGGTCTCATGAGGAGATAGTAGAAAATCTCAGAGTGCCTGATGGTTTCGGGCCCATAATTCGTTCTAGACGTTTGAGCAGGAAAATATCCACTTTTGAAGGTGTTTCATGGCAACCTACACAAACTGTGGTTCTTACATTCGATGGCCAATCTTTACCAAGTAAAGTGTACTCATTTTTCTCATCCTTACCCGTGGAACAGTACATATTTCCCACTATACAATGCTTCAATTGTTGTCGTTTTGGGCACACTCGAGTGCAATGCCGAAGTATGCCCCGGGTGTTTTAAGTGTGCAGAGAATCATCCAGGATCTAACTGTAATGAATCAGAGTTCAGATGTATCAATTGTAACAATAATCATCAAGCAACTGACCAAAATTGTTCTGAATTTATCCGGCAAAAAAATATTAAGCACTTCAAGTCCCATCACTCTGTTTCATATCAGGAGGCAGCAAAACAGTTTCCATTACTTAAAAAATCCTATTCAGAAATTGTTTCTAGTAGTCCCACAAAATCAGCTCCAGTTCCAGTCCAAGAAAAAAAGTCATACAAAAAAACTGTTACCATCCCTAAAAAATCTCCTCAGAATACAATCAGCCCAGGGTATGATAAGATTGAACACAACTCGTTAATTGATCATATCCCACAACCTCAAAATGGTTGTGGGTTTTCTACTGAACCTTCACATGATGACTCAATCTCTTCAAATGCTTTAAACAACTTATTGTCTTCCCTTATAAACATAATAGTAAATTCTGCTCTACCGTACACCATTGCCATATCTCTTATTAACAACTTATCAGTATCAATCTACAATCTTCTTAAAAATGGATCAAGTTCTTCAGTGGAACTGTAAAAGTGTGTCCTCTAAAATACCAGAACTAATTTCTTTAGGTAATAAATATCAACCTTTTGTACTTGCTCTTTCAGAAACCTGGCTAAAGCCAGGTTACAACTTTAGATTCCGTGGCTACTCAGTTCTAAGAGACGATAGAGATGATGGGTACGGTGGAGCGGCCCTTCTTATTTAAAAGAATTTTAAATTTACTTCTATACCGCTTCCAGCTTTCAACCATAAACATTTCAATGCTGTTGCAGCCAAAATTGGGGATATATCAATTTTGGCAGTTTATATCTCTTGTAAGGACACATCTGTTATTCCAGTATTACGAAATTGTTTGACACATCTCACTGCTCCTGTAATAATCTTAGGTGACTTAAACGCCCACCATTCTTTATGGGGAGCTCCAAACAACGACCAGTTAGGAAATGCAATTGTTGATGTTATTGATGATTTTAATCTTTGTGTTCTTAACGATGGATCTGCTACTAGAAGACCTTGCCCTGGCCAAAATCTAAGCTTCCTAGATATCTCTCTTTGCTCCCCTGCTCTTTTATCATGTTTAACATGGACATGTTTACCATACACTTTCGGCAGTGATCATTATCCCATTGTCATAACTTTGCAAGAAAACAATCGGTCAGTAACTTCTCTGCCTCCTATGCTAAAGTACAATCTGAACAATTGCGACTGGGCTACATACAGGTCGTTGGTAGAGGTAAAAGTAAAATTGTTGCCAATCGTCTCTAAAGATAACCTCATTTCTTCGTTAGACGGCTTAGTTCATGCCTTACAAACGTCAGCTGATGCAGTTTAGGGATGGCGATCTGAGATCGATTAATCGAAGAATCGATTTTTGTAGCCAAAAATATCGATTTTTTAAATCGATATATAGTACTGTATCGATTCAGTGAATCGATATTTCACCTTTGAAAATCGACATTCGATTTTATTTTATTTTTCGGTATAAACCAAAAAAGTATTTACAATTAATAGAATATACCCGTATTATAAGAGTGCTGCCGGCTGCAAATTAATTATTCAAAAACTCACGAGATGGCTGTATGTTTGGATTCCTTTGCCTCTCTTTAGTAAAAAAAGTTACGTTAATATATTTTTTATCATCGAATTACCTGATTATACTGATAAGAGATCGTTAAATTATAATATGTATCTTGTTTTTAAAAAATAGATTTATATTACATTATAAACAAAAACTTGAGAAAAAGATCGATATTTCAGAAATCGATCTTATAGGCATCGATTTTTTTGTGGATCGATTTATTAGGTCACGATTCGAATCGATTTAAAAATCGATGTTTTTTGATAAGAATCACCATCCCTAATGCAGTTTTCAAACTGAAAAATGTTGCCAGCAATAAATTACCATCTCCACCATGGTGGGATAAGGATTGCACTCTTGCGATTAAAAATAGAAAAGCCGCTGAGAGACAGTGTCGGGATTCTCTAGATATGCAAACGTATTTGAATTACAAAAATGTTTCATCCGCCACTCAGCGTCTCTTAAAAAGGAAAAAGAGAGAAGGTTGGCAGCGATTTTGTTCTTCTTTGTGTCCGGACACTCCATCTACCGTTGTCTGGAAAAATATTAGGCGTTATAGATGTTCTTTAGCTAATAACAATCATACTTCTTTTACTTTAGAATGGGTAAATGCTTTTGTAAATAAACTTGCGCCAGATTATGTCCCAAATATAAATGAAATTCCTTCTGCGCCCTATGACTTTAACGATGATATAAAATCTATTAATAGACAATTGATCTCACCTTTCTCCATGAAAGAGTTAAAATTAGTTCTAAGTCGTGTTTCAGATTCCTGCCCTGGGCAAGATGTTATACCATATTCTTTTGTTTCCCATTTAAGTCTCTTCACTTTATCCTTCCTTTTAGATGCCATCAATCTGATTTTTAGTTCTGGTGTTATTCCCCCCTCTTGGAAGCTTCATGTCGTTATACCAATCTTAAAACCATCAAAAAATCCGTCAGATCCAACGTCCTATAGACCAATAGCTATGGCATCTGTTTTCTCTAAAATTACAGAACACTTAATTAAGAATAGATTAGAGTGGTATTTAGAGCGAAATAATCTCTTGGCTCAGTCACAATTTGGCTTTAGGAAAGGCAAAAGCACTTCAGATAATCTCAGTATTTTTTCCACAGATATACTTCTAGCCTTTTCTGAAAACAAATCGATTTCAGCAGCTTTTTTGGATATCCAATCTGCATATGATCAGGTAGACCTTTTTGTTCTAAAACAAGAATTGGATAAGCTTGGAATCCCCAAAACTATGTCTAGCTTCATTTTCAACCTTTTTAGCGGAAGATCTATTTAGTTGCGAGTTCCAAGTGTTAATATATCCCGACTTCTGTGAAAAGGAGTTCCACAGGGCTCTGTTCTCAGTCCCCTTTTGTACGATATTTACACGAGAGATCTGGAGAGTTCAATCTTGCCCAAGTGTTCAATTTTGCAATATGCTGATGATGTTTTAATTTACTCCATAAATGATTCCATTGAAATAGCTTCCGCTGACTTAGAAGAGTCATTGTGCGGGCTCTGTAACTGGTTGAGTGATCATAACCTTTCATTATCAATTACCAAGAGTACTGTAGTTATTTTCTCCAGAAAACGCACGATTTCAAATATCTGTGTAAAAGTCAATGGTTCTTCACTTCCTGTTGCTGAGGAAATCTTGTTTTTAGGCAGGAAATTTGACAGCAAATGTAATGGACTAGCGCACGTTAATTACATCGTAGACAAGTGCGAAAAGAACCTCAATATCATGAGAGCTCTTGCCGGAGTCTGGTGGGGAGCTCACCCGTTTACATTGAGACTAGTGTACAACGCTTTAGTAAGAAGTCTTCTGGATTACGGTTCATACGCCAGTGGTATAGCTAGTAAGACATCTCTAAAAAAAATTGATCTTATACAATACAAAAGCCTCAGAATTGTTTTAGGTGCGATGCGCAGCACACCAGTTAATGCTTTGCAAGTTGAAACTGCTGATCCTCCTTTGCATTTTCGACGCCAATATCTTTCCGATAGATTCTTGTTTAAGTTATGTCAGTTTAAGAACCATCCCTTACTCGACAAACTTCGTCTGCTCAATGATTTTTTGAATAATGATAATCCTTTCTGGCGTAATAAACCTATCCCTAACCTCATAAACAGCTATAGGAAAACTCTTGAACTTGACTGCAAAATCCAGAAATTTCCTTGTCATCCAATATTTTATTTTGATTTTGAAGCTTTAATATTTGATCCTAATATTCTACTCTCTGTTGGTATTAAGAAAGACACACGTAATTCTAATCAGAAACTTTTGAGTTATGTTCAAGAACATGCACCCAACTTCGAAATTTTTTTCACTGATGCTTCTAAAGTAATATCAGATGATCCTTTTGCTTTGAATTCAGGTAATCCCGTAGGCTCAGCCTTTTTACAACAGTTATCAGGACATTTTAAATTGTTTAAATTTCCATGTGTAACCTCTAATTTTAGCGGTGAAGGTTTGGCCATCTTAGAGTGTATCAACTATATAATTAGTCAAAAAATTTGTCATTGTCTTATATTTACAGATTCATTAAGTTTTTTACAGTCTCTTCTTGCAAATCCCTTTAATAATAATACGTTCAGCCCTCTTTCATTATTAGTCAAAAGTAAATTATTGGAATGTCATAATAGTAACTTGAAAGTTAAATTGGCCTGGATTCCTGGTCACGCAGGTATTCAGGGCAATGAGCTAGTCGATGATCTGGCTAAGTTGGCTGCTAGACAGGGCAAAGATAATTTTAACATTATTTGTTGTCAAGACTTAGCAACTTCACCTCGTGCTATTCTTATAAAAGACTGGAACCAGGATTGGCAGAGCTCTAGTGAATTCAAAGGCAGGTTTTACCATAATTTTCAATCTAAAATAGCATTGAAACCCTGGTTTTCTAAACTTCGTTTAGAGAAACGAGTTTCTTCCACTATTTCCCGTCTATGCCTCGGCCATTGTAGTTCTCCCTCTCACTTAGCAAAACTTCACATCAAAGACTCTTCTGTTTGTGAATGTGGTCTAGAGGAAGGAAATATTCAACATATTCTTTTTAATTGTCCCTTATACAGGTCTTTGCAATTACATGACATCCTAGTCAAAAATAAAGCTCCTCTTCCCTACAACCTTTCATGTATATTATCGCTTTGCAATAAAAAATATATTTATTCTCTTATAAAGTTTTTAAAGTATCATAATATTAAACTGTAACCTTGTAAAATATGTATACTATTATATATTAATATTAAATATATTTATATACCTATCGTCCCACCCAATAATCCTATCCAAACCCGCCAATCCTACAAACCAACAAAACCGCAACAAAATCACCAACTTGAAAATGGCAAAAGTCATCCTCGGTCTACAAGGCTGAAGAAAGGCATGGATTGCCATATGGAAAAAAGAAGAAGAAGATCTCATGTGAACGTATAGTAGTAATTTTGAGAGGGAAAATAAAAAAGGCTGACTGAATGTTCAACAATAAGCTATATTTAATTAAGAAAATAAAAAAAGACAATATCACAGAATCTTCTGAACTCTCACAGGCAAAAATCAAAATCTTCACACGTTTCTGTATCTCTCTGGAAAATCTTTAGTTGTGTTATATGTTTTCTTTAGTGCAATATATGTTTTCTTATCCTGAAAAAATATACAACAATTTTGTAGATGCTTTGTTAATTTACCTACCTACTGATTACCTAGCAAAAACTAGGTAGGTACACCTACCTTCTTCTTCTTCTTGTTAATTTTTTAGCCTTCCTCCAATAAAAACTTTCTTGACATATTTAATGTCGGTAAGTTATTTTCAATAGTGCAACCAATACATACAATACATTCTACTTGGAAACAGTATATACTTTGCTGGTTTTTCATGCGAATAAAATAGTTCTATAGCATTAGGAAGAAAGGAAAAAAGAATTATTAACTTGGTACATACATTAGGTAGATAAAATCCCACACTGTCGTAAGAAGAATTGAATACATCAAATTATTATGAAGTACCTAAACATGCGTAGGTAGGTTAGCAAAGACTAGATATGTGTACTGATGCAATATGTACCTAAATTATTGAATTTGTGGATAGATTGAAAGTTTGATCAGTAATAATCTCTGCTCGTTGGGACAAAGTTCTCGCATAAAGAAAATAGGTAGTTACTGCATAGGAAAATGAATATTCACATCTTAGAACCTAAGGCTGCAGGTGTAGCCTATATAATGGTTTTATTGCAATTTACGTACCTGCGTTATAATTTTACTTATAATTACACAATGAAGTCACTTTATCAAAAATAATTATAAAATAGTCATCAGGCTTCTACGGAGAAATCAAGAAATCGGACTTCATTAGATTAATGTTCACATCTCGTAGATATTTCTTCAATTTTGCATTCAAAAATTATTATTATTATTTAGGCAAACAGGCAGTTGAAACAACTGATACAGTCTGCATCTTGCTATCATAGCTTAGTCTTTCTTTCCTGTATATGTTTGTCAAGTCTGTTTTTAAATTGGTTCGTAGTATTCGCTGATACCACTTCTGCTGGCAATTTGTTCCATGCCTCGTTTACTCTGTTGCTGAAGAAGTGCTTGTGGGGGTTGGTAGCAGAAGCAGTCTTCGCTAGTTAAGTTCGCTAGCTTAAATCTCACATTTGTTAATTCGTTGTATTGTGTTAACATTTCACATTTCGTAAATGAATCCTAAAATTAACTTAATAAAACAAGAATTAATCATAACAATTTTGAAAAAGCTACCTACTCGATGGGTAACTTTTTATGATAGCTTATCTGACATTTAAGGCGGACAAACTGACGATTGATTTCAGATGGAGTGTCATGTACGAAATTGCATACAAAAAAAAAGGTGACAGGATAAACTAACTTCTTCGCTGCGGGCCTGCTAATTTTCGGGGTCATGGTACGAATAATAGGAACTATCCTGGTTTAGCGATTGCATTGTTTCCGATGGTAAGGTTCCAGTATTCTACTTCCACTAACAATAAAATACAAACTAACTTAACTCATCAAGTTGGGAGGATGGTTCACATTTCAATGCTCTCAACGAAATTTTGCACGGGAACAACGAGCTTGCGTACCGAAAGGACCTTGGCCTGTTGATATCTAAGGTTGATATCTGTTGTGTTGGGAATCTGTATGGAAGACTTAGTGCGACTTTCAGAATGATCTTTGAGCTGAATCGGGTTGAAGTGCGGTAGGTTGTAGTGGTAGATAGTTATTATATTTTTCTGATGGTAACACTTGCAACACAATGGCAACACTTATATTTTTAAAAAATTGGCATATATGCAATCTTTTACAGGATTGAAGAAGAAGAAAGGATTATGATTCAATAACGGGATACCCTGCATAATAGACGTGATTTATTCAAAATAAAACAAAAAGTTAACTCATGAACATAATTATATTAATTTAATTAATTACTAAAACTTAACTTAAAATCACTCAACATAAAGGCAAAACTTGTCAGTAAATAATTTAAATTAATAAAGTACATAATTAATTCGTAATTTATTTGACTAGTTTCTCAGCGTGACTAGAAAGACGTTCGTATGCCGTTTTGTTTCTGTAAAGATGGATGTTCGATTTCACTTTCTTTAAAATCAACGTGGGGTCTATATCGCAAAGCGACAGGATAGCATCTGAAACAACATTAATATCATAAATTATTGTTTTTAAGTGATAAGCATTCACTATGCAATCTAAATATATTATTGCACTTGAAAAAATGACCGCCAGAGGCGGGAATCGAACCCGCGTTCCTCGCATGCCGGGCGATTGCCTAACCTCTCGGCCACCCTGGCGTTGGCAGAGCCTGTCGAAATTTTCAAGTGCTTCTTAACGCTGTAATGCCGCGTTGCTTTCATCAATGTTATTGGGATTACACCCTCAACACTCGAAAGAAATACTATTGCAAGTATTTAACAATCGAAAGATGAAGCTTGCAAATACGATAAATTATTGTTTTAAGTGATAAGCATTCACTATGCAATCTAAATATATTATTGCACTTGAAAAAAATTTTTAAGTGCAATCGTATTTGCAAGCTTCATCTTTCGATTGTTAAATACTTGCTATAGTATTTCTTTCGAGTGTTGAGGGTGTAATCCCAATAACATTGATGAAAGCAACGCGGCATTACAGCGTTAAGAAGCACTTGAAAATTTCGACAGGCTCTGCCAACGCCAGGGTGGCCGAGAGGTTAGGCAATCGCCCGGCATGCGAGGAACGCGGGTACGATTCCCGCCTCTGGCGGTCATTTTTTCAAGTGCAATAAAACATTAATATCATTGTAATCATTGACAGTGGATTTTAAAAAGAGGTAGACCTGTCATCTCATACTACGCGGCGATTCGAATCAGGTATTTTCTGGCAGCTCAAAATTTTTGCGTAATTTTATGTTGACAGATGGCGCTATTCATCTAAGTTATATAAATATTGATGAAATATTGTGTCGAAATTATTGAGCTTAAAACAAAAACAAATTAATGTAAAATTATGAGTATAGACATTTAGCGAAAGTACTTACGTAAAAAAATTGCGACTTTCGAAATACAGTTAAAAATAAAATGTAATAAAAAAATCGTCTTGATGTAAATTCTCAGAAAATTACGTGTCAGTACGCGTGAATAAAGAAAATGCTAAACATAAACATTATAAGATAATAAATTATTTGAAAAATTTACCACCAGAGGCGGGAATCAAACCCGCGTTCCTCGCATACCGGGCGATTACCTCGCATACCTCTCGGCCACCCTGGCGTTGGCAGAGCCTGTCGAAATTTTCAAGTGCTTCTTAATGCTGTAATGCCGCGTTGCTATCATCAATGTACTGGGATTACACCCTCAAACACTCGAAAGAAATACTATTGCAAGTATTTAACAATCGAAAGATGAAGCTTGCAAATACGATATATTATTGTTTTTAAGTGATAAGCATTCACTTTGCAATCTAAATATATTTTTATTTTTGCACTTAAATAAATGACCACCAGAGGCAGGAATCGAACCCGCTTATTATTATCTCTATTATAAGATAATAGTTTTTAATATTTTTAACACTCACAGTGTTCTTTCTTATTTATATATGATAATAAACGGTACAACCGGCCTTTTCCTGAAATATAAATCTACCTGACTTAGGTGGTTCAACGCCATCTACCGGATATTTATGTATTGATTTTTGAAACTAGGAAAATCCCTCATTGGATGCGCCGAGCACACGTTCTTTTACGAGTTAAATTGTCATTTGAATGCAAAATTGGGCAAATTGCGGAGGTAATCAATTTCCGCGCGCTATTGACACATCTACCTCTTTTAAATGCACTACCATTGATTGTAATTATAATCTTGTGATATGAATACGATAATGTGTCAAAAAACTTATTTTCTTTCAATCTCGTGTACATACGGTATCATAACTCGTTAGTGACCGCAGAACTTTGTTATTGGAGTGCTCATAAATCGGGCTACTACAAAAACATTTAAAAAGGAGGGGTGCTGCAATTGCTTTTTTTATATAAAAATTACCGGTTTGCGAGCTTCAATGAACAATCTTCCCTAAATGCATAGACCGTCTTTGTGTAGGTAGTGGTTCGCGCTCCAGACTACAAAACCGAGGTTGCGGGTTCAAATCCAGCAAATGGTTGTGTGATGAGCACGAGCTTTTGTACCAATTCATTGATGTTTATAAAAAAACATATATAAGTATGTCTATCTATACGTTATTCTTGTCGCCATAGTAAAAGCTCACGCTTAGCTAGGCAATTGGAGTGTTTGTTGAAACAATTTATTTGTATTATTATTATAGTCCCCGACAAGTTCATGCGTAACCCTATTGCGGTCGCCAGAGGTGCTAGGTGCAAAGGGCGAGGCACGCTAGATGTGAGCGGGGAAGGGGACTTTCCATGACAGTCGCGTGCAATTTGCGCTACCTCGCCCCCCTCACCTCTTGCGGGGCACACGATCTTGTCGGACTATTCCAAAACTGTCTGCCTCATTGGCAATACACTTTCTGTGTACCTATTTGATCTTGTTACCCACGGCTGAAGGTCGGTAAATATCATCATTTTCTTGCCCTGCTTCAGTTTATATGGGGTCGGCATGTTTTTCTCTTCCATACTATCCTATCATTCGTGACTGAATCAAAAAATGGAGGATCGCGCACTTTTCGGACTATACAAAAACTGTCTGCCTCGTTGGCCATACCCTTGCTGTGTACATATTTGATCTTGTTGGCCGCGGCACAGAATAAGTACTAGTACTCCGTACAGAAGTTTGACTTTGCAATGAAATTTAAAGAAATATCTACTTAATGTCGTGAACGATATGGTGTAATTTAGTCCGCCTCAGAGTCAAGCACATTCTCGTTTAGACACCTACAGAAAACCATTGCAAGATAATTTCATTCTTATGTGGGATAGCTAGATAGAGAGTGAGTGATTGAAGGCTGTATGATTGGGATGAGTGTAACAGAAGAATGAAGGATAGAGTGGTTGTTATGGGTTCGGTCAAGATGGCGGGGAGTCGTAAAAAAGATGTTAAGAAGTAAAGATGTTGTCAGATGTTTTGCTGATTAAGAAGAAGGAAATATAGAAAGATTATAAAGTATTTAACTAGCATTATTTCAAACCCCGGTTCCACATTATTTGGGGGCTCGTCCGGAATCGAGGTCCCTGAAATCTGCGGGTTGAGTTGCGAAGACGGCGCGGTGGTGGCCAGCAAGCGCGTGGCGGAGTACTACGTGCTCAGAGAAGGAGGTAACCGGTCAGGAAACTAAGCTTGACGACGAAGTGGCAGAGATGCCGAAAACCAGACGGTGCGGCAGGCAGCCGGACCCTGACGATGACGAAGAGGTAGAGGTTTCCACAGGTGGAGGTAGAGGTGGAGGCGGTCTGTTGCACATGGCTGAAGATTTGATACCCAAGTTCAGTGGTAATGATGCACTGTATACAGTCGCGGCCTGGATACAGGATATCGAAGAAAATGGAGAGATCTTCGACTGGACACCGACTCAGAGGCTCCTGGTGGCAAGGCGTTCTCTCACAGGTACAGCAGCCCTATGGGTGCGCGCTGAGAAGACATATAAGACGTGGGATGAACTACGAGCGGCCATTTCTAAAGAGTTCGCCGACACGATGGACGCAAAGGCTGTCCATGAAGTGATGACTCTAAGGCGGAAAAAACACAGTGAGACCTGTTTGGACTACATGCTGACCATGAAGGCTCTGGGAAGGCGGGGAAAGCTCCCAGACTACGTTGCAATAAAATACATCGTAGAATGAATTAACGATACCTCAAGGAACAAGGCGATGCTATATGGAGTAACGACGTATGCAGATCTGAAAGAAAAGTTAAAGATATACGAGGAGGTCGAGGCCAGTATGAAATCTCAGCCGCAACGCCCACACGACGGTCAACCGAGGGGCGGTGTTCACCCAAGTCCTCGAAGAGCAACCGGGTGCTACGGCTGTGGAGAGAGGAGTCATGTTTTGGCGGAGTGTCTCATAAATCGCTGGGTAGAAAGTGTTTTGGCTGCAAAGAGTTCGGACATACAGCACCAGAATGTACCAAGGCACAAACGCAGATTCAAAAAATGGCGGCAATGATATCGGAAGCGAAGAAACCCGAGACGACACGACGTTACAGCGAGGGCGGCCGACCGCAACCGAAGCAAGTGTATTTTGCTCAAGATGGCGACACTGTCTATGGGGAACGATATTATCAAGTTGGCAACCCTTTCTGCGCCGAATCGCTGCGGTCCAATGTCAAGACAGATTACCAGAGAAGTACAGAGGGCGACGGTTTGTATGGCACGACACCAACTGTCAACGTCAACTTGAAGGACGACGGCGCATGTGCGGAAATTGCGGACGTCAATGTAAACAAGAATTTGGAAAATTGTAATCAACCGACAAGGCCGGTGAAAGTTGTAGAAATTTGTAATAAAACTGTAGAAGCGCTTATTGATTCGGGGAGTGATGTAAATTTGATAACCGTAGAATGTTTTGAAGGGTTGGGCTTAGTAAATTTTGATGCCAATGTAAAAATCACGATGTCTGGATTAGGTTATGGACAAATAAGGTCAGTAGGAATATGTTATGTAACTTTAACTACAGATGGTAATAAATACGAAAATGTCATTTTGCATATTGTACCAAAACATTGCATGATGTTTAACTTGATTTTGGGCAATGAGTTTTTGCGAAAAGTGGTCATGGTTATGAAAGATGGATCTGTGTGGTTGAAGCCGTCAGATGAAGGGTGGATATATGATGTTAATTGTGTTTCGTGTTCTTCTGATTGTATAGGTTTAGTGAGTGACCCGACATTGAAGGAAGAAGTTATACAGCTGGTGGAAGGTTACCAACCAAAACAAACAAAAGAGGCGCCTATAGATTTGAAGATTGTGTTAAAAGATGAGATACCGGTGGCGCAGAGTCCACGACGAGTATCACCGAAGGAAGAGGAAGAAGTTGACAAACAGACAAAGGAATGGTTACGTGATGGGATTATCAGGGTAAGTTTTTCGGAGTACGCAAGTCCATTAGTGCTTGTTCGAAAGAAGGACGGCACATTGCGCGTGTGTGTAGATTATCGCCGTATCAATTCGAAGATGGTAAAAGATGAATACCCTTTACCTGTCATTGATGATCTCATTGACAAGCTAGCTTCTGCGAAAGTTTTCAGTGTCCTTGACCTGAAAAACGGGTTTTTCCATTTGAGGGTCCACGAGGACTCAATAAAGTATACAGCGTTCGTTACGATGACCGGACAGTATGAATTTTTAAGGGCTCCTTTTGGTCTATCTGTGTGTCCTAAGGTTTTTACGAGATTTGTCAATATTATATTCAGAAATTTGATTGCAAGAGGTATTGCTATAGTATTTATCGATGACATTTTGATTCTAGCTTTAGACGAGGTTCAGGCTGTTGAGAACCTGCGACAAGTGCTTGAGGTTGCATCAGAGTATGGACTTAACATAAATTGGAAGAAAGGTCAGCTGATGATGAGAAAAATTGAGTATCTTGGGCATGTTGTTGAAAACGGTACAGTAAAACCCTCACCAGGGAAGACGACTGCTGTATTGAAGTTCCCTGAGCCGCAGAACCTAAAACAGCTGCATAGTTTCCTCGGATTATGTTCACATTTTAGAAACTACATACCTGACTATGCTAAGATTGCACAGCCGCTTACGGATCTGTTGAAGAAGGGGTGTAAGTTTCACTTTAATGAGGTACAAAGACGAGTATTTAATGAATTGAAAATGAAGTTGGCTTCTGAGCCAGTGCTCAAGATCAACAACCAGGATGCAGAAACAGAGTTGCACACAGATGCCTCTGCTGTGGCGTACGCGGCAATATTGATGCAAAAGAGTGATGACGATCAACTTCATCCAGTTTACCACATGAGCCGGCGCACAACAGATGCAGAGAGCAGGTATACAAGTTACGAACTTGAGGCTTTGGCTATTGTGGAAGGTGTGAAGAAATTCAGGCGCTATCTTTTTGGAAAGCAGTTTAAGATAGTGACAGACTGTAAAGCTTTTGAAATGACACTCGATAAAAAAGATCTTGTTATGTCAACAAGGGTTGCTCGATGGGTTTTGTTACTACAAGACTATGATTTCACTGTTGAGCACCGTAGTGGCACGAGAATGAAGCACACAGACGCGTTGAGTAGGAACGCAGTTGTGGCCGTAGTGTTCTCTAAGTTGCATGATGATATACAGCGAGCTCAAGAAACTGACGAGGGATTGCGGGCTATAAAAGAAATTCTGAGGCAAGGGCAATTCTATGAAGACTTTTATTTGCATCGAGATTTGTTGTATAAGGGATCTGAGCATCAGTTGGTTATACCTACTAAGATGGAACTTGAAATGATCAAAAGAGCTCATGAAAATGGTCATTTTGGGATGAAGAAGACCTTGGAATCTATAAGTAAGGATTACTATATTCAGGGGATTGGAAAGAAGATTGATGATTATATAAAGACGTGTATACCATGTTTGTTGGCAAATCGGAAGGAAGGGAAGCAAGAGGGGTCTCTGCAATCAATTGACAAGGGGGATACTCCTTTGCATACATTGCATTTGGATCATTTTTGGCCGTTGACAGAAACACGCAAGCGGTATAATCACATTCTTACTGTGGTTGATGCCTTCACGAAGTTTACCTGGTTATTCCCTACTAAGAGTACCTCTACGAGAGAAGTTTTAGATAAGTGGCTTATACATCAACATGTGTTTGGAAATCCTGAGATATTTATTACATATCGAGGCACTGCTTTCACCAGTGGTGATTTCCGGCAACATTGTGAAAATGAAAGGATTCAGCACATCACAATAACGACAGGGGTTCCGCGAGGAAACGGGCAAGTTGAGAGGATGCATCGGACGATAATAGCAGTGTTGACGAAGTTATGCATTGAGAAGCCGGAACTGTGGTAAAAACATGTAGGAAGAGTGCAAATGGCTCTGAATAGTACTTTCCAGAGGAGCGTGAGTACTACCCCGTTTGAATTGCTCATAGGAAGGAAAATGAGGAGGCGAATTGACATTGAAATATGCCAATTATTAGAAGATGAGTACAGAGAAGATTACAAACGTGAGAGGGAAGAATTGAGAAAGATGGCTAAACAACAGATACTGGATATACAAGAAGAAAATAAGAGAAATTACGACAAAAGAAGGAAAGATAGCACAAAGTATAAGGAAGGGGACATAGTTGCGATCAAGCGCACGCAGTTTGGACCAGGTTTAAAGCTAAAGCCGAAGTATTTGGGTCCATATCGGATCACCAAGGTCAAGCGAAACGACCGCTACGACGTGGAGAAGGTGGATTCTTCAGGAGAGGGTCCAATTAGAACTTCTACATCAGCAGATCACATTTATCTATTTTATTTGTATTTTACTTTATAGCTTTGTTTAGTGAAAATATTTCTGTTTTGATGCGTGTTGGTCTCTGAGTGGGATTCATTGCTCAAGTTAGGTTATGTTTTAAGTGGTTTACAAAGATGTTAATTACATGCATGGTACAATGTCTAATACAGGGTGTACGGTAGGTAATATGGGAAATATGCTGTTATTTTACGCAGATGGGTTATTCTAAGATGTTTAATGTTGAGCCATAACTTGTACCTATGTCAGATGAACTTCTGTGAGTGATTGAAGGCTGTATGATTGGGATGAGTGTAAAAGAAGAATGAAGGATAGAGTGGTTGTTATGGGTTCGGTCAAGATGGCGTGGAGTCGTAAAAAAGATGTTAAGAAGTAAAGATGTTCTCAGATGTTTTAAGATGTTTTGCTGATTAAGAAGAAGGAAATATAGAAAGATTATAAAGTATTCAACTAGCATTATTTAAAACCCCGGTTCCACACTTATAACTCTGGAATATGAATCATAATACACTAAACATATTCAGTGACGAACTATCATGCGACGGGGTTGACTGCTACAAGAAGCTACTCACGCCATCTAGCGCACTATTCTAGCACTTTATTCATGCTCGTCCAGCAAGCAACGTAATCACACAAAGTGCCGTGCGCCGCCGGTGAATAAAACGCGCGAGCATCTCGTTGCTCGCTCACGACACCCAACTTGATTAGCCCTTTCCAAAGGGTCGCCGCGCGTAGGTACAGTCGAGCAAATTGAATCATGACCCACTTTGCCGATTATTCCTTTGTATTCATAAATGTAGTAAGGTTTTCTTCGCTGTCATGCATGTTGCACATAGTACGTTTTAAATATGAATAAAAATGCGTCATTACGGGTCAGAGATCTATGCAAGTTTAACCTTTATTATCACTGCACTGGACATGTTTTAGATAAACCAGTCTTTATATGAATTTTGGGAGGGAATTTAGATAAATTTGGGGAGGGGCAGTGTCTATGCTTTAATAGTTGCGATGCCTAGCTTGCACTCTGCTTCTGCTTTGCTGCTTGTATAGTATAGGTACTGGCCTACCTTACTCGTCTCTTGGCGAGTAAGGTGGCGAATGGCTTTGAGGGAGAGCGCTACAGTCGTGATGATCCTCAAGGCAAGCCTGAAGAGTTCTCCTGCACGCGGTTGCCACTCTGCTATTGGTCTAATTCCCTCAGAAATAGACGTAACAGAAACCTTCAGACGGACTATCGCCGGGATGATGAGGTCATGTCCCTGCGTGTCCATCATCTAAAATATGATGGTGGACTGTAGAGTGATCTCTTGCACTTGGGTCTTACTCTGAGAGTCCATTCTCAGGGGGCAGGGCCTGTTGCCACCGGGTGCAGTAATCAGGCAGTCCGTCCTGAAGGGTGCTGGGGAGCCAGTGGCGTGGCATACCCCTACAAAAGGCGCTGTAACCTGATGATGGACGGTCGTTGGTAGCGAAAATTTTTCTTAAGGGACCGCTGCCTTACTAAAAGTCCCATGCTACCGAATCAATGGCGGTATAACCATTTCCGGCAAGCAACCGATGAGGCGTGGGCGGCCTTGAGTGGACACTAAAAGGACCCAACCGAACAATGGCGGTATAACCATAATACAGGCCACCACAGGCCATGAGCGCGGGAAATCGCCCCTAAAAGTGTGGCAGTAGCTCTGTGGGAAGGGGCTACGCGTAACTTTTCTTAATCCCAACAACAAATATGGAGGCAAATTTGAAAAATAATTTACCCCAGGAGGGTACCAGCGGTGCTGGAGAATCCCTCCCCGAGCAAAGCTCGGGCTGCCCCACGTATTCTGGGGGGGGCACAAAATTGCTTACCCATGCGGCCGCTGGTGGCGGCACCGGCAATTCTACGGGGGAGCTAGAGGTCTCAGCAGAGACATCACGGGTTGGTTATGCTCCAAGCAGGACCACCGAGACGGCAGGTACACGCACCAACCGTGACAGGGAGGAATCCTTATCGGACTCTGAACTGGCGCGTGGAGGATGGCGTACAGTTGCGAAACGAGGCGGTTCTGGTGCAAGTAGAGGTGGTAGAGTGCCAGGACAGCAACTCCAGAGGCAGGGGTGTGAGACGAAACCTGGAGGCTCTGCCAGTCAGAAGACTGACAGACCGCCAGGTGGGGGCTCCGCCAAGGCCAAAGGAAGGGGTCAGCACACAGCACCACCACAACGGAGGCCCGGACCGACAAGTGGAGGGGACCACGTCAGCCGGACGGTACGGGAACCGCCGCGTGAAGGGGACTTAGGACCGTCACGCGGTCGGGACGGTGACCAAAGGGGCGTCGGCCTGCCACGCGAAAGTGCCGGTAACTCCAGGGGTGGGGCCCCGCTACCTGACACTTCATCGGCGCCCGCTCGGCCGATTCCGGGACAGGATCTGTCCAGGGATGGGCCGAACGACAAGAAACGCGGTAGGACGGGAGCCCAGAGGCGGCATGCTCAGGCTATTCTGCAAAGGCAGCAGGCTGAGGATGCCGCCTCGGGCGATCGTTCAAAGCGAGTGAGAGAGGTCAGTGATGAGGGCCCTGTGGAAACCAGTGCCAAACGCGTTAAAACATCGAGTTCTTACGCAGAGGCACTGGGGACTATCAAAATGGCGATCATCCCTGACAACTATCCAGCGACAATGCTTGAGGAAGAGATATTCGATGACATCCAGCTTGCCATTCTCGACAGGCTGGAATCGACACCGGATCCCCTTCCTCAAGTACACATGGGGTTCACTTCCAATGGGGTGATCCCCGTTTCATGCAATGGAGACCACTCCGCGAAATGGCTTGAATCCTTTAATGGCGAGACCATTAAGGGAGTCAAGCTAAAAGTGGTCATAGCCAGGGACCTTCCTAAGCCCATTAAGATGGCCTGGAAGACCAAGACGACGAAGGCAGACGTCTCGAGGCTTCTGGGTATTGTGCAGAGGATACATCCGGAAGTAAAGACTGCGAACTGGCGGGTGGTGGACACGAAGGAGGAGGGTCGCACCACTCGTCGGATCGTACTGATGGATGGAGCCTCTGCGAAATACATAGGGACAAGAGGCTACTGCCTGAGTACTGGCATCGACCTGAGCACCTTCAAGCTTCTGGAAGAGACGGTGAGGCCTGCGGCTGCTCAGGTCGATGCAAAGAACAGCGAGGTACAGGCTGCAAATAAGGAGCCTGACGCTGGCACCCAGGACCTTGCAGTTTCGGGCCCATCAGGGTTGGCGCGAGAATGTGGCGCTGAGTGCTTGCCTCTGGGGCGACCAAGTGAGGGGTCCCCAAGATCAGAGGAGGTGCTTGGTGCCATGGACTCGCTCTACCTGGGTCATTCGTCGCCGATGGCACAGGAGGACGAAGAGGTCCTCCTATCAGACTGCTAGCAGAAATGGCGAATTTAAGGTGTGTGCAGATAAATCTACATCACTGTCGAGCTGCGACTGCCCTTCTGGCACGAGAGCTTCAATGTAATAAATACGATATTGCCCTCATTCAAGAACCTTATCTATATAAGGGGCAAGTTAAGGGTCTAGGTAGCCAAGCAGGAAAAATTTACTACAACTGCTCTACTAATGATGTGAGGAGCTGTGTCTATGTCAAAAATGACCTCAACGCAGTTCCTCTCTTTGCTTTCTGTTCCAGGGACCTGACTACGGTCAAGGTCCATACGGGGGCGGGAGGAAAGCGGGCAGTAATATTCTCGTCAGCTTATCTCCCCTATGAAGATAAAGATCCAGTTACACCACTTTTACGGGATCTGGTGGACTCCTGCAGTCGAGAAGATGACAACCTGGTCATCGGATGTGATGCGAATGCACACCACGTGGTCTGGGGAAGCTCGGACATCAACGATAGAGGAGAGAAGTTATGGCACTATGTGGTAAGCTCTCCCCTTCAATTATTAAATTCAGGAAATAAGGCGACATTCTTCAATGCTCGTAGGGCGGAGGTGAACGACATAACCGTAGCGAACAACAAAGCTGCCAAGAACATTAATAGCTGGCATGTGTCAGACGAGGTCTCGCTTTTGGACCACAACTACATATGCTTTGGGTACAGTTTGGATACGCCTATCGAAACTGTACGCAGAAGGAATCCCAGGAATACAAGATGGGATAACTTCAAGACTGAACTTAAAGTTGAACTTAATCAACAAAGAGTTGAGCTGAACTCTATACTAGATATAGAATTCGAGGCAGACAGAATTAATAATGCGCTAGAAGTTACATGGAAAGGCAACTGCCCGGAAAACAAAGCAATTGCAAGGAGACTACCATGGTGGACCCAAGAGGTAGCTCAAATCAGAAAAGAGACAAGGAGGGCATTCAATGTAGCTAAAGCTACGAATAACTTCAGTGAATACAAAAAGGCACTAACGCGATACAGCACTGCGGTTCGAAAGGCAAAACGTTCTGCCTGGAGAGCCCACTGCGAGAAGATCAGCTCAGTACCAGAAGGAATGAGACTGACAAAAGCGATCTCCACCACAAAATCAGCTCCACTGTCAACAGTAACAAATGAGAATGGAGAACGCACAAAGGTCGGAGCCGAAACGCTGAAAGTAATGATTAAAACCCACTTTCCCGGCGCCAAGACTATAGGTGAAAACGAAGATGCCATTAGCCAGGAAGACCAAGCGAGAAAGACCACGCAAAGCGACTGGCTAGTGGCGAAGAAGGTAGTGGATGCTGCCAAAGTGAGCTGGGCGCTTAAATCCTTTCAGCCATTTAAAGCGCCTGGTCCAGACGGCATTTACCCCGTTGTACTACAACAAGGTGTCTCGATCCTGAATCCATACCTATGTAGACTTTATAGAGGATGGACTCTATGGATATATACCAAAAAGGTGGAGACAAGTTAAAGTAATCTTTATTCCTAAACCAGGTAAAGCAGATTATGAGGAACCAAGCGTTCAGACCGATCAGCTTACAATCATTCCTACTAAAAACGTTGGAAAAAATGGTTGATAGGCATATCAGGGAAGGTGCATTGAGAAAATTTCCTCTACACGGTCTACAATGCGCTTATCAGTCCAGCAAATCAACGGAGACCGCACTTCACTATGTCACAAAAAGAGCAGAGTACGCTCTAGAACATAAGGAACTGTGCCTAGGGGCTTTTGTGGACATAGAAGGTGCCTTCGACGGCAGAACATTCGAATCCATAAGAGCATCCGCGAATGAGCACGGCATATCTAAAACTATCTGCAGATGGATAGATTGCATGCTCAAAGGAAGAATAATACACTCTGAGCTAGTGGGAGAACATCTTACTTTGAAAACCACTAGAGGATGCCCCCAAGGCGGAGTCTTATCGCCGCTTTTGTGGAGCTTAGTTGTAGACTCGCTACTGGCCAGACTAAATGAAGGACCTTACTACACAGTAGGTTATGCAGATGACCTTGTAATGATGGTCAACGGAAAATTTCCGAGGACGGTATCGGAACTAATGCAAGGAGCGCTGAACATCCTTCAGAACTGGTGCGAAAGCAATCATCTGATGGTCAATCCCAGCAAAACAACAGTGGTTCCGTTTACAAGAATGAGAAATCTCCAAGGGCTTGGGACGATAACATTATATGAAACCCAGCTACAATGGTCCAAAGAGGTTAAGTATCTAGGATTAACACTAGATAAGGAACTCAATTGGAGCAAGCACACTGACATAACAATTTCTAAAGCAACAAGAGTTTTTGGAATGTGTCGAGCGGCCTATGGTAAAACATGGGGATTAAACCCAAGGATTATAAGATGGATATACACAATGATGGTGCGACCTATAATTACATATGGCAGCATTGTCTGGTGGACAAGGACAAGGCTAGTAACATGCAGAAAGGCTTTGGAAAAATTACAAAGAACTGCTTGTCTAGCGATAACGGGGGCCTTCAGAAGCACTCCAACGGCAGCAATGGAAGTAGCACTAGAACTTCCTCCGCTGCATATTGTGATAGAGACTAAAGCAAGGAAGGCACTGCAAAGACTTAAGGTCTCCCAGCTTTGAGATGCATCCAAACCTCAAACGAATCACACTCTATGGGAAGGAAATTCGGATTTGAACAGGATCCTTCAAATGGACTGTGATCGAACAAGTCCAAAATTTTACTTCCAAAGACTATACAAAGTCCACCTCCCCACAAGGGATGACTGGAAACAACGCCCACCCAAGCCGGAACCGGATAGCATAATCTGCTATACGGATGGATCCAAAATGGATAGCGGCACAGGTGCGGGAGTTTACCTGAAAGACTTCCAAGAAAGTCAATGCATGGGTGTAATGGCAACAGTTTTCCAAGCGGAAACCTATGCTATACTCTCATGTGCATTGAGGAATCTAGATCAAGGTGTGAAAAACCGCACTATCTATATTCTCAGTGACAGTCAAGCTGCGTTAAAGGCACTGTCAAGGGCAAAAGTGAACTCAAAATTAGTCATAAATGCCATTGAAGTACTTAACAGACTCGGCAAACATAATAAACTACGTTTAATATGGATACCGGGTCACACAGGTTACGAGGGTAACGAGAAAGCAGATGAATTAGCGAGATGGGGCTCATCGGCTAGACTAATTGGCCCTGAGCCTTTTATAGGATTGTCGAATGGAACAATTAACACGGCATTCAAGAACCACATAAAGGCCAAACATGCCCAGGAATGGTCCAGAATAAATGCCCTGGATCACTCTAAAGCCTTTCTTGATCTGAATGCTAGAAAATGGTACAAATACCTAATGCTTAACAGCCGCCAACACTCGAGACCTCTGCTGGGGGCATTAACTGGTCACTACGCCACAAATAAAATGCTTCTCAGAATGGGGCTAACTCAGGACGGCAGCTGCAGAGCCTGTGGGGAAGAGCCAGAAGACATGAAGCACTTGATGTGTGAATGCGATGCACTGGCTAGAACCCGAATGGGTCTTCTTGGATTGGCTTACCCAGACTCGGAAGACTATAGGCTCTTCAGACCTAAAGACATAGTAAAATTTATAAAGGAAGTCTTTAAGGAACACTGAAGAGTAAAGGTATGGGGAGTCACAAAAGATCCTAGTGGGTCGAGGTGCTCTGTGGGTTAATGCCCATGGCCCCTATAAAGATAAGATAAGATAAGATAAGATTATATGAATTTAAAATAAGTCCATAATCCAAACTCTTTTCACTACGAAGAAAAATGTATTATAATTAAAAAAATAAAAAACGTCATGTGTCAGATGTCAAGTATACCTAGTAAGTCTGAAATTTTATAAAAATCTAAGTCAATATTTACAAACAAGTCGTATAATGGCCAATTTGGCAGAACAAAGAGCTAAGAATAAGTCGGAACACAGTCAGAACCTGTATAAGACGGCATGCTAAAGAGGGTACCGTCGAAGACAGACGCTGACATAATCATAGCGTTCGTTGAATCACGAACCAACAGAGAACAGAAATGCAACACTATTACGAATAACATATTTACAGACGAGAAATCATTTCACTCTTCTCAACATGGCTTAACTTCGTGGCGTTACGATAACACGCGATACACAGAAGATCATGTAGTGCCCAATTATCCGGCTGAATTTCAGCTAACTTGTGTGCCTAGATGGAGGCCGAAAGTGTTGGAGAACTTGTTCAAATTTATCTTCGTCATAACGCTATAAACTATGTCAATTTATTGGAAGAATCAATGTTACCGACTTTGTCAGTTTACTTGCGTGAAGAAGTGCCAGTATTCTCCTTTGTTCATGATAACTGTCCAGTGCATACTGCCAGAATTGTCACGAATTGGTTTACCCAGCATAAAGATGAATTCGCTCTTATTCCATGGCCGTCTAGGTCCCCTTAATCCAATAGAAAATTTGTGGGGTTTGGATTGGGGAAGTGACATTTGTAGTCGTCTAATCGGGTCACTTTTCACTTTACCAATTTAATGCCACTTGTTAAATATATACGTAAAATAAATATTATATTCTTCAACTAAGTATTCTGTTTTATTTCATCATGGCTAACACAAGTTCCAGTGGAACTTTTATAAAGAAACTTGTTCCCGATACAGACTCGGCGCCCGGCTGTGCCGAATCCCGAATATCAACCTACCTACCTGTGTGTTGCATTGCAACCCTTACCTAAGTTTTCGCCGATTTTCATACTTAACTTATTCGTACAGATAGCGATTATAGCCTTGTCAGTAACTGTCAGTGTCTAATAAAATGATAACAGGTTCGTTTCTAGGAAATGTATGTTCAAGCGAATTTCAAACTACTTGTATAGAATGACAGTAGAAAAATGACCATAAGGTGGGTCATGATTCAATTTGGTCGACTGTACATTTTTGCTACCTACGCGGGGAGATACACAGGCCTGGCCGCGGCTGAAATTTGGTACAACAACACAATCTTACCCAGCATCTCCTTTCGGAAACCCTCATCAGTATCGTCCAGGTGTATCAGCATAGCGCTGTACAACGCGTCGATGTGTGCACCGTACGTCACCGTGTCGTACTCAGCGGGCCGCTTCTTGAACAGCGTACACAACGTCTGTACGGCGTACGAGCGGACTTTGTCGCTGCTGTCGTCTAGGCGTTTTAGGACCACTGTGGGAAAAAAGCAAACATTATTATTGAAAAAACAAAACACCCGACTGCAAAAATTATTATATTTTTGAAATGGTTTTTGGTGAAAAGGGAAGAAGGTATTGATTTTTCCCTTACTAAAGGCACAGAATAAGTACTAGTACTTCATACAGAAGTATGACTTAGCAATTGTACTCCAAGAAATGTCTACTCAATGTCGTCAACAATATGGCGTAATTTAGTTCGCCTCAGAGTCAAGCAGATTTTCGTGTAAACACCTACAAAAATCCATTGCAAGATAATTTCATACTTATTGCTCTGGAATATGATTCATAATACACTAAACCTATTCAGTGACGTAATATCACGCGACGCGATAGGGTTGACTGCTACGAGAAGCTTCTAACACCATCTAGCGCCTCTTTCTAGTACTTTATTCATTCTCGTCCAGCCAGCAACGTAGCCGCGCGGCAGCCGGTGAATAAAACGCGCGAGCGCGTCGCTGGCCGGTAGCGACACGCAACTTGTTTTAGCCCCTAAGTAAGGGTCGCCGCGCGTAGGTACGTTTTTGCTGCCTACGCGGGAAGATACACAGGCCTGCTATAGGGTACCCTCCTCCTTACGCTTACCTACGTCCGTGTGATGAAAATTTGTATGGAATTTGGTCAGGAGGGCCCCTAGTGGCACCTTAGCTACGCCTATTTTTTATAATATAAATTTTCGTCATTCGGTCGATGGCGAGTGCGTGAAGCTAAAATAAAAACTCGCACTAAGCTCTTTATCTTCGTTAACTGCACGTCATATGCACGCTATTGTCATTTAACGGTTGCTTTCATCTTGCATAGAAAGTACAGTAATACCCAACTGATATGGCTTGCCGATGTACCTGCGCAAAAGATCAATTTTAAAGCCCGGGAAATACTGTTGACGAATCAGCAAGCTCGTACGTCTTTTTCCTGTTCTGCTTTTGGTCATTAGCTGCCGCCATGCTAGCGCTCGCGAGAGTGAGATGGAACTAATACCTGCAGTGTACTATAAACCTTAAATTAGTGCAATCTAAGGTTTATTGTAAATTTTATCTTTTTAGTTAATCTTCGGAGCCATACTTTCTTTTCTGGGTAAACAAAAGTTCATGACACGCCTTATCATGTGGGGAACTACTGTAAACAAAAGTATATCCACGAAGCGGCAACGTCGCGTTTGTCTACGTACAAAATACGCCCTCCTGTCTTTTAGCGTGCATGCATTCATCAAATTATTTTCATAAATATATGGATAGCAAAAAAATACGTTTCAACTCACCAAAATACAACTTGTGCAGTATCTGCACGGTGAAGCACCCGCGCTGCTTGGCCAGTGTTGCCAGGCAGCAGATAGCGCGAAGCGTGTATTGCCGCGTGAGTGTCGAGTTGTCGTCCGCCAGGCCGACCAGCAACGGGGTTATTTTTTCCATGAACGGCTCGAGAGACTCCTTGGTCGGGAAAAGGTTAACTTCCTGGAAGTGTCGAAAGTTATAAAGATTTTTATCGAATTTAATCAATAGTGATATTTAAGTAAGCTGCTCTTGTATCGCAGGGGATTGTCATAGCACAGAATAAATGCTAGAACTACGTACTGAAGCTTTACCTTGCAATGGTATTCAAATAAATGTCTAACTCAATGTCTTCAACAATATGCTGTAATTTTACTCGCGTCAGAGTCAATCACCTTTACGATAGACACTTCCATTGCAAGCGAATTTCATTCTTAGACCTCTAGATAACAATTCACAATACAGTAAACCTATTCAGTGACGTCACATCATGCGGCGCTAGGGTTTATTGCTACAAGAAGCTACTATCGCCATCAAGCGCACCTCAATAGCTATCTCATGCTCATCCAGCCAACATCGTGCCGCGCGCCGCCGGTAATAAAACGCGCGCGCGTGTTCCTGCTCGCTCGCGAGTCGCTACTTAATGAGCGATTTTCCTAGTGTCAAAAAGCAGGACAGCATATGTACCTTCTCGTTCTTGTCGCCGTCGCCCCCCCTCTCGACGGTGAGCTTGGAGTCGTCTTCAGAGGGCTCCTGTAGCGCGGAACAGAGACAGGCGACGGCAGCGCTGCGGATCGCTTCCGCGGTCCGGCCCGCGGTCCACACCAGGTTAGGCATTATCACATCTGGAGAACAATTACAATATTTTAGGGCTTTTGCGCCGAAAGCGAGAAGAGAAGGATGGGCTTTGATTTCTAATTTTCTAAAGCACTTATTACACCATTCCATTTGTAACATCCTAACTAGAAAGGTAGGAAACAATCGTATCTCGTATCCTAGCCTACTTAGGATCCGATTGGTTCCTACTTTCTGTTAGACGGAAAATCAATCACTTCGATTATAAGACTGCTACTCCGGACATCACTAGGGTATCACTAGAACTGTCAGAGGGGGATAGGGTGGATTGGTGCCGCGCAGATGGTTTTTACTATAATTTATGTAATGAAACTATGAAAAGGAGAGTATTATTCAACAACATGTTCTACTGTTATCCTTCTTTAGTAGTTAAGGATCCTAGATAGGATGACACAAATAAGATAGTGTAATAACTTAAATTCGTTTTTCGTGTTCATTATAGTGATTCTGTGGTGGTGGAATTACCTCGATTGTATGCTGCAAAGGAGAACCAATGAAGTTAAAGTAAGAAACAAAGTAATCCGCTCCTTTCTGATCCGGATCATTGTTCCCGCAAACTCCCTTGAGAGCGTTGAATGCATACCAGCCTCGCCTTTCATTACCAGCAAAATTTTAAAAAAACTTTTTACATATCAAGCGGAGTTGCCAATTATAGACGACTTTACCAAACTTATCAAAGAAACGGACATATTATTATCTATGCCATAGATAGAAAGACAATTATGAAATCAGGCTGTATGGACTGCAGTGCTTTGCCTGTCCTTCACTAAAAAAGGACAAAGAAAGAAATAAAATACTGTGGTAAACATGAACTTATTCGCAAGTTTGTATGGACATAAGTCAGCAGCTTTAGTGGAAAGTTAGCGAACCCTGAGAAATTTTCTTTACTCGATTGATCGTAAGCGCGTGAAGCTGTCAATCTCAAACTCGTACTAAGATGGAAGTGTTGCCATACCTTCTATAACAATCTTGAGGAAAGCCTCCAATTTATCAGTCTCGCACTTGCAGAAGTTGACCTGCCTCTTCAGAAGCACGGTAGAGAGCGTAGTGAATATCTTGAGCTTCACTTCTGGGTCCACTTTGGGAGTGGCTAGGCATTCTTTGAGGAGAGGCGCTATGAGGTGCAGTTGGGCACCCATGGCTGATCCTGGTACAAGGCATTTAAAAACAATAAAGTATTGTTCTTAAGTGATAAGCATTCACTATGCAATCTAAATATATTTTTTCAAGTGCAAAAATATATTTAAAAACAATTTTAAGTATTGTTTAAATAAAATAAAGTCTAGTTAGTCAGCAGAACCGATTTTTCTATTTGATAGATATGTATCTTCTCCCCCAATAGCAGAATAACTATAAAAACATCGAAATAAAAATCAATAGGCGGTGTAATGTGGGGATAGCAGTTTGTATGGAAAATCTGGCAGTTGTGGGACGCTAGTTTCAATATAAAATGTACTAAAATATGAAAGCTCCCGTACGGTTTCTTACGTCTATAATGGATAGATTTAAAAGTGCTTTAAAAACATTAGTCATCAAATATGAGCACCATAATAAACATAATGCCAGGTTAATACCTGGGATTATGGTTCTAGGTCCACATATTTCGATTAAGGATTCGAGTTGAATTCGATCACACTGATGACACGTAGCACAGATAACAACCAACTGATTGAACCTCACACACCTAAGTCATACTACACCTTATACAATTGGACACAAAAGCTAGTTTCACTCACCAGCATGCAGAAGTACGCACTCAAGTAGACAGCGATCTGGCGTGAGGAGAGTCCAAGTAAGTGCGTCACTTATTATGTCAGCAAGAATACGACGAATGTGCTTCGCGTAGAGAGTGGTGAGGGATAGACCGCACTTCTCTATGGCGCGGAGCCTGTCAAGGTTCGCTGAAAATAAACGTTTTTATAATTGAATTGTAGGTACACCCAGCCGTCAGAATTTGTTAGAATAACTTATAAGCGAGAACTATTTCTCTACTGTAATATCCCGTCCACAGACATAGTTTGCTAGAGGGCTGTTACGAGTTTGTTTAGCTGTATATTTGTTTATTTAGCAGACGGTCAGCGCAATATTGCATCTTATAGCTTAAAAAAGCTTAAAAGCTGTTTTCGTTTGTAGTTCAAATGGGTATACTGACGCAGTGCCGACTGTACCTACTTACGGTGCTTTTAAACGGGCAATTATTGCTCGGCAACTGTAATGGATCACTCTGTCTCCAATAAGTAGAGGAATTACAATAATTGCAGTTTGTTTCGGGATTATTGCCTGGATTGCTTCATAATATATACCACAATCGTGTTCATGCGGCGCGACTCTCCTGCACCCCCGCAAGACGTGCGGGGGAAGAGGAAGCGCCAATCGCACGTGAATGTCATAGGTAGCTCCCTTCTCCGCAACATTACCCATCCCCGCTTACATCTAGCTTACCTTACCTGCCGCACCTCTGGCGACTGCAGGAAGGTCGCGCGAGAACTCTAAAGGAATCTTAAAGGCCATGTCTCCTTTTAAATATTTTTGGTTACTGGGAAGAAATAGATATATCACTCACACAAGGCCATGATTTGTATCTGCTCGTCTACCGGCATGGCGTAGACGGTGAAGCTGATGACAAAGAGTTGCTCCGCGACCGGCGCGCACTCCTCCTTGCACAGGTCCATCAGCGCTTCGGCTACTCGCATCAGGTTGGCCTGGTACTTCGGCTGGGAATGATCATCAGTTAGGGAATGCGCACACTGGTGATTTTTACCTGCCACGACAGGCGACCGCGACAGAGAAAGGCGACAGACAGACACCAGCTAGAAATCGCCAGTGTGCGCTGGCTCTTGACATTCTAAAGGAATTTTCAAGACTGATAACAGATGGCGCTGGAAGTTTTGGGTGTTTCTGTCAAAGTCGTACTCGTAAGCAATGTGCAAAAAAATATCAGCTTCTTAATCCAGCTAACTGTCAACTTTTTAATTGGTTGATGAACTACCACTGAATCCATCACAGTGGTAACATTTTACTTAACAAACCCATAACCTAATATTCAATGTACGAGAAACTAGCAATCAAATGATGTCATCATCCACTCCACCACGGTTGTGCACTCGCACGCGAGGGCCAAGTGTCCACTGACCATGATCCAGGATTTGGCAGATCAGGTAACTACATTGGAGCGACAAACAGCCATAGGGTCAAATGATGTATAGTCAATAAATCAGCTATCAAAAACTCACCTTCCTAACTCTGCATCTGTCAGGGTCTGCCAGCTCTTTACACAGTTCCACCATCACTTTCTCCTTGATCTGTTCTGGTCGGGAGCCCCTGAGGATGTTTGCGATGACAAACAGCGCGCCCCAAGAATCCACCTCGGCCTCCAGCAGCGGCCACCAGGTGTCAGGAGTTATGAAGTAGCCGAACAACTCCGACGCGCGTTTGATCTGGCGAAGATTAAAGGAACGAGCTTATTGGGATTGTTTTGCTTTAATCCATGTCCACTCGTTGGGTGATCTTCGCCATTGCAAGATCGGGTCATTTTTCGGCCAAGTGATTTGATGCATCGTATAAACATATAAGAAATCGCAAGATTAGATTGCAAAGAAAATGGTGATCAGCCTCTAAGAACGGCTTGCTGTAAACTCGTCACAGAGTAAATTCGTCACACAAAAAAAATGGTGTAATTTACTTGTATAAGACTCTGCCACAGAATAAGTACCAGTACTTCGTACAGAAGTATGACTTTGCAATGAAATTCAAAGAAATATCTACTCAATGTTGTTAACGATATGGTGTAATTTAGTTCGCCTCTGACTCAAGCACATTTTCGTGTAGACACCTACAGAAATACATTGCAAGATAATTTCTTTCTTATAACTCTGGAATATGATTCATTATACACTAAACCTATTCAGTGACGTACTATCACGCAATGCGATAGGGTTGACTGCCACAAGAAGCTACTTACGCCATCTAGCGCATCTTTCTAGGACTTTATTCACGCTCGTCCAACCAGCAACTTAGTGTCGCGCACCGCCGGTAAATAAAACGCGGGAGCGTGTCGCTGCCGGCTAGCGACACCCAACTTGTTTAGTCCCTTACGTAGGGGTCGCCGCGCGTAGGTACGTTTTTGCTACCTACGCGGGAAGATACACAGGCCTGACTCCGCGTAGATGGGCCACCGACCACAACCACCCGTGGCTAGCGACAAGCTGTTTACTTTATTTTTAATACGTTGTGTACGGAGTCACCACACGCGTGAAGCGAGTGGCGGCCACTCGCGACTCAGTGTTCGCGACACGCCACCGGTGGCGGCCACTCGTCGTTTTGATAAAACATCTGCCAAAGGATCTAGCAGATGAGTGTCAATTGTAGCGGCCACCGTCGACCTTCGTCTGCGCGGGACCAAATGGCGTGGCGCGCGACAACCACCGGTGGCGGTTATCGGTGGCCCATTTGCGCTAACCTAAAGACAAAGTTATTTTACAAGTACAAAAAGACGCCGTGTGTGACAGTCTCTACATGAGGTCTTCCATACTTCGTAAATAGTCATCCAAACGGCATATTGGACGTGGATTTCAGCGACTCTTCCTGTGGGACGAGGCTTTAAGGTAACAGGATACAATTACAGCAGATTACTTCATACCAATGTGATAATTATAATCCGAACGCCTGACTTCGCCTGCGGGGTACACCGTTGCGGGCCGTGGGAGTAGACGAGAACGGGGATCCTGAGCAGTGAGGGCGGCGGATGCTTCTAATTTGATTGGGTCATGTGAATTTTGAAATTCGCATTATTTTCAAAATTCGAATCACCCAATCAAATCCTCTCGTCTACCCCGCACCCCAGTACCCCGCAGGCGAGGTCTCAGATAAGCGGTCAAACTATAGCGGGTGTGTGTGTAATTTGTATACCTCTATAATGATCCTAGGGTCGTCATCGCTGGCGCCGCGGTGCAGGGTTCTAACAATGGTGTTGGCGTGCTGCGTGGAGCCCTCCTCCGCGCAGAGCACCAGCCAGCACAGCAGCTGGGAGCATCGCAGCCGGGCGTCCGCTTGCCAGCCTTCCATTTCTGTTTGTTTGTTTTTGACGCGTGAGTGGTGATAGGGATACGAGTTCGGGGTTTTCATACACAAAAAGATACGCTACGCTCTTTGTTTTGATTTCGTTTGAAAACGCTTATCTATGTTAGGGGCATTCCAAAGAAAACTATGCTTCAGGTCTTGGGGTCAATCATGGGAGGATGGTAATTTATACTATAGTTTAACAAAAAATAAGAAACCATAAAAATTTTCAAATTGGCTCAAGCCACGTCCACGTTGTCTAAGGTCTTTAAACGCTTGGTCCATAATGAAATATATCCATCGCTGCATTACATTTTAATACCAGAACAACATGGTTTTGTTAAACGTCGCTCCACATTGACAAATTTAACACTGTTCACAAACGACCTATTCACTAGTAAGGATAGGAGAACACAAGTAGATGCAGTATACACGGACTTTCAGAATGCCTTTGACAAGGTGGACCATAAATTACTTATGGAGAAACTTGCGTTTACCGGAATCCGTGGCAACCTCTTGCGCTGGTTTGCCTCGTACATATCAAATAGGGCACAGAAAGTTGCAATCAATGGATTCGAATCAGTCAATATTTTGGTGACTTCTGGTGTACCCCAAGGATCTATTCTAGGCCCGTTGTTGTTCCTTTTGTATGAAAATGACATCAAAAAATGATTTAATCATTCAAATTTTTTATTGTACGCAGACGACCTTAAAATTTTTAAGGAAATAAAATCTGTTAATGCATCCTTCTTCAATCAGACCTTGATAAATTAACCGAATACTGTAAGACAAACAAATTATTCTTGAGCATCCCCAAATGTAATTACATAAGTTTTACCAAGAAGAAAACTATTTGCAACTTCGATTATCATTTGGACAATAATAATTTGAAGAGAGTGTCAGTAATTCGCGATCTCGGCGTTGTGCTCGATTCTAAATTACACTTAGACATACATATCAACACCATAATTAGCAAAGCCAATAAGATGTTTGGTTTTGTGTCCAGGTCTGCAGTTAACTTTAAAAAACCTAATACATTCTTGCATTTGTACCGATCACTTGTGAGGTCGCAATTGGAGTACGCCGTGCCTGTTTGGAACCCAATATACAAAAAGTACACTGAGTCCATTGAAAAAGTACAGCGTAAATTCTTACGTAGAGTAAATTTCAAGTGTTTTCGCTCTCGTGTCCCCTATGAAATCCTGTTAACAAAATTTAAATTTTTACGCCTCGAATCACGTCGATTGCTCCTCTCTGTTGTTTCTTTTTAATTTAATTAATAATAAAATTGATTGCATAAGCCTTAGTAATAAAATTAACTACAATATTCCCAGATGCGCTGTGCTTAGAAGCACGCGCAAACATAGGACTTTTTTTGTCAACATATGTAAAACCAATGCAGGCAAGTGAGCCCCATTAAATAGAATACTGTCTGATTTCAACAGGCACTTTAACGAACTCGATTTTTCCCAGCCTCCTTCCAAATTTAAAAGACTTGTTTTAGACATTCTGCAAGCCTAGCACAAATATTGTATTAATTTCTCCTAATTATTCAATTTTTTTTTTGCAACCTGTCAGCTTTTTATATAAACTTTTATATTACTTCTTCATAAGCACGCATTTTACCTCGTATATTTTATTAATTTTGTATACTTACACGTGGATTACGTGGTTACCACTCATAGTTTATAAGTTTCTACATTCTTATTAATTGTTGTAACGCATTTGTTTGTAATCCCTAAAATAAATAAGCCAAAGGTCGTGGGTTCAAATCCTACCCGTGTGCGAATTTTTGGTTTCTTATTTAAATGTATACAGTGTGTCCGGGTTTCGACTGGCGTAAATTTATGGGCTATTAGATCATCAAATGTTATCGACAAAACCCCCATGTTGGGGGTCTGATCCCTGCCCCCCCACCCCCACCCTCTTGAAATGGCAGCCATTTTAATAAAAAAAAATGCTATTTTTATGGATCTGGAGGACCTAAAAGTTATGAAAATGATTCTTTTGGTAGATAACTCTATGCCCTAACATGTGACATAAAGATCAATTCAAAATTATTAACCGTCAAAGAGGAAAAAATTTTTTTTTATTAAATAGTTTAATAGTTTTTTAAACCCAAAAATGAAAATTTCTGATTTATTTTTCCCACAAAAAATTGTCAAAAAACAAAATTTCATTAGAAAAATGTCTTTAAAATTTGGTAAATAAAAGACCTTTAAATTATCGCTAGTCGAAACCCGGACACCCTGTATAAATAAGAAAGAACACTGCGAGTGTTAAAAAATATTAAAACTATAGTTCGACAAGTTCATGCGCGACCCTCCAGTTCCCGGCAACACGTGCGGGTGCGGGGGACCAAGAAGCGCTAATTGCAAGGAAACAGACCTGTTCCCTACACAAAGGAACATATCCTCGTATATACCCGTCCTCGCTAACATATCGATCGCATGCCTCGCCCCCCGCACCTCTGGCGAGGCTCAATTTTTGACGAAGACCTTTGTCAAGGGTATACCTACTAGACATATACTAAAAGTAAATACTTTTTATGGCAAGACTATAAACATGAAAGGTTGAATTACCTCGCCAAATCGCAGGCACTATCTTTCCTATATTACTTTGCACCAACACCCTACAACCTAAATTCGGGCGTTTAACGTCAGGGTAGTGTGTCGGCACGTCTTTCAGGAAGTCCGTCTTCTTCTTGAGGTCTTCTTCATTTTCCTCCATGTACTGTAGGCCGATGTCGGTCCACAACTTCGTGGCTGTCTCTCGGATGTCCGCCATAACGTCACTGAGACTGTAAGGGGAGAAAAACCTGTAGTAATGACTATTCAACAAGACATTGGGGTAGCTTTAGATACTTAGGAAAAATTTAGAAGCTGTGCAGATGTTAAATTACTCAAGTCAGTGTTCATAATAAACAACTTTATGTTAAAAAGCATTTTTATTTCATACAATGTCTTTGCAAGTGCAAAGAATTTGCTTGACTACTTAAACTTACTTATTTTACAAAATAATAATAGAAAAAGCTTGAATGAATGAAATCAGTTTAACTTAAGTATATTTGTTTTTATAATTTATGCTATTTATTTGAAAATTCCTCAGAAAAAATAAGAAAAACATAAATATACCATCAATTGAGTAAAAACTTATTTGTTTAATGCCTTTACTAACTCCATGCCCCAGACTCATTTTGCTATTGGCGTTTTATCATGCTTTCAAAATACATATTCTATTTATGACGTAACTGACTTGAATTAATAGCACTCAAAGAGCTTCAATCATAAGTGTGTGCTTAATCAAATATAATGTAAAATAACTTCAACTGAATCCATACAAAGTAGGACCTACATACATACCTAGTCAACAAAAGAGGTATCATGCGATGCCAGAAGGAGTATCGGTCTCTGTAATTTAGCATCCAGTTGCCAACCTCCAGCGTGACCTGAAGACGCACTTGAGAGTTCTCATCGAACAGCTTCTCGGCCATCGGAGTAATGGACAATTCAAAACACTTTGCATTACCTGCTATGACTATAGCTCCTGGAAATTATTTTAAATAATCATGTTTTAATATCAATATCAAAAACCTTGTTATAAATATTATTAAAATTTTACAAAAAAAAATATTTCTTTTAATTGGTATTTTTAGCATTTTTTAATCCTTTTGGGGCTACAAAGAATGTTTAAATGAAATAAAATTTAAGTTTACCAATAGTCTTGATAGCTGCCACTCTAACTCTAAAATGCTGATGAGCAAAATTACTCAAGACAGGCTTCACATAGCTCTCACATTGAAAATGGAAATCTCTTTGGAGAACCTTTGTCAACAGAATTATACAGTCACACGCCTCCAGTTTGACCTTTGGATATGAATCGGCACTAGTCTTAGTTAAAATACTGGTAAAGTCGTTAATAAAGGGACTAAGCAGGTGTGTTATTTTGTACTTTTCAATAATTTTGTGGACTAGTTCCATAAGAACTAAGCGAATTTCCTCAGACTCCTCCACGATTTCAGGGCAGCCAATGCGACGTACGATAACAGGTAAAATGTATGTTAAATAGTAATCATTGAGGGGCAATCGCTCAATGAAATTAGACATTATCATTGCAGAAGTTTCTCGACATGCTTCCGACACATCTGAGAAGCTTTTTAGCACGTAAGCGTAGATTTCGGGAAAAACCACTGTGAGATCACAATAATGGTTAGCAGGCTCTTCAAATATCTCTTTGTTAATGCTTAATAGGGCCTGTTTACGGGTCATTTTTGAATCGCTTTGTAGAGCGGTAATGTAGTGCTCCAAAACACCTCTAGGGTTATCTTGGAGTGTAGGTTTGCTTTCAGCCATTTAAGATTATATATAAAACAATACGTCTACTCGTAAATATTGTCACCTCTGAGAACTGGAATACTGAGAAAGCCCTAAAATTATTGATAAAACGGAAAACCGAAACTATAGTCACAGTCGGAAAATAAACAAGTTTTGTTACCATGACAACAGTCATGTGCTTGACGTTGACAAAAAAGGACAGGTCCCATACCACAGATATAAGAAATTACAAGCTCTTTAATCGATTCAAAGGCACGAAATCATTTATTCAATTGGTTTACGATTCAAATGGAAGCAGCAGAAAAGAGTTAAAAAATATTTTTGATTATGGCAAACTTTTTGACAACTGTCAAATATGGCCAACGTGCACCAATCACAGTTCGCCAAGTAAAACTGTCAACGTCTTCATTTTCACGGACAAGGTTCTTCGAGTTTTACTATCATTTCATTTCATTACATTCAAATTCTCGTTTGTTCTAATATAAGTGCTGCTATTTCTGACTGCTAAAGTTATTTTTAAGCTACTGTGCTGCAGTGATCAATAAAAAATGTGCAGACTAAACGGATTTCATTTATTATTCGTGGCAGCGGTGATGCAAATTGCACTTGCGTTGAAGGAAGGCGAATGCGAGGTTTGTGTGAAAACTGTAGACAAATTCGCAGCTACGTTATCAGACGATGTAAAGAAAGATCCTAAGAAGATAGAAATTGAGTTTAAAAAGTTCTGCAAGGGTTCGAAAAACAAAGAAAATAGGTTTTGTTACTACTTGGGAGGTCTAGAAGAATCCGCCACCGGTATTTTGGGAGAGCTCTCGAAACCTCTGAGTTGGTCTATGCCGTCTGACAAAATCTGCGAAAAGTTAAGAAAAAAGGATGCACAGATATGTGACCTCAGGTTTGACAAGCAGATTGACCTGAACAATGTGGACCTAAAGAAGTTGAAGGTCCGTGACCTAAAAAAGATCCTCAACGACTGGGATGAAGTTTGCGACGGTTGCATCGAAAAGACAGACTTCATCAAGAGAATAGAAGAACTGAAGCCCAAATATATGGGCAGATCTGAGTTGTAGAATAGTACAATAATATATAGGTAAGGTTTCATTACCTAATTTAATAGTAATAGGCATGGTTTGATTAAAATCATGGTAGGCATCAAAAACAGATAAATTAGTTAATATTTTCTTATGAAAATGTCATTAACTACATCATGTCTACAAACAGACAAGAAAATGTATGTCCAGTCATAGTTGTACTGAGTTATTGATTGAAACATTTACTACATTTTGTGTATTTTACAATTTGTTATTC
Organism: Pyrausta nigrata; assembly: GCA_949316185.1. Classification (NCBI taxonomy): domain Eukaryota; kingdom Metazoa; phylum Arthropoda; class Insecta; order Lepidoptera; family Crambidae; genus Pyrausta; species Pyrausta nigrata. Next base: position 4,154,910 of record OX438943.1, read on the forward strand.
AAAACTATTCTGGCATTGTGATCTATCATCAAGTCTACCTAAATAGTAATAATTTCCTAATTTTCAGGTAATTTGTGGGCCCATGTGAATAAAATCTAACACCTCACCTCACCAATAAAGAATGGAGTTACTGAAGATCAAGATCCAAGTGTGTGGTCCTAGTGATTAATAAATTATTGCATTTGAACTGTTTGCAAGATGTGTACTTGAGATGAATGCATGTGTACACAAATGAATAAATTATTATTATTGTTTGTCTAAGTAAATATTTTTAAACAAATATGTTGTTTTATTTATGCGAGTTTATAATTTGCAGGTAGAGCTGATTTTAAAACTTCACCTTTTTTATATTGATTTTCATATTATTTAATTATTGATTAAAAAAAACATGGGACTATGTTCATAATTAAAATTAAAGACAATAACATGTAGATTTTCCTATTTTACTTCCTTAAATTTACAGCAATGTTTGCTATAATAAAAAAAATGTTAGCTAACACATTTAAAATTTTAAGAATAGTTAGCAACAGGAAAAGTGTTCTTTAATTTTTACTGTTTTTAATTAAATGTTAGTGTTATTATACGACTAATTGGTAGATAGGACTACAGATATTTTAAGTTAAAAAAAATACAATTGTTTCACTAATATTTTTATTGCAGCTGATACATACAACACAAATGATCTAGATCTGTTTATTATTACATGCAGGTGTTACAATCATAAATACACGTTACAAATAATATTTTTATAACAAACATCTCCTTTTAGTGGTATTTGTAGTTCCTGTGGTGCTCTGTAACGAAAAAACATGATCAGTTAGCAAGATAATAATATTTTTTACACATTATCATGAGAACTACACTTGTCACACTTCTTGATCTGCAAGAGTAGACAGCACTCTTGCCCAGTAGGTATATCAATTCAAGATTTTAGGAATTAATCTTCTTTTATCAACCAAGACTAAAAATTCAACCTAGGATTCATTGCTCCATTCACAACTCAGTGTCTATCGATAAGTTCACTTATGGACTGTTTCAATACAAGGTTATATGTACTTACTCATTTTCCCATAGTTGATCACATAAAAGAAAGTCATCGATCCAACCAGAAGCTGGAAGTACGGAGCAATGCCAGCCCTCTTAGGCTGCATGTATTTGTGTTGCCAGCTCCACCAGGCTGTGCGAAAATTGAATATATATTATAAACTTACCAATTTAGTTCTATAAAAAGTTTACCTAAGTAACTATTACTTATATTATTTATATGTATAAAAATAATAAAAATAAATTTCAGTAAAATAATATCACTTTCTTAGAAGTTGACTAGCCTTTTTGTAGGAAGTTATAATTTCTAGTACTGGTGGATCAAAAATAGATTATACTGAGACTTAATATGTCATAGTTAAATTTTCGTACAAAAAAGAACATGTAAATAATTATAACCTCAAAGAAGCTCTTTGTTTAATATCTTATTACCTCGGCTGCAAGCACCCATGAAAGCAGATGGAGTCTTGTTTCTGCGAGCAAACCAGGAGCCGAGCTCATTTATTTTAACCTGCCCAAAGGGGGTGTCGGCTAAAACACAAAAAAATAATTACATAATCGAGTAATTTTCGAAGGCAGGTATAAAATCTTATAAGAAGAATAACTTACGTTTTCCATAGTAACGGGCCGGGTCGTAAGGCCCATGAACTGATGGGTTATATTCCTTTGGATAATCACCGAAAGCCATAATCGTTTCGGAGATTTTACCCAAAATTTAAAACTATTTTAGTAAAACTGGGACTGACTAGTAAAACAGCTACTTAGTGGCTGACTATAGACATGCAGAGTGAAATCATAAATAAGATAGCGTGGGGTTACGTTGATTTCTCTAGACTAGCTATTTACCAGTTTGTTTTTTTCGAAAGACCTGTCAGCTTCTTTCTTTGGCTGATTGGCTAACCCCAAGGCCATAAAATTACTAAAAAAGCATCTCTCTTCGTATTGTCAGATTTCGAATTCAGCCGTTTGATTATTTTGTAAATAAAATAAAAACTGCTTCATTTTGAAATCAACTTTTTTCCAAACCTTATTATTTGCTAGTTATTGTTTGTTCGTGCGTTGTCCCCGGCTGCCCCTCAACGAAGCCACAAATCATGATGGTCCGTCCGCCTGCCGAAAGTCATATGGCTTACGAGCATTGTGGCTAAAATATCTACTGCCGATAGTTCCATCATTAGAATTTCTATTTAAAAAGCAACAAACCGATAAATTGGTAAGTACCTAGCTCCCATTAATAAGATTATATGTTTTCTCGAGATTCCCTCCACTTGCCTCAACATAAATAACCTCAAAGTATTCCTCGTAACCATCTTGAGATTATTCACAGTAGTCACCTCTTCAACTCAAGTTTCAATAGTGGTATGGGTAAACCTTTGTTGTTTTTCTTTTAGTTGTAATGTGTCAATTGGGTGCATTAAAATATACGCTCAAGTTGCTTAACAATTATGGTACCGTGTTCGAAATTGATCTTTGTCATAAAACTTGATTTTGAGCATCTCTCAAATATCGCCACTCATCGAAATCACTCATTTTTTAGGGTTCTGTACCTAAAGGGTAAAAACCTTAAGAATCTACTGTCTGCTGTTTCTCGTGGACATTCTGTTACCACTATAAAAATAATAAAATCTAAATTATAGTGGGAATACAACAAACATAATTATTTTCTGTTTTTAATAATAAAAATATAGGTTGTAACAATGATAGTGCCTAGTGTTGTTTACATAATGCTATGAAACTTTTCGTGTGCAAGTCCGACTCAACCTTGGCCTGTTCTATTATTTATTATATAATCAGTTTCTTCAGTCAATTTATTTGTGGAGACAGTTTGACTGTTAATTCCTCGACACTGCTTGTAAAACTTTGTTTATATCTTTAATTAAACCTAGTGCCTTCTTGCATATTCCTACTGACAAACTAAGCTTACACTTTGGTTCAAGGTTTATCAAATAATTTAAATATGCAATTAACACTAAGTAAACTTGATAAATAACAATATTTCCAGGTCTGTGCGAGTCATTTTAAAGCAAAGTATATTAAAAACAACAAAAGATCATTGAGATGTGGTCCGACATTATTCACAGAGGAAGAAATACAGTCAGGACATCCAAAAATACCATTTCCTTCATTAGGTAAGATTTTTTTTTTGTTATTTCATTGTTATATGTGGAGTCAATGAAATCCCTCTGCATACACTGCTACATTCTGTGATAACTCTGAGCTGTAAAATTGAACTTATTATTCAGACTATAGCACACCGGTGTCGCCATCTCTTAGGTCCCGGTTTGATTTCAGTCAGGTCATTTAAGTATCATAAATTTCTATACAGGTCTGGGTGGTCGGGTTATGATTGACTTTAGCTTTAGACCAATGTATGTGTTGCAATTCCAATATTTATTTATTTTATTTATTGCTTGAACTTGAAATAAAAATGTATCTAGAGTCTAAACAAATCAACACAGATATTAATTAGTATATGTATGTCTATACTTCTATACTAATATTATAAAGAGGAAAGATTCGTTTGTTTGTTTGTTTATTTGCAACGAATAGGCTCCGAAACTACTGAACCGATTTGAAAAATTCTTTCACCATTAGAATCCTGCATTATCTGCAATGGACATAGGCTATATTACATTATCAAAAAAGTTAGGATTCCGTATGAAAACTTCGATTATGTAACCAAAGGTGTAAAAGGAAAATCATTAAATTGCGAATGCTGCGAAAACTATTGACAATAGAGCAAAGTAATGTTTTACAGTTTTGTAGAGGACATCATTATCTACAATAAAGTCCGCGATAACATATGTCTAACTATAACAGTTAAGTCACAATAACTCCGTTTTTAGGTAAAAATATGAAATTTTTGCTGCGGCAAAAAGAAAGCCACAGTTTCAGTATGTCGGTATTAATCCTTATCCAAATAAATCACGTCATATTCAAGGCTATCTCAACCTGTAAATTACTTTTTGAATTATTCAAATCGGACATACCATTAAAAAATCACGACTAATATAATATTGTATTGAAGTTAGGACGGCAGCAAAGTTGGCCTTTTGCTATATCGTCAAAAGATTTATTTTTTTATTTAAAAACTTTATTGCACTTAGAACAGTGTACAAAAGGTGGACTCAATGCTAAAAGTATTCCCCCCCAGTCATACCTATAAGTCTTGCAGAAAAATTGTAATGGGTGCAGGATAATGTAGTCGAATAGAAATTAAAAGACGAAACAATGGCGCTGTACGTATTTAACTCGCGGGTCAGCTTGAGTTTTTCCCAATAACTTAATAAGTAAGTAGGTAATTATTAGGACGTACGATGTGTTAAATTGAAGTTCGTGCAAAGAGGTCTCTGCCATCTGCCAATAGGTGAGTGTAGTTAAGTACACTCACCTATTGTCGCTTGCACACACAATACGACAAGACGCAATGCCAAAGAAATTTGGCCATCATGGTAAGGCGGTGGTGACCAGCATAGTACTTTTTTATTTCTGATTTCTTCTTGACTTTTGTCTAATTGATTGTTTGAATGCACTTATCTCAGATCAGAATTACCTATTCATCATGGTCAGATTTTGAAAAAAAACTTTGTGTAAGGTACAACGTACGCATGAAGTCCTCGGGGACTGCTATTTTTTCTATACTAATATTATAAAGAGGTAAGGGTCGGTTGCACCATATGTCACATTATAACTGGAAAAACGAAGGAATTATTTTTTTTGTTTAAATATGCTAATCACAGGAACTGCTGAGCCGATTTGAAAAAAATATTTTGTGTTAGATAGCTTATTTCTCGGGGAACGCTTTGTATGAGTTATAAAATGCATGATACCTACCTAGAAATCAACGGAAAAGCGCGGGAAACGGAAAAAGTCGCGGGGGACCGTTATAAATGTTCATATTAATCACACGCGTTTTGATTCTTATCTTAAAAGATATCACGGTTTCAAAAAATACTCCGCTCCTAACAATGCCCACAGGAAATCCTTAATTTACGCGAACGAAGTCGCGGGGGACCGCTAGTACTTAATAAACATATTAGTATGGAATTCTAGAAGTAGCTTTTGCTTGTTGTAAATAGAAAGAAACTTAACAGTAGATATAATATTTGGGGGTATATGGTATTTCTTTGTGAATCACATACTCGAGTAATTTCTTATAGTGGGTAATGCATACCTAGTTATCATTATTAGGTCTGTAAGGCAAGTGACAAATCTTACTATCAGATGCCCGGCCCTAGGGCCTCTGACTAGGCTTAACAACTAATACCAACAGATATTAGCCAGGACCAACTGCTTAACATGCCTTTCTAAGCACGGAGATGCTTGTCAATGGTCGGAATGGACACCCATCCAATCACGACCGCGCCGTGGGTTGCTTTAACTTTAGTATCACTACCAAAGCGCTGGCACTACTGCACCACAATCACTTCAGATTGACTTGATTGCATGAAAACTCTATAAGATGTTGATGAGTCTATAATTTTCACAACATAATCTCAAAGTAAAATGTATAGACTACATTAAGTTATATTGTCAAGCTTTTAAATAACAAACAACAAAGCACTAGGTTCACTTGTTGTATGAAGTAAGTTTCATTTAGCTTATTTACTTATTTATGTCAATTGTGTTTCAGATTCCAATGTTCATTACGACGCACCAGGAACGTCTGGGTTGCCTGCAGTGTCTGGTGCAGTCCATGGTAAATATTATGCAAAAAATATTTAATTAATAAATTACAGACAACACAAAACTAGATTCACTTGTTGTATGAAGTGTATTTCATTTAGCTTATTTATTTCATTGGTTTTCATGGTGTCGTTATCTCGGAGGTCCCGGGTTCGATCCCCGGTCGGGTCAATACAGAAATTCATATTTTCTATATTGACTCTGGGTCGGGGTGTTGTGATACCACCAATATTTCTTGCTAAGTGCTTTATTTACTTACTGTTGTATCATATATTGTATAGATTTGGAGTTAAAGTTTTTGTTTATCAGTAATTGTTTAATAAGTATTTATTTATTTATTTATTAATAATAGGTAAAATTTTAATTTACTTATTTTAATCAAAAATGTTTTCCTATTGAAGTTGGAGATAACATGAAGAATGCTGCACAAATTGATGGATGAGCAAATTGAAAAGATCATCCACTCTGACACCAAGAGAGAAAACAGTGGCAATGTTTAAGTACAGTTTTGTAAGTATACTTTATTAGTAGCATAAGTGGTTGTTTAGGTGCGTCGGTGGCGCAGTGGCTAGCGGGTTGCCTCTCATGCGGAAGGTGTCGGTTCGATACCACGTGCCGCCATGTACCAATGACTTTTTCTGAGTTATGTACATTAGTTGTTTCACTAACCGATGCTCTTACGGTGAGGGAAAACATCGTGAGGAAACTTGCTCATTCAGGCGACTGAATGTGTAACCATGGTCCAAAACTGGTCAGGTTCTCCTGGTAACAGGGTCACGGAGGTCAGATGGCAGTCGCTCCATTGTAATTACCTGATCTGCCACAACCTGGATCATGGTCAGCGGACCCTGGACCCTCGCATAAGAGAGCACAACTGGGATAATTCTAGGAGGATGACGAGGTGGTTGTTTAGGTGTGGTGGCGTTAGGAGGTACCTTTCTAGAAAGATCACCCATATTATAATAATAAAACTTGTTAAATCTGTTGGTGGTACCAGTTGAATAAAAAAAATCAAATATGTAAGTAGAGATGTCAACCAAAATACTAAAATAATAATTTTGCCAATGACACTTTCAGTTTTATTCATGTGATTTTTTATACCACCAATTATTTTTTACAACAATTAATGTAAATTTTTTTACATATAATTATTTTGTTCATAGGACACCACGTAGATGGAACTCCAGTAAGCAGCGCTATGAGGTTCACCAGAGGTGATGCTGTTCTTCGACAGGCTGTTTGACGGCGATGAAGATATTTTATGAAAACCAAATACAACTTTAAAAAATCCCTACCGCAAAAAAATAAAATGCGATTGAAAAAGCCAAATTAGTTACGGCTTGATAAGGTTTGTATGATAACTTGGCGATATAATGTCACGTTGTGGGGTACCGTTTATGCATTGATCTCGTATCGTAGCCTACTTAGGATCCGATTGGTTCCTACCTTCCGAGTTAGGATCCTAAGTAGGATGGTTTAGTAAGTGCTTTAAGTAAGTCTCAACAACAACAATAACAGCAAATCTCCCTATGTAGCTGTCGCAGCAGCCATATCGTATACCACGTTACCTTACAAGTAGGTGCGCCGGATTGAAAAACGTCGCTGTAATGTAATGGAGCTACCATTAGGCTGATATAAAGTTCACAGTATTGTATGATCATTTCGCGTTCGTCAAAGCGACTTAGTAAAGTCAGCCTACATGCATTCGATACGCCGCTTTGAAAGCTTTAGTTTCAACATAAAAATGGCGTCACATAAAAATGGCGTCAGATAGTGGTGTCCAAATTGTACAAAAACGTTTCTAAGTTGTAGTAAATAAAATCATTACTAAATTAACGATAAAAAATACATTACAGCGAGGTTTTTCAATCCGGCGCGCTCTCTTGTAATACAGCTAATTATACGGTACACCTGCGACATAGCTAACCATTTTAGTTATTGCTTTAAACTTTGCGACGTTATAGCGCCAATTTAACGAGCAAACCTTATCTTGCTGTATCATTTTTGACTTAATGTTCGCTTTTCTTTTTTGCGTAGGTGGTTAAGTAAATGTTTAACCGGATGAACCGATTTTAATGGAATAGTCTTAAGCACCATCGCTAGAAAACTTGCTTTCTAATTTGAAAAAAACGCGTCCAAATCGGTTTAGCCGTTTAAAAGCTATGGCGCCACAAACAGACAAAAATACATAATAGATAGCGGTGTTAATACAACACCGCTATCTATTATGTACAGAAATGAATGTTACAGAAAAGGGGTCTTGTATAATATACAAGACCCCTTTTCTGTGTCGTTAAAACACTCAAATAAAGTCTGTTCCGTATTTACAACAGCCGGAAATGCACAAAAAGATAAGCCCGGGCCTATAATACAGTTTTTATTTGCTTGGCTAATACTTTGAACAATATTTTTATGACGCGTTACGTCATTTGGTATGACGTAAAATTATTTTACCTATAGATTTGTAAAGTTTTATGTGTTAGATGAAAAATTACCATAGTGGGTTGTTATTTTTATGTTTATCTTATTATAAAATAAATAATTTCTATAAAAAGGAATGTCAAGTCTTGTTTACAATATTCGCCATGCAATAAAGAAACTGACTTCATGTACAGCAGGCTTTGTTAACGTCTGGTAAGCCGAGTGGTCTAGGTAATCGCCTAGATATGTGATGAACGTGGGTTCGATCCCCGCGCCTCAGGTGGTCTTTTTTTTAAGTTTAATACCTATCTGATCTTTAGATGTATAAACTTCATGGAAATTGCCTTATTAATTCGGGTAATTTACACAAACCTGTAAATATTTTGAATTGCATTAGGTGGATACGTCATTTGATGTGTTTGATTTAATATTCATATATAGTTGATAGTTTGAAGGAATGCTTTAACACATAAACAACACTTGCACACAAAAATGCTATGATGAATAATTCATTGCAATTATTTCTTCAAAAGACAGTTAAGGCATTCTTTTAAAATTAAATAAAGTGAAAATCTAAGCATGTAGACTTGTATACTACAGTCGTTTGCATAAAATTAAGAATGCTTCATAATAAAATTTCTTCCTTACTTAAAACTATAACTGTTTAAATTGAAAGTTTATTTTGTTTATGTAAAATATTATGAATGTGATTTAATACAACAATTTAATAGAGTTATTTAGAGGGTTAACTTAATTATCTTAACTATCTAACTCATAATAAGTAATAAGATTTATTGTCCTTTTTGATGGTTAGGCAAGTAGTGTACATTCATGTGAGCATTCTCAGAACTTTTATATATATGCATGCATTTTAATGTATTGTCAAACAATAAAAAATAATTATTTAATTTGTTTTTCTTTTTCATTTCAGCTACTTCCTGCAGGTGGTGCTTGCAGGAGTGAAGGGCCAGTGCAAATCGGCAAGGCAGGAGAAGACAATAAGAAGATAACAATCTAAACGAGACAGATTTTTCGACATATTTCTGTCTTGTTTTAGATAGTTATCTTCTTCTTTTCTTCTCCTGTTTCGCTAGATTTGCACGGGCCCTTCACTTCAGCAAGTACCACCTGCAGGAAGCAGCAATACTGTTGGTAGTTAATCGTTACTGTAACGTTACCTGGTACGGATACGGAAACTCGTCATCTCAAGGTTGAGAGGGGAGACGCCATATTGCTCACTAGCGCCAGTTCTAGTTGTCAACAGCGGGGGCTACCCGTAACTATTTAGAAAAAAAAAAATCACTATCGTTAGTCCCGCCCTAGGGCCGTTGCGCATCTGCCTTTAGGCATACTCTTTATAATTTGTGATCGAGCCGTCTAAAAATCAGCTGTCAAATTGGGTGACGGACGGATCACCATAGCATAGATAGACCACACTTTTAGCCAAGCATAGTGATGTACGGTTTCCGGCTATACAAAAAATATTTCTTTGGAGGAGAAGCGTGGGGGTGAATGTGAATAAGGTGATTGTCATTAGTGTAATGTAGCCCTTACGTAAAAATATAAACTGTCAAAATACGTAGTCTATGATTATACAGCAAATTTCATTTCACCGTGCACAGAGCGATTTTATTTATTGTTCTTTGACCAAGAAATAGCAGTTAATATACCAAAATGGTCTTAGAAAGTACTATGATTTGTGTCGACAACAGTGACTACATGAGAAATGGTGATTTTCTTCCAACGAGGCTCCAAGCCCAGCAAGATGCCGTAAACCTGGTATGTCATTCGAAAACTCGGTCAAATCCTGAGAATAATGTGGGTCTGCTGACTCTAGCTAATGTCGAGGTGCTGGCCACTTTGACCAGTGATGTCGGTCGCATACTGTCCAAGTTGCACCGTGTTCAGCCGAACGGCGACATAAACTTATTGACTGGTATCAGAATCGCTCATTTGGCTCTAAAACATCGCCAAGGGAAAAACCACAAAATGCGCATTGTCGTGTTCGTTGGGTCTCCTATCCATACTGACGAGTCGCAGCTGGTAAAGTTGGCAAAGAGATTGAAGAAGGAAAAGGTGAACTGTGACATTGTTTCTTTTGGAGAAGATGCTGAAAATAATCCTCTGTTAACAACATTCGTCAACACATTGAATGGAAAAGACAATACCACTGGTGGCAGTCACCTTGTGTCTGTACCAGCTGGAGGCTGTGTTGTGCTCTCAGAGGCTTTGATTTCAAGCCCCTTGATTGGAGGCGATGGGGCTGGCCCATCTGGTTCAGGCTTATCGCCATTTGAGTTTGGTGTAGATCCCAATGAAGATCCAGAGCTTGCACTTGCTCTCCGTGTGTCTATGGAAGAACAGAGGCAGCGCCAAGAAGAGGAATCCCGTCGCCAACAAGTAACTACTGAAGGAGAGACAGGAAAAGCTACAGAGGTCCAGAACAGTGGTATGGAGAGGGCCCTTGCCATGTCCTTGGGCCGTGAAGCCATGGAGTTGTCAGAGGAAGAGCAAATTGCTCTGGCAATGCAGATGAGTATGCAGCAGGATGCTCCAGCAGCTGAAGAGAGCATGGATGTATCTGAGGAATATGCTGAAGTTATGAATGACCCTGCATTTCTACAGAGTGTTCTAGAAAACCTTCCTGGTGTTGACCCCCAGAGTGAAGCCATCCGAAATGCTATGTCCACCATCAAGAAAGATAAGGATGATAAGGATGACAAAGAACAAAAGGATAAAGATGGAAAGGGGTCAAGTTCCAAAGAACAGTGAAATATTTTTCAATTTTTTTTAATTGATTCAATATGCTCGTAAACTTTAACATTAGACACCACTTGAGTGTTACTCTCAGTATAAATTTATAAAAATACAGATGATATAAATTAATTCTTGTTTATTTCCATGATATCCAGTTTAGACCTTCAATCTTGTCATATTCTGCAAAAACAAGCATTTTGTTATAACAATTAATAGAAATGTAAATAAGAATGTGTGGAATTAATCAGACAAAACTTACTCGAATCATTCCAAAAATGTTTGCTCTTAAATCTCTGTTTGGCTTCAAACAGTAGCCGTTTCCTAAATTCTTCATTGAATGGTTTTGGTTCATGTACTGACAAAAACTCTTTCTTATTTACTAAAACAAAGTGTAAAGCCTAATGATAAAAAAAAAACTGTATTAGAATTTATTTGCTTACATTACAGACGGTATAATTGTGGAAATAGATTTTGTAGGGAAATAAATTACCTTTCTCCAAATTGCTTTTATTATTTTGTTCTTGGTTTTGTTTATTCAATAACATGTAAGAACTTTTGATATCTTCAAGTTGCGGCTTAAAACTTTTACTGTACATGCAAGCTACAAATAAAACAAATTTACAAATTAGCATAATTGAAGCATTTCTAGCAATGATAGTGCATTTAAAAAGAGGTAGATGTGTCATTAGCGCGCGGAAATTAACTGCCTCAAATTGAGCAATTTCCTCAATTTGCATTCAAATTTCGTACACAACACATGACATTTATTATTTTCACACATCTACGAACGTGTGCTCGGTGCATCAAAATTAAAACGCCGCACAGTAGAAGATGACATGTCTACCTGTTTTTTAATACATCCAGAGTTAGACAGTCAATAATAAATTAACACTGTGGTAAAAAGCAATTTTTAGCTACTATGAAATTGAACTCACAGGATGGCCTACACATTGCAGACATTGGTACATTTTTACAAAGTGGTTGCTTCAGTCTTTCGCTTAGCATATCACGTAGAGGTTCAATAATAGGTTTCTTGTCCTCTTTCTTCCTCTCGGTATTCGGTGGTCGAGAATACGATCTTGGGATTGAGCTAGGCTTAGCACCTGGCGGGTCCTTTTTATTACTTTCTAAAAAATATTCATATAAATAAAACAAAATGTATGAAATAATTTTTAATTAAGCTGTAAAAAGTTGTTGATAAAACAAATCACCTTGTGAGGATTTCGCCACTGAAGGTACCAAAGGTCTTTCCTTACTTGGTTGCCTATTAGGAGATCGATTTAATTCTGAAAAGAGAAATGATAATTTACTCGTCATGCTACTTTTTCTTTTTTAAATGAAATCGTCGCAGTATAATCTGATGCTCTACCAGGGCTTAAACTTCTGATTTCTTTGTGCAGTGGTGGTCTTATGGGTTTCGCCCGACTGTTCAATATATCTAAAATTATATAGAGAATTAACTATTAGATTATTTCAATTTAAATCAAATGTAAGTAAAATTGTTAATATGCAAATCACGACTTTACCTTCCTTTTCAGATCTTGTAGGACTTTTATTATTATACTTATTATCAGACGCCGATGATCCTCTTATTTCTGAAAAACAAATGCGAAGTGTTAGTTATCGCTTTATGGTCCTTTGAGCCGGATCAAAGAGCACAAAAGAAGCATTACTTCGACATTTTAAACATATTTTCTGTTAGATCAGTTGATGACTGTGCACAACTTATGTACCTTTAGCTATTAAAGATTTATAGGTACAATAAAAAGCTATTAGGGTTCCGTACCCAAAGGGTAAAAACGGGACCCTATTACTTTGCCTCCGCTGTGTCTGTCTGTCACCAGGCTGTATCTCGTGAACCGTGATAGCTAGATAGTTGAAATTTTCACAGATGTATTTCTGTTGCCGCTATTACAAAAATACTAAAAACATAATAAATCTAATATTTAAGAGGGGCTCCCATACAACAGGCACGATTTTTTCGCTGTTTTTGTATGATATTGATAATGGCGCAGGTAGACGCTTGAAATATTCACAGAATATAAGGTAGTATATTCACTTCAAAAATAAATTATTTCTTTAAGTAATGTAAAGTTAGCCTATATCCACTGCTGGGCAAAGGCCTCACCTCAAGCTATGAAAAGGTAATAGGAATAATTTATTTTAAAAATATATACTAGTCAAAACAAAATAAGGGCCACTAATTTATTTCAAAATCTAGAGCGATATAATTTCTAACTGATGTTAAGTACCTACCTTTTTTGTGGTGTTACCTTAAGTGTTAACGAACATCGTGAGAGTTTACAGCTTGCATAGTTTTTGAATTGGGTGACAGTTTGTATTTTTTTCTGTAACCACTTGAATTTACCCAACTTTTTAAACGAAGTTTTAGGTCATTCCAACTGTGAATTCGTGCGCGAGCAGTTAAATTTTGCTAAGTTTGAGTGTGAATAAACATTTTCAAAGAGCAATGCCGAGAAATCGTAGACATATGGACGTGCAAACCGCAACTAGCGCCACAACATTACAAGAAGGGCATTCGCAGCGTTCTGTAGCTCTGCAGCTGGGATTTTCACGAAGAGCCATCCAGAATGCTTGGAATCGATTCCAAGAGACTGGAAGTGTAACCAGAAGACGGGGATCTGGAAGAATTCGAGCAACCACAACACAAGAAGATCGCTACATACGCTTAACTGCGCGCAGAGAGCGATTCGTCACCGCTTGCGCCAGGCGACGGGTGCTCGTGTTAGCGACCAAACGATTAGGAATCGGTTACACGAGGACCAACAATTCTCTAGGAGAAGTGTAGTGCGAATTCCGTTGACAAGTGCGCATCGTGCGAACCGTTTATCTTTCGCAAGACAACACCAGGACTGGGTCACAAATGATTGGAGCACAGTATTGTTCACTGATGAGTGCAAAGTAAAGTTTTTTAGTGACGATCGTCGCATTAGAGTTTGGAGACGAGAGGGTGAGCGATTTTCCGATGCCTGCATCCATGAAAGTGACAGATTTGGGGGTCCCTGTGTAATGGTGTGGGGCGGATTTTCGATGTCCGGTCGAAGCGAGCTCGCAGTTCTCAATGAAGGTACGGTAACGGCTCAACAATATATTGAACAGGCCATAAGACCCCATGTGGTGCCATTTGCACAAAGAATTGGTGCCGGATTTAAATTAATGCACGACAATGCTCGCGCTCATACAGCAAGAGCCACCCGAGAAGCTCTAGAGGAAGCTGGTATACAGGTTTTACCGTTGCCCGCCAACAGTCCGGACCTTAGCCCATTCGAGCACATGTGGGATTTATTAAAACGAAGTGTCCGGAACACAAACCAACCTGTGCATAACGAAAGACAGCTCATTAATGTGCTGAAAACAAGCTGGGAACAAATTGCACAAGAAACAGTTCGCCACTTGGTAGAGAGTATGCCCTCTAGGCTTCGAGAATGCATTCACAAAAGAGGAGGGCATACACGGTACTAATAAAGGGAAAAAATGAGAAAAAAATAAGATTGTTTGAAATTTTAATATTTTTTTCATGTAGTGTATTTTTAGCCAAAATTCCTTTTTTTTCACAAATGTCTAACATTTGAAAATTTTCAAATTTATCTTCGTTAATTTTAATGTTAAAACATTAAAAATTAATCAATAAATTGAGTCGAATAATTTATCAACCCCTAAATATTACATTTCTTGGAAAACTAAAAAAACGTGGTGGCCCCTATTTTGTTTTGACTAGTATATATTTAAGGGGCTCCCATACAAACGTGTTTTTTTAATGATAATATAGTGTCTAATTTTGTATAGATATACGGAACCCTTCGAGCGCGAGTCCGACTCGCACTTGGCCGGTTTTTTTTTTCTATATATCTACTATAATATCAATGGTATCTAATGGTCAGTGGTAAACGACGCGTCACAGAAAGAAACTAACGTTTGCCAGCGACGGAACTCCTCAATATCGCAACCTTTTCCTCCGGTTTCACTTTCGGAACCGTATTCGAGGTGCGTAGTTTGTTCGCTGCCGCTCCTTTCGCAGCTGTCCAAAACAAAACACCAACAGCGATTATTGTGAATAGTACGACCCATTGCGGGGGGCACAGGTAGGACGCGATGTGCGCAAGCCGCCAAAATATTAAGTGGAATAGTATGCTCGTCACTACTTCTAATTTAGGGTTCGTTACTGAAATAAGCACGACTACGAATTAGAACTACCCATGCTCGTATTATAAACTAATATGGGTTCAGATCAGGGCCCGTATCATGACCCATTGTAGTAGGTCTGCTTTTTTTTATACCGTCCTGTGGTGTGGCCTTAATATAGATAAAAGAACCAAAATTATTGAACCCTACTCTGAATTTCAGTAGGATTTAAATATTAATAGCCTCCTACGACATAGAGCTCGTTAGAGAATCTAAGTAGATAAGATAAGTCTCCTCCGCAAAAAGTAGAGTAGGTAGATTAGTCTCGACTTTTGTGAAGTTAGGAACATAAGCAGGGTTAAACATAACAGGCCTGCTACAAGAGGTCATACTATCTTGTATGGGCCAAGTATGAATTAGAGGATACTCACGCGATTTGGATTTGATCAGGTCGAACTTTTTGCCAGGAACTGAAGATACCGAGTCTTTGTTGTCCGCTTAAAAACAATGATAAACAAAATAGGTACTCGGCTTACATTATTTTTTATCAATATCAAATAAAATTTTGTCAACTTACTACGCCAAGTTCTTGCTGGTGACTTGCCTCTGCTGGTTACTGATCTAGAATTCCTAACTGCACTCAAAGCTGTTGAAACAAAACGCAACGCATTTTTATTTTTAAATTTAATTGAATAAATGGTCTAAGTAACTAAATCATGTTACAGTGGATGCGTAGAAGATGGTAAAAGAGAAGCTCTTCGTTTTTAATCTTTTGTAGAGCGCTTTATCTCTCACCCACGCGGCAACAGCTGCAAAAAGTAAATAGATTACTTACGTTTAGGCAACTCTTTCAAAA
The DNA here is from genome assembly GCA_949316185.1 of Pyrausta nigrata. NCBI lineage: Eukaryota > Metazoa > Arthropoda > Insecta > Lepidoptera > Crambidae > Pyrausta > Pyrausta nigrata. The sequence goes on from OX438943.1 coordinate 4,170,817, forward strand.
CGGTTAGTTTCTTTGAGAGGTCTGTCACCAAAGGTTTTCCATAACCAACGCCAGGCCCTGCTAAAATAAAATGATCAGTTTTACTACTGATTGACTGAGACTACAGTTGCAGAATTTATTATAGATAATCTTATATACATAAATACTGACCAACTGTAGGGATATTGTTTGTTGTCTGTTTTCTTCCTGTGTTTCTCGAAGATTCTTCGCTGGCCGGCTGGCGAATGACAGTATTTATTGTTTTGGAACGCGCTAGAAAAAAAAGTTACAGGTATACGAAATTATGGTCCTTCGAGCCGGATCCGACAGTCGAATTAAAAGGTTTTGCCTGGTGTTATTGTAGTTAAATGAAATATGGTAGTACATGACTAAATACGAATTGACTTACTATCAACAACACATCCGGAAGAAGCATTCACCATAAGAGATCTCAACCGTTCCTGCGTCTCCCTGCTCGCGTTCGATGTTTCGCTCATAGACCGAGCTGCGAATATACTTTACGATGAGTCATACAGTGTGTCTTAGTTCTTACGGCAACAAACTATGTTCAGAGCTCCGTGCATTACAAACGCTTTAGAAGAATCTGAACTAGCGTGCCTAAAACGTGTTACAAATATTGTTTATTCTCTTATACTTCTATTTACAAATACACACAATACCTGACAACTTCTTGGCTAAGTGTTATACTGTTTGTTGTTTACTAGATTTGAAATAAAAAAGAATAGAACAGAAATTGGTATTATTTACGTGTAGCGATGAGATCTAAGGACTTATCTGGAGATACTTCCAGACGCGGTCGATTCTTAGCGACACTGTGTTGTAAGCCTTAAAACAAAAGATAACATGTTATTAACTCTAGATTCATCAATTAACATTGAAAAACCTTTTCTTGAATACGAGGGTCAAACTGAAAGTTCTTAGAAAATCAAAAACTGATTACATTAGCCAGTTATTAGTTTTATTATATCTTTTCAAAATATTGTCCATTGACGTCAATACACCGCTGCATGCGATGGAACCACTGGGAAAAGCACTTTGCCCACTCGTCCTTAGGGGTCTCTTCAATGGCATCGCGATACGCAGCCACCGCTTCTTCAGCATTCATAAACCGCTTTCCTTTAAGTTTTTCTTTAATTTTTGGAAATAAATAAAAATCACAAGGCGCGAGGTCGGGGCTATACGGCGGGTGACCCAGTAATTCAACGTTTGATGTCGCCAAATAGTCGATCGTTCGCTTGGCGGTGTGCGACGAGGCGTTGTCGTGGTGAAGGAGGATCCTACTGCGAGGTCGTTTCTCTCGAACTTTTTCCAAGACAAGTGGCAAACAATTGGTAGTGTACCATTCTGCAGAAACTGTTTTTTGATCCTCTAACACAATTGTTGCGAAATGACCTATCCTTCCAAAGAACGAGGCCACCATTTTTTTTCCCGCACTTCGATCTCTCTTCACTTTAGTTGGCAACTCCTCGAAAGGAAACACCCACTGAGCAGATTGTCTTTTGGTTTCAGGATCATAACAGTAAATCCAGCTTTCGTCACCTGTTAGTATGTCGAACACAGCATTTGAGTCACCTCCGTTAAATCTTTCAATCATTTTACGGCACCAATCCACACGATGGAGTTTTTGAGCCTTAGTCAAATTATGAGGTATCCACCGGGCGCAAAGCTTCCTGACCGCTAAATGTTCGTGTAGGATTTTGTGCACTTGACTCATACCGATGCCTAAGCTTGTCCGAATCTGCTGATAGGTCACTCTTTTGTCAGTCTCTATCATACGCCGCACAACACAGATGTTATTTTCAGTCGTCGCCGTAGAAGGCCGTCCCTCACGTACATCATCAGTGAGATTAGTGCGACCACGTTTAAACTCATTAAACCAGTTGTAAACAGTCGCACGAGATGGGGCTTCATCGTGAAAGGCCAATCGTAGTCTATCATAACTTTCTTGTTGACTTAAATGACATCGAAAGTCATAAAAAATCATTGCACGAAAATTTTCTCGTGTTAAATTCATTTTGACGTGACACAGACAATTTTCAATTTGCCGCCAAGTCGTAAAACAAATGACAAATGAATGAAATATATACTCAGTAATATTGGCAAAGAGTTCTATTTTCAAATTTTAGAATATTTTTTTTATTATATTGTTTATAAGTGGCCAGTTCTAAGAACTTTCAGTTTGACCCTCGTAATTAGTTCCTAAAACTCAGTAAACAATGCCTAGTATATAGAGGAGGCAATGTTGTCGATCTTAGGTAAACAACAGATTCGGTACCTAGTGGGAAAAAAATTGGCCAAGTGCGAGTCGGACTCGTGCACGAAAGATTCCGTACTATCGTCTGTACATCATTAGACACAATATTATAACCTTATAATTTAATTTTAAATAAATCACGGAGCCCAACTTAAATATTGATTTTGTTTTGTATTTGCTGATATAGCGGCAACAGAAATACATCATCTGTAAAAATTTCATCTGCCTAGCTATCACGGTTCATAAGATACTTACAGCCTAATGACAGGCAGACAGACTGATGGACACCGGAGTCTTATTAATAGGGTCCCGTTTTTACCATTAGGGTACAGAACCCTAAAAACCAAAAATAGGTACTCACGTGTAGCTATGATGTCTACGGTCTTATCCGGTGACGTATCTGAACGACAGCGATTCTTCGGAGTTGCGCAACCACTGGTTTGCTCTATAAAAAAACACATGAATATCCCCAAATCATTTTTTTAAAGTACAGTTAAACACAAAAGCGTTACATACTTGGTGTAGTGGACTGAGAGGACGCCTTGCTAGGAGATGGAGTATGGCTTCGCGGACCATGTCTGACTATACCAGTCACTGTCATGCCTTTTATTTCTTGTCTCAGTCCTGAAACGATGGTATTATTCTTATTCAAAACTCTTTTCTTTACCTTAGACAATTTACCCGCCAGTATCAATCAACGTTTTTGTTTTTGGGTTGTTACTCTTTTGAACTTAACGCCAATTCATTCTGCGTTGACAAAGCGGTTACTGAGATGCTCACAATATTTTACGAGAGGGTTCGTCAGGGGTGTATTTAAGACTTACATTGTTGGTCAAAAGTGAGTCGGTGTGTGTAACCTACATAGTCACGCTCGTGATTATGATTATATTTTTATCCATACCGATATCATAATGCGAAAGTGTGTCTGTAACTTTTTCAAGCTAAACAGCTGAATAGTCGACTTCCGGGAAAGAATATAAAATACTTTTATCTCAGAAATAATCCAGACAGTTAAAAGGGGGGGGGGGGGGGGGGGGAGTTTGTATAGGAAACTCAACATATGCGCGGACGAAGTCACGAGAAACCACTATTATGGTAATTATAGTCCGACAGGTTCATGCGCGACCCACCTTGCCGAGGCGAGGAAGCGTCGACGCGACTGTCATTGAAAAATGCCTTCCCCGCAATATCACTGACAATATCTCGCTTCACGCATCTGGCGACCGCAGAAGGGTCGCGCACTTGAGGGACTATAGTTAGTTGATAAATTATTGTTTTAAGTGATAAGCATTCACTTTGCAATCTAAATATATTTTTGCACTTGGTAAAATGACTTCCAGAGGCGGGAATCGAACCCTATGGTATACTCTACTCTATATATCGTATTTGCAAGCTTCATCTTTCGATTGTTAAATACTTGCAATAGTATTTGTATCGAGTGTTGAAGGTGTAATCCCAACAACATCAATGAAAGCAACGCGGCATTACAGCGTTAAAAAGCACTTGAAAATTTCGACAGGCTCCCCCAACGGTAGGGTGCCCGAGAAGTTAGGCAATCGCCCGGTATGCGAGGAACGCGGGTTCCTTTCTCGCATTTGGTGGTAATTTTTTCAAGTGCAAAAATATATATAGTTAGTTGACTAACTGGACTCACTGGAGGCGTTGCTCTCCCTGTACTTGGCGCGCGGCGCGGGCGCGGACGCAGTGGCGAGGCAGCCGGGCGAGCGCGCGCGACTTGGCGATCGGTTGCGAGCTTTCTCTGTAAGGGTTGGTACGATGGAAATAGTCTTGTGGGCTATTGGCACCGACAAGTCGATCCCTCTTGTCATGACATTTTTTTTTCAAATTCCAATTATGTTATTCACCTATTCAATTCAATATCGCCTATTTAAATAAAACGCTGTCGATCGAAACGTCAATTTCACTTATCATGTCGATCGATATCGATTACTTTTTTAAATAAAACGCTATCGACCGTTTAACCCCTCTATGAATAAGTACCATAAATGTAGTTTTGCTACACTAGATATTCATAGTACATAGGTGTAGGTAGGAATCAATCGTAGAGAGTAAATCTCCTGCAGCAAATCTTTAAATCAAAATTAAATAGGTGGTATCGAAAATGTTAGTATCGAGACAAAACGATAAAGTAACAGTATTTTCTTACCTATATGTCGGCCAATTCGAACAGAGATCAAGAAAGTACGCAAGGGATATTAAAAATCACAAGTGTTTACTCAATACACAGGTGCTCTTTTTTCTTCACTTCAAAGTTCGGTGATTAGTACGGCAATCCGACATCCGAAGAGAGATAGGGCGCAGTAAAAACGGCTTAACGTGCTTTCCGAGTCACGGGGATGTAAAAACCACCAACTTTCTAGATTTATTTTTGAGCTGTTTCAAGACAGAAAAACCCAGAAACTTATATCGGTCTAATGCCTCACGAAATAATAGTTGACTAACGAAATAATGTTACTTGTCTCTTCGGTAATTTCGGTCTAATGCCTCCACCGACTAATAGATAACTAACAAATAATATTACCTGTCTTACGTCTACAGTAAACTTGTTTTAATTATTATAGGTTCTAATGCTACTAATGCTATTTATAAACTACATGCAATAAAACAGCTCAATACTCAACATTACTTTATTTCCAAGGCATTTTAGATTTACAATGTTACAACTAAGCGGACTACAGTAATGTTTACTCAATATGGCGTAGTGAAATGATAACTTTACCAACATAGCTAATTTTTGAGATAATAATAATACAAGTCCCGAATTTTAGGGCAACCCTTGGTGGTCGAACATTCTATGAGCGTTATATAGCTTACCGCACTTATTCTTTTATTTGTCTATGTGCAACAAATGGATTGCATCCATTTTTTCTACGAAGATAGTAGAACCCGCGTTGAGGAAGGGATTGAGATTTGGTTGGTATAAATGATAAGATAAAATAATTATGGATCATATGATGTTCTACCACCACTCTCGGGTTATCCATTGCTTTCGAGACACCCTCTATATTATTCGATACTACATTCAGTACTCTCCCAGCGCTCAACGAAATTCAGTCGTAACAATTATAAATATACAAATTGTGCCAAACAAATATAGACCAAGTAGAAGGTCAATACATAACAAGATAGACACTATTATCTTATAGATATTGAATATATGTAACATCACATAAGTCAGTCGCTACTAAACAAACTTTCTCGCAACTACGCTTCTATCGCCGTTACGTGTTTACATCCAACAGAAAATAATGTCTTCGAAAGAACAAATAAATAAATACAGGCTCAAAATAAAGGCTAGCTTTTACCGTTGTCTACGAGCGTCTCTTGTTTTTTTTCGTCCGTTTTATCGGCGGCAAGCATTTCCGTGTCGGCGTTCGGAGTGACCTTGTCGGTGTTCGCGGGGACTGTGTCGCCGTTCGATGTGACTTTGTCGCCATCGTCGGCGTGACTGCTAGAGGTGGAGTGTGATCTCGTACCCGCCGGTGAAAGGTTAGACGAGGATGCGCGTTCTTTCTGACGAGCGCGGTGCGCCGCTTTCAGTTCCATCTCGACGCAGTGCTCGGCAAACATCAGCTGGAGAGGTGCGTACATATGTGGTAGGAGTTCCAGGTCGCTCATTGTTATCTGTTGACAAGTATTTAACATAAATCAAAGAGCGTTTCGTTCAAGTAATGAATCCTAAGGATTTGTTGCAACCGAAAATATCTCTCTACCACGGCTACTATAATGCGCAATTAACCTGTTTCTGCCGCTTGGGAGATATTGTGATATAGGCCGGCAAGACGGCGCGACCCTCCTGCAGAGCGAGAGAAGTGCAGGGGCGGGTAAGCACTTCGTATCGTATCGTTTCTGTAGCTTGGGCGATATGAGCTATAAAATGATAGCGTGTACCATAATTTTATTTGCTTAGCGACAACTATCGCTTTAATCGTCGCTTAAGTAAGGTCACTTGGTACAAGGCGTTTTTTCAATCAATATCAATATTATTAAACGTGGTTATGTGAAGTACGTAGATCTCTTTCGCTTGTTTTTTCGCTTTAAATGACTTGGTACAAGCCAGTCGATTATTAATATGCCTACATTTAGTTAAAGGCGAAGCTTACGCTGCAGTTGGCAATGTGCTTCTTGAATAAATGAACGATATAAAGTCCCCTTGCCGATGCAAGCATTTATACCTAAGCGATAACTATCGCTTATACTGTCGCTTAAGTGACTTACCTTGGAACGGGCCTATGATTTGTGTTATTTATCCTGAATATCGCTGCAATTATCAATGTTATAGTGGGATAGAATGCCCTTTATGTACCACGAGTTTCGCTATATCTGACGCTTTTATAGTCGCTAAAGTGACCTAACTTGGTACGAGCCAAACAAAATCGCGATATCTGTCGCTTTTCTAGTCGCTAAAGTGACCTAACTTGGTACGAGCCAATTATTTTTTTACCTGCATATTGTCAAAGGCGATGCCGACGCTTCTATTGTCGTTCAGTATGTGTGGGTTGAGACGCGGCAAACGCGCGTAACGCTGGCTGAAGTGCGTAAGCACCGTATACCGCGCGTTCATCTGTTTTCCCATCTCGATCGCTTGCGATGTTGTGGAGTGCATCTTGGTTCGGGCTTCTTCGACCAACTCGTCTTCCATGGTCGCTTCGTGGATAAGGAGGTGAGAGTTTTCACCTGGAAATAAGGTTTGTATTTAAGACTTGACACGCGACGTAGTTTTGCTGTGTAAACGTAAAGCTTTTTACATAAATAAAATCAATCTGATTTCATCATAGCGGAGTACGCGCGGTGATACACTTATAGACCCCAGCAATGATTGAACGGTTCAAATAAACGTCACTTAGTAATGAATCTTACCACCTCCTCATAGTAGAGGTAGAGGCCTTTTCCCAGCAGTGGGGTCTATATAGGCTGACTTTTAGTAATAAACCTTATCGCCTTGCAATCAGGTCCTTTGTAGTTTGAGATTTTTGCAATAAGGTACTCATAAATTGCGTAATTATAAATTTAATATGGTTCAAGTTCAAGTGTACGTACGGGCTACCAATACTGGCCAGTGTTGCCAGCAAAAGCAACAAAAATAATACTCACCGATCTTGACCAGCTCTTCGCACGGTATAGTGTCGCCCGAGTACGTGATGCGATGGTTTACGTCGACGTCTATGGCAACACCAAATGCGTTGGGGCAGTGCGAGACTAGGCAAGTGCGGATCTGTTCGACGCCAATGTTGGCCAGTGTTGCCACCATCTCAGCATTCTGGTTATACGATTCTACCAACTGGAACACATAAAATAAAATACTTATAATCTCGAAAGTTGATGCATGAGCTTTGCTCATTATGTAATCTAAAGAAATTTCAAGATTGCAGCATGAAAGGACAGACACGTGCAGATCTGACCTGGCGCCAGTAGTGACAAAATCTAGTAAAGATGAAAATATTTAGTTAAATGCTGTTTAAACTTATAAGTACATATTTTACATAGGATAAACTCTTGATTTCGGGATAAAAACTATTCTTTGTCCTTTCCCGGGTTTTAAATTATCCCCAAACCAAATAACGTTTAAATCCGTTCAGCGCGGCGGTTTAAGCGTGAAGAGGAAACAGGCAGACAGACACTTTCGCATGTACAGGGTATACACCCTGGGAGACATGGTCACTTCACTTCAGTGTGGATAGGTGACATTCTCACATGAAATTTGGTATGTTTTTTTCTTAACTCAAAATAATAAAAAAGATACGTCTATTTTAAAATTACTTTTAGTCTTTTTTAAATCACTTCTGTACTCGATTGTACTTTACCGATTTCGATGTTTCTTTTTTAAATTTTTTGCTTAATCAGTGTACTTGCAGATTAAATAACTAGTAAATAACCTGATATTTTAATACTTGAATACAAAAAACTTGAATAAGTTAGTATAACTTAATTGCAGGTACGTACCAAGTTCTGGTTAGGTATGAGCGTGAAGTCTCCTTTAATCCTCTCAAACTGCTGGTCGTAGGTGGACAGCCACGTGTAGATCTGCCCTGGGGCAAGTAGATACAGGGGTTCGGGCGGAACTTCCGCGTTTACGTCTAGCCACGCCTGTCGCCGCGCCAGGATTATGCCGATGAGACCTGATGAATACAACATTATGGGATAAGGCAGGAGTAACGAGGTGTACGGATGAATGCCTAGGGTATGGAAGAATGCCAAGTTGTGCATCAAGCGATAACCCGCAGTCAGCGGTTTGGGTATACCTGCCCCTTCTGGGCAAGCCCCACAAAACCCCTGGTCTCCTCTGGAACCAGTTCGGAGACAGGAGGTTGGTAATGTTAACATCTCCATGTCTCGGAAAGCACGCCATAAGTTATTGGCCTGCCGCCTGCAATTCTATACAAGGACGTCATAACATGCGGGGCGCGCGATAGGGTTGACACGTAGCGCCGCAGGCCGCCGGTGTATAAATAAAACGTGCGTGTTACATAAATGTCACTGCTCGGTCGCGAGTCCCTACTGGGTTATCCTGCCGCGGCAGTACGCCGCGCGTAGGTACGTTTTTAATACCAACACGGAGAGTGAGGCAGGCTTGATATTGCGCACATATCTCCCGCGCAGTTGGCTTGTCTCGTTTGAGGTTTGCCACGGTGATCGAAATTCGGCTAGGGCATTGTTTAGTCATGATAGACGTCTGTGGCGGCTAATATCTTATTTAGCCATTACAACAAGATCGGCGAAGGATACATACCGATATGATGGTCAGCGTGCAAGTGCGAAATGTAGACCGCCTTCAGGGTCCTGAGGAAGCCGCTCACTTTCTTCGACCCGAAGAACCGCACCAGCTGCCCGAACGTGCCTTCGCCGCAATCCAGGAGCATCGACCGGTTTTCGCTGTGGAACAAATTAATACTAAGAATAGCTCCCTGCGGTAGATCCTATTTTTTTTTAATTTATTTTTACAAGTTAACAAATAAAAACATAACATAAAATCTGCCAAACTGCGCTAGCAGTTTGTCGGCAGGTGTTCTCGTTTCTATAACTATCCCAAGATAGAGGTATCTAAAGTAGGTATTCTTAAACAATAAATATAGATATTAGATAAAGATAGGTATTACACTGTGACATTACTTACATTCAATAAAAGCTTGTAAATAAGCAGGTAGTGCTTTTTTAGCATATATTTAAGACTATTCTTAGACGAAATATCCTTCAATACTTTCTTCGGCAGGTCATTAAGAGTAGGTACTAACCGTCGCCTTTCTCGTTTTCCGTAAAAGTACGTAATTTTAGGTACGGCTAATTTGTTTTTCCTTGAAAGTCTAGTTTGATACGTATGGACCCTCTCCTCCTTAAAATCATTTTTATCATATTGTTCTACTAATATTGCTAACTTTACTTTTTTGTCTACTGGAATACATAAACCAAACAGCTTTTCATAATCTTTTTCTAGTGTGTTTTTAACATTCTTAACGATTAAGATTTTTAATAATCGAATTTGTAGTTGTTTTATTTTAGAAAGAAAGAAAGAAAAATAGTTTATTCGGCAATCAAAATAAAGCCCTTACATAACAAATAATAAATAAAAAGCAATAAGATGATCCACCGAAAAGGCATCCGCTCAGCATAATTCGTGGCAGCTCGGGAGCATACCACGAAGCTGGTTTTCAGCGGATGCCTTGGGGTAACTACAATAAAATGAAAATGTGCATTACAATTATACAATTAATTAAATTTACAATTTTATTAAAAATTACATAAAATAATAATAAAATAAAATAATAATATAAATCAAATAAACATAGCGCATAAAGAAATTAAAACAATAATAAAAATTAATGATACATTCAACTAAAAAATAATAATAATAAATAATCAAAGCTAATGTCAATAAAAAAATACAATGAGCTCAATACCAGAGGGCCCAGTTCTAGTTCTTATTGGTTACTGTCTCGCGCTCACGATCGACTGAGTGCCATGGAAAAAAACAGGTTTCGCAAACGTGCCGCAAGGGGGCTGACCAAATTTCCATACAAATTCTTGTCACACGGACGAAGGTGAGAGCATGAAAAAACCCGCACTGAGCCCTCTGACAGTTGAGCTAAACTCAGCACAAAACACAGTCACCGCAACACGGACCACACTACTATCATTGCTATTTTGTTGTCTATGGCAATTGAAATTTTCTTTGATTGACCGCGCCCACACATGCAATCCACATTGCCTTACAAAATTGCCACGTGAAAAATGGCGACACGTGCAACAAGTTATATTTTTTACCAAATCTTAAATCAGCGCCTAACTTTATATTTCCTAAGTCAATGCAAAACGGGGGTTTCTCTATACGGAGTGAGACTGCGAGATCACGGGAATGTTACCTTATGTGCGATTAAGTCTGCATAGGTTATACTGCTGGAGTTGATATTATTTAGGATCATGCGACGAAGAACTGAATGAATGCGGACAAGGTGGAAGCGGGCTTGGTGGTTAGTTTGTTTGGCGGATGGATAGTTGGAGAGAGAAGGCAGCTAAATTGTTGTGCCTGTGGTATTCATAGAATGTAAGCTGCGAAATACTTACCCTTCCGTCCCCAGGTATATTCAAAAAGTGCGAGTTAATTATATTAGGGTCATCAAATGACGGTGGCAGGTCCATCTGAGGTTTATTGTTTGGAAGTATATTGCCTTTCAGATTCTTCCATAATTTCTTGGGATCATTGAGGTTTCCATTTATATGCCTTGAGAAAAGCTAGCCTTCTCCCGCTCAATTGCCTCCACGACAATGTGCTTCATCTCCTTGTAGTTGTTTTTAGTAGCCACCGAGCCAGTCTGTTTGTATTTCTTGAATAAGGCATCCCTCAATCTCATCATTTCCCTGATGGTGTCAGTGATCCAGGGGTGCGAGGGTTGCTTAAATTTATGGGTTTTTAACGGAGCATGTAAATCCATAAGCCCTCGCACACACAGTGTAAATGCATTGACTAAGAGGTTGACATCTTGAATATTATTAAAATTGTCCCAGTGTATAGCAGCAAGGTCCCTGTCGAGTTGATCTATCAGTATATTTTTTAGTGGTCTATATGTCACCCACCTAGGCCTTGACCTTTCCTTCCTGATCCTAAACTCTGCCAGTAATGTAGCATGCGCGCCAAGGTCAGGTATGTATTTCACTGCCAACCGAACAGCTGGAATATCGGAGCAAACCACATCGATAAGTGTGCTACTGTGGTCAGTAAAGTGGGTTGGTTCGGCAACAAATTGACTGAGATTTAGGGTTTGGACAAATTGTGAAAAGGCCCTACTTTTTCTACTACCTTTGTCAAGTAAATCTATATTGAAATCACCTAGCATAATGATACCATCAGCATCTGAAAAGGAGGCTACTGATTCGGTTACAGTATCAAGAAAAAGGTCGACATTTTGCCAAGGCGGTTTATAGACAGTGCCAACAACAATAACCAGGTTGTGCAGATGGATAGACAGCCACATTTGCTGCACTTCTGATCCAGTATTTCGGTGCTGGCATAGTCTGACATTCAGACCCCTACGAATATAAAATCCCACCCCCCCGCCACGATCCTTTGGCACACATCTGGGCCTAGGAATATGTTTCAGCTGGTAGCCAGCTAGTCTAGGGGCCCCATAATCCTCCTCGCTCTCCAACCATGTTTCATTTATGGCCAATAAATCAGGATCCATCTCCTCCACCGCCACCACAAGTTCCTCATGTTTTGTCCCTAGAGATCCCGCGTTAAATAATCCTACTGACAAGTTTTTTAGCCCAAGGCCTACACTAAAGGTGAGTTGTAAAAAGGACCGTGTAACTGATTTATAGAGTGAAGAGTTATATTTGATAAGTAAGTTAAGTCTGGATTGCCATTAGTGCATGTCTGGGTGTGATGGCAATTACAATTGAATATAATGAGATAAAAAATTGTATTAAATGATTAATTAAAATAAAATAAATTGAAATTGTATTAGGTTTTGTCATAATATTTATTGAGAATGATGTCATATTCGAATTACATATAGTTGTGGTTTGTTGCAGGTAGACAAGGTTTAAGCGCCAAACAATGAGATAAAACAAGGCATGCAATAGATTGCTACAGTGTATTATGCAGATGTGAGAGTATCTGGACGACATTAACAAAAACATAGGTATGTTTAATTCCATGTAGCATAAAATTAAAGTTAAGATGTTTTTGGCTAGATTACCTAATAATACTTTATTGTTATTACAGGACCCAAGTAGTCACACTGAGGCGGCAGCAAAAATTCGGTCAATATCCGCTAGCGTCCGGAGCTGGTAGACCTGAGTACCGTCACTTTTGCGGGCGTAAATGCGACCCCGCCTCGTCCAGGAACCTCCATTGCAGTTTGCGGCACTCCTCGCGCACCCTGTGGAACAGCTGGCGGTTCGAGCGCGTCAGGCGCTCGCTGACGAAGACTCTTGATCCGCCCTTCGACGTCGCGGTGCGACGAACGCGCGCGGCGCGCAGCAGCTCGTCCTTGAGGTGGCGGCGCGCGCGGGCCCCCCCCCCCTCCGCCGGGGCCGCGCCCACGCGCTCCGCGAACACCACGTCGCGCTCCTCCAGCGACACGCCGAGGCGCCCGGCCAGCACTAGCACGGCATGCAGAACGTTCTCTCCCTTCGCCTCGGCAAGATGACCGATCTCGAGGTCCGCGAGCAACGCAACCTGGTCGCGGTCGTTGAGCTCGACCTTCAGCTCGGCTCGGGTCCGCTCGAGCCCCGCGACGACGTCCCCGCCGGCCTCCGCGCCGCCCTCGGCCCGGCGCCGGTCCGCGGCGTCCAGCCTGTACTCGAGCGCGTCGATGCGCGCCCCGACGGCGACGGCGGCGCTGTCGGCGGACATCTCGACGGCGCGCACTCGCTCCTCGACGACGCCGAGGCGTCCCTCGCAGCGCACGACTCTGCCCGTCAGCTCCAGCACGTCGTTGCGGAGGGCGTCGATCTGGGCTCGCGTCGCCTTCATCTCGGACCGCATCTCGTTCCGAAACTGGCGCAGCTCGACGACAATCAACTGGAAGTCCGTGAGTTCCACCGACATGTCGAGCGCCGCATCGTCGACGTCGTGGACAGACGCTTCCAAATCCATTGGCCTGAGTGCTCCCCGACGCACGGTAACTCCGTCCACCATGGCCCTCACCGGTGTCTGTGTTGTCCGTTTTCGGCTGCTTGCTAGTGCACGCAACGCATCTCCAGGCGGCCCTATGTTCCCCAGTGAGTGTATTATAAAAGCGCTGCTCTGAGACGCCCGCGCACTCCAAATCATAGTAAAGATGACACTGGCTGCAGCTCAGATACCGCCGATGATTGATGGCCTGCCTGCACCCACCGAAGCATTTACGGTTGCCGTCAGACATTTTCAGTGAGATGATTAACGGTCGATGCGAAAGTTGTGTTCGTGATTTAAGTGATCTATTGTGTTTACTGTACAATAGGGTGAGTCACTGCTGTGCACTTATTTATAATTACACTTAATGACCTTTTTAAACAGTAAATTCAATTAAAACATTCAAGAGCTAAACAAAATATGTCTTTTCACTTTACCCACTTTTTTATTTTTTTTTATTCAAATATATCGGGAAAGTAAGTCCATATGCACCCATCCTTGATCGTAGAGGGGTACAATAATAAAACTAGTCTCATAACTACAATACCATTTAGACAGAATCGATGATGCTGGTTGCAGGTTTAAGTAGTAATTCTTATTTTAAATGAGATTAATAAATAATGTTTTTAGGCAACTTATTTTAGGTTTCTGTCATCTACACTAATATTATAAAGAGCAAAAAATTTATTATTTGGTTGTTGGTATTAAATAGGCTCCGAAACTACTGGACCAATTCAAATGAAATTTGGTACAGAGATAGTTTGAGACCCTGGGAAGGACACAGGCTACTTTATGTCGCGATATAAAATCATCAGGGGTGTGAAATGGAAATTCATCGCGAATTTGTATAGAAATCCGACATTTGGACCGGGTAGGTCGCGGGGAACTGCCAGTAAACAATAAATATACAGTGTAACCAGTAAATAAAGGTTTATAAATCTCCCAAAAATAAAAGCAAAATTTCAACATAGACATTATTAATCTGAATGGCTTATCCTTATTTACTGGACATCCTTTAGTTATAATTTTTTTCCGTTATTGACAGACGGACAACGCATAGCCAAAATTAATGGCCATAGAAAGCTGAAATTTGACATGTCCTTAGGGAGTGTAGGGGAACTAGTATATTATACATAAATAGTAGCATCAATAAACTACGCCTCACAAATCGACTGACCAGAACCATATTAAGAATGTGTAGGTACTTACTCGATTTGCAACGCCATGCCGCTAGTATTCCGTGTCTTGCTCGGTATGCAAGAACCAGTGCCCAAGAACACGACTTTAGGGAACTCCTTGCAGTCCGCCTTGGCGTATCGCATGCTGTCTACCTGCCGCCTGAAGTGCTCCAAGCTGCCAACGAAGCCGTCAACGTCCATTGTCTCTTGGATGTACTCTTGAACGTGGAGCTTGGGCTCGGCAGATCTGGGTAAAGTGGTAATGTCTGAGCTGTTAAGTATTTGTGTGTGTAAGTATTTGTTCTTATCGTGTCAAAAGTCACAAAAACCATTCAATCTGCATTAATCACGTCGTATAGTCCGGCAAGTTAGTGCGCTACTTTCCTGCAGAACGAAAGACGTACGGGGGGCATGCTAGATGTCAGCGGGGACAGCTGGTGCTGCGAAGAGTGGGATTTTCCATGACAGTCGCGTGTGATTGGCTTTAACTCGGCCTCCGCACGTCTTTCATTCAGATGGTTGCGCATGAATATTTCGGACTATAAAATAAATGCAATCAATTGCATTTATCTTATAGTCCGAATAATTTATCGGTTGCGTTTACGGCCAAATAACAGCTTACAAGTACAAAGGTCGGACTGACATGAGACTGAGATCTAGGTCCACCTATCATCCACTACCATAAACATAGTAGCTCTCCCTTTCTCTCTCTCTCTCTCTCTGTGTATAACCCCTTAAATTTAGCGCGTAAGTGGCATTTATTTTATTTTTCTTATTAAAAAGTCGGCCCTATAATACTGAAATAAGGTAGACTAGGTCAAACACCATATAACTCACCTGTCGAGCTGCCTCTTCGGCCTCAAATGGAACATGGTAAGCGTCCGCCCAGCGATCACCTCCAGTTTGCTCTGCTCCTCGTCTATGGTCGAGTGGGTCTGCCCCCCGTCGCCCTTGCACGACCCCTCCATGTTTATTATGTTCTGGAACTGCGCGAGCGCAATCTAAAAATATATTTGAGTGTTGGACCGACACCGAACATGCATAAGCTTTATGGCGATGAAGATAATGATATTGAGTGATTTAGGTTTATAAACACTTGCCACAAATCACTTGCCAGATTCTGTGTCTTGTCTCAAAGCGCTAGTAGGGCCCAATAAGGATACATGCTCTGGCCCCATATGGTCCAATATTAATTGATATTCATTATTGACGTTCATAAGTGGCATTTTGTGTCCTAATTTGAATAAATGATTGTTTTTTTTTTAAACGAGGTTTCTTCCTGACAACTTCAACGTCGTCAACGATGCGTTAGTCGCAAAGTATTGGTTCTCAAAAATATAACGCCATAGTCGACACGAAAAGAAGAACACAAATATTTATCCTTTATTTAACCTTATTTAAAATTTACTGTTCTTCCTCCTTCAAGTGAGTAAACGGAACAAATGTCTGTTATGAAAGATAAAATCTGTGATAGCATCACCCAAAACTTTTGCAAGCAGCATTATCTTTCCAAGCTATTATATTAAGCTGCATATTAAAGAATATCTAATATCAATCGAAATGTTTACCTTATTCTTAAGTTCTTCCAATCCCTTCAGCCTCACAGGGCTGTTGGTCTTCGGCAGCGGCGGGTGGGAGTTCCACACGGCAGGAATGCTGGCGTCCCTCAGCAATGGGAATATGTCCGGATCGAGGAGGTGGAGTTTGTGCTGCGTCCGGTGTACAGCTTCCGAGCCAAGACACGCATTTTGCGAGTTTAGAACCAGGTGCCGCGTCGTTGGGCCGAAGAGTGACATGAACGCCCGATAGCTGTTGGAGAAAGATGCTCCTATATGAGTCGTTCGTTGATATTCAGTTTCACAGAAAAAACCCCCTAAAATTATTAGGAGAGAAAATCTAGCTTCGCAACCTTATTTCAAGTTTATCTGTATTATGCATTGGAAAGAAAACGACAGACTCCTTATGATATATTTTTTCACCCCAAACTAAGCGTTCAGCTTGTGCTTTGGCGACTAGGATAACGGATAGACATAATTAAGTTTATAAATATCTATGACTATGGTAAAATCGCAACTGCTCGTGCTCCTCACGCAAGCATTTGCCCCTTGCGGGATTTGAATCCGCACCCTCTGGTTTTGTAGTCCGGATCGCGAACCACTACACCGATGGTCGTCAAAATTGGACAGGATCTTGCTTGCTACAGTTGTGTTAAATAACTAACAGTATGTAGATTGTAGATAGTTCTAAATAAGTCGTTTCGGCTATAGCCTTAGTTTTAATAGACAAACATCTATTAAGTACAAGCCCTCATTAAAGCTATTCAAACACACGCACATGAAAAAACACGTATACAAAGAAAGAACAGTGTACTCACGTAGGATGATGAAACACATGAGGTGGTGTGTAATGTACAATAAGAGTGGGAATGTTCTCTGGCGGATTGACGCCGTTGTCGAAGTGGCCTGAGAACTCTGTTTCCTTCAGGTATGACAGGTCGGGGACCTCGAGCACTGTGAAATAAGATTTTGAATTTTAATTTAAAAAATAAATAAATAAATTGTTTCAACAAACACACCAATTACCTAGTCCCAAACTAAGCGTGAGCTTGTGCTATGGTGACTAGGATAACGGATAGAAATACTTAAATACATATAGACAACCATGACTTAGGTACAAATTGCTCGTGCTCATCACACAAACATTTGCCCCTTGCGGGATTCGAACCCGCAACCGCCTGGTTTAGAAGTCCGGTGTGCGAACGACTACACCAAGACGGTCGTCAATTCATTATAGTCAATTTATTAGAGGTGTGCGTTATGGAAACTTATTTGCATGAGGAATGAAGCTCTCTGCCTACTCTGATAATTGGGTACGTATTTTAATTTCTTATGCAACCGCTTTGTGTCTTTTGGGGTGGTGAACGATCTACCTCCTAGTGGTCCACCTCGGACAGCGATATCACTAACTTCAGTTTGTGATGGCGGCTGAACGATCCTAACAGCGGTGGTAGGCTCCGTTAGGTGCCGCCTGGTAGCTACCACCCTGCCACCGGAGCCCGGCGCCAAGCAGCTTGCTGTGTTCCGTCAGTGAGTGCGAGTGCCAGAACCTTCTGGGTGAGCTCGGTACACCGTCGACTCTGTCTACGCTACGTCTGGTTTATTTCTAGAACTCGAGAGACAAGAGCAAACCCATTGCCAATATAAAAACACTTGGACTTGAGAGAGATTAATGTGTTGTCAATTAATAATTTAGTATTGGTTGAATATCCAACAAACAATAATAATTTACGCATTATATTTATATTTTAGTATTAAAAGTACTTATTTGACTAATGTAGTTATCGGTCATTGACAGAACGGCTTTTGATTGGTTGCCCGCCTGACCAATCAAATTGAAGTAGTAGGGAGGTTACTGGTGGTGGTAAAAACTGTCCTTATGGCGGGCAACGAATACAACGGCAGTTCTGTGCAACTTGTGAAAGGAGAAGGTTCCTAAGACGACTAAGTGTACTACTAAGTGTCTATTGTGTAATTAACTGTGTGTGTAAGTTATTTGGAATTACCGCAATACAAAACGTAAGTACTGACCAGTGTTTTATTTCTTATTTTAACAAAACCCTGCTTATTCTATACTACAATATTCAGACCCCTCCTGAATTTCAGTAACCGATGATAGATCTAGGTCTGAGTGTTAACATCTCAGAAGTGGGAACGATACTTACAAGTGCCTGGAATATATATACTTTTTCTCCCTTTTTCTGCTTCTAAAAAGATGAAAATAAATAAATAAAAATAAAAGTCTTTATTACGAAAACCTTTTACCTTACTATGTCGTTAGATAATCAATACATTTTGTAATAATGTTATTTTTTTTAATGCTTTTTACACTTCTTCGTAATGAATATTAGTTACACATCCTGGCCGTAAGTTCACTAAGACTACCAAATATGCAGGGTATTTTTTTTTAACGTATAATTAACACTGTAGAATGATTAGTTGACATTTTGCTAACTGAAAAGTAACTTGTTATTTTTGTTAACGATCCTAATCATTACAATACATACTATGCTAGCAGGATTAATTTATTGTGTGCGTGATAAAAGCGTTTTCTTTTATATCTTAATTATTACATCCATTTTTCTTTTATATCTTAATTATTACATTTATTATAACGCCATATTCCACAAAAAAAATAATAATAATAATATTATTAAAAATGGTTTGTTAATAAATTAATGCTTTAGTATTTATCATTTTTAACGTTGTGATTGCTTTTTGTACCAGTTTCCTTTGGTTTATTTTGTTAAACATTTACTTTGCGTACTCTTTGCGTATGTTTCAGGATGAATAAATCACGTGAACGTGTTCTGTACACACCGACGAGCCCTACCGTGAGTCGAGCATCTAGAAGCCGGTCTCGGAGCCAGACTAGGCGCCGATCGAGCATCAAAGCGCTACGCCGCCCACGTAGCCGTTCCAGCCGCAATTCAAGAGGACGTGTCAGCCGCTGCTCGCCGAATCAGCCAGAGCGTCCCTGCACCGTTCGCAGTCGTCGCAGCAGTAACCGGGCTGCGGACCTGGAACGTGATCTCCAGCAGCGAGCACCACGCAGCCAAGTAGAAGCGTCAGCCCCTGAAGTGCAAGACCGCGGGTGCCTTTCTGTAGGTGCTCGCCCGGATGAACGGCGCTCTAGAAGCCGGCTGAGGAGGAGCTCTCAGCGCGCCAAAGGAAGTGCGCCCTCGCGCAGCCGTGGTCAGCGAAGCCACAACTCGACTGGTCACGACAGCAGGCGCTCGCAGTGCCGCTCGCCTGGTCATCACAGCAGGCGCTCGCGGCGCCGCTCGCCTGGTCGACACAGCAGGCTATCGCAGCGCAGCCCTGACAGGCGCTCGCATCCCAGCAACTCCACCGCTCAGCCAGACCCCTTGATGAAGATCGGTGAGTCAACCGTTGATTCTCTTAACGCTACTTCTATTACCGATCTTGTTAGTGTGTTGAAGGCAATGGCTAGTAATAGTTTGAATAAATTAGGGTCTATGAATAACACCGTACCTGAGTTCGATCCATGTAAACGAGAACAGACGATGACTATGTGGATTCATAAAGTTAACGAATGTGCTACGATTTATGGGTGGTCAGAACAGCAAATAGTCCATTTCGCTTTACCTAAATTGAAAGGGGTTGCCCAGCGATGGTATGAGGGTCTACCGTCTGTCTTATTTACATGGTCCGAATGGCAGGAGAAACTTCTGGCGGCATTCCCGTCGGAAGAAAACTATGGTCAGATGCTGAGCGATATGTTAGCAAAGAGAGCGCGCTTTAATGATTCGTTGGAGGAATATTATTACGAAAAACTATCCCTTATTAATAGATGTGCAATAACAGGAAAACGGGCTGTTGAATGCATCCTTCACGGAATTGACGATCGTTCAGTTAGACTTGGTGCCGAAGCGGCTCAGTTTGATGACCCAAATAGATTACTTTCATATTTGCGAAACGTTCGAAATGTTAAACAAAATTTTGATCGGAAATCTACTAAGGGCTTACCCTCAAGGCAACCAGGCACTGTATCATCGTCTAAACTCCCGCGCTGTGGCAATTGTAAAAAAGATGGCCACTTCACATCTCAGTGCACACAACCCATTAAAAAATGCACTAGGTGTGGGAGAATAGGACATGAGGTCGAGCAGTGTTACGCAAAAATCCAGCCTGAAGATAAGGCTGTGATGAGGGTAGACAATTTTACCAGTTCGAATATTCTGAATAAGACTCCTAACCCTTCCTTGGTTAAAGTAAGTCCCAGTGAAAAGTATTTTAAAACCGCTAAAATTAATGGTCATCCCTTGAAAGCATTTATTGACTTCGGCAGTGAATGTTCAATGATAAAATTATCATGTTTCCAAAATATTGATAGAGAATATAGAGTTGACTTCCTACCCTTCGAGGTTTTGGCAATTCCATTGTTAACTGTATTGGTAAGCAGCAAGTTAGAATAGAAATAGATGGGGTCGAGGCAAACTTAGATTTGTTAATTGTTCCCGATGATGTAATGAGTACTCCGGTAATGATCGGACAGACTTTCACTGAACAACCACACGTTGTGGTCACAAAGACTGGTGATACTCTTGAGATATCTCAATTAAGTCATAGTATTACCACTAGCAACAAAATTAACTTGTATTGTAGTGAAGGTTGTCAAAGTGTAGGTATTTCAATCATTGAAGTTCATTCTAATTCATCCCATAAAGGGGAGATTTTTGTCGAGGGAGGTCTGAGAGTTTATGAAGGTGTCCGATACTATGTACCCTCGGGTTTATTCAAAATAGATGAAAATGGGAAGGGCTATATTGTCATCAACAACATTTCTTCTACAGCATTAGAGCTGCCACAAGGATTACTGATTGCTCGCGGTCGCATAGCTCATGAAGATACTATAGAAAATGTTAAAAGCGTCGCCGCTGTTAAGAATTTAGCAGCAATCACAGAGTCCGATGTTAACGTAGGTCCAGATCTTACCTTTCGTCACAAAACTCAACTGCTCAACTTATTAAATGATTATCGCAACTGCTTTGCTTTTGACTTAACTGAACTTGGAACTTCTACTGTAGGTGAAATGTGTATTAACCTACATGATAATGAACCTGTTGTGTATAGGCCGTACCGCTTATCCATTAATGAGAAGGAAAAAGTTAGGGATATGATATCAGAGTTGTTGGAAAACGGTGTAATACGACCGTCGACGTCCTCCTATGCCAGTCCCATCGTAGTAGTTAGAAAGAAAACGGGTGAACTCAGGCTTTGCATAGATTATCGTGCTTTGAACAAAAAGACTGTAAAAGAAAATTATCCTATGCCGCTGATCGACGATCAATTGGATGTTCTATCGGGTAACAAATACTATAGTACCCTTGATTTGGCATCAGGGTATTATCAAATCCCTATCAAGGAGTCTGACAAACATAAGACTGGGTTCGTAACGCCGGATGGTCATTACGAATTTAATCGAATGCCATTCGGCCTTGCAAACGCACCTGCAACATTTCAAAGAATTATGAACCAAGTACTTGGTCCAATGCGGCATAAGGAAGCATTAGCCTACCTTGACGATATTATTATACCCTCGGAGAGTATTGATATTGGCATTAAAAAGCTTGCAGCTGTTTTAGATTTGTTTTCAAAAGCTGGACTGACTTTGAAGCTCTCTAAATGTACATTCTTTAGCAGTTCAGTTGATTATTTAGGCTTTGAAGTGACGTCCGAAGGTATTCGCCCTGGATCGAGAAAGGTTGAGGCTGTTGAGCATTTTCCTGTACCTCTAAATCAACACAATGTCCGCCAATTCCTTGGCCTTGCCAGCTTCTTTCGAAGGTTTGTCCCTCGTTTTTCAGTTATAGCAAAGCCACTTACTTCCCTTTTAAAGAAAGACGCTAAATGGTTGTGGGGTCCAGAACAAGAGGAAGCGTTCCGCAAACTTCAGAGCGTCCTTCTGCAGAGACCAATCCTGGCTTTGTATAATCCCAATGCAACCACAGAGCTACATACTGATGCGTGCAAAATTGGTATCGCCGGCATTCTACTTCAACGCGATGAACATGAGAAACTTAAACCAATAGCGTATTTCAGCAGACAGACTACGCCAGAGGAGCAAAATTACTCCTCATACGATTTAGAGACTCTTGCTGTCGTTTCGTCCTTGCAAAAATTTCGTGTATATTTAATTGGCCTCTCGTTTAAAATTATAACAGACTGCAATTCTTTGCGCGCCACCTTTCAAAAGAGAGATATGATTCCTCGTGTTGCAAGGTGGTGGGAGCAGATGCAGGAATTTAATTTCAGTATCGAATACAGACCTGGGCAGCTCATGGCACATGTGGATACCCTGAGCCGAAATCCAATACAAGAGTCTCGTAAAGTCTTGTCTGTAGAGGATACGGATTGGTTAACCACAGTTCAGAGCGCTGACTCTGAAGTTCAAAGGATTATCGGTATTTTAAAAGACTCCGAAATGGATAATGTGGTTGATATAAAAACCAACTTTAAATTGAAAAATAATAGGTTGTTCAGAATTACCCCAAATGGAGATAGGTGGGTTGTACCGAAGGGCGTACGCTGGCAAATCTTAAAGCAGAATCACGATGATATTGGTCACTTTTCCTTAGACAAAACCTTAGAACGCATACAAGCAACATATTGGTTTGCTAAGATGCGGAATTTTGTAAAAAAATATATTAATTCTTGCCTTGAATGCGCGTATTCGAAATTTCCTGGGGGTAAAAGACCGGGTGAATTGCATCCCATCAAGAAGGTAGATACCCCCTTCGATACAATCCATGCCGATCATGTCGGTCCATTCGTCAGGAGTGCACGGGGTAATATGTTTATATTAGCTCTAATAGATTCGTTCACTCGTTACATCTATTTAAAACCAGTAAGAAATACCAAAGCTTTCACGACAATTAGAGTATTTAGAGAGTATTTTGGTATTTTTGGTGTACCTCGGAGGATTATTACTGATAGAGGGGCCTGCTTTACTAGTGGGTCTTTCAAGAATTTCGTTCAGGATCGCAATATTAAACACGTATTGAACGCTGTGGCTACCCCTCGAGCCAATGGACAGGTAGAGCGATATAATAGGACGCTTGTTGAGTCTCTTACTGCAAAATGTGTTGGCTCTGCCGAAAACAAATGGGATGATTACTTACCCGATGTTCAGTGGGGGCTGAACAATACTTTTAACAAGGGTATAAATCGTACACCATCCGAAGCTTTATTTGGCATTCGACCATCTGGTACAAATGACAGCAGGATTATGTCAGAGTTGGCTGATGACGTGTCCAATTCTTCCGACAATCAAAACTTGTCTGAGATTAGGGATGAAATAAATACTCATATTAAAGCTTATCAGGAAGCCCAAAAGAAAGCCTATGATGAAAAGCGTTGTCCTGCACCTAAGTACAACGTAGGTGATCTAGTGCGTGTCGAACGCCAGATACCTGCATCAGGAACTAGCAAGAAACTTGTGCCAAAGTTTCAGGGCCCCTATAGAATTGTTAAGGTCCTTGATTACGATAGGTACCAAATTGAGGACACTCCACTGACGCGTAAATGCAATCGATCTTACTCTACGATTGTAGCAGTGGATAAGATCAGGCCATGGCTTAATTTTAGCAAACCTCATGTCGATTCCTCTAGCGATGAAGAATAGCGCCCAAATAAATCAACTGACCTAAGTTATATTTTATAATTGTATTTATTTGAGTAGTAATTGATTATTGCGTTTGATTATTATTGGTTTATTGATTGTAAATATCGCTATTTCGCGAATATAAATAAGTTCTTTACGTTGTCCGGGCCTTGATGCCTGACAACGTCATTAGCTATGTTATACCCTCTGGGTCTTGATACCTGGCGCTGGTATTTATGTTACTATACCCTCTGGGCCTTGAAGCCTGGCGTTGGTAAAGTAAATCTATTAAGGCCTTGATGCCTAAAATTATCAATATTACTTTAGACCATAATGGTTCATGACGTTACTGTAAACTTGGCTCTGATGCCTTTTCTTCATATAAAATAATTGTCTTGTAAATATGTGAGTCAAATTACTGGAGGAACCAATAATTTCGTATTTTTGTTTATGATATTGTTAAATATGTCATTTCATAAATAGGTACATACGATATTAATCTGTATCACGGTGCTTACATTTGAATGTTCTATAAATAAAAAAAATAAAAAAAAATATATATATATATTTATTTATTGTTTTACGTACGAGGTCGTACTTTGTAACTGGATGGCCGACTGTTGTCAATTAATAATTTAGTATTGGTTGAATATCCAACAAACAATAATAATTTACGCATTATATTTATATTTTAGTATTAAAAGTACTTATTTGACTAATGTAGTTATCGGTCATTGACAGAACGGCTTTTGATTGGTTGCCCGCCTGACCAATCAAATTGAAGTAGTAGGGAGGTTACTGGTGGTGGTAAAAACTGTCCTTATGGCGGGCAACGAATACAACGGCAGTTCTGTGCAACTTGTGAAAGGAGAAGGTTCCTAAGATGACTAAGTGTACTACTAAGTGTCTATTGTGTAATTAACTGTGTGTGTAAGTTATTTGGAATTACCGCAATACAAAACGTAAGTACTGACCAGTGTTTTATTTCTTATTTTAACAAAACCCTGCTTATTCTATACTACAATATTCAGACCCCTCCTGAATTTCAGTAACCGATGATAGATCTAGGTCTGAGTGTTAACAAATGTGAGATGTTTAAAGTTTTATAAACTTCCCTGGTAAATTAATGTTGAGTCTAAAAACATGATGAGCGTGTCTTAATACTTGCTATCTTTCTTACCAATAAACACTGGTCCGGGGTCATCGGGAGTCTTCACGTCCTTCGACAAAACGAGTGTACCGCCAGGAAGCACCACGTCCTGCCCGTTCTTCAGCTGGCCCAGCATCGGGCCCGGCTTTACGCCCATCTCCACGCACTTAGCCAAGTCAAGGGTTCCAGGGCGTTTCTGGTGAAATATCAAGTTTTGCTAGATTTAATTGAAGATATTTTATTAAGTTAGTTAAACCACTTAATTGAGTTCTCACTTGCGGGGTAGCGAGAAGTGCGGGCAGCAGGCGTTCCTGTAAAAATTTAAATCACGCTACAAGCGCCCGGCGCCTCACACGGTACCCGTTCGCGTCAGACCCCTCGCCCCTGCACCCCGCAGGCGAGGTCTCCGTTAGGCGGTCTACCTATATCCAAGGTGCGGAATGTGGAGTAATTACAACTCCACAAGGCATGCAACTGGTGATGCAGATTACATTCTTAGTTGTAATTATATGAATCGATATGAATCTTGGTGCAATCATTAAAATCTAATGGCACAAGGAAAAAGAGACTACAGAGAAAAATGGAGGATGATCATAGAAATAAGTAAAAAAAATTAAGTAACTCAATGCAGTGATTTAACGTTAGTTAATTTGTGCTTACAACATTCGTAATTTCACAAATTAGAACTTTATTTTAGATTTCTACAAAACCCTTACCTTCAAAGTACAAATATAAGCAACTGTACAGTTGGTTTTCTTTTGCAGATCATGTAGTACTTTTTCAGTCTTTTTCTTCATTGGATCTGCAAAAAATGATCAACATCAATTTTATTACTTCAATAAAGTAAGTTTGAATGGAACTGAGTGGTGATAAAACTTTATTTACATTACCTTTCTCAATACTACTTTTTGGTTTTGCTTTATTATCCTTGGTGTATTTGTTTTTACCATGATCATTTTTTGTTTCCGGCTTGTAGTAGTCTGTTTCATCGTGAATGAATTCCTCAAATTCTTTTTCTTGGTTTGATTCCAGTTTGGGTCGCTTGGCTGCTGGTTTCAAATCTTTGCCTACTAATAAATCATCATGAGGACCTCTGAAATGAAAAGTATAATATATTAAAGAAATAGTAATAAATCAATACCTTTTCTTCCACAGGGTCCTTCTGCCACAGGAGTTCACTTAACCCCTACTAGACAGGGCCCAACTACTTAACATGTTAAAAAACTGTTTTTATTGAAATAAATATTTTATTATAAGTACATATTACTAAACAATGTGTAAATTTAAAAAAAATGTAACTCACAGTAAAACATATTTGACACTCATCACATTGTCTTCAAAATCTTCACTTGGACTGCAATTTGCCATAGTCACATTCATGTCCTTCATTATCACAAATCTTCTTGTTGCATTGTACAATTCATCCTATAAACACATAATATTATAAATAGTAATAATAGAAATGATGCTACTGTCTACAAATAATTCCAAAAATCTATTTTTAGAAATAAACAACATATTTTAGATAGGTATAGTTCATTGATCATTTGCAATTATCTGTTATATTGAATGCTAAAACCATTAAAAAGTAAGTGAGTTGAGCACAGAAAAGTGTGCACTGTTGTGTATTCCCATACAAAATATATAGAAGAAGAACATTTTGATAGTTCTTGTGTGGAGTGGCATGTACCCTATAATATGGATAAAAAATAATTTTCAATATGGAATAAACATTGAGTGCATGGTAAAATCATTACCAGTCCTTCTGGTCCATGCAGGGTGATGTTTGGTACTCCAACATCCTGCAATGTCAGAGACAAGCCAGGCAGTCCACCAATATTCTTCCATGTTTTGCTTGTGATGAATATGTGGTCCAAACGAGACAGCTTCACCTTATGCTCATGGGCCAACCTCTGAGTGCATTCTCCACAGTTGAATAAATACCTGGAATTTTATGTTTGCAAAATAATTAACTTTTAAACATTAATATTAAGTATAGACATATTGAAGAATTATTATATTATATAAATATATATAAGATTATAGAAAGTAATTGAAAGTCATGTAAACAAACCTGCCTTTGTGATGAAATACTTAATCAAGTTACCTGACTTGAGTTCTATAACTAAGTGTAAATATAGACTTACCTCTTCTGATCCGTGAACAAATAAAGTGTGTTAGGTGCTCCTCGTGCCCCTGACCCAAGCACTTGGAGATAAACTGTGCTAGGAGAATACTTTTCACTTCTCTTAGATATTTGCTGTCTTTGGCGCTGAGCCTCAGCTATTCTTGCAGAATTTGCTTTCGGCATATCGGCTAGAAATTCCAACAGTTTTTTAGTGCTGTTGCTCTTCAAACTGCGAACACTACATTGGCTAACTACTCGGAAACTAAACAATACACTTTTACCGTACATGTGTTTTGAGGTTATTTTATTTGGAAAAGTTTACGAGCATTCATCAGGAATTTTATGGAAAAACAGTATTTTTGGCATAAAACATAACTATTTACTTATTGGTTAGTCTGACACATTTTCAGATTTAGAACATTTTTTGAGTTTTCTTCCGACATAACTCTATCATTATTTTGACAGAATGACACAGTGTAGACAGACGGGTAGTTTGACAGACAGCACTGCAGACAGGGCACAGGGCAGCTGATTGTAGAGCCGATTCTGTTTTTGAAGACAAGTGTCCTTGTCCGGACCGGAACCTGCAAGCATTGGCCGTCCCGTCCGTACTTTCATCTTATGTTGACTTTTTTAAACATTACGTTCGGACTACTCAAATAAGAGAACACAAGTCATGCATGTCACGATCAATATTTTTATTTTTTTCATGAAAGTAGACTGATGGCCATGTTGTTTTTCTTTTGTTTAATAGAATTAACCCTTTCAGTGTTACCACGGCTTGTAATAACATTGAAACGAATATAGTAGGATTTTTTTATATCAGACCTGCAACACCGGTTTAGAAAAATCAAAAATGGCGTTCTGTACAGCTGTGGGTTGCGCAATTTTATTGTAAAATGTGCATGAAAGAAATAAGGAATATTAAGTTTTAAGTGAAAAAATCAATCTAGCTAACGGACATGTTATTTATACTCAGTTTTTAATGTAAATATCCCATAGTGTAGTGATATATCAATCAAAGTGCAAATCTGTCGTGGACCGTGTATTTTTTGTGTTGTGGTGATGTATTAAAATTATAAATAATGAAACGGAAAATAACGCGGCTGTGTAAATAATGTTCCAATGATGGGCTTGTTATGGGTAGTGTTCTTCGTGGCCTTGACCGGCTCACATTTTGGATATGGATTACCAATTGGACCAACGCCGCAAACCTACCCTTATGGTGAGTCATTTCAATAACAAAAATATCATGTTTATCTGTAAATAAACATTGTTACTATGTTAAGATAACGCTGAACAAACCTAGCATCAAGATTAGAGATCTTTACTACGCATTAAATTAGTAAAAATAATTTAAAATAATGTGTTGAGTCTGAGTAGACATTATTTTTGTCTTTTGAGGGTAGATTTTCATTACACACTTAGGGAATTAAAATGAATAAAGCACATATTTGCACCAACCTATTTGTATCATCCTAACTAGGATCCTGTTTACTTCTTGTCATGTTTTTTTGCAAATTAGTAATTTATCTTAAGACAATGTAAAAGCTTTAAATCACAATTAAATATTAATTACTGACTAGTAGGCTGAGATCGATATAGGTAGATTGATTTGAGGTCAATGACAGCAAACATTGATATTAATATGAACATGCCTCCGGTATTTGGAATCTCAAAAGTATTACAACTTAAATGGTATTCTAGTCGTAAAAATAAGAAGAAAGTTGTGTAAAGTGACAAACCAAGTAATATAACAATCTTCCCTTTCACTCACTCAACTGCATTCCATTTCATCTAGCACATACTACTCACATTTCCACATAAAAAGTACAGGAGCTAGATTCAGCATCATGTTGGCATGACCTAATAAGTCAAAATGTAAGCACATAATTATATTTTTAACACCATGTTAACCTGTCGAACCCCATAAGACCCGCAGGCGGTTTGATATCAATATTTTTTTTTAGTTTGGTTACATGATAATGTGAAGGTTTAAAGCAAATAAATATTTCTGATTTGGTACAATATTTATATAGCAAGCATTGTTTGTATGTATTTAATGTTGATGTTTCAGTTGTAACTCTTAAATGACTAATGAAAAAATGATAGTTTATGAAACATACTAGCTGTTGCCCGCGACTTTGTACGCGTGGACTCGATGATACAAAATATTTTATACTCCCGTCGCCATCCAGCTATCATGATCTCTTAGTCTACCATGTCATAAGGAGACATGGAAGATATAAGATATACAGGATGCTTATTTCAATCCGAGTGGTATTTTCAGAAGTGATTATGTACCTTATACTGATCATGAATCACTAAAAAAACAGACTTCGAAAAAAAATTAATTTAATTATTAAATTGTCACGATTTTCATAATAGTCCCAATTCGATTCCGGAATCGGGCCCAACACTCGCCGAACGAATGTTTTGACGCGCTCACTACAATACATACAAAGGATTAGCGCGCGCGCCTGGCGCCCGGGCGGCGCCTGTGATCGGGAGCCGCCACTATTGGCGTCTTTGTCACACTTACTTCGGCCCAACTCAGTTGTAACGAAAACATCGCGAATTCAACTCGTCCGTGTGTTTTTTTCAAAATGACGCAAAACTATTCTAACGTTGAGCTAGTTGATGAGCAATGAGCACTGGTGGACCCACCGTGACCACAACCCACACGTCACCAAGAGAGACTCATTTTTACATCGCTTTAGTCTCAATGTGTGGGCTGGGATAGTGGGTAATCACCTGTTGGGACCTTACTTCATCGAAGGCCGCTTCACCAGTGTTACATACCCGGGACTGCTAGAAAACGTCGTTGAAGAGATGTAAGAAGACATACCATTGTCTCTCCATTATAAGTTCATAACCTTTTCTACCAACACGACGAACCACCGCCTTATTACGGTCTTCAAGTGCGTGACTACCTGAATCGTATATTCGGAAGTCAGTGGATCGGGCATGGTGGACCTTTGAACATTTAGTAAGGTTAGTGCAAATAAAAGTGTACATAAAACTAGGTAGGTATTAAGATAAATTGTTGTAAATAAGTTGATTCCACATTTTTAACTACGCCAAAAATACTCAGGGTTCACGACATTTAATTACTTTTAGATATTTAATTTTGAAAAGGTTAAGGCCTAGTGAAAATTAACATACCTATCGAAAGCTCAGGGTTCGGTTCCCGGTTTATTGTCCGAATTCACTAAAGCGATGTTACAAGATGACTTTTGTCTCATTCATTAATACAACTTAAACTAGGTATTCAATTTTAAAAAGTTAGCTTAGCCTAGTACAAAAAGTTCCGGGTTCGATTCCCGGTTGATCACTCGAATCGAGTTACAGACTTCACTTTGCAT
Source organism: Pyrausta nigrata (assembly GCA_949316185.1). Classification (NCBI taxonomy): domain Eukaryota; kingdom Metazoa; phylum Arthropoda; class Insecta; order Lepidoptera; family Crambidae; genus Pyrausta; species Pyrausta nigrata. The sequence continues at coordinate 4,201,209 of OX438943.1, forward strand.
CAATAAACAATAAACCAATTAATTTTAAAAAGGTTAGGTTAGCAATGTAAAGAGGTATTGAAAGTTCGGGGTTCGATTCCCGATTGATCTCCCGTATCCAGTAATAATCGTGCTCAATAAGATACAGACGACTTTCACGTCATTGTCATATTCAATTTTAAAAGGGTTTGGGTTAGTGTTGATTAAGATATTGAAAGCTCAGGGACCAATTTCTAATTGATTGCCCAAACTCAGTGTATTGAATTCATAGGTGTCATACGGTACAAATAAATTTTAGGTATGTTTGTCGGTCCTAAGCCTGTTAAAAGTAGGAAGGGAAATTTGGTATCAACTAATCGAAGTACGTGAGATCAGTTGTTTTACAAATAGCTATTTACACATTTAGGAACAACGCAGACGTCAGATAAAAGTCAGCAAGGAGATACTAGCTGAGTAGATAAGTACCTATCGCCCGTCGTACAGTGCAAACCTATCGCACAGTACAGTAAGGGTTTTACAAAAAAATATCGTTTATAATTTCATTTTATTTTTCTCGTATTAATTGGTTAATAATGCGTGTTTTGTAAGTGATCATAAGTCGTTATACTAAATATCGCTCGGATTGAAATAAGCACCCTGTATAGAAGAGAGAAATGAAAAATCAAGGTAAATTTTTTGAAAGGTTACTATCACCTCGCCATCCTCCTCTGGTAAGAAAATTTCGCATGGCAGTGACACCGACTCTAAAACTAAATTTTGTCGTATATCTTTCTTAGTAAAGTGTAAAGGATTTTTTTTAACTTTTTAGTTTACTTTATTGAAGGCAGCTTTATTCGTTTGTAAAAAATATAGGTAACTTTAGTTTAAGTGTTCAGAAAATAGTCAGACTTAAACCATACCGCAATAGATGAATGCGGTTTAGCATTTATTTATTGTGTCCCTACCTAGCCTACTCAAAGGTCGGTTTGTAAGTCACTACTATCGTAAATTAAATCAAATTTCACTTACAAAAATCAATCGACTGTGTCATCCGGTGGGACTCGAACCCACGTCCCTTCGCTATCCGGGCGAGTGCTCTTACCAACTAAGCTACGGAGGACGTTAGTCAGCCGACGAATTTTGTAAGTGCTTGCTACGCCAGTGAGCCGGCGTTCGATTTCATCAATACTTGGGGAATGTACCCGCATGTATCCAATGGAAATATTTTTACAAATATTTAACCATCAGTTAAGATGAAATCAGCTTTAACTTATTATATTTTTATAACTTAAGCAATTATTTTGCAAGTTTTTACGAAATTAAATCAAATTTCACATACAAAAATCAATTGACTGTGTCATCCGGTGGGACTCGAACTATCGTAAAGTTATTACTACTATCGTAAAGTTATTATTATAATTAGAATCCTCTCGTACGAGGGTCAAACTGAAAGTTCTTAGAACTGGCCACTTATAAACAATATAATAAAAAAAATATTCTAAAATTTGAAAATAGAACTCTTTGCCAATATTACTGAGTATATATTTCATTCATTTGTCATTTGTTTTACGACTTGGCGGCAAATTGAAAATTGTCTGTGTCACGTCAAAATGAATTTAACACGAGAAAATTTTCGTGCAATGATTTTTTATGACTTTCGATGTCATTTAAGTCAACAAGAAAGTTATGATAGACTACGATTGGCCTTTCACGATGAAGCCCCATCTCGTGCGACTGTTTACAACTGGTTTAATGAGTTTAAACGTGGTCGCACTAATCTCACTGATGATGTACGTGAGGGACGGCCTTCTACGGCGACGACTGAAAATAACATCTGTGTTGTGCGGCGTATGATAGAGACTGACAAAAGAGTGACCTATCAGCAGATTCGGACAAGCTTAGGCATCGGTATGAGTCAAGTGCACAAAATCCTCCACGAACATTTAGCGGTCAGGAAGCTTTGCGCCCGGTGGATACCTCATAATTTGACTAAGGCTCAAAAACTCCATCGTGTGGATTGGTGCCGTAAAATGATTGAAAGATTTAACGGAGGTGACTCAAATGCTGTGTTCGACATACTAACAGGTGACGAAAGCTGGATTTACTGTTATGATCCTGAAACCAAAAGACAATCTGCTCAGTGGGTGTTTCCTTTCGAGGAGTTGCCAACTAAAGTGAAGAGAGATCGAAGTGCGGGAAAAAAAATGGTGGCCTCGTTCTTTGGAAGGATAGGTCATTTCGCAACAATTGTGTTAGAGGATCAAAAAACAGTTTCTGCAGAATGGTACACTACCAATTGTTTGCCACTTGTCTTGGAAAAAGTTCGAGAGAAACGACCTCGCAGTAGGATCCTCCTTCACCACGACAACGCCTCGTCGCACACCGCCAAGCGAACGATCGACTATTTGGCGACATCAAACGTTGAATTACTGGGTCACCCGCCGTATAGCCCCGACCTCGCGCCTTGTGATTTTTATTTATTTCCAAAAATTAAAGAAAAACTTAAAGGAAAGCGGTTTATGAATGCTGAAGAAGCGGTGGCTGCGTATCGCGATGCCATTGAAGAGACCCCTAAGGACGAGTGGGCAAAGTGCTTTTCCCAGTGGTTCCATCGCATGCAGCGGTGTATTGACGTCAATGGACAATATTTTGAAAAGATATAATAAAACTAATAACTGGCTAATGTAATCAGTTTTTGATTTTCTAAGAACTTTCAGTTTGACCCTCGTATCCCACTGCAGGGCAAAGGCCTCCCTACCCTACCCTTTCTCTTGTAACATAAAGTAAGTAAGACTATTCTTACACTCGTAGTTCAATTTCCGTTAGTTAGTGATAATAAAGTAACTTAACAAAATTTCGACAAACTGTCTGCGGTGTAAGTATCCACAAACTACTTAGCGTTAAGGTCAGCACCAGCAAATTATGACTCCGAAATGTAAACGCTTAAATACCTAAATTAATGCTAATTTGCTACAGCAAATACATGCTATACATGCCTATAAAATCTGAAGGATTCTCTCGATTTCTCCAGGTTTCCGTCACCAGATCGTAACTTGGAGACAGTAGGGTTACCTTTCGAGTTTGAAAATCAGTCTGAAGTAATTTAGCATTTTAATTTCTCCAGACCTTCAATTTGTGTAAGTCAATAGAAAATGCTTATTACGCTGAACAATGTTCACAACGGCGCTCTATTCATATCTCATATCTTAGTCGAGCTGAGCTGCTAGGGTTCTATATCAGTTGCTCCAGACCTTCAATTTGTGTAGGTAAATAGAAAATGCTTATCGCGCTGAACAATGTTCCCTGAAACGCTCTAATCATATCTCTTATAGTTGAGCTGAGCTGCTAGGGTTCTAGATCAGTTGGTTCAGACCTTCAATTTGTGTGCGTCAATAGAAAATGCTCATCACGCTGAATAACTTTTCTTAAGGCGCTGCTTTCATATCTCTCTTAGTTTAAGTGTACTGCTAAGGTTCCACGTCAGGTACTCCGATCTTCAAAATAAGTTATAGCCTAGTGTTTACTACAATATTTTGAATTGTTTGTGTACCCTATTGATACTACGCCGCGCACACTCACACGCATACCTGCCTTATTTTTATTTGTTTAAAACGTACCGTGAGAACCCCGAAGATCGAGTCGACATCGAGACGTTCCCTATGACACATGTACTAGACTGACCAGAGTGCTTTCGCCGCGTGTGTATCCTGTGAAGCTCCTTACAGACATTTCGAGTGATTGTGGCCTGTGAAATGATACCTGAACCCAGAAAGCTGATGCGGCAAGTACCTAGCTATAAGTGCTCAGACCTGACTGATTTTCCACCTATCATTGTCGCCTTCCACGTGTAATCCACTGCCTAAACTCTCAAACATTTTGGTATTTAATTTTGATTATTAAATTAACTGTCTTAAATGAAAAGGATACAATGCCCGGGGAATTAATCGCTTGAACATTACCTATTCCACGAACAGCAACTGGAGAAGGAATGATAGGTAAGTTCATGTGGTCAACAACAAGCTCAGTAGTAAGAAGGCAGCCCTGAGCACCAGTGTTACATAAGGCACGCGCTTCCACATAATATCCAGACGAGGTTTTAACATGAATCAAGGCCGTAGGTAAAAGAACGAGAGAATTGCAAGGTAAAGATGTAAAAGCGGGTATAGAAGGGGGGCTATCTAGTCAGAATTGTGGGGCCTCATTGTACTTATAATGAAATGCACGTTCATCCTGGGTTCTTTGACCTAGAGGGGCATTATAAGTACGGTTACCGTTGGGTGTAGGTGGGGATCGCCCGCCCGAACGGGGAGGTGATGCTCTACGGGAATCACGAGGGGGCGGGGTACGAACACGGTGCCATTCAGTACGTGGGGGTGACACACGGTCCGTTAAGTGACTTTGTAGAGATTGCCGCGGTTGGTTAGAAGCTAAGGCCGCGACGTCTCGGTATGAGTGCTCGCGATCGTAATTCACAGGAGAGGAGTCATTATAACACAGTGACGTGTGATGACTGGAACGGCGGCACGTGCGACAGCGATAATTTCGCGTACATTGGGATATGGAGTGTTTATCCAGGCATCGATAGCACAGTCGGGCTTCTTTTACAAAAGTAACACGTTGACGTGTAGGAAGGCGAACAAAATCGGGACACTCGCGCAAGTAATGCGAAGTACTATTCCAAAGGCGACATTTAGATGTCGTCGCAAAGGTAACAAAGACTCTTGGAGGAGGTGGGGAACGCGCGTTAGGTTTAGGCAAACGAGGGGAGCTCACAGTAGGGGGGGTAGTAGTGTCAACGACAGAAGCACTACCTACATTGTCGTGGTGCCTACATTCATCCTCAAGAAAGGTAATAAGATGATCAAAAGTAGGGAGGTGATTAGGATTATCGCCATAACGACGTTTAAATCTCGATTTTAACTCTGAAGGCAGTTTAGCAAGGCATAGGTGAACTAATAGGTATGACCAATGTTTAACAGGAAGTTCCAATCTCTCTAAGCATCGATAAGTCGAAAGCAGGGGGTTCAGGAACGACACACGCAACCCGGAAAGTTTAGGCGTTAAAATAGGGAGCATCAATATTTGAGCTATGTGGGTATCCGCTAAAACACGAAGGTTATGGTACCTACGTTTTAGGAGGTCACGGGCCACGGTGTAATTGCCCGCCTCAATCTTGAGGTGTTGTATCAATCGACGAGGTTCATCCGATAAGGCTCCTACTAAATAGTGTAGCTTCAAAGTCGGGGTAAGGGTAGGCTGGTTGTCCACCACGCTATCAAACTAGTCTATAAAACTGATCCAACTATCGGGACGGCCATCAAACTTAGGTATAGGTAGGTCAGGCAATTTACTAGCCGAGTTATCAATAGCCAGGGATTTATTCTCCTTGAAGGGGGTGCTAGTACAGGACGTCTCAAATTGGTGAGGTCGTATTTCGTCTAACTTAATTTTTAAGTCGTCTACTTTGTCCCTTACTACGCGCATCTCGTTCTTAACTTGTACATATTCTTGTTCATAAATCGCAGGATCGAGATTACCTAACAGCTTGGAACAAGCGGCAGAAAACTTATCGCACATAAGTGGCAGGTCGGAAAGCCGCGCTCGCATACGATTGGAGGAAAAGGTCTCAAGAACTCGGTGGGAATCATCAACCCAGTCACTAATATAACGGAGTTCACCTATAGCTTCACGGTATTCAGCTGTATCCGAGTAAAGTACGGCCCTTACGGTCTCGTTGCCGGTTTCGGTATCCGACATTTTATTTACTTTAAATCGCAGGAAACAAGGTAGGTAAATTAAACTCAAAAAAGATTCCAAAAGGATGCGTAAAGGAACAAATAGTAAGGGACGGCGCAGATGCACCGGGTATGGCAAACGTAACTCGTAAACAACTCACACGCGGTCACGCGGTAATGGCGTGATCAATAGGGAAACAAAGCGCTCGCGCACCTCACTTGCACTCAAAGGGTAGGTAATTAACGCGTTAATCGATTTAATCGACACTTATGTAAAAGGGGTTGTACTTGAATGGTATTAAGGAATTTACTGTAAATAGGTTAGGTATATGACGAGACGTTTTCTTCAAATTACAAAGGAAAGTAGCAAATAAATAACTCTCAATTAAACAAATTACGTTACTAATAAGGGGTCCTAATAAAAAACTACGCTCTGCTACCAGAATGTTTGAGAGTTTAGGCAGTAGATTACACGTGGAGGGCGACAATGATAGGTGGAAAATTAGTCAGGTCTAAACACTTATAGCTAGGTACTTGCCACATCTCGCTTTCAGGGTTTAGGTATCACTTCACAGGCCACAATCACTCGAAATGTCTGTAAGGAGTTTCACAGGACACACACGCGGCGAAAGCGCTCTGGTCAGTCTAGTACATGTGTCATAGGGAACGTCTCGATGTCGACTCGATCGTCGGGGTTCTCACGGTACGTTTTAAACAAATAGAAATAGGGCAGGTATGCGTGTGAGTGTGCGCGGCGTAGTATCAATATGGTACACAAACAAATCAAAATATTGTAGTAAACACGGCGATTCCATAATCTTGAGAAGCGTTTGCAAGCCAATCCTAATTTTCGAGAGATATATATTTTCTTTATGCGCGAGTACCTTGACCTAAACCATATGTCCCTTTCTTCATATGACTCGACCCGGGAACATTATTTTATCCCTCATCATGGAATTTTTAAGTCCGTTAGTGACAAAATACGTGTTGTGTTCGATGGTAGTAGTCCTACGTCCTCTAAAGTGTCCCTGAATCAATGTTTACATACAGGCCCTAAGCTTCAGCGAGATATTTCTTACATTCTCCTAAATTTCCGAAGGCACGAGGTAGTGTTTGTAACAGATATTCGTATGATGTTTCGTATGACTTGGGTACATCCTGATGATAGGAGGTACCAACTTGTGCTTTGGCGTGAGGATCCCTCTCAGCCACTTCTTGCCTATGAACTTAACACCAATACCTATGGTCTTCGTTCCAGTCCATTCATTGCAATTCGTGCCCTTCTTGAGCTCGCTGAACAAGAGAGACTTACCTTCCCTCGAGCTGCTGAAGTCCTTGAGAGAGATATTTATGTCGACGATTGTTTTACTGGTGCTGATACTATTGCGTCTGCCCGGGCTTTGAAAACTGAGCTTATAGGAATAATGGCCTCTGGTGGTTATGAACTCCGTAAGTGGATTAGTAACAGGCCCGAGCTCCTAGATGATATGCCCCCGGATCATTTGCAACTTCCTCATTCATTCTCAGACCCAGATAATTCGTCAGACTGTCGCTATTTACCTCCTTTTCTGATGAACTTGATCGCTTACGGCGTGGCGATCCTATCATTAACTCCCTGAGAAAATTAAATTTATTTCTGGATGACGGAGACCTAATTCGAGTTGGAGACCGATTACGAAACTCCGATCTATCCTTTGATGCGCGCCATCCCCTTCTTCTACCTAAGAATGGTAATTTCGTGAACATCCTTATTTCACATTACCATCGCGAGAATGCTCATGCAGGTGTTAATGCAATTCTTGCCATGTTAAATAGAGAGTTTTGGATCTTGTCTGCACGCAGAGCTATTCAGCATGTGATTTTTAAATGCCTTCCCTGTTATCGTCTCAAGGCGGCTGTATCTCAACCCTTCATGGGTGACCTACCTAAAGACCGCGTCACGGCTGCTAGACCGTTTGACGGTGTAGGTACCGATTTTGCAGGACCCTTTTTTACCAAAATCCAGGCCTATAGGAACAAAAGGTTAGTGAAAAGTTACCTGTGTGTATTTGTCTGCCTTTCCACTAAAGCCGTTCTTCACCTTGAGGTTGTGTCAGACCTAACTACTGAAGCCTTCATTGCGGCCTTTTCCCGATTCGTGTCGCGTCGTGGTGTACCTCGCCTAATTCGATCTGATTGCGGTCGAAATTACATCGGTGCTAACAATTACCTGAAGGAGTTAGAGTGTTTCCTGTCTCAAAACCAGGCGGTTATTGGTTCTGAGCTTTTAAAGCGGAACATATCCTGGGTTTGCGATCCTCCTGTTTGCCCTCATTGGGGAGGTCTTTTTGAAGCTGCGGTTAAATCGGCGAAATCGCACCTAAAACGAGTAGTAGGCGATACCCCCCTTACGTTTGAAGAGCTGACCACTGTTTTTGCTAAAATTGAAGCAGTTTTAAATTCACGCCCATTGTGCCCACTTTCTCCGGACCCTAATGATGTCGAAGTGTTGACTCCCGGCCATTTCTTGATTGGACAACCCTTAACTGCACTTCCGGAGTACCCTTATAAAGACGTGAAATTGCATCGCCTTACACGGTTTCAGCTAATCCAACAAATTACCCAGCACTTTTGGTCTCGCTGGCATTTAGAATACTTAAATACATTACAAATTAGAAATAAATGGACCTCTCCTTGTGATGAGCTAGTACTCATAAAAGATGACAACCTTCCCCCTTTGCAGTGGCGTCGTGGACGCATTATTAATTTATACCCTGGCCAAGACCAAGTTGTCCGTGTGGTAGATGTTAAAACTCCTACCGGTAGCCTAAAGAGATCTTTGACGAAATTAGTTCGTCTTCCTGTCGAGTGAACTTCCTTTCCCTTAGCTTCCTAACCTTCTCGTAAACACTTGACGTGTTTAGGGCGGGCGATATGTTTACTACAATATTTTGATTTGTTTGTTTACCCTATTGATACTACGCCGCGCACACTCACACGCATACCTGCCTTATTTTTATTTGTTTAAAACGTACCGTGAGAACCCCAAAGATCGAGTCGACATCGAGACGTTCCCTATGACACATGTACTAGACTGACCAGAGTGCTTTCGCCGCGTGTGTATCCTGTGAAGCTCCTTACAGACATTTCGAGTGATTGTGGCCCGTGAAGTGATACCTGAACCTATACGTGCTCAGACCTGACTGATTTTCCACCTATCATTGTCGCCCTCCACGTGTAATCCACTGCCTAAACTCTCAAACACCTAGTATTTGCCCAGACTTAATAGCTTCACAATAAAAAAACAGACAAAAAAATATAAAGTTGTAGATTCCTTTTCTGTTACTATTTTAACATCACCCTCAATTAGTTTTTGGTAAAAATACTCAATGTACAGACGCATCGGTTTTACAGTTTTATTATATGTATAGATGAGGCACATTAATTGTTGAATACAATTACAGGGTTAATATTTTTTTCAAACTTCTACTATTAAAAGTTATAATAAAAACATAAGCCATGGTTCTTTTAACAATTAAGAATATAACAGTCAGGTGCATTTGAGTCCAGCAGAGGGTTTTGCATAACTACTTTGTTGCTAGATAAAAAAATATGTCTATTTAGACGGTCTAGCAACTTTGTCCCATGTCAGGATTACCATTTGATGTCAAGATACGGGAAGTTGTGTTAGATATTTCAGAAAAACTTTTTAAATATATATATATAATACCACTGCAACGGACTCCCAAAAAAAATCAAAAAGATACCAAGAATCTACAGTAAAATTTCTCCTTAACATCTCAAGGATCATGAGACTGCGGGCATCCTGATTATTTTATGTTGCGTCATCTCTAATCAATACTTCATGCTTTACATTCACCCTCTATGTTCTAACTAATGTTGCTTCATAAATTGGGTGACATAGGGACTTTTCTAGCAGGATTATACTGGCGGGGAATTACCTATGAACTATAAATTCAATTCTATGAATAGCGAAATCGCCAATATTTACAGTTAAATAACAACTATATTGGTACAATCTTAGTTTGGTTGAATAAATTACCAATCGCAAAAATAATGTTTTATTTAATTACAAAGCCAATAAAAGTTCAAAAATATAACTAAGCAATAGCATTGACTCAGATTTTAATTTTTTATCCATTCATTTGCCTGGAAAAGTAGTTTTAAACCTTGTTCTTTTCTTATTGTTATAATAATGTCCTCCTAGCTGAATTTCGACTACGGCGTCCTTCACTCTCATAATTCGGTGAGACGGCAGTCCGACATGACCGTAGAGAGATTAGGCGCAGGACTAACGACTTAACGTGCTTTCCGAGGCACGGGAGTGTTAACACCACCAACTTCCTGACTCCGGAGCTGTGTCTGAGTTTTTTCAAGACAGAAAAACCCAACACTCTCGGCCCGACTCTGGATTCGAACCCGGGATACACCAACGAGGCAGTCTCTTAGACTTATTGTTTTATACAATGTTTAAAACTTGTTTTATTCTGTTTTAAATGTGGGTAAAAATCAGGATTTAAATTCAAACTGTTTTAATCATGCCAACCCTGACTGGTATAGAATGCTTTTGCCATTTGTAATAAGCTATGTGCAAGTTTAACAAATACTAAATAGTCCCTTTGCCGAAGGTTAGCTTTTGAATGTTACCGGGATACTATAACTTAATAGTTAGTAGTCAAAAGCCACTTAGAACATAATTGACAGACATTTGACTGCTTTATGGTTAGCGATGATGCGGTTGAGGGTAGGTCATGTCTGTCTAGAAACAGCCTATTTACTCTTTTCTTAAGGAATCCAAATCATAGTGTTTAGGAAACACAAGTTAGAGCGAAATGGCTCGAGGAAACCCCCCAAAAATGGCTACTTGGTCCTGCCAACCGACAAGGTAGAATTATGGGATTTTGCGTCAGGTGGCTGGCCAGTCTTTCATAGTTGGCTAAACTGCTACTTGGGCCTCCTACGTCCTATAGTCGGCCAACGGCGGCACTGTGCTTTGGATACCGCTACCCTCCGAAGTCAGGCACCCGATGCAGCACAGACAAGCAGTTGAATCTAGTTACTCGAAGCACCCTAACGTCAACTACCCAGCCCCATTCCCCCTATGGCTACTTCAGGCCTCGCGAAAGAACACGGTATGTTTGGCGTCGCGTGTCTGAAGGGTGGTGGGTGACCAGCTACGGCTGAAGCCTGCCACCGGATAGGGCACTGTCCGTTTAACACTTCCCTACAACTCATTGAATCTGGAGTCATAAAGCCTATAAAAGGCCTCGCCTACAGACGCGGACAGCATTGAACCCCAGAATCTTTCCCTGTTTCGTTAATTTAGGATGGCGCACTGTATTTTCTCTTCTTTGTAATCCTATCCTATCACTCGTCACCGATTCTTTAAAATCCAGGCATTTTTTAGGGTTCCGTAGTCCTGACAAGGAACCCTTATAGTTTCGTCATTTGCGTCTGTTTGCGAGGTAAGAGCCCGCATGTACTATAAAGCTGTTATATTGTGGGTCTATGTAGGTATACCAATTACGCCGACACAGTGGTAGAATAAAATTTTGGAAAATATTTTTTTAGGGTAGCTCCCCTACATGTGAAGTAAGTTTCTTTTCGTCGTCTACCCCATTTTCAAATGACAAAGGTGTTTCTAACACTATTTTTCGATTTAATGATCCATTTACTAAATATGAAACTAAAGTGACTAAGATGAAAGTAGATAATGGTACGGAATCCTTCGTGAGCGAGTCCGACTCGCACTTGACCTGTTTTTTAAGATGATATTTTTATGCTTGCCGCAGATGGAAACAGAGCGCCGGCGCCCCCGGGCTGGGGCGCCCCGGGCGGGCTGTACGCGGCGGTGCCGGCGCTGGCGCTGTTGGTCACCGCGGTCGGATTGCTGCTCGGCTGCACCTGGTGCTACAGGCATAAAGACTGCAAGGTAAGTTTCACTTCACTATAAAGATCCTGTTAAAATGGGCCATTAGGAGATAGGTATGACGATTATTGTCCTCAGTCCTTAAATTATTATTGAAGAGCATTGTAACTAAATGTCAATGTGAATGCAACAGTTAACATTTTTATTTTAAAACTAGTGGTTCCCCGCGACTTCGCCTGCAAGAGTTGGATTTTCCATATAAATTTTCGGGGGATGAAAGTTTTTCACCCCCTTAATGTTTTATATCGCGATAAAATGTAGCCTTGTCCGGTCCAGGTTCTCGAACTGTCTCCATACCAAATTTCTTCTCAATCCGTTCTGTGATTTTAACGTCAAGAGGTAACAGACAGACAGACAGACACACTTTCGCGTTTATAATATTAGTATGGATAAACCTATCATATTGAAACTCTAAGCAAAAATATTATATGGCATTAGGTGCTATTGCGAGATTCGTTCCTTTCTTTTTGATATTATATCACATTCTTAAAATATAGCAAGAGTTATGGTAATTTTTTACAGTCACCTCACAACAAGCATTTAAAAATGAATAACATTTAGCTTCTTAACAAAATTAACTACACTGTTAATAAAATCAGTGGTGCAGCAGTTAATTTCACTCTAATTGTTTTTACATGTCCATAACTTTAATGCTGTGCTTTCATTTATGTTATATGCAAAATAGTAAAAAAATAACTAAACAATCACCATTTCTATTTAATTGTTACTGCAAGTAAAACTTCCATATATTTAAATTAATCACAATCACGAATAATGTGGGGGATTCTCTGCATTAATGTATGTATTGGAGAACATTGATTATTTTGTTTTATCATCATTTTTAAATTTAAGTTTGGAGGTCAGAATGTAGAAACCGATACGGTCTTGAGCCGCTCTTTTTAGCTGGTCATAATAACGTAGATTAGTCCAGTCTTACCTTACCAACCTTTGTTTTATAAATACATCAAAATGACAATAAACTAGGTGAGTAAGCAGCATAATGTTATCATTTTTATTGCAAGTCAAGGTGAGAGAGAACTGGCCAGCGGCAGCGTCTATCCGAAGATTAGCGACAAACAAGGTCGCGAGTTTGCATTACATGCATTCAAGTAGCAGGTTTCACACAACTTTGCTATTTTAACGATTGTATGAAAAACACGTATAAGATTAAGAAAATGAGTCTATAAATGACTACGCCAGCCAAGTTGGTTTATAGGTATGTAAATACCTTAATCAATTAACTTATGAGTAATTATTGTATGTGAATGTAGATTGTAAATTCAAATCAGATTTGTTAGTCGTTCAGATACCTATACATAGAATGAATTTATTTTAGCCAAGTGGCCAATAGACCAGATATTAACAGCGTGTTGTTTAAGTTAACTATGATATAAGTGTAAGTATATTGTTACTATCATGCAATGCAATGTTGTAAACAATACCCTAAATAACTTATCTGTGAGGTCAAAACACTGGGCGCACCGCGCGTTCCTTTGCCAGTGACAAACTAAGCTATAGCATAGCATAAAATACCTACAGCATAGTATTATAAATTATTGTGGCATATAGAACCGAGCGAGCCAGCTCTACAACGATTGATTCTATCAGTTTATTTAACCCAATATCGTATTAAAAACTTAGAAGCGATGTAATGAATGATTTTGTATTCTGTGGTGTAATCCAAACAAAAATATGGTTTCACCAATCGCTGAAGAAAATTGATTAACCGTGGATCACAGTCCCTCCAAACCATTGAACGACAACCAACGAAAAATAAAATAACGCACTGAGTACCAGTGCGTTATTTTATTTTTTGTTTCGGTTTATCCAGAAAATGAACTAAGACAGTCGCTTCTGACAGCAGCACAATAGGGTGTTACCGATTAAAGCTACGATGCATATTTAATGAGAACATCATCCTAGCGTAGTGGGTAGCTAAGTGACGTTCGCTCCCTTGCAACGACTAATAAAAGTAGCAGTTGTATATCTAATCAGCGCTCGGGTCGGGTCGTTACACTCGCCGGCCGATGTTTTGATTCGGCCCGACCTACTCCGTCTGTAGATTTCATACAAAAATATTCTTCTATACAGGCTGTATGTATATTAAAAAGAGTAGTAAAGTTTGTATGTTTATTTGTAGGAAGTAATATCTGGATCCTATTAACCTATTTTAATATTCTTTTTACCCGTAGAAAGTTAACATTATTCTTAGGTGACATACCCTAGTGACTAGAATATGCCATCACGCGGAAGTAAGATACTTTTCGCGCCAAATTAGACTAAGAATAACTAATTAGTACCATTAAAAAGAGATTATGTTGATGAAATTTTAATTAGGAACTTGCTGCTGGCTAATGGATGGAAGTTATATTTGACGGTCCAGCGGCCGTCGGAATCGTTCCTCTTATTTTTTGTTGCGGTACAATTTATCATTATAGCTATAATGAAATGAAATCGGAATTTCACTAAAAATATTAGTAAAAATGCCGTGATAATTCGATAAACTTTCTGATTGGTCTTGTTAGATTTTAAAATGTCGATTTAATCCAACTTGCAAGTTTCATTGCAAGCTTATATGCCAAGAAGCGCCTCGAACCGCGATCAAACTTAACAACTCTATATCCAAAGCTCATGATCAGCTAGCAGGAGGTAACAACAACAGCATTAATTAATATACAACTTATGGTACTACAATTCACTATAGTTTATTTAACAACTTTGAATTATTAAAGAATGCCGAAAATATACTTACAGCTTACCTAGTAGATACGCATTATAGTTAACCATCATGGTTCAAAGCCTAACCTGCAGTTGATTCAAAAGGGAACATGTATCTTTCACAAAGGCATCTACAGTAGGCATTTGCCTTATTTATAAAGTTCCGTTGGCGATGACATAACGTGCAGTTAGATCATTCGCCTTCGCCCTGCGATAATCCAAAGGTGACACTCCCCTCCACGCCCACTGGAAGCAATTATTAATATTCCTGTTGCACAATCGACAATGTCTGACTCATCCAGGGTTGGGTCCTTGAGTTCATAGCTACAGTCACTACTTGGGACATGCATTATTCATATTTATGCAGTCACAAGACTCCCAAGTTATTTTTAGGAATTTTATATTATAGTGGTTGGAGTTGCTTTCATGAAAGCATTGCATCCAAATGGATTTGGATGAAATCCGAGACTACTAAAAGACGATAACTCCTAAGCATGAGCAAAATAACCAAACCACAATCTAGCCAGCATATTGGTATTTTGGCTGCTGTGCATTATGAATAGAACTTTGTCTGTGACATATTGTTTAAGACCCCACCTACTAACTGAGGCCATAACACGAGACATGAACCGTTGTAATCATTGTTTATATCAGCATACACGCATACCTTGGCTAATTTTAAGAACTTTATTGGTGACACGCATGTTCCACTGCTTGGCGGAGTGGACCGCCCAATTGCCCACCCACCTTAATTGTTTCTAATTACTCCAAAGTTCCTACTGCAAGACGATGTCCGTATTCGGGTCTACAACCGTCCCTGTCTGCCATACCAGCTTGGCAATAAAAGAGCGCGTTGGATAGATTTGAAATTATGACAACGTCTTACTGTAATGTAAGAGTAGGGCCTAAGATGCACAATGGTCTTGCTCCCGTGACGTGAGTCACAGGCGGGACAGCCCGCTCTGCTCGTACTCACCGCCTTTGATATTTGGCACCGCTGTGATGTTCTATTCTTTGCGATGATCCGCCCCGTACTTATCAAATGCGCTGCATAACTTAGTATCTTTGTTACTTGTCGTTCGACGGCTATTTGCAGTGTTAATGGCACGTTAATGGTCATTCGTCGATGATATACGAGTATTGCTCATTGTTGTTTTAATGTCGATTTGGTCAGACTATCTACGGTACTATCTATCTATCTACTATGCATAATACACTACTTAAATTGTGAATATTATGTAGAATGTTGGATTAATAGAGCTCTATACTGCATTCCTATTATACTATGTTTGGTGTATCGTTTGCCAAATTGAAATGGCGGATAAGGGGGGTTATTTGCTACCGTCTCAGTTTAAAAAAAAACCTAGCCCCTGTATATACAGTCGTGTGCATAGAATTAAGAACGCTTCATAATAATTCTGCACTTTTAACTTTAACGGCAGGAATTGAGAGTATTGTTTGTGTAAAATGCTATAAATGCATTTTAATAAAATTTTATCAAAATGATTTAAGGGATAATCATTTGATACAACCAATGATTAGATTAATTTATGCAATATTATTATCTCAATAATGATGATGACAGCTTGCTTTTGCAACGATATAAATAAAATGAACATGCGTAAACTCTGACCTTTGCAGAACCTCATCAATGCATAATATAATTGAAACATCGCAACTGAACTGCACGTCCTTGTTTACGCTTGTATTTTATGTATGCTGACTGGCTTTATTAACATATTCTACATAATCATACAAGCTGAAGCTTTACGCTCAGATTTTATTGATCAGTTTCTAAATAAGACGGTCGTCAGACTCGTCGTTGCAAACTTTACATCCGCCATTAGAATCATGACATTATGTTTAAGAACTACTATACTCGTAGTTAGCATCCTTCTTCTTCTTTAGTCACTATCTACCAATCGCTTGGTTTAGGCCTCCTTTAACCTTCTCCATTTATCCCTGTTTTGGTCAGTTAGGATCCAGTTGCTGCCCGCTATCTCATTTAAATCGTCTTTCCATCTCATTTGCGGTCTTCCCCTTGGTCTATTGTATCCGTATGGTCTGGAGACCATGATGATAACATGGATGTTAGGACTTCCTTGCACCAGGAATTTTCCTTCTCGCAAAGTTATAGCATCCAAACGCTATTAAATTAAAGAAACTACTTGCCAACGAGTCACAAGTACATTTACAAACATTATTATTTTTGCACTCATAATAATGAATCCCTATGTTGTTACTATGTTTTGCCACTAAATTTAATGGACAATGGTTTCGTTTCCCTGCAATTTACTCACAATTAGTAAGCAATTAGTAAAATTGGATGGTATCAATTCCCGTGCTCAGGTTAACGCTCAGCAGACATGACTCGGCTTTCTGAGCTTGATGCCGGGCCGGCTAGTAATAGGGCTCCGCCTAGATGACACGCCATAACACGCAAACATGATAAATGCTGGTTTTATTAACTATAAAAACATGTTTTGCTAATGAATCGTCACTAGAGTCATCCTGGTACTGGTTTAATGGTCATGTTCACAACACTAAATTCTGTGTTAGTTAATCCTACGACAGCTGATATGATAATACTTGAGTTTTTTAAAGTTTTTCTAAGCATCGTTTACTAAATCGGGACATATTATGCTCGATGGCATAACTTATATAGAAGCATTCCACTGCAAACGCCATAACGTTAATGACGAGTACAAGAAACGCGGATCATTTGCGAACGACCTGAGATAAGAGCAAATGGGCCATTCCGACCGATAGATGCCATTTCATGCGAGATCGATCAATGATGCTCTTTCACTACGATCGACTTAGGTAGAATGCGTAAAAACTTTTCGTCATAGTAGAAGATGGGATGGTCAGCATAAAGTTAAACGTGAGTTTTTAGAACGCTTAACGTCGTCGTTAGAAGTTTTATCTAATAATCCGAAGGGAGACAACGGCATAGGAAAATACACCATTTCTTGAGATACGACACTACTTTTTTTATTAGTAATATTACAACTATTTTGCGTGGAGCGTTCCTCTTACTCTTGTCTGAAATATTAAGTACATACTGTTAAAAGCTACACTAGATTGAGTCATACATATACTAAACAATTGAGCAAAGAAAAATCTGAGTTGAATTTTATCTGGCAATGAAATTATTTATGATTCAGCTCCGCCTACAATAACAAACTATTAGCGAACGACGCGTAAAAGCACACGCGTCAACGTCATTGCATACGCAAATGTAGGTGTTCTCATTAAATTACTCAGTGATTATTACGATGCATTTATTCGCCTGCAATCTGGATTTTAGTTAGTGTGATACCACACTTAAACTTTCTCAAGCTTAAGGTAGCCCCGAAATACATTTCTTTTCAAAACCTACAAACAAACCCATTCCACGTGAATTCCTTGCACGGTGGACTTTGAGATGCTTCACACTCAAAACCCTAGACTACGCGCGAGACATTCACACGACACAACAACTATTTAACATTTACATCTAGAAAACAGAAATATCCGCCTTATTTCCGAGGAATTGAGATTAATGCTCGTATTTCGTATTGTACGCTGAAGTTGGACGACTGACGATGCAGTGGCGCTTCTACTTGGCATAAAGCCCGGGGCTGGCACACCCCAGTGCCGTGCCTCACCCACGCTGTCATCGTTTCGCACCTCCCCCATTGCTACTCTTATTCACATACTCATTTAAAAAGAGCTCTCTACCCAGCAACCTATGTCATACAAAATTGCTATATCACTGATTACTTGCTGAGTAATGCAAACATTTGTAGAATGCTCTATGTGTGCCAACGTGAGTATTGTTTGAAGGTACTATCAGTGTTGAACATGTTAACGAATTATTTACTGTAGCCGATCTGGTCCCACGGTTTTCCTAGTTGCTATTTAATCGCCTTATATTACAGCTAACCTTAATAGCTGCGCAATTTGATATACTAATTTCTAGCCTTAATGAAGAAGAGTCTGCGTGCCACTAGGAGTTATTCATTTAAAATTAATCGGTAATTACGACATCTGAGTTATAATATGTCAACATGTCAAAGATGCTACGTATGGCCCCGCATACGTAGCATCTTTGAGATATTACATATTAACACCTTGACTGATAATATGTATGTAATGGTTTATTTATCAGATATATGAACACTATATTTAACTTTGAGGTAGTCTTACAGATTAGGCCGAATAACAATAAGCACATTCTCTTTAGCGCATTTCATTATATCATTGAGATAAACTTAGTTTTTTTTTAGTCTCAAACGTGCGGCGTAACAAATCCCATGATAATTTATGGTTAATAAATTAATGTGACAGCAAGTCGTAAATCCTACCATGAGTTTAAGAAGCAATAATTAAGCAATGAGGTGTGTCGTCATGTTTATTTATGTCGTGGCGCTTAATTAGCCCCATGAAAACGCTTGTTTGCGTTTAGTAGCAAGAAGATAATGCACACTGCGCCGGCTCACAGCGGCCTGGCGCTGACTCAAGCGATCGCTAATTACAATGTACCTACTACGCGAGCACGTGTGCCTGCTTAACCAGCTATGATATAAGCCGCGTACTGATATGATAACTCCACTCAATGGCTGCTTCTTGTCCGATATGAATCGACTGCTGTCTGTCCACGTTCAAAGGATGGAGCATGCGCAGAATGCACAATGTACCCTGACGCATACATTTGATAAGGATTGTAAAGGATCATTATGATTCATAAAAAGTATACGCTTCAGCTTTCGTATTGTCAATGCTCAATCTTAATATAACGAAGTTTATCCAACGATATTCATAAAATTAAATCACCTCTCAATAAAATGATAGGTAGTTTATTTAAACAAAGTAAATTAAATTTTGACTGCTGATCAGGGAAGGTCAAGCTATAGTTTTTTTTTACTCTACCTGGTTGTTGCCTCGAAGAATGTCAATGTCCACTATGCTATTTGAATAATTTTGGCAGCAACACGATGTCATTCATTATAAATCTATTTTTGTTCGGAATCCACAAAGTACATCAAGCGAAACTGCATGTAGTTAACATTCCTTTGATATTTTTCTTCTCACGATACTTACTAAGTCCAAAGCAACACGGATGACAAAGTATTAATGTACTGCAAACACCAGGCGTCATTTAAGATGATTCATGTTATTTACGAGAACATAAAACAATTAAGAAGCTATTCAGAAAAATGCATTTATGTGTTCGTTGTCTGGTTTTTCCTTGGACGATACAACAAATAATTAAATAATATTTGCTTCTGAAAAAATATATATTTTCTGATCCCTTATTATCGGTTCCCAAAACGTGTTACTCAATCGGTGTTGGGAACGTTTATACCATAGATCGTTGAATCTTTCAATACTATTTTTTCCTACTAGCTATTTACATGTGTCGAGACGAGTCAATAATAGTCGTAAGTAATAATTCACACCGCGTCATAGTTTCACACGTTTTGCCTGTGTTGTACCTGTACACTATACAGTGTATACACTTTCACACTTATTTGCATTGATCGTGCGCATCGCTATTATGTGTCTGTGTATAGTAACAGTTGTGTCCTCTACCTCCGCCGATTGTATTTTCAAACATTACGTTTTTTGTCATCATTTGTGGCGTTTTATCTTAAGCAAGAATACATTTTATACCAAAAACCTGATCGAGAGTTTAAATCAAAACTATAATAATAATAATAAATTGTTTCAACAAACACACCAATTACCTAGCCCCAAACTAAGCGTGAGCTTGTGCTATGGTGACTAGGATAACGGATAGACATACTTATATACATTTATAAACATCCATATGATCCATGACTTACAAATGCTCGTGCTCATCACACAAACAACTGCCCCTTGCGGGATTCGAACCCGCAACCGCTTGGTTTAGAAGTCCGGGGTGCGAACCACTACACCAAGACGGTTGTCAAAACACAATAACAACAAAACATCATAACTGAATGAAACTGTTCTCTGTTTTCATACAACTAAAGCTCTATTGCATCTATCACAAACCAGTAAAATAATGATTTGTCATATCTACCTACCTAATCGATTTTCGTCAATGTTACGTTTACTCCAAAGACTGAAAGACGCATCTTTATATTGTTTGTGACCATGTTGAATGATGCACCCAAAATATTTATCTATTTAATATTCTCCATATCAAAGTATAATAATTATCTGGTTCAATTTATTATTAATGTGTGTGTAACACACAAAAGTGAATTGAAACACAAGTAACTCTTTGATCTTCTTCTTATCATGACATGACCTCTCCTAGCAAATTCCTCCTTATTTCCAGTAGAAAGTATGTAAGTGCATCGTTTAGGTGCATGTTTTGTGTGGATTCAATCGTAAAGCGTTTTACAACTTCATTGTTGAAGACAGCGCGTCTATGGCGACACTCCGCAGTTCTTGCTAACTCCCCATAATCAGCGCATGGAGTTGTCACCCATTGTTGTTGACGCCACGGGAAAAGTATTCATTCAGTTATGATGTTTTGTTGTTATTGTGTAACCGCGGTTTCCGTGAATGTAAGGTCGGACAAGCCTCGCTTATATTGCACTATTATCGCGTTTTACTTCATTAAATAACTTTCATTGCCATTACAAATACAGATCTTTATACACAATTTCAAATCTAAACGATGACCTAATTTCTTATGATCATAAAATACCACATGCGCAATATAGCATGCATCTATTTATGAGTAATCTAGCCATCTGTGCGCTACTGGAGGGATTTAGATATTTTTTGACATTGTAGCTCATCGCTGTACAATTTACCTAAGATTTATGAAAAATAATGGTCTTAACCCTTGTTTTATGACCGAGTATCCGGAGTCTAAAACCGTAAAAAACGCCCTTTGCCACGTCTGATTTGGTATTCAACGCACCATGAAGCTCAATTCAATGTCATCCCATTCACTGAGACAACAATACGACCATCTCATCAATCGTTGGTTCATTCACAATTTTCGCATGTAACGTCATTTGGTAGGAAAGGCGTGTTCCTAATAAAAATAAAGTGGGCAGAAAAAGCCTATTCACTAACATCAGTCATGTTCGAGTTGACTCTATGTAGTTAGCTGTTATAAAACGTAACTTGTTGTTCTTTTATCTCACCTCTACTAATTTACTGAAGGAATTGATCTTGAAGTGTAGTAGTAATCTCGATTGTGCAGAATATCTTGGCTTTTGGTCCAGCTAGCCTAAGTTGTTGCCAACGTTGTCTATCATCGCCAGATATTTGTAATAGATCGAAATAATAATCTCTGGTCGAAATAACATACAGTTAGACGGTGGAGTACAGTAAGGAACCTGTGTGCAGGTAATACTAAGCCGGCTTCCTATTTTCTCATAATAGCTATGTTAATGTGAAACCGAGAAGGGAAATGTAATTTCGTAACAGCCAGTTGACTCCAAGGGAGGATGCTCTTCCTGGCTCGAGAATGGAATTGATTCTAGTAATGTTATAGGGCTTAATTTCTGGGGATTTCCGATCTGCTCGCCATTTAATCTATTGGGGATATTTCAATTTAGTTCTCTCGTTTTATTTTTGTTTTTTTAATTTCGTGAAATTTTTATTGTAACCGGCTTCTCTATGAAAAAAAAAACGTTTTTGCCGAAAAGTCGTATCGTTATAGCTACTCATTACCCATTTCTCAAATCATTTAAATTCTGACAGCGACTGATACTAATTTAATATGCAGAATTTAACAACGCCTCTACCAGCAACATCAGACCTCTTATGGATTTTAGCAAGCTATCTAATTTATCATCAGTTGCTTCGCTACAGTTCCTGTTAGTACGCCTATTATGTGGTGATATTTTGGGCTGACTCCAACTTTGCTCTTTTTTTCGTGGTCAGCGGTTGCTGCACTGTCCCCGTTCGCACGGGTTGCGTATCGGTGTGACGACAGCCGAGCCGACACAGGCGCGCGGTGTTCGGTTACAAATGGAATTTAAGCGAAAGTATCTCTTGTCTTTCAGTAGCTCGTTTTTGGTTAGAATAGAAAGGCGGCGATTTTAAAAGGTTTCCAACACCGAAAAGGAAACTATAGTTACGTGAAGTAATCAGGTCCCGGTCCAATGTTTATATGTTGATCCCGGAGACCCGGTTATCCTGGATTCAATCTTGAGTACGCGAGTGTGTATCAGAATTATAATCAAACATGAGTTTTGGTTACGATATTTCCGAAAGGTTGCCGTCGTTCTCCAAAAATAATGATTCATTGCTAGGTAGGTATTCAACGAGCTCCATCAGTATCGCGCCCAAAATGTTATCAATTAACTTTATATCGCCAATAACGTTACCATATCGTGCTAACATGCTATCCTCATGAGGCCGGCTAACCTGTCTGTATAATATTTTTATCGTCACTCGTATATTAATGGCAACAGTGGCATTTTATACACATTGATGGTATGATTTCAGCATTAAACTGCCAATAAAGTTCTCTGAAAATGTAGTTTCTTTGAAGAAATGGCTTACGCTACCTACACAGTATAAAAGAAAAGTCTTCTATATCTGGTTATTAAGTAAAGTCTTTAAATTACTTTTTATGTATTGCTGAATATGAAATGCAATTAGAAATGGCTTTGAGGCACTGACAAATGCATCAAACTAAAAATCTACTGAACTCTGTGGGATTGTACTGTTTGCTGTATCTGTTTTCTCACCAGATTTGCACAGATATTTAACATAATTGTGTGAACAATACCCGTGCACAAAGTAATTACATAACAAGCAGAAAACTTCCACAGACATGAGTGATAAATTGTATTCGTTGCTTTACTCCATTAATACTGTTTCCGTGCAATCCTGCAGTTAATATGCAGTGTTACTATATTTATACGATTCACCAATCATACATATAACATTAGGAGTTAATAATATAATATCATTTTATTACATGTATATCCTCGTGATGTAGATGCACGACTATTTATAATGCGTATTATTGCATATCTTTCTCGATCAAGCTCGTATTTAGATGATTTTACCTAATGACGTATCTAATGATTAATGAAGTACATATATGTATGTAGATATTACTACTACAAAGTTCTGTGATGTTTGAATTCAGAGACATTAGGGTAAAAGAACTATCTACGCACCCGATTAGTTGTGCTATCAAAGATTTGCTCCTGTACGTAGTAATAGGTGGGTGTCGCGAAAACACCCGCAGGGCAATTTTTTCTCGTTAAAATCCACCCCAGGGCTCTGCTTTACAGAACCACTCCTTGTTTTAGCGCTCTTTCGCCTAATGGCGAAAGGCTGTGTCCCAGACGTAGACATAGCCAAAATTTGTAAAACAAAGGCTCTGAAGCTTGCTGTTTATTAACAGATATGTTACAATGTCAGTTGCCTAAATTAAAATCTCTCGTTTTAGTGAAAATAATATTTTATTTTAATTAAAAGCTGTGTAGTAGGTATTTGGTTTCAAACAAATACCTACAAAACAGCTTATAATAATAATAATTTACAGAAAATAAAAGCTTTTTATCAAATAACCGGTTCTCTATCCCTGCTAACGTTAAACTGTTTCCTTCCAAGAAACGTACACCGATTCCCGTCGGAATAATTATTTAGAAATTAAATTATATTTGTTAAATGCTCGAGATAGATTCCTGATATACTTGCGTTTAAGTAGCTTACATAATTCAACAAGGATTTCCAGTGTAATTTATTCATTGGCAGTTATCGGTACACATTAAAGACTCGTTTCTGCTTTTTCCTAGCATCTCATGTAAGTAAATTTAAAACGTCTTACATCTCGTTTTATGGTTTTAAAATTATCTGGAAAATAAATGAAAAACTTACGGAAAGTAGCGAATATTCATCTTATTACGTGTAATCGCTGCACAATGCAACTAACTCTCAAACATCCCATTTAAATAGCTAAATATTTCAGTATGTTAACTTTGGACTCATTCTATATTTTTCTTGTCTCCAGCCGAACCAAGGAGAGGACAATCAGGTAGTTTGTCATACAGAATAGTAATTGTGTTTGTTGTCTGCCTCGTTCACTATTCATACACTTCCATTAGATTCCATTAACATTACGGTCATTCATATTTATAATTTGTGTTGTTGTACTTATCATTGTGGTTTGTGTATGTTGTGCTGGGAACTTTAATGTGTTTTGTTTGTCTAAAAATTGTATTTTTGCGTTGGTCAAGTTTATTGTATGAGTAATTTTACTAATTATGTTATAACTCATTAACACTGATTCTACTTAATTATTGTACTGTCCTGTTATTGTTGAAATTATTTAGTCTTAATTAAAAATTACATCATATTTTTGTTACTCGCATTTCATCATCATAATACATAGATAGAAAGTAGAACGAAGTAGATCAAATTAACCAAGCACGATTCACATTGACTACTACCGTTATCTGACAGTGTTTTGTTTCACAGCTGTTCACGGGCACGGTCACCCATCACCTGAACGAGGTCCGCCGCTCCAACCCGCCCGACTCGGGCTTCTCCGAGCCCGTGAACAACAACATCAGCGAGGACAACAACAATGGGCCCATCTCGCTGCGGGAGATGCAGAACATAGCCAACAACAACGCGGCCGCTTACATAGTCAGCGAGAACGAGGAGCGGAACAGGGTCAGCAGGGAGTCGGTGGTTGAGTTTGAGCCGTTGCCCACCGGGATACGGGTGGCTGATCCCTTAGAGCCGCATGCGGACTGGTTTGGTAAGTTTTTTCTGAAATATTGAGCAGGAATCTTACGATTTTAGCTAAAATTAAGATCTCTTTGATCACATTACACATCGACTTCTTGACTTGTTTGTTTCCCTACAAAAATAAAATAAAATAAAGACTTGGTCTATTGTGATATCACCATCATCTTGCGAATAACCTTTGTTGATCAACCTCATGACCTCATCAAGGGAATTTCATACCAACTTCGGTAGTTTATTTATGTATTTTTGTTTTTCCTCTATCCATGGCGATGCATCAAATAGCTTTGTCCAGGTTTGAAAGAAGGCTTGCTAGCTAGTTAAATAGTTCTAGTATTTCATCAAAATAATTTTAGATACATATCAATTGCCTAACTGAGCGAAACTCGTTTCGCCCGACCCGATGTTTGGGTCACTAATAAGTCAATATTGTCTGTCTGGGACGTCTTGTATATTCTACTCCTATAAAACGTTTATTTTATTACGCCAATACTCGAATGTTTCATGTTTTTACAGGTGGGGAGGATTTCTCCAGAAACCGATTGCAGTACCTAAGGGAAATAGGCCGAGGCTGGTTCGGCAGGGTAAGAATATTTTCTTGACAATTTTAATAAACATAAACAGCTCTTGCTTGGCTGATGTTGTGTAGACTAGTTATTATCCACTGTGTATTTTACTGTTGTTTCACTTCAAAATGTTCTAGGAATATGAGAATAACGTCATTTTTGGTTTAAACAACAATTACATATACAGAATTCGCAGTAAGCTTGACATAACTCATGACTTCGTGAGCAAGTAAACCATTTTTAACAATACCATGTGATAATTATTTAATGATGTAAACAACATCTTTGCAAGTTTTTACTAGAGCAGGGTAGCACAAGAGGTGTCTTCTTCATAGTCGTATACCTCATAACTGAGGGTCGTAGTCATTATGTGGAATGAAACACACACAACGACTTTCTTGGCAAATTTTGACGGAGTGGTTTGCCATTGCCTTCTCCATTTCACACATTAGCCAACTAGTGTGCAGGTTTCCTCACGATGTTTTCCTTCACCGTTAGGCAGCGATATCTTTGGAAAAGACTGTACTTAAGTTTTTATTAAAACTCCACTGAGTTTCACTGTACAGGCCGGGATCGAACTCACGACCTCACGGATGAAAAGTGAAGTTTTCTCCGCAAGAGGGGTAAAAGATCATAAATAAATAAATACTAAATTGTTTCAACAAACTCACCAATTACCTAGCCCCAAAGAAAGCGCTATGGTGACTAGGATAACGGATAGACGTACTTACAAACTTATTATTATAAATTATCA
The DNA here is from genome assembly GCA_949316185.1 of Pyrausta nigrata. Classification (NCBI taxonomy): domain Eukaryota; kingdom Metazoa; phylum Arthropoda; class Insecta; order Lepidoptera; family Crambidae; genus Pyrausta; species Pyrausta nigrata. Next base: position 4,227,579 of record OX438943.1, read on the forward strand.
AGGCATTGTTTTTTTTATATGACTTCCCAAACAGGCTTGTTGTTATAAGCAGGTCTAGAAGTAGTGCCTTTTGCACCCATTTTCCACTAATCTCGGTAAGAAATATGAACCAAAGTTTAAGTTTTACCTATTAACTCCCAACCTCCTCAGGTGGTAGAAGGCGAGATAGAGGACAGAGGCACAACAAGTACAGTCGCGGTCAAAATCCTCAACCAAAACGCGTCGCTCGAAGACAAGGCGCGGTTCTTGGCGGAGGCGCGAATGTACCGAGATGTTCAACACGAGAACGTGCTCGCCTTCATCGACAAGTGCCTGCAAGAAGACCCCTGGATACTCATATTCGAGTTGTGTTCTATGGTGAGTTTGTGTGAGGCCACCGTTTCTGAGGCCTTAATCCGGATGAGTATGTCCATGTTTACGAGTCTAACCATCACGCTCGTACATGCTGGCATGAGTGACAGAGAAAGTGCTTTAGCAATATTTGCATAGGGGTAGATTTTTAAACTATTTCTGATATGATTTATAGAACAAATAGGATTCCCTATTTAAAAGGTTCGGTGGACTTCTTTAATATAAACACAGCAGACAATTTTAGACGTTTACTGACTTGAAAAATGCAATACAATTCGGAAGTTTGTTATGTATAAAAAATGAGACGATGATGCGTGAAGTCGGCGTATGAATGAGGGACGGTGCGGCCGCGGTCGGCGATCAGATGGTTGCGTTTCGCGTTAACATTGGGTGTAGGGTAGATGTCGAGAAGATCGACTTGGTTGGACAGCCAGTGAATTTCACGGGAGTATATTAAAAGTAATAGCATTTTTCGAGACAAAGAAGTTGTTTACTTCAATATTTTGATTTGTTTGTGTGTACCCTATTGATACTACGCCGCGCACACTCACACGCATACCTGCCTTATTTTTATTTGTTTAAAACGTACGGTGAGAACCCCGAAGATCGAGTCGACATCGAGACGTTCCCTATGACACATGTACTAGACTGACCAGAGCGCTTTCGCCGCGTGTGTATCCTGTGAAGCTCCTTACAGACATTTCGAGTGATTGTGGCCCGTGAAGTGATACCTGAACCCCTGAAAGCTGATGCGGCTAGTACCTAGCTATAAGTGCTCTGACCTGACTGATTTTCCACCTATCATTGTCGCCCTCCACGTGTAATCCACTGCCTAAACTCTCAAACAGAAGTCAAATTATGTATTTGTCCCCAGGATCTCCAACAGTATTTAATAGTGAACAGGCACAGGATGGCGTCGCTGAACGAGAGCGGCGTTCCGCTTCGGCTCATGTGCGACGTATCTTCTGCGCTCGCGCATCTCCACTCCAGAGGACACCTATACGGGTAAGTGTAACCCTGTAGAAAACGGAATTAAAAAAAAAGTAGTTGCCTTTTTTCGTACGTAAAAAGTTTCGCTCACGTGCGGGAAAACAAGCTAGTGAGAGGTGCTGCTGACTACATGTGTTTTTTTTTACTTATTTCATTTCTAAATTTACTTTGCTATTTGTTAACCGCTCTTATGCCGCGATTTCCTGACATGACAATTGATTTTTTGTGTGGAGCATTCATGTTCTGCTGGCATACGAAAGGCTAAGGATTTTGAAGATATATCTCGTAGTTCCTTCTAAAGTTCTCGCTAAAAATAAATGTCGTTGCATCCGTATGTCTAGTCGGGGGTCTAGCGCGGGCGCGACAGAGCGCGCGATTATCGAAAATTGAAGTCGCGCCTTCCGCTACTGTGGCCGCAAAGGCGCTTTTCAATGTGTGGCCGAACACTTACTTGTGGATACTTTTTTACACAAAACATGTGTACTTTAAAATTTAGATATGCTAAATAAATTATTTCATTTAGAATTACTACTGCGACTGAGTAGATGGACCATGAATAGATGTACCATTCTGTTCATACTAAACGTTTATTGTTTGCAGCGCCATCTGGAGCGGGTCTGTGCTAGTTCGCGGGGAAGGCGAGTCTGCGCGCGCGGTGCTGGGCCAGTACTCGACTGTACCGCCACCGCAAGAGCTGCAACCCGCCGAGTCTAGTCGAGGGCCCGTGAACACGGTAGGAAACTGTCACTTCCACACTTGGGAGACGATAGACTTATGCATGAGAGTTTGGGTAGGGGCTGCTAAGACTTTTCTGCTAGAGCTTGAAAGGGCACAACGTGCTATTTTTAAAGTAACACTGGGAAAACCAATATTGTAACCTACAAATGCCGTGTACGATGATATATTGATGCTTCGCGTTAAGCAGTTGTATATCTTAACTGCTTCCCTGGACACACAAATCTGCTCCTAACCTGGATAATTTTGATATTATCGTTCGTCATCGTGTCTACAGATTAACTGTGCCCGCTGTCAGGACAAGTTTTGCTAAGCGGTTTCCTAGATACTGCCAGGTTGCAACGTATAATAACTTGGCAGTTATTCTCTCTCTCTCTCTCTCTCACGCACACACACACACACACACACACATTTATCTAGAATGTGCCACACACCTTAGCCAAGTAATTGTAACTGGTCTCTCAAGATACAGGCAGAGCCTAGTTTGGGAGCCTCTGGCAATTGCGTGAGATATATAGCACTTTCATTGTATTTAATTGATTATTGATGTAATTCTTGTTATCAATATCAATATTTTTTTTTAACTGTAAAGCTTAATTCACACTGAACTGGCAGAGGCCGGCATGCAACGACAGCAGTTTTTATGTCAAAGCATGATAAACAATGTGCGATATCGAAAAAATATTGATGCTCTTTACGGTGAGTTGGCTTGCGCTGCCACGGGACTGCTCGAGCCGCGAGACATCGCACCATGCTTTCTATGTTATCAAGCTTTTCTATAAAAAAAAATGTTGTAGTGTGCAATGCATTGAAATTTACACTGCTTGCCACGTCGCTACTGGCCGCCATTTCAGTGTGAATTGGTACTAAGATAGAGTTGCACTTTAACCGTAATTAAAATCATAACCGGCGTTTTTCGTATAGAGTTTGACAGCTATATGTTTTTTAAAGTAAAAATGAGATTGTGCAACCCATCCTAAGTGTGTTTTTTCTGATTTCACTTCTTCCGTACTTCTCGCCTGATCCTAAACCGAAGTTAAGATTAACAAGTTCCTCCTGCAACTTTAATACACCTGCAGCAAATTCTGCTAGCTATAAACTTGCAGAAGTTAGCTTGAAACACAGTGGTAACAACTTGTGGAAATTTTAGAACACTCAATAGTCGACTATCGAACGGCAACGCTAGATCCTACGACCTCTGGACGTACAATGACGTCGTATGTTGTGTTGCAGACGAGCAGTGACGTGTGGTCGCTGGGCACGCTGGTGTGGCAGGTGTGCTCGTGGGGCTCCGCGCCGCCGCACCACCCGCCGCCGCTGCCCGACCTGCCCTGCGTCTACCGGTCGCACCTGTGAGTATACTGTACAGACGAGCAGTGACGTGTGGTCGCTGGGCACGCTGGTGTGGCAGGTGTGCTCGTGGGGCTCCGCGCCGCCGCACCACCCGCCGCCGCTGCCCGACCTGCCCTGCGTCTACCGGTCGCACCTGTGAGTATACTGTACAGACGAGCAGTGACGTGTGGTCGCTGGGCACGCTGGTGTGGCAGGTGTGCTCGTGGGGCTCCGCGCCGCCGCACCACCCGCCGCCGCTGCCCGACCTGCCCTGCGTCTACCGGTCGCACCTGTGAGTATACTGTACAGACGAGCAGTGACGTGTGGTCGCTGGGCACGCTGGTGTGGCAGGTGTGCTCGTGGGGCTCCGCGCCGCCGCACCACCCGCCGCCGCTGCCCGACCTGCCCTGCGTCTACCGGTCGCACCTGTGAGTATACTGTACAGACGAGCAGTGACGTGTGGTCGCTGGGCACGCTGGTGTGGCAGGTGTGCTCGTGGGGCTCCGCGCCGCCGCACCACCCGCCGCCGCTGCCCGACCTGCCCTGCGTCTACCGGTCGCACCTGTGAGTATACTGTACAGACGAGCAGTGACGTGTGGTCGCTGGGCACGCTGGTGTGGCAGGTGTGCTCGTGGGGCTCCGCGCCGCCGCACCACCCGCCGCCGCTGCCCGACCTGCCCTGCGTCTACCGGACGCACCTGTGAATATTATTTTTTCTGCTTGAAAATCTGCGATCGCAAGACTATAATCAGATGAGTTGCGATGTGTATGATATTAACAAAGCAGCAGCCCATTGCCTTGCTGTCTACTCAGAGGACATGTTTTCTTTTAAGTCTTTTAACCACGTTGGCATTGTGAAGCAATCCAGAAGCGAGCGAATTAGGATGATGGGTAAGGCGTTCTATATGTTTCTGCGTAAAACGCTCTATTTCTGCGGTTACCGTTGCAGCCCTTAGGTATTCATGTATCTCATCATTCTTTGTTAACCATGGAGCATCCGCAATGCTCCTGAGTATATTGTTTTGCACCTTTTGCAAGCACTTGGTATTACTCTTGCTAGCGACTCCCCATAACTGGATGTCGTAATTCCAAATGCTTTTAAGATGGAGATATAAATTAATAGCTTGTTGTCTAGAGACAATACAGAGTTTCTGCCTATCAGCCAACATACATTTCTGTACCTTATGGTTTATTTGGTCTCTTTTGGCTTTTATATGGTTTTTCAATGTTATGCGTCGATCCAAGTGAAATCCAAGGTATTTTCACAGTCAGTATGTTGTTGATGATTTAGTGAACTGGTGTGCAATCTTTTCTTCTTAGGGTAAACGTAATATGGTATGGTATTTAATTCGCCTTTTTCGAAGCCAGACTGAGGTAACGTCAAGAAGCCGCTGAAGTTTGCCACTTGCTGACGTAGGATCATTATCTACAGCTAAAAAGGCAATGTTTTCAGCATAGGTGGCCACGGTAACATCATCTAAGGTTGGTAGGTCTGATGTATAAATGTTGTATAGGATCGGGGCTAGCACTGAGCCTTGGGGTACGCCAGCGTCGATAGGGAGCAAGGATGATGTAGGACTTTAGGATGTGAAACACAGAGTTTGGCAATTTCTCCTTAATTTTCCAAAGCAGACCTTTGTGCCAGACACGATCAAATGCCTGTTGAACATCCAACATTGCAGCAGAACAATATTTTTTATTCTCGAGACATTGATACAGTGGTACACGCGGTGTACTTGTTCTATGGTTGTCAACTCGTTTCTAGTTCTACTCGCTTCTCGCCCATCGTTGCTGAGCCCTTAAGACCCGTAAGGGCGGTTTAGACTGGAAACAGCACTGTAAGCCGGGATAAGAGCTAGAGAGAGAGAAATCGGCCAACGATTCGTGCGCTATCTTCTTTCGGTTGACAAATTGACTAAAGTATCCATCAATTTCCAGATACCAAGTGATGCAAATGTGCTGGAACACGAACCCGGCGGCGCGACCGAGTGCGGCGCAGGTTCACGCGTTACTGAACCACCTACACAGCTCGCACACGCATGCTACCGGCGAGGTATTAGAATATCTCTAACTTACTAACAGAATAATTTTCGCAAGCAAAATGAACATTGTTTCTTTTCCACCATAGGTTCATAAATTTAGATTACGAACCCTATAAAGTAATTTTATATCTTAACCCCGTGTTCCCCGCGACCGTGCAATATTTAGATTTTTCTTCATTTCATCACCATAGTGTTTTTATATCGCTACAAAATGTAAGTTTAGCCCTTCCTAGGGTCTAATAATATTAAATTTCATTAGAATCGGTTCAATAGTTTTAGCGTTAAGTGGTAACAGACAAACAGTCACACTCGCTTTTATGATATTTGTATAAAAATAAAATTTGTTTGATATCATTAGTTTATGAACAAGTAATTTTTCGCGTAGGTCTCGCCCGCTCCCGCAGACTTCGAAGCGCGCTGGCAGCGCCTCAAGCCAAACCACATCCCTGTCGTCGACGAGCACCGCGCTCTAATTCACGCGTCCGACTCCCTCGCCGTCGACCTCCGACCCGCAGGCTCCCGCTCCAGTAGCCTCACTTCCGAAGATCCGCTCTCCGCTCGCGTCGAGTCCGAGAGCCTCACCAACCTCCACGGCTCGCTCGAGGACGTCCGCAACATCTACTTCACCCACGACGAGACCGCCGCCCTCGAGTGCCACCAGGGCAACGTCCTCGAAGACCGAGACCTCGACCGCTCCGACGCCTCGATGGACCCCTGGCTGAAGGACATCGTCGCCGGCGGCCACGACGACGTCGGCTACTACAAGGACGTGAGCGACGTCATCAAGAATCTCGACGACATACTCAACTCGGAGAAGACTTCGAGCTCGGAGTCGAGTCATCAGGCGAGCCCGTCGCGCGATAACCTGAGCCTCGACTGCAAGAGGGAGTATCCGATGCAGTCGAGCATGGTCAAGTCGCCCGGCATCAGCGATTTCCAGAACGTTCTCGGCGCTGGCCTCGTCGCCTCCTCGCCGGAGAACTGCGACGACGACGACGTCGACCGCGACACGATCGGCACTCTCAGCCACTCGTTCGAGCGACACGGCGACACGCTCAGCCAGCAGACCCTCGAAAATATAACCCCCGATACGCCTATAAAAGAATTAGATTTAGTGAGTAAGATTGAAGATCGAAGCGAAAGTTCACCCAAGGAAAAACCGCGAGACGAGAGCGATACGATAGACGAAATAGAACGACACGCATCCGATAATACTTATTTGCCAAATGATAATAAAATAGTGAGTAGTGATAGTGAAATACCCGAGTTAAAGGAACTATGTTTAGCCTCGATCCCTAGTGTAAGTGAAAATAATATTGCGTTGTCGAATAAAACACAAGACTGTTTGAGATCGTGTGATAATAATTTAGCGGAAGAAAGGACTGATAAAGAAATTGAAACTAAGTCAATAGATGATGTAGAGAGATGTAACACTGATTCTACATCAGATGTAGATAAAACGATGGAATCTGATGCGGTATTGAAGTGTGAGGAAGTAGAAATAGATAATGTAGATCTTATCTTGCCGAAACCGTTATCCGGAGCCCCATTAGTGGTAGTGGAAGAACCGTCGATAGCCGGTATGGCGCTGATGTCTTCATCGGAACCGAAATCGGAGGAGGATATCACCCTGGTGAGTGAACTTCCCACTACCAGTGAGAACTTGGATATAGGTTTTAATGAACCGATAGTTACTAATGATCTCATTTTGCCAGTAGAAATCATACTTGATTCTCCAAGTGAATCAAAAAGCGATACTGTTAGTTCAAAAGATGCCGTAAACTCTGAGGCCACAGAGACGGAAAATGAAATTGAACAGATTTTGATACCACAACCGGAAGCACCTGAAGCAGTACAAAATATTGTTCTAATTGATGAAAATCCCGAATCCCTACCCACTGAACAAGCCAAAATTGAATCAGCTAAAATACTTGCTGAACAAATTCCATGCTTGCCAATGTCACCTGAAACAGTACAAAGTATCGATAATAAAAAGCATGTAAATGAACTGAAAATGCAATCTTCAGATGCTCCTGAAGAAGAAGCATTAGTATTACTAAGATCTGAACAAACCGAAATACGTAAAGATGTGATAACAGACCAATCTAATGATAGCACTGTTTACATGGATCTCATTAACGCAACAAATGAAACTGTCAAAGAAGAAGCTATTGATGCTAACATGAAAGAAGTTATCAAATCTTGCCTCGACATGTCGACAGCTGATAGCACTGCTTGCACATTAGTCAAAAACGAATCCACAATCTACATGGATCTGCCCAGCATGATAAGGGAGACTGATAATTTCCTGCAGTCCGAAAGGGTAGTCGGCAGTCAGAATGTACCACCATTCAATGACATCTGTTCCAGTACTCCTATAGCCAGTGATCATTCCACTGATAATACTTTGGAGAACTCTGTCAAGGCGATCGAAAACGAACTATCGGAAACCAAAGTGCCGGATTACGGACCGGGAGTGACTCTCACTAAGTTGGAGCAAAAAAGCGTTCCAGAGACACTGAGCCCCTTCGAATCGCCGACAAAAAGCCACCACACAGACACGTACGATGAGAACAGCTCAGTCGTTTTAGGCCCGTTCGAAAACTGCACTCTCGAAGTGTTCAAGGGGGCGAAATCGATCGATCCAGTCGACTTGCCGAAAGAGGAACTTTTGGCTTTCTCATCAAACTTCAGCGAAATCAATCTCGAAACGCCATCTCCGTTGCGCGATGGGAACTTTCTGAACGAGGTGCCCGACATCATTCCCGATGATATGCAGTTCGATGATTTGGAGATATTGAGTGAGCGTGACAAGTCTTCTTCCAACGAGACGGATCCGCAGTCCGCGACCGAAAAACGCGTTTCACCATTGACGCCACCCAACTCTCCCGGCAACTTTCTAGCGTCAACTTCCCAGCAGAAGTATGTAGTCGATATCGAATTGGATCCTCCGATGGGGCCGTCCAATTTGGAGTTAGATACGGGGTTGCCTAAAGAGGTGGATTTGAATCAGATCGAGTTGCAGATAACTACTAAGTTGGCGATGGCGGAGAACGAGAACAATTTGAACATAGAGTACTCCGGGCCGTTGGTGGTTGAGGGTGTGTTGGATGAGACGGCGCTATTGCACGATGAGACGGACGCTGCGCAAGAAGAGTCGTTCCTGGCGGGTAATGGCGGCGCGTCGCCGAGGGCGCTCGAACTAGATGAAGAGTGCGTGCAAGCGCTGAGGAATGAGCTGGAATTGAAGTTGCCTCTAGCACAGGTGAGTTATCTTTTTACTACTTTCAATTACTGAATGGAATATCGTGTAAGAACACGCTATTCCATTCAGTAATGTAATGAGTTGCCTCTCAATAATGTAGTAATTTTAATTGGTGACAAAATAATACTAACCAAGTGCTTACGTAAGTATGAAATCAATGCAAATGCCTATGGATGGTAGCTGTGTAGTGTCTAAGATAAAAAGAGGCATTACATTGTAAGCAGGAGTTTGTATATTGGACTCTAGCCATAGGTATCGCTAAGATAGGAAGGCTACCTCAAACAATACAAGAAAGTGTCATTATCTCCTAAACTACGACACTTTTACACGAGTCATGTTATTTTTATTTAAAAGGCATATGGCTAACCTATCTCTAGTGTCAGTCTAGCGTGGCATTTTTGGACAAAAAGTGACATTATTTCTAAACTAAGAGACTTTTTAGAGTTTTTCTGAAATGTTTAAGCTATCTGCAGTGTCAGTCTGGCACGCTCTTTACGGGACAACCTGTATATCCGTCTCTCTCGCCCGCAGGTAGCGAACATAGAACCACCTTGCCCCGCGGAGTGGAACGGGTCTCTACCGCCACCGCCCGAACTGATCCTCAGCTACCCAGGCGCGCTCAGCCCCATCGCCGAGGAGACGCGGCAACAGCTCTCCGCCTACGAGAACGACGCCAACTGTGAGTGTTCAGTGGACTCGATTACAATGTACCAGTATCTAAGATTAAATCAAAGTTGTATCTCTCTTTCCCCGCTAAACAAACGAAAAGGGGTGGTGAATTATCTCCCTCCTAGTGGTCCACCCCGGGCAACGAACGACGACATCTCTACTATATTGTCTATGGATTCTGTAATTTCCTTAGCATCTGACAACTGTTTAGTCCGTCGGTTCGTCATTTTTCTTTTATTTGGCAAAGAAACAGAGAGGCTAAACTTAAATTTAATCTTAGACAGGCCACATAAACATTTTGTTTCTGTAATATATGTCGCCTATTACCTGATTTCACATATGATCAGGTGAGATTGCAATGACTGTCTATAAAAGTGAAATAAAATGCGATGATTTTCCTAGTGTCAAAAATCATTACTTAAAAATCCGCTAGATGTCATTGAACAACCTGTCCTTCAAGAAAAATGCGTGTTTTAGCACTGATTATACTTTAATGTTTATGTTTCGCATATTTTAAATTTGCGTGTACTGACGAGTATTTTTTTATAAATTTAGTGATCATTAAAACTTTTTTTCTTTTAACTGCATTTTGAAAGTCACTGATTTTAGACGTAAGTACTTCTACTACATGTTTGTACCCATATATTACAATGTTTTATTTTAGGCTTAATTATTAGTTACGACGCAATATTTACATAACTTATATGAACAGCCCCATCTATCAACATAATATAAAACAAAAATTTTGTAATTATTTTTATAACTTAAGCAACTATTTTGCAAGTTTTTAAGAAATCAAATTGAATTTCGCTTACAAAAATTAATCGACTGTGTCATCCGGTGGGACTCGAACACTCGCCCGGATAGCGAAGGGACGTGGGTTCGAGTCCCACCGGATGACACAGTCGATTAATTTTTGTAAGCGAAATTCAATTTGATTACTAAAATTTTGAGCTGTCAGAAAATCTTATGAAATCGCTCATTAACACTCGTGTTCCAAAAAACACGAGTGTTAATGATATCCGAGGTTACCGAATATTGGTTCACTGTGTCAAAACCACCACTTTGAAGACTCCTCCAATCGGGACCTAATCGGGCTGGCATAGCCGAGATTCTTCTTTTCTTGTACATATTCTCTTATGTGTAAATCCACCAACAGGGAACAACTCGACCCGCACAGACTCGTCAGAAAGCTACCCAGAACCGTGCAACAACTCTACGGATGAGGTAACCGACCTGCCCACCGGCCTACCCAGCGGTCGGGACCACTCCACCTACACCGTGCACTCGCGGGACCGCTCGCCGGGGCATTCGCCCGACAACTCGCGCGGACACTCGCCCGACAGGACGTATACTGTGCAGAAGGATGGCACTACTAGTAAAGAGTGAGTGATTTAGATATTATTTATAGGTAGACAGCTTAATTGAGTCTGACAGGCTGTGACTCTCTTGAGATTGACAGGGGCGCGGGTGTAAAAATATAGTCGAGAAACGGGATCTTAATGTGTACACACAATTATTTTTATGCAACATTTTCGTTATATCCAGGGCTTTATTTTTTATTTAGCATTCTGTGCTAGAATGTGTATCGATCGAGGAGCCTCTGACTCCTGCCAGGACAATGCCCTTACAATATTTATTTTTAGAATGTCCACCACTTCATCCAGCATATCAAAACTGGCTGTTTTAGCGTAGAAGGGCCCTTACTTTAATTATTTATTCAGCAAAGGCATCCTATAGGTTTAAAAATGCCCGGATTATATGTTTATTTAAAAAATACGGTATTTGTTTTTCGTTATGTTCGTAAGTTACAGTCATTTACGTATCTCTTTCCAGAATAACAATGAGCGCCGACAGCTTGAACGCCAGCCCTTACAAGAAACCGGCACACGACTCGCCGATCGACGACAGAACGTATAACAAGAACGACGACGAGAAAGAGTCGCGATGCGAGAGGATATCGCAGGTGTCGCCCTTCATACTCAGTCCCACCACAGATGCCTCGCCCGACTCCGACCTCGCTGACAACGGGACCGGAGTCTCCACCCTGTCCAAGACTACTGTACCGACAGACGCCAAACCGTCCGAAACGCAATGCCTCTCCAAGGCGACCAGCATCGACTCCTGGTGCTCCAACGACACACTATACAACGTCGAGGAGAACTTCGACGATCTCGCGATGGACCCCGATCCCCCAGCCGACGTCGAACAGCGCCACAGCGCCGACAGTGACAGCAGCGACACCCTCACCCACAACGACGACAAGGAACTCAGCCACTGCTCCACCTACATCGTGCACGACAGCAAGTCCGACCGCGACAGCTTCTCGCCCGACTCGATCACCGCCAACGACAACTACACGTACACGAAGGCGCGCACCGACGCTCCGCCCACCGTCACTACCACGCCCTCTATCGACAAATCCGAACCGGACTCCGCTAAGAACACTCAGACGAAGGACCTCGCGTACGGGACCCTCATGTCCGGACTCCCGTCCTACTCGAACTGTACTACCGAGCTTGCGTCCGGTTTTGACGACGTGTGGAAACTGCCCCAGCCGGAACTGGTCCGCCGGTCGCCCGTAATGGACGAGATCCACGTCACCCCTCCGAAGTACCCGGAGGAGAAGGAACCGATCGACGACGGCCCCCGGCTCGCTTCATCGCCGTGCGTCAAGAAGATGGACAGCGTCGAAATAACCTGCCTCCACGAGAACTCGATCGAGATCGAGAAAGGCGAGAGTCCCGCCGACCGAAACGCGCCGGTCGAGATCGACGACGGCCCGAACCAGTACAAGGATATGGCGCCCTCGGTCACGAGCACGCCGCTAGTCGAGCTGGCGACCGGCGATGCGGAGCCTATCCCGATGCAACTGCCCGGCGAGACCGTCCGGACGCCCGACCTCACGAACAACATACCGAACTTCCAAACCTTCCTGCAGTCGGCCGAGGTGCGACCGCAGGACATATCCCCGAGTGACGCCACCAACCAGGACACCGAGATCCTGTTGGAGGGAGACAGCAAGACGCTGAGCAGGACGAGCGCGAGGGACAGCCTCGCCGCCGCCGACCGCACGCCGAACTACTCCGACTTCGAGAACTCGGCGATGGCGAAGCCGCAGGACGTGAACTCGAGGGACAAGTCGAGTCTCGAGCTCGGCACGACCGCCAACTCGGAGGACTTCCGAGTGTTCGAGAACTCGGTGCGGAGTCGCCCCCAGGACCTGTCCTCGGTGATCGACGCCAGCTCCTCGCTCCTGAACAGCGAGAGGAGGTTCAGCGACCTGGTGATAACCGACTCCACCGGCAACGTGGAATCGGAGCAGACTAATCGATCCGGCAGCCGATACGAACCAATGAAATCTCTAGATTTAAGTCCGCCTAATGTTACGAATTTAATAGAATCTCACGAGCTAGGTAATATCGGAACGCCGAGTAATTTTTACATAGATATGGACGCGGAGGAGGAGACCGAGCAGCCTCATTCGATCATCATCACCGAGAGGGATGTACTTAGAGAGAGTCCTAACAGAACGTATGACTCTCACGGAGTGCTCGCAGATCTGAACCACACTTACGATTCGCACGAGAACAGAAGTCCGCAGAACGCTAATGGCGAGAGCCATACGGATACGGTACACGTCAATGGCATCGAGAATAAAGATGTTATTGAATGTGAGAAGAAATCGCCTAAGGTAGAGGAGCTTATTCAACTCATTGAACCGAACTCCCAGAAGGAGGAAGTTACAGACAGAATGACGGTGCCTACAGTTGTGATAGAAGAAGCGTCGAACAAAGCAGTTAGTAGCCCCAGTAGAATCGACGAAGCGATCAAATGTAACGGAAACAGTGAGAAGTTTGCGACCGTTCAGTTCCTAAACGAGACATTCGAAGAGCTGATCGAGAGTAACGTGGACGATGGTGATTGTAAAGACTTCAAATCCGACGATTTTACGGAAGACTCTTCCGTGCCTAGTCATAACTCTGAAGCTAAATCGGCGGAGAGTACTGAGCCTATCTGTAGTCCGGCGAAAGTCCGCGATATCTCTAAGGAGAAGACTCCACAGAACTTGGCCGATCTTGAGGAAACCGAAGAGGTGAAGACGAACGGCGTGCAAGAAGTAGAGGATGAGAAACTAACATCGGTCACGGAGAATTTCTTGCAGAATGAGAAGAAATTCTGCCAGCTGGACGCCTTTTTTCCTTTGCTGAGTGATATCAGATTTACTGGTGAGCTAATATCTTCTTTCTTGTTTACTAGTTTCGAAATACGTTTTTTTTAAATAAAAACCTGCTTAAATTCAGTAATGTCCAAAAAATTGGTTATTATTATACTAGCGGTTCCCCACGACTGCCCTCGCTTTAATGACTGATATCCAATATAAACTTATTTTCCCATTTCACCCGCTTAAAGTGACAAAACAAAGACATTGTAACAAAAAGTAGCCTATGTCCTTCTCAGTGTCTTAAACTATCGCCATACCAACTCATCTAATTCGGTTCAGCTGTTTAAGCGTGAAGAGGTGACAGACAAAAGCTTTCTCATTTATAATATAAGTATTCTTCGATTTTAAAGGTCCCGCAGCCGAAATAATGAGTACATCGTTCACACAAGACTCGCCCACGGAGCCCACCTCGCCCGAGTGCGAGCGAGACGGCAAGCCCGACGTCGCCGCAGACATACTGAAAGAGTGGGACAGCGATAGCGACACGCACTCCACCAACTCCTCTAGTGGAGAGTTCATTTGGAAGGTGAGTGACGATGATTCAAAAAGGAAATATTTGTCTATTGCCATTTACTAAAAAAAAAACTCAGGATATTAGACTGACGGTTCCCGTTCGTTCGTTTCACGTTAGCATCAGTAAACTATTTAAACCCATCCTTTATCTACCTACCAGAAATTAAAAACAAAGTGGTAGAATGAAGCTAATTTGTATTATCATTGTCATTAACATTTCATGGTTGATGGTTTTTTAACAAAAAAGGAATTTAAATTTGATTAACTTCTGTGTTATCGTGATTAATATGTAATTAACGTTTGGTTAATGGTTTGGAGTGTCTGTAGGCAATATCTTTATCTTTATCGCTTCGTTAGTGACTATCATAGTGACTTCTCCTTTTTGTCTAGTTTGATAATTTTGTAACTAATTTCCTTTTTATTTGTATTATAGTCCGTGCCATTTAACGGTGCATGAAAAGTCGTTGACCCGTCACCCGTGTACCACTGCACGCCAGTATGCGAAGCGCGGCGACCCTAACTATAAGCCGTAATCTGTCTAACAAATGAACCTCGGTACGGGTCGACCTTGAACCCAAAAATCAAAAGTCGTAATAATCGCTAGTTAGAAAGACAAATGATACGTGTCACAAGGTTTTAGCTGTCAAGGTGAACGACCTTTTATGCACGTTTATCTGGCACGTACTATAGTACAGCATAAGTTTTAATGTTAATGAATTATGTAGAAATATATAAACGCATCTTCAAAATGAAATTATCAAACTAGCGACTAGGAATCTGAATTTTTTTTACTGTCCCAAGCTTCATAAAGTACTTTAATATCCTAATATTATACAATATTATAATTTTATGAATTTATAAACATGTACAGAAATTTCAAAATGTATCCATGCTCGATAAAACTACATCAGTTTAATCTCAATATCTTTAAATCTCATTTTTTCTGTGCAATAGGAATTATACGTAACATTTGGTCATTAACAACTCTCGTGAAACATCCATGAATGGTCATTTTAATGTTTTATCGTAAAGCTAAAGCACAAAAATAACCAGATACAACTTTCAATATTCATCTTCGAAAAATTCGAAAAGAATTGCAATCGCAAACTCTGTTTAAAAAAAGAACTGTAAATAAAATAACTTTTGAGCATGAAGTTAGCTGTACATGTGTATAAATGTGGTATCGGTGTCGGTGTGCGGTGTGTGCATGCATGTGTGTGTGGCAGGACGGCGACGGCCACGAGACCCCGCTCGTTCCCACCACGCACTTCGACCATGTAAGTGTCTTACATATACTTACTTTATTGTATTCATCTATCGACTTGTCGGCTTTACATGGCTGTAAGTAAAATTGAACGATTAAGATCATATTCAATATGATAACTAGTGTTATTATCATTAAGAATATGTATGTATTGAGCTGATTCTGCTAACATTGGGGGATGTAAATTTGAACTGGTCAAATACCAACTTGATTCTTTAAGGGGGTGAATATGGTCATCAATACCTACGACTTTTACATTGGGGTCATGTTTGACTTTCCACAAATAAATTAATGTTACTGCTGAGACATTCCTCATGTGCCAAATTTCTGTTCTATTTGCATTTGTAAACTATCAGACGGGACAGGAGTGCAAATAATAAAAAATAATAATAGCGATTAGGAGAATGCCATGTAAAGTCTACAAAAGAATCATAATGATAATATCTTTATGTTGCTATCTCTGTACGCTTTGCTTCGGTATTATTTTGCGCGTTACAAGCATGTCATCAACAACCACTCATCCATCGCATGCACTCTATCCATCTTACGGATGATTTGCGCTACACCGTGTCGAGATTGGTGTATTGTGGTGTTTTTTAAATTTAATTAGGTACGATTACAATCAATGCAAGGGATGCGGACTCGATCGAGCTCCCGCTCGATTTTAAAGTCGGCAGGAGTCTTAAAATCGGAAATAGTTTTCGCACATCATTCTTGCACTTAAGACCCCGCGCAGACTACAGACTTTCTATCGGCCTAGAAATTTGAGCAGTATGATGTACCTACCTGCATTCGTTTTTCTGATAATGTTAACGCGCACCTATCCGCGCCACAGATCAGAAAAGCTTTATTTTCAATGTCATACAACGCACACTGGGGCCTTTTCATACAAGTTAATGCTCAAAACACATTTTCGGAATGAGGGTATTTCTAAAAAGTAAATGTTACAGTAGTGCTAAGGTGATATCACACCCCGTCGCAATGAGCTTTGTATAAGCATTGAGTCTATATGAGCTTTTGTTTGTTAACTTTGAGCTCGTGCACTAACGAGCTCAAATTAACTGTTTGCGCGAAATATTAAATAAACCATAATTTCCGTAAAATGCTGTAAGTGTTGCGCACAATGTGCGTTCACAAAATAATCCGACCAAATTATCGTCCCATAGAAAGTCTGTAATCTGCGGGGTGTTTAAAAACTTGATTCAATAATCTCGGCCGTCGTTTAGCAACGCGGCAGTAACGGTCGGGCCGGCGGGGCCCCGCCCGCGGGCGGGTCGCGCGGCGCGAGCGGCGGCTCGGACGCGTCCGGCGACTCGGGCTCCGGCTCCGAGGGCGACGAGGTGGAGTTCGTGCCCTCCTCGTGGGACTGCCGCGCCGAGCCCTCTAAATCCTCCTTGAGGAGTCTGGAGCAGGTCACGCCGGTAAGTGGTAGCTAATAGTATTTATTTAGCGACGACCGACGAAGCCTACACTTCACATTTACGTCTTTGAAGAGTCTGTAGCGAGTTCCGCCGGTGAGTGGAAGATGAAAGTAATTGTTTATGTATGTAACGACAGCCAAAAAAGTATGCACTTCACATTCACATCCTTGAGGAGTTTGGAGCAAGTCACGCCAGTGAGTGTACTTACTTCGTTGGTGCAGAGACCCAAAGTGAATCTTGGCCTCTCACACTAGAAGACGTCACTCTTTCCGAACATAATATACAGTGTGTTCAAGGCACACTACTGGGGAGATATGCGGAGTCTCAAAAGAATCTTATTTTGATAATAATAGCCAGCATGACTTATGAATTGACACTAAATGATACTTTTGACAGGCATTAGTAAGAGTTAAATGTCAGAAGCTCTCTTTTGATATGCAGATCATGCCATAATGTGTTAATTTTATATTCTTCTTGTGTAGTTTTTAATATATATTTTTTAACACTCGACAGTGTTTTTCTTATTTATATAAGTTTTTAAAATAAGAAAGCAAAAATTCCCACTCAGGATAGGATTTGAACCTACGACCTTTGGCTTGGTTAGTTGGTTCTTCTTGTGCACCTAAAATTAAAGTTATCTGATGTATAGGTAAGATCCCATGGACAGTAGTGCGATAATCGCGACACGAGGACAAGCAACGAATACATGATGATTAAGATATAAACATGCCTTAGCAACGATAATAATATGAAACGTGTTGTAACCAGGTAACGTAATAATTGACACTCACTGCAGGATAACAAAAAACGGGTGGTGTTCAAGCGGCAGAAGTACCACTGCGTGTACGAGTACCCGCGGGAGGTGGCCGACGTGCACTCGCCCGCCGCCTGCCTGCCCGACCTCTCAACTTATTCGGGTGAGTTTCAACAAAAGGGTTACATGCCACCATCAATCGTTGACGTACTTTTTAACACTATCAAAACGCTAATCCTTCTGTGGCGACATCTTACCACTGTCGCCACACTGGCAAGCAACTTCAAGACGCGACGCCCTGACTCAGCTCCTACAGGCTAGATGGCGCTATTAGCCCGCTCCATACAACACAAACCGCGATATGTAAGATTTAGCACGAGCTTGACTACATATAGATAAACCAAGACGGTGACCAATGGACCTTGGTCCCCGACCATAACAACCGGTCGGTAGGAAGCGCTTCCCTTTGCCTTCCTAACCCAGTTGCGCCAAACTTCATATATTTTGTATGAAATTAAACAACGGTGATGTCTTACTGTTATTAAAAATTCAACATTACAGATAATTGAAAATGATGAGCGAGTACTTGCTGGTCCGTTCACATTACGTGTAATATTTGTAATTGTAAAAAGTTCTGCACTGGAATTTACTACTAATTTGCTCCTAGAAATAAGATTAGCAATAAATAAAACTTGTAGAAGTTGACTTCCGTAAGCTGTTCTCGTTATGTAAACAGGTGTGGCAAGCTAACTTTTACGAAGTTTTTCAGAATGCGGACCTTGGTACAAGTTGTATGAATTAAAATGATAAATATTTCACGTAATGTAAACGGACTAGCATTTACTCGCTCCAGAAATTGCAGGCAGAATTTGTTAATCTAAACCTCGCATTACAACTACTGATATTGCTCGTAATGTTAACGGATCAGCAAGTACTCGTTCAAGAAATTGCAGAAAGAACTTGCTAGTTTAAATTTCGCTTATGTCGCCCTTAGACCCGAGTTCACAAATTTTTGAACAGTCGAAAAACCTTAATTGCCGGCTAATTTGGAAAAAAATCCTTAAAAAATATGTCAAATGCTAATCAAAACTTAACCATGTGTTAGTGGAATCTACCCTTTACATGTTTTATGAGTCGTTTTTGTTCCAGAGTGGGACCCGAGCAGCGTGGAGGAGGCCGAGCTGGGCTACGGGCAGCTGTTCGGCGCGCCCAGCCCGCTCGACCTGTACCCGCTCCGCTCCGGCATCGCCTTCGGTACGCGTCACATTTATAACTTAAAAAATAGAATGAGTCCACTCTAGACTAAGCCAAAGGCGACGGTGGAGCGAGCTCACTCAGAAAGTTCTAGCAATCCCACTCACCGACGGAACCCAGCAAACTGCTTGGCGCCGGGCTTCGGTGGGAGGGTGGTAGCCACCAGGCGGCACCACCGGAGCGGAACGGAGCCTACCACCGCTGTAAGGACCATTCAGCCGCCATCACAAGCTGGAGTTTGTAATGTTGTTACTCGTGGACCATTAGGGGATAGATCCTTTTCCACCCGACTATTGCTAATTTGTAACATGATTTTTACCTTTCGATAAATGTTTTTTTTTTTGTGTTATATATCTTATCTAACGATACTGACTTTCTACGTTCACTGAGGTTGTCTTCGTTATCCAGATTACGACGAGGACTTCTTCATATCATCTTCCACGCGGCCGTTCGAGAGCCTCGGCATCATGTCGACGACGAGCCAGTTCTTCCCCGGCATGCACGTCAAGGGGCTGCTCGATCGCGACCTCGCCGACGACGACGACCTCCCCCCGCCACCCTCGCCCCCGCCCCCGCCGCCGACGCTCGTCCACGCGCGCACGCCGTCGCTCGACTTCACCACCCCCGACTCCGGCGTCGAGGACATCACGCCCGGCTCCACGAGCACCGACGACGAGTTCAAGGCGAAGAAGTCGCCCGAAGCGGACGTCTCGCAAAGCTGGCGCGGCGGCGACAGCGGGAGTTCCAGCGAGTCGGTCAGCCCGAGCTCGCCCGGCGGCGCGCTCGGGGGCTTGCGCCACACGCGCGACCGCCTCAAGCTCGACCTGCCGCCCTCCCCGCACGCGCCGTCCCCGCGCCACGCGCGCGTCTTCAGCTTCGTGCTCGACAAGCCGAAGCGGCCGCGTAACGACCCCGCCACCCCGCTCGTCATGACCGACGACACGCCCCTCGCCCCGCCCGCACCCGCGCTCGCGATCCCCCGCCCCGACGACCCCCCGCCACCCGAGCCGACCTTCTCGACCTTCGGCAAGAGCGCGCCGAAGCCGGAGCCGGAGCGGAAGGCGATCGTGTTGACGGACGACGCGGAACCGGACCGAAAGCCGGAGAGCCCGAAGGCCGAGGGCGCCACCGTGCTCGACTCGGGCGACGAGGACTCCGGCATCGAGAGCAGCTCGAAGGCGACGCTCGAGCGGAAGACGACGCCGAATGTCTCCTAGTCGACGAGTAGATTTGTTACTGTAGATCTTTTGGAGCGTCTCACGCCGCCCGAAATCGAGTGGTGAGGCGCGCGGGCCGTAGTGTAGGAGTCCGCGCGCCCATAGATGCCTTTACGTTACGATACGATAGCCCCCCATAGTATTACCGAGTTGTCGTATTATTTACGTACTCTTGAGTTTCCTCCGATGAATACCTGCGTCTATGATATACATATCGAAATAAATACGAGTTTTGAGAGTCGAATTAAATTAACCCGTTACGTTAGTCGTTTCCTTAGATCTCATTCTGCGGGGCGACTCGTGCGAGTCTCGACCGTTGTCGGGCTAGTTAATGACAGAGTATGATTCCACCGTCTATAAAATACGTAAATTACAACCTGTCGCTGATTGGGTGCTCGCTTAGCGATAGACGGGAAGGCTCTAATAATTCATCGCTGAACGGTGACCCGTCAGTGACTCACTATACGAGATATGAATCGTCGCGAACGCATACAGGTTTAAGGGCCCTAAGTATCGCTTTCATTGCCACTATTGTACTGCGGAATAAGTGCTTTGATACGTTTACACTCCGGTTATTATTACTCTCTTATAATACGCAGTGTTGCCATTAATTTACCTTATCGCCGCCAGTTATGGCGGTGTTAAATGCAGCTAAAAATCAATGCAAATTTTTGTGACACTATGTCGAAGGTGATGGCCTATCCGTTCGTGCCACTGTGACCGCCCAATATTATCATGCTAGAATTTTAATACGTTAACATTTTACTCTTGTTTCGTAATGTCTTAGTGGATTAGAATATACTCTCTCGCTTGCACACATGTTTCCGGAGCGACGGCGAGGAAGCGTGTGTCCGATCGTAACTAAATTCGATGTCTAAATTATGTTACTAAAATTTTATAACTAGTTCTACGCACAAGTGAGTATATGCATCTTCCATCTTTTGAACCTCGAAGTATGTAAACTATCAAAAATGAAATGATTCGGTCTATAAACGTTTAAGGTTATAAAGCCAATTTTTAGTTAAGTAAAAGTTTATATTAGATAAGTGTAGAATTAGATGTATCGAGATGTGGTGACAGTCGAGATTGCGTATTTATGTACAGTTGCCTACAGTAACATAGTACTTATAATTTGATTCAGTAATGCCGATTTTTACTTACACGATTTCATATGATCTTCAATAATTTTTTTTTAAAGTAGTTAATGAATTGTAAGCTTGCTTGTGTTACTTGTTCCATGCGATGTGTTACCGTCGTCGACTGTACTCATGAAGAATGCCACCAATTACGTCATCATTATAGTATGCAATACGTCCAAGTGTGAACCTAATGTGCAATTCTTCTCATTTCCATATCATTGCGTTTTAGTTGTTTAGTTACAGCTGTAAATATAATTTAATGTTGTCGAAGAGGAAATTTTGAATATGAAAATTTATTGATTGTATTGATTACTACATGTTTATTGTTCTGAACATTATTTTTTACAGTTTTAGAAAGTTTTCGTTAATGTACAGTTGTAAATAGGTGATAGTTCATTTTGTTATGTAGGAGACGCTTCGCGTACCGATATACCGCGAGCCTCGAGGCCGCACCGAGCATATTAGACGCCCATTCCCCATGCATGTAATTGTGGTCTCATCGTTTATCATATTGATTATAAATTATTTGAAAGTTTACTTTTGATTTGGGAATTTTCAACTTAACAGATTTGTTGCTTACTTACTATTTACAAAAAAGGGAATTAATGAATTTGTCCAATAATTATGATATTTATTGTTCGTAAGTTGTTATTGATTTGTATGAGCTGTCAGCAGTATTTAGTGAATGTGAACGCATTGGAAGTCATTTCATAATGTGACTTTGTCGAGTCTTTTAAAGTATTTCTATGAAAAAATAAAATAATGAATAAAACTTATGACTCCAATATGAGACTTTTATTTAAAAAGTTATTTTTTAAGGTACATACTTATTAGGCAAACACGAACACATTAACCACTACTTTACATTTGCACTAACTTAACTCTACATGGATCCATAGCAAAGGAGTGCTGCCAAATTAAAAAAAATTATATCTTTTGAACAATTTAAAAAAAAGATTCAAATCCTTTTTCGAATAACATATACTTTAAAATAGCCGAAAAAAAGTAAATAGACAACACAACTTTCCAACAAAATAATTAATGAATATTGCACTTCAGTTGATCGTTGCGCAGATATCGTGAATGCTTATTTTTATATGAATTTGTTAATTTAACACGCCGGTTACGAATTTTAACAGCGGATAACATAATGAAATGTGTTTTTTCTTTTTGGATTGTCCGATTAACTCCTGAAAAGATGGCACCCCTTTGCAATGTAATCAATTTATACAGATATTGCACATAATATCGGCATCTGGCCTTGTGATGCCGTATGTCAAAAGAGCTCATGATATTTTCTAATTAAAAACACCAATAATTACCGATTCTGGTGTTCAAATATATCAATATCACAGATTTTTGTTATTACTAAATGCCATCAACTTATATGTTTTTAGATGTTGGTATCATAGATCAAGTAGTATTAAGGCACCAAAATCGGCTCTCGAGGTTATCGGTGTTTTACAATTAACCGTATATTTACAATTACATATAATACATGAATCTAGAGCGGGAATGAGTACTGTCTGAGATCCTGTTGTCGCGCAGCGGCGGGTCAGCTGCGGCGCCAAATGATGACGAGCCCGGACGCGTCGCTGGTGGCCAGCAGGCTCTCGTCGTAGCTGAAGCTCACGCCCAGCACCGGCGATGCGTGGCCTAAGTGTTAACAGAAAATATAAAGTATATGTAAATATTTGACATCACATACACTGCTCAGATCCCAAAGTAAGTAGCTTAACTTAACTTGTAAGTAACTTGTGTTAAAACAACGGTGGTACCAACACCTAGACCCGAGACAATATAGAAAATGTGAATTTCTATATTGACCCGACCGTGGATCGAACCCGGGACCTCCGAGATGGCGACACCTTAAAAACCGCTGTGCGAGCCACACGGCTACGGAGTTTTTCAAATCATTGGTTTTGGACCATAAGTCCAAGAGTTCAGATCAAATTCTAGTAGATTAGTAAATATGCAATATTTGTGGCGAAGCATTTCTGAATACATACGAATGATAATTTCCATGTCCATCAATATTAGATTTATATCGTTTATCAGAATTTGAATTCAGAAGTAATAAGTACTTTGTTGTTTCGAACAAAACAAACGTCATGGTAGTGTGCGCGTGCGTCACAGGAACCGCTGTACGAAGCCAAATGGATGTTCAATATTTACGGCCGGGTACTTCACCCTTCTGTGAGTGACAAGAGAAACAAAATCCCTTTTTTTCGTATGCCTTAAGGTCGTTTTTAGATTCGTACGGATTTGCTTACCGTTGGATTGAAAAACATCATAGTCTGTGATGCGAAGCACCCGCAAACGCTCTTTGCGGGTACTACTCTAAAACGAGCTTTAATATGAAGGCTTGGATAACTCTGTAAATCGATGTGTGAACAGGTATGAACAAATGTAGCAGCGACATAAGTGTATTTTTAAGAGGCAACGCGGTCTAAGTGACATTTGAAAAATAGGTCTTTGAATAAAATGTTGCTGTCTCGCTAAAATAAAGTATTTTCAAGAAACATGATGTACTCTTTGTTAAACTATAACCGAAGATACAGTACGCAATACAAAATAAATTCTATGTGTACACAGTTATTTTTAGTGGAAAGTTTCTTAAAACTATTAAAACAAAGAAGAAAGAGTTTATTCAAACTCAGGTTATGGTAGAGTCAATATTGAATAAAATTCGTGTTTTGATTCCAATATTTACGTTATTATATCTTTATAGCAGGGCATTATGCAAGATATAAATGCGAAGCTATTTATCATCATTAAATTAAAAGAAAAAAATAAATGTAAATATGTGCCGTTGCTGTTAGTTTCATGATTATATCCTTTCATAAAGTTTATCAAAGATATCCCTAGAAATACGAAGGCGAGTTGACAGATGACATTTTCCGGTTCACTCATACTAGGTACTAACCTAATGGTTACTAAATAAATATTTTACTAAAATAATAATTTATATTTTTTTTTATATATCTTTACAAACTATTAAGACACGACACGACAGTCTACTTTAACAACAATAATGATTTTGCAAAAGCTTAATGTTTATAAAATTAAAGAATCATTTATTTTTTTAAATTTTGTTCATACGTGGAACGGAACTTTTTTACTTATGAAGATTGATTGATAACAATGACAACACATGACAACACCTTTCAACAAGAACATCTAATTGTGCAACAATAACAAGTTGAAATCCACTATCTTTTAAAGAAAATGATGCGAATGTCGTTTATTTATGATCGCAAAACGGAAGAACATCATTTTCGTATAAAATGCAGAACTCATGAATACTTATGTTACTTATGCCCATCACAAATAGGTCAACCTGCACAAACATCAATGTGCTTTACACGAAACGATCGCAGCAAGAGAAGAGAAGAGGCTAATCATTTTAAATGTTGGTGTGGACGGAAAACAACGGTCGACGATTTAATAACATTGGTCGGAGATGGATCTTGGGCGAAGAGAACCGACAAAAGTGGATACAATACCCTCGGACAGTTTCATATCAGGTGCAGGATAATGCTACGTGTGTAGCACTTATAACAACGGGTTCAGGGCTCTGCTTGAACTTCTTCGTTACGGTAGCGTATCCGCGATGTTTGCAAAGCATAGAACTGATGATCTTTACTCAATCATTCGCAAGAAGACGGGCTCAGTCTAACCAGACTGTTTTTGTTACAGTCTCAATGTGTTCGTGTAACGACATTCATAGTTGTAACAATAAAATTGTTTTTCTTTCTTTGTTACTAACCCTAGTTTTGAAGATAATTGTATATTATACTAATAAGTGGTTCGCAGTTGGCGCAATAAAAACAATATTATGTAACAATTTGTTTAATTGGTTTAAGAAACTGGCATGTGTGTGTTCCTCCTGTAGAAAGTAAAAGTAGGTATTTTTCTTATAAGATTTAGTGATCTGCATCTGCTGATTGTCTACAGTGTGCTGATAAACCATTCAATAGATAATGTAATTTATTAAACGTTTCGGTGGATATTACAAAAAGCCCTCACTCACCCTAAATATGTATATAAAAATGAAAACTGACTTAATGACTAACTGACATATAAACCCACAGCCCAAACTGCTGGGTCTAGAGACTCCAAAGGTTCCATAAGTGGTCAAGGGGTGCACGAAGAAAGGTTTTTTGAAAATTCATCTCCTAACAGGGTAAATAAGGAGGGGCAAGTTTGTATGAAACTCGCTCAATTATGGAGCTAAATCGACAAAATGTTGTATTTAGTCAAAAATGGTTAGAAATTAAGAATGACGGGATTTTTGGAAACTTATCCTCTAAGAGCGTGAAAATGGTAGTAGAAGTTTGTACATGGTAAATTCGACATGTTCGCAGACGAAGTCGTGGGCAACCGCTAGTAAAATCAATTTCTTATAATTAGCTTCCACCGACATCAGAAATCAGCTTGGCTGCAATGGAGAAATGGTGTTATTCTTTCGTCTTAATAGGACGGTTGAGTATTCTTATATTTATTAGTTAAGATTTTGCCTACTCTTACATACTAGTATCTTCTTAGTAATTCCATATTTCCAACCCAGATTGGAAATTCTAGAGAATAATATTTGACGCACGCTCTCTGATAACCCTAGACTAGAGGGGTGAAAGAATCATCATTGAAACAACAATGATCAATTCTGCGAATGATAACATATTCAATAAAATTTAAAAGGGTAATTCCATTTAGAATCATCCTATTGAAGTAATAATATTATTGAATAAAGATAAATCATCAACGAAAACCTACGAAAATGCACATTATACCTAAAGCTGAATATAAATAGGTTAAACTATTGACATTTCACATTGTAATATTGAAAGAAAGAAAGAAAAAGCATTTATTCGGAGATCGGTGATTTTAAGGTTGATAATCGTTCGATTACCTGGCAGCTTGTTCACCACTCGCTGGTCACCACTCGCTGCGTGCCCCTCGATGTCGAGGAAGTATAAACTTTAGACTGTCGTCAAATTGATCTTTGTGACTTTTTTTTCTCTTCATTTGGGACAGCAAACAATTACATTTTTAGCTTATTATAAAACTATACTAATTAAAATTACTTAAAATGTAATCAGCACCGTTGTCCACAGATAGATTATTAAATATTATGAGTAACATACAAACGGTGGAGCGCACGAAATTTACAATTCATAACCAATTATTGGCACTCCAAGGTGCAAACGATACGAGATCGTTTGCACCTTGGAGTGCCAATAATTGGTTATGAATTTTATCCTTAAAAATATTCGGTGAGCTGGCGAAAGGGTCGACGTCATAGAAATGTTTATTGTATAAGCTCATTAGTCTATACAGAGGAGATCGTTCGCCCGCGTGCGTTTTAAAGTCTTTGGGCGCAAACAAAGTTGGTTTACGAGATTGACGAAGAGCGTAGGAGCGATATGGCACGTGTATGTATATTTGATTGGTAAGCGCGTTACAATCAAACATATTGTTGAAAATACTATATAACAACCTGAGATCTAGGAGAATTCTTCTCATTTCGAGCCTAGGAAGACAGTACTTTTGAAGAAGAGCATCGCAAGAAGACTTCGAACGGAAGCAACGAAAGTGCATTGATCGCACGAATTTGCGTTGAACCCTCTCAACTTGATCTTTGTATTTAGTGTAGAATGGGTTCCAAATAGCAGTCGCATATTCTAGTTGAGAACGCACTAAAGATTTATATAGTAACAGATATGAAGAGGGACACTTAAAAGATTTGGCTGACCGCATGACAAAACCATACAATTGAAAAGCTTTACTTGTGACATGGTTGATATGTGCATCAAAGTGAAGTTTAGATCAGATTGAAGTTTATAACAGTCATCCAAAGTGAGATCCAAAGGAGATTCTACGAAAAATTTTGACATCATCGGCGTAAAGTATAAATTTTGAGTGTTTAAAACAGTACTTAATGTCATTTATGAATAAAACAAAGAGTAAAGGCCCTAATATTAAAACTTGCGCTACACCAGAGGTTACTTTAAATATATCTGATCTGAATCCGTTTACAACCACTCTCTGAGTTCTATTTTTTACATACGAAGAGAACCATCTCAGCAAATTCCCGCGGATACCATTAAATGCTAATTTACTCAGAAGCATATCGTGGTCCACCTTATCGAACGCCTTGCAAAAATCAGTATAAACCGCGTCTACCTGCGCACGCGCATCTAAAGATTCGAATAAAAAGTTTGTATATAGAACGAGGTTGCTAATAGTTGATCGATACTTGACCAATCCGTGTTGTTCTTCAATGATGATTTTATGTAAATGAGGATAAATGTTATCATGTACCATTCGCTCAAGGACTTTCGATAAGGTGGACAACAACGATATTGGGCGATAGTTAGTAACGTCCTTCCTACTGCCACTCTTAAAGACGGGAGTTATGTTAGCAGTCTTCCGAACCTCGGGAACAACACCCTCGCGCAAGCTTCTGTTGTATAATATGTGCAGTGGCACAGCGATCTTTTTACAAGTACATTTTAAGAAGAAAGGAGGCAACCCATCAGGTCCAGGACCTTTAGTGACATCTAAACATTTAAGGTTTTTAATGATTACATCTTTTGGTATGTATAAGTCGCTGAGAATAGTCACAGTTCTCACTAATAGGGGTGGTCTCAGAATAAGACCCACTACCAGCAAATTCATAGACAGACGCAAAAAAGCTAGAAAATAAGTCACAGATTTTCTCCGGCTGGTCAGATTCAACGTCACAGAATTTTACTGAAGATGGAATACCAGTGGTTTTAATATTAGAGGATTTAATATACGTCCAGAATTTTTTAATATCATTCTTTATCCCTTCCTCTACTGATTCAATATACTTATCAAAACATAGTTTGCTGTGACTTTTAAATCTACTACGGAATAAAGAAAATTCTGCGTAGTGAACTTTAGAGTTAGACTTTTTCCATTTTATCCAAGCTCTTTCCTTGTCCCTATACATATGTATAAGAGGGCGCGAGAACCAGATCGGGTAATCGTTAGACTTGGAAGGTCGCGACGGAACGTTGCCCCTTATAATGTCATAGATTTTTTCGTAAAAAACACGAACTGATTCATCTAACGTTTCACGATCCAGAAGGTCGACCTAATTCGTGCTAATAATACTATTATTGATTGCAGAGTAATCGCCTTCTAAAAATCGAAATTTAGGAGTTGAATTTGATTTCATGTGTTTGAGAGGTTGTATCGAAGAGATTTGTACATAAAATGGAGGATGTAGGCAGTCTAGGGGCACTAAATAATTTGAGAGAGATTCACAGATGCAGGTATCCTCATTCGTGAACAAGTCTAGCGTGCGGCTCATACTGTTTTGTTGTGACTTTGTAGCTAAGGTTGCAAATCGTTCGATTACCTTGCAGCTTGTTGACCACCGGCTGGTCCGCGTGCCCCTCGATGTCGAGGAAGTAGACGCAGGAGTCCTCGCTGCCGGTGACGACGCACACGCCGCGGCGGAACGACATGATCGGACAGAACGTCGACTTGACCGCGTGCGAGCTGTGGAGCGTCGCGAACCGTTTCTTCAGCGTTAAGCTGCCTTCGCGATCGGCGATCCTGTATAATTATTAGAAGTTACAAATATTTATTGCGCATCATAAAAGAAGTAATAAAGCATATACACATACAGATGTACAATGTGGGTAAAGTAACGGTTGAATTTGAGTTATTTACATGCTCGGTAGATAAATTCACATTCCTGGTTTATGAATGTAATATATCTAAAGCAGAGAATATTTTTTACTATAACGTTTAGAATTGTACGTACCTTTATACTATTTTTTATGTAATTATAATGTTTATATTATATTGACATACGTTGTTATTTAATAAAATGTTAAATAAATATAATTATACCAGACAAACTTTTTTTATTTAACAGTGGCAAAAAAAAACTAAATAACACATGAATATATTTTGTTGCTACACCCTCGCCCATTCACCACATTTGTTATTAAAATTTTCCAGGACATCGCTAAATGTCTTAATTAAGCGCTCTATTTATTTTATTTCACTACTTTTTATTTTATTTAACAGTAGCAAGACGTGTGGGGTGAAGACGTGACGATTGCCCGTGACTGTCATAGAAAGTCCCATTCTTCCATTCGCAGTTGGCTAATCTCTGTTGAGATTGGCCGCTGTAGTCGAAATTCGGTTAGGACATTATAAGTACCTGAAGAGGTAGAGCGAGTGGTCCGCGGCGCTGACGAGCAGCGCGGGGTGTCGCGCGAGCCACGGGCTCCAGCTGAGGCACGAGACGGCGCCGCCCACCAGCAGCCGCCGCAGCTTGCTCACCCCGCCCGCGCCCTCCATGCGGTAGCTCACTATCACGCCCTGACGTAAATATTGCACCCCATCACATATGCTGTTCTGATCCTAAAGTAACTATAGCACACATTGAAACGGAGACGAACGCGACGGATAGCGGGTAAATCATTTTACTATAATTTGCCGGCTACTTGGTGTTCAGAAAGTGGTAATGATAAATGGTGGTACACAACAAACACCTAAGGCCCCGAGAGAATATAGAATATATGGATTTATAATTGACCCGACACGGGAGATCGAACCCGGGGGAACCTCAGAGATGGCGACACCATGAAAACCGGCGTGCGTTACAATCGACCACGGTAAAGTACAATAAGCCTAAAAAGATCCCACTGCGGGGCAAAGGCATCACCTCAACTATGAGGAGGAACGAGCCATACTGCACCACGCGGGCTCTGTGTGAATTGGTGGACGGGTGTCTGTAAGGCAAGTGATCATCCCTACTGTCATGTTATCAAGCCGCCCTAGGGCATCTGACTAGCTTAACGACTAATATCAACAGATATTAGCCGGGACCAACTGCTTAACGTGCCTTCCGAAGCACGGAGATGCTTGCACCCTCGACCACGGTACTCAGATGAAATTACTTCTCTCATTCCACTCTCATTAATTGACCACCATTTTATATTATATAATTAGATCCTAAAAGCCATTGGTCTCAATTTTTTTTTCCTTTTACAGAATTTTACGTCCAACGCTGTGCCTGATACGGTCCAACATTACAGCATTCGCTGAATTTCTCGAAAAATCCATCTACTATACCTACGGTTCTGATAGGCGAATATCGTACATATATATAGTTACACAACAAATGCCAAAAGATTACCCAGAAAGATCGTGCAGCGAGACGCCGCGCCGGCGCATCGAACTACACGTTTTCGTTGCAACAAGATCACCTCTATTACGATCTTGTTTTCCTTATTATTTAAATATTTGGCCATTAATAACACAGGATTTTTTATCTAAGCGAAACTACATTAGTAAAATACCATTCTTTGAATTTAATTATGATCGTGATACATTCGTTGTAAAATAACAAATGTGCGATAAGCGAATATTCCCACAACAGCGACCCATGACAGAGTTTCCTCTATCTGTGGGTTTTGAAAACGGTATCTAGTAGTTCCCGGGTTCGCGTTACGGAGATAAATAGGGTACTCGCCTTATCGTTGGCTGCCCAGAACATCCTTCCGCTCGATTCGCAGGCGATAGAAAGCACTCGGCCGCCTAGGATACTGCTGCCACCTGCAATAGAAGATTGTTAGTCATTGTCTATTTATAGTCAAAATTTTTATATTATATAAGACGAGTATTACTTATATAGGACAAGTAAAATAAAAGAGCTCTAATGTACTGCACATCTGTAACAGGCTTTAGGATTTGCGCAAAGGCTCCTGTGACCTATGTCGACGTGTTCCGGATATGAAGGCAGAGGTTTATAGTCTCTTGTCATCAAGTAAGATTGACTTATGCTGTGACTGGACTGGTTGCGAAATATTTTAATGAAAAATAATCTTACCCCTTGGATATATTCCCGTAGAAACATTGAGCACTTCCACCATGCCTCTTGCATTTCCGGCCTTATCAAATAAATGTAAGAAAATATTGGAACATTAATGACAACCTTATACCATAGATTTATAGATTATCACACTCAGTTCATTTTTATTGCGTAGGTTTTCCAAGACTGACTAGTAATAAAAATTTCTTTAGTTTGAAGTGCAAATAAGGGGGTGCCGCGCGAACGAAGAACTTCGAGTTCGAGTAAGTCTAAACGATCTTCAAACAGAATCGAACTTATTAATATTAGTAATTAGATCCATTGCTTTAAAGTTTTAGACTTGATGATTTGATTAGAACAATAGTTTTATTCTGCGTAATGCGCAACAAAACCATCAGACATTTGTGTTAAAAACTGAAGTGTTCATATTTTCTTATTTATATTTTATTCGTGTATATTAAAAAGGAGGGGACCTGAGGAATATCAATGCAATCATTTTCATGTACAAATTATTGTTTAATGCGTAAAAATCACCAAGTTTTCGAAAAAAACCTCATAGATATACCCTCATAGGGTGGTCCAGTTCTACACAGTAAGCCAGCACATCGGGGAGCTGGTCCGATTCCCCGACGCCTAATGTGTCCTCTTAACACTAAGTCTTTCTGTAATGTGTTCGAATACAACCCAAAAAAAAAAAATTAAAGATATCATTAGCTACAAGTGATGTTATGTTTATTATATTTTTTATATTTTTTTTTTCAAATTTCAACAAGACCGTGACATTGTGCAATGATTACGCTTACGTAAATAAGTTGTTTTAATGTATTTAACTATTTCAGCTCATCGTCCAAGTGACTTGGAAATACGTTAATTTTATCAATTTCGTGCAGGACCGCCTTAAGGCGGGTACACCGTCTTTACATTTTGCTGTATAAAAAAAGAGCAGTTTTCGAATAAATAATCTACTACTAGTATACTGGTGTAGTTTTTTACAACACACAAAGAAGTAGTAAATTGCGATTACATCATCCTATTTCCTAAGTAGGATGGTGTAATAAGTGCTTTAACTGTCGTGTTGGTTGTATTGTAACAAAGGATACAATGACCATATTATTGTTGGCCGGCTGGAAGACGCAGCAGAGCATGGGCGCGGCGAGCTGGTCGGGCACCGCGCGGAGGCGCCGCCGCCGCGCCACGTCCCACAGGCACAGCACGCCGTCCAGCCCCACCGATACCAACAGCTCGTTTGATGCTGACCAGTCGCAACCTTAGCAGTCAGGCAGGTTAGACGTTTTATTTAATAAGTTATAAAGATTTTAAAACAATATTTAACCGTTATCAAAGTTCAAAATAGTTTTTTTTAATTGTCATGTAAAAACCGATCAGTTGCGAGTCGGACCTGCGCACGAAGGGTTCCGTACCATTATCTATACAACATGATACACTATATTATGACTTTTAAAAAACATCAAGTTTGTATGGGTGCCCAACTTAATATTTTTTTTATTTTAATTTAATTATTTATTTTTGAAATGAATTATACAACTTTATATTCTGAAAATAGTTCAAGCGGGTACCTGTTGCCATTATTAATATCAAGCAAAAAACAGAGAATAAATCAAGTTTGTTGTATGGGAAGCCCCCCTTAAATATTTATTTGGTTTTGAGTATTTGTTGTTTTACTATAAAGTGACAACCGAAATACATCATGTGTGAAAATTTCATCAACTATCTAGCTATCCACGATTCATGAGATACAGCCTGGTGACAGACAGACAGAAAGCTGAGGCCTAGTAATAGGGTCCCGTTTTTACCCTTTGGGTAAGGAACCCAAAAAAAGATGTATGGATGTGTGCAAATGAAATTTAGCGTACTCTATCTGCAATATTGTGTACAACATCGGGAAACTACTTTTA
Organism: Pyrausta nigrata; assembly: GCA_949316185.1. Classification (NCBI taxonomy): domain Eukaryota; kingdom Metazoa; phylum Arthropoda; class Insecta; order Lepidoptera; family Crambidae; genus Pyrausta; species Pyrausta nigrata. The sequence goes on from OX438943.1 coordinate 4,260,528, forward strand.
CAGAGCAAAATTACTCTTAATGCTTATTACACACATGCATTGTAATAAATCAGAGACCAAATTGCATATCAAGTCATACATGGTAGTACTTAAGTAGTACTCTATACTCGGCCCGGCGAACCTTGATCCCTATGACATTGACAGTTATTCCTACGACACAACATTGTAGTGGCGTCACCGTTACATTAGAATCGAATTGGAGGCTTCTATATATGCAACAATGATATTATGCAACAATGATATTCGGTAGATATATGCAACAATGATATTATGCAACAATGATATTCGGTAGATATATGCAACAATGATATTCTGTCGGAATTATAACAATTCTTAACATTTACAAGAAATTATCTCAATCAGACTTTACGTTTACGACCTGCAAAAGTTACTTTCTTCGGAAGATAGCGACTAGTGCGGAAAAATATCGATAAACAAATGTCGATAATGGAAACGAGTTTACATGATTTACAATCATTTAAGTATAGGTGCTGAATGTTACAAAGTTGCATGAAATTGTTTTTATTTCACTCAAATTTATAAAATATTTCTGGGGACACCAGGTTTTGTTTTATTTAAGATTAGATTTTATTAGTTTCAGTTTTCATGTGTTATGCCACACAGTTTCAGTTTTCATGTGTTAAGTAATAAATTATGATGTCATTACTTTTTCATACTTAAGTATTAGTACATTCTCTATTGAATAGAACGGAGCGTGGCATACATGCACTTATGATTGTATACCCAAGAGAATTAAAAAATTAACTGTGGGACAAAACCATATAAAACAAAAGCTGTTCAGCGATCATTTAATTATATATTTTATTCTGAATCTGATAATGACATTAGGGTTTGTGTCACGAACTCGGAATCTGAACTGCAGCTGCTGTCGCCTACGTTTATCAAAAACGGCTCATCAACAATGCTGTTGTATCGCACGTCTCGATCCCAATCATCAAAACAAAGTTTTAAAGCATTATATTGGCAGTGGTAGGGCGGTAGCCAAATCACATTAAGTTACATCGACATGACCCATCACTAATATGAACTGTCATAGGGATCAAGGTTCGCCGGGCCGGGTATAACAAGGTGTTTCTTTGCCGTAAATAAATAAAGTAAACATATCATACCAGTAACAGCTTTGGTGTGGGCTTCCAGTATAAAACTGACTTTAGGGGGGGAGGCAGTCACGTCACATATAGAGACGTTTCCATCATGAGATGCACAGCATAGCTTGGACCTGTCATTGTTTGCAAACTTCACCACACTCACTTGATCTGTGTGCTGTGAACAGTAAAATAAGGGTATTGGGAGTTTATTAATTTCCCTTTTTTTCTTCCCATTTATTTTACATATTATACCAAGTACTTTATTATGTTATCTACCTACCTGATCAAATATGTGATGTACTCCTGAGAAGGCATAATTTTCAGATATTGTCATATCATTCTTTTTCTTACTGGTCACTGTTGATGGTTCTTCAACAGCCAAACTAACCTGAATTATCATTAAAATTTCATCATTTAATAATTTACAGTATAGTAAAGCATGGTAAAGGTAATCAATCTCCATAACAAAACATAAGACCTATGTTAAAATACCTTACTACTAGATCTGGGGCGAGATGAACTGGAACTGATAGAAATATTATCTTGAACACCATACCGGCGCTGCAAGAGCTGGCTTCGTACATTTATATACTTTTTGATAGTATCTATATCCTGGAAAGGTGTAAAAAATAGATTTGAAGTTCATCCAGATAACTGAAGGTATCTAGTAACATCTGGTAAACAAAAAATACCTTGAACTTTGCATTTTCACGGAGAAGTTGACTTCTTCGGCGTATGTACAGTGTTTCTAAAAATTATAATGAGGTTTGTGAAGCAGTCCTAATCACTTTCGAAGTCATTTTGAAATTAACGTTGCATCTATAGCTATAACGTGTTAATTGTTATATGATACTTATTGGTGAGTTCTTTGTTTTGTAATGTAAGATACAAAATAATATTTTGTTTCCTTACTAAAATTTGGATTGTTTGGAGCCCTGTATGCATTGAATCTCGCGTCGAGCGCAAAGATTTGTTGTTGAAACGCCGCAGCCATTGTCACAGCCTGTTATGCTTAATATCAAGTAAAACTTAAAAACCGTTAGCCATAAATATTTATTTCGAATAAAGTACTGCAAAATACAGCAAAAAATATGTTTTACAAATCTATCAAACAGCAAGAGCAATGGGTTATTTACTTAATATTTCAATATTGTCAATCAAAGTGACAGAACGGACATTGACAGGATCATGTGTCAAATAAAAGTCAAAGACAAGCTGTTTGTTCCGAAACATCATCAAAAAAGATTTCAGCAAGACGCAAGATTGCAGTTTAATATTTTTTTTACTAAACTTAACAATGTAGACACACTCTTCACAATCACAAACGAATGGAATATAAGTAGTTATAGTAGATATAACCAGCCACACAATAGTCATCTAATAAACAGGGTGTCCAAAAAAAGCGCGTTCCAAACATAAGAAGATAGACTAAATTCGTTTTATTTTTGTATAACCGCCGCCGGAAAACATTATTTTATTTTTAGACTTGCCAAATCATAGTCAAATGTACAAAAACAGAAGGACCTTAAGTAGGGACTGAATAAAATAACAGACTTGGTTTTTCATGGATCTCCCAACTTTTTAAGGTAGAAGAATTGAGTTGCAAGACTTGTTATTTACAAGTTATGTTTTTATGTTCATCTCATTTCTTTTTGTAGAAAGCCCTACTTTTGACCTTTTATTACATTATATTATTATACATAAACAGGTAAGTACACTGATTCATTCACTGCAAATTTTGTGTTTCATATAAATATGTATATAAGGTTATAAAGTTATGTATGCAGTTGGTGTATTTAAAAAACCGGATCGATTTTGCTAAATATTTTAATTTTTCCTTGATTTATACCCAAAACACTAATTGTGTTCTCAATTTGAAGCTTCTATATCTGCTAGAAGTGCCTTAGAGTTTTGATGATCAGTCAGTCAGTAAATGCGAATGAAGAAACTTTGACTAGTTATAATTCTTAAACTGCTAATTTAAATTGAATGAAAATTGAAGTATACTGAGTTTATACAATGCCTGCTTGGTTCCTGAAAATTCAGGCTTCTAGTTTTATCTACAACGAAGTTATAGGGTGTCGAAAATGGCCTGAACTGCTTCGAGAAAAGGATGGTACAACAGCCGTGCCGCTTTATCTCGACTTGGCGGGGGCACTACCGTGCCCCTAGATCGGAACGCACGAAGCACGATAGAAGAACGCACAAGTCGGTATTTATTATCTATTTCAGGAGTTTAGGTACTTACCTACTTCTGTGCGGCATGAGCATAAAATAGGTGCTATTATTAACTTTATCTTAGATAAATTAAAATTTATCCAAGATAAAGTTAATAGATTAAGAATAATATTGAATTTGTCTAAGGGTATTATGCATGCATTTAAGCTTGCTTTGACAATATATGCATCACATTGGATTTTGTTCGTTTTTTTCTTTGGGCAATGAGTCTTGCTTTTAATAAGGCATGCGACGATCTCGAGCATAACAGGCCTCAATCCGATTTTCGCTGTTTATCAGATACCATTCGTTTGTGACTGAATACAGGCGGATTGACCCCTGCGGAGGCCCAGGCGCGGCAGAGGCAGAGGCTGCGCTCGCACGCACACAGGCGCGCGCGTGGTGGTGACGCGTACACGCGCGGCCAGAAGCGCAAGCGGCGCTCGTCCTCGGGCGCGCGCTGAGGCCAGCGATTTCCCGGAATCCTTGTTTCCGATTCCGAAATACCCGACTCGGTTATACCGAGAAATCTCGTCGCGCGTTATTCTGGGGCAATGCCGTGTAAAACCCGAAACACGTAGCTTTCTAGCGAGGTGGCTCTGCCGTTATAAATAATCAGAAAGCGTAAAGAGAAGTCGGTGACCCCCAATCTACGGATATTATTTGTTTACCGAGAAACACTTCGCTTCTATAAAGCAGATTGAGTTTTAGATAATGCGGCAGGGATCGGATATAAACGCAGTTAAATATTTAAAATCCATTTAATTAGTGACATACCATACATCGTAACATTTAAAATTCGTGCCGAGCATACAGGAGAGGTAGGCTCGGCGTAAACAGGACGACATGCGTGCGCATCGGCTTCGCCAGATACCTACATCGATTATGTACAAGCCTTTATAACTATCAGACGGATTAACATAATTTGTCGAAATTCATTTTCTGAAAAATATTAAATACTATAAATAGGTACCATTAAACTATTAGGAGCTCGTACAATATTGCTGTGAATAAATATCGACACGAATAAACAGGTCATCAGTAAGCACTAAGACAGTTGTTGACTATTATTGTTGTACCTAAATAGCGTTACATTGTGTGCTTGCATTAGCATAAAAATGCATGGAGTGCAAATAACATATTACCTACCTACAATCTTATATAAAACCATATTAGATCATAAATCAATCAGTCAAAACTTAAATAAATCTATAAAGGCAAGTATTCAAATATAAAAGTAGCTATAACGCTAAAATATTTATACATTACAATGTTATTATTACCACTATCGTATATACATAATTTGATAACAAATCATTTATTAATATCAACAATTGTAATTTCATTAGCCGATCTGTAATAATATAAAACGAACTTACACTAGCTATACGTCCCAATTTACTTAAATAAAATACAAACTATTCTATTGTCAACGTTAAACTTAACTTTTAGTAGGCTATTTAAACAATGGCGTTATAAATTACGTGGCGCTAAGGCGCAAAGCTCAAGTCGACCGGCAAACCGCAAGGGCGCACACCAAAATGTATAAGTAATACAAACTTGTGGACCAACACACAAGAATAGCGGTGGATGTGCAACTAGTTTGCGGTAAGCCTTGCGGTAAGGATGTTGTTTCAGTCTTCCTTGCGGTAAGGGTGCCGTTGCGGTCTGCGGCCGAGTCCTGCAGCGCGCCCGCAAAGCTGCGATGTGCTGAACTAATCTCCGGCGTAACCGTGAGCGTGAGCTGTGAGCGGCGCCCTAGCCTCGACTCGTGTGCGACTCTCAGAAGCGCCGCCACAGTTCAGTGTTCCCTGCCTGATAGCACCTGCGTCGTGGCATTATCTACCCTCCTATCTAAATTACTTCCATTAAAACTCTTCGTCTAAAACGCGTGAAATAACAAATTATAAAATTGCTAAATCATCCGACGAAATTCAAAAGGCGTAAGTAGGGCGATTTTATCATACGACATGCAATAAACGACTATCGTATCGTTAATCAAAATATTTCACATTCTCAGAACCAAAGGTCAACCTGTCGGTTACTCGGAATAAAAACTGTTTGTAAAGTAACCTACTCGGAAAACTGATTCGCGAGAAATCCGTAATGTTAAAAACGATAAAATTAAGTGAGGTCCGAATTCGTCGCAGGCAAGACCCGGCTTCTAGCTGTGCGGCTCGGCCCGACTGAGCATGAGCGGAACTAATTTTACAAATTATTGCTAAAAGAAACTACAGGATGACATTTCCGAATGGCTATTATTGGAAACTACATGACAATGCACAAGCCTGCCTTCACAATGCCTTGGCATGAAATAACATTCGATTCGCTTAAAAATATCTACTTAAAAACGTTATCTAAATGCTACTGTAAAGTGAAAAGCAAGTCGTCAACAACAATGGCAGAGTCTAATATTACAACTGGGCAAATAAGGATACATTAGGCTGATATTATTTACTTATTATATTAACAACAATTACTTACCATGTAATAGCGAACATTCATGTATTTCCTTAATATTTCTAAGTCTAAAAATATTTATGATGCCTTATCATACATTCCTTTTATTGGTCATTCACCTATTCATTCCTATGTTTTATGATGTGTATCTAAAATGAAGAGTTATGAGTGCTTACTAATAATAAACAATATTAGTTAACGAAATTTTCATACATATTGCGCAAAGAAATTACAAAATAAAGAAAACTTCGTCCTATCACGTTACAACAAAGTGTGTTGAGGGACTGTTTACGTAAATACCTAAAGCTTTATTTACAGTTCAGCGTTGAAAAATGTGTCTCGCTAGACCCGTACATGGTTAAACAATTGTTAGCCGGTATTATCCTGCGGCCGGGTGCCATGCTAAGCGTGGCCACAGCTATTTTCATCGGAACTAACCGTAAGCGGTCGAGCACAGCATGCGGCATACAAATGTGACCAAAATAAAAGAAGGCACCGCGGGCGATTTACCTAATACGCCCATACGAAATCCCTGTCACGTTGTGCTCACTAGAGTGATATTTGGAACGTTGTATAAACCCTGCCGCTTTAACTACGCAAGACGCATGCAAAAGCACGCTTACTTTACATATTACGGATTAAATTGTTACTAACCCTGCTTGTCATTACGTTTTATCAACATATAACAGTTTCCTGTGTATTAACTTCTAGGTAGACGTACGTTGATTACATAATGGTATTAAACACAAAATTAATTAACTCATGTTATTCATTCAATAACAAGTTAAAAACAGCAGCTGTTAAATGCCGATTAAGTAATCAGTGTTTAATAATCATACGTGAAACTGGCTGTAAACCTATTACAATTTTCAATTTACTTATCAATAGGGATTTTAAGCTAGAGTTTTAAAGTTTAGATATACCAATGGCATAATAACAGTTTTCATAATAAGTGAGCTTTTACCTTCTTGAACGTAACTAAACTGGGGAATTGTAAACTTACACAGACCTATCTAATCCTAACAGTAACAAGTTTTCACATTGGTACCTACCTTGTTATAGTTCTGTTATCTTCAAACTTTTGATTCTTTAAAAAGAAATCAGTCCATTGAAATCTCTTTGTGCATTAACAGGTACCAGTCTGAATTGTATTGGTCTTCGAAAGGCATTTGTTATATGTTATGTTTGCCGTGGTTATTTATGAAGATGCAGCATTGCAATCGATTTTATTGATAGACAAGCGAATCGAATATTGCTTATGCGTGACGATAGTTCACATTTCATGGCCGGTGACAGGCCTGCCGACAGAGAGTCTGCCGCGGCCGGCACTACTGAGAAGGCCTATTGTTGACAGATAACGTTTGACGCATCGCCCGCCTGTGTGGCCGGGGCCCACATTTGCGAAATTACGCTTTAAATTTCACACAGTTTAAAAATGATCAAGATTTTCGTTTGTTAAAAAACAATGCTGCCTTAAAATACATTAGGCATTATTAGAATTATATATTTTGCATGTTTAACGCAACGGTACTATAAAATCTCAAATGTAAATACAAAGATGATCAACAATTCGTTGTGAATCAAATATTATAAATATTTGATTCACAACGAATTGTTGATCATCTTTGTAAGCATTAAAATTTTGCTATCTTATTTTTTACATTTGTAACAAAAAACGATAATATAGAAAAAGATTTAAAAGAAAACGTAAGTCTTGTATATTAGCACCCCATAACTAAAATGTAGGCACGCCTATCACTCTCTTTATTACCACACAAGAATCGTATTCCTATCCAAAGATCTACACCTACTTTGCCTATTCTGGCCTGCTATCTAAAATATCTTAGATGTATAAATGAATCAAACAATAATAATAAATACATAGCTTACAGATACAAATATTTTTAATTGACTTGCGCCCGGAAATAGGCGCCGGTCACAATTACCTGGTCCCACACCGTCTCTACTCAGATCTATTACATTACATTACGGAATTCGTCGAATCCGTTCATAGGTGAGGCGTCATTAGTCAAATTGCTGTGGGCCCTTGAACCGAAAAACATAAGTGGCAATAATAATAAACTGATTACGCGTCGAAAATGTCGTAGAATTAGCGACTTCCGCGTAAGTGGGCCGGCGATTACGCGCTTCTATCTGTTTCTCGGTTCTTGAAATCGGGTGATTAGCCGAACCAGTTGATAGTTTGCGGGGAAGACTTAATGCGCCGCGCCCGGCCCGCGCACCTTCTCGGAAACGAAAGCGAGATAGCCACTAGTGGGAAATGCGATTATCGTAATAACCTCCCGGAACGAGAGAGCCCTTTTCCGATCTACGATTGTAAATGCGTTAAGCTAAAATGTTAATTGCGTCAAGTACAGTGTCCACGCGATCGTTATCTTTCAAGTTAACTCGACGCCGAGAGCAGAATAGTCGAAACGCCAAAAATACTCCTAGTAAACAAATGATTTTAAAGTTGCATCAAAGATTTTAAAGTGATAACATCATCAGTAGGTAAGTATTTCCAAGAAACGCTAGGAAAATTCATTACTTGAATATTTTGTGGTCAGGAATTTATGTAAAAATAGTCTGCAATGATGGATCAAGATATGATTAACTCAGGGAAAACTTAAAGCTCATACAAAGATTTTATGATCAAGATTTGAAAGTATAAGTAGTCAAACACTCAGAATCCGCTGTTTAGTCATTGTAAGTTCAAGAGAGTTTACTGAACCGTCCTGACGTCAGCCAGTGACAATTGGCCATGTATAAAGTCAACTAATTCAAAGTGCACCGAGCTAGATCTATTCAGGCGTCATTCACTCGCAGCGCTAAATAAATCAGGCACTCCCATCACATCAAGCAAGTCAATGTTGGATCTCGTGAATTTACATAAGATACGCGCATTTACCATACATTTATTATTCTTTCAGTTACAATGATCATTTACTGAGAATATACTTATTTCTTGCTAAAGTTCGCTATTAATCTATGTTGTTGTACACGATGATTTTTAGTCGGTGATGAGGTAGCAATTTTTATCAGTAATTGATGACGGTCGTTAAAGTCGTAATAACATGAAACAAACTTTTTTCCTATGATAAATTTTAATTTGAAATAAAGTTTGTCATAAATTCGTTGTCACCGTAATAAATCTGTATTTGTGAGCTTAAAACCTTTTATAATTTAATTGGATTGTCAATTTATGAATTTATCATACTATTACTTGTCATTGTCATTACAAAAACAAAGTTATTTTATCGTATTGGTTAAGGATCTGTCAAATTTCCCAAACCTTCCCAAACCTGCATAACCTGTGTCAAGTGCCAAAGCGATGGCACTTGACGTAGGTATCGTAATACTTTTATAATTTATGTAGGATGACCATGTATCTAGTGCTTAGTAGTTGTAATAATGTTTTAACTTTTTATTCCTCGCATTTTCAATTTATTTTAGCTAGATATTAATATTTTTCTACTCCTGATCACCAATTAAAAATTATCGTGTATATCATAACATTTTTCTCAAGATATTCACGAGCATTTTGCAGATCTAACACAAACAAACAAATGCAGTGGTGAGAGTAAGGATATAATAATATGAGAATAAGCCCCTACGGCAATAAGTTGCACCTGTTGTATTGCACCTAGCTATAGGTAGGCACGGGGTAAGACAAGAACGGGGGCAGTAAGAGGTGCGAGTGGCGGGCACTTGTGTTTTCATTGGGTGATTTGAAAAAAATAAAGACAGTCCCCAATCCCTGCCTACCTCCGTGCCTCTGTACCGCGCAGACGAGGACTCAATACACATACACATTGAAATACGTTAATACCGTAAGGAGTACAATTGCAGTAGTTACTCCCAGTCGCTGCCGCTGGAGGAGTGCTGCGAGGACTGGTCGGGCTCCGGGATGACGCTGGCGAGCGTGTGGAGTACTGTGCCACCCGCGCGCTCGGCGCCCGAGATGCCGCGCCGGCGCATCGACAGCTTCGCGTGCAGGTCCGCCATCAGGTCGCCGGATGGAGCCGACTTCGTGCTCTACAACAACAATTTGTCGTTTACCATCCTGTTCAATTTTCTCTCACTTACTTACTTATCTTAGCTGGTTCAGCGAGTCAGCGACCCAAAGTGGATCTTAACCTTCGACAGAAGACGCAACTCTTTCCGATACTCTCAAACTTCTTTTGAATAATTTAACCTATGGAAGTTCAGGGTTCGAAAAGCTTAAGAGGAGAAAGTAACTTCTAAGTCCTACTAATTTTGGGGTCTTTAGATTTATATTTACATTGAAAAGAAATGCTTTCAGTCTCTGTTTTAAAACGGACGCAACGGTCTCTTAAGGCTTTTTTAAAGTCGTGCGGGATTAAGATACATAATCTGTGATGCGTAGCACCGGAGACAGCGCAGTGACATGTGAAATTGATTTTTATCAAATCCGCAGGTCTCTAAAAGACACTTACTGCACTCGGAGTAGTCAATAAAATTTTCATCTTTCATTGAGTCTCGTTCTGTCACTTTCTTTGTCAATGAAATAGAAAAGGTCTGCATGAGACATAATGAAGGAATAACTATAATTAAATTCTCTAATTACGGCGTATAAAAAAGTATTTGCTTTCTTGCCAATTTATTGACGCTTGGCTAAATTGAATACAAAAACATTTATGGCATGCCAGTGATAATTTTATTTAATTTTTAAAGCTAGACGATAAGACTAAACGAATCCCAACAAGAGATAAACCACTAAAATGTTACACAAAACATTATCGAAACCGTGGGTTTGGCCAGCAAACTTCCATTGAATTATGTCCCTCGATATTATCCCGAGAGGCTCGGAATTGATTTCTAATGTTTCTGTCTAAGCTTTATCATTCAGATGACATTATTTACTACGATAATAGTTTCTCAGAAATAGTATTAGCAAGTTTCGTTAGTAATAAAATAAAACCCAGTATTTAATTGCGAGGCGTTGAAAAGATTTGCATAAACATCTCTATCAACGATAGCCAGATTTGGTCTTCGATATTTCAAGCTACCAAAATAAATTCATCGTCAGAACCTTTGTATTGATGTTAATTTCATCGTTAATAATTGCATTAACAATCAGTTAGGTACTTATGTTTCAAAATACCAAACCGTAGCGAGAATTTCTATTCCAGATTAGCATGTTTGAAACGCTATTATTTACTTAACACTCCATCATAAATAGCACTAGACTCGTGAAAACAACACTGCGTAGTTATCGCAGCGAGTAAAAACGTTGTAAAAGAATATCGTCACTTATCTTTGGAGGACTTATTCGAAGGAGCCAAAAGGTCAATGGCAAGCGATATGTGCAGCACAAATAGCCTGAATGCGACATACAAAGGGTGAAGCTCTCGGCTGACGCAGGGATGTCCAAAAATAAGATTGCCATAAATTCGGATACTGCTGCAACTTGGTTTTTTCTTTAGACTGTAAAATCTCATCATTATTGATCATTAATGAATCATTTTACCCGCTAAAGAAAGATCTGTTACTAAGGTATGTTACTGCTAACGATGCAATTTATTTAGTGAGTTAGAATCATCTAGAAAAACACTCATCGTCACTAATATGTAGACTTAAAATTATTCTATCAGAATTTTGTGAACTGCAGCCCTAGACAGCACACAGCTGTTTATGTTTTGTAGGCTAGGGGGACGGCTGGACGGGTTTCTAAACTTGTTCCGGTGTCCAATCATAACGCCGCAACTCTGCAAGTTGCTCCACTTCAAATGTGTTTCATTTACTTTGTAACGTACATACTTTAATTAAACTTCACTAGAAAACACAGCTACTTGACTCTAGTATGGTGATACTAGAAGCTGCGTTTTCTAGAAAGCGCAGTTCTTCATAAGCAACTTGGAAGGACACCATTTTTAAAATACTGTGATACAATGTAGCAGCAATTTGCTTTTCTATCGCGAAGAATCCCAGGAGCCAAGTCAAGTTACCATCCATAAAAGTCTCTCTTACTTAGTATAATGCTACCTGCTTTTTCCTAAAAGAATTTTACAAGGAAAAATTCGGCGCATTGAAATAAATGCATTCTATGAAATTTATACGATGCGTACAACCGCACAAATACCTGTACTCTATTTGAAACGTTATTGTTCAAAATATAAGAACCAAACTGTTGTCTTGATAACTTAATAAATAAAACATCTAGTACGAGAACTGAAGTCCGGACACAACAACTACATCATTTGGAAGATGGTGCTGCGTCTTGAAACAACTTTTTTGGAAAGCCGACATAATACTTTTGCCTGAACAAAATATTTGTTGGAATCGATATAGAAGAAATGCAATTACGAGATACTCGTATACAAAATGAAGACTCATCCCGTAAAAAGATAAAATGGGTCGTGCTGTCTTGGTTTACCGACACCGGTTTCTCTATTGATCCGTCCACGATTATCGAACTTTTTTGGAATGTATTAAAGCGCGTGTGCTTTGTATGCGACGAAGAGCAGGCATGTTCCTACACAAGGGATGGAGCGTTTTGAATGAAAGCCGTCTGAATAGGTCCTGTGTATTTGATGTCAAAAGGAATAAAACACCGACTCCTCGTTCAGTTCTCCCTCGCTCTGCATCAACACAAACGTCACGTATTCGTTTGATTCTCGATTCATTCGCAATTTAGAAACTAACAGCAACAAGTAAAACTATCGCTTACATAATTCTGAGAACGCCCAATTATAGCTGGAAGTTTACAAAACAACTGCAAAAATCACTGACTAATTTTGGTTCTAGCGTAAGCGCAAATTGCTACAACTTTATTAGCAAGCAGAATACCTACTTGCTTAATTTTACTAAAACAAGATACAACTGAAAGTCACAGCAATTCACGTACTGAGCTGTTTGCATCTTCTACATGTATCTATATCATGTAGGAGTAATTTTATAGTTATTAAATAATTAATCACAATTGTCATTAAATATCTATAACGCGATATCGTCAACCTACGCTGCATGCATGATCGTTATGCTTGGCGATTCGACTGATCCATCAGATAAATACTTCGGCATAATAACAGCCCGCGGCTGTAATAACTCGCGTTTTTGCTGTCGAGTCGCGGATTATCGTGGACGTGATGCAACACTTGCTCGTTACCGCGGCGCTTCGCGGGATCGGCGCGGGCGCACGGGCGCCTGTCGCGAGAAACGCGCTTCCGAGGAATCCGAAGAGAAACAAACCGATTTATGGACGCGCTGAGAACATCCTTACGTTTATCGTATAAACACAAAGAGGAAGAGAAACTCAAACACAACAAGATAAAAATAGCATTCTTTAGGTTGACCCAATACAAACATAGTTTTCACCATTCAGCTTGTATTATCTTCAAAATCGATACGAATAGATCAACAAAGTTCGAAAAAAAATCGTGTGTAACTCACATTATGCTCGATTTAAAATTTATACATTATATTATTTTTAAAATTCTCTACAAAACCCAAAAAGCGACTTGCTTTAGAAACTGTAATATAAATACATGTGGAATAATAATAATAAATAAATAAATAGTAAATTGTTTCAACAAACACACCAATTACCTAGCCCCAAACTAAGCGTGAGCTTGTGCTATGGTGACTAGGATAACGGATAGAAATACTTAAATACATATAAACATCCATGACTTAGGTACAAATGCTCGTGCTCATTACACAAACATTTGCCCCTTGCGGGATTCGAACCCGCAACCGCCTGGTTTAGAAGTCCGGTGCGTGAACGACTACACCAAGATGATCGTCGTCGGAATAGGTGACCATTATTATTTTGCTATAATGATGACGAAACAGCTAAAGACACATTGATAAATAATAAGCATAACATCTGAATTGAATGAGTGACTGACATGTTTACAACAGACGTCTAAACGAATATGTCCATTTGCGCGTTTCACGCGCTCTGTGCTCCACTGATATCATTATCGCTTCACTATCACGGTATATTGTAATGGGCTTTCTTAGAAGCGAAATTAGCCAAGTACATGAACAATTATCGAACTTCCTTTAAGCGCCAGGCCTAGGTAGTAATTACGGCCTCTGAAGGATTCAAGTGAATCGCGACCGTGACGTATTCAAATTATCATCTCGCGTCCTCGCACTGATACGAGTAATAATTAACGTTCCCCTTTAAAACACTAACTAATCGGAAAAAAACTATTCAGGCTTAAAAATTGCGCGATGCATGCATAAAATGTTCCTTTTTAGGGTTCCGTACCCAAAGGGTACAAAACGGGACCCTATTACTGAGCCTCTGCTGTCTGTCTGTCTGTCACCAGGCTGTATCTCATAAAGTTATTTTTTTTACAGATGATGTATTTCTGTTGCGCTATAACAAAAACAAACCGGCCAAGTGCGAGTCGGACTCGCGCACTAAGGGTTCCGTGCCAACTTTAACTTAATTAGGATCCACTTACTTCCACTTAGCCAAAATACCACAATATTTTGTTGACAGCAAAGATAACTTTGTTTTTCATAGTGTTTGTATACAGAACAAAGTTATGTTTGCGGTTGTTGAAAATGTGCTATATCTCAAAAACTACTAGTTCGATCTCGTTCAAACCAATTTTCGTTGAAAGAATTTGTTACGATCTACATCATGTTTTTTTCTTCAAAATTTACACTTGCTTATTTCAAAAGTTAGATGGGGGGGACGCTCATTTTGCCACTATGAAAGCGTCTATCTCTCAAACGTTAGACTTTTAGAGAAAATGGTTTAAGGAACCTCGATGTCATTTTAACATATAAATTATAGACACTCCATAGCATAGGTTTGACTCAAATATTTTTTTTGGTTTTAGTTTCATATAAATTCCCCCCTTATATATCATTATTATTTATTTTTTGTAAAGAATCGTAAAGCGGTTAACAGGATACATCTACCTGCCAGGTTTTAACTGTGTAATGCTAATAGTTTCAGAATAAAGTGGCTGTGACATACGGACGGACGGACAGACAAGACAGACTTGACGAAACTATAACGGTTTCGTTTTTTGCGATTCGGCTACAGAATATAGTAAATATTTAAAGTCGGGTCCCATACAACGTATACGTGTATACGTGTTTTTTTTGCTATTTTTGCTCAATATTAATAATATCAACAGGTAGACGCTAGAAATGTTCACAGAATATTAATATTAATATGTTTAAAAATAAATAATTAAATTAAAATTAAAAAAAAATGTTAATGTTAAATGATATGTCCCATACAATATTGTTTTTTTTTTTCGATAATGTTACGGAACCCTTCGTGCGCAAGTCCAACTCGCACTTGGCCGGTTTTCAACATATTAAAAAGTAGCGACAGGCATATAATTAATATTTATAATTAGAATTATATCTTCACAAGAAAATTCCACCGTGTCAACGTCGTTCCATATTAGGGATTTCACTTATGGAGAAGTATTTGTAGTCGTCAAACACCTGCATATAATATTTTTTGTGAAACGAGTTTTCAATTCCAGTCCTGCCGTCTAATGATGTGTGGGCGGAAGTTAAAATGTTAAACTTGGTTATTTTGCTTTCCAAGAAGTTATCAAGGATAAAAATGTGATAACATACCTCAGGGCTCGGGTGAATACCGAGAGTCTTATGTTATTGCTAATTCGCTCATCATCGAGAGGAACCATAAAATGTTAATTGGTCATTAATATCGCGAGCGTTCAACCCTCGCAGAGTGGGATGCGCTCGCGCAGCGCCCGTCCGCGGCGGCCCGGGCGGCTTCGACAGCGGAAACACACGTCAAGACGTTTCTAGTCTATTTCTAAGTAATTTGCAGTTTCCAATAGTTCGATAAACCCACTGTTCAAGGAAAAAAGACATTCAAGTTCATGTTACTCTATTTTTCCAAGAATAGATAGATTTGATAAGCGGAAAATAATAACCGTCTATACGGTAATAAGTGACTATCGTAAGCTTGATTAAAATTAAGATATTGATGATTTGTGTCTTTGAGTCCCATTAAAACCACAAATCAGCTAGCGTTTTCTTATGAGATAATCTTATTTCCAGTTTAAATATGAATATGCAATAAATTGCCAATTAGAAAATATTTAAATGTAGAGTTTTATTAAAACTCGACTTTACGGCTTAATCGGGCACTAATAAAAAGATGACCGTCGCGGCAATCGGTTTGATTTCTAAGAAGCCGTTATCTTGTGGCACTTGGTTGGTTCATTTATTTGTGGACGAGATCACTGTCTGGCAATATTGTTGGCTTCCTCTGAGCGTCGGCGTCACCTGCGCATTGTGCGCGATCGAGGACGGCCGGGGGCCAACAAATCACAGGATTGTTCACTTCGCTTTATGACATGTTTGTACAATCGGCATGAAGACGCGTACACGTGTTTCAACCTTAGTCTGTTTTTCCAGAAGAAGCAATTTTGCAGATGGTTCGGTAAAAAAGAGTTTTACTTTATCGTAATATAATTACGTTCGTTACACATAGATATAAATAAATATATAGGTAATATACCACACGTTGTCATTGACCATAAATAGGCGTTGCAGAGACTACTTGGCTCTAACTTCTCATGAATCTATCGCTATAATTAAAAGTGACATCCAGCACTTTAGGAGTTCAGCGCACAGCACAGATGCATTAGCAGTGGTAATCAAGATGACAGATAAACTCGCAGCTCGACCCAAATACGAGAATATGCTTTGATGTGACGCCTAGAGCCTAGTTGAGAACTTTAGCTATTATATCTAGCTTATACATATGCGTTTGTATTTTCAGCCCAAAAATGCAATTACCTCATCGCTAGATTCGCATGAAAGGCAACAATGGGTGCACAAAATACACGAAGCATCAAAATAAACCACATAAAATTAAACCCTAACCTTATAAGGAGGGTCTGCAGATTTCGTAAGAATCTGACGATGACGCATACACACCCTGGCAAAATTAGTTAACCAAATAAACTCTTTAGAGTAGTTTAGATCGTTTATCGCAGCTTTTGTTATTTAAAATATTCAGATAAGTAAATCAGTCAAACATTTATTCAATGTCTTCAAAAATTAAATCAAATTTCACTTACAAAAAATAATCGACTGTGTCATCCGGTGGGACTCGAACCCACGTCCCTTCGCTATCCGGGCGAGTGCTCTTGCCAACTAAGCTACGGAGGACGTTAGTCAGTCGACGAATTTTTGCAAGTGCTTGCTACGCCAGTGAGCCGGCGTTCGTTTATAACTTAAGCAATTTTGCAATTACTTGCCAAATAATTGCTTAAGTTATAAAAATATAATAAGTTAAGCTGATTTCATCTTAACTGATGGTTAAATATTTGTAAAAATATTTCTATTGGATACATTCCCCAAGTATTGATGAAATCGAACGCCGGCTCACTGGCGTAGCAAGCACTTGCAAAAATTCGTCGACTGACTAACGTCCTCCGTAGCTTAGTTGGCAAGAGCACTCGCCCGGATAGCGAAGGGACGTGGGTTCGAGTCCCACCGGATGACACAGTCGATTATTTTTTGTAATTTTTGACGAAATTTGATTTTATTTCGTAAAAACTTGCAAAATAATTGCTTAAGTTATAAAAATATAATATGTCTTCAAAAATCAAAATAAAGTAGCCCGGCAACCAGAACTTGAATAGAATCCGGAAATCGGAAAGCAGAAATTTCGTGAGCAATCTTCGGCTTAACCATATTTTTGAAGGCGAGTGACAAAATCATATAACAGTCATTAAACCTTTTAGATGAACTTCAGGCAATGTAAAGACTCGACACGTAACGAAATTAATTTATCTATCCCGCTCTGTATTAGGGACCCAAGACCTCTCCCTTTCCACTAGATCCCGAAGGCGTTTAGGAGGCTCTGCTTGTAGGCGTACCCGTACCATACCGACTGGTGCATGCAAATGCAGATAGCCATTTACGTATTCCATTGTCCCAGCTTGGAAGGAGTTACGCGGAAAACAGAATGCCTTGTTTACGCTGTTCCGGGCAACTTTACTAAAATCTGTATTAAAGTAGATGTGTTGTGATTTAGTCAATAAATACTAAAGAGTCACTAAATACTTAAAAAGTTAATTTTAACTAATTCAATTCGACGGTTAATTTGAAAACATCTGTTGTCGAGTGGTTTCCACGGCGGCTTTCATGATGTGGCCATCTGAGGACCCGACTTCTATCTCCGATCGGGTCAATATAGTAAACCAATATTTCTTATTAATTTATCTTGGAGTCGAATACATACCGCCTGATATCCCTACACAAGTGACTTAGCTAGGTGGAATCAATCAATGTGTGTGTTGTTATCCAATATTTATGAAATCACGCTGCATATCATATAGCTCCGAGGGTACATCTACTACCAACCTTAGTCGTCGTGGTGTCAGCGGCCGACCGCAGCTTGGCGCGGCCCGCGCCGCCCGCTTTGCGGATGGCCTCCATCAGGTTCGCATGCGCGTCGCCCGGGCCCGCGGCCGGTGAGCCGCTCGCCGGGGACTTCTCCTCACTGTGTGACAACGAAACATCTGTTATGTTTAAAACCTTACTTAAAAAACTAGGACTAAATAACAGTTTAAAACCTTACTTAAAAAAACTAGGACTAAATATTAGCCGGCCAATGTTAAATGACACGTTGGCGATATGATGACAAAATGGACATACATTTGTAATTGCGATATCTTTTAGGCTTACTTAAAAAAACTGATTAACTTTTCTGGGAAGTTATATTTAGCACGAGCAACCACATATCGATGCACTTTTAGACTAGTGATTACCAACTGAATACGAATAACGATAAACTGATAAGATTAGATGTGTCAGTTAATTTTCGAGTTTAATGCACCTCTTCCAGATAAGGTAGGTACACCTATTTTGATTTATAGCGCAATTAACACCTTCACTGAAAGCCCGCAGGCGCAAGGCAATTTACGGATACATAATTAATTAGGTAGGCGCAAGGAACAATACCTAACAGCCTACTGTACAGTAGGCTGTTAGGTATTGTTCCATGCGCCTATAGGTCCTAACCTATATTACCTACAGCACGGTACATAGATATACAGTATTTCATCTACATGCTAGAGCACCCGTATCGACACACACATGCATACACGTCAGTTACACGGCCCTCGAGCAAACTTGGGCAGAAAACCCACGAACTGACACGCGGGGCGTGAGCCGGTTCGCTGTCAAAGACTGACTTTCGAAATGCAGATAGATTTAATTGAACAAAGTAGGTTATATGAAACATGTAATCATCTTTATTTCCGATGACAGCTGTCAAAATTAAAACAGCCATAACTCGGAAACTACCCACCCTAGACAACTGGTGTGCATGTTAAAAAATAAAAATTCTTTTCGCAAAATGTTCAATGCCTCCGAAGATTGCGGGAACTGCAGGGTCTGCGGATATTTTTCATACACATAGGATTTAAATATATTTTTAAGGCTCAATGATGTGTAGGAGCAAACTCGTAAATTGTACCTGGTCTCATCGAACTAACAATGTAAAAACGGACCCGTTTTACTAGGAGTCCCCTGTCTGTGGATATGATAAATAATCTTTAATAAAAATATGACTCAAACCTAAACCTAAAACAATACACATATCTAATTTAAAAAAAAGAACTAGTCATTTTTTACTTTTTGTGTACCAACCCTAGCGCTCCGCCCATCCGTAGGTCCTAATTTCAAAAATACGGCTGAGTACTACTGTTCTGAAAACAAATCTTTCTATTGTGCCTACAGAGTACAGTGTAGTAGGTAGAGTAGTTTCATTTCATATTTTGTGATTTCTGTTATTATAAGACTAAGAATATCTTTAAAGCTCCTATAAATTTAGAAGTAAGTCCGTAAGAAACCCCCGACACAAAAGTTTCTAAGAAGTTTACGTACCCAAACAGTATATTACCATGTCCATCTCCACATTTTATCTGTAATCTGTGCAACGAGTCCATTCCGTTCTAATGTGCCCAAACTTTTTTTATTGTGGTTAAGGAATTTAGTATCATCATCAGCTTATGGTTGCCATAACTTGCAAATACCACCGATGTAGCAGTTCACCAAAATGTATAACACACACTGACAACTGAAAGTTGATAAGGACCATTTGGCCAGTTGTAAATGAATCGGATATGAACCACCTCGATTGTATCAGCTGTTTAACAAAAGGAACCCTATCAAAATGGGTTCAGTCGATTTCCTAACCTAAATATTATATATATAATATGTATAAATATTTAACCAGGAGGTTAAAGGCCATAGTATACATAAACAGTGACATGACACGACAAAAGCTATAGCACCTCCGTTTTTACGTTAGGGGTTTAAAAACTTTTAATAAGCACGAGTTAATGACTAGACTGAATAGATTTGCACAATCTTTTCATGAACATTCAATTACAGAATAAAACATCCAAAGAACATGGATTGGGTGGAGCTTTGTGGTTCTGAAATAAAATACGGTTTCTGATTAAATCTAAATTAGGTCGGTAGCACGAACCAAAGTGAGTGTGGCAATTTTTTTGTCGCTATTTTATTCTGGCCTCTTAGTACTACATATACTTGTACTTGTCTAAAACTTAATACCTATCTAAACGTGAATAAATACATAGGAGTTCCAAGCAACTTGTTGAAATCAACACGAAATATTGTTTCGAATCTCATACAGAAATTTTTCATGTTTTACCTGGACTGAACTATTGTGTACATGTCATTTCGCAAAACAAAAAAGGCATTTACTTAATAATAACAATAGTTAACACCTGCGTTATTAATTAAGCGAGCTAAATTAACGGCCGACCTTTGTCGAGTATCGATTCGCGTCACGGACTCACGGCGCACTTACGTACGTATGCAGACAGCAGAGTTAACCATGTATTCTGTGCCACTATTATGCTTCACTAGAAACGCCCACGAAGTGATTGGTTATCGTTTTTCAAACAAAACAGTAATTTGTTCATTCATACTCGCACAGCCAAGTTTTCAGCTTGTTTTCATTTTACATGTTTCTGATGAATGAACATTGATTTCTACACAGGTTTGTTTGGAAGATAAGATACGTGATACACAAAGAGTGCAATCTAAAGCCACTGATACACTACGTCATATGCTTCGCCAATTTCACCATTACAATGTGAAGTATACACGTAGTTGTTTGCAAAGGCAGACAGATACCACGCAAGCAACACGCAAGAAGCTTTCACTATAATCGGTAAATATCTGCGTCACTCACCAAATGATTTCGGCAAATGTTTTGAATAACCCTACCTAGATAAACTTACTAAAACGTAACGTCAACATCCATTTCAAACTTATTTATACATTTCGATTATGCTTACTTATTATTATCTTTACCGCTATAAGAGGCGAATAAAAAAGATTGAATAATGCGTGATGTTAAACTTACGCGTAAATTAATATTCGTACATACTTATTTTAGCTATGTTTGACGTGACGCACCACACTCGAACACTATGCCTATTGTTTTTGATAGTCCAAATTAAGTTGTAAAAATAAATGAGGTAGGTACCTATATAACTCTATCCTGTTTCCTCAAGGAAATCATTTAATAATAAAGGCAGAATTATAAAACGTCCCGTAGTTTTTGTAAATAAATAAAAGCTCTGTGTTTTGCACACTGTAGGTAAATAAATACAAACACCGCCTTACTAAGACATATTAATTAGAACTATGACATTAAATACGAGTATGATAGCTTATTCTTAAAAGGATAAGTGACAAGAAATATTGCAGACATGCATCATTTCATGTACTACCTATAATCATAGAATAAAAACTATAATCAAGTGTTGAACACGGTTATAGGAAACATTTATAAGTGAGGCGGGCGCCGATCGAATATTGCTATCTATACTCTACTATTCGAATACGGAGTTAATTCAATGTTTTGCCAGTAAACGTGCAAATCAGTGACAATCGCGACATCGTTGTTTATTTAAACGTTCCGCGAGATGCGGGATCAATATGAAGGTTCGCGTTCAGCGAGTTCCGAGAACAGCCATTAAAACACAACCACACTGTCGACGACGTTATTTCTTCACCTCAAAAACTAGCTCCACTGACTTGCAAACATGTTGACTTTAACATTCGTTGAAACTTAAGCATCAGAAGATTTTGATGATAGATGAAAATTTTTTGGCAAATAAAGAATACGATATAAATAATAATAATATTTAGATAAAGAAAGCCAGAAATAGTTAAATATGTAGTAGAAAAATAAAATAGCGAATGAAAGAAAATTTGTATTTATAATGTCACTGAAATTGTTTATTTCAAAACATAATTATTGAAAAAACAAAACACCCAACTGCAAAAATTATGATATTTTTGAAATTTCATTTGATACCCATATTGCTATAAGTAAAAAATATAGCTATAGTCACTACAGTTCTGACGAAATTCAACGACACCTCAGCTGTCCAGCCGTTTGGGCTATAGGGCGAGTCAAACAATTATACATACGTACTCTAGAAAATCATAACCCTCCTTCCGCAGTCGGGTAACTAGGTTTGCCATCCAACCAGTGTGTGAGAAGGGCTGTCCATCCTATCCACAATTAGGTATCATCTTCAGGAGTGTTGGTGCTGCTGCACTTGCTCCCACCCACAGGGAAGCCACTCGCAAAGATTCCTAAACATAGCTTTTGACTTTATTGAACTTCCCAAAATACAGATTTTTCCTTCCAATACCATTTCAGCCATTCATGCAGTACGTAAATTAAAAAAAAATGTTGATAGGTTTACATTTCGTAATTAATAGCAAAAAAATATGAACAAATGGCGGACTTAATGCCAAAAGCATTTTCTACCAGATTTAATCAGATTAAATCTGACCGAATGTGATGTAACTTTTCATAACAATTTATATCGAGAAGATAAAGAGGAAAGATGTAAAAAAAATGTTTCTGTTATAATCACAATGAAAGAAACGATAAACCTGAAGGCTGCGCAAACAAGCGTGGGAAAACAATATAAGTTTTTCTGGTCACCTAACAATTATCGGATAGTTGGATAGTAATACCTAATCTTAGTATTGATGCTAGGGGCGCCACGCGAGCGACTTGTCGTGAAAGAACGTGAGATACGCCTGTCTATTTATATCGGCCGTATGCTTTCTTAGAACATACGCGATCGTGAATTAGAGTCGGCCATTACAGAAATAGTTCGCGGTACTATACACCAGCGTTTGGGTTTGGTTCCTTCCTATAACTAATTGGAATTGGGAAATTAATAACATCGAAATAATACAACTAACAGTACTACTAACCGGCGACATTTCGCCGTAAAACACTTGGCAATAAGAACAATACAATGGCAGTAAATATTACATAAATACAGTCTAGCTAGTTATTTTACGATTCGTTGGTCAATAATAAATAAATTATTTCCACAAACACACTAATTGTCTAGTCCCAAATTAAGCGTGAGCTTGTGCTATGGTGACTAGAATAACGGATATACATAAATAAATAAATAAAATAATAAATAAATTGTTTCAACAAACACACCAATTACCTAGCCCCAAACTAAGCGTGAGCTTTTGCTATGGTGACTAGGATAACGGATAGAAATACTTATATACATTTATAAACATCCATGACTTAGGTACAAATGCTAGTGCTCATCACACAAACATTTGCCCCTTGCGGGATTCGAACCCGCTACCGCCTGGTTTAGAAGTCCGGGGCGCGAACCACTAAACCAAGACGGTCGTCAAGACGGTTAATAGAACTTTACGATCAACGTCTCACGCTGAAAACACGTCATCAGATGTTTTATAAAAGTAATGTGCTCATGTATCTAAAGAGAGTCTGTACAACCCTAGGTTTCCAATAAATAATTGATTACTTGATTAGTTATACATTACATACCTCAAAACAATTTTACGTTACATTAAATTAATTAACAAAAGGGTAAATCGCATCTCACATGTAAGTACATGGCAGGATTTCATGTAATACGTACCTATATTATGTAATTAACGTAATAAGGCAAAAAATACAGCGTACTAACACACGAATCGACGCACGCAATCTTTGAATGGCTCAAATCTTGATGTTATCCTTCCGTGAAACCACTTACGAGTAAACCATTTTTTACTACAAAATATTTTACTTAAGTATTCCAAATCTTGAATTTATAATACAATAAATAAGTTAAAAATGTTATTGTAGTTTGATGGCAATTGAAAAATCCTAGAAGACTTAATCCAAACTCAAATTCGATTTCAGGCTATTATTGGGTTGTGTCTAGACGACGCGACCTCTGTACATCGGTCATTCTTACTAGTTGCTTATTAACAAAGTTGTATTAAATACCTAAGTAGCAATTCAAATATACTTAGCTTAACGTTTTACAGCGAATTTTACGTCAAAATACACTCACATTGCAAAGGTTAACTGCGCCACACAAATGTTTTCGATTTTAAATGGTACGTTTTGTGTTTTGAAATACAAACCCAACCAAAATAGGTTCTATCGTTACTCTAATTTTAATCGAAGTAGAGTACACTTTCAATCGATAAATATCGTTAGACTGCAAAAGTACGACACGTACGATTGTTATATGCTCAACTCAAGCTAGTTGTAGCTTCTCTTAGTGCACCTTTACACTCCCCAAGAAACGTACATGGCAATTTTCAGCTTTCTACGACCGCCCCGGTAGTTTTGACTGTACGTTGGCGTTGTTTCGAATCTGAATTATGGTGGCTGGAAATCCCAAATGATATGAATCCTATTTTCGACCCAACTTACTTTGTTTTTATGATTCATAGTTTAACAGTATGATAGTGATTAGTTAGTTTTATACCACGCGTTCAAAACACCAATCAATTATTCAACGTTATCATTTTTAATTAGTGATTATTAAAAGTTACAAGTGTATTTGTACTGATTAATTTATAAGTGTTACATTTTAATAACATGCTACACAAGTAGTACCTGTCTCTCGCTTATATTATTATTATAGGTGATAACTATGGTATAAATAATGAGAAATATCATTAATTAATTCATCATTGTATGTAGTCAAACACGGCATCTGGTAGAAATACATATTGAATTGCATACATACTTAGTGAGTGACGACGCGCCGTTTTAAATTTAAGAGATAGGCAAACTCCTTTTGACAGGAATAAAGAAAATATAAGTCATGTTTTTAGTACTAGTATAAATACATTGATAATATATATAAAGTGTGTATCAGAAAGTGCAGTAAACTTTCAGGAATACACTATGTATTTAATAAGGAACCTATACACAAAAGTTAAAAGCATATACAGGGTGTTAGTGTAAGCAGTCTTATCCTATAAGTGGCTGAATATGCCCATCAATACCTACAACCTTTACTACGGGACCATGGTCGAAATCATTTAAAAAAAAAACTGATGCTCCATACGAATAATTCTGCTACCTCGGTGACAATGTATGGAGAGCTAATTTTTTTTACGATTACAGTGTTGACTTTATAGTAAAAGTTGTAGGTATTGATGGCCATATTCACCCCTAAAAAGGATAAGACTGTTCACACTAACAACCTGTATAAAACTTTTTGATTTCTCTTTAAAATAATAGGAAAATATTCTATTGACACCTTAGTATCGACTAAGCAAAATAAATAACCATTACAGATTGTTCTTTGATATTGACTCTGTGTAATTGTGATCTTAAATTTCCAGTGCACCTCTCTGTTACAACCTGTATATTAAATAGTATTTAATAGATCTAAGAATTGAAGTCAACAAATACCACCAAAGTAACTAACTATACAAAAATTTTAATTTAAATAAAACAGGAGGTGGTAAAAACTCTCATGATTCAGGATGAGGCCTCATTAGGACAGAGACTCTTGCCAGAAGATAATGAAAAATAAATAAATTAAGTACTGCTCTATCTATAGATCTCGCAAGAACTAATTAGCAGCTCCCATACACAGATTTGTCATGGTTATATTAGGTTTTTATGATCATCTTTGAGCATAATTAATATTAACATAATGTATGCATGCATACTAATCACAAAAAAGAAATATCCTTAGGTACATAGTATTGATTGTATTATCAACTCCAACTTCAAACTAGTTTTTTGGTTCCCACAACGACGAAAGTAAACCTGTTCCGAGCATATTTGAATTTTGTCTAAAGCTGTAATTTTATTAACAAGTTTTTAGCTTAAAATATTCACAAGTTCCTAGAAACTCTTTTAGATATATTGCAATACACTTTCACAGTAACATGTGGGTGTAATTTGTTTTATAAGCTCGTAAATGGATATTTACGAGAAAACGCCTTTTTACTTTACGGAAATAGAATAAGTAAGTTGCATACACATTGTTTATTTTTGGTATCCAGATCAGATTTGGATCTCTTGAAAATTACCAAATGATAGTTATTGTAATTTTAGTGACAAGTTTTTAGTTAAAAATATTCACAAGTTCATAGAAACTCCTTTAGATACATTGCAATATACTTTCACAGTAACATATAATTTTTACACCACACAAATTATTGCACTGCAAATATATATGTACATACAGGGTGTGGCGTAAATAGTGGTCCAAAGCAAAGGTGTGGATACATTTTACACTGAAGCACCACATACCAGTATTTTAAAAAAAATTATGTACAGGGTTTTCAAAAAAAAAAAAATTTTTAATTTTTTTAGAAATCGTTACCTTGCCTTACAAATTTGGTTATAATTTCCAAAAATGACGGTTTTTTTTTTATCCATTTTTTTTATTATTATTGCTGATCACTTGTACTTAGTACTCCATTTGTTTTTTTTTTTACAAACTGAATTTAATAAAAAAAACCCTGAAAACCCTGTACATAATTTTTTTTTTAAATACTGGTATGTGGTGCTTCAGTGTACAGTATATCCACACCTTTGCTTTGGACCACACAGAAAAAAATTACAACCCTTGTAAACCCTTGAACTTCAAATAAATTGTTTTTCTGAATTGGGCTCCTTTTTGTTTCGAAAAGCAATAACTTTTTTCCTGTAAGTCGTAACACTTATTGTTGCACCATTTTAGAATCTGCAAAAGATGGGCATTTTTTTTAAACAATGGGCACTGACAGTGTGGTACATTTTTTTTGCACCAAAAGCATTGAAAGTCAAACGATTTGCTAGCAGTGAGTATTGAATTTTGAAAGAAACTTAATTTTTTTTATTAAATTCAGTTTGTAAAAAAAAAAAAACGAATGGAGTACTAAGTACAAGTGATCAGCAATAATAATAAAAAAAATGGATAAAAAAAACCGTCATTTTTGGAAATTATAACCAAATTTGTAAGGCAAGGTAACGATTTCTAAAAAAATTAAAAAATTTTTTTTTTTTTGAAAACCCTGTACATAATTTTTTTTTAAATACTGGTATGTGGTGCTTCAGTGTACAGTGTATCCACACCTTTGCTTTGGACCACTATTTACGCCACACCCTGTATATTGTTTAGCAAACTGTAAATAATTCTAAAATATTGTGTGCGGTATCTATACAAATTATTATAACCTCTTTTAGTTGCCAGTTGCATTAATTTTTATTAGAATCTCTATAGACTTCTTAGTTAGCTGTCTTGAAGGGCTAATAGTAATCTTCTACACGAGTAGAACGGGTGCATCAATCGTACTACAAGTACGATTGATGCACCCTTAACATCATTTATCATTCATTAGATACCGCATCAATGCGTCGCCACGCCGCCTAATCGGGGACGTGCATTAGCATACTTCAATTCGGGCTATGCTAATTCTTATCGGCTTGTTTACGGCCACTAAAGCGATAAAAGGCGATCCTTTGCGAAATAGATTTTCCTCAACAAAATATAATGGACTATTATCGTCAAACAACACTAATGCGGGCAGTCCTTGATGATGATTTGTAGTTGACAATTAAGCATTGACTGATTTATAGCATACTAGCGGTTCCCCGCGACTTCATCCGTCGCGTTCATTAACAAAATATGTATAAATAACACTATGTTGTTAAAGAACATCGTAATGTTTGTAAACACGATGATAACAGATTTCTTCATAAAAAATTATTAATTCGATCGATAAGCAAATATCGTTACTATTACTACGTATCGAAAAAAAAAACATTACTTGTATCAGATCACCAGACGCATTTAATTGATTCTTTTAAATTGATATACCAATTAGCTCTAACGACGGTTTCTTCTTATAATTTATGTTAATTTGGGAACACAGATCTAAACAACTATTAAAGGTAGGAACTTAGGACGCAGATTATAGTATTTTAGGATTGATGATTTTCTTGACGAGGTAAAGTTCTAAAAACATATTACATATTCAAAAAGGGTTATAAAACGGGCTACATACAAATGTTGAAGTTTAAGAGTGCCGTTACTATAATATTTATTTTTTGGTGAAGGAAGTGCCCGTTTACGGCAAAACATAGATAATAATATAGCATTACGATAAATATTATATTTCCTAGAAAAAAAAATACCCGCATTAAAAATTTCTTTGTACATATTTATAGTGTCAAAGTTTTTTTTAATAACTACAAATTTAACTATTACTGTGAAAACATGCCGTGGAAATACATATTATAATGAACACAGGAGGCCGTACAAAGATTGTCGTGGGAATCGACGATGCGCACTCATGAAATAGGACAATAGACGGTTTAATTACAACTTGTCTCTAATGCATAACAAATAAACGTTTTCATTACTAGAATAGTTTATGCAACTAAAAAACACCCACTCATTTTTTTAAATACACACATCAACACTGTCTAGGGATATACAAAACATAGTATTATTATATCCAAAATATCCCTAGACAGTGTTGATTAGTTAGTATATTTGTAAATACTACTGATGAACATATATCGCATTAACATACTTTGCTAAGATGCTAACTTGTGTTAGAATTAGTGATGTACAAGGATCAAGGCGTCCGAGCCCTTTTGCCTAGAGCTCGGTTGTGTTTACAGGGCTCGCCTCGTTTGTATGGCGCCCGACGACTCGGGAGTCTTTTTCAGAGCTCGAGCTTCTTTGAAGGCTTAAGCCCTTTTTGAAGGCTCGAACTCTTTTGAAGACTCGAGCTCTTTTGACGGCTCAAGATCTTATGAAGGCTCGAGTTCTTTTGAAGGCTCAAGGCCTTTTGAGCATTCGATCGATCTCGAAGCATTTTTAGCGCACTATTTTTAAGTGATTTAGTTACATGATGTTAAGCTAGAGATTTAATTTAAAAAAAAGCAACAATTGTTGAAATATAAATTGTCAAACATATCCCCAAAAGCACCGATGCTCATGGACACCGCACTGCGACCGTGCATTATTGCTTCATTACGGAGATATTAAAGTCATCAACATAATCTTGAGCTTTTATTGAAGGATTGCGTTCATTTTAGGACTTGACCTTGTTTTACGGCTCTTTTGAAGGCTCAAGCTCTTTTGAAGGCTCGAGTTCTTTTGAAGGTTCGAGCTCTTTTGAAGGCTCGAGCTCTTTTAAAGCCTCGAGTCATGGCTCAAAGAGCTCGCAGCTTGGCTAAGCTCGGGGCACCAAGCCTACCGAGCTCACTGAGCCTTGCCATTCCGCCTCGAGGCTTTAAAAATAGGGCTCGAAGCCTCGAGTCTGGTACATCACTAGTTAGGATGGTATTTAAATTTTAATTGCGAAATTTTATTTGATCAGTGCTTTTATAATAAGTGATTCATAGTAACATTGTGATTCAACGTGGTTTAGATATATCTAAATCTACATCAATTTATTGTTCCTTAACTTCAACAAATATACCTAACAATTATTATTATTTCAATGTTACCTCTTTAATAAAATTAGAACAGGATAAATAAATATGCAAAGAGATAAATCGCAAAATGTGATTGTATCCAAAATTGCGAAAACTTCATTGGTGATTATACTGAAGTATTTCAGAGATCATGTTTTCAGACACAATAGAAAACTAATTGTTATGAGACCGATCCTCATTGGATTATAAAATTTTCAATACGATAGACAAGTATTACTACCTACAAACTTACTTAAATTTATAACGGCATTAAACATAATTAAATAAATTGCAGAAATATTATTATAAGAGTGTCATTTAATTTGTTTAATCGAATGCAGTCTGCAAACATAGTCTCAGTAAGTAAGAACTGTAATGATTTTATAATTCTCCCGGTTTGGAAACGGGATTCTGAATGGAAATTGGAAGCTGCACATTATCTGGAGCCAATCTTGGAGCACACATTAATTAATGGAGCTATTCCGTATCGTAGTCAATCAGTAAACATGCGACTGATTAAGAAACCGAGATAAGACTGATAAATTTCATGAATTATTGATGAGTCTGGTGTGAAAAGCTAGTCTCGTTCAATGGTAGCTCATTAATATACCCACAAAAAGCACAACAGTGGATCGTTGGGATCAATAATAACAGAAACTGTATACCATTCTTAAATATCGGCCGCAATTGCAAATACACTCAGGAATTTTAATAAGGGACTAAGTTTTTCTCATTTACCAAATCGCTTTGGGATTCAATGATGGGAACTAAGCACACTTTAATAATTAATTGCTATCTGAAGAATTTCTGCACCCATTCAATTCAAATTATGGTTCTTGTGATGGGCAAGTCGTTTAAGCAAGCACCTTTTGGAGCTATAAGTAACTATATGATGATTACATATCCAAGTAGTCTGAAACGGTCAAACTCTTTAACGGATACAAACTGTACTCATTAACGATCACAATCGTAGCTATCACTCTGACATATTACAATAGGGAGACTGCGTTTTACCCTATACACAAATATAATTACACAGACCATAATCTCGTAGTATGTTAGTAGGCTCTAAAAACTAATTTAAAAAACTAAAAAACCCGACTGCCTTTCTGTGTAATTGGCAATTAAAAAACCCTAAAACAAGAAAGAGGTCAAACCCGGGTAAAATTGGTACCCATATTATAAATTGTAGCAGTCGGGACCCATTCTAGAAATGGAGGCTTAGTACATTTAGTGCATAGCCACCTATATATCACATTGCAGATTACTCCAATCTACTGACCGGACGGCTGACTTTCTAACATGGGTCCCGACTGCTACAATTTTTAATATGGGTACCAATTTTACCCGGGTTTGACCTCTTTCTTGTTTTAGGGTTTTTTAATTGCCAATTACACAGAAACGCAGTCGGGTTTTTTAGTTTTTTAAATTACCGTTTTTTATTTTATTATTTTTAGTTTTATTATTCAAAACAAAACACCAGACTGCAAAACTTATTGTATTTTTGAAATGGTCTCTTTACTGGCTTTCATTTGATGCCTATATTGCTATGCTAAGGAAAAATAAATCCCCCCTCCCCCCTTTATTTCCATTTGCGGGCGCCATTTTTAAAATTTATATAGCCTATGTCACTCTCACAAGTTTGACCAATTCAACGTCACCTCATACGTCAAAAGCTGTCTAGCCGCTTGGGCTGTAGGGCGTGCCAAACAATTATACATACATACACTCGAAAAACATAACCCTCCTTCCGCAGTCGGGTAAAGAACGACGTTAGAATGGTCGCAAATATATTTTGAACAATTTTTTTTAGGTTACAACAACAATTTTGAATTCTCTACAGTGAAAGTTTTTTCCTGTAGCATCATTGTAAGTCATCCTTGACGTTAGTATCACAGCGTAGGGTTATCAAAGTTCTAAATTCTGTGACATCGCAATCTTCGGGTGAAAGCCCTATGGCACTTACTTACTGTTTATGTAGTTTGTAGAGTATATAATCAATCAGTGACTCTACTCTTCTATATAACTACTACTATATTCTATAATAAACCTTTATTCTGTAATCTGAGCCTTCTTTTTGTTTTAATCTATGGCAACTACTGACAGCTGAATATTTCAAAACTAAATATGTACTAATTATTGTATAAAGTTAGATTTTAACGAAGTTTGAACTCATAAATAAATAATTTTTAAGTTTGTTCGTCATTATGACAAGCAAACAGCAAGCCATACTTCGTTTTTATAAAGTGCTATCAAGAAAACGATGAAACAATGCTGTCATTTGTAAATCGAATGGATAAATTAAAGAGACGAAGGTAGTTAACGAGAGACACTAATGACGATCTGATACATAACATACGAGCATTGTAGTCATTGAAAGGGCAATTCATGCGGCTAACAAACAAAACCGGATTGTCAAACGCGGAAAAATATTTCAGCGATAGAAGCTATTGTTGCTTGCTGATCTTACATGTTCAAAAGGCAACAAGGCACATACGGATATGCCTTAACAATCTTAACATGTAAGATGTTTATCTTAAGTTTTTTGCACAACATTACATAATTGCTTTGGTCCCAAAGTAGCTAAAGCACTTGTGTTAAAGAAATCAGAAACAACGGTGGTACTACCATATCACCCAGACCCGAGACAATAAAAAAAAAAAAGGATTTCAATATTGACTCGATTGAAGATCGAACTGGGACCTCAGAGATGGTACAAGCTTGAAAACCGGTGTGCGAGCCACTGCGCCACGAAGGTCGTCAGCGTCACGGAGGTTTGTTTGAACAGATTGGCTCTTAAGTTTTTTTTTATTAGGCGAGGAAGTATAGCAAAGCTGATGGCGCTGGTGCACAATAAGCAGATGAGGAAAGAGTCAAAAGGGACAGATTTCTCTTATCAATCTTATCATTTACGAGAATCAGACGAGCCCCGCGCTTCATTGTCCTTTCGTCTATTAGAAGCTTTTATTGGAAGCGAGATGAAGCCAATTAACACATTCCCGCGTCATTAGCTCTGAGAAAACAGCAAAAATAACAAACATTGAAAAAGAAAGGATGTCATATAACCACTTGCGAGAATCTGCTTGCGATTATAACTGGAGGATTTACATAATTTCACAAAGGCTTTCGCAAAGGTGTTGGTGCTATTTAACATGTACAATTTAAGTGTGTTCTAAGGAACGCGTCGCGAACGCACTTTGTTTTCGAACTGCGCTTCTGCAAAGAATAATACAAGGAACTCGCGGCAGTAACCAGCCACTATGCGTTGCTGGTTTAGCTCTTAGGCAAAAAGCTAAGAGGAAGTAAGTGGATCCTAATTCAGTTAAAGTTGGCACAGAACCCTTAGTGCGCGAGTCCGACTCGCACTTGGCCGGTTTTTTTAGGCACGGATTTGTTATAATCATCATCCATATTAATGTAATGTCAGGCCAGTTAATTATAATTGTTTATAGGACTCTTATGGAGCGCATATAGCTGTTCAATATTAAAGATTTTATGGCCAGGAAATATTTCATAATTTTACGACTTCGTTTAGTGGTGTAACAAAAACTAAAAGACCAAGAACATATGGCGAGAAGGGTTTACAAAAAATCAGGTAAAGAAATACGATAACGCTAATGTGTACTACCCCTGCCCTATCCCTGCCTAAAAAAGATAAACACGTGGGGTAAGGTCAAAAGAAGTTTTTATACAATTTTTTGTTTAACAACCATTAAGTATAGCAAATGTGCATTTAAAATGTGTTAGTTTTATGTTTATAGAAGAATGATCTCGATCTCACAGATGATTGATCGCAAAACCCAAAATGTAAGTAAATCCCCGATACCAAGAACGCGGATTTTGTTAACAGTGCTGGCAAAAGGATTTGTCGAAAATTACTGGAAAAAAAAAAGTTACAATTGCGCACGGATGTCACATTATTAGATGAATTTCATACATTAGTCGGTCGGTTAGGTCGGGGCAAGTCGTCTGCGGTACTCGCAACACCTGTGTAACTAAAGCACTTACCGTTTAGTATCAGGTGGTTGAGCTGCCTCCATCACTGGGGGCGGTGGCGGCGGTGGTGGCGGCGGCGGCGGTGGCGGGAGCGCCTTGGGCGGTGGTGGCGCGTCCGGCACGTCCGGCACGACGGGCAATGCGGCGTCCGGCAATTTCACGTCTGGCAATTCCTTGAAGTCCGGCAGTTCCGACTCAGGCAACGCGACCACCGGGGCGACCGGCGACGTCACCGCGGATGGCGCGATGGACCCGTCAGTGGTGATCGAGAACTGGACATCCCCCGCGATCCCAGGCAGGTGGGGCAAGTCCAATGGCATCTCCAACTCGGGCACCTGGCGTTAACATTGTTACAATCAAAAAGTTTTGTCTTTAGAACACTAGAGGAATGGATGGACATCAGTGAATTAACTAAATAACATGATGCTGGGTATTATCTCTCATAAATTCCACACATAATCTGTTTACTATAATTGTAATTAGTAGTATTATAGCTTCTTAGAATACCTGTTTAAGTGGTCATAATGTCTCTCATACCATGGGAGGAGGTAACGAGAATTAATATGTATTTACAAGAAACATTGTAATAGGTATATTGAAATCGTTTCTTACCATTCCCATGCCCGGAGCGTACATGTACTCGTCAACTTCTCTCTTCAACACGTCTCTTTTCATAATAGAAGATGGTGCGTCTTCTAACAAGCTCCTATTCTCGACGTCTGCTACTATTGGGGTGTACACAAGCGCTTTGTCCGGTGCACCCAAGTATGGACTTTCTCCGCTATTGAACACCAAGAGTTCCCCTACGGTTGTCACGTTGTCAATAACAGCCTTCAGATCAAAATCTTGTTTGGGCTTGGAACTATTTGGCGCGGCTACTTTCACATGGTAAAAGTGAAGTTTTTCCTAAAATAAAACCATTCAAGTAATTTATGTTTGTACATATAATTATAATAAAATCTAGCTCACATTTATGATCATTTGAAAATTACCTGAATTCCTTTGTTATTAGTCTGCCCTTGAGTCTTCCCACTCAAGTTAACCTTTTTAGGTTTGTGCTGATAGACATCTAGATCAAAGATAGATTTGTAATGCTCATGAACGATTGATGTCGGGTACTTCGCACTAGAAAATACTTTGATCGCCTTTTGCATCCCAGTCAAGGCGTCGACTTTTTTCCGAGATATTTCAATTCTCTCTGTGAGTTTGTTGGTCTTATCAATGTTCTGCTTGATTCTAGCCGTGAGTCGAGCGAATACGTCGTCGACCACCCCGTTGAGGTTGTCAAGAGTGTCTGCAATCTGCAGTATAGTCTCTTCCGTACTCAGATCGGAGGGCACCAAATTGATTTTATAGATACCTTCCATGATTGTTTCGTTGGGAAAACACTGCAACAAAAGCGTTTTCAACATCAATATGTGTTTTGCGGATACCTACAGTAGCATTGCTATTCTCATACGATTTCAGAGAAGTAAAGTACTTATCAATGGCTGAAGAGGTCAAGTTGTTATAGTAAATACCAAATGACGTAGAACTGATTACGCGATATGCAGATTGGACGTATTATCTATTTTACACACACGTATTTTCCTCCTTCTTTAGATTGACATGGCTCTTTACCAACAATTCGAAGTTATAGATTGTCGCTCGCAATATAAATGGGTTAATTGAAATAAGATGCATTAAAAATATGCTAGGGTAAATAACGCGTAAAATACATGCCTGATTAATTTCACATGCAAATAATTAAGGTTTAACTGAAAGCTGTTGAGTGTCATACATATTTTTGTTGGTATGTGCAAAAATTTTAAAACATTAATAAACAACTTGTGTTATGTTAAGAGTAGCAGGTGTACATACAAGTTAATTAAATTTATTGTATAACAAAAATTTTAAAATGTAAATAAAGCTGGTTCTATGTAAAGTACAACAACATAACAAACTTATAACAAATAATAAACATTGAAATCAGGATCCTTACCTATTTATTTTTGTAATTCACCTAAAATAAATTAATAAGGCACAAGAATTATCACTATTAACACATATTAACATTCGCGTGTAAACATTATACAAGTCCAATGATTCTATAGCACTTTGTAAAGCTTCTATGGTTCATTAAAAATTTACTATTCAGTCACTAATTACAACTCACATTATATCAGTACCATGTCACTACTTATTGTACAATACGATTCAGTTCTTAGGCGAATAAAACGAATGGAGATTGTCTTTCGCGGGGTCGGTGCTCCACGAAAACCGACAGTACGCGTCGGGAGACATCGTCGGGTCCAGTATGGCCGACTCCTCGACGGGCTGCGCCCCCGGCAAGTTGAGGTGTTTACTGATCATTGGATCGTTTTGGCTAACATAACCGCCTGTCCCTTGCGGTTTTAATGGCACTGTGTTACGTACAGCGGGCTTAAGACTAGGCATGGCGTCCAGTGACTTCAGCTGAATGAAACTGCTATCGACGCCATGTTTCGCTGGCTGTGGCAAGCTCGGCATTGTCGGCAAGCTTTCAGGACCGAGCGCCTTCGTCGGCGACAGGCCTAAATTCGGTAAGTTCATCAACGACTGAATCTGAGCGTCGTTGTGACGCACATATCCAGATGAGGTAGGTGGTTGGTAATTCACGCCCGCTGGCGTCATACCAGTTGTGAATATTGGCGGCGAGAAACTGGCCATCACGTAGCTAGAGCCGGCCGGCTGTAGAGCTGCCGGCTTTTGAGGCGGACTCTTAATGTTAGGAACATAACCACTAGAGGGGTTAACTACAGGAACAGCATCTTTTTTGAAGTTCTCAGTGAAGTAAGGCGAGTTATCACGTAAACTCTCCAAGTCAGAATTGTCTGAAGAATAACCATCTGGGTTTAAGTTATTATCATCCAGCTTGACAGTTTCTACCTCCATGTTTAATGATGAATTAGAACTGTCATCAGAGGTTGATGCTTGTCTTTCCACAGCTCCTCTTGAAGTGTCAGATAAAGCAGTACTATCTGTGTGGTCACTGGATCCACAATTACTGGTATCTTTTTGTTTGATGTCTGGTGAAGGAACAACACCTTTGGCATTAGGTAAGAGTAACATTTCATCTGATGAAGGTTTCTCCTCTTTGCTAGTGGGATTCCATCCCCCATATGAATATTTAGATGAATCCTTTTCAGGAATGCTTAAACCTTCGGGTAGTACAGGTTTAATATCACCCATTTTTCTATACTTTTTGTACATCTTAAGTGTCAAATAGCCAATACCAAGTAAAGCAAATACACTCATGAAAATTAATGTCATAGTCAGTCCATCTTTGCTACGACAGGTAACTGTACTTGGCTCACTCCATTGACCAGGGTGCTCAATTTCTACTCCATGCTTCCTTTCAGGGATATCAACATACTTAGTATCAGCTATGATATCACTGTCATAATCAAAGTTTACAGCTCTTACTTGATATGTCTCTCGCTCTACTACTCCCTCACACAGTATTAGTTCATATGACAAATTGGTGGTATTGAGTATCTCAGCATCTGCATCATCTTTAACTTTTCTAATTTGATAGAGGTCTACAGTACCTCCTGGAATTTCTGGTGGGTCCCACTTGAGCAAATCAAGGCCATTGCTAACATTAGGAGCTTTTAGCCTACTAGGTGCTCCAATTTTCGTTCTTACAAAAATACCTCCAATAGGACTACTATTTGAACAACTATGTATCCCAGTATTACAAGCCTTCACAGATAAAGAATAGTTCCTAAAACTGATCAGATTATTCAATATTACACTTCTTCGTTTAACATCTTTGCTATCTTCTTCAACTTTGACTATTTCAAGTTCCTTTTCTTGGTCATATATTGCATAGTGGCCAATTATACCATTTCTGGGAAAGGGAGGGTCCCAGGATATTACTAAAGAGTTACTTTGAACATTTGTAACTCTGACATTTCTTGGAATTGTTGGTGTGTCCTCTGTGGTGGTGATAGCTCTTGATGCATTGACTGGCCTTACACCATAAGTAGTATTTAGGTCCAATGTAAACAGATAAGTTTTATGAGGTAACAGGCCTGTGATGTTGACATCCAGCTGATCAGGATTTGGTATGTATGTTGAGTTCTGCTTATATGATGGGTCACAAGAATTACTTGTATTCACAACAACACAGTATTTTAGCAAGTAACCAGTAATTATTCTTTCTTGTAATGTACAAGTCATGGTCCAAGTTACTCTTACAAATGACTTTCCAGGTGCATCATTTTTTACAGTAACTGGAAAGCCATACATGGGAATTGAGTCTTTAGAAATAGCGCAAGTGGCCCATACAATGCCACTAGTTCTTATCCCACTATTAGCTGATATGGCAAATTGGTATCTATGATCTTTAGGAAGACTTATTTCATAGCTGTTCTTAGATGCATCCAAAACTGTGAAGTTCATACGTCCAGCACAGATAAGGGTTACATTATACTGGCACCAAAACAATGTATAATTGTCAATTTTTTCTTTTCCAACCCATGATAACTTATAAGTCCCGCTTTCATATGCCAATTGAGTAAAAGTTGTAACTCTTAATGAGCTATCCGTTTTAGGTGGAATGTAAAGATGGCTGCTATTTTCGGATGAGCCCTTTTCATTGTATGACCAAACTGTCACTTCCATAGCCTCCCATGGAGCAGTTAACTCAACATAACTCAAGCTCTTATTTTTGTCGGGAAACATTACTTTTGTCTTAGAACCCTGGACTATATGCACCTTATATGTGAAATTAGCACCAGCTTCTTCATACTCCTCAAGCTGTTTCCAGTAAATCCATATTCTCTTGTGTTCATGATATTCAGCTTCACTAAATGCACCAGCTATTAGCTCTGGTGGCCTTCTGGGTCTTTCGCTTCCAGTGTAAAAAACCTTATAAGTAAAATCTGACCAGAACTCCTCTTTAACAGCTTTCTTTGACTTGATGTATATCCTCACTTCATACTGCATATAAGCATAAGGGAGATCCTTCAAAAGAAACTTGTAAGTTTTATTGTTAGGGGGCAGACCAGAAGTATCTACACTATGGAAATAAGTTCTGTTGTCAATCTTAGCAATCTGATACTCTATTCGGTGGTCCACTCCACAAGTAAGAAGGTTAGCCATGGTGTTTGGAATATTCCATTTCAGCAAAATATTGTGAGAATTTACAGACTCCAATTTTAAGTAGCTGGGTGGGTCAGGTTTAACAATAGCAAAATGATCGATTGTAAAGTTTTGGTTGTTGTGGCCAAACTGGTTTGATGATTTGAGCATGAAGAAGTACTCTTCTTCTTGCTGTCTGTATCGAGGCTCACTGCTAGTATTCCATGTGCAAAAGAACAGTTGATTGGATGTCTTTTCAGGTTTGCATGATGGTACCACATTTCTATTGACTATGAAAGTAAGAGAGTAATTGATAGTGGCCACACTGGGTGGTGCTGTCCAGGAACAGTTCAACATTTCAAGATTCCTTGAAACACATTTGAAATCTATTACATCCATAGGTGGTGAGTCTACAAGCACTCTGCTAGTGCATTTTTTATTTGTTTTCTTATTCCAACAGTAGTATGCACTGACTTGTTTCTCTGGTCGATCTATGTATAATCTAATGGTAGTATCATTGACGATTGTTGAAGGCACGGGCCTTCCACTGTATGTGAACTCGAGATCATGAGAAGTATAGTTTGTAGATTCATTATTATCAACTATGCAAAAAATTTCGAGAGGTTCGCCGTATCGAACCGACACAACTCCTTCTGGCTGCAGTCGCACAGAAAGATCCACACCGAGACATGTCGAAAATATACACGGTAAACTGATAAAACACTTTATCAATGTGCACCAAATCCAAAATCCATACTGCGGTCCTCTCTTCAATCCACTGCACTTCGTCCTTTTGGTATTAGAACAAATAATTGCCATAACTGCTGAATGCTTATCACTCCATCACTAGTAAAAGCACTTGCAGTCCAGACCACATTGAGCAAAACTATCAACACATTCCTTGTTTTTTTATACTGTGAGGTAAACTGCAATGGCGCACTGTAGTCCACACACGATGACACACACCGACTGAATCGATCACTGAGCGCGTATCACATCACATTTATTGTTGAGATTTTTGTTACTTGTTTTATAAAAATTGACACCGCACTCGAACCCGACTACGAAAAATTCTATTGTGAAAATCCATTACGCATACTACTTACGTGAAGTAGAAAAAACTTGGTTGCTTTTCGTATTCTCGGTAGCGGCAACTTCACACTTCTCTAGTGATGTACTACAACTTCTATAAAAATAATATCAACCCGTAAAAAAGTTACTAATTAACAGTTACAGTCATCTGTTTTTTTAAGTTGTGAAACTAGTAAAAATATAGTTTTTAAAGTAAATATGCATAATCTAAAAGTGATAATGGGCTCGATTCCAATGTGTCATTTCTATGATTAAAAAGTTCAGTTTCTCTATTTCTCAGCCAAACAAACGAATAGAGAGAGAAAGACTATATTAAATTAGAAACGTCAGACTAAGCAGCTTTCAGTTGCTAAGGAAATAAATAGGTATGTCATTCGATGACGATAAAAGCACTCAGCACTGGCCCAGAATTTGTCCTGAAGCCACAGAACAAGTACTAGTACTTCGTACAGAAGTATGACTTAGCAATTGTATTCAAAGAAATGTCTACTCAATGTCGTCAACAATATGGCGTAATTTAGTTCGCCTCAGAGTCAAGCACATTTTCGTGTAGACACCTACAAAAATCCATTGCAAGGTAATTTTATACTTATTGCTCTAGAATATGGTTCATAATACACTAAACCTATTCAGTGACGTAATATCACGCGACGCGATAGGGTTGATTGCTACGAGAAGCTTCTAACGCCATCTAGCGCCTCTTTCTAGTACTTTATTCATTCTCGTCCAGCCAGCAACGTAGTTGCGCGGATGCCGGTGAATAAAACGCGCGAGCCCCTAAGTAGTTGTTTTAACCCCTAAGTAAGGGTCGCCGCGCGTAGGTACGTTTTTGCTACCTACGCGGGAAGATACACAGGCCTGCCGCAGCAGGGGTAGGTAAAAATTTACGTGTAAAAGTGCCCCCTGGCCTACATACATAAATAAATGACTTTTACTTTTGTGACTTTTATGTTAAAGTTTTTATCTAAACTTGATGATTCTCTTTTTTCTTTTCAAATAATGAATTTATTGTCTTTTTTCCTTATTATGTTTAAATAAATCATATGTAAATTACTGTTATATGACATGCAATGTCATATAACAGTAATTTACATATTATTTATTTTATTTTATTAAACAGTTTTCGGGAATCTTACAGCTAGGAATTGAATATTTAATACAGTAGAAGAATAATAATAATTTGAATAGTACCTTACCGGTGCGAATTAAGTGACCGTAGTTCGTCCAACAATGCAAAAGAAAAACGCATGATAACTCGAAAACACGCGTTTGCGAAAAACTAAAACTAACCTAGATCGATTTTCACCGCCAATAACCCACATAGTACCACATTTCAGCGAAGTCGTTAGAGTCGTTTCGGAGATCACAAATATATATATAAAGAAATGAATAATTAAACATACAAGAATTGCTCATTTAAAGGTATACAATTTAAATACTTAATTTTTTTAACAATAATATAAAAAATACAAATTAATAAATATATATTTTGTTGTTGTAAGTGGTAAGGTTTCTATAATGCTGGCAACATTACGTCGCTGTATAACATTCATTGTCTACTCTAAGCAGCATAATGAATGATACCAAGGTAATAATAATCTTATATAGGTACTAAAACATACTGTTATAAATTGTTGTGATCTTATGTGTTTCCTTATTTGAAATAGTATGTTTGCCATACGCCATATCCTTAAAACTAGGCTCAAAATAAGTACTAGTACTTCGTACTGAAGTTTGACTTTGCAATGAAATTCAAAGAAATATCTACTTAATGTTGTCATTGTCAACGATATGGTATATCTTAATTTCGCCTCAGTTTACTTAGTTACAGAAATACATTGCAAGATAATTCCTTTCTTATAACTCTGGAATAAGATTTATAATACACTAAACCTATTCAGTGACGTACTATAATGCGACGCCGTAGGGTTGACTGCTACAAGAAACTACTAACACCATCTAGCGCACCTTTATAGCACTTTATTCATGCTCTTCCAGCCAGCGGACGTAGTGGCACGACCCCCCGTAAATAAAACGCGCGCGCGTGTCGCTGTTCGCTCGAGACACCCAATTTGATTAGCCCACCAGGGTGGGTCACCGCGCGTAGGTACGTTTTTCTGCCTACGCGGAGAGTTACACAAGCCTGCTGACCCAGGTCATAACATCAATCTTTAACTCCCAAAAATACGTAGTGATGAAAAGGTTTATGCAAAACTACATAAATAAAATACTTAAAGTCTATTAATAATAGTAACATTCATATTTATGAAACATAGCGGTTCCTTAACAAATATAGTTCCCACCACTATTAACGGCCCATCACTACCATCACAGAAAAATGTGACGTTATGTGACGTCTTGTTTTGAACCTAGGTAAGGGCGCCACTTCCACGCAATGCTGTCAAATTCATGTTAATCCTTATTAAAAATTAGTCGGTAGGGACCTAGTTCAAGTTTTCACCACCCGCACATGCGTGTATGTAGTTTCTCAAATGATAGTGAAGTTAGCTTTAAATGGTGCCGGCAACTGTCAAAGTGTCAGGTTTTTTTGGCGGGTTACGAGCCGGTCAAAATGGGCTTTGTTTCTTAATTTTCTAAATTCGTTTTTAGTGGTCATTGTTGTGATTGTGTGGTGGAATAATCTTAATAATGTGCTGCAGAGGAGAACTAATGAAGTAGAAGTGAGAAACAAAGTAAGGCGCTCCTATCTGATCCGGTTCGATTTCCCGCTCAAAATTTTATCTTGAGAGCATTGAAATGTGAACCACCTCGCACTTCAATGAGTTAGGTTAGGTTAGTTTGTAGTTCAGTGTTAGTGTAGTTGTGTGAATAATGTAATAAGAGAAAACTGAAGAAAAAAATTATACAAATAAAATTACTGAAGACGTAGCTGTATAGATTTGATCCTTTGCCTACCCAGAATGGGTAAATTGAACAAAAAAAAATG
Organism: Pyrausta nigrata; assembly: GCA_949316185.1. Taxonomy (NCBI): domain Eukaryota; kingdom Metazoa; phylum Arthropoda; class Insecta; order Lepidoptera; family Crambidae; genus Pyrausta; species Pyrausta nigrata. Next base: position 4,303,219 of record OX438943.1, read on the forward strand.
TCAAAGCGTCATCTTCAAAATTATAATATTAAGGTCGCCAACAGTGGTCGCCAATCGTCATTCACTATCAGCAATCAGCATTAGCACAATAGACAGATTTGTTTTGTTTTTGTATGCAAGTGCCATACCTTCCTTTCCTTTATTTTAGTTCCATAGACACTCGGTGGTGGCGCTTTGATTCGGCACAAAAATTATCTGTTATTTCCATAAAATTAATATTCCTACCCTAACGCATTCCTGTTAGGAAATGAAAATAATTATGGTTATTTCTTAGAGAATCCTATAGATAGCCTATAGATACTATAGCTTTTGCCTCAACTATCGATAGTCGATCGAAAAACTATCGATAGTGGACTATCGACCGGCCACGCTACATATGTCAATATGTGAGTGACTGACATCACTGCGTCTGAGTCTGACCACAAATTATAAAGTGTATGCCTAAAGGTCTGACAGTCTGACACTATGGTCTGACATGATAGGATACTCTTTATAATTTGTGCTGACATGTTTTGCGGTGATAAAATCGGTGTTTTGTATTATAATTTATCAATTTAAACTAATTATGTTCCAGTGAAATATAATAAAATGGATGATAATAACCAACATACTTTAGGTTATTCAACAAGGGCGGCTTTAGTAAAATTACGCGATGATATTCGTGTTACAATAAATGAACACAAGCGGAAAAATAATTCAGGGTAAGTATTTGTTTACATCTTATGTAATTGCATTCTGTTGCTAAACACGACACTACCTTAGAAAGTGGCTTCGCAGCTTTTTCGATTTGATGTATAAAAACAGATATTTGATGATTACCTTAGAAACCTTAGAAAATAAGTGACACCTTTATTTATTTTTTACAGGTATAAGCTGGTTAGAAGTATCATATCATTTTCATCCGAAAAAGTGCTGCTGTCTGGAGTAGCATACACCATAACACTTGTTTACATAGTCTGCCTAATCTTAACTTATTTACTGGGCGAGTCAGTGCAGGCCCATGCCTATCTCCTATGGGAGGCTCTCTTCTTGTTCATAATACTGGTTGTGAACTTCCTTATTGCTTTCAATGAAGAATATATTTATAGGAATGAGATACCACACAGAGTCAAAAAAGTTTTAGGTAACCATGCTACTCTGCATGCCTGATCACTTAAGCTGACAAAGTTCTTTTGATATTTTAATTTTTAGCATCCACATATTTATTTTTATTTATTGAATAATTAACATTAAACTATACAGTATACACTTCATTCTAACTATAAGCACATCCATGATTTTTTCTACCTGTGTATTAGAGTTATTTGCTATCATTCATTTGGTTTTATTTTTAATTATATTGCAAACTTTAGTGTCAATGTATTTTTTATTCTTGAGTAGGTATTTTATTATTAAATTCACTCTTAGCAATTTTTTTTTTCAGATACATTAGATCAGTCCATAGAGGAAGCAAAGTGGAAAGATGAGCACTATCCCCACTTATGTGCACCATACTCTCCTTGTGTTATTCTGCAGTGGACTTATCGTGATGGTATAGCAATCAGTTTCTTAGTAAATAAATTAATACAAACAAAGTAAAAAAAGTTAGGTAGGTAGTAAAGGTAGGGACATGTTTTCTTGCAAAAAATATAAATAAAATCTATTACTATCTATCTAAAGTATGGTTTTCAAGCCTGGAATCCCTACTTTGTCAAGGACATAGACTGCTTAGAGAAAGTACAGCACAGATTCACAAAAGTACCACAACTACTAAAAAGAAGACCTTATGAGGAAGGCTTAGATATTTTGAAGCTTACATAACTAAAGGACTGCAGAGATCGTGGAGACCTGATTGAGACATACAAGATCTTACATGGTCATTACAACCTTCAAAACTTTGACCAACTATTCACACGTAACGAAAATGACCATCTAAGAGGCCACCATCTCAGACTCTGTACCGACATCTCAAAGTGTAACCCTCACAGGCACTTTTTGAGCAATAGAGTAGTCAAAGCATGGAATAGGCTTCCAGAAGATGTGGTCTCTGCCCAAAACATCAATCAATTCAAAAACCGACTTGACGCTCATCTAAACTCACTTAACTTAATGTGAAGAACTGGATACAACCAGCTATCAGTTGTCTCAACTGCCTGCCTGATAACTAATAATAATAATTTATAAAAAAAAAAACAATATTTTTAAGTATTGTTCAGATAGCCCTGTTATATGATCATTATGAATTGTTTTTTTTTAAACTACATCAATTTGCATACACGAGAGTCACAGTAGCGAACGGGAATTTCATAAAACCTTAGAGAAAAAAATTATAACTTAGAGATTTTGCATTTTTATTATTTGTTGATTAAAGATATAAAGAAAGACTTGCCCTAACATGCAAAAAATTTTGTTGTAGCCACAATTGTAAACCTGCCGTGGGCACTTCTTGTGGAAGGTGATGTGATAGTGCTCAGGCCTGGCCAGGAGGTGCCGGGGCACTGCCAGGGCCTCCAGCCAGAAGACCCAGAGCTCTTCTTTGGTCAAATATTTCAGCCTACCTCCCAGGTACTGGGCGCCACATTTTTATTGTAACGGAATAAATGACATTTCTAAAATCACACATTATTGTATCTGTATTAAAACTGCCTAAGCATTTCGTAATCCTCCAACAGTTGATGATATTATTAATTGTAATATTGATGGTAATTACTATGACATTCCAAAATTCTTACTTGCATAGAATAAAATGTAGTGTTTTCTTATGTTATGCTGCTTTCTTTCGTTTTCGTATTAGTTTTGGAATGTTTTCTATGAATCCTCTCTAACTTAAGGTTTTTAGTGTCTGTCTATATTAACTCTTTTCATCCCTAAAAATGAACCTAAACCAAAGAATAAATAATAGTACTAGTACAGAAGGACCACTCCGCAAAGCTATTTAAGTAAATAGCGATTCTTGCTACGACACAATAAAGTGCAAATTAAGTTCGCTGCACGCCAATAGCCTACCGCTAAAGCACCTACATATTTGCCTCTCTTTCTCTCGTGTAACCTTATCTCACCTAACAGCGTAGGGTCGACAGACGCGCCGCCAAAGACTCGCGTGATTCGTAGATCTTACATGCGATGCGGTCGTCTTGGAAAATCCATTGCGACTGTAACTGCCTGCCTACACATTGGGGCAATGAAGAATTGAATGAATTAATACTTATAGTTTCTGCTATTTTTCCATAGAAAGAAAACTTTTGTTCACCCCGCATCCGTACGCCCCATCAGAACAAAGCCTACAGAATGCTTGAGACTCCATATCTGAAGAACTTGAAACTGGCTCTAGAACAAGCTACGAATAGACCTGTGACGGTCTTTGAAAAGCAAAGGTACTTGGTGAGTTTGCAGTATTTTTTATTATTAATAAATAATAGCGTGATTCCTTATAATATAATAGACGCAGCGGACGGATTTTAGACAAGCCCTGGCCAAGGGAGTCGAGATTATTGGATTGGAGTTTGGTGGGCTTAAGCTTTTTCTGATATTTCTTACGCTTAGATAATTTACGTGCTATTGATTAATATCAGTTGTGCTTATATTTAAGTTTTGTCAAAATCCGTCCAATGACTTTTTGCGTATACCTACACTACACACATATAAACATCCTTATAAGCTTTTGCATTCGCTTATCTGATAATATGACTAGGGTATGTTGTAATAATTGTATCATTAGCGGAAGTCAGCTCAAAGCGGCCAAAGAAGGCAAAGCGGCCATGGCTCCGAATACGGTTCTATTAAATGTCATAACGAACTTTACCGGTTCGTCTTACAGCTAACCTTCCGCCCCGCCCCGATCAGTCATTCGGCACCGGTCACTGCAAGCGCGTGCGTGCAGTGACGATTTTTAAATATTTGGTGGTTTCCTTAAAAAAATGCGAGGTAAGTCCAACTCGATTTGATCTAAACCATGCATAACTTATTACTTTTATCTAATGCGCTTTAAAACTTATTTATTCGACTATGTTTGTGTATTATTTGCTTACAAAGTTAATGTTAAATATGACAGCAGTTAATTTTTGAAATAAAGTGCACGAAAAAGGCAAAGCGGCTCGGGCAAAGCGGCCAACTGACCGCTTTGCCCTTAAATAAATGTGTAATACTTCGAATTATAATACTTGATTATTTTGTTTAGATGGTCAACAATTATAAATGAAAAACTACCAAATGGTTATGGGGCGAAAGTACAATGACGCAAGCAATCAAGAACAACAAGGCTCAATTTAATGTATAGCAATAAAATTTTAACCAAGTTTTGTTTTTTTATAACGTTTGAAAACATATTTATTTTAGTTATTAATAAAACAGTTGATTAAAAGTGCCATTAATTTGAAGAGTTTAAATGTGTAATTGACACCAAAGGTTTTATAAAAAATACATGTTGATTTTAAACTATCATTGGCAATCTTCTTTTTTCGAACACTACCTATATCTTTTGTCAAAAAATGTATATTTCTCATACATTACTGGACTGGCCGCTTTGCCCTTACCCCCATGGCAAAGCGGCTTTTTGCCACCTTTTCGTAATTTACGTGTCATATATGTATTTTCAACTTTTTGCAGATTTGGATTGCGTACAATGAAAAACAAATGTTTTTTTCTACCTATCAGTATAAAAACAAATGTTTTTTCTACCTATCAGTATAAAAATCTTTTCGAAAATCATTTTATTCAGTAGGTTTTTTACACCTCAAAGTAAAGGTGGCCGCTTTGAGCTGACCTACCCTACTCTTTTTACGGCTTTATGTAGGTGGTTCCAGCTGCGGACTATACCACTATACCAGGGGTTGCGGGTTCGAATCCTGCAAGGGGCAAATGTTTGTGAGCCTTGTTCGTGTGTTCCTTTATCCCTAAGTCATAGATGTTTATAAACGTATGTAAGTATGTCTATCCGTTATACTAGTAGCCATAGCACAAGCTCACGATTAGTTGGTAATTGGTTATGTTTTATGGGATATTTTTTATTTATTTTACTCGACTGTACCTATAGTGCACAGTGAAGATAATGGAAGGCATCGTACTGCCGCTAGTCATCGTGATAGTGGTGGCGGCGAGCGTCGCGCGTCACGTGCACTCGCTGCCCGGCGCCGCGCACTGGACCGAGGTGTACTTCCTGCAGACCATCGCCGCGTCTCTGCCGCTGCTGCAGATCGTGTTCCCGCTCGCTTGGGTCACGCTAAACTGCTATGGGCTAGCCAGGTGAGACAAGCTCCACTTTCTTAGGCCCCGCGACGGAATTATGCCGCTACCTGCAGACCATCGCCGCGTCTCTACCGCGGCTGCGAATATCGTGTTCCCGCTCGCTTGGGTCACGCTCAACTGCTATGGGCTAGCTAGGTGAGACAAACTCCACTGTTAACGGCTCCGCGACAGAATTAATCAGACCGCTTCCTTCCTACTCAACGATACCCTACACGATGGGCTAGACGACGAAAAAAATCATCCCGACTTCAACCCAAATCACTTCACAGGGAGCTACCCTAATAGCGTAATTGACACACATACACCTACAAAATTACAGCTTCCTAGTACTAACGGTCTTTTAGCAAAACCTTGGACAGACATACAGACGGACATAAAGAAACTATAAAGATTTCTTTTCAGGATTACGGAATAATAAAAAGGGTAGCACTGTGCCAGTATAGGTTCCTTACTAGTACCACAGAATAAGTTCTAGTACTCCGTACAGAAGTTTGGCATTGCGATGAAATTTAAAGAAATATCTACTCAATGTCGTCAACGATATGGTGTAATTTAGTTTGCCTTATAGTCATTCTCGTTTAGACACCTACAGAAAGCCATTGCAAGATAATTTCACTCTTATAACTCTGTAATATGAATCATAATACACTAAACCTATTCAGTGACGTCCTATCATACGATGCGATAGGGTTGACTGGTACAAAAGGCTACTTCCGCCATCCAGCGCACCTTTCTAGCACTTTATTCATACTCGTCCAGCCAGCAACGTAATCACACACGGTGCCGTGCGCCGCCGGTGTTAAAACGCGCGGGCGTCTCGTTGCTTGCTCGCGACACCCAACTTCATTAGCCCCTTCTAAGGGGTCGCCGCACATAGTTACCTTTTTGCTACCTACGCGAGGAGATGCACAGGCCTGCTAATACCTACTACTTAGGCTTTAAATTAACATACACATGATCTACAAGCTCCACTGTCTTAGATCCAGCAACGATAGTATTCTAATAGGAGTAAATAGGAGGAGTTCAGTCTACGCATGTTGTGTTAACTGTTCTCTACGTCTGCATTTAAAGCAGCCTACTACAGTTAGAGGAGCTCCTTTAACTCATATGGGCACCAAAGTGTATAATTACTAAAATAAAATAGTGATAAAAACGAACGGTTTCTTAACAGTTTTATGTCATATTCTATCGATATTGATATCAATTCAAATTTAACGCACCCGAATAAACAAATATTAAAATTATTTCTAGGTTTAAGCTCCTTTCGGAGACACGCCAGAAATACGTCCGTCCGAAGTCGTGTTCCATATCAGAAGACGCAAGTGATCCACTAATACAAGCTCTTAGCGACTCCAATCTACAACCAGAGAGTTTGAAGTCTTTAGGGAAGACGTTTATAAATATACTCTTTGGAAAAGAAGACATGGTGTCGAGGACGGCAAATATCGTACAAGTTCTGGGTTCTTTGTCGGTAAGTGCTTCCAGAGTGCGAGTGTTTATTTGACAGCTACTCACTATCGAAAGGGTAACGTAAATATCTATAAAAAACAGGTTTCGTTAATGTGCCGCTAGGGGTGCTAAAATAATTCCATACAAATTTTCGTCTCACGGACGAAAGTGAGCGCGTGGAAACTTGCACTGAGCCCTCAGGAAATGTCACAAATTCTAACAATACCCCTAACCAGAGGCCCATACTACTGTTGATGATGTATGTATTTTCGAGTCTTGCCATCACGCTCGTTCGCGTTGTCTTTCTGGAGTGAGTGAAAGGGACTGCTACATTCGAAAATACGGACATCGTCAACCGGAGTAAGGCCTCTGGCTCTAGCTGCTTAAATTTTACCTGCCAAAAATGTCTTTTACGCTTTTTACAATTATTTTAGTGTTTAATCATAAATATTTTGTCACTAAGAAAAGTTTTTTCTACTTATACGTACGTACTTATAAGTACTTATGCTCTTTCAGGCCTTAAGCTGCGTAGACAAAAAAGGCATCCTATCCTGGCCTAACCCGACAGCGGAGAAGGTTTTCTTCCTGCGCAACTCAAGCCCTACCTCCCACGCGTCCAGTAAAACAAGCCTGGCGGGATCTATGGGCCGCCAGAGCCAAACCACGATAGACCAGACAGGGGACGGCAAGCAGAACCCTGAACCTTCTACTATTGTTGAGGTGAGTACTGTTCTTTGTTTTTGTGAGAGCTTAACAACCCTATGATCAAGCTTTTTCTTATGCTACTATGCCACGAGTCTTAGTTCAGCCGCCATATTAAGGGTTCAGGGGACATTTACATAGAATATGTTTATTTCATTCCACGTATTATGAACGTTGACCTAAACTAAACGCGGTGTCTGATCCCAATGTCAGAGTACCAAAGTCTAAAGTTACAAATCCGATAGTGACCGCAGACTGACACCGCAGACCGCACTGTTCGAGATTTGTAGAAATAAGTCATGTGACTGCAGTAGTCGACCGCAGCTAAACTACTGGAGCCCAATTCGCACGCCTTCGATATTATGTCAAAAACATGGCAGATATCAAAAAAATACATAAATATCAGACATTTTGATACTTCGTGAATATGGAATTTATAAATTTTGTGATATCCGCCATGTTTTTTTCCATAAATATCGAATGTGACATAATATCGCGGCGTGAGAATTGGGCCCCTGGTTTCTAAGAATCTCTTTAGTCCGATTTGTTAGTGCGCGAGTTGATCGCTCTTGATTGCTCTACTAGTTTGTCTAGTTTGACAAAAGCTATCTAAGATAACACTCGCTTGGCGATTAGGGGCTCTATTTTATAATCACTCGCGTGCAAATTTCTATTGATTTTCGTTCGTCTTTTCAAACTCCGCATCTTTGAATCACTCGATCGACTGCACTCAATCGGTCGAAACCGCAAAGATTGCCCCTATCCACTCGTTACAGAAGGCGAGCGATATAATTACTATTACAGAAGGCGAGCGATATAATTACTATTACAGAAGGCGAGCGATTAATACGAGTGATTAAAAAATAGGGCCCCAGAACTTACACCGAGGAGAAACCAACTACTTAGCAGTTAAAATGTATTCCAAATTTAAATTACCGGTCGCCCAAGAATTATCTTGTAGTCCAGCGACAAAACCATAGGAACTATACCCTCGCTTTCCGCTACCTCGTTTTTAGATCTTTGCCGGTCGGACAAATGCCTGAGGCGCACGTTAACTTCCAGGTACTAGACCTAACCCACGACCAGAACGCACCGTTCTGCGTAGAATTCGACGACCAGCGCTGGCGACACCACCTGGCGCGCCTCAAGCCGTTAGGGCTAGCGGCCTTACTGAACACGTGCGCGCCCGCCCCGCGACACACGTACGCGCACTTTTGCGCGCATCTCACCTGTGAAGCGCAGCTCAGGTGAGATCTAAAGCAGTGATTAGTGATGTGATGACTTACCCAAACTCACCTAGCACATAACCTATAAATAAGAGATGTCGTTAATCCTGTTTAAAAAAAATACGATCAAAATCCTTTGGCACTAAAAGCCTCCGATTTCTATTTAACGCATTTTGTCAAATAAATTAAAATAAATCAAATTTAATTTCGTAAAAACTTGCAAAATAATTGCTTAAGTTATAAAAATATAATAAGTTAAGCTGATTTCATCTTAACTGATGGTTAAATATTTGTAAAAATATTTCCATTGGATACATGCGGGTACATTCCCCAAGTATTGATGAAATCGAACGCCGGCTCACTGGCGTAGCAAGCACTTGCAAAAATTCGTCGACTGACTAACGTCCTCCGTAGCTTAGTTGGTAAGAGCACTCGCCCGGATAGCGAAGGGACGTGGGTTCGAGTCCCACCGGATGACACAGTCGATTAATTTTTGTAAGTGAAATTAGATTTAATTTCGTAAAATTAAAATAATGTTATAACGCGAAGGAAGTTTTGCTATCAACATTTGATATATTTTAAAAGACCACTGAATAATATTGATAGAATCAAATATTATAAAAAAAATTGTCTCGAAAATGGTTACACTTTCACCTATTTTTTTGGCTTGAACATGTTGTGTGACCCATCCGCAGTTACAAGATTATCTTTAATTTTCTGGACACCCTGTATATTGCTTTGGCGCCGCAGCGAGGACCTGGTGCCGGTGACGAACCGGCGCTGCCTGTGCGAGCTGGCCAAGCAGATCGGCTTCACGGACGCCGTCGCCGACTCCTACTCCGTGCAGAACTGCCTCGCCGTCTTCAGGCATTTGGTGAGTAACCGTACTACAAGTTTGTGCGCGAACCTCCTGCGATCGCCAGAGGAGTGGGGGGCGAGCCACGCTAGATGTCAGCGGGCCAAGTGATGTTGCGGGGAAGGGGATTGTACTATGACGGTCTCATATGGTTCGTGCTTTCTCGCTCCCCGCACGTCTGGCGTGGCGCAAAGAGTGTCGCGCACGAACTTCTTGGACGAACGTTGCTACGGAAGGCACGTTATGCAGTTGGTCCCGGCTAATATTGATATTAGTCGGCAAACCCAGTCAGAGGCCCTAGGGCGGCTTGACAACAGCAAGGGCCGGTCACGTGTTCTACAGACAACCCCTCCTCCACAAATCCGCACTGAGCCCGCGTGGTCGAGTATAGCTCGTACCTCCTAATAGTTGATGTATGGGCTAACTTTACTTTATATACTTGGACAATCGCCTAAAATAAAAGTCTTCAAAGATTAAAGAAGAGCCTTTATTTTCAAAGATTTCTAAAATGCCAGTTTTTTGATCCCGACGACGCAATTGATGACGACGGTCCGATTAAAATATGATACCGTGCTTCAACTTTTTTCTTAATAAGCTTGTTATCTTCCAGCAAGCCGACACGATCCGCCGCGAGACGCGATTCGTGCGCCAACTCCAACTCAGCACTCGCGTGAAGGTCCCGTTGCCGCACATGCTGGCCGTGCTCGTGCGAGACCAAGCTAGCCAGCTGCAGATGCTAACACAGGTAAATATAATCATCATCATCAACATCATTATCAACCGTAGGACGTCCACTTTGAAAGTAAGCCTCCCCCACCCCCCGGTTTTCTACAAACCGGTTGCAAGCGGTCTGCATCCAGTGTGGTGGTGGCTTTACAAGGTAAATGTGATTTCGGCCACGGCGACTGTCTTCAACTGCGGTTTTGCCGTTGATGTGCTCGCATGTGGCTTTTGTAGCCAATTTTGTTTGTGAAAACCGTTCACATCATTATAGCTGATAGCCGCAGGTGGTCGGGCTTTCAGCTCGTCGCGTCTGGCATCCAGCTCAAAGAGCCGCCGGTTTTCAAAGGTTTCGACGCTAAATTTAACAAGCGCTCTCCACTCCGGCCGTCTGGCAGCCTGCTGCTCCCACAGCCAAGGATTGATGTCGCACTGCTTCATGTGTCGCTTCAGCACATCTTTGCACCTGAGGAGTTGTCCACCATGCTTCCGCTCATCCTTCTCAAGTTCTAAATAAAAGATGCGCTTAGCTGTTCTTTCCTCCGTCATACGCGTCACATGTCCGCACCACCGAAGCTGACGCCGCATAAGATAAGACTCAATGCTACCTGCATTGGCCCTTCGCAGCACTTCAGTATTCCGTACGCGGTTAGACCATCGGATGTGAAGTATTTTCTGTAAGCACTTGAGGTGGAATCGGTCTATAGTCCGTGCCATTTAAACTTGCACAAAAGGTTATTGACACCCCTGTACCACTGCACGCCGATACGGGATCGCGACGAAACCAAAACACAAGGCGTAGCGATAGAAGTCTGTGTAAACAAACGTTTATTGGTACGAGACGACCTTGACCCGAAAAATTTACATGTATTACAAACATTTGGCTACTGCATTACAAAACAAGCAATATGCTGAGGGACAGCCGACATTTTATGTAACTGGACATGAATAATGCAATAAAAATAGTTGCATCATTCATTATTAATAAAAAAAACTATATTGTTCTATATCCAGCGTTATTATCGCGGAAGCAGTTGGTAGGTATTATTCAAAAATTCCAAGATGGCGGGCTCGTTATTTTCAATGCATTTCTACAATATGGGTATGAATATGAAATGAAAGGGCTTGCTAAGAGTAACTCGATATATAAGGTGACGTAATTCCAAATCCAATATGGTGGACTTCTAAAGATGGCAGACTAAGTTTTTTTTTGCTTTTGTACAATGTGGGTATCAATTGAAAAGGCTTGCTGAGAATAACTCAATAAATAGGGTGACGTCATTCCAAATCCAATATGGCGGACTCCTAAAGATGGCGGACTAATTTTTATTATCTTTCCTGCAATATGGGAAGCAGACGAAAGAATTAGCATGCGAGTTTAACTCCGTTGCTCTGATCCGTTTAGAAATTTGGTGTATTGGGTTTTCTTTGCGTGAAAAAAAGGCGTGTTAAAACCCATGCGGTGAAAACGGTGAAGGAAAACACCGTGAGGAAAAACCTGCACACTAGTGGCTAGTGTGTGAGATGGAAAGGCAAAGAATGGCAAACCATTCCAATAAATATTGCCAAGAAAGTCGTGTGTGTTTCATTCCACATAATGATTACGACCCTCAGTCATGAGGTATACGACTGTGAAGAAAAGGGGTTTTCTTGGAGTCCTCGATTATAATTATTGAGGTTGAATGTTTTGAGTCTGAAGCATCGATAGGTAAACTTTGACGAGTTACATTTTGGTGAGATATGCGTATACAGCATTGCTTCGTCTGTTGAGGAGAAGGATAACTTCAAATCAAATTGGAATTGTGTTTACGGTGCGTACGGCTTAGCTTGAAGTTACAGCAATTAGCTTGAAGCTAACTTATGCCTTACGCGGCGCATTCCTCCTATTCTTCAACACCCAAGACAAGGTGTTGTACCCAGTCGGGTTATAAGTTATGTCACAAATACTTATTGCAGCTCAATTTTAAAGCAGATATCTTAAACCTATGAGCTGAAATTTTGTATACAGGTTTAGCTTGGATGACAATGCATAGTTAGCTGTGTAAGTTTTCTAAGACGTCTTTGATGAGCTGACGACCATTTCAAAAAACTTACTATCTCGCCGAGATACCATCATGCGAAAAAGTATTTCAGCGGAGCAACGACTCGCTTTTCGCAATTTATTCTATAAGGCTCATTTTGTGCACGTCCTATCTCCTGGACTAACTGCATTCGACGGTCAAATGACAGACGCGGCTAGCTGTCAACATCAGCCGGCGGCAGCCGCCAATGCGTCGACAGCACGTCGACGGCATGTCGACAACTAGCCGCCGACTTCTGACGCCGGCTGCAGTTACATACGTCGACATCAAACTGCTGTTCGTGTGTAAAAGCTCTAACAATCACTTTATACTTAAAAACATCGTTCAAACTTGTGTTCAAATGGAATTACCTACGATGATAGCAAAACATATTGTAAAGGTAAATTTTACAAACTAACCTGCTTGCGGTTCGCGGATTCTTTTACGCCTCTTTTTATTCTTCTCAGGTTCCATCTTCACTTATAATAAGTAAAGAATGGAGAAAACAGCAACAAAATAAAACCAACACAAACGTAACAAAGAACAATAACAGAACTTATCAAAAAATAACGACTGATAATAACACGTCAACACTTCCGAAATTCGTAAATTAAAAAAATATAATTATGCCGCACCGGGTGAGCCATTACAAAATAGCGTACAGGTATAGCACCCCTGACCTTTCAAACTACTAACGGTTAAGTGCAATAAGTCATAATTTATCATTTTATAATAATAAAGGAGTCAAAATTAAATAATAATAAATATCTATGAATGGTCAACCAGTGGCGGGACCACCATATAAGCCAAAAAGCCCGGCTTGCCTTAGTGTAAAAAAATAAAAAAGATCGAATACATTTTATTTACACTTATTTTTTCGCGCGTGCATTAATTCTTTATCGAAACTTGAGTGAAAACGCGACACGTAACGCCATCTAGCGTGCGAGCAAACAAACCCGCGTTTCGCCCGCGATTTTAGAACGTTATCTAGCGTCTCTCTCGCACCAGTGGGCTTCATATGAGGCTTGCTTCACGGCTCCGGACGTACCCTTCACACATATGGGAAAGTGTGTAAAAGACGTATAACTACCGGTAAGTATATAGATACTTACGGGTAGTTATAAGCCCGGCTTAATTCTTTATACTGACCGACTATAGAGTCGGTCAGTATAAAGAATTAAGCCGGGCTTTCAAATGAAGTTCGTGCAAGTGCGAACTAAATGCGGGTAATGAATGAATAGGGTTTGTTTATGACCGAAAGAGGCGAACTTCACGTATATTGTCAGTCGAGTGAGAGTTTGAGGAAATTTCGTTGTGTTTTTCTAAATTGTATGAAAGTTTGTTTCATTACAAAATAAGTGCCGCTAGTGATAATAACATTGTTCCTTGTGAAGGTTTGAAATGTGTGCAAGTGTTAAGCGGGGGCAAGGTAAAATCTTTTAATTTTGCTGAGAAAAAACAACTCATAGCTTCGCCAAAGCCGACACCGGATTTGAATATTGCGCAAACAAGTAAGTCTCAATCAAGAGACAATTTAACAGATCAGTTTATAAAACTCATTGGTTAGCTGGCTGCTCGCATTCCAATAAATTATATTGTTGGTGTTGCATATTTTTTTCTAATAAAAACCATGTTTGGAATACAACTGGTTATGATGCCTTCAGTGTGCTTTGATTAACTTGCCAGAAGCTTACTGAATGTATTAGAGGTATGAAGAAAGAGTACAGTGAAACATAAAGAATCAAGTAATTTCATTTCAACATCAGCAGTGCTCATTTTCAAGAATCAAAAAAAACCATTAACTTGTGCCGAAGTTGTAGCTTGGCTTGCCCTGTCGCGATACCCCAGGCACGCCACTGTGGTCAACTACTGTTAATTCTTTATGGAAAAAATGTAATTTCTAATTATTGTGTTTATATTTGTGGTAAAAGTAACGTCAATTAGTTTTTAAATTAAAACCAAGTAACTGCTTAAAGACTTTCAAAACGTAAATTAGAAGAAAATTTATTTTAATAAATAAATCTGTGTTTTATTTACAAAATTGCGAAACTATTACTTAAATTTTTCATGTTTTAGAGTTGTCTTGTTCTCGGACGAGCCGTGGTATTATGAAATCAGCGATAGGTCGGGATTATCGCTATTTTATACGATGAACGACACGACGACGTGTCGTAAAGTTTGGGCATTTTTTGGTACAGGTGGGGTCAATGACCTTTTGTGCAAGTTTAAATGGCACGGACTATAGCATACGGATGTGACGGCGGTACACTGTCCACGTTTCGGCAGAGTATAAGATGTTGGGCAGCACGACTGCCATGTGGACAGCGATCTTCGTTGCCAGCTTAAAATCGTGCGTGTTAAAGACCTTAAAGTCCAGCTTGCCAAAGGCCGCTGCAGCAGCGCCGATTCTGCTGTTGATCTCTGCATCATGATTACACTTAGATGATATTGTGAACATAAGGAAGGTAGATGTAAGCTTCGAACAAATCTATCTGAACGTATTGCATCGTTGACACTAGACGTATTGGCCGCCGCCGACTTTGAACATGCTCACTGTCAGCTGGTTAATTGAAACACACACTTTTTATCACTTGGGTTTACTCAGATAGTACTACACTGTATTTTGTTGAACTCAAGTTGGCAAAGACTCAACTAAGGACAGCGCCATCTAGTGAGAACCAATGTAACTAAATTGACTTAGAATGTTTGGATTTAAGTTTGTTAGCTAAACACAGCAGTAGGTATAGTCGAACAAATTCTTGCGATTCAATTAAAAGTTTAATTTGACTATTTCTGAAATTTTGTATTTTTTTTGTATTATTAATACTTTATTTAGAAATAATCACATAAAATTAAACAATAAACTGAATATGTGCATTTACCTAACTCTACTTATTTAAAAATGTAACCGTGTCTGTGACGCAAGAAAGCGAGAATGCTGGCTGCGCTTCCGCGTTGGATAGCTATACTTAGCCTCTGAGCGAGAAACGAGCCAGCTTGTTTGTTAACCAGAATTAAAAAGTAAAAGTTAAATTTACTATTATTTTTTTATTAATAGGTTATTTTAAGTTGCAATGTTTTAGTACTTTTTAAAAAAAAATAGAGAAAAAGCAGCTGAGTCTGATACAGGCCCCAATATCCTAGTATAATAATAATAATAATGTTTATTTCGGACATCTGGATCCATATAGTTGGGTTAGTTACAACTTGACCTTAAAACTAAAGTTAGTAATATATAGTACGACACAAAATATACCATAAAGACAAACAACAAAAAGAAAAACACGCACAACAGATGTAGCACCTTCCGCCGCCAGCAAGATGTCTACTACTTGACAGCGTGTAGCCGTATCCATCGAGCTAGCATAGGCGAGTCCCACCGGTCTGCCAACGCGCGCAGTATACTGTTGGGGCTGTCGCGCATGCGTCTAAGGTGTGAAGCGCATCGCTTGCGCATTATAGCAGCAAAACCATCTACATGCGCCTCTGCAAACATAGCAGAGGCGCTACAGAAACGCGGCAGCCCCATCAACACCCGGAACACGTTATTGTATTGTATTCGAAGGTCACTGTATGTCCTCTGCGTAAAATTAACCCAGAGACTGCATGTATAAAATGATTGGCAGTACGCATTGAAAAGCGTAATCTTTGCTTTGTCCGAACATTTAGCAAATCTGCGGGCCAACATATTACAGCGGACAGACAGGGACCTCCGCTCCCTCTCAATATCCTGGTTATCTTTCAGGTCTTCTGTGACCAAGTGACCCAGGTACTTAAAGGTCTCAACCTTTTTCAAGGGGATCCCACAAAGCTGAAGGTGTGGTACATTAATGTATCGTGCATGGTCTGGTCTAAAAATCATGAATTCGCGCTTGACAGCATTGTATTTAAGCCCCTGGGCCACAGCATAAGACTCGCATATCTATAACATTTTCTTTAAGGCTGAACTTGATGGGCTCAGCAGCACCATATCATCTGCATAACTTTTGTTATTTACGCAGACTCCGTCTATGTGACAGCCGACACCTGTGCAGCTAAGCTCAACAATGAGTCTATTCATATATAAGTTAAAGAGAGTAGGAGAGCTGTGACCGCCCTGCCTTACGCCACACTCTAATCTATACTCTTTGGAGAGCGAGCCTGCCCATCTGACATTGTTCTTTTGGTTGCTATACAAGTACTGAAAGAGCAATATGACTTCTTC
Organism: Pyrausta nigrata; assembly: GCA_949316185.1. NCBI lineage: Eukaryota > Metazoa > Arthropoda > Insecta > Lepidoptera > Crambidae > Pyrausta > Pyrausta nigrata. Next base: position 4,319,659 of record OX438943.1, read on the forward strand.
AGGCAAGCTAGTCTCAGATCTCATCTTGTCCCAGAGGCATTGGTAGGCTACTAGGTCTAACGCCTTCGACAGGTCCAAGTAACAAGCAAAAACTGCTGTGCAATACTGGACAGTTCGCTTGACGAAGATTGGCCTGAAACCGAATGAGCATCAGTATAATATTCGCAGTTACCTTTTGTGTTTTAGGGTACAGCAGACATAATCCTGGACTCGTGCGTGGACTACTGGAACGGGCGCGACCTCACGCCCATCTCGCCCGCCGACCGCAAGAAGATCATCGACTTCTACCAGAGGAACTCGCTCACCGCGTACTGCACTGCCTTCGCTTACAAGTATTTTGCTTTATTTGAGTTTCATATTTAGAACCTACTAGTGGCTCCCGGATTTCTTCCCGTTTGTATGGGTAGAAATTCCACCCCCTCTTCACGCCCTCAAATATTGATTGCTGAGATTAGAAAGATTAACAGACAGACAGTCACGCTTTCGTTTTATGAGAATCTATTCAGCTGGTATGACTAGTTATTTTAACGTAAAACTCTTTTAGGGCCCACTACCTGATTCACTATCTCTGAGTAAACCGCTAATTTAATTTGGAACTTTCTTTACATAACTCTTCATTTGTCAAATATCTCTATGTAAGTATTTCCTATTGAGCTATCACCGAAACTTATTTAGAGGCTGTGCTGTAAAACGGGGATATATAAACTCACTTTTCATGTCCATATTTACTCAGTTCCTATTTTAATTAGCATTCAAACGAACAGTGCACGATTCACCCATTTCTACCAAAAAAGACCTCGATACCTAATCATACAGACGAAAATTCACTACATCATCAATTTTAAGTTGGTCACAGTCCCCTTATACTTTGTCCCCAGACCTCTCACCCGTGGCATATCGCCGTCCCTCGAACACATGTACCTCGAACTACCCGCGGACAGCCGGCGCCTGTACGCGCCGCACTCGCTGCAGTGGGCCGACGCGCCCGCGCAGCACTTCCACTCTACAGGTGGGTTTAGTCCGAAAAGCTCGTGCGCGACCCTCCTGCCGAAGTGCCGAGCGCCAGACGTGCGGGGGCAGTCAGCGGGGAAGGGGACTTTTTTATTTGAAATGGCTCTTGACTCTAGACTAAGTCAGACGTGGCAGACAGAGTCGACGGTGGAGCGAGTGTACCCAGAAGATGGTTCTGGCCTACTCACTCACCGACGGAACACAGCAAGCTGCTCGGCGCCGGGTTTCGGTGGGAGGGTGGTAGCTACCAGGCGACACCTAACAGAGCCTACCACTGCTGTTAGGATCGTTCAGCCGCCATCACAAACTCCACTTTGTGTTGCCCGGGGTGGACCACTAGGAGGTAGATCCTTTACCACCCCAAATATTGGCTTGGTTGCGATTAGCCCTTGCTCCCTGCGCGTCTGGCGGGGCGCAAAAGGCGAGCGCAAAAACTTGTTAGACTAAAGTATCTGGCGGTAAACTACCCGCAAAAGTAAGCAGTAAGAAAAATAAAAATGGGTGTTAATTTAATACTTAGTAATAATCACATCATTCCAAGCTCAGTGCAGCTGGTGCAGCTGTTGATTGTGCAGTTATAATATTTATTTATTTTTTAAAGTACGTGGGTATTACACCTATTAAATAGGTTTTGACTTTTTCATTTTTAAAGCCATTAATTTGATGACTAATTACAAACGCTTTATAAGCACAACAAAGCTTTATAATTTGGCTGAGGAACATATGGTAAATGGTACTAAATGCTGTCATTGTAATGTCATTGTTTGCTTCAGATTCACTGCTATTTAATGAGGTGACGGATGAAGATGTAAATGACGCTGAAGGCTATTTTGACATGCAGTGTAATCAGGTTTGCATTTCACTTATTTATTTATTTGTACAATATTACATCTGCTTTCATCGCATCGTTATTTGTTAAATAAAAAATAAGCACTTCTCGCACGTGTCATCGTATCACACAAAAGTGATCACCCATCGCACCGTAAAATCGTAATCGTATTCGCCACCGAAGGATGGTTCCATAATCGGATGTTCGGATGCATATTTATCTAAGGCAGGCCTGCGTCACTCCCCATGTTGGTATCAAAAACGTACCAACGCGCGGTGTACTGCCGCAGCAGGATAATCCAGTAGGAACTCGCGAGCGAGCAGTGACATGCGCGCGCGTTTTATTCAGCGGCGGCCCGCAGCGCTATGTTGCTGGCTGGACAAGCATGAGGGAAGTTCTCGTGAGGTAGATGGCGTTATTAGCTTATTGTAACTGTCAACCCTATCGCGCTGCATGTTCTGACGTCCTTGAATGGGTTTAGTGAATTATGAATTGTTACCCAGGGTTGTAAGAATGAAGTTCGCTTGCAATCTATTTCGGTATAAGTATATAAACGAAAAGGTGCTCGACTCAGAGACGAGCTAAATTACACAATATTTTTTACAACATTGAGTAGACATTTCTTTGAATACTATTGCAAAGTAATACTTCTATTCGTAGTACTAGTATTTATTCTGTGCCTAAAGTGTATTCTTTGTACTAAATCTGGGGTACCGAACGATCACTTGTTCCCGTGTTTTTGTCGGCACGCGCACTTCGTTTCTATATAAGGCATACTGTAGGTAAATATGCATTCAAATATCCAATCTCTAATCATAACGTTATCAATTTTGGGACATTACACATCAAATAAATATTCTACTTTTCACCAAAGTTTGAAAATGAAGATCAGAGAGCTCGGTGCATTCATTTTAGACCGTTTAGCTTTAGAGGAGCGTTTGCCTTATAAGTGCCAAAATAAATGCCTTTTTCCGTCTGCGTAATACAAGTACCTATTAAATTATATTTAAAACGTTGTATATTATACTTCCAACAGGTGTTCATCGGCATGGTGACGATGCAGTACCAAGCGCAAAGCGACATGGTCGAGCTGATCGAGCGGTTAGAGCGAGCGTGCGTCCGCTTCGTGCACTTCAGCAAGGAGAACGAACTGCGCTCGCGCGTATTCAGCGAGAAGATGGGCCTTGAGTCCGGCTGGAACTGCCACATCTCGCTCATGAATGATTCTGTGCCCAGGTAAGAACGCAACAAAAGACGGATAGCCCTCTCTGATTATAATAGTGTCTTCCTAGCAGAATTACGACCACGACTATATTATAGTGCATAAATGAGCACAATATACAAGTGCACTATCTATTCCTTCACTCTCAAAGTTCGGTGAGACGGCAATTCAACATGACCTGAGAGAGATCAGGCGCAGGATCAACGGCTTAGCGTGCTATCCGATAACCTCCACCAACTTTATTACTCCGAACTGTTTCCGAGTTATCCCAAGACAAAAATAACGAGAAGCAAATTTCGGCCAGACCCAGGGCCTCTGGAACAGTAACCAGGGCACTGGCCACTAGGAAGTCCCAATGATCATGAGTCATGTCATATTTTTAAAAATATACAGCATAAAGAAGCATTTCATTCAGAAATCTAACACCCTTTAGTTAATGGTTTAACTAAGCTTGTGAAGGTGACACTCAATAGTTTGCTGGTGTACATGAATCTTCCAATCTTAAAGGTGTACTTAAAGTTGAAACTTGGGGCAGAGTCTCTAAAGCATAAAGTATCTTGACAATAAAAACGAAATGTAACGGGATCATTGGTTCGATTCTAATTAAAATATGACATAGTGCTTGATGTCAGTGTAGTGATTAACAAGAAGCTTGTCATCGTAACATGGTGTAACACACACACCCATCGAAATCACTTTAACAGAACACACAACAAAATTAGTCGACTTTTTGTTGTTTGAAATTTAATGATTTCTTGGTGTTTTTTAGTTAGTTCTTTATAAATAGTTTTGATGTGAAATAATTGCTTACCTAATTCCATGCTTAAAATGTTAAACAAAAGACTATTTCTTTTGTTCAGTTCATGTACTTTCTATCAGTTGGTATTTATGTGTGGAATTTTGTAACTCTTCGTGTGATATAGATTTTTCTCCTCATTCTTCAAAACTGTGTAGGAAAATCTGGGAGACCTTTTATTCGCTTATTTAAATTCTAAAATGGAATCAATCGAATTATATGATTAGCTGTGCTTCTTTCCAACATCACGGTTATCTTTAAAAGCTAAATGACACTGTTGAAATTATTTGTGGGATTCGTAGATTGATAAGATAAGTCGCTTTTTTAAATGACATTGCGGAGCGATCTTGTACTTCTGATCAATAGTGTGCTTGTGAATACATTTACGCAAGATTTCGAGAAGGGGCTACCCTGAAACATTTTTGCGTTTATCGTACGTAAACTGAGCATATTAAAATGCATATCTGTGTCAAAATTTTGATAAATGTTGTAGTTGTAATGAGTAAACAGCTGACTCGACTAATAAAATCGCGACGCACACAAAACCTCATTTTCTAAGTCAGTGAAAAATATTTGAACAAGCAAAAAAAACTTAATATTTCGGTTGTTCCGAACACGTAGAATGTTTAACGGTAGCGTAGCTGCGTGTTGTCGGCAGCAAGAGCGCGTCGCCGCTGTCGTCGCAGACGCTGCCCGCGCGCCCCGCCGGCGCCGGCGGTACTCCCGCACACGGCTTTTACTATAGGTTCGTCTCTCTACGCCTATGCCTACCTGGGGCCCGACTCTCTATCGCCTTTAGCACACTGCCACGAATTAGAAACTCAACGTAAAAAAAATATCATTCAATTCCGCGCTCGGTTCGCTCTTAACTTTACACTAAGCCAGACGTGGCATAGACTGAGTCGACGGTGGGGCCCACCCAGAAGGTTCTGGAACTCCCAGTCACCGACGGAACACAGCAAGCTGCTTGGCGACGGGCTCCGGTGGCAGGGTGGTTGCTACTAGGCGGCACCTAACGGAGCCTACCACCATCCATCCTACCATCCTTCACCACCCCAATGTTGTTTTTGTTTCGTTACGTCACTGTTCCGCTTCGTAATCGCGGCAGTGTGCTTAAGGCAGGAAAGCGAAAACGCATTAGAGTGGCGTTTTGCGTTGCTATACTGTGAGTCAAAATATTGTCTATGAATGACGCGCACTGCAACGCTGCCCTGAGCACCGTAAGGGCCTCGCTATCCAACGGGAGCTAATCTGCTAAGCTAGAGGTATGTCTTCTACCTACCAACAGGTGGCTTCATTTTGGTATGTTTTATACCCACCAACAGGTGACTTCAAAATGAAGTTACCGCATTAATGGACGAAAACAAAATGCTATGCAGCTTAGCTCGTCCCTGATCGACCCTAATGCGATATACTGCATAAACATATTAAAAGCATATTTTTCCGCTTTACGATACGCAACGCTGCTCTAATCCGTTTTACCCTTAGACGTTGTCCGTATTTTCGGCCCATCATGACGTCGTGCTCGCTATGCTGTATTACGGACATCGTCTTGCAGATTACGGCCTCTCTATCTTGTGCCTTTCCACTGTCCGCTTTCACAAGTAGTTAATGCTCCCTATTTATGTATGACCTTTTTAGTTCCTAACTAGTAAATATTTAATTTTATAGTGATTCCGCAAAATACACTAGTACCAAAAGTATTGTATACACCACTCATCATTGCAACATTTGACCGAGTGTGCTTGTAATGTATGTGTGTGTAAAAGTGTTGTGTTTGTGTGTGTACTGGCGCAATAAAACACGGTGAACACATGATTGAAATACTTGAAAATACTGTGTTCAATCGTGTTGTGTATCATTTTTTAAGTGTGTTTGTTGTTCAGATCCCACAATCCTACATTTGGGAAAAATGGCAGTGTGTCAGTTTACTTACAGAGTGACAAACGCGCACCTTGCTCAATTAAATTACTCTGTAAACTGGTACAGCGTCAATTCCCTAGACTTAACTTCAATTAACTTTCTTGTTTTACTATATTTAATTTGCATAATTTAATTTACGTTTTGCATGTGTTCAATTTGTTTACAAAATAACAAACGAATGCAACTATTCTAACGCTTCCGCTTCACACACTAACAATCACCACTAACACACATGTCATTGCTGGATATGTCGATCGTGGAATAACAAAAGAATGCTTATAGCAACAGCATATCGACGTCGAAGGCTCTCTCGATGTCTGCGCCGGGAGCGATCAACTTAGAACACACCACGGTCAAGTTTGACAACGAAATCAAGAGGGCGAGACATTCTATTACAACGCACAGTGGACTGAAAGTAAGTGTTATTATGTTTGCGGAGAAAAAAGGGATAGTTTCGTGTATATCATGCTTATACGAGTGAGAGGTGATTTCGCCGTATCTTTTCGGTCTTTTTTTTTTACACTGTGTGACTCATTGTTTAACGCTACTCTATCGGTGTATTTTCTATTGTAGAGCCATACTAAATGGATTAGTGCATTCATATCGTTAAACATCAACCGCTCTTTTGTGCTAACCGCACTGGACAAAGATATTAATTAATTAATTTCCTCCTAGCCGAATTTCGACCACGGCGGCCTATCTCAACAGAGATTAGCCAACTGCGCAGGACATATTATAGTGCACAAGTGTATGCGCAATACGCAATACAAAGGTATGATGCCGCGTGTAAATAGCGGCACTACTGCCCTGTAAACTACCAAGGCAGATGTGCACTCTAGTGTAATGACCAGAGATCGGAGTAGGTAGATTGCTTTGATGTACTTTGACAGTTCTGGTATAAATTGTTATGCCTTTTGTTAAAGAACCGATAGTGCAAAAATCCAATAAACATGATATCTTACTCATTATAGGTCACCTGAAATTACTTGGTTTGGCGCTTTACATAACGTTGTTCTGTTTATTTTTATGACTAGAATACCAATTCTTAATACTTGAGATTTTATACCGGAGGTATGTCCATATTAATATCAATGTTTGCGGTCATTGACCCTAAATCAATCTACCTACTTCGATCTCTGGTGATGTCCTGAATAAATAAAAAGAAAAACACTATTATTTTGGGGTTTTATTATCACCAGACCCTAACGCTTCTCACTTCCCCTGTTTATTCGACTGCGAATGTATGTATACATGTTTGGCACGCCCTACAGCCCAAACGGCTATACAGTTTTCGACACATGAGGTGTTTGTTGAATTTGTTAAAATTGTTAGAGTGACATAGACAAAACACATTTTAAAAATGGCGCCCGCAAAAATGGAAATAAAGGGGGGAAGGGATATTGTTTTTTTTTTCTTACCATAGCAATATGGGTATCAAATGAAAGCCAGTAAAAGTACCATTTCAAAAATATATTTATTGTTGCAGTCGGGTGTTTTGTTTTTTCAATAATTATGTTTGCTTGTTTCTATCAGTTCCTTCTCAATCCGTATTTGGATCAGTTTCAGCGCGGCAGCATAGCGACGTCCCACCCGTCGGCGGACTCGCTGCTGGACGATGACGACGACGACGACGACGCGGACGGCGCGGAGTCGCCGGCGGACGCGTGCCGCTCGCTGTCCTGCCTCACCGACTCCACCGACCACTCCGCACCTGTCAACTTCGACATGAGCAACCGAGTCAGTCGCTTAAAACGAAAGGCCAATCGCCATTTCTCTATACAAACCTCCCTGTATGAAGACTAATATTAAATAAATTGTTCAAACAATCACACAAATTACCTGTTCCGAAACTAAGCGTGAGCTTGTGCTATGGCGACAGCAACATTTTATTCAAATAGGTACCTATTTTTCAAATGTCACTCAGAACGCTTTTCCTGTTATGACCTCAGTAAAAATTACTTTAGAACAAGTAACTAATCTTTGGTTAAAATTAAGACCTATAAGTGAGTACATGACACTATCCAAAAATAATTCCGAAGCCTTGTTTTTTACACACGTTCATTGATATTTTTTATTTGATTTTTAATGAAACCCTATAAAAAATAAGTTAGTTGAGCATAGCAAGCCACACTATTCCCACAAAATCTATGGCAGAAAAAGGTTTTACAGATTAAAAGTACGTCAACGATTGTTGTTGTGGTTCAGGCCAAGCTGCCGCGCGGCATCGAGAACATCCGGCCGCACATCGAGCAGGTGGACAACGTGCCGCTGCTCGTGTCGCTGTTCACGGACTGCACCGCGCGCTCCGTGCGACTCATGATACAGATCATGCAGGTAGGCACCCGGATTATTCACATTGTATTGTTAAAGCACTGCACTGGTAACCGAAGTTCACATAGTCAAAGAGCGTCGGTGGCGCAGTGGTTAGTGGGTTGCCTCTCATGCGGGAGTTACCGGTTCGATCCCACGTGCCGCCATGTACCAATGACTTTTTACGAGTTATGTACATTAGTATTAGCACTAACCGATGCTCTTACGGTAAGGGAAAACATCGTGAGGAAACCTTCACATTCAGGCGACTGCATGAGTAACCATGATCCAAACTGGTCCGGTTCCCCTGGTAACAGGGTCACGGAGGTCAGATGATAGTCGATCCACTGTAAATACCTGATCTACCACATCCTGGATCATGGTCAGCGGACCCTGGGCCGAACGCTAGGAGGATAACGCTAAGTTGGTCATTCTTTAATGCTTAATGCGAAAATGAATCAATTTCTATAACAAATTTCTAAAACTTAAAGTGGAATTACCAATTAATAAATTTAAATCATTTATTAAAGATACCATAATGACAAAATATTACTATAAAGTAAACGATTCTTTATCAAATCGTTATTTATTTACATGGCTGACCTTGGCCCTTTTTTATTTCAGTTTCAATCATAAATATAATAATAATATAATATATCATTATTATTATAAATAAGGTCGTCATTTAGTCAAGTTAACGAGCATTCAGTTTATCAAGCATACAATGTTCTGCCTTTAAATATGTGGCGGTGTTCTATCTTTACTAAATTCTTTGTTTCAGGATTATGGAGAAGTGGTTTGTGTCATGGGCTCGGCTGCAAACTGTCTTAACATGGAAATATTCATGCAAGCAGATGCCAGGTTAGAAACTTCATTGTATCTTTTTTCCAACATATTTTTGAAATAATATTTTTTTTTATGAAAATATTAATAAAATATTGGCACATACAAAGTAACTTAATGTATTACTGATCGTCCCAAACATCACACAATTTTTCAGCATAGCCGTGGAGCCTTTATACCCTGTGCTATGTCAGAAGATGCCACCATATCAAGTTCCTGAAAAGTGCATAGGGCCTATTGACTTAGCGAGGGCGCTCAACTCTGTACCTTGTTCACTATCGGTAAGAAATCATTTGGAGTGAGGATTTTATTTAGATATGACAGCAATGTTGGACTAAACAGACTATGCATATTTTATTGCTTGAGCTTAGCTTTTTCTGTGAATTGCGATCTACCAAATGTTGTATGTACGTCACAGAGACAAAGTGAGAGCGGCAATATTATCTGTTGCGTTGTCTCTCTTAACTCTCGAACCGAGTACCTACTACTACTACACAAAGTTGGAGCTTACTATTGTATTAAAAAATCTGCATAACGTTGACTTGCTTTACTATGTTTTCCATGCTGCTTTAAAGTTGCAAAACAAATGGCAAAATCAGCCGCTGACTAATTACTGCAGTAAAAAGGTAAGATAACCATTTCCGATTTATATCTGTTTAACAATTGACCCCTACAAATTCTTAGAAAGCATATAAATGTATTTTACGCCTGTGAAATAAAATAACCTCATCAAATGACCCAATGCTCACAGTTAGGCATTGCCCTTATTTGCACAGTAAACGATGTCATTCCTGTTCTCTCTCTCTTTCGTAATAAAACCAAAGTATCCAATATAAAGTTCAAAAAATTAAAGTTAAAATTTTGACTTGGACTTGACTGGAACGCTGGCCTTATGTTGTGATATTGTTGCTCAGATGACGCGCGACGCGGACGTGTCGCTGTTCACGCTGATCACGATGTCGCGCCACTTCACGACGAGCCTGTGGAACTGCACACAGTTCTGGATGTGCAGCGTCGTTTTCATCGCGCTGTTGCAGGTATTATTTCTGATTAGGTAAGAAAATACCTTTTTTGGAAAATAAAAAAAAATAACTATTTTGATCTTCTTGATTCATAGTTTTCATCGTGAGTTCGAGGGTTTTAGGCTAGTGCATGTTAATACAGACAGTTTTTTTTACTCGGAGTTACTTCGTTCAAAAGCTCGGCTTAAGCCGTTCACTCTCAAGATGAACAGTCAACCGAACGCAGGCCGCTCACGACCGATTACTTTGGAAATCTACAGTGTAGAAAGTCATTGTAAGCGAATGTCATTCTTATAACTCAGGATAACGATTCACTAACCGCCTGATAATATCATGCGGTGTGCTAGGGTTGACTGCTACAAGAAGCTATTATCGCCATATTGCGGACCTCACTAGCATACTTATGCTCGTCCAGCCAGCAACATAGCATCGCGCCGAAAAAAACGCGCGCGTGTGTCACTGCTCGCTCGCGAGTCCCTACTGTATTAGCCTGCTGCGGTTGGTAGCCGCTAGATTTTCGAAAGCTACACAGGGAGAGACACAGTTCTGCACCTGATTCACAAACACTCGGAAAGTTTCCGTGTCAGATCCTCTCCGAATTCGAATGTAAAAGATTCTTTCCGAATCGAGTTTTCAAACGCTAATGCCATTTTTGCCTAATGGAAACGTCAATGTTTTTGATTGCGACGATTGAAAAACGTCTTTGAAAACTTGCCTCTCGGATTCCAAATCTGTAGTGTCTGCTGTTTGTGAACAAGGGTGCTGGTATGGGCGAGAACTGACTGACGCATACTATTGTACAGGTGGGGTCGTTATGCGCGTTCCTGCCACTGCCGCTCAGCATCGGCGGAAGCGCGTGGGTGTGCTTCTTGGCGTGTCCCCTACTAGCCGCGCCACTCGCCGCCGCGCCGCTCGACGCCGCCTGCATGCAGCGCGCCGCCACGCGCCCGCACCGCGCGCCGCACAAGCAGGTCCCTACCTACACATACAGGGTGCCGCTCGCCGCTCGCCGCTCGTCCAGCCAGCAACATAGCATCGCGCCGAAAAAAACGCGCGCGTGTGTCACTGCTCGCTCGCGAGTCCCTACTGTATTAGCCTGCTGCGGTTGGTAGCCGCTAGATTTTCGAAAGCTACACAGGGAGAGACACAGTTCTGCACCTGATTCACAAACACTCGGAAAGTTTCCGTGTCAGATCCTCTCCGAATTCGAATGTAAAAGATTCTTTCCGAATCGAGTTTTCAAACGCTAATGCCATTTTTGCCTAATGGAAACGTCAATGTTTTTGATTGCGACGATTGAAAAACGTCTTTGAAAACTTGCCTCTCGGATTCCAAATCTGTAGTGTCTGCTGTTTGTGAACAAGGGTGCTGGTATGGGCGAGAACTGACTGACGCATACTATTGTACAGGTGGGGTCGTTATGCGCGTTCCTGCCACTGCCGCTCAGCATCGGCGGAAGCGCGTGGGTGTGCTTCTTGGCGTGTCCCCTACTAGCCGCGCCACTCGCCGCCGCGCCGCTCGACGCCGCCTGCATGCAGCGCGCCGCCACGCGCCCGCACCGCGCGCCGCACAAGCAGGTCCCTACCTACACATACAGGGTGCCGCTCGCCGCTCGCCGCTCGACGCCGCCTGCATGCAGCGCGCCGCCACGCGCCCGCACCGCGCGCCGCACAAGCAGGTCCCTACCTACACATACAGGGTGCCGCTCGCCGCTCGCCGCTCGACGCCGCCTGCATGCAGCGCGCCGCCACGCGCCCGCACCGCGCGCCGCACAAGCAGGTCCCTACCTACACATACAGGGTGCCGCTCGCCGCTCGCCGCTCGACGCCGCCTGCATGCAGCGCGCCGCCACGCGCCCGCACCGCGCGCCGCACAAGCAGGTCCCTACCTACACATACAGGGTGCCGCTCGCCGCTCGCCGCTCGACGCCGCCTGCATGCAGCGCGCCGCCACGCGCCCGCACCGCGCGCCGCACAAGCAGGTCCCTACCTACACATACAGGGTGCCGCTCGCCGCTCGCCGCTCGACGCCGCCTGCATGCAGCGCGCCGCCACGCGCCCGCACCGCGCGCCGCACAAGCAGGTCCCTACCTACACATACAGGGTGCCGCTCGCCGCTCGCCGCTCGACGCCGCCTGCATGCAGCGCGCCGCCACGCGCCCGCACCGCGCGCCGCACAAGCAGGTCCCTACCTACACATACAGGGTGCCGCTCGCCGCTCGCCGCTCGACGCCGCCTGCATGCAGCGCGCCGCCACGCGCCCGCACCGCGCGCCGCACAAGCAGGTCCCTACCTACACATACAGGGTGCCGCTCGCCGCTCGCCGCTCGACGCCGCCTGCATGCAGCGCGCCGCCACGCGCCCGCACCGCGCGCCGCACAAGCAGGTCCCTACCTACACATACAGGGTGCCGCTCGCCGCTCGACGAGCGCGCCGCACAAACAAGTCCAACCACACATGTGCAGGACTGCTCTTAAGCAATCACAGCACACTACCGTGAATAGTTTAGTTGTCAGTATCTGTTTCAGAGACATCATACCCCCTGTACGTACATAAAATACGTCCATCCGTTCATATTTGCGTTATGTGCTATCATTTCAGATGAAAATAGTTCACTACTTCGTGATCTATTTTTTTTTTTATTTAATTACACCAGTTTTTCTGAATGGTGTGTAACTTGTGGCATATACACTACCTTTATTTCGTTACATAAGGCTTCCGCTTCGTACTCACGGCAGTGTGCTACAGGTGTAATAGCCGCCAAGCATGGCTTAATTTCGTAAGGTACTTACCGCACAACTGCACTATGCTGCATCGCATATTAAAGCACATAGTCGTAGATTGAAATATTTGTATTATTGTAATGCCGATATATTGCCGATACCCTCCCAAAGCTCCCACTCTGCCGTTACACGCATTAATCTATTTTTCGCCTCTTTAATATCAGAATCTTAACTGACATAATTTTATCTCCCACAGATGGCGCTATTCGTATTTTGGTGCTACGCCTGTAAATTCCTGCCCGCCGCGATATCGATACTCGTACTGTACGGGTTCACGCTCCGCGAGTTTTGCGAGCAGATAGCGACCGCGACCAACGCGACCGGTTGCTGGTTCGTTTACCCGGTGAACGTGGGCAACTACACCGCGGACAAAGACTTAACGTTGAGAGGCTGGCACGGGTGGGGCGACGACTTCTACGACGCGTTCTATGTGGCGCAACACATCGCTCTGGCCCTCATAACGTTGCATTTAAGTGAGTGATCATTTGTTTTTGCTTGGGTTAATTAATGGAATCAGGCGCTACTTTGCGGAAATCCATTATTATATGGAAAAAATTAAAATAAAATTATTTTGCTTTAAATTTACTGTGTGTGATTTGAATTTGACGAGAAAGCGCCTGCCGCCTAGAGCCCAGTCCTCTTCTCGTTTTACCACCGCGCACCGTGCCCTGCCACTCCGTAGGCGAGGGCTCGATTTATTTAAAGCGGTTTATTTAAATACTATATACTTTCGTTATTCTGTTTGTTCGCAGTTGTGATATCACTGTCTTTCGTGCATAGACAAGCTTCCATTTGGCAGAAGTGTTTCTGGTCGAACCGAGTTTGGTCGGCGAGTGTAGTACTATTGTAAGTATTTTTAATTCATTATTTTCATCTTTGAGCCTGAGTTTACTTTTCTGCGGCATGGGAAAGAAATGAAAGACAGACAACATTCGATATTCCCAACTTACACAAACAAAAGATAAGCTAGTGCCGTAAAGGCACAACATTATTAATGGCATCAGCAGAAATTTAAAGTCGCGTGATACAAAATACGGGAATATAAATAGCCCGATTCGCTGCGACTACAGAACAGATAAATACCTATATACCTATACGTATACGTAGGTACAAGTACAAAAGAGACTGCAAAATCATTTAAATAAATAGCGACTTAATAAAGTGCAATTCCAAATCGTAAAGAGTCAATCGCCTACAAAAATAAATACGTACATATTTTTCTCTTATTTCTGTCGCGTAACTTTTTATCGCGTGACTGCGTAGGACGTAGGATGACTGACGCACGTCAAAAGGTGGGCACTCACCTTCAGTTTAACTGAACAGTCGGAATCCAAAACATGACCGTGAATGCTTAATTATCAGTCGAATATTTGATCGTACGATAACTGGCTTCAGTCCGTTAGTTTTAGGAAACGCTTAAAATCGGCAGGAAAGCCAGTCGTTTTGAAAAAGTGATTAATCGATGTTGGGTAAATTAAAGTTGTATTCCATAAAATGTAAAAAAAAAATTTATTGGTTTTAAGCCAGTCCGACTGATCCATCGTATGCTTTTGAACGTATGTCAGTCGAACTGAAGCGAATAACTGATGGTGAATGGCGACCTTTTAGCGTGCGAGTCGTCAAACCAATGTGCCTTCCGGCACTTCCAGTCGGCCCAGCCGAACCCCATACAATTTTAGCTTCATACCTAAACTAAAATACGAAAATTAAGGTTCACGGTACGCTGGCAACCGCAGCGAAAGAATGATTCTCCCGTTTATATCTGCAGAGTATTACTACAATGCGTATTCAGCTGGGCGATGCTAAGCGCGCGGTACGGGTCGTGCGAGCGATGGTCGCTGTGCGCGTGGCTGCCGGCCGCGTCTCTGCCTCTCTCGCTCGCACACGTAGCTTCGCCGCTCGCAGTCTTCGCGCTCAACGAACTCATCAAGTGGCAGGAGATCAAGTGAGTATTATCGAAATATATTAGAAGTAAAACTGACTTAAGGGGTACGACGACGTAGTCCCCTGTTTTCTCCCTGGATAATGGCTAAAAGCAAAATATTTTTTTACCATAAAGTCGACATTTACCACAGCTATGCTCCTATTTTTCGTTGTTTCTCATATTCGAATTAACAAAGCCTTCAAAAACTAAGAAAATTGCCTAATTTCAACCTCAACTTTCAGACGCTCGCCAAAAAAATCTACGCAAATAAACACTAAAACTAAAACATAGGACCATAGTCCCACCTTTTGAGAAACTATTTCAAAAGAAAATATTATTATTTGTCAAATTTTGGACGAGGAAATAGGGGACTTCGAAATGCTGTTTAGAAAGGATTTATCGATCTGAGCTCATTTGTCCCTATCTTGCTTGGGCGGCTACCAGAGATCGCATCGAGACAGCAACAATACCTATTCTTCAAATACCACGTGACCGCGTTTCCTCTTATACCCGACCCGGCGATGATCCCTATGACAGTTCATGTTAGTGATGGGTCGTGTCGATGTAACTTAATGTGATTTGGCTACCGCCCTACCACTGCTTCAAAACTTTGTTTTGATGATTGGGATCGAGACGTGCGATACGACAGCATTGTAGATGAGCCGTTTTTGATAAACGTAGGCGACAGCAGCTGCAGTTCAGATTCCGAGTTCGTGACACAAACCCTAATGTCATTATCAGATTCAGATTAAAATATATAAATAAATGATCGCTGAACAGCTTTTGTTTTGTATGGTTTTGTCCTACAGTTAATTTTTTAATTCTCTTGGGTATACAATCGTAAGTGCATGTATGCCGCGCTCCGTTCTATTTAATAGAGAATGTACTAATACTTAAGTATGAAAAAGTAATGACACTCATAATTTATCACTTAATTAAGCCACACATGAAAACTGATACTAATAAAATCTATTCTTAAATAAAACAAAACCCTGGTGTCCCCAGAAATATTTTATAAATTTAAGTGAAATAAAAACAATTTCATGCAACTTTTTAACATTCAGCACCTATAACTTAAATAATTATAAATCATGTACACTCGTTTCCATTATCGACATTTGTTTATCGATATTTACCGCACTAGTCTTTATCATCCGAACGAAGTAACTTTTGCAGGACGTAAACGTAAAGTCTGATTGAGATAATTTCTTGTACATATTAAGAATTGTTATAATTCCGACGGAATATCATTGTAATGGCATATATCTACCGAAATTCAATAAATGGCATTTATAGAAGCCTCCAATTCGATTCTAATGTATCGGTGACGCCACTACAATGTTGTGTCGTAGAAATAACTGTCAATGTCATAGGGATCAAGGTTCGCCGGGCCGAGTATAGTAATGATAATAATGACCGACTGTGTGATATACCAACGCACAGCCCAAACTAAATGGATTAGAAACTTAAAAATTTTGCACCGTGCTACTCTTTATAGTGTAGGTCTTTATGAGACTCCTTACTTCATAGAATAACATATTTTTTATTAATTCAAACCTCATGATTCAATATTGTTTGTTATTTGTTAGGGCTGACGTTCGCAACCAGCGACGAGCACGCTTGGACTTCGGGACGAAACTTGGAATGAACTCTCCATTTTGATTGAAGCAATTACCTCTAGTCAATTACGCTTTTAATAGTAGATTTTTCTATGATTTTATCGAGTTTTCTGGACGACGCGCGTCACACTGGTGCGAACGAGATTTAATTTTAAGAGAAAATACTTAGGACATAGGTACCTAACACTATTTTGTACTTACTTTATTTATAACGTGTGTTTTTATGATGTACATGAATATTTCAATGAATGTTACTAAAATTTTGTGTTTTATTTTTTATGAACTACCTACCTATATTAAGTTTTAAGAATATCTCTTTAATCAAATACTATTTGAAAACAAATATTTTTATTAAGAGTAATCAATTTGTGATGTATAGACACAGCAGTCATAGTAGTCCATGCCATTTTTTTTAAAAGTAATAAATATAAGTAGTTGCTAAGATAAATAGTTTTGCCAAACATGTTTATTAGGCCCAATGTTTACTCCTATAAAAATACATTTCTAGTTTAAATTACATTTCTATCTTGAGAAGGTGACTACCACAAGCAACATATTATTTTTTATGATTGTTAGTAGACAGGACAGACAGTTCTATATAAACTTAATTATTTATACATTATCTATTATTTTTTAGGATACATAGTAGTGGATGAATAGTTTACAAATGTTCCTGTCAGTATTTTTCTGAAATTTGCTTAACATAGCTGGACTACAGTTATACATACATAAATTAATTTGTTAATAACAATTCTAACATAATTCTCAAGTAATAATCTATATTATTGTTAGTAATCACTAAACACTTGTACTTAAAGGTACTTAAGGTAAAATACATGTTCCTAGCACTAGGAGTCATCTGGTAAGTCTAGTATTTCTTGAACAAAGGAAGCTACATCAGTCTCTTTCTGACTATGCTCCTGACAAAATGGGTGAGCCAGTAATGCATCATAGTTGGGTCTCTTTTTGTTATCTTTCTGCAGGCATTTGACTATCATGTCTTCAAATTCTGCTGAAAACTGGCCACTTGGTAACCTTGGTGGATCATCTTTTACCACTTGTTTCAACTGTTCAAATGGAGTACCCCAAATGCTATAGGGAAACTGTCCAGTGGCCAATTCTATCATAGATATACCAAGTGACCAAACATCACTGCGAATATCATACTGCCCTGGATTACCAGCAGGGTCAATTCTTTCTGGAGCCATATAAGGCTTGCAGCCAGCGTCAATAGTTTTTGCAACTGAGTCAACAAGATAGCCGGAAATACCAAAGTCACACATTTTTACTTCACCTTTTCGATTGATTAAAATATTGGATGGCTTTACATCTCTGTGAATAACTTTGAGCTTTGAATGTAGATAGTGCAGAGCACTTACAACTGAAAATGCAATTTTCCCAAGAATATTCTCTGGTATAGTTCTATTATTTTTGTAGACCTTGGTGTAAAATTTGTCTAGGCTCATATCCATGACTTCCATACAAATCCACACATCTCCCTCTCGGAACATGGCTCCATAAAAATGCACTGTGTATGGACATGCACTGGCTCTCATAGAGACATCTAAATCCATCAGAAGACGCTTTAGTTCCAGTGACTGGTTGTTAAATGTAGCTGTTATGCGCTGGAACAGGGAATATTAGGAATAAAACGCTGCAATGTTTATAAATTACAGGATATTTTTTTGTAAGACAATTGATTACCTTAACTGCCATGATAGTGTCACTGGGTTTATGGTGCATTTTCTCAACAATACCATATGCCCCACGGCCAAGGTCACATATTTTGACTAGGTCATCAGCATGCACAGTGAATGTCTTGTCATCAACAGTTATGGTGGTCTGTTTGTCAAGATTTCTTGGTGGTGTCCTACAAAGTAATCATAGAAATATAAGTCTTCCAATACCATCATACAGTAATTCCTAGTGTATGTCTAATGTTCTAATGTGGATATTTGTACTTTAACACACATATTCTCGAGGTTTCTTAACATTCGTATGATACTATTATGCAAATTAATTAAGGAAAACGTTAGGTAAGTGCATTTTGATTTCAAAGTATAGTCCTAACATATTACATGATGCAACCATTGATTGATACATACACAGTAACTGGCTCCTGTTGGGGCTTAAAATTAAATCCAGGTGGTGGTGGCTTTCTTCTTCCAGACATTCTGATGTCACAAAACTAAAGATATATGTAATATGAATAATTACGAAGTTTACTTCTAATGATCCTAGTAGATCCAATGTCGATGCACCCGATTTACTGCCGTTATTAAATACTTAGGTCACAAAATTATTTGCACATACTGTTGAGTGCTTGTAACACACAAGAGTAATTTATTTTGATTCAGTATGCCATTTACTTTATCCGTGATTTTTATTCTTGATTTATCCAAAGAAGGTAGGTAGCTACATCAATCAGATTTTTGACAGTTTCAGCGAAATGTTACCATGATCATGTACAAATTATTTATTCTACCATCTATTTAATTAAAGGCTCAGGAGCCTTACCACCAGAAACAATGCAATCGCTAAACCATGATAGTTCTCTTATTTCGTACATGACCCCGAAAATTAGCAGGCCCGCAGCAAGAAAGTTTGTTTATCCTGTCACCTTTTTTCTTGTATGAACTTGCGTACATGACACTCCATCTGATAACAATCTAGTGTCAGTTTGCCCGCCTTATATGTCAGATAAGCTATCATAAAAAAGTTACTCATCGAGTAGCTTTTTGAAAATTGTTTAGCAATAATCTTGTTTGCTAATTTAATTATAGGATCCATTTACGAAATGTGTAATGTTAAAAGTCCAACGAATTAACTAATGTGAGATTTTCGGATGCGGAATTGAAGAAATATCTACGAGATGTGAACATTAATCTTATAAAGTCCAATTTCTTGGTTTCTCTGTAGAAGCATAATAACTATTTTAAAATCCCTTTGATAAAGTGACTTCATTGTGTAATTACAGGTAAAATTATAACTCAGGTAACGAAAATTGCAATAAAACCATTATATAGGCTACACCTGCAGCTTAGGGTTCTAAGATGTGAATATTCATTTTCCTAGGCAGTAACTAGGTACTCGGTTCTTTATGCGAGAACTACTTCATAATGATGTTATATATTCAATTCTTCTTACGACTTTAATGTAAGATTTTATGAAATGAAATGAAAATTTTATTTGCACAAGACATGGTTCAAACAGGTGGAAACACAGTGCACAGTTCTCATGTTTTACCATAACGTGGCATGCAAAATAATAACAGTCATGAAATTTAATAATTAATACAATATCAGTGTCATTATAAAAATAATACATTTTGTAGTTTCTGTCATATTAGATTAATTTAATGTGAAAACAAAGGATACATCAAATCAAATAAGTTAAGTCAAATAAAATTAAAAATGTCCGTAATCTTGTAGAATTTTTTATGGCTAAGCCACTCTATGAGTTTCCGTCTAAACAAAGTATTTTTTAATAGTTTTATTTCATTTGGTATAGCGTTAAAAACTTTAACACACATAACGTTACACTGTCTTTGATACTGTAGGTACTAATTTTGGGTTACTGGTGTACACTAAACGTTATCGATCTCTTAAGTTTCTATCGTGTATTTGCATTCGTTTCTGAAATAAGTGGAGATTATATTTAACAAATGTTGCGACCTCAAGAATATTCAAGCAAGGTAAGGGCAATATATTCAATGTTTTAAAGATTGGTTTACAGGACTGGCGAGGAGAGGCTCCGCAAATCGCCCTTACACATTTTTTCTGTATTTTAAATCTATACTAATATTATAAAGAGGAAAGGTTTGATTTTTTGTTTGTTTGTTTGTTTGTATGAATTGAATAGGCTCCGAAACTACTTGGCAGATTTGAAAAATTCTTTCACTGTTGGAAAGCTACATCATTCCTGAGTGACATAGGCTATATTTCATTTTCAAAAAAAATAGGCATCCTTACTAAAATTACGATAACGTAATCCAAGGTGTGAAAAAAATATCAAAAAACTACCTTACATCGCGTGCGCTGCGAAAACTATTGATGATAGAACAAAATGATATACTACATTTTTTTAGAACAAACCATTATCTACAAAAAATCAGCGGCAGCATATCTCTAACTATTACAGTCATGTCACAATAAGCGTTTTTTTATTGAAAAAAAGAAATTAAAATACCACCTATTCATTCCGACCGCCCACCACAGACAGCACACCCGGGTAGATACAATGCTCCAGCTGTAAACGAGGTAGCCGTTCTCTTGGTTGACGAAGAAAAAGGCCCCAGAGATATAGTGCTCCACGGAAGAGACGGCCAACTTAAAAGGGTCTCTGAGTTACACCGATCGTATGATCCACTACAGTATCCCTTAATGTTCGTGAAAGGAGAAGACGGTTATTATTTAACCATTCCGCAGGAAGATACAGCGCGTAACAAAACTGTGACGTGCATGCAATTTTATGCATTTAGGTTGATGGTTAGAGCTAACTGTTTTAATGCATTACATTATTACAGGGACTTATTTAGTCAATATATTGTCGATATGATGGCAAAAATGATATCGGAACGATTGAATTACATATGTCGTAACCAACAGAGACTAAGGGCTGAAGAATACATTCATCTCAGAGATGCTTTAAATCAAGACGGAAATGTTGACCCATCAAATATCGGTCAACGCGTAATCTTGCCATCTTCATTTACAGGTTCTCCGCGTTACCTGCATGAAAAAACCCAAGACGCGATGACTTATGTCCGAAATTACGGGAGACCAGACTTATTTGTCACATTTACGTGCAACCCCGAATGGCCTGAAATTAAAGCGGAACTACTACCTGATCAGCGATCTTTCGATCGTCATGACATCATTTCAAGGGTGTTTCATTTGAAAATGAAGAAATTCTTAAATTTATTCGTTAAAAATGAAATATTCGGCAAAGTGAAATGTTACATGGCAAGTGTCGAATGGCAGAAGCGAGGTTTACCACACTGTCATTTGCTGTTTTGGCTAGAAACAAAAATCCAACCAGACGAAATTGATAGCGTCATAGTTGCGGAACTGCCCAACCAACAAAACGATCCGATATTGTACGATATCGTAACAAAAAATATGGTGCACGGACCATGCGGAGAACATAACTTATCAGCACCATGTATGAAAAACGGTATTTGCACAAAAAAATACCCACGACGTTTAGTCAACGAAACTCAGACTGGAGAGGACGGATATCCAGTTTATCGTCGTCGTGATGCCGCAAATGGAGGACTGAGCGCTTCGCTAAATATCAGAGGCAGAAATTTCACTATAGATAATAGTTGGATTGTCCCATATTCTCCACTTTTGTGCAGGACGTTTAATGCTCACATAAATGTAGAGTACTGTCACTCAGTTCAAGCCATCAAATACATTTGTAAATACATAAATAAAGGATCGGACCAAGCTACATTTGGCGTCAGAAACCCAAATGATGAAGTGGAAAACTACGTAAATGGCCGTTACATAAGTACTTCCGAAGCCGTTGGCGAATATTCGAATTCCCGATCCATGAGCGGCATCCTACAGTTTTGCAGTTAGCTGTCCACTTAGAAAATGGCCAAAGGGTGTATTTTACCACAGAAACGGCTGTACAAGTGGCCCAAAATCCACGTAAAACAACATTGCTGGCTTTTTTTGAGCTCTGTAATGAAGATGAATTCGCAAAAACACTTCTTTACCACGAAGTCCCGCAATACTACACATGGGCCAATAATAAGTTCACCAGAAGGAAGCGTGGTGAGAATGTAGTTGGCTATCCAGGCATAAAAAAAGATTCCGCTTTAGGTAGAGTCTACGGTGTCCATCCTTCTCAATCCGAGTGTTTCTATCTTAGGATGTTGCTGCACCACGTACGCGGTCCAACTTCATTCCAGTACTTGAAAACCGTTGACGGAGTTCTGAAAGAAACGTATCAAGCTGCTTGCCGTGCTAGAGGTTTGCTAGAAAACGATGACCATTGGGAAAATACTCTCAGAGAAGCTTCGCTTTCTCAATGTCCATTACAATTGAGAGAATTGTTTGTGGTCATACTTTTATTTTGTCAGCCATCGGAACCATTAAAATTATGGAACATTTTCAAAGACGATTTATGTGAAGATATTAGACACAGAATCAGACAGCAAAATCAAGACATCACCTTACCATACAATGAGGACATTTATAACGAAGGTTTGATACAAATAGAAAATAAACTGTTGCAATTAAATGACAAAAGCCTAAGTGATTTCGGATTACCATCATCAGTTCGTACAGAAAGCAATGCAGCAGAGACTATGACTCATCGCTATGATACAAATAATTTGACCGCTTTTGTCAATGAAAACCTGCCAAAGTTAGTCCCAGATCAAAGACATGCTTTTGAAACTATAGTCGATAGCGTCATTCATGACAAAAGAAAAGTTTTCTTTTTGGATGCACCTGGTGGAACGGGAAAGACGTTTCTTGCAAATTTGATACTTGCTAAGATAAGACAATCAGGGAAGATAGCAATAGCAGTTGCTTCCTCAGGAATTGCTGCAACTCTCTTGAAGGATGGCAAAACTGCTCATTCTACTTTTAAACTTCCACTATCCGTCAATCTTGAACAACAATCTACATGTTCCATCCGCAAAAATGGACCTATTGGTAAATTACTACAAGACGCCTCATTGATTATGTGGGACGAATGCACGATGAGCCATAGAGCACATATAGAGGCCGTGAACAGAACCTTACAGGATCTAAGGAACTCCTCTGCAGTCATGGGCGGGATTACTTTTGTATTTGCTGGAGATTTTCGACAGACTCTCCCCGTTATTAACAGAGGCACGCGAGCAGATATCATCAAGGCATGCTTGAAATCGTCTCCCTTATGGACTACGATTGAAACATTAAAATTAAGGACAAATATGAGAGCTCATCTTCATGGAATCACTGATAGCGATTTCCCACAGCAACTGCTAAAACTTGGGGAAGGAATTTTTCCAACTCCAAATTTAAGCGGTCATTGTGACATTCTTCTGGATGAGTCTCTAGGCCAAATACTCCATAATTTGGAAAATTTAATAGATTCTGTATACCCTGATATCAAGAATTTGCACGAAAGAGACTTCCATTGGCTGTGTTCTCGGGCTATAGTATCACCTAAGAATGATACTGTCAATGAAATAAACAATCTGATTGTTCAAAAAGTCCCCGGCCAAACAAAAACATACAAATCGATCGACACTGTAACGAATATTGAAGATGCAGTCCATTATCCACAGGAATTTTTAAATTCGTTGAACCCTTCTGGACTGCCACCCCATGAATTGACGTTAAAAATCGGAATCCCAATCATGCTTTTAAGAAATTTAAACCCTCCGAGCATGTGTAATGGGACGAGGCTGCTTATTAAAGAGTTAAAGGACAATTTAATAGTAGCAACTATTATCACTGGCCCAGCAGGTGGTCAACTAGCTCATATACCGAGGATACCGATGATCCCAACTGATCTGCCAATCCCATTTAAACGGCTTCAATTTCCGGTAAAAACATCTTTCGCATTAACAATTAACAAGTCCCAAGGCCAAACCTTCGAATTAGTAGGGATCGATCTGCGAAAGAAATGTTTTATTCATGGTCAACTGTATGTTGGTCTATCGCGAGTCGGAGCCCCTGAAAATCAATTTATTTTGCTGCCACAAAATAAAACAACATCAAATATTGTTTACAGAGAAGCTCTAACAAAATAAATGTATTTTCTTTTAGGGTTATGACCTCAATAATTGAAAAAAAAAAAACAAAAAATTAAAAAAAAAATAAAAAAAAAGAAAAAAAACCCCAAAAATATACAAAAAAAAACACATAAATACAAAAAAATCATTAAATAATATCTGAATTTAATTATTCTTATTTTTTTTTTATTTACTCTTTTTTAGGAGCTCGACGCAAAAAGGGATGAATATGTGTCATATTATTATTATTATTATGAATGTGTTAAAATTAACAAATCTAAATGTAATGTTTAATGCCCGTGCGAAGCCGGGACGGGCCGCTAGTAGTACATAAGACTCGGTAGAATTCCCCCAAACTAAAAGTCCATACCTAAGTAACGATGCAACATAGCCATGATACGCTGTTAGGGCAGTCTGTAAAGCGTATGAGTAACGCAATCTTCTCAAAACAAACACATTATTTATTTAATTTATATTTTAAAGTGTCTATTTGTTGCTTCCAACTACAATGATCATCAATTTCGATGCCTAAAAATTTTGTATTATTTACTTCCTGTATGCATATTCCATTATATTGAATGTTCAGATTCATTTTAATATGACTATTGGTGCCGAATTGAATAGAATTAGTCTTTTTGAGATTTATAGTCAAATTATTATTTTCAAGCTATGTTATTATTTTGTCAATTGTGTTATTTATATCTGCTTCATACTGCGGTTTATCGCTTCTACATGAGATAACTACTGACACGTCATCTGCAAATAAAATGCATTTTTGATGGGTTACTTCAGGAATATAAATCAGGAATAACAATGGATCAAGAACACTTCCCTGTGGGACACCACACGCATTGACTAAAAACTCTGATCTGTGGTATGTGACATTTAAGTTTTTATCAATATTGGCAATTTCTACTGCTTGTTTTCTATTTTGCAGGTAGGAAGCCAGCCAATCTCGTGCTGGGCCTCGTATTCCCATGTTTTCAAGTTTGACTAGTAACAGTTTGTGACAAACAAAATCGAAAGCGCGAGTCATATCGAAAAAGACAGCTGTTGTTGGGATTTTCGCATTTATATTTTCATTTATCTCTCGTACCAAATGAAACATTGCCTGAGTTGTTGATTTCTTCGGTTGGAAACCGAACTGTTCTTTTTTCAATAGGTTAAACTTTGTTATGTAACAGAAAAGTCTAGTTTTCATAGCTTTTTCAAAAATTTTGGATAAGACTGGAACTAGTGTTATAGGGCGATAATTTTCAAGTGAATTTTTTGAACCCTTTTTGAAAAGAGGCTTGACTATAGACAATTTTAGCAAATCTGGAAAACTTCCTGTCTCAAAAGATAGATTTACTAAATATGTTAGTGGTATGGTCAATTCCTCAGCGCAATATTTTATTACCTTTGTAGAGATTCCGTCATAGCCAGTGGCATTTGTATCATTAAGTGATTTGATAATAGTTTTAATTTCATTAGGGTTATAAGGTTCCAAAAAAATGCTATTACGAGACGACGAGTATTGTTTGTCTTTTTTGTAACTGGTTTATCAGTAATTTGGTTGGTCAAGTTGATTAGGTGTTTATTATATAGATTTGCTATACAGCGAGGATCCGTGATGGTTTTCTCATTGAATATTATCTCGTCAATTACTTGGTCATTGCATTGTCAATAGATTTTGTTTCATTTTTAATAATTCTCCACGTAGTTTTACATTTATTTTTAGCACTATTTATTAGTTTATCATTATATAGTTTTTGAGACGTACTAAAACACTTCCTAAGTAGTTTAGAATTGATTCTGAACTGTTTTTTTTTCTCTTGAGATTTAAACTTGTAGTAGTCGTATCTGGGTTATCCAGGTAGGCTTCTTATTATTATGCGAAATTTTTATTTTTCTGATTGGAAAGCATAACTCATATGAGTAATACAAAGTTTTCGTGAAATAAAAGCATAGATTTATTAAGGTCTGGCTCATTTATTACGTCTGAGAAAGATAAAGCTTGGAGGTGGCACGAAAATTTGGTTAAATTTTCTTTGCAAAAATTTCTCACATTTATGAAATATTGGACGGGTTTTTCAGCCCGACATTGAACTGGTATATGTAACATCTGTGCTGTATTGTGATCAGAAAGATGTAAATGATGTCGTTCTGCAAATGCTTCGTCAAAATTACTAACTATATGGTCAATGCAAGTTTTTTGTCTAGTTATCTACCCAATGTACCAAGTTATAAATTCTTTTTCTCTTTCTTCCTAATGCTATAGAACTATTTAGTCGCATGAAAAACCAGCAAAGCATATACTATTTCCAAGTAGAATGTATTGGTTGCACTATTCAAAATTATTTACCTTCATTGAATATGTCAAAAAAGTTATTATTGAAGGAAGGTTAAAAAACTATCAAGAAACGCCTGCCTACCTAGTTTTTGCTAGGTAATCAGTAGGTAGGCAAAGTAACAAAGCATTTAACAAATTGTTGTATATTTTTTTCAGGATAAGAAAACATTTATGGCACTAAAGAAAACTCATCATAACACAACTAAATATTTTTCAGAGAGTTACAGAAACGTGTGAAGATCTTAAGTTTCGCCTGTGAGAGCTCCGGTAGATTCTGTAATAATAATGTCTATTTTCATAATTAAATATAGCTTATTGTTGAACATTCAGTCAGTGTTTTTTTATTGTTCCCTCTCAAATATACGTTCCGCGTGAGATAGATATACGTTTTGCTCTCTACTATTTTTTTATTTCATCCTCACAGCCACGTCTAATTTAGTTTTACTTTTCTTTATACAATAGCTCTAGTAAAAACCGGCTAAGTGCGAGTCGGACTCGCGCACGAAGAGTTTCGTACCATTATCTACTTCATCTTAGTCACTTTAAGAATTTGTAGGTAAGAATTTTGTAATTGGTACAAAATAATCCAACACCCAAGTTCTACCAATATTGCTGCTAAACTAATAAGTTTATCTTAACCGTTATAGTTTTCTTTTAAAGTTTATGAAATGCACTATCATAATGTTTTTTTTAGATTTTTTAGGCCAGCAGTTAAGCTTTTAGAGGGAGGACTACTACTACTGGACCAAAAAATTGCACTTAAAAGGTTAATATTTTGTAAATAGAGCAATACATAAATAAAAATTGTAGAAACCCTTAAATCATTTTAAAAGACATACTCAACGATACCCCACACGATGGCTACCCCATCACCTCGTAACGAAAAAAATCATTCCCTATTTTTATTACTTAAAAAATACACCTATATATATTTATACCTCCTTTAGTCTCCTTACTCCATACTCCTTACATACCTACATCTCATAAATAATTATCTGTGTCTCTACGTTTGACATCTTAACAATCAAACGAAATAGACATATGTGAATGTATAGCAAGCACCATCTCGCTCTTTCATCCTGTCACCGTAAGGCCTTTTCATGAGAGCTCATGGTACGAGTTTTAGCCATCCTAAAGCAGGATGTTTATCGGGTTGTTAGCAATTCGAAGGATAGTTATTTTGCTGATGTACGGGCCCTGTTCCGAATTGCGCCAATAGCACCGTTTGCGCTGTGAGCGCCAAAGCCGTTCCGTTTTGATTAGCGTGCTGACAACGCTGTTGACGCATTTCATTTCGGAACGCATCGCGAGGGAGCGATTTGTATTGCCTAAAACATACTTAAATTTAGTGAAATGTCTCTGCCCGTAGTTTCGTCTGTAATTAATAATCACTAACATATTTCATGTGTTTCTCAGTTTATTTTCAATTTTCTGCACAAATGTATAATAAAATGTAAACTATCTGCTATGACACAAAATGGAACTAAAAGTCTTGCCAGAAGGTTACTTTTGTAACCTTTTAGGTAACTTTTGAACTGCATTGGTTACTTTTAGGTTACACTAATTGTTTACTACAATATTTTGATTTGTTTGTGTAGCCTATTGATACTACGCCGCGCACACTCACACGCATACCTGCCTTATTTTTATTTGTTTAAAACGTACCGTGAGAACCCCGGAGATCGAGTCGACATCGAGACGTTACCTATGACACATGTACTAGACCGACCAGAGCGCTTTCGCCGCGTGTGTATCCTGTGAAGCTCCTTACAGACATTTCGAGTGATTGTGGCCTGTGAAGTGATACCTAAGCCTGGAAAGCTGATGTGGCAAGTACCTAGCTATAAGCGTTCAGACCAGACATTGTCGCCCTCCACGTGTAATCCACTGCCTAAACTCTCAAACATTTCTGGTAGCAGAGCGTAGTTTTTTATTAGGACCCCTTATTAGTAACGTAATTTGTTTAATTGAGAGTTATTTATTTGCTACTTTCCTTTGTAATTTGAAGAAAACGTCTCGTCATATACCTAACCTATTTACAGTAAATTCCTTAATAACATTCGAGTACAACCCCTTTTACATAAGTGTCGATTAAATCGATTAGCGCGTTAATTACCTACCCTTTGAGTGCAAGTAAGGTGCGCGAGCGCTTTGTTTCCCTATTGATCACGCCATTACCGCGTGACCGCGTGCGAGTTGTTTACGAGTTACGTTTGCCATACCCGGTGCATCTGCGCCGTCCCTTACTATTTGTTCCTTTACGCATCCTATTGGAATCTTTTGTGAGTTTAATTTACCTACCTTGTTTCCTGCGATTTAAAGTAAATAAAATGTCGGATACCGAAACCGGCAACGAGACCGTAAGGGCCGTACTTTACACGGATACAGCTGAATACCGTGAAGCTATAGGTGAACTCCGTTATATTAGTGACTGGGTTGATGATTCCCACCGAGTTCTTGAGAGCTTTTCCTCCAATTGTATGCGAGCGCGGCTTTCCGACCTGCCACTTATGTGCGATAAGTTTTCTGCCGCTTGTTCCAAGCTGTTAGGTAATCTCGATCCTGTGATTTATGAACAAGAATATGTGCAAGTTAAGAACGATATGCGCGTAGTAAGGGACAAAGTAGACGACTTAAAAATTAAGTTAGACGTAATACGACCTCACCAATTTGAGACGTCCCGTACTAGCACCCCCTTCAAGGAGAATAAATCCCTGGCTATTGATAACCCAGCTAGTAAATTACCTGACCTACCTATACCTAAGTTTGATGGCCGACCCGATAGTTGGATCAGTTTTATAGACCAGTTTGATAGCGTGGCGGACAACCAGCCTACCCTTACCCCGACTTTGAAGCTACACTATTTAGTGGGAGCCTTATCGGATGAACCTAGTCGATTAATACAACACCTCAAGATTGAGGCGGGCAATTACACCGTGGCCCGTGACCTCCTAAAACGAAGCCCGACTGTGCTATCGATGCCTGGATAGACACTCCATATCCCAATGCACGCGAAATTACCGCTGTCGCACATGCCGCCGTTCCAGTCATCTCATATCACTGTGTTATAATGACTCCTCTCCTGTGAATTACGATCGCGAGCGCTCATACCGAGACGTCCCGGCCTTAGCTTCCAACCAACCGCGGCAATCCCCACAAAGTCACTTAACGGACCGTGTGTCACCCCCACGTACTGAATGGCACCGTGTTCGCACCCCGCCCCCTCGTGATTCCCGTAGAGCATCACCTCCCCGTTCGGGCGGGCGATCCCCACCTGCACCCAACGGTAACCGTACTTATAATGCCCCTCTAGGTCAAAGAACCCAGGCTGAACGTGCATTTCATCATAAGTACAATGAGGCCCTACAATTCTGACTAGATAGCCCCCCTTCCATACCCGCTTTTACATCTTTACCCCGCAATTCTCTCGTGCTTTTACCTACGGCCTTGATTCATGTTAAAACCTCGTCTGGATATTATGTGGAAGCGCGTGCCTTATGTGACACTGGTGCTCAGGGCTGCCTTCTTACTACTGAGCTTGTTGTTGACCACACGAACTTACCTATCATTCCTTCTCCAGTTCCTTTTCGTGGAATAGGTAATGTTCAAGCGATTAATTCCCCGGGCATTATATCCTTTTCATTTAGGTCAGTTAATTCTGCCTTTCCAGAAATCTCTACCTGTGCAATAGTTGTTGATGTGATTGCTGGTACCCTCCCAGAGGTAGACTTACCTAAAAGTGTAATTACCTGTACTAAGCACCTCCCTCTTGCTGACCCTTTATTTTACAAACCTGGTACTATAAGTGTACTTCTTGGAGCTGACGTCATTGGTCGCCCTTTAAGGTCCGAGTGTTTGTGTCCCCTGATGGCCTTACTGCTATCTCGACGATATTTGGTTATGTCCTGTGTGGTCCTGTTTATGGAGGATTTACTGATTTGGAACCCCCCATGACTGGAGTCTCGCTGTCCCAAATAGTTGAAAAATTCTGGAAAATCGAAGAGGCCCCCCAATCTCCAGTTGCGAACCCCTTGGATATAGAGTGTGAAACCGTTTTTAAAGCTACTACCACTCGTGAAAGCGATGGTCGATTTATGGTTAGACTCCCTTTTCTTCATGATCGTCCACCTCTCGGTGATTCTAAAACCAATGCCTTACGGCGATTCCATAATCTTGAGAATTGTTTGCAAGCCAATCCTAATTTTCGAGAGAAATATATTTCCTTTATGCGTGAGTACCTTGACCTAAACCATATGTCCCTTTCATCATATGACTCGACCCGGGAACATTATTTTATCCCTCATCATGGAATTTTTAAGTCTGTTAGTGACAAAATACGTGTTGTGTTCGATGGTAGTAGTCCTACGTCCTCTAAAGTGTCCCTAAATCAATGTTTACATACAGGCCCTAAGCTTCAGCGAGATATTTCTCACATCCTCCTAAATTTCCGCAGGCACGAGGTAGTGTTTGTAACAGATATTTGTATGATGTTTCGTATGACTTGGGTACATCCTGATGATAGAAGGTACCAACTTGTGCTTTGGCGTGAGGATCCTTTTCAGCCACTTCTTGCCTATGAACTTAATACCAATACCTATGGTCTTCGTTCCAGTCCATTCATTGCAATTCGTGCCCTTCTTGAGCTCGCTGAACAAGAGAGACTTACCTTCCCTCGAGCTGCTGAAGTCCTTGAGAGAGATATTTATGTCGACGATTGTCTTACTGGTGCTGATACTATTGCGTCTGCCCGGGCTTTGAAAACTGAGCTTATAGGAATAATGGCCTCTGGTGGTTATGAACTCCGTAAGTGGATTAGTAACAGGCCCGAGCTCCTAGATGATATGCCCCCGGAACATTTGCAACTTCCTCATTCATTCTCAGACCCAGATAATCCTCAGACTGTCGCTATTTTAGGTGTCCAATACAATCCTGTGAGTGACTCATTTACCTACAATTATACCTGTGATACCCGTGATGCAGTTATTACAAAACGCAAAGTTTTATCTTTGATTGCCCGTATGTATGACCCTTGTGGCTGGATATCTCCCGTCGTATTTAAGGCTAAGGAATTTATCTAACGCTTATGGATGTCAGGCTTATCCTGGGATGATCCTTTAAATGAACCCCTGTCTTTAGAGTGGACTGCATTTGTTCAGGACCTAGCGAAGGTTAGTGAAGTGGCCATTCCGCGACATATTCTTCCCAGAGGTTCCTCCTCCTTATCCCCACCATGGGTTCTGTGATGCTTCTGAATTGGGATATGCTGCCGCTGTTTATTTACGTGCGGAACTTCCGTCTGGTGTTTGCTCCGTCCATCTTGTTATGGCTAAATCTAAAGTTGCCCCTGTTCGGACCCGTTTAACAATTCCCAAGTTGGAATTGTTGGGAGCTACCCTCCTCTCTAAATTACTTCATCACATCGCTCTTTGTCTGCAAAGGTCGTTTGTGTTGACTTCAATCCATAGATGGACGGATAGTAAAATCGTGTTGTGTTGGTTAAAAACCACTCCTCATCTCCTTCAGACTTTTGAGGCTAATCGTGTCTCCCAGATTAATAATAGTCCTACATCTAGTGAATGGAGGCACGTCCCAGGCTACATGAACCCTAGTGACTGTGCATCGAGAGGTATGTCAGTCACCCGACTGATCGACCACTCCCTTTGGTTTTCACCTTTGTGGTTGACGCAGTCTCCTGACAACTGGCCCGGTATTTCGGAACCTAACCCAAGTAGTGATCTTCCTGGACTACGTTGTTTAGTAGTCTCTGCCGATGTTCCTACCCCGGATCCCTCATTCTTATTAGAGCGGTATAGTGCTTTGAACAAGCTAATAAACGTGACTTGTTACCTAAGGCGGTTTTTATTTCCTAAATTTTACACGTCCTACCTAGGCCCTGAGGAACGGAGAGATTCCCTTTTGTTTTTGGAGAAAATTGTTTAACTTACCTCCTTTTCTGATGAACTTGATCGCTTACGGCGTGGCGATCCTATCATTAACTCCCTGAGGAAATTAAATTTATTTCTGGATGACGGAGACCTAATTCGAGTTGGAGACCGATTACGAAACTCCGATCTATCCTTTGATGCGCGCCATCCCCTTCTTCTACCTAAGAATGGTAATTTCGTAAACATCCTTATTTCACATTACCATCGCGAGAATACTCATGCAGGTGTTAATGCAATTCTTGCCATGTTAAATAGAGAGTTTTGGATCTTGTCTGCACGCAGAGCTATTCAGCATGTGATTTTTAAATGCCTTCCCTGTTATCGTCTCAAGGCGGCTGTACCTCAACCCTTCATGGGTGACCTACCTAAAGACCGCGTCACGGCTGCTAGACCGTTTGACGGTGTAGGTACCGATTTTGCAGGACCCTTTTTTACCAAAGTCCAGGCCTATAGGAACAAAAGGTTAGGGAGTTACCTGTGTGTATTTGTCTGCCTTTCTACTAAAGCCGTTCACCTTGAGGTTGTGTCAGACCTAACTACTGAAGCCTTCATTGCGGCCTTTTCCCGATTCGTGTCGCGTCGTGGTGTACCTCGCCTAATCCGATCTGATTGCGGTCGAAATTACATCGGTGCTAACAATTACCTGAAGGAGTTAGAGTGTTTCCTGTCTCAAAACCAGGCGGCTATTGGTTCTGAGCTTTCAAAGCGGAACATATCCTGGGTTTTCGATCCTCCTGTTTGCCCTCATTGGGGAGGTCTTTTTGAAGCTGCGGTTAAATCGGCGAAATCGCACCTAAAACGAGTAGCAGGCGATACCCCCCTTACGTTTGAAGAGCTGACCACTGTTTTTGCTAAAATTGAAGCAGTTTTAAATTCACGCCCATTGTGCCCACTTTCTCCGGACCCTAGTGATGTCGAAGTGTTAACTCCCGGCCATTTCTTAATTGGACAACCCTTAACTGCACTTCCGGAGTACCCATATAAAGACGTAAAATTGCATCGCCTTACACGGTTTCAGCTAATCCAACAAATTACCCAGCACTTTTGGTCTCGCTGGCATTTAGAATACTTAAATACATTACAAATTAGAAATAAATGGACCTCTCCTTGTGATCCTCCGAAAGTGGGTGAGCTAGTACTCATAAAAGATGACAACCTTCCCCCTTTGCAGTGGCGTCGTGGACGCATTATTAATTTATACCCTGGCCAAGACCAAGTTGTTCGTGTGGTAGATGTTAAAACTCCTACCGGTAGCCTAAAGAGATCTTTGACGAAATTAGTTCGTCTTCCTGTCCAGTGAACTTCCTTTCCCTTAGCTTCCTAACCTTCTCGTAAACATTTGACGTGTTTAGGGCGGGCGATATGTTTACTACAATATTTTGATTTGTTTGTGTACCCTATTGATACTACGCCGCGCACACTCACACGCATACCTGCCTTATTTTTATTTGTTTAAAACGTACCGTGAGAACCCCGGAGATCGAGTCGACATCGAGACGTTACCTATGACACATGTACTAGACCGACCAGAGCGCTTTCGCCGCGTGTGTATCCTGTGAAGCTCCTTACAGACATTTCGAGTGATTGTGGCCTGTGAAGTGATACCTAAGCCTGGAAAGCTGATGTGGCAAGTACCTAGCTATAAGCGTTCAGACCAGACATTGTCGCCCTCCACGTGTAATCCACTGCCTAAACTCTCAAACACTAATGAAAAGGTTACTTTTAGGTGATTTTTCGGAATTTGTAGAATTAACTTTTAATTTCTTACATAAAAACAACGTGAAACGGAACGCTCGTTTTGGAATTTTTCATGTTGATAACCTCCGTTAGCAGTAGAACTATAACCACAGACCTCTAAGAAAAATCATAGCCATCTCTATTGGGACAACACGTTGTCCTCTTTCACACTTACACCACTTGTATCTCGCCCTTTCGTTCGATCAGTCTGATCGGATCGGATTCATTCGTTATTGTTTGAAAACGCAAAAAAATATATGATTCTAAAATTTTAGATGCTGATGTGCTGTCTTCGCTCATGTACTCTTCAGTCATCATTTTAATTTCTTATAATAATTTTATTCTCATAATCACAATTGTTGTACCAAATCAATATTAACCACTATATACTACAACCCGTTATTGTACCTACTTAAATACATATCTATGGTGCAGTCAGACCTACAGGTAATACTCAGTAAAAAATATTTATAGTATGAATTTACAAATTTTGATATAGAAATCTTAAATTGTACACTTACGAGTATGTACTTATAAAATTTATTTTTCAGGATCACTAGTTGATTATATAAAATATAAATTTAGGAATTATAACAACTATCACCAACATCAATATGAATCAAAAAAGAAATGCGGGCAAGTGCTCAAATAGAAAGGTTAAAAAAATATGAAAGGTAACTTTTTTTCCAAAAAGGTTACATTTTTTTATATTTCAGGTAATTTCTGATAAGACTGACTGGCAGCACTTAAACGTCAAACACACGTCAAAGGGCAATGCGTAAAAATAGCGCCTTGTTTTTCGCGCGGCCATCAACCAAACTTGGTTTTATCTATTCGAAAACATGTAAAGAAAAATTTTTGTTATGACATGTATGTAGCTATTATCAATCCGAGCCGAGCTATGAGGGTTTGAAGTTACAAAATAAAATGTTTTCTTTTAAGCCAATTAATCAATCATTGCTATGTTCTTAACCCTTTACGCTCCTTTACGGCGCATGAACTGTTTTTTTCATTTTTGTTGTTGTTAATAGATGGCACGACGACTAATATATACTAGTCAAAACAAAATAGGGGCCACCACGTTTTTTTAGTTTTCCAATAAATGTTATATATTTAGGGGTTGATAAATTATTCGACTTAATTTATTGATTAATTTTTAATGTTTTAACATTAAAATTAACGAAGATAAATTTGAAAATTTTCAAATGTTAGATTTTTGTGAAAAAAAGGAATTTTGGCTAAAAATACACTACATGGAAAAAAAAATTAAATTTGAAACAATCTTTTTGTTTCATTTTTTCACTTTTTTAGTACCGTGTATGTATGCCCTCCTCTTTTGTAAATGCATGCAATTTGTTCCCAGCTTGTTTTCAGCACATTAATGAGCTGTCTTTCGTTATGCACGGGTTGGTTTGTGTTCCGGACACTTCGTTTAATAAATCCCATATGTGCTCGATTGGGTTAAGGTCCGGACTGTTGGCGGGCCACGGCAAACTATAGCACGACCTTCAGATAGCAGTGTTGCCACTCTTCGAACCCAGAGGCAGCGCCGTCTCCCCGCGCGATTGTTGTTGTAACGCTCCTACATCAGTACATTGGCGCGCTGCGCGCGCACTCGCTAGTCACCGCCGGGCGCCGACCGAGTAAAGACGCACGCGCTCCACCACACCGTTCCGTACCTACCTTTCTCGCGGCGACGCGCATGCCTCGCGTTTTGTACTTACCCGTGTTGGATTGTAGCGTATTTCTAATAAGTTTTGTGTCCATGACTGTCTATCGTGTCTTATTAACTAATAAACAGTTATCTTACCTTTGAAACTGTGTTCTCAATCCGAACCCAATACAAGTACTATAAAACCTGTATACCAGCTTCTTCTAGGGCTTCTCGGGTGGCTCTTGCTGTATGAGCGCGAGCATTGTCGTGCATTAATTTAAATCCTGCACCAATTCTTTGTGCAAATGGCACCACATGGGGTCTTATGACCTGTTCAATGTATCGTTGAGCCGTTACCGTACCCTCATTGAGAACTGCGAGCTCGGTTCGACCGGACATCGAGATTCCGCCCCACACCATTACATTGGGACCCCCAAATCTGTCACTTTCATGGATGCAGGCATTTGAAAATCGCTCACCTTCTCGTCTCCTAACTCTAATGCGACGATCGTCACTAAAAAATTTTACTTTGCACTCATCCGTGAACAATACTGTGCTCCAATCATTTGTGACCCAGTCCTGGTGTTGTCTTGCGAAAGATAAACGGTTCGCACGATGCGCACTTGTCAACGGAATTCGCACTACACGTCTCCTAGAGAATTGTTGGTCCTCGTGTAACCGATCGATTTTGTATGGAGCGAGAGGTGACGAATCGCTCTCTGCGTGCAGTTAAGCGTATGAACCGATCTTCTTGTATTGTAGTTGCTCGAATTCTTCCAGATCCCCGTCTTCTGGTTACACTTCCAGTCTCTTGGAATCGATTCCAAGTATTCTGGATGGCACTTCGTGAAAATCGCAGCTGCAGAGCTACAGAACGCTGCGAATGCCCTTCTTGTATCAATGTTATGGCTCTAGTTGCGGTTTGCACGTCCATATGTCTACGAATAGTCGGCATTGCTCTTTAAAAATGTTTATTCACACTCAAACTTAGCAAAATTTAACTGCTCGCGCACGAATTCAGTTGAAATGACCTAAAACTTCGTTTAAAAAGTTGGGTAAATTCAAGTGGTTACAAAAAAATTGTCAGACTGTCACCCACTTTAAAAACTATGCAAACTGTAAACTCTCACGATGTTCGTTAACACTTAAGGTAACACCACAAAAAATGTAAGTACTTAACATCTGTTAGAAATTATTAAAATCGCTCCAGATGTCGAAATAAATAAGTGGCCCTTATTTTGTTTTGACTAGTATATGGCTTCGGCTCACCAGAAATGTAACTTCGTTATACTTTGTGTGGTCCAAGTTTTAGATAAAGAAAAATAGTTCTATAAGGATTTGTATTATAACGAAAGATTATTTTTTTCGTTTGTCTTATATTACATTTTTGAAATAATTTTGTAAAATGTTTAAAAATTTCGACTATAAATAAAAAAAAGCGGTTTTATAAGTTTCCCGTATTTTAGTTTCATACA
This sequence comes from Pyrausta nigrata, assembly GCA_949316185.1. NCBI lineage: Eukaryota > Metazoa > Arthropoda > Insecta > Lepidoptera > Crambidae > Pyrausta > Pyrausta nigrata. The sequence goes on from OX438943.1 coordinate 4,356,824, forward strand.
AATGTGAACTGTCTCCTCCCCATTTTTTGAGACATTTTTATGTTTTTTATTATGTATTTAAGTATTTATTGCAATCTTTTTAGTAATGTTTTAAAGATTAAGAAATAAACTTATTATTTCAATCGAAAACAGATAGAAATAAATTATAATTAATTAATTACAGTGGTTTAAAATATCGGTTTCGTTTGATTTCACGTGTTACGGAGAAGAAAAATTCATGTAGTTTTTTCATTTGAAGTAGTATCAATACATGATATGATTTTTTTGTGATAGCAACCTATCATTTAACAATAAAAAACGTCATTGTCGTGACAGCCCCTTTTGGTTTGTTGATAAACGCGAAACTTTGTGTGTGCTTCTGCTTGGTAATTTGGTTTTCTATAAGTTCCGCAAGCGATTTTTCAAGGTAAGTTACTAAATTGTTGTTTTTAAAATATGGTCCATTGAAGTAGACCTAAATACCGTAAAACAGAAATTACTTTTCGCAGATTTGCATTGCATTTGAAAATACTATACAAGTTTTAGACTTAGTTCCTCACGTGTGTTCGTTCACGTGTGTTGCGTGTGTTACGAAGTTGTGTGACGTAACACATGTGAAAGATGTAAAGACACGTTTATATCGATACTACAATCATGGTATAATTATTTATGACCTATTGAATTAATTTACTTTTTAGTACTAGTACTTTTGTAAAAAAACCTCGCTGAGAATAAGGTAACAGAGTAGAATAAGGGAATCATTCGGTAACCGAATTTATATTGGTAAAACAGTATTGAAATAAACCGGTAGTAGGTATAACGTTCGCATTTTATATTGTAAACTAGTCTTTATATTATGTCCAGTGTGTTACATATTTCCAGTGTGTTATAGTGTGTTAGGGAATCACGTGTGTTATGGTACATTTCTGGTGAGCCCCTATCATATAGTGGGAAAAATAAATAAAAAAAATCATAGTTAAGAAATTTTGTTTATTTAAAAAAACATAGTGATGCAGTAATGCATCATTGCGCTAAGCACAACGCAAAAGAAGTTGATAAGAGCATTCGTTCGGATAGCGAAGGGACGTGGGTTTGAGTCTCACCGGATGACAAAGTCAATTAATTTTTGTAAGGGAAATTCAATTCAATTTCGTAAAAACATCCAAAAAAATTGCTTAAGTTATAAAAATAATTATATGATGTCGTTGACGACATAGACATTTCTTTGAATACCATTGCAAAGTCAAGTTTCTATACGTAGTACTTATACTGTGCCAAGCCATAAAAAGAAACTAGAAATAGAAACAACTTACCTAGAAACAACAACCCTACCTACTCCTGTGGTAAAATTGCATAACTATCAATAGTTTGACCTTAAAACTAGTAAACTATCGATAGTATCGACATTATGGATTCAATACTACTATTACTATTCAATACTACTGCCATTGATTTATTATATATAGGCATTGATTTACTATATGTGATAAATCAATGACTATTGCCCTGTTTCACACTATTGATTGATAGTACATATTGATACTATAGATATGAAGTCAACTATCCATAGTCATCTATCGATAGACAAAACAGTTTTTTAAGATCTTTTTTAACAAAATCAAGAAAATCTATTGTTTTACTTACTAAAATTATAAATTGTTGATAGTAGATTACGATGGATAGCTTACAAACTAACACACAATTTTAAAAAATCAGTAGGTAGGTAAATAAAAATTTAATAATGTTTTGTTATGAATTTAATCTTCTGTAGTAGGTTATTAGTAAGTATCAGTAGCTCAAACAATAAAAATCACTAAATCAGTAGAGCTGTTTTCTTAATTTTGTTAGAAGATGAAAATTTTATAGCTCTTACAGCAGTCTTAGCAACTTTTGATGCTTCTTCCTTTAATCTTAACCTTTTTTCCTTTTCAGCTAAACCTACGACGGCGTCGTGTTGTAAAGCACTCTTTACTGATGCTTTTGCGAAAAGTTTATTTAATACATAATCATCATCAGTTCTAGAGCTTTCTTCTTTATCACATAAATGTTTCTTCTTTTTGACTTTTTTCACTGCTAACAAACTTTCAATTTCAGTTTGAGGAATAGAAGATTTTTTCCTTTTTCTCTTTTTATCATGTCTTTTGTTATGATGAGTTTTTGCAGTTTTTTTTTCTGGTTTGCTTGATACATTATTTGATTCTTCAAATAAATGATTATCATTAGATTTTGAACATTCTAGCTTGCTTTCATTTCTGAGATTTGAGATTAGATCATTTTTACCAACAATTGATTCACCATCACTATTTATCTCACCTTCTTCTTTGTTTGCTGGTTCCAATTTATCATCTTTATTTTCCTCATTTAATACCCCTTGTATGAGTTTTTCTTCATAATTTTCCTTTACATGCATATTTATAATATCTAATTCAGACATAACATGATCAAATGTTGCTGTAGTAATTTTATCATTCATCAGATTTATTTCAGGTTGTTCAGGGTGTTTAGGAGGATTCAACAGGAGTTCTCTTTTTCTTTTATATTTTTCCCGTGGATCTACCTCTGCTGCCGATGTACTAGGGGTGTTAATATTCTTTGATAATTTTTTACTTATTTCTTTAGCCATTCTCTTCATAGCTTCAATTTTCTTTTTAGAAACAGAGACTCCCCCACTTAAATGTATTTTATCTTCTTGTTTTTTTTTGTTTATATTGACTTTTGTATGTTTAAAGAGGGATGCTGTTTCAGTGTCGCCATCACGATTTGGCTCTTCCAAAGTAAACAGACCCTGTAATGTACTTGTTGTCAAAACATTTTTTTGATTAGGGTCTACAAGTATTCTGTTGCTAAGAAAATGTTTAAAAATTTGTCTTTGGTATATTTTTTCCTCAATTGTCCCAGCAGAAAGTAATCTGTATACAGTGACATTTTTCTCTTGGCCTATTCTCCATGCCCTCTCTTTTGCTTGATTATCAGTGGCCGGGTTCCAATCTGGATCATATATTATGACTCTGTCAGCCCCAGTTAAATTTACTCCAAGGCCTCCAACCCTAGTGGTTGAAAGAAACACCAAATATTCTGAGTTTTCATTAAAAGTTTTGATTAAATTTTGCCTTTGGCTAACTACCACAGTACCATCCATTTTTAAATACTTATAGTCATGATTTTGTAAAAATTGCTCTAGAATACATATCATTGCTCTAGACTGTGAGAAAATCAATGTTCTATGTCCTTGTTTTTGCCATATTTTAAGCAAAGAATTTACAACTGTCATTTTACCTGATCTCCTCCAATGACCAAATGCTTCATTTAAAACAGGTTGCTCTTCTTCCATTTCATAAAGATACAAGTCAGGGTGGTTACATATTTTTCTCAAAGTTGTAAGAGCTACCAAAACTCTGGCCCGCAGAGGATCCCCATATCTGCTCTCTTTATCTAGAATACTTCTAACAGTGCTTCCCATGAGATACCCCATATACAAATCCCTTTGTTCTTGTGAAAGGGCACAAAATAAAACTTGTTCATTTTTCTCTGGCAGCTTTATGTGATCTTGAACCTCTGCTTTTGTTCTTCTGAGCATATAGGGAGTAATCATTTTTTTTAAAGCTATCGCTATTTCCAAGGCTGTTGCTTCCTGTAGTTCAGTAGCATTTGCATAACCACCTTGGGTTATAGGATTTGCAAAATATTCCATAAATGCATGATATGTCCCAAGTAAGCCAGGGCTCATGAAATCAAAAAGTGACCACAACTCTTGCAAACTGTTTTGCATAGGAGATCCTGTTATTAATAATCTGTGGGGAGTTTGAAATTTTTTAATTTCTTTACTAACTTGGGTGTCTGGATTTCTTATTTTGTGACCCTCATCCAAAATAATATAATGCCATTTGTGAGCCAATAAATCTTTTGTGTACTTAACAACTCCAGCATAAGTTATTAAAAGTATACCATGAGAGTGATGAATGTCTCTAATAAGTTTGTTGTGATTTCCAATATGTGACCCAGAGTTATGGAGAACAGCCACTCGGAGGTAAGGGCACCAGTAGTGGAAATGGGAAACCCACTGATAAATTACAGTGCACGGGGCCACAATGATTGATGGGCCGAGCCCGCCCCAAGTTCCAGAGTCAGTATTAGCCAGACCAGCTAAAAATGCAATGACTTGTACAGTTTTTCCTAAGCCCATCTCATCACCTAACAAGCCTCCGGACTGCACTTGATGCAACTCCCATAACCATTTTACTCCTGTTCTCTGATATCTGTAAAGTTGCTTCCATATAAAATTTGGAATCTGCATACCTTGCTCCAAATGGTGAAACTTATCAATGTCTGTGTGACCGTCTAGCAAATATTGGATGTCAGCGGAATGTGTATCATTTACAATGTTTCCCGCGCGCGCTGCAGCTAAGTTTTCTCTCCAATCTCTTAGTCTGTTATTATAAAAGTTGCGATCGCCATCATCTACAATTTTCTTCACGTCATTCTTCTTAGGTCGCGAAACGGACGGCAGGGATGGTAATACTGCGTCATCATCTTCATCACATGACGGTAAATATTCACTGTCGGTATCATCATTAATCTCTGAAGTACTAGGCTTTTCAGAGTCTGTGCAGTCCAAGGTGGACGAATTAACTTTGATAGCTCTTTGACTTTTTCTTGATAACTTTTGCTCTTCTTTTTTAGCTATTTTCTCAGCTACAATTTTACTAATTTGAGATACATCGATGTCGTTTTTGGCGATTTTGAGTTCAGTCCGTTGCTTAGCCAAGGCAAGTTGAGTTTCAAGATATTTGTTTATGTCCACCATATTGTTAATTTTATCCGCATAAAGCCACTCTAAAATAATGTAGTTACCACTTAACACTAATATTGTAGGGCAAAAACAATGCGTGAACTTAATGTTGTACGATATTAAATTTTACTTACACTGCATTCAAAGTTACAAACAAAACCACAAAACAATCGTAGATTATTTACGGGAAATACGTGAATGTTTGACTTTTATATTTTTTAATAAACAATCTAAATGTGTGTTCAACTAATTAAGAATCCTAAATCCAAGTAAAATAAGTTTGAAAATATTGGAATAATAATGTTGTTTCTTTGCCTCATTTGCCTGCCTTGTTAGTATTGCCAGGCCTGTGTATCTCCCCGCGTAAGTAGCAAAAACGTACCTACGCGCGGCGCCCCTACTTAGGGGCTAAAACAAGTTGCGTGTCGCTACCGGTCAGTGACACGCTCGCGCGTTTTATTCACCGGCGGCCGCGCGGCTACGTTGCTGCCTGGACGAGAATGAATAAAGTACTAGAAAGAGGCGCTAGATGGCGTTAGAAGCTTCTCGTAGCAGTCAACCCTATCGCGTCACGTGATATTACGTCACTGAATAGGTTTAGTGTATTATGAATCATATTCCAGAGCAATAAGTATAAAATTATCTTGCAATGGATTTTTGTAGGTGTCTACACGAAAATGTGCTTGACTCTGAGTCGAACTAAATTACGCCATATTGTTGACGACATTGAGTAGACATTTCATTGAATACAATTGCTAAGTCATACTTCTGTACGAAGTACTAGTATTCTGTGGTATTGCCAAGTGTTAAAAAAGACTGCAGGAAAAGTCCTGCCAAATGGATAAATATAACATTTCCTATGTGATGTGACGGTTTGAGCGACCGTAATTTTCTTAGAGTACCCATTAGAGTACCTAAGGTAATTTTATGGCGTAATGCTGCATAAAGCCAAAGAATATATACTACAAGGCCGCATTTTCAAGTTATATATTTCAAGTGACGCTTGCCGCTGGGTGAATAAACAAAGAATATTATTGGTTAAGTTGGTTTATGATGTGCCAGTAGCAATTCTTGTATATTTATTTATTTGTTTATGAATACATTGTGTCCGGGTTTAAACTAGCGATAATTTAAAGGTATTTAAGTTATCTTCAAAAATATAATCCTTATGCAAAAAACTAAACTTGCAAATCAACTTGCGTGTTGTAATCAGTTTTAAAAAAACTACTATTTTAAATTTTTAGCAAGATTTCTTATATTTTTTTGTTCCCTATGACAGTTAATGTTATGACTTTTATTAATTCTCTTTATAGCCTTACTCCGGATTTAGGGACAACACTCGGTATAGTCATATCAGCGCAGATAGGCAACTGAACATAAAAAAACATATTTTTTATATGTTTACATCCATGTTAATTTTTTAAACCCGTTGCCAAGTGATAACAGATTTTACGATAAAATAGTAATAATAATAATCATCATTTTTATTTGGCACACGGCAAATAAAACACAAGGAATTACTTAAACATTATAAATAGGATTAATAGCACGCAAAAATAGCACGACAGAACACTCGCAAATTGAGTACTTATTAAATTCAGTAACTCTTTGTAATATTGGTCTTGAATTTTGGACTAAAACACTATTATTTTCGCAAAACCACTAATGGGTAACAGAAACATTAATCCATTGTTTTTCTAAATGATATTATTTATAATGTTATTATAATTTTATATAATAATTTATAGGAAATATTTAAAAACTCTACGAACTATTTTATTTGTTATATCCAAGTAGGGTTGAAATAAAGAAAATAAAGCTCAAACCAATTATTTATTATAATCATTTTTCAAAATCGATATTAAAAGATTCTCCGTAGCCATCAGTAGCCAATTTTCACTATATGCACTATATGACGTACCAAAAAATTCATGATGACATCTATATCAGTAATAAGTTTAAAGAAACCGTGGTGATCACAAAGACATTCTGGTTGAAAAATATTTCAACAAATGTTAAACCACTTTTCATTTACGAAAACGAATATTTCTTGGTATTTTTATAACATAAAAATTGCACTTTGTCGAAAATTTGATTACGCGTCCACTTTGACACTTATCATTATGACAACTGATGACATATCAGTGACGATTTGACGTTTCTGTTGCCCGTAAAAGAAATTAGTTAGGTTTAGGATTAAAGAACTTTATTCTCATAAGAAATACAAGTTTCACTTAAAATGAAATAAAATAAAATTAAAAATTAACTAAAGATATTGGCCGCCAGCACCCGCTGCAATATGTAGCTTAAGCTTCTTTTTAAAGGAATTTAGAGTTTCACAACTCCTTATATCAGATGGCAGTTTGTTATAAAGCTTTGCTCCCTCAAACAAAATGGTCTTCCTCCCATAACCAGTCCTAGGCATCCCTAAATTTAGTTCTTTTTTATTCCGACTACGAGTGTGTTTACTTTTTTCTAGTTTTATGTTAGATTTTACGGCACTGTTGATAATTTTATATACTAAGAGGCAAGTATTGTAATGGTGTATTTAACTAATGTTAAATTTTTTGGTTTTTTTATATAACTTTTCGGTCGGTGTATGAAATGGATAGCGATGTAGGACTTTGATAATTTTGTTTTGGCACCTCTGTAATGAATTTAAATGAGTCGCTGCGGCTGAACCCCAGATTTCAATTAGGTACTCGAGGTGCGATTTCACTAGCGCGTTATAAATAATAGGTCTTACATTTTTTGGAATACAACTTGCAATCTTGCGGAGTGCTTCAAGAACTGATGTTAGCTTAGACTTAATGTGCTCAATGTGTGGTTGCACAAGATAATTTATCATCAATATGTAAGCCTAAGTATTTTTCTAAGTTCGATCTTTTTATCAAGTCATTGTTAATTTTTAGAGGGGCAAAGTCAGGAATAAATTTATTTTTAGCAGCTAAAATCATGAATGATGTCTTTGAAGTATTAATTGTAAGCAAATTCCGCAGGAACCATTCATTGAACAAGTCCAAATCGTTCTGGGCATCGCTAATAATTTTGTGGATTGAATCGCCAAAATAAAACAGACATGTGTCGTCGGCGTATAATGAAAGCTGTCCAGTAAGTCATATTTTGTTGATATTATTCACGTAGATTTAGAATAATAATGGACATAGTATGGACCCTTGAGGAATTCCAAATGAAACATTTTGGTAAGAACTTGTAAAGTTGTCAATTTTTACCACTTGACGTCTATTGCTCAGGTATGATTTAAATATATTTAAAGCTGTGCCATTGTTACCTATATCGTTTAGTTTTAATATGAGCTTTTGATGACTCACCGTATCAAAAGCCTTTTTCAGATCAATAAAAATACCCAAAGAGATATCCTTATTGTCTATATGAGTTTTAATTTTAGTTATCAGGTCTACGGCAGCGGTAAGTGTGCTCGATTTTGCGCGGAATCCATATTGTTCGTCAATCAAAATTGTTTTTCAGTTAGGTAATCATTAAGTCGATTATAAAGAAGCCTCTCAAATATTTTTGACATTACCGGCAACACAGATATCGGTCTATAATTATTTGGGTAATTTTAGATCCAGATTTATGTATGGGACTTACTTTAGCAATCTTAAGTGAGTCGGGAAAAAGTCCTAATCTAAAACGTTTATCGATAAAACTAATTTATTGCTAATTAAATCTTTAAGATATTTTATTGCTTTAGTCGAAATACCATCTAATCCAGTACTCGTATTACTATCAAGGTTATTTATGATTTTATTTACTTCATCGATGCTGCAGGGTAATAGTTCATCCAGAGTTATGCCATGAGAGTAATTATTGCCGTACATTAAGATATATTTTGTATCCGTGTGATATTTAAGTGGAATCTTACTAGCTAAGTCAGCGCCTATAGATGAGAAAAAGTTATTTAGTGAATTACATACCTCATTACCGTCTGTTATTAGGAGATATTATGTTTGGGGGAATAGAGCTTTTATTAAATTTATTTACTAAAAGGGTGTTGATGATTTCCCACATTTTCTTAGGTTGACCGTAGGTGTGTTGAAATAATTTATGGTAGTAATTCTCTTTGGATTCCTTAATCATCTTTTGCACTTTATCTCGCTCTTCTGTAAACAATTTCATGACATTTTCATCTTTTGGGTTTAGTTTAGATTGTTTCCATAGTAGATTCCGTTTATTTATTGAGTTAATTATGTTTTTATTTATCCAGTCCTTTTGCGGGGGGGTTTAGTATTTTAGTCTTTACAATCTTACTATTTTCGATTCCGTCTGATATGACTTTTTCCAGAGTACTGTAGTCGTCATTGACTTGCAGTAACTGTTCTGAGATAATTTTGTAGCATTTTTCGTAATCAAGGGCTGTATATTGTACGCTTAGTATTATGTCGGTGATAACTTTCCGATTTCTAGGTATAGTTGCTTGTGATCTGACAGAGACGAGTCTATAATTGTTAGTCTGAAAGAGTGATTGTTTATGTTTGTGCTAACATGGTCTATTAATGTACTTGTGGTACTTGTTACTCTCGTGACGTATTCAGGATCAATCTTATTTAAAATGAAATATCCCGATTCTTTTACTTGATTAGTGTATTGCATCTTTTTTGAGCAAGTCAATGTTATAATCACCAAACACTATTGTCCTGTTTCGTTGTTCCATCTGTGATGAGTATTTATCTAAAAATGTTTCCACGTCTGCGTCCCCATCCGGTTTATATATTACTCCAACGTTAAGTGATAGTTTATCTATGTATATCCACAAATAATGGTTTCCGTTATCATCTACAAGTTCTTCCGTTGTATCAAAGTGTATACTATTATACATAAATACATAAATAGAAACGCCACCACCTTTTCGGGTTTTTCTATAATTGAGTATATGCGTATAGTTAGGTATTTGGTAAAATTGAGCATCTTGTTCAGAGATATGCCATGTTTCTGTAAATATTAATAAGTGCATGATTTCAGGTAAGGTTCTTAATATGCATTGTATTTCATCGTATTTTCCTTTTTTTCGGATATTTCCGCAGATTAGCGTAAAAAAATCGCAACGACGATGGCGTGCGTGTATTGTCTTCGTATTTATCAACCAGGTGATGACATAGCTCAGCTGTGCTACAATTATTATGAGGTGGTGTGGCCGTATTTAGTTTTTTTGATCGGGTTTATTAGCTGTAATGCGGGGTACCCCTTTTATATATACTAGTCAAAACAAAATAAGGGCCACTTATTAATTTCGACATCTGGAGCGATTTTAATAATTTCTAACTGATGTTAAGTACCTACCTTTTTTGTGGTGTTACCTTAAGTGTTAACGAACATCGTGAGAGTTTACAGCTTGCATAGTTTATGAAGTTAGTGACAGTTTGTCATTTTTTTGTAACCACTTGAATTTACCCAACTTCTTAAACAAAGTTTTAGGTCATTTCAACTGTGAATTCGTGCGCGAGCAGTTAAATTTTGCTAAGTTTGAGTGTGAATAAACATTTTTAAAGAGCAATGCCAAGAAATCGTAGACATATGGACGTGCAAACCGCAACTAGAGCCATAACATTGATACAAGAAGGGCATTCGCAGCGTTCTGTAGCTCTGCAGCTGGGATTTTCACGAAGAGCCATCCAGAATGCTTGGAATCGATTCCAAGAGACTGGAAGTGTAACCAGAAGACGGGGATCTGGAAGAATTCGAGCAACCACAACACAAGAAGATCGCTACATACGCTTAACTGCGCGCAGAGAGCGATTCGTCACCGCTCGCTCCATACAAAATCGCTTGCGCCAGGCGACGGGTACTCGTGTTAGCGACCAAACGATTAGGAATCGGTTACACGACGACTAACAATTCTCTAGAAGACGTGTAGTGCAAATTCCGTTGACGAGTGCGCATCGTGCGAACCGTTTATCTTTCGCAAGACAACACCAGGACTGGGTCACAATTGATTGGAGCACAGTATTGTTCACTGATGAGTGCCAATTAAAATTTTTTAGTAACCATCGTCGCATTAGAGTTTGGAGACGAGAGGGTGAGTGATTTTCGGATGCCTGCATCCATGAAAGTGACAGATTTGCGGTCCCAATGTAATGATGTGGGGCGGAATCTCGATGTCCGGTCGAACCAAGCTCGCAGTTCTCAATGAAGGTACGGTAACGGCTCAACGATACATTGAACAGGTCATAAGACCCCATGTGGTGCCATTTGCACAAAGAATTGGTGCAGAATTTAAATTAATGCACGACAATGCTCGCGCTCATACAGCAAGAGCCACCCGAGAACCCCGAGAGGAAGCTGGTATACAGGTTTTACCGTGGCCCACCAACAGTCCGGACCTTAACCCAATCGAGCACATCTGGGATTTATTAAAACGAAGTGTCCGGAACAGAAACCAACCTGTGCATAACGAAAGACAGCTCATTAATGTGCTGAAAACAAGCTGATACAAATTGCAACAAGAAACAGTTTGCCACTTGGTAGAGAGTATGCCCTCTAGGCTTCGAGAATGCATTCACAAAAGAGGAGGGCAAACACGGTACTAAAAAAGTGAAAAAATTAGAAAAAAATAAGATTGTTTCAAATTTTAAATTTTTTTTTTCATGTTGTGTATTTTTAGCCAAAATTCCTTTTTTTCACAAAATTCGAACATTTTAAATTTTTTAAATTTATATTCGTTAATTTTAATGTTAAAACATTAAAAATTAATCAATAAATTAAGTCGAATAATTTATCAACCCCTAAATACAATACATTTATTGGAAAACTAAAAAAACGTGCTGGCCCCTATTATGTTTTGACTAGATAATCAGATCTCTTTCGCCACTTTCTAAACGCCGATTCAGTTCTTCTTTGATTGTCTGTAGGTATTGTTTTTGCGCTAGGGTTTGGTCTGAATACATCTTAATGTTAACTGGGAGTAGCGCCCGTTTTTGTAATAAAAGTTTTGGCGTATCCTTGTCATTTAGGAATATTTTAAGAGGGCGATCTTTACCAGGAATATATTTGCCCAATCGCATTGATTTAGCTGGCATTGGACAGTTCCCTAATAGAGACACAGCTAACTTCGTAAATTCTTGGATGTCATACGTTCTACGAATGCTATAGTTTTTATCATTTTTTTCGGGTATGCCCACGATAACAATATTTTTCTCACGCTCAGATCGTTCCTTGAGTTCAAGAATTAGGCTTTCCTGACAAAGAACTGATGATTTCGGTGTCGATATATCTGGGGAGTTAGTATTTTTTAATAGTGTTATTTCTTTTTCAATGTTCTCGATCTTTTCTTGTTTGTTTCTATTCTCACATTTAATATCTTCTATGTCTGTATGTATTTGTCCTAATTGTTGTGTAAAGTTAGTTATCTGTCATCGATTTTATGGTTTTAATTTCATCTTTAAGGTGACCGATTTCATCCCTAATAACACTCAATCCTTCATTTTGGGTCTTAGCAAAGTCTCTAAGGAACTACATTATTTCTGTACAGAAACTTTCAAAATCAGATTTATATTCTTCTTGCTTACTTCGATCCTTCCGCTTTCTAGTGTTTATGTTATAGGAGGGGTCGTACTCGCATGCACTATCTGTTAAGTTTGGTACGGACTCGCCGTGAGGCAGCGTTCTCTGCAAGCTCATTTTGTAGGTAACGATGTTGTAGTAGTCACCTGTGCAATCGTATCCGCTCGGCGTTGTTCGGCTAGCTCACGCGTCGCAGCGGTCACCGCGCCACAGCACGATTCCTGTTATCTTGTGTGAGGTAGGTCAGGGCTGCGTTAGGTAGTCCACTTCCATGTAGGACATTTACTAGTTAATAACAAAACTATAGCAAATTGCAAAGGGAATTATCATAAATTATTTAAGATTTGTAAAATTCTCTCGGTAAGTTTAACACATAAATACCTATTAGTAGCAAATAACCATGACAGTCAGAAGGATAGCATAACATTGGTCAACCATAGTCATTGTACCCGGTCAGTGTCTGCGGGCAAATTTGAAGTACCTTAAGTAAAAACTACTTTGGTGATAGAACATAAAAGAAACGGTTACCATACCTATTGAATAGTTTGCCCGGGGATATACGTCGGGAACAAGATACAAATGTTTTTAAAAGAAAACTTAAGAAGTATTTTCTAGCTAACTTAAATTAGTAGGTATTTAAGTTTTGATTTGATATGTTAGAGACTTGTGATCCCACAGACAACTATATAAATAGTTTTGTGGGACTATTGTTATTTTACTGTACATTGTTGTTTGTTTAATAAATAAATAAAATAATCCAAGCAATTTGAACTTAGTGCTTCTAACTGTCACTATGGACGTAAACTCAATGCTCACGAACTACGATACAGAAAATTGGTTTGTCGATAATGGGGCAACGAGTCACGTGTCTTGCAGAAAAGAGTTTTTCTCTACATTCGATCACTTTAAGGATACTCGTACAGTGACAAATGCAAATGGAGCTACTATCAAAGCTGTTGGAAAAGGTACAGGTGATTGGAAAACGATCGTTAATGGCAAAGAATCCAGATTAAAACTCTGTGATGTCTGGTATGTACCCGATATTATGCGAAACCTATTTTCTGTACTGGCCACTCAAGACAGACTGACCAATAGTATTTTCATGTCTGAAAGAGAATACTGCTCGCTTAAAGTTGATGGAATGTTAGTATTAACTGGCAGATGAGCTAAGAACGGGGTTTTATATAAGCTTAATTTAGAGACAATTATAAATGCGACTCCTGATCTGAACGTCTTGTCAGCAGATAATACTCTACAACTTTATCACGAACGGTTAGCTCACCAGAATAAGAAACATGTCAAAGGAGTTATTGAACGGGAACTTGGAATCAAATTTCGTCTAGACTCTGAATTGTGTACTGGATGTTTATACGGAAAGACACACCGACAAAAATTCGGAACAAGAGAACGAGCAAAAAAGCCTGCTGAAATCATACATGCTGATGTGTGTGGCCCATTCCCTCCTTCCTTCAATACATTTCGTTACTTTGTTCTGTTCAAAGACTACTTCAGCAAATACCGTCACATTTATTTCATGCGACAGAAGTCGGAAGTTCACTCAAGCTGCGACAAATGTTACAAGAATGCAAGGTGGCTGGACTATCTCTAAAAGAATTCCTGAGTGATAATGGAGGTGAATTTGATACTGACAATATAAGGTGCATTCTACGAGAAGCTGGTATAAGACAAAGGCTTACGATGACGTATCCGTCACAGCAAAATGGGCTTAGCGAACGCGAAAACAGAACCTTAGTCGAAGCTGCTCGCACAATGATGCACGCTCACGAAGAATTACCACTCGCGACATGGGCAGAACTGAAAAACACTGCTGCATACGTTCTGAACAGATCTGGACCTACTCCAGTAATTGGTAAATCACCATTTGAATTATAATTTAAGAAAAAGCCTGCAATCCGTCACCTAAAAGTAATCGGATGTTAATGTTATGCTCATATACCTCAACAAAAGAGGGTAAAGCTGTCTAAAAAGGCTGAGAAATGCATTCTCATAGGTTATGATGGCGACGACGGCTACCGCTTACTGAGTAAGAGTGGAAAACTCATAAGGTCAAGAGATGTTGTATTTAATGAGTCGGTACTTATGCCGATCGGACCAAGTGATTCTGAAGAACAGAGCTCTGCTGAAATCTATTATCCACTTCAAGAACCATCGACGTGAGATGCAAGGTAGGATGATTGCACCGAAAATAGCTCTGATGGGACTGCAATTAGCACTGATGAGCCTAGTATTTCCTGACCAAGGCGTTACACAAGCAACGGATTGAATCAATACTGAAGAATATTGGTATGGTCCGTTAAGGGTTGTCAAAAAGGGAGGGTGTTAAGACTCTTTATTATTAATTCTCTTTACATTTTTGGAAAACCTTTTATAACTTGTGTCCTAGCAGCTGTTCTGTTAACTGTCATAATAAAATAAATACTTTAACTAATCTACGAGTTTATTTTCTAATTGATAAATTCGTTTTATCAGTTAATAATTTTAAATTGATCTTTATTTCACTTGATAGGCGATAGCGTTACCTTCCAAATGAATAATTTTTAGGGTTCCGCACGCAAAGGGGACCACGGGACCCTATTACTACGCCTCTGCTGTCTGTCTGTCACCAGGCTGTATCTCAAGAACCGTGATAGCTAGACAGTTGAAATTTTCACAGGTGATGTATTTCTGTTGCCGCTATAACAACAAATACTAAAAACAGAATATAATGGATATTTAAGGGGGGCTCCCTCTCATACAACAAATGTGATCTTTTTACCGTTTTTGCTCGATTTTAATAATGGCAACAGCTAGACGCTTGAAATGTTTACAGAATATTAATATGTATTATTTACTTTAAAAATAAAGTATAAAAAAAACCGGTATTATTACAAAAAAAAATAGACCAGATTTAAAATGGGTCTAAATATTAGCCGTCAACAGAGGAATGAATGACACATTCGTGACATAACCTAATAGAGAAGCGCTTTTATAATTGGCTGGCTAATAGCTTAGTCCTGTCTTAATCCCGGTACTAAGTTTTTGGAATAACGGGGATCGAGAATGGGTTCGAGTCCTACTATATATGGGGTGGCCATATGAGCGATAGCACAGCAAACTCCCTCATTGTTTCCATACTCTTTTTTTGCGTTTTTTAAGGATTTAAGGTCGGTCTTTACTTGGCAACACTGATGCTGTCAATTTGACAATACAACAATTTGACATTATTAGTATTTATGTGATTGTGAAGTGACAGGAGTACAGGACGTTCCGCAAAGAGTAAAGTAAGTATACCAATGACGTTCCATCACCACGATTTGCACGTGGTTGGTTTTAATTATTTTTAATAAAAATATAATTAACGTGAGTAAAGTTTACTTTTTAAACTGTTTGCATAAATAATTTTAATATGTTATTCGGTGCTCTATGTTCATGTATGTAATATAACCTAAAAACCCTTACAGGGTTTTTTTATTTCGAACAAAATCTAAAAAGAAATGTAATTTTCAAATTACAGACAAGAAATCATGCAGAAGGTTAAACGAAAGAGTGATGTTATAGATACTGCCACCCCAAACAAAAAACCTAAAATAGTAGTGCGAGACGACAAAAAACAAATAGGGGAAAAAAGAGTAAAATTCGTCAAAAAGCCCCAGAAGGATTTCAAGAAGGGGTCAAAAGATTTCAATAACTCTAAGGATGGAAAGCGTAAAGGATTCAATAAAGATGGAAAAGTAAGTAGTAAGTTTTCTAAAGAAAGTGGCAAGGATGAAAAGCCGCAATGGTCAGAGATGAAAAAGGAGAAGAAGCAGTTGAGGCTTGCAAGACGAAAGGCCAAGGCGACAGCAGAAGTGTTTGAAGTGTCTCACAAGGCCAAGTTGCTTGCTGCACAGATTCAAAGGTGAGAGGAGCAGTCACAAATTACTACTTTATTTAATTTTCATTTGGTGATTGTATTTGATGAATGTCATATGCTTTTAAGTCAATAAATCCTCTTTAGTAATTTTTGGATTGCCATTTTGAGCAATAATGTTTATGCTAGGCATGGAAATGATTGCTACTTTTAATTCATTTTCATTTCATGAAATGATGATTTTTTTTCATATGAAATCACATGTGAAATTTCATTGGCAATGATTTTTTTACGTAGTGTCATAATGTAACACTTTTTGCTATTTGCTACTTATAATGAAATATGAATTATTGTGAACGGTTGCTAATTTGCTACTGATATGAAATTTCATATTTAGGTTGTCATGAAAAATTATGGCAAACGAATCGTAACTTTATGTTCATAAGTTTAAAGTTCTTAAAATGCCCACCCAGTATCGATCGTCACCTATGATCGCATGACTAGTGTGTTTGTCTTTTTCTAACGCGCACCTAGGGCAAATCATTCCTACTCGCTCGCTCGCGATTCGCTCTGCTACAAGCAGTCATCCAATGAATGAAATGAAATGAGCATGATCTATGATTTCGCAGAGTGCGATTTGTAGCAGTCTATATGAAAAAAAATAGCAGGTGTGAACAATGAAATTCATTTCATATGATTTTTCATCTGCTATTCATGAAATCTTCCATGCCTAGTTTATGCTAAACAAAAAGTCAGTTAGAAAGACTTGATTAGTACAGTTAAAAATCAAAATAGGTTAACTAAAGTGAATTTTGCATTTTATTCTTATAAATCCATGTTTTTTTTGTATAGGAAAGTGGTGAAAGCAGAGTTTAGAGCAAGCTCTTGTAAAGAATTGCATAATTTATTGAAAGGTCATTACAAATCCATTGCACTGACTCATGATCTCAGCCGTGTCATACAAGTCCTCCTTAAATATGCATCTGATGAAATAAAGAATGAAATCATTGAAGAACTGTTAGATTTGGTTGTAAATATGGCCCAATCAAAGTATGGTCTCCATGCAGTTAAAAGGATACTCAAATATGGCAGTGACTCAATACGTCATGAAGTGATCAAGAGGTTCCAAGGACACATTGTCTCACTGGCATCCCATGCCATCAGTGCTCCAGTTTTGGACTATGCTTATGGTGAATTTGCCAATAATAAAGAAAAGATACACATGCAGCAAGAATTCTATGGTGATATTTATAAAAATGTAAGTTTTCTCTCTGCTTAAATAATAAAATAAAGTATATTAGTTAACTTAGGCCCACTTTTACGAAACTCGATAAATACACTTAGCGCTAAACATATTTAAAAACATCATTCTGACTTTGTCAGTCATTCGACATTGGCAGAAACGGGATGATATTTTAAACATAATTACCGTTAAACGTATTTAACGAGTTTCGTAAAAGTGGGCCCTAGTCTTAATATTGTCGATTTATTTATTTTATAAGATTAGTTAGATCACCAATAAGGTTACATTGAAAGATGCAATGAACACAATCAATGATAAATACAATTTTCATTATAGTTAGAAACATGTTTATATGTAACATGTTGTTACATGCATTAACAGTAAATAACATCAACATTCCCATAGTCCTACTATTACTTAACATTTTGTTCTTAACAATTAAAATTAGTTATCTATGTTTTAGAGTTAAGTATACAGTTGTGACAATATTATTTAGGTGTCCAATACTTTACGGCTTAAAATTTGTTTCAGACAAAAGATCCAAAGGTATTGTGCCTTAAAGACGCTTATAAGGAAAGCCCTGAAATGAGGGCAGCAATACTTCAGTCCTGCAAGGCCAACATTCAGAAAATTTTAGACAAAAATCTACATGATAGCGAGTATGTATAATTTTTTCTATACAAATAACATATTTCCTTTCGTAAAAAATATGACATTTCATACTGTTAGAAATTTTATGAATTACTTTGTCAGTTTTAGCCGTGTTGTTTTTGCAGAAGATTGTCATCTTTCCCTTGATTAAACTCTTATTATTTTGTGTACTAGTCTATGAATTTGAATAATAACACATTCTCATTGCAGACTGCTCCACTCGGTATTGTACGATTACATTCGCGAGTGCAGCGTCGAGGACCGCGCGGAGCTCGTGTCGACGCTCAGCCCGCTCATCGTGCCGCTCAGCAACTCGCTCCCCGGCGTGAACGCGGCCAGCCTGTGCGTCTGGCAGGGCACCAACAAGGACAAAAAGGTAATAATGTCCTCCTAGCCGAATTTCGACTACAGCGGCTAATCACAACAGATTAGCCAACTACGCAGGAGATATTATAGTGCACAAGTGTGTGCGCAATACACAGGTACGGCTGTGACTCGCTGAGACGGCAGACTGACATTACTGTAGAGAGATCAGGCGCAGGACCAACGACTTAAGGTGCTTTCCGAGGCACAGGGGTGTTAACACCACCACCTTCCTGACTCTGGAGCTGTGTCTGAGTTATTTCAAGACATAAGAACCCAACACTTTCGGCCCGACCCGGGATTCGACCCCGGGACCTCGTGGATAGTACCCAGTATGCTGACCACTATACCAACAAGCCAGACAAAAAGGTACTAAGGACGTACAAAGGGGGGCTTCTAGACCGCGACACAGTTTGATTATGAAGAGCGTAGAGTTAAACACGACGACGCGATAATATGGTATACTTCTCATGGATATACGCTATTCAAGGTTAACATTAAAATCGTGGCATAGATAAAAAATCTACAATTGTTTGTCGTCTGCGTTGGCCCTTAGACCTTGTTTATGGAGACACAGCACGTCAGGCGGTGTCGCGTTGTTTATGAAAGAGGCGGGGCGTACGGAAACGGAATAGCTAGTTACCGACGCTGCTCCCGCCACGTGGTGCGCTGCGGCTACCGCACCACTGCAAAACTCGCACCTCGCGCTAATCCTGTTCCTTTCCGCGTTCTTCAATGGCAATGCCTGTCGCTTTATCCTCCGTTGCGACTTCTGCGGCACGCCACGGCTTCGTCCGCAGCATGTAACACTCCGAATTAAGACAAACGCGCAAAAACCGCACCGCGCCGCCCTGACGTCTCCATAAACTATGCCTTAACGTGTAAATTGTCTATATTCCGACAACTTCGTTCGCGCCCTTTCTGCGATCGCCAAAGATGCGGCGGTCGGGGCTTGCTAGATGACAACGGGGCACCTCCCCGTATTGCGAGGAAGTCGGTCGCACGCACTTCTTGCAGTAGCGGCGCAGGAGGGACGCGCATGGACTTGTCGGACTAGGTATACACTTTTGCACTAAAGACCTGTGACGATGACATCTTACCACTGTCGCCCACACTAGCAAGGAACTTCAAGATGCCACGCCCTGACTCGGCTCCTACAGGCTAGATGGCGCTGATAGCCCGCTCCATATAACACAAACCGCGATATGTAAGATTTAGCACAAACTGAACTACATATAGATAAACCAAGACGGTGACCATCGGACCTTGGTCCCCTACCATAACAACCGGTCGGTACTGTAGGAAACGCTTCCATTTGCCTTCCTAACTCAGTTGCGCCAAAGACCTTTAACTATACCATCTTTAAATTATATTTTTTATTTCAGACCATTCTAAAAGTTGTGAAAGAACATGCAGTACCACTCAGCAAACACAAGACTGGTTACAGACTTTTGCTGGCTATTTTTGACTCAGTTGACGACACGGTTTTAGTAAAAAAAGCTATAGTTTCCACACTGGCCAGCAACTTGAAGGATATTGTGAAAGATCATTGGGGCATTATGGTGAGTGACAGTGTCATTATTTGATCTAAGGATATTATACCCCTGCTTGCATTGTTGGACTGACAATATGAATAAAGCAATTTCGCTAATTCTCCCCATCGTCTATCCTAACCAGTCCTATCCTGGCAAATAGAGCTGTCACATTTTAGAAATTTGTTGACAACTGTAGGCAAAGGCCTGTACTAGCATAGGAACTCATTCATGATGGTAATTCTTGTCTATTTTTTTAGACAATACATTGGCTGGTGAAACCAAAAGACACAGCCACATTCCACCCTACGCTGATCCAGTTCCTTGCCGAGGGGGCCAAGAGCGGTACCTCAAAAAAGGATGCAGAGATCCGCACGGCAGAATTGAGGGAGGCCATCCTGCCGGCGTTGAAGGCTGATATCGAAACAGACCCTGAGTTCTGGCTGAGTGGAAAGGCTATTATGCTGCTGACGGTGGCTGTCCTGTCTATAGGTAAAAAAACAACTCTGTCATTTCTTTGCTGTGTTATAAACAGAGGTCGGAATTAGGTAGAGTTATTTATGTACTTACACTGATTTCATACAGCGAAAGAATAAAGTGGATATGCCTCAAATCCCAAGATTAATTTTTAAAGAGCAGCAAAAATCCCGTGATTTTTTAATAAAAAGTTATTTACTTTTACACAATTTAAACTACTGCACGCGTGACGTTGCCAAAATTACATAAATGACATCGGATGTCCGAAGTTGCAAAATTCCAATACGCGCAATGTTGCCACAGTCGTAGTTCGCACAACATAGCTTGTAAGAACAAAATAATACAATAGCGGAAATGCGGAGCACTCCCCGCTTAACGGAATGTACTAGATTTTGTCTCTTTCTACCGCATTCCAACTATCTATTAGCAATAAATCGGTTTACTCATTCGCACAGCTCATTCGCTTACCTCAGTTCGTCGAATGTGCTCACTTGTTTCCTATTGTCTATCTTTGAGATTTTTATTGTTATTTATTTGTAATATTGGTGGCCACACGAAATTGTCCATTAGAAATCCCGGGATGGTCCACATTAATATTTCGATGCAAGTACGTATTTTGTAACAACATCATCAAAAGCCTCAAGAAACACAGCCTTTATAACCAGAGGTCGGAATTAGGTAGTTATTACTCTACCTAATTGGAATAGCAAAAGTATCATTGACTTAGGAAAATACTAATAGATTTGAATTTTAGTCTACAAGTCTCAAGGCAGAACGAGAAGTTTAAACCTTAAAATAGTTCTAGTAATTTCAATGTAATCTTTCAGAATGTACAAACGAAATGATAGATGCTCTGGCTAAAGTGATTTGCCGGCCGGATTGGCAGATCGCCGTCGACGCAAAGCAAGTACTAGCAGTAGAAGATGCGGGTATACACATGTGTCTGAAGAAGCTTGCTTGCTTAGATAAGGACAAGACTGAAAACACGCTAGGTGAAGCTGTATATACAAATTTAGAAGATGAGACTGTAAGTTTTATTACTAATACTGAAGTATTTGATGCCACAATAATTTTGATTATTTGTATAGTAAGCAAAACCATAATGCTTTCTTTCTTTTCCACTACTGGCAGTAATAGGTTCAAATCCTGCAAGGGATAAATGTTTGTTTATTGAGCATTAACATTTGTATCTAAGTCATGGATGTCTATAAACATATTTAAGTATGTTTGTGTGTCTATCCATTATCCTCATGCTTCAGTACAAGTTTATGCTCAGGGACCAGGTAAAACAATAAATATTTTATTTTACAGGTGAAAGTGTGGATACCAACAAATAGAGGATGTTTCTTTCTACTAAAACTGATTGAAAACAACAAAGAAAATGTGTCTAATAAACTACAGAAGAAGATAAAAGCACACACAAGCATTTTGAAGCAACAGACATCAGAAGGAGCAAAAATTTTGTTACAAAATGTTCAAAAAAAATAAAGTTCATTGTTCTGTTTTCAACATTTTTATTTTTTATTAAACTGCTGAACTGAAATCATAGTAAACCCAGTATAATAAATGCAGTGAAATCTTCACTACAAATATGAGATTTCCATGATTACTTTATTTCTTAAAAAAATTTCTACATTATAAATCTTATGACAAAAATACTCATAATCTAGCTTGAATTTACCTACAAACCCTTTTAGTTAAGCATTTTTTAGTTCAAAGGGTTCATCAGTAGGTGACCAAACTCTCCCCACAGGTTTATTTTCAATATCATTTATCACATTCAATGCTTTTCCTAGTAATTCTCCTTCAATATTTTCAATGGTCCTAAAAAGATGAAAACATCATGAGAAAATGCTACAAACAAATGATCAAAACTTATTTATTATAGAATATAGCAGTATTTTTGTTACCTATTTGCATCAATAATGTCCCAAGAGTCATCTTGTAACTTAAGATACATATCTGAAACTCTCTTCTGGAATGTGAGGACTTCATATCTAGAAAAACAAATATGTTTTTAGATGCACTTTTAGCAAGTTTGTTATTTCACTATGTGAGAAGAACCTACAGACCTTTCATTTCCATATCCTTTCCTTTGTTCCACACTTTCTAATGGCATAGTTAAGAAGAACACTTTGTCTGGCTTTGGTAATCCAACATCAGGGGCTTTACACCAGTCAATATTTAACCCTAAAAAAAAATTCGATCGATCATAAAGAAGTAATCTATAGATACATTTCAAGCATGAAATCTAAATAAATAGTGACTGAAAATTATGAACTGAATCAGGCAAAGTTGTAGAAGGCATTACCATACCTTTAGCTGCAGAAAAAGCAACCCCAGAGTAACAATATCTATCCACAATGACACTGATGCCTTTTTCTAAAGTTTTCACAATTTCTTTGGCTCTTTCCCATCGATTTGCTGAGAACAGCAGGTGGATGGTTTCATCAGGCAATTCATTCTGAAAATCAAAAAAAATAAATGGAAAGATGAATTATATAAGTACAAGGTGCTACAGAATTGAGGCTATAATATAAGCTTAATTTTATTAAAAGATTTGTATAGTACCTGAGATTTTAAGTAGCTATCTATGACTTTACCGATTTCTGTATTGCGAGCTGGAAAATTTGTAAACTCTGCCTTGATGTCATGTTTCTTTAGGCTCTCGACTGTAATCATAAGTCAAAACAATTTATTAATGTTAAAAAGCAAGGAAATAGTGTGATGATGATAGGACGTTATCGCTGTTTATGTAAATCAGTAAAAAGATACAAATTAACATTACCAAGAGCTTTACACTGTGTCGATTTTCCAGTTCTGTCTAGTCCTTCAATAACTATTAGAGCACCTCGTCTTATTTTCATTGTAAGTATTGTTGATATTTAACACAGTAGGTAGGCAGGCAGGCAAATTCATTCACTAAAAACCTTGTCTTGAAATCATTGAATTGAAGGAACTTGAAATTGAAAAACGAAAATCAGGGATGTCAGATGCAATTATTCAAATTTCCTCAAAATTTAATCGACTGTTTTTTCCCGTTTCCTTTTCTCATACCTTTAACTAAAAAAAAATGAGAGATGTGACAGATTAAAAAAAAATGGTTTTAAACAGTAACATAGTTACAACTTACAACAACCCAACAGCGGATAAAAGACTTAAACTCAAAAAACAAGCAGACCATAATACATAAGTTTTACGATGGAGCGAGCTGGCCCAGTAGAAGCCTATTTATAGCCTGACCAAAAATATATAGAACCTCACCATATTGCGAAAAACAACAAGAACTAATTTCTTTTAAATCGTCATTGTCATATCATTATTTGTGACAAAGTGGAAGTGTAACATAATTTTCGAGTACGTGATATATTATAATGTGTAAAAAAACCGGTAAAGTGCGAGTCGGACTCGCGCACGAAGGGTTCCGTACCATTAACATAAAACATTAGAAAATATAAGCAAAAAAAACACGTTTGTATGGGAGCCGCCCTTAAATTGTTTTTTTTTTAATTTTAATTTTAATTATTTATTTTTAAAGTGAAATACAACATAATATTTTGTAAATATTTTAAGCGTCTGCCTGTTGCCATTATAAATACACGGCAAAAAAATCACGTTTACTGTATGGGAGCCCCCCTTAAATATGTATTTTGTTCTGTTTTTAGTATTTGTTGCTATAATGGCAACAGAAATACATCATCTGTGAAAATTTCAACTGTCTAGCTATCACGATTCATAAGATACAGCCTGGTGACAGACAGACAGATAGCGGAGGCTTAGTAATAGGGTCCCGTTTTTACCCTTCGGGTATGGAACCCTAAAAACGCCGAAAACTATTCGCTGTCGTAAAAAAAAGTGGTTTAACATGTGTTTTAGTCTTTATCGACAAGGAAATCTGTGTTATCCACATAATTTCTTTAAATGACTTACCGATTTATTTGTTATAATATCACAATTTTTGCTACGTCATATAGTGCGAACAGTGAGAATTGGCTATTGATGGTAACGGAGAATATTTTAATAACAAATTTGATAATTATTTTTTTTAAAAATTTTATTTTCTTAATAATATAATTTACATAAACAACAGATAATTTTACTTCGACCCGACTGTGGTTTAGAAAATATAATTCCAATTTGGATCAAATTTCAAGGCTAATCTGAGAGCCGTAGAATGTGATATCAGACTTAGAAATGTAACTTAAATAATGTATATTTTTAAAATGTTCAGTTGCCGATCTACGCTCGTATGATTATATCAAGTGTTGTCATATAAAGGTGATTTTGTAGCGCCCTTAATTCAGGTCCCATATTATTTCTAGCCAGGCTACACAAGCATTAATTTTCAACTTTGTTTTTTTAATTATTTATGCTGTATCATGCGATCAGCTTCTTCGCCTATGAGCAGACGTGTTGAAGGAGATTTTTGTCAGGTCGTGATGCACCTCACCAGGTACATCGCTCTATTTAGGACCAAATGTCCATTGACCTTCTAGGTGTAGAATTTTTGCCTCTTGAGACGGTTTGCGCAGTCGTCCGCAGTAAGTCGTACAGTCAGTGGGTTCGGATGATTTATCAGTCTACATTAATATTTAATGGAGCACTCCCTTATCTCGTCTTTGACTGTGTGCATTTTGAAGTGTTCGTGGACTTCCGAGTTCTTTATAAGCCAGGGCGCGTCAGATATCTGCTTCAGGATGTTGTTCTGAGCCTTCTGGATTATGGAGATTTGAGTCACAGGCAGAGCCCCACAACTGTATACCATAAGTCCAGATTGGTTTTAGTATGATTTTATATAAATAAAAATCTTGTTGTCGATGGATAGCTTGGAGTTTCTGCCTAGTAGCCAGTGCATTCCCTTGAATTTCATGTTTATGTTGTTCTTTTTTGTTTCGATATGCTTTCTCCATGTCAGTCGTCTATCCTGGTGCATGCCCGGGTACTTGACCGAATCACTGTGAGGGAGCTGGTTCTCGTCGAGCTTCACTGGTGGACAAGTGCCATGTCGCAGAGAAAACGTTACCTGCACTGATTTGGAGGCACTTGCTCTTATACGCTATTTTTCAAGCCATTTGTTTATTTCGTTAAGACTGCGTTGCAAGAGCAATTAAGCTTGGCGTGAGCATTTGTTTGATGCCAGAATAGCGGTGTCATCAGCGTAAGTGGCCACTGTGACTGCAGGGGACAATGGTAGATCCGCTGTGAAGATTGTGTACAAGACTGGTCCAAGCACTGAACCCTGGGGCACACCAGCCAAGATATCATGAAATCCTGTAGTGGTATTATTCTCTTTACTTGGAATATACTATTTTTGAGGTATGATTCTAAGATGTGGTAGAAAGTGTGAGGATTATTCAGGTTACACATTGGATTCAGGCCTAATTAGTGTCAGGCCATCATAATCGTCAGTCAGAGGCAACTTAATAAGCTCGACAAGACTTTTCTTCCAACTACATAATATTGTCTTTGATGGCGAGGTTCTGCAATATTCGTCCTACGTCAAGAACTTGGAACTTTACATCGACGGTACACTGAGTTGGGGCACAGAATATAATAGAGATTTTAATAAGAGATAAATAACTCCATACGAAAAAGTACCTACGTACCAACATTTATAACAGCCTTTTCGGTCGCAGACCGCTACTCACCAAAATGTACCTTATGCTTCGAACATTACATTACGTTATTGTTCCTCCGCAGCTGCGCGCAGCCACGTGACCTTGGCGTAAAGATTATAAAGTCAGGGGTGCCTCATTAAATACAAGGTTTTTATTCATTGGTAGCCGGTTTGAAAGACAATACTTGCAGTCCATACGAAATTCATCATCATCCAATTTAAAGAGCTAGGCTATTGTCGGTGGAGTTTTTTCCATTCTTATCTGCTTTCCGCCCTTCTCTTGACCTCCTGATACGATCCGACATTTCCTTTTTCCTTCCACTCTTCCTTCTATTATCGTTTTAATGAAATTGTCGTGTCGAATCAGGTGGCCTAACATTCGTCCCCTCCTACACACTATTGTTTCCATCAATCTCCTTTTTTCCCTAACCATAGACAAAACTTCTTCATTTGTTTTCTTCTCCATCCAACTTATACGCTCCATTCTCCTCCAGCACCACATCTCGAAGGCTACCAGTCTCTCTATGTCCCTCTTTGTCAATGTCCACGCTTCACATCCACAGAGTGCTATACTCTAAATGTACACTTTAACAAGTTTTTTGCGAACTTTGCTTGATATTCTGGCCTTTAGCAGGTGCTTTTTTGCATTATAAGCTTGTCTCGTCCATCGCCATCCTTGCTTTTATATCTGGTGTACATCTCGAGTCACTAGTTATCAAGCTACCTAGATATTTGAAGGTTTTAACCTGTTCTATTTTTGTGTTATTTATTGAGATAGGGCTATACTATATTATAGTAGTGTCAATAATATAATAGTTAGTGTTTTTGTTTTATTTATGTAAATTATGAGTCTAAATTCTTTAAAAATAGTGTCCATTTCTTAAACCAGTTCTTCCAACTCCAATCTGTTTTCTGCAATGGCTGCTTAAATTACTAGTTAGTTATTAAGTACTTTCTTAGTCATGGTTTGAAAATACTTTGGTTTACTGCTAAGGTAGCTGGTAGGTTCTCTACTAAACAGTTGTCTTAATAAATTGCAAAATGAAGTTAATGAGGTGAGTAGAGTCGGAAGTACTTTAAGGTATACATGTGAATTACAAAAACAGCTTTTATTATTTGTAGAGAATAGAAGCGATATCAAGGTCAACACGCGTAGTCTGACTGGCGGTGTGTAAGTACACGGCCGCACGTCAGACTACCCCACTTTGACCTTAAGAACACCTCTATTAACTACGTAATAAAAGCTGTTTTTTGTTGTTCACATGTAACCTGTCGGACTGCTGACTGTACTAAAACTAAAAACCGTTTTTTAATCTAAGTACTCATTATACCTAACTGATTACTACATTGGATTTTACCGATGGCTAAGATATATGACAGTAAACAATCAAGTGAAACACAACATAAAAATGTAATACTTACACAAAAACGATTTTAAAGCAAATGTCTAAGTTAAATCACACAGCGATAATATCCTACTCACCTTTCTTCAGGAACAGGTAGTTAGTATGAATGTCAGTAAATTTCTTTTGGCGTACTTACTTACTTTTTCAATTTTGATGATTTACAACCATCTACTGCACATAAATTACGAAACAAGCAACATCGTGAATAGTGCCTTGCGTTCTTGGGTTTCTATCGTTTTTAACACTTTATACCATAATTAATGGAATCAAGCGTTACTTTGGGGAAATCCATAATTAGATGGGAAAATAAAATAAAATTATTTTGCTTTAAATTTCCGCCATGAGACGCTATCGCATGCACCAAAACCAAATATTGTTCATGTCAATGTTCGTCCGTGCTCAGCCGAGGCGACAACATCTCCTGAGGATTCCGCGTGGAGTGGCGAAACGCGTCGAGGGTTTTTGCACGTTGGTGTTGATAACTAACAACTGCATTAGCTGTACTGCATGCGTATTGAGGGAAGGAGGGCGGTGCATTCTGCATTTGCCTGAACCAGGTTGAGTATTAGCAACCTGGTTTCGGTTGGTGTGGATTTGGTGCCTGCGCTAGCGTCTCTTAGCGGAATTTTAAAGCAAAATAAATTTATTTTATTTTTCCCACACTTTTTGCCCCCTAGCACGAGGACCTTGCTTGTGCAGTGTCTGATTTTACTTATTATCTGGAGCCCCCTTAAATTAGTTAGTTGTTATTTTTGTCTTTTATATTTTTAAATAAATAATTACGTTAAAAAAGAATGTCAAGATTATTAACAATGTTTACCAAGCAAAGGAAACGGAGTTTAGAAAAAATTCCGGAAGGTGAAAATCGGCTTCGAAAACAAGGACCACTTTTTCCTAGAGTAGCGGAAAAAAGTTTAATCTGGCAAGCAATTTTTTTTTGTGACAACTACTTTCAAAGTGACAATAAATTACGCGCCAAAGTCTTTTTTTTGGCGTGTCATTTTTTTTGTTCGATTTACCCATTCTGGGCAAGCAAAAGATCAAGCCTATACAGCCACATCTTCAGTATTTTTATTTGTATGATTTTTTTATTCAGTTTTCTTCTTATGGGCTTAATCCAATTTCGCGCTGTCTAAGATTAAATTTAGGTTCTGTCTCTTTCTTTCTCTGCCAAACAAACGAAAAGAGACAGACTATAATAATTTAGAAACTTCGAATTAAGTGATGCGATTTCTATCGTATTTGTACAAGTTTTTGCGTGTTTTCGTCTAACTTTAGTAGTCATCAAATGACATCCCTACTAAATTGTTAATGGGTTCTCTTATTTCTATAGCAACGGACAGCTGTTTAATCTGACGTTTCTAAATTAATATAGTCTGTCTCTTTTCGTTTGTTTGGCAAAGAAAGAGAGAGACTGAACCTAAATTTAATCTTAGACAGTGCGCATTGGAATTGAGCCCATTACTTACACAACTACACTAATACTGAACTACAAACTAACCTAACCTAACACACACATTTCAATGCTCTCACGGAAATTTTGAGCGGGGAAATCGAACCGGATCAGATAGGAGCGCCTTACTCTGTTTCTCACTTTTACTTCATTAGTTCTCCTCTGCAGCACATTATTAAGATTATTCCACCACACAATCACAACAATGACCACGGAAAACGAATTTAGAAAATTAAGAAACGAAGCCCAACTTTTTTGGCTCGTTTCCCGTCTAAAAATCTTTCGTCTCGTGTCATCGTACAACGTTTACATCTCGTCCGCAGATAAGCTATTTGTACAAGCCCTCAGAAGGCTTATGCTGGAGCCACACAATCGCGATAACGCGAAGATTTGCGTCAGTAAAATAATGAATCTGTGTGAGTAACAAATGACGTTTGTTCGTTCAGGCGGTTCAATCCAGTCACACCAGTCAGTCCCGGTCGGTCCCCGCGCACCGGCCTCACTCGGCAAGCTGTCCTGTCAGTTGCTGTCCTGTCAGCTGTCAGTAGTCAAGATTGAGTTAAGTCGAGTTCGAGTTGAACAACAAGTGGAAAAAGAAAGATACGTAAAGTGGCGGCAGTGCGTCGTATTTTTGTTAAAAACAGTGCAATACCTATCGGTTTTTTAAGTTTGATGCAAAGCAATAAATTGTAACCATGAAAAAAGGTTATAAAGTAACTGACGTGAAACGCGAGAAAAAAATTGGAGTCGCTGCCGAAAATTTAGAAGAGTTGATCGCGAAATCTTCTAAAAAGTTAGGGGTGAGTTTTGATTTAATGTCATATTTTAAATTCGTGTGTGTAATGTTAGTTTAATTTATCATTGTGTCTTTTGTTCCGGGAATGAAAATGGGATGTGTGTCAAGGGCAGGCCAGAGGCCTTGATACGATATTAGGGTACCTTGACCTATTTTCGCTTGCAGTTCAATGTCGACGGGGTGGGAGACTGCCGGCTGTACGTGGCGGAGGACGGGACGCGTGTCGACGATGACGACTACCTGGCCACGCTGCCGCCCCAAACACTCTTTATTTTGCTGCAGAAATCGGAAACAATGGTAACTGGTACGTTTTATACCTACCCTATGTTGATTATTATGGATAAAGACAATATTATTTTGTATGTATGAGGAATGTGTGAGGTAGAAAGAAAAAAATATATATTAAATACTGTCTAACATACACTACACAATGTACACCACTTTTTGTTTCGTTACCCGACTGCGAAAGGAGTTTTTTTTTTTTTAAGAGATTGTATGATATACATTTATAAAATGGCTCCCACAAATGAAAACCAAGGGTGTGGGGGGTCTTGATTTTTTCTTACCATAGCAATATCGGTATCTAATGAAAGCCTGTAAAAAGATCAATTCAAAAATACTATTTTTGCAGTCGGGTGTCTTGTTGTTGTTGTTTCTTCAATAATTATGTTTGCTTGTTTATTTGATATGTCTATTGATTTATTTATCAATTTCTAGATTTTGACTTTTACTACAACATGATCCGGTCAACGAGAAAAGAGTTCATTGACACCGGGGCAGCAGCCCAGGAGTTCCTTAGCACAGACATCAAGGAGAAGTTCAAGGTGTTTCAGCGGTACATCGCGGCCGCCAGCGACGCGCGGACAATGCTCAGCGAGCGGGCGCAGGACCCTGCCTGGTTCCAAGGTGAGAATGTCCCAAAAGTCAATTGCACTAAGTTATTTTTATTACATTATTATTATATTAAAAAATATTACTTTATTAGCGGGCTTTTGTAAGATTTTATGGTAATTTACAAAGCACGGAATTATTATTATTTTTTTTAACAAAACATCTTTAAGTACGCAAAATCAATTATAGTGTATTGAAAAATATCTCATTTTTTTTACAACTTAAGCAACTTCTTTAATCATTTATAAAAAGTGAAATTTCACTCTCAAAAAATCATCCTCTGGTCCACCAGAAGGTTGATAAATTTTTGTAAGTGAATTTAGCTCAATCAATAATAATTTTTAGTCAAAAAATAATTCAGATTAAATAACTTATATTGCTCTTGAAAATCCCGCCTGAGGCGTGAAACGAACCCGCGTTCATCGCAACCCGGGCGATTGGCTAGACCATTCGGCAACCCAAACAAAGCCTGTCGAAATTTTGAAGGGCTTGCTTGTGTCGGTCTCGACGATGTCTGTTATGAAAATGAATTTAACTTATGCCACTAATGGACAAATGAAATATAAGCCAGCTGGCCTACGATGACCAACATCGATAAATTGGCGTAAGACATGAGAAAATTTGTCATCGTATCTTATTTTATCATTTTTCCTAACATGGCAACCACTCACGATAGAAATCCTTCCCACGAGAAGCCTTTATCCACACGACCACAGATTATTTAGACACGATAACGGGATATAGCCATATTACAAAATTAAATCATTATTAGGGGTGGCAACATTTCGTTGATGTTTAATCATTCGTTCAATTTTACTACCGATTTGGCTTAAACACTTAATCCCAAGCAGGACTATCGATTTAAAACTAAATTACATCTGTTTTTGACATGACATTGACAGTTTTGACAGCCATTGATAGAAGAGTCCCTACTCCGGTTGACGATGTCCGTTAGCCATCTCGCTCGGTTGCGTTGTCATTCTGGCGTGAGTAACAGGGACGGCTACAGTCGACAATACTGACATCGTCAATCGGAGTAGGGCCTCTGTTTTATAATCAAAGTCAAAGGTGTACCTATAAATAGTTTTCAACAAATTGTATTATCAAACTAACAAGAAATGGAAGAGAAACTAATATAATTATTTACTTTTAGAAAACTGTGATGTGATATAGGTACAGATTACTTATCATACATGAAAGCGCACCTGGGTTTGCTACCTTCCTTATCCTTACTCCTCAAGTAGCTGCTAAGGTGGAGCAACCAGTAGGAGTACCTTAGGCCTATATTGGTTGGACAAACTGGGTCCATATCGTTAAAAACGGTAAGTATTGAAGCATTTAAGCAGACATGCAACATTTTGTCGTAGAGTGTTTTCTTTGGTATTTAAATCGAAATTTGGTAGTAACTAAACCAACTACACCTACTAAACTACCTATTTAGACGTCTAAGTATGCACAGAAAGAAAATACATATTAGTAAATTAAAGAATAATATGTGTTTACATTTCATTTCAGCATTTAATTTTGGGAGGTACGCTGGAACAGAACAAAATTGGATTCAATTGTAAGGAAAAGTTTATTTTACAGAATACTTGTAGTAGTACCAACATGAATCCCGTTGAAAGTAATTGTGAATAATTTTTGATCCCTTCTAGCTTGTGATATTTTAGTAAATATGCAGGTTCTATTGACATGTTCATTCGATTGCTCATAATTTTTATGATTTTATTGTTATCCAAATTTTCTACCTCTAATTGATACCTTGAGTCACCCTGTAACAAAATCGAAAGATATAATAAAAACCTAGTTTCAAAGAGTATGTATTATTTTTCAGAAAATGTCATCGCAGTCAACATTGACTTGTAAGAAGCAGTGGAGACTATGGTGATAAGACTTATTATATTAAAATTAAAAAAAAAGGTTTATCGTTTGTTAATACCTTATTATTATTCTGTAAAATTACATATTATTGTTTATTTGACTAATGATTTTTCTACTCCAAATTAATTTTACTTATATCCACCTTTATGTATAATAAAGTATATAAGTATGTGGTAGGTAGGTAATAGTAGGCTCCCCATAAGTTATTCAAAGCAAGTTAGGCGCAAATATTGACTGGAATACTTTTTAGTGCACAAAGCTACATTAAGGAAGTTAACATATCTAAGATATTTTAGTGTGCAAGTTTTCACAATTTATTTCACCGATTTACATACACTTAATATATGCTTTCTACCACTGGTCCTAGACTGAAGACACTGCTTACAGTAGTTTGGGCTTAGCACAGAGAGCGGTGTTGTCCAATTTGCTGTTGGTTTCCATGGGTCAAAAGGAGGCAACATAGGTAGACCCTAAGAAACAAAAATCATGATTACCTAACCTATGCTACCTATGTAAAATAACATACATTATAAAAGGTTAGGTTCTGTTTTCAATACAGTATTTTGTAAGTTTATAAAACACAACAATAACAGCTATTCTTTGCTTTTGTGTAGGTGAAAGAGCTCTTTGTGATAGATGATTTAAGTAAGTGTTTATTTTGGAGATCTCACCTTCAAATAGGCTAGAAGGCTTATAGACTCTAGCTGGGGCCAAGCTAAGCCTGTCTATGATGTGAAATATCAGTATCCATGGGCTTAAATATTTGCCAAAGCGACTGAAATACACTCTCAGAAATCGACTTGATCGCAAATATCACCGATGCGTTTCTGTCGTATTTCTTACACTAGTCGTTCGTCATATGCGTTTAACACACAATATATAACGGTACGGACATGTTTTTCGCGTTTTACACAGTTTTTCACCGACTTTAATGAAGTTTTTTCCTTTGTCGTTAGCACCAAGTGACCACGATAATATGTCATGCGAAAATGTAAAAAAACGATTAAAATAGACAAATAAAAGAGGCTCATGTTAGAGTATGTAGACTCTTTTATCGTTTTTAATCATATTTCGTATTTTGACAGTTAGACATGACATAAATGGCATGACATGTTAGCAGCGGTAGACAAATGACATAACGCTGTCAAAATACGATAAACGGCCGCGATAATGATATGTTGTTTGGCTTATGCTAGGGCCACAGGGATGTTACGAATACAAGTATATGCTTATGCATTCGCATGTGCGCGAATGGTTCGCTTCATTATAAACTCTCGTCTAGTCTCGCGCGTAACACGTAATGCGTGTTTTGCGTTCGCTTGCCGCTTCATCAGATGTACTTTTGACTTTACTCACATTGTTTCCATCAGTAATTTATCAATAAAATTACGTAGTTACCAATTCATTGTTAATCAATATCAATGCGTCAGATTGTCAAATGCCACCAGTTAGAAAAGTGATGGAAAACAATCACAACTGTTGATGAAAACCACGAAGAATGCTATAGGCATTGAAAACCACGAAGAATGCTATAGGCATTTGCCAAAACCTATGATCTCAAATTGGGCGTTCTATCAAAATAGACAGATTTGTTTGTGGTTCTACCTCGGCGTTGCGAACTTATAGCCTGACCAGAAATATATGGGACCTGCATTAAGGGCGCTACGAATCCTTGTTATATGACAACACTTGATATAATCATACCAGCGTAGATTGGCCACTGAACATTTAAAAAATAGACAATTTGTTTACATTTATGTTACTTTTCTATGTCTGATAACAGAATCTACGATACTAGAACAAGACAGAATGCTTACAAATTAATTACTTATTAAATTCAGTGCCTCTTTGTAATATGGGCCTTGAAATTTGAACCAAATTGGAATTATTTTTGATAAACCACAGTCGGGTAGAAGTAAAATAACCTGTTGGTCTTTGTAAATTCTATTATTTATTATGTTATCAGACTGTTACAATTATTGTACATGACATTTTAATAATTTCTACAAACTATTTCAGTAAAATATCCAAGCATACTTGAAGTAAAGAAAATAAAACCCTCAAAACAAGTATAAATAGTCGTTATTTTCAAAATCGTTCTCAAAATCTTCTCCGTTACTATCAATAGCCAATTCTCACTGTTCGCACTATATGACGTATCAAAAATTGTGATATGACAACTAAATCGGTATTCATTTACAGAAATCATTTTGATTATGTAGATTTTCCTGTCGAAAATTACTACAACACATGTTAAACCATTTTTATTCAACGGCAGCGAATAGTTGTCTGCATTTTTAACACATAAAAATTAGTGATGTACAAGACTCGAGGCTTCGAGTCCTATTTTTGAAGCCTCGAGGCGGAATGGCAAGGCTCAGTCAGCTCGGTAGGCTTGGTGCCCCGAGCTTAGCCGAGCTGCGAGCTCTCTGAGCCTAGCCTCGAGGCTTTAAAAGAGCTCGAGCCTTCAAAAGGGCTCAAACCTTCAAAAGAGCTCGAACGTTCAAAAGAGCTCAAACCTTCGAAAGAGCTCAAACCTTCGAGAGAGCTCGAACCTTTAAAAGAACTCGAGCCGTGAAAAGAGCTCGAGTCTTAAAATGAACGCAAGGCTTTAATAAAAGCTCAAGTTTATGTTTATGACTTTAATATCTCCGTAACTAAGTAATCTTTTTTTGATGATTAAGAATAATAAAAGCAGTTACTTAGAATAAAAAAATATGTGATTTAAAAATGACTTGTATTTGTAAATAAAGCTGATTTCTATGTTTATTGTATAACTGTTTTTTCATTTCATTTTAATACTTAAAGAAAGAAAACGCTTTATAACGCTTTCAAAAAGGCTTGAGCTTTCAAAAAGGCTCTAGCTTTCGAAAGGGCTCGAGCTTTCAAAAAGGCTCGAGCCCTAAAAAGGCTCGAGCTCTGCGAAAGACTCTAAGCTTCATACAAACGAGGCGAGCTCCGAAAAAGGCTCGAACTCTAAAAAAGACTTTCGAGTCGTCAAGCTTGTTACAAACGAGGCGAGCCCTGTAAACGACTTTGAGCTCTCGGCAAAAGGACTCGGAAGCCTCGAGCCTTGTACATCACTAATAAAAATATTACATATTCGAAAATTAATCACGCTTCCACTTTGACACTAATCATTATGACAATCAATGACATGACAATGACGATTTGAGGTTTCTGTTGCCAGTAAAAGAAATTAGTTCCAGTTGTTTTCCGCAATATGGCGAGGTCCCATATATTTTTGGTCAGGCTATAATTGAGAACGATTCATTCCAAAGAGTATGGGTTGCTAATTGAAGCTGAAGCGGATATCCAGGTTTTGAAACACGTTCATTTCATATGCTTTGTGTTCATTTCACAACATTCCCATTTGCATTCGCGAATGTTGAAATATGACATTCGTAACATCCCTGCCCAACAGTAGTTAAAGATAAAACGTGATCTACTGTCCAGTGTGACCTACTTTAAATCAGAGATTCTGCCTCACTTTAGGCAAGAAAACTGACAAATCCTGCCAAACTCTAAAGCAAAAAATGCCAAAATAATGCCAATATATTTTAAAAATATTAAATAAATAGAGACATAATTTTTTGGAGTTTAAAATAATTGATGTTTAAGTCAAAAAGTTAATTAAATTATACATTCGTATTAGTATCGTATTCCTCTTCATCACTTTCTTTATACATCGCTTTTGTCATTTCTTTAGTTGGCTGGAATGAAACGCAGTCACCATGTTCACTGATGTGATGCCATGTTTAACAAGTAAAATAGCAGCGACATGTTTATTGAAAAATCTATTCCGCGTTTTTGTTTTTATAAGGTGGATTGCGAGCATATCCTCTCACAAGCGGTGTTTGACATTGGCAAACACAATACACCTTTTACAAAATTAGAAACAATTTTAAGTCTCCATTTGAATTTCGGATTTCACCAATGGCACCCCAAAGTTGTGAACGAAATTGTGTCTCCGACAGTTTTTCTAGACCGACTAATTAAAAAAACAAAACAACTGACACACAACGATATTATATTATAACCATTTTGCTCAGCACTTTAAGGTTTACAATTGAATGAACTACAAATCCAACTAGATATGTTACGGGAAATCCCCGAACCAAAGGTCTTTGCGTTACCAGTGTTGCCATAGGCATTTTAAAATTCCTACCTACTGACTGTTTTTTCCTTTCTCGATACTGCACCCTACTCTTTTTATAGTCTATAGCGGCTGTACTGCCAAATCTGCCAGCTTATATTGCTATATCCTGCCAAATACTGCCAGATTTCTAAAACGTCACACTAAAGTGCCAGAGAGTAAAATAAAGGACTAAACCTGCCAAAAAGGCAGGATCCTGCCACACATGGTCACACTTCTACTGTCTCAGATGGAAATCAAACTCCAAACCCCGAACTCGCGTCCTTCGCAATCCGGGTGCAAACATCAGTATTGCTGCATGAACGTTTAATACCTAGGTACCCTTACTTTATCTTTCTTTTTTTTTACACGCTTGTACTAGCTTGACCTGTTTGTATGTATGTAACGGAATCTTTTAACTGTAATTTATCCTACTTCTAGATGTCAGATTAAATTGAAAATATGCAAAGAGGTCAAGGGCCGATGACAATACAATAATCTCATAACTTCATATTAAAATTCTGACTACTTTTTAGTTCGATTGCTATTAGAACGTGTTTTATTTTTAGTTTATTTAAACTATAATTTGTAACTATGACATTACTAGCAATACCCAGTAATTGGCTACTTGACACCACCAATCGTTGACGTACTTGAACTGTCAAAACGCTCTTCCTTATATTTTGTATGGGAATTGTAAACTATGACGTCGCATTTCACTATACTCAACTTAAATACTTTTTATCGAGATTAGCTTAATTAAAAATCAAATACTGCAGATAGTTAAAAAAATATCAATGAAAGTGTGTTTAAAATGTATAGCCTGACCAGAAATATATGGGACCTGAATTAAGGGCGCTACGAATCCTTGTTATATGACAACACTTGATATAATCATACCAGCGTAGATTGGCCACTGAACATTTAAAAAATAGACTATTTATTTGTTTACATTTATGTTACATTTCTATGTCTCATAACAGAATCTACGATACTAGAACAAGACAGAATACTTACAAATTAATTACTTATTAAACTCAGTGCCTCTTTGTAATATAAGCCTTGAAATTTGGACTAAATTGGAATTATTTTTGATAAACTACAGTCGGGTAAAATTAAAATTACCTGTTGGTCTTGTAAATTATATTATATATTATGTTATCAGACTGTTACAATTATTGTACATGACATCTTAGAAATTTCTACGAACTATTTCAGTAAAATATCATACTTGAAATAAAGAAAATAAAACCCTCAAAACAAGTATAAATAGTTGTTATTTTCAAAATCGTTCTCAAAATATTCTCCGTTACCATCAATAGTTAATTCTCACTGTTCGCACTATATGACGTATCAAAATTGTGATATGACAACTAAATCGGTATTCATTTACAGAAATCATTTTGATTATGTAGATTTTCCTGTCGAAAATTACTACAACACATGTTAAACCATTTTTCTTCTACGACAGCGAATAGTTTTCTGCATTTTTAACACATAAAAATATCACATATTCGAAAATTAGATCACGCTTCCACTTTGACACTAATCATTATGACAATCAATGACATGACAATGACGATTTGAGGTTTCTCTTGCCAGTAAAAGAAATTAGTTCCAGTTGTTTTCCGCAATATGGCGAGGTCCCATATATTTTTGGTCAGGCTATAATGTTATTTTTAAGAAATAGGTTTTCGGAATCGTTTGTTGATAGTGTCAAGTACCCAATTCGCCCGCGCATCTGACAGATTTAAAATATGAAGTGTCATCCCCCAATTTCACTCCCTTATAGGTTTTCTATCGCGAA
Organism: Pyrausta nigrata; assembly: GCA_949316185.1. Classification (NCBI taxonomy): domain Eukaryota; kingdom Metazoa; phylum Arthropoda; class Insecta; order Lepidoptera; family Crambidae; genus Pyrausta; species Pyrausta nigrata. The sequence continues at coordinate 4,395,215 of OX438943.1, forward strand.
ATGTGCATATGTCTTGTCCAGAGTCTTAAATTCTATCTCCACACCGAATTTAACCAAAACAGTTCAGCGGTTTTAGAGTAACAGGTAACAGACAGACAGACACTTATGCATTTATAAAATATATTATTCTATCGGTTCCCCGCGACTTCGCCCGCGCCATATTAAGGCCCCATTTATCCCTGAAGCCTAGTCCTTTTCAGGGTCTCGACCTATATCTAAACCAAATTTTATCAAAAATCAGTTCAGGGGCGTCAAGGTCTAACAGACAGACACACTTGCATTTATAAAATTCGTATGGATTAATTTAAGTCAGGTAGGTAGCTCACCTACCTACTCTGGTGCATGCTACGCTAGGCGCAGGTAGGGGCAGATCAAAATGGATAGGCAATGTAATTCTTTTTTTATAAAATCCTTTTACTTCGCCCTCTTAGGCGCCCGATTAAGTAAATGGGCCACTTCGATCGCTCCATTTCACACTACGGCTGGGCTGCAAGATATTACATACTTCAATATATTTGTAGGACACTTTGCCCTGTATAAACCCTACACATAAATAGCGATCTGAGGATAAGCTTATCTTAACGGTAGGTTTTGTTGAAGTATTTTTCCGAGGCCTTCGTTTTTCCTTTGCCCTATTTACCCAATTAGGTACCCATTTATATCGACAAACTCGCACGAGCGTAGGGTCTTGTGTGATGAGCATTACGAACTATCGTACCTGAGTAACGTATGTTCCTTCCAGGCTTGGAGCCTTCAGAGAAGACAAAAGAGCAGTCGATGTCCAAACGCGTCAAAGAGCGAATGAAGGGGTACTACTACAAGACCAAGTCCGCACTGCAGTCCTCAGAACTGTACATCAGCTCCAAAAACGGACGCGGCAAGAAACTCATCGACCAATTCCTAGTGGACCTCCGCAAAATACTCGAGTCGAAAAAGTTTAATGAAAGTTATTTCAATCGTAAAGCGGATCAACAAGCCCGCCTCTGTAATGATAGCGGACTCTTCGAGTGCGGAGGCCTCTGGAGCAAAGAAGCGTGCGTTTACGAGGGCGAGCATGTCATAAACCCTTACAGGAGCCGCGAGGAACGGATCATATTCCAAACGTGGAATTTAGACCATAAAATCGAGCTGTCTAGGTCGATAATCCCGAACATACTTAAAGCGATCGAAGGGTTGCACAACGGTGATATTAAATGTATAAAGTGCGAGAGTAGTTCCAAGCAGGGCGCCGTAGAAGCGGACAGGTACTACCTGCAAATATTCACGAGGAAGAACCTGAAGCTCGTTCACATCGTGTGCCACCACAAAGGGCGGCACGACGCTGCTTCCGACGTGTACACGGTATGTAAGAAATGTTTCCGCTCCCCGGGTATTGAATACAACATATAGACAGTTATTTTATAAGGCGATCGACTGATTTGCTGCTATCTTTGGTGTGGTTCATGTGTGTTTAATTTAATGCAATTTATACAAATAACCTAAGTATGCAGTTAATTTACCTTTTAAAAATACTATTTCGCTCAGCACAAGAGTTCGCACAGTGTTGTGTTATTTAGTTATACAATGTATGTAGGTCCTTACGTATTTTATATTTGCATTTTCTATTGTGCCAAAGACTTAAATTTATTATCAAAAATATTTTCTATTTCTTTTTTTAAATCATGCTGCAGTTTTCTGTAAAGAAATCAAATAATGTTTAAGAATAGAGAATATGGATTGTAGAGAATGTACATAATATCATTATGTAGCCTTTTAAAGTAGTGATTATTATCAATTTTGAGATATATTGTTAATGTTATAATTGTTTAATTGACGAGAAAGCCTTTTCTATTCCTTAAATTGATCTCCTCTGCCCTTCATGTTTTAGTCATAAGTAAGAACTATATTAAACATATATTTACTAAATAAATAATGTAAAGTATATTATAGTCTGAATAATCTAATAGGTTCAATTTGACAGCTCAGAGTTATCACAGAACGTAGCATTGTATGCGGAGGGATTCCATAGACAACACATAAAACATTGAAAATAAAATGCTATTGATTTTATAATAAGCAAAGATAATAGATAGCACTGACTTTAAAGTATCTAATGCGACACATTTTAGTTTATATTTTCTACATAAAGTGTAAAATAAATATATTGCTGACAGACGTCTTAAAACGGCCATGTTCTCTTCCGTTTTTTCCTTCATTTTAGTGTTGTTACCTTTTTACTTGTTACGGGGGTTATAGATTTATCGATTCATCGGTTTGTATTGAACAAATAACATTTTCAGGATGCAATTTTGAGTTTGAAACTTAATTTTATTTCTAGTTCATAGAACGCAATTCTAAATCATACTCATGAAATAAATGCTCACTAAAACGTAAAATATTTTGTAATAATTAACAATGTTTTGAATCAATCGTAAATCGATTTGAAGTCTGAATCGTTAATTATATCTACCGATTCGTAAACACCCGACCCTATATGTCAATTGTCAAAATTAACCTATTAAATTATTCAGACTATAGTTAGTGTAGGTAATATTATATGTAGTCGGAAAAGTACGCGGCTTTTTTGAACTCATTAATTTTGCGTGTTATATTTCTGGCAACATATAATTTAGGCGGGAAGTAATAATATTGTTTGACAAAAGACTTAGGTATCCATACTTTTCGTAATTTGGAAATGGAAATTTAAAGAAAAAAATAGATTCAGTTTTGCAATTTTGTTTTCGATAAGGGTCTGACTAAATGCTGAAAGAGAGATTTGTAAGAGAGGATGCATTGTCCAGAACTATTGTAAAAATATGTTTAGCAGATTTAGGTCTGGTTATTTTGATGTTAAAAATGTTCCCAGCTGTGGTCGACCTAACAATGTATAAGTGCCGCACTTAGACACTTCAATTAAATTTTATTTATAATTAAGTCTCGGTCTGTCACATTCTTTGTTAGACCATGGTTGGGAGGTTTTACTGCATCCTACAGTCCAGCCAGCACCTTCGAATTATCATTTATTCCGCTCTTTACAAAACTCTTTAATAAAAGTTAAATTGTATTCTAGGGAAACTGTTTAAAACACATATAACTGTTTTATTTTTTCTCAAAACAGCTCATAAACCCCTAATAATGTATAGCGACGAGATAATAGTTGTTCCAGAAAAATAGCGAAATACTTTCGAATTAAATGGGCATAACTACATTCAAAAAATTAACGTTTCATGTAACTGAAAAAAATCTTTATTACTTTTACTCTAAAAGTCCGCGAACTTTTCCGATTACCTATTTAAATAGTAATACTACCTTGTAGGAAAAAATGTACCCGTAAATGTAAGTTTCAAATAGGTATATTTACCTAGGCACTTGGTGCCACGCATTCCTCTTCAGTTACTTATTTTTTTTTAATCTATTTTTTTTAGGGGCTTTTGTCTAAAAGACATGTCAATCCCATCGAACAAATTCTTAATTTATGATTTCAATAAATATGTTCTATTTTTAAATCGAATGTGTCTATTGTGTGGTTTATAGATTGTAATAATTTAAAATAAGAAACCAAGAATGCGCACACGGAAAAAAAAAATGTTTTTTATTTTAACTTAATAAAATAAAAATAATCACCGATGACCGAGTGTTAAAAATATTAATAACTGTTAATATTGGCTGAAAGAAGAAAAAACATTATCTGATCTTCATCACAGTAAAGTTACGAGATTATGAAATTTGTGCCAATCTGTAAGCAAAAAGGCAGAGGACAAAAGCCAAGTTGCAACACGAACACCTCTTAATACAGGGTTATACCTCTAGATAGCCGTATCCAATTACTTGTGCAAGTAATCATTTACATTCGGTACTATCTTTCATCGGAATTTAATAACATTTATATTTTAATAAACAGATGTTTATTTATTAATTATCATGTTGATAAAAATCGTCATAAATCGGATTAATTCATTAAATTAACACAATTCGCCCATTCTTATTCAATGTTCATTGCATACTAATTAATACCTACTATAAGCATCAACGAAACTACTGAAAATACGACTGTAAATGATAATTCGCCGCGAAAATTTCAGCGAATTCATTGATGGATTGACTGAAGGGCACAAGGTGCCGTCACTATCGAATTTGTAGAGCAATGCCGACTGCCGTAGTCTCTCTCAGACAGAGAACTTTGTTTGTTTGTTGTTCTTGTCCAATTTCTCGGTGGTTGGTTAGGTAGGTAGCGTTTCTAAAAGTTGGAACTGAAAGCTTTTTCTTGTAGTTAAAGTTTAGGAAACAAAAATCCTGAGTTTTTATTATCAACATACATTATAATATTCTATTTTAAAAGACTTGGAATGTGCATGTGATCAATTCGTGATTTTTTTTATTTCCTCGAACACTACTGTGATTTCCGATTTCTTACTTAAACAGTCTACTAGAAAAAGCTTCTAAACGAGTGAGAATTTGATTGAATTTACTATTTTAATGATAACTGTTGATTTTTATAAGTATATTCTTATTAGTTAATTATTTAATATAAATGAATTATTGTAAAGAAATGAATTTGGTCTCAAAATTATTGTTGGGCTTGTTTCACAGTTGTTAGATTAGAATAGTCCTACTTATTACTTTAATTAATAAGTTTTATTTAGGCACATAAAAATGTTAATAATAGCTAAAATCAAAGTTATTTACTTAAAAAAAAATATTATCAAGTCATATTTTTTGAGTAGTAGTATTCATAAACAGTATCACAATATTTGTATTAGAGCAAAAGTTTTAATAAGTTAAAATCTGTCCTTCGCCCCTATTGTGAAACATGACCTAAATTTATATTAATTATAAGAATAATGCTATCAAAATCAGAAATCCTATTTTGTGACAATTGTACCTAAATGTTTAGATAGAAGACGTGGATAGCAATATTAAAATATAAGTAAATAATAGATTCAGATTTTATTGCTGGTCGATGTAATCGTGATGGAACAATGGCTAGTTGTTTGGTAATTATAGTAAATAAATATGTATGTAGATTTTTTCATATTCAGTCATAATCGTGAAGATAAACAGTTTTTCGTAGCACTCGCATATCAGCGGCCGCCGTAGATACAGTTTGACGACAAGTTTGTGTGCGACTTTCTTTCGGTCACCAGAGATGCAGGGGCGTGCTAGTTGTTAGCGGGGAGGGGTGGTGTTCCAGGGAAGGGGATTTTTTATGATAGGAGCGTGCAGTTGGCACTTCCTAATCCCCCGAACGTCTTGCGGGATGCAGGAGGTTCGCGCATGAACTCGTCTGACTATAGCCGAAACTCGGTACTTTTTATTCGGCTTGACTTGAACAGTTGAGAATCGTCTGGCACCAGCTGATATATAAGTTGCAGAAAAGTTCAGTTTTTAAAAATATATCATACGATTATGACTATAGAGATAAGTTGAGTAGATTTAGATGAAGCGCAATAACATGTAACTGTAGACGCTTCCATAAAAGCTTTATAGTAGTTCGCTCGTATGTAGCTTTCAAGTAGGTAGTTATGTTCTCGGTATACAGTATTACGAAACCTCCTCCTTAAATACCCAAGAAAAAATATCATTATGTACTTATTAAATGTTAAACCTCTATACTTATGTATAGAAAACTAAATTATATACAAGATTGTATGCAATCTACTTAGGATAAAGAGTTGTAAAAAGAAAATCATGTAGTGTTATTGCAAATGTTGAACATGATAAAAGAAACCTCATTAAAGTATCTACCTACATTATTGAATATGTTGATATTATGGCTAAACAGGTTATTCAATCATTGATATTCTATTGAAACTTCACAATTTTTTTTCATTTCATAAATATGTAATTTTGGTAGATGTTAATACTTATTAATTACATACCCAAGATAATTACTATGGATAGACCGCATAATTAAGTCCTTGTTTGCGGCTAGAGGGGACAGGGCGCGAGAGTAAGACGGGAGTGGGGACTATGAGGTGCGGTTCGCGGGCACTTGTGATTTGAAGTTTAACAGGAATGTGCCTGCCGCCCGCACTTCGCCCGGTCCTCGTTCTCGCCCTACCAGCGCGCCCTCCGCGCTCCTGTACCCCGCAGGCGAGGACTTGATTAAGTGGCTTACCTAAATTATTTGTTAATATCTTTCTTTTGTTACTTAATGTATAAATTAATATTTAATTGTTAAACAGTGCAAATAAAATATTTTTTAATAAACCAATATTTGAACTTGAAATTTGTTTTTTCAGTACTTACTGAACATAAATAGTATTTAGGATTTCGAAGTCAACAAATACTCTTATTATTTTACCTTGTCCGTCTGTCCCAATGATTTATCATAATATATTTTATTTAATATATGGTATGGTACAAGAAAACTATCAATGATTATGAGAATGTATGTATTTGTATTATAATAATGCCGCCAAAGAGGTAAAATATTTTTTCATCTCTTCTGTTCGGAAAGTTGAACTTTCATGTGTAGAAAGCCGGGTGGAAAATAGCTATTCCCTCCCTAATTAATAGTAGATTGTTACACAAGGGACAAAAGTGACCATTCCACTCGAGAAGTTTCTGGCGCTCTCACTTCGTTCGAGCGCCAATAGCTCGCGAGTGGAATGGGTGCTTTCACCCGAGTTAAACATACTATTTTTCATTTCGACTGTGAGGAAATCGAGAGTATCGATAGAATATCGAGAGTATCGACAGACTATTGATAGTTGAGGCAAAAAAACTAGTATCGATGAAATATCGATAGTAATAATAATAATAATCTTTATTTCTCAACACATACAGTCTTATGGATAAATAATGGCAATTAGTTACTTAAAGTTAAGAACAAGACGTACGTATGAGACTGGTGCCTATGCTAGGTAAAATACCTGTGTTACAGGTCACCAGACTCTCACCACTTCGAACGGTCAAAGGTTAACATGCTGTAGGTACTTTAATTATCAAAAATGTTTTTTATAAGAAAAAATCGGAACTTAAATACTTAAAATCCTATCATACATACATGTGTGTGTGTGTGGGTGTGTATGTGTGTGTGTGTGTGGGGGGGGGGGTGAGTGGGTGTGTGTGTTAAGACATAATCGTAATTAAATTTTCGGTAGTCTCATAATCGTGGTCCAACAGCCACAGTGTAATTTTCTTCTTGCAGGAATATCTGGGTAGAGGAGATATATGTTGAGGACAGTATTAAGTTTAGAGTATAAGTAGTCGCCCAGAAAACAGAAGAATCTCTGGGCAAACACTGTTCTGAACGGTGGTAACGCTATGCGATCCAGAACCCTCCTACGTCGGTTGGATATCAACTCTGGATTGAAAGAGACTAAGGCCCACTTGCACCATGGCGCTAACCCCGGGTTAACCCCTTAACCCTGTCATTTTTGTATGAACTATTCTCGGGTTGGGGATTAACCCGTGTTGGTGCAAGTCGGGCTAAAGGTGTTTACGCAGCACTATCGATAGTATGAACAGTTGTCGTACAGTGAGTACTTTCCAGTAGTTGTATACTTCGGTAGAGGGGCATATCATGGGAAGGAAAGCAGCAGTTTTCAAGACAGCCCTTTGTGCTCTCTCAACTCTTTTTAGGTGAGTTTTGCAGGCGCCACCCCAGGAGGAGATGCAGTATCCCAAGAGGGACTGGCACACTGATTGGTAGACCATTTTGATCGTCTTGTGGTCAGCAAGATGTCGCAAGATTTTAAAGATGTAGAGTGTCTTTCGTACTCTAGTGGAAATCAGGTCAAGATGGGAACAAAAGCTTAGATGTGAGTCAAGCATCACGCCCAAATACTTAACGATATTGGAATGTGCCAGATCCGGACATAGGCAATGTAGATCATTTGAGCATGTATTTGCATGAGATATTAGTCGGTAGCCGGTCGGTTGTCCACGAACGTCAATGGAGAAAGTTAAGTACGTAGTTTTTGCTACATTAAGGGCTAGGGAGTAAGCGGAAAGCCAAGCAGATACCTGGTTCAGTCCATCCTGGGCGGAACGGTAAGCCTCGCTCCAGTCACAGGCACGAAACAGCAAAGCAGTGTCATCGGCAAAGGCTATGAGTTTCCCATTTCGTAGTTTTAGGTTACATAGCTGGTTTACATATATCAAGAACAGCGTTGGCCCAAGGACACTGTCCTGAGGAACACCATGTGTGACTGGAAGCTCAGAACTAACCAGTTTATCAATTTTCACCTGGGTTCGATTGGTCCAGTAGCAATAGTAGTATCGATAGACTATCGATGGTTGAGGAAAAATCAATAGTATCGATAAAATATCGATCGACTATCGATAGTTGAGGCAAAAGCAATAGTATCGATAAAATATCGATAGGCTATCGACAGTTGAGGCAAAAACAATAGTATCGATAGACTATCGATAGTTAAAGCAAAAACAATAGTATCGATAGTTAAAGCAAAAGCAATAGTATCGATAGACTATCGATAGTTGAAGAAAAAGCAATAGTATCGATAAAATATCGATAGTATTGATAGACTATCGATAGTTGAGGCAAAAGCAATAGTATCGATAGTATCTATAGACTGTCGATAGTTGAAGCAAAAGCAATAGTATCGATAGTATCTGTAGACTATCGATAGTCTAGGCAAAAGCAATAGTATCGATTGTCTACCGATAGTAATGATAGTGATGATAGTATCGATAGCTCCGTTAATATAAATACTATCGACACATAGCAATACTATTAGTGATGGGCAGTGGATAAATACTCAAAGAGTAAATACTCGGATATTTATCCAAAATGGATAAATACTCGTTTTATCCATTTTTATCGGATATTTACTCAAAATGGCGGATAAAAAAAACTAATTGGGCCTGGGCCCTATTTTACCAAGCCCGACAGGTGTGATACCTGTCATTTAAGTTTTTAACCGATTTCAAAAAGGAAGTAAGTTCTATGTTCGACCATATGTAATTTTTTTTTATCTACATTTACAGAGTTCTTCGTTTGTTGTGGACTTATTTTCATAATTTATTGTTTTTTTCATTTAAAGAGCATAGTTTTGAGGTTATCTCAGTGTCACCAAGTCATGATCTAATGCTGAAACCCAGAGAAAATAAATGTTCGCGCTTGCTCTGTTTGCGCCTTTTTGAACATTCTAGTGTACTGAGACTGCCTGTTGATTTAGTTTTCAGCACGCTGGCTTCTATCCATGAGGCCCCGGGTACAAACCCCGGTTCGAGCCGATTTCTGGGTTTTACTGTTTTAAAATTACTCAGAAACAGCTCGAAGTCAGGAAATTGGTTATCTATCCCATCTCATCGAAGTATGAGAGTGAAGGATCAGATAACTGCACTTATGAATTGTGCACACACTTGTACACAATAATATCTCCAGCGCAGTTCGCAAATCTCTGCTGATTTGTTACCTTATTTGAAATTCGGCTATATAGCAGAATATAATTATTAGTTTTAGTGTACTAACAGGTTTGAAAGGTAATTCCTTTGACAAAAGACAAAACCTTATTAAAAAAACTAGATCTATATCACTCCTAAGCCACCAACTGTTTTTAGGGGTCATTGCGTATTGTCTCGTACGTTATTTTGATGCCTTCCAACCTCCTGAACCAGTTGGCTTTCGAAAAGGCTTCAGTACAATAGACCATATCCATACGCTAAGGAAAATTATACAGAAGTCTGAGGAGTACAATATGCCTCTCTAGTTAGCGTTTGTGGATTATTAGAGGTGTTAGAGTATATGTACAACAATGCCACCACGTCGGTCCGTGAACAGAAGCAGACCTCGAAGGCCATTCCACTGCGGAGAGGTGTGAGACAGGGAGACGAATATCTTTGAAACTGTTTACAGCGACATTAGAAGACGCCTTCAAGCTTCCAGAATGGATTTGGATCAACGTCAACGGCGGATACATCACATACCTCCGGCTTGCCACGCTGGAGGAGCTTGGAACTATGGTCGAAGACCTCAACCGAATCTCCCAGCAAGTGGGTCTGACAATGAACACGAACAAGACGAAAGTAATGTATAGCTCCAGAGTGGTACCCATTCCTCATTCCGAAGTCAACTCTCAAAGTTGTTGACAAGTACGTCTACCTGAGACAAGTAGTTACTTGCATTGGTACGTTGTGGTCCTACTAGGTAGTAGTTGGATGTGGTCCAACTAGGTAGTAGTTGGATGTGGTCCAACTAGGTAGTAGTTAGACCATTAGGTAGGTCCAACTTCGAGAAAAGAGGTCTGTCGACAAATACGATTTGGCTTGGCAGCGTTTGGGAAGCATGATGGGCCTCATAAGAAAGCTTTATTTCATGCAATGGCGAGGGCTATGCTCGGTGTTTCTCTACGAGATTGAATCAGAAATGAGGAAATATGTAGAAGAACTAAGGTAAAGCACATAGCCCTGCGAATCAGTAAGCTCAAGTGGCAATGGACAGGGCACATAGCGCGAAGAACTGATAGCCGTTAGAGCAGAAAAGTTCTAGATTGGATATCCTTTGATCAAAGGCGCAGCGTAGGACGGACTTCCTACGGCAAGATGTACAGACGACCTTGTAAAGATTGCAGGATCACAATGCAGGCCGCTTGCAATCGGTCGTTGTGGAAAACCATGGGGTTGTCCTATGTTCAACAGTGGATACCCTACGGCAGCATCAACATAATTCTCAGTCGAAACCGAAACCTTGGTCATTTAATAATTAAGATCGATTATTTTTGTTTTTTATAGCTAATTATATGAAAATAGCTGGTGCCCGCGACTTCGTCCACGTGGACTCGATGATACAAAATATTATATACCCCCATCGTGCCATTCAGCTATCATGATATCTTAGTCTACCATGTCGTATGGAGAAGAAAGGAATGAAAAATCGAAGTAAATAGGCACTCTTTTTAAATAGGTTAGGGCTCATTTACACGGGATCCGTCTTTGACGATTCGTCAAAATACAGGATAACGTCATGACGGATAGACGTTCACATTGCATACGGAATCGTGTTTTTTCACGATTCGTCAAAATATCCGTATTGAATTTAGGTATAGTATGTACTATTAGATACGGCGGCCACTCATTATTGGGTATATGTAACTCAGTGAAAACACAACGATGGCGCGTTTTAAAATATCTATTGTCAACATTTAGAACTAAAAATTATTTTGTTCGTCTTAATTTATTCGTTCCATTAGGTAAGTACTGATAGGTTCAAACTAATACATTTCCATCCTCCATCATCCCTTATTTTATCCCCATGGGGGACGGACGTCTTCATCATAGTTGCTCCAATCTTTAATTTCAGTTTAATCAGTCGAAAATCTAAGAGAAGATTTATACAAACTTTCATCCCCTATTTTATCCCCTTAGGGGAGGAATTTATTAAAATCCTTTCTTAGGGGATGCCTACGTCATAGTAGCTTTATGCATGCAAAGTCTCAGCCCGATCGGTTTAAAATTGACAAAGTTTCATACAAACTTTCATCCCCTATTTTATCCCCTTGGCGCCAGAATTGATCAAAATCCTTTCTTAGCGGATGCCTACGTTATAACATCTACCTGCATGCCTAATTTCAGCCCGATCCGTCTAGTGGTTTGGGCTGTGCGTTGATAGATCACTATGTAAGTTAGTCAGTCACCTTTGAGTTGTATTTACTATATACTACTCAAAACAAAATAAGGGCCACGAGGTATTTTGTCTGTACCATTAAAATAATAATACCAATATAATATTTTTGTTTCCATAACGAAAACGAATGTTGTTTTTAACGTGTAGACTAATAAATTTATTCCAATAATAATGATTAAAAAGTTTATTTGCTTTTGAAAGAAAAAACTCATTTAAGGTTAAAAATAAAAAGAATGTAAAGTTACTGAAAACAAAAGAAAATACTCCATGCTCATCTTTTAGTAACGGGTATGCCCACTCGTTTCGCTACGCACTCCTGAAGCCTGGAGCGCATGCTCTCAATCAAATGCCTGACATTTTCCATTGGAATCTCTTCCCAGGCCCTTTTAACAGCGTTGATGAGTTGCTGTTGGTTGTGGATTTCCTGATCACCGTCTCTAACTCTTCGTTTCAACTGATCCCACATGTGCTCTATTGGATTTAAGTCCGGACTGTTCGCCGGCCACGGCAAGACTTGAATTTGAGAGGCTTCCAGTACAAACCGAGTCGCTTGAGCCGTGTGTGCACGAGCATTGTCTTGCATCAAGATGAATCCAGGACCCGCTGGGCAAATGGGATCACATGTGGTCTGACAACTTCCTCAATATACCGCTGAGCAGTAACAGTACCCTCATTTAAAATAGCGAGCTCAGTTTTGCCGTGTAAGCTTATCCCGCCCCAAATCATTACATTTGGACCACCAAAACGATCGACTTCATGGATGCAGGCTTCTGAAAATCTTGCCGCGTCTTCTCCATACTCTAATACGCCGATCGTCGTTAAAAAAATTACTTTGCATTCGTCTGTGAAGAGCACCATGCCCTATTGGTTTATGTACCAGTCAAAATGTTGACGGGAAAATCTTAAACGATTTGCACGATGATTTCTGGTAAATGGAACACGGACAACTCGCCTTCTTGATGCCTGCTGGTCTTCATGCAATCGATTACGAATAGTTTGGTCACTGACACGAGTACCCGTTGTGAGCCGTAAACGATTTTGCAGCTTGCGGGCCGTCGTTGTGCGATCTCGGCGCGCACTTAATCGAATGTAACGATCCTCTTGAGCTGTTGTAATGCGAACTCTGCCCGAACCAGGTCTTCTTCTAATACTGCCGGTCTCTTGGAAACGATTCCATAGATTTTAAATAGCTCTTCGAGAAAATCCCAATTGCAAACCCACAGATCGCTGCGAATGACCTTCTTCAATCATTGTAACGGCTCTGGTTGCTGTCAGCGAGTCCATATGACGCCTACGTGCTTGTGGCATATTGCAAAAGATGTTTCTGACTCGAGATATCAATGAACTCTGATAATTTCTTATAAACCAAGAAGCTAAGTAAAGCAAAACGTCAAAGAAAATGGAAACAAAATTTTCAAAAAGAATTTTGAATCAAATTTTATTTAAAATTGTTGCCAGCATTAGATGAATACTACAATATTAAAAAGTTTAGGTATCAAAGAGTTTGTATACTCAATATTTTACTACTTTCAATATGAGAATGTTTAATAATTTAAACCAAAATGAAAAAATACCTCGTGGCCCTTATTTTGTTTTGACAAGTATATATTACTTAGATTCAAAAACTCTTTAGCACTTGTTTTGGTTTAAACTACCAACTTACTATTATAATAATCATAAATATGCGTGTAATAGCAAAAAACATGTTTATAAAATATTTATCCGTCTTTTTGGATAAATACTCGAGTAAAAATGGATATTTATGAGTATTTATCCATTTTGAGTATTTATGCGGATAAAAACTCATCACTAAATACTATCGATAGTGTCAAAGTTCAATACTAAAATCACTATCGATAGCTCATACAACTCTGACTTTTGCAATAACTATTGATACTATCGATAGTGGCCTTTTATTCAATAGTAGGAGTAGAGTATAAAGTAGGAGGGAAAAGTTATTTCCCACCCGGCTATCTACACATGAAAGTTAAACTTTCCGAACAGGCAAGATGAAAATACTATTGAATAAGGCCACTATCGATAGGGCAAAGCTATCGACAGTTGCAATAGTCAGAGCCGATAGTGGTTTTAGTATTGAACTTTGATACTATCGATAGTATTGCTGTGTGTCGATAGTATTTATATTAACTAGCTATCGATAATCTATCCATTCTTTTGCCTCGACTACCGATAGTGGACTATCGAGCGGCAACGCTACCCACTTTGGCGCCGCTCGCGCACTAGGTGAAATGCCCAAATTTCTTTCCCCACAGTCGAAATGAAAAAAAGTAGGTATGTTTAACAAGGGTGGGTACCCTTAGTCAATAGCACCCATTTCACTCTCTAGCTTTTGGCGCCAAAAACTTTTCGAGTGAAATGTGTCACTTTCTTGCCATGTATAACAATCTACTATTTTATGTACCTCTCGCCTCCCGTACAAGTGTTTTTTTTTCTCGCCTTTGTCGTTCGTCGATGTTACAAAATGACTGCGAGTGCGTGAACATTATTTTTCGATTTGGCGGCCCGTTTGTGTAATATTCAGTTTTAAAGGGCTAATTGTTATTAAGATTAGTGTCCCCACCCTCAACCAGCTAAATGGCAAAATTCACAGCAGTAATAAAAGCATTTTAGTCTAGGTACACATTTAATATTATTCATTTTAATTGTTATCAACACAATAACACTAAAATAACATAGCTTATCAAACCTATTGTTCTCTTTATGCATATTCACAATGTTCAGTGAAATCTATTGTGGTGTCCTTTTAATAAAGGCACGTGTTGTTTTGTTTGGACAAATAAGTTCTTGCAACTGTAAATAGTCAAACAGATTATCTCCTCTTCCTTCCAGGGTTTTTCTTGCTGGGATTCCTTTGACCCCTGCCTCCTTTGGGTTTCTTCGCTGAGAAGTTAGTTACATTACCTTTTCCAGCTGCCTTGTGCTTTCCTTTCGGGGGTTTGAAGTTCTTCTTTTCTTCTGACCTCCTACAAAATAAGAAGGACTACTTAACAACTGCAATTACATTATTTTTATAAACTAAGTGTACATAGTTGAATCTATAAAGATAAAATTGTAACCTATAAACAAAACTTACTGCAATTGCTCATCATGTATTTGTTTTGACACAGCTTTTTCCATGTCAATTTTAGGCCTCTTATTAAGTATCTTATCAATCATTGACAAGTTATTCTCTCTCTCTACCTGTGGGGTAGGTACCGGGGCCTTACGCTTACGCTCTTTGCCTGGAATGAGCTCATGGATGCCTTTTCCTCTAGCTTCTTTCTCTTTGGGCAATTTGTCTTGGAACTTTCCTAATGATGCTGTTGATGCCTTTGCTACTGTTGCAGCTGTTGCTAACTGAAAACCATCAATGAATGGTTAAAAATATTTGTTTTTACACATATCAAGAACACACCATTTTTTTTAAATCAATGTAATATATCAGTAATTATATGCAGTTCTTTTATACACACCTGTGTTGCTGAAGCCTTATCTGATGTGACTGGTATACCAACTCTAGGTATTTTGACTTTCCTTGCCCTAGCAATATTTTTCAATCTTTGTAGTTCATTCTTTGACACCTTTTCAGATTTTTCTGTAGCCTTCTTCTCATACATGTCTGTCATAGGGTTTACATTCTGAGGCACTTCAATGAGCCAATTCTTTTCTTTCTCTGCTGCTGCCTTCTTAAACCTGAAGAGGTAATACAAAATACTGTAATCATGATCTAAAAAAACTTAGATAAAAAAATATTTTTGTTTGAAAAAATACATACCCATACAATGGTACCCATTTCTGCAACTGTTCATCCCACTGTAGCCTATCTTTCTTTTTCTTTGTGATACCTTTTGCTTTTGCAAACTCTTGCCATTTCGTCATAGGCTTTGGCTTCGGCACTGGCTTAGCTCGAGGTAGAATGGTCGTGGGCTGAGGAAGCCGCACAACTATAGCTTCGTCGATTCTTTCTGTAGGAAGCTCCCATACTTTGTTTAGTAGAAGTTGTGTGTTATCGCGTGTCAATGATTGCAAGTATACGTCTTTTTTAGAACTGTAACACGAAAGTTCAATTATTTCAAGATTAATATACATTATGTATTGCAAATTAATTTTATTACAGAACATACCTCAACAACTTTGTATCTAAATCGTTCGAATCAAATGCAAGAAGGGTGCCAACATCGAAGTCTAATTCTAAATGTTTTTCAACAGTAACAGGCTTATACTTTTCGGCTTTCTTTTGCTCTCGTTCCAAAATTTCATTAACAATATCCATTTTTTAATAATTTATAAAAAATTATGTGACGAAACCACGATACAATAATCGCATCACATAACCTTAAAAAGAAATGTCACCTTGACGTCTTTTCCACATGTTAGATTGCATTCCGGTTTTCAAACTATGATTTATATTAATATGGGCACCTTAAATAAATTATATAAGCATCAGTAGCACGCATGGGAACGCACTTTATAAAATGTATATACAGAGTGTTAATATACTTACTCATCAACTCATGTGGGAATACCAACGAAGATTAGGCTGGATGAATGAAGCCAAGGCAATAAAATCATTTTTTTTTAAAAACACCATTTATCACATACAGACTATTGCACCAACTATCGATAGTTTTTCCCTATTAATTCTTTTATTCAATAGCATTGTGAATATTATTTGATGTAAATATTCTGAGGCTTGTTTTAATCTAGATGTAGTAACTGATGTGACAGAAACAGCATGATATACAAATAAAATAATAATTAAGATGGATTCATTATACAAAAGCATTAAAATAATTAAATACAATTAAGTAAGTACACAGTGCCCGGTATGCGAGGAACGCGGGTTCGATTCCCGCCTCTGATGGTAATTTTTTCAAGTGCAAAAATATATTTAGATTGCAAAGTGAATGCTTATTATCACTTAAAAAAAAAATAATTTGAAGTATTAAGTACACAACCAAGACTATTGAATAAAAGGCCACTCGATAGGTCAAGCAAGACTATCGATAGTGATTTTAATAATGAACTTCGATAGTATTGCTAGGTCGATAGTATTTATATTAACGGAGCTATAGAAACTATTGTTTTTGCCTTAATCGAAAGTCTAGCGAGCGGCAACGCTACTATTCACAACACAAATGAAAAATAATAACAAGAAATATTTGGCTGAATGGCAAACCCCAAGGCCGTACAATCAGTAATTAAAAAAATATATGTCAAAGTCATTATTTAGGTACTTCTAGTAGTAGGTGAAACAAATAGTTAGTCTGTGGGTAATTTACTTTATTTTGTACAAATAGTTAATCTGTGTTTATTTATTTTATAGTTTCGTCAGACGTGTTGATTTTGTGTAAAAAAAGAACAGTTTCAAATGGTACAAGGAGAGTAAAGTTAATTACCTAAAGCCTAATTAACTACTGTATACGTTTAACAAGTATGAGCCCAGATACTTACAAAAGTTTTTGTTTCAAAAAGGAGAATAAATTCCTTGTTAAGAGTGGATGTAAAAAACGTATGTGGAGATCCCTGAAGCAAATATTGACTGCTGACAGAGTGTTACCCTGGCCCAACGACGCGGTTTTATGTATGTTTTATACTCGCGAGGCTTTTTGAAGTCTCTTAACCACTTTTTATAAACTTAGACTTCTCTTTCAGATTATTCAATAAACGCTCCACCTACATTCAAGCCTACCAAAAAGTATTCAGATATATCTGGATTACCAGCACCATATGTTGACCGGCACTCCAAGCTTTACTACAGCAATGCTGATGAGTTTGCCACTGTGCGAAGTCTACCCATGGATATAACTGCAGGATACTTGCAATTAAGAGGAGCCAACATCATTGTGGGATAAATTTATGTTAAAGATTCTGTCGTAACATTACCTTACTAAATTTTTTTATATTGTACATACAGGATTTGTAATTTTATAATACATATAACTTTGATTAACCCCTCAATAGTCAAAGATTATTTTGACAAAAATGAAATTTTCATACAAATTTAATCCCATCTCCCCGACAAGTGCAGGCTGAGTACACTTATTACTTCTTATCAGGGGCAATGCAGAAGTTAAGCGGTTAAACAACCCAAAAGCCAGTGAGAGCAAAAAAACAGATGTATGGATAATTACATTTATTTATTTCCAAACTATGACTTAATTTTAAAATTAACAACTAGCAATCCATTCTTGGAATCTCCAGACTTAAACCACCTTCCTGATTTGTGTTCTTGTCCTACAGCTGCATATAGCATAGTACCATTGCTACTGAATTGCATACAATTAATAAATCCCTTAATTTGTATGTTAAACAATGGCGAAATCTTCCTATATACATCACAAACTTTCCACAGCCTAATATTATTATCATAGGATCCTGATGCAAAAACATCAGAATTTAACAAAGTTGCTATACTAGTGATCCACCTTGGCACATTATTTTCAGAACCATGTGCCTCTGTAACTACACATAAAGGCTTCTTTTTAAGAACACTCCAAATGCACAAAGAGCCATTATCACTACCTGACACAAAATGTTCCTCATCTAATAGTTTGACCTCATCTAAACTGCCCACAGGACCATTGAATATTAATTGTGACTCTTCAACAATCTTCCATATTCTAACTGTGGTATCTCTGCCTCCTGCAGTGATTGCTCTTTCTCTTGACAGTGCATCTAATGACATTATAGGTGATTGATGCCCGAATAAAGTCTCCACATATGCCATTTCACTAAGCGACCAAATTTTCACAGATCTGTCCTTGCTGGCTGAGTAAAGATCATGTGTGTTCTTTCTAAATACTAACCCAGTTACAGTATCTTTATGGCCTTTGAAAGTGTGGACATGTTTTAAAGTGTTTGGATCCCAAACTTGAATGTTAGAAGACTGGTCTGAACTCACCAGAAATTTGGAATCTGTTGAAATTGCAACTGAAGTGATACTACCTTTTAAATAGTTTGCATGAGTTTTGTACGTCAAACAGCCAAGCTTCCTTTTGTCTTTAATACCCCACTTGATAATTGTCCCACATTTACTGCCTGAGAATGCTAGCTGAATGTCACTGCTGATACACACACACGTGAGAGTTAGTCGATGCTCTCTAGCACGAATCAGTCTACAATCACTGTCAGTGGGTACGACATAGTTGTCGGCTGCTTCTACTTTCAGCTTCCCTTTCTGCTCCAAGTAGTCCTTCTGTAACCGTTTTTCAACAACATCATCCACCTCTTTGAGCTCTGCTCTTTTTGCTTCTTCTTTTTCAATTTCTTCTAAATACTTCTTCGCCAGTCGAAGTTTCTTTTGCTCGGCAGTTTCATTATCACTTTCGGATTCCTCTGCATCAGAAAACTTTTTTATATCCAAGTCACTTTCAGAAGATTCGTGACCGTTTTTTAGGTTAGGAGCGTTTTGCCTCTTCGGGTTCTTTTTCTTAATTTTTTCTCCTTTTCTTTTGTGAACTTGTCTTGATTTACCTTTAAGAAAGAAAGACGTAGACATTTTTTGATAAAATTAAAGTAGTTTTATTCAAATAATAAAGTTTTAAATTTCGAGCAAAGTAGGTACTAGTACAGCACACGTTGGTTTGGTGACAAAAAATTACTGACAGTGACACTTTGTTTTGTTCAATTTACCCATATGGGCAGGCAAAAGATCAAGTCTATACAGCCACGTCTTGAGTATCTTTATTTGTATTTTTTTTTATTGTTTTCTTATTACATTACTTAAACAACTACACTACTAACCTAACTCATTGGAATACGAGGATGGTTCACATTTCAATGCTCTCACGGAAGCAGCACATTAGTAAGATTATTCCATCACACAATCACAACAATGACCACGGAAAACGAATTTAGAAAAGAAGGCTAACTTTTTCGGCTCGTTTCCCGCTCGAAAAATCCCAGACCGTGACACTCACACTGATGTTGTCAGTCAGTATTTTTTTTAAATAACGGCCTTAGACATGGTCTATCTATACAGCTTACTGATGGATATAAAAGACATGTCTACTTTTTGTATGGAGGCTGGTTTTTTATTCCAAGATATCACCATCCACCAACACACAATAAACGACATTTATCTTTAAGCTACAAAAATATTTAACATGTAAGTAATTTCAAACGCCTCCGTTTTTGAGAAAAAAAATGTTTTTTAATGTGGCATCAACATCATCCATTGATCACTCACTTATTTGTGCACCTACATATTTCTAAATAAAAAAATTCAAAGAACCACTCTACAATGCCTCTAAACAGCGTTCTTTTAAGCACACCAGCTAGCATTAAATTTTAAGAAAATGTTTTTATTCTAATCTAACTAATAACTTCAAATTGTATTTATCTTCAACCATAAAGTAACCAGTATACAGGCCCATAACGCTGTAGTTAAATTAAGTAATGACTGCTGGTAAAACAACTTGAGCGTTCAAAAGGATAAATAAGAAACGATGCTTCGAAACATATTTTTTATTGAATAAGTATTAAATCAAATTACATAGAATCCAGTGGCAGATGTCTTCCTATGTTTCTTCTTTCTTGATGAATTTTTAAAGAAAAGGTAATTAGCTAAACTTTTCCTACAAAAAAATTAATAAATCTAAAAAATTCATAATACTATGAAATGTACTTTTAATCATCTCATTCTGGTGGGGAGCAGGGAGGGTTATAGGTGATCCTGCTTCGTTACCGAGAAACCTAGAGAGGCGCGTTATCTGCAAATCACAGGAATCAGCACAGGAAACTGCCACAGCAAACAGGCCAGCGCACCACCGGCCTGCCAAACAAACGCTCATATTAGTGCAGAATCTGCAATCAGCCGGCCACTAGGTACCTATGCCCATCAAATTTACATGTACCTCCCCATAAAAATGAAGTATTGAATTTGAGCGACAAATGATAATATGATTTGAGTATTAAAAACAAGTGCGAATTTAAATGATGTTTTGCAATATTTGTTTTAAAAAGAGTAATTAATAAAAATAACATGGACATGAAATACTTCGCCATAGAAAAAGCCTAACGTATGCGTGTCTCGGTTTGTCAATAAGTATAAAAGTTTACTCATAACTTATGTACGGCAACAACGGCAAAACAGCAGTTGTCAGCAATCAGCAAACCCACCCTCCCCGCAAACCGCCTCGCTCCCCGCGTTCTCCACGCCCTGAGCATACCAACATTACAGTTAATATTACAAGTGTAATTGTTACAGTGATACATTTGTATTGAAACTTCCTTACAAGATAACACAATTTGGGGCAGAAGGCTGAATAAATAACATCAGAGGGTTTAACAGGTGCTCAACATTCAGGTTTCAAAATTTTATTATTTACTGTTGAATTACCAATTTGAATTACAAAAGCAAATTGGCCTGCTACTCAAAAATTATGCAGTACTAACATTGGATCTAAAATGTTACAAAGAACCAACTTCAGTTAGGTTTATTGAAGCTATTTACCACAATTATGTTGCAAGGCTGTCATAAATTATTTCCCAATTTAGCCCAATGTCCCTGGGATGTACATGATCTTCTCGATTTATATAGTACATATTACCTGAAATTACATAAGGCCATGTGCCTAGGTCCTAACTGGTAATTATTAATACATAATGTGACACAAATTGCACAATAATTTTAATTTTGAGAATTATATTAAGTTTTAGACAGCTCATATCTATAGAACAAGAACATAGTTATTGACAAGTACCTAGAACCTTATTGGATTTCATTGAGATGACAAGTAATTTGTTCTAACTAAAGTACTACACTCAATTACAAGGTTATCTTAATTGCAAATAAAAAGGAAATTGTTATGATAATATCTTAAAAATAACCTAAAGATTAAGAACTTAAATGTATAATTTGTTACATAAAATTTTTGCCACTATGTAAAACATAGTTAGGTCTTGGATGGCTAGTAAGTAAGTGTAGAGTTTTAGTACCTGGGCTGAAGGCTGCAGAATCTTGCAGTACAGCGCTTCAGCTATGAATTTGGTACCATCAACCTGTAAGGAAAATTATATTATGTATAACAAATATATTTATTAGGTGTACATGAATTATTTTAACTACTATGTAGTAGTAAATGTAAACAAAATATTAAGCTCACAACCATAATGAGTGCTATCCCTTTTTAATAGTAGGCAGAAAGGATCTTGACCAAAACTATAGAACCTCAGCCCACTTTGCGTCATTACAAAATGTTCGGATAAAATATATACAGTGGTGTGCATATAATTAAGAATGCTTTATGATTATTTCGCACTAAAAATTTTAAATGCTGAAATTTAGAGTGTTGTTTGCTTATGTAACATATTATAAATACAATTTAATAGTAAAATTATAGGGCTTTTTAATTGCAAAAGAAAACTGAAATTAATTAGTTGCTCACTGATAGTATAGTTATCAGTTTAGTATTACATAGTCATAATTTCAGTACACGGTAGGCTGAGCAAATAATTAAGAATGGTAGAAGTTTTGAAAAAACATTTAAAAAAAAATAATAGTCCGACTATTGCTATTATGAAATATCCAAATGTGTGTTTTTTTAAACAAATTGTGGTAGCATTAAATGCCTTGGAAAATTCCGGCATGTCACCACACAGACCGGTTAATAATTTGGTTATCAATTAGATAAACTCTGGTCCATTTGGCGACCAGGCTAGCCCAGGTCAGCCTGACGGTCGAAATAACATTTAACAGGCAGAGAGGTTTTATACGGGTTAATGTCATATTGGAATATTTAAATAACTGATAAATTTGCTTCCGCGTATCTGTTTTTATATGTATTACCTCATTTCAATCTAATGGGACCCATGACACAACCGGATATGTCTACTCCATACCTACCTTTATATTTCCCGCGCGCCTAAATAATGAAAATGGCGATAAAGCACGGGCGTCAGGAATATCAAGATCTCAGGTTTTTTTATCTGGTGGTAGTATGGCCCCATTAGACTGACGTATAAAAATCGATATGCAGAAGATAATTTATCAGTTATTTAGATATTCCAATACGACATTAACCCGTATAAAACGACTCAGTCTGTTAAATGATACTCCAACAGTCAGCTTGGCCTAGCCTAGGCAAGTCGCCAAACGTACGAGATCTTAACTAATCGATTACTAAATCATCAACAGGACTGTGTGGTGACATGCCGAAATCGTCCAATGCATTAAATGAAGATTTATATCTCTCTTTCTACTGAGACTTGCTTTGGCAGTTTTTGACAGCCAGACACACTAAAAACTCGCTAAATATGTCAAAACCATAATTTATTTAAAACCATGATTTTAGGAATTTCAGAAATAGCATTATTAAGATTATTAAATTATGCCAAATATTTTTTAAATCTTTGTACTGTTCTTTTATTTGCTCAGTCTCCTGTGTACTGTAACTATGACTAATACTAAACTGTCTAATATATTATTAGCAAGTAACTAATTAATTTCAGTTTTCTTTTGCAATTAAAATAGCCCTATAAGTGTACTATTAAATTGTATTTATAATATTTTACACAAGCAAACAATACTCTCAATTCCTGCATTTAAAGTGCAGAATTATTAGGAAGCATTCTTAATTCTATGCACACAACTGTAAATATATAAAAGAATACACACAAACTATATTTTTGAAAAAAAATTAAGGGTTTATGAGGAATTCAATGGAGAGATAAGGCATTTTGAGGTTATGTTTTGTGATTGCAGAGTTAATTTACCTCATTATCATTGCAATTATTAAAGTGTTACTTCTAAACCCCTATACATTAGATTATTTCAAAAATACCAGTGCAATTATAATTCAAAACAATTTTTGAAATATACTACAAAGACGCAATCTAGGCCTGGCTTTGGTCAATATCCATTGGGCGCAATCTCATGATGGTAAATGCCGATGTGGCCGTAGTTAAATGCTATATTTAAAAAAAAAACTTACCCACCACCTCAGTGTCTGGAGCGAGAGCGGGAACGGGAGTGGCTGCGCGAGCGGCCGCGGGAGCTCTTCGAGTCGGAGCGGGAGCGCGAGCGAGAGCGGGAGCGGCTGCGCGAGTACGAGCGCCTCCGCGAGCGGGATCTGGACCTGGATCGACGACGTGAACGAGACCGTGAACGGGAGTTGCTAAAAGAAATATCAACATTCTAAGCTACTGGACATTATAATGACACCAAAATTATGGACATCTTTCAATATTTCATGTTTATGTAACATTTACAAATATTACAACTTTAAATAAAAAACTAAATAATATAAAAAGAAGTTGAAAGATGTCTAAATCTTCATCTTCAAGCCAGGCACCTTTATGGGTGTCTGGTTGGTGAAGATTCAGGCAAGTCCCATACATTTCTCCTGCTACCAAAGAAAACTTATTGCAATTGTGTATGAAAGAAGTCCAAGATTTTAATGATTTTTTTACTGGCAGTACACAAATATGAATTATGCTCTCCACAGCACTGGAACTGCAAGCACCTGCTGGATCAGCTCGCCACTGAGGAACCACCCTTTAATAATATTTAGTCAGATTTCAAAACAACAGTGTATTTGAAATTTATGACATCAATTTCAGAAACACTGAATGACCCGTTGAGTTCAATAAACTAAAAGTAATGTTTTTCTGAATCATTTTTTTATTATTTGAAAGCATACAAGATTTAATTGTGTGGTAAAAGTATAAAAACAAGTGGTCACTATTCAGCAGCTGAAATTAAAAATACCACAGTTAGATGTTTCAAAAAATGTTGGGATTGGTATAAAAATTGAAAAACGAAATATTGTAAAAATAACGTTGAAACAAGAGTTATACCTTCTGCGGCGGTCGTAACGGCTTCTGTACGGCGATGATGGCCGACCGTACCTAGCCATCTGAACCCTGAGCTCCCTGCCATCCAACATGCGGCCATCCAGGGAGTCTAGCGCTTCTTCAGCATCGCGGCGGTCGTAGAATCTAAAAATTCAACATTCCATTCGTTGATTTGTCGTGAATCGTGAAGCCTTACGTGAACGTGGAGCATGGCATTTTTTACCGGCACATAAATTGACAGACTCGACATGCACAATATCTAAGTTACCATACCTGACGAATGCGAATCCTCTGCTTTCACGTGTATACCGATCTCGTGGTATGTAAATATCACCAACTTCACCACATCTCTCGAATACACGACGCAAATCCTCAGGCGTCGTGCGATACGTGAGATTATCCACCTTTAACGATACCATGCCGTCGATACGCGGCGGTGGTCTACCGTAACTCATTTTGTTGAATACTTAGTACTATTTAATTAAACGAAACACTTTTTCATAAAATAAATATCCACTCGCAAATGGCGTCGGAAATCTGAGAAACCGTTTTGTTGCACGCACGATAGTCACGAAACGAGAATTGCAGCAATATGGCGTCCGGAAAAGGATATCAGTGCTACCAACCTTTACCAAAATTTACCCCCAAGCTTTTTTCTGAAATTCCCTAAAAATCTCTTATAATATATCTAGGTACCTACTTATTTTGTACCTACATTGTTTTGTAAAGCTTTGTATAAAGTAAAACATTGTTTAAATATGAATGGCAATAAAGTAAGAAAGTAAAAAAACGGTTATTTAGAAAACTAAAAACTCGACTGCGTTTCTGTGTAATTGGAAATTAGAAAACCCTAAAACAAGAAAGAGGTCATACCTGGGTAAAATTGGTACCCATATTAAAAATTGTAGCAGTCCGGACCCATTCTAGAAATAGAGGCTTAGTGAATACCTCTATATTACATTGCAGATTACTCCAATCTACTGGCGGGACGGCTGACTTTCTAACATGGGTCCCGATCCCGACTGCTACAATTTTTAATATGGGTACCAATTTAACCTGGGTATGACTTCTTTCTTGTTTTAGAGGTTTTTAATTTCCAATTACACAGAAACGCAGTCGGGTTTCTAGTTTTTTAAATTACCGTTTTTTATTTTATTATTTTTAGTTTTATTATTCAAAACAAAACACCAGAATGCAAAAAATATTATAATTTTGAGATGTTCTCATTACTGGCTTTCATTTGATACCCATATTGCTATGCTAAGGAAAAAATCAATCCCCCCTCACCCCTTTATTTTCATTTGCGGGCGCCATTTTTAAAATTCATGTAGCTTATGTCACACTCACAATTTTGACAAACTCAACGACATATCATATGTCAAAAACTGCCCAGCCGTTTGGGCTGTAGGGCGTGCCAAACAATTATACATCATATACTTACATACATACATACTCTCGAAAAACAGAATCCTCCTTCCGCAGTCGGATAATAAATGAAAGTCAACACATACTTTGTTTCCAATTATACATCTTTTTATTAAAATCCCAAAAAAAACAGTCCCTAAAAAGGCCCTTTTTTGACCCATCTAGTCCCGAAATTTGGGGACAAAATCGCAAATTTGGCAACCGTAAAGGAAATGGCAGACTGGCCAAACCACAGATTATATAATATGGCCAAACTGCGGCAGACGGACCATTAGACAGACGCGTTAAGATTTTGTGTTACCATATAAATAATATTTTGAAACAACTATTAGGCTGCTTTTGACTACGCAAGATAGTGTACATCCGGTCGTCTGAGCCAGAGTCCTAGAGAGATCTTGCATATCTAGTCTGATAACGAATCGTAGGTGACGGCAATATACCAGGGTGTCATCGTTTGTGACGCAATAGTTTCTTTGAAAATTGAAAAAAAACGTGGCTCAGACAGCCAGACATTCACCTTTTTGGACACACTGGATCTCAACTTCCAGAGGGTTTCAGAGTCCCGTTTTTTATAAAAAGTTTAGTGAAGCATTATGTGACGGCATCTTAAGTAGTTTCATCCATTTTGGTGCAACAGTTTTCGAGATATCTTGAAAAACGTGTAGTCTGAACCAACTAGTTTTTCTCAATATTTCACGAAATAACACATTTTGGACTAATCTTTATGGATTATACTAATGTGACGCGTTATGTGAAGGCTCTCAACCAGATTTAAACCACCAAAACCCACGCGTTTAGGAGCTATTCTAAAAAGATTGATGGTTCAGACGGCCGGATGCTAGCTGTCTGAGCCTGCCAGTTCTACTACTACCAGGTGTTATACGTTAGCTGGAATATCATTTTATCCTTAGTGACGGCGATGGTAAATACGAATTTTGTTATGTGACGGCTCTATGTGCCGGCAAACAAAAGTTATAAGCATTTCAATTATTTTCCATACATTGATTCATTAGGGTAACCACTCAAGTACATGGAGTGAAAGAGGTCTGCATTGTGACCGCCTTTATTCCACACGTAATAAAAAGCTGTTTTCCTCGTGTGTGCTATACAAAAAGAAACAGAGGACGAGTTGCGGAAAATGTATGATTTTATCATTTCCTGCATCTCGTCAAGTCAACCGTAGGCATGTGGGACGAGTTGATGAATTACTTAATTTTCCATCCAAAACGAAATGAGGGACGACTTGTCGAATAAAGATATATAAATTTTCTGCATCTTGTCTCAAATGGGTCGGAAGCATGTAGGAAAAGTTGAAAAACTAATCTGAGTAAGATTATAATGTTATAACTAGCTAATTTCAGTTAGGTACTAGACTAGAGTATTTATACTCTGAAATTAGCGGTTATTTCAGAACAGTCACACTAAACCCAAAAAGTAATAATTATTACATTTTCCTTAATTGGCAAACTAGTTACCAACGTATATACGTATTTTAATAACAAGGCAATCAGCTTTTGTGAAACAGAGGCATTTTTCACTATATTGGTTTTTGTATTCCTATAAAAAGAGCGAAGTGTGGTTACCCTAATGAATCAATGTATGGAAAATAATTCAAAGGCTTATAACTTTTGTTTGCCGGCACATAGAGCCGTCACATAACAAAATTCGTATTCACCATCGCCGTCACTAAGGATAAAATGATATTCCAGCTACGTAGAACACCTGGAAGTAGTAGAAGAACTGGCTGGCTCAGACAGACAGCATCCGGCCGTCTGAACTATCAATCTTTTTAGAATAGCTCTCAAACGCGTGGGTTTTGGTGGTTCAAATCTGGTTGAGAACCGTCACATAACGCGTCACATTAGTATAATCCATAAAGATAAGTCCAAAATGTGTTATTTCGTGAAATATTGAGAAAAACTAGTTGGTTCAGACTACACGTTTTTCAAGATATCTCGAAAACTGTTGCACCAAAATGGATGAAACTACTTTAGATGCCGTCACATAATGCGTCACTAAACTTTTTTTTTTATCGGGGCTCTGAAACCCTCTGTTGATCCAGAGTGTTCAAAAATGTGAATTTCTGGCTGTCTGAGCCAGGTTTTTTAAAATTTTCAAAGAAACTATTGCGTCACAAACGATGACACCTTGGTATATTGCCGTCACCTACGATTCGTTTTCAATTTTATTTGTAACTTGGTTTGAAATGTTTTACATTGATATAGTGTTTTATAAACATTTTTGCAAAAATTTCGGTTTGTCTCGAAAAACAAATCGGATTCGTACAAAGAGTTTTAATATTTAGTAATGTGGAAAACAAGATCTAAGATGTTGTTCTGTGCAATTTTTTTTCAAAAATGTATTCATACATAGTTATAAAAAGCATCTGTGGGAACTTTCAGTCTGCCGTAAAATTATGATGACTTATTAAAAGATTTAAAAAGTTCAAACATTCGAGACTGATTGATAAGTCCAGAATTTTATTTAAATCTGAGACTAATTCAGGACATATTATGCTTCTGGTTGCATTTGTACAGTAAATACCAGATGTATAAATCATATTACTTAATTAATTTTCATAAAAACGAATCGACCATAACAAAAATAATTCAACAGTGCGTACGCGCGCGCCCGTCGGTTGTTGGCAGCCTACTGATTTACGCACCGCCGTCGGCGCGCTAGAGAGTAGGCTATTAACGCGCGCAAGTACATTGAGTGAGAGATGCCTGTTCTGGCTCAGACGGCCGGATAATACACCGCAAGATATATTACAAAGTTAGAGATTTGAAGCGAGGTATCCGGGAGGGTGAGCAAAGAAAGAAAAATAAATATTATTATTAATAGTGGTGGTTAAGCTTAATATTAACTATGGGATATATTAGAGTTATTATATCAATATTTACCCCCAAGCCCACCTATAATAATATTCCCGGCCCTAAACAATTTTTCGACGGAAATATTTGTAAAAATATTACATTTTCCAAGTATTATTAAGTATTAGATAAAATCGAACGCCGGCTTACTGGCGTAGCAATTTTTCTTCACGTCGATGCGTAGCAAGCATTGTATAAACTCCTCCGTAGCTCAGTTGGAAAGAGCATTCGCCCGGATAGCAAAGGGTTGTTGGTTCGGGTCCCACCGGATGACACGGTCGATCAATTTTTGTGTGCAAAGTACTTTAGTTTATACCACTGAAGAATTAATCACGAATTCATACGTTTGTAGATACTATCACTGGTACACGGCCATAATCATGTAAAGAAACTATAATAGCAATATATATGAATTTAATTATTTAATACAATAGAAAAACAAAAATTATAAAAAGGGTCTTTGAGATAAAACGTATGTGCGGGAAATTCAAAAATTACATTTTTGGCATGTGGTAGTGGTAGTTTTTTGGGGTTGATAAGGGATTTTTTGACAACTCAATATCTTAGTTTAATTTTTTGTTCATAGATGGCGCTATTTATGTAAGTTACATAAATATTGCGTTGAAACCATTAAGCATAAAACGAAAACAAATTACTTATTGTAATATTATGTGTACAGACATGTATTGGAAGTACTTACGTCAAAAAATAGCGAGTTTCAAATTGCAGTTAAAAATACAATTTAATGGACAAAAACGTCTTAATGAGTATTAAAAAACAATCTGTTAGTACGCGTGAATCAAAAACATGCTAAAGTGGCATAAATTACATACATAAAGGTGTGTGAACAAGTCCCAAAATTATAAACAGTGTGTACGGGTTTTGACTGGCATAAATTTATGGGCTATTAGATCATAAAATGTTATCGACAAAAAACCCCCATGTTGGGGGTCTTACTCCCCCGTCCTTCTAGAAATATCAGCCATTTTAATTATTTAAAAAAATGCTATTTTTATGGATTTGGAGGTCCTAAAAGTTATGAAAATAATTCATTTGGTATAAAAAATTATAGGTATAGCCTGACCAGAAATATGTCACTTTATATGACAACACTCGGTATACTCATACCAGCTCAGATTGGCAACTGAACATAAAAACACATATTTTTTATATGTTTACATCCATGTTAATTTTTAAGCCCGCTACCTAATGATAACAGATTCTGCGATAAAATAACACGACAGAACACTCGCAAATTAAGTACTTATTAAATTCAGTAGCATTTTGTATATTGGTCTTGAATTTTGGACTAAAACACTTATTATTTTTGCAAAACCACTAATGGGTAACAGAAACATTAATCCCTTGTTTTTCTAAATCATATTATTTATAATGTTATCATATAATTTATAGGAAATCTTAAATAATAATATCATGGACGAATGAACGTCCATGATAATATCCAAGTAGGGTTGAAATAAAGAAAATAAAGCTCAAACCAAGTATGTATTATAATCATTTTTCAAAATCGTTATTAAAAGATTCTTCGTAGTCATCAGTAGCCAATTTTCACTATACGCACTATATGACGTACCAAAAATTCATGATGACAACTATGTCAGTAATAAATTCAAAGAAACCGTAGTGATCACATAGACTTTCTAGTCGAAAAATACTATTAACACATGTTCAACCACTTTTCTTCTACGAAAACAAATAGTTCTTGGTATTATCACATAAAAATTGCACTTGGTCGAAAATTTGATTACGCGTCCACTTTGACACTAATCATTATGACAATTGATGACATGTCAGTGACGGTTTGAGGTTTCTGTTGCCAGTAAAAGAAATTAGTTCCAGTTGTTTACCGCAATATGGCGAGGTCCCATATATTCCTGGTCAGGCTATAACGCTATGGCCTATCGAGCGACATAAAGATCGATTAAAAATTATTAACTGTCAAAGAGGAATTAAAAAAAAAAAGTTTTTTGAACCTTTTACAAAATTAAACCCTAAAACCCTTTTTCCAGTCTTTTTAAAAAAAAAATTGTCAAAATTTTTATTGAAAAATGTCTAAAATTTGGTAAATAAAAGACCCTTAAATTATCGCAAGTCGAAACCGGGACCGGGAGGGACACCCTGTATTTTATCATGTATTGAGTATAGCGTTGGGTTTACTCCCCGGAATATTTCCAACTGTTGGGTTTATTCCCAAATTCGGGGAAAGTATGCGGAATATTTCCAATTCGGCGGGAAAATAGGGAAAATACTCAAAAGTGGACTAAAATGAATAAAATACGAGAATTTAGCTACTGAAACAATGGTTTTACGCCTGTAGCGCACCCTTACATAAAACCATAACAGCGGGAACACGCTAGTTTTGCCTGTTTGTCAGTTTTATTACACCAAACGTAAACTGCATGTTCTAATGCTTAGATTTATCTGAATCTTTTTTTCTTTGAGATTCGACGATCCTGTAGTATACTTCCTACTACTGTGTCCACGATGTCGCGAATTGGTGCAGAAATGTAGACGTTTGATAAGGATTGGAGAAATCTCGACATAAACAAACCGGGTTATAGTAAAATCTCTACATTAGAAACGGCAGTTTGGCTTCTGTTAAGTTTGAATATTTGAGGCAAGTGATAATAAAGTTAAATCTTCGTTATTAAAAACAAGAAATTCAGAAAATAAAACGTGTAGGTTTGTTTTCTTCGAGGTGTCTAGGTGAACATACTTTTAAAGTCCCGAGTGTGATAAGTGAGCTATCAACGGAATAGTACCTGTTCTACAGGTCAACCAGGCCACCCTCGCAGTTCTTTACAATTCAATTTCTTATGTAATGACCAATGAATATATAGGACAAATGAAGGCCGAGACTAAAGTAAAACATTATACTAGTGCTAAATTAAAAACTACGAGTCACAAAACGAGTAACTTTGTAGAGTGAAGTTAAGGTGAAATGTATCGTTACGTGTTGTTTGAGTATAGTGTGTGTGAGTGTGTGTTTGTGTGTGTGTGTGAGAGAGAGAGTGCATGTCCTGCCGGGAGAGCCGTGTGTATGAGAACGAAGCCAGAAAATAGTGATGTGATGTTAGGTTAAAAAATTTAACTTCACAAGTATCGACAGCAAAGTGGAACTGACCTACAACATCATTCCAAGGGGAATAAAATCTGTTCGGTTTCGTCATAGTCCAAAGACTTCAGGTAGTTGGTGACAACTTTCTTACATTTAGAGGGTACATAGCAAAATGTTCGTTTAATTTATTATAAAGGTTAGGACCTAGGAAACAGAAAAAATTGTGCGAGAAAGAAGTTCGCAGAGTGATTTTTGGGCAAACTGAGCCAGTTCGCCTTTTGCCTCTCTTCAGCTCAGGGTGATATTTTAATTGAGTGCTTTTTCAAGACAGCCCTGAGGAAGAAAGTTTGCCTTGCAGTAAGCACATCCCAGTCCTTGTGCAGGTTCCACAGTGGGGTAAAGAAAGGGAAGCCCAGCTGCGACCTTGAGTAGAGCTCGTTGCGCCCTTTCCACAGTTAAGAGGTGCGTCTTATCTGGACCACCCCAAACAGAAATACAATATTCTAGTAGAGAGTGACTCAGAGCGAAATAAACCGTCTTAATTACCCTACGATTAGCGACATTCTTAAGAGATTTAAACACAAAGATGAGTTTGCGCATTCTGACTGCAAGTAACTCAATGTGGGGCTTAAAGCTAAGTGTGTTATCTATTAACACTCCCAGGTATTTAGTGCATTCAGACCGTTGCAACTCTGGGCAAAGACACTCGTTTGGAAGGGATTGACCACAATTATGGGCTATAACACCATAAGTCGAGGATGGTAGATAATTTGACCTCATGGCAAATGGAACATATTTCGTCTTAGCAACGTTGAGGGTTAATACATTATGCCTTAACCAATTAGCAACCCTATTGAAGCCCTCCTGAGCGTTGGTCAAAGCTTCGTCTCAGGAATCCCCAAAGAACAACAACGACGTGTCGTCAGCAAAGGTATACATAGAGCCCTAATAAAGCTGGATCTGGATTATCATCGACCAGTACAAATTGGTGCCCATGGTTAACTCGGAATGGTCTGACAATTCCATCAATAGCAACTGCTTTATACATGCCTGCTGTCATGAAGCCTCGATACGGGATCAAAGGTGTTCCAGCTCCAATCATAATACCACCCTCAAAAGGACACCGATTTCCCGCCTTGCTGAACTGTTCCTGTGGCAGTTCTTTGCCTTTCACAGTCTCCTGGTCTTCTCGAGACATGGACACGTCCGTTGTCTGGATGACTACTGATTCGCGATTCGTCAACGAAAAGACAGTTTTGCTAAATGTTTTCTTCTTCATCTTCTTCATTCTGCCGAAGCCTAGCCTACTCCAATCTCTGTCGTTGACGTTGAGAGGCGCTCGCCAATACCTCTGTGCTCGTAATCCAGCCTGGTGCAAGCAACTCAGAATGTTCTAAGTGCTAACTTCAAGCCCAGAGGCGGCCCGAACTTCTGCTTTTACTTTAGTAGCGTGGATTGTTGGGCACAACATCATCGACATCGTGGGCACAGTAATAGGAATTATACTACAGGATCGTCGAATCTCAAAGAAAAAAAGACCCAGATAAATCTAAGCATTACAACATGCAGTTTACGTTTGGTGTAATAAAACTGACAAACAGGCAAAACTAGCGTGGTCCCGCTGTTATGGTTTTATGTAAGGGTGTGCTACAGGCATAAAACCATTGTTACAGCAGCTAAATTCTCGCATTTTATTAATTTAAGTCCACTTTTGAGTATTTTCCCGCCGAATTGGAATATTTCCGAATCTTTCCGTTTTTTCCCATACTTTCCCGTATTTTTCTTTTCCATCCCATTTTTTTCTTTCCCTTGCCCATCGCTAATTGAGTATAATAGGTCAGCCCTATCATATTCAACCACACCACACACACACACACTCACTCGCAAAATAACACACACACACACACACACTATTTGGGGCTCCAGGGCGTAATTTGTAAATTAAAAATATTTTCGACATTGAACAAAATTATTATGACATTTATTGAGAGAATAAAAACATAAGATACCCTAAAATGGAGTGCAAACAAATAAACGTTCCGTTTTACAGAGTAAGATGTAAATGGTCTGATATAACACAGGTTGAGTGCACCGTGCACCACAGATTAGCTATTAGCGTGCACCCGAACACACACTTACACACACACAAAATGCATACCTACACATTTATTTACTTATATTAAATATTAACTTGCTTATGATTTTGTTATAACTAGGTAGGTATTTGGTCTTATAGCATGTTATGTATGTATGTTTTTTTATACTAACTTTATTTTAGTCCATCATAATACAACTTCGAAAAATCCCGATCAAAGTAAAGGTGGTGGAGGAGGACGGATAACTAAATCATAACACCACCTAAGAACACCACCATCGCTTTGGGGCTTATGTGATCTGAAAGGTCATAGGTCAGGGTCTCGGTTGGTTTCGGTCGTTCCATGTTCTTTTTCTGGTTGCCATAGAGACTGTTATTAAGTAAATAAAAACTATTTATAATTAAGATTTTGTTTTATTTTTAAGTTTTATGTCTTATTGTCTTATGTCAAAAAAATTAAGTGAAATATTATGTCATCAGGATACACATAAAATTCGTGTTTACATTTAGTAATTTCAAAATTATAAGCCATGACTGGGGTAAAACAAGTCAGGAACAAAAAATTACTTCCAGATTTGCGCAAGGAAGGTGAACTGACGAAGGATATAGTACTTACCACTAAAGAGAAACATGGTGTTCCCACTGGATCCAGACTGTTTTCCCACCACACTTTGGCAAGTGTCAGGAAGTTGAGCTTTTTCCACCCTTTCTTGTGAGTCCTTCTTAAGTATTTACTATCACCTAAGTAGTTACTTATCTACCTATGCTATAAGCCGCACGCAGAAGGTTTGCCGATAACGTCATAATAGGTATAGCCACATGAATAGCTTTCATAGTAATTATTGGCACCTCCTGCGGGCACTTTTAAACACTGAATAGCCATTCCATGCCCTATGCCCTGAGGTGGTAAAGGAACCTACATACCTTTACCAATACTCGATAAAAAAAGGTAACATCGTGTGTGCACATTTTTTAAAAAAAAAAACAAGTAACTTATAACCATAATTTTGTCATTAAACATTAAGTAGGTTTATTGTGTAAGGTGTGTGTATATTAATTTTAAGTGATAGGTAACTTAATCAATCTACACGTGTATCTATTTGTGAATCTTTAAATCATCATCATCATAGTTGTGATCAATGGACACCAGTCAGATTCAACACCGATTACTTCTGGAGTGCCGCAAGGGTCAATTCATGGCCCTTTACTGTTTTTTATTATTTAGCAATCAACGATACCTATCGATGAACGTTTCTTACTAAATTTATGCGGAAGAGCTCAAATTATATCGTATTATTAACTTTTACTACGAAATTGTCTCCTAGTTATCATGTTATAATACTTTATATGGGTATAACCCTGTCCACTAAATTAATTAACTCTCTATAATCATGTTGCAAACATTTATAACAAGGCCATAAAATTTTTGGTAGTTAGTACTATAAGCTCTCATTAAGTAATCTGCTGTGGTTATTGTGGTTGATGTCACAGTTTTAAGTAATGTTTGAGAGTTTAAGCAATGGATTACACGTGGAGGGCGACAATGATAGGTGGAAAATCAGTCAGGTCTGAGCCCTTATAGCTAGGTACTTGCCACATCAGCTTTCTGGGTTCAGGTATCACTTCACAGGCCACAATCACTCGAAATGTCTGTAAGGAGCTTCACAGGATACACACGCGGCGAAAGCGCTCTGGTCAGTCTAGTACATGTGTCATAGGGAACGTCTCGATGTCGACTCCATGTCCGGGGTTCTCACGGTACGTTTTAAACAAATAAAAATAAGGCAGGTATGCGTGTGAGTGTGCGCGGCGTAGTATCAATAGGGTACACAAACAAATCAAAATATTGTAGTAAACATATCGCCCGCCCTAAATACGTCAAGTGTTTACGAGAAGGTTAGGAAGCTAAGTAATGGAAGTTCACTGGACAGGAAGACGAACTAATTTCGTCAAAGATCTCTTTAGGCTACCGGTAGGAGTTTTAACATCCACCACACGAACGAACGAACTTGGTCTTGGCCAGGGTATAAATTAATAATGCGTCCACGACGCCACTGCAAAGGGGGAAGGTTGTCATCTTTTATGAGTACTAGCTCACCCACTTTAGGAGGATCACAAGGAGTGGTCCATTTATTTCTAATTTGTAATGTATTTAAGTATTCTAAATGCCAGCGAGACCAAAAGTGCTTGGCAATTTGTTGGATTAGCTGAAACCGTGTAAGGCGATGCAATTTTACGTCTTTATAAGGGTACTCCGGAAGTGCAGTTAAGGGTTGTCCAATTAAGAAATGGCCGGGAGTTAACACTTCGACATCATTAGGGTCCGGAGAAAGTGGGCACAATGGGCGTGAATTTGAAACTGCTTCAATTTTAGCAAAAACAGTAGTGAGCTCTTCAAATGTAAGGGGGGTATCGCCTACTACTCGTTTTAGGTGCGATTTCGCCGATTTAACCGCAGCTTCAAAAAGACCTCCCCAATGAGGGCAAACAGGAGGATCGAAAACCCAGGATATGTTCCGCTTTGAAAGCTCAGAACCAATAGCCGCCTGGTTTTGAGACAGGAAACACTCTAACTCCTTCAGGTAATTGTTAGCACCGATGTGATTTCGACCGCAATCAGATCGGATTAGGCGAGGTACACCACGACGCGACACGAATCGGGAAAAGGCCGCAATGAAGGCTTCAGTAGTTAGGTCTGACACAACCTCAAGGTGAAAGGCTTTAGTAGAAAGGCAGACAAATACACACAGGTAACTTTTCCCTAACCTTTTGTTACTATAGGCCTGGACTTTGGTAAAAAAGGGTCCTGCAAAATCGGTACCTACACCGTCAAACGGTCTAGCAGCCGTGACGCGGTCTTTAGGTAGGTCACCCATGATGGGTTGAGATACAGCCGCCTTGAGACGATAACAGGGAAGGCATTTAAATATCACATGCTGAATAGCTCTGCGTGCCGACAGGATCCAAAACTCTCTATTTAACATGGCAAGAATTGCATTAACACCTGCATGAGCATTCTCGCGATGGTAATGTGAAATAAGGATGTTCACGAAATTACCATCCGCAGAAGAAGGGGATGGCGCGCATCAAAGGATAGATCGGAGTTTCGTAATCGGCCTCCAACTCGAATTAGGTCTCCGTCATCCAGAAATAAATTTAATTTTCTCAGGGAGTTAGTGATAGGATCGCCACGCCGTAAGCGATCAAGTTCATCAGAAAAGAAGGTAAATTGAACAATTTTCACTAAAAACAAAAGGGAATCTCTCCGTTCCTCAGGGCTCAGGTAGGACGAGTAAGATTTAGGAAATAAAAACCGCCTTAGGTAACAAGTCACGTTTAAGAATGAGGGATCCGGGGTAGGTACATCGGCAGAGACTACTAAACAACGTAGTCCAGGGAGATCACTACTTAAGTTAGGTTCCGAAATACCGGGCCAGTTGTCAGGAGACTGCGTCAACCACAAAGGTGAAAACCAAAGGGAGTGGTCGATCAGTCGGGTGACTGACATATCTCTCGATGCACAGTCACTAGGGTTCATGTAGCCTGGGACGTGCCTCCATTCACTAGATGTAGGACTATTATTAATCTGGGAGACACGATTAGCCTCAAAAGTCTGAAGGAGGTGAGGAGTGGTTTTTAACCAACACAACACGATTTTACTATCCGGACTTAAAAAATCCATGATGAGGGATAATGTTCCCGGGTCGAGTCATATGAAGAAAGGGACATATGGTTTAGGTCAAGGTACTCGCGCATAAAGGAAATATATTTCTCTCGAAAATTAGGATTGGCTTGCAAACGCTTCTCAAGATTATGGAATCGCCGTAAGGCATTGGTTTTTGAATCACCGAGAGGTGGACGAT
Organism: Pyrausta nigrata; assembly: GCA_949316185.1. NCBI lineage: Eukaryota > Metazoa > Arthropoda > Insecta > Lepidoptera > Crambidae > Pyrausta > Pyrausta nigrata. Next base: position 4,432,920 of record OX438943.1, read on the forward strand.
CATGAAGAAAAGGGAGTCTAACCATAAATCGACCATCGCTTTCACGAGTGGTAGTTGCTTTAAAAAGGTTTCACACTCTATATCCAAGGGGTTCGCAACTGGAGATTGGGGGGCCTCTTCGATTTTCCAGAATTTTTCAACTATTTGGGACAGCGAGACTCCAGTCATGGGGGGTTCCAAATCAGTAAATCCTCCATAAACAGGACCACACAGGACATAACCAAATATCGTCGAGATAGCAGTAAGGCCATCAGGGGACACAAACACTCGGACCTTAAAGGGCGACCAATGACCTCAGCTCCAAGAAGTACACTTATAGTAAAATAAAGGGTCAGCAAGAGGCAGGTGCTTAGTACAGGTAATTACACTTTTAGGTAAGTCTACCTCTGGGAGGGTACCAGCAATCACATCAACAACTATTGCACTGGTAAAGATTTCTGGAAAGGCAGAATTAACTGGCTTAAATGAAAAGGATACAATGCCCGGGGAATTAATTGCTTGAACATTACCTATTCCACGAACAGGAACTGGAGAAGGAATGATAGGTAAGTTCATGTGGTCAACAACAAGCTCAGTAGTAAGAAGGCAGCCCTGAGCACCAGTGTCACATAAGGCACGCGCCTCCACATAATATCCAGACGAGGTTTTAACATGAATCAAGGCCGTAGGTAAAAGAACGAGAGAATTGCGAGGTAAAGATGTAAAAGCGGGTATGGAAGGGGGGCTATCTAGTCAGAATTGTGGGGCCTCATTGTACTTATGATGAAATGCACGTTCATCTTGGGTTCTTTGACCTAGAGGGGCATTATAAGTACGGTTACCGCTGGGTGCACGTGGGGATCGCCCGCCCGAACGGGGAGGTGATGCTCTACGGGAATCACGAGGTGGCGGGGTACGAACACGGTGCCATTCAGTACGTGGGGGTGACACACGGTCTGTTAAGTGACTTTGTGGAGATTGCCGCGGTTGGTTAGAAGCTAAGGCTGCGACGTCTCGGTATGAGCGCTCGCGGACGTAATTCACAGGAGAGGAGTCATCATAACACAGTGATTTGTGATGACTGGAACGGTGGCACGTACGGCAGCGATAATTTCGCGTGCATTGGGATATGGAGTGTTTATCCAAGCATCGATAGCACAGTCGGGCTTCTTTTACAAAGGTAACACGTTGACGTGTAGGAAGGCGAATAAAATCGGGACATTCGCGTAAGTAATGCGAAGTACTATTACAAAGGTGACATTTAGATGTCGTCGCAAAAGTAACAAAGGCTCTCGCAGGAGGTGGGGAACGCGCGTTAGGTTTAGGCAAACGAGGGGAGCTTACAGTAGGGGGGGTAGTAGTGTCAATGACAGAAGCACTACCTACTTTATCGTGGTGCCTACATTTCACCTCAAGAAAGGTGAATAAGATGATCAAAAGTAGGGAGGTGATTAGGATTATCGTCATAACGACGTTCAAATCTCGATTTTAACTCTGAAGGCAGTTTAGCAAGGCATAAGTGAACTAATAGGTATGACCAATGTTTAACAGGAAGTTCCAATCTCTCTAAGCATCGATAAGTCGAAAGCAGCGGGTTCAGGAACGACACACGTAACCCGGAAAGTTTAGGCGTTATAATAGGGAGCATCATTATTTGAGCTATGTGGGTATCCGCTAAAACACGAAGGTTATGGTACCTACGTTTTAGGAGGTCACGGGCTACGGGGTAATTGCCCGCCTCAATCTTGAGGTGTTGTATCAATCGACGAGGTTCATTCGATAAGGCTCCCACTAAATAGTGTAGCTTCAAATTCGGGGTAAGGCTAGGCTGGTTGTCCACCACGCTATCAAACTGGTCTATAAAACTGATCCAACTATCGGGACGGCCATCAAACTTAGGTATAGGTAGGTCAGGCAATTTACTAGCCGGGCTATCAATAGCCAGGGATTTATTCTCCTTGAAGGGGGTGCTAGTACGGGACGTCTCAAATTGGTGAGGTCGTATTACGTCTAACTTAATTTTTAAGTCGTCTACTTTGTCCCTTACTACGCGCATCTCGTTCTTAACTTGCACATATTCTTGTTCATAAATCGCAGGATCGAGATTACCTAACAGCTTGGAACAAGCGGCAGAAAACTTATCGCACATAAGCGGCAGGTCGGAAAGACGCGCTCGCATACGATTGGAGGAAAAGGTCTCAAGAACTCGGTGGGAATCATCAACCCAGTCACTAATATAACGGAGTTCACTAATAGCTTCACGGTATTCAGCTGTATCCGTGTAAAGTACGGCCCTTACGGTCTCGTTGCCGGTTTCGGTATCCGACATTTTATTTACTTTAAATCGCAAGAAACAAGGTAGGTAAATTAAACTCACAAAAGATTCCAATAGGATGCGTAAAGGAACAAATAGTAAGGGACGGCACAGATGCACCGGGTATAGCAAACGTAACTCGTAAACAACTCGCACGCGGTCACGCGGTAATGGCGTGATCAATAGGGAAACAAAGCGCTCGCGCACCTCACTTGCACTCAAAGGGTAGGTAATTAACGCGCTAATCGATTTATTCGACACTTATGTAAAAGGGGGTTGTACTCGAATGGTATTAAGGAATTTACTATAAATAGGTTAGGTATATGACGAGACGTTTTGTTCAAATTACAAAGGAAAGTAGCAAATAAATAACTCTCAATTAAACAAATTACGTTACTAATAAGGGGTCCTATTAAAAAAACTACGCTCTGCTACCAAAATGTTTGAGAGTTTAGGCAGTGGATTACACGTGGAGGGCGACAGTGATAGGTGGAAAATCAGTCAGGTGTGAGCACTTATAGCTAGGTACTTGCCACATCAGCTTTCAGGGGTTCAGGTATCACTTCACAGGCCACAATCACTCGAAATGTCTGTAAGGAGCTTCACAGGGATACACACGCGGCGAAAGCGCTCTGGTCAGTCTAGTACATGTGTCATAGGGAACGTCTCGATGTCGACTCGATCTTCGGGGTTCTCACGGTACGTTTTAAACAAATAAAAATAAAATAAGGCAGGTATGCGTTTGAGTGTGCGCGGCGTAGTATCAATAGGGTACACAAACAAATCAAAATATTGTAGTAAACAAGTAATATAAGTCATAAAAGCTTGTTCTAATGTGATGTTGTTTGATAACTCAAATAAATGAAAAAAAAAAACATATATTACGTAATAACATGGGTAATAATCATAACACATGATTTTAAAGTCACAACAATGAATGAGAACTATAACCATGCTATAACGTACTAATTGTATGGGAGTGTTTAATGTCAAAATTTTGAGTATTTCTCGTTCTATTTTACCAAGTTATTAATGTCATATTATGTCCTTATTATGTAGGTACCTAACGTACACTTTCGATATTAGTTCAAAGTGTTTTTATTTATCTGTAATCGTTAGGGAATAATCGCCTGTGCATGTAGACGTAACGATTACACTGTCTGGGTATACGTTCATAAGCACATGTTGATGATACACAAAGTCTTAAAATTAACATTGGGAACTTACAGTTTACCTGAAGACAGCCTAGATTTGATCCTAACAGCTACCTATAATCATTCTACGGAGAAGTTTGCCGATAAGGAGGATTTGTACATGCAACCCGAAACGATAGGTTGTGAGACCTGGCGCCGACTTAGAAACACAAATGATAAACTTCCTCCGACTTCTGTACCTATGGTAAGTATGACTCGAGATGTCCTGCCTGGTGCCAGAATGTATAATAGTAGTTGCAACTCTAGGTATATTAAAAACCTTTATTCGTCTCTAGTTAGCGATGGGCGATTGTTCGTAAAAATAATCGAATGAATCGACAATCGACCATTCGAACTATCGAATGTCGATTTAGTAATTCAGAAAAATAATAATCGAATAATAATCGACAATCGTATGATAATCTATACTCGGTCCTTCGATGCATTCGATTGAATTGCCGCGACAGGCCAGGCAGCGAACGAATGATTAATCGACGCGACGAATGACGATTCATTCGTTAGTAGTACGGCCTGCGCACCGCGCGCTCCGGTATTGCTCGCCGCCACATAACAGAAAAATGAGTAGAAATAGCATCCTCGCATATTACTATGAAAACCAGTGTAACCAAACTAACACATTTGTAATAATATCACATTATGACCCTTACAAAAAATATAAGGTTGTGATTGATAATTTTTAGCGATGACGAAAGAGCTTAAAATACAAATTCGATTAAATGAGTCCCATTTTTATTATTAAGCCAATAAGGTCCTAAGTTGTGCTTTCCTGATTCTAATGTGCTTTTATATTTTGTTATTCTACTCCCTACTAGATGTCTCTTTTTAGACATGCTATTCCCTATTACGATGCATTAAGGTCCATAATTGTGGCTGCCGCTCATTTTCCTTGCTTTTAAATACCAAATAGTTTTGCCACTCAACGCCAGATGGAGCCACAAGCTAGAGAAGTTTCCTGTCAAAATTAAGGATAGTCGTGTAGGAAAAGGTACCTACACGATAAACTGAACAAAAAGTATCGATCTAGCTAGACATCAAATTTTGTTCCGGAAATAAAATGTATGCCCATCGCAACAAAGAATAAGCGATTAAGATAACTTTATTAATTTGGCAGTAATATTCGTAGAACTTGTTTGTTGAATAATTTTATTATAATACAAAATCCTTAAATTATCTTAAGTGACTAAAACGAAGTAGATAACGACGATGCGAAACCCATAATGCGTTAATCCGATTCGCACTTGGCCGGTTTTTTCTCATTACGGGATTAAAATCATCATAATTTAACGTTTTACAGATTAATTTCATAATTTATATTAAACATTTTAACCTGATGACGTTGCGAATCCTTTGATAATTAATTAGGTACCTAGAAGTAAAGTAATCCGTAAATTGTGTTGAAAGTAGTGACTAGTAAGAAAATAGTTCCAATTTCGATTAAAATAAACTTATCGATATTTTAACGTGCGCTCGTTAAAATATCGCATCCCTAAACGAGTAGCGTGTGGAATTAATACGCAATTAGGTAACGCTAACGGTACAAATTAAGTTTAGACCTTATCACCTTTGTGGTGGATTGGTTTTAGATTGTAATTTAAACCAATTGCTATAATGTGCAAATTTTCCAATTTCTTTTAAAATAACGTGATAAATTCCTTAATTATGGTATGTTTCTCCTCTTTTTGATACATTTGTTGTTTTACTGTTGTTTTTCCGTACAAAAATTATACAATTTAGCATTTTTAAGATTTTCGTCAATATTTGAAGGCGGCAGCATCCTGTCGCAACTGTCGCCGACTAAAGCGCGTGAAAAGGGGCGGGGACATCACATGCGCTAAGCTCATCGCATGTGAGATACGCGGATCACGCCCACTTACGATTTCTACTCGTTTTTTCTGTTCTGTGCTCGACGCATTATCGAAGGATAATCGAATGACTGCGGTTGCTTATCGAATACATTAGATTACAGGGACCATTCAAATAATTCGATTAATTTTGTAAGAATCGCCCATCGCTATCTCTAGTAGTGTTTGTACTGATATAAGCAGGTAAAGCGTAATAAATTACTTAGCTTTCGGACCATATTACTTAGTAGACCAAGTTACTTACTGCACTGTGATCTGCTGCAGACGATGCACCATGTTTTTGTGAGATTGATTGATAAAATGTGTGCTGGATTTAATCATGACAATACATACTCCATAAATCTTTGATTAATAAAAATACATTTATTTATTTAAGCTTTATTGCACAACTGAAAAAAATTGTACAAAGGGCGGACCTAATGCCAAGTGGCATTCTCTACCAGTCATACATTTTTGGGCTAAGCAGATATGAATGGTGGATGAATACATAATAATTTTCGGAGCCAAAAGTCAAGACTTGTTTTGCTGTCTCCAATATTTAGTATCACATGACACTTTTAAGGATTATAACAAGGCTCCGCCATTATGAGTAACTAATAAAGTTAATATACCTTTTATTTCATGGAGTACCTCGTCCTTAGTGGAGCAGCCGATCCCATTAGCGTTTAGGGGACACTCCTTGGACGAGTAACAAAGGAACGTGCATGAGTTACGTGCACTCTACAGTCCACACCGAATGTTCGAACTGAGTGTGAACAACGTCCACGCGGCGCGCGCACATTACCAGACGAACGCCGATAGGACGGCTAAGGAACGCTCATATCCACCTAATTTATGACTCAGTACACGTGATAAATAATTATTTTAAGTACACGACTTAAGTACCAATATGTAATAATAAATAAATTGTTCCAACAAACACACCAATTACCTAGCCTCATACTAAGCGTGAGCTTGTGCTATGGTGACTAGGATAACGGATAGACATACTTAAATACATTTATAAATATCCATGACTTAGGTACAAATGCTCGTGCTCATCACACATACATTTGCCCCTTGCGGGATTCGAACCCGCAACCGCCTGGTTTAGAAGTCCGTGGCGCGAACCACTACACCAAGACGGTCCTCCTCCTTCCTCCAAGTCGTAAACCGGCATATTATTCCGTCCAGGGTCACCCAATGAAGCGAGGCGGCATCCACGAGCACCGGTCTCCGTTCAGCGTGAAGCTGATGAACTCCGGGGTGCACTCGTCGCAGACCAACCCAGGATACAGCAGGCAGCCCGCTGGCGGCGCCATCTTCTTCTACTAAAGCATTAAATTTGTTGACTTAGCAACACTCATAATGCTAAGCAAAAATCAATATCAATAGCTTTCATGGTCACCATTTCTTATTTTTTATTGGTCATCATAAGGCACATGTTTTATTTGTCTTGGAGTTTCTTTGACTCATCAATTACATATAAAGTTTATTTTTCTTTTATACTAGTTTTATACTTACCTTTTTGTAAATACGCGGACGTTGTTTAGGTTAGGTTGGTGGTCGTCATTTTGTTTAGTTCGTTGTTCCGAAGTTCGGGGTTATTTAAGTTTCGTCGTATTTAATGTGTTCGTAATCGTCACGCATGTATCGCTATCTTGTCCTTCAATATACAATTTTGATTCAAACTGATTTTTTAATTTAAAAAGGATTAACTTTTTGTAGTTACCTTAAATCCTCCCTAGGAAACTGTAAAGTATTTTTCACGGCTGCTCGAAAACTTTAAATTACAATAGGACTTGTAAATCGTTAAAGTGCCATATTGCTTCCCTTGGCACGTCATAACGTTTAGATTTACCACTTGTATTAGCAAGGTAATGTGTTTTAAATTTGGAGTTAGGATCTGTAAAAATATACTTAGTACCTAATCTGGAGATTGGAACTGATTCAGCTTTAGTTTGTGCAATGACTACATACCTTACTTACTAGGAAAACGGATAGACTTAATGTAGGTTACATACTTTTATAAACATCCATGATGTACTACAAATCATTCATCACACACAAACCTTGCGGGATTAGAACCAGCAACCTCTGGTATTGAAGTGAGGGCGGACAGCTTTTTTCGAAAGATAAGACCTTGTACTATTATTTATTCTGTGCCAAGACGGTCGTCAATTTTTTTAGACAGAGTCTATCTTCTATACATACATATGTATTCTATATATATATGTCTTCTATATATATATATATATATATATATATGTGTTTATTATATAATAAAACTGTAGAAGATGTTCTGTACATTGATTTAAAAAAAATACTCAAGGCTTAGTTTAGGGGGTCAGTAGAGTAGTGAAAAATATAATCGGGAAATAAAATACAAACAACTTTTGAATAAGGTCGTCCTTTTTTAAAACATTGTTAGATACTTACTATATCGAAGCAAAATACAAATAAAACCTATTTTCATTACGAACTGGCACGCTAGAAGATAACATCAGTCATATTTTATGTTACTCTTCATAAATAATGTTGACACCAAAGTTGACACAAAAATCATTTTTTAAAAGTCACCACTACACTAGAAAATTTACTCAAAAAATTTGATTTAATTATGTAAAGTTTTGTAGTTTCTGTACAGTGTTAAAAACGTTAAGTAAATAATAATCTAATAAAAACTTTAATGAATGGATTTCTTGGATTCCATAGGTAAGATACAAATCATTCATCTAACAGATTTACTACCATAGCCAGCGCAAATCAACAGCCCCTATTACATGTTACTTACTACTTTGTTATCCATGGGTATTAACATTTTACTATTTTGTTATTCGTACAGATTTGATATCGAAAGAAAGTAAGTCCAATCGTGTACGATCCTGGTACTTGTATGAACAGTTCAAGTCCCTCGAGAGAAACCAGTTGGACGCAGCTCAAAAGCTAAAGGACCGGTCCTACCAAGACCGGATCTTGCGCCAGGAGCTAAGCGAGCGGAGGGCTCGCCGGAAACTCTACGATCAGTACGGCGTATCTCACAGCGAGTCTCATATCATCAAGAAGAGCGCAACAGAGGGCAACGAGACATCTGTCAGCGCTAGCACTGATGATTTCTTTGAGAGCTTTTGCGAGCTACAAGAGGATGAGAGATCAAGCGAGGGAGGTGAGCGCGACACAGATACTGAAGATGCGTACAGTCAAGACGACTCGCAGACTGGAAAACGCTACCTCGACGAGTTCAAAAGCTTAGAGAACATCAAAGACGACCAGAGCTTCGCAGACAGCGTGGATAGCGTCGTCAAAAACTGCAAACTCAATGACGATTTCGCAGAAGATCTGGGAGAGGAGTTTAATCTTGTTAACAAGAGCATCGCTGAAGAGATTACACAACAGTTTGAAACGGTAAAGGAAAACATACAATGCTTAGAAAAGTATTCAAAATTTTACGGTGAGGATAAGATATCTGAAGCCGACAGTTCAGAAACCGTGACAGAGTGCGACTTGAAGAAGTCACTGTGCCACAACCGAGAGAGCGATGTCAATCTGTGTAATATGTGGTCCAAATTGGTTTCGTTTGCGTACCAAGTTACTCAATTGAATCACGGTAAAGATACTTTTCTCACTGTCTTTAAATATAATGACTAATATTTCTGCTACTCTTCTTGCCGAAAGACTGTAGTAAGCTGTTTTGTTATTGTACAGGTAATTGCTACTACGACTACAGTTCCCAGTTCCTAACTTCTGTGTTGGCTTTTGATGTGTTATGGAGAGGTGTCAATAGAATGTGTGAGTGATTTAAAAATTATCCAAAGTGTGACCATTGACAAGCGTTGTATTGTAGCTTGTACTATATTTTAAGTTTCACGTTAGCCGTTAAACCGGTAACTTAATTCTAGGTCATATTTTGCAGCCCTACGTTTCACCAATAAAATTTGCTACTGATGACTCGGACGCCTCAACCGCCAGCTACAAAAGGACTAAGAGAAAGAAGACACCAAATAAAAAAAAAACAAGGAAACCTGTTGTAAATCAGGTGGGATTATTAATGAACGATAGGTTCCGATTTAAGGAATCGCTTTATTCAAAGACAGGCTATTAAATCAACATTTTCTCCATTGCAGAAAAACCCACGATGTGAATGTCAGAAGAGATGCAAAGCGCGGTCCCGGTATTTTTCGGATGATTATTGGAGTAATTTGTCTAAGCATAGTTTTGGACTTAGGAGAAAAGTTGAAAGCAGAGTCAGTGAGCCCTGGCGCAGTCTTACAAAATTTCCGGCATGTAAGGATGACCTGAGCGAAAAGTCTTCGGATAGCTTTTGGCCAACGTTTTCGACTAATAAATTGACCGACGAATGTCTCTGCCAAGCCAAAGTGGTTAATCCTATGTTAAAAATTAGTCAGTACATTGAAAAATTGATAAATGATATTGATGAATGACAAAATATGTAAAATTAGTTTAGTTTATCAGTTTATTTGTTTGTGATAAATGCATCCAATTTCATTTCGTTGTTTTAATAAAGAGCTACATACCAAAAATCTTGTCAGCATCAAGATGGCGGGACCAAGCTTCCGATTCAAAATGTTTCATATCAGGGTATTAGTGCATCATTTGTACCATTTGTACCCTGACCTAGACGTTTGTACATCTGAAGACAAAAACGGCACATCGACATTTTTCTGGTCCCGCCATTAAGACGTCAAAGTGGCGGGACCAACTTGAAGCGCTGCACACACAACCATAATTCATTAAACTCGATTACCTAGTACTGCATTTGTTCTTCCTATATACCGTACTGTTTTCTTGGTTGCAATAACTGGATTAAAGTAATGAAATCAAAACGCTCATCCCGCCATTTTGACGTATCTGTAAATTGGTGCTTTCATATCAAAGTCGCTAAATCACACAAAAATACACATAACAAGACTTTGTACTAGCTGGGTACATGATCGTGATGTTTGTCTCAGATTTCTCAGGCCCGGTTTCCACCAAAGCGGAGAGGAGAGGAGATGGTAGGAGATGTGCTGCAAAGCTGGCAGGTTATTTCCACCAAAGCGGAGAGGAGAGGAGAGGAGATGGGAGGAGCTTTGTGTAGCAGAGATATGAGCTGTGAGAGACCGAAACCAGTCAAGCTCTGTCTACGAAAGGAAGACGTCATGTCGTTACAAAAGTTATATCTTAATTTGCTTGAGGAAGAAGAATTAGAGGTTGAAGAAGCACAATTAATTCTTCAATATGTAAATTACCGACGGCAACATAGATTCTGGATAAGAAACCATATAACCATAAGCGGAGAGACGGCAGCGGGGTGCGGGGGGCGCGAGCGCATACGCCGCCCGGCCAAGACACTTCTCCGCTCTGCCGCACCGCTAGCCCGCTCGCCGCACAAAATTCTATATAAAAATTAGACATCTCCTCTCCTCTCCGCTTGATCCATTTCCACCGAAGCTAAGCGGAGAAGAGATGTGAAAATAACGAAATCTGATTGGTTTATTCAAACACATCTCCTCCCGTCTCCTCTCCTCTCCGCTTTGGTGGAAACCGGGCCTAAGCCTTGTAGGGAAAAAGTTATCATCAATTTGTTGCTTCATAATCCGTTTGGCATGTAATGTTTCCCCTAGAAAGGGGCCCAAAGCACGTCACTAATGTTTATTTTTATGACCTCTTCAGATTCTCGGTGAGAGGCTCGCTGTTCGGGACACCTTTAAATGATAGATGTTATTTGATAGAAGAAAGTTTATTGCTATTGAAAACTCAAAATACTACTGATGATGCTAATGATTTGATAATGAGAACGCGTCCGCCGTGTATCGGTGATTAACGTGAACTGATGAAAAAGGTAAATGTGTGACGCGCGTTCATTTGACCTAATAACAAATTATGCTACATAAACAAAAATGTACGGTTGTACCGTATATGCTGCCGGGCGGCAGATGAAGGGTGATGGGGGTTGATATGTAAATGTTATGTTTTTGTTAGTCAGTGATAGAATGATATGCCTTAATGCTAACAAGGTGATTCCATTGTTTCTTAAAATTATGTTAGTGGTTGATGTCGCTTAAACGCACACTTGTGAAAAACGGAGAAGTGGCTTTATTTTTCACTTGCACACTTTCACTTTGTACTATTGCTCTAGAATTGTCATTCACACTATCACTAGCACTTGCACTAACACTAGCACTGGAACACAGACAGAACAACGCCTCTACAGGAACGCTGCCCCTGCTGCTCCGCATGCTGCTACAAAAATGTAGATGACAACATAGTGGTGTAGGTCGTGATGAGATATTCCATCTAAATCGGATGTTACGTCTTCGCGCTTCAGTTGCTCTATTTGACGTCCTATTTCCTTCAGGGATTCTAGGCGTTTATTTTGCTCTGTCTGATTTGTAGTACCTTTGCCTATAGGTACAGTAAGATTTATAATGTTGTTGATAGGTGGAATATCTATGGCGATTAAATCTGGTTGCATATGCATTGTGTTGATTTGAGGATTGTGTGAATAAATCATGTATGAGTCTCCTTTGAGCACGCAGTTGCTGCCGATCGATATGATACCGGCCTTGCTGACGCTTTCAGTTTCGACTTGGTTGCCGCACATTAATCTGACAATGCATTGATTGCAGCAGAAAAACATGTAGGTATTTACAGTATTCAGTGCATTCCATGTGTTCCTGCAACTGGTTGTTATAGTTTTACATTTTTCTGATGAATCATCTTTGATACAAAGGTTTTGATTGTTCAGCATATGATAAATAGGCCCTCTAAGTTGGCATAGTCTTGTAGCGAGATCTGAGTGAAAACATGATAGTACGTCAGACTCGGTCATTGGTAGGTATGAATCTCTTTGAATATTTACTGCTATGTAGTCGGAAATTGGTATAATGTTTATCATGTCGTTGTTAACTAATTGAGGAACAGGCGTAACTCTGTAGATGTCATAACTCTCTCTAGTCAGCAATGGGACCTTGACTTCAAATAAAAGATACTGCTTCGTTACCTTTACTTTGACTCTCAGCAAATGATATAGTTTTGATATACCACCGTGAATGTCGTCTATCGGTAATGATAACTCTTTTGCTAAATGTCCAGAAATTATGCTTAACTCATCTTTCAGTTGATCAGGTGATAATAGGTGAATATCAAATTTTCCATGAGAGATTTCAGTAACAGTATCGAGTAATGTGTTTTGAATTCTTTTCAGGTTAGCTAAAATGTTATTAGCAATAATCGATGATAAAGTAAACTCATTGATAACTTTTAACCTCTCTACCTCCTCTCTCGTAATGAAAATCTGTTGTTCTAGCTTGCTTAAATGCTGTTTAAATAATTCGTGCTGTTGATCAGTTGATGTTTCTAATCTTTTAAGAAAACTGTATTGAGCTTCTATAATTGATGTTTGATTTTTCCCTAACTTCACAAGGTGTTGTTCATTGTGTTTGATGAGGTCAATGTCCTTTTGATATTGTACTGCGAAATCATCGTCCAATACGCCGAAGAGTGTGTGGGCGACGGATCCTATTCCATTGATAAGCCCGCGACGTACTCGTATTCCAGCCGCCGCAGATTGCTGACCAAGGAGCAGCTGATCGTAGTAGTGTAACTCGATACTGCCGTGACGTAATTGTAAAAGGATTACGTCACATTGTTGTCGCTGTTGCAGCTTTGAACATATGTTTTCAAGGTGAGTGATATAATGTATTAAATAACGTTGAGCCATTCCAGTATGGATCCATATCGTAATAAATGATCATTTTTCATTCATCTCTGATTAGTCGCATGCTTGATGTTTTATCAAAGTAAAGACTTTGAGTGTTTTTGAAAGGGGTAACATTGTATGCTCCTTGCACTATTTGCATGAAAGTAGTGCATAATAGCAAAGAAAACATGATAAGATGACTGAGTTTTATTCCAGGTGCCCTTGACTTGCTACATTTGCGATTTTCTTTTGCAGGTGATGATTCTTTGTTTTTCGGACTTGGAATTTGATGTTCTGCTTCAGAGTTGACTGGCAATATTGATAATTTTGTGATAGGTCTTTTAATAACTCCGTTCTTTGTTTTAACGCTAACAACTCGAACAAGACCCTCTTTGCCGGGGTGTAGGTCAATGACTCGTCCTAATGCCCACTTTCCTGCAGGCAGGTTGGCATCATGAATGATTACAATGTCTTCTAATTTGATGTTGCTATTTGATTGCTGCCATTTGCTTCTGGCTGATAATTGTGTTAGATATTCCAATCTCCAACGTTTCCATACGTCTTGAAATATCTTTTGAGTTAAATACCAGCGTGTTCTTTCGTCTCTTTCTGTCTCTATGATGCTGAGTATCGGACCACTTGCTAGAAAATGTGATGGAGTGAGATAATTGATATCGTCGGGATCTTCAGTAATAGCGCAGAGTGGGCGAGAGTTCAAGCAGGCTTCCAATTGACTTAGAAGTGTATAAAACTCCTCAATTCGCCGATGACTCTGCGAAGGTGGTATTTGAGACTTTTCACTGCTGCTTCCCATAAGCCCCCTGCACTTGCCCATAACGGTGCGTTAAAATGCCAGGTAATGTTCATCTCACTGATATCTGATAGAAACTCTGTGTTGATTATAGATTTCAAATTAATGATTTCCTGTTGAATGATTCGATTGGCTCCCACGAAATTCGTGCCATTGTCACTGTAGATGTGACCAGATGTACCACGTCTCGCTGCCATTCTCTTTAATGCTGCTAAGAATGCTGCAGAGGTCAAGTCTGACACCAATTCAAGGTGTACAGCCTTTGTGACCATGCAAACAAACACTGCTATATACCCTTTGAAGGTTTTGATGCCGCTTCCTTTGCTTGACTTCACGTCGACGTAGCCAGTGTAGTCGACACCTGTATGATAAAATGGTCGTGATGGATTTGACCTTGCTTCGGGAAGCTCTTCCATTAATTGATGATGTTTCGTCGGATTGTGTCTCCTACAGCTTACGCAACGGCGTAAATGCTTTTTAACAGCGCGGTTACCACCTATGATCTAAAATTGCTGTCGTAGCCATGATAAGGTAACACGTGCTCCCCCGTGATACGTCATTTTGTGCCCGTAATCGATGAGTAGGGTTGTCAACCTGCTATCATGCGGTATGATGACAGGGTTCATCATATCTTTGCTGATCATAGCGTTACTTAATCGTCCTCCTACACGCAACAGTTGATTTGAATCGATGTACGGATTTAGTGATAGTAATTTGCTTTTTGAAGGTAAGTTGTTGTGTTTCTCTATATGCTTGATAATTTTTATTTTTGCTTGTTGTAGTTCGTCAGCTGTTAAGTAGTTTTGCTTCGCTTTTTGCTTCATACGTAATATGTACGCGACTATTCGAGTCACGCGCATGAAATTGCTGTGTTTGTGTAATAATTGTGTAATGATGCTACCGTCACTCGAGTAGGTTGTGACGTTTGCTTGCTTTGTCTTTTTTAGCTCTTCATCGGTGACGTAAATAGGTTTTTCTTTCTCGTTTTCGTCATCGAACTCTGATAGCCACGTTGGTCCATGCTACCAAAGTGGATGTCGCTGTAGCTGCTCTGTGGTGATACCGCGGCTGGCACAGTCAGCTGGATTTTCCTGGGACTTTACGTAGCGCCAACATTCCGCTGGTAAAACTTCTGTAACTTGAGTCACTCTGTTAGCTACGAAAGCCTTCCAGCGACTCGGTTCACCATTTAACCAACCCAACACTGCTGTTGAGTCGCTCCATCCAAACACTTTGATACTAAAATCTGCTAAACATAATTTCACTTTATGCATAAGTTTTGATAAGAGATGGGTTGCACACAGCTCCAATCGAGGTAAGCTAGTGTTTTTCTTTGGCGGTACTAACCTTGATTTCGCAGCGACTAGTACCACTGTGCTTATTTGCGTTCCTTCCTGATTCATTTTGCTTATTTTGCAGTATATTACACATGCGTAGGCGTTAAGCGATGCATCACAAAATCCATGAAGTTGAATGATGTCATCTCTGCTGCTTTTTAACCATCTTGGAATTCGAATGTGTGTAATTTGCTGTATATCTTGTCTGATTTTCGACCACTCATCTATGATATCGGTAGGAAGTTCATCGTCCCATCCTAAATTGTGCGACCAAATTTTTTAAAAATTAATTTTAGTTTTGTGGTAATGGGTGTAAGCCATCCCAATGGATCGAATAGCTTTGATATGTCTGATAATAAGCTGCGTTTTGTTGGTGTTGACTGAGATAGTTTTATCTTGATATCATAGCTGAACTCGTCTGTTTGAGGATGCCATTGTAGACCTAAAGTTTTGGTTGACTCCTTGAAGTCGTATGATTGATCAACTGAGTTTGCTGTGTTGACTCCTTCTAATAGAGCAGGTGTATTTGCTGACCACTTCCGAAGGTTAAATCCTCCCGATTTTAGTAGATCAATTAAGTCTGATTGCAACTGCTTTGCTGACGGAAGATCATGGCTGCCGCTAATCAAATCATCCATATAAAATTGCTCTTGTTGAGTCCTGGCAGCTGGACTTGAAGGAAACTTGTGACTTTCATCTTCTGCTAGTTGTTTCAAAACCATCATCGCAAGGAAAGGGGCTGCCTTTGTTCCGTACGTGACAGTTGCCAATTGATATTCTTGATAGTTTTCTTGCGACGACTCTCTCCAGATGATCTTTTGGTATTTTTGATCGTCATCGTGAAGAAGAATCTGGCGAAACATTTTTTCGATGTCGGCCGTGTAGGCAAACTCGTATTGTCGCCATTTTATGATCAAAGATAATAAATCTTGCTGCAAATTTAGACCTCGCGACATAACGTCGTTTAAACTTTGGCCAGATGATGTTTTTGATGATGCGTTAAAAACGACGCGTAGTTTTGTAGTCAGGGACTCCGCGCGTAAAACGCAATGATGCTAGTAAGAAAACACCTAATGTCGGCTGCGGACTGGGTGACGTCAGCCGCATATGACCTAATTGGATGTATTCATTGATAAATGATTTATATTCTTTTTCAATATCTAATAGTTTTGTAAATCGTTTTTCTAATTGTTTGAATTGCGCTATTGCTTTTGATTTTGATTCTCCCAATCGATCGTCTGCTTCTGATGATAGTGGTAGTCTAACTATATATTTTCCGTCGGACTGTCTTTGTGTTGTATTTTTAAAGTATTCTAAGCATCGAGCATCTTCCCGAGTCATATTTGATTCCTCAGGGATGTCTTCGATCTCCCAGAAGCGTTGAATGCCTTCCATGTTGTTCAGAATGACATTACATTGATAGGATTTCACATTGCCACATAAAATCCACCCGAGGCGGGTTTGCTGTGCCACGGGTTGTGATTGATCTGATGATATGATTCCACCTAAAATGATGGATGAATAGACGTCGGAAGTCTACCGGGCGACTGATATGAAAATCGGGATCGGCGAGTTGAATGTTTTCAAGATGTGTCCAATCCGGTTTGCTAAATGTTTGATTTGGTAAATTCTTTGTTAAACTATTCATGATAAACACATCTGTGTTGAATTGATAGTCGCTGTATGTTGATGCACAAGTGATGTTGATGACACCCTTACAGTTGTTTTCTTTGGCTCCTACTCCGAAAATGACACCTTTGCATCTTTGTCGAGGTAGTTTTAACATTTGAGCTGCTTTTTCGGTGATGAGTGAAGTTTGCGAACCGTGATCTATTAGCGCTCGCAGCTTGATAAAAGTGCCGTCGGATGATAGTACCCTCACTGATGCTGTTGCTAAGAGAGTTTCCGTGATATCATTTAGGGACACATTAGATACATTTTTTCGGTCAGTGCTCATGTTTGATTGCTTAACATATGCCTCGTGCACGAGCGTATTATGCTTGCCTTGGCATTCGCGGCATCGTTTGTCAGATATGCAATTTTTGCCATTGTGATCGTAAAGACAATTTACACATAATTTAAGTTTCGTAATTGTGTTTCGCCTTTCGGCTGGTTGTAATTTGAGGAAGCTATTACAATGGAAAATTCCGTGGTGTTCATTTTTGCATAGTGGGCATCCGGTTTATGTGTTTTTTGTACCTAAATGTGTCGTATAATTTTGATTGCTCGTGAATGATTTGAAATAATTATTAGGTTTTTTGTAGCTTGATGTATCAGGTTGAGATGATTTGTAGCTGCATCTTGTTTACGGCGAGATGACTCAAGTGATGTGAATTTATTTTCTAGGAAATTGAGAAAATCTACTAATGTAGGCAAGTCTCTTGGGTTTTTAGTGACTCAATGTAATCTTTGTGAGTCTCTGAATCAAGTTTTTGTGACAACATGTGTACTATGAGTGGATCCCATGAGCTTATATCTACGCCTAGGTTTTTTACGGCGTTTAAGCTTTCGTTGGTGCTGTCATAAATCTTCTTAATATGAGTTGGCGATTGTTGTTGGGATACAGGTAAATTGAGTAGAATATTGATTTGAGAACTAAATATTAATTTACTGTTATTGTACCGATGATTAAGGAGATCCCAACAAACTTGATAGTTATCGGAACTGATATGGAGTTTTGGCGCAACTGGATTAGGAAGGCAAAGGGAAGCGCTTCCTACCGACCGGTTGTTATGGTCGGGGACCAAGGTCCAATGGTCACCGTCTTGGTTTAGCTATATGTAGTCAAGCTCGTGCTAAATCTTACATATTGCGGTTTGTGTTGTATGGAGCGGGCTAACAGCGCCATCTAGCCTGTAGGAGCCGAGTCGCGTCTGGAAGTTGCTTGCTAATGTGGGCGACAGTGGTAAGATGTCGCTACACCACTCCCCCCGAAGAACCGGATGTTGATTGAGCCAGGATGGTTAAGAGCTCAGCAGTCTGTGCGTAGTGAGCTTGCAAGTGCCAGTGCTTGATGAGTCCACGATGTGCCGGGATGAGCATGCGCGATGTCCGCGGTGAGTCGGGATGGGCATGCGTAATGTCCACGGCGAGTCGGGATGCGCGATGTCCACGGTGAGTCGGGATGGGTGCGCGATGGCCACACGATGAGTCGGGATGTACATGCGTGATGTCCACAGTGAGTCGGGATGAGCATGTGTGATGTCCACGATGCGTGCGGGAAAGCTCGAAGTCCACAGTGAGTCGGGATGATGAGCTGGATGAGGCTGCCCAGGAACCAGGTAGAACCTTTGCGGTCGTCGGTGGTGTCCTTAAGGCTGGTGAGCTGGCTTGCAGGAGACTGCTGGCTGGATGCTGCTGGCTGGGTGCTGTTGGAAAGGGAGAAGACGACGCTGATGATGACGACGGTGTGACTCTATGCTCCAGTGTTGATCACGTCGGGGTCACCACTTTGGCGCAACTGGATTAGGAAGGCAAAGGGAAGCGCTTCCTACCGACCGGTTGTTATGGTCGGGGACCAAGGTCCAATGGTCACCGTCTTGGTTTAGCTATATGTAGTCAAGCTCGTGCTAAATCTTACATATTGCGGTTTGTGTTGTATGGAGCGGGCTAACAGCGCCATCTAGCCTGTAGGAGCCGAGTCGCGTCTGGAAGTTGCTTGCTAATGTGGGCGACAGTGGTAAGATGTCGCTACAGAGTTGCTGTATAATTTTCTCGGGTTCACCTTTTAATTTGCTTTTTAAAAACTGCATTTTTTGGGCGCTTGATAATGATCTGTTATTATGAATGGCTTCACAGTATAAATCTTTGAAAGAAAGCCATTGATGATAATTTGTGGAGTGGATTTTTCCCGATGACATGCTGACCACATTTTACTGTTAATTTGCTTTTTGATGTCATTACATTTCTGCTCGTAGATATTAAAAGTTTCATCATACTCTACGTTTTCTTCAAACAGCGCACTATCAATTTCCCAATGAAGGTCATCGATAGCGGACCATCGTGAGTTTAATGATCTTAAAATATCTTCATATTCCCACTTCTCGACCGCCGCGTTAAGATCTATGCTGGCAATGGTGCGAGAAAAGGCCTTGAAATTGCTCCTTTGTTTTCTTAACATCTCGTCTAACTTGCTATTGCTACCACTTGATATTTTCTGAGGGTGTGAGCTACCTAATACTGGTGGTAGTTCAAAGGTTTTGTTGTCCTGAGAAGGGCCCGGTGTACGTCTACCAGGGTCCTCAGGAAGCGGTGACCTTGGGTTTGCTGGATCTGCTACTCTTTGCATTGCTAGAGGAGTTGCTGGTCTGATAAGAGGTCTGTCCTCATTTTGAGGTGCTGGACAATATGCTTTTATAAATGCTCGCGCGTCCTTATAGAACGTCGATGTTTTTTCATACCAATTTTCCGTGAAATAGTTATGAGATTGATCTTCACACGTAAGCAACTGCTCATGATTCGATTGGAACTTCTGCCAGTACGCATCTAAAGTTTCCAATCGTTTTTTGATGTACGGCGCCGTCTTGCGGTCGGCCCCGTCCTTTTTGAAATTGATGAGGAGCTGGTTGATACCGCCCATGAGTTGGTTTTGGGTTGCAAGTAGATCCTCCATAATGACGATAATGCTTTTTTCTGATTGATAAAATGGAAAGATCTTACTTGTGTGCTGCTGCTGTTTCTGCTGAGGGTAGGAACAAGCTGGCTGGCCTGCTCCTGTGTAGTGCTGATGCTGCCCGCTGATAATTAAGGCTGCTGTTGATGTTGTTGATGATAACTTCGAAAATGCACTGCTTCCAAGGACCACTTACACGATCACTATAGTCAGTTTAACGCGCAAATGATCCCGCCTTTTCGAAGGCTCGAAGGACCATAAAGATGTTCGGGACACCTTTAAATGATAGATGTTATTTGATAGAAGAAAGTTTATTGCTATTGATAACTTAAAATACTACTGATAATGCTAATGATTTGATAATGAGAACGCGTCCGCCGTGTATCGGTGATTAACGTGAACTGATGAAAAAGGTAAATGTGTGACGCGCGTTCATTTGACCTAATAACAAATTATGCTACATAAACAAAAATGTACGGTTGTACCGTACACTCGCTAAGATTTTTCGCACAACACTGGTGTCTGTTCACACTTAAGATATTTCGCACTTGCTGTTCTCCTCGCTACTAAAGTAGTAGTATGGACGACTTTGACAGTGCACCTCCCCGCACATCTGGCGACCGCAGTAGGGTCCGGTACGAAATTGTGTTTGTTCTTCGATCGGTGTCGGTATTTTTCCCGTACATTATTACATTCTTGATTATGTTCCCAGTGCAGTGTAACGAAAGGAAATAAATAAAGATATTTTTGCAATGCTGTTGATTTAATTTATGTTGCTCATGGTTATCATTCAAGCAGGGGTCAAGCAAGAAATTGTCTGTGATTGGTGACGGTATTTTTCCTGCTTCAAATTAGTTGCTCCATATGTCATGTAGGTATCCGAGCTTCTTACATTGATTAGGTACTTATTTAAGTGTGATAATAAAAAATCCACAGACCCTGCAGTTTCCGCAATCAGTGTTGTGCGAGAAATCTTGGCGAGACTTCTCATCGAGGATCTGAAGAGGTCATTAAAATAAACAAAACTAACCGGCTTTAGGCCCTCTTCCCCTATTTACATGCCAAACGGATTATGGAGCAACAAATTGATGATAACTTTTTCCCTACAAGGCTTACAAATCTGAGACAAACATCACGATCATGTACTCAGCTTGTACAAAGTCTTGGTATGTGTATTTTTGTGTGATTTAGCGACTTTGATATGAATGCACCAATTTACAGATACGTCAAAATGGCGGGATCAGCGTTTTGATTTCATTACTTTGATCCAGTTATTGCTACCAAGAAAACAGTACGGTATATAGGAAGTACAAATGCAGTACTAATCGAGTTCAATGAATTATGGTTGTGTGTGCAGCGCTTCAAGTTGGTCCCGCCACTTTGACGTCTTAATGGCGGGACCAGAAAAATGTCGATGTGCCGTTTTTGTCTTTAGATGTACAAACGTCTAGGTCAGGGTACAAATAGTACAAATGATGCACTTATACCCTGATATGAAACATTTTGAATCGGAAGCTTGGTCTCGCCATCTTGATGCTGACAAAATCTTTATTACATAAAATATAGATACATTTTTCTCTTAATCTTGGGAAAAATACAAATGAAAACAGGTTTTTACGAATAAAAAGTCAAGTATAACAAATATGTAACACTTTAATACACTTGTCGTTTTACAACAGCGAATTTAAGTTAGTTACGCTATTCATATTTTACGCGTCGATAAATATTTCATAAGAATGTATCCCCTTCACCTCTGAATAAATTCGTATCAATTATTATATCATGCCACACAGATTTCATTTAATTTATACTTTAATTCTATTTCGCACATGTGTTAACATCGATCGGGAATATAAGAGAACGAAATAATTATCTGTGTAACTAAGTAAATATATCTTAAATAACTGTTACAAATGAACACATCAATGTAAAGGCCTGAAATATATTTACATAATTATTAACCCTATACAGCCTGCTGGTCGTATTTACTTTAACTTTATGGAGGTAAAGGATTTATTTTATTACAATTAAGAACACAGATGTTTTGATACAATGATATGTACCATGGTACTTAGTTATTATAAGAACTTACTGGTTAAGTTGTGCAGATAATTACTTGATAAAATTCTCTTTCGCAGTGATCATGGGTACAATGGAAGGTATATTCAAGGTCCCATTTTAACAATTGTCACCACTACAAAAACATACGGGTGACTTTTTAACCACTATCCAAAACCTATGAGAAAAAAACAAATCAAGTGTTTTGTCGTATCGCCAGTACCAGGCCTGTATAACTCCCCGCGTAGGTAACAAAAACGTATCTACGCGCGGCGACCCCTTGGAAGGGGCTTATCAAGTTGGGTGTCGCGAGCGAGCAACGAGACGCTCGAGCGTTTTATTCTCCGGCGCGCGGCACATGTGTGATTACGTTGCTGGCTGACAAACATGAATAAAGTGCTAGAAAGGTGCGCTAGATGGCGTAAGTAGCTTCTTGTTGCATTCAACCCTATCGCGACGTATGATATTACGTCACTGAATAGGTTAAGTGTATTATGATTCATATTCCAGAGTTATAAGAATGAAATTACCTTGCAATGGATTTCTGTAGGTGTCTAAACGAGAATGTGCTTGACTCTGAGGCGAACTAAATTACACCATATCGTTGAAGACATTAAGCAGATATTTCTACAAAAGATTATTGCAAAGTCAAACTTCTGTACGGAGTACTAGTACTTATTCTGTGCCAGTACGAACATGTTGAATTAAATCATCTAGAATAGTAAGTAGTAGTTCTGAAAATATACTAAAAAAAAACGAACTTGGCACGCAAACTACACTACTCTACGCGCTAGCATCGACGCGACCTCTATTCGCCCGCCCTGACATTTCATTGACATCGTAACCAATTCTTCTGTGGGTGTAACGAAACGACTATGGATGAATTTTGCATGAAAGCTTATCACTATGTTAATTTAAAGGGTCAATCTCCAAAACACACGCACTCGTGTGATCGCTCTAGCGCTTCTTAGACACCAATACCTAACTTGAATTATGTTATCTCATTTATTAGTGTATAGTTCCAATAGTTTATATCACTCCTTTAAATGAAATACACAATTTCAAACCAAACACCAATATCCAAAAAGCGCCAGAGCGATCACACGAACACGCCCGTTTTGGAGATTGACCCTAAAAATGTATTATGATGAAAACTTGACCTACCTACCTATTTTAAAAATGGGATCTATAAACGATACCTAATGGCCTAGAAAGATTCTGGATGGTGGTTAAAAATATATCTATCTGACTAAGTACAAGATAGTGTAATCATTTTATTGGAACATCAAGATATGCGAAACATTTTGTCATAAATCAATAAAGTTGTGAAATGTGAAAGTTTAGGGTCAAATACTTTTAGACGTGTTAGTTATATTTTACTTGGAGTATTTTACATAACTATATTTAAAAAAGGCCTGTATGAGACAAGTTATGTTATATGATAAATAAAAATATCGGTTGATAATAAGAAATAATAAGAAGAAATATGAATATACGAGTAAAGATGCAAAATATACGAACGTTTGATATTGATTTATTATTATATATTCAAAATATTTATTTTATGACAGTACACAACTTTGATCTATGCAGATTTTGTGTTTTATCTGTCGCAGGCAAATTGTATTATTCCGCCGTTTACATAGGGCGTCGTCAGTTTACAAACGCTCGCTGTTTTGTAAAACGCCAAATGACATGCTCGATGTCAGCGGGGACGGGTGGTGTTGCGGGGAATGAGTTTTCTTATGACAGTCGCGTACCGTTGGGGGTACTTTCTTGCAGTGCGCAGGAGGATCGCGCAAATACTTGTCGAACTATAATGAAGATTTCAAGTAAGACTAGTATGTTCTTTGGATCTATTAAAGTACTTTACTCAGTTAAAATATTTAGGTGACAAAATTACTTTTATTTATAGTAAAAAAATCGAATAATAACAACATAATAGACTAATCTGCAGGAGTCCTCAGAGAATCAGATTCTAGGGTGTCCCTAGCATTTTTTAGGTGCCGAGTTGCCTCGAAAACCTATATCCTGGGCTTTTTATTGCTTCTGTTTGATAAACGTAAAACTTTTTTAATTCAATATAATACGTGTTTTTAAAATCCCAATTATTTTGTGAAAAGGCCCTTACACACGTATATTTGCACTGTTTTCACTGTCTTTTGGGTCCCAAAACCGCGACTTAACGCCTTTTTTCTTGTTTTAATCAACAGCGACGCGCGTGGTAAGAACTAGAATTAAAAACTTAAATTTACCGCGGCATTATGTAAACGGCGTTTAAATTGTCGATGACATGTTGCGGCATATTATAAAGTGACTTCGGCATATTACAAAACAGCTAGCGTTTGTAAACTGACGATGTCGTATGTAAACGGCGGAATGAGTCTGAAACGGCTATAAATATTTTTATTTATCAGTAAACATGCATCATTAAATTATTTCATACAGGTTTGTGTTAATTCAGTATGTTGTTCACACTACAATCACATTTTTTTGTGATGAGATTGGGCGCAATAATTTTCAGTTTCACTTATAGTCATGTCGTAAGTTGTAAGCTCTTTAAAGAGTGGTGTTGCCCTATCATAAAAAGCTTTTCCCCTTTTAATAAACAAAATAGATAAGTACTTATATATTTAAAAAGAGCAATAAAATCACTGGGCGAATATAACAATAGCTTATCAACAGAAAATTTTATTTTTTAAATAAAGTAACCTGTGTTTTATACCTGGCACACCTAATATAATAAATTATGAAAACATGCTCCATTTCACCTTATATTAATCAATTTTATAAATACCTTATATATTTCGTTAAATATTAAGTTAATGGGTTTCTTGAATGACGAAATGTATAATTGTATCACGTATCTACTAGTTTTTATGGTGGTAAAATGTTGGGGCTTTGACGTGCAATCAATAGAACATTGCCGCGGCAGTGGATTCTCAATATTCATCATCAAAGCCCGCATTATAGAAAATTGACTACGGTGCTTAATGTTTGTGCTATAGTAATAATTGTAAAACATACGAGTGCGTATGCACTATGCTCAGTGTTTCTCTTTGTTAAGTATTGATATTTTACCGCTTTCGATCAATCACATTATTGAATATAAAATTAGCCAGTTCATACCTTCTTTAAAAATATTTTAACATTTTCACAATAAATACAACATTGAAAAAAATCGAAGCTGTTTGTTCAGTAACAACAGTAAATTCATAAAAATCAATATACTTTTACAAAAAGAAATACATGCGATGACTATAATAATTGGCGATACACAGTTCGTCAAACTGAAGAAACAATAATAAAAAATTACAATAAGCATCAGCCATCGGTAGTCATTGCAGAATATAGTATCTGCTTTAGAGGTATATTAGAATCGAATCGATTATTCAAACCATTTTAGCAACCAGCTGTACATAGTGTAACCAAACAGAAAAAAATTAAACGTAAAAGGGCAGACTTATTGCGTGAAATCTCAGCACATATGAGATTCCAATTAAAGCGTTATTCAACCACAAAAGTCTATTACAGACAATTCCATTATTTCTTGTTAAGGTTGGGCAAAGTATTTAGGGAGACAATCGATATTTTATCTTTCTATGAATAGTGCAGAAAAAGGGGATACTAAGCGGCTAGTCGCTTGACTTTACCTTTTTTTCAGCTAAAAGCAGGGTTACTAAACGTGTGCCTACGCTGAAAAAAATAATAATTGATTACCTAAGCCGCGAATAAAAGAGTCAGTTTCAAAAAACAGCTAAGTGGTACATGAATAGGTCATTACATATAAAATCATCAACGTTTGTAAAAGAAACTGGTTGAAACATAAATTGTACATACAGAAAAAAACCTTGACAATAACTCGTTTTTATGTTTGTATTTTTTTTTCTGTTTTTTTTTTTAATCTATATTATGTTAGTTTATTTTGTAATTAGCTACTTATCTCTATGATGATTGGTTATCGGATATAAAGTACCGTCAGCATTTTAACGTTATGAGTTTGTTGTTACGATATAAAAAAAAATTGCCGTACAAAAGGCCTAAAACACAGATGCTGACAATACAAAGGACAGTACAAGTAAATCAAATAATTCAGTACTAATGAAATTACTGCGCTTTTAAGATACACGCAAAAATACCACATTATATTTACAATTACATGTTTTAAACGATCCAAATGATGTTTTTAAAATTGCGATTTTTGTGATCATTTTGCAATTAGCAATTCGATCGATAAAATGTTTCTGTTTTTTATTAATTTATAATGTACCGTCCCTTCAGTAAATCAATGAAGCAGTGTAAAGTGATAGTTTTGCATCGCGATCAGTTAAATAGAATATAAATTTACTACCTAAAAGCCAGTGCAGTGGCGAGTAATTGAGTTAGCACGGCTTTAACATATTCGCCCCAGTAGGCCAAACTGCAAAGGTTCGAGTACGTTTACTGTACGCAATCCGGTAGCGTGCGGGGCCCGATTACCGTGCGGGGTTCGATTACCGTGCGCGAAACTATTACCGTGCACGATCCAGTTACCGTGGCTCTAGTTGTCGGGCGGGTAGTCGAAGTAGTCCACCTTGTCGGCAGGCGGCGGCTTGGGCTGACTTCGCGCTGCCCATGCGTTCGTCGACGTCAGCGTCGCCCAGCCAGACGGCCTGCGAACAGTTTAATTTTAATTATTGTTTTTTTAATTAATAGGCAAACATTTGACCGCAATAGCACCTGATGGTAATGGGGATGTTAAATTAGCCTATTCTCTCTTTTCTTGAAAGTATCCAGTGTATAAAACAACGTAATTATAAAAATATATTAATAGGCAGACATTTGACCCGAATCTCACCTGATGTTAATGAGGATGTTACATAAAGATGGGTTATATAATAGCCTATTCACTCTTGAACGTTTTTTATTTATTTATTTTAGAGGTATATAGAAATCCGTGCCATTCAACTATGCATAGAAGTTAAAATATGTAATATACGACAGTTTGGTTTTGTCTTTGGTGGAATATTGGAAACACAGACAAGGGGGTTGGCTCTATGAATTTGACGACGAATAACTGAAATGAATAAATAATTATAACGGATATATTGTAACGATGGGGCCAACTAGTTTCATGTCGTGTTGACATGTGATATTTACACATTTTAATATCTACAGTACGCAAAAAATATTATGATATCATTCTGTGTAATTGCAGGCTTAGTTCACTCCGCAATTTAGCACAAATCTACAAGTACATTGCGCAGATTGACCGGTCGGCGTGTGGTCGTAATAGATGTCACATGCCGGTCGCATCGCATGTTAAGATCTACATGTACGACCCTACGCTGTTAGGTGAGTTGACGCGAAGAGAGGCTTCTAGCGGCAGGCTATTGGCGTGCCGCGGTCTCAATTTGCACTTTATTGTGTTCTAGCAAGACTCGCTATTTACATAAATAACTTTGCGGAGTGGTCCTTCTGTACTTGTACTAATTTTCATTGTGTGGTAATTTTTATTTATTTAATTTATTTTTTTACATACACCTACCCTTACAGTAAAAATCCAAATCGATAGATGCAGAATCACATAATAAATTAAAACATAAGATCAGAATTCATAATAACATAAAAGATTCAATTAAACAATTAAAATCATTAAATATAAAATTCACGGCCCGTAGCTAAATGGCAATTTATTTTAAAGCGAAGTTCGTTATCGCTAACAAAATGTATGAAGTATGATATGAAAAGTATGAACTGAAATAAGCCATCGAAACATCACGTACCTTTTGCATACATATTTTATATATTTCGTTGGCGATAGCGAACTTCGCTCCAGAGAGATTGCCATTTGGCTACGGGCCAACCCTCGTCACTGCGTCGTTTAGACCTACTAGACCGCACACTTTCGCTACGCAAGAGGGTAGCATGAATTTGTTGGACCAACACTAGTTCTCTGTACACTCACTTGGCGGCGCTGGGCGCGACGGGCGCGGCGGGCGGGGGCCGCAGCACTGGCCCCGGCACGCGGCGCTTGCCCGCCTCGCGCGCCACCACCTCCAGCACGCTCATCGCCGGCAGCCACGCCTGTTGTCGGGAGTGGTCTCGCTACACACTAGTTCACTGTACACTCACTTGGCGGCGCTGGGCGCGACGGGCGTGGCGGGCGGGGACCGCAGCACTGGCCCCGGCACGCGGCGCTTGCCCGCCTCGCGCGCCACCACCTCCAGCACGCTCATCGCCGGCAGCCACGCCTGTTGTCAGGAGTGGTCTCGCTACACACTAGTTCACTGTACACTCACTTGGCGGCGCTGGGCGCGACGGGCGTGGCGGGCGGGGACCGCAGCACTGGCCCCGGCACGCGGCGCTTGCCCGCCTCGCGCGCCACCACCTCCAGCACGCTCATCGCCGGCAGCCACGCCTGTTGTCGGGAGTGGTCTCGCTACACACTAGTTCACTGTACACTCACTTGGCGGCGCTGGGCGCGACGGGCGTGGCGGGCGGGGACCGCAGCACTGGCCCCGGCACGCGGCGCTTGCCCGCCTCGCGCGCCACCACCTCCAGCACGCTCATCGCCGGCAGCCACGCCTGTTGTCAGGAGTGGTCTCGCTACACACTAGTTCACTGTACACTCACTTGGCGGCGCTGGGCGCGACGGGCGTGGCGGGCGGGGACCGCAGCACTGGCCCCGGCACGCGGCGCTTGCCCGCCTCGCGCGCCACCACCTCCAGCACGCTCATCGCCGGCAGCCACGCCTGTTGTCGGGAGTGGTCTCGCTACACACTAGTTCACTGTACACTCACTTGGCGGCGCTGGGCGCGACGGGCGTGGCGGGCGGGGACCGCAGCACTGGCCCCGGCACGCGGCGCTTGCCCGCCTCGCGCGCCACCACCTCCAGCACGCTCATCGCCGGCAGCCACGCCTGTTGTCGGGAGTGGTCTCGCTACACACTAGTTCACTGTTCACTCACTTGGCGGCGCTGGGCGCGACGGGCGCGGCGGGCGGGGGCCGCAGCACTGGCCCCGGCACGCGGCGCTTGCCCGCCTCGCGCGCCACCACCTCCAGCACGCTCATCGCCGGCAACCACGACTGTTACGACAATATAACATTATAATCGATGTAAACTCCATGTTACGCAAGCGAAGACTCAATTAGTCGATCTACCTATTCGCTGAGTAAAGTCGGTGGTGGGGCAGTCAAATCGATCGCACGCAGCGCGAGATGCGGCAGAGATGTGAATAAACTCTATAGTGAAATACAGGGTGTGGCGTAAATAGTGGTCCAAAGCAAAGGTGTGGATACACTGTACACTGAAGCACCACATACCAGTATTTAAAAAAAAATTATGTACAGGGTTTTCAAAAAAATTTTTTTTTTTAATTTTTTTAGAAATCGTTACCTTGCCTTACAAATTTGGTTATAATTTCCAAAAATGACGGTTTTTTTTATCCATTTTTTTTATTATTATTGCTGATCACTTGTACTTAGTACTCCATTCGTTTTTTTTTTTTACAAACTGAATTTAATAAAAAAAAAATAAGTTTCTTTCAAAATTCAATACTCACTGCTAGCAAATCGTTTGACTTTCAATGCTTTTGGTGCAAAAAAATGTACCACACTGTCAGTGCCCATTGTTTAAAAAAAATGCCCATCTTTTGCAGATTCTAAAATGGTGCAACAATAAGTGTTACGACTTACAGGAAAAAAGTTATTGCTTTTCGAAACAAAAAGGAGCCCAATTCAGAAAAACAATTTATTTGAAGTTCAAGGGTTTACAAGGGTTGTAATTTTTTTCTGTGTGGTCCAAAGCAAAGGTGTGGATACACTGTACACTGAAGCACCACATACCAGTATTTAAAAAAAAAATATGTACAGGGTTTTCAGGGTTTTGCGCGTGAAGCAGTTATTTTACTATCCGAGTGTACCACCGGATGATTGATTGGTGCGCCGGCGCTGCTTACACCCCGAATTGAACTGTAAGGTCCCGTCGCATTCCTTTTACTTTAAATGAAAGGAAAAATTACCACGCGACGACAAATTACCACAAAAATTTCATAACCTGACACAAGTCGTCGTGGTAATTTTGAAAATGCTTAGAACATTTTTATGGATCCACGTTCTAAAAATTTTAAACGCCGTTTGAATAACCAAAATTAAAGAAAAACTAAATGATTGGTTAGAAAAAAATTACAACCCTTGTAAACCCTTGAACTTCAAATAAATTGTTTTTCTGAATTGGGCTCCTTTTTGTTTCGAAAAGCAATAACTTTTTTCCTGTAAGTCGTAACACTTATTGTTGCACCATTTTAGAATCTGCAAAAGATGGGCATTTTTTTTAAACAATGGGCACTGACAGTGTGGTACATTTTTTTTGCACCAAAAGCATTGAAAGTCAAACGATTTGCTAGCAGTGAGTATTGAATTTTGAAAGAAACTTAATTTTTTTTATTAAATTCAGTTTGTAAAAAAAAAAACGAATGGAGTACTAAGTACAAGTGATCAGCAATAATAATAAAAAAAATGGATAAAAAAACCGTCATTTTTGGAAATTATAACCAAATTTGTAAGGCAAGGTAACGATTTCTAAAAAAATAAAAATAAACTTCAGTGTACAGTGTATCCACACCTTTGCTTTGGACCACACAGAAAAAAATTACAACCCTTGTAAACCCTTGAACTTCAAATAAATTGTTTTTCTGAATTGGGCTCCTTTTTGTTTCGAAAAGCAATAACTTTTTTCCTGTAAGTCGTAACACTTATTGTTGCACCATTTTAGAATCTGCAAAAGATGGGCATTTTTTTTAAACAATGGGCACTGACAGTGTGGTACATTTTTTTGCACCAAAAGCATTGAAAGTCAAACGATTTGCTAGCAGTGAGTATTGAATTTTGAAAGAAACTTAATTTTTTTTATTAAATTCAGTTTGTAAAAAAAAAAAACGAATGGAGTACTAAGTACAAGTGATCAGCAATAATAATAAAAAAATGGATAAAAAAAACCGTCATTTTTGGAAATTATAACCAAATTTGTAAGGCAAGGTAAGGATTTCAAAAAAAATTAAAAAAAATATTTTTTTTGAAAACCCTGTACATAATTTTTTTTTAAATACTGGTATGTGGTGCTTCAGTGTACAGTGTATCCACACCTTTGCTTTGGACCACTATTTACGCCACACCCTGTATATCAAGTTACTATATTTTAATAGAATACCATAAAAATGGTATGGACTATTTTTAGGTTAAAATTCGCATTATGGCCAGAGTACGTGTTGTGCTGTAAATTGTTAAGACAGTGGGAAAAACAGTCCGTGCAAGTTTTATTCTTTTCCAACATCAAAATGAAAATTGAATCAAAGAAATTACTGGATATCTTTCTAGTATTATCATACTAGAAAGATATCCAGTAATATCTTTGATTGATGTAGTAAATATGATTTATTTTTACTGTATCTGTGTCGAAGCATAAACCGTATGGAAGCCAAAATATGATCACAATGAAGCGAAGTAATCGCAGAAAAATTTAGGAGTTCAAAATAGAGTTTATGTTATTACACCACTAAAAGTTTTGTATTACCTTTTCCTTATCAGCGGTGGCGACGACGTTCCGGTTGGGCTCCGCGTCGTAGGCCACGCTCTCGCAGCCGAAGTGTTCGCACAGCTCGTGTATGAACTGCCGCTTTTGCCAGTTCATCGACGGGAATGAGTGCGCGCGCGTCTTCTGCTTCGACTGGTGAAACAGAGATGGAGCGTGAATTATGTTAGCTTACAGTTAGAAAGACAAGGTCACCTAGTCAAACTTCGGCTAAGGGGGCCAATCTTAAAAGAGTCAACTACGCGGGAGATATTATAGTAGACAAATGTGTGTGTCGACTGGCGGGCAGAGAATGAGTGTGCATTGTGTGAGCTAATAGTAGACGTTAATCGCATAAAGAAAGACAAATAAGTTTCGCGTAGCCAAGCTTAGGTTACGGCGCGCCGTAAAGCCGCGGCGGACAATCTCAAAGATATGCCTACTTCGTAGGACTTATTAATATTGCACAAGAAGTCACTCTTCTTTCATTCTTGTTTTCGTCCAAAATTACATGAGACTAATCCCACATGACCCGAGAGAGGTTAGGCAACTCCCTGACTTTCCGAGTTATTTGAAGACCAAAAGTCCCAGTAATAAATTTGGGCCAAACTGGGATTCAAACCCGTCACCTATTGGACTAAACGAGCGTGCTGACCACTACACAAATAACATAGGAAGAGTGGAGGAGTATAGTCGGATAAGTATGTGCGCGACCCTTCAACCCTGCCAGGCGTGCGGAGGGCAAAGGACAACCAATCACACGCGACTGTCATACGAAATCGTCTTCCCCGCAGTACCATCCAGCCCCGCTGACTGACCCTGACCCCCGATGTTGTCGCTGTAGCGGGCGCCAGCCGCCGCAGACGCCCTGTATGAGTGGCGAGTACCTTCTTGGCGAGGTGCACCAGCTCGGTGAGCTTGTCGTGTATCTGCTGTGCGAAGGCGGGCTCCTTGATGGCGGTGGCGCGCAGGTTGTCGCTGTAGCGCGGCGCCAGCTTGGCGGACACGTCCGGGTTGCGGATTTGTAGCGCCAAAGCCATTTGTCGTGTGCGGGCCTCCACTCGACACTCGTCGTCGCATTCTAGTCTGTAAAATATGAGTGACAAAAACAGAAATGTCAGTAAAAACAAGAATTTTCAGAAGTCACTAGATGGTACGTACTTAATCATGGTAAAAACATCTGCTCTTTTTATTGGGGTAAATTTTTTTTTTTGAAGATGTGATGCGAGTCTTGTTTTTTTTAATAAATGACATTATTAATGGGAATTATGTTATTCTTATATACCTTACTTGTCGCGGGTAAACTTTGTAAAAATAGTATAAATTAAAAACTTGCGTTTTGAGCATGGATCCTGGACGTTGCACGTCGGATAAGTCGACTGAACCACCTTCCTGCATTTTACTAGCTGCCAGCGCGCTCATCATCCTGCAAGAATAAGGCAGGTTAGAAAGATGATATTTGTTATTATTGAAAGCGGCATTCTGTAGTCAGGACTTTGTCACTTATGCGATAAATAATGTCACGGTAATTTAATCACAGTTATCCTATATTCCTAAGTTATAATCGTGGCTCTAGAAGTAATAACGTAAAAATAACGATGTTATGTTTGTCCTTCTATCTTTGCACTTATCTATTTCTTTTGCGGTCACACACATTACTACAAAATCGCAGGAACATAGTAGGCAAAATCTGGCTCGAGCGAAGCCGATGCGTTTAGATTCCACAATCTAGGTCTCATGTCATGATTGCAGAGCTTATCAATTACCAGGAATGGCAGTTAAAAAAACGAGTATAATTTAATTTGTAGTAAAGTACGTAACGCGCGCGATTTCACCCGATGAAGTATACTACGAAAATTATATTTTAAGGATTTTTGTACATTACCTGCAAAAAGTTTAAAGAAAATTATATGTTCTATGACCGATGTTTCTACGACCTGTTGTTAAAAATCATTTTTTGTTCCACAACGAAAGAACCTGTTTAACGTCGGCAAAACAGTCCTCAATGCAACTAGAACTCGTATTGTTAAATGGGAATTTGTACTTAACGCCTATATAAATACAGCCGAGGATGCAATGACACGACTACTTGTCGTGTCGACGTCTCGTCTCGTTCGCAACGCGCAACCATTTCACTCGACAAAATGAACGGCGACGAAGTTTTGTTGAGGCGCTAGTTGTCGTGCTCGACGTTCGTCCCATTCGTCGTTTTAAAATTTAATGACGACCGACCACTAACTAGTACTCACCGGGTGTAGCCGCGCGCGTGGTCGCAGGCAGCGCAGGTGCGCTCGGCGGGCGGTACTTTTTTATTTATTTATTAAAAGACAGTTACAATATAAACACAATACAGTTTTTAAAATACCATGAAACCTAATTAGGTTTGAATTGGCATTTACATTTGAAGCTACAATTAGTATAAATTTATATTAATTTCATCGTTCAACGTACATTTTGTAGTAGGAGGTGCTTGTGGCGCAGTGGCGGCAGCGCTTTGGTACTAAAATGATGGGTGACCATTCCGACTATTTAAGTGATGTCCATGACAAGCATCTCCGTGCTTCGGAAGGCACGTTAAACAGTTGGCCCAGGCTAATATCTATTGGTATTAGTCGTTAAGCCTAGTCAGAGGCCCTAGGGCAGCTTGATAACATCTGACAGTAAGGTTTGTCACTTGCCTTACAGACACCCCTCCACCAATCCGCACTGAGCCCGCGTGGTGGAGTAAGGCGCGTACCTCCTAATAGTTGAGGTGAGGCTTTTTCCCAGCAGTGGGATCTATATAGGCTGAATTTAAGTAAGATAAAAGAAATAATTGACACACGAAACCCAATACCGTTGAACAGATTGTAAAGACTCCCCGGGTGTAGTCGCGCGCGTTGTCAGCGCAGGCGCGCGGTACTCACCGGGTGTGGTCGCGCGCGTTGTCGGCGCAGCCGCGCGCGGTACTCACCGGGTGTAGTCGCGCGCGTTGTCGGCGCAGGCGCGCGGTACTCACCGGGTGTAGTCGCGCGCGTTGTCGGCGCAGGCGCGCTCGGCGCTGCGGCGGCCGCAGGCGCAGACGGCGCGCACGGGCCGGCGGCAGGGCGCGGCGCTGGGGCAGGCGGCGCCGGTCGCCGAGTGACACGGCGCCGCGCACGGGTGGCCGCAACTCGGACGCTTCTCGTTGCACGGTTGCGTGCATCTAGAAAAAAAATGACGCTTTTAAAAAAGTCTCAAGTTTCGTATAGGAAGGCGCTCCTATCTGATCCGGTTCGATGTCCCGCTCAAAATTTCTTCGAGAGCATTGAAATGTGAACCACCCTCACATTTCAATGATTTAGGTTGGGTTAGTTCGTAGTTTGGTGTACTCGTAGGTGCGTAAGTGTTTATGAAGAAGTACTGAAGAAAATAAAGAAAAATGATTGAATTTAAAATACTGAAGACGTGGCTGTATGGACTTGATCCTTTGCCTGCCCAGAATGGGTGAATTGAACAAAAAAAAAGTTTCGTATGCGAGAACGTGCGGTTGCTTTTTGCGGCGTACGCTGAGTTGCTTGCCTCTCTATGTTATTACTCGTATAGTCCAAAAATTCGTGCGCGGCCCTCCTGCGCCCTGCAAGACGTGCGGGAGACGAGGAAGCGGCAATCGAACGCGACTGTCATACGAAACCCTCTTCCCAAAAACACCGGCCGTCCCCGCTGACATCAAGCATGCATGCAGTGTACCTCTACCGTAAATAGAAACCACGCGCTTTATTATAAAACAGTCCAACAGTTTTGTTCGGCGTGCAAAATAACGAACTGCCTTATGTTGAATGTATGTATTTAACACGAAGTCATAAACCTTCAAAAGACATATCTACGGACAAAAAGGGATTCCTTCGTAAAAATCTGTTGTTTTCATGTGCATTTGGTGCGAACTTATTTAACATAATTTTGATTGCACATTTACATATACTACCTTCTGTTAATTGTATTGATCTACAAGTGTAATCTAATAAAGGCATATCTGTTCTTATTTTCTCTCTTCTTTGATACTTGTGTAATTAATGCTGTTTGTTTTCCAATAAATAAACTTTAGAGTTACAAAAAAATTATATAATCATTAAGCGACCTGTCAATTCTATGATCAAATACCAGGCCTCTAAACAACACTGACTGAGCCTAAGATTTGTTCACACCACTGTAGCAGGTACAGGTACACAATAAATAATTCCTATCCCACTCACTTGCCGGTGTCGCACTCGCCCTTGTGGCAGGTCTTGATGCAGGTGTGCTTCCCGCACGGCAGCGGCTTGCCGCATGGTAATCCGCAAGAGAACTCCTCTTGGGAACACGGGATTGTTTTACGCTCCTGAAAAAATACAGGCATCGTTCATTTCGGGGTACAATATACTATATATCTTTCGACGTGCTGACGTCAGCTGCCTAGTGTTGTAATGCAATAACTAATTAGGCCTACACCAAAATTGCAAATAATATAGTTACTTTAGGCCAAGTTTAGCGGCTTAGCTGCTAGTAGCGAGCGGGGAGACTCCCGCAGCTCGTGGCTAGAACGCTGCCGCTCAATGCTCGGTTTGCATGCTATACAATCGTAGATTGTTATACAAGTGCGCTTGTACAAATTACTTTCCACCCTAAGAAGGAAAAGGCTATTTTCCCTACCTGCCATGTAAGTGTGGACCTATTATTGCCCAAAGCCGTAAAACCAACACTTACAAAAAAAAGTTATCGGGGTGTGTTGCACTTGCCGTCAGCGACGACTGCACGCCCACTTTGGTGCCGCTCGCGGACCAAATGAATTGCAGCATAAAAAAAGAAATGCACAATTTCTTTCCTCACAGTCGAAATGCAAGTTGTATAATTTGGGTGAAACCACCCATTTCACACACGACGCAGGGCGGGCAGTCGCCGGTGTGGCAGGCGTGGTGCGGGGAGTAGTAGGCGGGACGGTACCTCGTGGCGGCCGTGGCAGCGCTTGGTGGTGAGCACGACGCAGGGCGGGCAGTCGCCGGTGTGGCAGGAGTGGTGCGGGGGGTGGTAGGGGGGACGGTACCTCATGGCGGCCGTGGCAGCGCTTGGTGGTGAGCACGACGCAGGGCGGACAGTCGCCGGTGTGGCAGGAGTGGTGCGGGGGGTGGTAGGGGGGACGGTACCTCGTGGCGGCCGTGGCAGCGCTTGGTGGTGAGCACGACGCAGGGCGGACAGTCGCCGGTGTGGCAGGAGTGGTGCGGGGGGTGGTAGGGGGGACGGTACCTCGTGGCGGCCGTGGCAGCGCTTGGTGGTGAGCACGGGTACCTCGTGGCGGCCGTGGCAGCGCTTGGTGGTGAGCACGACGCAGGGCGGACAGTCGCCGGTGTGGCAGGAGTGGTGCGGGGGGTGGTAGGGGGGACGGTACCTCGTGGTGGCCGTGGCAGCGCTTGGTGGTGAGCACGACGCAGGGCGGGCAGTTGCCGGTGTGGCAGAAGTGGTGCGGGGGGTGGTAGGGGGGACGGTACCTCGTGGCGGCCGTGGCAGCGCTTGGTGGTGAGCACGACGCAGGGCGGACAGTCGCCGGTGTGGCAGGAGTGGTGCGGGGGGTGGTAGGGGGGACGGTACCTCGTGGCGGCCGTGGCAGCGCTTGGTGGTGAGCACGACGCAGGGCGGGCAGTCGCCGGTGTGGCAGAAGTGGTGCGGGGGGTGGTAGGGGGGACGGTACCTCGTGGCGGCCGTGGCAGCGCTTGGTGGTGAGCACGACGCAGGGCGGACAGTCGCCGGTGTGGCAGGAGTGGTGCGGGGGGTGGTAGGGGGGACGGTACCTCGTGGCGGCCGTGACAGCGCTTGGTGGTGAGCACGACGCAGGGCGGACAGTCGCCGGTGTGGCAGGAGTGGTGCGGGGGTGGTAGGGGGGACGGTACCTCGTGGCGGCCGTGGCAGCGCTTGGTGGTGAGCACGACGCAGGGCGGGCAGTCGCCGGTGTGGCAGGAGTGGTGCGGGGGGTGGTAGGGGGGACGGTACCTCGTGGCGGCCGTGGCAGCGCTTGGTGGTGAGCACGACGCAGGGCGGACAGTCGCCGGTGTGGCAGGAGTGGTGCGGGGGTGGTAGGGGGGACGGTACCTCGTGGCGGCCGTGGCAGCGCTTGGTGGTGAGCACGACGCAGGGCGGGCAGTCGCCGGTGTGGCAGGAGTGGTGCGGGGGTGGTAGGGGGGACGGTACCTCGTGGCGGCCGTGGCAGCGCTTGGTGGTGAGCACGACGCAGGGCGGGCAGTCGCCGGTGTGGCAGGAGTGGTGCGGGGGTGGTAGGGGGGACGGTACCTCGTGGCGGCCGTGGCAGCGCTTGGTGGTGAGCACGACGCAGGGCGGGCAGTCGCCGGTGTGGCAGGAGTGGTGCGGGGGGTGGTCGCAGGGACGACGGCGGCGGCAGGGCGCGTCGCAGGCGGGCGGGCGGGTCCCGCATCGGACCGGTGGAAGCAGAACTTGGGCGCCGCACGTACAGCGGAGCTCTTCGAAACCTGCGATTAAGACGACAAGTTTAATAGATGCCAGCCATGGAACTTTTTTCGATAGCTCTGGCTAAATGAACTCGGTAATTTGTGGAATGAGGTGGAGGACAAAGCTGTTTGCAGATATCACTTTGACCGACTATTACTTAGTTAAAAATTTCATAGTTTCACCGTGCTGCCAACGCTAGCGGTAGCGCTAACAAAACACCATCCAAAATATACAGTCACCCACGATCATTACCAAGAAAAAGTAAGTGTTTCTCATCTTCACAGATTTTTTTTTTCATCAGTACACAAACAGGTTACAGCCGGTGACTTACAAAACATGGAAATTATACTTATGGAACTAGACTATAACCTATAAATAGTGTACATAAAATTACATAACATTACAGAAATTATTTACGATCGAAACAATATTAAACAACAATTAGTAAATTTTGACAAAATAATAAAAACTAATTAACAGATGCAAAATCAATTGAGCAATTCTGCGGGCAGATATCGAGAGCACAGTCAATGCTCTTGCGAAACGAGTGCGAATCCGACTGAAAAATGTCTAGGTCCGGATGGGACACAACCAACTCATCATAAATTCGACGCATCCGTACAAGAGGATTATAAAACGAGGTATTATTCCTGTAGACCTCAAGAGCAAACAATTTAGATCGACGGCATCTATGCAGGGTGTTAAAAGATAACTGAGCTACTAAATAGGGGCTGTCAATGAGCAAGTGTATGATTTTGTGCAAAAATATGATGTCATACTTCATTCGACGGACATGTAATGAAGCCACCCCAAACCTTATCAAACGTGCATTGTAACCGCTGATAGCTCGACCGAGCCCACAGCGAAATGAAACAATTCTCAAGCACCATGCCTGAACCCGTTCAATGTTTTCAGAGTGAGTTTTGTAGTAAGGAGACCAAACAGGACAACCATACTCCAGAATGCTTCTCAATTCAAGATACTACCAGGCTTCCTGAAATGACGGATGGATCTTAGGATAAAACCAAGCAACTGATTACCACGCCCAACAATGTACTCATAGTGCTGGCGGAATGTCAACTGATCGTCAAAAAATATACCAAGGTCCTTAGCCACTGTCCTCCGCTCAAGTATGTGGTCATGAAGTTTGTATTCAAAAGAAAGTTTACATTTTTTATTAGAAAAAGAAATAATGAAACATTTACTTTTGTTCAGGTGCATTCCATTGTGATCACACCAATTCAAAATCGTCACCAAATCGTCTTGGAGCATTTGACAATCATTAACGTCATTGACGGCAGAGTAAAGTTTAAGATCGTCGGCATAGAGAAGACAAGGGCATCTGATAGCACCAATGAGGTCGTTGATAAATATTATAAACAACAGAGGGCCCAAGTGGGACCCCTTAGGAACACCGGAGGTGACAGTCCTTGGGGAAGATAGAAAACCCTTAACAGCAACTAATTGGCTCCTATTTTCTAAATAAGAGCATATCCAACGAAGTAGCTGTCCATGTATGCCAAAAGCTGCAAGCTTACTACAAAGTAAGCTGTGGTTGACCTTATCAAACGCTTTGCTGAAGTCCGTGTATATTGAATCGACTTGGCCACGAGAAGCAAAAGATTTGCACAGGTAATCCTTATAAACTAAAAGATTGGTCACGGTTGATCTCCTACGAACAAACCCATGTTGTTTATCAGACAAAAGCGGCGAAACCTGGTAATAAATATGGTCATAAACCAAGGACTCAAAGAGCTTAGCGATACTAGACAGCAGACTGATTGGCCTGTAATTTTCACACTTCAACCTGTTTCCACTCTTGAACACAGGAAGGACAGATTCTTCCAATCCTGACCAAGATGGTGGGTCGGATCATATAAATATTGGCATTCCTAGTCTTTTTTTTAATTAAATTAAGTGAAGTAAAAGCTATGTAGCTGGCAGGAAAGCGCCCTAGCGGATACAACAGGGATCCACACGCAAAGCTTAATGCATATGGCGCTAGCATAGATACGGCTATGTCAAACATTTTGCTATTGTTTATGTATCTAATTTACAGT
Source organism: Pyrausta nigrata (assembly GCA_949316185.1). NCBI lineage: Eukaryota > Metazoa > Arthropoda > Insecta > Lepidoptera > Crambidae > Pyrausta > Pyrausta nigrata. The sequence goes on from OX438943.1 coordinate 4,472,851, forward strand.
TTTTCGTGACTATCTAATGTTATTTCATTATAATGTATTCGTCAATGAAGTTATCTGAACTAAAAGACGAACTTCGGAAACGAGGATCAAAAGTATCTGGTAAAAAAGCCGATCTTATTGCGAGGTAAACATTTGGGTGTTAATCCAGTTAAATTACTGTAAATGTTACATTTAATTGGTTGTTGAAATTGTTTTTGTTGTATTTGTGTTACAAATTAACTACATAACAAGGTTTTTAATAAATATAACTAAAATAATAAAACACGTACATGTTTTTTTTTAGGTTAGAATTCTACGATCGGAACCGCGATGATACCGGGAATTTTGGTGTCGTAGCTTCACAATCTAGTTATACGATGAATGTTCCCTATCCCGAAGCTTATCATGATGTAAATAGTTCCAGTAAACTATCTAAAATTTATTAATTTTCTTCTTATAGCTGTTTCCCACTTTTTTTTTCAAACTGGGTCCTTTGGAAATAAATGATCACCATTATTATAACAACCTGACACAGCACATAACGGCATTATGCTTTCGTAGATTGAAAACACAAAAAAAATACTCAAAAAAACACAACTTCTGTACTGAAATGACAGATAGCTTTGGCCGCATCAACAATGCGCCACTTACAGGGAGAGTTTGGCGCTGTGGATCCCCACTGCGCGGTACGTTTTTTTTACGTTAGCGTTCTGCCGCAAACTGCCGTAAGACCGCGCGTCATAGCAAAAGCGTCGCACTTACTGGCGCGCGGGCAGGGCGCGCAGTGACCTGTGTGGCAGAACTCCTCGCAGCGATGCAGTTAGCAGGACAGCGTTCTGCCGCAAACAACCGCGCAGTGGTGGGAGTCACATAACACATTATAACTATAGGTATATTCTTACTGCCGCATACGACTGCGCAGCAGTAAGACGACGTGTCACAGCATAACACTTTATAAGTATATTGACATATTCGTTAGTAAAGTAAAGCGCGGCACTCACTGACGCGCGGGCAGGGTGCGCAGTGTCCCGTGTGGCAGAACTCCTCGCAGCGATGCAGCTGGCAGGACAGCGTTCTGCCGCATACGACAGCGCAACGGTGGGAAGACGCGGCACAACATACAGTGCGACAGCGGTGGCGGCCGCAGGATAATTTCTGGTGGAAAGAGTTTTGTTAAAACTACTACATATTTTTGACTACATCCAAGTTGAGAACAGGCATCTACATCAAGCAGAATGTCATAGATACTGTAGAGCACATATTATAAACTATCGGTTCCCGCGACTTCACCCGCGCTACAATCGATTTCGTCCCATTTTACCCACTTGAAAGATTTTTACATCGGGGCCAAAAGTACCCTGTGTCATTTCCAGAGTCATAAATATTCTTATAATTTCTTATATTAGGTTTAAGCGTGAAGAGGCAACAGACAGACACACTTTCGCATTTTTAATACCAGACCCTTCTGCATCGATTTCTTTTGCAGCGCGAAATGTCACATATTATGAGTCCAGAATGGATAAATTTCCAGGATTCCTATTTGTATACCGTCTGTGTACATATTTTAAGCAGAACTAATATTATTTCAGCAGTCAATCCCGAACTATTCAAAAACTACTGACGAACAGCATTTTACATTGGTGTCACGTGACTTGTCAGTTTGGGGATTAGTACCTATCTGAGGTCAATCAGTCACATCAAGTCAACACGAAAACATTCTAAAGCTAAACATACCTTATTACATTTCTTCTGGCACAGCACGTTGTTGATCATTTGCGGCAGTTCCGCGCACGGCACCTCGCGGCTGGAGTGGCCGCAGCGGCATTGGACTAACGTTTTGTCAGGACATATAGGGCATTCACCTGACGAAATAAAACGTACGTAAAACTTTGCTCTATAAAGATATTGGTGGAATCAGATGTTTTTTGTCACAAGTCCTGTTCCGCGGCCAAGCGAAGGGTTTCAGTACTAGAATGCTGTGATTTGGCATAAATAATATTATGTAAATCAATCACGCCTACAAAGTTGACGAATGAAATATTGAAATTATGGACTACAGGTACTCGTAAGGCGAGCATGATTTTTTTGTTAACCCTATCGTGTAAGATACCGCCTATGGCTATCAGCCTGCGATATACAGTGTCCCATAAATTAAGGTCAAGCAAAAATGGGGCGATGGGTCAAGGGTTACCAGATAAGGGAATACTATGGAAAAAATATAGCCAGTATAATAAAAGTCTGGAAATCTGACACCCTGTGGTGCTATTTTAGGTACCACGACTACAAATCTTTTTACTTTTCATGAATTTTTTTCGTGTTGCAAATCTAAATAGTGCTTTTTGAAATTGGTTTCCAAATATTTTTACAACTGCTACAGTATTACTTTTATAACTTTAAAACATTGATTTATCAATGCGTTTAAAACTAAAAATACCTAATTCCATGTACTCGTACCTTCATGGCAGTCCAACTTGCAGAAATGCCTGTCGCCGGCCGGGCCGCAAGCTAGCGGCTTTGCACAGATGTTGCCGCACAGCGGGATCGGATCCGTGCACGACTTGCGCGAGTCCTTGTCTAGCCTGTGCGGGTAGAAAGAGACAAAAGTAGTTCGCAGCTGAAGAAATATTTTGTCTACAGTTAAGGCGATTTTTTTTAAAACGGATAACGTTGATTTGCTTTGTTTTCATGCATTTGATCCACTGAACCGCTCCTCTCGACTTCACTTCGATTCAAAATGTATGAAAACACCGCACATTTCTCTTCACCGCTTTGGTGGAACCTGGAGCTCTATTTTTGAATCACTCGCGTGCAGATGTCTACTGATTTTCGTTCGTCATCTAAAACTCCGCATCTTTAAAACACTCGATCGACTGCACTCGATCGCTCGAAACCGCAAAGAGTGCCTCTACCCATTCGTCACAGAAGGCGAACGATAGAATAAACGCTAAAATGACTGTATTAAATGAAAAATAAGTCGCATTCGCCATAAGAATGTCACACGAGTGATTCAAAAATAGAGCTACTGGGCTTTAAACATCTAGTCTGGTACTTAGATGTCATCGAGGACATATCCCACTAGAGGGGAAATGGCATTAATTTTGTTTCAGAAAAATTCCGCCAAATCCGAAAGATTCCGAATGAACCGACTGAATGTCAAACACCGTATTAGTGATGGTCAATAAGAAATTAGTATCGATAGTCGATGTTATTGTTTAATTTAATGGGAACAATATTTTATTACACCTAAGGTTAAACTTTTCACTAATGTGCAATATCCTAAATATAATATCTGATTCTTGTTCCTAAGAAATTTAAGTTAGTCATCAAAAATAACCATTTAAAGTATGAATCATCAAAATTGTTATCAATCTATCCCTATTTCCCCTTGGTCGAGCCATCACGCGTGAACGGCTGGACCGATTTCACTAATTCTTTTTTTGTTGTTTGTTATTGTCAGAAGAAGGTTCTTATGAAAGAAAAAAATAAGAAAACTGTGCGGAAAATTATTAAACATTAGCGCTTTGGACGTGAAAACATTTTGAATGTAACCTTATGACGTTCGACCACTGACCTCGATAATACAAATACGCTGGACTGCATACTGTCAACCTAACAATGAAGCCATTTAATTATCGCAATTTTGGCGCTGACGGCTATAGTGAGCGTGTGGTGACCATCCACGGAACTAATTTGACATAAACATATGGCAGTTACTCTATCTTAGTTTCCTGTACACTCGGTGGGGACGCTTTGATTTGGCACAAAATTATGTGTTATTTCTTAGAGAATGTTTAGTCCAGCGTGCTTGTACTATAGAGGTCAGTGCGTTCGACATAGAATTGACAGATATCGTCAAAGAGGATTAAAAAAACTAAATAACAGGACAAAGTCTGTCGGGTCAGCTAGTATATAATAAAAAATAAACTTTTGTTTGTAAAACAAATTAACTTCCATAATAACTTGCAAATAAATTGCTTAAATTATAAAAACATGAATTTAAAAGCCAAGCGCAGAGAAATTACATTGAAATCTAAATACAGTAAGTATTTTTATTAAAATGCGTTTATTGTTTATTTATTGTTATTTGTCTAATTTCTATAAATTAAGAATAAGGCTCATACTTTATTTTACGACAGGAAACAAGTTTCTTAAAATCATGTTTCCCGATATATATCTACCTATTTACCTAAGAACAGAGGCATCACTTTCAAAGTTTCAAAGCCCGGACAAGGTTTTTTATAAAAAACAGGCTAAGTGCGAACTCGCACACGAAATTATACCATTATCTACTTCATAGTCACTTAGTCACTTTAGGTTTTTCAGTGAATGAGAATGTAGGTAAATACGGTAGGTATTTTGTCTGGAAGGGATCGTTTTAACAATAAAAACACCTACATTATACATCTTTCTGTGTAAATTGCCTTATTTATTTTATTGGTATGGTTTGCCATAAAGATTTTCTATCTATTTGAAGGCTCCAATTCCTCATTCGCTTTTCATTACATCCATTCATCACCTTTATTATCGTCACACACCTTACAGTAATAGAATCGATATACATATATTTACACACGCAAACATCCATACTCTTTGCTTTCACTACGCATCTTATTGTTCATAATCCATTAAACTAAGAAAACTATCAAACGTCATGTCGAGTGTCAGCGTTTTGTTATTCACAAGAAAATCAATAATTCTAACAAAACCTTCTTCGGTATAAGTAGGTTAATGTAATTTTTGCATAGGTATTGATTCTAGTGCGCGAGTGTAAATATTTGTGTTATCGATTATATCACTATACCTCCGTGCTGCCAAAGTACTAAAATAATTATTGTGTAATGTAAACTGTGTACATAAATGTCGATAAGTCGTATAACCAATTCAGCGCAACACTAGTAACGAGTGTTAACAAATAGAATGAGATGACATTATGTGCTACCCACTTAGTGGGAGCAAGATGAGACTTAAACGTCAGTACGCTTGACCGATTTATCTTGAGCCGTAGGAAAATTTTATGAACTTTTTAAAATTGCATAATTACTATTACTTACCGATGAAATGACATCACATCCGTTTTAAAATTCGATGTTTTGCTTTTTTCTTACAACACAGTATAGAACAATACGACATTATGTTAATTATTTCTCAAATTTCATTTTTTCGTAACAATTCAAGTATTCACGTTGACATACCACACAGATCAATTGATTTTTGACATACGGTTTTGACAGAACTGACACTTTCTTGTGTGTGTGTGTGTGTGTGTGTGTGTGTGTGTGTGTGTGTGTGTGTGTGTGTGTGTGTGTGTGTGTGTGGTTCAGATTTATGAAGACATTTAGAGTATTTTGTGTTATTTGAAGCCAATAATATTATTTGTGTGACCTCTTCATTATTAGTCAAAACGAAAGCACTGTGGAATCTTATGCAGATGTAATAGAGGTGATTTTAGAGCTGCGAAAGAATGCCTATGGAATATGACTGGGTGTTAACCCGTAGCTCCCTCTTCACTAATGGCGCTGGTGGACACCGACCGGTTTTAGTGGACCCGTCCTTACTGGGTAGGAGAGTCCATAACCCCCAGCGGCCCCCGCCGCCGGTGTGGTGTGCGAAAAGTATTTTCCTATTGTATAAAATGTATAGTCTGAACTCTCTTATGCTGGCCAGTGCACATTGTTCTACCTTGTATTAACTTACTTCTTCTTCCCACATGGGCAGGTGATGACCAGTTGCGGCAGCAGCCGGCAGGGCGAGCAGGGCGGCGCGTGGCAGTTCTCCTGGCACACGTGGTGGCCACATGCCAATATGCGCGAACAGGACTCGCCACACGACCAGTGCTTTTCGTTGCCGGTCTCGCGTGTGCAAGCGACCGAACGGCTTTTGGTTGCAGGGCAGTAACACACTGCAAAGAAGAATTTGGTGTTATTTCTGTGAATAAGAAACATTTTAAATGGAAATTTTTCAAACTAGAAACGACGACCGTAGGTCAAATGGTTTCATTTGACGAAAAAAATTGTAATTATAAGAAAATAGGTTTAGGGAAATCTCTCCCATTCATAAACATCTATTGCCTTTATTTCTGATACTGTAATTGCCGACAAACTACTATGTAGTTTGGCAATGCTAAGGAAACTACACTGTATTGTTATCCCGTGAAATAAATAAATAAAAATCTTACAGGTTTGTTTGTGTGTGCTATTTTAAGGCCACTACCCCCATAATTAAACTAACTTCTTCCCACAACGACAGGTGAAAACCAGCCGTGGCAGTAGCCGGCAGGACTACTGATTTATAAAAAATCCCATTTACCTTGAGTAACCGTCTCAGCGCAGTCCTGGAAAGGCTTCTCGAGGCACTCAGCCTGACATGCGTGTGCGCCGCAGTCATGCGTCTGTATTGTCTATTAACTAACTTTTTCTTCCTACAAGTTCCTAGACGACTAGCCGCAGCTTACAGCCGGCAGTGTGGCGCAAGTAAAAAGGTCCTGTGATAAAGAAAAACTCCCATTTTCCTTGAGTGACAGTCTCAGCGCAGTCCTGGCAAGCCCCCTCGTTGCACTCAGCCTGACACGCGTGTGCGCCGCAGTCATGCGTCTGTATTGTCTATTAACTAACTTTTTCTTCCTACAAGTTCCTAGACGACTAGCCACAGCTTACAGCCGGCAGTGTGGCGCAAGTAAAAAGGTCCTGTGATAAAGGACCTTTTTAAAGGTACCTTTAAAAGGTAAGACTCACACACTAGTATATTTGAGCAGCACTTGCTACACGACCAGTACTTTTCATGTTTGTGTCTTTTGTCTTTTAAGTTACCACTTCCCCCAACAAGGACAGGTGACAATCACCCGCGGCACCACCCGGGCTGCGCGTGGAACGTCTGAAATTGACTCCTGATGAAGAAAAACTCCCATTTACCTTGAGTGACAGTCTCAGCGCAGTCCTGGCAAGCCCCCTCGTGGCACTCAGCCTGGTAAGACTCACACACTAGTATATTTGAGCAGCACTTGCTACACGACCAGTACTTTTCATGTTTGTGTCTCTTGTCTTTTAACTTACCACTTTCCCCAACAAGGACAGGTGACAATCACCCGCGGCACCACACGGGCTGCGCGTGGACGTCTGAAATTGACTCCTGATCAAGAAAAACTCCCATTTACCTTGAGTGACAGTCTCAGCGCAGTCCTGGCTAGCCCCCTCGTGGCACTCAGCCTGGTAAGACTCACACACTAGTATATTTGATCAGCACTTGCTACACGACCAGTATTGTTCATGTTTGTCTCTTGTCTATTAACTTTCCACTTACCTTCAACAAGGACAAGTGACAATCACACGCAGCACCACCCGGGCTGCGCGTGGAACGTCTGAAATGGACACCTGATGAAGAAAAAAGCCCATTGACCTTGAGCGACAGAGTCAAGAGGCAGTCCTGGCAAGGTCCCTATTGACACTCGGCCCGGCAAGCGTGCGTGCCGCAGACCAGCGTCTGTATGCGCGGCTTATGCCGGCAGGGTGGCACGTAAGGACACACGACACACGTGGTGGCACAGTGAAAAGGTCACCTGATAAAAAATAAAACGCCATTTACCTTGAGTGACTGTCTCAGCGCAGTCCTGGCAAGCCCCCTCGTGGCACTCAGCCTGGCACGCGTGCGCGCCGCAGTCCAGCGACTTGCCGCACACGCGCCCGCACACTTGCGGCAACTTGCTGCTGCATAGCACGGAACGCGTCTCGGCTCCGCAACCACATTTTCTGTTGGGGTAAATTATTTATTTATTTTACAACATCCACAGCTCTAAAATATACCTAAAATAGAACTAACATTTAAATCTGAAAGACGGAAATAACAGATTTACATTTTGTAAGCTTATTAAAACACACAGACACACACACACATACACATTTTGTATCAGTAGACTGTTAATTGATTAGCAATTAAGTTCCAAAATCAATCAATTCAAAATCGTTCATAACTGCCTCCTAATTCTAGAAAATATTGGTTGATTTGGGCAATCCATTCAACACTACTAGGTACTAAAATTGAACTTTTGCACTCAGAAAGGCTTTAGTTTATATGATATTCCGTCAGTTTTGAAGCTAAATCAATTAAATTGGGATTGGTTAGAAATTAAGCATGACATATTAATTTTCGAAAATACAACTCTTAAAGCGGTAGATTCCCGAATCTGGGTGTCTACTACGAAAAAAGAAATCCGACAAAACGATGATCGTTGTCGTTTTGCTTACTACGAAACGCTTCGCATCCGCTATCGGAGACGAAGTTTGTTTGACGTTTTGTATCGAAAATGCTACCACGAAACAACAACTGACAGACGATAGATCATTTTTTGACGTAAAGTGTTTCGGAAATTAACCTCAAATAATACGATAGCCCTCCACGTATCGTTTTGAGTTTATGTTGCCCATTTCTTCCTCACTGAAGGGCAATTAAAGAAGAAATTATGGAGAAAAGGAGATAACTGGGACTTCTTCGTCAGAATTTCATGTTTCATGTAAATGTTTGTGTGATGAGCACAAGCATTTGTACCTAAGTCATGGATGTTTATATGTATTTAAGTATTTCTATCCGTTATCCTAGTCACCATAGCACAAGCTCACGCTTAGTTTGGGGCTAGGTAATTGGTGTTTGTTGTAACAATTTATTTATTATTATTATTATTATGTTGTTGCTTTTCCTATCTCGGGTCCATGGGGTCCCGGTCCTTTGGAAGGCATACATGGGGCCGAAGCCAACACGCAGAGGCCCGTTTGACAACATTAATCTAAAAGCTTTGTGACACCAGCCGGCGATTATCCCTGTATGTACCTACTATAAAAGTACACCCAAGGACAATCACCGGCTTGTGTAGGACTATTGCAGAATATGGATGGAAACAAGTCTGGGTTATTGGTTTTGGTGCTAGGTGGACCGGGTAATTGGGACTATGGAGGGAGAGACTACGGGACACCTGCCTAGATCATAGCCTCATGCTGAATAAATTGGCAGGCGGTGACTCGCCAGCAACTGAATGGGCCCCCCCTGGCGTCGTGGGTCGTATAGACCGGACTGAGGGGCAACATTGGCGTTGCCGGCTAAGGGTGGAGAGGTGGCCCTGGACTTTAAACGACGATCACGCGCTCCCTGAGGGTCCAGCATCACGTGCCCACTCGCCACTTACGCAACCACATCCACCCTTCGAGCATCACGCTCTCGCGACTCCACTCTGACCGGCCGGTAAAGGCAAGCCAGAGGTGAGAGTCCTACAGACCCCCTTGGGTTTCACTTCGGCAAGACGAGGGCCTAGACCGACTCTCAGGAGCACTCGGATTAACGACAGACCCCGTGGTGTCGCTACTCACCACAGCTCGCCACAAAGCTGCCCTGCGGGGTTTATTATTATTATTATTACGGAATACCGGAGGCATTGACCCCAAATCAATATACCTAATCCGATCTCTGGTAACCACTCACTTGCTGACAGTTGCCTGGCACGGCGGGCAAGGCCCAGGATGGCAAAGCAGCGTGCAAGGATGTGGACACGCGCGAGGCCTCTTACATGCCTTGCCACATGTATGAGCGCCGCTGCCACCACGTTGGTACTCCGGGGAGCGGACCGCACCGCACATGCACCGGTACTCCGTAGGAATCTCCTCACTTGTGTTCTGGCAGGCGGGGCAGCGCCATTTGCCCTCTGAAATAAAAAGATGTTTTTCATTTGTTAGTCACAAGCTATTTTGTTTACGTTTGATGTCAGGAAGCCCAGGGGTGTGGCCGAATTATGTTAGTTTTTTTTTATGTTTAAATGTCTGAATGATTTTACTATGAAAAGGGAAATATTTTACCAAAAAGGAGACCGTGATTTAATCAGTCTTTCGCTTAAGGATACAGAAAACTAAGAAAAGCTTTACTTTTCTTGTAAAGCTATGTGTTTATATTCTAGTTAGGATACATATAAAGTAACATTTATATTACACTTGAAAAAAGGGACCGGACACATTGCTATTTGTATACTGAGTGACCCTTTTTAAGTGCAATCTTTAGATTGCATAAAATTATTACAATAACATACCAACAACACTGCTCATAGCCCACTTCCGAATGCACCTCAGATGCAGCACATGGTAGCAGTTGCCGCAGGACCACACTGAGTCAATCTGCTTGACACGCTCACAGCACACCAGGCACTCTAGCGTGCCCTTGTCTAGCTGCTCACTCAGCCTCTCTCGCTGAGTCATTTCAGTGTGTACTAAGGACAAAAAAATATAAACCATGGTGTTATTTTTACAGTTAAAAAGATTGAGAGTCTTAATTAAGAAAGAAAATCTATTTAATTAGCAATAGAGATACCCATCATACATTCAAAGGTATTTTTTTGTAGCCCGAAACATCCCACTACTTTCTGGGCAAAGGCGAAAACTCAAAGTAAATTAAGGCAATCCTCTAAAAAGCATCCACATTCATTGTGGCAGCTAGGAGCATACCACAACAATAGTTGATGTGAATAAGATATTCCTCAGCGTTTAAAATGCTGCTTTAGAGCATAAAATTATGGTTTTGCAATTTGACAGTTTAAACATGAAATTATAACTTAACATACCTATATTTGCAGTCTGTTTGCTCCTGAATTTAGGACTAGGAAGCTCTTGTTTTGCCAGCCTCTCTGCTTTCTCCTCTTTGTACTGCAAATAGCTGTTTGCATACTGCTCATCCTCTGAGAAGTTTCTATCCACTGCTCTAATCCTCTGACTCCCTGCCCAGTTCCGGTTCCTGCCCAAGCCTTCACCTTTTCCATTACGATGGTCTTGGCCTCTCTTGTTTATGGAACTATTATAAAAAGTGAGCGCTTCGGGATCTTTGTTCTTAGATTTAGAATTATTGGATTTTGATTGATTCCTATCACTCCTGCTATTTGACTCATAGTTATGACTGTTTGCATCTTGGTATCTGTTCCGATCACGGTCGCGATCTCGGTTTCTATTACTATTATCTTGGTGTTTATAATTATTATCTTGATAGCGACTATTGTTTTTTATTTCACCATTTTGTTGAGATGACTGGGGTCTCTCTCTCCAGTTTGTTTCAGAAGAACTTCCATGACTCTTTTTATACTCAGTACCACTATTATTACTACTAGTAGAGTTGGTCACTTCGGGGATATTTTGAGCACTAGTTGATGGCTTTACTGTAGAATTTTTTGGCACAAATTCAGAAGCAGTTGCTGTCAAGTTTGATTTGAGTATTAAATCATTCGAATAGGAAGTTTGCTCTTGGGGTTGTGATTCATATTTACTATGACTATAAGACTCAGCATTTGAACTACTACCAGCATAATAAGATTCTTGTGCATTCTGGGAGGTAGATGGCATGTTTTGATAATCATATTGGTCATAATTTTGGAACTGCGAATTGCTAAAGTTATTACCACTAGGCTGGGATGCTCCATTGCCTTGCATTTGAGTGAGGAATTCATTAAAGCTTACATACTGTTGGTTGGTGGAGTCGTATTGGCGATTGGGGTTAGGAGGGTAATAACCTTGGTTGGCGTATTGGCCATTCGGATCTCCGTTCCAGGTGTTAGCATTTTGGTATTGGTTATTATATGCGTAAGAATTGTTCCACTGCGACATTTTTGCAGTAAATATGGTGTAACAGTTGGTCGAAATTCCGGATCTAACCAGCTGTTTCGAGGTGACGGTGTGATGTAGCAACCACAGGCCGAGGCCTGAGGCCTTAGAGCTGAAGACCTAAGGCTCTGTAGCCAAAAATAAAGGTATTTCTTTATCAGTATGTTGATGCAGGTACCATCGACATGTGATTTAACAAAAAACGAAGGGTTATAGATCACTTACCGCTAGCTGTTTTTTTCCTATAGGCTTTCTGTTTATAAATAAGTAGAAATTAACAAAAAATAAACTAAAATAATTTAACAAATTATAAAATTGTAAGAAATAGCGATGTGTCAAGATGATTCGGAATCAGTTTGAAGGGGAAAGGAGAAGTGGGGCGGGAAGAGGTCGACGTTGACAGTAGGTCCTTTTATAAGTCAATTTTAATTGGATTTTACCGAAATTTAGTTTTTTTATCAATATAATCATTTACATAATATTAATGTTTATTTTGAAAATAGTACATATTACATAATTTCATTTATCTATACGAAGAGTAATAACAAAAGCACAAACTCAAAAGATTTCTAAAGTGAGAAACGTCACAAATATTCTGCACTGTAAAGTACCCTTTGTGATAGCAAAGCCGAGTTTCTGTTTGAGAATTTTTTACTTTTGTTGAATGAAAGTTGAGATAGTTTGAGATCGACGCATAACCGTTACTCGTTATTTTACGAAGTTACAACGATTTGAGAATCGAATTAACTTATTCCCGAAAAATCAATGAATGCAATACAGGGTGTTGCTTTAAGGATGGATCAAACAAAAACCATGAATAGGGTACCCCAAAGGCTATTCTGTGGACCCTTGTGCATGTTCCGTGAAAATGCATACTATTCGAAAAAAAATCGATTAATTTTGGGCGAGCCTTATTTGAAAATATCACACATATCACATAGCAAAAAATTGAAATACATCTTCAATTCTTGTCCTCATTGTTGACAGAATTTGTAGTATAATAACTGCAGCCGACGCGACGTTTGGAGTCGGCGACTACTTAGCTGTCGACACGCCGTCGACGTGCTGGCGGCCGCAGTCGACATGTCGATAGCTTGCTCATGATGCCGATGTCGCCTGCGACCACTGAGCATATATATAATCACTACCCTGCGACAGCGGATGGGAATAAATCAATAAGAGTTACATACCTACGCTAAGCCGGGCGGGTTACTGGCTACAGACAAAGACACCGATAGTGTTTTTTAGGGTTCCGTAGTCCGACAAGGAACCCTTATAAGATCGTTCAGTCCATTCGTCCTAGTCTGTCACAGCAGAATATCTTCTACGTTTATGGACTGATTTGCATGTAACTTTGTTCAAGGATACTTCACATATAGATCTCATTTTAAAAAATACAAAAAAATTAAATTACCCCTTTTTTTAGGGTACCTCCCCATACATGTAAAGAGGGGGGGGGGGGCGGTGAATTATTTTTTTGAGTGCACCCCCTTGTGTGGGGTATCGTTAAAAAAGACTATGAAAATAAGATAGGGTTTCCAAAAAACACTTTTTTATCAGCTTTACCTGTAGTATGTGTACTAGCCACCCACACATTTGCACAGTGTTACTTATATATATCATGTACCAATACAACCTGAGACACATATTATACGCGCATCGTTAGAGCAAGATCTTTGTTTTATTGTCGTCTCCTGGTCCCCACATCACATGGCGACCCTGCCAGTGCTGCCTTTAGGGCAGCGCTGTGCGATAAATAATATATAATTAATTATGGTGTTTTGTGAAAAAAAAATATGGACTAAATTTACTCAAAAAGTATGTTGGAGTTGTGAAAAAAAAATTAATAGAAGAACTTATAAATGAAGAGAAGATGATTGAACGGGAGATAAAAAGAGAGATTGTGAAAAAAAGAAGATTAAGAAAATGAACAAATAAAAGAGAAAAGAAAGTGAAGGAAATGCTGGCGGCCGGGCGTAGATGGTGACAGATGGAGGTGTGCTAAAATGCTGGGCGCCGGGAGCTATCGGTGTCAGATGTTGGTTTTGTTGCTGGGCGCCGGGAGAATGTTCGAGTCGGATGATTGTTTGTTTTGTTGCTGGGCGCCGGGAGAAGTTCGTGTCGAATATTGGAGGCTGCCAGGTGGTGAAATTGGAATGAAGAAAGGCAAGGAAAGTAGACTTAACTAATGTTTAAACAAAATACATAGATAAAAAACTTCCAGTAGGTTCATATACTTATATATTTTTTTAATATTTTGAATTAATAATACTTATTAGTAGCACGTGGCCACTGCTTTATTATCACTACGTAATCTCTAAGTTTTATTTTGGATACCGTAAGTTTCTAGTTTACGTAGACGGGTCAAATTAAGTAAGTAATTACCTTTGATAAACTTGAAAATCTTGCATAATCTTATTTTAAAATTAAAGAAACCATTTGGGAAGCTATGAATTACTAACTTTAAATATTTTAAAGAAGTTGTTTTGATTAAGCTGTTGAGTTTACTAAATAAATCGATATTTTAAAGAATAAATTAATAACATTTGTATAGTTTTGACTTCTAATTAAAAAAAAAATCGATTCATTCATGAACATTTTGCTTAAAGCATCGTATTGTATTTCATAACAATTAACGTTAATTATGACAACCATTTTGGAATTTTTCATATAAATTTAAGAAGGTAAGTGTTTTCTGTTCATACTACCTACCCATTCCTATATTAATTGCATCAGTTTTTTTTAATGACGCATAACGCAATTTAAATTGAAAGTTTCACTTTTAATATAATTTTTACATTTCGTAATAAAGTTTTAATTTCGTAAAATGTATCTAACTGGACACCACCTAAGTTATTTTTAGTTTGACATTAGTCAGCGAATACTTCCACGCTCAGGCTGCACGAGTGTTATCACATGAGCGTTTCTTTAGTTGGTTTTGAATTTCATTACTCTTCTACAACATAACTGATAAAATATTCATTTCAATAAGAATTACAGAACATTGGTTTTTTTTTCTTTCTAGACATTAATTTGCTTCACAGAGATTTTTTTTTAACCTCAATGGTCATTAATTATTTTCATTTTATGAAAACCCTAAGTACTTACATCTATTTGCATGATTTAAATTGATAAATTTTTTTTGACAAATCAATTTCATATTTTTAGAAGATGAGCTTATTACTTACACCAGAGTATTACTTACTTTTGTCTTGTTTAACAAGCATTACATAAAAGTGAATTGTATAATCTCTACCAGTCAACTTTTAGTTTCGCAGCTAGATAAGTACCTATATAAAATTGGTAAACTTTTTATAATTTCAACCTTTATTTTGTGTGGATTTCATTGTTCACGTTATACAGAAAATTTTAAGCATTATTTTAATGTACCATCAAATAAGTTATAAATTTTGAGTCTTGTTAACGTAGCTATCTTATCTATCACAGTTTTGGTACAACAGTATACAAATTATTAACTACAGTCGTATATTAGTATTGATATAATGTGTAGGTAACAGCCTAGATTGAAGCATTTTTTTCCCCCAAATAGCTAACGAACAGATAAGATCTTAGATAGATATACCTAATTTGATTTTTCAAATAATTTTGGTCTTACTTTCTAACAGTATAATTTATCGCAAAAAATCAAAAATAGCATTTCGTTAAATTCAAATTATCATATTTTCTAAAATATAAATACGTGTCACTGTTTCGAAGAATAGGTATTTTCTTTTTACATAATTATTTTTGGTTAACTCGAAGATTTTTTAAAACATATCATTAACTCTTTAATATTGATATTCCTAACTGACTGTTTATTTATTTAAAAAAAATTATACACAAGTAGGTAGTAATTACATTTTCGAATTATACTTTTTTCTTAGCAAATATTTGAGCACTAAAAATTACATTTGTTATTTTTATTGCAGACCAGTAGTGACGATTAATATGCAATTTTATAACATTGAGCTGTAGGTATTAATTTATAAGAAAAGGTTTAATTTTTTCCTGTTTAGTAGGTAACATTTCAGTTGACTAATTTTTTTTATCTCTATAAGGGATATCCGAAATTCGTAAGATACCAATAAGATTATTACAATAATGTATAATTAATAACAACATGCTTATTTTGATTACATTAAAACTAAAGTTACTATATTACCTTGCCGTGTTAGCGTCGTACTTAAAAAAAACCGGAGAAACATTTCATTTGTTTAGTATTTTGCTATTTCATTAGAGATAAAGGTTGTTAAAGACAACATTAATTACTTAGATATTGCACAATAATTTGTATTACGTTCTCACAAGACCACACGTGTAGCTGCATCAGCGTTTTGGTTGGCGACGCTTCGATGGAACGAAATATGAAGCCATACTTTAACAGGAAAGTGAACAATAACAGATATTATGACAATATAAGAACCTCTTTGCCGCTTATTATTTTATCTATTCTTACATATTTGTTTTTGAATGAAATATTAGACTTCATCCGCTGTTGTTACAGTACTTATGTCGTGAGTACCTACTTAAAACTTCTTTTTTGGCAGAATCATTTCAATATTATTGTAAAACAAAGGTAGTTTAGAAACTTTGGTTATTTTTTAGTACAAAGGAGACCGAAATCCTTGACTTATATGATTTAAATGGTTAGATTTGAAATTATTATAGTCGATTAGGAGTGCGAATGTATTAAAGAGCTTCTGTACCATAGAGTGCATTAGTTACATTCGAGAGGAAGATATTATGAAAAGGAGAATGAAATAATTGAATGAAGATTAATGAAAGTTATTAATAGATTGTTTTGTTTGTATGACGGAAAGTTTAATTTTGTGAAAGGGAATACTTTAGTAAAAATGGTTTGTAACACAAATGGCCTGATCAACCACAAGTAAACAAAATCATTTATGCTAAGGAATTCAATTGTTAGTTCGGACGTCGTGATATGGTAATGAAAGTTTATGAAAGTGAAATATAGTAGAAAGGTACTTTGGCACAAAAGAAAAGGTACAAAACGATGTCGAATCCTTCAGTTTGATCATGGTGTAAACGAGATTTCTCTGTGAAAACCGTTGGAGGTCAAAAAGGTCTTAAAAGAGGACTCGTTTAGGGTAAATAAGGGCACAAGGTACAGTCAAGGGAATCAGATCCTTCACTTGATCATGGTGCAGACCAAGTTTCTCTCCGTGAAAGTAGTTGGAGATCAAGTTATCTTAAAACATGACCCTTTAATAAGTCTATGCATAGCAAAAAGGACTTAATGTCTTATAATAAATAGTCGACTTTAAATAAAATAAGAAGACTGTAACCTAAAATAAAAAGTTTGTAAAAGATAAGAGCCGGCCGGCCAATAATAAAAAATAAGTGCCTGTATGTATAAATAAAGAAATAATTATCCAAATAAGTGGATAAGTGCCCAAATAAGTAGTTATGCCAAATAGGCAATATGAAATGTACCAAGTATGATGAATGATGTGTATTATGATGTGCCTATTTTGAAGAGTTTACGATTGATTGCAACGTTGAATGAAAGCTGTTGCAAGTTAAGTTACATTATTGATGAAGGTATTGAAATAAGTAGTTAATGTTAAATTAAAAATTAAGAGGACTTGTTGAGAAATTAAATAATAAGATTTAGGTCATGGAACTAATAACAACGATAACTCAAGTTTTTTGAAATAAATGTGAAAATAAGAAAATATAATACAGTTCTCACTTATAAAGTTTCTACTACACATTTTTTTACATTTGAATTATAATAATTTATCAAGATGCGTAGGTACATTACTATAAAAAGTTTTATTTTTAAACAATAAATTATTTGAACTTACTAAGATAATTAATAATGAAATAATTTGCTAAAAGCTGCATTGATTATCCTGAAAACAAAACCCGCACTATGTTACTGATTTATTTTAATAATTAACTAGAAAAAAAATTTGTGATAATAATGAAGTCAAACGAAGCACCTA
Organism: Pyrausta nigrata; assembly: GCA_949316185.1. Taxonomy (NCBI): domain Eukaryota; kingdom Metazoa; phylum Arthropoda; class Insecta; order Lepidoptera; family Crambidae; genus Pyrausta; species Pyrausta nigrata. The sequence goes on from OX438943.1 coordinate 4,490,414, forward strand.
CTAACAAAATAATAACACTAACATTTTAAAAATATTTTGACCCGGCTACTATATCTAATAATTAAAATACTATTAAGTAATCACTAGATTGTAAGTTTGTAAACTTTGCGATGTATCATTTTTGTGTCATTTTTTTTTCTCTGTATCTTGAAAAAGTAAATTCAACAAAATGTTATAATTTAATTTACATTTGTTCTTTCAAAATCGTTACAATTGTTATCTATTTTTTACATACAGTTGTGTTTTCTAAATAATAGCAATTTCTTTATAAATTCTGTGTCAGGAAAAATATCTGTAAAATATTACTAAGAAATATAATTTTAACAACATTGTGTAATTTCTTATTAAAAAACTAACTTCAAAAAATGAAAAATCTGCAATCAGTTATGGTACAAACCGTACCTACTTGTTTGATTAAAAATGTTTTATGTTGAACAGCTACTTTTTTTTTGTTAATTTTTGGTTTTGTGTAATTTTTTTTTGTAATAAATAAATAGTTAATTGTGAAACTCTTAGAACAAAAAATAATTGAAATTATTTTTTCTTTTTAAAAAGGGGGAGGTGTAGTATGTGTACTAGCCACCCACACATTTGCACAGTGTTACTTATATATATCATGTACCAATACAACCTGAGACACATATTATACGCGCATCGTTAGAGCAAGATCTTTGTTTTATTGTCGTCTCCTGGTCCCCACATCACAACCACTTGCGAGATATAGCCCGCAAAAGTCGTTTACACGGTGTCCCCCACCCTGTAATTTCTAAAGTCTTGGACCTATAAACTTCAAATCTTTCACGTAAAGAAACAGCCGCGGAAACTCTTATTTAGAATTGTTTCGGGTATCCTGTGATAAATACTTTTGAAATTATAAATAAAATAAAAATATATACTTTTTTTGCCTATACTGTCTAATGTTTTAAGTTAATGGTACGGAACACTTCACGCGCGAGTCCGACTCGCACTTGGCCGGTTTTTTTAGTGTACTCTTAGGTGGCTTTTTGAAGTCACACCAGTTGTTCGGTCCGCCCCGGTACCAAGCACTAAGGGGTGACGACAACGACAACTTACGCGTACATATTAAAGTAAAAAGCAGAGGCGTAAGGGGTGGGAGGCGGAGGAAGGGAGGGAGAACACTACGCTATTAATAAAATATCAACCCAGAAAGTAAGTTCATTTGACATTTTTGCTGTTCGTGATTGATTTCTCTGGTCGTTGAATTTTCAACTGAAAATATATTTGGATCTATTCATCCAAAATAGTGCCTATTTAATATTTTAGATTCTCTTACACCCAATTTTAGAATGATTGTCCCAATTTTAGAATAAGTATTTCACCAGAGGATTCAACCAAAGAATGAAAATCCCAAGAATAACGATTCATTCATTAGTCAGCACCTATACCTACCTACGACTACTACATGACTTGCAATTTCTTTACTGCTTTGTAGCAGCAGTTGTCTGCTGCTGAATACCTAAAAGCTTTAATACATAAGTACGAGTAGGTACGCCGTATGTATTACCGTCCATGATTTTACTCACGAACCATGATGCAAATCGTGCTGCAAACTAGTACTGGTAGGTAGTTTGTTGATGACGTGTCGTGATTGTGACTAATTTATTATTATGAATACAACATACAACGATATACGATTGATAAGATTTGAGTATTTTGTAGGATATGGTTATTTTATCGAATAAATAACCAGATCATATCTAGTTAATGTTTAAAATTGTTAAGGAAGTTGCTTGAGGAGGTAAAGGAGAGGAGAGGTAGGTACTTGACACTGCAATTCCAGGCTGGGGTTTTCACAATTGATATTAAGTACTTTTCTATCTTGGTACCGAGTATACCTACTTATTTTGAAAATTTAACGTTCCCACATACACAACCAATGTGGCAATAAAATAGCAATTTTATACCTTTTTTTACTTACTAATATTCCAAAATTCAGAAGAATTGTACCTATTTATTTATTACCCACCGAAGGATCTCCCCTTTTGATTTTAAATTTTAATTTCAATATAAGTAAGAAATATAACAGAATGGTACATAAGTTGGTACAATAAAATACAGCAGATGAGCAGACTGCTATTTTTAATACATCCATGTTAAAAAAATCAAAACACTCCGGTGCCGCCACGCGCCTGCACCTATTGTCGCGTATACAAACGTTTTCAGGTGTGAACACACACTATTTGTAAAACTATTAGCCATCGCAACCTTGGCATATTTACTCCTTTTATTTGCGAAACTTATTTAGTTAGGATAAGAGAGCTGTTGGCTCAGTTTGAGGTTTGCTAGGGTTTCTTTTGGTAGTTATTTAAACGATAATTTACTTGTGCTTCGTAGAGATCATATTTGGAGAGTGTTTAGTCTCATAGGAAACCGTTCAAGGTTGCTTCATGGTGTTTCTTGGTATGGGCTGCATGGCGGGTTCACACAAAGTTGACATATCTACTGCATCTACAGTAAGTTAGCCTTAATTTATATATCTACTTATCCCTAGCGTCTGAAGTAGCAAGGCAATTCGTTGTGTGTTTTATTCCACATAAAGATCACAAATCTCAGTTCATGGTTTATACCACTACGAAGGAGATACGGATAGGGCTAGATTCTGATCTACCCCACCCAACTGAGCGTCCCGCCGTGGAGAGCAACCATTCTTATCATTGTGTGTGATATTTATTAGTGTACACATGTATGTAAGTGATTAGGGCGCAGCGTCTTGGTAGTCCCAAATTTTACTGACCGTACCTGGGTCCGCATTAGAAGTAGCGGAACATTATTGTAGTACTTTGTTTCTAGCTTAAACTATCAGATGTGTACGTGAAACTATCAGATGTAAATTAACTGTGACAAAGCCTACAAAAATGATGCTGACTGTACCTAATAATTTTTAGCAGTCAACGTGGCCGCGGTCCTCGGTGAAGGGCGAGACGATCGTAGCTGCTCTGGTCAGGCTCGACAGTGAGATCGCCAACAGCGAGAAGGCTTTCCCGGCGGCCAGGCTGGCCGTAGTCTCCGCTGAGATGGAGAGTATTGAGCAGGTGACATTAAAGCGCTAGCAAAATAACGTCCCGCTTTTTCCCTTACATTCCATTCCTGACCCTTCAAAAGTGTTGTCTGCGTCACTAAGGCTTTGATCGTCTGTCGAAGTACAGAAAAGCGATGGCAATGGCAGTCTAAAATATGTACGTACGAGTAAATCATGATCTTTATATTACAATTCTACTAAGTCTTATGACATCTCATCTCATATCAGCCTGTTGCAGTCCACTGCTGGACATAGGCCTCTCCAAGACTGCGCCAACTTTCACGGTCCTCCGCTTCTCGCATCCAGCCACCACCTCTTATGACATGCTGCTTACTAATTTTCTTTACTTACAGGAAATAAAAACATTTGAAGAGAATACGAATACTACAATCAACAAAGAGACGTATGCAAAAACACTTCACCAGGTAAGTCAATACACACAATGTTCAGATAATGTGCCATAACATAATTCACCAAAAATAATAATAAAAAAATTAACTAGACACTCTCTATAAATAAAAAAAAATATTAAATCCTCAAGGAAGGCGTGGTGTGTGTAACTGAATGTGATAAAACATTTTATCTTTCTAGCTCTTTGTTAGCATCGATATCTACAGGAGGCCAATGTTAGCGTCGGAAAATGAAGATTTCATTGCTAACGTCAACAGAAAGGTAAGTATGAAATTGTTACGAAAAAAAACCTTGCGTGATCGTTACAAGAAATGCACAAAGGAATAAAAACACGTTACACTGTCGGAGATTTACTCTCATATTGTTTGTAAATTAATGTATCTTGCACACAACAATGCTATCTTGTGTATTTTAAAAAAGAAACTTTAAAAAATATATTATTGCACTTGAATTCCCGCCTCTGGCGGTCATTTTTTCAAGTGCAATAATATATTTAGATTGCAAAGTGAATGCTTATCACTTAAAAAAAAACAATAATTTAAAGAAACTTTAAAATATAAGGTCTCCTTTATAGTTAACTAGTTTTGCCCGCGACTTCGTCCACGTGGAATTAGTTTCAGTAAAACGCTGTAGATGAAGCGATAACTGCGGCGCGTGCGGCTCCTCACTCCTGCGTCGGGTCAAGTTGCGCTTTCAGCTTAGGTTAGTGCCTACTACACCGAACCATACCATGATCGAGCTAGGATCGTATAAAACCATATGGAAATACACATTTGATTTTCAAGCCTAAACAGAGGAGTTAAAGTTCAAAGTATGTAAGTAAGCACGGTGTTTGATTTGACAGTGCCAGAACGGTGTATCGCCGATACCGAGAGAACTTAAACTATTGACTCTAAGGTCGAAAATCAAATGTGTTCATACGGTTTTATCACGGTCAGGGTATGGTGTGATGTAGTGGTCACAGACTTTTAACAATGACCAAACTCGTAAACAGGAGATGCGTCGTCTGGAGCTAAGCTGGCTGCGCACGCGGCACGGCGAGCTGCAGCGCGAGCGGCGCGCGCTCCACGCGCAGATCCTGCGCACGCGCGCGCTATACGCGCAGCTTCAGCACTTGATAGGTAACCGCTTTCATAAACTGGTATCTGGCTCTGTTGGGCTATACCTACGAAGTCCTTTCATCAGTTTTATCTAACTGAGAGCTTTGTGCAGCAAGAATCTGATATGAAAGTTCAAGTGCCGAAATAAGTACTTTAAGAAAAACTTATTGTATTTTCTTAAACTAGCTATCCGCCCCGGCCCGTATTCACACTAAGCTACTCGGTTTCGTCAAAGTATTTTCAAATTTGATTTAATGCTTCCAGATATTATTTCCTAGAAACTAACTTACAAACTTTACAAGAGAACTCCAGTGTGTGATGGGGGCTGAACAATCCTATCAGCGGTGGTAGGCTCCGTTAGGTGCCGCCTGGTACCTACCCTCCTACAGGAGCCCGACGCTAAGAGCTTGCTGTGTTCTGTCGGTGAGAGGGAGCGCCAGAACCTTCTGGATGAGCTCGCTTCACCGTCGACACTGTAGTTTAAAGTCAAGAGCAAACTCATTTCAAATAAATTAATTCTTTTTAGAAAGCATCTGGGGCGACGGCACTCGCCCCAGTGCGTCACTGGAAGGCGAGCTATCGCGAGCTCGCGCGCTTCGAGACGCGCTCGCATCTGTGAGCGCTCGCCTGCGCGCCGCCGCCGAGTACGCGCACGCGGCGGCGCGGCTCATGGACGACGCGCTGCCGGCGTGGAAGCTCGCCACCGTCGGCAAGTAAGTGTAGAGTGCATCAAGTTTTCAAGTGATGCACTGGGGCGACGAGACTGAGCTAGCGCGTAGAAGGCGCGCTATCGGGAGCCTGGTCGCGCTTCGAAACGCGCTCGCATCTCTGAGCGCTCGCCTACGCGCCGCCGCCAAGTACGCGCACGCGGCGGCGCGGCTCATGGACGACGCGCTGCCGGCGTGGAAGCACGCCGCCGCCGGCAAGTAAGTGTAGAGCGCAGGTTTTCAAGTTTGCAAGTGACGCGCTGGGGCGACAGCACTCGACCTAGCGTGTAGAAGCTGCGCTATCGAGAGCCGCCGCCTGCATCGAGACGCGCTCACATCTATGAGTACTCGCTCTCCTGCCAAGTATGCGCACGCGGCTTATGGACGACGTGCTGCCGGCGTCGAAGTCGGCAAGTAAGTGTAGAGCGCAGGTTTTCAAGTGACACGTTTTTTTACAGGCATTCCCACTATATTCCTACAAGATCATGCCCGACCTTCCTGCGGAGCAAGAGCGACGCGTGCTAGATGCCAGCGGGGCCGGGCAGTGTTGCGAGGAAGGGGTTTACCCTATGACAGACGCATGTGATTGGCGCTTCCTCGCCGTGCTCTTTCGCTCCACAGGCGGGTCACGCATGATGATGATGATGATATAAGCACTGCCACCATAAAGAAATAGTTATTTTTTTTCTTTAGACCCATCTTTGTACATCTTCCTTATTTGGTCTGCCTACAATTTAATTTGCGCGGTGCCTGCATGTTTAGCTTTGACGAGCCACTATTTGACTGAGACTTGGAAGGCAAAGTTCCTATCTACGTTCCCAGGAGCACTGGGAACTGGTCCCAGCGTGCGCAGTCGCTTGCCCGCAGGCGCGGTGCCCGCGTGTTTAGCTTTGACGAGCCACTATTCTGACTCTTACGTGATCGAGACTTGGCAGGACAAAGTTTATTTCTACGTTTCCAGGACCGGTAGGGGAATACCTCCTGGCATGCGCAGACGCTTACACGCTGCTAGTACAGGCGCGGTGCCTGCGTGTTTAACTTTTATTAGCCACTATTTGGCTTTTACTCGACTGAGGATCGACAGGTCAAAGGTCAAACCTATTTACATTCTCAGGAGCGGCTGGGAACGGGTCCTAGCTTGCGCAGATGCTTGCACGCTGCTGGTGCAGGCGCGTTGCCTGGAGCGCGGGGCGCGGCGCGTGCTCAGCGCCCCCGCCGCCCCCCGCGCAGCGCGCGCCCTGCGGCTTGCCTTGGACTACGCCTTCACTGACATCATGCATGATCATAAGTAAGTTTCGGATAAATTGAGGGTAGAAACTTCCGTACTGAGCACAGATAGTACCACTACTTGGTACCAAGTTGGACAACCGTCTTGGTGTAGTGGTTCACGCCCTGGACTTCTAAACCAGGCGGTTGCGGGTTCAAATCCCGCAAGTGGATTTGAACTGTGTAATATGCACGAGCATTTTGTGCCTAAGTCATGGATATTTATACATGTATATAAGTATGTCTATCCGTTATCCTAGTCACCATAGCACAAGCACGCGCTTAGTTTGGGGCTAGGTAATTGGTGTATTTGTTGAAACAATTTATTTATTTACTACGTTCAGTTTAAAGTAAAAAAGTTGTGGGCCCATAGAAAGTCTGTAGTCTGCGGGATATCTTAAATCAGATCAGATGTTCCTTCTTGCAGGTACCAGCGAGCTACAGAAACATTTGTGCAATTCAAAGAAGCCCTTATTCAACTCATTAACTCTATACACCAGGTAACTTATATTTTCTTGAAAATATTAATACATATAATAATAATAATAATAATGTTTATTTCGGACATCTGGATCCATATAGTTGGGTTAGTTACAAATTGACCTTAAAACTAAAGTTAGTAATATACAGCACGACACAAAATACACCATAAAGACAAACAACAAACGCGCACAACAGATGTAGCACCCTCCGCCGCCAGCAAGATGTCTAATACTTGACAGCGTGTAGCCGTATCCATCGAGCTAGCATAGGCGAGTCCCGATATATAGAGATTAGTAAAACTTTTTAGTTATATACTTATGAAGCAATATATATATATATATAATGTCACTAGTGTGACACGCAAAGCGGCATCAACATGGCATCAATCAAAACGTCTTTGTTATGACATATGTCATTGATGGAGAATTCAAAACATAGTTACCTTTCCGTGTGAAGAAAATAATCGAATACTAGAGAAATCATGTTTAAATTACCATCCAAACTTTTAAGAAGCCGCAATTTATTTCAGAGTTTACAAAAGAGGACTGCTGTAAAACTCGAAGAAAAGGATGTAAATATTTTCATCAATGGTGTGCCAGTCAAAGTACCTAAGTACTTCACCGTTCTGCAAGCTTTGAGACGAGAGGGGGTCACTATACCATCTTTCTGCTATCATGAACGACTCTCTATAGCAGGGAATTGTCGAATGTGCATTGTCCAAATAGAAGGAATGTGGAAACCGCAAGTGGCTTGTGCGATACCAGTAATGAAGGATATGAAGATCAACACCATATCGCCAATGGCCTTGACAGCTCAAGAAAGCGTTCTTGAATTCCTTTTGATCAACCACCCGTTAGATTGCCCTATTTGTGATCAAGGAGGTGAATGTGATCTTCAAGACTTGTCTATGCGGTTTGGCAACGATCGCTCAAGATTTACAGACGTACATTTTCAGGGCAAGAGGGCAGTAGAAGACAAAGACCTAGGGCCTCTGATTCGTGCTGAAATGACTCGATGTATCCATTGCACCAGATGTATTAGATTTGGTTCGCAAGTCTGCGGCATGGATGTTTTAGGAACGGCGGGCCGTGGTACAGACATGCTAGTGGGGACGTATGTGGATAAAATGTTTCTTTCAGAATTATCTGGGAACATAATAGACTTGTGCCCAGTTGGGGCGTTAACCGCGATCCCGTACATGTTCAAAGCCAGGCCTTGGGAAGTGACGAGGACAAATTCAATTGATGTTACTGATGCCACCGGAACAAATATAGTGTTGAATTGGCGCTTTAATAGGTTACTCAGAGTACTACCTCGAGAACACGCCGAAATTAATCAAGAATGGCTTTCAGATAAAGGACGTTGGGCTATCGATTCCCTGGAAATGCAAAGACTTGTAACCCCTATGCACAGGTTCCAGGGATGTTTGTGTACCACAGAATGGGATACTTTATTAAAAATAGTTGGCAAAATGATAAGATGCACGAACTCGGAGAAAGTTATGGCAATAGCAGGTCCTCATACTAACGTTGAGACTTTAGTTACATGCAAAGATTTTCTGAATATGATGGGCTCAGAACACACCTACATTGAACGGGGATTGTACCATTCAATTTCGAATTTCGACATGCGAGTAGCTTATTCCTTGAATGTGAAGATGAGCGAAATCGCTAACGCTGATAAAATTTTGTTGATTGGAACGAATCCCCGCTTCGAGGCACCTGTTTTGAACGCGAGAATCCGCCAGGCGTACATGTTCAATGAATGTGATGTTTACGTTGTTGGACCAAAATGTGACTACAATTACCACGTGAATTATTTAGGAGACGACATAAAATTGATAACAAAGGCTGCCGATGGAATGAAGGGTGCCAAAAAGCCGTTGATATTTATTGGTATATCACAACTAGAGACAGCTCATGGCGGGTATATACTAAAGTTAGCATGTGAGTTGGCCTCCACTTTTAGTAACATTAGTTGTGATTGGAATGTTATAAACTTTATCCCCAGGGAAGCAAGTTTCGCAGGGGCTCTAGAAGCGGGTTGGAAGTCTGGCGGTTTAGAAGCGGTGCAGACATTTGCGCCATCGATATTGATTTCCTTAGGGGCTGATGAGATATTTTATGATTGGAAACCGCCCCCTACGTGTACAGTTATTTACATCGGATTTCAAGGAGACCGTGGGGCTGAAGTCGCGTCTGTGATTTTCCCAGGGAGCGCGTATTCTGAGGCCGGTGGTATATATTTGAATATGGAAGGCCGATCTCAATTCGCTTTGCCTGCTCTCACTCCACCTGGGAAAGCCCGCCATGACTGGAAGATTGTTCGCGCGTTGGCAGAATATAGTGGCATTTGCTTGTACTACTGTGATCAGAGTTCGCTGTGCTGCCGACTTGCAGAAATCAGCCCCAACTTCACAAATTTGGGACCATACCAGGAGAAAGTGTTCGGGAACATGCTCCCAAGTATGGTGAGCCTAAACAACTGCATCGGAGGCCCCATGAAAATTGATATGAAGACCATAAAGGACTACTATTGCTCGGACGTTTTTACCTACAATTCGCCGACTATGATAAACGCGCAGAAAGCTGCTACTAAATTCGCCGAGTCCACGTACGCTGCCATTTAAAGTTATAGTGTGGATCATAGTTCATTATATTGCCTTGCGTTAATGAAACATAATGTGTACTTATATTTATTAAATGTATTTTGTCTTGCATGAAATTGTCTTTGAGCACATCTAAAACCCGATTCAGTCGCTGAATTATTCTATCTCATTTTTCTAAAATTGTTTAGTAATAAGTTTCTAAGAACTCACATGCTTTGCTTACTTTTCTCAGGTGTTGCTAAACACCTTGGATAACCTGTCAGTGGCGGAGAAGGACGTAGCCAAGTGCCGAAGGGAGTTGCGCTCGGCTCGCGTCAACTCCATTGTGGGACGGGGCTTAGCTGATCTCCGGTACGAGGCCAAAGCGCTCACTAGTTTGAAATCACTTAATAAATAGCATTGCAACGGGAACAGATGTTTTTTATCACGTCCCTTCCTAGATAAAAGCTATAGTGTTTCTATCTACATAGGCGGGAGTTGAGGGCGCGCGTCAATTGTATCGTGGGGCGGGGCTTAGCTGATTGCAATAGCAAAAGATGTTTTCCCCATATCATGTAATAAACTTGTTTTGTTATGAACTTGTCGTGCAACTGCCATGCTTGGCAAGCTGAAAGGCTTCGTAATATTAGAAACCTGCTATTTTATCTACTAAAGCGAACCATAAAGCGACAGAATTTGTTAATGTTTAAGAAGTTATTGCTACTTAAGATTCAGCGGTGGCTTCAGCCAAGTCTACTCCAGGCAGGAGACATTATCCAAAATAATATAATGAAAATATGAATACGTAGGCACGTTACTCATTTAGGTATGTAGTAGTAGCAAGTAGGTATGTACCCGGTAGAAGCGGGTAGTCAAAGAAATAAATAAAAAGACGTAGCTATAAAACACAATCAAATTTTTATTAAATATCAAATATTGTATTGTCTAACACGATTCCTTAACTATCATGTTTCACATCAATATCTTGTAATGGCATAATGATAATACGGTTACAAATACATCAAGGGTCAAAATATAGTGACGATAAGAGACTGGAAGGATAGCCATAATACAATCATAGTAGGTACCTTAAATTATAGGATATTGTCGAGAAGGAACGAGAAGTATAGCTAAAGAATGAAACACTTTCAACCAAATTCATTAACATATCCATAGAAATATGATGCATTTCTTTAAAAAGGCAATCAATTTAAGAATGAGAAAAGTGACGATGATTAAGATTTACTTCTTAATTATATTGAATAGGTACGAAAGAAGCTTTACAAAAAAAAGAAAATAAGAATGGAAATCGACAAGACGTAGAACACACTCACATTATAAATATATACTTGTCACAATACATGGGCTTAAATGCAAAATCTACAAAAAAGTGTTATACACGATTATTATCTCAAAACGGTATGATCATTTTACATTAGGTCTTATTATCTATTCGTAAAGTACATACGTAGTTTGTGCGCCAAAGCTCTACTTGGATGATATTTTAAGCATTAGAGAATCTGCAATAGACATGATCACGAGTGATACATCTATTGCAAAGTTCCCGTCTGAGATTACGAGATTTTTAATATTAGTTTGATATGTGGCATGATGTGTCACGTCTTTACTTGGTCGCCAGAGCCCAGAGCGTAGCTCTGCAAGACTCAAAATTGGCATATCGTTTCTTATTTAGCCATTCCTATATCAGGATTAAATAATGTAAAGGGTACCAAATAAAAAAAATCTAAGGAAATAAAGAAACACCATATCGACTTGCATTGTGCGAACATTTACCGAAACTAAAAATCTTATCCAAATACGAGTATGTAGCAACAACAATTTAAATTAGAAAAATAGTTTTGTTATGACTTAAAAAAATACACTTTGAAAACTGCTTAAACTGTAAAATATTCGAGATTAAGTAGTAATTATTTACCAATTGTTTACGTCTGAACCTTCCTGATTACGAATAACTGATCGTATAATATAGTGTTTATTGGGCTATTAATTTATCATCCGGATTTGTCAGCCTGAAGCAAATACTTGGACGGCTGTGCTATCAAATTCAGCCTCAATGCAATATAAGGTCAAACAGACAACTCGTTTTTAGTTAATGTTATCACAAACATTTTTAATTTAAAACGTTACAACTAAACATTATAATTTTCTTTGGTTCCGGATCGTAAGCAGCTTATTCGGGTTTAACGATCAGAATACAGTAGGTATGTCTTGGCAATCTGCTCTAAAGATCATGCCTTATTTATACCAATAGCCCGCCAACTGTTCAGATATGTTATAAAACCGTCTAAATTATCCTTTAATAATACGATTAAAAACATGGAAGCACTCCTGCGGACAGACTGTTTGCTGTAAAAATGTTAAATCCACTATCTTAGAAATATCTGTCGATTGTAATATACTGAGATGGATGACTTACCCCGTAGTTCGCTATGGGCATCTAACAGAAAGCACATTCCTAACACTTGGATTACGTCCCCTAACGGGGAAAAACAATCTTATGCTACAGCAACATCGTCAAAAGTGACTTGATTGCCGCCTATACTTAACGTTTCCACTCCTGAACAAAAATGTCCCATCCTAAAATCAGGAACGGTAAGTCATGGAAACTATACATTTATATATCTAATCAGCTTACCGTAGCGCCAAGCTTTAATGACAGACGTAGTTTGGTTAAAAGTAATATAAATTACTGTTATTTCCACATGAATGAATATCTACTTATATTTAAAATTAAGCTTTTACTGTTCTATCAAGAGGGGGTAAAGATTTAAGTAGCAACTAACATTATATTAAACTCAATTCATAATAATTAGTATGCCAAAACTAAGTAACATCATTAAAATACATAATTCTTTGGTACTCGATAATAATGGTAGAAAAAACAACGACGAACAAACGACAAAATCAACCGTGAAGATTTGAGATTGAAAAGTATAGATTTACTAACCACTAGAAGTCAATAATTTATTAAAGTTCTCATTTTTCTAGAACAGCTAATCGTTTCTTATGTTCCAGTCTAGTGGTTAACAAGTCTATGCCGGGTAGTAAACAGACATCGAAGCAACTAGACTCCCGTGCACGGCAGACGGGCCCGCAAGAAGATTGTCACGCATTGTCGCCTCTAGAAGCTTACACTTTTGTAATGGTTTTCATCTTTCTGCTTCGGAGACACCTGAAATATATTTGATACATTAGCAACTTGTGCTAATCTTAAATAAATGAAATAGGTTATTACTTGAATCGGATGATTTTAACCTTAGATTATTTACCTTATAAATCCGCGGTAAAGCATGAATGCTCCGTAGAAGCTCAGCACAATAGTCGCCGTCCACACCACTGCCAGTAACGAGCTGCTGCCCTCTGGACAAGGAGTTTTTTTAAAGTTTTTTTGTGCACATGAACAGTTTTTATACCAGCCAACAGGATGAAATCTCAGATGCGGTTCAGCAGGACCCCTAGACAAGATGCAATCTATTCTAAAACGAAGTTCGCTATTGCTAATAAATTCTAAAACTGATATTAAGCCGATCGAAACATCGTGTGACCTTTGCGTACGAACCTACCTACATGTGACATTTGCCATTTGCGTAGGGGAGACTGGGGCTGGTTTTAACAGGGGTAAATACTAACAGCATAATTACATAGAACCTATTCGACTTACCACGCTAATTCCAACGCACTTTGTGCCTACGAATACGCGCGAACGTGTCTCGACCTGTCAGTTGCCGGCCGAGCGTCACGGGAGCAGGTTGTGTCAGACGCCTCCAATTTCACAGGTAAATGAACTTTTTTACGTGTTAAAATTTTTGCATTACTCTTTAAATATGTATCGTAGAAAATTGGCTTTGGTATTGAATAAATCCGTATTTATTGTATTTTTCATTAATGTTAAAGATTTAATAGAGAATATAACCGGTAAAAGAAAAACAATAATTTTGTGCAAAATGGGGTCGTGGGGTTGGTTTTAACAAAATGCACGGGGTAGGTTCTGACGCGTTAATAATTACCCCGCACATGGTGCAGGTTGTAACAGTTGAAAAAAATTAAACGTAGGTAATATTGTTCTTACTGTTTCTATACGAGGTTGCAATTTTGATCCCAACTGCGATCCCATTTCGAAAAATGGTTGAGTGGTTAGCGTGCCGGTTTTCAAGGCGCCGCCATCTCTGAGGTTCCGGGTTCGGTCCCCGGTTGGGGCAATGTAACTCGCTAGCGACGACGTAAAAAAGTGTATGGAAAATTGCGCAGCGCCTCTAGCGGTTACATGGAGAGCTAAAATTTTCCATACACTTTTTTTACGTCGTCGCTAGCGAGTAAAACCGCCGTAAACTCATGGTAACGGTACCTGCGCGGAATCTCAGGGTATTGCCGTCGATGGATACGTTTAGGAGGCTGACATCATTATTAATGTTTAAAGCTTTAGGCACAACCAGTTTTTGAACAAAAATGTCTCGACCAGCAAAGTTCCTTTAAATAAATAAATTGTTTCAACAAACACACCAATTACCTAGCCCCAAACTAAGCGTGAGCTTGTGCTATGGCGACTAGGATAACATATAGACATACTTATATACGTTTAAATATATCCATGACTTAGGAACAAATGCTCGTGCTCATCACGCAAACATTTGCCCCTTGCGGGATTCGAACCCGCAACCTCTGATTTTGTAGTCCGAAACGCGGACTACTACACCAAGACGGTCGTCAACTCAAAATATACTTTATTCCTATGTTGCAATTTTGCTACCTATCCCGAATTTGAAAACGCAAAAAACCGGCACGCGCATTAACCCTATTATCCCGGAAAATTATCAAGAAATAAATAAATAAATAATAAAATAAATTGTTTCAACAATCGTCACGAGGGTTACGGGGTGCATCTGTCAAGCGACATTTGGGGGAAAAAATGAGAAATTGATAAAAATAACCCATTTTTTAACAACTTCAATGTTGAAAAAACATGGATCGGGTTATTTTTGATCATCAAAATGATCACTAACAATCCGTTAGTGATCATTTTGATGATCAAAAGTTATTTTTTGTTCTTTGATTTGGGTATTGCTGATTGAGTGAGTCAGTTCAACTAATATAATTTAAGTTTTCTGTTTATTTTATGAACGGTAAGGAACCGCATTTAATTTTATTAGTGTTTCTTATAAACATTGAATATTATTTTGTTGTTTATCTTAACCAAAATCCTATTCCCAAGTACATGTTATTTCTTACCCCCGCTGTTAAAACTTTCCCTAGCGGTGTTAAAACCAACCCCAAACCGGGGGTAAGATTTAACAAGTGACTTGTTTGCCAAAACTCGTTTTTTCTCAGATATGGTAATCATTATATACATTTTGTTGTACTTTACGTAAAGCTCATTAAATTTTGCATCATGTACCAAAAAAACATGTTTCTTGCTAAAGTAGTTTAGAAAATATTAGGCTTAATTCAAAATTTGTTAGAACCAGCCCCAGTCTCCATTATAACTTAATTAAACGTAATTTAAAATTATAACGTATAGTTATCTATAGTAAATGAAACTAGTATTCGTCTATACTTCGTATGGGTCTATCAAAAGCAAGATTTACAGTATCACACACACTTCTTTCACATAAGGGGTCCCAACCAGCGTTGCACGGCACCGGATTGTTCGCATCGCGAAACCTGCTGACTACGCGATTGCCAATTTGACATTTCGGAGGCGGTAGCAGTTCGCTGTAGAATAGATTGCATTTTGTCTATGGGCCCAGTAGCTCTCGTATCATCATGACTCACCAATGTATCCGTCGTGGTACACGTCCCTCTCGAGCCAGGCGCGGCGCGGCTTGTCCCCGCGCGGCTCCACGGCCAGCAGGTCTGGCACCTCATCTGCCTCCCCAGTACAGTTCGCCCATTCGATTGTCACGTATCTGATACAATAATGACGAAATAAGTTTCTCTCAGAAAAAATCATCGACCATCTCTTGGTGGTAGTCATAGAATTTTTGAGAGCGAAATTATTTTTTAAACTTGCAAAGAAATTGCTTGAATATACAAACAATAAAGTTGGTATGAAACTCTAAATGATTACAAATCATCACATAAGTAAGATCCATACTAGGTAATATTTTAAATGCGAAAGTACCTGTCTATCTGTCTGTTACCTCCTCACGCTTATACTGCTAAAGTCCCACAAGAAGACGGTCGATCAATTTTTGTGTGCAAAATTTACTGTACTGATGAATGAAAATTGGCACAAAGATAGTTGGAGACACGGGAAAGGACATAGTAAAGATTTTATACCAGAAATCATCATTTGGAGGGTGAAAAGAGGGGTGGAGTTTTGTATGATAAATTCAACATTTGCGTGGGTTGCACTTAATATTTCAAAAAATATAAACAATCTTCCGAACTCTATAAATTCACTTAATTCACCTGGATGGGGTCTTGCAAGCTCGCCTGGCTGGGACCAGCAGCTGTCGAGTTCTAGACCGGGCCCCGCCACGGCACGGGCCCCACGAGCCCCAGGGCCCTGGAGTGCCTGTCTCTGATTCCTTACAACCACACTCTACTTCACAGATCTCTTCTTCCTGTAATAGAAAACGTTGGGCTAGTTAGCAAAATTAAGGAGCTAACTGAAAGATATTGGAGTAAGAGTAACGAGAAATCGATGCGGCGCTAAATGCACAATCTCATACCAGTTTTTAAGGTCTCCATCTCAGAGCTTCTCATCAGGGTTCGATCTCCGGTAGGGTGAATATAGAATTCCATAATTTTCTGTATCGTCTCGGGTCTGAGTGTTGTGGCACCGTTGTTTCTGATTTCCGTAACACAAGTGCTTTAGCTACTTATTGCGAAATCAGAGCAATGTATGTAATGTTGTACAGTATATTTGTCAATTACTAGCGACCCGCCCCGGCGTCCCACGGGTGCAATATGCATGTATTATACATATAAACCTTCCTCTAAAATCACTCAATCTGTTGCTGATTGCATTAAAATTTGTTGCGTAGCTGTTTCTTACGTTTACGCGAATTGTTGAACTCATTAAAACACAATTTTACGGATTACTTCGCGATTTATTTACATTTTATTTTAAACCTGACGTTTCGAACACTTTACAGCGATCGTGGTCACAGGGAGACTAAGGTATTATTTGTCATTACAAAGTTTTGAAAAATTTTAACTACCGTCACTCAATAATATTAATTTACGTTCCTATTTACGCAGAAAGAGCTAACCGTGTCTTGAGATCTTGCAATGCTAGGTGTTGCTTTGGTTTTTGCTAGAATAGGATCCCATGCCGGTGGAACTTTCCAACCATCTTCTCTATTGAAATTTGGATGTTTTTTAATTTCAATGGCTTCACGTAGCATTCGAGGAATAAAACGCCGTTCTTTTGCAAGTATTTTAGGTTGGTCAAAACGAATGAAGTGGTTGGGTTTGTCTAAGGCATGTTCACACACTGCAGATTTCGTGTTCCGTCTATGTTTTACGTCAGCTATGTGTTCTTTTATCCGCACGCCTATACTTCGCTTTGTTTGCCCGATGTAGGAGAGGCCACAGTCACACTCCAGCTTGTACACCCCTGCATCTTGAAGAGGTATGTTGCACTTGACAGGTGGTAGGAATTGGTTAATCTTCTTTTGCGGCTTGAAGTAAGTTTTGATTGAAGCACGCTTCAAGATATTCCCAATCTTGTCAGTGACTCCCTTCATGTATGGTGGAAGGTGGAAGGCATCCTTACACATTTTTTTTAAATTTTAGATTAATAATTTCTTTATAAAGTTTATATACAACCTAATATTCTATAAATATTTCATACTTTGTCCATATTAATATCAAGCAAAAACCGTTAAAAATCACGTTTGTTTAATAGGATTATATCTCATCTGTTTTTAGTATTTGTTGTTATAGCGGCAACAGAAATACATCATCTGTGAAAATTTTAACTGTATAGATATTACGGTTCATGAGATACAGCCTGGTGACAGACAGCGGAGGCTTAGTAAAAACCATAATAAAAAAGAAAAGCTAATACCTGATAGTGCATGGGAGGAGCCACGATCCGGCCGGGCAGCGCGGGGGCGCAGCGCCAGGGCTGCAGCGCGGCGGACACGTCGCCCGCCACCTCGCAGCGCGCGCGGGACACTCGCACGCCCCACCCGCACGTCCCTTCTGCTTCATCGCCGGACGATTTCTGCAAATATTTGATGGATGTTCATTACAGCTCTTCTAAACTGCGCGCAGGTGGGCCGACCACAGACACCTGTCGCTAGCGACTAGCTATCACCGCACACGGGAAGCGAGTCGCGTCGCGCGACTGTCCGCGATACGCTTCCGGTGTGGCGGCCACTCACGACTCAGTGTCCGCGACATGCCACCGGTGGCGACCACTCGCCACTCGATGTTTTGACAAAACGTCTACCACCACCGACCAGCCAATTGTGGCGGCCACCGCCACCGACCACTACAGGCGGACACCGACCACTTTCATATGTAAGCTCGCTTTCGCTTTGTTGAGCGAAAGTCCCTTACATATGAAAGTGGTCCCCCGGGTCAAGCCCCGGGTGGCTGTGGTTAGTGGCCCATTCTGCGTGGAATCTTAGAGCACGTTCGAAATTCGTTTGCCGTCTCCATTTAAACAATCTGAGGAACCACGCGGTGGTTTTAGGTATCCAATCGTTAAGGGGTCAAAACCTGCTGCCATTTCCAAGGCAACAGGTATGCGTAAAGTATTTCCTCCGTGAAAAAAAAGTAAGTTTTCAGTGTAAGTTTAACTAAAGCTCTTTTACGTTAAGTACCTGAACATGACATCCCAATGAAGGCCTGGCAACAAGTCTCAGACAGGGTTCTCTGGGGCAAGGCGCTCGTTGCTCTGTGGGTGGGCACGCGCGTCCCGGCCATACAGCTGATGTTAGGTGTTGTCTGCAGAGAGAACGAACATATTCTGTAGAATTCAGCATCATTCATTAAATAAACAACGATGCATTTATTAATTCAGGACATCATAAACACAGGAAAAAAGTACACAAGACATAACAATAAAAGTCCAAAGTCAATCTTTCTACTATAACCTGGTAGAAGAAAGTAATCTTCAAGGATAAATAGACTTTATGAGGGGAACACACATTGATAGACCGATGGATTCTCTTTATTGCACACCGGACACAGTAGGCATTTACTTACTCATAATTTTATAGACACAAATAAAACAGTCGTACCATTTAGGTGGTCTTATTGCTAAAAAGCAATTTTTATTGCTTGAACTCAGTTCAACCTTTATTCTTGGGTGCTAGTTAAGGAGTAACAGGATGTACCTCTCAACAGTCAATTTAAAAATTCTAAAATTAAAACGTCTTAATCTAATGTACACACACAGACAACGCCATATTTAGTGTACCTTGTCCGTCGCATGTGCATGGTAGCCGAAGTGTCCCCGCAAGAGCAGGCCGACGTGTCCCAAGGTCCCCAAGCGCCGAGCTCGCAGTCGACGCCGCACGGGACATAGCACCACGACTCTCTTGCTTCAGATGCTGTAGAGTTCTGAAAATTTACAACTGGTCAGTTGCAAGTGTGTGAAGTCTTATTGGGGCAACTGCTTGCGAATCGTGGAGTTTGAGTCTGAGGAGTTGATAATGCCCGTAGTTTCGACTGTAGCCGTCCCTGTCACTCACGCCAGAATGACAACGCAAACGAGCGAGATGGCTAGACAATAAAATACGGACATCGTCAACCGAAAGTAGGGCCTCTGGTCGCAATGTGAATTTTAATTCCTTTGTGATTCCAGCTGCGACGATAATGACAAAGTGCCGCGAAAGCGCCGGAACATGACACCCTTCTTGTTGTGTTTTCGCGGGAGCTACGCGACGACACTACGAGTAAGTGTATCTAAAGTGAATTTCTGTTTTTAAAGTTATATTATTCTGTATGTGTTTTTGATCTATGAGCCTGTAGTTATATGTCTGCAAGCCGCAGCTTGAAATAAAAAATCATTTTCACAGAATTTTATTAACACACATAGCGAAGCGAATCAATTACTACCTATGTGTTTGATGAAGTGGACGTTGTCTTGTTAAGTGATTGGGTACCCTATGAACGTAGGCATTAGGTCAATTGAACTGTTCACTTACAGGGCAGTAAGAGTCGTTGACGAATACTCCATCACTTCTGAGACAGCGTACTGCTCTCTTCTTGGTTCCTTCGCCACATGGTGATCCACCTGTGGAAAAATACCGTTGTGCTAAAAGTCTACCCTTAAAGAAAAGAAGCAGCTCGCACAGATTTAATCAGTAAACGAGCTGAACATTAGGAAAGGTATAGTTACAAACAGTGGTGGATGCAAATCCACTCTTGGTCGCCTAGGCCCCAGCCCAGGCCATGTAGTAAGTACTAGTCGCCCCTTTCTCAGCACCCATCATATTATAGACTACATAATGAATTTACTTTACTGCCAAGTTTGTTTCAGGGACAATTATATTTTATTTGCCGATTTTTATGTACCTACTGAAAAATTGGTTTTGTTTCGTACGAATATATTTTTTTGACACCCACGATTGACCGTCTATAATGCTGTAATAGGCCGGGCCTTACGGCCAACCCGCCACTGGTTACAAGTTGACACTGACCTAGTGGCTGGCAGTCAGCCCAAGTGAGACGTGCTAGGAGTAACGACGAGGTGACAACAGTGTGTAAGTATTTTGAATAGGATCTGTTTTTTTCCTAGTTAGGATGCAATAAAAAGGATGGTGTGTATAAGTGCTTTAGGCAGATTCGCCACTGAGGTTACTCCGATTAACGATGTCCGTATTTTCGAGTCCAGGGCCCATAGCCAAGTGACAATTTGTTCTTAAGCGAAGTTCGTTATTGCTAAAAAAATTTATGAAATAGATATAAGCTATCGAAACATCACGTGACATATTTTGATATTTCGTTGGCGATAGCGAAGTTCGCTCCAAAAAGATTGTCTACGACATAACACCTTATTTTTGATTAACTGACAAGATGTCACAATGTTTTTTTTATTACTCCTATGTTTTTCATTTTTCTATTATGTCATACTTTCCAAATACATATTTTACAGCAATTTACAGTTTCATTATTACAAATACAGCCTAGCAGTCTTACGCAGGCCTATTGACAAATTACAACACACACAAAGATTGCCATTTGGCTACGGGCCCAGTCATCTCGCCCGGTGACAGGGACGACTAGAGTCAAAAATACGGACATCGTCATCCGCCTAAGTAAAGTAAGGCCTCTGGTTAAGAGTGTAACTATATACGGTCGCAGGTCAGACTACCCCACTTTGACCTTAAGATCGCTTCTGTTCCCTACGTATTTAAAGTCTTTTCATAGTCGAAATAGGTAATGTTTGAGAGTTTAGGCAGTCGATTACACGTGGAGGGCGACAATGATAGGTGGAAAATTAGTCAGGTCTGAGCACTTATAGCTAGGTACTTGCCGGTCAGGGTTCAGGGTTCAGGTATCACTTCACAAGCCACAATCACTCGAAATGTCTGTAAGGAGCTTCACAGGATACACACGCGGCGAAAGCGCTCTGGTCAGTCTAGTACATGTGTCATAGGGAACGTCTCGATACGTTTTAAACAAATAAAAATAAGGCAGGTATGCGTGTGAGTGTGCGCGGCGTAGTATCAATAGGGTACACAAACAAATCAAAATATTGTAGTAAACATATCGCCCGCCCTAAACACGTCAAGTGTTTACGAGAAGGTTAGGAAGCTAAGGGAAAGGAAGTTCACTGGACAGGAAGACGAACTAATTTCTTCAAAGATCTCTTTAGGCTACCGGTAGGAGTTTTAACATCTACCACACGAACAACTTGGTCTTGGCCAGGGTATAAATTAATAATGCGTCCACGACGCCACTGCAAAGGGGGAAGGTTGTCATCTTTTATGAGTAGCTAGCTCACCCACTTTAGGAGGATCACAAGGAGAGGTCCATTTATTTCTAATTTGTAATGTATTTAAGTATTTTAAATGCCAGCGAGACCAAAAGTGCTGGGTAATTTGTTGGATTAGCTGAAACCGTGTAAGGCGATGCAATTTTACGTCTTTATAAGGGTACTCCGGAAGTGCAGTTAAGGGTTGTCCAATTAAGAAATGACCAGGAGTTAACACTTCGACATCATTAGGGTCCGGAGAAAGTGGGCACAATGGGCGTGAATTTAAAACTGCTTCAATTCTAGCAAAAACAGTGGTCAGCTCTTCAAACGTAAGGGGAGTATCGCCTACTACTCGTTTTAAGTGCGATTTCGCCGATTTAACCGCAGCTTCAAAAAGACCTCCCCAATGAGGGCAAACAGGAGGATCGAAAACCCAGGATATGTTCCGCTTTGAAAGCCCAGAACCAATAGCCGCCTGGTTTTGAGACAGGAAACACTCTAACTCTTTCAGGTAATTGTTGGCACCGATGTAATTTCGACCGCAATCGGATCGGATTAGGCGAGGTACACCACGACGCGACACGAATCGGGAAAACGCCGCAATAAAGGCTTCAGTAGTTAGGTCCGACACAACCTCAAGGTGAACGGCCTTAGTAGAAAGGCAGACAAATACACACAGGTAACTTTTCACTAACCTTTTGTTCCTATAGGCCTGGACTTTGGTAAAAAAGGGTCCTGCAAAATCGGTACCTACACCGTCAAACGGTCTAGCAGCCGTGACGCGGTGTTTAGGTAGGTCACCCATGAAGGGTTGAGATACAGCCGCCTTGAGACGATAACAGGGAAGGCATTTAAAAATCACATGCTGAATAGCTCTGCGTGCCGACAAGATCCAAAACTCTCTATTTAACATGGCAAGAATTGCATTAACACCTGCATGTGCATTCTCGCGATGGTAATGTGAAATAAGGATGTTCACGAAGTTACCATTCTTAGGCAGAAGAAGGGGATGGCGCGCATAAAAGGATAGATCGGAGTTTTGTAATCGGCCTTCAACTCGAATTAGGTCACCGTTATCCAGAAATAAATTCAATTTTCTCAGGGAGTTAGTGATAGGATCGCCACGCCGTAAGCGATCAAGTTCATCAGAAAAGGAGGTAAATTGAACAATTTTCACTAAAAACAAAAGGGAATCTCTCCTTTCCTCAGGGCTCATGTAGGACGAGTAAGATTTAGGAAATAAAAACCGCCTTAGGTAACAAGTCACGTTTATTAGCTTGTTGAAAGACCTATACCGCTCTAATAAGAATGAGGGATCCGGGGTAGGAACATCGGCAGAGACTACTAAACAACGTAGTCCAGGGAGATCACTACTTGGGTTAGGTTCCGAAATACTGGGCCAGTTGTCAGGAGACAGCGTCAACCACAAAGGTGAAACCCAAAGGGAGTGGTCGATCAGTCGGGTGACCGACACACCTCTCGATGCACAGTCACTAGGGCTCATGCAGCCTGGGACGCGCCTCCATTCATGGGGGGTTCCAAATCAGTAAATCCTCCATAAACAGGACCACACAGGACATAACCAAATATCGTCGAGATAGCAGTAAGGCAATCAGGGGACACAAACAACTCGGACCTTAAAAGGCGACCAATGACGTCAGCTCCAAGAAGTACACTTATAGTACCAGGTTTGTTAAATAAAGGGTCAGCAAGAGGGAGGTGCTTAGTACAGGTAATTACACTTTTAGGTAAGTCTACCTCTGGGATGGTACCAGCAATCACATCAACAACTATTGCACTGGTGGAGATTTCTGGAAAGGCAAAATTAACTGGCTTAAATGAAAAGGGTACAATGCCCGGGGAATTAATTGCTTGAACATTACCTATTCCACGAACAGGAACTGGAGAAGGAATGATAGGTAAGTTCATGTGGTCAACAACAAGCTCAGTAGTAAGAAGGCAGCCCTGAGCACCAGTGTCACATAAGGCACGCGCTTCCACATAATATCCAGAGGTTTTAACATGAATCAAGGCCGTAGGTAAAAGAACGAGAGAATTGCGAGGTAAAGATGTAAAAGCGGGTATGGAAGGGGGGCTAGTAGTCAGAATTGTGGGGCCTCATTGTACTTATTATGAAATTCACGTTCATCCTGGGTTCTTTGACCTAGAGGGGCATTATAAGTACGGTTACCGTTGGGTGCAGGTGGGGATCGCCCGCCCGAACGGGGAGGTGATGCTCTACGGGAATCACGAGGGGGCGGGGTACGAACACGGTGCCATTCAGTACGTGGGGGTGACACACGGTCCGTTAAGTGACTTTGTAGAGATTGCCGCGGTTGGTTAGAAGCTAAGGCCGCGACGTCTCGGTATGAGCGCCCGCGATCGCAATTCACAGGAGAGGAGTCATCATAACACAGTGACGTGTGATGACTGGAACGGCGGCACGTGCGACAGCGATAATTTCGCGTGCATTGGGTTATGGAGTGTTTATCCAGGCATCGATAGCACAGTCGGGCTTATTTTACAAAAGTAACACGTTGACGTGTAGGAAGGCGAATAAAATCGGGACACTCGCGTAAGTAATGCGAAGTACTATTACAAAGGTGACATTTAGATGTCGTCGCAAAGGCAACAAAGGCTCTCGCAGGAGGTGGGGAACGCGCGTTAGGTTTAGGCAAACGAGGGGAGCTCACAGTAGGGGGGGTAGTAGTGTCAACGACAGAAGCACTACCTACATTGTCGTGGTGCCTACATTCATCCTCAAGAAAGGCAATAAGATGATCAAAAGTAGGGAGGTGATTAGGATTATCGCCATAACGACGTTCAAATCTCGATTTTAACTCTGAAGGCAGTTTAGCAAGGCATAAGTGAACTAATAGGTATGACCAATGCTTAACAGGAAGTTCCAATCTCTCTAAGCATCGATAAGTCGAAAGCAGCGGGTTCAGGAACGACACACGTAACCCGGAAAGTTTAGGCGTTATAATAGGGAGCATCATTATTTGAGCTATGTGGGTATCCGCTAAAACACGAAGGTTATGGTACCTACGTTTTAGGAGGTCACGGGCCACGGTGTAATTGCCCGCCTCAATCTTGAGATGTTGTATCAATCGACGAGGTTCATCCGATAAGGCTCCCACTAAATAGTGTAGCTTCAAAGTCGGGGTAAGGCTAGGCTGGTTGTCCACCACGCTATCAAACTGGTCTATAAAACTGATCCAACTATCGGGACGGCCATCAAACTTAGGTATAGGTAGGTCAGGTAATTTACTAGCTGGGTTATCAATAGCCAAGGATTTATTCTCCTTGAAGGGGGTGCTAGTACGGGACGTCTCAAATTGGTGAGGTCGTATTTCGTCTAACTTAATTTTTAAGTCGTCTACTTTGTCCCTTACTACGCGCATCTCGTTCTTAACTTGTACATATTCTTGTTCATAAATCGCAGGATCGAGATTACCTAACAGCTTGGAACAAGCGGCAGAAAACTTATCGCACATAAGTGGCAGGTCGGAAAAACGCGCTCGCATACGATTGGAGGAAAAGGTCTCAAGAACTCGGTGGGAATCATCAACCCAGTCACTAATATAACGGAGTTCACCTTTAGCTTTACGGTATTCAGCTGTATCCGTGTAAAGTACGGCCCTTACGGTCTCGTTGCCGGTTTCGGTATCCGACATTTTATTTACTTTAAATCGCAGGAAACAAGGTAGGTAAATTAAACTCGCAAAAGATTTCAATAGGATGCGTAAAGGAACAAATAGTAAGGGACGGCGCAGATGCACCGGGTATGGCAAACGTAACTCGTAAACAACTCACACGCGGTCACGCGGTAATGGCGTGATCAATAGGGAAACAAAGCGCTCGCGCACCTCACTTGCACTCAAAGGGTAGGTAATTAACGCGCTAATCGATTTAATCGACACTTATGTAAAAGGGGTTGTACTCGAATGTTATTAAGGAATTTACTGTAAATAGGTTAGGTATATGACGAGACGTTTTGTTCATATTACAAAGGAAAGTAGCAAATAAATAACTCTCAATTAAACAAATTACGTTACTAATAAGGGGTCCTAATAAAAAACTACGCTCTGCTACCAAAATGTTTGAGAGTTTAGGCAGTGGATTACACGTGGAGGGCGACAATGATAGGTGGAAAATTAGTCAGATCTGAGCACTTATAGCTAGGTACTTGCCACATCAGCTTTCAGGGTTCAGGTATCACTTCACAGGCCACAATCACTCGAAATGTCTGTAAGGAGCTTCACAGGATACATACGCGGCGAAAGCGCTCTGGTCAGTCTAGTACATGTGTCATATCCCTATGACACATGTACTAGACTGACGTCTCGATGTCGACTCCATGTCCGGGGTTCTCACGGTACGTTTTAAACAAATAAAAATAAGGCAGGTATGCGTGTGAGTGTGCGCGGCGTAGTTTCAATAGGGTACACAAACAAATCAAAATATTGTAGTAAACAGGTAACCAGTGTCGCCGACTGTACATTGACACTGACCTAGTGGCTGGCAGTCATCCCAAGGCGCGACGTGCCAGGAGTAAGCGTGCGGGGCGCAGGGCTCGGCGGCCACGAGGTGAGGACACGCCGCTCCGCCGTCCGCTGCTGGTCTAAGTACCACGCGGGTGCGGTCTCGCCGTCCGCCCCATTTCGTCTGAAAACACGTTGGATAGTGGTTATTGGTTCATTTAGAAGGCCTAGTGTCATGTTTGACATAATGACGGGCAATAAATCGTTTTTTGCTAACACATAATAAAGGATCTAACAATTTTTGTCGCTAGGTAGCAGGGATTTAAGTACCGATCCGCACTGAAACCGCGTGGTGGCACGCGTGAAAATATGTAACTAATGAGCAGACTACTAGAAACTCCTATAAAGATTGCTACCACAGTAGATAAACATACCCGTAGAATTAATTTAGAACATTTTAAACTTTCTGTTAAGTTTCTTGTCTCACACTCCAAGTCCAAGGGCCAGTTTCCGTCTGCGTCTACGCATCTGTTAGTTAAACGATCCTACCTGTTCACAAGGACTCAACTCGTACCAAGTAGATACTAACAACACGTCCTAGCCTAGGGGTAGGGCGCGACGAATATCCCCTCGCTCGCCGGGGCGTGCCCCGCGCCTCTCGCCTCCAAGAGTCAGTTTCCGTGTGCGTCTACGCATTTGTCAGTTAAACGATCCTACCGGTTAGCAAGGACTCCACTCGGACCAGGTACTAACGATGTAGTCCCCGAGGCATGGAGCGCAGTAGGTGGCCTCACACTCTTGAGTCCGAGAGCCAGTTGCCGCATCTGTTAGTTAGGCGATCCTACCTCGGACCAAGTACGTACTAACAACACGTCCTAGGGGTAGAGTGCGAGGTATCGCTTCGCGCGACGGGGCACGCCCTGCGCCGCTCGCTTCGCACTTTAAGTTTGAGAGCCTCTACGTCTGCGTCTGCGTCTACGCATCTATTAGTCAAACAAACCTACCTGTTCGCAAGGACTCCACTCGGACCAGGTACTAACGACGCAGTCCCCGGGACATGGAGCGCGGCAAGTTGCCTCACGCGCAGGGGCGGGCCCCGCGCCGCTTGCTTCGCACTCCGTATCCGATAGCCAATTCCCGTCTGCGTCTACGCATCTGTTAAGATTATACGATTTGTGATAAGTCTTGTTTGGCGCTCTATGATACGTAAAAGGTGCAGGAGCATCTTGCCTGGAAAAACAAGGCAAATAGGTGAGTATTTGATTCTAATCTTGCTTACTGCATCACCTCTTGGGGTGGTTCAGCTAAAACCCATCTTCTGAAACTCAAGAGAGCTCAAAGAGCTATTCTTAAGGTTGCTGCATATCTACCTATTCTGTCTCCTACCACTGTTGTATACAACCATTGGAAGGTACTTAGTGTTCGTCAGCTGTTTGTTCTATCTATTGCTGTCCGCAAACACTCTTCACCCTTTTACTTCTTAACCGACGTAGGAAGGGTTCCGTATGCTGTACCACACTATTTAGAACTTGTTTTGCTCAAAGATTTTACTGCTTTTTGGGTGACTACCTATATAAAAAGTTGAATGGTATTCTAAACATCTATCCACTTACCAGACACTCTTGCAGGAAAAAGTTGATCATGTGGTTATTGGATCGTGACTACGACGGAACTGAAGAGTTGCTCACAATAATAAAATAAGATTTCCATTAGTCACTTACACTCACACACCGCACAATACACACAAACACACACACACACACACACACACACATACACACACACACACACACACACACACACACACATTGTACTATGTTATTTCTACTCATAAGATTAAAATGTATAATTAAAAGACAAGTTTATATCTAGTTAGTATTCTAAGCTCTTAATTATTGTTCATTGTTTATAATTTTGCAACGATTTGTAGCACTGCTATTTATAAAAATTCCGCAACTCTTTGGCGGTTCGCTGTGGTGGGAGGCTGATGACCTGTAACACAGGTAATTATTACCTAGCATAGGCATCAGTCTCACACAAACAATATAAATGTAAATTGTTACAAATTAATCCTGTTTTTCAGTTGTGTTTGTTTGTGATGAGAAATAAACTTGATTTGATTTAAAAAAAAAAAAACTGTAGGTACTTGTTCGCGCTTACCCTTACGGGATAGTTAAGTCCTGTTTCCTCATTTTACTTTTGCAGAAAAGTTATATTTGCAAAATAAGTTGCCAATCAAATCGATTTTTGCACACGACAAGGACAATGCCTTGGGGAATGCCCTCGAAAATATGATTTTTATTTTCAGTACTACAGTAGACTCACTTTTTTCAAAACACTATTGAATAATACAATACGGAGCAAGCTATATCAGCCATCAGAAACTTACGTAACAGTCCTGTTTATGATGGAACGGCCGCAAAGGGCTCGCCGCGGAGCGCACACCGACCATTCTCCAAGGGACCACCGCGCCGCGCCCACTTCGCAGGTGGCACGTTGAAGCGTTGCCCCGCATTCCCTGCCACCACCGGAGCCTTCTTCTACCACTTCTCTGCAATGAGGAGATTCAAAATCTTTAAATCAAAGCGATAATAATAATGATCTCCTACAGATTTTTTGGTAGAGACTAACTAGGAGTAGTAGGAATAATGAATGACTTAAAGATTTTCCGATCGAAACAAAGTACGAGTATATACCTAGAAAGTACAGCAATTTTTGTAGATCTGACTCTAATTACTTAACTGGACTCTGACTTACTTAAAGTTCATTTTTTCAGACAGTGGAATCGTGAAATTTACTAGTCAGTTGAACTACATATATAGTATAATCAATAAATAGACTGGATAATTAGGCTCAAAAATAAGAGTATGAGGGAGGGAGGAATAATGGAGGATTGTCTTTCTTTCTTTATCTCTACAACATGAACACAGATGTTTTGAAGATTTGATAATGTACTTGAAATTGCAAAGCGATTAAAAATATACTGGATTTTGATATATTCCTCACCTAGTCCTAAACCGGAAAGCAGCTCTGGAGCCAGGCTCAGCGGCGCAGGGGCCCCACTCGCCCCAGGGCCCCGCGGCGCAGTCGCGTGCGCATCGCACTGTGCATGCGCCCCGAAGCAGAGATGGGAACTCCTCATCGTAAGTGTACCCGTCGGTTGACGCTTCGCGTACACGGCTTTGTCCTAGGGTTGTCAAAGATAGTATTACGACCGATTAATCAACACTTACAGTCCAAAAAGTTTGTGCAAGGAGGGTCTCCTCCTGGCGGGGGCCAGACGTGCGAGGGGCGAGGCATTGATGTCAGCGAGGACGGTGGTGTTGTGGGACTGGGTTTTTTTTGATTGATCTCACACCTCCGCATACTTAGCAGAGCGCAGGAGGGTCGGGAACGCAGTTTGTCAGACTAAGTATAGTATTTCCTACATTTCGCATTGGGAGAGGTTGTACCTTGACAGCCTTCTATGAATGATTTTACACTAGGAAATGTGTCTGATCTTATTTCACATTCCAATCTAGCATTGATTTTACCTGTTAGTGGGTGGAATTTTTTGCAGACATCAATGGGGACATCGCGACCTTCAATCATGCAACGCGCCGCACGTAAAATTCTGCCTTCTCCGCACTCCGATCTATAACCAATTTTAAAAGGTTTATAATGCTAGCTGGATCCTCTATCTTCTTCTCTCTTTGGAAGGTTAACTTACCCAGGAGGTAAGATACAGTCCGAATCAGCAGGCAAGAGTTCCAAAGTAATGTTTTTGCACACGCAGTTGGGAATATCAGGATCCGACGCATCTAAGTACCTGAAAGCAAGGATAAAGATTATCTCTAAATACTTTTATTTATTTCTTTCATTTTGATGCCTCTTTATTTCAAATAGTCTTCAATGGATTATAGAATTCATACACACTTTCTCAAGGATACCGACTCCGCTCAAAGGCAGGTCATGTCGTGACGTCGTGACATTACTGGTCTCTATGTAGATATTTCTATGTATGCAAAGCAAAGGCACAAAGTTACATAAAGCTAGCACAGTAAATACATAGGTACTAGTTAGTGTCGCGAGGACACGTCGTCAAAATGAGTTTATTATTGTGTTTGTGCAGAAGCTCTGTAGGAAGATCCAGTGTGTGTAGGAAGAGCGAGATGCAAACATTTCAATTCTCAACTTACTTCAAAGGGTTGCTGCAGACGACGTCGCAGGTGAGAGGTGCGAACAGGTCGCAGCTGACTTGGCACGCGGCCACGCTCTGCGGGACCAGCTGGCCGGCGCACGCGCCTGCCTCCACGCGGTGCGAGTCCGACCCGCACCAGAAGCCTGGGACAGACAATGGCTGGTTATAGAACTTTTGATTTACGAGTTAAGCTAAACGCACACTTATATAGGCACGAGCGGCTAGAGTCGTACACGCCTAACCCGCGTACTGTCGGAATTGTATCCACTTCCCAAAATACGGCTGACGTCATCCGCAACAGCTCGGAAAAGAAGTTGGTGATGTGCACCACCACCGTGCCTCAGAAAATATATAAAGACGTTGGTCCTGTGCCTAGTCACTCTCCGGTCGGTTCGGATTGCCAGTACAAACTTTAAAAGTGAAGGAACACGTAACTTACTTCTGACCCTGAACCCGGCACCGCACCGCTGACCGGGTGGCAGCCTGCATGTGGTCCACTCGCCGGCCACCCACGCGGCGTCACGTGGCCGGCACGAGCGCGCCACGGGGCAGTCGCGGGTCTCCTGCCGCGCCCCGCAGTTGGGGCCCCCATGGACCGTTCGTACTCGCACTTGTTTTCCTGGATCTGTAGCAAGTAAAATAATCTATCTAGTGTAAAGTCACCACTACAGTCTTTGTATCGGCCGTTTGGTCGGCTTCTTAATCTGTATGAAGAGGTATGCAAGTAAGCACATTATTATCGATAAAAAAGTTACTTTGAAGCTGTCCAATATATCGGACGATAGAAAGTCTGTAGTCATTGCGGTGTTGCACCTAATGTTAAGCTGTCAATAGCCGAAAAGGTTCTGTAATGCACAAAATCAGAACACAATAGAACTACGAAAAGCATGTTAACAGCACTTAAAAGAAGATTCTTCTCCAGGCCATATACGAATAGGTACTTATGGAATACATAGTCATTAGCTTATATGTTTATGAGGTCATGCTATAGCAAAATACTTACCGCAAGTATTCGGGCAAGGAGACCACGGCATCCAGGCCTCCACGCGACAGCCTCGGCGGCATCTGACAGTGCACGCGCGGCGGGAAGCTGGCCGGTGGAGAGGGGCGCATCTACACACCAATGGTTGTATCAAATTCAGCTTGTGTTAGAAGAGAAATGATAAAGAACTTCAAAGATAACAAGACCTCTAAACACGATGTAATACCACTATAGAGTTCTTATTCACTTATTACCAAGATTTACTTACAGTGCCTCGCGAACTACATCAGCGTTGTTCTGGACGCACATTACATCTCTTGTCATCTCTCCTTCCTCAACGCATGGTTCTTCTTCATCATTTTCGTTTAAGGTTTCGCCATCCTGCATTTTTAGATGAGTTTTTTTAAATGGAGAATGGAAATGGAATGGAGGAGCAATGAACAGAAACCTTAATTGACCAAATATTTTTTTCAACCCTGGCTGGATGGCTTGAGGATTATATAAACTTACCGATAAATCAGTGTAGTTAGTGATGGGCATGTAATCTTGCTGCCTCCGTTCGCATGGTCCCCAAGGGGTTGCGAGCCAGGAGTACGTTGCGCAGGCGTGGGTGTTGCAGGACTCGTTTTGCACGAGCTGGTCTTCCGGTGGGCATGGCCAGCCATCTGAGAAAGGACAAAAAGAGATTTAATACCGCCGGTATATATATGGTAATTGCTACATATTCAAGCACTTGCAATAATAGTATTCATGACACGACTAAGCGACTCCTCACTACTACTACTATGCAGCCAGTTAGTCCCATCAAACTTACCAGGTGAAGCGTGAGCGAGTATATGCCTCCTCCTAGACCGGGTGGGCCTCGGGTGTGAAGGCGCGGCGCAGGAGGCGGAGCAGGCCGACCAGGGGCCCCAAGACGACACTACGCAGTCGCCTGCGCACGCAATCCGGCACCTCTCACTGCGTGCGGGCGCCCCGCTACCGCTGCACCAGGCTCGCTGGGCTTCTTTCTGCGTTAGCACCAGAGTTTATTAATGTGGGATGGGATTTCTTTGTTTGTGAGACTTCATGGAATAATGTATGCGAACAAGACAGATGATTTGAATATGTTTGTAACGCATTACGATAGGAATTTGTTCAATGATCGCTGCGAAGCAATGAAGACGTGTCCTGAATATACTAAAAATTTTTGTGATCCCAGTGGTTTTCCTTCATTGCCCCAATTGCCACATTAATTTGTTTTTATTACTTCTACGAGCATAAGAAATTTTCCATTTGGCGCCCATTATAGAGGG
Source organism: Pyrausta nigrata (assembly GCA_949316185.1). Taxonomy (NCBI): domain Eukaryota; kingdom Metazoa; phylum Arthropoda; class Insecta; order Lepidoptera; family Crambidae; genus Pyrausta; species Pyrausta nigrata. Next base: position 4,522,851 of record OX438943.1, read on the forward strand.
TTACCTACCTAATTACAGTACCTAATTTTCCCCTTACCTACACTACATGATGGTTTGGTATAGAATATATAGATATGAAATAGCTAGCACCCTAGCCAATAACTTAGGCATACGCACAACTTGCATCACACGCAAACGTTACGTATAAGTATTTGATGCTTGTGCAACCAGTCCGCAGCTACCACATTCATAATTTGATTAACACTTTACATCATGCTAATGAGTTGGTTGAAGTTATTATATTTCGGAGTTTGCTCTCTCGGCGGCCTAGTGCTCAGCTCGCTGGGTAGCTTCCACGAGGTCTCGGGCTCGAATCCCGGATCGGGCTGAAATCGTTGGGTCTTGAAATAACTCAGACACAGCTCCGGAGTCTAGAAGTTGTGTCAGTGTTAACACCCCATGCCACGAAAAGCACGTTAAGCAGTTGGCTTCCTGCGCCTGATCTCTAGACGGTCATGTCGGACTGCCGACTCACCGAATTATAAGAGTGAAGGAACAGAGAGTGCAGCTGTGTATTATGCACACACTTGTGCACTATAATTTCTCCCGCGTAAACAGCTAATGTCTGTTAAGACTGCCCACTGTAGTTGAAATTCGGCTAGGAGGACATTATATATTTTTTCGGAATTTACCCCATCATGTCCAACGCATCGGAGCTCCCTGCTGCGCTTGCCAGGCCCGCAGGTGGAGTGAGGCTGGTTGAGCACGCAGGGCCCCCAGGGGAGCGCCCTCCAGGCGGCGCAGCGCGGCGTCGAGCAGGTCCGCTTCTCCTCCAAGGGAGGACAGGGTGCTCCGCCCCCGGACGCTGCTGATATCACGCGTCTTCGGCGTACGCTGTAGCCTACACAAAAGATTAATAGCATTTCTTAATTATATTTATAGAACCTATAAAAACTTGGTAACCGATAGAGGCAGAACTTCCCTAAACAGACCAGAGTAGCCCCCATGTAACTACTATGATTTCTCGAGGTATTTGCTATAAGCTCCTTACAAAATGTATGAAAATAAATGCAGGTCTGTCTAGGCTTCTTCTATCTCTGGGCTTCAGCCTAACACACTACACTACCTAACATCCTTCCTTTTTTTCCAGAAGAATGTACTAATAAAAATGTGGACACTCACCAGTAGTAGTCAGTTGCTGAACTGGGAAGAGTGGGCATCCGTCTGTGGGTTGGCATGCCCCCCATTCACTCCATTCGCCGACTTCACAGTCTCTTGGGCATGGAACCTAAGGACAAATATAAATGAGCCATGGAATAATTAGACAAAGAAAAGTATTTATTACTGAGAAACAATCGTCTGACGCTGGCACAAATGCCAACTAGCCAACCACATCCTGGCTGGATCAAAAGGCAAGCCACGCAAAAAAGAAGCGACATTACTTCCGCAGAAATATAATATTCTTATCTACCGCGTGGCTGATTTCTGTTGAATGACGGCCGTAGTTAAAATTCGGTTATAGTATGACAATTTCGTGCGAGACACTCCTGCGGTAGCCAGATGTGTGGGGGAGGCATGCTAAATGTCTGCGGTCTCCAGAGGTGTTACGGGACAGGTGCTGTTGGGTAGAAGGGAACCTATGACAGTCGCGTTAAATGACCTCTCGCCTCTGCACGCCGCCGCCGCAGCTGGCCTCGGCGTCTTTGTCTTCTCTACCAGTCGCTACCAATGGTTGACGCTTTTACCACAAAACTTAAAAACTACTTTTGAGGTGGTGAAGGATGTACCTCGCTACCTCCTAGTGATCCACCGGAGCCCGGCGCCAAGCAGCTTGCTGTGTTCCGTCGGTGAGTGGAGTGCCAGAACCTTCTTGGTAAGCTCGCTCCACCGTCGATTCTGTCTACACTACGTCTTTTTTATCCCGAGTCGAGGGCAGCACGTCTTTTTTATTACCTCGAAGGGCTGCACCAAAGTGGGCATGAGTGCGTGCGCGCACTGCGCCGGGTGCAGCGGGCGGCCGTCGGCCCTGACGCACATGGCCTCTTTTACTCTAACTTTGAGTGATGGTAGGCTCCGTTAGGTGCCGCCTGGTAGCTATCACACTCCCACCGGAGCTCAGCGCCAAGCAGCTTGCTGTGTTCCGTCGGTGAGTGAGAATGCCAGAACCTTCTGGATGAGCTCGCTCCACCGTCGACTCTGACTATACCACATCTGGTTTAGTCTAGAGTCAATAAAAAAAATGCTACTGCTAATGCTAAATGTTGACATTTACCTCACAGGGCTGCACCAAAGTGGGCATGGGTGCGTGCGCGCACTGCGCCGGGTGCAGCGGGCGGCCGTCGGCCCTGACGCACGTGGCCTCGCGCCGCTGCACGCCGCCGCCACAGCTGGCCTCGGCCTCTTTGTCGTCCTCGTCCGCCTCGTCGTCATCCTCGTCGTATATTGCGTCGTTGTCGTCCGCGTCGTCGTTGTCGTCGTCTGTTGCTGCTGGTGGAAGTAATTATCAATTCATATATTACTTATTGATACTTCCACACGTATATGTATTATTAATGCGAAAGTGTGTCAGTCTGATTTTTATCTCTACATGCAGAAACAGCTGAACCGATAAAGAAAAAAAATTATAAAAACTATAAAAATAGTAGTTTGAGATTCTAAAAAGAATTATAGCTTTTGGTCGTGATAAAGAAACATAAAGGGGGTGAAATGGACGACGAAAGTTAAATCCTGTTATTTGCGCGGGCGCAATCGCGGGATACCGCTGGTTTTAGCAATAAATGTACACGACCAGTATTTTTGTACGGTGACTAACATCACGATGATCATAAAACGGCGGGCGGCCGACAACAGTTGATTTTCTATTGTGTCTGGAAACATGTTACGTGAAGGATTAAACTCTGATTAGGTAATTGCTAGCGCAATTACTACTGTCAAAGTGTCAACTATTCTTATTGGTTTGAAGTTGAGTTAGCTCTGCTAAACCAATCACAGCAATTAATTTTGGCCATAGATCAGGAGATTACCAAATCAATGTACGAGAAATTGGAGTACGCTATACTCCAGTTTCTCCATAACAGATTATGTAAATCACACTTAAAAAATTACACTCATGAACAACATCTGCCTCTATTTGTACTGTAGCTGCAGTACTGAAACTGATTTTCATGGTACTCACCAGGGAGAACAGCAGCAGGCTGCTCAATAGCCACCCGACAAGAGCCCCACGGGCCTGGGGTCCAGTGCGCGCTGGCTTCTAGAGCTGCCGGCTTCACCTCCTCTACCACGTCGCATTCTTTACCGCCACCTGATTGAATAGTACATTTTATGAATTGATGACACTATAATAGAGAGAGAGAGAGGAATTGGATCCCTACATATTTATCCGAAATAAAAAAAACTACGTAGTTGTTGAAATGAGAAAATTGAGTTCAAGTCTTTCATTAGCTACGGTGAATCTACGTGTGTAACAAATAAGTCAAAGAACTGGTTTATAGACGAGAGTATAAGTGATTTTGGAAAGATTTAACATCCAGTAGCAGGAACAGACAATACATTTTATTGGCTGCATTAGGTACTAATGTGTTTTCTCCAGTTGCAGGAACAAACAAATAATTTAATGCCTTCATTACCTATACCTAGCTACTATTGTGAAAACCGTGAAATCAATGACCAATTAGTAGCTAATGGAGCCATTAAAGCCTAATGTTTGTTCCTTCAACTGGGAGTCAGAGTGTTACCGCTTACCTTGGGGCAGCTTCCTTAGGCGGCGCGTGCGCACCAAAGCCCCGTCAGAGCGCGGCCGCCACGGCAGCCACTCGCCCAACGAACAGTCTTCCTTGATGATGCACACTCGCAGTGTTCCGATGCTAGCGAGGGACGAACCGCAGTACCTGAAGAAAACAACCCGTTCAGTTTTCTCCTGGGATCAGTTTGAATCTCTTGTCTATTAGTGTTTGTATCTCGTCAACATTATGAATAAACCACCGGTGGAAACTTGTTAGGCTTCAGCACTAAACATTATCTGTAAACTAGATGTAAGATTAATCATTGGTTGTATTATTAAAATGTATTGGGAAAAGATCTTTCTCCTTTTCGTGTCTTCTCTGACGTTTAAGGAAAAGTTCCCAATATTTGTAAATAATCCAGTGGCAAGATGAACCACTTTAGTCAAATGACTTTTTGAACATGGTAAGTGGGTACTAGAAGTTCTAGTGAACAACTTTTCAGTCGGTTTCTTTGGTATACATGGCGAATATTGTGGCTGCATTATAACGCACAGTTTTCGGTTTTTTCCTATAAATACTGATAATACAAAAAGGCAGAAAATGCCTGAAAAAATTTCAAACTTGAGCAAATGAGTTAAGCTAGTTAGTCATAAATGTCAGTCAAACTCTTAAATCACAGAATTCTTGCTAGCCGAACTTTGCAAAAAATAAAACAAGAGTCTTTTTTATCGCCAAGTTCCCAGATTGATGGTCTGAACCGCGTTGTGTGCATACAATGAAACATGGTGCAGTAAATATTCCTTCAATTCAAGCTCCAAAAATGACTATAGGAGCTTTGCTTGATAGTGAAGAAATGAGCCTAGTCATAGATTGATACGTTTTTTTATTTTCGTGTATCACATAGATGTTCATTCGTTAATAAATGTTTTTTCTTTTTTTCACTGGTAAGAAATAGACATGTTACAATTTTGGCCATCTCCTGTACAGTTAACCAAAAGACTACGACAAATCGCTTAAAATGTTAAAAATATTTAAAATAATATATCGTGCCGTTTTTTGATGCACAGAAATACTTTATTATTTTTGGTACAATGTACAAGAGATGACCAAAGTTCCATAGAAACCTGGACCATCTCCTTTAATAAGTTGTCAATTCCGGGAATTTGCATGCAAAGTTTTACGTGCTTACTGTTCCTAGTTGAGATGTGGTTCATACTTTGCAAGTTCCCGCATTATGTGATGTCGTCATTAGATCAATACCCTCCGCGATCGACCTACTTCGACAACAAGTTTTATAAGTAGGATTTTCCGCAAAAAGCTTTTAAAGTTATGTACCATTATTAATGTTCGTTCCGTGGGTAGGATGAATAATGTAGAAATATCTTCTTAGGATTTCATTTCATTACATGGTGGCTGGGTCTTTTAATGCATGAAAAAATGCAGACGTCAAGCTAACCATGTACTTGGAAGGTATTATACTACTTCCTTTTTTTGACTACCTCGTTGGTCTGGTGGCCAGCACGCTGGGTAACTATCCACGAGATCCTGGGTTCTAATCCCAGGTCGGGCCGAAAGTGTTGGGTTTTCGTACGTTTACGTAAAAATCTACTATATACTATTTTAACAAATGTAGCCTCAGCAAAAATCTGGAGTACACATAGCTTTTTTGATATGCTTACGTATTGTCAAGTGTGTGTGGCACAGGTCTCGCTCGCTGCGACAGCTCTAATGATGCAGTAATTACGCGTGCCAGGGAAATAAAAGTTTTTTCGCGAAAATATTTGCGCTTACAGACACTGGCGCGATGAATTAAAAAAAACTTCAAATGTATATTTAGGTAAATCAATGTTCCTAAAAGAGGTTTTGCACGGCGATTGTAGATTATACGATACCTAAGTATGTTTTGGACTGATAATTAATAATAAATAACGGTTTCAAATGTTTTTTAGGTAATTAATACTTTTAATGTATGTATACAAAATAACCTAATTAGTATTAAGTATTGAAACTAAATTAAACAAATTGTTTCTAAATCACACTGTAACTCCTCGCTACTGAATGTGGATACCGAATTAATTAGCAAACAAACAAATGAGTTCGTAACGCATCTACTCGTAATGAGAGCACAAACATGGAGCTAATATACGGATTACAGTTTAATTAGCCAGTTCTGCAAGCCGCGGCAAACGCAAACATGCACTCCACATACTTCGCATATATGCCGACAGATAATTGGAAAACGCCTGATTAGTTCTATCTTAATCTTGTACGAGAAGCGAAGTAAGAGATAGAACCTTCTAATTAAAGGTTATACAGTGGTATAAATAAGTATAGATAATGTGTGCTTACTCTAAATAGCTAGTACCTAAAGGTAGGGCTTCGATATTGTAAGTTATGTTGTAGTAAACAAATTTCTAAAGATTAAAATTATTTATGTCTTTCACGTACCTTTTTGTGTATATTTTGAAAATCAAGACAATAATTTTGCTAAAGTATCATTAATGACAAGACAACATTCAAAAGAAAGTTAAAAAAATGTCTCAATTCAGCAATGGGGATCCACACGCAAAGCTTGATGCAGATGGCGCTAGCATAGATACGGCTATGTCAAACATTTTGCTATTGTTTCTGTCGAGCTTTTTTGTATCTAGTTTACAGTTTTTCGTAACTTTCTAATGTTATTTCATCATAATGTATTCGTCAATGAAGTTATCTTAACTAAAAGACGAACTTCGGAAACGAGGATCAAAAGTATCTGGTAAAAAAGCCGATCTTATTGCGAGGTAAACATTTGCGTGTAAATCCAGTTTTATTACTGTAAATGTTACATTTAATTGGTTGTTGAAATTGTTTTTGTTGTATTTGTGTTAAAAATGAACTACATAACAAGGTATTTAATAAATATAACTAAAATAATAAAACACGTACATGTTTGTTTTTTAGGTTAGAATTCTACAATCGGAACCGCGATGATACTGGGAATTTTGGTGTCGTAGCTTCACAATCTAGTTATACGATCCAGAAGCTTACCATGATAAAAATAGTTCCGATGAACTACCTAAAATTAATTAATTTTCTTATTATAGCTGTTTCCCACTTCTTTTTTTAAAACTGGGTCTTTTGGAAATAAATGAACACCATTATTGTAACAACCTGGCATAGCACATAACGGCATTATGGTTTCGTAGATTGAAAACACAAAAAAATACTAAAAAGAACACAATTTCTGTACTGGAATGACAGATAGCTTTGGCCGCATCAACAATGCGCCACCTACAGGGAGAATTTGGCAGTGTGGATCCCCATGAAAACAATTGACAGTCTGCATTAGTTCTAAAGTAGGTTTGTTCTTTCTGGCCAGTGTGTGACGTGCATGTTATTAAATACTTTTTAAATTTTTAACAGACAGGTGAAAAGTGGTGTGTAATACCAATACATACAAGTGCCAGCACACTTCTTAATTAGTGTAACGCATAATTATTTGGTATTAATTAGTGTAACGCATAATTATTTGTTTTCTGAAAACGTCTCTTTTATTTATAACTTATGAAGAATAGAACCCAAGTATGGAAATACGTAAAATAAAAATATGAAGTAATACCAATTGCTACCTAAGTCTATTTATTTATGCACTTTTAACTCATCCGCACCGGTGAAGCGGCTGTTTAAGTTATTTTGTAAATAAACACGTCAGTTTCCAGAGAAAGTTCTTGTTTTACCTGAGAAAACTTGAAAACGATTAATAGCAAACTCTGGTATGGATTTTCTGTGTATCTGTAAATGAGTTCTGAGTTACCAAAGAAATCGCATCGCATAAATTTACATTAAAGTAAAAAATGTAATGATTACTTAAATATGGTTTAGACTCATTAGCATTGGCCGAGCCTGCATGGTGAATAAAAGAAGTACTCCACAGTATCATCAATTGAGGCTAGGAAGGTATTATACCTTTCTAGCTGAATTTAGTATACACGAGCGACAATTAATATAGCTTAGAGGGTAGTGATTATAATGCACAGTTATGTGTGCAACACGCAGGTGCACTCTTTGACTATTTGGCTTCGGTTTTAAAGTTGGCTGACTTAGCTTGGTTGGTTGACTTGGTGGAAAAATATTAGGTTCAGGATCATCAACGTCCTTTCCAAGACACGGGGGCATTAATATCACCAACAACTTCCTGACTCCGACCGAGGTGTTTCTGATTACTCGTATTTCAAGACAAAAAACCAACAAAGAGAAACAAGTTTATAAAAACTTATAAAAGTTTAAGCTCGTCCGAGGATTTGAACCCGGGAACTCTTGGACAGAAATAATCATGCTGACCACTAGACTAACAACGAGGTAGTCTGGCAGTGGCACATAAAACGTAACTTTGACTTAACGATGTAGGTGTGGAATTTGACCAACATGTAACTGTGAAATCTTCCCAGTAAAAACATTTGCATCATACATCAGTTTAATCACTGTTGGGCTCGCTCGCCTTTCACGGTTTAATTAAGAGCGTTTACGAAATTCGTCGTAAGGGAATTCGCTGTTGTGACGTGAAAAACGTGGGCTTTTGAATATATTATCACGACTCACGTTAATTAAAATGGCCTGCTGTGTGTTTGCAATTTATTTTGTCTGTTAGTACGATCGATATAAATATCAAAACCCATTGTGCCATTTTGAACTGTTTTTTTTTCAGTTTGTATCTGATTTGCCGTAATGGAAAAGTCTCTATCCCTGGTATTTGATTCATACTTACATAGTAAGTACTTAAATAACAATTGGCTATCATTGCCATTTTGTTCACTACAGTAGAAGTGTCACAGTGAACGCATATAAACTAACTAGGTATTTTTATTGGCTATCGATAGACCCTGAAGTTTCCCTTTGAGCAGACGATTCCTGTAGCATGGAAAGCGCTCGACTCTCTTCGAGGAGTTAAAGCGTTGACTGAGTGGAATACTTAGAAATGTAGCTTTAATAGGTTTCTATCCCATCCTGCATGTTTATCATTTAGTAGGTCACAAATTCCTTGTTGGTCTAGCGGTCAACACGATGACTTCTGCCTGAGACTACGTGTTGTCTGTCTATGACGACGTTGTGAATCCTGGTTCGAGCCGGAAGTGTCTGAATTTTTATGAAATAACTAAGAAACAGTTTAGAGACGGGAAGTTGGCATGCTACGAGTACCATGCACCCCCGTGTCTTAGAAAGCACGTAAAATGTTCTTCAATACTTCGTACCTAGTTGCTCCTGCGCCTGATCTCTCTATGGTCATGTCAGATTGCCCTTTCACCGAACCATAAGAGTTCAGGAATACAATTGCGCGCACACTGTACTCTTTAATAGCTTCTGCGAAGTTGGCTAATCTCCGTTGAGATTGGTCGCCGTAGGTTGCAAAAACAAATTGACTAGGAAGATATCATTAGCTCGCGTCACATCAAACAACTATTTGTTACCGTCGGCTATACCATATTATTTATTCCGTGTGGTTATACTTACATGCTCTCGACGAATCTTCCATCTTTATGGCGACACTGCACCTGCCTCCGCTGCAGCCCAAGCCGCGGCGTGTGCACTAGCGAATCCGACTCCGCTCGGAGGTTGAATCTGAAAGTGCACATTTATCACTAATACTTTTTCTGTCTATAGAGGAAATTAAGAGCGGACTGACTGGAACAAACCTACTGAGCGTACAATATACCTATAGATTAGTACTAAAGTCACAATATAATAAAGATTATATCTACATCTAACTATTGTGCTAAAGTACTGTCAATAAATATATTGTACGAGCAATAGACTGAATAACTTTTTTGCTTAATAATATAGCTATCGATCAATCGAATCTATAAGATTTATATGGGTAATCTTGATATCTCAATCAATATTTATTTTTCGAACCATTTGAGGTGAATGAGGACCGATAGTCGATTAGATGCCTTATTTACTGGTTTGGAGTTCCTTCGAGTATGTTTGTTTGTAGAAAAATTCTATGGAACTACAGAATCAATTTTGAAAAATGGTTACCAGAAGAAAGCTACGATGTTTTAAAAGACAAATTGTAAAAGCTACGATGTTTTAAACATGGTAATTTTTTATATCGCACCCGTGCAAATCACGGGCATAATAAACATATGTTGTTGACTCGGAAACTTTCAAAGTTTAAAATGTAAACTCAAAAGAATAGTCCTTACAAATAAATTGTTACCATCTTTCTTTACAGTACAAAAAGAAAAATCCGTCTAAAATTCCAATCCCGTTTCAAAGGAATTTGTTTTGTCTTACTGACTTTTATTACTAAGCGTTTATCTATATACGTAGAACAGTCCCGGACTAGGCCAAGTCAATGTTAGTAATTTATTAGAATTGTGTAGGTTATTGTAACGTCTTTGAGTCAACTAAATTAGTAGCTAATCCCCACTAAAGAATATCAAAAATAGACTATAATAATGTATTGAACAATACCATAAAAGTCTTTACCAACTGAAATTCATATTTCTTGAAATAAACGTCATAGCCTTCTCGTCTCGTGTTCAACTGTCAGCTCTATAGAAATTCGAGGAAATGTAGCCATTTCTCGTATAAAACTAGCACGTACCTACGTCTTTGTAGCCTGCAACGGATACGAAACATAACAGCACGACATTTCCAGACGCCATTGCGACTCGTCAGTTGATATTTCAAAGTCAGACCTTTGACACATTGATAGGAAAGCGAAAGCAAGTAAGTTCTCGAAAATGATTTTATTAATCCCTTAATAAAATCTCGTTTTCCTCGTTTTGGGAACAAATTGATAACATTTTTCATTAAAATATTACTTATATAAAGATATTGAATTGCGTTATGAAATGTATTAAGCGCCTCTTTTAAGGCCTCTCCAAAGCTAGACTTGTATTTTTGAGGAACGTACAAGAGATGAAAAGTAATAATTTAGTAATAGTAGGTCTAGACCCAAAGTAATTCAGGCTATGTCAACAATTAATGATACCTGGGAACCATACCTATATAACACATAAGTGTCTGAAAACACAATTATAATCGAGGTCGTAAATTTTTTAATTTCGTTTACTATATATTTCACTTCGCGTCGGACGTAAAAAGATATTACATTTTTAATTATTCATAAGGTTTTTATTTGATACATTACCTTTCCACGGCCCTGGCATGGTCTGCCCCCGAGGGGCCGCATTCGGTCCACCGGCCCACGTACACGGAGTATTCAGAGTCCCCTGCAGCCGGCTCTGTAACAATACAACAACAACCATGAATATGTAGGTCAAATATTTTTGCGTTCCATTTTGCACTTAATCGTTGTAAATAAGGTTTAAATAACGGAATCGGTTTGTTGTGAATAAATTTTCATCTGAAGTTTTCTTAAAGGCTTTTATTTCATGCCTGTATGTAAAAAGGTCAGAATATACACACAACCTAAAGCGAGTAAGCAAAAAGGCGTTGTATATGTTACAGTCAAAACCCTTAACCAGTCAATAACCTTATTGACCGGTAAAATTAGTCAATAAGGTTATTGACTAAGGGCGTCGGTCAAAATCCTTATTGACTGATTTTATCTGACAAAATCAGTCAATAAGGATTTTGACAAACACCCTCAGTCAATAACATTATTGACTAATTTAAAGAGCAGACATTCAGTCAATATAGGTTTTGACCAACGTACCCAGTCAAAACTGATATGGACTGATTAGAAAGTCAAACGTTGAGTCAAAACTCTTAAAAAGTTGAAGTGGTTTCAGTTTTGGTTGATGGCAGTGTTTGAGTTTGAGGGATATACGATAACGATACCGGTATCGGTTCCAGATGTGATGCCAGTTCCGGTTCCAATTACCGGTTATAGTTTAGTACTTTCTTTGATATTGCTAAAATTCCGATTCCGATTTTGGTTTTATTAGGTACTAGTTTTAGTACCGGTTCCGGTACAGGAATTGAAATCAGAACCAGTACCAAACTGCCCCTAAGGTGTTTTCTTCGGGCTTTAACATGGGGTCCTTCAAAAGGCGAGCTAACATGGCTCTCATAAGTCGGCAACATATTGGTGAATCTCTGACATCGCAGGTGCCCGTACCCAAACTCTTCAAAGTACAGTCATACTTCCCTCAAACCCTTCGCGCGCGAGTATAGGAAAAAAAATACTTTTATTTTATTTATAATTTCGAAAGTATTCATCACAGGATACCCGAAACAATTTTAAATAAGAGTTTCCGTGCCTGTTTCTTTACGTGAGTGATTTGAAGTTTATAGGTCTAAGACTTTAGAAATTACAGGGGGGGACACCGTGTAAACGACTTTGGCGGGCTATATCTCGCAAATCATAAAGGTGGTAAAAAAGTTTTGTATGGAAACCCTACCTTATTTTCATAGTCCTTTTCAACGATACCCCACACAAGGGAGTGCACTCAAAAAAATAATTCACCCCCCCTTTACATGTATGGGGATGTACCCTTAAAAAGGGGTAATTTTAATTTGAGATCTATATATGAAGTATCCTCGAACCAAGTTACGTGCAAATCAGTCCATAAACGTAGAAGATATTCTGCTGTGAAAGACTAGGACGGACGGACTGAACGATCTTATAAGGGTTCCTTGTCGGACTACGGAACCCTAAAAACGTAAATCAGGTAAAACGGCCCCATTGATCTGTCAAATTTCCGCAAACATGTTTCAACCTAATTTTGATTTGATACTTAAAGCTCATCATTTGAGATATGTAGACAGATTTGGGTTAGTCTACTATACGGACAAGGGTTCAACAGCCTACCTGAGGCTGTTGTAATAGGGGCGGTTTTGCAATAAAATATATAGTCTGATATGCTGTGCATATACATATAGCCAGAAATAAAAACAAGTAGTTTCATAAATTCATTACAGCAATGACTATCAAAATACTTGGTGGACACAAGAAGAAAGATCATGCCCCAGATCTGTCAATATTGAGCTTTCATTAAATAAAATTGTGAAGTACCGTTTCACACCAAGTTATTAATCTGCCTCTATCAAATATTGCTGCTTAAAAAATACCCCGTCAGTTGCCTTCCAGCATGTATTTGCCTTTCCAAGGCAAAACAATGAAAAAGTTAATTAACAAATACGATCTAAAAACGAATGGAGCAGTAATTTATAATCCCGATTGTTTAGCAATGAGAATTAAAATGGCCGCCAAACTCCAGTGCAGGATTAAAGTTAAACAAAACAGGAAACAAAATAATTAATGGGATTAACTTTAGAACTATTTGTTGGTAGGCGGGTAGTAATTATTTTTTGTGACACGAGATCTTTGATTTTGTGTAGATAAGTTTTATAAATTACACTAGGGTTCGGTTTTAGTTAGAACTATTTAATTTTTAAATTTTCGACTTAGGCACTTATTAAAAAAATAGAATAAATTAATCTGTTACAATTAACAACATTTCATTTTTATAAAGGTGTTAAAATTCGAAAACCATTTCGAGATTTGGCGATGCTTAATACGTTAAAAGTATTTCAATATTTTTTTACTCTATAATTTCAGAGATATTTGAAAAAAAAAAAACTGAAAGGTACTAAGATACTGGCATTATAAGGGTACATGCCTTTGCCTGTTTTCTGGCCTTACGCAAAAAAAATTACCATACATTCAAGCTGTCATTATGACATTGGCATTTGACACTGACACTATGATGAGTGATTGAAAGGAGAGTTTGTAGTGTTGTTTTATAAAAGTATCAGTTCGATGGGAAGTCCATCTAGTTATCGATAGCTAGCAGTAACTTTAGGATTGCTGAAAATACATGCATTATCTGATTTGGTGACAAAATCATAAAAGTTCCTTTAATTCTATTATTGATGTTTTTGGGTTTGATGTCATAGCTTTAGAATCCATAAACAATTAAGTAAGGAAAATTGCAACGTAAGCTTTTGTTAACAAGATTGTGTTTGTATAAAAATACTCACTAAGATTATTCGTCTACTTCTTTACTTAAACTTGTGTATTTTGAAATACGTGCTTACTATCGAAATCGATATCTTACTGCTATCAAATACAACCCTATAGACGTCAGTTATTTTGTTTAATTTTTAAAATATGGCAAAGGCGTGAACTCGTACATTCTTACTCTTGTAATTACGCTCTTTTGGAATGAAGAGTTTTTAAATCATTTAATTCAAAGGGAAATAATAAAAAGAAATGAAAAAGAAAAAATACGTATGTCTTTTTTATGTTCTTTAAAAAATAAAACAGTGCATGAAAAATTTTTGAAATGTTGCAATATAAATGTATTCCGAGGTGTTAGCCACTTTTACTTTTTTAGTTAAATAATTGCTCATAATATCGAGTATTAAGCGGTAATTTGCCTGTATTTACTTGTCATTATTATTTTTATGACCTTAATAAATCTCTTCATATCTACAATTTAAGAGCCACGCTCTAGCTAGACCGTAGAGTCTTTTCCATCCCGCTCTATTCCATACTAAAAAAACTTGAAAATGGAAACAAGGTAGCAAAAGGTAAAGGGTAAGACTAAACAGGTCATACACAGACCCAAGAATAATAAAATTAGGTGTCGTATCCTCCGTCGAGGAGATGGCATGGAAATTCCAACCTCTATTCCATAATAGATAGAGATATAAGAACAAATATTAATACCAGCCTAAATGGGACATACCCCCATTTCCCTAATACGTACCAAAAATGCGAAGGGCATGCGGAACTCATTAAACTAAATGTAAATTGGCGGGACCCGGCAAATAACCAGATGTAACTAACAACTAATATCGTAAGGGTTATTTATTTAAAAGTTACATGTGAAATGGCTCACTCGGGTGTAATTTTGTGATAATTATAATAACAGGCTCTACAAAAGGGAGGGACTTTGGGAAATATGACAAATCAGTTAAGGTGGTGCGTGACCGGGCAAAGTTATAGGTCGGGATTTACGTTCTAATTTTGTTAAATATTTCAGATGAAATTTAAATCTAAATAATAAAGTTATTATTAATTCATCGTGTGTCATACAATAATACTTTTCTTGCAAAGTAAACTAATTTAAATAAAGATCGAAGATGCATTTGTATAAATGACCGCCTGAGTCAGGGATCGAACCCGGATTCCTCGCATAGGTCGATATAAGGCGATTGCCTGTGGGCTGTATGCGAGGAACGCGGGTTCGATTCCCGTTTCAGGCGGTATTTTTTTCATGTACAGTATCTTTAGATTGCAACTTGAAAATAAAAATTTAATTAGATGAAGTAAATCCACCATCAAATGAATCCATTTGTACGGTTGTATTGTATTAATGCCTAGATTGTTAGCGTAAAGCGACTCGAGTGTAACTTTTCAGATAACAGCATACTTTTGCCAAGTTTATCAATAGACTGCCGCCAGCTGCAGCCGAACTTTATCCGTACAAAAGGAATTTATCCAGCCGGTAAACCGCTCGATAAGGTAAGCTTGAACACCAGAGAAAGCTGGACTCACACCGAAGCCAAGTTGAGGCGGACGAATCGAAAGCATTTGATCATCATCATCCTAGCGTTATCCCGGTTGTGCACGTGCACGCGAGCGCCCAGGGTCCGCTTTGGACCATACTTCCAGGATATGGCAAATCAGGTTATTACAGTGGAGCGACTGCCATTTAACCTCTGTGCCATGACCCTGTTAACAGGGGAACCTGTTAACAAGTTTGGATCATGGTTACACATTCAGTTGCCTGATGTGCAGGTTTCCTCACGATGTTTTCCCTCACCGTAAGAACACCGGTTAATGAAACAACTAATGTATATAACTCGGAAAAGTAATTCGTACATGGCGGCACGTGGGATCGAAACCGGTACCTCCCGCATGAGAGGCAACCCGCTAGCCACCATAGAACAAAACTACGGAGTCAAAATGAGCGTAGCAATAATTACGTTTTGCGTGAGTAGGTACTTCGAATATCTGTTCGTGCTATTTATGCTTCTGTATTTATTATTTTTTACACATATACACATTATAATACTTTACGAGTTGTATTTAGTTTATTACTATCATATTATTTATTTACATGTATAGTTATTTTTAATAATGTTTATTTAAATATCGAAATTAAAAAAATAGTATAAATTTAGTTAGAAATCAGGAATGACGTTTTACTCGATTTTTAAGGTTCAATCTTTAGGGAGGTGAAAAGGGGTGTGAAAGTTTGTATGGGAAATTTGACATTTGCGCGCGAAGTCGCCGGCTACAGCTTATCATTGTTTATGAACGCATAGCGCAAAGTCCCCTGCGCCGAATCCTAGCGACACCTACCAAATCGTCCGCTTCGGCTCAGCTGCAGTGTGCGTCCACCTGAACAAGGTTGAGCTAATTAATAGAACCGCACTATTGAGTTAGCTCACTGGAAAATGGAAGAATGGCGCAATTAGGCTACAATTCAGTTAGTATTCAGGGCTTGTGAACAATCGAATAACCATGATAAACTTGGAACTTAAAAGAAAATAATAAAAATGTTTTTAGTAAGGGTATGTTTTATGGAACAAAACTCGTAATAATAAAGCAATTTTATAGGAAGGTTCTTTATTATTTGGTAGATACTATTACAGTACTAATAACATCTAATGCAGTAGATACTGCCTGCTTTGGACTTATTGTACACTTTCCAGACTTTCTCTGAAAGCCGAAGGTTAGGTATCCATATTAAAAATCCAATTTACTTATATGTAGCGAATTTAAGTATAATGCTTTTAAATGCTTCGGGTGCTCTAAACATCTTCTTAGGGTCTCAAACATTACATACACATCATCTATTATGAAATTTATGAATCATCATCCTCCGAGCGTTATCCCGGTTGTGCACTCGAACGCGAGGGCCCAGGGTCCGCTGACCATGATCCAGGATGTGGCATATCAGGTAATTACCGTAACCCTGTTACTAGGGAAACATGACCAGTTTGGATCATGGTTACACATGCAGTCGCCTGAATGTCCAGGTTTCCTTACGATGTTTTCCCTCACCGTAAGAGCATCGGTTAGTGAAACCACTAATGTAGGTACATAACTCAGAAAAAGTTACATGGCGAGTTACATGGCGGCACGTGGGATCGAACCGGTATCTCCCGCATGAGAGCAACCCGCTAGCCACTGCGCCACCGACGCTATTATGAAATTTTTGAATGCTTGGTCAATATTAAAGCATGGAAGCAGCTGTTTTCATTTCAGGATAATTAATTAGGTGCCGCTCTATTGAATTAGCCCGCGGTAAGCTCGTCTTATATTCAAGCGCTTTGCCGTTAAAAGAAACCAAGAAAACAGTATATAAATCTTTTAAGTGCAACTCTACTGTGAAATGTTTTCTTTTCAGCGTTTCATTTGGCTTTGAGGAAATGAGAAATTCTGTAATTCTGATGAAATATCGTATTTGCAAGCTTAATCTTTCGATTGTTAAATACTTGCAATAGTATTTCTTTCGAGTGTTGAGGGTGTAATCCCAATAACATTGATGAAAGCAACGCGACATTACAGCGTTAAGAAGCACTTGAAAATTTCGACAGGCTCTGCCAACGCCAGGGTGGCCGAGAGGTTAGGCAATCGCCCGGCATGCAAGGAACGCGGGTTCGATTCCCGCCTCTGGCGGTCATTTTTTCAAGTGCAATAATATATTTAGATTGCAAAGTGAATGCTTATCACTTAAAAACAATAATTTATCATACTCGTACCTCTCTATAGCTTAAAAGATTAAAATATCATAAGCAAATAACTCCACAAAATCTCTTTTATGTTATTTACTTTGACTTTTATATTTATTTTGATTATTTTAGTTGATAATTCACTTATCCGCACGGTTCGGCAATTCGTTTAGATTACATTTACATTATTCAGGCAGATAACTATAAAATATATACTGTTCGCTTATCCAACACGGTTTTGTGCACACAATTTTTCCAATATCTCTTTATCGGGCACGACATTGTCGCCCGAGGTCGGGACTGCAGTTTTTAGGTCAATTAGAGGAGCTGTGGCAAGTAACATGTCTTTTGACGCTCACTCCTAATCAACTTATCCATCAACAGATTGGATTTTTATCATAATTTTATGGGGAATAGCGCCGTTTTTGCTTAACGTTAATCAATTATGGACGTTCTACTTCGTTGACGCAACACGAATTCAATCAAATTGATTGGTGCTGTGGTGAATTAAATATTTAAACTTGGTAGATTGTGAAGATTTTAAGGACGCGTATTTTTACTTTAAAAAACTATCCCCGAAGTGTAGAAAATTGACACGGTTGATTTTAGAGGTCAAATTTGACCATGCCCGGCTTTATCTAGGGAATACTTAAAGAGATACACTCTTTACATTTCCCTATATCTGCTTAAACTCAAGATGAAAACAGATGAAAGGGTTTTCCTAGCATAATGTAATTAGTCCTACTGTTTATATTTAAATTACCATATACACAACTTACTTCAGTTACTCAGTTCGGTTAAGTTTTTAAATAATTAGACATCGTTTAATGTTTCGCGTATGTAACATTCAAGTTGTATGTTACAGTTTAGACGCGCTCGCTCCCAGGCTAATTGGGCGTCTACAGCGAGTTAGCAGTTTGTCGGCTAATGGAAGAACCATGTTTGCGGGATTTCAAACATTTCCCGCACCCGTCAGTGATGCTGTATTTCATAAAAAGTCATACACTACTGCCGTTGTAGCGGTAACTATTATTTATGATCTGCTTCCTTTTATAAGGAAGAGTTTTTGTTTAGATTCTGACGTTCTGCAGCAAATGGTTGTTAAATAGGCCTAAAGGGTTAATAACGTTTTTATGCATAATGTTAGTGTTACTTTAGATTTGTATTTCAAAGTCAAACGCAACGAAGTATCACATAATACTTAGCTTTTTAGCGGGTCTATCTAAAATACACTTTATGCATTAATTATATTATTTAATCAGCAAAAAAAAAAATATGTGAGAATGCCTTCAGGCATAGTATACCAGTTATCTATAGGATAACGCAGAAAATATTGTGGTGACGTGAAAAGAACCGCAAAAACTACGTCCCTTTTTTAAAAATAAAAATAAAACAATTATTATAAAATGCAAAAATCATTTAACTTTTTCAAAACCTTTGAGTACCTAGGCACAAAAATAATAACGCTCTAACGTTCTTGTTTCATACAAGACCGTAACATTTGATACGGTGGCGTATCTTCAAGCAATTACCGTGCTCATCGAATTAGCTCGGCTTCTAATGGAGGAACGGTGTACCTACACATAACCATTTGTGGCGGAAAATATTTGCCGTAATATGCTGGGTGAGCGTTAGTCGAGTTTGCAGACATGGCGCGGTTGGGAGAACAAAGGTTGCCACGGTTTCAGGATCCTTTATTACTATTAGAAAATAATTTTAATGCTACCAAAAATCGTCCATAGATGAAGAAATCTTTGTCAAACTTAAGCGTTGCGTTGCTTTAGTAAGTGATTTGGTAAATATAAATATGCGCCTAAAAAGAAAAGCTATTCAAGTTAATTTTCATATATGTTACTTTTATGGTATGCAATAAAGAGTTATCTATCTATATTGTTTATCATGACAGTGCGACTGGGTTGTACACGTAAGTTGAAGGCAAAACGGTAATATTATTTTCTTTTATGCGAACTAGAGTTAACGAAGAAGGTACTTATGGAAACAACATTTATTTGATGTACGAAAAGCAATAAAGATTTATTATTTTTGACAATATTAGTAGCCAACAGACGATATAATCATATTAGAGATGCGTATACTTCGTAGCATGATTTGGACTTTATCGTCTCACACTTACGATAAAATATTGCTTACGAATGGTTTTGTTTATACTTTGTAAGCTTATGGGCGAGTCAGGGCGACCTATTTCTTATTTTGGTACAAAACTTGCACGACGAGGCAACAAAATGTCAGCGGTATAAAACTACCCATTTACCTAATATAATGACGGTAAACGATTGTCCTTTTTACATGAAAACGAAACTGCTGGGGCTTTTTTCCCGTGCTTTAGAATGATTATATAGGGCTCGTTTGTTTTGATGTTATTATTGGAGTATATACTTTTGCTACAGCCTTGTCGGTAGCCGCCTTCTGGGCAAGTAAGATTTAGCCCGTGTTCTTGCCGACACGAAAGAAGAAGAAGACAGCCTTGTCTAAAAGTAAACACCTACATACTAACTCTATCATTCCATTGTGTTCAGTAAACTAATACTCTTATCTACAAACGACCAGAAAGACAAATAGAGATGGCAGCAAAACCAATAATAATACTGCTGTCGCCTACAAAGGATCAAGTCCCACTTCAATCAAAAATATAATTGCCAGAGCTATTAATTATGACTGCTTCAATTAAGGCATTGAAGTGGAGACAAAAGCCGTGAGCTTTGTGCCAAACTGCCTCGCGGATTGGGCGGCTGGCACCCACCGACTCAAAAGCTTCTTTAGTAAGAGAAAATATCATTATTTGGTCGGTGATGATTAGGTGTTTTCAAATGGAACATGGTTACGAGTACAGCACAGAATAATGGTAAGAATAAGAATAATGGTACCGTGTATGGTAAGGGGCTTGTTGCGGTCACAAAAACGTAAATAAAGTCAAGTTTCTTGCCGGTTTAAAAATGCAATAAGTGTTCGACGTTTCTTTGGCGTGGAGCGCTGTAAGTCGGCACAACTTAAGTTCTCAAGTTTCTCGCAAGCGGGAAATTAAATTGTTTTAGCATTCTTGGCGATCTGCGGTATTTGCTAGGTGTAGCGCAGACTCCTTGAGTTATTACCTATTCTGAGTTTCTGCACAAATTGAAACAAAGGAGGAAGAATTGCTTGGAAAGAATGGCACCGTTTGGAGCTAGACACTGCAAAAGTAAAACAAAGTAAAATACAATTTTGGATTACTAAATTATCGCTACTAGTACAACGGTGAGGATTAATTGTTAACATCATAATTATTTATTTATTAAATTAAATGAAGGTCGGGTATTATATATTTCCATAAAAATAATCAATTAATTAAATATGTACACTTAACAAAACTTAAAAATCTACTTATTCGAAAAAGTAACCGTGTCCATGAGGCAAGGAAGCGAGAATGCTAGCTGCGTTTCCGCGTTGGATAGCCAAACTTAGCCTTTGAGCGAGAAATGAGCCAGCTTTTTTGTTTTCCAGAATTGTATTTAATTTAGGGGCTATTTTTCTAAAAAGTAATTTGGCGTTAGGTCCCCATGGTCCAAAAGTTTCAACGCCAAACGGTGCAAACACATAATCACCTGCAAGAGACTCGTATTTGCGCCGCTTGGCGTTTTCTGCCGACTCAGCGGGTCGGGTTGTGGCCAATCGATTTTCTTTTATATTCTTAAATTCTTAGTGGACTCTATTCGAGTCCCATCGTTAGATCAGACCTAATTTCGCAAGATTCACAATCCATTCCCGAGTTTTGATAAGACTTGAAATTAAATGTTTCCAACTTCGTGCTTATTGTAATTCTTGTTATATACCCGGCCTTATCACCAGGCTAAATTGAAAACTTGTTAAAATTGAATTGAGAACCTAAACTTTGTAGCTACTAAGTTCAAAGTCTCATACGACTCATTGGAAACTTTGTACGTTGCGAATATAATATTATAATATTCTATCTAGCTGGAGGGTTGATGTTGTCATTCAAAGTATGACTTATAAATTTATTGCGCTTAATACTGACAACATGAAGGCACGGTGACGCAAGGATTCAAAGTCACGATTCTATTCATTATGATGGGGTTTCGTATAGCCATATTTTTCAAAGGGTTATATATTTTGTTCTGATGCTAATTATGACCCACATTTATTTTTATTTTATTTATTTAAGTATTTAAGGAAACAAACAGCACTTATATTATACATAAGTATACTAAACAAATGTTGTTATCCATTAGCCAAAACAGTTTTCAACGTTAAGATGCACATAGCGAAGATATGACTCATAAAAAATAACTTTGATATAATTAAAGCGAAGTGATAATATTAAAGTACAGCGGCAGCACGCCGAGTCACACATTAGAACCACGAAAACAGCCTCCGTAATCCGCAACAGAGGCGATCTCAAGGTCAACAAGTACTCGCATAGTCCGACGTGCGGTCATGGGTATGTAGGTACAAATCATTTATTTCCATAACTCTAAATCTAAAGGAAAATAACAAATAAATACAATATAGCAATATAGAACATTAGATATGTTCTGTACCTAATAGCAATAAAATAGGACCAATTGTCTTGTCTAAACTTCCGCGTACATAATTAATGCTTATCAAATAATCTTACTACAACAAATTAACGATAAATATGGACGAAACCCATTTGAATATGGATGATAATTAAGCATTCGAAACGTTCCTCATAAAATACGCATTCGCGAATAGACAATTGAATTACAATTTAAACACACAAACTCGTTAACAGCCTGAAAGTAGTTTGCAGTAATTACAAAGTGTAAAAGCTTAAATTTGTGCTTCAAAGCGTCTGTTGTGTAAAGCTATCGCGGACGAATCTGAGAGTTTCTCTCTAATAAAGTCTGATTAAATTAGGAATAAGACAATTTTTAATTAAGAAAAAGTTGAAGACGCTTTTAAGATGTGAAAGTGAGTTACGACGTAGCACAACGACAACAGTCCAGCTTTTATCAATCTTAAAATATATTTAATAAAAACATACTGTGCAAAATTACACTGGGCCTTATAGTTTTGAAAGAAAGAAAGAAAGAAAAAACATTTGTTCGGAGATCAGTGAACAAGAAACAATTTACAAATTATACATTATTTTGGTTAAGTTATAACAAGTTTTGGTTGAGTATAACAACTATAACACAACCATACTATACAGGTGTCTCAAAAACAGCACGCCAGGCTGACACTGCATGGCACACGCTGACACACAGATAGCTTAGCCATAGACCTTCCAGATAAACTTTTAAATAGTCTCGTGGTTTAGGAGAAAAAGCCACTTTTTGTCCCTAATGGCACGCGACTGACTGACAATGGAGGTTAATTAGAGATAGACCTTACAAATAAAAATAACAGGACCCTTCAAAGTCTATTGGTTAGGCAGATAATAAACTTTTATTTCTTGTAGAGTAAAATATCAGTTGATTAAAAAAGTAAAATGGTCCATCTGGTACTACCCCGGGCCCGTAGCCAAATGACAATCTTTTTGGAGCAAACTTCGCTATCGCCAAAGATATGTCAAAATATGTATGCAAAAGTCACGTGATGTTTCGATGGCTTATGTCAGTTTCATACATTTTGTTAGCGATAACGAACTTCGCTTGAGAATAAATTGCCACTTGGCTACAGGCCCTGATGCGAAACTGTGTTTGATACTTGATTAAACAACAAAAAAAACGATTATTACTAAAAAGGTATGCGTTATGAAGGTAGTGGGTTTTGTTTTAACTGTGTACGCAGGGGACTGTCCAAGTGGAGCTTTCAAAATGAAGAGGATTTAAACCCGTTGGCTGTTTCGCCCCGGTTTGATCGAATTATCTTGACGTTAAGTCCATTTTCTTAAGACAAAGCACAAATTAGGAATAAAGGGTCTCAGAAATCATTCATTTCAAGTTTCGTATAATCTGATTACTGTTAATTAATTTATATTCTACTTTTAAAGTCAGCCTATATAGATCCCACTTGTGGGAAAAGGCCTCACCTCAACTATGAGGACCACCACGCGAACTCAGTGCGGATTGGTGGAGGGGTGTCTGTAAGGCAAGTGAAAAACCTTTCTGTCAGATGTTATCAAGCCGCCCTAGGGCCTCTGACTAGGCTTAACGACTAATATACTAACAGATATTAGCCGGGACCAACTGCTTAACGTGCCTTCCGAAGCACGGAGATGCTTGTCATGGACGTCCCTTAAATGGTCGGAATGGTTGGTCACCCATCCAATCACGACCGCGCCGTGGCTTAACTTTTGGTATCATTACCAAAGCACTGCCGCCACTGCGCCACAAGCACCTTCAAATTCAATCAATCAATCATTTATTTGGCACTCAGATAATTTTATAATGAATATTAGGTGGTACATATTAGACCAACTGGTGCCAAAAAGGTCCCTGCTCAGCATTAATCGTGACACCTCTATTATATTTTACTTTTAGTAAACAGATAATGGCATAAAATAAAAGCTTGCCACTTTTCTTCCCAAACAATAACAAATTTGCAGATTGTACGAAAAACAGCACGTACGGTACACGGTGCAGCATCTATTAGGGGTATTTTAGAATAAAAATGTGTAGTCTGATTTGCTGGTCACTACACAAAGAAAGAAATAATACATTACGAGCCAAGAGTACAATAAAGTCTCTCACCAAAGTTGACTTTCATTCATAGCCTAGCCTACGTACCGGTCCTATAATATTACAGCGATCCAATACTAACCACGTCAATTTAAATTGTTAAAACAAGGTTCAATGAAACACAAATAAACCAAGTAATTAGTTAATTAGCTCCAATCTACTTAGCGCACCGTCATCGTCGCGTAATTCGTAAAGTGGGTATTGATTGCGTTAGGTGCGCACGAAGTTTCCATATTGGTTTATTTTATCACTTTGTAATTTGATAAAGTGATTATGAATCACTTGTGTGACGGGACTGTTGCCTATACCAAGCCATAATAGACACTTACACTGTGTAGTACTTGGAAAGAAAAGTAGGTAGATTTAGCATAACCCTGTTTATTAAGCAGATTTATGATTCCACCAACTAAAAATAATAAGGGAGTGTAATGTAATAAATACCATGCTGTATTTAATCACTTTCACACTTTTGCGTTGCATCATTAAACCTCATTAATTCGGGAATAACGCTACAGACAGTAGTCGTAGGGAAAACATTATTTACCTTCCATTGCCTGGTGGCCTGTATCCAGGCTCGGTGCAACGTCGAAATGGCGTTTAGTCACATTATAGGTAGGACATAGGGTAAACAGGTTATACGAGTACTCATGATCCTAAGCAACTTTAACTTTTTATTGTAAGGGTAGATGTTAGACAAAATAAATAAAGTAAATCAAAGTCAATATACACTAAAAATAAAACACCATCTCCGTTGGTCATCATCTAACCTAGTTAATACTTCTTTCGATTGCGATATTTATTTATAAAAGCAAAATTTGTTATGACTGTAGATACTGCAGAACAAGTAGAACATGCTGTTGAATTGGTCCCAAGTTCTTAATGACACCATGTATATTTAATGTATCTAAGATTTGAATCAATGTGTACAATTATATTCAGCTTATGAAACACGTTTTGATGGAAGCAGTCCTACGTAAGGAGTTCTGAAACTGTTTGCTTAGGCAAGTGTGTACGAACACTGTTTGATCACACATCCGGGATTTATTGGAGTAAGTAGAGCTTCCGATCGATAAATTCAAACTTCCCCTCATTCATTCATCAACGATCCCTCATTCAAAATTTCTAGAAATAGGGAAATGATTGTATCAATAACTATGC
Organism: Pyrausta nigrata; assembly: GCA_949316185.1. Classification (NCBI taxonomy): domain Eukaryota; kingdom Metazoa; phylum Arthropoda; class Insecta; order Lepidoptera; family Crambidae; genus Pyrausta; species Pyrausta nigrata. The sequence continues at coordinate 4,547,977 of OX438943.1, forward strand.
GTGTAAGTATTAGATGGTTTTGCTGTATGCGTTGAAAAAACTTTAAAATTCGTGATTAATTAACACCAATGTCTACACTATGTAAAAAAATACACGATAGACCTATATTCCAAGACCAAATAAAACAGACAATATTGTCTGTTTTTTTTTGTAATTGAAATATTTTACTGATTATCCTAGATTTTCTAGCTTATGGTCATATCAGCCTATTGCAGTCCACTGCTGGACTTTTCACGGTCCTCCGCTTCTCGCATCCAGCCACAGAATGTACATTAATCAATTTAAGGGTAACAACCCTGGATTATGAAGGATGCGATGAGATTTTACATAGTAAGTACCTACATTTACAATTGTCATTATGCAAAATGACAGGCACTGGCAGGTATTAGGAAACATTATAACTTTTAACGCCGCACTTCAAAAGCGAGCAAAATATATTAATAACACTCATTAAACAGACAGCGTTTTGCATTTTAATACGGACGTGAAAACCGTATAAAATGTTCGCGTCTGGTGCATTCACTGTTTCGATTCGCTTTTCTTATTCCACTTGCAACTCTACTAAACTAGAGATAAGACTTATATCGCGCTGCGCAACTTCAGAGAGCTATTGATGAATAGTTCAACAAACTCTGAACCTTATGCGCACATCAATAAGGGTGTAAACAGCTAGTTTTCCATAGCATGTAGGTACTGTCAGTCCCAGCGCATCCTCTCAAGTAATTCTCGCTTTGCATACGGATATAAAACCTGTTGAGGAAAACAGACTCGGAAGCTCTAGATCCAGGGAATCTGAATACCTAAGTTATATATTAGATACATTTATTGGTGTCTAGGGGCATATTATTTTGCACGGACGTGTACTAAAGGAGATTACCACGCAAATTGAACGAATTAGAGACGGGTAATGTGTGAGTGAGGGTAGTGAAACTCTTTCAAGGCATTATATCGTTTATATGAAGGGAATTAGAGATTACCGTGTAATATTATAGTATAATTGGACTTCCTTTATTTCGCATGTGATGAAGTAATCTTTTAGTGTCTTGGGTAGGTTAGGTTTTTTCATAGCGTTCAAAATAATGAGAAAATGACAATTTGTATGTCATTGCTTTGGATTTGCAATCGTTATTGCGATAGTTGTCAAGTCAGGTGTTAGGTCTGGCTGGTTAAACTCATAAGGGACATAAAACTTTTAAAAAAAAGTTTTAACTTAACGTTGCCGCGTTGTTTTTGCATTGTAGTAGTTTGTAGAAGAATAGTCGTAGCAAGAGAATCGAAGTCTCGTAGCAATAAAGTCCGTAGCTATAAGCCGTAGCGAAAAATACTACGACAAACTATCCGTAGCTTGACTGCTACGAGATTGTCGGTCGTTTCGTTCGAAAATTATTATTTCCTCGAAGCCCACTTTCACGACTATCTAAAAATTATGTATTTCAAACAAGCTAATAGCAATTTAAAATAGTGCCGCTAACTAGATCTAACGTTCTTGTAATAAAAACTTATTTTTCAACCAACTCCAAAAATAACATTCTTGGTTATAATCTCAGATAAGTGTAATTTCTTTGGAAGCGGTTTTATATAAGTGGTCTTCTTTTTTTAATCTAGTCATTATAATATCTTAATAGGCTTGTGTAGCTTGGTGTTCAATATAATTCGTTAATACTATTGTCACATTAATAAAGTATTACATCCACGTCCAGTGCGTACATCACAAAACTTTACCTCGCAACTCAACGCGTCCGCGTCGTTTCGGCACATAAAAGGATTAGTGAAGTTCGCACCTTCGGCTTCGGCGGGCGTAATGAATCAGAATAATTAAAGGTAAGCGCCGCAGGGACGTGGGGTATCGATCATCCTCCCAGCCTCTGTCAGGGTCTGTCAACCTTTTGTCTCATAGTCATAGGCCACTTTTTAATTGCAACATTTTACATACCTAGCTAAAAAGTTTCCAATAGCTGTGTCCATATCTGTGTCTATTACTATTATATTTCTGTGCTATTACGGCGATTTTTGTAGTAAGCATAATCTTTAGAACCTTTAAAGTGTGATGTGTATAATAATTGAAGATAAGCTCAGAGGCATTTTAAGTTGTATCAAATAGGATAGAAAATCCATCTCTTGTTTATTTTGATGCGGCTTTCCTAAGCGGTTGTCAATTAGGTATTATTTTTTGCAATTATCACCTACTATCCCTAGCATACGAATGTTTGGGATAAGTAGATGTACCTGTGATGCCTTTCATGATAATCATGATTCTATTTACGTTAGTTAAGGTGATAAGATAATTACTTTTAGGATTTAATTTTGTTTGAAGTGCAAAACTTCTTTCTTTATTATGATATTTTTTTATAACTAGGTATTGCCCACTAGGAAGTTATGAGGGGACAAAAATGACGAGGCCACTTGAGAACCAGTGTTATTTATGCTTACAGGATCAAACTGTCTGGGTTCATTAGAGCGTGACGCACTTGGCCCACCCTTCTCAGCCGAGATTAGCATATTGCTAGGTGGTTTCTGTATTGATTATATTAAGGGAGCCCTTTGTCCAGAGCCTGTGGCCGCTAGCTACGTGATTAGGCTTGATGTTCACTTGAATCTACATCCATAATGCATGGGCATGCTGATTTCCCAACGCAACGAAATATACAGAGCACCTAACTGCAAAAATCACAAACACGAGCACAGTTTCGCTCGTGGTATATAAATTGTATACCGTTGCGCTCCAAGAGTCAAACATTAACAGCTCTATTAAATAATGGTGTAAGTACGCGTGTAATTGGAGTAAAAGGGATGCTGATGCCTATCGATGTATTGTGGTGATGGCTGTTATATGAGGTCTTACCTCATTTATTTATATTGAAAGTTTTTTTTTGTTAGACAGAATTCTGATACCGTGATATTTACCGATAAATATTTTTAACTTTATAAAATTTTTGTATGACTTTTGAATAAAATATTTTAGTTAATAGCGAAAGTCTGATCTGCTACAAAGTTTACGTCACGCTGTCAGTAAAATTTATGGAGCGTTAAAATATATAGCGATAAAATATTCGCTCCCAGAGATACTAAATAACCGAACGATAGCTCGCAATATCATATCGAAACCGAAGTGTCATTCACCTTATTCCCGGATTCAGGATATACATATTCGGACGCGGCTTTGTAGTAGGTACTGTGTGAATAGTTTAAGTATACGTATTGGCTAACTAAATGTATTCATAGCATCCACTGATTGACAAATCTCACTGTGAACACGGGTCTAAGTGTATTAAACAGTTGCACAGATTAATAATATATGTATCTGCAGCAGTTGGCTAGTCTCTGTTGAGATTGACCGCTGTCGAAATCCGGTAGTAGAACTTTATTATTATTGTTACTTAATTCTTAACACACACATTTTAATTAATGTAGATTTTCTTATAAGGGTATTAGACTAAGGTTTAGTCTGATACGGTACAGATTTTGTTAACCTGAATAAATATATAACTGTCTTTATTATTGAAATAGAATCAGCTGCACACTGCAATAAATAATACGGCGGCAATTCTCAACAGAGGTTAGGCAACGCAGATGATATAATAGTGCACAAGAGTGTACATTTCCACACAGGTGCACTCACTTTTCCCTTTATTCTCATAGTCCAGTCAGTGAGATGGCAATTAAGATAATTATTTATATAGGTCCAAAATATCATTTATAGAGCGTCGGTGGCGCAGTGGCTAGTTTCGCCTCGCACGTGGAAGGTACCGGTTCGATCCCACGTGCCGCCATGTACCAAGGACTTTTTCTGAGTTATGTAAATTAGTTGTTCCACTAACCGATGCTTTTACGGTAAGGGAAACTTCGTGAGGAAACCTGCACATTCAGGCGACTGAATTTGTAGCCATTGTTCAAAACTGGTCTGGTTCCCCAGGTTCAGGTTAACAGGGTCTCGGAGGTCAGATGGCATTCACTCCACTGTAATTATTTGATCTGCCACATCCTGGATCATGGTCCAAAAGCAGACCCTGGGCCCTCGCATGCGATTGTACAACCGGGATAACGCTAGGAGGATGATTTATGTAGGTCCAAAGCGGACCCTGGGTTCTCGCGTGCGAGTGCACAACCGGGATAGCACTAGGATGACGGGATAGCACTAGGATGATGATGATAATTTAAATAGGATAACGGTTCACTCCAATGTTCACTCTGTATACCGAGTCATGTGTGGTCTTCAATCAATGATATTATGTGTCACGAGCACAGCTTCGAGAACACAATAGTTAGTTTATACACTTGGATACTCGTAAATTGGGTAATATAGTCAATTTAATGTACCACGCACTGTCCAAGCTTAGCAAATATTAATCTATGAAAATACCACTCAGGGTTATTGTGAAATTGGTAACTACCTACATTGGTTTGTGAAATCACATGTCAGGTTGGATTTTGAATAGAGATTGGGATATGTCAACGCAAATCCAACCAGCCTACTCTATGTCGTTACAGTAAAACTAGTTTCACTACTAGTAACGTAATATTAATATTATTAGTATTGATTTTCCGGCAGTCAGTATAAAATAGAGAGGGTCCTGAATATCTACTTTTAAAAAGAAAACCCGAATGCTAAAGATATTGAGTAATTTCAGATTAATTCGTTTATGATTTCAAAGCAAGAAAGAATCCAAAAGATACCATCTAAAAAGTATAGCACATAATTATAACTGTTGGTTCAATAAGTAGGTACTGGGTATGCAAAGGCATATCTTAACATAGATAAAGTCTGTAGGTACGCTAAGGTTAATAAAAATTTTAGCAAAATTTCGCAAAGGATATAAATTCAGTTTTCAGCAACAGATAAAATGATTCATCAAAGGTGTATAGCTTATGCATGTATGTGATTCAAGAGAAAGGTTGATATGTATAAAACATGCATATTGTACCCTAAAAAGCAGGGACGGGTCGCTAGTCTAATATAATAACTGATTCAATACCGTAAAAGTCCTTCGAAGCGCAATCATATCATAACGGAATCGAATACGGAACGCAACGAGGCGTAACGACATTTACTCGATCGTCAGATTTAATGAAGATTTGTGCATCGACTTAGCTCTGAGACGAAAGCAAATCAAGGTGAACATTGCGGAGTCTTGTACAGATGTAATAAGGACGCCTTTGAATTGAAAATGTAAGCCTGACGTGCTGGTCTTCCGTACATTTGTGATCGTTACAGCAAGGGCGGAAGTGCCGAGGTCAGGGCTGGAGTTCGGGTGGTTACATTATAATGAAAGTGAACCACGAAAGCAGCGGAAGAAATTAAGCTAAGAATATTGATGAAAATGTGAATTGATGTATTTAAGAGACTTTGTTCAAGAAAGTACTTATATGGCTCTGATTGTTTGAATTCAAGATGCATGATATTGGAAGTGAGCCAACTGGGTCCTGAAAATAGACGTCGATAAACTCTACAAAACAAATTAAAAACAAAAGAGCCTAACTCTTTGCATTAAAACATTAGATATTAGAGTAGCATACTTGCAAAAACATGTGTTTCGACATCCATAAAGATTAAAATACGCATTTCACCAGCAACATCTTCAAAATATTTTCTTAAACTAATGAACATTGCAAATTGCAGCTATGGAACGGAATGAGTGAGTGGAACTGAATAGAATAGAAATAAATTTGAATAGAACTCACTCGATTTACATTTAAAAACCACCATCTCGGTAGTCTCCGTCGATTCAAGGAGTCTTCTAACGAGGCGACGCGGAACTCTATTATTATCTGACGGAACCCCGAATTGCGGCGGGCGCCGCCAGATGGCAGACCGTAATGCAATCAGTAAGTATAGATGCTTGGGTTGCAGAAATTGTGTTAGGCACCATGTCTACGAGTATAACTAGATAGTGGTACGTTTCAGTGTTGAAGGTTGGTGATATACCTCAGTTAACTGGCAAATATAGGAACCACTAAATGGGGATAGCAAAATAATTATCGAATAAGACTATTATCTGAGTTGACAGCCCACTTGCGCAAGTCTGGATTATAATCGGCCCAGTGAACCTTGATCCCTATGACATTGACAGTTATTCCTACGACACAACATTGTAGTGGCGTCACCGGTACATTAGAATCGAATTGAAGGCTTCTAAAAATGTCATTAATTTAATTTCGGTAGATACATGTTATTACAATGATATTCCGTCGGAATTATAACAATTCTTAACATTTACAAGAAATTATCTCAATCAGACTTTACGTTTACGTCCTGCAAAAGTTACTTCGTTTGGAAGATAACGACTAGTGCGGAAAAATATCGATAAACAAATGTCGATATTGGAAACGAGTGTACATGATTTATAATCGACCGTCGACGACCGTCTTGGTGTAGTGGTTCGAGCCACGGACTTCTAAACCAGGCGGTTGCGGGTTCGAATCCCGCAAGGGGCAAATGTTTGTGTGATGAGCACGAGCATTTGTACCTTATGTTTATAAAAGTATTTAAGTATGTCTATCCGTTATCCTAGTCACCATAGCACAAGCTCACGCTGACTATGAGGCTAGGTAATTGGTGTGTTTAAGTTATAAATAAAGTTAAGTTACATCAACACGACCCATCACTAACATGAACTGTCATAGGGATCAAGGTTCGCCGGGCCGAGTATAGTGAATCTGGAAGGTCCACTAGCGCCCGTATAGCCTATTAATTCAGATCATACGTAATGCCTATGATCTGAGTTAATAGCCTATTTGCGCAAGTCCGGATTGTCTAATCCGGGCTGGAACAAGTAGGCCTTAGAATTTTGATTTTATCACGAAATCATATGAAGTCTTCGAAGATAATAGGCCCATGCATACGAGTTTAATAATGTGACATTTCTGTCATACCATACTCAAAGATAATTATAATTAACTTAGGTACCAACTTAGTAGTAGCTATCCAACGCGGTAACGCAGCCAGCATCCTCGCCTCCTTGCCTCAAGGACACGGGTTTGATTTTGATTAAGTAGGTTTTAAGTTTATTTATTTTTATTTCATGCATATCTTTGTTTTTCTTTTCGTTTATTGAATAAACTATTACCCCAGACTTAGGTAATAATCGATAATTATCACAACCCAGACACTATTACACAGATGCCTTAAAAGTTGGCAATCAGATATTGACAATCATTACATCAAAATGCAGTTCAGTCCAGTCAAATTTTATGCCGCTTTTTAATACCAAGTCAATAAATAAGACCTATTCAAGCCGTGGACATCTCGATTCCTCCGAAACCCCGCTAAGGGCCATTTGTTATACGACAAGGTTACACGGACGACGCAAACTTTGCCAATTTGCTGGTGCGAATAACCTGGATTCGGGGACGGGTCAATGACCCCTACAGGATTTGTTCCGGAGATCGACCTTAAAGTCTCGGCTTCTAAGTAAAGTGTCTTATACGGGTCATTAAACCCCATCCCGTGAAAAAGTCGGCGAAATGAAAACGGTGATTTGGCATGTTTCAAGAGCTTCGGGAAGGTTTACTGAGTTGATAAATTATCAAGATTGGAAACGTCGTTTAAAAAGACCCTAAAGTAAGCCGTGTCGTAACTTATGGAGGTAAGTTACATTTACCTTTTCTTTCATTTCATGATTTAATTTAATTATAACATAATCATTAGGTTAAGGACTTCAACCATATAAAAAATACATTAAACACTCTAGTGTCAAATAAGCTATTATTATAAAGATTTTATAGTGGCTGTAAATAATACCAATTGATTGCGGTTTTTCCTCGACCATAATGCGATACTCCATTGTAACCCGGACGCGACATGACCCCTCGATATTCGCCCGCTTTCCCGCCAATATTTTACGTTCGTAAAAGTCCGCCATTACAGAGGCCCTACTCAAACCATCCCAGGGGCCCTAGACAAGATGCAATTTATTCTATAGCGAACTTCGCTGTCGCCAACGAAATGTCAAAATATGTATCGGTGAAGGCGGGTTACTTCGACCCAAAATTTGGAGATTTTTATTTTCTGGATAAACAAATCTGTCATGGAAGATAAAATAGAGATTGATTTTAATTTTTTACGATATATGAATACACCCTACAACTTACAATAACGAAACTAACGAAAAACTAACCAGAAGTTTTTTTTTATAAAAAATTGGGTCAAACTTAATATTAGAGAAATGTAACTTTGTCCCAAAACATTTTGTTTCCTTTTTATTCTCCATTTCAAAAGTACAGGGCTAGTGAAAAGTATACAGCAAGGAACCTATCTATCCAACAAACCCTTACGTGTGAAATAAAACAGTTGATAACATCAATTAGTAATGATAAATAACTAAATAGTAAGGAGTGAATTTCGCGCAACTAGTACTGTCACTACTTCAGTTGTCACTGACAGTCAGAACGTGACGTCCATCTTGGCAAAAAAGTTCTTTCTTTGTGACTATGTTCACACTGTGAGTGTTAAAAAATGTTAAAACTATATTTTGTGGGCTTATTATTATACACACATTTATTCTACAACGAACATCGTGTAGGATAATAGATTGCTAGGGGCCCTGAAGCATTTTAAATCAATCTCTATTTTATCTTCCAAGACAGATTTTTTTATCCAGAAAGTAAAAATGGCCAAATTTCGGGCCTTAGTAAGCCTTTACCGGTAGTTAGTTTCCTTTGAGATCCTATAAGTAGGTATACGTAAAAAAATTGTTACAGTTTCACGAAACGCAAAAAAATCTTTTGGTAATTCGATCCTCGATTCCTTTAGGTTTCATCCACTGAGGGTTGTAGGTAGTGGGCTGTAGCACAATACATTTGAATGAAAACGCTTTTCTATTCAATACTTTACAAGTACAATTCTCTCAAACGATATAAAAATGTAAAGCTATTGTTTTGAACGAATAATACAAATAACGTTAACTTTTATGTGATTTTAGTAAAGCTAACATACAATTTTATTATTTTTTCACGATGTATAACTTTAATCTCTAACCAAACCATCTGTAGACTGGGATAGGTTTTTAAGGGTTAAAAAAAGTACCTACTATAAACAGCAGTAAAGACATATTAGTTTATATACATAGTCAGGTCATAAGTTCTGTCACACAATAAAAACTTTTGAATTTAGAATTCTGGCCACAAAAAAATTATTGAATTCGAATTTTTCATGAAAATAAAAATGTGTACTTTTTAGAATTTTCCTTATTTTTAAATATGGAGTGGACACATAAAGAAGACCGTGTCGCGGTTATTACTAATTTATTCAAAACCGCAGGGGTCATTTTGAATAAACTTTATTACCATATGAATATGTTTTATTAAGTTCATTTTGCTATATAAATGGTTACATAAATAATAAATATGTCTAAATTATTTCATATTACACATGTGACAGAACTTATGACCTGACTAGGTATATATATGAATAGTCTACTTCCATATTCTCACATGGTCATTCCAGAACATCGAATGTGAAAAAGAAATAGGGCTTAAGTGGAAAATACAGTCGTATTACGACGGCAGTCGAGATTATTCACATAAATCAGGGAATAAAATCGCGCTCAAACATAAATATCTCCCGCTGACCCGACGTGACTGGGTTGCAAGCAGTGAACTGCTTTTCGCTGGTTTTATCCGGATACTTGATGTTTCTTTCTAGTTACATTTGATTGCCTATGTAGTTTAAATCTTAACGTTGGCTTAAGGGCTTGATTTCAAATCATAAAGTGTGTGAGTTTGACTGTTTAACGTAACGTAAACGATGTAAACAGAAATTAAAAAAGTAACAATTACTTATACAGGGTCTAACATTATCAACTGTATTTCTTTTAGCTGTTGACTCTGTTCTTCCAATAACTTTTTACCATGGGACCAACTTAGAAATTCCCAAATCAATTGATCAGATGACAACTTAATACAATGCTCACTTATTAATCTTTTTTTTGCTTTTTAGGTAAATTATTCCCATAGTTAAAGTTGTTGTATTAGAGCTGCGGAATCACCCCCTGAAGGGAATACAGTTAAGACTTTATACACGCTGGTATTTGAATGGTTGTTTTCCCGCAGTAAAATTAGTGCAGTTTATGCTGTATTGCTTAGAGCGTAGCGTCTTTTGCTTTAAACATTGATTTCGTGCGTACCCAAATAATAAATTGTTTCAACAAACACACCAATTACCTAGTCCCAAACTAAGCGTGAGCTTGTGATATGGTGACTAGGATAACGGATAAACATACTTATATACATTTATAAACATCCATGACTTAGGTACAAATACTCGTGCTCATCACACAAACATTTGCCCCTTGCGGGATTCGAACTCGCAACCGCCTGGTTTAGAAGTCCGGGGCGTGAACCACTACACAAAGACGGTCGTCAATACGTCAATTCTCGTAAAAGAAACTATCGTTTCTCACGCTTTCGAGTTGATGATAACTTTTTTTGATTACTTGAGATCAAAAATATTTTTAGTTTAAAAAAAAATCTTGCATGATTCGATAGTACTACTAAAGGTAAAACGTTCTGCTGCGGGAAGACAACAACTAAAATTTCAGCGTGTATAACGTGCACACGTGACCTCTATAGCCTTTTACGCAGTAGTTTGTACCTATCTTTCTAAGTAAAATATAGCTCAGTAAAGTCAAATAAATTATAAAATGTTTCTCAAATACATTTTGATGAGCCCCATTGGGATGCATCACGCGTTGCCAGCGTAATCTTTGCCATAAAATTATACGCGAACGTAAATTACTTGGTACAGTATTTAAAAACAAAACCTTCACCATTTGCAATTCAAAATGGCTGAATTTACTTAGCTGTAGAAATAAGCTATTAAAACTCGATATTCTATGTGCTGAACGCAAATATTTGAATTAAGAGTTTTACATTAATGTTAAAATAATAGAAGCAACGTGTTTTTTTATTTAGGGTTTTGCAAACCTAAATAGATGTTATATCGAAGAAAGTTGTGTCAGTGCCCACTATCTTGTAGCATAACCTTAAGTGAGTAGGTAGTTCATCCATACTCAAGTACTCGAGCAAAACCACAGCCGAAACTATACAAGTTCCACCATAGTCTCCAGTTAATAAGCGTGAAATTGCCGCATAGCTAAATTAGTTGTGGGATGGAATGGAGTTCCATTCTTCGTGAGCCAAAGAAGCTAATGAATTCTCGCTACCTACCCTGACTTGACAACGAGATAAAAACAAAGCTCAGTAGTCTCTCTATATACTGCAAAAAATAGGTATTGACAAAAATATTTGTGAGACTAACAAGATAAGTTTCTTTTTTTCGACAGGAAATTAACACGAATTAGGGGTGGTTTTTCTTCCAAGGAGAGTTGGTTTGTGGCGCTTCTAAATGTATATGAAATTTAATATATTAGCGGCATGCATCGAAACACATGACCGTTGTTGGCCGAGACGTGCCGGTACTTCTAATATCTCGGTGTATTGTGTCACGCGGTTCTGATCTTATCCCGGGATTTCCACTCTTACCTAAATGTACTCTCCCGGATTAAAGTCCTTGTAAAGGAACGTTTTTAACAAGGAAATAAAAGGCTGAGCATTTATTTTTGGTTGCTGTATTTTGCAGCAACAAGATAAGTAGGTGCTTTTCTTTTGATAGAAATTGCCCTCTTTATCCGGGTAACGAGTAAATAAAATTTCGCTTTGAAAATGCCTAATTTCTGCTTTGTTTTGTAATGATGATTCAAAGATAAATAATAATGAAATCCAAAGTCGTCTGGTTAAGCTCATGTAAGTACGTCACGTACGTACAACACGTACCTACTTACATTAGCTTTTTTACGATAGAGACAAGTAAAGTTGAATTTATTTTAAGACAATGATATAAATATATTTTTTATTGCACAATAAAAGAAAACACAGTTACAATACATTAAAAAACATGAATTAAAAATACAATTTAGGCGGTCTTTTTACTAGAAGATATCTTAGTCACAGTTATGTAAATTTATTTGATCAATAAATTTGATACAAACAAGTGAAATGAAAGAGATAAAGTATCTGTGTAGGTAGGACTACTTCTACCTACACAGATACTTTATCTCTTTTACTAACAATAAAGTTGAGATTAGTATCAGAATACTTACTTTTTTTACGTACAATGCTTGAAAATACTTCCATTGGTATTCGATAAGACCCTGGGAGAAAAGGGAATGAATAAAAATATTCGGGTAACGTCCCTAAAGAATTCTTTAAATTTTGGTAATAAGGCGAAGGTTTTTTTCCTAACGGAAACAGATGAAATATCTTTCACAGATGTTATACATACTTTTCTATTAGCTTTCAGTAAATGGAGACAGGGAAGGATGCCCTCACATAAACCCTAATTGACGACCGTCTTGGTGTAGTCGTTCACGCACCGGACTTCTAAACCAGGCGGTTGCGTGATGAGCACGAGCATTTGTTATAGTCACCATAGCACAAGCTCACGCTTAGTTTGGGGCTAAGTAATTGGTGTGTTTGTTGAAACATTTTTTTTTATAATTTTCTATTAGTTTACTGCTAGATTTTTAAATAAGTTCATGCCTGCACTGCATGCCTGAACAGTTTTAGAGGAAAGACTAGGTATGAGTAGCGCCCTACATAACTCGTTCATGGACCTAGGAAGGACAAACACCTAAAGCTGTATGTATAGTAAAATGTTAATCTTGAAGCAGTGCAGTTTAAATACAGTATACTTTACCTTACAAGTCTTTAATAAAGTAAGTTGACCAATTAAACTAGATTCACATCTTACCCAAATACGTAGCCAGTGCCTTTTTACAAAGGCATTGAACCCAAAGTTTTGAATATGGCCGTCATTAATGTTCATCAATTAATCACCGTGGTCCTGTTGGGCATCAATTTTCATTAGATAAAATACGCGGAATGAAACCAAAAAAGAGCAACGATAAGTTTTTAATGGACTGAAAGACAAAAACTTGTTAGTTTTCCTTTCATCAGCTGACCTCAGCGTAAAGACGGGCCTACATTGAGATTAATGTGTGAAAGAAAGGACGCTAGATGATTTATAAAAAATCCCCAAACAAACTAGCCGAAAAAAGATAAGGGATGGGAAACATTATGTTTTTTGAGCGTAGTGAGAGAGGACGCTTTTTATACACGGTGACTGTTGAATAATTAGATACGGACCGACATGAATCGTTATAGTTGGTATACTAAAAGTAAACAATTGCAAACGTTTTAGTACAGCCAGTAGTAACTATTATATAATCTGTGGTACAGCTAATGGCCTGTTTAGAGCCTCAGTACTCATACATTACATAGCTGGGCAGCTATGTAATGTATGAGTACTTACAGCCTTTCTTAACTTATTCATTTGTTTTGTGCCTTTTTATTATTAATCCCAATGATAACGTCAATTTTGCATGTTCTAATCAAGTTGTCAGCGGTAATCATACATTTGAGGCCTGATTGATGAAAGTGGGTCAAGTCTCAAACGAGTACGATAAAAATGTTTTACTACCCTTATGACCCCGGATATGAGCGAGCTATATTTTTATTATGGCCACGGCACGGGGTTACTATTGTCGTTCTTAGCTGTCTATCTGTACTGTGGGGTACTCTGAATTCTGATTCTGTTTTACGACCGGTGGATCCAAGTGTCTATTCTTAAACTATGCTATATGACGAAGGATTTTACGAGGTACTCGTAAGACGGGTTAACGTCTTATAATTTTATTTATATAATAAAATTAATGCGTGACTGTTTCCTTAACACGAGATTCTGAATCGATTTTTTTGTTGATACTTATAAAAAGAAGCAATGCAATACGTCATCGTGGGCTTTAATTAATAATAAAAGAGAACAACTATGACTTCGCAATAGACGTCATAATACAAGTCATATGACGTTTGGTTTTATGTGAATCAGCTATAAAGGAATCTTTCTATTTATTTAGTTACCTACTTATTTTCCAGAATAACACACTCCCACAAGTCTTAACATTGCTACTTCATCGTACTAATACAGATGTCTTCAATGTCGAACTATATGCTCCAATCTGAAGCCCATTCGCATTTGCCTGAGGCAATTGGAAATTTCTAAATTGAAATGTTTCCATGAAGTGAAACCGACCTAAGGCGGTTTGCGACATAGCCGATCGATTATGGGGAGCCGGGGAGATGGGGAAAATTCTCCCGTCGGGCGGGCAGGGGGATTTATCTGGCGTTTTACAGGCGCGAGCGACAGGCGAAGCGATAAAACGGTGCTCGCCGCTGCAAATATGTAATACCTTTTTGCGATTTATTTGATTTCTCACTTAAAACGTCGGTCAAATGGAGCTAGGGGACGCTAACGTCTTAGCTAAGCTATTATACCTCCTTTATTGGACACTGGCCACATGGAGGCTATTGTGAAGCGAGGAAACAACTAGGGCTCAAAACCTTTGACAGAACTGCTTCGATGATGATACAGATGGGATCCATCGGTGTCAGTTCACTTTCTATACTATTTTGAAAAACAGATTTTCCAAAAACAAATCCTCTTACCTGTCAATTAATAAACAATATTTTACTGACTGAATATTATATTCCCGATAAGACCATCGTTTGGGATATAAATAGCCGTTACGGCTTACGAGTTCCATTGTTATTTTCAGGGCCCTTTGTTACCTAAACTTATGCCTCAACCGTCCTCTTACCTCTATTCTCTACTCATCACTCTATCGTAATTATATCTGTGGACTTCGGGTAACTGCTTCCAACAAGAGTTTTGAAACCGACGTGAATGTTTTATCAAATAACATATAAAATGAAGATCAAAATATTCAAAGCTCGTAGGGAATGCTTTGATAAAAGTTGTTCGAAAAACAAAAGGAATACGAGTAAGTATACCAATATCGCAAGCTCCGTCGTGCAGCTTGAGTGCCTATTAGGCGGGTTTTTCAAGAGTCTGTAGGATATACGAAAACAAATAAACGCCTATGTCGAGCCATGATACTGTGTAAATGGTTTTCTTTAAATATTGAATTAACATAACATAACCAACATGGGCGACGAACGCGTACTTATTATAAATATCTAAGTATTTCGTGCATTCAATTTACGATAGCCTACGTATCAAAAATGAGTGCTAAGATTAATACATATTAGCATTAAATTGCGAAATATACCGAGACCCTATTTATGATCCCGTTGTCGCGTTGTCGTGAGAAATTATAATACCTATGAAGTCTTCAACCGTGCCAAGTGATTAAATTAAAATACAATTTTGGCATCGATTTTGTAACTATAACTTTTGTTAAATATTTGTGCATCACTAAAGACCTTGAGTAATACCTTTGTCACAGATATTTTAATACACTAGTTCTACGCTGTTCATAAAAAAAGACTTGTAACCTGTGTCTGCGATCGACTCAAACGACACAATGACGATTGATCGCTCAATGTAGGTATTTACCTTGCCATACATGTTTATACACGGAGGGATCCGTCGTAACGGTCTGTTATTTTATGAAATGTCATAGAATGACATTGTAAAGACGGATAGCTCCGTATATTGAGCTCTGAATGTTAACGATTCTTGGACTGCTCTCAAGTTCAAAGACCGCATCTCATGTTCAAAGCAATTCTTTGTTAAGTAGTAAATTATTCAAAATATTTGACAAAACAACAGTCTAGTAAAGAAACTGGGATGAGTCAAAGAAGCAACTTATTCTATAAGTAAGTACTATAGCAGTATTGTGGTGCCGTATACAGGGTAGCGTAACGATCGCTGCTCATTTTTCCTATTATTTTCCTGTCAGACGCAGGATAGCCTGTAATTCGCTCCGATGAATACTTATATAAGTCACGTACCATTAAATGATACACGCGTCTAAATATTTCCGAGATAATGATGCGAATATACTCGTACTTGAAAACATCACTAAGGGAAAAGTACATATTTACTCCTTTAAAAATAAAACATAGCATCATCTGCCTCTTAACAAATTATAAAAGAGGAAAGATTTGTATTATCGTAACAAATAGACTCAAAAACTTACTAGACAGATTTCAAAATTTCTTTCGCCATTAGAATGCTAAGATTATTTCTGAGTGACGTCACGGGCTAAAATTTAAAAAAAAATGACCCGTCCGCTCCGTGCCGCGACTGGTCGCAACTAGGTTATAAAAATATAGTTACAAGTACTCTAGCCAAAATACAGTTTAGTTTTATGTTTATAAAGGAGGTAAATAAACACCCCTAACCAAGCATTAGTTTTTGTATTTTTTTTTCCAATGTTTTCACTTTTTTTTACAATTTCTTTGTGAAATTATTTATGCTATGCATTTGTCAACCCTGCTTTTAAGCAAAGTCTAGTTTTTGTGCACCTGCATGACAATACCAGAGCGCCATTCAGTTGAGTTCAGATCATTCGCGATCCTTTTTTGTCCGATTGTTTTTCGCCCTGTATTTCATTTCTAGCCTTGTTGCTTTGTGAAGTGGAATGAAACATTTGCTCATTGTCGTTTATATACGACGAATCTATATTTGAGCCGCAAGTAAGTTGCCTAGTGATATATTTTAGGAAGTAACATACATAAGTTAGTAGGTAGTAGCATTTGCTTCTGGCTACATATTTGTGTAAAGTATAGACTAAAATAATATAGTAAATGTGATAGATAGAAACAAAACAACCCTTCACTGTAATATTGACTCTTCGAGTGGAGCTTCTAATAAATCGACCCAATATTCGACGCATTTGGTCGTTTATCCTACGTTATTAATGGCAAAAAGTTATTGCGTTCAGTATCATGGGCTATTCGTCTAAAATCTAAATGTAAAGCGGCAATTTAGGGGCGATTGAGTATCCTAATCTATACACATGCCCTGATTTATCAGCTAGGTTGAATTATACGTATTGCCAGCTGCTTACCAATAAAAAAAAAGAACCTTCGTTGTCGTGAGGCTAAGCTACAGGCCAAAATATACAGCTACATCGTTTTTTTTAAACATAAAATATGATACTACTGTGATAATATAGTATAGCTTTTTTCATCAAGGCCAGTCGAGAGTGCACAAAGCGTAAACATGTATGAATCAGGCATCAATAGAATTGTATAAAGCCAAAAAATAAAAGTGATATAAAGTACTTATTTTCATAAGTATACATCAACGAAAGTAAGTTAAATTAATTTAAACTACTAAGCTCTGAATTCACCAATTTTTTTACCTAAAATCATAAAAAAATTAAACATGTGGTAACGAACTCAACCATGAGACATTTAGTGGCATATGATTTATTGTGTAAGGTTCATAATATGAACGCATATAAAAATTCACGCATAATATAATAAATACATTGATAAAACTGCAAAAGAAATACCAAGAACCTTTAAAACCTTACATGACGAGTAACATAGTTTGATTAACATAATAATTTTAATTGGGACATGAATATGCATTAACTATTCTTAATTCTGTCGTAACTATTAATATTTCTCACAAATTGATCAGTAACCTAATCTGATATGACTATATTGTATTGTATCTCATTTAAATAATTTTTATAATTTTTGATTATGTATTTTCATTTGACTTACTGGTATTTTGGGCATACAGTATGTATAATGTATATAAATAAATAAATAAAATAAATATGCTTTCGATGCCTCTGCGATGTATTCTGAAATGTTGTGGCTTTTTTCTACCGGCTATGTCTGAACATTTAGTGGCACAGTGCGGCACAGCCGTTAGCCGTAACACGGCAAATTGCCTCCATTAGAGCGCATTAGAGGGCGCCACTGTATAACAGGCGAGCCTGAACCAGATCTCGTTACCTACGAATGTACAGACGGCACGTCAAGCTAAACAGTGTGACACCTTATACAGTGGTAAAAAGGGCTTTTTGGAAAAAACGGAAGGAAATAATTATGGAGTGCTGGCGACTGTACCAGGTTTTACAGGTTACAAAATTGCTATATCAAATGGCTGGGTGAAAGTAGAAAAAAATAATTTCGCCCTGTCTCGGTGGGTTTACTTAATGAAAACAACACACACCGTGCCACAACAGAAATGGCCTTGCCTTTTTCGCAATTTGAGCATTGAGTTAGATTGGACAAATTTTTATCACCTTCACACTCAGCCGTAGCCTAGGGCCTCCACCGCTCATACGAGGGCTTAGTGGCCAGTTCTCTGGTTAGTTATGTTTCAATCTTTTTCTTTTATTAACATTTTAAGCAACACATATACGAATAGCAATAAAACAGCATTATAACACCGCATGGTTTGTGTTGATGCCGCCTTTTACATCGATGCTATTTTAAACATCAATACTTTCTAAAAAAACATAAAAAATCAAGACAAAGGGGATTGACACATTTCATTGAACATTGATCTCAAGGAGTGGCGACTCACTTCGAAGATAGTGTTGCTTTAAGTTTTAGAAACGTTGGCCGACGTAATACTATCCCGAAGATCAATAACTATTATTGATGACGATGAAATCCTGTAACCCTTTATAAGAGGGATATAGAGCTCGCAGAAAGGATTTGAAATCGTGCGCGAAGGTCCATACATCCATGGCCAGTTGGGGCAGGTATAAGGTACTCTCCCGGGACTGTCGAGATACCGCGGCCCCTGCTGTCACAGCCAACACATGCGTCGTCAGGTTTTAGTGGGTATACCCGAGTCCGGGGGAGTCCCACACACGCCTCTCCTTTCCCCGACGGAGAGGTACGGTGCGTAAGGCATTTCCTGACGTAAAAAAAAAAAAGTATAAGGTACTCGTATATGAACTTCACGAGATTATTCAGTATGTATGTATAGCGTGTACTCTTTGGTGTTGTTCGCTTGGCCGAAAAGGCTCCGCGCAGATGGGCCACCGATCACAGCCACCACCAGGTGGCTAGCGACAAGCTGTTTACATTATTTTTAATATGTCGCAGCTGACGTAAAGCGAGTGGCCACTTGCGACTCAGTATTCGCGACACGCCACAAGTGGCGGCCACTCGCCATTTTGACTCGACGACCTCTTGGCGTAGTGGTTCGCGCTCCGGACTACAAAACCAGCGGTTGCGGGTTTGAATTCCGCAAGGGGCAAATATTTGTGATGAGCGCGACATTTGTACCTAAGTCATGGATGTATATAAGTATGTCTATCCGTTATTCTAGTCGCCATAGCACAAGCTCACGTTTAGTTTGGGGCTAGGTAATTGGTGTGTTTGTTGAAACAGTTTATTATTATTATTTTGAAAAAAAAAAATGTCAAAGGATCTAGCAGATGAGTGTCAATTGTAGCGGCCACCTTCGTCTGCGTGGGACCAAAGGGCGTGGCGCGCGACAGCCACCGGTGGCGGTGGTCGGTGGACCATCTGCGCTGAGCCTAATACGGGTTGCAGACCAAGAGCTAAGCTAAGTTAGTTTAGCTTAGCTCGCATAGCTGACGCAGTTTTCCATACTTGTGTGCAGACCGCAAACTATGCGAACTAAGCTATGTGAGCTAACTAAAATATGCGAAGCTAAGTTAGTTGTGCATGCCGATGCGCAGCTACACGAGCTAAGCTAAGCCCCTCCCGCTACCCCGCTGTCCGTCTAATTGAACTACGCATTACTGACTGAGCTTTGGCTTAGCTGTTGGTGTGCACGCTATTTATTTCTAGCTTAGCTTAGCCTAGCTTGCTTGGCATAGCTTAGTTTAGCCTTGGCATAGCTTAGTTTTCGGTCTGCAACCGGCTTAAGCGTCCAATCTCGAACCGGTAACGCAATGAGCGGCGTAATCTGATTGGCGCGATTCCTGCATGCCACCTGCCAATTTCACTGACATCGAACTATGAGATAGACTCGATTGTTCAGAATACGATACCTACTCGTACTATCAATGTCGAAAGAGAGAGAAAATACTAACAGATTTCAATGTTGGCAGCTGATAGCGATATTGACATGGGTCGATTCAGATTTCTAAGATACATTTTAAGTTAAGTTTAATTATTTCTGTGCTAAACAAAATAAAAGAGACCGACAATAACTAAGAAACTTCAAATGAAGTGATACGATTTCTTACGTAAGTTTACACGTTTTTCCGTGTTACGTCTAATTTTAGTCGTCATCGAATGACATCCCATGAATTATTATAAGACAGGGCATTGTCATTTTGAGCAAATAAAATTATTTCATTTTATTTCATTACTACAGGTACCTACTTATTTTGTTTTATTGAGTCTAGTTAAGCTTTGCTATTTATTTCACAGACGCTTTAAAACTATTATGAACTCGGCAATACACCGGTCTAGAGAGAATTTATTTTTTGAAGTAATAAAAACTTAGGCAAGTATAATAACTTACCTTTCGAAGCCTTAGAGTGCACAAAGATGCTGGCGGCGTTACCTTCGTGAATAATTCAGGTTAACGCTTCAGCCTAAATGTGCCTACGGGATGCTTCAGGAGTGCAGCCTTTGAGCTTATTTACTGAAATTAATATTTAATAAGCAAGTGACGATTATGGTGACAAGTCAGGAGCCAGGTGGAAAAGGAAAATATTGGCCCCATCGGGTGTTAAATTTACAGGAACATTGCCATTGGTTAATGAGAACTTATTTAAAGGAAATAAGATTCGAACGTAAAAAGTTCAATCCACACTTGAGAGAGAGAAGTTATGAGATACTGTTTGTGATTACTTTCTGCAACGAAAAATTATACTTATTTGATCTTCAACTCACTTACATAAACCACACTTTATCCGTGCAAATTCATAGACGTTCTTCTAAAGAAAGATAAAACCGCGTCCTAGAAAAGTTCGGCGCCAACAAAAATCGAGAATCAATGAGATAAAAACAGGAAAGTTAATTTACAGTAAGTTCCTTAGCTGGTACATTAGATCCCAAAGTTTTGTAATTAAGGGAGGGTCGGAAGTCCGATGGAAGCCGCGGAGCATCCACACAAATATTTAGTTCCACCTTATAGGACTGTGAGGGACGCCAGGGCATTCCTAAGGGAAAAATTTGGAAACTACTTTTATACTTGTATACTATGTATAAAAGGGTTTAGAAAGTTTGAGGGTGTGATAAACAATGAAAGGTTAAATTAAAATAATGCAGAATAATTCTAGTCGCAAAACGAACAGACGATATTTAATTTTATTTTTCGACACAATTCTACTCAGACTCAGGTCTACACAAAATGTTATCGTGTGATGTCCAAAAACTTGAAATCCCTTACTAATAATGATTTTAATATTACTATAACACTTGATTAATACTTATATCATATGGCTAATTTAAAATGTTTGTCTCCAGTATGTCTATGTCACCTATCTATCATTAGTCCCAACCTAACCGTATCATATACAAGTGTTATAGCAGTGGCAAATGCATTATTAGCCCCTTGAGTATCGGAAGACAGCCGGCGGTCTCATAACAATTGATATTTGATTGTGTCTTGAAACATGATCTTTGCAGTATTAGTAAAAAGATATTTGTTCAATTTACGTAACGTCATGGTACAAAATGGTGTAAGAGCAAGCAGACAGCAATTCCGTACATGCTTCAATTTGTAGGTACTCGTTAGGTTTAAGTACACGCGAATTTACGAGTACAATACAGAGTATTAGCATGAAGCAAAAAATTCATAATGTCATCACAGCTGTATTACCATCTCTCACAGGTAACATGTTGCTTATACGGCACACATACGGGGTGTCATCCCTACAGCAATAATTGGGGCGCGAAAGCCGTAAGCGGCTGGGTACGGCTTATCGGGCCCACGCACTCCTGCCACACCTTCTGCTGATAGACTGATTTATATTGTTGTTTATTTTATATTTTGAAAACATTTATTAAAGCGGTCCTGCACGAAATTAAGAAAATTAACAATTTCTAAATCACTTCTACGATGAGCTGAATTAGTTAAAAACATAAAAACAATTTATTTACGTTAGCCTCATCATTGCCCAAGGTCCTGGTCTTGTTGAAATTTGAAACAAATTCTTTATGATATAATAAACATGACTTGTAGCTAATGATATCTAAGAGCATTTTTTGTCGAAAACTTGGTGATTTTTACGCATGAAACAATAATATGTACATAAAAATGATTGTATTTATATTCCGCAGATCCCCATCTTTTTAATATACAATGTCTGATGGTTTTGCGCATTGCGCAGAATAAAACTATTGTTCTGATTCTAAAACTTTAAATCAAACGGATCTAATTACTAATATTAATAAGTTCGATTCTGTTTGAAGATCGTCTAGACTCTTGCATACATTCCCAAGAAACACCATTATAATGAAATTGTAAAAAGTCCCCATCGATCACATGCGTGCAAAAGTTATTATTTGTTGTGTATTTTGACCGAACTATTACTAGTTTTGATCATGCAGAAAATTCTAATTTCGCGCCATATAGTTAGGTCTGCTGGAAGCAGGCCCAACACATATTCAAAGCTATCGCAATAAATATTGAAATAAAAGCAATGACATACATGAATGTCATTTTGTTATTATTTTGAAGACTAAAATTGCTTTCTTGGCGTTTGAGAAACATTGAGAGCTATTTGAAGCTTTATCTATTGCGATTTGAAAGCAATTGAGTTAGGCGGTAGGCGTATGGGTGTTTTCAATTACTTTGTCAAGTTAATTAACCGGTAGGTATCATGCTAGATACGAGGAGTATCAAAGGGTATTTCTTTCAACTTAAAATTCTAGGGTTCTATTTACATAATTTTACCTGCAAAGTAATCTTAATAATGCTAATATTATTCTGAGGTCGATTATTCGAGGCCTACTTATATTCCGGTTATTTCCGTCTACCTCGTCGGATTACGTTTTGGGCACGTTTTAGGAAAGCCGAATGAAAGTTAGAAAACGACTCTATTCGTTTTCACTTCGCCAGTTTCAATAATCGCAAATGCAAATGTTATTGTTCCTGAATGTGGATTATCCTGTTCGCCTGGACTGAGAAGTGGAAGCTTGAACCACTTTCTGATCATCTATCCGAGTTTAATGGAGGAATCTCGAGGAATCTCGTCCGCTTGTGTATAGACCGCATTTTGCGGTCTGCTTTTCAACTTGCCAATTTCTACTCGTATTCGTTCAAATCAAAGGTTAGTTATAATAATCTCTTCTTCTTCTTTGGTTTTTGGCGACAATAGTGTCTTTGAGGTGGTGTTTGTCGCTATTCCGACAGCAAAACAAAAAAAACTGGCCAAGTGCGAGGCGGACTCGCGCACGACGTGTAAACGAGGTGTAATCTCACTCATAAATATCAATCTGTAGTGGTTTCCACTCTAGATTGTCGGATTTCATAAAGTCGATTGACAAGTGAGAAACATGATCGTGCTTCGGGGGCCCCTGCCAAAGTCTGATTGAAAAGTGATTTAGTTACACAACTTAGCCATGTTTGATTTTTAATCAGCCGGTTTAGCATTAGTTGATATATTTTGTATAGGAATTCTGTTAAATTAACCGTCGATCGAGGTTTACCGGCTTTTTAAAAGTTTGTGAACTCGGGTCTTACTGAACTCGGCATGGAGTTCACCAACACATATTTAATTTTTAATCAGCCGGTTTTGGTAAACTCCAGGCATTTTCAGTTAATTGCTTTAGCGACACGCTTGATAATTTGCTGCTAGTGTCAAATATTGCGATGCTTAATGAAGGTTTTGCAGAATAAATCTTTCTGTTCGGTAGCTGCGGGTAATTGTGGAGTTAGCGCACATTCAAAGTCCACATTTCAACTTTGGAAACCTCTGCAATCACTTTGCCTAGAGTGCAAAAAAATGTATTGAGGAAAATTAATTGTAAACCTTGTACTTTTTCCATCATACTCTATTGATCATGCAATCTTATTTTGCCAGCTTTCTTAAGGGTCTGCCTAGCATTTACAGGTTGAAGTTTTTATTAAGGGTTAGCTCCCAAGGTTAGTTCCTTTAGCTCACACTGAAATAAGCACCAAACGTACAGATTCAATAATAGGTACCTATACATCCTTCCACTAATCGCTCTCTCAAAACATCCGATGTGATATTGAAAGCCTTCCAGGGCTGCCACATAATAAGAGTACACACGGCAGCGCACGGACCTTTACCAATCTGTCAAATATCCGCGACGAAATTTCAACTTCTTGCTGGTCACATAGAGTTCACTATCGCCTGGGATATTTCAGCAGGTTTGGGTAGGTCTACGCGCTGTCGAGTTTGTACTGTACATAGTATAGCTGTATAGGTATTTGCTGAGGGTGAGGTTATTTGCTCAAGCAGTTTATTGTTTGGGCTTGTATGTAATCAGCCGAACAGATGTTGTTTGTTTATCTAAGTTATTTGGTGGTATGTAGATTTGTTCCAAAGTCAGACTCATGTTTTGTTTCGTATATGCGATATTGTAACTAAGTAGTTTGTTAGAAGACAAATTAATTACTAAAAAAGTTGAATCACGGTATCGAAGCAAGCAACATAAAAATATACCTGGGGTTTTTAAAACCGTTGTCGAGTTTTTCTTTATGACATTTTTATGTAATATTACCTGAAAACTTTTTTACATTCTGGTTTTCTTGGACTTTGTTATGATTCAAGCTTAATAAGTACTACTATAATCCTACTTGCTACAATTATTTATGCTACAATGCCATTTTCCAACATGTTTTGTTTACCACATTGCTGTTCCATGACAACACACATAAAATGCACATCATATTTGATCAAAAAGTTTTTGTATTTGCCAACTGCCAAAAGGTATTTGTTCAGAGAGCATGGACGTGCCCAGAAT
Source organism: Pyrausta nigrata (assembly GCA_949316185.1). Classification (NCBI taxonomy): domain Eukaryota; kingdom Metazoa; phylum Arthropoda; class Insecta; order Lepidoptera; family Crambidae; genus Pyrausta; species Pyrausta nigrata. Next base: position 4,572,670 of record OX438943.1, read on the forward strand.
TCCATTCCCTAAAAGGGATAAAATTGCTGAGCTCGAGTACAGGCCTACATTCCAAAAATAGATCGAGGACCCAGTGGGGAAAGCCTGGCCCTGAATTTTTCAAAGCGTAAGACGAGAATAAGCCGTGAAATCTATTTGAATCCATTTTCAGGGTTCGTATAAAAAATCAGGTTGTCTTAATGTATATACAGGTCTCGTATTGCAGATTTGTATTACAATCAAATATTTAAAAAATGTATTAATACAAAAACCCGCAAATGCGTGTCCGCATAATATTATATTCCACATTTAATTCTTACTCAAGTCAGTTACGCATATTTGCCTTGATTATAGTAATTTTAACGTATGAAAATCCACTCATATACGTATCTACAATAAAACATCCTCAAATGTCGTATTTTACCTTATCTAGAATTGGAAGCTGCCGAGCCGTTGATAAAATAAACATGACACTTCTCCCTATCGCAGTCAGTTCGGCGCGGAAGTGTCGGATTCCGCCCCCTTATAACCCATCCCCTTTTTGTAAGTAAAATAATCCACTTATCGTAGAAACGAATGGAAAACCCTATATTTATGGTGTCATTTTTGTTATCAGGAACAAGGTAATAGTATAGCTAATACATGATAATAAAATGGCCATAAGGGCTAGTGTAAAAATATTATTTACTTTTTTAATCAAGCACTTACAATTACTAAGTATCTATTCTATGGCTAATCACCGATCATCCTAGCGGTGTCAAATATTTTACAATTATCAAGAATTAAGTTGCATTCAAATTGTACTAGCTTTTTTCAACAATCTAAGCAAGTCAGTGAATAAAGTAATATTACTTAAACAGTGAGAGCATTCCACACTACGTCTGATCCGAAATATGTATAATGTATGTTATTTGATTTTAAATATTGGACCGTGAACATGACGGATGCAGTATACGCCGGACAGTATTTTGACGGACTCAGATCGTATTCGGATCGGATAGTGCAGAAACGCTCTACACTCGTCTGTACAAAAGAATACACGTAGCCCTAAAATAAGATTGATCAAAAACAGACAAGTTCGCGACGCACGCCACTTCACCTGCCAGCGCTTGATAAAATAAACATGGCGAGGAAGTATGGCGTTGGATCGCTGATGATTCGATTTACGATCAGCGCGAGCATGCGAGCAATCTGCATTTACCCGGAAAATGTACCTTCGCCCTTTTAGCTGCAATACCTTGGCGTAATAGGATTCAGTGACATTTTTATAGCAAGATATTTCGAACTGCTTGTACGCCAACATCACTGAATCGAATATATTTGAATGGAATCACGATTTTTTAAAATTATTAAGAGTATTAATATGAATGGTACCTTCAGAGATACCGTGTATTTTGTTTTTGCTGTTGCAAGTTTAATTTATGTGTTTTGTATTTTAATATCAACGATAGAAATTCTTCTTTTTTTACCTGTAATATTAGTTGAATTTTTAACAAAAGGTTCAGAATGATATTTTGTACGAAATTTATATTTTAATATGAAATATTACTTGGACAATAAAGTAGTACCTTTCAAAACCTCAAACGAACAAAAAGTTAAAGTCATAGTTAAAGCAATCAAAATAGTGACACATTCCGTTTGTCAATTGTGTTTTCGGTTTCAACCTGAAAAATGTATACCTTTGTCTTAATCATTAATTACAACTGTTTATTCGATATTTAGTGAGGAGCTATTATACTCAGCCGTATTAATTCCAATCACAGTAGCTCCCATTCTGAATAACAATTAATTTAATTTTATACCATATCGTGCCTAGGAGCTCGTTAGCAATACATAAGGTATGTAAATAACTAGTGACGTACAAGTAATTATGCGAGTAGCGTGAAGACATTTTTCACCCTGTATAAAACAAGTACTTTCGCTATGAATTTTAATCATGATGCTAATTAAAACTCCTCAAAGGCTTGCACCACGAGCTGCGGCGTAAAAAAAATTACTTAAAACCTTTTTTCGTCAAATAAAAAAAAATTACGCAGCTTTGTCGTTAAAAGATGGTTACAAATATTTTAGGAAATATGAATTATTTATTTGATTATGATGAATCTGTTAATGAATAAAATCACATCAATATATGCCTTCGTTTAGCAATGGATATCAAAAGCAAGACTCATAATAATGACAATAATAGGAGATTAAAGTATCACAATTCTATTTCGGAGTGAAAAGGTCAGCGGTTTGCAGTCTGCGGTCGTCTTCAAAACCAACCATGCCTAAGACACGGATCTCTGAAATGGACGAAATCCGATTACAAAGTCACTGAGTCAAAGAAAGTTTGGGGCATAATACAACTCGAGAGCAGTTTCAATGGCACCGATCCAATTTACTACTAACACAGTCTACTGGCCTATAACTGCGGATGTTTATACTGAACCACAATGCCAATTAGAGGTATTTGAGCCTCTCTCCCTTGGGCACCTTTATGCAAAGTTTTCCTTCAGGGCCCATCAGACACGAGTTAGTAATTCCGATTAGATTTCGGAATGAAACAAGGGTGGGTTCAACCAATCTATGTAATAATAAATTGTTAATTAACAATGACTATAAATTAAAATTTTGTAAATTGTTAATGATCCTTAGACGTGACTAAATTGACAGATGTTATTGATCACAAACTACTGAAGAGTCTATGACATAAGATAGTATTCTAACTTGATGATTTCAAGTTCAACCTTGCTTTAACATGACTCATAAAAGCCAGCTTAGTCAGACACTTATTGAAATTGATGATTCACTAACAAAGCTTTACAAACTGATTGATTAGTTTACCCGCAATGTTAAGTGAAGCGTACCAATTTCTCTTTGTTAGCTAGTTTACCTGTACGTTGGATACCGCCCTGTAATTACCATTGTCATCAGAAAGTAATCGAAGGTCGTAATATTTAATGGCGGACGGCACGCAACGACCGCTACGCGTTATGAGGAAGGCTCTACGGGCTACGGTCGTAGTGAATTGTAGCAATGGGCCAAATTAAGTTATTTGTTATTTTTTAATAACCCATAGCTTTTATAGATATAACAAAATATATTATATCGTCATAATGGTAATAAATAAGTGTCAAAGATGCCAAAACATATATTTCATGACAATGGCATACATTGTCACGTTAGCTCTTTGACAATGATATCTAGTATCAAGTCAAATAAAATAACAGAATAGAACCAGATTGAACTATAATCACTTAATTAAATACGATAATCAGATGGAAACGAATTAAATAGGTCTCTAACTAACTAACTACCTTTCACAAGATTTAATCATATTTGCCTAGCTTGCGTAATCAATATGCGAGTAATTGGGGTTTGGTGATAACTTGGTCATACGATGTATACTGTGATACTTAACTATTATAATAATAATCTTTATTTTTCTCATTACAAACTTATACAGAAACACTTAAATGCAGTGAACCAGATGCAAAGGAGTTTTAATGGTTGTATGACACTCATGCCTTACCGAAATACCTTTGTTACAGGTCATCAGACCCTCACTACATCAAATCGCTGGGAGGTACAACGGTTAACCGTGATGAATATGTGGTGATAGCAAACGTTACTTTAATATACATAACCTCCTAACGCCCTAACTATTGGTTGCAATGTTTACCTACCTATTATGTGTTACGCGCATTCGCAATACTACGATTTTCGTAGCCACTGCTACGGCACTATAAAACTTCGTAGTCTCGTAGCAACGTTGACTACGAAAACGGTCCTTTTACTGCGAAATTAATCCCAGGACCGGAATAACGTTCATTTTTGTGGGCGCTTAATATTTTACGACCAATAAGTATTAGTCTGTATCCGTTTATTGTTTACGTGAGAACTCGTAAAGTATAATAAAGTAGCTTATTGATATAAAAAATATTATAACGCGTTACCGGAAATTCTCGTTTAAATCACACTTTATACATTGATCGCATATTTCTTCAATATTCTTTTGCAGGTAATGAAGCTATTGTCAGTAGTGCTCATTTTCAACTTGAGCGATTTTTTTTCCGATATTTTTAATCTAGAAATATAAACTTCCTTGCCAAGCTGATGATACATTACGAGTGCTTGCTTGCTGCACAGCGGCTACTTGCTTGCTTGCTTGGTTGAGCAAAACGAAGCTGTGTTTTGAATAAAGGAAAACGTCGCACACCTCTCTTCTCTATTTCACTTAAAAATGGTTTAAAAACCAGAGCAGTCAAAATTCTATCGAGAATATCCAAGAATACCAGAATTGGTAACTGTTGCCGAATCAAGCCTTTTTTTAGATATTTTTTTCTTTTTTAGGGTATTAGAACATTTTTTCTATGTTACTAGGTTTTGATTACTGTATTTATATGGTCACGTCTTTATGTAATCTTTAGAACAGCTACTTAGTATTTACACCTAAAAACTAATTATTTTGAAGGAAATTTTGCGTAGCTAATTTTAATTACATAGATTTTTACAGTATCTATGAATCTTTATACTCTATATGGTTGTCACAATGTACCTACGTATTAATACTTTCGTACTTACCAGAGATGGGTTCAAGTAAGCCTTCAGGGTCAGCCGCCTCGTCAGCGACGATCGCGGTCGCCACCGCCACCGCCAGCACCAGCCAGCTTAACCACAGCATCATCTCTGTGGACAAAAAATTCTCCGTAAGAATACTGGTAAGCTGATAATGTCCTCCTAGCCGAAATTCGACTACAGTGGCCAATCTCAACAGAGATTAGCCGACTGCGCGGAAGATATTATAGTAAGCTGATAGAGTATACACAATGATCTTATAAGGTTGCACTTTGCATATTGTCTAGGCTTGGTGTTGTGAGATTTTTGTGTATTACTTTGATGATTTATTTCCATAATTCAAAAGGAAATAAATATCCACCTGTCTGCCTGTTTCTGCATCAATTTCGTGACGTATTTTTATTAATAACGGTGCAGCTAATTTGATTTTGAAGAAGTGAACGATATTTTTTTCTTGAGCTTATTAATACGTATTTTAAACAAACGTACTTTTATATTTTCGTAAACGTATTTATTTCACAAACGCAATGAATATAATTTGACTTGACAGTAGTAGGCTATGAGTTTAATATTACTACAAACCTTTATACACATTGTGTGTCATACTACGAGTTCCCACAAATTATGGTGCCCCAATTTAATGGTAGGTATATACTATGGCGGATATCACAAAATTTAGATGTTACGTATTCTCGAAGTATGAAAATGTCGAATATTTATCATATTTTGAAACATCCGCCATTTTTTTTCGATAAATGTCGTATGTGATATATTGTCGAAGGTGCGAGAATCGGGCCCCTGGTAAGTGTTCGAACATATCTCGGTTCATGTCGTGTAACTGTGTATATAAGCAATATTCTACCCTATCCACTAAGCCGCAATATTTCTAAGCAAATGCACACGTGAGGAATTGGTGTCCAGTGGAGTGGAAGCCTACGCGGTAAGCTTGCGAAAGAGACCGAGATTCGATGCCTTTTTTAAGTAGGACAAGGTCGTATTCAGTAATTAATGCAACCAACTTTTGGACTTTATAATAAGAACAGTAGAAAACTATATTTAAGCCGCGTAGTAAAATGTGGTGACCATTTACGAAAAAAGGCAAAAAATCTTTACGAAAGAAATCATGTTATAGCTAATAAAATAAGGTGCAATTGAGTCTACTAAATAAGGCCGTTAGATATTGGTAGGAAAACTGATATTGGTAGGAGCAAAATTAAGAAGTCATCCACGAAAATGATAATCGAAATAAGAGAGTGTTTCCGTCAGAGATGTGCAAGGCAGATAGGCATAGGCGTATCGAAGATGTGAAAAAGTAAAAAAACTAAAACCCAACTACGACATTAAACGACGTAAAAATAAAAGTAAAAATAAAACAAGATTTTCAGAATACTGAACTGAACAAAGTTGCTAATGTAGTTGCAAGTAAATGGACACAGTAGACTCTACCAAGATGCTTTCGTTGTAAACCGACAATAATGTCATACAATACTATTCTGAAGTATGCAATATTCACTATGCAGAGATAAATTTCCATGTTTGGAAAACCGCAGTCACACGTTGTCAAAGTGCTACGGTAGGTAGGTATATGTAACGTGTGACTACGCCTTTCCAAACATGAAAATTTATCTCTACATAGTGAATATTGCATACTTCAGAATAGTACTGTATGACATTATTGTCAATTTACAACGAAGGCACTTTGGTAGAGTCTACTGTGTCCATTTACTTGCAACTACATTAGCAACTTTGTTCAGTTCAGTATTCTGAAAATCTTGTTTTATTTTTACTTTTATTTTTATTTTTACGTCGTTTTTTGTCGTAGTTGGGTTTTAGTTATTTTTACTTTTAATTATTTGTACTATTTTAGTGTTAAAGTGTATTTGTGGCGCATAATATTAACAAAGGTTGAATTGATGAACTAATTATATGCTATCAGCCCATGAATACAGGTAAAGTTACAAGCAAATGCTAGTAATATCTATATATGTATAAATTCAAAATGTACAAGTAAAGCGCTTTCAAATGATACCAACCACGGCATATTTTTAACTTTATTTTTATACTCTGTATGTTTAGTCCACTAGAGGGCGCCACATTAGATTTTGTGAAACCACATATAGCCTATAACCAGCGGACAATTAAGACGCTTCTTATAATATGTCATTTGTCGAATTTTGATAAGCAGTTTAGAAGTTACGAGGGAACAGATGAACATACATACATACATAGCCTGTCAAAATCATAACCCTCCTTTTGCTTTGTCGTAGTCGGGTAAAAAGATGTGAACGTTTGCGCGGCGCTAAGCGAGGCTAAGTAGATCAATGATTTTATTGGTTCCTCACAAACATATCCCTTGCAGGCACATCTAAGGTGGAAACGCAGCTTAAAAAGGGGCTGCCTACATAAAACGAATGACGAACCTACTAACTTCTGTCTACTACATTGTCCTAGGTAAGCAATATTCCCTGCGAGACCTATTAGGAGTCGTTTAAAGACGACCATAACAGTAGTTTTTTAGAACATCGCAAATGTACGTAAATGCCACCCGTTTTACATTTAGTCGCAAAGTGCTGCTCTGGATACAACTCTTTTAACGCTACCCTAGTTCCGAACAACGGGACTACACCATTGTCATGCCTTGAGCAACTAATGACACCATACTTTAAGATGATGTGGGATTTACAGGTTTTTTTCATCATGGCTGCCGGGTACTGACTAAACGAGAATAAAAAATAATAATTGTGGACGTTACACTTTAAGTGGGCAAAAATCTACAATGTCACACAGCAAAAGCCTAGAGTTACTGCATTTCTTTAACTCATAAACAATTACTTACTTTACATTAAAGTTTAACTTAGAGTGTTACTCCTATTTTCCGAATACTTAGGTTGAGTATTGAGAGCACCACCTTGATTTTACCGTAACTATAACAATAACCGGCGTTTTTCGTACGGAGTTTGACAGCAGCCTTAGTTTTGTTCCTAAAATAGACACGTAAAGTTATATTTTTACAAATGTATGGACGACAACACGTCACGGGATGTCTTTGCCACAAAAATGTATATTTTAATGTGCTGACCATTGTGCAAATTTAATTTGTACTAGGTAAAATAAAATTTGTAGTTAAAAAAATATAAAATATAAAATTTGTCTTAGCCAGTACTATGTATGGTATTTAATTAATTTAATTTAGTAAAATATAGATATAAACATTTAAGATATTTTTCAGGCACAGGACGTATTATTCAAAAAGTATTGACGACTATTCCTACATGGATGCCAAAGTGTGGTCACTGCAATTTACCTACGTCTTCGTCTTCAAAGCGAGGTCACCTTTTATGTCGCGAGACGAAGGATTTTTTATCTGGATGGGTTTCAAATCGTCGGATGTATCTGTACATTATGCGTGCGTGCGACTTCATGTAGAAATGGGTCCATGCAAAGGGAATAGGTGAGGTATTTACAGAATAAAATGGTAATAAAATTACAACGTGCGCTATTAGGTGTGGGATTACCCACTATTGAGCTCTATTTTTGAATCCCTTGTATGACATTCTGTTAGCGCACGCGACTTAATTTTCACTCGTCTACCCAGTCGCATGACATATTCATATTGATTGACACAAAAAATGACACGTCGAGTAATTCAAAAATGCGGAGTTTCAGATGACGAACGAAAATCAGTAGACTTTTGCACGCGAGTAATTAAAAAATAGAGCCCTGTACTGCTAAATAAAAATAGATTCAGTGTCAATCAAGGTTGTAGTCACTCAAAGATGTCAGTCAAACTTTATCTTTCATTAAGTTATGCAGTCTTTTTCTATTTCATCGACAAAGAAAGTGGCAGACCGAGACCTTATTAAAAATTTAATCTAATTGACGAATCTGAGTGCGGTAGTTAGACATAAAAATCACTAATTGCAACAATGTTGAAGTTGCAACTAATTGTTGAATACTTAGTTATCACCTTTAAGTTCTTGTGAACCTGCAACTGTTACGAAAATTACTAAAAAGATGAGATTCTTTCGCTGCACCACAATTAAAAGGTATTTGGCAAACTACAGCATAATTAAACGCACCTTTTAGGATCATTTGTAAGTGCTGATTTGAAAAGAGGCGATGACAATAAAGTGACTGAGTTTCTTCCCAACCAAAGCAACCTTCTTCTCAATACTAACTATCGTCCCGAAAATCAGTGGTAGGGTCAATATTCTTATTTTATCTAATAAGAAGGGTCAATATTGGAACGTTTGTATATGCCCCTTGTTGGTTGGATGTTAAAATAAATTGATTTTTTTTTTAAACTGACAGATCCCTCCTTTCTAATTGATAACGAGTTGAGGATTAAGGCCTACACCTTGATCTAAAATAAACACCTTTCGCAATTTTGATTCTTCGAAATTAGCGCCCCCCGGCTTACTGATCCCTCCCCCAAGTAATTATTTCGTATTTATATTTGTTTTTGATATTCGAGTCCACGTACTTATACAGGGTGAAATTCGAAACGTTTAACGTATAATTGAGTAGACTTACGAAGCTTAAGCCCAAAATCGGGAAAAGAGGCATAATCGATATATACCGTTACTACCGGACGAAAGTGTTTCAAGGATAGGTCTATGGCTATTCAGCCATGAGCGGCGATGTCACTTATACTCAGACCCTGATTAAATCATCTGTTGAGGGTAAAGGTCTGACAATAATAGTTATATGATGCTTTATATTCCAAAAGACTTTAAAAATATTATGTAGAAAGCAGACCAAATGCCCAAGTCTTTATGCCTATTTTTCAACTGCATATTTCTTAGTGGCACGTATATTAATTCATCAATACACGTAATACTTACGTAATGCCGGTTACTGAAGTTTATAGCAAACGTATAATGATTGAAAATAATTCATTTATTGATTGATTTTCGATAAATTATTGTTTTAAGTTATAAGCATTCACTTTGCAATCTAAATATATTATTGCACTTGAAAAAATGACCGCCAGAGGCGGGAATCGAACCCGCGTTCCTCGCATACCGGGCAATTGATTTTCAGACAAACAATGTTAGGAGAATTACCATTTATTTTCTGTAGCAGAAACGGCGAAACCCTATCACACTGAAGAATTACGTAAACGAATCCAAACGTTCAAGCCCGAGTTTAGAGCGTACAGTCCATGCACAAAACTTAGATTCACGTATTTTTAAATTTTTGACTCTAATCTACCAGGCCGACCGAACCTTGATCGGTTACCACTATTTATTGAAATATAGGCAACTGTCTAACTACATACTTATGAGTAATTCATATATGACCTCAATCATTTACTGCGGTTTTTTTAAACTTGTCGAAAAACTAAAAAAAGCTTTTTAAACTTGTCGAAAAACTAAAAAAGCTATTTAAATAAATACAAGAAAAAAAAAGTTAATATTTCGACATCAAGCGAGATTTGAACCCCAGACAAATATTACTATCAGCCACTTCTAATTCATTTGGCCACAACGCTCATCTTTACCGGTGCGAAATTAGCCACCATATTCTGCGTCGAACAATGCTAAAGAAAAACCCATGAAAACCCGAAACCTCGCGTTTTCCCAGACATAAGATTAATCTAGATATTTTTTTTCCCCGATAACCCACCCCCACATACCAAATTTCAGCGAAATCGTTAGAGCCGTTTCCAAGTGACAGATACATATACTATACTATAAATAAATAAATATACAAGAATTGCTAGTTTAAAGGTATAAGATAAGTAGGTGGTACCTACTATGTATCTAAGTTGTTTATAAGCGCCCTTTCAGCCCATTATTTTTACGGATTATGAACTTCGGCTTCATGACATACTAACATAGGTATTGTTTTAAAGATGTTGTACCTTGTAGTAACCTAAGACGTTGAGTAGGTAGCTTAGTAGTAAGTGTAAGTATTTATTATACGTAGATAACATAAGTAAGCTTTGTAATAATTATTAGTGTTGATAGATATGTATTATTCTCAAATAAACACATTTTGTGTAATTCGAACTAAACCCTTATAGCCGTTATTGCGCTCTTGTTGTCATTTGTTATAAATAAATAAAAAAAACAATATTTAAAATAAAAAATGTTTCTGTGGGCGAGTGTACGCATTGTTTCGCCAACAGTGCACCGGCGAGGGCCCTCGTCGCTTCATTATGCAGCCCGAGCTTCAGCCGGGAGCCAATACTGGCGATTCGGTACATTAGAAGTGCCTCTACGATTTACTGAACCAGAAATATTAGTTGAGACGGGATTCAAATTATTGTGATTTTTTATGTGATTTTTATGGCAAATGTATGTGGTTTTGATAGAAGGAAAACATATTATGTTATTCATACGCGTGTTGACACTGCTAAAGTTACACACCATTGCTAAAGTTGTCGAAACAAAATAAATAAAATATTGCAGAGGGTACCATACTCATATCTGGTGACAAAAAGAAACGTTAAGGGTCGAGTTCACCAACACTTGTTTAATTTTTAACAGCCGGTATTGTATTATTTGAATAAACAACATATGTGTATGTGAATTATGTCAAATAAACGTCAATTGATGTTTACCGGCTGTTAAAAATTGATAAACTCGGGTCTTAGTAGTTACTATAAATTCTTCATACGATTTAAAATCGTTTCATTTTTACAAAATCATTATCCTCCTACCGTTATCCCGGTTGTGCACTCGAACGCGAGGGTCCGGGGTCCGCTGACCATGTGGGGCAGATCAGGTAATTACAGTGGAGGAAATGCCATCTGACCTCCGTGACCCTGGGAACCTGACCAGTTTTGGATCATAGTTACACAAGCAGTCGCCTGAATGTGCAGGTTTCCTCAAGATGTTTTTCCCTCACCGTAAGAGCATCGGTTAGTGAAACAACTAATGTGTAAAACTCAGAAAAAGTCATTGGTATATGGCGGCATGTGGGATCATTTTTTTTAAATAAGGGCACATATAAGGATAATATTCCCAAGTCATCCATCGAGTGACAAAAGGTTCGTATCTTAGGCTATCGTACCTCCTGTTTTTATTTGTAGTGTCGTTTTTATAGCTTTGACCTGCTTTTAACTAAAACCTCCAAAATAGGTATTTGAAGAAGACAGCAGTGATTTAGGCGATAAAAATGGGTATTAAAACAAACTGGGGGCCATTAATTACGTGAAGGACAAGGGCTTAATTAAACGCAACGCACAATGTTCTCATAACGCACATTCTTTGCCAATTTGCCTTCAGACAACTACCTAAGTAAGTTATAAGGGCGGGATGCATTTTAAATGTCCGATATTTTTGTAGGTAAATATCTACTAATTGATATTGTTTGAAAAAAATGGATGACAATTTCGACAGGCACTGCCAACGCTAGTGTGGCCGAGAGGTTAGGCAATCGCCCGGTATGTGAGGAACGCGGGTTCGATTCCCGTCTCTGGTGGTCATTTTTTCAAGTGCAAAAATATATTTAGATTGCAAAGTGAATGCTTATCACTTAAAAACAATAACTTAAAATAAAATTATTGTTACCATACCAACTTACTTGTTACCATATCTTGTCATTAAGTTCTGTGTAAACCATAAAGTTAATATACTTAGGCATATTAACTTTATGGTGTAAACACTTAGGTACTAGAAAAGCCACGAGTATCTCACTGAAAGTTTTGCAGATAGCTTTTAATAAATAAATTGTTTTCAACAAACACACCAATTACCTAGCCACAAACTAAGCATTAGCTTGTGCTATGGTGACTAGGATAACGGATAGAAATACATCCATGAGGTACAAATGCTCGTGCTCATCACACAAACATTTGCCCCTTGCGGGATTCGAACCCGCAACCGCCTGGTTTAGAAGTCCGGTGCGCAAACGACTACACCAAGACGGTCGTCAAAGCTTTTGTGAGAACGCTCTATGTTGATCGTAGAATTCAAAATTGAAAGCGAAGCCAAAAGCGCCCGCGCCAATTAACCACTTAAGTTTTTGATAAGGAACTCAGTAACCTGACAGTTCCGTAATTTTTTTTTGTGTTCATAATAAGAATGGAACGGAAATTTTGAAGAAAAGGAAGTTTGTTTTCCGGTTTAAATCTTAGCTGAAAAGAGATTTTAGACTCGCTTTAGTATAATGAAAGGATGCCGAGTTGATGAACAATTTAAAACTTAGTTATGCACAGATATTATGGCGTAAAGACATGATCCTACTATCGTAATTGGTCCGGGCAAAGAAACGTCTGAAAGAAAGTAAAATTTTAAAATTGTTTTTGTGTGGGTATTATTTGTTAGATGAAACATATCATGTTAACGTATCAACAACGTGCTTTGAAGGCCAAGTCACATTTACATAACCTAAATTAGAATTAAATACAGTTTCGGGTCTGTTTCCTACTTTACCCTAAGTCTACATACCTGCTTAACTATGTTAATTTCAGTTTCACTTGGCTCCGGCGGCTATTGAGAGCAGGACTTATCCTGCTCTTCAGACATTACTTATAATGTCTGAAGAGCAATGCTTTAGTCAGTTTGCTATTTTCTCACAAAGCAAAGTAATTTTGGAGACAGTTTCATTTAATGTTTCTGTTACAAATTACGAGATTTATCCGTGGTTGGAGTTTATGTAAAATAATACTACAAAGCTCAAAACCATCTCTGAACTTATGCCCTAGGTATTTTTATCTTTCCTACCTACCTGCGCGTAACTATCTAATCGTATGAAATATTTCATTGATTTCCATAACACTAGTCAAGACATATAACATTGATTATTGTTCTCAATTGAAAAACAGAGTAGTTAGTACAAATGGCGGACTTAATGCCTTAAAGCATTCTCTACCAGTCAACTATTTGGTGCGGCAGAAATAGTCGTGGCGGCGTTAAAAGAACAACACAATAATTGAACTATCATAAACAACTAATACTAATAAGCGGAGGACCGTTTAAGTTGGCGCCGTCTTGGAGAGGCCTATGTCCAGCAGTGGACTGTAATAGGCTGATATGGAACATTTCTAACATTTCGCCAGTCTTGTCTTTTGTCAAAAGTTAAATCTTACCTTTGAGCCCGAATGTTGGTGTACAGTAGCCAGCACGTCAGACTAAAAAAAATGTTGCAAAACCACCCTTAATACAACTGCATAATTTGCCAGTGTTAGCCTTTACATGCTGTCGGCCGTTTGTCAATGGACCTGCAAGCGAAGTCATTTAACTTTAGAGCCAACGTGGCACAGTCCCTGCCTGGACAATAATTATAATCTACGCTACATGTGCGAGGTCCTGCCGCAGCGGGCACGCCCGCCAACAATATTTGGCACACTATCAAGTTCCCGGGTCCGGACAACTTTAATTAAACTGCCATTAGTGCGAGATTCCGCGTGTTTTGCCTTATCTGAGATTGTCCTGATACCTGCGACGTTGCGAGTATATTGTTGGGATTTATACAGGGTTACTGTGCATAGGGGTGGCAAAATTTAAAAATAAGATTTAGGTAACAATAACATCCACTTTAAAATATCCGACAATAGTCAAAAAGTCAAAAATTATTTATTTATTCGGATTTTAAAAAAAATGGATACAAAATGCCACTTATGAACGTCAATAATTAATTTGGCCCATATGGTATATAATATATAAACAATAAAGTAAAAAGAGCAATAACGCACCTTTCGCGCACTATAATGACTATTCATGTTATTGCGCTTCTCAGTTGATCGTTACGCAAAAATCGTAAGTGCGTATTTTTCTACGAATGAGTTAAATTATCCACGCGTACGAGTTTAAATTTTTTTTGTCACGCCAAAAAATTGCCATAGGCTCAAAAATGTCCTATATCTCAAGTTCCATGTCTAACTTAGTCTAAAGTCTAGTAAGTAGTCTATTGTTAGTAGGATAAGTAGCGTCTGAAGAGCAATGCTTTAGTCAGTTTGCTATTTTCGCACAAAGCGAGGTAGTTTTGGTAATGCGGTTGCATAAAATGTTAGTTTAAGCGTGAAAAGGTAGTAACAAACAGCTAGATAGTGTTAGTACTTAGTAAGAATTACGTTTAGATAAAAAGCACAGTAAAAGATACAAGTGCGTAAGAAGCCTTCAGTAGTTGGTAGAAGCATACTCGTAAACTATCAAACTAATCTGGCAAAGGTGAGCGTATGTTCCTAAAAACCCTCTCATTTGAACAAAAACAGTTCTAATAGATACTAAATTAATCTACGTGGTCAACCTTGGCCCTAATAATTTGGCACACTATCAACTCCCAAGTTTAATTAAACTGCCATTAGGTCGGGATGGCGCGTGTTTTGCGCGTCTCAGATTGTCCCGAGATAGAAACAGGATTTACGGTCACCCTCGCTTGGCGCGAGTTCTAATGAGGTTTGTGTCGTTAAGTGATAATAACTGCTCGCTGAAAGATGAACTATAACTTATTGGTCGGAGGGTATGTTGAGTTTGTTTGAGGTGGGATGGTGCCTGCAGCACCTTAATCTAGTAGTGTAGTTAAATAGACAGTTTATTTGATTTTCCCTTTTTAGTTCATTATTTTTAAGCCGTTGGGTTTTTGTTTTTAGGGTCAAGTAACCAAACGGTAAAAACCGGCCAAGTGCGAGTCAGACTCGCGCGTGAAGGGTTCCGTACCATTAACTTAAAACATTAGGCAGTATAGGCAAAAAAAGTATATATTTTTATTTTATTTATAATTTTAAAAGTATTCATCACAGGATACCCAAGACAATTTTAAATAAGAGTTTTCGCGTCTGTTTCTTTATGTGAGTGATTTGAAAGCTTATAAGTCCAAGACTTTAGAAATTACACACCGTGTAAACGACTTTGGCGGGCTATATCTCGCAAATAGTAATGCTTATAAAAAAATGTTGTATGAAAACACTATCTTATATTCATAGTCCTTTTCAACGATACCTCACACAAGGGGGTGCACTCAAAAAAATAATTCACCCCCCCCCCCTTTACATGTATGGGGAGGTACGCTTAAAAAAGGGTAATTTTAATTTCTTGTATTTTAAAAAATGAGATCTATATGTGAGGTATCCTCGAACCAAGTAACATGCAAATCAGTCCATAAACGTAGAAGATATTCTGCTGTGACAGACTAGGACGGACGGAACGGACGGACTGAACGATCTTATAAGGGTTCCTAGTCGGACTACGGAACCCTTAAAACGGGACCCTATTACTATGCCTCCGCTGTCTGTCTATCTTTCTGCCACCAGACTGGATCTCATGAACCGTGATAGCTAGATAGTTGAAATTTTCAAATGATGTATTTCTCTTGCCGCTATAACAACAAATACTAAAAACAATAAAATAAATATTTAAGGGGGGGCGGGCTGCTATACAAACGTGTTTTTTAAAGTTATGATACTTATAGTGTCTAATGTTGTATAGATAATGTAACCCTATGATAATAATACGGAACCTTTCGTGCGCAATTCCGACGCGCACTTTGCCGGCTTTTTATAAAAATAAATTTCAAATGCAATAATTTACGAACATATTCGATTAAGGGGCAAAATTACGTATGTATAGAGTGTATACTTCGATTCCATTTGCAAGTTTAGTCAATAAATCGCACAAAATACATAGATCGCACACTCAACACAACTTACATATTCAGTAAAGTTTCCCACCCTCGTCACAGTGCCAATAATTGGTCGGCGACACGAAGTCACAGTGCACGATTCCTAAATCAGTATGTTACTTTGCCTACTTCTAGACGAATCACCCAAAACTTTTACTAGTTACATACCTAAAACCAATCTACCCAAAACACGTTATGTTTGTGTGCGAGGTTTGTAGCTAACTATATCAATCATTTGTGACTTTTACTAAGAAGGTTATATTTTATCTGTCCTAAAATGCAGAACTTTTTTTGATATACAAGTAGGTAATGATATAGCGTACCAACAAAACAAGGATTCGCGAGATAAATATTGACATAGTTTACTTATCGAGAATCTACTCGTAGCTACGACGTTGTTTGCTTTCCTTGTTACGCATCTAACTTCAACTTTAAAAGTATGTATAATGTGTAGTATGTGACTCAATTTCTAATTGCGTTTGGAACATACAGTTTAATGAATGTTTGATCCTATTAACAACACGTCGAGGACGTATTAATGTTGCAAACTAGTGTGCACTGTGGCAAAATAGAGCAACGCCTTCACAAACAATGTTATGTAGCGAAGTTTGATTGGCGTGCGGTTGGTGCGTACGGCAATACAAGTTTGGCACTCCTTGAGTTCGCAGCGTAACGATGTCTGACTATTAAGTTAAATCATTATTATAAGACCCTCATTTATATGCGATTCGTAACTTGTTGGATTGAATGTGATATTAAATTGTTTTAAGAAATCCCTACTTAGTGTCCATAAATAACACTTTAATAAATCCGATATAATAACTCTGCCTGATTGCCTGTTACCTTAGTTTTGTCATAAGAACATGTACTTGCGAAGGCTAACGTGGAAAAACTTTTGTCCCAAAACACTAAATTTGAAGGGGTTGAAATGTGTGAGGAAGTTTGTTGTACCATATTATAATAAAACAATGAAACCCAGTTTTTTATCCCAGGGGCTCCATGCTTTTTTGAGCCGTTCGATTCCTGGTCAGGCAAATAAGTAGGGGCTTTCAACAAAGCTTGGATTTACGAACACAAAACCAAGTTAAGCCAACCGGCATTATACATAGAGACCTTTGATAGAGACAGACAATAATGGATAAAGGTGTCTTGGGGTAAGTATATTTATATAATATGTCAATTTCGTATCACAACAATGTAAAAAAAAACTTTATAGTTTTAAAAAATATTATTGAAATATAGCATAATATTTCAACGATATGTTTTGAGAGAGTATGATTACATATCACATAAACAAGAGTAGGGCACATTTTTAGCATTTTGTTAAAATTTCGAAAAATCTGCTAGCTGCGTGTTTCTGTTCGCTTTGAAACCTTTGATTCAGTAAAATAGCTTTTATTTTAAATTAACATTCCGAAAAGCTTACACATTTCATTTCATGCCGTGAATTTTTCATTTAACTTAAGTTATTTGGCCATATGTGTAATGTTATTTTAGCTCGGGGTTATAATATAAACCCACGAATGGGGTCAGCAGCCATGGGCTGACCGCATCAAAGGGGCGAATCACCAAGAATTTTTACACTTCACTTATTTTATTTTGTTTCGGGAGACCTTTATATATTTGGGCCGAAACCTTTTATTGTCCCCAACTATACTTTACTACTTTATTTGCGAGTTACCAGATTTTCTGAGAACACTATATCACTAACAAAAAGTCTTTGAGCGCGTGGAGAAAACTTTTCTCAAAGGCTGAGTTTTCCGCGCGTGTTATCGTTTTCTTGGAATTGTAACTACATATTAAAGTTAGGTATCTACTCTTGGTAGAGATGTTTATGTTATCAAGACTCTTAGTTTATATAAAAAAAGATGTTTATTCCTTATAGAGTAATGGAGTTTATTAAAACTCAGTTTAGATATGAAATGACTGTAATAGTAGACCGTGAAAAATACAGCTTGCAATTTCGATGTTGTTTTGACCGCGTCCAAGAAAGAAGTGAGAGCGGTAGTGGGGAGGGCTGACATAGGGTTTGCATTTGCAAGGGACGGTGAATCTTGGTTGTTATAAATCCGCAGGCGCTGCGCTGGCCGCAACAAAAGATTTTATCGGAATTTATCATTGTAAGCTAATTATCGTCCAATTGTGCTATGAAAGTATAAGATAACCTTACGAGTAAGGTCAACGGTGTAGGATCTTTTGAAAATAGTAATCCAACTAATGATGATTACTGAACCCATGAAAACTTCACATACTGAGTAGGTATTTTCTTTAGAACATAGAACAACATTATAGTAATAAATAAACAAATATACGAGAGCTCTGACCACAAAATTTAAAAGCTGAAACGGGAAGCGAAATAAGCAAAATGAAATACTCTCCCCAGAGAACTGACTGAACCTAACATTGGCTTTTATGTAATTTTATTCACGACTCTTGCAACGTTTTAGAGTAATTCAGTTGCTTGGATACATATCTGATAATAAGCTAGTGCTGTCAGACTTAAATTATGGCGTTCATGCAGAATTAATTTCTGTCGAGTAGGAAAATTGAGTGTTCAAACTGAGTCTGGCATTTTTTATTGCCTTAGTAGTTAACGGTCTCCTTATCAAAGTAAAGTTATTTTAACCGACTTCAAAAAAGGATGCGGTACTTTGATCAACTGCTGTACCTACGTATGTTTTTAATGAATTCTATACGATTTCTCCCTCAATTCAATACCTCAAAAGATCATACTTCTGATTGTCGCCAAATCAAGATCTTCTGATAGGTTCTTGGAGAAATCGAAGAAACTCATCAGATTTTATAGGCGCTTATACAGTTTTTTTTCTGACAACTGAAAGTGCGAGGATAAAAATTATGCTTGAAACTTTATTAGAGTATACTTTCCTAGGATTTTTTTGCATCTATCATCATCATCACCTTCCCTCTTTAAGCACTTATATATTACTACAAAGCGACCTCCCTCACCAATACATCGATAAGACGATTTGTTTAGACAAAACAAACCATTTCGATCGTAGTCTCAGCAGTGCAAATAAATAGAGAGTACCGTGTTAGTTCAGAGTCGCATTTGAAATCGGAGCTTCGATATTTCAGTATCGGGATTGTGCAGTGATGTTAGCGTAGCGGTACACGATTTTACCCGTTAATGTGTTAGAGCTGTCTGAATTGGACATTTTAATGTTTTTTTTTCATTGGAAAAATCAATTAATCAATTTTTACAATCAAAATTTTGATTATAAGTACGTATATTCGAATGTTCACAATTTTTCATTCTTTAATTCTTCTTTTCAACTTTTATTAACTGCCGTAGGCGTACGTTCGTAGCTCAGGCAGATAAAGTGCTGCTAAAAACTCATCAATTATGTGCCCAATTCAAAAATAAATTTAATTTCGAAAATAGCAATCAATGCAGCACAATCGTACGTTATCGATAAGAAATCATAATGGTTTTACGATAGTTATACCTAAACTCCGAAAAATTTTGGTAGTACAATACAAGCAATCGACTGTTAGGCCTGACTAGGCTCATTCAGAAAATTCCTAAATAAACTGTCTGTTGTGTAAGAGATAGGAATCGGATTCATACACTTTTTTCAGTTTGTTCAACGTAATATAATCGACGGATTTTGATACCTATTACCAATATTTTTGGACGCTTTCATTTTTATCTGCATAAAAGATATACGACCATTATTTTTTTTAATGTGACCCGCGCTGTAGTAACGAATTATAATATTAAATATATTGTTTCAACAAACACACCAACTTCTTAGCCCCAAACTAAGCGTGAGCTTGTGCTATGGTGACTAAGATAACGGATAGACACACTTATATACATTATAAAACATCCATGACTTAGGTACAAATGCTCGTGCTCATCACACAAACATTAGCCCCTTGCGGGCATAATACATGCTTTCATCAAAATAGGTTAATATCACTGTGGCGTCTGATGATGAGCCCGCATTGTTTGCCCCTTGTTGAACAATCGTACCAAACGGCTACTATTATTGAAACCAAATAATCGTCCGCTTTCTTTACACAAGTGTTTTGCTGGCACCGTCGCCAGCACATCAAACTACAATTTTCTTCAGAAAACCGTATACCTATCCACCATTTAGAGGTACAGATAATAGGTTAATTTTTCAGTTTAAATATGAAAATAATTTCAACATGAAAAAAAATACCTAATGGTTGTGTATGAAAAACTGTTTGTTTATTTATGACAGAGGAACAACCTAACCTCAAAATAGTTACTTACCTATTATAATATAAGTACTACACTCAGTGGCAGAAAAAACGGGCCATTGGCGAGTAATTTTCACACTTTACAAACATGCTTACTTCACAGGTTCACTAATAAAAAAGTACATACTTGTTCAACGATGGGATAAATGTTCAGCTTTCAACAACGTTTTTTAATCGCCCTCAAAAATTACCTTACAAACATTAAAGAGTTACCCTGTCTGCGCGTTCCGTACAACGTTATATGAAAAGAGGTAGTTAATGCAACAGAATACTGTTGCATTTTTGGTAACATGGCTAAGGTTCTGTAGCTGACTGTATAGCTTTATTTAGAAATAAACCTTTTTATTTTTGACCCTGTGAAGTTAGCATGTTTGTATGAAAATTACTCGATGGGCTGTTTTTCTGGAGCTTAGTGTATTTAATTGTAGATGTAGAAGTGTATATAGGTACTTGCTTAAATTAAAAAGCAAAGGCGCATGCCTAGCTCGTATACAATATGTGAGATCATAATATATATAATATAATATAATATATTTGTTGCAAAATCACTCCTATTACATCTGCATAAGATGCCAGTGTTTATTACATTAACGTGCTGTCGTCATTGTAGTTCTCTATTTTACTAGTATAGGTACGTCAAACTCCCTACTCGGAGTCGTCGGACCATGAGACCGACTCTATTCCCTACGTAATAGAAGCCGTTTTTGTCCTTCAAATGGGCAGCCTGACGTGCTACCATACACACTACTGTACACAATGGGTAGGAACCAGCACAATGTATCGCTATGAAGCGGTAAGCAAAGCAATCACAGCTGTTATCAATGCCTATTGTAATAAACAATCAATTTTAACGTTCGCCAGCTGCAGCTGTAACTTGGAAGTTGATTTTAATGTTACTACGATAGCAAAATGTTCGTTCCCTAAAGTTTGCCTAGTAAATCAGGGATAAATCATGTTATAAGTTCTAGTTAGTCTATGTCTTATTTAATTGTTGCTAATCGTTTCAAAATTACTTACGTACTTATTAACGTGACCTACCTACGTTATATAGTGCAGGTAAGTATTTAATTTATGTTATGTGTAACTTTTATCAAAATGGTTTATCAAATTACCATATACGGATGAATGAAGATAATATTTGCAAACTAATTGAACCAACAATTCCAACCTTCAAAAATTACAAATCCTTTCCTTTTTGCCATCGCCGCAGTCGGAATAAATACGACTATTTTCAAGACACACCCTTACATCCAGCTCTATCTACCAAATGCAACAACATCACTTATAATACATTTTAGTATCGCGACAGCAATGTTTGTTTGTGTCACTGCGCACGAGTGTAGTGCAAACGGATAAAATGTTCGCACGCGACGCGACGCGATAAGTGACTGATCTTATGAGCGATGGGACATGCAGCTGTGGGTGAAAATTGTTAAGGACCTTCTTGATACTGGTGCTTTATTTTCAGGAAAACAAAACAAATACTTTATTAGTGGTGGATATACTCGTAATGCAGCTGCACTGTTTTAACTAATGCTTAAATTGGCAGCCGTGGAAAATTTTGACAACACACATGGGAATTTTATTTTTTTAATATGCGTACATTGTTGATAAGACTTCAATGGTTTTTAGTATTTTTAACACATACAGTGTTTTTCTCATTTATATCAGTAACAGTAGCTCAGTTGGTAAGAGCGTTGGCCCGGTTAGCCAAAGGTCGTAGGTCCTACTACCTGTGTGCGAATTTTTGGTTTGTTAACTAAGACTTCAATGGTTTTATTCATATGTTGCTAACTAGTTTATATGCGTTCACTGAGCTGTGTGAGTGAAAATTGACAAGGACCTTCTTGGTACTAGGCCTGTAGCCAAATGGCAATCTTTCTGAAGCGAACTTCACTATCGCCAACGAAATGTCAAAATATGTATGCAACTGTCACGTGATGTTTCGATGGCTTATGTCAGTTTCATTTGTTAGCGATAGCGAACTTCGCTTGAGAATAAATTGCCAATTGGCTACGGGCAGTACGGGCCCTTATTTTTCGGGAAAACAAAAAACATACTTCATGAGCATTTGATTTATACTGCAGCTGCACTGTTTTTGCTACCTTGAATGCTTTAACTGATGCTTAAAATGGCAGCCGTGGAAAATTTTCAATCCTTTGACAACACTTAAGAATTTTGATCTGTTGCTAACCAGTAATGGATGGAACTAGCTGTCACTTAACATTTAAATGTTGATGCCATTATTAGACCCGAGCTCACCAATGTTAAAAAAGCCGGTAAACCTCGATTGACGGTTAACTTGATAACGTTCCCATATCGAATTCCTATCAAATAATGCAAAAACCGACTGATTAAACATGTGTTGGTGAACTCCAGGCTTAGGGTTTATTAGGGTTCCGTGGTCCGACAAGGAACCCTTATAAGATCGTTCAGTCCGTCCATCCTAGTCTGTCACAGCAGAATATCTTCTATGTTTATAGATTGATTTGCATGTAACTTGGTTCGAGGATACTTCACATATAGATCTCATTTTTAAAAATACAAAAAAAATAAAATTACCCCTTTTTAAGGGTACCTCCCCACACATGTAAAGGGTGAATTATTTTTTTGAGTGCATCCCCTTGTGTGGGGTATCGTTGAAAAGGACTATGTAAATAAGGTAGGGTTTCCATACAACACTTTTTTGTCAGCTTTACCATTTGCGAGATATAGCCCGCAAAAGTCGTTTACACGGTCCCCCCCCCCCTGTAATTTCTAAAGTCTTGGACCTATAAACTTCAAATCACTCACGTAAAGAAACAGGCGCGGAAACTCTTATTTAAAATTGTTTCGGGAATCTTGCAATGAATAATTTTGAAATTATAAATAAAATAAAAATATATACTTTTTTTGCCTATACTGTCTAATGTTGTAAGCTAATGGTACGGAACCCTTCGCGCGCGAGTCCGACTCGCACTTGGCTGTTTTTTTATGTTTTGCTGCTAGAATTATACAAGCGCAGTAGGACAGTGCTTGTTTATGTCAGAGAGCACGGCAAACGGATAAAACGGGTACGGCACGCGACGGCACAATGACGGATTGTGTTTACCTAAGCTACAAGTAGCATGTGTAATGTTTAGGGGTTATTTTGTAACATAATATGTTTTTTATGAAAAGACCTTGCCGCAAGGTCAGAAATATCTTTCGACGTTTTTTTTATATATTATTTTTATTTTACCCGTCTCCGGGACGACTAGATGACGATTTATTTGGTGGAGGACTGTATTGCATCTTCGCTTTATTTTTATGCACTAGAACCTTACTTATAATACTATATACCAGTAAAAACTTTGACGGTACGAAGTGTACTGGCCTATATAATAAATTGGAATCATACATTTAATATTTCCTTTCAGATGCTTAATAACCACTGTGAGACCTGGAATTTAAAATTATTTTTTTCCTGCCATACTTCGAGATTTTCGCTTCTATAAATGCAGTAGGCATTGAACCCTGAGTAGTCAATGAGTGCACTATAAATATGCCGCGTATCTTTTATCTTTGTTTCAACTTTTCCACTTGACTTCAACGCTATGCATGTTGTCCCAAAAGGGGAGCCCTAGCAAGGTAAACAGATAAACAGTTTTCAGCACGCGACACCTTTGCTAATCGTAACCTAGGGTTGACCTCGGCTAAACCTGTTTGGAAGTTAACCTTAAACTTTAAACGGTTTCACCTTTACGTTAAATTACAACTTAACTATTTTACATAAACATCTATCCTAGCTTTTTTCTGCTCTGTAGTTGAAATTATGTGAAAATTTGAAGGTTTAAGTATTAGGTTAATTTTGACGTCTGCATTTTACCACCTTTGTCACCCTTTACCCTTACTTTGACTCTGAAGGCGGTCCTGCACGAAATTGAGAAAATTAACGTATTTCTAAATCACTTGTACGATGAGCTGAATTAGTTAAATACATTAAAACAACTTATTTACGTTAGCCTAATCATTGCACAAGGTGCTGTCTTGTTGAGATTGGAAACAAATTCTTTATGATATAATAAACATGACTTGTTGCTAATGATATCTAAGAGCATTTTTTTGAAAACTTGGTGATATTTACGCATGAAACAATAACTTGTACATTAAAATGATTGTTTTGATATTCCGCAGGTCCCAATCTTTTTAATATACACGAATAAAATATAAATATGTAAATATGAACACTTTTCAGTTTTTAACACAAATGTCTGATGGTTTTGCGCATTGCGCAGAACCATTGTTTGTTTGTTGTTTGTTTTACTATTGTTCTAATTAAATCATCAAGTCTAAAACTTTAAAGCAATGGATATAATTACTAATAATAATAAGTTCGATTCTGTTTGAAGATCGTTTAGACTTACTTGACTGGCTTCGCGCTGCACCCCCTTAACTGAACGTCATAAAAGTTTGGTTTTTATTTGTGTTTGTTTATGTCTACTTTGGTCAGTAAGAGGTTATCGCAACTGAGCTTTATCACACATTTAGTAGAACCGCGGCACAATGTCACTGCTGTGGCCCACACCTACCTTTATACATCATTATCATTAAACCTTAAAACAGCCTGAAAATTTACTTAACCAATGTTAACAATAAACCCTTTTTACAATTTGACGACCGTCTTGATGTAGTAGTTTGCGCCCCGGACTTCTAAACCAGGCGGTTGCGGGTTCGAATCCCGCAAGGGGCAAATGTTTGTGTGATGAGCATGAGCATTTGTATGTAAGTCATGGATGTTTATAAATGTATACATATAAGTATGTCTATCCGTTATCCTAGTCACCATAGCACAAGCTCACGCTTAGTTTGGGGCTAGGTAATTGGTGTGTTTGTTGAAACAATTTATTATTTATCCATACTAATATTATAAATGCGAAAGTTTGTATGTTTGTTACCTCCTGACCACTGAACCGATTGAGATGAAATTTGGTGTGGAGACAGTGCGAGACCCTGAAAAGGACATAGGCTACATTTTGTCGCGATATAAAAACATAAAGGGGGTGAAATGGGGGATGAAAGTTTATATGGAAAATCCAACTCTTGCGAGCGAAGTCGCGGGGAACTACTAGTTTATTATAATTCCTGTTTATTGTATTTATGTTGCTTGTTTACTTAGAGATTTATTGTTAGCATCAGTATCAATCAAAATAAACAAGTCGAGAAAACTGATTGATCGCTCGTAGGGGTAAAGAACGGAATGATATACTTTGTACGAGTCTTTCACCACATTTGTGTAGTAACTCTTTGTCAATAATTTTGGTACTTAGTTTTGCACCTTTTGTCACCAAACCACCATATAATAAATTACTAACATAGGCTGGTTCATCTGCCTATTGCATTAATTTTGTAAAAGCTTTTTACCTATCCATTCTATATCTTCTAACTCTATACATTTTCATTCAGCTCGGGAATAAATCCACTGGAAAACATGCTTTCGAATAACAACCACGTAGAAAATGTAAGCTTACTCGTAGCTAGCCCTAGCTTCGGATTAGCTTAATTTTGGACTTTATCTTTCCAGTTTTAGAGTTTTAAATTGTTAGCGATGCGGGGCACATAAAACCTAGTCTAACTTGCACTGCACTTCGCCGGCATTGTTACTCGACTTTGTTGCGTTTTATCGGTCCTGCATTCAAATGTTCATGAAGTCACAGTCTAGGCATGAATTAGTAGAAAAGATATAGGGGTATTTCGATTAAAGCACTTTGAAAATGCATTTAATTAAAATTGATATAAGATTGAATAAAATTAGTCATCAAATTCATGCATATTATAAAATAAAGATGTTCTGGGGCCCAATTCTCACGCCTTCGATATTATATCACATACGATATTTATCGAAAATCATGGCGAAAATCACAAAAAAAATGATGTTACGTATTCTCGAAGTATGAAAATGTCGAATATTTATCACATTTTGTGATATCCGCTATGTTTTTACGATAAATTTTCGTGTGTGATATAATATCGAAAGCGCCCCATTGGGCCTCTGGTCTGATATTGGAATCTTTTAGTGCTTGTGGGTACTTGTTAGAACAATATTTCTCTTTGAATATGACGTGCCGAGTGCGACATATTGTGTGCGTTAGGATTCACATTCATATTTAATTAGAATACTCTTAATTAAGCGTATATGTCATGAACATAAACTTAAGAGCTGGCTCTTGTCGGTGGAGTAAGCGTCGCCTCATTGTAGGTATTTAACATTAATTTCACACACGTTATAAGTACATAAATGAAAGTACTACGTTCAACTACTTACATTCCATGGCTAAAACAACACCGATGAAAAATAAAACAAATGCCGTTCGACGAGGGCCGTTCCATTCGTTTAACATCCACGAGTGCACTATACCTACGCCATAGTGGAATGTGCAAAGGCTCTCATTTTAACGTTGTGCTTTTGGCAACTTTACACGGGCTTGTAGGGTGTCCTTTAAACAATTAAAAGTCAGTCAAGGGCTCTAGTGAACATTTGAAATGAAGGCAAACATTTGCAGTATCGATCCATAGTAATTGATAGCTAGCAGCTGGGTGGAGTTCTGCAGGTTTCGTCTTACACCCATTTTGTATTGCGATCCCGGCAAAGCATTTTCATTTTTAAGTATGTATTACTAAGGGTTCCTTTTAGCAAATTAAAGTTAGTGAAATATTGTCTTTCTCATTTTTAAGGACTGTGTATCAGATTTAATACGTATTTCTATAAACTATAGAAGAAGAGGGAAAATGCTTACATCCAAGACTGGATAACCAAGAGGCCACCATGATGGTGACGATGATTAACTATAGATAGATAAACTCTATTACTACGCTTTACAATATCAAGCCTAAACATTTTACAACTTTTAACTCCATACTATTTACGGGTTTACATTAGGTATAAATAAATAATTCGTTGATTAATTTAATTATTACAGATATCAATTCTTACAAGGCTTAATTTATCACAAGGTGCGGTCTCTTTTACTAAATCTATGTTATTTTACTAGCACTACTGGTTATCAACAGATTATAATTATTAACTTCAGATTTAGCGACAATTTATTTCTCTTAATTGGATTTCAAATCCTTAAAATTGAAAAAAAAACGTGGGTCTCAGATTTATGCAATGTCTACAGGAATAGTTAATCTATGGGGTTTTAGCAATGTGGTGTTAAACATGTAAGTTAGGGAGCTGCTAGAATAAGTATTTCTCTAAGAATAGGGTAGGTCCATGCCACCATCAATCTTTGACGTATTTTTAAGGACAATCAAAACGCAATTCTTATATATATTTTGTATGGGAATAGGTTACACAACGGTGACGTCACGATTTTCCGTGCTCAACAAAAAGTTTTAGCGTCACTAAAAATTTAATATTACAGTAATTAAAAATGATCAATCAAGCTATATCTGAAATGTTGTTTATTTGTGGATAGAGGCATCGTCCCTATTCTCGGTAAGGTTGACGAAAGACATGAACCGCGCAAAAAAGTTGTAAATAAATAATCAGAAACCGAACTCATATAAACCAAAGGTGCCAAGGCAGTCCACATCAGAACCATATTACTTTTAAGGGAAGGGTCAGAAACACATTTCGCGCGGATTAGGACATGATGGATGGCACTCGCTGAGAGCGGAAAGGAAAGGCGTGTTTGAAAACCGGGATTAAGCATTACGCAAATTTGAAACAAGATTAATGGGCGCGGAATGAAATTAAAAATGAATAATGAACAGAATACAGAAATAAGGATCAGAGGCAGATCCTCAAACAGATATTCATTACGAATAAATAGTGAGTGGACGTAAGACGTAAGTGTCTCCTAAACGCTTTAATCACATTAATGCTTATTTAAGATCTAAAGCCGTATAATTTGTGCCCAAATAAGCACAACAGTAGCCCTATATACGTTTATAATGCTAACTCAAAATGCTTTAACGATACATAAATGTCAGGCATGACACATCCTCGGCCACATCGTCGCTTACCATCAGGTGAGATTGCATTGCGGTCAAAAATGTCTGCCTATTAATAATAATAAAAACGTGTGTGTGAGCAACTAAACTTGAAGACCTTATTTGTACATAGCTATTCATAAAGCAGTACTTACAGCAACATTTTTATTTCGTCGTTGCGACTTTAAAACCTCCTATGTGTAAAAATGAACCTTTTGAGAAAATCGATAAAAATCTTCTACTGAAAAAAATCGAAGGAAACAAGCTGCAGCAAAAACTATATGTATTATCTATAGGATTTCCTGCTTTTTAATATGGTATTCCCACTTGAAACGTAAGTAAGTATGGCAAAAAAATATAATAGAAACTGTCAAAGACAACACATGAGAGGTTTCGGTTGCGCTTTTGTAGCACATAAGAACGTTTATCGGTATTGAAAATAAACATTAACGTATTTATGATAATATCTTGTGAAAGGTGGGCCAATTTGTCAGAGCAGAGTCTCAAACATATTTTATTTTATTTTTCTTTCCCTATTCTTTATCATATTACACATATGATATTTTATCATAGTAATGTACCAACTTTTTATATGAGCAAGCTCATGGGAGGTATTAAATTTCGTACACTAGATATTACAATTTGTGAATAATTTGTATTTAGTAAGACTTATACACATGGGAGCTTTTGCATTTCAAAGAGCTCCAAAATTTGAGATGAACTGGTTTAAAAACGCAGTTTTGACTAAAGTGACACATAGGAGTTCTTAAAGTCGCAACGACGAAATTCACAACTTGCGTTTGATGACTGGTTTGATGTAAAGCCAATCTACAAGCTTTATTCATAATTATAAAATAATGTAGGTACACTTGCGATAAAGGTAATGCAAACCCGCATACATAGTGAATGAAGCCACAAGCAAATAAGTCATCATTCGCTTGCCCTGTTCCCATTATATTTGGGGTCGGCGCAGTATGTTTTTCTCTTCCATACAATCCTATCACTCGTCATTGACTCATCCACTCCTTTCACAATCATATCATGCTTTATACAGTCCATCCATCTCTTTCTAGGTCGGCCTCTTCCCTTCCATCCACTAACATTCATACTCATCACTCTTTTTGTCACATGATTCTCCTCTCTTCTCATCACGTGTCCATACCAAGATAAACGGTTTCCCGTCATCTTTTCTGTCACAGGCGCCACTTGCAAACTTCCTCTTATATATTCATTTCTTACTTGGTCCATTCTTGTCACTCCACACATCCATCGCAACATTCTCATCTCCGCTACATGCAGTCGTTTTTCATCCATCTTCTTAACGGCCCAGCATTCCGATCCGTACAGTAAGGCAGGTCTTATGATGGTCTTGTAAATTTTGCCCTTCAACCTTAAGGGCATCCGTGGATCGCATGTTGTTGCTGTGACCTGCCTCCATTTCATCCAACCTGTGTTGATTCGATGTTTAATGTCCCTGTCAATATCGCCGTCATTTTGCACGATAGACCCGAGGTACCGAAAGTCGGAGACTGGTAAGGGCATTCCTGCAAGGGTTATAGGTAAAGGACTGGAGAGACCGCCAAAGTCACAGAACAGATACTCTGTTTTGGTTCTGCTGACTTTAAGGCCAACGTTCTCCAGTCTTTGTCGCCATTCCTCCAGTCTGCTC
Source organism: Pyrausta nigrata (assembly GCA_949316185.1). Lineage (NCBI taxonomy): Eukaryota > Metazoa > Arthropoda > Insecta > Lepidoptera > Crambidae > Pyrausta > Pyrausta nigrata. Next base: position 4,602,656 of record OX438943.1, read on the forward strand.
TGGACCTCAAGAGAGTCTTCGGCAACGAGCACAATGTCGTCGGCAAACAACATGCACCAAGGGGCCTCTTTCTGTATGTCCGATGTCAGGGCATCCAATATCATAAGAAAGAGGTAGGGGCTTAGCGCTGATCCTTGATGCAAGCCTACAGCCACATTGAAACTCGTGGTCGTGCCGACAGCGGACCGGACTTGGGTACTGCATCTGTGGTACATTGCCTTGATCAAACGCAGGTATTTTCCAGGCACTCCTTTCATCTTAAGAGCCCACCACAGGACCTCACGAGGTATTCGGTCATAGGCCTTTTCGAGGTCAACAAACACCATGTGGAGGTTTTTATGCGCACTTCTGTATTTTTCACACATTTGGCGAATGGCGAATATGGCGTCCGTTGTTCCTCGACCAGGCATAAAACCAAATTGGTTCTGTGAAATGACGCTCTCCTCTCTCACTCGTCTCTCAATTACTTTTTCCCACAGTTTCATACTATGTGACATTAGCTTTATTCCCCGATAGTTGTTGCACTCCTGCACGTCTCCTTTATTTTTAAAGATTGGTACCAATAGGCTGTTGCACCAATCATCGGGTATTTTTTCCTCATGCAACAACTTATTGAAGAATAAAGCCAACCACTTCCATCCATCTACTCTTAGCAACTTCCATACTTCGACTGGTATGCCATCAGGCCCCACTGCTTTCCCTCTCTTCATACTATTAACTGCCATTTCCACTTCGTCTACACTCACTTCTCTTACTAATCCAACGTTGGTAGAGACGTTCGGCAGTATGCCGTTCCAGTTATTTTCTTCATTCATCAACTTTTTAAAGTAGTCCTTCCATCGCTCTTTTATTTCATTATCACCCGAGAGAACCTGTCCTGTTTCATCCTTTACGCATTTCATATGTATAATATCTCTAGCTTTCCTTTCTCTAGCCTTAGCAATACGGTAAAGTTGTTTTTGACCTGTAGGGCTATCTAGTGCACGGTAAAGTCCATCTTGCGCTCTCGCCCTTGTTATTGCAACGGCTTTTTTGGCTTTTTTCTTCCATTCTACATATTCGTTCTTCTTTTCTGTTTTTAGAATTTCATCTCCATCTGCTACTCTTTGCCATTCCTTAAATTTAATTTTCTTTTCTTTTAACACAACTTGCACTTCGTTTGACTACCACCATGTATCTCTCTCTATTACCCCTTTTCCTTTCGTCTCGCCTAATATGTCTATTGCCGCTTTTTTAATGCATTCTGCCATTTCTCTCCAACATTCATTTACACACCGTTCTTCCATATCTGCCATTTCTTCAATTTTTTCAAGAATTCGGATTCTAAATTCATTTGCACTTTCTTCCTTGTCTAGCATATGCCATTTTATTCTAGGTGGGACTCGCTCCTTGTTTTTATTTAGTCTTATCTTGTACTTCATTTCCATTATAAGAAGTCTATGCTGTGAGACTAAGTCTTCCCCAGGTATCACTTTACAATCTTTGACGCGGTTGAGGCTATTGCGTCTGACGAGAAAATAGTCGATCTGCGTCTTATGTTGGCCACTTTTGTAAGTGATTAAATGGCAAATCCTTTTTTTGAAACCACAAGCAAATAAGTAAGAAGGATTTATTCTAAAAAACCATAAACTGCTTACTTATTGATTTTTGTACCTTTATTTCACAAAGAAAATGCCAACTAAGTGCTTTATTTAGTTTAGTCTAGAGAAGGTCGGTAATCCCTTCGTTACATTTCAGTGCACTCGCATGTCACAGCCATACAAGTCCCGACTCGACAGCTGTTGTACTTGTACAGTCGACTACACAATTTGTTTCACTTTTGTCAAAGTGCCAAAAGCACTTTATACAACAGTAAACAGTAGGTCCTTTATCTTTAACATCTTTATCAACAAGATAAATCTTATCGGTGGTATAACAAAAAATAAGCAAGCGTTGAACACGAGTCTATTCCAAAGATGGCCGATGTGAAATGAATGGCATTTACAAAAAGAATATCTGCATTGCTGCATTGGTTGAAAACGATGTGTAATTTATTTCAAATTGGCCGTAATAACACCGTTAGTTTTCTTAAATAACTGTTTGTACAAATTAATTTTCATCAATTTGCAAGTAATCCTCAGAATTTAGGGAGCCGCTTTTCCATCCTATTGATACGATATGTCAAAAAAGCTATTTCACAGATAGAGGTAGAACGTCAACAAATTGCAATGATATATCTAGCTTAGAGTCTGCCAAAATAAAAAAAGGAAGCCAGCGCTCTTGTTTTAGAGTTAGACGTCAACTCGCTGTCATTAGACTCTCCCACTTGAGCGAGTTGGCAATTTTTCATTTTACCGACGATAAATATTTTCGGTGTTGACTGTATAGCGCCCGCAATGTAGCGGCTTAACGTCACGTCACCGCCCAGCGGCTTTTGCAGTTATTGGCAGCAGAGTTCGGTTGTTACTGTACTTCCAAGCGACATGTCTATCGGACTGTCTATCTTTATCCCCAAATCCCAGTCAAATTGGCCCAAACAAAACTGGGACACAGCAAAGCTGTCGGCGATGCAGAATTGCAGAAGAACTCTTTTTACGCAACTATAGTCAAGCCAAATGAAGGGTCATGATCTGAGTCATTTATTTTCAGTATTTTCGAGAGCCTTTCAATGAGTAAGAGTTAGATGGAAGTAAGTTAAATACTGCGAGTAGTCAAATTGTGCAATTATTAAAAAGGACGTTGGAGTTAAATCATGTGCCACTATCAAAACCTAAGAAGTATTGTTGGAAAACCTTTTTTTATAATATATAGGTACTGGCTAAGTCTTAAAAACTACGCCATTGAACTGCCAAATATTGTTCAATAATACAGTACAGAGGGACAGAGGGTAGTAACTATGGGGCATAGTCAAGAGAATCAAGAGACGAGCTCATCCATCGCAGAAGCAGATAAATAATACGCTTTATTGCACACCTTATAAAAAAAAACAATGCACATAGAAATATGTACAAAGTAGGTAGTCTTAACGCTAAGAACGACCTCTTTCGTTTTTGAAGTAATGGCCCCTTACCAACCTGCCACTGACCTAAGTCGGTTAACATCTTTACACTGGTATTTACGTCGACACTTATAACGGATAAGAAGAAAGAAAGAAAGAAAATACATTTATTAATGAATGGACATCACATAACACACGAAAACAAACAACGTAACGGGCACGGTTATAAAACAAGAAACACAACAAAATTACAATTTATGTGGGTAAGCCAGTCGGACTGTGCAGTTGTGCGCCTGTGATGTCCATATTAAAAGGGCCCCACTCAGCTTTTAAGTCGTGACCCGCTAGGGGCCCCGACGCTGGTTTTCAGTAGACCCTAGCCGAGTGAGGTCACGGACTGATACGCCAAACATTATTAAAAATAACAATACATATTAATAACAAACAGTAAAAAACTAAATTATAGACAAATATATATATAATGTGTATAAGTGTAAAACAATAAATACAGCACGGACAGATATTCGGATCACTAACTCAGGCAAAACGTAATTATTGCTACGCTCATTATACTTCGTAGTTCGTACCTACAAAACAAGATTCAAAAATCGCTGCGCGGGGCGTTGGCAAGATAAGGCCTATAGCAACGACATATTTATAATCTGTGCCTATAGACAAATTAGCTGCTGTTTATAGCGCACGAGTCATGAAAGGTAACCAGTTAAACATTAGTGTGAATCCACGCCGAACGCCTGTATCTACCTACCTCAAAAGATTTATCAGTGGAATTAATAAATTGACCTTATTGATTTTATTAAAGTGGAAATTAAAATTAGAATGCATATTTAGAATCAGATTTAAACAAAATAATAATGTCATCCACGACAGGTGAGTACCTACAGGACCAAATATTTAAAATCAATATATTGTATACCTACATATAACCTATTAACTCATCAAAATTATTTTACATAGATACCTACATTGTCATCGACGAGCGATCATGGATGGAGTCATCTCGGATGGAGTGTCCGTCACACTGAAAGCCATTTTAGTGCATTTGCAGGGCTCACGTCGGTACTCGAATGTCCAATTCTGTGACGCCACGCTTCGCTGTTCACTGCTCATTCCACGGACCTATTACGTAAGTTGCTCCTGAAGTTCCCAGACTAGGGTTACCAGAGGATTTAGTACGAGTTTTTATTTGATAGCTGCACGCGCTTACCGTCAACTGAGTGACAAAATTTTCTATAAACAAAAAAAACTAAATCAAAATCGGTTCATCCGATCGGGAGCTACGATGCCACAGACAGACACACACATACACACACACACTCACACACACATACACGTCAAACTTATAACACCCGGTCGTTTTTGCGTCGGGGGTTAAAAACTGGTTTCACTTGCGGAATTGGTAGTCGCCCTACCAATTCCGCAAACATTCGTCTCGCGGACAGTGGTGAGCGCGTAAAAAAACTCGCGATAAGCCCTCAGACCTGTTTCATATACCTAACTAAATACACAGTATTTCTCTCTCATTATTACATTACCAAATTTGACTGCAAAGAACAAAGAACTGCAATGAAAGCCTCGTGACCAACTCGGGTCACGCGTCTTCGAGAGCATAAAAAAAGATTCCGACAAATTGAGAACCTCCTCCTTTTTTAGTCTGTTTAAAATAATAATACTCGTAGAGCATTTTAAGTGCCCAGAGAATGTCCCGTAATTGGCTTCTTATCCCGTTTTTTATTGTCCTGTATTCCAAACACCCTATATTTTTATTGAAAGTTAAATACAAAAGTTATTGCGGCCTAAAAATTATTTTTTTCTATATTTCACGCGTAGTACACTGTTCCAAGGACCAGAAAGTTATAAGCTTGCATCTGGGAACCCTAGACTCTACTACCCCAGTCGAATTGACTTGGAAATACCAAGGCAAGTTTTAGCACCCCTAGTAACCCCTAACCTCAGAAGACTGTCAGAACCGTAAATTGCCTTTTGAAAAGAGCGAACGCGACAATTTTCGACGTTCCAAGAGGACCTAACTCAATTTCCTTGCATAATAAATTTTGAAATGGGTAAAAATCTATTTTTACTTATTTAAAAATATTACGTAAGGGAGACGAGATTGATGTCTATTGCAATGTAAATTAACTCTATTCTTCAGAAAGAGGTTCTTAGATTGATATTTATAGGAATAATTGGGTATGTATTTAAATAATATTCTGTTAAATAAAAATAGGTGACAGTCTCACAAAGCATCAACAATAATCTACCAATTTATATAATATGGTTGATAGGTTTAATATTCATCAGGTATTATATTACATTTTAACACTATAACCTACTGCTTTCGCAAAAATAAAACGGGGCAATCGAACTCGCGCCAATGATAATATTTTTGTTATTCAGAACATAGCCTTCAACCAGCTAAGCGACAACAAAATTCTGCTGTAAGTAAGCTGTAAAAACACAACCATCAAAAACGCATCAGGTGCACTCAAAGGACAAAGGGCGTATACGGCATGTGAAAACAAGGGCACTCAATAGCAAGGGCCCTCCGCCGCTTACAGCCGTTGGGAGGAGTGCGCGGGTTAATTTACCGGGGTAATGGGAAATGGACAGCTGATTAATTTTATGCCGTATGTCAGTCAGTAGGTTGATGTACACAGTTCGTAATCTGATTATCTTAGTGAGAAACAGATTTAAATTTGACTGATGACTGTATGAGACCTACATAGTCTTCGTTTCGTAAGTAGGCTCTTGGCAATAATTTAAAACTGTTGTAAACAGTTGCATAAATATTTTATAAGTTTTCTGTGTGTTGATGCAGTAGATGAGTAGAGGAGAGGTTAGTTTTCAGAACGATGATACGACTATTAGTTTGATGTTGTCTTATTTTATCTCGTCCACAACTTTCCGCCATTCTCCTTTATCCCCCTAGGACTAAAGGATCACAGAGGGGTGTCAAGCCAAGCAATTACTCTTTAAACTACAGCAACATCCCATCTAAGTTAATGGTGAGCTCCCCATTAACGGCTTTGAGGGCGGTTCGTAACGTTTGTACATAAACGGTACTTTGCCGCAGCACTTAGGTATCTGAAGCCTATTGGATGCTACGACAAATGCTACAGTGCACTGGTCTATATGTGCATTTGCTATAGCGGGTTCAGTACCAGTCACCCTGTATAGCCTATGTCACTTCTACATTGAGGGAATTTCTGACAGGTTTTTTTTTAATTTTTTTTGATGTTGATAGATACGACAAATGCTACAGTGCAGCATTGCTACGAAAGACTAGCTACAGCTACGAAGCTACTTACTTATTTTTTTATCAAAGAGCGTAGCGCTTTTAAGTAAATGAATGACAGCAAATCTGTCAAAATTCGTTTAAAGATTGTGTCCCAGTAGATGCTTTTTGAACACAGCTGTGCTGTACTCATATATCACAGACTTTTTTACATTTTTTCAATGAGGTTATATTCAAAAATGATAAGTTACATCGGTATTTTTTGCTTAAGTAGATGAAACGATTATAAGACATGTTATATCATGGTCCGACACCGGACAATATACATAAGTATTTCCGTGAGTGTTTCCGCTACTTAATCACGTCCTTTTTTCCTGTATTTTTTCTGTCTCTTGGGAAATAGCTTACTATTCAGTGTTTTATCTAAATAAACGGTAGCTATTCGTTTTCCTACAGCGTATTGTAAAAGATCAATGGCCCAGACTGTAAAGAGGTGCCGATAGAGACGGATGAGACGATTCATCTTGCTCACGCCTCTTTAGTCTATAAATTTTTTCATGTTAATCAGTTGAACCTTATATGATCAATATCAAAGTACCTAATACGAGTACTTAATTGCATTTAAAGTCCCTATTTTTTCAAATGTCCTGATATCAGTTTAATGTATTTTTAATTTGAAATGGGTTTGCTTTGACTCTAGACTAAGCCAGACGTGGCGTAGACCGAGCCAGATGTGGCGATATATCCACAGGTATGTTTGATATATGGTTCTAACTGGTATTTACCTGAAATGTGGAGCAGTCTCCAACATCATTGCTCATTGTACATATTTCTATGTACATCGCTTTGTAATTTCTGATACAAGTAAATAAGTAGGATGTGAAATATAATAGAGAAATTCAGATATCTAGTTTATCTTTATATATATTTGTTATGTGTCAATATTAGTCGAAAATACTTTGACATTTGTTGGTATCTGACTGTATTTCTTAAATTAAAACGATTAAAATAACTGTCTTTTTTTCAATAAACATTCTTCTTTTATTGAATCTCAAATAGTGGGTCATTCAACTAGTCATACTAATATTGTTTGTTTTTATATGAAAACTTGAGTTGACAATTGCTACTCTGAGACATTATTCTATTATTGTACGTTTCCTGTGTTTTATCATACACTCTAAGCAATACCTTTGTTATTTATAAACAAAGGCATTGCTTAGAGTGTATGATAAAATAGCACATCAATGACGCAATAAGTATTAAGTAAACTATTTAATAATAGCTTCAACATGTTATTACATAAATAATTCCCATAAAATATAAGTTATTCTCCATAACTGCCTACCTTGCTCAACAAAACAACGACGTAAACCTCTCTCCCCGACGAACAAAGAAGAAAACAAAATTACGTTAGTAAAACTGCTTTTTAATAACCTTTGTCGATCCCGGCAGAAATAGACTGTTAGCTGTTAGGTCGGGCCATAACTCAATTACGGGCTGCGACGAGAGGCGTTTACATACACCCGCTTAAAACCGATAAAATACGGGCTTTTGTGTTAGAAATTGTTTAACTAGAAGACAGTAAAAAGACCGATTCAGGATGGATTTCTAGTATCTTTTCACCTTTATGAAAATATTTCGATTTGTAAATGATCAAAAGGAAATTCCCTCGACCGCGTTTCCCTCTAAGTTGCTGTAGAGCTGTTGACAATCTTATCTTTTTTTCAAATGGAAATAAGCAATATCATATTATTTATTTTGTGTATCAATTTACCAGCAATCTATCACTGTGACAAATACTGACTTAAAGACACCACAAAATTACAATAAATTGTCACCAAAAACTTCTTTAATAATATTCAAGAATACCAAATTTAATACTAAAACTAAGCTGTTATTTACATTTACAAGTTATCCCAAATAAGTCTTTACATAAATTATGCTAACTCCAGTTATCAACACTCGATCCAACTGTAAGTCTTGCCACCTACCTGCATTTGCAAATATAATTTCACAGATAAATAATTTCAGAGACAAAACAGTCCTCTCATAATTATTGAAGTAGGCACTATACTCCGGTATTCTCATTACTGAATTCTTAAATTGTGTTCGGGTCAAGGGCCTGAACAACGAGTGGAAATGAAAGGCCTTGGTTGGAGGGCCAGAAAAGGCAGGAGTCCCTCAGGAGGGCTGGCAGCGCTCCATGTGAAGAGCTCTCCTCTTTAGGCTTGTTCACTTCGTATGCACTTACGTCGATTCCGACTGTACGAGTATTGTGGTCCCGCATTGATTTGTGGAGCCAAACGTGATTGTTTTTGTAGTGTTATTCACGCAAAGACATAGACTTTAATCCTACCCGTGTGCGAATTTTTGGTTTCTTATTATTATTTGCGAGTACTTCTGAAGAACTCCAGGAGATGCTTGAAGATCTAAGCAAGGCAAGCCTCAAGGTTGGACTGGAAACGAATAGGTCTAAAACAAAAATAATGACTTATAGTGCTAAGCGAAAGGTAGTTATCGGGGACAGGGAAATGCAATACGTCGATGAATACATCTACTTGGGACAGCTAGTCTCCTTCAACAACAGGCAAGACTGGTTTCCAGTTCTAGATGGTCTTCCGTAGACGCCAGAAAAAGAAGAAAAAACGTATATACGTGTTTTATAATCTAGGTCATTTATTTAGCCTGTCAAGCCACAAGCAACCTAGGTTAGCTATCTTTTGAATTCTTTATCATCTTGTTCTACACGTCTTAGTTATTTGACTCACTATTTAGACATTTATAACATTACATCTATTATGAGATCCATTATAACTTTGTTGAAAGAATACTTGCCTCAAGGAATAACGTTAAGAAAGACTGTATAACCGTCTAAATATTAATGAGAAAATGCAATGAATTTATAACGAGGGAAGCCTTTTTTGAAGATCATACGGAAGGACTTATAACACGGATCCACAAATCCCTATTAAATATTTATTACTTCTGCAGTGAGGTATAACGTGTACATAACCCGACGTTTTCAGAGAGTGAGCAAATAAAAAAAACATGTCATAAAAAATGCATCACTTTAATGGACGCATCATATAACATACGCGTGAGCTATAGTTAGACGAGTCTACTCTGATTCACTTACTGTCGTTATGGTATATGTTGGGAGTGCTCTACCATTTATCAGTGTCGCATAGTATGGAGACGACACAAAAGGTTTATATTGCACTATCATGTGGATATAAAAAAAGTGTACCATGTTAATCCTAGGTTAAATACAAATATCTAATACATTATTTAGCCTCTTATAAAATAGGGAGAACTCCCAGCGTGACCAAGAAAGGATAGAAGCGTTTAAAATATAGTGCTGAAGGCGAATGGAGAAAATAAGCTAGAGAGACGGAAAAGAAGATCAATGACGTTTTGGGGATTGTTGAAGAAGTTCAATTGTATAGTATTGGCGCAAATTTAACAGCTGGATAAGTTGGAAATGAGAAGGAGCATTAAATAGAAAAAATACCGGTGTTATATCGTTATCTTATTAGTGGATTTTAGCCCCAAACTCACTCACAGCTTACGCCTACTGGAGGCTGTCGTTCAGCTGTTGCAGGCGCATTAGCCTCTTAAATAATACATTGCCACTTATTTCGTAGCTTTCCCCATGATAAAGGGGCGACATTTTTATATATTTTTCTAAGAAAATATTATCAAAGCATGTGGTTGATTTTTTTTATGTCAATGGATTTTTAAAAGATATACTTCTGTATGTATTCATGTATTGATCATTTATACATACATCTTGTACAGTCAGCATCAAAATTATCTGACTTTAGTACTTTGATTAAGTAAGAATTTTCTAGCGTTACGATTTAGCCACTCGTAGATATAAATTCATTGTGATAAAGTACTGAAATGTTAAGCTAAATGGAATGCTAGATGTGTGTAAATTGTGTTTGAATGAGTCGAAAACTGTAGATTGATGGTTCTAAAAATACCCCTAGCCACAGTTTAGGTCAGTGGAGTAGTAAAATGTAGGTTTTGGAATCTACGGCTAACGTGTTTGTTCAGTAAGGACACCAAATCTGCTGAATCAATTTTGATACGCCTCGCATACTATAGTTTGGGCATTTACAACCGGCGATGTTTCATTTCAATACGTTAAGTAGGTACATCAGGTACAGCTAAGGGTCACCTCTCTTTACCATACAATACGACATAGTACAAATAAGACAGGCACAGAGTCACGTAAAGTTCTTCAATAAAAACTTAATCTAGGTTTGCTAGATAACATCGTAAGTACCATCACATCCCTAGATCTCTACCTAGAAATCATGGAGTCTTATCCTATCTCACTTTCTCTATATAAGAATCCCAAGTGTAACTTAAAAATCATTCCTATATGTATTCGCCCTGTATACAACGAAACGTGAGCAAAATACGAGCTGAACGAAGTTACCTCGATTTTATTACATTAAAACGGCACAAATTCGCTCATCACCAGTAGCAATTAGTAACGTTTATTCGAAGCGCTGTCGAAGGGTTTTTGTAAGGGCGGCACGTGTCACTTCAAACGTATTAACTCTATATGAATGTTTTATGTAAGTATTTTGTAGAATTTCTAAAACGAGACGGCCAATTATAGACATTTCTCAAACATCCCGGCATTAACAATGTTTGCCTCCTCTCTTTGTAGGGAGGAGAATAAGGGACGAGCTTAAAAATAAAAAGAATTTCACTGAAAAAAGTTTACTGGGAGAATGTCCTAATTTTCTTATATCTCATTAATGTTTGTTGTGCTTTCTTGCAAAACATTTCCAGATAAATAACAGAACTCGTCGATTATCGTAATTAATAAATCTGTTCCTTTTTTAATTAACGAAATTTCATTCTGACCTGACTGCAGCGTATTCGAAAAGGAAGACGATGCTTTTGTACCGTTACTTTACCACCACTTTGGTAAGATATTAATCAAAGTATTAAGAACAACAATTGAATTGGAGTGAATTCAGTAACGAATACCTACTTAAGAAAACCTTTTTACGTTTGTATTTAACAGTAAAATATTTAACTGCAAAAACAATTTATTTACAGGAAATACGTATCTTGAAAAACATTTCCCATCTCAAATTCAAAATAAATCTTTTAGGCAATCCATTTGGAGATAAATAAAGCAAAAAGTTGCGTTTGGGGTGAATATAGCTTTCTACAATCTCATTTGGACGTCACATTAGAATGGGCTTTCAGCGGAGAAACGTCAAGTATTCCGAAAAAGCAGGGACGAGTGAATGGAGGCTTATCGGTATAGCGCAACTGGATTCAGTAGGCTCGGTTTCAGAAAGGACGAAGGCCGTAACAATAGTGCACAGCTCTGTATCCTGTTAGGTTATTAACTTTTACACAATAGAGACTCTTTTTAGGAGTCTCCGAATGCTGAAATTATATTGACTGTATTATTTATCGATATTTTTTTTTTGTTAAAGCGACATGTGTGAAGCTTTTCACGCAATATGTTAGTGGAAACCTGATTATGTTCTATGCCAAATTCTCAAATAGTGTCCATATTTTAGTACCATTTAAAAAGATTGATACGAGCTCTCTTTGTAGGTACTAAGCTATTTCTCTTGTACCTGTTTTCTAACTTGAGGCATATGTTAGCGCACAGAACGTAAGTAATCCTTAAGCGAGCCACACGCCTAGCATGTAGCTACATAGCGAAAATACTTATAGCGTTTTACCACTCACAGCTCCATACATATTTTCGATAGCCATAATATTATTACTTAATACTTTTTGGTACCAAAATATTAGTTTTAAGCACTAAGTCATCCCGTTGTTTGGTATTTTTGGTGCTTAATAAATACTTTTTCTTTCTTTAATAGTAAGCCTACTGTGTTTTTTTTATTGTAGTCCGGGGCGAGTGAATGGAGGCATTCTGCCTCCTGTGACCTTCCGGAAATTAAAGCAGTGAGGCCGTGTCGACATGTTCCGATTTTACAATTGACCCGCTAAGAGATTGTAATATCCGGCTTTGCACGAAGCCTGTAAATAATGCTGGTAATGTTTTGTAAAAATAAATTGTTATTAAGGGCCGAAAGTTTAAGTTAAAGCTTATTGTTACAACAATTTTGTGGAAACAGTCTTCTTTACGTCTTGGTGTAGTGGTTCGCGCCACGGACTTCTAAACCAGTCGGTTGCGGGTTCGAATCCCGCAAGGGGCAAATGTTTGTGTGATGAGCACGAGCATTTGTACCTAAGTCATGGATGTTTATAAATGTATATAAGTATGTCTATCCGTTATCCTAGTTACCATATCACAAGGCTAGGTAATTGGTGTTTGTTAAAACAATTTATTTATTTATTTTGTCTGAATTATAACTATTCACTAGACAGATATGCGCCGATAGGACAGTCGACTTAAAAGGCTTTTTCACTGCAACAAAAATACCTAAAGCCGAAATGAGAACCACCTTTTTTTTGGAGTGGGGAATTTTTTTCGCCAGAATACAATGTTAAGGAAGACAATAGACGCTCGCGCTTCTTTTAAATGTTTTCAAACGTACCCAAAAAGTAGGACTTGTGGTTCTGGCACCTACCAACATCGCGCACCGGCCAACGAATATTTTGTTTCCGTGCCTAATTCGACGGTAGCATATTTTCTCTATGCTGATACATTACGGTCACGGTATGGAACGGTGTGGATAGAATGTACAGACCTAAATCTACTACAACCCCGTACAACTTATTTACATTTAGATAAGAGTGTTATTTTGGCTGTAAATTAAAAAAAAACTTTTTTTTTTGCACCGCACACTTTTTATTTCTGCTTAGCCCAAAGGTATGGCTCAATAAAGCTTAAATAAATAAAACTTATTTTTATTGTAATGGTCTATCTATAATAATGTTTCTACTTCAATAGCGTTAAAGGGTGGTTCCCATCAGCGCTCGCGAAAGCATTGATTCCTAATTAATGGGAAAACTTGAGAAGCGTGGTGATTTGATTCGGCCCTAATGAGCCGTGCGCCGCTGATGACGGGAGCGCTAAACGAATCTGTGAGCATAATATGATTTGATACTAAAGTTATAATATAATATGTTTTCCAGTTCCAAGACCTAATGATATTGTAAAGACAAAAGATTTTATAGACAGACTCCATTATCAGTACGTGGCAAAACTTCATAGGATTTCAGACGTGTGTAGTATAAATTCATGAAAAACATTTATCTATAGTACTTGCAACTCTTGCAAGGAGCTTCAGGACAATTGCAGATGGGCTAGTGCTCAAAAAGAATTCAATTCAGATGTAGCCATGAGTAAGGACTAGTTTTTGTCTAAAACTTTTCTAATTCCCATACATTCTAAGCCAACTTGCTATTTTTTTCAGTTTTACTCGTATCTACCTATTTACAGTCAATTGAATCTGTTCTCCAGAAAAGTGTAAAAAGTTCTATTCATTTTTTTTTTTTTGGGTTTATTGTATTTTAGTTTGTAATCGATATAATAAGCTGTTATTAAGAACTCGCTTTGAGAGGTTTTATTTTAAATAGTATACAATTCATGGTAAAATTAGGGCTTGTTTTATTTATTTGCTAAAATATTCACCTAAAATATTGCCATAGCATAAATCGTAATCATTTACCTATTTTTACAATTACCAACACACAAATTAACGAGAAACATCGTTTATTCCAAATGGCAAACAATGCCAAATCAATTTAGTAATCTTATTAAAAATATCTTACCTTTTATCACGCCTCCGCAACGCCTAACCTAACCTCCACATTCCTTAGGAAAGTCAAACAAATACTAATTAAAAGACACTGGTATACTCAAAGATTATTTAGATATGTAGCATGCTATTTTATTGATATTTTAGAGGTACAGTCGGTGGAAAAAGGAGATCGGCGAGATTCGCACAAACGTGGTGGCGAGACCGCGTCGCGAGGGGCACTGACCAAGCTGCCTGCGCCGCGCCGCCCTTGCAGAGACTACGCGAAACCTGAAAGAGTTGGTTTGTCGCAGAGGGGTGAGTCGGCTGAAATTAGCTTTTCGATAATGGTATTATTGACCTCACTGTTTGACACAATCTTTTTCACGATCAATATTTAAATAAGACCTATTTACTGGTGGATATCTTCTACCGCATGGTATAATATTCCGATTGTGTACTACATGCAGTACACATCTATTGTTTAACTATTGTATCCTTTTTGCGGACAGAGAACGTGTTAACAGAATACATTATAATTAAAAGAAAATCAACATTTTTAGATCATAATAAATTTTAGCTAAGCTTGTTATCAAGTTGCTGAATGTTTTTTTATTGATTAGTTCGTTCAAGATGGGTAGTTAACCCAGACCATTATCATTTTACCGTTTTTAAATTATTTTCTGAGCAGGTATTTGAATATAATCACACGGAGTGAAGTGAGGTATAGACACGGTTTAAAATATGATAATAATAGCCTATTATATAATAATAGGTCTATAGATATGGACCTTTTACTAGGTAGACCTAGTAAAACTTAGTCACTCTTGCCATAAAGAGACTCAGATCGTATTCTTTATGGAAGATATTAGCAGACACGATCATAGGCATAAAACCATCCTCACGCATACGTGTAGTGGCTTGTCTACAGATACCTTCGCTTTGCCCCCGGCAGGGCGGGCGGCTGTATTCGATACGGGAAGCGCTCGCCCTTCGCAGACCTTTGTTTGCGTCTAGCGCCACAGCCTGCTCATTCAATTTGCTTTGTATACACGTTTTTGATCATTCGATTTCCACAATCTGCACTCTTCCTAACTTTCTGGTCCATTTAGGTCGAGATTTATTTAGCTCTGAGCTGCATTCGAGTGAGATAAGTTTGAATATGAGTATTAAAGTAAGTCATCGTAACATGCTAGCTATGAGTTGTCACGATTTATGCTGAACAGGGACCTTTTGGCACATTATGCGTAACAATGTTAATGAATTTAGGACTGCTAAATAATCATTTTATTTCATTATAATCATAAATAAAGAATTTATCACTTCGTGATTTGGTTGTGTTGTGTCGACATACATAATATTTTTCGAACCACTAAGGAAAGAATAATATGGGATTACTTACTAATGTAGGTACTTCGCCTTTGTGTAGACCAACTAACTTCAGAATAAACATACATATTTTTTCATTTACAAGAAACAAAAACTGATGTGAATGTTTAATAATCCAAATATTATAACACTAGTTAACTCTTGTTAGATTTTATTCCCAGATTGGGGTCCCTCTTATTCTAACTCAAAGGCGACCATAATCCGCAAAGTGTAAACTCATTTCTTGCATGACGTTTCCAATTCTATCTTCATCGGCGAAACATCTGCACAAAACACATTCTGTTGGTCTAACTAATGATAGGGTGTTTAGCATGAAGCTTGGTACTGCACTGACGCGGACACACAGGGCAGTCAAATTTCAACCTACTCTTTATCAGTTAAAGTTCAATATCATTTGGGATATTGAGACCGATTTGTGTATGTCGATGTGCTGCTTTGTACCTACCGGCTGTAATCAACGGTGGACGAAAAATGAGCAAATGGACAACAAAGGAGATCCCAACAATGTTTAGAATAGGGCTGTCAAACGTCTTATTTCCTTGAATGTTAAGACAACAATAGCTCAGCATATTTCCAAGAAAATACTTTTCTAAGTATTTTTGAGGAGTATTATTAGAAAACGGCATTCTTGAACTGATTTTTCTACTAGTATTAAACCTATTTCTTATTTGTCCCAGTAATAAAATAATAAGAATTTATTGCTCATTTATTCTTAAAAACTTGCAAAATAATTGCTTAAGTTATAAAAATATAATAATTTATTGCTCGTCATTACAGAGTTATAAATATTTCTTAACTTATGTTCGGTTTTACTCAGATTTGACTTAAATTAAAGTACTTATGGAAAGTATGTAGGTATCCAATCTAGGAATATGGGTACCGATGTTGTTGCTGTAAATATTAAAAATGGCAACAAATAAGCAAACCTTTTGGCCAAGCTTCTTTATCTATCAGTTAGATCTATACTAATATTACAAAGAAGTTTGTAAGTGTTAAGTTTGTAAGTAAGAAGTAATCTCTGAAACTACCAACCGATTTTGAAAGCTACTTATTCCTGATTAACAAACTAAATATTTTACCCATGCGAAGCAGGGAAGAACCCATGCTTGCCCTAAAAACGCCGCAAGCAGGTATTTTACCCGACTTCGGAAGGAGGGTTATGTTTTTGAGAGTATGTATAATTGTTTTGCACGCCCTACAGCGCCCTACGGCCAAACGGCTGGACAGTTTTTGACATATGAGGTGTCATTGAATTCGTCAAATTGTGGCAGTGACATAGGTTATATACATTTTAAAAATGGCACTCACAAATGGAAACAAAGGGGGAGGGGGGTTGTTTTTTCCTGACCATAGCAATATGGGTATCAAATGAAAGCCAGTAAAAAGACCATTTTAAAAATTTTATAATTTGGCAGACGGGTGTTTTGTTTTTTCAATAATTATGTTTGCTTGTTTATAATTTGGCAGCCCTAACGCTAAAGCTCCCGATCTGAATGGTTTGTGGTGGGTGGTCTGAACTCGTAGGTATTCATTATCTTCATTAACAACCCACCTCTATCTCAATAGCATCAAGAGATTCAGATCTTTAAATTGCCAATAGTTTAATAACCTGGAATAACAG
This sequence comes from Pyrausta nigrata, assembly GCA_949316185.1. Classification (NCBI taxonomy): domain Eukaryota; kingdom Metazoa; phylum Arthropoda; class Insecta; order Lepidoptera; family Crambidae; genus Pyrausta; species Pyrausta nigrata. Next base: position 4,619,593 of record OX438943.1, read on the forward strand.
ATTCCTTAACAGTTATGATGTTACACAAGACGTGAATCAAGCGTAATAACACTATTCTAGTTATATGATAGGTCGAAATGTTATTGTAGCGACTACTACAATGAAGAAAACTATGGTAAGCTCTGCTATATAAGACTATATAAGACAACGTTGCTACCAAATGCTACGGAGCGCTACGAACGTAACGTAATCGTAACACTCCATAATTCCAATACGTTTGCTATGAATGAGTGTATAGTTACGAAAAAAAATTATGCCACTGTTTTCTTTTTTATTTTGCTATTCACATACCAATTTTGTCTTATTAATGAAATCAATTAAACGCCAAACCATTAAAAAAATGCGGACTTGTCTCTTGTGTTGTATTATTTGCATATAACATAGTTATAAGTACGTTACAGTTATATACGCACATAAAAGTGGCTTTAACACATTTAACACCCATTTCGTTAACAACATTGCCAAATAAATTCTGATTTGTAAGCGACCGATATTGTTACATCATAACACCGTGTTCCGGCGCGTGACGCTAAACTTCCTACAATAACTGTCAGCCTTAATAACGTGATTCAAAGGGATCCTGCGGGACGATTCACCATTATAGACTGTAAGCAACTGTAATAAGTTTGAAATTAAGTTTTGAGTAGGGTATTGCGATCAATTTCGGGAGCGCGTGCAAAACAAGTGGCCATCAGGCTTCACAACGTTTTGGTAACTGACCAACTTCTACTTTGCGACTATTATCCTTTGAGCAAGTTTATGTTTTGAGCTATAATGCCATAAAGGTGCTTTTAGTTATTGTTATAGAAAAGTTTGATGAACATTGATTTCTTGCCGCTTTGAGATTCTTCACGCGTTCGAGAGCTTTCGTTTTCTAAGCTCCAATAATTACTACTTTTTTATATGAAAAATAAATGAAGTTAAGCTCTTGAAGTGTAGTAACTTAAAAAAACATAATATGACAGTTATGATGAATTACTAAAGTATTCGACACACAGTATATCACACAAAATCATAATTGTGGCGTATAATTGTACTTTAAAAAAAATAAAAATAGTGTAGCGATGTAAAAACATTATCATTAAATAATATAAAATATCCGATGTCATATGGTATCGCTATCAGCAAAACCGCCAGCAAAAAATATTCGGATTTTTTACCGTTTTGCATACAAAGCATTTTGAAGCTTACTGTTGCGGACAACAGCGCCACGGGAATTTAGTGTCGTGTAGTGGCTAATGACATGCACCACTTTGGCAAAAATAAAACGCACCGACCGTACGTGAGTGCATATATTTAAATAAATCGCTAGTTGTTTAGTAAAAAATTTAGAAACTTCTAGATTTTATCGCATATTTTAACAAATACGTGTATGTTGGACTGCGGGATTGAGTTGGCTTCGCTATATTTGAGGCCAATAAATCACATGCTAGTAGTGAAAACCTAGTAAATTCTAGACATTAGTAGTCGACAACAAAGGTATTTGTTAAAATATTTTGACAAATACCTTAGTTGTCGACAGCCACGTACTGATTTGGCTTCGCTATATGTAAGGACAAATAAATACTTTATCGAAGTTATTTGCAGTTCCTAGCTGCCATAATTCATCTGATTATTAGATAGTACCTAGCGTAAAACTGGCACTGGCATCATTGCCAATAAATTATTTTGTTTCATAAAAATACTCGAAAGTTATTTCCAGAGTTTTTTTTTATGAATTCTTTTCTTATACAGTTGTAAAACAATAAACGTGATGTGCTGACAAACATTTTCCAAATTCCCATTGCAAATCTCAGAATCGATGGTAGTTAACAAGTCGCTCAATGCTCGCTGCATCCAATTTAAACTTATGTTAGGTGTAGGTCCGTTCTACCTAAGTATAACCACAGATATTAAAACACACTAGTGTATAACGAACAACGAGATTAGGTACCTAGACGATAAAGGTATTTCTTGGAGACGTAAGTAACTATTATATAATTTGTGGCGAAAGAAAAACTCTCTTGTGTGAAATAATTTGCAAAAACAACTTATCACACGTTTTATCGCATATTTTCCGTCGCCAAGCGTTAAAAACAAACAAGTGCATACAAAGAGCGCTCGATAATCGAGCTCAAGCTGATACATCAGCAATCTAGAGCCATTTGGTAGCTCTAGTCACTACTTCAGCTCAACGGCGGTTAATGGATGTCTGGTATGCGAATGTCTTGCTAAACGACATTACTCCTCCTATGCTGATAAGTACCATTCTTCTTGAATGTAATGTACTTGACATGTTTGCTTTCACATGTTATTTTTAGTATCTGGGCGACCGAGATTTGCTCGGTTACTACTAAATAATAAAAAAACCTTTATAAATCGTTACGAAAGAAAAACGCATGACAACTAGAAAACACGCGTTTTCCCAAACATAACACTAACCTAGATCGATTTTTCAACCCCGATAATAACATACTAAATTTTAGGAAGATCTTTAGAGCCGTTTTCGAGATCACAAATATAAATAAATTGCTCGTTTAAAGGTAAAAGATTTTATATCTTTCCACTTGGTGCTTCACTTTTCAACTGTCGGTCGCTACAACATGGGTATGAACTAGGGTAACGTAGCAGTTATATAATAATGGTAAATAATATAGATACACGTTTTTTATACGTTTGCTTTACTGACTGCCTACTGAAGCTTGGCACATCAATACTAATGAAGGAGCGTTAACCACAGTTAATGATTAGATTCACAGTATCTAGTCCCTATTTTACATCAGTCTCCCCGCGCCAACTAGACAGTTTAGTGGACTGAAACCAAAATGCAATTCGTCCATCCCCAAATAATTGTATGTACTGTGCACTTGTGTGCCTCCATAAGTGCACAAATATGTCGGCAGCCGAAACCGCCCAAACCGCACATTGCAATGTGCATACAGATTAGTGTGCAGGCGGCCATGACACGTCGCAGCCGGTATATCATTTCACCCTGTATATAAGTTGCTAGACAGACCAACGAATAGATGGGTGTCCCAACAAGAGCGTGCCAGACTGACACCGGAGATAACTTAGCCATAGACCTTTTAAATAAAAATAACTTGGCTTTAATAAAAGTCTAATGGTTTGTAAGATTATGCGACTGTTTTGGATTTTTCTTGTATGAACAATACAAGTAAGGGGCATTATCTCCCAAAGAATGACACTTTTACTAGTCATGTTATTTGATATAACGGTGGCTATCTGGCTATGGCCAAGCTATCTTGAGCGCCAGTTTGGCGTGCTATTTTTGGACAAAAAGTAGCATTATTTTTAGGAGATATTGCTAAGGACTTTTTAAGTCAATCTGAAAACATACAAGATAAACCTTACACATATACTCTACATAAATGTTAGCTGAGGTCTCGAGGGCCTATCAGTCCTGGCAGTCAAGTCGGCAGCAGCAGTCAATGTTTTGTGTACCAGTATTTTAATCCATGATGATCACGTTACTATAAATTGATACATTTCTAGATTATATTGCAAAAGATTCAAAAAAACGAACCGGGCAAGTGCGAGTTGGAGTAGTGCACTGCGGGTTTCGTACACGGAAAAGTTTTTTTTCTACGATGTAACCACAAAGCAGATTTCGGACTTTTCCTTTACTTGCGCTATGTCTTTTTTGCCAAATTCTAGCTGGTTCTAAGGTTGGTTCGCTTTAACATTCACAGCTCCAAGGGACTGCAACTATAAGTATTAGATGCTAATTTCAACCCGATACCTCCAAACGTTCCTGAGAAAAAGGGTCTTGGCAGATGGACAACAAAGTGGTCCTATAAGTAGGAACCTTTATCACTTTGTTGTTAATTTTTTTCACTTTTTCCTTTTGAGGTACGGGACACTAAAAATACCACGAAAGCTGTGATATAACAAATGTTTGGGGTGTTTGAAGCTATGTTACTCGTATTACTGGTATTACGAACCAGTATGTCCGACAAATCTATCCATTTCAATCTAAATTGAAAATCATCTCCAAAATCCGAATACAATCGTTTTTTGTGGGATTCTTTTTCACAAATTTTAATATAACAAAAAGGATGCACCACAACAGCTAGAAGCGGGTAACTACAATAGTAGTTACTCGCCACGTTACAATACGTACAAGAAAATATTGAAAGTATCGCATAAGGGCATGCTTCCGTTGCATTCTGCTGCAAATTCGCTGCGAGTGCGACACTGCATTTCCACCAGCTACGTGTCAAATTTCCATTTTGCCGTAAATTAAAAGTGCTGTACGTATTCCTCTGAAATTTTTCCTTTACGAGTTAAATCAACTGGTTGCATGAAGTTTAAATTTTTAGTCTGAAATAAGCTTACGGAAAACCAGCACTCATACCTATTATCAGGGATACCAATCCCAACCTTTAGGTACAATGATCGGTGGCGAAATAGTATTAGCTTAAAAACTGTACATTTCACCCTTTAGATTCGTTTTCTGGCAAGCTTGGCATGCTTCACCGCGTAAGCTTGGCTTAAGTGAGTAAACTTAACTTAGTAATAGCTTATGATATTTTTTTAAATTACTAAATGAGTGATGCCGTTTTTTGGCGGTCACACGTTCATAGTTCCTAACCCATTCAATAAACAGCTTTGAAATTGACTTTAAATGATTCTCTGTTTATTAATCTACACAGGCATAGTTTTAAATATAAAATAAGGCTCACAGATATTTTTAAATAATATTTTACCGCCAAAAACGGGAGCAAAACCGGTGTCTCCGCGCGTCCCAACGACCTCGCGCTCAGTTCAACTACTAATATCTTTATTGTCTGTAGTGTTATGTACACATACCATATGTCAATTTTTTTTTAAATAAGTCAAGATTGATCATTTAAAAAACCAGTATTGATATCGTTTAAACAGAAAGTGTTAGAAAATATTTTGTCTCGGTCACACGATTGTGGTAGATTGGTGAACGCGACATAAAAAGGCACATAGCTTCAAAGAGCGTCAACTTTTAGACACGCTTAATGGCTCTACGGAAACTTTAGTTTCATTACAGCATCATTAGAGGACAAATGCCTTTCTTATCGCTATGATACAGAAAATATAGGCACAAAAATTCATCAACTTTTTTCTGGCAACCTTTTGAAGAAACCCTTCATGGTTAAATATTAAAGACAATAGAATGATTTAGATGTAAGTGTTGAATATTCAGTATAAAACCCTTTTCCAATTTCTTTGTCCGCTTTTTAGTTTTTATATTTGTCAAGAAACAACTAGTACATTTTTGAAAATGTAAAATTTACGTTACTTTTGTGGCATGGTTTTCGTGGACATTTGACCACGAAGGTTATTTTTCACTACACGTAAGGTTACTAAGGTCTATTTATGCCGTCCTAATTTACTTCTATATCAGTCTGTAAATGTTTTTAAATAATCATGTTAACGTTTTCTCCCAAAATTATTAACAAACGATAGTTTGAGTAGGTACAAGCATGACTTTTTCTTATATTTATCTATTTTAGTCAACTATGGTTGATATGTCTAATTGATTGAACCCTGATGTTCTACTAAGTAAATAAATGGTTGGCTTATCAATTTATCGACGTCAATAAGGAAAGTTCAACATAGAATTCATATACGAATAACTTGATAAAAAAATGCCCTTGATTTTATGTAAGCACAGGTGGAATAAAAAGGATTTGGCATAACCAATACATCACACGGAAACTGTGATCTACAGTTTTAGACGACAGGAGTAGGTTTACCTGGAACAAGTGATTTATTTAGGTAGATTCACTTTGGCTGGATAAAGTCCGAAAAACTACGCGAGGGCATTTATTATTTAAAATTTTGGGCCAAGTATAAGCCACCTCGACCAGTGATTGGTCTATTGTAGCAGCCCTTTTGATTATAACTTACTACTTATACCCGTTGAATCCAGGAATTGCCAGGTTTTTCGGGGATTGAGTTCTGTTATCTCTTCAGGGTGCATTTTATGCTGCCCTAAAGGGATACTTCTTTTGCTCATAAGCGGTCCGCACGAGCAGAGTATGTGCATTGCCGTTTCTTCTGCTGAGTGGCAGAAACGGCACATTGCGTCCTCGGTCAACTTCATGGTTGTCATGTGTTTGTTGAGTTTGCAGTGATCCGTCAGTATTCTGGTCAAAGCACATGTTTTATATCTTTTGAGCTTTAGCAGTTCTTCAGATACTTTGTTATTATACCTTTGTATGAGCGCTTTATAGTGTTCTTGTCCTGGTACGGACTTCCACAACTCAATAGCCTCTTGTTTACAAAGGGAAGTTCTTACTTCCCTTTGTAAACAAGAAACAAGTGTAAACAAGTGTAGTGGCTCTTTGCTTGGTAATACCACAGAACGGTTCTGGGCCGATTTGTGGGTCGTCGGCTCCTTCTCTGGTTAGCTCGTCTGCTACTTCCTTACTGACTATGTTAGAATGCCCTGGCGCCGTAAGTGTTACTTTATTGGAGTCACCCAGGGCATTTAGGTATCTGTTGCATGTTTGAACTTGTTTTGAGTTTAGTTCAAAGAATTCTAGAGCCAGCAGTGCTGCTTGGCCATCCGAGTTGATGTAAATGTGTTGGTTACGAAGCCTCCTTTCCAAATTTATCTCCGCGCATTTGTTGATTGCAAAGACTTCGGCTTGGAAGATAGAGGACTCCGTGCCCAGGTTAACGCTAACCTTGAGCTTGGGCCTCTCTCCGTATACCCCACTCCCTACATCAGATCCTTTCTTGGATCCATCTGTATACCAGACGCGACTTCCTTCTTTGAAGATCACTTGGCCCTCTAGCCATTTGTCCCTTGACGGAATGTTTACTGAATACATCTTGTGGAAGTCGTATTCTGTGTCTATGTCGTCGTTGTGCATGCTAAAGGGTATGTGTTTAAGGACTGCTTCCTTAAGTTTTGTTAGTGTCTAAGAGGCCCATCTGGTTTTTGTGTGGGTGCATATTCTGTATATACACTGCTTGGCTTCCTTTTGTACCTGCATATGTAGTGGTATACGGTCTAGCAGTGCATTCACCGCTGCCCCTGGTGTTGTTAGCAGAGCTCCTCGCGAAGGCATTATGACCCAAATACTTTAGTGCTTGAAATCGAACGTCTACAACCAATCCGAAACATGGTCTCTTACTATGGGCGTTATAAAAAAAGTTTAAGGACGAACAACGAGCTATGTCCGGTGTTTGTCCACTGGATTGAATTGAAGAGGTACGTAGACGAACTAAGGTTACAGTAAGAAATATATCCCTGTAGATCACTAGGCTCAACTGGCAATGGTCAGGGCACAGTGCAGAAAGGTTCTTGATTAGATACCATTTGGCCAAGAACGTAGCGTAGGGCGTCCACCAGCAAGATTGACAGACGACCCTGCAAAGGTCACATGATCGCACTGGATACAGGCCGCTTGTAGCCGTGCACGTTGGAAGTCTTTGGGGTAGGCATATATTTATCAGTGGACGTCCTACGTCAGATTATGTCGTTGATATGCATGTGTGCAAAAGCATTTAGTACATAAGCTTTACTTCGTTGTTAAAGCGGAACTATTTAAAGGTTAAGAGATTTAATTATTAATGCTTTTTATACTCTGAACTATGAAAAAACTATTACTTGTCGTAAAAGCAAATATACTTTAAATTATTTAGGTTTTATTTGAAATAATTTTATGTAATAAAATAGAACTTTGCTGTGAAAAATACGTTTCGTAACTTTCGTGGAGTCATAAATAACTTTCGTGGGTACAAAAATTTCAAAATGAAATATCGGAATAAATAACAAACCGATTTATTTAATTCCAACAGAAGCGCGCTGTGTGCTAGCCGTACTACCTAAATACTAACGAATGAATCGTCATTCGTCGCATCGATTAATTATTCGTTCGCTGCCTGTCGTGTGCGCAATTTCTAGCTCTTCCGCGCGTCCAGCACACAGTCACACACGCGCCTAGAAGGTAATATAGATTATCATTCGATTGGCAATTACTATTCGATTTTTTTTCGAACAATCGCCCATCGCTAGGCATATCTATCAGCCGCACTCGCTCAGCGAGTCAAGCTAGAGTATTGGGCGCAGTTTTTTGGCTTTCAGCCGGAGCAGCGCTCACAGTCAGCTGGTGAAATTGGATGCACGTACGCGATTCATGAATACCTACCGCTGTTACTCGATCTGTCCCCATATCCTTGGTGTCTGTGAATAAATATTGTCTATTCAGCTCATTCGCAACTGACCTAGTTTAAGGATTTCTTGGCTCTTGACGTCAAACTCAAAATTCAGGCTTGTCGGCAGCGACCGGGACAATCGCTGATAGTAATGATGTTGACTAAAGGTAAAATGTTTTGAAAGAATTAATAGCTTTATGTTCAATATTCTTTTTTTTTTAAGGAACTTGATACCTACTTATTGGTCACTGCTTTAAGTACCTGCTACAGATAGCCTTACTCAACATAGATCGGGGTTTGTCAAGAATAAGTCGATTTAAAGCTTAATGATTCGGCAAACTAGACTAGCTTGACTAGTTTCGTAGTAGTGGTGGATATAAAAGGATGCGATAGCGATTGCCTCTAAACATTCTGCCGGGAATAGGTCCTTTGACGTGAGGTGCACATGGGCAGCCGTCTCGATTGCTGTCTAAACTATTATTTACACAGAAGAAGGTATTTCAGGATTCCAGGAATGGTTACGGCCAAACGACGTAAGTGCTTCCAACGTGGATTGATCAAACAACATGACCGAAAACAATTATTTGATCGTAGTAAACAATTATTTGACGACCGTCTTGGTGTAGTAGTTCGCGCACCGGACTACTTAACCAGGTAGTTACGGGTTCGAATCCCGCAAGGGGCAAATGTTTGTGTGATGAGCACGAGCATTTGTACCTAAGTCATGGATGTTTATATTTAAGTATTTCTATCCGTTATCCTAGTCACCATAGCACAAGCTCACCAATTACCTAGCTCACGGGGCTAGGCTAGGTAATTGGTGTGTTTGTTAAAACTTTTTTTTTATAGTAATTTTAATTACTATAAAAAAAAAGATATATATTCGATTAAATAATTGTTTTGTAATTACATAGGTACATTGATGTAATTTCAACACAATCAAAAAAAAATAAGAAAGTAGGTAAAGACTTCGTTCTTCCAAGCTTAGTGGGAATAATCTCTGCGATTATTTACCAGTGACTGAAGTAGGTAGATACAGATCTTGTACATAATAAAGATACTTAGTGGAACTACAAAATTCGGGTATCTTTTGACAGATTACTCCTTACCATACCATAAGAGCTAGGCTCTTGGTAATAGAGTGATTGCCAAATTTTTGTGCTGCTGCTATAAATAGAACATGGAACTAGTAAATAAATTCTTTTTTCTCCTTAACTTGTACTCTGGTTTACAATCACGATACCTACTACCATCTCCTATACGTATAGCTATCGGTCTAAGAATGAACCCCACACAGCGGTCGAGAAGCCAAAGTCGCGTTTCGTAGGATATTAAAAAGCGAGGAAGGCTGAGAATTGATTAGCTCAAGATGACAGCACCCGAAGCCATACAGCCGGCGGTACACGCTTAATTAAAAATATCGATTAAATTGGTACTATTATGAATCCACAGAATACATGTAGTGTAAGTACTAACTTTGAATAATTTGGGAGGCTATTCAATATTTTATAGACAAAATCACCTATTAGCAGACAAATATAGTGTGGCTTCCAACTTTATTGTACGACTACAACACGACAAAACAAGACGAAATAAAATACAGAATTCTGTGCTCTAATTAATTATGGTAGATCGTAAAGGTTGGGTTATTACTGATTAGTCAGTTTCAAGAACACGATAGTTTCTTTTTTCATAGATTCTAGGTATGTTTTGCATTTTCGTTATGCAATTTCTAAACTTATGCAATAAAGAGGTGCTTCATAGAATCACAAAAATCAAAGACAGTAGTTTTCCATATTGGAGTACCTAGATATACCTAGTATTGGTTCTCCACAGCTGGGCAATAATTGGCTGTGGCTGGTATCTCTACAGCTCTTATTGTCAATGATTATTCTGTGCATGTAATATACTAATCAACACTGTCTAGGGATATTTTGGATATAATAATATACTATGTTTTGTATATCCCTAAACAATGTTTATGTGTGTATATTAACCAAGATGTAAATCATAGTCGCTTTTAGACTTACGTCGCTTACTACTTGCGCTACGTAGTTCTTCAACTACCCCATTGCTTCAGCTTTTATCATTTTAATAAAACTGGTTTTAACTTGATCTTACATGACATGTAAATCCTTCACTCGCTTGTTTCCGGACCCCACCACGGTTCACGAGACCCTTTGAATAACGAGCTCGCGCCATAAACAATCCATCTCATCAATTATATTTACGATTTGGGGGTAATAGGGAAACACAAATTGGGTAGGACAAGTCTTTGGTGCATTCAAAATCTCGTTCGACAAACTATTTAAATGTTTGTTAAAACTTTAGTTAGAAATTGTGGCAAATTCCATACTCTTGACTTCACGGCGCAGAGAGAAAAATAAGTACCTATTTATTTAAGACAGCTTATGAAACACTTGGATGGGATAATAAAACTCATTCCCCCAAAAAATTGGCGATTCATGGATTTAACTGGGTTATTAAAATAAAACTATAAATTTCGAAAATCCCCAATGCAAAAAAGAAAACCGCCTAAACCGATTTTTCATATCGCACCTTCCTAGTCAAGCCCTTTCATTTGAAACGAATTTACTGTGTGAAAAAAATTGCAATTCCCCATTTTGTGGTGGCGGCCATCTTGGATTTGAAATTTGTCATAGTGTATAGTATTTTAATAGTCAAAGCCTTTCATTTGATACCAATAATGAGGGAGTTGTAAAAAAATATGCAATCCGCCATTTTATGGCGGCGGCCATCTTGGACCGATTTTTACCAAACATGGCAAGAACACTCGGTATAAAATTATTTATAACATAAAAAAAATAAACAAAAATATGGGTTCATCCGTTTGGGAGCTAATACCACAGACAGATTCATAGACAGAAACGTTAAACTTATAACACCCTCTCTTTTTTCCTCATGGGTTAATAATTGTAAGCTTTAAAAAAAGGGCTGCCACAGTTTCATATGATACAGGGTGACCTCCCTTCTCCATACATAGGAGAAATGAGAAACCACGATTACTGGACGGCGATAGGAGTAAGTGTATGAGTCAGTGTATCATCGAGTAAACAATAATAATAATACCCTTACTCGATCATAATTACTTACTTCAAATTTCGAATACAGTGGCATATCTTAACAGTGATTAGCCGACTGCGCGGGCGATATTATGTGCACAAGTGTGTGCGCAATATACAGGTGCACTCTCTGCCCTTGTACTCTCATAATTCGGTGAGACGGCAGTCCGACATGACCGTAGAGAGATCAGGCGCAAGAACAACAGCTTTCCGAAGCACGGGGTGTTAACACCACCAACTTCCTGACTCCGGAGCGGTGTCTGAGTTTTTTCAAGACAGAAAAACCCAACACTTTCGGCCCGACCCGGGATTCGAATCCGGGACCTCGTGGATAGTACCCAGCGTGCTGACCACTATACCAACGAGGCAGTCAAAAATTACTAGGTACTCAATACTGAAACATTTGGTTGTTTTCAAAGTTCTTTCAGCTTATAGACATTTACAGGTATGTACATGTACGAGTATGACTACATAATACCGATTCTAGTCAAAGTGGTATAACGTGGAAGGGATTCTAACTGTTTGCCAGGAAAGACATAATCTCATTTCTAATTTGTTTCTTTTTTATCTGAATAGCGACCGAGTAGTCACGTACACGTGGATAAAAGTTACGAGTACCTACTTGTTCATATCTATAGACTCGTAAACTTTTCTTTTTTCATGGAAAATCGAAGAAAACGTGCTCGGTTCGCTTTTTCCTTGTAAGTACCTACCTACTTCTTGTTTGTGGGGAAAAATATCAGCTGGTACTACGTATATTTTTGGTATGTGAATCCTAAAGAAGTTTATATGGAAGTAGGTACTTATATGCGCATCGTTATTGAATATATAAAAAGGAAAACTAACTTAACGACTGACTGACTGATTGACTGACTCACTGGTTGACCGAATGACATATCAACGCGTAGAACAAACTATTGGGATTAGCAACTTGAAATATTGCACCATGCTTCCTTTTAAAGTGTAGGTGAGCACTAAGGACTTTTGCAAATTCATCCCTTAAGAAGGGATAAAAAGAGGGTGGGTTAAGTTACTTCGTAATTTTTCATATATAATATATAGAAATAAGGAATAAAATATTTCAGGATTTCGAAAATTACCCCTTTATAGGGGGTTATAATGAGGGTTGAAGTTTGTATGGAAAATTCGACATTTGCGCGGACGAAGTCGCGGGTATCGGCTAGTTTTTTCTTATATGTTCAATAATCAGTACAGTACATTTAGAACCTTTGAGGAAAATAACAAAGAGAAACCTTTCATATTGTTTTAATATGCTTCATAGTTTCATAGCACTTTCTTTGTTCTGTCTAGAGCACTGACTCACTGTTGTGTTGACGTTCTACTTCGCTGGAAAGGGTGAGTTATTCTACAAGGTCGAATAATTGTGACTCAGTATTCACAACTGAAACATTACCCCCGTTATTCCAAAAACTTAGTACCGGGTTTAAGACAGGACTAAGCTATTAGCGAGCCAATTAGAAAAGCGTTTCTCTATTAGGTTATGTCACGAATGTGTCATTCATTCCTCTGTTGTTGGCTAATATTTAGACCTATTTTAAACCTGGTCTAATTTTTTTGTAATAACACCGTACGTGTTTTCTCGATAATGTCAAAATAAAACAACCTTTGTAATGAAAATCGTTTTTCGGTTCTTGTACGGACAACAGAACGTTAAAGTGACATCAAGTTCAGTCTCTCTTTCTCTGTCAAACAAACGAAAAAAGACGGACTATTATAAATTAGGAACGTCAGACTTAACACCTGTCAGTTTCTAAAAAAATTACAGACTCCATCGACAGTTTAGTAGAAATGTCTTTCGATGACGACAAAAAAAAACGAAAACACACAAACACTTGTAAAAATAAGTACGTTAAAAATCCTGTCACTTAATTTGACTCTTCTAAATTATTGTAGTCTGTCTCTTTCCATTTGTCTAGCAGAGAAAGAGATTTCGATATAACATTTATAGTCTGACTAGTGGTACCCCGCAACTTCGCCCGCAAGAGTTGGTTTTTCCATATAAACTTTCATCTCCCATTTCACCCCCTTAATGTTTTTATATGGCGACGAAATGTAGCCTATGTCGTTTCCAGGGTCTCGAACTGTCTCCACACCAAATTTCATCTCAATCAGTTCAGTGGTTTAAGAGCCAAGAGATAACAGACAGACAGACAGACACACTTTCGCATTTATAGTATTAGTATGGATGTGCTAGCCACTATACTACGAGTGTAACAACGTCAAATTAAATGTAATGTTAATAACCCGAAGGTACACTGAAATCGATTTGTTAAATGGAATCTCTTCTGCAATAAAGTCTTGCTTTGTTAGACAAAGGTCTGTTCCGAACGGTTTAACTCGGCAATTAACTATTGTCTTTAGTCCTTTCTAGAAAATGATGCTTTTAAGATATGTTAAGGCAAGTTTCTTGCAGTTTTTGCCTTGATGATTTCACTAAAATTCATAAGTAAGGTATCCTTTATATTATTTAAATAAATAATAAAAATGTAACCATTTATAAAACTATAAGTGCAGCATTCATGAAAACTATTTAAAAAAAGCTAAAAGTACTGGGGCAGGCAGACGCAGATACGATATTCTTCTCATTTATTTATTGATTTATTATTTATTTACCCATGGTATATTACAGTGCAGAGTGTATTTATAATATCTGTGATGCAGGACACCAAGGCACACAAGGTTACACATAAATGATTTGCAATCAAAAATCAGTAATACTAATAACATTAATTAAAAAGAGAGAACAATATTGGTACTTAATTTAGAATAAATATTATGTCAAAACTCAATAACATTATTATCCCAAATGTCACACATGCAAATTAACCAAGTATATTATAGTGTCATAGCTATTAGATAAAATTTTATTGATAATTCTGATGATAGTTAAGCGTGTTAGAAACACAACGCAGTAAGCTAGAGGAAACTAAAGTGTACTCAATTACTGTATAACAAAGTTACAAAGCATGCTAATGAAGCTGGATGCAAGTCACAACTTAATATTCTGTTCTGCCACCGTTTAACCGGATATGTAGTTTAATTTCGTACACCTAACTAGTGTAACTACTATTCGAAACTTCTCACTTCCTATGAACAATAGCTGCACATCAGATTTCACATTTCTGTAGCATTACAACTGCATAAGATCCCAGAGTGTTTACCTTGACGTGCTAATGTCGTCCGTAGGTTACATGGTAAGATTTAGAAACAGAAATGCTTGTGTGGTCCAATGATAGTGTATTGACAAAAGAGGACGATATGTCAACCTTTACTGCACGGCGATTCGAATTGGATGCGAAACGCACACGATGACATGTTCAATGTGTACTAACCCAATTCTTTCAATTTGATGCAGGGTTCCGTAGTCCTGATAAGGAACCCTTATAGTTTCGTCATGACCGTCTGTCTGTCCGAGGTTTTGCTAAGAGACCGTTAGTACTGAAAGCTGTAATTTTGTAGGCGTATGTGTATACCAATTACGCCGACAAAGTGGTAGAATAAAATTTTGGAAAATATTTTTTTTAGGGTAGCTTCCCTACACGTGAAGTGGGGATGTTTTTTTTTCATTGTCTGGGTTTGATTAGGTATCCTTTAGTTAGTCTTTTATCATGAGTTAGGGTTTTCTAATACTATTTTTTTAAATTGACTGTGTTTTAGATACGAGAATAGCTTCTGGAGCTTCAAATGTACTCGTTACAATTATAAAATTGCTTCCTTCGCCACATTAACTCGGTAATTTCCCACAAAACACGGCCTGTGTGAAATATGAAACACATTTATAGGCTGCAAAATTACTGGCGAGCATAGTGAATTAAGCTTCAGCTCGGTAAATATTTAGTTACAGAATAAGAAAATGCAGAAGATCCACTTCTGTGGTTTTGAAAATGAATGCACACCACACGGCCCTACACAAACTTACCCTGATCTGTCAAAATTATGCAAACTGTACATTGACCAGCACATAAGACTACACTTTTTCTTTCAAAACAAGTCCCTATTACAACTGCATAAGATGCGCAGTGTTTACCTTGACGTGCTGTCATTCATACCTAATTCATTTTTGTTAGTCCGAATCTTGACTAACTGCTCTAGATGTGTGACCGCAGTTATAAAAAAGACTAACACTGTAGGTAATTGTTTCAAAACTTCTAAAGTACAGTCGGCAGCACGTCTGGTATCCCATGTGAACTGCGAAAACAGCTTTTATCACGTAAGGAATAGAGGCGGTCTCAATCGAAGTGGAGTAGTTCGACGTGCGGCTGAGCGTGTGTACCTACTTACAGCACATAGTGGTCCTTGTAAGTGAGATGTGTACCAGACCTTGTACGAGTAATTGGGATGTGTATAATTTTCCGAACTACCTTATTAAGTTCGGAAATTATAGATTTGAAAAATATTGTCGCATGGAGTGAAAAAACCAGATACGCACTGTGGTTATATGCTGAAGATAATGAACCTTTTGGTGCTTTACCTACTTGTCCAGTAGGTACTCGTACTTCCAGAAGTTGGGCATTAAGAACAACTCTACGCTTCCGTGTCCAATTATATTTTTGTTACAGGTCCCAGGGGCTTCTGATTTTATTTTCTTTGTGGGTAATAGCCGCATATACGCTTCGCTGTCGATCAGTGCTCGCTTTTAAATATTGATCGGTGAAACTATATGTATGTAGTTAATAGGATAGATAATAAGATTGCAGCAACTGATATGGAAATAAAACATCAATTTGCAAAAAATTTGTGCGTTGTCATTTTGCCATGGCTTCATCAATTTCCTAGAGTACATTACGAATCGTGAAAAATGACGGATAAGCCTTAAACAAGGATCCATGTCTTTAAATTTGTGGGACGGATCGACTTATTCGTTCCGGTTCGGAAGTTTATCAAAGACTGAACTCTGAATCACGAATCAACCAATGTAAACATCAATTTGGATATTTTCACGAATCGTGAAAAATCATGATATGCAATAAGTCCATCTGTCATGACGCACCGTGTTTCTTGACTAATCGTCAATGACAGATCCCGTGTGAATGAGCCCTTATACTTACTACTCAGGTAGGTATTGTGAGTTTTATTAAAGTAAGTAGATAGGGCCTATTAGAACGCATTCTAGCATTACGTCTCTAGCCTTAATACCTACCCTAATTTCAATTTTCTGCGTGAAATAAATTCTACTGCTGATTACCTACCACCTTAAGTAAGTTAGTATTAAGTTCTCCACCAATGACTTTATTTTATCACCGCGTTAGGTGCTAAACTTAGTTGGACCTAAATTAAACTGGAGCTCAAAGTTTAATTTAGGTAATCTGTCTGGTAGCCCCCGCGGTTCACTGACCGACCTTGCCAATGTCGCGTGGACATTGTCTGGGGAATCAATAATTCACACTCTGAATACAACCCCAACGAAAATGAATACAGTTGCTCTATTTTCATGGAGTGTGTAAAGAGGCTTGTTACTCTAAAGTACTGTTAGGTACTATAGCACAAAGTGGTGCGCCTTCAATTGAACGCGTAATAGAACTTTAAAATACCTACTTTTCTTCGTGTAAAAAACTTCATATAGAAATCATCAAATGGAGACATCACCGTCATATTCAGAGGGTGGCGTATTGTCATCATATAGGTACACATATTTATTGGCCGCTGGCAATCATCAAACCAAACGGCGGAAGTGTCCACATTTACAAATAATACATATGTAACGATCGATCAGTAATATAGATTTACCATATCAGGTAACAAGTTTATTTTTTATTGTCCAATTCGGTATGTAGGTAAAGTAAAAAAACCTATGGTAATGTCAAAACCATTTGAGATTTTATGCCCATAATCACTATCCAGTTACTTGTACCACCTAAAATTGAAAGATGGGGGATTATTGTCACAAGTTTACATTTTCAATTATTAATTACAAAATACCTACTGAATAAAAAGTCAAAATTCTCAAATTCTTTTCTTAATTTAATCTTTACTTCAAGAAAAATATATAAAACATATACCTACCTTAAAAATTATTTTACATACCGAATTCCGCAAGTAAATATTACACTCAACATCATCGTATAAACTTAGAATAATAACACCGTATAAATAGGACATGCCCCGAGTAGCTCAATATCTTTGGAAAATGATTTAGCTATGGAGCTTTCTAACGAATTAGTTGTTTATCTCCGAAAGTTTTGAAACTAAAGTAAGCCCACTGTACTATCTATCTATGGAATAAAACGGAGGCTCTTTATTGTTGTCTAGAAAGTTAAATGAAGGTCTCACGGCCGGACGAGAACAGAATATTCAGCAGGGACCCCATTCAAATGAAAAGCGGATGTGGAAGCAGGGTCCGCTTTGTTGTATTGTAGATATACTTACTCTACAATTTCGCAATAGGTAGTACAAAAAACTAAACCATTGACTTTGTAAAGCAATTTCAGCTTGAAATAACACTTGAAGACACGATTGTTTTTTTATTTAATTTTTTTTATTTAATAGGCAGACATTTGACCGCAATCTCACCTGATGGTAAGCGACGATGCGGCCGATGATGGGACATGTCTGTCTAGAGCAGCCTATTCACGCTTTTCCTTAAGGAATCCAAATCGTAGTGTTTAGGGAACACTTCAGCTGGCAACGAATTCTACTCTCTAGCCGTACGCAAGAGGAACGAAGATTTAAAACGTTTGGTGCGTATTAGTGGTATAATTTAACGAAAGAAGAGTATAAGAGAAGATGACTGGAACCGAAGCCTGACTTCTAGATAAACTCCTTGACTTCGGCGACCTATCGGCTATCCCAACCGACTTTAGCCAACTGCGCAGGAGATATTACAGTACATCAAATTGTTTAATTCAAATTGAATTGTTTGTTTTAACACTGTCGCCACACAACAAGATTAATTTCAGAAGATAAACTAGTACTTTACAAAAGATTTGGACGCAAATAATCCATACTAATATTATAAATGCGAAAGTGTGTCTGTCTGAGTGTGTTACCTCTTGACGCTTAAGCCACTGAACCGATTGAGATGAAATTTGGTATGGAGACAGTTCGAGACCCTGGAAATGACATAGGCTACATTTTGTTGCGATATAAAAACATTAAGAGGGTGAAATGGGGGATGAAAGTTTATATGGAAAATCCAACTCTTGCGGGCGAAGTCGCGGGGAACCACTAGTAATTTATAATTTTATACATAATCATGTTTTATAATATCTGTAAGTTGCCTGTAAATATTTATTACCTTGAATGAAAGAATGAATTGATATTTATGAAAAAAACATAGAAATAATGGTTCTAGCTAGACCTTTAACTACATCACATGTGGCCTGTGAACAATATTAATCAAGCACTGTCACAGATCTCCGCAATGTCAGGGCAGAGACGCACTTTAGAAAAAAAAACTTGCTGTAAAAAGAGTTGGAAAATAGTAATAAGATGAATATTTAAACGCCTTCTCCAAATCAAATATGTATTTGAATGGCAGGGTAGGCACTACCAGTATAATAAGTATTATTATACTTTTCAGAGGATACCCAATTACTTTTCATTACCATCAAGATACGTGTACGTATTGAATCTATCAATAATGTTAATGCTATCGAACTAACATACAGGGGGCATAAAATCTTCTAAATAAATTTAAATGCTTGAATAATTATATTCTGCAAAATGTTTATGACTGAAGTCTTCATTTTTCAACCAGTAGATTAAAAAATATATTCTTTTAACTGGGTGCAGTGAAACAGGATTAGATGTTTTTCCCTGTGTAACATTATTAAATCCAATAATATTCGTACGTATCAAAGCAACCTGTAGATAAACTTGATTCATCCCAAAGGTTGTATTGAACGTCAACTTTTTACGATGTAATTTTGCAAAGTTGTGATAGTAAAAAAGGTCGAAGAATATCTTGAAAGGGTCAGGCAGGCACTCTACTATCTAGAATAGCAACTTAACGACTTTTTAAAAAGTTTTGCTATGTTTTTATTGAGTTTCATCCTCGTTGTATTTCTCTCACTTTTATTGGTAAAAGCAAACTTTAAAACTTGAAGATTTTACTTCCTGAGCAATTTCAACTAGTAGGTAAGTTATCTATTAAATATGAAACAAGTTTAACATTTATTTTAAGTGATATTCCAACGCTATGCGTTATTTATTGATAAATTGTGCTAGCATATGTAGTTTTATGTGCACTATTTAGTAATGTTGCCGCAAAATCGATTGTACATCGATTATTAATCGATTGTGTAAATGGGGCCCAAATAATCTAACAATCGATATGACAATCGATAGTATCGATATAATCGATAATATCGATTCCTATTTTTATCCTATATAATCGATTAATCGATTATACTGCGTAGTCAAATACAATATTATCGATATAATCGATAGTATCGATATCAAGTTTTGAAGCAATACTATCGATGCAATCGATGATATCGATCTAATCGATTTAATTGACCTATCGGCTTAGATAGTATTGCTAACCAGCACTTACCCTTTCTCTTGGTCATGATGTCTTCTAGAGTGTCCTTGATAATTAAATAGGTACATGAACTTTACTGCGGTTTCAATAATGTTGTGTTCTATCCTTCAGTACATATCTAAGAAGACATAATATTAATGTCGATTATATCTAAAAATAATTGTAGATTAATCGATTGCAACATAATAATCGATACAATCGATAGTATTGGCTTGATTCCAGTATCGATTTAATCGATTAAATTGATAGTATTGTCTAATATAAACAATTATAATCTAATAATTGTAAGTAATCGATTTTATTGTCCTAAAATTTATATCGATATTATCGATTTGATCGATACTATCGATAGTCCAATCGATTTTTAGATTATTTAGGGTGGACACAATCGATTCATCGATAATCAATTATCCGGCAACACTACTATTTAGGTGATTACAGTAAAGAAAACATTATTCATTTATTTCTACGTAGTATTATTTACATCACATACCTCTAAGTATAGTTGCATAATACATGCATGTGTGTTTTCTTGCCAACTTTACTTAAACGAAGATAAGATATTAAACGAAGATAATTTGTCTTATAATCGACCTAATTAATACAATACACAAAAACATTCTTTGTGAAAAGAAATAGCAAATCTGAGTTGTCTAGGTTGTGTGCTCCTAATTAAACATAACTTGATCCTGAGATAATGGGGTTTCTTCAACAATTCCCGAGTAATTTTATCACGCGGCTTATTAAAGAAATGTCGGGGTTTGATTTAATTTTGCGACGCTTTTGGCGGAGATATTTTTTCGTTCGAAACGGGGAATTTAATTTGGTTCGTCTCTTATAATACCTCAACATGTTTTCAATAATGTACGATCAAAAATTTGTGCGTATTGTGGATAAATTATTTATATATATACAAACTACAAAATATAAAAGCAAAGGTCATGATATCTAAATTGGTACTAAGAAATTATAAGAGCATTGTTAGTACTACATTACTCTTTATGAATCGCCCCGCACAAAGTCATATGCAGGGGCTAAGCCCTAAGTAGGGCTTAAGTCTTTGCACGGGGGAATGTATTTTATTTTATTTTTGGCGCAACTGGGTTAGGAAGGCAAAGGGAAGCGCTTCCTACCGACCGGTTGTTTATCTATATGTAGTCAAGCTCGTGCTAAATCTTACATATCGCGGTTTGTGTTGTATGGAGCGGGCTATCAGCGCCATCTAGCCTGTAGGAGCCGAGTCAGGGCGTCGCGTCTTGAAGTTGCTTGCTAGTGTTAGCGACAGTGGTAAGAGTCGCTACACCACTCCCCCCGAAGAACCGGAGGTTGATTGAGCCAGGGTGGTTGAGAGCTCAGCAGTCTGTGCGTAGTGAGCTTGCAAGTGCCAGTGCTTGTTGAGTCCACAATGTGCCGGGATGAGCATGCGCGATGTCCACGGTGAGTTGGGATGGGCATGCGTAATGTCCACGGCGAGTCGGGATGCGCGATGTCCACGGTGAGTCGGGATGAGTGCGCGATGTCCACACGATGAGTCGGGATGTACATGCGTGATATCCACAGTGAGTCGGGATGAGCATGTGTGATTTCCACGATGCGTGCAGGAGAGCTCGAAGTCCAACATATTTAACAATTTTCGACAATCGAGTAGAAGAAGAAGAGAAGGAAAAGAAGAAGAGTAAGACCATTAACAAGTTCTATATTATACTTACCTATAAAATCACTACTGTGCACAGCATCCCTATACATCCTATACACCACAAGAACACATCGCTCAAAGTCATTTTAAGTGAGGACTTGTGGAGACATTATGGTGCAAGAGTAAGTACCTACGTTAAGTACTAGTACCTTCCTCCCTATACATATGTTTGCCAAGTCTAAGTGGACCCTATCTTGTAAAAACTATGCTGCAAATTTGTAAGTATAGTTAAATGCCTGCGGGGTTTCAATGGGGATCCTGATTTATGCCCGGTGCGGAAATATTTCCAACTTGCTCTTATTTTCCTTTGATCGATATCGGCCGAGGTACGGAAAGGTTTATAAATACCTTCGCCTCGGGGCAAGATTTTGATGTCTCGGAAGTTAACGTGAAGGATGTTATTATTTGTTATGATTTTCGTACCTAAACTACATTACTTGCCAAACCTATCATTAATTGCGCGAAGTTTGCTGTAGAAAGATTGCATCTTGTCTGGGGGCTTATTACGTAACTCTGTTGCTAACAATTCAGGATTGAAATCGCTCAAAAATGTCACATTTTACAACTTCAGTTACTTTGTTAAGCTGGCCATTCACGGTCAGTTCAAAAAATGACTCCACTCACTAACATGAAAATAATCTGAAAACTGACTTTCATTCAGTGCTGCTAGAACGTGGGCAATTCCCCACGCAAAGGGGATTTTTATTTTTTTGAATTTAGTGGGTAAAATGGGCGAGAAGGTCTTAAAACCGGTAAAATATGGGCTATTGTGGAAAAAAAGAATAACGTTAAGTTACTTTTTTAGTACTTATGCCTATAGCCTTAGTTTTTTTTTACCGATATTGAAAACGTAAAATTTTGGTCGTACCTCAGACCGACTAATTAGTGTAACTGGCCGTGTATGGCCAACTTTAGCAACAAAACTTTGATTGAAATAATTTCAATCAAAGTTACATAACCCACTACCTGTTCCGACGGTTGCTACAACAGTTGGCCACTAAGCGGATAAGAAAGGACTACCTACCGCTTGTTAAGTTCAATGCAGCTTCCATTGCTGCTCGGTCGTGCTTTAAAAAAAATCTAACTTTTTATTAATTGATAGGTAAGCCGTTAGTAATAATTATTCGCCTGTACCAATGAAAATTACCCGCGACATATTCAGATGATAAATTACAAACATTTCTTTAGGTTTCTGGTGACAGGAAAAATCCAAAATTAAGCAATTATTTTTTTATTTTTTTTCTATTTATTTGGGACAACAAACAGTCTTACAATGGTTCTTAGTCTAAAGTAATACTATACAATATTTATGATTGCATGACCAACAACATTGTCCACGGGATTATTGTAGAAAAAATATTGTTAAGAACTATCTATCATCTGCTAAACGTTCAAAATGCTTTTGACAAAGATTATTTATATAAAATACACAATTTGGCAGGAGCCCAGTGATCCAAATTAACATGCAAGAAGCTTAATTAATAATTGTTAAAAGCTGACACTATCTCACTTTTAAATTTATTTAATTTTAGATTATTTAAGTCTAAGTCATTAAAATTAATATTATAGATTTGAAATAATCTAATAAATGAAGATCGTTTACCTGCATTGGTGCGACAATCCGTAAGAGCAAATGTTTTAATTTTGTCATAACGACAGGAACGAAGGTTTTCTCGGTACTAAAAACCGTAGTTTGCTCGTCAGTTCGTTACTGTCATATTTATTGTGACATAAGTCATATAGTACAACCATATCTAGCATTATACGTCTATCATTAAGTTTTAATAGTTTATATTTTTGTAATAATAGGTCATATTTCAAATAACTGTGAAAACATCTGTAATTAACACATCGCAAAAATTTCATTTGAACAATTTCAATCGCATCTCTATATTTTTGATACAAGGGGTTCCAAATTGGTACAGCATACTCTAGTTGACTTCTTATGAGAGACTTATACAAGTGTATAAAACTAATTATCTTTTTCTTAGTAAAGGTTATTGACTTGCACTTATTCATACTCAGATTTAATTTGTTAGCATCGCAATATCTATTGAATGTGTCTAAGTCGTTCTGAAAGCGTAAATGGTCGTTAGGATTAGTTATGGTATGGAATTTTTTAAGTCATCAGCATAAAGCGAGAAGTTACAAAATGAGAAACAGTTATTAATAACATTGATAAATAAAACGAAAAGGAGTGGCCCGAGAATAGATCCTTGGGGTACTCCGGATGTAACTAAGACTGTATCTGATTCAAAGCCCTGAATAACTACTTTTTGAGTTCGATTTCTAATGTAGGATTTAAACCATCGCCACAAATTTCCTCTTATATCATTGAACGCAATTTTCTCCAGTAGTATTTTATGATCCACACGATCGAAAGCCTTTCTAAAATCTGTATATATATATATAAAGTCTGTTTGTTTGTTTTCGTCCACTGCATCAAAAAGTTGAGAGGTATAAGCAAGTAAGTTGGTTATAGTCGAACGTTTTTGGATGAAGCCATGTTGCTGTGGAAGTATGTTATTGTGAAGTTTAGGATATATTTCATTTCGTACAAGTTTTTCATAAATTTTTGACATAGTAGGTAGTATAGAAATCGGTCTTTAATTTTCCACATCCTGTTTGGAGCCATTCTTAAACACCGGAACTATTCTAGCCGATTTCCAAATGTCAGGAAATCGACCGATTTGTATGAATTTATCGTAAATAAAATGAAGTGGGCTACAAATAGATTTAGCTGTTCGTTTTAGAAAAATTGCAGGAATATTATCCGTGCCAGGTCCCTTGGAAATATCTAATGATTGAAGTTGTACAAGAACGCTGGATTCAGAAATAACTATGTTATGTATATTTGTTTCATCAAGGTTTAAATTATTATTATTAATTTTGATATCATCCAAGCAGAAGTCATCTGGGACTGACGATACTTCAAAAACCGACTGGAAAAAACTTGAAAATAAGTTACATACAGTAGCTGGATCATTTGCTGTTCTATTTTTAAAATTAACTTGTGTTGGAATATCTGAGCAATGTTTTCGATTAGAAATATACGTCCAAAAATACTTAATGTTGTCCTTAATACTGTTTTCTACTAATTTCATATAGTCACTATAGCATTTATCACATTCCTTTTTAAATCTACTTCTGTATATAGAAAAAATTCACTTATCCGTTTCGTTATTAGTTTTTTTTCCATTTAATCCATGCACAATTTTTATTTTTATGTATGTGTATCAATGCCGGGGAAAACCAAACCGGAAAATGTAAAGATTTGACAGTTTTTCTAGGAACTGTTTCTTAATGACATCATATAGTATTTCATAAAATTCCGTTAGTACGTCATTAACTGTTTTGTTCCGAAATAATAAGTTCCAGTCAATTTTTGACAACTCTTTATTAATTTGAGTGTAATCAGCTTTTTTGAAACAGTACTGTTGATACGGTTTGCCTACTATACCAGCTGACTTTGATCGACTTGGAATAGCTACACAGAAAGGAGGATGCTGTGGAACAGGTGGTAATAAATACGCTGAACAAGCAGCTAGGGTATTATCGGGAGAACTAGTAATACAAAGATCCAATATCCTAGATTTCTCATTGTATAGGTAATTAAGTTGGTAGCCGCCGATAAGTGATAAGAAATTTATTAAATATGTATTATGTACATGTGTATCACGTGACACAGGCTCTAAAGTATGACTGTTTGTATTATAAACCCAGTCAATCGTAGGTAAATTATAATCTCCAAATAAGTGAAAGTTTTTTTATGTTTAGTTGTAATAAGCTTTGCAGATAATTTATAAATGACTCATAAACGTGACTTGGCTGGCTAGGTGGAATATAGACTGCATTTATGAAATGCAATTCATTACCTAATTTAATTTCAATAGACACAGTATCTATCACTGAGGGGATCAGAGGTGCAGTTGTAGTTTGGTCGGATGGGGAGGGGGACGGGGGCGTGCCCAGGCGCACGGCCCGCGCTCCGAGTCCACGGAGAACTACCACCATAACGCCGCCGCCGTCGTCCCGACCGGTCGCCAATAGGTCCCTATCACAGCGGAAAAGCTGATAACGTTGATCTACTATTTCGTTATCAAATATGTTTTCATTCAGCCATGTTTCTGTCAGTATTATGACATGATAATTGTGCGACAAGATATTCATATAAAGAGTATTGAGCTTGGTTTTAAATCCTCCACAGTTCTGATAGTAAATAGATATCATGTTAGAATCTATTTTATCTAATGTCAATGAGTGTAAACATTATAGTTAAAAACATGAGTGTCGTATGTATTTGAAACCTGAGAATATTATGAGTAAGTATCTTGGACGAATAAACCACTGGACGTGCAATGACGGCCAATTTCGCTTGTGCCCCCTTGGCAACGAAAGCCCCCTTCGCCCCCTTTAGCCTCACTTGCATGTGACGTCTTGTCAGTACGGTGACAGAGCTCGGTGAGAAACAATGTCGGAAAAAATGGGTAAATGTGCCGTATTTTTGTGTAAAAATTATAGCGGCAAGCCAAAAAATATTTATTTTCATCCGTAAGTAACTTTTTATCCCAATAAAGCTGTAAATTTTTCCTGAAATAGTGAAATGTGTTTTCCTAGAGAAAATTAACATTGCCATTTAAAAAAGTAGTGGTCAGTTACTACAAAATCAACAAGATGACGCATTTTTTATTTGGTAGGAAAATTATTCGTTCCCTTGTCAATTTAGTTTTAATGGTGCTTGACAATTGTCGATAAATTATATCGATAAACGTACTAAGCTCATCTACTGCTAGATTATACCATTGGAGGATTTTAATGATACTAGGCTATGTATACTTACGGCCTGTTTCACAATGTCTTTGGAAGTTCTAGTTAGTGTTATTTGACAACAGACCGTTTATAAATACATAATATAAGACGACGTTCTATGTTTTAATTATTCGTTTGATGGTTTGTGCTTATTTTAACATGCCCATAATGTAATTTATTGTTTTGGTAATAAAAATAAAATAAAAACATTTTGTATAAGATTCGGTCATTCATTCGTTCAAAACATATCGATAGAAAAATATCAACACTTTACTAAGAAAGCACTAAATGTCAATTAGTGACACGACGAACTCCCCCCGCCCCGCAGAAATTGGTTGAATATGTTTTCATACATTCGCTCTTGCGTTTCATATCCAGTGGTTAATTCATCCAAGGTAAGTATATACAAATGAAGACGTATATTGGAATTATTGATTATTGTTATAATGAAGTGTGACCAATTATTATTTAATGAAAACAAAGGTGAAATGAAAAAAAATTGCTGCTTATTCTAATAGTACCTACCTAGATAGACAGACATAGATTTTATTTACTAGATGAAGTGAGACCTTGTCATATCTATACATATAATAAAACTGTAAAACCGATGCGTCTGTACATTGAGTATTTTTACCAAAAACTAATTGAGGGTGATGTTAAAATAGTAACAGAATAGGAAGCTACAACTTTTATTTTTTTTGTCTGTTTCTCTGTATGTCTGTTTGTCTGTTTGTACACGCTAATCTCCGGAACTACTAAACGGATTTGAATGAAACTTTTTTTATTGTGTAGCTATTGAGTCTGGGCAAATACTAGGCTATAATTTATTTTGAAGATCGGAGTACCTGACGTGGAACCTTAGCAGTACACTTAAACTAAGAGAGATATGAAAGCAGCGCCTTAAGAAAAGTTATTCAGCGTGATGAGCATTTTCTATTGACGTACACAAATTGAAGGTCTGGAGCAACTGATACGGAACCCTAGCAGCTCAGCTAAACTATAAGAGATATGAATAGTGCGCCTTAGGGAACATTGTTCAGCGTGATGAGCACTTTCTATTGACGTACACAAATTGAAGATCTGGAGCAACTGTATATAACCCTAGCAGTTCAGCTCAACTATAAGAGATATGAATAGAGCGCATTAAGGAACATTGTTGAGCGTGATGAGCATTTTCTATTGACGTACACAAATTGGAAGTCTTGAGAAACTGATATAGAACCCTAGCAGCTCAGCACAACTATAAGAGATATGAATAGAGTGCCGTAGAAAACATTGTTCAGCGTGATGAGCATTTTCTATTGACTTACACAAATTGAAGGTCTGGAGCAATTGATATGCTAAATTACTTTAGACTGATTTTCAAACTCCCAAGGTAATCCTACTGTCTCCAAGTCACGATCTGGTGACGGAAACCTGGAGAAATCGCGAGAATCCTTCATATTTTATAGGCATGTATACCATATATGCTACAGCACTTATTTAGATATTTAAGCGTTTACATTCAGGAGTCATAATTTGATGGTGCTGAACTTAAGTTAACGCTAAGTAGTTCGTGAATACTTTCACCACAAACAGTTTGTCGAAATTTTGTTGAATTACTGTATTATTAATGAAAAAACCAAAGTCAATAGTAGAAAGGTTAGGGAGGCCTTTGCCCTGCAGTGGGACACGACAGGCTCCAAATAATAATAGGAAATAACTGTACGAGATAGTAGTAACTTACAAACCGACCTTTGAGTAGGCTAGGGACACAATAAATAAATGCTAAACCGCATTCATCTATTGCGGAAGGGAGGTCTGAGTCTAACTTTTTTCTGAAAACTAAAACTAAAGTTGCCTATATTTTTTTACAAACGAATAAAACTGCCTTCAATAATGCAAACTGAAAAGTAAAAAAAACATTTACACTTTTACTAAGAAAGATACTTATACGACAAAATTTAGTTTTGGAGTCGGTGTCACTGCACTGTGAAATTTTCTTACCAGAGGAGGATAGCGAGCGATTACTATCAAGTAACCTATCTAAAGAAAGAGTCCCTATTGACCTTGATTTTTCATTCTTCTCTTCTCCTTACGACATGGTAGACTAAGAGATCGTGATAGCTGGATGCCGGCGGGGTATAAAATATTTTGTATTATCGAGTCCACGCGTACGAAGTCGCGGGCAACAGCTAGTTGCTTCATATAGGGTTTCCACGAAACTTCGCTACGCTCAAGTCAATTTATTGTTTAGCTCAGTCTGAGCCTCTGGGGTTATTATCGTAGCAAACTCTAAGGTTATTGCATTTAGTACAATAACATACTCCAAAAGTTAGTAGGTATTAAATACTTTAAAATTGTGCACTTTAAAGCTTAATGTTTCGCGTATCTCGAGTATATGTATATACTATGTAATCGAGAATTAGTTTTCAGTTTTCACAAATCCGCAATGTTTTTAAAATACTATTCAACGATCTCCACACGGATTAGACGAAAAAAAAATTTATCAAGTGCTTTCCAGGATCTACGAGTACCTACTTATTCTAGTCGTCTTGGGGTGATTAATATAACACATACTGACAACCTTAAACTACTTAAACTAATCCTAAAAAATACGTTAATAGAAGCTCGTGTTCTGGTGTTTTATTTTTAAATATTTATAGAAAAAGTTTATCATAGTTTTACCTATTTTTGCAGCGACTGTGTGTGGTTACCCCATATTTTAAAGTGAGCAAGTTTATCTCTTGATAACCATAACGGATGCAATACAACTAGGTACTCACCTCTACCAGAGCTAGATACAGGCTGTCAGAAAAGTGTCTCTAAGGAAAGAACACAAAAAAAAGTAACCTACTTACCCAAAAATTTTCTTTCGTGACTACTTTTGTGAAATATCGATACTTAACTTCCAACTTTGCATCGCATTGAGAAAATATTTTTGGGGGACATTGACGTCGCATTAGACAGATTGATAGAAACCGTAAATATGTCCACATACAGTTAGGTGTAGTAGGTAAATACTATTATTTTTATATACTTTCAGGTCACTACGGAATGCGCTAATAAAGCTTCACTCTAACTCTATGGAACTATGGAATGCGCTAATTAAATTCACTCAAGGATTATACACGTGAAAGTTTATTGATGGCAAAATCACATTTCTGACCATCCTGTACAGCCTAAGCACTAGAGGATAGGGGCTTTACCTAGTAATCACAAGACAAAGAGCTCGCAGGAGTTTGTCTCTCCCAGCAATTTGGCCTGCTCAGCTTATAAAAACATGGGAGCTAACTAACGAAAGCAACGCAGGCGTTTTATGTACATATTATTATGTATAAAATTAAAATTATTTTGTAAAAGTAGGATTACGCTTACACATGAACGGGGCCTTTACTAAGTAGTTAGTTTAATAAAACATTTATTTCAATCATTAATTTATTTTGTGTAGTTCAGTCAATCATTAAATTATTGATTTATTAATATTAGGTGTCTTGTCGAGAGCGTATAGTTAGGTACTTCTAAAGAACTTTCCGTACAAAAGCACAAAAGTTTGTTATGAGAAGTGGAAATAAGGCAAGCGCTTTTAACCGCCTGCGTTTTTTTTTTGTGAAGCTAGACTTACCTAGTCATGTGGCTAGAGTGAAGTTAAGGTGTATTTATGTTAGGTACCTACGTAACTTTATAATTTTATTCACTCAGGTATGATGTTTCAGGATACAATAGATACATTGTTATCCAACCGCCGGCGGTCTAATGAAATTCAAGGGGTTGATGACGTTATACCTTCAACCTCAGATTACAGAAAAAAGCCTCCAACCTAATAAATACCGGTAAAGCTTTGTCATAAATACATTGCACACCTATCTTAAGCTCAGAATATACTAACTTCTGAAGGTAGGTTGTCTATCATCATAACATAGTTATTCTACTCCACCGGAACCAGTAAATCAATGCACACAACTAAATACGTGCACAACTGCACACCTATCCCAGTTATAAGGCAGGAGCACACAGGAGTTTCACGCTTCCCGCGACGTACCTGACAAAGCCTTGTTAGGTGTGCACGCTGCAAGATGCGCTCCGGTTCAATCGATGTGCGTTGCCATAGCGACGCCCGCCGGCCGTGATTACAGGGCACGAGACGAGACGATCACGATTATGACAATTAATAAATTGTTTGAAAAAACACACCAGGGGGCTAATTACGTAACTCTGTTGCTAACAATTCAGGATTGAAATCGTTTGAAAATGTCACATTTGACAACCTCAGTTACTCTGTTAAGCTGGCCATTCACGGTCAGTTCGAAAAATGACTCCACTCACTACCATAAAAATAATCTGAAAACTGAATTTCATTCAGTGAGGTGAGGCCAAAACGTGGGCAATTCCCCACCCAAAGGGTACTTTTCGTTTTTTTAATTTAGTGGGTAAAGCGGGCGGGAAGGTCCTACAACCGGTAAAATATGGGCAATTGCGAAAAAAAAAAAATATAAGGTTAAGTTACTTTTTTAGTACTTATGCCTATAGCCTAGATTTTAATTACCGATGTTGAAAACGTCAAATTTTGGTCGTACCTCAGAATGACTAATTAGTTTGACTGGCCGTGAATGGCCAATTTTAGCTACAAAACTTTGATTGAAATAATTTCATTCAAAGTTACATAATCCACTACCAGTTACCTAGTCCCAAACTAAGCGTGAGCTTGTGCTATGGCGACTAACTAGGATAACGGATAGACATACTTATTTACGTTTTTATTTTATATACATCCATGAATTAGGTACAAATGCTCGTGCTCATCACACAAACATTTGCCCCTTGCGGGGTTTGAACCCGGAACCTCTAGTTTTGTAGTCTGGAGCGCGAACCACTACACCAAGAGGTCGTCAATGGCTGATAAACACTGGATGTGTTCTGGTTCTGCGGTCTGCGGTCAGGTCAAATTGAACGCAGCCCGCATTATGTGTATAGCATTGTCGGTCAGCAGCGGCAGGGAAATTAGATTTTCTCTGCAAGCAAGAGCAAGCAATTAGCTCTACCATAATAAGTGGATCTTATGGATAAAAAGTGAATATAAAAAAGCCTAAAGTAAGCCTTTAGCAAACATTACCGTAGCTAGCCCGCCTACCAAATATAAATATAAATACTAAAATGATTTACATATTTTTTTTTCTATAAAAATAAGTTAGCTACTTGAAAACAGTTTTTGGAATCACCTTTTAAACAAAAATATGCCTGTGCCAGGAGAATCCACTTTTAATTAAAATTGTAAGGTTAAGTAGGTACTATATGGTTAAAAAGCCTCCGAAAACTACAGACTTTTAAGCGGCAAATAGTAAGACGAAAACTTCTTATTGACTGATTGTAATGGCTCTTGCACACCTCTTCATACTTCATACCAGTAATAAGTTTAGAATCGGACCAAACTATCGGCCGATACAAAGTCTGCGCCTATAAGACGCGATCAGTATTTTAGACACGGACCGCCCCTATATCAAGCCAGCGTTTACTTACTTTAGGCATACTCTTTATAATTTGTGGCCACCACATCTCAGGTGAGTGAAAAGGCGGCTGAATCTATAAACGCATTGGGTAAAACCGGGATAGATGCCACACTTTTTAAAAAAAAAATATATCTTCCTGTACCATTATTTAATTCTTTTATTTGTAAAACTGGCAATTACTTTGGTATTTTATCTAAGTATTTGTGAAAGGAAAACATATTACCTTTGATATTTCCAGAGTATTACCGACTTTTGTGGACTTCTAAATTTTGAGACATCTATCCCATATAGGGGATTGTTGCCAAGTCCAAATAATTAACGTTAAGGATAGACCACCCGCTAAGAAATAGGCCATCTACCCCCAAAAAACTTTGATCGCACCTAGCCGTCCTATGCAATCGTACAGAGACATGAGACACGATCCATTTGATGGTAGTTGGGAAGTCTTTCGATTAATAAATAAAATAACACGCTATGTTTTTGCGAAACTAGAGTAGTTACAATCGGAGCATTTATACCACTGGGGCGTCAATCCCGGTTTTACCCTACTCATATGGTAATGAAATGATGGGAATCCTGGTAAATTGAAAAAAATAGTTTACCTAACAAATTGTGCCTGCTATAAAAATCTTCAGAAGCCATAACAAAACAGAGTCGTGTCATGTAAGCCCCTCCGTGCCCTGTACACTGCACGCAAAATTGACAACCACTCGACTCGACACAGATGAATGGAATCACTCTTTTGCCAACCATACCAACAGTTTTGTGATTTATGATGTTTTGGCGACATGTCGTGACTTCTATAATATTTGAGGCCTCTCCTAAGCTCGAATTGAGTCAGTTTAATCCTTCATCTTCACTACTAAGATGTACTCTGTAGCTCCTACTTAATCAAAGTACCATCTACCTACTTTTTGTGGTTAATAAAAAGATTATTATCCTTCTAGCGTTATCCCGGTTGTGCACTCCAGGGCCCAGGGTCCGCTTTGGACCATGATCCAAAACGGGCAAATGTAATGGCAAATCAGGTAATTACAGTGGAGCGACTGTCATCCGACCTCTGTGACCCTGTTACCAAGGGAACCTGACCAGTTTGGATCATGGTTACACGTACGCCTGAATGTCCTCACGATGTTTTCCCTCACCGTAAGAGCATCTGTTAGTGAAACAAATGATGTACATAACTCAGAAAACGTCGTTGGTACATGGCGGCACGTGGGATTGGACCAGTACCTCCCGCATGAGAGGCAACCCGCTACCCACTGCGCCACCGACGTTCTTAGTTAAAAAATGTTAATGATAAAAATATGGCTACCCGTAACATAAGTAATAGGTAGTAGTGATAGGTCTAGGTAGGTAACTTATTATAGATTATTAGATAATAGTGCTGTGTAGGTCTTATTTAAAAAAAACTATAAACTTAAATACAAAAAAAAAATTATAACATTTTGTCACCGAGCGAGATTTGAACTCTCGAGCCACATATAACTATCAGTTCTACGTCTTAGGTACTCAGCACAAGCTTACCAGTGCGAAATTAGCAACCATATTCTGCGTCGAACAATGCGAAACAAAACGCATGAAAACTTGAAAACACGCGTTTTCCCAATCAAAATCGATTTTTCACCCCCGATAACCCCCACATACCAAATTTCAGCGAGATCGTTTGAGCCATTCCCGAAATCACAAATATATTATATATACTTGTCAAAACAAAATAAGGGCCACGAGGTATTTTTTCAATTTGGTGTAAATTATTAAACATTTTCATATTGAAAGTAGTAAAATATTGAGTATACAAACTCTTTGATACCTAAACTTTTTAATATTGTAGTATTCATCTAATGCTGGCAACAATTTTAAATAAAATTTGATTTAAAATTCTTTTTGAAAATTTTGTTTCCATTTTCTTTGACGTTTTGCTTTCCTTAGCTTCTTGGTTTATTAGAAATTATCAGAGTTTATTGATATCGCGAGTCAGAAACATCTTTTGCAATATGCCACAAGCACGCAGGCGTCATATGGACTCGCTGACAGCAACCAGAGCCGTTACAGCAATGATTGAAGAAGGTCATTCGCAGCGATCTGTGGGTTTGCAATTGGGATTTTCTCGAAGAGCTATTCAAAATCTATGGAATCGTTTCCAAGAGACCGGCAGTGTTAGAAGAAGACCTGGTTCGGGAAGAGTTCGCATTACAACAGCTCAAGAGGATCGTTACATTCGATTAAGTGCGCGCCGAGATCGCACAACGACGGCCCGCAAGCTGCAAAATCGTTTACGGCTCACAACGGGTACTCTTGTCAGTGACCAAACTATTCGTAATCGATTGCATGAAGACCAGCAGGCATCAAGAAGGCGAGTTGTCCGTGTTCCATTAACCAGAAATCATCGTGCATATCGTTTAAGATTTTCCCTTCAACATTTGGACTGGGACATAAACCAATGGTGCTCTTCACAGACGAACGCAAAGTTAATTTTTTTAACGACGATCGGCGTATTAGAGTATGGAAAAGACGCGGCGAGAGATTTTCAGAAGCCTGCATCCATGAAGTCGATCGTTTTGGTGGTCCAAATGTAATGATTTAGGGCGGGATAAGCTTACACGGCAAAACTAAGCTCGCTATTTTAAATGAGGGTACTGTTACTGCTCAGCGGTATATTGAGGAAGTTGTCAGACCACATGTGATCCCATTTGCCCAGCGAGCGGGTCCTGGATTCATCTTGATGCAAGACAATGCTCGTGCACACACGGCTCAAGCGACTCGGTTTGTACTGGAAGCCTCTCAAATTCAAGTCTTGCCGTGGCCGGCGAATAGTCCGGACTTAAATCCAATAGAGCACATGTGGGATCAGTTGAAACGAAGAGTTAGAGACGGTGATCAGGAAATCCACAACCAACAGCAACTCATCAACGCTGTTAAAAGGGCCTGGGAAGAGATTCCAATGGAAAATGTCAGGCATTTGATTGAGAGCATGCACTCCAGGCTTCAGGAGTGCGTAGCAAAACGAAGGGGGCATACCCGTTACTAAAAGATGAGCATGAAGTATTTTCTTTTGTTTGCAGTAATTTACATTCTTTTTATTTTAACCTTAAATGAGTTTTTTCTTTCAAAAGCAAATAAACTTTTTAATCATTATTATTGGAATAAATTTATTGGTCTACACGTTAAAAACAACATTAGTTTTCGTTATGGAGACAAAAAAAAAAAAATATTGGTATTATTATTTTAATGGTACAGACAAAATACCTCGTGGCCCTTATTTTGTTTTGAGTAGTATATAAATAAATAAATATACAAGAATTGCTAGTTGAATGGTATAAGATATACAAGAATTGTTCGCTTATAGGTATAAGATAATATGGCAAGACGGCGGCAGTTGACATGACCGGCACTGAGACCATGCAGAATCTTAACCAACGGAATGGTTGTGTTAAGCACTTATAACACCATCCTATTTGTAGCTTTCTAACTAGTAGGATCTTACTTAGGATCTTACTTACTTAGGAAGGTAGGATGGATAGGCGTGTGCTCTACTCTGATAACGCACTGTCCTTATTTTCGCGTCTAGCCGTCGCGCTCGTGCTGACGTGCTGGCATTAGTGACAGGGACGTCTACAGCCGAAACTACGGATATCAGAGATATCATAGATAACTCTTTATTACACACCATAACAGAAAATACAGTAAGTACAGCGATTTACTTAGAAAAATGTACAGTGTCATCTTACAGAGTCAGGCGCCAGAAATCTTCCTCGCTCGCCTCG
Source organism: Pyrausta nigrata (assembly GCA_949316185.1). NCBI lineage: Eukaryota > Metazoa > Arthropoda > Insecta > Lepidoptera > Crambidae > Pyrausta > Pyrausta nigrata. The sequence goes on from OX438943.1 coordinate 4,655,079, forward strand.
CAGGAATCTCGCGTCCTAACTACGAAGGGAGGAACCTAAAGCACTTTTTACACAATCCTTTTTGTGTAGCAGCTTACTTAAAAAATAGGAAGATGTAATCGCAGTTGACTACCTACTTAGGTTCCTACCACAAGATGACTTCCTTCTTACTAGAGATGGGGCTCGTATCACATTTGGTGCGAATCAGAACAATCGAATCGAAATCGAATCAAACAGTAATTACTCGATTTGAATGAGATTTCAAGTGTTGATTTGAATTATTATCTTCGATTCGAGTCGGTACGCGAGCTAATTTGAATCAATTTCTTAATTTCCAATCTGTGATTGTATTTGACAGCTTAATAAATGCATTTCTTAAATTCGATATCGATAAGATAAAGTATAGGCATTTATACAGGATGTTCCTAAAAGAGCGTGCCAGACTGGCACTGTAGATTGCTTAACCATAAACCTTTTAAAAAAACTTGGCTCTTTTAAAAGTCATGGTTTGGAAGATAATACAACTTTTTTATATTTTTTTTGTATGTAGAATACAAGAAAGTGGCACTATCTCCTAAACTATGACATATTTTCTAGATCATGTTGTTTGATTAAAAGTTGCCTCCGGCCACAGACCACATAACCTAAAGACCACGCATTGCGGGGGACTTACATTCGCCTAGGTTATGCAGTATCACTGCATAACAGCCGGCCCCGCCCCCTTTCGTTTCTCATTCCGCTACCGAGACTCAAAGTAACAACATTGACCTTGCTCCCGAAAAAAAATAAAAATAAGCGGTAATAATGCCGTATTGTTCAGTGAAATGGTGTGAAAAGTGTAGTACAACATCTAGTCTCACGAAAGATGACATTACATTTCAACGGTAAGTAATTATTCCTATCAAATTAATTGAAATACTCCAATATCAAAAATGAAATAAAATGTTTTATTTCAAAGAGCACGCGTTGATGTCTTTTTTTTGCTATCCCTTTCTCGCAAGTTTAGTTCAAATGATGTTGTCTCAATTTGTCAATTAGCTAGGAGTAAAATAGTGTCGAGACACATACTAGTAAACTTAAAATTCAAAATATCGACAAATCCTAAACAAAACAAGTAATAAGTGGGTATCAAAATTTCAGTTATTTCATATATATTTTAATAAAGTGACTTTACATAAGAGCACTTACGATGAATTGAAATAAGTGTAAAGTGCTTCAACAAACAAACTTTAACTAATAAAACAAACAACTTAACTAAACTTTTTAAAATAAATATATCAAACTCACATTGCGTACGATTGCCATTTTTTTATCACACTTAGTTTTCGTACACTTAACAAAATGATGTTGAGTGAGATAGGTAACTTGTTTTACTAAAACCGTTAAATTATGAAAAGTAGCTAAATAGCGTGAGATCTCCGGCGATTGACCTTTGCCCACTCCAGTTTTTTTTTTTTAAATTGCTATTTATCGGTGTCGGTTGTACGTGTGTTTTTAAATGAATTATTTTAAAGCTCCTAAATATTTTCTTACTTTTTTTTAAACTAAGGTATCGATATCAAGATATGTCTTGCCCATCACTAGTGAGCTATCACTGCCATTGTCAAATTTGACGTCTCCTTGTACTAGCCAATCGGAACGAGCAGACCTCTCCCCGCACCCCACCAACTTTTGGCGATTTTGTTTTCGTATTAGAGTTGATAAAAGCGTGGTCTTTAGGTTGTGTGGTCTGTGCCTCCGGCTAAGCTGTCTCGAGCGTCAGTTTGGCGTGCCATTTTTGGAACATCGAAAAAATGGCATTATTTTCCAAACCAATAGCCTTTTTGCTAAGTTAATCTGAAAAGTCTATATCTAAGCTACTTCCTGTCTCTTTGGCACGCTCTTTTTTGGACAGCCTGTATATTCAAGCTGAATTGAAACACCTATCGGTTCCAAACATTCGAATCATATTCCGATTGAAATCATTCAAATCAACGGTTATTTAATAATTCGAATCATGAATGATTCGAATTTTGGCCGGGTCAGTTGAATATTCATTTTCGATTCAATTCCCATCACTACTTTCTACCTTCCTTGTTAGGATCCTCGTTAAGACGCTACAAATAGGATGGTGTAATAAGCACTTTACACACCATCACCACCAATTTCAGGAATCCAAGCTCTGAGTGATTTCAATACTAAAATTTAGGCCCGGGGAGTCGAACTTGAAAACTCTTGGGCATAATCTAAAGAGTTGACCACGTAACATACTTAACTACCTACTCAACATCGAATCTTTTATGTAAAGTGCCCTGAGTAGAGCTCCTTTTTTAAAGTCGGTTAAAAGTTAAATAACAGCAGAAAGTCTATCAAAACTTTTACAAGCCGGCTTTTTTTTAATCTTTTCATACAACTTTTTTAACAGGTGATTAAACGTAGTTCAGATTTCAAAGAAAAGTCAAACCATTACTTGGACTAAATAAAAGTTGAAACTGTATTTATATAAATGAAAACTATAAAAATTTTCTTTGTATAATGAAACTGGTTTATCATAAAAATATTTACTAAATTGCAGGACAATATTACAGATTGCAGCTTTGCTTCTTACCTTGATTTGGTTTCTGAACGTTTCGTAAGGTAAAGTTGCCAGACCTAAATATTTTCCTGAAATAGGGTAATTGGCATTTTTTAAAATATAAGACCAATAAGAAACTAGCTCGCTAAACTAGATCATTAAGATATTGGAAAAACAAAACAAACGAAGTTTGGAAGAGATTACTTAGTTCTATTCATGAACTCTATGATGTACTTAAAATGTTGTCCATTGAATAATAATTATTTAATACCAAAAGATGACCAAAAATTGACACAAATAAAGGTAGTCGCTTTATATTTGATAAGAGAAAAATATATAGAAACATTACAACATCACTTTGAAAAAAAGAATTCAAATAATATTATAACACTAAAAAAATAGTAACACCGTATATAGAAGGTATTAAAAGGAGATAAATAAAAAAATGCAAGATTAAGAGACTACAACGTGAACAAAACCTTGACAACTTTGTAGTCGCACATGTTACAGCTACAATTAGTGACCTTTTTATAGTTAAAAACAAAGCTAAAAATTCACTTTTAACAGTTGTAACAAACATTGTATGGGGAGACAGCCAATTTTTTTTAGTTTGCGATTTTTTTGTTTTTATTTTAATGAGCAGTTTTACGGGTGATAGCTCGCGTCAAGAGATGACACTAGGAGTTTTCGCAAGTATGTATTTATTATAAAGTGATAGGATTTTGGCAACGAAATTCTATTTATACAATCAATAACATAGCACCCTGAGTTGGAATTAAATTAAATATACTTCTTACAATGTAGAAATAAAACATCTGCTTATAAAAAAAAAATATTTCATTCATTCACAATTTCGCTTTGCAATATAGTTTTTTAAAGCAATATTACTAGTATATTAGTTCTAGTTAACATTGACTATATGAAAATAATTACGTTGCTTTATTAATTCATGACGTCATATACCATATCTATATATAAGTCAGCCTATTAGATCCCACTGCTGGGAAAAGGCCTCACCTCAACTATGAGGAGGAACGAGCCATACTTCACCACGCGGGCTCAGTGCGGATTGGTGGAGGGGTGTATGTAAGGCAAGTGACAAACCTTACTGTCAGAAGTTATCAAGCCGCCATATCTATATAAAAGTACATCAAAACTGGAAAAGTCTTCATTAATTTACTAGCTGGACTCCACGACTTCGTCTATACAAATATTGAAATTCGCGTAGGTCTGTATACTTACTACTTTACCAACCCAACTAGACGAATGTCAAACGACATACAACAAAAATACCGGAGGCAATTAAAAAGTAATATTGTTACAGTCTAAATAAAATGTTTAAATGTATTTGAACACCATTGCTTTATAGTTTCAATTAGTATTTTCGTTGTATTCGTCATCGTAAGTCGTTTGACATTCATCTAGTCTGCTTGGTCGGGTGGTACATTCCATTTCAATCCCATGACGTATTCGTTTTTCGATGTTATTTTAATTATTTTGTTATTTGGGGAGGAGGGGAGACAAACTGAAGATGATAGTTACGACGGCATGTAGTTGTAAAAATATCTCACTTTATTTGGATCCTAATTTGAATTTATAGGTATATCTTATTTTAACTTAATGTTTTTACAAACTGTATGTTTCAATCTGTTTAAGCAAATAATAGGTATTTTCCATGTAGAGACTGTACTTATTTTTCGCACTTTCTGAAACAAAAATCTAGTGACAATATTATTATACAAAAAAAACTTAAGTTTTGAGAGGTAATTAAAATTTAAGTGCTGGCAATACCAACAGTTAGTCACGTCATTTCTCCACGCTAGTGTGGGTTTTCGTGCGTTGGGATTTGTGAGTGCTTTTTCATGATTGTGTGTATTTCTGACGCCGTTTTTGTGAGTTGTCTACTGTCTGATTGTCTCTCAAATTTTGGATTTCATCAATAAAAGTCCTCAAACAGTGCTTTGAAGGTTTGTAAAGATTATTATTGTGGATGGACCCATTCATTTTAGCCAGGGTTTGGTGAGTCTTGCAGTATGTTTGCTGTTCTGCCGTGTCACAGAGGCGTTGTCTCTAGGGTGGTTAAAGGGTCGTGGAAGGATACCTTTTAAATGTTTAAATTGGTTTACTGAATATCGGTTGTGCTATCTACGAGCTAGTTATCTTGCGATTTGATGTAAAAGCGGTGTTTATCTGTGCGTGGGTTTGACGGCAACGCTGCGGTGTTGGTGGCTCGTTCGTATAATCAAAAGTCAGTCGGCTTCTCGGTGCCGGTCGGTTTGCTAGTGCCCGCGCGTTGTCTAATTATGAGAGTATAATGGTGGGGTTGTGTTGTCTGTTTATTCTTGTATTTTATAGTGTTGTGTAGTAAAGTGCTAAGTGGTTGTTATTTTTTCAGGCTGGCAGAATGCTTAAGTTTATACGAGGGAAGGGCCAGCAGCCCTCGGCTGAGAGACAAAAACTTCAAAATGAACTGTTTGCCTTTCGCAAGGTAAGTTTAGTTTGTAAGATACACACAAGTTTTCGTGGTTTTAGGAGGTAATGATGATGAGATTCCTTCCTACATATAAGGTAAATAATACTCATTACAAATATAGGACTTTACTAAATTAAGTTGGACGGAAAACACTTATGTACCTGCATGAGAGTTAGTTTTATATGTCAAAATGGCACAACACAATATTCAATGTTCATTTATTCATATAAAACTATTACATTTACATCATATTTCTTACTGTCTGTACATGTAGTCTGGCACTAGATATGTTCAGGTATTCTGTATGGTGTGATACTTTTAAATATGCAAGCATTGAGCAATTATTTAAACCTTATGCATCTACAATAATAAATTCGGTTTGGAAAATTTATTTGATAATTTTGATAACAACAATTCTAATCGAGATTCTAGCTGTTAACCTCAATTTCAAAATGTTTGTTTGGCACAATCTTATCTTTTAGCCCTACGGTATTTGCTTTATGATTAGGTGTGTCTGTTAATTTTTACAACCTAAAATTTAGGTGCTTATACAGGCCAAGGTTGTAGGATAACTAAACTAACTCATTAGTTACTTGTACTATCTTGATTCATTGTTTATAATTAGAACAGCATTCATGTTTAGTAATTCACAGTAATGTACTGAATAATTGAGTCATTAAATGTATGTTTATGTATATAACTGTCATAGCTAATTAAATAGTACCTTTAGTAAAATATTGAATATTTTTGCATTTACTACCCTGAAAATGTCACTTAAGTATAACAAATCTACATGTCTAATTTATAAGACCCTTCTTTTATAGGTACACCACCAATGTACAAACTTAAGTTACAAAAATAAATTTTTCAAGTACATTGCAACCTTGGCAGTCGTTTTTAGGCCTCTCTTATACTACCCGGCAGTCTTAAAGATGTGATGAGCTGATCATTCGACTAATAAAAAGATATCAAACTTTTATTTATGCCAATTGTTGCTACCAATTGTAAGAATGTTCTATGATGGCATCACACAGAATAGATTGGTTCAAGGGCAAATGGTTGGAAGACAAGTACCTTCCTAATAAATAGTTTAGTTGATTACAAGTTGTATTTGTAACAGGTTTTACATTAGGGTTAATGACCCTCAAACCGGAGTGCTAATGCACTCAGCCATCAGACTGCTAGACCAGATTACATGTTCAGCTATTGAGATCATCATTTACTTTGTACTTAGAAACAAATTGAGTTTAAATTATTTTTAAATCACTTATTGCCTGCCCAACTTATAATATAAGATCCACAGAATAACACAGAAAAGGTGGTATGTATTTAAAATAGTATTAGTTTTATGCATTCTATTTTTACGTCCATCCATTTACATCAGTAATTATTGTCAATATTTTGAACCGTAATAATAATAAAGCTTATTTATTCCGTTATACTTATAAGTTTTACAAATCAAATGTGTGTTAGTAGTGTTACTGTTACTTGCATGTATTAAATTTAGTCAGTGTTAGTATATTTTATTTTAATTTATTTTTGTAGAACGGACCCCTTTTGGGTAAAAGCCTTCTCATTACACATCCATTTCTCTCTGTAAAAATATACTACTTGTTTTCTCATTGATAAGTCAGGCTTAAATCTGTTACTTCCACAAACTATAAATCTAATTTTTACTTTTGATACACACTTGACATCCATCCATAAGATGGGAACACTCTAAAATTAGTTGACACCTATTTTGGGAGTGGCTATTCTTGACACTGATGGTAAACAATCCAGATATTTATACACTGAGCATGTATCTCACTTGTGTTTTACGGGAGATGCTTTTCTAGCCTTATATTTTTAGTTTGTGAGTATTACAGTGTTCGTAATTTCTTATCCATTCAAAGTAATTCTAGTACTTTGAAGTATTCATGTGTAAAAATCGAGAAAAAATATCCAACTAAATTGAACAAAAGTGCATTGTTCTACCTGATAATTGATTCTAACATAATTAGAACCAGCTTCTTAATTGCTCCAACCGACGACCGACCGTTAGAAAATTCCAATTTTCTGGCCGGTAAGGCCAGATACCGAAAATTGTAAAACATGACTTTATCCTCAAAAGTAGAATCACTATACAAACAATATTGGTATCGTGCGTTATCGGGCCCCGATAAATACAAGATAGCGAAAGCATTCAATCAATATCTCTTTGTAGATATACTGCAGTCGGGAACGTTTGCTATGATTCTTTACGTCCAACTAGCTACCCGCCCTGGCTTTGCACGAGTGCGATAAATAATAAATTATAGTAGGAGGAGTCCAGGAGACTTGCACAGGTTGGCTCATTGAACTCGAAAAATGTTGTGGTAATATATTGTCAACACCAAATACTATTTGTGCTACCTATTGGCATATTATTATTACCACTCAATTTAAATTGAAATTCAATTGAAGGAAGGAACGGAAACTTGTCTCCCAGCTCTTCAAGTCTCCCGGACTCTCCCTACATAGCCTACTATTTCTTCATATTGACTCTAAATGTAAAATTTTTGATTAAATTTTCGTCTTTCACCTCTCCATATAACCAAATTGATGCTTGACGCATTCTACTCGTATCCAGCTATCTTCTTTGGCGTACATGTTAACAAGACTTCTCTCAACGTCTTTCTGCTGATATTAAGGTAGCTTTCGTATTTTTTCCTTAAGTGGTCGAAAACCGCAAAAAGGCTTGTTCTTGTTGTTGATATTTTGCTTGACATTGCATGCAACGTGTCTAGCTACACTCGGTTCATTCTGAAGGCTAGACAGGTCTGTTTATGTCACAAGTTTGTTCATATGATTTTTTTTATGTCGAACATGTTAATTAGGTAAGTATTAATATATGAATAGCATAGCAATGATTCATCAAACTGCTTTTTAACGAGATTTTCCAGAAGCAGTCATAAATGTCGCAGTATTTGTCCTCAAAGTATGAATTAAAATTCTACTACCATCATTCTAAAACAGGTTTCGTATCAATATACGTAACCAAGGAAAACGAACAAATATTTTTAAAAGCATATATCAGTTGTTGCCAAAAATTTTCGCCCATAATTTATAACTGGAAAGAAATAGATTTTTTTTAATGACATTGAATTTTGTACCTATCACATAATGAAAATGATACTAATGCCTACCTTGCCCTCTTGTACTGGACGCAGTCAAGTCAAGGAATAAACACCTCAAACTCACCATGCGAGCTTCCCGAAGCTCTACCACATCGGTACGCTCAAACCCCATTCATCAATTGTTTAGCTAAAATCTTTAGAGATCAAAGTTGATAACAAAACCAGCCATTATGCATAGTACAGCATCCAAACTAAAATATTAAACGACTACATAATACACGTAAAATTGCTACTCAAAATTCAAACCGTATCTTCTACAACTTCAAACAATAGATATTGAATGGTATGTTCCAAGATTAACAATATGAAAAGCAATAACTGCCACGCCCGGCCTCACCTAACTCGTTATTATCACTCTGATACTACAACAAAGGCGATAGCCATGCATTGCCTTGGATTTTAGTCATTGAAAAGTCCCTTAATCTAAAACATTTATATCAGTTAACTGCGCCCTAGGTAGGTAAAGGGGTAAAACCTCGAGACTTTATTTTAGTTAATCTTTTATCAGTGGTTATCAGTCGCTTTTCGTGTAGCAGTTGTACTATGAATTTTTGTGGCGTAGATATTAGTTTAAGTAGAACTAAATATTGATCAAAATCAAGATGACCGACAAGACGGACAGACGTCCTTGTAAAATTCGCAGGGTTCCACTGGATGCTGTAGGCTGCTTGATCAACCGGTCACTTTGGGAATCGATGGGGGCTGGATGGATATAGGCCCTCCCTATATTTATCGCCGTGGACGTCCTGCGGCTGATTGATTACAAAAAATATTCTAACTTTTAGGCCACTTTAAGGCCTACTTGCGCACGTCCGGATTAGCTAATCTGAATTTGTTCAAGGCCTATTATCTGAGTTGAAAGCCCACAAGCTAATTCGGCGGTAGTGGACCTTCCCGATTAGCAAATTCAGACTTGTGCAAGTGGGCTTTTAACTCAGATAAAAGGTCTTGAAAAAGTCCGGAATAGCTTATTTGGACGCGCATGTAGGCCTAAGTTAAGACCTAATTGTATAGTCCCTTTGCCGAGCTACTTAAACATTAATATCTCCTCCAATACTAACTTAAACAGGCGTGATTTTCAAATTATTGAATATAAAAAAAAAACTATGGTTTTTGTTATGGTTGATATATTTGAAAAAAATCGCGTCGACAATGGGTGGCGTCACTGGGACTTATGGCAGATCACTTGGTTTCATGTGCCAACTGTAGATGTTTATATTTCCTCTTCAGCAGTGCAGTCTGCTACTTGCTGCAAAACATTCCAATAGCTCAGTATCTTATCAAAGAACTTGTTTCACCACGGAACAAATTACTTGCTCTAACAAGTGTAGTGAACTGTTTGCTGATGAATATACTTACAGGGTTCCTTGACATAGAATTTGTAAATTAGCTTTTTGTTCTAACAGTCTCGTCTTTAACTGATCATTTCCAATTCAACAAAAAAAATACTGACACCTATGTGCGCTCAACGAAAACACCTAAATGAGTAGTGGTTTCTAACGAGAATATTTAATCTTAGCAGCAGTTCGAAGGTAACGTTGCTTTACATTGCAGTCACGATATGACCTGGCCATCTAACCTAGAATATTAGCCTTTAGGCCATAAATTGTCTTTTTTGCGTTTAAGTACTTACTATTTCTTTTTTTATCTTTTAACAGTATCAGTCTTTATAATAGGTTACTAAGCTTAGCCCCTTCGTTTTTCGAAAGTGGCTGGATATGGCGCTATTTTAATTCCAACAGTTTCTTTAAAAAAACTTGGTAATATCAGGTATAGATTCGAGTCTGATACTACAATATATTCTCTGGATTACAAGAGAATCCCGTTATGTAAACTCGGATTACGCCCGTAATCCAACCTCGTCGCTGCTCTACAGAACCACAGCTCAACGAAAATGGCTGGCTCTGACACTTTTTTGATAACTTACGTTAACGTCGTTCTTAACATTCCGTATCTCAAAAGGAACCCATAAAGTATCACTTTGTTGTCTGTCTGTCAGTCGTTTTTCTGAATAACGCGTCCTCTACGCGAATAAGGTATCTAGTTAAATTTAACATCTAATACTTAAGTCTACGATACGACTCCTTGAAGCTGTAAATAAATCTTTAGTCCACTTAATCCAAAGATATGGTCAATTGAGTCGTATTTCCTAACGTTTCACAAGAGAATCAAAACCTATAAGGTACTTCCCATAGACCTACATAAAGCCAATAAGAAGGTCTTACAGCACATATAAACGAATAAACCCGAAAACGCAAATTTGTGGTTACATCGTAGAAAAAAACCTTTGTTTTTACGGAACCCACGGTGCGCCAGTCCGACATGAATTTGGCGGGTTTTTTGTGGAATGTGGAATCTTTTAGAATCTTCCCATTTTTTAAGTTTATTTTCGTTTCATTGAAATGTACTATCTGATTTAACTGTAACTGGAGCTAATGATGATGAAGCCAGAATTATTCTTGACATATTTACCGTGTATAAACTGCATGACAACGAAAGTAAATCAATATGTCATTGTTTGATATTATTGTACCTACTTTTTACTTGTCTGGTAAACCATAGTAAATTCCGCGTTAATACAGGGTGTCTCTGCAAGTATGGATGATATCGCACAGGTGTATTAGCTACTTGTACTATTATTTATTCTGAGTATTATTAAACCATTTCTGCTTTTCTGGTTTTATTATTAGGGGTCAATTCTTGACGGATACAAAATTACGCTTTTTTAAACTAGAGCTCAAACATATAAAAATCAACTTTTATTGCTGCTCAGACTAAATAATTGATCTGATCATACAAAAAAAAATAGTACCCGGTGAGCTGGCTAGCTTCTCACACTGCTTGTTCAAAGCAAAAAACATTATATAATAACAGGACTGACAGGTTCTAATACTCGTATCGTATGTAGATCGTAAACTATCGTGGTTGTATTGTATAAATTTACTACCGATTGACGTGCGCCCAAATTGCTTTAATATAAAAAGGGCCAAATTTTCAATTGCCTGTTGAAAATGTTACTTTCAGCGAATGATTATACAGCGATGTATTTAAAACGCCACTTAATACGAGACATAACAGATGAAGAGACGACACTTCAAAGTATGTATTGCAAAATCAGACTTTAGTTGCATGATCCTTTCTCTAATAAGTTCTTGAAAAGAAATGTTCTCCCGATTCTGCTCCTGTATTTTTAATTTTTCCGTAGCTAAATACTAATGTTATTTTGTCATTCCCTTTGTCTCTGTTTGCAATATTTATCATAGCAAATGTACGAGTAGAAGCATACCTTATCTTTTATTTTCACATGTTCTTTGCTACAATTTTCCTTACTCTTCCCATTACTGAAACATTTGCAAATGACACGTAACTGGCCTAGCCCACTACGAACCTGGTTTCTGCCTAGCAACCCCGCCTGCCCACGACTCGCCACACCCTGTATATAGGCCTGGGAACGGGGCGGTGGCACAGCACACTGGATGCTAATTTAATAAGTTATAATACACGCTTTTACGTGTTTTTACTGTGTTTGAATGCGCTCTTTGTAGCTAACTTTACTAATCTACTGTTCTTTGGGGAATATCTCGCTAAATGTGTTATACAGGGTGGCCAAAAAGTCGTGGATCAAACGAAACAGGGAGATAAAGGAGGTAATTTCCAACAAAAAATCTTTCTACAGCATGGCCATAACTTCGTTGCACGTAAGGTGCATTCCGCCGATTACGTGCGAATTTTATTAGGCGGTGCAGATTGTGCATTATGGTCAGAGGTAGGAACTTTGAACACTTAATGTAAAAATTTGTATTTGATAAAAATTACTAAGTCATAATCGTTCTTTTATTTCATGATGGCTTCTGAAGTTACTACCTAGTATGTATGAGAAAAAATATTTTTTTTCCTTTAAATTTACACCTTGATATGAAAAAACGACCACAAAACCAAAACTAAAGATCAAAGAGTAATGTGTTGTACCTCATTTGAATCAGCATTAATCCAGCAAGTTTTTTTAATACAGGGTCACTTTTCCGTAATACATTCTTTTTTCAAATGGTACTTTTAAAGTGAGAAGTAATTATTTGTAACGCTTCAAAATTTACGGAAAAAAAATCATTGCTCGTTAAGTTTGATACCAAAAGCTGCAATACAATTTTTGTAGTATTGATACATTATCTACTCATAATAAAACACATTTTGTTTTATTGTTTTTAATCAATTTAATTTTTTACTGATTAAATTGTAAAAAAACTCGGTAGTTTCATTGAAAAAACTAAAATAATTCATATCTTTTCGTGCAATGAAGTTATGGCCATGCTGGAGAAAGATTTTTTGTTGGAAATTACCTTCTTTATCTCCCTGTTTCGTTTGATCCACGACTTTTTGGCCACCCTGTATTTTGCGACTGCACGTCGCTTTTCTTCGCGGCCTATATTTTTTAATTTATTTGGAAATACATTTTTGTCGTTATTCTAATTCTCGCGACTACTATTAAAATAAACTCTAAAATCATGGAACTAGTATTAGTTACACTAAGAAAAATTGAAACACAAGACTTGTGCTTTAATTTTTAAATACATATAAGTTGATTCAAAACTCCACAGTACATATGTTTGTTTTATCCGTTGTAGTGTTAGATTATATTTATCATTGCCATATCCCCCGATGACGTAATCTTAATCTATATATGGCACGCCTTGAAACACTCGACTATTGGTTTGACGAATAATATTATAATTTAATGCATTCAAACGGTCGCGCTTTCAATTACCTTAAAAAAGAAGTTACGACGTCTTGATCTTCTATAAAAAAATTGAAGTGTTAACGTAAGATCCACTACACATTAGGGTAAACTAAATCAAAAAAATCTTATTCATTTGTAATATGGGCGATTTTGCAACAAAAATGTGTAGTCTGATGTCCTGGCCACGGCCCCAAATTATTAACTACCAAACGATCTGAAGCGCTTTTTTGTAGGTTCTTCAGACCGTCAACCTTCACCAACAATAATAATTATTAATCATAACGACTGTATCTTTGCACTGATTGCACGAACAGCCAAGTATTCTAATAATCTGGTCTAGTACCAATTGAGTGGACCGACGAGACCGCATTCCTGCCAGCACCGTTGTTAAATGCTCGTCGTGATCTTTTTGTGCCTTCGCTGACGAAATATTTTGTACCTCGAGACATGCTTCCATTGTTTGGGTATTCATTACATAGTTTTGAAGGCACTCGAGGTTAGTAAAACTCCAGGATTGCGGTCAGGGTATACCAAACTAGAAACTAGCTACCATGTGTATAAGTGCCTAATTTATTACATTGCTTGCTTACAATATAAATATAAATTTTCTTCAACAAACACACCAATCATCTAGCCCCAAACTAAGCGTGAGCTTGTGATATGGCGACTAGGATCTCATCATCATCTCTTAGATGGTATTTTTCATATCGTTTGTAATATGCATAACTCATAACAGCTCTAAGTCTTTACTTGACTAACGTTTTTCATTTTCAAGTCCTGTTTACCAATTGATATTCAGTTCCAAAGTAAATTCGATTACGATGTTAGATAAATCTACCACAATTTTCCTTCATTTACTTATTCTAAAGATTTTGCCCGAGTAGGTACCAAACCAGACTTATCGATTTCACTTGATCAGTATCAGAATTCAGTACAGATAAATAAACATTTAGTAAATCAATAGCCCTTTAATACGGGATGACAGGCGTCTACACCACTGATCAACTATATTGAAGTGTCAATACAATTCGTCGTTCATTTTACCAATGATCGACGTTACCTAAATGTTTGTGTTGGAATAGAAACGGAACGGTATTTGATTGCTATTGTATACGTTAGCGTTTTATAGCCACCGCAGACGGCTCTGATACTGACCAGACATCGGCACATGTTTGATTATACCATACGGAATTTTAATTTGATGGTATAAAAAATAGAACCGAGCGGTTACGTAACTACTAACTGGAAGGAACTATCGGAATGCTTCTTACGAGTGTATGTATTTATATCTCAATGGTATAATATTGCAGAAACTAGTATCTGGTGCGGATGCCCCGTATGACCACTGCCTTGGTCTCACTGCACTCGGTAGTCTGAAACAAGATTGTGTGAACCAGTTAGACCGTAAGCAAGTTTGAATCTTTCAAGAGTCAAATGTATTTGCAAGATAATTTAAACCTACGCGAAATCTCCGCACTTTATCGCATTCAGTTGCAACATTGTAGTTCCAAAAATTGTTATTAACATCATTATGTCTGCTCTAGTCACGAAAGAAGTGCCTTTCCAATATCAAGAAATAAAAAAAAAGCAAAACCTTAAAACACATTCCGCTCATCATGCACGATCTCACAAGTCATCCCGTTTCTTTATGACACACTTGCGTCAATCGCGACGCGGGCCTCGTTACCGGGGGCACACATCTTAACCTCCATTAGGCTCTGGTCTGAATGGTACGCCTCCCACGGCTTCCTACTTGCAGACACCAATTCAGGCTAACAGTATCGTGTTTGGATAGACATTTTAGCCAATTCTCGAGGGTGTTTCCTATTTTGGGACTGTCGCGCGGAATGATTTATTACGTCCCGACCATTTCCAACTAGATCCAGTCGGATCGTTAGCTAAACTTGTCGAAACTCTTTTGGGATCAAATGGAACTGTCGTTCTTTTATACATGTCACCTACTCCATTTCACCATCTCCCGCGGATAGGAACTTTATTCATCCAGAATTAGACTAACCCGTAACATGTTTCGTTTATGGTTAAGCATAGATTCTGTTACCAACCAAACGTTACTCTGAACTATCTTATACTTCGGTGTTCCTACAAGCGCCTGGTGAAGTTGTAAATTGTTATCGCCCTGCAAAGTACGAATACACACCGGTATTTGCACTGGAACCGTTTCCGCGCCGGTCGCTGCACGATAAGCCTTGATTTAAGTGTGTGTATTTACTTTTGAGTCTTGGACTAACACCAGGTAAGTAGCCTGGTGGTTTACAGAGAAGGCTGTAAGAGTAAGATAGACCTGGATTGGATTATGTAACTTTGAATAAAATTATTTCAATCAAAGCTTTGTTGTTAAAGTTGGCCATTCACGGCCAGTCGGTCACTAATTAGTCGGTCTGAGGTACGACCAAAATTTTACGTTTTCAATATCGGTAATAAAAATCTAGGCTATAGGGATAGTACTAAAAAAGTAACTTAACGTTATTATTATTTTTCCACAATTGCCCATATTTTACCGGTTCTAAGACTTTGCCCATTTTACCCACTAAATTTAAAAAAAACAAAGTCTCTTTTGCGTGGGAATTGCCCACGTTCTAGCAGCACTGAATGAAAGTCAGTTTTCAGATTATTTTTATGTTAGTGAGTGGAGTCATTTTTTGAACTGACTGTGAATGGCCAGCTTAACAGAGTAGCTGAAGTTGCCAAATGTGACATTTTCAAGCGATTTCAATCCTGAATTGTTAGCAACAGAGTTACGTAATTATCCCCCTGTGTTGTTAGCATGCCATTTTAACCTAATCTGAAAAAACTGGACTCCTGAATATTACCGTTTGCCTTAAGCAAATAAGAGGATAGCAGGACTCGTAATGACATAATAATATCTGCGAGTTAGCTTTTCGCCCTTTTTGTAGATGTAGATTTTTTTCGTTAGATCTACTCGTAAACTTTTTTGCTTGCAAAGATTCATGTTCAAAACTCTTTATACCCAACTAGTCCATTGAAAAGGCTAGGCATAATCCCCAACTATTTATCAAGGTAAATTACTGTTGTGTAGTTTATTGTGTGATATCTTTTGAACGCCCTATGCAGTTCTATTATGTTTTTCGCTTTGTGAAGTCACGTTCATCATTATTTGCATATTCAGCACTATCGGGTGCATTCCAAAGATTGTTTGGATCATGAAACTGGTCTCTGTTGGTTATGGTTAGTCTGGGGCTGGTTTTTTTTGTGTGCCCAACGCTTTGAACTTATTTTTTTTTATAAATCATGTCCACATAATAATAATAAACAAATTTTATTGATGACTAAATAAAATAATGATAGAGATGATTCCGAAATGAAGCTTGATGGGAATAACTCCTAATCGTAGCTTTCTTAACTTTAACTTTACCAATCTAATAGATATTAAATGCTACCTTTAACTTAGACCAACAACTTACCGCATGAACTACAGCTCACAAATAAAAACGATTTATCTTTTTACCGTTGTCTATTATCCGTATGATTAATGGTGAGGTTAGATACGATACGCATAGATACTCAGATAGATGCATAGAGGCTCGCGCTCCTTTGTTGCCGGACAATCACCTCTTGAAGGTCACACTTGGAAACCTCCGGTGCTTTAAGTGTTCCACCCTTTTGCTTTATTTATTTGTTTTCAACTTTGATTATATTGGTGCATATTCAAAATCTTTTGATGACAATTATTAACGTTAACGACATGAGATGAGGCGTTAGTTGCTAGTCGACTTACGCGATGCTTAACGTTTTCCTTAAAAAGTAAAGATATTTGTGTAGGCATTCTAACTTACTCATTCATGGGTAGCATATTATGGTAATTTTGACACAGAAATGAATAATACTTACACAGTTCTACGCAGATTACCTTGAATAATTCTGATAGTGAGAATTTCCTACACTATTATCTGTTAATACGTTGTTTTGTTTCAAGGAATCCAAGTGTCGCAGGGACTTAGCAAGAACACATATCTGTTAACATTATATTCTGTAAGATAGTTTTTAATATTTTTAACATTAACAGTGTTCTTTCTTTTATATAAGTTATATACAAGAAAGAACCAAAAATTCGCACACTAGTAGGATTTGCACCCACGTCCTTTGGCTAACCGGGCCAACGCTCTTACCAACTGAGCTACTGTGCAGTCTATCCAGCCGTGTGAAATTCTTGGTCTCTTTTGAATACGTCATTGCCATTGTCTTTAAGATATCATGCGCGGATTCTTTACTCCTCGAGTTGGTCTCTTGCAGTTTATCTGAAATACCCCAGTGAATTGGTTTACAAAATTTCGGGCTTCACAATAATACAAGTGCCTTCTGACCACTGACCTCTATAATACAAGTACGCTGGACTGCATACTGTCAACCTAACAATGAAGCCATTTCAATATCGCCATTTTGGCGCTGACGGCTATAGTGAGCGTGTGGTGACCGTCCACGGAACTAATGAGAATTGACATAAACATATGGAAGTTTCTCTATTTTAGTTCCCTGTACACTCGGTAGGGGCGCTTTGATTCGGCACAAAAATTATCTGTCATTTCTTAGAGAATGTTTAGTCTAGCGTACTTGCACTATAAAGTTCAGTGCTTTAGACAGACAAATGCATCGTATTGCATAACTTCCCCAACTGCACGAAGTCGTACGAATGTGGTGGGATATCAAAAACCACATGCACTGTATTCAGGGATTAGAAGCCCTGCACAGGGTTCGACGAACCGGCGCCATCGCGCATCGGCGAGTATTATGGTTTTTACTCCTGCGCTTTTATCCCTTTTGAATGACTCTAATGCTGCCATAGTGTTAATGACTACACTTTAAATTTCTAAGCAAAGCATTATTTTTATACGTCCCAATTCATTAATTAAATCGTTGAAGAAAAGTTCAGAGCTTGCTATTTGTGGTGAATTTTATCTTCGTGTTTGAACTTACAATTAATGCCATTGCTTTCTAAAGAAACTGCCCTTTGTTTCAATGTTGCAGCTACATTGGTGAACTTTAAAACATTTTATTATTGGATGATGCTACTGAACTCTGGTTGAGGCAAGGCTGAGTTTAATATTTTCTGAACATCGTAAAGATTTAAGAGCAAGTGACATCATAAAGTCTACATTTAAGAGCGAGACCCTAATGATCCTAAGCTTGCTGATACTTACTTGTTATTCAATATTATTTAAAGTAATAATTTTCAATATTCTTTGCGCGTCTGTTAGGGAATGATTTGTCCTCGAGATGTTATTTATTTTAATTTTTTTAAAAACTAATTGCACTGTACTTATCTCAAACACTGTGGAATTAATTAAGGACGTATCTTCATCAATGTCATCATCCTCGCGTTTTTTACTTCCCCTGTAAGGTATCACAAGCGAAATGCATCTGAATCCAAGCCATAACGAGTCACGCGCCACACTTCCAGACCAACTAGCAATTGCTTTTTTGTCCGTCTGTCTGCACGTTGGTTCTAGCTCGAGTGCAAGTGTATCATTGGTCATCATTATAATGTCTGCGTCTAGCTAGAGTGTCTGGATTCCTTTTTTATTTGTCGCTGTCTGTTGACATAGACATTCACTGTCTTAAGTAGACCTATCAATTATCTTGCTGTAATCATTTATGAATGAATCAAATGGCTTTTTAAACATATTTCTAATAAATTAATGTTTTAGTCAATCATGACATGATAAGCCATCTTAACTGACACTGGTCCTTTGTTTGTCGCAACTAATGACAAACTGCATCAGTGCGGCGTTATGACTTCTTTCTTTGCTTTGAAATTTTGTTTCTAAATCTACACAAAGAGTAAATCATTTTATAGCATAGTAATTCAAATAGATAATAATATCTACGAATGATTTTTGCAGTTTTTACAAACTCCAACGTTTTAACTTATAGGATTTCTAGTAGTCCGTTCTCTTCTGGGGATTATTCGTACGTTTTATGAGGATTTTACGATTCCCACGGCGTTAGCTAATAGGTTACTACACCGTATACATTATGTACACTCGTTTCGGTTTTAGTACTGACGTAACGAGGCGTGGTAATGTACGACGACCTACCGAAAGAGTAACAAAATGAATGTGCTATTAAATAGACAAATCGCACTTTCATTTTGTAATAGACGCTATTTCGGATAAGTAATTTCTTCTTAGGTGACTGTACATCGAGAATATCTTTTGTATTTTCAATATGTGCTCTGGTATTTTTACGGTACTTGGCAGACCAGAAATATTCACTAATGTTCATTCTATTAAATCCAATCCGTTTGGAATCTACTTTGCTTTTATCACAACATTTTTTTTGTCTTTCAATATCATCGTCAAAGTACATAGTAATGAAATAAACATTCGATAAAAAGTAAAAGATAGATGATTACCCGAGTATGCTACCTTTATCGTTGTTAGTATAAGATAAAGTTTACAACGAATTTACGAAAACCGCACACTAATGCTATTGTGTAAATACAGTGGTACGAGGGTCAAACTGAAAGTTCTTAGAACTGGCCACTTATAAACAATATAATAAAAAAAATATTCTAAAATTTGAAAATAGAACTCTTTGCCAATATTACTGAGTATATATTTCATTCATTTGTCATTTGTTTTACGACTTGGCGGCAAATTAAAAATTGTCTGTGTCACGTCAAAATGAATTTAACACGAGAAAATTTTCGTGCAATGATTTTTTATGACTTTCGATGTCATTTAAGTCAACAAGAAAGTTATGATAGACTACGATTGGCCTTTCACGATGAAGCCCCATCTCGTGCCACTGTTTACAACTGGTTTAATGAGTTTAAACGTGGTCGCACTAATCTCACTGATGATGTACGTGAGGGACGGCCTTCTACGGCGACGACTGAAAATAACATCTGTGTTGTGCGGCGTATGATAGAGACTGACAAAAGAGTGACCTATCAGCAGATTCGGACAAGCTTAGGCATCGGTATGAGTCAAGTGCACAAAATTCCTCCACGAACATTTAGCGGTCAGGAAGCTTTGCGCCCGGTGGATACCTCATAATTTGACTAAGGCTCAAAAACTCCATCGTGTGGATTGGTGCCGTAAAATGATTGAAAGATTTAACGGAGGTGACTCAAATGCTGTGTTCGACATACTAACAGGTGACGAAAGCTGGATCTACTGTTATGATCCTGAAACCAAAAGACAATCTGCTCAGTGGGTGTTTCCTTTCGAGGAGTTGCCAACTAAAGTGAAGAGAGATCGAAGTGCGGGAAAAAAAATGGTGGCCTCGTTCTTTGGAAGGATAGGTCATTTCGCAACAATTGTGTTAGAGGATCAAAAAACAGTTTCTGCAGAATGGTACACTACCAATTGTTTGCTACTTGTCTTGGAAAAAGTTCGAGAGAAACGACCTCGCAGTAGGATCCTCCTTCACCACGACAACGCCTCGTCGCACACCGCCAAGCGAACGATCGACTATTTGGCGACATCAAACGTTGAATTACTGGGTCACCCGCCGTATAGCCCCGACCTCGCGCCTTGTGATTTTTATTTATTTCCAAAAATTAAAGAAAAACTTAAAGGAAAGCGGTTTATGAATGCTGAAGAAGCGGTGGCTGCGTATCGCGATGCCATTGAAGAGACCCCTAAGGACGAGTGGGCAAAGTGCTTTTCCCAGTGGTTCCATCGCATGCAGCGGTGTATTGACGTCAATGGACAATATTGTTAAAAGATATAATAAAACTAATAACTGGCTAATGTAATCAGTTTTTGATTTTCTAAGAACTTTCAGTTTGACCCTCGTATGTCGTTTACCTCTGATGATAGCGTTTACGAGCAGCACATTTGCGGAATTGTAAATCGCTCTGAATCTCACAAGTCTAAAAATATATTTATCGCTAAAGCATTTTGAGCCCAGCAATGTTCTGCCTAGCAGTCGCCACATCTCCTTCTCTCAGTATTTTTGTTTTTAGTGCAATGCTGAAAGGTGTTTGCATCCGAACGGTGATCAAAATGCTGTCGAACTTACTGAAAATAAAGTCATTTCTATTTATAGCATTTATTCTTCGAAAACCCTTGTTCAATGTTGATACTGAATTTGTTATCGCGATAGCGCTATCTGAATATACAGGATAACGAGGAATACCGACAACTTTATTGCGCTAATGATTCATTTACAACGCCGACACCTATTCATTTATGTTTGCATTATCATTGCATATTTTGCACTCTTTTGACTTTATGTATATTGTTTTACTTTTTAAAAATTTTGACCATTGCAATTTCAGACTGCTTTTTTGAAAGCTTCTTGTCAAACGGACCCCAGAAATTGGAATTCCTAGATAATAAACTACATTTAGCGTTAGACCGTAAATTTTGCTTTTAGCAGACTTTACTAGAGGTGTACAAAAGATTCCAAAATACTCAAACTTCACTAAAATTTCACTTGTCTTGGCCGTATTTCTGTATTTTATTTACGTTGGCAACTGCATTCGCGGACTCTGCTAAGGTCGCGGCGCGGGCGCGCAGGTATCAACCATCGGCCGATACTCGGAACTGTATCGTGTGCTATCTCATGATTACGCTGCTCGAATTTGGAATCCCCGCGAAATTTTGGCTTGATGTTTTAGAATATAAAAAATGTAGGGCGCCAAAATGCGCCAAACTTTACACCAAAAGTAAACTACGTACCGTACGATGCTCATTTCTTCCATCGTCTTCAGTTAATTTAGAACCAACACTTTCAAGTAGTTGTCATTCTAGAAACTACGTTCTACCGTGAGAATTCTTTCCATTTGATCTTTGTCATCAGTTTTCCGACTTCCCAAGTGTTTCACGAAAAGAATAATCGAGTTATTACGCTTTTCTTTATTTTCCTTTGTGTGAAAAATCAAAATAACATGCATAATTTAATCACTCAGTACTTTGATTTCCACCCCAGCATTGAATTAGAATTGGTGACAAAATTATATTCACCATTTTTCAAAAGTTTTGTATGTATTCCTGGTGTGTTTATTATTTATTAGAATATATTTTGTTTACATAATTATCTAAGAACCGCGCCTGTCGTTCCGCTGGTCGCCATCGAGAGCACACTGCGTGCTCCATTTCTTACGTTGCATAACTCAGTGCATATGAGAATCGATTTTCACTTTCGCACTCAATTGCTGCAGAAAAATATCGATTTGCATTCGAGTGGCCCACTAACCTACTTCATCATTGTAACTGTTTATTGAATTCTTGATAAAATAAGAATATTGGCTAATAGCGGCAAGGGTTATTGTCAACGTTTAGTTTTTTAGACGACTTCGTTAGTAAACACAATATTAATACATCAACTGCTTGATTCTGTTTGACATTTAATTCTTGATCAGGGCATCCATCGTGTTGTAAAGTAGTATCACCTCTGCCACTAAACTCGAATTTCGCACTTTGATCATATCAAATATTCTCACATTGATGGATTTGCGATCGAGTGGCCCTTTAACCTACTTATCGAAAATTCGCAACCGAATAAATTGAATCATCGTGTCAACCCTGTCAACAAGCATTGTATGATTATGTTTGTATGGGTCATGTCACGGACGTGTCTAAATATTTGTTTCGATCCCTCTCGTGGAAAGGTTGGCAGTAAACGTACGTTATTTCACGGAGTTTTTTTTTACCAATTCGTGTTGGTATTGGTACATTTTATCTTTTAACTGACCGGAGCCTGCATCAATTTACTCGACCATTGATGTTTCAAGAAGTTTCGTGTTGACATAATAATCTTCAACGGCTCTATTTAGCTTTCTCAAACGATCAAACTAATCAACACGTCAGTTCGTTCAACGATCTCGAGTGGATCTCGGTCAGATGTCATCCTAATTAACCTCAACTGTTCCGTTATATTCCGTTAATTTAACCTAGACCTTTGAATGGAAGAATCGAAGCTATTCCTTAAGAATAGAATGGTGCATTTAAAACCTTCAACTGTCGCATAGTCGCATCAAATGTTTGTGCGTCTAGTTTCGATGAACTTTGCCGTTGCCAGCCATTAAAATTAAAAAAGGATTTTATGAATACAAATACGCTGTATGTTTTGGTTATAAATTATTATAAAGTTGCTTTATCCTTTTACATTATCTACTTGCCCGTTCATTAATTCCGATGTGTGTAATATTGTTTTACGAGTGTTTTCTCCTTGTGAACTAACATAACCCTTATAACAGAAATGAGGTTATACTTCAATCCATTGGCAACGTGGGTGTGACCTAACGGTGTACCGTTCTTCCCGCCTGCGCCTTCACTCACCGGGTCATTCAGTTTAGAGACCCTTCGCGGGCAGGGCATTGTGTTTTGTCCCCGGCCTTATAAGGCTCTTGTCACCAATTCTTATTTCCGTTGTACTAACAGCTGGTGTGGTGTTAATGGCCCCATGAATTCTTATGAGCTTTCTCACATTGTCAACTGAAGTTTATTGATAAACACGTTACTTTTGACTATCATAAATTTAAACTAGAATGGACATGGGTATCAATATCTTTTTTTTTCTGCAATATTGTTGACCTTACTAAGAAAAGCCCAAAAATAAGGAAACCTTGCAGAAAATCGCAAAGACACGGCGTAAATGAGCAGAACCCTTGTCCCCTTTTCTCATAAGTTAGTTTTTACGACATTGCCGGCCGGCATCATAACATCAGCCTTCACGCACCACAAGTGCAAAATGTGAAGGGTTTTTATGGTTACATGCTTTGCTAAATAAGCAGCTATTTGTCACAGACTTGACCGACAAAGAGAATACGCTTTAGTTTTCGGCAAAAAAATAGAGGTTCTTGAGCTAAAAACACTTTTTTAAATGTATGTACTGGTAAACCGTACCTTTAAAAGAAAAGCTGATGGACAGGCTCACTGCCACCTCTGGGATTGATAAAAGTTGTCGTTAAGCAGATTAAAAATATATTTATGACTAGAACGTCTTTTTTCGATAAACGTTTTTCAAAGAGGAAAAGTAGTATTAATTTTACATGTAATGTCACTAGTTCATACCTATTGTACTTTACAGACCGAGTACCCACACTGAATCTCAATGGATCCGCGACTGAGTCACGCGCGTGCCTGCGCAATCGCAGCCGCTGCATGTTTCACGCGTTTTGTCCTGCTCTTATCTCTGATGGACGTTTTTAAATGCCAATCTCATTGAGTGCTGGTTGATGTGCATAAATGGTTGAGATATATATTTTTTTAAATAAGGGACCAAAATGGTAGTTACTGAGTTTTAAATTGTTAAGCCTCTGGTCCAGAGATAACAAAAGTTAAGGGTTCAGAATGGTAGTTACTGAGTTTTAAATTGTTAGGCCAGAGATTTCTGATTGTCGGACAAAAGACCTCATTGATTATTAAAGATCTTTATTAGTTATTATGCTCATCCAAAATTCGTTTGGCCAAGTCATTTCTATGATGATAGATATCTTTCTCTACTATGAGGAAATATTTCCAAATATTGGGTGACATCGAAGCAATTTAATTCGATTCATACTACTTTGACATAATGTGATAACGGGCTTTATTTGTCCATCAGGTTATCTTAGCCAGAAATGTATTCGTTTTCTAAAATTCATAAGTATGTATACGATCCCACATAATTTTACACTGAATAAAATGTATGCGACGATTTAATCTAATCTCGTTTTTATTATGACAAATGGTCCGTATCAGCATATAATTCTCTTTAAATGCATAATAGTCTGAGTTTTAAGTATTTAGTATTCATAATCAATACAAAAAAAAACCATGCTATTTGTGGAATTACAAAAACAAAACAATGTAATACAAATATTGCATATATCACAAATGTTTAGCCCAAGTGCAAGATTTTAATCGTAGTCTGCTTTAAATGAAGCACTAGAAATAATAGCAATCACATAGATTCTCACATTATACAATCCAATAAAGTAACTGGTATGAATGACCAGTCAGTAATTGGCTAGCGCCATGCCGTTTAAGGCCTGGCGACTCGACGATATTATCCAGTTCGAACATTGGCCGTATATGAAAATAATAAACCCTTAATATGTTAAGTTAATTATTGTCAATAAGCAAGAGAAAAAGAGTGCGAGGTACCTACTTGAATTAGAAATGAGTGACGCTTGCAGAACGAAATGGAGACCTGTAGTGGATTATGTAACTTTGAATGAAATTATTTCAATCAAAGTTGTGTTGCTTAAGTTGGCTATTCACGGCCAGTTCAACTAATTAGTCGGTCTGAGGTACGACTAAAATTTGACGTTTTCAATATCGGTAATTACAATCTAGACTATAGGCATAAGTACTAAATAAGTAACTTAACGTTATATTTTTTTTCCACAATAGCCCATATTTTACCAATTCTAAGACCTTCCCGCCCATTTTACCTACTAAATTAAAAAAAAACTGAAAGTCCCCTTTGCTTGGGGAATTGCTCACGTTCTGGCAGCACTGAATAAAAGTCAGTTTTCAGATTATTTTTATGTTAGTGAGTGGAGTCATATTTTGAACTGACCATGAATGGCCAGCTTATCAAAGTAACTGAAGTGGTCAAATGTGACATTTTCAAGCGATTTCAATCCTGAATTGTTAGCAACAGAGTATCGTAATTAGCCCCCAGAAAATCAGATCAGATCCTTTAACAATGTATTTGTTAACCCGAGACTGAAAACTTATACAACCGAGACCGACTGGTATTCGTAAGTTCAACCATTGTTGAGCGAATATTTGTGCAGATAAGTAGTTTTGGTAACATATTTTTTGTATACGTGTTGATGTGCTTATTTTGCCTATTCATACCTACATTATTATATATAAAAAAAATAAGTCAGCCTATTAGATCCTACTGCTGGGAAAAGGCCTCACCTCAACTATGAGAAGGAACGAGCCATACTTCACCACGCGGCCTCAGTGTGGATTGGTGGAGGGGTGTCTGTAAGGCAAGTGACAAACCTTACTGTCAGAAGTTTTCAAGCCGCCCTAGGGCCTCTGACTAGGCTTAACGACTAATACCACAGATATTAGCCGGGACCAACTGCTTAACGTGCCTTCCGAAGCACGGAGATGCTTGTCATGGACGTCACTTAAATGGTCGGAATGGTCACCGATCCAATCACGACCGCGCCGTCTCGGTTGCTTAACTTTTGGTATTTTACCAAAGCGCTGCCGCCAATGCGCCACATGCACCTACATTATTATTTTATTATATCGTCAGACTGACAACACTACTGGCATCGAGGAAGTACAAGTACTCCGTATATGGTTCTGTAGGATTACCACTGTTAACCGTTGGATTAGTCAAGATTGCAGATCAATTTACTTATAAATAAGATTATTGTTTTAATACTGGGCTGACTGCTTATCGTTGTAACCCTTAAAAGGACCGATGTTATGATCGGACTTTTATAAGCACCGAAAAGGAAATGGGGAGTTAGATACCTACAACATTTTAGTAAAATTTTCGGAAAATATGTATAATATTCTCGGCTTTAATTTTAACGTGATTAGGAATTCAGGACTCAGGGTCTTTGAGGAATCACCCTCGTGTGTTTCAAGGTTCATTAAACTTCCAACCAAAATCGTCGCCCCTATATATTGTATGCTTTTCTTGATTAAAGGTTGAGACGATGACGGCATAAAGATACAAATGTATGGGTTTGTATAACAAACCCTCCTTGGGGTTGTTTTAGTAGGCATCATCCCCTTCCCCGTTTCGCGTCGTGATGGAGGGAGAAGTAATCTCTGAACAACGCTGTCCTATCCGTGCACCCGTTAGTTCCCGCTTGTAAGAGTTCTCACTATGATGGTGCATAACTCGAGAAAATGCCGGCTGGACGAATCTTTGCAGCTTGGTATCGAAATTACGTTTTCTTTAATTTTAATAGTTCGTTCGTTGTAGTACGTCAATAATTTTTAATTAAGGTATACGCGGTTGTGTCTTTAGCTTATATGTAATTCTCTATTAGCGTCCCGTTTTGTTTTGTTATGAGGATGAAGACCGCTCAGGGACCAACTACACGATATCGTACCCTCATGATTTTAAGATTTAAAATTTGCCTAGGGACTACACGAAATCGTGTGGTTGGTCCTTGGGCTGCACCGCATAGATAAGTGTAGCGCTACAGCATATACCGAGATTCTGCGTCACACATTCAAACTAGACAATGTCCATCGTCTGGCACAAAGCGCATTTCGCATGCCAAATGTTACGCCACTGGTCCTCCGGCAACGGTCCGCGGTTCATTCACACACGCGCACAATGGGTTTGAGCACCGGCGCCTGCGCAGCCGCGCTCGCCCGGAAGTGTGGCAGGAAGCCGCCTGGCCTGTGACTGTGACACCTTGCCGGTGCGAAGCCAGATTACATTGCAATCGATGACACCATACTCAGTATCCCGTAATTGATTTCATAAACTCGTAACCTACGAGTAAGGATTGATGGTAGATGTCTTAGACGTTGTTATGTAGAGTGCCAAATAACAGATCAAAAATCAAACAGATAGTAGCAGAAGTTAAAGTAAACCGTCAACAAAGGTATTTCTGGAATGCAAGAAAAGATAAATAGGTACTGTTTTTCTTGTCGCGAACCAATACTTCTAATCTTATTTGTCATAGTAAAATACATCTGCCGATCCCGTGTAAAGTAAACATTAAATATATCAATTTCAAAGAACATCTTTATGTAGCTGCACTGGTAAAAAATAGCTCATATAACCTCAGTTTGAAAAGGATCACGCTAATAATAGCTAAGAGGAATCTAAAAGTATCATTACTTATTCTATAAACGTCTCCAAAATCCCCTTCTGTATTGAACCTCAATCAAACGTCACTTTGTCATGTCATGGCGTCTGATACTCGTTAAAACCGATGTCGTATGCACCCCTGCGATCGAAATGGCTTCCCCGTTGCTTAGTGCCAACGCTTCCCAGACGCCACACCCTAGGAACTTTCATACTGCACCCATAATGCAATTATGGCTGTTCCCAACCACTCGTGTTTTGTTTCACAATAACTGGTTTAAATCGGTTCAAATAACCCCTAATGCAAATCGTGGTTTTTGTGCAAAATGGGTGAGAGGCACTGTGAATTGTTGCAGGTAAGAAGCAGTTGTTTGCCCAAATGCAGAATTGTAAAAGTGTGAGTCACACATCTATGCCGGCTGATCACACGCTTTTTGTATTGGATACTCAGTCAGTATTTAAAAAACTGCTTATTATTTGCATTGGCTTTCCATTTCTATTGTGCAACTCTAATATGATTTGGTTGGTTCTGAACTTTCGCCACTAAGAATATTTTAACTGGACAGATAAACAACAAGAAAAGCTTAGAGAATAAAATTATTTTAATCACGCTTTTTGAACGCCCAGACCGAACTAATTCTAATCACATTGTACCTACGTCTACGAGTGATGAAGTGGCTTATCATAATAGCCACATTTATTTTTTAATAATTATTTCATGTGTGCAGTTTCTTTACTACTCGTACTTTACCCTAGTAACGGTAAATCTAATCGTTTACCATGTCATCTCTATTGATACTATATCATTGAAGTTGAAATTGCAACCGCACACGTTGGCAGATCAAGTGCTCGTAAAATGACGTCACTTGGCATGGTCCAGTAGTATATCTGTCGATTCGCGGGTGACATCATCATCATGGACCGGTAGACTCGTAGGCGCATAATCGCAGGTCGTGTGGGGGTTGTTTATAAGGTTATATGAATTAGCTCGTTTCAGGATATGAAGTCGTCAGACATCATAACTGCACCTGTGTGATCTCATGTCATAATACGAAATTAAACGCAATAAAATTATTTGAATGTGGCGAATGGGACCGTGACGCAATGTCGATTGTGAATTCTTTGTCGCTTAACGAAATTTGGGTGATGATGAAAGCTTAATTATAATTAATGTTTTTTTTTTCAATAGGTATTGGTATTAGAACAGGGATTACCATCGTCGACATTAGTTTCTGTCGTGTCAAAAGTAATTTTAGTTAATTCATCAGTGGATTACGTAATCTGCATCTGTCTGTACATGTTATCTATTTACGAATCCGCCCTGTACAATTTTGTGTATCTATTTCTAAAACTCTGGATTCTCAGACGTTTACACCTATTATTGCTTATCTGTATTCCGTAAACTGTGGAATGCGTAACGCTCTAATTGACTGGGTTCCACACGTTCGATTACATTCCAATCGCGGTGCGATGAATGTGAATGAACGAACAGTGTTATTCGCATCTCATCACCACCCGGCTAATTGCTTACGAAAATTTACATGGGATCAAAGCGGCTAGATCAAGCATGAACTGCGGCTAAACTATTTAAATTAATTATACCTTTGTGTTTAATTTCCATATCGACTACTATAAATACTCCTTCGCCCTTTTAAATTTTAAGCTACAGTTACATTTCCAAACCGAGAATCCTTTTTTTGTCATTGACACTTCACTCGGACTCATTACATGTTAATTTCATATCTCTCGGTAAAACACCGTCGGGTTTTTTAGGTTATTATTTAGGTTGGTCTTAAAAATAGCTGTTAGGCAGTGTTATTATATTTATCAAACAACATTTAGAGACAATGTTAAACCGGTTCTGTTGCTATCTAGTTGATCGGCGGTGCACGCGCACTCGGCATAGACGATAATATTCACAACTGATATGAACGATAGAGGTTATGTTTCGGACTTTTATAATGCGTTAGTTTGTTTTCCGTGGTCCTAAAAACTTTCTTGTTTATGTTTTTCTTATTGCAGACATTCGATTGAGTGCATTTGCTATCCCTAACTGACCTTTTTATTACAAAAACTTAAAGAGCGTTGTCTTTCATATTGCTCTATCATACGAATCACACGGACACTTCTTACTTTTGTATTTCTAAACCAGTTAAAAGCATCATCTCATCACCATGTCATGTCATAAATGCCTGTTTACAACATACTGACAAGTATTTATTTGCCAGTAATCTCAAACGGTAAAGCTTTTGATCGGTAACTGACACTGATCTGACAGAGGAGATGAGACAGAATAGTGTCAGTGTGTTGGGACTAGATGGTTTATGAGGTGCTAAATTATAAGTGGTTTGTCGTGAGTCGTTGAAGTCTTTTGTATGAAGTTATGTATGCTCTTCCTTGCCCTTAGAAATTAATAAGTAGAAAATATCATTCAATGTTTTCCATGCGAATTGCGAAGAACAATTAAAAAAAAGTTATTAAAACCCCTGTTACTTTTCACAGTGATTCGATGTAAAATGGGTCACCGGTCACGCGAATTACTCTGCGGAATGTCAATCGTCCAGCTCGCTAGACCGTGAACCTTAATGCATAATATTACTTTGTGACTTGTGTGACCACATTTCATAAAAATCCACGCCTGATTTTTATAAAGCTGATCATAAAATTCCGTACCACGATCAGCCTGTGCCTATTTGAATATCTTTAGACGAGTTTCCTAGCTCATAAACAAAGCCCACTCCGTTACCGTCATTAAAAGCAATCTCAATTTGGCTAAGCGTTCATTAAAAAAATCCCCATTGTATGTATGAGCAGCTTTCACGCCGGCCTCTGTCTGTAGGTAGGTTTAAAAGAGTACTATACAATTACTGTAACACATTTCTCTATAAAACACTACGTACCAAAGCTTTAATTGTTCGCTGCATTTTCTTTATCGTAGGATGTGTTAAGTATGAAGAAGTGCATTATCCATACTAATATTATAAATGCGAAAGTGTGTCTGTCTGTCTGTTAGCTCTTGACGCTTAAACCACTGAACCGATTGAGATGAAATTTGGTATGGAGACAGTTCGAGACCCTGGAAAGGACATAGGCTACATTTTGTCGTGATATAAAAACATTAAGGGGGTGAAATAGGGGATGAAAGTTTATATGGAAAATCCAACTCTTGCGGGCGAGGTCGCGGGGAACCACTAGTGCTTTATATATTGCTTGTTCATCCTGTAAACATGCGGAGCATGGTCTGAGTTAAATTATCATACCCAGAAATACTGCTCTTTTTGTTCTTGAATTTCGTGTTGCTTAATGCAAGAAAAAATATAGTTTTAAAACATAAACACGTGCTCTTACATAACTGCATTGTGATTATTATGACGAGTCATCATCCTCGGAACTGCGCTCTATAGTTTTATGATAAACCACGCAATTTTAAACACAAAACATTGTTTTGCTTGCAGAATTCCCACGTCTGTTGTCAATACTGTACAATCGCAGTCAACAATGAATTGTAGTTTGAGTTCTATTTCAATGAGGATCGGTATCGGTCTTTTAACAGTACTGTGTATTGTGAATGTTTTCGCCATGCAAATGTATGACACATGCTTCATTACCTCACCGGTGTAATTTCTTTGATTTTAAACGAACTATTGTATTTAAGTAGTAGAAGTTGCTATTTACCTCAACTACATATATGTCAAAATATTCTTTTGTAAGGATTTTTGACTTATTATATCAATGACATAACTTGTTCTAAATTTGAAACGGCAAATAAAGTTGTTATTTTGTTCTGACCAATAATGCTCAGATATTTTTGATAGGGAGCTGCTATAAACTGGTAATACCTACTAATTTCCATTTGACCAATCATATTTATTGCAATAATCAACAAATTAATAATGTAAACGAAGTAGGTTAGTAAAGTAAGTAAGTAGATCTAATAACTAAGTCCAGAACTCATCTCTTGACTTGCAATTATACATAACTCGTCATCAAATTTTCCGTCCTGCTCGAAATCTGTTTCCTTCCACCTGCAATTAAGAACACGGAATTTACCTAAATAGCCAACAGTACTTAATTCTTCACATTTTTGATAGGGAGTAGTTGTAACTGACAATGGTCATCGGAACCAGATCATATTTTAAAACCCTATGCATGCAAGTGACTTAGGAAAAAAATTACAAGCTGTGTCTTTCTTTTGCGCTTCACTGTACAATCTCTTCCATCGATACCGGTTTGGTAGTACATAGCACATATAGTAGGTTGCATGAGTCATAGAGACTACACGATTCTTGTAAGCTACGAGTACAGTCCCTCAAAAGTTTTACTCGGCCCTAGAACCAAAGGAATTAGAACCAACTTGACTTCTCTTCATGGGGGAACTGTATGTACTACGATTCGTGACCAGCACCATTGTGTTGTCAGATGATGGCGTCAAATAGGCAAAAAAAGCTATTTTGCCGATAATTACTTGCCTATTCGCATTTTTATTGGTACTTCTTAACCTTCTATCGGCGTTCGTGAATCACTCCTATTACTTACCTTGGACGTAGTTTAGCAAAAACTTAGACTAGTCAACCACTGGACCCGCAATGACGGCTAATTTTCTTTTGCCCCCTTGGGCACTAACCGAGATTTTTAGCCTCACCTAATGGTGACGTCTTGTCAGTATGGTGTCAGCTCTCGATGAGAAACATTCTATTCAAAAATGGGTATATGTGCCGTTTTGTATTGAAAAAACTATTTGGAAAAGTCAGAAAAAATATATTTTCCCTGGTACGTAATGTATTATCATATTTATATTGTTAGTTTTTCTTAAAATAAATAACAAAAGTTTTGACAATAAATCATAATCTGCCATTTAAAAAAGTAGTAAACCGTTTCTAGTCTTGTACCAAAGGTATTGCACATGTAATTTGGTCGACTTATTTTGTTTACACAGTTCATTCACTTCATTCACTCTTTTTGATAGGGCTGAAAATGAAAATATCGATATTTGACATCGATAAAAGTAAAAGTTATGAAATTAATTATCCATTAATGCGGAAAACAGGACAGGCAGACAGACGGACTGATATATATGACGAAACTTTAAATCCGTCTTGACTACGGAACCTTAAAAAATACCTTGTGTGAACTATACTTTATCCATACAACTAAATGGGTTTTCAAACAGATTTAAACAATTCTTAATCAAAGAGTCATCCTATGCCATTTTGGGCCGATATGAGTTGAAAGTGAATAGCATAATAAACTTTAACTGAGTCATACATTGGTACTTCACTTATTCTGATAATAGCAACGTGGCGGACTTTCTTGATATTCATTTCAATTGTAAAATTTAATAACTATAATTCACAAATACCTCGTTTAGGTCATAATGTAACTTAATTAACCATCTTTTTGCCTGTATGTATTGTCTGCTGTTATATTATGAAGTAAATAAATGAATATGAATATCTAACTAATCAACACAAATAATAATATTAATATGTAACTGTGTACCACCATATAAAACCAATAAGCAACTCAAATATAGCATGCACTACCTTACAACTCTAGCAATAAGGACTCACACTACGCTACTTCGAGTACTACAAACTAGATGGCGCTGATGGTCGATCGACTCACGCGAACAGATCACCCAGTAGTACAAATAATAAACCTGTACAGTTGTAAGTTGATTCTGATTTCACTAAGGGTCGGCGCTAAGTCGGTGGTGTCCCCCATATTTTTGAGAGACTTAACACCTGTACAACACGGATCCTGCCGTCTTGTCAATTCCTTGACCTACGACCAGTACGCTCTCCAAGTAGCGGCTTCACAACTGTGTATTTGTAGGCCCAACAATATTTGGCTGGTGGGCATTGTTCTTTAATCCAATGTTAAAAGCAATAAAACTAATACCAATAATAATCCATACTAATAATCCATCCTAATGTCATCTATCGTTGGGGAGCCGAACAAGTCTGTCTGTCTGGTACGTCTTGACGCATGGTCCCGGGTTCGAATCCCGGGTCGGGCCGAGTGTTTGGGTTATTCTGTCTTGAAATTACTCAGACACAGCTCCGGAGTCAGGAACTTGGTGGTGTTAACACCCCCGTTGCCTCGGAAAGCACGTTAAGCCGTTGGTCCTGCGCCTCTACGGTCATGTCGGACTGCCGTCTCACCGAATTATGAGAGTGAAGGAACAGAGAGTGCACCTGTGTATTGCGCACACACTTGTGCACTATAATATGTCTCGCGCAGTTGGCTAATCTCTGTTGAGATAGGCCGCCGTAGTCGAAATTCAGCTAGGTGGACATTATCACGTCTTGACGCGTAAACCACTGTATCAATTCACATGAAATTTACTATGGAGATAGTTTGAGATCTAAGAAAGGACATAGGATAGTTTTTATTCAGAAAATCTATTAATAAAGTTTTCCAACAAAGGGAAGGAAATTTTATATGGAAGGTGATGCCATCTGGAAGCGAATTTTGTAACCATTTTACGTTAAACTTCAAAGTATCTATGTCACTGATAGTGCATTTAAAAAGAGGTAGATTGGTCACCTTATCAGCACGCGGAAATTGATGTATTCAAATTGTGTATCTGCACAATTTTGCATTCAAATATGACATTTGACACGTAAAAAAACGTGTGCCCAGAGCATCGAACTAAGGGGTATTTGAGGCAAAAATCCGGTCCAAATTATTTAGGGGCCTATATTATCTCAAAACATAATGAAAAACAATTTTTGATCAATTTATCGATTTAATATTAAATAAACATAAGAAAAACATATAAGTACATTTTTTTTCAATGGTTTCAAACAAATTGAATTTTGTTAAAAATCATATGCAATCTTATTCGCTGATGACATCAGAATCTTCCTCTATATCACCATCTTCGACAGTATTGTCATCAGACTTGTTTAAGTTCGGTGTTGCTGCAATTAATTCTTTGGCCGACTACAGCTGATGAGAGGATCGGATGTCAGAAGTAATCTATTTAAAACGTCTATTTACATTCAGTTCTCGAAAATTTCCGTGCATAGTCCACCCGATATTTGCGCAAATGCTTATTTCGTGCTTTAGCGGCCTCCTTAGACAATTGTCCTATTCACCTGCGCTTCATGTATTAGAATTTTGTGGACTGTAGGCGACATTGGATGCCAGCCGTACAATTGCACATATAGTTTGGCAGTGTCTTGAGCATAATCATCGAATTTTTGGTAATCAATGTTATAACCACTTGATATTACCTCAAGAATCACTTTAAACCTAGTAATTAATTCCCTGTTGATGCCGGTGATGCGAGAAGAGCATTCTGCGTTTTGAAAAAATCTCCTAGACGTATTCCCATCATTACTATTTCCATAGCCAACTTTGGGAACATCAACAAGCGTATTCTGGCATGGAGTACTGAGAGCCCGAACCTTAGAGCTTCTTTTTTTATGGCATTTTTTTTAAATTTATTAAAGTCTTTTGATGTTTGACCGCATATATAACATCGCATAGTTGATGCAGTGTCCGTTGCGGAGTTGCAGACCTTTCCGTCTACCATTGTCAGCAAAATATTGTGAGTGATTTGCACTGATGTTTCACTTTCTTTAGTTTTTATCAGATCTTTGGCTTGATTTTCGATGTAGTTTATTTCTTCCTTAGTGACATCTTTCGT
The DNA here is from genome assembly GCA_949316185.1 of Pyrausta nigrata. Lineage (NCBI taxonomy): Eukaryota > Metazoa > Arthropoda > Insecta > Lepidoptera > Crambidae > Pyrausta > Pyrausta nigrata. Next base: position 4,690,356 of record OX438943.1, read on the forward strand.
TTTATGTACAAATCGAGCTCTGATCGGTCTGCAAAATCTCACCGAAGAAGGAGTAGGGTTCTGCCAAATGGTTTTTATTGTTTGACCATCAATAGAAACAACCAACCTCACCGGAACAATCGAGCTCACAAATATATTTGAATCATCATCTGTGACACTTTCAAATTTTTGCTTAAATGGAGTTTGGTGAGATCCATCACATCCCCATTTTGATATCAAGCTGCTTTTCATTGTTAGTTAACGTATCTATAACTTCTCTTAAATATATTATAATATATTATTCTTATAAATAGGCGCAAAGACGTATGATCGAGCAAAGCTTGAAGTTCAACATTAAAACTGATCTCTGTAACAGTTATTTTGTCATCATCTGGGTAGCACTCTTTTTTCGCCTTTTGCAGCAAAGAGTAACAAGGGTAGATATCTTTGCGTCCACCTTGTAATAAATTCCACTGGCTTCTTGTGAAATTACCTTCAACAAATAATGATAACGCTTCCCGTGGGGTATATTTCATCTTCACGTGGACTTTTTTAGACGAAATTAATCTTCTGATCTTCTTGGCTCTTGTCGGCGTTGAAGTTATTTCTTTGATTATCATCGAAGTATCATTTTTCTCTGAAGTGCCCTGACTAACACACGCAGCGAAAGTCAACTCCTCAACTGGTACGTGAGCCCGTAAGCCCGTAATTTTTCAGTTTTCCGCCGCTTGCTTCTTTCACTCAACTCGTGAAACTGTTTAACTGGGCGACCGCTCTTGTGTGACGACCACAAAGGAAGCTCTAGTGATGTTTGAAGCCATTCCTCATTATTTTTCAAAAATCGTTCATCTGTGTAACTAGCTGCCGTCCATTTCTGCTTAAAACTTGTCTTGAAATGCCTCAAACAACGAGACAACACATTTCTATTTTTTGTCGCGCAAAAAGTCAGTTTGGCAAGCCTATCTTCTAACAAGTTAAGTTTCTCATCGATTCTTTTTCGTTTAAATTCCTTTAGGATATCATAAAGTTCCCGCCTAGTCATAGTTTTCACCATTTGCGGAGTACCTGAGAACAAATGTACATACATTGTATTATTTTTTTAATTACACCTACAAACTTATATAATATTTAAAAAAAAGGGGGGACGTTGGGGGACAATTTTATTTCTGTTTTGGTCAGGAGAAGGTTAACGCTTTATTATCATAATTAAAATGTTGCACGACAAAGCCCGACACATAAACAAAAACACTAATGTTATAAAATTTTAGGAAAAATAGCACGTTATGGAATGGCAATATAAGATTAAATGCTGAAATTTAAGAAATAATTTACTGTAATTTATTAAAATATAAAGTACGAGGGGCGTTCAATGTATTCTCGGTATGGGCATGAAAGAAAACTCAGAAAATTTGGAAAAAAACCTATTTTTCAATGTAATCCCCTAGAACCTCAATACTTTTATTAGAACGATAAATAAGTTTCTCTAAACCTTCTAAAAAATATTCTTCTGACTTCTCCTCAAAATGGGCATTAATTGCTGTCTTCAGTTCCTCATCGTCGGAAAATCGCTTTCCACGAAGGTCTTTTTTCAAATTTGGGAATAGGTGATAATCACTGGGGGCCAAGTCTGGACTGTACGGAGGATGATTAATTTCTTCGAAGCCGCAGTCTCGCGCAGCAGCCTTCGCCACGCGGGCCGTGTGAACCGGCGCGTTGTCGTGAAGCAACAACACCCCCGCTGTGAGTTTTCCTCGCCTTTTTTCTTTGATTGCTCCTTTTAAATTACGCAGTGTGATTGCGTATGATGCTGCTGTGATGCTTACACCCTTTTTAGTGTATTCTATCAATAAAATACCTTTGGAATCCCAAAAAACCGTAGCCATTATTTTTCCGGCGGATGGGGTGACTTTAAACTTCTTTGGGGGCTCTGCACCCTTTTTTACCCACTGCATGGACTCCTGTTTACTCTCAGGGTCATAGTGATGAACCCACGTCTCATCTTCAGTAACAAGTCGGTCGAAAATACTCGTTGAATCTTCTCCACAGAGCTCTAAAAATTCCTTGCAGCACTCGACACGAACTTGTTTCTGAGGTGCGGTCAGCATTCGCGGCACCCATCTTGCACTGACCTTTTTGAGGGTAAGATGGTCATGCAGGATAGCATGTATGGTACCCACGGATAGGTTTGTTATCTCTGCTAACATCTTGATTTTTATTCTAGCATCTTCAAGTACAAGTTTTTCCACTTTTTTTCACATTTTCTTCAGTGGTGACGCTCACGGGCCCGCCCGAGCGAGGGTCGTCTTCAATGCTTTCTCTGCCTCTTTTGAATTCACTTGACCACTTTTGAACGGTTGATAACGACGGGGCAGAGTCTTGGTAAACAGCGACCATCTCTTCGTGAATGATTTTTTGGCTTTTTCCCTGCTTAGTGAGGAATTTTATAACAGCGCGATGCTCGATTTTCTTTATCATTGTGACGTCAGACATTCTGGTCGTCTTTCACTGACAATAAATAGAAAAGTAATGATCGTAATTAAATGATTTTTTTTATTTATACCCTCAGATAGTGTCATTAACAAATAAGATAATTAGATTACCCACGTTATTAGCAAATTACCCCGATACCGAGAATACATTGAACGCCCCTCGTACATACCTTCAGCTTCCATATTCAATAACTAATTTTCACCACACACACACATATAAGCACCAAAAAATTTGCAAAGTTATCCAGAGCGCCGAGAAAAAAGTCATGCGTTTTACACAATGGCTGAGTTCCGACTGATTCTGTGGTGAGAGCGCAGGTAGAAAACGGGTTTGGAGGCGTGCCCTGGATGGACCGGTTATTGTACTTTATGGAACGTGCATTGTTTGTGCCATTTGGCAAAGTTTGGAAAATACACTTTTGACCGGATTTAGGCTTCAAATACCCCTTAGTGCGACCTAGCCAGTGACTCCGATAATGACCCAAATTTTATACCAAACAGTGAGGAAGACTCGAGCGATCAGGAGACTTTAGTAAGATCTAGAATAATAAAAGCTGTTGCTTTTGCGCACAATGAAACTGAAAAAGAAATTAACACATCTTTGATTCCCGATGCCTATGCTAATGACTCAACTAACGACGAAACTACTCAAACAAGTAATGAATCAGAAAGCCTTTTATCAACAAATGAATGCTTAGATTCAGTAACTTCAGCAGTTCGCCCCAAAAAGAGACGTAAACGTAAATACCAGGATTATACATTACGTGAGAGAAAACAGAGAAAATACGAAAATCTACCATATCAGCGTGAAACTAAATACGTCAATTCCTTAGTGTTTCGTGATTATACTTGTTCATGCAGTAAGAAATGTCATCAATTGATTTCAAAAGAAAAAAGAGAAGTGGAATTCCAAAGGTATGTGGCATTAGGATCTTATACAGCTCAGCTTTTATATATTGTTAATTGCGTAAAGGAAACTCCAAAAAAAGATCATACACTGTTGTTCATGGAAATAAGAGTGGCAATAAGAAACCTAGAGAGTTCACGAGAACATATAAAATTGCTAATGTTGAAGTTTGTAGAAATATGTTCGTGAATAATTTTCAAATCACGCCTAAAAAAGTAGATATAAGTTTAAGAAAATTTCGCAACGACAAATGCATCAATGATGAAAGGGGACAGTCTTTAGGTGGTTGGAATAAAATTCAAGAAGAAGACGTTAAATTCGTTAAAGACTTTATTGACTCATTGCCCAAATACGAGTCTCATTACAGGAGGGACCAAAACAGTGGCTGTCAGTATCTGAAGTTAAGAATGACTAACCAAAAACTTTACGAGCTGTATTTAGAAAAATATAAAGAAGTTTATGAAGCTGCAAAAGCCCCCGTTTCATTTAAAAAAAAATTTTTTACTAACTTTAATTTACGGTGCAAGAGCCTGAAAAAAGATACTTGCAGTAGGTGTAATGCATTTAATAATAAAATTAAGAACTGTACTGATGAAGGACAAGAAAAACTGAAATAAGAAAGATTAAAACACTTAAAAAGAGCTGAAGATTTAAGAGAGAATATGAAAAAAGATTTGTTGAAGGCAAAAACAGACGAAGATTTTGAATGTCTAACATTTGATTTAGAAAAGACATTACCACTGCCTCGTATAGCATAGCATAGTTTTTTATAAACGCCAACTCTGGCTTTATAATTGTGGCATACATGCGGGTTCAGACGAGAGTGCACACTGTTTATGTATGGATTGAGGGTGAAGCAGGCCGGTGCTTGATAAAATATATAAAAAATAATTTAAATTCAAAAGTACAACACTTGGTTTTGTGGAGCGACTGCTGCGGTGGTCAAAACCGGAATATAAAAATTGTGCTCATGCTGAAGGCTATATTAAACCAACACCAGTCATTAAAAACAATAACACTCAAGTATCTAGAGTCAGGTCACACATTCTTGCCCAACGACACCGCCTTCTCAAAAATTGAAACACAACTAAAGTATCATGAGAGAATTTACACAGCTGATGAATATATTGCGGTTATAAAAAGGAGCAAGAAAAAGAATCCAATACAAGTACAAAGAATGGCAAAAGAAGACTTTTTTAGCACAAAGAAAATAGAAAAAAACATAATTAATAGAAAGATCTGTGTGAACAAGGAAATAGTAAATTGGCTGCAAACAAAAGAAATTTTATTGAAAAAAGAATACATGCACACCATATTCATGAAAACACAAAACGAAAAACATCAAGAATTAAATATTGAAAAGAAAATTAAGGGAAAGTCTTTAGAATTAACACAAAATGATTTCACTTTACTATGGCCAAATGGAAAAGAAATTCCTCAGGCCAAATTGGATGATTTAAAATCGCTTTTTGAGTTTATTCCAAAAGACTGTTTAGATTTTTATAATTCTCTTCAAGGTAACAGTACTCTTCAAGACGATATTGACGGTTTTGGGGGTGAACCGGATTTTAAATATTGAAAATCAAGAACAAGAAGAAAATTAAGCGGTATGCAATAATTGTTCATTTTGATATTCCTATCTTATTTTAAGAAGTAAACAATATGGTTTTAGTTAACATAAATAATGATTAATTACAATTAATAGGTTGTTTTATTATATAAATCCCTTATTATTAAATAATACACTCCACTGGATTGTTTTTGAGAAATGAATTATGAGAATAGTATAATGAAAAATGGCGTTTATCAAAAAGGATCCAAACCAGCTTTTACCTTAATATCTCAATACATATAAGCCCATATGGATAAAAAAATGTATGCATAAAAAAACGTTTTTTTTAAAGATTTTCTCTTAATAACAACTTAAGCGCAAGCAATCCATTACTGCTCAAATAAAGCTTGAAGTTTATTCTTCATTATCTCAAATGCAACATTGTGTGGTTTGGATCCTTATTGCTTAACTGCGTCCCTATGTCCTTTGCCTATTTTGGTTGTGACTTGGCTACCATTTGTCACCAGTATTTAATCAGAATGTTGTTTGGGTTTGGCTATATTCGAATTTAATAAGGAATTAAAAGATCAATGTTGATTGACTCACTGCATCACTCAAAATTTTAAAATCGTTTTTAAGCGGTTATTCCACCTGCCTAAAACTCGCCATTAATGATTCAGTGGATAACTAAATTTAATCAAGTGATCATTTAGGAAGGTAAATTCCTTCCTAATGCCTATCTTCCTAAATGCTATTCCATTTTTCTAAATTTAGTTTTTGAATCATTTAGGCAGATGGAATACCCGCGCTTTAGATTGATATTCTTATGAAAGGAAGTGAAATATCCATGTATCCATGGATACATTAACTGCGCAGTCATTATCATAACCAAAAAAAGTTTGACTTTAAGCAATCTTGTGTCGCAATCACTCCTGGTTATACTTCTTATATTACTTTCTTATTGTACACAGACAGTCCAGCACGGCTTCCCACACCGAGCGTCAGCGCTAGCATGGGACCCGCTCCTCAGACTCGCGGCCATCGGCACGGCCACCGGCGCTCTCAAAGTGTACGGGCGCCCCGGTGTCGAGCTGTACGGGCAACACACCAACCCAGACTCCGCCGTCACACAGATACACTTCATTCCTGGTAAGATATGATAGATCAACAACACAGACAGTCCAGTACGGCTTCAGCGCTAGCATGGGACCCGCTCCTCAGGCTAGCGGCCATCGGCACGGCCACTGGCGCCCTCAAGAGAGACGGGCAACACACCAGCTCAGACTCCGCCGTCACACAGATATACTTCATTCCTGGTAAAATATGATAGAACAACTATTTTCACAAGCTAGCTGGTTAGTGCTAGTATTTTCACGCGCTCACCGTCGTCACCATCGATTGAGTGACGAAAATGAATACAGGAATAAAACAGATTTTGCTAACGTGCCGCTAGGGGTGCTGCAGCTGGCTACATTTCATTAAAAAAAATTGTCACACTGTCGATGGTGAGCGTGTTTAAAAACTCACGCTTAGCCCACTGAGTCCAGAATGCTCTGGACTCAGTGGGCTTAGCGCGAGTTTCAGAGTAGTCAGAGTTAGAGTATATTATTGCACTTGAAAAAATGACCACCAGAGGCGGGAATCGGGAATGAGAGTACCCTGTAAAACATTGTTTTTTTTTTTACTTTGTACTTATTTGTCCCGCTTGCCAGCTTAAAAATGCGAAAGAGAACACTAGAGCTGGAGCGAAACACACCAAAAACATCATAGAATAGGGCGTCTGGACCGGAGTAAATGTCTACTCTTTATTACCAAGCTGATGCTTGGGACCATTGGAGTCTACGTAACATTGATACCTACCTCGTTGTTTTATTTACATGTAGTATTTTGAAATAATTAATTTTAGCGGTATAATAAAATCCATTAAGCTAATCCTTAACAAGATGTGCTGCCAGTTTTACAGATGATTGGACACTACTAATGCTTCGTTAGTAATCACGCAACATTGGCTTGGCTTAGAAACATGATAGGTACTATCTATACAGGGGGCTTTAAAAGTTAAAGAAATCGGAAACTATAAATTACATTATTATGTTTCTCTGTGAATAAGATTTAGAATTTAAATGAACGATGTATTTAGTAAATTCGTTAGACGTATCTGGTTTAAGAAATGCTTATTTCCCAACACAAATGACACAATGTTTGTAAAGCAGTGGGAATCCGGTTTAGAAACACTCCGTATAACGCTAGTAATATCAATCTCATCTAACTTGCATGCCACATTATGTATGAGATGGATTTGGTTTCATAACCGTGTTATCAAATGACCCATGCAATGCATTGATGAGTCTTGTATAATATGGTAATTATTTCCTTGTCTGTGACAAATACCAGTTACCAGGGTACTGCCCTAACTTCTGCTAATTAAATGAGCTCAACTTTTTCTTCAAACTGTTAAGTTAATCTAATCACAATGACTGTGGGCCCAAGTTTACTAAATTACACAAGTAAAATTGTATTATAATCGCAATGTAGGAAGCGTTCTACATTTCTTGTACTGGCCAAATGTGAAAATCATGCTATTCAATCAGGATTCTATTACTTTATTATTCTATTATATTCTTGACTGCCTCGTTGGTCAGAGTTAAGGAACAGAGAGTGCACCTGTGTATTGCGCACACACTTGTGGATTATATCTCCCGCGCAGTAGGCTAATCTCTGTTGAGATTAGCCGCTGTAGTCGAAATTCGGTTAAGAGGACATTATTTATTATTACAATTTTGCTAGTGTAATTTAGCAGATGACCCCAGGAGATTGCTACGTGTCAGTACTTTTGCATGATTGATATATCCATCAAGTTCACTACTCGTCTAGATCTAAGCTTTGGCTATCTTTTTCGTAATCGATCGGTCGATCGTATGCTCTGATATCTTATGTTTTTATTTTCAGGCACTGGCAGACTAATATCACTGTGCGATGACAACAGCCTCCACTTATGGGAGATCAACGAGAAGTCCCTCGTAGAATTAAAAGCACACACATTTGAGGGCAAGAACAAAAAGATATCTTCACTATGCGTGGAGTCCACAGGCAAGAACCTCCTACTCGGTACGGAGGGGGGCAACATTTACGCGCTCGACTTGACCGTTTTCACGGTAAACGAAGACGTCATCTACCAGGATGTCGTTATGCAAAAGTGAGTGTTGGTTTTACCAATGGACCACTGGAAATAACTATGCCTTTTGTTAAATACCTATACAGACAGATGCAATAAAACAGCAATCTTATGTTTGGTTTGTTAGAAACTTTATAACGTTTGATTTACTTTTGTCGATTTATATATTATGTTATGACGTCATTATGAGCGTCTGTGGCGCAGTGGCTAGCGGGTTGCCTCTCATGCGGGAGGCGCCGGTTCGATCCCACGTACCGCCATGTACCAATGACTTTTTCTGAGTTATGTACATTAGTTGTTTCACTAACCGATGCTCTTACGGTGAGGGAAAACATCGTGACGAAACCTGCACATTCAGGCAACTGCATGTGTAACCATGATCCAAACTGGTCAGGTTCCCCTGGTAACAGGGTCACGGAGGTCAGATGGCAGTCGCTCCACTGTAATTACCTGATCTGCCACAACCTGGATCATGGTCAGCGGACCCTGGGCCCTCGCGTGCGAGAGCACAACCGGGATAACGCTAGTAGGATGTTATGACGTCTTTATCGTACCAATAATGACGTTTTTACATCGTGTGATTGCATCTACACTCTACAGAAAATCTGCAATGCAATTAAAAAATCAGCATGCATGCATAGGATTTGTCTTCCACGATATTTAAAGACAGTTACAATACAAGGTGCCTACTAATATTAAGTGTTTGCCAAAAAGATCCCTGCAAGGAGATCTTCTTTTTGTCCATTATTATTAAAAGTATGCAAGGGTGTTAATGTAAGTAGTATTATCCTTTAAGAGGTAGATATGGCTATGAATACTTACAACAACACCCTGTAAAATGCAAGATTATTATGCTAAACATTAATCATTTATATCCCCTCCATGTATGCCCTCCCCTTTCCAGCTGCCCAGAAGACTTCAAAGTGAACCCAGGCGCAGTTGAATCAATGTGCGAACACCCTAAAGTGCCCTCGCGGCTGCTCATCGGGTACAACAGAGGGCTGGTCGTGTTATGGGATCGGGTCGCTGCCTCGCCCACACACACATTCGTTTCCAACCAGCAGCTTGAGAGCCTGTGCTGGAATGACGATGGTAACTTGCACAGCTACCACCGTACTATAGGGCATAAGTTCGTCCGCCAGACGTGCGGGGGGCCAGGAAGCGCCAATCGCACGCGACTACCCTATGGCAGGCAGAGGATCCTATGATCCCCTTCCCCGCAACACCCCCGGCCCCGCTGACATTTAGTATGCCTCGCCCCGCGTACGTCTGGCGTACGCACGAGTTTGACTTACTCTGAGTTCTATTGTTTTAAAATTTAGCCTTGTGTTGTTAGTACAATGTTTCCCAAAAGTGTTTTAGTTGAAATAAACTTACCTATCATACAACGTCCATGCTTCGGAAGGCACGTTAAGCAGTTGGTCCCGGCTAATATCTGTGGTATTAGTCGTTAAGCCTAGTCAGAGGCCCTAGGGCGGTTTGATAACTTCTGACAGTAAGGTTTGTCACTTGCCTTACATACACCCCTCCACCAATCCGCACTGAGCCCGCGTGGTGGAGTGTGGCTCGTTCCTCCTCATAGTTGAGGTGAGGCCTTTTCCCAGCAGTGGGATCTAATAGGCTGACTTATATACCTATCATACCATAAATAGGTACAAACTTGAATACATGTTAGATTCCAGTACCGACCCGGATAAGACTTATAATATTTTTCTCATTTATTTCATCTCTTTCTCTAATTTCTTTTATCTTTATGGCGGATAGGCTCGTTCATATCCGTTATTTGCACTGTAAATCGTTAAATCCCTGTTTAGATTTTTCATAGTATAATCTCCAGATCTCTACAGAATGTTGTTCTTATTTATTTTATTATTTCCGCCAACCATTTACAGATTATATCATTGCGGATATCTAACTAACTAATGAGATAACCAGATGGTAATCTAACTATCTCTACATAACTATTTCCCCAGGCGAACACTTCACATCCTCACACAATGATGGTTCGTACGTGACGTGGGAGGTAGCGGCCGCGGCTTCAGATCGGCCGCTCAAGGAGCCAGTCACACCTTACGGCCCTTATCCTTGTAAGGCCATCTCCAAGATCCTAACAAGAACTAGCGTTGATGGCGAAGAGATAGTCATTTACTCTGGTGAGCTAAAATACTTTTTTGACTACAGTCTAATTTAATTTGACAATTGACATATAGGGTCGGATGTCCACGAATCGGTAGGAAGAATAAAAACTACGTTCTTTAAACTACAAATAAATTTAAGACTTCAAACTCAAAATATCTTACTGAAAATGTTATTTGTTCAATACCAACCGATTAAACGATAAATCTGTGATTCTGTTACGAGTAAAAAGGTGACACTAAAATTAAGAAAAAAACAGTATACAACATGACCGTTTTAAGACGTCTGTCAGCAGTAAAGAATTTCGATTAATTTTATACTTTATATAGAAAATATAATGAAAAATGTGTCGCATCACCTACTTTCATGTCAGTGCTATCAATTTTTTCTTATTTTGAAATCAATAGCATTTCGTTTTTATTGTTTTATGTGTTGTCTATGAAATCCCTCCGCATACACTGCTACGTTCTGTAATAACTCTCAGCTGCCTAATTGAACCTATTAAATTATTCAGACTACAGTTAAAGTTTGTCTTTTGGGAAATGTTCCAATGTCAAGCTTACATTCATGATACAATTTCAGGTGGCATGCCCAGAGCGTCATATTCAGATAAATACACAGTCACAGTACAACAGGGCGAGAAACACGTCGCTTTTGACTTTACGAGTCGTGTAAGTAAATATTTAATAGTTTAAGTTAGTTATCTTTGTTTACTTTTTTGACATTAGGTGGCCTTTTACAGGTGATAGACTTCTTCACAAGCACACCGGTGCCGCCAGATGGCGTCCCCTTACAAGAAGACCGGCCAGACACTCCTGCGCAGATTCAGCTACAGACGGTTAACCAAGTGGCTTCAGCTTTGGTAAGTTCTTTGTCAATGCAGGTAACATTAACATTCTTCTGCGGCATAGAAAAAACTCTTCAAGATATTAATAAGCACTGTTTACTCCTACTAAATGTTCTTTTTACCTCATAGCGGAACTTTTTGAAAGTGTATATTTTATTTTCGTAACAACCTCACCTGCGATGTACAGAGGACCTACTCCGATTGCCGATGTCCGTATTTTTGAGTCTAGCCATCTCGCTCGTTTGCTTTGTAATTCTGGCGTGTGAGACAAGGCCGGCTATAGCTGAATAGACGAATATCGTGGACTGGAGTAAGACGGAACGGGGACCGGGAAAGGTGTGACCTTAAATAGTAAAATGCTCTTATGAAAATTCAAATCACGCTACAAGCGCTCGCTGCCTGCACATCTTACGGTCTCCGTTCTCGTCTAAAGTGCGAAATAGACTAGCATGAAAACTCGCAGAAGTTGACTTCCACAAGCTGTTACTACTGTGTAAACAGGTGTGGCAAGATAACTTCTGCAAGTTTTACAGCTTGCCGAACTTGCTACAAGTTAAACGTGTATTAAAATTACAAATATTAAGAAAGTACTCGCTAAAAAAATTGCAGGAAGAACTTGCTAATCTAAACCTCGCTCTACACCCACCGCGCCCCTGTACCTGTACCGTTCAGGCGAGGACTGAATTAGGCGGTCTCCCTATAAGGCTATTGACTAAGTAGTCAGTTAAGTTTTCACGACTCATGAATATCAGCACATCTTTTCGCAACGCTAGGTTGTGCTCGCGGAAGAAGAGTTGGTAGTCATCGACCTGTGCGACGCGCGCTGGCGACCGATGCGGCTGCCATACCTGGTGTCCATCCACGCGTCCGCCGTGACCACCGCGCAGCTGGTGGACGGAGTGGCCGCCAACGTGTACGACAACATCGTGGCCGCCGGTGAGTGTCGCCGACTGTACGCGATACGCGAAAATACTAGACCGATTCAAAGGAAATCTGGTACAGAGATAGTTTGAGACCCTGTAAAGGACATACTAGTTTTTGTCGCTATATAAAATCATCAGGGGGGTGAAACGGGGGATGAAAATTTGTATGGAAAATCCGACTTTAGGCGTGCGTGAAGTCGCAGGGAACTGCTAGTTAACTATATAAAAAAACGTTTTTCACGCAGGTAACAAGCAAACAGAGAACATGTACTCTGAAGGTGCGTGGCCGATCTCCGGTGGGATCCCGGCGGGCGCGGGGCCGGCGGAGCGGCAACTGCTGCTGACGGGCCACGAAGATGGCTCCGTACGCTTTTGGGACGTGTCAGGGGTCGCGATGACGCCGCTGTATAAATACACCACCGCTCAGCTTTTCAGGTCAGTCGAGTGTCAATTTTATGGGGTTTTTGATAAGAGGTGGCAGAATTGACGCTATAGTGAGCAGTTTTCGTAATATATCAAAGCGTTGTCTTGTCGTCAGCAAGGGTCAATAGATGTTCTATAAATGTGCACCATTGACTTATTGGAAAACTTCTCATTGGAGCTTGAAGTCCTTGATATGGTTCCAAACCAATAAATATTGAAATTGTCATGGGTTGCTATTTGGTTGAGCCTTTCTATGACCTAGAGTCAACTCTATTTTGTTTACTACTTCATCGTTTTATGATGAGATGATTAGCTCTTGAACGATATTGAAACTGACATTACGGACTAAGTAATGCCGAACTCAATAAACCGATGAAATTGGCACTTAGTGATTGAAAAGCAACTGACTGCCTTATGCCTTATCTTTATAAAATATTGTTATAGTTTGCTACATTGTAATCTTTTAAAAAGCCTTCTTTCTATAATTTACTAATCCTAGTAGACCTCATTACAAATCATTCAAAATCACTTACAGCTGCTGTGATTGGTTGATATTTATTTGACAGCAGTTCTGGTTTATTATATTTTGTTACTAAACAACAGCTCAATTATTTCGGTTACCTTATAATGTGTTACCATCTTTAAAAAATAGTTTGTGCTTGCTAAATAACATACGCTAACAATAAACTTTTGCTTGTCGCTTGCTACGTAACGAAGCGGGCTGAAAAGATCAACTCCGAGGTAATACGACAAAACAGAATACATATTACATTTTATGCATGTTTTGTTTATTTGGTTTTATTGAAAGCCGTTTACTTCATATAATGCGCTGAGTATATTTTATAATTCTTAATAATAAACATCAAAACTTAGAGTTCATTTTTTAGCTTTGTTTTTGTTAAGCATCAACAATTGAAAATATTATGCTTGGTCGGCTATATGTGGCAAAGACAACGCTCTACAATGTTAAAGCTGCCCGCCATTATTTGTTTTAAGTTCGATATATTTTTTGAGTATATTGGAAATGTGTAGTTCGGAGATCTCTTAGTTTATTTGTTCGTTGATAACTTTATTGCTGTCGAAATAGTTTGTCGTGTTTGTTTTATTAATAAACGATAATGTTCTACCATATCACAATCTGCCTCTTCAGAGAGCAATGAAAACTTATCTTTGATAATAAAAGTAGGGACTGAAAAAGATAACGTTGTGTTAGTTACTTGTAAATACTTGCATTACTCTATACAAACACTTTGTAAATTATAACCACCAAAGTACCGCGGACGGTTTACAAAAATATTTGTTTTTTTTTATATATTTAGTTTACCCATACATTTTGTGAATTTACATCCCACATCATTAGTCAACGTATAAGCACTGTCAATGTGAACTTTGACACAATACACTTTGGCCATAATTTTATTATATTTTCTGACAGCGGGGAAGAAATCTGTGAGAACAACGACAGTCAGAACGAGGAAGAGGAGTGGCCACCCTTCCGTCGTGTCGGGTCCTTCGACCCTTACAGTGACGACCCAAGGCTTGCTGTCAAACGGGTAAGTTAACAAAGAGTCTTACTAAAACTTGAGACTGGGTAATACAGGCTATTGTTGTAATTGTTTAGTTGTATCAAAATATATCTTGTAGCGACATCTAGTCTATGGTATGTAAACTGAACGATTGTAATGACACTTGAGTGAATGAAATAAAACTAGTCTTCACTGAATAACCGACGGGTTTGTATTAGAGCTATCAATATTATAATATTGGCTTGAAGCCAAAAGTCATATATTTTGCACCTAAAGGTTGGGAATAGATCGCTTATAGCGAGAATACCGCTTAGATTGTACATCTTTCTTTGTAAACTTCTGTACTTTTTTCTGATATGGTGTGCAATAAAGAGTGACCTAATCTATCTATCCTATTAAAAAATATTTATTTCGACCAATTAAAAAATATTTATTTCAAAACTTAATTGGTTGTTGGTGCCATAAACTTAAAAAACCTAAAAATCGTTAAAATCAACTTGAACAATAAATCCATCCATAAAATTCCTTGTGTTCATTTGATGGTCAAGTCTTCAATGAAACTTAAAGGTGTACTTGCTTATCAAAACTACAGTTTTGAAAAGGTAAGTAAATATTTGCATTTATTTTGACAGGTGATCCTTTGCCCTCTTTCGGGCATGCTTACAATCGGCGGCGCGGCCGGCCACATCGTCATCGCCAGTCTAAAGACCGTGTCTAACACAAGTGAAGTCAAGGTAATTTAGTTTGATTCACCCTTAAAACACTCTAAGTAGGTAACTATTGTCACAAAATGTGTACTAGTACTCAGTACAGAAGTTTGACTTCGCAATGAAATTCAAAGAAATATCTACTTAATGTCATCAACGATTTGGTGTAATTTAGTTCGCCTCAGAGTCAAGCACATTGTCGTTGAAACACCTACAGAAATCCATTGCAAGATAATTTCATTCTTATAACTCGGGAATACGATTCATAATACACTAAAACGCATGCGCGCGCATGTCGCTACTCGCTCTCGACGCCCAAGTTGATTAGCCCACCGTGGAGGGTCGCCGCGCATCGGTATGTTTTTGCTACCTAAGCAGGAATTACACAGGCCTGTTATTTTTTACGTGCACAGCCAATGTTTATTAAGTCGCCCATACAAGAGGTGGTGGTACGCTTAAAAGTTGGCTTAGAGGCAACCTGATAGAACTAGGGTACACTAAGGTAGGGTAACTATAAAACCGCTAAGCGTTTCCAGATAGGTATGGCCGCGCACATAACAAGAATTGTGTTGTTTCACTAAGATTTCAATCTCACTTCCTCTTAAGCGCCCGTACTGCGGTGGGACTAAGGCCATAAAATACTTGCATAAGTGGAGAAGGCCTTTAAATATCATTACTTTTATTTACATTTTAACTAACGTCGTTTATGATTTCATCAACAGTCAGTGTCAGTAAACATCGTGTCAGACCGCGACGGCTTCGTTTGGAAGGGACACGATCAGCTCACACTTCGTTCCGGTGCTCTTACATTCCCACAAGGTTACCAGGTAAATATATTTTTTATTTGTGCCAAATTACCTTCGTAATAAATCTTAACTTACTTAATTAAAACTTTTAATTTTGACAAAACAAATTTAAACGGCATCAGTGAATTTATTTAGCTGTCTTCAATTCACAACTTTCACATAGCGTTTGCTCAATCAGCATTCTTAAACAAAATCTTAAATAAAGACAATATTTCGTAATAAGATATTATTATTATAATAAAGTTAAAAGGGCAAAAAATAGAGTAACAAGTTAAAAGGGCAAAAAATAGAGTAACGACGATACCACCGCCAAATATGGTAATAATATGTACAATTTTCTACAAAAATATTTCCTCCTTTTTTATGCCTCAGTTAGTGGTATTAAATTGAAACGGTTGTTTATGGTTTTAAACAGTTCCTGTACAACTATAGTCCAGACCAATTAGGCGGGGCACTTATAAACGATAAGGTTCAATCACAGATTTTTAAAACGTTTATCATTTTGACCCCTGTCTTTCGGTTTTGCGGGTCAGTAATATAAGGAATCAGCGCTAAACTATTCGTTTTGTTTCAATCAGGCGTCATCAGTGGTCCAACTGTCGCCACCGGCGGCGGTGACATCGCTCGCCGCGCAGTGGGAGTGGGGCGTGGTGGTGGCGGGAACTGCGCACGGGCTGGCGCTACTCGACGCCATCTGCGCCGCGCCACTGCTGCACAAGTGCACGCTCAACCCGCACGGTGAGTAGAGTAAGAGAGTGTGCGACTACCCTCATATCATAGAAAGAAGACATATGAAATGGGGGTGTGATCCACAGACATGGCCAAAAGAAACTATCGATCTCCACGACGGGTTGTCACATTTCACAGTCATTTGTGTGACAGAGCAATCATCGGTACGATCACCCTCGAATCATAGAAAGAAGAGATGATATAGGGATGTGATCCATCGACATGGTCAAACGGAAATATCGATCTCCGCGACAGGTTGTCACATTTCCCAGTCATTCGTATGACGGGGCAATCACTGGCACGATCATCCACCGACATGGTCTAAAGGAACTATCAATGTGCCAGGAGGGTTGTCACATTTCACAAGCATTTGTGAAATATAACATCCCGGCAGATTATACAAGGAAGAAATATGAAATGGGTGCGATCCATCAACATGGTTAAAAAGAAATATCAGGCGGCATTAGTGGTCCAACTTTCGCCCCCGGCGGCGGTGACGTCGCTAGCCGCGCAGTGGGAGTGGGGCGTGGTGTTGTCCGGAACCGCCCACGGGCTCCCGCTACTCCGCCATCTGCGCCGTGCCACTGTTGCACAAGTGCACGCTCAATCCGAAGCGAGTGACTTTCAAACGCGACTGATGAGAGTCGACAGTCTAACTCGTTTTACCTTTGGAGATCTCAATATTTATTTAAAAGTTTCAAGTGAGCTTACAGAATACTCCAAAGTGCTCATTGCCAATTTAGATACTTAATTTGTTAGTAGGTAGACTTATAATTAACATTAGTTAGTAAGCAAAAACAATCTTAATCTATTTACAAAAACATTCAGTGAATTAATTCATTAGTTCATTCATTCAATCTACAAATAGGTACCAAAGGTAGCTTCTTCTAAACGCTATATCCTATTGTTTTAACCAGAGAGCAAGCAGACCGTTATTTCATTTTTCATATCACGGGATTGCCCTCTTACCCATTAGAAATTAAACTTATCGCTTTCATAAAAGTTACAAATATCTCGTTCGTTTCCTCTTATGCTATGCTTGAAAACTACTAAATCCCGTACTGCAAATAGAGTGAGGGTTGCAGAAGCAATTTTTGGCTGTCCCAAAACTGAGAATACTAAGGCCATTATAAAACTTCTACGCCTTTTTACCACTTATAAAACATTCGTGCTTAAGCGTTTTGCACAACGCTAAGATCTTCGTGTAAAAGAAATAATATTTGCTTATTTTTATTATAGATCATTCCGGTGCCGGCGATACTCCGATATCGAGAAGGAAATCGTTCAAGAAATCTCTACGAGAATCATTCAGGCGGCTAAGGAAAGGACGCTCGCAACGACGACAGACTACCACCTCTAGCCCTACCTCCCCATCACAAGTAAGTTTTTTTTTTAATCACAGACTTGTTTGACAGAGAACATGTATGCCAGTACTTAACGATAATCCCAACGAAGGTGAAATAAAATCATTTTCACTGCTCCAACCCGGTCTGATACATTATTATTGTTATATATTACAATATGTATGAGCTTTATATATTACATTCAGCTTAATAAAATATATTAAGCTGAAATCTTCCCTGATGAAAAGCGACAAGGATTGAGGATCGATCATGCTTGTTAGAAACATACCTGTGTCCTCTTTTCTTATCCTCAAATACGCTTATGGAACCGAAATCTCAAAACCCACTGCTCAGGAATTCTTCAGGTGTTGGTCCTAAATGTGAAAAGGTGTTTTAGCACCAAACCCTAGTAGATGCAATCTATTGTAACGCGAACTTCGAAAATGTGTATGCAAAAGTCACATGATGTTTCGATGGCCTATGTACATACATTTTCAGCGATAGTTAACATCGTTGTAAAACGAATTGCATCTTGTCTAGGGGCACAGAACCTGACATCAATCATATTAAACAGACTTCTTACAATCATCAAATATTGTTTCAGCCCACCCCCAAAAAGGCAGACAAAACGGCGCCAGTACCAGCGGAAGGAGACGTAGAGATCAAGCCGATTGAGCGCGCGGTCGAAGCGAGGTCTACGGATGACGCGTTCGGCTCTATGGTGCGGTGTCTGTACTTCGCGCGGACGTTCCTTATCAACAGTAAGTACATCTGATGAATAAGAATGTGCCTTTACCTAAAGATTGTCTTGAAGAAATCTTTATTTTTTCTTTTATGGTGTGCAGTAAAGATTTATCATCTATGTATAGGTTCGGAGAGGGCGCTACTGTGCCACTGTTTACATCGAATCCACAATAAAATCAAAACTAAAAATATATTAGTGCTCGGAATGCAAAAAAAAGTGCGTAAATATAAAAACTAAGTGACGTTGCATTAAATAAAAGTGAAGAACTAAGTGACATTACGAAAAACAAAGTGATTTCTGCTTAAAATGAAGAATAACGATCTGTCATCGCCGATGACCAACGCACAAAAACTGGACAGTAACGGATTAAATAAACAATGAACAGTACGTAATAACAGTGTAAACAGTGTAAATTTTTCGTGTAAGATATCGTTATCATAAAAACTGCAATTGTGTAAGGATTTATAACCTATAAAATTTCGATCGATGACTTGCTATAGTTGCTTTTCTACAAAACCATATACTTGTAACGCCATCTAGCAAGAAATACTAGCACTACAGACCATGATATACATAGGACGGTACTAGCGACATTTGGTATAACTTCCTATCATCTCCTGAGTGAGCCACAACATTATCGATTACGCACGAAACGAGTAAATCACATTCAGACGGAGTAATTTCAAGGACTGAAGAGAGAGGGCGCTCTAAGTACCAGTAAACAAATAAAAATATAATCATGGATGAAATAAAACAACTACTAGAAAAAATGCAACTCGAATTAAGACAACAAAAAGAAAATATGCTTGAAATGAAAAAAGACATAAAAAATACTATTAATAGTAATGTAAACGAGAAATTCAAAAGTATGGAGATAAAAAATGAAATTATGGAATCAAAAATTGAAGAACAGAATACAGCAATACATCAATTTGAAAGACATTTAAGACGCAAGAATTTGGTCTTATTCGGAGTAGAGAAAAAAGAAAAATCCTACCACGACTTGGAAAAAATGGTAATTGATTTTATAAATCTACACTTTAGTTTTCAATATGACAGCAACAACATCGAAGCTGTCAGGAGACTTGGAAAAAAAACTGAAAAAATAAGACCTATTGTCATAACTTTTAGTACAGTTGGATTGAAAATAAATATCGAGAGAAATAAAAAATGCTTGGAAAACACGCAATACTATATAAAGCAAGATTATCCACTGCACGTTCTAAACAAACGAAAAGAATTGCAGAAAGAGCTGGAAAAAGAAAGAAAGAAAAAGGAAATACAGCTTTTATTAAATATGACAAACTTATCATACTGAACAAAACAAAACGAAATGATTTCCAGAACCATACAAAAAAAGCGCAATTTTTCTGAATCTCCAGAAACGAGTGTATACAAAGAAACAGCACAACAAAACAAAAAACAATTAATAAAAAAAAAAAAAAACAACCAACATGAAGAACTACGTTATACAGAAACCGAAATTTGTATACACCCGAGACAATAACAGATACTATTGAAAATAGCACAGAATAGCAATCAACGGGGCTCCTCCTACCTCCAAACCTCCCTGTGCGGCTGGTAACCGAGGGAGAGTTCATATACCACAACCCTCCAAGGAAAATCAATAATTGGAATAGGCAAAATTATTTTTACATTTGCTCTTTTAACGTAAAAACACTATCTTCAATAGAGAGACTTCTCGAGCTAAAAACTGCACTGCAACACATTAAATGGGACATACTAGGTTTGTGCGAGGTTCGCCGACTAGGTGAAAACATAATAGAAGATGACGAACACATTCTATACCACATAGGCCAAACAAAAGGTCTATACGGCGTAGGCTTTCTAGTTAAAAAAGAATATAAAAAGCATATAATCAATTTCACTGGAATATCGGAGAGAGTCATCATTCTGGAAATAGAGCTGGAAAATAAACCATTCGCTATAATACAGGCATACGCACCTACAAAAAAATCACCACAAGAAGATATAGAAGCCTTTTACAAAAACCTAGAATCAGCACACAAAATAATCTCTACAAAATACGTAATCTCTATGGGAGACTTCAATGCACAGGTTGGAAAACCAAGCGATCACGAGTATAAAGTTACCGGAAAATATGGCTGTGGACCGAGAAGCAAGAGGGGAGAGAGACTAATTCAATACGGATATGAACAAAACCTGAAAATATTGAATACAATGTTTAAATTAAAAGATAAAAACAGATGGACCTGGATCTCGCCCGACAGAAACACGAGAAATGAAATTGATTATATAATGTCAACAACACCTAACTTATTTTCGAAGTACGAAGTTATAAATTCATTTCCTTTTGGTTCGGACCACAGACTTGTCAGAGGAACACTTAACTTATGTGAGAAGAAAAAAAAGTCGAAGAAATTACAATAATACATCTGTTAAACTCAAAACGCAAGAAGAACGGGATACCTACTGTACAAACCTTCACAATCACATACCGAACTTAATAAGAATCCATGAAAATTGCTCAATTAATGACTATTGTAAAAACATTGTCTGCTCTTTTGTTTACTTCAATATTTTGATTTGTTTGTGTACCCTATTGATACTACGCCGCGCACACTCACACGCCTACCTGCCTTATTTTTATTTGTTTAAAACGTACCGTGAGAACCCCGGAGACCAAGTCGACATCGAGACGTTACCTATGACACATGTACTAGACCGACCAGAGCGCTTTCGCCGCGTGTGTATCCTGTGAAGCTCCATACAGACATTTCGAGTGATTGTGGCCTGTGAAGTGATACCTGAACCCTGACTGGCAAGTACCTAGCTATAAGCGCTCAGACTTTACTTATTTTCCACCTATCATTGTCGCCCTCCACGTGTAATCCACTGCCTAAACTCTCAAACATCTATAAAAGAAAGCCTCAAGAATGTAAAGGGTGCATCAAAATCCAAAATATTGTCCGACAGAGCCTTATATCTCATCAAAGAAAGGAGCGTACTACAAAATAAATGTAAACTATCGAAGCCGGAAAAAGAAAAACTAAAGGAACTCTATAAAAAAACAAATAAAGAAATCAAAAAATGTTATGACTCCTACAGAATCGAAACTTTGAAAAGGCACATAAAAAATTCAAGAAGTACTAAAACAGCATTTAAGGTAATGGATAGATTCAAGAAATGGATTCCATCGCTTAAAAATGGTTCAAGCAAAAGTAAATCCCGTCTAGATATCATCAACATTGCCACAGAGTATTATAGTAAACTCTATAATGAACCTAATATAATAAAAGAGACCGCTACACATAACCAAACTGAAGCCGTATCATCTACTGTAGAACAGTTTGATGAACTTGAAATCCTGAAACACATATCGAAATTAAAACTAGACAAATACCCAGGGCCGGATAGCATCACAAACGAGCATATAAAGCACGCTAAGACGCTCCTATTAACACCACTAACTCTCTTATTCAATAAAATACTTGTACCCGATGAATGGACTGAATCTGAGATCATATTATTGTACAAAAAGGGGGACCCAGCTGATATCAGCAACTACCGTCC
Organism: Pyrausta nigrata; assembly: GCA_949316185.1. Lineage (NCBI taxonomy): Eukaryota > Metazoa > Arthropoda > Insecta > Lepidoptera > Crambidae > Pyrausta > Pyrausta nigrata. The sequence continues at coordinate 4,712,198 of OX438943.1, forward strand.
AATGAGTCTCATGCCCTGCCTCTACAAGCTGTTTGCATCCTGTCTGTTGGAAAGAATATCTTCTATCATTGACATCCATCAACCTTGCGAGCAGGCAGGTTTCAGAAAAGGATTTAGCACAACAGATCATATCCATACAGTCGAACAAATAATAGGAAAATATATTGAGTTCCGTAAGCCACTATACATAGCCTACATCGATTACAAAAAAGCATTCGACAGTATTTCACACAACAGCATCTGGGAAGCACTGAGCAAACAAAATATCGATTTAAAATATATTAATATCTTAAAAAATATATACACAAACAGCAAAAGTAGAGTCAGACTGGATAGAACAGGTTCAAATATAAACATAAATCGGGGAGTAAGGCAAGGCGATCAAATCTCACCGAAACTGTTTATAGCTGTCTTACAAAATATAATGAAAGACCTACCATGGTCTAAACAAGGCATTTGTATAAACGGAAAGTTCTTGAGCAATTTAAGATTTGCAGATGATATAGTCTTATTTTCCGAAAACCCCACAAAACTTAATTTAATGATAAACCAATTGGACATAGAGAGTAAAAAAGCAGGGTTGGAAATGAATTTAGAAAAAACAAAAGTTAAGACTAATTATAAGCCTATGCCAATCCTAATAAATAATACCCAAATAGAATACGTACAAGACTACATCTATCTTGGAAAGCAGATCTCATTTAAAATCGACAGAAATATAGAAGAACTAAATAGAAGGATATCATTAACTTGGAAAAAATTTTGGGCTCAAAAAGAAATACTTAAATCACACCTACCCATGAAAACAAAGAAAATAGTATTAGATTCTACTATATTACCATGCCTTACATACGGCTGTCAGACTTGGATATTTGACCAGAAAACTAAAACAAAACTTCAGACCACTCAGAGAGCAATGGAGAGAAGCTGCTTGGGCATCAAACTCAAAGACAGGGTAAAAAATTCGCATATTCGCCAGAAAACAGCCGTAACTGATGCCTTAGAATTCTCTCAGAGTCTTAAATGGAAATGGTCCGGACATATCGCAAGATACACCGACGACAGATGGACATTAACCACGACCAAATGGGAAGGGCCACAAGGCAACAGAAGAAGAGGTCGGCCAAACAAAAGGTGGCGGGATGAGATAGTTTCGTTTGCAGGCACGAATTGGTTTAACATAGCTAAAGACAGAGCAAAATGGATGTCCTTGGAGGAGGCTTTTACCTGAAAGGGGTCCATACTATTATAATTTATCATAATATAAAAAGAAAAACGTAATTATTTTTAATAAAATATATATTATTGAAATACATAATGAAATAGTAAAATAATTTAAAATTGAATTGAATTACAACTGAACTGTAAATTAAATTCCTGCATGCAAATAATAAAATTGTAAAATGAAAAGTATTTCTGAGATATATTTTTAGTTTATATATTTTTGATCTATGAACTTAAAAATTAAAACTCTATTGTATTTTTATAGTATGGAATATAATAAAGCTTTATTATTATTATTATGTTGTGTCTTTTCCTATCTCGGGACCATGGAGTCCCGGACCTTTGGAAGGCGTACATGGGGCCGAAGCCAACACGCAACGGACAACATTAATCTAAAAGCTTTGTGACACCAGCCGGCGACTATCCCAAGGACAATCCCCAGCTCGTGTAGGACTATTGCAGAATATGGATGGAAACAATTCTGGGTTATGGGTTTGGGTGCTAGGTGGACCGGGTAATTAGGACTATGGAGGGAGAGACTACGGGACACCTGCCTAGATCATAGCCTTATGCTGAATAAATTGGCAGGCGGTGACTCGCCAGCAACTGAATGGGCCCCCCTTGGCGTCGTAGGTCGTATAGACCGGACTGAGGGGCAACATTGGCGTTGCCAGCTAAGGGTGGAGAGGTGGCCCTGGACTTTAAACGACGATCACGCGCTCCCTGAGGGTCCAGCGTCACGCGCCCACTCGCCACTTACGCAACCACATCCCCCTTCGAGCATCACGCTCTCGCGACTCCACTCTGGCCGGCCGGTCATGGCAAGCCAGAGGTGAGAGTCCTGCAGACCCCCTTGGGTTCCACTTCGGCAAGCCGAAGACGAGGGTCTAGACCGACTCTCAGGAGCACTCGGATTAACGACTGATCCCGTGGTGTCGCTACTCACCACAGCTCGCCACAAAGCTGCCCTGCGGGGTTTATTATTATTATTATTATTATAGGTTTCTAGTTCGTATCCGGCTCGAAGGACCATTTTTAATGCTTCTTTATGCTCAATATGAATTAAATGCTTGAGTAAACATATAAAAAAATATTGAAATGAATAAACTTGCCCACTACACCGTTTAGTTCTTACAATAAGTGTGAGAATGCGTTATGTTTGGCCAGAAGCGTGAATTAAAGATCCGCAAACTTATAAATATGACGACATAATCTGAAGTAATGTCAGTCCGAACTATCTTGTACTCTTACTTACTGTAACTCTTGTATCGTATTGTAAAGATTTTATATCACGTAAAGTGGCATTGCCTTCTATTTCAATTGCCAAGTATCCTTAAAAAACGCTTGTGTCTTCACCTTCTTCTATATGCATATAATATTTGACGCATAATGGAGAAATCAATTATGTGTTATACTTCAGAATTCTTAGCCGAATTGCAGCACTAGGCTCCAAATTTATCAAAACTTTATCTTGTTATCGCGTCGTCATCCAACATATGACATGGTTAGTCGTTGTTATTGTCTATTATGTAGCTGGAGACATTCACGTCATAAAATAAGGACTAAACGATGTCATTCTATCCGCAGCACAAAACTCAACGCCGACGCTTTGGGCGGGCTCCAACAACGGCACCGTGTACGCTTTCACGATACACGTGCCCAACACCAACAAGAGGAAAGAGGAACCGGTGAGATTATGCCATGTTTATTGTTTACACAGCGCAGTCTTTAACACCAGTGCAAAAGTCACTAAAGTTAGATGCCTTTTGTCATCTCTGACTATATTTACTGATTTGGGATAATCCAATCAGTTAGTTGGTGAAATTAATGCAGATGAAAAATCTGGTTTATGTTTTTAACATTGATTTTGAAAGAAAATTAAGCTTCAGTCATGGAGATGTCTCTGTAAAAAGACAAATCATGTTAGACAGTAAAATATTTTTTAAAACATTACATAACAATGATAAATATAAATCTAGTTATAAGAATGTAGTGAAATTTCAAATGTCACCAAACTGATACACCCACTTAGCTTTCTTGCTATGGCACTGGTTTATATTATAAATATTCGATTACTTTTCAGAAAAACTTGTCGTGACTAAAATGTGATTTGTATTTCAGCTAACATGTCAACTAGCGAAAGAGATCCAGCTAAAACACAGAGCGCCGGTTATAGGCATAACTGTATTGGACGGAGCGGCAGTGCCTCTACCTGATCCATTAGAGGTAAGGATAGTACGCCATTTTATTTTATCATTGTCATAGCCGTACAAACTGACTGTGTACAACATTTCATACTTTTAAACAAGTATGAAATGTTGTACACAGTCAGTTTTTTCAGCCTGTTGTAATATAACTTACTTTTTTACTTGTATGCACAGTGGCCAGCACGTCAGACTACACGCTTTCGTTACAAAATCACTCCTATTAAAACTGTATATGATGCCGCAATGTTTACCTTGATGTGCTGCGTACAAGTAACGTAAACTGACTTCCAGCTGTCTTTTTGGCCGACCCATTGTTAAATAAATAAAAGTTTGGTAATAGTTATTATATTTATTTAACATTTTAATAAATATCAACAAATGTCAATATAATAGAAAATTATAATTATAAGGTATTGTAAAATAAAGTCATATATTAATAAAAATTATGGCTTAGCTCATGGGTAGAGCGCGGGCAAGATATTTGGGTTTACCGAGCGTTGGAGAATGGTCACGCACAACAAAATGGAGCAGTAAGGTAGATTAAAGTAAATTGTAAGAAAAAGGTAGGGCGCCAGACACTATTTTAAGGGCGTGCCTCCCAAAACAAGTAAATTAACTAATATTAAAAAGATAGAACTTTCCTCTGCGGCTAATGTGATGCAACACCGAGGGTAGGACGAGTAGCCGGTGGCACACGAGGGCCAAACGCAGACTTCAGTAAGGAGATAAAAAAAAACCCCTGGAATGTGACAAATAACCTACTTAGAAAATTGTTCACACCCAGTACTAAAATGGTTACCCGAGACGGTACCAAATTATTTTAAATCATTAAAAAACTATTGTAAGGGTACTTTGACGGAAGGTTGAATGCTAAATTCTAGTAAAACACTTGAAAACAATTGAATTTAGTTGCTAATAAGTAAGAATTAAGTACATTTTACAACTCAAATCTACCCTCATAAAAAAATAAAAAGTATAAAAATTACCTGTAAGGGGTTTTTGGAGAGTATGTAAGGGCAGAAGGGCATCCTGACGGTGCTGATCCAACGCCACATAAGTGCATAGAGTAGTTCTACGCCTCCAGACCCTAGGAATAGAAAGCAACTATGAACACATAACCTATCATGGGTCATTGAGACACCAAAATGATCACAAAATAAACCCAAAACGGGGAAGAAAAGAATACTCACAATAATAACTTGAGAACAACTTGCGGATAAATGTGTGATGGCCTAAGCAGGAAACTTTGTACAAGGGCTTCACACTTTTTCACTCAGGTTAGTCAGCGATGCTCGAATAGCTTGGGGATGAACTAAGCAAATAAAGCAAATAAACATCAACACAGATGATTAATAAAATAAATTGAGCTATAAAAAAAGACTAACCATAAAATTGACACAAAGTCCCGTGAGCTTGACAGCGACGTAATAAACTAAAAAGAATAGATAATCTATGTGAATCTGTCACTGTCAAAACATCAGGTTACTTGTTTTGGTCATTTACTGTTTATGTTTAGTTAATTAGTGCAGTTAATTACTGATAAATGATCAAAAATGGAATTGTATGTTAATATTTTTACGGTAAGGATTTATATATGTAACATATGTATATGTTTCCTAAATTTCCTGACGGTAAATGTAGCTCAGTTCCGCACGAAAAAATTAGGTAAAATAATCAGTCGTTTTACCAGAATATTTAATTCCTTCAGTGCTTTCACATGTTGTGATGATCAGACGATGGATGGCAAACCAGAATTCGAAACATTACTTATTATTTTTTATTATCCGGTTTGGGCCATATGATAGCTACCATCGGTTGCTCTATTGCGTCAACCCTTTGCTTATGGTCCTCTCTAAGCTACTTGTTTTATTGACAGGTTGAACGAGGAGTATCCCCGCTACCGGAGCCGGGCACGCACCGCGTGGTCATCACTTCAGAGGAACAGTTCAAAGTGTTCACTTTGCCCTCGCTCAAGCCGCACCACAAGTACAAGCTGACGGCGCACGAGGGCGCCAGGGTAAGTTCAACTTTGCATTCTTGTCTATTAGGTTCAGAATAACTCAACGAGTGAACAATAAAAATAACTAGTCTAGCTATTTGAAGCCAAGATCGTCGGTGACTGTGTCGTCAAAATACGAATATTGTTTTCTACAGCTTCTAAAACTAAATGAATTGTTTAAAAAATACCTTTTAGTCCGCGTGAATCTAAAACATAAACATTTTAACATGATCAACGCTAAAATCAGTCTTTTTTCTCAAATAAATATCTATATTATTAATTTTCCAGACTATTTAGCGGATTTTTAAGTACTTATTTTTGACGCTAGGAAAATCGCTCATTGTTATCAAGTTAGCTTGGCTCTATCTTTAGTAATATGTATAAAGTTTTCTGACTCGTGTAAAGGCTACACACGTGACACTGGCGGAATAGCGACAAACCCCACCTCAAGTCGCTATTGTCGCCATAAATTAAAGAAGAAGAAGAATATTATGATACAGACAGTTGAGGGATTTTCTGACAGATATAAATTTTAGTTTTATTTTATGTTGATAGGTGGCGCTGTTCATCTAAGTTATATAAATATTGCATCGAAATCATTAAACTTACAACGAAAACAAAATATTGTAATATGACGTGTACCACTAATAATAATTATAAATAATAATATCCTCCTTGCCGAATTTCGACTACGGCGGCCTATCTCAACAGAGATTAGCCAACTGCGTGGGACATATTATAATGCACAAGTGTGTGCGCAATACACAGGTGCACTCTCTGTTCCTTCACTCTCATAATTTGGTGAGACGGCAGTCCGTCATGACCGTAGAGAGATCAGGCGCATGACGACCAACGGGTTAACGTGCTTTCCGAGGCACGGGGGTGTTAACACCACTAACTTCCTGACTCCGGAGCTGTGTCTGAGTAATTTTAAGACAGAAAAACCCGAACACTCTCGACCCGACCCGGGAATCGAACCCGGGACCCTTTAGATAGTACCCAGCGTGCTGACCACTAAACCAACGAGGCAGTCAAATATGAAGTGAAAGTACTTACAACAAAAATAGCTAGTTTCAAAATTCAGTTAAAATTAAGTCTTGATGCTAAATTGTAAAAAAAATACCTGTCTTATGTTGTTCAGCGCCATTTAGCGGATTTTAAAGTACTGATTTTTGACACTGAGAAAGTCCCTCATTGACACAACATATTTCGCTTGACATTCCTTAACCGACATATGTCAGTTGAAAGAGGGCCGAAGGGAACGTAACTGTCTAGTGAGCGTATGTGTATTTGGTCAGGTGCGACGTACAGCTTTCGCGTACTTCGAGTGCGGCAGCGAGGGCGAGCGGCACCGCGAGTGGTGCCTGCTGTGCCTCACCAACCTGGGCGACTGCCTCGTGCTCAGCCCCGAGCTGAGAAGGCAGCTCAACGCCGCCGCCGTCAGGAAGGAGGACATCAAGTGAGCATTAGAAAGAAAGAAAGAAAAATAACTATAAGTGGAAACTTGTAAATGGCCTTACTCCTCTACTGTATTAAATATTTAATTCCTATCTGTAGGATTCCCAAAAACTAATAAATAAAATAAATAAATAAATTTATTAGTGGATGAACATCACATAACACACGAAAACAAACTACTCTGCAATAGCTTACTCCGAGCATAAACGAATAGTAGTAACTAGAGAGTTAACGCAGCTTCGTCTGCGTAGATATCAAGTTTCCCGTGCCACCCCTTTTCATCCCCATAGAATTCTAAAAAATCCTGAAATATGTCATTCTTAATTTCAAACCAAATAGCTAAATACCAATTTTTATCAATTTAGTTTCAGAACTAACAGACTAACTTACCCCCATTTTTTATATTGAGTGACGAATTTACAAAAAATATTTCTTAGTGGAAATCTTGGTAATTTTTTATAAGTCCTAGTAGTTTGCACTGTGCCTTGATTTGTTAGTCAGTCAGTCAATTAGTCATGTCCTACTAGCTAGATTTCGACCACGACAGCTAATCTCAATCTCTACTGCGCGGAAGATATTCCAGTATCTTATCGGCCTTACATCTCCAAACGTTTTGAAGTTGCATTAATACAGAAAAACCATGATCTACTCCTTGATGACTTTCTTAGTTTGTCAATCACTTCAACTATCATACTCTTTATTTATAAGTTATGCTATAATTTTAATATTATCATTGTTTTTTTTAATTAAGTAACTTTTTATTTATAGTGGCATTTCAAGTTTGTGCTTCTCGAAGCGAGGCGAAGCTCTCTACTTACACTCGTCGTCAGAATTACAACGGATTACATTGTCTGCTACCAAGGTATTGTTTTAAACGTTACAATAAATATATCAGCTGCTGAGTTTTAATATTTATTCCTTTACTTAAGATCCAAAACCAACGAAATTGACCGATCATGCTTATAAGTTAATAAAACACGGCACAGATTAATAGAAGTGAAATCTCTGCAGGTGACAGTAGCGGAATGCCACGTGTTGCTATCGCCTTGGGCGGTCGCCCTGCGTGGACCCGAGGAAGCGCCGCTGACCAATGGAGACCATAGAGTAAGTTTTTAGTCTATTATAAACTCAGATCCCGAGACCCTGTAAAGGCTGCCGTCCACTACACGGGCTTAGTAGAGCCGCAACGCAACGCAAAATACGCCTGCCTGTGTTTTGTACGGTACTTGTGGGCAAGTGGACGCCGGCCTTAAAATTTGTTCTTACTTTCGGCTGTACGCCCATAGCGCTCGCTTGCACTGACACTCTGGCATGAGTGACAAAGGCAGATAAGTGTCAAAAATACAGACTTGCTGAGATCAAAACCTATATTAGAATAATAAGTCTGTATTTTAAGTGTAATAATAATCTATAATTTATTATCTTTTCTTGAAAGTATCCAAGTCGTAGATTATTGGTTTTTAATTTCGGACGTGTCACCATTCAATTTGTAGCATCCTAACTATGATCATAATAGGATTCTAACTAGGAAGGCAGCATCCTACTAAGAATCCTTACTAGGAAAGTAGCAGCATCATACTTAGGATTCTTATTAGAAAGGTAGGAACCAATTGGTTCCTGCCTTCCCAATTAGGACCCTAAGTAGGATCCCAGTTAGGATACTACAATGCACCTAGGTAGGGTGTAATATGTGCGTAAACCGTAACCCGCTTACAACAATCGTGGCACAGTTTGAATAAGTATCCGTAGCAGGAGGAGCCGGTGGAGGCGCACGACGTGACGGCCGCGTCCGCCGACATCACGGTGGACTCCGTGCGCGACCACACCGCCCAGCCGCCTGCCGCGGAGCCCGAGCTCAACATCAACTTGCAGGTGACGTTCACGAATAAAAGGCAATAGTTTAATAAACTTTTATAACAAAATGTTTGAAAAAATACAGATAAAACTTACCTTAAACTAGATTAAAAAAAAAAACACAAAACTTGCGTAAAAATCATTAGTAATGGCAACACTTAATTTGATTATCAAATACACATATTTTAATTCGTTTTTTGACCGTCATGTCTAGTACTTACATAATTTGTCATTTTTGTAATTATTTTTGTCGGTCTCCTTTCGTTTTTTTCAGCAGAAAAAAGAGACAGGTTTTAAGCCTTAGTCCGTTGTACCTTGGTATTCATTAACTGGAAGATATTTTTTTGTTATCATTAGTTCAGGTTGTCTCTCCTTTGAAGGTACCTATACTCTTATAGTACACTCGAGAAGAAGTCGTATATATTGGACTTATAGATAGCGTGTTCTACAGAAAGATAATTGGCGAACACCTCGTTGAAAATCTAAGCGTACACTTCACACTTTAGTATCGCTATTTTGGATTTACTCTATTGTTATGAAAATAATTCAGTATGTCAACCAACATTTAAAAATTTGGCCTAGGTCTGAACAAGATCAGCCTCGCTGCAATCGGTAAGCTTAGTGGCATTAGTATTCAAGTGCATTACTTTCTTTAACATCCATCTAAGCAGTACTACTGGTGTGTTGAACAATTGTTCAAATTAAAATGTTCATCAATTTAGATAGGTTGTAAGAAAGCCTGTTGACAGACGTTTTCGAGAAGACGACGAAATTTATTTGTGCATAAGAGCCCTAACTTACCGGGAGACCGCCATAGCCACGTCTTACCCAAACAATTTATATGGCAATGTAAAGCAGTTAATTTGTTTGGATACGTAGCAATGTGGCCGTGGCGTTTCGGTGAAGTTGGGCTTTATAGTTTGCTCTGCAAGTATGTGAACACCGATTTTATTTCCTATCGCTTATTGTTTGGTGCTATCTTATGTTGGAGATATTATTAATTAACCGATAAAACATAGAACTCGCAAGTGAACACGAGCTCGATGGTGGTGAAGACGACGACGCGGACGACGATGAATGAGAACAGCACCGACGGTGGCGCCACCACCACTACCACAACCACCAACGCAGTCAATGAGAACAGTAAGTACAAAAATTATTATTGCACTTGAAAATTACCAGGCGGGAATTTAACTCCCGTTGCTCTCCTTCCGGGCGATTGCTGAACCACCCGGCTATTCCAAGATGCAAAACTTGCAACAGTATTTCTTTCGGGTGTTGCGGGTAAATAATTTCAAGTCTTGAAAATTGTGATTGGCTTTGCAAACGCCTTGGTGGCTGAGTAGGAAGGCAATCGCCCGGTATGTGAGGAACAAGGGTTCGATTCCCGCCTTATGAGGTTATTTGCTCAAGAGCAATATCTATTTTTTTTTAATTACACTGATTAAGTTGAGCATTCTAAATATTTTGACAGATTTGTCTAGGTTGTCAGTCGTTCTGTCGCCGTACACAACAGTAAAATAATCCCTCTACACCACAACTAATTTGGACCCGCTCTCGCTCAACTTATTTTTTTGTATAAAATTATATTAACACTTTACACAAACTATAAAGTTGAGGTCGGATAATTGGATGCATATTTACCTACCGTCTTCCTTACGCCGAAACACATAGTGGTCGTAGCTACAAATACGGGAAAAAATGTATACAGTAGTCCACGCTGAAAAGAAATTATGGCTCCGAAGATTCATGAAAAAGCTTAATATTTACAATGACCTTAGATTACACTACTTTAAGGTCTATAGTACCATGGACGTAGTACACTGCAGGCATTTGTTCCGTCTCACTCACGCGAGCCATGTCACTAACATGTGATGCGGTATGCCCAATAGCGGAACAGGAAAAAGGTGCGAGCGTGCTGATTCGCGAACAGCAATTGACAACATTTCAAAAAAATTACATGCACTTTTTTTTTACTAATAGTACATCAAAAAATACATACGTATTTTTTCTTTTTCATTTCTTTCCATTTATTCCCCTTGAATTAAATTCTTTAAAAACTCTCAATTCTAAAAGAGCGTAAGTACAAAAGTAAGGATGTGACAACTTCACGCCTCTGCCATATTCAAAATTAAAAAAAAATTGACGTCTATAGTGTTGCATGTTGTAGAAGTAAGATATGGATATCGACACGTATATCAAAATACAATACGTCTAAATGAAGAAGTAGATAAATAATATTTTAATTAATCAAACACAACTATACTAACTACTATTAGCTTACGTTGCCATTTTCCTTACTAAATTTTTATGGTTTCTAAAATCAAATGAAAATCAATAACATGCTAATACACAGGTTCTCACGATGTTCAAAGCGTATTGTACCTCGATAAACTCGGGGGCCTGTGGTTCATATATACCCAAAGGTCTTACAATGCTCTGCGGGTCCAATAGACCAACGCATTTAGGACGTTGTTGCGGCTGCCGCGATTTTGCAGCGCGTCGTCAATGTTCGCCGAGGCTAACACGTACGGTTTTGACGCCACCTGGCGTAAAAAATCGAGCTCACTTCTGCGCAGGCTGCGCGGCAGCCCCAACATCATGCTGCGTGCGATAGCCGACCGCCTAAACAGCCCGCTTGTCTGGGCGCTAGCCAACCATACCAATTCCCTGTTTAAAATTAAGTACTAACCTAGGTTTTAAGTTTATTGTCTACTAACAAAATTTACCTTATAGTCTTAAATAAATAATTTGAATTGAATTGAATAATATGATTAAAGGATCTTTTATGATTTTGTCACCAAACTAGATAATCATTTAAATGCATGTGTGTATAGCAATCCTAAATATACTATACTAAAACTATCGATAACTAGATGGACTTCGTTTCTATAGAACAACACTACGATTATCTCTTCTCTCACTCACTCATCATAGTGTCAGTGTCAAATATCAATGTCAAAATGACAGCTAGCTGGCATGTATGGTAAAATACTTTTTAAGTCAGACCAGATAACCAAGCAAAGGCATGTCCCCTTATAATGCCAGTATCATAGCATCTATCAGTTTTTTTTAATATCTCAGAATTTATAGCGTAACAAAATATTTATATATTTTTAACGTGTAAGCATCGCCAAATCTCGAAATGGTTTTTGAATTTTAGTACCTTTATAAAAATTAAATGTTGTCAATTCCCGCGATTTAATAATTCATCTTCTGTGCAGGTCGGCAAGTCATATTAGTTAGGTATTAATGTTTAAAGGTGTGCAACCCGATATCCGATCTCCAGCTATAAATGATTGCTGCAGATAATTAGTGGGTTCGATTCTCAAGTGCCCTGTTTAAGACTAATGTTAAGTTCCCAAGTGCTCTGTCTAGGACTATACTATAAGTTAGACCATTTCTTTGTGTGCTAAACAAACGATAAGAGACAGACTACAATAATTTAGAAACGTCAAATTAAGTGATGCTGTTTCCTTAGAGCTTTTGCCTGTTTTTGAGTAAATTTAGTCGTCATTGAATGACATCCATACTGAAGTGTCTATGGGTTCTGTAAATTACCCAGCAACTGACAGCCGTTTGCTCGGATAAATTTCTAAATTATATGAGTCTGTCTCTTTTCGTTTGTTTAGCACAGAAAGAAATATACTGAACTTAAAATTAGTCTAAGACAGGGCACAATGGAATCGAGCCCAATGTCTCAAGGACAAAATTCATTATAAATAGGATTACTTAACCACTCTGCCAAAATGTTCTCCATAGTAAATACCTGGCATGAAAGCAAATATTTGCTTTGAATTGGCTTTTTATATACATAATAAAGTAATTTATGTTTTTAAATTATAGTCTGAAAATCATGATGGAGTATTATTCACGCTGCATTGAAGTATTTTAATTGCAAATTGTAAATGGTGCCCTTTATACAATGCGGCTTTTTACTTTGAACAAATGCCTTAGCCAACACTTACATTAAGTTTTTGAAATGCACAATATACGCCCCTCTTAAAGATACTTTAAAAATTAATGTATTTTTAAGAGGCACTTATATTGGCAAAGTCTTATATAAATTTTAGCTTTATAAACCCATAATATATGTTTACGTTTAATGTTTGTTTGTTTATATGTTTGACGGGCGCTTTGTGTTTTGTTTGTAGTCCTAGAGCACAGTCGCGAGGAGGGAGTCATCACCCGTATCGAGGTACCCGACACTTTGCTTTAATATGAACCCTATATTAGTACAAATAAGCTGCAATATCGCATACTCCTATCAATTATTCCAATCTGTAAAGCTTTAATATGAACCCTATATTAGTACAAATAAGCTGCAATATCGCATGCCCCTATCAATTATTCCAATCTGTAAAGCAAATATTTTTCAACGCTTGTTATTTTTAAAACTAAGCAATCTATTTAGCCTTTTTAGATCTCTTCAAATCTTTAGCTAACAATTAGTCAAAATACTGTGTGCTAACTAACAATAAAATTTGATATCTGCGCAATGTTGTGGCGTCCGCTAGTGTCCGTCAAAATGTCTATTCATAACCATCATTGAGTACAAATAGAATTCCAATAGAAATTTATGTAACCGGGTAAGGTTAAATTGTATGATGCGTCACGTGATCTTGACTTATTAACTGTATTTCCGTGAGGTTTACTTGCGCAAGTGTGCTTGTGCAGATAAAACTCTTTATCGGTACATTTAGACCGTTGGATGCATCACATAATTACTCCGAATCCTGTAGAAACAAGTTCATGTCTAACGGAAGAGCTAAACGCAAGCGGGCGCCACTCGTTGTTGCAGAGAAGAACGTAAGATGGTACTCATAAGGCGATGTGCACACAGACGGGCACGGTGACGGTGCCGGCCGGGACCGACCCGAAGCTGATACTGGAGATGTTTGAGCGGCAACGGTCGCCGCTCGCCGTCCCTGTCCCGCCCGCGCCGACGCCGGCTGCCGACTCGCACTAACACACACACACACATACAAACTCATAATTTTCCGCCCGTGTGACACTGGGCTCGATTCCAATGGTTCCTGTGGAAGGTTAAATTTAAGTTCAATCTCTCTCTGTCCCTGCCAAACAACGAAAAGAGACAGAGTATATTAATATTGAAACGTCAGATTAAACAACTGTCAGTTGCAAACGAAATTAGAGGATCCATAGACATTTTAGTAGTGATGTCATTTGATGACGACGAAAACACGTAAAAACTTTTAAAAATACGTAAGATATCGCATCACTTAATTTGACGTTTCTAAGTTATTGTATCTGTCCCTCTTTGTTTGCTTAGCAGATAAAGAGAGACTGAACTTAAATTTATTCTAAGACCTTGGAATCGAGTGCACTGGTTTTACATTGGCCAGTTATTTTTTATAACGCTACTGAGCTGTCATATGCGAACCATTGAGCGGTTACCACTATAAATTCGCCGTTTTGTACGTTACACATTTCACGTACAGTCACGAGCATCAATATGTATACATTTGCATTGAATTTGAGACCTTATTATTACAATGGCATAAAAACTTATTTGTATACATTTCATTGCTTGTGACTGTACATACGCAGTCCTATTTTATTGTGCAATGTGTAACTAGGGCTGCCCATGATAGAAATTAATTTACGTCACAAAGTTATAAAAATCTAGGCAAATTCTAAATCGTTCGATGTTTCGACAGCGATATATCTAAGCCAATGTGAAACCAGCCACAAATCAACACAAAACCGGTAGTCGATCTTGCACCACCGATACCTTATTTTATCGATATACCGGACCCTCCAATAAAGCGACAATCACTCGTATGAATAAGATATTAAAGGTACGAGTATTAATAGTATTTTAATTTGTCGTTACATTGACAGCTAAACGTACTGCATGCCGTGTAAATCGAGTACGAAATTGTAACAAATACTTAAAAATATAATTCCAGCATCAATATTATTTAGTGTTGTTGGTTCGACACCATCGAGCTTATCGCTAATATTTTATCAGAAAATATCACTAAGTTATTGTAATTGTATATTTTATCAATAATTATTATTATTGCTCTTAATTGTAAGTAAAATTATTGCATTTTATAAAGATTAGCTATCTTCTGTCAATTAGTGTGAATGTTTTGTCGAACAACTTCCTGGGTGTATTTTTCTTTGCGTAAGGTTGTGTGCCTGTCCAGACATGACTCGCTGCAGGAGCTTAAGGCGTACTTAACGAAACAAAATTAGTTTAAAGATACCCTTTTATTTGAGTACAAAAGTAAAGCCATAACAACGTATGTTGTACTGCAATGCTGCAATATAATTGTGGATTGTGTTAAAGTATTTTAATTAAGTGAACATTGTGAAATTAATGTACCAATTAGCTTGCTAAGTTACACTTTCAAACATTCAGAGTGAATGTGATGTGCCTATTTATTTCTTTTTTTATAATGAAGAAAATTGTATTTAGCTATTTGAATAGTAATAGAACGTTTTTGACAATTAGTTATGACTAGAGTATATTTTATTATAAATCCCCTTAGCGCGATAGAGACCGTTTATAAAGCCAATTTTTATAATATATGGAAAATGTTGTTCATCGTTACACTGTTTCTTTTCTATTGAATGTACATTCAGTAAATATTAATTTTAATAACTTATAATGAGTAGCGAATGGAAAGTTATATGCAATATTTTCTTAGCTTTTTAATAGAGATTTTAGTTTTTTATTTTACTGTCTAGCTGTTTTGTTTGCGAACTTACAATTTTAAGTTTATCGTGTAATGTAATGATTGAATTGTATAAACTTTTGTTTTTTAAAAACTACGCAAAATAATTATTTTACAACTGAACTATCCTGATGGGATATGTTTGTTTTAAAATGCTAAGGCAGCTATGTAATGAAAATGATAATAATTGCCTGCAGTTACACCCTTAGTTAATGACTACATACTGACATCACAACTTGTGATAAGTTTATGGGATTGAAATATTTTAGGCTTTATAATTTTACTGTAGTTCTAAGTTGAATGTGCCTACTTCAGTTTAAGAGACAGCTGGGCCGATCGCGCGGGCCTACTGCCGCGCGTGGTTACCCGTTTGACGTCCACTCGGCTTCAATTTTTACTATTGTACAATTTTCTCTATACTTTTTATCTATTATGGCATTTTTAAATATTTGATACGAGACTTACGATTTGTATCCAACATTCTTACATGAAAATAAAAGCTAATATTATATATTTATGGTTTTTTTATAACGTAATTTAAATTACAAGTTTAGATGTTTCTGGTCGGGCCTTCTTTGTGTTCAACATAATACCAACAGAACAACAAAAGTGTTCACGATTGCGCAGCCCTTAAAAACCGACCCGTCCGATTTATTATTTTTGTATTTATATTAATTCTTGTTTTACTATTTAAAAAAAGCAGGTTTCGCAAACGTGCCGCTAGGGGCACTGACCAAATTTCATACAATTTTCGCGTCACGGACGAAAAAGTGCTCATGAAAAAACTCGCACTAAGCCCTCAGAGGACTTACTGCTTAGAATAAGACTTACTGCGAGTTTAAATTTTGTCAGGCACACTCACGATCGATCGAGTGGCGAACATTTTTAAAGAAAAACGGAACGTTTTCAAAACCAAACCGGTTTTGAAAACGTGCCGTTTTTCTTTTTTTTTGGGGGGGTTTTGGCGGGCAACGAACCGTGATGCTTGGCTTCGTTTCTTAATTTTCTAAATTAGTTTTTTGTGGTTGTGTGGTGGAATAATCTTGATAATATGCTGCAGTAGAGAATTAATGGAGTAAAAGTTAGAAACAAAGTAAGGCGTTCCTATTTGATCCGGTTCGATTTCCCGCTCAAAATTTCGTTGAGATCATTGAAATGTGAACCATCCTAACATTTCAATGAGTTAGGTTAGGTTAGTTTGTTGTCTTTAAGAAGAAAATAAAGAAAAGATACAAATAAAATACTGAACATAAGGCTGTATAGACTTAATCCTTTGCCTACCTAGATACTTACCTACTCATGTGACGAAACTACGGGCAGAGATTTCACTAAGGCTGCGTTCCGTATTGCGCCAACAGCGATAAAAGCACTGATATCGCGCTCACAAACCGTTACGATTTGATGTTAGCGAGCCAACGATAGCTGTAATGATGAGGATGACGTTACGGATGACGACACTACCGCGGCCATCTCGCGCTCACGGTGATATCGCTCTCCGGCGTTAGCACTGTAAGCGAGCTGTCAAAGAAGAACGGCAAAGTTCTTTGATGCTCAGCCTTAAATGCTGGCATGTATTTGCGTCTTTGGTAAATAGCCTAAAACTGTACAGAGGAAAAAATAATATAACTGACATTGAACGACATATTATTTGGTGCATTATGTCGGCGGACTGACATTTACACAATGTACAACGTCAACATTGACGTTTGATATAAAACATATACATAACATGTTTAACTGACACGTCCAAGTTCACGTCGTTTTTTTTTGTTTTTGCATCTTTGAAGACGTTTAGTTGTTAATAATTTGTACATTCTGAAAATATTTTAAATTTGAATTCCCTGCTATTTAAATTACCGTAAAATCATACAAAAGCCCGGAAATAAAGTGATATTTATATTTCATGTCTCTCATTTATAGTCCGATAAGGAAACGGTTTTGCCCTTTGATAATTTTAAAGTGCCTGGTTTTTGGTGAGTTTATGCAGAAGCTTTGTGTGATGCTATATCCAAAAGTTTGGAAAAATTAATCGAAGGCAATAGGGACGGGATAGGTATTTGTAATAAATGTGTGTAACTCTCTGATTACAAAATTAAAGTGAAAAAAGTTGATTGATTCGACACAAGGGCTATCTAAATATGATATTTACCAAAGTTTGGAAACATAGGTATTTGGGAAGTATGGAAAACTAAAAAAACTAAATATCTTCACCAATAAAATGTTAAAGTGATTGAAAATTATTTTAGGAAGTACTTTTAAGTTAGGCAAATCTAGTGGAAAAAGTTTGGAAGTCTATGTTTTCTGCTGAATAAAATTTTTGGTTTTTCTTGCGCTACATGTTCTACAAAAAGTTAAAATGTGTAAAGTTTGCATCTATATGATCATAATAATGTAATGTATCAACTTACAAAAAAATATAAATATTGACTGCTTGCGGTCGAAGTTAAAGAATTAAATGTAATGAAACGAATGAACAAAAGTATAGGTATGAAACAACGGGTGGGGGCGGTGGGTGGGGTGGGGCAGGCGAGTTGTCGCGCGGCGCGACCGCGCGGCCGCTAGCCGGCGATAAAAGACTATTCTGTCACGTGTGATGTTACTGCGAGGAGTGATATTCATGATTTGATTCAGTAACATACCAGGTATTATTCACTGTACTGTCTAAAAAAGGAAACTGAAATACTAATGCGACAATTCATCTTTGTTTGCTGAGATTGCGAACTCACAAGGAGTTGCCTAACTGATGTAAAGTAGGACCTAGGAAATATTTGAATTTACTTGGCATTTTAAGTACGTATCGTAGATACTTATCCTAACAGTATTTACCGTACGTTGGTAGTAGCTGTGCATGATAGACCTGTGTCCATCGATCTATTATCGTCAACCGATTCGATCGTGATGACCCATTCGTGTGGTGATTGCGTTATAATTATTCGATCATTTCGTTCATTCGGTGTCGCCAAGGGCGTTCAGGATTTTTTGGCGGCAATTTAATAAAAAAAAACACTAGTATGAGAAAAGTAAAAAAAATCATTTTTTGTTATGTACAATACCTATAATACAATGACATTATTTTTGCGCTAGCACGCAACGGGGTCGAGATAAAAGCGATTAATGATTTCATCCTTTCGCCATCATAGTGATCGATCATTGTCGCGCGCGAAACCGAGAGCCAAAATCAAAATGATCCGATCATTGATCGTTCACGATCGGCACAGGTCTAGTGCATGAAATGCACGGAATGGCAACGTCGCTTTCCACAATGCCGCGCGCGCCGCTCTGCGCGGTGCGGTTCAGTCGTTCAGTTTCGTCTACCACTACAAAGTCCAAGCAAAAAAAAAATTGCATATTTTTGATTAAATGCTGAAAATTATATAAGATGTACGTCATGTGATTAAGTATGCCAGAAATAAAAATCATCAATGATTTAGCGTATTTAAAGATATATTTAATCGTTACCTACCTACATGCATAGTATGTAATAATTTAAAAAAAACATATCTTTAAAACAAACAACTTTAGTAAATCGTTACCTACGTGCATGGTATGTAATAATTAAAAAAAACACATCTTTAAAAAACTTTATGTACTCAGTCTTATTAAGAATAATGTTGTTTATAAATGTCGATTACTATAAATATTATTGGTTTATAAAAAATGATTTTTTATTATTACATTGTGTTTTATAAATCTATGCTATATTTTTTTTATATTTACTTGCAACTGAACAGGAACACCCACCTACTACGATTTTTTTTAAACTTAATAATAATAATAAGATTTACCATATAAAAAAAAATAATATGCGGTATAATATTATTTTATTTGCAGGTATGTTTATTCAGTATCACCACCACCGCAATTTATTCGTGTTTCACCCAAATATATAAAAATACATATTTATTTCATTTTTAGGATGTGTATGTATGAATGTGTTGCTTGGTATATATAGTCTATGTACTTAGCTGCGGGTCGGCGAAGATTGAAGTAAACAGTCCAATAATGTTTACACAGATTTATTACGCCACAAGAGTACAGGAAATATTCACACACACACTAATGGCAGCACGGAAAGAAGGAGAAGCGACAGGAAGAGAATACAGCGAATAGATTGAAATAATATAGCAAGCGCGAATCACAATGAACGGTAGGTAGCAAAACCAGGGCGCAAGTGACGTGCGTTCCGCGTCCGAATAAGATTCTGACTGGCGTGGCGCGGCTCCGCTGCGCCTACGCCGAGCGATGTTCGCTATGCGTATAGATAGGTGCACGTTTGCGCGTCTCCATTCTACGTGACGGCGGCCAGCTGATTCTCGACGTATTACGGTACGGTAAGTATGCATGTCATGTAAATGTAGTTAAGAGTAAATGTTAGTGTATTTAGTATGTAATAGATAAGTAGTTACTAATATGTATTATTTATTGTTATGTATGTATTTACTTGTGTATTTATTTATATATTATGTATTTATGTAAGTTTATGTACTCTGTGTGTGTATTTATTATTGTATGATATATTATGTTAATAGTATGTAGTATGTGGGGGAAGCCCACATCACTCCCCTCCAGAGACCTGGTTAGGGTCGATAGAAATCAGGAAAATGGACTTGTCGTCCACACCTAGTTTTTTTAGGCGGTTCGGCTGGTGAGTTGTGTGATTGAGGAATGACAACATCATCAGACGAACTGTCGTTCAATACATAGGCTGGTTTAATTCGGTCCACTGAGACATTCATTGGCTTACCTTTTATGAGTAGCTTAAAAACTTTGTCGCCTCTTTCTATGACCTTGTGAGGGCCTGTATAAGCTGGTTGGAAAGGTGCACGCGTAGCGTCTTCTCGAAGAAAGACGTGCTCCGCGGTCGTTAGCTCCTTAAATACAAATACTTTGTGACTGCCATGCCTAGATGCTGTAGCAGGTTTCAGTCCTTCTGCGAAAAATCGCAATCGAACCGTGAAGTCTGATAGGTCTGTTGTACCTGGGATACCTGTGTCGAAAAACTCTCCAGGAAGTCGCAGTGGCTCGCCATATAAGAGTTCTGCAGAAGACGTTTGAAGGTCCTCTTTAAAGGCGCTTCTGATTCCTAGGAGTACCAGGGGCAAGACTTCCGACCAATTGCTATCGGCGTGGCATGTGATAGATGCCTTGAGCTGCCTGTGAAACCGTTCTATTAGCCCATTGCATGAAGGGTGGTAAGCTGGTACCACAGCTTACGTTGGAAGTCAGCGGTTTTTGCTAGATATTGAAACAGTGTGGACTCAAATTGTCGGCCGCGGTCTGTAACAATATCTGTTGGACAGCCAAATCTGGAAATCCATCCTGAGATCAATGCTTTGGACACTGTTTCGGCGGTGATGTCAGGAATAGGCATGACCTCTGGCCAACGGGTAAACCGGTCTATGGCCGTTAAACAATACCTGAATCCTTGAGAGATCGGCAGGGGCCCTATTAGGTCGATATGCACGTGTTTAAAGCGAGCGCGGGGTAAGTCGAAAGTGCCTATAGGAGCGGACACATGTCGACTGACCTTTGCTCGTTGACATGCCAGACACGTTCTGGCCCATTCCCTACAGTTTTTCCTCATCTTAGGCCACACGAATCTGGTACCAACTAGTTTTGCCGTCGCGACGGGACCTGGGTGGCTTAGCGAGTGTAGGCTTTGGAAAACTTGTTTTCTAAAGTTTTTAGTAACGAATGGCCTGGGGGTAGGTGTGCTGATATCACAGTACAACGGAACTTTACTCCCAGGATATTCCATCTTTTTTAGATGAAGTGAGGAATCATTTTGGGTCAGATATTGACCTAATTCTTCGTCGACTTCTTGGTCTTGAGCTAAGTTAGCTAGGTCGATGGGGGCTGCTAGTTCCTCAATCCGCGACAGAGTGTCTGCAACGACATTGTTTTTACCAGAAATATGTCTGATATCAGTCGTAAACTGGGAAATGTAGTCCAAATGTCGGAACTGGCGCGGTGAACAGTTGAGCTTTCTTTCATGGAAGGCGAAACATATAGGTTTGTGATCCGTATATACGGAGAAGTGTCGCGCCTCAACCATATGCCGGAAATATTTTATGGCTTCGTAAATCGCGAGCAGCTCGCGGTCATATGGTGAGTAATTTCGCTGGCAAGGACTTAGCTTTCTTGAAAAGTAGGCTAATGGTTCCCACACGTCATCTCGCAGCTGTTGTAAGACGGCTCCAATTGCCACATCTGATGCATCTGTAACTAATGCTAGCTGGGCTTGGCAATCAGGGTGAGCAAGTAAAGCTGCATTAGAAAGGCTTTCTTTTGTCTCTGAGAAAGCCTTCAGAGCATCGCCTTCGAGGGTAATGGGTGTGGAGCCCTTGACCGCTCCAGTTAAGAGTGCATTTAGTGGTGCTTGAGTCTGGGCTGCATTGGGCAAGAATCTTCTATAGAAGTTTGCTAAGCCTAAAAATCGCCTCAGAGCTCTGACGTCCTTTGGTGGGGGAAAATTGCGTATGGCATGTACTTTTTCCTGAAGTGGTTTGGTTCCGCTCTCCGAAATTCGATAACCTAGAAAGGTTACCTCGGGAGCACCGAAAACACACTTGGAAACGTTTATGACCATGCCATAGTCCCGTAACCGTGAGAATACTTGCCTTAGGTGTTCTTTGTGCTGAGAGTGGCTGCGGCTGAAAACCAGGAAATCGTCGAGATAGCAATATACAAAGTCCAGCCCGCGCGTTATCTCGTCCACAAAACGTTGAAACGTTTGGCCGGCATTGCGCAAACCAAACGGCATAAATGGGAATTCGAACATACCAAAAGGTGTGGTGGTCGCTGTCTTTGGTATGTCCTCCTCGCAGACAGGTATCTGGTTGTAAGCTTTTACAAGGTCCAGGGTGCTGAAGACGCTGCAACCTGAAATATTATGTGCAAAGTCATGTATGTGGCGTATAGGATACCTGTCCGGGATTGTGCGTGCGTTGAGCTGCCGATAATCGCCACATGGCCGCCAGCCGTTGTCCTTTTTTGGAGCTAGGTGCAAGGGTGAAGACCATGGGCTTTCAGAGGGTCTTATTGTTCCGTCTGCTAGCATGTTCTCGAATTCTTGCTTGGCTATCTTCAGTTTGTCAGGAGCCAAACGCCTAGGAGAAAAAGAAACTGGGGGGCCGGGTGTGGTGCGAATGTGGTGTTTTGTGTTGTGTAAGATCTTACGTTGAGTACCAGCTGGTCGCGTTATTTCAGGAAATTCCCGTGATAGTAGCAGATGGTACGGTGAGTCACCAGTCGGAACCTTTACAGAAAGAATATTATTACAATTCCTAGCCAGTGAAGCTGGGGTTGACAATGTTGTGGTATTATCTATCAATTTCTTATTTTTACAATCGACAACTAGATTATAGTGACATAAAAAATCTACCCCTATTATAGGCTTAGTAACGTCTGCTACCACAAATGTCCATGGGTAATTACGACGAAGTGAGAGATCAAGGTTTAGGTGCGCGTAGCCGTATGTGTCGATGGTCGTCCCGTTGGCTGCGGTGAGCTTGTATCCCGTAGATGTACGACGCTCATGTAGTTGTGACCGCGGGAAAACGCAGAGGTCGCTGCCGGTGTCGACCAAGAACTGGGTTTTCGTATTTCGGTCTGTCACGAAGAGGCGACCTGGAGACGTGGGGCAGTCTTCTGTCGCCATTACAGACCGCCCTTGTCGTTTCCCGCTTTGTAGTCGCACGGTGGCTGGCACTTATGCGCCTGTGACCCAAACTTCCAATGGTACCAGCAAACTGGGTGCCGTTTGTAGCTGGAAGCTGATCGAGATTGGCTTTTTGAAGATGACCGCCGCTGCTGAGATCTGGACCGATTATTGGAGCGTGACGTCCTTGTATGTTGGTCGAGTTTTGCCTCTAGGCGTTCAACCATCTTTCTCAATTCTGCTATCTCGCTTGTTGGGGTGCTTGCCCCAGCGATAGGGGCAGAAGCAGCTGCCACGTTAGGTCCTGATCCGGTTATCTCTTGGATACGATCTGCCAATTCTGCCAACTGCTCCAAGGAGTGGGTAGGCTGCGTCGTTAACACCGTCTGGATGTGTTTAGGCAGTCGGTTTGTCCAAATAGTTCTGATGAACTCCTGAGGTACGTTTGGGCCTGCCAGGTCCTGTAGATGGCGTAGAAATTGTGAAGCTGTTCGATCTCCAAGTTCCTCATAAGTCAGAAGCTGTTTCACTTTTTTCTCGTGAGATGCTGTGAGTCGCTTGATTAGCTCTGACTTGATTTTTCTGTAGCGGTTTTCGTCCGGCGGCTTCACAATAATGTCCTTCACTGCCTTAGCGTGATGTAAGTCCAAGTTTGTAATGACGCTATTGAATTTTGCGAAATCGTCAGTAATTCCGTAATTGTTGAATTGTCCCTCCAGCAGTGCGAACCATATTTCAGGATCATCCGGACTGAACGGCGGAACCTTCAGGCTCATTCGTAAATAGTCGTCCGATTTTTTCTCGGATGAGATAGTGGAAACGGGCTTTGGTTTTTTCCGTTCCGTAACACCACCAGGTTGTGACTCTTCTGCCTGTGTATCCTCGTAGTCGCTCATCGTGTAGTTTAAAGAGGGTCACCAATTTAGGATGTGTATGTATGAATGTGTTGCTTGGTATATATAGTCTATTTACTTAGCTGCGGGTCGGCGAAGATTGAAGTAAACAGTCCAATAATGTTTACACAGATTTATTACGCCACAAGAGTACAGGAAATATTCACACACACACTAATGGCAGCACGGAAAGAAGGAGAAGCGACAGGAAGAGAATACAGCGAATAGATTGAAATAATATAGCAAGCGCGAATCACAATGAACGGTAGGTAGCAAAACCAGGGCGCAAGTGACGTGCGTTCCGCGTCCGAATAAGATTCTGACTGGCGTGGCGCGGCTCCGCTGCGCCTACGCCGAGCGATGTTCGCTATGCGTATAGATAGGTGCACGTTTGCGCGTCTCCATTCTACGTGACGGCGGCCAGCTGATTCTCGACGTATTACGGTACGGTAAGTATGCATGTCATGTAAATGTAGTTAAGAGTAAATGTTAGTGTATTTAGTATGTAATAGATAAGTAGTTACTAATATGTATTATTTATTGTTATGTATGTATTTACTTGTGTATTTATTTATATATTATGTATTTATGTAAGTTTATGTACTCTGTGTGTGTATTTATTATTGTATGATATATTATGTTAATAGTATGTAGTATGTGGGGGAAGCCCACACATTCAACTGCTGGGGTCGCACTCTCACCGTGCCAGGCTGTCACTTCCCTCATTTATATGAGTTTCTTATAAAAACTAGCTATTGCACGCGACTTCGCGCAAATGTCAAATTTACCATACAAACTTCAACTCCCTATTCACCCCCTTAAAATGTTTAATTTTGAATAATCCTGAAATACGTCATTCTTTATTTCTAACTAAATAGCTAACAATTTTTTATTGATTTAGCTTCAAAACTGACAGAATTTCATACAAATTTGCCGCCCCCCCCCCCCCCCCCTCTTTTAACCTAAGATTATGAACTAAAAATTCTTTCTTAGTGTTCATCTACACCATTAAGGATGGTGCAAATACCTATTTTGAGCTGTACATTGATAATGCCAGTCAGTCAGTTTTACATTTTGTTCTAGATTGTTTGTGATGGCTTCTATGTCTGCTAGGAGTGCCTTAGGGTTTTGATGATGAAAAAGAAACTTTAACTAGTTTATTCTTAAACTACTCGTTCAAATTCAATGAAATTATAGTTCTAGTTTTTCCACAACGAAGTTATAGGTGGTCGAAAATGGCCTGAACTGTTTCGAGAAAAGGATGGTGCCGTAGCCGGCCGCACCGCTTTTTGCTTGACTTGGCGAGGGCACTGCCACAGTCCCAGATAAACGAAATACATCTACTTTTAGCAAAAAAAACCGCCGCCTTAAAACACAAACACACACACTAAAGTAAAGCCTAAAAAATGTTTCTGTTAAAAAACATAGATTTTCAAACCTTTTAGTGCGTTTTTAAAGGTAGTTGTTTTTCGCTATATTTTTTTTAATCAGGTTAATACCTATGTAAGTATTCGCTAACATTCTTACTAGCTTTCGCTGCTGAGGCCAGTGGCGCTCGGGCGCTGCCGCGCACGTCCGCACGGCGTTGCCAAACCGCTCTGATTATTGTTCTTTTGCTGATAGTGAGTTAGAGATAAGTAGGTATGTTTTTTTATTAAAAATTTGCTGCATACTAAAACCAATGCGCTTATATTAAGTATTTTTAACCCCCGACGCAAAAACGACGGGGTGTTATAAGTTTGACGTGTCTGTGTGTGTGTCTGTCTGTGGCATCGTAGCTCCCGAACGAATGAACCAATTTTGATTTAGTTTTTTGTTTGTTTGAATGATTAATTAGTCGAGAGTGTTCTTAGCTATGTTTAATGAAAATCGGTACAAGATGGCCGCCGTAACAAAATGGCGGAACATATATTTTTTAAACTCCTTCAATATGGGTATCAAATGAAAGGTCTTGACTAGTCAAATTCTTTACACTATGACAAATTTCAAATCCAAGATGGCCGCCGTAACAAATATTTTTTTTAAACTCCCTCAATATGGGTATCCAATGAAAGGGCTGACTAGTAGAATACTATAATACACTATGCTAAATTTCAAATCTTTAAAATTGCGTATTGCATTTTATTTTAAAGTTTACCTACTTACTTTACCTCAACTATTTTACATTAATTATGTATATTAGTGCGGTCCCCCGACGCGACCACGTTAGTATTAAAAATTGTACACCTACGTACTTACGTAGGGTAAAATTTCAGTTTTATTTTTTGCTTTTTATAGGGTTTCCATTTCCATTTAAACCAACTGTATCTCGTAGCTAAAATTCCATAGTTATAAAACCTTGTTTTAGGATTTTTATGCGCATCTATAATTTTTTTACCAAAAACTAATTGAGGGTAATGTTAAAATAGTAGCAGAATAGGAATCTACAACTTTTAATTTTTTTGTCTGTTTGTAACGCTAAGTAGTTCGTGGATACTTTCACCACAGACAGTTTGTCAAAATTTTGTTGAGTTACCATATTACTAAGTTATGAAAGATCAAAGTCAATTGGCACTTTTTTTATGCTACTTATCACTTTTAATAACGAAAATTGAACTCTAAGATTACTTTATGATAGTAGTAACTAACAAAGGTAAGGCCCTGCGTAGACTAAGGACACAATAAATAGATACTAAACCACATCCATCTATTGCGGTAGGTAGCTTTGAGTCTGACTTTTTTCTGAACACTTAAATCTAAAGTTACCTTTATAGTTTTACTAAGAAACATATACGACAAAATTAGGTTTTGGAGTCGGTGTCACTGCCATGCGAAATTTTCTTACCAGAGGAGGATAGCGGGGTGATATTAACCTAAAAAAAGTGCTTATTGAATTTGATTTTTCATTGCTCTCTTCTCCTTACGACGTGGTTATCATCGAGTCCACGCGGACGAAGTCGCGGGCAACAGCTAGTTCATTAATAAATGTATTTTCTTTCTTTCTTTAATGCTAATTTTAACGATACGTTCACAGACGATGAGACGGACAAACGGACAACAAATTAATCGTATAAGGTTCCGTTTTAGCTTTTTGTGGTACGAACCCATTAAAACACTTTTAAAACACAAAATCGGCGATAGGAAAAGATATAAGATATAGGGCGAGCAGAATCTTTAATTTAATTTTATTTTTTGCTTTTGATGCCCGAGCTTTGACTAATTTCCGTACTTTTTTTTATTATAATGTAAGTGTAGTAATGTAAGTACCTGAATATCCTACCAATATTTAGCATCCCACTTCTTGTTGCAAATGATGATGTAGATGATATTACAACATAAAATCATGTTGGCACTTGGCGTGTACACACATCTTAATATCTTATTTACTTGTTAGTTTAAATTGGACCACACTTTTTATTCTTTAGAACCACTATAGTGTTTAGTAGATTATAGTACTGTGCTACTACACTAGGATCGGATTTTTACGACTACGATTACGATGTTACGATTTTTACGACTGCGGCGTAACATAGGTGTTACGCCGCAGTCGTAAAAATCCGATCCTAGTGTAGTAGCACAGTACTATAATCTAACCTTAGAATTTGCATTAATTTTGCGACTTACTATGTTGTTTGTTTTGTTAAAATATTTTAGTTGCATTAGCTAAAAATGTGCTCTCACATATAGAAAAAAAACATAATATGGACGGACATATCCTTAGACTATTATTAAAAATAATCATAAATTGTATATTTCTCAAAATAATGGACGGATTTATACAACTTTGGCAGTTAATGGGTTAAAGTTCTTTGACTGATTCAAATTCTTCGTCTTCATCACCTTCCAATACGTATTATAGACAGCGGAGTCAAAGTAATAGAGTCTTTTTTACCCTTTGGATACGGAACCCTAAAAAGGGAGCCTAGTCTTAAGTGAATGGAGTCGGGTGCCTGCCACACACCAACGCGCGCGCCGTTGCCACACCGCGACCACGTCACTCGCTCCGCTTATTATTCTCATGCTTTGTTATATTGAGGCATGGTTTTTAGGGTTCCGTGGTTCTGACAAGGAACCTTTATAGTTTCGTAATGTCATGTCCGTCTGTCTGTATGCCCTAGATTTTGCTTAGAAACCGTTAGTAATAGTAGAAAGCTGTAACTTTTTAGGTGTATGTATACAAATAACGCGTGACCCGACACGCACTTGGCCGGTTTTTATTTATAGTTATTATTTGCGAATATTAGAGGGGTTGGTTAGTATGCATTTAAAAATACTTTCAAGGTAAACTTTTACATGTGGCAAGTTATAAATTATGTAGAAAATAGGTTCTTATTATGTAGGTACCTATAATATTTAATGATCAGATAAAACCACTTTTGAATACCTTTACTTAATTAAGTATATTTTGATCATGTAAGGTTAGTAGGTAGATACGGATGAATCTAATCGAACCATGAACACCACGCCACGCACGCAGCACCCAATATTAGGGGTACTTGCGTAATGTACTTGCTATAAAACAAAATGTCAGAAATCAGAAAAGTCTTCCTGGCTCGCGCAGAACCGCAGAACATGCTGCTAGCGCGTGCGGCCGGGCGCTCGACTCGCGGCACGCCACCCGCCGCGCCCCCCGCCGCGCACGGCGTTATAATTAGTAAATTTCGTTGATTCTTAATAACTTCGTAGGCACATTTCTAGTTTTTTGTATGTTGATACATTACATTATTATATGATCATATAAATCCAAACTTTACTCATTTTAACTTTTTATAGAACATGTAGCGCAAGAAAAACCAAAAAATTTATTCAGAAGAAAACATAGACTTCCAAACCCTTTCCACTAGATTTGCCTAACTTAAAAGTACTTCCTAAAATAATTTTCAATCACTTAAACATTTTATTGGTGAAGATATTTAGCTTTTTTAGTTTTCCATACTTCCCAAATACCTATGTTTCCAAACTTAGTAAATATCATATTTAGATAGCCCTTGTGTCCAATCAATCAACTTTTTTCACTTTAATTTTGTAATCAGAGAGTTACACACATTTATTACAAATACCTATCCCATACCTATTGCCTTTGATGATTTTTTCCAAACTTTTGGATATAGTATCTTAAAAAGCTTCTCTACCCACCCACCAAAAAAAGAAACACTTTTATAGTTTCATAACTTTTATTAGAAATATCCTATAACTTTCCTCGCCTATAAGTACGGTAACTCTATCTAATGGGTCAAATTATGTCAATCTTCTTTGACGTTAAGTTTCCTTTTGCGTCAAAGAAGAAAGTTAAAATTTTACATTTGTGCAGAAAATTTAAAAGAAATTAAAAAACACATAAAATATGTTAGTGATTATTACAGACGAAACTACGGGCAGAAACAATTCAAAGTATGTTTTTAAGTTATGTTCTGTCCGACTTGCACCAACACGGGTTAATCCCTAACCCAAGAATAGTTCATACAAAAATGACAGGGTTAAGGGGTTAATCCGGGGTTAGAGACATGGCGCAAATGGGCCTAAGCCCGACTTGCACCAACACGGGTTAATCCCTAACCCGAGAATAGTTCATACAAAAATGACAGGGTTAAGGGGTTAACCCGGGGTTAGCGACATGGTGCAAGTGGGCCTAAGCAAAACAAATCGCTTCCTCGAGATGCGATAAATGACCGTTCCGAAATGAAATTGCGTCAACGGTGTTGTCAGCACGCTAATCAAAACGGAACGGCTTTTCGCGCTCACACACATCGCCAACAGCCAACAGTAATATTGACGCAAAAGAGAACGCAGTCTGTCAGTCAGTTGGTTTTTAAATTTTGGCTGTGTTCCGTTTTGGGCCAACAGCGATAATATCACTGATATCGCGATCATAAATCGATCCGATTTGGTGTTAGCACTGATTTACATATTTCTTAAACTGGATCGCGTACTACTATATCTCATAGTTACAAATTTGCTCTTTAAAACAATAGACATAAGATTTTTTCCCCTGTCAATTGTAAATGTATAAAAACGAGGCAGGTGAGATACCACAAATAGCAGTAAGTCCATGTCTAGCAAAAATGCCAGTGTACAATAAAAACTGCTTTGGTAGTTAGTGGTAGACTTCTCAAAATTGGAAATATTACGTTTTATTATTATTGACTGATAAAATATATCCATAAATTATTGTAATATTTTTATTTTCGATTTATATAGATGTAAACAGGCAAAACATACAATAAAAATAAGTATGTAGAAATTATAAGTAGAATGTTCTGTAAGTAAAATGGCAACATTGCCAGTAGAAATAGCATTTCAATGCGACAACAGCTGCATAAAACAATTTTATTCAGTAATGTTTAAATTTTTAATCAAGTTCTGTCATAAATTTCTTGTTTTATTTGCTTTGCAAATCACATCGCTTATTAAAATCTAAATCGACTAATGATTAAAATATACTTGTCAAAACAAAATAAGGGCCACGAGGTATTTTTTTCATTTTGGTGTAAATTATTAAACATTTTCATATTGAAAGTAGTAAAATATTGAGTATACAAACTCTTTGATACCTAAAATTTTTAATATTGTAGTATTCATCTAATGCTGGCAACAATTTTAAATAAAATTTGATTTATAATTCTTTTTGAAAAATTTGTTTCCATTTTCTTCGACGTTTTGCTTTCCTTAGCTTCTTAGTTTATTAGAAATTATCAGAGTTCATTGATATCTCGAGTCAGAAACATCTTTTGCAATATGACACAAGCACGCAGGCGTCGTATGGACTCGCTGACAGCAACCAGAGCCGTTACAATGATTGAAGAAGGTCATTCGCAGCGATCTGTGGGTTTGCAATTGGGATTTTCTCGAAGAGCTATTCAAAATCTATGGAATCGTTTCCAAGAGACCGGCAGTGTTAGAAGAAGACCTGGGTCGGGCAGAGTTCGCATTACAACAGCTCAAGAGGATCGTTACATTCGATTAAGTGCGCGCCGAGATCGCACAACGACGGCCCGCAAGCTGCAAAATCGTTTACGGCTCACAACGGGTACTCGTGTCAGTGACCAAACTATTTGTAATCGATTGCATGAAGACCAGCAGGCATCAAGAAGGCGAGTTGTCCGTGTTCCATTAACCAGAAATCATCGTGCAAATCGTTTAAAATTTTCCCGTTAACATTTGGACTGGGACATAAACCAATGGTGCTCTTCACAGACGAATGCAAAGTTAAATTTTTTAACGACGATCGGCGTATTAGAGTATGGAGAAGACGCGGTGAGAGATTTTCAGAAGCCTGCATCCATGAAGTCGATCGTTTTGGTGGTCCAAATGTAATGATTTAGGGCGGGATAAGCTTACACGGCAAAACTGAGCTCGCTATTTTAAATGAGGGTACTGTTACTGCTCAGTGGTATATTGAGGAAGTTGTCAGACCACATGTGATCCCATTTGCCCAGCGAGCGGGTCCTGGATTTATCAAGACAATGCTCGTGCACACACGGCTCAAGCGACTCGGTTTGTACTGGAAGCCTCTCAAATTCAAGTCTTGCCGTGGCCGGTGAACAGTCCGGACTTAAATCCAATAGAGCACATGTGGGATCAGTTGAAACGAAGAGCTAGAGACGGTGATCAGGAAATCCACAACCAACAGCAACTCATCAACGCTGTTTAAAGGGCCTGGGAAGAGATTCCAATGGAAAATGTCAGGCATTTGATTGAGAGCATGCACTCCAGGCTTCAGGAGTGCGTAGCGAAACGAGGGGGGCATACCCGTTACTAAAAGATGAGCATGGAGTATTTTCTTTTGTTTTCAGTAACTTTACATATTTTTATTTTTAACCTTAAATGAGTTTTTTTCTTTCAAAAGCAAATAAACTTTTTAATCATTATTATTGGAATAAATTTATTGGTCTACACGTTAAAAACAACATTAGTTTTCGTTATGGAGACAAAAACATTTATATTGGTATTATTATTTTAATGGTACAGACAAAATACCTCGTGGCCCTTATTTAGTTTTGAGTAGTATAGGTACAGCAGTCATCGGCACCACCAGCACTGACTACTCTATTAAGCATACCAAGTTTAACAAAATAGGATGGCCTGGCAGGTGACTATAGGTACATAAAATCAGTTTATGTATTATATTAATATTAATTATATAGGAATATATGGGACCTGAATTAGGGGGGCTTCGAATCCACTTTATATGACAACACTTTGTATAATTATACCAGAGTAGATTGGCAACTGAAAAAAACGACATATTTTTTATAAGTTTACATTCATGTTAATTTTTTAAGCCTACTGCCTAATAATAACAGATTATACTATAAAAAGGTACGACAGAGCACTCGCAAATTGATTATTTATTAAATTCAGTAACTCTTTTTAATATTGGCCTTGAATTTTGGACCAAAACACAATAACTTTAACAAAACCACTGACGGGTAAAAGAAGCATTAATCCATTGTTTTTCTTAATGATGTTATTTATAATATTAAAATAATGTATAGGAAATCATGGAAAACTCTACGAACTGTTTTAGTTGAAACATCCAAGTAGGGTTGAAATACAGGAAATAAAACTTAAGACAAGTAGGTATTTATTATAAACATTTTCCAAAATCGTTTTTAAAATATTCTCCGTATCCATCAGTAGACAATTTTCACTATTCGCGCTATATGACATATCAAAACATAGACTTTCTTGTCGAAAAACACTACAACACCATGTCAAATCACTTTTCTTTACGAAAACGAATAGTTCTCGGTATTTTTATCATATAAAAATTGCACTTGGTCGGAAATTCGATTACGCGTCCACTTTAAAACTAATCATTATGACATGTCAATGACGATTTGAGGTTTCTGTTGCCAGTAAAAGAAATTAGTTCCAATTGTTTTCCGCAACATGGCGAGCTCCCATATATTTTTGGTCAGGCTATACCTAATAAAAACCCAGATACCGTAAAACCTGTTTTAAATAGTTTTTAAACCTGTAAGTACTTATCGATCCTGTAAGTTTATCCGAGAAGATAATATTTTATGGATACCCTAGTAGAAAAGGATGCATCTACTCTTGGACCTCTCTTTCGTCTCGTTTTTTTTAGATACTGCACAGTCCAGTTTAAGTATAGGTTCATGGGTGTTAGCGAGCCAAAGATGACGTCACGGATGACGGAACTACCGCCACTATCTTGCGTTTACAGTGAAATCGCTAGCACTGTTAGCCCGGCGCCTGGGCTTTCCCATTTGACGTTTTGTACTCTTACGTCAAAAAGAAAGTTTAAATATTTAATTTCATCTGACGGACTGTCACTATTATCGTAGCTGTCTAATAATACAACAATTAATTGTATAAAAACCAAAATTAACTTATTTAATAATAACATTACTCTTATTTTTTAGATTATCCTCTAAAGAAAACAAATCACTTCTTCGCGATGCGATAAATAACCATTCCGAAATGAAATCGCGTCTACAGCGTTGTCAGCACGCTAATCAAAACGGAACGGCATTTGGCGCTCACAGCGTCAACAATACTATTGGCACAAAAGGGAACGCACCCTTTTTCTAACATGAATGATGACAGACAATTTGATGACAATGATAGGATATGTTAGGTTATCTTGGTTGAATTAAATAGGAATCGGAACAGAGTCAGTAATTTTTTTGAGTTATTTTGATTATTTACAGCGATTTTAACCAATCAAGAGTTTGTATATCCTAAACACATTAATAAATTGTTATTACATTTACATGTACCTAATCCACAGAGTTTAAGTAAATTAGCAAGAAAGTTTTTGTTTACAAAGCTAATGTTATTTTCAGCAAAGTTTTGTCGATTAACTATTAATAAGTAATTACATCATGGAGATTTGGTCTGTGTGCCGAATATGTCTCTCTAGTTCAGCTACGAAAGATATATTAAACTTAAAATTGCGAGAAAGTGATAAAAGTTATTCTGAGATTATGTTTTTTTGTTTAGATATACAGGTAATATTCGTTGACCTTACAACTCTTTTTTGCCATTTCATTACATAGCTTCGATTACAAAATAAATATCTGTTTAAATATCTTATCCTGCAGATTGACAATGATTCTAAAATCAGTACTAAGCTATGCATGAAATGCTTCAGAAAGATTACGAATTTCTACAATTTCAAGTTGTTAGCTCTTAAAAATGAAAACTATTTGAGGAATTTGGAGTCCAAGTCACTTATAAAAACGGAGAAGGTTGGTAATGGAGATTGGGAAAATGAAGAAAAACCACCAAGTGACTGCAATTTAAATGAAAATCCTGTAAGCCCAGATATAAAATCGGAACCCATTACCAATGAAGGTGACGAATCTGATGATGAATTACTAAGTGATGTAAAAAAAATTAAGTATGAATTCATTCCAATAGACAATGAAAATGAAACCAATGAGGAGGGTATGTGTTTTCTATTTCTAACTTTTCTATTTGTCAGTAACAAATTTTCCAAATAATTAAAATTAAATCCATTGGAACTAAAAGGACTTGTCCTCTTTTTGTATGGAGGCTGGTTTTTTATTCTAAGATATCACCAACCACTAATAAACCTATATTTATCTTTAAGCTACAAAAATATGCAACTTGTAACCATAGAAATCAGAATTTTAAACGCCTCCATTTTTGAGAAAAAATATGTTTTGTAACAGGCATCATCCATTGATCACTTACTTGTATTTCCTGGCTGTATGGCTATGTACCATTGCCTTTCCACTGGTGGCTAAATACTACAAGGTACTACCACAGATTATATAATAGGTACTACTGTCAATGGAATGTCAATTTTGCTGACAATTTTTTTTCATGCGTTAATTTATATAGGCGAAGGTGCGGTTTCTGTACAGACAAAGAGAAAAATTAATTTCAATTTTTCTCTAAATCGAAGGCCTTAAAAAATATATTAATTATGCAGAAAGGCTAGTTTTTGTGAACTCTTTAATATAATATTTAGTTTATTCTGGTTAGAAATATTGACGAATAAAAAACCATTAATGGACAAGTCCTTTTAGAGCCACATGAAATAAATAATGGAACAGTAAAACCTAAGACTCAGGTTTGTGACGAGTGTGGAAAAAGTGTGGTGGATTTGAAGAACCACATGCAGCAGCATGTTCCTAAAAATGTCATTGCAAGAATACCATGCACATTGTGTGAAAAAACATTCTCCACGCGCAATGGCAAATATAAGCACATGAAAAAAATACACCTCAGTGTAAAAAAAACTTGCCCATTATGTAATAAAGGTAAGTTAATTTTATGCACACATGTTAATTTATTTTATTGTTTATCAGTAAACCTAAAGAATTGAAATGAAAGAAATAAATTGAAAGTAAAAAAACTTTTTTAAAACAAGCTTTTATGTAAATGTGCTAAAAAGAATAAAATAAATTTTCCTTCAAAACTTTTAAGATCTACACATTTGATACCCATATCGTAGAAGTGCATTGAAAATAACGAGTCCGCCAACTTGGATGCTCCGTCATGTTGAATTTAGAATGACGTCACACAGCTTACCATACATTGTCATCCAAAGTAAACATGTATACAAAATTTCAGCTCAATCGGTTAAAGATATCTGCTTCAAAATTGAGTCGCAAGTTCTGCCTGAACAAACAGTTACATTTCAAGTTAAATAAAAGCTTGTAAAAAAAAGCATAACCCCTTGAGGATCAAAAGACCACTGGCAGTCTCATAACAATTGATTTTCTATTGTGTCTGGAATAGCGATGGGCAAGGGAAAGAAAAAATTGGGATGGAAAAGAAAAATACGGGAAAGTATGGGAAAAAACGGAAAGATTGGGAAATATTCCAATTCGGCGGGAAAATACTCAAAAGTGGACTTAAATTAATAAAATGCGAGAATTTTGCTACTGTAACAATGGTTATACGCCTGTAGCACACCCTTACATAAAACCATAACAGCGGGACCATGCTAGTTTTGCCTGTTTGTCAGTTTTATTACACCAAACGTAAACTGCATGTTCTAATGCTTAGATTTATCTGAGTCTTTTTTTCTTTGAGATTCGACGATCCTGTAGTATACTTCCTATTACTGTGCCCAAGATATCGCGAATGGGTGCAGAAATGTAGACGTTTGAGAAGGATTGGAGAAATATCGACGTAAAGAAACTTGGTCATAGTAAAATCTCTACATTAAAAACGGCAGTTTAGCTTCTGTTAAGTTTGAATATTTGAGACAAGTGATGATAAAGTTAAGTCTTCGTTATTAAAAACAAGAAATTCAGAAAACTAAACGGGTAGGTTTGTTTTCTTCGAGGTGTCTAGGTGAACATACTTAAAGTTCCGAGAGTGGTAAGTGAGCTATCAACGGAATAGTGAAAGAAAGGCGCCTCTTTTGTTTACATTTTTTTGCTTGTAAACTCGAAAACTGCTTATTTTATTATAAGACACATTCATTAAGATTTTTTTTCTATAGGTCCAAAAGTTAACAAGATATTACAAAGTATCTGATTTGATAACAAGTTCAAAAACTGAATTCCAACTGCGGACAAATCTCGCAATACTAATTTTTTTGATAAAGAAAGCACTTCCCAAGTGGTAAGATATCTTACTTAAAAATGTAAAAAAATAATAATTGGTAAATTTAGTACTGTTTTTAAATACACACATCAAAAAAGTTTACGATTACTGAAAAATCGAAATCCTTTTTGTAACGGTAGATTATATTATGATTTCTTCTTCTTTTAAGATTGTTTATTTAAAAATATACAATTAGAATACAAAAAAATAAAAAAGTTCAATTGTTTTTCCATATGAAAAGGCTTTCAGTCATAGCTTACGCTCACTCAGAAATCTGATTTAGTCAATTTTGACGGATTTTAAATATTTTTTCGCAAAAAGTTGTGATTGAAAAAATGCCAAGAAGTATCAGAAGTTTTACGTGAATAGTAACCTTGAGGGAAGAAGGATACAGCACGAGAGATATAGCACGCAGACTTGCTATATCCCGATCCTGTGTCGTGACCACGTTGCAGAGGTACCACAGGATGGGTAATTTAGCTGACGACCCCGCACCGGTCGCCCAACTGTTTTGACTGCTGCCCAAAAGCGCTAGATTAGATTGCTGGCAGCCCGTGACCCAACAATCAACGCTACTAAAATAAAATCAGAAGTTCGGGCCGCATCTGGGCTTGAAGTTAGCACTCAGACTTAGCATTTGGAATTGCTTGCACCAGGCTGGATTACGAGCATGGAGGTCTTGGCGAGCGCCTCTGAATTCCCGGCAACGTAAACAACAGAGATTGGAGTGGGCTAGGCTTCGGCAGAATAAAGAAGATGAAGAAGAAAACATTTGGCAAAACTGTCTCTTCGTTGACGAATCGCGAATCAGTACTCATCCAGATAACCGACGTGCCCGTGTCTGGAGAAGACCAGGAGATCGTGAAAGGCAAAGAACTGCCACAGGAACAGTTCAGCAAGGCGAGAAATCGGTGTCCTTTTGAGGGTGGTATTATGATTGGAGCTAGATTACCTGTGATCCCGTATCGAGGCTTCATGACAGCAGACATGTATAAAGCAGTTGCTATTGATGGAATTGTCAGACCATACCGAGTAAACTATGAGCACCAATTTTTTACTGGTCAATGATAATGCGCCCGCACATCGAGCTCAACGAGTCAATGGTGCTCTCCGAGAATACGTCATCACAAGGTTAGACTGGCCTACCGGCTCGCCTGACTTAAACCCAATAGAGCACGCGTGGGATGCTCTTAAGCGAGCTGTTTGGAATGGTCAGCCACGTGCCCAGACAGTGCCAGACCTCAGGGAAGCCGCTATTCAAGAATGGGACAGGTTACCCAAATAAAACGCTGGATAACTTGCTCCTCAGCATGCCCAGAAAGATCTCCGCATGTGCCAGGGGAGGAGTTGTATTATATTGAATAAAATCATTTTATTTATAAATTGTCGGTAAATTTAGTTAAACAGTATTTTTCTTTATATCAAATTTCTCTAACAATTTAACGGTAATATTAAGGTTAATTACTCATTTTTTGTTATTAAAAATTAAAATTAGCTTTTGTCTTGATTTCAAAGGGTTTTTCTATTTAAAGAAAACACACAACAAAACATTTTTCTTGATAAAGTTAAATTTAAAGAATTATATCAGTTATGCTAGTGATCTCAAACTTTTTTTTAAGTGTGTATAGCACATTTCAACATCCGCAAATATAACTTTGTTATTCATACAAACACTAAAACTTACAATTCTCTTTAATTACATCTATTACATGTACAAAATCGCCTTTATTTGTTTTAAACAAAGATTTAACTTTATTATCACTTGTCTCAAATATTCAAACTTAACAGAAGCCAAACTGCCGCTTCTAAAGTACAGATTTTACTATGACCCGGTTTGTTTATGTCGAGATTTCTCCAATCCTTCTCAAACGTCTACATTTCTGCACCAATTTGCGACATCGTGGACACAGTAGTAGGAAGTATACTACAGGATCGTCGAATCTCAAAGAAAGAGAGACTCAGATAAATAGAACATACCATTTACGTTTAGTGCAATAAAACTGACAAACAGGCAAAACTAGCGTGGTCCCACTGTTATGGTTTTATGTGAAGGTGTGCTACAGGCGTAAAACCATTGTCAAAATAGCAAAATTCTCGCATTTTATTAATTTAAGTCCACTTTTGAGTATTTTCCCTTTTTTCCCCGACGAATTGGAAATATTCCGCATACTTTCCCCGAATTTGGGAATAAACCCAACTGTTGGAAATATTCCGGGGAGTAAACCCAACGCTAGTCTGGAAACATCTCTTTGATGGTTAATTTGGGACATTATAAACAAACACAGTACAAAATTACAAAAGATATTGTATATTTACTGCTTTACAGCTCAAATATATATATTATTTGTTTTATTTATCTTAAATTAACAAAAGTATAATTTCTACCATCAGTTGTGAAGAACCTTCAAGAGCACACTCTTCGGTTGCACAATTCGTCAAAGTTGCGTTATGAGTGCGTACCGTGTGGCAGGCGCTTTATGACGGCATACGTTCGCGACACGCACATGCTGACCCATACGAAGGAGCGGCCGCACGCGTGTGATAGATGTGATAAAACATTCCGGCAATATGTCACTTTAGTACATCACAAGTATGTAATGCAATTGACTGCTTTTTTTTCTCATCAATGGCTACACACATAAAATGATGTAGGTAGTCAATCAACATGCACAATACACTCAATTAGAATGTTGGGTTAGGATAGAGTTGTCAACCTTACTTTAATATATAGTATTGTACTGTATTTCGGGTCTGCATACTATATACTGTTGAAGAAAAATATAGTATGCGAAAAAACTATATTTTCAACACCAAAATTTAACTAAGAAATCTCATATGTATAAAAATATGAATGGGCGCTTCTTTAACTTTTGACATAAACCCATAATACAAAATAAGGACCAAATATATTGTCGTCCATATTTTGCGTGATCCATAAAATACTATATATTTTTAGTGTACTATATTTTGTTAAAGTTTTTTTTTAAATACTATATTCCGCTGAAGAAATGTTGACAACCCTAGATTATGAAGTAATGTTACAAAAGGTAGGTAGGTGGTATTATGTAAATTTTAGCCAATGTCTGTTCTCCCACATAAGTTCACGCGCGAACTTGATATTATGCTATATCAGTGATATCACAGAATAAAATAATAGTGCTATATAGAATTCCACATAAGATATACACACATAGGGTATACATATAGACATAGTACACATATAGACAGTTGTGTCATTGAAACCAATGAAAATTAAACTTTATTCAATGGCAATAAGCTGTATGAGCTGAGTCTACCATTGACTAGGTTTTTTTGCTGTGAAACTTATTGTCATTGAATAAGGTTTAAATTTCAATGAACTGTTACCATACCCTCTTCCAATTCCTATGTGATAAATACTATAGTAAATGGTATTGTTATATACTAACTTTGTTTTTGATTGCATGCACTCTATTTGCAGGCAACAGATACATGATAAAGAAGAAACTCACTTATGCCAGTACTGTTCCAAAACCTTTTGTACAATCAGATACTTACAGCGACATTTAAGGTAAGAAAGATTTACTTCATTCAAACCATTTGTGTATTTGTCGATTTTCTTCAGGCTCCAGTATCTTTTTTAGAGTGGCCGCACTATCCAACTATAGTTGACCTCGAAAATCATCTACAAATGATAGGTCTTTTTTTCGATAGTATTGATACTGTCAACAATATTGATAGCTCCGTTAGTATGAGTACTATCGACACACAGCAATACTATCGATATTATATTGCAGCTCAACGTCGAAATCATTGTCATGCCGTTTACATAACATAAATTACTATATTAAAATTAAATCAATCCTCAGAATATTTACTAGCTACATCAAATTATATTCACAATACTATTGAATTAAAGGTCACTATTGGGCAAAACTATCGATAGTTGCGATTGTATCGATTGTTATTTTAATAGTGAACAGCAATAGTATCGATACAATAGTATAAATAGAGCATTAGACATAAAACTTGGATAGTATTGCTGTGTGTCGATAGTATTTATACTAACGGGGTTATCGATACTATTGCTTTTGCGGAAACGCTAATCTTGCCCATGCACATCATATGCCTTTACGTCTTTCTATCTCTACTGTACTAAATTCCACTTAATAATATTTTTCCCTAACAGGACCCACTCAGATGAAAGACCTTACCAGTGTAAGCAATGCGATAAGGCGTTCAAAACCTCAAAGTCTCTGAAAAACCACACATACACACACTCAGAGGAAAAGACTTACCAATGTACAACGTGTGACATGAGCTTCGCGCACCCTGGGTAAGGCATCATTGGAATTTAGTAATTTCGTGCGTTACTCTTCTGCGCCCCACATAAGGTGCTGGGGACGAGTAAGGGTCACAGTACACTTATCAACTCGTAAACGGAACGTAAACGTATAAACTCGAGCCGTTCCGTATTCTTTGTATGAAACTCCGTACTGCAACGCACACTAATCGAAATCGTAACGTAATCACCTCGCCTCGGGACCAACTCACAAACCGCCTTGCGGGTCGATCAACTAGCCCTCCATGCGCTTACCGGAGCCTCTCCGTACCCGAGCTTATGTCTCTTCGTCTACCCTTGACCTTCTTACCCCTGCCGCCGTAATCGCAGCGTCGCCCTGCAGTGGCCGAGTCGACGTACCGGAGCTGCTGATCCGTTTTGATTTACGTGCTTACGTTAGATGGACGTCTCTTTGACAGGCGGAAGGCGATACGGTGACGATCCCTTTCCGAGTTGATAAGTGTGCTATGACCCTAAGCGTTAACACACGCGACTGTCATAGCAATATTCTTCCCGCAATGGCGCCTGTCCTCGCTGAAATCTAGCATGACGCGCCCCCCGCACCTCTAGCGAGCGTAGGAGGGTGTGTCGAACTATAAGCACACGAAGACTAAGATTACTATAATAATCGTTCAGCAGAAAGCCACCTATAGTGGCATGTTCGGTTAATTTTTGCGACTCTTTAGCAGACTTGAGCCCCCAGGGTACACTTGGAAATCCCAGCACCCTTATTCACAAACGTTGGAAACTACAGATTTCGAATCCGAGCCGAGAGGCAGGTCTCCGTAGACTAGGTGAGTTGAGGGTGCTGCACCCTGATTCACAAACACTCGGAAAGTTTCCGTGTCTGTTCCTTTCCGAATTCGAATGTCAAACATTCTTTCTGAACGGAGTTATCGAAAGCAACATCATTTGTGCCAAATGGAAACGTCAAAGTTTTCGATTCGATTCCGAAGTTTGAGAATCGCATTTTATTTGACGTCTTCAGAAACTTGCCTCACGGATTCGAACTCTGTAGTTTCCCGACGTATAAGAATAAGGGTGTAGGACTGTAATCCAACAAGTTCAAGCACGACCTTCCTGCGGTCGCCAAAGGTGCAGGGGGCGAGGCGCGCTAGACGTCTGATTTGTTTGACAATCGCGTGTGATTGGTTCTACCTTGCCCCCCGAGCGACTTGCGAGTTGCGACAAGGGTCACGTAAGAACATCGGACTATAGTAGTAAGGTTTTAAATAAGAAACCAATAATGCGCAAAGGGGCAGGATTTGTATCAACGACCTTTGGCTATGGGGGCAAATAGAAATCGTCGTCTGCTGCTGCCGCGTGTGGTCGGCTACGAACTTATACCTTAAAACCCTTTTTTGTCTACGAAATATATATATTTCAAGTTAGGCTTGCGGGAGGGGGAGCAAACAAATAATGTTATTGGTGGGAGTAAAATTATATTACAGCTCTAAGTCAAAACGGTTCCATAAGAAAACTAGGGTGACTGATATCCGACATGAAATATATATTTTGTAGTCAAAAAAGGGCTTAAGTGCGTGAAAATGCTCGCACTAAACCCTAATCTAATTTCGCAGGTACCTCCGCGCCCATTCGCTCACCCACACCAGAGAAAAGCAGTACCAGTGCAAATATTGCGACGTCAAGTTTCACCGGTCCGATCACCGCAAGAGACACGAATTCACAGCGCACGAAAAGCATTTAGTAGCCAAATAAATAATTTTAAAGAAGACTAAATCAATGTATTTCTGGGATATAATATATTTATTGAAATAAACTTTATGGTATTTCGTTTTTATTTCAATTTTTTTTTTCAATATTCGTTGTATAGTCCGATCACCGCAAGAGACACGAATTCACAGCGCACGAAAAGCATTTAGTAGCCAAATAAATAATTTTAAAGAAGACTAAATCAATGTATTTCTGGGATATAATATATTTATTGAAATAAACTTTATGGTATTTCGTTTTTATTTCAATTTTTTTTTTTCAATATTCGTTGTATAGTCGGCGGTAGTGCCGAAACAGCCTCTATTTCCTTCGTAATAAAACAGGTTTTATTAAGTACTTTTAGTAAGTTAATAAGGTTTTATTATTAAGTGGGGAATGAAGGCGGTTTCAAGTTCAAAGAGGGATAATACGAACAAAATAGTGCGCGGGCGGAGCGAAAGGCTAGGTGTGTTATGGGAGTGTTATGTAGCTAGATAAATATCAGCGTAAGCAGCATTTGGGATCCGGACGGGCGGGTGTTGTGTCTTGCGATGAAATGCGGTTGGCGCTTCCTCGCCCTCGGTCGCGCGCGGCACAAAATCGCCCATTTGCAGGAACAGTCATTAAATTAAATTAAAATGCCTTCATTAAGCTACTAATATGTAGTCAAGCAAGCTCGTGCTGAATCTTACATATCGCGGTTTGTGTTGTATGGAGCGGGCTATCAGCGCCATCTAGCCTGTAGGAGCCGAGTCAGGGTGTCGCGTCT
Organism: Pyrausta nigrata; assembly: GCA_949316185.1. Lineage (NCBI taxonomy): Eukaryota > Metazoa > Arthropoda > Insecta > Lepidoptera > Crambidae > Pyrausta > Pyrausta nigrata. The sequence continues at coordinate 4,755,537 of OX438943.1, forward strand.
GGAATTTACTTTGCTAGTGTGGGCGACAGTGGTAAGGTGTCGACACAATTAAAATATTAACATTTATTAAAAGTTTCTGCAACTGGGCCACTGGGCGTAAACGTAATAGGTACAGTACCCCGTGTCGCGCTCTCAACTCGCTATGAATCTCTTATTTTTATTCAGAAACTCGAGAGGAATCACTTATGTACACTGAGATGATTCGAAATTTACATTCGTTTCAAAATTCAAATCACCCAATCAAATCCCTGTTCTCGTCAACTCTGTTGTTGTACCACAGCCCTGAGGTCTCAGATAAGCGGTCAAACTATAAAGATGATAATAAACAGATATATATATTTCTGAATTTGAATGTTGTAAATGAAAACCTGTACCCAAAACCTCTGCTCAAAAACAGTCATTCCACTACGTATAAATAATTATAAAATAAATAACTGATGAACCGGCTTTATCCAAAGCTGTAAAATAAATTAAGAAAAAAACTGCTGTCATTTGGCTACTCTGTCAAAATTGTATCTTTTTTATTTTTCAATCCAGAGTTTTGGATTTTTATCAGTTTTCGGGAACACAATTTGGAACTACAGCGTTTGTAGATTTCATATTGATTGAGCATTAAATGGAGGTTTCGACTGTGTGCAGGATATGTCTCTCCACTAAGGCCTTCAAAGATATATCGGATTTAAAACCCCAGCAAAATGATCACAAGACCTCTTCCGAAATTGTATTATTTTGTCTTAGTATACAGGTAATAAGAATTCAGTGTAATGAATTTTTATCCAATATTAAACGTTACCTAATTAATTAAAATCTTACAGGTCGATAGTGATTCTTCTAACATTAGTACCAAGTTGTGTCTAAAATGCTTGAGGAAAATAATGTCCTTCTATGATTTCAAGTTATTGGCGCTTAAAAATGATGCCTATCTAAAAGATTTAAAATGTAGTTCTATAGTAAAAAGTGAAACATATCTGGACAAAGACTTGAAAAATAAAGAACTATCTAATACCTTTGATGCTGGATTTGATTTTGATTCTGTAATTCCTTTGAATACTGAAATAAAGCTGGAATATGTCAACGAAGACCCAGAGAACTTTGTATCTGATGATGAATTACTAAGTGATATAAAAAAAATTAAATATGAATTTATTCCAATAGTTAACAATATCGAAGAAAATGGTATGAGGTTTTTATTTATCCATATATTTTTTATAGTTTTCGTGGTGTCAAAGTGTAGCACCCATCTAGATTTTACAATATTGAATGTTAATTAAATGTTCTCATCATAATCATCTAAGTAATTTTAAGTTAGTCATTAAGTTATGATGCCTGGTATCATAACTTATGCCTCATAATATTAAGCCAGCCATTTAGGTCTAGGGCTTTATTTTCATAATAATAATAAGTAAGTATTCATAAAAGCAGTAAAATATCTGTATTAGTTCCATAAAATTAAACATTCTTGAAAGTCAGAAAGAGATAGTTAGTTTTTTTGTAAAATAAGGGTTTGATGACTGAATATTATTCATATTTGTATTTTTAGATTCATGTGTAGCTCACCATTATAATAAATGTTTACAGTTTTAACAAAAGTGACCCAGTCTAAGAGAAGAAAGGTAAAATCTGGTACTTGTGACCAGTGTGGTAAAAATGTGGAGAACCTCAGAATACATGAAAGACACCATAGGCGCCAAAGAGATGCCAATGGCAGGTTTCCTTGTCAACTTTGTGACAAAACCTTTGCATCAGATTATACACGATACAACCATAAGGTGAAGGTACACCTGGGAGTAAAAAAGACTTGTCCTATTTGTAAGAAAGGTAAGTCTGAATTAGACCTGGGCATTAGACTGTTAATCCGTTCATCATTATCATATCATAATCATTAACTTTAGGTAGTTAAAGTTAAAATTGAGTACCTAACAGAAACTTACCTTAAATATTAATATGTTGGTTAATCAAAAATTATAACATACCCTGTACCTTTGGACAAGAAAAGCCAGAGACAGACTTCAGTGAAGACAGTTGCTAGAGGCCTTTCCCAACTCACCATGTATTATTAAGCTCAATATTATTATAATTTACCTTTTAAAACTATTTAAGTGGGTGAACTTGTGAATGTAAGTTCTCATTTTGATTGAGAATATGTGCAAGTAATTAACCTGTCAAACATCATAAGACTCGCAGGTGGGTTGATAATAATGATGGATTTTCCTAGTGTCAAAAATCAGTACTTAAAAATCTGCTAGATGGCAGTGTCCTAACTAAGTCAGGTAGATTTTTATTTAAGAAAAAGGCTGGTTTTAGGGTTTATTATATTATAATGTTTATATTTAGCCTGTTTTTGATTCATGTCATGCATACTAACAGTTCGTTTTTTAACAATTTAGTGATCATCAAGACGTTTTTTGCTTTAAATTTAATTTTTCTCTGAATTTCGAAACTTGCATTTTAATGTAAATACTTCCACTACATGTCTGTCAGCTGCAGATGCTACATGCTTCAGATGCTGCAGTGTTTAGCTTGATGTAATGTTGTCTGTACATAAATGTGTTCTTGTGACTACACACATGCTTGCATGCATTTGCATATGCTTGTAGTATGTCTTGTAGTCCTAAATCTTATAACATTTGCATATTCATCATAGTATGTTGTGTTGTAGTGTAGTCTTAAATCTTATGCAAGCTGCATTCTTTCCAACAGTGGTCCTGAATTTAAAAGAGCATACAATTAATATGCATGACACCTTAAAATGGCGTTTCAAATGTGGTTCTTGCGAAAAACGTTTTGCTCGCAAAAATGCTCTTCGAGATCATGAATCCGTCCATACAACAGAACGACCAAATGTGTGTGATTTATGTGAAAAAAAATTCCGCTTACGTTCGCAGTTAGTTACACACAAGTGAGTAGACCAACTTAATGTTACTGTCCTTAAGGTGGCCATTCACCACCAGTTAAACTGATCAGTCGGACTGACGTACTTCTAAAAGCATTAGTTGGATTCATCAGTTTCACTGATGACCCCACTTGCTTGTGTAAATTGTGACAGCCAATTCATTATTTCAGTATTGCCAGACCGTGGGTGACTCCAACCAACGTCATGGGAAAATTTAAGTTTTTTTTTACACAAAGGCAAAAGGTCTTTGGAAGCAGTATTATATGGGCAATATGAATTAAGTACTAGTACCTACAGTCAAAATTTAACATCTCAGAATAGTTGTTATTAGACCATGATAATAGTGAATGGCCAGCCTTAACGCCTTTAGCACCCCGCCCGACACTACGAGCTAAGCTACCAGCGAACTACGGTAATCTGACCTACTACCGACCACTTATACATACAAAGAATTTACTTATATCGCGTTTGTTGCAACATTTTGCTCTATCCGTCTGTACTTTCCTATTTGCACTCGCAAACTCGCGTCTATCTGTGTGAATCGAGATTTCTCTCCTGTCTCACTCTCCGCGTAGGTAGCAAAAACCGGCCAAGTGCGAGTTAGACTCGTGCACAAAGGGTCCGTAGGTCCCATTATACGTGAATACAACATTAGCACTTTATTAATCCTTAAAAAAACTCGTTTGTATGGGAGTCCCACTACCTTGCTTAGTGCCCTTGCTTCTGCTGCTATTTTTTAATTTTTATATTAGGTATTAATTCCTTAAAATTCTTGAAATTGATTAGCTTTTAAAACGCGTGGATGAGACCTAAAATTTTAGTCCTATTCAGATATGTGTTAGTCTACCTACATGGTAAATAAGGCTTCATTTACCGAGGACCTAATGTTTAGCGTGTAAGCACTAAATATATTTATTAATTGTTTTTTTTTTTGAAGTGCATATACAACATAATATTTCAATCGTCTGCCTGTTGCCATTTATAAATATCAAGCCCAAAACAGCTAAAAAATCACATCTTTTGTAGTATGGGAGCACCCCTTAAAATTTTTAATAGTTTGATTTTATGATTTATTTTCGAAGCTTATACCTACATATACAACTTAATATTCAGAGAATATTTCAAGTGTTTACCTGTTGCCGTTTTTAATATAGAGCCAAAAAAGACACATTTGTTGTTTTGCTGTTTTTAGTATTTATTGTTATAGCGGCAACAGAAATACATCATCTGTGCACTCAACTATCTAGTTTCACGGTTCAGACAGACAGCGGAGGCATAGTAGTAGGGACCCGTTTTTACCCTTAAGGCATGAAACCCTAAAAACGTACCTACACGTGGCGACCTGCCGCTGGAGTTTAATATAGTAGAGGGTACTCGCGAGCGAGCAGTGTCACGTGCTCGTTTTATTTCCCGGCGGCGCGGCACAACGTTGCTGGACGAGCATGCATTAGAAAAGTGCTAGTAAGGTGCGCTAGATGGCGATAGTAGCTTTTGAAAGCAGTCCAAATCTAGCGCGCCGCATGATATGACGTCACTAAATAGGTTTAGTGTACTGTAAATCGTTATCCAGAGTTGTAAGAATGAAATTCGCTTGCAATGGTTTGCTGTAGGTGTTTAAACGAAAAGGTGCTTGACTCGGAGGCGAGCTAAATTACACCATGACATTAAGTAGACACTTCTTTGAATATTCATTGCAAAGTAAAGCTTCTGTACGTAGTAAGTACTATTATTTATTCTGTGCCTATATAGATAGAGATACGTAGGACAGATTGCCGCGGTTCGCCGCGTGTCTCCAGATGCATCAAGACTATCATAGGAAATCCCCTTCGCCGCAACACATGTCTCCGCTGACATTTAGGATGCCTTGGACAGGTCGGCAACGAACTTGTCGAACTATAAGGGTATATGTTGTTGTAAAGTATTTTTGATAAATTTAACAATGAATGAACTTGTTTGTGCTTCAGGAGAACCGTCCATGAGAAGTTAAAGCCCCATATGTGTCATTTCTGTTCCAAGAGCTTCGGTTCTGCCGCTGATCTTCGAAAACATTTGAGGTGTGTAAGGAATTCTAAAATATTGAAACTCAGGCACCTGTAGGGGTGTGTGGATACCCACATACACACAGCTAAGTGCCTATGCTGGCCGGCTTGTTGATGATGACAAGCAACGTCATAGCGGAAAAATGGCCGCGCTATCTAACTAGATTTGTTGCTTGTAGTGTAGACCGCCGGCAATGGCGCCGAGCTGTGAATATTGATATTATCCAACTAGACGAATTTTAAACGGGAAACGAAGTTGAATACAAAGCAAATATCGAAGGCAACTAAAAATCAATTTTATTACAATTTTAACGAAATGCTAAAGTTTATTTTAGAAATATTGCTTTTTTATTTCCATGACATTCGTCTAGTTGGCTTGGTCGGATAGTGCTATTAGCTACAAAAACTAGTTTGATAGGAGATTTACGAGCCTTTGTGTGTTCACGTCTGTCTTTTAAGCTCAATTTGGACTACAAAATATATGTAAGTATATTTAATTTCGGATATCGCTTACCATAGTTGCTTAAGGAATTGTTTTCACTAGCTTTAAATATCTTTTTTCCCTATTTCTAATATTCTTAATTAGCTCACCCTCCAGCAAGCGCCTCGTAATTTCATATCCTGTAGTCAAAATTGTGCTTTTGACATTAATAAGACCAGTATTATACAGAGACAAAGCTTTATACAAGCGCGCGATCGGTCGCACTACTACAAGCATGCACGGACATGTGTGCGTGACCACTGGCGTGTACACGGTGATGACAGCACGCCAGATGACACTTTGCAGGGTTAGCGCGACTGACTTAGTTGCAAGTTTGAGCATTTTAACATAAAGAACAGGTATTATTATAAATACTTAAACTCCTCATTGAGAAGTTTTGTAGGTTCTTATTGATTCGCTAGATGCAGCCAGGTGTCTTTAAACTTTAGTGACAACCCTACCCAAATAGGCAACAATTTTAAACGCTCTAAGGAAGCTTTGCCTCTGTTCCGTTTACCTACTCATATGCTCAGGGTCTTCTTCTATCTACTTTCTAAGCTTCCTGAAAGTCTCGACTGCCTAGTATGGGACTGTTATCGCCCAAGTTATGTATGTGGTAATTATTTGGTATTGCTACGCTGAAAATTACTATTTTTTTTTATCCAGAATCCACACGAACGAGAGGCCATTCAAGTGCAAAGAGTGTGGCAAAATGTTTACAAATGCCACGGTACTTAAAAACCACATGTTTGTGCACACAGATGATAAGCGATTCACATGTAAAGTCTGCGGCAAGAAATTTGCGGCACCCGGGTGAGTAAGAGAGGACCTGTCAATCATGGTCATCTACACTAATATTATAAAGAGGAAACATTTTATTGTTTCCGAATAGGCTCCGGAACTGCGGACCGATTCAAATGAAATTTGTTACAAGGATAGTTTGAAACGCTAGGAAGAACATAGGGCACTTTTTGTCTCGATATAAAATCATCAGGGAGTGAAATGGGGGATGAAAGTTTGTATGGAAAATCCGGCTTTTGGCGCGGGCGAAGTCCCGGGGGACTGCTAGTTTTTAGTGAATTCATTTTAGAAACGTCATTGGTGTCACTTTGATTTTTGACTCCTTGGTCTTGTTAGCGGCACGCTGGCTTCTTCTATCCACGAGGTCCGGGTTCGCAAACCGGGTCTGGCTGGGTTGTTTCTGGTTTTTGGTTTCTAAGTTTTTCTGTTTTGAAATAACTTGGAGATAGCGCTGGTGTCTGAGTATTAATGATGATAATACCCCCGTGTATCGGAAAGCACGTAAAGCCATTGGTCTGCGCCTGATCTTCCAGCGCTCCAGTCATGTTGGATGGCCGTCTCACCGTACTGTAAGATTAAAGGAAAAGGTATTGCACCTGTATACTGCCAGGCTGGGGTCTTACTCCCCGCGTAGGTAGCGAAACGTACCTACGCGCGGCAACCCACCAAGGTGTAAGCACTCGCGAGCGGGCAGTGCGCGCGTTTTATTCATCGGCGGCGCGTGGCGCTACGTTGCTTGCTGGACGAGCATGAGTAAAGTGCTAGTGAGGTGCGCTAGATGGCAATAGTAGCTTCTTGTAGCAGTTAACCCTAGCGTTCCGCATGAGATTCACTAAACAGTTACTAATAGTTTAGTGTATTGCGTTAATTTAGTAATTTAAATGTTTGATCAATCCTTTCAATTAAAGGATTGATCCGATATTGGTACTATAGTCCGACCGTATAGTCAGTAATTCAGTATTATTGTAAATCCAAGATGGCCGCCGTCACAAATTGGCGGATTACATTTTATTAAAACCCCCTCAATATGGGTATCAAATAAAGAGCATTGACTAGTATATTTAAGTAAGTTTGAGACCATGACCCCACAGTAAAAATGGTAGGTATTTTTTAAAACACTTTCAATCCAAGTTCTTGCTAGTGATGACAACTTTTATTGTGTGTATTTTTCAAACTAAGCGTAGCTTGTGCTATAGTGACTAACGGATAGACATACTTATATAATTATAAACATCCATGACTTAGTACAAATGCTCTTGCTCATCACAAAAACATTTGCGAACCCGCAACCGCTTGTTTTGTAGACCGGGGCGGATACCACTACACCAAGACGGTCGTCGAATGATGAATGATGTTGGAATTGATGGCCATATTCACCGCCTTAAATAAGGAAACTGTTTAAACTAACACCTTGCATATAATTTGTCCTTCTTACGTCTTCCTCTACTCTCCGTATCCACACACCTGACATTAATTTCTCCCCCCAGGTATCTCAAAAACCACATGCTATGCCATACGCGAGTAAAGCGCTTCTCGTGCCGCTACTGCGACTGGAAGTTCCACCGCTCCGACCACGTCAAGCAACATGAGACCGCAGTACATAAAATTCAAAAACTGATTTCCACAGATCTTAAATAAATTGGAGCACATGTTTATTTCGCTGTATTATTCTGGTAACTTATGGTTATTTTTGTAAAACACGATTATTGTACAATCTCATTCTTATAGTGGCAGAGTCGAGCGACTGTTTGCTACCTCATAAAATACCCCAATAGGCTATCTTGAGACCGTTAATCGACACTTCTACACGTGAAAAAATGAGGACACAATCCTGCCGGGTCATAGGAATTAAAGCCTGACCAGAAATATATGGGACCTGAATTAAGGGTGCTTCAAATGCAATTTATATGACAACACTCGGTATAGTCATACCAGCGCAGATTGGCAACTGAACATAAAAAATATATTTTTTATATGTTTACATCCATGTTAATTTTTTAAGCCCGCTGCCCAATGATAACAGATTCTACGATAAAATAACACGACAGAACACTCGCAAATTGAGTACTTATTAAATTCAGTAACTCTTTGTAATATTGGTCTTGAATTTTGGACTTAAACACCATTATTTTTGCAAAACAGCTAATGGGTGACAGAAACATTAATCCATTGTTTTTCTAAATGATATTTTTTATAATGTCATTATAATTTTATATAATAATTTATAGGAAATATTAAAAAACTCTACGAACTATTTTATTTGTTATATAGTAGGGTGGAAATAAAGAAAATAAAGCTCAAACCAAGTATTTATTTTAATCATTTTTCAAAATCGATATTAAAAGATTCTCCGTAGCCATTAGTAGCTAATTTTCACTATATGCACTATATGACGTACCAAAAATTCATGATGACATCTATATCAGTAATAAATTTAAAGAAACCGTGGTGATCACAAAGACTTTCTGGTCCAAAAATACTTCAGCAAATGTTAAACCACTTTTCATTTACGAAAACGAATAGTTCTTGGTATTTTTATCACATAAAAATTGCACTTGGTCGAAAATTTGATTACGCGTCCACTTTGACACTAATCATTATGACATGTCAATGACGATTTGAGGTTTCTGTTGCCAGTAAAAGAAATTAGTTCCAGTTGTTTTCCGCAATATGGCGAGGTCCCATATATTCCTGGTCAGGCTGACGTATTTTTTAGTGAAACCTATCCCATATTTACCCGAATGATGAGATGAGAGTACTGGCAGCAATTAACCATTGATTGACTATGTAAAAAAAGTTGGGCTACTGCGCAGCCTGCGCCGGTTGTAGTCGGCAGACCCTAAAAATCCAAAACTTCTGCACACTGCCTTGGTTAGGACAAATTATAGACAGAACTCATACCTCATAAGGGCTGCTGACAGTTTTAATGAGCTTAATGACCATCTAACCTTAGACTTCTTCCACCATAGTGTCTCAACACTTAAAAAGGCTTTGAGCGATGTGTTCTTTGGATGTAGGTAATTGAATGTTGTGCACAGTAGTGATGTTACATAATTACTAACGGGTAGTATTTAAACGAGTGACTGTAAATTTCTGTTATAAGTGTCAAAAATAATGAATGTGGGTTTTAACCCACATTCATTATTTTTATAGTATAGTTGATAAATAGTGTAGTTGATTTTTCGTTTTTTCGTTTCGAGTGACGAAAAATCAACTACACTATTTCACTATTTTTTGATACTTTGGTTAACCGAAAAATCCTACCAAAGTCTTGCAAATAAAACTTTTTGGTGCAAAGGTTGAAAAGGTTACAAACTATAGAACTAATTGAGTAGAATGAGCGATTTTCCTAGTGTCAAAAATCAGCACTTAAAACTCCGATAGATGGCGTTGAATAACGTAGGTAAGCTTGGTCCTAGTAGGTAAGTCAGGAAGATTTTTATTTATAAAAAAAAAACAAAAAAACACGCTTTTAGCACGCACTAAAAATAAAAAAATAATTTGGACATTTAGTTTGATGACTGAGAGTTTTCCCTTTGTAGCGGAGTCATAATACGCATTCAATGTATCGGAACCAATATTTTTCTGATCAAAGGATGAGCCTTGACATACTTGTTCCTTAGGTAGACTAGTGTGGAAAACGCCCGGGCGTCAGCGGCTCACACCCCGCTGGGGGGCTGGGGGAGGGGGTGAAGTTCCCTTACTCCGCACGCACTGTGACTCGTCATAACTGCTAATTTATACCTAGTAGGGCAAGTTTGGTATCGTTTTCGTATCAGCTAAATCAAAGATGGCCAATTGATTTTTGAAACAAAAACCAAGCATTTTCATACAAAAAAATGGAATTACGGCCAAAAATAAAAAAATAAATTTAATATTTTTTTTTGGTAAGAGCCATAAACTTTAAACGTGTATCAATATCTGTTTTGAAAAAATATAGGTAAATAGCCGCATTCATACAGATTCCAAAAAAATAAGCTTTGTTGAAAATATTAATAATAAAAATGTTTAAAAAAAAATTTAACTCCACGCGGCAGACACGAAAATTCTTAGAAAAATACAGGACAACAAAAAACAACTTTTATATGTTGCTAAGGACCTGTAACTAGTGAGAATAGAATATGGTGTTTATAGAATAGAACGTAATTTTAATGCTATTTTGATAAAAATATATTGTATGAACCCTGTGTATAAGTTTACCGTCGTATTTAAAAACTTATTGCTCAACTAGATTTAGTGACAATGTCGGGTGACTTGAAGGTCTTGATCGATTAATTAATCGATCTACATAGATATGTGGTTAAAACACCCATATACATAGTCAGGTCATAAGTTCTGTCACACAATAAAAACTTATAAATTTAGAATGCTGGCCACAAAAAAGTTTATTGAATTCGAATTTCGAATTTTTCATGAAAATAAAAAATGTGTACTTTTTAGAATTTCCCTCATTTTTAAATATGGAGTGGACACATTGCGCTGCATCGTTGCGGTTACGCGCCAATTCAGATTTTCGACTTACTGAAAAATTTGAATATAACCAAAAGATTCGTTTATCGTACCATAAAACGATACAATGAATACTCTAGTGTAGATGACAGGTCAAGAAGTGGTCGCCCTCGCTCTGTTAGGACTCCAGCAGTGATAAAAGCTGTGTAGGCGCGAATTCAAAGAAATCCTATACGTAAGCAGAAACTGTTGGCCCTTCAGATGGGGTCGAGCAGGACCACGGTGAAAAGAGTGTTAAATGAAGACTTAGGGCTTAGGGTAAAAACAGGACATCGTTTGGACGCTTGTTTAATGGACCTGAGACTGAAGAGATGCCGCGCTTTGTTGAAGCGGTACGCGGGAAAAAAGCATCGGGAAATTCTTTTTTCGGATAAAAAAAATTTTCACCGTGGACGAGAGCTACAAGAAACAAAATGATAAGGTGTTTGAGAGTTTAGGCATTGGATTACAGGTGGAGGGCGACAATGATAGGTGGAAAATAGGTAAAGTCAGAGTGCTTATAGCTAGGTACTTGCCACATCAGCTTTCCAGGTTTAGGTATCACTTCACAGGCCACAATCACTCGAAATGTCTGTAAGGAGCTTCACAGGATACACACGCGGCGAAAGCGCTCTGGTCGGTCCAGTACATGTGTCATAGGTAACGGTTCGATGTCGACTGGGTCTCCAGGGCTCTCACTGTACGTTTTAAAACAAATAAAAATAAGGCAGGTAGGCGTGTGAGTGTGCGCGGCGTAGTATCAATAGGGTACACAAACAAATCAAAATATTGTAGTAAACATAAGGTGTACGCACACAGCAGTAAAGAAGCGAGCAACCGTATTCCGCGTGTCCAAAGGTCATTTTCCATCCTCGCTCATGGTTTGGTTGGGAGTCTCTTATTGGGGCTTAACTGAGGTACATTTTTGTGAGAAAGGCGTAAAATACAGTCCTCAAGAACCTTGTGGAACCTGTTTCTCATACTATGTTTAATAACAGGCACTGGGTATTCCAAGAAGATTCTGCGCCAGCTCAAAGAGCGAAAAGCACACAAGACTGGCTGGCGGCGCGGGAAATCGACTTCATCCGGCACGAAGATTAGCCCTCCTCCAGTCCAGATTTGAGTCCTTTAGATTACAAGATATGGCAACACTTGGAGGAAAACGCCTGCTCAAAGCCTCATCCTGATTTGGAGTCACTCAAGGCATCCTTGATTAAGGCAGCCGCCGATATTGACATGGACCTCGTTTGTGCTGCGATAGACAACTGGCCGCGGAGATTGACGGCCTGTATTCAAAATCGCGGGGTGTCATTTTGAATATATTATATTTTTATATGAATCTATGCTTTATTAAGTTCATTTTGCTATATAAATGTTTTCATAAATAATTAACATGTTTAAATTATTTCACATAGCACATGTGACAAAACTTATGACCTGACTAGGTATATTAATATACTGTCTATTGTGTACATTTGCCCTCAGTATCGCTCAACTTCGTGCACTTATGTTGCCGCTGCAAGCACCTGCATCTGTGACCGCCACACTTCATTTTGCAACTGCACCTGAGAATTTTAATACATTCATACAATACATACTACGGCTGCCACTGGCTAGTCGGTATATGTAGGTTTCCTGCTGTCACCGACTTCGGTCAAATATTCCCAATTAAATGGATCTTTTTGTAAATAAATGCTTTCATGCACCGTAGAAAATGAACAAGACCTAAAGTAAAAAGTATTTACGAATTGACTATTGAGTGATTGGTTTATTACGTGATTTCATCGTGTTAATCTTAGGTGTTAATACTCAATATCTATCTGTCATATAGTAAAACGACCACAATCTTTTCGATTATGGAAAATACATCGCTGTTCCTGCTCATACAAGCTGTCATATCACCTTCTGTGGCATTGGGGAAAGCATTTAGTGTCCACCGCAATTTTTCACCTTTACAATGAAGCTGGAAACAGTATCAGACGGTCACACACACCCATGATGGCATGAAACAGCGAAAGAACTTTTTCGCTTTGTGGTCCTGTAAAAAGCAAAAAATATTGACCATAACCATATTGCCTACCGAGACGTGTTAATTAAGAGGAAAGGTAAATAGCCAGGTAATCGTAATAATTTTCACCAAGATTATTTGCTATCTCATGACATTGCCGTGGTTATTACTGCATCAAACATGTACTATTATTCTTGTCTCCACCACATCATAGTTACATGGAGCTCATCTTTGCGTATTCGAAGTGCGTTTTGATAGTAGGAATATCGGATTAGTCTGTGTCATACACTTCCTTATTTAGGCCAAAATTGTATGAATAGCAAAAGTAGAGAGCAAATGAAATTTCTTCGTTCGAACTAAGTACCTGGGTCATATAAGCTATAGGTACATAGATCTTTTCCTTTTTACAGAACAACCAAATGTGAGTTCTTTCGCTGTTCCATGCCTTAATGGGGCAAATGTGTTACTGCTTCCATATTCAATTGTAAAGGTAAAAAATTGCGGTGGACACTGAATGCTTTCCCCAATACCACAGAAGGTGTTATGACAGCTTATATGAGCAGGAACAGCGATGCATTTTCCATAATCGAAAAGATTGTGGTCGTTTTATATGACAGATAGATATTGAGTATTAACACTGTCAAATCACGTAATTAACCAATCACTCAATAGTGTATTCATATCAGCCTATTACAGTCCACTGCTGGACATAGGCCTCTCCAAGACTGCGCCAACTTTCACATTCCTTCTTGCATCCAGCCACCACCGGCTACCTTCCTCAGGTCATCGGTCCACCTAGCAGGGACGCGTCCAACACTGAGACTGAGATGTGGTCTCCATTCGAGAACCGTCCTACTCCAAGGTTTGTGACGGACATGGCCAGCCCACTGCCACTTTAGCTTACTGCACCTCTGAACGATATTGACTTTCGTCTTTTGGCGGATGATCTCGTTCTGGATTCTATTCCTTAGCGAGATCCCCAGCATAAACCGTTCCATTGCTCGCTGAGCGACATGCAGTCGGTGGGCCATTTTGACTGTCAAGTTCCACCTCTCGGCCCCGTAGGTCATGACAGGTAGGACGCACTGGTTATACACCTTACTCTTCAGGCATTGCGTCGCCACGACGATAATATGTGACGCAACTTCCCAAATGCTGGCCAACCTAGCGGCACCTTTCTGGCGATTTCGCGCTCTAAGTTGTTTCTACCCAGTTGAAACACTTGCCCGAGGTAAACGCATTCCTGGACAACTTCGAGCGTCTCACCACTGACTGCTATCGGTTCCGGGAATAGTGTATTCTCAAATACTTTTTTCTATAGGTCTTGTTCATTTTCTACGGTGAACGATGCAAGAAAGCATTTATTTACAAAAAGATCCATCTAATTGGGAATGATGGACCGGAGTCGGTGACAGCTGGAAACCTACATGTACAGACTTGCCAGTGGCAGCCGAAGCATGTATTGTATGTATGTATTAAAATTCTCAGGTGCAGTTGCAAAATGAAGTGTGGCGGCCACAGATGCAGGTGCTTGCAGCGGCAACATAAGTGCACCGAGTTAAGCGATTCCGAGGGCAAATGCACATAAGCGACAGTGTATAAATACATGTGGGTGTTTTTAGCACATATCTATGTAGATCGATTAATTAATCGATCAAGGCCTTCAAGCCACCCGACATTGTCACTAAATCTAGTTGAGCAATAAGTTTTTAAATACGACGGTAAACTTATACACAGGGTTCATACAATATCTTTTTATCAAAATAGCATTAAAATTACGTTCTATTCTATAAACACCATATTCTATTCTCACTAGTTACAGGTCCTTAGCAACACATAAAAGTTGTTTTTTGCTGTCCTGTATTTTTCTAATAATTTTCGTGTCTGCCGCGTGGAGTTAAATATTTTTTTAAACATTTTTATTATTAATATTTTCAACAAGCTTATATTTTTGGAATCTGTATGAATGCGGCTATTTACCTATATTTTTTAAAGCAGATATTGATACACGTTTAAAGTTTAAGGCCCTTACAAAAAAAAATATTGAATTTATTTTTTTATTTTGGCCGTAATTCCATTTTTTTGTATGAAAATGCTTGCCAAACTTGCCCTACTAGGTATAAATTAGCAGTTATGACGAGTCACAGTGCATGCGGAGTAAGGGAACTTCACCCCCTCCCCCAGCCCCCCAGCGGGGTGTGAGCCGTTGACTCCCGGGTGTTTTCCACACTAGTCTACCTAAGGAACAAGTATGCCAAGGCTCATCCTTTGATCCGAAAAATATTGGTGTTGGCGTATAACAACCCAACTATTGCAAAATCTTCATTAGATCGCAGGTAGGTAAAAATAAACAATTTCAGTTCGTGATGGATGAACGTTAAATATTTACCTATGCGAAATTGGTATAAGTAGTTGGTTAAGTATAGATAATAATTAAGGTGGAGTCATTCTACTACCCGCTCATTTCAATTTGGCCGTTACCCCCCTTCCCATCACCACACCTCAACGCAGACCCGCTCTGTACGCACGCGGTACGGTTAGCTTGAGCAGCGCTGCCATAAATACGTATTTATCTGTATCCATATACGGATTTTAAAAGTGGAATACGGATGAGCCATAATTAATTACGGATTAGAGAATAGGTATTTGAATAAAATGTTGCTGTCTCGATGCAATGGTAGGGGAGCCCAGGATGCTAAATCGGGATTTACTCGAGCGTCGAAGAGACCTATTGGATTGCGAAGCTTATCTGGAGGGATTCGCCTAACCTGACAATGGAAAGTTTTTTTTTGTATTTTTTCAAATCTTTTAACTTAACAAATTAAAGAGCTGAAAAAATAGCATGCAAATAAAACAGTATATATTCCTTGAAGAACAAAACTTTTATTTATGAGAAAATAAGTATAAAAAGTATATTTTTTTAAGAATTTTTATTTTAATCATCATCTTCGTCGGTAGAATCATCTTCCTCTTCTGGCTCGATTTCATCCGTGAATCAGTGAAAAAATGTGGTCAAAGTTAATGGATAGTGCAAAAATGCACCTTTCAAAATATTCATTACACGAATTCTCTTTCAAGTAAGTTTTTATTCGTGTTATTATTGTCGTATTGGAAATTTTGTGCAGATTGCGGTAATATATATTTCATGACACATCAAAAGACCGTATTGACGGTATAAATCATTTTTTCGGTGGGGGAATTCGAGACTGGGTCGATCTGACAAGTAGCCATCACAAGCCGCCATTTTTGAATTCAAGGTCAAAATCGTGTCACGGGTCAAACTTTATCGATTATTTTTCCTTACTTCGGCTTACGGAAATCGTCAGATTATATATTATTTGTGAACGTTGAATTATTACTTTCAAAATAGAATAAAAATTAGCCACGCTCGAGAAAGTCGAGATGACGTTTTTTTTACAAGTTTGTAACCCACCTTCTTCTTATCGTCAATCGAAAATTGTCAGATTAGTGGAATATACACTTTTTAGCACATAACTAACTTTATCTAACGCGCTCGAGAATTTCAGATGATCAATTTTTTTTACTAATCTGATCCTTTATCCTTGACGCGCGGCCACATATACGGGGCTAATACTTGGTGGAGATATTAATTGGGGTACTAGGTTCCTCCCTGTATGTTAATCTGCCGCGCTTTAGTAAGTCCCCAAATCCCCTCTTGGGCTCCCCTACTACAATCTCTGGCGGCCGCCCAAGCAAAAAAGGGACAAATGAGCTCAGACGATAAATCGCTTCTTACATTTGACCAAAACAGCATTTCGAAGTCCCGTTCCAAAATATGACAAATGAGAATATTTTTAGGGAAATGATTGATCAAAGGTTAGGACTATGCTCCTATGTTTTAGTTTTAGCGTTAATTTGCGTAGATTTTTTAGGCGAGCGTTTGAAAGTTGAGGTTGAAACTCAATTGAAAGTCAATTTTCTTAGTTTTTGAAGGCTCACATTTCCTTGGTTAATTCGAATATGAGAAAAAAACTAAAAATAAGAGAGCATAGCTGTGGTAAATTTAGATTTTATGGTAAAAAAAGTGTTGCCTTTAGCCATTATCCAGGGAGAAAACGGGACTACGTTAAACGGATCACGTAGGTAGGTACCTCCTCAACATCATACTCATACAGACAAGCTCATATCAGACAGATGCATTGGGTGCACGTTTATATATTTTTTTCCTGATAAAAATCATCTTCTAATAAAAAAGGAGTTTGAAAATAAAATCTAGTTTTATGTCACAAACACAATACATTTATAGGCCTTACAGACCATTGACTTTGCTAACCGTACCTGGGCGGGGCGCGGTATGGAGAAGCGGTACGGGAGGTAGGGGCTAACTTGAACTGAACAGGTTGTACAAAGGCATTAAAATAATTGATTAGACAATTGTCTAATTAAGTACCTACACAATCAATACTATTGGATTCAAGGGTACTATCGATAGGACAAAACTATCGATAGTTGTTGCAATAGTTAGAGCCGCTATCGCTTTTGCCTAACTATTGATAGAATATCGAGCGGTACCGTAACAGATTATTTATATTAGTTACGACTTGATCCGTTGTCTACCCAAAATAGAGGAATTGACCAAAAAAAAATGTCACTGACATAATATGGCTGACATCCGAAGCCGTAAAACCCCTACCATAAAAATAATAATAATATGGCTGACAGTGACAGTGATTATAATCATCCACAATTCCACACACAACAAAATCCAGTGTTGGATTTTTATTATTAATATTAATTTGGGATTGCAAATTTGCAACGTTTGTAGCGATATTAATGAGCAATAAATGGAGGTTTCGGCTGTGTGTAGGATTTGTCTCTCCATTAACGCCATCAAGGATATATCGGATTTAAAATCTCAGCAAAATGATCACAAAACATCTTCCGAAATTGTATTATTTTGTCTTAGTATACAGGTATTAAGAATTTGTTACTGTAATTAATTTTTATATAATATTATTCATTACCTATATAAACAAAAATTTTCAGGTTGATAATGACTCTAACGTCAGTACTAAGTTGTGTTTGAAATGCTCAAGAAAAATAATGTCTTTTTATGATTTTAAGTTACTGGCTCTTAAAAGTGATGCCTATTTAAAAGATCTAGAATGTAAATCTATAGTCAAAAGTGAAACATGTCTGGACACAGACTTGAAAAATGAAGAGCTGTCTAGTACATATAGGAATGATTTTGATGCGGAAATTCCTTTACATACTGCAATAAAGCTAGAACAAGATATAAATAATGACAATGAAGACCCAGAGAACTCCCTGTCTGATGATGAATTACTGAGTGACATTAAAAAAGTGAAATATGAATTTATTCCAGAAGTTACCATCAAAACCAAGGAAAATGGTACAAGGTTTTTATTTTTATAAATTATAACTAATAGATTTTACTCTCATGAATGTTATTTTCCCACCGTAATTATCTTAGTAATTTTCGTGGTTGCTATAGTTTAGGCTGTCTGATCTCTGTCAACTTCCCAACTTTTTTCAATCTTGTCGTCAAGCCTAGTATTGTCATAAAAAAGAACTATAACAGTCAAATATCATCTGTTTATAGTTTCATAAAATTAAATGTTCTTGTGTCACCACAGATAATTTGTTTTTTTAATAAAACAATAGAATGTTATTCAATTTATATTTGCGTTTTTAGATCAACCTTTATGATGTCTAGCTCACCATTATAATAAATGTTTACAGTTCCAAAAAAAGGGACTAGCGTTAAAAAAACAAAAGCAAAATCTGGTACTTGTGACCAGTGTGGTGAGAACGTGGAGAATCTTATAGTACATAAAAGACACCATAGGCGCCAAAGAGATGCCGATGGCAGGTTACCTTGTCAACTTTGTGACAAAACCTTTGCATCAGATGATACAAGATACAGCCATAAGTATAAGGTACACCTGGGAGTAAAAAAGACATGTCCAATTTGTAAGAAAGGTAAGTCTGAATCAGAGCTGGGCACTGGGCCTGTAGCCAAATGGCAATCTTTCTGGGGCAACCAACGCTATTGCCCACGAAATGTCAAAATATGTACGCAAAAGTCACTGTTTTGATGGCTTATGTTAGTTTCATACATTTTGTTAGCAATAAGGAACTTTAGAGCTAAGCTTTAGAATAAATTGTTGCTTGGCTACGGGCCCTGGCCTATTAATCTGTTTATCATTAAGTTAACAATTCTAATTTAATTTCACTTACTGTTACTATCCATTCACACATCACAGATTATTTAATAGTTTGATATCGTGTCCGTGAGCGGTTTCTATTTGTGCATTGCTCGAGCGCGCTTTGTATGTAGATTGTCTTCTGTACTCTCGGTATTTTGTGGTTGTAGTCCTCAATTAATATAATGCGTGTTGCATTTCTGCCCAAACAGCGGTACTGGATCTACGAGGACACACAATAAATGTGCATGACACCTCAAAATGGCGGTTTGAGTGTGGTTCTTGCGAGAAGCGTTTTGCAAAAAGAACTGCTCTTCGAGCTCATGAGTCCACCCATTCAGCAGAGCGGCCTTTTGCGTGCGATGTATGTGGAAAAAATTTTCGCTCACGTACGAATTTGGCGGCACACAAGTAAGTGGTCAGAGTGTTCTGTCCTGTTGATTTGCCTACACTAATATTAGAGGGAAGATTTGATTGTTTCTTTCTATTGAAACTACTTTTTCAGGCTCCGAAACTACTGAACCGATTCAAATAAAATTAAGTGCAGAGATAGTTTGAGGCCCTGAAAAGGACATAGGCTACTTTTTGTCGCGATATAAAATCACCAGGGGGGTGAAAGTTTGTTTGGAAAATCCGACTTTTGGCGCGGGCGAAGTCGCGGGGCGCGGGGATCTGCTAGTTTTTAATAAATATAATCGACTATAGCCTGATGAACACTTAAAATTTAAATCACCCAATCAAGCGCAATCACAAGCGCTGTCCGCACCACTCACAGTCCTCGTTCTTGTCTACCCCCGCACTTCGGTACCCCGCAGACGAGGACTCAGTTAAGCGGTCGGACTATAGCGATTCTGTGCCGCCCAAATGTCAAACTTCCCATACTTACTCCTTTGGCGCAGCGACCCAAAGTGTGTCTTGGCCTCCGACACAAGAGAACGCCATCTGATCCGGTCTTGTAAATTTCCCATATCAACTTTTTATTTCCATTGCACCCCCTTCATGTTTTATATCGCTACAAAATGTAGCCTATGTCCTTTCCAGGGTCTGAAACTATCTCTGTACCAAAGTTCATTTGAATCGGTTCAGTAGTTTAAACGTGAAGAAGTAACAGACAGACTCTTTCGCAAATAAACTATATACTAATATTATTTATCCATACTAGGATAAATATTGTTAATAACTTTTAAACGATCGTCTTGGTTTAGTGGTACGCGCTTCAGACTACAAAACCAGAGGTTGCTGGTTCGAATCCCACAAGGGGATTTGCCCATTTGTGTGATAAGCACAAGCATTAAATTTTGTTCCTAAGTTATAGATGTATAAACGTATATATAAATATGTTAATCCGTTATCCTAGTCGCTATAGCACAAGCTCACGGTTAGTTTGGGGCTAGGTATTTGGTGTGTTTCTTTAAACAATTTATTTATTTTATTTTTAAAAATTGCATGTACCTATAAACTTATGATCGTTTTACCTTGTGCTTCAGGAATGTCATCCATGAAAAGTTGAAGCCCCATATGTGTCATTTCTGTTCCAAGAGCTTCAGTACTGGCGATCATCTTCGAAGACATCTAAGGTAAGTATGAGTATGTAAGGAATTTTAAAATATCGAAACAGCTCGGGGGCCATTCCTGCGGCTTGATAACGAGCAATGTTAAAACGAAAAAATACAGTGTCTCGGTTTCGACTAGCGATAATTTAAGGGCTTTTAATTTATCCAATTTTAGAGACATATTCCTAGTTGGCTTGGTCTTGGAGAGGCATATGTTCAGCAGTGGTCTGCAATAGGCTGATATGAATCCCAATAAAAAAAAACATAGAAATCATAGATCATGCTCCTTTCATTTCATTCATTGATGACTGCATGTAGCAAAGCGAGGCCAGCGAGCGAAATCCTTGAGTGCGAGCAAGTAGGAATGATTTGCCCTAGTAGACCATTAAAAATAATAAAAAGTGAAAAAAATATATAGTAGAATGAAACCTGAAATTTTCTAATGGGTTTCTAATGGGTTTCATTTCAAAAAAAATATATATAAAAATTAAAGGAAAAATAATTTACGGGGGATCTGAGGTCGGGAAATGAGGGTGAGTTTTTAAAGGTAAAAAACGGTTTTTCTTCGATTTCCGGCAAAACTAAAAGTCCTATAGAAAAAAGTCAAGTGCTACGAAATAGTAAGTATCTATGTAGTAAGACCCAGACCCGCCTAGCCCCTTCCCCACTTCTCTATAAAATACCTTTCGATGGGTTAAAATTTTTCGTAGGTCACTCAGGTATATAAGTTATCTTAAAATAGTTATAAATAGATGCCTATTTATATTTCACGCATATAATTTAAAGAAGATTCGACAACTTTCTGCAAATATTGTAGATGTCTTATTAAATATCAAATTATTAACTTATTTGTTTGTTAATTATAGTAGTATATTTTGATTTGCAATTTTTTTTTATCAATGTAACATGTAATCTTACGTTTTTCGAGTAATTAAAGTGTACATTTTAATAAATAGCTCAAAATTGTATATAATAAATTAATTTAAAAAAAATCGAATTTGAGTTTTTTTTGATTTTTTGCATTTTCTGAGAAATTTTTCTATAGCAAAAAATGTTTTTTTCACCACCAGAAAGTAGAGATTTCAACGAACAGAAAACATGCCTTTTTGAAAAAAGCTGATATTTTGACGGGTGAATTTTGGGATTGAAAATTAGGGCGCTTTTTCGATATTAATTCAAAATAAGGTGAAAAAAATAAATATTTCTAATCAAATAAATAAACGTGAAAAAAGTGTGAATACAAAAGTTTTAAATCTTTTTATTACCTACAACTTTGCCATTTGACTTTTTTCCATAGGACTTAGTTTTGCCGGAAATCGATAAAAACCGTTTTTTACTCTTAAAAACTCACCCCTATCCCCTTCCCGACCTCAGATCGCCCGTAAATTATTTTTCCTTTCATTTTTACAATATTCCCCTTCTTTTCTAATGGGTTTCATCCGACTATTATTTTTTTTGGTTTTAAAAATTATCGACCCTGGTAGTTACTATTATACAATATGTTTAAAAAAACCCTGTCCGACCCGTTAAGGTGTTATCAGGTATAGAGTCAAGGTTCTATTTGTGTAATTATTTGCATAAAATATTAGAAAAAAATTACCCCATAAAAAAAGGGAAAAAATAGTACACTTAAAAAACTTGCATGGCAACGCGAAGGGCGGTGACGGGGCGTGCGGGGGCGCGGCATAGCGCCGGCACTCGCAGGTAGCGCAGTCATGACCCCAGATAACCCCGGCTCTTATTATTAGCCAGATAATAATGTGTCAATCGTAAGAAAAGAGCATTTTTTGTGGTGGTGATTAGTGTTTGGTGAACCCGTGGCCTGCCTGCGTTGCCCGTAGTAAACACGCGTTTGTGCAAACGCTGGAACGCATGCTCTGACGGCACTGTGATACCCAGCGGAATAGCAAAACGCACTTCATAGTCTCTGCGAGCTTCACAATAATCACAGTCACTTCTATCCAGACACATGAGCATATTAAAGTATTCTTGATTCGTATACGACATTTTGCGGATCAACGGAACGGAACGACCACTCGAAAGTAATGCCATCGCGAAACTGACCTGTAATAATATCGGGATAGCCGCCGGCACGTGCCGCGGCGATGTCAAAGGCCGCGGCTACGTTTATTGTAGTACCGACAAAGCGAGAAGGCGGCGTCAATGGAGCCGCGCGCCCGCCGGGAGTGTTAACGTATTTTGAAAATTACCCCGTTTTAAGGTAAATAGGTGCTAAACTTGTTAACTTTAAAAATCGCCAAAAAAAAGTATTATTGAATTACGTAATTTTGATACTTATTTTGGTAACGTTATTAAAGCAACTTTATGACCCTTTCGGCTCGGACAGGGTTTTTGTTACATATTGTATAATCTGTGCCCTGGTCTATAGGTGCGTATTAGAAAAGACAAACACTAGTTATATGTGACGATCGATACTGGGCGGGCATTTTAAGAACTTAAACTTATGAACATAAAGTTTAGATTCGTTTGTCATGATTTTTCATGACAACCTAAATATGAAATTTCATATAGTAGCAAATTAGCAACCGTTCACAATAATTCATATTTCATTATAAGTAGCAAATAGCAAAAAGTGTTACTACATTATGACACTGCGAAAAAAAAAACATTGCCAATGAAATTTCACGTGATTTCATTTAAAAAAAATCATTTCACGTAATGAAAATGAATTAAAAGTAGCAATCATTTCCATGCCTAGAAGCACACGCGGATTAGGCGGGCGTAGTAGTTCGGGACTTTGGTTAAACGGTCGTTCGGTTGATCGATTCGGATAATCGATGCTCCACTGCATTTCAACCCTTGTTTCTAGGAGAATGTCGTTTAGTTACTGAACTTCTAACGGGTAGTTTTGTCCTTATCCAACACCTTGGATATTAGGTCGTTAAAATCGATATGATACATGTTGATATGATAACCGACAATTTACATTCATGCATGTTATTTGTCGATCCAGAATCCACACAAACGAGCGACCATTCAAGTGCAAAGAGTGTGGCAAAATGTTTACCAACACCACGGGACTAAAAAACCACACGTTTGTGCACACGGATGATAAGCGGTTCACATGTGAAGTCTGCGGCAAGAAATTTGCGGCACCCAGGTGAGTTAAGGTTAATTTGTCGCAGGGATATTATAAAATCTGTGATATTATAATTTCACTAGTGACATTATAATTACACTGATTTATTGTCAATCGTTTGCATTACTTACAATTTAACTGGCTAGTTTCAGTGCCATTATAATTTCACTAGACCGATACAGTGACATTGTAAGGCAGTGATATTTTAACAATAACACTGGTTTAAGAAAGCTGTTAGATTATCAAAGCGATCGCTGATTGGTCTACTTTCTTTACCAACTGAACTAAAAGTATTGAACACTTCTAAATGCTCACGATCACTCATTTTGAAGATATTGACTAGAATGATCAACTAAATACCACATAAAAACACAAAAAATATGTAATGAACTGATATTTAAAAAGGCACGCTCCAATGTTTATTAATGTGTATTGCGCCTGATTAACTCAATTGACCAATCAGAACACGCGGGGCTCCCATCACAAACTCAACTGATAATAAACCTACAAGATTTATAGATTTATTAATATCAATTGCAGCCCAGTGAAATTACAATATCACTGAAAAGAGCCCGTTAAATTATACGAACCAGTCGTCATTGACAATAATCAGTGTATTTATAATTTCACTAGTGAAATTATATAACGTCTTTGACAAAATCCCTGCGACATATTCGTAGCTAACCACACGCGGCAGCAGCAGACGACATGTCGCCGCGACACTTCTGGTTTATATGTATTTCTATGCAAGCTTCGGGCGTGTCGCTAGCTGCGAATGGTATTTCATAGAAATACATACAAATCAGTGGTGTCGCGTCGACAGGTCGTCTGCTGCTGCCGCGTGTGGTCGAATACCTTAAGGAAGGTACTGTCAATAAAGTTCATTATAGAAACATCATTGACGTCACTTCAATTTTATATTACACTAGCAGTTCCCCGCGACTTCGCCCGCGCCAGAAGTCGGATTTTCCATACAAATTTTCATACCCCATTTCACCCCTCTGATGATTTTATATCGCGACAAAAACGTAGCCTATGTCCTTCCCAGAGTCTCAAACTATCTCTGTGCCAAATTTAATCTTAGGTCGAATTTTTGGTTTCTTATTTAAACTTATATAAAGGAATCCCTTTCATCTAGTACGATTACAACTACCCTTTCGTAAAAATTGTAGGTATTGATGAATATTTTCACCGCCTACCTATGTGTTAGTTTAAATAGTCTCCTTGATTAAGGCAATAGAGTTTGTCCTACCTATACACTCCATAAGCCCACACCTGATAGCAATTTTTCCCTCTAGGTATCTCACAAACCACATGCTATGCCACACGCGAGTAAAGCGCTTCTCGTGCCGCTACTGCGACTGGAAGTTCCACCGCTCCGACCACGTCAAGCAACACGAGACCGCAGTACATAAAATTCAAATGCTGATTCCCACTGACATTCAATAAATTTGATAGGACTAGGTTCTTTCGTAACTTATGGTTGTTTTTGTGGAACATGATTATCCTACTCGGAATAAAACTTGATTTATAAGAAGAAGATAGAAAAGACTGGATGATAGTTCAACATGCACTCTTGCATGGTAGTGTGAGGGTAAAGATATATTATAGCTCTAGATCACATTGGTGAGCGACATCTGAGATGAGATACGTAGGTACTACGTACAGAAGCTTGACTTTGCAATGGAGCATAATATTACATTAGTTATATTACCATGATACTGGTATCAAACTGTACATTACCATGGTAAGATTGTAATTAAAAAAGTATGTAAACGTTTCAAGTTTGTTTTTTTGTAAGTAACTATTCCGCAGATGGAAATTTTGCTTAAAAACGAATAAAAAAAAATACTTTATTAGTTTCCACTGCAGCACATTAGATTATTCCATTCCAACAATGGCGAAAAAAAGATAGGTAAATGATTTAAACAATTAAGAAGAGAATGATAAATGGTATATCAAAGGATCAAGTCCATAGTCTTCAGTACGAAGACGTGGCTGTATAGGCTTGATCCTTTGCCTACACAGAATGGGTGAAGTGAACAAAAAAAAAGGATGTCATTTGTCTGTCCTGTCACTGTCCTGGGGAAATCACATTTATTTTGGTGATAAAACTAAATTTTCTTGATTTACATATTTCTCTACAAACCACATTTATAGATTGATTAGGTACTAATATGCCAATAATGTGATAGGTAACTAATAATAAACAAGTGTTATTATGGTTGAGTTGACAGAATATCCAGCTACGTTACGTTCTTAAATAAAAATACGGAATAAGTCAATTTTCATGAACTCTTGGCGATTTTCGGTCTTTAATACTGTTTTACTAAAATTGGACAATGGAAGTTTTGCCTGTATGTCGAATATGCCTCTCTACGGAACCCGGCAAAAATATTTCCGATTTGAAATCGCACCACAGTGATAAAACATCTTATGAAATTATGCTGTTTTGTTTGAGTATCCAGGTAATCATTATCAGTTCTGATGTTTAGCTTGCTAATTATTGTTTTCTAGATTCATTTATATTAAAACTTGTTGCAGGTTGAGGATGATGATTCTAAAGTCAGTACTAAGTTGTGCTTCAAGTGTTTTAGGAAAATTATAGCTTTCTTCAATTTCAAGTTGTTAGCCCTTAAAAACGATGAATATTTTAAAAATATATATTCAAGTTCAAATATAAAAACTGAATCATTGCTAAACAATGATTTTAAAAATGAGGGTATTTCTTTGTGTGATAGTGATGTCGGTGAAATAGCAATGAGCACAGAGATAAAATTAGAACCTGAAAAATATGATGAAAGTCAGGGAGATTGTCTGTCTGATGATGAATTTTTAAGTGTAATTAAGGAAATAAAATATGAACACATTCCAGAGGGAGAGACCAAAGTAAATGGTATGTATTTGTGCTATACCTGATAATTGAAATTTATAGTGCTGTCAACATACATACCTATTGCATGTTGGAATGTAGTACACATACAGTCTACACATAAAATCAATTGCACATTTGCTGTGTTTGAAAATGGTGGCATATCAGTAAATCTTTTTGCTTTAATGATTTCATCGATCCGACAAGTACAACCTGGGCTTTATTCCAAATCTCTGATTACTCTCTCAGGCAGTTGTATATTGCCAAGCATTATTATTTATTTGCTTCAATTAATTGCCTATTACAGACATAATACAGGCTTATAGATACATACAGAATTATATCAAAAACACAAATTCATTATGGAAATAAATTTGTGTTTTTAATATAATTCTAAGTGTTTTTAATGAAAAGTCATGGTCATGGGACCATGACCAATGCCCTAACTACACTGTATATGAAAACATATTGCATAGCTATCCTAAGTTGTAATGGGCTTCCTGTTATGTATAGGTAAATATTATATTTATGTACTTTCAGAGCTAAAACCAGTCAATACTGTAAAACAAAAAAAAAGTAAATCGAAGACTCACATATGTGAGGAGTGTGGCAAGAGTGTGAAGGATCTAAAGAACCACATGCTTCGTCACGAACCTAAAGAAGCCCGCAAAAAGATACCCTGTAACTTGTGCGATAAAACTTTCTCGTCTGTCAACGCAAGACACAAACATAAGCAAAGCAAACATCTGGGTCTAAAACAGACATGTCCAATTTGTAACAAGGGTAAGTAAATGGCAATTATAATATTGGAACATGTTACAATAACGTTACTCAATAAATTTGTATTATAGAAATTCAAGTAATTTGTATAAAATAGCAGTACTACATAATATGTAATGCTTCATAGATGTTGCACATATTATGTGCAAAATCTATACAGCATTTGCGTTTTTGGCAGTTAAAGAAAAGAGCTTTTAATGTTGTTTTGCAACATTTTGTTTGGTGTTTCCTATTTTCGGCGTGACACTGAATGCGGCCGAATCGAAACAAGGAGACCATAGCCAATCATTGCTTAATTTTAAGTACATTATCTCGAGGTTACTTTCAGTGCCATCTAGCAAATCAGAAAGAACTACTGGAAAACTGCTCATTAAAAACTTGGTTATGCACTTATTATACCATCCTATTTGTCGGTTGCCTAGTTAGGAATTAGTAATTTAGTTTAAATAAATAAAACGCAATGTATTGACTTTCAATATTTTTTTTGCAAAATCTAATAGCTTTAGGTAGTTGATTAATTTATCTAAGTAAGCTTAATGCATAGGGATTTTAAAAAAAAACCCAACGAAACATAATAAAGCTCGAAAGCTACTAAAAATTTGGGAACAATATTTATGTTTGGATAGTCCTCAATGTACGTAAGGAAATAGTGTAATAAATCTAAATCTCCGCAGCGGTGATCAGCCTCACCACCCACAACCTTCTCTCGCACAACCCCTCGAAGCTGCGGTACGAGTGCGTGCCGTGCGGCCGCCGCTTCATCTCGCCGTCGGCGCTCGACGCGCACGTCACCGTGCACACCAAGGACCGCCCGCACCCGTGCGACGAGTGCGACAAGCGCTTCCGCACTACACTCAGTCTTAAACTGCACAAGTGAGTTGCCATGCCGCACAGCGTATAATATAAGCCTCATTTTGTCTACGAAATTGAGGTTTGCGGGAGGAAAGCAAAACATAAAAAATTAGAGGTAAAAATATATTTACCCTCACCGGACTAAGGACATATTACACCAGCCAATTTGTAGGTTCCCTAGTTAGGAATAGGAAGATATAATAGAAGCTTAGGTTCCTACCTGCCTAATTAGGAAGTTAGAAAATAGGATGGTGTAATATGTGCTTTAGCACATTTAGTATCCTAATTTAAGTTCACAAATGAGTTGCTTATTTCCTAAGGTTCGAAACGCTCCCCTAAGATAGGTAAAGGATGTCAGGTACATGGTACATGGCGGCACGTGGGATCGAACCTATGTTCTTAATGCCGCACAGCATTTAATATGAGGTCTTAAAGCTGGCTTACTTTGACTGCCCTGTTATTGGACGAAACACCGGTAGCACCCGTGCGACGCGTGGGACAAGCGGTTCCGGGCTACCCTCAGTCTTAAACTGCACAAGTAATAATAACAATTTATATTTCCATGCACTTATTACACAATTCAATTTGTAGATTTCCTAGTTAGAAATCGAAGTTGGGATCTTATTTACACTACTCAGATTCTCACCTTCGTAATTAGGAAGGTAATTACCTTCCTAATTACGAATTCAACTCAACTCAATTCAAAAGTTGAATTCAACTCAATTCAAAAGTTTATTTCAGACACATAGCCCATAGGTACAGGAAGATTATTAAGTTAAAGGTATTTAGTTAGCTCTTATATATAAATACAAAAAGACAAAACATTAATTGAGTAGGTAACTACGAGTATCTTGGCAAAAATATGCAGCCGAACCCACTACATGAGAAATAGGTAGGTTATCTCGCCGTCGGCGCTGGACGCGCACGTTACCGTGCACACCAAGGACCAAGTTTTATTGGCAGCTTATAATTTTAAGATACGGTTGAACCTTAACGCCTGTACTAGTAACTGTATGACAGTCGTTAGCGCCCTCCGCCTTACAGTCAGGTTTTGCCATTTTGAAGAAAGTTGGAAATGGTGGTAACGCCGGGAAACGTGATGTGACGTGCACCTCAATCGGGCCAGTCACGAACATATTTATTTATAAGTCAATAATTCAAATGGTAACCTATTTTTGTTCCAGGCGACAAGTTCACGACAAAGAGAGGACCCACTTATGCCAGTTCTGTTCAAAAAGCTTTTTCAAGAAGTATCATCTCCAGGTGCATTTGCGGTAATGATTTTGCATTTAACACTTTCTTGTTCATACTATGATCAGTGGTCTTGAACTATTTTATTTAATAATTTTTAGGCGATTATTGTTCTTTTCGTAAGTTTTTCATTAGTTTTATTGTGGGATTAATTTCCTCTAAGTAAGTTCAGAGTAGCTTACTCGAAAGATAAAATGATTTTTTTTTCAATATCATCGATCGGTAAGACGTAAGTCCGACATGACCGGAGAAATATCGGGCGCAGGATCAACGGCTTAACGTGATTTCCGAGCTTCCTGACCGAGTTAAGCTGTGTCTGAGTTGTTTCAAGACAGAAAACCCACAAACTTTCTGCTCGGCCCGGGATTCTAACCCGGGATCTCGTGGATAGTACATAATAGTACCCAGCGTCACAGAATAAGTACTAGTACTCCGTACAGAAGTATGATTTTGCAATGAAATTCAAAGAAATATCTACTCAATGTTGTCAACGATATGGTGTAATTCAGTTCGCCTCAGACTCAAGCACATTTTCGTGTAGACACCTACAGAAATACATTTTAAAATAATTTCATTCTTATAACTCTGGAATATGATTCATAATAATACACTAAACCTTTTTAGTGACGTACTATCACGCAACGCGATAGGGTTGACTGCCACAAGAAGCTACTTACGCCATCTAGCGCACCTTTCTAGGACTTTGTTAATGCTCGTCCAACCAGCAACCGATACCCAACTTGTTTAGCCCCTTACAACGGGTCGCCGCGCGTTGGTACGTTTTTGCTACCTACGCGGGGAGTTACACAGGCCTGCCAGCGTGCTGACCACTAGACCAACGCGGCAGCAAAAACTATGTTATACGAGGGTCAAACTGAAAGTTCTTAGAAAATCAAAAACTGATTACATTAGCCAGTTATTAGTTTTATTATATCTTTTCAAAATATTGTCCATTGACGTCAATACACCGCTGCATGCGATGGAACCACTGGGAAAAGCACTTTGCCCACTCGTCCTTAGGGGTCTCTTCAATGGCATCGCGATACGCAGCCACCGCTTCTTCAGCATTCATAAACCGCTTTCCTTTAATTTTTGGAAATAAATAAAAATCACAAGGCGCGAGGTCGGGGCTATACGGCGGGTGACCCAGTAATTCAACGTTTGATGTCGCCAAATAGTCGATCGTTCGCTTGGCGGTGTGCGACGAGGCGTTGTCGTGGTGAAGGAGGATCCTACTGCGAGGTCGTTTCTCTCGAACTTTTTCCAAGACAAGTGGCAAACAATTGGTAGTGTACCATTCTGCAGAAACTGTTTTTTGATCCTCTAACACAATTGTTGCGAAATGACCTATCCTTCCAAAGAACGAGGCCACCATTTTTTTTCCCGCACTTCGATCTCTCTTCACTTTAGTTGGCAACTCCTCGAAAGGAAACACCCACTGAGCAGATTGTCTTTTGGTTTCAGGATCATAACAGTAAATCCAGCTTTCGTCACCTGTTAGTATGTCGAACACAGCATTTGAGTCACCTCCGTTAAATCTTTCAATCATTTTACGGCACCAATCCACACGATGGAGTTTTTGAGCCTTAGTCAAATTATGAGGTATCCACCGGGCGCAAAGCTTCCTGACCGCTAAATGTTCGTGGAGGATTTTGTGCACTTGACTCATACCGATGCCTAAGCTTGTCCGAATCTGCTGATAGGTCACTCTTTTGTCAGTCTCTATCATACGCCGCACAACACAGATGTTATTTTCAGTCGTCGCCGTAGAAGGCCGTCCCTCACGTACATCATCAGTGAGATTAGTGCGACCACGTTTAAACTCATTAAACCAGTTGTAAACAGTCGCACGAGATGGGGCTTCATCGTGAAAGGCCAATCGTAGTCTATCATAACTTTCTTGTTGACTTAAATGACATCGAAAGTCATAAAAAATCATTGCACGAAAATTTTCTCGTGTTAAATTCATTTTGACGTGACACAGACAATTTTCAATTTGCCGCCAAGTCGTAAAACAAATGACAAATGAATGAAATATATACTCAGTAATATTGGCAAAGAGGTCTATTTTCAAATTTTAGAATATTTTTTTTATTATATTGTTTATAAGTGGCCAGTTCTAAGAACTTTCAGTTTGACCCTCGTATGAAATTTTCGAACTGCGGCTGCAATAATTACATTATTTTTCTCTAGTTAATGTTCAACAACAGAGACAAGTAGTTAAGTTGTTTAATAACCCCTAAGCTCTCAAATCGTAAATTTAGAGTTACCAGCACTTTGCCGTACAAATGACGGCAAGTACAAGATTGCGTGAATTCGTGGACACCCGTTATAATATAATTTTATCACGAATACAGGAGCCACACGAAAGAGAAGCCGTTCACGTGCAAGCAGTGCGGCAAGTCGTTTTCGTCGACGACGACGCTCAAAAACCACGTGTACACGCACTCCGACCAGAAGAACTTCAAGTGCACGCTGTGCGACATGAGCTTCGTGCGCCACGGGTAAGTTACATGTAATGCAGTACGAAATAAATACAAAAACATTAATTAAAACAAGTAATGCCTAATTATTTTAAAAAAAAACCTGATTGAAAAATGTATTATACATGATTACAAATGGTCTTTTCACTAGCTTTCATATGATACCCAGATTGTGATGACGTACGAAAAAAACAAACTCCCCATTCCCCCTTTTTTTATTGCGAGCGCTATTTTCAAAATTTATAAAGCCTGGCACTTACACAATTCTGACAAATAATCTACAACCAGCGCATGAAGAGCAGCGCATGGAAAAATCAAGATGCCGCTAGGGGCGTGACTAATTTCTATTGCAATTTCGTTAACACTGATGACAGTGAACGCGTTAAAAACCGTGAATCAGGATTCTGTTCTTCCACAGGTATCTCAAAGCGCACATGATAAGCCACACGCGCGAAAAGCGTTACCCGTGCAAGTACTGCGGCGTGAAATTCCACCGTTCCGACCACCGCAAGCGGCACGAGTACACTGCGCATGAGAAGCACGACGTTGCCACGTGATATCCAACTCTATGTAGAAGAACGCAGGGTTCAACGCGTACAGTCAGAAGTCTGAACGGCGTTGCCACGTCATATTGGGCGCTATTTAGAAGGACGCAGTTAGCAGAGTTGAACGCGAACAGTCGAGTGATCTTCGCACATGAAAAAACGTTGCCACGTAATATCAGATTCTAGGTACAGGCAGGCCTGTGTATCTCCCCGCGGAGGTAGCAAAAACGTACCTACGCGCGGCGCACCTACGTAGGTGCTAAAACAAGTTGCGTGTCGCTACCGGCCAGAGCCACGCTCGCGCGTTTTATTCACCGGCGGCCGCGCGGCTACGTTGCTGGCTGGACGAGAATGAATAAAGTACCAGAAAGAGGCGCTAGATGGCGTTAGAAGCTTCTCGTAGCAGTCAACCCTATCGCGTCGCGTGATATTACGTCACTGAATAGGTTTAGTGTATTATGAATCATATTCCAGAGCAATAAGTATGAAATTATCTTGCAATGGATTTTTGTAGGTGTCTACACGAAAATGTGCTTGACTCTGAGGCGAACTAAATTACGCCATATTGTTGACGACATTGAGTAGACATTTCTTTGAATACAATTGCTAAGTCATACTTCTGTACGAAGTACTAGTATTCTGTGGTACAGGGTTCAAAGCGCAGTCAGGAATTTAATTGAGTGATCTTTGCACGACAACGTTGCTACGACGTGACTGGACTCTAGCTTGAAGGATGCAGGGTTTATTGTGTATGTAGGTACGAAGACAGTCACTGATAATATTGATAATGTTACAAAGTAAGGGTCGATAACTTCGCGTTAGTATTTTTTGTACTGTTAAAAGAAAAACAAAAGTAAAATCGGTGTTCAGCAAAATAATGTTTGAAAAAACCATCTACTTTATAGTTTTATTTACTTAATTACGGTTCCATCTTGAACCAACTTTATTTAGTTATACTAAAATCTATTTTATTACTGTTTTATCTTTAATCTAGTACTTACTGTGTAAATAAGATATTTTTTTACTTTACGTTTACGGAAAATGTTTGTTTTAAAATAAATTCTATTTCTATGTTGATTCAAACTTTTATTTCGTTACGCACACATTATAAAAGTATAAAATACACAAAAAAGTATCAAACTACGGGCACTCCAGTGGCTTTTCAGCTACGTTAATGGAGTCTTCATCTTCTTCTGCTATGGTAGATCGGGAGCATTCTCCTGCTCCCTCCGTGAGTCTCGGTGAATTCTCGGGCGAGTAGATGTTCAGAGTGTTCATGATCGCTTCGAACCTGTCTCCTAAGTAGGGGTACTCCTTATGGAGCGTTTCGACGATGTACTTGAGGCGGTCGTTAAGTGCCCGCGCCTGGTTGTACTCGGCGAGCACGGCGGATTTTGGCTTCTTTACCTTGACCGACTGTCGCTTGATGGCCGTCGCCAGCTCGTTGCCGAGGCGCTGGCTTCGTACAACGCGCTCCAGTAACTGAAAGTAATACAGAAAGAAATGGCAGCCATAAATAATTGCCCGAATTTATTTAAATTTATTTTTTTGTGGTTGCCGTCGTATTCCATGGATAAGCAAATATCCGGAATCGATTTTAATATTTTAGGGCGTAAGTAGGTCAATACGTAATCCTAGTCACCATAGCACAAGCTTTCACTTAATTTGGGTCTAGTAAAAAAACCATCCACTACAACTAAGCTTGCTCTAACTTGCGTAGGACTTGGATTTGTCCAGTTCTTCACTATACAGGCTACTCGTCCACAGCTTATCTTCTCATACTCTCATCTCCTTCTACTGCAGCTAGAAATTGACCTTGGTGTTCAACACAAGTTGTAACTTGTAACATTTCTTCTGACTTGCAACCTTGCAGCAGCATGGCGATGTGTTTATAAGCTGTGCGATGTGTTTATAATCGGCCGTCCCCGTGACAGAGACCTCACGCTTCAGGTACTGCTGTAGGTAAAAGTCTTTACTATAGAGTGTAACTCACCCATTGCTTCTGCGCTCCTGCACTCCTACAGCAGCGTGGCGATATGCTCCTCCAGATGCGCGTTGGCCGTCTCTGTGACCGAGACCTCGCGTGACGAAGACCTCACCACAGAACCTTACGCTCCGTCTTCACTATACAGGATGTAACTCACCGATTGCTTGTCGCTCGGCTTATCTGAACTCCTGCAGCAGCGTGGCGATGTGTTCTTCAAGCTAGCGCGTTGGCGGTCGCGGTCTCCGAGAACTCGCGCTCCAGGCGAGCCTGCTCCTGCCGCAGCTGCTGTAGGTATTTGCTTCTGTCGGTCAGCGTTTCTGCACTATTGCAGCAATAAAATGGCGACATGTTCCTCTAGATGCGCGTTGGCCGTCTCTGTGACTGAGACCTCCCGCTCCAGGCGAGCCTGCTCCTCTAGATGCGCGTTGGCCGTCTCTGTAACT
The DNA here is from genome assembly GCA_949316185.1 of Pyrausta nigrata. Lineage (NCBI taxonomy): Eukaryota > Metazoa > Arthropoda > Insecta > Lepidoptera > Crambidae > Pyrausta > Pyrausta nigrata. The sequence goes on from OX438943.1 coordinate 4,790,301, forward strand.
GAGACCTCCCGCTCCAGGCGAGCCTGCTTCTAAACTCCTGCGTCTTCACTACACAGGGTGTAACTCACCCATTGCTTCTGTCGCTCTGCTTCTCTGCACTCCTGCAGCAGCGTGGCGATGTGTTCTTCAAGTTGCGCGTTGGTGGTCGCGGTCTCCGAGACCTCGCGCTCCAGGCGAGCTTGCTCCTGCTGCAGCTGTTTCATGTGTGCCTTAGCTTCGGCTAGGTCCTGGAATAAGAAAGTATTTAAGAAGTCAGAGCCGTAAAAGTCTGTCGCCACTAGCGTGCCTTAGTTACTTAAGACTAGGTCTGCAAACTGTGTGAGCTGGTAATCCGGGACAAGGGAAACCCATATTCTATTGGAAAAATATGACATCTTAGATATCAGAACAGTTAAATCTTAGTGACCGTAGGGTAACGTGTATGCGTTAGAATCCGTGTTAGCACTCATCAGCCTTAGCTTGTAGTAAGTTTACAAATAGCAGTGTGTGCCTCTGCTTCCATGACACCAGGATGGTAAAATCTACCCAACACGAGAAGAATAAGAAAACCTGCTGCCCCAGCTGGCACGACTAGGTAATGCTGGAGATGCATGTAATTATAAAAAATGGCTGAAAGAAAATCCGCCAACTTGGAGTGATGTCAAACCTTGGTGACCCTGGCGACGTCGGCCCTAGCCAGCCTCAGCTTGTGGTGGTAGACCGACTGCGAGGTGTGTCCCGAAGAGCCGTGCGCCTTCTCCACGGCCGCCGCTGCCCTGTTTTTGTCCATAGCAGTCTCGCGGCGTGTTACGTACAGGGCCAGGTCTTCGGCGAGTTTCTCGCTGGTGCGCCGGAGTTGTTCGCGGCGGACCTTGGAAATATGAACATAAGTATACAAGCATAGCGTTTAAAATAACGAAGCATGGTAGCGCTTGCGAAAGCTTTGCATTGGATTGCGTCTGCTACAGGCGGACCGCCTAACTTTGATCGGCCGATTTCACGATAGACCGATTTCAATTTTAAATTCGAAATTCGCATTCTTGCACAAACGTCCGCCGCCCGCACCGCTATTGGTCCCCGTTCTCGTCAACCCCGCATTCCTGTGCCCCGCAGGTAAGGACTTTGTTAGGCGGTCGGACTACAGCTTTTTTTGTCCATTCTACTTACCTCCATCCTATGGATTTCATTACGCATTTGTCCGATTTCTCCTGCAGCTGATTTCGCGTTCTGTATGTTTTTCTTCAGCTCCACTGCTAATATCCCCTGAAAAAAATATTTCACTTTCACTCATAATAATATTGAAATAAAATGTAAGTAGCTATCTGTGTGGAACAAAAAATGACTAACCTTTCTCTGCCAAATCAGCGCTTCACGTTGAACTCGATCCAAGTCTTGTGTGAGATTGATTTTTTCTTTGTCCATGTTCTCAATCTCCTCTTCCAGTTGAATAATTTGAGTCTCTGAATCCTATAATAACAAGGAGATATATAAATCATGACGAAATCGTGAGTAGATAAGTTATCAACTTTAGATAGCTGATCCTGAAATTACGACGTAATTTGATTTAGTTGTCCTCTGTCGTCGCGCTTCTCTATGCCAGAACTCCTCTCTCTTATCTCTCTTGGTTCCTTTGGGTTGGAAGGCGCGCTTTAAGCAACTTCAGCTGGCCACGCAATGAGCACAGTAAACATTCTTGTCTTAACCTTGCTCCAAGCATGGATATAGTCCATGCTCCAAGTAAGCTAGCGATATTAGTCAAAAAGTAGTTTACCTTTAGATCGAAGAAGTATTCCTGCCTGCGCGTAACCCGCTCGTCTAGTTCCTTTCGGAGGCGTCGTTGGGCGTTCGCTCCAGCACTTAAGGGCGTCCGCGCAGCGAGTGCAATAATCATCTTCTACTCTCAGTCTAAGTAACATAGCGTTTGTTTTTCGTCAGAGACTCACGTTCAGATAAGCAACGTATTCCTGGGTGATAGCCTACGTGGCTGGCTAACTAGTTCTCGTTCCTCTCGAAGATGTCCTTGCGTGTTGGCTCCAGCACCTCTGGGAGTCCGCGCAGCGAGAGCATTAAACATTTCTCTTTTAACCTTAGTCTAGTTAGAGACCCACCTTCAAATTGGCGACATATTCGTGCGTGATAGCCTGGGTGCTTCGCTGCGCGTATTCGTTCCTCTCGGAGGCGTCTTTGCGCGTCCGCTCTAGCACTTCGAGGCGTCCGCGCAGCGAGCGCAGGCACCGCTCCACGCGCCCGCGCTCGGTCAGCACGCTCTCGCACTCGGCTTGGATGCGCATCGTCTTCTGCTCGCAGATTTGAATCTCTGGAAGTTAGCATGTGAAAGCCTTGATGTGAAGATTTGGATATCTCAAAAGAGTTTGCATGTTAATAAAAGCACATGATATGGATACTACGCTTATGCAGTGCATGATTGCGCAGCGCGCTGTTGATGAAAGTCTAAAAAGATTGTAAGTATTGTAATTGTAATTCAGATTGGACAATTGTCCAATCTGAATTAAGACGTATATAAGTGCCCCTTGTCGGATCAATATGCAAAAATGAATTGAATTTTGTAGGTACAGTCAGCATCAGAAGTGGATAAGCAACTCTGCTGTTCACATAGTGCTACGCATTCAAAGTGACCATAATCATCTATACAATAAAAGTTTTCAGATTGATGAGAGCATCCAGTGTTTCAAATAAAAGTGAGCACACAAGTTGTCAAATATTTCGTAGCAAACTGAAAGTCATAGGTATCTAAACAAACAGACTGTCAGTGGTATCTAAGCAATCTAGGTGTTCGTAATGAAATGAATTATCAAACAAGTAGAATAAATCCTATGCTCATGTGTTGAGGCTCATAATTGATTTGTATAAAATACGTAATTAAAGTCAAAAATACGAATGTGCTAAGTTTATCATAATACTAGTTATTCCGTTTGCTGAAAGATCATTTTCGCTTAAAGCAGTAAAACATTGGTGATTTTGAAGTAACACTCAGTTCGATAGTTATCGGTCTCGCGAACTTTGCCGATCCGACCCACTTCGTGAAAATGTTGTAAAATATATTACAATACAATGCAGTAAGGTTGAAAATTTCAGTGTCATGTGTTGATGTGTCAGTGTCACATGGGATAATGTCAGTTGGCAAAATTTTAAGAACATTGAAAATTTTGATTACAGTTCCGTAAGGGATTGTGGTAAGGGTGCGTTTACATGAACGTGTTTGTCTTGGCGATGTGGCCGCCCGGAATTTACTTGTGTCTCTTAAAATTAAACTTTCCTTAAGTAGAGGTTAAGGAAGTTTTAATTAGGAGCAGTACCTATTTAGTAACCGATTTTTTTGTTTTTCACATCCCATACGCCCAGTTGCTGAAACGTCACCACGCACTCTTAGTTTAACGACCGCTTTAATATTTTCAAAATATGCTTTTTATAATTAGCATGATATCCAGTCTTACATTTAGCTACTGCGACGTAAAAAACATGTTAGTGAACGAGCCCTAACACCCGTTTAATTTCTTTGACGTAAATAAGCAGTTGCCCAGTTACGAATTACGATGCACCGTAGTCATAGCAACAAACATGCGCGAGGGATCAGTTTTTGCTCTACGATATTCGCCTTTAGGTGGGTTGGATATTAAATTCCTTGCTGTGCAAGTTTCTGATATTACTTACGAGTAAAACCCGTCTTCAAACGATTCCCCACTCTTCATGTAATAACTAGTGTACAAATTAGAAACGCTACTTTTAATTCACCATTAAATACAGAGTGACTGATACTGAACCCGCTGTAGCAAATTCGTATATATAAGAGGTCATTTGCCAATAATTTAACCTAACTTTCTCTAGCTGAAGTTTTATAGTTTGGGAGATATATCTATTTTTAGGGTCACGTTACCCTTTGGTTACGGAACCCTATTACTACGACACAGTGTCCGTCTGTCTGTCACCACCAGGCTGTATCTCATGAACCGTGGTAGCTAAGACAGTTAAAATTTTCACAGATGATGTAAGTATTTCTGTTGCCGCTATAACAACAAATACTTGAATTGGAATAAAATAAAGGTTTAAGTAGGGCTCCCATATAAAAAGAGTGATTTATTTGGCGTTTTTGTTCGATTTTAATAATGGTAACAGGCAGACGATTGAAATATTCACAGAATATTGAGTTGTAGATTCACTTTAATCTAAATAATTAAATTAAAATATTTATAAAATAAGGCGAACGGCAAAAAATCACATTTGTAATGGAGCCCAAATGTGATTTATTGCCGTTTTAAAAACTAAAAATGGTCATAAATAGAATCGAATGTTGTATAGATTATGGTATGGAACCCTATGTGCGCGCGTTCTACTCGCACTTGGCCGGTTTTTATATATTTAAGATGAGATTTTTTCAAAATTCTTCATTTTCGTATTTAAAGGATCTTGCTTGACCAAAACTCTATAGAAACTGGGCCCACTTTGCGTCAGCATGCGTCTTTACAAAATGTTCGATAAACATTTATAAATATTTGAAAGAGTACACACAAAAAGTATTTTTGAAAAATAATCAGGGGTTTACGAGGAATTCAGTGGCAGATTAGGCATTTTGAGGTTATGATTTGTAGTTGCAGAATTAATTTTGTGATTAATTTATGAATTTTGTGATTAAGTGTTACTTTTAAACCCCTATTCGTTAGATTATTTCAAAAATACCAATGCAATTACAATTCAAAACAAGATTTTTGAAATACAAACTACAAAGACGCAATCTGGGCCCGGCTTTGGTAAATATCCTTTATTTTTTGTCATTTGTTGGTAGTCATAACCATTTGGGATCTGAATACATCGGAACTACCCTCAAACTAGGGTAAAAAATAAAATATAGGTACGCTTGAAAAACTACTACAAAATCTTGCGATCAAATTCAACCTAAAATAAATAAAAAGCTGCGGTGTTTCAATAATGTATGCTACTCAAAGTTCATTCTCTAATTCGATCACCTTCACGATCCTAAAAAAAATTCAAAAAATAGTTTAAATCGGTAGGATTTTTATTGTCAACCAAAGTAATTCTGGTCGAAAATAGTGAATGTGCCAACGAAAGGTTGAAGCGAATTTCGCAAAGTATATAGGTATTATAAAATAAATTAAGTAAGTGGTTGTAGACCGAAAAGTTCATGCGCGACCCTCCTGCGGTCGCTAGAGGTGCGGGAGGCGAGGCATGCTAGATGCCAAATGTAGGTTCAATTTCAACAAAAAATTACCTACTATATGTGCAAATCCGCTACGACTCAGTACCAGTCACCCTGTATACCTACCTGCCTACGTACCTATGTCTATTTTTTGTTACAAGTTTGGTATTATTTTAAGTTTAAATAAAACAAACTACTATGAACTATACATACTCAACTTTGTTATTTAATTTGACTAAGACGCCTAAAAGTTTTTACTTTGCCCCAGATAAAATAAAAAATCATAGCCATAAATGTTATTGTTGACGTGTTTATGAACACTTTGGTTGCTTAGTTACATTTGATTACCTCAGTTGACAAGATAATTTAGAAGATGTGTTTGTGTAGATATATTTGAAAGAAGGTTTTTAGATGATATTGACGTGTAGGATGCTTACAATAATTTGAATACTATTGTTGTGTAGATGTTTTTGGTTGTTTAAGTTGTGTAGTATTTTTTGAATAGATGGCATGCTCCTATATATCTGATGGTGTCTGTACGTCACGGTTCATCTAGCTAGTCGCAATGAAGTACAGCAGCACGTCAAGGTATACTTACATTTAAACTACGAAAACTATAGAGGCGGGCTCAACAATCAACATGTAATAGTTTAACTAGCGGCCGTCAAGTCAATCCAGCCAGTCTTAGTAAATAGGACCAGATCCAATGACTGGGATAAGGAATAAGGAATGGGATGGCGAGAAAGCAATAATCGCAAGCAACTATCATTGGAATTCCCCTTCCCCGAAACACCACCGTCCCCTCTGACATCTAGCATGCCTCGCCCCTCGCACGTGTCTCGAGAGAAAATTCGCGCACAAACTTGTCGGACTATACTCGTAACTCACGCTTGTTGATAAGGTTGATATCAGTGACGATCTTGTGGTGGTGCGACGTGAGCTTGACGACGTGCCCCTGCAGCCGCAGCCACTCGTGCTGCATGCCTTCGGTGCGCTCGCGCAGACTCTTGATCTGTTGCTCCAACTCTTCGATACGACGCTCTTGGGGCGATTTCATCTAAAAAGATAGACAGTTTTTAGGGTTCCGTAGTCCGACAAGGAACCCTTATAAAATCGTTCAGTCCTTCCGTCCTAGTCTGTCACAGCAGAATGTCTTCTACGTTTATGGACTGATTTGTATGTAACTTGGTACGAGGATACTTCACATATAGATCTGATTTTTAAAAATAGAAAAAATTAAATATACCCCTTTTTAAGGGTACCTCCCCATACATGTAAAGGGGGGGGGGGGGGGTGAATTATTTTTTTACTTTTTTGAAGCATTACCATTTGCGAGATATAGCCCGCCAAAGTCGTTTACATGGTGTCCCCCGCCTGTAATTTCTAAAGTCTTGGACCTATAAACTTCAAATCACTCACGTAAAGAAACAGGCGCGGAAACTCAAATGAAGGGAAAAGACTGAAAACTACACAGTAGACTTCAAAAAGTTTTTACTGCACGATAGTAAAACTCTTTTGTAACAACAAAGCGAGGCTAAGTAATTATTGAGTGCCCCTCGTATATATTCTGGAGTCTTGATCTATAAACTTACGTCAAATATCTCCTTAAGAGCGTTGAACTTCTTGATGATAATATCCAGCTCTCTCTGCTTCCTGGTCACCAACAGAGCCTTCTGGTCAAACTTCTCTTGCAGCTGTTCTATTTCCTTCTCTCTGCCGCTCACTTTCGCCAGGCTTTCTTCTAGGATGAGTTTGTTACGCGCTTGCTTGCTTCGGTGGACCTCGATGTCCAACATCACTTTAGCATGCTGATTCTCCATTGTCATTAGGGCTATTTCCTAGAAAAGAAATTAACAAATACATGATCACACATGTAATCATGCAGTGATTGGCTGGCTTCAGCTGAGGACAGTATTCATATAGGGTGATTGAACTTAACATGAGCTCGCAGAAATGTACTATGTAGGGTACGGTATGAATGAAACTTTAATGTTAACTTGCTATATGCGTTTAACGTATCTATTGCCGAAGTGTATACTTTACCTGCTTTCGAGACATTTCCCTCATCTTTTTAATCCCGTTTGCCATAGACTCCACTGCCTTGTCGTTCAGCAGACACTCCTGCAGGTTCTGCAGTATTTCGTTTTCCAATTTCAATTTATATTCCGTCTTGTGATCGGTCTCTTTCTCAATGCTCTTTAGTATGTTTAGCATCGTTTGATTCTCCTGTAACAGGTAAATTAATGATTGAAATACAATTTGCCCTTAACTTAAATCACTAATATTACTAATAATTATTACTTAAACTAAAATTAATAAAGTACCTACAGATTTGATCATATCTTGGTCTCGTTCTGTCATTTCAATTGATTCAGTCAGCTCACCAATTTGCGTTTCTAGAGTGATTCTTTTAGTATCCGATGTATCATCTGCAAAAAGTATTTGTATTGTAAAGTATTCACTGTTGCTGTTGTTGTTGACTTAGCTAGTGTAACCCCGGTCCACTTTTGCTAAAGAAAGGCGTTCGCGGTCAGCTGTTGAAATGCGTTTGAGAACCGAGCTTATATCCTACCAGTACCAGTCCTTCCTAACTGTATACAATAGAGGAAAGAACGATTACGTACATAGCTTGGTGGCATGTTCAATGTCGTAGACGAGCTTGTCCTTGTTCATGGCGAGCTCCTTCCCGCGGTTAATCTCCTCCATCACGACCTTCTTCGTAATCGCGAGATTGTTCAGCAGCGTGCGGTAGTTCTCTTGCAGGACCCTAACAAGTAAATAAGTTGTTTATGTGTCGGTACCGAATGTAGGTAGTGTTGGTGAGGGCTACCTGTAAAATAACTTACTTGTAATCATCCCTCACTGAGTCGTAGACTTTGTCGCGCTGTTGTATATTCACCAGCACAGAGTTCCAGAGGCTCACCAGCCTTTTCTTATCGAGCTCTAGGTCTTCAAGCTCTGCGGCATAAGCTGTCACCTGGCATTTATTTATAGTCATCAGTAAACATAAAGTTAGTTGATTTTTTTTAGTAAAGGAGGGGAAGATTTGTTATACCTTGTCATTAACTTTCTCCATCTCAACATTTTTGATTTCGAGCTGCTTTTGGAACATTTCTAACTTCGATTCCAACTTCCATACTTCATTACTCAGGCTGTAGATGATCATATCCTGAAAAAAAAACGTAATCAATATTCTCCTCCTGTCACGATTTTTAAAAACGATCTGAAAACATCGTTCCTGATTAGATTCGTTGATCATTTTTAGTTATTTGCACGACATAGTGCATTGGCCAGGCGACGGAATTTACGTGCCGCGTGTTTATCGCTTAAATAAGTTTTCGCGTGCGGTACTGGCCCCGCTGGCGGCATATTCTGCTGAAAATCAGTATCGTGACATCCTTCGTGCTGTCACGATTTATGCTGAGCAGCACACACCTTTTCGGCACACACTTGAACTAATGCTATTTACCGACCATAGGTAAGTATTCATATGATTTGCCAAATTAATGTATTTCATTTTATTACTTAAAGCAGAGCAGAGGACATTTCACACTGGCCAGCGAAAATTTTCTTTACAAAAAACAGTTTTATCCTGAAGTGCGTCTCACCAGCTCCCGTTTCTCGTCAGCCAGGGCTCGCTTTTCGGCGCGCATCTTATCGGACATGCGCTGGCTGACGGTGAGGTCTGACTCCGTCTCTTCGCGCCACGCCTCCAGTTGTCTGCAGAGCGTCGTCAGCGCTTCCAGCTCTTCGGTTGATTCGCGTTCTGTGTTATAATTAGAGGGTTATCATTTTTTAAACTGTGGACATGTGTGTGGGCTGGTCATGTCTGTCGCAGAACTGACGGGCGTTAGAGTAGGAAGGTTCTCGAATGGAGACCACGTCTCGGAAAACTTAGTGTTGGACGCCCTCTGCTAAGTGGACCGATGACCTGAGGAATGTGGCCGGTGGTGGCTGGATGCGAGAAGCGGAGGACCGTGAAAGTTGGCGCAGTTTTGGGGAGGCCTTTGTCCAGCAGCGGACTGCAATAGGCTGATATGAAAACTGTGACATTTTACAGCTTACAGCAGGTATGCTTTTGGAAAATGGTCAACAAAGCTGCCGACGAGCTTTGTTAGTGGTTAAGTATGTATAGTATATTGTAGATTGATACTATCATGTCGGCTAAATCACAGATCTCTCTCTGTTCCTATAGCTATTGTTAATTGCTGGTTACGTTATTTGTTAATTTGAACTACTAAACGTGTCGCGTGGCAGGTCATGACAATACAGTCGCACGTAAAGTATATACTCTACAGGTTAAGGTACTTTAAAGGTTTTACCGGTAATAATGTCCTGCTCCAGTTTTTCATTCGCGCGCTTGTACCTCTCGTTAGCCTCGCGCGCCCTTTCCTCGGCATCTTGTCTGTCTTTTGTTTTCTGTTTCAGCGTGTTTTCGTATTCGCCTATCAAAACCTGAAAAAATATATAGCTTTCTACAATAAAGTTCGGCAGGTCCTGCACACAAAGCGTATGTGTCTTTCGCGAATGTTTAATTAAACATATTTTTTCTTACCCTTTGTGCGTTTGTATCGTGGTCGCTGCGATAAATAGCTTCTAGGTCTTTGTCATATCCCAGTTTGCTCAGACGAAGTTCTTCTCGCTGTCAAAATAAAGCTTTTATATGAATTCCGAACAATGAAAGATGCTTGTTAAATACCGCATGATGATAGCTAGAACTTCTTTATATGTAAGTTATGTAGAGGCCGTAGACTATAAACTTTCTATCGGCCGATAGTTTGGTCAACTTTTTAATCAGTATGATGAGGTAGGAATATAAGTGCGCACACTACGAACGGCCGAAAAAGAAGTTTCTTCGGACTGATTAAACTACCTACTATAACAAGTCCGTCTTGGTGTAGTGGTTCGCGCCCCGAACTACAAAACAGGTTCAAATCTCGCAAGGGGCAAATGTTTCTATGAGGAGCACGAGAGCATTTGTACCCAAGTCATGGATGTTTAAATGTATAAAAGTAGGTATGTCTATCCGTTATCCTAGTTACCAAAGCACAAGCTCACGCTTAGTTTGGTTGGAGATAGGTAATCGGTGTAATAGTTAAAACAATTTATTTATTATTCATAACTACCGGCCGATGGAAAGTTTGTAGTCTGCCGGGAGTCTATGAATTACCAGATTCACTATCTCCTCCTCAGCGATCTGGTTCTCCTTCTCGAGGAAGTGCTTCAACGTCATCTGGAAGCGCTGCATGAGCGGGTGCGAGGACTCCAGCACCGCGGGCATGGCGCCGATGTCACAATTTTTACGCCATCTATAATAATAATATTTTTATTTCAATAACAACAAAGATTTTGCTATACCTACCTTGTTATTAGGATCCTTTATTGCTAGTAGGAGTAGTAAGGATGCTACAAATAGTATTGTGTAATAACAAAAAGTTTAGAAAAGTCGCCAATCGCGTTTTAGTCTGACTGAAGCTAGACTTCAAAGCAATGCTTCAAAAGGCTGGCAGTTTCCTACCGTATCATGCTTTACATGCACGCTTGTGGCCGCCATGTCCATTTGGTTGTAGGTAATTTGCACCTCATGAATCAGTCAGCTCGACATTCCTTATTTTATACTGAAAGTTTCTCAGCGCTTGCTTTCAACTACTGCTATTACGAAGTTTGGATCATTCCTGGCTCTAGTCAGTAAACTGAAGGCGCTGCATTCATGGTCCGTCTATAGAGTCCGGAACTCTTTCTACGTCTTTTTCATAGCCCGAAGGAAACACGCAAACGCCTAGTCAAAGCCTCAAATACTTGAAACTCCGAGCCATGAAAGTAATTGTAGACAGTCTTAAGAGAAAGATTATTATCGTGGTTCCCGAAATGTAAGCATAATAAAATCTTACTCATCAAAGACCTCCCGACCAGCTCTCTTGCACAGACACTGGTCAACGGGGCAGGCACAGCACTTACAGACGCCGTCTTCGAATTGAGGCTCGCCATCGCATTCGCATACTTGAGGTTCCTACAGCAAATAAAGGATACTTAGTAGTAAAGTCGTCATACACGTCCATAGTTATTATCTATTGCTCTAGAATCAGTACTATTGAAAACGTCCATGTGTTGGGTCCAACGCGGAAGTTCTAGGTTCTCAGGCGATAACATACAATAAGTAAAACGATCAACTGGTGATCTGATCTGATTGCCTGATATTAAAATAAAAAACCGCACGCAAGCAGACACGCATGCAACTCGAAAGCTATGCTTCATGCGTGCCTCAAAGACACATGCTTTAGTCTTCATCTGTCGGTGTAAAAGTTATGGTAGGACATAGTAGGATGTCCTCCGAGACAAATTTCGACTACAGCGGCCAATCTCAACAGAGATTAGCCAACTACGCGGGTGATAAGATAGTGCACTATAGTCCGTGCCATTTAAACTTGCACAAAAGGTTATTGACCCAACCTGTACCAAAAAATGACCAAACTTTACGACACGTGTCGCTCATCGTATAAAATAGCGATAATCCCGACCTATCGCTGATTTCATAATACCATGGCCTGTCCGAGAACGAGACAACTGTAAAACATGAAAATTTAAGTAATAGTTTCGCAATTTTGTAAATAAAACACAGATTTAGTTATTAAAATAAATTTTCTTTTAATTTACGTTTTGAAAGTCTTTAAGCAGTTACTTGGTTTTAATTTAAAAACTCGGTTAATTGACATTACTTTTACAACAAATATAAACACAATAATTAGAAATTACATTTTTTCCATAAAGAATCAAGAGTAGTTGACCATTCATAGATATTTATCATTATACAATTTTGGCTCCGAAAATGATAAAATATGACTTATTGCACTTAGCCGTTAGTGGTTTGTGTCGTCAGGGGTGCTATACCTGTACGCTATTTTTTAATGGCTTACCCGGTCGGCATAATTCGATTTTTTTAATTTACAAATTTCGGCAGTGTTCAGGTGTTATATCAGTCGTTATATTTTTTTTTTTTATCTTTATTTTATGAGCTTTTTCACTAAGTGAACATGCCGCTCAATAACATTTACAAATAATCATACGCTAAGTTCTTTTATCTAAACACTCTTTAACAATTTTATATAAATAAAAGGAATCTTTGGATAAAGGGGAAGACAAAACTTCATTACAGGCACCTAAACCATTAAGTCTACCTCCGAAATAAATACGTCTCAATACCTGGCCCCGGACACATTCTACCATAACGTGATATGCATCTTCAGGGACGTTGCATTGACTACAATTAGGAGATATAACCTTTCTCATCATAAAAGCAAACTTATTCAGTGGTATGTGACCGGAACGGAGTCTTAACAGCATCGTAATGTAATTCCGACTTAGAGCACAATCAATCCATGGAGAACTCAAGGGGTGTGGTTGAATAGTTCTATACCATATACCTTTCTCTGCCGACCTTTTATCAAAATATTCTTGCCATAATTCGTTGCAACGAATTTTAATAGAAGGAATATATTCAATGTGAAAAGGAACTACAGATAATTGTACACCATCCAGACAGGCCAGTTTTGCCAGTGTATCAACTTCATCATTACCTGAGAGCCCAATGTGAGACGGTATCCACTGAAGTATAGTCGATTTATTTTGTGTCATTAGAAAGCGAATTAATTTCAAAATGTCGTAGGCAATCGGTAGACCTCGCATTACCGAGGTACATCGAGCCAAATGCTGTAGCGAACTTTTTGAGTCTGTTAGAATGACAAACTTGTCATAATCTAATGTAGAAATGTATGACAATGCTTCGGCAATAGCGATTAGTTCCGCATGCATAATTGAAATGTTCGCATCTATTTTTAATTTTATTGAGCTTCGAGTGGTTGTGTCTAAGAAAGCAGCTCCTATACCATTAATTTGTTTTGAGCCATCAGTATAAATCGACCAAAAATTTGTATATTTGTTATTAATATATTCTGTGCATAATTTTCTTAATTCGACTACATTATATTTTCGTTTAGCCTTTTTAATCGATGGAATACTATGAATTACAGTTTTATCCAGACAAATATTATTTACCCAAGTGTCTAAGGAGAACATTCCCAATTGTTTATAATTGCTGATAGGTTTAGATTTTATATATTTATAAAGTTTAGTTAATATCGGTGTTTTCCTTGTCCATAAATTGGCCTCACAAAGACCACATAAAGTTTTTAATAGACTAGAAGTGGGGTTGTCTGTGAATGACATTGATTTTAAGCAAAAATTAGCACCTAAATACCATCTGCGTAATTCTAACGGTTGGAGGCACAGTTCACTCTCCATAACATGGATTGGAGTGCTCCTGATGAAACCGCCTATGACGCGAAGAGCTTGATTTTGATTTTTTTCTAATTTTCCTAAATTGGTCTTACAACACATATCGTAAAGAAAACTACCATAGTCTATTCGGCTTCTAATAGTAGATATGTACAGCTTCCTTAAATGCTTAGGGTGAACTCCCCAGCCTGAACCTGCCAAGACCTTAAAAATATTCATATATTTTAAAACGTTAACAGTTAGTTCATTCACATGTTTTGTCCACCTTAATGACCTGTCCAACCACATTCCCAAGTACTTCACGTTATCTACCGTTTGTAAAGGTTGATTATTTATTTGTAGATTTATTGATATTCTTTTTGAGTTTTTTGTGAATATGCATACCTTACACTTTTCAGGAGAAAATTCCAACCCTATTTCATTTATAATCCTTGTAAAAGTATCTAAAGCCGCCTGTAATGTAGTTTTGGCCTCCAGGGCCTTTAGTAACCGAGCTGTACAAGACAAAGTCATCCGCATATTGGGAGACATTAATATTAGTTAAAATGGCACACACTTCTATTGTAATAACGTTAAATAGTAAGGGCGATAATGGGTCCCCTTGTGCCAGACCCCGGCCAGTGGTTCTACTTAACACAGTGTTTTCAATTTTAATTTGTAGACAACGATTACTTAAAAAATTCCAAAGGTATTTACAGATTTTAGCACCTACGTTAAGACTATCTAATTTAGTTATAAGAGAGGTCACATTTACATTGTTATAGGCATTATTAATATCCAAAAAACATCCAACGGTAACTTGCTTTTTACAAAACCCAATTTGTATTGCCAGTCGTTATATTTTGATAAGTTTCTGTTATTTTTCTTTGTAACGTTTGTGTTTCTTTTATTTTGTTGCTGTTTTCTCCATTTTTTACTTATTATAAGTGAAGATGGAACCTGAGAAGAATAAAGAGGCCTAAAAGAATCCTCGAACCGCAAGCAGGTTAGTTTGTATAATTTACCTTTACAATATATTTTGCTATCATCGTTATTCCATTTGAACACAAGTTTGAACGATGTTTTTAAGTATAAAGTGATTTTAGAGCTCTCACACACGAACAGCAGTTTGCTGTCGACGTATGTAAATGCAGCCGACGTTAGAAGTCGGCGGCTAGTTGTCGACATGCCGTCCGTCAACGTGCTGTCGACGCATTAGCGGCTGCCGCCGGCTGATGTTGACAGCTAGCCGCGTCTGTCATTTGCAGTCGAATGCAGTTAGTCCAGGAGCTAGGACGTGCACAAAATGAGCCTAATAGAAGAAATTGATTCTGAAATGCTTATTAATGCTTTCAGAAAAGCGAGTCGTTGCTCCGCTGAAATACTTTTCCGCATGATGGTAATCAAATCAAATCAAATCAATTTATTGCAAATTAAGTGTAGCATTGGTCTTAAATAATAACAGAGAACTTTAAACTTAATTACCCTTTCAGGGTATTGCAATTTAAGTACTTATATACTAGTTAATAGAAAAATATTTGGTAGGTATTATTATAGTATACCTACCTACCTATAATTTGGTATGATGATACATAATTATGTACCTATAAGTAATATAGGAGAATAAATAACTAAAGTTAACAATAGAAAGTAGGTAGTAATTGTAGTAGGCATAGAAATTACTTTTTTGTTTTCATTTTATTTGCTTCATTTTTGCAAAAGACCCTGGCATAAGGAAAAATGCTCAGATCAAAATCCTATTTTGCAAAGAATTCTTCTAGCGAGTAAAAGCATTTAGAAATAAGGTAAGTCTTTAGTTTCTTAATAAAGAGTTTTATATTTGTTTCATTTTTTATGTTTATTGGTATTTTATTATAAATTTTTATGGTCGTATAGTGTGGGCTACAATTAAGCATTTTTATTCTTGAATATGGTAGAGAAAGGTTACTTTTGTTACGTGTATTTATACTATGGGTATCTTGATTTTTTTTAAATAGGTGCATATTTTTAACTACAAATGTCTAGTATGTATATTGATGTAAGGGATAAAATATTAAGTTTGATAAAATACGGCCTGCAACTTTGTGTATTTTTAATTTGACATATTATTCTAATGCATTTCTTTTGTAATAGAAATACATCTTCTGCGTTTACGCTGTCGCCCCACATAATAATTCCATATTTAAGCCAGGAGTAGGCATATGCGTGATAAGCTGAAAGAGCAGCTTCCGTGTTTGTACTTTTGTTTATTTCGAAGAGAGCGTATGTAAATCTAGTTAATTTTGATTTAATTTTATCTATGTGTGATTTCCAGTTAATATGGGTGTCTATATTTAAGCCTAATAAGTTGAATTCTTCTACTGTCTGTAAATTTTCATTTTGAAAGTTAATGTTTAAGTCTAAAGGTTTAGTTTTGTATGGTCGGAAATGCATTATTTTAGTTTTTTGAAGTTAATTTGTAAATTATAATTTTCAAGCCAAGAAACTACAGTATTTAGCGTGTCAATAATTATATTTTTATGGTTTGTATCTTTATTTTCCGTTTTAATCAGTAAAGAAATATCGTCAGCAAAGAGAACTGGAAGTATGGTTTCCTTACTTAGGTATTTTGGAAGGTCGTTGATGTAGAGAACAAAAAGCACGCAGCCTAATACACTCCCTTGAGGGATCGATCCGCTTAGGTGTTTGACCGCGGATTGTGCTTTTTTTATCTCGTTTGTGGTGCTGTTATAGTGTTGAATCTGTACTAATTGCGTTCTGTTGTGTAAATAAGATTGAAACCACCTGTAGGCTTGTCCACGTATTCCTGAGTTGTATAATTTTTGAAGTAATTTATCATAAGGACACGATCATATGCCTTACTCATATCAAGAAGCAGGCCTATTGATATTTTTTTATCGTTGATGTGCTGTAGGGCCGTTTGAATGTATTTGTACACTGCGAGTGTGGTCGATCTGGACTTTCTAAAGCCATTTTGACAGTCATCGAGAGTATAATACTTTTCTAAAAATGAGTAAAGCCATAGCTTTTTCGAATACTTTCGAAAATGTGGGTAACAATGCTATTGGCCTATAATTAGAAGGATCTTTTTGGTCGTCTTTTTTAAGGAGTGGTTTTATTAAAGCAATTTTAAGCTGGTCCAGAAAGTGTCCGTCTTCAAAGCTTTGGTTTATTAGAGTTGTCAGTGGGGCTACTAATTCAGTTGCACATTGAAGAGTATAGGTGGCACTTCATCAACGCCGCAACTGTGTTTATTTTTTATTTGTTTTATTATATTATAAATCTCTTTTTCATTTACAGGAGTAAGGTACATAGACGCGATAGGAGAACTTAATTTCGGATTATTTTGATTATTTTTTGTAAATTTATTGGTTATATTATTTTCGCCTACTGCAGTAAAATGGGAGTTGAGTATATTTGATATTTTTTTAGGGCATGTTATTGTCTTTTTGTTATCTACCAATTCTATGTTTTTATGTTGTTTGTGTTTTGTTTTACCCGTTTTATTATTTATAATACTCCACATTGTTTTTACTTTGTTGTCTGACCTTTTCATTTGTTCTGAGTAAAGCAAACGTTTAGATGTTTTTATGCTGCGCTTTAGGATTCTATTAAATAAGTTAAAGTATTGTCTTAGAACGTCACTTTTAATTTCATTTAGAATTGATTTTAGAACACGCTTGTGTTTGCATAACTTTTTTAGACCAGTTGTTAGCCAGCTTTTTTTTGTTATATTTTTAATTTTAATCTTTGTTAATGGGATATAATTATTTAAATTATCTGTTATCACTTTTAAGAAATCGTTGTAGTTGTCATGAATATTTTTGTTCCTATTTATAATGCAATCCCAGTCTATTGTACTTAATGAATTTTTAAACAGATCTACATTGAATTCTGTAAATAGCCTTTTTTGCATGTAGTAAATTTTGTTTTTATTTAATTCTGGTTTTGAGTTGAGTTTAACGCATGTAGCTTTATGGTCAGACAGTCCATAGTCATTTACGGTAACAGTTTGAATCAGTGGTTTGTGATTAGTAAAAATTAAATCAATGCATTTTGCTGTATTCTTCGTTACACGTGTATATTCTTGAATCAGTTGCAGTAAATTAAATTTTTTCATGAAAGTAAGAAATTCGCGTTCTTTTTTTGTTTTCTTTTTGACATCTATATTAAAATCTCCTCCTTTTATAATGTATTTATTTTGGTCTTTTGATTTAAGTTTCTGTAGCAGTTTATTCATTTGCTCATAAAATATCCCAATATTCCTATCACTTCGATATAAACCTATTATAACAGTATTTAGTTTCGGTATTTCTATAAATTCAATAATAAATTCAACAGATAGTTTAACGATATCTTTTCTTTCAATATAATCTATACTGTCCTTTATCATCATACCAACACCGCCACCTTTATGTTTTTTTCTATAAAATATTGAAGCTGTATTATAGTTCGGTATATTTATAAAATCACAAAAGTCTTTATTTCTCCGAAATTCTGACAGTATAAGTACATCGGTGTCGGAATCCGATAAAAGAAAGTGTTCAATGAGATCTATTTTATTTCCGATGCTTTGGATATTTTGGGAAACGAGAGATAGCCCATTAACGAAAGGGCTGTTGTCCATTGGCTTTGCTTCCTTCTATGCCCTTGGGTTGTTCTGAAGTAGACGGTTGTTGTGGATCCCGATTTTCATGTTTTACCGGTGGACTTGCAGCACGTATATTTTTATATTTTATGTATAATTTGTTGCTTTTTTATCACTGCGTGGTGGCCGTCTTTTCTGGCAAGTTGTTGTTTTCTCAATGCATTTCTATCTTGTAGTCTTTGTCCTTCCATGTATATTTCCACAGCTAGACCGGTGTTTTTGAATTTCCTGCTGTTTTCTGTTATATATTTTGCCATTCTTTTGCTTATTAGTTCTATCGCTATTGGTCTATTTGTTCCTTTCTTGCCAATACGTTTTATTTCTTCTATGTATGGGTTAATGTTTACTTCAAGAATCTCGGAGAAAACTTGTGATACGTGGTTGTATAAGTCATAGTTCGTTTCTCGATGTTCCTCTTTTAGTCCAAAAAGTACTATCTTCTTAGAGTTGTCCAAGTCGCATAATTGCTGTTGAATTTTTTCTATTTGGTGGTCAATCTCCTGAATTTTTACTTGTGTTGCGTTTTGTTTCGCTTTAAGAATTTATACTTCATTTTCTACATCGTGACGAAACGCTGTCATGGCTTTATTTACCTCTACTTGAATCGTACTTCTGATATCTAAGAGTATAGAACCTTTAATGGTTTCTAGTTTTATATCCAGTAATTTACTGATTTGTTCCAGTGTTGCATGTTGCTGATTTGACGTTGAGGGTTGACTGTGGAGAGTATTGTCTGTTATTTCTTCAATACTTAAATCGTTATCTGAGGTTCTGGTATTATGTTGGTGGCCTATATCTGTTCTTTGGAGATCCCTATGATCACTGTATAGAGTTAAGATAGTTTTTCACTGTACATTTATTAGAATTTCACTTCACTTCAAGTTTGAGGTGTTTCAGCACTACACTTTGTTTGAGTTCTAAAAGTTAATGAATCCTGGTTATTTTTCCGAGATAACACTTTCACTCAATATTTATAATATTAACTTTAATATTCTTGCGTTTACATGTTATAAACTCTGGTTTTTATAATTATTTAGAATTAAAATACACGGAGACCTAATGTTTACGTGGCGGTGGCGCCATCACTATCGTGGTATCTCGGCGAGAAAGTGAGTTTTATTAAAATGGTCGTCAGCTCATCAAAGACGTCTTAGACGACTTACACAGCTACTATGCATTGTCATACAAGCTAAACCGGTAAACAAAATTTCAGCTCATCGGTTTAAGATATCTGCTTTAAAATTGACTTTGATTTGAATTGAAGTATTTGTGACATAACTCATAACCCGTCTGGGTACAACACCTTGTCTTAGGTGTTAGGAGGAATGCGCCGCATAAGGCATAAGTTAGCTTCAAGCTAATTACTGTAACTTCAAGCTAAGCCATACGCAGCTTAAACACAATTCCAGTTTGATTTGAAGTTATCCTTCTCCTCGACAGGCAAACCAATGCTGTTGACGCATATCTGACCAAAATGTAACTCGTCAAAGTTTACCTATCGATCCTTCAGACTCAAAACATTCAACCTCAATAATTATAATCGAGGACTCCAATAAAACCCCTTTTCATCACAGTCGTATACCTCATGACTGAGGGTCGTAATCATTATGTGGAACGAAACACACACAACGACTTTCTTGGCAATATTTATTGGAATGGTTAGCCATTGCCTTCTCCATCTCACACACTAGCCCTAGTGTGCAGGTTTTTCCTTACGTTGTTTTCCTTCACCGTTTCACCGCTCGGTTTCACGCCTTTTTTCACGCAAAGAAAACCCAATACACCAAATTAACAGATCGGAGCAACGGAGTTAAACTCGCATGCTTATTCTCTGTAAGTCCTTTCGTTTGCTTCCCATATTGCAGGAAAGCTAAAAAAACTTAGTCCGCCATCTTTAGGAGTCCGCCATATTGGATTTGGAATGACGAAACCCTATTTATTGAGTTACTCTTAGCAAGCCCTTTCATTTGATACCAATATTGTAGGAGTACATTTAGAAGTCGACCATATTGTTTTTTAGTAACGTTACTTTATTTTTAAGTTACTCTCAGCAAGCCCCTTAATTATATACCCATATTGTAGAAATGCATTGAAAATAACGAGTCCGCCATCTTGGATGCTCCGCCATGTTGAATTAAGAATGACGTCATCCAATCTTACCATGCATTGTCATCCAAACTAAACGTGTATGCAAAATTTCAGCTCAATCGGTTTAAGATATCTGCTTCAAAATTGAGTTGCAAGATTCCACCCAAACAAACATAGTTAATTAGTTAGTTACATTGCAAACTAAATAAAAGTTTGTAAAAATAAAAGGAATTATTTCAATACGTGTGCTTTATTTTTACAACTTATTAGATCGATCTCAGTTTATGCATGGGTGCAACACGAGTCTATTTACAGCTTTCCGAATTCATTCTTATTCTACAATTTTACCAATAAAAAAATGAATTTTTGAATAATACCTACCAACTGCTCCCGCGATAATAACGCTGGATATAGAAAAAAACGCTGGATATAGAAAAATACATTTTCATTATTCATGTCCAGTTACATAAAATGTCGGCTGTCCCTCAGCATATTGCTTGTAAATTTGTAATGCAGTAGCCAAATGTTTGTAATACATGTCAATTTTTCGGGTCAAGGTCGCCTCGTACCAATAAACGTTTGTTTACACAGACTTCTGTCGCTACGCCTTGTGTTTTGGTTCGCCGCGATCCCGTATCGGCGTGCAGTGGTACAGGGGTGGCAATGACCTTTTGTGCAAGTTTAAATGTCACGGACTATAGTGTGTTTGCAACACAGGTGCACTTTCTGTTCCTTCACACTCATAATTTGGTGAGATCTTGTCATAAAAAAGTTTGGAATTTTTGAGTAATATCTCGTGTAACTAACACGGCCACGACTTTGTTTTATATAACTAAATAATAAGTAAGTAAAACCTACATTTATTTCGTATTCCTTTCTCCGCGCATATGTCAAATTCTCATACAAAATATTTTCACCCCGTAAACCTAGTTTTTATGTGGTAATCGGGGCGAAGACTGATCTTACAAATCAAAATCATTCTAAAAGTTTCAGTTTAATTAGAGTAATAACTCGTGTAACGAACACTGCTTCGTTTTATAAACATAAAGATGATATAGGGAGAGCATAAATAGGAGAGCATAAAAAAGTAGGGGAGCCCAGGATGCTAAATCGGGATTTACTCGAGCGTCGAAGAGACCTATTGGATTGCGAAGCTTAGATGATAAGAAGAAAAAAATGTCATATAATATATACACTTTCATCGGTGGGGGGAGCGGCTATAAATTTTCAAACATGTAAAAAAAACAGTTGCATGGACATACTCGAGCGTGTCAGATATTAATAGCATCCATGTCCTACGTTTTTTTGAAAACATACGTATGTTAATCTGATTGTTTCCATGATGGGGGTGGTCGCGCGTAAGGGTTGAAATCGGGAAAAAATAATAATTAATCGAGCGCGTCAGATTTTCAAAGGGGTTGTTAAGTGAACCTAAAAGAAGGCTCTTATGTAATAATCTGACGATTTGGATGTGACCTAAACTCGCGGCCATTATTAGAATGTGCAAAAAGAAATCGCTATTTTGAAATACTCGAGCGCGTCAGATTTAGATATATATGGTTCATTTATATACCCTAAACGTGCTGTCTCATAATCTGACGATTATCTGGAGGGATTCGCCTAACCTGACAATGGAAAGATTTTTTTTTGTATTTTTTCAAATCTTTTAACTAAACAAATTAAAGAGCTGAAAAAATAGCATGCAAATAAAACTGTATATATTCTTTGAAGTACAAAACTTTTATTTATGAGAAAATAAGTATAAAGTTTTTTTTTTAAAGAATTTTCATTTTAATCATCATCTTCGTCGGTAGAATCATCTTCCTCTTCTGGCTCGATTTCATCCGTGAATGAGTGAAACAATGTGGTCAAAGTTAATGGATAGTGCAAAAATGCACCTTTCAAAATATTCATCAGACGAATTCTCTTTCAAGTAAGTTTTTATTCGTGTATTAGATATTATTGTCGTATTGGAAGTTTTGTGCAGATTGCGGAAATATATATTTCATGACACATCAAAAGACCGTATCGACGGTATAAATCATTTTTTCGGTGGGGGAATTCGAGACTGGGTCGATCTGACAAGTAGCCATCACAAGCCGCCATTTTTAAATTCAAGGTCAAAATCGTGTCACGGGTTAAACTTTATCGATTATTTTTCCTTACTTCGGCTTACGGAAATCGTCAGATTATATATTATTTGTGAACGTTGAATTATTACCTTCAAAATAAATAAAAAATAGCCACGCTCGAGAAAGTCAAGATGACGTTTTTTTTTTTACAAGTTTGTAGCCCACCTACTTCTTATCGTCAATCGAAAATTGTCAGATTAGTGGAATATACACTTTTTAGCATATAACTAACTTACCCTACCTTAATATCTGACGCGCTCGAGAATTTCAGATGATCAATTTTTTTTACTAATCTGATCCTTTATCCTTGACGCGCGGCCACATATACGGGGCTAATACTTGGTGGAGGTATTTAATGGGGTACTGGGTTCCTTCCTGTATGTTAATCTGCCGCGCTTTAGTAAATCCCCAAATCCCCTCTTGGGCTCCCCTACTATATATAAGTATTAGGCATACTTATTGTAGGCATAATTTTACTTTCGGGACAAAATTCGATATCTAGCTATATCGATACTTTTTGTTTAGTTTATCGTGTATACCCCATCCTTAATTTTGACAGGAAACTTGTGTAGTTTGTGTCTCCCATCTGGCGTTGGGTGGCAAAACTATTTGATACTTAAAAGCAAGGAATAGGAGCGGCAGCCACAATTATGGACCTTAATGCATTGTAATAGGGAAAAGCATGTCAAAAAAGCGACATCTAGTAGGGAGTAGAATTACAAAATATGAAAGCACATTAGAATCAGGAAAGCACAACTTAGGATCTTATAATCTTTGTAATAAAGATGGGACTCGTTTAATCGAATTTGTGTTTTAAGCTCTTTCGTCATCGCTAAAAGTGACCAATTACAACTCAATATTTTTTGGTTTGGTTACACTGGTTTTCATACTAATAGGATGCTATTTCTACTCGTTTTTTTCTATTCTGTGGGTGAGACGGCAGTCCGACATGACCGTCGAGAGATCAGGCGCAGGACTAACAGCTTTACGTGCTTTCCGAGGCACGGGGGTGTTAACACCACCAACTTCCTGACTCCGAATCTGTCTCAGTTATTTCAAGACAGAAAAACCCAACAGTTTCGGCCCGACCCGGGATTCGAACCCAGGACCTCGTGGATAGTACCCAGCCTGCCTGCTTACTACTAGACCAACGAGGCAGTCACGTAGTAGGTACTTACATGTGGAAAAATGATCTTTTCATTCTTGAACAGGAGACAAGTTTCCTCGTGGATCACGATTTCGTGCTCGTCTCTCGGACACACGCAGCTGGGCGTCATAGGCGGCGACGTCGACGAACTGTCCTCTGTACACAGGCATTGCTGGTACGACCCACCAGATCTAGTCGATTCCGACATTGATAAACTCGATTTATTACAACACAAAGAAATTCACGTAAACTTTTACAAAAAATGCGCGTCCTTTCAAATCAAAATTCAGCTTTGTTTGTTGCTAGGCAACGATTTTTATTTATGTGTCCAAGCAACCATTTTTTCGATAAAATACTTTTTATTGAAAAACTCATTGCACTTTAAGTCGAGCATACATGCAAAATAATAAAAACTTTTTAGACTCCTTCGATCAAACTTTTCCCGCTTCTGTTCCCATGACAACCGCTGTTGTCAACAAATAGCGCCAAAATTGGTTCAAGCTGCAAAGTGAAACATTGTTTATTTATTTTGTGTAATAAATAGAAAATATAAAGATTATGGTACGTGTAAATCGTTGGTTTATCATCTTAAATACGTATTGTATGAATGTTGTTCTTCATTGGTATACGCATAATAATAAAATAGCGATGCAACTGCCGGGTATATGCGCTCTGAGGACCTAGTAGTAAATGCCATAAAATTGAATTTAATTAAAATTATTTTTATTTAAATTTAATTTTTGCATAATGATCCAATAAGAAACATATACACATCCCAATATTGATCCTACCACTGCTTTAGACAATTTTTTGTGGCCTAGTGCTGAGAAGAAGTTTAAATATCTACTTGTAAGCATACAGATAGAAGGAGCGACTTTGTTATATACTATGTAAAGTTACAGAAGTGGCTTATCTTAGGATTATGATGATTTTATACCCTAGATCCTGTCGCGCTCGAAGCCAGCGACTGACACCCGCAGCGGCACCGGCAGCAGCTCTGCCAAGAAGAGTTTCCCTGAGCTTGAAGATTTCGTGCTCAAGAGAGACTATATTGGTGCACTCACCATGTTGGAGGTAAAGTAACTAGGTATTATACATTAACTTTAATAACTTAGGTATTCCTTTTAGGGGGTGATGCTGCTACTCTAATACTTACAACAACTTTTAGTAAAGTGACCAACATCGAAATCCCAAAAAAAAATAGCAATTTAAGTATAATTACTTTTTAGGGGGTTTGTAGGTAAATTATAAAATTATCAGTATTTCGATGTTGAATCCTTTATATAAGTTTAATTTGCATTTGATTAGTAGGTACAAGCAGCCCGAAACACAATATCAGCGGAAGAAATAGATTGTTATACAAGGGACGAAAGTGACCATTCCACTCGAGAAGTTTCTCGAGAGTGGAATGGATGCTTTCAACCGAGTTAAACTATTTTGCATTTCGACTGTAAGGAAAGAAATAGTGCATTTCTTTTTTTATGTGGTGCAATCGAAGGTGCTTTCCATTTCATACTGACAGCTATGGCACATGCTCTAATCGGTCGGATCGCCATTTTAGACCGATTAAATATCTAATGACGCGTGGTCCGTCAAACAATGAACACGCCGAAGTCTGTCGCCAAAAATTGTAAAATTCACAGCTCAATGAATCGTAAAAAATGTGGAATGACGTTTCATCGGTTGGTAAATATTATTGATAAGGTTTGAAACCGAAATAACACTTGAAACCTGCTTTATTATTTTATTTTTTAATTAATTAATGTAAAACATTGCCAATCTTCTATAACTTTCACACCCAAAGCTAAAATGAAACAAAATACCGCCAGTAAATTTTTTTTGTTAAACAAAATACTTGAGTTTTTAGGTTTCCACAAAATTATGTTTGTAAAGAAAATGAGCAAAATTTATCGCAATAAACCAGGACGATGAGTTTTATAAGAAGGGAAAATATAGTGTTGTGTGTTCGTATATTTTTTCTGAATCTGATATGTAGGTATTATCTGTACTACACGTAAAGGGATGTAGATGCAAAAAGGCTGCAATTAGGCTGGTATTCGGGGCACCCAGCCTATGTATAAAATTATCAGTGTGGTGGTGTTCAACTGTCATATATCTTAGCCATCGGTTAAATCCAATGTAGTAGTTATAACGAGTACCTAGACTAAAGAAACGGTTTTTAGTTTTAGTACAGTCAGCAGTACGTCAGGTTACATGTGAGCTATAAAACAGCTTTTATTACTTAGTTAATGGGGGTGGTCTGAAAGTCAAAGTGGGGTAGTCTGACGTGAGCCGAGTGTACTTACACACCGCAAACCAGACTACGCATGTTGACCATGATACCGCTTCTATTCCCTACATGATAAAATCTGTTTTTGTAGTTCAAATGTATGCCTTGATGTACTACCGACTGTACTTAACTAGGTTACCTTATTCACCTAAATGTATTTTCATAACATCGCACTATAATAAATAACTGTAGCTAAAATAAAGACTAAAAAAGTGTTAAATAAATAGTAATTTCTGCTGGAACTCTTGTCTTTCAAACTGTGCTAACAATAAAAACAGCTGCAGAGAAATAATAACGTAATGTTCAAAGCATAAGATACATTTCAATAAAATAATTTAGTAATCCGATTATGATACTATTACACTCATTAATTAACTAAATTAATACCTGTGGCAGTAGCCTTATGCTTCATATAAATCTGTGGAACATGTTGTTGGTGTGTACTATAGTAACTATAGAATATTTTGCCTCTAAAACAATTTTGTACATTACCGTTTGTGTCATTGTCGAGCATTGAAATGTGAACCATCCCCGCATTTCAATGAGTTAGGTTGGGTAAGTTTGTAGTTTAGTGTTATTGTAGTTGTGTAGAGTGTATAAGGAAAGAATACTGACGAAAATAATTAAAATTTATACAATTAAAAATACTGAAGACGTGGCTGTATAGACTTGATCCTTTGCCTACCCAGAATTGGTGAGTTGTGTCAATATATTATTGGTTGTTGTATGACAAGTTTAAACCTGTACAGAAGAAATGTAAAAAGTATGATTATTATGAAAGTGTCTCCATTAAAAAAATACTCGTATACATAATATACCTAATTTTATGAGAAGTATTAAATAAAATATAAATCATGACTTTCATCAGTTACTTAATATCATACAAAACATGAACAAACAATCTACTCCATTACTTCTTTGTTCGTATTATTGGCTTATGAATCTTAAAGGGAATGATATTTGACATATGACACATGACAATTTTAATAGCTGAAGCCTAAGCGGCAATGTATAAACTTAGCCAGTTAAAGCTTCGTAAGGTGAATTATAACATGTGCTATGTTTGGGCTTTGATTTTGTATGGCGAAGTGCATCCTTATATATATAATAAATCAATGGATAGTTGATGCAAAAGCAATAGTATCGATAGATTATTGATAGTTGAGGCAAAAGCAATAGTATCGATATACTATCGATAGTTGAGGCAAAAGCAATAGTATCGATAGACTATCGATAGTTAGAATAGAAAATAGAATAGAAAACATTTATTTGGCACAACACACAAGATAGAGTAAAGAAAAAAAAACAAATGACAAAGATAATACTGTAACAAAAATTAAATATAAAAACTTATAAACCTCGAAAGTGTACCAAAAATGTGTAGTTGATGCAAAAGCATTAGTATCGATAAATTATCGATACTATCGACCGAGAGTATCGAAAGACTATCGATAGTATCAAAGTTCAATATTAAAATCACTATCGATAGCTGATACAGCTCTGACTATTGCAATAACTATCGACACTCTCGATAGTGGCCTTTTATTCAATAGTAGGAGTATAAAGTAGGAGGGAAAAGCTATTTTCCACCCGGCTATCTACACATGAAAGTTCAACTTTCCGAACAGGAGATGAAAACACATTTTGATTCCAGACCTCTGATCACTGTTACAGTATTCATTGTCAGTCAGGGCGCGCTTAAAACAAGTGCACCCCGATGACTACTTGGACTCTTTGCGTACCGTGTCGACACGTGATCTAAGCGAACTCGTTACATTGACACACACCGAGAGCGCATCACCGAATTTACTACAAATAAACTTTTGTGACTTGGGCCCTAACCATCAGAAACAATATCTTTCCTCCTGTCACCATGAGGCCTTTTCACCTAAGGATCTACCGGCTTTGAAAGCGAGTTTAAGCAATTCTAAAGTCGGGCAGTCTTCCGATTGCTGGCAATACAATGGATAGTTATTTTGCTGACAATAAAAGCCTTGATCTTTAATTCCACGGCACAGTTCCTACAACACGAGGGCAACACCGACGTATGGGCGGACGTTTGGGCCGCGTGGTGCTGGTTCCACCTGGGCGAGTACCGGCGCGCGCTCGACGCGTACCGGCGCGTGCGCAGCCGCGACAAGCTGGACGAGAGGGTGGCTGACCACGTAGATTTGGATATCGCTGTCTGCTACTTTTACTTAGGTCAGTTTACTGCTTGGTCCGTACTTCACTCACATTGTTTGTTGAGGATAGCGCCTATATCTATGTATCTTTATACAACAGAGCTTCAGAAACAGGTTAGTTTCCGCGCACTGTTGCACGAGTAGGCAAGGGAGACTATAAGTTGTTTCCCTTGGACCCGGGTGTCACTCGCTGCAACAGCGAGCTACAGCCAGAGAGCAGGACTGGCGGACGCAAGCTTAGGGCTTTTGCCTAAGGCCTATCCCGTTCGGTGCTTGCCTCACTGTTGACACCGGAGGACTCCGTTAGGTTTTTGGTTTAGTTCAGTTTTTAGGCAGGCCTTAGTTCCAGAACTGGAGCTTTACATAACCTCGATAAGGTTTTAAAGCACCCTGCTGCATTAAGAGTTGCAAAGTACACTGGCTGGGGGGCTAGTGTGCTCCTTTCAACTTGACCCCGGAAAAAGCGGTAGCGTGCTTGGTTAATACACTTGGACGCGGAAGGAGGCTTGTCCCAGGGAAAGCTACGAACCTTGGTGTCAGCTTAGACCGCGCTTAGGTGGCTGCTGGTAAAGCCCAAATCGGGGTAGATATACCAGGGTTCCAAGTGCGTGCGTAGAAGCCTGCCCTGGAGGTTTAGTGGGTTCGAGTCCCACATTACCCTGCTGCTCCCCCGGGCGGCAGTAGACCCTGGGGCATTCGTACCGGGTCCCCGAAAAAAATTGGTACGTTCCTGGGTTTGTTTACAATGCGTGATATATTTACCTACTAACCTCACAATGGTACAGTGTTTTTTTGTTGAGGATAGAGCTATAAAATCTCCATGGAAAAGAGCTTTAGAAAACAGAGTATTAGTGGTATTGCTCAAAGTGGTAAGTATATTTAGTTAACAGCCGAGTAAGTAAGAGAGTATGTAGTTTAGTTTATTTAATTTTTAAAGTGTCTCTAAGTTTTTAAATGTGATTCTTCGAGCAAGGCATTCTTTGGTGATTTGCTAGGCAATTTCCAAAATAATATATCTTTTTAATCAACATTTGTATCTTTGTACCTTAAAGTAATATTTTTATAGAAAAGGCACCTCAGAGAGCGATATACTTATAGGGATAATTGAGGTTAAAACATTAGAGACCACGCAAATCACAAAACACCCTACAAAAATTATTTGATTTTATCTTCACTTTCTGAAATAAGTAGTTTAATGTTACTTAACTGCGTCATTTTAAGTTTGATTAAAAGAGTTAAAGGTAAAAGTGAAATTCTCAGCCAACTCTTGTATAGTCGGTACATGCTACTTACAAAAATTGTTTTCACGTTTCTGCAGGTATGTACACGGAATCCAAAGAAGCGGCTGAAGATGCACCCAAATGCGCGCTCAAAGTGAGTAACATACGCTATTTTTGTCATACGCAGTTAACTGACAAGACAGGAGAAAAATTACTGACTGCACACTATCTCTTCAGACGCGTCTGACGTTCCACCTCGCTCACAAGCTTGGCGACGAGGAAGCGCTGATGCAGGCTCACGCGGCGCTGCGAGACGTGCCCGAAGACCAGCTGTGTCTTGCCTCTGTGCACTACCTGAGGGCTCATTACCAAGAAGCCATTGATGTTTACAAGAAACTGCTGTTGGATAGACGGTATGTTGTTTAGCCTGCTTCGTTGGTCTAGTGGTCAGCACACTATCCACGAGTTCTAGGGTTCGAATCCCGGGTCGGGCCGAAAGTGTTGGGTTTTTCTGTATTAAAATAACTCAGACACAGCTCCTGAGTCAGGAAGTTGGTGGTAATAACACCCCCGTGCCTCGGAAAGCACGTTGAGCCGATGGTCCTGCCTGATCTCTCCACGGTCATAACGGACTGCCGTCTCACCGAATTATGAGAGTGAAGGAACAGAGAGTGCACCTGTGTATTGCGCACACACTTGTGTACTATAATATTTCCCGTGCAGTTATAAGTGCAGGCTAATATCTGTTGGGTTTGGCCACTGTAGTTGAAATTTGGCTAGGAGGACATTATGTTATTTATCCGACATGACTGGAGAGAGATCAGACTCACCTAACTTCAAGACTGAAGAAACAGAACAGGCGTATATATCTCCCCGCGTTATTTGCTAAATCTCAGTTGAGATTAGCCGCCGTGATCGAAATTCAACTAGGAGATCATCATTATTATATTGTTAATATATAAGTAATTATTTTTATAACATAAACAATTATTTTGCAAGTTTTTACGAAATCAAATTGAATTTCGCTCACAAAAATTAATCGACTGTGTCATCCGGTGGGACTCGAACCCCTAGGGACTTCCCTTCGCTATCCCGGCGAGTGCTCTTACCAACATAGAGTGCACCTGTGTATTGCGCACATACTTGTGCACTATAATATGTCCTGTGCAGTTGGCTAATCTCTGTTGAGATAGGCCGCCGTGGTCGAAATTCGGCTAGGAGGACATTATTGTTAATGTCCGGTTTCTTTATTCATTTTGAGAAAAACTGTCGTTAAACTACCTCATGAACTGGCCATAAGTCAATAATGTACAGTGTGCAAATGATGCATATTGGATTAAATAATTATTTCTGATACTTTGTTGTGATACTTGCATTTTCAGATTTAAAAGATATGAAAGAGACGATATGGACTGGATAAAAGTATTAGGTCATACTGCTGGGTATATTTCTTTCATTTATGTAGTACTATATGTGTAAATATCTTTTTGTTTTTGAGACAATATAGTTGAGATAGTATAAATTAACTCTAGTATGATTGTAGACATCTCTTATCGTACTGGTAGTTGTAATTTGTATGTAGGAAGTACTTACTACTTTTAATTTATGAAATACACTTGGGAGCAAAGAAATCAAGCCACATTTACCCGTTCATGACTTGAGTAAACTACGGTCATTATGTTGAAACTTCATAGTAATAAAAAATGTCAAGGAACTACCTACACCCTTACAATACCCACTCAAAACACGGGGAATACAATAATATATTATATTGTGCCAACAAACACACAATTACCTATTCCTAAACTAAGCGTGATTGATAGGATACTTTTATAAACATCCATGACTTAGGTACAAGCTCGTGCTCAACCTGCAACCTCTGGTGTTGTAGTCCGGAGCGCCAACCACTACACCAAGACGGTCCTCGGTCGAATAAACAAATGTTGCTCGATTTCTTTGCACCCAAGTGTAGTTAAGATTATTTATTTTTACAACCAACTTGATTCTAAGGAACCATTATGCTCGTATCACTGTTGCACAATAAAATTGATTCCCAGGAACTACATGGCCTTGAATGTGTACGTAGCACTCTGCTACTACAAGCTGGACTACTACGATGTATCCCAAGAAGTGCTTGGGGTGTACCTGGCGAATCACCCCACTTCCACAGTCGCTGGGAATCTAAAGGCTTGCAATTTGTTCAGG
Source organism: Pyrausta nigrata (assembly GCA_949316185.1). NCBI lineage: Eukaryota > Metazoa > Arthropoda > Insecta > Lepidoptera > Crambidae > Pyrausta > Pyrausta nigrata. The sequence goes on from OX438943.1 coordinate 4,821,637, forward strand.
TTTGTTTCATCATGATCATCTTTCGAAGCGATATGTCAATTTTCCAAGCTTTTCTTCGATCGTTTAATTTTAAATGTCTGTTATGCTTTGATTTTAGGGTTTATCAGGATGACTGTAATAATTCGTTGTTATTGTAGGTATGAGTGGTCCTCCGCGATTGCTCGCACGCAACTGAGGAATTTCTCATATAAAATTTCATCCTCAATTTTTACCAGGTAAAAAGGTAGCCTGTGTACTTCCCAGGGTCTCTCTTTATTTCTACTCACCTGTTACCAAATTCATCTAAATCAGCTTAGCGGTTAAGCGTAAAGTGGTAATGGACAGACACAATAGCACACTTTATAAAAAATAAAATAAATCATTTCGTTTTAAATCAAATTATTTAATTGATACAGATAATAATTATAATGCATAATTAACACATATATTTTTACCCTACTGCGGAAGAAGGGTTATGTATTTCGAGAGTATTCCCTTACTTGCATACACCATTTTTGTAATTACCTATATTGTTACCTGAGGTATACCTGTCTAGCAATGTCGTGTTCACCTATAATTGGGTTGCATACCAGATGCAACTCCGTTTAGATTAAGTGTGCCAGTCAATGTTTGTATGTAACCTGTTAGTGTTCCAAAATAAATAAAGAAATGAGAGTATGTATGTATAATTGTTTGGCACGCTCTACAGTCCAAAACGCTGGACAGTTTTTGACATTTGTCAAAATTGTGAGAGTGCCATTATGCTATATACAGGCTATACAGAGTGTGGCGTAAATAGTGGTCCAAAGCAAAGGTGTGGATACACTGTACACTGAAGCACCACATACCAGTATTTAAAAAAAAATTATGTACAGGGTTTTCAAAAAAAAATTTTTTTAAAATTTTTTTAGAAATCGTTACCTTGCCTTACAAATTTGGTTATAATTTCCAAAAATGACGGTTTTTTTTATCCATTTTTTTTATTATTATTGCTGATCACTTGTGCTTAGTACTCCATTCGTTTTTTTTTTTACAAACTGAATTTAATAAAAAAAATTAAGTTTCTTTCAAAATTCAATACTCACTGCTAGCAAATCGTTTGACTTTCAATGCTTTTGGTGCAAAAAAAATGTACCACACTGTCAGTGCCCATTGTTTAAAAAAAATGCCCATCTTTTGCAGATTCTAAAATGGTGCAACAATAAGTGTTACGACTTACAGGAAAAAAGTTATTGCTTTTCGAAACAAAAAGGAGCCCAATTCAGAAAAACAATTTATTTGAAGTTCAAGGGTTTACAAGGGTTGTAATTTTTTTCTGTGTGGTCCAAAGCAAAGGTGTGGATACACTGTACACTGAAGCACCACATACCAGTATTTAAAAAAAAAAATATGTACAGGGTTTTCAAAAAAAATTTTTTTTTTAATTTTTTCAGAAATCGTTACCTTGCCTTACAAATTTGGTTATAATTTCCAAAAATGACGGTTTTTTTTTATCCATTTTTTTTATTATTATTGCTGATCACTTGTACTTAGTACTCCATTCGCTTTTTTTTTTTACAAACTGAATTTAATAAAAAAAACCCTGAAAACCCTGAAAACCCTGTACATATTTTTTTTTTAAATACTGGTATGTGGTGCTTCAGTGTACAGTGTATCCACACCTTTGCGTTGGACCACACAGAAAAAAATTACAACCCTTGTAAACCCTTGAACTTCAAATAAATTGTTTTTCTGAATTGGGCTCCTTTTTGTTTCGAAAAGCAATAACTTTTTTCCTGTAAGTCGTAACACTTATTGTTGCACCATTTTAGAATCTGCAAAAGATGGGCATTTTTTTTAAACAATGGGCACTGACAGTGTGGTACATTTTTTTTGCACCAAAAGCATTGAAAGTCAAACGATTTGCTAGCAGTGAGTATTGAATTTTGAAAGAAACTTAATTTTTTTTATTAAATTCAGTTTGTAAAAAAAAAAACGAATGGAGTACTAAGTACAAGTGATCAGCAATAATAATAAAAAAAATGGATAAAAAAAAACCGTCATTTTTGGAAATTATAACCAAATTTGTAAGGCAAGGTAACGATTTCTAAAAAAATTAAAAAATTTTTTTTTTTTTTGAAAACCCTGTACATAATTTTTTTTTAAATACTGGTATGTGGTGCTTCAGTGTACAGTGTATCCACACCTTTGCTTTGGACCACTATTTACGCCACACCCTGTATACATTTGAAAAATGGCGCCCGCAAATGGACATAAAGGAAGGAGGGGGAATTGATTTTTTCCTTACCATAGCAATATAGGTATCATTTCAAAAATATAATAGATAGATAGATAGATAGACACTCTTTATTGCACACCACACACAGTATCAATTTACATAAATGTTCATAGAGAATGGTACAATTTAGGCGGTCTTATTGCTGAAAGCAATTTCTAATAATAATATTTTTTTTTAGCAATTTATAATAATTTTTGCAGTCTGGTGTTTTGTTTTTCTGTAATTATGTTTGCTTGTTTTCTACAATAAATATTTTTTATCTATCCACTATGTTGATGTTTTCCTAGGTTATACAATGGTAAAGCAGCAGAAACTGAGTTGAAGCAGATATCCTCTGATCAGCACACTTTTGGCCAAGACCTGGTGAAGCACAATCTGGTTGTGTTCAAAAATGGCGAGGGCGCATTGAAGGTATTGAAAATATTTCTTGCGTACTCTTTTAAACTAAAAATAAGGCGAGTTCGCTACGATTAACTTAAAGGTAATATGCTGCCTCTACTACCTGCAGTCATACTTAGTAATAATTGACGACCGTATTGGTGTTATTTGCGCCCCCATAAGACAGGCATACCTAGTTTGGGGACTACCAGTAATCATTGCTTATTGCAGGGCTACACTACATAAATAAATGCTACTCAAAATAGGTCTAACTCTAGATAATACCTGCAAAGCCCGTGGGGAAGACATGAAGCAAACCGAATGGGCCTTCTGTGAATGGCTTACCCAGACTCCGAAGACTAGGCTCTTCAATCAGACCTAAATCGTGGTGCAATTTATTTTAAAAATCTTCAAGGAATACTGAAGAGGAAAGGTTACCCAGACTCCGAAGACTAGGCTCTTCAATCAGACCTAAATCGTGGTGCAATTTATTTTAAAAATCTTCAAGGAATACTGAAGAGGAAAGGTATTGGAGACACAAAAGATCTTATTGGGTAGAGGTAATCCGTGGGTTAGAGTCTTAAAGATTAAGAGGATAGTCACTAACTAATAGTTTTTACAACAAGTTTGACTTCTGATCATACAGGTACTGCCAGAATTGGTAGACGTGGTACCCGAAGCTCGGCTTAACCTGGCCGGTTACCGGCTGCGGAACAGGGAGCCGCTCGAAGCCAGGGCTCTGCTGGAGCCCCTGCAGGCCACCTCGCCTCTGCATTATATTCTGCGGGCAGTTGTTGCCGTTCGACTGTATAACGAAACTGGTGAAGTAAGTACACACTGCCGCACATCAGAATACTTTGACCTTGAGGCCACCCCTATTACCTACGTAATAAAAGCTGTTTTCATACGTCAAATGGGTAACCTGACGTGCTGCCGACCGTACCAAACTACACATAATCCATACTAATATTATAAATGCGAAAGTGTGTCTGTCTGTCTGTTACCTCTTGATGCTTAAACTACTGAACCGATTGAGATGAGATTTGGTGTGGAGACAGTTCGAGACCCTGGAAAGGACATAGGCTTCATTTTGTCACGATATAAAAACATCAAAGGGGCGAAATGAGGGATGAAAGATTATATGGAAAATACAACTCTTGCGGGCGAAGTCTCGCGGAACCACTAGTAACTACAGAAGTCTTTGAAATGCGTTATCTAAAATACGTCATTCATTTCTACTTTAATACCCCCGTTATTAGTATGTACCTAGTGCTGGGTAAGGTGAGTGTTAAACTTTTGTGCTCTTCTTCTTCATCTTCAGAGATCTAATTAGAATTATTTTAAAATTAAAACAATAATTTAGCTTATGACGTAATATTTAGCACAAATATTATAATACACTAGTGTAATAGTAATAATAAGCACTTTACATTGTGCCAAAAGAATATTTTGCCACGACCGACACTGATTTTCGGAAAACCAGCGGGAATAATCGGGAAAAGTGCCAGACATAACCTATCATACTCGTAAATCTATGGTAGGTATGCATGTGTAGTGTGGATGGATCTGTATAATCTTTAGGTGCTACTACCGTTATCTATGTACGAGAATACTAAGCGAGGGATGTGTTTGTTAAGAACTCCGGTAATTCGTTTTCACAGGAGCTGTGCTGCTCTTAACAAACACTTAAATGTTGATTTTTCCCAAAGGAGGAGCAAATGAAGCTGGCCCAGCAAAGTTTCCACCTAGTGGGCAGCTCCGCCACGGAATGCGACACGATCCCAGGGCGGCAGTGCATGGCATCATCGTACTTCCTCGCCGCGCAATTCGAGGAGGTGCTGGTGTACCTCAACTCGATCAAGAGCTTCTTCGTCAGCGACGACACATTCACCTTCAACTACGCCCAGGTTAAGACACTTAATAGAGTCTTTGTTCCTCCAAGTTTCTCGGCACACAGGGCAGGGCCCTGATACCCATAGCTAAAAATACAGTCAAAGACGTCAAAAATTGTATTACCAAAAAATTAGTTTTTCATTTTGCGCCAACAAATATGACAAAGAAAAAACGTCAACGAATAGCAATGATATCGATATTGAGTGAAATAGAATATGAGAACAGAGATGAAAACTTATGTGGCTACAGTACTTCTTCAAAAACTACCTTATCAGACCAAATACTTTCGTGTATTTTTTCTTCTCCTGCAAATTCTCAGCAACTGATTTTATCTCAGGGAATACTTAGAAATTAACCGAATGTCTCAATAGTCAGTAAATACATAGATCAACAGATCATATATAGGAGATTAGCTTGCGTTGTCTTGTCAACAGTGACGAAAATGTTACTGATTAACTTTACTTTTAAACTCGCGCTAATACTCTGCATGCTAACACCTAAGCCAAGCATCAAATTGTATTTTAATCCAAGTCTCTTGTGGGTGCTCTCTTAGGCAAAAGTAGCGACGGGCTTTTACCGCGAGGCCGAGGAGTGTCTCCTGGGCATTCAGGACGAAGGCATCCGTAGCTCGTACACGTACCAGGCCTGCCTGTGTCGCTGCCACGTCATGAACCGCGACGCGAGCCTGGCATGGGAGATATGCGTCAAGGTACGGTATTAACTCCTTCTCTTGAACTTTCCCTGAATACTTATGAACGTCAACGTTTGAGGGAAGAAAGGAATGAAATAATTTACAGGACTTGTTAAGAGAGATTCTCGTCTAATGAAGGGTTAGGTTGTAGTAGTGTGTGTAGGTGTGTGGTGTAGGTTATTTTCACATGTTTTCTATTACTATTTTCTCCCACATACACTTTGACTATACTTTACCTACAATTACCGTCTCCAATTACCTTATTAAATTATCAGTCTTATATCAACAAAGCTTTTTTTATCTCACCTGTTCGGAAATTTGAACGTTGTTGTTGAAAGTTGAGTTAGTAGGAGGGAAAAACTATTTATAGTTTTTCCCTCCTACTTTATACTCCTACTATTGAATAAAAGGCCACTATCGAGAGTATCGATAGCTATTGCAATAGTCAGAGTTCAATATTAAAATCACTATCGATAGCTGATAGCTATCGATAGTGATTTTAATATTGAACTTTGATACTATCGATAGTATCGATAGTATTGCTATGTGTCGATAGTATTAATACTAACGGAGCTATCGATACTATCATTACTATCGGTAGACTATCGATATTCTAGCGATACTATTGCTTTTACCTAGGCTATCGATAGTCTATGGATACTATCGATATTTTATGGATACTATTGCTTTTGCCTCAACTATCGATACTATAGACTATTGCTTTTGCCTAGACTATCGATATTCGATAGTCTAAAGATACTATCGATATTATTGCTCATGCTTCAACTATCGATAGTCAATCGATACTTTTGCCTTAACTATCGATAGTCCATCGATACTATTGCTTTTGCCTCAACTATCAATAGTCTATCGATACTATTGCTTTTGTCTCAACCATCAAGTCAAAGTCAAAAATTCTTTATTCAATTTAGGACACAAAATGCCACTTATGAACGTCAAAATATCAATCAATTATGGCCCATATGGGGCAGAACATGTCTCCTTATCTTTTGGGCCCTACTAGCGCTTCGAGACAAGACACAGACAATCTGGCAAGTGCTGAGAAGAAACGCCGGAACAAACTCAGTTACCACTAGCTGCCACAAAAATAAAACAAATCAAAATAAACAGGTAGGTACATCAGTTTGGTGCAGGCTGGACTGTCCATACATTCTCGTCATTAAGATAGTCTTGAATTTTATAATACCCCTTCGACATTAGAGTAGTTTTGACATGTAACTTAAATTTATTAATAGGTAGTTCGATAACATTATGAGGTATTTTATTGAAAAATTTGACACAATTTCCCAAGAATGAATTAATTGTTTTGGCTAATCTGAAGTTTGGAATGACAAGTTTGTTTTTATTTCTTGTGTTATACGAATGAATATCACTTTTTTTTATAACAAGATCTAAATTTTTGCGTACGTACATTATATTATCAAATATGTATTGAGAAGCGACAGTGAGGATGTTAATTTTTTTAAAGAATTCTCTCAGGGATTCGCGGGGACTAAGTTTGTAAATGGCACGAATGGCTCTTTTCTGTAAAATAAAGATGGTATCTATGTCCGCAGCAGAACCCCACAAGAGAAGACCATAAGACATTATACTGTGAAAGTAACTAAAATACACAAGCCTTGCTGTTTCAACATCAGTCAAATGTCTAATTTTTCTAACCGCAAAGGCAGCTGAAGCAAGTCTCCCAGCCAGAGCGTCAACATGTGGTCCCCACTGCAACTTCGAACCCAATGTAATGCCCAGAAAAAACAGTGGAGTTTGATAAATGTAATTTTTCACCGTTGAGTAGGATTTCTGTGTTAGCTTGCTTCACGTTAGGTATGGTGAATTTAATACATTTAGTCTTTTTTGTTTTAAGAAGCAAGTTATTGCTAGTGAACCAATTTAATACCTTAGAGAGAGCTCCGCTTACATTATCAAATGATTCTTCGCCTCTTCTTGATTTGAAGACTAAAGAAGTATCATCAGCAAACAGAACTATCTCACAGGAGTCTTTGGCATAAAAAGGAAGGTCATTAATATAGATAAAAAATAACAAAGGTCTCAATATTGAGCCCTGGGGCACTCCCATTTGAAGCGGGGCACCTGACGAGTTAGTACCATTAACGTTTACTGTTTGTAGTCTGCCTGAGAGGTAAGAATTCAACATTTTAGACGCGTTATTAGATACACCGTAATGTTCAAGCTTAATAATGAGTGTTTGGCGATTGACACAATCAAATGCCTTCGACAAGTCACAGAATACACCAATCGCATCGTGTTAATCTTCATAAGCATCCAAAATGTGTTTGACGAGTGCCACCCCAGCATCTGTTGTATTTCTACCTTTGGAAAAACCAAACTGTTTCTCGTGCAGTAAATTGTTAAGTTTAAAATGAGAGAGCAATTGATTAAATATAATTTTTTCAAAAATTTTGCTAAATGCAGGTAGAATGGAAATTGGCCTGATTTCTCCTGACTTAAATAAAGGTATTATCTTACTATATTTCATTAAAGTGGGAAATTGACCTTGATCAATACATTCGTTGAATATATGTGCTAAGTGAGATGCTATGAGAGGTATCCTCAGTTCTTTTTTGTTTTAATTCCTTGAAAGTTTTTACTATCATTAAAGGATCATCGATAGTCTATCGATACTATCGATATTTTATTGACACTATTGCTTTTGCCTCAACTATCGATAGTCTATCGATACTATTGCTTTTGCCTCAACTATCGAAATTCTATCAATACTATCGATATTCTATCGATACTATTGTTTTTGCCTCAACTATTGAGTCTATCGATACACTATTTCTTTCCTCACAGTCGACATAAAAAATAGTATGTTTAACTCGGTTGAAAGCACCCATTCCACTCTCGAGCTATTGGCGAGAGAAACTTATCGAGTGGAATGTCCACTTTCGGCCCTTGTATAACAATCTACTATTTCATATGCATTGGTAGTATTTACCAATGCATATGAAAAAACAGATGTTTAAGTTCCTGAAAGCAAAGTAGTTTGTTAGTGACTGAAATCTGTGCTTGTATCGTTGTAACAGTCTGCTGGAACACCCGATAACTTCGCGCTTCTCCAACTTGTGGCCAATGACAGCTACCGCATGGGGCAGTTCTTAGTGGCTGCCAAAGCCTTCCACATGCTAGACAGGTATGTATCAGGCGTTCCGTTATCTTTCGAGCCTTCAATTTATTTGAAACGGTTTACCACTTCAATGCCCGCGCAAATGTCGATTTTTCCATCCAATTTCTAACACCTTTTTCAGTGAAAAGTTTTAACATTCTAAAGGATATTCGCGCGCCATAATAATTATTATGAATTGCACTTTTCAGTTGATCGTTACGCACATATCGCACGTGCGTATTTTCCTGCGAATGAGTTATTATCCACGTGCACAATTAGCTTATAAACAGCGGATAGATTATAATACCTGTGGCAGATATGTAAAGAAAAAATTAAATCTTGCATAGATTGATTATGTTACTGACTCTGAGTCGCAAATCTTTCCAATGTAACCCTGTATACTTACCCAATTTAATCTAAATCGTTACCATCGAGCCTGGACCAGATCTGTGTAACTCCCCGCGTAGGTAGCAAAAACGTACTGACGCGCGCGACCCACTGCAATGGGCTAATCAACTTGGCTCGTTTTTTTCACCGGCGGCGCGCAGCACTACGTTGCTGGCTGGATAAGCATAAATAAAGTGGTAGAAAGGTGCGCTGGATGGCGTTAGTAGCTTCTTGTAGCACTTGTAGCAGTCAACCCTATCGCGTCGCATGATAGTAAGTACGCTACTGAACGGTTTAGTGTATTATGAATAATATTCCAGAGTTATAAGAATGAATTTATTTAGCAATGGAGTTCTGTAGGTGTCAAAACGAAAATGACGTGCTTGACTTTGAAGCGAACTAAATTACACCATATCCTTGACGACATTGAGTAGATATTTCTTTGAATTTCATTGCAAAGTCAAACTTCTGTACGGAGTACTAGTACTTATTCTGTGCCTGGACATGGTTGTGTGTTAATATTTTCGACGTCCAGACTGGACGGTGGTCCTGAGATGTGGGAGGGGCTCCGCGGCGCCGTGTGCGGCTGCGCGCAGGCCGCGGCCGCCGGGAGGCCGCACGCCGCCGCCGAGCTGAGGGACGCTTTGTCGCTGCTTAGAGGTAACTTAACTCATTTTTAAACTTAAAATAATCATTAACCCCCTTACTTATAATGATTTTGACATTGTTGTAGTTCTCCAAATAAAAATATTTTTTGTTATAAAAAGAAAACTTGGCTGGGACACCACTTTGGCAATACTTATATAATTTGGGTGTGGCGGTGATTGGTGGATAATGAAGACTTCTTTGTAATACTCACTAATTATGATTTTGACATAGCTATAGCACTTGATTATACAGGTTGTCCCAAAAAGAGCGTGCCAGACTGAACACTGGAGATAGCTTAGTCATGCACCTTTCAGATTAACTTAAAATAACACGACTCTTGCAAAAAAGTGGCACTATCTTCCAAACCATGAGACTTATATTAGAGCCATGATATTTTTATTTAAAAGGTCTATGGCAAAGCTAAGTATCTCCACTGTCAGTCTGGCACGCTCTTTTTGGGATATGAGACTTTCTGTATAGGTACGAGTATGAGGCGGCTAATTTGTAATGTTTGTCTCCAATATGTTATGCCACCTATCTGTCATTAATTCCAAACTAGCCTTCTATAAATTTGTATATTTAATGAAGTGTTGTGGTAATGTCAAATTCATCATTATTATGGGGGTAAATATTTATTCGGCATCACATCACTTACAATATCGAGTCAATGACGCGTGTGTTTAGTGATTCAGTTTTGTTAGTATTTTGTACGTGTATGTTGGTATTATTGGCTAACGTTAAGTACCTAATTGATTTGTTGCCAGAAATAAATAAAAAATACTTCCATTATTACATTTACGTTTTTAAAAAGCATTTGCACAAAAAAAATGTCAATTCAAGAGTTGTTAACTCGAGATTCCAACAAATTTCTTGTCACTTTTGCGTGAATTGAACCCCTATCTTTCGCCATCGATCCCCAGAGCGATTTGATATTTCTTACAAATAATTTACTCTTAAAGATATTTGGCCGCATTTCAACATTTAATTAATAAAAAAATGCTACTATTATGGTATTGCCACCAGGGCCTCGAGCCCACCCCCGGGCGGACCACATTCTGCGTCCCATCACGCGGTGGGCGCAGCAGAATCGGATACCGGTATGATCCGAAGGCTGTAAGCTGAGCTGAGAAGACTCCTCGCGAATTATAGTACATATGTCACCAAGTAAGTGTGGTTTAACTATAAAATTATTGAATAATTACAATGTTATATTCATTTTTATATGGTGTTTTCGAATTTCCTTATTCTTCAATTTCAATTTCATTTATTCGGTCAGATTGTACTCGTACAATCTGTTAATAATCTATCATGATGATAAGTTATATTCAAAATATTTTTTTAAATACATGTCTTATTTTTACTTCTAATCTAAGTACAATAAATTAATTGAATTCATATTTTTTATCAAAATTCCTATTTGATTCCTATTTTTAGATAGCGATATCCTTCCTTCCTTTCCTTACTCGAATCCTTTTCAAAAACTCAAGAAAACCAAAGAGTGTTACGTCATGATCATTTTTCTTTTGCTGAATAACAATGCAATTTGATGCCATTCATCTTAGACATATTAGTTACGCTAGGTGGAATCTGGAAACCGTCCAAAAATACACCACACTAAATGAAATTTGGTTAAAGAACCTAATCCACCCACCGAATGTGCCTATGATGATGAAACAAACTAAACACAGCAATAAAACATCCAACTTTGTGTCTTCAAAATGGCAAAGCAAAATAACCTGACAAATCACCTTGTCTAAACCAAAGACCATATTAACGTTGATTGACGAAGCAGGAGGTCAATATAGATGTCCATACATCTTCAATATTCATTAAATAGATGTGTCCAATAAAGCACTTTAACATCTTGTTAATAAGGGATAAAATCCTGTAAGTCACATTTTAAAATGCAGGTAACTGATTCCTATTGCCAATTTCGTTCTCAATAGTTTTGTGACACCATGAGGAATATGCGATTTATACTTATAAAGCTAAAAAATGTCTGCAACTTTAATCGATCGGCTTCTAAAAGCTTTTCCTACCTGCTCTACCTTACTTAGGTAAAGAAATATACCTTACTTAGCTTAAGAATTATACTAGCACGTATTTACCTGCTAGTACTTGTCAAACAGCTATATAGCTGTTTTATCTACTGAACTGCCTATTTTTTAACTTCTAAATAATAATATTCATTTATAAACTTCAATTAATTAAATTATACATTTATCGTAGTTAGTCGTTGGCATTATGGGCCTTGTCCTATTACAATGAAGAAATCCCAACTAAGTATACCTATTAATTCTGATATTATTTTTGTGTTCTAAAATATCAATTCGTTGAATTCAAGATATTTTTGAATTATAAAGGCAATGGGGACAAGCTTATTTCTGAATGAGTAAAAATCCATCGGCCTTAACTTATTTGTGAGTGTGTTTTAAAGGAAAACGTTGATCTAACCAGTCGTCAATCTTGTTGCGGACATTGCTTAATACTCGATGTATGCTTGAACCTATTAGTAACTAAGTATACGAGTGTCCTTCCACGTCCGCTTACATTTCTTAGTAAGGGTACATGTTTGAATATGTAGGTATAACTCCGCAAGTTGGCTGCTATGACTTACTTATATCGGGTCTAGTACATTAATATTTACTTGTTTGCCTTGCTTCAAGCTTTTGGTAAAAGTACTCTTTTTAAGCCGCTAAATAAAACTTCGCATAAAACCGCAAAAATTGCATTTATTTTTTTATTAAAACTATACATTATATTTACATTACATACGTAATACAACGCGTCAAGATCAAGTCCGTAGGCAACAGTCAAAGCAGTTCGAAATAAATAAACAATAATTTATATCCATGTGTTCGTGCGAGGTCCGGTGACTGAGCTGTATTGAGTATGAGGTCTGTCATTCTTATCATGCTAATAATACTATCTTCCCACCTATACAGTGCTAGTTTCAAAAATAAGGACCCTAAAATATTCCAAATTCCTATCTGGAATTGACAAGGTCCGTGTGTGTTTCCCGGGCTCTGTACCTCAGTGGTCAATACAGCTGGAGTGTCGGTGCGAGGTGTTTAGCCCCAGGGGTGGCCAGCGACGGGGAGGGTGTACCGCGCGACCGGGGCAGCAACGGCGACCTGCGCCGGCGCAATCACCTTCGCCACTGGCGCTACGGCTACAGGGGCCTAGGGAAAACATTGTGTTTCATTTAAAACTCTTATTATGGTACAAAGATACTACCACTACATAGTAAGTACTAGTATTAACTGAGTAGTCATCATTCATTTGTCATAAAAATAAAAATGAATGCCAATTAGACCCAAGACCTAATTATAAATCCGTCACATAATTTTGACTTGAAAGCACATGATTGATTACCACGAGTTCAAATTAAATTACAAATCGTCGTATGGCCAGTGCGTCCTCTTAGCCATAGCATTGAATCCATTAATCTTATCAGCTGTATACGAGATCCTCCTGTGGTAGCAACCAGACTTTAGGAGCTGAGAGCCATACTACTCCTCCACCTCCATCATGCTACTTCTCCACCTGGTTACATTTAGTTTAAAAGAAGGAAAACTGAACCCATGAACAGCGCCCGTCCTCTTACCCACAGTAATAAATCCATCTTGTCAGCCATGTAAGTGACCCTCCTGAGGTGTCTCTTAGACTTTATGAGCCGAGCGCCATTCGTTCTGCTACTTCTCCACTTGTTACCATCACTTAAAATATCGTCAAGGTAAAACTCACCCCATGAGCAGCGCCCGTCCTCTCTACCACAGCGTTGAATCCATTGATCTTGTCAGCCGTGTAAGTGACTCTCCTGAGGTGGCCGTCAGGCTCCACCAGGCTGTAAGAGCCGTGCACCACGCCGTTCTGCAGCGTCTCCGACTGGTCCTTCTGGTCCCCGGTGTGGGGGTCCGACACACCGTACGAGAAACTGTACGCTGGGTTCGGGTCTATCGGCTCTGCACGGATCACCTGAGAATAGATAGTTTAGTTTATAAATTAATGCACAGTATACACAGAAATCAGGCCAAGAATGCGGGCGCATTTCTTTCAGATATTTATATACAGGACAGGGCATAAAGTGGGAGACTAAAATCGTAAGGAAAAAAATAAACATTGGAAAACATTACAGTATACATTGCTCTGATCCCAAAGTAAGTAGGTAGCTAAAGCGAAGGTAGAAATAAAAAACAACGGTGGTACCACATCGCCTAAACCCGAGAAACTAGAAACTAGAAACTTGACTCGACCGGGGATCGAACCCGAGATCAGAGTGACACCATGAAAACCGGCGAGCCACTCGACCGCGGAGGTCGTCAAGGAATAAAGATGTGAAGAATTAACCAGCACGGTATGAATTGTCCTCAAAACCCAATCAACATAACTATGATTGTATTTCAAATGCGATGATAGCAAAATAAAATATAATCTATAACACCATCATCATCTATCCACCAAAATGGAGAGAGGGGAGAGATGTGCGGCCTTTCCATACAATACGAGCGAACTATTGTATGGACTCACCGCTTATCTCTCCTCTCTCAGCTATGTTAGATCTCTATTGTGACTACGAGTGTCGGAAAAAAGTGAAATCTTACTGGCGCAGCGACAGCCTTAACCACCGGCGCGGCGTAGTGCGCAATAGCCGGCGCCGCGACAGCGTGTGTCGCGTACGCCGGAGCAGAGTAGGCTGGTGCAGCGTAAGCCGGCGCAGCGTAAGCCGGCGCGGCGTAGCCGATCCCGTCGTAGATGCCCGACGCCGCCCGCGCCGCCACACACGCGCAGCATAACAGTAGTACCTGATAAACAACTCGGGAGTATGGAATGACAGTCGTCAGCACACAGACTCATTAGAGTTAGGGTAGGGTAGGGCAGGCGTGGAGCGGGCGCGTATTATTAAACCTATGAATGAAATGCGCCTTTGCGGCCAAAGTGGTGGAAGGCGTGACACTGTGGTGTTTTCATATGTTTTGACAAATCGCGCCCATTGTCGGGCCCTCAGTGTAACCGAACACATACATTTTCCTTGTAAAATACTCCCTTGAAGGGGGTTTTTAGAGCCGAGCGAATGTGCACGCGGAGTTGAGAAACATAATATGTGATGTGTAGCACCCGCGACAGCGCAGTGATATGTGAAATGTACTTTGATATCACAAACAAATCTATCTATTGTGTCACAGATTATGTATCTCAGTCCCGCTCTTGCGTGATCAAATCCGCATGACGCTAAAAACGCCCTTATAACTGCATAAGCTGCCGTAGTGTGATGTCCAGCCATTATTAGAAGTTATACGAAGAATTAACGCCAAGGTTTGTATGCAAAATATTTATTATTCAAGCCTATATTACAAAGCTCTATTTCGTTACGAAATTTTCGTAGCAACTTTTGTAGTAGGTGCGCCGATACAAAAGACATCAACGCAGTAGGTGGAGTAAGAAAAAAGTTTTTTAATAACTATTTTACATTTTACGAAATAAAAATCATTTAAGGAAATTTAGAAGCTAACAGAAAACGAAAACATTCAAAAAAAAATAACTTGATCGTACCTTAGCGAGCATAGCTGGCGTGCGCTCGTCGTGTGTCCCAAAGCACGTGTGGCGGGTCATATGCGCACGCGCCCTATTTAAGGCGGCGCGAGCGGCACACATGATACAGTTTCGCAACCAAGGATACGCGTCGCAGGGACATGTGGGCTAATGACTGTTAAGGGGTGGTTTTGATTAATTAATGTCATTAGTTCATGTATGATAAAAGCCATTTTATTGGACTACTAGCGGTCCCCCGCGACTTCGATCGCGTTAATTTAAGATTTCCTGTGGACATTGTTAGGAGCGGAGTATTTTTTAAAACTGTGATATTTTTAAGATAAGAATCAAAACGCGTGTGAATACCTAATATGAACATATTAATTATAACGGTCCCCCGCGACTTCGTCCGTGCTTTTTGATTTAACTGCTTCCCCGTTGATTTCTAGGTAGGTATCATGCATTTTATAGCTCATACAAAGCGTTCTCCGAGAGTTAAGCTATCTAACACAATTTTTTTTTCAAATTGGCTCAGCAGTTCCTGTGATTAGCATGTTCAAACAAAAAAAAAATCCTCCGTTTTTCCATTTATAATGTGAGATATGGTGCAACCGACCCTAACCTCTTTATAATATTAGTATAGAAAAAATAGCAGTCCCCGAGGGAGGACTTCATGCGCACCTATTGATTTTACTCCATTCCTGAAAGACAAACTGTGATTTTTTTAATTACTTATCTTATAGCCTTGCTAGATACGTTGTAGCTTACACAAAGATTTTTTTTTAAATCGGACCATTAATAGGTAATTTTGATCTGAGATAAGTGCATTCAAACAATCAATTAGACAAAAGTCAAGAAGAAATCAGCAATATTAAAGTACTATCCTGGTCACCACCGCTTTACCACGATGGCCAAAGAAAGAGCATTGCGTCTTGTCGTATTGTGTGTGCGTGCAAGCGACAATAGGTGAGTGTAGTTAAGGCAGGCGGCAGAGACCTCTTTGCTTGAACTTCAATTTAAGACATCGTACGTCCTAGTAATTACCTACTTATTAAGTTTTTGGGAAAAACTCAAGCTGACCCGCGAGTTAAATACGTACAGCGCCATCTATATCTACATTATAATGTTTTGTTGCGTCTTTAAATTTCTATTCGACTACATTATCCTGCACCCATTACATTTTTTCTACATGACTTATATTTCAATTTCAAAATTTTTTTATTTCAGATTACGTTGATCCATACATTATAACATTCATTAAATAAATTACATCAATATAATTGCAATAAAATAACATGTCAAAAAGAAAATACTATTCGAAATTAAAATTTAAATTACAATTCATTGGAAAAATATTATTATTATTATTATCATTACAACCATTACATAAAAATATTATTTATTTAGAAGCCCCTTACCCCAGCAACTACTGGGACATGTCTGTCGCAGCAGTGCCGGAGGAAGGAACAGTCCAGCCTATCCCCTATCGCCTTCAGGATGACATTGGAGCTGGCCCGCACTCAGCGCACCATTGACGCGCACCGCTTACGCATGGTCGCGTGTAAGCAGGCAGTGCGCGCCTCCGCAAACATACCCGAGGCACTGCAAAAGCGGGGCAGCCCCAAAATCACCCTGAAGCCATTATTGTTCAGGATACGAAGATCGTTGTAGCTTCGTTTATTATAATCAACCCACAGGCTGGCCCCATAGAGTGATGTACAAAAAGCTCGAAATAATGTTATTTTGACCGCCTGTGAGCATCGCGCAAATCTGCGGGCTATCATGTTCGCTCTAACGGACAACAATCTGCGTTCCCGCTCGATGTCCGCATTGTCTCTGAGGTCAGGAGTTATTACGTGTCCCAGGTACTTAAAGCGATCGACCACTTCTAACGGGGCCTTATTCAATAGTACTGGAGGTAAGTCCCCGGGACACTTGGTACCCGCCTTAAAGACCATGCATTGACACTTCTTCACATTGTACTTTAAACCGTGTCCACTCGCATATTATGCGTATCAGTTTTCTTAGGCCACAGATCGACGCACTCAGTAGAACCATGTCGTCGGCGTAGCTCAGGTTGTTCACACATACGCCATCGACATAGGTATAGGTATGATTGGGGGAGAATACTTTTAGCATTGAGCCCACCTTTTGTACACTGTTCTAAGTGCAATAAAGTTTTTAAATAAAAAAATAAATCTATTCACGATATAGCAAAAGGCCAACTTTGCTGCCGTCCTAACTTCGATACAATATTATATTACTCGTGATAATTTTTTAATGGTATGTCCGATTTGAATAATTCAAAAAGTAATTTACAGGTACTGATATAGCCTTGAATATGACGTGATTTATTTGGATAAGGATTAATACCAACATACTGAAACTGTGGCTTTCTTTTTGCCGCCGCAAAAATTTCATATTTTTACCTAAAAAAGGAGTTATTGTGACTTAACTGTTATAGTTAGACATATGTTATCGCGGACTTTATTGTAGATAATGATGTTCTCTACAAAACCGTAGAACATTACTTTGCTCTATTGTCAATAGTTTTCGCAGCGTTCGCAATTTAATGATTTTCCTTTTACACCTTTGGTTACATAATCGAAGTTTTCATACGGAACCCTAACTTTTTTTATAATGTAATATAGCCTATGTCCATCGCAGATAATGCAGGATTCTAATGGTGAAAGAATTTTTCAAATCGGTCCAGTAGTTTCGGAGCCTATTCGTTGCAAATAAACAAACAAACAAACAAATCTTTCCTCTTTATAATATTAGTGTAGATAAATATTCATTGGCTACATTAATGTTGAGAGTAAAAAGGTGGCCTAGGTGGCATACCTAGCCTTAGCCCTTAGCATTAGAAACACTTACTTATATCTTCACAAAGAAACCGCTAACCAAGCCGATTTAGGTGATTTGTACAGAACTAGTTAAAAAGCCTGGAAAAGACATATAGGCTACTTTTTGTCGCCAATAAAGTTTATATGGGAAATCCAAAGACAAAGGATTAAATCTAAAAGAATATCTGACATTTGAGCTGCCGTAGTCGCAGGAAACTAGTATTTTCTATATATATCATAGAATTTATTAAACCTAATTGACTGTGTGATTTGCTGATCTAAAATAATTTTAACTCTAGTTTCCATCAATGAAATTAAATCTTCTCATGTTTCTAACCAAATATAGATTACTTAGCGGTTCCCCGCGACTTCGCCCGCGCAAAATTCAGATTTTTTATATAACATCCCGCATTTCATTCAATCCTTTAACGTTTTTATATCGCTACAAATAGTAGCTTTCCTTTCCAGGGTCTCGAGTCTCTAACTTACTCGAAATCTATGTCCAAATTTTATTTGTGTGTCTATCTGTCTGTTAAACCACTGAAACGATTTGTTTCAGTGGTTTAACAGACAGATAGACACACTTTTTGGATTACTGAGTTAGACAACCAGTTCACAATTTATACTTAAGTTTCAGCAGATGCTTTTCGACCAAATAAGTTTACAAAATGCATTGATCATGTAGCAGTACCTAGTTGTAGGTACTAGTGCATTAAATGACCTAAGTAGGTATAGCTAGTCTAGTAACTAAGTACATTTTTGGGAAAAAATATATTTATATCTAAATGATCTATGTATATAAGATTTTTATGCTATGTCCTCTATGTAACTACTTAATACATATTTCGTACGTCGTATTCGTTATTTCGTACGTCCTACTACGTATTTCGATCTGAAATTATGAGCTCCGTTCATAGGTATTACGTCCTTAACTTTTAAATCAATATTCTCTTATCTGGTAATCCCATTCAAGCTCATAAAATAGATGAACTTCCGCATTGTGATTTTAATTTACCCATAGCACAATTTAAATAATTATGAAGGTAACTTGGTGATTTCTCAAACTAAGCCTTTTGATACAAAGGTAAGAAGTAGGTAAAGGAAGTCATGTTCATGTAAGGACATAGCATAGCATAGATGCTATCAACTTTTATAGATGACCAAATACGCAATTAATGTAGAGGAAATAAGATAGGATGCTACTAACTTGCGCAATCTGAATTTTTAGTTTTATTGTCATATCTGAACTTCCTGGATAATTTTTTCCTGAACGTGTGAAGCTGACGATATAATTATATCTTCGAAAATATACAACCTGCCTTCTGGTAGTTGGTTATTGGGGCTAGGTCGTGCTGAAATAAAGATTATAATGGCGAGGAACTGGAAGACCCGTTGTTTGTCTGTTTCATTTCTGAAAAAGAAGCAAAAATTTTTATGTCATGCCTTTTCCGGGCAGACACTTACCTTCTTACATAAGTACTCACAATATTGATTTATTTTAACATACCTACACGTAAAGTTTTCTTGCAGGGCTGGCAGCAAATTATCAATTTACATGCAAATTACTGGAACCAGTGGCAATATATGAGTTAACAGCTTTGGTATTTAGTATTTAGTATTTACTAGCTGTTGCCCGCGACTTCGCCTGCGTAAACTACTATTTCTGTATCCTACAGGAACTGTTTTCCGAGATAAAAAGTTATTCCAGACTATAATCTATCTTTGTGCCAAATTTCATTCATATACGTTCATTAGTTTTTGCGTGAAGAAGTAACAAACATACACACTCACAAACTTTCGCATTTATAATATTAACTGGTTTTCCGGGATAAAAAGTAGCCTATATGTTTTTCCAGACTATAATCTATCTTTTTGCCAAATTTCATCCATATACGTTCATTAGTTTTTGCGTGAAGAAGTAACAAACATACACACTCACAAACTTTCGCATTTATAATATTAGTGGGATAATATGTGGGGTTACCAAGGGTTACTAAAATGAGGCCTTTTTTATCGTAGTAAAAGTGTGTTGTCGAAGTAAAAGTGATGATTGTCTAAGAATGCGAGAAGCTGGTACTAACTTCTGGTTTAGGTATAGGACTCAATCCAGTCATATCGATAACTCAACGCTGTGCAAGTGCTTTTCATCCAAGATCTATTTTAAACAACCCTGCCCTATGCTTGACCGAAAGCTCTTTAACTTGTTAGCTCTATCGATTAGCTTTAATGATTTTTTCGTCATTTTTTTTGTCGACAATTATACAGTTCAATCGGAAGGAAAACTCTATGCTAAGACCTCATAACCTCCCGATTCTTATAGTAGTTTCTTGTTTCTTGCGCAACTTTTTACTAAAGTGTCAATATAGATAGCGCCAATCAATTTAGTATACCAGCGACATAGATCGTGTCAACAATTTCTGCGTGTAAGTGTAAAGGTTACGGTGCATTTTTGTCTTAAACAAGCCATAAGAAGTGTCCGAATCGGGTCAGCGAGTGATTGATAGCGGCAGGCAACTAACTAGTACCACGTCCGCGCCGCAGAATGTCTATCAGCGGATATAGACGCTTACACGCGGCAAAAAATCCGCTTATAGGACATAGTATCACCTGTGTACAGTGTGCATCGGAAATATCGATGCTGATATGCTTAGTAGGTACAGTCAGAAGCACGTCAGGTTACGCGCGTCATTTGAAAAACGAACTCAGCTTTTAGTATTTAGGTAATAGAGGCGGTAACATAGTGTATTCGGACGTGTACGGACGTGTACGGCGTGTCGGACGTGTGCGTGTGTACACGCAAATACAATTAAATAGATTTTGGTACATATAGGTAGGTATCCATATTCATTGATATCGTTTTGACAGTCATTTCGATTCCGTTTTAAAATGCGCGCATTTATGTCCCACTAGATACACAGTTGAAATAAAAATAAAAATTTAAGTACTGAATAAAATAAAGTTATCTAATTGCTTTATGCCGCACCTTAGTTTATTGCCTGTATGGTATAGAAAGGTATGTAAAGGGTATCAAAGGCCAGCAGATACAAGTTAATTCGAGATCTAAGGGACAGCCTCGGGGCAGCTGCGGCTTGCTGCGTCCGCGCAGTACGCACGCATAGCGTATAAGGCCGTGGCCTACCTACGAGATATTTTAGTTCGATTTAGTGGGATAGCGAAAAGTACAAGCTATAATTATTCATAGGGGATAGGTATCTGCAAGTACTTTCCTGACTGTAAATAATGCACATCGACCTTTGGTGCAACACACACCTGCAATATGTGGTCGGGTCTTAGATAAAATAAATATTCCCGACGACGACCTTCGTAGCCAAATGGCGCATACACTGGATTTCAATGTGTCACCATCTCAGGGGTCTCGGGTTCGCTCCTCGGTCGGGTCAAAATAAAAATTATCTTTATCTATATTGTCTCAGGTCAGGGTGTTGTGGTACCACCGTTGTTTCGGATTTCCATAACACAAGCGCTTAAACTATTCATTTTGGGATCTGAACAGTATATGTGATGTTGTTCAATATTTATTTATCAATTAATATGATATATAACATCGGCATATAGCACCAAGTAAAAATTGATTTCATAATAATCCTGCGTTTTGTTAAAAAAATATTACCTCTCTTTTACATAAGGCGTTAATTGACTAGGTACGCGATATTCAGACAGTATTACTAAGACTCAGCGTAGTGTAATAAGAGTAAGCTTGTAAGTCTGTCTGCCTGACTTAGACTGTCTTAGTAAGACTGTCTGAATATCGTGTAGGCTAATAACTCCCTTATAACAATGTAGGTACCTAAATATTGGTATTTCCATCATACACTCTTCTCTGGTCCGTTACCCCTTTTCCGATGTGTAGATTAAGAATAGTCCAGAAACAACTCAATATAGGTACATATTCTAGGTCAACATAGGTTATGTTGTCGGACGCAATTTACCCCGCTCGCAATCCAACCGCATCCGATCCATAACTCGATAGGTATTAGTTCTACTCGGGTCGTATTTTGGCGCAATGTAGGTCACATTCGTGGCTGTTATTCCGGTACTGTGCCTACCTAGATTTGTGTGCAAGCAGGCGGCTTTAAAATTCATATCGGCCGCGCCCACTCGTGTGTGCTAGACACATAATTCTAGTAGGCAGTGCATTAACGAAGTACCCTTTCGCTCATTCATTATCCGGGCACACGCTTACCTACCTAGGCTACCTTTTCAAACTGTAGCCTTAATGTAACTTTTGGATTCCTTTAAGAAAAGAGTGAATAGGCTGCTTCTAGACAGACTTGTCCCATCATCGACCGCATCGCCGCTTACGATCAGGTGAGATTGCGGTCAAATGTCTGCCTTTTATATTTAAAAAAACAAGTGGTAGAACCAAGTAAAACAAGTGGTAGACTCTACCTACCTACTGAAGCAACTTCGGGGATGGTGACAACGAATTTTGGTTAGTAAAGAGAAGTTTAAGTTTTTTATCTATTTTTTTTAAGATAACCTTCCTGTGGTCTTACTCTAGTGACTACTGTTTTGTTTTTAAAACTAATAAATAATTATGTACACCATGTCTGTATCTGATATGTATTAGTGTGCGCGGGGCCTTAGGTGCTGGTCTATATGGTGCAAGGACACGTTAGGTATTGCAATTTAAGATAACAGCATGATCTGAATTTTCTTGCTTACCTATACATGAATCTCATACCCGTAGGCTGACTTGCACAATCCATGAAACCATAGTAGCCTTAGGTACTTTAAATTTCTGACTGCCTCGTTGGTCTAGTGGTCAGCACGCTGGGTACTATCCACGAGGTCCCGGGTTCGAATCCCAGGTCAGGCCGAGAGTGTTTGGGTTTTTCTGTCTTGAAATAACTCAGACACAGCTCCAGAGTCAGGAAGTAGGTGGTGTTAACACCCCCGTGCCTCGGAAAGCACGTTAAGCCGTTGGTCCTGCGCCTGATCTCTCTACGGTCATGTCGGACTGCCGTCTCACCGAATTATGAGAGCGAAGGAACAAAGAGTGCACCTGTGTATTGCGCACACACTTGTACACTATAATATCTCCTGCGCAGTTATCTAATCTCTGTTGAGACAGGCCGCTGTAGCCGAAATTCGGCTAGGAGGACATTATTATTTTTAAAGGCGGGGCAGATTCATATATAACAGGGTAGTTTCTACCCTGTTTAGTACCTCAACAAAATGCGTAGCGAGGATAGTTATAGTAAAGTAGAATCGCTAAGCGTAGTTCCTTACGGCTTAGCGGAGCGAAGCTAATAGGTAAATAAAGCGATTTTATTCTTTCAAACACATCCCTCGCTACGCATCCGGTGGAAACGCAGCCTTGCACAGGTGTATCATAATTTAATTCTATCTTTGTTCACCTTCAATAAACTGAGATGTTTAAACGTTATCCTGGAATCTCTATTCGTGATCGTAACAGTCCCGCTGCTGCTCTGCTTCCTGTCGCCTCGTTTTATGCGTTAGGTTTAGGTATTAAATTAAAGATTTTAATTAAGAGCCTCCAATTAGTATTTATTTCAATACTACATGTAAATACACAATTTTTAAGGAAAATCAAACTAGGTGCACCGCCAATAAATGCGTTACAGAATACAACTTATAAGTAAATTCCTTAAATTCGAAATTCTTCTTAACACAACCTTAACCGAAAATGCTTTCATAATCAATTCATACTAAAAATCAGTAGTAAGTTTCTTCTTCAATCCATTTTGAAATATTGTTCCTAATCAAGTAACGTCTGAGCTCATCTGCTCCAATCATGAGCACCATAAAAGGCGTGGCAAGAAAAAAGTCAGCCCAGTTGAGCTTCTCTGTGCTGAAAATTTCGTTACAAAACGGCAGGTACGTGACGCAGAGTGCTGCAACTAGCGTCACCAGAATACTAACATTCAGCACGTGGTTTCTCATGCCTTTCTTCAGCAGCGATATTCGCCTGGTCTTACAAATAATCACATCTGATATCTGCGTCCAACAAATGGCGACGAAATAAGCAGTCTGAGCTTTTCTCTCAATTTTCTTTCTGTCCGAATAGTACCAGTCCCTGCCCAGGGTATCTTTGACGTTTCTAGAAGGGTTCTCCCAATCGGTTCGAATGAACATCAAACTCGCGGGAAAGAATCCGTCTTGAGCATACACCACAAAATAAGCGTACATACCGGCGAAAAATTGTATCAAACCGATCTGAAAGTAGGCCATGAATATCAGAACCCTGGTCACGAGGTGGTCCGTCGGTTTACGAGGAGGAATCGACATGATATCGGCCTCCGAAGGTTCGTACGCTAAACTCATTGCGGGGAGCAAATCGGTCCCAACATTAACGATCAAGATCAACATCAGCGATAATGGTAGGGGCATGCCGAGACATGCGTAGAGCACAAATGGCAACATTTCAGGTGTATTAGAGGTCAATGTGTACGCGATAGTTTTTTTTAGATTGTCAAAAATTCTCCTGCCCTCTTCAACGCCTAATACGATCGAAGAGAAGTTGTCATCTAAAAGGATCATATCGGCAGCCTGCTTGGAAACTTCAGTACCGGTGATTCCCATGGCAATGCCGATATCGGCCTTCTTGAGGGCGGGCGAGTCGTTCACCCCGTCGCCGGTGACCGCGACAACGTGCTTCAAAGATTGATAGGTTTCAACGATAAACAGCTTTTGTTGCGGACTGGTCCGAGCAAATGTTATTTCGTCAAATCTTTGCATGGCGTGCTTTAGATCACTGACACTCATTTTTCGCAGTTCATCTCCGGTTATAACTGCGGATTTAAATTGGTTCTTTATGTGTGGGGGCACATCGCTAAGATCGATGTGATGCTCGAAGGCATAATCGTAAGCGGTCGGCTGCGTGATAGTCCCGCACTGGCGAGATATGGCCAATGCCGTCACTGGGTGATCCCCTGTGACCATTATAACTTTGATACCGGCTTGCCTACAGAGCGCTATTGACTTATCGATATTTACCCTCGGGGGGTCTATCATAGATATTGCACCCAAAAATGTCAAATCTTCCACTGGAAAGTTCTTCTGCTGGGTATCGAATTTATAGCCTATTGGATACGTAGCCAAAGGTAAATTGTAATCGCAATACCCGATGACACGTTCACCCATGTTAGCTAACTTGATGAAATTGGCTTTTAATTCTTTCTTCAATTGGGGTGTGAGTGGTTGTTCACCCTCATCGGTGTGCACCTTCGAACAGTATTCGAGAACTATTTCGGGGGCCCCTTTCATAATTAAGTAGTAACTGTGCGTTTGTTGCATTTGGTGGATCGTAACTTGATATTTGTAAGCGGAACTAAAGGGTATTTCGGCAACCTTGGGATTCTCTTCTCGCGTTTTACTCGCAGATCTATACATTTCCATATAGCGCAGTATTGCCGATTCAGATGCATCACCAAATATTTTTCTTTTTTCTATAGGCACATCCATTGTATCATGAGCAAAAACAGCTTTTAGGTTAAGAGAGGCTGCGAGGCATAAAAGAGCATATGTGGGATCGGAAATATGACTATGATCAGATTTGTCGTATATTTGGAAATTGGAAAACAAATGCGACACATTCATTTGGTTCTCTGTGAGTGTACCAGTCTTATCCGAGCATATACAAGACGTCGATCCCAACGTCTCCACGGCTTGTAATGTTTTAGCGAGACAGTTTTTCTTCCTCAGTTGTTTGGCTGTCAAAGTCATGCATACAGTCAAAGTAACGATCAAACCCTCAGGCACATTGGCAAGAATTATTCCCAACATGTACTGTAGTGCTGCTAGCCAGTTGTTCTGTATTACATATACCATTATGAAGAAAATTATACCAAATGTGAATGCTACGCCGCAAATTATAATAATAAAGTGTGTTATCTCTTTAGCAATCGGTGTTTCCGTTTTTCGCAGACCAGTAACTAATCCTGCTATTTTACCAATTTGAGTCATTTCACCAATCGCGACCACCACGCCTTTAGCCGTTCCTTCGGTTATTGGGCAGCTGAAGTAGACCATATTTTTAGATTCTAAGGGATTGGCATGAGTCCATTCGGGACGATGTTTTATAGGTTCGGACTCTCCCGTCAGCGACGACATGTCTGTTTTAAAATTGCTGCATGAGATTATTCGAACATCGGCTGGGACTACTTCTCCGCTGTTCATTTCTACTATGTCTCCTATAACTACGTCAACATTGGGGATCACTCTTCTCACTCCTTCTCGTATTACGACAGCGTTTGGTGGAACTAACTTCTCGAAGCCGCTCATGACTGCCATGTTTTTTGCCTCCTGGTAGAATCCGAAGAGTCCAGTGCCAATAATAATGGAAGCGATAACGCAGCCCAAGTAAAGGTACTCATTCTTAGAGTGGCCTCCGCCGTGACCGTCGTCTTGGATACAGAAGTACGCTATGAAATTTACGAGAGCAGCTACCCACAACACACAAGGGAACCACCCGAATAAATTGTGACGAAATATTTTAAAGTAGCTATTTCCCTGAAGTTTCTTGAGGGCGTTGGGTCCGTGGGTCTTTAATTGTTCTTCGGCAAAGGTTTCAGTAAGTCCCGTTTGAATGTTAGTTCGATAGACGACCTACGGTAAAAAAAAAACATTATTACATACTCAAAATAAAGTCTTCGAAATTACGACAAAGTTTATGGTTTATGCTGGTGCTTGGAATTAAGTTGATATACTCAACGTGTTGCAAATATGTGCCTAGTGTTTGTTATTATACTAATAAAAAAAACCTGCCACGTGCGAGACGGGTATGCGCTTTGAGGGTTTAGTACAAACAAAGGTTTATTACGATGTAACCGCACATTTGCGGTTTCTCAGTGTTTCTTTAGTTGTACTGTAAAAGCTTTCTTCTTGCCAACTTTTATGGTGTATATTGATGGGTCTATGGAAAATACCCTATATATTTATATGTATATGTTACGGTAAGAGTGAATAATTGAAGATTATTAATAATTATCTATTATTATTAATAATTACCGAAAGTCGAGGTTAAAGTAATAAATTAATCACATTTGTCGGTTTTTATTAATAATTTAACCCTAGTAGTGATAAATGTAATAAGTTATTTTTGTACAATTTTATCATCATATCATATCAGCCAATTTCAGTTCACTGCTGGACATAGGCCTCTCCAAGACGGCGCCAACTTTCACGGTCCTCCGCTTCTCGCATCCAGCCACTACCGGCCACCTTCCTCAGGTCGTCGGTCCACCTAGCAGGGGGGCGTCCAACACTACGTTTTCCGTAACGTGGTGTCCATTCGAGAACCTTCCTACTCCAACGCCCGTCGGTTCTGCGACAGACATGACCAGCCCACTGCCACTTTAGCTTACTGCACCACTGAACGATATCTATGACTTTCGTCTTTTGGTGGATGATCTCGTTCCGGATTCTATCCCTTAGCGAGATCCCCAGCATAGACCGTTCCATAGCTCGCTGAGCGACATGCAGTCGGTGGGCCAGCTTGACTGTCAAGTTCCACGTCCCGTCCCCGTAGGTCATGACAGGTAGGACGCATTGGTTATATACCCTGCTCTTCAGGCATTGCAGTTGAGGCGACGAGAAGATGTGACGCAACTTCCGCCCAACCACAAATGCTGCCCAAACTAATTGCACCCTTCTGGCGATTTCGCGGTCGAAGTTGTCTTTACCCAGTTGCAACACTTGCCCGAGGTAAACGTATACACCTGGACAACTTCGAGCATCTCGCCGCTGACTGCTGTCGGTTCCGGGACAATATGTTCATTGAACATGACCTTAGTTTTGTCCAAGTTCATCCGGAGACCAACGCATCGCGAGGCAGAGTCTAGGTTGTGCAGCATTTTTTGCAGATCCCGCGGCGATTCTGCCATTAGAACTATATCGTCGGCAAAGCGGAGGTGCGTGAGATATTCGCCGTTGACATTGATGCCCAATCCCTCCCAGTCAAGAGTATTGAAGACTTCCTCCAGTGCACTTGAGAACAGTTTCGGGGAAATAACGTCCCCCTGTCTCACACCTCTGAGCAGCTGGATGGGTCTTGTCTTGTGACCTTGAACTTGAACGGACATCGTTGCCATATCATACAGGCCTCTCAGCACCTCCACATACCGCCAGTCGACTTGGCATCGCTGCAAGGATTCCAAAACCGCCCAGGTTTCGACGGAGTCGAAGGCTTTTTCGTAGTCCCCAAAAGCTAGACACAATGGTTGGTATTTTCTTCGGACTTCTGTATAACCTGCCTGACTGTGTGGATGTGGTCTACGGTACTGTAGCCTTTACGAAACCTGGCCTGTTCCTTTGGCTAGAAGGCGTCCAATCTTGCGGCGAGGCGATTTGCGAGGACTCTCGAGAACAGCTTGTAGACGTGGCTCAGGAGCGCGATTGGCCTGTAGTTTTTCAAGAGCGACTTGTCGCCTTTCTTAAAAAACAACGCTCCCACTCCACGCCTCCGGGGTAGTCCCATTTGCAATGACGGCATTAAATATCCTCACGAGCTCCTTGATGACTGGAGGTCCTCCTGCCTTCAGGAGCTCGGATGTAATGCCGTCTTCACCGGGAGCCTTCCCATTGCCAAGCTGTTTGAGAGCCCCCGCAACTTCGTCTTCTTCCACATTTGGGAGGTCTTCAGTGTAGTGGCGTGTCAGCGTGGCTCTTGGGTCAGTCGCACCGGGAGGAGGCTTCGAGACATGCGAAGCATATAGTCGATGAGTACAATTTTATGTAACCACGAAAGACTTTCATGCATAAGTTTGATGGTGGATTTGATTTTTATAAGAATTTATTTGTTACTTTTGTGATAAATGTGCCCTTATTTATATAATAGTTTTATTTATTTAATATTCTAGTTCAGAATATGTGAATTTGTTGTCCTTTCGTTTTAAAGCAAGTACAAGTAACCTTGTTTGTGTGATCTCTAATTAATATAATTGTAAGACTGTGTTTAATATTATAAATAAATACCTGCTGGTTAAAAAACATTGTGTTTTTATTTATTTTATAACTTTTACCAATATGTGTCGTGAATTATTAATAATTACTACTAAAAGTAATAAATTTCGATCGTTTATTCACAGTTACCAACATGTGGTTATTATTAATAATTTTGTAAAAATATTAATAATTTTCAATTAATCAGATTTACCGTAACATATATATATTTAACGACTGTCTTGGTGTAGTGGTTCGCACTCCGGACTACAAAACCAGCGGTGGCGTGTTCGAATCTCGAAAGGGGAATATGATTGTGTGATAAGCACGAGCATTTGTACGTAAATATTGTCGTAAGGCAGTTTTACCAACTCAAGCTCCTAGAATTAGGTACGAAAACGAACGGAAAGATTTGATCTGTTACTAAAAGGCTACTTAAACATGTTTTAATGACCTCGAGTTGCGCAGGCGTCAGGAAGTGGTCTCCAGTGTGCGTCTCCTCCTTCAGCAAGTTGAGCTCTGACTCGGGATGGGTGGCCACGCTGGGGCGGTGGTGCCCGATGGACGTCACGGATACGCGCCCGGGCATCTTCTTGCCACTATATTTTTAGCCACACAGTAAGAATCTAAGACACTTTAGAAACATGAGAAAGCTGAGTAAAGAAAACAACATTTCTGCGTTCTGAACTTCTGACAGAATTTCAAGAATTTTGGCATACTTTATTGACATCGGTTGACATCAGCAATTCTGCAAGATGTTAAAAGAAGTTTATAATAGGTGTAAAATATGCCTTGATTATAGACATACTATTTACGCTACACACTCAGGCTACACTTATAGGATCCTAGTCCCCAAATAACTAGGTAAGTATTTTTAGTATAGTCAAATCCTGAACATTCTAAACTATCAATACACATCTTTACTCTTGGGTTTCGAGCCAGCCCACCTGCACAAGATACACTTGTCCGAAGGTGGATGAATGCTACGAGGGTCATACTGAAAGTTCTTAGAACTGGCCACTTATAAACAATATAATAAAAAAAATATTCTAAAATTTGAAAATAGAACTCTTTGCCAATATTACTGAGTATATATTTCATTCATTTGTCATTTGTTTTACGACTTGGCGGCAAATTGAAAATTGTCTGTGTCACGTCAAAATGAATTTAACACGAGAAAATTTTCGTGCAATGATTTTTTATGACTTTCGATGTCATTTAAGTCAACAAGAAAGTTATGATAGACTACGATTGGCCTTTCACGATGAAGCCCCATCTCGTGCGACTGTTTACAACTGGTTTAATGAGTTTAAACGTGGTCGCACTAATCTCACTGATGATGTACGTGAGGGACGGCCTTCTACGGCGACGACTGAAAATAACATCTGTGTTGTGCGGCGTATGATAGCGACTGACAAAAGAGTGACCTATCAGCAGATTCGGACAAGCTTAGGCATCGGTATGAGTCAAGTGCACAAAATCCTCCACGAACATTTAGCGGTCAGGAAGCTTTGCGCCCGGTGGATACCTCATAATTTGACTAAGGCTCAAAAACTCCATCGTGTGGATTGGTGCCGTAAAATGATTGAAAGATTTAACGGAGGTGACTCAAATGCTGTGTTCGACATACTAACAGGTGACGAAAGCTGGATTTACTGTTATGATCCTGAAACCAAAAGACAATCTGCTCAGTGGGTGTTTCCTTTCGAGGAGTTGCCAACTAAAGTGAAGAGAGATCGAAGTGCGGGAAAAAAAATGGTGGCCTCGTTCTTTGGAAGGATAGGTCATTTCGCAACAATTGTGTTAGAGGATCAAAAAACAGTTTCTGCAGAATGGTACACTACCAATTGTTTGCCACTTGTCTTGGAAAAAGTTCGAGAGAAACGACCTCGCAGTAGGATCCTCCTTCACCACGACAACGCCTCGTCGCACACCGCCAAGCGAACGATCGACTATTTGGCGACATCAAACGTTGAATTACTGGGTCACCCGCCGTATAGCCCCGACCTCGCGCCTTGTGATTTTTATTTATTTCCAAAAATTAAAGAAAAACTTAAAGGAAAGCGGTTTATGAATGCTGAAGAAGCGGTGGCTGCGTATCGCGATGCCATTGAAGAGACCCCTAAGGACGAGTGGGCAAAGTGCTTTTCCCAGTGGTTCCATCGCATGCAGCGGTGTATTGACGTCAATGGACAATATTTTGAAAAGATATAATAAAACTAATAACTGGCTAATGTAATCAGTTTTTGATTTTCTAAGAACTTTCAGTTTGACCCTCGTAGTAGCAAACAAGTTTATACACACCCATCTAAGCACATTCAGGTATTGTAAAATAGGTAATAATGTCCTCCTAGCCGAAGTTCGACTCCAGCAGCGGCCTATCGCACCAGGGATTAGCCAACAGCGCGGGAGATATTATAATGCACAGGTGTGTGCGCAATACACAGGTGCACTCTCTGTTCCTTCACTCTCATAATTTGGTGAGACAGCAGTCCGACATGACTGTAGAGAGATCAGGCCCAGGACCAACAGCTTAACATGCTTTCCGAGGCACGGGGGTGTTAACACCACCAACTTCCTGACTCCGGAGCTGGGTCTAAGTTATTTCAAGACAGAAACCTAACACTCTCGGCCCGACCCGGGATTCGAACTCGGGACCTCGTGGATAGTACCCAGCGTGCTGACTACTAGCCCAACGAGGCAGCCATAATCATAAAAGGTACATAATAGTCCGTCAAGTTCGTGCGCTACCTTCCTGCGGTCGCCAAAGGTGCGGGGAGCGAAGCATGCTAGGTCTGAACAGGGACTGGGTTTGTTGCGAGGAAGGGCATTTCCTATGAGAATCGCGTGCGATTGGCGCTTCCTCGCTCCCCGACAATAAAATGCGTGCGTGCGGTAATAAACGATGGTTCACCTGAATGTCTTCTTGAGGGCTTCTTTAGCACAGGTCATAGGGCTTCACTCCAGCGCTAGATCCAGATAAGGCTTACCAATTTCCTAGCAAATTAGATGGGTTTCTTGATCCGAGGCCGTTACACACGCAAAAAAGTTTAGTACGCCCATCGAAGCACATTCGGGTATTGGAAGAGTTCATAGCTCTGGCAGGGATGGAGAAGTAGGCACTGTATAAATATTACAGCACTTCAGTTAAAATTTAAAAAAGGGTCAATGCATGTCGGGTGGGACCCACCTAAATGTAGATGAGGTTCCTAACCAGTGCTAATCTCTCCATAACCTATAGATAACATTACAAAGTTCTCGATGCAGTTCGTTTTCTATGAAGCTATTATGAAATTTACCCTTCTTCAGTTTTTACACGTACACAACTTTTAAGTTGGTTGGTCGACTATATTACTCGCAAATGTAACTAGTTTGTAGGCACAAAGCTTTGATAGTTTTCTGTTTTATTCCAATATATTAAACTAATATTTTTTTCGGATATACGATGGATGTGTGCGTAAGAAAAAAATTGGTCGTTATTACCATATAGGATTCAAACAACAACTTGATTTCTATAAAATACTTTTATTGCAAAAAATACGTTTCACTAAATCAATACATCATCATTTACGTAATATTCTTACAGGTATTACACGATATACAATATACATTGTGGTCAACTAAGTAAATTATTAAGGTAACTAGGGTATTTATTTTTATTATAAACAGTTTAAGCATAACGTATTCTACTCATTAAAACACAATTTTACGGATTTCTTCGCGATTTATTTACATTTACAGGGAGACTGTCTCTTCCCGTGACCACGAACGCTGTAAAGGTTTTAAATAAAATGTAAATAAATCGCGAAGTAATCCCGTAAAATTGTGTTTTAATGAGTTCAACAATTCGCGTAAACGTAAGAAACAAATATAATTTATTCTAATCGCAATGTGAAATAAAATAATTGTTTTATAATTTTTTGTGATCATGAATTACTGTATCTATTGTTTCTTATTGGATACTACCACTTAATTTTAAGGCAAGACTTTTTCACTTTTACACACTAGATAAAGCATTTTAAAATACTTTCTTAGTAGCCAAAGTAGTCCTAGTATTTTTACATGACTATTTAGAATAAGAGTAATTTTACAATGTGTAAAAAAAAACCAGTCCGATCCAAAAGAGGGTATTTCTTGTGTTCAATTCCAACAACTTATTGTATGGAACTAACATCTCTAAAAAGTTCACTTCCCCATACAGACACAGAAATGTAAAGAAATACCTCTTCTAAACCAAACGGTAAAAGCTGATCGGTTGCTGTTACATTTTTTGTGGGTGAGGTACTTTTTTGAGACTTCGATGTACAAAAAGTAGTAGCATTTCAGCACCAGAAACGCCCACTTTTGGATCGTCGGACAGAGCTTTTTACACACTGTTTAAAATAATGTTAAAAATATCAAATAAATTACATTTGTTTGACATTTTAGCGCTCGCGCTCGTTGCCGTCTTAAGGTGCGCTTAGACTAATAAAACAGAGGCAGAGCTATAGCTCTGTGGACTGACAAGTTCATGCGCGACCCTCTTGCAGAGCAGTGACGTGAGGAGAGGAAGGACTGTCATAAGAAATCCCCTTCCCCGCAACACCAGCCGTCCACGCTGACATAATAATAATTTATTTTCAGTCAGTAATTATTATAATTATTACATCTATCTATTATGTTATGTAATTTATGACATGCAATAAACGAATTTGAATTTGAATCTAGAACGACAAGCCCCCGCACGTCTTTTGATTCGCAGGAAGGTCGCGCATGAACTTGGCTCTTTGTTTGCGCACAAACTTATCAGATTATAGAACAAGAGCATTCGTTATTGTTCTGTTGTATAAATGAAGGCTCGACTCATTTGACATTTAGAATATTCATGCAATCATCGCGAGGAAAGGTAGAACGAGAAAAGAATGCTCGATCTCGGTTTACACAAAGAGCATTCGATAGAATGAGCATTCTCTCGTTTGGTCTTAACCGCACCATGACTTGCGCTGTGACCTCACCGGTGTAGAGAGCACGACAATCTTCTGTATCTTATGATAGCTCTTTAAGTCAAAACCTTGACTTATTTCTCACATTATAGACTATATTTCAATTGATTAACTTTCAATTGTTATAAGCATTCACATAACAATTTTACATTCTCTAACCGCCATTCGTACACCTAATTCTATCGCTTTTCCTGACGACTATCGTATGTTTTAAAACGTCTTTAATAATTCAAAAGCCGATAATTAATGAATATAATTAGCATCCAGTGTATTTAAAAAACCGGTCAAGGCAAATCGGACTCGCGCACGAAGGGTTCCGTACCATTATCTATATTATTAGATATTATAATATTTTTTAATATAAAATACGGCAAAATAAAATGACGTTATTTGTATGGAAGCCTATAATTATTTTGTATTATTTTAAAGTGAATATACTTAATGTGTCTTAATAATTAATGAATATTTTAAACACCCATTCATTGTGTAATAAGTAATAAAATAAAATGATTACAGTGAGTGGTAACAATAATTTTGTACTTTATAATATTTACTTCTAATGCAGTGTCTTTTAATATGCACAAATTAAAATAACGAAAACTATGCTGAATCCATCCATGGAAAAATTCTTTAAAATTTTAAAAAATTAAGCTATTTTGAAAATCTTGTTCGTTATTGCGACCCCGTGTAAACAAAGTGATGTACTGTAGAGGTTTGGAGCTACGCGTAAAACCTCTATGTCTCGCTCGTTCGACTCTTCGATGTATAAATAAAAAGAAAGTTTCTTTGTATGTCAATTTTGAAATAACGTCAGTTAGACTTTGTAGTTGTTTGGAAAAGATCATGTCGATGTCAAAAAATGTTACGTTGATAAAGATTTTATCTGTAAAAGTAAAATGAAGAAATAAACAACTGAAACAAAGATAAGTGTTTTCTGTATTATATAGTTAAATACAATTTCTCGAGTATATAGATACTTTTATAGGATATAGAGAGGACTTCGCATCCAAAGGAAGTTCTACAGTACCTAGGTTTTAAAATAAATGATCTATAACAATGAATACAACTCATTATTGATCATAATTAATAAACAAGGCTTCTTATCATTTAAAATTTTATATGAATATTGTAGATATATTAAAAATGGTTTAAAGAAAAGCTTAGTTTCTTTCATATTTTTTTACAATTTGTAACTTAACACTTCAGCACAGCGTCCTATGCAGTAGAAACAAGGGTGATTTTGGAACCAAAATGGGTAGGCTGATGTGATGACCAGTGTTCAAGAAGTCCCTATTTTGTGGTGCAGGGCTCGTAAACAAGATGCGTATTTCAGTATCGTTATCAAAATATACATTTTTACAAAGAATATTTTGATAACGTTAGCGAAATACAAACTGACATAAGCCATTAAAACATCACGTGACTTTTGCGTACATATTTTTTCATTTCGTTAGCGATAGAAAAGTTTGCTGTAGAAAGATTACATCTTGTTTAAGGGCCCTCAATTAGATCGTAGATTAGGTTATCAAAGGCCAATCTCGCTCACTCACTATAATGGAAGAGCGAGAGACTGCTATATC
Source organism: Pyrausta nigrata (assembly GCA_949316185.1). Taxonomy (NCBI): domain Eukaryota; kingdom Metazoa; phylum Arthropoda; class Insecta; order Lepidoptera; family Crambidae; genus Pyrausta; species Pyrausta nigrata. The sequence continues at coordinate 4,856,899 of OX438943.1, forward strand.
ACAATTTCCAAACACTTTCCTTATATTTGTAATATAGAATAAGATCACATACGTATAATTTTGTTCGATTTAATAATTAGGGTTTTAAACTTAGTATATTTTATAAGACGTAAATAAAATGGAATGTTCGCTGTTAGCGATAAATCACTAAACAATGGGCTTGGTTCTCTAGAGTTAGCAATAAACGCAATTTGTCGAAAAACATTTGTTTCCCAATTTTAATAACTAGCAGTTCCCCGCGACTTCACCCGCGCCAACAGTCAGATTTTCTTTACAAACTTTCATTCCGCATTACACCCCTCTGACGATTTTACATTGCGACAAAAAGCCTATGTCCTTCCCAGTGTCTCAAACTATCTCTGTGCCAAATTTTATTTTATTCGGTCCAGTAGTTTTGGAGCCTATTCGATGCAAATAAACAAACAAACAAACAAATCTTTCCTCTTTATAATATTAGTATAGATTAATATTCATAAAAATACAAATATAAAAGGGTCATACTATTAATAAAGAAATATCACAAAAAAACATTACTAATTATGCATATACATATAGACGGATATTAAAAAAGTCAATCATAAATAATAACCAAAATTTGTTTGCCTTCACTTCTTCTTTTCATTCTTTATGAAATAAACGATAGAAAGGCTGCAAATAATCGAGCCCAATATAATTAATAACCTAAGATTAAATAATTCTTTAATAAATTGCGATTATAATGCTTATTTTTAAAATGCATTAGGCCTATTATGCTCTGTACAATAAAATTATTTCAAATTGTTTTTAATATTGCGTTTAGTTCGTGTACAAACTGCATGACTATTGTTATAATATTGACTGTACAATAAATATTTTAGTTCATGATAAAAATTTACAATTTCCAGTGATGCTGTTTGTACAATTAATAAATTATATCTTACGTTACATACTAGAATACAATAAATATAACATACCTATACAAATTGAGATCGCCTCTACAAGATTGGTTTCATGTTTTCAACTTTTTTAAACCCTCATCAACCCAACCCTCAAAAATTCATCAATTTTAGCGTTTTGTTCTCACTACAATATTTTTTGACATATCATATCTATATTTATGTTTATCCATTAATAATAGTGATCGGAACAGAATTTAATTAATTAAGTGCTCGACGGATAATTGATAAGAGATCAATAAAATTTTGTAGGATTTCGTAGGTACACTGACGACGTAATTGTCTTACAACATTATAGAACCCTCAATTATGATTGGTCCAATGGAAATTTATTTAAAACAATCACAATAGCTAAGATGTGGCAATGCAATCACATTATAATTTGCGTTTGAGGGAAACTGGGCTCAATTCCAAATTTAGGTTCAGTCTCTCTCTTTCTCTGCCAAAAAAACTATATTAATTTAGAAACGCTTTTAAAGCTTTCCGTTGCTATGGAAATTAGAAAATACATAGGCAATATAAAAGAGATGTCATTTGATGACGATTAAAGTTAGACGAAAACACGCAAAAACTTGTAAAGATACGTAAGAAATCGCATCACTTAATTTGACGTTTCTAAATTATTGTAGTCTGTCTCTTTTCGATTGATTGACAGAGAAAGAGAGTGACTTAACCTAAATTTAATTTTAGACAATGCGCATTGGAATTGAGCCCACTGGATGAAAATGTTCTAAGAAATTATTATTTCAACAAAGTAAGAAAATCCTATCGTATGTGTTTTAACACAGGATAAATAATAATACACTCGGCAGCACGTCATGTTACCCATTACACTACAAAACTACAAAAGCAGCTTTTATTACATAGGGAATAGAGAGGTCTCAAGGTCAAAGTAGTTTGACGTGCTGCCGTGTGTATAAGTACAGATGGACCACTCCTCCGAAATTATTGATATAAATAGCGACTCTTGTTGCAACACAATAAAGTTCAAATTCAGATGGCTAGGTATTTGCCTCTCTTTCTGTCGCGCCTTATCTCGCGAGTGAGTTGTCGATCTTACGTGCAATTCCTGCTGTAATACGCCAGCCCCGCCGAATGTATGTAGCTTCAAACTTAAATTGCGGAGTGAACCTGGTTGTAATATTTCAACAGAGCAAGCTAATCGTACCGTTGTCGCTCCCTAGCAACAGTAACCTGTTCAGAGGCAGCACTGACATGCAGGTCAACACCCCCTTGAAGGTGTCGGACCTCAGTTTGGTGCTGGAGAACGAAGCGTCCTGGTCGAGGGAGGTGTGGACCCCGATCCTGTTGTTTGTGGTGCCCGATATCAGCTCGTTGTAGTACACGGATAGGCAGTGGACGGGTTCCGTGCTCCCTCTGCGGGGAGAGTGGGATTTTTGTTTATTTATTGACGTAAGTTCATTAACAGCACAATCTGTACTTCGAGAGCTAAAAATTGTTATGTTTTTTACATATTTAAGATGACCGTCTTCGTGTAGTGGTTCGCACTCCGGACTACGAAAACCAACAGTTGCGGACCCGCAAAGGACAATATTTGTGTGATGAGCACGAGCATTCAGAGTCAGGGATGTTTATCAACATACACAGTCTGTCCTGGTTTCGACTAGCGATAATTTAAGGGCCTTTTATTTATTACATTTTAGAGACTATGTTATGTCTCCTATGTATCCTAATGATTTTTTTTTTCCAAAAAAATTCAGAAAATTTGCATTTTTGTGTTTAGTTTTGTAATTAGGTTTAAAAAACTATTTTACTGTTTTAAATTTTTAGCAAGATTTCTTTAAAAAAACTATTGTTCCTCTATGACGGTTAATAATTTTGAATTGATCTTTATTTCACTTGATAGGCGATAGCGTTACCTTTCAAATGAATCATTATCGTAACTTTTAGGACCACCATAGAAAAAAAATTTTGTTTAATATTTTAAATAATTGCCATTTCAAGAGGGAGGGAGTTAAAACCCAACATGGAGGTTTTTTGTCGATAAAATTTGATGAACTAATAGCCCATAAATTATCGCTAGTCCAAACCCAGACACACTGTCTAATGCAAATTGCTATGATGATCGCTGAACTTCAACAGAAGATGAATGCTATCTTCAAGAAGAAAACGTTGCACTAGGGTGCTTCTGTGTTTCGGTAGGGACGACATCACGCAAACAAATACCATAGTTCCTCCTTTGTGAGCACTCTTTAAGTTTTTATTGTAATGCCCTGCGATTAAACTTTAGGGTGTAGTCTTGTGCTTTTAGGAAAAACGGCTATTAATATAAAACTTACTTGAGATGCGCGATCAGTTCTCCATCGTCAGGCCGCCATAACGCCGTGACTTGGTCCAGCCCGGAGCTCAGCAGTCTGTGCTCGTCTACTACGGCCAGGCGCAGGACCTGCGGAGAACGACATTATCACTATGATACTGACACACTACGTCAGAATACTATAGTGACTATCACTGACACCAGCACCGTTATTCACAAACATTTGAAATTCGGAAAGGATCCGACACGGAAATTTTCCGAGTGTTTGTGAAAAAGGTTGCAGGTTCTCTCTTGACTCTAGACGTAGCCAAACGTGGCATAGACAGTGTCGACGGTGGAGCGAGCTCACCCAGAAGGTCTATCGACAATTTAGCGATAGTCGACTGTCGATAGGCAACTGCCGGCGCGCAGGTCGAGCACGCTAGCAAACGTCGTCTCGCTCGTCAGTACTCACCTCTCCGTCGTGCGCGCGCCAGTGGGCCCGCGTGGCGCCGGCGCGCAGGTCGAGCACGGCCACGTGGCCGCTAGCGAGCGTCGTCTCGCTCGTCAGTACTCACCTCTCCGTCGTGCGCGCGCCAGTGGGCCCGCGTGGCGCCGGCGCGCAGGTCGAGCACGGCCACGTGGCCGCTAGCGAGCGTCGTCTCGCTCGTCAGTACTCACCTCTCCGTCGTGCGCGCGCCAGTGGGCCCGCGTGGCGCCGGCGCGCAGTTCGAGCACGGCCACGTGGCCGCTAGCGAGCGTCGTCTCGCTCGTCAGTACTCACCTCTCCGTCGTGCGCGCGCCAGTGGGCCCGCGTGGCGCCGGCGCGCAGGTCGAGCACGGCCACGTGGCCGCTAGCGAGCGTCGTCTCGCTCGTCAGTACTCACCTCTCCGTCGTGCGCGCGCCAGTGGGCCCGCGTGGCGCCGGCGCGCAGGTCGAGCACGGCCACGTGGCCGCTAGCGAGCGTCGTCTCGCTCGTCAGTACTCACCTCTCCGTCGTGCGCGCGCCAGTGGGCCCGCGTGGCGCCGGCGCGCAGTTCGAGCACGGCCACGTGGCCGCTAGCGAGCGTCGTCTCGCTCGTCAGTACTCACCTCTCCGTCGTGCGCGCGCCAGTGGGCCCGCGTGGCGCCGGCGCGCAGGTCGAGCACGGCCACGTGGCCGCTAGCGAGCGTCGTCTCGCTCGTCAGTACTCACCTCTCCGTCGTGCGCGCGCCAGTGGGCCCGCGTGGCGCCGGCGCGCAGGTCGAGCACGGCCACGTGGCCGCTAGCGAGCGTCGTCTCGCTCGTCAGTACTCACCTCTCCGTCGTGCGCGCGCCAGTGGGCCCGCGTGGCGCCGGCGCGCAGGTCGAGCACGGCCACGTGGCCGCTAGCGAGCGTCGTCTCGCTCGTCAGTACTCACCTCTCCGTCGTGCGCGCGCCAGTGGGCCCGCGTGGCGCCGGCGCGCAGTTCGAGCACGGCCACGTGGCCGCTAGCGAGCGTCGTCTCGCTCGTCAGTACTCACCTCTCCGTCGTGCGCGCGCCAGTGGGCCCGCGTGGCGCCGGCGCGCAGGTCGAGCACGGCCACGTGGCCGCTAGCGAGCGTCGTCTCGCTCGTCAGTACTCACCTCTCCGTCGTGCGCGCGCCAGTGGGCCCGCGTGGCGCCGGCGCGCAGGTCGAGCACGGCCACGTGGCCGCTAGCGAGGCCGCACGCGACCCACCCGCCCGACGCGCACACGCACATGCAGCGAACGAACGTCGTCGTGCTCATTTGGAGCTGCGAGGAAATAAGCAACGACTGAGGTTAGATATTGCCCGGAACTGACTGTTTGTTGGACTAGTGGTCAACATGCTAGTTACTATCTACGAGATCCCGGATTCGAATCCCAGGACCCAAATTTAATTGGAAACACAAAACAGAATAACATCGCGAAAAACACAAAGTATTTAGTTACATAAATTTTAGGCTGGATATTATTTCAAATTATTATTAACACTACAGCCTTATATTAAAAAAAAAAGATTTAAAAGCAGAATTGGGCATTTATTCTAATATCGAATATCTTTTTTTCTATACGTTAGTCGAACAATGAATAAAAACAAAAGACCCGACTGCAAAAATTATTATATTTATGAAATGGTATTTTTACTGGCTTTCATTTGATACCCATATTGCTATGATAAGGAAAAAATCAATCCCCATTTCCCTCTTTATTTCCATTTGCGGGCGCCATTTTTTAAATGTATATAGCCTATGTCACTCTCACAATTTGGACAAATTCAACGACACCTCAAATGTCAAAAAACTATCCAGCCCTTTGGCTGTAGGGCGTGCCAAACAATTATACATACTCTCGAAAAACATAACCCTCCTTCCGCAGTCGGGTAAAAAATAATGATTTTCGAGTCAAATGATTTTTATTATTTGCTCTCAATTATTAGGTATTTACATTCGTGACAATTTCTTAATATTCTTTTTCATCACTTTTCATCATTCTTTAAATATATTGTTAGATATTATATTTGTACTAAATAGGCTTCACTTCTCTAATCTGATTTGAAGTCCAGAAATTCGTTTTCTGGTCAAATGTTACTTTATTTATAGTTTTTCTTTTTTTCTTTTTGGGCACTTCTCATGCTTAAATAATGTTTTAATGTGATACAAATGAGTTTAAAAAAAAATGAATAAGAAATAAAATCACGAATAAATTATTCGTAGGCAATATATTCAGGAATAAATTATTCACGCATGAATTATAATGCTAATAAAATTTTATTCGAATTACATTTGTTTGAATAATGTCGAACTCTTTATAAAGACACTACTATCAAATCAAAATAGCCCCAAGCATCAATTACCTTGAGATCGTGCGTGTGGTTGCAGGCGCGCGCGTCTATGAACTTGAGCGTGGCGTCAGTGGTGGCCGCCAGCACCGTCGTCGACGCGCCGCCCAACGTGCGCACTATGCTCACGGGGGACTTTATGTTGTCCAGCTGTGGGCGAACGGAATGGTAAACTATAATGTGGCTCGCGATAAAGTGCAACACCGTAAAGAGCTTAAACTAGACCTTAGTACTAACAACCAAAACTAAAATAAAAATATACACATTATATTACTTTTAATAATACAGCTTTTAGCAAACTCGCAAAAATAATCGCAGTTCGCAACTTCTAAATGTATTTTTTTATATTAAGGATTTTTTTTTAAAGATGAAGAATTGAAATTTGAGTACTGAAAAATGTATGTTTACTACGTTTATTGTCTATTAACAGCACAGTATGTCAGACTACCCCACTTTGACCTTAACACCACCTCTATATCCTACGTAATATAAGCTGTTTTCATAGTTCAAATATGTAATGTGAAAACAGCCTGGTGACAGACAGGCGGTCGGTGGACTCATAGTAAAACGGGCCTGTTTTTACATTGTCAGTTCGATGAGACGAGGTACAATTTACGAGTTTGCTCCTACACATTATTGAGCCTTAAAAATATATTTAAATCGTATGTGTATGAAAAATATCCACAGACCCTGCAGTTCCCGCAATCTTCGGAGGCATTGAAAATTTTGCGAAAAGATTTTTTATTTTTTTATCATGCACACCAGTTGTCTAGGGTAGCTAGTTTCCGAGTTATGGCCGTTTTAATTTTGACAGCTGTCATCCGAAATGAAAATCTCTACGAGCCCTAAAATTTGTCCTTACACACTGTTAGCAATCGCGGTGTCAGCAGAGGTGCCGAGGCGCGGGCGGAACCGTCCTGCGCCGGGCACAGCTGGCTGAGACTCCTTATGTGGAAGACGTGTGTGTGATACCTATGTAAATCGTGCTATTGGTGGATCAATTACACAAAGTATGGACGAATTCTAGTTTCATTTATCATCGATATCCATTATCGACAACACAATTTCCGAGATATTGCCGTTTCAATTTTTTCGTGGGTTTGTCTGCCCAAGTCTGCTCAATGGGCCGTGTAACTGACGTGTATGCATGTGTGTGTCGATACGGGTGTTCTAGTATTTAGATAAAATACATACATACATCTATATACCGTGCATATGTGCACGACGGAGTCCGAGGAGACGGCGAGCCGCAGCGAGTCGAGGAACGCGAGCAACATAATACGCGCCATTGCAATGTCGGTCGTATTGCAACTAAATAAGACAACGTTTAGCTTGATCGTACCTGCGACACGACGCTCTCCATGAAGGGGTCCCATATGTGCACGACGGAGTCGGAAGAGACGGCGAGCCGCAGCGAGTCCAGGAACGCCAGCGAGAGCACGCCCTTCTTGTGGCCCGTGTACGTCCAGTTGCATTGCGTCGTTGCGTTGCCGTCACCCTGGGGATAAAGCATTGACCTTACATTTGTTTCTCAACAAGAATTTCTCGGTTACACCGGGACTAATCTATAAGTGCGTACAGGCAATTATTTTCTTTTCGCCGACACTTTTCTGATGCAAACAGCTAGGGACTGTCATTAGCAGCCTGTTTAATATATTCCGTAAAGATTACGACCTGGGCCACTTACGGTCAAATACCGGCTAAGAAAATAATTTTAAAAATACAGACATACAGACCTGGTTCCTTAGCGACCACAAGCGCACGCACTTGTCCTTGGAGCCGCTCATGAAGCTGTGCTCGTTGTCGAGGCAGTGCAGCGACTTGACAGCCTGCGTGTGGCCCACGAACGTCTGCAGCTTGATCTGCTTCAGATTGAACCGCGTTTCTTTGTCCGGCCGACCGATCTCGTGCTCCCAGTATATCAGCCAGTCGCCGCGGAGATGCCTACAACAATATTGTGGGATCCGTATTTTTGTCAACATAACCCTTTGTAGAGAAAAAAGTTCTAATTTATTCTTCCTCGAGGTCTTGAGTCCAATGAGGAGGTTTTGAAGATTGTTGGCGAGAAAAGACAGATACTGCAAACCATCGAGAATAGGAGGGGAAAGATGCTGGGACACTTGGTACGACACGATGACCTTATCAGAGTGATTATAGACAGAAAAGTAGAAGGGAAAAGGAAAAGGAGAAGGCCAAGAAGGTCCTACATGGAACAAATAAAGAAAAAGTTAGGTGTCGTGTCGTACCAGGCAGCCAAGGAAATGGCACTGAATAGAGAGGAATGGAGAAGACTCCACCGAGAAGAGCGTAGCTCTTAAATTATAGATAGATAGAAGTCTACAGAAATAACACTTCATTTTAAAATCTCTGGTACGAGTCTCTATAAAAATTCTGAAATCATCTACTTTAATTGGTACATGGAAATCGAATGGAATTTGTTTCACGAGTCTTGTATGATGTGAAAAATAATATGCACGATAGTAAATGCCATCCGTTTCCCATGGAATTTCATCCTCCTGTGGCTGACGGGGCCCGTATTTGGGCCCTGTCCAAGTCCCATCAAATCGAAATGCACGGGGCGGTTCCACAACACTTCAGAAGCTCAAATAACACAAGCCGTCTGGTAACCACTCAGACCTCTTAACTAACCGTTATCGCTCTGAATATTAAAAGACATTCGATCGAAATAGAATATTTAAACTTATTTCTACTCACCTGTTACTCTTAATCCCATTATCCATTTTGCAAGCAACCACATCGAACCCGTACCCCTGAGTCGGGTCACTGGCACACACGTCAGTAGCGACATCTATCCTGTTCCCCACTAACGTAACATTGGATCCGAAGCTGTTGGAACTGGATATGTGGTCCATGACCAGGTCTGGCTTGGTGGGGGTGATGTCTATGGTCTTCCGACTGATTGGCTCATCGCTAAAGGAGGTCTGGACTCGTTTTTCAGGGCGGGAGGCGAGTGGTGAACTGAAAAAGAATTCGCAGTAATACAATGATTTTAAAAAAATATTTTTGAAACTGTATTTTTTAAGAATACAGTGTTAGTGGTTTAGAAAGAAAATGTATAAGTTGAACATAACAATTATTACTAATTTAGCAAAAAGAAAACCGTTACGTGTAATTACTATAAATCTGCGGCAATCCGTTCTACGAAGTTTGGTCTTATGGTTTATTTCATCGAGAATACAGCACATAATACCTAATAGTAGAAGTACAGACGGGTCACTCCGAAAAGTAATTTAAATAAATAATATTTTAAATATTACTTATTTTTTTAATACAAGAATTATGAACAATGGCACCAATTCGCGACAGCGACATGTTAAAATACAAGAAACTGCAATTCAGTTCGCGCAGCGCCAATTGACAATCGTTATCAGTTGCCTTTCTTTCTATCAAGCAACTTTAGTAGTTAGCACGTAAGGAATAAAGATTAAAGTGGGGTTGTCAGACATGCGACCGTGTGTACTTAGTTCTATGCTCACCTGATGCAATGACTCTGTTCGTACTTGCGACAAAGCGCGCAAACAGTGTCCGCGTTCTTGAGCGAGCGCTCCATCGTGTCCGCGCCCACGAACTTGCTGAACGTCATGTACGCTTTGTACGCTAGCTCCTCGTCGAACACTAGTAAGAGTTCCTCTTGGGCCTGTCGAAATAGAGATTAAATTCGTTACTGACTTGAGCGTTTGAAAGCGTTTGTCTTGTGATTGTTTCGGGCAAAATTATTCGAATTTGTAACACAAGCCTTAAACTGAATATCAAGGGGCAAATGTTCGTACGATCAGCACAAGCGTTTGTTGTACCTAAGACCACATCTATCACTTATGATAGATGTTTATGAACGTATACAAGTAGGTTATCCGTTATCGCCATAGCACAAGCTCACGCTTAGTTTGGGGCTAAATTATTGGTGTAATTGTGGAAACAATTTATTCATTTATTACCTATATAAAGAGTGCCCGGACTCTGCGGCGGATGTGATGAGATGAACTACGCGTGGTCGCGGGGCACCTATCTCTTGACAGTTTTCTCCGTCTGACGTCCTTTTTAATACTTATAGGGTGGAAAAGAGACGAAAGAACCTAAATAAGAATGTAGCTGTAGGGAGAAAAGGTAGCTGTTACCGCCGCTCGGGCGCCGATGTCTTCTAAAGAAAGGGAGCAGGTATCTATCGTCGGGCGCGCGGTCTTCGTGCACTATCTCCGGAACCTGTTTTTTGGGATAGGAAAAAAACAAATGAACATCTAAAGAATCGGATTGCGCTGTGGGTTCGAGCGCCGCTTTCAACCATCTAAAATAGAAAAGAGACAAATGATCATCTAAAGAATCTGACTGCGCTGTGGGGTCGGGCGCCGCTGTCAACCATCTAGAGAAGAAAAGAGACAAAAGAACATACAGTAAAGTATCAGACCGTGTGCGCTATAGGGTCGGGTGGGCGGTGCGGCGGCGAGCAGGCGAGGTCGGGCAGGTCGGCGCGCAGCACGCGGCCCTCGCGCACCGTCCACTCGCACGTCGACCCGTCGCGGCACAGCTCTAGGAAACCCTCCGACTGCGCGTCTATACATTCGGAGGGTGGCTGCAGAAATAAGGAACATTATTTCGTTATGCAGTTGGTACAGGCTAATATCGGTTGATATGAGTATTAGTCGATAAACCTAGTCAGAGGCCCTAAGAAATGATATAAAACTAAATATATTTTTTGCTAAATCATGGTGGTAAACAGCTGTTAATATTTAAACATAATAGTGCTCATGTTTTACCTTACTATATGGCATGCAAATAATTAACATTACTTATTTTAATGTGTGTAATCTATTACCATCTATCAAACTTATCTTAATATGTCAAGCAAAATTTCATTATCTAGGGCGACTTGATAACATTCAACAGTAAGGTTGTTTTTGCCTTACAGGCACCCCTCTTCCAATCCACACTGAGCCCGCGTGGTGGAGTACGGCTCGTACCTCCTCATAGGTGAGGTGAAAACTTTGCCTAGCAGTGGGTTGTAAGAGGCTAGATAATAAAATGTGATGTCCTGCTATAGTCCGACAAGTTCCTGCCTAGCGCAATATTTTATTCATATTTATTTGACAACATAAGTAGCAGACAATAATCATGAACTAAGTAACATGTATAAAATTATGCATGACTGACTAATAACTAATGACATGGTCCGAGTTCGAATCCCGGGTCGGGCCGAAAGTGTTGGGTTTTTCTGTCTTGCAAAAACTCTGACACAGCTCCGTAGTCAGGAAGTTGGTGGTGTTAACACCCCCGTACCTCGGAAAGCACGTTAAGCCGTTGGTCCTGCGCCTGATCTCTCTACGGTCATGTCGGACTGCCGTCTCACCGAATTATGAGAGTGAAGGAATAGAGAGTGCACCTGTGTATTGCGCACACACTTGTGCACTATAATATGTCCCGCGCAGTTGGCTAATCTCTGATGAGATATGCCGCCATAGTCGAAATTCGGCTAGGAGGACATTATTATAAACTTATAAATTATAATATAACTAGACTTATGTCCAGGGATGATACACATATGCATCAAACAATCTACTTAAAAAATGGGTATTGTAGTGTGTTGCGTCACGGTCCCAACCTAACAGTAAAACGCGAAAAAAAACAAAAGACATGCTAGTAGTCTGCGGGAAAGGAAATTCCTAAGGACAATATCGCGTGCGATTGACGCTTTCTCACCCCCCGTACGTCTTGCATTGTACAGATGGATCGCGCACGAACTTGGCGGACTATATCCGAATTTCGGGCAAGACGGTCTGTCTCAACGTCAAGTTATTGCGCAATATACAGGTGCACTCTCGTTTCTTCACTTCCAAAGTTCGATAAGAGATCATGCGCAAGACCGACGGTTTAACGTGCTTTCCGAGGCACGGGGGTGTTAATACCACCAACTTTCTGACTCCGAGTTATTTCAAAACAGAAAACCCCAGAAACAAATTACAGCCCGACCAAAAATTCGACATTCAAAACCCCGGACATCTTGAACAGAAACATTTGTACTATGAAAGCGAGTAAAACTTGTTTGTGCGATCACAAAACTAGAAAACTATGAATTTTAGCGAGTAGGTAGGAAAAGCTATAAGAAAGTAATTCCGTCGTTTTTGTACGAAGTGAAGTTTTTGATAAATCAAGGTTAGTAGGTTCATCGGTAACTCAGTTGGAAGAGCAATTGCCCGGATAACGAGGGATCGTCAGAAAACGGTCGATTATTTTTTGGGATTTCGTAAAAGCTTTCTAAAGAAATTGCTTAAATTATAAAACCAATTATAATGAAGGTTAGTGTTTACTTTAGACTGACAAAATAATATAAGATTTTATTTTGTAAGAAAATATTCTCCACTCCAGCTATGTAATTATGTAACTAATTTGCTTACTTTTTCTGGATTGATATCTTCTTGTTTGGGCCAGTTATCCGTTTTCCCCGTCGCTTTATCGAAAGCTAGGAAAAACCTGTAACAAAAACATCAACAAGTCAATGCATGATAGAATAATATCGATAGTTTAGTAATTACAACTGCATCGCTAACAGTTTTTGTAAGAGAGCATATCGATAGTCAAACTATCAATAGCTTTGGCAACGACGATAGTTGGTTAACTCGAACCTACGCTTTAGATTTAACCACGGCTTAGGGTGCGTTTCCATCAGAGATGTGCGTGATTGCGTAGCGAGGACGTGTTCGTTAAGAACCAATAAAACAAAGCAAATGAAGGATTTATATTCGTCCTTAACAAGCACATCCCTCGCTATGCATCCTCGCACATATTTGGTGGAAACACAGCCTCAGGGGCTAAGGCTCTACTGTCTTATTACGTCGTCGCTGTGCAGATTTCGCACACGAAAAACTGTTTTCGGCATCTTATGAATGGAAATTGAAACAAAACAAAATAGCATTCCCATAGGTTTTGTCTTTATGAAATGAGGAGCAGACTAAATAAGAAGGCTTCGAAGTTCTAGCGGCAGCAAACATATTAAACTATCGAAAAGGACAGTTAGACCAAACTTCAGGCGGTATTTCTTTTGAACCAAATTCCTTTATTAGTGTTTCGAGATCCATAATTTATCTTATTTATCTTGTCCTGAAGTTTCTAGTAATACAGGTTCAACACTCACGATCGAATTCTTGTCATAAAAATTAACTGTTTTCCACACGCTGCTTCCTAACTGAGCTTCTCATACATTTGCAAGGCATCGATCATATTTCGCCTTAATAACACCGGCCATATCTTAAGCACTTATAACACCATCCTATTTGTAGCTTCCTAACTAGGAAGGTCGTATATGAACTGCGATTACATCTTCCTATTTCCCAAGTATGATGCTACACAAATAGGATGGTGTAATAAGGCCAAAGGTGTAACAAGGCTAAATAGGATACGACCTTCCTAGTTAGGATCCTAACTAGAAAGGATGGATGGATAGGCAGGTACTCTAATAAACGCATTGTCCGTATTTTCGCGTCCAGCCGTCGCGCTCGCTCGCAGTGACATGCTGGCATTAGTGACAGGGACGGCTACAGCCGCAACTACGAATATCGTCTTACGTGAGGCCCCAGACACCTTCCAAGTTAGGACGCGAGCTTGCTAACTAGGAAGGTAGGAACCTAAGTGGTGAACTGCGATAACTTCCTTCTATTTCCTAAGTAGGATGCTACACTAATAGGATGGTGTAACAAGCAAACACATTTTTTCAATATACAAAACACCCGACTACAAAAAATATTATATTTTTGAAATGGTCTTTTTACTGGCTTTCACTTGATACCCATATTGTTATGATAAGAAAAAATCAAGCCCCCCTCCCCCCTTTATTTCCATTTGCGGGCGCCATTTTGACAAATTCAACGACACCTCATATGTCAAAAACTGTCCAACCGTTTGGGCTGTAGGGCGTGGCAAACAATTAAACATACATACATACACTCGAAAAACATAACCCTCCTTCCGCAGTCGGGTAATAAAGCCCTTACCTCTGTAAAGTGTGGACACAGAGATGCTTCCTGGTCATCTCGGGCCCGATACGCAGCGCTAACACGTGCAACGCGTCGAGCAGTTTGCGCGTTAGCGCGCCTCGGGCCGAAGCGCCACTGGGGTACGAACACCGGCTAGTAGAGGCTAGGCGGAGCGCTGGCTGGAGGATCGACTTTAAGAATGTGTCCTGAAAACAAGCAAACATAATAAGGGACTTTCTGACAACTCAAAATTTTAGTTTTATCTTATGTTGATAGATGGCGCTGTTCATCTAAGTTATAGAAATATTGCGTCGAAATCATTGACCATAAAACAAAAACAAATTATTGTTATATTATGTGTAAAAATAAAATTTAATACAAAAAACGTCTTGATGATCAGTAAATTGTTAAAAAACGACCTCTTAGTATGCGTGGATCAAAAACATGCTAAGAATAAACATTAACATGATAAACGCTAAAACCAACCTTTTTCCTAAATTCAAAACTACCTGTCTTAGATTGGTCAACGCCATCTTGCGGATTTTTAAGCACTAATTTTTGCCACTAAGAAAATCCCTCATTATAAAAAAAACACCCGACTGCAAAATATAATATTTTTGAAATGGTCTTTTTACCGGCTTTCATTTGATATCCATATCGCTATGGTAAGGAAAAAATCTATTCCCCTCCCCCCTTTGTTTAAATTTTTGAAATATATATATATATAGCCTATGTCACTACCACAATTTTGACAAATTCAACGACACCCCATATGTCAAAACATTCTAGCTGTTTGGGCTGTAGGGCGTGCCAAACAATTACACCTACATACTATCAAAACACATAACCCACCTTCCGCAGTCGGGTAAAACAAGCTATTTGAGACACTTTGAACTTATGGCCTGCTGTCCACACTAATAAAAAGAACTGGCTATAGCCTAACCGACTAACAGAGTCCTCGTCTGCGGGGTAAAGGGCCGGTACTTTCAGCAAAAAAACTATCGAGGTGTAGGTTAAGGTGATAGGTTTACAGGATCAAAGAGTAAGATGGGGCTATACAATTACTTTTATCATAATGTATTAATTTTACTGTATTTGTGACAGTTTAACACAACACCGGAATGAGCAGGCCCGCCCCGCTGCGGGCCTGCTCATTCCGGGGTCATGGTACGAATTAATCGAACTTGCCTGGTTTAGAATCTGCATTGTTTCTGATGGTAAGGGGGCAGGGGTGTAGTACAGGCGGTCGGGCTATGGTATTTTTTTAATTAACAGTTTGTCAACCTTGACAAACAGTAATCAAAAACAAATTAAAAAAAGACAAATGTGCAGCATGAAGAGCCACGCATGAAGCATGATAAATGCAGTTGCGATAGGAACGATTTTGTACCTAACAAAAATCTAAGTATAGCATGGTGGTGCGGTAACTACATAAGAGTAAAAAAGCGATGAAAAGTACACAACACATATGTCATTGTAATAAAGCTTAAAATCGCGGCTTCTTTTTTTCAACAATGTAAATATGTATTTTTTTTCTAATGATTATTATAACAGCCTAATACACTTACCAGTAGTTGCTCCATGACCTTAACGTCGGACATGTAAGGCAGCAAGTATTTGACGAGCTGCAAGCACGCGACAACGCCGCCCTCTAGTGGAGTGGACAGCCTGCGCCGGCAAGACGCTATGAGCTCGCTCATGTGAGGCAAGTACTGGAATATTATTAGCTGCTCGCCATACATCGCTGAAAAAGTAAAAAACATTGATATAATAGAAATAAAATCATTGATGATGATGATAATAGAAAGAGCAAGACTTAAATCACGATGGAAAAAAACGCCTTGTTCAACTTACCCACTATGGCAGTGAGGCACTTGATCACTTTCATAGCATTTTTATCCCCCACCACCCGACTGTTTATCACAGATATCTCATCGAAGTCATCCTTCTCCTCTCCCTCGCACAGAGTGAGGTTCTCTCTTCCTATATAGCACAAAGTCAACATCTTGAGCAAATTCCTCGTAATATACCTACAAGTTAACACGGGACCGAGTCTATGGGCCAGCCAAATTAGGCTTTCTGAACTCATATCTGATATCTTACAAAGGGTGGACTCTTTGTATGTCTCACAAGAGTCTACGTCGTTGAAACTACGCGACGTACTCGAAGTAAACACCTCCAAATTCCTGTTGAACTCGAGACTCTTCACTTGACGTGTGTGTGCATTCTTACGCAACTCCACATCGTCAGTTGTGGAATCTTCTTCCGCAAAGTGCAGATAACTTGTAAACATCGGTTTGGATGGAATGTCTATAGTCGGTGACATAGGACCCTTGACTGGAGTTTCTTGAATATCTCCATTACTTGTAACAACCACACTGACGTCTTTTGAGCTGGTCAAAGGAGTAAAATACTGCTTGCTAGGCGAAATGAAATCAGTGGAAGGCGATGGACTGTGCATCGCCGTCTCATTAGGATTCGAATTATACGAATCTATCGATTCCGCGGGCGATTTGCTTCTACTACTACGACTCGGTAACCTATCTTTATCGGTCTCAAAATGAAACAACTCGTTTTCGCTTCTTGAATCGCTGTCCTTCTCTCTCAACGATTCACTGACGTCCACTGTAGTCTTCTCCACGTTCGGTGTCGCTACGTGCTCAGAACCGTATGAAGTGTCAGGAGAAAATATATCAGTAGTAGTGGACAACGCATTTTTGACGTTATCATCAGAGTATCTGGGCTTTTTATTGCTTGTGGACCGATTGTGACAAATGTGACCCGGTGATCCGGCTTCCGTATTATCGTCCTTGTATCCACCCACTGCTTCTACTAAATGCTGAGTGAAATTGTCCAGGAAACATTGAAGACCGAGTCTGACCATCAGTTGAAGTAAAAAAATATTGTGATACAATTTGACGAATTTCTGTTTACCAGATGATCCGCTTGAACTAGACCCAGAGTCGATATCTGTTATTTTATGTTGCTCTGGTTTGTCCAGCATTAGATCGTCATCTTCGTACAAGTTAAGAATGTGCTTCAAAAGCTTTTTCTTGGTCGCTTCAGGCCCTAAAGCCTTGCTCACTGTGTCGAACAAATACCAAGCGGCTAATACTGATGTTTCTTTATTCTTCAAGAGTTCTATGTAATGAGTTAGGAAGATATCGAGCACATCGAATTGACTGTAAGAGTTTATTTGGCATAAAAGAACATCCAAATGCGTCGCACACGCTTGGATTTTCCCTTCTGCTATTCTTTGGCTGAAATACAACTTGGTTTTGTCGACATTTTGGTACTTTTCGCATTGGATTCCATCGCATTCGTACGTGTACAAAATATTCAGTTCATTACTCGTCAATTCGTACTCGTGTAGGGTACTTAGGAGTTTGTATAAGGTGTTGAAACTTTGTGGGAATGGGATTAGATGCTGCATCAGCAAAGGTTGCAGCAACTGAGATGGTGTCGGTGGTGGCAAACCTTTGTCTGTCACGACAACCTTCTTCAGAGGTTCGTCTTTAGGCGCTAGCTCATTTTTAAAGCTCAAGCTCGGAGGCTGGACGTTTAAAAGTAATGACGCTATGTACGTTACACATCTCGGCATAGCATTAAAGTTGTACTTCAAAACTGTTCGGCAGCTGTTATATCTTTCCATAAAGTTATTACTCGTACTTCTCAAAGGACGCATGTACTGGTGAAGGAAGATTTCTACAATAAGGCACCCGATCACCAGCATGTCCTGCCTTCGGCTTTCTGTCACAAACTGCTTGTATATAGCAGCATCTGTTGTATATCTTGGATTAAGTGATCTATTTTTTCTTTCTTTCATTGCGTTTTCTAAGTGAGCATCTTGGGTGAACTTTTTGAGGTAATTTTGGTCGTATGAAGCCAAAAATATGTGGTTGGTAAACGCCGTATCGTCAGACCCATCATTAGTCGAGCCATTCAAGTTTGGTTCTTTCTTGATTTCTTGCTGTAAAGGGAAATGGTTCAGCGTGTACGAATTTTCTTTGCTTATCTCTTTGTCTTCTGATTTGTCGAAGAAGCACCTAGTCCTGAAGTTGTCTAGTGCTTCGAGTCCTTGTATGGATGCTACCGGGTTAAATTCTTTCGGGAGGTAGATGACTCCTTTGCCAAGTTCCGACCGTTGTACCCTGTAGTGTCTGGAGTGTGATGAGGCCCTGGATTCAGTGGTGCTGTGCGAGTCTTCGTGGCCCTGACTCTTGGACAAGGAGCGAGCGCGGCTGCTGCTTTTATGTCTAGACCGCATTCTTTGGTGGGGGATGCTTAATCGTGACACGTGTTGTGGAAGACTGGTCGACTCTTCCTCTTCGTCTGACATCTCTTCAGAACTTTCAGGTTTGATGGATTTCTCTGTGCAGAAAGAGACCCATGAAAATTGATATTACAAGCAAGCAATGTTTTATTTATTGTGGAGTAATTGTTAATGCGAATCTAAATTGGTCTTTATGAATCTTTACTTTAACGAAGAAAATTTGTCTGCTTGTTACGAAAAAACTCAATAACTACTGGACCGATTTCGAAAATTCTTTCTTCAATACCTTACATCCGTGCAAAACCAAGGCTAGTAAAACATAAAAAAACATTTTATGACTACCATTCGCCCCGGTTGGTCTTTACCAAAAACCAACACCAATCTATTTGACAAGAAAGTTACTGTTTGAGCAAAAATCACGACATCTATAACGACACAGAGTAACTGAAACCAAATAATAACGTAAGAAGCATAGATATAGGCGAAAAGAACATACTATTGTCTCTAGGCGCCGTCCAGTGTAACCGCGGTGGCTGTGGAGGGAGCGGACGGGGAGTGCGGGGCGGGTGCGGCGCCGCTAGCAACTGGACCATGGCGCCTTTACGTGGTGCCGTGTGCCCGTCCACTAAGGACAAGCACACGTTCTTGGCTTTGATCGCTGCTGTGCCTGATAGCCTGTTAAGTGGGATACATTTCTTAACCCATTGACTGGTATAATTTTAAAACTCATTGTTTTCGAACCGTGTCGTAGGGGCATAAAGTTGAAATTGTGGTGGCAATATTTCTGCCACTTGTGCACTAGAGGACATAACAAACAAAATCTTTGAATGGCAGATAAAGGTTTGTTCTGGCCTTTCTCGTCAGCACTTGTTTCGAAGCGCTAGGGCCCAAAAAAGGAACATTTATATCAGGATTTCCCTAGGCATCACATTTTTACAAGCTATTTCTTTATTTAAAGTTTTAAGATTTCATGTGTTAGTCAATGATGAAAAACTTACTTGTATCCAAATGTGATGTCTATCCAATGGTGCAGATTTTCGGACACATGTGTAGACTCCAGAGCTTCTCTATGCTTGGTGATGAAATCTTCTGCGCAAGTCGCCCAAGACGGTATGCCCAAGTCCTAGATTAAAAATATTTAAAAAATTACAGAGAGCTATCTTTTTAAGTCCATGCCATCTCTTTCGTTGCTGAAAAAACGAAAACAGACAAGATAACAATAATTTAGAAACGTACAACTGAATTAGTTGGTAAGAAAATAATAGAACCTATAGACAATAATATAGTAGAGATATCACGGCTAAAACTAGAAGACGCGACAGCTTGGAAATAAACATGAGCCATGGCATCACTTCTTTTAATGTTTTTTAAAATGATTTACAAAAATGTAGTCTCTCTCTCTTCACTTCTTCAAGAGAAAAAAAAAACCGGCCAAGTGCGAGTCGAGCTCGCGCACGAAGGGTTCCGTATTCCCTAGGGTGGCTACAATCACTTCAAAACGCTTTTACATTTAGGCGACTTTAGCAGCGCGACTTTGGCGTATACAGTCGCGCTGTCGAAGCTTTTTAAAAGTGTCTTCAAATTGGTTATTATTGTCCTACAATAAAACAACACTAGCTCAGCGCCTTGATTGAATGCAGAGAGCGCATGCGAATGTCGCGCAGCTATACCGCGCCAATGTTGCGCTCCGTTTATAGTATGAAATTATCAGAAAAGTCGTCTAAATTATTTTTAATGGATAACCATGCCCTAATTAATGAATTATGAAGTAGGTTTGTAGGTGACAATAACACTTATTACAAAGACAATAATTAATCTCTAAAAGAGGCTTTAACTTTGCCATTATATAACTATTGTTGTTACATACAATTGGCGCCATCTCTCGGATAACTGTTATACTGCTATAAAAACTTACTACTGCGCTTCGCGCAATGCATATCGAACACAAATTGAACGTTTCTCATTGTACCATAGCTCAAGAGCTATGGTACATGAGAAACGTACAATAGATAGCGTAAAACAACAAAAAGAAGTACATGCGTTTTTCTTTCGCAATTGTTTAACGCACATTAAGTGTGCTAATTTCGTCACAGTACTTATGTATGTCTTGGCGCAGTGCGAAAGACGTTACTAAGAATGCTGAATTTTAGAAGACGAGCGTTCGAATCTTAATGGGTGATTTTTTTTGTATATTCAAGTTCATAGCTTTTTTCTTTTTTAAACAAGAATTGGTATGAGCATCAAAATTAGTGTAACAGATTTTAAATCCTACACACACAGACTAAAATTGCAAAAAAAATGCAATCCGCTGACTAAAACTAAGGCCAATTTCGGATAAATTTGACGTGCAATTAATAAAGGTATTCGATGTGGAAATCAAATTTCTGTAGGTACATTGATTAAACAACTTTTTAGCAGCTTTTTTTTTAAGAAAAAAATATGCACATTTTGAAATTTATTGTTTACTAGCAGTTCCCCGCGACTTCGCCCGCGCCAAAAATCGGATTTTCCATACAAATTTTCATCCCCATTTCACCCCTCTGATGATTTTATATCGCGACAAAAAGTAGCCTATGTCCTTCCCAGTGTCTCAAACTATCTCTGTGCCAAATTTCATTTGATTCGGTCCAGTAGTTTCGGAGCCTATTCGATGCAAATAAACAAACAAACAAACAAACAAATCTTTCCTCTTTATAAAATTATTAATAGTATAGATAAGCAGACAGGCACCTAATACTTGTGCCCATAGACGAGTACTATCGTGTTTCTCATTTGGCTGGATTCGTTTTGTACGTAAGCTGCTCGTGTACCAAATAAAACTGAATTCGCACGAGCCAGCATTCCATCCTATCAGCCGGATATGATACGATGCAAATAAACAAACAAACAAATCTTTCCTCTTTATAATATTAGTATAGATAGTACTAGTTTTATTAATCAGTATTTATATTTGCAGTGCAATAATTTATTTCAAGTAAAAATTGTATAATTGAAATTTGATAGATGCTTTATGTCTTTGCTGGGCATTTAAATATAGCTCGAAAAAAAAGCGTACCTTTCGAAAACATCAGTATTATATCCCTGGGATCGATCCCAGATTCTTACGATCATACCCAATATGTTAACCACTGGGCCAAGCTGGTTATCTAACGAAAAGTAATAAGAAGTACGTACTCCAAGAAAAAACTCATTTTAGGGCGAACTTAAAAAACAACAATGCCAACGAATGACGCCATCTAGTGACGAATGTCAGAACTAATTTATATTATTATTCGTTTATTTGCATACACCGTGCACCCAGTTGCACGAGAATTTTATAAAATTATTGGTAAATGATAAAATGTTTCTGTAAAACCATATCAATATTTAATAGGAATTAAGATGTTTCGTGGTCCATTTTTAAATCTACCAAAACATAATTATAGAACAGTATAATAAGCATAGCGCTAGCGCTCCATCTACTTTTTTTTTTGCACCAGCATTTTGTCCTCGCGATGACAATCGAAAAAGCTCTTTTTGTATTTGATTTAACAACAATTAACGATTTTCGGACTTTTTTCTTAACTTATGCTGTAAGACCTTCCTTCTTGCCAAATTTCATGGTTCTAGGTCTATGGGAAGTACCCTATAGGTTTTGATTCCCCTGAGAAATGGGGAAAAATGATAGAAAATTGGACAAAATTGGCCGTATCTTTTTTCAGCGTTAACTTAAAAGCCTAATTTTTTCACATCATTAGGGGCCATAGACATAAGAATTTGATGTTAATTTTAACTTTATACCTCCACGCGTTCCTGAGTAAAAGGGTCTTGACAGACAGACGGACAGACGGACAACAAAGTGATCCTATAAGGGTTCCTTTTTTCCTTTTATCGTACGGAACCCTAAAAAAGGGACAGATTATATGTTTAGGCATAGGTTTAGCTTGAAATTGTATGCCCAATGTATTTTTATAAATAAAATAAAAAATTGGGTACTCTGGTAAAATTGTTTAGGGATATAGATGTAGTTTCACTCAAGGCAACAGGTGGCAATTGACGTTTAAAAGCCAAATGCGAGAAATAATTTCCTGCGAAAAGCAAAAATGTTGATTGCTTCAGATTCTGATTGCACCAACACTGATCTGGCTGGCTGGAAGTGGTCAGGTGGTGGTTGCTGAGTCTAGTAAAGGGTGTTGAACAAAACAAAAATAACCACGCATGGTAAAAGATAATGGACCCTCCACTAATGGATCCGTCTTATTTGTTTTATAAAAAAAGGCTTCCTGGTCGTGAATGTTTGATTGCAACAGAGATGTAATGAGAAAACACCTAGATTAGTCGGTTAAAATCAGTAGATTTATTTATGGTCAAAAGAAGCGTGGCAACGATTTTGTTAAAATGATTAAAAAATCTCTCCAGATTTCAAAACAGCCATATTCAAGCTGAACTTACTGGCAAGTCTTCGTGTATGCTTTTAAACACAGTGGGGTCCGTGTAGAACTCGGGAATGCACTCGTCGGGGGTCCACTCCTGCATTCGCTGGATGGACGCGGGGTACTCCGCTGGCACCCACTTGTTCCGCACGTACTTGCACAGCACTTCCTTTGGTGTTCTGTTCAGTACATACAAGTGTTTTTCTGTATCATAGGCTAAGTTTGCAACTTGGGAACTATAGACCGAAAAGTTTGTGTGTGATACTCCTGCGGTCACCAGAGGCGCAGACGGGCGAAGCACGCTAAATGTCAGCGAGGATGGGTGATGATGCGGGGAAGGGGAGTTGCTATGACAGAAGCGTATGATTGGCGCTTTTTTGCCCCGGTACGTCTTGCGAGGCGCAAAGAGGATCGCGTACGAACTTGTCGGACTAAAGGCCCGAGGCCCTACTACGTAAGTTGTCCGTGTTTTCCACGTTCTTTCGAAAAGCGTGAGTTACAAATACGATCATTCCCTTACAGTACTTAGCAAGAGAGGATCTTGCAGGAAAAGTGGAAGGTCTGTGTTCTCGACGGGCTCAAAACACATGACAAAACTGGTTTCAGACCAAGGGCGGATCCAGGAGGGTGGTCATGGGGGTCATGACCACCCCCTAGGTTCGGTCTAGGATCTAGGTGGACCACAAATTAAAATGGTTAAACATAATGGGTTCGAATCCCGCAAGGTGTTTGTGTGATGAGCACGAGCATTTGTACCTAAGTCATGGATGTTTATATGTATTTAAGTATTTCTATCCGTTATCCTAGTCA
Organism: Pyrausta nigrata; assembly: GCA_949316185.1. Taxonomy (NCBI): domain Eukaryota; kingdom Metazoa; phylum Arthropoda; class Insecta; order Lepidoptera; family Crambidae; genus Pyrausta; species Pyrausta nigrata. The sequence continues at coordinate 4,880,393 of OX438943.1, forward strand.
CCATAGCACAAGCTCACGCTTAGTTTGGGGCTAGGTAATTGGTGTGTTTGTTGAAACAATTTATTTATTTATTTTATTTATAATGTTTTCATATATTTTTTGTCACAAAATAGTTTTTGTAAAAAAGTACCTTCAAAATTTAATTAATTTAATATAATTAACTTTATAAGAACTTTAAAAATTTCTGTAAAACCTTGTTCCAACTCTTGGAATTGTAAAAAAACCGTTATCGCTTCAGGTCCGTATTGTGAAACTGTTTATTTCAGTCCCTATACATGTTTAACACATTGAGCGCCATGGTGGTCACCGGTGACCCCCAAACAATATAATTCTATTGTGTCTTTTTCTATAGTTCTGTGGCAGTCAAAGGCTTAATGCATAAATTTCCGCGCTCGCTTCGGTCGCATTAATGAACCTATTTCGTCCCCACAACCATGTCAAATTTATAAATTTTCGTACTCGCTCTGGTGTTTTCCGCACTTTGTGTCATTTTTTCGGTCTTCATACCATATGTTACCTGACTGATGAAGATTTCTGCGCTCGATTCGTTCGACTGGTAGGAAGCAAATATTTTCGCGCTCGCTTCGCTCGCGTATACTGATTCTCCAGTAGCGATATTTCGGCGCTCGCTTTGTTCGAACATAGTGCACCTGTTTAGGCCCCCAAACCACATAAAATTTATAAATAGCTGTACTCGCTTTGCTCGCGTTTTTTGATATTATTTCCGTCTTCATACCGTATTACCTCAAATTAATTTGCGCTCGCTTCGCTCGCGTTTTGTTAGCTTATTTCGACCGCTGAGTCGTGAAAAAATCCGCGCTTGCTCTGCTCGTTTATTGTGAGGATAAATTCACACAATGGAAACAAGTATATCTTTGTGACACAGTGCAATTTATAAAATAATCTTCGTTGAAGTTTCCACGTCCATAAAAACGTACCCAACTGAAGTAGATGAAGTGATAACGAGTTTTGGGAGAAAACGTAAAAGAAATATTAATTTTGTTATTTAATTATAGGTATTTTAAGTGCCTACTTCTTCTTCTTCTTAAGGTGCCATCTTCCGTCGAAGTTCGGCGACCATCATAGCAACTTGCACCGTTGATACCGCCGCTCTAAACAATGATCGGGTACTCCTTCTAAACCATTGGCGTAGGTTCTTCAGCCAGGATACCTTCCTACGTCCGACACTTCTCTTGCCTTGAATCTTTCCCTGTATGATTAATTGCAAAAATTCATATTTAGGGTTGCGCATAATGTGTCCAAGATATTCCAGCTTTTTTTCTTGACGGTGTATAAAACCTCTGTGTCCTTCTTCATGCGGTCTAAAACTGTTATGTTTTTGATCGTGTCTCTCCAGGATATCCTTAACATTCTTCTGTACACCCACATCTCAAAAGCCTCAACCCTTTTGCACATCGTTTCAGTGAGTGTCCATGCTTCGACGCCGTACAGTAGAATGGAGAAAACATAACAGCGGGCAAGTCGCGATCGTAGTTTGATGTTCAGCTTTTTGTTGCATAGCAGCTGTTTTAGCTTCATTAAAGCAGTTCGAGCTGTTCAATACGGTACTTTACTTCCAGACTATGATCGCCCTTGTCGTCTATCCAGCAACCCAAATTCTTATATTTATGAACGTGTTCTAAAGGTTGTCCGCTACAAAGTGCCTACTAACATACATTTTTAAACCTACTTTTTACCTAAGATTATAAAAATTCTTTTGTTTTTTGACTATAAACTTCTTTTGCTTGACCTGAGTTCATGTGACCCTCCCTGGCCCCAAAGCTGGATCCGCCCTCGTTTCAGACACTGAAGGATAAAATAGTGAGGCATAGTTTTTCTTGCGGAGTGTGTGGCAGAATCTGGCAAGTGAAGATTGACTTGCAAAGCCACTTTAAAAAGTGTATTTTTTCTTTAAATGGCAATTGATAATTTATTATCTTGTTCTGTGGAATGAAAAGATGAACCAGTAGCAAAAGTGATTTGTTACCTTCTTGCCAAGTAGACATAGCAGGTTATATCCGACAAGGCGTCTGAGACGTGGTGTGGTATCTGCCCGGAGCAACTGCTGACGTCGTATGTCATGTCCAGCTGCCGATCCCCTTTGTTTAAACGGTACTTCGATTTAGTCAGATCACGCCAGTTCCTGCCTAGAATCACAACAGTATGTTATTTTACTGTTATTGTAAATTCTTAATTATAGTTAGCCAGTTAAGCAAGACCCAAAAACATGTAATAGGTAAATTGATTATAACACTATTTTCTCTTATTAATATTCAGTAATTCATGTTTAAATTCATGTATAATAATAATAGCCTTTATTTAGATTTATCTTTTTCTTACAAACAATGAAGCTTAATCTAAAGTGAGTTGAATTTTATCTGTTTGCCCTTTGGCAAAGGCCTCTCCTCCACAGAAGTTTTCTTGTCCAAAAACAGCCAGCCTTCTTGTCCAAATTCATGTAATAAGTAGAATAAACTATGAAATGTGAATAAATTATTTACTGAGCACAATAAAAACAAAGAACAAATTAGAATTTAAATACACAAAAATCTACATAAATTGTTTATTGCCGACTTAAGTACCTACCAACAATGTTAAATGATACTTACCACATCTGGAAGCAAAATCTGTGACCCAAGGGACCATAAAATGGGCTTGTGGATCATTTGCACTCCTTTTAGCCAGTGTATTGAGGTGTAGCAAGTAATCCAAGTTTGATATCCTGCCCCGGACCCAGAGCATACACAGTTTCTCCAGCTGAACAGCATCATTTCTCCAACACCACTCCTCGCCCTTTTTCACTGGGCCCTGATTATTGCTGTTTACTACTGAAGTGCTTTGCTTAGTCTTGTTTTCATGTATCAAAGATGCATCTAAGCAGTGAACATTGTTTGTAACAAGTGGCACAATTTGCAGCCACAAGTTCTCTGTCAAATAGATATCTTGCAATGTTAGCATACCCAGGCTCAGTCCTCTGTCGCTCATTGCTTTAGCCATGTGCAGCAACTGGTAACAAAGGAACAACCCACGCCCATAATTCATATCAATCAAATGAGGGCTGAAGTTCAAACACTCCAACAAATTGTGTTCATAATGCCCACCATAAATCACAAAGAAGTTATTGTCAGTTTCTATAATGAACAATGCTGCTAATAAATTGACATGGGTCTCATAAGACTTGGTAATATATTTGTTTGGTGCTAGCTCTTTGTATTCAATGAACTTTCCTGAGCAATCATGTTTGATTCGAATAATGTTGCACCCATACAACCGGAGTATTAACTCAGCAAGTAACTGATCATGCTCCAATAAATTAACAATGGTACTCTCTTTGCTGCTAGCATCATTTTGACAGTATTTTTTGTAGGCCTCCTTCCACAAATTCCTTTGATTGTTCTGTGATACATATTGCAGGAGTTGGGAAAATGTGAGTGTAGCTTCAGTGGTGCTCTCGTTAAGCTTGTACCGAGGCAGTGGCAGGACCTTGGAAACTTTTTTATTCAATACCTGTAATAAAAACTATTTTCATTATAGTGTTTTATGCATTAACAGATTTGCATATTGCTCTTTTTACGCAAACTAGTGCACAATTCAAAGAAGCAAAAGATATTTTTTTTATTTACTCTTAAAATTGACTAGGCCTACGTTAGCAGATAGCATGTATTGTTCAGATAATTTAGCAACATTATGTTGTGTAATTAATAAAATACACACCTTAATGAATATTTTTCTAAAAGGATAAGGTACACTTTCACCAGGTTGTAAAGTAAAATCGACATTGTTTACAGTAATATCAACTTCAAGGTTTTTCAGCCACTTTTTCAACCAAGTATTATGCACAACCACAGAACAAAGATTTGGAGAAGATGTTGGAAATATATTTTTACTATTTATACATAATTCTTTTGCAATAAATTCCATTTCAAAACCCTTTGTTTTGTTTTCAAAGCGAGGTTAACCACAGATTAGTAAGAGTAAGGTTAACACAGATATATGACAGATGTCAGATGATATGAGATAGACCGAATGAATGAACGAAGTATGAGTTCTATTCGTAAATTTTGAATTAAAATGTGCATCTCGCTCGCTCGCGTTTGTTTTAGCCCCGTTTAGCCCCTTCTCTGATGTTATTGTAAAAGACGTTGTACTTATTGTATCTCTCTCTCACTACACTACTTTTTTTAAATAAGATTTTCGGCCGTGGCCGGTGTTAATACAGCCGATTGACTTCTATATAGTTTTTGTATACAAGTTTTACGGCCATGGACGGAGACTATACAGACTATAACACAACATAATAACACACCCAGACATTATACAAATATTTATTTGTATAATGTGGAATGTCTGCTGGTATTTGCATACTAAACTTACACGTAATATACGAACCTAACTTAGATAACTCATTTAATGAAAAAATGACAGGATGGTTCACTTAGGCAGGAAGTTTTGAGTAGGAAAAGCCTTAGTTTAGAATTAAGTTTCTTTATTTCTTACATTCTCACATTCAATTCATTGGTTTCATCGATGTCATCACACAAAAAAACTTTCTCATATCGCTTCAGAGACAGCTTACAGCTCAGTGCGAATTTTTATTTGACAAAAAATTCGTCAGACAAAAAATTCTTTTCGTCTTTCTTGTTCGGAAAGTTGAACTTTCATGTGTAGATAGCAAGATGGAAAATAGCTTTTCCCTCCTACTTTATACTCCTACTTTTGAATAAAAGGCCACTATCGATAGCATGGATAGTTATTGCAATAGTCAGGGCTGTATCAGCTATCATCATCATCTTCCTAGCGTTATCCCGGTTGTGCACTAGTACGCGAGTGCCCAGCGTCCATATCAGCTATCGATAGTGATTTTGATATTGAAGTTTGATACTATCGGTAGTATTGCTATGTGTTTGAGAGTTTAGGCAGTGGATTACACGTGGAGGGCGACAATGATAGGGGGAAAATAATTAAAGTCGAGCGCTTATAGCTAGGTACTTGCCACATCAGTTTTCCGGGGTTTAGGTATCACTTCACAGGCCACAATCACTCGAAATGTCTGTAAGGAGCTTCACAGGATACACACGCGGCGAAAGCGCTCTGGTCGGTCTAGTACATGTGTCATAGGTAACGTCTCGATGTCGACTCGATCTTCGGGTTCTCACGGTACGTTTCAAACAAATAAAAATAAGGCAGGCATGCGCGTGAGTGTGCGCGGCGTAGCATCAATAGGGTACACAAACAAATCAACATATTGTAGTAAACACTATGTGTCAATAGTATTTATATTAACAAAGCTATAGATACTATCATTACTATCGATAATCTATCGTTACTATCATTAATATCATTAATATCAATAAGTCTATCGATACTAGCATTACTATCGATAGTCGATATTTAATCAATACAATTGCTTTTGCCTCAACTAACGAAACTATAGATATTCTATCGATACTATTGCTTTTGCTTCAACTATCGATACTATTGCTTTTGCCTCAACTATCGATAGTCTATCAATACTATTGCTTTTGCCTCAACTATCAATAGTCTATCGATATTCTATCGATACTATTGCTTTTGCCTCAACTATCGATTTCGATAGTCTATCGATACTATAGTTATTCTATCGATACTATTGATCTTTCCTCACAGTCGAAATGAAAAAAGGTATCTTTGCCTCGGGTGAAAGCACCCATTTCACTTTCGAGCTATTGGCGCCAGAAACCTCTCGAGTGGAATCATTCCACTTTCGTCCCTTGTATAACAATCTACTATTGGAGAAAAACTGATTTCGCAAAAAGTGCTAAAACGCAGCTTACGAATGAAATAGTACGAGTTCTTAGCATGAAATAGGGTCCCATCTGGAAGAAAGCATGAAACTTGGCACGATTGTAGCTTTCGTATATGTTCTTCATTTCCGATATGGAAACACGCTGGAAAGAGGTTGCTTCTCCCCCCCCCACCCCCCTTTAATCTCCTTGGTTCTGGTTTTCTTTAATTCCTGCAAAAATGGTAAGACCTAGGAGTTTACTGTTCAAGAAGCAAATCATTGTCGATAAATTACCTACAAAACGATACTAAATTTGTAGTGGTAAGACTAATGTTTCTTATAATACAGCCATCAAAACGTTTAGTATTAATATATTTGGCTACAAACAATATGACACCTAAAACTTTGTGGTAGAGCCAGTGGCACTTGAGTTACAGTTCACCGCATCTGACTATACGAAACTCCATGTAAGTTTTTAATACGTTTTTAACCGACTTCAAAAAAAATTTTTACAATTTTTCTTCCCTCTTGCTATATTAACAGAAAAATGTCAAAAACGGTAAGACTTAGGAGTTTACCGTTCAAGAAGCAGATCATTGTTAATAAATTAATACTACAAATTTTCAGGTGTCATATTGTACTCCATTATATAAGGTACCTATGTAATCTTTTAAGGTCATTATATCATAAATCTTGTCATTTTTCCTTAATTAGAGCAAGAGGGAATAAAAGTGTGCAATTTTTCATAGTGACTATTATGAAAAATATGAATTTTACCACTATAAATTTAGTATCGTTTTGTAGGTAATTTATCGACGATGATTTAAACTCCTAGGTCTTCCCGTTTTTGCAGAAATTGGAGAAAACCAGAACGCGGAAGATAAAAGGGGGGCGGGGGAAAAGCAGTCATTTCCCAGTGTGTTTCTATATCGAAAATGAAGTACACATACGAAAGCTACAATCGTGCCAAGTTTCATGCTTTCTTCCAGATGGACCATAAAATCGAAATTTGTTAGGAGCAGGAACTGTACTAAAAGAACACATTAGAAATAAAATGTATTGTCCACCAAATCTGTACCTATACCTTTACAAGTCTGATCTAAGGCACTTAATATTTCTTTTATAAAATAACATTTGTCTTACACAATAAAATACTCTATTTAAACAATTAACATGAATAGGAATGTATACTTTTTAATTAACCAATACCATGATTACAGTAGTTACAACTACATGTAACAACACATTTATAGTTAGCAGTGGAATGCTATGGAATCCCACTAATATTATAAATGCGAAAGTTTGTGAGTGTGTGAGTGTGTATGTTTGTTACTTCTTCACGCAAACACTACTGAATAGATTTCGATGAAACTTTACACAAATTTAGCTTTTACATTGGAATAACACAGACTATATTTCATAAAGATACGTTTTTAAATACCGAAGTTATGACGATATGTGTTAATGAAGCCGGAAAAAAACTGTAATTTTCGAGCTATTTTCACGTACAGTCGAGCAAATTGAATCATGACCCACTTTGCCGATTATTCCTTTGCATTAATAAATGTAGTAAGGTTTTCTTCGCTGTCATGCATGTTGCACATAGTACGTTTTAAATATGAATAAAAATGCGTCATAACGGGTCAGAGATTTATGCAAGTTTAACCTTTATTATAACTGCACTAGACATGTTTTAGATAAACCAGTCTTAATATGAATTTAAAATAAGTCCATAATCCAAACTCTTTTCACTACGAAGAAAAATGTATTATAATTTAAAAAATAAAAAACGTCGTGTGTCAAATGTCAAGTATACCTACTAGTAAGTCAGAAATTGTATAAAAACTTAAGTCAATATCTACAAACAAATCTTATAATGACCAATTTGGCAGAACAAACAGCTAAGAATAAGTCGGAACACAGTCAGAACCTGGATCAGCCGGCATGCTAAAGAGGGTACCCTCGAAGACAGACGACGACATAATCATGGCGTTCGTCGAATCAAGAACGGAACGGAAGAGAACGGAAATGCAACACTATTACGGATAACATATTTACAGACGAGAAATCATTTCGCTCGTCTCAACATGGTCGCTTAACTTCGTGGCGTTACGATAACACGCGATACAAGAGGATCACGTTGTGCCCAACCAATTATCCAGCTGTATTTCAGCTAACATGTGTGACTGGATGGATGCCGGAAGTGTCGGAAAACTTGTTCAAATTTCTCCTCGTCATAACGCTATAAACTATGTCAATTTAATGGAAGAATCAATGTTACCGACTTTGCGAACAGTTTACTTGCGTGAAGAAGTGCCAGTAGTCTCCTTTGTTCATGATAACTGTCCAGTGCATACTGCCAGAATTGTCTCGAATTGGTTTACCTAGCATGAAGATGCATTCACTCTTATTCCATGGCCGTCTAGGTCCCCAGATGAAAATTTGTGGTGTTTGGATTGGGGAAGTGACATTTGTCGTCTAATCGGGTTACTTTTCACTTTACCAATTTAATGCCACTTGTTAAATATATACTTAAAATAAATATTATTTTCTTTAACTAAGTATACTGTTTTATTTCATCATGGCAAACACAAGTTCCAGTGGAACTTTTATAAAAGAAACTAGTTCCCAATACCGACTTGGCGCCCGGCCGTGCCGAATCCCGAATATCTACCTACCTACTTGTGTGTTGCATTGCAACCCTTACCCATATGAAATGAAGTTCTCGCCGATTTTCATACAAACTTATTCGTACAGATAGCGACCTTTGCCTTGTCAGTGACTGTCAGTGTCTAATAAAATGATGACACGTTCGTTTCAAGGAAATGTATGTTCAAGCGAATTTAAACTTACTTGTATAGAATGACAGTAGAAAAATGACCATAAGGTGGGTCATGATTCAATTTGGTCGACTGTACGCTGCAAAAATTGTAAGAGTTACACCAATATAATGTATGGCAGAAATGTTTGCCTTTAATAATTCTACAGAAAAGTGCGCAACGGTATATATATATCTCTTAAGGTTTGCTCACTATAACCTTTTTTATGGTAATAATAGTGTTTTACAGTAGTGCATTATTTAACAAGGTAATTTCTTAAGAACTGTATTAGTATTTGTCCAAATCAATACTTTATTATTCACAAGCATTTAATTAAATCATAATTTCCTTTTATACCATTCAATTTAAATAATTGTCTTAGGAGATCTCATAGTTTTAAAATACCATACGCTTATGATGGCGCCACGAGGGACGCGCTGGACGGCCCGTGGCGAGTGTCGGTGGATTTAATGTGTACAACTTTTTCGTGGTTTTGAATTATAAAACCGCCCTTATCACCTTAAGTCCACCATCTGCTTAGACTACATAACAAGGGAAATGCATAAACCCGCCCCTGGCAGCATGCTTTACACCGACGATGTTGCATTACTGAGCGCTTTCGAGTGAAGAAACGCCGATAACATCAGCAAAAGTAGTATTCGCGGTGCTCTATTGCAATGGTGCAAATTGATCGTGTGGGACGAATGCACAATGTCGCACAAGCGAGCGATTGAAGCACTGGATCGCAGCATGCAAGACATTCGGGGCAATCGAATCTTGATGGGTGGAGGGGTCGTCTTGCTGGCAGGTGATTTCCGGCAGACGTTGCCGGCTATCGAGGGAGGTACCGCAGCAGACGAGATAAATGCATGCCTCAAGGCTTCTTCGTTGTGGGCTAAAGTAGAGCGCTTACAGCTGATTACTAAAATGAGTGTCCAGCTCTTCAATGATCAGGAGTCTGGACTTTTGGCACAAACGCTTCTCGAGGTCGGCGAAGGTCGCATGCCGACGGATGCTGACGACCAAATAACCTTTGACAGCCTATTTAGCAATGTTGTTAGCTCGAAAGATAACCTTATTAATGAGGTTTTTACGAGTTAACAAGAAAACCTGGCTAACGAAGAGTGGTTGTGCGAAAGAGCTATCATGGCGCCCAAAAACGAATTGGTAGAAAAATTAATAAAAAAATATTAGAGCAAGTTCCAGGTGATGTGAGGACCTACGTGTCAATAGACACGATGATGACAACTGTCGATGCAACTGTATACCCAGTAGAGTTCTTAAATTCTTAAACTCAAAGTTGGTGTGCCTGTCATACTGATGCGTAACCTGGACGCGCCCAGACTGTGCAACGGCACTAGGTTACGCATCACAGAGCCGAGAAGGCACATCGTCGAGGCCACCATTCTTACTGGAGGGGCCAAAGGAGAGACGGTATTGATACCCAGAATCCCTATAATACCCACAAACTTACCCTTCCAGTTCAAACGCCTACAATTTCCTTTAAAAGTAGCTTTCTCTATCACGATAAATAAAAGTCAAGGACAAACTCTAAAAGTAGCCGGCATTCACCTGGGCATCCCCTGCTTCTCCCACAGACAACTGTACGTGGGTTGCTCGCGTGTGTCGAGAGCAAGAAATCTTTTTATTTATGCAGATAATAAGTACCGCAATGTTGTTTACCGCGATGTGCTGCAGTAAAATGATTTCTCTACGACCCGAGACAAAAAAAACAATAACATAAGAAGGTATAATCTACTCTCCCGATCTGTCACTCACCAAACTTTGTAAATTGATTTTTCCGATGCTCAAATTTAAATTGTTTTGCTTCTAAAAATGTAAATAGTTACAGTTACGCAACTTATTTTCCCTAATTAGCCGCGGGTAACACCGCGGGGCACAGCTAGTGTTATAATATAGATAAATATGTTATATATTTTTGTAACAGATACTTATCGCCTAAACATAGATAGACGACTGTTTATTGGGGTTTAAAACTGTAATGGAGCCCAGCTTCAAAAACGATTGATTGATTGTATACACGGCCGCGCATCAGACCACCCCACTTTGATCTTGTGACCGCCTATTCGTATTTCAAATGGGTAACCTGACATGCTAATGCTGCACTATTCACTTTGTACTAATACATTTTTTTTCGTATTCCCGATGGATCAACGACGCCAAGCCCGCCTTATGCTTGTGCTGGTCATAGATGCTGCAATAAAAGCTGTTTGCGTAGTTCACATAGGTAATCTGACGCGCTGGCGACTGTACTATTCACTTTATATTACATTACTAACACTTTTATAAAAATATATATATAATAATTTCGTATTCCCGATGGATCATGATGGTGCTGGTCATAGATGCTATATCAAAATGACTTTATTCCATTTTTCCAGATACTCTCTTCAAGTAATTCTTCCACAGTGCATCCTTGTATACTAGGGCCTGAGATTCAGGACTCTTGGCTGCAACGATTCCTCGGCCAACTACCACGACGTCAGCACCTTTCTCTAGCATTACCTTCTCTGGAGTATTATATATCTGCCCAAGATCATCCTTGGTACTTTCCAACTGTACTCCAGGAGTCAGTTGTATGAGGCCTGGAAAAAACCACACCAACTATCAATCCTTACTTTAAGCGCCATCTTTACATTTGATTTTGAATAAAGTTTTAAATGTTATTACTTTTTTGAAAATATTTTTCTTTTTTTCCATTTAGCTATGAGTGCAACAGCTTAATATGTATAATTATCAGTAAAGTAATTAAACAAACCTGGCTCATTAAAAGTGCTTTTGTTCTGACACACAAACCCACAAATCAAATGGGGATATTTTGTAGCCATTTTCACTGTTTCTTCTGTATAACCAGGAGTGATGAGGTTACCCTGTAATCAGAAATTACATACTAATTCCGGACTTTAATTGAAATGCAGGATTGTGTTGTAACTTTATAAAATACAATACTATAATCCTACCTCGCTACTCATTTCTGCCAACAGAAACACACCATGGTTAACACCCTTGGTTGAACCATTCAGTGCTTTAAGAATACCTTCTCCAGGCAATGAGTGTACAGTTATACAATCAGCCCATTCAGCTACCTTATACAGGCCTTTATTGTACTGTAGTGATACGGTATTCCCAATATCAGCATATTTTCTGTCTTCAAGAATCAAAAAGTTGAATCTTTTGGCCAGGCTCTTTAGTCTGCTTATAAAATCAGCACTGAAGTCCTCAATAATATCAACATGTGTCTTTACTAAGCACACATGTTCACCAACTTTTTCTAGCAAATCTAAAATACTAGCAGTTGTAGTCAAATCAACAGACAAACAAAGATTAGTTTCCTTCATAGCCATTATTTCAAACAATTGTTTGGCAATTGCATTGGTGGCAAGTTGTGCCCTTTTTTCATAGGTAAGCAATATACGGTCTGGACCCTTTTCTGTAAACAAAGAAAAGTTTATTATAAAATAATAAGGGTTCCTTGTTCACTAAATAAACCTAAAAATTGATGTAATTTTTTTAAATAGATATTAAGCAAACTACATACCAGCAGATGGTGCAGTTGTATCCTTCAGATAGTTCTGAACTTTAAGAGCCATTTCCGCACTGATTTTATTATTTTTGACCAGTATCTTGATTAGTTCTGACATTGTATACAGTGATTTGATAGCTACATCGTTGGAAGCAAGATTATGACGTCCACCTTGTTCTCGGTCTAGTATAATAATTGCTTCCTCAACTACCAAACCCTCTTTACGGAGATCTTTAACTGTCTCTAGAACACTAGATCCCGATGTGACTACATCTTCAATTATAAGGCACTTTTGACCAACTTCATAGTGGCCTTCTATCATCTTCTTTGTACCATAGGCTTTAGCTTCTTTGCGTCTCATCAGCATAGGGATGCTAGCCTCTACACTCAGAAGTGTGGCTATAGGTAATGCAGTGTAAGGTACACCACACAAATGATCACATTTGCTATCTTTCAGAGCATAATCATAAATGAGCTTAGATATCATTTGCTAAAGACAAAAGTTTGCAATTAGTATAAGTCGTAAGGTACGAGTAAGTTATGTTATATTTAATTTAAATCAAACTTACCATTACTTCCGGATAGCTTACTATAACCCTCAAATCAAAATAAACCGGTGTTTTTATTCCGCTTTTGGTGGTAAATTCACCAAACTTAACGGCATTGATTTCGAAAAGCCTTAAAGCTAAGTGTTCGATTTTCTTTTCGTCGCACATTATTTATTCTTCAACTCCTAACCACTTGCTACTAGAATATACCTAACCAAAACAAACCACACCACACAGCACACCACACGTGACGTGAAATATAATTAAAAAATAAATAAATCAATCAGGGGAGTGAATGAATAAAATGAAGAACGTTAAACGAACGAAAGACGAATGAAATTAAAAGGGCTGAAAAGGCCTCAAAAGGCCGAAGAAAAAAGAGAGAGAGAAGATGGGAAAGAGTGAGTGCGAAGCGAATTATGTTAAAGTTTATGATTGGTTAAACGGATCTATCAATGTCAAACATACGAATGAATGAACGAAACACGAATTCTATTGTTTAGTTTCAACTTTATAAACAGAATGGTAAAGTCTATATTATGGATAAACTTTTCACGTATATTTCATTCTCTTTCATTTTGTACAACCAACCAAAACACTCCCCCTTCCCTCTTTCACTTACAATTCATTCTTCATTCATTCATCCAAATTTCAATCAAATTCATTCGTGTCAAAAACTTAGATGCGAGTAGTTGTGTCTCGCATTTTATTTATTTTTGTTTAGTACATGTTTTTCGGACAAACATACGGTTTATTCAATCTTGCAGTGTCGAAGTTGTTGTCTTCTTCTAACCGAATTTTGTAGATTAACCAACCAGGTACGCAGAAGATCATATTATCATAAAAAAGTGCACCAAACAGGTGCACTCTTTGCTGTTCCGCGACTGCAATCAGACAGGACCAATGGCTTTCCGAGGCACGGGGGTATAACACCACCAACTTCCTGACTCCGGAGCTGATCCTGTGTGCTTCAAGACAGAAAAAACCCAGTAACAAGTTTCGGCCCGCCCCGGGATTCGAACCCGAGACCCCTTGGATAATAGCCAGCGCACAGCGTTCTGGCTACCAGGATTTTTCTAATCATCGAGTAAGTGCATAGATTAATAAGTCGTATGTAGACCTAGTAATTTAGTAAACACGTATTAGTATCCCTATTTTTTATAAAGGTTTTTACTAAAATCAAACAGAAAAGATCGAAGGCGTAATACCTATGGTACCTATTTAGACGTACGTATCCTGTAAAATGAACGTTGAAAAACAGGTTATAATAATTTGCTCTAATATCGAAGCCAGTTTCGAGCCAGGGCAGGTAGCGGAATTTGAATCAATGTAAGGGTTAGGTAAAACCCACCCTACGTAACGGTCCGGTACCGAAGTGGGGTCCCCTCCCTAGCGTAGGGGATTGGGTAAGTTAGGGTCGACAAAGGGTAGTCACCCCTATTCGGAGGGGAACTTGGGCCTTGGGCGTTATGGGAGGGGTAGAGAGAGAGATCCACTTAAACTTTATCCTGCCCAGTAGGTATGTCGCGCGTCGTGCGCGTAAAAGTTTACGAAGTTGTAAACTGTAGTATCTTTTATTTCCTTCTGTTATTCAGGTAACTCTATGCCAGTGTCCCAGATTTACTAAAGATGGAGAACCAAATAGATGGTAAGTTTAGTTTCTTAATTTATGTAATATGATTTTTTGCACCATACGCCCAGGGCCCTATTTCACCAAACCAACAAAGGCTAAAAGCTGTAAACATTCCTAGCATTTCTGTGACAATTGTCGGTATCAATACAGTTGTGAAACAGGAATATTTTTTACAACTCGACATATGTAGAATTGACGGGAATTCTAGACATGAGGTTGGAACTGTGTCTGTTTTGTGTCACAATTGTAGTGTTTTCGTAGTGCAAACAAAAGCTACGGCTGTGATACCGATTTAGACGGGTTCTCATACAGAAAAATAAATAGAGAACGGATAAATATCTTAATTGAAATTGGTTGGTTTGCGTTTAAAGAAAAATACAGAATAAATAAAACCATTGTAGAATATATAATAATTACAAAAAAAAACTTAAGATAAGATTTGTGACAATTGTCCCGCCTGTCGCGGTGGTGAAATAGGGCCCAGATCAGATTAACTAGGTATCCAAAAGATCAAAACCAAGCCAAGTCGTAGCGTAAATAGGTAGGCAGTATACCTACGTCTTTATATTTAAGTAGGTATGTTATTTTGTGTAGGTAGGTACGGATCTGAACAGCATTAGTCAGGCATTAGTGCTACATTACTCGATCGCTTTTAGATATTAAGTACTAACACTAATTGATAAGTTTTCTGTTCTTCTTTTACTAACACTTAAATGGATTCATGTTGTCCGATAAATAAACATTTTTATTTTATTTATTTATTTATTATTAGGTAGGTACTACTACTATATCCCGCAAGGAATTAGTACACTAGTAGTGGGTAGAAGCACAGGTACTAGTCTAGAAGATAGTTACCTACTTAAAACGGCGAGGCGTGCCTGTGTAGTGTAGTTGTACGAACAAATACGAACCTCTATGAATTTGTATTAATTGCGGAGACCAAAATCGTCGGGTATCGAAGATTAGCGTAGCCAGTACCTCCGCAGAGCCTAATCTTGCACGTAACCTCTATGCACTGAGCGAACTTAACATCGTTACTTACTTAGTTGTAATGTTATGAAGCTTTTTGTAGATTACATCTAACTTTTTAAGAAAATGTAACTATTGCACATAACCTATGCATTGAGGAGAAGTCAGAAACTAACATTGTTACTTTTTAAATTTCATAAAACTCATGGGTACTTATTTGTAAGGCCATAGATACTTACTTAAACATCGCGCGTTTTTCGAGGCTTTACTAAGTAACTTAAGTAAAGGCTATATAGGTAGGCACCTCTTAAAGATTCTAAGTGCTTGATTACAACAACTTTTTGTATGGGACCAATATCGTAAATTTAAACAAATCCGCTTCTTACACTTATACTATCAGTCTTAAGTGGTCTGGATAACTATAAAAAAACGCTCAACATACATGGGGGTTTAATTGATAGATATGGTGATCACCTACTATCACCACGCATCGGCTTGACACCTTACAAGAAATGCCCTGTATAGATAGGCCTACTAATTGAACAGCATCTGTCTTTTAGTAGGTAAAAACGTGGAAGTTTTTGTTTTATGAGAATTTGATGTTGGTCGCATACAAAAAGTCCCACCAGAAAGTCGCATACAAAAAGTCCCACGAATCCCCCCTAAAATGTTTTTCGTTATTTATCTTGTTTCGTGACCATCGTAAATTCTAGGGATTGAACATTTATTTATTGAGTGATTAAAGTACACCTACGTCAGACTATATCACTTTGACATTGAGAGCTTGAGACCGTCTTTATAATAGACCGCCACTACGTTAACAAAAACTTTTTTCGTAGTTTATATAAATAACCTGACGTGCTGCTGTACAACAACAAGTCAACACAATGTAGGCGTTGATTTCCTTAAAACCAGTTCCTATCGATATAGTAGGTATTACATTTCTAATTGAAGATACAAAACTAGCATTGACCAAATAAATAGAGTGTTGGTGGTGTTAGGGCCACGGACCCAACACCACCAACACTCACTATTCGTGTCGACACACGACGTGTCGTTAATACACTCATATGAATCACAATAAAGCCCTTCGTTAGTACACAAGGCTACGTAGGTACGCAAATCTTCAAAGCTCGACGCTGACGGTAACGTCTATGAATTTGTGTTGCGGTAGTCGCTTAGAGTGAGAGACCATAGTCATAGGGTATCGAAGATTTGCGTAGCCTTTTGTACGAAGGACCTAACTCTCTTTCAGAGACTGACCCTAATTACATGGAGTATGCTCTGAAACGGAGTCTGCTGTCGCGGAACAAGCTGGCCATAATCCTCAGGGGTGCCGACGGCGAGACCCAGTACTGCTGCGTGGAGTGTCCCGCCAAGTACTCTGATAAGGAACAGTTGGAGCTGCACCTGTGCATGCATAACAAACAGTATAGATTCCTGTGCGGCATATGTGGCACTGGGTAAGTATATTTAAATAAACAGTGACAATATTTTTTAGGATTCCGTACTCCTGACAAGAAACTCTTATAGTTTCGTCATGTCCGACTGTCTGTGCGAGGTTTTGCTAAGAGACACTTAGTACTAAAAGCTGTTATTTTGTTCCGACGTTTGTAAATAAGGGTGGTGAGCTTGATCTCTTTCCGGTCATGTGGCACGCCGTCTCACCGAACCTTAGGAGTGAAGGAACTGTGTATGCGCACAAACTTGTGCACTAAAATATCACGCTTCATTTGGCTTTCTCGTTTAAGATTGACCACAGTATTCGAAATTCGGCTCTTGAGGGTATGATTATAATATTCGTTTTAGGTTGAAAAGGAAAGAGCACCTCGACAGACACACGCTGGAGCACCAGGAGGTGCGCCCGCACAAGTGCCCCGACTGCGGGAAGGCGTTCAAGAGGAAGGAACACCTCAACATCCACACCACTATACACAAGAACGACAAGATACACGAGTGCTCGATCTGCAACCGGTGTAAGATTCAACTTTTGAGACAATTTTTTACCGTTTAGAAATTCTTTAATTTCTTTTATTTTATCATCAGCCGGTAGTAGAAGTCCACTTCTCTCACTCCCAGGGAGACCAGGAGTTCTGTGGGATTCCTTCGCCCGCAGGAAATTTAATATACTGGAATCTAGGTTTTAGTTGGACGTGTTTCAAGTTCAACTAAAGACTTCACATCAAACTAAAAAATATTCAATTCTCATTTGCTGTTGTTTTCGTCCCGTCTGCGTAAAACCTGAAAACATTGCAATTCCGATCTAGTATTTCTAAGCCTTGTTAATAATTATTAAACCCTTAAATCACGAGAGCACAGCATATCTCACTCTTAAGGGTAGAGCGAAGCGGGGCTGTATATTATTTATACATGTTCGTGAATCTTTACAGCTAAATAGCAATCGAATATTTTAATACCGTAGAAGAGAACAGCCATACTGTTGTGTGAAAATACCGCACATCTCTCCTCTCCGCTTTGTTGGATTCCGGGCTTTACCTACGACTAAATACGGTTAGTTAGCATAGTAAAATCTTTTTTTTTAATAGCTTTTCACCGCAAGGACCACCTCCAAAAGCATCTCCAAGTTCATAGCAAGATGTTCGAATCAGAGAACTTATACGTAATAGAGAACCAAGACTTTGAGCTGGAGGTGAAGCAGGAACCATATGAGGAAAATATGAAACAGGAGCCGTGTGAAGTAGAGTTCAAGCAGGAGATGTATGAAGAGGACCAACAGCCTTTAAACTCTGAAGAGAGCTATGAGGATTATGAGATGCAGTATCCGGAGGTAAGAAGTTCTTACTTGACTTGGAACATTTGTAGTGTTAAATCCTAACTAAATAATAAGACAGGACGTCAAGGTAAACACTGTGGCATCTTATGCAGTTGTAATAGGGGTGATATTGATAAAAAAATGTGTAGTCTGATGAGTTGGCTACTGTACAGAGGTTTACTCAAGATAGGCACACACGGCCGTACGTCAAACTACCCGCTTTGACCTTGAGACCGCCTCTATTCCCGACGTAATAAAATCTGTTTTCGTAGTTGGATTGGGTAACCTGACTGAAGTGCTCCTGACTGTACTTACTTATAAAATGTGTTGTCTATAAACTCCTAATGTAGGTAGGTAGGTAGGTACGTATCTGCTTTTCCTCGAAGCTTATGCTTAGGGGTGTCTAACGGTGAGTTAAATCGGGCTGACCTTTCTACAGCGTAATCTTAGCTAGTATAAAACATTTTAACCCATAACAATCCGCTACACTATAGTCTAAATAATTTAATAGGTTCAATTTGACAGCTCAGAGTTATCACAGAACGTAGCAGTGTATGCGGAGGGATTCCATAGACAACACATAAAACAATGAAAATAAAATGCTATTGATTTTAAAAATTATTATTTTTGCGCTAGCGCCTTCCATTTTCTAGATTCGACCGATTTTATTTCACTTATTTTTTATAGAAATAAAGCTTTTTATAATACATCTCTATTGTTAGAGTTGGGGGCTTTAGGGGCCAAAATTGCCCTTTTTTTGCCTAGTGCGCAGTTTTCGAGGTAGGTATTGCTAACAACTGAGGCCTTACTCCGGTTGATGATATCCGTAGTTTCGACTACAGCCGTCCCTGTCACTCACGTCAGAATGACAACGCGAACGAGCGAGATGGCGAGACTCGAAAGTACGGACATCGTCAACCGGAGTAGGGCCTCTGGTTCTTGACAAAATTTCAGTTTCCAAATGTTGTTAATTACCTGTTACTAGAACATTGGCCATGGCCGTTGTTATACTTATGACAATTATTATTGATTAAGTAGCTACAATTTTTATTTTCAAGAACTTAAAAACCTGCTTAAGTATATGTAAAATATGTTAATAATGTTTTTTTTTAAAAACCAACAACAAGAATGTTACCTACTTCCGGATAAGGATATTGTAGGTGCATAAATAAATAATGAACTATGAATTATTGATTTACTCCATACACATTTTTACTCGCCGTCTTGCCAAATAAATTTGTGACAATCTAAAACCTCTAACCATATAAGAATTTGTTTATGACCACTCTTAAAATTTCGCGTTGTATTATGAAAATACGTTAGAGTAATTTATTTATGCTCACCCGTAAATTCAATTTCATGTTTCTAACTTCAAAAAACAAAGACTTGGAATCAGCCCGTAGTTTGTGTGTGAATGAGTAATAACATCCATATATACTAACAAATCTTTGGTATTTAAAAGAAGGAAATAGCTATTTTCTTATTAGCAGTTGAGTAAAATAATAAACGCAGTCTTCCAGAATAAATGTAATGATTGGGAAAACCCCACCAGCTGTAAGAACCCACAGCGAATCGTTGAAATTCTCATATTTATGTCATATCACAACATGACGTATCATAAATGATTACATAAGGTATCAGTTTATCCCCTTGGCACAACACTTCTTGGGTTTTCTAAAAAAATCGTTTGTAGGATTTCTTAAAAGGATGATTTTTGACGTATAATACCATATCAAATTAGCTAAATATAGCTGAAATAAAGATAATAAGTACTTTTAACAATCCTACTAAATCGAAATCCAGAAAAAATTCTCTGGCCAGCTCCCGTTTCATTCTCAATTAAATGGCGGGCTTTTTACTCATCACTTCATGTGCTGTCATCCTTACATTAGTACTTATGTCACAGTTGGTAATATCAGTACATTTTTAGGCCCAAGACCCGTCGGATACCGAGGGTAACGACTCATCGCTATGCTCCAACCAGTCTGCTATGGAGCCCAGCATAGAAATACGAACACCGGGTTCGGGCACGAACATCAGGCCATTCGTCTGCCATATTTGCTACAAGTCGTACAAGAGGAAAGACCACTTGAAGATACACAGTTGGACCCACATGAAAAAAAATAAGCAGTGTGCTGGCTGCGGCAAAGGTGAGTCAGATTTTGTGCCCATCCTCCAATTTTTTTTCTATGCAAGTATTTGACGGTCATGACGGTCACGGTCTAGACACCGACTGGGGTGGTTTGATTTAAGTCAAAAGCTAACTTTATTTTTGGCGCGAAAAACAAAGAGGGACTATTGAATACCTACACCACCGAGCACATACCCTATAGAGACTTAAATGTCATAAATTTTGTTTTAGAAAAATTCCGTCAAAATGCCTTGGGCATTAAATATGCCTCCGTTTTTTCTTCAACATATTTTTTCTAACAAATTCACTTATTTCTTTACATATTTTAAAATAAAGGTGCTATTTAAAAGATTGTTGTTTACAATCAAAACCGAAATATCTCATATTTCATAATATCGATTATAAAATACACGCTTAATTTGACACTTATCGTATCAGTACCAAGCACTGATATGTTTCGGAGAAAAATCGCGCTTCGCCTCTATAGGTTACGTGCTCGATGACACTAACAGCCGAATACTAAAACTACTAAAATATTTGGCGGCTTCTTAAACTGTTGAGCATGTCTTAAACTCTAAATTCGCATACTGCTTACAAATTTTAGGTCCGTAAAAAAGTGTTGCGAAATTGAAACCTTTTGAAGTACAAATTATCGACCCATAACTCTTGGTGGGTTAAATAGAAGTAGGGGAGGTCCCCCCAAAGAGGGGCTGACTGACTACAGACATGACGGTTTTATAAGGGTGGCTTATTGAGTGAAAATTTAAAAAGTTATTTAAATCTAAATTTTAATCTTAAACCCTGTTTCGGAGTACTCTTCGTCGTTATCTGACCCCTTCCATAGGGAATTAAGGAGGGTTAAGTTTGCTGAGCTGTTTCGGCAAAGGGGTGGTGAGGGTGCCCTTAAACTAAGAAGTTTCTGTACATTTCCTAAGGTTCGTTGCAGACAGTTGAGAGCTAGGCTAAGTTGTTTTGCTCAGGGGCTCTATTTTTGAACCACTCGCGTACAGATTTCTACTGAATATCGTTCGTCATCTAAAAATCCGTATTTTTGAATCGCTTGAACTGTCATTTTTTGTGTCTGTCAATATGAAACAAGTCATGCGACTTGGTAGGCGAGTGAAATCAAGTCGCATTCGCCAGCAAAATGTCATACGAGTGATTCAAAAATAGGTCGCATAGTTGACGTAATTCTTCATAGTGAGGTGCACATTTTGCAGTGTGCACGTTTACGGATAACTGTAACACAATTATTTGTGTTTATTATTTCATAAATTGCTACCTGTACCCGTAACGCGTAGTTTATTAAAAGTTTCGAAACGCTTTTAGAACAATGAATTTATAAAAATGAGTTAAGGAAGACTAAATATTTACTGAATTTCATAGAGATAGACTTATTTCGCTGCTAGAATGGTTCTTTTGTAGACCCTACGGCTGATCTTAGTGCGAGGACTGATTTCTCAGACTTTCTGGTTCAGTGCTAGCATGGACGAATCGTCCTTCGTACTAGTTAAGCTGAAAAATGTGTCATTCCACAGGAAAAGGTACCTTGCGGCCGGTTGTCAATTAAGAAGGTTGTTTGTCCTTACGGAAATACTATTATTTAAGTACCTAAACAAAATGTCTTAAGTAACAACCAGCCATAAGATACATTTCCTATGGACTGACACAAATAGTAAGGAAAAATACATAATTGTAGACTTAAGGAAACCCACAACAAGTATGTTACTGATATTGTAGGTGCATAAATAAATAATGCACCATGAATTATTGTTTTGTGCGCCTAGTAACACGACCTATTAAGTCATTTCGCTTCCTATTGCAAAACCCAAGAAGTGTGTAAGTAAGCCTAACGATATGTTAAGTACTACTTGCCTATCTAGAAAGTATCCAGCTAACAAACATGTTTGTTTTTAAGTTTCTTGAAAACACCCACAAGTATTTTAGTTCGCTCGTTGGCTGTTTCAAAATCGAGCTCAAACCAGTTCAAAACTCCTAACGGCATTCTAACACATGGCGTAGCAACAATAGCGTCACCCCACCCAAAAATAAATGAGATCCCATCCGTCCCCTATCCGGTGGGCATCCCCTAAAATGTAACCCCCCCCCCCCCCCCTCCGGGCAGCCCGTGAGGATCAGATACGAGGGTCTTGAAAGGTCGCCATATACGGTCTCGAGATGTGCTTGTGAAAGCTAGCAACACTATCGATAGGGCTCTATGTCGATACTATTGTTCCCGTGACTATCGATAGTGTTGTTTTCTTTTTAAAATACGTGCGGTAATATAAATTAGCTATTGAATATTGATTTATGTCAAAGGAATGCCCTTTACCTCAATAGACAGATTTAATAAAATAAAAAATAATCAAATATAATGGGAACAGGGCAAGCGAATGATGAATGATGAGACAGATATGTTTTCTCTTTACCCCGCGCTTACGATAGTATTCACAAAATCGATACATTTTTAATTTATTTAATACTTATTCTTTAAAACTTACTACTACTTACTTTCGAGAAAAGAGTCGGATTTCAACCGTTTTAAACGGTTGATTACATTTTTGTTTTTATAAGCAATTTTCTTGCAAGTTTTGACGCAATAAATTTCGCTCACAAAAATTCATAGACGGTTTTGTATGATTTAAGGTTTTACACCGTTGAATACGATACCCATCTCTGGCCGCATCGTCGCAATACCAAAAGGTGAGATTGCGGTCAAATGTCTGCCTATTGATACTTATTAATAAAATCGATACTAAGTACCTACTTATAGTGTCGATAGTCTAGCCATAGTCAACTATCGATAAGCATCACTAATAATATGATCCGTTGTGTAGGCGTAATCAGAAGGGCACTTTGAAGTCTGGACGTAGGGGGTATTGATTTCAGAATAATCTCCACTGTCGAGGGTTGGAAGGTTTTAGGGAATATTGGTCTAGCTTAAAAAATTGTCCCCGACACGTACGTTTGCAAATAGGTAGGTAAGTTCCTAAATATCTTTCTGACCATAAAATCGTATGCATTCACAGCATACAACCCAAAAGCAACTACCTATAGTTTATCGAAATATGTTAAGAGGGTCTAAGGTCATTTGCCTAAATTATTATGTATTTGTAACAATTTAATGATTTTTGTATGACAAGCACAAGATCATGGCATCCTACTTTAACTCAACAACATCACGATACCCGTCCTTGTCGGTCTATTTGCGTATATAGGCGCTCCCCAATTACATGGGGAGTGGGGTCATTACCCTCCACGGCCCGGTGTGGGACCGTGGGTGGGTACGTATGGCTGGGGACCTTGTAAGCTCAAGTTTATTCGAGCTTATGCCCCAGCGCGCTAGGTCGGTCGATCCAATCCATAGCTGGCTGGCTGGCTGGCATAGTGCTTCATAAAATTAAATAAGATGTTGCATATTATGTACGTCTACAGCAGTGCATGGAAGTTACGTTTCTACAATCACCAAGCGTGATACCTAGATACATACAAGGTTCGAACGGTCAGAAAAAAACTTGAAAAAATATGGACGCTCTTTTTTTCGGGACCGTTTATAACAAAGGGACTAACCATCCCGACATCATATTTTGAAGACCACCAATTTTTTTTTATCTCAAACTATAGTCATTACCTTTAACTTCCTGAAGACAATTGCAAAAAAAACATTTTTTGTTTACGCTCCAGATTTCTCTTTGTCTTCAGCTGGGCCGGGGCTGGTGACACAGGTTCCCACCCTCCATTAAATATTAAAGACATATTTTGTGTAACAAAGATATTCCAATGTTGCCATCTTAGATCTACCACACCAGGGGGCCTAATTCTGCGAAATGTTAAAATCCAGCTATGTAATAATAACCATTACTTACGTTACAATTTTTCTATAACCACAACAAAGATTATACCCCTCCCTAACTCGGTCACTGAATGTACTTACACAGAAAAGGAATACTTGATGGGTAGCTTTTATAAAAAAATGTGCATAAAAAGCCAATAAGGATTTTATAATACCTACTTTTTACCTACTCGTAATATTAGTGTTTTTCTCTTAATTATCTAACAATTAACTATATAAAAAATTGGAGTTGTTTTATGACAACATAAGACTTAATAAAAATTAACAGTACTTATAATTTGAATCATTAATCTGATTTTAAACCTAAAAAGTTTCAAAAAGTCCTTTTAAAATAGCTATTAACAGAGGCGCTTCTAGATTTAATTAGTTCATCCATCCATTCAAAATGTAGTCCTTGTCCTATGTCTCAAACTACATATCTCTATACCTTTCACCTAAATCGGTTTAGCAGCTTAGGCGTGAAGACGTGACAGACGCACACTTTTGCATTTATAATATTAGTATGGATTGTATATCTACAATTAAATAAAATGCAGTTCGATTCCTACAGCACCTGTTGCGTAGGTTCGGTACATACGGCCGCACGTCATACTACCTACCCCACTTTGACCTTGACACTTTGACCGCCTCTATCACCTACGTGATAAAGCTGTTTACGTAGGTAATAATAATATTAATGTCCTCCTAGCCGATTTCGACTACGGCGGTCTATCTCAACAGAGATTGGCCAACTGCGCAGGACATATTATAGTGCACAAGTGTGCAATTCACAGGTGCACTCTCTGTTCCTTCACTGTCATAATTCGGTGAGACGGCAGTCCGACATGACCGTAGAGAAATCAGGCGCAGGACCAACGGCTTCACGTGCTTTCTGAGGCACGGGGGTGTTAACACCACCAACTTCCTGACTTCGGAGCTGGTCTGAGTAATTTCATGACAGAAAAACCCAAACACTCGGCCTGACCCGGGATTACCCGGCGTTACGTAGGTAGTTCAAATGGGTAACTTGACGTGCTGCCGACTGTACCTAAGGTACTCGTTGTTAATGACTGGTATCGATCTGCGATGATTCGGCCGTCACGGGTGGGGGGTGACACAGGTTCCCACCCTCCATTAAATATTAAAGACATATTTTGTGTAACAAAGATATTCCAATGTTGCCATCTTAGATCTACCTACCACACCAGGGGGCCTAATTCTGCGAAATGTTAAAATCCAGCTATGTAATAATAACCAAGTACCTACTTACGTTACAATTTTGCTGGTGTAATTTAGCAGACCTGAGGCCCTGTTCAGTAAATATTGTAATATGAAACTGACAGCCGCGAGACATTCTTAAGTCCCCCTTTGACAACATTTGGGGGACTTTAAATTCAATTACGATTGTGCGTTGTCGCTTTTTAAACTTAATTTTTTTATCACCTGGTGTTAAACAGTAAAGGAAACTGTCACCACTTGTACTGCGCTGTCACTTGAAAGTTGTGACATATTTCGGTTTTGATTTTGTAATGCACTAAAAATTGGTATCCACTTTGCTCACCATTACCTTTTGTACGTGTATGTGAAAAGTTGCTTACAACAAAAAGTTATAATGAAATAATACTTAAAATACTAAAACATACTGGTTGGAGCATGGACCTTTTCTTTCTTTGACAATCGATACGGTTCCTCAAATTAAATAACGTAAAAAATAAAATTACAACTTGAAGTAGGTACTCGCATATTTAAAGGAGCGGTTACCTATGTATCGAACTTTTCATATATAGAAAAGTAACAGTTTGACAAACAGAAACCTTCAAAGTTGAAGCCCCTACAAAACAGTTTATGCCTCTGGGGAATCAAGTTGAAAACTTCCAACTTTTGTTGACATCGTACAACCACTTCCAAAACTGGGGCTCCCAGTCGGTCAAATTAGTTTAAACATGATTCGGGCATCTCAGTTAGTACAGCCAGAAACTTAGCAGGCTCGTTAAAATATACGATTCTGTTGCTGACTGTACTCTGTTAATATAGACATCTCCCCGGTGTTTTATCCATCTCACAGTCTAGAAGTTCTAGTTATTTTTTATTTGCTGAT
Organism: Pyrausta nigrata; assembly: GCA_949316185.1. Lineage (NCBI taxonomy): Eukaryota > Metazoa > Arthropoda > Insecta > Lepidoptera > Crambidae > Pyrausta > Pyrausta nigrata. Next base: position 4,906,504 of record OX438943.1, read on the forward strand.
GCCAATTTTGGCATACCCTGAGGAAAACCCGCAGTAGCACAGAGTTTTGCCTCGGCTGCTATTTATGAACCTGGTTCAGCAACAATAAACAGGTAAAAGAGTTACCTGTTCATTGTTGTTGAACCAGTACCGTTACCATGAGTTTACGGCGGTTTTACTCGCTAGCGACGACGTAAAAAAAGTGTATGGGAAAATGCACAGCGCCTCTAGCGGTTACTTGGAGAACTAAAATTTTCCATACACTTTTTTACGTTGTCGCTAGCGAGTAAAACCCCCGTAAACTCATGGTAACGGTACTGGTCTTTTTTAAATGAAGGCTAAATTTAGAAGTAACTACTGCTTCAATAGAAACGTTGAGGTAACAAATCAAACAAGTTTCATAATAATAAATTGTTTCAACAAACACACCAATTACCTAGCCCCAAACTAAGCATGAGCTTGTGCTATGGTGACTAGGATAACGGATAGACATACTTATATACATTTATAAACATCCATGACTTAGGTACAAATGCTCGTGCTGATCACACAAACATTTGCCCCTTACGGGATTCGAACCCGCAACCGCCTGATTTAGAAGTCCGGGGTGCGAACCACTACACCAAGACGGTCGTCGGCATGCTTTAATAATTTCTAGCTTTAAGGCAAAATTAGATCGATGCCGTGCACAGTAGGAAAAGCTCAGGAAGAAGTTTATTTTTATGATAAGAAACTATGGAAAAACATTTTTGTTTTGTATTAATGTTCATTGATACTTGCCAAAAACTTATTTTCATGTGCGAAATCTGCGCAGCGAAGACGCAATGAGACAGTTGGGCCTTAATAATTTCTAGTTAAAAAAAAATCCGTTAAAAGTAGACCCTCTTTATTACGGCAAAGTATTATGGGCACCGGTTTTTTTACGCAGCAGGCAGGCTCGGTTGTCACATTCGGGTACCTACGCGGTAAAAAAGGGGAGGGTTCTCGGAAGGGATAGCCCGGGTTGTGGGGGGTCCGATGCTTTTATTTATAGACGCGTGAAGAGGGGACGATTTTTTTGAAATTTTTATCCCTTGTCTATTTGAGAATGTAGTCGATTCTCGGGGGAGAAGATCCTACGGCGGGTAGGTACATTTTGGGACTTAAATTGAATTAGTTGAATAGAAATGGTTTTTAAGATTGACAGAATTTGTTTAGATCCACTACATCACCGAATCGAACCGAATATAACGTAAATTAATAGTGTAATAATAATTCTTATTTAATTTTTAACAGACTACTAATTTACTTAATTGTCCCTTCAAATGGATGTTACTCAATTTGTTTTACAAAATTTTTGGAGGAAGGTAGAGTCAAATTAAAGTCTAATTATTTTACAACATTTTATTATTTAAAATTAATTCTTAGTTAGGTAAGTTACGATAGGTAGGCAGTCTAGTAAAGCCTGAATATAGAAAACACAGCACCACGAAGTTATAGATCAATAGTTGTAGCTCTTCTTGGCAACATATTTTAGCAACCAGCTTAAGGTTTCACCGAGGCCCCCCCAGCTACCTGCCCGGGTGGGGCTGGGAGGCGTCTGTCTGACCCTTGATTCATCCCTTTGCCCCTTTTTTTGCTCCCATGTTGCTTTACTAAGCATGGTTACGGTGAGAGTTGGGTTTGATATACGAATTATTATTGCATCTAATCGTTGTGGCAAGAACTAGCGACTCGCCCCGACCTATTACAGGTGAAATTCTAGATTAAAATATTTCCTATGTAACTCAGGAATGATATGTTGAAAGTTTTCGAAATCGGTGTAGTTGTTCCAAATCTAACTTTTTGAAAACTTACTGATTAACTTTACCTCTTTAAATAGTGTATTGCCTTTAGTGTATAATCAATCACGCTCAAATATTTGACTGATCCAAGTAGATGTGTACGAATACGAATAATTGAGCAGATGATGATTGACATTATTCAATATTGTACACATTTTAAGGTATTTTCTTTGATGGCCTTTTATAATATTATTATCCAACGTATCTAAAGAATGTAGTGTAACCTAAGTAATAAAAGGAAAGGTAATGCAAAATCAAATCGCAATTATTTTTCTATCGGATTCAATGTAAAAAAAGTTGCGAGACACCAAAATCATCTCCAAAGAAGTTTTGCTTTATTTATACCGATTTCTATGCCTATTAAGAGATAAGCTAGTTCCCATAACATAATATTTTAGTTCATCACTTGTTTGATTTTTTGTTTGAGTTTGTTGATGGAAGAGGAAGAGGAAGAGCGCTTCCTTAACAGATCAACAAACTCAACTTACTTATTAAATACCGCTGCGTTTAATAAGTAACACAAGCAAACCCTTTGCTTAAAAGGAAGCGCCAAATCCTAACCTGTAATAGTTACCTACATAATTACGCAATAAAGATTTTTATTTGTATTATTGTTAACACGTACGATTCCTTGTTGCAGCGTTCCACATGAGCTCCCAATTGGCGTTGCACATGCAGACATGCATCCAGGTGCACGTGAAGAACCGCGCAGGCGCAGGGCCGGACGAAGGGGCGCCCCTGGATGACGAAGAGTACGACCCTGAACAAATGGTCCTTGTAAGTACCCGTATTCCCAAATAATATTTTCGATTTTTTGTAAACATACATTTTTGAAAGTAACCCTGTCATTCTGCCTGTTACCTTTTTACACTTAGACCCGGGTGCACCAATTTTTAAACAGTCGGTAAACATAAATTGACGGTTCATTTGACACAATTACCATACAAAATATGTCAAATATTAGATTAGCGGATGTTTAATAAAACATTTGTTGGTATACTCGACCCTTAATTAAGCCTAAGGCCTGGGTTCACAAATTGTTCAATAGTCGGTAAATTTGAAAGAATGTCTATACAAAATATGTCAATTAATGCTAAAACGGCTGATTAAAAATTAAACATGTATTGGTGAACTCCAGGCTTAGCGGCTTAATTAAGACTTAATTTACATACCGCGTAGAAGAACTTTGTTGTTTAAGTCATGCTGGATATCTTTTTTTACATACATACATACATAAAAGTGGGTATAGCTAATTTATTTATTTTAATACCGAACTTCACCACAATTGTCTTATATTTATGGTGTAAAGTGTAGTTTGGAAAGGCCATACATAATGATTGCTAATAGGGGAGATAGAAATCTGTGGACAAGCTGTAATATGTATCATACATAAGTTTATCACACAACAGGATTTATCAATTTAAATATCTCGGACATTACATTACAGACGACCCTAAAGATTATGTTAATATTGAAAGGGAGCGTTAGGTTCGCTCGCAGTTCTTACCAAGTAATGATAACGTTGTTTAAAGCGTATTGCCAGAGCTTATACACGAGTAGCCTATGGACCAACTACACGCAGAAATCCCTTGGCGTCCTACGAGTCCAATATAACAACGGGTTCAGGGCGCTGTTGGGCTTGCCTCGTTTCTGTAGTGCGTCGGAAATGTTTGCTCAATCGCACACAGACGGCTTCTTTGCAGTGTTACGCAAGAAAACAGCTTCACTGCTGGAAAGAATTCGGGCTAGCTCAAACAGCATCCTGAAGACCGTTCCGGAAGGGCACGATTCTCCGATGATGAAACACTTCGTTCAGCTGCTGCTCAAGCTGGGAATTATAATGTCTTGATGTGTGCTCAGGGGCTGAAGTGTTACACTTGTTGATAAAAATATTGACTGTGTTTAAATCAATTTAATTAAATCCATTTTTATTCTGTACCAATGTAGTTTTTAAGAATTACTAACAAAATGGATCAATGTAATCTTACATCTTGAATAAATAATAATAATAAGTAATTCGTGTTAGTACCTGGATTAAATATGTGAGATTAGGGGGTACCCTTGACTGCGCCGGCGCAAATTTTGGATTTTTATACAAACTTTTATCCCCCATTTCACCCCCTTAATTTTTTTATATCACGACCAAAAGTAGGTGTCCTTCGTAGGGTCTCAAACTATCTCTATACAACATTTGTAAAAAGAAAAGTTTTTTTTTTAATCTATTAAATCCCACTGCTGGGCAAAGGCCTCACCTCAACTATTTGTACCAAATTTGAAGAAACTCAAATACATTTCTGGTCCTTCCAGTCGGATAACCCGCTTCTGGAAGTGCGAAGATTTAACCCAGCGCAGGAGGTACGGCCGCACGAGTGCGTGATCTGCCATCGGCGGTTCAAGAGGAAACAGCACCTGAAGGTCCACGCCAACGTGCACTTGAAGCAGGAGGCCTCCATATGGTGCTCGCTTTGCAATGAGGGTAAGTTGTTACAGCTGTTTACGTACGCCTTCTGATGCTCAGTATCGCCCTGCGAGACCGAAAGCCGGCTCGTTCACACGGGATCCGTCATTGACGATTCGTCAAAATACAGGATACGTCATGACAGATGGACGTTTACATTGCAATCGTGTTTTTCACGATTCGTCAAAATATCCGAATTGGTGGCATCAGCGGATCCGTCACAATAAATTCACGATTCTTAATTTTATGATTATATTATGTATTTTACGATTTGTAATTTTTGAAAAAACCATTCGTGATTTAAGACGTATCGTAATTTTTCACGATTCGTGATCCGTGAGAACATGGGCATTCAAAAAGCTTTGCCGCCGTTAAAAAAAGAACAAATCATGAAAAAAGACGAATCGTTAAAAATCACGAATCGTCCTCTAGTGGACGAGCTCTAACGACTGGATCCGGAGTAAGACCAAAGTAAACGACGTTATCGCTGTTATAGCGAGAAAAAAGTGGGCATGGGCGGGACATATTGTGAGAATGGACAGAACTCGCTGGACAAGACGGGTCCTTGAATGAAGACCAAGAGCAGACACCAGAGGGCGCGGCAGACCACCGCAACGCTGGACCGATGACATCCGACGACACGCACTGGATGAGTCGGACGCAAGACCGCCAGGTGTGGAAGAAGAGGGAAGAGGCCTACTTCCTAGATTGGATCCTAAGAGGCTACCATGATGATGATGATGACGTACGCCTCCAGATTCCAGATCCTCCGCGACATTCGATTAATTATTGATAATTTTCAAAGCGGTTTTTGCATGATATAGTCGGTAGCACGTCAGGCTACCCATGTGAACTACGAAAACTTATTACGTAGGACATAGAGGACGTCTTAAGGTCAAAGTGGGGTAGTCGGATAAATTTCCGACATTTTCATACTTCGAGAATACGCAACATCAAAATTTTGCGATATTCGCCATGTTTTTTCGATAAATATCGTATGTGATATAATATCGAAGGCAGAAGGAATGATTAGAATAGAATAATCAGAGCCGGTTTAAACCGTGTTTAAAATGCATCAGAAAATAAATAATAATTACTAAATTAGTATTTTGAATTGTTTTATCCGGGGATGCTTACCTTTATACGCCCAAAAATCACTCGTCCGACAAGTTCGTGCCCGGTCTTTCTGCGGTCGCCAGATCTGCGGGGGGTGAGGCATGCTTGATGTCAGCGGGGACGGCTGGTCTTAGTTTTACGAGAAAAGGAATATTCTATGACAGTCGCGTGCGATCTGGGGCCCAATTCTCATGCCTTCGATATTATGTCACATACAATATTTATCGAAAATCATGGCGGATATCATAAAATGTGATAAATTTCCGACATTTTCATACTAGAGAGAGAGAGAGAGAGAGAGAATACGCAACATCTGGATTTTGTGATATTTGCAATTCATATCACATACGATATTTATAAAAAAAACATGGCGGATATCACAATATGAAATAAACATCCAACATTTTCATACCTCGAGAATAAGGAACATCTAAGTTTTGTAATATCCACCATGTTTTTTCGATAAATATCGCATGTGACATAATATCGAAGGCTTGAGATAATTCTCACGCCTTCGATATTATGTATATGTATTCGATATGATAGGCCCTGCGCTTCCTCGCCACACATCATGCGGAGGCGGACTATATGCACCCTGCCGCATAGAAGGCCTGATTAAAACAACATCGTCATTTCAGGCTTCATTTCAAACAGTCAGTTCGAGCAGCACTCGTGCCGGGCGCAGGGCGGGGCGGGGGAGGCGCGGGCGGAGCCGCAACAGCCGATGGAAGCCAAGAAAGAGAACAATTTCCCTGAGGAATTCTTGGATGTGAAGGTAGGCTGCGTTTGTAGTTTGAGTGTAGCCCTGAATCTTGAATTTTAACTAATAAGTTAAATCAAAAACGTTTGATACACTGATTTTGACGCGTGCGCGCAGACTTGTTGCGTGTCATCTTATAGCGGACCCAGACCCGAGACAATATAGAAAATGAGAATTTCTTTATTACTGACCCGACCGGGGATTACCGGCCCTTAAATTATCGCTAGTCGAAACCCGGACACTCTTTTAATTTTTTAACTAATATAGTCTATATTACTCTTATCACGGTAATTTCGCACGAATGGATGGATTGCACGGTAGCTCAATTGGTAAAAGCGTTGGCCCGGTTAGCCAAAGGTCGTAGTTTCAAATACTATCCGTGTGCGAATTGGTATCTTATTTAAGCGTAGTAGATTGTTGTGGTAGAAGTTTTTGGCCGCCAATAGCTCGAGAGTGAAATGGGTGCTTTCACCCGAGTTAAACATTCTATTTTTCATTTCTACTGTGAGCAAAGAAATAGTGCCTTTCTTTTTTTGTGGTGCAATCGAAGGTATGTTCCATTTGATATCCGCGAAGCGCGCCCGACCGGCAATTTTTGCGTTTCACTTGGTTCGCGAGCGGCGCCAAAGTGGGCGTGTGGTCGTCGCTGACGGCAAGTGCAACGCACCCCGACAACATTTTTTTGGAAGTGTTGGTTTCACGGCTGTGGACAATAGTGGGTCCACACTTACGTGGCAGGGAGGGAAAAGCTATTTTCCACCCTCCTACCTACACATGAAAGTTCAACTTTCCGAACAGGAGAGATGAAAAATATCTATCTATCTATCCATCTCCCAGTTGACAGAGAAGAGTCCGGACGGCGCGTCGTTCGTGATGGTGCAGGACGAGCAGAACATCCCAACGCCGATGCGCGTGTTCGTGTGCCGCTTCTGCCAGAAGCCGTTCAAGCGCCGCGACCATTACAAGATACACCTCAACATACACACCGGCATTAGGAACTTCTTCTGTCCTGAATGTGGGAAAGGTGAGATTATAGATTCTTTATTTATACTTAAGAGCAGGGCGTCCTACCTGTCATGACCTACGGGGCCGAGACGTGGAACTTGACAGTCAAGCTGGCCCACCGTCTGCATGTCGCTCAGCGAGCTATGGAACGATCTATGCTGGGGATCTCGCTAAGGTATAGAATTCGAAACGAGATCATCCGCCAAAAGACGAAAGTAATAGATATCGTTCAGAGGTGCAGTGAGCTGAAGTGGCAGTGGGCTGGTCATGTCTGTCGCAAAACCGACGGGCGTTGGAGTAGGAAGGTTCTAATGGCGACACGTGAGATCGAATCCAGTACCTCCCGCTTGGGAGGCAAACCCGCTAGCCACTACACCACTGATGCTCTCAAGCCCATCCACATTATATTAATTTGCTTTCAAAGTCTAGTTACATTACTTCAGAACGTCTTTTATGCTAGATTTAGATTTAGTTTTTAATTTTGTGACTTAAAATTGGGGGTATTCCAAAAAATGCCTTTTTTTAGTATTCATGACAAATTTTTGTCATATTCGATTGATATCCTTAATAAATTGTTTATGGATTTTATAATTTCTTTGACAACTTACAGCTGTTTGGTTACACGTTTTGTGATAGCTCACTTTGGGAATCTATGAGGGGAGCCTATGTCCAGCAGTCAAACGTTCTGCGGCTGATAACAATAAAGATGGTAATTTTCCAGGATTCTACCGCAAGGATCACCTGCAGAAGCACAGCCAGACGCACCAGAAGAAGCCTAAAGCCAAGAAGCAGCTGCCCGAGCTGGTGCCCATCAGCCTGCTGGCCAGGAAGCAGCAAGTAGAGGAACCGGAGGAGAAGCAAGAAGTCAAGCCTGAGATCACCATACATGTATGTATTTAACTCATAGATTAATTACTTTAGGATGTAGGAGGTACTCAAGAAAGAAAGACCATTTTTCGATTCGCTGTCGCGATTTATGTGCGCATATTTAAATGCGCAGCAGTGAAAAATTAAAGTAATAATCAAATCATTTATTATCTTACTACATTTCACAATTTTTTTTTAATAATATTATAGGTATTATTAACCAAGAATGTGTAGAACAAAAGTTGGTAAAAATATTAAAATTTCTTCTAGCTACAACACTTGCATGCTCCGAAATCTTTGGGTTACTTAGAAATGGGGGCACAAAAAGATCACACATTTCGAGCGAAGAGAGCGGATACGTATTTGGCATACACTCCATATGGGCATGAAACAAGGCCACATAACGTGGGCGCGAAAATGTGTTTGTTTCACACGATATGGAAGTGGTAGTGAAATAAGGTCACAACTTGCGAGCGCATAATTGTTAGGGTTCAAGACGACATAGCAGTCGCAATAAAGTCGCAAAACGCGAGCGAAGCAAACGTAAAAATGTTTGGTTTAATTAGACCTGGGGGCGAAAGAAGTTCACAAACCGCGTGCGGAGTGAACGTGGAAATTTTAGGTTACGTATGACATAGCGGTCAAACTAAGGTAACCGTAAGGTAAACCGCGATGTACCCTGTCGGATCAATCACAAATGCTTATGACTACCGACAAATAATAAAATTAAATAAGTAGTTATGAAACTGTAGAGGTCTCGTTTTTGAAAAGTGAAATTGACGTATCTTCCAAACTACAAAACTTTAGTTAGAGAAAGTAAGGTCCAATAGATAATAAGCAAATGACCTCCTCTAAATGCGAGTTTGCCATGCCCACCATATGCCCATGCTTCAGTACAAGTCACGGTATGATTTGTTGACTGATCGTGAATGTTCCCCAGGCGCCGTCCAGCAGCAAGCTGCGCGTGCCGCTGCAGATCAAGGTGCCGTACCAGGTCGTGGTCGCCGGCGGGCGCACGCTTACCGTCCGCCCCGCGAACGACCTCACCACGTAATGACACGTACGATGACGTGAACCACGGAACTAGGAGTGGCCATTGCAACGACGAACTGTTTTTTACCCGACTGCGGAAGGATGGTTGTTTTTCAAGAGTATATATTATTGCTTGGCACGGCCTATAGCCCAAACGGCTGGACAGTTTTTGACATATGGGGTGTCGTTGAATTTGTCAGAATTGTAGTAGTGAATAGGCTATACACATATATATTTAAAAATGGCTTCTGCAAATGGAAATAAAGGGGATTGATTTTCCCCTTACCATAGAAATATGATCAAATGAAAGCCAAGTAAAAAGACCATTTCAAAAATATAATAATTTTTGCAGTCGGGTGTAAATTTTTTTCAATTAAATATTCTTATTAAAAACCGTTTTTTTGTTCCGCAACGAAAAAACTGTTCGCGCTGCTTCCTGACTGAGCATCTCATATATTTGCAAGGCATCGAGCATATTCCGCCTTAACGAAATCACTTTTAAATCGAGCGTAAATTTTTTGCTAAACCAATGTAAACGTATATTAAAAATTTCATCTTACCTAACGCCGGCACTACGAGATACTAACGGAAAATGCGGAGTCTAATTCTTCTATCTTCAGTTCTATGCGTTTTCCGTCCGCCTGTTACCTCTGTCAAAGATAAGCTTTTATAAATATTAAATGTAACTACTTTTATCTATACAGCCCGTATGTATGTCATCTGTCCGTTTCTTTGTTCCCTTGTAACTGCTAAACCAGTGAATTAATTTTTGTAACTAACACGTCCTTACATTTGTCTTGATAGCGCGAGTGAATGGCGGATTTTGGAAGCCGTTAAACCACTCAAAGTGCAGTTTTAAAACGGAGATTTTTTAAAAGCAGAGTTCGAAAAAAGAAAAAAAACGACTGCGACAGGTTCAAAAACTAATAATTAAAACATACAAATGGGCTAAAAATAAGCGTTATACTTACCCAATTCTAAGATTAAAAGATGGAAGCCAGCGGGACCCACACACATCCACAACATGACTTATATTTTAATATCCAAATGGGTCCCACCACAGAACCGTTTTTGCTGTTCTGTGGGTCCCACAATCAGGTTTTACCTTTTGTCAAAATCATCAATGTACATTGACGAAAATTATGTAAAATGCCAAATTATATAATTATTATTTTACACCTAACCAAAGCAATGAAGTTATTCATAGGGCCATTATAACACATAAATTGACGATACATTCTCGTTATAACAGGGTCCAAATAGAACTGATTTGTATTTGAAATGTACAAACAAGGATCTCAAATAGGCTAAAACTTTTGAGATGTACATATCTCTAAAAACTCGATGGTTTTAAATGTTTATATTATTCTAGTTCTATCAAATGGGTAAGTCACAAATTGTGCCATGTACCAAATATCGTGTTAAGTATATTATAGTTTATATTTGGAGTTCCTCGATTTTCGTCTAACTGAATATGTTGTGATTTTGTCGAGTTAGTTAATGTAATAAAATTTCGAATTTAATAAAGTATTTTGCACCTAAATGTTTTATTATTTTATTTTAATATAGGGTAACATAACACACAACGCAAGTAGGTTAGTAATGGGAATTACAAGAGTCACAATATGGAAGACGATAATTGAAACAAAAATATTATTGGAATTAGTAACCAATAATCGACAGTTGTCCAATGTGGGATAAGTACATACTGATGTATGTATGTACTTGTGCAGTGAGCCCTACATCAACCTACCCTGATCTGTCAAATTTCTGCAACTATATTCCATTTACGTTGATCGCATAGAGTTCCATATAATTTGGGATATTTTGACAGATTTGGGAAGGCCGATTTGATGCGAGGCCCACTGTGCTTGACCTACATCAAAACACGATGACTTAGTAAATATATTTGTAAGTTCTACGTCACCAGCGGTAAATAAAAGTGTTTGACTGAATATTATACACCGTTTATTAAAAGCTCAAGATAAAAAATAAAGGAAGCACATTTTACGATTTCTATTTTTCAATAAGCTTATTTATGTATGTAAGTACGTTATGGTGAGTAGGAAACATAGGTAAGGTGTGTATCATTTTTAAGTTTGTACAAAACGTAATAAACTCGTTATGTTGACAAAATATTATGTTTGAAACTTCAAACATAAAGGTGCGCTTACACAAGCAAATAAAATTGCTCTATTCCTGTTAATACTTGCCAACCATGACGACACGCGACATCAAGCAATTTAGGGCGATGACGATGGCAACATGTTGCAGCAACCTGCTGCTGAGATACGGCCACACAAAACCATGCGATATGAAGATTTACAAAAAAAGTTGGCAATATACCGGCCTGTTTCTCTCGAAGACGTGACGTAGTTATATTTATAACGAAATTAGAAAGAAAATAAATGTTTCCAAATCGATTGGGGTAGTCAGCAATTCATATTCGCGAATTTATCCTTCATATGCCCTCGAAATATGAAATTTATAAAACATGTGCCTTTAAATTTACTGTACATACCGAATTAATGCCAAAAAAATTTGCCTGTGTAAGAGAACCTAAAGATATATAAAAAAAATATTTTGCATTCAAAGTTAACGCTAGCTAGTTGGTCGTTAAATCCAAGGAGCTACAATAAGCAGTGATATTCATTTTTTATTAAAATAATCATCTACCCAGTTAAATTTTATGGATCCTGGAATGTGCAATTAATACATGCACGGAGTATTTTACAAGCCCAAGAATATCTTATGTAAAGAGTCTATTTATTTATAACTTAATACATTTTTTATGAATTATTTATAGGTCAAGGTATTCCTCGAATTACCACCAAAATACCATAACAGCTTTTGATAAGGAACCACAGTTGAAATAGTTCGCTAAATGTTAAAAAAATGATCTACTTGGGTAATGGTAATATCTAACGTTTTAGCTTTATTCCCAGATGCTAGCGGGGTATTAATTTTTTAACGATTTTTTACAAACTACGTACATGGCTACTTTCAAGTATCATCGTTAAAATGTAAATGACCACAATAATGATCGATTGGATAAAACATTGCTTATGCGTTGAACTGCGCCTTGATCCTACTTTACAAGTACGTTATTTCACATATTTTGTACTTTTTATATGAACTTTAGATTTAGAACACTTATCTAAAAAGTTTCGACCATATGTTACTATAAAAATATGTATCTCATCTAAAGCAGACGTATATATAAAACCTATTTTACAACATTAAACGACGCATATACAATGTATATAATATCTATAGTAGGTACTATTGCAAATATTTTAATTATATATTTTACGCTTATTGTTACTGTAGTATTACAATCAAAATTTAGAACAAAATACGCACAAATCTTACGTAAACAGTGTTAACAATACATAAATAATTAAAACGATTCCAAAACAGCTCTTAGGTTTAGCCAACAAGTAATAACAACAATTTATTTGATCCTTAAAATTTCTCATCACAGTAAAAAATATAGAAACATTATCAACAGAATAAATTAAATCACAGCTACATATGAAAATACATTAATCACTACCATTTATGGTAACAAAGTGATTTTAAGGGTACCTTATTTTTTTAATAACATGAATTGTGAGGCAAGGACATATTGATCGTAACGATCATGGTGTAATTTTATACAAGTGTATAACTAAATAGGTATATCATCACTATATTACAGGAAACTTCTATAAAAGGAAATGTAGGTCGACAAACGTTTTATACACAAACGTGAGTGAATTTAACTTATAACTTAATATTTTTTTAGCGGCTGTAAGTTTAATGTTGAGCTTGAGAGCGCCTTTATTACCTTCGGAATAAAAGAGTGTTCATAGTTCAACTACATACTTAAACTTGGTGCTGCCGTACGCTTTTATATCTTAGACTCCGCGCAGATGGGCCACAGCTACCGGTGACTAGCGAGAAGCTGTTAATTTTTTTTTAATACGTTTTCTATGGAGACGCCGCACGCGTGAAGCGAGTGGCGTCCACTGGCGACTCAGTGTTCGAGACACGCCACTGGTGGCGGCCACTCGCCATTTTGACAAAGGATCTGTAGATTGTACAGCAGGTGTGTCAAATCGTATCGACCACCGACCACCTTTGTTTGCGTTAACACCAAACCAAACCACCAAATTCAGCCACCAGTGGCGGTGATCGGTGGCACGTCTGCGCGGAGCCTTAATAAACTTTGAGAAAAAAAAATACTCCCTAGTCGTTCCTCTAGCAAAGCGCACGAGGAATACCACCTATATTGCGATGGTATTCCAACGAACGAAGCGCTTCTCATGAACATTTATAATGCGCACAGATAAGTTGTGGAACCCACTACCTGCTTCAGTATTTCCAACGGATTACAACCCAAAGACCTTCAAAGTCAGAGTGAACAGGCTTATGGGTGAGCTCGCCACACCGTCGACTATTTCTGCGCCACGTCTGGATTAGTCTAGAGTCAAGAGCAAACCCATTTTGAATTAAAAAAAAAAGATGTGCTTAGATTTCGACAGTATTGTTCAGAAGGCGTCCTTGGCGGCCTGCATCAGCGAGAGCAGGTCCGGCTTGTCTTCGGGCGCCGGTCAGGAGCCAGCGGCCACCGCTTCACCGGACTCCAGCGACGAAGCATTTTCTACAACAATACATTGGTTTGTTAAACCGTAGGTAAAACTCATAAAATTTTACTCAAATAATGATTTATAAAATTTAGGACAGAAAACTTAGGGTAAGGCACTTATGAATGTAAATAATGTATGGTGGTAAAGAAATGTTTTTACTTTCCATTCCACTAATGTTCCACGTTGGGCGCCATCTGACTTATTACTTGGCGCCCAACGTGTAAGTTTTATCGGTGGAGCGACGTTTAAATTATTTTTTAATAATTCATGGTTTGTTATTAATATACTCATATGAAGTGCGTGTAGTATAGGTAATGCGTCAACAAATGTATGTATGCTTGTACCTATACACAACTGTGCATTTAATTTAGAACCAATTTTATGTTTTAAAGCTAAGGTACGAGTATAATGTAACAGTTTTTGGTAACCTTAATAAATCAAATCAAATCAACTACCTGTGGACAGAAAGAGGCCGCCCTTAAAAGATGACATGGATTGTACGAAACGAGATATTATTTTCAAAGGAATGGATGATTCAGTGACAAAAGCAGGATTGTATGAATGAAAACTTACTGCGCCGACCCCAGATGAACAAGGTAAGGGGCAAGAGAATGATAAACAAAATACCTGCGGTTGCGCCCGCAGACAGTTCGGCTTTGACGCGCCGCGCGATATGCGACCGCGTGTGCTTGCGGAGGTGGTCCTTGCGGTAGAAGCCTGCAAATAAAGTTTACATGAAACTGTGAGAGCTAAGAACTCGAAGGAACTGTTAAGGGAAGAAACTGTTCAATTACGAAACGTTGCCATTTTAAATGTTTTTTATTTTATTTACCATTATACCAAACGTTAGATAAAATATTCAAAAAGTAGCGTACCTAAACCACTTGGGATTGTGGTAATGAAGGCATAAGACGGAAAATAAGTGTTTGGTGTACGAGAAAAGTCCTCTAAGTGCTCACCTACACTAAAAGGAAGCATGGTCAATAAGTACTAGTACTCCGTACAAAAGTTTTACTTTGCAATGAAATCTAGCGCATCTCTTTAGCACTTTATTCATGCTCGTACAGCAAGCAACGTAGTGCCGCGCGCCGCCGGTGAATAAAACGCGCGAACGTTGCTGCCGGCTAGCGACACCCAACTTGTTTAGTCCCTTACAACGTGTCGCCGCGCGCAGGTACGTTTTTGCTACCTACGCGGGAAGTAACACAGGCCTAGCATGGTGCAACATTTAAAGTTTCTGATCCCAATAGTTTAGGCTGCGTATGACAGTCAGTCAATGAGACATTAAGTTAATTTCTTAATACATATTTAGATTATTATTATATTTCGTTATAAAACACACAGACCTTTTCCGCACTCGTTGCAGACGTGCCTCTTCTCGCCCGAGTGGATGACGAAGTGAAGCGTGAGCTGTTCCTTCCGCTTGAACGCCTTGAGGCAGACCGAGCACACGTGCGGCCGCTCCGGGTTGTGCGACTGCTTGTGCCGCGTCAAGTGGTCTTTGCGCTTCAGGGCCGCGTTGCAGATGTCACAGATGAACCTGCGAAGAAATGAGGGAATTTCTGACAGCTCAAAATGTTAGTTTCATTGTATGTTAATAGATGGCGCTATTCGTCTAATAATATAAATATTCCGTCGAAATGATTGAGCATAAAACCAAAACAAATTATTGTTATATTATGTGTACAGACATGTAGGGACAAACGGACAAGACTTCCGCTAAAAATAAGCTATTTTCAAAATGCAGTTAAAAATAAAATTTAATTGAAAAAACGTCTTGATGATCGCTAAATTGTTAAAAAATACCTTTCAATATGCATGAATCTAAAACATGCTAAACATACACATTTTAACACGATCAACGCTAAAACCAGCCTTTTTAAATCTTTCTGACTCTTGTTGTTCAACGCCATCTAGCCGATTTTAACCTTTGGCTAATCGGGCCAACACACTTACCAACTGAGCTACCGTTCTGGTCTCTTTTGAATACGTCATTGCGTAAAGTCAGCGACATCTAGCCGAGTTGTATTGCATCAGCAGTGGACCTAACTACTTCTAGTTATTAAAAAAATATTATAAACAAAAAAAAAACTAAATCATAATGCAGTAGAACCGTAGTGTAAACATATCAGCCATGCCACAGTGTTGCTCAGTGCCATTTTGTTCGGAAAGAAAAGGAGAACACAAGTTTCGAAAGATAAAACTGTCTCAAAATTACTGATATTCATTGACCCGTAACTCATATTTGCCATAATTCATCTGAGTTATTGACAAATATTCACAACAAAGTCTTTATAGACTGACGGACAACAAAGTGTTTTACGAGGGTTCAGTTTTTTCTTTTTGAAGCACGGAACCCCGAAAAATGTACAATACATGGTTCTATGACATAACTGGTTGTGCTGACAAGAGATAGTATCTTAAAATAGCGTCAAACATCTAACAAAGTTTCGTGCTCGCTCGTCAACACTAATGGATAGAGGATTAAGGTTGTTGCTTACCTTCTTTCCATGGTGTGACCAACGAGATGCTGCTCCAGGAGTCCACGCTCAGGATACGCCATGTGACATTCTGGACAGCAATATAACGTGCTGCCGTCTGCAATACACGAAATACCCACATTGTCAGAAATTTAATAATTAAATTAAATTGGTAAAAACAAAGAAAAATATTAACTGTTTTTCATCGAGATAGTTACGTTACTTTAGTTAAATTCGAGTTACATTAATTTTAACTCGAGTTAAATCAAGTACAGTTTATTCCGAGTTGACACATCTATAAGCAAGACTAACCTCTGTGAACCCTGAAACGCACCAAGCGTTTTAGGTCTAGATTGCGACGGTTTTTTGTCTCTTTGCTTCGTTTGTCTATGTTAGTTACTAATCGTTCCTTATGACTTTATCCCATTCGTAAATATATGTTTTGCACTCTTTTGCCTTAAAATAAGGTTCCACCCCATTCAAGTTTTATTTTCACGACAAAAAGTACCTGAGCCTCTTCGAAAATCCCAAGTCAAAATTCATCTTGATTCTGCAGATCAGTACGGAAACATTGAGACTACAGAGTTTGTGTTGGTTTGTTGTATAAATAGAGGAAAATACCTAATATTAGAATAATGAGTAGAGGCTTACATACTGCTTGAAGGCCTCAGCCTAAATAATTGTTTCGTAACCAAAACGAATCATCCCCTATGACAATGTGTATTTTCCTAACGAATAACAGTGAGCAACCCACAAAGAGATTAACCAGGCTCAAGTGTGTGCGCAATACACAGGTGTACTCTCTGTTCTTTCACTCTCATATTTCGGTTAGACGATAAGGTGCCTTTCGAGTCGTGGGGGTGTAACGTTCATTACGAACATCCTGACTTCAGATCTGTTTTAAAGGATTTTAAACTTTCGCGTTGCATTACAATAAGTAGTAGATTGTCTGGAAAAGATCGCTCTTAGCGGTACGACCGCTTAATTTGTACACCTTTCTGTGTAAATCGTATTGTTGTTATTTTAATGGTGTGTAATAAAGAGTTATCTATACAGTGTGTCCGGGTTTGGACTAGGGATAATTTATGGGCTATAAATTCATCAAATGTTATCGACAAAAAACCCCCATGTTGGGTTCTAACTGCCCCCCTAACCCCCCTCCCTCTTAAAATGGCAGCCATTTTAATAATAAAAAAATAAATCTTGCAAAAAATTTAAAACAATCAGTTTTTTAAACCAATTACAAAACTAAACCATTTTTTTTTTCAAAAATACTTTTATTCATTTGGATTATGTCTCTAAAATTTGATAAATAAAAGGTCCTTAAATTATCGCTAGTCAAAACCCGGACACCCTGTATATCTATTAGACATGATCCCCGTTATTACATAAACTTAGTACCGGGCTTAAACCAGAACTAAGTTATTAGCTAGCCAATTAGAAAAGCGTTTCTCTATTAGGTTATGTCACGAATGTGTCATTCATTCCTCTGTTGTCGGCTAATGTCTAGACCTATTTTAAACCTGGTCTATTTTTTTTTGTAATAACACCGGATGTGTCTAAACACGAATTATAGTTATTTATTTATCTTTATTAGGGAAACAAACAGCTATTAATCTTACATCTAGTTTACAAATAATCTTTAGTGCTGAAGCCTAACAAGTTTCCACAATTATCGGATCTGTGTCATTACCTAGCGCAGTAGTGAGCCTGATCTCCCCTGGCTTCGGTCTAGGCGTCTTCTCTTTCGCACTCTTCTTCTTTTTCTTCTTCTTGGGCGGCGGCGGGGACTGCGGCGCGGGGGGCGGGCTGGCCGCGCCAGTCTGCACCACCACGCTGTTCACTGTCGTGGCTGGCATTTGCTGGGAGAAATACATTGAATTAGAAATAGAAAACATTTATTTGGCACAACATACAAGACAGAAAAAAATACAAGGCAGTGAAAATAATACAGAAAACTTAAAGCACTATAAAACAAAGGGTGCCAAAAAAGTCCTCGCTTAGTATATGGTCGGCGGTGTTAACGACATCAAAATGCAATATAAGGCGTTTGGTGATCAAAAGGTTTCCCCTGGCAAAGTGAATCCTGAAAATCAAATGTGTACTTTTTATACAGTTCTAGCACGGTCAGGGTATGGAACCGTAAGTGGGCACAGACTTTTAGCCGCTCATTTGGCGCTATTTTCTAACACAATGGATGGCAATTGCTTTTTGCGTAGATGCACGGCGGCACGACATACGAAAGATTAATTCTAAATCCTATTTATGTGTGATTTATAAAAAACGTGTTTGATGTGAGCTGTTGCTTCTTCTTCTGGTACTCATGTTTATTTTTTAATACTTTCAGTCAGGGACGCGAAGGTAGTTCGAGAAAGGGAACAGTGGCGCGGGCGGCGGGACATATCAAAGCACAGCCCAAACTACTGGGATTTGAAACTCAAAATTTATTACCGTGCTTTCTTTTACGTGAGCACTAAGAAAGGATTTTTAGGGTTCCGTAGTCCGACAAGGAACCCTTATAAGGTCGTTCAGTCCGTCCGTTCCGTCCGTCCTAGTCTGTCACTGCAGAATATCTTCTACGTTTATGGACTGATTTACATGTAACTTGGTTCGAGAATACTTCACATATATATCTCATTTTTAAAAATACAAAAAATTAAAATTACCCCTTTTTAAGGGTACCTCCCCATACATGTAAAGAGGGATACGGTCTAATGTTTAAAGTTAATGGTACGGAACCCTTCGCGCGTGAGTCTGACTCACACTTGGCCGGTTTTGGATATTCGCCCCTTAATATAGTCAAGGGGGGCGGGAGGAATAGTGTATGTAACTCCGTCCAGTTTTAAAGCTAAATCGATATAATAATGGTGTTTAGCTATTTGGTTAGAAATTATGAATAACGTTTTTTTTTTAGGATTTTTGAAAATTCAACCACTAAGGGGGCGGGGGGGGGGGGTGTTTATATGGGAAATTCGACTTTTACGCGGACGAATTTGCGGGCATTTCTCCACTAGTAGATGCATAAGAACCAGACTTACTGTGGCAATGGTAGACATAGCGGGCAGCGCGTTGGTAGCGACCGTGACTATAGTCGGCTGGTCGTCGCGCTTGCCGTCCGCGGGGGTGGAGTACTTCAGCAAGTGGTGCAGGGGCAGGGGCAATGCTGACAGGTAGTCGGCCACGCCTCCGCCTAGCGTCTGCCAGGTGGAAGTATCTGTGACATCGCCTATGCCTGAAACAAAATAACATTTCATTGATAGATCTTTACCGCTTCAAGTTCTTACTTTGAAAAATTTTCTTATTAACTTTTATTGTAAGGTTGGTCACTTGCCTTACAGACACCCCTCCACCAACCGCACTGAGCCCGCGTGGTGGAGTATGGCTCCTACCTCCTCATAGTTGAGGTGAGGCCTTTGTCGAGCAGTGGGATATACTCGTATGTAGGCTAGCGATAGGCGATTATTACTAACTTAATCCAATTATTCGAATGGTCTCTGTAATCGAATGTATTCGATAAGCAACCGCAGTCGTTCGATTATTCTTCGATTATGCGGCGAGCAATACCGGAGCGCGCGGTGCGCAGGCCGTACTACTAACTACTAACGCATGAATCGTCATTCGTAGCGTCGATTAATCATTCGGTGCGCACAGTCGCGGCAATTCGATCGAATGCATCGAAGGGCCGAGTATAGATTATCATTCGATTGACGATTATTATTCGTTTTTTTTTACAAATTACTAAATATCAATATCGATAGCTCGAATGGTCGATTATTGATTCATTCGATTATTTTTTTTCGAACAATCGCCCATCGCTTATGTAGGCTAACTTTACTTTTACTTTTTTTTCCCAAGCAAAATAATATAATCGGTACACTTACTAATAAACTCTGCTGGCGCGGCCGCGGCGGACCGGTCGACCCGAGCTGACTCCTGCTTGATGGCGCGGGCCAGAGCCGCCGCTTCTTTGGGCTCGTGGAGTACCACTAGCAGCTGTTGCGTGCCTTGCTGCAGCGGCGCTTGTGTTACTAAACAATCAATAAGAACCCGTTAATGATCGACTGTTTGGGCGTTGTTAAAATTAAGTGCAACCCTAGTTTTGCTCGATTATTATTTTTTCTTTTACTATTATTTACAAATATTTAAGTAACAGACATTTATGCATAAAACAAGTGATAATTGGGCTCAATTCCAATGCGCCCTGTCTAAGATTAAATTTAGGTTCAGTCTCTCTCTTTTTCTGCCAAACAAACGAAAAGAGACGGACTACAATAATTTAGAAACGTCAAATTAAGTGATGCGATTTCTTACGTATTTTAACAAGTTTTTGCGTGTTTTCGTCTAACTTTAGTCGTCATCGATTTACATCCCTACTAAATTGTCTATGAAACTGACAGTTGTTTAATCTGACTTTTCTAAATTAATGTAGTCTGTCTCTTTTCGTTTGTTTGTCAGAAAAAGAGAAATTAACCTAAATTTAATGTTAGACATAGTAGTCATGAAGTGCGTCAGTTCTTCTCGATTCTTACTTACGCTTGTCCACGCGCTGTTTCTTCAGCTGTTTCACCGCCGCTTGCAAGTAGCTCTGCCCTACGTGATTTGTTACTAATAATGGTACTGACCAAAGGACTCGCCCTGGTGCTGCTGCATCATAGTGGCCATGAGGTCGTGCTTCAGCTCCTCCCGGTACTCCTTGTTAACGCAGGTTCCTTCAGCTACTGCCCCGTCTCCGCTTACACGTAGCTCTGCCCTACGTGATATGTTACTAACACGGTGCTTACCAAAGATCTCGCCCTGGAGATGGTGCATCATAGTGGCCATGAGGTCGTGCGTCAGCTCCTCCCGGTATTTGCGCTTGTCTACGCCGGTTCCTTCAACTGATGTACCGTCTCCGCTCGCACGTTGCCCTTTCCCACGTGATGTTGTTGCCACTGTAACAAACATGGTACTAACCAAAGGTCTCGCCCTGGTGCTGCTGCATCATAGTAGCCATGAGGTCGTGCGACAGCTCCTCCCGGTACTCGCGCTTGTCCACGCGCGGCTCCTTTAGCTGCTGCACCGTCTCCGCTTGCACGTAGCTCTGACCTCCATACGTGATGTTGCCGAGGTTCACGGAAGAGGTCGACGCAGAGATTGTCTGGTATTTCACTCCCGTGTTTACTGGCGAAATAATATTTTGCTTAGGTTTCTACTTGGACAACAGAACCTTTGACAATTAGGTAATGTCATAAAGATACTTGTGTACGTTCCACGGTACACTACTAAAAGTTACCGATCCAATTTATAGCTTATATTGATTTCAAAGAAGAATGAAAAGCGGTAATAGCAGATAGGTTGTAGATTAAACTCTCAATGGGAAAAGTTCTAGGTTCATAATTAGTGTGCCAATTAGTGCATTTGATTATAGTAAGGTAGAGCAAGTCAAATTCTCTAAAAATATATTTTAACTATGTAAGGTAACTGCATACCTGCACATATTTAGTTCATAAATATAAACTATCGTTACTTAAGTAATCGATCTAATTAGTTGAGTTCAGTTTAGCCATTGATTTATCATTAATAAAATCAATGAGTTTAGCATATTTATTTCCAAGACTAAATAAACAATTGCACCTAAATAACTTTCGGATAAAGTTTTAAGAAACTTTTTATTTGCGTTGATCGAGAGGCCTTGTTTTCCTTGTTAAGATTGATTAAATTAAAATTGTAATATCTCGGACATTTAATTATAATCATACATTTAGGTACATTTCATTTGATTCAAACCACATCAAAAGTTAGCAAAATGGTAAAAACTTACCGGTATGTATAGTCGGCATCGCAGCCAGGACAGCCCCGGGCTGCGCGCTGCTGACCACCACCACGCTATCCGCCTGGCGGAACTTCACCCCGTCCACTACGCCCGCCGGCGCCACCGCGAACTGCACCCCTCCGCCCTGGTACCTCGTCTCCTGCACCACCCCCGGGCTGTTCCCGCCCCCTTCATAGCCGAACTTCGCCGCGAACTGGTGGATGGTCGGCAAAGCCGCCGCCGTCGGTATGTGGCCCGTGAACGGAGCGAAATTCATCCTGAACTAGTTCTGCAAGCAAACGTCATCTGTCGATGTGTGCAGGTGGAATGGGCCCCATGCCTCCGTGAGGTGGCAGGAGGTGGGCTTCCCGTGATTCGCCACGAATGGTGTGGGTTTCGTTAATCGTAAAACTTTTCCCGGTGATAACAAACGTCAGCATTATGTTGGGTCTCGAATGTAAAGCGGTTTACGGATAGATAAAACTTTCGATACTAAAATTACGGAGTCGGAAATTTAAAAATCGAAGTCTAATTAAATATTGACGAAGTGCGTGCCACTCGTGTCGGTGTTCAGTCGTTGCACACTACTGCACGGAGCGAGATCGCGGCGAGGGACTAGCGAAGGGTTAGGGGTAGCGCACCATGCACAGGATTACGAGACAGGTGTACGGCGCGCGAACCACAACAAGCGAGTCAAGGGTGCGGCCCCGTAGGCGCTCACTCAACCCCCGCCATTCTGCCTCACCCCAACGCGCTTTTCTATCGCTCTATTTTTACCGGCCGCGCTCCCACACCATGGGCGGTGACGGCGCGCCGAGGCCGCGGGGCTCGACGTCGGTCTGAGAGGCGACTCGAAATTATTCTCTTACCTGATTTCTTGCGGTGCGTCGAGGATTCATCGCGTTTTAGCCGTGTGTCGCAGTGGAAATAGGCGAGGGTCGGTATGGCGGCATGCGCGAACGGCTGCGCGCCGCCTCGCGCATGCGCGACCCACGCGGCGGGGGCGGGGGCTCCACGCGTGCTAAGGAACTTCCTAAGAACCCCTTTATTATCCTCGAGTGCATTGTTAACGTTGGAAAAGTTGGCTGAAACTTTTCACGCGCGTTTTCCCTATGGTGATTTCAAAACGTTAATAGCTGAAATTCGTAGCATGGAATTGCTTTTTGAGGTAAAAGGTTTGCGAAGTTTAAAAGTACGCACTTGCAGCAGTTGCACCTTTCGCGTATAGTATAGATACAAGAATAGCAAGAGCAGGTATTATGTTGTAGATCTTTTTGTTACGACTTTTACGTTATGTTACTTCCAGACGGAGTTTTAAGTTATGCGCAGCAGCCGTTATTGGTGATGTTTACTGTGCGCAGATTGACTTGATTTGAAATGTACCTACAGTCAGCACGTCAGGTTACCTACCCATGTGAACTACTAAAACAGATTACATCACGTAGGGAATAGAGGCGGTTTTAAGGCCAAGGTGGAGTAGTCTGAGGTGCGACCGTGTGCACGAATCTGTGTTTCAATCAAAAGTTCTGGAATTTTAAATAATAAGGGGCGTTTTTAAATAATAAGCAGTATTATAATCAGTGTTTTTATTTTGATCTCATTTCTTTAAGTGGCCTCTTAGTAAACAACAGGATTACAGCTTACTTTTTGGGGAAACACTTCGCATCTTATTATGTCTTATTACAATTAATACTTTCATCTAATCATTTCAATAAACAAAGTAAAAAAATAAGTAGACTAATTGGTTAAACCTCCTAAAAAGTAAAAAATAAATAGGTACCAGAACTTGATTACATTAGTAAAACAGCTTTCACGATACAAAACTAACTACTGTCAATACTATATACAAAGACATCAAAATTATCATTGACTAAACAAATTGTGATGAAGTTTGTTGTTAGTACTGCGTGAAATGAGGAAATGTGAAAAAATATATGAAATGAGCACCTTCTTTGTTTAAGAAGTTAAACGAACGAAATGTAATAAATTCAAAATGTAACACATTCAAGCTTTCAGCCTATGAAACTCAAACGTTTTTTATTTTAATTTTTTGACAGAATTACCTACAATTTCATTCTTATACGATGAAAGATAGTGTTTCTAATATTTATGTATGCCATAGAAACTAACACTAAGTACAAAAATATAATTCGAAAGTAAATTTAATCCTACATTAAAGCTGACAACATTAAATTATGGTGTGAATTGGCTTACAATTTAATTTACTTGCTATTATTAATCCATTCTCTTTGATTAACGATCGATATGTCAAAAGATAAGACAGTGTGTTTTTAAATAATTGTCATGCATATAACTGTCTTCTATAGTCCGACAAGTTCGTGCGTGACCAGGCCTGTGTAACTCGCCGCGTATAGTACGTGCCAGATAAACGTGCATAAAAGGCCGTTCACCTTGACAGCTAAAACCTTGTGACACGTATCATTTGTCTTTTTAACTAGCAATTATTAAGACTTTTAAATTTTTGGGTTCAAGGTCGACCCGTACCGAGGTTCATTTGTAAAACGATTCGTATCGCTATGGCTTATAGTTAGGGTCGCCGCGCTTCGCATACTGGCGTGCAGTAGTACACGGGTGACGGTCTGCAGGGGTGACGGGTCAATGACTTTTTATGCACCGTTAAATGGTACGGACTATAGGAAAAAATAAACATACCTACGCGCGGCGACCCGTTGTAAGGGTCTAAACAAGTTGGGTGTCGCTAGCCGGCAGCGACACGCTCGCGCGTTTTATTCACCGGCGGCGCGCGGCACTAGGTTGCTGGTTGGACGAGCATGAATAAAGTCCTAGAAAGATGCGCTAGATGGCGTAAGTAGCTTCTTGTGGCCGTCAACCCTATCGCGTTGCGTGATAGTACGTCACTGAATAGGTTAAGTGTATTATGAATCGTATTCCAGAGTTATAAGAATAAAATTATCTTGAAATGTATTTCTGTAGGTGTCTACACGAAAATGTGCTTGAGTCGGAGGAGAACTGAACTACACCATATCGTTGACAACATTGAGTAGATATTTATTTGAATTTCATTGCAAAGTCATACTTCTGTACGGAGTACTAGTACTTATTCTGTAGCGCAACAGCAAGGATAAGAGGATAAGTTGCGCTACGCAAGACATGCAGGGAAAGCGGAAGCGACAATCTCACGCGACTGTCATAGCAAATCGCCTTCCCTGCAACAACCCTTTCCCGCTGACATCTAGCGTCCCTCGCCCCCTGCACCTCTGGTGACCTCAGGAGGGTCCAGCACGACCTTGTCAGATATTATACACCTTTTATATTTTTTGACCGAACGTAGAACACCATTGTGAAAGAGTGAAACTGAGTATTTTTAACGAGTCTTATTTTTTTAAAGAAAAACGAAATGTTGTCGCCGGGACATTTTGTACAACTAAAATTACAAAAAATGTACCTAATTTATTAAAAATGAGACAATAATGTTTACAAAAGTAATTGATTTGAATAGAATTGATAAGGCGATGTTTATTTATTTGTTCATGACTTTTGACGGCGATGTTAATATTATTTTTGTAGTTCTAATATTTAGATAGTAGATAATGATCGTCGAAATTTCGATTTTTGAAGGTCTCGTTCTCTCTGTTTGTCAATGCTGCCTTCTTCAAATGATACAACACTACAAAATCAGCATCGCCCAACATCTTGACAAGACTCGCTCCAAAATCTAAGTCCGACTGGTATTTTATTAATTTCAGTTATATTTAAATCAATTTTTAATTAAATATCACAGTGGGAAATGATATTTACAGATTTACTATCTCAGAGAGAGAAATGTGTTGGTCAATACAAATTCAACAATGATATGTTATTCAATGTAAAATTATATTGTAAACTAAACCACCTATTTTTTACAATTAAATTATTTATTATTCTAATATACAAACTATTTAAGTTGAATGAAACAATAAATATTGTATTTAAACAAACAATGCCAAATACTTTGCAGGTTTTAGGAAAGTGTTGTAACATACAAGCTCAAACCTATATAATAATAATTATGTCCTCCTAGCCGGATAAGCCAACTGCGCGGGAGATATTATAGTGCACAAGTGTGTGCGCAGTACACAGGGGCACCTATATGCTATAGGTTATAAAGCACAAAAATATCTAAAGAAATAAGTTGATGCACAACTATTTTCATTCTATTCCTTATTGCTAAGAGGATTTTAGGCCCGCTGTATTTCTTAATCTTTGTCTGCATGTTTTGTACGGAAAGTGTCTAAAAAGTTCAGTAATAATAAGTATCGTTAGAATATTTAAGAAGCTCATGGATGTAACAATAATACAGTTTTAAAAAATAATACTAACGGCAGGTATAGGTAGGTAAGGTACTGTACTTTCTATTAATACAATATTATTAAACTAGCTTACCTTTTAAGATTCTGCATTGTTCATTGATTGGGCGATTTTTATTTTTCTTTATACGAGTTCAACAAACAACAGTTACCGAAAGTTACAGTCTCTCTTTTACTCACAAAATCGTCATACCCTGTTCTTATTTACATAACAACAATTAAAAGTATTCCTTTAAATAAAATACTTTCTTTCACTCTCAAACAGAACCGCATCGCAATTTTTACTCTTATTATAATCAATTCGAGTGATGTTGCGGTACATTTTTTCTATACAATACGACGACATACTACTAAATTTAATTTCGGGTTCTTATTCGACTGTACATTACGCGAATCATGTGAATTTATACTAAATGTAAAGAATTACCTTATCTATTAGTCCTCAGTCCAATACACTTCACTTTTGGTTTGCGTCATTATTGTTTGACAAACTCTTCACTGATTCGAGGGGTTTCTGTCTCGGATCAATCCTGGAATGCTCTTCCAAAGTCGAGCGTTCCGCTAGACTCGCTCGTCAACTATTTGTCAATGGAAAAAAACATTTTCGTTAATATGCCAAATGAGTTACAATTTCTATGCTGAGTTTTAAATGACTCTTCCACATCACGTGGTAGCTAGTTTAACTTCAGGCGTTGACAGGCGAATTTTCTTGTTTCATAGTCACTTTTAAAGATTCGCTATTTTAACACATACATACATATACATTTCTAGTTTCGTCATGAAATCATTTAACGTTTGAAATGGTCGTGTGGTCGAAAGTCTGTAATTTCATTACTATCTTCCAAGCTCAGTCACGCTACAGTTTAATAATCAGTCAATAGCATTCACGTGATGGTCTCCGTGGTCCAGTCGTCCCACGCGGCGTGGTCTAGGGGTTCGTGCATGAAGCTCGCGTCATCAGGGTCATCGACGAGGTCTAGCGAGGCAGCTGGCCCCGCCGGCGCGCGCTAGGGCTGTCACGAGTGGTTCGCGAGTAGCGCGTCCAGCTGGCTCTGCGTGTCCTGCGCGGCTTGCGCGGCCAGTGACGTCACCACGTGTTGGGGGATGTTGATCTGGACCGGCACTTGCATGTTCGAGCTCGTCGGGACCTGGGCACGAGATACGCAAAATTTTAATGTTGTACTTTGATCCATTCGTAAAATAGACACTAACTGTCGCTTTCAGAGACGTCAATTAAATTAATCTTTAATTAAGTCGCGTTCTGTCACCTTTGTCAATGACGTAGAAAAAGACGGCATGAAACTTAATGAAGGATTAACTTTATTTCACGTCTCTGAATACGGCAGTAGGACTTATGTATTTGCCCGTTGCCTACTTAGTCCAGTGGTTAGCACGCTAGGAGGTTCGAATCCGGGTCGGGCCTAAAGTTTCTAGGTTTTTCTGTATTGACAATATTTAAACACAGCTCCGGAGTTAAGTTGGTGGTGTTAACACCCCCGTACCTCGTAAAGCACGTTAAGCCGTTGGTCCTACGCCTAATCTCCCTCCAGTCATGTAGGATTGCCGTCTCACCGAACTATGAAAGTTAAGGAACAGAGAGTGTGCCTGTGTATTGAGCACACACTTGTGCACTACAATATCTCCTGCGCAGTTGGCTAATCTCTATTGAGATTGGAAATTAAATTATTATTTATAACTATTAACACTATCCGCCGCGGAAATGGCATAGACAGTAAAAGTGGAATTCATATAATGGCAGTACGGGTATCGCCGTTTTCACGAAAATCACTACGGCTACAACGGTCGAATTTTCATTAGAGTTTTATAGAGAGCAGTCTTACTGTCATTCTGTACAGAAGGCTTGCGTTCCTAGTTTTAAAAACACGTGTACACAAGACCGTTTTAGGTATCTTACATACAATACACAGGGGCTACACACATTGACAGTACGGTGGTGGCCGTTATGTATGAACGTTACTTGGACGCGTGATTCAGTGCTTGTGTACGTGTACGAAACAAAATCTTCATACAAAATTTTAGTCTCATATTGGAGTGGAATATAGCGCCGGAACGTGGTAACTTAGCGCACTCACATGTATGGTAATCTCGGGCAGTATGGCGGGGCTGGCGGAGCTGGCGATGGCGGGCGGCGGCTTGGTGTCGTGCTGCTCGTCGCGGAGCCGCTTGCTCTCGTGCGAGCGCGTGTGCTTGCGCAAGTGGTCCTTGCGGTAGAAGCCTGGCGAACAAATACGCAACAGTTTAATAAAACAACCCAGAGCCCTTGGACAAGATGCAATCTTTCTACAGCGACCTCTTTGTTATAATCAACGAAATGTCAAAAGGACTTGTCCTCTTTTTGTATGGAGGCTGGTTTTTTATTCTAACATATCACCAACCACTAACAAACCTATATTTATCTTTAAGCTACAAAAATATGAAACACATAACCATAGAAATCAGAATTTTAAACGCCTCCATTTTTGAGAAAAAATATGTTTTGTAACAGGCATCATCCATTGTTCACTTACTTGTATTTCCTGGCTGTATGGCTGTGTACCATTGCCTTTCCGCTGGTAGATAAATACTACTAGGTACTACCACAGGTTATATAATAGGTACTACTGTCAATGGTATGTCAATTTTGCTGTCAATTTTTTTTCATGCGTTTCATGCGTTAATTGATATAGGCGAAGGTGCGGTTTCTGTACAGACAAAGAGAAAAATTAATTTTAATTTTTCTCTAAATCGGAGGCCTTAAAAATTATATTAATTATGCAGAAAGGCTAGTTTTTGTGAATTCTTTAATATAATATTAAGTTTATTCTGGTTAGAAATATTGACGAATAAAAAACCACTAATAGACAAGTCTTTTGTGTGCGAAAGTCATGCAAAGTTTCGATGACTTATGACCTCTATAGTACAAGTACGCTAGGCTGCATACTGTCAACCTGACAATGAAGCCATTTGATTATCGCCATTTTGGCGCTGACGGTTATAGTGAGCGTGTGGTGACCGTCTACGGAACTAATAAATAAATTCGGCACAAAAAATATCTGTCATTTCTTAGAGAATGTTTAATCCAGCGCACTTGTACTATAGAGGTGAGTGCTTATGTCAGATTTATACATTTTGTAAGCGGTGGCGCGCCTCTACGTTGCTGGCTAGACGAGCACGAGTAAAACGCTAGATGGCGATAGTGGACTCGATTCCAATATGCGTTATTTAATAATTAATTATTTATTGATAACAGTTCAGTCTTTGTTTCTTTACAAACGAAAAGAGTCGGACTACAACAATTTAGAAACATCATTAAGTGTTGGAATTTCTTAGGTATTTTTAAGTTTTTGCGTATTTTCGTCTAACTTCATCGAATGACATCTCTAACTAAAATGTCTATGGATTCTGTAATTTTCTAAGTAATTGGCAGCTGTTAAGTCTAACGTTTCAAAATCATCACAGTCTGTCTCTTTTCGTTTATTTGGCATAGAAAAAGAGGACTGAACTTTTTAACCTTAGATAGCCCATATTAGAATCGAGCCCTGGGCTCTTAGTAGCAGTCAACTTAAGCGCGCTACAGTCCGTTTTTTTTTGCGTGTCAAACATTGTAAACAATCTATTTTATGACTTTTAAAACTAATACTGTTGAAAAAAAAATTTACTAATAGCTCTAAAAAGCTGCATATATTAAACAATAAACTACCATATTAGGATGTAATTTTTGTGTCTTATCTTATTTTAAATGAATAATTTCGTTAAAAAGGAATTTCAAGATTGTTTACAATGTTGTTAAATGAAAAACGAACTTTAGCGCTAGTTTAAAGGACTTGTCCTCTTTTTGTATGGAGGCTGGTTTTTTATTCTAAGATATCACCAACCACTAATAAACCTATATTTATCTTTAAGCTACAAAAATATGAAACACGTAACCATAGAAATCAGAATTTTAAACGCCTCCATTTTTGAGAAAAAATATGTTTTGTAACAGGCATCATCCATTGATCACTTACTTGTATTTCCTGGCTGTATGGCTATGTACCATTGCCTTTCCACTGGTAGATAATTACTACTAGGTACTACCACAGAATATATAATAGGTACTACTGTCAATGGAATGTCAATTTTGCTGCCAATTTTTTTTTCATGCGTTGATTGATATAGGCGAAGGTGCGGTTTCGTACAGACCAAGAGAAAAATTAATTTCAATTTTTATCTAAATCGGAGGCCTTAAAAAATATATTAATTATGCAGAAAGGCTAGTTTTTGTGAACTCTTTAATATAATATTTAGTTTATTCTGGTTAGAAATATTGACGAATAAAAAACCATTAATGGACAAGTCCTTTTCGTGTTACCTTTCCCGCACTCGAGGCAGAGCTCGCTCTTGACGCCGGAGTGTATGACGGTGTGCAGGTTGAGGTGCTCGCGGCGCTTGAACCCCTTGCGGCACACGCCGCACACGAACGGCCGCTCCGGGTTGTGGCCTAGCTTGTGTCGCTCCAGGTGCTCCTTGCGCTTCAGTCTGCGAACGATCGAACTCGTAAGTTGTAGTCCACGCGACCGCACCGCAACCCACTTTGAACGTGAGACCGCCGCTATTCCCTACGTAGTCCACGTGTTAACCGGAGCCCGTAGACAACATGCAATATAGTCTAAAGCGAAGTACGTTATCGCTAACAAAATGTATGAAACTGACATAAGCCATCGAAATATCACGTGACTTTTGCGTAGATTTTGATGGCGATAGCGAAGTTCGCTACAGAAAGATTGCATCTTGTCTAAGGGCCCTGATGTACTGAAAGATATAATAAACCATACTAAACAAAAACAAACTATCAATTTCTCGCTGCTTCACCCGCTCAGATGTAAAATGCTTTCGCAGTTGTCGCCAAAGTTAAGCGACCCACGCCATGGTCGCGACTGGACGGGTGACCGACTGACCGTTCAGACCTTAACTGAATGACATTATTTAATTAATTTATTTATTCTTTATTGCACAAACAAAGAAGTACAAATGGCGGACTTAATGCCTTAAGGCATTCTCTACCAGTCAACCATTGAGCGAGGCAGAAATAGTCGTGGCGGCGTAAAAAGAACAACACAAGGATAAATAAACTTAAATATAAATATATGTATATTTTAAACAATAAACATACATAAACATAATAGTAATAAATCCATACATACTTGAGTCAAATGTAGCGTACGAAACGTTGACGAGAAAAAAAAGTAATGATAAGTAGATAGCAATTCGTTGATCAAACTAGTAATGAGCGTTACAAAATTGAATCCAATCCACATCCAGACCATTTGAAGATGAATTTGGATGTAGATGTTTTGATCGCATCAATAAATGGTGAAAGAATTAGCGACGTAAGAAGTCTTGTGGGAAGGTGTGCAGTTTAAGAGCAGTGCCAGGGCGGAGACTGCGAGAACTAATGTCACTCATAAATTTGAAATTACATTTGAGATAATCAGGAGAACTAGGGACATCAGGACATTATAGCAAGCATCTAAATCTAAATCGTGACGAACCTTAAATATACCCTTTCTGCAATGGAGTCTAGGGCCACACATTCTTTATGTATTGCCCAAAAGCCAACAAGTAGCTATACTTGGCTTGAGACTTAAGGTCATGGCACACTATACCGGCACCGCCTCAACCCAGCAATAACCTACCATTCAAATTAGAGCATTAAGTTGTGAGTCGTACAATATATTTTGTAAATTTGAGGCGACGCCGTGCTGTTGCGGTGCCGGTAAAGTGTGCCATGACCGTTACTTTCCTATGGCTAAAAAACTAGTCTCACCCAGCGCCACAGATGCCACATATGAATCTCCTCTCGATCTTGTGCACTCCAAGATGCGTTTCCAACGCGCACTTCTCCGGATACGACATGGGGCACTCGGGG
Organism: Pyrausta nigrata; assembly: GCA_949316185.1. Lineage (NCBI taxonomy): Eukaryota > Metazoa > Arthropoda > Insecta > Lepidoptera > Crambidae > Pyrausta > Pyrausta nigrata. The sequence continues at coordinate 4,938,682 of OX438943.1, forward strand.
CAGTAGTACATGGGGGTCCCGTCCTCCCCCAGCGCGATGACCACTTGCCCCGGCTTAGGTCGCGCTGGCCGGGGCGGTTTCTTCTTGTACTTCTTCTTCTTTTTGCTCGTTATTCGGATTGTGCCGTCTGGAAACAGTTGAATGATTAGTACGTCTTTCAAATAAAGGGCTCGAATTTTTCCTCAATGACCAGGGCAAGCAAGACAAGATGCAATCTGTTCAAAAGCTTTGCTATCGCAAACGTATTGACAAAATATGTATGGAAAAGTCACGTGATGTTTCGATGGCTTAGGTCAGTTTCATAAATTGTGTTGGCGATAGCGAGCATCACTTTATAACATCTACCTAACTTGTTTACGGACCGTGATCACTGTTGTGAATGAAAAAAATAATAACTGTAATTAGTTAAGAGATAGCTCATCGCAGCGAAGGTTTGAAGCATAGACCAGGTGATTCATAGTACCCGCAACAATACAGTGACAAGTTAAATGTTCTTTAAAATTATAGACTATGTATTCCGATCCCGCGTACGTGCGTTTTAAAATCAGCACGACTCTAAAAAGGCCCTAAGGGAGTGAGTAGTAGATGTTTATATAGGAAATTCGATATTTGCGTGTGCGAAGTAGCTGAGAACCGCTAGTTTTAACCCGACTGAGACAGAAGGAGTAAATTTTTTTTCGAGCGTATGTGAGTACAATCGACCAAATTGAATCATGACCCACCTTATGATCATTTTCCTACTGTCATTCTATACAAGTAGGTTGAAATTCGCTTGAACATACTTTTCCTAGAAACGAACCTGTTATCATTTTATTAGACACTGACAGTCACTGACAAGGCTATGATTTCTATCGGTACGAATAAGTTTGTATGAGAATCGGCGAGACATTCATTCTACGTGGGTCGCAATGCAACACACGTAGGTAGGTATTCGGGATTCGGCACAGCCGGGTGGCAAGTCTGTATCGGGACCCAGTTTCTTTATAAAAGTTCCATTGAAACTTGTTTTAGTCATTATGATGAAATAAAACAGTCTAGTTGAAGGATATAATATTTATTTTAATTATATATTTAACAAGCGGCATTAACTCGCGGTTCAAATGGTTTGGTTCTGTGGCATAACTACTTAATTAAACTTAAAAACGAGTGTAACCAACCACAATTGCCTAATAGTCGGTTAAGTATAGACCCGATTAGACGACTACAAATGTCACTTCCCCTCATATAATCCAAACCCCACAAATTTTCTATTGGATTAAGATCTGGGGACCTAGAAGGCCATGGAATAAGAGTGAATTCATCTTCATGCTGGGTAAACCAATTCGACACAATTCTGGCAATATGCACTGTACAGTTATCATGAACAAAGGAGAATACTGGCACTTCTTCACGCTAGTAAACTGTTCGCAAAGTTGGTAACATTTATTCTTCCAATAAATTAACATATTTTATATCGTTATGACGAGGAGAAATTAGAACAAGTTCTCCTACACTTCCAGCATCCATCCAGGCCCACATGTTAGCTGAAATTCAGCCGGATAATTGGTTGGGCACTACGTGATCCTCTGTGTATCGCGTGTTATCGTAACGCCACAAAGTTAAGCGACCATGTTGAGAAGAGCGAAATTTTTTCTCGTCTGTAAAGATGTTCTTCGCAATGGTGTTGCATTTCCGTTCTCTGTTAGTTCGAGATTCGACGAACGCCATGATTATGTCGACGTCTGTCTTCAAGGGTACCCTCTTCAGCGTGCGGTCTGATCCAGGTTCTAACTGTGTTCCGACTATTTCTTAGCTCTTTGTTCTGCTAAATTGGCCAATTAACGATTTGTTTGTAGATATTGACTAAGATTTTTATTAAATTTCAGACTAACTTGACATCTGACACACGACGTTTTTTATTTTTTGAATTATAATTCTTTTTTCTTCGCAGTGAAAAGAGTTTGGATTATCGACTTTTTTTAAATTCATATTAAGACTGGTTTATCTGAAACATGTCTAGTGCAGTGATAATAAAGGTTAAACTTGCATAGATCTCTGACCCGTTATGACGCATTTTTATTCATATTTAAAACGTACTATGTGCAACATGCATGACAGCGAAGAAAACCTTACTACATTTATGAATTTAAAGGAATAATCGGCAAAGTGGGTCATGATTCAATTTGGTCGACTGTACCTATGTAATGTAAGTATGTATGCCCATTTCTTTGGCACGCCCTAACGGCTGGACGGGTTGTTTGTGAGGTGTCGTTGAATTTGTCAGAATTGTGGTAGTGCCGGCTATATACATTTTGAATGGCGTCCGCAAATAAAAAAAGGGGGGACGGTAAGGTAAAAAAGGGTAAAAATAACAATATGGGTATCATACGAAAGCTAGTGAAAAGACCATTAAAAAAAATGAAAAGTTGCAGTCGGTAATTTTTTTTTTAATAATTAGGCATTACTTGTTCATAAGTTTACCTTCGCCGAGCACAGCCTCCGTGATGTCGTCCTTGCGGTCCTCGTCCATGGGCTCCACCTCTACATCGACTGGCTCGATCTTCTTCACCTCGCCCGGGTTCAGTCGCAGGAACTGCTGCAGCGTCGCCGGCAGCGCTTGCGTTTGCTGCAAGGGAAATAGTTGCGTTTCTTATTTTCATTTTTTGTACTGGCAATTTATAGACGGCCAGCTTTATGAAAAAAAGGTCCATGTAGTCAATTTTACGGAGTGCCTATTGTTGCTGCTATAAAGTAGTCATAAAAACAGTCAATACTAGATGGCAACATGCAACCTGCTGCGGAGTTACAGCCACACAATACCATTCAATATTGGGCAACTTTGAAAAACTAGGCATTACTGCCGGCATACTCCCCTATACGTATAAACGAGATAGAGAGAAAATTGAATAATAAGCCGATTGGGTATTTGGAAATTCCAATTCGCGACATTGAGCAATGTGGTTTAAACAGAACAATTAGAAACAATATTCCCGAAACAATTGCTGCAATTTATTGTGATTACTCCTGCTCTAGATTGATCCATGACAATTATTTAAAAAAAAACTGCCCATGCAAGATAACAGATTATTAGACAAATAGGTACCTAACACTACTTTTTTTTTTAATGTGTTATAATAAAAGTTGTTATTATCAGTAAACCATATGAAATTTTTAATACGGAATTGCACATCAGGCAAAGACTCAATCAGGCGGTCGACCTATAGGCGTGGTTATGAACCAAATGGCTCTTTAAAAATCTATCACGTTACCCGTGGCGGCAGGGTGTTGAGGTACTGGATGAGGTCCTGCTGGCTGCTGCTGGTCATCTGCCACGTGGAGCTGTCGCTGGCCTGGGAGCTCTCCTGCAACGCCACACTTGGTTATTACCAGCTAATAGGGTACACACGGCCGCACGTCAGACTAACCCACATTGACCTTGAGACCGCCTCTATTCCTTACGTAATAAAAGCTGTTTTCGTAGTTCACATGGGTAACCTGACGTGATGCCGACTGTGCATGACACCACCGATCGCTGATATCCTTGTTGTTAAGGACTATCGAAACACTATTCTTCCATATACAATATTTGGTATGGAAATATACAACTGTGACGTCATGATTTGCTGTGCTTAATTAACCTACTCTTTACGATTGAAACATAATTACCAATAATTAAAAAAGAAACAATGAATGTATATCTAAATTAAATGTGGTGTATTTATAAGAATAAATATTGGATTTATTAGTGGATAGTTTTAACATCCCTATTCTAATGCCGAGTTCGATCCCCGGTCGGGTCAATATAGGATTCCATATTTTCTATATTGTTTGGGTATTGTGTTACCGCTGGTATTACTGTCTACACAAGTGCTTTAACTATTTACCTAAGGATGTTATGTTGTCCAATATTTATTTATTTTTTATGCAGGGAATGTAAGTAAATAGAAAAGAAAGAAATTGATTTATCTCATCAAAAATTTGGTGCCGGATAAGTTTCAGTAGTTCAGTGGACCATCAATATTTCAGCAAATATGGCAGATCCAGATAGCAGAAACAATTCATTCTACTTTTTAGTAAAGGACTTGTCCATTAATGGTTTTTTATTCGTCAATATTTCTAACTAGAATAAACTAAATATTATATTACAGAGTTTACAAAAACTTTCTTTCTTTTATTATTAATATATTTTTTGAGGCCTCCGATTTAGAGAAAATTGAAATTAATTTTTCTCTTTGTCTGTACAGAAACCGCACCTTCGCCTATATCAATTAACGTATGAAAAAAAAATTGACCGAAAAATTGACATTCCATTGACAGTAGTACCTATTATATAATCTGTGGTAGTACCTAGTAGTATTTATCCACCAGTGGAAAGGCAATGGTACATAGCCATACAGCCAGAAAAACAAGTAAGTGATCAATGGATGATGCCTGTTACAAAACAATTTTTTTCTCAAAAATGGAGGCGTTTAAAATTCTGATTTCTATGGTTACGTGTTTCATATTTTTGTAGCTTAAAGATAAATATAGGTTTATTAGTGGTTGGTGATATCTTAGAATAACAAACCAGCCTCCATACAAAAAGAGGACAAGTCCTTTAAATTGCTTGTTAATAGTTGCAAAAAAAAAACAATTTGTTATAAACTCACGTCATCATTCATATTGTCATCACACTCCTCCTTGATGATGATGTTGGTGATGTTTGCGTTGTTGTTGTTGTTGTTACATGTGTTGTTGTTTAGCGCCTTGTTGTCGTCCGGCCCGTTGATTATGATTTGTTGATTGGGCATTATGAACACCTAGTATAAATAAAACTGTCGTAAGTTATTTAGCTTCAATGAACCACGCATGTGGATGTTGCATAAAACTTACAGCACAGAATAAGTACTAGTACTCCGTACAGAAGTATGACTTTACAATGAAATTCAAAGAAATATCTACTCAATGTTGTTAACGATATGGTGTAATTCAGTTCGCCTCTGACTCAAGCACATTTTCGTGTAGACACCTACAGAAATACATCGCAAGATAATTTCATTCTTATAACTCTGGAGTATGATTCATAATACACTAAACCTATTCAGTGACGTTCTATCACGCAACGCGATAGGGTTGACTGCCACAAGAATCTACTTACGCTATCTAGCGCATCTTTCTAGGACTTTATTTATGCTCGTCCAACCAGCAACTTAGTGTCGCGCACCGCCGGTGAATAAAACGCGGGAGCGTGTTGCTGCCGGCTAGCGACACCCAACTTGTTTAGTCCCTTACCAAGGGGTCGCCGCGCGTAGGTACGTTTTTGCTACCTACGCGGGAAGATACACAGGCCTGCTTACAGCCACACGGTACATTAAAGTCCACCAAAAATAAATTTATGAATTGTTGCTATGACTTCACCTGTAGTCAGTCCTGTTGTTGACTGCAAAATATACTATCTCTTGAATGGTTGTGCCAAAGGTTTTGTATTTGTATGGCGTGCTATATCCACACGTGTAGTTGATCAAAAACAGAGAAAGAGTTTAAAAATATATTTTTTTCTAACGGAGTTAGCGCGTGATTTCTTCATACGTTCATACATAAAGCTCTGGTATTAGGAGCTAGGTAAACGTAGCCAGATAAGCGTAGTTTTTGTTACCGACACGGTACACCTTTACATGACCCAGAGGAAAGATTAAATGTTGATTATTTGAAAATATAAAATTACTGGTGGCCTGACACAAAAGTGGCTATATTTGCGCAGCCTTAATCATCGTTAGCTTTCATACCGTTTCAATTTTAAATGGTGTTATGGAGAGCGGAGAAAACTTAAATTCTCATCAATGAGGTCGTGAGTTCGATCCCCACCTGTACCACTGAGTTTGTATAAAAACTTAAGTACAATCTTTTTTCAAAATTATCGCTGCATAATGCTGCATTATCATCGTGAGGAAACCTGCACACTAGTACGCTAGTGTGTGAAATGGAGAAGGCAATGACAAACCACTCCATTAAAAATTGCCAAGAAAGTCGTTTTGTTTCTGATCACGACCCTCAGTCATATTACGATTATGAAGAGATTTTATTTACCTGATGTTGAGGTATTTGCTGTTGTTCTTGCTTCTCCTGCGCCTGCTGGGGCTGGATCAGCTGCATTTCTTGCGGCACCGCCGTTAACACCTGGAGACCTGCAACAATGCGTGTACAGGTTTTACCTAGAGCAGCTTGCCTTACCGTAAGGCTCCGCGCAGATGGGCTACCGACTGGACCGACACAGCTACTGGTGGCTAGCGACAAGCTGTTTACATTGTTTTTAATATGTTTTGTATGGAGTCGCTGCACACGTGAAGCGAGTGGCGTCCACTGGCAACACAGTGTTAAAGGACCTAGCAGGTGAGTGTCAAATTGTAGCGGGCACCGAGCACCTTCGTTTGCGCAGGACCAAAGGAAGTGGCGCGCTACAGACACCAGTGGCGGTGGTCGGTGGCCCGTCTGCTCGGAGCCTTATTTCACCGTTTGTATTGGCCAAATGTTGACACAACTGGTGCACTTTGCATGGGTAACCATAATTACTCAATACCTGTCAATACTTGCCATATATAAACGAGATAGAAAGAAAATTGAATAAAAATTTGGGTATTCGGCAATTCCTACGACATTGAGAAAAGTGGAATATTTGGAGCAATTAGAAGCAATATTATCGAAGCAAACACTGCCATTCATTGTAAATCCTCCAGATTGCTCCAGATTGATCCATTACAGTTGCCGAGCAATTGTTGCCAAAAAAATTGTAAGTGCAAAATCACTCCTTCCTTGACAAAAATACTCCTTCCTTGACAAAAATTACTTCTTCCTTGACAAAAATTACTCCTTCCTTGACAAAAATTACTCCTTCCTTGACAAAAATTAACGTCCACTGCAGAACATAGGCCTTTTTCACCTCCCATTGGTTTCTAAAGTAACCTGTTACAAGCAACCTAAGGCCCTACTCCTGTTGACGATGTCCGTTTTTTCGAGTCTAGCCATCACGCTCGTGCGCGTTGTCGTTCTATCGTGAGTGAAGGGGATGGCTACATTCGAAAATACGGACATTGTCAACCGGAGTAAGGCCTCTGCATCCAGTTGAGTAATTTACGATAATTTAATAATAACACAATTGTGACCATTTATTTTGTGTGGTGTTTAAAGTGCTATTATAAAATGATTGATAATATCATCATCATTCGCTTGCCCTGTTCCCATTATATTTGGGGTCGGCGCAGTATGTTTTTCTCTTCCATACAATCCTATCACTCGTCATTGACTTATCCACTCCTTTCACAATCATATCATGCTTTATACAGTCCATCCATCTCTTTCTAGGTCGGCCTCTTCCCTTCCATCCACTAACATTCATACTCATCACTCTTTTTGTCACATGATTCTCCTCTCTTCTCATCACGTGTCCATACCAAGATAAACGGTTTCCCGTCATCTTTTCTGTCACAGGCGCCACTTGCAAACTTCCCCTTATATATTCATTTCTTACTTTGTCCATTCTTGTCACTCCACACATCCATCGCAACATTCTCATCTCCGCTACATGCAGTCGTTTTTCATCCATCTTCTTAACGGCCCAGCATTCCGATCCGTACAGTAAGGCAGGTCTTATGATGGTCTTGTAAATTTTTCCCTTCAACCTTAAGGGCATCCGTGGATCGCATGTTGTTGCTGTGACCTGCCTCCATTTCATCCAACCTGCGTTGATTCGATGTTTAATGTCCCTGTCAATATCGCCGTCATTTTGCACGATAGACCCGAGGTACCGAAAGTCGGAACAGACTGGTAAGGGCATTCCTGCAAGGGTTATAGGTAAAGGACTGGAGAGACCGCCAAAGTCACAGAACAGATACTCGGTTTTGGTTCTGCTGACTTTAAGGCCAACGTTCTCCAGTCTTTGTCGCCATTCCTCCAGTCTGCTCTGGACCTCAAGAGAGTCTTCGGCAACGAGCACAATGTCGTCGGCAAACAACATGCACCAAGGGGCCTCTTTCTGTATGTCCGATGTCAGGGCATCCAATATCATAAGAAAGAGGTAGGGGCTTAGCGCTGATCCTTGATGCAAGCCTACAGCCACATTGAAACTCGTGGTCGTGCCGACAGCGGACCGGACTTGGGTACTGCATCTGTGGTACATTGCCTTGATCAAACGCAGGTATTTTCCAGGCACTCCTTTCATCTTTAGAGCCCACCACAGGACCTCTCGAGGTATTCGGTCATAGGCCTTTTCGAGGTCAACAAACACCATGTGGAGGTTTTTATGCGCACTTCTGACTTCTTCTTAAATGATTGATAGTATAAGAAAAGAAAAAAACTAAGGGGACAAAATATTTAAGCAGTGTTAATTTGTTTATATACCAGGTGCAGACAAAAGTTTCAAAACATAGATCAAAAAATTTTAACAGTGTATAGTGCTATAAACATAAGTAAATACTGTGATTCATGAAATTTTTAAACTACAGTTGTGAGTTGCAGTATCCAGTCCTATTGTGTTTGCTATTTTAAGCAAAACTAAATCACCTGTACGCATCCTGATAGCACCTGAGATATAAGAATATCTTTTAAATTCTGTTTATTACTTAGTATATTATGTGTGTAAAATGTAAATAAATCTATAAGGTTTCTTCCTCCCGCAAATTCATAAGATTTAAAAACTACCTTACCTTCAGGTAAAGTGTTTTGTCCAACTAATTGCAAGCCCCCTGCTTCGTTTGCTTCTGGAGAATACGCCACGGTAAGTACCGCTCCTGTACAATAAATCATTTCTTCAACACCTCTTTTATCTACACTAATATTATAAAGAGGAAAGATTTGATTGTTTGTTTGTATTGAATAGGCTCCGAAACTACTGGACCGATTCAAATGAAATTTAGTACGAAGATAGTTTGAGACCCTGGGAAGGACACAGGCTACTTTTCCTGTTGTGGGAGTCGGACTGTTCATAGAAAGTCTTTTTAACGAAACCCATATCATAACTGCCATGTTATCGAAGAGCCATTTTACCGACAGGCTATTTAACCTATTGGCCACTTTACTAAAAAGCCAAATGTACGCAATTCCATGTCAGCGACAGTACATTTGTTTGAACTCAACGAACAATATTCGAAAGGCAAATAAACAGAAAAAATATGAATATTATTAGGCGGTTGCTAATAAATAATAATATTATTATTTAATAATTATAAAACTGATTATTCTTTACGTTATAAATATTAATTTATGCGTACATTTGTATTTTGATTACGATTGTTTGAATGAATAGAATCAGATTTTAAATTTAATAATGTTGACATACTTTTACGTAAATACGTAATTTTTCTTTATTTGTTTTATTATTTTTGCCAGATGTATCAAGATTCAGATGTAACAATCACTTTGCCAATACTTAAATTAAGAAAAATATTTACGTGTGGTAAATTGTGTCAAATAAAACTTGTTGATTTAAATAAGTGATTTTATTTGCTATTCGAATATATGGCGTTCAATCAAATGTACTGTCGCCGACATGGAATTGCGTACATTTGGCTTTTCAGTAAAGTGGTCGTATAGGTAAAATAGCCTGTCAGTCAAATGGCTCTTCGATAAAATGGCAGTTAAGAAATGGGTTTCGTTAAAAAGACTTTCTATGAACAGTCCGACTTCCACTTTTTGTTGCGGTATAAAATCATCAGGGGGGTGAAATGGGGGATGGAAGTTTGTATGGAAAATCCTACTTGGCGCGGGCGAGGTCGCGGGGAAATGCTTGTACCGAAATATACAGCTCAAATATTTTATGAATAAAAATTCAAATAAGGTGGATGATACTCTAACTGCTTGCATTTTGTGAGACTAGTTGATACTCTTGCTGCTCAACTGCCTCGTTGGTCTAGGGATCAGCACGCTGGTTATTAATATTTTAGAAACAGCTCCGCAGTCGGGAAGTTGGTGGTGTTAACACCCTCGTGCCTCATAAAGCACATTAAGCCGTTGGTCCTGCGCCTGACCTCATTCCGGGTATGTCGGATTGACGTCTCACCGAACTATGAAAGTGAAGAAACAAAGAGTGCACTTGTGTATTGTGCACACGTTTGTGTACTATAAAACCTCCCGGGCAGTTGGCTGATCTCTGTTGAGATTGACCACCGTAGTCGAAATTCGGCTAGGAGGACATTATGGTTGGTGTTCTCGCAACTAGTAGATAACATACCTTGTTGAAATCCTTGTATCGGTATTTGCATCTGGTATTTGGGCTGCTGCTGTTGTAGCGTCAGATTCGGACTGAGCACCTGTATTTGCACCGTTGGTTGTGGATCGCCTAAAACAGAATGCATCATTGAATTATATGTATAAAAGTCAAACAAGCAGATGGTGGGTTGGAACCGTAACACACACTCTTGTCCTCAAGTTTGTCTTCATTAAGATCGACGCAAAAGAGGATGGGAATATGGGAAATGAATGGTAACAAAATGCCACTAATACTACTTTTATTTTATTAGGAATGGGTTTGCTCTTGACTCTGTCATAAGTCGCGCGCAGGAAGTTACAGTAGAATGTATGGCAAACTTTCAGTGCTTGGCTTATAGACATCATCTTCATCCTAGCGTTATCCCGGTTGAGCACTCGCACGCGAGGGCCTAGGGTCCGTTGACCATGATTTAGAATTTGGCAGATCAGGTAATTACAATGGAGCGACTGCCATCTGACCTCTGTGGCCCTGTTAAGGGGAACCTGACCAGTTTTTGGATCACGGTTTCACATTCAGTGCTCGGCTCATAGTATTGGTCCATAAAAGTATAATGCCACCCGATTCCATTCACTGCATAATAAAATCTGTTTTCGTAGTTCAAATGAGTACAGAGTTACATTGCAAAGGGGTACCAAAATTTAAATATAAGATCTAGGGAACAATATAAAGAAACGACTTTATCGCAATTATTTTTAATGGACGTATTTTTTTAATAACATCTAATTTAAAATATGCGAAAATTAAGTAAATAGAGAGATAACGCAAATTTGGCGCATCATAATGACTAATAATGTATTGCACTTTTAAGTTCACCGTAACGCAGATATCGTGCGTGCGTATTTTTCTATAAATAAGTTTAATTATACGCCATTGGATTTTTAACAGCGGATAGGAATAATTAAATTTGATAAATTATTTTTTTGTTTATTTGCATAGTTCCATTTAGTTTCTCATTCTGAGTCACTCCTTGGCACCCCTTTGCAATGTAACCCTGTCTAATAGCGAGTGTACTTACCGGGCTTGGCGCCGGGCAGCGCGATGGGCACGGAGATGAGGTGCGGCGTGGCCTGCAGCTGCCCGTCCAGGGTCCGCACGTACTGCACGCCCTCGCCCAGCCCCACGCCGCCCACCATGCCCACCACCTGGAACGCATCAGCACAGAGTAAATAATAGCACAAGTGCATAGACTGTCTTACTAGTCAGACATGACCCATCTTTGGCCACATCGTTACTAAGGGGGTTATTAGATTACGCTTATCCAGACGTCAATGTAGTGTAATAAGTGTCAGCCTGCAAGTCTGTCTGCCTCATCTCTCTCTTTCACAGGATGAAAGGTCAAGGGAAAAAGACTGTCTCGGTAAGACTGTCTGAATATCGCGTAATCTAATAACCCCTTAAATAATATTACAAGTGAATAGTGTTTTACTAGTCAGATATGACCTATCTTCGGCCGCATCGTCACTAAGGGGGTTATTAAATTACGCAACTCAGCGTAGTGTAATAAGTTAACATGTAAGTCTGTCTACCCCATCTCCCTGTCTGTCTAAATAACGCGTAGTCTGGTGAACACCCTTACCATCAGGTAAGATTGCGGTCAAATGTCTGCCTATGTTAATATAAATAAATATTCAATTATTAAAAAAATTATGAAATATTTATTTATTAAAAAATAATTAAATATTTTAACTAAAAAAAGGATTTACTTAAGTACTTCCAACTTTTTGATTCTGAAATTTACCTGTTGTAATGTATTGCCATTATTAGCAACATTTTGCTGAATTTTGGCCATAGGCAGCTGACCACTTGTGGTTACGAAGTGAGTGCCCGTGGCACCCACCGTTGAGTATGCGAAGTTCATCTCCGACTCCTCCTCACTGCGGACAAAATAATTATGAGAATGTCAGAGTAATTCATTTTTTGTAGGAATTATTTGCTATTTTAATCAAAGAAATTAAGTTGCAGAACAGTTAGCAAAAGTGAAAGTGATTTTGAATATTGACTACAATGATCATAGATGCAAAATCATCACTTTCAATTCTACTACTAGACAAGTTACATAAGTGTTTCCAGACCGAGGAAGTGCAATAAATATTCCAGTTTCAGCAAATCATTATCCCCAACTGCATTGTTATGGCATGGTATAGAAATGATGCCAACATCTGCAAAAAAAACTTATGCAATATCATACCAAGAGGCATCTTCTCTACTAGGCATTTTCTGCATGTCGCACATCGCACGCCGTCGCGTCGAGCGGGAGGAAAACAAAACAAAAATCACGATCCCACTTTGGTCACGCACAATCCACCCGGTACCCCCACATCCCGCGTCCCACCACCTCGCTCACGGGACTACCGACTACACTGGGACACGACGATGGTAGGGCGCAGACCACTACCGACCACCAAGCACACCACACTAGAATTAATTCAACGACGGCGAGAGGCGAAAGATGATCGCGCACTAAGAAAGTAGGTTAAAGAAAGTTTTTTGTGCTCAGCCGATAGTCGACTGGCAAGTTTGTTATACACACTGCCAGACAATTGGAGTGTATGTATGTGCATGTTGCTCTAACGTGATCCTCACTTTCTCTTTGCTGTACTTTCACAAGACGGAGGTGTGGTCGTGGTTCAGTGACTGTGAGGAGCTTGATTGGGTAATCGACTGCTCGCTACTTCACACAATTATTTTGAGCAGCATTTTGATTGTTCTATTATTATTTATTAAATAGATAAATTAATTATTAATTCATTATGTATAAAGTTAATAATATGTGTTGCAACTTTGTGCCTATTTTAGAAAGTTATATTAAGGTCATTGCCATGAAGTGTGGAACTAAAGGTAAATAATTAGGCATTTAATGATGCTTAATTATGACATTGCTTACAGAAGATAAAACATAAAATAAAGTTTGTATTAAATTAAATAGTTTTTTTTTTAATTTATAATAGAAACTGAACACAACAAAAGAAAATCTAAATTGTTTGGTAAATGAAGACAAAGGGTTGCGCACAAATATGGCCGGATGGATAGGCTTAGTTACGCAATTAACATTGAAGCATCAAAAAGTATCATACGTTTTTGAGGGATATATGGCTGTGGGCGGAACCAGGCAGAGATTGAAGGTTGTTCACCCCTACCAGTTCAATTTGCCCCGCTGAGTGTCCATCACGCGCGACGCGACGCATCCCCACCAAGGTGCGGGATCCCCTCCATGTGCCTCCGACACCAAATCACTCCCGCTCCCGACTCCTTCCTCCACCGGCAGGAAAATTGCGAGAGGAGGGGTTGCGCGGTCCTCGCGGCACTCTCTCGACAGCACTCCAGCCGCCACGCGCCCGGGTAACGGTAAACGAAGTACCGCTGTGCAAAATAGGGTCATGGATATTCACACGTAAACAAATCAAGTTGCGATACTTACCTTAGATTTTACTGACACCATTCACAAGTGTTTATTTAGTTTCTTAAATGTTGTTTTTAATGAATTTCACATTTTCTGTAATCACAATAAACACAACGGGCCCTTTCTCTTTTAGCTTTACAACAAAATGAAATCCGCCATTGCTGTTTCGACGTTATCAATATTTATCGCTAGATGGCGTAACGAACGCTACACCCCGATTGGCTAGAAATTGACACATTTTGATGTTTATTGTGCACTTTGCTATTTTTTTAATCTAGGGGTAGGTAGGTAGGAAAGTCACGAAAATACTCCATTCAAGACTTTAAAATTACAAATATTTATTTCGAATACACGCTAATACAATAGGCACAACAAAATAAAGGTACACAAGTCTTAATTCTAAACACTATATCTAAAATGGGAACTCTTGCCCTGATCTTTGAATCCTCTCTAAATGTAGTTCGAATAATAACTTATTTTCATAGAAATAACTGCTTTGAGACGAACTGACCCCTGGGTCGTAACTTGGTCTTCTATCCGTTTCTGACGACGAGCTAGGCGAGGAAATACCAGCCTCTCCGTTGATACCATTATGTTGACTAGAATCATGATTCTGGGAAGATACACTTGTCGCAGAAAGATTGTTGTTTATATGCAAGTTATTAATTCTTTTCGATAGTGGCATGAATTCACACGTATCATCTTCACGAGATCTTTTCCTGAAAAGAATGAGGAGTATGAAAACAGTGAATGAAAATGGATGTAAATAAACGTACGTGTCTGGTTCTGATATAAAAGGAATATGCAAGTACCTATTTCCTGTCATATTTCTGAAGAAATAATTTCCATTGCTACCAAAACAGGTATTCCAATTTATAGTGGATTCTTGGCCAAAAGTCATTTGCTACACGTTCGTATTTATTGACCAGATAGTAACAAAATTGCAAATTTTATGAAGAAAGTACAACCTCGCTGGCTTTGACAATTAGTGACACTACGCAAAAGCAGCTGTTTATTTTATTTTTTTAGTTTCTTGACAGACTGCCAGTAGTACCTAACACTATGGTAGAACAAAACGCTTTAGTAAAGAAATCAAGAACGAGCAAAACTCAATATATTTTGATTTTCTGTTGTTTTTATTATCTTAAAAAAAATACCACTTCCTCTATGCTGGACGCTTGATAAAAAAAAAGTATATGCACACTGTACACATTTGATTTTATTTTCTTTCAGTTGAAACAAAACGCATCTTTAGTTACTACAAAACTGCATAGATGTCACTACCACTAGAAAGTTTATACATAAGTAAAGAGATGGCAGCACTTACTCTTAGATTGAACTTTGTTGACTGGTAGAAAATACTTTTAGCTAAGTACGTTACGAATAAATAAAGATATTTAAGAGACAAACATTTGAGATTAAAAGTGATGACATCATCGTCATCATTGGAAGTATTTGATTCTTTGATGTTTTCTTTGTTCATAACTAGATGAATGGAATACCTACCCAACAAAACGTTACATGTAAGTAAGGTAGATAAATCAGTAATAAATACCTAGAAAAAGTGGTTAAATTTAATCGTATGCCAATTTAAATCCACGCGATCGGATTTGGTTTTTCGCCTACCTTTAATAATTAACTAGCGCTTACCCGCGAATTCGTCCGCGCACATGTCTTTCAAAGTTCCCATACAAACTTACACTCTCATTTTCACCCCCTTAGAGGATGAGTTTCCAAAAATCCTGAAATACGTTATTCTTATAAAAACTAAATACAACGGTTTATCAATTTAGCTCCATTACTGACGGAGTTTCATACAAACTTTTAGTACCCGTAACCCATAGTAAACAAATGCCAAATACAAAGCAGAGATAGACTCTGCTTTGTATTTAGCATTTGTTTTGTTATAACCAAAACTACTAAACCGAAACAAAGCAAAATGCAATCCAAAATCCAATTTTAGCAGAAGTCTTCATCATAGTAACTCCAATTTTTCATTTCAGTTCAATCAATCAAAAATCGAAAAGATTTATACAAACTTTCATCCTCTATTTTATCCCCTAAGGGGTTGAATTTATCAAAATCCTTTCTTGAGGGATGCCTACGTCATAGTAGCTTTATGCATATGCAAAGTTCAACCCGATCGGTTTAAAATTGACAAAGTTTCATACAAACCTTTATCCCCTATTTTATCCTCCTGGGGGTAGAATTGATCAAAATCTATTCTTAACGGATGCGTAGGTCATAACATCTACCTGCATGCCTAATTTCAGCCCGATCCGTCCAGTGGTTTGGGTTGTGCGTTGATAGATCACTTTGTCAGTCAGTCAGTCACCTTTGAGTTATATATGTTACGGTAAGAGTGAATAATTGAAGATTATTAATAATTATCTATTATTATTAATAATTACCAAAAGTCGAGGTTAAAGTGATAAATTAATTACATTTGTCGGTTTTTATTAATAATTTAGCCCTAGTAGTGATAAATGTAATAAGTTATTTTGTTACAATTTTATCATCATATTATATCAGCCTATTGCCGTCCACTGCTGGACATAGGTCTTTCCAAGACGGCGCCCACTTTCACGGTCCTCCACTTCTCGCATCCAGCCACCACCGGCCACCTTCCTCAGGTCGTCGGTCCACCTAGCAGGAAGACGTCCAACACTACGTTTCCCGAGACGTGGTCTCCATTCGAGAACCTTCCTACTCCAACACCCGTCGGTTCTGTGACAGCCATGACCAGCCCACTACCACTTTAGCTTTCTGCACCTCTGAACGATATCTATGACTTTCGTCTTTTGGTGGATGATCTCGTTCCGGATTCTATCCCTTAACGAGATCCCCAGCATAGACCGTTCCATAGCACGCTGAGCGACATGCAGTCGGTGGGCCAGCTTGATTGTAAAGTTCCACGTCTCGGCCCCGTAGGTCATGACAGGTAGGACGCACTGGTTATATACCCTGCTCTTCAGGCATTGCGGTAGAGGCGACGAGAAGATGTGACGCAACTTCCCAAATGCTGCCCAACCTAGTTGCACCCTTCTGGCGATTTCGCGGTCGAAGTTGTCTTTACCCAGTTGCAACACTTGCCCGAGGTAAACGTATTCCTGGACAACTTCGAGCATCTCGCCGCTGACTGCTATCTGTTCCGGGACAATATGTTCGTTGAACATGACCTTAGTCTTGTCCAAGTTCATCCGGAGACCAACGCATCGCGAGGAAGAGTCTAGGCTGTGCAGCATTTTTAGCAGATCCCGCGGCGATTCTGCAATTAGAACTATGTCGTCGGCAAAGCGGAGGTGCGTGAGATATTCGCCGTTGACATTGATGCCCAATCCCTCCCAGTCAAGAGTCTTGAAGACATCCTCCAGTGCACTTGAGAACAGTTTCGGGGAAATAACGTCCCCCTGTCTCACACCTCTGAACAGCTGGATGGGTCTTGTCTTGTGACCGTGAACTTGAACGGACATCGTTGCCATATCATACATGCCTCTCAGCACCTCCACATACCGCCAGTCGACTTGGCATCGCTGCAAGGATTCCAAAACCGCCCAGGTTTCAACGGAGTCGAAGGCTTTTTCGTAGTCCACAAAAGCTAGACACAATGGCTGGTTATACTCTTCGGACATCTGTATATCCTGCCTGACTGTGTGGATGTGGTCAACGGTACTGTAGCCTTTACGAAACCCGGCCTGTTCCGGTGGCTGGAAAGCGTCCAATCTTTCGGCGAGGCGATTTGCGAGGACTCTCGAGAACAGCTTGTAGACGTGGCTCAGGAGCGCGATTGGCCTGTAGTTTTTCAAGAGCGACTTGTCGCCTTTCTTGAAAAACAACGCTACAACGCTCCCACTCCACGTCTCCGGGGTAGTCCCATTTGCAATGACGGCATCAAATATCCTCACGAGCTCCTTCATGACTGGAGGTCCTCCTGCCTTCAGGAGCTCGGATGTAATGCCTTCTTCACCGGGAGCCTTCCCATTGCTAAGCTGTTTGAGAGCCCCCGCAACTTCGTCTTCGTCCACATTTGGGAGGTCTTCAGTGTAGTGGCGTGTCAGCGTGGCTCTTGGGTCAGTCGCACCGGGAGGAGGCTTCGAGACATGCGAGGCATATAGTCGATGAGTACAATTTTATGTAACCACGAAAGACTTTCTTGCATAAGTTTGATGGTGGATTTGATTTTTATAAGATTTTTTTTGTTAATTTTGTGATAAATGTGCCCTTATAGTTTGATTTATTTAATATTATAGTTCAGAATATGTGAATTTGTTGTCCTTTCGTTTTAAAGCAAGTACAAGTAACCTTGTTTGTGTGATCTCTAATTAATATAATTGTAAGACTGTGTTTAATATTATAAATAAATACCTGCTGGTCAAAAAACATTGGGTTTTTATTTATTTTATAACTTTTACCAATATGTGTCGTGAATTATTAATAATTACTACTAAAAGTAATAAATTTCCATCGTTTATTCTCATTTACCAAAACATGTGGTTATTATTAATAATTTTGTAAAAATATTAATAATTTTCAATTAATCAGATTTACCGTAACATATATATATATATATATATATATACCTTGCTTTGTTGTTTGTTGTTTGTACCTAAGTCATGGATGTTTGTTTATAAAAGTATTTAAGTATGTCCATCCGTTATCCTAGTCACCATAGCACAAGCTCACGCTTAGTATGAGGCTAGGTAATTGGTGTCTTTGTTGGAACAATTTATTATTATTATTTATTATTATATATATGTTTAGACTGGCAGTTTCCCGCGAATTCTCCCACGCCAACACTTGGATGTTCCATACAAACTTTCATCCCCCATTTCACACCCTTGATCGCGACAAAAAGTAGCCTATGCGTCCTTCCCATGGTTTCAAACTATCTCTGTACCTTTAATATAAATCGGTACAGGGGCCCAATTCTCACGCCTTTGATATTATATGTCACAAACTCACAAACAATATATATCGAAAGAACATAGCGGATTTCATAAAATGACATAAATATCCGACATTTTGATACTAGGAGAATACGTAATGTTTAAATTTTGTGTTAACCGCCATGTTTTTTTGATAATTATCGAATACGACATAATATCGAAGGCGTGAGAATTGGGCCCCAGTAGTTTCGGAGCTTATTCAATACAAACAAACGAAAAATAAAACCTTTTCTCTTTATAATATTAGTGTAGAAGTGTAGATTCGTGGTAGATAATGTAAGCTTAGGTAAGTAAAGTAATCGGTCCTTACTCGCCAGCATCATTTACTTATTTCTTTAAAATGTTTTCGCCTACTTACTTAAACGGTATCGTCCTACCAACATGTAGTTATGGCCATAGAAGGCTCGGAAAGAACTCGCTATTATACCTTATGTTGATTTCTTATTATGGGTAACGAGAACACGGACCAACTGCCAACTGGTCTCGTAATATGCAGAGCCAAGAGAGAAGTAGTGTAGTTACATCATGTGCAGGCTTTCGGAAACAATTAGATGGTTACAATTAATTATCATGTGAAACCCTAAGAAGAAAAAGTAGGTTAGCTAAAGAACCTGCAAGGGAAAAATGATAATTTATTAGGCTGTATCCGCAGTGCCGCTGTAGTTTCCGTGTTTTTGTGTTCATGGTAACAGCTGCGGTAGAGTAGTAGTATATACCTATACATTACTATGGTAGGTATGGTATGGTATGGTATGTATTAGTAAGGTAGGTTTAGGTACCGACGTAATATAGTAAAAAGTGCTTACATTTATAATAGTTCTCTATCTCTTAGAAATACTTAGATTTTAGGTAGGTAGGTACGATGGCATTATTGTAATTTTGTGAAATGTTCCGAATAAAATATTTTTCTTTCTTTCTTTCAAATTAATATATTTACTTTTTCGTCCAACTAGGTCTAAAATTCTAATCTTTACTGATAGATATGTATGGTAAATTTATATCTACCATCAGCGTCTTTACAGATTTCTCAATATATAATTTTCAGCATAGTTTACCTTACATCATGTAGGTAAGTACATTGCTACGTTTTGGGACCTAGATCTTGCCATGATCTATCAGAACTATCAATCTCCGGTGGATAAAGTGGCAGAGACTGGTGCATCATTCTTACTCGCTTTGCGTGTTCTTGTCTCATACCTACATTCTTGTAACATCACATCTGTGAGAGTCGCCGCTAAATTATCAAATTAACGTGTTTTCTTGCGTTATTTACACTTTTACATACCTACCTACCTAGTCGGGCGGAGAAGGTAGGTAGGAAGGAAGGTATGCACTATTAAACTTAGTTAGCGGTTTCCCGCAACTTCGTCCGCACTTTCGGGTTTCCATAGAATCCCATACTAACATCCTCTTTTCACCTTTAATGATTTCGGGCATTAAAACTATCAATAGTTTACTAAACAAAGAAAGGCTTTGTTTTAATAAACTATTTCAGCTCTACTACCATTTTGGTTCAGCTGTTTAAGCGTTAAGATGTAAGAGACAGACATACAAACTTTCGAATTCATAATATTAGTATGGATAATAATAACGCATGCGTTTGTCTTAGCTCATTTACAGAGTCACAATCATATGTTCTTGCTCCGTTGTAGGTACCTATTGAAGATATAATCTTAACACTGTTTCCCTGTGATGATGAATTTAATAATGTAATTAACACGCTTTTATAAGCTTCACTTGTTTTGTATAACGATACATTTCAGTTCAGACTGAGAGACTCATGCCTTGCTTTCTTGCAAAATATTGATTTGGCACAGCCCTTCCTACCTACCTACTTAGGTAATTATGTACCTTGGTAGGTACCTACTTGGCCTTTAACACTTGTTACACCTCTTATCTTCTAGGTACCATATTGTTATACACATTGAAGTTTGCAGCGTACAGTTTTGAGGAGTCTAATCAATGCGTCTTGTAACTAATCTATTTAATGAGACGTTAGCAGAAGACAATCGTTACGGATGGTTTATCGTTTTTACTGGACGCTAAGTAGTTTTGATGGTCTGGTCATCCCTCGAGCTGTCATCGGGTAGCGTGTTTTCGATGCGCATCAGTGCGCAACCATCTAAGCTTATCCGCTCTGCGTGTAGTATGGAATTCGCCTTATATGGCCAGGAACTGGCTGTTGTCAGATTGCCACCACTACAGTGTGCACCGCGCCCTGCTTCTGTCTGTATTGTCGACGAAAAATGGGCGTGGGACATAGCTGCGTGTATATTTTAAATGACGCAAGAAACGGTCAGCTATTCTAATGAATGGATACCTACCTAGATAGATAGCTCCATTTATTCGAATCAATGGTTTGGTAGGACCATGCCATGCCCTATTAATGCTAACAAGACTCCTGGTCCTGGTGGGCCGTGGAGGTTAACTACTTAGGTATATGATAAATTGATGCGATGATGAGAGCAGACAGTTCAGAGTTTCAAATGCAAAATAGATGTAAACTTATTAGCATTCGATTTCGATATCAGAGGGTAATAAACTTCCGCAGATTACGGAGATGTTTTGGCGATCGTTACTTTCGTAAAGAAGCACCTACTTACTGTGAAGATACTTTCTCTGTGCACTCTTCACTTTCTCGAGCAAACGACTCTTCATTAATGGGAACCGTTTGTAGTTAAACTTGGATAATCATATCAACGCTCCATTGTTTTGTAAAGAGTTGAGAAAAAACGTAACACATCACTGACATGGATTCTGGTGCTTTTCATTCAACGGAGGAAAGCGTGAGGCTGCTATTGAGTCAGTCGACTATGACTATTGACTATGACACAACTATACACGCTGGAAACTGGAAACCAACGACAAAAACTCTTGGGAAATGCCTCGACACGTGAAGGCCGAGAATTACAGTAGGTAAATAGGGATTTCTCTGGTGAATTCCTTGATCTGTTTAATTTGAATATATAATATTTTCTTCTTAGTTTACAACTTAAGTAACCACACAATTGCTTCATTCAGCAACACTACTTACAGAGATAATAGAGAGAGCTGCTAAGTAAGTACTGAGTGATATTTCTACGGATACGGAGGAGGATGTCTACTACGAGTACATTACAAAAAACCAACAAAAAACAAACTCTGACAATATGTTAATCGTTTTCGTTTTTTGTAGCAGACATGGTAGCGTCTACTCTACGTTATACTAGGTACGTCGAGTAGATTAGCCTAACCGAAAGTTCCTAGGTGCCTGCTACCTATTTAAACAAAGTTCTAGACTACCTACTAGATCAAGTGTCCAAACAAGTTCATGCGCGACCCTTCTGCGCCAATAAGTCTGCCGACTTTAAAAAGAGGAGCAGATTATTTGTATTCGACAGAAACTCTTCAGTTGCAGTCGCCAGGTGTTGTAGGAGCATAGTAGTTAAAGGGGGTGTAGACGGGTTAGTGAGGAGACCGCTCTGTACGGTTGCAGTTGCCGGGATTCCCAGAAAAACCCTTCATTCATCGCCCCCATAAAAGAGAATGCGTAAAGCATACGCTACGCCTACTATAAAGAGGCTATTTTGACTTTTTTTGAGTACAGAACACCAAGGAAGAAGCGTTGCTTCCCAGCGCGTTCTAAAAATATCCCGATGACGTCGCTATACTCGCTATCAATCGACGCCAAGATATTGCCTGATGGATGATGTAAGGCAGTAGTGACGTGTTGTTGTAACGTCCGAATTTTAAAATAACGGCTGTACTGACGCTCCGATGAAGGTCGAGGCTATCGTTTAGAGCAGTTAGTAATAAGAAATAACAAACCATTTTTTGTTTAAGATTTCTGTTGATTTGAACTGAAACAAAGCTTGATATGTTTTCTCACTGCCTCAAATATACTTGATACTTACTTAATCACCTCACCTCATGGACTAGCAGGTGAAGTGGGCAGGTGCCAGCCAGCTGATAGATTAACCCCACAGCATCCCTAATCCATCTAATCTATTTACCAAGTTATTACTTAATTTAGTTATCAATATAGTACTAAGTAAGTCAAAAGATTAAAGTTGATGACCACATGTCGTTAAGATTTTCCAAATCATCCATCATTCATAAACCACCAAAAATTAAACCACCACATAAACTTTACATTTAACGCAATTTTGAACTTTTATGATGTTTTTTTAGTACTGACTTGATGTCACGTGATGCTGACTGTTCTTACCTGTAGTTTTGTTTGGTAGATAAAGTCTAGATTTGTCAGAATTCCACCAAACTACAAGTTACATGCCCATATTTGGTAAATTGATAAAGTAAATAAAGATAATAGCATTTGTCATTTATCTAATCGACGAATTCCTAGGCTATGCGTAAGCGGTATCGTAGTGGTTACACCTAGGAACATGTTATTGTTTTGTTAATAGGTACCTATCAATTTTGGGATGATGATCATCATCATCCTCCTAGCGTTATCCTGGTTTGTACAATTTTGGGATGATGATGATGATCTTTAGTGTAGGCCTGCTAACCCATTCGAAACACACACTAAATGAATATCTGAGGACGTTGCCTTCCATAAATAATTTAGCTACCTATATCTACTGTTACGCCAAGGCTCGGCCAATCATAGCCAAAGCCAGCCCAGCCAAAGCCAGCCATAGCCACCGCACAGCCAGCCAACACCAAGCCACCGCTTGCCACCCTTCCCCACCGCCAATGTGCCTATACTGGAGGGGGAAAGCCTTTATAAGCGACGGACAGCTCAGTCTAGCAGACTTGTACACAGCAGCCACTGAGTAAGCTGAAACTCTGCCAGTTTGAGTAACTATAATCATTATTCTTTGTAAGTGTGTGATTCGGCGATTAAATCTGTGTGCTTAAGCTATTGTGCGTTTTTTTATTTATGCCACTCCTTTACATTACCTAAGTATTCGACAATCGACATCCGTTAGCGAAATGATTCCGTTGTGCTTTGAATTTAAATTGTACCTACCGAACGAGCCAGCCGATATAACGACTATCATCAAATGAAAATAGCACTTATTTCGAAATCTCTAGGGTATATAAACGATTTAGAATTGAATAACCGCCAAAACCAGTTGAACGCAGAGGCCAAAGACCGGAAGTTCTGCTGCACACACACATTTTTGTCTCGTTGGCGCCAAATCGATTTGCTACTAGATAAATAATTACCTCTTCAATAAAACCTCTTTAGGCGCTTTTTAAGCGTGAAGAAAAGTTACCTAAGTAACAAACAGACAGACCGACATACATTTTCGTATTTATTACCTACATGTTCGCTAGCTCGTATAACTAAGCTAACTAAGAAATTAAAACTGGAAGCAACAAATACAAATGGTATAGGCTTTACAAATGCCTTCAATTTGTTTAACCCTTATCATACCGACCGGCCTACCCATAGTTGCCCAACCCTACCCTAATCATCATTAAGAATCAACAGACAGATCTGAATATGAAAATGATCATCGTTAACGTGGCAATGTTAAATATCGTATCGTAAGGTTTAAAATTATTTGTAAGTATACAGTAAAAGGTTCTTACGAAAGGATCTTATGATAAATCCTCATTCACATCCTCACCCGCTTTAGGCTTTTATAAAAATGGACTAACTAAGGTTATTTAAGGTTTTATTGGGACTTGCCTACATAACCTACAAGCTTTTCCTTAATTCCTCCAACCAACCAACCTCACTTCAATGCCATCCGTAGAAGGAATTGCGATTACACGCTTCATGGTCAATCACGTTAGTAAAATCTTGATACAACAAAACATACGCTTTTATTTTGGCTTCTGAAGGTGAAAACTGATAACCATCCAAAATATTTATAGGTATAGGTAGGTACTTCATGCTGTAGTAGTGCGCGTAGACACTATATTAATCGAGTAAAATGTAATCTTGCATTTTTGATCAATAGGTCATCTGAGACCAATGTCAGTGTCCAAACTCCAAAATAAAACTGCATGTACCTAACCTACAACAGACTCACATCAAGCCATTCGATTTTTATTTCTCCCTATTTCTTGGCAGATAAGAGTCAATTCTGTGCTGTTGAATTTACAATACTGAGGACTATACACAGGACATAAGCGAGCGGTTTGCCTTGACATCAATAGGGCTGTTTCCTGAATGGTGTGTTTCTTTTCTGGTATTATCTTGCGTTGTGCCTGCGTTTCCTGGCATAGGTGACACCTGCCACTGAGAGTTTAGTTTTTTCAATAGAAATATTGAATCGCTGGTTGATGGTGAGCGCGTAAATAAATTGGCTTTAAGCCCTCTTATTTGTTAAATATTTTGAGGTTTACGTACCAAATATTATTGTCACTCAATAGTGGCAGTAATGGATGAGTCATGCATAGCGTTGGGTTTACTCCGCGGAATATTTCCAACAGTTGGGTTTTTTCCCAAATTCGGGGAAAGTATGCGGAATATTTCCAATTCGTCGGGAAAATAGGGAAAATACTCAAAAGTGTACTTAAAGTAATAAAATGCGAGAATTTTGCTATTTTGACAATGGTTTTACGACTGTAGCACACCTTCACATAAAACCATAACAGCGGGACCACGCTAGTTTTGCCTTTTTGTCAGTTTTATTACACCGAACGTAAACGGCATGTTCTAATGCTTAGGTTTCTGAGTCTCTCTTTGTTTGAGATACGATCCTGTAGTATACTTCCTTCTATTGTGTCCACGATGTCGCGAATTGGTGCAGAAATGTAGACGTTTGAGAAGGATTGGAGAAATGTCGACATAAACAAACCGGGTCATAGTAAAATCTCTACATTAGAAACGGCAGTTTGGCTTCTGTTAAGTTCAAATATTTGAAACAAGTGATAATAAAGTTAAATCTTCGTTATTAAAAACAGGAAATTCAGAAAATAAAACGTGTAGGTTTGTTTTCTTCGAGGTGTCTAGGTGAACATACTTAAAGTCCCGAGTGTGGTAAGTGAGCTATCTACGGAATAGTAAAAGAAAGGCGCCTCTTTTTAATATTTTTTTGCTCGTAAACTCAAAACCTGCTTGTTTTATTTTAAGACACATTCATTTAGATTTTTTTCCATACGTCCAAAAGTGAACAAGATATTATACAAAGTATCTGATTTGATAACAAGTTCAAAAACTTAATTCCATATGCGGACAAATCGCGCAATACTAATTTAATGTTTAAATCAAATAAAGGCGATTTTGCACATTTAATAGATGTAATTAAAGAGAATTGTAAGTTTTTTTTAGTGTTTGTATGAATAACAAAGTTATATTTGCGGATGTTAAAATATGCTATACAAACATCAAAAAAAGTTTGAGATCACTAGCATAAACTGATATTATTCTTTAAATTTAACTTTTTCATGAAAATGTTTTGTTGTGTGTTTTCTTTAAATAGAAAAATCCATTGAAATTAAGAAATAGAACTAAATTTTAACTTTCGAATAACAAAAATTGAGTAATTAACCATAATGTAATTGTAAGAGAAATTTGATATAAAAGAAAATACTGTTTAACCAAACTTAACAACAATTTATAACGACGACATATATAAATAAAATGTTTTTATTCAATATAATATAACTCCTCCCCTAGCTCGAACATGGGCATGCTATGCCCAGGAGGATCTCCGCATGTGGTTGGCAGGTGGCAGGTTTAAGTTATCCAGCATTTCTTGGGGTAACCTGTCACATTCTTGAATAGCGGCTTCCCTGAGGTCTGGCACTGTCTGAGGACGTGGCTGACGGTTCCAAACAGCTCGCTTAAGAGCATCCCACGCGTGCTCTATTTGGTTTAAGTGAGGCGAGCCGGTAGGCTAGTCTAACCTTGTTATGGCGTATTTTCGGAGAGCAGCATTGAATCGTTGAGCTCGATGTGCGGGCGCATTATCATCGACCAGTACAAATTGGTGCCCATGGTTTACTCAGAATGGTCTGACAATTCCATCAATAGCAACTGCTTTATACATGTCTGCTGTCAGGAAGCCTCAATACGGGATCAAAGGTGTTCTAGCTCCAATCATAATACCATCCTTAAAAGGAAACCGATTTCCCGCCTTGCTGAACTGTTCCTGTGGCAGTTCTTTGCCTTTCACGGTATCCTGATCTTCTCCAGACACGGACGCGTCGGTTATCTGGATGAGTACTGATTCGCGATTCGTCAATGAAGAGACAGTTTTGCCAACTGTTTTCTTCTTCATCTTCTTCATTCTGCCGAAGCCTAGCCCACTCCAATCTCTGTCGTTGACGTTGCCGGGAATTCAGAGGCGCTCACCAAGACCACCGTGCTCGTAATCCAGCCTGGTGAAAGCAATTTCGAATGGTCTGAGTACTTCAAGCCCAGAGGCGGCCCGAACTTCTGCTTTTATTTTAGTAGCGTTGATTGTTGGGTCACGAGCTGCCAGCAATCTAATAAAGCGCTTTTGGGCAGCAGTCCAAACAGTTGGGCGACCACTGCAGGGTCGGTCAGCTAAATTACCCATCCCGTGGTACCTCTGCAACGTGGTCACGACACAGGATTGGGATATAGCAAGTCTGCGTGCTATATCTCTCGTGCTGTATCCTTCTTCCCTCGAAGTTACTATTCACGTAAAACGTCTGATAATCCTCTTGGCATTTTTTCAATCACAACTTGCGAAAAAATATTCAAAATCCGTCAAAATTGACTAAATCAGATTTCTGAGTGAGCGTTAGCTATGACCGACTGCCTTTTAATATGGAAAAACAATTGAACTGTTTTATTGTTTTGTATTCCAATTTTATATTTTTAAATAAAGAATCTTAAAAGAAGAAGAAATCATAATATAATCTACCGTAACAAAAAAGATTTCGATTTTTCAGTGATCGTAAACTTTTTTTGATGTGTGTGTATTTAAAAACTATACTGAATTTATCAATTTAGTTTTTTTTACATTTTTAAGTAAGATATCTTACCACTTTAGAAGTGTTTTCTTTATCAAAAAATTAGTAATGCGAGATTTGTCCGCAGTTGGAATTAAGTTTTTGAACTTGTTATCAAATCAGATACTGTGTAATATCTTGTTAACTTTTGGACCTATAGAAAAAAAACTAAATGAATGTGTCTTAAAATAAAAAAAGCAGTTTTCGAGTTTACAAGAAAAAAAATATAAACAAAAGAGGCGCCTTTCTTTCACTATTCCGTTGATAGCTTACTGCGAAGCCAAACTGTCGTTTCTAATGTAGAGATTTTACTATGATCCTGTTACTTTACGTCGAGATTTCCCCAATCCTTCTCAAACGTCTTCATTTCTGCACCCATTCGCGACATCGTGGGTACAGTAATAGGAAGTATACTACAGGATCGTCGAATCTCAACGAAAAAAAGACTCAGATAAATCTAAGCATTAGAACATGCAGTTTACGTTTGGTGTAATAAAACTGACAAACAGGCAAAACTAGCATGGTCCCGCTGTTATGGTTTTATGTAAGGGTGTGCTACAGGCGTAAAACCATTGTTACAGTAGCTTAATTCTCGCATTTTATTAATTTAAGTCCACTTTTGAGTATTTTCCCGCCGAATTGGAATATTTCCCAATCTTTCCGTTTTTTCCCATACTTTCCCGTATTTTTCTTTTCCATCCCAATTTTTTCTTTCCCTTGCCCATCGCTAGTCATGCATGCATGCATGTGTCATATTCTGACATTACAACTCTTTGTTTCCTTGTTGATCTTTCGTTCATTGCTATTTATATGAGTGTTACTTTTAATCAGTTGTTTGTTTGCGTATAGGTCATACAATGAACTCTTCATAATTTAAACTCAATTATTTATAAACTTATATAGGTCACAATCACAACAACCAACGAATGACAAACAAGGTTGTCTTGTCCTCAAACCCCTGAGTAGCTAAGTACTAACCTACCTGCCTAGGTAACTGCAACTCAAATAATATTGGAGTGCAATGCAAAAACTTATTGTCCTCTCATTCATTACTAAGTAGGTACTTATCTAACTTTAGATGTACTTATCTAACTTTAGATACTAATCGTTTGTGCCAACCTCAGGTGCCAACCAAAACAGCAGCTGCTTCAAAATTAACGAAACTCGATACGGCTCATTGTCGCTAGAAATTTTCCGAGACAATTAAGGCATTCCCTTAAGCGGACTCCACGCTCGGTTACGCGACTCGAATGACCGCTGTGACTTGGTATTCTAGCCATAATAGAGCATCCCATTCCAAGGATTAATGCTGCGTCAACCAAAAATGGAGCTGCCTCAGGCCTGCAGTGCGCAAACGCGGCGATATACCTTTTAAGGTTTCTCTGCAACCTTTATGCGGCTAACAACTCAAACTGGCTAGCGAAGGTAATCCTTATAGAACTGACTGTAGAAATTATAAGATATAACTGATTATTTACTTTTCAGTATGCTATCATAATATATAATTAATATTATACACAGCTCCTGCCTTGCATTGGTCCTGGTCCAGATACAAATTAAGAGTTAGGTAACTAATAGTATTTTATTTCAAACTGTACAAAAAATGCTTATTTGGTTAAAATAAAACTGCTTATTACTACAACTACAACGTATATCATCCAATTTAATTTTAATACCATCAACACAGTATATATTATTCTAATATAAAGATGTTAATGTATATTAACCAATTTTCTTATGTGCATTTCTACGCACTAAGATCAACGAGATATGACCACAACTTAGCATATTCATCTACCACTTTCACTGAAACTTTTTTGCCGCAGTTTGGAATTGATACTTGTTGGAGTCAGCACTGCAATATATTGCATACATTATATGATTTTTCATTCAAATTTTATCGCCATCATCAGCCGCTGGATATCCACTGCTTTTCAAAGAAGAAAATTACTATCGTAACCATGATAATGATAATCATTTACCATATAAGTAATTGACAACAACATAACACACCATGTTATGAGACTAATGAATTTGCCGTATTTACGGTTGTTTATTCGGCGTGGTTCGGCCGTTGGAGATTACTGGATGGAAGATCGTCTACTTCTTACAAAACAACCCATTTTCATTCACCACACCACTTA
Source organism: Pyrausta nigrata (assembly GCA_949316185.1). NCBI lineage: Eukaryota > Metazoa > Arthropoda > Insecta > Lepidoptera > Crambidae > Pyrausta > Pyrausta nigrata. Next base: position 4,968,277 of record OX438943.1, read on the forward strand.
TCTCTAGGCATAGGTAGGTACCAGAGTTCCAAGACCTTACCATGTTTCTTTCTTACTTCATAGTTCTTTTCCTGTGCAGTGAGTGATAAGACTCGATTCTGCTTATCTGGCAGTTCCTCCGACTTGACCTTGCGTAGCGCGGGCGCAGCGTGGTCGGATCCCGACATTTGCATGTGTCAACACATCCGTTTCGCGCGTTTTATTACTATTCGAATGCACTCCACGTAGTATACAAGTATTATTTCTTCCTCTGCAACACTCGTCGTTGATATGCAATGCATCAATATCCTTTGTAGAGATGTGCCGGATCGTTAAAGATATATCGATAAAGATCCGTAAAAACGGATAATTTGTTTAAAGATACGCGGATACCGATTCGGAATAGGGACCCCAACTTTCTTCTCAATAATGGAGATTAAATATAATTACCAATTAATAGTGCCCGTGACCTTGTAGTTTGTACCCAGCGACAGTTGCCGGTATGCTTTGCTTTACTTGATACGTTTCGTTCAACTTGCATTTCGAAGACATTTTTTTCAATACTATTTTATTACTTACTTTTCATTAACTTTATGGCATTGCCAAATACTTATTTGATTTTAACAAAAAAAAAATTTTTTTGCTTTAATAAAACTTTTTTTATCCATCCATTTCTTTGCTATCCAATAGCCTACTATCAGCAATATTAAAGAATTCAAACGAAAATTAATATTTACAGGCAACTTACAGATATTATATTATAAAACATGATTATGTACAAAATTAAAATTATAAAAAGGGTCCTTGTGGTAAGGTTCCCAGGATGCTGGCAGCGTTACCCCGCTGGATAATGACCTATATTGCGAATCTCGTATATTCTGTGATCAAATATACTGATAAAAGATCCGGATCTTTTTTTCTCCTTCGGATATCCACGGAAACGGATATCCAGCAAATCACTAATCCTTGGCAAATGAAATAATGAAACGTGTTTGTAACATAGGAAAAGTCAAAAGATCCTACGCATCATCGGATATCCATCCATTCAGGATAATACATTCAACTATTATTCCCCTGACTGAATCTTTGAATCCTAATGCAGTCAGTATAAAGTAAGCGTATCGGTGGTGAAATTTTCGTGTATTTTTTTTTATTTTTATTAAAATGCCAGGATGAGATCTTTTAAAAGCCAGCCTAGGTCTGTACCTATAAACTTCCAACTTCACAACATGTTGGAGTAATAAGCCAGCTGATATGGCGCGGCGGCGCGCGCGTCCATTAAATTATAGGTAGGTTATAATATATTATTATAGGTACCTACGTGATAATAATATCATGTTAAGCATTCAAATAGTCTTGATATCACGTGTCTGTTATCTTTTTTACTTCGATTTAAGTATTTAAATTACCAGATACCCAGAAATCAAGATATTATTATACAGCATGTTTGGAACTTTGGAAGATGAGTGAAAAGCTTTAAAGGAAAACTAGGATAGATAATTTGTACACAACCATTGGAGCCATGCATTGATTTATTAATAAATTAATGGAGCCATGTTATGATTTATGAAAGATAGAAGAATCAATGAAGGATGAATGTGACTCTCTAATCTATTACATCACCCTAATATCACCATATTTTTCGTAGGTAAGTACACTACTTGCATTAATTATTGAAGATCTATGAATCATGCTTCGTTTCATTTGTATAAATGACTAATAGCAATATTGAGTTATCATCACCATCAGTACTGAAATTATCAGGAACATCAAGCATTTGCTATTCTTTGTAAAAATAAAATATTGTTTCTTTAATAACAAAATAATGGGTACGAACTACCTACGGCCTACTTATTTTAGGTAGGTAAGTCCTAGATACATACATATAACAAAACACTTCTAACTAATTCTCTCCGAGATCCTATTGACGATTTCACGTCAGTCACGTCAGTACCGTTACCATGAGTTTACGGCGGTTTTACTTGCTAGCGACGACGTAAAAAAGTGTATGGAAAATTGCACAGCGCCTCTAGCGGTTACTTGGAGAACTAAAATTTTCCATACACTTTTTTTACGTCGTCGCTAGCGAGTAAAACCACCGTAAACTTATGGTAACGGTACCGATCGTCACGTTAAGTCACGTGGTAAACCTGTGATCACTACGTACACGGCCGCACGTCAGACTACCTCACTTTGACTTTGAGACCGCCTCTATTCCCTACATAAAAATGTGTTTTCGTAGTTCACATGGGTAACCTGACGTGCTGCCGACACGTGGTTATTGTCTGGCTCTGGGTCTGGTTATTAGATATTATTGCACTTGAAAAAATTACCACCGAAGCCGGGAATCGAGCCCACGTTCCTCGCATACCGGGCCTAACCTCTCAGCCACCCTGGCGTTGGCAGAGCCTGTCGAATTTTTTTTTGGTCTGGTTCCGGTATCAAACCTTGAAGGAGGAGTGGGTGATTTCATGTCATAACATAATTTGCACGTAGTGAGCGATTAAGTGAGACCGCAAAATTGCGGCTTGTAAGTTAATAAGGTTGCATGAGTCACAGCACAGGATAGCTAACGCAAGGGAGCAGACAGATGAGTCACGGTCATGGAGTGCACCCCATGGCAGGCGGCGCCCATGCCTTGCATAGGGGATGCAGCGATCAATACCGTAGTATAGCGAACAAGTGCGGGAGGTGCGAAATCACAAAGTGTGGGATTGATAAGAGTTAGTTATGGGAACAACTAACTAAACTCAATTATACCTACAATAAGCTGAATTATCTACACTAAACCAAAACTAAAAGATCTATTTAAGTATCTAATCTATTCAAAAATAAATCTATTGAAAATATTAGGTTATTAAATACAGTAATCTTAACTATCTGTAAATAATCTATTAAACCTTGCTTCATTGGAAAGGTGGCTTTGGAGGTGGCAGGTTAATGCTGCGTACTCAGCCGATAATATGCATAATAATAATCATTTAGAGGAAACCTTAGTTAGATGATAGGAGGAAAATTAAGCTCGCACTAACTAGATGTACCAATTGAATCTCTATTATATTATGGGTTATAATAAGTTTCTCAATAAGCTTATAAATACATTAAATCAATAAGCTTTGTTAATTAACACATTGAGCGCCATGGTGGTCGACGGTGACCCCCAACCCGAACAATATTTTTCTATTGTATCTAGTTTCGTGGCAGTCAAAGGCTTAAAATAAAAAAAAACACTCAGATAAAGTTATCTTGTACCAAAATTACTCATCATCGTCAACTTCCTTTATGTGGGCATCACAACACCAATAATCGCCAGCAAGTTGACCCTTGAGTTCATCAGCAGGCAGGCGCAGCGCGCACGACACGCGACAGTTTGACGATGTTAGTAAACACCGTTGTTTGGACCAAACAAACTTTTTGTCAAGGCGGCGACCTAATTTTATGACTCAATGAAATTTTTTGTGCGGACATCACCCACTGTGATACTGGACTGGATAGTCAGCTCAGCATCGTTATTAAGTAGGCACCTACTGGTACAGTACAAGTAACTGGTACAGTAATTTATATAAACAGGATTTCTAATATAAAATTTAGAGAGCCGACTTTATTATCAGCGGCCCCAAATGCTTCTTACCAAAACGTAAATATTAAATTCTGCAGTTACCTACTACAGTTAAAACACACAGGTGTAATGCATTTATGCATCAGTATGCGGACGTTAGAAATTTGCTAATTAACACCCGAATTTGGGTTAATGTCAGCGTCTGCGGTAATCAGAACAAAACTGCCGACTCATAGAGAAAGCACAGTGAAACTAGAGAAATTAATAAACGGGATAAAGTACCTACTTAAGTGTGAAACATCTGCCAATACCTACTTACGTATTAGCAACTGTTCGATCGAATTCATCGACGATTTTAACAAAAATACGGTGATTATTGGCGGTGTATTGGTTGGTAATAGTACATTTTCTTCCCAATGCATCTTCACGTAGTAACTGCATACTATCAGTCAGACGTAATAGGTAGGTACCGAAAAGTACTTACAAAAAATAGTGGATCAAATTTTAATTTGGAGTACCAGTGACAGCTAACTAAAATTTATTAATTTAAACTGAATTTTTAATTTTACTTTCCCGAATCAGTGACAGATTGATACTAGGACAACAATACAACTAAAGATAAAGACAACCAAGTACCTAACCTCCTAAGTAGATGGGTCAAATAAGAATAATAAGGTAAAACCCCACAAGTAAAATGTACAAAAATAAATATAATGCGGAAAAATAACCGAATTAAACTAACCTCCCAGAGGATTATACTACAAAATCGATTGATAACATCGAAATTGATGAACCATATCAAAAATTCCACAAACTCCACGTAAGTGTTACGTTGGCCGGTGGCGTCAGCGTTATCAGCAGTATGTTGCTATCAGCGATACCTTGGTGATACCAGCTGACAAAATAAACTTTAAATGATGGAGGACTACTTATTCTGTGACTACGCTTTTCTGAGAAATACATATTTTTTTTATTTTGAAGGACAAAAACAAAGTTAGTCAAAAATAATATCCTTCTAATAACAGACAAATCAATATTAACAGGAATACAACAACCTTCTTGCTAGCTAAAACTGAAGGTGCACATGTACCATATTATTTTCCCTGACACATAACTAGGGAATTAGTCATGGAAATTAAATAAACACGCAAATCGTTTTCCGTTTCATTGCACTTATAGTATTGGCCTATTATAGACAATGACGATCATAAATACTTTTAATATTTTAAAAAAACATCTTTTATCATCGAACTCCTAACCTATAGAGGATTTAAATAGTGTATTTTTAGATCATAGTTCTTTATTCTAAAGACAAAACTTTATACATATTTTTGTCTTTCCAGTCCGTGTTATATCATATTATATATCAATCAAAATAGCATATTATATTATAATAAAAATAGTTTTATTAGGTGGAACCTTAAACAATGTAAAAGTTATAAATTGTCTAAGGATGCTACTAAATAGTTTCGGTTCCAGAGTAATTTTTATGAGATGTCAGAGACGATTAGGTGTTTTGGCTCAATCAAAAATTTTAGAGACCTAAAGAAAGACAAACTGTTTAATACCACCAGAAAGGATCCATCTACCAACCAGCAACGCCACGCTATATTCATAGTTTTCCTTAATTAACCTTGTTGTTATTGCTCTAAAAATAACCTCAGCAGAACTGAGCAGTCCGCAAACTGAAGTCTGGTATCACTAACTGTATGTATGTTTACCGCATCTCCATATATGGTGACAAAAGTGGAGGGAGCTCGTGATTGGTGGAGAATAAATTGTTGCCGATAGTGTGTGAGCGCTGATAAGGCCAGTTTTATATACTTTATCCTCACGTGCCGGTGCTCATTTAGTAGTGGCCAGCGTACCGACGCGGTGTACTCGTTGCTTAGTCATTAACTTAATTTAACAGTAAGTTTCATTTTGTGCTTGTCTTTTTTTTCTCAAACAAGTTTTAAATATTTTAAACGCGAAGTACTCTTCTAAGTAACGGTGCTTCAATTTTTATTTTTTATGAAGTGAAGAGGTGATGCTCTTACGTAACGCTGATTACGCAATTCCGAATCTAGTGAAGTGAATAATCTCGTGATAAGCAAAAGTGAATGATAGATTAAATAGGAAAATAATTTAGTGAATATTGCCTATTTCAGAATAAACCAAAATGTGCGACGAGGAAGTTGCTGCGTTGGTCGTAGACAATGGCTCCGGTATGTGCAAGGCCGGTTTCGCGGGCGACGACGCGCCCCGCGCCGTGTTCCCGTCGATCGTGGGCCGCCCGCGTCACCAAGGCGTGATGGTCGGCATGGGACAGAAGGACTCGTACGTCGGCGACGAGGCCCAGAGCAAGAGAGGCATCCTCACCCTCAAATACCCCATCGAACACGGCATCGTCACAAACTGGGACGACATGGAGAAGATCTGGCACCACACCTTCTACAATGAACTGCGTGTCGCCCCCGAGGAGCACCCCGTCCTTCTCACAGAGGCCCCCCTCAACCCCAAGGCCAACAGGTACGTTCAATGACCCAGCCTTTGACGTCATACGGTGATTCTATCTAGCGTTAAATTGACTCTAGCCGGCGCCGCTCTATAGCACAGTACCATGAGTAACCATACGTTTTTCCTGTTTCAGAGAGAAGATGACACAGATCATGTTCGAGACCTTCAACACACCCGCCATGTACGTGGCCATCCAGGCTGTGCTGTCCCTGTACGCGTCCGGTCGTACCACCGGTATCGTGCTGGACTCCGGTGACGGCGTGTCCCACACAGTGCCCATCTACGAGGGCTACGCCCTGCCCCACGCCATCCTCCGTCTGGACTTGGCCGGCCGCGACCTCACAGACTACCTGATGAAGATCCTCACCGAGCGTGGTTACTCGTTCACCACCACCGCTGAGCGAGAAATCGTACGTGACATCAAGGAGAAGCTCTGCTACGTCGCCCTCGACTTCGAGCAGGAGATGGCCACCGCCGCCTCCAGCAGCTCGCTTGAGAAGTCCTACGAACTTCCCGACGGTCAGGTCATCACCATCGGCAACGAGCGATTCCGTTGCCCAGAGGCCCTCTTCCAGCCCTCATTCTTGGGTATGGAAGCTAACGGCATCCACGAAACCACATACAACTCCATCATGAAGTGCGATGTCGACATCCGTAAGGACTTGTACGCCAACACAGTATTGTCCGGTGGTACCACCATGTACCCTGGTATCGCTGACCGTATGCAGAAGGAAATCACAGCCCTCGCCCCATCCACGATGAAGATCAAGATTATCGCCCCACCTGAGAGGAAATACTCCGTATGGATCGGTGGATCCATCCTGGCTTCCCTCTCGACCTTCCAACAGATGTGGATCTCGAAACAGGAGTACGATGAGTCCGGCCCCTCAATCGTCCACAGAAAGTGCTTCTAAACTCCCAAAATGACTGTTCCTAATTTATGATGCCCTACACCAGTCCCCATAATGGGCGGCTCAAATTACGCTTGTGATTTATTATTTAAGTACAGTATTTAAATAGGTTGTAAGGTATCGTAATATGCATATTACGTAAAAATCAAATTTGACAAAGATTTTGATTAATTTATGAGAGTTACTAACAAACATTTTTAATAAAAAAAATATTTATATACCGGTATAAATGGGAATTTTACTTGCATACACCCGCTTTCTTAAGCGGGCGTGTGCAGTTTTACCTACTTGTCGAAAGTGAAAGACGGAGTAAGTACCGTTAAAGATCACTTTGACACAAATCCAATTTTGGTACGAATAGTAGTCTAGCTAGAGATCGCACACCTTCCAAATGTTCGAATGCAAAGTCATCGAGCATTCTCCAATGATGACGTGGCCACTAACGAGATAAGGAAAAAGATAAAAATCCGTAAACTCTCTGTTGATGATTCAGGCTAAATTATTATAGCTTGTATTGTGGTAATATATGTAGGTGTATGCAAGTAAGCGTTGATATAATACATTAATGAAATCGGATGATTAAGACTTTTCGTGTTGAAAGTACATAAAACGGCACTAATGGATTGGAAGTGGGAGAGGTCAGTCCGTGGAGCTCCATTACTTAATAGTTTATTTGAGGGCACTGCAACAAAAACAGCCTTCTATTGTTCTGTCAATGGAATGTAAGGAAATTAGGTCCAAAATACAACTGTAAAGAGATTACGGTCCTTTCCAACTTTCTTTGTCAGTAAGAGCAGCATCATATTCTCTAGAATTTGATCAACATAGATAAATCTTTGGTAAACATTTGCATAAAGATGACGTAGACTTAGACGCGTGTGTGCGTTTGTATTGCGATCTAGGAGAACCCTTGCGTTATAGTATTACGTCGTTGTACAAGCCGCTAACCTTAAACTTGAACCTGGGATCAACCTGTTGTAAATAGATTTTTGTAGTTTACTGACCTACAGCGATGTTCCAAATATACACGTTTTATAATTAGACCAGACACACCCGCGTGTCTGGCGTAGCGTGCGTGTGTGACGTCATAAGGTGCACTATTTCTGGATGATTCTGCCAAGAGTGCCAAGTCTACGATTTACTGTAGTATCGTCTTATGGTGCCGAATGCCGATCGATCACAGACATCTCTGTTCAAATGTGCTCTTTATCTCCTGGTATTAAGTTACATTTTACACTCTTTAACAATTACCTACATAGTGCACAATTGATTGGCTTAACTGTATCGTACAATGCAGCTGTCGGTGAGAAATCATTTTCTTTCACTATAACCGCTACTTATGCGTACACTTACATCTCTATTAATGTCTTTTCAAGAGCTTTGTTGAGGTTGCTTCGTCTTGTTTCAATCGAATTATTCAATTAGAAATGTAAAGTGCACACTATCTTACTTACCTAATCAATCAAATGACAGTTTGCAACTTGTCCCTCGGCGGCTATCAGAAAACAAAATCATTACTATGTTAACTACATACGCCTTATCAGTTATGCTTTAAGTCTTAAATAGAAATAAATAAATCTATTCCAGACTATTGACGACACTGATTATCAAACTGCATTATATGTATCTGAATGATGTCGTAATTTAGAAAATATCATTGATTTCTTTTTTAGACCAATAAATTAGAAACTCAAGAATTTCAAATCAAGACGACTTGATTTGTAGAAACTACAAACGAAACGTTTTCTATATTTGATCAGACCATATTTCAGCGAAAGCCGCATTGAAATATAATTTTGGTGCCGAGTCGTTAGTTGAATATGATATTATAGTTACCAGAGATTATAATCGTGTTACCTATTCTTTGGACATAAGCATTACGATTTCGACGGATCACTCTGCACTTGTATCAGGTGTCATTATTTATTATGTGGGCAGGCCGACCCGAATTAAGGGTTAAGAGTATCCAATCCAATGACATAGGTGGTAGTCGTTACCGAACATCAGTGAATTCGATATTTCGTTCGATTGAATGTCTTTCACAAACCAGTTTCAGACCCCGTATAGGTATTTCCTACCTAGCTATGTTTTTTTCGATTGTTTTATCAACCTGCTTATGATGGTCAATGTTTAGGATTCAATTTTATAATAGGGGAATGTCATATTTAAAACCTGGACATGTCCTTATTTTTATATCTAACTGTATAAAAAGAGGAACTGACTTTAAATGACTGACTGACTGATATCAAAACTTTGACAAAGCCAGGTCTTCCTTTCCCCCAAGGTAAAGTCTAGCCTCGTAAGGCCCAACATTAAATAACATCTCTTAAATTATTGCCCAATGTGCTCACATGATGACATATTATTCTTAATAGGTACGGCCCGGATCAAAAACTTAAGTTACAATTATTAAGAGTGAAGAAATGAAATAAATATAATTATGTGAACTTAATATAAATAAATATCTATAAATACTAAATACAAATAAATATATATATATTTAAATATTCATTCATACCAAATACAAATAAGCGAGAAAATTTTATATGTGATCAGATGAGGACACTGGGCGATAATTAAAAGCATGTGGACTATAAGTTTGGGCTGTAAATAAAATCTAGTTTATGTCATCATATGAGGTCATTGAGCCTTACGAGGCTAGGTTAGACATGGATATCCATGATGGATACATCATAGATAAGTGTGACGTCTTTTTTTTACCCGACTACGGCAAAGCAAAAGGAGGGTTATGATTTTGACAGGCTATGTATGTATGTATGTATGTATGTATGTATGTTCATCTGTTCCCTCGTAACTTCTAAACTACCTATCAGAATTCGAATGACATATCATTAGAAGCGTCTTAATTGTCCGCTGGTTATAGGCTATATGGGGTTTCACAAAATCCAATGTGGCGCCCTCTAGCGGACAAAACATACAGAGTAAAAAAATAAAGTTAAGATAAATATGCCGTGTTTGGTATCATTTGAAAGCGCTTTACTTGTACATTTAGAATATATATATAATACTAGCATTTGCTTGTGACTTTACCTGTATTCATGGGCTGATTGCATATAATTCACATCTTTTCGTTCATAGCTTCTTTACTACTTATCAGAATACTTAGTTCATCAATTTAGCTTTTGTTAATATTATGCGCAACAAATATACTTTAACACCAAAATAGTACAAATAATAAAAAGTAAAAAAACTAAAACCCAACTACGACAAAAAACGACGCTGAAAAAGTATGTATAAAACAGGATTTTCAGAATTTTCATGTTTGGAAAGGCGTAGTCACACGTTGTCAAAGTGCTACGGTAGGTAGGTAAAAGTAACGTGTGACTACGCCTTTCCAAACATGAAAATTCTGAAAAGGAAGGTAGGTAAGTACCTACTTGAAATTAAATCCAATTCCACTTACAAAAATTAATCGACTGTGTCATCCGGTGGGACTCGAACCCACGTCCCTTCGCTATCCGGGCAAGTGCTCTTACCAACTAAGCTACGGAGGACGTTAGTCAGCCGACGAATTCTTGCAAGTGCTTGCTACGCCAGTGAGCCGGCGTTCGATTTCATCAATACTTGGGGATACATGCGGGTACATTCCCCTAAAAATAATTGCTGAAGTTATAAAAATATAATACCTACTTGAAGTTTTTGCGATCATAGGTACTATTTTAGTGTTAGGTTAACATATTGTGGTTGACATATGAGGTGTCGTTGAATTCTTCAAAATTATTGCTTTTAAGCTATAAATACACTTTTAAAATGGCGCCCGCAAGTTAAGAAAGTGGTGGGGTGGGGAAAAAACCTGCTTAAAACATTAACTGAAAACGTAAGACAAGTATTTTGTAGGTACATCTCACTAAATGCTGGTGGGGACAAACAATATAACCAAGGTAGGTACAGAAAGATCTACCAAAACTATGTTTCCCGGGTATGTATGCAGCACCTCATACTTAGGTATTTAGTTAGATAGACAAATATACTTACTAGTTTTTCAATTTTAAGACCATTATGTTTAAGAAGTCGGTATTTTTTATACTACCCAATGTCTTAAAGAATGCTGGTCGGTCAGCCTACTAGGTACTCGTATCCCGACTGCAATCCGAGGTCAAGGGCGCGGCCCGCGCGAGTCCCGATCGATCCCGCGGCGCCCCCCTCCACCTCCTGGCTAGACATAACCCTGTCTGGCATTGTTAAAACCACCATAAAGCTACGGCATAGGGTACATATTGCAAGGCATGTGAATGTAGTGAGGTTAGCGAAGGTGAGGGAGTCTGTCGCTAAGGGCCATATTTGGTAATCGTTTTCCTGCTCATTTCGCTGCTCCGTTGCAGTGGTTACGTTTTGGCACTGCACAATATTACGTTAGGTAAGGTAATGCTAGTACCGCGGCCCGGCTAGACTACATAGGTAATCTACCCTCTTAGCACAGGAGGTCTCTTCGATCATGCTTTGTTCTCTTATTTTTAGGTAGTTACGAGCTAACTAGTAAACTAATCAGGACCCTGAATTAGGTACTATTTAGAATATCAAATCACACGATCAGAACCGTAATGGTTCTTTAATACTTACCTATGTAGGTACGTTTTTAGTCTTTAAAGCATCCTTTTTATCAATGACGCAAATTCTCAATCTCGGCTAGGTAGATTTGGCTTGGAAAGGAATATAAATATTAGTTGGTAGGTAGGTACTAATCGATAGCCAGAAGATTCAGCCTCAAAAGTAGATTTTGAGAGATTGTGTAAACCGAAGGCGTCACGTACGTGTAATACTTAATCCCGAAATATTCCCGAGCAGGTTGAAAAAAAAGATCACAAAGGATGAAAGGAGCCCTCATCTATCCTTTGTTATAGACGTCAGAAGCATTCTTTTTCTTTTTCCAAAACCCCGTCTAAGCTGAATCGTTCCTTGTGCTTCACGGGATAAATGCACGACTGGATTGAACAAATGCTATATAGATAAGTTGTTGTGGACTTTTTAATAGCAAGAAGGCCAGCTTGCATCAGGTCGTAGGCAAATGATGCGTTCATGTGAGCCAGCCACATGATCATGCATAGCCGCATAAATTAGTCCCTGTGCTAGTTTTATTATTACTGATAAGCATGTGATTGTGAACCAGGGTCGTAAAATTTTAAGAAAGATATATATAGTTAGTAGGGAATTTAGGTAGTCGTAGTAGGACCGAGGTAAGAAATACACACACCGGCCATAGCGTTAGCGTTAGGTATTTCAAAAATAATAATCAGGCAAAAACGAATAAGCCAAACAACAACGGCTTAAAAATTTAAACGTGCATTTCTCCTATAAACATAATACACTTTTATTCATGTTGTACCACGTACCAATGTCTACAAATCATAAATTTGTCACCACCCAAGGCTCCAATGACTCACTGGTTAAGAACAACACTATTTGTATTCAACACAGCTGACGTATTTCAATTTATACAATATACAATGGTCTACGCTACGACGATACATTTGAAACCAATTTAATAAATGTTTTTAGTTCCTTCGTTGAGTCATTTTGCGCTTTTTTTACCTAAAATTGTTTTAATGTAATTGTAGGTATGTGTGTGTACATAGGTGGGTATTGTGTGTCTCTAAAATCAAATCGCTAAGTGCATAGAAAAATCGGTAGTATCGGTACCTACTTACTCGCTCATAAATGTGAGAAGAATCCGTTACCAAAAGCAAAGGCTCTATTCAAAAATATCCGTCTCGAAGGACCTTAAATTGTACGATAACGAAGCGCAAATTAAACTAAACAGGCAGTTTTTTATTCGAGATTTACCTACGTATATTTGATGAATATAATTTGATAAAAATATGAATTTAGTAAAGTTATTAATTTGATCCTACGTTGGAAAATGGACCTAGGTCAACGAATATATTATTATACAACTTGGGCACCATCATCACATAGGCATCTTCTTGGAGGATTCTTTAGCCCAGTTCCTAAGTTCCCTGTTCAGCAATTTAGGCAGGCATTCTGACTTAGATCATCCAAATCTTTCTGACATTTTTTGCTGTTTAGGCGAACAACTTTTAGTCGTTTTTGGATTTAGGTGATGAGTATTCATAGATATAATTAATAGAATCAGGCGTTACTTTGCGGAAATCCATTATCAGATGGGAAAAATAAAATACAATTATTTTGCTTTAAATTTCCGCTAAGGTCTTGTTGCCTGCGCTAGCGTCTAGCGCAGGCAACAAGACCACACCAACCGCAACCTCCTCAATACCCTCAATACGCACGGCTGAGCACGGACTCAGTCCGTGCTCAGCCGAGGCGACAACATCTCCTGAGGATGCCGCGTGGAGTGGCGAAACGCGTCGAGGTTTTTTGCACGTTGGTGTTGGTAACTAACAACTGCATTAGCTGTAGTGCATGCGTATTGAGGGAGGGAGGGCGGTGCATTCTGCATTTGCCTGAACTGGTACTCAAAGCGGTTGCGGTTGGTGTGGTCTTGTTGCCTGCGCTAGCGTCTCTTAGCGGAAATTTAAAGCAAAATAATTGTATTTTATTTTTCCCATCAGTATTCATAGACCTTCTGCAATTTATGCTTCCAGATGAAAACCCATTTCGAGCGCAAACTATATATACATTGATATTTAAGAAAGCGATGAAGAATAATGACGTTAATTTACCTTGTATATTCTATAAGTAAAAAAAACGGCCAAGTGCGAGTCTGACTCGCGCACGAAGGGTTCCGTACCATTAACTTACATAACATTAGACAGTACAGGCAAAAAAACACGTTTGTATGGGAGCCCCCCTTAAATATATATTTTTTATTATATTTTTTTTTTAAAGTGAAATTCAACATTTCATTCTGTGAATATTTAAGGCATCTGCCTGTTGCAATAAATATCGAGCAAAAATGGCGAAAAAACACGTTTGTTGTATGGGAGGGAACCCTTAAATAATATTGTAATTTTAATTTAATATTTTTTTTAGAGTGAATATACAACTTAATAATATTTCAAGCGTCTCCCTGTTGACGTTATTAATAGCGAGCAAAAAACGGTAAAAAAACACGTTTGTTGTATGGGAGCCCCCCTTAAATATTGTATTCCGGTTTTAGTATTTGCTGTTATAGCGGCAACAGAAATACATCATCTGTGAAAATTTCAACTGTATAGCTCTCACAGTTTATGAGATACAGCCTGGTGATAGACAAACAGACAGAAAGCGGAGGCTTAGTTATAGGGTGCCGTTTTTACCCTTCGGGTACGGAACCCTAAAAAATGTGTAGAGATTTGTATAAAGAGCAGGCTGGTAATTTTGAATTTCTACAATGTAAAGTTAAACATTATATCGGTCTAAGATCGGTATGTACAGTATGAGAGAAGTGTTCTCAACTTAAAAAAGCTTTTGTCTGCTGTTTTTAAGGGCACTTGAAAACCTTCATAAAAGGATAGGCTTTAAAGGAAAGAGGACAAAAGTCAATAACTTCCTTCCACCTAAAGCTATCATCCTCCAATGAGGTTGCAACGACTTTTTATCACGGAAAGCTCAACACATTACCCTAGTAAGGAAAATTTAGGTCACTTTAGGACCACACTTTTAATTTTTACCAAATTAGGAGGGTGTGTGAAGTGCTGTGCCACTTAAAAATTTTGCCAAGTTGACAAAGTGGCTGCTAGTCGCCCACACGATATTAATATAACCTAACGTTATAACCTATTATGATTAGTAACCTTTACAGCCTTTACCACAGTATTATAACTTTTATCGTGCCTTTACTTTATCATAATATTGTGTTGTGTGTGGTATGTTGCTAGCCAGCCATGCAGCCAGTTAGATACCATGCCATCTCTGTCAACATAGGTTACTTATATTGAACATTTAACAACCATGCGATGATATGACGCTAAAACAATATTAGTGACTCATAGTACAAAATAATGTTTGTGTGATGTTTAATATGATGTGTCATCAGTGCCTACCAACCGATACTTCCTTGTCAACGGAGTTATATCAATCTGTCCAAACAATATGTACCTAATCGAAAATGATTCCATTCTTCCGATTTAAACTTCTAGCACTTCTAATTCTATTATAGTAAATAGGTTTATCAAGTTACATATTTTAAAGCTCCTGTGCGGACCAAGCTACCATACCATTCGCTTAGAATTAGAAATAAGATTCATATCATCATATTGACAATTAACAGCCGTCTGCGTTATCATTATCACATAAACTGCTAATGACGCAAAATCAAGTTATTCATTACTCAGATTACGGTTTACAATACTACGAAAAGGGACACGACTTGAGGTCCCAAGACCAGCTCATTCGTGGTCAAGTTGACTCATCGGTGTAGTACGCTCGTGCGACTCACCACACGTCTCGCAAGTATGACTCAGAGGTGCTCGATATGAAACGGAACCGATAAGTAAATGTGTCGCTAATAAAGATTGTACTTATACGAGTATTATGCCCGGTTTCTTTAATAGGCTTCACTTTTCGTTAAAACATGATTCTAGCGGCATTTTGGTTAATATTTGACCTAATATTTTTTTAACTAATTCCTCCCTCCTCCTGCACACGAATTTCGATGTTGGTTGTCCCGATTTTGACCGGAAGTTCAGAACTCAGGATGGCAGTTGGCAGAAGTTTTTCTTCAAACCTAAGCTTCAAACACGATATTTTCACTTCAGAGGTCGTTTTTTTGCCGTTTTTAGGGTTGTTTTGTGGTATGCTTAATGAAAAATGTATTGTTAGGGACTAGAATTGATAGAAAATGATTTTCCACTGGTTCCGCATAGGCCTTCATTTTACGCAATAGTGAGATTTGGCTAGGACTTCGTGAGTGAGAGCTACGTGACGTGAATAGTTGGGATTTCAAAAAATGCGTAGTTATTGACAAAAGCTACAAGATAATGAAAAAAAAAATGTAAAAGTTAAGCTTTTTTTTGATAAGTAATGAAAAAAACTCATGTTCTTTCATGTCTTTTGTGTCACCGCGAGAGAGTGGAAATATTGTGGAAATATAGTAGGTACCTAGGCATTTAACGTAAACAAACAAATGTTATGTCCTGTCAATGTGTCAATCGAACTAAAAGTTAATCTGCACCGCTTGTTACTAAGCCAGACATGAAGACAATGACCACAGATTATTATTCTGTTTCTGTGACAATGAAGTTGGATGATGGGATGGATGACCCTTCCTCGGCAGCATTGCCATCGCATTAGGCGAGATTGCGGCCTTCAATTGTCTGTGTCATAAAAAAATGTGCCTATGTCTCTAGCTAGGCCGGCACATTGCTTATTAAGGATTGCGCGTTTGTTGCATTTTCCTGTCCTATACTTGGCCTACCTACATCGAAATGATCGCTTATAAACATAGTATTTTAAGCATAGGTCCCTCCCTCCCTACATATTAATACGGCGTCGCATCTGATGAGCTGCACATAGGTAGGTAGGTAGGTACTACTTACAGTAGGTAGGTACTTATGTAAGTAACAATAACATAGGATAAGACTGGATAGGACTACCTACTACTACCTATCAATTTGCCCCATCAGAACAATCACAGAAACAGTATGTATCTACTTAGGTACTTAGTACAATTCTGTCCAATCCAAAGCGAGTGAAACAAAATGTAAACTACATTTTGTCAATAAGTGGACCATTTTATGCAACATGCAACTAATGATGTGATTTTTAGAGTTCTGTACCCGAAGGGTAAAAACGGGACCCTATTACTAAGACTCCACTGTCCGTCTGTCACCCAGGCTGTATATCATGACTTAAACACGGTTTAAGTCAAGAGATACAGCCTGGCTACTTAAACCGTGATAGCTAAAATATGTATACAGTTGACATTTGCAAAGATGATACTTACAAGGTGAATTACCCATGTACCTACTTCTTTCCTAGTTCTGTTGCGTTGCGGCCGTAACCGTAACAACTTTTTTTATCAGTATGTCAGGTATTTTAAAAATAGCAAAAAACCTATAAATAATATAACAAATTACTTAGTAAAAATAACAGTACAATAAACGCGATATTTTTAACATTTTAAAAACTTAACTAAAGAGACTTAAGAGTCTAATATTGTATTTTGTATCAGATAATAGTCCCTATCTACGGAACCCTTTCGTGCGCGAGTTCAACTCGCACTTGGCCGGTTTTTAATTTGAATTTGTTTGATACATATTTATAAACTAGATTTCACTGAGTAAAAGCCGTGTAACTAAACTTTTACGAATTAATAAGATTTTCTAAAGAGCGCGTAACAAAATATTATGCTAATCATGATGAAGTTGAGAAAGAATAGTAGGTATTTACCTACCTACCTAGGTAATCGTGTCTTCTAACCGCGGATTTTTTTTATTTATTTAATAGTTTATGTTTGAAGAATGTTTTTAAACGGAACAGGTCAAGAAACACAGGGCTAAGTGAGAAAGATAGGTAGATCCAGTACTAAAAACCTACTGCCTGACTCGATTAATGATGATGACGATAATGAATGACCGTCCGAAAGTCTCACTAAATTCTTCTCTGGAGAGTGACATCGAATTTATGAATATACTACAATAATGATCGGGTATCTCGCACGTTGTTCTACCTACATACATATCTGCCGCATCGTGATATTCGTGCTTGATGCAGACCAGACGAAATCTATTGAATGAAATCGTTTCGTACTAGACACCAACACATACAAATACCAGAGCACGAGTTGCCGATGTGTTAGCCTTGTCTGTACAAAGACCGTTGAGCCTCTCGACCAATCACAGCTCTGGGTTATGCCGATTACCTTATATGGCAAAGCCATCACTTGCCGCAAGTGGGGAGGTCAGGCGAGTCCAAATTGGAGCGAAAAATAATAGCATTCCTATTTCGAATTACAAACAAATGCTTGACATGTGTTAGTCAGGAATGTCAGTGGTCACGTTTTGAATGTCGTTTTGATGAATTTCGTGGCGTAGTTTCTTGAAATTTTCAAATTGTTTTGCACTGGTTGGGGTCTGTTGGGCGAGTCTATTGTGTCGTGGCGCCGGCGTAGTGAAGCAAAGCGACCTCCACTCGAGTCGAGCAAGCGAGCGCGAGGCGACAGAAAGATACCGGCCGGCGTTTCTCTCGGAACGTGGACTGTGTTGAAATTGTGTGCCGCTGTTAATTTACTGGTAAGTGCATAATTATTTTGCTACTTATTTCACCTAAGCTACCCTACTACCCCACACAATAGCTAATTAATGAATGATCCACATTTTTTTGTAAAATAATCGATCAATAACGCAATGTCAAATCAAATGCCAAGCCAAGTCTAATCCGAATCCAGGTAGGTAATATGGTTCCGTTTGATCAATGATTTATTTTTATAAGTGTTTGTTAAACGAAGGAACGTTCAATCATTATATGCTTATTAATCGAAATCGCGGCATGTCATCTCCTAGTTAAAATAACGGTCGTTCGGTTATAATAATAATAACGGTTGCGATAACGTTGTGGTCATCATCCATCCCATCAGTACAGGGATCGCTTCTTGGGATGATGCGACTGACGATTGTGCCAATTTGAATTCCATGCGGACTCAGTCCGACCGCCGGCTGTTCAATGTGGGGTGCGGTGTGAATCTCGCCGTTATCATCAAGCCGCGGCGCGCGCTATCAGCCGGGGGGGTGCGTAGTCTGCGGGGGGTACGCGCAGGCTCCCTGTAGCGGAATACCATATATGGGCATGAATCCCCAACTGTTCTCTGATTGGTCGAGAACCGCTGCTGCGGGGAAGGGGCGCCCCGATAACCAGCCTCATTTATATACACCGCTCGCCTCGCTCGCCGACATTCCACGAAGTGAACTCGAGTTGAGGTGTTGTGCAGCGTTACCGAGGCTGTGCGATATCAGATTATTTATTTATTTATATTAGGAATATTTAAATTAATGTAAGTTGATTACTGGATTTCATCGTGCAATTATCTATAGTGATAAGTTTGTGATAGTGCTGTGAGAAATTGGTGCAATAATTAGTGTGTTCGCGGTCAGTGACATTTTATAGGGTCGCACGACCCCGGGAGTCGGGAATCGCCGGTTGCGGTAGGGCGTGGCCGTGAAATATTTTCAACCCTCATTTATTTTAAAAATCCTTTAACTTCGTTTTTAAAAGCCTTTATCGCATTTAATTCTAAATCAACAATTCAAATTAGAAAGTATGTAAATCTTCCGTGAGAATTGTTTCTTCGAATCTCGGTCAGTAAGAGCAACTTGGTGAAACGTTGTATTGCCGATACTACACCTCCACGTCCACGCCTTGCCACATCTTGGTTAGCCATATTTGGTGGCGAGTCGCACTGATCGCCCACCTAGTCGGCCAGCACTTACTATACCGCCTAAATAAGGCATTCTACCTACCTCACTTAATTGGTACCACCTACATTAGGGATTCTACCTACCTCACATAAATAGAAAATATTCCCGTTGGATTCCTTTGTGTTCTGATTACTTATGCCTAATTTGTTTCTTTACAGAACTAATTCACAATGTGCGACGAGGAAGTTGCTGCGTTGGTCGTAGACAATGGCTCCGGTATGTGCAAGGCCGGTTTCGCGGGCGACGACGCGCCCCGCGCCGTGTTCCCGTCGATCGTGGGCCGCCCGCGCCACCAGGGCGTGATGGTCGGCATGGGACAGAAGGACTCGTACGTCGGCGACGAGGCCCAGAGCAAGAGAGGCATCCTCACCCTCAAATACCCCATCGAACACGGCATCGTTACAAACTGGGACGACATGGAGAAGATCTGGCACCACACCTTCTACAATGAACTGCGTGTCGCCCCCGAGGAGCACCCCGTCCTTCTCACAGAGGCCCCCCTCAATCCCAAGGCCAACAGGTACGTTCAATGGCCCAGGCTTTGACGTCATACGGCGATTCTATCTAGCGTTAAATTAACTCTAGCGAGCCGGCGCCGCTCCATAGCACAGTACCATGAGTAACCATACGTTTTTCCTATTTCAGAGAGAAGATGACACAGATCATGTTCGAGACCTTCAACACACCCGCCATGTACGTGGCCATCCAGGCTGTGCTGTCCCTGTACGCGTCCGGTCGTACCACCGGTATCGTGCTGGACTCCGGCGACGGCGTGTCCCACACAGTGCCCATCTACGAGGGCTACGCCCTGCCCCACGCCATC
Organism: Pyrausta nigrata; assembly: GCA_949316185.1. Lineage (NCBI taxonomy): Eukaryota > Metazoa > Arthropoda > Insecta > Lepidoptera > Crambidae > Pyrausta > Pyrausta nigrata. Next base: position 4,988,380 of record OX438943.1, read on the forward strand.
CTCCGTCTGGACTTGGCCGGCCGCGACCTCACAGACTACCTGATGAAGATCCTCACTGAGCGTGGTTACTCGTTCACCACCACCGCTGAGCGAGAAATCGTACGTGACATCAAGGAGAAGCTCTGCTACGTCGCCCTCGACTTCGAGCAGGAGATGGCCACCGCCGCCTCCAGCAGCTCACTCGAGAAGTCCTACGAACTTCCCGACGGTCAGGTCATCACCATCGGCAACGAGCGATTCCGTTGCCCAGAGGCCCTCTTCCAGCCCTCATTCTTGGGTATGGAAGCTTGCGGCATCCACGAAACGACGTACAACTCCATCATGAAGTGTGACGTCGACATCCGTAAGGACTTATACGCCAACACAGTATTGTCCGGCGGTACCACCATGTACCCCGGCATCGCCGACCGTATGCAGAAGGAAATCACTGCATTAGCGCCATCCACGATGAAGATCAAAATCATCGCCCCACCTGAGAGGAAGTACTCCGTATGGATCGGTGGTTCGATCCTCGCGTCCCTCTCGACCTTCCAACAGATGTGGATCTCGAAACAGGAATACGACGAGTCTGGCCCGTCGATCGTGCACAGGAAGTGCTTCTAAGCGAACGCTCTCAGCTGCGGCTCGGCCGGGCCCGCGGCCGGCTGCACACTCAGGCTTGTAATCTCAGTTAATTTAATTGTACGTAAGATATTATTGTAATTAAATCGTAATAGTGACGGCAGGACGGAGCGCGGCGCCGCGGGCGCGCCTCGACCGCCGGCCTCGGTACTGCACTCGCCAAAGGATCTTTTTGTAATCTCATGAATGATGATTGTATGTGCTGAAACGGATAAGACTACTTTCTTACTAGGTCATTTATAAATTATAAAAAATATGAAAATACAAAAAAAAATCCGTAAAATTTTATCTGTTTTTGATTTAACAATCCCTTATTGAGATCAGACATCATTTTTCTCAGAAATGCGTGGAGTACTCACTGCCCTGGAGTACTCACTGCCCACAACCCTGGGCCAAAATTCTTGGAACCGAAAATATATTCGTTGACCAATTAAAATTCTTAAAATTACACATATTTTAACAAACTTCAAAAAAGAGGAGGAGGTTATTAATTTTACGTTTTTAAGTTTACCTAGAGGTTATACCTTCTAGGTGTACATCCGGCCAGAGCCAGTCCTAGAGAGATCTTGCATTCCTAGGCTGATAACGAATCGTAGGTGACGGCAATATACCAGTTGGTCCCATTGTGGCCCAGTGGAGATCTGATGCTCTTCATCTGTTTATTCACAAGGAACACATCTGAAATCCCCCTGCATGCCGCGATGCCGGGGTCCTCCGGTTCCGTCATGTCGTAAAATTTAACAAACTAACCTGGAATCTGCTGTTTAGATAAAACTTATAAATAAATACAAATACTTAAATGTACAGGAACTGCTATTTACACTAGGTACTTAATAATTGATCCAATAATAGAAAATTAAAAAGTAAAGGCTAAGAAAAACAACCACCGCTCACGACGTTTCCCGCGTTTTCAGCGCAATATTCAATTCATATTTTTTTAGTTCAATTGCCCATTCTGGGTAGGCTAAGGACCAAATCCATACAGCCACGTCTTCAGTATAGCCTGACCAGTAGGGCTATTACGTAAAAGATAGCCACCGAGTGTATAACTGAGGTTAGTTGGTAACCGAACTCAGTTGACAACTGATGAATTGATATATTTGGTATTACGTAAGCAGTGCCTATCATAGGATAGGACAGTGGCTATGCGGTGGTGGACAGTGGATATCGACCATAGATCGACACATCACTAGTGTTATTGACAGGTTATGTGGTAAAATTAAAGACCATTGCCTTTAATATGGAATGATACTTAATTAAGCAACGTTTTCAATAAGTTGGGTTATAAGTTAGCAACTTTTATTCGCGCCACATTTTTTAAAGTTTAGACTGAAAAATCATTGCGCGAGAACGTGGTTTTAAGCGGTTATTTATACGAGTAGGTACATATAGAAGAAGTTGTGGTGATAAAGGTGAGGAACTACTCGTAACTCAAATGGTTCATTCTATCACTTAGCTAAGTTAGTAATTACAAAATTTCTAGATAATATTTTTTTATGTTTTCCTATTTTAGATGGCTCCTAGGAGAAATATATCTCTTAGACAAATAATTTTATTGATTTAGTTTGCCGCAGGAAACCGGGACTTTACGTTAGGTCGCTTCACCGGTGGACTAGCCAAACCGCTCAAAAAGCATGAGAGTCCATAGCGATTCGATTAGCTGTCTCAGCACATCAGAAGCGGCTGTACTAAAACAGCAATCTGATCGATGTATTTGATTTTTTTTCTATATGACTTCATCACAGTAACGAATTTTTTATTGGGTCACTACGATAGTGAAAACAACGTGTTTGATCCTGAGCTCTTTTATTATCCTTTGTTTCTCGGCACAACCCATGCATATCCCAATAAAAAAGCTTAAGCCATAATTAGTAGGACCGCTTTATTTATTTTACAAACATAATTCGATTGCTGGCCGAGTGATATCCCTTAAACCGACCAAAATTAAATAGGTATCACAATTACTAGTAATTACGTTGTTTTTACGTACGTGTTGACTTGGTAGGTTAATAGTGACCATCACTGTTTTTCCAATAAACACTGCTCATAAGTAGTTTCTATCAATGGCCACTTGACAGCTTCGGTGATCAACGATTTTGATATCCACTGAGCTAAGATAATACGAAAATCAGTTTATCGATACATAAACAGCTGTCAAAAGTTGGACAGTGAATATGCCAGTGCCTATCAGCATATCCACCGGCGATGACGTCATTTTAGTTAGGAACCGAAGTTCGGTAATACGAAAACCATGTTATGACAGTTCTCAGTTAGACACCAAGGCATAGTGATAATCACTTTGATTGTCAAATGAGATACGTAATAGCCCTACAGCAGCCTTACCATCAGAAACAATGCAATCGCTAAACCATGATAGTTTTCTTATTTCGTACCATGACCCCGAAAATTAGCAGGCCCGCAGCGAGGAAGTTCGTTTATCCTGTCACCTTTTTTTTTGTATGAACTTTCGTACTATGACACTCGATTTAAAAACAATCTAGTGTCAGTTTGCCCGCTTTAAATGTCAGATAAGCTATTGTGAGTAGCTTTTTCAAAATTGTTATGAAAAAATCTTGTTTCATAATTAATTTTAGGATCCATTTACGAAACGTGTAATGTTAAAAATACAACGAATTAACTAATGTGAGATTTTCGGACGTGATATTGAAGAAATGTCTACGAGATGTGAACATTAATCTAATGAAGTCGGATTTCTTGGTTTTTCCGTAGAAGCCTGATGACTATTTTAAAATCCTTTTTATAAAGTGACTTCATTGTGTAATTACAGGTAAAATTGAAATTTAGGTACGTTAATTGCTATAGAACCATCATATAAGCCTGCAGTTTAGGGTTCTAAGATATGAATTTTCATTTACCTAGGCTGTAACTATCTAGGTTCTTTATGCAAGAACTTTGTTCCAAAATTATTACCGATCTAACTTGCAATCTATCCACAAATTCAAAAGTTTATTTATTGCATCAGGACAAATATCTAGCCTTAGCTAACCTACCTACCTAGACATATTAAGGTACTTCATAATGATTTTATGTATTTAATTCTTCATACGACTTTAATGGAGGATTTTATCTACCTAATGTACAAAGTTAATAAATGCTATAGAACTATTTTGTCAAATGAAAAACAAGCACAAATCATATTATATTTTCAAGCAGAATGTATATATTATATTTGGTTAAATAAAAATACTTAATGTAACAAATTATTGTATATTGTTTCAGGAAAGAAAATTTTATGGCACTAAAGTAAATACGTATAACATAACTAAAAAAAAATCAGAGAGATACAGAAACGTGTAAAATCTTGAGTTTCGCCTGTGAGAGTTCGGTAGATTCTGTAATAACGCCTTTTTTCATTTTAATAATTAAAAATAGCATAATGTTTAACATTCAGTCAGTCTTTTTAATTTTCCCCTCTCAAAATGACTACTATACACGTATATATCTCATGTGGAACGTGTTCCACATGAGATAGATAAACGCAACTTTCTTCTCCCACCAAAATTTTTTTTTAATTATCATCTGGATCGGCAAAGAAATCAAGAATAAACAGCCACGTCTAATTTAGTTCTACTTTTCTTTGTACAATAGCTCTAGTAAAAACTGGGCAAGTGCGAATCGGACTCGCGCACGAAGGGTTGCGTACCATTATCTACTTCATCTTAGTCACTTTAAGGAATTTGTAAGAATTTTGTAATTGTTACAAAATTATCCATCACCTAAGTTCTACCAATATTACTGCTAAACTAATAAAGTTATCTGAACCGCTATAGTTTTCCTTTAAAGTTTATAAAATGCACTATCATCATGATTTGTTTTAGATTTTTTAGGCCAGCAGTTAAGCATTTAGAGGGACGCGCTACTGGACCAAAAAAATTGCACTTTAAAGTTTAAAATTTCGTAAATAGAGCCATAAATCATAAAATGTTTTAGGAACCCCTAAATCATTTTAAAAGACATACTCAACGATACCCCATACGATGGGGTAGATGACGAAAAAAAATCATTCCCTATTTTTATTATTTATTTATTCTTATGTGCAAAATATATATATTTTAGGCCTCCTTACCCCATACTCCTTACTTACCTACATCTCATAAATAATTATTATCTGTGTCTCTTCGTATGACATCTCAACAATCAAACGAAATAGACATATGTGAATGTATAGCTCCATCTCGTTCTTTCATCCTGTCACCGTGAAGCCTTTTCTTAAAAGCTAATGGTACGCGTTTAAGCCATCCTAAAGCAGGATGTTTTTCGGATTGTTAGCAATTCGAAGGATAGTTATTTTGCTGATGTACGGGCCCAGAAATATATGGGACCTCGCCATATTGCGGAAAACAACAGGAACTAATTTCTTTTACTGGCAACAGAAACCACAAATCGTCATTGTCATGTCATTATTTGTCATAATGATTTGTGACAAAGAGGAAGCGTAATATAATTTTCGAGTATGTGATAAAATTATGTATTAAAAACGCCGAAAACTATTCGCTGGCGTAAAAGAAAAGTGGTTTAACATGTGTTGTAGTAATTTTCAACAAGGAAATCTGTGTAGTCAACATAATTTATTAAAATGTTTTAAGATTTAGTTGTCATATCACAATTATTGGTACATCATATAGTGCGAATAGTGAGAATTGGCTATAGATGGTAACGGAAAAAAAATATAACGATTTTGAAAAATAACATTTATATAAACTTGTTTTGAGAGTTTCATTTTCTTTGCTATAACCCAGCTTATTTATTTTACTGAAATAGTTCGAAGAAGTTTTAAAAATTACAGAAACGAAATTTTAAGAATCTTTTAACATAATAAATATTGTCATTTACAAGAACAACAGGTATTTTACTTCTAGGCGACTGTGGTTTAACAAAAATAATTCCAATTTGGTCCAAATTTCAAGGCTTATATTACATAGAGCCAATAAATTTAATAAGTATTTTATTTGCAATAACAAGACAGAACACTGTCTTGTTCTTGTATCGTAGAATCTCTTATAAGACTTAGAAATGTAACGTAAATAATAACATATAAAATGTATATTTTTAAATGTCCGGTTGCCAATCTACGCTGGTATGATTATATCAAGAGTTGTCATTTAAAGAGGATTCGTAGCGCCCTTAATTCAGGTCCCATATATTTCTGGTCAGGCTATAATTGTAACATTTATCGTTCTATTCCTCAGTATTCTTCTTTTTATACATTTACACAATCAAGGAAGTTTTGAGCGGGAATAACGAACCGGATAGGGAGCGTCTTTACCAAATATACTTATCAATTTCATCATGAGCCTTACCATCAGAAACAATGCAATCGCTAAACCAGGATAGTTCCTATAATTCGTACATGACCCCGAAAATTAGCAGGCCTGCAGCGAGAAAGTTTGTTTATCCTGTCACCTTTTTTTTGTATGCAATTTCGTACTATAACACTCCATCTGAAATCAATCTAGGGTCAGCTTGCCCGCCTTAAATGTCAGATAAGCTATCATAAAAAAGTTACCCATCGAGTAGCTTTTTTAAAATTGTTATGATTACATTTTGTTTCATAAGGTGATTTTAGGATTCATTTACGAAATGTGAAATGTTAACAATACAACGAATAAGTAATATGAGATTTTTGAATGCAAAATTGAATAAATATCTACGAGATGTGAACATTAATCTAGTGAAGCCCGATTTCTTTGATAAAGTGACTTCATTGTGTAATTACAGGTAAAATTATAACGCAGATACGTAAATTGCAATAAAACCATCATATAGGCTACACCTGCAGCCTTAGGTTCTAAGATGTGAATATTCATTTTCCTAGGCAGTAACTACCTACCTATTTTCTTTATGCGAGAACTTTGTCCCAACGAGCAGAGATTATTACTAATTAAACTTTCAATCTATCCATAAAATTCAATAGTTTAGGTATTTATTGCATCAGTACAAACCTCTTTGCTAACCTACCTACCTACACATATTTAGGTACTTCATAATAATTTTATGTATTTAATTCTTCTTGCAACTTTAGTGACGGATTTTATCTACCTAATGTATGTACCAAGTTTTTTCCTTTCTTCCTAATACTATAGAACTATTTTATTGCATGAAAAACCAGCAAAGTATATACTGTTTCCAAGTAGAATGTATTGTATGTATTGGTTGCACTATTGAAAATTACTTACCTACATTAAATATGTCAAGAAAGTTTTTATTGAAGAAAGGCTAAAAAATTAACAAGAAACACCTACCTATCTAGTTTTTGCTAGGTAGTCAGTAGGTAGGTAAATTAACAAAGCATCTATCAAATTGTTGTATATTTTTTCAGGATAAGAAAACTTATATTGCACTAAAGAAAACACATACATATAACACAACTAAATATTTTCCAGAGAGATACATAAACGTGTGAAGATATTGAGTTTCGCCTGTGAGAGTTCGGAAGATTCTGTGATATTGTCTATTTTTATTTTCATAATTAAATATAGCTTATTGTTGTACATTCAGTCAGCCTTTTTTAATTTTCCCTCTCAAAATTACTACTATACGTTTCTCATGAGATACCCATGCGGCCGCAGGTGGCGGCACCGGCAATCCTACGGGGGAGCTGGAGGTCTCAGCAGAGACATCACGGGTTGGTTATGCTCCAAGCAGGACCACCGAGACGGCAGGTACACGCACCAACCGTGACAGGGAGGAATCCTTATCGGACTCTGAACTGGCGCGTGGAGGATGGCGTACAGTTGCGAAACGAGGCGGTTCTGGTGCAAGTAGAGGTGGTAGAGTGCCAGGACAGCAACTCCAGAGGCAGGGGTGTGAGACGAAACCTGGAGGCTCTGCCAGTCAGAAGACTGACAGACCGCCAGGTGGGGGCTCCGCCAAGGCCAAAGGAAGGGGTCAGCACACAGCACCACCACAACGGAGACCCGGACCGACAAGTGGAGCGGACCACGTCAGCCGAACGGTACGGGAAACGCCGCGTGAAGGGGACTTAGGACCGTCACTCGGTCGGGACGGTGACCAAAGGGGCGTCGGCCTGCCACGCGAAGGTGCCGGTAACTCCAGGGGTGGGGCCCCGCTACCTGACACTTCATCGGCGCCCGCTCGGCCGATTCCGGGACAGGATCTGTCCAGGGATGGGCCGAACGACAAGAAACGCGGTAGGACGGGAGCCCAGAGGCGGCATGCTCAGCCTATTCTGCAAAGGCAGCAGGCTGAGGATGCCGCCTCGGGCGATCGTTCAAAGCGAGTGAGAGAGGTCAGTGATGAGGGCCCTGTGGAAACCAGTGCCAAACGCGTTAAGACATCGAGTTCTTACGCAGAGGCACTGGGGACTATCAAAATGGCGATGATCCCTGACAACTATCCCGCGACAATGCTTGAGGAAGAGATATTCGATGACATCCAGCTTGCCATTCTCGACAGGCTGGAATCGACACCGGATCCCCTTCCTCAAGTACACATGGGGTTCACTTCTAATGGGGTGATCCCCGTTTCATGCAATGGAGACCACTCCGCGAAATGGCTTGAATCCTTTAATGGCGAGACCATTAAGGGAGTCAAGCTAAAAGTGGTCATAGCCAGGGACCTTCCTAAGCCCATTAAGATGGCCTGGAAGACCAAGACGACGAAGGCAGACGTCTCGAGGCTTCTGGGTATTGTGCAGAGGATACATCCGGAAGTAAAGACTGCGAACTGGCGGGTGGTGGACACGAAGGAGGAGGGTCGCACCACTCGTCGGATCGTACTGATAGATGGAGCCTCTGCGAAATACATAGGGGCAAGAGGCTACTGCCTGAGTACTGGCATCGACCTGAGCACCTTCAAGCTTCTGGAAGAGACGGTGAGGCCTGCTGCTGCTCAGTTCGATGCAAAGAACAGCGAGGTACAGGCTGCAAATAAGGAGCCTGACACTGGCACCCAGGACCTTGCAGTTTCGGGCCCATCAGGGTTGGCGCGGGAATGTGGCGCTGAGTGCTTGCCTCTGGGGCGACCAAGTGAGGGGTCCCCAAGGTCAGAGGAGGTGCTTGGTGCCATGGACTCGCTCTACCTGGGTCATTCGTCGCCGATGGCACAGGAGGACGAAGAGGTCCTCCTATCAGACTGCTAGCAGAAATGGCGAATTTAAGGTGTGTGCAGATAAATCTACATCACTGTCGAGCTGCGAATGCCCTTCTGGCACGAGAGCTTCAATGTAATAAATACGATATTGCCCTCATTCAAGAACCTTATCTATATAAGGGGCAAGTTAAGGGTAGCCAAAAGGGAAAATTTACTACAACTGCTCTACTAATGATGTGAGGAGCTGTGTCTATGTCAAAAATGACCTCAACGCAGTTCCTCTCTTTGCTTTCTGTTCCAGGGACCTGACTACGGTCAAGGTCCATACGGGGGCGGGAGGAAAGCGGGCAGTAATATTCTCGTCAGCTTATCTCCCCTATGAAGATAAAGATCCAGTTACACCACTTTTACGGGATCTGGTGGACTCCTGCAGTCGAGAAGATGACAACCTGGTCATGGGATGTGATGCGAATGCACACCACGTGGTCTGGGGAAGCTCGGACATCAACGATAGAGGAGAGAAGTTATGGTAAGCTCTCCCCTTCAATTATTAAATTCAGGAAATAAGGCGACATTCTTCAATGCTCGTAGGGCGGAGGTGATCGACATAACCATAGCGAACAACAAAGCTGCCAAGAACATTAATAGCTGGCATGTGTCAGACGAGGTCTCCCTTTCGGACCACAAATACATATGCTTTGGGTACAGTTTGGATACGCCTATCGAAACTGTACGCATTGTACTACAACAAGGTGTCTCGATCCTGAATCCATACCTATGTAGACTTTATAGAGCTTGCATAGCATTTGGATATATACCAAAAAGGTGGGGACAAGTTAAAGTAATCTTTATTCCTTACCAGGTAAAGCAGATTATGAGGAACCAAAAGCGTTCAGACCGATCAACTTACAATCATTCCTACTAAAAACGTTGGAAAAAATGGTTGATCAGGGAAGCTGCATTGAGAAAATTTCCTCTACACGGTCTACAATGCGCTTATCAGTCCGGCAAATCAACGGAGACCGCACTTCACTATGTCACAAAAAGAGCAGAGTACGCTCTAGAACATAAGGAACTGTGCCTAGGGGCTTTTGTGGACATAGAAGGTGCCTTCGACCGCACAACATTCGAATCCATAAGAGCATCCGCGAATGAGCACGGCATATCTAAAACTATCTGCAGATGGATAGATTGCATGCTCAAAGTAAGAATAATACACTCTGAGCTAGTGGGAGAACATCTTACTTTGAAAACCACTAGAGGATGCCCCCAAGGCGGAGTCTTATCGCCTCTTTTGTGGAGCTTAGTTGTAGACTCGCTACTGGCCAGACTAAATGAAGGACCTTACTACACAGTAGGTTATGCAGATGACCTTGTAATAATGGTCAACGGAAAATTTCCGAGGACGGTATCGGAACTAATGCAAAGAGCGCTGAACATCCTTCAGAACTGGTGCGAAAGCAATCATCTGATGGTCAATCCCAGCAAAACAACAGTGGTTCCGTTTACAAGAATGATAACAATTTCTAAAGCAACAAGAGTTTTTGGAATGTGTCGAGCGGCCTATGGTAAAACATGGGGATTAAACCCAAGGATTATAAGATGAATATACACAATGATGGTGCGACCTATAATTACATATGGCAGCATTGTCTGGTGGACAAGGACAAGGCTAGTAACATGCAGAAAGGCTTTGGAAAAATTACAAAGAACTGCTTGTCTAGCGATAACGGGGGCCTTCAGAAGCACTTCAACGGCAGCAATGGAAGTAGCACTAGAACTTCCTCCGCTGCATATTGTGATAGAGACTGAGGCAAGGAAGGCACTGCAAAGACTTAAGGTCTCCCAGCTTTGGGATGCATCCAAACCTAAAACGAATCACACTCTATGGGAAGGAAATTCGGATTTGAACAGGATCCTTCAAATGGACTGTGATCGAACAAGTCCAAAATTTTACTTCCAAAGACTATACAAAGTCCACCTCCCCACAAGGGATGACTGGAAACAACGCCCACCCAAGCCGGAACCGGATAGCATAATCTGCTATACGGATGGATCCAAAATGGATAGCGGTACAGGTGCGGGAGTTTACCTAAAAAACTTCCAAGAAAGTCAATGCATGGGTGTAATGGCAACAGTTTTCCAAGCGAAAACCTATGCTATACTCTCATGTGCATTGAGGAATCTAGATCAAGGTGTGAAAAACCGCACTATCTATATTCTCAGTGTCAGTCAAGCTGCGTTAAAGGCACTGTCAAGGGCAAAAGTGAACTCAAAATTAGTCATAAATGACATTGAAGTACTTAACAGACTCGGCAAACATAATAAAATACGTTTAATATGGATACCGGGTCACACAGGTTACGAGGGTAACGAGAAAGCAGATGAATTAGCGAGATGGGGCTCATCGGCTAGACTAATTGGCCCTGAGCTTTTTATAGGATTGTCGAATGGAACAATTAACACGGTATTCAAGAACCACATAAAGGCCAAACATGCCCAGGAATGGTCCAGAATAAATGCCCTGGATCACTCTAAAGCCTTTCTTGATCTGAATGCTAGAAAATGGTACAAATACCTAATGCTTAACAGCCGCCAACACTCGAGACCTCTGCTGGGGGCATTAACTGGTCACTACGCCACAAATGAAATGCTTCTCAGAATGGGGCTAACTCAGGACGGCAGCTGCAGAGCCTGTGGGGAAGATCCAGAAGACATGAAGCACTTGATGTGTGAATGCGATGCACTGGCTAGAACCCGAATGGGTCTTCTTGGATTGGCTTACCCAGACTCGGAAGACTATGGGCTCTTCAGACCTAAAGACATAGTAAAAGGACTTGTCCTCTTTTTGTATGGAGGCTGGTTTTTTATTCTAAGATATCACCAACCACTAATAAACCTATATTTATCTTTAAGCTACATAAATATGAAACACGTAACCATAGAAATCAGAATTTTAAACGCCTCCATTTTTGAGAAAAAATATTTTTTGTAACAGGCATCATCCATTGATCATTACTTGTATTTCCTGGCTGTATGGCTATGTACCATTGCCTTTCCACTGGTGGATATATACTACTAGCAAGGATATTATATATGTTCCATAAACGAGGATTGTGCACTTTATAATTGAAAGCAAATCAAAATATATCTTGTAACCCAGATATTAAGTCGTTTTTCCCTATCATTCACTGTACGAGCTAGGCGAGAGGTGCTTAGCGGTAGCGTTTTCTCTTTCTAATGTTGCTAGGGTGAATAAATAAAATAGATTGGTAGTTTATAACCTAGATTATAAATTTTTGTTATGTTTTTATTTTATTCAGTAATATCGTGTTTCATCATAGTACAAGCAAATAAGAATTTCGTTATATATGAAACATTGATGAAACGTCATAATATAACCACTATTTAGTTATATGTAATTATATAATACTACCTATAGTAATAGTTTTACTTTTTTGATGACAACACCGAATTTTTAATATGGTGGACATATTTGTGATTTGTGAACGCGTTTTTTGACGAAATTGTTGTTTTCACCCTATTTTGCTTGATATTACTGAGAAAAATGGTAAATGTTTGCTGTGTCAAAGGCTGTAAATGTGAAGTGGGGCCTGGTAGCGGAGTATCTACGCACAGGTATGTAAAATATACTAAAATATTATGTAGGGTGACATTCTTTGTGGTGGTCAAATTACTGTGTGGTTGCCGTTGCAGTACCGGTGGGTAGATCCTTGCTTATAAAATTAAGGAAAATTGAGATCATTGCCTAGTTGATTCTAGGCAATGACCCTAATTTTCTTAGAACCCCGCCTAGAATTAATTTACGAAATATCTAAAATAGCTATGTTTAAATTACAGATTTCCTACAAACTCGGAATTAAGAAGGAAATGGTTGGAAGTTGTGCCTGGAAAAGTAACTAAAACTGCTGTTGTTTGCAGCCAACACTTTAAATCTGATGATTTCACTACAGGTGGCTTATTGAGAAGAAAACTAAAACCAGATGCTATACCGTCTATTTTTCCACTTGTAAGTGACAAATTATTTGCTATCTATTTAAAGCATAAAAGATGTTTTATGTCAAAAAACTATTTTCATAAACTATATATGTACCAAATAGGTAACTCTGGAAAGAATGTAAACAAACCCAAAACTGTTCACTAGAGATGTAGTCGTCACTCGTCTCAAAGAGATAGATAGATAGATAGAACTTTATTTGCATGAACACATGGTATGTACAGTTATTACAAAAAGTTACATTAATGTTCTACATGGTTCGCCTAATTCAAGGCATGCATAATATTTACACATAGGTAGGTAAAATAAGTTAATTGTCAAATTGTACTAAATATAAAGAAGAATCTGTGTATTGTGTTTAAGGGATCGTATCATTCCTTGCTATCTAAGAATTCTTTGACGGTATAAAAGCTTTTGTCAAGTAACCAAGTTTTTAGACACTTTTTAAATTTTCTTATAGGTAAGGTTTTAAATTTATCTGGGGTTTTATTAAATATTTTTACTGACATAGTGTAACAGTTATTCAGGAATCGAGTAGTTTTAGGAACAGTACCTACTACTAGCCTGTTGGGGTATCTAAGATCTCTTTGTGTATGGTCTCTTACTTTCTCAAAGAGGTGCTGATTCTCTTTTACAAAAATGGCTACTTCTAAAACATACAGACATGGCAACGGTAGAATTTTTAGAAGTTTGAATAAAGGTCTGCATGATTCATCCGGAGCCACACCACATATAGCTCGAATACATTTTTTTTGGGCTATGAATGCTCTGTTCCTGTCTGTGCTGTTTCCCCAAATGATGATACCGTAGCGAAGAGCCGATTCTACATAAGCAAAATTTTGTACAGTGCGTATGTGAAACTGTTCATTTTTTTAGTTATTTTTTCAATATGCGCTTTCCAGTTTAACTGATCGTCCAGAACTAATCCTAAGAATGTAACATTATTTTGATTGTAAAGAAATTGTCCATTGTGATTAATACTTAATAATTCGTCATGTCTATTGAAGTTAATGTAATTAGTTTTATTTAGATTTACTTGTAGATTATTATCATTTAGCCATGTCAATATTGATTTTAACTCATTTGAGATTTCATTCTTATGTTCGCCTACTAATTTATTTTTTTCAGTCTTAACTATTATTGTTACGTCGTCTGCGAACAGAACAGTCTTATTTTTCACAGCAAGTGGGAGATCATTTATATAGATAAGAAATAGCAAAGGTCCTAATACACTTCCCTGTGGTATGCCTTTATCTAAATGTCTGCATTCTGATTTAAATGTCTCTACATTTTTTTTAGAGTTAAGTTGCTCTATTTCTACGCATTGCGTCCTATTGTCCAGGTATGAACCAATTAACTTGAGTCCGTTTCCTCGGACCCCATATGTTTCAAATTTTTTCAGCAAGCCTTTATGCGGAACAAGCTCGAATGCCTTTTTCATGTCGAGAAAGAGTGCTGTTGTGAAATGATTATCGTTTAAGTGTTGAAGTATATCGTTTACAAGAGTGAAGGCAGCTAGATTAGTGGACTTTTTTTTCTGAAAGCCAAACTGGTCTTTATAGATAACTTTATAAGTATCAAAAAATGATGTAAGTTTCATATGAATAACCTTCTCATAAATTTTTGAAAACACTGATAATAACGTTATCGGGCGGTAGTTTCCAATGTCCGTTTTGTTGCCCTTTTTATGGAGAGGTTTAACGATAGCATGTTTAAGCCTCGATGGGAATACACCGGTTTCTAACGATAGGTTTATTAGAAAGACCAAAACCCTTAGAATTGGCTCTCTGCACTTTTTTATTATTTTTGTATTTATGCCATCAAAACCTTCACTGTTTGTGCTCTTTAGAGACATGATAATTTTATTTAAGTCATTTTGATTTATGGGTGTTAAAAATATAGAATTATTTAATTTAATTATATTATCTAAAATTTTTATGTCAGGATTAGTATTATTGATGTCAATGAAGTAGTTATTAATTTTATTTGCAATAGTCAATGGGTCCATTATCTCATTACCGTCAATAGCAATTCTATTTAAGAAGCGATTTGTGTCTAACTGACATATTTCCCCCTTAACAACTGCCCATGTAGCTCTACATTTGTTGTCACTGTTTATTACAAATTTATTGTTTTGTGCCTTTTTTGCATAAAGTGTACATTTTTTAAATAACTTTGTATATAATTTGTAGTTTTGTTTGTCTTTGTCTTTATGTGTTTTTTTTGCGTAATATGTGTTTTTTAGAGTAGAGTAAGAGTGACATTATATGAATGCTTCGTAAGAAAATTTATTTAAGTGTGAATGATCACCATACTGCCGCTATTATTCTTGGGATGGAAGTAATTAAGTGAAAAGAAATTAGGAGAATGTTTTTGGTTTCTTTACATTCTTTTATAGTTAGGTTGCTATATACTTTGACGAGTGAATTGGTGACAGAAAACCTTTTTTATATTTTAAATATCCATGATTTCTTGAAAAAAGTATTTCTAGATCTTTTGTCAGCGAGTTTACTGAACTAGTTTTTTTTTACAGGTAGTTCCCAAGGATAAACTTGTTATACTGAGTAATATAACATTAGTAGAACCTCAGCCATCGACATCAACTGATAATTATGCACCCCCACTCAAGAAATTCAAAACTGAAAAAGAAACGAGCACATCTACACAAACATCTGAGAAAATGACCTGTGATACACCACGGAAAAAAAAACGTCGTCGTGATATCAAAATACTATCTCAAAGATTAAAAAGACGTGAGACTAAAATATGTAATTTGCAGTCCATACTTAATATCGTACCCTTATTGCAAAAACCAACTATCTGCATTTTTTTACCAAAAATGAGTTAAATACACCAATCGATTCGTCTCTTCGCGATATAGCTACGGGTAAAACCCATTACCTGCTACGACGATTCGTTACAAATATAGGTAAAGGAAAAAGCAACTAATCTATAAGTTTAATTAAATTATCTCCATAAAAAAAATAGTAAAATCATTTAATACTTAAAAATTTGTAAACGAATGGCACAAAAACCATATTTTGTATTATAACAGGTTTTAGATGTAGTTGCTTAATTTACATTATGCCAAGATTATTCTGTTAATACATATTAACCTGCGATAACTAGTTTTAGCTCTTATTAATGAACTAGAAATTGCTGATGTATCTACCAGTAAATCAAACTAAACAGCTATAGTTGTTTTTTGCCGAAAATAAAATACATTAATCTGCTTATAATTTTAAGTCTAAATGATAAGAGGGTTGGTCACAAGGTTTCTATTCGAAGCGAACTATCTACTAGTTATTTTAGTAAAAGGAAAGCTACTAACCTGCAAATAATCAAAATTATCTCCATAAAAAATAAAGTATCTCATATAATTCTTAAAAATTTGCAAACGTATAGCACAAAAACCATATTATTTTGTATTATAACACGTTTTAGATGAAGTTTCTTAACTTGTAATACGCTAGGATTATTCTGTTAATACATAATAGTGTAATAAAGAAAAACAAAATGACAAGGAAAGGGCGGAAAAAGAAGCAAATTTTTTGACAGTGACCTTTGATTTGCAAGCGATATTGCAAATCCCAAGTACTGATGTTGGTCTTCTTTACTACACGAGAAAGTTGACTCTGTATAATTTGACAGTATACGAAAACGCTATACCCAATGAAGCATACTGTTTTGTATGGAATGTGGTGCATGGAAAAAAAGGTAGTGCTGAAATTGGAATGATTTTACATCATTATTTAACTACATGTGTGCCAAAGGAGATAAAAGAAGTCAGCTTATTTTCCGATACGTGTGGCGGCCAAAATCGTAATCAGTATATTGCCGCCATACTGTTATGGATCATGATGCAGGAGGACACAAACCTGGATATTATAGAACATAAGTTCCTCGAATCCGGTCACAGCTACATGGAAGCTGATTCCATGCACAGCGCCATAGAATCATCAAAAAAAAATGTGACATTTATTGCATGTCTGACTGGATAAGAGTTTTTAAACGTGCTAGGTCCAAAAAGGTTTATAAACATGATGGTAAGAAAGTTACAAAGAATCCCTACCATGTTAAAGAATTTAAATTCAATGACTAAAGATTTAAAAGCGTTAGCAGATGCAATTATCATAAATAAAAATATAAATACGGAAGGTGAAAAAGTGAACTGGCTCAAGATTAAACGAATGAAGTACCTGAAAGGAGATACTAAGATTTACTACAACTATAACATGTCTAAGGAGTTCATGACATTGGATGTTACTGCATCAACGAAAACCGACAAGGTCAAAATTACGACAACTCCATCATCTTATCCAACCCATGGTTATGGGACCAGAAATAAACAGAGGACCAGTAACAAAGAACAAGAAGATGTTTCAGAATTATCTCTGCAGCCCACCAGTTCCAGAGTTATCTTTCCACCCCTACAACAACTGTACAGCAGACCTCTACCTATAACGGTAGCAAAAAAAAAGGACCTTATAAATCTGTGCACTAAAGGGGTGATACCGGAGGAATTTCATGGTTGGTTCCAATCTCTGGCTACTGAAGCTAGCTGTGTCGATAGATTGCCAGATGCAACTCTCTCCGATACATCATCAGAAGAATGATTTTTAATTTTAATGATTATTAATGTTACTTGTACTAATTTTAATTCACTTATTATATTAATTATTAAAATGCTTTGTTTATATTACTTAATACGTACAAAAGGTACTGTTTAACTCAGTATTTTGTACAGATTAGAAAATAAAACCTGCAGATAATAGATAAAGATGTAATTTATATTCAGGCAAAACCAGCTAATGATATTCTTTTTATTTCTGTACTGGCAATAGCGGTACTAAATCGGTTTTTGTCTTGAAGATTATAATAATTTAATATAAGAGAATGAATTAAAACTGCCCGTAGAGCTACCAGAATAGTGATTTTGGAAATACGGTAGTTTCGCTACATTCAGGCAAAACCAACTAAATGAGCTCGTTACCGGTTATTTCCTGATTTTTCTATAAAATCTAGTCAGTTTTCTTCAATTATTATCCTACTTAATGAAACTAGAATAATTGCTTATTTATAAATAACCATTAATATATAAAATAAACGTTACTATAATATATTTTTGTGTCGTCAAACTTTCAAGTGCTTAAATCTCAAAAACATTTTGGTTAAATTTTGGTGCAGATAATTGGTTTTTGCAATAAGGGTACGATATGATAAAAAAGAAATGCGACAACTTTGATGAAGTAAGACATATCGTACAACTTAATTTTAAAAATATTCCAGACAAACTTAGTACCAAACAGTCAAGTCATGGTAGAAGATACAGTGACGACGTAAAATCTTTTGCCTTGTCTATTTATTATTATTCAGGAAAGGCTTACCAGTGTTTAAGGGAACGTATGTGTCTGCCTCATCCAGCTACTTTGCGTAGAATATTAGCAACACATAATTGCAATGTTGGATTTATGTCAGAAGTTATGAATTTTCTCAAAGAAAAAGCTTCATCGGGAAACACTTTAGCTAATGTTTGCTTAGTGTTTGATTCCATGCACATTAAATCAGAAAAAGTCTATGAAGCTTCAAAAGGTAGATATTGGGGTAGGATTGATTATGGTGGTGTACTTACAGATGATGCAGAAAAATTGGCAACTGAAGTATTAGTATTTCAAATAATTTCTTTAAAAGAAAAGTTTAAGTGCCCAGTAGCGTATTTTTTTATTGATAAAATTTCGGCTCATTTGCAAGCGCAATTGATTTTAACAGCGATTCGTATGTTAGCGGACATTAATGTTAATGTTAGGTGTTTGACAGCAGATGGGGCCAATGTAAACAAAACTACTTTTCAAATTTTGGGTTGTAGTTTTGAATTTCCAGAAATAAAAACTTGGTTCAAACACCCAACTAAGGGCATAAGAATTCATTGTTTATTAGATCCAGTACACATGATTAAACTAGCAAGAAACTTGTTTGCTGAAACTTGTGTGACCTCGGACAAAGGACGTGTAGACTTTAAATTTATAAAATTATTACACGAACTTCAAGAAAAAGAAAGTCTTAAACTGGCGAACAAAATAACAAAAACGCATGTCAATTTTTATGGCAAAAAAATGAATGTCAGATTGGCTGTCCAAGTATTGAGCAGTTCTGTTGCAAATGCTATAGAATTTTTGTCTAGTTCTGGAAATCCTGATTTTCATGGTTCTGAAGCAACTGTTGAATACTTGAGGTACTTAGATCGCATTTTCGATATGTTTAATTGTAAAAATCCTTTTGGCACGGGATATGAATCTCCTTTACGAAGAGAGAATAAGCATTATTGGCTAGATATATTCAAAGACACTCGAGAGTATTTGAGTCACCTAAAAGTTGATGGACAAGACGTATTAACTCATAGACGTAAAACGCCAATTTTAGGTCTTATTGCAGATACTTTTAGTTTTGCTCATCTAGCGGAGGATCTTTTTGAAGAAAACGCCTTGAATTATTTGTTAACATACAAATGCTCTCAAGATCATCTAGAGATGTTTTTTTCCTGTGTGAGAGCAAGGGGAGGTGCAAACGATAACCCGAACGCCCTTAATTTTATGTATATTATGAGAAAACTATTATTCCGAAACAGTGTAAGACCTAGCATTAATGCGAACTGCAGTGACACTGATTTCGAAATTTCGCCAATCTTGGAATTCAGAAGTAATAAAAGGTTGCAAAAATCGGATTTTCAAAGGGGCAATGCAGGCGATGAGGATCAAGATGGAGAAAATCAAGTAAAAACATTGTTGGAACAAGCAGAAGGCATTCATTTGTCATATTACAAAAACAATATTTTGTATTATATATCTGGCTACATTGTTAACAAAATGCTGGATAAAACTACATGTGAACATTGCCGATCTGCTTTGCTAGTAAAGCGGCAACATAAAGATCACAATTACGTCATAGATGTTTGCGAATTTTCATCATTTACTACATTTGTTGATAGAGGCAAGTTGAAGCATGCGTCAAAACTTGTGTATGAAATAGTGAAATTTGCTGAGACACTCATCATGGCGTCATTAGAAAAGACATGGGAAAATTTGTACAGAGACAGATTGTTAATTATAATAAATCAACATTTCTATTCAAAGTTAACTCAATTATTCAATCCGTCGCACCCAATTTCTTCGCAGCAATGTGAAAATAGACATGAAATGGAAATAATTAAGTGTATAGCCAAGAAATACATAGATTTAAGGTTAAGAAGTCATGGCAAAAATAAAACTCTTGAAATTATGGGTTCACGTGTCACTATGAGACAAAAGCTCCGGAAAACTATATTATTTAGTAATGTTTAAATTGTGAATAAAACGTTTCGTTATGTTTTAGTATAGAGTATTTTTATTTTATTGATTAAGTACCCAACTTCCGACCTAATTATTCTCTAATAAACCTTATCTCGAAGAAGATATGATACCTAAATATTTTTTATTTTACATTAATCCCATGTTTTGAAGGCTACTTATAAATTGTTTAAATAAACACTCATCATCATCAGCCAATTGACGTCCACTGCTGGGCATAGGCCTCTCCCATGGCTCTCCAAAGCATCCGATCCATTGCTGCCCGCATCCACCGGTTTCCAGCGACCTTAACCAAATCGCCGCTCCACCTTGTGGGGGGCCTGCCCACGCAGCGTAGGCCAGTGCACGGTCGCCAACGAAGAACCTTTCGCCCCATCGGCCATCGGCTCTTCTCACTATGTGCCCCACCTAAGTCCACTTCAACCGAGCTATTCTGTGAGCAATGCCTGTTACTCGGGTTCTTCTGCGGATCTCATAGTTTCGAATTCGATCGCGCAGTGAAACTCCTAACATAGCTCGCTCCATCGCTCATTGAGTGATCTTGAGCCTTCTTATGAGGCCCATAGTCAGGGACCAGGTCTCGCTTCCATATGTCATCACTGGCAACACACACTGGTTAAAAACCTTTGTCTTCAGACACTGAGGTATTTTGGAACCAAAAATATGTCGCAGTTTCCCGAACACCGCCCAGCCTAATTGGATTCGACGAGTGATCTCTTTCTCGAAGTTGGACTTACCTAACTGAACTGTTTGTCCTAAGTAAACATATTGGTCGACAACCTCTAGATCAGAGCCTCCAACTTTAATAGGAGTAGGTGCTACATGAGAGTTCACCATTATTTTGGTATTGCCCATGTTCATTTTAAGACTTACTCAATTGGAAGCTCTGTTAAGATCATCAAGCATTTTGCTCAAATCTTCAGCGGTCTCAATGTATTTAAATAAATAATATGAGAAGAAAAATTTGTCTGCGAGCGGAATCTGCCCCCCTACCGGCTATGATGTCGACGGCCGTCGATATCATTTTCAACCTCGATTTTCACGGTAATCTTAAATGATTTTGAAATAATTTTTTCGGAAACGCCATCGATTATCGATCTCAACGGCGATTATAATGAAAAATTCTTAAAAATCCTTTAAGATTACCGTGAAAATCGAGGTTGAAAATGATATCGACGGCCGTCGACATCATAGCCGGTAGCTCCCCTGAACCTGCGTGTCGCTGGTCTTACCAACTGAGCCATCGTAGTTCATCGGCCCGCTGCGAAATTTCTCCTCTCTTTCAACTTATCTTTTTATTTTACGGATCGTCGCAGCTCGTGGGTTCAAATCCCGCTCGCGGACTAATCTTTCTTCTTATATTATTTATTTAAATTTTTTTTAGATATGATACTTACCTACTTTTTGTACCGACTACCTAGAAAGCAGAATGTAAACGAAATCCAGGCCGGCGAAATTTTGGTATAGTTAGTAGTTTTATTACTTTTTCAGTCATGTCATTACGGTGACTGCGAAGCCCAGCAACCACCAAGCCTCTATTGAAAAAAGTGAGGCTTGCATTATTGAGTTATACACCACGTTTACTTACCCCTATCAAAGTTTACCTGGATTTTCCCACAGACATGTAATATTATTAACAGGATTTTCCTAACTAAACAACTATTATGGTTACCCTACTAGAAAGAGACAATGCTACCGATAACTCACCTCTCTCTCGGCTCGCTTTTTTTGGCAAGTGCGCAATCCTGTTTATTATTTAAAATCCTTGACTACTAGGTACTGACACAGATTATATAGATTATTTAATAAGTACTACTGTCAATGAAATGTCAATTTTGTTGTCAATTTTTTTTTCCATGCGTTAATTGGTATAAGCGAAGGTGCGGTTTATGTACAGACAAAGAGGAAAATTAATTTCAATTTTTCTCTAAATCGGAGGCCTTAATAAATATATTAATTATGCAGAAAGGCTAGTTTTTGTGAATTCTTTAATATAATATTTAGTTTATTCTGGTTAGAAATATTGACGAATAAAAAACCACTAATGGACAAGTCTTTTATAAAGGAAGTCTTTAAGGAACACTGAAGAGTAAATGTATAAAGGAGTCACAAAAGATCCTAGTGGGTCGAGGTGCTCCGTGGGTTGATGCCCATGGCCCCTATAAAGATAAAATAAGATTCTCATGAGATAGATATACGTTCTTCTCCCTCTTAAATATATTTTTTTCATCCACCTTCTAGGTCGGCAAAGAAATCAAGAATAAACAGCCACGACTAATTTAGTTCTACTTTCTTCTTTTTTACAATAGCTCTAGTAAAAACCGGCCAAATGCGAGTCGGACTCGCGCACGAAGGGTTCCGTACCATTATCTACTTCATCTTAGTGACTTTCAAGAATTTGTAAGAATTTTGTAATTGGTACAACATTATTCAACACCTAAGTTCTACCAATATTACTGCTAAACAAATAGAGTTATCTTAACCGCTATAGTTTTCCTTTAAAGTTTATGAAATGCACAATACTCAACGATACCTCACACGATGGGGTAGATGACGAAAAACAAAATCATTCTCTATTTGTATTAACCCCGGACGCAAAAACGACGGGGTGTTATAAGTTTGACGTGTCTGTGTGTGTGTGTGTGTGTGTCTGTCTGTGGCATCGTAGCTCCCAAACGGATGAACCGATTTTGATTTAGTTTTTTTGGTTTCAATGATTAATTTGTCGGGAGTGTTCTTAGCTGTGTTTGATGAAAATCGGTTCAAGATGGCCGCCGTAACAAAATGGCGGATAACATATATTTTTTAAACTCCTTCAATATGGGTATCAAATAAAAGGGCTTGACTAGTAGATTACTATACACTATAACAAATTTCAAATCCATGATGGCCGCTGTAACAAAATGGCGGATAACATACTTTTTTAAACTCCTTCAATATGGGTATCAAATGAAAGGGCCTGACTAGTAGAATACTATACACTATGACAAATTTCAAATCCAAGATGGCCGTCGCAACAAAATGGCGGATTACATCTTTTTCAAACCCCCTTAATATGAGTATCCAATGAAAGGGCAATTTCAAATCCAAGATGGTAGCTATCACAAAATTGCGAATTGCATTTTATTTCAAAGTTTATCTTCTTACTTTTCCTCAACTATTTTATAATAATAGTAATTATTTATTATTGATTAAAAACCTGATGAAAAACCACATTACTTAGAAATTTAAAACGCAAGAGAATAATTAAATTGAAATTTAAAAATTGGAAGTCCCCTACAAAAAGCATGAAATAAAAAAATAAAAAAAAATTTAAAAACCCCCGACACAAAATAATAGATGCACATAAAAATCTTAAAACAAGGTTTAATAACTATGGAATTATAGCTAGATACAATACAGTTGGTTTAAATAGACCCCCTATAACAAGCAAAAAATAAAACTGAAATTTTGACCCTACACAAATTTTAATACTAATGTTGTCGCATCGGGGGACCGCACTAATATTAGACCTTGCGCGCCGTCCACCAAAATTCGCGCGAGTCGCGTTCGGGAAGCAAAGCTATTTAAATAAATGGATTGAGGACCTATACAAAAACTTTATAATATATGTAACGTAACTATATACTTTAACACAAAGTGAGTCTAATATTAGTGCGGTCCCCCGACGCGACAACATTAGTATTAAAATTTGTGTACTTACGTAGGGTCAAAATTTCAGTTTTATTTTTTGCTTTTTATAGGGTTTCTTTTAGGATTTTTATGTGCATCTATTATTTTGTGTCGGGGGTTTTTATTTTTTTTATTTTTACTTATTTATTCTTAAGTGCAAAAAATATATATTTTAGACCTCCTTACTTCATACTCCTTACTTACCTATATCTAATAAATAATTATTATGTGTCTCTGCGTTTGACATCTTAACAATCGAACGAAATAGACATATGTCAATGTATAGCTCCATCTCGCTCTTTCATCCTGTCACCGTAAGGCCTTTTCATCAGAGCTCATGGTACGAGTTTTAGCCATCCTAAAGCAGGATGTTTATCGGGTTGTTAGCATTTCGAAGGATAGTTATTTTGCTGATAGTACGGGCCCAGTTGTTAGTTGAGTTCGGTTACCAACTAACCTCAGTTATACAGTAGGTGGCTGCCCTATCTTTTACGTAAAGAGGCTAGTAGGGCTATTACGTAAATGAAAAAGTCCGAAAACCGCGAATTTGTAAATACATCGTAGAAAAAAAAAATGTTTGTATGGAACCCACAGAGTACTTTTATGGAACCCTCAGTGCGCCAGTCCGACTCGCACTTGCCGGTTATTTCATATCTTCTTGCCAGAAATGAAGCAAATGACTTCAGAACAAAAACGAAACTTTAAAATGGAGGTATTATGCACTTTAGCAACCCAAATATTAGAATCAAATAGTAACATTGAAGAGCGATAGCATTTTTTATACTCAATGAAGCAGATATGTGATTATGCCTTTAAATGTACAGTGCCGAGTGCATTTGTTAGTTACGTTAAGTTACTTAGTAAAATTTTTGAACTAAAGTAATTTTAGAAATATTATTGATTGTAAAACATTTTGTTAGTTGATATAAAAAAGAAACTAACAACGATGTTTTGTAAACATTTTATTCAGAACATCACAAATATTTTCACATAATTCATTAAAAGCAGCGACAAGTAAAGTTAGTTAAAACTTCAGTGCACAGTATAAAGTTTGAAAACTGTTCTATTAGTATTTCACGAACTAAAGGAACCATCACATGATTATTGTCATACAAGTGTCGTGCAATAATTTATTGCGCATATTTAGTACATTGTCCATGAAATGAAGGTGCTAATATATTTTTAAGTTTAATAAATATTGGATAAAAGCAATTTAATATACATAGAAGAATACATATTTTTTTGTAGGTAAATACAGTCGCCCAAAGAGTACACTTTAACATACACACTGTGTAGGAGAAACTTACTTAAAACTAACAGGATCATTTTTAAAGCATTTTATGTTTAGTTTCGTGGTTAAAGAAAGCCTGATCTAATCTATTGACTGCAGCGATTGGCTTGGCCACAATTACAGCTTCTAATTGACAGATGTTTTAGTAACATACATAGGTAAACATACCCATCACGTTAACGTAATCAGTAGGCTCAATTCCAATGCGCCCTGTGGGTGGTGGGTCTAAGATTAAATTTAGGTTCAATCTCTCTCTTTCTCTGCCAAACAAACGAAAAGAGACAGACTATAATAATTTAGAAACGTCAGACTAAACAGCTGTCTGTTGTGTCTGTGTTGCTAAGAAATTAGAGAACCCATGGACAATTTTAGAGGGATCATTCGATGACGTCTAAAGTTTTTTTTAAATGCTAAATAAATGAAAAAAAAGACCAAAACACGCAAAAACTTGTACAAATACGTTTGAAACCGCATCACTTAATTTGACGTTTCTAAATTATTGTAGTCTGTCTTAGTTTGTTTCATAGAGAAAGAGAGACTGATCCTAAATTTGGACAGGGCGCATTGGAATTGTGCAACAGTGTTGTTTTATCATCGTACAGCAAACAGGCCGTTAGTTTTAAATAAAAAAAAGCGATTAATTTTTTTTTATTAGTGATTTGTATGTGTACGTGCTTTTTCAAACGCGAGACAGTTGTTGCGTATAATAGTAGGCTATAAAAGAAGGCGTTACTCAGCGTTTTAACTATAACCCAGTCAAAGACTAGGTACCTCATTTTAAATTATATTATAAATAATCTTGTACAAAATAGCGTTTAACCGATATTTGATCCTGTAATATTAAGTAGGTAGTAAGTAAAAAATTGTGTGTCAGAACAGTGTTAGTGGTAACTTTTTTACAGTTAAAATTATTGTGGAATATCATTATCAATACTACTTTCTAAACTTAATTTTATTTTTAAGGATACTGGGAAACATGTTTGTTTATGTATATTTTACGATCGTTCCTGGGAGCACCTTTTAAATTAATTATTGATTACGATTTTACATGATTTATCTAATTTTCTTAGTAAATATATATTAAATCTTGAGCCCTTGATAGGCAATCTGTAACTGGCAGAAACCATTGTCTTGTATAACACAATGGGTCCGTAAAAATTAAATCTATATGACCGATAATTCTTTTCGGAATGAGTTTTTGTAATACATAAGCCAAATTTAAAATCTAAAAAGTCTAAAACCTAATAAAATTAATATCCTCAAACGTTTATCGACGTTGGGTTTCCTCTACTCGCTTAGTTAGTTAGTTCTTTGAGACATGATACTTACACTGAAAACACTTATTTACGTTGACATAAAATTTATTAACCTCTAACTGGACTAGCTCCTTCATTATACCTAATTTAAATAGATAGCCTAACATGGATCTAATAAAATTACACAAGATCTAACAAAAAAACTAAAGGAACATAAAATCGGCTGTCTCGTTTATTAATTTGGATTAGGTAAGTAATATTAGGTAATTAATATTATGACACGTTTGACGTTTTAAAAAAAAATAGCTGCTTTACATGATTTTAACAACAACAAGATACTAAGGTGTGTCTCCTAAAACCTTACACAAATAATAAATAATAATCAATTGGATATATTAAAATCTAACAAGTTTGCTTTTAGATCCATGTATAAATTATTAAAAGTCTTAAATATAACTTAAAAATACATTAAAAACCTATGTATAAATATCGGTAAAAGTAAATCAGAACAACTAAGCGTAAAACGGGCTTTGTGCGGTTGATAAAATTCGCTGTTTTTAAATCTTAGCACATATTGTTGTCACTTAACGAACAGATTTTGTACTTTGGACTTTATTGCTAAATATAGGATAATTAATGGTTAAGGCCACTCTCTTAAACCTATATACGTCTAGGAATGATAACTATCCAATTCAGTATTTAATTGAACACACATAGGACGTTTTTCGAGACCTAACGCGCACTGCACTGTTTAAACACAACATGTATTCGAAAAAATATTGTCACCACTTAAGATAGATTGCTCATGTTAATTAAAGTCACTATCAAATTAAGCAGATAAAACTTTGATGTGCCTACATAAATACTGAGGTTAATATGTGTTTTAAAACGATTAAGAGCGTTTCTACTCGTTCCTTGACAATCGATTGACGCTTAATTATAAATCTGTTGGTGTCATTAACTAAAGATTTTGAGGCGGGAGAATTTATATAATTTAAGTTTAGCACTGCTTATGTAGAAAAACAATTAAACGAAAAATATGGATCGTATCAAAAGTGGCGACATCATCACAATATAAAATCAATTCCTCAACGTTGAATCGTTCGCTACGTCTCACTCTTTGATGCTGTCATCGGTGGCCCTTCTAATGTCTGACAGCGGGTTTCCGTGGACGCGGAATCTATAGACACAGGTGTACGTGGGGTTGCCATGGTTGCTCTCGACTCTAAGCTCAACGATATCGAAGGCGACCGGGTATTCGGTGCCGCCGATGTTCGTCGTCTTTGGGTACTTCACAGGGAAGTACTGTATCGCTGTGCCGTTTGCGTCGTACATATAGTCGCCGAATAAGTGAGGCTCTGGGTCCATTTCGCCGTGGAGACCCTGGTGAGAGAACATTTATGCTGCGTCTATGAGTGAAACTATACTCGCTGAATTACAGGTTTCAAGCGATTGGAGAAAAGCTTTACGAGGAAGAATGGTGGAAGGTACACGGCCGCACGTCAGACCATACATGTTGACCTTGAGACCACCTCTATTCTCTACGTGATAAAAGCTGTTTTGGTTGTTCAAATGTATCACAGCCAAGATGCCATCTTTCTACAGCTAACTTCGCTATCTAAATATCAAAATAGGTATTCAAAAATCACGTGACGTTTTGATGGCTTATGTCAGTTTCATACATTTTGTTAGCGATAGCGATATTACGTTTCAGACTAGATTACATCTTGTCTATGGGCCCTGACGTGCTACCGAGTGTACTTAATCTAGACTACATAAGATCTTAACATAAGCTTTGAACAGGCCATAACATTATAAATGCACAAGCAGCGGGTCAGTCAGCACACAAACATAATATCCTTAATTTAATATTATTAATATAAGTACGCGTATTCAGCCACAGTTATCATAGACACAAGCAATAAGTTATAGAGGAAAATAATGTTAAACAGTAACAAGAAAAGAAAGCCCAAGCCATACATCGTGGAAATCCATTACGACCAAATCTTTAAATGGTTGTTAGTAGAGGGCCTAAGAAGTCTATTTTGATAACTTTTAACCTTTTTTTTAAATGTAATTTTTGAGTCTAACAGAACAACTATACAAAATAATCGAGCACGCAATGTATTATACATATGTACAGTCGACCAAATTGAATCATGACCCACCTTATGGTCATTTTTCTACTGTCATTCTATACAAGTAAGTTGAAATTCGCTTGAACATACATTTCCTAGAAACGAACGTGTTATCATTTTATTAGACACTGACAGTCACTGACAAGGCAATGGTCGCTATCTGTACGAATAAGTTTGTATAAAAATCGGCGAGAACTTCATTTCATGTGGGTAAGGGTTGCAATGCAACACACAAGTAGGTAGGTAGATATTCGGGATTCGGCACAGCCGGGCGCCAAGTCTGTATTGGGAACCAGTTTCTTTTATAAAAATTCCACTGGAACTTGTGTTTGCCATGATGAAATAAAACTATACTTAGTTGAAGAAAATAATATTTATTTTAAGTATATATTTAACAAGTGGCATTAAATTGGTAAAGTGAAAAGTAACCCGATTAGACGACAAATGTTCCCCAATCCAAACACCACAAATTTTCATCTGGGGACCTAGACGGCCATGGAATAAGAGTGAATGCATCTTCGTGCTGGGTAAACCAATTCAAGACAATTCTGGCAGTATGCACTGGACAGTTATCATGAACAAAGGAGAATACTGGCACTTCTTGACGCAAGTAAACTGTTCGCAAAGTCGGTAACATTGATTCTTCCAATAAATTGACATAGTTTATAGAGGTATGACGAGGAGAAATTTGAACAAGTTTTCCGACACTTCCGGCATCCATCCAGGCACACATGTTAGCTGAAATTCAGCTAATTAATTGGTTGGGCACAACGTGATCCTCTTTGTATCGCGTGTTATCGTAACGCCACGAAGTTAAGCGACCATGTTGAGAAGAGCGAAATGATTTCTTGTCTGTAAATATGTTATCCATAATAGTGTTGCATTTCCGTTCTCTTCCGTTCCGTTCTTAATTCGACGAACGCCATGAATATGTCGTCGTCTGTCTTCGAGGGTACCCTCTTTAGCATGCCGACCTGGATCAGCAGGTTCTGACTGTGTTCCGACTTATTATTAGCTGTTTGTTCTGCCAAATTGGCCATTATACGATTTGTTTGTAGATATTGACTTAGGTTTTTATACAATTTCAGACTTACTAGGTATACTTGACATTTGACACACGTTTTTTATTTTTTAAATTATAATACATTTTTCTTCGTAGTGAAAAGAGTTTGGATTATGGACTTATTTTAAATTTATATTAAGACTGGTTTATCTAAAACATGTCTAGTGCAGTGATAATAAAGGTTAAACTTGCATAGATCTCTGACCCGTTATGACGCATTTTTATTCATATTTAAAACGTACTATGTGTAACATGCATGACAGCGAAGAAAACCTTATTACATTTATGAATGCAAAGGAATAATCGGCAAAGTGGGTCATGATTCAATTTGCTCGACTGTACATCCAAACATAAGGTGAAACGTCATATCATGACAATTCAACATAGGTCAAAAATAGGTTGGATGCAATACGATGCTGCTCGGTCGTAATTTAATGATTTAACTTTTATATTCATTTACCTATTTCACTAAATTGCCGTCTCACACGATTTATACGGTCGGGAACCTTGTCTGGGTTCATTAATTGCCCGTATTGAATTCATACGCGATATACAATGACAGAAAAAAAACCCAATCGGTAGAAAAACCGAGCGACAAAGCAAGCAAGCGAGCCACCAAAAAGGCAATTAAACGTCATGCACATCAAGGCTAACACTGCGGTATCTTATGTAATTGTTATAGGGGTGGATATACAACAAAAATGTGAAGTCTAATGTGCAGGCAACTGTACAATGGTGATAGTGATTACTCACGTATACGGAGAAGTTCTTCGGTGCCGACTCGATCTTGCCGTCGACCGCTAGTAACCGCGACATGTGCTCCAGGGAGAAGCCAGTTACCTCGATGATTGCATAAGTGCGGATTACTGTAATGGAGAGATATTTACGTTAAATACACATCATTTGCTTGCTCGTAGTCAGCACACTGGGTACTATTCACGAGATCCCAATTCGGACCGAAAGTGTTGGGTTTTTCTGTCTTGAAATAACTCAATCTCAGCTCCGGAGTCAGAAAGTTAGTGGTGTTAACACCCCAGTGCCTCGGAAAGCACGTTAAGCCGCCGCCTGATCTCTCTACGATCATGTCGGATTGTCTCACCGATTTATGAGAGTGAAGGAACAGAGAGTGCACCTAAATCGCGAATGATGCAGCCATTGACCGTCTTGCTGTGCATCAGG
Source organism: Pyrausta nigrata (assembly GCA_949316185.1). Taxonomy (NCBI): domain Eukaryota; kingdom Metazoa; phylum Arthropoda; class Insecta; order Lepidoptera; family Crambidae; genus Pyrausta; species Pyrausta nigrata. The sequence continues at coordinate 5,019,034 of OX438943.1, forward strand.
CAATTGACAATCGCTCGGTCAAAATCCGTCATCGACAGGAATTGACGAGTCGACTGATCATGATTTGTTCTATCAAAATCGTAAAAATTGACAATCGCGATTGCTTATCTCGGGGACCCATAAAAAAAGAAAAAGGTAGGTGCATCACTCGCTCTGGGCGTAAGGGCCGGTTGGTGCGGATAATCCTTGAGGGTATACTTGACGGTTCTGTCTGAGGCCTTCCTGTTGACAATGTCCATATTTTCGAGTCTAGCCATCATGCTTGTTCGCGATTTCATTCTGTCGTGCGTGAAAGGGACGGCTACATTTGAAAATACGGACATCGGCAACCGGAGTCAGGAGTCGGTTTCGTCGCTATCCGTCAAGGGAGTCCTACATTACCTGCTGCCATCCCCAGTGCAGTAGGTATGCGTAAAATATAGTCTGCGTTAAAAAATATTAAAATCCGGCCAAGTGCGAGTCGGACTCGCGCACGATAGGTTCCATAATATTATCTATATTACAATAGTAGACTTATGACCTTTATTTCGTTTTTAATACGAAAAAAAAAAAATTTTTTTATGGGAATATTATTTTAATTTAATTATTTTTTTTAAAGTGAATATACATAAGTATTAATATTCTGTGAACATTTCAAGCGCCTATCTGTTGCCATTATGAATATCGAAAAAAAAAAAAACGTTTGTTGTATAGGAGCCTCCCTTAAATATTTATTGTAATCTGTTTTTAGTATTTGTTGTTATAGCGGTAACAAAAATCATCTGTGAAAATTGCAACTGTCTCGCTATCACGGTTTATGAGATACAGCCTGGTGACAGACAGCGAAGTCCCCTAAACCCTAAAAAGTAGGTGCAAGGGCAGTATGTATGCGTAAAGCATTATCTCCGTGTTAAAAAAAACCAAAAAGGTAGGAGCACCACTCACCCAGGTACCCCGGGAACCCCTGGAAGGCCCAGCACTCGGCGGGCATGGCGCCCGGCGTGAGCGCGAAGCGAGGCGACGTGTACACCCACCACACAGGCAGTCCCAGCACCGAGTACTGCTTCGTCTTGATCTGGTACAGTTCCGTGCACTTCGTTGACACCACTTGGCCGCCTGAATAGAGGATGAAGATGGCGATAGAGAATACGCAGGTGACAAACGTTTTAGAAATAAGTAATAGGTATTTAAATATTAAAAAATATAAAACCCGACTGCAAAAATATTATATAATATGAGAATGGTTTTTAGCTTTTATTTGATATCCATATTGCTATAGTTATAAGAAACCCCCCACAAAAGAAAGGGGTTTCTTTAGCTACGAGTGCCATTTTCATATTGTATATAGCCTATGCTACTACCATAATTGTGACAAATTCGAAAAAGTAAAAGGATATCACCAGTTTCGTTTCTTCTAATAAAAAGGTGATTCTAAATTAGCATTTCAGCATATCTCATGAAACTGGGCATGAGGGAGGGTCTTACATCACAAGTTAAGGAAAAAGTCCGAAAACCTAAAATTCGTGGTTACTCGTAATAAAAAACAAAACCTTTGTATGAAACCCTTTCATATCCCACTCACACTTGCCCGTTTTTTTAGCTTAGGAGCTGTGGATTTTTGTATAATATTTTTGGCAGTATACTGTTATAAACTTAAATGGTAATTATTATTAGAACAGTTATTTACGGGATTGCTTGCATGTACCTTTTTATTTTCGCGTTTCGAGAATAACAGTTATTCCGTGATCATGACGCTTGCAACAGCGCCGAAATATCGGAAACTCAAAAATAAAAAGGTACATGGTAGCAATCCCGTAAGTAACTATTTTTGGCAGGCTTAAAAAGCCTGATAAACCTATTTACCCGACTGCGGAAGGAGGGTTATGTTTTTCTAAAATGCATTTACCTGCAGACTCCAACGCGTAGTCCACCAGGCCCGTCTTGTCTGCGTCGTACACGTCGAGCATGGCGGCCACTATCCGCTTGACCGCGTCTGCGTCGAAGCCTCCGCCCACGTGGTGCACCTCCACCTCCTTTGTGTATTCCCACACTTTTTCAACGAGCAGCGCCATCTGCTGGCGCTCGAACACCGCTAGGTACTCCTGAATTAGCCGCCTGTTATATAAAAGTTATTTATTTATGCATGTAGAATTGTAGAACCAGAGATACTTTGAAACGTCACAACATAATTTATAGGCCCTTCCATTGCTTTAGGACAAATTGTGGGCCCGTAAATTGTTTTGAACTTTCATTGTTAAATTGTGGCATAGTGCTGAGATAAGCAGCAGAAGAAACTGAGCCACTATCGTCAGCCTCTTTTATAAAGATTGTGTTCACACATTTATTATTTTGAATCTGATTGATTTTCAGGTGGATGATTGTTTTGAATTAATTATGATTTAGTTGCTGGTATTTAAAAAAAATCCATGTAAGAATGACTAACTTTAATAATATGAATTTGATGGACGTAAGATTATCTACTTACCCATCAGATATACCCATGGTTATATACTAATAACCATGGGTAGTACTGATGCTGATAATCTTGCCCTCTACCTGCCCTGGCCCTATCGATACCCAGTTTCCCAGCTTATATTTCTATATAAAAAGCAACAAAGATAAGCCGCATGTCAAAGCACCTCGTAATAGTGTGTAAAATATAATAATATTTGGCTCGAGCCGGCATGTGAGTTATGGACGGCTGTAGCGAAAAGCACGAATATCTTGTTACAAAGAAGGACGTTAGGTGTGTTTCATGAAGTTTAGTAGGCGCTTGACGTGGTTCGACCAACAAGAGAAGTACACCACAGATATAGAAGGTAAATCATCTCATCATCTCAGGCTGAGTAAAAATTTTAACAAAAAATATTTTTTACCTGATCTTGTCCTCGTCCAAATCGGGCTTCCACGAGCTTATCAGCCTTTCGTGTATCTCCTGACTCATCGCCTGCATCTGCTCCTTCGTGATATAATCCCGATCGAAGCGAGCCTTCAGCTTAGCCGCCAGAGCCTCAGTGTTGTCATTCGTGCTTAAGATCTGAATCAGATTCTGTTGTAAATGCCTGAACGAGTAGTTCTCGATTTGCGCTTCTAGGTTATCGAACTTGGACAGCTTCTGGTCGAACACCTTCAGTTTACTGTCGACGTTCAACGCCCAGCCTTCGAGAGCAGCCATCCGCCTCGACAAATCCGGGTCATGCGATATCTGAGGCGACTTGTAAGTGTCCACAACAATTTCCTCGCCAGGCCATATTTGGTCATAGTTGTAACCTGAAAAATAAACGACAAACTTGTTATAACAATCTCGAATGATTTCTCTGTCCTTCCCACATAATGTCCTATCACAAAAGAAAGTAACACAAAATATGAACTGAACAGGGAAGGACAGAGTGGTATAGCAAAGTAATATACAAAGGTAACTCACCTAAAAGTGTAGCGTCCAACAGAGTACGTCCACTTTCTAATAGGTGATGTTTGACCTCTATCCTTCCCCGAATATCAGATAAAACAACTCACGCTTCGCTACAGGGAAGAATTATGTGGGAATGGATAAGAGAAACAAGTGTTGTTTACAAAAATATAATTAAATCAAAATATAGCCCACATTAAAAGCACAAGAATAAATTAAATTGACATTTTGAGAGTTACAAACACTCAAGGCTCAGTCACATTCGTCAGCAAATCTTCTGAAAGTAAAATTATAAAGATATCGATATAACGCTATCGCAAGTTACATACATAGGAAGTACATACCATAATTATTATAGTTACATTTGTAAGTAAATGTAATAGTTAGAAACTTCACAACTTATGACTAAGTAATGAAGTTAATTCATTAACACATTCTACAATCGTTAAGATAGAATACTCATTGTCTTATTCTTTATATAAAAATAGAATATTTTCATTAAATTGCTGAAAAATGTAACTGTAACCAAAAATACTTTATCAAGCCAAAACCCGGTATGAATGAACATTTATATTAATATTACAATAAGAACATAATAGTTGTGACATTCGCAAAACATGAGTTAGATAAGAATTGAATAACAGAATTGGAACGCAATATTACTACCAAAAATGTAGTAAGTAAATCAAACTTTGTTTTTTGAAATCTTAATTTTACATATCTACTGGCCAAAATTTATATCTATGTATAAAAATTCTACAAACTGACATACGTAATTTAAAATCAAAAGCATCAGTCTTGTGTACGAAAATTTTGGTAGGTTAAATTTTGTTTTTATTGTACCGAACAATGAAATAGATGCCGATTGAGTACTCTAGAATTAGTATTAATAACTTTCACATCAAGCTATGACTAGGGTGTTAGTCTTTTAATTTATTATAGAACCAAATTAAATCTAGGATTAGAAAATTTGTACCAACGTTGAACAAAACTTTTTTTAGTAGAACTTAAAACTAATTCCAATTTATGGCCACGGCATGTTAAAATTTGCATATCCGACACTGGATAACATTATTAAAGCATTAGTAATAAAAAAAATATTAAATTAAACATTAAACATAGGCATCTCAAATACGGAATGAATTAAAACAAAATAAATAAATTGAAATACTGGTGACATTTATGAATTGCACAAGAAATATGTATATGAATAATTAGGTATTTAATTTACTTTTACTTTAAAATATCTATCGACAATGGGGACTGCAAGCGATACCAGTTGTAAGGTTATTATGTAAGTATGGTGTTATTACTAAAAAACAAAGTTTAAGCCTTCATTAAAGTAAGACAGTCGATCTAAAATGATTGACACATAAGTTGAAATAAAAAAGAAACCAAAAGAAATATTCAATCATTCATTGCAGGCTGGTATCGCAGCAGTGTGGTCTTATAGCTACATACATAAAATTCGTTGACATTCAACATTAATCATAATTTATAGCTTAAATTTTAAACTTCAATAAACCTTAAATTTAAGTACAGATATGATGTTCGCATTGAGAAAATTAATAAATAAAATATAATATAAAGTAATCTAGTAAACTATTGATATTGTGCAAAATAAAATAAATAAATTAATGCTATCACAGAAGTATTGCGCACTGACACTACCTAAAGTTTACATAAAAAGAAAATCATACCTTTAAAAGTTTAAACAATAATGCAATAGGTACGCGGCCGCACGTCAGACTACCCCACTTTGACCTTGAGCCCGGCTCTATCCTCAACGTAATAAAAGCTGTTTTCGTGTTCAAATGGGTAACCTGACGTGCTGCAGTCTGTACATAATAATACCCAGACAAGAAAAATATATATTTAAATTATGATATACGAAATTCACACTGTCTAACTATTGTGGATTGCATTAAAAGCACTGTGTGAATCCGGCTTTACTACTTCCAAATAAAATTATCAGGATACAACATGTCATTCTTAATTTCCTAAATGCAAACATAATTATTAGTTTTAAAACATCAAATTGCAAGGAACAGTTTATTTATGTTATCGTTGATAATCACGCATAATTATCAAAATTATTAAGTTTAAGCAAGGTACTAAGGAATAGTAAAACGCTTTTAATGTTTGACAGTAAGTAATCATGAATTCGGACAAGGGTAATATCGGCCAAGTGAGAGTCCGCCACTTTTAATTTTTTTCTTTTTTATGGAAAAAAATGTATAAGTATGGCCACATATTACGAATCAGAATGATATGACCAAAAGTCGCAAAGACATTGTGCTTTATTTGTCTTCACTGTATTACTTGTATGTGTACAAAGTTTTAAAATCTGATTGTGGTATTTACTACGAACGAGTTTCAAACATTAAAATAGTATTTACTCATAGTGTATTTATTTACTCATAGTGTATTTATTTACTCTACAGATGAAATAAGAAAATTATCGCATATTTATCCACGATAGATCTAAACTAGGTAGAAAACACGAGTAGTTATTTGCAACTCTTCATTACACGATCATCATATTTATCATCCAAGTACACCTCGCCAGAAGTGTCTTATTTCTTTGTAACAACTCTCTGCGACTACTTTCAAGTACTCAGAAGCATCAGACATTCTGTTCTCGACAATATCTTTGTACTCTTTATACGTCTTCATTTCTGGCAGATTTTCTCTTATATCCGGCATAGTTATGTTAATCTCCGGCAGAATATTCAGATCAGACAATGTGATGTTAGGCAAAGCAATCTTGGGTATCTCGATAGCGGAAAACTCAGAGAGATCTAGTTGGAAATCGGTTAAGTTGGGCATGGCTAGGTCATCCCAGTTCTCATACGTATAGTGCGCTGAAAGGAATCATTAGTTTTACATTTACATACTTGTGTGTATACGTATACAGCAATGCGCACGTGGTTTACATGTCAGTTTCATTTAGGAAAATTCTATGAAATATAATATTTAATCTTTAATAGATTTCTTTAATAAAAAAAGTAAAGTTAGCCTATAAGATCCCACTGCCGGGCATAGGCCTCACCTGTTGAGGTGAGGCTTGGTGGAGTATGGCTCATACCTCCTTATTCAATACGGACGCAGTGTGCAGATGGTTTAAAGGCCTCCGACTAGGCTTAATGACTAATACTATAATTCTTTAATAAAAAAGGTAAAGTGCAAGTACTCACATCCATATCCGAAGATGGGCAGCAAAAGAAGTAGGAGCCAGGGCCCCCAGCGCCTCTTCGTCGCCTTTTCTTGATATTTCGCGGCATACTTTCCACTCTCGCCCACGTGGTTAGGTGTTATCTGTGGAACCAAATTAACTTATCAAACTTCTATTCCCTTGGGAACGCAAGACAGTGCAAAGATAAAGTTTTCGTAAGTTACTTACAGCTTTTAATCTAGCGCGAGTGAAAAGTTCAGGGAGTTTTTACAGTAATAATGCTTGCATTACCTTTTTAGCGACTAAGCCAGCATTATTCACAGAATATGTAATTAATAAAAAAACATGAAATATTCAAAACCATGGAGCGTGGAAAACAGTATGGAAGCGTTGCCCTTCACGTCAAGCTCCTAATAATAATAACACATAAATAAGAAAAAAAATAACGTGCTGCACTTACAGTCTCAGTGACAGTCGTCACAGTGGTGGTGACCACTGTTTTGATGATGGTGTAGATCCAGTAGAATGGTGTCACCGCAGCCGAAGCCGCCCGCGACGCAATGCTCGCTAAAATATTTAAAAAATTGATTAAACTGTTACTGGTAGATATAGCATGAAATTGACAGCTGGAAAACCTTTTTAAAGTCTCCGAGTCAGGATGTCCCAAAAAGAGCGTGCCAGATTGGTACTGGAGATAGCTTAGCTATAGACCTCTTGAATAAAATTACCATGGCTCTATCTGATGGGTTATGAGCAAAATAAACAAGGATTACAAATTACAGATGTATTTCGATATTAGATGTATTTCGGAGAGAATGACATATATAGGAAAAAAAACAAACGAATACAATTAAACGCCACCTGGCGGCGATAACAAAGACTAAAACTATGAAGTAGAAACTGTTTGGTTTACAAATCCTAACACTATCTTAATCTATTAGCTTAGAATTAAATGTTACTTTTTTGTATTTTTCTTGCTAGAAGATACAAGAAAGTGGGATTAACTCTTATGGACGTGCCATTTTTGGACAAAACGTGAAAAATCAAAAGACTCGTTTAAGTTCAAGTTCATCTATCTCAAAGGTCTATGGCTAGCTATCTTTAGTACCAGTCTGGCACTCGAGATAGCTAAGCAAAAGCCATGGAAATCATGGGTGTCGCACACTATGGTCTATTGTTTACCATCTATCTACTATTATGTGTCAATTTCTTAAACAAATTACCAAAAATATTGTAGAATTACAAATTAACAAATTTAAATCAGATACCTTAATGACAAAAGGTAAGTAGACGATTATTTCAATGATGTAAACGTGTGGACTAGCTTGCCCTGGTAAAAATTCTGTATCTAAACATTATTTTTAAAAGAGGTTTTGACAATAGTGACTGAGTTTCTTGCGCTGCTTCTCTTCAACACTAGCCCACAATTTGCCCCGAAGCAGTAGCAGGGCTTAAAAATATATGTTGGGATGGGACATGTATAAGTGCCCCAGTGGGCAAATAAATGACATTTATGACTTTTACTCACCCTTAGCCGGTCTCCTGTCAGTATACGGGTACCGGTGCGAAGGCTCCACGACCTTCCGATACGCGTTGCTGGTGGCGGTGGTGATGGTGGTGACGATGGTGACGAGCAGCCTCGTTAACCACCACCGCTGGTCGACGTGCTGGTACGCGCCGTTGCCTCGGAGGTACGCGCCTTCGTCGTCCGAACTGTCTACCGTCTGAGGGTTAAAGTTTAGGATAGTGAATTTTTATTAATTTTTTTAAAGAAAACATAAATATAGGTATCATAGTTTTTTGGCATAAGAATTTACTCTAGCTACATACAAACTAAACTGCAAACGTTAAATATAAAACCCTAGATTGAAAGAAGCCCTTTCTTACTATTAGTTATTTATATATTTTGTGCAATAAAAAAACATGTTTAAATAAAGTCATGACCTGCTTATTGTATAGATATGAGGGTACGATGAGGAGGCATGAGCCACATTCCATCACGCCACGCCACGCATCAGTAAAGCAAGTGACCAACCTCACTGTCAGATGTTTTCAAGCTGCCTCTGACTAGACTTAACGATTAATATCAATTCATCCGCCCTAGTCACGGGGCCCTGTACGCGGAACTGAGATAGCGAGCGCCGGGACATGTTCGGGAGGGCTACCTGCCCTGGGGCCAGCTTTACCCGGTGTTTGGACAGTTATTATGCAACTTACAGTGAACCGCTTGCGCGTGGTGTTGGTGGTCCAAGTGGCGGCGAGGCGGTCCACCTCATCCGCACTAGTTACGGGGCCCTGTACGCGGAACTGGGACAGCGAGCGGCGGGACATGTTCGGGACGGCCACCTGTCCCGGGGCCAGCTCTACCCTGTCTTTGGACAGCGGCGAGTAGGTGTAGTCCGTTTTTGGGTATTTACTGAAACAAATCGATAGAGAAAACTTGTAAATATTTAGTGCCTAAAAAGGTGCTTGGGTCGAGGACTATAGTCTGACCGCTTATCTGAGACTTTGCTTGCGGGGTGCAGGGATTCGGGGGTAGACAAGAACAGGGATTTGATTGGATGATTTGAATTTTGAAAATAATAAAAAGTTTATTGGGAATAAAAAACATTTTGTACAATTCAAAATGTGTACGAAAATAACTGCTATAGTTTTTGAAAACTGTTGCAATTATTAACGCCCACCTCCAGAAACATAAATATGCAGTATTATTCAGACGAAGCAACATTTAATAAAAAAATAAGTTTCACCGAAGTATTCTATAATTACACAAATGAATGTGTGTGTGTGTGTGTGTGTGTGTGTGTGTGTGTGTGTGTGTGTGTGTGTGTGTGTGAGTGTGTGTGTGTGTGTGTGTGTGTGTGAGTGTTTGTGTACAGTGATATGATATAATGTATGAAGGAAAAAGTCTTTCATATCACCCAATCAAATCACAAGCGCCCGCCGCCCGCACCGCTAAGAACCCCCGTTCTCGTCTACCACTGTACCCCGCAGACGAGGTCTCATAAGCTGTTGGACTATAGATAGATAGATTATAATTACTTTATTCTACGGTTATATACTGCTGCACAATAACGTGCCTCAGACCAAGTGAATTTGATAGTGGAAACTGTTTTTTTAATGTTATTTATTATTAGTTAGAATCTATTGAAGAACAGAATTTAAAGAAGTGACCTTTAAGTGATAGATTTTATAGACAGATTTACATTTATTTGTTTTCCTTGCTCCAAACTCCGAACAACGTAATCATGTCAAGTTTTCTCAACAACGAGACAAGGATAACTATTACCTCACAAATTCAGTGCATCTGATTCCTTCATACATGACTGGACAAGCTGAATGAAAATAGAACACAAACACTAATGTCCTTTTGTTGAAAGTCCTTCGAACACTCACAAGTTTCACTCAACAATACTATTGAAGTAGGTTTAAGAATATTTGAGAAACGACGCTGTTTTTCTGTGTAAATGCAAAATATTATCACAATTTGTACGAGTGAAATGCAGTTGTCGCCAACATTTGGCACGCAGCTTGGCATTTGCCTGCACCGCACCGAATCAAATATAGCGCAATGTATTTGTTGAGACCGCTCTAGTGTTGTCACTGTTATCGTTTTGGTGAACTTACGGTTCTCTCGCAGTTTTAGCGTGAATCGAAAGGGATAGCAGATAGTGCAAAATGGTCACGTTTGACTCAATTTTATTGTTAACTTGGCGCCAATATTCAACGCCTCATTGATAGATAATTTGGATTAATTGTTTGTTTGGTTATCTCGTTGTCAACGCGAATGGCAATTATTTTTCAACTTAATTGTTTACATTTAAAAGTCATAGTTAATGAATAGTATAGTAAACATAGATAGTAGTGTTGAGCAGTGCTATAATTATAGTGTTTGCAATAATTGAATAAATAAATAATTACATTATCAGTAAAAGGCGGTAAATATTTAATATTATCTTCTATCAATAGTCAGATACCGGCTTTCTGATTCTACAGCTAGTTCTTAGAACTATGATTTATTTATTTTTATTTATTTAAGTACATCAACAGCACAATGTACAGTTTTTACTTAAGATGGGGACTTTTATTGATTTTGGTTCGAGCCTTCATTACAAAACTTATATGATGTAGGAAAATACTGTTACTTTGATAGTTACAATGCACAGTTAACACATATAGCCAGGGAAAATGAAAATCATTTGATTCTAGACCTTAATTGGATTGCAATATGTAGGAAAAATATAAGATTAAATAAGAATCCATTTTTTTTACACCCGGGTAGGATTTGAACCCACGTCCTTTGGCGCGGTTATCCAAAGGTCGTGGGTCCTTATTTAAACTTATAAAAAAAATGTGAGTGTTAAAAATATTAAAACTATGGGAAAAATATGTACATGCATTATCAAATGAAGCACGATTGGAATATCTCTAAAAAAACGCTCGCGGTCGATATTTTATAACTGTCAATGTGTTTCTTTTCTTATAGTGCTAATACACTTCAAGGTCGGCTGTTGACTAACTAACTGACTTGTTACTATAGAAGAAAATTAGAAGTATAAAGAATAAAAAAGCACACATAAAATACAAATACCTTAAAGTGAACACTTCTTCCACTGTCTCAACATCCATGACCGTTATTACATTAGCCATTATTTCTAATTAATCAATAAATATGTCGAACACAAGTCAATAACTAAATTAACGCAACATATACACTTATCATGTCTTAAAACTAATACACAAATTAAAATAATGTTAAAACAGTCATTATTAAGTTATCCAGCCAGCTGGCGAGCTTGTTTAAATTTTTGCGAGTAAACCGACTGCTTAACTTTCATTTCTACCCTACAATTGAATGTCAAGTATTGTTTACAATAACGGCGCGACGAAACGGTTAGATATCGAATGATGTCTGATTTACTACGAGCATAGCTACGAGACTGTGAAATGATTTGTAATATTACTTACAGTCTAAATAATTAAAGAAAGAATAGGCTAATATTGTAGGTAATATGCCACTGAGTACCATTAACGTGCGTTTATTAATAGGATAATGCAACTGAATTGTGAAGTTCTGTGTTTAAAACGATTAGGGATGCTAGTTTTCTTTTATTTGTGTTGAAGCGAAGTTTAGTCATCTTTTTATGCTGGCTTAAAAGGGTTTGTACTTATTTACTAAGGCCATTGGAAGTCAATTTTATTGTAGAATGTAGACTAAACATTTCAGGGGCTGTACTCTGTCCTCTGTAAAATCTTTTTCGCTCACGTGGAATGTGAGTGGGACGGCAAAAATACAAAATATCGCGTACAGAGAAGAGCCTCGGTTACCAAGCAACTGAATCAGTGAGCAGTAAGTAAGAACAATGGTGACGCAACATGCACAAATTGGCTGCAAACAATAAATTCCAATTAACGATAAACCAGAAATTGTAACGAAAACAGCTTTGTTGAAAATATTGTTTCGGTGAAATAAATATCGAGGACGACGGACGAAATGTATTTTGTTTGGGTTTGACGTAAATCTGGTTGAAAATAACTTTTACAGTCGCCAGCACATTGAAAGTCAAGTCAAAAATAATTTATTCAATTTAGGACAGAAAATGCCACTTATGAACGTCAAAAATTTAAAATCAGTAATATTGGCCCTTAGGAGTTTTCATTATCGTTGAAAAATCTCCCCTATTACAAATAAATAAGATATCGCAGTGTTTAGCTCGATATATAAGTATTTACGAAATGAAATCAAATTTCACTTACAAAAATTAATCGACTGTGTCATCCGGTGGGACTCGAACCCACGTCCCTTCGCTATCCGGGCGAGTGCTCTTACCAACTAAGCTACGGAGGACGTTAGTCAGTCAACGAATTTTTGCAAGTGCTTGCTACGCCAGTGAGCCGGCGTTCGATTTCATCAATACTTGGGGAATGTACCCGCATGTATCCGATGGAAATATTTTTACAAATATTTAACCATCAGTTAAGATGAAATCAGCTTAACTTATTATATTTTTATAACATGAGCAATTATTTTGCAAGTTTTTACGAAATGAAATCAAATTTCACTTACAAAAATTAATCGACTGTGTCATCCGGTGGGACTCGAACCCACGTCCCTTCGCTATCCGGGCGAGTGCTCTTACCAACTAAGCTACGGAGGACGTTAGTCAGTCAACGAATTTTTGCAAGTGCTTGCTACGCCAGTGAGCCGGCGTTCGATTTCATCAATACTTGGGGAATGTACCCGCATGTATCCGATGGAAATATTTTTACAAATATTTAACCATCAGTTAAGATGAAATCAGCTTAACTTATTATATTTTTATAACATGAGCAATTATTTTGCAAGTTTTTACGAAATGAAATCAAATTTCACTTACAAAAATTAATCGACTGTGTCATCCGGTGGGACTCGAACCCACGTCCCTTCGCTATCCGGGCGAGTGCTCTTACCAACTAAGCTACGGAGGACGTTAGTCAGTCAACGAATTTTTGCAAGTGCTTGCTACGCCAGTGAGCCGGCGTTCGATTTCATCAATACTTGGGGAATGTACCCGCATGTATCCGATGGAAATATTTTTACAAATATTTAACCATCAGTTAAGATGAAATCAGCTTAACTTATTATATTTTTATAACATGAGCAATTATTTTGCAAGTTTTTACGAAATGAAATCAAATTTCACTTACAAAAATTAATCGACTGTGTCATCCGGTGGGACTCGAACCCACGTCCCTTCGCTATCCGGGCGAGTGCTCTTACCAACTAAGCTACGGAGGACGTTAGTCAGTCAACGAATTTTTGCAAGTGCTTGCTACGCCAGTGAGCCGGCGTTCGATTTCATCAATACTTGGGGAATGTACCCGCATGTATCCGATGGAAATATTTTTACAAATATTTAACCATCAGTTAAGATGAAATCAGCTTAACTTATTATATTTTTATAACATGAGCAATTATTTTGCAAGTTTTTACGAAATGAAATCAAATTTCACTTACAAAAATTAATCGACTGTGTCATCCGGTGGGACTCGAACCCACGTCCCTTCGCTATCCGGGCGAGTGCTCTTACCAACTAAGCTACGGAGGACGTTAGTCAGTCAACGAATTTTTGCAAGTGCTTGCTACGCCAGTGAGCCGGCGTTCGATTTCATCAATACTTGGGGAATGTACCCGCATGTACTGGCGTAGCAAGCACTTGCAAAAATTCGTTGACTGACTAACGTCCTCCGTAGCTTAGTTGGTAAGAGCACTCGCCCGGATAGCGAAGGGACGTGGGTTCGAGTCCCACCGGATGACACAGTCGATTAATTTTTGTAAGTGAAATTTGATTTCATTTCGTAAAAACTTGCAAAATAATTGCTCATGTTATAAAAATATAATAAGTTAAGCTGATTTCATCTTAACTGATGGTTAAATATTTGTAAAAATATTTCCATCGGATACATGCGGGTACATTCCCCAAGTATTGATGAAATCGAACGCCGGCTCACTGGCGTAGCAAGCACTTGCAAAAATTCGTTGACTGACTAACGTCCTCCGTAGCTTAGTTGGTAAGAGCACTCGCCCGGATAGCGAAGGGACGTGGGTTCGAGTCCCACCGGATGACACAGTCGATTAATTTTTGTAAGTGAAATTTGATTTCATTTCGTAAAAACTTGCAAAATAATTGCTCATGTTATAAAAATATAATAAGTTAAGCTGATTTCATCTTAACTGATGGTTAAATATTTGTAAAAATATTTCCATCGGATACATGCGGGTACATTCCCCAAGTATTGATGAAATCGAACGCCGGCTCACTGGCGTAGCAAGCACTTGCAAAAATTCGTTGACTGACTAACGTCCTCCGTAGCTTAGTTGGTAAGAGCACTCGCCCGGATAGCGAAGGGACGTGGGTTCGAGTCCCACCGGATGACACAGTCGATTAATTTTTGTAAGTGAAATTTGATTTCATTTCGTAAAAACTTGCAAAATAATTGCTCATGTTATAAAAATATAATAAGTTAAGCTGATTTCATCTTAACTAATGGTTAAATATTTGTAAAAATATTTCCATCGGATACATGCGGGTACATTCCCCAAGTATTGATGAAATCGAACGCCGGCTCACTGGCGTAGCAAGCACTTGCAAAAATTCGTTGACTGACTAACGTCCTCCGTAGCTTAGTTGGTAAGAGCACTCGCCCGGATAGCGAAGGGACGTGGGTTCGAGTCCCACCGGATGACACAGTCGATTAATTTTTGTAAGTGAAATTTGATTTCATTTCGTAAAAACTTGCAAAATAATTGCTCATGTTATAAAAATATAATAAGTTAAGCTGATTTCATCTTAACTGATGGTTAAATATTTGTAAAAATATTTCCATCGGATACATGCGGGTACATTCCCCAAGTATTGATGAAATCGAACGCCGGCTCACTGGCGTAGCAAGCACTTGCAAAAATTCGTTGACTGACTAACGTCCTCCGTAGCTTAGTTGGTAAGAGCACTCGCCCGGATAGCGAAGGGACGTGGGTTCGAGTCCCACCGGATGACACAGTCGATTAATTTTTGTAAGTGAAATTTGATTTCATTTCGTAAAAACTTGCAAAATAATTGCTCATGTTATAAAAATATAATAAGTTAAGCTGATTTCATCTTAACTGATGGTTAAATATTTGTAAAAATATTTCCATCGGATACATGCGGGTACATTCCCCAAGTATTGATGAAATCGAACGCCGGCTCACTGGCGTAGCAAGCACTTGCAAAAATTCGTTGACTGACTAACGTCCTCCGTAGCTTAGTTGGTAAGAGCACTCGCCCGGATAGCGAAGGGACGTGGGTTCGAGTCCCACCGGATGACACAGTCGATTAATTTTTGTAAGTGAAATTTGATTTCATTTCGTAAAAACTTGCAAAATAATTGCTCATGTTATAAAAATATAATAATATAAGTATTTATTGAATTTGGAACACCAGTAGGTTACATACATATACTTAGCAACTTAAAACTTTGTGTAATTTGGTGAGACCTTTTAAAAATCGCGTTAGTTTCGTAGTTCACATCTCACTAAATACCTACTATTGTTCTCGTTCACGGGCGTTAGCGTATGTTACAAAGTTTACAATGAGAAGAATGAATCTGCCTAATGGATAGGAATATTATTGCTGAATTTGGTTTGCAGTGCAGTCGGCCCTTGATATGTTATTCGTAGAAACGTATATCATAGCATAGTTCAACACCAAGCACCAGACGAGCTAGATATAGCATAGATATCACTTTCAATACTCGCCGGCCGTCCTGTGCAGACGGTAGGGTAGGTGGTCCGAATTGGGGTCCCGGTCTAGCAGCACGCGCAGTAGTGTTGTATCCTTATCGTCCGACAAGATCGTGCGCGACCCTCCTGCGCCCCGCAAGACGTGCGGTGGGGCGAAGAATTGCCAATCGCACGCGACTGTCATTGGAAAACCACCCCTGCACAATACCCGTCACCGCTGCCCTCTAGCTTGCCTCTCCAACGCATGTCTGGCGCTCGGCAGGAAGATTGCGTACGAACTTTTCAGACTATAAACTAAGGCTAAGGTATTGGGTAGGTACTCGCTTCCAGTACTTGCCGGCCATCTTGTGCAGGCGGTAGGGTAGGGTGGGTGATCCGAGATGGGGTCCCTGTCTAGTAGCTTCAGCCCTATCGTCAGACAAGTTCGTGCGCGACCCTCCTGCGCCTCGCAAGACGTGCGGGGGCGAAGAAGCACCAATCGCACGCGAATGTCATTGGAACGCCACCCTTGCACAGCACCCGTCCCCGCTGACCTCTAGAATGGCTTTCCAACGCATGTCTGGCGTTCGGCAGAAGGAACTTGTCGGGCTATAACACGAGCGCTAAGGTACTCACTTCCAGTACTCGCCGGCCATCTTGTATAGGCGGTAGGGTAGGTGGTCCGAGCTGGGGTCCCGGTCTAGCAGCGCACTGGTGTCTGCCAGCGCCTGCTCCGCGAACGAGCTGTCCGTAGAACACGCACTGTATGCTGGGCTGCCGAAGCGGAATGACCTGTGTAGGAAAAAATATGATTGACATTAATTAATACAGTTTTGTAAATCACGTATTTAAATAACACCTCCGTGTCTCGGAAAGCACGATAAGCTGTTAGTCCTGCGCCTGATCTCTCTCAGGTTATGTCCGGCCATGACGTCACACCGAGCTGCGAAAAAGCAGAGAGTGCACCTGTGTATTTACACACAGGCGCACACACTATAAAATATCTCCTGTGGATTTAATCTCTGTTGAGATTGGGCACCGAACCCGAAATTCTGTAGGAGAAATTCATCATCACCATCATCTATGACTTAAACCTATGTTAAGTGTAACAAATAAGCGAATACGCACAAACAAAAACATTAAAATACAGCGTTGGTCAAGTGCAAAAGTACCATTTTTTTTTACAAATTCTTATTGTAAAGTGACAACATTCTATAAATAAGTGTTAATATGCAAGATAAATATAACCTGATGGATGAGACTGTTTCATTATTTATAGCTCATATAATAATAGGTTCAGAAAAACTGGAATGTGACCTTATATGGTTAGGCATTCAGCTGTTTACTGACTAAAATAATTAGTTTCCTAATTTGCATTCAAATATGTCACTGCATTGACTATAGTAAATTCATTCGAGAAAAACAACTTGAAGGCCGACTGGTGTCTGCGGTCCTGAAGGATCAAGGTCATGTTTTTGCACTGCGTCATTGATAGCATAAATACGGGCGAAAGCACATGAAGGGAAAGAAACACTGCGTTATGTGGTTGTAATAGGGGCCATTTTGCAACAATATGAATAGTATTTTTAATTATAGATATTGTGGATTAATTTTATTGGTGAATCGTTACAACATCCCAAATATGCAACGTGTTCCATTTGATACCTACGAGTATAACCTTTTCTGTTGCATTTACCTTTTCTATGGAACAAATATGGTGCGGCGCGGGGTAATTTTTAAGACCCCCATACTAATTGACCAATAAGTAGGTATAGTTTGTATGGGTATACACCAATTTTTTTGGCCACACCATATTGTTTCCATACAAAAAGTTGTTACATTCATAAAATGTTATATTAAAACGATTTTGGCATATTCTCGTGTTGATTTCCACTGGCCTATAAGTTATGGGATACACAAATAGAAATAGAAATAGTATTTGTTTGAGCCAAAAACACATTTTACAGGATAAAAATGACATAGATTACATTATAATAACAACATCCTAACTCGCGGAGCTCGTTCCCAAACTAGACGTCAGTCTGTATCTTGGGAGACGGGTCCCACAGAGTGGAGTGTACGTTAGGCTACAATATGTTTAAAGATAATTATTTATTTGATTTCCCAAACTAGATAAAGTCTGATATTTGGGAAAAAGGAAGGATTATGATTGTGATACAATAATAATAGACAATTGTAAATGTGTGTGTATGTGTGTGTGCGTGCGAGTGTGTACTTTTTTGTGTAAGTGTGCATGTTTGTGTGTACATGAGGTAAAAGTGTGCTTGCGGACTATGTGGGTGTGTACTGTATATCAAAGAGATGAAAAGTGTGTAAAAAGTATGTTTGTTTAACGGTATGCGTGCTAATTTAAGTATAGGATGAACTTCATTTACAAATATTGATGGTATCGTCCGTATGATCCGATTGATCATATAAGGGTAACAAAGAGGGATTCTGTGTCCGAGTAGGTACGTGTTAGTAGAAACTCTTCGATTTTCCGTTTGCTTTTATATTTTGTTAAGGGGTAAAAATTTATGTCTTTATTCAGACTGTTGTAAAGTTTGCAACTTAAAGCAGAAAAGTGACGGCGAGCTAGTGCAGTTCTATAAGGTATTACTGGACATACTTTTAAATGTCGTCTATTATTTTGGAAGTGATTAGGGTCGAATGTAATTAGAGTATGTTTTTTCAAAACCACATTTAACACGGAAAGTTGTCAAACCGAAGTGTCAGCATAAAGATCAACAGTAGAGTACTTGAAGTGCTTTCCAAAAGCTACCTTCAAAACGGCTCTTTGTGCACGTTCCAGAGGCAGAAGTGTGGTTTTAGGTGCACCTCCCCATACTGATATGCAGTAGGATAAAAAAACATGTTGCATAAAACACTAACGGGATCAGCCGGGGCTATACGCTGACGTCTTTTGATCGCCTAACTAATAGCTTAAGCTAATAGTTATTTGTCTATCTTAACTATCCATCAGGCAGCCTAGAAAATTGGCCCACTGGCATACAAAATATTAGACAGCTATGTAACATTTGGAATACCAAACTAGTATATTTTAAACTGTGGGTCGTACTTTACAACGTCTCAATTAGAAAATAATGTAGGAACCGTATTCTTGGGTAATACGATTATACTATACATCAATAGGCAAATCAACTTTGTTCAAATGCAATGCGAAAATGCAAGCAAAGATGCATTACGCCTGACAAAGCTGCGGACAACATCTTAGTCTATCTTCTGAATGAATTCAGCATAACAATATTTACAGTTTACGTCACCAGACGATTCGTATACCGATAACGAAAAGAAAAAATGCTGGAGGATCGCCAACCGTGCAACTGTGTTAGTACATACATTATGATATCGGGTGTTTAAAAGTGAAATGGAAGAGCGACTGCCTCGTCTTATCAAATAATGAATTCCGACTGGCTGCCAAATATCTTACTGTTGTGTGTCCTCGTTTAAGCTAATGAGTGTCAAAACTTAAACCCTAACCCGAGTTGAATAAGACTTTTGGACTTGAAGTTATGTAAAGCTGGTAAATTGCACACGAGGACTTAAAGCACTTGTACGTCATATGTATAACACTAATTTAAGTAAAGTAGAAGTTACACAAGTTTACTTTAAAATGATTGCATAACTTTCTGGTAACATTGAGAAGTGGGAATTGTAAAGGTCTGCCTTTAGGACTAAAATACTTTGACTGTAAAGCGGACATTAGTTACGCAGTTTGTTTACCGCTCGCCGATACATATTCAAGCATTCGTTCACACCTAACCCAAATAACAGTGCGTCAGTTGTGGTCAAGTTTACGCTGGACACACCAGATTCGGGTAGATTTGGGTATTATATAGAACGTTGGGGTGGTGAAGGATCTACCTCGTAGTGGTCCATTCAGGGCAACGACACATCACCAACTCCAGTTTGATGAGTGATGTCGATTAAACGATCCTTTAAGCGGTGGTAGGCTCCGTTAGGTGCCGCCTGGTAGCTACCAGCCTCCCACCGAAGTGCCAAGCTGCTTGTGTTCCGACGGTGAGTGGGAGTGCCAAAACCTTCTGGGTGAGCTTGCTCCACCGTCGACTCTGTCTACGCCACGTCTGGCTTAGTCTAGAGTCAAGATCAAACCCATTTCAAATGAAAAAAAAAAAAGAACTTGCCGGTCGCGTGTCACATTTTGTGAAGAGATGGGGCTGAGCGTGACGTCCGCGAGCGTGCTATAGTGCGAGCTGGTCGACACCCGCTCATACTGGCTGTTCAGCTCATTCTGTGGACAAAACACTAGTTAGTCTTGTATAGGCACACACACAATTGATATGATATTAAACGAAAATACCTTCTATTCTAATTATAGTAAGCTCTAAACTAATATTTGGCATTACAGTAACCGATTTAAACAGAGATTAGCAAAGTACGTCCTGCGCATTTAGGAGCTGTTTTTTGCAACAATGCGCTGTGTTCCTTCACTCTAATAGTCTGATAAGGTGCTAATCCAACATGACTGGAATGATACCTTGGATAAATATCGATATCAAGTTCATCAAATCAACAGCAGCTGATCTTCAGTCATCGAATGTATATTTGAACGGTTTAAAAATCGAAGAAGATCCAGCAGCTACATTTTTAGAAGATGTTTTCTTGAAATGAAACTGATCGATATCAAATAACTCTTTAAGTGTTAAAAAATCTTAAAAGCTATTTGATGACAAAATGATTTTGTGCGTAGATCTACGTTCCGGCAAGGTGAATGTGTGCTAATAGTGAATGTCATTGTGATGCCTTAAGCATTTTCACACTTATTTCGTCTTTCGCTATCTTAGCTCTAATTTTACAATTCTAAACATTGAAATAGCATAGCTCTGACTAAGCTCAAGTTTGGAACAACATGGTTCTAATCGCATTGTAATTAATTGGTAGTAAACCACCGCGCAGTTCACATTCCACTCGTAAACATGCGACGTTGTCTAGAATAACAAGAAACTGTCTAGTCGATAAAGTACTCCTTTACAGAAACATGTAATATCGGTAAGGCAATGTCAATGGTACAAGCTCTGCTCAGTGCTGTATGAAAAATAACCATAAACCCAATACAAGCTTACAGTCCAAAGCAGTTTTCTGAAGGATACAACTCATAATTTCTTCTTCAATGAGCAATGACTGTTGAAGATAGACGATGAGACCCACACGTAGCCCAACAACCGATACCCAGCCCAACAACTTTCTACTTAAACGCATGGTAATAAAGTTGATTTCAACAGTTGTCATTTTCTCCCAAAATCACTGAACGCGCAAGCAAAAACACCCTATCAATCCGTCATCGTCAGCGATGATATCACCAGTAACAGCTATGATAACAAAAAGCCTACGCTGAAGTATTTCTTAGGTGCTAATCGGACCGTGAAGCACGTTTGTATATCTTTAGTGGTGGAACTATGATTCATAGATTGGGAACATTCGGAGCAAGGACTTTGACATTGCACGTTGGGCCACGAAACATGCGGATAAAAAATTGTTTCGGAAGACTTCGAAAAACTAACGGTTTGTTGATTTACTGAAAATATGTAGGTATTTTGTAAACGTTGTGCTATTGTTATGTTATCACATCTCAGAATACAACAAACTTGACCTAGCATTGTTATTCCGAATACAATAAGCAGCTAAAGGTGAACTAAAATGTTACGTTATGTTTTGTCGCGATTGGCAGACTAAGAGTGCGGAATTAAAGACTATACATAAATTTTAGACAATGTCAAGGTCTAGTGTTAGTCTATACTAATATTATAAAGAGGAAAGATTTGTTTGTTTGTTTGTTTATTTGCAACGAATAGGCTCCGAAACTACTGAACCGATTTGAAAAATTCTTTCACCATTAGAATCCTGCATTATCTGCGATGGACATAGGCTATATTATGTAACCAAAGGTGTAAAAGGAAAATCATTAAATTGCGAACGCTGCGAAAACTATTGACAATAGAGCAAAGTAATGTTTTACAGTTTTGTAGAGGTCATCATTATCTACAATAAAGTCCGCGATAACATATGTCTAACTATAACAGTTAAGTCACAATAACTCCTTTTTTTAGGTAAAAAAATGAAATTTTTGCGCAAAATATAGTTGCGCATAAAGCCACAGTTTCAGTATGTCGGTATTAATCCTTATCCAAATAAATCACGTCATATTCAAGGCTATATCAGTACCTGTAAATTACTTTTTGAATTATTCAAATCATACCATTAAAAAAATATCACGAGTAATATAATATTGTATCGCAGTTAGGACGGCAGCAAAGTTAGCCGTTTGCTATATCGTCAATAGATTTATTTTTTTATTTAAAAACTTAATTGCACTTAGAACAGTGTACAAAAGGTGGACTCAATACTAAAACTCCCCCAGTCATACCTATAAGTCATGCAGAAAAATTGTAATGTGCAGGATAATGTAGTCGAATAGAAATTAAAAGACGCAACAAAATATTATAATGTAGATATAGATGGCGCTGTACGTATTTAACTTGCGAGTTAGCTTGAGTTTTTCCCAATAACTTAATAAGTAGATAATTACTAGGACGTACGGTGTTCTGAATTAAAGTTCAAGCAAAGATATCTCTGCCGCCTCCCTTACTACACTCACCTATTGTCGCTTGCACACACAATACGACAAGACGCAATGCTCTTTCTTTGGCCATCGTGGTAAGGCGGTGGTGACCAGGATAGTACTTTAATATTGCTGATTTCTTCTTGACTTTTGTCTAATTGATTGTTTGAATGCACTTGTCTCAGATCAGAATTACCTATTCATGGTCCGATTTAAAAAAAAAAAACCTTTGTGTAAGGTACAACGTATCTAGCAAGGCTATAAGATAGGTAATTTAAAAAAATCACGTTATGTCTTTCAGGAATGGAGTAAAATCAATAGGTGCGCATGAAGTCCTCGGGGACTGCTATTTTTTCTATACTAATATTATAAAGAGGTTAGGGTCGGTTGAACCATATCTCACAATATAACTGGAAAAACGGAGGAATTATTATTTTTTGTTTGAACATGCTAATCACGGGAACTGCTGAGCCGATTTGAAAAAAATATTTTGTGTTAGATAGTTTATTTCTCGGGGAACGTTTTGAATGAGCTATAAAATGCATGATACCTACCTAGAAATCAACGGGGAAGCAGTTAAATCAAAAAGCACGGACGAAGTCGCGGGGGACCGTTATAATTAATATGTTCATATTATTTATTTTCGCTTAAGCATACTGTCAGGTACTATACTCAGAGGGGGACGCCTGTGTATGCTGCTTTCCTGGATCTGTCCAAGGCATTTGACCTGGTTAATTATAAGTTATTATGGTCGAAATTGTCTGACATAGCGTTACCACCTGAACTAATTGCCACTTTTCGGTCTGGTATGGTAATCAAATTAACCAGGTAAGGTGGTCTGGAGAGTTGTCTGACGAATATGTCCTCGAATGTAGGGTAAGACAGGGTGGTTTGTCTTCCCCGCTCTCTTCAGCCTTTATGTTAAGAACCTTATCGTGGAGCTCAGCAACACCAGGGTCGGCTGCTCAATAGACGGTCTCATGGTCAACAGCATTAGTTACGCAGACGACATGGTGTTGCTGTGCCCCACGGCGAATGGTCTGTGTAAATTACAGTGTCAGTGTGTGAGAAGTATGTTTTCAAACATGGACTTCTCTATAATGTTAAAAAAGTGAGCTAATGGTTTTTCGTTCAGGTACTAGGAAGTCGATTTCTGCACCTCCAGTAAAACTCCTAAATACTGAACTGAGGAGAGTTAGTCAATTTAAATACCTGGGACATGTTGTTACTGAAAATCTATCTGATGACTGTGACATAGAACGTGAGAGAAGGGCGTTAGCGGTCCGATGTAACATGCTCGCTCGCAGGTTGGCCAGGTGTACAAGAGACGTCAAAATTACTCTCTTTAAGGCATTCTTCCAGACATTTTACACCTGCAGCCTGTGGTGTACTTACACGCAGAGGACCTATAACGCTCTCTGTGTCCAGTACAATAATGCCTTCAGGATGCTGATGGGGCTACCTAGGTTCTGCAGTGCGTCGTCGAAGTTCGCTGAAGCTTATGTGGATGACTTCTACGCTATCATTCGGAAGCGGACGTCGTCGATGCTTGCTAGGATACGGCGGAGCCCCAACAGCATTCTGATGGTTACCAGAGATAGGCCATCATATTCCATCTTTAAGCACTGGATACAAATACATGTGCAGGGATTCAGGAATCCGTTTTTTGACTGAGCACTTAGTAGTTTTATTTTGTATGTGGTAGTTTTAAGTTTTTAGTTTTAAGTAGTACTAACAATAATTTTAAGTTATATGTTACTAACAACTATCTGTAGCTATGGATCTTTGATTTGGTCTGAAATAAACATTTTATTATATTATTATTATTATTCACACGCGTTTTGATTCTTATCTTAAAAGATATCACAGTTTAAAAAAATACTCCGTTCCTAACAATGCCCACAGGAAATCCTAAATTTACGCGAACGAAGTCGCGGGGGACCGCTTGTTATTTTATAAAAATAAATATTCTTTTAGACAGTCATATAGTGGTCAGGTTAAACATAGTAAATCGATTTGACATTTCCTTCTTTCTGCAAAATACCAATGCCATGTTACCACAATACCTAATTCCAGCTTTTGTTTTTCGAGTATCGACTTATTTGGCCGGCCATATAGCTCTTCTATGTATGTTTTGAGTAGGAATTTAAATGTTGATTACAAAAATTACATGCTATCGCTACACAACAATCACGTACGCTCGGACAAAGCAGACATCACATAAGACAACTTGCTACTTTAGGGGCCTTAATCAGATCCAAAGGCGGGTCGTAAGTGGCAGCGGAAGTTTAATTATTAACTTTTAAGTGTACGGAATAACAATAGCTAGTTTAGCTCTCTTTTACTATACCAACGGTTAATCTATCGTTAAATACTTCACATTTCTGACAGATGTAGTATGAACGATAAAAGTGCTCGAAATACTAAGAAGACGAACAAAAGTGTCATTAAAATGATAAAAAAATATTTCTGCAAAACCCAGTTATTAGTACTTTCTGAAAATGCAAACAAAGGTCCACCAACAACTCACTGAATGATAAGTAATGCCTAATGCTAAAGATTAAGCTGAACCAAGAACAACAGGAAAGAAATACTAATTAGGTACGATAAAACACATCGGCCGAATTTTCTTTAATTTTGATAAACTACGAGTAAATACAGCACACAATTCATTTACATCTAAAGTGGTATCCTTGGTCTCATTTGAGACGTAATTTACTATTTCACCTCAAACACGCATCAAGATCACTAGCTGTTGGTTGACACACCGCATCTGATTAACGGAAAGTAGTATACGTATGTAAACAGACGACCGCTAGTATAGATAGTCACAGTTGCAACACTGACCTTGCACGACCGAGAATACATCTCGCACTACGCACTGATCTTACTACTGATAGACGAGCTATCGATTCACCAGCGGTGCCCATAGCAACTAAACACGTACCTTGGAGTTCCTGATCTAAATAAAGCACGTTAAACTAGGTCAAGACTGCCAAGACTCAAGAAGAAATCCACTATTAAAGAATCAAAAAGTAGCACTTAAATATGCAACCGCGGCATGGTGTACTCGACGCGATAGCTTGACTGAAGCCACGCAGATGGCTTGGAATAATAGCACCCATATGGAGGCATCGAAAATAAACCCACGCGGGGGAAGTAGATTTCAGTTATATTTGGATGCTTTTAATGTTTTCCTGTTACAAGTGTTATGGCCATTGTAGGTGTGGAACTGTCCAATTTCTGTACCTTTACTTTTGCTTTTCCTGTCCAATAGTAAAATCATTTCATTTCTAATATTATATTTTAGGTTGGTACTTCCTTTTGTCATTAATACAAAATTACAAACCCAGTCACCAAATGATATCATCAACTATTCATGTAGACTTATTTCGTGAAAATAAAACGTTGCCTTGAAGTAAACGTATGTGGCTTTTATCATTTCTAAAGTCATTTCCTGTCGAGACGAAACCTAATTCAATTGTAAATAAGAGTTGGTGCATATAATATGGGTCTGACTAATCTGACCAATTGAATAAGGTACTCTCCAAATTGATATTTATAGACGCGATGCAATATATCAATTAGGTACTGTACTGACGGGCGTGGACCGAACAAGCGGCTCACGCACGCGGTGCCTCTGTAGCTCTGATAACGAAGGCCAAGTTCAATGGACAATGATGAATTAGTTTAAAAGCTTTTTATCTGCAGATGGCTACGCGTAAGAACACTCAAACTTAAAATGGAAATGGAACGATTAGGATTTTTACACTTAGGCCTGGGCTCCACAAAGACATCTTGAGAAAAAAAATACTATAGTCAGTCGGGGACCAAGGTCGGTGAAAACGTCCAACGTCAACATATCGTAGGTCAAGTAACTATCTACACTCAAAAATCTAACAACAATACCGGCAAGAAGACGAATCAACTTCATTTCGTAAACGCTTTTTAGTATCTACGCAAATCCGGCCACAAAAATGTCCGAGCTTTAGCTGAAATATAAACATCCGCTTATGAATTTTAAAGCCAAAGCACAGAATAAGAACTAGTACCAAAGTTAAAACACTAAAGTTATCACGTCTAAACATTGGAAGGCAAATTACAGAGCGGTCATTTGATTGATTAATGATTATAATAAGTTCACTATCGCGAATTTTAAAGCCACGCATGCTGCATGCTTATAATATTGGCCGACTAGTTAGTTGTATACTTTGTAGTTATTTTTAAACTGCCTTCAACATTATGAATATAATGGTGTTCATTGAATTGAATTAAGAAGAGAGAAAAGAAAACGATTACCTAAATATATGAAAGGCATAGCCCGAATATTTTGGGATGTTTAATACGGATTAAGGAATAAAGAAATCTAGCTAGACAAGAAACGCCAAAAATATAGTACTTAACTAACATGCGCAGCTGGAGTGTATCGATGATCAATGATCCATGAAAGAAGTTATGAGAAAGACAACCTGCAAGATTAGCAACCTGTAAGTAGTCGCCGTAACGGTAATCGGTGGCTGATGGTGGCAAATGACGTTCGCTGTTTTGCGGTTATATAAGTCAATCTAGAACATATTATGGTGGGTCCACAATCAAGAGAGGCAGATAGCCTGCTGCAACGAAGCCGGCAGCCATTTTTGACGCCTTTTAGACCATTTAATAGACATGATGCTTGTCATGAGCCGCTGGCCTTGTCGCCGGGCTGTAAGGATTCCGTATACACAGAAATACCTTAGATGAATCAATGCTCTAAGAAAAAGATAGTAGACCTGTAATATTTCCTTTCGGCTCCCCTTCAGCCGGTCTAGGCTCTCCTCAGAGGAGTAATCCGAGGTCTTGACGAGTTTCTCAGTGAGCCGCGTGGACTGCCGCGTGCGGTGCGCGTGCGTCGAATGCTCTTCCTCCGTCTCTGCTATGGGCTCTGTGGACACCTTGCTGCCTTGTTGGAGTTGTCTGTAAGAGGAATGTTCTGTTACTGTATGATTAGGTTAGCAAGGCCCATGACCCACGACTGCTTAGGATGTCGGCGGGTATGCGTAAAAGCATTTTCCTGACAATAAAAAGGTGCACTTAGAGCGATGGGGCTTCTTCGGTGTTCGGACGTTCTATACGATACGATTTTTTGTTAGATGACCGTCTTGGTGTAGTGGTGCACGCTCCGGACTATAAAACCAGCGGTTGCGAGTTTGAATCGCGCCAAGGGCAAATATGTATTTGTGTAATGAGCACGAGCATTAGTACCTTAATCATGGATGTTAATTTATAAACGTATATAAGTATGTCTAACGTTATCCTAGTCGCCATAGCACAAGCTCACACTTAGTTCGGGACGTGGTACCTAATTGTTGGAAGTTAAGGATGCAGCTGCATAAACGGCCACAAGATGTACACCACAGTGCCCCAAAGGCCAACTACAGAGCTGAATCTTAAGTAGATAAATGATTTTTTATTTATGGCTGAAGCGCCAATAAGAAACCTTTCTAAAAAGGTTAATTTTTTTTTTTAATACACACCAATTACCTAGCCCCAAACTAAGCGTGAGCTTGTGCTATGGTGACTAGGATAACGGATAGAAATACTTAAATACATATAAACATCCATGACTTACAAATTGCTCATCACACAAATATTTGCCCCTAGCGGGATTCGAACCCACAACCGCCTGGTTTAGAAGTCCGGTGCGCAAACGACTACACCAAGATGGTCGTCAATTATAAATTATTTATTATTATTTTAAGAATTCTTGGTCTAGATCTAGGAATTTCTATTTCTTAAATAATTTTAAGAAGATTAGAAGGCTGTTGCAAAGAGATAATAAATTGGTACAATCAGAATAATCTAAATCAAAATACATCAGAACTCTTAATCAGGCGGCGAGCAGGGGCGTGTGGTATGGTGGCCAGAAACACGCTTCCCCTGGACTGCTTTGCTGCATGTTCTACTGGAAAAGAGATCTAGACTTAATTAGGCATTGGCATATGAAAACTGAATTAATGCAGAAGACACGTAAATGTGGTGTAAAATATATGCATTTCACTTTATACCCATTATGACACTGTGCAGACATGAATGTGTAATCAATATTTCTTTGTTCCTATTTAACTCATATCAATAATAATAATCAGTCTTATGTTCAGTTTGAATGTTTGTGTGTTGTATGACTCAAGGTAAGACAGGTTGATAAGTCATAATTATCTTTATGTGTACCCTCAAGGTCAAAGTAAGTTGATTTTTATGATGGCTCTATTTCTTATTGAACTATACTATAAGATAGAGTTTGATAGACTTTTGGAAAAAAACATATTTAAGATTCTAGATAGTTTATTTTGTATGTATCTACTGTCTAATAGGATCTATCTGCATTTGAATTTGAGCAAACAAGGAATTTACCTACTACATCAAGCTTCCATCAAATGGTAAAACTACTAAAATCTGTGCAGTAGTCCATAGTTGAAATACACCATTTATTCTTGTAAACATCAAAATTGACTAATTATTTGAGAAGTCCTGAAGGGACTGTATAGCAGTGTTAATTTTTATTGAGTTTAAATTAGGCCCAATCTGAATAAAGGCTACTATTTTTATTATGAGAGTATACTATCAACAGGCATCATAAGTAACTCCACATAAACATTAATATCTACAGTAGTAGTACAGTGAGTTGTTACCTAATTTTAGACAATCATAAAGTTTCATGGACATCAGTTAAGCTGGGCAGCATGTTTGCTTAACTAGTACATAACTTAAGGTCACCATGACTATAAAGCCATAGTGACAATGAAGCAACACAAGTGATGTCACTGTGTAAACTGTCCTAAGGTGTTTTAATACCTTGTTTATGACTTATAATTCACTGAATACAGCACCTTATACTACATTCATGATTAATCCAAGATATTTGCAGATGAATCTTAGTGTGTAAACAACTGTTTTGTTATCAAATTTTATTCATGAATGCAGAAGGCGGATTATTCTATTTCTGCTTTACAACAATTTTGGTTGCACACAGAGACTACTCACTAGGTGAACAAAACTAATACTAATTTAATATAATTTTGTGCATCTTGCCCTATCCACCACTATAGTGGAAACAACTTGAGGGTCAGTGGCTATTGATTTTAAATGTATTGATGAATTTTTGACAAATGGGTGGTTCTATAACAGACAGAAACAGTATTGTTTTGTTAGTCGTTTAGTTTGTAACAACAAATGCTTACTTGACAGGAGTGCTTCTTCTTATCGGCGTTTTCCTTCCAGACTTGTGGTGTACGTGATCCTCGCCCTCAGTGCAGTTCTCGCGGTCGCAGCTCGACCTAAGGAATGGTGTATTCGAGCGCGACCTTGACCGCAATCCAGTAACCGTTGGGTTCTCCATAGCTTTCCTCAAACTTCACTTGACAATTTCACCAACCCCATAACATCTCAACAGCTAAATACCTCACGAACCCTGACCCATTTCAAACCGGTCCAAATGCTTATAAGTCCAAAGATATTGCACAAGGAAATCTATTTCTGTGGCTTCATGTGCTGCCGCCAAAAGTAACGTAACGTTCACTCCGACAATGTTCTGGTAAACAATGATTTATTGATATGTGAAAAACACAAATACGTCCACCCGATAATAATAAACGGTTGTACACTAACTTGGTACATAAAACGAGCGCGTAACCATGAAATTCGTGAATTTCGTAACCTCTCGCTCGCTAAACATAAACTGATGACGTCATTCAAAAAGACGTTACGTTACGACGACAATGCAAACGACATGGATGCAACCAACATCATGCAACTTGTTGTACATTCATTTTTACTTGGCTGTATGATTAAGCATTTCTTGGTCAAGTGTTTTTAAAAATGGCAATAGTGCTGCCAAATAAAAATAAGCAAAATATACACAAAATATTTTTTTTTACTCGACTGCTTCAAAAACAGTGGCATTTTTTTGCAGTGTAAGTATGTGTTGTAATAACTATCAAGATTTCTTGTACCGAGCCCTTTTAGTTAAGGTGGTGACATAAAGTAGAAATAAGAAAAAGATAATTACAAAAGAACACCTATTTTTATTTTAAAAGAGATGTGGGAGTGAGTTTGTAATTGGCAACCGAAATGATACGCGTTCTCAATAAAATCAACACCACTGTCCTCGTTCGCTGATGTCCTGGGGTACGATGATAACGCGGCACTCGGCGGTGTGTGTAGCAGCAGGGGAAGTGTTTATTTAGATATTAACATAGACCAGGCTCCACGGAGAAAAGTAGAAGGCAGCCGGAAACCGGGACCCTGGAATTCCGGAAATTGGACAATATCAGGAAAGTCCGATTTCATTCGTATGACTGCGACATCAGACCGGAAGCGATGAATAGCGGATCAGATGGAGTGATAATTGCAAGAAATAGTTAATAATGATGCGGCAGTCATACAAAATCATCCTTAGACTAAATAACAAACCAACTAAACAAAGCACTAGGCAAATAAAGCATTTTTGCAACGTCGGTTTCTAGCTGAGAACACAATTACATTTATTAGTTTTAAGTAGTAGTAAAAGGTTACTGTAATTATTATTTATCCTTATTTGATTGGATATTACATTCAAAAGATAGAAAGAGTACAATTTTAACTGGTAAAACATAACAAAATCAGTTGACCGTCGATGGCCATGAAGGTCATGCAATGTCATGAGTACTTGACATTTTGTGTACGTGGATGAATTTAAGGACAACGGTTACATGTTTTATTTTAAGGGGTTACACTCTTTAAACTGCTGTTTGTATAACAGGTACTTACTTAAGCACTACGCATGCAGGCACTAATCTAAACACTAAGTTGGTACTTACTACTAAGCACTAAAACTAAACAATAACAATAATCAATTACAACACTCACCCGATATCGGGGCAACACTGATGTTAATTATTTAAATTGATAGAATCAGAATTATAAAAGATAATCGTAGATAAAAAAAAGTCACTCGTAGTCCGTCGTGACTAGGCAGTTTTAACCGACCGCAGTACGTCCTCGCGTTTGGATAGCTCCGCTCGGACTCCGTGAGACGACGTTGCCGGGTGAATTCACATATTCGGCCGAACCAGTTTCTCGCCGTGTTCACTTGTGGATCGCGCTCGCAGATATCTTGAAACTAGCAATTGCGCCCGAGTTTACGTGTTAGTTTTTATAATTTCGTATTTTTAAGAACTTGTTTTAATTAGGTTAGATATAGATGTAATTAGTGATACCTAGATTATTATTTTAAGTTAGATTTAGGTTGTAAATAAATGAACTAATTTTAAGTAGGTAATTAACAGATATAATTTATTAATTCTTTTAAGTCAGAAAAGCAACGAACCGTTACATTCTGTTTAATATTTAATAGCTTTCAGAGTTCGCAAACAGCTTCATGAATGGGGTTGGCAAGTGAAAGCTGATCTCAGATGGCGCCACTACTATATTAACCCTTGACAAAACTGAAATAAACATCTCTTGTACAGTTAACCAAAAAAACTACGAAAAATCGCTTAACTCCTTAAATATATTTAAATAATATATATCTTGCCGTTTTTTGATATACAAAGATATTTTTCATTGTCACACATTCAATAATGATGGCAATTTCTATCACCATATTTGAGAACGTTCAGAAAACAAAATGAAGTGTAATCTATCAATGATTTAAAAATCTACCTAGTTTTACTGTTTTACTTTAACCATTAGAAAACTATGTTATCGATATTCATTTCACTAAGAAAGAAATACATATTGAATGATGATAGTGTCATTATTTTATCTGAATTCACATGCAAAACCAAATAAGTTTCCTAACCGATTAGCGGCTAAAACATTTGGTTCCAAGCGTGAAAAAAGTAGCTGTCTCTGTCATTTGTGACAGTCGCTTCCGCCGTTTCGCCATCATGAGATAGTATTGCCACAAAATGTAAAAATAAACTTATTTGTGCACGAAAACAACGAAGAAATTGAAAAAATAAGTGTGAGGATAGGTTTTCATAGCCTTTTTCCTATTGTTTGGTGTATTGTCCAAGAGATGGCCTAAGTTCCATAGAAACCTGGACTATCTCCTTTGCGATGATTCTATGACAATTTTTAGCTTTGGAACATTCCACTTGGAAAATATGTACGTTAAGATAGCGATGGGCGATTATTCGAAAAAAAAAATATTCAAATGAATCTATAATCGACCACTCAAGCTATCAAATGTTGATTTAGTAATTCGTAAAAAAAATAATCGAATAATAATCGACAATCGAATGATAATCTATACTGGGCCCTTCGATGCATTCGATGGAATTGCCGCGACTGTACACACAGAACAGGCAGCGACAGAATGATTAATCGACGCGACGAATGACGTTTTTTTCGTTAGTAGTACGGCCTGCAGACCGCGCGCTCCGGTATTGCTCGCCGCATAATCGAATGACTGCGGTTGCTTATCGAATACATTCGATTACAGAGACCATTCGAATAATTCGATTAATTTAGTAATAATCGCCCATCGCTACGTTAAGAAAAGGACGCACTTCTTTACGTGAAAGATAGTCAGATTGTGTTCATGTAAAACTACTTGAGTACAGATGAACACAAATTAATAGATATGTATTTTTTCATGTTAGGGCAACACATTGAACTGTCACTGTCAGTTTGACATATTAATTGACTTTGACATTTTTTGGGATTTTTGGCGGGTTTCCGAGTAGCTGCCGTATGTTTTTTGGATTGTTTTGTTTGTCGTTTTTGTTGTTCGCAAATTCGTACATATCTTTACCAATATGGATAAGTTATTTAAAAAAATTAAAGAACTTGGACATGTTAATAGTAAACGCGATGAATTGATAGAATATTGTAAAATCAACATTGATCAGGTAATCAAGTTCAACACAACATGATTGTGTTTGTGTAGTTCCGAACCGATGTAAACAAAGTTTTCATAATAGTTATATGCTCTTGATTTGTGTTTTAGATCCTGCAATATTTACCGCGATGCATTTTGAACTGTGACGGAGCAGATGTACTTGATTGTTTATTGAATGGGTTAACAGATAACCCCTCATCATCTAGTAGATATACTGTGAAGGTAAGAAGTCGGGCCCATTTTAGTTTGAATACATAACTTATTTGTAATATCTCCTAGCTAGACCACATCTCTAAAAGTAGTACTTTACAATTTACACATACATTTTCGATTTACATTCCAGGTAGAATGCTTTAACAATATTATATTGGGGCAATCAATAAAACAAATTAATATTGTTCAATCAGGTATAAATTGATATTCCATAAATCTATTTCTTTGCTTTTTAGATCATAGACATAGTTTTGAATTCCATGAGGAAAGAGTCAACGTCACTCACACACTGCAGTGATGTTGTAAGTCGTCTTTGCTTGGAACTTTCGAGACAGCCCGGAGAAGATTTGGTGAGGTGGACCAATGACAGTGTGCAGTCTATCATTAACGACTCTGATGTTAATATGATGTAAGTTGGATTTTAAGTTTTGGACTAACATATTGTATTAAAACATTGATTCCTAGTGGTTAGTAACTGGATTTAACATAGACATATAGTTACTTTTATATTTAGATTTCTATAATAATAAGTCAGCCTATTAGAACCCACTGCTGGGAAAAGGCCTCACCTCAACTATGAGGAGGAACGAGCCATACTTCACCACGCGGGCTCAGTGCGGATTGGTGCTCGAGGTGCTTGTGGCGCAGTGGCGGCAGCGCTTTGGTAGTGATACCAAAAGTTAAGCAACCCACGGCGCGGTCGTGATTGGATGGGTGACCATTCCGACCATTTAAGTGATGTCCATGACAAGCATCTCCGTGCTTCGGAAGGCACGTTAAGCAGTTGGTCCCGGCTAATATCTGTGGTATTAGTCGTTAAGCCTAGTCAGAGGCCCTAGGGCGGCTTGATAACTTCTGACAGTAAGGTTTGTCACTTGCCTTACATACACCCCTTTAGATTTCTATCTTAATCTATTTATAAGTAAAGTTCATTTTCAAACTATGAAAGTACAGTCGTGTGCAAAGAATTAAGAACACTTCATAATAATTCTGCACATAAAACTTTATAGTAGGGTACTTAGTGACGTCAACCTTGCAGATCTTCAACAAAGCAAGCCGCTTGGCACAGACGTACCTGGTGGCCATCTGAGCTGATTTAGCCCGGTATCCATGAGGCACCTCCCTGCAGGTAGCTGGGGGGATGGGGGGAAAAACCCATCTACCTTGCTGCATTCTCACGTCCATATCTCCAAAAGTTTAGCAAATAGGTCGTATTTAGTATCATTTCCGTATAATTCAAGGACGAAGAATTCATATCTTAAACAACATTTGCACTTGTTGATAGAAAAATAACGAGTATAGCGCGAAAATTAAAATTGAAAATATTTTTTTTACAAAATCGATTCTCACAATTTAACTTCGAGATTATGTTTTATAAAAAAAATACGTTTGAATAGCCCTGTTTATCTAAAATATATAAACATAAACTTTATTAACAGTTTTGACTTATAAGCGTGTCAAAAAAAATCATTTACGTCCCATGGTGGAGCTGCGAGCAGCGGGAAAAGTTTGTAATTTGGATAGGATTTATCACATATTGTTTAATTATGACACTGATTGATTAATAAAAGTTATTTTATACCTCTATCTATCTATAATTTAAGAGCTACGCTCTTGTCGGTGGAGTCTTCTCCATTCCTCTCTATTCAGTGTCATTTCCTTGACTTCCTGGTACGACACGACCCCTAACTTTTCCTAATTTTATACCTCAAAATGGTATTATTAAAGGATTATCTAGTAATAATTTGTACATAATATTCGAACACTGATACTGGCAACCATAATTCTGGCATATTTTAATTATTTTATGCGTAAAAATTGGTACCTACTCGTATAAGAGTCAAAAGTTAGGTTAGCTAAATACTAAAAAAGCTAAGTAATAAGAGTTTATTTATTTTATTAAAATGTTTATAGTATTTTTATATTATAACTAAATATCTATAAAATTTCATTGCTTTATAGGTATGTAGTTGTTGCTTATGATTTAAAGTGAATGCGTATCGTATCGTATAGATTTAGCATATGGATTAAAAAACAGGCATTGGTGTCAACATCAACTACTATTTGAATTCGGAAAATGTCAGACAGCTGGTGAACCTAGTATTTTCTGCAGAAGAAATGTATTGAACACACTTGTTGCTCTATTATAGCCCACCCTATGAATGGGAACAGGTTAGGTAGGGCGGGTTGGCGAGTGACCAAGTACCACTAAAACCTCTGCGAAGTCTCTCTCATTCAGGCCGCTGAAGGGATCAGCACCCTTCGGATCGTTCCCGTATTCGAATGACAAAACCTTCTTTCCGAACGGATTCGTAAACCCTATTGACAAACGCCGTCGATGGGATCAAATACGATTTGACATTCCGATTCGAATTCGGAAAGGATCTGACACGGAAACTTTCCGAGTGTTTGTAAATCAGGGTGCTGAACGACGAAAAATCGCTGTTCGCATGCACTTGCCGTCCCAGCGGTTAACCGCACCTAATAATGCGGGCACAACACTCGAGAGGATGCCTCGCAACCATGAAGCATACCTTTCGCCCTTGCGACTGCCAAGATTCCCAGCCCATCGATTCTAGGTCTACTAGGAGGCAGGAGTAGCTTATAGCGCCACCACCTCGCTCTAAGGTATCTGCATCGAAGCGAATCAGCCTAAGCATCTTTTTGCCTAGCCCGATTCCATGCCTGTCCTTGCAGGATTGATTTAAGTTCTTGAACAAGAAAGCCAGTCAGTGATGGATGTAAGGTGGCGGTCGTTGGCCTTAATCAGGCCATGTGTCTACGCAGCTGTGTAGCAAAGATGGGAGGGAGCCATGAACTCGCCCGGTAACTTTTATAACGAGAGATGGACCACCGAAAAGAGCGATTTACTCTTGAAAATGCCTTTGCGCATTTTTTCACCCCTATTCATTGTAAGGATTGGCAAAGCATCAGGCCGGCTATCGACCTTTAAAAGACAATTTTGGAAAACTTGCCGCGAGGAAGTGGGCCGATTATGTCTTATGTATTGTAGATATGACGAAAACGCTTGGTTAGAGTGGGGAACTTGCCGAGCAGCGTTATGAAGCTTGCTGCGCTGGCAGGCGAGGCAATCTTTGTTCGTGCCGGTCCAAATGAATCGCTCAGCAACCAAAGGTGCGGGGTTGGCCAAGTGCGGGCAGCAAAACGATGGTGTCTGCTAAGGAGAGACGATTTCCTCTTGTTAATGCTTCTCGACTGATGGAGATGTCGGCGGTCCTAGAGATGTTAATTGTCACCAGTAAGACGCCCTGCGAAACCGCAGATAATTTGCAAGCGATTGTATTGAGAGCATTATATGGGAACTTTAGAACCAATATCTACTATCCTCCCATGTTCTGTTGACTGCGTTTAGACTAATAATAATGACCTGATAAAGTTGGTGTAATTTTTCGTAAGGTATAATATTTCTTTTTTTAAGGTGTACCGATTGTGTAGTTGCAGCGGATAAAAAACATTCGAACGTTGTTGTACGGGCACAGTACGGGCGACAACACTTTGCAAGATAGACACTGTAGTATCTGTTATAGTATTGTAAAATGTTATGTTATAATATAGTATGCTGTTATAATATGGTCGGTTTTGTAATAAAAAATTTGGTAGGTAAATTGGTGTGTTTGATAGTACAATTTATTATTTTTAGTAGGGTACTTTGTTACCTACTTTCTTTTGATGTCATATTATGTAAATTCTACGAGTAACTACCAATTTATACTAAATAAAATGATCAAAAAAATACAGAATTATAGTTGTCAGTGATTAATCAAATATTTGTTCGAATATTATTAAATATATATTATGTGATAGTATGTACAAATATTTACTAGGTATACCTTTAATAATACAATCTTGAGGTATAAAATTACTTTTATTAATCAATCAGTGTCATAATTAAACAGTATGTGACAAATCCTATCCAAACTACAAACTTTTCCCGCCGCTCGCAGATCCGCCGCGCGACGTGAATGTTTTTTTTGACACGCTTATAAGTCAAATCTGTTAAAAAAGTTTATGTTTATATATTCTAGATAAACAGGGCTATTCAAACGTGTTTTTTTTTATAAAACATAATCTCGTAGTTAAATTGTGAGAATCGATTTTGTAAAAAAAAATTTTTTAAGCTTTTTTATTTTCGCGCTATACTCGTTATTTTTCTATGAACGAGTGCAAATGTTGTTTAAGATATGAATTCCTCGTCCTTGAATCATATGGAAATGATACTAAACACGACCTATTTGCTAAACTTTCGGAGATATGGACGTGAGAGTGCAGCCAGGTAGATGGGTTTTTCCCCCCCTCCCCCAGCTACCTGCAGGGAGGTGCCACGTGGGTACCGGGCTAAATCAGCTCAGATGACCACCAGGTACGTCTGTGCCAAGCGGCTTCCTTTGTTGAAGATCTGCAAGGTTCTCCATACAAACCATGTCACTAAATACTCTACTATTTAACTGCAGGAATTGAGAGGATTGTTTGCTTGTGTAAAATAATATAAATGCAATTTAATAGTATACTTATAGGGCTATCTTTATTGCAGAAGAAAACTGAAATTAATTAGTTGCTAGCTGATAATATAGTTGTCAGTTTAGTTTCAGATGGTATTAGTTATAATAACAATACACGGGAGGCTAAGCAAATAATTAAGAATGGTAGAAGTTTTGAAAAAAAAAAAATTTTTTGTTCTTATTATTCATAATATTGTATTCATTATTCTTTTAAATTTCATAAATTATTGTAGGTTTTGGTAGTATTGGTTAGGAATAAACTTTTTCCTTACAAATATTATTTTATGTACATAAATCATATATGCCATTTACAGATGGCGAGACATCCTTCCGGAGTGCATGAATGCGTTGTCATCGCACACTGACATCAAACACTGCGGTACAGCTATGACATTTGAGGAGTACAAGCTACAGTGCATTCACACTCTATGCCAGTGTAACTGGAAGGAAAAACAGTTGGTGCAACTGGTTGCTATGTTTAAGTATGTTGTGTTGTGTATTTTTTTAGTGTGAAACAGTGATAAACATTACAAGTAATAATATTATTTCGAGACCTTAATAGTAGATTATTCACCAAGGGGGTAAAGTGATGTCTTACGTCACGGGCGTCGTCTTGAATCTCGAGCATAACAAAGATTTTGAGAGTTCAAAGTAGAATCCTGAGTGGAGCGAGAGATTTAAGCTCGCCCAAGACGAAGACATCATTATCCCCGAGGAGAATACTCTGCTTTTTACACTTCCTATGAGGCAATAAATGTACTACAAAAAACTTATTTTATCTATAAGTATATATCTTTTGACTTTTCTGGCAGTAAATTATTATTATTAACAATACCAGCAGCTTTACATCTAATGGACTCTGGTGTCATAAACTTCGTCACTCGACAGTTTTACAAAAACATTGTAATTCCTTAAAATACATAGGTTTTTTTCTTTATTTATTTCTTTTTTAGAAGCGCGCGCTTTTTTGTTCATTCCATACGTGCTAAAATTCTTGGCTGCCAGGCTCAAATTTCAAATATGTTCTCTTTGGTGCGGGACGGGCTAGTGTGATCATGTTTACGAACTCTTATTCGAAATTCAAATCACTTTGCCTCCCTAGGGGCGTAATGAAATTTCATACAATATTACATCCCTAGGGATGCAATGACTCACTTTGAGTCAGGTTTACTTGATGTGTAATTGAACATTTCCAAATAGGTAGTGTGAAAAATTAATTTAAAAAGTGCATGGAAATTTTGTTTAAAATTATAATAGGTTCACACTTACACAATTTAAAACTGTCTAATGATGTCTATGATTTTATGAAATAACAGTTTTTCTTACCTCCAGAAACACCCAACACTGGGACCCAACCCAAGAAATTAGTACTAATGACAAATACAAAAATATATGTATTATTAATCCACAACTTGTTTAAATCAAATAAATTGCATTTGTTCAGGCACAAAGATCTATAGGTTAGTAATTCGTTTAGAAAATAATAAATACTTATATCAATTTTATATTTCAGAGATCTACAGCTACCCCGCAATGAGCACAAACAAGTGATAAATAAAGTTTGTTCTTACATTATCAACATTTCTCCTGATGAATTGCCACCACTAGT
The DNA here is from genome assembly GCA_949316185.1 of Pyrausta nigrata. Taxonomy (NCBI): domain Eukaryota; kingdom Metazoa; phylum Arthropoda; class Insecta; order Lepidoptera; family Crambidae; genus Pyrausta; species Pyrausta nigrata. The sequence goes on from OX438943.1 coordinate 5,058,642, forward strand.
TCACCAATTGTTAAAGTAAGTTTTCAAACTGAGTTAGTTACTGAAGTGCTTATAAATAACTATCATAGTATAAATATTCATCATATCAGCTTATTGCAGTCCACTGCCGGACATAAGCCTTTCCAAGACTGCGCCAACTTTCACGGTCCTCTGCTTCTCGCATCCAGCCACGAAATAAATATTAATTTATAGTTATTACTAGGTGCTTGTGGCGCAGTGGCGGCAGCGCTTTGGTAGTGATACCAAAAGTTAAGCAACCCACGGCGCGGTCGTGATTGGATGGGTGACCATTCCGACCATTTAAGTGACGTCCATGACAAGCATCTCCGTGCTTCGGAAGTCACGTTAAGCAGTTGGTCCCGGCTAATATCTGTGGTATTAGTCGTTAAGCCTAGTTAGAGGCCCTAGGGCGGCTTGATAACTTCTGACAGTAAGGTTTGTCACTTGCCTCACATACACCCCTCCACCAATCCGCACTGAGCCCGCGTGGTGAAGTATGGCTCGTTCCTCCTCATAGTTGAGGTGAGGCCTTTTCCTAGCAGTGGGATCTGATAGGCTGACTTATAAGTTATTACTAGAGGTAAGATAATTGGAGGCATATTTTACTCGCCGCGTTAAAACGAAAACTAATGCCGAATTATCGAAAGGTGCCGTAGGAGTGGGCGTGGCCACAAAAGCGCAGAACTAGTGTGATAGGCGTGCACCCAGATTCTAAGCGCAGATTTGTAAAGTTTTGGTAAATATGCAACCAAACATTCGGTTTCCAGCTACCTTATTATTATACATGTATAGATAGTGTCTATTACTAATATAACAAAACTGAATTATGACATACATTCGTTAAAAAGAAATATCCGCCTCCCCTCCCTAAAGTTTTTGAATTTTGGTCTGTATGTATGTTCTTTATCGACTCAAAATGTGCTTAATTATTTTTTTTGCTTTACCACAGAAATATAACAGGACAAGTACAGAAGGACCTACTAAATAGCGACTCTTGCATCCACACAATAAAGTGCAAATTAAGATCGCAGTACGCCCATAGCCTGCTGGTATAAGCACCTACTCATGCCACTCTTTCTCTCGCGTAACCTCATCTCACCTGACAGCGTAGGCTCGACCGATGCGACGCCAAACGCGCGCGTGAGTCGTAGATCTTACATGCGATGCGGCCGGCTTGTGACATACATACGAGAACACTCCGAACGGTCGATCCGTGCATGTACTTGTAGCTTTTAGCTACATTGTGGAGTTAACCAGGCCTGCTTATACTACGATTTGAACATGTTACAACCTAGGCTATGTCTCATCTCTATAGGAAAAGTACATTCAAGTATGGTGATCTCCCATCACCATACAACATAGAACAAATAAGAGGTCACGAATACTAGACGGCCATGGGAGTATGTTTTATTTTGTGTCATCGAGTGTTTTATTTTGTGACAAAAGCCGCGGGCAACTGCTAGTTAACTACTTGCTAAGTAGCTTGAATTCAAGAGTTAAAAATGTATTTCTTTCTATGTCTTCCTAGACTGTGCAAATCGTACAATGTGGATATAGTGCTGGCCCACCTCAGCCACTACTTCAGCGTGCGACTGTACAGCAAGCTGGAGCCGCCGCCGCAGGACTCCGAGTCCACGACTATGGATATAGATGACATAGGTGAGAGGAAATTATACAGATGTACACACGACAGCATGTCAGCCTATCCCAAAATTGTACAATGTGGATGTAGTACTGGCACACCTCAGCTACTACTTCAGTGTGCGCTTATACAGCAAGCTGGCGCTGCCGCCGCTACTACCATGGGCATAGATGACATAGGAAAGAAGAAATACAAAACTAGCGGGTCCTTGTACAAATGTCAGATTTCCCTTACCTACCAACTTTTATCCCCTTAATATATTTTTTTTCTTTGCTTTAAATATATTTTGGTATTTGAGTAAGAGGTAAATCTAGTATCTAAATCAGGCCTGTGTAACTCCCCGCGTAGGTAGCAAATACCCGACCGACCCGAGCGACCCCCTGCAGTGGGCTAATCGACTTGGGTTTCGCTAGCAAGCAACGACACGCGCGCTTGTTTTATTCACCGGCGGCGCGCAGCACTACATTTCTAGACTAGCCCTAAATTAAGCGTTAACTTGTGCTATGGGAATTAGTTTAATGGATAGACATACTTTTATAAACATCCGTTACATTTGCCCCTTGCTGAATCCGAACCTGCAACTTCTGGTTTTGTAATCTGGAGCACGAACTACTACACAAAGACGGTCCTTAATAACCCATAAGATTGCACAGGTGGCACTGTTATAGTCCGACAATTTTGTGCGTGACCCTCCTTGCACCCCGCAATATGTCAGTAGGGAGGTCAGGAAGCACCAATCACCCGCGATTGTCTAAGGAAATCCTTTTCCCCACATTGTCACCTGTCACCCACTGACATCTTTCGTGCACCTCTAGCGACCGTAGGAAAGTCGCGCAAGAACTTGTTGGATTACAGTTTCTGTACATTGTTTTCTTTTTAAGTTGATTAAACCTTCAAGTATTATGTTTCCAGACACAATAGAAAATTAATTGTTATCGACCCGCCCGTTGGTTTTATGGGGTTTAACAGGTTAAACGGATTTCATCTACTTGTTTATTCCCAGTGACTCACAGTGCGGCCGAGCTAAGCCGCTGCCTCTCCACTTGCATCTACCACATAACGGATGGCGCGGACCCTGAACTAACCAGGCGACAGTTACGCGCCTGGCCGAAGACCCAGCTACTACGTGCACCCTTTATCTGCGACTTAGCGCTGGCAATGGCGGAAAAGGGCCCAGACTTCAGGACTGTCTGCTTGGATGTGAGTTAATTTAAAACTTTTTAAAATTTCTTGTTGTATATCCCACCGAGACGACACCGCTTATCACCAGTGTGACCACAGTCTATGCAATGGGGCCGACTACTGGAGTAACAAGCAAACGCAATTATTGAAAAAACAAAACACCCGACTGCAAAAAATATTATATTTTTAAAATGGCCTTTGTACTGGCTTTCATTTAATACTTATATTGCTATGGTAAGGAAAAAATCACTACCCCCTCCTCCCTTTATTTCTATTTGCAGGCGCCATTTTTTAAATGTAAATAGTCTGTCACTTTCACAATTTTGACAAATTCAACGACACCTCATATATGTCAAAAATTGTCCAGCCGTTTGGGCTGTAGGGCGTGCCAAACAATTAAACATACCCTCGGAAGTAGCCTCCTTCCGCAGTCGGGTAAAAACAAAATACTTAGAAAGTTACGTTGTATAGTAGCTTGCTATGCTATAGACTAAAGGCTGGTAACCCAAGACGCAACTACTACGCTCACGCTTTTCATCTGCGACTTAGCGCTGGCCATGGCGGAGAAGGGCCCCGACTTTGGACTGTCTGCCTGGATGTGTGTTGTTATTGTGAAATATAGTAGTTTGCTAATATCGGTTGATAATTTAGTGGGTAAGCCTAGTCAGAGGCCATAAGGCGACTTGATAACACCTGACAGTGAGGATAGTCATGGCTTTAAAGACACCCCTCCATCAAGATCCATCCATCTCCATCGTGGTAGAGTATCGATCATTTCTCCTCATAGTTGAAGTGTTTGCCCAGCAGGAGGAAGTATATAAGCTAACTTTACTTCAGGAACACATAATAATAATGTCCTCCTAGCCGAATTTCGACTACCGCGGCCTATCTCAAGAGAGATTAGCCAACTGCGCGGGACATATTATAGTGCACAAGTGTGTGCGCAATACACAGGTGCACTCTCTATTCCTTCACTCTCGTAATTCGGTGAGACGGCAGTCCGACATGACCGTAGAGAGATCAGGCGCAGAACCAACGGTTTAACGTGCTTAACACACATAAACACTATTTAACTATGCCAGTTACAATCCAATACCAATTTAAACTATTTATTGAAATATAAGTTTAAATAAGAAACCAAAAATTCGCACACAGGTAGGATTTGAACCTACGACCTTTGGCTAACCGGGCCAACGCTCTTACCAACTGAGCTACTGTGCAGTTCATCCCACCGTGTGAAATTCTTAGTTTCTTTTGTATTGAGCTGTATTGCAACAGCAGTGGGCCAAGTAGTTATTTTTACAGGATAAATTGAACTTGATGATGACGCTTTCGCTTTTCAATAGTTTTTAACGTTTTTTAACTGTCAGTGTTAAAAAATATTAAAAGCTATTTATTGAACCTAAAGCTAGGATTAGACCGGACGTAGATGGATGACCAGTGCGTGATGATAGGGCTGTCTCTATCCTCTCTGTGAATATAGGAGAGTTTTGGTGTTGATCCGCACTTGTTCCTATAGATAAGCTTTACCTAGCTGGGCTCTAGATGATAAGTCAACCGAATAACTCAGATTAAAATCAGAAACGGAGCAGTAGTCTTGTCTTACCTGGCGCTTGCCTGTGCGGACAAGGTGACCGGATCTCTAGAGTAAATTCATGTATCCAAGGCTCCATGCAAATGCGTTCGGGCCACTGTCACTTTATCTATACGAACTGCCTCGTTGGTCTAGTTGTCAGCACGCTAGGTACTATTCACGAGGTCCCGGGTTGGAATCCCGGGTCGGGCCGAAAAGTGTTGGGTTTTTCTGTCTTGAAATAACTCAGACACAGCTCCGGAGTCAAGAAGTTGGTGGTGTTAACACCCGCGTGCCTCGGAAAGCGCGTTAAGCCGTTGGTCCTGCGCCTGACCTCTATACGGTCATGTCGGATTGCCGTCTGACCGAATTATGAGAGTGAAGGAACAGAGAGTGCACCTGTGTATTGCGCATTCACTTGCGCACTATAATATTTCCCGCGCAGTTGGCTAATCTCTCTTGGGATTGGCCACTGTAGTCGAAATTCGGTTAGAAAGACATTTTCTATACGAACATTGACCCTCACAAAACTCTTCTAAACAAAGGTAACATTTATGTCTTAGATCCTACGTTTTATTAAGGGACAATCAGAATTGACCTTTCTTATTTCATCAAAAGACTTGCATTCTATTTTGTAGGCAATCAAGTCGGCAATAGAACGGCGCGTAATGGACGAGCTGCTTGCCAAGGAGTCCGCTTGGGTGCGATCTGTCCTACCGCCCGATGTCGACATCGCCAGTGTTTTGAAAGTACTTACTACTGAAAGGTAAGTGTTATTAAGTTTTTTTTCGATTTTTATTATATAGTGGCATTTTGTGTCCTAAATTGAATTAAAAAAAATACTTTGACTTTGACAAGAAATAGAGTACTATGTATTTGAGAATAAGAGATTTACCAAGAAAGCAGCTGAAAAATTCTCAATCGTTCGATTTTCACACGATACAAGTTATTTATTCATTGGAAATAAAAATCCAGCGTTTGTCACCTGTCCAGTGTCGACTTTTAAAAGAGAGACTGAATTTAAATTTAATCTTAGACAGCTTATTGTTAGGATTGACCGCCGTATCGAAAATTCGGTAGAAGAATATGCACGCCGAGATGATACTCAAAACTTTTTATTAAATTAAATATCACTCCCACAGCGCCAACCACCGCCAACTTACTGTCGTGGGTCTCATAAACCTGGCCTTCTCCTTACTCGCGACCAACAAGCTGAAGCTAGCTGCCCCAGCTTGCTGGTCGCACGGCAAGCTGATACTGGTGCGGCTGTGTAAGGCGCAGCCGGAGACCGCTGGGCATATACTGAACATGCTGTGCTGTCGCCTGGCAACGGAATCCGCCCAGCGGCAGTACGCAGGTACATAAAGTCCAACCGCTTATCTGAGACCTCGCCTGCGGAGTATAGGAGAGAACAGGGAATTGATTAGGTGATTTAAAAATAATGCGAATTTATAATTTCAAAATTCAAATTACCCAATTAAATCTTAAGCCCCTGCCACCCGCATCACTTAGGACCCGTTCTCGTCTACCTTCTACTCTTGTATCCCGCAGGCGAGGTCTTAGATAAGCGGTCGGACTATAGTGGCTATATAATGTTAGCTGTGGCTGTCATTTAAAAAATACTGGTCGAATAATTATACAGCAGCCTAATTGAAATTTCATTCAACTAGAATTCACACAAACATTAATTGCTGTGATGACGTTCTTAAATGAATTGTACTGTTATTATTTCAAGAATACTTCATCGGACTATTAAAAATTCGTAGTTATATTTTATAATGAACCTTCCTTCTTGTGAATGTTGTTAAGGTTTGGGCGTAGATTTTTGTTGCATGTTTTCTCTTATTTTTCGCATATGGCGCGCCATCTACGTGGAGCCTTATTAGTATTATAAGAAAACTGTTTGTTTCCTTATTAAATCTAAATAAATAATGACCTAGCATTTTCATCACAGATTGCCTCAACGTCCTCTGCAAGCTGACCCCCGTCTCCATCGAGCGGTGTACTGAACTGAGTACTATATTAGAGAACTGCCAGCCCTCGTCTTCGTGGCGCTCGGCAGCCGCAGTACTGAGAGCCGTACACCCGCTTGTCAACTTTAGCACCCGGACACGAGACACACTAGTGATGGTCTGCCGCAAGGGACTGTACTCTAGGTGAGTCAGTTAGAAATAGTGTGGTCGAGGTGTGTTTTATATAGTATGATGTGTTGTAAGTGGCTACTCTGGCCTGATATCTATCATGGTCTGCTTTAAGTGAAGGCTCCCGATGGTAATGATGGCGTGCCGCAAGGAACTATTCAAGGCCTGTTATCTTTATTGGTCTGCCTTAAGTGGAGGCTTTTCCTACTGTAGGTCCAGTGTCCATCATGGTGTGCCGCAACTCCGCAAGGGACTATTCTAGGCCTGTTATCTATCATTTTCTGCTACAAGATAAAGCATTTTCTACTATAAGTCCGATGTCCATCCTTTGTCCAATTCCTTTTACGCTGATTAGATACGTGAAATAGCATCTACAGTTAAATACTGTGATTGCACATTTATATTATACTGTCGATCCAATGACAGAGCTAGGTCAATTTGAAGTAAATCAGGCGATTACATAATTAACGTTTAAGAAACTGGGTGCTAGTCTGATATCTACCATGGTTTACCTTAAGGGACTACTCCAAGTCCGATGGTATACTCGCTCGATACTAGAGAACTGCCAGCCCTCATCTTCGTGGCGGTCGGCAGCCGCAGTACTGAGAGCTCGTCAACTTTAGCACTCGGACACGAGACACGCTACTGATGGTCTGCCGCAAGGGACTGTACTCTAGGTAAGTCAGTTAGAAACAGTGTGCTCTAGGTGTGTTATTTAGTAAGATATGTCGCAAGTGACTACACTTATCAAGGTTTAATATCTGTCATGGCCTGCTTCAAGTGGAGGCTTCCGATGGTTATTATGGCGTGCCGCAAGGGACTATTCTAGGCCTGTTATCTTTATTGGTCTTAAGTGGAGGCTTTTCCTACTGTAGGTCCAATGGCCATCATAGTGTTTGGCAAGGGACTATTCTAGGTCTGGTGTCTATCTTTGTCTGCCATTAGATAAAGTTCTTCCTGCGATAGGTCCAATGTCCATCATGGCGTGCCGCAAGGGACTAATCTAGTGGCCAGTTCCTCTTACGCTGATTACGTAAAATAGCATCTGCAGTCATTGCACTCATTGCACACCAATCTACCGCCGAACTAATGACTGATGTATATTCGAAGTTTAACCAACCGATTACATGGTCAACGTCTAAGAAACTGGGTGCTAGTCTGATATCTACCATGGTCTACCTCAACCGACTACTCCAAGTCCGATGGTATACTCGCTCGATACTAGAGAACTGCCAGCCTTCTTCTTCATGGCGGTCGGCAGCCGCAGTACTGAGAGCCGTACACCCGCTCGTCAACTTTACCACCCGGACACGAGACACGCTAGTGATGGTCTGCCGCAAGGGACTGTACTCTAGGTAAGTCAGTTAGAAATAAGGTTACCATTACCAGATGCTTTCCCGGAATTGTGATTTGTCCCTATTCATAAATCATATTTTATTGTCCCAGATTACAAATAATTCACAATTCAGTCTCAAAATTATGTGTTTAATTAGAAATTACCAGTTCGATGCACAGAATACCTACTCTAGTAGAATTGTCCCGGAAACGCTTAGCTTTATATGGCAACTGATTAGAAATATGGTGGGTTAGGTGCTGTAGGTGTGTTAGCAATCACTGCGTGCCACAAGATAAGGCTTTCGATGTCCGTCATAGCGTGCAAGGGACCGCTCTAGCGGCCATTTCTTCGTACGCTGATTACGTGAAATATCATCTTCTGTCAAAGACCGATTCTACCACCAAACCAACACAGATGTAATTCGAATATTAATCAGGCGATTGCTTATTTAACGTCTGAGAAACTGGGGGCTATTCGGATTAAACAAAAAATGATTTTTTGATTCCAGAGACTCGCCACACCGCTGCCTAGCTTTATCCGGCTTTCTCACAGTCCTAAAGCACATGAAGCTGGCACGCGGATCGCTTTCTCGAAGTCAAAGCGTCTGCTCGCAGTACAGCGGCCATTCCTACCTCACGCAGATCACTGTGGACTTGCACGCTACGCAGCAGAATGTGTGAGTATCTGTATATTCAGGTTATTACTCGTACAGGGAGATATTATTCAATAACTTAAAGGCTACCAATGAAACGTTAATTTTAACACTACGTTAACGGTTGCCTGCTCAAATCCCGCAAGGGGCAAATGTTTGTGTAATGAGCACCTTTTGTAGCATTTGTATGTAAGTCATGGATGTTTATAAAAATATTTCTAGTCGCCATAGCATAAGCTAACGCTTATTTTGGGACAAGATCATTGATGTGATTGTTGTAACAATTACTTTTTCATCTCACCTGTTCTGAAAGTTGAACTTTCATGTGTAGATAGCCGGGTGGGAATTAGATTTTCCCTGCTACTTTATACTCTACTCCTACTATTGAATAAAAGGCCACTATCAAGAGTATCGATAGTTATTGCAATAGTCAGAGCTGTATCAGCTATCGATAGTGATGTTAGTATTGAACTTTGATACTATCGATAGTATTGCTATGTGTCGATAGTATTTATATTAACGGAGCTATCGATTCTATCATTACTATCGGTAGACTATCGATACTATCGACATTCTATCGATACTATTGCTTTTGCTTCAACTATCGATAGTCTATCGATACTATCGATATTCTATCGATACTATTGCTTTTGCCTCAACCATCGATAGTCTATTGATACTATCGATATTTTATTGATACTATTGCTTTTGCCTCAACTATCGATACTATCGATATTTTATCGATACTATTGTTTTTGTCTCAACTATCGATAGTCTATAGATATTTATTGATACTATTCCTTTTGCCTCAACTATCGATAGTCTATCGATACTATCGATATTTTATCGATACTATTGCTTTTGTCTCAACTATCGATAGTCTATCGATATTTATCGATACTATTCCTTTTGCCTCAACTATCGATAGTCTTTTGATACTATCGATATTCTATCGATACAATTGCTTTTGCCTCAACTATCGATAGTCTATCGACACTATCGATATTTTATCGATGCTATTCCTTTTGCCTTAACTATCGATAGTCTATCGATATTTCATCGATACTATTGCTTTTGCCTCAACTTTCGATAGTCTATCGATACCCTCGATTTCCTCACAGTCGAAATGAAAAATAGTATGTTATACAAGGGACCAAAGCACCCATTCCACTTTCGAGCTATTGGCGCTCTCACTTCGTTCGAGCGCCAGAAACTTCTCGAGTGGAATGGTCACTTTCGTCCCTTGTGTAACAATCTACTATTATTGTTACTAATCTTCATCATTATAAACTTGAGAGCTAGGGTTTTGTTGGTAGAGTAATCGCCATTTCTTTCATTTGTTTGCTTGTGATTTAATTATCTGGTACGACGTGACGTTAATTTTTACCTTTTTTTAACGAAATAACTTCTTCCTCTTTTTCTGTCTATTTTCCCCTCTACGATGATTTTTTAAATGACATGTCTAGTCGACCTAAATGTGGTCAAGGATAGTAGTTTCTTCTCGATTGCAATGAAATTCATTATTTTCTTGTCCTTTTCTCAGTTTATCTGGTCGGCGCAGCACGTGTTTCTCTTTCATCCTCCGCTCCTACTCCTATAATGGATGGATTGTATATCTAGTCCCATACAATCCATCCATTTTTTCATAATTATTCATACAAATATTTTTAATGTTTCCTCTTTTCAGAGTGACGTCGCGCGTGCGCAATGAAGCCATGTGCATGGAAGTGGTGTCGATCCTTCGTCGCTGTTTGGTGCAAGATGCAGCTGTTAAGCAGCTGTTATACAGCAGTAAGTTTAAACGCCCTGATACCTAACTGCACTCTCTAAAACTTATTTTATGGTCATCGTCTCTCTCTCTCTTTCTGCTGACAATGGAAAAAGATTCAAACTACGATTAGAAACGATTACTTCGTTACTAATATTGGAGAACTTCATACAAAGCTTCGCAATTTAACATGTTTTTTATCAAGTTTTCGTTTAATTTTATTTGTGATTGTTTTATATCCTTGCTCAGTTGTCTATGGATTCTATTTCCGTAGTATAAACTGACAGTGGTTTAATTTGCCATTTTTTTTTCATTTTTTAGGAGAAATCTTTATGTTCGTGCTTCTTCACAGTGGAATTAATATTTTTAATAGAATTTTATTCTTAATAGAGTGTTGTCAGGAAGCCTATTGTCTTTCCTTTTAGTATAGTTATAAATGTATGTAATCACCTAAAATCCATCTCTATAGATCTATACGACTGCGCGGCGGAGAAGACAGCGCTCCACGAGTCCATACTGGAGTTGCTGTACGAACACCTCAGCAAGTACTTGCCCGAGCCGGACAGTACCGGCCCGCCTCTCTTGCTCGAGAAATGCGTTCAGGTGAACGCTGTTTCGGCTACTTTGACAGTAAGTTATAGTGAGAGTTTTGACGACCTCCGTAGCTGGCTCGCACACCGGTTTTCAAGGTGTCGCCATCTTTTAGGGGACGTTCGGGTTCGATCCCCGGTCGGGTTAAATTAGAGAACGGTAATTTCTGATTTGTATAGGGTCTGAGTGTTGTGGTACCTACGTTGTTTCTTATTTCCATAGCTTTGGCTTTGGCAACTATCTTTGAGGTCATAACAATGTACACAGAGGCCCTACTCCTGTTGACGATGTCCGTATTTTCAAGTCTAGCCATCACGCTCGTTCGCATTGTCATTCTGTCGTGAGTGAAAGGGACGGCTTCATTCGAAAATACGGACATCGTCAACCTGAGTAAGGCCTCAGGCTGCACATGGGTTTACCCACTTTGACTTTGAGGCCACCTCTATAGCTAAAGCTGTTTTTGTGGTTCGATTGGGTAACCTGACGTGCTGCCGACTGTAGTCTGTACATGTGATGTTGTCTAATATTTATTATGCGAATGTAATTTCGTAATGTTCGCATCATATACGAGTACATCATAACTATGTACAGTCGACAAAATTGAATCATGACCCACTTTGCCGATTATTCCTTTGTATTCATTAATGTAGTAAGGTTTTCTTCGCTGTCATGCATGTTGCACATAGTACGTTTTAAATATAAATAAAAATGCGTCATTACGAGTCAGAGATCTATGCAAGTTTAACCTTTATTATCACTGCACTAGACATGTTTTAGATAAACCAGTCTTAATATGAATTTAAAATAAGTCCATTATCCAAACTCTTTTCACTGCGAAGAAAAATGTATTATAATTTTAAAAATAAAAAACGTCGTGTGTCAGATGTCAAGCATATCTAGTAAGTCTGAAATTTTATAAAAATCTAAGTCAATATCTACAAACAAACCGTATAATGGCCAATTCGGCAGAACAAAGAGCTAAGAATAAGTCAGAACACAGTCAGAACCTGGATCAGACGGCATGCTAAAGAGGGTACCCTCGAAGACAAACGACGACATAATCATGGCATTCGTTGAATCACGAACCAACAGAGAGCGGAAATGCAACACTATTACGAATGACATCTTTACAGACGAGAAATCATTTCGCTCTTCTCAACATGGTCGCTTAACTTCGTGGCGTTACGATAACACGCGATACACAGAGGATCACGTAGTGCCCAACCAATTATCCGGCTGAATTTCAGCTAACATGTGTGCCTGGATGGACGCCGGAAGTGTCGGAGAACTTGTTCAAATTTCTCCTCATCAGAACACTATAAACTATGTCAATTTATTGGAAGAATCAATGTTAACGACTTTGCGAACAGTTTACTTGCGTGAAGAAGTGCCAGTATTCTCCTTTGTTCATGATAACTGTCCAGTGCATACTGCCAGAATTGTCTCGAATTGGTTTACCCAGCATGAAGATGAATTCACTCGTATACCATGGCCGTCTAGGTCTCCAGATCTTAATTCATTAGAAAATTTGTGGGGTTTGGATTGGGGAAGTGACATTTGTAGTCGTCTAATCGGGTCACTTTTCACTTTACCAATTTAATGCCACTTGTTAAATATATACCTAAAATAAATATATTCTTCAACTAAGTATACTGTTTTATTTAATCATGGCTAACACAAGTTCCAGTGGAACTTTTATGAAGAAACTGGTTCCAGATACAGACTTGGCGCCCGGCTGTGCCGAATCCCGAATATCTACCTACCTACTTGTGTGTTGCATTGCAACCCTTACCTAAGTTCTCGCCGATTTTCATACAAACTTATTCGTACAGATAGCGATCCTAGCCTTGTCAGTAACTGTCAGTGTCTAATAAAATGATAACAGTTCGTTTCTAGGAAATGTATGTTCAAGCTAATTTCAACCTACTTGTATAGAATGACAGTAGAAAAATGACCATAAGGTGGGTCATGATTCAATTTGGTCGACTGTACATACTAATCAACCTGCTTTAAGTACTTGCACATTTTCTAGCATTTATATATAGCTTTAATAAAACCAACTTTTAAACTTCGTTTATCTGTTTTCCCAGGAGACAATATCCTACCTGCTATACGCAATAGCCGAGTTCCTCCAACCGACCGAAGAGGAAGACTTGGAGGACATCCTCTCGAGTCAAGGGGGCGACACCAGCAGCGCTTACCTTAGGAACAAGCTAACTAATATTATGGGGCAGATATGCGGGAACGATACCCTTGGGGAGATCGACTTGGTAAGATTTGAATAGCTCACTACCAAGACTTGCTTATACGGGATTACGTCGGAGACAGTGCACATTTCTTGCCCATGCAATCGGTATCGGTCATCATCATCATCCTAGCGTTATCCCGGTTGTGCACTCGCACGCGAGGGCCCAGGGTCCGCTGACCATGATCTAGGATGTGGCAGATCAGGTAATTACAATGGAGCGAATGCCATCTGACCTCCGTGACCTTGTTTAGGGGAACCTGATTAGTTTTATAGTATGGTTACATATTCAGTTGCCTGAATGTGCAGGTTTCCTCACGATGTTTTCCCTCACCGTAAGAGTATCGGACAGTGAAACAACTAATGTACATAACTCAGAAAAAGTCGGTACATGGTACATGGCGGCACGTGGGACCGAACCGGTACCTCCCGCATGAGAGGCAACCCGCTAGCCACTGCGCCACCGACGCTCACTCAGTAATATAACATATTTTACAAAAAAAATATATTTTAAACTTTCGCGTATCATGTTTCCAGACACAATAGAAAATTCATTGTTATCAACCCGCCCACGGGTCTAATGGGGTTTGACAGGTTAATTACATTTTTATGCAGGTGATCTTGCTCATGAATCGCTACCGCAAATTATCAATGAAACATGAAATTGCGTAGTTATTAGTCAGTGCCCAGGATTTTTTCCACCCGTACGGTCGGCAGCACGTCAGGTTACCCATTTATTTGAACTGCTAAAATAGTTTTTATTACGTGGGGAATAGAGGCCGTCTCAAGGTCAAAGTGGGGTAGTCTGACGTGCGGCCGCGTGTACCCGTTTACCAAGGATCATGGCATTGTTTCCTACATGAAATGTAAGAATCTATCTGCTGTTACATTAACGCACATCTTTCAGGAGGACCTCACGGATCTATCGGCCGAGGCGAGGGCCAAATGTTTGAAAGTGCAGCAAATACTGCAGATCTATGAAGCGTTGGTGGCGCACCATGTCATGCAGTGGAGCTTGAATAGCAGCAACGTGGCCGGGAAGGTGTACAGCCTTTATAAAGCTTGTAACGAGCTGTTGGAAAAGACAAAGGTGACTGAAACATTTATTTATTTATCTTAGGCTAAATTACGGACGTACAGTAATACCCAACTGATATGGCTTGCCGATGTACCTGCGCAGAAGATGTTCCTGTACCGCGATTGGTCATTAGCTAGCGCTCGCGAGAGTGAGATGGAACTAATACCTGCAGTGTACTATAGACCTTAAAGTAGGGCTATAGTACACTGCAAGGCTAACGGGCTAACGGTTTATTGTAAATTTTAGCTTTTTCGTTAATCTTCAGAGCCATACTTTCTTTTCTGCGTGAACGAAGATTCACGACGCGCCTTATTAAGTGGGTACTGCTGTAACACAGACCAATCGTATTTAAAAACCGTAGCATAAGCTTATCGGCCATGCCACAGTGCAGCACAGTTACGTTTTGTTCGGAAGAAAGAGGAGGACCGAGAAGTTGCCGGAAGATAAAACTGTCTCAAAATCACTGACATTCAATGACCCATAATATTTGCATTATTAATCTGAGTTATTTTAAAATATTCACAACATTATTATGATTATAAATAAACCTGTGTAGTTAATTTAACAATCTGACTGAAAATTTATATTTTGCACTACTCTCAGTACCTTAGTCCGACAAGTTCTTGTGCGACCTTCCTTGCACCTCATAACACGCGGGGGGGGCAAGGAAGTTAGTCACAACACAAGTGATTGTCAAAGTTATTCCATTCCCCGCAACATCACCCGTCACCCGCTGACGTCTAGCGCGCCTCACCCCCCGCACCTCTGGCGACCGCAGGAAGGTCGCGCATGAACTTGACGGATATACTACTAGTGCCTAGAACGTCCTCTTTAGCAAAGTTTTAATTAAGAAAGAATGTATAGTCCTAACTAATATTGTAAACGCGAAAGTAACTGTCTTGTGTGTTACACAATCACGCCGAAACTACTGAACCGATTCAAATAAAATTTGGTACAAAGAGACCCTGAGAAGGCTATAAAAACATCAAGGGGGGAAGGGGGGGGGGACTTGTATAGAAAATCCGACTTTTGGTGTGGGTGGGGAACTGCTTGTAATTTATATAAAGTTTAGACAAATAAGTAGGTTTCTATTGTTTTTTTATTACAGGCACTGCCAAAGTCCAAAAAAGGTAACAAGACGCTAAACGAAACGAAAGACACGGTGAAGTCTCAGAAGAGCCAAAAGTCGCAAAAAGATAAGGGCAAAGGGCCCGTGAAGGTGGCAGCCCTGACCAAAGACAGGGCTGGTCCGTTCAAGCCGCTGCCCTGCGTGTGGAATCTGCGCTTATGCTTGAGGGTTGTGGAACTTTTGTACAGGTAAGGTATAAAAAATAAAATTAAGGATAATTTTATAACTGTGCATAGGTCACTGTATGATCTCAAACAATTTTTTTCAAGTAAAAGTGTTACCAGATTCGAAATGTCACTTTTTTGTCAAATTTTTCCACGTTTGTTATAGATTTGTGTCATTTTCACAAATGACTTTTTAGTGTTCCGGAGTCCCGATGAGGAACCTAAACTAAAAGAAGGTCTAATGCTGTATATAGATAATGGTACGGAACCCTTTATGCGCAAGTCCGCTTAGCACTTGGCTGGTTTTTATGTTCTGTTTTCATTAATCTCATAGATACTTGTATCCACGAGATTGGCAAAAGAATAATGATTTTCGATAACTCAAGAGTTTAGATTTAGATTACTCAAGAGCGTCGTTTTATTCGTCAATTTTATTTAAAAAAAATACAATAAAAAACATTTATTCAATTGAGGACAGAAAATGCCACTAATGAACAAAACAATTCAACTTTCGTCCGTTGAATTTGGTTATAATCTTGTAACTCCAATATTAAACCTATTACATGTAAAAACCGTTATTCCTCACGCCAACCAGCGAAGCAGTAGCCTGGTCTTCCGTAGAAGAGATGAACAATCTTCGCAAGCGGCGCGACTTCCACCACTGGGCTCTACGCTGCGTGCAGTCGTCGCTGTCGAACGAATACTTGGACAAAGCAGCGTTGACTGCGTATGCTCCTAAGATCGCTGCTGTATTGTACAAGAGATGCCTTTGCAGGTACAGATCGTCTGATTTCTCACTTTTGATGTTGACTGAAATTTTCACATGTAACTGTCCATGACACAATAATTTCATCTCAAGTAAAAAATTATCATGGCAATATTTTTTACCTATAAATAAATAAATTTTATAAATAGTTTCAACAAACACACCAATTACCTAGCCCCAAACTAAGCGTGAGCTTGTGCTATGGTGACTAGGATAACGGATAGAAATACTTAAATACATATAAACATCCATGACTTAGGTACAAATGCTCGTGCTCATCACACAAACATTTGCCCCTTACGGGATTCGAACCCGCAACCGCCTAGTTTAGAAGTCCGGTGCGCGAACGACTACACCAAGACGGTCGTCAAAAGTCGTCAAAACTTGATTAGCACTTGTTGATATTTAAGTAGTCTTCCTTATGTGTGAGGTATCTTGCTATGTGCTCGGGTCAAGATCACAGGATCTCAATTGGTCACAGTTACTATTTATAGTCAGAAAATCTAGAGGAAAGCTGTTTGCAGATGTCACTTGGATCGACTGTACCGTAGACGTAGTGACCATTGTTAAAAACCTGGTCTCGGTAATTTGTCACTGTGACTTTACCCAACGAATAAGTACTAGTACTTCGTACAGAAGTTTGACTTTGCGATGAAATTTAATGAGATATCTTCTCAATGGCGTCAACGATATGGTGTAATTTAGTTCGCCTTAGGATCAAGCACCTTCTCGTTTAGACACCTACAGAAATCCATTGCAAGATAATTTCATTCTTATAACTCTGGAATATAAATCATAATCCATAATACACTAAACCTATTCAGTGACGTACTATCATGCGACGCGATAGGGTTGACTGCTACAAGAAGCTACTTACGCCATCTAGCGCACCTTTCTAACACTTAATTCATGCTCGTCCAGCCAGCAACGTAATTCGCACGTAGTGCCGTGCGCCGCGAGACGGTACCAAATTACTTTAAATTATTAAAAAACTGTTGTAAGGGTACTTGGACGGAAGGTTGAATGCTAAATCCTAGTAAAACAATTGAATTTTGTTGCTTATCAGTAAGAAATAAGTACATTTTAAAACTCAAATCTACCCTCATAAAAAAATAAAAAGTATAAAAATTACCTGTAAGGGGTTTTTGGAGAGTATGTAAGGGCAGAAGGGCAACCTGTCGTTGCTGATCCCACGCCACACAAGGGTATAAAAGGTAGTTCTACGCCTCCAGATCCTAGGAATAGAAAGCAACTATGAACACATAACCTATCAGGGGTCATTGAGACACCAAAATGATCACAAAGTAAACCCAAAACGGGGAAGAAAAGAATACTCACGATAATAACTTGAGAACAACTTACGGATAAATGTGTGATGGCCTAAGCAGGAAACTTTGTACAAGGGCTTCACACTTTTCACACAGGTTAGTCAGCGATGCTCGTATGACTTGGAGATGAACTTAGTCTTCTGAAGGCGACAGAGGAAAAGAGCCTTGAGGACAGTTTCGCCCTATTTATATGGTCAGCTCAACTACCCCGGATTTTGGAAGTTTAGTTCTCGGATGTTCGAGAATAAGGAAGAAACGTCATAGTTCCGGCAAGTTGAAAACAAAATTACTTTTTATAGCACAGGACCTCAGTCCATACAGCCAAGTCAGTTCACAAGACGAAACAAAACTCAATTTAGAAATTTCGAAATAATTTCGAGATAAACCAAGGTAATGAGTATGACAAAATCAATTTTAACCGCTAAAACCAATAAACATCAACACAGATTGTTGATATAATAACTGAGCTATAAGAAAAGGACTAACCATAAAATTGACACAAAGTCCCGTGAGCCTGACAGCGACGTTTAAATAATAAACTAATAAAATTGCTAGTCTATGGGAGTTTGTCACTGTCAAAGTATCAGGTTATTTGTTTTGGTCGATTACTGTTTATGTTTAGTTATTTAGTGCAGTTAATTACTGATAAATGATCAAAATGGAATTGTATGTGAATACTTTTTACGGTAAGGATTTATATATGTAACAGTCTTGTTGCTCGCTCACGACACCCAACTTGATTAGCCCCTACCAAGGGGTCGCCGCGCGTAGGTACGTTTTGGCTATCTACGCGGGGAGTTAAACAGGCCTGCTTTAACTAAATGTCGTACATAAGGTACCAGGTAGACGTGTGCGCCGAACGGCGTGGCGTACGCCGCCGGTAATTTTTGTCACGCCGCCGCCGCCGAATTTTATGCCGGCGTCGTCGGCGCAATGATAGTAGTGAGCGAACCACAAGCTAACGGCCGAATGAAGGCTCTCTCTGTCTTTCTCTCACACAACACATAGCATAAGCGCGTTCGTTCACGTTCAAGGTCAGCATTTGTCAGTTGATCAGTTCGATACGAGCCGTACAAGTGTTAGCACAAAACATACGCGTTTGTTATTGTTTAATTTTACCATGTCAGAAGACAGCAAAGAACGACGAGTGTTAGACAGAATAGAA
This sequence comes from Pyrausta nigrata, assembly GCA_949316185.1. Classification (NCBI taxonomy): domain Eukaryota; kingdom Metazoa; phylum Arthropoda; class Insecta; order Lepidoptera; family Crambidae; genus Pyrausta; species Pyrausta nigrata. The sequence continues at coordinate 5,077,402 of OX438943.1, forward strand.
GTAAAACATTTTACAGTCAAAACACTGTATTCGACGTCAGAGAGTAGTTTAAGCTGGACACATTTTGGCACATTAATGCTTGAAAAAGACGGCAAAAAGAGATCCGTGCTGGTAGACAGCGTATTCTGCTTACAGTGTATTTTAGACGCGAAAACGAAGAAAGACGATGATGTTTTCAAATAATAGAAGGGAAAAAAAGAGCAGAAAAGATTAAAGCACATATACAGGAGCTTATGATCGAATACGGACTTGAAGAGAAGGAAACGGCTGTCGTAACTGACTCGGGATCAAATGTTAAAAAAGCTGTGATTTTGTCAAACATGGGATCACATTTATGCCTTGGACACGGATTACACAACCTTTTAGTACAAAATGGAGTTAAAGGAACGCCGGAAATACAGAATATCGTTACAAAGTGCAAGCAGGTTGTCAAAAGTCTTGGTTTTAAACTTCTAGATCTTAAAAAGGATGCAGATGAAGAACAGAAACGCTGGTTGGTTAATGTTGATGAAGCTGGAGAAATTATTGATATCGATGAGTTGATTCCTGCCAGTGGAGAAACTGATAAAAGTGGTGATACAAATACCTTACGTGTGACTTCAATAAAAACTGCCTCTCCGACTCGCTGGCATAACATCCTCGTAATGTTGGAAAGTATCTACAATCAATGTAACAGAAATCCAATTCACCGACTCCTTGTCAAATTGAATCCTCTTAATTTCAAAATTGAAGACTTTCAAAGTCTGGAGGCTTCTGGGGGATTTGATTAAACTTCTGAAGAAATTTCGAGATGCCGTTAATATAATGAGTGCATCAAAATCTATCACCATCAATGTGGCGCTCGTATTCAAGTGTGAAATAGAAGATGCACTGAAACACATTGATGACAGCGAAGTTGTCATAATCAGTCGCATGAAGACTAACATGTTAAATAAATTACATCAAAGGTTTCCTGTTAATAAGCTGATGATTGCGGCTGCGTTACTATACTACGATTGTAGATTTCAAGGACTGTGTGCAATTGGTTAATATTTGCAAGAAACTGGGCTAACAAGAGTCTGATTTTTAAGTGATTTTGTTAAGGAACACGTCTGGCCTAATTCCATCAAGACACGAGAAACGAAGAAACTCAGTCTACCTCTTCTGATATAACGCCATCTTCTACATCCAACTTGCTTCTAGCCATATCAAAGAAGCATTCAACTCATAATATGAGCACAAATGATGATGATGCTGTTGAAGCTGAATGTTGGAAGTACTTTGGAGGATGTAATCCTAAAGATGTAGCCGACGGTAACTACTTAGTTATTGGCGTGAAAAGGAAAAAGTTATCCTTGGCAGTTCAATTGTGTAAGAGCAATTATGTGTATTCCTGCAACAAGCACACCAAGCGAGCGAGTCTTTTCAGTTGCAGGACTTAACATTACATCGAAAAAAATCACGTTTATACATGACAATTACGATGTTTGTAAGAATCTTTTACATAAGCAATAATTTTAATGAAGTTATTACTTATGCACAAACTTGTATTTAAATTAATCAGATGTTTCTTTTATTTCGTTTGTTTGTGTGACTAGAAAGACTGCAGTATTTTTAATTCTAAAAATTATTGATTGATCTCGGTTGAGGTGGGCCATATTATTTTTGCTTAAATAGTAATTAAGTCTTTATTATTACTACTAAATATTTATACATAACAAAGAAGAATGCCATATTGTTTATTTGTAGAGTTTATTGTGTTACAGTAGCTGAAGTTGCCTTATTTAGTTTAACAATAATTTTATTTTTTGTTATTTCTGTCAAAGATTTTGTGTAAGTTACAAGATTCAAATGATCAAAGAGAGTTTTTATTTCTAATGTTATTTTCATTCGATCTAATATCCACGCCGATTACGCCGATGACGCCGCCGCCGCCGACAGTTTTAACATCAGACGCCGCCGCCGATCAAAAAGGCATCGGCGCACATCTCTAGTACCAGGTACAGTCGATTATGATGTGGATAAATTAGTAAGTTCAATTCCCCATTTCGTGCGTAAGGCATCTTAGAAGTCGGGGACGGGTGTTGTTGCGGGGGAGGGCATTTTTTTTTACAGTCGCGTGCGCTTGGCGCTTCCTCGCCCCCCGCACGTCAGGCTAGCGCGAACTGGTCGGACTATAGTCACAGATTGCCGCGACTTCCACCACTGGGTTCTATGCTACTAGACTACAGGCCCATGACCAAAATGGATGGGTCATATGAACCACCAGGTGGCGTATATAGGACGATATAAGAGCAAAAAATAATAAGATTCAGCACTATGCTGTCACTTGTAAGCTGTCCAACTGAGTGCTGGTGAGAATTAAATAGTACAGGAGAAGATTAAGTACATTTTGGTCATATATTTTTGTACGGCATTTTTACCATCGATAGATCCATGAAAAATAATAAGAAAGTGCGTAGTCCCGTAAAAAAAAGGTGGTAAATTGTGATTTTCTCAAAAAAAAAATGATGACCCATCCATTTTGGACATGGGCCTGTAGTGTATACGTGCAGTCGTCGCTGTCCAACGAAGACTTAGACAAAGCGGCGTTGACAGCGTATGCGCCTAAGATCGCTGCTGTATTGTACAAGAGGTGCCTTTCCAGGTACTTCTTCTTCTGTCTGGTCTGATTTCTCATAGTACGGTCAGTATCAAAAGTAGCTGAACGTTGCAGTGCATTGTCTAAGTAAGAATTTCTAGCGTTACGATGTCTGTCTAAATACCTCTTTCAGATACAGGTGGCCATTTACAGTGGTCCAAAAATTTTTTTCATAATTTAACTTTATTCTAATGTGAAATTATTAATTGGCTGCGAAAAAAAATCATTACACAGATGCAGATTATGTTTAGCAAATGGCGGACGGCATTCCGAAAACCATTTGTAAAAGATAAACAATATGTTGATTATTTATGTTGTTTTATTGATTCTCCATACCTAATTAAGATTTATAACAAAAAAACTATAAAACAACAACAAACTCAATTAATAAATTCACATTAAAATAAAAGTTAAGTTATCTTGGCTGGTAGGCTAAAATTTTACTTCATAACTTTTTAGCCATGTGGATACAGATTTGTAACGTTTTTTTTTCGAAAGGAATGATATTTTAATCCAAAATATCGACCAAATGATTAAAATTTTAGTATATTAAATTTCGTAATTTTTCGACTTTCATGTACATGATGTTGTTTTTGAAGATGTTGCAATCGAAGCACCTATGATTTTTTGTGTAAAGAATAATCCTAGTTAAGATACATTTTAGCAGTGTTAGCAAAACTTTGGCGGTACATTTTTTTTAAGGATTTTTTCGAAAATCAATCTTTTGCCGAGAAATTCAAAAAAAGCTACAGACAAAGTTAAACTAAAAAAAACTTTCTATTAATTTACACTAGATGAGCCTATAGCGCAATAGGTAGACTATTGCACTATGCCCTTACCAAATTAAATTGAATGAAATAACAAAAAAAACATTCGATTCGGTCCAGTAGTTTTCATAACAGAGTGGTTTTGCTTCAAAAATATTGAAATTTCGGTTTTTTTTTTTTAATTTCTAAACCATAAGTTTTCGCTAAAGTATGTTTTAAATGATCACTTATGGTGCTCTCAAGCTGAAAAAAATCTTTGGAACACTGTAAACGGGCCAACCTGTATAAATGAATTGTGTACGGAATGTATTTGCCAGCATGTATATTGCATTTGTTCAGTCGGCAGAACGTCAGGTTGCCTGTGTAAGTAAACCAACGGCTTCTATTACGTAGGGAATAGAGGCGGCCAAAGTGGGGGTAGTCTGACGTGCGGCCGTGGTTACTTGTCTGATGAATTGGTATGAGTAACAACAACTAGACTAAAAAGATTTACGATATACAGTATAGCTTTTTCTTTCTAGGTTCCAAAATATGTGCGACTTTGATGACCAAACTACACTGGGCTGCATGGAGGTGTTCAAGACGTGCTTGACACTACTCCTGTCGCCCACATACTCCTTGAAGATAGATAGCGTATTGCCGTTGATAAGTAAGTTAAAGCACAGAATACCTTATAGTACAAGTGCAAAAAAAACATATCGCAAAATTTGATTTTAGGAAAAACTTTCTTATGAAAAAGAGAACAGTGATAACAAGTGAGCGAAGCATATTCTATCATTAAAATTGGGTAGAGTAAATAGCGACTCTTGCTACGACATATTAAAGTTCTTTTCAGATCGAAAACCGCCGATATGATAGCTCACCGTTATATTCGCAATTGCTTGTTTTACTGCATAGATTTTATAGTTCTACGTTTTTCTGTCGTGATTTTTCCTCTTGCTCGAACGTCGTCTACATCTCCGTAGCGCTGCGGAGATGTATCACTGAAAAAAAAAATGCTTTGCATGACGTGCGACCAGTGCTGCTGAAAAACAGTTTCGTGACATGCTATGCGTTTGAATGAATGATAAATTGATGATATAAATATGATTGTAATTCTGTAATGTATGATTTTAGTCTATTTATTTCAGAACATTTTTGTGTCAAATAAATAATTTTTAATTTCAAAATAATTACCTTTGCTTTGTCTGATAATTTGGATATTGACATTATCACGTATACCTATGGTTTATTGACCCAAAGTGTGTTTGGCTTTTGATATTCCCATTTCACTTTTTTTACGTCACAATGTCTTTTTATCAATCCAAAACTGCCATTATAACTATTCATTCATTAATATATTCCTGTTTACTACTATTTAATTTAAAAAAAAGCTTATAATACGTAAATCTTATTTAAAAAACTAAAAACGTTTTTCTATCTAGCCGGTATACCCGAATGCACCGCATCAGCCGGTCTGGCAGCCATATTGGAACAGCTGCTCTCAGCCCTCGAGCTGGTGGAAGAAGAGGCCGTGGCGGATGAGCGGGACCTGTCTATTAAGAAAAACACCGCCGCTCTGGTACAGACCGCGGTCTTACTGCTAGAAGCGCCTGTAGAGCCGTGCCCGAAGCTGAGCGGAGTGAGTGTTTCTAACTTAAAGTACTTTAAAATTATTTTTAATTTGGATCCCGTTGTTTTTTATGTTTCAAAGGTTGCTGGCATCTTTTTTAGTTCTAAATGTATACGAAATAGCGATGTTCTCTAGCGACAAGCGCTTAGTTTAACGGTTTATGATGATGATAAAGAAACGTCAATCATTAAAATGAGTTGCGCGAAAATACTAGGGAGCAAAAATTTGTCTATGATTCTAGTTAAGGCATTCGTTCAATTTTATGTTATCGTTAAGAGATAAAGAGATTTCATTGACATTATAGATAAGAAAATATTACAGTGCATTTGTTTAATTTAGTGTCGAATTTTATTCGATTTATTTGTTTGCACTATGTCAGGCCTGTGTAACTCCGCGTAGGTAGCAAAATCGTACCGTACTTCTTCTTCTTTTGTTTATGGCGACATATTAGTGCATAGCTAAGCTACAAACAACGAAATTTGGAATTAATGACAGGTGACATGACATATTTGAGACATATTTGACATTTCAAAATTAGCCGTCTCATATATATTTTTGTGCTAGTGCTACAGTGCTAGTGTTATAATTATTATTACTCTTAGTAAGGCGATTAGACTATCTATGGGCTTTATCGATCATAGGAACAATGAGTAGGGTGACTTACTGCCGTACCTACTCAGAGGCGTCAATTAAAGTTAATCCTTCATTAAGACTCATACCGTCCTTTTCTATTTCATTGATAAAGAAAGTGGCAGATCGAGACTGAATGAAAGAATTCTGCCTTTTTGGTCTAGTGGTCAGCACGCTGGGTACTACCCACGACGTCCCGGATTGAAATCCCGTAAATCCCGAATCCCGAATTCCCGGGCCCAAAAGTTTTGGGTTTTTTTTTGTCTTGAAATAACTCAGACTCAGCTCTGGAGTTAGAAAGTAGTGTTCCACTCCCGTGCCTTGTAAAGCACGTTAAGCCGTTGATCTTGCGCCTGATCTCTCTACGGTCATGTCGGACTGCCGCCTCACCGAATTATAAGAGATAATGAACAGAGAGTGCACCTGTGTATTGCGTACACACTTGTGCACTATTATATTTCCCGCGCAGTCGGTTGAGATTGGCCGCTGTAATCGAAATCGGGATAGGCGGCCATTAACTAAAGAATAAATTTAATTGACGACTCTGAGTTCGGCAGTTAGCTTAGCTGACAAAAAGGCACCAAACCTATCCAACTTGTCGGCAGGTAATAATAAAGTACGAGGAGTTCCTCCGCACCAGCAAGCAGGATTGCCTGGCGCTACTACCGGGCGTGCTAGCGGCTGGCTGCCGCGCGCAGCAGGAAGCTACATTACTGGTTCAGTTGCAGCACAAGCTAGCATCCGCGTTGGGAAGAGTCGACGTCAGTAGACCATTCATTTTTTTAAAATTATTTTTTTGTAACCAATGAGGGCTATCGTTTTTTGTCTCACCAGATGGCGCCTCTGTTAGGTGAAGCTGTAAAAGTTTATTAAACGCACGTGAAAACAAAATTTACATTTAATACACTAGAAAAACATATTGGCCATGCCACAGTGTTGCGCAGTTCCGATTTGTTCGGGAAAAAAGGACATAAGTTTTCGAAATATAGAACTGTCTCAAAATCACTGGAATTCAGTAACCCGTAACTCATTTTGCCTTAAAAATCTGAGTTTATGCCAAATCATATTAATCATTGAACGCAGGAAGAAGACACGTCAGCCGGAGAAGACTCGCCCAACTTCCCTACAATCGACGCCCGCACCGGCCACACTGTGTTCACGTACATTTGCACTCATATTACTGCTCGCCTCAAGCGCGCTGAACACTTACTGGCGAGAGCTAAGGACCTCGGAAATGCCTTAGCTACTGCACCGCACCATCACCTTCAGAGGATCGATAGAGGTTAGTAAAGCAGCAACAGTACCATAAACAATTACTTTTACAACCAGTATACTGGCCACACTGTGTTCACGTACATTTGCACTCATATCACTGCTCGCCTCAAGCGCGCTGAACACTTACTGGCGAGAGCTAAGGACCTCGGAAATGCCTTAGCTACTGCACCGCACCATCACCTTTAGAGGATCGATAGAGGTTAGTAAAGCAGCAACAGTACCATAAACAATTACTATTACAACCAGTATACTGGCCACACTGTGTTCACGTACATTTGTACTCATATCAATGCTCGCCTCGAGCGCGCTGAACACTTACTAGCTTGACACTTACTAGAGCTAAAGACCTTGCAGTGGACACAGTCACTTTCAAAGGATTGATAGAAGTTTTCAATTTGGTGGGATTTTCAAACTAATTTGACCTCGCTACGTGCCCCTTTACCTGACGCGTGTCCCGAGCTGCGGTCTGTCCATGACAAAAATGATTTGCATTAGATTCTCTAGAGTTATTACATAAAAATTTAATATCGTATACAGTGGGTCGATTAAATTTAAAAAAATCAAGGTGGTTAAGATTAATTAAGACCCGGGTCCACTAATTTTTAAACAGTCGTTAAACATAAATTGACGGTTAATTTGACACAATTTCCATACAAAATATATTTAAACGACTGTTTCAAAATAAATAATGTGGTCCTGAACTCTACTCTAAATGCCGATAATTTGTGGATTTTTATCTATCTATCTACAATTTAAGAGCTTTGCTCTTGTCCGTGGAGTCTTCTCCATTCCTCTCTATTTAGTGCCATTTCCTAGGCTTTTTGGTGAGACACGACACCTAACTTTTCCTTTATTTTGTCCATGTAGGACCTTCTTGGCCTTCCTCTTTTTCGTTTCCCTTCTACTTTTCTCTCTATAATCACTCTGATACGGTCTTCGTGTCGTACCAAGTGTCTCAGCATCTTTCCCCTCCTAATATATTATTATTGGATTTCTACATACTTAAGTTGCGGAGTAAGCCAAGCCTGATTTTTGACAATAGATGTCAATATCCACCATTTTATTTATTTATTTATTATATAACAGTGTGCATGCTGGCTTACAGTTTGCCCAAAACGCTAGCATGCTAATTTACAAAGTACAGTTTTAATTATAATAATATTAATACACAAGATTTATGTCAAATTAAAAACACATGTCAATAGATTAGCTGATGTCAAAAAAAGATTATGGATAACATCTAAAAAAAAATAGTAAGTTGTCAAATACGTAGATAATAACAACACAATGAATAATTAAAAATACATGTCAAATAGATGGTGTAAAATGTCAAAAGATTATATCAAATAAATTAAACAATTGTCAAATTCACCTAAGATTAAACTGTTAAATTACAATAATTCAAAAATAGATGTCAAAAATAGAAGGGCTTTGTTGCATAGTTGTCCAAAGCTATCAAAAAATAAGTCAGTCTCGTAGTCATATGCGAGCATATCGCCAATAAGGCGTATAGCGCGGGTAGTGGTGGCGAACTGGGTGCGCGCCGGCGGCCACCACAGCAGGCCACCGTTCCCTCCACATCACAGCCCAGACGGCTAGGAGCCAATAACCAAACTCTGCCTAGAATCGTAGGGCTATCTATCCTATTACGGATGATTGCTAGGTAGTATGTTATTAACTGCATAGCCCTTCTGAGTTTAAGAGTGTCTAAACCCACCATTCCGGTAACAAATAAAGACTGCAAAATAAATTGAATTAAAATAAATTGTTGCAGAGCTAAAGGAGCTGTACAAGTCTATAATCCTGCAACTATGCCAGCTTACGTCCTGGGTGTCTGGTGTGTGCAAGTTACGTTGCTGCGTGGGCGCCGGCAGCGACCGAGCATTATCCGCCTGCTTGCGACTGTACGCGCTGCTGAAGGCATTAGCCAGGCAACTACCTCCTGAATCCGCGGCTGCACTGCGGTGAGTAGCACTGATTAATCTATTGTGTCAGCTCTTTTGATTATAGCTCAATACTTATGCCCGTCGAATCCAGGAATCAATACCACCGAACTCCGCTGCTGCACTGCGGTAGAAGAAAGAAAGAAAGAAAGGCAACTAGCGCCCTACAACGCAAACTACTACCTCTCAGTGCGGCTACCGTGTATTGAAGCAAGTAGTCAGAATGCTAGCCACTAGGCTATAGGCGCTAAGCTAGCTGCCTGCATGTGCAGACGTAACCTTAAGGTTGGCTGACTCTGCTCGCAACACAAAAACACGGCCTGTTTGTGTTTTGTATTGTAGCAAATATTGTGGAAATGCGTTGCGGCCTCGCTAGTTAGTGTACGATGTTTCATACAATAACAACAATAGCCTAGTGCCTAGAGCCTAGTGACTTGCTTCCTGGCCGCACAAGAATCCTGCAGCTATGCCAGCCAGGCCATATGCCAGGAGGTGTCTTGGGTGTCTGGCGTGTGCAAGTTGCGTTGCTGCGTTGGCGCCGGCAGCGACCGAGCATTATCCGCCTGCTTGCGACTGTACGCGCTGCTGAAGGGCTAATGAGCCAGGCAACTACCTCCCGAATCCGCGGCTGCACTACGGTGAGTCTCGCTGACTAAACATTTCCAGGCTACGTTCTCACAACAGACTGGGGAAATAAATTTAAGACTTATTCCATATCAACAATTTTAATTACCCAACTTATAAAACAATAATAGAAATAACTACGTCATGCTACAGACTACGTTATTGCTACGGTTTTTTATACATGCTACGACAGACGGCTTGCTTAGCACCTAGAGCAGGGTTTCTTAATCTTTCTGCAGTCATGGACTACTCTCACAATTTAAACAATTCCACGGACCTCTGTCAAATAATACACAACTGCGTCATCGTCGTCGTCCCAGCGAGTTTGTGGCTTAGCCGAGAAATGCTGAGTTCCGAATTTCCAAATAAATATTTAGGAGTTACCTGTTTTATTGCAGGCCCCTGTTAGATATGTTACGGATCTGTAAGAGGTCCGTGGTCCCCAATTAAAGAAACCCTAGCCTAGAGCCTAGTGACTTGCATCCTAAATACATACTTGAATACACGGTGGCCGCACACGAATGCTCCAGCTATGCCAGCTCACGTCCTTCCTGGGTGTCTGGTGTAGGACTTACCGCAGGCCCCTGCTGCACATGCTACGGATCCCTAAGTGGTCCGTGGACCCCACTTTAAAAACTCTGGCTAGCCAGCTTACATTCTAGACTTGCTTGGATACACGATGTCCGCACACAAATGCTCCAGCTATGCCAGCTCACGTCCTTCCTGGGTGTCTGGTGCAGGGCTTACCGCAGGCCCCTGCTGCATATGCTACGTATCCCTAAGTGGTCCGTGGACCCCACTTTGAAAACTCTGGCTAGCTAGCTTCCATTCTGGACTTACTTAGATACACTGTGGCCGCACACTAACGCCCCAGCTATGTCAGCTCACGTCGTGTGTATCTGGTGTATGCAAGCTGCGTTGCTGCGTGGGCGCCCGCGCGCTGTCCGCCTGCTTGCGGCTGTACGCGCTGCTGAAGGCGTTAGCAAGGCAACTACCTCCTGAATCCGCAGCTGCACTACGGTAAGTACTCTTCTTGCTGTTCATATGTTGACATGGAACAATAGAATGAAACATTTTTAGGCTACGTCCGCATTAACAGGCGGCTTAGCGCCTATAGCCCGTGGAGTTGATGCGCGAATGCTCCAGCTATGCCAGTGTCCGCCTGTTTGCTATTATACACCACCATAATCTGCGGCTGCGCTATGGTAAGTGACAGTCTCGCTGTTTATATGTTGACATGGAACATTTTCAGGCTGCTTCCGTATAAACAGGCGGCTGGCGTAGCGCCTATAGCCAGTGGAGTAGATGCACGAACCCTCCAGCTGTGCCAGTGTTCGTCTGCCTGTTATTGTACACGTTGCTGAAGGCGAGGCAACTACCGCCGGAATCTGTGCCTGCGCTACGGTAAATGACAGTCTCGCTGTTCATATGTCGACATGGAACAATAGGATGAAACATTTTTAGGCTATGTTTGAGAGTTTAGGCAGTGGATTACACGTGGAGGGCGACAATAATAGGTGGAAAATAGGTCAGGTCGGAGCACTTATAGCTAGGTACTTGCCGGTCAGGGTTTAGGTATCACTTCACAGGCCACAATCACTCGAAATGTCTGTAAGGAGCTTCACAGGATACATACGCGGCGAAAGCGCTCTGGTCGGTCTAGTACATGTGTCATAGGTAACGTCTCGATGGCAACTGGGGGCTCCGGGGTTCTCACGGTACGTTTTAAACAAATAAAAATAAGGCAGGTACGCGTGCGAGTGCGCGCGGCGCAGTATCAATAGGGTACACAAACAAATCAAAATATTGTAGTAAACATATCGCCCGCCCTAAACACGTCAAGTGTTTCGAGAAGGTTAGGAAGCTAAGGAAAGGAAGTTCACGGGACAGGAAGACGAACTAATTTCGTCAAAGATCTCTTTAGGCTACCGGTAGGAGTTTTAACATCTACCACACGAACAACTTGGTCTTGGCCAGGGTATAAATTACTAATGCGCCCACGACGCCACTGCAAAGGGGGAAGGTTGTCATCTTTTATGAGTACTAGCTCACCTACTTTAGGAGGATCACAAGGAGAGGTCCATTTATTTCTAATTTGTAATGTATTTAAGTATTCTAACTGCCAGCGAGACCAAAAGTGCTGGGTAATTTGTTGGATTAGCTGAAACCGTGTAAGGCGATGTAATTTTACGTCTTTATAAGGGTACTCCGGAAGTGCAGTTAAGGGTTGTCCAATTAAGAAGTGGCCGGGAGTTAACAATTCGACATCATTAGGGTCCGGAGAAAGTGGGCACAATGGGCGTGAATTTAAAACTGCTTCAATTTTAGCAAAAACAGTGGTCAGCTCTTCAAACGTAAGGGGGGTATCGCCTACTACTCGTTTTAGGTGCGATTTCGCCGATTTAACCGCAGCTTCAAAAAGACCGCCCCAATAAGGGCAAACAGGAGGATCAAAAACCCAGGATATGTTCCGCTTTGAAAGCTCAGAACCAATAGCCGCCTGGTTTTGAGACAGGAAACACTCTAACTCTTTAAGGTAATTGTTGGCACCGATGTAATTTCGACCGAATCGGATCGGATTAGGCGAGGTACACCACGACGCGACACGAATCGGGAAAAGGCCGCAATAAAGGCTTCAGTAGTTAGGTCCGACACAACCTCAAGGTGAACGGCTTTAGTAGAAAGGCAGACAAATACACACAGGTAACTTTTCACTAACCTTTTGTTCCTATAGGCCTGGACTTTGGTAAAAAAGGGTCCTGCAAAATCGGTACCTACACCGTCAAACGGTCTAGCAGCCGTGACGCGGTCTTTAGGTAGGTCACCCATGAAGGGTTGAGATACAGCCGCTTTGAGACGATAACAGGGAAGGCATTTAAAAATCACATGCTGAATAGCTCTGCGTGCCGACAAGATCCAAAACTCTCTATTTAACATGGCAAGAATTGCATTAACACCAGCATGAGCATTCTCGCGATGGTAATGTGAAATAAGGATGTTCACGAAATTACCATTCTTAGGCAGAAGAAGGGGATGGCGCGCATCAAAGGATAGATCGGAGTTTCGTAATCGACCTCCAACTCGAATCAAGCCTCTGTCATCTAGAAATAAATTCAACTTTCTAAGGGAGTTAGTGATAGGATCGCCACGCCGTAAGCGATCAAGTTCATCAGAAAAGGAGGTAAATTGAACGATTTTCACCAAAAACAAAAGGGAATCTCTCCGTTCCTCAGGGCTCAGGTAGGACAAGTAAGATTTAGGAAATAAAAACCGCCTTAGGTAACAAGTCACGTTTATTAGCTTGTTCAAAGAACTATACCGCTCTAATAAGAATGAGGGATCCGGGGTAGGAACATCGGCAGAGACTACTGAACAACGCAGTCCAGGAAGATCACTACTTGGGTTAGGTTCCGAAATACCGGGCCAGTTGTCAGGAGACTGCGTCAACCACAAAGGTGAAAACCAAAGGGAGCGGTCGATCAGTCGGGTGACCGACATACCCCTCGATGCACAGTCACTAGGGTTCATGTAGCCCGGGACGTGCCTCCATTCACTAGATGTAGGACTATTATTAATCTGGGAGACACGATTAGACTCAAAAGTCTGAAGGAGGTGAGGAGTGGTTTTTAACCAACACAACACGATTTTACTATCCGTCCAACTATGGATTGAAGTCAACACAGACGACCTTTGCAGATAAAGAGCGACGTGATGAAGTAATTTAGAGAGGAGGGTAGCTCCCAACAATTCCAACTTGGAAATTGTTAAACGGGTCCGAACAGGGGCAACTTTAGATTTAGCCATAACAAGATGGACGGAGCAAACACCAGACGGAAGTTCCGCACGTAAATAAACAGCGGCAGCATATCCCAATTCAGAAGCATCACAGAACCCATGTAGGGATAAGGAGGAGGAACCTCTGGGAAGAATATGTCGCGGAATGGCCACTTCACTAACCTTTGCTAGGTCCTGAACAAATGCAGTCCACTCTAAAGACAGGGGTTCATTTAAAGGATCATCCCAGGATAAGCCTGACATCCATAAGCGTTGGATAAATTCTTTAGCCTTAAATAGGACGGGAGATATCCAGCCACAAGGGTCATACATACGGGCAATCAAAGATAAAACTTTGCGTTTTGTAATAACTGCATCACGGGTATCACAGGTATAATTGTAGGTAAATGAGTCACTCACAGGATTGTACTGCACACCTAAAATAGCGACAGTCTGAGGATTATCTGGGTCTGAGAATGAATGAGGAAGTTGCAAATGATCCGGGGGCATATCCTCCAGGAACTCGGGCCTGTTACTAATCCACTTACGGAGTTCATAACCACAAGAGGCCATTATTCCTATAAGCTCAGTTTTCAAAGCCCGGGCAGACGCAATAGTATCAGCACCAGTAAGACAATCGTCGACATAAATATCTCTCTCAAGGACTTCAGCAGCTCGAGGGAAGGTAAGTCTCTCTTGTTCAGCGAGCTCAAGCAGGGCACGAATTGCAATGAATGGACTGGAACGAAGACCATAGGTATTGGTATTAAGTTCATAGGCAAGAAGTGGCTGAGAGGGATCCTCACGCCAAAGCACAAGTTGGTACCTTCTATCATCAGGATGTACCCAAGTCATACGAAACATCATACGAATATCTGTTGCAAACACTACCTCGTGCCTGTGGAAATTTAGGAGGATGTGAGAAATATCTCGCTGAAGTTTAGGGCCTGTATGTAAACATTGATTCAGGGACACTTTAGAGGACGTAAGACTACTACTATCGAACACAACACGTATTTTGTCACTAACAGACTTAAAAATTCCATGATGAGGGATAAAATAATGTTCCCGGGTCGAGTCATATGATGAAAGGGACATATGGTTTAGGTCAAGGTACTCACGCATAAAGGAAATATATTTCTCTCGAAAATTAGGATTGGCTTGCAAACGCTTCTCAAGAGTATGGAATCGCCGTAAGGCATTGGTTTTGGAATCACCGAGAGGTGGACGATCATGAAGAAAAGGGAGTCTAACCATAAATTGACCATCGCTTTCACGAGTGGTAGTTGCTTTAAAAAAGGTTTCACACTCTATATCCAAGGGGTTCGCAACTGGAGATTGGGGGGCCTCTTCGATTTTCCAGTATTTTTCAACTATTTGGGACAGCGAGACTCCAGTCATGGGGGGTTCCAAATCAGTAAATCCTCCATAAACAGGACCACACAGGACATAACCAAATATCGTCGAGATAGCAGTAAGGCCATCAGGGGACACAAACAACTCGGACCTTAAAAGGCGACCAATGACGTCAGCTCCAAGCAGTACACTTATAGTACCAGGTTTGTAAAATAAAGGGTCAGCAAGAGGGAGGTGCTTAGTACAGGTAATTACACTTTTAGGTAAGTCTACCTCTGGGAGGGTACCAGCAATCACATCAACTATTGCACTGGTGGAGATTTCTGGAAAGGCAGAATTAACTGGCTTAAATGAAAAGGATACAATGCCCGGGGAATTAATTGCTTGAACATTACCTATTCCACGAACAGGAACTGGAGAAGGAATGATAGAGGGGATGATGAAGGGGATCGCCCGCCCGAACGGGGAGGTGATGCTCTACGGGAATCACGAGGGGGCGGGGTACGAACACGGTGCCATTCAGTACGTGGGGGTGATACACGGTCCGTAAAGTGACTTTGTGGGGATTGCCGCGGTTGGTTGGAAGCTAAGGCCGGGACGTCTCGGTATGAGCGCTCGCGATCGTAATTCACAGGAGAGGAGTCATCATAACACAGTGATGTGTGATGACTGGAACGGCGGCACGTGCGACAGCGATAATTTCGCGTGCATTGTGATATGGAGTGTCTATCCAGGCATCGATAGCACAGTCGGGCTTCGGGACACTCGCGTAAGTAATGCGAAGTACTATTACAAAGGTGACATTTAGATGTCGTCGCAAAGGTAACAAAGGCTCTCGCAGGAGGTGGGGAACGCGCGTTAGGTTTAGGCAAACGAGGGGAGCTCACAGTAGGGGGGGTAGTAGTGTCAACGACAGAAGCACTACCTACATTGTCGTGGTGCCTACATTCATCCTCAAGAAAGGTAATAAGATGATCAAAAGTAGGGAGGTGATTAGGATTATCGCCATAACGACGTTCAAATCTCGATTTTAACTCTGAAGGCAGTTTAGCAAGGCATAAGTGATCTAATAGGTACGACCAATGTTTAACAGGAAGTTCCAATCTCTCTAAGCATCGATAAGTCGAAAGCAGGGGGTCAGGAACGACACACGTAACCCGGAAAGTTTAGGCGTTATAATAGGGAGCATCATTATTTGAGCTATGTGGGTATCCGCTAAAACACGAAGGTTATGGTACCTACGTTTTAGGAGGTCACGGGCCACGGTGTAATTGCCCGCCTCAATCTTGAGGTGTTGTATTAATCGACGAGGTTCATCCGATAAGGCTCCCACTAAATAGTGTAGCTTCAAAGTCGGGGTAAGGGTAGGCTGGTTGTCCACCACGCTATCAAACTGGTCTATAAAACTGATCCAACTATCGGGACGGCCATCAAACTTAGGTATAGGTAGGTCAGGCAATTTACTAGCCGGGTTATCAATAGCCAGGGATTTATTCTCCTTGAAGGGGGTGCTAGTACGGGACGTCTCAAATTGGTGAGGTCGTATTTCGTCTAACTTAATTTTTAAGTCGTCTACTTTGTCCCTTACTACGCGCATCTCGTTCTTAACTTGCACATATTCTTGTTCATAAATAGCAGGATCGAGATTACCTAACAGCTTGGAACAAGCGGCGGAAAACTTGTCGCACATAAGTGGCAGGTCGGAAAGACGCGCTCGCATACGATTGGAGGAAAAGGTCTCAAGAACTCGGTGGGAATCATCAACCCAGTCACTAATATAACGGAGTTCACCAATAGCTTCACGGTATTCAGCTGTATCCGTGTAAAGTACGGCCCTTACGGTCTCGTTGCCGGTTTCGGTATTCGACATTTTATTTACTTTAAATCGCAAGAAACAAGGTAGGTAAATTAAACTCACAAAAGTTTTCAATACGATGCGTAAAGGAACAAATAGTAAGGGACGGCACCGGGTATGGCAAACGTAACTCGTAAACAACTTGCACGCGGTCACGCGGTAATGGCGTGATCAATAGGGAAACGCGCACCTCACTTGCACTCAAAGGGTAGGTAATGAACGCGCTAATCGATTTAATCGACACTTATGTAAAAGGGATTATACTCGAATGTTATTAAGGAATTTACTGTAAATAGGTTAGGTATATGACGAGACGTTTTTTTCAAATTACAAAGGAAGGTAGCAAATAAATAACTCTCAATTAAACAAATTTCGTTACTAATAAGGGGTCCTAATAAGAAACTACGCTCTGCTACTAAGATGTTTGAGAGTTTAGGCAGTGGATTACACGTGGAGGGCGACAATGATAGGTGGAAAATATTTAAAGTCAGCGCTTATAGCTAGGTACTTGCCACATCAGTTTTCCGGGGTTTTTGGTGTCACTTCACAGGCCACAATCACTCGAAATGTCTGTAAGGAGCTTCACAGGATACACACGCGGCGAAAGCGCTCTGGTCGGTCTAGTACATGTGTCATAGGTAACGTCTCGATGGCAACTGGGGGCTCCGGGGTTCTCACGGTACGTTTTAAACAAATAAAAATAAGGCCGGTACGCGTCCGAGTGCGCGCGGCGCAGTATCAATAGGGTACACAAACAAATCAAAATATTGTAGTAAACATTGTTGCTAACACTTTTGTTGATACAGAGATTGATTTTCAATATAGAAATAAAGATTTTGATCATAGGCCCGTTGCTAATTGATCGGATGCGTGAAGCTTTCCCCTAATCCCCTCTAATTTTAGAAGCTATGTCTCTGAGGATAATTAGCGTTGTTATTCTAAGCTCAGCCCACACTTACGTTTATTTTAAACGACACGGCCCTTTTTCGAAGTAGGCATTTCGCGAATTTATTAGTCTGTACTATATCCCAGAATCGTTTAAGCCAGACCTTTTGGGAATCAGACATTATTCTGAAATCTGCTGAAATAAGCAAAGTAAATATTGTGTGAGCTCTGAAATAAATAACGAGTGAGAAGACTTCAAATGAATTACACTTTCTGCAAACAGCTTTGCTTAAATGCCAATGAGAATTGTTTTAAAATATTAAATAACAATTTTATAACTGTTATCACAGTTATAGCCATCTCATTACGTAACTGTATCATTGGGAAAAGATTTACAATAATTACTCGATCGAGTGTCCCTGGAACTGGGGTATTTCATCCTACGTCATATCAGTGCGTTGACACGGAAATCCCGTTCATACCGAATAAATAGCTAACAACTTTTCCTAGTAACGAAGTGAAAATAACCGCTTTGCCTTTATCATTTCGCGCAAAAGTGAGTCATGCGTCAGAAATTCTTAACGTTGAATCGTTTTGGGCGCATGTATTGGCGAAAGCACATCAAGCTTAACGTTGCGGCCCCTTATGCAGTTGTAATAGAAGCAATTTTGCATCAAAAATGTATAGCCTGATTTGCTAGCGACTGTTCTACCTACTTTTTAATCTTCAAAATGGATTCTGAGAACGAAACTCGGTTTCAGAACGGAATGTCTGAATGTGTAGTCATATTTTTCGAAGTATTACTGCGCAGTGAAAAATCTATTTGTTTATGATGTACGGTAATGATATTACTTCTCGAAAGTATGAATATCGGTCGCTTACATTAACATTGTGTACAGCGGTTCGAAGTAATCAACACGACGGCTACATTTCAGGAACTCTGTTTTAATATGACGCATCACCTAGTTGTTATGATTAATACGAGTGATATCGGCCAAACAATATGTAAAAAGAATTGGGTGTTTTATAAAATACAGGTTGTTCACTAAATAAAGGATAATCCCTTAAGTTAAAATGAATATTTGTATCTCAATATTTGTTCAATGTTCACTGGTTACATGATGCGTTTAGATAAAATATTATCCTTCAATTATTTTAAATTAAAATAAAAATTTATCCTGTCGTAGTTATTTATAATAGACACATCGAACCATTACAGACACCTACGATGAGTTTTCATAAAGGCGGTTGTCGTGTAGCTTCCCAGAAAAGTAAAACAACACTAGCCCTCTGCCTACGTAACCCTTCAACTTAAAGTTTAAACGTAAATAAAGGAGATCTTAAATCAATGTTGACAGGCGGTTGCGGGTTCGAATCCCGCAAGGGGCAAATGTTTGTGTGATGAGCACGAGCATTTGTACCTAAGTCATGGATGTTTATAAATGTATGTAAGTATTTCTATCCGTTATCCTAGTCACCATAGCACAAGCTCGCGCTTAGTTTGGGGCTAGGTAATTGGTGTGTTTGTTGAAACAATTTAATTAATTTAATTTAATGTTCTCTTTCAGCCTTGAACGCCTTCTCAAGCTGAGCGGCAAGAAGTTATCCAGCGTGACTGACAACTTGATATCGTACATAGAGCTGTCGCAGCAACAGCAGAAGGCCAGTCGCGTGCTGCAAGACACGAAACTAATACCGCGGCTGGTCGCCGAGGCCGAGCAATTCAGCAACCATGTCATACTGCTGGCGAATAAAGCTAAGGTAATATTATAGGTGCCGAGACATGCGTGACTGACAACTTGATATCGTACATAGAGTTGTCGCAACAGCAAGTCGCCGAGGACGAGCAGCTCAGCAACCATGTCATCCTGCTGGCGGATAAAGCTAAGGTAATATCATATATTCCAAGACATGCGTAGTATTTGTCTTTTGTACACTTTACGAGTATATAACTACACTAACACTAAATACTACAAATTAATCTAACATAAATCAATGAAATGCGTTTCACATTTTTCAATTTTCAACAAGGGACCTTTAGGGGGTAACAGTGATCCGGATAAGATAGGAACGTCTTAGTTACTATATTTCTCACTTTTACTGAGCGTTGGTAATTAAATTACTGCGTTCCTTATACAAACAAGTATGATCATCTAGTAGACACACATAAATTTAGCGACACAGGTTCGCGAAGGATTACCGAGTTATTACATTTCTCCTATTTTTGTGATATTGTGATCTACTCAACGTTTTGTCGTTTCCAGCTAAACCTCCAGCACTACCTGTCGCCGGGCACGGCGCGCGACTTCCGGATCCGGCAGCCAATTCTTCAGGAAGTGCTCAACGCCCGACCCGCTGCGGACATCGATGAGACCAGAGACAATGATGGTAAATTAAAGTTAGCCTATTTAGATCCTACTGCTGGGCAAAGGCCTTACCTTAACTATGAGGAGGTACGAGCCATTATCCACCACGCGGGCTCAGTGCGGATCGGTGGAGGGGTGTCTCTAAGGCAAGTGACCAACCTTACTGTCAGACGTTATCAAGCCGCCCTAGGGCCTCTGACTATGCTTTACGACTAATATCAATTAACGTGCCTTCCGAAGCACTGAGATGCTTGTCATGGACGTCACTTAAATGGTCGGAATGGTCACCCATCCAATCACGACCGCGCCGTGGGTTGCAAAACTAACGACCAGTTCAATGTGAACCCACTCGTAAAGAGCCACATGGCTTTGAAGACTACTTTGAAAAAAAATTTTGCTTTTTATAGCATATTTTTATTAAAGTCACCTTGGGAATATTCCGGGCTAATCCAGTGATTTGTTTGTATTTCGTGTTTCCCCGGCGCCGGCGCTTCTTGCGTTCTCGTATAAATGCTGTGCCAAAATATTCGTCCGACAACAATAGATTTATACGAGAATACTCACTGCAATACAGTTCGTATTTTGTATTTAGGCGGTATCCAAGGCCACGATACATAAGTCCCTTCTTGCCTATTTTTTTTTGTGAAAATCCTCATTGTGGTAATCAATAAGATGCTCTGCCTGACTGTAATGGAAGGACAGTCTTATAAATTCATTAGGTCAACATAGCCGGCAATTTTTCCTTGACGAAGGAACCGATTCTAATAAACCTTAACTTAGTACTTTGAGCCTCGAGTTCAATCACGCAGCCAATCACTCTTATTCCCGCGATTATGTCGTCACGTCACGGCAAGTATCTAGGACGATGAAACTAGGTGGTGCTAGTGGTATATTAGTTTGCTAGGATTATTATTATATTGCGTGGAGTGGCGAAACGCGTCAAGGTTTTTTGCACGTTGGTGTTGGTCACTAAGAAGTAACAACTGCATTAGCTGTAGTGCATGCGTATTGAGGGAGGGCGGGCGGTGCATTCTGCATTTGCCTGAATTAGTACTCAACGCGGTTACGGTTGGTGTGGTTTGGTGCCTGCGGCAGCGTCCTTTAGCGGAAATTTAAAGCAAAATAATTTTACTTTTTCTATTTGCTAGGATTTTTATTGGCCAAGCGCGGTAAAGCTGACTTAGCGAACTTTATGCCAACTTTGGTCAGGTATTCAGTTTACGTTTTAAAACGTTTAAATTCTACAAAGTAACTTTTTACTTTTCTGAATCCTGTAAAAGAAGCAAAGGTCCATTTATATCTAGGTTTACAATTTTACGTGATGTCAAATGATGCTATGTATTTTCAGAGGAACTCAACGACGCGGCAACGGTGATGATCTCGCCTGTTGCAAGCGACAGGGACGAAGAAGATGGTAGTGACGAAGAAAATAATCGAAAGAAGCGTAGAAGGGTGTCGTAACTCAAGTGATAATTTGTAACTTTAAAATGATTATTATTACTGTGATAATAAATAGTTATTTTTGTATCAGTTTTTTATTGGTAGCAGTGAAAAGGTAAGGTACAGTCGGCAGCACGTCAAGTTACTCATTTGAACTACGAAAGCAGCTTTTATTACGTGTAGGGTATAATACGGTCTCAAAGTCAAAGTGGGGTAGTCTGACGTGCGACCGTGTGTACGTCTGACGTCTTTTTTTTAATGTCTTTTTTTCATCGCCTTTTAGGCGTTTATGAGTTTTGGACTTGGATGAATTACACTAGAATAGAATAATATTTATTTGCGAAAAAACATGGTACATATGACGACCGTCTTGGTGTAGTGGTTCGCGCCACGGACTTCTAAACCAGGCGGTTGCGGGTTCGAATCCCGCAAGGGGCAAATGTTTGTGTGATGAGCACGAGCATTTGTACCTAAGTCATGGATGTTTATAAATGTATATAAGTATGTCTATCCGTTATCCTAGTCACCATAGCACAAGCTCGCGCTTAGTTTGGGGCTAGGTAATTGGTGTTTGTTGAAACAATTTATTAATTTATTAAAATTTATTTATTATTAGATAAAGTTCTTTTACAAATTATTAGATATGAGCATGCATGTTTCATCGAACTATCGATGTGCAAATATTTCGTCATTGTGCAGTTAGATAGATACTCTTTATTGCACACCACACACAGTATCAATTTACATCAATGTTCATAGATAATGGTACAATTTAGGCGGTCTTATTGCTGAAAGCAATTTCTTCCAGACAACCTTCGGGTAGAGGACAGTCCAAAATGAAATTGGGTCGGCGGTGAAAACTAACAGAATAAAGGGAAATGGGTAAAGAATAAAGAAAAAGACACTATATAAGCATACACATACATAAATTACTAAGGCTATTAAATGTTAATAATACTAATAAATATTCTGAGTTACATAAACATACAATAATAATTATGCATACAAATTATAATGATACTATATAAATACATAAAATATACATACTATATACTAAACATAACACAAGTTATAAGGTGTGTGCGACTTGACCAACATTTAAAGGAGAAGGTAAGAAGAGCAGTTATTAATATTAACAAGTAACTAAGATAAGATACTACGCCTTTAAAGTCAAAACCTAAACATGGCACAACTTTCAACTGACACTAAGTGACAGTTCTTTACTTACTGTTTTAAGGGGGGATCTCATACAGCAAACGTGATTTTTTGCCTATTTTTGCTCGAAATTAATAATGGCAACAGGTAGACGCTTGTAATGTTCACAGAATATTAATATGCTATACTTACTTAAATTTAAATTATAAAAATATTTAATGTCCCATGCAACTTTTTTATATTTGAAACTAAAAAAGGGTCATAATAAGTCTACTATTGTATTAAAGATAATGGTACGGAATCCGACTCGCACTTGATCGGGTTTTCTGTCTAATCTATTACTAATAATCGCTAACATTCATTCGTTTTGGCTAACGTGAAGGAAAAAAAATATAGCTAATACAACAGACTATAACGTAAGATGTACCTAAGTAATCTGTTACTTAGGATGTTAGTAAGATGTACCTAAGTAATCTGTTACTTAGGATGTTAGTAAGATGTACCTAAGTAATCTGTTATTAGGATTTTAGTTAAATGTACCTAAGTAATCTGTTACTTAGGATGTTAGTAAGATGTACCTAAGTAATCTGTTACTTAGGATGTTAGTAAGATGTACCTAAGTAATCTGTTACTTAGGATGTTAGTAAGATGTACCTAAGTTATCTGTTACTTAGGATATTAGTAAGATGTACCTAAGTCATCTGTTACTTAGGATGTTAGTAAGATGTACCTAA
The DNA here is from genome assembly GCA_949316185.1 of Pyrausta nigrata. Classification (NCBI taxonomy): domain Eukaryota; kingdom Metazoa; phylum Arthropoda; class Insecta; order Lepidoptera; family Crambidae; genus Pyrausta; species Pyrausta nigrata. The sequence goes on from OX438943.1 coordinate 5,100,438, forward strand.
GTAATCTGTTACTTAGGATGTTAGTAAGATGTACCTAAGTAATCTGTTACTTAGGATGTTAGTAAGATGTATCTAAGTAATCTGTTACTTAGGATGTTAGTAAGATGTACCTAAGTAATCTGTTACTTAGGATGTTAGTAAGATGTACCCAAGTAATCTGTTACTTAGGATGTTAGTAAGATGTACCTAAGTAATCTGTTACTTAGGTACATCTTATTTAATACTATTACATTAAAAAGTATACGAATAGCCATACATTGTCCAAAAAAATTAATGGCCGTTGGGGCAGAAAGGATCTCGATTACCATTTGATCACAAGCGTAGCGTGGGGCGGCCACCGTCAAGATGGACAGGCGACTTTGTCGTAGAATTGCACTGGAAGCAGACCGCTCCGCTAGTACAGGTCACTTTGGATATCTATGGCGGAGGCCTACCTATCAACAGTGGACGTTCTGCGGCTCATAATAATGATTTCGGAGTATCACAATCTACTTCGCCGTAGAGGTTTACAAGGTAACTAGAAAATAGGTATCTACTGATACTGAGTAGGAAATCCCATTTTTATTACTAACCTCTAATAGTGCATTATGATTCAACGATTTTCCAGGAAGTATCGTGTCCGCGTCGATTATCAGCCCATTTTTACTGCTAACACTTTACTGCTATGGTGATATTTTTACATTCTGTGAAGTTATTTTCGATGTTATTAGCTGCACAGTTGTAGGTATTCGTGGATAATAGTTTCATGCTAAAATTATTATTAACAAAATTCTATTGTAGTTGTTAACATTTTTAATTATCGTCCTATAGAATTTTATCTGTTCATATTTATGCGATCCGGTTATGCCGTATTATGAAACAAAATAAATTTTATCGTAATAGGTTTTTTTTTGGCGATATCATTTAACAATGAGTCGGTTGGTAACCTTTTTTTAAATTTTTAATGACTATTTTAGTGGAAGAACGTAGGTACAATGCTGTGCAATTCCTGGCATGATGGGTACTACCTAACGATTACAGTTTCGATGTTAAAATGCCGAATTTTATCTTTGATGCGAGCGATATATTCCTGGTAGCGAGTGGTGCGCACTACCGCGAAAAGTTCCAAATGCTCGCTACGCCGAAGCCCTGCCTTCTGGGAACCCAACTTGTGTTCAAACTCTAAACCCTCGCCTGTCAAAAGTAACTATAGAATTTATTTGCAATTTGTGGCTGGCAGCGAACGACATCCTGTCGGAAATTCTTGTAACCAAATCTGATATGTAGGTGGATTTCTTGCATTATAATTAATTCCAGCTAAACTAATTTCATAGAAATAGGGTAGACCTTCAACTTTGCGCTATCTTTCTTATTAGTCGACTGCGATGAAGCCCAAAAGGAGGGTTATACGGATTATTTTAGTAGGTACTATTTGATTGATCCAGTGTGCAGACGTGAAAGTATGTATAGGTAGGTATAAAATTGACGTTTTTTGATAGTCCTGCCTGTGACTCTTGTCTAAGGCAGCAGTTCTGCGAAGAGCGGATATGATGAAGATAATACTTTAGGCAATCCGCCTGTTATAATACTTAACTTACCTAGCTTAGATTTAGATAGGTATCTTATTTTGAACATAGGTTGTTAAATTTCTGAATCCACATAAGAGATCATGTAAAAATATGTCGTTGCCGAAACTTGAAGATTAGCCAATACTCGTAGTCGTAGGTATTCGTTGGCCACGATTTGGTTTTGTCAAATGACAAACAACCACATTAATTTTCACTCGTCATCATCCTAATTGTGCGGTGCATGCAATCTAATTCCTTTTCTGAGAAACAAAATAATCAGCGCGAATAACAAACGCATAAAAATGATTTTTGTTTGCTTCTTTGAAATGATCGTATATCCCGATAATTTGATAAAAGGAAAATCGGAAAATCTTGACTTTTCACATTCTTGCGCGTAAAATGATCCTTATGACATCGTTCTTAGGGCCATTACCCGAACTATAACACACGCGTGCATAATAATATTACACACCAATGCGTAATAGCCTATCCCTCAGTTAGAATCTAAGTAACTGCAAATTATGCGAATAAACAGGGCATTATAAATTTAACCGAGTAGTAGTTACCGGTTTTTTTGTAAACGAGGTTTTATGCCGCCGAAAATACATTAACTATTTGGAGATGGCTAAACGAGTCAGCCCTAAGAATGTATAAATATTTGTCAGTTTCCTATAGGTAAGTCTGAAATATACATTAATTATTAATTCCGTAATTATTTTTTTTCTAAAATAAAATAAATATAAGTACCTATACCTATAATAAGTTTTTTTGTGTCCGGGTTTTGACTAGCAAGAATTTTAGGGCCTTTAAGTTCATCAGAGACATAATTTCACAGAACAGAAAAAACGAGTAGAAATAGCATCCTTCGCCTATTAGTATGAAAACCAGTGTAACCAAACTAACACATTTGTAAGAATATCACATTATGATCCACACAAAAAATATTATGTTGTGATTGGTAATTTTTAGCGATGACGAAAGAGCTTAAAATACAAATTAGATTAAATGAGTCCCATCTTTATTACTAAGCCAATAAGATCTTAAGTTGTGCTTTCCTGGTTCTAATGTGCTTTTATATTTTGTTATTCTACTCCCTACTAGATGTCTCTTTTTAGACATGCTTTTCCCTATTACGATGCATTAAGGTCCATAATTGTGGCCACCACTCCCTGTTCTTTGCTTTTAAGTAGCAAGTAGTTTTGCTACCCAACGCCAGGTGGCGTAACATAACAAAAACTAGAGAAGTTTCCGGCTCAAATAAGGATGGGATATACACAACAATCTGAACGAAATATATCGATACTAGCTAGTTAGACTTCAATTTTGTAGTGGAAATAAAATGTATGAATACTTTATTATCTTTATGTATATAAAACGATGTCGTGTTAGTTACACTTAAATCAAATTAGTTATTACTTTAAAATTACTGTTACTTAATTTGTAAGATTGGTCTCCGTCCCGATTATTTGAAAAAAAACTAGGTTTTGGGGTGAAAATATGTATGTATAAGAATCCGACATTTGCGAGGGCTGCGCGGAGAAAGGAATCGCCAGTGTGAGTATAAATATTGGGCTCAATTCCAATGCGCCCTGTCTAAGATTAAATTTAGGTTCAGTCCCTCTCTTTATCTGCCAAACAAACGAAAAGAGACAGACTATATTAATTTAGAAACGTCAGACTAAACAGCTGTACGTTGCTAAGGAAATTAGAGAACCCATAGACAATTTAGTAGGGATGTCATTCGATGACGACTAAAGTTAGAGGAAAACACGCAAAAACTTGTACGAATACGTTAGAAATCTCATCACTTAATTTGACGTTTCTAAATTATTGTAGTCTGTCTCTTTTCGTTTGTTTGATAGAGAAAGAGAGACACTGAACCTAAATTTAATCTTAGACAGGGCGTATTGGAATTGAGCCCATTGTCTTTTTCTAAATTATGTGAACCGCACAATTTACGGATTACTTTTACAATATATATATTTTTAACATTTAGACCTGATGTATTTTTTAAAACTTTGATAGTTAGTTAGCTGTAAAGTAATCAGTAAATTGTGTTGAAATTGTAGTAGGTATGTCCAAGGCAGATATAAATATTCCAGAGCAATATTCCATTTTATGTTTCATATTATGAACTTTTTAAAAACTGTTTTGTACAACTTATTTAGGTTTTTATTTCCTTTTATATCACGCTAAAAGATCTTATTTAGACTATAAATTAAAAGTAAAATCTATTTACCTTTTAACAAAAATGTAGGTTGTGTATAGCCTGATGTGCTGTTTTTTTTATTTGACTAGCGTGCTGGGTTCTTTATGATGACAGGAATACCTATTGATTGTTTCGTTATCCTAATGGTATAAGAACTTGTTTTTTTCATGTTGGTTACATATTAAGTACATAGAGTATGGATATTAAAGTAAACCAATATTATGTTACTTAATGTTTTATTTTTAAATTATAGCCTGACCAGGAATATATGGGACCTCGCCATGTTGCGGAAAACAACTGGAACTAATTTCTTTTACTGGCAACAGAAACCACAAATCGTCTTTGACATGTCATCAATTGTCATATTGATTAGTGTCAAAGTGGACGCGTAATCTAATTTTCGACCAAGTGCAAATTTTATGTGATACAAATACCTAGAAATATTCATTTTCCGAAAAGAAAAGTGGTTTAACATGTGTTGTAGTATTTTTCGACACGAAAGTGTATGTGATCATTACAGTTTCTTTGAATTAATTACTGATATAGTTGTCATCACGAATTTGTGGTATGTCATATAGTGCGAATAGTGAAAATTGGCTACTGATAGCTACGAAGAATATTTCAATAATAATTTAAAAAAATGATTATAACAAATAATTGTTTTGAGTTTAATTGCTTTATTTCAACCCTGCTTGGATATTTCAAATAAAATAGTTCGTATAGTTTTTCAAGATTTCCTATAGATTATGATATCAGTTCAAATAATATCATTTAGGAAAACAATGGATTGATGTTTCTTTTATCCGTTAGTGGTTTTGCAAAAATAATTTATATTTTGGTACAAAATTCAAGACCAATATTACAGAGCGCTACTGACTTTAATAAGTATACTTATATAAAAATGTTTCGAAAAAATGTTTTGAAAAACGGCAGACTATTAAAAAATAATCCATTAAATTGTAAGCAAAAGGGCTTATAAATTAAGAAGCCATGTAAAGACTAATTTCTGAAATTTAAAGTACAGATTGTTCTTAGTGTGCTTAACAATTAATCAAAAAAAGAGACACACTACTTTAATATTAAGAAATGACAAATTAATTGATGCGATTTCTTACGAGTTTTTGGGTGCTTTTGTCTAACTTTAGTCGCTATCGATTGACATCCTTACTGAATTGTCTATGGATTCTGTAATTTCCCTTGCAATTGTCAGCTGTTTATTCTGAGGTTTCTTAATTAATGTTGTTTGTTCGTTTTTTAATCAGAGAAAGAGACGACATGAACTTAAAATTAATTCAGTAGAGGGCACTTGTTGGTCCTATAGTTGAAGTATTGCATAGATCTTTTCACCTTTTGCAACTGCAGCAGGTATTTACAAAAGCGGACATATTATATACAATTTTAATGTAAATAATATTGCATTTCACATAAGTAAACTTACCTCAAAATATAAAATAATTCGGCTCGGTGTAGCCGAATTGGCTATGTATCTCTTACCGCTGTTTTTTATCAAAAAATCTTTTTCTTCGAAATGTTCGGAGCAAACGGTGCATGTTTTTCCGGGAAACCAATTAACCTTCCCGTCGCTTCAATCCATTTTGCTTTTACGTACGGATCTTTGGGAAATCTTAAATAATAATAATAATATCACGTAATTAATCTTATAAGTTTATTTATTACGTTTACTTACACAATATTAAAATTGTAGACTAGCTGATTCAAAGATATCTCTAAAGTCGGTCTCACTGCATAATACAGTACTTTTTAACACAGAAAACCTTTTTTTAACGCTTACTTTAACAATCTTTTACTTTAATATAAAATAATGCGACCTAATAATTTTATCGATATTTTAAGCACATCCCCAATTGAGTAGCGTGTGGAATTAAAACGGAAATAGGTAACGCTCAAAACGTATTTTAGACCTTATTACTTTCGCAGTGGTTTGGTTTTAGGTTGAAATTTTCATCGATTGCTATTATATGCAAAATTTCTAATTTCTATTAAAATAGCGTGTTAAATTACTTACCTATGATATGTAACCCCTCCTTTTGTTAAATTTTACGTATTGCTGTTGTTTTTGCACTCTAAAATTGTACAATACGGCATTTTTAAAGATTTTTCTTAATAATGAAGGCGTTAAGCATCCGTCGCAACTGGTCGCCGACTGAGGCCCGTGAAAGGGGGCGGTAACATCATATGCGCTAAGCTCATCGCATGCATATACGATACGCGGGTCCCGCCCACATACGATTTCTACTCGTTTATTCTGTTCTGTGCATAATTTCTTTTAAAAAAAATATTACCATAAAAAACCTTAGTTAATCTAGGCGATAGCGTTATCTTCTAAATGAATCATTTTCATATCTTTTGGGACCTCCAGATTCATAGAAATAGTATCTTTTTAAAATAAAAAAATGACTGAAATTTCAAGAGTTCCCCCGAGTTCGTGACACAAACCCTAATATCATTATCAGATTCAGATTAAAATATATAAATAAATGATCGCTGAACAGCTTTTGTTTTATATGGTTCTGTCCTACAGTTAATTTTTTAATTCTCTTGGGTATACAATCGTGAGAATGTACTAATACTTAAGTATGAAAAAGTAATGACACTCATAATTTATCACTTACTTATACCACACATGAAAACTGATACTAATAAAATCTAATCTTAAATAAAACAAAACCTGGTGTCCCCCGAAATATTTTATAAATTTGAGTGAAATAAAAACAATTTCATGCAACTGTTTAACATTCAGCACCTATAACTTAAATGATTAAAATCATGTACACTCGTTTCCATTATCGACATTTGTTTGTGGATATTTGTCCGCACTAGTCGATATCTTCCGAACGAAGTAACTTTTGCAGGACGTAAACGTAAAGTCTGATTGAGATAATTTCTTGTAAATGTTAAGAATTGTTATAATTCCGACGGAATATCATTGTAATAGCATATATCTACCGAAATTTTATAAATGGCATTTATAGAAGCCTCCAATTCGATTCTAATATAACGGTGACGCCACTACAATGTTGTGTCGTAGGAATAACTGTCAATGTCATAGGGATCAAGGTTCGCCGGGCCGAGTATAGCCCATAAATTATCGCTAAACCACACATTAGTGCCGTGCGCCGCCGGTGAATAAAACGCGCTGCCGTCTCGTTGCTCGCTCGCGACACCCAACTTTATTTAGCACCTTCCAAAGGGTCGCCGCGCTTAGGTACGTTTTTGCTACCTACGCGGGGAGTTACACAGGCCTGGTACGGTACGTACATTACGACAAATATAACCAATCAAGGCATTAAACAAACAAATGAATGACTTTGTGGCGACATCTAAGTAACTACTAACTACTACTTAAACTAAGTAATAAATAAGTTTATAATAATATGTCATAAAAATATTACTATGTAGGTAATTTTATTATGTAAGTACTAAAATATGTATTATGTGTCTTTACTTAAGTTACATTCAGTTGCTGTTGTGCCCTGCCGGGTGTACACAATTCTAGTGTTACTTTTATGTTTCTACTGTGTGTGTACTTGCAAAAGAAATGAATAAACTTTCGCCTTCACTAACTGCAACCGACGATACGCCCTGTTTCGGCTCCCACAGGCTAGATGGCGCGGTTATCCCGCAACATCGTTTCCATACAAACACAAACCGCGATATTTGACTTTCAGACTTCAGACTTGACTATCAACTAGGTACTACAAGAGAGGCGACGGAAACTAAGCACACAGCCATCTCCCGAGTTTTTGAGGAATTAACTTTTTAACCGGCGACATTGTAATATTATGAGTACATTTATCTTATTGTAAATTATATTATGGTTTTTAATAAAACAGAAAAAATCGAATGTCGATTTTTAAGGGTGAAATATCAATTCACTAAATCGATTCAGTACAGTATATCGATTTAAAATATATGCTATTTATTAGGTTCGAAACATCGATTCTTCGATTAAGCGATTTCAGATCGCCCATCCCTTTATAATTTGTTTGTGATGAAAACAACAAAAAAAGTCCACCTCCACATACCGATGTATATTTTTTTTATTAACCTACATCCCACTGCTGGGCAAAGGTGGGAGACCTTTGCCCAGCAGTGGGATGATGTCCAACACCTTCCAATGATCCCTGTCAGCTGCCAATGACACCCAATCAGTCGCAAAGCTGTCCAAGTCGTTACACCACCTCTTTTTGGGTCTACCTCTTCGTCGGAATCCGTCTGGTGGTATCCAACGCGTGACGACTTGGGCCCATCAGTCTGGGTGCATCCTGCAAACATGCCCCGCCCATTCCCACTTCAGCTTAATAAATAAATAATATAATAAATAATATTATAAATATAAATTAGGCAGTTAGGTAAGTACAGTGGTAAGTACCTACTTCAATGCCTCGGAAACCTAAGAGAAAAATATTTAACTTTTATTTACGCAAGACTCTCATGCGTCTCATCTCGCAAGTCTCATCTCAAGAAAACACCGAAGAAATTACTCCCGACCAAGAATCTCAAACTTCACCAGTGCAAGAAACGCTGCCTTTATTTCGACCTACGAGTGCTGCAAAAGAAAAATGTTTACAAAATGTGTGTGTAATTATAAGTGAAGAACGATCCCATGATTTAAATAATAAAAAAGAACGTAGTCGCTTGCGTTCGTTACAACGTTTTGCCATTGAAGAAAGTTCCGAACAACATGATTAGCATCGACTTGAAGATATTCGACAGCATACGTTACGATCACGACGAACGAGTTGGCCGTGAGAGTATCGAACAACGCAACCCACGTTTTGAAGACATGCGGCAAAGTGCGCCACGGCGAGTGGCCGGTGAGTGTCCAACAAGCTCACCAGCAATTAAACTTTTAAGATGTTTTATTTTTAAATATAATATTTAAGTTTATTTTAATGACTGAATGATCATGATCAGAAATACCTATGTGTTTAGCTGCCATAGGGGAGTTCTCCGAGCCTAGCCGTTTTGTGTGACTTCGGTGGCCAAATTTTATTTTATTTTAATATTTGACCTGACATTCTAAAAACAGGCCTAAATTAAAAAAAATATGGTAGAGAAAGCCTTCATGTGAACCTCATAGTTTGCAAAATATTTCAGTTTTTAGGATCTCTGAAATCATAAACCTACACAGAAATCGATACTCATAAAATTGTGCCACCCAATTCAAAAACAATCTCACTGAATTCAAAATGCTTATAAAACAATTTATTTTACATACAAATTAAATATATTTAACTTAAATTATCATATTTTACCACTTTTACTACAGGAACAACATAAAAATTGCTGATTTTCCAACCCTCAAGACTTGGGTGGCAATTTATTAATAATTTTCAGGAATGACATATTTTATAAATACTACTTCATTTGCATTGTTATTTGGACTTCGAAATATTTCATTTTTTTCACACCTATTAAGCCGCAAGCGCTTGCTAGTGATCATGTTGTCTAATTTGCTCAGTGTTTAGGTATATTAAGTTTTTACTTACATAGAAGTGTCTTCAGTAGGTATACAATTTATTTTTCTTTCAAAAATATTTTATTATGAATTCAAGTATTTTGAGGCCCGGAGTGGCCCTAACCATTAGGATGAAAAAATGTTATCAGTTTATGTTTTTAGAGTTCCGTACCCAAAGATTAAACGGCGCTTTCACTACGCCTCCGCTGTCTGTCTGTCTGTCTGTCTGTCTGTCTTGAACCGGAATAGCTATTGCTAGATAGTTGAAATTTTCACAGATGACTTATTTCTGTTGCCGCTATAACAAAAAATTCTAAAAACAGAACACATTTTTTTTGTGGTTTTTGCTCTATCTATATTAATAACGGCAACAGGCAGATGCTTAAACAATTCACAGAGTAGTAAATGGTATATAATCTTTAAAAATGAATTATTAAATTATAATATTAAAAAAACCCATACAAACGTGATTTTTTACCGCTTTTAAACTAAAAAAGATAGTAATATAGTGTCTAATGTCGTACAGGTACGGAACACTTCGTGCGCGATTCCGACTCGCACTTGGCCGGTTTTTAGGTTTATGTAAATTATTATAATCTAAAAAAACCGGCCTAGTGCGTGTCGGGCCAAGCGCAGAAGGGTTCCGTAGTAGCCCGTTAAACAAGCAACTACTTAGTCACTTAAAATAATTTAGTACCTGGGCGACCAAGCTTTGCTCGGTTGCTACTATTTATTGTAATATAGGCAAATTATGTTAAACCTACTGCCGAGTAAGTGCCGCAGAAATGAGAACAAATTAATTCACGAGGGACACGTATATTCGATGCTAGTCCAATATGGCGAAGAGGTGGCTTACATACAATTTCTTGCGTTTTCCCAAACTTGAGACTAATCTAGATCGGATTTTACCCCCATATACCAAATATCAGCGAAATCGTTAGAGCCGTTTCTGAGATCACAAATTAATATATAGATAAATAAATTAATGCCGAACAGACAGACAGACGGACATGACGAAACTATAAGAATTCCTTGTCAGGACTACGAAACCCTAAAAATAGTATTACCTAACCCAGGTACTGTTATTAAATCGCAGACTTCTTAGAATCGCGGTTAGCACGGTAGCTACCATTTTTTGTGTGTTTGTGGAATTGACGAGGGTCCCAAATCCCAATGTGAATGTGACCCGTGCGACAGCTGACAGCTGTCGAGGGTTCCCAGAATCCGGCAACGAACAACAGCCGCTGGATGATTGATTATGACGAAACCCTGTCTTATGAAAGTTTGACATGTGGATAGGAGGGGAAAGGTTTTTCGCGGAATCGGTTAAATAATAAAAGATAAGTCGTTTTATTGGTTTTCTTTAAGCTTATTACACTAATTACACCATCCTATTTGTAGCATCCAACTTGGGATACTAACTACGAAGGTAGGAACTCAAGTAGTGTAAATATTATTATAACTGCGATCACATTTTCCTATTTGCTAAGTACCTAGGATCCTAGTTAGGATGCATACTATACAAATATGATGGTGTCATATCATAAGTACTTTAATAAAATGCTAAATAATAAATATGACGTGCAAACGGCTAAATCAAATTTCCTGAATTATATGTTAGCTAGGTAGTTAAAACACTCCACTGATTAAATTTACCCCGTTCCATAAAAAAATCTCAATCGGTTCATCCGTTCAGGAGCTGCGATGCTACACATAATACTCTCGTAGACATACAGAATTAGAACAGATATTCAAACACACAAAAACTTTAAGTACCTATGACGTTTATCATCCTCAGGACACACGGGTACTACCTATTGTAATTGAGTTTCATAGTCAGGTATCGAGCTATGCCATCAGATTGAATTAGGTACTTCCCAGTTTTTTTCAGGTTAGTAGTACCTAGCTCGGAAGCCATAAGCGGTTAAAAATTAGGAAAATTTAAAAACCAAAAATATACCGGTCCCTGCTCACGCACTGAACACCCCCAAACAGGGACCCTATCAATGCGATTCAAAGACTGAATTAGTAGGGTGATGTATTTAGGTCCCTAGGACTAAACTTTTGTTTGATAATGAATTATTAATAAAAAAAATAATGTATGTACTTTAATGTACTTACTATTGTGTATAGGTGTACACATAAGTTAATAAGATTGCCTGGTTTGTACCACGCTGTAGGGTGTGTGGTGTGCAATAAAAAGTATCAAATCTACGAGTATCTTATCTTATTAATCTTGTAGCCACTATGCTTAGCTTAAACTGTTTATGTACAAAGTTAAAGTATCAATTGCGTTGTTTCGGCCATGACCAGATGTGCTTAATTACAGTTTCTCAATTTAGAATGGCTGTATTAATAGTCGTTCTGAGAAATCCCTGTTACACCTACCTTACTAATTTATTTGATCAATGAGTTCTAGGAATGATGCTTAATTTTAGGCAATGATACTTAATTATATCTCTGGCTAAGATTACGATATTAGAGTCGGTTGGTAAATATATTAAAAATAATATGATTCTCTGCGGCTTATGTTGCGCTGATATAACCGTATTTTCATCCTATAGGTATTTTGTATATGTGTCCAACTATTATATAATCTGTGGTCCAAGTAACAGTCGATTACGGTATACGCATGTTGTTTAAAAATTGGTGAAAACGGATCTTATAATCAGCAACAATGCAGCTGTCGGCCTATTTCATATATTACGCACCTACCGTACCTAAAGCAAACCCTGTAGAAAGGGCACAGATTAATTTTCAAGGAGGAATAAAATCTTGTTGAAAAAAATATAATATTTTCCAGTAAAAACTATTTCATGGAACCTCTTCAGTGAACTCCTGTCAACGGTGAAAATAAGTCTGGCGGTTAATCTGAAAAAAGAAAGTTCAAATTCAAATAAATTCGAACGCGATTCGTTCTCCGAATGTTTCTTTATGACATCTTTACATTGTATGGTCAGTCAAACTTCAATCTTCAAAACTCCAACACGCAGTAACAAAAAAATAAAAACCAAAAAAAGTGAATCAACCTCGAAAACTCTCATCATTTAAGTAGATAGCGACTCAAACCCGAAGCTCGAAGATGCCTTGCTACCCGTGCTGCAGTCCTTGCTGCTCGCCTTGCTGCGGGCCCTGCTACTCCTGTTCACCGTGCTGCTCTCCGTGCTACGGGTGCTGCTACCGCTGCTGTTAAATGGTCCGCCGGGGCAGATGCGGGGCTGCTTGAGTTGCCAAGTATGATGCAAGTGAGCTGTGAAGCAGCGTTGACGTGTGGAAGCTGTCTGTGCGCTTGCCCCGTCGAGCGTTGCTCCTCTGAAAGAGTTAAGCGAGGCGGCGTAGAGCTCGGCTCCGCTACGCGCGCGAGTTTCCTGATCTTCACGAGCTCTGGAGGTCAACGTTGCGCTGCAAGGATGGATGCGAATACTGCTCTAGTGGCCACCGCCCCCGCCCTGCGACAGCAGAATAGTCGCCAAACCAAGAATTATGCGAAAGTGTATTTTTGTAGGGATGTTTTGAATAATATACGTTCAGGTCACATAGATTCCTTACATTTTTTATTCTCGTGCCGTATTGTTGAGTACCGAGCCTAGGGAGGGAGAGTAGCGAGCGGGCCTAGGGAGGGAGAGTAGCGAGCGGGCCTAGGGAGGGAGAGTAGCGAGCGGGCCTAGGGAGGGAGAGTAGCGAGCGAGCCTAGGGAGGGAGAGTAGCGAGCGAGCCTAGGGAGGGAGAGTAGCGAGCGAGCCTAGGGAGGGAGAGTAGCGAGCGGGCCTAGGGAGGGAGAGTAGCGAGCGGGCCTAGGGAGGGAGAGTAGCGAGCGAGCCTAGGGAGGGAGAGTAGCGAGCGAGCCTAGGGAGGGAGAGTAGCGAGCGAGCCTAGGGAGGGAGAGTAGCGAGCGAGCCTAGGGAGGGAGAGTAGCGAGCGAGCCTAGGGAGGGAGAGTAGCGAGCGAGCCTAGGGAGGGAGAGTAGCGAGCGAGCCTAGGGAGGGAGAGTAGCGAGCGAGCCTAGGGAGGGAGAGTAGCGAGCGAGCCTAGGGAGGGAGAGTAGCGAGCGAGCCTAGGGAGGGAGAGTAGCGAGCGAGCCTAGGGAGGGAGAGTAGCGAGCGAGCCTAGGGAGGGAGTAGCGAGCGAGCCTAGGGAGGGAGTAGCGAGCGAGCCTAGGGAGGGAGAGTAGCGAGCGAGCCTAGGGAGGGAGAGTAGCGAGCGAGCCTAGGGAGGGAGAGTAGCGAGCGAGCCTAGGGAGGGAGAGTAGCGAGCGAGCCTAGGGAGGGAGAGTAGCGAGCGAGCCTAGGGAGGGAGAGTAGCGAGCGAGCCTAGGGAGGGAGAGTAGCGAGCGAGCCTAGGGAGGGAGAGTAGCGAGCGAGCCTAGGGAGGGAGAGTAGCGAGCGAGCCTAGGGAGGGAGAGTAGCGAGCGAGCCTAGGGAGGGAGAGTAGCGAGCGAGCCTAGGGAGGGAGAGTAGCGAGCGAGCCTAGGGAGGGAGAGTAGCGAGCGAGCCTAGGGAGGGAGAGTAGCGAGCGAGCCTAGGGAGGGAGAGTAGCGAGCGAGCCTAGGGAGGGAGAGTAGCGAGCGAGCCTAGGGAGGGAGAGTAGCGAGCGAGCCTAGGGAGGGAGAGTAGCGAGCGAGCCTAGGGAGGGAGAGTAGCGAGCGAGCCTAGGGAGGGAGAGTAGCGAGCGAGCCTAGGGAGGGAGAGTAGCGAGCGAGCCTAGGGAGGGAGAGTAGCGAGCGAGCCTAGGGAGGGAGAGTAGCGAGCGAGCCTAGGGAGGGAGAGTAGCGAGCGAGCCTAGGGAGGGAGAGTAGCGAGCGAGCCTAGGGAGGGAGAGTAGCGAGCGAGCCTAGGGAGGGAGAGTAGCGAGCGAGCCTAGGGAGGGAGAGTAGCGAGCGAGCCTAGGGAGGGAGAGTAGCGAGCGAGCCTAGGGAGGGAGAGTAGCGAGCGAGCCTAGGGAGGGAGAGTAGCGAGCGAGCCTAGGGAGGGAGAGTAGCGAGCGAGCCTAGGGAGGGAGAGTAGCGAGCGAGCCTAGGGAGGGAGAGTAGCGAGCGAGCCTAGGGAGGGAGAGTAGCGAGCGAGCCTAGGGAGGGAGAGTAGCGAGCGAGCCTAGGGAGGGAGAGTAGCGAGCGAGCCTAGGGAGGGAGAGTCGAGAAAAAATACTGACTGTACATAAGTTTTATTTCAGACATTTTGGGAAAAGGTGATTTTGGGATTTGTTCATAATGAGATCAGTACAAAACAAGAATCAGTCAAAACAGACCGGAGGGAGAGAGAGTAATGAGCTTAGGGACAGGCGTGGACTCACTAATAATACACAGCACGCGTAGCATAAAGAAAACAAAATATCGGATGATCCGCAAATTTTATTTCGCCACCAAACTTCACACTACACAGTCACCAGTCAGCCGCAGGCCGGCCCACAGCAGCAGCCGCACAGGCCGCCGGTGCAGCCGCCGATGCAGCCGTGGCCGCAGCTGAAGAACGAGCCAGCCACTCCGCCGCGCGCACTAACAAATTAAAAAGGTTTAAGGTATAGTAAGACCCTGCACGCACGCAACAGTGGAGCCAGATTTTAGGGAGAAGCACGATTTTGGGATGAGCACGAGCTTAGGGATTAGCACGAGCTTAGGGATTAGCACGAGCTTAGGAATGAGCACGAGTTTAGAGAGCAGCACGAGTTTAGGGACGAGAATGATGTAGGTTAGGGAACAGAGTAGAGGAAGCGCAAGTGTTTAAGGAGGGACGAGAGGAGAGCGACAGAGGAGGGACTCGAGGAGAGCGCAAGAGTAGGGATCAGAGAGGAGTACGCATGGCCCAGGGTCCGCTGACCATGTTCCAGGATTTGGCAGATCAGGTAATTTTACAATGGAGCGACTGCCATCTGACCTCCGTGACCCTGTTAAGGGGAACCTGACCAGTTTTGGATCATGGTTGCACATTCAGTTCCCTGAATGTAAGGTTTAAATATAAGACGAAATATGCTCAATGCCTTGCAAATAAAATGTATGAGAAGCTCGGAAGTAGCGCGTTGATATAAACTTTTTTATAATAATAAGAGTTTGATCGTTAGGTTATTACCAAAAACTTCAGGGAATCATTTAAATAATAAAGGATCTCGGATACGATTTGATGAATTTGGTTCGATAGAAAACCCTTTTTGCAATGACAGTATATGTTGGCTGATCCTAAAATTTCGGAGCCTTTCTGTTTCTCAGTACACACAGGCGAAAACCTTAGGGAAAATATTTTTGATTTGTTTAATTTTTCATCTATGAACTGTACAAAAACATTTTCATGTTCGAAATCTGCACAGCGACGACGCAATGGGACTGTTGGGCCATTGTAAGAGTAAACACGCGTTGATTAATTGTTTTGCAGATGTTATAGTTAAAGTTAATAAACAAATCTCAAAATCTTTCTCGAACTCATTGTCACTGTAGTCTTGACGAGTCAACATGTCTGCTTTGTTGAATAGCAAATGGAAAGTGTAATGTATCTTTATATATAGTTATCTTTCTTGTATAGTCTTATAGTCAACTCACCCATGCAGCACTCCGAGGTCACCGCAAGGAGATTTACACTTAACCCCTATGCTGTGCACACAGCAAGGCCCGACGCAAGCACACGCATCCTGGCGGTAGGCGAGCGGCCCGCACGGACCTGCCATCGGCCCTTGGCATCCTAAGCAGCAGTTGCGTACTGGCATCTTGAAAATGCAAATTGGGTGTTAAGCTTGGCTATGATAGATGCCGATGCATTTACTGCTTGCTGTCCGTGTCGCATAGAAAAGACAAGATAAGGGAACTCCAAGGGTAGCAATTACATACGTTTATGAAGTCTAGATAGGACTAATAAGTTGATTAAAATGATTCTAGGACTTGGGACTTGTCAGACACTGGGTAAATCAAGTCCTTGAAGTCGTCTAGTGCTTGATGTAAAGAAACTTCATCTAAAATCTCATCTGCGGATAGTTTATTAGAGTAAACAGTAATAGTAAAATAGAAATACATTAACGTTACCTTGTGAGAAATAAAATTTGTAAAATTGTAAAATTTTTATAAATTTAGACGCAAGTTACGACTTGCTATCATGTAAAAACAAATAATGAAAGAGATTGTCACTGTCGCTATAAAAGCGCTGAAAAAGAAATCTTGAATAATTGGCATTTTTGACATGAAATGAGGTTTACTTCTTGCTTCTGTGGGCATAGTGGGTAGGTAGTGTACAATTTACCAATGATGTTCACAGATTTGAGGGTACAATTACCTACTCGATAGGCCATGGTAGGCAGACGTTTCCAAACCACAGAAACCCGATGGGGAATAAAGGTCCTCGAGGATTACAAGGGCTCAAACTGATGAGACTAGTTCTATAACAAGGGCCAGCAGAGCCACTAGCTCGTTCGTTCTAGGACCTTATCTTGGCTCTAGAAATGAGGATATGACGAGTAAGATATCTGTCACTATTTAAAATAGACAGGGTTGAATTTGAGAGTGGGGTCAGTGGTGGTTGGTGGTGTTGTATTATAGTGATTTACAGATTATAGCTGCTAGAATTTGGTCAGCAAAATTACATATTTTGTTTTAAAATTTAATTTTACCACTGATGGCGTGATTGGAATACATATCCATGCCAAATTACAGTCTTCCAGTACCAAGGGTATATAAGCGCGGATGGATAGACGGAATATGGCAAAATTGTAATAGTTCCTTGTTAGACTTCGGAACCCTAAAAAACACTTGTGGAAATGGGGCATAAATTATTGTATATACCTACTTGATACTCTTTTTTTGGTTTTATACTGGCAGGTTCGTCTGACATCACATTTATCAGTCACTCGTTGTCACCCTACATTTCTTGTTTCACACATTCCAATCTTCGCTAAAAGTCGTCCACTCCAAAAATACAACAAAAAAACCTCAAAACGTCTTCAAAAATTCGAAAAAAGCGCTCCAAGTATTTGGCAAAGCCAGTCGCGCCGAGAAATTGAAATTCCACTTCAGACTTCACATCATTCAGCAAGATGCCTTGCCCGACGTGTGGAACTCCTTGCTGCGGCCAAGTGGCGGGCCTGGCCTACCCCGCGCCCTTCTGCGGCCCTTGTGGCGGTGTCTGCATAGGGCCCTGCGGCAAACCATTTGGCAGCTACAGCTGGAGATACAGGGGCTCTTGAAGTTTGAAGTGCGACTTGTTTTTAATAAAAATTGTGTGGATGAGTTTGTCTTTCATTCGTTACCTCACATTAAAGGTTGTAGTTGCTTTACGTATTTTGTGTTTGCTGTAATATAAAAAATATATTGGTGTTGATTAGGTGTTGTCTCATCGGCTTTGAGTCGAGTTGAGACGCAAGACTGCTGTCCTCCACCAGACCAGAAGATGAGGGATTTTACACCTTGAGTATCTTAAGAACACCGGCGTCCTGATAACAATTGATTGCCTTGCCTATTGTGTCTGAAAACACTACTTCTAGAATAAATTAACCTGTGGTTTAGTATTAATTCGTTTCTTATACGGGTTGCAGACCAAGAGCTAAGCTAAGTTAGTTTAGCTTAGCTCGCATAGCTGACGCAGTTTTCCATAGTTGTGTGCAGACCGCAAACTATGCAAACTAAGCAATGTGAGCTAACTAAAATATGCGAAGCTAAGTTAGTTGTGTATGCCGATGCGCAGCTACACGAGCTAAGCTAAGCCCCTCCCGCTACCCCGCTGTCCGTCTAATTGAACTACGCAACACTGACTGAGCTTTGGCTTAGCTGTTGGTATGCACGCTATTTATTTCTAGCTTAGCTTAGCCTAGCTTGCTCGGCATAGCTTAATTTAGCCTTGGCATAGCTTAGTTTTCGGTCTGCAACCGGGTTAAGTTAGTAGGTACCTAATACATGGCACTACCTACCTGACATGCTTATGGAGGCTTATGGCTAAACCCCTATAGTGGCAGCGCCATTTTGCAAAAAAAGTGCGGATGTGGCAGATGATTCGCGGACAGTGTCAGGTTTCACTCCGCGCGTGGTTATATGGATAATTAACTGTTTGTATGTAAAAGAAACCCTCAAAGGTGCATGTGATCGGAATTGTCATGCACTTGGCTACATTTTGATAACAAGTTTTATAGAAATCAAAACAGATATGAATTTAAAAAACGACATTGAAGATTAAGTCCGTCGTTTGTATTCGATGGCTCTTTAATCAGAAATAAAGTAAGATAAAACTATGAAGTTTAGTTTTATTTGTTTGTTATAATAAAAACGTTATTTTTAAAAAGCCATGTTATTTAATACCGTTATCACGAAATAAATAGATTTTAGTGAACGCGGCCATTCAGAGCCGGAACCAAATGTGTGTTTTTGACGTATTTGACAGTGAGATTTGTTATTAATGAAGCGTTATGTTGGTTGCATTGAGCCATGATTAGAGATTGTCTATAGTAGGACAGACTAAAAATAAGTAGAATATAACAATTTTTGGCGGTAAATACGAACAACGCCGAACGACCTCTAGGAAGTGGCCTGCCACTTGCGCATTTTTTGACAACAACCTCTAGGAGGTGGCCTGCCACACAAGGGGAACAGTACCTACCTATTCCAGCAGTGAAGCTATAGGCTATTGAGACATATCTAAATTCGGCTTTTTTTGAGCAGTAGGTTATAATAATTTATATATAGCAATTAGTACCTAAAAGCCAAAATGAATAATGTCATATGGATGCACAAAGTGTGCAGACCGGAAGCACGGTCATTTTGTGAAACGTCGCCATCAGATAGGATGGCGGGCGGAAGTAGTAGTAAGCGCTGGGGGCGCGATAAAATCTGTCTTGTCTTGTCACACCGTTTCTACTATTTATGAGTAGGAAGTTACGGATATTTTGTCGTGCTCGTATCGCATCATTGAATTTGGCATAGTTTATTAATTAATAAGTACCTACAGAGCGTACCAGAATTTATAGGTGAATCAAATTGCTAAGGGAGGTAGCTTGACTTACATAACGAATTCCTAAAATATGAAACAAAAGCATATGTCAAAAACCGGCTAAGTGCGAGTCGGACTCGCGCACGAAGGGTTCCGTGCCATTATCTTAGCCAGTTTAGAGAATTTATTACAGCATTCTAGAACTAAAGGTCTCTTAGCAAAAGCTCGGACAGACAGACAAGTAGACAGACAGAGTAGAAGTAGATAGACAGACAGACGGACATGACGAAACTAAAAAGGGGAAACAGTATTTAAAAAACTGTTACATTCTGTGCCATTCTTTGTACATAACTTCCTAATTATACATTATCAATAATGTTTACTTTGATTCGTCATCCATCATCACCTAAGCTCTTTTTCCATGCTACCATGGCGGTATAACTACATAGTTAGCTAGATAGAGCTAAGTATAGGCCTACTAACTTTTATCATTCTGATATTTTTGAAGTGCTAATGCTTTGATTCAGTTTGTGTCCAACATTGATCGAATATTTAGGTGTAACTTATTTTTTTATTTTATTGCACTTTACCTGTGTATTTGTACTAAGTATTATAGTAATTTATTTCGATGCACTTTACCGTGAATATTTCCAGCGGGCTCTGACCTCGTTTCTACGAATTTTTGTAGAAGGTACCTATTTCCATTGTGTACAGAAATATACGAATCAGCCAGCATTAATAGAGCCATCCGCAATAAGTAATCTCTAAGTTACATGGCTCTAGACAGTCTGGTCGGTATAGACCCGTATTAACGAACGTATTCATAGAATCCTATGGCAGGGGTCGTGATGGCGTTTCTGCGAAAGGTACCTCGGACGGAACCCCCATACATTGTCACAGGGCTTATTTTAGAAATTATTGTTGTAGTAATGGTATTTTACCAGGGGCCCAATTCTCACGCTTTCGATATTATATCACATACGATATTTATCGAAATAACATGGCGGATATCACAAAATTTAGATGTTGCGTATTCTCGAAATATGAAAATGTCGGATATTTATCACATTTTGTGATATCCGATATATTTTTTCGATAAATATCGTATGTGATATAATATCGATGGCGCAAAAATTGGGCCCCAGCTCGCTCGTTAAATATTATATAATTGTAGCGTTTATTTTGTTTGCCTTCTACTTTCTTATTTATTGGTCACACGATTGATTTTTATAAGAGCGAGGATGCTTTGTTTGAAATAATATTATATTAATATAGTTCCGATGGCATGCAGGTTGTATTTTTTATAAGTAAGCCTGAAACAACGCTTTCAGCACATCCAACCGAATTTTATGCGAAATTTTATAGAAATATGGGAGAAACGACAGACAGCGCCGCTACGCTCGGCAGGGCGGTAACTGGCAAGTCACGTCGGCGTCGCGCCGGGCGCGTATACAAAACACAGCGCGGCGGCAGGGGCCACCGTCGCGCGCCGAGCGCGGCGTGAGCGGCACGCCAAGCGTTGTGTTATACGATGTTCGTATTTAGTAGTCACACAGACGACGGAGCGTGGACGTGTCGCGCTCGGCGGGACGGAGTTTTGTGATTTAATACAACTTTTAGTACAAAAAAAATGGGTAGTGCAATAATTGAACGTCTGATAGAATGTGTCAGAGGTTACACATTCTTATACGACCTTAGCCACAAATAATATAAAAATGTCATTCTGTAATCATCTCTGTTTCTTCTTCTTTCAAGCTAAAGCAAACAAAAGCAAAGCTGCTTCCACGTTTGATTCGGTTGACATCTTATTTAAAAATGTGAAATCACGCCACACCGCGGGCGGAACGGCAGGCGCGACGCCAGCGGGACGGTAACGCCTGCAGTGTGACTGAGTCCTAGCGCTGGCGTTCCGCCGGCATCGCGTCACCGTCGCGCTGCGCCGGCTGTGTGCCCAGACCTTAAAGTCCACAATATTTTGTTGGTACAGATTTAAGTCCACCAAATGTGTTACCAAAGTTCCTAATTCCTTAGAATAAGTGTTAAAAGGGCTAAGTCCAATAATTGGGACCAAGTCCAGTTTATTATTAGTTGATTTTTATAGAGAATTATAATAATAAACATTCAATATTTTTACATAAAATACAAGGCTAACTATACCTAATACCGTGAAGTTTGATTTTCTCCCATAACCTACATAGAAATATTTCAGTATTTTTTTTTGTTTCACCATAACTTATTGACAAGTTCAGTTTTAGGACTTCAGGACTTTTGCAACTGGACCCTTGTAATTTTAATAAAGTAGGCAGTCTTTTTTAAAAATTTAATAGGCAGACATTTGACCGCAATCTCACCTGATGGTAAGCGATGATGCGGTCGATGATGGGACATGTCTGTCTAGAGGCAGTTTATTCACTATAGAGAAGCATTATAGAGAAATCGAGGTAGGCATGTAGCACATAAGGGGATCAATCCCACTCACAGTGGGATTGATCCCCTTATGTGCTCGATGCGCTCCCAAGACCTAAGGCCGCCCAAGGCGCCAAAGGTGGGTCTGGGTCCTGATTAATCTAATTAATAATTGGAAAGGCATTTCAAATTGTCCCTATGTCCATAAAAAAAATATACTTTTAATAAGAAAAATAATGTTTATTATAATTTGAGTGGTTTACGAAGGTTTTTGTTGTCTGTGGTTTGATAAAGAAGGAAAAGTCACTGGCCGGAGTAATGCTAAATGTTCTATTTTTGAATCGTAACGTATCTGACAGACATAGCGACAGATAGTTGTCAAAACATCAAACGGAACTGAACGCTCAACCGCTCACGTCATAAATAAAGAAAAAAACCCAAAAAAACTTCAAACTGCATTAAAAAATCAAAAATATTTTTTTAAAACCAAGATATTTACAACATCGACAGAATGCCGTACCAGTATGGTTGTTACCGGGATTTCAACATCGGGGGCTTCGCGCGGTGCCCTGGGGGCTGTGACCGTCCCATGCCGCGGTGCTGCCCGCCCTGCGTGCAGGGTTGCTGCTGCTCGCCAGTGGGGCCCTGCTGCAACTGCCACTCTGGGGAAGTAGGCCCCTCATGAACGCCCCGTCATATTGGGATATAGAGTTGTGAATAAAAAGCGTGTTGTGAATTTGGTAGTTTCATTTTGTATTGTAACTTTTTTTAGATAAATAAGTGCCCAAAAACAACGTACTACTGACCAATAATAATAAATAAATATAAATGAATTGTTTCATATAAATGAATTGTTTCAACAAACACGCCAATAACCTAGTGTAGGTGGTGTAGGTCAATAGATAAGCCTGAGAGAAAGAAAAGTAGTAGTACCAATGTATGCAAACTTACTATTTAGGTAATTCTCTCTGACACGTCTTGATCATGGCATTTGCAACAGTGCCGATATGAGAGCACGAAAACAAACCAACAACCGAGTTTTCCCCGGCAGAATAGACGAAATGGTAATAAAGTACCTATCGGAAGCTAAACAAATAGTTGGATAACATTCTTTTTACTCGTCCGTGATCCTCTCCGAAATATTTGCAATAGTAAATACAGGAATCCGATAAAAACACTATGGCACGACCAGTGGCACGACTTTAGCTTAAAAACAAATGTTTTTTTAGTTAGGTCTACTTCATTCCTTGACTGTTTCTGCGTTACATAAAATAAGTACCTACTAATCCTACACTGCTGGTTTTACACAAATTAAAACAACGCAATATTTTTTCACACGTGTATTGAACATTTATCAACATAGTGTGGAGTTCGCCCAAGTCCAGAGCAGAATCCCAGGATGGAAACAGAGGTAAGCATCACGAACATTACAAGTGACACCACGAAATACAAGTTCTCCCTCACGACGCTCTCGGGGCTCAGCTGAATTTGTTCCTGAAAAGAAAACTAGTATTAACTAGGTATTTGGGTTTGCCTGACCAAATGGTTTGATAAGTAGGTTTGTAGCTACATAAGAGGCTTGGGCAAGTCAAAGAGGCTCTCTTTAAGTAACGTTTGTTCATATTGACACATGTTTAAAGATCAAAGTTTGCGATTCTTATGACAGTCAACCTTATGAAAGTATACACGGCCGCACGACAGACTACCCCACTTTGCCCTTGAGACCACCTCTATTCCCGACGTAATAAAAGCTGTTTTCATAGTTCACATGGGTAGCCTGAAGTGCTGCCGACTGTACCTAAGCTTCCAGTTCAAACTTTGCCATCAATAAGGTCCGTACCTGGAAACTTTCAGCAGGAGAGCGGGCAGCAAGGGCCTGGCAGGATACACCCGGGCCCGCAGCCCCCGGTCGTAGGCTGGCACTGGTTGAACGAGTACAAGCAGTAGCCCCCAGCGTGGGGACCACCGACAAATCCACCGTAGTACACCGGCATTCCGACCACAAAGCTTGACGGGAAATTTTGATCAGGTTCCAAACCGATTGGTGTGACGTTGAGCTCGTTTGGTTTCCCAGACTACACTGACTAAACATTGTCAAAGAATGTCATTGTGTTCGAAATTCAAAATTATTTAAAAAAAAATCTGACAAAGAATGATGGCCATGTATACATGACACTGACCTCTATAATACAAGGATGATAACAGGAAAGCCTCAGATAGGGAAACATAAAATAAATATTTTATAAACATTTACCCCTATAATCACCTATAATATCATAGGTCCTGGGATATGCCTCTAGTCTAGCCCTTTATCTTTGAGTATTTAGAGCCCTTCGTACAATAGACAACGACACTAATTCCCTCATCTTCCTTTAAGTAAGGTCATTGAAACCTCCCTCTAATATCTTCAAACCTCCTGTGTTATCTTCCTCTAAACTCCCTCTTCGCAAGACGTCTAGTATTTTTCTTTCCATAAGTTTCATTCTATTCTATTCCATCTCCTGCGATCTGGTCCCTGGAAAGTCTTTGTGATTACTGGTGAACTTTGTACTGCATGGGTACTGTGGTTTAACCGGTAATTCCACAATGAACGTGATGAATGATCACGTGGCATCGCTAAGCTCAATAATCAATCATAAAAGCCAACACACACAGAGGCGGGAAGCGCGGGAAAGCGGTCGCGATCCGGGACGATGTTTTTTTGTAATGTTCTAGTTTGTATAAAATCAGTCACCACATAGCAAGCGGACGCCTCCCGGCGCGATACGCGAATAATAACACATTATTATTCTAAGGCGGGAGGCCGCTGACAAACAGAGTACTCGTAGATCACGCCGCGGCGGGAGCGGGAGACGACAGCGGGCGCTGTGTTCTATGGTAGTTAGTTCAAGCGTTCACACATATGAAGCGGTTGCGGAGCGATCCGGACGCGGGAAAGCTAGTTGTAATTTTTTACAACTTTATTGCAAGTTAAGTGCAGATTCATCATGAATTCGAATGAAAATGTAATTGATTTAGTAAGACCACATAGGTAAGTGTCTTTATTATACCAAAGACAGAGATTATAAAAACACGTTAATAAAATAAAATGAGAAGTTGTTCTTCGTCGCTGTCCGACATGGTGCCCGGTTAGGATCGCTTTGAACCTGCAGTCACACCGACCGCCTCCCTACCGCGGGCTGCGGGCGATAGCGCTGTGTGACATGATCCGCTGCCGCTTCGCGCTGGATCGCTATCAGATCGCTCTCCCGCCCTTCCCGCGTCTGTGTGTGTTAGCTTATAATATAGTGTTCAAAAATGCTTAGGTACTGTTTGTAGGTAACTATACCCTTTTTCTTGCCTCCACGAAAGACCAGCGTCACAACACAGGTATCATGATCACTGATTCGATGGCTTAAACGCGTACGCGTGTATTTGTAAAAATATTTTGTAATAATGTTTTGTACATAATAAATATTTTGTTTATATTCATTGGCTCACTCACTACACACTCCATAGTCTGTAGCTAGGTTTATTCAAAGCTACTCCCTTGTGGTACCCTCCCTCTAGGCTTCTTCGCAGCTTCAATTAAACGTAAAGTTTATTAACGGTTTGTTGACATTTAAAACTGATCGCCGCGTGTCGCTGCCTTTGAGTTTAATAAGCGCTTCTTCAAGGTTACCTCTTAAGGCACCCCCTCTAATTCTCTCTACTAAGCTACCTACCTCAATTGTGGTTCAGGTTCGCTAAGCTCTGCATTTTCCTCTGTATTCGGTATGTATTAACTGTGTGGGATTGTGATAGAATATCGAGACTGGTATGGATAGCTATGGGTAGGTATGTACTCTAGGCTCTCTCACTCAGCCCTCTCTAGGCTACCCCGTGTCTCCCACTAGGCTCCTAGGCTTACTCTAGGATCCCACTAGGATTGCTATTGGTCTCCTCTGTTTCTCACGTTTACGCAGTTGAACTCACAAAAAACGCGAAGTAATCCGTATCATTGTGTTTTTAATGAGTACCCTATAGGCTCACTTTAGGCTCCCTCTGGGTTCGCTTTAGGATTTCAATGCTGTTTTTTTTAAATGCAAATCCGAAAATAGGGCATTGCTGTACGCTCCCTCTTCGCTCCCTCTGCGCTCCCTCTGCGCTCCCTCTGCGCTCCCTCTGCGCTCCCTCTGCGCTCCCTCTACGCTCCCTCTGCGCTCCCTCTGCGCTCCCTCTTCGCTCCCTCTTCGCTCCCTCTGCGCTCCCTCTTGTCAGCATCAAGATTGCGGGAACAAGCTTCCGATTCAAAATGTTTCATATCAGGGTATAAGTGCATCATTTGTACCATTTGTACCCTGACCTAGACGTTTGTACATCTGAAGACAAAAACGGCACATCAACATTTTTCTGGTCCCGCCATTATGACGTCAAAGTGGCGGGACCAACTTGAAGCGCTGCACACACAACCATAATTCATTGAACTCGATTAGTACTGCATTTGTACTTTCTATATACTGTACTGTTTTCTTGGTAGCAATAACTGGATTAAAGTAATTAAATGAAAATGCTGATCCCGCCATTTTGACGTATCTGTAAATTGGTGCATTCATATCAAAGTCGCTAAATCACACAAAAAACACATAACAAGACTTTGTACTAGCTGAGTACATGATCATGATGTTTGTCTCAGATTTATAAGTCTTGTAGGGAAAAAGTTATCATTAAATTGTTGCTCCATAATCCGTTTGGCATATAAATAAGGAAAAGGGGCCCAAAGCAGGTCCCTAATGTTTATTTTAATGACCTCTTCAGATTCTCGATGAGAAGTCTCGCTAAGATTTCTCGCACAACACTGGTGTCAGTTCACACTTAAGATATTTTGCACTGGCTGTTCTCCTCGCTACTAAAGTAGTATTATGGACGACTTTGACAGTGCACCTCCCGCACATCTGGCGACCGCAGTAGGGTCCGGCACGAAATTGTGTTTGTACTTCGGTAATCTACAGCAAATTGAAATATTCAGAAACATAGTGCGTAATCTGCTATTAAAGTGCGCCAAATAAAAAATTTGTGGGGGTTTTAGTTTGCCAATAAAAGCGAAAAAACGGATTCTGCTGGAGAAATGTCTCTCCAGCAGGAAGATTTTGAAATAGTGGTTTGACAGTAAAACAAAGTATATGGGCGTGTAGATCTTACTTTTCTACGAATGTGGCACCTAAAATGAAAACTGTGGGCCATACCTCGATAGAGATATTCCATTTTCTGCTGGAGTGACGTTTCGCAAAATCTTCTACCTCGGATCCCATCGCATGTGCGGCCGTAGAGTAAACGGATATGGATAGGCTGTAACTAGTGACGATAAGCCCAACGATTAATTTTAGAAAATATATACAGTAAAAAAGCTATGAAGATTTCTTGAAAAAAAATAAAATACGAGATACCGCTTAAATTAGAGAACCAGTGAGTTCATTGATGACAGTATTTGAATGGTCTTGTTCTTCTTAACAACTGTGAACCGTTGAAAGACCATGTACACGTCTTTTCTTGAATTAAATAACTTTTGACTCCTAACTGATAATGCATAAATATGACGTGAAAATGCGAAAAACTGAATCAACTAAAGATATTCTAGTATAAACGAATAACTAGTGAATAAAACAAAGCGTCCATGCTGTAAATTTCAGCTTGACATATGGCCTATTGAAGAAGATATCCACCAAAACCCAAAACAACAGCTAATGACTGGTTGTCCGACCAAATTGGAATGGTCACAAAAAAGCGGCCGTTTCATACATATGGGTGACCTACTTAACTATGCATTACAATTAGTTGTCAAATATTGGGCCAAGTACACTTATGTAGGAAAAAAATAATTAATAATAAAGAAATCTGTAACAACGGTGGTAGCATACGCCCAGACCCCAGGAAATAAAGAAAATTTGGATTTCTATATTAGACCCGACCGGAGATTGAATCCGGGACCTAAGAGACAGAGACACTAGAAACCTGTCTACGAGCCTTTCGAATAGAAATATCATACAAAGCTATGCTTTAGGTATGTATACTTTGATTTATTAATTTTAGGAAGAGGTAATCCTATCTAAAATATTTTTATCTAAAATGCACCCAAGACGAGACCATATGACTCACACAATCAAAAAGTTATCAGATCTTATGAAGAGCCAAGCTTCTAACTCTACACGCCCTAACTGGACAAACCCTTATACCTATTATAAATATGTGGTTTCGCCGTTCGGCTACCGTGATATAAATTGAAGTCCCTAAATATAATATGCCTCATTTTTGCCCTGTTTACTGTCGTATGGGTGCATATGAGGTGTCTGCGGGTAGGTCTTGGCATGGGTCTTGGCCAGGCAAATAATATTGTCGAACAAAACATACAGGTGAACGAACAAAATTTTTAAATATTACTGATAAACTTATTTTTTTTAAATTTAAGTTTTAATTATTTTTCTAGTGGACTAAACATCGGAGCGCGTTGCAGACAACGTTATGCTTAAAATAAAGGATACTTTAATGCTATATTAATTTCTTTTCAAAAATTGATCAACGAGAAAACAGAGAAAAAGGAGATTGGGCAAATTAGTATAGAGCTCGGACAAAGAAAAAAACAGGCGGCCGCTTCTGAAATTAAGTTCTATTTGGGTGATACGTCATAACAGTGTTTTTTTCATGTCCGGACCGGCGAACTCACAATTTCTGAATATCTTTAGACAAGAAATGATTTAATTGAAATAAATATCTTAATTTTAATTTGTTTTTGATTTTTAAACATAATAAACTACAATTTTGATGTACAAAAAATATAACCGAAACTAAGTATTCTAATTTCCTTGGTGTGTCCATTTATTGTTTTTTTCATAATGACGGCATATAGCATCCAATCGTATTGTTATTTCATTTCAAAAAGATTAATTTTATGATTTTAGGATAAAATACTGATAAAAAAATATATCTACTCTTATCACATGGCTAAAACCAATATTGGAAACGTAATTTAGTTATTGTCCGGGTCAAAAGTATAATTTCCTTGGCGCGATATTTCTAGCAGCGTAGATTGAAACGCACAAATATTTGAATTTAACGGACTACACCGTTTCACGGCGGCCAGTTCGCCGCGAGCGGCTATCAAGGCAGGACCTACGCATCATTTATTGGTTTCGCGTCCGTTGGGTAAGTAACTCCCTCCTTGGGCTTTTGTTTATGAATAAGTCAATTTCCATGGATGCTTTTTGGTCGATTTAAAATGGATTTCGTTAAAGTGTTTGTTAAAACAACAATAGTATTTGTGGGGCAGAGCCCACATTTCGAATACTAAATATTAAGATTGTATATTTTCTAGGATATGGTGGTTTTTAGGCATAAGTCTAATTTCCTTGTGTTCCGTGGCTCAAAACTGGCCAAGGAATTTATGAAGTACCATGGAAATTATATTACAATAAAACAACATTTTTTTTATTGAGTCAATGTTAGTCTAATTCGCGTTTTTTCCCAACCGAAATATAAGAAGTTACTAAGTTTCGTTGATTAAACTAAGATTATATTTTAATATTAACTTGTTCCTTCAGCCATATTGTCTTTTAATATTAGAATATTTTGAATATTTAAATATTATAATTACAGCGTTTTATTCGCCTCTGAGCAGCTGGATGGCTCTTGTCTTGTGACCTTGGACTTGGACGGACATCCTTGCCATATTATATAGGCCTCTCAGAACCTCCACATACTGCAGCGATGCCAGTCGACTTGGCATCGCTGCAAGGATTCCAAAACAGCCCAGGTTTCGTAGTCCACAAAAACTAGACACAATGGCTGGTTATACTCTTCGGACTTCTGTATAACCTGCCTGACAGTGTGGACGTGATCAACGGTAATGTAGCCTTTACGAAACCCGGCCTCTTCCGGTCCGTGTCTGGAAGGCGTCAAATCATGTGGCGAGGCGATTTGCGAGGACTCTCGAGATGGAACAACTTGTAGACGTGACTCAGGAGCGCGATTGGCCTGCAGATTTTCAAGAGCGACTTGTCACCTTTCTTGAAAAACAGCGCCACAACGCTCCCACTCCACGCCTTCAGGGTAGTCTCAATTGCATGGACGGCATTGAAGATCCTCACGAGCTTCTTCTGCCTTCAGGAGCTCGGATGTAATACCGTCTTCGCCGGGAGCCTTCAGTTTGAGAGCCCCCGCAACTTCGTCTTCGTCCACATTTGGGAGGTCTTCAGAGCAGGGTTTATAACCAGTGCGTCCTACTGGAACTTGACAGTAAAGCTGGCCCACCAACTGCATGTCGCTCAGCGAGCCATGGAATGGTCTATGCTGGGGATCTCGCTAAGGGATAGATTCCGGAACGATATCATCCGTCAAAAGACGAATGTCATAGATATCGTTCAGAGGTGCAGTAAGCTGAAGTGGCAGTGGGCTGGTCATATCTGTCGCAGAACCGTCTGGCGCTGGAGTAGGAAGGTTCTCGAATGGACACCGTGTCTCGGGAAACGCCCCCCAAAGTGTTGGACGCCACCCTGCTAGGTGGACCGATGACCCGAGGAAGGTGGCCGGTGGTGGCTGGATGCGAGAAACCGAGGACCGTGAAAGTTGGCGCAGTCTTGGAGAGGCCTATGTCCAGCAGTGGACTGCAATGGGCTGATAAGAAGGATAAAACTAGACCGTTAATGAGAAATGTTTCAAAAGCAATAGTTCAAAAATTAAGATTAGATATTCAAAAGTTTTTAACCGACGATGAAAATAGCCGAATATGTCCTGGCAAAAAGACTGCGTTACGAAGAACAAAATCAAGCACCACGAACACTGTTTAAACGAAACTCTGCAAAACCTGCATCAAAAGTGTAGCAGACACTTGAATACCAATCATGTAAAGTGTTTTTTAAATTTTTAGATAATTATCTGTGCTAAGTTTTGACCTAATTGTACTTACTAGTTAATGAAAACTTCATAATTAAGAGATTTTTTCTAATTTCCATGACAACTCATAATTTCCTTGGAGTGGTTTATAATTTCATTGGCCTCTTTCTAATTTCCTTGGATACCAAAATTTCATCACCTTATAACTTTTGTTCTAAAACTTTTTGTGACACCCCTTTTAGAAAATTCAGTACAGTTTTCCCTATTCTTTCATAAATGGAACAGAAATATACGAAAAATTTTTTTTTATATATTCCAGGGAAATGAGGCAAAATTTTATATTTTAGGTGAATTACCCATTTATGAGCAACTAGCTGTTGCCCGCGACTTCGTACGCGTGGATGACACAAAATATTTAATACTCCCGTCGCCACCCAGCTATCATTATCTCTTAGTCTACGATGTCGTAAGGAGAAGAGAGAATTAAAAAATCAAGGTATAGGCACTCTTTTTAGATAGGTTTCTATCACCTCGCCATCCTCCTCTGGCAAGAAAATTTCACATGGCAGTGACACCGACTCCAAAACTAAATTTCTTAGTAAAAGTGTGAAGGATTTTTACTTTTTAGTTTACTTTATTGAAGGCAGTTTTATTCATTTGTAAAATAAAATATAGGTTACTTTAGTTTTAGTGTTCAGAAAGAAGTCAGACTCAAACCTCCCTACCGCAATAGATGTATGCGGTTTAGCATTTATTTATTGAGTCCCTAGCCTACTCAAAGGTCGGTTTGTAAGTTACTACTATCGTAAAGTTGTTATTATTATTAGAAGCCTGTCGTGTCCCACTGCAGGGCAAAGGCCTCCCTACCCTTTCTCCTATAACGTAAAGTAAGTAAGACTATTCTTATACTCGTAGTTCCATTTCCGTTAGTCAGTGATAAGTAGTATAAAAAATAGTGCCAATTGACTTTGATCTTTCATTAATAATACAGTAATTCAACAAAATTTCGAAGAACTGTTTGTGGTGAAAGTATAAATAGTAGTATAGTGGTATACATGCCTATAAAATCTGAAGAATTCTCTCGATTTCTCCAGGTTTCCGTCACCAGATCATAATTTGGAGACAGTAGGATTACCTTGGGAGTTTGAAATCAGTCTAAAGTAATTTAGCATATCAATTGCTCCAGACCTTTAATTTGTGTAAGTCAATAGAAAATGCTCATGACGCTGAACAATGTTTTCTACGGCGCTCTATTCATATCTGTTATAGTTGAGCTGAGATGCTAGGGTTCTATATCAGTTGCTCCAGACCTTCAATTTGTGTGCGTCAATACAAAGTGCTTATCACGCGGAACAATGTTATCTATTCATGTCTCTTATAGTTGAGCTGAGCTGCTAGGGTTCTATATCAGATGCTCCAGACCTTCAATTTGTGTGCGTCAATAGAAAGTGCTCATCACGCGGAACAATGTTCCCTAAGGCGCTCTATTCATATCTCTTATAGTTGAGCTGAGCTGCCAGGGTTCTATATCAGTTGCTTCAGACCTTCAATTTGTGTGCGTCAATAGAAAATGCTCATCACGCTGAATAACTTTTCTAAAGGCGTTTCATATCTCTCTTAGTTTAAGTGTACTGCTAAGGTTCCACTTCAGGTACTTCGATCTTCAAAATAGGTTATAGCCTAGTATTTGCCCAGACTCAATAGCTACACAATAAAAAAAGTTTCATTCAAATCCGTTTAGTAGTTCCGGAGATTAGCGTGTACAAACAGACAAACAGACAAAAAAATTTAAAGTTATAGATTCTTATTCTGTTACTATTTTAACATCACCCTCAATTAGTTTTTGGTAAAAATACTCAATGTACAGACGCATCGGTTTTACAGTTTTATTATATGTACAGATGATATGTGCTTACATTTTTAAAAACATTACTTCGCTGTCAGGCTTCTATGATTTTGTACTATGTCACATTTTCCTGTTTTCAAGCGTTTGCGAACTTACTCTTATCATTAAAAACAACAAAAAATATATTGAATATATTAAATAATATAAAATGAACATTATCTCCTAAACTATCCACATCTGAAAGTTATGCTCTTAAGAAAAAAATAAGAATATATTTATAGCTGTAATTTAAAATTCGATTCTGTAGTGGCCGCTCACTTTAATTTTTAACCTTTGGTCCAAAAGTGCCTAGTCTCCTTTCGACTGAATTTTGTATGGAGAGCGTACGTCGCGCTTTTACGTTTACGTCGTGTACGTAAAATATAAAATATTTTACAAAAAATAACACTGATAATTCGTCTCATTTACAAACTCATAAGGGTTCCGACATTGTTAAGCAAACACCAGTATTACTTGATAATAGATTATTACTAGACCATGATCGCTATTAAATTATTAGCGCGACTGTATGAAAATCAGCTTCACTTAACATGATTATATTAGGAAGGTCACCCA
The DNA here is from genome assembly GCA_949316185.1 of Pyrausta nigrata. Classification (NCBI taxonomy): domain Eukaryota; kingdom Metazoa; phylum Arthropoda; class Insecta; order Lepidoptera; family Crambidae; genus Pyrausta; species Pyrausta nigrata. The sequence continues at coordinate 5,133,277 of OX438943.1, forward strand.
TATGTATGATCCGGTCGCTTTTTTGTGACCATTCCAATTTGGTCGGACAACCAGTCATTAGCTGTTGTTTTGGGTTTTGGTGGATATCTTCTTCAATAGGCCATATTTCAAGCTGAAATTTACAGCATGGACGCTTTGATTTACTCACTAGTTATTCGTTTATACTAGAATATCTTTAGTTGATTCAGTTTTTCGCATTTTCACGTCATATTTATGCATTATCAGTTAGGAGTCAAAAGTTATTTAATTCAAGAAAAGACGTGTACATGGTCTTTCAACGGTTCACAGTTGTTAAGAAGAACAAGACCATTCAAATACTGTCATCAATGAACTCACTGGTTCTCTAATTTAAGCGGTATCTCGTATTTTATGTTTTTCAAGAAATCTTCATAGCTTTTTTACTGTATATATTTCCTAAAATTAATCGTTGGGCTTATCGTCACTAGTTACAGCCTATCCATATCCGTTTACTCTACGGCCGCACATGCGGTGGGATCCGAGGTAGAAGATTTTGCGTAACGTCTCTCCAGCAGAAAATGGAATATCTCTATCGAGGTATGGCCCACAGTTTTCATTTTAGGTGCCACATTCGTAGAAAAGTAAGATCTACACGCCCATATACTTTGTTTTACTGTCAAACCACTATTTCAAAATCTTCCTGCTGGAGAGGCATTTCTCCAGCAGAATCCGTTTTTTCGCTTTTATTGGCAAACTAAAACCCCCACAAATTTTTTATTTGGCGCACATTAATAGCAGATTACGCACTATTTTTATGCATATTTCAATTTGCTGTAGATCACCCTTTCCTGTTGGAGTAATAGACACCTACGAGGCTTACAAATCTGAGACAAACATCACGATCACGTACTCAGCTAGTACAAAGTCTTGTTATGTGTTTTTTTGTGTGATTTAGCGACTTTGATATGAATGCACCAATTTACAGATACGTCAAAATGGCGGGATCAGCATTTTGATTTAATTACTTTAATCCAGTTATTGCTACCAAGAAAACAGTACAGTATATAGAGAGTACAAATGCAGTACTAATAGAGTTCAATGAATTATGGTTGTGTGTGCAGCGCTTCAAGTTGGTCCCGCCACTTTGACGTCATAATAGCGGGACCAGGAAAATGTTGATGTGCCGTTTTTGTCTTCAGATGTACAAACGTCTAGGTCAGGGTACAAATGGTACAAATGATGCACTTATACCCTGATATGAAACATTTTGAATCGGAAGCTTGGTCCCGCCATCTTGATGCTGACTCCCTCTTCGCTCCCTCTGCGCTCCCTCTGCGCTCCCTCTGCGCTCCCTCTGCGCTCCCTCTGCGCTCCCTCTGCGCTCCCTCTGCGCTCCCTCTGCGCTCCCTCTGCGCTCCCTCTGCGCTCCCTCTGCGCTCCCTCTGCGCTCCCTCTGCGCTCCCTCTGCGCTCCCTCTGCGCTCCCTCTACGCTCCAGGATAAGTTTGAAGTTTACCTAGATGAGTTTCTAATAGTATATTCCAAAACAACAAACCCAAAATAAGGTCAGAGTTCATAGGGACGGAGGTTGGACATTAATATCAGACTCAAGTTTCATAGTGCCCTAGGCGACATCACCCTAACCGCGCCCTGTTAGCGCCATCTAAGCACACTCCAACTTTCATCATAGGCATCGGTCGGCAAGCTTGCGCCCGCGCGACAGGTAAATCAAAAGCTCAAATTCCCAACAACATTTTATTCTTAAATTACGTTCACTGGTTATAAACACGTAACATCACGTGGCAGCTCCCCCGGATCTGGCGGATCACAGCCTCTACCCGCGTGTCCAGGTCTGGCAGTCTACGTTACACAGGACTCACAACGGCACGCTATCCGCTCAACAGCTCGGCCCGCAAGGTGGGGGAGGGCCGCAGGGGGGACATGGGCTTGGGCCGCAGGGGGGGCCGCAGCAAGGTGACGGCCCACATGGTCCGCAGCAAGGCGACGGTCCACACGGCCCGCAGCAAGGCGATGGTCCACACGGTCCGCAGCAAGGCGACGGTCCACACGGCCCACAGGGTCCGCAGCAAGGAGATGGTCCACACGGCCCACAAGGTCCGCAGCAAGGGGACGGCCCGCACGGCCCGCAAGGTCCGCAGCAAGGAGACGGCCCGCATGGCCCGCAGCAAGGTCCACAGGGACGGCAACAAGGCGATGGCCCGCAGGGGCCGCAGCATGGTGAAGGCCCGCAGGGGCCGCAGCAAGGTGATGGCCCGCAGGGGCCGCAGCACGGGCCGCAAGGGAAGCAGGAACCACAGCAAGGACCGCAACAAGCCATTTTCTTTATCGAATCAAACCACGTGATATTCTACTAGGTCAATGAATTTGATTTTGTACTTGATAATTTTGTGCCTAGTTTTTTTGATAAAATTTATAAAATTATTATATTTTTATTTTTTATAAATAAAGGTGTGTCCTGTGTAAATTTTTATAAAAAACTGATTTGAGTTGGTATTTGGAGAAGCAGCTTCAGAATTTGAATTTTCCATATTCTTTTTGAATTCGAAGTTCAGCCAGTGTTAAAATTGAATCTTTTAAAGAGTTTTTAATAAGAATTTTATCCAAAGAGGTAGGTATTTCCTATTATTAATATTGTGGTCAAAACACATTCATTTTTTAATAATTTAGGTAAGTAGATACGTTAAGTCGCTAAATATGTAGTTTTACAAGCATTGTAAGTATTTTTTTTACATCAAAAAAAGTTTATGTATCTGTTTACATAATTAATAAAACTTTATACCTACCTACATTAAGCACATTACATCATCCTATTTGTAGCATCCTAACTAGGATTCTAGTTAGGCTTGGGTTCTACTTAGGAAGTTAGAATCCTAACCAAGAAGATCGGAACCAATTGGATCCTAAGTAGGCTACGATACGAGATCCGATTAGTCACGAGACCTTGCTAGTTGGGATCCTAGTTCGGATGCCACAAATAGGATAGTGCAATAACTGTTATATTCTAATAAGCTCGTCGACAAGTCATGTCCTTGTTCTGCCACCAAAATTTTATGAAAATTTGATCAGCCAGGGGTTGTCAACGTTTCCTCGGTTTTTTACGGTTGCGGTTAGTAACTGTTGTTCTCAGTAATTCCCGCATAGGCCCTCATGACCAGCGGACCGAATAATGATTTCGTCGTAAAGGTGAAGTTAAGTATAAAGGTCTGTGCCCACTACACCAATACAATACCATTTAGTGCTATCAAGTCAACCTGTCAGGAACAGAAACAAATTACAGCAAGTTCATGTGTAAGGTTGAAAAATTAAATGAGCCTTCATTTAATTTTTCAACCTTACACATTGGAGGTAAAGTTCACTTACTTTGTTGGTCGGAGGGAGATGTAACGAAGTGTGCAATGTGCATGGCATCGCGCACCATTCCGTCTCATGAACGAACACTGCGCTTATATACATTGTGGATGTGATTTGTTCTCATATTAGTATTATTGGAACGTAGTTAAAGCGAATTTACAACAACTTTTATTAAGACATACATCAAAAACCTTAAAAAAAATGCGTTTTATACTAAAAGTTGCGGTAACACTACGACTCTAGATTTTTTTTCTTTATTGATTAAGGGACTTTTCCCATCATAAGCTTTAGCATAAAAACGCGATTATTTTCTTTATTTGAACATCGTTCATCATTGGTTTCCGTGCCTGATACGGTCATGATATGTTAGGGTGTAGTGGGCACGTGCCTTAAGCAGTAATGTTACGCAATGCACTCGTATGATGGAAAAGCGGGGAGTTGCGTGGATTGGCGGCTTCCTGCGCGCTTCCATGGAAACTGGCGCGGACGCCGCTACGCAAGTTACCGTGGCGGGCAGGGGTGCCGAACATTTGACTACAATGCTGCAATGTTACAGTAAATTGGTATCAAGGTTTTTAGGCGTAAAAGGTTATTTTTTACATGCAACTAGAGTCTGGCTAATGCACCCAGCTATTTTGGGAATGGCAGCACTAAGTGTCAAACTGTTGTTTTTTGTGGTTATATTGGAGTTTGTGCACATGATGTTTCTCGACCATTCTCAGCGAACATAGGTAAAGCGTTTAAAAGTACGTTCGTAAGTGTTATTTTCTATGATATGGATAAGTAAATGATTTAAACAATAACCAGGATCAAAATTATTAATTACTACTTTAGTTGGTGATACCATATTATGTTTTTGTTTTAATTTGCCGCTATTTTCCAGGTTCAGATTTTATTAGCCAGACTTTATTTGAAAAAATATGCATTAAACAAATTCTACATTGCATAAGTTCTATATATTATTAAAATCGACATTAAACAACTGTTTTTGTAGAAAAGTGCAAACAGGTCATGCATTTTTCACGTGACAATGACAGGCTCTGCCAACGCCAGGGTGGCCGAGAGGTTAGGCAATCGCCCGGTATGCGAGGAACGCGGGTTCGATTCCCGCCTCTGGTGGTCGTTTTTTTCAAGTGCAATAATATATTTAGATTGCATAGTGAATGCTTATCACTTAAAAAACAATAATTAACGTGACAATGAGTTATTTTATTTGTATGTTTAGAATTATTGTTCTTTTCTTAAGACACAAATGACCTAAGACTTTCTTTTTATTTAACATTAACAAGGTTACGAAATTAACCTACAGAATGCCATTTCCATCTATGTAGTCGCCTTTTATTATACACAGATATTATTTGAAGAGGCATGCTGCGAGTATACCTACGACGGCAGATACGGCGTTCCCCTTATTTATTGGACCTAGCGTTTAAAGACAAGAAGATATTTAGTTTTATAAGATAATATATGTAGGTAGTATTCAGAAGAAACGTTGGTTAGTTCGATACGTAAACAAGGTTCAGCTTCCCTGGTTCACTCGCGTGACATCCGCTGTGCCTTCCCACGAGCACTACAAATCGAAGGAGGCATTATGCCCCGTCTAAGTTAACGTAATACCTATATTAATGTGACGGAAAATATTAAAATAAGTACCTATGAACGGGTGCAATTAAACCAAAATTAAAAAAATGGCATTCACTCAGTGCATTTTCATATTTTATGAGATTTAATCATTTCTGATCGAGCTTTTCTTCAGATAGATAAGGTCCCGTCTATCATGGGGAGATATGAGACGAGATTTCTAAAACTCCCTGCCCCGTTCTATGTGCACAAAGAGCCATGGATGGTTTTTTTTCAACATACAGAATTGGCCCGTTTACAGTTTATAGAAGGTATGCTGTGCGATAATAATACAACGTTATTATTACAACAAAATAAACTTCTAAATGTTAGATATACTTACTTAACTTGAACGTCAGTAAGTAAGTAACGTAGGTACTATAAATTATTTGCATAGAAATGTGCCACCAACCTATCACAGTCTTCGGTGGGTTCATCTTCGGACATAGGCCTCCTCTCTAATCTTCTTCCTGTTTGTCTGCTGCCACTTGCATCCAGTTAACATCAGCCTGCTGCCTGATGACGTCAATCCACCTCTTAGGTGGTTGTCCAACGATACTTTTTCGTTATGCATTAACGCGAGTAGGTACTCAACCAGTCTGGTATGTCCTGCTAGTCTTTAATGGAGAATGGTGATGTCTCCATTCTCCATTAAAGACTGGCAGGACGTACCAGACTGGTTAAGTACCTACTCGTGTTTGGCACATCTTATTAGATCGGAGAACCGATTTTTACGCAGCGAACCCCGCGAAATCTGCTGTCTGATCTTCTACACTAAGGGTGATTTTATGGCCTACTTAGATATATATATATAGTGATCAACGAGCTCTACTGGGAGTTGGTGATTTTTCGCTATAAGGATGTTGCTCATATTTTTTAGTCTTTGACTTATTCATTTTAAGTCAAAGAACATTAAAAAACGACAAAAACATGTTTTAATTACCTATTAGTTAGGTATACATATTGTGTAATCAGGTGAGTGAGTGTCGTGGAGTGATAACAATATTTAACATATTTACCTACATTAACATAAACTAAATAATTAAAAACGAATTACTTGAAATATGTAGTGCAAAAAATGTTCATGAATATAATTTGAATGAACATCTTTTTGGCTTCGGAAGAGTGAAACTAATTTGCAATTACTTAAGACGGTAATTAAAAAAGGATGTTGAGTTAAATTGTATTTTTTTTCAATTGGTAGATATTTAAGTTATTCTGACTTTACGTAATCACAGGCACTACACAATCAATGCATTATTGCTACTCTGCCTGTTGTCGTTTAGCGGCGCTGGCTCAATATACAGAAAAAGTAAATTCAATAAAACTCCCTATGCGTAACGCCACAAAATACCGAGAGTGCAGAAGCCAATCTACTTAAGTACAAAGCGCGCGCGAGCAACGCACACATGGCGTATTGTTCTGCCAAGTTCTGTTAGTACCTTCCGGGAGAGCACCTAACGTTTGTCAATATTGCACTGGCGACGGCAGCTGCGACGTATGCATGTGGGGACATGGGGAGCTATCTCTGTGATGTGTCTGCGCTGCGAGACGTATGGTCAATAACAAGTCATTTATCTGATCGACCTGTGGGCCGTGGGCACTATTTAATTTACAATAACAGCGTACTGTCTCACATACGTCTCTTCATACAGTAAATTATATTCCAGTACCTGGGCGACCGAGCTTTGCTCGGTTACTAATTTATTTATTTATAAGGAACAACACACAGTTACAGATTTCACACTAAAACAACATGTCTTAAGCTAAATACATTAGTAAATGTATAACCCACTACGTTATCTACAGATTAGGCAATAGAGTTTACTTAAGGTCGCTAGGTGTTGCAACACTGTAGATAGAGATATATTAAAATTTAATTTTAAGTTAACATGGTTGTGGTGTACTTTTATATATAAGAAAATTAAAAAATTGATCTGCTTATAAATTACTATAAACCAGTTCCCTAAACTTAGGTGCCGTAACTGCTAATATATCTATATTCTCGAAATTTTTGTTATAAATGTCTACCAGTCTGCGCAATGGCGATCTTTTACCAGCATTCGTTCTGCAAGCCTTGATAAAGAACAGCTTATTGATTCGGCATACCCGACGATGTACTGTTCTAGGGACTACATAGCAAATTTGGTGAGTTAAAGCGTGGCAGTCATAATCGCCGTTACATATTTTGTACAGCAAAACTGCTTGTAAAAATATTCGCCTAGTTTTTAACGTGGGAATCTTGTAAATTGTAAGTTGATCGGTGTAACATAGACGGCTTTTGTGACATCTGTTATGTAGGGTGCGTAGAAATTTTTGTTGATTTTTTTCAATTTGTTCGCTGTACTTAGTATAATAGGGATCCCAGATGGACACTGCGTACTCCAACTGCGATCTTATGAGGGACTTGTAGAGAAGAATATAGGTATTGGCCATTGTGAAGTCTTCGGAAGCTCGCATCACGAAACCAAAGAGCTGATAAGCTTTTCTTACAATATTTTGTAATATTTAAAAAAGCTATAAACTTGAATTATTACAAAAAACATGTCACCGAGCGAGATTAGAACCCGCGTCTTCTACTTTCTTCTACTTTCTTCAGGTCTTTATTACACATTCGTTGTGAATTTTTTTAGACATGTTGTGAGATGTTTTCTTTAAAAAAAAAAACATTATTTTTAAAACAAAATATAATTTTTTTAATTAGTATAATTCATACTACAATCCCCTCTAACCTACGGATCAGTTGTGTGGTGGCTCAGAACGCAACTAACCGCGGTCAACGCCAAACTCCAGAGCCTACAACGCCTAGCGAGTGTAGCAGCTACTGGATTTATGAGAACAACTCCAACAGCTACACTCGAATACCTTCTAAACCTAAGACCCCTAGATCTGGTCGTACAGAATGAGGCAAAGGCAGACCTTGAGGTTGAGACTAAGAGCAAACGGACTATGGAAACAAACTATAGAAACACTACACTCAAAATTTCTGCAGGCTATAATAATAATAAATCATTTATTGTAAAAAACAAAAATTGTGTACAATATCAGTGGCTGATGCCTCCGTTTAAGCTTGCAGAAGCCTGTGACAGGAAGCACCGCTCTTTAGTTACACTTTCGTACGTATGGATATACTAAGAACAGTTAATTAAAGATTTACTAGTAATAATATAAACAGTTTTTCCTAAGGGTTTCAAGAAGTGCCTCTATTTCGTTGTAATTTTTAGGTTAAAAACCAGTTACTTGAAGTTTTCTTACATTCATAAAAAGGTTCACTATATAAAACTAATTCCCTATTAATGAGCTTGTACAGATGTGCTATCCTGAAGGAAAAGCCACTTCTGGAGGCACCCATAAACAAAACCTTGAGTCATCTCATCACGTCTTCGATCGAAGATACAATATCCAACACACTGCAGAACCAAAGGACAGCTCTCGCATCGATGAGGTTAGGATATACACAGACGGGTCTAAAACCTCACAAGGAACAGGAGCTGGTGTGGTGTCTTCTTGATTGAATGAAACATCAAAATATCAACCACCCTAGACAAACTGAGCACTATAGTCGAAGCAGAATGCATTGGCATCACCAGAGCAGCGCAGGCGGTTGCAGCCAGAGACATCTGAGACCTGAATATCAAAATCATATCTGTCAATGCATACGTGCTTCAAGCTCTGCAAAACAACAATTTAAACCCTGTTCTGATTCTGGAGTGTCACAAAGCACTCCAGTCCATTGCAGAAATAACAACATAGCACTGCAATGGATTTAAGGACACAGTAATTCACTCTGTAATGATGCGGCTGACGATATTGCCAAAAAGGGATCAAAGGTGACAGTATGCACTGGAACCACTGTTGCCTATACCGCAGGCCCAAATAAGGACATGGCTGCGCGAAAAAACCGTAAAAACCCACCTATTAGAATGAAGAAACAGTGAGGGATACAGGCAAACAAAAAGGTTTGCCTGTAACCTCATAAGACTAAGCAGGGACAAAATACGCAAAGTTATAGGAATTATAACAGGTCATTGCCACCTTAACAAGCATCTATTTACCATAGATGTACAGACAGCCCCCTATGCAGAGGTTACATGGAGGCCGAAGAAACGCCACAACACTGTGATTGGTTTTCTATGGAGTTAGGTGGATCCCCTTTCTAAGATATTGGTTGTAGAATCAGCTGTTCAGCAACTGGGCCTGTCGTTGAGTGTGGATTATTTAAACTATGCAATAGACACAGTAGCCTGCACATCAGATGCCGCAGTGTTTACCTACTACAGTCATGCCCTACGTGCTCCTACAATTGCACACGTGAGGACCTGTACAACGCTACTGATAATGCTTTGATAGTCGCTAAGTAAGTATTGGTCAACAAAAATATAACGCCAGTGTCAACACGAAAGAATAAGAGTTCTTACCTACGTGATATAGTACAGTTGATGGTTGGAATTTGGTGGTGTTAACAGTCCCGTGCCTCGAAAAGCACGTTAAGCCGTTGGTCCTGCGCCTGATCTCTGCGGCCTCACCGAATTATGAGAGTGAAGGAACAGAGAGTGCACCTGTGTATTGCGCACACACTTATGCACTATAATAATATGTCCCGCGCAGATGGCTAATCTCTGTTGAGATATGCCGCCGTAGTCGAAATTCGGCTAGGAGGACATTCATTAATTAACAAGATATCGTGCGTGCATCATACAAAGTATAAAAAAACGGAGTCAGGAAGTTGGTGGTGTTAGCACCCCCGTGCCTCGGAAAGCACGTTAAGCCGTTGATCCTGCGCCTGATCTCTCTACGGTCATGTCAGATTGCCGTCTCACCGAATTATGAGAGTGAAGGAACAGAGAGTGCACCTATGTATTGCGCACACACTTATGCACTATAATATGTCCCGCGCAGTTGGCTTATCTATGTTACCGCACGGTCTCGGCGGATGCCTCACTCGCGTTGGCCGGGAGCATGCCATGGGATCTCCATGCACTGGTCCTCGCCGCTCTTTATCAGTGGCGGGGAGACCAGAGGTCCCAGGGGCAAAGGCCTGCACCACGTGAGGTCGAGGCGGAGCGGGCTCGGTTGGAGCAGTCCGCCGTGGAGCGGTGGCAGGATCGCCTGTCCGTCAGCCAAGCCGGTCGACGCACCTGTCAGGCCCTCCAGCCTGTGCTGGAGGAGTGGATGCGTCGTGGGCACGGTCGCCTGTCCTACAGGCTGACCCAAATGCTGACTGGCCACGGCTGTTTTGGGGCGTACCTCGCCCAGATTGGTCGCGAGTTGACCGGGCGGTGTCACCATTGTGACGGCCGCGAGGAGGATACCGCGCAACGCACCCTCGAGTCGTGCCCGGCCTGGGCGAGGGAGCGCGAGGACCTCATCGTGGTAGTCGGAGGTGATTTGTCACTCGCTGCCATCGTGGCGAGGATGGCCGGACCCAGGGAGGCGTTTGCGGCTGTGCAAACCTTTTTCGAGAGCGTGCTCCTGCAGAAGGAGGAGGCGGAGAGGGTGCGAGAGGCTTCGGCTGACGCCCCGATGATCCGCCGCCGACGCACAGGCCGCTGGAGGGGACGCTTTGCTCTCCTCCTGCCGCTTCCCTGAAGGACCCCGGGTGTACTCGGTGCGGGGTACCGATACGCCCACACGGTGTCGCAGCGGCGCGTGTGTGTTCCCGCGCGTCGTTGCTTGTACCGAGGAGGGGGCTGCTCTCCCCTCCTCGAAGCCGGGCGGGGCCCTGTCAACTTCGTGGGCCGCAGCTGGGAGCGAGTGCGTGGTGGCATAGCGTTGGCTGAAACCCATGCACTCGCACCGACAACAGCACCGGAGGACACCGTCAGGTTTTTAGTGGGTTGGAGCCCCACATAACCCCCTCCACCATCCCCGCTGGCGGGGGGGGGGGGTATGCACCGCATTTTCCTGACGCAAAAAAAAAAAAACTATGTTAAGATAGGCCGCCGTAGTCGAAATTCGGCTACGAGGACATTACATGAAAAAAAAACATTTATAAAACAAATTTGAAAAATTGATTTGCCGATGTGCCCCAGTCTTCTCAAAAATAGAACACGGTATAAAACGGCTAAACGCACTACCAGATTGTGTCATCCGTCTGTATCTAGAACCGGTAATCCAATATGTACGTTGATACATTTTTATCGCAAATTTTGCAGATACAATTGGCCTTTTCCACGCTGTCTGGTCTGCTTCAGCTGACCAGCTTTCGGTATCCTCAGCAAAATACAGTTAGTAGTGAGTACTTTTCCAAATAAAACTTTAAATTTCTCTGGTTGGTAAATATTTAGATCTAATTGTAACCGTATAGTAAAATAATTTGTTAGTTTAAAAAACAGCAAAAAATCACGTTTAGTATGAGGATTAATTTATTTTTAAATTTTAATTTCAATATGTATTTTTAAAGTGAGTATACAACACAATATTATGTGAATCGGTCTATCGGTTCGGTTGCCATTATTAATATCGAGCAAAAACGAAAAAAAATCAGGTTTGTTGTATGGGAGATATTACCAATTTTAAAAACTCCGAACGCATTAACCTCTTCAGATTACAAGTACACATATGTGTACCTTAATTTATAGCGAAGAACAGGGTAGTAGTGACATCTACTGATATCGCCGAATATTAAAACTAATTCCTAAGGCTATAGAGCTTCTCATGAAAATAAAAGATGGCGTGTCCGCGCGCATTGGTGTGGCAAAGTTATCGTTTGATTTTTTCAGTTTGAAAATTTTGTCAACTGTTTACGCATTTTTTGTTGTAAAATCAAATAAAAATTAGATAACGAAGTTTTTTACTAAAGTTTGGTGTATTTCTGTTGTCGATTAACTGGAGTAACTTATGAGACGGTAAGTTTTACATATTTTTTGTTTTTTGTACTTGTTTTGTTTTGATATTTATCTGTTACACATATGTGTACCTCAGTATCGTATATTTTTTTTTTATTGTATGGGTGTTTCAGATTAGAGATGAATGACGAAGAAATAGAAAGAATATTGAACGAAAGCGATTTTGATTTTTCTGGAGATGATGACGACGACGAGTATTTGCCTCCAGAAGTCCCTCAAAGTTCTCAGCAGCTGGAGGAATCTGATGAGGAGGAAGAGGAGGGGCCGTCTGAAGAACATACGGAAGAAGTGGTTCAAAGTCAATCACGGTTGTTTTGGCGTACTAAGGAGATGTTAAGCCGAGGTCCAGATATAGCAGATGACGAACTTATTTCCCAGGGCACCTCGGAAATAAATGTGCTGTACTCTTTTTTCGAATATCTGGGGCAAAATTTTTGGGATTTAGTAGCCGAGCAAACCAATTCTCGGGTGTTTTATTGATGATGGGGACACTTAAGTATCCTCAAGGTAATTGCGTACTACCGGAGCGCAATGCGTACAAAGAAATGGACAGTACGAGCCTTCTGTCACTTTTTCGATTTGGTAGTTGTGAACTGCTGGATTATGTATACACGCTGCTGTAAAGAAGAAAACATCAACAACAACAACAACAACAAGACGAAGGATAAGCTGGGATTACTGCAATATACAGGATCAATTTAGGCAAGGCGATGATGAAGTATGATGGAGGGCGATGTGATCCTCATTTCATTACCTCAGGCACTACCTCAAGGCCCAGCCGCGACTCCAGCTATACATATATGCCCAGCACCAGCTCTACTGAAAAAGAGATCTTCGCTGGACCTCCTGCTAAGAGAAACCGGCCGATTGTATCACAACCGATACCAGAAGTTAGACTGGATAATGTAGGGCACCTGCCGCGTTATGTAGAAGCTAAATTCGCGTCCAAATGTAGGCACCCTACATGCTCCTCACGCTGCCGCACTATGTGCGTTAAATGTAATATTTACTTATGTGTTTTGAAAAACAATTGTTTCAAAAATTACCACACTAATAAGAACTTTGGTCCTGATTAAAATCCTAGGTACACATATGTGTAAGTACGTTTTTTTTAATTTTCAGGTAAATAAAAAATATCAAAAAAAAACATGTGTTTAAATGCAACCCAAATAAACCCAAAAAACGCATAAAATATTTACTTACAAGTTTTATTCAAGTTCAGATCTTAAGAGGTTAAAGAAAAGCGATCATTTATAAAAGTAAAAAATACGGTTACATATAGTTTTCAGGGATAATTCTGAATCTCAAACTTAATTATAAAGAAAAAAAAGTAATTATTGATATTTTTAAAATCGCCTTTTTATGGTTATATGATGTTAAGAAACATTTAGCGTGTGTTTTACAAATTAATCTTAAGCCGTCTCCTACCTGGAGGAGCCCAAACTTAGTATTTTTTGAAAATATTTCTTTGATTTTTAGAAAAAATGTTGCCTAAACGTAATAGTGCAGTATTCGGGATCACGGGTATATTTTTGAGAACTACCGGTTAAAATATTGTATTAACTTATAGTGTACCAAATTTCAATCCTGTACCAAATTTCAATCCCGTACATCGATTTGCGGCTTTTTTTACGTAGCTCTACCACCATAGATTGGCAGTTGAATAAATTGGCAGGCGGTGCGGTGACTCGCCCGCAACTGAGTGGGCCCCTCCTTGTGTCGTGAGTCGTATAGACTTTAAATAACATTGGCATTGCCGACTAAGGGTGGAGAGGTGGACGATCACGCGCTCCCTGAGGGTCCAGCAACACGTGCCCACTCGCCACTAACCACATCCACCTTTCGACCATTACGCTCTCGCGACTCCATTCTGGCAAGCTAGTTGAGACCAGCCAAAGGCAGAATTTTGCAGGCTTCCTTGGGTTCCACTTCAGCAAGCAAAGACGAGGGACTTGGCTGAACCCTCAGGAACAGTCGGATTAACGACTGACCCCGTCGCTACTGACAACAGCTCGCCATAAAACTGTCCTGCGGGTTTTATTATTATTATTATTTTGTGTTTACAGTTTCTGCGAAGACAGGTTCTGCCACCGTCTTCGGGTATCATAGTGTCAAATTCGCGGGTTTAAGCCAATTAAGTTTGTGGAATTCGAGTCACCACTTTATCTGACAATTCTGACTAAACGACATGTATTGAGTGAGAATAATTATTTTTATTATTATTACTTCAAGATGGAGACTCATTCGACTACATCATCGTGGGCGCAGGGTCGGCAGGCAGCGTGGTGGCGAACCGGCTCACCGAGGACCCGAATGTGACAGTACTGCTGATCGAAGCAGGGGGGGATCCCCCCCTTGAGTCTAATGTAAGATATTTTAAACGTTACTCTTATTCTTTTTGCATGCTATTATGCGTTTTTAATTCTGTTTCCTTCTGTTTTAGCTACCGGGATTAGCGAGTTACTTAATCAATTCTAGTATCGACTGGAAACAAGTGTCTGTAAAAGATGAAAACGCATATCAATGCCTCAGAGACAATCGTATGCCGCTAACTCGTGGAAAAGTTCTAGGCGGCACTAGCAGTATAAACATCATGTATTACGTAAGAGGAGACCCGTCAGACACCAATGCATGGGCTGATATTCTTAATGACCAATCTTGGAACTATACCAACGTGGTGCCATATTTTATCAAGAGCGAAAGACTTGAAGCACCTTCTATTATCAATTCATTCTATGGACAGTTTCATGGTACAGAAGGATACATGGGAGTCACTCTACCTCATCAGGAAATCTCGACAAACTACTTGAAAGCTTTTGAAGAAATAGGATACAAACAAGTTCTAGATACCAATGGAAATTACACGATAGGCATGTGTGAACAAATGGTGACTGCGTCTGGTGGTCTCCGACAAAGCACTGCCAACGCATTTTTGTCACCAATAAAAGATCGTCCCAACCTATACGTTTTGAAAGAAACTTTAGCTGAAAAGATCGTAATTGATAAAAACCAAAGAGCAACAGGCGTCCAAGTTATTGATAAAGACCAAAATAAGCTTGTTGTTAACGCAAATAAGGAAGTCATAATATCGGCCGGAGCTATCAGCAGTCCACAGCTGCTGTTACTCTCTGGGATTGGTCCTAAAGAGCAATTAGAAAACTTAAATATAGACGTCGTAGCCGACCTTCCTGTGGGTCAAAACTTACAAAATCATTTTCCTGTCAATTTAATTTACAAGATGGGAAAAGCGAGTCCAACTCCGCCATTAAATCCTGAAAATTATTCTACACCATCCGTTTCTGGTTTCAGAGTTCTGAATGAATCTCAAAGTTATCCAGACTTTCAACTCTTAACACAAGTATTAAACGTCGAAGGGATAATGGTATTCTGTAATTTTGTGTTTTCATACAATAAAGAGTTATGTGAATATTATTACGAACAGCTTAAAGATAACGATGTTTACTTAATAACGATGTCAAAAATGAAGGCACGGTCACGCGGGGTCGTTTCTCTCAATAGTGTCGATCCTTTCGATACGCCTTCGGTATTTTTTGATCCGTACTCTGATAAGGCGGATTTGGACGACGTGGTGACTTACTTGGAGGATGTTTCGCGGATCGTGAATACTACTTTCTTCAAGAGTGTAGATGCGAAATTGGTGCCGTTGCCGAATTGCGCTGAGTTTGAGGAGGGTAGCGCGGAGTATTTTAGGTGTTACGCGCAGTGTGGCGTGTCCAGCTTTTACCACTACGGGGGGACATGCGCGTTGGGCGCGGTGGTGGACGCGCGGCTGCGCGTGCGCGGCGTGCGCGGGCTGCGCGTGGCGGACGCCAGCGTCATGCCCGTGCTGAGCAGCGGCAACATCAATGCGCCCACCATCATGATCGGGGAGAAAGCTGCTGATATGATAAAGGAAGACAATGGCACTCAGTAAGAACAATGTTACACGGGTGCTGCTGATCGTCGCTATTTCTCTTTTATTGACCTTGACACCCTTGACAGTCTTTTCGCGTGTCTTAATATGTTGTTAAACTAAATTATATTATTATAAATATCTGTGTGCCTTTCATTTCATATTTGCCCACGTTGCCTGGAGTTCAACAACACATGTTTTTTTTAAAATTATCCGGTTTAATAGCATTAATTGACATATTTTGTACGGGGATTCTGTCAAATTAACCATCAATCATGGTTTACCGGCTATTTAAAAATTTGTGAACTCAGGTCCTAGAAGTTAGTTTGTTTTAAAAACTTTAAAACGTAATTTTGTATTATTGAATCAAATACGGCTAGAATAGATTTTGTTCTACTGTTATTGTCAGTTCAAGTGGGACCATTAGAAACCTATCTCGTTTTCGAAACTTTCTGTTCGAATTTTAATTGGTCGAAAACGGTTCGACGAAGTTTTAAAATATATTTGATTGATTTATTTACATAATTTTGTAAGACATTAAATTCATTGTCCCGATGTTTCATTTTCCAGATAAACAGTTCTGCGACTATCAAAAGCTTTATTTTTCAATTCATAGATGTTTTGCTTGTCATAACATTATTTTAAGTAACCTTAAATCTTCTCAATTTGGAGAAACCCGACTCGCCGTGGTCCTTCGCCGTGGTACTAGTCTGCCCATTGCTAGAGTGTAATTTAGAAGCCGGAGGCGCGGAGGGAGAGCAGTCCTCGCCCCCTGTAACAAAGATCTGGCACCCGTGCGAGCTGGAGCGGCTGAGGTTGGTCGCCGGAGGCGACCAGCAAGCCAAAGCTGCAGAAGCGAGTGTGGGTGCCAAATATTTGTTACGGAAGGGCGGAAGGACTGCACTTTCCGCAGCGCCGGAGAAGAGCGGATCATATGCATGCTGTATGCCTGCTTCCATGCTGCATGCCTGCTTGCATGCTGCATGCCTGCTTGGATGCTGCATGTCTGCTTGCATGCTGAATGAATTTTTGCTTGTTTGTTTGTTATAATATAATATTGAAAACATTTTTCTGGAAAAATAATCTGGAAATAATAGCTTTGTTTAAACGATGAGTTATGATTCAAAACATTATGGAATTTGAAAAAGAAAACAAATGGAAATCGGACTTTCAAAAGAATGTCAATCGTGTTTTCGGTCAAATGAAAATGTGGTAAATAAAAAAAAGGATAAACGATTTCGGCAAAATGAATTTCGCACTAGATTTCGGAAGATAGGCAAAATGTCTCTACTGTAACGATTTTAAAAGAATTAGGAATAGGTATCAACGTTTTATGTTTAGTAGTTAGAGTTACTACAAAACAAGTTTAGTAAACATAAACTTAAATGTCAAATAAAATTTAATTTGAAATTAAATAAAAATAATATTTAAATGAAAGGGCTTTCTGATTTGAAAATTTTTTGACATTTATTTATTTATTTAAGCTATATTGCACAACTAAAAAAAATTGTACTAAAGGCGGAATTAATGCCAAGTGGCATTCTCTACCAGCCTTATGTTTGGGCTAAGCAAAAGTGAAAAGTGCTGTTTCATTTACTTATTTTAAATTGAAACAAAACTCATTTTCAAAACATACCAAATTGCCTTTAGCAATAAGACCGCCTAAATTGTATTGTACTTAACTGTTTATGGTGTGCAATAATGAGTACCTATCTATCTGTTTATCTCTCTATACCAAGTCCAGTACTTCAGATACGATACAGTGTTTTTTTTTTTTTTTGTAAAATAACTTACACGATACGTAATATCCTTATAAAACCTAACCGTAATAAAGAAATTAAAAAAATATTTACAGTAATATTTTTTTATTATGAAGATATTACGTATTATTTAAGGTATAGTTAAGAAACAAATATTCCATTTACCGTATCTTATCTGAAGGGCTCCATTAAAACCCGTACCTCAATCACCTTCAATAAAACATTTGCACCTACTACCATACTAGTAGGAAAATACTATACTAACTAGCAAATTCCGTAGTTCTGTACGCGCGTTCGGTCGGAGAACAACAAAATTGTTTAGTATGACGGAAAAGTTGCAACGAATTTGAGTCTACGTTTTGTAAAGGTCCACTTTTTGTATAATATCTGGTAGTGCAACCAGTTTTTTTTAATAATGATGTTTTTTTTGAAAATAAAGGAGGACATTATTATTTATTTACTATTTTTGTTAACTTATTCACTAAAAACTCTTGTTATTTATCGTCTCTTTAGGTTAAGTTATGATGATATATGTTTTTTATATAATATATGTGAGTGATTCTCCGGAAAGCATTCTCCGCGTTACCTTCGTGGCGATTTTTAGTTAAAGTTTTTTTGACAAGAAAAAAATACTACACTAAAGAAGGCCTAAAATTATAATGAATCCTGTTGGAATCAAACAAATCTGTTTGTTATGCCCTCCGATATTTAATTATGAAATTTCGGTACCCACGAAAGTTACGAAACAAATTTTTCATAGCGAAGTTCTATTTTATAACATAAAAATATTTCAAATAAAACCTAAATAACTTATATTTTACCTGCTTTTAAAATAATAGTTTTTTTTGAAGTAAAAAGCTTGTTGAGCATTAATAAATAAATCTCTTAACCTTTAATATAGTAAAGGGTTCCGATTTGACGATGAAGTAATAAATGTTTTGTTAACAGATAACTACAGCTATAGTTAATACATAAAACAACTTAAAACGTATTTTTCATTTCTTCGTTACACATGCCCAATCTATCTCAGTTAGCTTTGAACCATCTTTTTCGCAACAGGAGCCACTTTAAAAGACTGGTTCACTTGTAACGTCATTTAACGAGTCAGATCACTTTTGCTGCTCACCGCAGCACCTCCATCTCAATTATTCTTCTATTATCTTATGGGTTATAAGATGTTTCTTCTTAATTTAATATGAGATACAAAGAGCCATTGTATTTACACTGAGATAGCGTTTCTTGTTTTAACTTATGCGCTGACCGCTGACTAGTCATTATGGTCTTTACATTAATTCAAAACAATTCATTGTTTAGATCAATTTTGCTGCGGATTTTCCTGACAACAACAATAGAACACACTTAGGTGAGGCCAATGCCCAGCTATCGGACAGTAACGGCATACAATGTGTAATATTTTAAAAACAACTAGTAGATAGAAAGTAAAGTTTCTCTAGTCCAGTAGAAAAATATAAGGTTTATTTTTGTTAGCTTATGTACTAAATGCACACATGCATATCAATAACATAATCAGACGCAGGACGTCCACTGATAAACATAGACCTACCCCAAAGACTTGGACATTATTTTCCTTTTTAAAATTAATTATTGTTTTTAAGTGATAAGCATTCACTATGCAATCTAAATATATTATTGCACTTGAAAAAAACGACCACCAGAGGCGGGAATCGAACCCGCGTTCCTCGCATACCGGGCGATTGCCTAACCTCTCGGCCACCCTGGCGTTGGCAGAGCCTGTCGAATTTTTCAAGTGCTTCTTAACGCTGTAATGCCGCGTTGCTTTCATCAATGTTATTGGGATTATACCCTAAACACTCGAAAGAAATACTATTGCAAGTATTTAACAATCGAAAGATGAAGCTTGCAAATAAGATAATTATTGTTTTTAAGTGATAAGCATTCACTATGCAATCTAAATATATTATTGCACTTCAAAAAAACGACCACCAGAGGCGGGAATCGAACCCGCGTTCCTCGCATACCGGGCGATTGCCTAACCTCTCGGCCACCCTGGCGTTGGCAGAGCCTGTCGAATTTTAAAATCACTGACAGACTGTCCGCAACTTCTCGAGGGGGTGCCCTTGACGGTGCCTTGCTCGCTGCCAAGGTATCCCATCATCAGAACGTTCTGCCGTCCCCGTTGTCGCACTAACCTAGGAACCTTCTGCCCGCTCTCCAGGATGATGACAGAGTACAACGAGTTAAATAAAAACAATAATCTTGATATTTTCTTTGACTCGTTGTGCAGCATAAGAAAGAAGGTTGAGAAGGGATTTGTTGTGGGTGAATAATTATTTGATAGAGTAAATTGTAATTTGTTATTTCTGTTACTGTGGACTATTTAATAACTTCCTGGGTTTTGGTCAAGCCTGAATGTCAAACCCTAAATTAGGTTTTAATTATTTTATTATGTAAAGGTGCCTAACGAGGCGCCTAACACTCCTTCTCACTATTGATTGGCCAATGCTATGTATATCTTTAATTAGCAAATGTATGAGAACATAACCATAACTAGTTTTAAGGATTCGATGTGTACATTGTGCTGTTGATATACTTTAATAAATAAATAAAATAAGACTTCCAACGTGACTGATTACATGCGGCCTGCATCCAGTGCGATCATGCGACCTTTGCAGGGTCGTCTGTCAATCTTGCTGGTGGACGCCCTACGCTACGCTCTTGACCAAATGGAATCCAATCAAGAACTTTTCTGCACTGCCCCCTGCTTACTGCCACATTAGCTTGGTGAGATACAGGATAGCCCCGTAGATCATTTAGACATAGGTCTGTTACCTTAGTTCTTCTACGTATCTCTTCAATTCAATCCCAAGCAGAAGCACTAGTAGGGCCCAAAAGATAAGGAGACATGTTCGGGCCCCCTAAGGGTCAATATTACTGATTTTTAAATTTTTGACGTTCATAAGTGGCATTTTCTGTCCTAAATTGAATAAATTATTTTTGACTTTGACTTTTAATCCCGTGGAGAAACACCAAACATAGCTCGTTGTGTGTCCTTAAACTTTTTTATTACGCCCATAGAAAGAGACCATGTTTTGGATTAGTGGTAGACGTTCGTTTTTAAGCACTGAAGTACTTGGGTCAAAATGATGCCCTTTTTCGGACTCTGTCCAACCAAGGTGAACCTACCAAGTTAAATCACTTGTCCCAGGTAAACCTACTCCTCGTGCGACCTTGTGGTCCAACGGATTCGCCTGTTAGGCCTCAGGGTCGCTCTGAGAAGTCGGAGGCCGTCTTGTTTGACGGCCCGAGACAACGCCACCCACCGAACATCAGCCTGATAGTCGACAGCGTGGCCATTGACGTTACGCCCTAGATGAAATATCTGGGACTTATCATCGACAGCTGATGGCGCTTCGGCCGTCACTTCGCCGAACTGTCACCCCGGCTATTAAAGACGGCGGACTCGCTGGGGTGGCTGCTGCCGTACCTAGGCGGGCCAAGCGCTCACTGCCGGCGTCTCTACACCGGCACCCTCAAGAGCATGGCGCTTTACGGCGCCCCCATCTGGGCCCACTGCTACTCCACAGTGGCGGGCGCAGTGGCGTGTGCCCTGGCTGGGACCCCGTCTTGGGAGCTCGATGCCCGAGTCCTAGCCTGGACGTACGCACGACGGTCGGAGCAGCGTTCTCGGGGAGAGCGCGGCTCCCTAGAGGAGGAGCGCGCTTTCGAGCGCCAGATCCGAGAGCTGCTGATTAGGTGGCCTGGACCACGGTCCTAAACTCTTCGGAGTCGGGTCGAGCCACCCTTGACGCCCTGACCCCGGTCCTGACCCGATGGATAGAGAGAGACGGCACGGCTCCCTCACCTACCGACTGGTGCAGGTCCTCACCGGACACGGGTGCTTCGGCTCCTATCGGCCAGCCAGCGTTGGGTACGGGGGTATCCGCGCCGGCATTACACGCGCCTCCACCGCCGCCTGACGGGAATGTCCGCACACTCCGGGCCATTCCCGTTGCTCCCCCTCATGGGGTGGGCTTGCTGGGCCTGCTACGGCGGGCAATCACCGACGGGGCAGCGGTAGTATACGACCGGCTTCCCGCAGCCCCGTCCGCTGCTCGCGAGTCGTCGAGTGAGTCGTCGCCGTCCGATTTCTCGGGCGAAGACGACTGGCTCGAGACGACTTATGAGCTGCCAGGTTACTGACGGAGTGTCGTTGGTTTTTAGTGGGTATGGGCGTCTGTGCTCGAGTCCCACATAACTCGCCGTCCCCCCAGGCGGCGAGTATGCGTAATGCATTTACCAACGTAAAAAAAGGGTAACCTTAAAGATTACAGTTTTCGTTTCTAATAGATACAGGTGAGAGTGCCACTTGAACACGGGAATTCGTCTAAAATTCGTCTGGCCCGGGTTAATTTTAAGGCTCACTTGTTAGGAGACAAGCATAGTGCCAAGACCCTCTAGCTTTTTTGCCCCAACTGTGTGTTATTCATGCACTGTGTCTTATTGATGCTATTAATCAAAGGTGTGTGATGTATTGGTTATGCCAAATCCTTTTTATTCCACATGTGCACACATTCAATCAAGGGCAATGTTTTATCTAGTTATTCGTATATGAATTCTATGGAGAAATTTATTTAGTTACTAGAACATCAGGGTTCAATCAAATAGGCCTATCAACCATATTTGACTAAAATAGATAAATACAAGAAAAACTCATGCTTCTACCTACCTACACAAACTATCGTTTGCTAATACCTTTGGGAGAAAACGATAACACGGTTATTTAAAAACTTCTACAGACCGATAGAGAAGTAAATTAAGATGCATAAAGAGACCTTCGTAACCTCACGTGGAGTGAAAGATAACCTTCGTGGTCAAATGTCCACGAAAACCATGTCACGAAAGTTACGAAAATTTTACATTTTCAAAAATTGACTAGTTGTTTCTTGATAAATATAAAACTAAATAGCGGACGAAGAAATTGAAATGGGGTTTTATACTGAGTATTCAACATTTACATCTAATTCATTCTATTATCTTTAAAGTTTTACCATGAAGGGTTTCTTCAAAAGGTCGCCAGAAAAAAGTTTATGAATTTATGTGCCTGTATTTTCTGTATCAAAGCGATAAGAAAGGCATTTCTCCTCCAATAATGCTGTAATAGAAGTAAAGTTTCCGTAGGGCCATTAAGCTTGTCAGAAAGTTGAGGCTCTTTGATGCTGTGAGGCTTTATATGTCGCGTTCACGAATCTACCACAATCGTGTGACCGAGACAAAATATTTTCTAACTCTTTCTGTTTCAACGATATCATTACTGTTTTTATAATTAATTAATCTTGACTTAATAACAAATTTTTTGACATATAGTATGTGTACATAACACAACAAACAATAAAGATGTTAGTGGGTGAACAGAGCGCGAGGTCGTGCGGACGCGCGGAGAATACCGGTTTTGCTCCCGATTTTGGCGGTTAAGTATTATTTACAAAATAACTGTAAGCCCTATTTTATGTTTTAAACTATGTCCGTGTAGATGAATAAACAGAGAATCATGTAAAATTAATTCCGAAGCTGTTTATTAAATGGGTTGGGAATTAAGAACGTGTGACCACCAAAAACCGGCCCGCGAAGAATCACTCATGTATATATTTTTTTAATATTACATATTTTCTTATTATTCTCATTATTTAGCTTTGTTTTTATACTTTTTTTTGTAATGTTTCTTTTTATTGTTTTTTTTTATAAATATGGCAGTTATTCTTATTCTAAGTATACAGGCTCGTTACATACTATTATCATTGTTTTTAATATTTTTATTTATTATGATTACAATATTATACAACGACCTGCTGGTCGGCGTCGACGCGGACCTCAGCGTCGAGGACGTCGGCCTCGTGAGTACCGCTCGTCCGCTGGCTGTAGATCTTCTTTTTACCCGACAGCGGTAGGAGGGTTTATAATACAATGCAGCACATGCTGAGTAGTAGTTTTATTATGTATATTATGGGTGTGTAATGTATGTATGTATTGTATGTGGGTTTACCAGTGTTTTGTCCCGGACTTCCTCATCCCTCGTGCGCAGCCCTGGTATATTTGCGGGTGATTATCTCCGAAATCGCCTTTAAAGCGCTGTTTAGTGGGTTTAAATTTCGTGGGTGCAAATTTCTCTATGTATGTTGTATTTAGGCTCCAGAATTAGCTTATAAGAGGTGAGGTGTTTACGAGTTAATTTCGCACGCGTCGTCTTATGATTTGTTTTTTTTGTGTGCGTTTGTTTGAACACTTTCGTAAAAACTTCAAAAAAATCAATTTCTATAAGTTTAAAAAAAACACTATGAGTGTAAAAAAATAAAAGCCATATAAAAATGACAATTATTAGTGTCTTCTAAATAACCCTGTATATGTATATAAGTATAGATTTACATACTGTTTAATCAGGTGATGAAGAGTGAGACTAATTTGTACTTAGTTAGTACGGCCGGGCCAGGAAAGTTGTCTCTCACCCTAAGGTTGAAAACATTCGCGCGTCATAGTATAACAGGGTTCATTTTCCCATGCAAAAATATTCTGACAGCTAATACGTAATACGTCATGTGCATCTCTTTCATTGTTAAAAAGTAATAAGTCCATGAGTAAGAGGATGTTGAGGTAAATTTATCAATTTTTAGAGTGCCGTAGCCGAAGGGAAAAAACGGAGCCCTTATAGTTTCGTCAAGTCTGTCTGGCTGTCCGTCCGTCCGTATGTCACAGCCACTTTATTCTGAAACTATTAGCATCACACAGTTGAAATTTGGTAGGTAGATGTATCCTGTTAACTGCTTAACGATTCTCTCCCATACATGAAACTAAAACGAAAACATTTATTTAGTTAAACCTATGTGTGTTCTCTATATGAATAGGTCTTTTAAGATGACATCTAGGTTCCTTAAACCATTTTCTCTAAAAGTCTAATATTTAAGAAATTTACGGTTCCAAAGTGGTAAAATGGGCGTCCCCTCGTCTAACTTTTGAACTGAGCAAGTGTACATTTGAAAAAAAAATGTATGATGTAGATCGTAACAAATTCTTTCAACGAAAATTGGTTCAAACGATATCGAACTAGTAGTCTTGAGATATAGCACATTTTCAACAACGGCAAACATAACTTTGTTCTTCATACAAAAATGAAAAACAAAGTTATATTTGCTGTCAACAAAATCTTGTGGTATTTTGGCTAAGTGGAAGTAAGTGGATCCTAATCCTAATTCAGTTAAAGTTGGCACGGAACCCTTAGTGCCCGAGTCCGACTCGCACTTGGCCGGTTTTTTAAAATTCAGTTTTCTTTCTAGTTCAGAACCATTCGACAATGACGAATGTACCATGTAATTGGGTACTAATTGGGCAAAGGCTCTCTCTATCTCTAGCTAAAGAAGTATTTTTGAAAAATTTGCATTATGATAAGATAAGGTAGGTACTCCTTATTGTAGGATTTTTCTTAGAGAGCTGTACAATTTAGGCGGTTTAATACGAGATCCGAACCTAAAACGATCCTAATAATTGAATCAACTCTTTAGAAAGTTTACCTATCGTTGAGTGTGGATGGGTAGGATAATCTAGATATCTAACATAAATCGGTGTACGGGTTGACTCTGAACATTCAAACTTTGCAGAGGTAAAGTGACCAGCACATTAGACTACACATTGTCGCTCTAAAATAGCTCCTATTACAACGGTATGGGTGCCATAGTTTTGACGTCAACGTGAAAATATTAAAAAAATAATACAATTTGCAACGTTTAGAAAATATACAAAGAACGCTTCGCTAGCGTGCCCCTGTCTTCTCAATAGTAGATAGAAATTGAGTATAAAATGGATATTGATGCAATAACGCATTGTGTTATCCATCTGTATCCAACCAACGCCAGTAATCTAGTATGTACGTGGATTCGTTTTTATCGCAAATTTTGCAGATACAATGTGCGTTTTCCACATTGTCTGTGCTTCAGATGACCAACTATCGGTATCCTCAGCAAAAAACTGTAAGTGGTAAGTAGGTTCTTTCCTGCATAAAATATAGCTTTCTCATATTAAATTATTATTAATTTATATTATAATTAAAAACTTCGTTCCTTTTGCATACGGCTCGACCGCATCGGCGCTTACCATCAGGTGAAAATTTTGGTCAAATGTCTGGAAACGGTAGAACTTAATTAATTTACCTACTTACATTCTAATTAACGTAACTTCTAACTGAACTGCCAATATTTCAACCATTCCTATGCCATTTCGGGGGGAGTGCTGAAACAATTGACACGGTATAAACACTTAAACCTCAGCGAGTCCTTTTACACCCGAATTTAATAACATTACCGAAATTGAATTAAGAATTAATTAAATCTTGGTGATTCGCGTATCCATTGGACACATAATTGACACTGCCAGCTGAGCTACCGTGAACTGTAGGTAGAAGAGATATTAGAGATACCCAACAGCCGACATTGATTTTAATTTTGGATTTCAGTTTTTTTTTTAATTTCGTCAGACTGCTTTTGAGGCGAGACCGATGTAAGCTCAATGCATGCTCTTGTAGGCTAATTGCAAATATTTTTTGTTTTTAAGATGGAGACTCGTTTGACTTCGTGGTCGTGGGCGCAGGGTCTGCGGGCAGCGTGGTGGCGAACCGACTCACCGAGGACCCGAATTTGACAGTACTGCTGATAGAAGCCGGGGGGGATCCCTCCATTGAGTCTAATGTAAGATAATATACTTTCAACGTGTATTTCTTCTTCTCTCGTATGCAGTGATTCCTTTAATAACACTATTTCCTTCTGTTCTAGTGGCCGGGATTAGCGATTTTCGCATTCGCAAATTCCAGCATGCAATGGAAACAAATGTCTACAAAAGATGAAAATGCATATCGATGCCTTAGAAACAATCAAATGCCGTTAACTCGAGGAAAAGTTCTAGGTGGCACTAGCAGTATAAACTTAATGTATTACGTAAGGGGAGACCCGTCGGACACCAATTCCTGGGCTGATTTGCTTAATGACCAATCTTGGAGCTATGCCAACGTGCTGCCATATTTTATCAAAAGCGAAAGACTTAAAGAACCTTCCATCATTAATTCATACTACGGACAGTTTCATGGCACAGTAGGATACATGGGAGTCACTGTACCTCATCAGGAAATCTCGATAAACTACTTGAAAGCTTTTGAAGAAATAGGTTACAAACAAGTTCTAGATACAAATGGAAATTACACGATAGGCATGTGTGAACAAATAGTGACTGCGTCTGGTGGTCTCCGACAAAGCACTGCCAACGCATTTTTGTCACCAATAAAAGACCGTCCTAACCTATACGTTTTGAAAGAAACTTTAGCTGAAAAGATCATAATTGATGAAAACCAAAGAGCAACAGGCGTCCAAGTTATTGATAAAGACCGAAATACGTTTGTTGTTAACGCAAATAAGGAAGTCATAATATCGGCCGGAGCTATCAGCAGTCCACAGCTGCTGTTACTCTCTGGGATTGGTCCTAAAGAGCAATTAGAAAACTTAAATATAGACGTCATAGCCGACCTTCCTGTAGGACAAAACCTACAAAATCATTTTCCTATCAATTTAATTTACAAGATGGGAAAGGCGAGTCCAACTTCGCCATCAAATCCTGAAAATTACTCTTCACCATCCGTTTCTGGTTTCAGAGTGCTGAATGAATCTCAAAGCTATCCAGACTTCCAGCTCTTATCACAAGTAATAACCCTCGAAGGGTTAATGGTAGCCTGCAAGTTTGGGATTTCATACAATCAAGAGTTATGTGAATATTATTACAAAGAGCTTAAAGATTACGAAGTATACCTGATAACGATAGCAAAACTGAAGGCCCGGTCTCGCGGGGTCGTTTCTCTCAGTAGTGTCGATCCTTTCGATACGCCTTCGGTATTTATTGATCCGTATGCTGAAGAGGCGGATTTGGACGATGTGGTGACTTACTTGAAGGATGTTTCGCGGATCGTAAATACTACTTTCTTCAAGAGTGTTGATGCGAAATTGGTGCCTTTGCCGAATTGCGGTGAATTTGAGGAGGATAGCGCGGAGTATTTTAGGTGTTACGCGCAGTGTGGTGTGTCCAGCTTCTACCACTATGGCGGGACATGCGCGATGGGCGCGGTGGTGGACGCGCGGCTGCGCGTGCGCGGCGTGCGCGGGCTGCGCGTGGCGGACGCCAGCGTCATGCCCGTGCTGAGCAGCGGCAACACCAACGCGCCCACCATCATGATCGGGGAGAAAGCTGCTGATATGATAAAGGAAGACAATTGCACTCAGTAAGCATAATATTACACGGGTGCTGCTGCTTGTCGCTTTTTCTCTTTTTATTTAATGTTTTTTAAATAAATTATATTTTATTTATTAAATGTGCCTTTCATATTTGCCATAAACAACTAAGTAGGTAAGTAGTTGGTTTGGCCTTAAAACGCAATCCCATATTATTAAATCAGTTACTTACTGCTAAGATAGATTTTGTTATATTGTTATCTTATGTTTAAATTGGACAAAAAATTATGTTTTCACACTACCTACTCGGCTATGTTCATTTACACATCATGCAAACCTGACAACATTGCATCCTAAGGATGCAATGACTTAGGACGTAATGTTGTATGAAATCCGCTAGATGGCGTTGACCCATCTAAGGCAGGTTTTATTTCATAAAAAGTCTGGTTTTGTCGAATACGTTATAATGTTTATGTTTAGCATATTTTTGATTCACGCGTACTAATAGGTCGTTTTTTTACATTTCAGTGATCATCAGGATGTTTTTTCTATTAAATTTTATTTTCAACTGCAATTTGAAACGTGCTAATTTTTAACGTAAGTACTTCCATTACATGTCTGTACACATAATATTACAATAATTTGTTTTTGTTTTTTGCCAAAGATTTCGACGCAGTATTTGTATAACTTAGATAAATACCGCCATCTATCAACATACAATAAAACTAAAATTTTGAGTTGTCAGAAAATCCCTCATTAAATGAAAAAAAAGCGCGCGCTTCTAAAAAAAGAAAAAAATAAAGAAAAAAAAACCTATGCATTTTAAGAACTTACAATGTTTTCGTAAAACTGTTGAGTGACGAAATTTATTTGACACCGGAGTCCATGACATGTAAAGCCGCTGGTATTGTCAATAATAACGTAAAATTAAGTGATGAGGTTTCTTAAGTATTTTTACAAGTTTTTGCGTGTTTTCGTCTAACTTATCGAATGACATCCCTACTTAATTGTCTATGGATTCTATAGTTTCCTTATCAACGGGCAGCTGTTTAGGCTGACGTTTCTAAATAAATATAGCCTGGGTAGTCTCTTTTAGGTACCTAGTCTCTTTTTGTTTCTAAGGCAGAGAAAAAGAGATACTGTACCTAAATTTAATGTTAGACCGGGCGCATTGAGCCCAGTGTCTAATGTTGTATAGGTACGGTAACCCTTCGTGCGCGAGTTCGACTCACACTTATCCGGTTTTTTTAAATGTTTTAGACAAGTTCAAAAAAAGAAAATTGTCTATAGTACATTTCTTAAAGTATGTCCAATTTTTGCCATAATAATAATACAATAAATAGTAGTCACCGAGTAAAGCTCGGTCGTACTAAATGATATTGAAAACAATTATTGGTGTCTTACATATAACCCTGTTTAAGTATATAATTATGTATATTATATACTTAAACAGGGCTATATGTAAGACACCAATAATTGTTTTCAATATCATACTATTTAATCAGGTGATGAAGAGTGAGACTAATTTGTACTTATGCTAGTAAAAGAGGATGATGAGGTAAAAAATCCATTTTTAATATCAGTTTTCTTTTTGTTCAGAAGTATTCGACAATGACTACTGATAAACCACGTAATTGGGCACCAAATTGGGCATAAGCACTCTATCTTTAACTAAAGCTTCCAACATGGACGGCATGACATTAACCTGCCGTTAATGTGATTCGAAAGCTTTCTCAAAGTATGTGTAATACTTTGAGAAAGTTTTTGATCGGGTGGATCATGTCATACTTCTGCGCAATCTGTTTGTGCTCGGTGGTAACTTATTGCGATTGAGGGATTCATACCAAAAAATCGCTCACAAGCAGTGACTGTTGGCGGCTTTTGCTCATATTTTATTAAAATACCCTCGGGGGTTCCTCAAGGTTCCATTTTGGGACCACTTCTCTACGCTGTATAACTTTATGACGCGGGCGAGTGCAAATTTTTTATGTATGCTGACGAAAAATATAACGCACGCTACACTACCCGATGTGCCCCGGTCTTCTCAATAATAGAAGAATTAAGTATAAAACGGCTATTGCAGCAATGACGCATTATGTTATCTATCTGTAACCTAACTGCCGCCAGTAATCCAGTATGTGCGTTGATTCGTTTTTATCGCAAGTTTTGCAGATACAATGTGCATTTTCCACATTGTCTGTGCTTCAGATGACCAGTTATCGGTATCCGCAGCAAAAAACTGTAAGTGGTAAGTACGTACTTCACCGAATAAAATAAAGCTTTCTCATTTTGATGTTAAAGTAAGCTAGTAAGCTTAATAAAACCGTACAGAACTAAAATAATTTACTTACATCATTCAAATGTACAGCTGACCTAACTGACTTTATTGCCGATATGTCAACTGTTTTTGTTACCATTTCGGGGGGATTGATGCATAGCCATTTTAAACGACTTTGGATTTTTTAAGTTCATTTAATTGTAATTATCTTTAATGACAGTTTTTATGTACTACTAATAGTCATTGTAACTCGAGAAAATACATAAACTCATTCATTCATTAACGTGTGTCTACATTTCTCTCTAACGGAAGAGCCATGGACAAGCATTGAACAAAATGCTTTATTTATTCAAACGCAAACGTTGCTGATGTCTCCACCAACAGCAGGCAACAGGTAGTAGCGAGTAATGGGGGACTCCATTGACTCTTAACTACCGGGACTTATTTCGACCACACTTTCCCGCCACTGGTATTCCGTTCAGCTAGGATCTGCAGCTCAGCCGAATTGAAAATCTAACCAATGAAGATCCCGCAATTAAATTAATCATTGACACTAGCTAGTTGCATAACACTAAAACCTCCGCGAGTTCTCTTACACCCGAAATTAAGAACAAGAACCTATCCAACATTAAAGATTTAAGTCATTCTCGATGACACAGCCGTAGCAACCGTGGACTGTAGGTACTAGGTAAGTACAAAAGATAGGTAGGTACGCAATAGCAGGGATTGATTTGAATTTTGGATTTCGGAATCTTTATTAATTTCGTTAGACTTCTTTTTAGGCGAGATCGAGATTCGCTCAACTCATGCTCTTGTTGAAACAATAATAATAATTGCTTGTTGCTAATCTTCTTTTTTTGAAGATGGAGACTCATTTGACTTCGTGGTCGTGGGCGCAGGGTCTGCGGGCAGCGTGGTGGCGAACCGACTCACCGAGGACCCGAATGTGACAGTACTGCTGATAGAAGCCGGGGGGGATCCCTCCCTTGAGTCTAATGTAAGATAATATATTTTCTACGTACTTTTCTTCTTCTCTTGTATGCTGTGATTCGTTATAAGCGCCGTTTCCTTCTGTTATAGTTACCGGGATTAGCAAGTTACTTAATTAATTCCAGTATCGACTGGAAACAAGTGTCTATAAAAGATAAAAACGCATATCGATGCCTTAGAAACAATCAAATGCCACTAACTCGTGGAAAAGTTCTAGGCGGTACTAGCAGTATAAACTTCATGAATTACGTAAGGGGAGACCCGTCGGACACTAATTCCTGGGCTGATATGCTTAATGACCAATCTTGGAGCTATGCCAACGTGCTGCCATATTTTATCAAAAGCGAAAGACTTGAAGAACCTTCCATCATTAATTCATACTACGGACAGTTTCATGGCACGAAGGGATACATGGGAGTCACCCGACCGCATCAGGAAATCACGACAAACTACTTGAAGGCTTTTGAAGAAATAGGCTACAAACAAGTCCTAGATACCAATGGAAATTACACAATAGGCATGTGTGAACAAATGGTGACCGTGTCTGGTGGTCTTCGACAAAGCACTGCCAACGCATTTTTGTCACCAATAAAAGATCGTCTTAACCTATACGTTCTGAAAGAAACTTTAGCTGAAAAGATCATAATTGATGAAAACCAAAGAGCAACAGGCGTCCAAGTTATTGATAAAGACCGAAATACGTTTGTTGTTAACGCAAATAAGGAAGTCATAATATCGGCCGGAGCTGTCAGCAGTCCACAGCTGCTGTTACTCTCTGGGATTGGTCCTAAAGAGCAATTAGATAACTTAAATATAGACGTCGTAGCCGACCTTCCTGTGGGTCAAAACCTACAAAATCATTTTCCTGTCAATTTAATTTACAGGATGGGAAAAGCGAGTCCATCTCCGCCATTAAATCCTGGAAATTATTCTACACCATCCGTTTCTGGTTTCAAAGCGCTGAATGAATCTCAAACTTATCCAGACTTCCAGCTCTTAACACAAGTATTAAATGTCGAAGCGATTATGATATTCTGTAATTTTGTGTTTTCTTACAATCAAGAGTTATGTGAATATTATTACAAAGAGCTTAAAGATTACGAAGTTTACATGTTAACGATATCAAAACTGAAGGCCCGGTCCCGCGGGGTCGTTTCTCTCAGTAGTATCGATCCTTTCGATACGCCTTCGGTATTTATTGATCCGTATGCTGAAGAGGCGGATTTGGACGATGTGGTGACTTACTTGAAGGATGTTTCGCGGATCGTGAATACTACTTTCTTCAAGAGTGTGGATGCGAAATTGGTGCCTTTGCCGAATTGCGCTGAGTTTGAGGAGGATAGCGCGGAGTATTTTAGGTGTTACGCGCAGTGTGGTGTGTCCGGCTTCTACCACTACGGAGGGACATGCGCGATGGGCGCGGTGGTGGACGCGCGGCTGCGCGTGCGCGGCATGCGCGGGCTGCGCGTGGCGGACGCCAGCGTCATGCCCGTGCTGAGCAGCGGCAACACCAACGCGCCCACCATCATGATCGGGGAGAAAGCTGCTGATATGATAAAGGAAGACAATGGCACTCAGTAAGAACAATATTAAGCGGGTGCTTATGCTTGTCTGTCGCTTATTCTTCTCTTTTTACTTAATGTTTTTTTAAATAAATTACATTTTATTAATTAAATGTGCCTTTCATATTTGCCATAAACAACTAAGTAGATAAGTAGTTAGTTTGGCTTTAAAACGTTATTCTGTATTATTAAATCAGTTACCGCTAAGATAGATTTTGTTATATTGTTATCTTATATTTAAATGGGACAAAATGTATAAATGTAATGAAATTTAAATCACTCTAACGATTACTAAAAAAATTGGCATATTAAAGGTTTATGTAGTTATTTAAGTACCTACTTACTTACCTATTCCCTTATTGAGTGTTGAACTTTTATACTATAAATATTTTAATCTAAGGTTGAATTTTGTACAACACACATAAGTATAACATTATTTATTTGACTATCAATTAAATTGACTAGTAAAGTGCAATCTACTTATCCTGGAGTTCACCAACACATGTTTATTTTTTTATCAGCCAGTTTAGAATTATTTAACATATTTTGTATGGTAAGGGCTCATTCACACGGTATCAGTCATTGACGATTCGTCAAAATACAGGATACGTCATGAGCGTGACTAGAGATGGGCAGCGGGAAAAAAACCTTTGGGAAAATACCGGGTAAATACCCATTTTGGGTAAATATAGGGTTTTTACCCGGGAAAATACCCAAAGCATGGGTAAAAACGATTATTTGTTTATATGGGGCGATGACAGACCGGGATTTGGTATTTCTAGTTAGTTTAGATAGAATCTAAAGGACAGATTGTGATGAAGACATACAATTTAAGTTTACGTAATTCCTTAAATCATGTAACAAACTTATTTTAATAATGTGAATTTATTGAAATTAATTTGATTAGAATCGCGCTGTGACTAATGTCAAAAGCATTTTTTTTTTGTTGTCACTCGAACGTTTCATTTCACAACAATGACGTCGTTAAAGTTTCTATCCAAAAAAAAACAAAGAATCTATACAAACAATGCTGCGATCTTAAGGAGCGCATTCGGCTCCTTAAGAATATGAAAATTGTAAACGAGAACATACTTTTAAAAATGAATGTTGCCATGATGTAAACATTTAACAACTGCTCAGCAAATCATGGTTTCAAATTGCCGAGTAGCGTTTGTGTAGGTATACCATTTAAATGTGAGAGACACTCAACTTTAGGAGGCCTTCTAGTGAGTGATGGATTTGAGTAGCCTTTCAGTATTCAGCCGTGAAAGTGAAATACAAAATAAAAAATGTAATATTTACATACCCATTTCATAAAACTATTTTGTCGAAAGGTAATATCCTACTCAACTTTCTTCATTGACAGGTAGGTAGTAAGAAAAAAAGTAGATTTCTTGTGGCATACTGACTTTTTAATTTTTTATGATTTACAACCATTAACTGCATCTGCACTAGGTACATCTTTCTTGACTCTAAACCAGGTTTACGCGTGCGCGCGTCTTTGCCGGCAATCTAACTGAATTTCTACCGTGGATGGTACCGCGGCGTGTAGGTGAGTAGCGCGCGCAAGTACATGGAGTGCAAGAGGCCAATAAATTCTCAAAACGGGTATCTATTAACCCTGATGTCGTTGTTTACAACAATCTTTTGTTTATGTAAATGTTAATTAACCATTTATTGTGTTAAAAACTGTATATAATGTATGTAATTCATTATTGTTGTAAGTTCGGCCCTAATACAATTGCATAATAGTTATTTACTTGGTTGTAGACTGGACAATATTGAATTAATGTCAAAATTTATATTTACCCTTCATTTTGGTATTTACCGGATATTTTCCCGCGTTTTTACCCATTTTGGGTAAATACCGGGAAAATACCGGGTAGAATCCCATCACTAAGCATGACGGATGGACGTTCACATTGCATAATATGGAATAGTGTTTTTTCACGATTCGTCAAAACATCCGAATCGGTGGCATCAGCGGATCCGTCACAATAAATTCACGATTTGTGATTTTTAAAAACACGATTTATGATTTAAAACGTATCGTCATTTTTTACGATTCCTGATCCGTGTGAATATGGGCATTCAAAAAGCATTGCCGCCGTCAAAAAAAGAACGAATCGTAAAAAAGACGAATCGTCAAAAATCACGAATCGTCCTCGTGTAAACGAGCTCTAATTCTGCCAAATTAACCGTCAATCGACGTTTACCGGCTGTTTAAGGTTTGGTGAACCAATATTAAAACAGCCGGTAATAAATTGACAGTTTATTTGACACGATTTCCATACTTAGTATTATGTCTAATAAAATTAACAACTGTTAAAAAATAATAATATGTGAATGAAATCTATCCTTAGTACGTTAAATCAGTTTGGGCATGAAATGCGTTCTTCTTCTTCGTGTGCCATCCCTAGCGGGCGTCGGCAACTATCCTTCTGAATGCCGTTCTATCTGTAGCTGCTCTGCAGAGCACAGCTGCGTCTTTTGTGTTTGTCCAAGTTTTAAGGTTGTCCATCCACTTTGTTCTTCTTCTACCTCTACCTCGCTTTCCTTCAAACTTGCCCTCGATTATGTTTTTATAAGTCTGTATTTGTTATTTCTGTATATGTGCCCCAAATAGGCTACTTTTCGCTTTATGATTAATGCTAGGAGTTCCCTACTTTTCTTCATTCTTCGAAGTACCTCTATGTTGGTGACTTTATCTCTTTAGGAGATTTTAAGCATCTTTCTGTACAGCCACATCTCAAAAGCTTCCAGTTTTTGATGTATGGCTTTATTCATCGTCCATCCTTCCATTCCATACATGAGGATTGATAGAATGTAACATTTCACAAGTCTCCAGCGCAGCTTGATGTTAATATCTTTGTTGGTGAACAGTCGTTTCATTTTCATAAAGGTACTTCGAGCTATTTCTATTCTGACTCTAATTTCTTGATCGGGGTCCCATCTCGAATTAAGCTAGCACCCAAGGTACTTGTACTTATCTATTTTTTCGACTCGCTTTGAATCTATAAGAAGATCTTGTGTCGTGACATTGTTATTTTTACTGACGATCATCACTTTCGTTTTGGAAATGTTCATCTTAAGGCCATATTTCTTAACTTTGCCATTAAGAGTGTT
Organism: Pyrausta nigrata; assembly: GCA_949316185.1. Taxonomy (NCBI): domain Eukaryota; kingdom Metazoa; phylum Arthropoda; class Insecta; order Lepidoptera; family Crambidae; genus Pyrausta; species Pyrausta nigrata. The sequence goes on from OX438943.1 coordinate 5,168,938, forward strand.
CATTAGATAGCACAAATCTTCCATTGAGTGAATAAGGATCGCTGTGTCATCTGCATACCGCAAGTTGTTTATGACTCTGCCGTTAACTTTAATTCCCACTTCGACATCCTCAAATGCCTCTTGGAATTGTATACTCGGAGTAAAGATTGAACAACTGAGGCGATAATATACAGCCTTGTCTTACTCCCTTCTTGATCTCAATGTCCTCTGATGCTGTCTGTTTGACCTTGATGTGTGCCGTTTGATTCCAATACAGGTTTTGTAGGAACATTTTATCTTTAGAGTCTACTTCAGTTCGTTCTAAGCATTCCATTAATACATTGTGTTTGACGTTATCAAAGGCCTTCTCGAAGTCTATAAAGCAGATGTAGACATCTTTTTGGAATTCCAAGCAGTTTTGTACCAAGACCTGTATTGATACCAGGGCTTCTCATGTTCCAAGGCCATTCCGGAATCCGAACTGGGTCTCTCCAATGTTTTGGTCGATTTTATTGTAAATTCGGAAGTGAATAATTTTTAAAAGAATCTTTAGCATATGGCTCATTAGGCTCATAAGCCGATGGTCCCCGCAAGTCTTAGCGTTAACTTTCTTTGGCAAAGGAAGAAAGGTGGATTTTAACCAGTCTGAGGGTATCTGTCCTGTCTCATAAATGTTATTCAATAGTTTAACTTAAATATCTACGCTATTGTCATCTAACAGCTTAATCATCTCCACATGTACTTCATCCGGGCCCAGTGCTTTACCGTCTTTCAAAGATTTTATTGCCCTTCGCACTTCTTCTTTAATGATTGGGGGGCCTTCTTTAGCGGCTTGTATTTGTGGTGCTGATCTAGTGTCGTCAAAGAGCTTTTGTATGTATTCCTTCCATATTCCACATTGTTCTCTTTCATCTGTTGTTACTTTATTCTGACTGTTTAGCAAAATTCCCTGTGTTTTTTTCCTATTTGTGTTCGTAAAGTCTTTAATCTTTTTATGTTATTTAAACGCATCGTGTCTTTATCTAGAAGTTCCATTTCAATAAATTGTTGTTCTAACCAGCTGTCTCTAAGTTCCCTGATTTCATTACGTATATGGTCATCAAGTTCTTTGTATATTTGTGGGTTTACGTATTTGTGAGCTCTACGTTCATCCATTAGGTCTAGAATGTGGTTAGTTATCCATTCCTTCTTCTTCTTTTTCTTGCAGTAACCCAGCTGCTCCTTAGATGTTTTGACTAATATTAGTTTCAGGGTATCCCATTTTTCTTTAATACTACTTTCACTTGAGTTAGATTGTTTGAGTAACTCACTATTTTTATTTTTTTGTTAAGGATATTCCGTGTATCTGTTTTAATTTCTGGGCTATCTAATTTTTGAATATCAATTTTTCTTGTAACAGGGTTGGACTTTTTGACAGCTTTAAGTTTAAGTCTGAATTTTGCTACCACCGGATTGTGATCTGATCCAATATCGGCACCTGGGTATGTTTTTACATTAACGATTGTGTTCCTAAATCTCGAGTTAGTCATTATGTAATCAATTTGGTTTCTAACTATTTTATCAAATGTGTGTTGCGGTGATGTCCAAGTGTAAAGTCTCCGAGGAGGGTGTTCAAACCAAGTGTTTGTTAGGACTAGATCTTTCTCCGTGCAGAATTGCAACAGTCTATCACCACGTTCGTTCCGCTCTCCTAAACCATAATGACCAACAACTTTGCCCACTGCTCCTTGACCAATCTTAGCATTCAGGTCGCCTAGTACCACATTGATGTCTTGCGGTTTGATCGCTTCCATAACATGCTCCACATCTCTATAAAAGTTCTCTATTTCATCTCTGTGGTATATCTGAGCAGTAGGTGCGTACACTTGAATTATGTTCATTTTGAATGGTACTGTATTCAACTGAATCATCATGCATCTATCAGAATATGGAATTGACATTGCATACATATCGATTGAAGATTTTGTCGACTAAGATGCCCACTCCATGAAAATGGTCTTTATCGCTTTCTGGTTTGCCCGAATAGTAAAGCACTGCGTCGTCCTTCTAAAATTTTCCATTGTCACGCCATCTAACTTCACTCAATCCCAGGATATTCAGCTTCAGCCGTTTCATTTCTAGTATCGTATTTTCCAGTTTACCTGCTCTGATAAGGCTTCTAACGTTCCAGGTGGCAATTCTTGTGATTTCTTTCTTCTTGTGTAGTTTTATTCCTATTGGGGCTTCTCGTAGTTCTTCTCCGGTAGCATTTCACATCAAGGGACCCGGTAACCCGTTGACGCCGGTTGTCTCCCGGATTGTATGACCGCACTCGCTCTGTATTTGGACTTTTCATTTTGGATAGTTTTTTCTTAGGGCAATTGCTCGTTGCAGTAGGGCCCCTCTTCCTTCTGCAGTGCGCATTTTTGAGGTTATTTGATCCTCAAGGCTGGCTAAACCATTTGGTCTCCGCTACCCTTCGGCGCGTGCAGGTGAGGTTGACATTTGGGTTGGAAAAAGATGTTGTGACTCCGTTCTCCCCATGCTCCCCATTGATGCGTAATTGCATCCCCATGAATGCGTAATTGATGAAAATTAATGTTACTTCTACTATACGACTATGTAATAAATACAGGGTGTATACCCAAAATAAACGTGCCTGACTGACACTGGAGTTGCTTAGCTATAGCCTCTAAGCATATTTTTTAGAATATACTTACCCATAAAATAAGAATAACATGGCTTTAATAAAAGTCTCATGGTTTGGAAGATAATGCAACTATTTTGTATTTTTCTTGTATGAAGAATACAAGAAAGTGACATTTAGTGATACTTTTTCTAGTGTAAACGAGTGGCATTAATAAAAAACGCACAATAGCTTAAGCACACAGTTTTATTCGCCGAATCACACACTTACAAAGAATAATGATTATAGTTACTCAAACTGGCAGAGTTTCAGCTTACTCAGTGGCTGCTGTGTACAAGTCGGCTAGACTGAGCTGTCCGTCGCTTATAAAGGCTTTCCGCCTCCATTATAGGTACATTGGCGGTGGGGAAAGGTGGCAAGCGGTGGCTTTGTGTTGGCTGGCTGTGCGGTGGCTATGGCTGGCTTTGGCTGGCTTGGGTGGCTTGGGTGGCTTGACTGGGTTAGGCTGGCTTTGGCTGATTGTTGTTCATGTTATTTGATTTCAAGGTGGCTAATAAGGATAAGCTATCTTGAGCGACAGTTTGGCATGCCTTTTTTGCACAAAAAGTGGCATTATATTCCAAACCAAAAGACTGTTTTAAGTTAATCTATAAGGTCTATAGCTAAGCTATCACAAGTGTCAGACTGGCACGCTCTTTTTGGGACACCGTGTATAATTAGCACATAAGACTGTTTTTTTTTGCAAAATCTGCCTTATTACGACTGCATAAGATGCCACAGTTTTTGCGATAGTAAATCTCGCACATAAAAATTCAACGACTTTTTTCTGGGTGGGTTCGGAATAGTGCGCGGTAACGGTAGACAAAAAAGCTGCAGATGGTGCTAACAGTATGAACATCGGAATGGATTGATCTCATCCGGGACATATCCTACTAGAGGCGAAGTAAAAACTATTTTACTCCGAAACTTTATCTGTGCTGACAACCGCAATAGAAGGTGTCAGTTCTGTCAAAACCGTATGTCAAAAACCAATTGATCTGTGTGGTATGTCAACGTGAATACTTGAATTGTTACGAAAAAATGAGATTTGAGAAATAATTAACATAATGTCGTATCTTTCTATACTGTGTTGTAAGAAAAAAAGCAAAACTTCGAATTTTAAAACGGATGTGATGTCATTTCATAGGTAAGTAATAGTAATTTTGCAATTTTTAAAAGTTCATAAAATTTTCCGGCGGCTCAAGATAAATCGGTCAAGCGTACTGACGTTTAAGTCTCGTCTTGCTCCCACTAAGTGGGTAGCACATAATGTCATCTCATTCTATTCGTTAACACTCGTTACTAGTGGTGCGCTGAATTGGTTATACGACTTAACGACATTTATGTGCACAGTTTACATTACACAATAATTATTTTAGTACTTTGGCAGCACGGAGGTATAGTGATATAATCGATAACACAAATATTTACATTCGCGCACTAGAATAAATACCTATGCAAAAATGACATTAACCTACCTATACCGAGGAAGGTTTTGTTAGAATTATTGATTTTCTTGCGAATAACAAAACGCTGACACTTGACATGACGTTTGATAGTTTTCTTGGTTTAATGGATTATAATTAATTATGAACAATGAGATGCATAGTGAAAGCAAAGAGTATGGATGTTTGCGTGTGTGAATATTTGTGTATCGATTCTATTACTGTAAGGTGCGTGACGATAATAAAGGTGATGAATGGTTGTAATGAGAAGCAAATGAGGAATTGGAGCCGTCAAATAGATAGAAAATCTTTATGGCAAACCATACCAATAAAAGAAATAAGGCAATTTACACAGAAACATGTATAATGTAAATGGTTTTATTGTTAAAACGACCCCTTCCAGTCAACTTTGGGGTAGGTATTTATCATTCACACTAAGTGACTATGAAGTAGATAATGGTATAATTTCGTGTGCGAGTTCCATCGAGGACATATCCCACTAGAGGGGAAATGGCATTAATTTTGTTCCAGAAAAATTCCGCCAAATCCGAAAGATTCCGAATGAACCGACTGAATGTCAAACACCGTATTAGTGATGGTCAAAAATAAATTAGTATCGATAGTGGATGTTATTGTTTAATTTAATGGGAACAATATTTTATTACACCTAAGGTTAAACTTTTCACTAATGTGCAATATCCTAAATATAATATCTGATTCTTGTTCCTAAGAAATTTAAGTTAGTCATCAAATTAACCATTTAAAGTATGAATCATCAAAATTGTTATCAATCTATCCCTATTCCCCTTGGTCACGCCATCACGCGTGAACGGCTGGACCGATTTTACTAATTCTTTTTTTGTTGTTTGTTATTGTCAGAAGAAGGTTCTTATGAAAGAAAAAAATAAGAAAATTGCGCGGAAAATTATTAAATTCAGGAATACTTAACCACCATATAAAATTATTTCTAATCAAATCTTAGCGCTTTGGACGTTAAAACATTTTGAATGTAATCTTATGACGTTCGACCACTGACCTCTATAATACAAGTACGCTGGACTGCATACTGTCAACCTAACAATGAAGCCATTTAATTATCGCAATTTTGGCGCTGACGGCTATAGTGAGCGTGTGGTGACCATCCACGAAACTAATTCGACATAAACATATGGTAGTTACTCTATCTTAGTTTCCTGTACACTCGGTGGGGACGCTTTGATTTGGCACAAAATTATGTGTTATTTCTTAGAGAATGTTTAGTCCAGCGTGCTTGTACTATAGAGGTCAGTGCGTTCGACATATAATTGACAGATATCGTCAAAGAGGATTTAAAAAAACTTAATAACAGGACAAAGTCTGTCGGGTCAGCTAGTATATAATAAAAAATAAAATAAACTTGTTAATTTGTTTGTAAAACAAATTAACTTCCATAATAACTTGCAAATAAATTGCTTAAATTATAAAAACATGAATTTAAAAGCCAAGCACAGAGAAATTACATTGAAATCTAAATACAGTAAGTATTTTTATTAAAATGCGTTTATTGTTTTCTAATTTATATAAATTAAGAATAAGGCTCATACTTTATATACGACAGGGAACAAGTTTCTTAAAATCATGTTTTCCGATATATATCTACCTATTTACCTAAGAACAGAGGCATCACTTTCAAAGTTTTAAAGCCCGGACAAGGTTTTTTTTAAAAAAAAACAGGCTGAGTGCGAACTCGCACACGAAATTATACCATTATCTACTTCATAGTCACTTAGTCACTTCAGGTTTTTCAGTGAATGAGAATGTAGGTAAATACGGTAGGTATTTTGTCTGGAAGGGATTGTTTTAATAATAAAACCACCTACATTATACATCTTTCTGTGTAAATTGCCTTATTTCTTTTATTGGTATGGTGTGCCATAAAGATTTTCTATCTATTTGAAGGCTCCAATGCCTCATTTGCTTCTCATTACATCCATTCATCACCTTTACTATCGTCACACACCTTACAGTAATAGAATCGATACACATATATATTTACTCACGCAAACATCCATACTCTTTGCTTTCACTACGCATCTCATTGTTCATAATCCATTAAACCAAGAAAACTATCAAACGTCATGTCAAGTGTCAGCGTTTTGTTATTTGCAAGAAAATCAATAATTCTAACAAAACCTTCCTCGGTATAGGTAGGTTAATGTCATTTTTGCATAGGTATTTATTCTAGTGCGCGAATGTAAATATTTGTGTTATCGATTATATCACTATACCTCCGTGCTGCCAAAGTACTAAAATAATTATTGTGTAATGTAAACTGTGCACATAAATGTCGTTAAGTCGTATAACCAATTCAGCGCAACACTAGTAACGAGTGTTAACAAATATAATGAGATGACATTATGTGCTAACCACTTAGTGGGAGCAAGATGAGACTTAAACGTCAGTACGCTTGACCGATTTATCTTGAGCCGTAGGAAAATTTTATGAACTTTCTAAAATTGCATAATTACTATTACTTACCGATGAAATGACATCACATCCGTTTTAAAATTCGATGTTTTGCTTTTTTTCTTACAACACAGTATAGAACAATACGACATTATGTTAATTATTTCTCAAATCTCATTTTTTCGTAACAATAAAAGTATTCACGTTGACATACCACACAGATCAATTGGTTTTTGACATACGGTTTTGACAGAACTGACACCTTCTATTGCGGTTGTTAGAGCAGATAAAGTTTCGGAGTAAAATAGTTTTTACTTCGTCTCTAGTAGGATATGTCCTCGATGATTGATCTTTAAGCTATATCATTCGATTTGACTTGCGCGTAGCACCAAAAAAGAAGAGGAGCTATGACGTCATATTTTGTATAGGAAAAAAGTTCTAAAACGTGTGTAGTACATAGGCACTACACACGTTTTGGAACTTTTTAAGTAAGGCATTCACATTATAAAGATAATGTCACAATAATTTATTTTCAACAAACTTGCTCGTAAAGTGAGCCTTATTACATCGTTCTTAGAGCCATAAACCGAACTATAACCCACGCGTGCATAATAATATTACGCACTAGTGCCAGGGGGCCTGTGTATCTTCCCGCGTAGGTAGCAAAAACGTACCTACGCGCGGCGACCCCTAGGTAAGGGCTTAAACAACTTGGGTGTCGCTAGCCGGCAGCGACACGCTCCCGCGTTTTATTTACCGGCGGTGCGCGACACTAGGTTGCTGGTTGGACGAGCGTGAATAAAGTCCTAGAAAGTATTTTTTTTTGTCTTCACTCTGCTTGCAATCTGTCTAGTAGGAAAACTATTTTATTTCGGATGAAAGAACTTTTGTCAACAGTAGGGCTCAAAATTAACGAAACCAAAACGAAAATTCCTGTTCGTGATCCATCGATTGAATCAAGACAATCCCAGTTCTTCACAGTAGCAATTTATATAAACATCAAACCAGTAAATGAAATCAAGTACCTCGGCACTTACATTACAGCAGAAAAGACACAATAAAAACTAGATACAAGCTAAAAATTCCAAAATACTTATTCCGTTTGTAAAGAAGACAGGAATTCAGTGGCAGCTAGCCAGACTACAAAATGATAATAGGGCCTACAATGAAATACGGGCTGAAGCCAGCCGCAATAACAAAAGCAAACAGATCCATGCTCAAAAATCTACCAAAAAAAAAAGGTAAGTCAACTTCTAAAGGGCATGACCATCACAGCGCGAATCAAATTCACGAGACTTTGATTTTACGGGCACATCTTACGGCGAACACGTCTATCACATTCTTCACAGTGCAAGAAAATTTAAGGCACGGCGATTAAAAGTTGGTAGACCAATAAATACATCGCAAGATTCCTTAGCGCAAGACCTCAATTACTACAACAGAACTAGCGAAGAGTGGATTGAAGCGGCAAAAAACAAATCAGAACCAAGAAAAGCAGCACAAGAAATATTTGACTTAGCAGGTACCGACAGCGAATCTGATTTCAGCGCCACGTCATAAACAAAGAAATGATCAAGCCCGATCCGAAACATACAACATGAAAAAAGAAGCCCGGGAAGCTCCTACACTAAACACCTAAGGCCAGACGCCCATCTCACCAACGCTCATTCCTAATACTGATACCCGTCTTTACCTATATTCCTATACCAAGCTTAAGATGCATATCTAGTTGGTTGTGGCCGACGGGCTTCGGCTAGTCGGTCTTCTTTTTCATCCCAGAGTGTGTCTTTCTCCAAAAATTGTGCTATTCGGTGTGCCGGTTTTACCGGATCAGGCTTTGATCCTGGCTGAGTAGTACCTTGTATCGTATCGTATCGTATCGTGATGCAGCCTGTCATTGGTTACGAACCATGGTGCCTTAGTTATCATTCGCAGCATTTTTGATTGGAATCTCTGGAGGATCTCTATGTTTGAGTTGGCAGCTGTGCCCCATAATTGTACACCGTAGGTCCACATAGGCTTTATAATGCATTTGTAGAGCAAAAGTTTATTTTCCAAGGACAGCTGTGACTCTCTTCTAAGCATCCAGTACATCTTGCGTACCCTTTGGCCCATTGCTAGCCTCTTGGTAAATATATGTTTTCTCCAAGTAAGTCGTTTGTCTATATACATTCCCAAGTATTTCGCCTCATCGGCCTGAGGGACTTGGACTTGATTTAGAGAGACCGGTGGGCATGTGCCCCTTCGATTAGTAAAAGTCACGTGCACTGATTCAGTTTCGTTTGCCTTGATACGCCAGTCTCTGAGCCAGCCTGCGATTCCATTCAAGCTATTTTGCAACTTTTGAGATGCCACATCCGGCGATGTGGCGTCCTAGAAAGATGCGCTAGATGGCGTAAGTAGCTTCTTGTGGCAGTCAACCCTATCGCGTTGCGTGATAGTACGTCACTGAATAGGTTTAGTGTACTATGAATCATATTCCAGAGTTATAAGAATGAAATTATCTTGCAATGTTTTTTCGTAGGTGTATTGTGTATAACTGAATTACACCATATCGTTGACAACATTGAGTAGATATTTCTTTGAATTTCATTGCAAAGTCATACTTCTGTACGTAGTACTAGTACTTATTCTGTACTAGTGCGTAATAGATTTATAAAGTTAAGTTAGTAGGTACCTAACTGGAAATTATATGTGAGTAAACAGCGCATTTTCAATTTATCCGGGTAATACCATTTTTTCGTTACAACAACACAGGTTACATAATACAACAAAGAGATTAATTTTATGCCGCCGAAAATCCATTATTGGAACAATTAATTGTGTTCCTAATTAAGAGAAAACATTTATTGTTATCAAATTATTTACAATTCGCAATAATTCGTTACAAAATACTTGCATTTTATAACTAAAATTACAATTTTGAAGTAGGCTGTATGGCTATATGTAATCAACCACCATACATTTGGCACGTTAAAAAAAACTTGGGCGCCCTTTGCCATAGTTTTCGTATTTTATTTGCTATCGCATTTGTTGATGTGTGGTATATAATTGTAAAAATGACAAGTTTTACTACAGAAGATGAACAGTTAATAGATTTTTAACCCAGCCAGAAATGCTGAATGCAGCACAATGTGCAAACGAAAGCCTAATCTAGTGAAAACCAACAACCCAATATCGTTTTGAAAATTATACATTCACCAAGTGTTTTAATAATTAAACGATTTATGCAATACTTGTTTGTTTTATCCTAGTGTGTTGAAAAAGTTCGTATGAAACTCGTGAGCAACTTGCTCAATAGACAGTCGGCTGATTTACGCCCTCGCCTACAGCTCGGGCTGCAACTGCAACCCACAGCCTCGTGTATTAATGAGCAACTTTACTCACTTGTTTCATAATGTACTACACTTCTGGACACATCTATTGGCCCACCTTAGAGTTTAGGTTTCGATGGCCCCTACCGAAATATGATTGCTAGATTGAACAAAAACTGTTGATGCAGTTTTAAACCTGATACATTTTACCATCTTTTTCGATCGTATTGTTTTAAATTTGAATTCAGAATACCATACGACATGGAGCTACGCCTAACAAGTCGGATATGCGCCTTGTTAAAGGCAATTGATTTTTGAATAAAAAACATGTTTTATTAAATAAATGTTTAATTTAATAACGCGTGTTGCCTCCATGGGCATCTACCACAGCTCTCATACAATTAGGCATAGAGTTTATCAACCGCTCTATGAAATTTTGAGGGATCATCTCCCATTCCTCTTCTATGGCAGTTTTCAACTCCTGCATCGTCTGGGCAACTGGCTGACGAGCCCTAACACGTCTTTTTAGTTCGTCCCACATGTGCTCATGGGGTTCATGTCTGGGCTTCTGGCTGGCCAGTCCATAACTGTGATGTTCACATCCCGAAGATATTCCCTGACGATGCCGGCCGCATGGGCTATTGCATTTTCATGCATAAAAAGGAAATTTGGACCCACATAGTCCGCGTATGGTATCACGTGAGGTTCTAAGCACTCACGAATGTACTTTTCAGCATTTAATGTTGGCAGCCGTGGTCCTGTAACAACCTCAAGTTGAGTTTTGCCGCTCGCGGATATACCGCCCCAGACAGTCCATGAGCCACCGCCATAAGCAACCCTCTCTTCAAAGCAGCATTGTGCGAAACGCTCTCCCTTACGTCGGTAGACCTTCTTCCTTCCATTATTGCCATGTAACACAATTTTAGACTCATCAGAAAAGAGTACACGGCTCCAATCTTGCTGTGTCCAATTTAAATGACTGCGTGCGAAATGGAGGCGCGCTGTTCGGTGGGCTCGCGTTAGTTTGGGCCCATTAGCTGGCTTGTGGTATATGGTACCAACCATATCGCGTTCTTTTAACCTTCTCCGAACAGTTCGAGCGCTCATAGATATTCCGTGGAAGTCGCGAAGTTGGTTTTGCATCTCAATGGAGGTAAGGTGACGATTTCTCAAGCTGGTCGTCACGATGAATCGATCCTGCCTTTCAGTTGTGACCCGAGATCGTGGCCTTCCTTGGCGACGAACAAAGCCGCCAGTCTCTAGGTACCTCCGATAAACATTTCGGACCGCAGATCGACTTAAATTAAGTTGAGCACTCACGTTTCTTTGGATGTGTCCGGCCTGAATAAGTGCCACAGCTAGGGCGGCGACTTCAGGTGAAGTATCCATAGATTATTGATAGAACCTCACCTTAATGTTAAGAATAAGTCATGTTTGTCGCAAAACCAAAGATATCAATCACTTTTTCAAGAATTTAATCCAAGTAAATCAATAAAACCAAGTTTTCTTAGTATTCGATTGTTTGGTATCAACAAACAGGCTCCAAATTGTCTTTTGTTTCTTTAAATTCTGTGTTCGAAATTCAAAAAAAGACTATTGAATGAAATTGTGAATGTGCCAGGTTCAAAACTGCATAAAAACTTTTTGCTCGACCTAATATACAATTTTAGCTAGGACCAAACGAAACTGAAAATACAAGGTGGGCCAATAGATGTGTCCAGAAGTGTATTATTAAAGCTTTATTGCAAAACTTAAACTTTTGTACGTTTGAGTACAGGGTACGGTCAAAAATACGGTATGGTCATCCGGAGAAGAGAGAAATAGGATTGCATAAATTCCCAAGAAGCTGAATTTTTACGTGAACTTTAGGAAGAACACCATTATAATGAAATTGTAAAAAGTCCCTATCGATTCTTGTGTGCAAAAGTTTTTATGCATTGTCAAAGTTTTCAAAAATGACATACTTGGATTTTTATGACTAACAGTTTGTTTTTTTACCATATTAAAACTAAAAATATCATAGTATAATAAGCTCAATTCAAATGCGCCCTGTCTAAGATTACATTTAGGTTCAGTCTCTATAACTGGTAACTAAACTATAATAGTAATGAACAACTTATTAATAAAAATTAAGATAAATTCTTTAAAAAAAGAAAAACAAAAATTATAACATAACAAACATAAAAAACAAACTAAAACAATATTACTTGTCATTAGTTTTATCAACTAATTAACTATAAATATTAAATGAAAATTGTTGCCCCGTGTGGATCCACAACAGCTCAAACGAGTTCTTCTTTCTTACCTTGCGTAGATAAGCGATGCGTTGATCGGTCGGACGGACGCGGAGCGCGCTTACAATTACCCTTACAAGCTACGTACCTACCTAATTATGTATTTGCATGCTATAAGTTGTAATAACGATTCCACTGAGTGACAGACGTCGAATCGCAGTGTGTGGTAAAACCAATGCTGGTTTATAATCACACTGGTATTAATGTACCTAGATTGTCTTTTTTTGTATGATTTTTAATAAATAAATAAAAAGGGTTCTTGTGGTAAGGTTCCCAGGATGCTGGCAGCATTACCACGCCAGTCAGTTCAGGTTCAGTTTCATTCTTTCTCTGTCAAACAAACGAAAAGAGACAGACTTTGATAATTTTGAACCGTTAAATTAAATGATGAGATTACTTACGTATTTTTTTTACAAGTTTTTGCGTGATTTTTTTTGTAACTTTAGTCGTCATCGAATGACATCCCTACTAAATTTTATATGGACTCTCTAGTTTCCTTAGCAACGGGCAGCTGTTTAGTCTGACGTTTTTAAATAAATATTGTCTGGGTAGTCTCTTTTAGGTACCTAGTATCTTATCGTTTGTTTGGCAAAGAAAGAGAGATACTGTACCTAAATTTAATCTAAGACAGGGCGCATTGAGCCCAGTGTCACGGTATATAGATATACAGTATTTTATCTTCATACTAGAGCACCCGTATCGACACACACATGCATACACGTCAGTTACACGGCCCGTTGAGCAGACTTGGGTAAACAAACCCACTATGTGCCACCACGCAGATAGATATCATTGAACAAATATACTTATAGGTGATATGAAACATGTATAAAATCTTCTTTATTTCGGATGACCGCTGTCAAAATTGAAACTGCCATATCTCGGTAAAACTACCCACCTTAGACTACTGGTGTGTAGGGACTTTGTAGGGCTCGACGACATCTTTATTTCGGATGACAGCTGTCAAAATTGAAACGGCAATAGCTCGGAAACTATCCACACGACTACTGGTGTGTAGGGACAAATCGTAGACTCGACGAGATCTTCATTTCGGACAGCTGTCAAAATTAAAACGGCCATATCTCGGAAACTACCAACCTCAGACTACTGGTGTGTAGGGACAAATCTTAGAGCTCGACGAGATATTCATTTCGGATGACAGCTGTCAAAATTAAAACGGCCATATCTCGGAAACTACCCACCTCAGACTACTGGTGTGTAGGGACAAATTTTAGGGCTCGTAGAGATCTATATTTCGGATGACAGTTGTCAAAATTGAAACGGAAATATCTCGGGAACTATCCACCTAAGACTACGGGTGTGTAGGGACAAATCGTAGGGCTCGACGAGATCTTTATATCGGATGACAGCTGTCAAAATTAAAACAGCCATAACTCGGAAACTACCTACCCTAGACAACTGGTGTACATGTTAAATTAAAAATTCTTTTCGCAAAATTTTTAATGCCTTCAAAGATTGCGGGAACTGCAGGGTCTGTGGATATTTTTCATACACATAGGATTTAAATATATTTTTAATGCTTAATGATGTGTAGGATCAAACTCGTAAATTGTACCTGGTCTCATCGAACAGACAATGTAAAAACGGGCCCGTTTAACTAGGAGTCCACTGTCCGTCTGTCTGTCTGTCACCAGGCTGTATCTCATGACCCGCAATAGCTAGACAGTTTTCACATTACATAATTGAACTATGAAAACAGCTTATATTACGTAGGATATAGAGGTGTTCTCATCGAGGACATATCCTACTAGGGGCGAAGTAAAAACAATTTTCTCCGAAACTTTATCTGTGCTGACAACCGCAATAGAAGATGTCAGTTCTGTCAAAACCGTATGTCAAAAACCAATTGATCTGTGTGGTATGTCAACGTGAATACTTTAATTGTTATGAAAAAATGAGATTTGAGAAATAATTAACATAATGTCGTATTGTTCCATACTGTCACAGATATTATAATACATGAGTACAGATGCCTCATCACCCATATGAAAACGGGGCCGCCGTAACTCGTGGGGCCGTACGGGCAAAATCGTACTGCTATATTCATGCAAATGGTGGCGCTAGCTAGCTAGCAATTTTGCGCCCCTATATTACTCTCGGACGTGCTTATAATAGCAAGTTGTTGGATGCTTTGTTAGCAAACGAACTCTCACCTAGTACTGTCATATTTTTCAAAAGATGGCGCTTTGGCGAAGAAAAAAAAAATACAAAATCTATTACATTAAACAAAAACATTTATATTTACACCATAATCATTATGAATATGAATTAGGTAAGCATTAATGAAATTAATAGGAAAAGTAAAAAAATAATAATAGGAAAAGAAAAAAAAACACTTCGAGCATATTCACTGTCTGAGCTTGCCGAAACAAAAATATGAGCATTATAATATCTGTGTTATGAGTGAGAGAACTGATGTGTAAGCGAGACGGATAATATCCTGCCTCAATAATCCTGCAGTTTATGATTTAAGTACCTACGAGCGAGAGTTGTTTTTAGAGAAAGAAACACAGTCGCAAGTCAGACTCTTTACTTAATGTAGAGAAATGAAATCGCCTTTATTTCTTACGTAATAAAGCTATTTTCATGGTTCCAATGTATAACTTGACGTGCTACGAACTGTGACATTTTTAAGACAGTTTTTTCGGTTCTTTTGTTAAGGAATGCAATTATTTGAGTACATTTACCGACACTACCAGACAATATTTTTTTTCTATTATTATTTCAATCCTCCGGGCGTTGAGTGTCCGTGAACGAATTACAAAAATGTAAGAAGGTACTGTAGGCTATAGGTACTCACATAATAAAAATAGAAAACATTTATTTGGCACAGCACACAAGAAAAAAAAAACAACTGACAAAAATAATAACTGTTTCTGTTCATGCAACAAATGCGGACCATATTAAGTACTTAGCTACCTACTTAGGTCGATACAGAAGACAGCACGTCAAGCAAAATACTGCAGCATCTTATGCAGTTGTAATCGAGTATAGATCGGAACGGAAATTCTTAATCTGATGTGCTGGCCACTATACATTAAATTGAAAATTTTAAGTGTGCTTCAAAAGGCGCGCGGGCACAGCCTGTTCCCGTGCAGGACACAGGGTCTAAGTACCCACTAATTACAATGAACAAAAATATTTATTGTTGAATTAGGTAAGTGGTAAAAAAAATGGAACGCACAGGCATCAGAGGGTTCTAAAAAAGTTATCGAAAAGTACATTAAGCACACTTTTGAAAATGACGAAGATTTCGAATCGGCTTTTATCTGATTTATGTCTCTTAATAAAATAACTATCGGCTGCGCGCTGCGCTACGCCGACTATCGACCACCTAAGCGAAAAATATCAATCGATTTATGCAATAATAGGTGAGTTCTAGTTTCTAGGGTGAAATTACACAACTAGCAAAACACCTGCGCCGTCTATACACCTGCTTTTCTCGCCAAATATCCTGTCTGCAATGTGGTACCATTTTATTCCGTCAGAGGTGCTAGACATGATTCATTAAATTGAAATTCCAGGAAATTTTACATAATATTATGTTTTCTGTATTTTAGGGGCTGTACAAAATTTTGTTTTGATATTTTGAGGGCCTATTTCCTTGTTATTTTAAGTTTATAAAGAACATTAATAACCAGATGATACACGTGTCGCCATCTAGTGAAAATTTTTGAAATCGAAATTTTTTTCTTCGTGATCAGACCCCGTGGTACAGTGTTGTGAGAAAAAAAGCAAAACATCGAATTTTAAAACGGATGGGATGTCATTTCATCGGTAAGTAATAGTAATTATGCAATTATGAAAAGTTCATAATTTTTTTCTACGGCTCAAGATAAATCGGGCAAATGTACTGACGTTTAAGTCTCATCTTGCTCCCACTAAGTGGGTAGCACATAATGTCATCTCATTCTATTCGTTAGCACTCGTTACTAGTGTTGCGCTGAATTTGTTATACGACTTATCGACATTTACGTGCACAGTCTACATTACAAAATAATTATTCTAGTACATTGGCAGCACGGAGGTATAGTGATATAATCGATATCACAAATATTTATACTTGCGCACTCAAATCAATACCTAAGCAGAAATGTCATTAACCTACTTATACCGAGGAAGGTTTTGGTAGAATTATTGATTTTTTTGCGAATAACAAAACGCTGAAACTTGACATGATGATGACGTTTGATAGTTTTCTCGGTTTAATGGATTACGAACAATGAGATGCGTAGTGAAAGCAAAGAGTATGGATGTTTGCGTGTGTAGATATGTGAGTATCGATCTATTACTGTAAGGTGTGTGACGATAATGTGACTGTAAGGTGATGAATGGATGTAATAAGAAGCGAATAAGGAATTGGAGCCTTCAAATAGATAAAAAATATTTATGGCAAACCATACCAATAAAAGAAATAAGGCAATTGATACAGTAAGATGTATAATGTAGGCGGTTTTATTAAAACGATCCCTTCCAGACAACTTTGGGGTAGGTAAAGAAACATTTTCATTCACAGAAAGTCCTAAAGTGTCTAAAATAAAGTAGATATGGTAGAAGAAATTCTCTAAAGTGACTAAGATGAAGTAGATATGGTACGGAACCGTTCTTGCGCGAGTTCCCACCTTTTTTATTTTTCCAAAAAAAAACCTTGTGCGGGCTTTAAAACTTTAAAAGTAATGCCTCTGTGCTTAGGTAAATTGGTAGATATATATCGGAAAACATGATTTTAAGAAACTTGTTTCCTGTCGTCGTAATTATGAGCCTTATTTTCAATGTTTAGAAATTAGAAAACAATAAATGCATTCTAATAAAAATACTTAAGTACTGTATTTAGATTCCAATGTGACTTCTCTGTGTTTGGTTTATAAATTCATATTTTTTATAATTTAAGCAATTTATTTGTAAGTTTTTATAGAAGTAAATTTGTTTTACAAACAAAACTTAATTTTTTTATTATATACTAGCTGACCCGACAGACTTTGTCCTGTTCTTTAGTTTTTTTAATCCTCTTTGACGATATCTGTCAATTCGATGTCGAACGCATTGACCTCTATAGTACAAGTTCGCTGGACGAAACATTCTCTAAGAAATGTCAGATAATTTTTGTGCCGAATCAAAGCGCCCCCACCGAGGTACAGGGAGTGTACAGGGAACTACAATAGAGTAACTTCCATATGTTTTTGTCAATTCTCATTATTTCCGTGGATGGTCACCACCACGCTCACTACAGCCGTCAGCGCCAAAATGGCGATAATCAAATGGCTTCATTGTTAGGTTGACAGTATGCAGTCCAGCGTACTTGTATTATAGAGGTCAGTGGTCGAACGTCATAAGGTTACATTCAAAATGTTTTAACGTCCAAAGCGCTAAGGTTTGATTAGAAATAATTTTATATGGTGGTTAAGTATTCCTGAATTTTATAATTTTCCGCGCAATTTTCTTATTTTTTTCTTTTATAAGAACCTTCTCCTGACAATAACAAACAACAAAAAGACAATTAGTGAAATCGGTCCAGCCGTTCACGCGTGATGGCGTGACCAAGGGAAATAGGGATAGATTGATAACAATTTTGATGATTCATACTTTAGAGTTCGTTGTGGTTAATTTGATGACTAACTTAAATTTCTTAGAAACAAGAATCAGATATTGCACATTAGTGAAAAGTTTAACCTTAGGTGTAATAAAATATTGTTCCCATTAAATAAAACAATAACATTTAAAATGTTCATATTGTCCAAAGCGCTAAGGTTTGAATATAAATAATTTTATATGGTGGTCAAGTATTCTTAAATTTAATAATTTTCCGGGCAATTTTCTTAATTTAGTTCTTTCATAAGAACCTTCAACAACAAAAAGAATTAGTGAATTCGGTCCACCAAGGGAAATAGGGATTAATTGATGTAGTAGATTGATAACAATATTGATAATTCATACTTTAAAGTTCGTTTTAGTTAATTTGATGACTAACTTTAATTTCTGAACAAGAATATTAAATTTAGGATATTGCACATTAGTGAAAAGTTTATCCTTGGGTGTAATAAAATATTGTTCCCATTAAAATTAAACAATAACATCGACTATCGATACTAATTTCTTATTGACCATCACTAATACGGTGTTTGACATTGAGTCGGTTCATCCGGAACCTTTCGGATTTGGCGGAATTTTTCTGGAACAAAATTAATAACATTTCTCCTCTAGTAGGATATGTCCTCGATGGGTGGTCTTAAGGTCAAAGTAGGGTAGTCTGATATACTGTGCTGTTTATAGACAATAAACTTATTATTATATTTGATATGATAAATAATCTTTAATAAAAATATGACTCCTTTCTAAACCTAAAACAATACACATATGAAGAATAAAAATCTAGTCATTTTTTACTTTTTGTGTACCAACCCTAGCGCTCCACCCATCCGTAGGTTCTAATTTCAAAAATACGGCTGAGTCACACTACTGTTCTGAAAACAAATCTTTCTATTGTGCCAGTGTCTAATGTGATATAGGTACGAAACCCTTCGTGCGCAAGTCCGACTCGCACTTGGCCGGTTTCCTTTTAATGTTTTATACAAGTTAAAAAAGATAATTGTATTAAGTATATTTCTTAATAAGTGTGTCCAATTTTTTTCTATAATAATATTACAATAAATAGTAATAACCGAGCAAAGCTAGATCGCCCAGGTAATTAATGATATAAAAAACAATTATTGGTGTCTTACATATAACCCTGTATATGTATATAATTATGTATAGATTTACATACTGTTTAATCAGGTGATGAAGAGTGAGACTAATTTGTACTTATGCTAGTAAAAGAGGATGATGAGGTAAAAAATCCATTTTTAAAATCAGTTTTCTTTTTGTTCAGAAGTATTCGACAATGACTACTGATAAACCACGTAATTGGGCACCAAATTGGGCATAAGCACTCTATCTTTAACTAAAGCTTCCAACATGGACAGCAGTAGGCAGGTTAATGTGATTCGAAATCTTTAGTATTACGTATTACACATACTTTGAGAAAGTTTTTGATCGGGTGGATCATGTCATACTTCTACGCAAGCTGTTTGTGCTCGGTGGTAACTTATTGCGATTGAGGGATTCATACCAAAAAATCGCTCACAAGCAGTGACTGTTGGCGGCTTTTGCTCAAATTTTACTAAAATACCCTCGGGGGTTCCTCAAGGTTCCATTTTGGGACCACTTCTCTACGCTGTATAACTTTATGACGCGGGCGAGTGCAAATTTCTCATGTATGCTGACGAAAAATATAACGCACGCTACACTACCCGATGTGCCCCGGTCTTCTCAATAATAGAAGAATTAAGTATAAAACGGCTATTGCAGCAATGACGCATTATGTTATCTATCTGTAACCTAACTGCCGCCAGTAATCCAGTATGTGCGTTGATTCGTTTTTATCGCAAGTTTTGCAGATACAATGTGCATTTTCCACATTATCTGTGCTTCAGATGACCAGTTATCGGTATCCGCAGCAAAAAACTGTAAGTGGTAAGTACGTACTTCACCGAATAAAATATAGCTTTCTCATTTTGATGTTAAAGTAAGCTAGTAAGCTTAATAAAACCGTACAGAACTAAAATAATTTACTTACATCATTTAAATGTACAGCTGACCTAACTAACTTTATTGCCGATATGTCAACTGTTTCTGTTACCATTTCGGGGGGAGTGGTGCATAGCCATTTTAAACGACTTTGGATTTTGTTTAGTTCATAGCTAGTTACATAACACTAAAACCTCCGCAAGTTCTCTTACACCCGAAATTAAGAACAAGAACCTATACAACATTAAAGATTTAAGTCATTCTCGGTTATTTGGGTAGGTATCCATTGAACTCATAGAATTGATGACACTGCCAGCCGTAGCAACCCTGGACTGTAGGTACTAGGTAAGTACAAAAGATAGGTAGGCACGCAATAGCAGAGATTGATTTGAATTTTGGATTTCGGAATCTTTACTAATTTCGTTAGACTGCTTTTTAGGCGAGACTGAAGTTCGCTCAACTCTTGCTATTGTTAAAACAATAATAATAATTGCTTCTTGCTAATATTCTTGTTTTTAAGATGGAGACTCGTTTGACTTCGTGGTCGTGGGCGCAGGGTCTGCGGGCAGCGTGGTGGCGAACCGACTCACTGAGGACCCGAATGTGACAGTACTGCTGATAGAAGCCGGGGGGGATCCCTCCATTGAGTCTAATGTAAGATAATATATTTTCCACGTACTTTTCTTCTTCTCTTGTATGCTGTGATTCGTTTTAAGCACCGTTTCCTTCTGTTATAGTTGCCGGGATTAGCGACTTACTTAATTAATTCCAGTATCGACTGGAAACAATTGTCTATAAAAGATGAAAACGCATATCGATGCCTCAGAAACAATCAAATGCCGCTAACTCGTGGAAAAGTTCTAGGCGGCACTAGCAGTATAAACTTCATGTATTACGTAAGGGGAGACCCGTCGGACACTAATTCCTGGGCTGATATGCTTGATGACCAGTCTTGGAATTATGCCAACGTGCTGCCATATTTTATCAAGAGCGAAAGACTTGAAGAACCTTCTATCATTAATTCATACTACGGACAGTTTCATGGCACGAAGGGATACATAGGAGTCACCCGACCGCATCAGGAAATCACGACAAACTACTTGAAGGCTTTTGAAGAAATAGGCTACAAACAAATCCTAGATACTAATGGAAATTACACGATAGGCATGTGTGAACAAATGGTGACCGTGTCTGGTGGTCTTCGACAAAGCACTGCCAACGCATTTTTGTCAACAATCAAAGATCGTCCGAACCTATTTATTTTGAAAGAAACTTTAGCTGAAAAGATCGTAATTGATAAAAACCAAAGAGCAACAGGCGTCCAAGTTATTGATAAAGACCGAAATACGTTTGTTGTTAACGCAAGTAAGGAAGTCATAATATCGGCCGGAGCTATCAGCAGTCCACAGCTGCTGTTACTCTCTGGGATTGGTCCTAAAGAGCAATTAGAAAACTTAAATATAGACGTCGTAGCCGACCTTCCTGTGGGTCAAAACCTACAAAATCATTTTCCTGTCAATTTAATTTACAGGATGGGAAAAGCGAGTCCAACTCCGCCATTAAATCCTGGAAATTATTCTACACCATCCGTTTCTGGTTTTAGAGTGCTGAATGAATCTCAAAGTTATCCAGACTTCCAGGTCATAACGCAAGTATTAAATGTCGAAGCGATTATGATATTCTGTAATTTTGTGTTTTCTTACAATCAAGAGTTATGTGAATATTATTACCAAGAGCTTAAAGATTACGAAGTTTACATGTTAATGATATCAAAACTGAAGGCACGGTCTCGCGGAGTCGTTTCTCTCAATAGTGTCGATCCTTTTGACACGCCTTTGGTATTTCTTGATCCCTATGCTAATGAGGCGGATTTAGATGATGTGGTGATTTACGTGGAAGATGTTTCGCGGATTGTGAATACTACTTTCTTCAAGAGTGTGGATGCGAAATTGGTGCCTTTGCCGAATTGCGCTGAGTTTATGGAGGGAAGAAAGGAGTATTTTAGGTGTTACGCGCGGTGTGGTATTTTTAGCTTCTTGCACTACGGGGGGACGTGCGCGATGGGCGCGGTGGTGGACGCGCGGCTGCGCGTGCGCGGCGTGCGCGGGCTGCGCGTGGCGGACGCCAGCGTCATGCCCGTGCTAAGCAGCGGCAACACCAACGCGCCCACCATCATGATCGGGGAGAAAGCTGCCGATATGATTAAAGAAGACAATTCCATGCAGTAAACACAATAGTGGTTCTCGCTTGTACTCTTTTATTGATCTTGGCTTGGTTGTATGCTAAAATAAGTTGCATTTTATGTCCTAAATATGCTTCGATAGATAGACAAGACATTTGGCTTCAATCTCATCAGATGGTAAGCGCCACGACGAAGCGGCCGAGGATGGATCATTAATCATTGATGGATGGATTTACCGAAAACGACGAGTTTAGTTTTAAAACAATTAATATCAATCCCGTTATTTATAAAACCACAGTACAGCTACTGTAATTAATATTTAGTTCTATAATAAACATCTCTATTAAGTTCGTGCGTAGGTACGTGGCGACGGACCTGCACAAGCTTCCCCCTGTTACTTTGAACCAATGTCGACGTCACCAAGCTTCTGAAGGACATAATGACCTTGAAGCCTGACCGAGATGAAGCTCAGGCTAGATGTCTCGGATTCTACCATCTCTGGTCTGAATGCCGAATAATTAAGTATCTTTAAAAAATTGTTACTCTGTTAGTAGGTCGCCCGTAGCCGCTAACGTCAAGACGCTTCGCGGTACGCAAAGCACAGTTCTGAGTTGGCGTCGGCTGTTGCTGACCGCAGTGCCTTACCGCTACCCGCCTTCCTTCGCTCAAGCGGAGCCGATGACACGCACTGACACGAGCCCCTGACCCTTGCCTACGTAATCGCTGCTGCCACACCACCTCATCATCATCATCATTATCAGCCCCAGAACATCCACTGCTGAACCTAGGAATCCTCCATAGATTTCTAAAGTGATATGTTACAAGCGACCTGTATCCAGTGCGTTCCCGCGACCTTTATTAGGTCATTTGTCCACTTTGCCCATCCACGCTCTATCCTACGCTTTTGATTAAATGGTCTCCAATCAAGAACCTTCTCCCGCAACGGCCACTTAGGCCTCCGCCTCGAATTTTGCGGGCAGCGGGGCGGCGGCGGTGGCGGCGCAGGAGCGGCAGGATCTTATGCGTAAAATCAAATGGACCGGTTCTCGAAAAGAGCGGCGCGGTTCTGCGGTGCCAGCCTCGCCCCCGCGCCGCCGCCGTAGTTTTTCGTGACTATCTAATGTTATTTCATCATAATGTATTCGCCAATGAAGTTATCTAAACTAAAAGACGAACTTCTGAAACGAAGATCAAAAGTATCTGGTAAAAAAACCGATCTTATTGCGAGGTAAACATTTGGGTGTTAATCCAGTTTAATTACTGTAAAATGTTTCATTTAATTGGTTGTTGAAATTGTTTTTGTTGTATTTGTGTTACAAATTAACTACATGGCAAGGTTTTTAATAAATATAATTAAAATAATAAAACACGTTTATGTTTGTTTTTTAGGTTACAATTCTACGATCGGAACCGCGATGATACCGGGAATTTTGGTGTTGTAGCTTCACAATCTAGTTATACGATAAATGTTCCCGATCCAAAAGCTTATCATGATTTAAATAGTTCTAGTAAACTACCTAAAGTAAATTAATTTTCTTCTTATTGCTGTATCCCAAGTTCTTTTTTAAAACTGGGTCTTTTGGAAATAAATGAACACCATTATTGTAACAACCTGGCACAGCACATAACGGCATTACGCTTTCGTAGATTGAAAACACAAAAAAAATATACTCAAAAAATCAACTTTTGTACTGGAATGACAGATAGCTTTGGCCGCATCAACAATGCGCCACCTACAGGGAGAATTTGGCAGTGTGGATCCCCATTTGTAATTTCAGCAATTTTTTGACGCATACGAGTATGCAGTGCGGGAGGAAAACGAGGTCGGAGAAGAAAGCCTGGAGGGGCATTAGAACATTAGTTTGAGACTTTGAGAAGTAGTATTAAGAATGAAATGATACGTGTGACTCGAAGTAATAACTTTCACTGTAGTTTACTTATGCAGATTTCAATTGAGTGGGGCAACTTGTATTGTGCAAACTGGAGTTGTTATTGTTGACACTGAATATAATTATTAATACTGAAGAAAAGGAATTTACTTCGTGCAATATGATCTGGTCCAACATGCGTGTCGAAGTGAGTGAATTAATGTTTATTTCAGAGCAAAATTTATTTATTTATCAAGATTACCAACAACTGATACATTATATCTTGGGTAGTAAGATAACAATTTTAATATTTGCTAAATGCAAAGTCAATTATAGGTAAACATAGCTTGCCTAGTATTTTAGAAAAAAGATCTTAAATTGAATAAGAAATGAAGACATTACGATCGTTTTCAACGTTTACAAATAAATTGCATCCTAGCTATACAAGATGCTGGAAAACCCACTGACTGTGACCCTTTACAAAGTGACTTTTCCTTATCACCTTGGTTTTAGGAAACACAATGAGCTAATTTTGACTAAAAATGATTTTCAAATGGATTCCTTCGTAAATCAGCTCCAGTAAAATCTTGTTGATTTAAAACTTGAGAAAAAGTTGATCGATTTGGAGGTACATACTTATTTTAAACTTTATTTCCAACCAAATACTTATTGTACAAAATGGGAAGCCATACGCCATGTAAGCCATGTTGCATTGCATTAGTCATATATATTTGGGCGAGGTAAAAAATAAAATTAAATGTGTTGCTTTACTTGCTTTTGAAAGTTTTGGTTTCCCATCGCCTCTCCGATATGCAGTATATCGGAGAGGCGATTAATCGTTAAACTTTATGGTGTGGTTAACAGTTTGGTGATACGTTTCTGCATTTTGAGAATACACGAAAAAATATAGCACAAGAAGCTAATTACCGATTGCAACCCTGACCTACTTCACATAAAGTAACTAGAAGTGTGCAGTGTGCCGCGACCACCGAATTACGCCGAACGTGCGCGAACGCAAAATAATGAGCTTGCAGAGAACACCGCCTCAGGCTATACTGACGAGCGGAAGCGGAAGCGGTAGCGGGTCAGTACCGAATTTAACTACGACTGGAGACGACCCGACGGTATACGTGAACATGAGAAAGCGAAAGGAGAGATGTGAGCAGGAAGAATATAAAAAAGATATTGAAAATCTTCGAGCTGATATATTGATATATTTCAAGGAAATCGCAAAAACACAAAATGAAAATTTAAACATTATTAGAGAAGAAATGCGAGATATAAAAGACGAAATCAAAGCAATTAAGTCAGTTACTGAAAATTTTACTCAGAAACTTGAACAAGTTAATGACGATATTAAAAATATTAAACTGAATGACACCATAACGCAAGAAAAAATCTGTCACTTAGAAAAAGAAATATCGCAAATAAAAGCAAACGGTAATACTAATACACTGACGGCTGACAAACCTCCTCTTCAGTGCGAAAACCTTATTCAAGAACTAAAAGACCGCTCTGATCGCGAAAAAAACATTATTTTAATAGGAATACCCGAGAAAAACGACAAGCACTTTAATGTTCAACGAGTCCACGATATAGAAGAATTTATGAAGTTAGCTACATCAGTAATCGAAGATTGTCCTAAGCCAGCAAAATCAATGCGACTAGGCAAGTATGTGCCAGGTAAAGATCGCCCGCTAAAAATATGTTTTAATAAAAATGACACACCCAAACTTCTGTTACATAATAGAGAAAAGTTTGCAGACACAGTCAAGATCTACTCTGATCAAACTCCATCGCAAAAACAGTATCTTCAATCAGTGAAAGATGAATTTAAAAAACGCGTCGATAGTGGTGAAAAGGACCTGAACATTAAATATATTAAAGGAATACCAACCATCATTAAAAATAAAATCAACCAAAAAACGGACTTCATCTTTATCACGAAATAAAAACCGTACAGAAAGAATAGATCATCACCTAGTGGAAAAATACGAAGATATCTCGTTCGTCCCATCGTGTCTCCGTTTTTTCTATGCAAATTTACAAAGTATACGCAATAAAAATAAGTTCGAAGAAATTAAATGTATTTTGAGAGCCATGCCAAGGACTACCCACCTATTGATATTAACGGAAACATGGTTTGTATCCGAGGGAGATGCTAAGATATATCAAATTCCTGAGTATAGACATGCATATAACTATAGAAAGTGTAAAAAAGGTGGCGGTGTTTCTATTTACGTGCATAATACAATCAATTTTGAAATAACAGAAGACCTTGTCGAAAACGGAAACCACTATTTATGGATAAATATAGGAAAACTATCATTAAATATTGGAGTTATATATAAACCTGATGGCGATGCTGACATGGAAAACTTTCTAAATATATATTCATCTCAATTGGAGCAACGAAAAAGAACTTTAGTCTTTGGCGATTTTAACATCGATTAACTCAAGAAAGATAAGTATATTAAAAATTACGTTGATGAGGTGAAAGAATCGGGATATGAAATCTGGAACAAAATTGATCCAACCTACTGTACACGAGAAACATCCAAAACAAAAACAATAATAGACCATATCAGCACTAATATTAAAAACCATACATTTAGTCTTTCTATAATAGAATCATCTTTATCCGACCATAAACACCTGTATCTCGAAGTTGGAAAAGAAGGACCAAGACATAATCCAAAAATATACTACACAGCATTGGACTACGACACGTTACACAAAAAAGTATCAGAGTCAATAGATGGCGCAGAGACCGATTACTTCAGTCTGGAAAATTGCATACTACGAAACGTCAATGATAGTAAAATACAAAAAAGTAAAACACTTAATCCTCCACAAAAAGATTGGATTAATAAGAACATTATCGATGCAATAAATAAAAGAAACTATCTATGTAAGGAAACGAAAAGTAACAAAAACGATGAAGAACTAAAGAAGCTATTTATGAAAGAACGAGAAAACGTCCAAGCTTTGATTAAGATGTATAAGGAAAATTATTATCATAAATTATTCCAAGACACTCATAACCAACCAAAGAAAATGTGGGAAGTCATTAATACCCTAGCTGCAAATAAAGTAAAAGAAAGCCCTGCTCCCCCAAAGCTGATGTCCGATTCCAAGTTAGTTACTGACGGCAACGAGGTATGTGATCTGTTTAACTTGTATTTTTCTTCGGTCGGTGCAGACCTAGCTAATAAAATACCTCAGAACTATCATAATGACATAGGTAACATCCTAATGTATGACCAAAATTACTCACATGACACATTACTAAATGAACTAAAGCCCTGTACTGTAGAGGAGGTAATTAAAATTATAGATAATTTGGATATTAATTCTAGTACTGGATTAGACGGAATCTCTACTAAGGCAATTAAATGCCTAAAAAATCTTATTGCAGAAAATTTAGTCAACTCAATAAACAAATGTTTTAGGCTCGGTATTTTTCCTGACTCTCTTAAGGTGGCCAAAGTGAGCCCTATATATAAATCAGGTTTTAGAACTGATCCTAGCAACTACAGGCCGATTTCAGTGCTACCCGTATTATCGAAGATATTCGAGAGATTATTATATAACTGACTTAACAGCTATTTAACGGAAAAAAAGTTTTTAATTGAAGAGCAGTACGGGTTTTGTTCAAAGTCTAGTACTCTGACAGCTGCAGTAGATTTGATAACGAAAATTAAAACTAGTATCGATGATTAAAAAATAGCATTAGGCATATTCATTGATTTAAAGAAAGCCTTTGATACAGTAAGTCACGAAAAACTTATATTAAAACTACGTAATATCGGTGTCAACGACACAGCACTAAAAATGTTTAAATCATATCTTCAAAACAGATGTCAGATTGTGAAGATAAATGACTTTGTAAGTAGCTCTCAGAAAATTACGTTCAGTATACCACAGGGTTCCATACTTGGCCCACTTTTGTTCTTAATATATGTAAACAACGTAAGCAAAATAGGTTTAACGGGCAATATTACACTTTACGACGACGATACTTGTTTATTTTATTTTGGCCAATCAATTCAAGAAATTACTGTTATGGCTCAAAGAGACTTGGATGTGCTAAGTGAATGGCACCTTCATAATTCGCTTACTATAAATACATCTAAATCTTCATACATGATATTGTCAGCAAAAAATAAAGTGATCCCTGATTTTATTCCAATAACAATACATAATGAACTCATAAGAAGATCCAGTCAGGAAAAATACCTGGGACTATACATTGATGACAAATTAACATGGACGACGCACATTAACCATGTTAGAGGAAAATTGATATCCTTGATAGGAGCACTACGTAAGATAGCCCACTGCATACCCCGAAAAGTTAAATTAACTATGTATAATGCTTTGGCGAAATCACACCTAAACTACCTTATCCAGATTTGGGGCTCTGCAGCATTTACGAACCTTAATCCATTGCAAAGATCCCAGAACAAAGTCATAAAAGCTTTATTTCAATATCCCTTTCATACACCAACTAATCAGATATATAAGAAATCTAAAATATTTAATTTATCCCAACTGTACAAATTCCAAACATGCATTTTAGTCAAAAAATTTATAACAAATTCTATTAAAAGTAATATAAAATTGTTTATAAAAAGTAACCCCCATAACCTCCGAATCAAAAATAAAATACAATTATCAGCGCCTAGAACTAACTATGGAAAGAAGACTATACTGTTTGAGGGAGCACAGCTATTCAATATGCTACCAAACCCCATAAAAGAGTGTGAAAGTATTAATATATTTAAAAATAAGCTAAAATTGTATTTAGAGTCGAATACCGGCTAATTACATAAGATTATTTTTTTTCTTCTCATCTCATTATAAATGAAATGTATTTTCGTATGAGAATAAAGATCTTTAAACCTAAACCTACCTGATACCTTAGCCTTATTACTATCGGGACACAAGACGTAAGCGGGGTCTCCACCCCCGTATGTCAGTGACATGCCACCAATACTTACGCACCACATATAAACATTACCTAACGTATTTATGATAATATCTTGTGCAAGGTGGGCCAATTTGTCAGAGCAGTCTCAAACTTCACGACGAGCGCATCCCATATTTCACATATTTTATTTTATTTTTCTTTTCTTTATCATATTACACATATGATATTTTATCATAGTAATGTACCAACTTTTTATATGAGCAAGCACAGGGGAGGTATAAAATTTCGTACACTAGATACCTATTACAATTTGTGAATAATTTACATTTGGTAAGACTTATACACATGGGAGCTTTTACATTTCAAAGAGCTCCAAAATTTGAGATGAACTGCTTTGCGATTCTGTAAAACTAAAAAACACGAACACGCAATTCACTTCGATCCCCGCACTCGATTCGATATGTCAGTTAGATTTGGCATTTGGCTGAGCGTGTTGCGACTAGAGACTACCCGCTGAGTAAAATGTTAGTCGATTTTTATCGATTACAGGTTTTCGGCACAATTGTTGATTCATTGCCTTAGAAATGTTAGTATTTAGGACATTTAGGCGTTAAAAAAAAAAGGGAATTCTAATTTGTGGCATAAACAACCTCCTTGATGTGTACACTTTATCTATGTTTCTCCCATACAATCAACGTGTTTTTCGGCGTTTATTGCTCTATGTTAATAACGGCGACGAGGTAGACGCTTGAAATATTCACAGAATATTAAGTTATTCAGATTTTGAGTCTATAACGTTCAGGACCCAAGATATATACATACATATTAACACACAAACAAAAAAACGTCATGTTAGGGTTCCGTTCCTACAGGGTAAAAACGGGGCCCTATTACTGAGCCTATATACTATAGCCTATAGACCCTATTACTGGCTATATCTCATGAACCGTAATAGCTAGACAGTTGAAATTTTCACCGATGATGTATTTCTGTTGCCGCTATTCTCGATGACAGTTATTTTGGACTTGAGATCTGTAAAATTGTGGCAACTGATGGTTCAAAAACGTAACGATTTTCGGATATTTTTTGAGTGAAATTAAATAAAATTATTAGTAAATTGTTAGTTTCATGCTAAAAAAAAGAGTAAAAAAATAAAAATCACAGGTAACCCATTTTTGCTAACCCATTTTACTCAGCTAATAACCGAAAATGGTTACAGTTTGACCATTGTAGGTTTTTCTTAAATACTCATAATAATTTTCAAACTGCATAGTATAGTTTTTTTTGTATGCCTGACGCTCCTCTTGACCAAATTGTAAATAATATACTAACTAGAAAACTAAACCCTAACTCAATACTCGATATAATGTTAGGAAATAGTCACAAGCTTACAAAATCAAATATCATACAAAATTTTACGATTTTGTCAAGGCTTAATGTACAAAAAAAAATAATCTGTGCCTTTCCATTTTCTAATAGTAATACGGCACAAGAAAATAACAGTATTCACTTACTGAATACTTTGCTTTTCAATTTAACTGAACGTCATAGTGACAGGTTTGTGTTTTTTGACACAAACAAATTTATTAACAATCAATTTAAATTGACTGGCGGCTCTTTACACCTGCCTTTAAAATATAAAAAACGAGTAGCTACTTTGTTAGCATATAATATTAATTGTTTGATTCCTAAAATTAGGACTTGTACTCAGGATATTAGTAGTAGTACTAATTTAGATATTATTCCATCGACAACCTCTACGGATTTAAACTAAGAGCGAAGACAAAAGCCAGGTAATTTTTTAATATTGCGCACCAGAATATACAAGGCCTGGCTGGCAAAGAACTTGAAATATAATGAAATTTAGCAAAATTGTCCCACTATTTAAATCTGGTGAAAAAAGTGACCCTTCCAATTTTAGACCAGTATCTATTTTACCAGTCTTAAGTAAGATTTTCGAAAAAAATATATTTAACCAGCTTTTATACCATTTTACATTAAACAAGTTATTGCATAATAAACAATTTGGTTTTACGAAAGGTCGAAATACTGCTGATGCTGGAGTCGCTCTCTTGAAACATGTGTTTGACGCATATGATACTAAGCATGATGCTACAGGTGTCTTTTGTGATCTCTCAAAGGCTTTTGATTGTGTAGATCACAAGACACTATTAAATAAGCTTCGACATTATGGGGTCTCCGCTGGGGCATTGAGTCATCATTCAGTCAGTCATTTAATTTTTATCTTACTGGAAGAACCCAAAAAGTATATATTAATGGAACTGAGTCTTTAGGAGCACCTTTGACTATGGGAGTGCCCCAAGGATCAATTAGGACCGTTGTTGTTTTTGATATACATAAATGACCTTCCGTACTTCGTGGATAGTGTTTGTGAGATTGTACTATTTGCTGATGATACGTCACTAATTTTTAAAACTCCCAGGGGTAAAGATACTTTTGACGATGTAAATGGTGCTCTCTCACAGATATTACATTGGTTTACTTGTAATAATTTATTGCTTAACGCTACCAAAACCAAATGCGTTAAGTTCACAGTGCCTAATGTCCGACAAGTCACTACACAGGTCGTTGTAAAGGACGAGCCACTAGATTCTACGAAAACTGCTACATTTTTGGGAATTACTCTAGATCACATGCTTCAATGGGGTCCTCATATCGAGACCTTGTCTGGGAGACTCAGTTCAACTGCTTATGCTGTGAGAAAGATAAGGCTTTTGACTGACGTTGAAACGGCAAGACTAGTTTATTTTAGTTATTTTCATAGTCTCATGTCATTTGTTAAGAAAATTTAAATCAGTTGTTAAGAATACTTTAATGTCGAAAGGTTATTATAAAATAGATGACTATATAAAAGATAAAAATGTATGGAATGACTTGTATGTACGAAACAATTGTAAAACTTTGAAAAGAGGCTATGACAATAGTGACTGAGTTTCTTGCTGCTTCTTCTCAGCACTAGCCCAAAATTGTCCCGAAGCAGTGGTAGGGTTAAGATTGGGACGTGTATAAGTGCCCCTAGTTGGGTCTATATGCTGAAATAAAGGAATTTTATTGAATTTTAATTTTTAATTTAATTTAATTTTATAAAATTATTTATGAATAAAAATAAATCGCTTAATGAGCAAAACTCTTAAGAAAAGTCCTGCCCTTCTGTACCGATTGAAAATGCTGGGCCGTTTAGAAAATGGAGGAATAAAAATGGCTGCATGATAGACAAGAATGGACAAGAAAAGTAATGAGTTTAAGGAAAGTTTATAGTGCAAGGGATGAAAAAATTAAAAACTGAAAACCTGTTCCAAGGTATAAGTATATTTTAATAAATATACTAATTTATTATGCCAGCTAATTAAGCTGGCATAATACATTTTAATATACTTAGATATTATTACATTTTATATAGTTTGTTTCAGAGAATTTCAATTGATTCTGACATGTAACAAATACGATACTAACACTGACAGTGTATTTGTTAAAGAAAGAGAACCAGTTTCTACTTGAGTCAACGATGGATACACTCGGACTAAATCGAAGAAAGAATAAAAGGAGGTAACAAATTATGCTTCAATTTTTTTGTTAGTTGAGTACGTAAAGCTGCATTATGTTCCTTAACCTAAGCAATTTCAGTGCAAGTTTCAGTTTTTAGTAAAAAGACACATACTTACGAAAAGTCCTACGCCAACATTTAAACGATAAAAACTTACAAACGATAAAACTCGACTAATATTTGGAATTGTGGGGGCTCTCTAGTCGACATCGTAAATTTGACATCCGCAGCAACTGACAACTGTTACAGAATACCAAAATAATCACAGGTGAAGTGAACGTCGAAGTGAGGATCGAAGTGAGCTTCTTGTTTGTGACATATTTGGTTTATCGAGTAGGGTAAAAGTACGGAACTTCGTTATAGTTTGCAACATACATCTTCGTGCAGATGAGTCACCGACCACCACGACCACAGGCCGTCACCAGCTACGCCCTTTGGTCCCGCGCAAATTAGCGACCTAGCGAAAAACGTATGCAAAACTAGAAAACACGTGTTTTCCCAAACATAAGACTAAACTGATCGATTTTTTACCCCTGATAACCAAACCCGAAAACCACATACCAAATTACAGCGAAATCATTAGAGCCGGTTCCGAGATCACAAATATCTGTATTATCTTCTTCTATAGTACCTATATGTACCTATATAAAATAAAGTCGTGTTAGTTACACAACTTACAACTCAAGAACGGCTAGACTATTTTTCAGAATATAAATTATAGAATAGATAGCCCAGAATAGAATACCTAATAAGTATTAAAATATAATATTTATCAATAAAACAAATATTTATGGAAAGTGAACAAAAACCTTAAAGTGCCGGGGGGACCGAAGAATAATTTAGCTAGTCATTTGCAACTACGTGATTGAAGGTTAATGATGGAATGGCGGCCAGCAATTGACGCATCAATTGAAGCTCGATCATTCGCACATTCTATTGAAACATCATTTGGTCCATCAATAACATAAAAACTGATAATCGCGATTGATCGTCTCGGGGACACTTTAGGGTTTTTATTCACTTTCCATTAATATTTATTTAATTGATAAATATCATATTTGAATACCTATTATTCTATTCCGGACGAAGACAAATTACAAAATCACAAATTTTGGTCCAGCAATTTATACTAATTGGTCCAGCCATCCCTGAGTTCTTATAAGTGGTGTAACTAACACGACTTTCTTTTAAGATATTAGATGTGTATATGTCACCGTAAGATTATAAATATCATTTGATTACAATCTATCTCGTGAGATTGTAAACTGTCGACATATGATTGCAATTTAACGCATTATTTTTTGCTATATTGTAATCTATTGATGGGAAGCGGTCAAATTGTCAACCGGCGTAGAACGGAATGCATGTCAGGCGCTGATTGGTTGAACGTTATGAGCCCCCCGCCGCCCCGGGCAGTCGCCATATTTGTTTGTTATTTGAATTGTTGTTGAATGTAAAATACTGTTTTCGTAACTATAAATTAATTTCGTGTTGAAAATAACTTATATCTATAGAATCAGTTACGTAAAATTATTGTGGACGTAAAAGTTTATGTGATTAACCAAAAAAAAACAGTTTGAATGATAAACCAACGAATTTGTGCTAGTTTCCAAACATAACCTAAATTACATAAATGTTTCGTGTTTTAATATTTGTGTTAGTATTTATTTCATTTCTAACTCTGCGGGGACAAAGAACGGCTGGTCGTGATTAGTCGCTCTTACAATAAGACCGACCAATCAGGAAGAGCTTTCGGACAGTTGACAATTTGACGCGGGACAGATTGAAATTTAACAGTTTCACTTCGATAGGTTATAATATAGCGATAAGTAATGCGTTAAATTGCAATCATATGTTAAGGTTAACAATTTTTCGACAGTTTACAATCTCACGAGATAGATTGTAATCGAACGATGTTTATAATCTTACGGTGACATATACAAGAATTGATCGTTTAATGGAATAACATTAAAGTAGTATGCAAGCTCCTTATCATACCGATGTATGGTACGTTTACCTTGCCCGTAAATTGGCGGGTTCGAATGCTAATGTCATCTCGTACGAATTCTTATGTCATCTCATACATTAGTGTCAAAGTTGACAGTAAATTTTAGAGAATACTAAATCATAATCCCGCCTCGGGAACCGCTGCGGGATTTTGACATTAGTTTTAGAGAATCGCACTGCTGGTTTAAAAACGCAATTTTGACCAAAGTGACACATAAGAGTTCTTAAAGTCGCAACGACGATATTATCTATGTTATGTGGAATACGTTACGTGTTCAGCTAAGCCAGCCCTTCAGTTTAGGTTTAGTTTAGGTTTAGGGCAGATTTTTCTGGGCTAAGAGTTTTCTGGTATCAAAGGTCACTGGGCTAAATCGTGGACAGACAGACAGACGGACAAGGCAAAACTAAAGTGTTCCTTTTTGACTGCGGAACCCTAAAAAGCAGCAGTTATCCCGGAGGTATCATTCATGGAACAGGTGTTTCGCACCCTTTCGTTCGTGCAAAAACTCCTTAAATTCTCTAGGATATTTTAAGCCCTAGTATAAAATATTTTCACCATATACTCGTAAGTTGAATGGTTGAACCCTTTCATGGCCCTAATTAAATCGAGTAGAATGGTTTCTTAATTGACAATAAGGTCCTTTGAAACGCTTTTTTGCTTAAACATACATTAAATAATATAATTCCGACTTTGACATTTCTAGGAAATTGTTATGGGAGCATCCGTCTTCACTTATTAATGGTTTAATTATAGGTACATATTTCAATTTTATAGTTAAAGTGTGCTTGAAAATCTCCCCTTGCTTTTTTAAAGTCGGTTAAAAAGTACATGCGACTGTTACTATATATTTTTTTTTGATAAACCTTCTAGTAGGTATTCTAGTACAAAGTTGACTTGTTAAATTTATTTTTAATGTAAAGATTATGTATTAAAATACTTAGTTATGCTTAGTTATTTTAATATTCATTAGCAGAATTTCGTCAATAAACGATGCGAACTTCGAAGTACAAAGTGTTTAACAATAAGATAACCTGTAGTTTTTTTTTACCATTTAATAATAATAGATTAATTTAAAAATGTTATACAATAGGCCATATATTAATTTAGAACAGCGGCACATGAGTAGATAAGTACAGAGGCAAAGCTTTATACAGGTGCAAGAAATGATTGCACTAGTAGTAGTATGCTTGTAGAAGCATGCGGGGGCATGTGTGCGCGACCACTGGCGCGTGTCACGTACACGGCTTATGACAGCACGCCAGTGGACAATCACAGGGTTAGCGCGCGCACGCACGTTCATTGTTTATCAAGTTTTGGTAGTTAATAAGTAATTAGACTTAAAAAGTGATATTTCGTTAATAAATATGGGTTTTTATTGTACTGTGTGCATGAATAATACCAGAAAAAATAATAACATATCATATTTTAACTATCCTAAGAATTACGATAAGTAAGTAAATATTTGATTTACATTGTTAAATGTTGTATGGTCCTAAAATATGAAGAGAGGGTTAAAAGGTAAGAGCTAAATTTCCCAATGTGAACCGGAAGTTTACGCGATCCAAGGAATCTTAAAGCAAAATTAAGAATCCTATTATCATCATCTATATCGATACCAGAAGTATGAATTAGTGTGTTGTGTAATTGTGTTTTACAATAATAATAGTTATCTATAATATTTGCACCATACAATCACAATAATGGCCACACATTTTCTTGCTTCCCGCGCAAAACTAACGTTTAGGAAACTACCGAATATATCACCACAAATACCTGTAAGTATTATTACAAAAGTTAGTTTTTTTTGGTGAAAAAAAAACTACAAGTCTACGATACGTAAACCATTGAATATGTTTTAGAATAGTTCTAAACAGCACATAGTGTACATAGAAATAAGAAAGCTCATTAGCAAATGTTTTGTTTAATTTATCTTATTAACCTTTTGTTACAACCCTTACCAAATACGTAACAGTTTCGAACGCTTTTAGGAAGCTTTGCCTCTGTACTTACCTACTTATGTGACAGCGGTGCATATTTCAGAACAATTGGTAATTAAAGGTCTTTTGTATATCGGAATTTATAAACCTATACTTAAATATGTTATCTTGTTAGCTTTACAGCTGTTCCGAATGTACAGACGACAACATGTCAAGGGGTAAACATTTGAAGCTTGGCAGATATTTTTACTAAGAATGTTGCAAAGATTACATATTATGACCATAAACTTAATCGTGATCAAAGTGCATCACAAGATCTTTCTAACAAGTCCAAACACAGCTATGATACGATGTTCCTTCATGAAGTTTTAGTTCATATCTTCCGGCTCCATAATCAGATCAGTTCGACAGTACCATTTATTGTATTGTCATCAGAACTACATACAGCTGCCATTTTCCATGACGCTACGATCCTTGGAAGATGGTTAAATTAGTTAACTTAGATTACATTATATAGTTACGTACAGGACTACAGGTTGACCTTATTTATAAAATAATAAAAGCGTGTTAGTAAAGAAATATAATTCTCGTAAACATCAACAAAAACGACCAGAATACTTACTTTACCAGTGGTACTTAATACCGCCGAAAATTGATTTTAACTTGCTGCTTGATTTTACCTATTTGAAGAATATCGCATCTTATCGTAAGTTAAAACCCAACAACGCCATCTATTGAGATTTTTTTGAACCAGAATTGTTTGTTCTTCGCGATAACTTCGCAAAAAGCTATTTTTGTATTTGTTTTAACGACAAATTAATGATTTTCGGACTTTTTCCTCAACTAATGATGTAAGACCTTCCTTCTTGCCAAATTTCATGGTTCTAGGTCTATGGAAAGTACCCTATAGGTTTTGATTCCCCTGAGAAATGGGGAAAAATGATAGAAAATTGAACTTAATTGGCCGTATCTTTTATTTGCGTTGACTAAAAAGCTTGATTCTTTTACAGCTTTAAGGGGCCATAGACATAAGTATTTGGTATTAATTTCAACCTTATACCTCCACGCGTTCCTGAAAAAAAGGGTCTTGACAGACAGACGGACAGACGGACAGACTGACAGACGGACAACAAAGTGATCCTATAAGGGTTCCCTTTTTCCTTTTGAGGTACGGAACCCTAAAAACGATCGTTCCGTAACTTTCAGTCTCGTTTTTAAGTTCGTTTATTTAGTCTCGACTAAATTAAAAAAAAAAAACAAGTAACGGCAACTCTGATTTGGCTAACTCTGAGTAGGTACGATATTTAGTTGCTAAAGATACAAACAGAGCTTAATGGATCGGTTTTGTCCAATCACGAAATGAATTACGCTCGGTGGGTTTTCAATGAATTGACTGTAATCCCAATAGTGGATTAATTCAATGGATTGGTAAACGCTTCTCCAAATTGCAATTTTAAACGAGGAGCCAGCCATCAGACCACGTTTTCGTTTCAAAATCATCCCTATTACAACTTCTTAAGATGCCTCTGTGTTTACATTGACGTGCATACTAGACCTATTACCTAACTGCGTATTTTTCCCTAGATGGGTATTGCCAATTTCGTTAATAGGGTACATCATAAATGCTGTTGGGCGTAACTCCAACACTAAGAATTAGGGGTTAATGAGGATGGGATGACGGGTGTCCTGTGAGGTTGGGAGCGCTGGGGGAGGTCGCGAGGTGCGATATAAATAAAACGTCCTGTTTGAGTGAAAGATGGATGTACACTGATTTATTATACTAACGATTTGGACAGCGTAACACATAATTTGGGTCAATCGTGAAAACGCTTAGGTACTTGCTAGATAAATAACTATATGAAGCCGAAATATAAATGTATGTGCGGTAGCTCGTACAAATGCCACTATTAATCGTTGTCGGAGGAGGACTATCGTAACGCTATCCTTCCATATATTTTGTGTAGGAAGGAATACACAACGGTGACGTCAGTAAGAGAGTAAATATTTATTATTCGGTGGTCGAAGTTAGGTGCTTATGTATAGGGGCACAACATTACATTTAATGAGCGATTCACCGAAAATGCATCCGCTCAGCATTAGTCATGGCAGCCAGGGGCATACCACCACGACACTGATTTTTAGCGGCCAACGTGGGAACCCTTTTGGACTCAGAAACTCTAGGAGTCGCGATAGGTCTGCGTGTTGGTGCTGAGGTTTGCCTTCCACACATGTCCTTGTGGTAATGATGTCGGCTCGTTGGGACATCACGGACTCTCCTGTATTAAAAGTGCAGGCCGGCATCGGTACGGTATCGCGCGTGATGATGGCAAGAGACCAGACGGGATGTCACTTGTTCCTTGGCGATGGGTCGGGCTCTTGTGTGGGACGCTACCTGTGTCGACACACTTGCAGCCTCTCATCTGCCGGGGACAAGCCGTGATGCTGGTTTGGCTGCGACAAGTGCCGAAAACTTTAAAAAGAACAAGTACAGGCAGATCGACTCCCGGTACCACTTTGTACCGTTTGGAGTCGAAACACTGGGTTCGTGGGGTCCCAACGCTATCTCTTTTTTCAAAGAGATTTCTAAGAGGCTAGTTGACATCAGTGGTGACCTAAGAGCTGGCAGCTACCTTGCTCAGCGTATTAGCATCGCTATCCAGCGCGGTAATGCTGCCAGCATCCTGGGAACCTTACCACAAGGACCATTTTTATAATTTTTGTTTTTGTATTGTATTAAATAATTTATCTTAATAAGTTGTATATAAACTGATACATTTAAAGATGATGATTCCCATTAATTATAAAATAACTTTAAAATACAAGAAGTAATACAAAGGACTTGTCCTCTTTTTGTATGGAGGCTGGTTTTTTATTCTAAGATATCACCAACCACTAATAAACCTATATTTATCTTTAAGCTACAAAAATATGAAACACGTAACCATAGAAATCAGAATTTTCAACGCCTCCATTTTTGAGAAAAAATATGTTTTGTAACAGGCATCATCCGTTGATCACTTACTTGTATTTCCTGGCTGTACGGCTATGTACCATTGCCTTTCCACTGGTGGATAAATACTACTAGGTACTACCACAGATTATATAATAGGAACTACTGTCAATGGAATGTCAATTTTGCTATCAATTTTTTTCATGCGTTAATTGATATAGGCGAAGGTGCGGTTTCTGTACAGACAAAGAGAAAAATTAATTTCAATTTTTCTCTAACTCGGAGGCCTTAGAAAATATATTAATTATGCAGAAAGACTAGTTTTTGTGAACTCTTTAATAAAATATTTAGTTTATTCTGGTTAGAAATATTGACGAATAAAAAACCATTAATGGACAAGTCCTTCACAAAATTAAATACAAAACATTTTGTCACTAAACTTGCACTATAGCTTTTCGTCACGTTTTTCAGTAGTTAACCCTCTTACATTTATGGAGAGAAATCCTACCAAAATAAGTTCTT
This sequence comes from Pyrausta nigrata, assembly GCA_949316185.1. NCBI lineage: Eukaryota > Metazoa > Arthropoda > Insecta > Lepidoptera > Crambidae > Pyrausta > Pyrausta nigrata. The sequence continues at coordinate 5,208,632 of OX438943.1, forward strand.
TAAACTAACAAAAAAAATACGCTAGTAATTAAATCGTGTCTCTTAAAAATAAACTTTAGTAGTTCTCAATACACTCTTAATAAATAAATTATAGAACTTCTTTATCATAAAGTGTGGGATAAATAAAAAAGATGTCAGACTTTAGGATTGATCGATAAATTAATGTCGGTCCGAAATAAGTATTTCAACGAACTCATCTTCTCGATCCAGTAATTTCATTTCTATTGACTCAATTACTTGTTCCAAGGGCAGCTTCTACTGTGACATGGTGTAAACATATCGATTCTAAGAAACACGCAATTACATTATGTACCTTCATGTATATTTTGATCGTCTGGGGTAGGGTTGCCAACCGTACTATTATTTACAGGGTGTCCAAAACATTAAGGATAATAACTGCGAATATCTGCGAACAGGTCACAGTGCCAAAAAAAAAAAATCAAATAAAAATGTTACCAGCTTCGAGATATTAATTTCCTTGTCGGATATTTATGACATTTCTACAAATGGTGACTTATTTGTGTTCTGTTTTTTTGCCTATCTCCCGGTTACCTGAAGCTCCTAAAATCAGTGTTGTAATCTTTGAAATTGGAATGTGTAAGACTTTAGAAAAACACCTTTTTGATATAAAAACTTAATTCAGACTACTGACTTTGATAGCCCGGGGTGTAAAAAAGAGTACGAAGCAGATTGCGACAAATCCTTTAAAAAAATGACTCAACCATTGCCAATTTTAAATTGATAAAAATTGTTGAACAATTATTTTAAAATTAATCGTTATTTTGTACACAAGTTTGTACAGAACCCTCAGGGCGCGAAGCCAACTCGTACTTGTCCATTATTTACAAAAATATCATTTTGTCTTCATTACGCCTTTTATTTACAACACCTTAGAAACTGGAAAAACAGATTTGCTTGAAAAACTTTTAACTTATTTGAGTCCCAAATACGTAGCTACTTTTGTGGACTAAGATTAAAATAACGATTAAATTTAAAATCTTAATTGTTTAAGAGTGATTCTCCGAGAGCCGTTTTTTTGGCGGTCACACGTTCATAATTCCTAACCTATTCAATAAACAACTTTGTAAGTAACTTTAAATGATTCTCTGTTTATTCATCTATACAGACATAGTTTTAAACATAAAATAGGGCTTACAGATATTTTTTAAATAATATTTTACTGCCAAAAACGGGAGCAAAAAACCGATGTTCTCCGCGCGTCCCAACGACCTCGCGCTCAGTTCAACCACTAATATCTTTATTATTTGTTGTGTTATGTACACATACTAGATGTCAAAAAATTGTAATTAAGTCAAGATTGATCATTCAAAAAACCAGTATTGATATCGTTTAAACAGAAAGAGTTAGGAAATATTTTGTCTCTGTCACACAATTGTGGTAGATTCGTGAACGCGACATAAAAAGGTCCATAACTTCAAAGGGCCTCAAGTTTTAGACACGCTTAATGGCCCAACGGAAACTTTAAGTTCATTACAGCATCATTGGAGGACCTTATCGCTTCGCCTTTCTTATCGCTTTAATGTAGAAAATATAGGCACACAAATTCATCAACTTTTTTCTGGCAACCTTTTGAAGAAACCCTTCATGGTTAAATTTTAAAGACAATAGAATGGTTTAAATGTAAGTGCTGAATATTCAGTATAAAACCCTCTTTAAATTTCTTCGTCCGCTTTTTAGTTTTAATATTTGTCAAGAAACAACTAGTAAATTTTTGAAAATCTAAAATTTTAGTAACTTTTCTGGCATTAGAACACAAATTAGAACGGGCCGCTTCCGTAACTTATGAGATTTAGTTATAAAAATAAATAAGTACCAAATATACTTTGTTAAACATTTTTTTTTTAAATACTACTATATTTCGCAGAAGACAAGTTGGCAACCCTAGTTTGGGGCCGCCCCACGCGCTATACAACATTGTCTCTTTGTCTCGTAGCTAACATAATAGAAAGACATAAAGTGGGTCTATGTCGGGGACAACAACATCAATATCACGTCATGTTGCTCTGATATCAAAGTAAGTAGCTAAAGCATTGTATTATGAAATCCAAGACCAAAGGTGGCACCACAATACCTAGACCCGCGAGAATATAGAACCTATGGTTTTCTATATTGACCAGAGCTGGTAATCGAATTCGGAACCTCACAGATAGCGATACCTTGAAAACTGGTGTGCAAGCCACTCGACCTACGAAGTTGGTGTAAGAAGGTATTATTGAGCAAAAGTTCCATCGATGAAAAGATGATATGAAACAATAATGAGACAGTGAGCAGAAGATCTTAGCTGCACTACATTTGGAAAGCACAGACATTTAAAGAACGCACATGAAGGAGTTAAGGAGGCACTTGCCAAGGAGGTAATCTACTGAATAAGAAATGCATTGTAGCCACTTACAATTGGATTTAGAGAAAATATTTTGTTTGCAAGACGGTGTGAGTGATCGATAAATAAAATAGAAAATCTTGAAAAGATAGTCCCTCCGGATGACACAGTCGATTAATTTTTGTGAGCGAAATTTAATTGAATTTCGTAAAAACTTGAAAAATAAATGCCTAAGTTATAAAAATAACTATAAGATAGAATAAGGTGTTTTGGTTCGCTTAAGATTTGCAATCTTTGTGATAAGAAACTTAAACTCTTGCTCTTGCTGATGCTAGCTGAGTTAAGAACCTTAATGATTGGTCCTGCCTCACTATGTGGTTAGATGGTAGACAATAATGCCTTAAAAGCCTCAGCCTGGAGTTCAACACATGTTTAAAATTTAATCAACGGGTTTAGCATTATTTGACATATTTTGTATGGGAATCCTGTCAAATTAAAAATCAGACGAGGTTTACCGGCGGTTTCAAAATTGGTGAACTCGGGTCTTAAGGTACTTATTTATGGCTACTTTTGTTTTATGACTTTAACTTCCCCGTAATGGGTAACACGCAAACTGTTTACTCTTCACGTAAGTTCGCGCTGTGACTCAATTAGTAAAATTAAATCGCATGCGACAATGCGCCCGCGTCGCTTTCTATTTCGAGCGAGTGACGTGACGTGACGTGACGTCAGCGCCGCGTGTGATGACGAAGGGCTATTTCTGAGTGTTGGTACACAAAAAATATCGATGAAAAAATCGCACGCATATTCTGCAACATTGCTCGGCCTCGAATCAACGAGTATTATAAAATGCTCCCATTATATTGGTTAGGGAAATCTTTTTCGATTGACATCTCTCTCTCATGTTTGTATATATTTTCACCGCTGGAAATGTGTGTTCGTTCTTCTGTATCCTACTTATATATATATATATACTAGCAGTTCCCCGCGACTTCGCCCGCGCCAAAAGTCGGATTTTCCATACAAATTTCCATCCTCCATTTCACCCCCCTGATGATTTTATATCGCGACAAAAAGTAGCCTATGTCCTTCCCAGTGTCTCAAACTATCTCTGTGCCAAATTTCATTTGATTCGGTCCAGTAGTTCGGAGCCTATTCGATGCAAATAAACAAACAAACAAATCTTTCCTCTTTATAATATTAGTATTAGTATATAGATAGATAAAAGAAAGTTGGGTTAGTTACAACACTTATAACCCAAGAACGGCTGGACCAATTCTAATGAAATTCGGTAATTAGATAGTTTGAAACCCTGGGAAGCAGATAGGCTTTAGTCGCGATGTAAAATCATCATGGGGTGAAAAAGGGGATGAAAGTTTGTATGAAAAATCCGACTTTTTGCGTGGGTAAAGTCGCGGAAGCTGCTAGTTTACATATAAATTCTGCTTAACTTTGATCAGATAGATGATAGATTCTGATACAAGGCCATCCGAATAAAGTTTTCATTCACAGCTTTAGAACATGTTTTGGGTAAAAGCCTATTGAAAACAAAAAACAAGTCGTAATAATATCAGTTTACAACAACTGTGAACTCGAAATTGGTTCGCGAGAACGCTTGCCAATTAGCGATGTATCATGTATGTAATTATATTTTAATTGTTTTCGTAGTAATTTCATTTCCTACACATTTTACGATGGCGTAAAAAAGGCCGTAATGGATCGTTTCTGAGAACAGTAAAATGGTAAATGGTGTTGTAACCATACGCATTCAACAGGGCCGACAGTACGTAACGTCTTCATCGGCCGTGTGCAAAAGATTTGGAAATTTGTACTTTAAACGAGGTATGATGTGCTAGATGCACGGGCTGTTTTCCACCAATGCTGAAACAAAACGTGCGGACAGGCTAGGGTAAGGCTGCGTTTCCACTAGAGATGCGCTCGGAAAATTAGCGGTGCGATAAGATGTATAGCGGAGCTGTGAAACGGTGCCTAGATAAGCGGGGCTAGGATGTGTAGCGGGCTCTTTTTACAAGTCGCAAACCATCACTCCCGGAAGTGTGTGGCAACCTAAGGAAGCTACTAGCTTTTTGGGGGAGCCTGGGTTGGTTAGAGTAGAAGACACATACATAACGCACGTTAGCCCAATCAAGTGCGGAAAGAGTCCAGCTAATGTCGCGATTAAAGGAGGCCACAGTATCAATCTTATTCTATTCGTATTGCCTCTGGTGTGATTTTGTGGATCAATACTCTGCGTTTATCAGAGCATTATCAGTGGCGCGTATAGAACCTCACGTGTGCAGGTCATATAACCCCATCTGTGCATATTCTTCTTGCTTCAGCGGACTTGTGTCCGCAGGCTATTTATTAGAGTTCCAAGTTTCCCAAGGAAGGAGTTGTTCTGACAGCTGAGTAAAACTTGTATTGGGGCAATGGCAGTGTATTAAGAAGAGTAGTAGTCATGTCGTCTCCTACTGCGCGGTGATTCGAATTTGATGCGCCAATTTGATGATACAAATGTAATGAGTGATTCTCCGGAAAGCATTCTCCGCGTCACCTTCGTGGCGATTTTTAGTTTAAGTTTTTATGACAAGAAAAAAATACTACACTAAAGAAAGCCTAAAATTATAATGAATCCTGTTAAAATCAAACAAATCGGTTTGTTATTCCCTCCGATATTTAATTTTCAAATTTCGGTACCCACGAAAGTTATTTCTGATTCCACGAAAGTTACGAAACGTATTTTTCATAGCGAAGTTCTAATTAATTACATAAAAATATTTGAAATAAAACCTAAATAACTAAAATTATACGTGCTTTAAATTAATAGTTTTTTTTGTAGTCAAAAGCATTAATAAATAAATCTCTTAACCTTTTATATAGTAAAAGGTTCCGATTTGACGATGAAGTAGAAATAAATGTTTTGTTAGCAGATAACTATAGCTAAAGTTAATATAAACATAAAACAACTTTAAACATAAAATAAATTTCATGGATAAGCAGGCAAAAAAATAATATAATATCTGCTAGCTGCTATTTCACTGTAGGCCAGATCAGTTTGTCTTTTGTTCATTTGGTCGGCTGTTCCTGTTACATGACTTTCTCAATGATTGTTCACCATGCAGCCAGCAGTCGTCTTTATTGTCTAGAAAATCTTTGTTTTTGTTTAGCGTGTTTTTCATTTCTTCGTTACACATGCCCAATCTCTATCTCAGTTAGCTTTGAACCATCTTTTTCGCAACAGGAGCCACTTTGAAAAAGACTGGTTCACTCGTAACGTCATTTAACGAGTCAGATCACTTTTGCTGTTCACAGCAGCACCTCCATCTTAATTATTCTTCTATTATCTTATGGGTTATAAGATGTTTCCTCTTCATTTAATAGGAGATACAAAAAGCCATTGTATTTACACTGAGATAGCGATTCTTGTTTCAACTTATGAGCTGACCGCTTACTAGTCATCATGGTCTTTACATTAATTCAAAACAATTAATTGTTTAGATATTTAATTTTGCTGCGGATTTTCCTAAAAACAACAATAGAGACAAATGGACACACTTAAAGGAGGCCATTGCCCAGCTATCGGACAGCAATGGCATAAAATGTATAATATTTTAAAAACAACTAGTAGATAGAAAGTAAAGGTTCTCTAGTCCAGTACCAAAAATAAGGTTTATTTTTGTTAGCTTATGTACTAAATGCACACATGCATATCAATAACATAATTAACATAATCAGACGCAGGACGTCCACTGATAAACATAGGCTTACCCCAAAAACCTTCAACGTGACTGGTTACATGCGGCCTACATCCAGTGCGATCACGCGACTTTTGCAGGGTTGTCTGTCAGTCTGGCTAGTGGACGCCCTACGCTACGCTCTTGACCAAATGAAATCCAATCAAGAACCTTTTTGCACTGCGCCCTGCCCACTGCCACTTGAGCTTAGTGATCTACAGGATAGCCCTGTAGATCACTCAGACATAGGTCTGTTACCTAAGTTCTTCTACGTATCTCTTCAATTCAATCCCGTGGAGAAACACCCAACATAGCTTGTTGTGTCTCCTTAAACTTTTTTTATTATTCCCTAAGAAAGAGACCATGTTTCGGATTGGTTGTAGACTTTCGTTTTTAAGCACTGAAGTATTTGGGTCGAAATAATGCTCTTGCGTAGTTTTTCGGACTCCGTCCAGCCAAGGTGAACCTACCTAATTAAATCACTTGTCCCAGGTAAACGTACTCCTGTCGTCTAAAACAGTAGATCATCGTAGCAGAGTTTTCGTTTCCAATAGATACAGGAGAGAGTGCCACTTGAACATGGAAATTCGTCTGGCCTAAGTTAATTTTAAGGCTCACTTGTTGGGAGACAAGCATAGTGCCAAGACCCTCCAGCTTCTTTTCCCCAAGTGTGTGTGTGTGTGATGCTATTAATCAAAGGTGTGTGATGTATTGGTTATGCCAAATCCTTTTTATTCCACACGTGCACTCTTCAATCAAGGACAGTGTTTTATCAAGTTATTCGTGTATGAATTCTATGAAGAACTTTCCTTATTGATGTCGATAAATTAATAAACCAACCATTTATTTAGTTAGTCAAACATCAGGGTTCAATCAATTAGGCATATTAACCATATTTGACTAAAATAGATAAATACAAAAAAAACTCATGCTTCTACCTACACAAACTATCGTTTGCTAATATCTTTGGGAGAAAACGATAACATGATCATTTAAAAACATCTACAGACCGATAGAGAAGTAAATTAAGATTGCATAAAGAGACCTTCGTAACCTCACGTGGAGTGAAAGATAACCTTCGTGGCCAAATGTCCACGAAAACCATGTCACTAAAAGTTACGAAAATTTGACATTTTCAAAAATTTACTAGTTGTTTCTTGACAAATATAAAAATTAAATAGCGGGCGAAGAAATTGAAAAGGGGTTTTATACTGAATACTCAACACTTACATCTAAATCATTCTACGAGGGTCAAACTGAAAGTTCTTAGAAAATCAAAAACTGATTACATTAGCCAGTTATTAGTTTTATTATATCTTTTCAAAATATTGTCCATTGACGTCAATACACCGCTGCATGCGATGGAACCACTGGGAAAAGCACTTTGCCCACTCGTCCTTAGGGGTCTCTTCAATGGCATCGCGATACGCAGCCACCGCTTCTTCAGCATTCATAAACCGCTTTCCTTTAAGTTTTTCTTTAATTTTTGGAAATAAATAAAAATCACAAGGCGCGAGGTCGGGGCTATACGGCGGGTGACCCAGTAATTCAACGTTTGATGTCGCCAAATAGTCGATCGTTCGCTTGGCGGTGTGCGACGAGGCGTTGTCGTGGTGAAGGAGGATCCTACTGCGAGGTCGTTTCTCTCGAACTTTTTCCAAGACAAGTGGCAAACAATTGGTAGTGTACCATTCTGCAGAAACTGTTTTTTGATCCTCTAACACAATTGTTGCGAAATGACCTATCCTTCCAAAGAACGAGGCCACCATTTTTTTTCCCGCACTTCGATCTCTCTTCACTTTAGTTGGCAACTCCTCGAAAGGAAACACCCACTGAGCAGATTGTCTTTTGGTTTCAGGATCATAACAGTAAATCCAGCTTTCGTCACCTGTTAGTATGTCGAACACAGCATTTGAGTCACCTCCGTTAAATCTTTCAATCATTTTACGGCACCAATCCACACGATGGAGTTTTTGAGCCTTAGTCAAATTATGAGGTATCCACCGGGCGCAAAGCTTCCTGACCGCTAAATGTTCGTGGAGGATTTTGTGCACTTGACTCATACCGATGCCTAAGCTTGTCCGAATCTGCTGATAGGTCACTCTTTTGTCAGTCTCTATCATACGCCGCACAACACAGATGTTATTTTCAGTCGTCGCCGTAGAAGGCCGTCCCTCACGTACATCATCAGTGAGATTAGTGCGACCACGTTTAAACTCATTAAACCAGTTGTAAACAGTCGCACGAGATGGGGCTTCATCGTGAAAGGCCAATCGTAGTCTATCATAACTTTCTTGTTGACTTAAATGACATCGAAAGTCATAAAAAATCATTGCACGAAAATTTTCTCGTGTTAAATTCATTTTGACGTGAAACAGACAATTTTCAATTTGCCGCCAAGTCGTAAAACAAATGACAAATGAATGAAATATATACTCAGTAATATTGGCAAAGAGTTCTATTTTCAAATTTTAGAATATTTTTTTTATTATATTGTTTATAAGTGGCCAGTTCTAAGAACTTTCAGTTTGACCCTCGTATTATCTTTAAAATTTTACCATGAATTCTTCAAAAGGTTGCCAAAAAAAAGTTAGTGAAAGTCATAAAAAGTCATAAAAGTCATTTATTTATGTATGTAGGCCCACTGGGGGCACCTATACACGTCCCAACATATTATTTTTTAAGCCCTACCACTGCTTCGGGACAAATTGTGGGCTAGTGCTGAGTTTGAATTTATGTGCCTGTATTTTCTGTATCAAAGCGATAAGAAAGGCGTTTGTCCTCCAATGTTGCTATCACGGAACTAAAGTTTCCGTAGGGCCATTAAGTTTGTCAGAAAATTAAGGCTCTTTGAAGCTATGAGGCAATATACGAGTATGTCGCGTTCACGAATCTACCACAATCGTGTGACCGAGACAAAATATTTTTTAACTCTTTCTGTTTAAACGATATTTTTACTGTTTTTATAATTTATTAATCTTGACTTACGTATACATTTTTTAATATTTAGTATGTGTACATAACACAACAAACAATAAAGATATTAGTGGTTGAACTGAGCGCGAGGTCGTGCGAACGCGCGGAGAACACCGGTTTTGCTCCCGTTTTTGGTGGTTAAATATTATTTACAAAATAACTGTAAGCTCTAATTTATATTTAAAACTATGTTCGTGTAGATGAATAAACAGAGAATCATTTAAAGTTGATTTCAAAGCTGTTTATTGAGTGGGTTGGGAATTAAGAACGTGTGACCGCCAAAAACCGGCCCTCGGAGAATCACTCTAATAATTATGTTTACGCAAAGCAAACACATCTACCTCTTTTCAAATGCACTATCATTGTATTGGGGTATCTCTTTTTTCACTATTATTTATTCTGTGCTTTGCAAAGGCTTATTCGGGCTTTGTTTCCTTCGCCGTAGGGGATATAGGTACGTACTTCTTTGACAAAGCTATGCCGACTCTTTAGCTTTTACATGACCGGAATCTGTTGGCATAAGGGGCAAAAGTGCCAATAATAATGTCGGTTTATTAGTTTGGTTGTCACAGAACCTTTTAGCTCTTCTCGATCCCACATTTATTTACTACGAGGCGTAGTCAGTCCTTATTTGATTTGGGTCAGCGCCCGGTTTATTTTGTTGCAGTATACAGTCATTGCGAGTACAATTTTCCCTGGGTTTTTAATTATTGAAAGAATTTAGCTATTACACAGTGTACCTAAGTAGCTGGTTTGATATACATAGGTATGCGTTATTTATTACGAAAATTCGGCTCGACGCGACCTGAGCCGACGTGATATTTTTAAACTAAAGAAAAATTCAAAATATTAATAATACTTATATTTAAGGAAATACACATGAATAGGACCTGAGTATAAACGCTTGTCCACATTGGGCGAGATACAATGGCATCCGTATTATCTCCAAAAAAGTAAAGAGTAGTGCCCTCAAGTTTTCAAATAAGTTTTAGATAATTAACAGTTAATAATAATAATGTCCTCAAGTGTGTGCGCAATACACAGGTGCACTCTCTGTTCCTTCACTCTCATAATTCGGTGAGACGGCAGTCCGACATGACCATAGAGGGATCAGGCGCAGGACCAACGGCTTAACGTGCTTTCCGAGGCACGGGGGTGCTAACACCAACTTCCTGACTCCGGAGCTGTGTCTGAGTTATTTCAAGACAGAAAAATCAACACTCTTGGCCCGACCCGGGATTCGAACCCCGCACCTCGTGGATAGTACCCAGCGTGCTGACAACTAGACCAACGAGGCAGTCAATAAACAGTTATTACTATTGTGGTCTGTGTGTTTTCTACTTATTTTTCATGTTTTACCACCGAATAGATTAAGTAGTGTTTTAAGAATAATATTAATTTGCTAACATTGAATTGAGACATTTATTACCATTTATTATGGGAGTATCATAAGGTTTGCACCAAGTAACTTCTTACCATGAAACTAAACATTAATACCAGTGTTTTTGTATGGATAAATATGTCAGTTAGTTGGTTCTTAATTACGGTAAATAAATAGAATTGTAGAATGAAGTATATGTTTCTGCACCTAATAAGGAAATTTGAATATTATTTATCGTTGTTGTAGCACAAATCTTCGTTCGCAAATAATGAATTCATTGACAGTCCCGTTGGGAATATCGTGAGAACATTTTAATTACTTATTACGTGTTTTTAATTATTACGTGTGGAATATACGAGTAGCGAGCGGTATTTACCAGTGGCAAGGAAAACGACCAATGTTTTCCTTTTTCTATTTCAAGCTCCGTAGACGTAGCAGGAAAAACGTGGGTATATCGTTGAGAGATCAGCCTACATAACTATTACAATAGCAATATCTATTCCCAACCCAAGTTTATAAAGATATGATAGGAAAAGTTGTGAAGTTGTTAAAAGTGCTTGTATAATATAATACTATATACATGTACTTTTACCTACTTCACAACTTTTCTGCCACATCTTTGTAAAGTTAAGTTGGGAATATCCATCCATACTAATATTATAAATGCGAAAGTGTGTCTGTCTGTATATCTGTTACCTCTTGACGCTTAAACCACTAAACTGATTGAGATAAAATTTGGTGTGGAGACAGTTCGAGACCCTGGAAAGGACATAGATTACATTTTGTCGCGATATCATAAGGGGGTGAAATGGGGGATGAAAGTTTATATGGAAAATCCAACTCTTGCGGGCGAAGTCGCGGGGAACCACTAGTAATACTGTATACAAGTACTTTTAACTACTTCGCAACTTTTTCTGCCACATCTTTATAAACTAAATTAGGTTGGGAATATTAACAATAATTACACTAATTAATAATTAAATAACATTGAATTGTATATGTTACAATAGATAGTATACGTAGGCTTAAGATACATTATCGCATTAAGTATTACCTGTAATGAATGATAGTTGTAAGAAAGTTAATAAATAAATAAATAAAGTAACCTTGTTTTTTTGGTCAGAGTAGAGACATGTAAATACGCTGTATACTTTCTGTGAGTTGGTAGGTACGGGTCCGTCCGTACGTCCTATGCAATATCCAAAAGGTGACTTTAGATAGATATATGGAATGTCTTGACAGCGATAGGAGAAAATAAAATACCTACAACGTAATTTGTTGGTTTACTCAATATCTGATACACTGAAAAAACATGATTGGTTAACAGTGGTTACTGTTAACCAATCATGTTTTTTTAATTTGGCTACTAGTAGACCGTAATATAGTGACTTGCGAACTTCTGGTTATCAGTAACATACTTGTTTTGTTACTGATAACCATAAGATTGTTTATATTTAACAAAAATAGACTTCCCCAAAACGAAATTTTCAACTTACAAAACTAGTTTGGTTGATCCTTTTTTTCAGTGTATTTACATCAAGTTATTTACGTGCACTGTGTGTGTCTGCGTGACATTTAGGTAGGTACACGTATGATAAAAACACCTTAACACCCTGATTTTTGTAGGTCAGGATCAAAGTTTAATACAGGTTCATCATATCAGCCTATTGCAGTCCACTGCTGGTCATAGGCCTCTCCAAGACTGCGCCAACATTCACGGTCCTCCTCTTCTCGCATCCAGCCACCACCGGCTACCTTCCTCAGGTCATCGGTTCACCTAAAAGGGGAGCGTCCAACACTACGTAAATACAGGTTAAAATGATTTATTTAAAGTTATTTATTTTTTGGAAATCGGTATTTTCTTTCATATCAAACTTAAGTTGGTTAAGCCTATACCAGACATAATTATGACGAGCTACGAGTTGGTATTGGCACAGATTAGGGTAATATATGAGAATAGATCTTCTTAAATTATTTATTTAGTAGATACTGTAAACAAGTTTGGGGTACCGAAGTCAACAAGAAACACCTAGGTATAGTTTTGCTATGTCCGTGTGTCAGTCAAAAAAAAATATTAATTAGCATGAGTATGTATTCTAAACACGCCGCCAAAGCAGTAATTTATTTTTTGGGGTACCTCTCTCGTCCAGATAAAGTAAGGATGTTTATGAATTATATTATAATATTATTTATATTTATTGTTGACTACTTATGTAGGTATTCTATATGTATGATAGTATTATTATTTAAATTACATATTATATGCAGAGTGCAGTAAGAATATTATTACCATAGATAGTTGTTTTTTTTGCTTTAAATAAATTTAACAATTTTGTTATTACCTTTGTTGCGACAAAGGTAATAACAAAATTGTTAAACCGGCCACCTTTCTTAGACCAAGGTATGACTGGTAGAGAACGCCACTAGGCATTAAGTCCGCCTTTTGTACAAAGGTTTAGTGCAATAAAGCTTAAATAAATAAATAAATGTTTTTTATCTCGTTTATCCCAATGTAAAGGGTGTCGTTCGATAGGTCCTTCAAAATGATTGCTAGTGTGTGACAACATTTTTGGACATTGGACAACATCATCAGCTTCAGCTTTGCGAGTACTTGTGTATGGAAATCTGCACGGCACGTGGGATCGAACCGGTACCTCCCGCATGAGAGGCAACCCGCTAGCCACTGCGCCACCGACCTCCCTTCATAATAATAATAACGAACAATAATGTTTATGTACGAAAATGGCACTGGCGCGGGAGGCGTGTAGGCGTAGCTTATCTCTCTGAATAAGTAATTGAGAACTTCTTAGTACTTCTTAACACTTGTGACATTTAAATACGGAACCCTACTTGGCACTCACTCGGCTGTTTATTTTTATATTCTAGTCTTTTTTTAATCGTAGTTCGCGAGCCCAACGTTAATGTAATTTTAAAATATAAAATAAGTATTTATTAAGATTACAACTAACGTACCTTCCTATCAAAACTAATCATTTCCGTTACATTCTGTATGTAGAATTGTTTGACTACCAGGCCAATTATTTGTGACTAGCTGTTGCCCGTGACTTCGTACGCGTTGACTCGATGATAGAAAATATTTTATACTCCCGGCGGCATCCAGCTATCACGTTCTCTTAGTCTACCAAGACGTAAGGAGAAGAGAGAAATGAAAAATCAAGGTCAATAGGCACTCTTTTTAGATAGGTTAATATCAACTCGCCGTCCTCCTCTGGTAAGAAAATTTCGCATGACAGTGACACCGACTCTAAAACTAAATTTTGTCGTATATCTTTCTTAGTAAAAGTGTAAAGAATTTTTTTTTAACCTTTTAGTTTACTTTATTAAAAGAAGTTTAAATCGTTTGTAAAAAAATATAAGTAGGTAACTTTAGTTTTAGTGTTAAGAAAAAAGTAATACTCAAACCTCCCTACCGCAATAGATGAATGCGGTTTAGCATTTATTTATTGTGTCCCTAGCCTACTCAAAGGTCGATTTGTAAGTTACTACTATCGTAAAGTTATTATTATTATTAGGAGCCTGTCGTTTCCCACTGGCAGGGCAAAGGCCTCCCTACCCTTTCTCCCAAAACGTAAAGTAAGTAAGACGATTTTTATACACGTAGTTCAATTTCCATTAGTTAGTGATAAGTAGTATAAAAAATAGTGCCAATTTACTTTGATCTTTCATTAATAATACAGTAATCCAACAAAATTTCGACCAACTATCTGTGGTGAAAGTATCCACAAACTACTTAGCGTGAAGGTCAGCACCATCAAATTTTGACTCCTGAATGTAAACGCTTAAATACCTAAATGAATAATGAAAAAAAAAATGCTGTAGCATATATGGTATGATATACATGCTTATAAAATTTGAAGGATTCTCTCGATGTCTCCAGGTTTCCGTCACCAGATCGTAACTTGGAGACAGTAGGATTATCTTGAGAGTTTGAAAATCAGTCTAAAGTAATTAAGCATATCAGTTGCTTCAGACCTTCAATTTGTGTACGTCAATACAAAATGCTCATCACGCTGAACAATGTTCCCTAAGGCGCTCTATTTATATCTCTTATAGTTGAGTCGAGCTGCTAGGGTTCTATATCAGTTGCTCCAGACCTTCAATTTGTGTACGTCAATATAAAATGCTCATCACGCTGAACAATGTTCCCTAAGGCGCTCTATTTATATCTCTCATAGTTAAGCTAAACTGCTAGGGTTCCATATCAGTTGCTCAAAGCTCAAGACCTTCAATTTGTGTACGTCAATAGAAAATGCTCATCACACTGAACAATGTTCCCTAAGGCGCTCTATTTATGTATATCTCTCATAGTTTAGCTGAGCTGCTAGGGTTATATATCAGTTGCTCTAGACCTTCAATTTGTGTACGTCAATAGAAAATGCTCATCACGCTTACTAACTTTTCTTAAGGCGCTGCTTTCATATCTCGCTTAGTTTAAGTGTACTGCTAAGGTTCCACGTCAGGTACTCCGATCTTCAAAATAAGTTATGGCTTAGTATTTGCCCAGACTCAATAGCTACACAATAAAAAAAGTTTCGTTCAAATCCGTTCAGTAATTCCGGAGATTAGCGTGTACAAACAGACAAACAGATAAACAGGCAAACAGACAAAAAAAATAAAAATTGTAGATTCCTATTCTGTTACTATTTTAACATCACCCTCAATTAGTTTTTGGTAAAAATACTCAATGTACAGACGCATCGGTTTTACAGTTTTATTATATGTATAGATATCACCCTCAATTAGTTTTTGGTAAAAATACTCAATGTACAGATGCATCGGTTTTACAGTTTTATTATATGTATAGATTGCGTTACATCAGTATAGACTCGTAATTAGAATGTTGTGTATCAAACCCTACATGTCAATTACCGACGCTAATCGAAACGCGTGTGCAGTGACACAGCCCTGACAGGGCTCTGTCAGGGCTGTGTTGTTCCTTGTAATTGTTTGTTATTTGGCACAGCTCGTATAGTACGTGCGAACCAGAGAAAAACCAGCAGGGTTGTCAAGAAAATCTATACACATTATCTTAGGCTTGATTGCATTGCACCCTATTGCACCAGTGTTACCTGACCTAGCTGGTTTTGGTCACAAAGTAAATAGTTGCACCTTACCTGACCTAGCTCAGTTTAGTCTCAAACTGTAAAGAGCAATTTTAGTTTAATTTTAACATAAGTAAAATAATTAAAAAAAACAATTGTTTAGGACTTACAATAAAATTACCAAAAAAGTGTGAAATTGTATTTTCGGTCAAATTAAAATATAGTACTTATATTAAACAATGGATAAACGGTTCGTGTAAAATGAAATCCGTACTTACTACAAGAAAGATTCGAATTTAGTAAAGATAATCGTTTTTACTTTAATATACTTCTTATTATTAGTAAAAACGTTTACCAAAAATAATACTATTTTGTTAGAAAGGTGATAAAATTATATGATAAATGATAATGCTTTTATTTTAAAACTCTAACTTCTGTAGTTTAGGAAAACAATGAATTTTAAAGAGTGTTGTAGGCACGTTACTTTATTTTGCGAACCAGTGAATTGAATTTACATTTTGAAATAGATTTGACTTGACATGATGTTGTTGTACTCCTTTTAACGAAGAAGCCAATAAGGTACGACGCATTTTTAAGAGCAGCTTTTTCTTGTTTGCCATTGGGACAAAACCCCAAACCTAACTTCTATTATTTATTTGAACTACGACTACATACGGTTACGTTTGATCTAAGTATTGTTCGCTCTCTTTCATTTGCTCTCTCAAACTAAAGAAATTTGATTTAATTTCGTAAAAACTTGCAAAATAATTGCTTAGGTAAAAAAAATTTAATAAAGAAATTCGCTTTAAGTAGAAAACATAAACTAAAATGTATCGTATGACATAAGTAAGTAATGTATTCAAGTAAGTGCTGTTCATTTTAGGGTTCCGTACCCAAAAGGGTAAAAACTTGACCCTATTTCTGTCTGTAACTCATGAACCGTAAAAGCTAGAAAGTTGAAATTTTCACAGATGATGTATTTCTGTTGCAGCTATAACAACAAGTAATACTAAAAACAGAATTGCAATAAATATTTAAGTAGGGCTCTCATACACCAAACGTGTATCTTGCCGTTTTTAAATTAAAAAGGTTTTAATATACCTCTAGTGTTTAATGTTCTTTAGATAATGATACGGAACCCTTCGTACGCGAGTATGACTCGCACTTGGGTGTTATTTAATTAAATCTTCCTTGATTCGTCATGCATTGCTCTGCCAAACCTTCTTTTAATCAAAGACACTTTGATTTAAGTCCTACCCGCTAGGACTGGCACGGTCCAGTCCACCGACTTCAAAAATCAAATATTTTCAGATAAATAAATTCAGTCTCGGACCATTATCTTGTGGACCAGTGATTGAGAACCAACTGAATGTCTCGTGTGCAAAGCGGGATAAAATGAGGTGCCTAATGTGTCACTACTATGAATGATTATGAATGAAGTGACTACCTCTTGCGTCACATGCTGACTAGTTTGGAGGTAAACACGACCTCCTTCATTCACTGAACCCGCTCGTTTGTTTTGCGATACGATCTGGGGGGCAATTCTGCACTCGAACGAGATTAACTTGTGGAAAAATGTGATCCTATCGAAATTATTCAAATGGATATTTTATTAAATAAATACTACATAGGTACCTAAATACTATAAAGGGTGTCCAGTTAATGAAGAATAATCCTTTGGATACAGATTATCATGCTCTGCTATATGTCAATTTTTTTATAAGTAAAGTGTTGCCATTGTTCATTTGTTAAGGGTTCGAATCCCGCAAGGGGCAAATGTTTGTGTGATGAGCACGAGCATTTGTACCTAAGTCATGGATGTTTATATGTATTTAAGTATTTCTATCCGTTATCCTAGTCACCATAGCACAAGCTCACGCTTAGTTTGGGGCTAGGTAATTGATGTGTTTGTTGAAACAATTAAATTTATTTATTTATTTATTGTAGAGATTTTGGTTTTGAGTTTTTATTATTTTTGGGAGCCTAACTTACATTTTAAGAAAAAGGTTATATTGGTTTCGGTGTTTGAAATATTCAAGAGTATTAAAATAGAAACAGACTATTACAAAGCAATTAATTGTAAAAGTAGCCATACAACAATGAAACCTACCATTTTATTGTATTTTTTTTTTACTTTTTTATGGCAGCTAGTGGTGACTGAGTTTGTTCCGGTGCTTCTTCTCAGCACTTGCCTGATTGTCTGTGTTTTGTCTCGAAGCACTAGTAGGGCCCAAAGATAAGGAGACATGTTCGGGCCCCCTAAGGGCCAATATTATACTGATTTTAAAATTTTTGACGTTCATAAGTGGCATTTTCTGTCCTAAATTGAATAAATTATTTTTGACTTTGACTTTAGACTTTGACTTTGAAATATTTATAACTCGAAAATGGTAACACTTATACTGGAACATTGTTTTGGCATGTATATGTATAATAGGGCATGATGTAACTAACTTGTACCTAAAGGATTATACTTCATTAACGCGACACCGTGTACCTATATTATACTGTATACTTAATTGGTATTGGCGTTCATGATGATGATGATGATGTCCTCCTAGCCGATTTCGACTACGGCGGCCTATCTCAACAGAGATTAGCCAACTGCGCAGGACAATTTATAGTGCACAAGTGTGTGCGCATTACACAGGTGCACTCTCTGTTCCTTCACTCTCATAATTCGGTGAGACGGCAGTCCGACATGACCGTAGAGATATCAGGCGCAGGACCAACGGCTTAACTTGCTTTCCGAGGCACGGGTGTTAACACCACCAACTTCCTGACTCCGGAGCTGTGTCTGGGTAATTTCAAGACAGAAAAACCCAAACACTCTCGGCCCGACCCGGGATTTGAACCCGGGACCTGGTGGATAGTACCCAGCGTGCTGACTACTAGACCAACGAGGCAGTCAAACTAAGTAGTAATAGTAAGTGACGTTCGTACTAAGTAGGTAACTAAGAATATGATCATAAGTACTGTTGAGGTTTGGATCTACGCGTAAAACCTCTATGTCTCACTCTGAAACTTCCTCTGGATGCGAAGTCTTCTTTATCCTATGAAAATATCTATTTACTTATGAAATTGTGTTTATTATAAAATAAAATACTCATCTTTGAACTAGTTGTGTTTATTATTTGTTCTCTTCACTTTTTACAAATATTTTCATGTAATTATGAACGTATCACTTTTACAATATCGTCAACTGCTTAATATAGGTTTTTCTCTTTTTCAAAACTCTCGAAAATCTGACGTTATTTCAAAAATTGACGTACAAAGAAACTTCCTTTTTATTTATACATCGAAGAGTCGAACGGGCGAGACATAAAGGTTTTACGCGTAGATCCCTGGATGGATCCCTACCTAGATGACAATATTTGTAATCTTGATCTGGGTCTCTATTCCCTTCCGTCAGTCAACATTAGAATTTTCATCGACGTTGTATGTCATCTGTACGTAGATAAGTATTTAAAAATTGTAGCTATTTACCATTAATTTATTATATATACTAGTCAAAACAAAATAGGGGCCACCACGTTTTTTTAGTTTTCCAATAAATGTATAATATTTAGGGGTTGATAAATTATTGAACTAAATTTATTGATTAATTTTTAATGTTTTAACATTAAAATTATCGAAGACAAATTTGAAAATTTTAAATGTTAGGTTTTTGTGAAAATAAAGGAATTTTGGCTTAAAATACACTACATGAAAAAAAATGTTAAAATTTGAAACAATCTTATTTTTTCTCATTTTTTCACTTTTCAAGTACCGTGTATCCTCTTTTGTGAATGCATTCTCGAAGCCTAGAGGGCATACTCTCTACCAAGTGACGAACTATTTCTTGTGCAATTCGTTCCCAGCTTGTTTTCAGCACATTAATGAGCTGTCTTTCGTTATGCACAGGTTGGTTTGTGTTCCGGACACTTCGTTTTAATAAATCCCACATGTGCTCGATTGGGTTAAGGTCCGGACTGTTGGCGGGCCACGGTAAAACCTGTATACCAGCTTGCTCTAGGGCTTCTCGGGTGGCTCTTGCTGTATGAGCGCGAGCATTGTCGTGCATTAATTTAAATCCTGCACCAATTCTTTGTGCAAATGGCACCACATGGGGTCTTATGACCTGTATCGTTGAGCCGTTACCGTACCTTCATTGAGAACTGCGAGCTCGGTTCGACCGGACATCGAGATTCCGCCCCACATCATTACATTGGGACCCCCAAATCTGTCACTTTCATGGATGCAGGCATCCGAAAATTGCTCACCCTCTCGTCTCCAAACTCTAATGCGACTATCGTCACTAAAAAATTTTACTTTGCACTCATCAGTGAACAATACTGTGCTCCAATCATTTGTGACCCAGTCCTGGCGTTGTCATGCGAAAGATAAACGCTTCGCACGATACGCACGATACGCACTTGTCAACGGAATTCGCACTACACGTCTCCTAGAGAATTGTTGGTCTTCGTGTAACCGATTCCTAATCGTTTGGTTGCTAACACGAGTACCCGTCGCCTGGCGCAAGCGATTTTGTATGGTGCGAGCGGTGACGAATCGCTCTATGCGCGCAGTTAAGCGTATGTAGCGATCTTCTTGTGTTGTGGTTGCTCGAATTCTTCCAGATCCCCGTCTTCTGGTTACACTTCCAGTCTCGTGGAATCGATTCCAAGCATTCTGGATGGCTCTTCGTGAAAATTCCAGCTGCAGAGCTACAGAACGCTGCGAAAGCCCTTCTTGTATCAATGTTATGGCTCTAGTTGCGGTTTGCACGTCCATATGTCTACGATTTCTCGGCAATGCTCTTTGAAAATGTTTTTCACACTCAAACTTAGCAAAATTTAACTGCTCGCGCACGAATTCACAGTTGGAATGACCTAAAACTTCGTTTAAAACGTTGAGTAAATTCCAGTGGTTACAAAAAAAAACTAACTGTCTCCCACTTCAAAAAACTATGCAAGCTGTAAACTCTCACGATGTTCGTTAACACTTAAGGTAACACCACAAAAAAGGTAGACACATAACATCAGTTAGAAATTATTAAAATCGGTCCAGATGTCGAAATAAATAAGTGGCCCTTATTTTGTTTTGACTAGTATAAATAAATCAATGCTATTTACAGTAAGATGGATTCAAGAATTGTATTCTTTTAAGACGATCTCGCCTCTGTGGCTAGAAAAATTACGAGTTCACTACTAAAGGAGTTTTGTTGAATAGGATTTAATAAAACAACGGATTTCCCGGAAACGACGGGCTTATTACTTTTCTAAGTGCTTTTTTATGACAGAGCAAGCGCTTTTAAGATTTTTATCGAAACCAGTTTAATTTATTTAAAAGCTCTAAATAACTTCAAGTAAGTATAGAGGCTGAACAAAATAATTGAAATCTATAGCCAA
Organism: Pyrausta nigrata; assembly: GCA_949316185.1. NCBI lineage: Eukaryota > Metazoa > Arthropoda > Insecta > Lepidoptera > Crambidae > Pyrausta > Pyrausta nigrata. The sequence continues at coordinate 5,229,517 of OX438943.1, forward strand.
TATAGGCCAATACACTGTTTTAAACTTTCATTGTCACTATCATTAGATGTCATTTACGGGATTGCTACCATGTACCTCTTTTTATTTTCAAGTTCCCAAGATCTTCAGTCATTCCGTGATCATGGCGCTTGCAACAGAGCGCCGAAATATCGGAAACTCGAAAATAAAAAGGTACAGGTAAAGATAGGTAAACTAGGTTTTCTAAATCTATAGGCAAGTAGTAGAAATACGAGAAGCTTAAAACAAAATTTTTTTTGCATACCTGGTAAGGTGAAATACAAAACTTGTACATGTAAGTATTATATGTAGTAATCTTTTCTTTTTGACTTTAGTGGTTTTTTTTAAGACCAATAGTCTAGCGACTAACAGAGCATTATTAGTAGCGTTGTACAGGTCCTCTCGTGTGCAGGTGTATGTCATGAATAGGGCCCGTAGGGCAAGACAATACGTGTGCCAGTGTCTGTGGAGAGACACCACACCTACATGCGCTGTCCGCAGGGTAACCCCATCGGTGCATGTTCTCCTTACTTATACATTTAAAATTAAAAGACTTCCAAGTTTGCCAAGGTAGACCATGCCCAGGGGGAGCTGTTCCACCAGCGGAATAGGAGTGGATAGGATCTCTCCTTGCAAAGGCCGGGTTTGATTAGCTTCACCGTCTAGAGAGCAGTCATTAAGCGTCAGAGAATAGAGAGAGGATATTTTAAGTGAGGCCTTAAATTACATATTTTATTCTGGTTATGTTGAGGTTACAATCGGTATGATACAATGCTTAAATTTGATGTAGGGTGAAAATGAATTTATCAGAAAATATTCAATTTTAAGAATTAGGCATAAATTTCAGATAAGATGCCATTATGTAAGTAACCAGTAAGTGATAGTCCCATAGTCCCATCCCTTGAACTTTCCGGAAAATCTATTTTTGTAAAGAAAAATCAAATCAGCAATATTTTTCAGTACCTACTTACACAGAAACCTAAAACTTCAACGGTCGGTTTTGCGAAGCCTCTTAAAATGAATCTTACTTACAGGTTTCAATGAAACCAATAAATTTTACTTGACACTTAAATCGCTCTCGACTTAGGAGGAAAGGAAATAAAAAAATCTACAACGTAGTTCCCTATGATACTCGTAGTACTGCTCGTAATCTCCAAAATAAAATGGCAGCAATCCCGTAAATAACTATTCGTAATAAATAAACGTTACCTGTTTACTCCCACCCTACAACTTCGCACCACCCACACCTCTTTTGGCGCCATGTACAAGAAGCCTTACAATACAAGAACTCCAAGCTGCAGACTTTCAGTGATGTGTGAGATTCTAGTATGTTTAATGTGTAAATTTTCATTTTTTGGCCACGCTACTTTGTATCCTCGTAGAAGCTATAATACTTATAATGAGTATTAAAAAACTGTTTTGTTTTTCCTATTGAATTTGATACTGCTACGCAAAATTCTGATAAACTTCATAGAAGTTACATGTTTCAAAGTCAAAGTCAAAAATAATTTATTCAATTTAGGACAGAAAATGTCACTTATGAACGTCAAAAATTTTAAAATCAGTACAATATTGGCCCTTAGGGGGCCCGAACATGTCTCCTTATCTTTTGGGCCCAACTAGTGCTTCGAGACAAAACACAGACAATCAGGCAAGTGCTGAGAAGAAGCACCGGAACAAACTCAGTCACCACTAGCTGCCATAAAAAAGTGAAAAAAAAAAAACAATAAAAAGGTAGGTACATCAGCTTGGTGCAGGCTGGACTGTCCATACATTCTCGTCATCAAGATAGTTTTGACATGCGACTTAAAACTAATAATAGGTAGTTCGACAATATTGTGTGGTATATTGTTAAAAAAATTAATACAATTTCCCAAAAATGAATTAATTGTTTTGGCCAATCTAAAGTCTGGAACGACAAGTTTGTTTTTGTTTCTTGTATTATAAGAATGAATATCACTTTTTTTCGTGAAATGATCAAAATTTTTGCGTACATACATGATATTATCAAAAATGTATTGAGAGGCACAGTAAGTATATTAATTTCCTTAAAGAGTTCTCTCAGGGATTCGCGCGGACTCAGTTTGTAAATGGCACGAATGGCTCTTTTCTGTAAGATAAAGATGGTATTGATGTCCGCAGCAGAACCCCACAAGAGAAGACCATAAGACATAATACTGTGAAAGTAACTAAAATAAACAAGCCTTGCCGTTTCAACGTCAGTAAGATGTCTTATTTTTCTAACCGCAAAGGCAGCTGAAGCAAGTCTCCCAGCCAGAGTGTCAACATGTGGTCCCTATTGCAACCTCGAATCCAATGTAATGCCCAGAAACACAGTGGAGTTAGATAGATCTAGTTTCTCACTATTTAGTAAAATTTCTGTGTTACCTTGCTTCACGTTGGGCATGGTGAATTTAACACATTTGGTTTTTCTTGTATTGAGAAGCAAGTTGTTGCTTGTAAACCAATTCAACACCTTAGAGAGAGCCCTGTTTACATCGTCAAATATTTCTTCGCCTCTTTTTGATTTGAAGATTAAAGAAGTATCATCAGCAAACAGAACAATCTCACAGGAGTCTTTGGAATAGAAAGGAAGGTCATTAATATAGATCAGAAATAGCAACGGTCCCAAAATTGAGCCCTGGGGCACTCCCATTTGAAGAGGGGCACCAGAGGAGTTAGTACCATTAACATTAACTGTTTGTAATCTGCCTGAGAGGTAAGATTTTAACAATTTTAATGCATTATTTGACACACCGTAATGCTCTAGCTTAATAATTAGTTTTTTGTGATCAACACAATCAAACGCCTTCGATAAATCACAGAATACACCTATCGCATCATGTTTATCTTCATAAGCATCTAAAATGTGTTTGACAAGTGCCACCCCAGCATCAGTTGTATTTCTACCTTTAGAGAAACCAAACTGTTTCTTGTGCAGTAAATTGTTAAGTTTAAAATGGGAGAGCAGTTGTTTAAAAATGATTTTTTCAAAAATTTTGCTAAATGCAGGTAGTATGGAAATCGGCCTAAAGTTACTCGGGTCACTTTTCTCTCCTGACTTAAATAAAGGTATAATCTTACTATATTTCATTAAAGTGGGAAATTTACCTTGATCAATACATTCATTAAATATATGTGCTAAGTGATATGCTACGAGAGGTATAATGGGTTTTATTGTGTCAGTTGATATGCCCCATATATCCTCAGTTTGTTTCGTTTTTGTTATGATAACAATATTAATAGATTTATAGATTAGCGATTCTAAACAAGAAAAGAAATCTACAAGTATGTGTCTTTTATGCTTATTTATGTACGTCATCGCTTAGGTATATTTTATTTATCATCTTCTTCAGATGCATTAGATTATTTGGATTTTGTTAACAGAACTACTTACAGAAATCTTTTAACTACTTACCTACATTTATCTATCTTGGTTTAGTGGTTTAGGTAGGGCACAAGTTACACTGAGAAGTTTCAAATAAATGCAACAAATTTTTAAGGATTTTTATTAGAATTCTTTATCCACGCGACGTAGATTCTACGTCAAAATTTTATAGTCTGTCCTGTTTAACCTTGAATTGATGTCGGGATTGAAGAAATTAAACGCAATATCAGTGCGCTATCTTATCAAAGCAATATCAACGTGTTTTAGGGATTCCTACCACAATAGGAAAAACGAAGCCCTTATAGGTTTACGTACATCATTGTCTGTCTGTCTGCCAACCAAACCAAAAGGATTACTTACGTTGTTGTCTGTTTGTCTTCCAACCACAATTTTCTCAGGAACGCGTGGAGGTATAAAGTATATTTCAACTAAGTAGTTGAAATATCCAATATTTAGGATTGGAAATGCATTTAAATCAAGCTTCTCAAGCAAGTTAACGTAATCAAAAGTACCACTTTTTGAAACCTTATGGACTTCTCGTTGAGTAAGGATCATACATTTTGACAAAAAGCAAAGTTTGATAAGTTAAAATTCAGGAAAAAATCCGGAAACCGCAAAATGGTTCAACACAGAAAAACCTTTTTGTACGGGACCCTCCGTGCGCGAGTCTACGAGTCAGACTACGAGTAGTAAGTAGTTACCTAGTGAACTGATAAAGTTACCTACTGTTGCCTCAGTTCTCGTAATTGATAACGTTATTATTCAGCAAATACCCATTTTAAGAAGACCGTGATCCAGTTCTCGGAGTTTTGGAATGGTTATCACAAGTTATTTTACTTTTAGAGTTCCGTACTGTTAACCTGGATTAAGAACGAAACGTCGTACGGCCTAATAGTGCAACTCATTCGCATCTGTCAAGCGCTGTTTTGACGTAAACTGTCATTAGAAAAGACGCATCGCGGGTGGCGTACGTACGCGTTAATGTTAAACTCGTATGTCTCTAAAGGATATCGCTGAAATTGTAATTGATGTACAAATGGCTTAGTAATGGATATCGATGAGTATATTGATATAAAGGTATTTATTTTAGTCAGGGCGACTCCGTTTTCAGACCTTAAAAGGAAAAACGGAATCCTTATAGGTTCGCTTGTTGTCCGTCTGTCTGTCCGTCCGCCCATTAGTAGTGTTCCTTGAGTACCTTGAGTAATTCTAAGCATTTCTAGTCCGTGGGGGGGGGGGGGGTACAAAGACTGACACCACCCGTCATCTTTTAAAAATATCTTTGAGTGTCTGTCTGGGTGGCTTTACTTCAGTTTAACATCCTCCACTAAAACACTGTATTCCTGTTCTAGAATCAAAAGAAAACAAATAGTCTCAAAAAAGCGTTATAATAAGGTAAGGGCAGGCCTGTGTATCTCCCCGCTTAGGTAGCAAAAACGTGCCTACGCGCGGCGACCCTTACTTAGGGGCTAAAACAAGTTGCGTTTCGCTACCGGCCAGCGACACGCTCGCGCGTTTTATTCACCGGCGGCCGCGCGGCTACGTTGCTGGCTGGATGAGAATGAATAAAGTACTAGAAAGAGGCGCTAAATGGCGTTAGAAGCTTCTCGTAGCAGTCAACCCTATCGCGTCGCGTGATATTACGTCACGAAATTATCTTGCAATGGATTTTTGTAGGTGTCTACACGAAAATGTGCTTAACTCTGAGGCGAAATAAATAACGCCATATTGTTGACGACTTTGAGTAGACATTTCTATGAATACAATTGCTAAGTTATGTTTCTGTACGAAGTACTAGTACTTATTCTGTGGTAAGGGTTTATTTTTATCCTCTGGGTCTCTTTTCTTACGTATTCGTGTACGACCTTGGGATTACAACAAAGCGTTGTTTTTCTTACTTCGAATACAAAGAAACATCAAAACAGTTCGTAGTAAACTCGTAATCACGCTAAGTAGGTAAATATTACATTTGAAGATTTTTAAGACGCAGTAGGTAACAGAAGTACCTAAAACAAAAAAAGTGTCGAATAAAAAGAAATTTTGTTTAAATAACCTACGCCAATGGTTCCGACAGAGTAGCAACTCGATCGCTATTCAGAGACGCTAAACTATTATTATAAAAAAATCCTCCAAGCTGAATTTCGACTATGGCGGCCAATCTCAACATAGATTAACCACCTGCGCGGGAGATATCATACTTAGTGCATAGGTAAGTGTGTGCGCAATACACAGATGCACTCTTTGTTTTTTCACTCTCATAGTTCGGTGAGACGGCAACCCGACATGACTGAAGAGAGATCAGGGACCAACGGCTTAACGTTCTTTCCGATGCACGGGGCTGTTAGCACCACCAACTTTCAGACTCCAGAGCTGTGGCTCAGTTATTTCATAACATAAACCCAAAAACAAACTTCGGCCTGACAAGCGTGCTGCCACTACACCAACGATGCAATCAACGAACTGCACGTGTAATAACGACGGTTGATTAAAACAAACTATGAGATCTATTCTCATAGTCTCTCATTGCCAATTGTTGCCAAAACACAAAGCGCACACGGACTCCGAGTTCCATAGACTCGAGTAGTATGACAATATTCGTGAATAATTAATTGTTTCTGGGTAATTGCCATTTTCAGGCTGCGTATTCGACCATTGCCGATTCGCCGAAGCGCACGATCCAATGCCCTGCAATTACGGAGGCACGGTACTCAGAATCCGGTAATTAGGCCTGATTGTGCTACTGTGTAGGCTAAATCGGCTTAGCCAGAAGGCGATAATGACGGTGGAGGAATTCGGACATAAATTAAGTTTTTAGAAGGTTTTAGGACGCTAAACCAATAAGTGTCACCAGTAGTACACAATCCTTTGATGAAGATTTATCAGCTAACAAAAATTTTGGAAAGCCTCATACCTTGAAAATCTAATAAATTGGCGCATTAGGAATATACCTTTCATATATGACATATATATTCAAACAAAGTACTTGATTTTTTTCTGACATTCGAAATTTGCATCTTTTTGATAACTATCTATGGCTATAGCATGTTTTGTAAGATATCAAAATAATGTTAAAGCTTAGAATAATAACATTGTTATTGTTCTAAGTGTGTGTTGTGTTATTATTCTAAGGTTAAAGTAGCCCTCAGAGCAGAGAGGGATTTTTGGCGCAACTGAGTTAAGAAGGCAAAGGGAAGCGCTTCCTACCGACCGGTTGTTATGGTCGGGGACCAAGGTCCGATGGTCACCGTCTTGGTTTAGGTCTATGTAGTCAAGGTCGTGCTAAAGAGTTCAGCAGTCTGTGCGTAGTGAGCTTGCAAGTGCCAGTGCTTGATGAGTCCACGATGTGCCGGGATGAGCATGCGCGATGTCCACGTTAAGTTTAATTAAACTCACCCAAGATGAAGACATCTTTATTCCCGTGAAGTATACTCTACTTTTCACACTTCCTACGGAGCAATAAATAGATTACAAAAAACTTACTATATCTTTATCAATCCTTTGATTTTTCTGGCATTAAAATATTAACAATCCCTACCAGCGGCTTTACATCTAATGGACTCTGGTCACAGAATAACTACTAGTACTCCGTACAGAAGTATGACTTTGCAATGAAATTCAAAGAAATATCTACTCAATGTTGTCAACGATATGGTGTAATTCAGTTCGCCTCAGACTCAAGCACATTTTCGTGTAGACACCTACAGAAATACATCGCAAGATAATTTCATAATACACTAAACCTATTCAGTGACGTTCTATCACGCAACGCGATAGGTTTGACTGCCACAAGAAGCTACTTACGCCATCTAGCGCATTTTTCTAGGACTTTATTCATGCTCGTCCAATCAGCAACCTAGTGTCGCGCACCGCCGGTGAATAAAACGCGCGAGCGTGTCGCTCTCGCTGCCGGTTAGCGACACCCAACTTGTTTTGCCCCTTACCAAGGGGTCGCTCGCCGCGCGGGAAGATACACAGGCCTGCTCTGGTGTCAAATACCTCACGCACGCGACATTTTTACGAAAATATTGGTAAGTAGTTCTAGGTACCAATTTGTAAATACATACGTAGTGAAGTTGTGAAAGCGTAATGAAATTTCATACAACATTACGTCCCATGGAATGCAATGACTCACTTTGAGTCAGGTTTGCATGACGTGTAATTGAGCATTGCCGAGTAGGTGGTGTGAAAAATAAATAATAATATTACTACATACATAATTATTATGTACGTAGAAAGTATTTATTTTCCTTAAGCTATTAGTGTCGTTGACTGTACGACCTATTATTTAGTCTGTGACTGTACTTACAATTACAAGCTCAGGAGATTCCATGGCAATGAATTCTTAATTGACTTATTACGATTTTTAAATTATTTTCTTTGTAAAGCGGCGTAGACAAGTAATTTATATTGTTACCTTCTTTCATTTCTGGAAAACGTAATTAATAGCTGGTAAAATTTCTTAGAATAAAATACTAGTAATAGAGCAAGCTATTAAATATTATTATTTCAAACTGATTCAAGGCAGAAATATGATTAAAATTTTATCGCATAGTTTATCATATTAGGGTATAATGTAGCATGTGGTCCCATTAGTGTTGGTTTTACAATTATGTTTATTTGCATTTACTAGAAACGCTATTAGCAGCTCCTAGCCGAATTTCGACTACGGCGGCCTATCTCAACAGAGATAAGCCAACTGCGCGGGACATATTATAGTGCACAAGTGTGTGCGCAATACACAGGTGCACTCTCTGTTCCTTCACTCTCATAATTGGGTGAGACGGCAGTCCGACATGACCGTAGAGAGATCAGGCGCAGGACCAACGGCTTAACGTGCTTTCCGAGGCACGGGGGTGTTAACACCACCAACTTCCTGTCTCCGGTGCTGTGTCTGAGTAATTTCAAGACAGAAAAACCCAAACACTCTCGGCCCGGCCCGGGATTCGAACCCGGGACCTCGTTGGTCTAGTGGTCAGCACGCTAGTACCCAGCGTGCTGATCACTAGACCAACGAGGTAGTCCTTGTAACCTTGTATATAATTATCGGCAATATTTTAAGCTCTATGTTATCAGTCGTTGTATTTATTAATTTTGAAAATAAAATCTTATCTACCTAGGTATCGAGAAGATCGATTTCGGTGCTTTAAGTCGCAAAAGATAATAGTCCTAGTACCTATACTTTAATTTTCTCGTTAAATAAATATTGTAAGCTTAGTGTTACATTATCATGTATGTGGCGCTATTTACAATCATCCTGATTACCATAAACAAGCCAAATTACCATAAAGCAGCAGTCAGTTTGGCAGGCAAGCAACCAAGGGTCATAAAAATAAACAAAGTGAAAACGGGCACTTGTCCAGAATTTGTAAAGCGTTCTACCATGTAGTATTTATTATAAGTACCTACATATATACAACTTATCAATAAAAATTAAGATAAATTATTTAATACAATAGAAAACACAAAAATGATAAAAAGGGTCCTTGTGGTACTAAGGTTCTCAGGATGCTGGCAGCATTACCGCGGTAAATAGCGATGCTTATACGCTGAGCTAGGTAGCTGCCAGCTCTTGGAAACAGTCAACAGTACCTACTAGTTATTACTAGTAGGTACTGTTACACTGTTGGTGAATATACTCATAAATGAGACTGAATCTAAAATGACGTATTCCATAATTTTTGGTCACCTGTAGAAACCGAACTTTTTTAATTTTCGGCTGGTGTTATCTATACAGTGACAGAAGCGTGATACTATTTCGGTAATGCAGTTTTAATCGCCATGTAATTGAATGTCATTGGGCACACGGAATAAGTAAGAAAACACACAAATTACACATTTTTCTCGGAAATCTGGTAATGACACCGCGGTAAACGTTTCTTGTAGCCGCGAACGGAGGAAACACATTAATACATGGCTGTCTTAAACATTACGACGAAATTGTTATACAACTTTGTGTCGTAATGTGTCGTTTTGTGTGACTTAAACGGTGGGACTTGCAAGAACTACTCGGCGATGCGACAAAATTAGGTAGGTATATAATTTTCACACTCGGCAATGTTCAATTACACGTCATGCAAACCTGACTTAAAGTGAGTCATTGCATCCTAAGGGACGTAATGTTGTATGAAATTTCATTACGCCCCTAGGGAGGCAAAGTGATTTGAATTGCGAATAAGAGTTCGTAGGCATGATAACACTAGCCCGTCCCGCACCAAAGAGAACATATTTGAAATTTAAACCTGGCAGCCAAGAATTTTAGCACGAATGGAATAAAAAAAAAGCTCGCGCTTCTAATAAAAGAAATAAAGAAAGAAAAACAAACCTATGTATTAGAAGAAATTACAAACAATGTATTCGCAAAACTGTCGAGTGACGAAATTTATTTGACAGCGGAGTCCATTAGTTGTAAAGCCTCTTGTATTGTTCATAATAATTTACTGCTAGAAAAGTCAAAGGATATAACATAGATAAAATAAGTTTTTTGTAATACATTTTGCCTCGTAGGAAATGTGAAAAGCAGAGTATTCACCAAGGGGGTAAAGTGATGTCTTACGTCACGGGCGTCATCTTGAATCTCGAGCGTAACGAAGGATTCGAGAGTTAACTCCCGAGCGCGCAGCGAGGGCGTTAAAAGTGGAATCCTGAGTGTAGCAAGGGATTTAAGCTCGCCCAAGATTATTTCAAACGACTGCATTTTTACCAGAATTTAGTTTTCCGCGTTCCATTTCGAGAGGCAGCCTACCCTAATCGCCACATTCAGCCCTACCTAGCCGTCTTGAACTACATAGTTAAAGCCCAACTGTCTCATTGTGTCGTCGCTGCGCAGATTTCACACATGAAAATGGGTTTTGGCATTTTCATGAATATTTTTTTAAAAAAAACAAAAATTTTGTATACTTTTCGTCTTTGTGTACTGAGGATCAGAATAAAAGAAAGGGCTCCGAAATTATAATAGATAGAATATAATAGATAGAGCCCACATAGATAATATAATAGATAGAGCCCACATAGATGCTTCCCTGTAGGTTTTTGATCTAACAGCTTAAATATAAAAAACTAACGATACATACAGACTTCCACCACCCTTTTAACCCCATTAACGTAAGATTTCTGAGATCATGGATTCCATGTTCTTTTCCGGGAGTCAAACTATCTCTATACCAAATTCATCTAAATCAGTTCAGCGATTTAAGCGTGAAGAGGTAACAGGGCCCTTAGACAAGATGCAATCTTTCTATAGTGAACTTCGCTATCGCCAACAAAATTAATGCATAAGTCACGTGACATTTAGATGGCTTTGTCACTTTCATACAACTTTTGTTAGCGATAACGAACTTCGCTTTAGAATAGATTGCATCTTGTCTACGGGCTCTAATGGACAGACACACTTTCGCATTTATAAATTAGTCAATCAATAATGATATTACAAATGCAAAAATGTGTCTATCTACTTACTCAACCATCAATAATAATTGCTTAAGTTATAAAAAAAATTATAAGTTAAGCTGATTTCATCTTAACTGTTGGTTAAATATTTGTAAAAATATTTCCATCGGATACATGCGAGTACATTCCCCAAGTATTGATGAAATCGAACGCCGGCTCACTGGCGCAAGCACTTGCAAAAATTCGTCAGCTGACTAACGTCCTCCGTAGCTTAGTTGGTAAGAGCACTCGCCCGGATAGCGAAGGGACGTGGGTTCGAGTCCCTCCGGATGACACAGTCGATTAATTTTTGTAAGCGAAATTCAATTGGATTTCGTAAAAACTTGCAAAATAATTGCTTAAGTTATAAAAATAATTATAAACCATCAATAATGTCAAAAAAACGTCGGTTTAAGTAGAGCGTTTAGTTTACTTTCTAATCTTTGATCATTATCTTTGAACTTGAGAAATGCTCCATTGAACCGTTATTCGAAACAAATACCTTTTCTGAACTTTAATTAAATCAACTCTGCTCAACTTCAAAGTAAATTAAATAATAGGTAGTTAGTAGAGTCCAAGTTTTACTTCATTTTCTTTATTGGAAAACCTTGAATCATTTCTTGTCTAAGTGGAAAACACAACAGAGACCCTGCTCCAGTACCCTTACCATGAGTTTACGGCGGTTTTACTCGCTAGCGACGACGTAAAAAAAGTGTATGGAAAAAATTGTTCTCCAAGTAACCGCTAGAGGCGCTGTGCAATTGTCTATATACTTTTTTTACGTCGTCGCTAACTCATGTAAAACCGCCGTAAACTCATGGTAACAGTACAGAGGGCTTAGTGCAAGATTTTTATGGTCTCACTTTCGTCTGTGGACGAAAATTGGTATGGAATTTAGGCAGCGCCTCTAGTGGCACGTTACCGACATACACCCTGTTTTTTTCTGCAGGGTGTTGTTTTAGTCAACAGCTTGCATTGCAACTCAGGGCTGGTAGTAGGTATTCATAACACTGATGCCAAAATATATATTAAATCCCACTAATATATCCCACTAATATTATAAATGCGAAAGTTTGTGAGTGTGTGAGTGTGTATGTTTGTTACTTCTTCACGCAAAAACTACCGAACGGATATGGATGAAATTTGGCACAGAGATAGATTATAGTCTGGAATAACATATAGGCTACTTTTTATCCCGAAAAAAACACAGTTCCTGTAGGATACAGAAATATGTAGTAGTTTACGCGGGCGAAGTCGCGGGCAACAGCTAGTTAACAATAAATTAGACTTCTTCATACAAAGTTAGCCGATCACCGATTGATTTTGTATGAAGAAGTCCAAAAATATTTTTGGTATTGAATTTTTTAAACATTAAACATGTGTTGGTGAACTCCTAGAGCGGCTTGATAATATCTGACAGTAGGTAAAGTTTGTCACTTGCCTTACTTACCTCACTTACCAATCCGCACTGAGCCCGCGTGGTGGAGTATGGCTCGTACCTCCTCATAGTTGAGGTGAGGCCTTAGCAGCAGTGGGATCTATATCGGCTAACTTTACTTTACTTTTTATTGGTGAATTCCAGGCTTAGTCGCAAAGTTGTGGCACACGTAAGTATCATGACCTAGGTAGGTAATTAGTCTGTTTAGTCCTTGTAACAGTCTTTAGTGTCTAGGTTCCATTTTCCTGGGAAACTTAAACTTATTTTTAAACAACTTCAAAAAGAAGGTAGTTTCATATCCAATGTTTGTATGCTGTTTATACTTCTTTCCTTCCTTTCTTTCACTTGGAGATATAAAGTTATTTACAATTTTAGAGCTAAAATATTATTTTTGAAGGCGTTTGTTTTTTTTTGTTTTAATCTAGGTTACCTACTTTAGCGGCGAGAAAAAAACGCCGACTTATTTTTTTACATGTAAATATACTAAACCATTAAATTACACGCGGTCGCACGTCAGACTGCCCCATTTTTCCACCTCGAGACCGCCTCTATTTCCTATGTAATAAAAGCTATTTTCGTAGTAGTGTTGCCGGATAATCGATTATCGATGAATCGATTGTGTCCACCCTAAATAATCTAAAAATCGATTGAACTATCGATAGTATTGATAGTATCGATCAAATCGATAATATCGATATTAATTTTAGGACAATGAAATCGATTACTTACAATTATTAGATAATAATAAAATTGTTTATATTAGACAATACTATCGATTTAATCGATTAAATCGATACTGAAATCAAGCCAATACTATCGATTGTATCGATTATTATGTTGCAATCGATTCATCTACAATTATTTTAGATATAATCGTCATTAATATTATGTCTTCTTAGATATGTACTGTAGGTTAGGACACAACATTATTGAAACCGCATTAAAGTTCATGTACCTATTTAATTATCGACGACACACTAGAAGACATAATGACCAAGAGAAAGGGTAAGTGCTGGTTAGCAATACTATCTAAGCCGATAGGTCAATTAAATCGATTAGATCGATATCATCGATTACATCGACTCTCTAAAACTTGATATCGATAATATTGTATTTGACTACGCAGTAAAATCGATTAATCGATTATATTGGATAAAATAGGAATGGATATTATCGATTATATCGATGTTATCGATACTATCGATTGTCATATCGATTGTTAGATTATTTAGGCCCCATTTCCACAATCGATTAATAATCGATGTACAATCAATTTTACGGCAACACTAGAAGTAATATAGGTAACCTGAAGTGCTGCTGCCGCTGTACCTCAATGTCCTATCTGCTAGTATAGCTAACCTCGGGCAAGTCGGGCAGGTGCCTACTAGAAAAAAGTAAAAATAAGAAGGTAAATTATCTAGCCATAAATTATCTGTCTGTAACAGTCTGTAAATAATCTCTAGACTTTCGTGGAACAGTGTCAAAGGAGGATTAAATTTAGTAGGTAGTATTAAATTTAGTAGGTAGTATACGAGAAACCTGTTTAGGTTTCTCGTATACTTGTAGGTGTACCTACGTACAAACATACCTATACTTAGGTAACACAGTAGGTAGCTACTAAGTAAATCGAAATATGAAGCAGCGCCGTTGCGTCAAAATTAATATTCACTGATATTCGTGTTTCAAATTCCGCGGATAAAGATCAATTTATAGGTCAATTAACGCAGTCAGGTCACATATTTGTGTCACACGCACGCCTTTACGTAGGTCAGACTACCCTACTTTTACCTTAAGACCGCCTCTATTCCCTACGTAATAACAGTTGTTTTCGTACTTCAAATAGGTAACCTAACATGCTGCCGGCTGTACTATAAATAAAAAATAGAGACCTGTGTATCTCCCCGCGTAGGTAGCAAAAACGTACCTACGCGCGGCGACCCTACTTAGGGGCTAAATCAAGTTGCGTGTCGCTACCGGTCAGTGACACGCTCGCGCGTTTTATTCACCGGCGGCCGCGCGGCTACGTTGCTGGCTGGACGAGAATGAATAAAGTACTAGGAAGAGATGGCGTTAGTAGCTTCTCGTAGCAGTCAACCCTATCGCGTCGCGTGATATTACGTCACTGAATAGGTTTAGTGTATTATGAATCATATTCCAGAGTAATAAGTATGAAATTATCTTGCAATGGATTTTTGTAGGTGTCTACTCGAAAATGTGCTTGACTCTGAGGCGAACTAAATTACGCCATATTGTTGACGACATTGAGTAGACATTTCTTTGAATACAATTGCTAAGTCATACTTCTGTACGAAGTACTAGTACTTATTCTGTGGCACTACTACAATAAATAGGTACCTATCTCCTGCGTAAAGTCTCTGTCGAGCTTACCCATACCGAAATCGGTTAGCTAGGAGTATACTCTTACCATCTACCATCTTATACCTACCTATGTACTTTTCCTACCTATATATATAAGATGGTAGATGGTAAGAGGTACTATCAGATTATTATAAAAGTATTAAACTGAATAAGAATGGGTATTCGGAGATTTAGTCTTCATGATCGATTTGTTTAATTTCTAGGGCCCAAATTCACTCAGTGCTCAACACGAGGTAGCCTAATTAAGTATCATAACATTGCAACAAGGTTGAAAATCCTTTTTCGTTAGTCGTAGATATATGTATTCTGGCTATCCGTAAGTAGGTAGGTACCTAGCTCTTTAACTTCAAATTAACCAGCATTTTTCAACTTCAACAAGACTTTAATAACGGTTTTTGTGTTTACCTGAGAGCTTAAACCAAATTTAATAACTAACAAAAATTACTACAAAAAATACAAAAATAGTTTTCCCAACATGATTATACTAGTCGGCATTTTGTACTGTACTACTTCACTTTAAATATTTGAAAGGACAGTGCTTCCAAGGCATTGGCTAGCGGTTATTGGTTGCTTCTCGTGCGGGAGGTACCGGTTCGATCCCACATGCCGCCATGTACCAATGACTTGTTCTGAGTTATGTACATTAGTTGTTTCACTAACCGATACTCTTACGGTGAGGGTAAACATCGTGAGGAAACCTGCACTTTCAGGCGACTGCGTGTGTGATTTATCATATATTGATGTAACCATGATCCAAAACTGGTCAGGTAAACAGGGTCACGGAGGTCAGATGGCAGTCGCTTCATTGTAATTACCTGATCTGCCACGTGGATCATGGTCAGCGGACCCTGGGCTCTCGCGTTGAGTGCACAACCGGGATAACGCTAGGTGCTTCCATGGCAATTTGTTTGGCAGGCTGCCCTGGCCGGGCTATGTCAAAATCCATTAGGTATCAACGGGCCTGTGTGTGATAACATGCCGATTGAGATTATTTCCGAGAATTCCAATAATGCTCCCCTCCGTGCTAGAGCTCTGCTAAAACAAGCTATGTGTTGATGTTTTTCAACAGAATTGAATACATGTGTGTATCTTGTATTCACAACTACGTTTTCAGATTATGCTCGTAATTATTTATTTTTATTTATTTATTTTAACTTTATTGCACCATAAAAGAAGTACAATTGGCGGTCTTAATGCCATAAGGCCTTCTCTACCATTCAACCGCATTATTCTACTTAACTCTTATCAAAAATATTAAAGTTGAAAGCAAAATCTGTTTTATTTTCTTTGAATGTATAGTGCTTTATAAAATAAGGTATTTTACAGCAGACTCTGTTTTATTTTCTTTGAATCTACAGTCGATTTATAAAGTTTACTTAAGTAAACGTTGTATACCTGGCCCTGTCTGGACAAATAATGGAATCCCCTCGTAATGTAGCAGCCAGAAAACCCAGGAATACTATGAAAAGTCTGTTTTAAGTTCGTTATTTAAAACCGCAGACAATTTAAATTGTCAAAGTTCAAAACAATATTAAAATTCCTAATTAGGTATTAGTTAAGTCAACCACAACATCACAAAAAGTAGTATAGCGCACTTGACCGCACCTAACACTTATCGGCAAAAATATCGAGCCTAGGAGTACTAGTATTCTGTGGCCTAGGTAAGCATTGGTCAGATAAAACTTTTTTTCTCACGTGTAACGTTTAAAAGTATTTATAAACTTATACTAAGGATTCATATTAACAAGCCAAATGAATTTTATACAATATTGATAATATTCTGGTTTGCTGATTTTCCTAAGGTTTCTATCACTGATAAGATAATTCTTTATGTTCGTTACGTATTAGATACCTACTAGCACGATACAAGCTGTTCCCCGCGACTTCGCCGGCGCCAAATGTCGGATTTACATACATACATACTTTCATCCCCCTTTCACCCCCTTAGACTGCGTTATACCAACTACCTTTAAAACTATTACATCAAAAACCTTTTAAATTCCATACGGGTTCTCAAGTTCCATAAGAGTAGATATAAAATTGCATTACCATAATGTAACCGTAACTATTACAATAATTTATAGTTACACCTCTGATGTATTATTAGTTTTATGAGATGAAGATGATGATGATTGTGGGTGACACTTCTTGTTTTTTAAGCGTTTCCTACATTGAGACACTACATGACCTATCTTTTTACAATAGGTACACGACTTAGGTTGTACAATAGGCACTTCAACACTAGTCAATACACTCGACGTTGTTTGCGTATTTTTGCGACCTTTAAGCAAAAATGACGCAATCGAGTCCGTTCTTATTGGGGTGCCGGAATGCTCTATCGCCATCACCATCGGAGTATAAACACGACAGAAACTGCTGTTGAACACGACGTATCTCATTAACGTAAAACTCTTTATTTGAGTACATATCCAGCTTGATACTTAATAGCTTTTTCATAAGCTGTAAGCGCCGTGATAGTCCGCTGGCAGCGTAGGCTTCACCAAGTCGCTTTTAGGTATCCTTTGAAGTTTCAGATGACATCACAATAGGATAAAGATGCTCGCTCATACTTAGAGATATATATCTTAGATCTCGCTTTTGCATCTTTGCGTATGAAGTCTTGAACTTCTTCCGCAGGTTAACGGTTAAATTATGGTAATGCAATTTTATATCACTAAAAAGTAGCCTTTGTCCTTTGCAAGGTCTCAAACTATTTCTATATCTAGTTTCATCTGAATTGGTTCACCTAAGTGTTAAAAGGTGACAGATAGACAGATACACTTTCGTGTTTATAATATTAGTTCGGACTACGTATACCTGTAAATGTTGTCAACTGTTGTAAACCCATTTATATTTTAATCACAAGTTTAGGAATTTATGATATATTTTATTAATTGATATATTGACACTCATTTCATTTAATTTTCGGGTGACGAATAGATTAAATATTTTATAGCACCAAACTGTTATTTTGAAATTATGAAGAATAATTTTACCATTTTTTTTAAATGCCTCAATTAATATAATTATATAAAAGGACACGTAATGATAGAAAGACGAAAGTAGTGGTCACTCCTGGAGAGAGTGAATTTCTTTGTCTGCTCCCTCAATGCGCGGGAGAATACAAAGGAATTGACGCGCTACGCTGCGTGGTGCGTGGCAGTGTGTTTATCGCCTTATGGCTTAAAAGCACAATAAGGGATTTTCCTAGTGTCAAAAATCAGTTCTTAAAAATCCGCTAGATGGCGTTGAACAACATAAGTCACATAGATTTTTATTTATGAAAAAGGCTGGGTTAGCATTGGTATAATGTTCATGTTTAGCATGTTTTCGATTTACGCGTACTGACAGGTAATTGTTTAACAATTTAGTGATCAATAAGGCGTTTTTCATTTTTTATTTTAACAACATTTTGAATCTCGTTTATTTTTGACGCAAGTACTTCCACTACATGTCTGTCATACGTAATATTTCAATATTTACTTTTTTGTTTTAAGTTCGATGATTTTGACGCAATATATATATATAACTAAGATGAATAGTGCCTATCAACATCAAACATAACTAAGTTTTGAGCTCTTAGAAAATCCCTCATTCTACACACTAAAAGATGACACCGATTACCGTTACCATGAGTTTACAGTTTTACTCGCTAGCGACGACGTAAAAAAAGTGTATGGAAAATTTTAGTTCTCCAAGTATCCGCTAGAGGCGCTGTGCAATTTTCCATACACTTTTTTTCCGTCGTCGCTAGCTAGTAAACCGCCGTAAACTCATGGTAACGGCACATGTCATGTCACCGCGTCAACACAACAATATGATACTCTTGACTGATATTATTTACTAGCAATCGTTCGTGATCGTGACTCATGATTTCTCTACACAAATTATGGTTTTAAATCATGTTACCACTGAGGGATTTTCCTAGTGTCAAAAATCAGTATTTAAAAATCCGCTAGATGGCGTTGAACAACCTAAGTCAGGTAGGTTTTTATTTAAGAAAAATGCTGGTTTTAGCGTTTATTGTGATATAATGTTTATGATTAGCATATTTTAGATTCACACGTATTAACAGTTATTTTATAACAATTTAGTGACCATCAGAACTTTTTTCCATCAAAATTTATTTTTAACTGCATTTTGAGACTCTCTGACGTTTAACTTAATTCCACTACATGTCTATCTACACACATAATATTACATTAATTTGTGTTAGTATTATGCTCAATGTTTTCGACGCAAAAAGATTAATAGCGCCATCTATTAACATAAAATAAAACTTAAATTTTGAGTTACCCTCATTGTATACGTACTGCATTGCTCGTGCTCGTGCGTGGCTGTACTGCATAATTTTAACCGCAAAACGCAGTTTAGCGTGCGGTCCAGTAATCTGATGCTGCGGCTTGCATTTCATAACAATTAATATTATTACGACAGATCGGTCACTTATTGAGTCATTAATAAATATTCATGTACATTATGACTAATCTGTAATTATTAATAGAAAAACTATCCGGTAATACTTATAATAGGTAATGCCACCGGATGACACAGTCGATCTATTTGTGTCAGCGAAATTTATTTTAATTTGGTCATGCCAGTGCCAGTTGCACATTGGTAGGTAGGTACTTATTTCGATCGAATACCTTTCTTTAGAGAACCCTTCTTTAAACTTATCCGAATTTGAAACTGGTAGCGTGTTGTCGGGGTGCGGCAGGTCGGTTAATCCGGTGCGGTCCCCGGTAGTGGACTGTATTTGGGTGTGTGGTGTGCTGGCCGGTCTGTAGCTGCCTAACTTAATGTACTGGACACTAACTATGGGGTCCTGATTGAAACACTATTGCACTATGCACTTGCAGACTTTATTCACTCACTATTGCACTTACAAAGCTGTTATTTACTACTATGGCACTTATTGTCACTACTATTGCACTGGTATTCACTGTTCACTGTTCACTTTCTTCTCTTCAGAAGTATTCTGAGAGCTTTTCAGAACTAAAACTTCAGAACTAAAACTTGAGAACTAAAACTTGCCATCCGGAAAAACCTTTTCCATATTTATATGGTTCCGGGATTCTTTCTCCCTCCCTCGGATCATGCTATCTCCCTCTAATGCGAGGGAATCAGTTTTTCGTTAGTTTTTCTGGGTGGCAGTTAATATTCTTACAGAAACTTATTTTTCTAAGTTGAGTCATTATATTAGCTATCTAATAGTACTAATATCATTACAATATTCTAATTAGTTTAGAAGTTATAGCTAAAAAAACTGAAACGGCTTTCTTTACGGTATTGCCGCTTGCAAGGGACCTTTCGTGCGGGAAAGGGACAAAACATATCTGCCTTTCATGTTCTAGAATTTTCTTTCTGGGATTTCCAGCACTTTCATCCCCTCCCTATCCGTATCTCGAATTTTTCACCATTTTCAAGAAGATGTGTGAAGGAAATAGCTATATATGTGTAAATGGACTAGAAGATATGTTTTCTCCCGATATTTTCCTAACTTTCTGACTTGGAAAACTTGTTCTATGTATAAAGCATGAAACATTTTTAAACCTAAACATTTTACATTATCAAATACATGCCTTCTTAACTAAGTTAACAAAATCATAATTTTCTTTTTATAAAGCTACTTAAAACTAAGTTTTCTCGTCGCTAACAGAATTTATACAACTGATCTGAATGAACGAGATCGGGCTAAAGTCCGCTAAATAACACTAGAAAAATATAAAAGTAATTTGAGTAAACGTAGCATGATTTTGACACTTGCCCTATACTAAAACTGTCAAAATCTTGCTTAGTTCAATTACGATTATGTTACAAATTTACTTATGACATTTAGCAGAATTGGGCCCCACAGCAGCGGTCGGTCGCTAATTCCGTTTAAAATCTAATTTTACCAGAAAAGGCTGTTAATACTCATCTTGGAACACCGCTTAGCATCGAATAAGGTCGCTAGCACCGAACGCACTTAACGCCTACATAAAGTTATAAAGGCATGTACACACTAAGCGCATTGGTTCGAGTACCTACTGATTAACGATTAAGACCCGAGTTCACCAACTTCTAAACAGCCGGTAAACGTCGATTGACGGTATTTAGTTAAACACAGAATAAATAAAAGTATTAACAAGTAATGATGTAAGCAGATTTAAAAGCATTTGATAAGCTTTGAAAATAATGTTATGAAAGCATCAGCGTTTATTAGATTGGAAATACATAATATGATATATATGTAAATATACTGATTGAATAACTCATTGATCACTATTTTAGATAGACCAAAATACACCAAAGCTCTTATGTCATCATTAAATCTTATTATTAAAAACAATTATCGAATTGATCTAACTCCATAGAACCAATACTTTTATTACGAATACTAAAAAGAAACTTGCGTCATCGAGACTTGTCGGGTCAGAATTCAGAAATAGATCCTTAAGTCGGGTCAAGAACGCGGTAAAGGAACGACCATTCTCAATATTTATGGTGTGCTTGTACGTGTATACTTACCTAACCTCTCTCTCTCTCTCTCTTCTTATTTTCTTTCTTGTCTCGTCAACTAGTTTGGAAAATCAAAATAAAACATTATTAGCATAAGTTGCCAACTGCTGCACCGATTGAATGCACCAGTGAGTACGCAGCATTAAAATACTCGATCTCTCGACTTCTATTGAAATCATTTCATTAATTTCTGAGAAGGTATAACGCATTCGCCTTTCCTAAGAACTACACACAATATTTTGCAAGCATTATTACAACTGCACAAAGGTGGACTGTCATTTTTATACATAATCTACTGAAATTTATGTTTGCCACAGAATTAGTACTTTGGAATAGTACTTAAAATGCATACTATAACAAATGACTTTACAAACTTTAAAATTATCACAAGATGAACATAGTCAGGTGCTGTTTTTTCGATCTGTGTGTGTATCTCCCCGCGTAGGTAGCAAAAACGTACCTACGCGCGGTGACCCTTACTTAGGGGCTAAAACAAGTTGCGTGTCGCTACCGGCCAGCGACACGCTCGCGTGTTTTATTCACCGGCGGCCGCGCGGCTACGTTGCTGGCTGGACGAGAATGAATAAAGTACTAGAAAGAGGAGCTAGATGGCGTTAGAAGCTTCTCGTAGCAGTCAACCCTATCGCGTCGCGTGATATTACGTCACTGAATAGGTTTAGTGTATTATGAATCATATTCCAGAGCAATAAGTATAAAATTATCTTGCAATGGATTTTTGTAGGTGTTTACACGAAAATGTGCTTGACTCTGAGGCGAACTAAATTACGCCATATTGTTGACGACATTGAGTAGACATTTCTTTAAATACAATTGCTAAGTCATACTTCTGTACGAAGTACTAGTACTTATTCTGTGGTAGTAGGTAGATCTATTTTTTGTTCTTGCGATACGTGGTCGTAAGATGGACACTCCCGGAATTCTGGATTACAAATTTAATTGTTAGCCAGAGAGCACTGCCAATCCATAAGGGAAGCTTTCTTTTATCTTTGTTAATTAAATCGAATCTTTTCAGCAACTACTACCAGGGGTTTCAGTTAGAACCTCGGGGGAATGTCCATATTATTATTATTAATGTTGGCGGTCATTGAATCAAAATAGCTGTACCTACTCCGATCTTTGATTATTATGGTAGCAACAAGTATTAAGTGAAGTGGTATAGACAGTATAAACTTGAATGATAATTTATCACATTAAAATTAGGTATTACCCCTTTTCAAAATGGCTGCGTGTTTGTAAATTTCCTTTTCTATGTTTAGTAATGATTGTTATTGACATTAGATTGCCACATTATAATTTTAATTGTTCGAGTTCCAAGTGGGTCATCTCTTCCATCTCTCCCATCTGTGCAAGTCTCCCGGATGTTATAAGAAACAAGCTGTTAAGCCTTTTCTTAAAAAGTTATGTTGAATTTACACGCCTATCTTGCAGCTAACCGCGATGAGTTGAGTGTTGAAATATTGTCTTTGAAGGTTGTGAAATCCACGACAAGGCCTAGCTCTGAAGTCTTGCCCTAAAAAAGGGGAAAGAGGCAAACACCGCTTAATATATTAACTCATCTAAGCATAACCGTTACCATGGTATAGTTAGTGCGGAACCTCCGCTTTGCAGAATAACATAATGAAAGACTAATTTACTAATCAAATTCACCTTTTAACCATACTAAAATGTGATACATGTTGAAATACGATCAATTGTTCCAGGCTTAATCAGCATTCAACGTACCAGTCGTACAGCTACCTAGTCATTCAATTACTTATTTGGCAATCAACTACCTAGGCACCACTAGTTTGGCCGTAATTGTATTACTATTTCATTGCAATAAGTACCTAACTTCGTAGTGATGTAACCAGTGCCGCCAGTAATATTATATTAAATGCAGAGAATATTTTTAGAAACTAAGTAAGTAGGTAGGTACTCATGTAGATTTATGTTGCTTACTTTTTTACGACCATGCCGCTAAGACAATTTTGTTGAATTTAGATACCTATATGTAATATTCCTTTTCTGCCTAATTCGGGATCTTGAAAAAGGAAATAGGCTGCTAACATAGTGAAATTTAATTGGAACGGGGTGGAATAGGGGATGAAGACACCTGCACATTCAGGCGACAGAATGTGAAACCATGATCCAAACAGGAAGACGGAGGTCAGATGGCAGTCGCTCCACTGTAATTACCTGATCTGCCACATCCTGGATCATCGTCCACAGCGGACCCTGGGCCCTGGCGTGCACAACCGGGATAACGCTAGGATATATAGGTATTTATTATAATGTGCTTTTTTGCATTATAAGCTTGTCTCGCCATCGCTATCCTTGCTTTTATATCTGGTGTACATCTGGAGTCACAAGTTATCAAGCTACCTAAAAAAAAAAAAAAAAATACTACAACTGCTCTACTAATGATGTGAGGAGCTGTGTCTAAGTCAAAAATGACCTCAACGCAGTTCCTCTCTTTGCTTTCTG
This sequence comes from Pyrausta nigrata, assembly GCA_949316185.1. NCBI lineage: Eukaryota > Metazoa > Arthropoda > Insecta > Lepidoptera > Crambidae > Pyrausta > Pyrausta nigrata. Next base: position 5,253,129 of record OX438943.1, read on the forward strand.
TTCCAGGGACCTGACTACGGTCAAGGTCCATACGGGGGCGGGAGGAAAGCGGGCAGTAATATTCTCGTCAGCTTATCTCCCCTATGAAGATAAAGATCCAGTTACACCACTTTTACGGGATCTGGTGGACTCCTGCAGTCGTGAAGATGACAACCTGGTCATCGGATGTGATGCGAATGCACACCACGTGGTCTGGGTAAGCTCGGACATCAACGATAGAGGAGAGAAGTTATGGCACTATGTGGTTAGCTCTCCCCTTAAATTATTAAATTCAGGAAATAAGGCGACATTCTTCAATGCTCGTAGGGCGGAGGTGATCGACATAACCGTAGCGAACAACAAAGCTGCCAAGAACATTAATAGCTGGCATGTGTCAGACGAGGTCTCGCTTTCGGACCACAACGACATATGCTTTGGGTACAGTTTGGATACGCCTATCGAAACTGTACGCAGAAGGAATCCCAGAATACAAGATGGGATAACTTCAAGACTGAACTTAAAGTTGAACTTAATCAACAAAGAGTTGAGCTGAACTCTATACTGGATATAGAATTCGAGGCAGACAGAATTAATAATGCGCTAGAAGTTACATGGAAAGGCAACTGCCCGGAAAACAAAGCAATTGCAAGGAGACTACCATGGTGGACCCAAGAGGTAGCTCAAATCAGAAAAGAGACAAGGAGGGCATTCAATGTAGCTAAACCTACGAATAACTTCAGTGAATACAAAAAGGCACTAACGCGATACAGCACTGCGGTTCGAAAGGCAAAACGTTCTGCCTGGAGAGCCCACTGAAAGAAGATCAGCTCAGTACCAGAAGGAATGAGACTGACAAAAGCGATCTCCACCACAAAATCAGCTCCACTGTCAACAGTAAGAAATGAGAATGGAGAACGCACAAAGGTCGGAGCCGAAACGCTGAAAGTAATGATTAAAACCCACTTTCCCGGCGCCAAGACTATAGGTGAAAACGAAGATGCCATTAGCCAGGAAGACCAAGCGAGAAGGACCACGCAAAGCGACTGGCTAGTGGCAAAGAAGGTAGTAGATGCTGCCAAAGTGAGCTGGGCGCTTAAATCCTTTCAGCCATTTAAAGCGCCTGGTCCAGACGGCATTTACCCCATTGTACTACAACAAGGTGTCTCGATCCTGAATCCATACCTATGTAGATTTTATAGAGCTTGCATAGCATTTGGATATATACCAAAAAGGTGGAGACAAGTTAAAGTAATCTTTATTCCTAAACCAGGTAAAGCAGATTATGAGGAACCAAAAGCGTTCAGACCGATCAGCTTACAATCATTCCTACTAAAAACGTTGGAAAAAATTGTTGATAGGCATATCAGGGAAGGTGCATTGAGAAAATTTCCTCTACACGGTCTACAATGCGCTTATCAGTCCGGCAAATCAACGGAGACCGCACTTCACTATGTCACAAAAAGAGCAGAGTACGCTCTAGAACATAAGGAACTGTGCCTAGGGGCTTTTGTGGACATAGAAGGTGCCTTCGACCGCACAACATTCGAATCCATAAGAGCATCCGCGAATGAGCACGGCATATCTAAAACTATCTGCAGATGGATAGATTGCATGCTCAAAGGAAGAATAATACACTCTGAGCTAGTGGGAGAACATCTTACTTTGAAAACCACTAGAGGATGCCCCCAAGGCGGAGTCTTATCGCCTCTTTTGTGGAGCTTAGTTGTAGACTCGCTACTGGCCAGACTAAATGAAGGACCTTACTACATAGTAGGTTACGCATATGACCTTGTAATAATGGTCAACGGAAAATTTCCTGGGACGGTATCGGAACTAATACAAAGAGCGCTGAACATCCTTCAGAACTGGTGCGAAAGCAATCATCTGATGGTCAATCCCAGCAAAACAACAGTGGTTCCGTTTACAAGAATGAGAAATCTCTAAGGGCTTGGGACGATAACATTATATGAAACCCAGCTACAATGGTCCAAAGAGGTTAAGTATCTAGGATTAACACTAGATAAGGAACTCAATTGGAGCAAGCACACTGACAAACCAATTTTTAAAGCAACAAGAGTTTTTGGAATGTGTCGAGCGGCCTATGGTAAAACATGGGGATTAAACCCAAGGATTATAAGATGGATATACACAATGATGGTGCGACCTATAATTACATATGGCAGCATTGTCTGGTGGACAAAGACAAGGCTAGTAACATGCAGAAAGGCTTTGGAAAAATTACAAAGAACTGCTTGTCTAGCGATAACGGGGGCCTTCAGAAGCACTCCAACGGCAGCAATGGAAGTAGCACTAGAACTTCCTCCGCTGCATATTGTGATAGAGACTGAGGCAAGGAAGGCACTGCAAAGACTTAAGGTCTCCCAGCTTTGGGATGCATCCAAACCTCAAACGAATCACACTCTATGGGAAGGAAATTCGGATTTGAACAGGATCCTTCAAATGGACTGTGATCGAACAAGTCCAAAATTTTACTTCCAAAGACTATACAAAGTCCACCTCCCCACAAGGGATGACTGGAAACAACGCCCACCCAAGCCGGAACCGGATAGCATAATCTGCTATACGGATGGATCTAAAATGGATAGCGGTACAGGTGCGGGAGTTTACCTAAAAGACTTCCAAGAAAGTCAATGCATGGGTGTAATGGCAACAGTTTTCCAAGCGGAAACCTATGCTATACTCTCATGTGCATTGAGGAATCTAGATCAAGGTGTGAAAAACCGCACTATCTATATTCTCAGTGACAGTCAAGCTGCGTTAAAGGCACTGTCAAGGGCAAAAGTGAACTCAAAATTAGTCATAAATGCCATTGAAGTACTTAACAGACTCGGCAAACATAATAAACTACGTTTAATATGGATACCGGGTCACACAGGTTACGAGGGTAACGAGAAAGCAGATGAATTAGCGAGATGGGGCTCATCGGCTAGACTAATTGGCCCTGAGCCTTTTATAGGATTGTCGAATGGAACAATTAACACGGCATTCAAGAACCACATAAAGGCCAAATGGATCACTCTAAAGCCTTTCTTGATCTGAATGCTAGAAAATGGTACAAATACCTAATGCTTAACAGCCGCCAACACTCGAGACCTCTGCTGGGGGCATTAACTGGTCACTACGCCACAAATAAAATGCTTCTCAGAATGGGGCTAACTCAGGACGGCAGCTGCAGAGCCTGTGAGGAAGAGCCAGAAGACATGAAGCACTTGATGTGTGAATGCGATGCACTGGCTAGAACCCGAATGGGTCTTCTTGGATTGGCTTACCCAGACTCGGAAGACTATAGGCTCTTCAGACCTAAAGACATAGTAAAATTTATAAAGGAAGTTACTTTAAGGAACACTGAAGAGTAAAGGTATGGGGAGTCACAAAAGATCCTAGTGGGTCGAGGTGCTCCGTGGGTGGATGCCCATGGCCCCTATAAAGATAAGATAAGATAAGCTACCTAGATATTTGAAGGTTTTAACCTGTTCTATTTTTGTGTTATTTATTGAGATAGGGCTATATTTTTCCTTTTTAGAAGCAATTAGTGTTTTTGTTTTATTTATGTTAATTTTGAGACCAAATTCTTTAAAAATAGTGTCCATTTCTGTAACCAGTTCTTCCAACTCCAATCTGTTTTCTGCAATGGCTGCAATATCGCTACATGCAGCAAATAAAAGAAAAGATAAATGTCGGGTCGTATCAGGAGGTTAAGAGAAGGGCGGAAAGCAGAGAGGAATGGAAAAAACTCCACCGACAAGAGCCTAGCTCTTAAATTTGATGATGATGATTATAATGTGCTTATTATAAAATTGAGCGTCTGTCTGATCGATGATATCAGTTGGTAGAGTCAGATTTTACAGGGAACATAGCAAAATGATCAATCATTGTTTCCTTCTTTGTTTCTAGAATATGAATTTCTGGGAGGAAGTTCACGTTTGGCGATGTTACCTCGGTCTGTTGTTGTCATTTTGCAACTGATTTTTTCCGGATATAAGCCTTCATTTTTGTATTTTCAACTAACGCTATTTGATTGCCTCGAGCTTTTTCAATATTCGTTGGATTTATATTCACGGGAAGGTCAGGTTAGGCTAAGAATATTTTTTTAAAGATTTGAGACTAAGAAATTATCGTTTACATCTGATCCATATGAATAAATTAATTTGATATTATTTTATCAAAATAATTTTCAAAGTACGGTTTTTTACATCACTAGATTTGCACTTAAGAATGCGGGTCACGTCCTCAATACCTATCTACTAACTGAATTTGATCGCCCACCTGCCTACCACAACCACGCAAAAAAATCACCTCTCTGATTGCGTATGTAACACTGTTGGAATATATTTGTTTCTTAAGTTTACGCGAATTGTTGAACTCATTTAAACACAATTTTACGGATTACTTCGCGATTTATTTACATTTTATTTTAAACCTGACGTTTCGAACACTTTACAGCGATCGTGGTCACAGGGAGACTGTTAGAATAATAATTAATTTTTCTCCACAATCTAAAGTAAATTATACGTAAGAGGTTATAGTTTTTTAAATGGATTTGCACAGATTAGATTATTTCTATGCAATGAAAAAGCTACATTATTTATAAGTAATATGTTTTTTGCACCAGTTACCCCCTTCCTGTGATTAAGTATTTTCTATACTCAAAGGTGGTCTGGAAGAGATCGCTCGATAAGACCGCCTAAGGAGGACGCAAGGGTTTCTATGAAACCTGGTACCCGCTCCAATAACGATGTGTAATATATCATTAGAAAGGTATTATCTTGTAGAACAAGAATTGGTATGGCGATTGTCTTGATTTATTGTCCGATTTGATTACCAGCCTAAAATAAGTTCAACAAAATAAAGTCTAGTAATGTAGATTTTCCATTAACAAAATGAAATCAAATACGATTATTGTAAGTACGTTTAGTGTTGTTCATTAATAAAACAGCAGCAGACGCAGCTTGATATTATATGAGATTACATTACAAAATTATTAAACAATGAATAAAATAAATGAAGTAGGCTTTATGAAACATTATTATCTACTAACACATTATTAGGGCAGGGCATAAAGCATGAGCCTCATAGTGTTTTAAAGTTTTTATGCGAGATAACGGTGTCCCAGAAGAAGAGAAATGGCTGTCGTGCCTTCTTGCTCTCTAATATTTGGGATAAGACTGCCCTAATGGACAAGTCACTTCCAACGTCCTCTATTCGGATGTCACGCTCAGTCTAGGTACTTGATAGAAAACCCCATTCCCCGCAGTATCCACCCATCCCCGCTGACATGCCATAGTCTAGCATGCCATTGTAACTTTTGTTCAGGTTACTAAGAGCGAGTATCCAAATACGTAACACGCATTGCTATTGGAAGTGGGTACCAAAAGTATGTAGTTGCTATTACTAATTCTCAGATTTTAGTAGGTACTGTGTAGCTATTATCGGATAAACGATCGAAACTTGGTGCTCTGTTGTAACGTTTATTTAGGTTACTAATAGTCATCAAACGACGTATCAAATATTGGTGATGGTTACTATTAGTAGGTACCTACTGTTCTTAGAGACTTTAATACCATATAGCTCAGAACGGACTAACGATCGGAGTTCGGCGCAATAGTAACTTTTACCAAAAGTTTGGTTCTTATTCTGAGACTTTAATAGCGTATAGGTCGAAACGGACTAACGATGGGAAATTGGCACCATAGTAACCTTTAATCAGGATACTAAGAGCTATCCAACGACGTATCAGACATTGCTTTTGGTGGTAGTTACTAAAAGTAGATGCACTAGCACCACTTATCCCGAGAGTTTAATACCTTATAGCTCAGAACAGACTAACGATCGGAACTTGGCGCCATAGTAACCTTTAGCACAGAATACTAGTACTTCGTACAGAAGTATGACTTAGCAATTGTATTCAAAGAAATGTCTACTCAATGTCGTCAACAATATGGCGTAATTAAGTTCGCCTCAGAGTCAAGCACATTTTCGTGTAGACACCTACAAAAATCCATTGCAAGATAATTTCATACTTATTGCTCTGGAATATGATTCATAATACACTAAACCTATTCAGTGACGTAACATCACGCGACGCGATAGGGTTGACTGGTGCTACGAGAAGCTTCTAACGCCATCTAGCGCCTCTTTATTCATTCTCGTCCAGCCAGCAACGTAGCCGCGCGGCCGCCGGTGAATAAAACGCGCGAGCGTGTCACTGGCCTGTAGCGACACGCAACTTGTTTTTAGCGATGAGCGATTATTACTAAATTAATCGAATTATTCGAATGGTCTCTGTAATCGAATGTATTCGATAAGCAACCGCAGTCATTCGATTATGCGGCGAGCAATATCGGAGCGCGCGGTGCGCAGGCCGTACTACTAACGAATGAATCGTCATTCGTCGCGTTGATTAATCATTCGTTCTCTGCCTGTACTGTCGCGTCAATTCAATCGAATGCAATCATGCAAGGGCCGAGTATAGATTATCATTCGATTGTCGATTATTATTTATTCCGAATTACTAAATCGACATTCGATAGTTCGAATGGTCTATTGTCGATTAATTCGATTATTTTTTTTTTAACAATCGCCCATCGCTACTTGCTTTAGCCCCTAAGTAGGGGCGCCGCGCGTAGGTACGTTTTTGCTACCTCCGCGGGGAGATACACAGGCCTGCCTTTAGTCCGGATACTAAGAGCTACCTAACGACGTATCTGGCATTGCTATTGGTGGTAGTTACTAAAAGTTAGTGCTAGTTCGTTTCTGAGACTTTAATACCATATAGCTCTGAACGGACTAACGATCGGAACTTAGCGCCATAGTAACTTTTATTCAGGTTACTAAGAGCTGTCTAACGATGTATCACACATTGCTATTGGAGGTGGGTACTAAAAATTGCATCATCCTTTGTACATCTTGCTTTGTAAATGGTATTGTTGTTTACTTTTATGGTGTGCAATAAAGAGTTATCTATCTATCTACACATTTATTATCCCGATTCGCTGTTAAAACACATACCTACGCGTGGATCATTTAATTCATTCGTAAAAAAATACGCACACACGTAGATCTGCGTAACAATCAACTAAAAAGTTCAATACATTACGAACGTTGCGTTATCTCTCTATTTACTATATTCATGGACATTTTAAAGTAATTTTATTTGAAAACTACGATTAAAAAAATATTCCAGCAATTATGGCGTCGTAGATAAGTCTTCGAAAGAGGTTAATCAGTAAAGGAAGTGGTTTATAGTTTGTAAACAGAAAATAATAATGACTGAAATGAGTCGTTTATTTATATTGTTCCCGAGATCTTGTTTTAAAAATTTAGCAGCTGACTAGAAAAAAGCCCCGGTAATACACATAATTTGCCCCCATATACTTACAGGGTTACATATTTGTGAAACATTAGACATTATTAGATCATCAAATGTTATCGACAAAAAACCCCCATGTTGGGGGTCTAAAATCCTCCTCTTAAAATGGCAGCCATTTTAATTATTTTTTCACTAGCGATTTTTATGGATATGGAGGTCCTAAAAGTTATGAAACTGGTTTTTTTTGTAGGTAAAGCTATGGCCTATCAAGTGGCATAAAAGTTGAATAGTTTTTTAAACCTATTACTAAACTAAACCCAAAAATATAGGTATTTCTTTTAAAATTTTATTTTTCAAAAAAATATGTTTGTCAAAAAATCATTAGAAAAATGTCTTTAATTGGTAATTAAAAGGCCCTTAAATTATAGCTAGTCAAAACCCGGATACCCTGTATTAATGATTAAATAATATTTAATTACTATGATTTTCAAATAACCTTGTATAAACCAGCAGAGACTTATACACAGGCCATTTTTACTAGGATAGGAACAACCCTAAGACATTATTTAATTAATTAGTTAATTTGGTATTTATAGCTCCATTACAAAGTACTAATTGGCCAGTAATTAACCAATTGTGAAAATAGTTATGTAGAAAAAACCATTATTGATTACCGAGAGTATTGGGAAACATGATTCGCAGAATGATCGCGCGCGCAGTACGCGCATGTCACTTCGCAAGCTTTCGGCGAAACGGCGATTATCCAGCGATTATTGATTGCGACTTCTGAGGAAACGCAACAATAGAAACGAAACGAGAAATGTCAAACTCTCGCGACTCGCCGCGGCAGTTACACTGGACGATCGTGTTGCTTTAACCGGTTCCAAGCCACGGCACGCACCGCAGCAGACGTAAAAAAATCAAGTGAAAATCTTATCATTTTTTGAGATTTTATTATTTTTAGCAACTTTACCAAGTAACTGTTATATAATCTGTGACTTTACTAACATTTTAATTAAAATGATAATATTAGTTTTAGTGTCTTAAATATTTAAGAATTATTTGTAGACTGCAAAATTTACATATTTATATCTTAATAAATGGTAAAATTCACTCGAAGAATAAAATAGCATATAGTAGAGCATGATGAATCTGTCGTTAAATTTTTATTCAATTATAGTCCATCAAGTTCATGGGCGGGGGATGTGGAAGCCAATCAAGTCATAGGAAATCCCCTTGTCCGCAACACCACTCGTCCCTGCTAACATTAAAATTCTTCGCATCCTACCCGCAACTCTGGCGACCGTAGGAAGGTTGCGCACAAACTTGTAAGATATACTGGACAACCTGTATATCTACTCATATGATAATATTCAAAAGCATACGATTGGTCTGAGCTTAAGGGTCATAGCACACTTATCAACTCGGAAAGAGATCGTCACCGTAACGCCTTTCGCCTCGCTGTCAAATAGGCGTCAACCTACGGTATGCAGATGCACGTAACCAAAGCGGATCAGCAGCTTCGGTACGTCCACTCGGCTAGCTACGGCTAGTATTAGAATAGGAGCAGACTGCTACGACTTCGCAGTGTTTGGCGTAGCTCTGTTTGCTTCGTAGACGCTACACTTGCTACGTCGTAGCGGTCGCGAGTTAACACTGAGATGCTACGAGCAGTGCTACGAATCCGTATACGTCAGTATTTTTAACAATTAGGTACTTGTTCTTTAACTTGTCTTTTTCCCAATTAAGGAAATAACACATCACATAACACTATCCTTAATTCCGAAAGGAGCGCTGTAGGTATACCTTTTACGATTAAAAAAAAAAGCTGTACACTTGGTAACAACGAGTAGAGTCGTTGCAATGCGAGTACACATCATCATCATCAAATTTAAGAGCTGGGCTCTTGTCGGTGGAGTTTTTTCCATTTCTCTCTGCTTTCCGCCCTTCTCTTAACCTCCTGATACGACCCGAAGAATAAGCTACATGCAGCAAATAAAAGAAAAGATAAATTTTTATTTTATTTGCTGCATGTAGCTTATTCTTGGTCTTCCTCGCTTCCTTTTTCCTTCTATTCTTCCTTCTATTATCGTTTTAATAAAATTGTCGTGTCGAATCAGGTGGCCTAACATTCGTCCCCTCCTACACTCTATTGTTTCCATCAATCTCCTTTTTTTCCTAACCATAGACAAAACTTCTTCATTTGTTTCCTTCTCCGTCCAACTTATACGCTCCATTCTCCTCCAGCACCACATCTCGAAGGCTTCCAGTCTCTCTCTGTCCCTCTTTTATATAATGCGAGTACACGTCGAGTGTAAATACATTTATATCTCTTAAGGAAAGTAGGTGACGAGAATCTCATTTTCATACCTTACACACAGCAAACAAGGTAAAGATTTACTAATTACAAGACCTGAAGTTAAGGTTTTTGGGTTCAATTTTAACCCATGTTGCTCGGTTTTTCGCTGTAGGTATAAACGAAGTCTGGATATAATTATCTTAGTCATACTATACTTAATATAACTTTACTTTTTTTTTAAAGAATTATTGCTAAAAATTAAAAAAAAAAAAAATTGTAACCCATGAATAATGCAATAAAATTAAAAATGCATATTTTTAGAAAAACAGTTTTTGAAAAAAAATTCTTTTTTTTAAATAATTTTTTCTCTAAAATTTGAAAAAGGCCCTTAAATTATCGCTAGTCGAAACCCGGTCACCCTATATATAAGATTTTATGACTTTATTATTCTGCATGCCTATGATCAAATCCCAGAAGTCCAGGTTCAACATTATCTTTCTGTTAACCAACGGTGATGAACCCTAATTTTCAGGTTCATGCCGTGTGGTGTATCGAATTAGAGTGACTCCATTAAACTTAGACCAAAGTTTGGATACCTTACCGCCTCCAACACGAGTTTGAGATACTTGAGCTAACTTCAAGTAAATTCCATTTTCAAAATATTACAAGTTTCTACTGTTTATCTCAATTGTCTCTAAGCAACAGGCAACAGTGTATAACTGTACATACTCGTATACTACCTCAGCTTATATTTAAGACGACAGACTAGGTAGAAGAACGTGATTAACAATTTTTGGATGGATGCAATATGTTCAAATAGTTTTTTAATTGTAATCTTCATTTCGTTAACACGAAAACTGATTCTTACAAATTGACGAGCCATTAAATTCATATTACATTGAAATAAGTAGTAAAACGGTTTAATATGTATCACTTAATTACTCGTACAGTTTTTGAAATCTCAATTACTTACTTACTCATTGACCTTTTCTCAATAAATTCACAGGTAAGTACATGTGTCTATTCGCTTATTATTTGTTTGGTTGGGAAATAAAGTTCACAAGAACCCAGGATATTGCATGTCTCAGAAGAAATGATATCAGAGATATTTTGTAGAGCCTTCGTTCATAGCTCGTTCCTTAGTAAAGGTGCATCCACATCAGAGTTACTTTTTAGAGGCAATATTAAACCGTTCATTTATATACATTAGGTTATATTTAACCTTTTCAACCTAGAGCATGTTATATTGATAATTGGGTCCAATTATAAATTTTATACAAACAAAAGATTACATAATAACCGAGTGTACATGACTTTATGCGACAAGCGAGTTTACTGGATAAACGTTTCATAAAGATCTCGACTAAGAATAAATACCTACCTTCTTAGATACTTAATAAGCCGTGATGAGGTGTTGACAGTTTTTGAAAGTGTCAAATGATTTTACTGCTTAAATGAATTTTTGACATGTGATCTGTTGACATTGTTATCATTAATTTTGTTTGTTCAAACAACATTAATTTAATTTGTTCCTCTTTAATATTAGGTATTGTATAAGACCGTATATTATATAAGGTATTGACCCGTGTTCCAAAAGTTTAAAAAAAAATTTTTACACTCACAGTGTTCTTTCGTATTTATATAAGTTTAAATAAGAAACCGCACAAAAAATTCGCACACGGGTAGGATTTGAACCCACGACCTTTGGCTTGAGTCCGTGCAGTCCATCCACCGGTGCGTGATGACAGCGACATCTACCCGAGCTGTATTGCAACAGAAGTTCCACAATAAAAACATATGAATATGAAACTCAAGAAACGTTAAAAGCAACGAACATCTTTTCGCTGTCGCATGTATGTACATAGGTATCAATAGTACATAAATAACTAACCATGTAGGTATCAATAGTACATAAATAACTAACCATGCAATGTGGATGCACCTTAACGATTTGCCCGAGTGCTTATCGAATCACGAGAAAGAAACGTCTCGATTCTCGATATAGGGACGTAGCTGTTTGTCGGTGTGAAAAATGGAATAAGTATGTAGGTGTACCTACCTAACCTTTTACCAAGAGTAGATACCTACTGCCTACGCAAAGTTAAGCACATAGCACACAGTTCTAGCAGCTGTTACTTGTAATCTTTAAAGAGTTGGGATTCACATGAGAAGTAGCAACATTTTTTTAAAAACAGAAAATGTTTTTAAACAATAATCATACTACTTTTTTTTTAAATAAGATGATTTATTCCAAGATAAAAGAAAATAAACACAAAGACATGCATGAAATTAAAATAAATAAACTTAAAACCTACTTACTCAGAAAATAAACCCGTGTTCTTGAGGCAAGGAGGCGAGGATGCTGGCTGCGTTACCGCGTTGGATAGCTATACTTATCCTTTGAGCGAGGAACGAGCCAGCTTTACTATAGCGCTGACTCCCTAAGATGAGATGGGGCCAAAGTATCGACGCAAGTTGCATCCCACACTAAGGCCCGACCCCCCTACTACCATACTACTTACTTATAAACATCAGTGTATTTTACAGACCTGCTTGCGTATATCACGCTTTACAATAATATATTATCTTAAACATTTACATTTTTTTTTAACTTGTCTAAAAAAAATAAAAACTGAACTGCACTGCTGAACATAGGCCTCCCCCATAGAATTCCAAAGTGATTTGATACAAGCGACCTGCATCCATAGCGTTCCTGCGACCTTTATTAGGTCGACTATCCATCTTATTGGTGGATTCCCTACGCTACGCTTTTGATCAAATGGTCTCCAATCAAGAACCAGTCCAAATGTACTAAATTGTGACCTTAAACGGCAAGGCCTTAGACAGTCACAAAGGCATTCAGCCGAAAAGCGCTGTGATTGGTATAGCAGTTGGCACACGATAGATTCAATTGTAATTGTTTGATCACGCCTGTCGTGCCGACATTAACTTCGATTTCCTATTTATTCCGTGGCATACCTCCAGGTGATGTCCTTTGGTGCCATGAGAAATCGAGCCGCGAGTTATCGCCCTGAGTTGTCCCAACTTCAACTCCCGGCCTAGTAATCTTTACCTCGTAACTAATTCTCTAGTAGTACTTGTAGCTATTACCTATGGACGACAGGACATCAAGGTAAACACTGCAGTATCTTACGCAGTTGTAATAGGGGCTATTTTGCAACGAACATGTAGAATCCATGTGGAGCACGTTGTGAGTCTTGTAACTTGCGAGTGACGTTATAATAATCCAATCATAGAAGGAGAGAGAGACCTACGATATCTTGGTAAAATATGCTCAATTCAATGCCTTGCAAAAATGTAGATATAAAAAGCTAAGTCAAGACGGAGCGCGTTGAAAAAAATCATTGATGTTAAGAATAAAATAGTTTTAATTACCCAGGAGTGAGTAAGAGGCTTACAGGACATCGTTAAATACATATATTCATTTATGGATCTCGAAACGCGATTAGAGGAGTTTGGTTCCATTGAAATTCGTCATGAAGTTTGCCTAACTTTGCTCTCTTTGCATAGCATAGCGAAGGGACGTGGGTTCGAGTCCCACCGGATGACACAGTCGATTAATTTTTGTGAGCGAAAATCAATTTGATTTCGTAAAAACTTGCAAAATAATTGCTTAAGTTATAAAAATAATTATAAGTTAAAATGATTTCATCCTAACTGATGGTTAAATATTTGTAAAAATATTTCCATCGGATCCATGCGGGTACATTCCCCAAGTATTGATGAAATCGAACGCCGGCTCACTGGCGTAGCAAGCACTTACAAAAATTCGTCGTCTGACTAACGTCTTCCGTAGCTTAGTTGGTAAGAGCACTCGCCCGGATAGCGAAGGGACGTGGGTTCGAGTCCCACCGGATGACACAGTTGATTAATTTTTGTGAGCGAAAATCAATTTGATTTCTCTTTGCATGTTTAATATTTGATAGTTAATTACTTTTCATTTACTACAATAATAATATAGAATTGTTTCGTATGTTTGCTGGTGCTACAATGAGGGCAGCTTCTATTTTATTCTGTTCCTCAGCACACAAAGACGACAACTATAGTAGGTGATACATTTTTGTGTTTAAAGTTTAAAATGCATGACTAGCGGGTTACCTCTCATGCGGGAGGTAGGTACCGGTTCGATCCCACGTGCCGCCATGTACCAATGACTTTTTCTGAGTTTTGTACATTAGTTGTTTCACTAACTGATGCTTATACGGTGAGGGAAAACATTGTGAGGAAAGGTTTCCTCACGATGTTATGTGCAGGTGCACACTGCATGTGTAACCATGATCCAAACTGGTTAGGTTCCCCTGGTAACAGGGTCACGGAGGTCAGATGGCAGTCGCTTTACTGTAATTACCTGATCATGGCTGACCCTGGGCTCTCGCGTGCTAGTGCACAACCGGGATAACGCTAGGAGGATGATGATGATAATTTAATGCATGAAATTGCCAAAAATCCGCAATGTGCGAAATGTTATTATTGCACATACCTATTGTATCAGCTATCGCTTGGTAATATCGCTTCCATAAATTCAAAAGCCATTCTATCTGGGATTGCTTTAATAGGCTTACGATAACGAACTGAAAGCTCGCTGCGATCGACGACTAGCAGGAATTTCGATTCATGCCCTGACGCTCTACTCTGGATGACAAGGGCTCGATTCCCCTGATTTCCCTGTCTAAGATTAAAGAAGAACGGCAAAGTTCTTTGATGCTCAGCCCGAAATGCTGGCATGTTTTAGTCCGTGGTGTAAAACATATAAAAAATAGTAAATAAAAAAAACTGACATAAAACGACATTTTATTTGGTGCATTATGTCGGACTGACATTTAAACAATGTATGATCCGGTCAACACATTGACGTTTGATATAAAACGTATACTTCATGTTTAACTGACACGTCAAAGTTCACGTCGTTCGTTTTGTTTTTGCATCATTGAAGACGTTTAGTTGTTAATACTTTGTGCTTGCTTGTTAAATAACTATAAAATCATACAAAAGCCAGCTATTACAGTAATATTTATATTTCATGTGTCTCACTTAGTACGGTGTCTCTATCTATTGGGTCGATTTATGCCAATCTTCTACTCTGCCAAACTAACGAAATGAGACAGACTTCATTTAGCAACTTCGGACTAAATAGCTGTCAGTTGCTAAGGAAATTAGAGAATCCATGGACAATTTAGTAGAGATGTTATTTGATGACGAATAAAATTAGAGGAAATTACGCAAAAAGTTGTAAAATACATAAGAAATCGCATCACTTAATTTGACGTTTCTTAATTTAGTTTGTAGTTTCTCTTTTTACGTTTATTTAGCAGAGAAAGAGAGAGGCTGTACTTATATTTAATATTAGACAAGCACATTGGAATCGAGTCCATTGTTCCAATTTTCGCTTCTAGTTGCGCTAGTTGTCTCTCAACTCACATTCAGATGCTGGTACGAGTGACAGAAACAGAAAAGACAGTATGGCCTTGCCTTTGTGCGACAAACGTAGGCGTATCAAACAACTCCGTTAATTATCCTTTCATGGAAACGGGAACATAGACATAGGAGTCATTTTTATCTTGTTATATCTGGATAAGCCGTAATAATCTTCTGCACCAAACTTTGTCTTCGTGCCTGGCAAAACTTATCAAGTAGCTATACTATGTATAACGAGTAATATAATCAATTTAATCGAACTTTACTTACAGGTAAGACCGTTTAATTACTAATTAACGCTTATAAAAGACGATTTTCTGACTATTTTGGGGGCCGATTCAGATCTAAAACACCATCCTATTTGTAGCTTTCTAATTAGGATGCTACTTAGGATCCTAAGTAGGAAGCAACCTTCTTAATCGTATCTAACTAGGAAGGTACTACGCGTTAACGTCAAGTTGGCCATCGTCGACCGTTACAAAATGATGTCATATACAGTGAGTTTCGACTAGCTTCAGCCAAAAAAGAATTAATAAAATTTTTGGGTTTATTTTTGTAATAGGTTTAAAAAACAATTAATTAATAATAACAGTTAATAATTTTGAATCGATCTTTATTTCACTTGATAGGCGAGAGCGTTACCTTCCAAGTTAATCATTTTTATAACTTTTAGGACCTCCAGATCCATAGAAATAGCATTTTGAAAAAATCATTAAAATGGCTGCCATTTCAAGAAGAGTTAGAACCCAACATGGGGGTTTTTATCGATAGCATTTGATGATCTAATAGCCCATAAATTATCGCCAGTCGAATCGAAACCCGGACACACTGACAATAAATAAAGGAATTAGAAAGAAAATAAAACTTTTCAAATAATTCGCTTTATTTCATAAAACCATTCATAAAACATATTTGTTTGTACTTCAACATTTTGTAGGTTATTTTATCAAAAATACATTGTAATGTTTCTGCTGTCTATTTTGTAGATAATTATTATATTGTAAATAATAAGTATGTATTTACAGTGTAGGTAATTGTATGCCCCTTCTAATAAACTTTAGAAAGTGTAAAGTGTAAAAAGAAAATTGCGTTTTATGGAATAATTTTGGCACACACAACACAACAGATTTATAGTCCCTACTGACCGTTGACTTTGCTGACCCTCTGGCGGGGCACGGTATAGGAAAGGAGTTAGCGGCCAACTTAAAGTGATCGCGTAGTAGCTTCCTACTTAGGATCCTAACTAGGAAGGTAGGAAGGAAGGAACCAACACGTGTCCTACAATGAAAGTTAAGTGTAGAGGTGATCGAAATTAATTTTGGCAGTGAATATTTTTGGCAACTTTATCTCGACACAAAGATAATCTTTGGTGATAATTTCCAGTGATTTCGGACGCGCAACTTTTTTGCGTGAGTCAGATCAGATGCACTGTGCATTATAGTTTCACCATGGTAAGGTACTGACATAACAAATGAATTGCTATAAATACTGATGATTTCCAGCTATAAACTAGTAATCGCAGAACTACACTTTAAGTAAAAATTCAAGATACATATAACTGTAAAAAATAAATATTTATTTATAACTAGCTGTTGCCCGCGACTTGCCGCACGCGTGGACTCGATGATACAAAATATATATTTTATACGCCCATCGCCATCCAGCTAGCATGATCTCTTACTGTACTATGTCGTAAGGAGAAGGGAGGAATGAAAAATCAAGGTCAATAGTCACTCTTTTTTAGATAGGTTACTATCTCCTCGCCATCCTCCTCTGGTAAGAAACTTTCGCATGGCAGTAACACCGACTCTAAAACTAAATTTTGTCGTATATCTTTCTTAGTAAAAATGTAAAGGATTTTTTTTTACTTTATAGTTTACTTTATTGAAGGCAGTTTAATTCGTTTGTAAAAAAGATATAAGTGGGTAAATACCTTAGCTTTAGTGATCAGAAAAAAGTCAGACTCAAACCGTCCTACCGCAATAGATGAATGCGGCTTAGCATTTATTTGTGTCCCTAGCCTACTCACGGTCGGTTTATAAGTTACTACTATCGTAAAGTTATTATTATTATAATTATTAGGAGCCTGTCGTGTCCCACTGCAGGACAAAGGCCTCCCTACCCTTTCTTCTATAACGTAAAGTAAGAAATACTATTCTTCTATTCGTAGTTCAATTTCCGTTAGTCAGTTAGTGATGAGTAGAATAAAAAATAGTGCCAATTGACTTTGATCTTTTATTAATAATACAGTGATTTAACAAAATGTCGCCAAACTGTCTGTGGTGAAAGTATCCACGAACTACTTAGCGTTAAGGTCAGCACCATCAACTCCTGAATGTAAACGCTATACCTATACTTAAATTAATGTTGTAGCATATATGGTATACATTCATATAAAATCTCAAGGATTCTCTTGATTTCTTCAGGTTTCCGTCACCAGATCGTAACTTAGAGACAGTAGGGACAGAGATCGTAACTTAGATACAGTACCTTGGGAGTTTGAAAATCAGACTAAAGTAATTTAGCATATCAATTGCTCCAGACCTTTAATTTGTGTAGGTCAATAGAAAATGCTCATCACGCTGAACAATGTTCCCTAGAGCGCTCTATTTATATCTTTTATAGTTGAGTTGAGCTGCTAGGGTTCTATATCAGTTGCTTCAGACCTACAATTTGTTTACGTCAATAGAAAGTGCTCATCAATGCTCAATAACTTTTCTTAAGGCGCTGCTTTCATATCTCTCTTAGTTTAAGTGTACTGCTAAGGTTCCACGTCAGGTACTCCGATCTTCAAAAAAAGTTATAGCCTAGTATTTGCCTAGACTCAAAAGCTACACAATAGCTACACAAAGCTACACAAAGTTTCATTCAAATCCGTTCAGTAGTACCGGAGATTAGCGTGTACAAACAGACAAACAGACACACAGACAAACAGACAAAATAATTAAAAGTTGTAGATTCCTATTCTGTTACTATTTTAACATTACCCTCAATTAGTTTTTGGTAAAAATACTCAATGTACAGACGCATCGACTTTACAGTTTTATTATATGCATAGATATTAACTTTTACCATTATAAGTCAAATCCAATCAAATGTTCATTTGCTGAGAATACAACATACAAAAGCAGATCTTAAAATTATGGTAGTTCGTGTATTCCGCCTGCATTTAAAAATATATTTAGAGTAAATTACAAAAAACTGTTACATTATTCAAAGTTATAAATGTCATATTATTATACATTCAGATTCCAATTATAATATTCCTTAAGGCTACAAAAACATACAAACAACAAAAATATTTTTTTTATTATAACAATATCGCACATCATTTTAATACTGACTTTCACGCTGCAGCCTTGGTACAGTACAGTTGGCAGATATGACTGACGTAATATTGAACTTCAATGTGATCTAAATATAGGTTAAAAGGTTGCGAAAATATGTCAGATCAGGGTATGTTGTTATGACGACGTGTATGTATATGCAGCTTACATTATTCAAAAACTTTTCATATATACATACTACTAGTTCCCCGCGACTTCGCCTGCAACAGTT
The DNA here is from genome assembly GCA_949316185.1 of Pyrausta nigrata. Taxonomy (NCBI): domain Eukaryota; kingdom Metazoa; phylum Arthropoda; class Insecta; order Lepidoptera; family Crambidae; genus Pyrausta; species Pyrausta nigrata. The sequence goes on from OX438943.1 coordinate 5,271,731, forward strand.
GGATTTTCCATATAAACTATCATCCCCCATTTCACCCCCTTGATATTTTTATATCGCGACAAAATGTTGCCTATGTCCTTTCCAGGGTCTTGAACTGCCTCTACACTTATTATATACGAGTATACCAATTTTATCACAATCGTTTCAGTGGTTTAAGCGTCAAGAGGTAACAGACAGACAGATAGACAGACACACTTTCGCATTTATAATATTAGTATGGAAGTATGGATTAGGCGGCTAATTTAATTGAAATGTTTGTCTCCACTGTGTCATGTCACCTATATGTCATTCATTATCTTCATTGAGATTCGAAATTAGCTATTATACATATTTATTCAAGTATTATAACAGCGGTTTATAGTTAGTAAGAGGGTTCCATTTAACAAGATTGTCAATTTTGTTTAGGGAGATGTTGTTTCTTTTAATAGGTTTGCTATTGACTTTGGACTAAATCAGAAGTAGACAAAGTTGAAGGTGGAGCGTGCTCACCCAGAAGGTTCTGGCACTCCCACTGACAGCAGGATCGGTCAGCCGCCATCAAAATCTGGAGTTTGTGATGTCGTTGCCCGGGGTGGACCACTACGAGGTAGATCCTTCCTTCACCACCCTGTTACTATCGTTGTTGTGAACTCAAGCAACACCAGTGATATTAGCATCATTGCAACAAAAATTATTCGGGGTTATGTATGGGGCCTTGTTTCATGTTGCCTAAGACAAGTTTATTCATCCAGGCATGTTGCGTAGATAGTAGACTATGTTTTGGTAGCATACTTGTTCAAGATAGAGCATGCAGCTGGATGGCAGGCAAGGAAGTAATTTGGGATAGATGTTAAAACTAGATTTTTTAAAGTTCTGAAATACAATTCCCAATTGGGTATTCTAAATAAATCAACAAAGCAATGAAAGCCAGACAAGGAAATATCTGAAAGCACATAAATACGTATGTACGTTTGGTTAAAGCATTTGCTTACAATATAACATTAATATTTTGCATAGATGATAACTAGGTAGGTACCATCACCTGATGGCATGGTATGATAATTATCATCATAGGTCTTGTCTACCTACACAAATCAATAAACAGGAAATAGTAATTAAAAAGGACCTTCATATCTGCAATCTTGTTGTGATGTGTTGTATGGGATTAAATTTTTACAATAAATTTCCTGTAACCAAGGGTTTTTATCTAATCTGAAAACACGCAAGATTCTCTCGTACTTCTACTTTAAGTGCCTACTAAAGATAAAACAATTGTAAAAACCAAAAGGATGTCTTACGCGTCGGGTATCCCCGTGGATTAGCTTATTTCCCCCCCGGCGTGAGCAGGAAAAAGCAGATGTTTGTAACAGTCGTAACGTTTTTGCTGTCACTTGGGCATTCGCGCCCCTTATCGAAATGTACTTAAGCGAGCACACCGAACCCCACATTAGGAGGCTCGAGTCTCTATGATTGATGAGGGAATAGACGCGTTGCCCAATATAACTTCGTGCAGAGGTCAACACCCCTTCGCAGGTATGGAGTCACGAACTGCGACCATGGCGTGGCTGCGTACTCGCCAACCTTGGACGGAAGAACATAAGTTTTATAAATTAGTGACAATGCCTCGAGTTATTTCGTAGAAGTGCCAAGGTTGGCTGTTCTGGGAAGTGGCGGCACGACGCGCGGCGCGGCGCGGCAAGTTGGAACGGGCGCGCTCTCGCGTCCCCCCGCGCCCCGCGAGCGCTGTTTACACGTCGCGCCGCGCGCCTCGCGCCGACTCCAGTCGACTTTTGTATTCGACAGGGGATTGTTAACGCCACGGCGCCCGGCCTCGCCGAACTTTCACCTCTCGCCGCGATATCGTTATCTGTCATAAATACACGAACATTGAGTGAAATTGAATGTGCTCGTTCTTAGAAAGCGTTTCTGCTACGGTACGCGGACGGCCGCCCGCCGGCGACGTCGATTTCTGCAAATTAATTTCTCCAGTGCACTCGGTTTCTACGAAACTGTTTATAAAGAGTTTACCGAGAAGCGAAACGGCAGTAAAGTGGATTTGAGGAAATATAAGTAATTATAAGTGAGCTTGTGTGTTTCCGTGTTCAGTTTTAAGACAAGGCGTTTACATTGGATCCCAATAACCCACTCAGGCCTCCAATGGTGGTTAAACTACCAGGTGAGAAAACTTTGCACTATTCATTGATGCTTTGGAAACTATTTTCAGAGCTTACTGTTTACAGACAGCATCTTACTGTTTCAAACACTATTAAGTATTGTTGTGAAAATGTGTTGGACGTTTTTGAATCGACCAAGAAGTTAGGCTGCAGTAGTCGTAAGTAAATATTGAAGACGCTAGTAACGAAGGTTGTTTCAGTGAAAGGTCGTAAAACTAACTGTTTTGTTTATGAGTGTGAGACGCAACAGTCTCGAGCGCCAACCAACAAGTGGCGACAACCAACATAGCACACTCGGGTCAACCAGGTTCAGATCTTCGGGTCAAGTATCGGCACGAGATATCAGCTTCGCATGACGTCATATTTTTATCTCGAATCAAAATAATAATTATGGCCGCTTGTTTTATATTCAATGATGTCATCTAAGTAAAGATTTCTGTTGAGAGCGCTGCGATAAACATTAACCAGTTTATTTTAGCTATTATTGCTGAATACTGTATCATTTTGTAAGCCATATGTCATAGTTTTTTCATACAAATTTATGTTTTTGGCTTATATTGCACAACACGGTAGTATCATCTAGTTTATATTTAGAAATGTTAGTAATCTTGCGTCATATCTATCAAAATAATGACCTACTTCTGTGTTTATGTTTTCTCGTTTGGAAAACAAATAGGCACCATGTATGTAATGTATGTTAATTTATTTATTCGCGAATGTGTTGACTGTTTAACGACACTTGATGCGAGTTGGCTCAGTTCGTTCGAAAACAATTAGCGCACGATCACGCGATAATGCGATCGTTTCCTCAGAACGTTGAACGTTTAAAGTGATTAATTGCTCTTTGCTATGATGTAAATAAAACATTCTTGCATTATTTCATCAACAACTGCTCTGCACATTTGTTCTGAATAATCAATTGGCAAGATGCTAATAGAGCTTAATGCCATAAGAGGACATATAAAAACATCTATTATTTAAGTAAAGACAGAAGCATTTTTAAAAGTAATAAGTTAAGATAGATAGATCTATAGGTAGATAGATAGATCTATAGGTAGATAGATAGATCTATAGGTAGATAGATAACTCTTTATTGCACACCATAACATAAAAATACGATGACTACAACGATTTACACAGAAAGATATGTGCAATGTAGGAGGTATAAGCTATAAGCAATCTTTTCCAGACAACCGTTAAGTAACATAATTACTTTTGTTAAATTATTATGAATTTATTATTACTGATTTCTTTAAGTTCAAACATAAGTACCTACTTAAGTAGGTAGCCCTAAACAATTTTATCGAAAGTAAAACAAAATTTAGCGAATGATTTGATTTGCGTCTGTGATATTGTAAGATACGCATTGAAACCTAAATATAATAAGCCTTCAAAAATTCTAGTTAAGCTACTGTTCGTCACAGCTGGCCAATTACAATAGCCCACGCGCCATGGTGATTGGCCAACAATCACACATTGTCCGTCATGTACTTACCAGGAATGCTGAGGCAAACGAGGTACAGGGAACTACGGTCTTCTTTGTTTATCTGTGAGGATATAATGACATTTTTTGTGGCCACTTCATAGTTGTAAGGAGCCGCATCTATTATAATAATTATTGTACCTACCTACATTCTAAAAAGAGGCTCTCTACTTACCGACTAACTTAAAATAATAAGTGTTAATTTAAGTGTTATTATTCTAAGCCGTCTAACCAAACTACACCTAGATGCAATGTTTCCTTAGGAGGTTTAGGCTATTTCTATTCGTCAGACTTATCTTTACCGTGGCGAAACGAACTATGTAGATAGGTATGTAATGTTAGAGTAAGTTGTAAAGATAATTAATTCCAGAGAAGAAGATAGAGCAGATTGAATCCACTGGATGACTAGTTTCTGTCATTGAATACTGTAAATAGCAAACATTGCGGTCACAAGGTAGATGCATACGTAATGAACAGTTATGATGAGAAATTACAATGCCGAAGGAAATGACCGGTGTCCAACTGTATCGGTAATAACACAAATACGAAACAATCACAATGTTTTAGCATGCTGTTGCTTGTTTAAAAGACGGTAATTGTAAACAGGCCACTTTACGTAGGTATTTCATTAAATTGTTTCTGACGCACTTACTAGACTATTGACTTATAATAATTTAACTGGTATGGCAAACATTTCCATGTTTGTGGAGTTTTATATAGAATCTGTAAATAAAGTTGGCTTCAAGAACGAATTAGTCACGTCTTCTAATTAATTATTTCACGTTAAAAGTAACGTGATTCCATTTATTTAGAGACCGCATCAATTAAAATACATTTTGCATTTGTATATTCAAAACATTTTAATTCAAGTCTATACTAAATCACTGGTAGGTAGAGCAAATATCACGATAATTTCTAGTAATCTATTTTTGTCAAGTAGGTAACTAATTGGAAAGAGTATAGATAGGTAAGTAGATAGATAGATCTTCTCAGAGCCTATTATCTGTCTCCCATGCCTGTAATATCATCAAAGAGATATTGATTATATTACATTATATATAATTGTGTATTTTCATCATACGGTAATTCTAGGTTCAGTGCATATTTTAATGAAATTGATCACGAACGGGAATAGCAGACATTTCAATTGCATCATAACTCAAAACCGTCAAGCGTAAATTGGCGTAGTGATTTGCAGCTTTACAGCAATTTACATATCTATCTTGAGCAATGCATGTTTTGAAAATAGAGCAAATCTTGTAAACTTGAGTAAGGTAATAAAGGAAAGGGTATTTTTTGTAATTATACAGACTTTAATCTAGGTATGTATTAAAAAAATATTTTATAGATTATTCATTGGGCTATAATAAAACTTTGTGGTTTTTCAACAAATTTCTGCGCTCGCTTCAGTCACGGAGTATCTTCGGTCGAAATGCGACTTTAATTCAACAACTCCTAAGTCGCCTACCCAAAAAAGCTAGACTACACTCTGTTACGCAATCGCGTGAAAATGGTTTCACAAACGACTAGATACCAGTCAAATTATAGATAGGTTTATATTACTTATACAGTCAAAATTTACTCTTAAAGCTTGCATAGGTACTCGTATCTCATGTCTGAGAACGAAACTTAGTCTTCTATTCTTCTCCTTCCAAAACGGCGTAGAAAGTCTGATTGGCGATTGTTTGAGTGCCCACCGGCGTTGTTCAAACAAACTCCGACCGAAAGCGAATACACAGACCTTGCTCTGGGCAATTGTACAGTCGACAGCACCCATTTGAACTACGAAAACAGCTTTTATTTTTATGGCATAGAGGCGGTCTCGAAGACGTGAAGTAGTCTCACGTGCGGTTGTGTGTACGTGAATTCACTTGACAATGAATTATACTCGTATCATACCCAAGCAATAACCCCGGCACATCAAGGTTTAAACAATGCGGCATTTCATGCAATTGTAATAGAGACAATCTTGCAACGAAAATGTTTTAAGGAATATCAATTTTGTGAACGTGAATTTAAATTTTAATACTCATATTCTGTGCAACATTTCTAGCAGAATTTTACTGATATAACATCAACCATTTCCAAGCTATATTTACAATGAAGTGTAGAGCTAGAGATCGATACACTGATTCTAGGAATATTTGTCCGTTTGTGCTGACTGCCGACTACGATATTGCAAATTCATCTGTGTATATATTTCTATGTACGGACAGCAATATAGGGACAAACAATGCGGTATCTTATGCTACTGTATTAAAGGAGATTTTAAAAGAAACGGAAGAAAGAAGCAAAGGAAACGAATAAAAGATTTTTCGAAACGTCTAAATAACAAAAAATATTTACGATATTTTTGTAAGCTAAGTGATCGATTTCGATTTCAAAACATTGATGTGTTATATGATTACAGTAAAATTAAATAGGATGTAAAGCTTAATGTAAAGATATACAATTCTTAAAGTGACATTTTCGGGGTAAGCTGATGTGCTGTTGATTTTACTAGTAGTACGCGGGTAGATGCAAATGACGTCCATTTGCAAGTACAATTTGCGAGGTTATAAATAACTGTGGTGGACTATCTTAGAAGCCAATTAGCATACAAACTCGATCATTTAGCAGAAGATAGTCGAGATCTACATATAAAAAGTTGACAGGTACAAATTGGATTTAAATTCTTTTTGTTTGTAGGTACGTTATATTTAAATAAATGCTAGGATATATTTGCATCGTACATAAGAAGGTATAGTATTGGAGAATGTGCTCTTCTACCGCACCATTGTTTTACTTGTCTTGAATAGGATATTATGTTTCGACCTGACCTAGCGAATTTCTCGCCCTCAGACTCGGAGATATTTTTATTTTTGATTTGTATTTTCTCTCCATGAAAACCTTATCATTATCATAATTTATTTACTGTATGTGTGTATGTCTGTTACAGGAAAAATAAGGTTATATCAGATGTCAAACTTAGAACTAATCATATCCGACCTCTTCTGGGGCTTGTACAATCATAAAAGGCATCATAGCAAGTCCTTCATCGTTATCAACGAATAATAATAAAAATATATACGAAGTGTCCATCCATTCTACAGGCTTGGTTAAGGCCTTACTACAAAAGTTAAAAGTTTGTTCAAATCTTGTTTAATGAGGCAGCTAATTATAAATGTGTGTCTCCATTATGTCTGACAAAAATTTCAAATTAGTCTTATTAACAAGGTGGTATTAGATTAAGACTTGAGTTCGCCAATTTTTAAACAAACGGTAAAAATCGATTGACGGTTAGTTTGACAAAATTCCCATAAAAAATATGTCAAATAATGTTAAGTCGGCTGATTAATAACTAAACATGTGTTGGTAAATTCCTGGCTAAGGTTGAACCACAGGTTGAACGTAGTTTTCATTATTATTATTTATTTTGTGATAAGGCTGTTAGTGATTATTTAAGTATACATTAAACTTTACCAGATACAATTTTGAAAAAACTTAATTATTAATTGCTGTGGAGATGGATTACCTTCATATTGCTTACCTACCACCGTGCATATAGTTATCAACAATGACAACATTTACACTAAAGTAATTATCATTTCAATGATTTACCGCGTATTCAGAGATGTCAGTTTTGTTTGCGACAGAAAAGAGTAGAGTACTTACTAAGAAAACCGTGTGTTCTTTCAAAACGCTGGACGGAAAAAGGTTGGATCGCTCCGGCCGGCGCAGGCGCAGGTACGCGTCTTCCACGAACACCGCGCTCGTTTTTGCTCCTTTTTCGATTCGAGCTTACCGAGAACCAATGGCCCGGTGGCGGGCCTACTCAGAACTCGTAATTAATCCTGAGAAGCCTCCGACCGGCGACCCGAGGGTGGTTATGCCATGTTCTTATTCATTTTTTGCATTGTCTCATTTCGAAAATTGAACGGGTTATTGTTCGGAGAAGGCCCGACAATGGCACACAACATTATGCATGCCGATTAAATTTTATGTCGGCGTCGCCTCTGACCTTAGGCTCTTAGGAAGTGATTACTTATGGATGCGCTTCCAAGAAACGCTTTTTACAGCCCTCTGTCTCCTCGTTGAACGTGATGTGAAATAAAGCCGTCATCCCTTTCTATTTTTTCGACTTTGCTGCTTCACTGAATCAACGCAATGCCCGAGAAATTTTAATTAACGCGAAACGGATACTGAAACTCAACCGGCTGTTGCGAAACTTAACACTTCAAATGCCTTGTTAAGCTTTCATACGATTCTTCGAAAATCTCAGCATCACATAGCGCTCGAAGTCTTGGTATTGCCACGGCCTACGTGGAACATCACCTAACTTTGGATCTCTCAGTAATTGCTGGCCCACCATCGCAGTGCTTTGTTATCCTTAATTTTACAATTTGCTTCACCCAGTGGGCATCTCCCTTATTAGGGTAGGCCTCTGTCCTAACAGGCAACGCAAAATCGAGCAAAAAGAAACTATAGTCGTGCAAAGCTTTCCCAGAAGGCGGCTAGTTTAAATTTCAATGGGGGACTACTGCGAAACCGCCGGCGAAACTGTCTAACGAACTGATTGAAATACTGCCTTTGATCTGTATCAACTGCAATCCAAATCAGCCTTTATTTCATACACAGTTAGGCTTAAAATCGAACCCCCTGAGGTGCATTAATTTTATCCTTTTGCACTTTTGAAGTTATGTTTGGTTTTTTAAAATAGTAATCGAAACGAACGTGATACATTGCAAAAACTGATTTTTTCGTATATCTACGGTGGTGTTAGTATTATCTCTCTCAAAGTTACAGGTTTATACGCGGTATAAAAATTCAATGGATGTTATGCACGAGTAACGAACAACATAAAAACAGTTTTTTTTTAAACAAAAGCGCTTCAGCAAAAATACTTTTCCTGCACATTTATACACATTTTGCTTGATAATAAATAATCCTTTCTTTGAAAGCGTTCAAATACAGTCAAAGGCATATCTCCAAGATAGGATAGAATTGCTTTTTCAAGAAATAGACACGGAAAGTAGGTAGGTATAGCATATAACCTGGAGCTCTATTTTTGAATCACTCGCGTGCAGATTTGTATTGATTTTCGTTCGTCATCTAAAACTCCGCATCTTCATCAACTGCACTCGAGCGCTCGAAACCGCAACGAATGCCACTCGTCACTGAAGGCGAGTGATAGAATAAACGCCAGAACTAATGTGTTGGGTGAAAATAAGGTCGCATTCGCCAAAATCCCATACGAGTGTTTCAAAAATAGAGCTCCAAACCCAGTTCCAGGAAGGCAGAGGCTACTGCCACGGCCTCCACATCTCCAAACCCGGCTCTGCAAGACGATTTGAGTGCTTTAAGTAAGGAAACTCAAAAATATAAAAATGGGCCGTGTAAATCGTTTATGGCTGGGTTCGGCACACTCGGTGTTTTTTAATGCTGCCGATAAGTTTAGTTCCACCATGGACGAAATTCGTCCATGGCACAGACGAGTATTTTTACGAGTTTTCTGTATATTTAATAAATATATTTTGTAAAGTAGGTACCTACTCATAGATGAGAAAACGTGTTGTGTACTAAATTAGGTTAGGTTTAAGCTACAAATAAGGAAGATTACGCAAAACTTTTTGGTAGAGGGCGCTGTGTTTGTTACATGTCAAATATTGTTACTCTGAATACTTTTTTGCTTTTGTGAATTTGTGAACTTTTTTGACTCTAGACAATTTTTTGGGGACTTACTACAGTGTATTCCTTCTGGTGGCGTGTGGATAGGCTAAAGTAAGAGTTGAGAAAACGTGGAGCTTTCGTTATAAGGGAAAAAAGCTGACCTAGTCGACAGGTAAGATAACAGTGCTTTTTTATACTTTTACACATTTTCATAGCAAATCTAGGATGAAATTTGTTAAAATAAAGTTTAAACTAAAAGCTTCTTGTAAAAAAATACCAGTTTTATTATTTCTAAAGGATAAAAAATTGTAAACTCCACATAACCTTTAAAAGCATAAATATACGCTTAGCATAATGTATTTGTTATAATAGTATGTATCCTTAGCTTTCATTGTTTACCTACCTGTAGTCTTAGATGTAGTCTCAAAATCAGTTTCTTCGAAATGTTTGTCACGTAACCTAGAAAAGTCACTTGATTTAAAGTTTCCTCTTCTCAATGCCTTTTCCCTTTTTTTCCTTTGCTGTGAATTACTGGGGAATTTGTAGGAACCTATTTCACTACACCCAATAGCTGCACGGCGCCCCATTTTTAAAAATACTAACTAATAACAACAAAACAATAAATATTTGTAGGGGTTTTGACAGTTCCTAAGTAACAAACATTTGGCGCCCTCTATAAGGAACTAATTTGACAGTTTGCTTCCCCATTACCGATGCCGCGAATATCTATCATATTCTAGCTACAATTAAGTAAACTATGATAGTAATTAGTAGAATCAGTATTATAAAATGACCAATACCGAAAGAAGAAAATATGTGATTTCCTAAAATGTTAAGCAAACTGGAAATTATTGATTCGATAAACGACTGATACCTACCTAGTTTGCAACGCCATTAAAATTGATTTCGCGCCAGTCCTGAATCGTTCGGTTATTTACTCAGTACTGGCTAGGTAGTAACTATTATGTTACACCACTGTACTAATTTTAGTGAGGTGTATAATCTGTGGTACTCAAAAGGGTTAAGCCTACCTAAGTCTCTTGTATAACGAAGGTTCTATTTTCAAATAGTCAACCGTTTGTTAACTGTATCATTTACAAAATATATACTCGTACATAGCTAGATCGTAACTGCGTAATTAATGTTTGATTGAATAGCCGAGGCAGGTCCTGGCTGGCAACAGAGATCAAAAGGTACCTACTATTGTTCTCGGAATTGACATCACAAAGCGTTGTTGCTTGTGATTACTGATATTCAATGGGTCCCTAATTAATTGTTTCGCATGGGTCATGGTTATTTAATGTCTATCTCTTTTGCATATTAAGGAAATAAGTTAATGGTCGAAATTATTACACAGCTACATATTTAAAAATGAAAATAACTAAAAAGGTGTCACAAGTAGGTAAATGACGTTGAAAAATTAGTAGAGCTGTGTTTTATTCGACTAATTCTTCGTGACTTTACAAAATTCAGAGATTTAATATATCTATTTACAGCTGCTACATTATTGAACGGTCTGTTCAAGAAAAGACTCAGGTCAAGCAAGCAGTTTATTTAAACGAAATATCTACAATCACAGTAAAAGCAATGATCTGTGTCGTCTCTGTCAGACCCATCTAAAAAACAAAAGTCCTCTCATGTCTGTCTGTCTGTCTGTCATGTTCGTGTCAGTCTTACCATGAAGGCTGGACGCCGCGACATCCCCACCTCCAGTATCAGCTAGCTGATACTTAAGATTGGGAGCCGACGTCCAGTCTACATAGCTTCGTCGCAGGTCGTGTGTATAGTCCTTGTCCAGTCCTAACGTCTGCTACTCGTACCTGGCCGTCCTTGCCGGGATGCACCTTGACGACACGGCCGCGTGGCCACTGACCCCTTGGCATCTGGTCATCCGCGATGATGACAATGTCGTCGACTGCCAGGGGCCTGTTGTCCGTCTGGAACCACTTTTCGCGCCGTGTCAAGCTGCAAGTACTCCCTGACCCAGCGTTTGCACGCTAGGACAGCCAGCCTTTGGGATTCGCGCCAGGTATGGCGTAGCAAGTCACCGTCGGCAGGCCTGTGTATCTTCCCGCGTAGGTAGCAAAAACGTACCTACGCGCGGCGACCCCTTGGTAAGGGATTAAACAAGTTGGGTGTCGCTAGCCGGCAGCGACACGCTCCCGCGTTTTATTCACCGGCGGTGCGCGACACTAGGTTGCTGGTTGGACGAGCGTGAATACGTGACGGTTGTCAAATTATCCTTGTAAAAATGCCGAAACAACATATATCATCAACTGTACCTACTCAGCAGTCGGTCCTCCGGTTTATCTATCAAACAATCCAATCTCGCGATGATTATACAGCATGCACGAATATTTTAGTTTGTATATTGTGTAGTTCCGAGTCCGAGAACATTTAGGAAAGTGTTAGAAAGTTTTATTAAGTGGAATACATGCTGCTGCTTTATAGGACGATTTTAACAAAGAGTAGGTACTCTAGCTAAAATCTGATTTACCCGACTGAGTATTATCCTGCATTTCTGGACACTCTGTGTACTTTTTGATATCCATTGTAGGTACCTACTACAAAACATTTTCTACGTTCTTATTATATTGTATATAAGACAAAGTACCTATCTGCGCTATGTAAATATTACAAGCTATAGGTTAAATTTTTTAGTTTTGACAAGTTTTCATTATTTACTTAGGTTAGTCATCATGAAGATTGCTTACAAATTCCACAAGAATTAAGCTGCCCTTTATCTGACCGATTGACATGCACATGACTCTTCATTCTGCGAAATAACAATTTAGTTAAACTGCCTACAAACAATTTGAGTAGGTAGATACCTACTTATACGTTACGTTCAACCGATACAACGAACGATAGTGCGATCACCTCGTTTACTAAACAAATAATAACACCAAATCAGTTGCTGATACAGTCTTGAAGTCAGCTTGAACGGTAGTGAACTCAGCGTTAATAAGTCAATAAGGTGAAGGCGAACTATTAGGTCACCCATACGGCCATCGTCGCTGTGACGTCACCGACATGTGATATCGCAGCGATAGCATACCTAGTAGCCAGACTGCACTCATAACATCTGTGATAATGTCGGAATATAGCTGTCGACAAACAACGGTTACTTCGTTTAGCGAAATTTAATTTATTTCGTAATAACTTGCTATCAAATTGCTTAGATTATACAAAAGAGAATAAAAGTAATTATAAAAAAAAGTCATAGAATCAGAAGCCCAAGCAGCTACGTGGTGGGGGAGTTAGAAATTGAAACATAAAATTAGTCATTATGTTATGTTTCAATTTCTTTTAGTTTGTATATTGTGTAGTAATACCTACTGTAAAAACATCGTCGTTTTCTAGAAAAGTGCACTCATGTAGTATAAAGTAGATAATACTCATTCTATGTACATAGTTTAGCGCACTTTTCTATTAACTGTACACTTCTATTTGCAGTAATAAATTACTTATTTATTACTAAGTATATATATTGGGAAATAGGCACAATTACCCAATCAAGAGGCCAAGTGCGGAATAAAAAACTCAGCCAAGTAACATACATAGAACTAGGATTAGTGAGTTCCTACGACATAGTGACCGCCGATTTATAATTATAAATCATCATTATAAAATAATTATTAATCATAATATTTATGAGGTATTTATGAAAAAAAAAATTTCTCAAAGTTTTGTAATACCCGGCTTAACGAGAACGAGATACCTACCTACATTAAATCCGGCTGGATCGAGATGAAAATATCGCAGATTTTCAACATTTACGAATTTAAAATCTAACTCCGGGCTCCGGAACGCGCCGATCGGTGGAAAGTCCGTAACGCTATAACCTGTAAAACAAGTTCACAGTAGGAAACCCCTTTCACTCGGAAACTGGCTCTAGATATAAATAGGCACTCTCATTTACAGATTACACAACGGCTAATTGACTGACCATAAATCGGTGCCTTGCCCACGTATAACGGAACGCGTCTATTTTAAAAATCGAATCGGGTGCGTCGGCCATTCCTGGAACCCGCGGCAACAGCCCAACCGGCCGGGGCTTCGTGCTTCTCAGAACAGACGAAGGTTGCTCAGTTATGCTCAGCTAAACTCTTTATATTGAATTGGAGGATTACTGCCAAAGACTTTATGTGTTGTCGGTACGCGCGGCTTTACTGCCATCGAGCGGATTGAGGTCAGCGCGGTCGTTACGAGCCCGTTCCGCCTTCGTCTACGAATATCCATAGATAAAAGAATGTGAAGGTATTCGTCTGCATGGAATGTCTGCGGTTCTATGTGATTCTCGTACCTAGTTTCGGCTTGCGGCGAATCCCATGGCTAACAGAAATCAACAATATAAGTAGGGTTATTATAATAGTGCACAAAAGTAGAGATCAACCATGTACTGGGGTTATAGTGCACAAGTGTGTTCGCAATACACAGGTGCACTCTCTGTTCCTTTACTCTCATAGTTTGGTGGGGTTCCACATAACCGGAGTGAGATCTGGTTTTGTAAGTACATACGGTTGCACGTCAGACTATTTATGTTGAAATTGAGACTGCCTTTATCTTTTACGTAATAAAAACTGTTTTCGTAGTTCAAATGTATAATCTGCCGACTGTACCACAGAATAAGTACTAGTACTCCGTACAGAAGTATGACTTTGCAATGAAATTCAAAGAAATATCTACTCAATGTTGTTAACGATATCAGTTCGCCTCTGACTCAAGAACATTTTCATGTAGACACCTACAGAAATACATTGCAAGATAATTTCATTCTTATAACTCTGGAATATGATTCATAATACACTAAACCTATTCAGTGACGTACTATCACGCAACGCGATAGGGTTGACTGCCACAAGAAGCTACTTACGCCATCTAGCGCATCTTTCTAGGACTTTATTCACGCTCGTCCAACCAGCAACCTAGTGTCGCGCACCGCTGGTGAATAAAACGCAGGAGCGTGTCGCTGCCGGCTAGCGACACCCAACTTGTTTAGTCCCTTACCTAGGGGTCACCGCGCGTAGGTACGTTTTTGCTACCTACGCGGGAAGATACACAGGCCTGACTGTACTACGAATATTAAGTCACTTTTAGCCGAGGATTTAGCAGTTATCAATAGTTCCAGAGGATTTACATGCTTATAGATAAGTATTTTTCATAATAATAAACTATATTATGAAGAAAGATAAGCGTCTTTTATCAGTAGATATTGGGTTTTTTCATACTCTTTATATAATGTTTAGCCACAGAATGACACACTTGAGCCAATATGAAAATATATTTATTTTCCCAGAATATCAATTTCAGTTTGCTGGCTAGAATGGAAAAGTAAATAGGTATGCGTATAATATGTTTACGTTGCGACAAAGCGCCTTTCTCCAAGCTTTGGCCTATGACACCGAGGCTGGTCGGCGAACGGCGACCCAGATCTAACATCTCATGCACACAATAAATTTCTTAATGGAAAATTATCAGATCTTTAAAAACGATGGACAATTTTGTGTGTGTCAAAGGAGAATTCGATGGATATAATTAAGTTAGGCTTAGGTACTTGTACTATGTTTATTCTGTGGTCTTAGATTAATCACATTAGGATATAACTTTTAATTTTTAATTAGCCGGCTTAGCATAATTTGACATATTTTGTATGAGAATTCTGTCAAATTAACCTTCAACAGAGGGTAACCAACTGTTTAAAAATTGGTGAACTCGGGTCTTAATATGGCACAACTTTTAACCGACACCAAGTGTCAGTTTCTTACTCAGTTAACAACAGATAATCATTTTTAACATTGAAGTTTTAGCGAAAATGACGTATAAGCATAATACAAATTGCGTTTATTTCACTCAAATTTTGTCAGACTTGAAGGTGTTCCGCGGCTGTCAGTTTCACTAAATACAAATAAAGTTGATCTTAGGTTAATTAAAGCAACAATCTTTGCAGGATTTTTAAATAAGTACTGTAGCAGAAAAGGAACGATGCTAACCAAAAAAGAATACATACGTAGATAGGTACGAGCTCATGGCCCAACGAAGGTAAATTTTGGATGGTTCCCATATGGATTATAATTCCCGGATATATACACAATATTGTGTTATAATATAAACAATCTGCCTCGACAGCAAACTAGTGCTAACTGAAGGGTGTTCTTCCCGTGTGTGTCTTGTATTTTATCACGATGAAAACATAAAAACACGCCATCCGCATGTCTCTCGTCAGCATAGCGCGCTATATCGGCTATGCGGCTGAAGCCGAAATATCTGAGTACTTTATTTATAGTTCAGTTCGTTCAGTCAGATTGCTCGCTTCCGAGAATGCAGCAGGGAATTATGTATAGGTATTATAACACAATTGAATGCCAAAAGATAACACGAAAACCGGGTAAAAACGAAAAATATTTTTTTCTACGATGTAACTACAAATTATCTGTTTTCGAACACCAAAATTAATGTCTTCCGGCGGAATAACGAAAAATATGACTAAATCCTAATTATTTAGAAACGGTATTAGGGGCTATGGGGAAAGTCCAAATGTATACCTAGCTACTACCTTTATTGTAGATTTGTAGCATATAAAATATATTTGACTACCCTCTTATTTGAAGTTCTTAATAGTCGCTGAAGTTCTTAAAAGAGCATTCCCGTAACCAGGGAGATATTGAAACAATAACGGATTATTCGTTCGCTCGTTACCTTAATCTGACAAAAAAATGGCGATTTATAAAGTAGGTTTCAGTGTGGGAGTGAACTTAGTTGTTTACCTAACAGGAATACTATTAGTATTACGGAGCAAACAAATAATTCCCAAAATTCCAAATCAAGCTTAAAACCTATAATCCTTCCTAATCGCGCTTTTTAATTCCTAGACAATTATTTAGGACTTAACTTAAAATATCTCAATCTCTTTCATAGCTCTTAGTTAAACTACCTAGTTTAGATTGTTTGGGTGTGTACATAAACGTACTCCAGTAGGTACCTAATTAATTGAATCCTTATCTTGTTTTCTTATCTAGATGCAAATGCAATTATATAACGCAATACGAGTAGCAAAATAGTCTTAAATAGTGTAAACACTGTACTGGGTAAAGTGGCTTAGTACATCTGACTCATCATCATCATCCTAGTTATTCCGGTTGTGCACTCGCTCACGAGGGCCCAAGGTCCGCTTCGGACCGTGATCCAGGATATGGCAGATCAGGTAATTACAGTGGAGTGACTGCCATCTGACCTCCGTGACCCTGTTAACAGGGGAACCTGACCAGTTTGGATACTTATACATTTTTCAACAACATACAGGGCTATTAGAAAAACTTTAATAACCTCTTATGGGCTGGTTCTGGTGTTCAAATACAACAACTTTCTCTATGGGACCACATTGAAATCTCATCAGAATATGCCCTAAGATGACATTAATATTTTCAAAAAAGCCCTGTGTAAAATACCGCGATGTGCCTATAACTTGCTGTACGAATTGTATGTATGTCGTCTGGCTTTCTCTAACGACGCGCTCCGGCTTCCGGTCGAAGATACAATGGGTTCTTAAGCTACCCTTATAAGGTAGACATAACTATACCATATCGGACTTGTTGTAGAACTTATAGAGCTATAAGAGCTTGAAGAACTTACCATAATCCATCCATACATTGTTTGCTTTATAATATTAATAAAATAATTATAATAATAGTAACAATAAATAGAATAAATGAGTTTTATAAATTTTATTTAAAACAACTTTTTTGGGAAGTACTTAGGTATTTTGAAAGATTACCTAGGTACTAAGACTCACTTCCACATCCCAACTGTCTTACGAAACCACGAACTGGTCTTACATCTAACATCTTAAATACATTTTATTTATTTGATCTTGTTTAGGAAGACCCCAATGTGCAGTGAAGTGAATAAGTAGGTAGGTAACTAGATACAACTGCCCTATATTTTCGAATTTGACGCATGCGCTTAGCATTGTCGTCTTGGTTACCGATCGGCCACCATGCCGAAAATATACCTAAGCATAGATCATAGAATCTACTTGGGTGGGAGTGACACAAACATCAATACTCCCACTAGAGTTTAATAAGCCAACCCCCACCACCCTGGGTGTAAATGAAGCGGGCGACCTTTGGCTCTTATCCTGTGTTTTAAACGTAGAAAGAGTTATTCCCAATTTTCCATCCGATCCCCGAAACCGATACCCTGATCCAGCAGTATTAACAAATTTTTGGTATGTAGGTGCTGCGTTCTCTACCTACTCTTTTTGTACTGATGGTACTTTCGTACCAGTCTTACTTTCCTTCTAAAAAGGATTGGGGGATCGAATGGGAATTTTGTTTACCGGTGGATCAGATGCAGGGGATCGGATAGAATTGACTCTGTTATTTAGTGTCTAATATACACGCCATACATTTTGGTATAGAGGTTTACATGTAGATAGAAGGGAAATTGAGAAAAAAATAATAGGTTAAACGACTGCCACGAAAGTAAACACAATAGAAAATATATTATTTATAGTAACCACCATGGCGCTCAATATTTTAATACAGTAGAAGAGTAACGGCTATTTACAAGTTTCCACTTAAATTAATAGTTGGGATTTATTTGAAACTTACATTAAGGGTTTTGATGTCACAAAAATAAAACAACAGAGCGAAGAGGTTTTAAGAAGATCGAGTTGTGCCGAGTTTTGTGTCACAGCAAGCCCGAAACGAACAAAAAGTATCACTTCAATTTGATTACTATATTTTTTAAGTATTGTTAACGAAGACGCAGGCAATATACTTAGTTAAAATATAGCTAGTAAGAAGTCAAGAGACTCACTTAATGCAGCTGCAGGTTTGAATTACATTCAGATTAGACTACCTACATAATTGATGCTCAGTAAGTGGACACTGCATTTAAAGGAGAGCTGCATTGCAAATAGTGTAATCATTTATCTTATCTATCTTGCAGTTCATGTCCTCCTTAACTAAGTAGGAACTAATTAAACAATAAGTTGGTAACCCATGAATAGTAAAAGACACACAATAGATAAAGTGCACTTAATTTCATTATTTTACCGAAAAGTAGTAGTTAGTATCAAAAATTACTAAATATCTATATATGTTTTTATCTATGCTACCTAAAATATTGTAAAAGGTAACCTTTCTTCCCTTCACCATTCGACACGATAGGTAATAGGTAGGTACCACTAAGCCAATATAGTGATGAAGAGTGATGATGATGATGTGATGTCCTCCTAGCCGATTTCGACTACGGCGGCCTATCTCAACAGAGATTAGCCAACTGCGCAGGACATATTATAGTGCACAAGTGTGTGCGCAATACACTAGTGCACTCTCTGTTCCTTCACTCTCATAATTCGGTGAGACGGCAGTCCGACATGATCTTAGAGAGATCAGGCGCAGGACCAACGGCTTAACGTGCTTTCCGAGGCACGGGGATGTTAACACCACCAAATTCCGGACTTCGGAGCTGTGTCTGAGTAATTTCAAGACAGAAAAACCCAAACACTCTCGGCCCGACCAGGGATTCGAACCCGGGACCTCGTGGATAGTACCCAGCGTGCTGACCACTAGACCAACGAGGCAGTCAATATAGTACTTAATTAGGGGCGGCGATTAGAAATATGTCATTTTGTGGAATAAAGGCGTTTCATAAAAGCATGTTCTGCAAGTAAAACTATTTTTAGCAATAGGAAATCTGAAATAAAACTCAAATTGCTAACTCAGATTCATAAAAGTTTTATGGGATAATCAACATCGATATTCATATTCCTAATTATTATACAATCATTCAGCACCTACGCACTTAGGTAACTGATTGTTTCAAACGTTCGAGCAAACCGTCAATTAGCCAATTTGCGAATAAAACTTTCTTTGAACACTTATACTTTACAAAGTTTTCAGTGAATTTTAGAATTCCTGCAATTTAAGCTTTATTGGGTAATTTTCTTTTGAAATAATTTTCAGTTTCGTTGGTACTTGGTAGAGTGGCTGATTCTGTGGTTTACTATTTTTACGCTAAAAGATTTTTATGACTTCGCTTGCGCAATGGTCAGATTTTCGATTGCAAACCTTCCTTCTTCTTTCTATCCTTTATTTTTGGAATGATGGATAAAAATATAGGTACGTCGTTTCTAGGGTCGTCGTCGACGTCAACTTAAACTATCTCTATACCTTTCATCTCTGGTTTTAGGGTTTAGGCACAGATTATAAATGTTAAGGTGCGAAAAAAACAACTCAAACAACAATATTACAGACAGAGTTAATTTCGCATTTATAATAAATAATAATAATAATAAATTGTTTCAACAAACACACCAATTACCTAGCCCCAAACTAAGCGTGAGCTTGTGCTATGGTGACTAGGATAACGGATAGACATACTTATATACATTTATAAACATCCATGACTTAGGTACAAATTGCTTGTGCTCATCACACAAACATTTTGCCCCTTGCGGGATTCGAACCCGCAACCGCCTGGTTAAGAAGTCCGTGGCGCGAACCACTACACCAAGACGGTTGTCAACGTAAGGCTTACCTTTCGCTTGTAATGACATTCGTTTTTTAAGTAAAATCAGTGGTGATTTTATTTAAAAAACAAAGCAAATTACATACCTACTACTAAACAAACCAATTTAAAAAATATATTATTTAGAGGCATTAGGAAAAGGTTTATAATAACTAAATCTTTATAGGTAAATTACTTTTCTTTCTTTTGTTATATTACAAAACTTGCAAACGCCAAAAGTGGCCAGTTTTTTTGTGCAGGTTTTTTGAGCTACCATACCATTAAAATGAAAAGTACTTAGTTGGTATTTATTTTCCTAAGGTCCCAACCTAAGTTATCGCATTTTTAAATTGATCTGATTATTACCTAATTTCTTGGGATACCTATCCTCAAGTTGAGAACTTAAGAAAAAATTGAGATGATCTTCAAGAACTTTAATCTCTGCTTTTCTGACAACATCAATCTCAAACTTTAACCAAAATCTATCAAAAAATTCAACCGTGAAACAGTAAAAAAAAATTAAATAACTAAAAAAAGGATTAAAACAATGGTGGCGCTGCGCTAGTTAGCCATAATATGAGCATTCGCTAACTGTCCGAACGACAGCACATCAAAATAAGCACAGTAGAATCTTATGGAGTTGTTTGTGTGGTGTCAGGGGCGATTTTGTAACAAATGTATACATAATATGATCTGCTAGCGACTGTACACACAGGTGTTAACCTACAGCTTGACCATCATGTCCATACGAGTACGGCTATTATGCCCATTCAAGGCGTACGCTTGCCAGCCAACGACGTGGATAGTAGACAATAGTAGTACTTAATCATCAACTGATGTGTGGCCAGGGTTGTCAGCCACCATATTAGTTAGCGCTTATTTTTGAATAGAAGTTCCCCGCGACTTCGCCCGCGTCAAAAGCCAGATTTTCCATACAAACTTTCATCCCCCATTTCACCCCCCTGATGATTTTGTATCGCGACTATCTCTGTACCAAATTCATTTGAATTGGTCCAGTAGTTTCAGAGCCTATTCAATACAAACAAACTATCAATCAGATCTTTCCACTTTATAATATTAGTATTTATTCCGGAAATATAAAAAACGATTTTTCAGACTTAAACATAAAATTTTACAGCAGTTCACAGCATTTATCATTAAGTAGCACTGCTTTATTTTTATTATTTTTCAAATAAACTGTTCGGGTTCTTTTTAAAGTGAGGTTCAAAAGGGTCCAGTATTTGTTGGTAGATAATTCAACCCTAGGGGTAGATAGACTAAGGTATTTTTGCCTGTCAAGCCATCCATAGTTTTGAAGCATGAATAGTTGGATGTGTTGTGTGATGGTATGGGCGTCGGGCGATAATTGCTTCGTTATACTTTCCACATGTTCAAATAATAACTATATTCTTTTATTTACATTTTATAAACCTTGATGGTAGGTACTTCGTCCTTAGGTTTAAGGAAACTAAATTGTTTAGTCCTAGTTGAGTCTAGTCCATGAAAATATGCTAATAACCTACTAGTTATATTAAGCGGGTATTCTTAGCTTAGTATAAGTAGTATGAGCTATTAATAAGTACCTAGGTATGTACTTATTTTAAATCGCCCATTGAGCGATAGAGAGAAAGGTCATGATCTGTCTGTCTGTATAATTATCGTTCTTTCCCAGAACTTAATAGTTTAATACAATAGAGTATGTATTTTACTAATAGGGACGCCAGAAACATTAAACATTTTCTCAGAAGCAATCATTATTAACATTAACAAGTTTATGAATCAATACGGTTTATGGAAACCCTTAAGTATAACCTTAAGTTAATTATTATTTAAAAATACACGCTATGAGTAAGTCTGGGTCCAAAAACAAAGAAAAGTGAAGTTTATTTTTATACGAGGCCTTCTAAAATAAAACGATCGGTCGACAAAAGAGTCAGCGGGGTGATAGGGTTGTCAACTGTTACAAAATTGAATTTCCAAAAAAAGAGGTTACCTACTTTTTGCGATATTTAATGGAAACTATCCTAATCTCCGTTGGCATTCGTTATTTTCCTAACTAAGAAGATAAAAAAAACCTTCAAAAGTGACCTAATTTTTTTTACTTTGAAAATAAATTCTAAAAATAGACTAAACTGAATTCTATGTAGCCCTCAGGTAGATCGGCCAGCCAATTTACTCTTCAAAATATACGCCCTGTTGTATGTATGTAGCGACTTATGTACTACTTAGCACAAAATCAGGATTATAATTTTAACTTATGGAAACTGCAGTAATATTTGAATTTTACTTTTTTCTCTCTCAATATATAAGTCGTGGTGGTAGTGACTAAATGAATTGAAAAAGTAAAACTTTTAAATTAAATACTTAAATAATATTTTACTAGTTGTGGCATCCCTGCGCCCAGCCTTCACCCTGTGTGAGTCAAGCACTAGGCTTTATTTCGAAGGTATGCCATGACACATATTTCCGAGTATACTTTCTATTTGCGTGTGCGGTGCGATATTAACAATACGACACAAAATAGAAAAGTTACGATAACAATGCTCTAGATATGCCTTCGTGGAATCACTTTTCGTAAACAGAACGTACTATTTTTAAATTGGAAGCTAATCCTCGTCATTACGACTTCACGATAGATATCGTTGATAAAATATAACTCGGTAGTAGGTAGATAATTTAAAATGTATTAAAGTTTATTAATATATTGGCATTTTCCAAGGCTTCAAACATTAATGCACATGAAAGGAGTCATAATTAGTTATATCTTAGCAGATTGTAATATGTTTGATTAATGAATCTGCTCAGATATTTATTTATTTACATTTATATTTGAAGCCTTGGAAATGCTCATATAATAATGAACTCGACTGTGCCTACTTTTCATATACCTACTATACAATCGTACATACATGATCATGGTGGATAAATTCGCCTTACTTTTCATGTAAAAAGTAAGGCGAATTACTTTTCGGTTTTATTGTAAATAAAAGATTATTAAGATCCTTAATTGTATAGTAGAAAAAGTTTACAATTTTACTGATAGCACATATCCCTAGATCGCAGCACATAACTTAGCACACTTACCTAGTTCAGACATACTATATAAGGTATAAGCATTACGAAAACTGAAAAGTTGATGATGGTTCTCTACTACGCAAATGAGAAAACTTGTTCCTGCTGAATAACTAAATAATTCCTTGACTATGAATTTTTCATAAGCAGAACTAACAAAGTAAGAAATTAATAGTTCAGACGAATTGATGAAATAACTTTTTAGAAATCTTTTACCTAGCAAGTTTCCAATTTCCAGTGAAAAAGTGTGGGCGACGTGTTTCGAGAGGCCCATTTTTTTTATTACCTTACGTTTTGTTTAGTTTTTTTATTACCTCACGTTTTTCCATTACTTTGGTTTCAAATCCTTTTTACTGGATCCGGTCAACCTCTATATTTAAGCCTTAGTAGCTATTATATTTCGATTATTTTACGAAGGCATGCGAAGTAAGTAGCTACCTACACGGATTCGGTCATATATGTGGTCATGATGACGCCTGGTCTTCGACCGGATCTTGCCTAAATGACAGCTGTATTGCCTACTTACAACAACGGTTCCGAGAATCCGTCGTCCCGTCATGCTTGGAAACCAATCAAGACTTGTTTTTATAGATTACGCTTCGCATTTATGAGGCTCTTTCTGCGAATATTAATACATTTGAGTATTCCAAAAGTACACCCAAACGATTCTTCGAAACAAAAAATCGTGGTGTAGTCGGAATGTTATTTAAATATCAAAGGAGAATGTAGGTGCAATTAATATCGTCCAGCATCTGTGGTAATTAGTACTTGTTTATTAAGTTTAAAACATGTTTTAAGTAGGTAGAAATAGTACCTAAGTCACACACACGGTACTTATTTTATCCCCGGCCAGAATGTTGTAGCCCTAGACCTAAGTTTTACTATTAAATAGGTACATAGGTTAAATTCAGAAGTAGAAATGTGGAAGATACGTAGATTTATTTAGGTAGGTACTAAGTATAAGTAGTACAGTTAGCGGATTGGCAAACATTGTAAACAATCTTGAGTCTTGACATTACCCGTTTACGAAATTATTAATTTGAAATGGCTTATAGCATTCTCTACAAGTGAACTGCTTGGGAAATGCGTAGGTGCATATGTGTTGTGTTTATTATAAAAATAGGTAAATATTACTCGACTTAATCTGCATATTTATAATCAAAAAAATATACAGGGTGTTTGGTGCATTGTTTGCCAAATTGAAATGGCGGATATGGGCTAGGCCTTACTTATTTATTATTTTTTTCTTTTTTTATCCCAGAAAAAAGTTATGCATATTTCGTCGTTTTAAAGATTACATTTTCCGATAGGGTCCGCTGGTTCATTGCTTGCTTTAATGAGGCCTATCTACTCATGGTCAAAGAAAAAACCTTAAGTACCTATATTGCGCATTATTATCAATCACTTCGGTATAAGTGCTTAGTTGTTATCTACTATCGTTTTTCACACGAAACGATTACAATACTACAGACTTACAAACGTATCTAATCAAGTCAATATATTTATTTTTATGCTACATATGTAGGTACTCTATAAATATGTTGAATCGCTAAATAATATTAATCGCAAAAATCGATCACAGCTGAACCAATTAGGGAAGCAATTTTTTTCAGATAATATGAATCTTTAAAGTCGGGGGAAGGGTTTTATGGAAAGAAAAAATTGAATTGCCAGGAAAATGGTAAAAACAGAAAATCTGTTTAAGGTACAGTTGTAACATTTATAACTAATGCTGGATATAATAATATCACTAAAGTCTAAAACAAAAAAGTAAGCCTGGAGTTCACCAACGCATGTTTAATTTTTAATCAGCCGGTTTAGCATCATTTATTATTAGAATTTAGTCAAATTAACCGTCAACCGAGTTTAAAATTGGTGAACTCTGGTCTAAGAAGGTAAATTAAAAACCTAACTACCTAGGTAGGTAATAATAAATAAACAACTGATGAAGCCGGCAGCCAATGCAAGCTAGTTCAGATGAAATATTTATTTGCTACGTAATTAGGTGCGTTGAAATTCTTTAATTGGCGTTATTACGAAGCTATTCGTGCGAAGTGTTGGTTCTCCGAATGCTTGGGCAAGCACATGGCTTCAGTGGTGCCAGTGGTTGCGACAAACTTGATTAGGTAACATTTTTGACAGCTTATTTGTCGTTTTTTTTTAATTTTTCAACATTGGTTTGGTTTGCGTGTTTCGCCTTGCGAGATTGTTAAAAAAAATCCACTGAGTCAATGTTTTTTGAGTTTAGTACCTACCAAAAGGGTAAAAACGGGACCCTAATTACTAAGACTCCATTGTGTCTGTCACTAGGCTGTACCTACATTGTTATGAACCATGATAGCTATACATTTAATTTTTTTACAGATGATGTATTTTTATTTGCTGCTATAACAAATACCTACTTACTAAAAACATTATACCTACAATGTGTCCCGGCACCGGTGTCGGAGCCTTCATGTGGTGACTAAAAAGCAAAATTACCACCACTTTCTTAATAGGATCAACTTTGAATTATTTTTTCACTTCCCCATACTATTTATTTAGTTTAATCATCTTGGGACATTTGTATGGAAAGGTAATATTTTTTGGTCTGTTTTCGAGGTTCTTGTAATAGAGAAAAATGTTGCAGGGGAACTCATCTATCACCTCCTGAAGGCTCCGAAATCAGTGACGGGACACACTGTATAAATAATTAAGCGGGGGCTCCCATTGAACAAACGTGATTTTTTGGCGTATTAAAAAACAAAAAAAATGGTTTTAATATCGTGTCTAATGTTGTACTTTTAAATGGTACGGAACTTCGTGCGCGAGTCCAACACGCACTTGGCCGCATTTTTATTTTTTTTTTAAGATAAAAACAACCTCACGGTTGGATTCGTAATTTTATCTAACTTAGTTAATAAAAAAGGCACGGCCGCTATGAGTTGATGCGTTTTCGCGAAACTCCCGCAGTGACGCGGACTGTATCTTTCTGAGAATAACTCTCTATTCGCTGTTTCTTAGATACGCTCGTGTCGGAATTATTGTTCTAGGTACTTCCAACTAATAATTGTAGGTACTCATTAAACCACGCTACGTAGAAAATGATTAATAGAACAGAACTTTAAAAACTGAGATGTTAAGTGCTTAAATAAATAGGTATGAGACTGAAAACGGACGGCATTAACTTTAATTTAATCTTACTTTGGAATCGAGCCTATGTATGTCACTAATTACGGGATAGATTTCTGATAGTTTTCAATAAAATTATACAAAATAAAAGGATAAGTATTTAATCTACTTTTAGAAAATATGCAATACCTACTTGTGTCGTTCTTTTGGGATATTTTGGCGTGTAGGTATTCAAAACTTTATAGTCCATTACAAAACTTTACCCAGTCAATGTATACAATTCCTAGGCAATGTAAGTAGGTACATACCGTACCTACCTATAAGATCTCATTAAAACACAATTTCACGGATTACTTCGCAATGTATTTACATTTTATTTAAAACCTGACGTTTCGAACACTTTACAGCGTTTGTGGTCACAGGGAGACGAACGCTGTAAAGTGGTATACCTACCTATAAGATGCTTGCTGGTATGATAAATACCTATACATTTTGGGTCCGGCCGGCGGGCTCCAGCTGGTGCAGAATATCAAAAACTAATAGTTCCCATAATTATAAATATTCATAAAATAATAATAGTTAATTATGGTCACTAGGTTAGGGTCGATTCGATGTGGTGTGGATGTTATCGAAGATACATATACCTAATCATTCGTTTGTGGTGGACGTGGACTGCTGCCGTATGCAATTTTTTTTTTCTAGAAACACGCACGTGAACAGTTTGGTTGTATGCAAAAAAAAAATTTAGTAACCATTTTTTTTTGCATACAACCAAAATTAGATAAGTACCTATATACCTATTCATCCTGTTCGTGCCTTAAAGTACCTAGTCTACTCTATCCATACTAATATTATTAATGCGAAAGTGTGTCTGTCTGTCTGTCTGTTAGCTCTTGACGCTTAAACCACTAAACCGATTGAGATGAAATTTGGTATGGAAACAGTTCAAGACCCTGGAAAGGACATCAGCTACATTTTCTTGTGATATAAAAACATTAAGGGGATGAAATGGGGGATGAAAGTTTATATGGAATCTCCAACTAATACGGGCGAAGTCGCGGTTAACCACTAGTTACACATGTGTTCGTGCGGCTAAATGAATTACCCCAAGGCCGTAAATATTTTTGTTTTTTTTAGTATTAGCAGTATTTTATAACTGTGGTATTAGGGTAGGGAGGAAACATTTTTAATACTAGATTACATGCTTTGTAACAGGTTCGTACTAGGATTAGCATTTTTGTCTTAATTTCTATTTCTTCAGCAATAAATTCCATGAAGTTCCATTTTTAAATTAATTAGACGTGCTAAGTTTAATAATAATATAATAAATTAATTAGATACTCATTTACTTACTTACAACTTTATTTTGTATTATATGATCTTATTTTATTGTAACAGTTGTCATTGGACGACGCATAAAGTAGGTACATAAAAACTTCATACTGTTTTAGCACAGAATAATAGTACAAGTGTTTTTGAAAATTGGGTGTAAGTGATAATTCTATCCCATTTATATAGAATCTCAATGCCAGGGATATTTCACCCAATAAAAATCATGACACTCACATCACATGAATAATAGCTATTCATATAGATTGTACACGCAGCTGCGTATCACGAGTGTGCGCCAATGACAGTCGGCAGATGGTTGTGAAAGCTGCACGGACGCAGGTAAGGGATTCCGAGAACGCCGAATATAATCGCACTACGGAGAACTCACTCTCGCATGCCGCACTCGAACAACTCAAATGCGAATCGAACACCTGGGTATAATCTGAAAGTGTAATAAGATATAAAAAATAAACAAGTAAATTAACGAAGTCTAGCTTCTTATTTACGAATATCTAAACAGATCAAAAGCCCGAGCAATAGGAAAGTTGTAAAAAAATAGCACAGTATAAAATATTGTAGTTAATATTGACCTGCTTAGTAGTCTAATTTAATAACCAATATGTGTATGCGTATGCGCAATACAAAGTGATTCATATTCAATTTTATCCAATACTATGGACGTCGATGTATGGCGCTTATCATTTTGAAATAAATTGATGAATAACTATTGACTTTCACAAAATATCTACTGGGAAATTTTGCTAATTTTAAGAATTTATAAATAGCTTAATAATATATGAAGTCTGTATGATTTATTTTCTTAGATTATTACCTATGCTATGACATCTTACCGTTTTTTAAGTTTCAGTCACACATTATTTCCTAGTTCGTACAAAATTCTCATAATATCAATCATGCATACCCTACACCGTTAAGATTATTTTTATGAATTCCATGTATTACGTACAATCAATCGATAGTTAGGTAGATACATACTTATCTGTGTCTCTCTCTATCGTTAAATGGATTTCCCAGTCAGATAAGAATCTGCATACAATATATTCCAACTACTTACCTACGCGAAAATCAACATAAATGCTATAAAATATATAAATATAATACTACAACCCATGTAAAGTAAAACACTAGACAAACATAATTTACTTACTGTGATGTGCGTGACTACGGCTGCACGCATCGAAGTGTACCCAATCGGGTAACCAGGTCACACGTTTCGGTAGGAAGGTGTACTGGGTAAATACTAGCTCTACTAGGAATTTATAACGTTAGTAATATTGGTCTAAAAGCTTTTGTCATAAGTAATAGTTAGTGTTAGTAAAATAACTGTCCATTAAAGATGACAAATAATAAACATGTATTTATTTTAAAAAACTAGCGTGTTTTTTGTAATCAAATGTACCTACCAAACTCAGATGTACATAATGTGTAGGTTTAGGCACGGTAAAGTGTGTAACCATGATGGTTTAGGCATTATGAGTTTTTAAAATCTAGTAGGGTAAACATACCCCTTTTCGGCCACTACCCCTTTTCGACCACTTTGCACATTATTTTGAATAATAGGTAGGTTAATAGACAGCTCCTTTCTAATTTTGCACCGTTCAACCCGGACAAACTTTACGCTTCATAATCCTTAAGCATGACCTCGTCATTTGCGTTTTAAGCCCTCAGTCGTCATTTCAAAATTTGGTTTGTGGATGCGTGGCAGATTTAACAAAAAAATTAGCAGGTGGATAAATTTTTAAAGTTAGGTTTTTAAGTGTTACTATTATTTTATTGGTGACTGTTTATGGTTTGTGTGTTAAATACATGTTAAAATTTAATATTCTAATGCCGAAACTCACCAAACATTTCATAATCTGTAATATTTTTAGTGGTCGGACAATAGGTTTCGATTTATGTCAAAAACCGCTTTCCGGCCGGGTGGTCGCAAACCGGTTTAATCACGTCATTTCTGTTTGCCTACATTGCGAAAACCTTAAATTCACCAACATTAATTCCATTATATTAGTGAACAGCTAGAATTTGGTAAATTGACTACTAGATTCCGGCCGCCAGTATACCTCATAGATTCTGAGATATGATTTTCCAAAATACCGAAAGTTTAGCGGCAGATAACTAGTAAAAACTAAATCTATTTCCGGCCGTTTGAAATAGTTATAATTTCACGGTGTTTTTATTATATGATTGTTTTAAGCGATATTAAATCAATAAACATCTCACAACAGAATTGTATAAAAATTAAATTCAAACATAACATGAAGTTATTATTATTTTAGACGACCGGAAATAGGTTTTGTTTTTACTGGTTATCGGCCACTAGACTTTCGTCCAACGGCAAAAATAGCTATTTATTTGACTCGAGATTTTAATCTGTTACCTAATTGTGTTTTAAGTCGCAGAAGAAAGTAAAACTATACCACCCCTTTTAAAGTATTAATTGATTTACTGTCATACTATCATAAACCTTATGAGCTATCAAATAAGGCTCGTTTTTCTACCCTAAATCAGGTGGCCGATAACCAGTAAACTGGTAGACGATAACTGGTTAACGAGGCCGATAACCGGTATATTCGGTATTTTTACGAAAATCATATATTTTAAAATTATGTATCACTCCTACGCCTATAAACGTTAGGTTTTTTGTAACTAGACTATTGAAGGGTCAAATGACTTATTTTTAAAAAAGCCTTGAGGCACAAAAATATGATAGAAATCAACTCTGAAGTCAACAAGTCGCTTAACTGGCCGATAACCGGTATCTTTACCCTATTCACTACAATACAAAAATCTTATATTACATTTAGCTATAATAATTAAACTGGAAGAAGACTAGAGTTAGAAGACTATGATAAATATAATGTATAGCAAAAATCTTAATGACAATGATCAGACCATTAAAAATATTTATTTTATATTATGCCAGTAATAATATTATTCAAAAATTATTGTTGCTGCCTGCCTTTGCATTGCCATTTTATAATAAGCTACTTAGAATTATTTTAAAACAAAAAATCCTGTAGTAACAAAATCTATAAAGATATGATTGGTGGTGTGGTGTTACTCATCATCATTATCTTTGAGAGTACAATAAAACAGTAAATAAAGGCCATCACAATTTTAAGAACGCATGTTAAATGTCATGGTATTTTTTTCTAAGAATCAGTTCGATATGTAGGTAACGCAAATAAAACTAAAAAAGCAAATGGCTAGATAGCCGGTGGGTGATTATTGTGAATGAATTTCTCAGAAGTTGAATGTTCGAGTTCTGTATAGCTAGCGCGCGTCTCACTTCGTGCACAACGTCGTGTGAGTGAACCCCCTCCGCTCTCGCTCGCTCACCAATGCAGTCAGTGAGTGGCGTGGTGGCCATGAGTTGTTGTAGTGTCGCGTTGGCTGCGAGCAGTCGTTCGTGCTCTTCTCGCAACATTAAATCACAGCGATTTTTGACGTGTTTTATAAAGAACAGAACATAATAATATCATATTACTTTGTACATCCCTATTACAGTGAAAGTGTGATTTCTACAAAACTACCATTTGTGTCAGTGTCAGTTTTTTGGCATTTTGTGTTTGTGTACATAATACTTATTTGTATTTGTCCGAAGTAACCATCCATCCTAGAATTAAATAGTTACCAATAAACTGGAGTAACTGGACATTGTAGCTAACTGAATTTGTTGATAAGCCTTTTTTGGATGATATATTACATGCACACCAGTGGTCCCATCGGTATTGTGGAATAAACCGTGCTCTCTGTACAAGAGGCTGGTGGATTGAATAAAAGTCCACCGAAGAGTGAACAACAATAAATGTGTTTATTAGAAAGGACTGACGGGAACATAAATCCGTTGAACATGACTTTAGCAGCGAGGTTACATTTTCCTAGTAAGTTTTGAGGTTATGTTGTAACAATATTTTCATAATACCTACCTAAAGTAGAGATGTATAAGAGAAATACTTTAGTCCTCATTGAATAGAAAAAAACGGTTACGAAAAAGTTATGTAGGTCCCTCGTTAGGTAACGTTACATAGGATAACCTCCTAAATTTCGAAATAAACATGATAACGTAACATTTTAAGTTGATATACAATTTTATTGTAGCTTCATTAGCATAAATTTTGCGTGTATTGTTATCAGCAGGCTGAAATCTAATTTTAATCTGTGTGATAAGAGAGGACAAACATTTATACAGCATGTGTTGTGCTTGTGAATATTGTGATAACAGCTTTTATTGTACTGTGTAAATTTTACAATTAGTGAATTGTAAAATTTCCAATACACAGATGCTTTATGATCACATACATATTGAAGTTTCTTTAACTTTCTCTAGTGAAAGGAGCTCCATAAATGCTTTCATAGAGACTTATCTGTTTTGTGGTATTGTGCATACCAATATTCTTATTAAAAAAATAAAAACACATAATTTATTTATTATTTGTCTTGGGCCATGATATCTATCTCAATGAATGATTGGTGAATTGTGGCAGCCCTTTTGATTATAGCTCACTTATGCTCGTTAAATCTTTGAATTGCCAGATTTTCCAGGGAATGATTTTTGCTATCTCATCTGGGTGCCTTATTTAATGAGTATTGCAATGTTCCTCCCAGTTTATATCTTTGAAGACAATATGCTTAGATATATTATAAAAGTAGAATTTAAGACCTGGGAAATACTCATAATAGCCTCCCATACTAATCAACACTGTCTAGGGCTATTTTGAATATACTAATACTATGTTTTGTATATCCCTAGACAGTGTTGATGTGTGTACATAATAAATATTGTCTACTGCCTTTGTATATGTCTAGTATGAATTTTGTCAATATCCTCAATGTTCTTATTTCTTCTTTCCAGATGCATGTATTGAAGTTGGTGTACCAATCGGCAGCTGGTCGGGGGAGTGTCCAAACTGCAGACATGAGCTCCGCGTGTCCCTGGCAGCGTGCCCTGGCAAGCGGCAGACCACCCCAACACCACAGACACACGTCACATCGCCATTCCTCTTCCCACCGACCTACCTCTCACCGTACACCGCACCACTAATGCCATATGATGATAGTTTAAGAGCAAGATTAGGAGATACATATAAAGCATTACGGTTATCAGGGTGGTACTATGGAAATCTAGATTGGCAGGTGAGATAGTGTTTTATATTTGACTATTTTTTAGTCATACCACCTTGTGGTTTATTTCTCTATTGATATACTCTTGTGAGCAGTGGCAAATATGTTGCCACCACAATTATAGCTTTATGCTATTACACTAAGGTTCAAACCTAATTTCAATAGTAGTACCTTACTACCGTAGTAGTACCGGCATAAGGGACTAACTACTACTGTGGCTGGGAACAGAAACACAGTCAGTGACGTTTAAAAGGTTCCAATTCAGGTACCTTGTAAAATTCTTGTGAAATGCAAAAATTTTTACTGTCTACATTTCTCGTAATTTTGAATGTGACCCTAAAATGTAAATTATTTTTATTGTCTCCATTTCTTGTAATTTTGAATGTGACCTTAAAATGTAAATGTTATATTATGTTAGGTATATGTATGTGTGTATGTGACATGAATTATTTGCAAAGCCAATGTCACAGGCACCTGTTTACACAAAGAATAAATTACAATAATGTGGATTTAAGTCAACTTTGAATAAATAATATTCCCAAAAAATGTGAAATTATAGTCCTTTAATGGTTATCATTGAAAAAACATATTTCAGATTAAGCAGAGCTTAAATTTATTAAGGAAAATCAATCTGTTGCTAGCTAGCCTGTAATACTACCGACTCAAATTAATGCCGGAGTTTCCAGTATTTAGTAGTAATGACATAATATCATCTTCGTCATAGCAGGAAGCATAGAACTGGACAAGGATGTCCAATAATCTCTATTTGTATTTAGTTTAATATTATAGATTTAAAACGCGATATAGCTTGGTTTTACCAAAGTGTTATTTTAGTTTTATTATCCTTGTGATTTTAGTTGTATTATTGTTATCATGTCCATTATTAATCATTCGTTTTCTGGCTTTGCAGGGTGCACGTAGTTTATTAAAAGACGCCAGTATAGGAGCATTCCTGGTCAGAAACTCTGGGGACAGCAATTTCATATTCTCATTATCAGTGCAGACAGATCGGGGACCCACATCTGTCCGGTTACACTTCGAGCAAGGATTTTTTAGGTAAGTTTCATTTATATTTTATACCAACAGATTCGCAGGAAAATTATGAGTATTATGTGAATATATCTCTCAGTAATGAGGAAATACTGTAGTATGAATACTTTTCCCTTTTTTAAAAAAAAATGTCTGTGTTGGCAAATCATTAGTTACTTAATTTCTTTATTACGCAACTCCAAGAAAAATATTTCTTTTTTAACCACATCCATATTGTTAGTTATGTGGTTAGTTAAACCTGACCAAGATACCTTTGAGTACTGTCCTAATAATACGGCCACAGTAGACAAAACTGACTCATAAATGTGCTTTTTTTATACAGTTTTACAGTAGACAGACATTTGTTTGACATAAGTATTAAAACAGTTGCACATTGGACTTTTTGCGATCGTGACCCATCAAAGCTCATCATTCCAGGTTAGACTGCGACATGATGCTAGCCCGGTACATGCCGCGATTCCGGTGCGTGGTGGAGTTAGTGCAGCACTACGCGCGCTCCGGCGAGCGGGGCTCCAGCGGCGCCAACACCATGTGGGTGGACCGCGATGGCTGCCCGCACTCGCCCGTGCTGCTCACTGCCCCACTACGGTCCAACCCTCCCAGCCTGCTCCACGCCGCCCGCCTCGCTCTACACAAAGCCCTGGATTCGGATCCCCTCCAACCCAAACTGTGGTGCGCACCCAAACACAGACTACTCCCTCTACCCTCGACACTTATAGACTATCTCGGAGAATACCCCTACTCGATTTAATTTAGTCAATATTAGACGAATGCGCAGTGCGATCATAATACTGTATATTGTACAAAGTATGCATTACAAACCCTGGCACCGGATGCTGGGAAGAAGGGCTGGCTCCTTTCATTACCGACTAACGTTTAATTTATGATAGTTTAAATTATAAATGTATTACTGATAAGTATTTGGGACTCAACTACGGTATTTAGTGGAATGTTTACGCAGATTATTTTTGTTAAGTCAACTCTGTGTCTGTATATAGAGATGTTTTGTGAAGATATTGCAAGACTGATTCGTTGAATGTCCGCTGTTACAATGTCTTCTATGTCCGGTCTCGCGTCCGCCCGGGTGTCCGTGTTTATATGTTGACTGCTCCTGCTACATGATGTAATGCATGCTGTTATGTTACTCTTGTCTGCCATTAGTATGTATTAGACATGGCGGGTTATAATATGAGTACGAGTGTCTAGACGTACGTCATGTTTAGAACTTATTGTAATGCAAAGCGCTAGTTTAAAATCTTATGTTGTCAGTTATGTCAGTCGATGTGTTAAACTTCCAATATCGGTTGATCCGGCGGGCTGACACCGCTCTTGATATTATTATGTTAGCAAAATGTTCACTAATGCCTTTTCTTGTCCATTGTCTTAAGAAATCATCACAATATTTTATAGAGCTATATTTTTATTAATTTATTTCTCGGTTAAGATTTAGTGTTATCCATTCACAGACGTGTGACAAGCTATTTTGTCTTTGTTCCTATATTTCTAATAAGTTGATCTACTAACACCCTTCATTTTCACTGGCACTCATGTATAATAATGTAAATTATTTAATTTATACTTATACCAAGTGCCATCAATAAATATAACAATTGAGTAAATTGACCAGAGGGATATATCAAATTGAAGTATTTTTGAGGCTGATGAACATGTAAATATGTCTTGTTTTTGTTTTCTATTTATTTCTTATCGTAGTTAGTTTAGTTGAGTAGTTAAAGCAAATTTTTTGTAACCATATAATGGTTGTTCAGTATACTATAACGATGTAATGGTAATATAGAATAGTGAAGCATCGGCTAGTGATATTCACTGATCTAAGGTAAACTTAATAATTATACCTTGAATAATCTCAATTAGTTTAGTTTCGCCATATGTGTATGAAAATATTACTATTATTGGATAATTGTAGTCTATTAGCGAATTTTTAATGATTGGTTTGATACGCAGCTATTCTATAATATCTGTCAGCCTCGAAAATAGATTTGCGTGTCTTGCTATAGTCTTGTATTCCTTCATAAACTAATAGGTACATTATTTACTTTGTGAAACAAATTTATTTTTATACCATTTTGTAAGGAGAAAGCACCAATTAAATAAGTGTGACATAATAGGAGAATTCTTGTGTTAAAATGTTTGTAGACTAATGTATCAAAGAACTGCATATAATTTATATACAATATAAAAAACAAAATATACATTCTGCCTAAAAAAGCATTTTATTTTATTCCTATATTTACTTATTATAAGTACAGAATCGTATTTCAAACGAAACAGGCTAATAAAGAGGTTATTCCCCGACTCTACCAAAAGCTGTTTTCGTATTTGCATTCATTCATTAAATAGTAGATTGTTATACAAGGGACGAAAGTGACCATTCCACTCGAGAAGTTTTGAGAGCGCCAATAGCTTGAGAGTGGAATGGGTGCTTTCAACCGAGTTAAACATACTATTTTCAATTTCGACTGCGAGGAAAGAAATAGTGCATTTCTTTTTCTATGTGGTAATCAAAAGTACTTTCCATTTCATGTCGCCCAACCGGTACATTTTGGCGTTTAACTAGCGTTGCCGCTCGATAGTCCACTATTGATAGTTTTTCGATATCGATAGTTGAGGCAAAAGCAATAGTATCGATAAAATATCGATAGGCAAAAGCAATAGTATCGATAGACTGTCAATAGTTGAGGCAAAAGCAATAGTATCAATAAAATATAGTCTAGGCAAAAGCAATAGTATCGATAGTTGCAATAGTCTACCGATAGTAATGATAGTATCGATAGTAATGGTTGTATCGATAGCTCCGTTAACATAAATACTATCGACACACAGCAATACTATCGATTTCAAATCGTTTTAAAGTTCAATATTAAAATCACTATCGATAGCTGATACAGCTCTGACTATGATTGCAATAACTATCGATACTCTCGCTCGATAGTGGCCTTTTATTCAATAGTAGGAGTAGGTACAAAGTAGGAGGGAAAAGCTATTTCGATGCGCCGTTTTTGTCTTCATTTGTACAAATGCCTAGGTCAGGGTACAAATGGTACAAATGAAACACTTATACCCTGATATGAAACATTTTGAATCAGAAGCTTGATCCCGCCATCTTGATGCTGACGGGTAACGAACAGAGGTGAAAACCCACGAAAAACAAAAAAAATCGTTCCAAACTTCCAACAACGTTTTTCATGGAATGTTTGGGCAGCATTGATTTATATAATAAATCAATGTTGGGCTGGCATAATCGGCCACAAACTTCTCGGACCATACTTTATTGAAGTAAGATTAACGGGAGCTTCATAGTTCATACTTAGAAATTCTTCGCAATGAAGTTAAAGAAATTATTAAAGTAAAAGTATTAGCGCAGTGGAAACTTTGTATTTTAGTAATTTGACAAAATCAATAAATCAACAAGAACATTGAAACCATAGCATCCGGATGAATGTGTCATTCTAACATTGTCTCTTCTTTTTATTGGGATAACCCAATCTCGTTACACATGTTCATTAAAGCTGGCTTGCATAGTGGTTTTGTAAATCCATTAGCCAACTGTTTATCTGTAGAGACTTGCTGAATTATTACATCTGACTCTCGCACACACTGTCGCACGTAAAAGTGTTTCAGCTTGATGTGTTTGGTTTTTCTATGTTGCTCATAAGGTGGATGTGCAGACAACTTTACTGCAGATTCATTATCAATGCGTAAAATTGGCGTATTCCGATTCAATCTTAGATTTTTAAATAATCTCTTCAGCCAAACTATTTCACGACATACCTCACTCGCAGCTACTATCTCAGCTTCAGTGGACGAGAGCGCAACTGAAGTTTGCTTCGTACTCCGCCAGGATGTCGCTGAACCAGCGAAGAGGCATAGCATCCCGCTTGTAGAGCACCTGCTCGCGTCGTCGCCGCCGTGATCTGCATCACTATAGCATGCAAGGCGCTTTTCGCTCTTCTTGTAGA
The DNA here is from genome assembly GCA_949316185.1 of Pyrausta nigrata. NCBI lineage: Eukaryota > Metazoa > Arthropoda > Insecta > Lepidoptera > Crambidae > Pyrausta > Pyrausta nigrata. The sequence goes on from OX438943.1 coordinate 5,309,221, forward strand.
CAAGTCCCATATTAATTGTACCTTTCAGATATCTTAAAATCCTTTTGACTTGCTGAATATTCTTCTTACTAGGTTTATCTAGGGTTCTTGACACCACTCCGACTGCATAAGCAATATCAGGTCTTGTGCCAACCATCAAATAAGCTAGGGAACCGACAACTTGTCTGTAAGGAAAATTTATAAGACTTTCTTTATCCTCAATTTCTTTTTCAGAATCTTTATTTTTTAGTATAGGTGTTCCAACAACCTTGCAATCGCTCATTCCGTATTTTTCTAATAGGTTTTTAGTATAAGCACCTTGATGTACCTTGATAGTCCCATCTTTGGTTCGCTCTATCTCTAGGCCAAGAAAATAGGCTAGGCTTTTAAGCTCATTTTCAATGAAATTTTCAGCTTCTTTTTCATCAGTGGCAGCTAACAATCCGTCATCAACGTATAAACCCAGCAAAATTTTCTTTTGTCCACGTTCTCTTACGTAAAGACAAGGATCAGCTTCACTCTGAATAAAACCGGATTCCATTAAAAAATTGTGTATGCATTCATTCCAGCATTTCGGAGCTTGTTTTAAGCCATACAGGCTGCGTCTCAGCTTGCAAACACGACCAGTGCCGTCATCGAATCCCGCAGGTTGTCGCATATAAATCTCTTCTTTCACAGTTCCATATAAGAAAGCTGTAGAAACATCGAATTGTTTTAACGCTAAGCCTTCATTTGCAGCGATACTTAACAGAATTCTGATTGTGCTCATTTTTGCAACTGGACTAAACGTCTGGTCATAGTCTATGCCTTTCTTTTGAGAATATCCTACAACAACTAAACGCGCTTTGTATTTATCAATTGAACCATCAGGATTTCTTTTGATTTTAAATACCCATTTGCATTTCAGTGCTTTTCTGTTTGTAGGTAGGCTTGTCAACTCCCAGGTTTCATTTTCTTGTAATGAATTTAGTTCACTTTTCATTGCATGAAGACACTTATCTTTATCAGGACTACGTAAAACTTCTTGGTAATTTGCTGGTTCTGAATGTGATATGGTTTGATTGATGAACTGCTCAAAATCAAATCTATCAGGAGGTTTGATCTGGCTTCGATCACGAAGTTGTCGTCCGCTAGTTTCTACAACTACTGGAGCGCTTTCATCTTGTGTCATCTTATTATCGATTATATCTTGATCTTCAGCTTCAACAAATGACTCTAAATACTCGTCGTTTTCATTCTGATTTGGTATTTGAACTTCATCTTGAACAATATGTGAACTAGTTGAAGGTAGAGGTAGCTCAAAAGTTTTTACATTATCTGATTTATCAGGTGATTCGATAGGTTTATCAGTATTATGGTTTTCTTTCAGTGGTATCTCATGAAATGTGACATGTCTGGATCTTGTCAACTTCAGAGTTTTTACATCAAAAATACGATATCCTTCATCTCCATCATATCCAATAAGTATTCCTTTCTCAGCTTTTCTGTCTAACTTCCTTAACATTCTTTGTTTAGGAACATGAACATAGCAACTGCTGCCTATGATTTTCAGATGGTCTATTTTCGGCTTCCTGTTGTACCAGAGTTCGTGCGGCGACTTTCCTTCTACTGGAGTAGGTCCCGTTCTATTAAGAATGTAAACTGAAGCTCTAGTTATCTCAGCCCATAAGCCTCTTGGTATCTCATCATGAGCATGCATGAGTGCTCTACTCATTTCCACAACAGTACGGTTTTCTCTTTCGGCAGAACCGTTTTGTTCGGGTGTGTACGGCATTGTCAATCTTTGCTTTATGCCAAACTCTCTCAAAGTATTTCATACTTGTTCATTATCGAACTCTCCTCCATTATCGCTGAGTAATTCACTTATGACATGTCCAGAATTCTTAGCTTCAGCAAGAATATCTTTCAAGCGTGCCTGTACTTCAGACTTTTGTCGTATAAAGTAAATCCATCGATATTTTGAGAAATGGTCTTTAAATTGAACATAGTATTTGTACTTTTGGATTGAATAAGGGAATGGTCCGCATACGTCTGTGCTTATCAACTCTCTAGGTTTGGTAGTCTTAGGCCTCTCGCCAAACTTCTGTCTATGGCTCTTACCGAAGACACAGCCTTCACAGATATCATTCGAACTTAGATTTAGTTTTATTCCGAGTTCTTTATTTATCAGTTTTGCTACATGCCTTTTATTTTGGTGACCAAGACGTTCGTGATAGAGTTGAAGTTGGTTATGTGATGTCATTATCTGGTTTATCTCAACTTTAGGTTTCAGTACTTTAACATTACGTTTGTATAAGCCACCATTTATATTGCGATTGCCAATTAAAATTACCTTTCCATTTACCTTCATATTGCACGACTGAGCAGTTGATTGAAAGATGCTATTCTTTAATGTATCTTAGGCTGCCAGTACAGAGAATAAATTCCTTTGTATGCCTGGTACATACCATACATTTTTAAAATAAAGCAACTCTTTATGACCATTAATTTCAGCCTGAATTCTGACTGTTCCTTTCCCTATGGCTTTAGTGACTTCCTTATTTTTCTGGTTTAGTGATCTTTCGTATGCGCATAACTGAGCAGTCAGGTTTTCTATAGTAAAAAAAAAAAAACTTTACATATCAACAACATGTCTGGTAGTTGACTCTTACTTTGTTTAGTCAAAATTAGATTCAATTTGTGCCATAAATTCTTAGCTGTAGTCAGATGTGTCCCCGTATCATGTGTAGGATCAAGCTTGTAGCCAAAAAACTTCATGCACACGTCATAGAAACGATCCTGTGATACTCTTTCATAAAGCCGGTTAAGTTCATCCCAAGCTTCTTTTGCTGTAGTAAAACGCATCACTTTAGATAGCATCTGTTCCGTCATGTTAGTGGTGAGTAGTAGAAATGCAATACTTTCGATTCGCTGGTATGCATCAAAATCGATTTTGTACCTCGTTATTTCTTCCGATGTAGCTCCGGCACCTGGTTGTGTTGGCTTTGTAAGTGTACCCTGCACCGCCTCCAAGGCTCCAGTGTGAGTTCTCAGCTCAAAGAATAGCATCAACACTTGAAACTTCCAAGTTGTCCAGTTACTTCCGTCGAACGGTCGTATGTCGAGTTTCATGTTTGCAGACATGTTTACTTCATCCGAACCTTTGTTCACTCGAGAAAAACTGTTTGTCGAGCTTTTTCGATCGATTTATAGCTCTGCTACCATATTAAAGTTAGCGCAGTGTATTAGCGCAGTGGAAACTTTGTATTTTAGTAATTTGACAAAATCAATAAATCAACAAGAACATTGTAACCATAGCAACCGGATGAATGTGTCATTCTAACAGAAATGTTAGAAGAAGTTCTGCTTATAGCCTGACCAAGAATATATGGGACCTCGCCATATTGCGGAAAACAACTGGAACTAGTTTCTTTTACTGGCAACAGAAACCTCAAATCGTCACTGACATGTCATCGATTGTCATAATGATTAGTGTCAAAGTGAACGCGTAATCTAGAGTGCAATTTTTATATGATAAAAATGCCAAGAACTATTCGTTTTCATAAAAGAAAAGTGGTTAAACATGTGTTGTAGTATTATTCGACTAGAAAGTCTATGTGATCACCACGGTTTCTTTAAATTTATTACTGATATAGTTGTCATCATTAATTTTTGGTACGTCATATACTGCGTATAGTGAAAATTGGCTACTGATGGCTACGGAGAATCTTTTACAACGACTTTGAAAAATGATTACAATAAATACTTGGTTTGAGCTTTATTTTCTTTATTTCAACCCTACTTGGATATAACAACTAAACTAATAGTTCGTAGAGTTTTTTTAGGATTTCCTATAAATTATATAACATTATAAATAATATCATTTAGAAAAACAATGGTATAATGTTTCTGTTACCCAAAAATAATTGTAGTTGGTTTTGCAAAAATAATAGTGTTTAAGTCCAAAATTCAAGACTAATGTTACAAAGAGTTACTGAATTTAATAAGTACTAAATTTGCGAGTGTTCTATCGTGTTATTTTATCGTAGAATCTGTTATCATTAGGCAGCGGGCTTAAAAAATGAACATGGATGAACATAAAAACATTTAAAAAATGAACATAAAAAATATGTTTTCATGTTCAGTTGCCAATCTACGCTGGTATGACTATACCGATTGTTGTCATATATAGTGCATTAAAAGCGCTCTTAATTGACGTCCCATATATTTCTGGTCAGGCTATAATTTGTTACGAGGAATGTACTGGCAGCAAGACGGAGCTCCACCTCATTTTGCGGTCCAAGTGAGGAACTACCTCAACGAACGGTTTGGAGACCGGTGGATAGGCCGTGGTGGTTCGATACCATGGCCACCTCGCTCCCCAGATCTAACACCCTGCGATTGAAATTGGAATGGGGAATATACACAGACAGAAATGAAATATCAAATATCCTCATAGCCACAACATTGATGTCCCGGCTAAGAGGAGGAAAAGTGATTTGGGTGTAAGAGAGCAAGATTAATATTTAATTGGTGTAGGGCTACTTCTACAATTGATGACTTTTTAAAAGTCTATTTCTATTTTAATACTCTTGAATATTCCAAACACCAATATCAATCGCAACTTTTTTCTTAAAATTTTAGCAAGGGTCCCAATACCTTTGACTATCTAACACTAGATTTCACTACGAACTACTCTTAAAAAAACAAGCAGGTGAAGCAAGGTAAAACCGTTTTTAACCTTCCTTTCAATTGGGTAAAAATTAAAACCCTCAGAGGTAGTTTGGTAAAAAAGTCATGTTCATTCATTCGTTCTATGTTCTATCATTGTCACAACACTGGGATCGGCTGACCCGCGTACCATGGTAGCACCAATTGTTGTTTTGAGGTTATTTCTGTCGCAAAATTTTAGATGAAAAATTGTAATGTCGTGTGAAACAATAGGTTATTTCAGTAAAAAAATACTTACTTGTAAAAAAACTCCGTTCATGGATAAATTTGATGTTACTGTTCGTCGTTTACATGTAGAAACAGCACAACCAACCATGCTTACGGAGTCCGCTCAGCGACAGATACAAATTCAAATGACGCTCGATCACGGCTAACTAGTTTTTATAAACGCATATAAACTTTGTTCATGTACCTACTTTGACAGAGGGGAACGCGTGCGCTTCCCACGTCCCGTGTTAAATAGTCAAAGCCAAAAACCAATAAAAACTCAAAACCAAAATCTCAAAAATGGCAACACTTTTACTTTAAAAAATGTTTGGATTAAAGTAGAGCATGATGCATGTATAATAACTTATCTGTCTGAACCTTCATTAACGGGACACCCTGTATATCATAAATATTATGCTTGGCAGTAGCAGGCTCTATAACAGTGAAGGCTCCACACAAGTGTTTAAAAAAACAACTGTCAGTAGTTTTGTCACACAGTGGTAGTGACGTGACACAACTTTATCGATTTGCGTTTGAGTTTAATAAATATTAGATTAAGAAATCAATTCACCTATTCTAAGATAAAATATGTCAGCTTTTAAAATAATGAAAATATAACTTGCTTGAAATGTCATTGCTTTGAAATCGCAACATCTTTCAAGGTATCCTCACTTACCAATCAATAAAAGCTAGGTAGTTTTTCCATTCAGACATTAATGGTTATTATTCAATGTTTTTTTAAGACAAATAAAGCACTAAAAGGCTTAGTATTCGGGACATCTATTCCACTAAGTTTTGCCAATCCATACAAGGGAAGTACGCAAATACTCTCGTATACTTCGTAGTCACGAAGGAAAGTATAATGTACAGTTCCAGTACGCCGGAAGCCAGTATAAGGATTAATCGTGAATGTAGCGGTAATAACGCGCTAAACTCAAAATTACATTTATACGTGAGAGTCAAATTAAGAATAAATTTCAAATACACGGTATTCGTGTAAGCATTCTAATCCTTAAGGGGTTAATTAGGTACCTACAACTTTTATCACCGAAAATCTGATGCTCACCTAACACAAAATTAATTTATTAATCTACCTTGATTTGATGACATTGTTTTGGTCACTCTACATCCTGTTTTACTGTATTTTACTGTATCAATAGAAAATTAGATTTTTAACACTCTTGTCAAGTGCTTAGGTACTACACTTGACAAGAGTGTTAAAAGTAAGTGTGCATAAGTATCACACGAAACTTCGAATTTGATCGAGTGCTATTTTATTCTTCTGTGTGCTAAGCTGATGCTGATGACTGAATTGATGCACATCTCTACATCTGTCAAAAAGTTATGAAATCGTTGACCGTGTGAAGCTTGTTTTTATTGATTATATTTCTATACTATTTACGCTTCGAATATTCTTTTTCGCTTACAATGTGAGTTGAAAGATCATTGCAACTGAATACGCCATGTCAGCAAATGGGAACGGCGGTATCTACGCGCCTTTGAAACAGATTCTCACAGACTCGGAATCCGAAGACGACAAGCTAGATAATGCTTCTCACATCAAAGCTACGGATAGCTGCAACAATCTGGACTTCAACAGTGGCTTGCAGTCGTCCAAGAATTACAGTTTGAGCGATATGGACGAGTTTAACACGAACATGAATACAGTGGAGAGTACCATGGATAATGTGAGTTTCCTACAGTCAGATGTGTCCAACAAAATGTCTTTTCCGCGCCGGTGCGCCTTCATCACCTCTATTGTAGCGTGCCTATTGACCGTAGTCGTATTTTTGTGGGGTATCCCGTGCTCCGAAGTCGGTAGTTGCGGTAACGAGTGGCACGACAAAACTACTAGTTGGGAGCTGCCCTACGAAGACATAGAACTATCAGGCGCGGTCCAAGTCGTAGAGGGAGCCATACCTAACACGAAAAACCTGATATTCATCTACAGAGGAAACCATATGAAAGATGAGAAAGTTGTTTACCAACATGACAATGTTAATGGTGTTGTACTGATTGTAGGCAACTCTGGCAAGGTAGGCTGGTACACCTGGGACAATAGGATCCCCACTGAGATCAACTGCCACCTGATTGATGTCAACAGAGACAACCAGAAGGACTGTATAGTTTCAGGCTCTGAAGGTTTACTTGCTGCCCTCAATCCTCTATCTGGAACATACTATTGGAAAATCCATAAACATGGTCAAACGATGAATATTGCAGCAATAGATTTTCCTATCCTTATGAAGGATATGGACAAGGATAAGGTAAATGATTTGTTAACAGTAGCCACTGTACTCCCAAACACCAACCACAACTCTCTGCTGATCATATCCGGTGCTACTGGAAATATTATTGGTGAACCTATGTCTATAAATGATTGTTTATCGGTCAAATTACTCACCGAGTCAGATACAATTACATATATCTGTAAAAATGGGACAACAGAAGCTGTAAGGATTATATCTTACCCTAACTTGTACCGAAAACTATTGAAACTTGATAAATCAACAAATAATACAGCATCAACTGCTTCTGTTATTAAGCGAGTTAACCTTAGTCTCAAGAAGAATATTGGAAACACACGTGAGATATTTACCAACGGACCAGGTAAATTGATTGTTGAAAACTCAGGAGAATGCCCAAACTCATGCAGGGTCAACTTAAAACTGATTCTGGAACGGAATGGCACAACAAATACCAGCTGGGAATATGCTGCTGGACATGTTTATGCTATGAGACCAAGCTCATTTGCTTTTGCAAACTCAATACGAGGCTTTGTCCTAAAATTATGACAGTGGAATAGTGCACACCATGCAAAAGGTGCGCACAAAATTGATGCAGTTCGATATAATGTTCAAAATCAAAGTCCAAAGAATACCAATGATATATTTTATAACCGGCCTATCATAGATGTACCTTCAATTGCATCATACATCAAATATACAAATTTCACTGTTCATGACATATCAGAGAGGATAGTATTAGTTTCATTTGACAAGATGCAAACTCACAATGTAAATGTCAGCCAGACTGATATTGTGCAAATATGTGTTCGAGGTCCCATAGACACAAATGCTCCTTTGCCAATTTGCCAACCAGATTTGGAGTATCAGGAGAAATCCTTGATGATAGCTGACCTAGACGGTGATCAGTCTCATGAACTTATCTCATATTACAGCACATTTGCTGCCCCTGAATCTTATACCCCAAAAAATTCTAACCCATATGATAATTGGCGTTTGACCTCAATAGTAAGAGTTATCCGGTTGGAATCTGAATTGCCAAAACTGTTTGTTTCTGATATTTAATGTTCTTCAATTGCTTCTATAAATAGATTTAGAGTATTTTTACATATCAATTAGTTGCAGAACGATGAGTTCTCAAAAGGCCAAATTCTAAAATGGCTAATAATTTATTCTACAAAAATAATGATAACTTTGAACATTAAACAAATATTTTTTTCTTGCCTTTTTCTTAGTGAATTTCAGAAAAAAAACATTTTGTGAACATTTAATGTGTCTTAAAATCAAATTCTAAACAATAAATTTTTAAAAATCTTTGTTCACATCATAACATAATTTTTGTAGAACAAATTGGTGGCCATTTTGGCATTGCATATTCGGCCTTTTCAGAATTTGGCCCTTTGAGAGTCAGTTGGCATTTTGAGAATTTGGCATTCTGTGACTAATTGTTTCATATTCGCCAAATTTGCTCGTGCTGTATGAAGCTTTATTAAAGCTAAACCTAGTCATTGAGTGATTTGCCTTTTAATAAATGTATAATCCATGATATAGTTTCCAGTCATACATTAACAATTATTATGAAGTTTATAATATCCATTTTCACTCGCCTAAAGTGTTCAATGTTAAACTATAATCCGTAGTTATAAGGTTAAATGTAAAGGGTGTTATTGATTGGGTGTGCTATATTTAGAATCTCGAAGTCCAACATATTTAATGATTTATTTTATTATGTAACTGAATGAAGTCTACATACCAAAGCATGTAATTTTTAAAACAGTTTATCGGTAGGTTTAGTTTTACTAACTTAATAAAGTAATAATTTTTTAGATACATATCCATTATAGATATTTGTATGGCTATGACTAGTAATTTGTTTATAGAAAAAAATAAGGTACTAACCTGTGACATACTTTTTTCTTGTTTAAGTGAACATTTATTGACTTTCCATAGTATTAGGTATAAAAAAAATGGATATGAGAATCTGCACAATGTAAAATCTATTGGATGTACTGTATTGTGAGCGGATGATTGTTAAACTTTAATATTGTATGACTAAATCGTTTAATCAGTATCGCTAACCAATAGAGATTATGCTGGATCCCATATAGTTATTTGGGCACCAGAATAAGTATGTAGCGACATCTTACCACTGTCGCCCACACTAGCAAGCAACTTCAAGACGCGACGCCCTGACTCGGCTCCTACAGGCTAGATGGCGCTGATAGCCCGCTCCATACAACACAAACTGCGATATGTAAGATTTAGCACGAGCTTGACTACATACAGGGTGTGGCGTAAATAGTGGTCCAAAGCAAAGGTGTGGATACACTGTACACTGAAGCACCACATACCAGTATTTAAAAAAAAATTATGTACAGGGTTTTCAAAAAAAAAAATTTTAAAATTTTTTTAGAAATCGTTACCTTGCCTTACAAATTTGGTTATAATTTCCAAAAATGACGGTTTTTTTTTATCCATTTTTTTTATTATTATTGCTGATCACTTGTACTTAGTACTCCATTCGTTTTTTTTTTTTTACAAACTGAATTTAATAAAAAAAATTAAGTTTCTTTCAAAATTCAATACTCACTGCTAGCAAATCGTTTGACTTTCAATGCTTTTCGTGCAAAAAAAATGTACCACACTGTCAGTGCCCATTGTTTAAAAAAAATGCCCATCTTTTGCAGATTCTAAAATGGTGCAACAATAAGTGTTACGACTTACAGGAAAAAAGTTATTGCTTTTCGAAACAAAAAGGAGCCCAATTCAGAAAAACAATTTATTTGAAGTTCAAGGGTTTACAAGGGTTGTAATTTTTTTCTGTGTGGTCCAAAGCAAAGGTGTGGATACACTGTACACTGAAGCACCACATACCAGTATTTAAAAAAAAAATATGTACAGGGTTTTCAAAAAAAAAAAAAATTTTTTAATTTTTTTAGAAATCGTTACCTTGCCTTACAAATTTGGTTATAATTTCCAAAAATGACGGTTTTTTTTATCCATTTTTTTATTATTATTGCTGATCACTTGTACTTAGTACTCCATTCGTTTTTTTTTTTACAAACTGAATTAATTAAAAAAAATTAAGTTTCTTTCAAAATTCAATACTCATGGCTAACAAATAAATCGTTTGACTTTCAATGCTTTTGGTGCAAAAAAAATGTACCACACTGTCAGTGCCCATTGTTTAAAAAAAATGCCCATCTTTTGCAGATTCTAAAATGGTGCAACAATAAGTGTTACGACTTACAGGAAAAAAGTTATTGCTTTTCGAAACAAAAAGGAGCCCAATTCAGAAAAACAATTTATTTGAAGTTCAAGGGTTTACAAGGGTTGTAATTTTTTTCTGTGTGGTCCAAAGCAAAGGTGTGGATACACTGTACACTGAAGCACCACATACCAGTATTTAAAAAAAAATTATGTACAGGGTTTTCAGGGTTTTCAGGGTTTTTTTTATTAAATTCAGTTTGTAAAAAAAAAAAACGAATGGAGTACTAAGTACAAGTGATCAGCAATAATAATAAAAAAAAATGGATAAAAAAAAACCGTCATTTTTGGAAATTATAACCAAATTTGTAAGGCAAGGTAACGATTTCTAAAAAAATAAAAAAAAATTATTTTTTTTTAAAACCCTGTACATAATTTTTTTTTAAATACTGGTATGTGGTGCTTCAGTGTACAGTGTATCCACACCTTTGCTTTGGACCACACAGAAAAAAATTACAACCCTTGTAAACCCTTGAACTTCAAATAAATTGTTTTTCTGAATTGGGCTCCTTTTTGTTTCGAAAAGCAATAACTTTTTTCCTGTAAGTCGTAACACTTATTGTTGCACCATTTTAGAATCTGCAAAAGATGGGCATTTTTTTTAAACAATGGGCACTGACAGTGTGGTACATTTTTTTGCACCAAAAGCATTGAAAGTCAAACGATTTGCTAGCAGTGAGTATTGAATTTTGAAAGAAACTTAATTTTTTTTTATTAAATTCAGTTTGTAAAAAAAAAAACGAATGGAGTACTAAGTACAAGTGATCAGCAATAATAATAAAGAAAATGGATAAAAAAAACCGTCATTTTTGGAAATTATAACCAAATTTGTAAGGCAAGGTAACGATTTCTAAAAAAAATAAAATTTTTTTTTTTTTGAAAACCCTGTACATATTTTTTTTTAAATACTGGTATGTGGTGCTTCAGTGTACAGTGTATCCACACCTTTGCTTTGGACCACTATTTACGCCACACCCTGTATAGATAAACCAAGACGGTGACCATCGGACCTTGGTCCCCGACCATAACAACCGGTCGGTAGGAAGCGCTTCCCTTTGCCTTCCTAACTCAGTTGCGCCAAAGTGGTGACCCCGACGTGATCTACACTGGAGCATGGAGCCTCACCGTCGTCATCATCATCGTCGCCTTCTCCCTTGCCAACAGGCACCCAGCCAGCAGCATCCAGCCAGCAGTCTCCTGCAAGCCAGCTCACCAGCCCTAAGGACACCACCGCAGACCGCACCGGTTCTACCGGGTTCCTTTGAAGAGTGTAAAACTCATTTTATCAACTTTGTTTTACTCAAGTGGTTATACTTAAAGACTTAATGATGTGTGGTACAATATTAAAGTTTATGGATAAAAGTGTGATTAGAGGACGTGCCTTACGAAAGGGCAAAGGTTTAGGTTTTGCATTGTAATTTCGTTTAAATATATACTATTACTTTAAAAATATGTTTCACTTTCTACCCTATATGTTATCATATGTTATAAAGAAAATATAGTTTATTTGCAAAATATTTATTTTCATCATTTACAACTAGTACTAAACAAGGCAATGAAAGAGTTTTTTTCAGTATAAAATTAGGAACTTAAAAAAATATCTTCGATTTACGAATAATTTTAATCACTTCAATCTATTACTTGCATACCAGAGTTAATAAATATTTATTATAGGCTTTGGAATGTAACGCCTAGATACATACATATCATTTATACAAAATGTACATTCTATCTAATGAGGAGAAAGTCTTATATTACATTTTATGAGTGTAACAGAACCTGTAATGATAATAGGTTACATCTGCTTCAAAGTGTTTTGGCTTAAAATTAATGATAGATAATTGATTTTTTCCAAACAACTGCCTGCAGCTAACTCTAGTAAAACAAAGCATTTAAAACTTTGGCTGATAATAGCAGAAACAAAGTGTAAAACTTTTTTACTTATTATATACCTAAAAAATGTACATAAACAGTGTCCGGGTTTCGACTGGCGAAAATTTATGGGCTATTAGATCATCAAATTTATCGACAAAAAACCCCCATGTTGGGGGTCTAACTCCCCCTCTTAAAATGGCAGCCATTTTAATATATTTAAAAAAAATATATTTTTATGGATCTGGAGGTCCCAAAAGTTATGAAAATTATTCTTCTGGTAGGTAACGCTATGTGACATAAAGATCAATTCAAAATAATGAACCGTCAAAGAGGATTTTTTTTTTATAAATATTGCTAAAAATTAAAAAAAGTTCAATAGTTTATTAAACCTATTATAAAACTTAACCCAAAAATGAAAATTTTCTGATTTAAAAAAAAAAACATTACAAAAATGTCTTTAAAATTTGGTAAATAAAAGGCCCTTAAATTATGGCTAGTCGAAACCTGGACACCCTGCATATATTATTTAATGAATGTTAAAGTAGGAGTTATGACCCTACTTAATCTATGGAACGGATAATACATTTAATTGTATACATATTAGATAAATGCATATTATTATGCATAATATTTAGTTTATAACAAAGTTTTTTTTATACAAAACATTTGAAGATTTACAGTATTTGTTTCTTACGTTTACGCGAATTGTTGAACTCATTAAAACACAATTTTACGGATTACTTCGCGATTTATTTACATTCTATTTAAAACCTTTCGAACTCGTTCGTGGTCACAGGGTCGCCCTGTGACCACGAACGCTGTAAAGTGTTCAAAACGTCAGGTTTTAAATAAAATGTGAATAAATCGCGAAGTAATCCGTAAGATTGTGTTTTAATGAGATTTACAGTAATCAATACATATTTTGTGAAAAGTGATGCAATAGCTTTTTTTTTTTCATTTTGAATACTAAATACTGAAACAAGCTCTTAACCTAAGGGTGCTTTTTCACCAGAGGTGAGAAATAGTAAGAATACCTACGCGAGGTGTTTTTATCCGTAATAGGAACTTCATTTTTGAGACACGTCAACAGTTCTAAGATCTAAGTAGTTGGCGGATAAAAACAGTCAATGTGTTAAGCAGCTTAGCGCATCTCTGGAGCCAATATACCCTATGGCCATTCCAAGCACAAAGTATGAACCTTATCTTTATTATGCAGATATTAAATAAACAGAGACAAGATTTATAATAATCGTCTCTACTTGTTGCTGTCTATACTATACATGAGGTCATTTTCTGCTATTTTCGGAAAAAAGTTCGTATAATTCACAAACATGTTTAGTTAATTACACTTCGCTTCACTCAACTTAGCAAAAATAACTAATCTCTTTCTTAATACAAATTTAAATGAGATAGCGAAGTCTGAAAGACCCACGCGCAGAACTTTTTTTTTTTAGCAGTAAGCTAATAAGCTTAGTAGTAAACAAAAAAAAATGCCAGAAATATAAGAATTTATCAATTATCAATAGCAAATACTTTAATTTGTGCAAGTCTAATGAAAATCTTACAACAATTATCACAAAACTATAATTAATTCTTGTAGATGCAATGCACATACAGCACTAAACGCCTTTAAGACGAGAATTCGATCACAATAATTTTAATCTTCAAAGGCAAATACCTAATCTTCTTAACAACAAACACAAGTTTGAATTGTCGAAATAACAACATTGCTCTTAGCAACCAATAAAAAAAACATCGTGCGATTTTACGCAGAATTTCACAATTCGAGTAAAACATAACATTTGATATTTATTTTTCCTCTTTCGTAAGATCGAAGGAATACAACTTGTCAAAAGGTTTCGTAACGAAAACATCGCGCATTTTAACAACCTTAGAAATCAACCAAGGGAATGCTGAGGTATTTCGTTAAGCCTGGAAATACTTACGGTGAAAGAGCAAGTCCTCCTTAGTTGTCAACATCATGAGATTCTGGAATTGCAAAAATGTAGATAATGTTAGATTAATAATAGGTTAACCAAGTCGCTGACGCGTGTTATTTTAGTAATTTTTATCGGTTAGTCGCAGAATGCTAAATTCTCAAAATTCAAATGTTGTGTAAAAATAGTTGCCTGAAATAAACGATTATTACTATTAATAAACTACTACCAAAATCTAAACGTAAACACGGTACATTTTTTTCTTGATTTATTTCGAATGTTGATGGATTTTTTGGGTTACCAATCTTAAATCCGAATTTCATTTTACCGAAATCGTTGATCCTTTTTTTGCCATATTTTCATTTGACCGAAAACACGATTGATTCTTTGAAAGTCCGATTTCCATTTGTTATTTTTTTCCAAATTCAATATGTTTTAAATTATAACTCATCGTTTGACAAAACTATTATTGCTAGATGTTTCAGTTTCCAGGAAAATGTTTTCAATATCATATTATAACAAGCAAAAATGCATTTAACAGCATGCAAGCAGCATGCAAGCAAGCATGCAGCATGCAGGCAGACATGCAGCATGTCTGCCTGCATGCTGCATGACTGCACTTCCTCCGCGCCTCCGGCTTCTAAATTACACTCTATTATTGGGCAGACTAGTACCACGGCGAAGGACCACAGCGAGTTGGGTTTCCCCAAATTGAGAAGATTAATATAACATCGGGGCAATGAATTTATAGTCTTATAATATTATGTAAATAAATCAATCGATTTATTTAAAACTTCATAAAACCTTTTTCGACCAATTAAAATTCGAACAGCAAAGTTTCGAAAATGTGATAGGTTACCATTTTTTGCCATTTAAAGTACGATTTGGCGTATAATACATTTTTGTTTATTTTAGGCATAGTATGGCTGATCGGCAATGCCCTTTACCTAAGAGAGAGAGAGAGAGAGATAGAGATGAAGATATACCTGTCTCACGCGGGCACGATGCGTTTGGCGAGGTAGCGGTCGGACGCGACAGCGGACTCCGTCAGTTCGACCAGTCCGCTCGCCGCCAGCTGTTCCTAGCCTTCTTCGTCGTATACCTAAGAAAGAGAGAGAGAGAGAGAGCGAGAGATGACGATATACCTGTCTCACGCGGGCACGACGCGCTTGGCGAGGTGGCGGTCAGGCGCGACGGCGTACTCCGTCAGTTCGACCAGTCCGCTGGCCGCCAGCTGTTCAGCTACACTGTAGCCTTCTTCGTCGTATAATTCGATGATCAACTCGTCGTAGTCGCGCCCTCTGTTAACAAATAAAATTATACGTTTCTGTTTTTTTTAATTGACATCACTAATAAATGTATTCTCAATTTCTCATAACGAATTTCGGCTACGGCGGCCAATTCCAACAGAGATTAAAGATTAAGATACAAATTGATAAGCAGGAGCACAGAATAAGTACTAGTACTACGTACTTTAAAATAAAAATTCAAAGAAATATCTACTCAATGTCGTCCAAGATATGGTGTAATTTAGTTCGCCTCAAAGTCGAGCACATTTTCGTTTTGACACCTGCAGAAATACATTGCAAGATAATTTAATTCTTATAGTTCTGGAATATGATTCATAATATACTAAACCTATTCAGTGACCTACTATCATGCGACGCGATAGGGTTGACTGCTACAAGCAGCTACTAACGCCATCTAGAGCACCTTTCTAGCACTTTCGGATTCATGCTCGTCTAGCCACTGCTCGTGTCACTGCTCGCTCGCGACACCCAACTTGATTAGCCCACCACGGTGGGTCGCCACGCGAAGGTACGTTTTAGCTACCTACGCTGGGTGTTACACAGGCCTACCAGGTCAGGAGATAACATAGCACAAGTGTGTGTTCTGTTCCTTCACTCTCATAGTTCGGTGTAATAAAAAACTCATAGACTAAAGCCACTTACATGATCCTCGCGTCCAGGGTCCTCTCCTGCACCATGTGGGCCAACGCCTGCTTGGCCTGGGCCCACTGCTGGGACTGCTTTGACACCGCATTCACTCCCGCCAGGACGCAACGCACCGCTTGTTCCGGTAGCGAGAGGTAGCGGGCGTCAAGCACTCGTATCTCGTCCTCTTTCACCCACACTACGTTGCCGTAATCCACGTAGACTACCTAGAACAAGCAAATATAATTATTGAAAAAACAAAACACCCGAATGCAAAGTTATTATATTTTTGAAATGTTCTTTTGTCAAACGTTGTCAAGAAATAATCGCCCAGAAAATTACGAGTCTTAAAAAAATTGCGGGAAAGTTAAATAGTTAATATTTCCGAAATTCCATGGAGTTCAAGCTTATATTTTTTGTGTGGATAGTCTACACTGTCAGCTAGATTTTAAAGCAAATTAGAGATTTGAATATTGTGTAACAAGAGCACAAAAAAAAACTAAAATTACTAAATGGCAAATTTTTCGGTTTCTACGAACTTTAGTGCAGCCATAGAGGCCTCATAATTTGAATAAAAATAAGACCTTTTAAAAAGCAATATCAAAAATAAAACAACTGCAATAGTTTAGACCCAATTTTTTTTTAATACGGGACACTAATTTTAAACCAGGACACAGAATAAGTACTAGTACTTCGTACAGAAGTATGACTTTGCAATGAAATTCAAAGAAATATCTACTCAATGTTGTTAACAATATGGTGTAATTTAGTTCGCCTCTGACTCAAGCACATTTTCGAGTAGACACATACAGAAATACATTCCAAGATAATTTCATTCTGATAACTCTGGAATATGATTCATAATACACTAAAACTATTCAGTGACGTACTATCACGCAACGCGATAGGGTTGACTGCCACAAGAAGCTACTTACGCCTAGATGGCGTAAGTAGCTTCTTGGATGGCGCATCTTTCTAGGACTTTATTCACGCTCGTCCAACCAGCAACTTAGTGTTGCGCACCGCCGGTGAATAAAACGCGCGAGCGTGTCGCTGCCGGCTAGCGACACCCAACTTGTTTAGTCCCTTACCAAGGGGTCGCCGCGCGTATGTACGTTTTTGCTACCTACGCGGAAAGATACACAGGCCTGACCAGGATTTCTTCTAAACTATTCTAGTTAGATTTGTGGGAGTTTTACTCTTTTGTTGAGAATGAAAAGCTTTATCCGAAACAGCTATAATCAAGGGGTGGTCATTTTGGGATGAAATAAAACACTGTGTGTACGTAGTACTAGTAATTATTCTGTACCTGTTACTAAATGTATTCAATGTTTGTGAATAGAAAAGTCAGGGAGTGCAATAAAGGGACCAGACTCACCTCTACGTTCTGATCCGCTCGTGTTACAGTGCGCACGCGCGCGCGATACCACTGCTTGTCTAAAGGGTACAGTGCTGCCACGTACTCGCCTGGCGCTGGCGTCAACTGAAACAATAATATAATAATAATTAATGTCGGGAGTGGAATTCGCTGAAACCATGCCAATATAATAAACACGATTTTATTTCTTTGAAAATAAACACTCATTCAATGACTAAACCGTTCAGTTTTTACATTTACGCGAATAGTCGTAGTAAATACAATTTTAGGGATTACTTTGCGATTTATCACATTTTATTTCAAATTCTAATATTCCTGTGACTACGGACGCTTAAAAACGTCAGGTTTTAAATAAAATGTAAAAACATCGTGATTTAATTGGAGCTATATAATTTAAAAAGATAAGCTATCTGCTAAATAACACTAGCAAATCGTGTCTGCTAAAATACACTAGCAAAATTATAATAGTCATGATAAATAATTGAAAGATTTTGACAGTTCTATTATTCGACAAATGTCAAAATACTATTCAATGAGCGATTTTTCTAGCGACAAAAATCAGTACTTAAAAATCCAAAGGTCGTTGAACAACATAAGTGACGTTGTTTTTTTTTAATAAAAAGACAGGTTTTACCACCTGTGATTTCACAGACTTGGGATCCTGTATAAATAGAAGATGGGATGACATACCGTAAGCGGCTTGTAGGCCATCCTGGCGGCGGGGCTGTTCATGTCTCGAACGAGGCTGGCCAGCGACGCGGGTGGCAGCACCAAGCCGAAACGAGGCACCTCGTCCTCCACTAGAAACACAACTCTTCTCTTTAGTTTGCCATTTGCCTACTGAACCATAAAAGGGGTGATCCTTTTATAATTCCGTAGGCAATTGGCAAAATACGGAACCCTTGTAGATTCGTCATGTCTGTACGTCCGTCTGCCCGTATGTCATATGGACTTAATTCTGAAACTGTTAGGATTATAAGGTTGCAACTTAGGTAGGTAGGTAGGTAGGTGTTCTGTGAACCGGTTTACGACTTTTATACAAAAAAAATGAAATAAAATTAAATAAAAAACAAAAAAAATATCTTGAAAATTGACATTGAGATTTCTAAAACGATTTTTTATCTAAACTGTATAATTTGAATTTCTCAATTTCTCATTCATTTCATACGATACATACGATACGATTTTGAGTACATAATCCTTAAAAGTGTATCAATACTAAATGTCCCGCCACTTTATCCGATTATCTTTCTGCATTCCCACGCGGTTGACTGGTAGAGAATGCCTTAAGGCATTCAGTCCGCCAATTGTACTTTCTTTTTTGGTGCAATAAAGTTTAAATAAATAAATAAATCTTCATGACTCGTAGCGCTTCTACTGAAAAACTCCTCATTGGTCGATAAGTTTATATAGTTTGTAAGGGGAAGGGGAACCAATAATGCAAGTACACAACAAAATATTTAATAAGGTAATAATATCTCACCTGCATCCTTTTCCTTGACGAACTGCACGTACAACCGGTCGAAGTGGCACACGTATGTCACGTATACCTTGTGCCACGAGTCGGGCGGCGGAAGTGGCACCTTCTTCATCTTGGCAACCACTTCCACGCGGTCCAGCGTCCAGCCATCTGAGAGAAATGTTCAATGTCAAAGCAGAAAGTGTCATGATTTGAATTAAAAAAAAAGGGTGTGAATTTCGATATTTGAAAATTTAAAATTCAAATCACCTAATCAAATAATTTGTAATTGCGTGTTCGCCCGAACCGCTCAGGTCCCCTGTACTCGTCTACACCCGCATCTCTGTACCCCGCAGGCGATTTCAGATAAGCGGTCGGATTATATGACTGTTTTATTCTGTTTACACTGCCAGAGAGTAGGTATGCAACTGCAACTGGGTTGCGGGTTCGAATCCCGCAAGGGGCAGACGACCGTCTTGGTGTAGTGGTTCGCGCCACGCACTTCTAAACCAGGCGGTTGCGAGTTCGAATCCCGCAAGGGGCAAATGTTTGTGTGATGAGCACGAGCATTTGTACCTAAGTTATGGATGTTTATAAATGTATATAAGTATGTCTATCCGTTATCCTAGTCACCATAGCACGCGCAGCAGCTCACGATTAGTTTAGGGCTAGGTAATTGGTGTGTTTGTTGTAACAATTTATCAATTATCAACAACCTGCTTCCATGCTTTTCCATGAAAATAACTTCCATGTTTCGTTAGCTTCACAGGACAATTGGCATTGTCCCATGACCGGCGCAGAGTACACAATATCTCAAAATCTCAGGAAAAAAAGAATTTTCATACAAAAAAATGGTCAAAATAGTTTTTTTGGGTTCCGCAGTTCTGACAAGGAAGGAGTTCTGATAGTTTCGCCATCTCCGTCTGTCTATCGGAGTTTTAAGAGACCGTTGGTACTAGATGTATGTGTATGTGCTGTAATTTTGTAGGTGTATGTATACCAAATACGCCGACAAAGTAATAGAATAATATTTTAGAAAATATTGTTTTCTAGGGTAGCTGTGATGGTTTTTTTCGTCTTCTACCCCATCGTGTTGGGTATCGTTGAGTAGGTAGTAGTAACCCTACTAAGACAATTTTTCGATTTGTTGCTCCATTTATGAAATATTAAACTTTAAAGTGCATTTTTTTGGTGCAGTAGTGCGCCCCCCTCCCCTCTAAAAGCCGCTGGCTTGAAAAATCATGATGATAGTGAATTTCATAATCTTAAAAAAACTATACCGGTTAAGGCACCTTTATTAGTTTAGCAGTAATATTCGAAGAACTTGGGTGTTGGATAATTTTGTACCAAATACGAAATCTTTAGAATAAATTCTCTAAAGTGACTAACATGAAGTAGATAATGGTACGAAACCCTTCGTGCGCGAGTCCGACTCCCACTTAGCCGGTTTTTGTTTTACATACATTTTGAGCATTGTCCTTTGTAAGGTCTTTTACATTGTATATTTATCTTACCAGGATGTTTCATGACGTGTCGCCTAGTGCACCTGGCGCCCTTGAAGCAGGTCTTCTCCGGCCCGCCCTTGTAATGTTTGCAGATGTCTGCTTCGTCACGATTTGAGTACCCCTGATAAAATTACAATTAATTATTACTTCAGGAAGAAATATAAAACGTATACCCTAAATATGACGTGAATATGAGACGTTTTATGCAGTTTTTTATAATATTTTGTATGCGTGACGTCTTTTGCAAGCCTATGACGGTTTCTTCACTTACACATCGCCACTGACAGTTAACACATGATATCTTTGAAATGCCGATTTGTTGTGTAAACACACCAGATATTACTCATACACACTCATGCATAAAAACAGCAAAAGATGACAACGAAAGTTAATTATCCGCATGTTTTGGAAGGTAAGTATGCCAAAAAATACACAGGTCGTTACTTTTTTGTCAACAAAAAGGCCCTAGACCAGATCAACCATGGCTGCAGGTTTTAAGAGATGATACAAATCATATAATTTAAATATCTTCTCTTTTCATTCACGTAAGAGTGAAAGAGCGAGATATATTTACTGTGACAGCTTCCACCGGGTCCTCGTACTCTGGACACTGGGTTATGTCCAGTTCGCTGTCCACCGATCCCGGCGGACCCATTTGTACCTGAGTTTGCTCCGTGTTCGGGTTGTCTGCTGAATGAAACAATATTTATAACTTAACTAATGTGGGTAGTGGGTAGATAGGAGGTGCTTGTAACGTAGTGGCGGCAGCACTTTGGTTAAGCAATCCACGGCGCGGTCGTGATTGGATGGAAGACCATTCCGACCCTTTAAATGACTTCTATCACAAGCATCTCCGTGCTTCGGAAGGCACGTTAAGTAGTTGGTCCCGGATAATATTAGTCGTTAAGCCTAGTCAGAGGCCCTAGGGCGGCTTGATAACATCTGACAGTAAGGTGGTCACTTTCCTTACAGACACCCTTCCACCAATCCGCACTGAGCCAGCGTGGTGGAGTACGGCTCGTACCACCTCATAGTTGAGGTGAGGCCTTTGCCCAGCAGTGGGATATAATAGGCTTACTTTAATTTAATGTGGATAAGGGTTTCAGGTCCTATTGTGTGTGAATTCTTAGTAAGTAAAGCCATACATTGTACCTTTAAACCTACTATAAAAAAATATATATTAGGAAAAAAATTAAGCTAATATACAGTATACGATTTTTTAAAGTCTAAAATCGTATGGTATGGCCCTGATATAGGGCGCTGGGGGCCCTTAGAATTTTGTATAGATATAGCCCGATATTGGGTGCTGTATGGGACTGCCTGGAAAAAAATATAACGTGGACTGAGATACTCAGGTCGCGTTATCATAAAGTACGCATCTAAAATAAATTACGAAAAAATGACAACCAAAGTACAAAAATGAAAAAATGATCTTTCAGATCAGAAAAAATGCCAGATGGGGCCATTATAATTCGTTTATTAAATGCGAGTGGGTGGTCGGCCAAGAAAGTGGTATATCACACTAACAACAGGGTTAATTTTCCCATGCAAAATATTCTGATATAGACTAACAATACGCCATGTGCACCTCTTTCATTTGATTTTTAAAAGATAATCAGCCCATGATTGAGTTCAACTTTATCGCTTTTTTACTTACACATGACATTTTGTCAAAACTGGTAGACCACTTTCTTGGCCGACCGTACCCGCAATCGGACAAATCAAACACTACTCCAAAAGTGCTGTGATTGGTACTTAGTTTGAGAATGAAATATTGTGTATATGTATTACTAGCAGTTTCTCGCGACTTCGCCCGAGCCAAAAGTCGGATTTCCATACAAACTTTCATATTCCATTTTACCCCCTGATGATTTTATAAAAAGCCTATGTACCGAATTTCATTTGAATCGGTCCAGTAGTTTCGGGCCTATTTAATACAAACAAACAAACGATCAAATCATTCCTCTTTATAATATTAGTGTAGATAGACAAATCGCATTCTTATTTATGATTTATTAAATAACACTTACTTGCGCGCGCAAATCCCTTTTCAACGAGGACGTCATTTAAAGTTCCACCGGATGGGAGTACCACGTACACACCCAGGGATTCTGAAGTGCTGTAACAAATTATCTGAATGAATGGTTGTCAAAAATAGCTATCGAAATTTGAACACTAATTTAATATGGTATCATAATAATCCTCCTAGCCGAATTTCGACTACAGTGGCCTATCTCAACAGAGATTAGCCAACTGCGCGGGAGATATTATAGTGCACAAGTGTGGGCGCAATACACAGGTGCACTCGCTGTTTCACTCTCATAATTCGGTGCGACGGCAGTCCGACATGACCGTAGAGAGATTCAGTGCAGGACCAACGGCTTAACGTGCTTTCCGAGGCACAGGGGTGTTACCACCAACTTCCTGACTCCGGAGTTGTGTCTGAGTTATTTCAAGACAGAAAAACCTAACACTTTCGGCCCGACCCGAGATTCCCACCCGGGACCTCGTGGACAGCCTACCTACCTACCTAGCGTGCTGACCACTACACCTACCTAGAGTAGAATAGACTGTGTAATATTAGTATAGAAGTAATGAAATTATACTTACTTGTCGTCAACCTCTATGGTGCACTGTGTGGCGCGAAACTCCTTGATGAACTCCTCTTGTCTTTTCGTCATCTCCTCGTCTTGGTAAGTGTTGAAGTCAATCTAACAGGAATTCAGCATTTTAGTTTGTAAGGTAGCAGTTGTGATTGGAGGTATATAAGTTAAATAATGTAATCATCATTAAAATATACACGAGTTCAGCCCTATCCTAATGGATAGGGCTGAACTCATGTATATTTTAATTCAAGTTGTAAAAAAATCTTTATTAACTTGCTTCACACAAGTCTGGGTTTCAAATGCAGTTTTCTTTAAGGTCTTGAGTTTATTAACGAGATCATTTTCATAAGCTTTACTTAAGGTTAAGTAGGCGTGGGCTGGACATTTGTGTCAAAGAGGTGATGATAGATGGTGATGAATTTCGCACGGTTGGATTAACTACACGGTAGCTCAATTGGTAAGAGCGTTGGCCCGTTAAGCCAAAGGTCGTAGGTTCAAATCCTGCCCGTGTGCGAGAGACCAAGAATTACGCACGGTTGCATTAACTACACGGTAGCTCAATTGGTAAGAGCGTTGGCCCGGTTAGCCAAAGGTCGCAGGTTCAAATCCTGCCTGTGTGCGAATTTTTATTTCTTATTTAAACCTATAAAAATAACATTTGAGTGTTAATAGTAGATTATTCACCAAGGGGGTAAAGTGATGTCTTACGTCACAGGCGTCATCTTGAATCTCGAGTATAGCGAGGGAGTTAAAAGTAGAACCCTGAGTGGAGCGAGAGATTTAAGCTCGCCCAAGACGAAGACATCTTTATCCCCGAGGAGAATATTCTGCTTTTCACACTTCCTACGAGGCAATAGAAAAATTTACTACAAATACCTTATTTTATGTATAAGTATATATCCTTTGACTTTTCTGGCAGTATATTATTATTATTAACAATACCAGCAGCTTTACATCTAATGAACTCCGGTGTCATAAACTTCGTCACTCGACAGTTTTACGAAAACATGGTTGTATGTAATTTCTTAAAATACATAGGTTTTTTTCTTTATTTATTTCTTTTTTTAGAAGCGCGCGCTTTTTTTTTCATTCCATTGGTGCTAAAATTCTTGGCTGCCAGGTTCAAATTTCAAATATGTTCTCTTTGGTGCGGGACGGGCTAGTGTGATCATGCCTACGAACTCTTATTCTAAATTCAAATCACTTTGCCTCCCTAGGGGCGTAATGAAATTTCATACAACATTACGTCCCTAGGGATGCAATGACTGACTTTGAGTCAGGTTTATTTAATGTGTAATTGAACATTGCCGAGTAGGTAGTGTGAAAAAAACATTAAGGACTTCTAGTACGCCTACCCCCGCTAGATGGCAGCAGCGCGCGTAGGGCGGGCGTCGGCAAAAGCGCGCGGAAAGCGGCTGTACGTGATTTGCCGGGCCCGCTCGCACTTCGCCCGTATCCATCAAGAACACTTCCACGCACGTGCCGCTCTCTTGCTGCAAGGAATTTATTTATTTACTATTAGTTCCCCGCCCAAAATCGTGGAGAGTGGAGAAAGGGTAGGGAGGCCTTTGCCCTGCAGTGTGACACGACAGGCTCCTAATAATAAGACTTCGCCCGCGCCAAAAGTCGGATTTTCCATACAAACTCCCACATTTCACCCCGACAAAAAGTAGCCTATGTCCTTCCCAGGGTCTAAAACTATCTCTGTACCAAATTTCATTTAAATCGGACCAGTAGTTTCAGAGCCTATTCAATACAAACAAACAATCAAAACATTCGTCTTTATAATATTATATTTATTTACTACTAGTGGTTGCCCGCGACTTCGTCTGCGCGTACTCGATTACACAAATGGACTCGTACTCCTATCGCAAAAATGATGTTTGGTTTTGGCTACTGGACTATTTGTCTAGTTGATATGATGCGCATGTACTTTAATATGTCTTAAAAAGGTGCAATAACATTATGCCTATTCTTTAACAGTATATAATGAAATACGTAAATAGACCTACGTAGTTTTGTATAAACAACAAATAAGTTACCTAGGACGTCCGAAAAATAATGATAGGTAGAAATAACTAGTAACCCGTTATTCTGATTAACCAAGCTCAAAACGATGTCAACCCTAACGCAGTTAGAAGAGCAAAGGTTACGCAATAGAAAGAAATGCAGCGACTAGGGGCGGCGCTTAGCGCTGCCGCGAGCTGAATTGCGCTTTATTGTGTCGCGAAAAGAGTCGCTATTCATTAAAATTAGATTGCGGAGTGATCCTATTGTACTTGTACTATTATTAATTCTGTGGTAATACCTCAATGATTTTGATGAGCAGAGCTCTATAGAAGCAATCGCTGTCGTCGTCGTAGAATGCGCAGTAGGTGAGCGCAGACATCTCGTCCAAGCTGAGCTCTGTGCGGTTGTTCTTATAGAACTCCGTCATTTCCTCCATGAGCCTTGAAAAATAAAAACAAATGTGTTATATACAGGGTGTAAAAAGTACGTGCCGAATTCAAGGGGGTGGTTGTCAGTCAAATATACAGGAAAATATTTTAAAAAACTAGAAAATTGTTTAAAAATCTTTTTGCCAATAAATGAGTCTATTATTATAATATATTCCATCCACAGTAATAATTTTAAAAAAAACCCATCAAAAGAGTCAGTGGCCTACTTACTGGTAAATAATGTAATAAAATTTGTTCGCAATAAAAATAGATTTTCAAGATTTTTTAAATATTTTTCTTGTATTGTAGACTTGACTCTTCACCACCCCCTTGACCTGCCAGATACAGGGTGGCCGGGTTTCGACTAGTTATAATTTAGGGGCTTTTATTTATCAAATTTTAGAGACAAAAACCTAAGGTTGGTTCCTTGGTTTTAGTTTTGTGATAGGTTTAAAAAACTATTTAACTTTTTAGTAATATTTCTTTAAAGAAAATCCTCTATGACGGTTAATAATTTCGAATTGATCTTCATTTCACTCGATAGGCCATAGCGTTACCTTTAAAAAATAATTAAAATGGCTGCCATTCCAAGGGGGAGAGGGGGGGGGGTGTTCTATTGTTAAGTTATAGGTAGATAGATATAATATTAATATTACATTAGCTGATAGGAATGGAGTTCCATATTATTTGAGATATTTAGTCAGATTTGGGATCGTTTATTGTTAGTACAAATAGTAGCTGGTTAAAATATTTCAAATATGTTTACGGGTTATGCGTTGTTGCTTACTTCAATATTATAACTTATAAACATGTAGATAACATTAAACCATTACATGGTGGCTATATAATGTTAAAACTGATTTAAAAATTCTGAGTTACATGTAAGTACCTCCTAATTGAAGTATGAGTAATTTTATTTCTTTCTCAATATCCAATAAGGGCAATAAGCATGTTTTTTTTCTTCGACAAAAAATACCTATTCATGTAACAAACAGTTTTGATTGAAACTATTTTTTGATAAGTTCTTCATTCTTCATAGTCGTATACCTCATGACTGAGGGTCGTGCGTGATCATTATGTGGAATGAAACACACACAACGACTTTCTTGACAATTTTTGGAGTGGTTTGCCATTGCCTTCTCCATTTCACACACTAGCCGATTAGTGTGCAGGTTTCCTCACGATGTTTTCCTTCACCGTTAGGCAGCGATATCTTTGAAAAAGACTGAACTTAAGTTTTTGTACAAACTCAGTGGTACAGGTGGGGATCGAACTCACGACCTCACGGATGAGAAGTGAAGTTTTCTCCGCTCGGCTATTGCTGCACATAAGTTGCATATAAGTCATTAAACATTGGTTCTATTACTTTCTAGCAAAACAAAATCATACCTGAAGTTTCTATGGCTGTAGTGGACTCTGACATAACAGTCTATGTCAGATCTCTTTGTATGATGAAAAAGTTTTAAATGCTGATATCCTCCTTATTTCTTGTCCAATTTTAATTTCATTTTTTGTTATCTCTTCTATGGTATGTACAGTCACGAGCATTAATATGTATACATCTGCATTCAATTTGCGACCTTATTACAATGGCATAAAAACTTATTTGTATACATTTCAATGCTCGTGACTGTTCATATTTTGTTAATAATAATAATAATTTATTTCAGACGTTTAGCCCATATATTTAGTAACAATAATGTTCTTAGTAAGAAATACAATCAAAATTTTATGCATATTTCCTATACATAACTAGTAGGTAATAATCATAAAAAAACTCACTTGCACACTTCCTCAATATCATCAGTGATTATCCAAAATGATGGTCCATCTATGCTCATGATGGTAGCCCGGTAAACATGGTCAGCAAGGAGGAGTGATTGTGCGGGCAGGTTGATACACTCCGGTGGACTTGACGGACCTGTTGCATATTTAAAAGGCTTGAGTCACTTACCAAACATCCACCTATAGTTGTAATCACTGATATTGTAAGCACCATGGATATCCCTCAGAAAACAATAAATAATATCAAAGTAAGTGCTTACTGGCGCAGCAAGCACCCACGAAAATTCATTAAGTGACTAACATCCTTAAATTAATTTTCAGATCATATCTAATGATAGTGCATTTTAAAAGAGGGAGATGCGTCGATAGCGCGCGGAAATTGCTTTTCTCAAGTTGAGCAATTTATTCAATTTTGCATTCAAATTTTGTACACATATCTATGACATTTGACACGTAAACGAATGTGTGCTCGGCGCATCAAATTCGAATGGTCGCGCAGCAGAAGATGACATGTCTACCTCTTTTTTTAATACACTGTCATTGATCATATCTAAAATTATTTTCCATAAACACAAATCCGTTGAAAATATAACCTTATCTTACCTTTGACAGTCAATGCATTGACTCCTTCAGTAAGCTCACACTGTACTTCCTTCGCAACCATCTCAATCTTAGTCTGGGGCACACTTTCCGAAGAGGATGATGAGCTAGAGAATGCTATGAGCAATTGATCTTTCTTTGGTACTTTTACTCGTTTCGGCTTCTCAGACGGACAGAGGTTATGGCAGGCAGTGGATGTAGATGGAGTGGGCTCACTGAGTACATCAATGAGGTTGATCGGCCCGTTGTGAGGCAGTGCAAGCATTTTGGGAACAGTGTCATGGACTGGAGTGTATTCTGATGATGCATTATGTGTTTCCTCTGCAAAAAATAAATCAAATAATTATATTTATTTGGGGTTTCCAGTCTGTACTGGAAAATCATGCAAACATCAAATAATTATTATTTCAATAATTATTGTTTTAAATGCTTCAATACTAATTTGACTAGGTAAATCTTAAATTGGTGGTAAATTAAATCCTTTATATTTTTTTACTTTTTAAAAATATTCCAACGAATTAATAACATTTTCCTGTTTAGAAGTCCAGTTAAACGCTGATGATCAACTTCATACCTAATTGACTCAATGCAAGATTGAAATCCGTGATAAGGTACGTAAATTCATCTAGCTGCTTCATAGAGCTGAGGAACCGTTCTTTCAGTTCTGACGGCTCACAGTTTAGCTGCAATACAAAGCCTTGCGCCTGGAAGAAAATTGATTTAATTTACAATCATAGTTTTAATCCTTTAACAACAATAGTAGTTATTGGGATTCCAGCATCCTTATGACACTTAAGGCATTAACTAAAGTAGGTTAATAATAATTAAAGGTACCTACGATACTAATATTTGATACAAAATTATACAACAGTGATGAAAGGTGTTATAATAACCACTTTGTGAGGAATTAGAGCAAAACTAGCAGTGTCATTCTCTAAATTGCTAACTTTATTAACATAAGGCAGAGTTTTATGTAAATACAGCCATAAAATAGTGAAAGTAATGCATAATTAAGGAGGGTAGGTGATGAAGAAAGATGAACATACCTGCACTTTCAACTTTTGTATTTCGTTGACGGCATGGTCACATTTACTTAAAAATATGTTTACTCGAGCTTCCAGCTCGTTTCGTCGATGGAGAGTCAGTGTCGCTAAGTCCACAAAACTCCTGGAATGCAAAATTGACCCAGTTACCACATTGTTTGTTCAGCAAAATATTATGCTATTTTGAAATATAAAAAGTATCACATGTTGTAATCAAACTTACATGTTGGATAAGGTATAGTTTTTCTTATTCTTGCTAAACGTGTACAGGGATTCCACTGTAACAAATACTGTTTGTTTCTATTGCTTACAAGAACTTTTATTTTACTTTCATTTTTTGGATAATTTCGCACGTATTTCACTTAAGTTTTGAATCAAATGAATGACATTACATTACCACAGATGCAGAACACAACACACATTTGACATTGACATAATTAAAAGAACGAATGAGTGACGAATGTTTGTTTTGTGAGTTTGACGTATAAATGGTTCTGCTACTTGGCAATAGGTAGCACTGTAATAAAAAGCACGTGTGGTATGTTTCTACTCTCTACAAGATGGCAGTGCAGTATAATAAAATCGTAAGTATTTATTTTGTCAAATAACTTTGATTGAGATAGGCAAGTACCTAGTACTCGTAGTGGTGAACTAACGCCTAACGCTTAGATTTTTTTAAGTTGTTATGTATTTGAAAGTAAATAAGTAGGTACCTACCGATATTCTAAGTCCTCTTAAAAGGGCAAGAATATGCTAATGAATAGGGAAACCGCTCAGACAAGGGATGAAATTGACTTTCATCCCTTGTTTCAAGTAAGAATCGGCTTGTAAGTAGGAGACAGGACGTTGGGTAAAATAAGCGACAAAGGGCACGAAATAAATATCAAAATGAAAAAAACCAACCAGATCGCATCTTTTTCAATGAACCCAATTTCTTCAAAAGGATCGTCATAATTTGAAGAAAAACGGCAAAGAGCAGCCATCTCTGTCTCGCTAATTGGTTCGCGGGTGCGATTCCAATTAGGCTCGCGAACCCGCTGAATTTATTATGAGTAGTTTAGTCCGCTGTTTTTAATTGAAACGTAGTGCGTAACTCTGCGGCCAACTAATGAGGGTCGTTGCTTGCTGGTCAAAATGGTTTAGGTACAGTCGGCACTGCACGTCAGGCTACCCATTTGAACTAGGAAAACAGCTAGGTACCTTCAAAAAGTTACGCAATTTTCTCTTTTAGAGTGTAAGATAAGATTTTGGAGTTTACTATTATTTATTCTGAATTTAAGAACTAAGAAGCTTAAAGCGTAATCGCGGCATCGCCTTGGTAGTACCTACCTAGTAGCAGTTCCCCGCGACTTCGCCCGCGCCAATAGTCGGATTTGTCATACAAACTTTGTCCTCCATTTAACCCCCTGATGATTTTAAATCGCTATACAAAGAAGCCTATGTCCTTCACAGGGTCTATCTATCTCTGTACCAAATTTCATTTGAATCGGTCTAGTAGTTTCGGAGCCTATTCCACACAAACAAACAACCAATCAAATCTTTCCTCTTATTTATAGGTATTAAGTATAGATAACCTATCAAAATTTAAAGCAACCCACGGCGTGGTCGTGATTATGGGTTACCATTCCGACCATATACCTTACCTTGCGCGGGAGATATTATAGTGCACAAGTGTGTGCGCAATACACAGGTACACTCTCTGTTTCTTCACTCTCATAATTCGGTGAGACATAACATCTGTCCTGTCCGACATAATCCTAGAGATAAGTGACGTCTATCACAAGCATCTCCGACTCTCCGTGCTTCGGAAGCAGTTGGTCCGGCTAATATCAGTTGATATTAGTCGTTGAACCTAGTCAGTGGCCGTAGGGCGACTTAGATATAAACAACTGTGCAGTAAGGTTGGTCACTTGGTCACACCCCTCCACCAATCCGGACTGAGCCCGTGGTGGAGTAGATACCTATGGTTCTCATCCCTCCTCATAGTTGAGGTGAGACCTTTGCCAAACAGTGGGATCTAATAGGCTAACTTTACTTATAATAGTTTATTTTATTCAAATACCTACATAGGTTCTCACATGCCTATATAGTACTAGTGTATTATACTCGTAATATCCGTGCCTATAGTCACAAAGGGCTTTATGTATTTTAGTATCAAAGTGGATCCTCGCTATTTTCTGATTTAAAAAATTGAATAATTCTTAGGTTGAAAAGAAGCAATGGTGGGGAAGGTAGGTTGGAGCTTTGAATCTTGATTCTGTGCTTCGGAGGCTACCCTTTACAGATCGGTAGGTCGACCGACG
Organism: Pyrausta nigrata; assembly: GCA_949316185.1. Classification (NCBI taxonomy): domain Eukaryota; kingdom Metazoa; phylum Arthropoda; class Insecta; order Lepidoptera; family Crambidae; genus Pyrausta; species Pyrausta nigrata. The sequence goes on from OX438943.1 coordinate 5,340,493, forward strand.
ATGGATTACTGATACTGGTACTCAGAACATTAGGATTATCATATTTTTCTGGCCTTGTTCCTGGTACACTATGGCTTTAAATTGGTTGGCACCTACTGGTAAGGTATAAGTCACAGGCAGGCGCCATTGAAATAATATAAAGTCGCAATTTTTCCCATTTTCGGAAACATTAATATATTCCCTAATTCACACTGGTTCGCTATCACTTCACTAAAGACAGTAAGTATGCCGTAATGATCTTATGTTCAAAGTCAAAAATATGGTTTCTTTTTATAATTAAAATGGGAATAAGCGAAATGATTGAGGGGAAATGACCAGCACACCCATAATTACACCAAGGAACACAAAGATATTCGTTTTAACGCACTCGTCTGTTGAAATCTTCACACGAATAGCTTTTGAACGTATTTTTTTGCCTAAAGAACTTATTCACTGCTTAACAGACATTCCGGGGTAATTGGAACAAGACTTGATAATTCGATTTTACATTTCGCTTCCGCTTTTCACAAAACGAAATGTTGTTACTTAGCTTATTATCGCTTATTTCGCGCCCAGAGTCGGCTAAGATTTTTAGGGATGTAAACGATGCAATATTTTTTTATCGATCACTAGCGTCCTGCCCTGGTTTCACACGGGTACAATGAAGATTGAGGGTTCCATACAAGCAAAAGTTTTTATTCTACGATGTAATCACAAATTTGCGATAAGTATCGCGGACACTATTCTTTATTTGTGTTGTAAGACCTTCCTTATTGCCTAATTTCATGCTTCTAGATCTAGGGAAGTAACTATAGTTTTTGATTCCCCTGCAAAATGTTAGAAAATACGGCTAAAATGGCCGTTTCTTTGGATTGCTTTGACTAGAATCTTAATTTTTTTCATAACTTTAAGGGACCGACACCATACCTAAGTATTTGACAAATTGATACCTCCACGGCACGGGTTCCTAAACAAAAGGGTCTTGACTTTATTTCACCTTTTTTCATACATTAGTGAACGTTAGATTATTGGGTCGATCAAAATAAGTCTACCTACATCAACCACTACAAAGTAATTCTTTCGTTATCCTGCAGCCAGTCTTAGATTTGCCTCTGAAAAAATTATTGGTTAACAGTAACCAAAATTTGGCTTACTAGTAGCCAAATCCAGTGACTTGTGAACTTCTGTATTATAAAGATTGTTTATATTTAACAAACATTTACTTCCCTACAACGAAACCTTCAACTAACAAAACTAGTTTGGTTGATCCTTTTTTTCAGATAATTTACTCTTTTAAAGGTGATATTTTATCCCTTGTCAAACTCCATGTTTTTTTAAAAAAAGGTTGTTACTTCAAAGCTAACTTTTCAGTGAATCGATAAAAACTTTTCAGACGGCCGCGTTTCTCTCGTCCCTACGTCAGCCATGTTTAGCCTCTGGCCCACTATTACTGTCGCGGCGGAGAGGGCGTTTAACTTAATTCCCGGTAATACACAGACAGATACTTACACTGATCGATGTTAATAGCTTTTATTGATATAGGCCAGCTATTAGTATTCGAGCTATCCGTAGTTAGCGGCAGTAAATTACGCTAATACAGCTCGATGCCGCGTGATACCTTCAAAGTCTCAAATTGCAGGGTGCTAGATTTGACTTACATATTTTGTTGCAACCTTATTATGGCCTGGTTTCTCTCAGTCAGATACAATATCAGTTGTTCATTTTGTAAAATAAATGAGCAGCTTTTAGACATTATGTTATGATTGTTAAACTCATATACAAAACTTTTTGTTTACAAAAACTAAATTAAAATCGGTTCATCCGTTCGGGAGCAACGATGCCACAGACACACACACACACACACACAGACACGTCAAACTTATAACACCCTGTTGTTTTTGCGTCGGGGGTTAAAAACCAACGTCGAAATCTTAATTATAAGAATTTATTCTAAGCCTACTAATACTGATTAACGGTTAGGTACAATTTTGTATGGGATACGTAAATTTTATTATAGAGATTTTACTCAAACATGTAGTTGACATCTTCGGTCATCCACTGTTTTTCATTCAATTTTCTAGGCTAACAAATTCTTGCTGAAGGCTAGTTAGTTACTAACTTTTTCTATTTTTTTCTATGTACGAATACTCAAAGTAACTAAGCTATAAAACTCTGTTATTGGCTTCAGTCAGAGACATCATACTTATTACATGAGAAATTAAGACTGTAAAAAAAGCTGTTGAGTTTCTCCGAATAAATAAGCACAATGTTACCGGAATAACCCTTTTCTGGATCGGCCAAGTTTTTCTATAAATAAGGCAAAATAAAAATGAATTTGTTTAAACTGCAGAAATATTGTTAGACCTACTCATGGTGGGCTAGCTATTACGAAATAATATCTTACGTAGGTTGCCATAAAGAATAATCATTGAACATTGAGGAAATTTTAAGCTTCCTTAACACTCAGAGAGAGAAAATGTAGTAGGTTGGTACTTCTTACCTAATGTTATTTGATTCTGAGAATAAACTACGAACAGACCTACATAACTAAATTCCTATGTAGAGCTTAAACTGAACCATTTAGGTAGCAGCTATTAATTTTTCAACAGCAGATTGCTAAGCGGTAAGTATAATTTTACGATGACCGGCGCAGCGGTGTGGTGACATGATGACGAATGGACCAGATAATGACTTCGCTATTACGCCCAAACGTTTGTTATATCGGAACTAAAGCCTATTATCTAAACTAAAAAGGGAAATTGCAACAAAACAGCTATTTTGCTTTCAAGTTGAGTGACAACTTGAATGTACTTTTAGCAAAGCTAGTTATTATATTTAAAAATTGTTTGCGATTACCAAGATCGGTATGTATGTGGGTAGGTAGGACCTACTATAGATTGGTACATAATATCCGCACATATTAGTTATGAGTGAGTAAACATAACTAGAAACTTTGAAAAAGAAGAAAATAAAACTTTTAATGAATTTCTCAAGAAACACTTTGTGTGTGAATTTACGCTTAGGGAAGTATCTTAAACAGCTAGGATTTATATGGCCCCGTAGGATTGAAAAAATGGATTTAGAAATACATTAATGTAGATTTATGTACTTATAACAAAAGGTTATTTTAAAAACACGAATAACCTCTGAAAAGAGCTGAATATGTTGCTTCACAACGAAATCTTAATAAACCAGTTACTTATTTAGAAACAAACATTTGAAGCGATTTTGATGTTGGTCTCATAAAGAAAGTTATGTTATTAAATGTGCTTAAACACCAAATCAGACCTTAAGAGGTTTTTAGCGTTTTAAAAACAACTACTTATGTATATTATTTTTAGAAGCATATTATTATAAAACCGAGCATTTGTGTTCAAACCATAATGTCCTTCTAGCCGAATTTCGACTTCGGCGGCCTATTAGCCAACTGCGCGGGACATATTATAGTGCATAAGTGTGTGCGCAACACACTGGTGCACTCTCTATTCCTTAACTCTCATAATTCGGTGAGGAGGCAGTCCGACATGACCGTAGAGAGATCAGGCGCAGGACCAACGGCTTAACGTGCTTTCTGAGGCACGGGGGTGTTAACAACACCAGCTTACAATATAGGAACCGGGCATTAACTACCTAGTGTGTCCAATAAGTGATTAGTAGGTGCTTGTGGTGATGACGCGTCACCGAGTGACAAATGACAGCGGTTAATGATTTCGTGATTATAACATCGGCATTTGTCATATTGGAACGAGCGTTGTATAATAAAAATTGTATAACGTTCTTACTGTATGACGTAGAGTTGATTGATGTATCAGTTAGTATATAAGGCTAGGCTATCGAGTTGTGTTATTAAAGTGAACTGCAATGACAAGCTGTATTTCATGAATATTTCAGTTATACCTACAAGGTGCTTCAAATACCCGTTCAAACTGTAGAGTGTTAAATAAACTTTTAAGTAGAAATTAGAGTATATAAATTTTTTTTTTGTAACAGCCTGTAAAGTACAAAAGAATAACTTTCTAAATTCACTTTTAAATAAATAGTGACTCTTGCTACGACACTATAAGCGCCTATTGCCTGCCGATGTACCGATATACACAAGGTGTTAGAACAACCCCCTGATTGTGATCAATTTACTTGAAAAAAATGTGACACTGTATAAAATTAACTCCTTAATAGGAGTTAATTTAACTTCTGCCAGTTATAGCGGGTTTTTTTGCACCACCTTTTATATAACTATTTTTCAAACTCTTTCATGATTTGTCAATAAAGTGGAAGATTAAAAAAAGCATTAGTAGATAATCTTGTAATTACAACTACAAGTAACTAGATCATTTACCAATTTATACAATGTATCAAAAATAACACTCCGTTCTTTGGGCCGTATAAAATCAGAGTCCGCTATGTCTTGAGAACTGACATTTTAGAGAATTAGTAACAAAACATCGGGTTTGCACGAATGTAATATTAGAAAACTGCATCTATGTATATTATTACTTTGATACACTTGTCTTAATGACACCAATATTTTTGCACTTAATTTTGCAGTAAAGGACATTATTTATACGTATTATTATGTTGTTTTATTCTCCAAAACCGATTTTCTCTTAAAATTTTGTAGTAGCCCTCTTAATCAGCTGATCGTTCGAGTGCACAAGCCCGCCATATTTAAATAGGATTGGATAATGTGTTACGTTTCTCGACTAATTCTTAATTGACTGGTTCGGACATCACTGGGGGCTAATTTCAACTTTAATTGCAATGGCGAGGAATCGTAACGCGCCTGTGATGCGTCAATTCGTCCCCGAGTCCGTTGCAGTGGGCGAGTACACTTGACTAAAGTACTACTGGGCGAGTGAACTTGCCTGAGTATCAGTCAAGCCAATATTTTTGAGCAGTCGGAACATAGCACAATGTAACCTCTGCTCTAAAAAACTGATAAAAAGTCGTAAAAGTAATGTAATTGTGCATGGACAAATAATTGTGGGCTAGTGCTGAGAAGAAGCAGCGGAATAACTCAATCACTATTGTCAGAGTCAGAGCCTTTTTAAAAAGTGGCTTGGTTTTAATATTTTTCATGGCGTCTCTTAAAAATAAAAAAGGAGACTGATATACCTACCTACACTGTAAGGTATTCTCACTTTAAAATATCGCACTGTTGTGACCGCATGTGCATCGCTCTTGTAAAAACAAGGGGGTTCACACCAGTTAATATTTTCAGAGTTGATACATTTCTGTTGCTGCTGTAACAACAAATACTAAACACAGAATAAAATCGATATTATATTCACAGAATATTTAGTTGTATATTTACTTTAAAAATAAATAATAAATCAAACAAAATAAAAGAGGGCTTGCATACAACAAACGTGGTACGGAATCCTTCGTGCGCGAGTCCAACTCGCACTTGCCCGTTTTTTTTCCGTCAAACAAAAACACAGTTACAACGCGCCCGACCGGAGCGGTCCCTGTAATTATTACCAACGTTAGTTGTTTCGCCCGTGGCCTGCAATTAAAACATAGTTAGAGACGAGACCGGATTAATGATAATAGAAATGTACCACATGATTACATTAATAATGAACGGTCCATTATCGCGTTTTTACAGCGGATCCGTGATTGATAGCGAGATTAAGACCTCATTCCGGCGCTTAGACGTGATAATTTGTGGCGGCTTGCAAACCTCACGATTTTGTTGCTACGATTTCTGGAGATGACGAATAATAATATTTAATTGTTTCAACAAACACACCAATTGCCTAACCCTAAACTAAGTAAGCATGAACTATGCTATGGTGACTAGGATAACGGATAGACATACTTATATACATTTATAAACATCCATGACTTAGGTACAAATGCTCGTGCTCATCACACAAACATTTGCCCCTTGCGGGATTTGGGACAAAGGATGTTGGTTATCAATAGACATGGGTAGTTCCTGAATGAATGATACAATTTAACTATTTCACCTATCTAGTTCATATGTATCACTCACTCACTATAGTCCAAAGCAGTTCATTTAGTTCAGTAACTCAGTGATATGAGAGTAAAACGTACGGATAGATTTGTTAATACTGCAAGAGCGAGACTGCAGTATTCTGCTACTGCACTGCAGTTTTCTATGTAAATTTTCGGTATTAATTAATACGTTTTTAATACGTAACTTACGTACATTACGTACATAAATAACACTTTACATCCTTTGTTAATGCGTGTAACAATATCTTCGAAATTAATGAAAATGTTTTTAATTTGTAATTCTAGACTGCTTAAATATTATAAATGTTATTTTTTAGTCATTAGAATTCTCTGTAGTACACGCACGATACATTTAAACTGAATGAAGTAGTGAGTGAGATTTTGAAAGTAGATCTGCTGAACTAAATGAACTAATTGAACTAGATGAGTGATACATATCTTTAGCTCCCACTGAACTATATTACTCACTAGCTGTTGCCCGCGACTTCGTACGCGTGGACTCGATGATACAAAATATTTTATACTTTCGTCGCCATCCAGCTATTATGATCTCTTAGTCTACCATGTCGTAAGGAGAAGAGAGGAATGAAAAATCCAGGTCCATAGGCACTCTTTTTTAGTTAGGTTACTATTACCTGGCCATCCTCCTCTGGTAAGAAAATTTCGCATGGCAGTGACACCGACTACAAAACTAAATTTTGTCGTACATATCTTTCTTAGTAAAAGTGTAAAGGATTTTTTTTACCTTTTAGTTTACTTTATTGAAGGCAGTTTTATTCGTATGTAAAAAAATATAGGTAACTTTAGTTTCAGTGTTCAGAAAAAAGTCAGACTCAAACCTCCCTACCGCAATAGATGAATGCGGTTTAGCATTTATTTATTGTGTCCCTAGCCTACTCAAAGGTCGGTTTGTAAGTTAATACTCTCGTAAAGTTATTATTGTGGAGCCTGTCGTGTCCCACTGCAGGGCAAAGGCCTCCCTACCCTTTCCTTAGTGATAAGTAGTATAAAAAATAGTTGATAGAATCAGGCGTTACTTTGCGGAAATCCATTATTAGATGGGAAAAATTAAATTGTCGTGCCTTAGCGGAAATTTAAAGCAAAATAATTGTATTTTATTTTTCCCATCTAAAAAATAGTGCCAATTGACTTTGATCTTTCATTAATAATACAGTAATTCAACAAAATTTCGACAAACTGCCTGTAGTGAAAGTATCCACGAACTACTTAGCGTTAAGGTCAGCACCATGAAATTATGACTCCTGAATGTAAACGCTTAAATACCTAAATTAATGCTGTAGCATATATGGTATACATGCCAATAAAATCTGAAAGACTCTCTCGATTTCTCCAGGTTTCCGTCACCAGATCGTACCTTGGAGACAGTAGGATTACCTTGGGAGTTTGAAAATCAGTCTAAAGTAATTTAGCATATAAATTGCTCCAGACTTTCAATTTGTGTAAGTCAATAGAAAATGCTCATCACGCTAAACAATGTTCCCCACGGCGCTGTTCAACAATGTTCATATCTCTTATAGTTGAGCTGAGCTGCTAGGGTTCTATATCAGTTGCCCCAGACCTTAAATTTGTGTACGTCAATAGAAAATGCTCATCACGCTGAACAATGTTTCCTAAGGCGCTCTATTTATATCTCTTATATTTGAGCCGAGCTGCTAGGGTTCTATATCAGTTGCTCCAGACCTTCAATTTGTGTACGTCAAAAGAAAGTGCTCATCACGCTGAAAAATGCCCCTTAAGGCGGTCTATTCATATCTATTATACTTAAGCTGAGCTGCTAGGGTTCCATATCAGTAACTCCAGATCTTCATTTTGTTGACGTCAATAGAAAATGCTCATCACGCTAACTAACTTTTCTCAAGGCGCTGCTTTCATATCTCTCTTAGTTTAAGTATACTGCTAAGGTTCCACGTCAGGTACTCCAATCTTCAAAATAAGTTATAGCCTAGTATTTGCCCAGACTCAATAACTACACAATAAAAAAGTTTCATTCAAATCCGTTCAGTAGTTCCGGAGATTAGCGTGTACAAACAGACTAAAAAAAAATTGTTGTAGATTCCTATTCTGTTGCTATTTTAACATTACCCTCAATTAGTTTTTGGTAAAAATACTCAATGTACAGACGCAACGGTTTTACAGTTTTATTATATGTATAGATTGGGAAAAACTCAAGCTGATCCGCGAGTTAAGTACGTACAGCGCCATCTATATCTACATTATAATATTTTGTTGCGTCTTTTAATTTCTATTCGACTACATTATCCTGCACTCATTACAATTTTTCTGCATGACTCATAGGTATGACTGGGGGAGAATACTTTTAGCATTGAGTCCTTTTGTACACTGTTCTAAGTGCAATAAAGTTTTTAAATAAAAAAATAAATCTATTGACCATATAGCAAAAGGTCTGCCGTCCTAACTTCGATACAATATTATATTACTCGTGATAATTTTTTAATGGTATGTCCGATTTGAATAATTCAAAAAGTAATTTACAGGTACTGATACAGCCTTAAATATGACGTGATTTATTTGGATAAGGATACCGACATACTGAAACTGTGGCTTTCTTTTTGCCGCCGCAAAAAAATCATATTTTTACCTAAAAAAGGAGTTATTGTGACTTAACTGTTATAGTTAGACATATGTTATCGCGGACTTTATTGTAGATAATGATGTCCTCTACAAAACTTGAGAACATTACTTTGCTCTATTGTCAATAGTTTTCGCAGCGTTCGCAATTTAATGATTTTCCTTTTACACCTTTGGTTACATAATCGGAGTTTTCATATGGAACCCTAACTTTTTTGATAATGTAATATAGCCTATGTCCATCGCAGATAATGCAGGATTCTAAAGGTGAAAGAATTTTTCAAATCGGTTCAGTAGTTTCGGAGCCTATTAGTTGCAAATAAACAAACAAACAAACAAACAAATCTTTCCTGTTTATAATATTATAGTATAGATAGTATAGATTTCACTTCAGTGAACGATTTTGCGCATGTCTAGTTATCAACCAATAAAATATTGGACATTTGAACAACATATTGCTTTGATCCCAAAGTAAGTAGCTAAGCACTAATGTTTTGGTAATCAGGTGGATACAACGATGGTACCACAGCACCCGGACCCGAAATGGGACTATAACGACCCGACCAGTTGGGCTAAGATGTACAACATCGTTAAATTGTCGTTAGACATAAGAAAATTTGTCATCGTGTCTTATTTTATCATTTTTCCTAACATGGCAACCACTTACGATAGAAATACTTCCCACGAGAAGCCTTTATCCACACGACCACAGATTATATACAACATTTCGTTGATATTCAATCATTCGTTCAATTTTACTACCGATTTGGCTTAAACACTTAATCCCAAGCACGACTATCGATTTAAAACTAAATTACTTACATCTGTTTTTGACATGACATTGACAGTTTTGACAGCCATTGATAGACGAGTCCCTACTCCGGTTGACGATGTCCGTTAGCCATCTCGCTCGTTTGCGTTGTCATTCTGGCGTGAGTGACAGGGACGGCTAAAGTCGACAATACGGCCAACGTCAATCGGAGTAGGACCTCTGTTTTATAAATCAAAGTCAAAGGCGTACCCATTAATATTTTCCAACAAATTGTGTTATTAAACTAACAAATGGAAAATAAACTAATATGATCATTTACTTTTCAAACTGTGATGTAATATAGGTACAGATTACTTAACATACATGAAAGCGCACCTGGGTTTTGCTACCTTCCTGACTCCTCAAGGAGCTGCTAAGGTGGAGCAACCAGTAGGATTACCTTAGGCCTATATTGGTTGGACGAACTGGGTCCGTATCGCTCAGTAGAGCAGTGAAACACAGTAAGTATTGAAGCATCTAAGCAGACATGCAACATTTTGTCATAGTGTTTTCTTTGGTATTTGAAAATTTGGTAGTAACTAAACCAACTATACCTACATACTTAGACGTTTAAGTATGCACAGAAAGAAAATACATATTAGTTTATTAAATAATAATATGTGTTTACATTGTATTTCAGGATTTAATTTTGGAAGGTACGCTGGAACAGAACAAAATTGGATTCAAATGTAAGGAAAAGTTTATTTCACAGAATACTTGTAGTAGTACCAACATGCATCACTTTGATAGTAATTGTGAATAATTTTTGATCCCTTCAAGCTTGTGATATTTTAGTACATATGCAGGTTCTATTGACATGTTCATTTGATTGTTCATAATTATGATGATTAAATTGCTTTCAACATTTTCCACCTTTAATAGATACCTTGAGTCACCTGTAACAAAATCAAAAGATATCATGAAAAACATAGTATTGAAGAGTATGTATTATTTTTCAGAAAATGTCATCGCAAACAACGTTGACTTGTAAGAAGCAGTGGAGACTATGGTGATAAGACTTATCGTATTAAAATTTTAAGAAAAGGTTTATCGTTTGTAATACCTTATTATTATTCTATAAAATTACATATTATTGTTTATTTGATTAATGATTTTTCTACTTCAATTAATTTTACTTATATCCACCTTTATGTATAATAAGGTATATAAGTATATGGCACGTAGGTAAAAGTAGGCTCCCCATAAGTTATTCAAAAGCAAGTTAGGCGCAGATATTGACTGGAATACTTTTTAGTGCACAAAGCTACATTAAGGAAGTTTACATATCTAAGATATTTTAGTGTGCAAGTTTTCACAATTTATTTCACCGATTTACATACACTTAATATATGCTTCCTACTACTGGTCCTAGACTGTAGACACTGCTTACAGTAGTTTGGGCTTAGCACAGAGAGCGGTGTTGTCCAATTTGCTGTTGTTTTTATGGTTCAAAAGGAGGCAACATAGGTAGACCCTAAGAAACAAAAATAATGATTACCTAACCTATCCTACCAATGTAAAATAACATACATTATAAAAGGTTAGGTTCTGTTTTCAATACAGTATTTTGTAAGTTTATAAAACACAACAATAACGGCTATTCTTTGCTTTTGTGTAGGTGAAAGAGCTCTTTGTGATAAATGATTTACGTAAGTGTTTATATTGGAGATCTCACCTTCAAATAGGCTAGATTCAATAAGCCTTCTAGCCGCTAGAAGGCTTATAGACTCTAGCTGGGGCCAAGCTAAGCCTGTCAATGATGTGAAATACACTCTCAGAAATCGACTTGATCGCAAATATCACCGATGCGTTTCTGTCGTATTTCTTACACTGGTCGTTCGTCAGATGCGTTTAACACAAAATATATAATGGTATTATGGTACGGACATATTTTTCGCATTTTACACAGTTTTTCACCGACTTTAATCAAGTTTTTTCCTTTATCGTTAGCACCAAGTGACCACGATAATATGTCATGCGAAAATGTCAAAAATAGATTAAAATAGACAAATAAAAGAGACTCATGTTAGTGTGTAGACAATTTTATCGTTTTCTTTCGTATTTTGACAGTTAGACATGACATAAATGGCATGACATGTTAGCAGCGGTAGACTAATGATATAACGCTGTCAAAATACGATAAACGGCCGCGATAATGATATGTTGTTTAACTCATGCTAGGGCCACAGGGCCTTTAGACAAGATGCAATCTTTCTATAAAGAACTTCGCTATCGCCAACAAAATGTATGCAAAAGTCACGTGATATTTTTAATGGCTTTTAGTTTTATACATTTTGTTAGCGATAACGAACTTCGCTTTAGAATAGATTGCATCATCTTGTCTACGAGCTCAGGATCGAACACGGGTCCTCAGAGATGGCGACACCTTGAAACCCGGTGTGCGAATCATTTGTCCACGGAAAACGCGTCGAAAGTATTTTTAATTATTTTTGATAAAAATGGGGTGGATTACTTTGAGAACATTTTAATATTGTCGTGGAGTACAATGAAACTTAATACGCCCCCGAAAAATATATTTAACTGGGAACTATTTTTGGAGTACTTTGGGAATCGCCCACCTGACGTGTTGCTGACTGCACATTTATGCACAGATATTATAATACACTAATAGGTCTTTCAGAAAGCTAGGCCAATTAATGTGCAATAATCATAAAGATGTTGCTGCTAATATTTCTTTCGTAAGTTAACACCATCTAAACCTAATGTCTATTCTGAAAAGGGCCATAGTACCGTTTACGACCGAATCGCAAGTCTTCTATAAATCGTATGGTATACAGAACACCTTATTTGAAGCTTGCATCCAAGTAATATATAATTTATTCACTCCTAACTAAATAAGGCTCACAGGATTATCAAATTCGTTTTTGCAGTCATTTGTCAGGTGTAATTTTGAAGGAATTAATTTCAAATAACGTGATTTAGTATTCTATTGCCCCTATGTAATATATCAAGGTTGTAGTAGATTGGCTAAATGCTTTAGTTTTTGTAATCATCTGTATAGTGTGGGAAAGGAAGCTTGAGGAAATTAATAAGAGATTATTATGGGTTTGTAAACGATTATTTCAAGTACTTGTTTAGAGTTTGATAGGATTTCTATGTAACCTAATTTTTAAGGAACATAAAAGTCATTTATTTATGTATGTAGGCCCACAGGGGCACTTATACACGTCCCAACATATATTTTTTAAAGCCCTACCACTGCTTCGGGACAAATTGTGGGCTAGTGCTGAGAAGAAGCAGCGCAAGAAACTATTGTCAAAACCTCTTTTAAAAATAATGTTTAAAAATACAGAAATTGTTCTAGTGCGAGCTGGTCCACACGTTTACATCATTCAAATAATCTTCTACTTTATAATAACTTTTGTCATTAGGGTATCCTTAATAAATGATTTGAATTTGTTAATTGGTAATTCTACAATATTTTTTGGTAATTTGTTAAGGTAATTGACACATTTTCAACAAATTGTGGGCACTAGCCCACAATTTGTCCCGATTTGTTTGTCAGCACTAGCTGAGAAGAAGCAGCGCAAGAAAATCAGTCACTATTGTCAAGCCTTTTTTTTAAAATAATGTTTGAATACAGAAATTGTACTAGAACGTTACATTCACAAATAAAAAATTAAAAAACCCCCGACACAAAATAATAGCTGCACATAAAAATCCTAAAACAAGGTTTTTTAACTATGGAATTATAGCTAGATACAATACAGTTAGTTTAAATGGAAACCCTGTAAAAAGCAAAAAACTGAAATTTTGACCCTGCGTAAGTACCTACGTAAGTATGCAATTTTTAATACTAATGTTGTCGCGTCGGGGGACTGCACTAATATTAGACTAACTTTGTGTTAAAGTACATAGTTACGTAACATATTATTATAAAATTGGATTTGAAATTTAGCATAGTGTATTATAGTATTCTACAAGTCAGCCCTTTCATTGGATACCCATATTGAGGGAGTTTAAAAAAAATATGTAATCCGCCATTTTGCTACGGCGGCCATCTTGGATTTGAAATTTATCATAGTGTATAGTATTCTACTAATGATTCTACTAGTCAAGCACTTTCATTTGATACCCATATTGAGGGAGTTTAAAAAAAATATGTCGTCTGCCATTTTGTTACGGCGGCCATCTTGAACAGATTTTCATCAAACATAGCTAAGAACACTCCCGACTAATTAATCATTCAAACAAAAAAAAAAAAACTAAATCAAAATCGGCTCATCCGTTCGGGAGCTACGATGCCACAGCAGACACACACACACACACACACACACACACACACACACACACAGACACGACAAACTTATAACACCCCGTCGTTTTTGCGTCGGGGTTAAAAACAGTTAAATTGTTAAATTATTTATATTGATATAAATATAAACCTATTAACTTATTTTTTACTACTCAGTTTTTCTTACTTTCTTGAAGGGGTAAATTAGGCAATGAATGTTAATTATCATTATGTAGATGGATAAATGCTCAAAACAGAAAAGGGGCTTAAGTATGATTTTACTTTTCAGTATGTTGCCGGCGCAAGCCTCTTCTTGATATTTATTACTCTTTTATAGTAATATTTGCATTCAATTTCACTTTGATTTTCTTATCATATGTTTTAATTTTGAATAATTTCACTTCTTGTAAATCTTGTATTGGTTGAGTGTAGTAAGATGACAAAACAACACAAAGAATCATACGACTTTTAAGTGTAACTGACACCATTTTTATTTACAAACGAACCTACTATACCTAGCACTCTTGTAACAATATTCTAAAGCCTCTCTAAGGGGCGGAGCCCTAGCCACAGCTGCCTATTTTAACATGTCATTCAAAGAGAGAGAGATAGTAAACGACCGTAAGTTAGAAAGAGATGGAGTGTAGTCTTGCTTCTAGGCGCGAGCGCAGAGCCGCTATTGTTTTAGTTTGAGAGAAAGGAGTAGTTACAGACCTACGAGTATATAGTCTAAATATACCTAGTGCTACCGTAGTTCTAAAGTAGTAAAATGATTGGATAGAGGTACCTATGTAAAAATACTAAAAAACTTCAATTTTTTGGACCCAACTTAAGAAGCTTCGTTTGCGATTCTGTTGTTTGTAAGCGTCATTTCATGATCTGAGCTGAGGGCCAACGGAAAAGGCTTCTAACAACAGAATAAAAAAAGCTTTGCCAAATAAATATCGTTGATTGTTTATTTTTAGTGTGTGTTGGGCAACGTTTTAATACTGATCCAATAAAAAAGACAGACTCATCGGATTTGGCAAGCTTCAAAAAAGAACTCGACTATCTCAACACAATAACTACCTACTTGAAATATTGATGGATTAAATTATTATTACAGGATTAAGTAGACTAGACTAGGGTACATAGATGGATCAGAAATCCCCCAAGGACTTTTTAGACCGGATGTTTTTAGATTCCGAATCCCTTCGGTCTATTTAAACTTAGATTCTACGTGATTCTTCTGTAAAACTGTTTTAGGCCGCATAATACAACCACAGTAGGTACTTACTTACATCACATTATTATTTCTTTCTTTCAAGTCATGTCACGTAAAAGCATAAAAAGACTTCAACAATTCAGACAAATTATAGATGCTATAAAATAAATGTCTATTTTGTAGATCTATTACCATCTTAAACTAAATTAAAAAGGCATTTTTCATAAATCCTTTTTAACAACAATACGAGATTCTCTGACCCGAAAAAAAATTATTTTCTTTTTAGCCAGTGTCAAACGAAAAATAATTGTATTACATTAGTACCTATACATATTACCTAACATAAGTATTACCATTTTTTCTGCTCAGAAACTTGACGTTTTTTAAAATAGTAGGTATCGTTTTTGATGACTGGTGACAAAGATATAGTGGCTGACAAATGATGCATGCACCTGAGCCTAAGTTTGAAACCACATCTGAGTTTGATACCATTTAAACGATATATTCGCCTTCATAATGGTTTGAACTAACGCACAAAACATATTTTAAATAAACTGCTAGACGTTACCTTACACGTGATGAAAAGTCAAAGTTCATATAACCACGATCATAAAAATACAACTCTATCCAACCTAAGGTGCCTGTTTATGGTACAGTAAAGCATAAAGCGGCACAGACATGCCGACAAATCGGCTGACATTACAAGCTGTCACTGCGCACCACAGACACCAAATTAATATGGGAACGACCCGATGACGATTGACACTCAAAAGAATGAGGTGTAGGCTGGCCATGCTGTTAAGCTTCTCTTAGGAATTTAAAGAAAAAAAATTAAATTTTATTTATTTTGAGTTTTTTTTAACTATGGCTCCCAATACTGCAACTTGTCTAGATAATATTTTGTGTGATTCCAACGCAATTGTAATCGACAAATGTATCTTACGTAATCTTAGTTCCTAGAGGTCAAAAGGTCTCATTTCAACACAGTCATGCCTCAAGTGTTGTGGAGAATGTTTATAGGCCTGTCACAGTAAATAGGTTAGACAGATTTAGGGATACAATTTGTAATAGTATAAACTCAACTATACCCAATAATTGCGATAATGTTGATAAATTATACGAAGACCTTTTTGAATTAATAAAAAATAAATTCAATGAAATCTTTCCACTGAAGAAGGTTAAGACAAATCAAGCTAAATGAAAATTTAATAACTGGGCTACACCAGGTATTCATAAAAGTAGGAATAAATTTTATGACTTATATAGTATAAGAGAATACTTACAGGATCCACATACTATTGAATATGTTAAAAATTACTCTAAAATATTTAAAAAAGTATGTGCTGCAGCAAAGTCAAACTATATTCGTAGAATAGTTTTAAATTCCAACAATAGGGCAAAAGCTACTTGGAACATAATAAACAAGGAGACTTGTAAAAATAAATCAAAAAGTAGCTCATTCTCACTAAAAGTCGAAAGTAAATTGATCACATCCAATCAAGAAGTTGCAAATGCCTTTGAGTCATTTTTTTCTCATATTGCACCTACAACAACTAAAGAACTTGCATCTTCTTCAGAACTTGCAGAATCGATTCTCAAGTCCAATATCGACCAGTGCGATTTTCCACTGCACTTTAGGCATGTCAGTGCCGAAGTAATTATAAAAACATTTCTAGATTTAAATATGAAGAAGACTGAGGATCTATGGGGACTATCTGTGTATATTATAAAATCAATTATCAACACAATAGCTCCTCAATTAGCAATTTTTAACAAGTGCATTGATGATGGCCAGTTTCCAAGCCTAATGAAATTTAGTAAAATTATACCGCTATTTAAATCCGGCAAGAAAAGTGACCCCTCTAATTTTAGACCAATATCGATTCTTCCGGTCCGCAGTAAAATATTTGAAAAGGTAATATTCAATCAACTACTAGCACATCTTTCTTTAAACCATCTACTACACGAAAAACAATTTGGTTTCACTAAAGGTAGAAGTACTGCTGATGCGGGAGTTGGTCTATTAAAACATATCTTTGATGCCTATGATAATAGACAAGATGCTTTAGGTATTTTCTGTGATCTTTCAAAAGCTTTTGATTGTCTAGAACATAAAACTTTATTCAAAAAATTAAGACATTATGGGGCTTCAATGAATGCATTAAATCTACTTGAATCTTACCTAACAAGTAGAACACAAAAAGTATGCATCAATTGGGTTGAGTCTTCTGGAGCACCTCTGACCATAGGTGTGCCCCAGGGATCGATATTGGGACCTTTATTGTTTTTGATTTATATAAATGACCTTCCACAATTTGTCGAAGATCTTAGTGATATAGTATTATTTGCTGATGATACTTCACTTATATTCAAAATTCCCAGGGGGAAAGATACTTTTGACGATGTGAATAATACTCTTTCACAAGTATTGCATTGGTTTACCGTTAACAACCTTTTGCTTAACGGGAATAAGACTAAATGTGTTAAGTTTACGATGCCTAATGTCAAACAGGCCTCAACAGATGTTTTGATAAAAGACAAACTGCTAAATACTATAAATTCAACAACATTTTTAGGAATTACTTTAGATTCAAAACTACAATGGGGTCCTCATATCGTGGCCTTGTCAGGAAGACTTAGTTCAGCTGCTTTTGCTGTAAAAAAGATACGGCGCTTGACTGATGTTGAAACGGCCAGACTAGTCTATTTTAGTTATTTTCTGTCGTACGGTATTTTACTATGGGGCTCAGCTGCTGATATAGAATCAATTTTTGTACTACAAAAAAGGGCCGTACGTGCTATTTATAACCTCAAACCTCAAGATTCATTGAAATAATTTTTTAAAGAAATAAGGATATTAACAATAGCCTCTCAATATATTTATGAAAATATTATGTATGTGCGTAAAAACTTGCATTTATTTACAAAGAAAAGTGATACGCATAATTTTAACACTAGAAATAAAAATAAACTTGCTATTCCACAATTCAGACTGCAAAAAGTTGGTCATTCTTTCATGGGAAAATGTGTCAATTACTTTAACAAATTACCGAAAAATATTGTAGAATTACCAATTAACAAATTCAAATCATTTATTAAGGATACCCTAATGACAAAAGGTTATTATAAAGTAGAAGATTATTTGAATGATGTAAACGTGTGGACCTGCTCGCACTAGAACAATTTCGGTATTTTTAAACATTATTTTTAAAAGAGGTTTTGACAATAGTGACTGAGTTTCTTGCGCTGCTTCTTTTCAGCACTAGCCCACAATTTGTCCCGAAGCAGTGGTAGGGCTTAAATAATAATATGTTGGGACGTGTATAAGTGCCCCCTGTGGGCCTACATACATAAATAAATGACTTTTATGACTTTTATGGACTACGAGAAGACCCGCTACTGTGCCTGCGCAAATGACAGATTTCTGATACTAAACTGTCATACCCCATGTCACCGCCTTAATGTTTTTATATAGCAAATAGCCTATATCTTTTTTACCAATCCTTAACAGGGTCACAAACTACCTATGTGTTAAATATTACAATCAGTTCAACGGTTTTAGCGTCAAGATGTATACCCTTTCTTATAATAATATGGATTCTCCTTTCACCACTACTGCGTCTCCTGTTTAGCCATGAATCTACACAATAGTTTAGCCCCAGTCACTGATGTTATACTACTAGTGCCCCAGCGATAATCCCAACTAATCAAAGCTGGGTAGCCCCGGGACAAACTCAACTGGCTTGGGTTCCGCAACGAATTTTGAGAAGTATCGTCTTCCCTTCATCTTCATCCAAATAAATAAAACGTAAGGAGATAATGAACACGCACTACGATCGCTTTGCTTGAAACTTTACTTAGGTTATGTAGGTATTTAACCAAATGTATTTTGCAAGAATGTTTTTTCCTAAATATATATCGGCAATAGGTACAAGTACTAGTTGAATCTGATTAAAATCTCTTAAGACAGCCAAGTATCTACACAGGGATTCATTAATGATAGATAAGTACAAATATTACAAATGCGTCATGCATAGGCAGTGCACTTTCTAGGATTTGGACCGGAAATTAAGTCGAAGGAGACATGTTCTGGCCGCATAAGCAACTATTGAGTTTTTTTATTGACGTTCATTTATTATGTTTAATTGAAAAAATGAAATTTGATTTTGAAAACAGACGTTACTGACGACTAGGCATGCCAATAGGTACTCAACATATTCGTAAAACATTTTGTAATAATTACAGAAGACCGGTTGTATCTAAAATAATCTAAAAGAAAACATAAGAGAAGAACAACAGAAAAGACGAGAGTTTCTTGTAAATAGTTTTTAATATTTTTAACACTCATAGTATTTTTTCTTATTTATATAAGTTTAAATAAGAAACCAAAAATTCGCACACCTGATCCTACCTGTGTTTCTTTTGTCAAAAAAAACTTAACAGTCTGATATTAGTCGCACTGGTGGTCACCCTACTCTTGATCGTGAGCGAGCGAACAAGCGACTGAGAGGTGTTCTCACGCGGTACAAACAGCTCTAACACAGCTTTAATTCAGCTTTAATGGGCAGTTCGCGTGAATAAAATTGATTTGGGCCTGTAACTCGGATGATATTGTTACGTTTGTAATGGCGACACGTTGACAGCGTTTTGAAATGAGTGGAAAGGGACTTGACGATCGGTGTTGCCACCTCTAATACGTATATTTGCTTTTCACAATGCGAAAATTATAAGCCATAGAATGTTAAGAGTACCCACGTCTACATAGGCCACTGACCTCTATAATACAAGTACGCTGGACTAAAAATTCTCTAAGAAAGACAGATAATTTTTGTGCCGAATCAAAGCGCCACCACCGAGTGTCCTGGGAACTAAAATAGAGTGTCTTGCATATGTTTATGTCAACTCTCATTAGTTCCGTGGACGGTCACTACACGCTCACTACAGCCGTCAGCGCCAAAATGACAATAATCAAATAGCTTCATTTTTAGGTTGACATTATGCAGTCCAGCGTCAGTGACATAAACACAATTTAGGTAGACAGATACTCTTTATGGCAAACAACACAGAAGAAATTTACACAATTTTCATAGAAAGTCGTCCATTTAATCTTATAAAAAGAGTCAAATGTTTATGTATTAGCAACATAATACATTTCTAAATAAACATTTCGTTTCATTTCGTCCCAAAATGCTTTCATTACTTTCTATTTTTTTTATTTGTATAAACTAAACCTTGTCTTGCAGTCTGTAGTGCAACTAATGAGTAGGTACCTGTCTTCTGCATTAAACTCAAATATTAGTAAATTAGTATAAGTATGTATTCTTACCTACCTAATTTGTTTTTATGGAAGCAGAAAAACAATAATAATATAAAGTTAACCTTAAAGTTTCGTAAGTTTTTTGCAGTTTATTTTTCTGCGAAGCTTTCGAGTAATTTTCAGTCATTCTTCGCACTTTTCTTTGCAAATTCTACCACTTTACAAAACTAGAGCAGGCAACACTGTTGTCGTTGGTAATGATGATGTGAAGATGCTATAACGGGCATTTTGAAACATTTAACTTGATTGCTCGGATGAGAAAATTAAGTGGTTTGCCAGTGAGTGTAGATTTGTTGACATAACATCATATAACCAAATGTTATATTTGTAAAAATAAAGTAAGTTTGGTAAGTTAAATGCAACTTACATAGTATGGTTAACGTTATTAAATAAACGTATTGTGTCAATCGTTATCTCATTGACAGACGATAAGAAGCACTTTTACTTGACTTGTTTTCCCTAGCGCTTTTAGCAGTTAAATAATAATGTTATTCATCGCTGACTCTATTTCTCAGAAACCGACGGCGACCAAGTTCTTGGTTTCAATCAATTGAGTTACATCGGCTCTATCGCAAATAACGTCGTCACAATTTGTCGAGTCAGTCTATTTTGTATAGTCAGACATTAGATATGTTATAACTTTTGACGGTTGCAGGGTATCTGACTTATTTTTATTAAAATGATTCATTATTTGTAAAGTAATAATTATATTACATAATTATTTCATTGGAATAAATACCTACTGACATGAATAAAATAATCAAGTAATAAGTTGTGCGCGTCAAACCTCAACGACAAAACCAACTTACAAGTGAAAGACTGAGAATATTAACGTTTTATTTCTTCAACATTTCCTTATCATGAATATATACCCATTACCATTCCCTGCGGTGTTAACCTGTCGCAGTGGCGGTAAAAAACAAAATGACTTCATTACTCAATATTACTTTGACATTTCATTAATTATTTCAAAAGCAAAAATACTTGTTAAATGCAGGTTATTTGCACAAGTATCGAGGTTTTAGTAAAAACGGTCATTATGCGGGGCGGGTGGAAATGACTCAATCCAGTCGGCAGGTGGCGGGTGCGGCGCTTTAGTTTATAATCTGTGGACATAGAAGAAGCGGGAGCGGAGGAGGCAGCGATTAGTTCTAGAGCGTCAGCGGGATAGGCAGCGTTTAGGTCCCAAAGAGACTGAAAAGCCGGACAACAAACTTCTGAATTTGAAGTTGGAAAGATAGATTGAGCTTTTACTAGACATTATTATGGCACATTTAAAAACTTTATTGGTCACGATACTGTCTCTTATTTGACAAGGTCTAGACAACGGTTTTTGTGTAGGCGGCAGGTTTCAAAGTAATTTAAGAGTAAAATAGATAAAAATCTTCACTCCTCTATTCGATATTCAGAATTTAGTTCTTACACTTTTTTTACAATAGAAAAAATTACCTTGAGTGGCTCAAAAGATACAAAACATGTGCTGTGAACAGCAATTTGAAGGGTCACTGCAAACTCGACAAACACATGGCAACCAAGAAGTCGACCGAGGACGCAATGTGCCGATTCTGCCACTCGACAGAAAAAACAGCTATGCACATGCTCTGCTCATGCGGACCGCTTATGAGCAAAAGAAGTATCCATTTAGGGCAGCATATAGGCATATAATGCACCCGGAAGAGATTAAAAAACTCACTCTCCGAAAAATCTGGCAATTCCTGTATTCAACGGGCATAAGTAGTAAGCGTAAGTTGGTCTATTGTGGCAGCAATCACGGATCGAATTGGCTTGTATTTGGCCTAAATTTTAATAATAAATTTTATTTCCTTTAACTTTTAGAAACAAGCAATCATTATTATTTATTATTATTGAAAAAAACCACCTGACTGCAAAAACAATTATATTTTTGAAATGATCTGTTCACTGGCTTTCATTTGATACCCATATTCCTATGGTAAGGAAAAAATCAATACCCCCACCCCCTTTTTTCCATTTGTAGGTGCCATTTTAAAAATATATACATATAGCCTATGTCACTACCACAATTCTGACAAATTTAACGACACCTCATGTGTCAAAAACTGTCCCGCCGTTTGGGCTATAGTGCATGGCAAACAACTATACATTACATACATACTCTCGAAAAGCATGACCCTCCGCAGTCGGGTAAAAAAGTATCGCCTATGCCTTAGTCTCGCTTATCGCTTCGCTTATCACCTCACCCACATCCTCACACCGTCTGATCATACTCTCGCGCACCTCGGAGTGATTAAAAACACATTAGGGGGTGATGCCTCGAGATGCTAGGTGATAATGATACGTTCGCGACGGCAACGGAATGAGTTTTATTTTATAACCTTAACGCGGTAGCCGTATGCAAAGGAGTGGGACTCATCAAGCCTTGTGATAAATGTCCTTAGACTAATGCTAGGCTCAAGTAGGATGTTTTATGCGAGCACAAGACATAGGCCTAATAAGAAAATAAAAAAATATTAGTTAGGAATAATAATGATGACGAAATAAAATAAATCAACAACTTACCGAATGTAAATCTTATAAAAAACTTAATCCGTCTTTCTTTGGCAAACTCTGTAAACAATCTTTTTATGACTTGTAGAATGAATACTGGTGAAAACAAAATACTTCATTGCTTTAAATATATAAAAAAGTTGTATCTATTATATTTTTGTCATCTTTACTGAGGGATGTACAAAACTTAAAAATACCAACAAACTTAATATAATATATTATTTATACATAAGAACAGATATTATATTCACCACTATAAGTTTAAATAGAATAACTGACTTAGATTACCCTCTTACGGAAAAGTACCCAAAAGGCTGGCCACATTGTCACTTTGAATGGCCAGCAGGCTGATACGCTGGCCGAGGTAGAGTCCAGTCTTTGGATCGTGAGATGCCTTAACTAGACGTTTAGGCATCTTAAGGAAAACTTTATGGGCGCTCGGTACCTTAGAATAAGCAAGTCTTAAAATTATTATTCTAGAGGTTTTGGGTTCTTGACTTCTTGTCAATGATGAGGACACAAAGTAATGACCCTAGTTATGACCCTGATTCCGAAATTGTTTTTCATCACCTTTTTACAAAGATATCCGCTTTATTAGTTACTCGGTTATTTTGGGGATTCAATTAAAAACATCTAAGCTCCAACTTGTGGAACCGAATTAATTTCGGAAACCTGATTTTTAAATTACCATGACACTTCTCTCAAAAGCACTCAGTCACACTATAAATTAAGTCATTCATTTAAGCATCTGTGGACACGAAATCGAAAAAAGTAACGCCTGCTATATTTTTTTCCGTAATGATTATTAACAGACAGTTGTGTTTTCGATTAATTTTTATAACGCCCCATAAATCTGTAACAGGAAAAATAAACAACGTTTATGGTTCTTATAAAGCGTTAACCGTTTCAATAAACTTCCGACCGTTTTAGTAAATTCCTAACAACCAACTAATAAAATTAGGATGAACTCATTGATTCGAATTTCAAACGCGAGTGCGCGAGCTTTGAATTTTCAAATTTGGAACGCGGCGGCCATCTTCCAAATTGCCGCCATAAAAGCGATAATTGGATAAGCTCATTGGCCGGTAGCTAACTGAAACAAATTTTAATGATTATGTTGAGGTTTTTGATATTGTTAAGGCTTTTTATTGTGTTTTCGTTCCTATGTTAATACCACCTAACAATAAACAGATTGTGTGGAAGAAACAGTCGTGGTAAACGAGCAGCAATAGAAACTTATTGGTTAGGTTTTTTATAGCTATTTGTAAAACAAAGGCATCAAACCTGCTTTATTTGCATTCAGTATTCTCCCAAATTGAGTATATCGATTGCCTTGGGTGAGCTTTTTACTTTTATTGTCTTTTAAAGTAAGCTAAGTAGTACCGTCACTATAAAAACATTGATTAATAAGCGATCAAATAGCTTCAAGGGTTCACATAGTTTAAATGCGATTTTTCACTTGGATTAAACCAGTTGTTTATAGTATAAAATTGAAGAATAGAGCGTGATAATTAAGTAGTACTTAGATTGGAAAAAAAATGAAAGTAAATACTTGTAGTAGTGATAATTTAGATTTGGTGGGAAAAATAAAATACAATTATTTGCTTTTAATTTCCGCTAAGGTTTTGGTGCCTGCGCTAGTGTGTCTTAGCGGAAATTTAAAGCAAAATAATTGTATTTTATTTTTCCCATCTAATAATGGATTTCCGCAAAGTAACGCCCGATTCTATTAATTAAATTTGGATTTGGACACGAAATGCCTAATAAAGTAACTTTTAACCTTTTCTAGGTGTTTATTGAGAACCTCTTTTAGTTTAGTAGGTACCTAACTCTTTAAGCTATAATAATAATAAATATAATAAATTGTTTCAACAAAAACACCAATTACCTAGCCCCAAACTAAGCGTGAGCTTGTGCTATGGTGACCAAGGATAACGGATAGATATACTTATATACATTTATAAACATCCATGACTTAGGTACAAATGCTCGTGCTCATCACACAAACATTTGCCCCTTGCGGGATTCGAACCCGCAACCGCCTGGTTTAGAAGTCCGTGGCGCGAACCACTACACCAAGACGGTCGTCATAAGCTCTTAGAAACCATTTGATTTCAAATCCTTTAATGTATATTCAAATTAAAATCGATCCTATAAGTAGGAAACCACCATTCGCAATTGACGATGCTAGTTTCGTTAGACCTTCAATTTAGGTACACATTGTTTGAAAACCCCAAAAATGTAAACACAATTTTACAAACCCATATTTACGTTGACCGCTTTCTAGCACAGACAATGTAAACCTGGCTTAACAACGACAATAAATTATAACACTGGCCGCCAGTCCATTCCGTAAAGGCAAAAGCCTCAAAAAAATAAAGCGTTCGAAATTTAATTTATTCAAAATTGAAACGTCACGGAGTACAAAGGCAACGGCATACAATGGAGCAGCCGCCCGAGTGTTAACACGAAAATTAAATGCTGATATCACAATTAATCAAGGGCCCATATTAATAA
This sequence comes from Pyrausta nigrata, assembly GCA_949316185.1. NCBI lineage: Eukaryota > Metazoa > Arthropoda > Insecta > Lepidoptera > Crambidae > Pyrausta > Pyrausta nigrata. The sequence continues at coordinate 5,365,691 of OX438943.1, forward strand.
TTGGCTATTCACCGCGCCGTGAGGTGTCAAATTATATTGCTCAATTAACCGTTCATAGAATAGAATGGGGCGTGTTTGGCCTGTTTATAAACACGGGCTTGATCCTCCTTCGCGTTGAGAAAGTAAGTCAGCTCCGATACTATTTTTTAGGTAAAACATCTTCATACGTTTTGGAGTGAGAACACAGAATAAATTGTATTGTGAGACATTACTACTACCAACACATACATATACAAAATAATAATTAAATAGTTAGGTACCTTAGTATAGTATAGAATTATTGGCTGTACTGTCGCATTGTGTCAATCCTGTTATGATAGTATAAGTTTGATAAATAAAAATAAAAGTATATAGTACAATAAGAATTTCATTTCGAAGGTCAACATAGTCCTACGTAACAACCAAAAATCCAAATCGACTTTTACGATTAGGACTACTATCTTTCTAAAACATGTGAAACTGCAAACCTACACGGAATAAATAATATTATACCTATTCAATTCTGTGGACACATTAATGCCCAAACTTCGAGTAGGTAATGAAACCTTCGTAACATATTTTTCAATTCAATTCTCCAGAGATTTCTAAACTTTTTTTTTCAAAAGGATTACAGTGTGTGGATTCGTAAGCGGCTCTACATTCATCCGTTTAACCGTTTTATATCTATGGGCGACGACGACAATAATACTAAATATTTTAATAACAACTAATACATTATTAACGATATAATATTTTATCTGTCCCGAAGTCTAGTCCCGAAACTGATTTACTCGCTAGATACAGACATTTGTGTAGATTAAAATATTATATAATGATGTAACATTTGTGTAGATAAAAATATTATACAATGATATAATATTTTAATCTACACAAATGTCTGTATCTAGCGAGGAAATCAGTTTCGGGACTGGGTTTTATCGATTAATTATATCGAGATGTTTTTTTTTTATATTTAACCTTTTTTATTGCAATTAGATATCTTTCATTCGTGAATATTGGGTGTGCGGTCTTCTTACCTGTAATGGATGTTGAAGTAAATTTTGTTTCGTTGCTTCTTTATTTCATGGTTGATAATAGTATCCTCTCTAATAAGTTAAAAGTAATTAGTTTTACAATTTTGAGGAAAAGTACCTATCTAACAAAATGGTCATCTTGCTGTAAAGGTGTTCAAACTCTCAAGTAAGTACAAAGAACATGTTTTTTCATCAGTAAATTACAATTTAGTTCGTAACGGCATCGCGGCACAGCCATCAAAGCTGTTAACAATTCATTTAGAAATAATTAAGATTTAAAAGATAGTGAAATTATTAACACAATGTAAAATTTGATTACAAACCTGATAATTAGGTTTTAATTAAAACATAGGTATTGCGAACAATAAAAACATATTTTTCTTGAAAATTGTTGTCACTTTAATGTTTAAAATACGAATCTCGAAGACTTCTAAAATTATTATGTATAAGAACTAGCAAATGTGTCAGACGAGCTAGTCAACGAATTAAATGCGTTTGTAGCAAACGCAATATGCGGTAAAAAGCCTTTTAAAACTATAAAAAAATGTATATATGGTTTTTATGCTTGTCCTAATATTTCTGTTGCCCAGTTATCGCCATGTGTTTTATCGATAACTCTAATATTAGGGCCCGCCCTTTAATAGCGGTTTGTAATAGCCAAACAAGTACAGCCAGCATAATCTATGTTGTTATTCACCTTTTTGACGCCACGATAAAGTCGCCACGGTTTGTAGCTCGCTCCGAATCCATTTTTCATTACAGTGAGGAAAAATTATGATTGACTGTATATGGTTGTATATGGTTAAAATTAGCTTGACTATCTAGTAAATTGGAATCGGGGCCAGATAGACGTAACCCATTAAAATACAGAATTCAAAAGTGTTTTATACCTAGGTAGACTGTTCTTTTTGCTCTATGCGCTTGGACAGGCGGCAATCCGCACCATTATTTACGACCGATATATTTTTAGGATTAGTTGGAAATTATTTCATTTCGGAGATCGCTTAGCGCGGTCAGCTCATAGGACTGAGCTGACATGGATTAATTTTATTTGCTTCGCGTCAAACAAAAGAAGCTACTTTAGTGATGGCAGAAGGCTGTATGGACTCCGATTCTTTGCCTGTGCTTCGCTAAATAGGATGAAGAAAGAAAAAAGTTTGTGGCAGAATCACCTGTTCTTAAAACAGATTTCATATGTAAAACCTAAAATGAAACCTTAGTTTTTTAATATCGTTTTTCGCATCTCTATCTCTTTTTACCATCTGAAAAATTTTAAGATTTTATTCTAGGGTTTTCTTAACATGATTGAACTTTCTAGTACTAAGCGTCTCTGCGCTAAATCGCGGACAAAGTGAAATTTTATGGGTTCTTTTTTACTACGGAACCTTAAAAACTATAAACTGTTTTCTTTTGTTTCTAAGGTTGAGTTGCACCATCTTACGTTGACTATTATAAAGGTTAAAAATCTGTCAACCTCTATACGAAAATTACCGGTCATTGTTACGGTTACGGTCACATTAAGATGGTGCAAATCGACCGAAGTGTTTCTACGGAAGCTACAACATCATGATCCTGTGATATTTATAAAAAACAAAACGTTGATTTCTTTTTTTCAATATGGTAGCCTTAGACAATTTAAAACTGTCTAAGGCGGTAGCAAAACTTTTTTTTAAATATTGAAACACTGGCCACTAAGAATTGAAAAGTATCACGGCCGTCCACATTCCCAAAAAGAATATATAAAGAAATAAAGTCCATCTCGCGCCATTTAGATAGAATCTATAACCTTATCTGTGGAAGCGGTCGCATCTAGTGTTTTGTGTTTTATTACCTTTTATAAACAGATTAGAATTTGCTTTATAGCTTGTTCGCGTGTCTAATTATCGTTAGCCATATTTTTTTACGCGTTCCTATCGTGTGTCTCGTTAAGGTGGAGTTTCTACAAGCCAAACGGTTTTTGGACGCATCGGTGTTCGGTTATATGTTGTTACATTTTATGACTCGAAGCCGGTAAATTAAATACAGAACTTGGATTTTTGTAGAGGTACACACGGCCGCACGTTAGACTACCCCACTTGGACCTTGAGTTAGTCTCTATTCCCTGCGTAATAAAAGCTGTTTTCGTAGTTTAGATGGGTAACCTGACGTGCTGCTGACTGTACATTTATACGAAATTGACGTTTCAGCGTAATATAACGGAATTTTGGTTCGTTTTATTAAAGGTTGAGAAACTTTACCTATTCAACAAACAACTAATTGTGTCTAAAACCTTTATATAATGGTTTTATTATATAATTTTGATTACAACAACATTCCAAAAATAGTATCTAATTAAGAACCGAATATACTTATTTCAATTATCTAATTTAATAGGAGCATTAACCTCCGATTCCAAATTACATGATTGTGACGCACATATCGACAACGATAAATTGATTTACATACAAAACACTGTTCGTTTGAGCCCAATTGCAGCGTAATTATAGGATTGGTAACCATTTGAGGCTAATAATAGTGGTAACAGAATAGTGATGACCAACTGACGTATATTGCTCACTGTTGTATCGATACACAACTATTTTAGAAGTTACATATATGGTATAGCTATTTTATCTATTAAGATTTTTTGTGCATGGCTTTGTCGATAAACAAAATAAAATGTAAAATTGGGACTTTATATAAATTTAAGTACGTATTCTATGGGTAAAAAAAGTTGCATCCATGTTCATCTAAATTATCGAAAGAAAAATCTATGTCGTCCCTTTTGACTGTCTATGATTTCATTTTGTATCGATAACCCATAAAAATCGATATGCGCCGACACCTTTACGGAACTGCCCCTTAAATTTAGATTGAGTTGTTGCTGTTTCTATTTAAATTTTTCAATTAAATTGACGTAAACTTTTAATTGGTGGATAGTAGCGATTGTTTATTAGCGACGAATATCTAATAGAATACAGAGATTTATATCTCATTTCGTTGCCGCATGGGAATTTTAGTTTACGGGCCATATCGTATTTTAAGCAGGTTCATGTTTTAATTATCGGATAGGTATTTTAATTATAAAGCGAATGTATTTAAATGGGGTCCAATTGATTGCTCAGTTAGGAATAAATTGAGATGGTGATTTGTTACTTATCGATCGGAGAGATAAGTACATACTTACTTATGTATGTAGTTAAAAAAACTTAAGTGTGAATATTAAGTAAGCAGAAGTGTGTTGATCGATCTATAACCTAAATTGAATCAGTACACCTATTATAGTTATTTTTTTAATTATTCTATTCTTAAAATAAATAATTTACCCAAAGTTTGTCTGGACGAAATTGTTTTTAAGATATAAGACCGCCTAAATTGTAGAACTCGATGAAGTTTTCGTAATATTTATTAATTGTGGTGTGCAATTAAGAGTAGGTATCTTTATTATTTTTATTACTGTTTTTATTTGTGTTTAAGTATTTTTATTTATGTGGTCTTTATCAAGTAGATTATACACAAAAAATCTTTACACATGCGTTTGAACAGATTCTACACGTTCACCCTTCACTGCACCCGTCCAGACGATATTAAAATACCGCGTATCCGATAACGTTATTAATTAATTGAATATTCCGCCGGCTCATTATGAATTTTAACGCGCCAGCTAATGAGCGGTACAACGATAACGATTTGTCTTCGTTACACGACCGGCCCCATAATTGTTATTGAATAATTCACACTGTGATTTACTGTAAATTGAGATGAACTCATTTACATAAATTCTTTTTTCTAAACACTAGCGCAATAGAGAGAGAAGCAGTAGGTGATCTTAGATGTACCTAAGTATCAATATAATTCCTTAGGTGATTGTTAAACAACTCTCGTGCCATTATTTATCTGTCTTCAACTGTTTTCTATACTTACCGCAACCATTTCCGGAAGACATCTTTTTCGTTTACTAAAAATATGCCTTACCTATCTTCATGACAAAAATAGTCAGAAGTGTAATTGCTTATTGAGTGTGCTTATGTCAAGCAATGCGTTAAATAAACTTCTTAGAACAGAATAGTTATTTACGGGATTGCTTACATGTACCATTAACGTAATAATTTTTGTCCTCATTTCGTGATCGTGGCATTCATGGCGCTTGCAACAAATATCGGAAACTTAAAAATAAGAGGGTACCAACATGGTAGCAATCTCGTATTAAATAATTATATGTTAGTGACCATGAAAGATTAAAACAATATATCTAATCAGTTCAGTCACCAGAACTTATTCAGAAATTTAGTTTTATGTTTTGTATTGGGCTTGCTCTTGACACTAGACTAAGCCAAACGTAAAGTAGATAGAAACGACGGTGGAGTCGGTGAAGCGACCTCATCCAGAAGGTTCTGGCACGGAACACAGCAAGCTGCTTAGCACCGGGTTGAGGTGGGAGAGTGGTAGTATTTCTTTACCTTAACCATTTCAATTAGAAAACGCCCACTGTAATAAATTTCGATTGTGTCCATTTGGTGAGCATTTAATTTCAAGTCTATTGAGAGATGATTGTGTCTTAATTTGAGATTATTACCTGTTTAGGATATTGATTGGTGTTTTATCGTAACGACTTTATAATCAACTGTTTCGGTGGAACGTGTGAATACTGTTGCCAAGATATTAATTTGAAATGAGAAAATTCCTTTTTAGGCATTTTAATTAACACTTCGAAGGACAGTTACTTGTCTGTGTTAAATAGCTGGAGGGTATTTAATCTAACCTTAACTATGAGTGTCATTTTGGTAAGCCTATTTCCTGTAAAGGGGCTGTTAGACCAATAAAAAAAGAGCCAAAACTTAAACAAAAACATTCGTTATTGTGTAATAAATAAAAACACGTAAGTGGGCAAAATATTTACAAGTTTGTGTGCGGGGTGTGCGTAAGGATATCAAGTAAAATATTTCAGAAGTGTTTTTGAAAGAATACTCAAGATCCAAGCACAAGTTTTCTTTCTTACTTAGTCTTTAACTAGGAGCTCCTCACAGTTCGTCGTCACAGGACAGAATGACCCCGCTGATTACTTTTTTTTTTCACCGCCCGCTACCGGCATAGATTATAGATTTTAGATGCGTTCAAACATTTATAAAAATAATAATTTAACGTTATCGATTTTTTAAATTAATTGTTATTACATTGAAAATGTTTACACAAGCGAGCAAACATAAATAGAATCCTCGCAAACAAAAGAAGAACGACGAAAGAAAGATCGGTCTTTGTCTAACCGTACCTTAAGACTATTGGGCTACTTAATTTGTTGGTAGGTAATAAAATAAAGCTATGTTGTGTGTAATCTTACTTGAAACGCAATAAAAATTACTCATTTTTACAGTTTACTCGTAAAATACGCTTGAAGTAAGATTTCACGCAAGTTCCTTAATAGAGTGCTCACATTCATCCACTAAGACAAGTGAATTGCAAAAATTGCAATGAAATTCTAAGCACAAAATAATTACAGAATTTAGGAAGATTTCCGAATAGTGAATAGTAAAATGCAAATTGCCTTCTTTTTGTGGAGCATACATCGCCCGCGGGGTTGCCAGCGTAATGACCGTTTTTAAAATCAAGTAATTTACACACACGGGATAATGACAGACGAGCACACTTCAGCTGACACTCGCTACGTCTATAATGATATACGACTGCGCGTATTAATTTAAGTGTCATTAGTTAGGAAAACTATTCAAAAGTCTGCAGTTATAGTTCGACCGCTTGTCTGAGACCTCGCCTGCGCGGGGCACAGGGGTGCGGGGGTAGACGAAAACAGGGATTAGATTGGGTGATTTCAATTTTGAAATTCGCATTCTTTACAGAACTCAAACCACCTCATATGAGAGGTGATCTCATGCGAGGTGGTTTTAGGATCGTATTTTTTTTTACTAAAATAGTCTATTTTATATTTATATCAAATAAGTATAACCCTTGTCTTCAAAAAGTCATGAATGAAAGGAAAATATGTTTTCCTTGTTATTTTTTTAAAATAATTTAAGCAATTTATTTGCAAGTGCTGATGTTGTTTTGAATCTGTTGGTTTACACTCGTAATGTACTCGTACATAACCCATAATCCACCGTGAGTGTTCTATTACATATATTCAAACTTACTACTGTACCTATGTAGGTACCTAGATAATTTTACGACACGTTATTATATTATTGCTATGCCTACTACAACCCCCTACAAAGGGCACGTGAACTGTCTACTTTACTTAACAAACTGATATGAGTAAGACGTATCATTCCTTTGCTTCACCCTTACAGAATTGTAAGTCCACAAGTTTTTATTTCATTAATTTGGAACCCCTTACTGCTCTAATTCCACTACAAATAAACGTAGACTATTTAAGTAAAAAAAACGACGATACTAAATCACCTCTCACATATTAATTTTAATACGACTTATAAGCACGCGATGGGTTGACCTCCGAACATATTTTAAGTTTAGAAAACAACTACGCAGGCTATTAAGAATCTTGTTCCGAATCACGGTGAGGTGTGACCGACTTAATTATAATAACACACACTCTAGCTAGGTGATATTTTTATTTAATCGCCCATTAAAAATCTGACGATGAAATATCTATTTAAGTTCCTTACCCAAAAAATGTAACAATTAAGGTTTTAAAGTGAGTAAGCATTATTCGAATGACAACGCTTCTAATGGACAAAGTTGCAGTGGAAACAGTATCCTGGCCATGATTGCCAGTAGTAGGTTAGATGCCAAGTTATGAAGAAATGATTCATGGAACAACTTTTTACGTTTTTAAAAATGCTAACGTAGACTAAGTAATTAAGTAGGTACATCTTATAACTTTATGTCCTGGTTATTTAAATTATTCATATAAATAATGACATTGACTCGAGCTGGCGAAATGAGTGGAGTGCAATAACAAAGGGAACAACACTGCAGGCCATAGATCCAACGGCCAGGCCAGATTCGACCTACCACGTGGACTCTGGTGCCCGCCTAAACAGACTGAGAACAGGACACGGACGCTGCAACCTTTTCCGAATTACCTAGGTGCGGTTGGCGCAATTCAGCGCTCTGTGAGTGTGGCGAAGGGGACCAAACTATAGACCATATTATACAGCGCTGCCCTCTGCACTCATGCTCGGGCCCGGAAGATCTTTTTAGGCTTACACAAGACGCGGTCTCGTGGCCCAGGACCCTGAATGTGGATTTATAAGTATAAGTACTAATAAGAAGTGGAATTGTTTAAAATTATTAAATATATAATAATATATTAAATATAAACGCCATACGATTAAATAAATAAAATAAATAAATATAAATAATTTTATTATTGTTATAAAATCCTGTTTTCCGATTTTATAGAACATGCATACGAGCATTTGTAGTAAAAATACTTAAATGGGACCTACACCACATATGTATGCTGATCATTCTTTAACCGACTTAGACCGTTCTTGACTTGTTAAAAACTCTTTTTATTAGATTGCACCAAAGCTCAAAAGGAGAGTTTTTTTATCTATTTTATATGTACGTTTTATTATATTATATAGTATATTAACTAATTTATTATAATTTTTAAGTTAATTTAACGTCTCGTAGTGTAAATTAATGTAATATGTTAGTTATAATAAATTAGTGCTAAACACTTACCATGAAATATACCTACTTATTTATTGTTAGTACCTAAGGACGAGAACCGCTGCCGACAAACTGTGAAGCAGTTTGGCAGATTTAATTTTTTGTAAAACTTGTATTCTTTCTTAGTAACAATAAATAAATAAAAAACTACTTAACTTTTAAGTAACTCATGGTTGTTTTAAGGAAAAGGTTATATATATATTTTTTATAGTAACAAAATTTGTAAATCGAAACCAAAGACGGTCTGCCCAAAATTAGGCACAAAGTATGTACTTTTACTAAAGAGAATATTACAATAAAGCCGTTGAATGTAACATATTTTATGATAAGACTACATTAATATTTGACGACTCAATCTAACAAACGGAGGACCGGTATTTCTCAATAACATAATTTATGAGGCCACGAATGTGTTAACCGCATTATTTGTTTAGGTACCTACATGATATATTTGTGTGAGCTGAATAGATATCTACATAAATATTAATTTGGGCCGCTTTTGCCGGGCCTACTTTGGTCACCGGCCATAAATCGTTGCTTTGTTGTTCTCGGAGAATAGAAACGTGTGTTTTAATAGAACTATTTCACTTCATATCATAGGAGGTTGAATTCAATTGTACATATATGATTTTTGATCTTTCAAACATAAGAAAGGACTTGTCCGTTAATGGTTTTTTATTCGTCAATATTTCTAACAAGAATAAACTAAATACTATATGAAAGAGTTCACAAAAACTAGCCTTTCTGCATAATTAATATATTTTTTAAGGCCTCCGATTTAGAGAAAAATTGAAATTAATTTTTCTCTTTGTCTGTACATAAACCGCACCTTCGCCTATATCAATTAACGCTGAAAAAAAATTGACAATAAAATTGTCATTCCATTGACTGTAGTACCTATTATATTATCTGTGGTAGTACCTAGTAGTATTTATCCACCAGTGGAAAGGCAATGGTACATAGCCACACAGCCAGGAAATACAAGGTTATTGGTGGTTGGTGATATCTTGGAATAAAAAACCAGCCTCCATACAAAAAGAGGACAAGTCCTTTGATTATTCTAAGAATGATTCTCGTTTCAATATTTTTACGACATTGACATTTTCGAAAGTATTTTGTCTCGCTAGTAATATCCGGTATCTAAGGTATCTATTTAACAATTGATTATATAACCCGCCTTTTAAGTACTCCAGAAAGTGAGCATATAAGTCGTCTCGTCACAAACCTTAGAAACTATGATTATATAGATACTTACGAGTATACAGAACAACTGTCATATTTTTTTCAGTGTGAAGCCAAAGGCATTTTGGATGGTCGTATTTTCATAGGAAGTTATGAAGTCAGGTCTGAAATAATATTTTTTCTTTTTAAGTTAAAACTGTTTCTTACCTCTTATAACTACTCAATTAAGTTCATAAATGGTGTGTCATTACTTGAGGGTTGTGCACCAACATGTCACCTATGACTAGACATTACTCTGAGGACGTGTCAAATTGCATCACTCTTCTCAAGAAAAGTTGCCACTAACTTACCATATTTAGCTTCAATCATAACTAAACGTTGTGCATTGGCGTCCAATCATGGCCGTATACCATCCGCTCGTGCGAAGCCTCCGTGGCCAGATAATACCGGCTTCTTATTAGCCCGTCTCGCGTTCCTCGATTGACTCGTTATTTAATAGAGACGTCGGAGATAATGCTAGTTGTCCATAAAATTGAAAGAGCGCACAGGCTTATTTACGAGTTTTCACACAAATCGCACGTTCCCAACGAGCGGTTTGTTATTTATAAAGCTGTCAATTTCGAGCCGTTTCTGGCTGAGGTGCGCAGATGCGCGATCGTAACTTCGGAAAAAATTTTAGGGCTAGTTATGTTATGTTCCGTACACTTTTTTTCTAAAAAATATTTGTGTGGACACTTTACACACTCATATTCGGAATATATTAGCGAACTGTCGCTAAAAGCGATGGTACTTAAGTGTTATTATCAGGATGAAAAAAGTGTTTGAGGACAACCGTATTACAGAATTTAAACGATGGGTTAACTGTTGCAAGTAACTTTGACTAAAATACGCCACGTCTGGTTTAGTTTAGAGTCCAGAGCAACATATTCTAAATTAAAAAAAAAACTTTGCAGGTGCATGGATCGCCAGGCGGTTTTGATCCAACAAAACAAATTGTCTATTAACCCCTTGAGGATCGGAAGACCGCCGGCAGTCTCATAATAATTAATTTTCTATTATGTCTTGAAACATGATCTCTGAAGTATTGATTTTTAAACAACAGAACGTAACAATAGCAAACGTTAACTGCAAAAGCGTTGTTAAATGCTTATTTTGGCATTCAATTATTTTCATAAGGACACAAACCATTAAAATAAATACAAAAACGGATCCTTAATTATTTTTCCCATTCCCGGCGTAACCCTAAAAGGTTGAGACGGCGGCGCGAGAAAGGCCAGCTCGCATTAAATTATTATGATTTATGTGTTTTAGTGAAGCGGAGGAGTTCGCCTCCTTAATTATATGTGAAGGTTTAACGGACAAAGCGTGGTCGGTTCTGTTTGGTGCGACTCACGTTTGACCGTCTAGATACGAGGAATAACTTAACTAATACAAATGCTGTAAGGTGGTATGTAGAGACCCCAGATCAGCACCCTGATTCACAAGCACTCGGAAAGATTCCAAATTCGAATGTCAAACATTCTTTCCGAACGGAGTTTTCGAAAGCTAATGTCATTTGTACCTAATGGAAACGTCAAAGTTATGGATTCCGACTTTTGAGAATCGCCTTTTTTGACGTCTTCGGAAACCTGCCTCTCGGATTCGAAATCCTGTAGTTTTCGACGTTTGTGAATAAAGGTGCTGATCTGAGGTAGTGACACACCGGGTATAGATCGGGAGGAGCAGAAGCAACAGTGTTCCCATTTATAATGGCTCAAATGAAAAGGAAACACAAAGTCCAGATCTCCTCCTAAATATAAGAGGAGTTCTAAAGAATGAATTTCGAATTTCGATACAATGTTTTTTTCCTAAATAGGGACCAGCACATTTTTATGGAGTCTTAAGTGTAAAGTCATGAATCAATCCCGGTAATGTTTTTGTAGACCTTTTTCCTAATTTTTCGTTTCGGTTTTTAACTAAATTTTATCTTATTAGCGTCGGTGGCGCAGTGGTAAGCGGGTTGCCTCTCATGCGGAAGGTACCGGTTCGATCCCACGTGCCGCCACGTACCATTGACTTTTCCCGAATTCTAACCGATACTCTTACGGTGAAGGAAAACAATGTGAGGACACGGAGGTCAGATGGCAGTCGCTCCACTGTGATTACCTGATTTGCCACATCCTGGATCATGGTTCAAAGTAGTAGGGATAACGCTAGGATCTTGATAGCCTACCCAACTTATGTTGGTTCAATAAGTTTATCATTGCATACAAAATACACCGTTCATCCTGATCCCACGGTCCACAAGCAGCAAGAAAGTATTACACCTCGTACATTATGACATTAGTGGAATACTATCTTCAGAACCGTTTCTCATTGGTCGTTGCGATTAACGACAGCGACTTGTCGCATGTCGCGTGATTGATGACTGATCGATTGCGCTCGCGCAGAGGAAATGCTTAAACCGAATTGCCTTTGAAAAACATCAGAAAATTGGAACCTTATTTCTGAGTGGTAAGGTTCACAGACTATTTGAGGGTCTAATCGGGCGCTCTGCTGGTTATATTATCAAGTGTTTGTGACATGCGATATCATAAAAGTTACTTTATTGAGGGATAGTAAAAAGTAGGTGTCACGACAATGTTATTTAGTGATGTGGCACAAATAGTTGTTTAAAGAAATATGATTAACTGGCCCGATAGGATAGATCTTAAACTAAACTAACGATGTTGCAACAATATCCGTATTTATTTGTTACGCTTGTATAGAAGAGATTACGGAAATTATCAACATAATAAACATGAACTTCTACTTTTTTATTCTTACTGATCAGTTCAGCCTTTTTATAATATTGAAAATTAATAAACTATAGTTCACTAAAGAGATCTAAAATATAGGTACCTTCTGATAATTTCAGCAGATCAAAGAATGAAATGTTCACTGAAACTCTTAACCGAATTCGCTGTTATGTTTCCGTTATGAAAGTACGTAAGGTAACTAAAGATAAAGTTATTTTAAGTCTTTAGTGCGTCCTAAGATTGCGTCTTGAAATTTTACACTAAGGAAAGTAGTTTGGGTACTGAAAGTACGACGCGGCTCTAGATTTTTCTTAGGCCAGCGCTGGTCATAATGAAGTATAATCCTTTAGGTACAGATTGGTTACATCATACCCTGTTATATGCAAAAAAAAAACAAGTAAAAGTGTCAACATTTTCGAGTTATAAATATTTATTTGTTGTATGGCTACTTCTACAATTGATTATTTTTTTAAACTTTTAAGAACAGACCTCTTTTTCTATTTTAATACTCTTGAATATTCAACACCAAAAACAATAGTTACTATTAACTTAAAATGTTAGTAAGGTCCCCAAAAACAATAAACACTCAAAACCAAAACTTCAATATTGGCAACACTTTTACTTGAAACATTTTAGGCATTGATGTGTAAGTAATCTTTACGGGTGTTACGTTATCGTGTTTGTTAACATCGTGTTTGTTAACATCGTGTTTGTTAACATCGTGTTTGTTAACTTCGAATAAAGGGCACACTACGCGGAAGATATTAGTCGCTCCGATTTACAATATTTGCAATTACATGGCATTGGCGTTCTGTCGTGGAAGATCCGCGACATAGGAAAAAAATCTAGAGTCACGTCTTATTGTTTATAAAATCTTTGTTTCTCCAAACTGCTCTCCTGCATCAGCATAATAATACTTATGGGTATGAGATTTCCAAACAATAATCATTACATAATCATAACTTAAACATAATAAGCTTTCGAAATGTAATATGTTATGTTGCTATCCCCATTCGGGCCAATTTGTTCGTCACATCAGACGCCGCATTTCATTACTTCGAATCCAAACACTAGTAAAATTACCACACTATTTTATGTAAATGCATGTACTTTAAGTAAAATGTGATAATAATAACCTTCTTACCTGTCAATCCGATTCGCTACGGTACAATCACGTGAAAATCCCCACAAACAAACGAATGCAGCCTTTATCGACGTGCAATGCAAATGAGACTGAACTTCATTGATGGTAGGATTTAAATTTGTATGTTACATTACAAAGTTTGGATTAGCAAAAGTGTGGTTTAGTTCGCGGCATCAAAGTTGGGTTTTGCTTGTTGGGTTGAGTGGTGGGTAGATAGAAATTGTGTTGCAGCAGTGTTGACCGCAGGTAATGACGTTCTCGGCAAAGAAGTCATTACTCATTTTTTAATACAGTGTGCCGAGGAGGCGACATTTTCACTAGCAATCACGAACTGTGATGGCAATACATCAGCGGCAAGGCGGATGGCGCGTTGATGATTTTCAATTTGATGTCTTCATCGGGTCGTTTTGTTTTTGCTGGTAAGTAATCAGTTGCTACACTCAAGTTTTAATCAAGCCTTAATGTACCAACGTGTTTGTTAACGCTACTTTAATTCTCATTACCTGTTAATAAAACCTTAAGCGTTATGAATAATTTAAAACTGGATCTCAATAAAGATAATGTAATAATTTTCTGATTTGGGAACTTGTCAGACAGAAAGCCAATGTGTTTGGCTTGTAAATACGCCTACGATGTAAATGTAACATAAATACACATTTTCTTTATGAATTTTATGAAGCCCTTCCATTCTTGCGTACCGCCTTACCAATAACTGCTCAACTTAACATAAACTTGCGAAAACTTAAACCAATTTGTACTGCGGCCATCCCGAATGCGTTTCGAGTGCAAAAACTGAAAGCCTTTTACTCAAAACACATTGTATTGCGACCGCAACAAATAATAGTTCCGACTGTACATCTGAGTTACGACAACATACTTCAGATGAGCCATTTTATTAAGACGTTTAAGCGTAAAACTTTAAATTGAATTTGGTCTCTAATACAACAACCATAAGGTTTGACTTTGGATTTCAAAAGTGTAAAGAACGTGTTTGGGCTGACGGCTACATACTCAGATATCACAACTGTGCGTTGGCTCCTACAACACTTTAAAACTCAAACGTAGACCTTGTTACTTCTCATTACGAGTGATAGATAGTTTCTATGGAAGTAAAATTAAGTTGGTAAGTTGGGTATAGAAGCTGACGGGGTCGGTGATGGCTCAATCAATGGCGAAAGGCTGTGGGTGTTTAGACATGTCGTCGGCAAAACAATTTGTCTTACAATGTAGATACGCGGGGCGGGATTGCTGCCTCGTGTACGTTTTTGAGGTTATCTTTTTACATTTTTGCAGGAGAACGTAAGGCCAGTCTGATGGAATTCATTATGTTGGGAATTTAAAAAATGGTGTGGATCCGTAAGATAAGAGGCGGGGGTTTTCGTAACCAAATACAGCAGAATGTCACACAATTTTGTTTCAGGACTAGGTATTACGGCGTCTTACGATATTAAATAGTTCCTACACGATATGAAATGTACTTATATAGAGCCTAAAGGGCTTTAGAATTCTGTTTCTTAACGGTATCAATTCTCGACAAATGTGTAAATGCAACCATTTTGCGTGCAATTCAATATTTACAGTTAAGCAGAACGAAAACCCCGTTAAAGTCTTAGTTAATAAGTATCAAATTCACGCCTGGCCCCATGGCTAGTTTATCATCCGCAACATCTCAACTACACAGTGTTAAAACTAGGGTGACCATCATTCACGATTGATGGGGAATATCCCATCCTGAGTCTGCAGACTAATCCTGTGTTAGACTTTCAGTTGCTGAAGGCGTCTTTCATCTCAACAAAATTAACTCCACTGCTGGATAAAGATCGTTTCCTAGATCCTTCTCCACGAAGAACGCTGTAGGCATCTGATATGACTTAACAACTCAACTCGACCCAGTTCCTAGGAGGAGTTAGTCTTAAGGCCCAACTATCTCATTGCATTGAATGTCATATGGGCCAATATTTATTGATAATAATAATTGACGTTCATAAGTGGCATTTTGTGTCCTAAATAGAATAAATACTTTGTTGCTGCAATTTTCGCACATTTCGCATATGAAAATGGACTTTTGGTAATTTCATGAAAATTTAAACAAAGCTACGATTATGAAATTTTTGCACCAGCAATCCATGGCAATATTAATCATGCAATCAGGGCGACGTTAAGGAGGGTTTTCTATTGAACCAAATTTCTCTAGTCGTGTTTCGAGATCTATTAATAACGTCCTCCTAGCCGAATTTCGGCTACAGCGGCCTGTCTCAACAGAGATTACCCAACTGCGCGGGAGATATTATAATGCACAAGTGTGTGCGCAATACACAGGTGCACTCTCTGTTCCTTCACTCTCATTAATTCGGTGAGACGGCAGTCCGACATGACCGTAGAGAGATCAGGCGCAGGACCAACGGCTTAACGTGCTTTTCGAGGCACGGGGGTTGGGGGTGTTAACACCACCAACTTCCTGACTCCGAAGCTGTGTCTGAGTTATTTCAAGAACGAAAAATCCAAACACTCTCGGCCCTACCAGGGATTCGAACCCGGGTCCTCGTGGATAGTACCCAGCGTACTGACCACAAGACCAACGAGATCTATTATTATCTTAACGAATACATATACCTAGATTTAAAATTCTCACAATCGAATTCTTACAATAAAAATGAACTGTTTCACAAGCTCCGTCCTCTCTTACATTTGCAAGGCATCAAGCATTATTTCGCCTTATACCCTGATTAAAAAAATACAACAATTACCCAGGTTGTAATTCAAACTTACGTTTACTGTCGTGGTCATATTTTTCCAATGAATGCTCCGTTCATCAAATGTGACATTATCGCCTTAATTTAAAACATTGTCGTCAGTTCATTTCACATCACAGTGTCGATTTACTGAATGTTATGGGCACCTCAATGAAAACATAATGTAATGTAGGCCTACAAACAGGCGTTCGCGCTGCTTGGGTGATTATATTATACTTAATAGAGACGCGGGTAGAGATATCTCACTCTCGAGTTAGGGCGAGAGCACATCTCTACTAATATTTACCCAAGTCCGAAACTCTTTCAGTAATAAGTAACTAAGTATGTTTGTCTGTAACTAGGTTTGAAATTTTCTCACCCTAAAGTTAGACTGATTTTGTTGAAATTGTGGTATGGAGTAGGAGAGGCATTCGAAAAGAATATCATCGAATAGTTATTTTTTTGCCAAAATATTTGAAGGGGCTGAAATGAACTATGAAATGAGAAATACTTTTGTTTTTAACTTTACAAAAAATATAGCCATATATAATGGGTACAGGGCAAGCGAATGATGATGAATAGTGCTGTAATTTTTTTTTAAAAACAAAACAAAAACCGACTTTAAAACTGCCTACAGTGGTAATTAAAACTTAAAATTTTATAAACAAATTTAAACTAAAAAGTACAAAATAATATTTAAATTACCTAACTATTCTACGAAACTATACAAGAAACCTATTTCCAATTTATTATCTGTTATTTTTTGGAGTCGGTGCCAACCAAGCTAGATATTCTATCTACTCTAAGCAGCCAAGAGATGGTTTAATCCTGTCCTTACTTGCAAAAAAACATTATAATTAGGGAGGAGGGAGCTGCGCCTTTGACTTTGTTTTGTTAGCATCCTATACAGTACCTGACAAAACATCTGGTGTTTTAATTACTAAACTCCTAATTTTTAAGGAGTTCCACCATCAGCTCAGTTCCACATAATGACTATCGTAACAACATGTCAACATTAAGATACTAGTACGAAAACACTATACGTGCCTTCAAATTTTGAGGGTTTCCCCTCGATTACACCAAGATCCCATCATCAGATCTCGACTGGGCCAACTAGAAGGTATAGCCTCTAGGTAAACATTTTTTTTTTCAAATCGGTCCACAACTGACTGAGATAAGCGTTAACATAGCCACAAAAAAAAACATACAGTCGAATTGATAACCTCCTCCTTTTTTGAAGTCGGTTAAAAAAAAACCTTAATTGATAAAGAGTACTTACTAGCAATTGAGCAACTTCAAAAACCTTTTTAGTATTGTTGGGTAAAGTCAAAATCCTTCATAAAAGTGTACTGAATAAAGACCATTGTAAAAATAATCAACATATTAATATTTTTACGCCCCACCCAATCAGTATCACACCAGCTGTATTCCGCAACGTTCCCCATCCCAAAAAGGACATTACCCAAATTTATTTTGGCATTTAATAATCATTTGAGTTTGTAAAAAAGTTAAAAGTGTGGTATTTAATCGTCCCACAGGTGTCAGCGTAGCGCTCGCCCTAACATTCCGGCCGCAGCGGGGTTCGCTGCGTGCGCGCAGCGGGGCGCCTCGTTATTAACACCTCGAGGTACAAAGGCGCCGCGATGGAATAGGGTTGGCTATTCCTAGGTATCTATCTCTATAAAGCACTTAGGCCCACTTGCTTGCCAGATTAGCAAATCCGGAAACACAAGAGGACTGACTTAAGCTAAAGGTTCTTCAAAAGGTTGACAAGCGTTTGTGAACCTTTCGAATTACCTAATCTGGACTTGAACAAGTGGGCTTTTAACTATGATCATAGGGTGTGGGAAGTGGGATTTAATACACCACCCTATACATAGCATCCTAATTATAAACCTACTTAGGGTCCTGACCAGGATTCTACTTCGAATCCTAATTAGGCAGGTAGGAACCAATCGGATCTCGTATCGTAGCCTACTTAGGATCCGATTGGTTCCTAGCATCCTAGTTAGGATCCTAAGTAAAATTCAAATTAGGATGCTGTAAACAGGAAAGTGTAATACGTGATTAAACCGTTGGTCCTGCGCCTGCTCTCCCTACCTACGATCATGTCGGATTGCCGTATCGAATTATGAGAGTGAAGAAATGTGCACCTCATGCGTATCTTAGTGATCTTCGTTGGGATTGGCCGCCATAGTGCAAAATTCGATATCAGAATTTTTGTATTTATCTTTATAAGATTAACATATTTCGCAGGCCAGCAGCGCTGATCGAGAAGTCCCAAAATCGTATCCGTAACCGTAATAGATCAAAGAAGTAACAACACCTAACTCAAGTTTTTGTAGAAATGGTGCAAAATGAGCCGTGTTGCCCCTAATGCTGAGACGCTTATCTGTCAAGCAATATGTAAAGACCTGATGATGATCATGATAATGGTAAATATCAAAAATGTTGCTTGAATTGAAGATATAGTTTATGAGAAGCATGGGATTCAACATATAAAACTAATTAAATTATCTCTCTCTAAATACAGTGATTTTCTAGCTAGTACCGCTAGAAAATCTATCTAGGAATGAGCACTAACTTATCTTTTACTGTATTAAGCAGAAACTTCTATTCAGGCATGCTAACGTTAACATCTCTATAGCCTTTCAGCGGTTACCTAGTTTTAATTTTTAGCACTGTTAGCTATTTAACTGGACTTAGATATGTAGCTTTACCACAGATTATATAATAGTTACTACGTAAGCTGTACTGCGTGCATAAAAAGCTAGCTTTTACCTAGATATAATATGTGTCTTCGCCTCGGTACGGTTGAATATTTAGTTAGTAAGTTAAGATCTAATTTGCCGTTGTTAAGATTGGCAACCCTAGCTCTGGCCCGGGGCCCAGGCTCTCGGGGCCCCGCGCCCCGTCGCTCGCGCAATCTGTCAGTCTGTCAACTTGAATCAGGTAAGTGAAATTACTTTAATTTCTATTAGAGGTAATTTTCTGTTTTTGTTTTGATGTGTTAATTTCGAGCAAAAGAGGTATTAATTGTGGTAATAATTACATGGGGTCATCTTGTAAATAATATAAACGAGAAGAGGCTATTTCTTATCTTAGCATAGATAAATAGCATGCCTATACCTATTATGTATAGGTGTAAAAAGTTTAGGAAAACAGAAAAGCTTAAAAAGAAAATGTTCAATAAGTTTGTCAAGAATTATATTTTTATTATATTTAATATAAACTTGCTATTGCAAGTTTACAAAAGTTGAAATAAACCTGTCTCGAATGTATGGATTGAACTCCTTTACAACGTTCCAGTAAAAGACTAAAAATAAATACATGTGGTAAGGGAGCTGTCAAAACTCGTCACATTTTCCCGCGGATCTGCAGATGACATCGTCTGCGCAAGCGCGCTACGCCGATTGGCCGCCGCCCCCGCCCAGCGCGGGGCGGGATCGCCCGAAAACAATGACGATACATTTCTCATTGTCTATGGTTAATTGAGATTAACTAGCCGTAGACAACGGTATCTGGAAATCGAATCACGTGAGCTTTTTTGGACGGAGATTAGTAACTGATATTTTTACGTTTAATAATAGTAACAATGACTATCATTAAATTAATGACGCATTGAAAAGCGTATTTGTAATACCAGTTATTCCTGTTTATAGGCTAGACTTTATTATTTACTAAGTAGGTTCTAGCAATAGTACGTTTCTTAAAAGTACTAGCAAGTATTGTTTTATTCTTTTAAAACGATTTCCATATTTTTAGTACTGTTAATGACTGTTATGAGGATTTAGTCCAAAGTTATTGAGAATTAACAAAACTTTAACAAAAACACAATTCTCATTGTATTGTAACTTAGTTTCAAAATAAATTTAAGATAGGAAATACTGTTTTCACCCTCTTTTATTTGATTTTATACTTCTGATAAATATAGGTACTCGTACTTTCTGTGTAATTTACAGTTAAACGTTGAGCTAATTATTTTACATGTAAAGGGTATAAAATATATTATTTTTAGCGACCATAAGAGGCTATTTTTTTTTAATATAAAGTTTTTAGCTATGAGTCAACGAGAGGAAAGTAAAGAGTGAGAAAGTATTCCTTGATTATTGTATATTTTTTTAAATAATAAAAGTGTGCTATCGCGTTGATATCTTTTGTACGGAAAAAATATGATTTTGTAGGCTTTGTCATAGCCTAACAAGAAAAACTAACTGATCCACTTCTTGTACCCTCATAACCAATTAAGCTTTCTACACTCCAAAAACACGCCATCTTAGTTTTTTGCGGTTTGAAAAAACTCACTGGAAAAACCTGTAATATATTTTTGCAAAAACTTTTCCCACCGGTTCAAGAGCAGCACCACTGTGCGACACCACAACCGGAATAACACGGAGAACTTATTAACACATCAACTGCAACGGGACCGACCAAATTATTATTTAGCCGGTTAATAATGGAGTCATCATTCCCCGTGACAGCTTCACACCTCGAGACGCGGCGAATTGACTCTCTTCATTATACTCGAGACTCTGCGCTTTTTATGTTCCAGGGTTCCGTGTGGAGAGAATAAAAACCTGTTATGGAGGTAGTTAGGGTTTCTTTCTGTAATCTTTATGGTAATTTCGCAGAGCAGCGTTGCATTACAAGAGTGGTCTTTTCTGAAAACTATCTTGAATTTCATTTGTTGGCATTGATTTTGATTGGCATGGTGTTGGAAAAAGAAGGATTGTCCTCCCTGTAAGACAATTGAAGCCTGAAAAATTATTATTTCTGATTTCCATAACACAATTGCTTTAAATAGCTACTAACTTACGGGTCAGAGCAAGTGTAATATTATTTATATATATTATATATATATATATATTATATATATATATTATATATATATTATTATTATTATTATATTATATTTTCATAAAATTTTAGGAATGCACTATGTATCAAATAAGGAACCTATACAAAAAAGGTAAAAGCATATTTAAGTATATTTATTTAAAATAGTAATGTAGAGGACACTAACGTTGTCTGGGTTGTGGACAAGTGCCTATATTTCGCTAAATTATTGCCTGATAATCTTTTTTATTCATCTGAAAGAAAACTAAATTTATCAAGAATCAAAACTGTATTTGGGAATATTTTGATCGTTTTTAGAATGTTATTTCAGAGGCCAGCAATTTAATTTCAGAAGCAGCAGAGTTTTATTTAAGAAGAAGCAGTATTTCCTATTTTTGTGGCCATTTATGTTTGTCTGAACCAGCAGGCCTAAGTATTGCCTAATTAACTCGATTGCTTTCAAAATAGATTTCAAAATTACTTTTAGGCTGACCTCCCTTGGTTGGCTGACGTCAGTTTTGAACGCCATTTTTGAAAGCCGTCGAGTTCTGTGTTGCTGTGCATTATCAGATTATATTTATTAACACTGCAGAACCTTAGCGCTGACTGCGTTTCGTTCCCAGCATTTGTTGTTTTTCTGTTCTCATTCGTGTTCGCTTTACGATCGCTTTGTGCGCGCCGCAGTCGTGAGGCGCTAAACAGAATGTACGGAGATAATCTCGACGCTTTAAATGAATTCCACGTTATTATTGGTTAATGAGTGGTCGCACGCAATGCTGCGATTGGCTGGCGTTAATTGTCATAAATGGGTTTATAAATAAATGCTGTTGCATGTGGTAATTACTCCAATACAGAGCATGCGCCATCATAGAAAAAAATCGAAGTAGATACATAATTTAAAAATATAATAGACGAGATGCATCGTGAAGCAGAAATAGTTTTTTTGCGCATGAAGAATACTAAATTGCGAAATTTAATACTTCAATTATTAATAAACAGATTTTTCATAGTAAATAAACAAATCGTACTCAAAAAACTGTTCTTTAGACTTGTATACGTGAATTGGCGGAACGCATTCTGTAAATGTATTCTCATTTAACGCAATAATGCTTGTTAAGATATAAAAAATCTCAAATAATTTATCACAAGCCTTATCCCGGTACAACCATCTCAGCATAATGCGCGCGCGCAGCTCGTGAGGGGCGGCTAATCGGTGCGATTGTCTGAATCAATAAGACTCAGGTTCGATTCCCGGGTATCGCATCACCAATCATTACGGCCCATTGTGCTCTACCGACAATTCTTTATCAATATTTTATTAGTTCGAGCCGATAATCGACTATTTTGTAATCGAAAAACTTGGTGATTGAACCATGAAACAAGATGTAACAGCGTTGTACCTACTTTTAGTATGGTAACATTACTGTTATTATCTTGTTAGTAGTAGTGCTTATTCTTGGTTTTTATTGTTTTGTTAAATATTGTTTAATATTAATTTATGTAATGTAATTAAATGTCTACAACAGTGTTTCAAGTACAGACATACGATTTTAATATTTTAAAGTACATTTCCCAATACATATTTTTGATAAGTTAATTATGATTTTAATTATCATTGCGACTGTAAAATAAGAACTAATTACGCGTCGTATATTTTTTATGCATCTCACATTTACAAATTTTAATTAAAAATTATAAAAAACTTACTAATTATAATTACTACTCCATTAATTGTGATTAAATACCAAGTTGTTATTGTCCATAAATGCCAGAAAGCAATTTACTTGAAAGTATTTTGACACAGTTACCGCTCACAATAAAAAGCACGTATTACAGAGCCCACTGTGTCACACAGTTACAACACAAAGACATGTGCATTGAGAAACAACGCAAAGAAAACGCAACTAATTAGCAATAAATTAAATATTCAATTACTAGCAACAGTTAATTAAGTCGTGAGGCGAGATAATTTAATTACATTGTATGTCTGTCCCGCGGTGGTATTATGAAAACACGATCGCTGTCGGTCGCGCGATAGTGAGTGTCAAACCTGTGAAGCTCTTTAGCCATAAAAGCGATTTTGGTTGCGAGCGACATGACAGCGATTTTCACGCGATTACTCGCGGATTTCATAATACAAGTGCGGTTTCTGTTTGTAAGCCTTTACACGTATTTTTCGCTACGACTTCGTCAGCACAATGTTGTGAACTCTGCGCCTGAGTTGGTTATTGTTCGTTTTTGTAATGACAGCGCGTATTTACGCGGCTTGAAAAGTTAAGAGCTGTCGTAAATATTGTTGCATTTTTTGCTAGACAAGCGAAATGGTCAGTGTTCCCATAAGAACATGTACTATCTATTCAAAGTGAGTTATAGTTCGTTTGTAGTTTGCGGTAGGAGTGTTGGAGTCTACGGAGTTAAAGGTTTTCGGGATATTTATTTTAATTTTGACAGAGACAGCTTTATCGGGAAATTTATGATTTCAGGTTTCATATACTTGTATTTTTCTGCGCAAATAACCTCTTATGCAAAAATATAACATTGTATTCGTAACTTTTTTTTGTTTCAGATGTCATTGGAAAATTATTACGCTGAAAATTCTCCATGACTTTGCTTTTTTTAAAGTCAAGGTGATTGAACGTTTAATTAATAAGAGAAATACTAATTATCGTGAAAAATGACGTATTGTAATTGTGTGGGGCGGCGGGCGCTCGGGCACGGTCGATGCTAATCGTAAAAAACACGCCCATACTCGGACTGCACACTAGTAAGGAATGAACATTTGAGAATAAAACTTAAGTATTAAAGATGTTGCTATTTTATTTGTGGCTTTTCTTCGTGGTTTTGTAATTTTCGAAGCAAAAGATACAGCAGCTAATAACGTTATTCGAGTTTAAATGTTTTATTTTCAATAGGTATCAAATTAAAAAGAAGAAAAAGTAAAAACAAATGAACTATACGTTCGGCAACGTTTGTTAGGGCAATGCTTATTTATTACTGGGTCACCTAAAATTATTTTCAAATTAAATACCTTACCTTATTTCAGATTATGCGAGTCAAAATTCGAACACACTAAGATTGATGTAATGTAAACTACATAAAATATGAAAATACGAAAAAAAAGTTTTTCCTTTTTTTTCGTATTTTCATATTTTATGTCCGACTCTTGTAAAACTAAACCCACTGTGCGCCGGCGACTTGGCCAATTACATAAAAGCGTTTCATTTGGCACTGCAGAGTGTTATTGTGTGACCCCGCGATACCATCGACTCTCGCGCAGCGTCGTGCGAACTGCGAACAATATCGGAACGCGGTGCCCTTCGGAAATTAAAATCTTCAGCCATTTTTATTTTATTTTTGACAGGCTTAACTGGATAAGGATACGAAGACCGTAAAACCCATGGAATTGCATTCCGTGGTTAAGTTGCCAGACGCAGAAAGATTTTTCTTTAATCTAGTGCATTGAACTTAATGCATATAAATAATATTAGGTCCTTATATCTGTGGTAGTAAAGTGGTGTATCTGTAAATAAACTCATGGATTTGTAAATATTACTTTGCATTCGTAAATACCTAAGTTATAACTGATATGTAAGTAAGTACGTCTGGTATATACAATTAGTTTGTGGTGTTAACACCCCCGTGCCTCGGAAAGCACGTTAAGCCGTTGGTCCTGCGCCTGATCTCTCTACGGTCATTTCGGACTGCCGTCTCACCGAATTATGAGAGTGAAGGAACAGAGAGTGCACCTGTGTATTGCGCACACACTTGTGCACTATAATATGTCCCGCGCAGTTGGCTAAACTCTGTTGAGATAGGCTGCCGTAGTCGAAATTCGGCTAGGAGGACATTACAATTAATTTTATATTGAAACTTTATTGCACCAAAAAAGAAAGTGCAATTGGCGTACTAAGGCAATCTCTATCAGTCAACCGCATGGGAATGCAGAAAGTTAGTAAGTAATTTTTCGATCTACTAAGGTAGGTTTCTTCTTTTTTGGTCTACTTACCTATATTATTACATCAAATTGGTACTTAAGTTTGAATAAATAATTACATATTTTTACTTCCTCCGTTTAGAAAATCAAACTTCCTTGTTTTGATTATAAGCAATTACCTACTATAAGTAATATCATCTACTTAACCGACATGGACGATGGAGTTAAAAGGCGCAAAAAATGTGATAAAAACGCTAAGGCTGATTCCACACTACACGAATTATAAAACCGAGAATTCTTCGATCTCTAAATAACATGCAGATATGCTCCTCAGCATCATGAATCTAAAAACGTAAACTTTTAAAAATTTGCAAAAAAATACATTAATCTAACCTAACCTTACGGTAACGGATACAGTTTCATTGCTATAAACTGAAATACTGACAAATTTATCGATTCTATATTTTTCTAATTAGTAGTGCCTAACTGTTTATAGCGAGCGAGCGATAAAAATTATTAAATTTTTGGCATTTCCCTAGGTCGAGGAACAGTTACTGTTGATAGTAATGCAAGCAGCGTAGCATTTGTTGTGTGAATCTAGCTTTATAATTTATTAACAGAAGAGGAATAGAGCTATTATGATCAGGTAACTATTGTGTATTCATTGTCTATTACTTGTCATCTCATCACACGCAATGATTAAGATTGTAAAATAAAACATTTAATGTTGACAAGGTATGCAGCACACGACAGCACAAGGTGAACACTATGGCTTCATGTAGTTGTAATGGAGGTTATTTTGCAAAAATGTATAGTCTGATGTGCTGGAAACGGTAACATAAAACCTACCAAAAACGTTTTCATGTAAATGTTGCCAAGACGAGAGCAGCGTTTGGCAAGCTTATCAAAAGTTATCTAGAGCCAAGCTTCAAAGTCTACACGCCCTAACTTTACAAGCTCTACGTGCCTTACTCAAAATATGTGGCTTGGCCGTTTCGTCACTACAAGAACATTTTTTTAAAAAACTTGTATACTACTACTCTTAATTTATTCACTATATATATTTCACCTTTCCCCCATGTGACGGTAGCAAAAATGCCAAGCCTTGTAATGTTAGAGCTTTTAAGTTAGGGCGTGTAGAGTTAGAAGCTTGGCTCTACATAAAATCTGATAATTTTTTGGTAGTGCGAGCCAATTAACATGAAAATGTTTTTGGTGGGTAGGATTACACTTCTTTTTGTAAGTTGCTATAAGCTCATACAAAATTAGGATATCCCATAAGATGCGGGTTATTTCCTAGAAATCCTGAAATAGGTATTTTAATATTTATAACCGGGAGTCCCTATATCAATTTACAGACCCTTTAGCATCAATATTTGCGGATGTCTCATACAAACTTCCACTAAAAGTTCAAAGTTTGAGAATTTTTGTTGTTTGTGTACTAACATTAGCTTACATACGAGTACCAAATTACAGTTTTTGATGACTTCAGATGGTAGGTACCCTAAGAATTTTGATGATCATTGAACAAGTGACGAAATCGGGTTTCTTTGGTATCCCAAACCAAGTTATGAGAGGTCAAAAAAAACCGTCATCAAAACGATGAACATGTAAGTACTCAAGAACCTTTTCTTCCACATTTCTGATTTTCCGACCGCCGCCCGGGGGTGTCTCGTTTTAAAGAAAGAAGTAACCGACAATCTGTGGGATTTATCAAGTAATAAGGCGTTAAAAGCGACCCTTAATAGTTTGTTAAGCGCCATAACGCCGGCATAATAAGCGCAAACCAGCAATAACAGTAACAATGAAAAATAATAACCGCCCAGATAGCTAGGACTGCCATCGTCTCGCTGCTTCGTCTGCGAATAAACCCTAAGGTTTTAAAAGTAGAAATACATACTCCTTTTTTTATTATCACGCAACTCTAGCTTATAAATTAGAAACACAAAAGCTGCCTTAATTCAAAATTTTATTTGTTTACTAACATCGATTGTTTTTATCTTCGTAAATATGAAACAACAACGTTTCACTTCATTTCGTCATTGTCACCAAATCCGTTGGTCCTTTTTTAACTATGTATTTAACTCTGTCTCTCTATAATAATGATACAGCGCAATGCAACCATTCCATTACATTTGCAGAACAATTGAAAGATTTTACTTGCAGAACAGAAATGGATTCCACAGCCATTTCCTTCACGGTAAGTATAGGTTATGGACACATTACCGATAAGTATTTTATTTACATTCACAATTGGTATTTTCGGTTGCCGATTTCACTGCAATGTTTTACGAACGAATTTATTTTAATGCCGCTATAATTTGAGTAATTGCACACCGATCATGAGTTCACGACTTTTAAATGGATGCATATTGGTTTTTAATTTATTGCTTCGGGATGGATGGGTCAATGCTACTTTAATAAAAGGTGAATCGGCTAGTTGTTAATTAGATTTCGTAAGTCTAATTACCTATGAAGTTATTAAGCTTTTAAGTGAGATAACACAGTAAGAAATCTTTCACGTTCAATTCTAAATCTGTAATTTTGCTCAAAGCTCGTCAAACCAGGTAAAAATAGAATGAATACTACTGCTACAGTATAATTATTAAGTATAAATTTGTTTTTTATTTTTATGAAATTCTATTTCAATTTTAGGAAATACATGGAAAAATAAATTTTACTCTTAAAGCAACTTGTAGTTTTGGCTGGGCCATCATCAGGTAGTCTAAGACATAATAGAGGAAGATATACAGAAAAAGATTCAACCAAAGTAGTTTTGTTAGTTCAAGGTTTCGTTGTAGGGATTTTTTTTAAATATACACAATATTTTGGTTATTAGTAACAAAACTAATATATTACTTGTGGGCAACACATTATTTACAATATTTATTTACATGTACAAAATCATCTTTATATATTTACAATAATAATTACAGTTATTTCCATACATAAAACTAAACACTAATACTAATACATTTATTTAATATTTATTTACAATTTAAAATATAGTACATTTAAAGATTACACATAAAACACTCATTCATCACGCTTACATACAAACATTAACATAAAACACAAAAACATAAATAATTTTAATTACACAAGCAAACCCGCATGATACCCGTAGTATGCGGCGAGTGTACATCAATGCGTTATAGCTATACGCGCGCACCGATCGGCTCGCGCGCCCGGCGAATGCTCGCCAGTCGAGAGAACACTGTTTGACGCATAGCCCGTGCTACTCGATGCGCCGTTTATGCCTACTCGCGCGGCTACGTAATTTAAATCCTAACGATTTGAACTGTTCGCGTCTATCTTCTTGTGTTTTGTGTTTGGAACTTTTGACTTCTATGTAAATACGTGTCTCTTTATGTACTCCTTCTTTCTTTCCTGTGTGTTGTGTATAAATAAGAGTATAAACAATATTGAAAGTGATTTCGGACTTATTAACTTTAACTCCACACACACAAATAATATAAGGGCGTCCATACTACCTTGCTGGTGACTCCCTTTATACTGATAACCAGAACTTCGCAAGTCACTAAATTTTGGTTACTGTTAACCAAAAATTTTTTTCAGTGTTAACCCTTTTTGCTCGATGTGTCTGAACGCAATCGCGAGTACCTATCTAAAGCAGGCAAAAAAACTACCCAGTTTGCAGTTTTCAGTGAGCCAAAACTTCGCCAAGACATTTGCAGCGTAAACGCACGGTGCTTTTTCAAAATAAACCCCTTTAAATCGCCTATAGCTGCCGGAGAGAGTGTGCGCGGTGTCTTAAGCAGCTTCGTCCAACGCTACAGGCGAGGTGTGCCTTTGAGAAATTGCCCAACAGATACGGCACACATTGTTACCGGTTATAAATTACGCTAAGTTTATCGCGGGATAAATACAAGGTGGAACGATGATTTACGCCTATAGACCCCGGCTTTATCAATCAGTTACCTTCTTGAATTGTTTTAAACGCTAACAATTAATGTGCTATAAAAAGGTTAATCTATGGCTTTGTTATGCGGGTTATGTTTATTGGATTTCATTTATTATTTTGTACACGACTGTATTAGGGGGCTATATGCAGTCTACTTACTCTAATCGGGCCGAGAGTGTTTGGGTTTTTCTGTCTTGAAATTACTCAGACACAGCTCCGAAGTCAGGAAGTTGGTGGTGTTAACACCCCCGTGCCTCGGAAAGCACGTTAAGCCGTTGGTCCTGCGCCTGATCTCTCTACGGTCATGTCGGACTGCCGTCTCACCGAATTATGGGAGTGAAGGAACAGAGAGTGCACCTGTGTATTGCGCACACACTTGTGCACTATAATATGTCCTGCGCAGTTGGCTAATCTCTGTTGAGATAGGCCGCCGTAGTCGAAATCGGCTAGGAGGACATCATTTTTTTCATTTCACTTACTCTAATGTGTTTTTCATTTATTTATTTATTTATTTAGGTCTACCAACAGTTTGATGTATTAATACAAGCTAATTACAAAACATCCTTATGAGTAGAACTATCTAAATACAGAAACTATTTATTGGTAAACACCACATGACAAAATTAAACAGACTTATATTAAAACTTAACTTAACGTAAACACACACCTGTTTATTCGACATCTCTTTTCAAATGTCGAATTATGCTCCGAATTGTATCATTGAACATGTCTATTCGTTCGCTATGGTGATTAACTAATCTGCAAAGCCTAGGTATAGCAGAGTTAGCACCAAGAACAGTACGGCGAAGAGGACGACTTGGAGGTGTAATGGGATGACGCGGGTTGCAACGAGGCACTCTGAATTTATTTGGTTTATCAAACAACATCACATTGTACATGACTTATTTATAAAACTTAACATTATTAACAGACTACCTACTTATTGAGTTGAGAGGTTGCAGAACTAACTAACTATAACTATAAAACAGTCTATGTAGTTTACGTATGTAGCATACGTTTTCATGTGGACTCATAGAAGACAGCTACAAAATATGAAATTAAGAAATTACAGTGAGTGCTAATTGCCGGTTTCGAGCAGTTTATCCAGTAAAGATTTTTTAAATGAATGTGGATTATGTGCAAATATATCAAAATGATTATGATTAAGATATTTTTTATTAAGGAAACTAGAATAACCTAGACAAGTAAAATTCACTGTTCCACCGCACGAAAACTTTTCATACGTATGTACTATTTATTTAATTTAGTTTTTTTTTCTTTATTTAAGGAGCTAGGTCACAATTGACTAAGTTGCTCCGTGATACACAAACATTGAAATTGGCCGAATGCTTAGTAAGCTACATTAAAATCTTATTCTAAACTGTTTTTAACTAAATTATTATAAAGAGTCCGTGCTTGGTCTGACAAAGGTTGGGCGAATACTAGTGTATATATTCCTTGCCAATACGCTATTACAACTTCCTATTTCACTCCTACTGCAATAGTGTAACAACTGAGTTTCATTTATAGGTTAGTTATTATAACACTGAAAAGCGCAACAAAAAACAAATGGCGCGGGATCAATCAAAGCTGCGCAGACGCCGGTATCGCGCGCCGCGGCGCGAGCGACGCCGCCCCGCCATTACTTGCAGTCTGTCTGTCTGTGCTTGATAAATAAGCATTGGAAATGATTTTATAAATCGAATTCCAGAGAAAACAATATTCTTGACTTAACTTAAGATTGGAAACTGTTGAATTATTATTTCTAAATATCTGTTTGGTTGTAGATACGGTTTGATGGAAAAAAAAATGGGTTTAACCACTTGAGGATCATAAGACCGCCAGCGGTCTCATAAAAAAATATTTTCTGTTGTGTCTGGAAACATGATCTCTGAAGTACTTATTAAAACAAAAGATATGACAAGTAAGGCAATTTTGTTGCGAATGTTAAAATAAGACTTGCAAGTTATAACAGATGAGGGTTGAAATCAGCAGTCCGATATTTGTACTGCCACAGACGCGAAAGGGCGCAAATTAGTAAATAAAATCTAATAAACTGAGCTTAATATTTAGTTATTTTAATTAAGTAGACGCTATTCCGGCTCAATTATTGAATACTTAACAACCAATGTTACTTCTACCATTACGCCACGCCCACTTAAATCATACCGATTTTGCCTTGAAATTAATTACATTTGGCATTTTAAAACTACACATTTTAATTAGCTATCGCAAACATGTGCCACCTACACGAGATACGGAAAACGACCATCAAGATGAATCACAGACAAAAAGAACACAAAAACAAAGCTTTTCGCTCTACCGTTACAAAACTTAATCTCTGACAACGGTTTGAATTAAAAGCATAATAACATTATCCCGAATCAATTAGCCACGCTTGAGAACTACAGAAATTTAATTAACAAGAAAACAAATGTCAAAAAGGTATAAAGAAAAAAGACGAAAACGGAGCATACCTGCGAGCCTGGGCACCACCTTGTGGCAAATTGAAAACGACGAGCTTGCTCTCAGAGGTAATAATAAATCCTCAAATAATAATAATTCATAAATAATAATCGTGGAAGAAACAAAATAAAAATATACACGTCGAAATAATAAAGGATTCGCCCGGGATACGAGTCACACGGGGTGATTTTGTTAGAGTAAGGAAAGTTAGATATTTTATGGTTTATAAATATTTTGGTGAAAGTGTGTTAGGATATCTGTAATACCTATATTATTCCAAAATTGTTTAGAATGAGTAATAGGTAAAGGCTTACCGACTTACTAATATTTATGTTATGACACTGCTAGATAACACGTGAATAAATATGTGAGACGGATAATTTGAAGTGTTTGTGTCCACTATGTCATATTAACACCCTACTGTCGTTATTTCAAAATTAGCCATTTCATATATATACTTAAATTCAAGTGTTATAACAGCGGCATAATTATTTTTAGTAAGAGGGAAAGTATCACAGATAATGAATTTGTGTCTTCTGTCTTATTGCCGTAAAAGAACTCGTTTGCACTCTTCAAATGCGTTATAGTAAAACAATTAAAAAATACTGATGTTAAAAATAAACGATCAACTAGTCCTTGTTAAAACTAAGTAAGAAGACTCATTATTTTATCAGTATATTTAAGACCAATTTGTAAGCAGTAGCCCACTTGAAATGTACGTGTGTAATTAAATGTTCGTGTCACGGGACATTTCGCGAGCGCGTCGCGTCCGCGCTAACCGTTTCATTAAATGCTTATTACAATAACAAAAGCACCCGTGTGGACCGCGCGGCGAACATAAAATTGTTTTTTCGTCCAAGAGCTATAATTAGGCGATATGTTACGTTTTTGTTTGGCCCACATTTCCCGATCCTCTAATTTTTGTGTTTTTTGCCGCTCCTTTTGTAGTCGTTAATATGATTACAGCGTTGGGATGATGGCTTCATACGTGTTTTAGGTTATAACTTAATTTGCTCGGGTTACTTATTTGTTTTTTATTGTTGGCCGACTTCCTGAGAGCGGCTGTCGTAAGTTTTTTGCGGTCGGTCGTTAGGTGAAGGTGATTGAATGTGATGGTGGCCAAATTGGCGGTTGGTGAAGGACGCAGTCGTATGTCACATACCGACTGTTTTGATAGTAAATTGACTCGGGTGTAAGCTCAATGTGTTTTTTATCGGGTTCTATTTTCTGTCTCGGCTCCGATTAGAACTAGGTGTCCATTCCAAAGATCCAAAACTTACTATAATGTAAGTGCGTATAATAATTTTTATAACTTAAGCAATAATTATTTTGCAAGTTTTTACGAAATTAAAATTAAAAAATGTAAGTGCGTGACGTGAACATGTTAAAATATCAAATTCGTAGAGCTTATATGGCGGGAAAATCTTTTCGTTTAAAGTCACTCATTTTGTTTTTAAATTTTTTGACAAAGATTGTTGCTGATAAAAATATTTTTTACATTATCATTGAGTTGATTTTGCACTTTTTAACCAACAATCTTTGATTAGCTTCCACATTTCAAGCTGTGACCTATTCACAGCAAGGGAGGTGTACGTTTCGGGCGGGTGTAAAGTCCCTGCAATTTCCCGGGCGCGGCTGACAGCGAGCTGAGCGATCGCGACGTGCAAATTACGACGGGCGCCGCGCGCGACACGCAACGTGCCGTTTACACCCAACGATACGATACTTACTAAACGACGTCGTTGCACGTCGCACAGCTTCTATAGGCGTCGAGTATAACGCACCTGCTTGTGGAGCTGGCGGCGCGCAGGCCAGCCCACGCACCCAGCAGCGAGATCCGCTTCACTAGCTGCCGACTAACATACGTGCGCAGCACGAGACACGCGCACGCACGATACACACGTACGCAAGACCTAAGGCCCACTTGCGCTAGCCCGGATTAGCTAACCTGCACTGGCGCAAGTTGACCTTCCGAATTAGCTAATCCGGAGTTGTGCAAGTGGGCCTAGTACTTACATGTGAAAATCCCATATATTGATATTAAAACATGCATTACTGCTATAGTAAGTATATTAAAAGGGTATGCGCTATTTTCAATGTACGGCGTTTTCCAAATGTATTTTTTTTTAAAATTACGTTAGATATCAAGCATTCTCCTTTTTTTATCCCGGAGGCATGTGTAAACTACGCAATAATAGTTTGAGAACAAGGTAATAATTTTAGTACTTCAACAGTTTTTGTTTCTGACGTTTACGCGAATAGTCGAACTCATTTAATAACAACATTTTACGGACAACTTCGCGATTTATTAACAATTTATTTAAAACCGGACGTTTCGATCACTTAACATCGTCTGTGGTCACAGGCAGACCAAGGTGTTATATGTCATCACAAAGTTTTTAAAAAGTAATAGTAGTTTAATAAGTTTTCAGAACGTTGGTTTAAAATTAAAGGACTTGTCCTCTTTTTGTATAGAGGCTGGTTTTTTATTCTAAGATATCACCAACCACTAATAAACCTATATTTATCTTTAAGCTACAACAATATGAAACACGTAACCGTAGAAATCAGAATTTTAAACGCCTTCATTATTGAGGAAAAATATGTTTTGTAACAGCCATCATCAATGGATGATGGCTGTTACAAAACATATTTTTCCTCAAGTGATCAATGGATCACTTACTTCAATGTAAACTTCAATATTTCCTGGCTGTATGGCTATGTACCATTGCCTTTCCACTGGTGGATAAATACTACTTGGTACTACCACAGATTATATAATAGGTACTACTGTCAATGGAATGTTAGGCGTTTGTCAAGGTGGGATTTTAAGTCCACTTCTATTTATTTTATACATCCATCAACTAAATATAATACTTGGTCCTCATGTGAGTAATCTTCAGTATGCAGATGATTTGGTTGTTTACTATGCAGGGTCTAATTCACATATGATTGAAGAAAAAATTAATCTTGCCTTGAGCAATTTGAAAACATACTTTGATTACTTGAATTTAGAGGTCAATTTAAATAAAACAAAAATGGTGGTTTTTAGTAAAACCAGAACAATACAAGCAAACATTATCTATGATAATAATTTATTACCTGCCGTAAAGGAAGTGAAATTTCTTGGTGTAACTTTTACTAGCAATCTGTCTTGGAATAAACATGTTTCTGATATACCTGATAGAGCTGTTCGAGCCTATAATATTCTTAGATCCCTAGCAGGAACAACCTGGGGTGCAGATCCTAAAATTTTGTTGATATTATACAAGTCCATTGTTCGCTCACATTTTGAATATAGTTACCCCTGTTTCGCTTCAAATGCTAAGCTTGTAAAGAAGCTAGAAATTCTGCAAAATAAGAATTTAAGATTAGTAACTGGAGCCATGAAAACCACCCCTATTAATTCTTTAGAAATGAAATGTAATATCTTTCCACTCACATTAAGATTTAAACTTCTTATGTATAGATATATTGTAAAACTTTTTTCCATATCTCACAACTCTCTTTTAAACAAAATTAGATTCTTTCGGTCAACACTGCTTTCCATCAATCATAATAAATGCCCATTTATTCTGTTAAATTTTGCAATAAGTGAAGCATACATAGAAGAACACAATTTATACAGAGCAAAAAACAAATGGGCTTGCTATGAAGGAACATATGAAAGTAAGTTTTGCGATATGAACATTTTTATTAATAACAGTATAAAAAATAAAGAAGAAGCATACGAACACTTCTCTAAATGGCCTCAACCTCAATACGATTACATTTATACAGATGGTTCTAAAACAGATAAAGGAGTTGCATTGGCTTTTTATCACAGCAATATCAAAACTGGTCATGGATTCTGTTTACCCATTACTTTTATTATATACACTGCAGAAGCATGTGCAATTCTCAGCGCTCTGCAGTATATTCGTGATGATGTTTGTGCAAGACCCCATAAACAATGGCTTATTTTAAGTGACAGTATGTCTGTACTGGAAGCCTTACGACACCACTCACTAGACAATAAAACTAACTATATTATTTACAAAATAAAAGAGCTATGGACAGAATTGAGCAGTAAACGTGGGATAGAAATTATTTTAACATGGACACCGGCGCATAAGAGCGTGACAGGTGACGTAATGAAAATGCCGACTTTCTTGCCAGAACAGTAAATGAACTGGGTGACCAAGTAAGAAATATTGACATTCCGTGGCAAGATTTAGTTCCTGATTTATGCAACAAAGTAACTCAAGAATGTATGGAAGATTGGCATCGTACTATTCAACATAAAGGAGCGTGGTATGCTGGAATTAATCAAAAAATAATGAAAAAGCCCTGGTTTGTCAGAAGCAGTACGTTTCACAGCAGAAGATTCTACACTCAAATATGTCGTTTAAGATTTGGCCATTGCAGATTTAATGCTCATTTGCACCGCATGAGGATAAAAGACTCCGCTATATGCCCTGAATGCTCTCTTAATGCAGACCACACATTGCATCATATACTATTTGATTGATCAATTGCAAAACATATATCAGACAATCCCGCCATCCCTTCAAGAACTTTTAAAAACGCCTCAGACTTTTAAACCCATTTTTGATATCATCACATCCACCGTTGGAGATCTCTGAAAAACAAATCAAGACTAGAAAATATGAAGATTTGGCTTTACAGCCTTTTATACTCTGCACTACTACTACCTTTGAAAAATGAGACTATTCAAGATCTGGCTGTATGGCTATGTACCATTGCCTTTCCCCTGGTGGATAAATACTACTACTACTGTCAATGGAATGTCAATTTTGCTGTCAATTTTTTTAATGCGTTAATTGATATAGGCGAAGGTGCGGTTTCTGTACAGACAAAGAAAAAAATTAATTTCAATTTTTCTCTAAATCGGAGGCCTTAAAAAATATATTTATTATGCAGAAAGGCTAGTTTTTGTGAACTCTTCAATATAATATTTAGTTTATTCTGGTTAGAAATATTGACGAATAAAAAGCCATTAATGGACAAGTCCTTTTATGGATTAAAATTTAAGTCATCCGTAAAATTGTGTTACTGCAAAATATTGCTTTTTAATTATATTTGGTAATTTCGTTGTATTCGTCATGGTAAGTCGTTTGACAGGTGTCCAGTTGGCTTGGTCGAGTAGTACCTTCAGGTTTTACATTCCTTTAACTGTAAGTAATAATATAACAGTCAAAAACGAAGTCGTGACTTGCAAACCGTCTTTCTCCTTGTGGGCTGTGGGTGAAGTCGGCTTAGAAAGTGTCACTGTCGCTACAGTTATTCTAATGTTTATTAAATTGCATGAAATATTTTCTTTTGACGCCCGGGTGTGTGTCTTTGATAAAGTTTAACAACCGGTGCGTGTGAGGCATAGGCACCGAAGAACTTGTTGTATCTAATTTGAGTAGCTCTGGTCAAGTCAATGTAAAACTTTAGTTGTGAATTTGTTTGTAAGTATTTAAGAATGGGTTTTGAGATAGTAGATGCCTAGGTTGCCGGAAAAATACTCCTTTTAATAATGCAATGTTCCTTTGACTGTGTGAGTCTTGTATGCCTAGCAGTGTTTAGTTTTAAGACGTTTATTAATAAAATGGGGTGAAACAGCTGAGTAGGGCAGCATTTTTTTTTAAGTAAAGATATTAGGCAGGTACGCATGTTGTTTTATATGAATGTGTGTATTTGAGATTACCTCTCACGCTACGTATTTTTTATCACAAAAACAACTTTTTTTGTGGTTTTCGTTCTACATATCCAACATAAAATGGAATTAAATAGTTTTGCATGTACTTCCATTGTAATCAACCGCATACTTATTTGGTTGAGCATAGGTGTGTAACGATCGCATAAACACATAGATCGCCTTCGTGAATCTAAATCAATTTTATTGATCCACTCGCAACACCAACAAGTTAAGTTATTAAAGTACGACCAGCTTAGGCAGACCTCTATCAGGTACACCATGTAGAAAAATGTGGTTCTGCTGGTTTTAACAGTATTGTTTCAGCTAAGTTCATTGTGAGTATTATATATTCACATATTTATCATAGTTAGTTTGTAGGTTGTTCGCTCGAATAGACCGCACGGAGGTAGACAAATGATGATGATTCCAAATAACAATTCCTATTTTAATGAATAGAGGTTTTTTAAGCAGGTAAGTCGCTTAGAGAACTAAAACTGCAATAGGCATATCTAGGACAGGTCTACTCACACCAGGGGTGCATATGTCTAAGTTAAGGTTATATTATCGAGAAAATACTGTGTGAATCGTAGGTAAACTGCTTTCAAGTTGTAAGTACCTAACTGAAAATAAAGTTAGCCTATATAGCCTATAGGGGGAATATGACCGTCAATATCTACAACATTTACTATGGGACCATGGTCTAAATCTCTAAAAATAAACTGATGCTCCATACAAATAATTCTGTTTTTTTTTTTACAATTTCAGTGTTGACTTCATAGTAAAAGTTGTAGGTGTTGATGGTCATGTTCAGCCCCTTAAAGAATAAGACTGCTTACACTAACACCCTGTAGATCCCACTACTGGGCAAAGGCCTCACCTCAACTATGAGGAGGTGCAAGCCATACTCCACCACGCGGGCTCAGTGCTAATTGGTAGAACTAGTAGGTAATTATTTATTTTTTGCTATGGCTGTATGTACTCGTAGGTCTATGCAGCAGACCTCTAGTGAATAATGATTCTTTCTGAGACTTTATGCTACGGTAGCATCTTTATTTACCTAATATTATTTAAATAACAATCATTGTTCTATGTAAGAGGTGATCCTGAAGCTTTTCAATTGAAAAGCTTCAGTTATGAAAGCAGAAAATTAGTAATAGTTGAAGACTACACATAAAAATCTACACCTATTACATTTCTATTTATAGATTTTGTTCGTTAATTATACAACGAAATCAGATAATACGAATGAGAAATTCTTCGCCAAAAGCAAATCAGTAAGGGTCCAGATCTTTAAAAATCAAAGACCGCGTCGTAAAGCTCTCGACAAACTGGCAGGCTGTCCCAACCTGGTTTGTATGATAATTTTAAAATCGGTCTCGCCGATGAAAAATTGATTTCGACTGATACGCTTTTGATTATACGGTCGACGGTGGTTACATACAATTATTGCCACAGAGCGGTGTCTTGAAATGGTTTGAAACATTCGGAGGATCGCTTACGGGTCACTTATGGTTGTGTTAGAGTTAATAAACCAATTTTTGGGGCTCAAAAGTTTTTCTAGCCAAGAAGGCGATTGTTGACGCGTTGCTATTAGATTTAAGTTAGTATTGTGATGCGGTGTGGTAAGTGAAACGAATAGGCGTGTAGGATTGTTAATGTAAAGCTGGTGCTTGCTTATCACGAGTGAATTAGGTTTACTTTACTTTGCTTTTTGGATAAATCCCCATCGCCGATTTACATTTCAGTGCGGTTGCTTTTATATTAGGTTTGTAAAAAAATGTGATGCTAAAGGTATAACCGCACTAGGCGGAACTGCACCACAGCGATGAGCGACTCGACGCGTCAAAATATTCTTTACTCGTATATGAAATTGTTGCCACGCACTTTTGCTTCAGGGTAGTTCCACCGCCACTGCGACTTGTCTCATACAATTTCATATAAAGAATATTTTAACGCGTCGTGACGCCGAGCGCTTAAGAAATGCATACAAGCTCGTAGGATCTACATTACTGTAGCAATCATTTTGGAACTTATATATATGACAGCTTTTGATTAGTGAGCATATTTATATGATAACCAAGCAGAGGCACATAAATCCTGTTCTCCATTTCCTATTTTCACTCTCTTAACCGTTAATATGCTTGTTACGGTACCGGTCACGATATTCCTTCGCATTAGGTTGCTATTATCCGTGGCTAATTTGCCTCAAATTCAAAACGTTTATGCGTTTATCTGCGGGGTCCGATTCTGAAGCTATAAATCATAGCAGTATTAACAAGCGGCTTGCGGAATCAGATCTGAGAGGTTACGCGGTTGCGAGCCGTGAAATTATGGCGTACTTCAGATATTATTTAGGATTATTATCGCAAAGAAACAATTGCCAGCCTAAATGAGTACGAAACGAGATTAGTTTTAATTTTCACTGATTTTCTGCTGTAGTAAGTATCCAAGTATAGGTTAGACTGAGGGTGAGACACATTTTTCCAACTTGATTTGATTGACGTTACAATAGTACTACTTACCTATTAGAACTTTTATGACATTACGCCCATGCAGACATGGTATTATTTTAGATAACTGATATGTAGGTATGTGATAATTAGGTAGGTATTTGTATTTTAAATAATTGACGTGTGTGGTAGGCACAGGCTTAACTAAACGCTATGAAAGTTTTTAATTAAGTAAGGTTGTGTGTATGGTTTGTGTTCAGCTATGCTGATAAAAAACAACGTTCGGGTCTACTTTTTGGTTATTGATATTTTTAATTTTTATTAGTTATTTTCATAATGCTCAAGGGTGTCCAAAATTTTAAAATATTTGTTTTTTTTCTATGCCATAAGATACCTACTCTTTATCGCACTCTACACACAGATGACATTTAAAATATTCATAGTGAAATGTCCATTTCAGGCGGACCAAATGTTTGAAGCAATTTCTTTCAGAAAACCGTCGGACCGATGAAAACTATATAATTAATTGATGAAGTATTGGGTGGGCAGGTAAGTATATTTGGTGCATTATTTCTAGCATTGTTTCGGTCATGGCATAGTAAATCTGAACCCGCAGTCGAGCCTCGTCCCTGGAGGAGATGGCTAGACAAGGTTTTGAGTAAGTGCAGCATTATATCAATGTAACAACGAGATGGTTTATACCATAGTGAAATAAATCGGGCCGTCTTTTATTTTATTCTTAAGTACTTCGTAGCTCACGAATTTGTTGCACCTTTTATTTACAATTTATACATTTTAAAGCTTAATATATAATATACTTATTTATCATGTGACGTAAAATAAAACTCGATGGTGATGACCTTTTTATTTGAAACTATCGGATCCTTGCGACTTCGTCTGCACAAAAAGCAGATTTCCCATATAAAACTGTTTCCCTCCCTTTCTTCTTCTATGAATAAAAAAATTCGATTTGTTTATAAATTTCTAGCAGTTCCCCGTGACTTCGTCCGCGCCAAAAGTCAGATTTTCCATACAAACTTTTATCCCCCATTTCACCCCTCTGTTGTTATAATCGCGACAAAAAGAAGCCTATATGTCCGTCCCAGGGTCTCAAAATATATCTGTACTAAATTTAATTTGAATCGGTTCAGTAGTTTAGGTGTGATTGAGCTACACAGACAGAGTTATCGGATTTATAAATTTAAAAAAAAATAGGATTTTGCTATTCAGGGAGGAGACAAATCTGAAAACGATCATGAAATTTGGTCAGCTTTGGACCGTGATCCAGGATACGGCAGATAAATAAAAGCAGGTAATTACAGAAGGGCGACTGTCGTCTGACCTTCCTGACCAGTTTGGATCACGGTTACAGACCTCAGTCGTCTGAATGTGTAGGTTTCCTCACGATGTTTTACTCACCGTCAGAGCATTGGTTAGTGTAACAACTGATAGGTACTTTTAGAAAAAGTCATTGGTACATAGGGGCACGTGGGATCGTACCCGGGTACCTCCCGTATGAGAGACAAGCCGCTAGCCAGTACACCACAAACGCTCCAGTAGTGATGCAGTGATGTAGGTTCTGAGCTCTGAGCCAATTAAAACTAGATAAAATCCAAGAAACACTCGGCTTAAATTGTTCAACTTTCAGCACGCTCGTGACTTAAATTCTCAGCTATGGAGCTTTTATATAATAGAATACAAATGAAATTCGTGCGAGCCAAGAAAACTGTGCCCTCCAATTATAACAGTTCTAACAGGAAATTAAATATTCCATGGAAAACGAACGATAATGGCCAAGGAAATTGTTTCGGCGTAGTTATACTGAAGGAAATTATTTCAACGCGTTAAGAAAATTGTGCGCTTGTAATGAGGTGTGTGCGCAATTTTTTTCCCCATCAACTTG
Source organism: Pyrausta nigrata (assembly GCA_949316185.1). Classification (NCBI taxonomy): domain Eukaryota; kingdom Metazoa; phylum Arthropoda; class Insecta; order Lepidoptera; family Crambidae; genus Pyrausta; species Pyrausta nigrata. The sequence goes on from OX438943.1 coordinate 5,407,368, forward strand.
GAGCATTTTTATGAAAATTTATTTAACAGCACTACCTAATGTACATTTTTTAGTCGTTACTAGGTACCTATTTAATCTCTAATCTACTAATTTTATACGCAGTACCTAGGCATTGGGGACAATGTTTAGTTTCCTCGCTTATAAACCTATGTAGAACATGCATGAATTCCATTATGTAGATATTATTATTGTATTATGCTTCTTTTGCTGATAAGAACTTGGGGCCACGTTCCTACCGTACGAGTATATACCTAAATTTGACAAATATTACAACCTGCATTTACTTACTGCGAGTAACCTTCTCTCTCTTTAGTCGTTTCCTCTTGTCTGAAGATCGTGGTCAGCATCAAGGTAAGGTCAGCAAATCTCGTGCTGATGATTTTTGCCTCCACCGGTTTCTGTCCAGCGCGCTTTTTACAACCTCGTAAAATTTGGAGGATCTCGTAGAATGAGTAACCTACAAGCTATCAATGCTCACAAAAACGTACAATAATAAGTCTTATCAACCTTTTCTCGTGCCTTCTAATAGTTACCTAGTTCTTGTATTTCTTTATAAAATTATAATAGAGTCATTAAATTCGTTCGACGAAAAGTCGACATTTTTCACTCGGCGGTGACTAACTGCCGATCGCCACGACACGTAATGAATTTAAGAACGTTGTACTTTACGCTGTTTTCAAATACGGGGCCGCCACGGTTATGCACTGTTTTTTTTTTCAGTTTTAGAGTAACCTACACTAGAAGTATTACTCATTACACAATCAAAACTTGAACATGGTACAACCTTCAATTGACACTTTCCGACCGCTTATCTGAAACGTCGCCTGAGAACGAGCTGCGCGGTGCGAGCGGCGGGCACTTGTTAATTGATTTGGTAATTTGAATTTAGACATTAGATTTCGATATTTGCTATGGTGGGTTTAGTCACATTCACCCTGTATAACATTGATTAAATTAGTACTTACTTCAATTAGTACTTTTGGGGCATTCTACGCGAAGCGGACAGCTAAAAAAAGTTAATGTTTCCGATTTCAGTAATATTTGAGTATATTTTACCTATACTCCTTGATACGTGTACCAAATATTTTTGTAATACAGTGCTAGTTAGAGAGTTAAGGAACTTTGAAATTTTGACCAACGAATGGGCATGCAGTACTTCAGCGCCGATTACTAAGTCATAAGATGATAGATATAAGTAATTAAACTAATGTATTTATTACTTCATTTAATGAGGTTTTTAACTGAATTTTCGGATACGAAAAAAGTTTATTAAATCTTTCAAGCCGCGATAGGGCGGGGCGACTCTACCTATTTCGGAGTCGGTGGCGTAGTGGCTAGCGGGTTTGCCTCTGATGCGGAAGGTATCGGGTTCGATTTAAATAAAATAAAAACATTTATTATTCAGACAACAAGATCCAGAGTGTTAGTAACAATAGCTTATATCCTATGTTAGTACAATTCAGAAAACACAGTTAGTCGCAATAGATTTTATGTGCCGCTATGTACCAATGACTTATTCGAGTTATGAAAACATCGCAAGGAAACCTGCTCAGTCGCCTGAATGATTAATTGTGTAATGATGATCCAAGCTAATGGCTCCCCTGGTTCCCCTGTTAACAGGGTCGCGGAGTTCAGACGGCAGTCTCTCCTCTGTAATTAGCCGATTTGCCATATCCTGGATCATGGAACAAAGCGGACCCTGGGTGCTCGTGCGCGCTAGTGCACAACCAGGATAACGCTAAGATCATTATTGTATTTTATACTGTAAATCTGTTGATATATATTGATCATTTTATTGATACGATTAGTTTGTGCTCCTTTTAATAGGTAGCTAGAAAACCAAGGCAGACTAATTGTAAAGAGGATAGTAGACCTCTAATGCTAAAACAAGAACGTTGCTTTGTGTTACATAAAGGAAATTATTTGAACTGGTGAAAATGATACAAGAAGTTATGCACAAATAAAATAAAATTCCTTAAAATACATTATTTACAATCGAAATAATACTAATACTGCCACATAAGAAAGATTTGCCATGTACCAAGCAAGTGACCTATCACGGTTAGACTATAAATATGTAATCTGTGATCTTTGAAGATAAACATGAACGAACGACAATTTGTTATTTGTGAGAATTTAAACTTGACTCTAATCGTAGAAAATGAAACTATTATTACACCTTGATAACATTTTAAAGGGTTATAAATAGTAAATACTGACTGTCTTGTAGGTCTAGTGGGTAATACCTACATACACTGGCCTAGGTAAGAATCCCAGGGATGGCTAAATATTATTCCTGGGTATCTCTATCTTGAAATTACTCAAAAACAGCGAATCAGGAAGTTGTTACATACTTTTGCGCAAATAGCGTATCCGTTGTTCCAGTGCCTAATCTATCTCCAGTCGTTTGATGGCCATCTCTGGTTCATAAGAGTGAAAAAACTGAGTTCGTTCTATTTGAGGAGCTGATCTTTTATAGCTTTTTTCACACAGTGTTATATTTTATTTTTATAAGAAACCAAAAATTCGCACACGGGCAGGTCGTGGGTTCAAAAAGAACAGATTTTTGGTCAGAAACAAGAACATAAATCCATCTGACTGTCGTCCGGTTCTTCAGACGTTAATCTACCATCTTATATCTGCCATCATATCCACTAATCTATTCTCCGTCACGGGGGCCAATCGCACAAACGACTATTTCATTTCTTCTAATGCTTCTCTTCGTGTTTCTAAATCAGATAAGGGTACATAGCAGTAGAAAGTTGAAAGGGCCGATCCTGCAATTATAAAGGAATTAGCCCAAAAATTGCGCCCACAATGGCCACAAATTGATATAATAAAATGTAGTATGGTTAGCGCTAGGCGCGGGCAGTAGGGGTGGCAAGTGCCAATAAATACTTTTAATATAATACTACTTTTTATGTACCGTGAAGGCGGGTTACTTTAGCCCTAGGGGATAAGTTTAGCCTAAAACATTGAATTTGCCGCCACTCCTTTTTGCGTAGTTTATTCCATGAGGTTTCTATTACAAATTATTGGGTTAAAGTCTTCATGTAAATGCTTTTTTGCCAACATTGAGTCGCGTTCTGACTGTCAGTTAAAACTGAAGTAGAGACCGTACTAGTTGCGCGAAATTCACAACTGCAGACTTTTAGTGTTGAATGGTAAGTTATTTATTTATTATAACTACTGAATGTTATCAACTGTTTAATTTCACACGTAAGGGTTTGTTAAATAGATAGGTTCCCTGATGTATGCTCTACATTAACTACATACACATGCTTCACATACTTTTAAAATGGAGGATAAAAGGGAAAGAAAATGATTTGCGACAAAGTACCCCGTCTCTTAACATTGAGTTTGGCCCAATTTTATAAAAAACGCTTGTAGTTAGTTTTTCGTTAGTTTTTTTTTATTGTTAGTTGTAGTGTGTATTCATATGACACTGAAAAAAATGAATTAAATCTCTATTTTATCTTCCATTACAGATTTTTTCAATCCAGAAAATAAAAATGGCCAAATTACGGGTTAAAGTAACCCGCCTTTACCGGTAGGTACCTGTCCGCTGAACGCCTGACTTTACCCAAGCAGTTCTAGACTTTACGCAAAATAAAAATAAAACACTAGTTTACCTCACTTGTATAAACCTAAAGGTGGTAGCCCTAACGGCCAAGGTAAGGTGTCGCTCAATAATTAAGTGATTACGTTGGGAACGCGTGTCGGTGCGATTTGTATCACTGTTGCCATTAGCTTGGAAAATGCTTACCTTATCCACACTCACCTTTATTTCCTGAAGCACAAAGTTCCTTTTTCAATGAGAAAAATATGTGGATTAACAACGTGAATGGTAAAAAGTGGAAAAGTGAACAAATGTTGCTTTTGCTTCTAAAAACATAGGTTTGAACGAGAAGTGACCACGTAATCCGTTTATTGACTATAAAAGTAATGTTTTACACCATCAATTTGTTTTGAATACCTATTTGCTTACGTTTTGATTGATCTGTAGATGTAAAAGAGTTTTATATTATTTTATATGAAAGTTATAAATGAACTACAATCTATCAAAAAGTAAAAATACTTACATTTCTTAATCGTTACGTTTATTACGATTATAATTAGTTACGTTTCTAAATCGTTAGTGTTATATTAAAAAGTAAAATAAAATTTTTTCGCAAAAAAAGTGAATCCCTTTTATTTCACTTGTGCATACATTCAATCAAGGGCAGTGTTTAATCAAGTTATTCGTATATGATTTCTATTGAGAACTATGGGAACTCCAGGACTTGAATACACAATTAAACATCTAGACTAAACAACATTCCTTTCAGGAAAGGTGTAGTCATGGTAATTAGTTTTCCGTTCTTACTTCCAAATTACCTCTTATTACTTACCTACGTACCCCGAAACCGTATATCTTCCTATCATTATTCAGACGTGAACTAATTGCTTTACAGGCGAAAGATTAAGCCGCGATAGCTTTAAATGAAAACGAGCCGAATTGATTCATTTGGAAATGAATGACTTCATTAGCATACTCCGTAATTAGTTTGTTATTCGTTGCGCCGTTATGCCTTTGCTTTATCCATTTGTGTTCAAAGAATATGAGAAATGAAACAAAATGTAGATTTGTAGTTTTCTTTTTCAGTTAACGAACATTTTAAATCTATAATACCTACTTGCATTATAGTTTTCTTTACAGCCAGTTATTTAAAAAAAAACTGCCCATAGATTTGCCAGATTTAAAAAAAAAATTGGATCGAAACATTTGATTATAATGTAAAATCTCTCTTTCTTCCTGGCTATATATCCCACATTGTGGTGGGGTCAGCTTTCTTTATTTTTCTCCACCACTTCGCCCTGTCCTCGACATCTTCGGTGGATCTTTAGAATAATTATTCTAAGAGTGGATCATCTCATATCGTTTAGGACTACATCTCTCCATCTTTTTTTGTATAAAACGTAAAATAGCTATTTTTTTAAAACTTTTTTCCCAAAAGGTTTTTATATTTGTTTAATAAGGTCTCTACTCTTATACAGAATCGTATATTTGATGGCTTATTTAAATAATATGTCGTTGGGTGTAAAATGTGATGGAAAAACGTCGCTTGTTATCTGTCACGCTGAGACCATAAATATGTCAAAAAGTGGATGTTTAAAATGTCACCACGCGAGTTATTTATGATTTCGCGTCAAAATTGATGTAGGTTTTATACATTTTACACGAAAGGTGTGAGTTTTTTTTAATGCTTTTGCAATATTTAAGATTATAATAACTTTAGATTTTCTGGCTACGCTAAAAGCAATTCAAAACATATTATTCACATATTCTACTTATTACCGGGCAATGGGCATAATTATTTACTGTAAAATATTCTTTGCCAGTCTTGAACATTGGGTTCACTACATTCCGTATTTACTTACGAATGGCTTGATTATTTATTTTATGCTCTATGGGCTTACTGTATCGCTGGCATGGGAATTAATAATTTAATTGCGCCTCCATAGGCACCAATTTGGACGAAATTAATGGAAATATGTCGGTGGCTACGTAAGTAATTGTATTATTAAGTTACACAAAATATTCGGTTCTCATTGTTTAATTTGCTACAATTATGAGATTTAATCGCAATGGCTGTGAGAATTCAAATACTAGATGTTTATTACGCAGATACTTATCACAAGTGTATGCATAATTTTGAACAACATACCATTAGGTATTTTTAATTCCTATACAAATAAAATAGAAACGAATGTCCTCATTGTAAAACCTAATTCTGCACCGTCTGATGTAAACCACTATAAGATAAAAGCCGTCACTAAAAAATAAAAATAAAACAACATAAGCAACTGTCAAACTACTAAGAAACTTTCTTTGCGAAGTTGAAAATCAACATCACAAATTACAATCTGTGATATTAGAAAATACACATCAAAAGTTATAAATAATATAATATACAATGTAATTATTTTTATAACTTAAGCAATTATTTTGCAAGTTTTTACGAAATCAAAGTGATTTTTGTGATTAATTTTTGTGAGCGGAATTCACTTTGATTTAATATACAATGTGTAAGGAAGAACAGTCGGCATTCAGGCAGAATTAAGAAAGGCGACATAAACGAACAAAGATATTTTTTTTTGTGAAATCTAATATTTTCATGATAATAATAAAAACTTAGCTTTCCTGTGACAATAGTTAAGATTACCTTTATTTATGACAATCCTTAAGATTTTCTCGCATGGAGGAATTTGAGCGAAGCTGAAAATACGATAGAGTATTTAGAGAGACGAAAAACAATTTAAAAAAGATACCACTAAAAGAAACTTGTGTGCATATTTTAACACGCTTTTATAAAACTAATTTAACCATCTTCTAAAGATCGTAGCGTTATGAAAATTGGCAGTTGTATGTGATTTAATGACAATACAATAACATTGTACTGTCGAGCTGATCTGATGATGGAGCCGGAAGATATGAACTGGAACTTCATGATAGATGATCGTATTATAGCCGTGTTTTGACTTGTTAGAAAGGTCTTGTAATGAACTTTGACTACGAAATGAACTTTGACCACTATCAAGCTGATCTGATGATGGAGCCGGAAGATTAATTAAAATTAATATTTAAAATAAATTACTATTTAAAATAAATGTTTAAAATATGCCATTAGCAAAGACTAAAAAGTAAATAAAATAAATTAATAGTTTAAAAAATACGCTTTTATAGGTGCACGTAAAAGTCAAAAATAAATTACGGATCGTTCAAGTTTATTTTTCTGGGCTGAAGTGTAAACTATGTGCTTTTAACTATAATATTTAATTGTAAAAGCGTGGGGCGTTGGAGCAGGAAAGACTTTCTTGTAAACAAATAAACGAACAAGAACTCTACATTTTGCCACTGTTGACTGGTACTTTGAACAGCCTGTTTAATGTAGAGCCTCCTCCTAGTCGTGCTGCAACTCTAGTTAGAGGGCCGACCTCCGTCACCTGCTTCCCGAAACATGGCTTAACTTGATTTCTCAGCAAGGTATACAAAAAATCTTTCCTGTTACACTTGTTACACTTCACACCTGTTTACACTTCTGCCCAGAAATAGAGACAATTTGAGCGATCCGTAATTTATTTTTGACTTTTACGTGCACCTATAAAAGCGTGTTTTTTAAGGTTTTTTAAACTATTAATTTTGTTGCTCCTGACTGCCATACAACAAAATTAGGAATCTTGTCATCTTGGGTTGAGGTTGAAATGACCACTGTGAATATATAAGATCTGAAAGCGTTACATGACATTACTTAAGCGGAAAAACTCAATTTATGATGATACATTTCATAAGCGCCAATCCAAGACGCCGCCAGTCCTATAGGTCAGCTAAGTAAGGTAGATAGTGTTACTTATAAGAGCACTTTCACACAGATACTTACCATACCAATATAACCATAGTGCTTAAATTTAATCCCAAAACCCTTACTTATTTATTTCCAAATTGATGCTGTCTGAAGGCCTCTGGAAAATAAATATATTCAAAAAATATGGTACTATGTCATTGTGAGGTCTTAAATAAATAACACTTTTTTACTTTCTTTCAAAACGTGCTCACTAACTTACTCCAGACTTCTGTCTGTCTGTTCATCCAGTATGTACTAAATCACGTCCATCCATGGCATTATCCCACAAATGTAAAGATCCTTACTCATAATTTCTTGAGGCCAAAGTAGTGATTGCGCTGTATTCAAAATTTCATACCCCAGTGGAAACATACCCTATGCAAAGAGTTATGATGATTTCATGAGCGCATTAGTGCAGCTAAGTGCAGCGGTTAGTGTACACCGCCTCTAATATCGTAAACAAATGGGTCATAATAACAGAAATCGCTAACGATCGGCGTGTCTCAGATAACCTCTAGGGCTGTCTCTGAGTTGTTGCAATTGTTTAGGTCCTACCTATATCAAGCACTAAACTATGAAGAGTTATTCCCAAATGTATGTGCCGGAAAATTATGTAATTCGAAATTCTGGTTCTCAATTTTTTTTAATGATTCAACACTAAAGAAGAACGGCAGAGTGCTTTGAAGCTCAGCCCCAAATGCTGGCATGCTTTAGTCTTTGGTAAAAAGCCTAAACCTGTATAGAGGAAAAAATAATATCACTGACATTGAACGACATTTTATTTGACGCATTATGCCGGACTGACATTTAAACAATGTATGATCCAGTCATTCATCCAGTCAAAACATTATACTTCATGTTTGTCTGACAAGTCAAAGTTCACGTCGTTCGTTTTGATTTTGCATCAAGTTTAGTTGTTAATAATTTAATGTACATTCTGAAAATATTTTAAAATGCTTTTTAAATTACCATAAGAGTGGTTCTCCGGAAAGCATTCTCCACGTCACCTTCGTGGCGATTTTTAGTTTAAGTTTTTTGGAAAATAGAAAAATACTACACTAAAGATGGCCTGAAATTATATTTAATTCTGTTGGAATGAAACAAATCGGTTTGTTATTTATTCCGGTATTTCATTTTGAAATTTTGGTACCCACGAAAGTTATGAAACGTATTTTTCACACTGACATTATATTTTATTACATAAAAATATTTAAATAAAACCTATATAATTAAAAGTATACTTGCTTTTACGAAAATTAATAGTTTTTTTTTATAGAACAGAGCATAAAAAGCATTAATAATTAAATCTCTTAACCTTTCATACAGTAAATAGTTCCGCTTTGACGACGAAGTAAGGTTTATTTTTGTTAGCTTATGTACTAAATGCTTTTGCACATATGTATATCGATAACATAATCTGACGCAGGACGTCCACTGATAAACATATGCCTACCTCAAAGACTTTCAACGTGACCGGCTACAAGCGGCCTGTATCCAGTGCGATCTTGCGACCTTTTCAGGGTCGTCTGTCAATCTTGCTGGTGGACGCCCTACGCTACGTCCTTGGCCAAATGGTATCTAATCAATAACCTTTCTGCACTGTGCCCTGCCCATTGCCACTTGAGCTTAGTGATCTACAGGGCTATGTTTCTTACTGTAACCTTAGTTCGTCTATGTACCTCTTCAATTCGATCCAGTGGACAAACACCGAACATAGCTCGTTGTTCGTCCTTAAACTTTTTTATAACGCCTATTGTAAGAGAAAATGTTTCGGATTGGTTGTAGGTGTTCGTTTTCAAGCACTGAAGTATTTGGGTCATAATGCCCTCGAGAGCAGCTCTGCAAACAACTCCAGGGGGAAGCGGTGAATGCACTGCTAGACCTTATATCACTACATATACAGGTACAAAAGGAAGCCAAGCAGTGTATATACAGAATATGCACCCACACAAAAACCAGATGGACCTCTCAGACACTAACAAAACTTAAGGAAGCAGTCCTTAAACACATATCCTTTAGCATGCCCAGCGACGACATGCACACAGAATACAACTTCCACAAGATGTATTCAGTAAACATTCCGTCAAGGGACAAATGGCTAGAGGGCCAAATAATCTTCAAAGAAGGAAGTCACGTCTGGTATACAGATGGATCCAAGAAAGGATCTGATGTAGGGTGTGGGGTATACGGAGAGAGGCCCAAGCTCAAGGTTAGCGTTAACCTGGGCACGGAGTCCTCTATCTTCCAAGCCGAAGTCTTTGCAATCAACAAATGCGCGAAGATAAATTTGAAAAGGAGGCTTCGTAACCAACACATCTACATCAACTCGGATAGCCAAGCAGCACTGCTGACTCTAGAATTCTTTGAACTAAACTCAAAACTAGTTCAAACATGGAACAGAAACCTGAATGCCCTGGGTAACTCCAATAAAGTAACACTTACATGGGCGCCAGGGCATTCTAACATATACAGTAAGGAAGTAGCAGACGAGCTCGCCAGAAAAGAAGCCGACGTTCCTCAAATCGGCCCAGAACCGTTCTGTGGTATTACCAAGCAAAGAGCCACTACACTTCTTATTACCCTTTGTAAACAAGAGGCTATTGAGTTGTGGAAGTCCGTATTAGGACAAGAACACTCTAAAGCGCTCATACAAGGGTATAATAACAAAGTATCTAAAGAACTGCTAAAGCTCAAAAGATACAAAACGTGTGCTGTGACCAGAATACTGACGGATGACTGCAAACTCAACAAACACATAACAACCATGAAGTTGACCTCACTCTCCGAAAAACCTGTCAATTCCTGGATTCAACGGGTATAAGTAGTGAGCTATAATCAAAAGGGCTGCCACTATATAGACCAATCACTGGTCGAGCTGGCTTATACTTGGCCCAAAAATTTAAATAATAAATACCCTCACGTAGTTTTTTGGATCCTATCCAGCCAAGGTTCTACCGAAAAAACCACTGGTTCCAAATAAACGTACTCCTGCTGTCTAAAACTGTAGATCACAGCACAGTTTTCGTGTGATGTAATGGTTATGCCAAATCCTTTTTATTCCACATGTGCATACATTCAATCAAGGGCAGTGTTTTATCAAGTTATTCTTATATGAATTCTGTGTAGAACTTTCCTTATTGACGTCGATAAATTGATAAGACAACCATTTATTTAGTTAGTAGAACATCAGGGTTTAATCAATTAGACATATGAACTATGTTTGACTAAAATAGATAAATATAATGAAAAGCCATGCTTATACCTACTCAAACTATCGTTTGTTAATAATTTTGGGAGAAAACGTTCACATGGTTTTTTAAAAACATTTACAGACTGATAGAGAAGTAAATTAAGACTGCATAAATAGACCTTTGTAACCTTACGTGGAGTGAAAGATAACCTTCGTGGTCAAATGTTCACGAAAACCATGCCACAAAAGTTACGAAAATTTTACATTTTCGAAAATTTACTAGTTATTTAATAACAAATTAAAAAACTAAAAAGCGGACGAAGAAATTGAAAAAGGGTTTTATACTGAATATTCAACACTTACATCTAAATCATTATATTGTCTTTAATATTTAACCATGAAGGGTTTCCTCAAAAGGTTGCCAGAAAAAAGTTGATTAATTTGTGTGCCTATATTTCCTGTATCATAGCGATGAGAAAGGCATTTGTCCTCCAATGATGCTGTAATGAAACTAAAGTTTTCGTAGGGCCATTAGGCGTGTCTTAAAGTTAAGGCTCTTTGAAGCTATGGAGCTTTTTATGTCGCGTTCACGAATCTACCACAATCGTGTGACCGAGACAAAATATTTTCTAACACTTTCTGTTTAAACGATATCAATACTGGTTTTTTGAATGATCAATCTTGACTTATTTACAAATTTTTTGACATGTAGTATGTGTAGATAACACAACAGACAATAAGTATATTAGTGGTTGAACTCAACGCGAAGTCGTTGGGACGCGCGGAGAACACCGGTTTTGCTCCCGTTTTTGGCGGTAAAATATTGTTCAAAAAATATCTGTAAGCCCTATTTTATTTTTAAAACTAAATCTGTGTAGATTAATAAATATAGAATCATTTAAAGTTAATTCCAAAGCTGTTTATTGAATGGGTTAGGAATTATGAACGTGTGACCGCCAAAAAACGGCCCTCGGAGAATCACTCATAAAATCATACAAAAGCCCACAAATAAAGTGATATTTATATTTCATGTGTCTCACTTAGTACGGTGTCACCATCTATTGGGTCGATTTATGCCAATCTTCTTTGCACGTGGTGCATTGGATTAAATAGCAAATATTGGTTGCGGTATTGCTGTTAGCTGACTGAGTATTGAGCAAGTTTTTTAGTACTACAAGCATATCTGTGGCAAAATATCTTAAGCATGTGTAGAGTATCTAGTACGTAAGATGAAGGCGTGTATTGTTTATTGAGTGAGTTATGCATTGTATCTTTAACTCTGGGCTTTAGGCTTGATCATCCCTTTATCAATAGGAAACAATTAAGACAATGGCTTAGGTAAATGGTGTATATACACCATATATGTATGTACCATGGTGTATATAACCGGCTAATTTCAGTGGCAATGCAGTTACTATGTCATGAGGCTGGCAGCCCTGAGCATCGCAATAACTCACAGAGATGGATGTATCGCGTGAAAGTTGGAAAGTAACACGGTTTAATCAGCGTTATATTAGGTACTACCAATAATATTATATCTTCAATGATGTTTTCTTGTACTAAGTGGGTATTGAAAGAAAACCACTTCCACTGTTACCAGTTTCTATGGCACTGTAGCGATATCCAGTTGAGGATTAATATAGTAAAATCATTATTTCCTCACGAGTTTTAAGTACCTAGCAGGTGCTTGTAGCGTTTTGTGGCGGTAGCGCTTTGGTAGTGATACCAAAAGTTTAGCAACCATGGGTGACCATTCCGACCATTTAAGTGACGTCTATCACAAGCATCTCCGTGCTTGGGAAGGCACGTTGATCCCGGTCCATGGAGACTTGATAACATGTGACAGTAAGGGTGGTCACTTGCTTTAAACCGGCCTTAGTTACCCCTCCACCAATCCGCACTGAGCGCGTGGTGGAGTATGGCTCATGACCTCCTCATAGTGATTGCGGAGCAGTAGGATATATTTTAAAGGCTGTATCTTAAGTTTAAGTACTTAATAAAATGTAGGCAGTCAATGTCACACAGGAATACCTAATGTAGCGCCATCGAGCACGTAACCTACGTATATAGCTAGGCAAAGTAAATGCGGTTTTTCTATGATACTTATCAGTGATTGGTACTGATATGTAAAACTAAGCTTACCTATATTTTTTATTTGATATTATGAAATTTGAGATATTTTGGTTTTGATTTGATCGTAATAAACTATCTTTAAAGCAGAGTACATCTATAATTTTTAAAATGTAAAGAACTAAGTAATTGAGGGGATTCCTAATTTCAGATTACACTGGCTAGGGAAACCTGTGCGTGACACGAAGAACTAAGTGATTTTTATTGGACAAAATGGAGGCTTTCAGTGCCATCAGATGTCGACGGAATTTTTCTTAAACAAAATTCATAACATTTCATCTATATACGTACGTGCTCGGCGTGTAGCGCTCTGTTGGTAAAATAATTTTCAACCTTCTACGAAAAAACTTACAACCTTACAAGCTTTACACATAACCTTTATTAGTGTAGTTGTGTGTGATTTGAGCTGCAGCATGTGTATGCGCAAGAGTCGTGTCGCCATTACACGCCTCTCAGATGTCAAAGCGGCGCATTTTGCCGTATAATTTGAGCACATTAAAATTATTACACGCCATTCGTTACGGACCGAAATGTTTTCCTTTGTCATTCGCCAAAATTCGCCCCAAGAGTTGGGTTTATTAAATGTTATTAAATAAGGCAGTATTTAAAATGGCATCATGATTGGGGTCAACGGCTTAGTTATTACGTGCTTTTCCAAAGAACCATTTTCATTTTTGTAACATGGATGCTTGCTCCTGTTCCATCATGATGAAACAGGAGCAATACCATTATTCCAAAAATTAGTAGAACGTTGATTGGTAATCTACTTACCTGTATGATGAAGTATCCTCAATAAAAACTCCATTAGAACTTCTTGCTTACTGATTAACCCCTAGACTAGGGGCCTCTAGAGGCTTCTGTCAAAAACCCCTGTCTGTCTATAGCCTACTGGAGGTCGCTTGACAGATACGCGTATTTACCCGCTAAATAATTCAATTAATGATTGTATTCGAATGTCCTTATCCCTTTGCACCTATATCAGTGTGTAAATGATAGTGTGTATTTCTTTATTAAACTCTTAGATGAAAATTATGAGTTTGGGATTACACAGGGTAGAGAATTTTATATTTAATCACTATTGCAATAGGGGAACCTGTAAGGATAGTTTGTAAGTTTTGGTGAAATAAATAAATAAAAAATAAATAAATATTTTATAGTCCAGGACAGTTAAGAAATAAAGTAACTACATATGTGTTTTAAATGTGTTATATTTTGATTCAATAAATTACTCACGTAACATACCTTTTTACATCTTACACAATGTGATAAACAATTTACAAATATCCGTCTATCCTCCGTTCATAAATTAACTTATTTATTTTGTACCTAAATATATTTCGTTCTACAAATGTACAAATAATGATAAAATAAAAATATTTTGTTGACTTGACAGTTTATTTTTGCTAAAGTTTTGTCAGTGTGCACACAATTTAAAAAATCTATTTCTGGCAAACATAAAAATTAAACAATTTTAAAAAAGAATGTGTGTATTCACACGATTTTAGTAAATCTATTGTCATCAATTGAACATAACGTTCTAGCCATTCAAGAACTTGTAATCATACCCGTTATTGAAAAAACTTAGTATCGGATGTAAGCCAGGACTAAACTATTAGCTAGTCAATAGAAAAGCGTTTATCTATTAGGTTAGGACAGGAATGTGTCATTCATTCCTCTGTAGTCGGCTAATATTTAGACCTATTTTAAAACTGGTCTATTTTTTTTTTTGTAATAACACCGATAGCATCAATGGACAGTAAAATAAATCACATCGCGATATAAATAACAAACAGCTTAGCTGATTGATATTTATATAATTGCACTTGAAAAAAGGACCACCAGAGGCGGGAGGTTAGGCAATCGCCCGGTATGCGAGGAACGCGGGTTCGATTCGCGCCTCTGGTGGTCATTTTTTCAAGTGCAATAATATATTTAGATTGCATAGTGAATGCTTATCACTTAAAAACAAAAATTGATTGATATTTACTGAGAAAATGTTTTCCTTTTAAATGGTCTAATAGGGTTTTATCCACATTTTTATTTAAGCCGAAGTTCTCAATGTATTTTTGAAAGCTTCCTGTAAAAATCAAAAACGCCGTTATTACAAAAACTTAGTACCAGTTTTAAACCAGGACTAAGCTATTAGCTAGTAGAAAAGTGTTTCTCTAGCTAATAGCTTAGTTTCTCTAGCTAATGGGTTATGTCACGAATGTGTCATTCATTCCTCATTTGTCGGCTAACATTCAGACCTTGTTTAACCCTAGTCAATTTTTTTTGTATTTAATTAACAAAACAATTCCTGACAAGTCTTAACTTTACATTTATTTAAATATTAAAAGCTTTTTCATCAAAGTAGGTATATATTTTATTACCAAAACAAAATTGGATAGGTAATTACATAAATCTTTGTTACAAGAATACATAATCAAGTTGAAAAAAGTGGTTCTTCGATGAATGTTAGTATATATGTTTGTTACTTCTCCATAACCAAAAAAATATTCCATCTTACACATCAAGATAACATACTGCAAATTGTAATTTGTATGGTAAAACTGACTAACCGACGTCAGAGTGCCTTAGAAGTCTTGGAATTTTTCGGTAAAGAGGTATAAGCCATGTGGATAAATCTGGTAAGGACGGTATGAGGTATAGTTTACGTAGAGTTGTATAAATTAACCTCGTTATAGAGTGGTTCCCTAGACCATTATCTCGAATTTTTAGTTACGGAACCCCATTGATCATGCTTTTTTGCCGGATCCCTATTTGGATACCAACCTGTAGTTCGAGTATTCTGATGTTTGACTTGAAATAACAATATAACTCTCAGACGGAACGCAGAACCTCTGACCTCTCCACGTAATCCGGAACGCAACCCTGGGGGGTTGCGATGACCATCATTTGAATTTAAAGCCTTGTTCAGATCCTACCGGTACCGGTAAAGGTATAAACTTATGGTATTCGAATAACGCGCTGTTCACACCATAGCAGTTTTTGCGACCGCAGCTGGCGATCTTTCGAGTCGGTGACCAAACTGAGCCCTTAGACAAGATGCAATCTACTTTATAGCAAAGTTCGTTATCGCTAACACAATGTATGAAACTGACATAAGCCATCGAAATATCACGTGACTTTTGCATACATTTTGTTGGCGATAGCGAAGTTCGCTATGAAAAGATTGCATGTTGTCTAGGGGCTCTGCACGGTGTTTCTGGAACCCTAAAATCGGACATCCCCCATATTAAATAATTGGAAAGAGTTCAGCATTACAAATTCAAGAGTACAAGACCCGTGTTTCAATTCAGTTAACTAGTGTCTTTGTCTCCGTCATGATAAAATAAATTGTTGTTCTTCTTAAACTACCGCTACCCACTGAGGTAGCGGATACCGCTTAAACCTGAATAGGCCTTAACTAGCTTAGGCCCACTTCCGCAAGTCCGGATTAGCTAATCCGGACTTGTTCATGGCCTATTTTCTTAATTGAAAGCCTATTTGCGCATTAAGTGGGCCTTAGAGAACCTAAGCTAGATAATTAGTAAATAATACACATAGGATGAGTAGCCGCCATAGATTTTGTTGCAATATTTTCTCACAATTAGAACTGACGAGAAAGCCATATAAATAAAATGGACATTTTACGTGTCGGTGACTCCGGACAATGGCTGCCATAGCCAATCGACTCGAACATTGTTATACAGCGTGTAATTAGGACTTTCATGCGCCGGCGACTATGTCGCGCGATTTTGTCGACCACATACTTATATATAGGTAATTTAACAATAACTGCAATTTAAAAAACCAATGTTAATTAAGCTATCCGTTATTATGCCAAAATCTTTAAATCTGTAGCAATCAGCTAGTAGTTTTTGATTTTACTCTTGACTTTGACTCTTCTGCAATTCGGCTGGTGGTTTTTGACATGAGCCTGGTTCCAGAGGGAGATAGGTACTTTAACTGCGATTTGTCTGTTCATCCAGTATGTTCAAAGGTTCTGCAACGACATCCAGTATCATTAAAGAATCGATAAATATATTTAAAATTATCCAATAAACCGAGTATTATTATTCATCTTTCATTAATATTAACAAATATCTTCTTTCTAAATACTAGTGTTACTTTCAGCGCTTTGAGACGATTAGCAGCCCTGCGGTGGTGCGAACAGTCCTCGAGAAAAGTGTCTCAATTATATTCTTAAATCCCGTTTCATAATCTATTGTTAGCCAGTACCAAAGTCAAAGGTGTTATCTTTATTTATTTGTATTATTCGCACTTTAGTCGCACGCGCAGGCCCCATCGAGCAGCCGCCATGTTGTTTCTCTAATTGGCCCCTTATCGGCGTTTCGCATTACAGAGTTCATTAATTCTCGTTTTACGACAAGAGATTGTGTTTCTTTCACTCAGTAATTGTGGCGACGCCATATTGAATGCGTAGGGTAGGTATTGTTTGGCCAGGTGCAGATATGGTAGATTTTATTGGTTTTAATAAATCTTAGTCCGTATAAATGTTTCACCTTAGTGTTTTTCAGGTTGCTGGTACGTAACAAACTCACTACTGATAGAAGACCCTTTTTTTCTTGGGTAGGTATTGTTTCATAATAATAATAAATTGTTTCAACAAACACACCAATTACCTAGCCCCAAACTAAGCGTGAGCTTGTGCTATGGTGACTAGGATAACGGATAGAAATACTTAAATATATAAAAACATCAATGACTTAGGTACAAATGCTCGTGCTCATCACACAAACATTTACCTCTTGCGGGATTCGAACCCGCAACCGCCTGGTTTAGTAGTCCGGTGCGTGAACGACTACACCAAGACGGTCGTCAGCAAATTCTTAATCAAGCAGTAGGTAAGTAAAACTAACGTGTCGTGGGTGAAACAAAATCTGACATCATTATCCATTTATCAATTACTCAATCCTGTCTAGCGGCTCCATACATCATAAACCAAAGCCAGATATGCAAATGTCATAATGGCGGCATAGTAATCGGAAATTATAGATATCCTATTAATTAATGTGACATGAGTAATCACCATTACTATACCCAGAACCATAGCGAAGACGTCAACCCATTTGTAAGCCTACATGAATGGGATATGGGCCTTTAATAGTTTAATACACGGAATATATGGGCAATAGGCTTAAAATGTATATGGAATGTTAGACTATCTATCAGAAGGGTATACCTTAGGGCTATCTTTCAGCTGTCGAGTATACCCTGAGGGTGGGTTGAAGAAAGGACTTCGAAACTTTTTTAGTTAATTGAGTTGTTGTTAGAGACGAGAAAAAACACAAGTTAAACGGTTGGGGTATGATTATATATGATGTACCAAATGTAATGATACTGAATTAGCACTTTGACTTATTCAATAAAAAAGTTATGCCTAAGAGTAACGGTTGGCTTATTCTGCGTAAGTTTCAATGATGGAAAATTAAAATTAAATTAGTGTTATCTACTTAAGTAATAAATAGGACCTTTGATACATATGCTCATAAACTTCTTTTCTAAAATCTGACTATCACTAAAACGTGGTACTTCTTTAAACTCACTAAGATGACTCATTTCCAGTCTCTTGTGTACAATCATTTTCTTAAAAAAATCACAGATCTCGTGCTCTAAACGACATAAAAAGCCATTGAAAATAAATCTACCTATTATAGATTATTAAAAAAATAACTTTTCCAAAATATGTTTTAACTTTCTTTTTACATTATCTTGAATCAAATACCCGTCGAATTCAAATTTCAACCTAAAATGTTCCTTGGTTTAAAACAGAGGTGCTTTTATTTCATATTTTTGAAATTCGGCTCCGTTTTCGTGATATCGGAAATTTTCTGTGAAAACACACAATTTTTTGGTTGAAAAATGAAGTATTTTTTTTCGATCTCCAAAAAGTTTTTGACTTTTCCAAAAAAAAATGTTTTTATATGTTCTGAAAACCCTTCAAATTCCGTGTTTTTTGAGCACTCATACGTCCTCGTGGCCCTAAACCTCAGGGTATCACGAGCGAGTCGCATTTTCAGCGAAAATTGGGGCCTATACTGGAGTGAACGAAGAAACTTTTCAATGTTTAACATTTTACTTAGTACCTGCACACGACAATGTCTTTTTAATACAAACTACAACGGACCAATTTACACAACTATCCATTTTTTTAATTAATAGCATTAATTAAGACGTAATGGAAATGGCTACATAAAATTAATCGCACAGGCGGTGCTACTAAGTAACTATTAATTCGCCCATAATGGACTTGTAGGAGGAACAGTTTATCGAAGTAATTGTAACAGAGTTAGCAAATAATTACTAGTAAGCTAGTTCTTGCCCGTGGTTGTGCTTATCGCCCGATTCTGTAATAAGACTGTGAATATGAAGTATAGCGTCTTCAGTAAAAAAATTCAAAGACATTTAGCATGTCTTTGATTTTTTTTATCCACATCATATGATTATTTGTAAATGATGTAACCTCATGATAATGCTACTCCTAGCCGATTACGGCTACGGCGACCGCCTTCGATTCCGCTGTTGTTGACGCTCATGCGCCCTAATGTGGCTTATATAGCCAATTATTAAAACCTCATACACATCCATCTATTACACTCCAGATTCTGAGTACACAAATTCCATGATTCTGATCTATAGGAAGTACCCTAGAGGTTTGGTTTCCCTGCAAAATGTTAGAAAACACGACTAAAATGGTCGTGTCTTTAGATTGCATTAACTTTTTAACGCGATTTTTTTCACAGTTTGAAGGACCGCAGCCATAAGTATTTGATGTTAATTCACCTTGATACCTCCACGCGTTTCTGAGCAAAGGATCTCGACAGACAACGCACAAACGGAGGGAAGTGATCCTATAAGGGTTATTTTTCACTACCTTTTTGAGGTACGGAACCATAAAAAAATATTGTAGACGTCGGAACTAGGAATATTTATGTATTTATTTATATTTATAAGTATGCATCACTTAAAAGTGATTATGTGTTTGGGCCGTTTGGCGTTGAAACTTTTGGACCGTGGGGACCATCCGCTAAATTACTTTTTGGAAAAATTGCACCTAAATTAAATTTTGTTTTGGCAAATAGTAAAGGAATATTTTGAATATTAAAGAAGTAACAAACATACAGATTAAATTTTCACATATAGTAACAGTGGGTAAGGATTACAGTACAGTAATTACACTAATTGTCTCGGAGTTAGTTAATGACCAATTGAAGTTAATGCGGGAGGCCTGTACTGTAATTGTAATTCGAAATGCATCTGCTAGAGGATTACAGTTGCACATAAAATTAATGTACACACGTTCGTACGTCAGACTACCTCTCTTAGATTGAGACCGCCTCTATTCCGTTCGTAATAAAAGCCGTTTCGTTTCCAAATGGGTAACCTTACGTGCTCCCGACTGTACTCTAACTTGGATGTCTTTAGAGAAATTATTGAGGAACTAGTTACATTCTCGGCATACATACGTTTTAATAGAATTTGAAAACTGAAACTGAATAATTTTATTGCAATAGATTTAAGAAATTTCTAGACTTTCTTTTCACAATGCACCAAAATAATAAATAAAGAAGAGATCAAAAATGAGATGATTTTCTCCAACGTGAAATGTAGACTAATAAAAATAAATAGCAATAATATAAGAGTTCCGGATAAAATATTACAAAATGACATGTATTTATAAGTCTTATTTCAATAAAATCTATAAATCGTACAAAAAATAAAATACCACATCATCAACAAATATTAAGTTAAAATTATTGCCCCGAATTAAAATAGAAATTAATAACAATTCGAAAATAAATATACGGAGTGGACTATATACACTACAGCTATATAATACAAGTGGCCTACGTCTAATATTCACACTGGATATGTCGTGGTACCTATCAAGTCTTTATTACTGAAGCCGATTAGAACTAATGATAATTAACAAGTTATTAAACATTAAAGCAAAGGAACTCACGAAATGTGTGTCCGGGTCACTGGGGTAGTCGGAGAGCCTCTATACTTGCCACTAGTCTATAGTCTTGCCTAGTCATGCCACTGAAGAGTCACTTTCACGTATTATTGAGAAGGGATTCTATACTGAAGGGGTTATGTTTTCTAGTGGCTCCGTTTTTTGAGAGGTCCTGCTCAGTCGCGGTGCCTCCCCCGCTGAGGTCTAAAGACACGGCTCGCCCGGAGTCGAAGTCGAATTTGTCGAAGCCAATTGCGGGGTTAACGAACTGTTTAAAGAACGAGGGTTGCGGGTCGGGGAGGGGGCTGAAGTTCCTTCCAGAGTGTGCGTCGGACGTTGAGCTGTCGGAGTTGTTGATGCCGTCTGCCCCGGACGGCGCGCGGAGGCGTCCGGACAGCGAGAAGTCTTCTGGCCCCGAGTCGTGGCAGGAGTCCCCCCCTACCACGTCGATCATGCACTCTTCGCCGTCGCCGTCACCATCCGAATCGGAGTACAAGCCGCTGTTTCTGTGCTGAGCCAAATACTCCGCCTTCAGAGCTTCTAAGTCAACAGCTATGCCCTTAGCTCGGAGCTTTCTCGCCTGCCTGTCTAGTGCTTTCGCCAGCTTCTTTCTTCTTCTCGCCCTGTTGATAAAATCATTAGGGCTTCATTAGTATAGAACCTAATAGCACGGTTGTGGAGCTCGATGACTAAGATTTTATTAAAATTTAAACAGTTGGTTTTTTATTCAAATAAGACGCCGATAAAATAGTTATAACCATTATTATAAAAAGCTTAATTTTTAAAACTTGATGAGCAGCTGATTAAAATTAAAATACACATCTTTAAATATATGGTTTTTTAGAGAATGAAATTGAATGAAATTAAATGAAACAGTATCAAAATTTAAGAACGCTTAAATCCCGGCCAAACATGGCATTGGTCTAATAGACAATTTAACATGTTTTTTTGCGTTCGTTGTTGGTTGTATTTGCACTATCTGAACTATCATTTTTGTGGTTTTTGTTGCTTAACATATTTAACGTACTTAAACAACAAGCTTAAAATGTTCAAAATTTGTGAAAAAAATATCTGGATTTTATGACTATATCGGCATGGTTAAGTATAATCTAGTTACATAAATACTGCCAGAGTAAGTAACTATTAGCATCAATGCGAGCATCAAATTGTCACCATCATATACGAGGTGGTTTCGTGTGGTGCAAATAAAAATCTCTGTCTTCCCAATCAATTCTACTACTCGAATTTCTAGCCAACCAGCGCGTAGTAAATTGTAGTGGTGGCAGTGTCAAATATAAAGTTCATTTTTAGGAGTTAGGTGCCAGTGTAGCGTAGTTGTGGCAGCGCTTCGGTAGTGAAACCAAAAGTTAAACAACCCACACGGCGCGGTCGTGATTGGATGGGTGATCAATCAATCAATGAAGACAGAGAGCTTAATTATAAAACAAAAAGATGTTTTTTATGAAATACTATATTTTTATACAAATCAGTATTTTATTAAAATTCTGCCAATCGTAGGGTAGAAAACAGTACCTAATTACCCTTTATTTAGCTCTTGACATTCACATTTTTACCAAATTACGAGATAATCAACCTACATTTAGCCGTTGTACTCGCGTGAGTACAACGGCTGCAAATGGGTTTACAAAAGTGTGTATCAATGAATTCCTCCAACTACTTCCAGTTAACCTACGTGCTGGCTAAAAATTGTATTTCACCTAGCTAGTAGGATCTACCGTGTATACGGATTGTGAGTGGCTCACCTCTCGCGGGCCCGCAGCTCGTGGGGGGGGATCGGCTCCCCGGAGCAGGATTGAGGGTGTGCGTTGTGCGCCGGCCGGCCGGGGCCTTTCTTTGTGTGTTCCTTCTTCCGCCATTTCGCTCGACGGTTCTGGAACCAGACCTGTTGGAAAAGACATGGGGGGCTTAAAAATAAAACATAAAATCGAGCGAGAGCGAGTTGGACTCCACCCAGAGGGTTCCACTTACAACCACGTTCAATCTTATTAACTAAATTACCTATGTATATGTATGAATGCTTATATCATGTTTTTTTTATTCTTTACCCATTTCCCTATACACGGTGTTACTTTGCATCCTTGCCATATTCACATAGATAAAAGAAGGGAAAAAAAGAAGAAGAAAAAAAAGAAGAAGGGGTGGCGTTTATGATGTTAGAGAGAGAGCGCAATCGCCGCAGCTCTTTTGTGCCGATGAACAGCCAACAGTGATGTGTATGCGCTACGATAGTTAATGGTGTGCGTAACAGATTGTCGATAAAATTAAATAATCAAGATTAAAAATCAAAATTTTAAGGTCACAATTTTTTTAATGATTTGAGTTCAGTGTCCGTAATATAGTTACCTCTGTAAATATGGCAAGGATGCAAACTAACATCGTGTATTTTGATAGTATTCATCGCCGACCCAATTCAATTTTAGACTGTCCTCTACTTGAAGGTTGTCTGGAAAAAAAATCTTTCAGCAATAAGACCGCCTAAATTGTACCATTCTCTATAAGCATTTATGTAAATTTATACTGTTTGTGGTGTGCAATAAAGAGTATCTATCTATCTATTAGGTGTTCACTGACTTACATCTAGGCAGAATACAACTCAAAATTTACGCGAAAGAAATTTCTTTTGAAAGTTAAGCAGACAGTTCAATAACGTTGCTGACACTCCATAACCATGAAAAACGAGTAGACGTCATACCAATTATTCTAAATCTATGATCATCTAAGATCTCTAGTTATAGATCGAAACATACTTAGACCCGAGTTCACCAACTTTTTAACAGCCGGTAAACATTGATAGACAGTTAATTTGACAGAATTCCCATACAAAGTATAATTAAAATTTAAATATGTGTTGGTGAGCTCCAGGCTTATATATGTCTTGTTTTATGTCTACATTAACACTATAAGCTACGATTAGCTTTTTACGGTGTCTTAGAAGATGATCTGCATCCCGCGCGCGTTAAGACAGCGCCGATGCACGCGCACGCCCTCTGCGCTTGCGCATTTGCATACGAATGCGCGCGCATTGAAATTTTACGTCTCAATCACGCGTCGGATCACCGTCGACGTACAGTCAACTACACATCATCCTTCACAAAAATGATTAGCAATCAATTTTTCGCTTTAGAGGTAGATAATATTATAAAGTTTAATTTTAATTGAGTAGCTTTTGATTTAATGTGGTTTTAAATTATTGTAGGTATCTTTCTCAAGCCATTGTCGCTAAATGTGCATTCGTTTGTTAGTAACCTACAGCTTAGAGGCCGTCCCAGCCGGCACTATGCGTATTGAGACGATGACATAAAGTTGCTCTTTCACAAATAATTTTGCAAGTTTACCCATTTCTTGAGCCTAATCCTAATTCGTGGGCACCGTGAACATTTCTAAATTCTTGAAAAATCTTGGTGTAGTGGTTCGCGCTCCAGACTACAAAACCAGCGGTCGGGGTCAAATCCCGCAAGGGGCAAATGTTTGTGTGATGAACACGAGCATTTGTACTTATCGTGCATAGTCATGGATGTTTATAAATGTATGTAATTCCTGTCCGTTATACTAGTCGCTTTAGCCAGGCCTGTGTATCTCCCCGCGTAGGTAGCAAAAACGTACGCGCGGCGACCCTTACTTAGGGGCTAAAACAAGTTGCGTGTCTCTACCGGCCAGCAGCGACACGTTCGCGCGTTTTATTCACGGCCGCGCGGCTACGTTGCTGGCTGAACGAGAATGAATAAAGTACTAGAAAGAGGCCCTAAATGGCGTTAGAAGCTTCTCGTAGCAGTCAACCCTATCGCGTCGCGTGATATTACGTCACTGAATAGGTTTAGTGTATTATGAATCATATTCCAGAGTGATAAGTATGAAATTATCTTGCAATGGATTTTTGTAGGTGTCTACACGAAAATGTGCTTGACTCTGAGGCGAACTAAATTACGCCATATTGTTGACGAGATTGAGTGGACATTTCTTTGAATACAATTGCTAAGTCATACTTCTGTACGAAGTACTAGTACTTATTCTGTGCTTTAGCATAAGCTCACGCTTAGTTTGGGACTAAATATTAGGTGTGATTGTTGAAACAATATATTTATTTATTTATACTACCTACTAATTTACGTAAAATTACTTTTACACACCTACGAGTACACCTACGAGTTTTGGGAAAAGGCAAAAGGTGGTATAATTTTTATCTGCGCTGCGAAATAAATAAAACAAACGAGGTTTGTTTGATAGAAAGAGAAGTCCGTATCGCTCATCAAACTATCCGTTTGTACAGTGTAGGTTCTGTAGGTGAGAGCGCCTCTATTCCCTACGTAATAAAAGCTGTTTTCGCAGTTCACATGAATAACGTGACGTGCTGCCGATACACACGGACGCATGTCAGACTACCCCACTTTGACCTAAAACGCCTCTATACCCTACGTAATAAAATCTGTTTTCGCAGTTCACATGGGTAACCTGAGATGCTTCCGACTGTACTTTAATAATCTGTGCCTTCAGGAGGTACCTTCATTGATGGTGTACACGGGTTTAATGGCGACGCGATCATTTTTAGCACACTTGAATATGGTTATGATAATGCCTTTCAATGCGCCTACTTGCAATTTAACGTCTTAATTTTTTTTTCACTTGATAGGCGCATCAAAACGTGCGAGTGAATATGCACGTGCTGCATGTAGCATGTAATAAATTGATTTCAAGATATAGGTACAGTCGGTAATCAAGGGACGTTACATCCATCACCCTTATTGCCTCGTGTTCACTCAGCGCTGACTATAGATACCTTGTACTAAGCTTGAGGAGGATGAGGAGTCATCATCATCATCATCCTCCATCAGGCCTCCCCAATAAATAAATAATTTGTTTCAACAAACACACCAATTACCTAGCCCCAAACTAAGCGTGAGCTTGTGCTATGGTGACAAGGATAACGGGTAGAAATACTTAAATACATATAAACATCCATGACTTAGGTACAAATGCTCGTGCTCACCACACAAACATTTGCCCCTTGCGGGATTCGAACCCGCAACCGCCTGATTTAGAAGTCCGGTGCGCGAACGACTACACCAAGACGGTCGTCAATAGATTTTCAAAGTGACCTGTTAAAAGCGGCCTGCATTCAGTGCGTTCCTGCGACCTTTATTGGGTCTGTCCAATAGTTTTTAATATTTTTAACACTAACAGTGTTCTTTCTTATTTATTTAAGGTTAAATAGAAGACCAAAAAATCGCACACGGGTAGGATTTGAACCTACGACCTTTGGCTAACCGGGCCTGCTTATACACGCTGTTCATCGGCACAAAAGAGCCGCGGCGATTGCGCTCTCTTTCTAACATCATAAACGCCGCCCCTTTTTCTTCTTCTTTTTTTTTCTTCTTTTTTCCCTTCTTTTATCTCTGTGAATATGGCAAGGATGCAAAGTAACACCGTGTATAGGTCTGTCCATATTGCCGGTGGACGCCCTACGCCACGCTTTTGATCAAATGGTCTCCAATCAAACCTTTCTGCCTCCACGGCCATCAGATCTTAGCACAATGTACCCTGCCCACTGCAATTGAAGCTTGCTGATCCGCAGGGCTATGTCCTTATCTTAGTTCTCATACGTATCTTCTCATTTCTGATTCGATCCCGGAGGATTAGGAGTGGAGCAACTTAAAATAATTGTTTTAAACTGAACCAAAAAAAATATTAATTTCTAGATAGCTATATTATAGTTGCGCATAAATTAAAAGTTTGATCGCAACAACTCAATGGTCTCATAAAAATGTGCACTGCTTTTATATAAGGTGTTTCAGTCTAAGTTACTTGTAAAATTTTCCTACAAAACATCCCTTTTACATACACTCATAATGAACTCGTAGCGTTAAAAAGGTGTTATACAAATGCGTGGGTGAGGGAAGGAGAGGTCAGTTCAACGACTGAGGTCCTACTCTGATGACGGCCGCATTTTCGACTCTATCTGTCCTTATTACCCATACCAGAACGAGTGAGACCGAACACAATGGCGTGCGACGAAAATACATCGTCTTATGCAGTAGGGCCGTGACCCGCCGGTTTTATTGCCACCCGTTTTTAATGGCCGCGGATTAATTTGGATTAATTTAATAAAATAAAACAGAACGCCTTGCGGTAACCGCCCTATCAGTGGAATGTTTGCGATTACAAAAATCCCCATGTTTATCGTCGGTAAATTAATGTTTTTTGCACATTTAGTCTCTCGTAGGCTTGGAGATTTTACCGTAAAGGCACCAATTGTAGAAGTTGCATCTTGATAATTGAATGCGGTCGACAAGGATAAAACATTAATTGATTTTTAATCCGTAAAATATACGTTGTTATTCTTAAAGAAGTATTTATGGCAAACTATATTGGTACATCACTTTTCCAATCGAAAATAATTTTATAGATGCAATCTATTCTATAGCGAACTTCGCTATCAAAATAATGTGCATGCAAAACTTGTGTTGTGTCGATGGCTATGTCAGTTTCATACATTTAAAAGAGAAATTGTAACAGAAGGTGGGTCAGGGAGGCCAAATCAGACTACGTAGAACTTGATAAGTATTTACTCGGGCAGAGCTTTGCCTTATACAACTCTCAACGTGAAAATATGATGATCCTCCCGACCGATTTCGGCCATGGCGACCACTTCGACTCCTAGTCGGTACGGCCCTCGTGCGCCCGAAAATGGCTAATGTAGCCAATTTTTGCAGTGAACTTACGTGCGCACTTAGGGCACGTGAGTACACCTTGTTCATAATGGTATTGAATGGCAGCAGGTTGGCGGGACTTCAGCTCATCGCGTTTAATGTCGAGGTCAACTTTACTTTGCTCCTCGGAATCGCTGACTTGCTTCTGTACCAGCCTGCGCCATTCGGGACGTTGTGCTGCCAAACCCTCCCAGTCTGAGGGCTCGATATTGCATCTCTTCATATGCCGTTTCTGAACATCCTTAAATCTGAGGAGTTGGCCGCCATGCTTCCGCTTGCCATCTATTTATTTATTTATTCTTTATTGCACAAACAAAGAAGTACAAATGGCGGACTTAATGCCTTAAGGCATTCTCTACCAGTCAACCATTGGGCGAGGCAGAAATAATCGTGGCGGCGTAAAAAGAACAACACAAGGATAAATAAACTTAAATATAAATATATTTTAAACAATAAACTTACATAAACATACATAAACATAATAGCAATAAATCCATACATACTTGAGTCAACTGTAGCTGTACCTAACGTTGACGAGAAAAAAAAGTGCCATCCTCCTGTTCAGAATAAAAGATGCGCTTCGCTACTCTCTCCTCCGCCATACGCGATACGTGACCGCACCACCGAAGCTGGCGACGCATTAAATAAGCCTCAATCCCACCAACTTTGGCTTGTCGCAAAACTTCGGTATTTCGAACTCGATCAGACCATTCGATGTTCAATATCTAACGTAGGCATTTAAGGTGGAAACGGTCTAAAGTACGAATGTGGTGACGGTACACGCACCACGTCTCGGACGAGTAAAGAAGATTTGGCAGCACAATCGCCATGTATACAGAAACCTTGGTAGCCAACTTAAGGTCGTGCGAGCAGAAGACCATGGAACACAGCCTCCCAAATGCTGCAGCTGCAGCACTGATCCTGCTGTTGATCTCAGCCTCAAGGTCGCAATTGGATGTTAAAGTGCTCCCCAGGTAGCAAAACTTGTCGACCTGCTTCAGCACGTCTTCACCAAGCTGTACGGCCAGTGTCTCGTGACCATGTGAGTCTAAAGACATCACCTCCGTCTTTTTGACATTGATTTTCAAGCCGAACTTGCAGCAGGCTTGGTGAACTACTGACATTAGCTGTTGCAGGCCATCTGGGGATTCCGCTAAAAAACATAAGTCATCAGCATACATGATATCTGTTATCAGTGCATGTGATATTTTAGTGCGCGCCTTAAGTCTGGCCAAATTGAAGAGACCGCCATCTGTGCGGAAGCGGATGCGGACTCCCTCAGAAACTGTCTGTAAGACTTCTCGGACCACCACCGCAAAGTATAAGGCAAACAGTGTAGGCGCTAAGACGCATCCTTGTTTCACCCCACAGGTAACGGGAAAGAAATCTGACTGTTCGCCGTCCACGGCAACGCAGCACTGCATGTCATCGTGTAGGAGTCTTAGAAGTCTCACAAACTTCTCCATGCATCATAGCTTACCTAGCACTAACCATAAGGCTTCACGAGGAACACTATCAAACGCCTTTTCTAGGTCGACAAAGCAGAGATATAAATGACGACCTTGTTCTCTGTTTTTTTTTCTTGCAATTGACGCACAGAAAATATAGCTTCACAGGTTCCACGGTCAGGTCAGAAGGCGAATTGGGACTCAGGTAAGATATTTTCAGACAAACCCGTTAAGTGGTTTAGCAGTATCCTAGCAAAAGCCTTCCCAGGTGCTGACAAGAGCGAAATACCACGGTAAGAGCTACAGTCAGAACGGTCACCCCTGTTCTTGTTAAGAGCTTGGATGCGAGACACTTTAAAATCATCCGGGACTCGCTCTTCCTCCCACATGCAAAAAAAAAGGTTCCATATATGAACATGCAACTCGTTACCGCCGTATTTTAGCAGCTCTCCGGGTATAAGATCAATGCCAACTGCCCGCTGTGTTTCTGCTGTCTGATGGCCGTGACAACCTCATCACGTGACAGGGGCTCATCCAGCTCATTAGCAAGAGGGAGTTACGTCTTCTTTGCTCGTGTCAGTACGTCTTCTTTGCTCGTCAGCAGCCTTCCGCCATCTGTTGATCGCAGAGGCACCTTCACTCGACTACACGTACCTATCAGATTACGCACCTCACAGTAGAACTCCCCGAGCTGGTTAGTGTCAGCGAGCCACTGCATGCGACAAGCCTTATCGCGCCACAACTTATCTTTAATTTGTCGGGACAACCTGCGCATTTCAAGGTCACTCGCTTTGACTACGTCATCACGTTGTTTATCGAAGGCTGCCCTGAGTACCCCATCATTCTCATCAAACCAATCTTCGTTACGTCGACTCTTAACGCCAAAAGTACAACTCTCAACGTGAAAATAATAGAAGGAATCAATGGACATCATGCTTTTATATCAAATTCTACGAAACAACTCAGACAGTCAAAATAGTAACTTCTAACCATTACAATTTTAAATAAAATAAATAAATTAAAAAGGTGGCGCTAGTGTCGAGTGGAGTTTCCGGTAGCGTTGTTAATAAAGGATATTCCCCGGTTGTGACGTAACGGTGCCTGAAGCGGAGGTAACAAAATGCTGAAGAAGAAGAAAAAGAGAAGAAGATTACATCACAATTGTACTCGCGATAGCTTTCAAATTAGGTGTAGGCTTACTAGGATATAAAATACTGGACTTGGTCGCGACTTCACAAACCTTCCTTTTTACCCCCTCAAAGGTACGTCATTCACTTTGTAACAAAATAGCAACACACCAATTTTTACTATTGATTTAGCTTAAAAACTGAGGGAGATTAATACATAATTACCCCCCCCCCCCCACCCCTTTTTAACCCTTTAAGGAGATATTTTTTTAGTCCTTGCTTAGTGTTCATCTTCACTGTTATAAGAAAGCATGGTGCATCAAGTTTCTAATCCTATAGTAGCTTGGGCAAAATTGTAAGTTTCTGATATCAGCAGTTTGCACTGTGCGTTGATATGTCAGTTAGTCAATCAGCTATAAAATCAGTTTTAATTTGTAATATCTTTAGACCGGAGTTTACCTATTTTGAAACAGAAGGTAAACTTTAATTGACGTTAAATTCCCATACAAAATATGTCAAATAATGCTGATTAAAAATTAAACATAATGTGTTGGTGAACCCAGGCTTAGATGTCCACAACAGGTTATCCACGATTGGTCCTGCGCCTGATCTCTCTACGGTCATGTCGGACTGCCGTCTCACCGAATTATGAGAGTAAAGGAACAGAGAGTGCACCTGTGTATTGCGCACACACTTGTGCACTATAATATGTCCCGCGCAGTTGGCTAATCTCTGTTGAGATAGGCCGCTGTAGTCGAAATTCGGCTGGGAGGACATTATTTATTAATATCCACGATTGGTGCGCTTACGCGGCATTTCTCGTTAGTGTGGTCCGCGTTTCAATTACAGGAGCGGACTGAGAACGTTAATTTAATAATGCATCGAACGACTTCATTTGCAGGGCCGCATTAAGTGGAATTGTTTCAATAATCCTGATTTGCCTGGGAAATCACTTTGATTCCGGTGTTACGTTTCTTTAGAGGCTGTTTGGGGTCCTGTAATTATTTTAATCTCCAAGCAAAAGTTATAACAAAATTTGCTGTTCTGACAATTTTAAGCCTATTAATACGGCTTACTAAAGTAGGTATAAGAATAACGACTAGGTAATCTAACTACTACTCTACTCAATATAATTCCGTGAATAATTCAAAATGGAAACAAATTGTTCGAGTTATTTCTGTACTTAGGTAAATAATTGGCAAATTAAGTATATCGCGGGCTAAACTATTTCACTTATTTATGATTATAATATACAACACACATCAACACTGTCTAGGGATATACAAAACATAGTATTATTATATCCAAAATACCCCTAGCCAGTGTTGATTAGTATATTTATGCACGAACCTAAAAGTTTTATTGTTTCACTTTTATGCAATACTAAAGCTATTGATACTTTAGTAAAGATATTTACAATCAATATTGGCCAGCTAATTCATACATTTTGCTGTCTACTATTTTTGTTTGGTTACCAATACAACAAACTAAAGACGTCAATGCATAGATAATAACCCCTTTACTAATAATGATTAGGACACACTTGTTCATCTAAGAGACGACTAGTTTGGAATTAATGACAGATAGTTGACATGACATAGTGGAGACAAACATTTCAAATTAGCCGTTTAATACGAGGGTCAAACTGAAAGTTCTTAGAAAATCAAAAACTGATTACATTAGCCAGTTATTAGTTTTATTATATCTTTTCAAAATATTGTCCATTGACGTCAATACACCGCTGCATGAGATGGAACCACTGGGAAAAGCACTTTGCCCACTCGTCCTTAGGGGTCTCTTCAATGGCATCGCGATACGCAGCCAACGCTTCTTTAGCATTCATAAACCGCTTTCCTTTAAGTTTTTCTTTAATTTTTGGAAATAAATAAAAATCACAAGGCGCGAGGTCGGGGCTATACGGCGGGTGACCCAGTAATTCAACGTTTGATGTCGCCAAATAGTCGATCGTTCGCTTGGCGGTGTGCGACGAGGCGTTGTCGTGGTGAAGGAGGATCCTACTGCGAGGTCGTTTCTCTCGAACTTTTTCCAAGACAAGTGGCAAACAATTGGTAGTGTACCATTCTGCAGAAACTGTTTTTTGATCCTCTAACACAATTGTTGCGAAATGACCTATCCTTCCAAAGAACGAGGCCACCATTTTTTTTCCCGCACTTCGATCTCTCTTCACTTTAGTTGGCAACTCCTCGAAAGGAAACACCCACTGAGCAGATTGTCTTTTGGTTTCAGGATCATAACAGTAAATCCAGCTTTCGTCACCTGTTAGTATGTCGAACACAGCATTTGAGTCACCTCCGTTAAATCTTTCAATCATTTTACGGCACCAATCCACACGATGGAGTTTTTGAGCCTTAGTCAAATTATGAGGTATCCACCGGGCGCAAAGCTTCCTGACCGCTAAATGTTCGTGGAGGATTTTGTGCACTTGACTCATACCGATGCCTAAGCTTGTCCGAATCTGCTGATAGGTCACTCTTTTGTCAGTCTCTATCATACGCCGCACAACACAGATGTTATTTTCAGTCGTCGCCGTAGAAGGCCGTCCCTCACGTACATCATCAGTGAGATTAGTGCGACCACGTTTAAACTCATTAAACCAGTTGTAAACAGTCGCACGAGATGGGGCTTCATTGTGAAAGGCCAATCGTAGTCTATCATAACTTTCTTGTTGACTTAAATGACATCGAAAGTCATAAAAAATCATTGCACGAAAATTTTCTCGTGTTAAATTCATTTTGACGTGACACAGACAATTTTCAATTTGCCGCCAAGTCGTAAAACAAATGACAAATGAATGAAATATATACTCAGTAATATTGGCAAAGAGTTCTATTTTCAAATTTTAGAATATTTTTTTTATTATATTGTTAATAAGTGGCCAGTTCTAAGAACTTTCAGTTTGACCTCGTATTAATCAAGTGTTAAAGCACTGTCAAAATCATTGTTAGTAATGGGGTAAGAAAACAATATTTATGAGGGCTGAACTTTTCGGATATCTGTTTTTTGTTTTAAACAAGAAATTATTTTTTGTTTTACCTTACTGCCTTACACAACGCCTTATATATAATGCGCCTCACCTTATTTCCGTTAGAATAATGTTTTCATTAGCTCAGCCTCCCCTAATCGGAGCGCATTGATTACCTACGCCGCGCTACGTAATGGCTACGGTAGCCCGGCCCACCCTTAATGAGTGTTTTCGGTTTGGATACATATTTGTATTTTTTGTTTATTCTAGTATTCAACAAAGCGTAATATAAAAAATATATTAAAATAAATCCAGTGTGTGGTGGACAACGGTGGTAAATTTTAACCAAAATTGCTTTTTAATAGCTATGTCTTATCAAGTAATTAAAAAATGCCCATACTAATAATTATAAAGTACTGAAAATTCCCAGTTTATTAATTAAAAAGTTATACTAATTTAAAAATACCTTGTCGTAATTTTGAGAAAGACCTTTGCTAATAAGATTCTGAATGATCTTGTTAGTTTGCAACCAAGCTAATTATTAAACTAGCTTTGACTTTAATACCTAATTTGAATAATTGATGATTCCACTTTAATTTACTTATCCGCGACTTAATTTGATGCGTAATCATGATTCATCCTGTCACAAGCTCACAATGTAGCCATGTTAATACTAAAATTAATTTCAACCCAGCATGCTCTACCTCTATAAATAGTTATTGAGAAAAATAACAACCACATTAACAAGTCAATTTTATCTTCGATACATAGTTAAGTCTGGTAGCGATATAAAATAAAGGGATCCTATACTAATATAAGTTTATGATTGAGTGCCTATCAGAAAAGAGAAATCCTACAGCATTGCAATTCTTTGAGATTTTATGTCTAGTCAGCTGTGAGGTTATTGATTTTTTGTAGTCGATGGATAAATTAGAATTTAAGCCAACGCTACCCTTGCGATAGCAAGTTGAAATTAAAGATTTTGGCAAAAAGTATGAGTTTCTTAAGAATTGGCATTCTCTAAAATAATTACACTTTCATAAACTTTATCACTCGATTAGCAAATGTATTCGCATGAGCAAACATATTGAAGAAGCAATAAAATACGCCTTGAAAGATTTAAAGGCGTATAACTAATAATATATGTCTTGAGTTTTCGAATAGTCTCAAAACAACACAATATCGTCGACGAAACGGCGTGAAAAGCACAAATTCAGTACCCTCTCTCCCCTAAAATTGCCTACTTAAAAAAGCCGGCGATAACGGAATTCACACGACAGGCATTTGTGGAATCGTATTGTGTCCGCATTGCCGAGCCTCCCCTACTCACCCCGGGTGTAAATAAGGCCGATGCAGCGATACATTGACTTCTATTAAGGGTGTTGTGTTTCCCGTTTACTTTTGTTTCAGCGGAAGATGAGGTTGACCTTAGGGTCGTATTTTTAGATACAGGACTGGTTACTGTTTATAAGTTATTAGTTACAGGACTGTGTTACTTGTTTTTGTTGGATAAGTAATCTTGGCCCGTAGCAATCATTCTGGAGAGAACTACGCTATCGTCAACGAAATGTTAAAATATGTATGCAAAAGTCACGTGATGATTCGATGGCTTATGACAGTTTCATACATTTTATAAGCGTTATCGAACTTCGCTTGAGAATAAATTGCCATTTGGCTACGGGCCTTTATCCGTAAACAATGTAATTACCTACTCGAAAGTTGTACGTCATTTACTTCAAAGATGTGGGCTTTTGGTGGCTACTGCATTTTTGAACTATTGCATAGGTTACCATAATTATTAAGTTAGACTCAGTTCCGAATAAAAACCACCTTGATTGTACATTTAAAGATATAATGTTTTAATTTTAAAACGTTTATGTGAACTTAATTTGAACGCTTCCGTCACAGTAGCTCGTTTCAAATGATATCATTTAAATATTATACAAGTTGTTCGAGTAATAAATTGACTGATCAATGATCCTCAGAAATGGTTGAAAAATGTCCAAATTAAGGTGTAACGTTTGTGGAATCGTTGTCTATTCTCCCCTACTCACTCGCTGGTGTAAATAAGGCTGACGCGGCGATACATTGACTACTATTATGGGGGTGCGATTTCCTGAATAACGATTTCCTTTTGAGAACTAAGCGCTTTCAGCGCTTGATCTTTCTATTATTGAGCTTGAATTGACCAAAACTTGTTTTTTTTCCGAGTTTAAGGAGTAACATACAATCATATAAATAATATTTATATGATTGTATGTTATTCCTTAAATTATAATTGCCGTTGGTTGAGTACTTGTCATATTGGTATAATAAAACGTGTATTATGTATGATTTATATGTAGGTATATTGATATTTTTATGTATATATAGTATGTGTAGTATATTATAGTGATAGTAAATAATATGTGTATGTATGTCTGTTTCGTACCTATTATTTTATAATATGTCTTTTGCACTAATCACCCCCTTCCTGTGATTAAGTATTTCCTATACCCAAAGGTTGTCTGGAAGAGATCGCTCTTAGCGATAAGACCGCCTAATTTGTACATCTTTCTATGTAAATTGTATTGTTGTTGCTTTTATGGTGTGCAATAAAGAGTTATCTATCTATATATCTAATATATGGTTTTGCTAATTATATTTTTATGACCTATTTACAGAAAAAAAATGTTGTAATTAATTTAAACTTAGGAAAAGGTAAAGTACATTTCATCTTAATTGATACAATATTGCTTTTTAATTGCCTTCGGTAAATTCGTTGTATTCGTCGTCGTAAGTCGTTTGACATTTGTCTAGTTGGCTTGGTCCAGCAGTAAATCGAGCATATGTCCATACCAAAGATTATATAATACTAGTGGTTCCCCGCGACTTCGCCCGCAAGAGTTGGATTTTCCATATAAACTTTCATCCCCCATTTCACCCCTTTAA
Organism: Pyrausta nigrata; assembly: GCA_949316185.1. Taxonomy (NCBI): domain Eukaryota; kingdom Metazoa; phylum Arthropoda; class Insecta; order Lepidoptera; family Crambidae; genus Pyrausta; species Pyrausta nigrata. Next base: position 5,443,250 of record OX438943.1, read on the forward strand.
TGTTTTTATATCGCGACAAAATGTAGCCTATTTCCTTTCCAGGATCTCGAACTGTCTCCATACTAAATTTCATCTCAATCGGTTCAGTGGTTTAAGCGCCAAGAGGTAACAGACAGACAGACACACTTTCGCATTTATAATATTAGTATGGATTGTCCTATACTTCTGTCTAGATATAGCTAAAAACTTTGCTGAACATTTAATGTCACTTCAAAACGAAAATGAAGGCACTGACAGAAGTGACAGACAGGTTAATAAACGGAGTTACAATGACTTATTGTTAAAAGAATCATTGCTTTAGTTTCTTTTCCCTGAAAAATATTGAGTTCTCATTTAAGCCTATAGAAACGGTTGGTAATAGACTTGTCTAAGTTAATGATATGTGTAATAAATAAGCAGCTAGCAGCTATAAGTCGGTAATTTAATTTGACGGTAACGAGTTGTGCTTATTACCTGGGAAAGTCTTTAATCTTGGAAAGGATAGCACCTTGAGATTAACTTACAAACACCTGATTACTTTCTATACTTTGTATAGGTTTCTACTCGATATTTAAGATAGACTATAGGTACATATTAGTGACTAGCGGGTGCCTGCGACTTCGTCCAAGTAAATGTTGAATTTTCAATACGAAGTTTGTACTAACTACCCCCCTAAGTTTTACCCCGTTAGAAGTGATATATTCAAAAATTCTGAAATTTGATCATCTTAATTTCTAACCAAATAGCTAAATACCGATTAAGCTTTAAACTGACAGAGTTTCATACAAACTAATCCTCTTTTTTACCCCATTAAGGGGTGAAATTCTAACAATCCTGTCTTAGTGCTCAGCTTCACTACAAAAAGGAAGCATAGTAAAAAATTCAAATTTTTAATCCCAGAATTTTGGGCTGTGCGTTGATATGTCTGTCCGTCAGTCAATAAGTAAGTTCGTTTTTATTAGGTTTTAAATACGCCAAAACCTATCCTGAAAAACCAGTGAAAGCATATGCGTTCACTGTGAAAAACTATAATGATAAGAAATTTTCGAAATAAATTAAAGCGGAAAAACTCTCTGTATTTTTTGGATTCCAAAGGTTACAATGTATCTTTTGTTTCAGAACACAAATTGATACTGGGATGTTGGTGTGATAGAGACAGATACATTTACGTGTTCTGATTGCTAACTTAGCATTATTTGCTTAGGGTTGCCTATTGCTTTTTGAAACTTGTTTTCCTTCCCATTCGAAAGTTTTTAGTTAATGGTAGGTACTTGAAATGGTTATTTACCTATTTTTATAATGTGTTTATTTTTTATATCCGATTATATTAGCAGTTTACTATCTGTTTACAGCTTAAAAGTTGAAACTCAAAATAATTAGTGCCTTTAATAAAGTTAGTCTAATAGACATAGGAATAAGAAACGACGACATGGTTCAATTTCAGTATTTTCAGTACACATAACTACAAAGGAGGTCGTAAATCCTAAGTGAGTTCCCAATAACAAAGTACGCAGGCTTTGTAATGTTCTCATCTTGATGAAACATAATTTATGTATCGTCAGAATACGCACACGCAAAACTCGTATCTCATTAGAACAGTAATTACATTAAATCACTTTAATATGAACCGCGTCTCGTTTGAATGCGAGAAAATTATTCATGTGCGATAATTCGCCGCCTCGGGAGCAGCCCTACGAGCCACCATGTCTATCTTTTACCGCTAAGCCTAGGGCGGTAAAGTCGGCTCATGTTTGATAGCACCGCACCGAGCGAGACAACAACAAACGAAGACCCCGCCAAAAAGACAAGGATGCACGACGTCCTTAAATTTTATATTCTATCCGCATTTTGTCGCCTAAGCGTTCCATTTAGTGTTCCATATTTAAACCTCGTGCCATTCTTTTTTCTTCCCAGCCGAGCGCAGAATGTAAGGCGATTTTCTATTTTTTTCTTTACTTTTAGGGGTGTACCCGGCATCGAATGTGTGCGGCATAGTGATGTGTGCGCGGCCGACGCCCTGTTAGGGAATGAAATTGGCATATAAATGTAAATTTTATGCTATGAATTTTAAAATGAAGTCGATACTTCCGCGCTTACGGCAGCGGGTGAGCCGTTTTCGCAAGTTTTACGTCAGCCAGGGATAAAATTAGATTAGAATACGCCACTTTTGGTAAAGTATGGGCCTTTAACGGCTTTCGCGGAACCCTAATGTAATATAAGATCTCCATTATTCGCAGCTTGTCCAAGGAAATGCTCAGCGTTTAGTATTGAATAGCTGCGTCAGTTGGAATTAAGTCTTAATAGAGGTCTGACTCTGTACGATTTAATGCCTATAAATGTTATCCGTTTATGGGATTCCGAAGAAGTCTTTTATAGTTGAAAATTATTTTATATTGATTCGGTGTTAAAAAGGAACCATAAAAGCCGAGCGGTGCCCATATTGCGAGAGCGCTCAGAAAAGGGAATTGAGACGTCGAGCGAACGAAGGAAAATAGAGGAATCAAAGAACAGGAAAAAATCCACTTTACAGACGAAAACAAGTCACTTTAACTTTATTGAGCTGTAATCGAATTGTGACGTCCCTGCGAGCGGCGGCGCGCTCGAGGTCGGAGCGGCGAGATCTGTAGCCATCCTTATCTGACCCGCCCATTTAAATCTATGCTATTCAATCGTGCCGTCTCGCTCGCGTCCCAGGGGTGCCGGCGAGATTGCAATCTTTTGATTTATGCCAACTATTAGGAGTGGTGCGGGATAGTCTGTCCCCGAAACGAGATGCTTCGCGATAAACGCGATACGATCGACGTCAGTACTGATTATAGAAATGGAATTACTTATAACTTCGCTGTATTATTGCTTGTAACAAATTGATACATTGGGAATAGACTTTTATGAATTAATAGTATAGCGGCTTACTACGCGGTGTAATGTAGGTAATTGATAGACACAAAAACTCTTACTTATGTTCTACATATACATACAAGGCCTGCGGGGCGACCGCCTAACTTTATAGGTATCAAAATAGGTATAGGTATAGGCTTAGTACAGACTTCAGAAGGAATGACAGCTGTCAAATAACAAATTTTGAAACCTATTATTGACTTCAAATGGGCATGACAAAATTGAATGCAATAAACGAATGGTTTCCCATGGAGCATGCGCAAAGGACCGCCTTTATTAAGCGCCTTTTAAACTATCAAAATTGTTTGTCAAAGTCTTTCAAGTTTTTTGTTAGTGTGCAGCAGTTTGACGCGTTTGTCAAATATAATTTATATAAGAACGTGAGCTTGACAAACTAATCTTGATGGCTTACAGAGGGCTTTAGTCTAAAGCTTTGTTTACTACGGCAACGTCAGTCGTTATTTTATTTACCATATAACTACCTACTCAATTAAATTTTGGGGAAAAGATTGTGAAACAAACTAGGAGTACCTACTAGCTAACTAGGAAATAGCTATGTCAGCTGCGAGAAGACCGCATAGGCATGCTTCTTCCGGAAGACACCTTCATCAGAACATTATGCCTCAGGAAAGATCTATATTTGCCGCAAGCTAAGATTGCAAGGATTTGTCCTTGTGAACACCATGATAAAGAACGTCGCATAAGTCTGAGATCAACGTATTTTTCAATCGAATTACTGTTCTGATCTTGTGTCTAAACTTTTTTATAATGCTATTTCTGTGATGTTGTAGATCCTAACTGCGTTCGTTTTTTGCAAGTGGGTCTTATCAGAAGAAGATCTTTAGGTCTTAGTCGTCAACATGGGATTGTTATCATACAACGTAACAAACACCGATTGCAATAACGAATATAACAGTGTTTGTCTGAAAAATCTTATCCCTATCGATAAGCTACAGAAACCTAGAGACACTACAGTAATATAAGAAGAAATGAATTCAAGTCACACATAAAGTAAACAGTTATTTATTTGTATTTTTGTTAATACATAAGTTAGGTATAAATAAACGGCATTAAAAGTACCAGTCTCTTATTTTTTTTTCTAGTTTCAATATTATAATAAATAGGTAACATAATAAATTAGAAGTAGCATGCACTCTGTTATTATTCCCTATTCATTCGTCATTAAAAGTAATTCTATATAAACTGAATCGTTATTTACAAATCTTTGGCATAGGTAACTGATAACTGTCAGAAATACAAGCATAGCACACAGACACAAATTCGTAGAGATCAAATAAATCGGCGTGCATAGAGTAGAAATAAAAAAGGTTTGTATATTTATCACAAATTCTTTATGCACATCTATTACAGGAATTCGATCTGCTTGCCTAAAATTGCATATGTCCTATGGCGTTATATGGGTACCTATCATTTTTAAAGTATTGTCGTCTTACAAAACCTTACTCGGTATATAAATTTAATGAAAGTGAACATAGTGTTAGTTTTCCTGACGTAATCTGAAAGCCCAAAAACGTAATTTCCAATTCGCTTCTGAAACCTCAACTCTTTTAATGATACTTATGTAACTAATGTAACCTACCTAACTAATAAGAAACATAAACGCCTTTTATTTATTTCAGATATAAATAGTGCTATATCATGTATGCTCTTCATAAGCGCCCGCCTCTCTTCCATCCAACGCCAGTCGCCGCTCCTCCACCACCGCCAATCTTAATTTCTTAGTCTCCAGTTGCACTGCTCATTGCGATTCCGACGATCCAAACGCATGGTCCACTGCAGGGGGCCTACTGTAATAAATGAATTAGTATATCTATTAGCGAATACTTTTTGAAATGCTCTAATAAGACGGATTTATTCCAAGCCGAGTATTCGTTTCGTTCGTTGCTTTTATGATATGCTTTAAGCTAAAATAAATTTATGTAGGTATTTCAAATAAACCAAACTACATTCCTATTTGCATGATGACTTGATTGGTAAACCGAAACATTTTAGTATTATACCATATGCAGTAGTAGGCGAAGGATACTTACAAAATAAAAGTATCCAATGCTTTGTAAGCTAGGTTATCACCGTAAACTTACTTGCCTTTATCTTGGTCAGTTTTGGAGACACCGTCACCCACTGCATTAGGCCTGGAGGTTAATCGTGTGAGGTCAGCTTGCTTGGTCTAGGAAATTCTGGAAAATGTCCCCCTGGCTCTCAATGAGTGTGTCTCCATCCACGTCCAAAGTTCTTTAATATTTTCTTGGTGCCAGTATTTCGATGTACAATACAGGGTTAGAAAATGTATTTCCTATTAATTAAGCACTAATACACAATACATTTTGTATGAATGTGATCACTGACTCAATAATCACTATGAATGTAATTTTCTAGTTTGTTTTTATAAGAAGTCAATCTGTCGTATTTTTGACGTAATGATAATTTACGTAACCCTGACAATGCGTTTTGTTATACGCTACTTTATTTTTTCAAATATAAATAATACGTATTTATATCAAGTAATCGAATAATACAAGCAAAAATAATAAAAATATTATAATATATACCAAATAACGGTCATTAAAAATATTTAAATTATCGTATAAATTGAAAAATATGTATTATTTAATAACTTCAAAATGGGTGAATAATACGCACAATTTTTATTCACTCGGTATTCATAGCTTTCAAAAATCAAAGCAATTTCATTTCATTCAAGATCAATTGAATTGAATTGAAATAGGTATAGGTATAGGTTTCAAGTTAGGCGGTAGGCCTGCTGGTAAGTCTGAAATTAGAGTAATAAGAAGTAAGGTAAAACGTCAACGTCATCACGCTGCTTAAAATTTTTAAACAGCCGCTAAACATGGATTGACGGTTTATTTGACACAATCGCTATACAAAATATGTCAAATATTAATATAACGGCTGTTTAAAAAAAAATTAAATTGTCGGTGAACTCGACATCATAAGTCTGGAGTTCACCAACACTATGATCAGCCGGTTTAGTATTATTTATATATTTTGTGTGAGGATTCTATCAAATTACCCGCCAATCAACGATTACTGGCTGTTTAAAAATTGGTGAACTCGCGTCTAAAACATGTCTAAAACTCAACGGAGTAATAATTATTTTGATATGTCACACTTGATAGGTATTGAGAGGTTGTCTGTGCGACATTGCTAAGATCTACGTGTGCTAAAATGGATGCCTGTTATTTGTTTTCTTGTAGCAATAAAGAATATCTGTCCGTCTATAATTACTCTATTTTTCTAGAAACACCGATGGTCAAATGTATCGAATGTGCTTCGGCCCTTAGATAATAACCCCCGAGGGCCACGAAAAGCTGTGGTCTTGTGGTCCGGGCCTCCCCACAGGACGCTTACAGCTCCCCAAAATGAGGGAGATTCCCTCATTTATATTGGACGAACCTTCCGCTTTTTGCCCGACTATCTACGAATTGGGGTAAACGGTTGAATATAGAAATGTGAAGTCACTTTTTTCTGTGTAGTGATACAGGGCGAATTAAGTATGCAATCAAGTGGGTCTACCTATCTCTCGTCATTAACTGAAATCATGGTAAAAAATAAAGTATGGAATTGAAGATTGACTTGAAAGTCAGTTTTTGTGGAATGTTCTTTGTTAACATGAACTGAAAGTACCAATAAGGTTGTGACGAACCGCATTTTTTTTTGACGTATTAAAATTACAGTAATTACAGGAAGCTTAGAAAATAATAATGTAATATGAATGTTAAAAAAAATAATAGTTCATATATTATCCCAAATTGGGCCGCATCACAGACGAAAGGGTATAAAGAAAATAAGGTGTTCTGTAGGTAAATACTAAGGAACTTCGTATACATTAGTAAAGAAACATTAAACGGTATAGAATTATCTTTTCTAAAATCAATATATACTACTTACGATACAACCTTACTTCAAAACTTTATTTTTACAAATAATTACTTACAATACGCAGCTGCTCTTTTATGTTAAAATTATGAGTAGAGCACATTAAGCGCCTATTTATCTTGTAATTATTTTCCACTTATTTTTGAAATATTAACAGCTACCGTACTGATGAAAAAAAAGTATCCGTACTTTGAGATTCAAGCAAGATCAGTATCGAAAACAAGACTGTAATAATTATAAAGTTCTCCCTATAGTTTTAACAAAAGAAAAGTACCCAATTTAGTATGTGAAACTCTTAACACCTGTACTACCAAAACGACTACATCTAATCTTGAAAGTGCAATTACATGAGTAATCTACTTAAAAACTTTTGTTACTTTGCTTTCTTTTATTTATTTATTATACTACTCCAGACCTTTCAAAGACATCTTCTGTACTTTACATGGCTTGCATGAAGTAAGTTTAAACTGCTTTATATTTATTATACTGTCTCACTTAACTTCACAATCTGAACCTCTATTCATCCATGCTACCCTCAGATTATAGAAAAAAGAGATGCGTAATAAACCGGTAATTCTTCGCGAACCTGTGTCGCCAAATTCATTTATGAGTGCTTTGGATACAACTTATAGAACACTCTTGTAACAAGTGTTGTTAGCATAAGCAACGTAAGAAACATTATAATTCAATTTACAACTTTCATTGCCGCGCAGTGCACGTCTCCATTTCAGCTCTTCGTTCTTTGATCTGAGATGTTAACACACTCAAATGTCTAGTCTAGTATTTACTATGACAAACGAATTACCATTACTTAACGTGCGAACAAACAAGCAATCGTAAGTTTTATCATGGCAGCTCAATACTTGTAGTTGCAAAAATAGTAACCACACCGAAAATACCGTAAAACGACTGAACTCTCTTAACCCCTCAGTGCCCAAAATGGTATTTTTCTTTTTCTTTTCAACACTAAACTTCGCTCGCCTATAAACTTAATTAAGACGTTACCCGTGACGGAACCGCCGCACTCCTTTAGTCACATGCTAAATATATTTAATAACCCGCTGGACAAAGGGTCTTTAATATCCGTGTCTTAAACACGTAGCGGTAATTTTAGTACACTGTGATACATGTTTCCTGTCTGTCAATGCTTTGAAATATATTTAAAGGTACTTAAATGTGACCATGTATTTTGAATGTCCGTCAATACGCGATCGTAAGGTCATGAGGAAAAGCACGCGGAAAAAAAAATGTTGACGAAAAGTTTCTTAGTTAAATATGTAAAAGAAATATACTTTATCCTACTTGAATTATTGGAATTAAGTATTAATACAATATTTAACAAATGCTAAAAGGCTAATTTATTACAAGTTCTACAAATGCAACCAATTATTTTAGAGACAAGGAAAACGCAACGCGACATGTAATGCATTCTATTCTACCTCATTGCATTCTACCTCTGTCCTCTTTTTCGTTCGACAGTGCCCAAATGCAAAACAGTTTGTAAAACTGTAGCGACATCTTACCACTGTCGCTAACACTAGCAAGCAACTTCAAGACGCGACGCCCTGACTCGGCTCCTACAGGCTAGATGGCGCTGATAGCCCGCTCCATACAACACAAACCGCGATATGTAAGATTTAGCACGAGCTTGACTACATATAGATAAACCAAGACGGTGACCATTGGACCTTGGTCCCCGACCATAACAACCGGTCGGTAGGAAGCGCTTCCCTTTGCCTTCCTAACCCAGTTGCGCCAAAGTGGTGACCCCGACGTGATCTACACTGGAGCATGGAGCCTCACCGTCGTTATCATCAGCGTCACCTTCTCCCTTGCCAACAGCACCCAGCCAGCAGCATCCAGCCAGCAGTCTCCTGCAAGCCAACTCACCAGCCCTAAGGACACCACCGCAGACCGCACCGGTTGTACCTGGTTCCTCGGCAGCCTCATCCAGCTCATCATCCCGACTCACTGTGGACTTCGAGCTCTCCCGCACGCATCGTGGACATCACACATGCTCATCCCGACTCACTGTGGACATCACGCATGTACATCCCGACTCATCGTGTGGACATCGCGCACTCATCCCGACTCACCGTGGACATCGCGCATCCCGACTCGCCGTGGACATTACGCATGCTCATCCCAACTCACCGTGGACATCGCGCATGCTCATCCCGGCACATTGTGGACTCAACAAGCACTGGCACTTGCAAGCTCACTACGCACAGACTGCTGAGCTCTCAACCATCCTGGCTCAATCAACCTCCGGTTCTTCGGGGGGAGTGGTGTAGCGACATCTTACCACTGTCGCTAACACTAGCAAGCAACTTCAAGACGCGACGCCCTGACTCGGCTCCTACAGGCTAGATGGCGCTGATAGCCCGCTCCATACAACACAAACCGCGATATGTAAGATTTAGCACGAGCTTGACTACATATAGATAAACCAAGACGGTGACCATTGGACCTTGGTCCCCGACCATAACAACCGGTCGGTAGGAAGCGCTTCCCTTTGCCTTCCTAACCCAGTTGCGCCAAAGTGGTGACCCCGACGTGATCTACACTGGAGCATGGAGCCTCACCGTCGTTATCATCAGCGTCACCTTCTCCCTTGCCAACAGCACCCAGCCAGCAGCATCCAGCCAGCAGTCTCCTGCAAGCCAACTCACCAGCCCTAAGGACACCACCGCAGACCGCACCGGTTGTACCTGGTTCCTCGGCAGCCTCATCCAGCTCATCATCCCGACTCACTGTGGACTTCGAGCTCTCCCGCACGCATCGTGGACATCACACATGCTCATCCCGACTCACTGTGGACATCACGCATGTACATCCCGACTCATCGTGTGGACATCGCGCACTCATCCCGACTCACCGTGGACATCGCGCATCCCGACACGCCGTGGACATTACGCATGCCCATCCCGACTCACCGTGGACATCGCGCATGCTCATCCCGGCATATCGTGGACTCAACAAGCACTGGCACTTGCAAGCTCACTACGCACAGACTGCTGAGCTCTCAACCATCTTGGCTCAATCAACCTCCGGTTCTTCGGGGGGAGTGGTGTAGCGACGTCTTACCACTGTCGCCCACATTAGCAAGCAACTTCCAGACGCGACGCCCTGACTCGGCTCCTACAGGCTAGATGGCGCTGTTAGCCCGCTCCATACAACACAAACCGCGATATGTAAGATTTAGCACGAGCTTGACTACATATAGCTAAACCAAGACGGTGACCATTGGACCTTGGTCCCCGACCATAACAACCGGTCGGTAGGAAGCGCTTCCCTTTGCCTTCCTAACCCAGTTGCGCCAAAAAACTATTGTTTACAACTAATAAATAGTGAAAACAAAGGGTTAACGATGTAAACGAAACGGGCGGGAAAATCGAGACAGCCTATAATTTACTCGCACTACACTTTATACTCTATGATGCCCGTTTCCTGTCACAGTTATTATTTGAATGTTGGCGGCGCGTTAGCACCGTTTTGTATAATCTGTCAATCGATTTGTCACTATTATGAATAGGGCGGTGCTTGACTGTGAATAAATAAGTTTGAATCACTTTTTAAACATGACGTGGAAATTACCGTAGAGGATTTTGATGTGTAATATTGGAACTAAAAATAGTTTAGAGTCAAACATTTTACAATGACTTTTCTGAGTTAAGTACATTAGTTTTTCACTACCTGATGCTCTTACGGTAAGGGAAAACATCGCAAGGAAACCTGCACATTCAGGCGACTGAATGTGGTAGGCACTGCTATCCAAACTGCAGGTTCCCCTGTTAACAGGGTTGCGAATGTCAGACGGCAGTCGCTCCACTGTAATTATCTAATCTGCCATATACTGGAACACGGTCCATAGCATCCCCTTGGTCCTCGCGCGTGCGTGCACGGGATTACCTAGCCGGGATACCGTTAGGATATAAAAAAATTACTGAACACGAAAAACGGGATTTTGCAACTTACAGCGACTCTGCTCTCTTTGAGGTCCAGCCTCATCGCAAGGGCCTCCCTCATGAACACGTCGGGGTAGTGGGAGGCGAGAAACGCCCTCTCCAGCTCCTCAAGCTGCCAGGAGTTGAAGTTGGTGCGCGAGCGCCGCCGCTTGCCACTGTCGCCGTCGTCGTCGCCAACGCCACCTGCCGGGAGAGATAGAGGTTATTACAGTTTTTAAGGTTCTGTACTAGGAGAGAAACCCTTCAGATTTGTATGTGTCCGTCCATCCGTATGTCTGTCTGTCAAGAACTTGTCAAGCGAAGGGTCTTATGGCACTGATTCAGGATAAAATTCGAAAACCGCGCTTTTTTTCTTTTGTCCTGTTTTGCTTTTTAAGGTTTCGTACCCGAAGGGTAAAAACGGGACCCTATTACTAAGCCTTCGCTGTCTGTCTGTCACATAGCTAGACAGTTGAAATTTTTACAGATGACGTATTTTTGTTGCCGCTATAACAACAAACACTAAAAACGAATAAAATAAATATTTAAGGGGGGCTCCCATACAACAAACGTGATTTTTTAGCGTTTTTTGCTCGCCATTAATAACAGCAACAGGTAGACGCTTGAAATATTCAGGGAATATTAAATTGTATATTTATTTTGAAAAAAAAAACAAAAAAAATCAAAATAATAATAATATTCGAGGGGGGCTCCCATACAAAAAACAAGTAGAGGCATAATATATTCAAAAAAATATATATGTTGTATTTCACTTTAAATAAATACTTAAATGAAAATTTAAAAATATATATTTAAGGAGGGCTCCCATACAAACGTGATTTTTTGCCTATACTGTCTAATTTTGTAAGTTAATGGTAACCCTTTGTGTGCGAGTCCGACTCGCACTTGGCCAGTTTTTCTATATCTATTATAAGCAGTTCTGCTAATTTTAGATTCCCATATGAATTTCCATCCCCCATTTAATTTAGTATTCTTTCGCGTCTATCTTTATCAAGCATTAGCTTAGTAGGGCTAAGCTAATGCTTGATAAAGATTGAGTTTATGTTGTAAGATTTTGCTCACAGTAAAAGAGCAAAGCAAATAAACTTTTGGCATTAGAATTAATTCCAAATTCCACCAGTTAACACTTTGACAAAGAGGACTCATTGGGTCTCCTTTGCAGACGACGAAGGGGTTAAACAAATGGCAAAACTTTACAATTAATCGTCAAACTGGGACACGCACTTCGGGCTGCTTGTTTTGATGATGTATGGTGTCCTATGCATTTATGATGTAGGGATCAATTTAGTCTAGACTTGTGAAATTAACATAATGCATGAAAAACATAAACCATTTCAAAGAGTTTTCTTTCAATTTTAACATATCCTTTGCGCATTTTCATATTTAGATATACATTTTCTGTTAGGTCTGTCTTGTTATGACTAAAAGAAAATACAACACCGAATATGTGTTTCGTAGTCTTCTGAAACTATTTTATCGGATTGTATAGGAACTATGAATAGAAAGAACATTTTCTGACATCCTGTATGTCATGTCTTTATCCCTAAAATTTAATACGCTTTGAAACAATAGTAATTTAAAACAAAAAAGCATTCGACAAACCGCTGTATTGAAATGAGTAAGACATAACCACAAAGACACCGAGCTGGCTCAACAAAGTCAATTTAGACAATTCCTCAGTCGTTAAACCGAACTGGCGACCGGGGGATCATAAAAAAGAGATAATCTCCGACAAAGCGTCCGAACAAGTTTTTGAAAATAGAATATAATTTCTAATTTTCTCCCGGTGATTTTAATTAAAAATGGTCCCCGGAGAGCGGGACGGACGATCGCCCCGGGCCGGGGTTGGAGAGGGACGGCAATAAATTACGCAGCTCACTCTCGGAGGGGCTAAATAAATTAGAAGTGATTAAGAGGTGCGCGCTTCTGTACGTTTGAACGTGTCATTGTTTTGTTGGAATTATTCGTGAAACGTGAGCGAAGCAATTAGGTGGGTACAATAAAATGTCATTTAGGTCAGTTAATGTAATAGAATATCCATTAATTACGGATCGATAGATGTTTTTAGAAATCAATCTGACAGATATGAGTCAACGCGTGTGATGGTAATAAGATTAACAGCATGTTTTGACAGCGGTTGACAGCACTAAATAAAGCATGTAGTATTTTCTAGGCTAGATAGATACGACTTTGATAATAAAGTTTACTAATCATTCTATGAATACATGCATTGCGAAATATTGGATAAAAATACAAAATACTGTAATCTTCAAGCATGAAGCACTGTTTCACCAAAGACCAAAGAATTGCTTTTGAATCGTAACGGAATCTTAATCACTCGTTGGAAATTACACTGAATTTACAATTAATGAGTAACATTTTAAGTTATTTTTATTATTTCCTACTGTAAAAGAGCAAGGCTAAGTTCAGAATGATTTATACTATGTAAGTAGAACTATTCTACTATAATTTTTAATTTTTTGAAATTCTAATAGCTCGTGAGTCCGGACCTTCGCAACTCTTTAACGTTTCTATAAGCATTGACGAATTTCGGAAGCATCTACCTCGCGCGTTGCCTTAAGAGAAAATGTTAAATTACCCGCGTGCGACAGAGACGGCTATATATGCCAAATGAGGGGTGCGAAAGGGACAAGTATGGTTATTGTATTAAAACAAACGACCGCCTTGGGCCCACAGAGAACAGTTTTGGCGCGCTTTAATTTAGTCTCCTCAATGTTTTAATGCCACAAGGGAGGGGGAAGGGGGGACTTACTAAGTATCTATTTGAGGGCTGTACAACGCGGTTAATAAATTCGTACAGTTAATAATTCCATTTGTTTCGGAGTTCTGATGTTTCGTAGAGAGGAGTCAGTTTGATTTGGGTTTTAGTACTACAAACACATAATATTATGTATCTTTAAGTAGTGACTAGTGAAGTAAATGCAATGAGCGTTTTTCTCGCAAATGGTTAGAAAACCTGGGATTAAGTGAATATGAAAAAAGCTTTTTTAACGATTCAAAATAGAGTTGAGGAAATTTCAATGTATACCTACATACATTTTAACAGTTATCTTGGCTTTTATGAAACAATTTTAAATATTTAATATGTACATTCATTATGAATTGATACTTGGAATTGTTTTAATAAACCTGAAAAACAACTAGAGCAGAACATAATATTCAAATAAAAATACACAACAGTGAAAAAGTAAATTAGAGCTCCATAACTGGAGAACGGCAAAACAATAAACAAAATTCTGTCAATAGAATGTTTATTGCCACAGATAAACATAGACAATATTTTTATTTTATTCATAGAGATGTTATCCGCCAGAATTAAGTTCGTATTCAATAGAAACGGTTTTATTCGCGATGTATTTTATATTTCTATTATCCCGGCTAAAGGGGAATGGAGCCGTACCGAAAGCAGAGATAATTTATAGGTTATGTTCAGATTGTATCTTTATTAGAGTTGTCTATGGCCGAGTTTATTAGTCTTGGGGTTATGACTTAAGGAGTTTTCCTGGAGGTTCTTATTGATTCGCTAGATGGCGCTAAAATTCGTGTGCTTAAAGTGATGGTAATCAGGCAACTACTACGAAGACTTCTTGAGCCATCTTTTGACGATTGATGTTACGCCAATTTTAGGAAATTGGTAGTTCTAGGATAGTTAATGTTATTACTTTTTCTTGCGATAATGAACAGTTTTTCTAAAGGAACCGTCCAGAATTTGTCATCATTAGTCAAGAGATGGCGCTAGGTATTTTTAATTTCTTTTTATTATTTCATGATTTGGCATAACAACATGACAATATTTACTACCATTACCACCAACACCATCTCACTAGACCTAAAAAGCTTTTGACTTACTAGAAATCTTTTAATATTAAAATGTCTAACATTATAACCCTACTTTTGGTCTTTGTCGCGGTCGGGTATAAAATTGAGATAAGTAACAGCACTAAGGTAAGTAGAATGAAAATCATGATGCAAAGTTATTGGATACAGCATTTAAAGTATAAGTTTTTAATGATTTTATTTTATTAACATGAATCTATGATACAATCAAGATTCCAATAAGAGAGAAGGCCTATTATATCAGTATTATCGCAATTTTAAACCTTTCAATAAGTGCAGAACCGTCCAAGCCGCATTAATTGGATAATGGACAATTTACATTAACAACTATAACCGGTGAAAATATTAAAATAACATGAATTTATAAGAAAAAATAAAATTGCACGTAATCAAAACACTGACTCGCATTGCTTTATAATTTCATTATTCCCAGAATCAATATATCGATCGCGGGGCGTACTCGGGTGTAAAGATTCAGTAAATTTCGCCAATAATAATGTACCGTTGTAACCACCTAATAGCACAGTACGCATGCGGTTAAAGTATAGCTGAACTGATAATTTTGGTACTTTGCCCAACACTATCCCGACGATACCAACACTCAAAAAGTAACTTTATTCCAAAAAGAAACAGTTGCTTTTTCTTTGGGCCGATCTGACAGATGAAGTAATTTGTCTTGTGCCAGTGTGTTCCTGTAATGTTCACACTATATCGGTCGTCGATTGCTTTCGGGAATCGATTAAAATAGGCGTAGAGGTTATCGAGAAAAGTGTGTGAGATTGGGCCACATCGATACCAGAGAGCTTGGTGCGGCGCCTTCGGAGGAATAAGGCTAGGTATGCGGTTAATTGAATGGTGCGAAATGGAACTGTGTGTTTAGTGGTAAGCTAGTGTTTAATAAAAATGTGGCAACCTCATTTTAATGCCAGAGTTGAGCCGGGCAATTTATTCAGGGCTACATTTCAAAAGGGGTGCCAATATTTTAAAATCGTATCCCACCCGATGACACAGTCAATCAATTTTTGTGATCGAAAAATTTAATTACTTGTATGCTTTTTGACAGCGGATAGGAAAAAAATAATGTATTTTTTTCCCTCCTAAAAATTAAGCGCGCATTTGCAATGTAACTGTATTAATAAAACCAATAAATATTTTGAGACATTATGTTACGGTTGTCTCTCACAGCAATGTAAAAATGGAATAGGAAGGTAACTACAAAAAAAAGTTTCTTATAATTTTTTTTTCTCGAAATTGACTCTCCATACCTACTCGTAAAAACAATTGATTGCCTATTGTGTCTGGGAACATAATAACTGAAGGATTAAAAATGAAATGCTTACTTTTGATATCACTCAAAATTCATCGACCTTCTTTAGGTGGGAAACGAACCCACGACCCCTTCGCTATCCGGGCAATTCCTCTTTCAAAAAGTATCAAAAAATATTATGCAAAAAAGCTCCAATCAACGCATCGGTCGCTCGCCGCCACCGCCACGCAATTTGCGACCGATCCCGAGAAATTAATTTCCGAAATCACCAGCAATAATAAAGTTATAATTTTGCACTGAATAGGTACCTTGCTGTGTGGACAAGCGATCCGGCCAGGGCCGGGCTCGGATAAACGGTCTGAATTATGTTTTTGTTGCATTCTTTTGATGCTAATGAGCGGATCACGGCTGTTTAAGTTGGTAGCTAATTTCCGTTATTTAGCCACATGCATAGTCAATTGATTTAAAATTGTATTTTGGTAAAGGTCTAATTTCTATACAATGTACTTTCGTTGAGGCTCGATAATAACTATTAGGAAATAAGGTGTTTTTAGGGTTCCGTACCTCAAAAGAAACCCTTATTAGGATAACTTTGTTGTCTGTCTGTCTGTCTAAGTGTCTAGACCCTTTTCTCCAATAACGCGTATAGATGTCAAATTGAAATAAAATAGAAAAATCAAATATATATGCGGTCCCTTGAAGTTGTAACTAAGTCAACGCAGTCCAACCAAACGAACGGCCATATGAGCCTTATAAGAGAGAATGCTGGTAGGTTATTTGGGGTGACTATAATTCCATATATAAACTTTTATAGTGCAAAATTCCTATTTAAGTCAATTAATAAATATCAGAGCAAAATAACTTGTCTATCCGTTTTCGCGCCTACCCTCAGTTTTCGCATTTCTATAATTTTTATTATTTTGCGAAATACACACTGAAATGCATCCCTGGTTGACTTATAAAGACATCAGCAACGGAAAATGGCTACCAAAGCAAGCGGGCGCGGATTCCTCGAACGCTCGCTAGAATTATTAAATGTGTGTGATGTGTCGCGCGGACAATAACCACTTTTACGAGTTTTCGCTGTACAAGCGACGCAAGATGGCTTTATTATGAAGGCATTATGGTAATTGAATGGCCTGGCATAGTAATAAGGAGGCTGTATAAAGAAATTAATAAACTTTGAGTTTCGGAGTGTGATTTTAGATATTATTAAATTTTGCACACAATCGGAAATTGAATTGCGTTTGAGATTGAATTAATTTAATAATATGTCTTTTTAACCTATGAAGTTGAAGATTGGCATGTATTAAATTGGGTTTTTTTAAAATATTTAAAAAAAATGTCTGAACCGATTTTAATGCAATTGCAAACTATAGTTAGATGGAAAGAAAACTATCCACTGCGTCCTTCACAAATCCGATGCTTAAATGGTCGGTGCGCTTGCTCATAATGCTCGAGTTCCACCAGCGCTTGTTTAGTTTTTAAACCTTTACATATGCTGTTTCCAGACACAATAGAAAATGCGAGTGGGGCCCTTTTAAAATTGACATCACAGGCGCACAACTGGTCCGACTGGTTCACCTAAATAAATTGTAATTTTACTGTTTTGTGTCTTATACCCGTACCCTTTATTTATATCCGTGTGTTATGTAATGTCCATTTATTGATAAATGTATTTTCTTACTTTCAAAATTATTGTTATCAACCCGCCCGCGGGTCTTATGAAGTTTTACAGGACAGCCGTTATAATACTATTTGACATATTTTGTAGTATTTGACAAATTATCCGTCACATGGACCGTTTTAAAATTAACAAACTCGTGTCTAAGTCCGTCCCTGACAAGTCGATGTCTTCATCGCGGAAAGTGGGCCCATTATGCGCCCGCGCAGCCGTTCTGCGAAGCCACGCCCGCCTAATTGAATTCGTATGCCGTGTCACCGTTCACGTGCATGATACGGATTTGTTGGACATGTCTAGATTTTTTTAATTTTTTTTAAAGAGTGGAGTGATTGTTTTATTCGATTATTTGATTTGTTTTTTTAGTAGGATATTTTATTCGACTGGAGCTTATTGCAGGAAACCCAAGTGTATGGTCGAAAACGCTTGGATTTACTATCTATTGTCTGTCACCTAGAATGCTAGTAATTTATTAGTTTTATTAGATAAAAATATCTTACTTAGTGACTAGATAGTTCGCAAAATTATGTGGAAATTGTATGTGCTAGTAGCATTATCAATGAATTTTCCCAAAATGCATTTTTATATCAATGGAAAGCTCGTGGTTTATACTTAAGTTTTAACTGTCTCATGATACCTAACAACAATTATACTGGTTATCAATGAGTTTTTGTTACTAAATTAAGGGTGATTTTCAATTTATAAAACCCGTCTATCATATATCCACCGAGTAAAATACGCCATTATAATTGCTTGTACTTAACCCGATGGTGTCCTTTCGCATAACGCCGTCCAGCGTAATGGCCGCTCATTAGAGGACTTTTGAAATTATTAGCAATATACATATCATTTTAACGTATTAAGCCATATTAATGATGGAACGAGGTTTTCCAGCTAATTTTGCAAGTTGTGTTTTTATACGGTAGTGCCAGGCCACGCTATTGCAAGAAACGATCCCATTTTACTAATATTTTATTTATTTATTTAAATATTTCATTTTTTTTTTTGTGTGGTATAATGCAAAAGGTAGAATGTGTTGTAACTAAGTTATTTTCTTGCAGTCTCTTGTCTGTTGTTATGTAGAAATGTTATGATTTTTAACCACATCTTTCTTCCTGCACTGTGCTGATATTATTGTAGGTTTTCCTCACTACCTACTTATGCAAATATTTCCTGGCCCCTGATTTAACCAACGTCAATTCATGTTTCTTTAAAAAACTGGTCAAAAGTTGGGATGACTTGTTATTATTACTTATAGTTGTGATGTGTAGAATGTTACTCATCACCCCAACTCAAGTAGACCCATGCCATATGCGACCCATATTATGCTAGCCAATATATTATGCAAACATCACAGGATGTGGAAAAATATATACAATATACAATAATTGTATCGGTTTCAGCAGCATACTGCTTATAATTGGGTGGTTCACCCCATAAACATTTTTTATGTCTTAGAAGTGTGAAGGGAGAAGGTAATTGCTGAATTAACATAGCCGTACTTAACAAGAATGGCGTGCGATTAAGCGAATTACTTATTTGACAGGAAAATTGTTTGTCTTGCTCTAATAGCCGCTATGATAGAGTAGAAAAGGATACCGCATAAAAAATGGTAGACGTTTTAAAAGTGGGGTATTTTGCCGTTTAGAAGGGTAATTTGTATGCTTTTAGAAATATTGTTCATGAATGTAAGCAAGGATAGTGAAGTGACCTACTGTGTGATGCAGATTTATATCAATTATGACATGAGGAGGTTGTAAAAAAAACTCGCTAAGATTTATGAAAATTCTTAGTGTTTCTAAAACACTTTTTACCCGACTGCGGAAGGAGGGTTATGGTTTTCGAGAGTATGTAGGTATGTATGTATGTATGTATAATCGTTTGGCACGCCCTACAGCCCAAACAGCTCGATAGTTTTTGATATATGAGGTGTCGTTGAATTTGTCAAAATTGTGAGAATGACATAGGCTATATAAATTTCAAAAATGGCGCCCATAAATGGAAATAAAGGGGGGAGGGGGAATTTATTTTTTCGTTACATAGCAATATGGGTATCAAATGAAAGTCAGTAAAGAGACCATTTCAAAAATATATTTTTTTTGCAGTCTGGTGTTTTGCTTTGAATAATAAAACCAAAAATAATGAACTAGAAAACGGTAATTTAAAAAACTAAAAAACCCGACTGCGTTTCTGTGTAATAGGAAATTGTAAAACCCTAAAAAAAGGAAGAGGTCATAACCGGGTTAAATTGGTACCCATATTAAAAATTGTAGCAGTCGGGACCCATGTTAGAAAGTTAGCCGTCTCGTTAGTAGATTAGAGTAATCTGCAATGTAATTTAGAGGCAGGTATATGCCCTAATTCACTAAGCCTCCATTTTTAGAGTGGGTCCCGACTGCTATACAATTTTTAATATGGGTACTAATTTAACCCGGGTATGACCTCTTCCTTGTTTAATTACACAGAAACGCAGTTAGATTTTTTAGTTTTTTTAAATAACCGTTTTTTATTTTAATCTTGAACACCCAGATTCGGGATAAGCATAGACTTACATACTGAGTTAGTTACTTAGTTTGTTCATTTCATATGGATTTCTGGATCGTATGTTACTGCCTTCTTTTTTAACCTTGAAATATCACACTTGGGGTTGATTTTTCAACTCTCAGATAAAAATGTATACTTAAACTACGTGTTTCTTCAGACAAGACGTTGTCTTAGTTAGTAAAGTGTAAACAGTGACAGAGTATTTTAAAATAAGTCGTGTTGTATTTTACTTGAAGGTAACAGTGCAAAAAAAAAGAGTAGAAAATATATGAAGGCGCCACTTTCGTTTAAATACTCGGAGCTTAGTAAGCAATAATTTGGTCTTGATACTTGTTATTGACAGTGACGCCTCCATTTATTTTCTACTCTTTTTTGTTGCACTGCATTTTACTATTAAACCCACCATATATTGTAAACACCATAAAATAACCACGTCCACTTAAACATTAAATCTTTCCCAACACGGGTTACCGACTTAAAATTCACCCGATGCTATCAGCGCTCCCCATCACGAAAATAGACGTCTTCATCTTTCCATATTAACCCGGTGTTTCTGAAACTGGTAGCCTCGAGCTACACCTCAGATTGAAACATGATAAATCGACACTACTACACGGCAACCCTTCGTTTGCCTTGTGGGTCTAATGGACCTGTAACCCGTTTTTTTAATGTTTTAATTTTACTAAATTCACTTCAACTTATTTTTGTAACTGGAATCCCTTTAGTGCTTCTATCGTTGTACAGCATCAATTATTACTGATTTTGTTTCATATGTTATGGTTATTATACCATGCCATACCTACTACACCAAGACTACTACTACAGATTGCCATTCCAAATTCTTCTTACCAAGAGACAGTGGTCTTGTCAATAATTCCTGTCCATTTCAACGACTTCTTTGGTCTAGTGGCTCGCACACCGGTTTTAAAGTTGTTACAATCTCTGAGGACTCGGTTGGGTCAATATAAAAATCCATATTTTCTGTATTGTCCGTTGAGAGCAATGTATGTGATGTTATACAACATTTATTTATCCCCACTTATTTACAGTGCCATATTTAAAAAAAAAACATATAGAATTTCATCATGTTGGAGTTAAAGATGATAATTTCAAACATGTGCTGTTTACTATACTCACGTTGCAAATTCCAAAACGGTCTAACCGACTCCATCAAGAATTCAAGGGTTAGCGTCCCTCTTCCACTGATGGTAATTTTACGTCGTGAGACGTAATAAAATTTTAATATTTCACGAAAACAATACTGATCGCCTTGACTTACGCCAGTAAAGGCGCCCTTATTCGGCGAGCGATCACACCTTATAAGGCAATTGACTTTAATTAATAAGGCAATACGATCAATATTTGTCTATGGAATTCGCCTGTGAAATTGCTACGGGGTACACAAGATAATGACTTTTGATTTTTTAACGGTTTATGATTTAATCACATCACAATACGTATGGATCAGCACATCATGCACAACACTGAGGGATTTTATGCAGTTGTAATAGGGGTGATTTTGTGTTGTAGGTACCTTCTTTTAGGCTTTCAGCTTTCTTAATTTGGCTCAGGTATTGATCTGTATTTGTGGTAACTGTGGTAAATCTCATTTTTGGCTTGCCAGACTCTGTTTTGGCTTTTAATAGAGGCATCTTTATGTTCTTCTTCCAATTTTTAATTTAAGCTCCGAATGAAGTAGCCATATTTGATATATTTTTAGTTATTATTTGAATTATAAGTTGAGTAATTTCGATCATTTATTACTAAATAATATATGTAATAAGTATTACACGACATCACATCATTGGCGTTGGTCTGGCCCTAAAGTAAGTTGTTATAATTAGCACTTATGTTATGAAACTCAGAAATAATAGTAGTATCACAATACTTAGAGCCGAGACAATGCAACTCTAGAATATATGGTTACCTATTTTAATCCGCCCGGGGAATCGTGCTTGCGACCTCAAAGACACCATGAAAACGGCATGCGTGCCACCATGGAGATCGTCGAAACTCACTTCACTAATAGTAAGTAAAATTGTGATTGTAAATAATGGCGTGCATGCCACCCCCTGTGAAAAACATCACACATCTGTATAGGTGATGCTGCAGTGATTATCGAGGATTATTCCCAGGAGTACTGACATCATCTCATTGCGGTGCTAGTGCTGCCGGTGAGAAATATCGATGAATTTACTTACTTACCATTACTAAACGATTTGTCAAAAAGCTATAAGCTCTACCTAATTAATAATTTACTGTTAGACGGTTAATTCAAAATTCTCGAATGCATTTACTTAACTAAAACCAGCAACGGAATTGCATAAATCATAAAAGATTTACAAAAAACATTAAAAAACACAGATATTGGTACTATTTTATCTGACTATAGAAGGGAACTTAAAATACAAAACCGTATTTACTGCAAAATATTATGTTTTAGGTAATTTAACTACGTACCTAGAAACCGTCTTAGAATAGAAACTAAAAGCTGACCACCTAATTACAATATTTGTTCACTGAATCACAAACAAACAACCTCATAAGATAACAATAACATTAGCTACGCTTGTGAACAGAGTCTAATCTTTTTGCCATTTTCCCCAACACAAAAACTTTCTAAGCATAGATACGGTTGTGCAAAAACCCTGTGATTTGTTATTCATAACAACACTACTTCTTGCGACGCCCGCGCCCTCTAGGGGCCAATAATTCACGTCTGTTGGTGCCCAGTTGTGGGGTGTAAGTGTTTGCTGATGCCAGTTGTTGTTTTAAATAGATCTGCTTTATTTACATTGACTTTTAATAATGCAATAGACTTGTAGTTGATTGCATCAAATGCACACCTTGAAAGTCTATGCATACGAGCAATACTCTTTTGCATTAAGTATTTATTTTATCTGCCTTGAATTCACAATTAGTCGCTACTATATGAAGAATAATAATTGGAAAAAATTAAAGCTGAGCCGACTCCATAGTCGGAAACGTGGAAAAATAATTAAAAATATAAGTAATTAGGTAATTTTTAAAACAAGTTCACATCATAATCTTCAGATTGTCTTAGAAGTAACTACTCGTGTCTCCTCTATACCTACCTACTTAAAAGTTTTATTAAGAAATAAAATAAATAAATTCATCAACCGAAAAACGAGCTCAATGCCTTCACAAGGCTTCTTCAATCGATTTGAAACACTTTTATTACGCTTCTTTTTAAAAGCACTCGCAGATTCTATCCCCACGTCAAATATTTAAAATTCCATGTTCTCTTTTCCCGCGGTTATGAAAGACCTCCTCATAGCCCAAGGAAAACAAACTAATGAACACAAATGTGTGTTCGCAACTCCAGACATGGCGTGTAATCTATTGTCGTACTTATTATAAAACAATGTGGTCCTCTCTCCGGGGAGGAATAAATCAGTCGGCTGGTAGACTCTGCACTCTATAGACGCCGCTAAAAGAAAATTGACGACCGTCTTGGTATTGTGGTGCTCCACAATGTTTCGTGCTCTGGATCCGGACTATAAAAGCAGAGGCAAATTCAAAGCATGAGCATTTGTACCTAAGTCATGGATGTATAAACGTATGTCTATCCATTATCCTAGTCGCCATAGCACAAGCTCACGCTTAGTTTGGGGTTAGGTAATTGGTGTATTGGTTAAAACCACTTTTAAACTTTTAAATCCTGCAAGTGGCAAATGTCTGTCTGATAAACATGAGCATTTGTACCTATCTAGGTCTTAGATGTTTATAAACGTATATAAGTATATCTTTCCGTTATCCTAGTGGCCATAGCACAAGCTAACGCTTAGCTTAAGGCTAGGTAATTGGTGTGTTAATAAAAAAAATTAAATAGATCGAAACTCTAAAAAACATTTTTTTATACTTAAAGTAAATCTAACACATAAACCCACGCTTTGTATTTGTATACCGATAAATAAATCTGACATGAGTTCCAAACTTTGCATACATGTTAGTGAAGTATTTAGGTAAGTATATTTAAGAGCTATGGTTTCTAAAATATATAAATAAATCTGAAATCGAAAACTCTGTCGAGACAAGTTTGACGTTTTTTAACTGCACATTAAAATAATAGGTATGTCAGCTAATCAGAAAAAATCATACTTTATGCATTTGAAAAGCTCAACCAACCTAAGCAGAAAAGACCGACAATACGCGGTATCTATTATAGTAACTTCTCTGTACAATTGACACTGCTTACAATTCAAATTAGCAACCCTTAAAGCTAATCAAATAGAGGCGAAATTCGAATGTGGCTCGACAGTGTGGGTGATGCGGTGACATTCGATTATTTGTAGATAATAATGTTTTGAGGCATTGGTAATTGTAATGGTGAAAATGTAAACTTTGTGATGTTGGTAACTACTCTGTGTTAAACTTTCAAGTTGATTTATTTTAAATTTCTTCATTATATGTGTCCCTCATTTGATTTTCTGCGTTCAATAATATAGGTTTATGTACTCTTAATTAGACACCACACACAATTAGATAAAAATAAATTGTTTCAATAAACACACCAATTACCTAGCCCCAAACTAAGCGTGAGCTTGTGCTATGGTGACTAAGATAACGGATAGAAATACTTAATATAAGTCAGCCTATTAGATCCCACTGCTGGGAAAAGGCCTCACCTCAACTATGAGGAGGAACGAGCCATACTTCACCACGCGGGTTCAGTGCGGATTGGTGGAGGGGTGTATGTAAGGCAAGTGACAAACCTTACTGTCAGAAGTTATCAAGCCGCCCTAGGGCCTCTGACTAGGCTTAACGACTAATACCACAGATATTAGCCGGGACCAACTGCTTAACGTGCCTTCCGAAGCACGGAGATGCTTGTCATGGACGTCACTTAAATGGTCGGAATGGTCACCCATCCAATCACGACCGCGCCGTGGGTTGCTTAACTTTTGGTATCACTACCAAAGCGCTGCCGCCACTGCGCCACAAGCACCTCAAATAATACTTAAATACATATAAACATCCATGACTTAGGTACAAATGCTCGTGCTCATCACACAAATTTGCCCCTTGCGGGATTAGGTTTAGGTTTAAACACATTTATTCTCATAAAGACATAAATATTATATCACTTACATGAGAACATGGGTAAACAAAAATAAGTTTTTCAATTCGCTGTCGTACATTGCATAAGTGCATAAATAAATAAACAAAGAACCGGCGACACAATATTCTTATGTTTGACATAGTTACAAACAAACCAACAGTAGGTACAGATCCAAATAATGCACAAAACTTTATGTATGTACGTTAATTATTTTTCAATATGTAGTTTGTTAGCCGTTTTTTGAACTCATTGAGCGAGTCAATATTTTTGATGACCGAGGGTAACTTGTTAAAATGTCGCGCACCTTCATATGTTCGGCCGTACCTTGTCCGGGTCTTGGGCAGAACAATGAAGCTCGCGCGTCGAGTGCAGGGGCGCCGAACCTTCGGATGTTTGTTAAATTGTAGTTTAGTGCGGATTTTTTTGTTAATAGTTTTATAGATGAATATACAGGTGTTGTAAATGTATAATTGTTTTATATTCATTAGATTAGTTTCGCGATATATTTTTGAGGTTGATGACCGGAAATTATGGTTAAAAATGGTTTTAATTATTTTATTTTGTAGGACTTGTAATTTGTTTAAACTCGTTTTGGCAGCGCTTCCCCAGATTTCAATGAGATATAGCAGATGTGATTTAAATAACCTATTGTAAATTATAAAAAGTAGTTTGCGTGGTATGAATCGAACGTTAAACCGGAGGGAGGCTCGGAGTGATATTAACTTGGTTGTTAACTGCTTAATGTGAGCATTCCATGATAAGTGAGCATCCATGTAAAGTCCAAGATATTTTTCATGCGTTTTTTCTTTCAATGGGATATTATTAATTACGAGTGGTAAGTAGGTAGGAATTGGTTTGTTTATGGCCTTGAAAATAACATAGCTAGACTCGAACCCGCAACCGCCTGGTTTAGTAGTCCGGTGCCCGAACGACTACACCAAGACGGTCGTCATTAGACTTAGATTAGATATTTACTAAATTTCCATAGGGTCGTACAATTTGTTTTTATATTGAAATCTTATAGGGCTTGTGGCGCAGTGGCGGCAGCGCTTTGGTAGTGATACCAAAAGTTAAGCAACCCACGGCGCGGTCGTGATTGGATGGGTGACCATTCCGACCATTTAAGTGACGTCCATGACAAGCATCTCCGTGCTTCGGAAGGCACGTTAAGCAGTTGGTCCCGGCTAATATCTGTGGTATTAGTCGTTAAGCCTAGTCAGAGGCCCTAGGGCAGCTTGATAACTTCTGACAGTAAGGTTTGTCACTTGCCTTACATACACCCCTCCACCAATCCGCACTGAGCCCGCGTGGTGAAGTATGGCTCGTTCCTCCTCATAGTTGAGGTGAGGCCTTTTCCCAGCAGTGGGATCTAATAGGCTGACTTATAGAGGGTGCTTTTATCATGAATTGCATTATCTTTAGAATTTAATATTATTAGAAAATAAAAAACAATGCTAGGTGCACTGCTTTTTGTAACTGCTGGATAATCTTCTGTAAAAACTTCTTGAATTAAATAATCATCTATTATGTAAGTAGATATGTATGCTAGTAAATGTAATAAGTTAGAAGGTATTTGTTCTGTTAATGCATTTTAAAATACTTCCAAACGAGTAAGTATTTACGAAATAACAAGATGATGCAATGAAAATAATCAGTGGCACATGAAGTAATTAAAATTGTTACCCAAATATTTGTCGGAAAACAATAATAATCAAACAAACGATGTCACAATAAATGTGCGTCGGCAAGAATATAGGGTGTGCCACAGTGAAAGTAGAGTCAGTATAATCACTTCCAAAGGATGATATTGGAAAAGAGCCTAGTTTCATGATTTTCATAGCAGTAGTCAAAAAAGCGCAAGGGCGAGTGTGTATTATACTACAGTCGGAAGCACGTCAGGTTACCCATGTGAACTACGAAAGAAGCTTTTATTACGTAGGAAATGGAGGCGGTCTCAAGGTCAAAGTAGGGTAGTCTGATGTGCAGCCAAGTTTACATAAGTTTCAAAGACGTGTTGTGTAGAAGCGTCTTCTATTGGTTTTCAAAATTAGTTTATCGCTAAGCAAACTATTTTTGTAAATCCACACCTCACTCGAAACTCGAACCTTGTGTAAAAATTGAATAGATTCTAAGACAATTTTGAACGTACCATATACAGACTAAGTAATGAAATACTACCACTTTCGACAGTAGTATAATAAACCATATAGGTAGAGATTTCAGTGCCAATAGAAAACAGTCGAATAATTCTGTTTTCGAAATTTACTTTTGTAAAAACTAGAAAAAAAACTTTAAAATAATTTATAGACGCAACAGAAGCTTTGTTAATACTGCACTACCGTCTACTGTGGCGCTATCTATGGAGTTGCGACGTTAGATTTATTGCACTTATTATCTGTACCCTCCTAGAGACAATGGGAGGAGTGTGTGTTTGTACACGAGTCGGGCACACAGATATTCTGATTTGATATACAGCAAAAAGTCTTTCGGTAAAGTTGTCGATAACTTTCTGCCCCTTTTCTGGTTAGTAACAGTAGCAATCAGGAGTCTATTTTGATCTTACAACAACTTTATTGCAACATTTGCTTACTATAATTAGACCCGAGTTCTCCAAGTATTATAAACAGTCCGTCCAACCTAAATTGACGATTGATTTGACACACTTAATTTCCTATTTACGAGTAAAATATGACAAATTATATTATTATTTGACTGCCACGTTGGTACTATCCACGAGGTCCCGGGCTTAAATTCCGGGTCGGGCTGAAAGTGTTGGGTTTTTAAAGTAACTCAGACACAACTCCGGGGTCAGGAAGTTGGTAGTGCTAACACCCCCGTGCCTCGAAAAGCACTGTTGGTCCTGCGCCTGATCTCTCTACGGTCATGTCGGACTGCCGTCTCACAGAATTATGAGAGTGAAGTAATAGAGAGTGCACCTCTGTATTGCGCACACACTTGTGCACTATAATATCTCCCGCGCAGTTTGTTAATCTCTGTTGAGATTGGCCACTGTAGTCGAAATTCGGCTAGGACGACATTATTATGACAAATTATACCTACTATAACGGATAATAAAGAATTAAACATGTGTTGCTGAACTCAACCCTTCTGTTTGTTTCTTCAAATTAAAAAAAAAACAACACAAAACGTCAGGAACTAAATTGAACTTGTTAAAAGTTTCATCGCCCCGAAATTGATATTTTTGCAATATTAACCACGTTTGTTATAAGTTTCACTAATGTAGTACCGTTTGTTGTTGCTTTGCATTTATTTTTATTGTGGTCGTCTTTCGCGTCCTCGGGCAGAATACAGGGTAAAAACGCCCTATTGATAGAGTCATGCAGATTGGTAGGCGCGGGATTCTGATATACCATAGGTATAATCTGTGGTGCATTTTACCCGCGATAGTTAGATGTGAGTGAGATGTTCTTTGGCATCACAAATCTGTGATTACGATAACACGAGTACATGATACAAGATCATGTATCTCAATCCCACGTGCGTGAGCAAAACTGGAGGACACTAGGAACGCGTTACGAACTCTTATGACTAGTAGACGTAATTAGAAGCCATTGTATCTTTGCAATATTTATTTAATATAATGTCAACATTTTTTGCTTAAAGAAAAAGTCCTGTTTAACCAAGCCCAAAATCAAAAGTCATGCCAATATTTGCGTTCCAATTATCCCAAGTCCAAAGTCACAATTTTGGGGTCCTACACTGAACCCATGGCGCGTGACGCACGGGTTAATTTTATGCTACATTAATACGGGGGCACTTTTTAATAGGGTTAGTTATGGGTACCCCACACCCCTTGTGCCGGCAATATGTTATGGCGGGATTGTATGGGATTACCGTTTGTTGTGATAAGCCGACTTGAGGCGCGCTAAATGGTGTCTGTCGAGAGCGGATTGTAGGGTAGTAATCTCTGAGAATCATGTTTTCTTTTAGGGTAGAAAAACGCTTAGTAATGCCTTGCAGATAATCTAAATGATAATGTTTAATGTACGTATCTTAGCAGTAGTTTTGCCATAATTATCTACACTAATATTATAAAGAGGAAAGATTTGATTGTTTGTATTGAATCTGTTCTGAAACTTGTTACAGAGATTGTTTGAGACCCTGGGAAGGACATAGGTAATTTTTGTCGCAATATAAAATCATCAATGGGGTGAAACGGGGATGAAGATTTGTATGGAAAATCCGTCTTTTGGCGCGGGCGAAGTCGCGGGGAACTGCTAGTATTTACTAAATTTATTGCCACTGATTAACTTACTGCATTCCCACGCTATAGGTCCGCCGTTTTTTTTTTTGGTGCAACAAAGTTCAAATAAATAGTTTTCGTTTAATATGTGCAATTCTAAATGCATGCTTTATGGCTTGTGATATGCTTTATAAAGTAGGTATTAAAAGTTCTAAGTAGATTTTTTTAATGATCTAATGTCTTGACATTACAAGACTTGTCTTAATCATAATTTAGGTAACACGGCTGCATGTCAGCGACACAGACTACACAAGTTTAGCTTGAGACCTCCTCTATTTCCTGCGCAATAAAAGCTGTTTTCGGTTGTAGTTGTATACCTTGATATTTTCTAAATAATTTTGTTACTGATGCTAAAAGAACTTAATGAAGAAGATATTGCTAATTCACAGTTAAACCTAATTATTGTGTTCTTACTTTATTATAATAACGGTGACTGAGTTACGATGAAAACTTCTTTCAAGCACTAACTACTGAGATCAAGTAGGTACAGATTGGAATGTCTAAGATCAGTTTTTTCTCTTTCTACGTAATACTACTAGGCCTAATATTTTTTCCTGTTTTTATATGATGATGATAAGTGTGATTCTCGTTTAGAATCATCGCAGATGGCATTCAGCGCGAGACGAATTGTTAACCAACTCTACAAATGCAAGTAATATTATATTTCAACCATGACTAAAGTGATGGTCACATAATAGAATAATTCAATAAGAATCTGTTAATGGACTTACCAGGCAGTTACTTACTCAGTATTTTCTATTGGAATTCGCTATTTATATTGAACAGAAAATTAAGAAAGATTACTCGTAATATGTAAGTAGGTAAAGTTTATTTTTGTTACTACTTATGTTTTATGCTACATCAAAAAAAGTTACTTTTAACTTCATGTTTTTGATGAATAATAAATTTTGATTTCATGTATATATATATATATACATACATATATGTATAATATAGAATATGATTTCATGTGTATGTACCTTGGCTATACTTTACAGTGATCAACTTACCCAAATCTGTCAAAATATCTCAAATGATATGGAACTCTATGTAACCATCATAAGGTTGGAATATCATTGTGGAAATGTTAAATTTAAAGATTAGGGTAGGTTGATGTGGGGCTGGGTGTACCATACCTATCTGATAATAAATAATAATTTTATTTTCCTCGGGGATTTCTCTCAAAAATAGAGATAGTAGGTACTTACCTCTAGAATACTATTTCAAAAACCTAAAGGTCGATAAAAAACTTGTCAATTATTATTACCTACCTGCAAGTAAACTTCACTTTTTATTGAACACAATCTCCGTGACCGTGACACTTCATGAATTTCAATTTCATTCATTATGCACTGCATTTTGCATACATTTTAATATTTATAGAGTAGGTAACTCTAAACTGTATCGATGGCAATAAGTCTATTAAGTATTTCAATGACGTTAATATTCAAATCTGTAATTTACTAAGGAATCAAAACTGTAATGAATAATAAATTACACATATTGTATGGGTAGCTTAAAAGACCTCCACAAAAAGTGACTACCGTGATGCAAAACAAAGCATGAAGCATACCAAAAATAATAACATAAAAAAAACAGTACCCGCTTATTCATTCACAGAAAAAAAGCTTAATTTATTCATACAACATACGGGACCGCGAAATTACTTGTTAATCTTCGTTTTGTTTTTTCTTCCAAAAAAGCATGGGTGACATTTTTTCATTCGATCCCACGCAAACTGCACTAATTTATTTATGGAGTAATCGATTCGATCCAACTGCAAAACAATAGGTATAAAAACTAAAACTCCAATTTAATTTTACACGCCTATATTTGTTAAGAATAAATTAAAATAAAGTTTTCTTTCAATAATATTTACGGATTTTCCAAATTTATTTAATATTTTTCTTTCAAACAAATCAATCATGTCAAATCATGTGTAAGTTACTCCCTTTTTTTTAATAAAACATAGGTCCTTAAAATACTGATACGGCTGTACAGACAATAATGCCTTTGCCCTGGGGGGCTATTCCTAGTGTATTGGCAATAAACCGCTAAACCTCAGCACATATTGGCGGGAAATCTCGCGTCTCCCGTGACCAATCAGAAAGGGGTGATGGCGAACATAAGAACGAGAATACCAGTTCCAATTTCGAATCCGTGACAGATTTTGGTTTTAAATTAAGTTGCCAGCTGTTATGATAGAGACTGAAAAAATATTGCATTTGCATTTCTTTGAAAATCCTGCTTCACAAAATATTTTTTGATAGATTAAGGAAATATGTATCAACTTATTAGCAGTAAGTAAGTTATTATAAAACGTTTTGTTAGTTTAGTTAGTTTTGTTGCATAATTATTAAAACGAGTAAAATTATATAAATTACAGATCTAACCAATTATAATAAGTTCACCCTTTTAAGTGATACAAAATTACATTTAATAAAATTTCTACATCATCCAAATTCACAGTAATGCTTTTAAACACCAGAATCCTGGTTATAATTATCCTTTAACTGAGAGTTTAGTCATTTATTGGCGGCAAATCTGTCCTCTCCCGTGACCAAAGACACAGGAGGGGTGACTATGAAAAAGTAAACACGAAAAAAGCGCGTCGAATTTGACAAATGCATGTTTAGGGCACGCGCCTGCGATTCGAGGCGGAGCGCGTGCGCGTGATACTATGAGAGTGTATTTTTAGGCCGTTTTATAATGCTTTGTTTGATAAAATCTTGAGCATAGTAGATAACCCTTTCGTTTGGCTTTGCCGATATATGAAAACAAAAACGACATTGCAGCAAGACTGATTTGTGTAAAAAATAATTTGATTATTATAAAGGTTAGATGAGTTTTTAGATATTTGTTTCTTACGTTACGCGAATAGTCGAACTTTTAAAATACAATTTTACGGATTACTTCCGGAGTTTTTAGAGTTATTCGGTTTTGCTCACGCATGCAGGATTGAGATACCTACCTACATAGTCTGTGCTGTAAAGAACCAAAGAAAGAAGAAATGGTTCTTTGCGAGTGCTACGCATCACAGATTATGTATTTTATTCCCTCGTAAAAAATGGCATGACTCTGAAAACGCTCAAAGAGACTTTTGTGATATTGAGACTGTGGATGTTAAAGCAGTTCTAAATTGTTGGCAAAAGATACTGGTAAGAAGGTATATTCTACGAATATCAAGAAGAATATGTAACGAATAAGATTATTAATTAACAAAGATAGGTAGTAAGTACCTACCTTGTGATTTAAAAATACGAAGAGCATACTAAAATAATTCTGTGTAATTTATTTTGATTGTTTTATTTAAGACTTATGTAAGTACTTATTATTATAACAAATCTTCATATTTCATACTTATCAATAGCTTTTAACTCACCAATTCGAAATTATAACCCAAAGCTAATCAACTGAAATGAAGTAGTTAAACAATAATAACGAATAAAAGAGAAATGCATCAAAACACTGACTAATAAAGTTATTACGTGGACAATTATTGCTCGTAAATTCATAAACGCTTCAACTTACAATTAAGAATAAATAATAACGATAAGAATAAATTAAGACGAAAAACTTCGCAGATTGCGAGTTTAAAACAACAGCTGTGACAGGAATAATAAAAAAAGTTAAAAACATGGCGTCTGGTTCTTATTTTAAAATTCGTGGCGCGGGGTGTGAGTGAAATGGCGCTTGAAATTGGGCCTCGAGTCGGTAACACTGGCGCACCTTGCAGGCGGGTTGACTAATAGGCCTTATTACGGGCGTTTTGGCCTTTTGTCACTCGTTTGGAGTAATGATGTGGTTTTTGCAATCTTGCGACTTTCACTGGGGTGTTTTACGCCACGCGGAGTTTTTAAAGTTATCTGCGTAAAGTAAATGACATGAGCACTGAGCAGCGCATTACATAGATTTTGGAGGATTTGCGTTGGCAAGGGTCTGTGGTGAGTTACAAGCTAGCGCCTTTTGTTGTAGATTGAAAGGTACTTATTATATTATATTAGTTGATTTGCTGTTAGTAAGAAACGTCGAATATATTTGAAAAATAGTTTTATTAAAATACTAGACCACTTTTTTTGCAAGTATAGGCAGGTTAAGATACTAAAGTTGGTAAAGGTTAGAAACTTTAACGATAAGCAAATGCACAAAACATGGACCCTACTCCTGTTGACGTTGTCCGTATTTTCGAGTCTAGCCATCACGTTCATTCGTGTTGTCATTCTGTCGTGAGTGAATGGGACGGCTACAATCAAAAATACGGACATCGTCAACCGGAGTAAGACCTTAGGTTTGACGTTTTTACAGAGCTTTAAAAGTGACAATTGTTAAGTCATAAAAATATTTTTTAACAGCAGCTCCCACACCACACCTATTTTAGATGGGCGTAACAAAAACACCAATATAACTAAGACACCATCGACAAAAATCCCAGTAGCAGAACCGATTTTCAATAACTATCTTTTCGGGCAATAATTTAATTAACCAGCGCCTATTTTGTAAACAAGTCCGTCAACTACTATGGCTATCGAGGTTAGGGCAAACGTTGAAAATCTGACGGCCGGAGTGGCTTTATTTATTAGATGGCTGCTTACCCGCACCCCTGGCGTGAATGCGCTTTTCATTTTGAGATTTACAACACGTCAATAATGGGATAACCAGCTCAGATTGTGGTAGATTAATTAACAAATAAATTATTGTTTGGCACCCTTGATGGTGATTGGCTGAAAGCGCGTTATTATAAGTAGTGTTGTGTTGGTAGAGATTTTTGAAGTCCGTGAATTTTTTTCATAAATATTTTTATCGTTTTCCAATTGGAGGTGTTAAGGTCACGTAGCAAGCTATGGAGAGGGCTGTGCTCGGTGTTTCTCAATGAGATCGAATCAGAAATGAGAGGATACGTAGGAGAACTAAGTTAACGCACATAGCTTAAGTGGCAGTAGGCAGGGCACATTGCGCGAGGAATTGATGGCCGTTGGAGCAGAAAGGTTCTTGATTGGAGACCATTTGATCAAAAGAGTAGCGTAGGGCGTCCACCGGCAAGATGGACAGACGACCTAATAATGGTAGCGGGAACGCACTGGATGCAGGTCGCTTGTAACAGATCACTTTGGAAATCTATGTTCAGCAGTGGACGTCCTGTGGCTGATAATAATGATGATGAATTTGAGATGTAGGTAAATACCTACCGTAAATATGGTTGGCTTGGATCCCCAACGTTAAAACAGTCATGGGGGTGGTATGGTTGCGATTGCACATTTACCGGCGGCACCCTAGGTAAGTGCGGTTAGCTGTTTTTGACTAGTATAGAATTGAAAACCTAATTTACACTAGGGAGAAAAGATTCAAAATTATAACATTGTATGAAATCAATACCACCACAGTATTTAAATCAGATTGCATTAGGCCTTTCACTTGCTTGAATCAGTGCACTTAAGCCGACCATCAAGACAGGCAATTCGGATTTGGGTAAAAAAAATCTAAGCCAAAATAAAACTAACAAACATTTCGCATTGATTGTATTTGTAGTATAAACTAATTACTAATTTAAGATTTATACACATTCATTTCACTAAAAGTACTGTCAATTCCACTCAATTTACTAAAAGCAGAATCAGTATCCGCCCAGGTCTTAATATTTTAGGAAAGTTATCCAAAAAATCCTTCGTACTTTATTTAGAAAGACTTCTTTCAGCGATGACGCCATTTTGCAAGCAATTGCAATAAAATATTGGTGCTAATTATATTGTCTCGCCACATAATATCTCGTCCGACTTTATTGCTCTTTGTTTTTCTTTTCACACTTATCATGACATTTTTATTGGCTAATAGCTTTGTATTTAATATATTATCGCGTTTAATGAATTTAATAAGGCGTTTTGTACCTACTGAGCATCGCTTCTTATCACTATCTCTTTCCGACACCCAATAAAAGTGTTAAAGCGAAATTGTTATTTCACAAACATGTGCTGCTTGATAAAGTTATTTTAAATTAAAGGTTACCTACGTTGATTGTTTATGATAGTTTGTTTTAAATTTAAGTATGACGACTTTTATTTTACAGATTTTTTAATGTTACGAATAATGGTCTATTTTTCAGTCGCAGAATTGTAAGCCATTAACTGAGTTTCGCGACCTTTCTTTACTACTTATAAAGTTTTTATTATAAGCAGGTAGGTATTCAGGGTGTTCAGCAAATAAAGGATAATTCATTAATACAGTAGGTACAGATTAGTCACATTATTTTATATAAACTAGCCCGCCAAGTAGGTACTTACTACATACACTAATTTTGAAATTCTTTCCTGCACTACAGAAGTTAGGGTATTGAAATAAAAAAAAGCATTTTTTAGGATATTTTTATGACCTCTCTAAGAAACTAGTGTTTATTATGCCTAAGTAGTATTTTAAAGTATGAACTCATACAATCGAAAAATAATTACAACTTCAAATTATGACAAAAAACTCTCAAACATATTTTTTAAACTTTATTTACATTTTTATCTGGTATTGCCTCCTCAGATCCTGATTTTACAACTTCGAATCGATTTGGTATACTCCCACGGTAATTCGAAAAGGAATCAAGGACTCAATTTATAAAGCGTTTTCAGCAATATTATTAAAAACTATCAACTGTTAATTTTCTATTAAAAGGATTACATTTTTTTTATAATGCTCTTTTATTAAAAAAAACCCATGCATATTTTAAAAGAAAGTACTTACTTTTGCAGGCCAGTGTATGTATTTATATATATACACTGGCCTGCAAACGTAAATAAATTTCCCAAAAATAATTAATAACCGAAAATCAAAGTCTCAAAAATGGCAGAGTTACTCTGGAAATTTATTTACGTTTCAAGTACAAAATTAACGTAGATTTTATCTGCAATATTTCAGACTATTAAATTAGATAAGTACAGATTTTCAATAGCCATACAAAAATTTAATAATTTGTACGAATCAGCACGACTTTGTCATTAAAAAAATAGCACATAGTAGGAATAGGGAATGAAATGACTAATTTGTACTTGAAGGATACTATTTACATCTTATTGTTAAAGAAGAAGATGTAAACTGGCTGGGATTTAAAAGGTTTTCTGAATAATTCTTTATTAGAACGTCCACGTTGTTAGTTGGCAACTAACGAATTTTCACATCACAAAATACCTATCTCCAAAATTCCAAATCAATATTTCTCGCGGAACAAATAGATTGGATGTGCTCAAACAAATTCGCTACTATTGTTTCACTTAAACAATTTCCTATAATGGAAACATTATTTCCCAGACTCTTCGCCAGTGAACTGAAAATATCCAATCAACCGCGTCTTGGTTCATTGATTAGAAAACCGAGGATCAGTGATGTAACTTAGGTACTTATCCACGAAATTACTTTTGTTTACTTAAAAAAACAGTTTCCCCCTTGGTTTTTTCCCTTAGAGGTAGAAATTTAGAAAATCCCAAGACACGTCATTTTAAGTTTCAAAACAAATTGCTGTATAATACCAATATTTATAGATTTAGCTTCAAACTAACAAAGATGTATACAAATTTACCCCCTTAAGGGGCACATTTACAAAATTCCTTTTTTAGTGGTTGCTTATATCATATTTTGAGTAATATTTGTATAAAGTTTCAGCAGTCAGCCAACTTCCTCTTTTACTATTATTTATTCTGTGTTTATACTTACATACAGATTTTCTAAATATGTAATAAAAAAACAAGATCCAATGAATATTTTCTAACATTTGTATTTTATTTTTAAAATGAGCAAGCAAAAGGGGTGAAAAATTAAAAAGGTGTTGCATCTAACAATCTGCAATAAAGTAATATTTAATATTTTAAATAAAAACATGTTTTGACAGACAGCATGCATTACAAATGTTTTGACAGACAACATGCATTACAAAATCATTACATTACAGGTTGTTTTGTAATTATACAAGCAAGTTTTATGTGTTTAGCCTAGAAAAATCTTATTTATAAAATATCCGGGCAGATTTTCAGTATTCTTAGTATTCTTCTTATATTTTGTTTGTGTACAAAAAAAAATGTATTAAGTCAATGTTTAACAAAACACTAGAATAGTTATTTACGGGATTGCCACCATGTACCTTTTTTTTAATATTAAATAACTATTCTAATGTAATGACCATGAAAGTTTAAAACAGTTTATTTGTAACAAAACAGTTTACTTAAAACACGGTCAGAACAAATAACAAGATTTATTATAAAAATGTTTATTTAATGGAATAATAAGTGAGATTTCAATTGCACTAAATTTTACAAAAGATTTAGGTAACGAGTATGTAATTAAGCCTAAAAATACAAAAACCGGCCAAGTGCGAGTCGGACTTGCGCGCTAGGGGTTCCGTACCAGTAACTTAAAATATTAGACAGTTTAGGCAAAAAAGTATATATTTTTATTTTATTTATAATTACAAAAGTATTCATCACAGGATAACAATTTTAAATAAGAGTTTCCGCGCCTGTTTCTTTACGTGAGTGATTTGAATTTTATAGGTCCAAGACTTTAGAAATTACAAGGGGGGGGGGGGGGGGACACCGTGTAAACGACTATGGCGGGCTATATCTCGCAAATGGTAAAGCTGATAAAAAAATGTTGTATGGAAACCCTACCTTATTTTCATAGTCCTTTTCAACGATGAATTTCTGAATGATGACGATGACTTCATGAAAATAATAGAGACGAATAAGACTAGGACGGACGGAACGGACAGACTGAATGATCTTAGAGGTATAAGGGTTCCTTGTTGGACTACGGAACCCTAAAAATGAAAAGATCCTTATTTTACCTTAAGGATGGTGAATATACAGGGTGTCCGGGTTTTGACTAGCAACAATTTAAGGGCCTTTTATTTACCAAATTTTAAAGACATTTTTCTAATGAATTATTTTTGACAAATTTTGTTTTTATTTTTTTTAAGAAAAAAAAAATTATTTATTTATTTATTTATTTAAACTTTATTGCACTGTAAGTTGTACAATTGGCGGACTTAATGCCTTAGGGCATTCTCTACCAGTCTGTAAAAATCTGGGTTTAGTTTTGTAATAAGTTGAAAAAACTATAAAAGGACTTGTCCTCTTTTTGTATGGAGGCTGGTTTTTTATTCTAAGATATCACCAACCACTAATAAACCTTTATTTATCTTTAAGCTACAAAAATATGAAACACGTAACCATAGATATCAGAATTTTATACGCCTCCATTTTTGAGAAAAAATATGTTTTGTAACAGGCATCATCCATTATTCACTTACTTGTATTTCCTGGCTGTATGGCTATGTACCATTGCCATTCCACTGGTGGATAAATACTACTAGGTACTACCACAGATTATATAATAGGTACTACTGTCAATGGAATGTCAATGTTGCTGTCAATTTTTTTTCATGCGTTAATTGATATAGGCGAAGGTGCGGTTTCTGTACAGACAAAGAGAAAAATTAATTTCAATTTTTCTCTAAATCGAAGGCCTTAAAAATTATATTAATTATGCAGAAAGGCTAGTTTTTGTGAATTCTTTAATATAATATTTAGTTTATTCTGGTTAGAAATATTGACGAATAAAAAACCACTAATGGACAAGTCCTTTTCTTTAATTGTAAGCAATATTAATTTAAAAAAAAAACACGTTTGACGGTTAATAATTTTGAATTGATCTTTATGTCGCTTTATGGCGTTACCTACCAAAAGAATCATTTTCAAAACTTTTGGGACCTCCAGATCAATAAAAATAGCGTTTTAAAAAAATAATTAAAATGTCTGGAGTTAGACCCCTAACATGGGGGATTTTGTCGATAACATTTGATGATCTAATAGCCCATAAATTTACGCCAGTCGAAACCCGGACACATTGTATATACCTATTATTAAACAGTAAATAATATAAGGCAAAAGCGAATATCTTCTATATTTACTTTAAATTATTTAAGATATTTTATAATAAGATATATAAGTATGTGAATTAATATTATTTTTAAATATGTTATAGAAAAACAAAAATTATAAAAAGGGTCCTTGTGGTAAGGTTCCCAGGATGCTGGCAGCATTACCGCGCTGGATAGCGATGCTTACCTATACGCTGAACAAGGTAGCTGCCAGCTCTTTAAAATTACATTAGGCTACAAAATTCAAAATAAACAAGCTAATCACAAACTGTGAAACTAAGTTTTTAGTCTACTGGTTTCTGGTTAATTTCCTTTTAATCACTTGAAAGTCTGGTCTAAAAATAAAACTAAATGTTAAGCTAAGTCTAAACTCGTATTTCTTTTATTTAAATTAGTAGAGGTAAAGCCTGATAAAAAGAAAAGTAGGACTTACTTAAAATTAAACAGTTGTGAATTAAATCTTAGGCAAAGATTATAAGAATAAATTAAAACTTTATTGAGATATATTAAAATTTGTGATATTTAGCTATTCTTCCATAGGTTTATATTTAGATTTGTTATTTACTCAGAAAAGTTTTGTATTGAAATCATGTTTAATAACTAGATGCTTTCAAACTTGCTTTTTTTTCAGAAAAGATTTTACTTTTGCATTTGAGATTTTCAGACTTTTTAAATATATTACTTACACGTTATAAAACAACAAAACAGTCATACAGTATATTAAATACGCACCACAAAGCTGAACCGACACATAAAGTTAAGGGCATTGTCTCACACGCGCAATTATACAACGATGTAAGGCGCTGTATACACTGCCACTTTTGCAACAATGCAGTCGCGATGTAGTAGCGGGCCGTCTAGCTGCAATGTTACAGCATCGATGCAAACATGATACAACATCGATAAAAAAGCGATAGATAGGTATAGCACCGATGCAAACTCGATACGCGTCTGCATCGATGCTGTATAGTTATGGCACCAAGACAAAATGCAATCTATTCTATACTACCTACAGCAAACTTTGCGAACACCAACGAAATGTATTTTGTCAGTTTTGGTAATTTTATTAGTGATTGCAAAGCGACTTGCAACTGAGTATGGATGCCACATCATTGCATCAGTATCGATGCAATAAGTCGTCGTGTATAAAGGGTCTAACTCTTCACCAGTACATACAAATTGTGTTCATAAATCAGTGGTCATGCTGTCCGAGGCTAATTTATAAACAATAAACGGCTCCATTGTCTGTTCGTGTAAACACGCAAATTAATCAACTGACATTTAATTAGTACCGATATAATTAACACACGGTTAGCGACAGCCCTTACAAGCGTTATTGATAAAAATACATTCTAACTACCTACTAGTTTGCTCTTGTACGTCATTGTAATTATAACATATTAAGTATTTGTATATATATTTCAAACCAGTGCCATTTTACA
The DNA here is from genome assembly GCA_949316185.1 of Pyrausta nigrata. Taxonomy (NCBI): domain Eukaryota; kingdom Metazoa; phylum Arthropoda; class Insecta; order Lepidoptera; family Crambidae; genus Pyrausta; species Pyrausta nigrata. The sequence goes on from OX438943.1 coordinate 5,484,059, forward strand.
TTTTACAATACAATTCTAAGGCTAAATACCCAAGGTAAGTGGATGTTGAAAAAATATAAGATACTAGTCTTAAAAAGATGGTATTATGATTGTTATTGATGTAAAAAAAAAGTTTAAGTATAATTTAAGGAAAAAAAGAATCTATATTTCGGACAAACTTAGCGGTAATAATAACAAAAATCGTTACTTTACCCATATTTTGAAATTACGCCAAATTCTTAAGAATACTTATTTTGTCACAAGGAATAACAAGTTATTTTTAAAAAATTGTGACATTTATGAGTTTAATTAAACCCTTGCGTGGGCTGACGTGGGCGAACCGACAACAAATCGCAAAATTTCATTTATTCCACCAAAAAAATATCAATATCTTTATCTCCAACACGCATTTGCATAAAAAAGCTATTGATATTTCTATTATAATAATAATGATATGAGAAAAAATACAATAGCATAGGCCACAAAGCGGGCTATGCGTCATCCTCAAAACATTTAACATCCTAATTTTGTAAGTAACACCTCGGCGCTGGAGCCGACAAAGGCGTCGATAAAATCTGGGCACAGATCGACGCGGGCGCAGCGGGCGGCGCGCGCAACTAATAACTTACATTTGGATTACACTCGTTAGCCTCTTCGCACCTTGGCCGACGTTTATTTTTTATTAATACAAAATTTATTCAAACGAGACCCGAGAATATTTCGGGAATAATGCCTTAATATTATTAAAGCGATAACTTACGGCTAGGATCAGGGACCGAACGCATTATTTATTTTAACATTCACGTTACTTTTAACGTAGAAAAGTAAACGTGCCGGTGTAAACTAGGCGTTTTATTATTGGATTAGAATCGCCGCTTGAAATGAGTAATTGACCTTGTCGGTTGATCAGCGGTTTGTAATGTGGCATTAGAGATTGGAAGGTGTCATAAATTCATAGCTGATTTTGACAGTCACGCAGATAGCAATGGCGCAACAAATTTAATATAAAACTTGTTTGGAAACAGTACAAAAATCCTTTCGTATCCATCGCTAATAAGAAAAATAGAGATATCGAACAATCGATACATTTCGATTAAGATACGTTTGAGAGTCAAAGAAACAATTAGGCGGCATTCAACATTAACCACGAGAATAATGATAACTCTATTACTCGGATCTATAGATCACTGTCAGACGACTTAAAAGAAATCTAATTTGATTTAGTAATGTCATTGTGAACACTTCAAAAGTTCAACGATAAATGTTTTTTTGAATGATGTATTGTGTGATAATAAGTTTACGTGTTAAAAAAATAACGTGTTTTACACTTTTTTATCACAGCAATTTTGACAATTAATTTAATAACTTTATGTAAACTGTGAGATTATTATGTAATTTGTACGTTATTTAATACATTATTTTACTTTCAAGTACTATTTTAGTTGCAACCAAAATAAATGCTTCGAACATGGATTATTCACCATACAAAAAACATCAACGCACCAGCAAAAAAAAACATATTAGAAATAGCGATTTTATTGATTGCTTAGAATATCTATTTTTGTTGTTAGGCGAGTTCATTATTATTATTTTTTTATCACGAAATAAATAAAATTAGGTACTCGTTTAGGTCAATATTTTTTTTTTATTGCAACAAGTCATTTTAATATTTGTTTCTTACGTTTACGCGAATTGTTGAACTCATTAAAACACAATTTTACGGATTACTTCGCGATTTATTTACATTTTATTTTAAACCTGACGTTTCGAACACTTTACAGCGATCGTGGTCACAGGGAGTCTCCCTGTGACAATAATCCGTAAAATTGTGTTTTAATGAAGTCATTTTAATTTTTGGGTAAAATAAGTACTTTATCTAAAAGGGTTTTAGAAGTTAGTACTTTAAACTTTACTACTTTAAACTGTCAGTGTCGGTACACAGTTATTAGTTTTAACTCAGTTTCCAATTACACACACATTACTTTTCATTTCTAAAATATTTGACATTAAATTAGTATGTAAATGTATTTTTTATGAGAGTCCCGTGTATTTTGGCTCGATTGCGAACCGTAGTCGGTCCCGTCGGCAGTTGCTACGACGCGCTACGAACTCTGCATTTTGACAATTTCTATTTCATTTATACATTGTTCATTTTGTTGTTGTTGACAAAATTGTTTAGAACTACTCGTAAGTACATGTTTAAATCTGTGGTGTCTATGCTGCGAAGTGATTAGTATTTATATAGTTAATAAACGGTAAATTATAATAAAAAAGCAAATTATATATTTTTATATTTTAAAGAGATAAAACTGGTAAGTAATGAACAGAATAATTTTGAAAACGATTTTACATATTCATCAAATTTTACAGGCTACATTAGGTATCCCTGAGTGACATAGACTATATTGATTTCCTATTTTCACTCTATCAATATGACTTTAGTATATTTTAATATATTGTGTAACCCAAAACTTTTATTTAATAAGATGTCAAATATAGCTAAACGTTGTTCGCGTGAGCGGGGTTGCACAACCCGAGTTATGTCTCTCTAGCGTGTACCAATGATTGCTTTTTTACCGAATCAATTTCAGGGGCGCATTTTTACGCCTTTTACGATGTAAGCTATTTAATATTTCATTCTTGTTTTGCTTTTTATTTTGTAACTACGACATTAGTGACTCAAACGTGCTCTCTAGTAGGTACAAATGATACTCTACCACTCTATAAAAATACATGAGGAAACATAGAAATATTTTAAATAGGTATTTCTCTGTTTCCTCATGTATTTTTTTATCTAATGTCAGTTTTGTTTTGCTTTTTTGCTGTTTGTTTTATAACTTAAAATTTTGAAGTATATTTCTTTAAACTTTAATAGTCACTAACATTAGAATAGTTCATTACGGGATTGCTACCTTTGTACCTTTTCTATGTAATTTTACTATGTTTGTAATTTTACTATGTTCTTTGTTTTTTAATCGTGCCTTTTATGTAGTTATTTTCGTGTGTTATGTGATGTCCATTTATTGATAAATATATTTTCTTTCAAATGTTCAACTATTATTAATTAAGGTATTTTTCGGCGTTTTTTGATAATTTACAAAATTTACCTTTACTGCTGCCACCGTCTTCGTTGGAATCCTCACTAGGCGGTCCGTGCGGCGCCCGAGCTGGCATGGGATGCGGCAGTCGCGGGCGCGCCAGAAACGGCGGGGGCACGCCGAAGAACGGCAGGAACGGCGGCCACGCCGGCCTCGGCGCGAGCTGCGCCGCCGCCGCCGCGTACAGCTGCAGCGGCGCCGGCAGCCCGCCCTCCAGCACCATACCGCCGACGCCGCCGCCGACCCGGCCCGACCCCGATATCTTGCCTAACAACGCACAACACTACACCCCATCTGCATTCCCGAATCTGTCATGGGTAATTTTTTTCGAGTCACAATTTCCAACTGGCAACGATCGTCTTTTTTTATTTTTTTTTGATTTTCGAGTCACAATTTTCAAACTGGCATCGATCGTCTTTTTTTTTAGCGCGACTCAATGTGGCATCGATCGTCTTCTGTTTTTTTTTTCGAATCACGAACAAAATGGAATCGATCGTCTTCTGTATTTTCGAGTCACAATATTTTTTAAATCTTAATTTAACACACGCACTCGTCTCGTCTCTTGCTAAACACGCGTCGCGGCGAACGGGTACAGTCGCGCACCTCGCCCGGACCGGCACTGATGGCGATGCGCCGGGGCGGAGCGACGGCCCCCCTACCCCCACCCGCTCACAAATTAATTCTCCGCCTCCTCCATATTATAGATTTATTCCACCGACCGTACGATACAACGCGCTAAACCGTTCTAAACCTTATGCCGTAAACTCACAGATCGCTTTCGAATAGCCGGCAATAAATTAAGATCGGGCATACATTGAATTAACGGAAACATAGGAGATGGTGACGCCTGTTTGAAAACGAGCTTTGATTCATTATATTAAGGTCTGTTATCGCGTGGCGAATGGGCGCACATCGGATTTATAGCGTTGTCGTCCGTTTACAGGGCGCGTCATAATCTTTTTTAGACGCATGGCGCGCTACGAACAGAAATGCAGGGAGAATCGCTAAGGCGTTATGTTATGAAACGTTGCCGCAAACGCTTGCGACGCGTTACGTCGACGTATTTCCTTGTTATGACAGTGCTATTTCGGTATATGAATGAATAAAGATTTGCATTTCTTTGGATTCTTTTTTGATATGAGATAGGCTCCTTATCTTAGAAGCTATATCTAAAGGCTTTACATTTTATTTATATATTTTACTATCTTAAAAAAACAGTTTATATTAGTGGTAAAATACATAGAGTAAGATAATATCTAATTTCATTCTGAAATATAAGTTGATGGAAGAAGAAAGTTACTTTTATAATAGAACAGACATAATTTGCAGTTCCACTCATCAATTTAATTTGACAGCTGTCAGAGCTATCAAAAGCAGAGCGTGGGCCTGAGCCATTATTATAATAACAATAGATCGTTGCGTAAAACTAGATTACGCCTTCAGCCGGCCTAATGACCGCTGACTATCAATCATACAAAATTAACACGTTTCAGATTATATTTTTGACATTGATGAATCATAAGCGACCGAAAGGCAATCAATTTCACAACCAATTCCTTATTCCATTAAACAAAAAAGTAATAACCTAATTGACATAAATAATAATAAAATATGTCAAGACAGCGTAACGACCGCTGGACGCGGCTTGACAGTTCTATCAGGGATCTCTCACTGACTGTACTTGTGGGCCCGCCCCCCGTTTGTGGCGTGCCGCCGCGGAACGCCATTGGCCGGGGTGGGTAGAGGGGGGAGTGGGCGGGGCCTACCCGAGGGGGGGTTCGGAAAGCTTAGTGTTGCATGAATTTAATTAGTGTGAAGAGCACCTCGGGCGCATTAGGAGTCGCGATGGGCGAAGCAATAAAAGATATAAAGGAATGAGTATAAATTAAAAGTTAAATAGAGAGTGCGGGAGGGAGCGAGAGGGTTACACCAGGGTGTTGGCGTCTCGCTCGGCGCGGATGAGCCGCTCGTAATTGTTTGACGATCTTATTAGTATCAGTTAAATGTGGTGCTATCTTTTTCTGGCGCGAATTTAATTACTTTTTAATTAGAGAACGGTTAATGAGAGTTTTCCAGGACTGCGAGCGGTCGTTTTAACATTGTCATTTTTGCGGTTTTTGCTGAGCTTCGGTTATTGATGAGATGGTTCTCCGTAATGAGTTTGCGGCCGATTTATATGTATGGCTGTACTGTAAGGGGGAATGGTTTTTGTCTATACGTTCGTCGGGTTATCTGGGGCTCAATCAGACGTAGCTTAATGACTTATTGCTTTGTTGCCTACTTGTAATTAACTGTTTGATCGGTTTTTTAGGACATTTAGCTTATGACTTATAACGAATAAAATGACTCTGTTTTTTTAACATGGTTTTAAACATTTCTACTAAGTCTTTGAATGGTTATTTCGTATTGGCAAGAGGACTTAAGAGTCCTCGGCTCGGAGTCGGCTATCCGTTTAGTGGATTTCACGTTTGATCACTTTCGCTTTACCTACGGGTTTTTAGCTCAAAATGAATAAGCAGAGAGTACGCAGAAAATACGTAGGTGTTTAAAACAGATATTCAGAAATCACACTTAAACTAGATTGTCTTTTTTTACTTTAACTACAAGAAATGTCAATGATCTGTCAAACTCTTTACGAATAACAATTTTATTTAATTGCAAATATTCCGCCACTGATTCAACTTTCTGCATCTTCAAGCGGTTGACTGGTAGAGAATGCCCTAAGGCTTTAAGTCCGCCAATTGTACAACTTACAGTGCAATAAAGTTTAAATAAATAAATAACACCGGTTATTGTTATAGTTACGGTAAGAGTAAAGTGATCCAGGATCGACCGACCTGGCGCATGAAAACGAGGAGGGCCGACCCCAAATAATGGGAAGAGGCACGGAAGAAGAAGAGAAGAAAGTAAAGTAATGCAAATCGACCTTAGTATTTATTTCGGTGCCAACATCTCTATAACTAACTGCTGCAAATGTGTAAACTGACACCTCGTTGGTCTAGTGATCAGCATGCTGGGTACAATCCACTAGGTCCCAGGTTCAAATCCCAGGTCAGGCCGAGAGTTTCTGTGTTTTCTGTCTTGAAATAACTCAGACACAGCTTCGGAGTCAGGAAGTTGTTGGTGTTAATACCCCCGTGCCTCGGAAAGCACGTTAAGCTGTTGGTCCTGCGCCTGATCTCTCTTCTGAACTTCATTATTCGCAACTGTACAATTAACGAAAGTCTATCTTGTATATGAAGCTCTGAGGATGGAGTTATTGGTGCGGAACGCCGTCCATGGTATCATTAGCAATCGTCTCCAGCACCACATCTCCAAGGCATCGATTTTTTGGCGATCTTTTTTCTAAGTGCCCAGGATTCAGCCCCGTAAAGAAAGATTAGAAATACGAGGCACTTCATTAAGCGGACCATTATGTTTTTGGTAATTCGCCTGTCTTTCCAAATCTTTCTCAGCCGTTCTACTGCTGATCTAGTCTTCGCATCCTCCAACGTTCGAGATTGTGGAACCAAGGTAAATCTATATTTACCCAGTTGCAAAGTGATACAGCGCTTGCGCAACGTCTGTATTTACCCATCCGGTTCGATCCACTACGATAACTTTCGTTTTGTCTCTATTTAAAGCAATCCCGAATCGGAGACTTGTTATTTCTAGACGAGTCAAGAGTTCTTCCAGATCTTCTTTAGATGTAGCAAGAAGAGTGGTATCATCAGCGTATCGCAAGTTATTTATCACACGACCCCCAACCAACAAAAAGGCATATCACCTTTATTCCAATCCTCTAAGACAATGTGCATGATGTACTTCGTATACGTGTTGAAAAAAGTGGCGAGAGTATACACCCTTGGCGAACACCGGATTCTACTGGAAAATACTCCACACAAAGAGCTTAGCTCTAGATGATGATGAGTATCACATAATGTGAGTAATCCGCAACAAGTAATTACGGAATCACTCTCAGCTTATCGGTAGGACTAAGATATTGTGATATTATCAAAAACACAGCAAAGTTATATACCAGTAAATACTACATCTATTTTAAACGCATATGAAATGCAGAAATACCTAACCCCAATAAGCTCTACCAAAGCGCACAGATTTCCTTCAATCTGGAAGCTTCAAATACATTTGCTGAGCTCACATCATTTTTGTATGTAACATACCTACCCGTCCTTAGATTCAGTTTAGACAGCATATCGCCATCCCACTTGCACGTACCAAAGCTCCTATATACCTCTCTCGCTCTGGCCATTAAGGCCGTGCACGCGCGCGCCGTTACTCCTCATTACGCTCGCCGCGTCATGAACTGTCTGCGAATGGCGCGCCTTATTTGTTTTATTGCGAACATTTCTTCGGATTTATTTGCTAACCAATTTCCACGTGAAAAATCGTGATCGGAGGGAAATAGGCTGTGATGCGGCAAGCGAGGACATTGCGAAATACCTACATGAGTTTGAACGTAAAGTGTTATATTCATTGGTGACACACAGCATTTTTAATACATTCGGCGGTATTTTGGAGCCCTAGCTCTCCGTCAGGGGATGTTTTGGGGGTGATATGATGTCAAAAGGCTAAGAGCGAGTTTTATTACGCGCTCACCTTCGTCCGTGTGAAGGAAATTTCTATAGAAAATACAGGTTTCGCAAACGTGCCGCTAGGGGCGCTAAACAAATTCCATACTTTTCGTCACGCGGACGAAAAGATCGTGTAAAAAAGTACTCGCGACTTTAGACATGTTCTAGATATCTGACACCAGACCTCTCAAAACATCCCCTGACGGAGCCAGTGCTTCAAAATACCCCCGAATGTATGAACAATTCTATGTGACCTGTTATTTTTGATCATATAGGAAAAAAAATCCACTTAAATTATTTTTAAAGCTTTTCAACAGGTATACCACCTTACTTAAAAAGTATTGCGATAACGATTGCAATTCGAAAGCAGTGATATACAAAACGACGTTTCCTCATACTTTTGAAAGCTATCAAAGCTCCAGATGTCGTTCCGAAAACATTATAAGTAAGCTTTTCCTGAAAACAAAATGAAACTGGGTAAAACATGGTAACACAAAACAAATTGTTACTTATCTATTTAAAATGTGGACTGAAAAATACAAAACTATTATAAAATCTACGTGGATTGAATATTATTGTCATAAGTAGGTACCTACTTAGAAATGCAAGCCAACAAACAAAAAACCTGCAAAAATATATTTATAGCGCTATCTGAAAATTGGTACCAAGGCGCCTCTCTTATCGTTAGTTTTAATTATAATTGTGATGTTTGTTATGACCTCACTCGTCATTTTTATCAATAATATGAATATTGACATGTACTTACCACACTTATTACATAGATTAGGTACCTACACATTTGACTCTTAAATAAGTTACTTACGCACTTACCTATTTTAGTTCGATACAAAGCATGTTCTAAAAATTCAAGAAACTTAGTTTTTTATTCTTGCAAATTTTTTAAATCATGTCAAGTACAGTATGTAAACAAAAACTTTAAATAATAGTGATCGGGTCGAGGCCATCAACGCATGTTTAATTTTTACCTAAACAGCCGTTAAAATATTATTTGACATACTCTTTGTATGGGAATTGCGTCTAATCAACCGTAAATTTAGGTTTACCCGCTGTTTAAAAATTAGTGAACTCAAGTCTGAATATTCAATTTATTTAATATTAAGCTGTTTTTGTTATCGACTATGAATTATCACTGTAACTGAATCACTGTATCTCAAAAAGGAAATCGCCTTTTTTTGAGCAAAAATTGACAAGTTAGCGGCTATAAACACTTGTCGCTTACAAACTCTTTTTAGTTTTTTAATCTCCACATTCTTAATCGAATTTCACTCTATTTCCTTAACCCGTCGTGCTAATGTTTTATAAATATTGATAATGCATGATGGATGACGGACACGCGCGGCACCAATTGATTTAAAATTAAATAGCGAAATGACTGATGGCTGCCACCCGTCACGCCCAAGTTTCCTGGGAACGGGTTGGGTTAAACGATTTTTGTTGCCAAATCATTATCCCCGGTGTTTTTGCAAGGGTTAAATCGAATCTTGCGAAAAAATAGATCATTTGTTTAAGAGTTTGGACTCCGTTAAACAAGACTTGGACTTTTTTGGTCATAATTAATTAATAATGTCCTCCTAGCCAAATTTCGACTACGACCCGAGTTCACCAATTATTTCCTATACAAAATATTATGTCAAATAATGCCAAACACCAGGCTACTAGGCGGGAGTTGCTTGTGGCGCAGTGGCGGCAGCGCTTTGGTAGTGATACTAAAAGTTAAGCAACCCACGGCGCGGTCATGATTGGATGGGTGACCATTCCGACCATTAAAGTGACGACCATGACAAGCATCTCCGTGCTTCGGAAGGCACGTTAAGCAGTTGGTCCCGGCTAATATCTGTTGGTATTAGTCGTTAAGCCTAGTCAGAGGCCCTAGGGCGGCTTGATAACATCTGACAGTAAGGTTTGTCACTTGCCTTACAGACACCCCTCCACCAATCCGCACTGAGCCCGCGTGGTGGAGTATGGCTCGTTCCTCCTCATAGTTGAGGTGAGGCCTTTTCCCAGCAGTGGGATCTAATAGGCTGACTTTACCAGGCAAGAGATATTACAGTGCACAAGTGTGCACACACTTGCACTACACAGATGCACTTTCCGTCCTTCCTTCTCTCTCATAGTTCAGTGAGATGGCAATCCAATGTGACCCGAAAGAGATCTCCTCGTTGGTTTAGTAGTCAGCACGCTGGCTACTATCCTCGAGGTCCCTGGTTGGATTCCCGGGTCGGGCTGAGAGTTTCTGGGTTTTTCTGTCTTGAAATAACTCAAATACATCTCCAGAGTAAGGAAGTTGGTGGTGTTAACACCCCCGTGCATCGGAAAGAACGTTAAGCTAGTCCTGCGCTATGACTAAATAATATCGTGCCTTCGTTATTATTTTGACTCTATAAAGACATAGAGGTTTTTTATTTGGAATGAGTATGCTCTTGACCCTCTAGACTAAGCCTGACGAAGCCTAGACAGAGTCGGTGGTGAAGCGAACTCATCCAGAAGGTTAGCTTCTTAAAGGTAAAAAATAGCTGTTTACTTACACGAAAGAAAGCACACCATATTTATGATGTTCAATATAAGCGGTCTAATCGCTTAACTTTGGTATTTCTTTGATATTTTATCATCGAACGATTTGTTACGTTAGGTATTTCCAAACTCAATTCCAATAGATGACAATTCCTTAAATTTTTTGAGTATTCTAAGCACGCTGGATTCGCCAGACATTGAATTTGTGAACCAAGTTGAACTAGATTTCCGCTGAATACTGCATTTGTCGTCGCAGCAGAAATACATACCTAATACACACGCCAAAGAATATACAGTTTGAAATAAGTACAGCATGATAATTGGAGCTTATACGCTAAAATTTAAAGGCATATAAACATAAAAAAATATATTTAACAAATGCTGTTGTGTCTAAGAAATAAGATTTTGACGACCTAACTTTAGGTTAGTAGTAAAGTAGTTAAATATAGAACAAACGCACTTCTCTCCCTGTCTGTTGTCTGCACTTCTGGCATGTCTCGGCCTTTCGGGTGTATAGGCATCCTTCAACTACTCCTTTCATCGCAGCAGCCTGTATCCACTTTTACCTAACAGTCCTTTTATGTCATCCTTCCAACGCTGATAAGGCCTTCCTGGTGGACGCTTTTGAATCCATAGTCGCAATTCCAGCAGCTCCGTCTTGCATGCCATATGAACTGCCTATTCCTACGTCAGTCTGGCTATGCGCTAGACGAGATCAGTGACTTGCTCTGCTGTCTAAGTCACTTATTGGTTTTAAGGCCCCTTAATATGACCCCAACTAGCTATCTATCCAATTTTCTATCCGACGCCCGCTGAATCAACTTATGTGAAATGGCTTTGGCGGAAATTCAGGTTTCAGCACCATAAGTGAGACAGGGCCAATGTAAGTCTATCAAAAACAAACAAATTACTTAGGTGCCAACCGAAGTACTTACAAGTAGAATCCTAAGACATGTCTATTTATGAAATGAAATGAAATGAAATAATAGTTTATTTGCGTTTGGAAAAGGGTACATTTAGGTGGTTATTATTTTCATTTAGTTCAGCTTTTCCAGCCATTTATAGATAGCATGCAAATCAAATACTTTTTTTTATATAATAAAGTGACAAAGTTAAATACATTAAATCATTAAATTCAATCAAAATTCAAAATAATAATTGGAATGTCACAGAGTTTACAAAATGGCAATACATAATATCGATACATCATAATAATGTCACATAAATATTAAAATAATATTAGTCAAGAACAAAAAAAAAAACAAGTCGTAATGTCATGTCAAAGGACTTGTCCTCTTTTTGTATGGAGGCTGGTTTTTTATTCCAAGATATAACCAACCACCAATAATCTATATTTATCTTTAAGCTACAAAAATATGAAACACGTAACCATAGAAATCAGAATTTTAAACGCCTCCATTTTTGAGAAAAAATATGTTTTGTAACAGGCATTATCCATTGATCACTTACTTGTATTTCCTGGTTGTATGGCTATGTACCACTGCCTTTCCACTGGTGGATAAATACTACTAGGTACTACCACAGATTATATAATAGGTAATTCTGTCAATGAAATGACAATTTTGCTGTCAATTTTTTTTTCATGCGTTAATTGATATAGGCGAAGGAGCGGTTTATGTACAGACAAAGGGAAAAATTAATTTAAATTTTTCTCTAAATTGGAGGCCTTAAAAAATATATTAATTATGCAGAAAGGCTAGTTTTTGTGAACTCTTTCATATAACATTTAGTTTATTCTGGTTAGAAATATTGACGAATAAAAAACCATTAATGGACAAGTCCTTTAAATAATCATTAACATTATAAAAAGAATGCTCGTTTAGCCACCTATATAGGGCACCATTGAATCTGTTAATGGGCAGGTCTTTTGTATTTTGAGGTATTTTATTAAATATAATCATACACATCCAGTAGCAGTTCTTAGTAAATCGAGCACTCTTGGGAACGAGGTCAACAACAAGTCTATCGCCATTTCTGGTATTACGCATGTACATATCTTTCGCTTGCCTGAAATAATGCATATTTTGTTTTACAAACTTCGTAATTTCAAGGATGTACAGGCAAGGGAGGGGTAGTATTTTTAATGATTTAAATAACGGTTTGCAAGGCTCATCGGGTGCAGTACCACATATGGCCCTTATACATTTTTTTTTGGGCAAGGAATGCCTTACTTGCATCAGTGCTATTACCCCATATAATGAGTCCGTACCGCAGAACGGATTCCACATAGGCAAAGTACGCAGTAAGTGCTGCATTTTTTGTCGCTACTTTGTTTAATTTATAGAGTGCATATGAAAATCTGTTTATTTTTTTGCAAACATTTTCAACTTGATTTTGCCAATTTAGTTTTTGATCTATCCATATACCTAAGAATTTTGTTGTGTTTGTACTATTTAATTTTTGTCCTTCGAAATTAATGTCCATTGTCTGGTATAATATGTTATTGAAATTTATAAAATAAGTTTTGTCAAGATTTATAAGTAGATTATTATTTTTAAGCCATTCTATTATTGCTTTTACTGTATTGTTAATGTCAATTATATGGTCTCTTAGCGTCAGTTTACTATCTGTTTTTACTATCACAGATATGTCGTCAGCAAATAAGATACATTTATGGTTAGTTACGTCCGGAAGATTATTAATATAGATCAAAAACAAAAGGGGACCTAAAACACTACCCTGCGGAACTCCGTACTTGTTTACTTTGGGATGTGATTTGTGTTTTAGTACCACATTATTACAATTAAGTCTGCTTATTTCAACCGACTGTTGCCTACTTTGCAGGTAGGTTTTAAACCACCTTAATGCAGTGCCTCTAATGCCACAACGATCTAATTTTTCTAGAAGTAAACTGTGTGATACAAAATCAAAGGCCTTAGACATGTCGAAGAAGAGTGCGGTTGTATAGTTATTGGCATTAAGACATGTTGAAGTTTCATTTACCATATCGAAGACCGCATGTGCCGTCGATTTTCCCTTCTAAAACCATACTGGCTGTGCTTTAGTACATGAAACTTGTCAAAGAATGATTTGAGTTTTGAAAACATAATTTTGTCATATACTTTTGATAATATCGGCACGAGCGCGATTGGCCGGTAATTGTTCAAAATAGTTTTTTTGTCTTTTTTTACAATGGCTTTATCAAGGAAAATTTTAGCCTGTCAGGAAAAGTACCAGAGACCATTGATTGGTTTATAAAAAATGCCAAAACCCTGCCTAGTTCTTTATTGCAGGCCTTAATTACTTTAGTGCAGACACCGTAATATCCTTCTGAATTGCTGTTATTTAGGGTCATAATTACTTTATTAATGACATTTTCGTCAATAGGGTTTAGATAAATAGAATTATTATAAATTGGGTTGGATTTGTCATGTAATATATTATTTTTAATGTCTTTGTTTGTCAATTCAATGAAAAAATAATTAAAGGTATTTGCAATTTGAGTAGGACAAGTAATAATATCACTATCGCATTCAATAGAATCGATGTAATTATTGTATTGCGGCTTGATATTAATTTCGTCTTGTATTACCTTCAATGTGGCTTTACAAGTATTTCTACTTTTAAGCACGTATTTATAATTAGTATTTTTTTTAGAACATGTTATGCATTTTTTTAGTATTCTTGAGTAGACTTTATATTTGTGTTTGCTTTGATAAGTTTTCTTTTTATAGTAGTTTTGCCTTAGGATTCTGTTTTGTGCGCAGCTTTTCCTAATTCCTTTAGATATCCAATTTAGATGAGATTTTGTGGGCAGTCTAACTTTTATAAGTGGGAAGCAAAGTTTGTAAAGAAGGCATAGCGAGTCATGAAAATTGTTAAATCCAGCATTAGGTTCAGTTTCGCTGTAAACATCGGAGAAGGAATGGCACGCCAAGTGTTTTTTAAACTTCTCTATATTTTCAGCAGAGTAGTCTCTTCTGTAAGTGTATATCGTTTTTGGAGGGACAAGCTTTGGTTTGCTACTAAAAACAAGAATTTGCGCAGTATCATGGTCCGACAAACAGAGAGGGAGTGTCATTCCAGTTGCACCTTTGATATTACTCAATATATGGTCAATACACGATAGGTTTTTAGTGGGTTCCGTGATATGCTGGGTTAGATTATGGTCATAGTTAAGTTCTGATCTGTTAAGTTTTTAGTCACATTATTACATAGTCTGGTATTAATATTGATATCTTCCAAATTTTTTGCTTCAAGTGCTTATGCACTGTACATGTGCTTTAGTATACACGACTTAATTACCACACCTCCATCATCCCAAACACGTGTACGCTTCAATTGCCCAAAGCATCTAATGACTAAACAGTTGAAACAACACCAGTCTCCCGCCCTAATCAGGGCCTCGTCCAAAAAGCGGCTGGCAAAAATAACTCGTGCCGGGTGGGGGTGGGGGTGGGCGACCGCAGCTCTGGGGGAAGCTATTAAGCCAAGCCAAAACTAATTTAAATTAAATCCTAGTGAATTACCCGAGGAGGAAATTGTCGAGCGCACCCTCTGTGCTCTGAGAGGTGTACTGGCGAGTGCAGAGGGTTGTAGGCTTTTTAAAGTAGGTCCTTTATTACGTGTATTTTTATGTAACGCTTTTAAAGAATCTTCTTGTTGTTATTGAGGGCGTAGTGGGTAGCGCGTTTGCCTCTTAAGCGGGTAGTAACGGGTTCGATCCTACGTGCCTTTGACATGGCAAATGACTTTTTCTGAGTTACGTGCATTAGTTGTTTCCCCCACCGATGCTCTTAGGGTGAGAGAAAACATCATGAGGAAACCTGCACATTTAGGAGACTGAATGTGTCCGTGATCTAATCTGGTCAAGTTCCCCCGTTAACCTATTAAGGCCGCGGAGGTCACACGGCAGTCGCGCCACTGTAATGACCTACCTGATCTGCCGAATCCTGGATCATAGTCCAAAGCGGACCCAAGGCCCTTGCACGCAAGTGCACAACCGTGATAACACTAAGATGATGACGCTTTAAAAGATGTATGACGTACGTATGAGCAGAGTAAAAGGACAGAATCTGATAGGAAATAGGAATTTACATGAAATTACAACTAGAAATATAGCTAATCACTATTGTAGCACCTGCATCCTAGTGGAGTTGGTTGTGATGGAGTGGTACTTAAAGATCACTGACGTTCTTCTGTTCAAATCACTGCAAAGATAGGTGAGTAGTGGAGATATGGACATGAGGGTATACAGAAAAGCACACGCTAATCTCAATCGCTCTCTACTAGTGGAATTCGTTCATTAAAGCCTCTTTCGTTTGTTAGGCTTGCAGATAGCGGCTAACTATTTGCCTCTAGTTCGCCTATGTATTTTAAATAGGGTGTCCATTCGGCTCTTACTGTATGCAGCTTGCGGCGTTTTGCTTGCCCACTCATTCAGTGAGCGGCCGAGTCGCAACTCGCTGCGAACGATGCTCACTACGCCGGCTACCTATTGCCTTCTCAAGAGTTCGCAAGCGCTTCGCGGCTTATACGCTACAATTCACAGCTCACTCAAACTTATCCGCCGCTCAGAGGCAAACAGTCAGCTAACGATAAGAGGGAAATACTATTTTTGACATTTGATTTTGTAATTTGACTTTGCATTTTGTGACTCTACCAACGCTCCCAACGTTAGGTACGTTGGGGGCGTTGGTAGAGTCCCAAAATACCGTGGTAGAGCAGTGGTAGAGTCGTGCGGATCTGCTCCAGCACGCGTACGCGTACTACATAATCTGTAATGTCAAAGAATTTCGCATGTCACTGAATTTCGCGATTACGCGGTTACTATTCATCACAGATTATCCAATCCGCAAATCCGCGCGCTCTAAAACATCCTAATAGGCCCTTACGCTGGCTAGAGCTTCTATAAATCCCAAAATACCTTTTAGCGCTTCTCTCGCCGTCTGTATGTCTATATTGGTTGCGGGCGGCTCGGCGCTCGCTCGCTGCCGTTACATGTACCATTTGAATATTATCTAACTCACCCCACCACCCCCCAGTTTAGACACGACTTCTTAATTAATGCAAATTTGAGTGCTAACAAGATTATGAATCCGGCTGCTTTTTAAGCGGTGCGAACTTAAGTGGCTGTATCTACATACATATTAAAGGTGTCACTTAAGTCAACTTAAGTAACTCTGTGTTGTGTGTCGTGTTTATGTGAAGTCGACGAGTGAAGAGCTTTAGGTTTTGTGTAAAGTTTGTCGCGACAAAATGGGGACCGATTGTTTAAAAGCTTAGTAGGTATGTCTACAGTAAATGGTGTAACTGTATTGTATCTTTAATTGACAGCGCTATTTTCGAGTTTGTCTTTATTGAAGTTTGCTTATAATTAGGTTTTAGTAGGTGTCCAATAATATTGACATCGTTAGAGCCTTTTGTTATTTAGTAAATGACGATCGTAGTGAATATGATCGAAAGAGAATATCGCCAATAGAATAATGGCGCTGAAAAGATGATAAAGTAAATTACCAAGAAATAAGATTCAGATTAAGTTTCCAAAATCTCTGGACTGTAGCTTAATCGAACAATAATAAACTCTTGCTAGCTAAGCTGCAACAGCAAAATTAAAAAGTTTCGAAGTTATCGATTTTGTTATTAATAAGGTTGACAAAACAATTAAATCGAATCGAAACATGAATTCGGCAATTTTTTTAGTTAGGACGAAATATCCTCAGTCGAAATTCCGATTATGGTAGCGTAGTACCTACGTAAGTGTTTCATGTCATTAGTACGTATTTCACCTTAGTTCGGATATGAAATAAAGTAAACTCTACTTTATTACACTAAGTACCTTTACGTACGAAAAAAATCACAATAAAATATCAAAATCACACTTCATAAAAAAAATATCTGAATAATAATTATGATTAATGACCTTTCTACTTATTTAATTACAACGTACACACCTACCTTCCTGCCAAGTTCTTACTTCTATTGAATGATACGAAATTGTTCACTAACGTTGGTTTACTATATTATATCTACATATTATATTTTACTAAATACACCGACTAGCTACTCTCATTATACCTAATTACTTACTCAGAATGTTTTAGTACGGATGCTGACACAAGCTTTTATTTAGCATCAAGTTAAACCTCTGCGGTTTATGGATGTAATGTAGACCTATATCTATTATGTGCCTAAAGGTTGTCTGGAAGAGATAGCTTATAGCGATAAGACCGCCTACATTGTACGTTTTTCTGTGTAAATTTTTGTACTTATTGTATTTTTCTGTTATGGCGTGCAATAAAGAGTAATGTATCTATCTATCTATCTAATCTTTTAAGTTGATAAATAAATTAAAAGAAAAAAACCTACTGTATTTAAAAAACTGTAGTACAGCAGCATCAAAACCGTGTTTATTTACACCCCCCGACCGTCCCAAATCGCGTCATTACAAGTTTACATCGCTCATTTGAACCCTCGCGCCAAACGTCATTTGTTGGCGGGCGGCGCGGGCGGCGCGGGCGGCGGTGGCGGCGGTGGCCCACAAGTGGACAGATGCGCTAGTTAAGGTTATGGCTCGACCGGGACTCGGCCTCCGGAGACGATGATGCCGCGCTATTATTTAGGGTTGGCGATGAATTCAGAAATGTATTTCATCTTAACTTTTATACTAAATGTAGGTACTTTACATAGCTGACTCAGCGGACTACGTACCGCCTTAGGACAGTTTTTTTTAGCTGTTTGCAAATTTTCCTCTCCGTGAAAACGTCTCAGTTGTTACCCAGGGAAAAGGGATTCATTATTTTAACACATATTTTAGATAGTAGTGGGACAGGTGTAAACAATTAGTAGTAGCTGACATCTTAATTCAATCGTGACACGATTGACACACAATGAGCAGAGAAAAAAGCTTCTTCGTTAGAAGCTTACTTGGTTACTTTCCAGTAGTTCACTGCTGTTCACAGCACATCATAAAGCCAAAGAATGACGATCATAAAAAAGTACAGTGGGCCACACATCAACCTACCCTGTCAAATTTCCGCAGCCATCAACCTTATGTTGATCACAAAGAGTTCAATGGAACTTCCATATGATTTGAGATATTTTGACAGATTTGGGTAACTTGATTTGACTTTGGCCTACTGTACCTCTGTTTGTAAAAAATAATGATAAAAATATATTTGTAAGATCTCATACCCACCAACTAAGCGACGTAGAATATTATGTATTAGGTAAAAAAATTGCAACACGCAAAATAAATGCAGGGGCTAAAATTGATGTTGCAAATCAATATCATGAATGGCATACCTACCCTATAACTAGCGTAAAACCTTTACGACCCAATTTTTTCATGAATTATGAAAAAAACGCAAATAAATCACATTGCATTTATAATTTGGTGTAGATGGCGACAACCCTGACATTATCATTCTTCCTTGTTAGCGGACCATCAATGCCTTTCGCTGCCGTGTAACGTTCAATTTCGTTACTGTGATTAACTATTGCCTTACTTATTGGATGTCCTTTACACAACAACATCTAACTAGTCAATGAATAGAGATTAAATCATTTTTTTCAAGTGTAGGTACATAGAATTTTAATAAAGTGAATAGGTATCAAACTAAAAGTTATTTTAACAATAATGTCGGAGCACAATACTGCAATAGCCGAATTATGAATGACAGGTGTCAAGATAACAGCTGTTATTGCGCCCAAACGCTGATAAGAACTTGCCAACAGCTAAAAGTGCCATAAACAAACCGAGCCGCATCCGTCAAAACGATACCACACATGTTTCAATTATTCTTATCATCCATCAGCTATCCGTTTATTTCGGCAACATTTGTCTCTATAAAAATTGTAATCCGACGCGTTATCATTTCATGAGTTTATTAGACACAAAAGGGTCGTTGGATTTCAACAGTTAAAAGATTATCTGGTCTTATTCAGTGGCGATCGACACCGACTTTTGTGATTGTCCCATCTGCTTGCCCTAGCATTGTGCGGGGTTCCATGGACCCCTGTCGCAAGTCAAGGGTTAACGGAAAGTGTTTGTTTTGTGCTTTTAAATTGCTGCTTATGACGGGTTGCGTGTGATTTTTAACAAAGCAAATAAAGTGTTGCGTTTTGTATAAAATCTACCAAGATCTAGGAACAAACCCTTTTGAGTATAGACGATCCGGAAAATTGGTGCGAAGAAAGTTATTTCAATGATTTTTCGATACATGATTAGATCGCTTCTGGTAAACAACATTCAATATCGATACTCTATAAATCTATACATGCTCGTATCGCTATAGATCTAATTCTGAATTCACGACATGAGCCGGGGCCTTAGGGGCAGAACGCCGTCGACTTGGGGCCGTAAAAAAATATAAAATATCGCCGGGAAAGCGCGGGAAATGATGAAATATGGCCGCCCCCCGATTCGCGTTCGTCCGTCCGACGTCATTAGCGCTCGTAAATTGTGCCAGCAAAAACAAAATCCGGGAAAATGCGGCCAAGTTGTGAGGAAAACTTTGAAAAATATAATAGAATTTGGAAGTTAGGTTGTCGATATCATCAAAACATATTTTCTAAACTTACCTTTTTTGCCATTAAAATGTAAACATTCTTATTCCATACAGTCTTAAGGTTAAGTTCTGCTAAATAGAAAAATACTATCTAGTTTTCCTTTTAGATTAATCAAGCCTACATCATCAAGTATGTTTGATTAAACATTATTTACTCAACACAGTAAACCTGTATTACATACCTACTTAGTAACCGTAGGAACAGTACACATATATACAACTATAGTCCGAAAAAATCGTGCGCGACCCTCTATGTACCCGCGTGGGAAAAGACCGCCAAAGATACGCTATTGTCAAAGCAAATCCTCTTTCCGCGGGTCCTGCACTTCTGGCAACTGCAAGAAGGTTGCGCACTTGGCGCCTTGAGTGACCTTACTAAAATAAGCTACCACTCGCCTGCTACCATCAGAATGAACCTGCATGAAATTGGCACCATAGCTCGCACTACTTGCGTTCGTGTGAAGTTCTACGGTAGGTTAGGGTCAATAAGTACAAGTTGTGTACAAACTTGGCGTTAAAACTACCAAGCAAGTGATCCAAGCACGTTTGTTCCATCTCTGCCTGTCTCTCTAAAATTGACTCAAATTGTTATTTACGCATTGCCTTCCAATGCCTTCATGAATTGTTAACAATGTTCTCAAAAGTATTTGTTGAAGCCATCCAATCCAGGCTTACGCCATTCCATTATAAGTTCCGAGCAAACATTATGTACTTATGGAATTACTGAAACATGTCATCATGGACCGCAAGTACCTAAGCAATTTTAACTGCTTTAATTCTTTGAAAATGTTTAAGCTACAAGAATTTATTTGCTCTAAAAAGTTCGTACTTAGGAACTTCTCGGGTTAAATTGCAACTATTTTTAAAAATTCTGTTAGATAAATTATTGTTTTTAAGTAATAATAGGCTATCACTTACAACTTGAATCTTTGAATGATCTAAGCTTTGCAATCTAAAATCTTTTCCGCCTCACACGGTCATTTTTTCAAGTGTAATATAATCATCTAATATTCAGTTAGATTTCGTCATCAGTATCATCCACCACCATTAATTACTTAAGTAATTCAGTTAAGTAAGGCCGTGAAACTAAAGTCAAACTAAAGTCGAAACTTTATTATTGGTAAATGAAACTACATAAATGACAGCTGTCGAAAAAGTTCACATTCTGTAATAACCGAGGGTAAATTCGTAATTGAAAATTCACCAATAAAAATATTTGTTTTTAAAATGAAGAGAAAAACCTAAGCTAAATGCTTACCTTTTACATTTTTACGCAAGTTATGTAAGTACACACGGCCGCACGTCAGACTACCCCACTTTGACCTTGAGACCGCCTCTATTCCCTACGTAATAATGGCGATTTTCGTAGTTTAAATGGGTAACCTGACGTGCTACCGATTGTACCTACTTCTATGTAAGAAGAAAAAAGCAGACATAGTCGGCGGGCCGCGTGCTCGGCAAATCCCTCAAAAGCAGAGGGGGAGGAAGCCTCTAAGCGGCTTTCCATTTTCCCTCAGCGCCCGACCACCATCTCATTTTTATTTATTTTTCATCGCTCGGGGCCGCGAAATCGGCCATTTTGTTTATTTTTATTACGATCTTCGCCCAAATGCACCTATTATTTTTTATAGAATACACAATGAAGATACATACCTGTGACGATGTTGAGGGAAAGTTGTTGTATTTTTGGAATTTTCCGGCAGGTTTTAATGAAATCTTATGTAGATATAAATAGAAGAAGGCCCAATAATAGTATATAAAACTAATAAAAAAACGGTTATGGCTATAGGTCAGAATGTTGTACGGCTAAGAATGCACCTACATGTTTCATTGCAGATGTTGATCATTATAACGGGTTTAAAAAAACGATCAGGTAGGTACTTATTTAATTGTAATAAATCTACTTTCCTTACTTTACTGAATTTTCTTACACCCTTCCAGCCAACCAAATCCTTTAGTTTTGTTCCATTTCGAATTTCTTAAAAAGATCTACTTACAAAGTAAGATTTTTTGTGCTTACACATTTTTTAGATTTGAATTTAGTGCTATTCAAAGCTGACAGGACAGACACGAAACTAGCCCGTTAAACCTAAAACAACAAGGCTGCGGAGTCAGCACACATAAAACAAAATTGAATCGCGATTCTGAGGCGCTTACGTCGCTGTTTCTGTTTACCACGGAGCTTGGACACAGGATGGCATCATGCAAGATGGCTACAATAGTAACCTAATAAAGTAGTCTCCCTATGTTAAACACAATAATGTTTGGTAGTAGAGCAATGTAAAACAACAATATCACTATAATAATAATACGAGAATTCATGCAACTTACCTACCTAAACTTCAAAATAAAAAGCATTTTGCTTTTTTATTAAGCAAAATGCTTTTTATTCTGAAGTTTCAGCCCAATTGAATGGACCATGGTCACGGGCAGACACGTTGTTGTAGACCAATAATGTTTGACCATTTACTTACCATGCGCACAGTTTCAAAGTCAATAGCCCAAAGACTTATTAAGGGAACCCAGTAAAACGGCCTAACCAGCCTTATATTTTAAACCTAATAAAGCTGCATGAAAGCATCTACTTTTTTTTTTATTATTTGAAATGGGTTTGCTCTTGACTCTAGACTAAGCCAGACGTGGCACAGACAGAGTCGATGATGGAGCGAGCTCACCCAGAAGAAGCCTGTTCACTCTGAGTTTGAAGGTCTTTGGGTTGTAATCCGTTGGAAACACTGAAGCGGGTAGTGAGTTCCACAACTTAGCTGTGCGCATTATAAATGTTGATAAGAAGCGCTTAGTTCGTATCGTTGCTACACAAGCAATAATAGAATGCCGCAAGAATGTCCATTGGTTCGAGCGAGCCCCTACGTACAAGAAGCTATTTTGCTTCTAATAACTATATTTGACATTATTGAATGGCTTGACATACATAATCTAAATATTAATTTGACTAAAACTAATTACATGCAATTTAATAATCTTAAAAATTATAATTTCAATATAACTTATAATGGTAATTTTATTAAACAAGTTGATGTAGTTAAGTTCTTTGGTATAATTATAGACGAAAATATCAATTGGAAAAAACAAGTTGAAATAGTATGTGATAGGATTGCTCGCTTTGCTTATGTATTGAAAAGACTTCGTTACATAACAGATAATCCTAACAGCCTATCATGCTTACGTCGCCTCGATACTACGATACGGATTACTTCTCTGGGAAAATTGTATTAATGTACATAAAGCTTTTGTGGCACAAAAAAAGTGTGTGCGTGCTATATATGGTGTACCTACTTATCACACATGTAAATCACTTTTTAGAAGTCTCCATCCTTACATTGCCTTGTCTGTATATTTTTGAGGTTTGTAAATTTGTTAAGAAAAATCCTGGTCTTTTTTGCAGATTTTGTGATATATATCCCCCGAATAAAAGAAACCCTTACAGGCTTGTTTTAAACTATGGTACCTAGAACTGCTCTGTACCAGAAAAATTGATTGAATATGTGCATAAAAATATATAATAGTATACCAGCGACCATTAAAGTTTTGAGGCCAAGCCTATTTCAAAACAACCTATATGTATGGCTCCTAGAATTTTTTTTATAGCATTAAGGAATTATTGGCATTGTACTAAAATTCATCTATATTTTTTTTAAAAAGAACAATAATTTTACATGCCTTAATTGTGGCGAGACATGTCGGACTTAAGTTTATGTTTTTTCTATCCAATGTACCGTGTTTCTGTGTAAATAAATAAAAATATGAATATGAACTACTAATTATCGATTTCCTGAAAGTTATGACTACAAAAAAAATGTCCTCCTAGCCAAATTTCGACTACGGCGGCCTATCTACAGAGATTAGCCAACTGCGCAGGACATATTATAGTGCACAAGTGTGTGCGCAATAAACAGGTGCATACTCTCTTCTTTTACTCTCATAATTCGGTGAGACGGCAGTCCGACATGACCGTAGAGAGATCAGGCGCAGAACCAACGGCTTAACGTGCTTTCCGTGGCACGGGCCTGTTAACACCACCAACTTCCTGACTACTAGATATGACTATTGCAATTTTAAAGAAATCGATTAGGATTAAGAGAGTTAGATATCAAGAGATTATGCCCGCAATGATGGCTTGAATGTCATAGGCCGTATATTTAAATTCCGTCTTCACTCGTCTTGGCTCCATCTAGCATGCACCCCGCGCTATTTCGTTTAGTCCTCGCCTATCAAACTTGTGTCCGATTCGTCTGCACAAACCGATTGCTTTAGTTTTACGTTCCCTGTCATCTAGACCCTTCTATATGTCCGGAAATCTGCATTTTTGTAACTCGGTTTTTTGTAGCACTACATAATAAAGTCCCCCGTCGCATTTCTATTAATATGTATGTTCGCGATGATCTCAAAAAATACTGAACGGATTTTCATGGAATTTTTACCAATCGACAAGTTATTAATGCCTACCTACATAAAACTTTAGCTTTCATAAGCACTCGATATTAAATTTAATACTTTTAAAATCTTACGGTGGTAAAAGTTTTGTTTTCGAAAATTATTTTTCACTTAAAGTCAAAAATCATTTATTCAGTTTAGGAAAGAAAATGCTACTTATAAAACGTAAAAAAAAACCACAATAATATTGGTCCATACGGGACCCGAACATGTTTCACTATTTTTTGGGCCCTACTAATGCTTCTAGACAAGAAAAGAACTAAAAGTAATCATTTACCATTTACAACTTAAACAAAACAAATGAAAAAAGATATGTACTTCGTAGTACGTACCCAAAAGTGGGTATAGCGTTCCGAAACCAATTAAATAACTCACATCATCATGCGTTAAACTGTCGCCCACAAATGCATACAAAATATTTGTAACCAAATAACTGTTCCATTCACAAATTGTTATTTCGCAGCATAAATCCAGCGTCCTTTGTCTAATTTACGGCGCGATAGCGTATCTGCGGATCAATCAGTAATTAAAAGCAAAGCAAGCTACTAAGTTGCCTGCCGCAGTGGCACAGTGTATCTGTGACGCAGTAACGCAAGTCAAAGCAAGTTAATAAATATTAATTAAATTAATCAACAAACACACCAATTACCTAACCCAAACTAAGCGTGAGCTTGTGCTATGGTGACTAAGATGACGGATAGACATACTTATATACGTTTATACATCCATGACTTAGGTACAAATGCTCGTGCTCATCACACAAACATTTGCCCCTTGCGGGATTCGAACCCGCAACCTCTGGTTTTATAGTCCGGAGCGCCAAAACGGTCGACAAATATTGTAAATAACTATATTGTAAAGAGGAAAGATTTAATTGTTTGTTTGTTTGTATTAGTATTTGAATAGGCTCCGAAACTACTGGACCGATTCAAATAAAATTTTTAGGCGGACATTTTTACGCGACACAACACAGGCTACTTTTGGCGCGGGCGAAGTAGTGGGGAATTGCCAGTTAATAATAAATTGATTCAACAAACACACCAATTACCTAGCCCCAAACTAAGCGTGAGCTTGTGCTATGAATAGACATAATTATTATAAACATCCATGACTTAGGTACATGAACGTGCTCATCACACAAACATTTGCTCTTTGTGAGATTTGAACCGGCTGGTTTTGTAGTCCGGGGCACAAACCACACACCAAGACAGTAATTGTCAAAGTTTAATAAACTTTTTAATAATCTGCTCTCATAGCTCTCACGGTAGTGTTGTGATTCTTGAGCACAAAAGCCAAGCATTGCGTTTGACATCACTTCAAGATAATATCTCAATGTTTTAGCACATTATAAATTTATTTTACTCGTTTCATACATACACATAATTTATGCAAAACATAAAGCATCCTGTCAGATACAAAAGTGTTGCTTCCTAAACAACTGGTTCGAATTAATTGCAATGTTTTCAAGCTACTGAATCAGTAATTTAGTATCGCATTTAAGTATAGAAATCAAATATACCTAATTAATTATAGAATTTTCTTTATAAGAAACGAACATCACTTTTTACCTACGGTGATGTAGATAATTTTTACAGGGACTAAATCAACACGTTTGGCTTAAGTTAACGCAAACTTCTCAAGTTACTGTCTCAAAGACAACATAAGCGTATCAAAATCAAACACCAAGTAGGTACAGTGGGCGAGTAAAGTGCTAATCCCGGTGAACAAACGCGGGCATCCGTCAGACGCGCGGCTGGCGCGTGCCGTGGGGCCACGCCATTACATACGCATTACGAAGATATTTCGACTATTACTGGCCAGTTATCGCGTTATCTTCGGAATCAGCTCATCCGGGATTATTCCCGCGCTGGGAACAAAAATGATAGGCCGGGGTTTAGGCAAATTTTTCGATTGTGGGAGTTTTTGTGTTTGGTGTTTTGGGTCAATTCGTTTCGGGGTTTCTCTAGTTTGTTTTGGTTTTGTTACGAGTAGGTCTTGTGGTTGTACTTGTTGTATTCTTATACAATTCTTAAAAAAGAGATAATTTAAAAAAGGAGTTGTATAATGAGGAATTGAATGCGAATTTGCATGTTCTTTACAAAAGGAATGTTGTTAGGCAATTGATTATTTCACTAAGATCAATGCGGATAAAATATGTAACTTTCAACTAGTTTTGAAATCGAAAAACAAAAGCAACTGCATACAAACCAATAAAAAAAGCAATCATAACACCACTTTAATAAGAAACATTGCTTTCGATCCCTGACACCATCAAATTACAACGGACGAGGGGAGGACTCACTTAAATATGAATCATTTCATTATAATGCCGTATTCAATCCGTGTAAACCTCACTTCATGTTATTGCAGGGGGAGCGTACAAACATAAAAATGTATTTACGCACAGTAAGCCCCGTGGAGACGATAACTGACACTTAATACCATAGAGCGTGACCGCATTACTCTGTGATCTATGGTCCGCCGAATCTGTGCTACTTTATCTGTGGAGCTGTCAAAAACTGGAGGGAAACAGAGCGCTTTTGCGCAAGACTGTCTGCGTGCATAAATGCACGGAACTTTGTGCCTTTTCGTGGATGTTTTAAAACTGAAGTTGATATTAGTTTTGTTTTTAAATTTGGACTAAGGCAATTTCGCTTTTGCGTGTTAGTATGTAAGATTGAAAATGGAATGTGGTTTTATTCGCTAACTAGTGAGGGTTGTAAGTTTTTATGGGAACAGCGAATTCGGCACGTGTCAAGCGAAGGAATTACCTCTAATACTTGCATTAATAAAGTGTGAAATTGCCACCGGCGTTGTTTGTTATAATTCTCTATGAGGCCATTTTGAGTAGCCCCCCCTAGGGATCGCGATCAGATTGGATTGTTCTTTTATGAATTAGTATTGCTTATTCTATAAGCTGGAGAAATTGAGGGATTACGTCTTGTCATAAATTAAAGATGAATACTAACGCAATGCCAGTTACATTTTCGGTTTCAAGTTGGTTGGTATTATGTAAATTATGTGGTGGATAACTGTTCAAAGGTAAAAGCCTTAAAATCTTAAGCAATATCAATTTTGAACAAAATAAATGTAATAAATAGCTTTAATACCTATGATGAATTGACGAATAAATAATCATTTAATTTTATTGTCATTAGTCATGGATGTTTATAAAATGTATATAAGTATGTCTATCCGTTATTCTAGTCACCATAGCACAAGCTTACGCTTAGTTTAGGGCTAGTTAATTGGTTTTTGTTGAAACAATTTATTATTATTATTATTATTTCAATATATTTTTTTGCATTTTAGAGAGCATTCGTAAGGACATTTTCAGTAGGTAATATGACTATTTTTCAGGTTATAAGCACTACCGGCCTGTCGGTCGTATCGTAAATTTAAACGACACCATGGCATTGCGCTTGGCATTTCAATGAGGGATTTTCTGACAACTCAAAATCTAGTTTTATTGTATGTTATACAAAGTTATACAAATATTGCGTCGAAATCATTGAGCTTAAAAAAAAACAAATTATTGTTGTATTATGTGTACAAACATGTACTGGAAGTACTTACGTTAACAATAAGCAATTTTTAAATTGCAGTTAAACATAAAATAAAAAATGTCTTGATAATCACTTAATTGATAAAAAAATTACCTCTTCGTAGGTGTGAATCAAAAACATGCTAAATATAAATGTTACAATATATTAAACGCTATAAATAACCAGCCTTTTTCTTAAACAGAAATCGACCTGACTTAGATGGGTCAACACCATCTAGCGGATTTTTATGTACTAATTTTTTGACACTAGGAAAATCCCTCATTTAGCACCTAAAAATTCAGAATTACAAAAAGTTTTTTTTCAAAATTTTTAATTACGACACTACAGCCGTCCAAGCGTGACTCAGGTACCTGCCCACGAAGGCTAGCGTAGTATTTAATTCCTCCTTTTTACGGTCACCGTACTTATTGATTGCTGGCCAGTCAGCCGCGACGTGCCACTGGATAAACAAGGGCTAAAAAAATAAGAAAAATAAAAATGGCACCGCCCCCTGCTGGGAGTTCGGCTACCGTTTCGAAACGTCATTCTCTGCTCATTGTTGTTGTGGATATCGATATCGATAAAATGATCAAGAAAGTCGTCTGTAATAAATAATTGACATACATAATAAGTGTTACCTTGTTTGTTACCCACATTCATGACAATAATAGGAAGGTAGCGGTAGACGAACATAATAGCATTTACCTACCCAAATCTGTCAAAATATTCAAAATGATATAGAAGTCTATGTTACTAGCAGTAGGTTGCATAGATGCGGAAGACAGATCCGTGTATTGATTTCCTGACGTGTTGTTAATAGTAATCTATTTAAATTTAATTTAACAGTGCATCACACTGTAGCGAGAAAAAAATGTGACGTTATTGTTTTTTTATAATTATTATTTTAGGGACAAACAATCTTTTACTATATGTAGGTATTTAAATAGTGTATTTTTTTACCTTTCTTACATGATATAATCAACTACAAAAAATCAGAGAATCAAAATATTTTTTTTTCGTAATTATTGCCTTGCTGTTAGTGTGTACAACAACGTAATAGGAAAACAAGATTTTTTAAAACCGTTTACATAATGAGAATAACTTATGTCTGTTAGTCCCGGGAACCGAGAGGGTGCGTGGCTGCGGTAATAGCCGCGAACTTTTTTTAGTTCCTGTAAAGTCAATAGTCGATCTAACCACAGCATTTTCATCGATAACACATTAAAAGCCCTATAAACTATTCTCAGCAAAGAATCCAGGCTAACCGATACAGTAAATCGATCGATTTTTTTCAGCCAATCGGCATTCAATCCCGGAGTTTGGTGATATCGACTTATTCAATTTCGAGAGCCATTCCATTTGTCGTGGTTGTATCATTTCCGTCGGAGGTGAGGTTTTGTATCGATGTGGAAGGCGGCCGATTGGTCACGCGCATTCCTAACGTTTTCATTGATAGGTCGATTATAGAATTTCCTTGCATTCGATACGTCAGGTACCATGAGATAAATCAGTTACCAGAAACGACACAATGTCATTGGCACCTGCATTGTGAATTAACTGTTATAAGCAGTTTTAGCTGTATTAGACTGGGTTGCACCATTTTATATTATTACAAACGTAAAAAATCCGACAAACTCCGTAAGGATCTGCTATTGTTATAATTACGGTTAAATAAAGGTGGTGCAACTCGGAGTAAAGACTTAGAACATGTTCATTTTACACAAAACTTTTTTGAACAGTCTCGCTACAAAAA
This sequence comes from Pyrausta nigrata, assembly GCA_949316185.1. NCBI lineage: Eukaryota > Metazoa > Arthropoda > Insecta > Lepidoptera > Crambidae > Pyrausta > Pyrausta nigrata. The sequence goes on from OX438943.1 coordinate 5,513,525, forward strand.
TACAGTATATATAAGTAAGTATATGTACATACTTTAAGTTCAAATTAAGTGGAGAGCATAATAATACCGATTCCATAATATTTTCATAACCTACTAAAAATAAATATCTAGAAGGCATGAATTCTGACAACGGTGGAGTCCTATTGTTGGATGCAGGTTCACATAATGTCATGTATTAAATGTAGCGGTGTGGTGGCTGGCGGAACTGCATTTTGTGCAATTTGACATGCCGAATTCTGCATGACTCTTATAAACTGAAATCTTTTCGATCTATAAACCTAATAGGGTCCAAAAGTATTACAGTGCATAGATTGATGTTACTTCCTCGGATTTAATTGAACAACTCATAAATTTTTTGTTGGTGATAGATCTTTTGCAGCGAAATGAGAACGACACAGCTGTTCATAAAATGTATTTTGGGATTTTGTTTTACTTTGACATAGTTATAATGACTTATGGTTTGTTTAATGGTTGATTCTGTTAGTACACGAACTAAACTGTGGGAATTCAGTTGGTAAAATAACAAATTCTTATTTCAAATGTTGATTACATTCATCGTGTTCTACCGCCATTTGTAGATAACAAATCATCATGATCGTTCTAGCGTTATCCCAGTTGTGCACTTGTACGCGAGTGCCCAGGGTCTGCTGACCATGATCCAGGATGTAGCAGATCAGGTAATTACAGTGGAGCGACTGCCATCTGACCTCCGTGACCCTGTTAACAGGGGAACCTGACCAGCTTTGGATCATGGTTACACATTCAGTCGCCTGAATGTGCAGGTTTCCTCTCGATGTTTGCCCTCACCGTAAGAGCATCGGTTAGTGAAACAAGTAATGTTTATAACTCAAAAAAAGTGATTGGTACATGGCGGCACGTGGGATCGAACCGGTACCTCCCGCATGAGAGGCAACCCGTTAGCCACTGCGCCACCGACGCTTCTTGAAGGTCATTCATTCATTTCTTGTAGGGAACAAATGAATTTGACATAAAAATAATCAACTGCACCGAAATCACAATTTTGTCACTTTGAAAAAAAATTTCCTTAAATATTGATCTAGAGCTATCAAATGTAAACATCACACGTTATATTTAACCAAATTCTACTTAACAACAGGTATACCTTATATCAAAACCAATTAAAACCAGCACAATATACCCAATCAAAATATTGATCACTAGTCGGTAATTCGGAATCCGAAAAAGCCGTAAATTCCGTTAATAGGAGTGGAATGACATGATGCTGATCTCGACACGCGTAATGACGATTCGCTACAGCCAAATAAATCCTAAATCAATTGTGGGATTATTTTAACAGAAATGATATCGTTTTGTTAGTGGGGTAGGGTGACCAAGATTAGAACAAATTGGACCAAATTTGGGACAATCTACAGTGCGAACAAATAACTGATGCCCGGCAGGCCTACTGACTGACTCGATTGTTTTCAAATTGCAATAGTTGTAGCTATAATACCTTTCGAACTGACGTCTGGAACAATGATAGCCAGAAATGTGTAACATAAAAACCCATAGATGTCGTCAAACAAACTAAGTCAGGTAGGTTTTTTAAAAAGAAGGTGAAGGATGAATGAAGGAAATCAAAGACATTTTGTAAGTACTTCAATTATATATGTCTAAACAAATAGGTACTACAAGATTTTGTTAAAACCAAATCTTAAATTATAGTTTTTTATCTCTTGTTTTAGACTCAATGATTAATATACAATATATGTATAGGAGTTGAGATTGGCCGCTGTAGTCGAAATTCGGGTAGGATGACATTTTAAGTGAGAATAAAACCTGGAATCTCCGGTGATGTGGGCACCCTACAATCAAGGACCTGCGCGCCCCATGCTGCGCCGCGGGGCTGCGCCCGCGCACCTTAATTAACACTTTTCACCAGTCGAAGGACTCCCCCCGGCGAGCGGCGTAATGTGCCTAACTACCGTCATGATTGATCCCGCTTTTTCAAATTGACACTATTCATTTATACACCTGTCCCCTTTTCGGGTTTCTTATGAGGTTTTTTGCGATACTGCTCGAGTTTTTGGAATCTATTAAAACCTGCGGGGTGCAGACAGAGAATATTTGAAAAACAACTGTTTGAGTAGGTACGAGTTGCTTCCATGGTTCTTTTACTTGGCGATAAAAAAAAGTATTACTAGCTTTTTAGTCTAATTGTTGTTTTTTGATAAAATCTACCATTTTTAGTGACAGGTACACTAACTGCTTACTTTCTAACACAGAGTTCCATAGGACTTTCAAAATTAGCTCAGCACCAAACTATTATGACCCCCCATGTGTAAACGCTTGAACCTGGAGCTGGATGCTGTGTAGCAAAAACGGTTTCATATACCTAAAGCTGTGTTCAGCAATGGACGTCCACCGTCAAATGAATATGACGATAATAATGAGAATCTGTGCCTAGCGAATATTTAGCCAACTGCAAAAAAAGTAAATCAATCAAAAAGAACCCGCAGGCCTACTGTCTAATTGCATTAGTTATAGCTTTCAGAAAAGCAATATAGCTTTCAAACTACTCCCACCACAAACAAAATAAAATTTACCTTGTGGCGAGATTCCAACCGTTGGACCCTCAGGGTGAAGTTGGACTATCTACAAACATAGTCGACGACCTCCTCGACCTTCGTCGACCAGCGCCATCGGGACACATACAGCTGCGCCGAGCGCACTTCGGGTCACCACTACTGTTAACGTGGTTTTGGAACGAAACGTCGTGCGACCTAATAATGCGGCCCATTCGCATTTGTCAAGCAAAATTTGACGTGAGCTGTCATTAGAAGAGACGCATCGCGGATGGCGTACGCGCCATTATTGTAAGATTGTGTAAAACTCGTAATTGTAAGAATATTAATTTAAAGAACATTAATTTAAGATGAGTATATTAATTTTTTATTTTTATTTTATCATTGACGTTCTGACTCGATTTTCACTACTTTAAGATGAAATATGCTCGATCGATGAACAAACAAACTTTTTCAACGCGCTCCTTCCTGAAGGAGCGCGTAGAAAAAGTTCATTTTTGTAATAGAAATTCGGCCGTGAGAGTTTCAAACCTATATGACCAGAAACTTCAGGACATCGTTATGATAATTATGGATATCGGAACACGATAATATCTTTTTGCGCATGATTATCATTGTTTTATATGTTTGCTGGTTCTACAATTTCGAAATCTTTACCTTTATTTTGTTCTTCAGTACACAAAGACAAAAACAATGAGAATACTTTTTGTTTTGTTTATATTTTGACCTAATGAATCATTTTCTTATGTGAAAGCGATGACCCATTGGACAACTAGGCCTTAAACCGTCTTATCAATATGTAGGCAATGATGAAAACAGCAACTGATGTAGGTACCTATTCAAATACCTACATAAGTGGGTACGTATTTAAACATGAAAGATATAATTGGTCACGCTCGAATAGCACCTAATTAAATGTGACCTCACAAATTACAGGCTGCAAAGGAAATGCGACGAGTCGGATTGTTCCACGAATTGATTGATGACTATTCAAACTTGCGCATGTCTTCTGAGGTCACAGTCACAGTGCAAGCTACTTTAACCGCGACACAGATAAATAATTTTCATCTCACCTGTTCGAAAAGTTGAACTTTCATGTGTAGATAGCCAAGTGGGAAATAGCTTTTCCCTCCTACTTTATACTCCTACTATTGAATATCGAGAGTATCGATAGTTATTGCAATAGCCAGAGCTGTATCAGCTATCGATAGTGATGTTAATATTGAACTTTGAAATATGTGTCGATAGTATTTATATTAACGTAGCTATCGATACGATCGATATTCTATCGATACTATTGCTTTTGCCTAGACTATCGATAGTCTATAGATACTATCGATAGTATTGCTTTTTCCTCAACTATCGATAGTCTATCGATATTTTAACGATACTATTGCTTTTGCCTCAACTATCGATAGTCTATCGATATTTTATCGATACTATTGCCTTTGCTTCAACTATCGATACTCTATCGATACTACCGATATTTTATCGTAACTAATGCCTTTGCCTCAACTATCGATAGTTTATCGATACTATCGATATTTTATCGATACTATTGCTTTTATCTCAACTATCGATAGTCTATCGATGCTATCGATATTTAATCGATACTATTGCTTTTGCCTTAACTATCGATACCCTCGATCTCCTCACAGTCGAAATGAAAAATAGTATGTTTAACTCGGGTGAAAGCACCCATTCCACTCTCGAGCTATTGGCGCTCTCACTTCGTTCGAGCGCCAGAAACTTCTCGAGTGGAATGGTCACTTTCGTCCCTTATATAACAATCTACTATTCTTTTTCTTCTCGTTTAATATAGCTTGGCGACAAAAGTGACATGTGGTGGTGTTTGGCACTATTCCGCCAGTGTTACGAGTGAAGCATTTACATGGCTGGTAAAAAAATATAAACGAGTGATTACTGTTACAAAACTTCAATAAATAAAAGACCGGTAATTTAAAATGCTTTTCTCCCTACGTTTTCTCCATTATATCATGTCACCTATCTGTCACTGGAATGGTCACTAGCCCATTTTCTGCCAAGCTCGAGATACAATAGAAAATCAATGAGGGATTTTCTGACAGCTCAAAATTTTAGTTTTATTTTATGTTGATAGATGGCGCTATTTATCTGATTTATTAAATATTGCGTCGAAATCATTGAGTTTAAAACCAAAACAAAATTTTGTAATATTACGTGTACAGACATGTAGTGGAAGTAATAACGTCAAATTACTAAATTGAAAAAAAAAATGCCTTTTAGTACGCGTGAATTAAAAACATGCTAAACATAAACATATAACACGATTAACGCTAAACATTTTATCTAAATAAAAATCTACCTGACTTATGTTGTTTACCTTGGATTTTTAAGTACTGATTTTTGACACTAGGAAAATCGCTTATTATTATTACGCATCGGTGGGTGCTGTGACAGCGAATGGGTAATTTCTAAATTATCTGGTTACATATTTTATTGAAGTGATATAATAGGTAGTGTTTAGTTAATATTTTAATTGGCTGTAATTGTCGAGGTGCTTGTGGCGCAGTGGCTGCAGCGCTTTGGTAGTGATACCAAAGTTAAGCAACCCATGGCGCGGTCTTGATTGGATGGGTGACCATTTCGACCATATAAGTCATCTCCGTGCTTCGGAAGGTATGTTAAGCAGTTGGTCACAACTAATATCTGTTGGTATTAGTCGTTAAGCCTAGTCAGAGGCCCTACGACGCGACGGCTTGATAACATCTGACAGTAAGGTTTGTCACTTGCCTTACAGACACCCCTCCACCAATCCGCACTGAGCCCGCGTGGTGGAGTATGGCTCGTACCTCCTCATGGTTGAGGTGAGGCCTTTGCCCAGCAGTGGGATATATGTAGGCTGACTTTTAATTGGAAGAATAACTAAAAAAGTTTTATTTTTTATTCAAATGAATTAACTTGGCATACTTGTGCAAGTGAATTTCACATACTAAATCTCTAGTAGTAGTTAGTGGCTACATTACTAAGTACTTATATTGAATGGCGACATTATTTGTTACCATCAACCATCGCAACCAAATAGATCTCTAAAGTGACTTTAGTGTGCCACAAACCTTACTTTACGATTGCGGCACTGGAGTAAGTCTATGGGGCATTATTTAGTCGTAATGATCTTGCCTATACATGGATACTTAACAGCCTCTACAGCTTATACGATTAAGAAAATTATCCATTGAATTAGATTGAGCATTATAATGTCTGAAGATGAGTGCAGAAATCTCTAAATAAATTCCAATTTATTTCAAAAAAGTTAGAGAACATTCAAACCGCGTCTAAAATTATATCTATGAATGCGTAAATAATTTTATTATAGTATTTTAAATATGTCGTTTAATTAGTAAGCAAACGAGCGATTTCTCTTCTGTCGTCGTACGTCGTTATTTCGTCGTTTTACCTTTGCTTTGCGAAGTCTGTTTCTTCGAATGTTCTAACAATATTCGCTCGAATGGTATAAACGACCCACGAGTAAAGCAAATATGTATGTACTTATGTATTAAACTTATCTAAGGTGTGGATTTGCTTACCTTTGGGGGCCAAAAAGTGGTTATCTGTTGGGGCCAAAAAGTGTACTTGTAAGTAACAACAACACCGCGGCAGAAGACGGCCACCTAAGGAGTGGATATAGGTACGACATTTGGCAGCAAGCTGGTGTTAACTAGATGCAAGTGCCAGCAGACCGACTGGAAGTGGAAGATTAAAGAGGAGGCCTATGTCCGAAGACGGACGCACCAAAGGTTGTGATGGATGGATAGAAATAACAACAAGGTCACAATTTTGTAATAGCTTTTTGCACGTCTCATCTGCTATAATCTTATTTAAGTACATACCTGATATTTCTAATCGAGTTTTGATAGATAAGACTAAAACTTGGCCACAAGTTCGTAATACAAACAATAAACTGACACTGTAGTTACATAAATAGACCCACTTGCCCACTCATTGGTCTTCAATAAAACTTATCTGTGAATGAATCAATGAAAAGAACATAAGTGTAATATAGTTTGGGCCTGTTTGGGTCAATAGAACGGAAACGCATCTGATACAAATCAATTGAGTCAAAGGGCATGTACTAAATAGAATATTCAATACATTTGTAATTTACTTTATTACATAGGCCATAAAGATTAAATTAGTTTGAATTTTTGGGTATAATTAAGTTGGCAAAATGTATTTGTATGTGCCGACGCTACTAAGACCCGGTTACCTAATCAAATGTAGTATAATAAGTAGTAGGTATAAAACTTTAAAGCTTTCAAGGTTTTTTAGTTAGTAGATAAATTGATTACTCTTTGAAATTATTGGGATTCCTACCTACCTCATGGTATGCATAATTACACCTGCTCGTAATTATTTTAGATGTAGAGTGATTTAGTATATAAATATATTAATAAGATAAGATAAAATTAATTACCTATCTAACCGTGCTATGGGAGAGCGGCCTTTCCTGGCACAAGTGTTTTTACACTTAAAAGGAACAGGTCAGCCTCTGTTATTGTTACCTATTTCATTTTCCTAATTAAAATTTTTATTATCATTTTCATAATGAACAGCAATAAAAAAGTAATTCGTACTTATTTTAACTTTCTGTTTAATTTATTTTATATCATTGTTTCTTATTGTGCAATAAATATACGCACATAAATAAATATACGCTCCCCCTAATGGTTTTATATCACGACTAAAAGTAGTCTATGTCCCGTCCAGGGTCTTCAACTATCGCTGGACTATAATTTAATTAAATCGTTTTAGTGGTTTAAGAGTCAAGACGTACAAGACAGACAGACGCATTTCACATTTATAATATTGTTTTAAATTAGATTCAATCATTTCTTCTTTGCAATTCAAGTTCAATATTTCCTCAAATACCATTCACTCTAGCCAAACAGTAACTTTTCATGTATAAATTATCGAATGAAATGATGATGATGATGTCCTCCTAGCCGATTTCGACTACGGCGGCCTATCTCAACAGAGATTAGCCAACTGCGCGGGACATATTATAGTGCACAAGTGTGTGCGCATTACACAGGTGCACTCTCTGATCCTTCACTCTCATAATTCGGTGAGACGGCAGTCCGACATGACCGTAGAGAGATCAGGCGCAGGACCAACGGCTTAACGTGCTTTCCGAGGCACGGCGGTGTTAACACCACCAACTTCCTGACTCCGGAGCTGTGTCTGAGTAATTTCAAGGCAGAAAACCCAAACACTCTCGGCCCGACCCGGGATTCGAACCCGGGACCTCGTGGATAGTACCCAGCGTGCTGACCACTAGACCAACAAGCAATCGAATGAAATACTACAAGGATAAATAACGTCAGTCCAATTTAATTAAAGAAAACATAAAATCGAGATACAAATTGAGATCGTAACTGTAACCTTCGCGCTCGTCCCGCCATGATCGATATTCTATAACGATTTTTATCGCGAAATTAATGGACAGTAGCGAGTAATCATTAATCAACCGGTAATTAACGTGTGCACAAAACACATTCGCACTCTCAATTAACCAGGAGATCTATAAAGATAAAATGCAAATTCTCACCTCCACGGCCATCTTTTATATCGCACCTCTCTTTCCATTATACCAGCACCTGCATACACCCATCCTGCTCGCCTACATGTACATTTGACAGGGCTCAGGGATAATTTTGACGCCCGCGGACATCTCTTTCACACCTACGTAATTTCGAAACTCATTTCTCTTTTTTTTAATAATAAACGCACAGAAATAAATAAAGTGTGGGTTTCTCTTAATATTTATTCGTTGAGAGCGCGATGGAGTCTTTATATTTCGGCGGGAATTAATCGAATTGATTACTTTTTCTTTGTGGGACTCAAAGGGCACTTGTTAGGGCCAGCAGAGATCATAATTATTTCATTATTTAACACTTTAGATTGGCCTTAATGGAAATGTTACAAGCTGTTTGTTTCTCTTTTATTGTCTCCCTCCTTGTAGAGTTTAATTTACTTTTTACGGATCCTAAATTTTATACATTTTTATTTGTCTAGCATAAAATAAAATAAATGAATGGTTTCAACAAGCCCATAACTAAGCGTGAGTTTGCTATGGTGACTAGGATAACGGATAGACATACATATATACATTCATAAACATCCATGACTTAAGTACAAATGCTCGTGCTCATCACACAAACATTTGCCCCTTGCGGGATTCGAACCCGCAACCGCCTTGTTTAGTAGTCCAGGGTGCGAACCAATAGCCAAGACGGTCGTCAAAGATAGATTTAAGTCAGCCAATATAATAATTTCAATCAAATGCATTTATATGATAATTTAAAAGCTCTTAATGCGATCTTGTTTAATTTTAATACTAATATTTTTAAGAGTCAATTTTTGTAATAAAATGATGGCCTTTACCGTACAATGATTTATTTATTTAAAGCTATACTTTCCTGCAAGACAATAAATATCGAATGGTAATCTGGCCTCCAAGATCTAATTCCTAGAAACTGCCTCACAGTCTAGACCTTTTGTTTATCTAGGCCACAGATGAATGGAACAAGTGTGTTCAATGGGCGATAGCGATATCGTTGTTATTCAATGATCATTCATAATAATATTAATAATTAACATCTCGTTATCGGCACTGCACAAATCATTACGGCCGTCTTATGTTTTATTGTCCAATTAAATTTGTCGGGATGGCGGCATGCGGAAAGCGGTCAACGTGTTAACAGAGATTTTGAATTCCTAAAGGAAACACTATTTCTTTATTTATATATAGGTATTCTAACTCAGTGGCCCTTATTTAAACCTCAAACACTGAATAAATAATAGTACAAGCAAATATAATAGTAAATAAATACAGAATAAATATCAAATGAATAAATAAATAAAGACTAATACAAAAACTACAATCGATAAAAATTAAAATCACTTAACAAACTACAGTTAAAGACACTTCTAGTATACCGTAAGCGTAGTTAGAATCTATATCCGTGATCGCTTCTTTGTTTACAGTGTGTGCCATCTACGCCTAGCGCCAGTTGACTATTTTTCATGTACCCTCACTTTTTAGGCTCTCCGAAATATTGTTTAAATGAAATTTTATGTTCTCATTGTAAGCGAATTCCTGTAATTCTTTATGAGAATAAATATCTTAAAACCTTAAACCTTACAAGCCATAAATTATAATTTAACCATTGCCTTACTGCATCTACTCGTAATATCCCTTTTTTGCGTACTTCATTATTTTAAAAAGTGCGTACAGCATTTGTTGCTTGTTGCAGCATTGTTGGTAAGAATCTACAATTTTAGTATGTTAGAATAAACCAGCTATTGTTCTTAGAAGGTTCTCAAAAGAGACTCCGTTTTCATGAAAAAAATGTTACTTCACTGTTTAGCAAAATAATTTTACCGAACAGTCAATTCGTACTTACTTGTTAGGACCTTATAAATTCACAAAAAAGCAAGAAGCTTGCTGTATTCCGTCGGTGAGTGGGAGTGCTAGAGACTTCTGGGTGAGCTCCCTCTACCTTCGAATATGACTACGCCACGTCTGGCTTAGTCACCATCTTGCGACCTTCATGAAGGAGGACTTTTGGCCGCAAGGAGTCGTGTTTTGGAAGTTCCGAGGACGGCTGCCAGCCGACACCGTGCGCGTCATTACATGGCGCTGACGCGTGTAGTTTAGTGTTATATTTATATTTTAAAATGTCTTTATATTTTGTATGTATGTTAATCTATCTATAAAATTTTTATAATACGAGCCAAAATTTTGTGCAGAAATTTGTTGCCTGAAATAAATATTATTATTATTAGTCCAAAGTCATGAGCAAACCCTTTTCTAGCTGGGAGACATCTTATTGCCATAATATCTTGCTTCAAATGGCATACCACAGTTCTGCACAGGCGCAACCATGTCAAAGGAGCTGTTGGCTACGAGTGATATCACAATTTCTTATTGCCATAGGTTATCGTGTTTCCACAATATCCATTCTACAAGTTGCATCCGTTTGTATTGATAAACTCACGATATGAAATCATGTCTTTGTTGTATGTGTGTAGATCGGTGCACGCGAACTTGGCAACTTATAATAATTATTTTATGGTAGAATAAGCAGTTTCAGACATTGTAGGTACTATTTTATTAGTACCGTAGGTTATTAGTATATTAGTAGTAGTAGGTTATTTTTGCTTGCACACAAAAACCGATTGACCAGGTCATCATCAAAATTTACTCCGTAAAAATTTACAAAGAAATTATTTAAATTATAAAAAAATATTATAATGTCTTTTATTGACTACCTTAGTATGTAATTTTTTATAGACACAGAAATATCTCGATTTTATGGATTATAAACTGCAACTGACATTTAATTAAAATGAGATAATTATAATAAAATAAAAAACACTAATACGTGGTAGGTCCTACCTAATACATAAAAACGCTAGAATAGAAACATGACGTGTTATCTTAAAATATTTTATTTAAATATTTACAAGTAATCGAAGTTAGAAACAAATTGGATCCTACTTAGGTAAATAGGAGGTCCCTTTCCTAACAAGGAGCCTGATTAGGAAGTTAGGAGAAAGGATAGTGTTATACGTCCTTTAGGCCAGTTGCGCCAATTCTGTGTAAGTTTCTAGTTAATTTGTCGCTTGCCTTAAATAAAGGTCATCCAATATTTACATGACTTTTATCTGAATAACTATTAAAACATGTAAAGACTTGTTTTTAAGACGCAGGCTTTAGTGTTATTAAATTTACTATCATCATATTCATAACTCATAAACTGTGCTCATAACATTAATTCATCTTCTTAATAAAGTTATACTGACACAAGACTATTTAACTATTTATTGTATACTTAGTACAATACGAGCTATAAATACAACCATAGACTAGAACTGAAACTCAATAACAGCGTAAAGTGCGTTTATCCTCCATTATTTTTCACTACATTCAGGCGTGTATCCAGGCAGCGACAAGCAGGCACGCACTTGGATGTATTTTTATTAGGGGTCAAAAAGTGATTATGACTGTTATTTTTAAAAGGCTAGGCAAAGTATTAATTTCATTTAACACGCATTCAAGGCATAATCCTGTGATCATGTTTGAAAACTGGAAAGAAGACAAAGTTCTTTGATGCTCAGCTCCATACGCTGGCATATTTTAGTCAAAAGAAAAAAGACCGCCAACAAAGTGATAATTTTATTTCATATGTCACACTTAATACGGTTTTTTTATCTATTGGGTGTAATCCTGCCATTCTTCTTTCACGTTTACATGCACTTTTGAAACTGGTATCTAAGTAGTGCAGAAAAGGATTTATCTTTGGTTTCAAAGGTCTTCTGCACTATAAATATCAAGTATTGAGTGTTCACGTCAATTTACTTAGTTGATTTGAATGAATTAAATTATGTGAAACTAATGATGAAGCATATTAAATGCCACAGTTTTTTAAACGTTCTGACTTTCATACGTATTTAATTATTTTTTGTGTGACGTTTAATTAATATTATACTCTGGTTTTTCCGGCTCCTCTTATTTCACTGCTCATCTTCTAACTCTTTTTCCCATTAGTTTACTGTTTATCCTTTTTAGGTAATGAAAGTTCGATACCTGAGCTCGTAGCGTAGACAAGATGAAATCTATTCTAAAGCGAAGTTCGCTATCACTAGCAAAATTTAAACTAAATTTAAGCCATCAAAAAATCACGTATCTTTTGCACACATATTTTGTCACTTCATTAGCGATAGCGAAATTTAATGACCCCCTTTAAGGCCCTGAGTACGTACCAGTGCCGCACTATCGCCCCGGCTCGCACCTATATAAATCGGGCATGTCCATTTCGGCCCGGGGCTCTTTTTGATCTGGCGCGCGCTTAAGTTATGGGCCCCTGGTGACCCGCCTGTCCCTGATACACGGTTTGTTTGCATGCGCACATAAACCAGAGCGAACTGTTTTATAAAGGTATTAAATTGCGTCCAGGTGGGGTTGTAATTAGTTGAAGATCTGATTGATGAAATTTTGCTCGTTACAAGAAACTTACACGGTTTGTTTGCATGCGCTCATAAACCAGTGCGAACGGTTTTATAAAAAGATTAAATTAGATTAAATTGCGTAAGGTGGGATTGCAATTAGTGGAAGATCTGATTGATGAGATTTTGCTACTTATTACAACGAAACCTATTGAACTGATTGATAAAATTTTGCTCCTTTCAAGTAAACCTATTGGGTACAAACTACTTATGGCCAAGAAGTACGAGTATTAATAAGTACCTAGGTGAGTTAGTAAGCATCATAATTAGTTTTCTATTCTTACCTTCTTTGCAGCTCTACACATCTCTTCAAACACAAATACGCAACATCATGTAAATAACGTTTAAATAGATATTTGTACTCCAGATTTTAAGAAATGGAAAACTCGGAAGCGTTTTTTCCATACGTTAAGCATTTTTTCTGCAAAATGTAACTTGAGTATTCCTCATCAAGGTCCTATACCGATTCTATCTACAAAAAATGCAATGACATCAAGAAAAACTGTGCTTTGTTCGCTCGTTTTATAAAATCAGTACGTTACGAAGCAAGTGGGTCCGTACAATAATACAATAAAACTATTGGTGTGTGTCGTGAATCATCTTTATGGGCAATTCCGCGGTAGATTTCGGCAATTTAGTGAATTATCGTTGTCGATTGTCTATGTCTAGCTCAAATTATCGTCTTTGACGTCCTCGGTGCCTGAGGAGTACGATAATACATACAGACTACATCAAATTACGAAGCTTCGTATTGAAGAATTTTTTTAGCAGACAGACAGTTTTGCTTTTCAGTGTGATGTTCCTTTGACTGACTTTCTACTACACATGAGAGCAAGGGTTAAGGAACTAGCCTCATGTAAACTGCCTGTCTTGTGGTGAATGACCAGCCGGGCTACCGCCTAAATTGATGCAATGATAGATAGATAGTAGATAACTCTTTATTGCACACCATCGGCATCATCATCCTAGCGTTATCCCGGTTGTGAACGCGCACGCGAGAGCAGGGTCCGCTGACCATGATCCAGGATATGGCAGATCAGGTATTGATATTCAGGTATCAGATCTTTATAGCACACCATAACAGAAAAATACAGAAAGTACAATGCAGACGGACTTATCGCTATAAGTGATATCTTCTAGACAACCTTTAGGCAAAGGAACATACTCATTCACAGGAAAGGGAATTAAAGCCATCTAAGTAATGAGGAAATTACAATTAATACGTCATTGCTTTGAAATTGCGATCCTAATCGCGAGACGTTTTAAAATGGGCGGTATGTCAGGGCTAGAAAGTCTACAAGTAACAGGTTTAAATCATGTACCACTGATATAGACTAATAAGTAATAATAATAAGTCAGCCTATTAGATCCCACTGCTGGGAAAAGGCCTCACCTCAACTATGAGGAGGAACGAGCCATATAGACTATTTTCCAATAAATATATTGAGTTTACCTATCACATTATTGTAGTTTCACGTATTCACATTGACCAATTTACAAAAACTCGTAGGATCTAATAATAAATCAAATTTTCACGGCTTGTTGGCAAATCTTATTACTGAGATTCTCTCATAGTTGTGACTTTTTTGTTGTTTTTGTGAGAATACGTCATCTTCCTAGCGTTATCCCGGTTGTGCACTTGCACGCAAGTGCCCAGGGTCCGCTGACCATGATCCAGGATGTAGAAGATCAGGTAATTACAGTGGAGCGACTGCCATCTGACCTCCGTGACCCTGTTAGCAGGGGAACCTGACCAGGTTTAGATCATGGTTACACATTCAGTCGCCTGAATGTGCAAGTTTCCTCACGATGTTTTCCCTTACCGTAAGGGCATCGGTTAGTAAACCAAATTGTGAGAATACAATAGTAGAAAATATTTTAAGACCAATTTTAGTACCCATTTAGTAAGTACTACCTTATATATTTCAACAACAAAATCTTATTTGTCACTTTTTCCAGCTCATTATATCATGAGTCGCAAGCCTATAACCGTACGTATTATATAAATATACAATGTGTCCGGGTTTCGACCGGCGATAATTTAAGGGCATTTAATTATCAAATTTTATAGACACAATCCTAACAAAAAATATTTTTAATGTCATTTTTGTCATAGGTTTAGGAGCGTGTAGAGCGTATACTTTTCTTAAAAAGAGTGATTTGCTGTTTCTAATCAGACCAGACGGTCATCATCGCTTATCATCAGGAGAGATTGCAGTCACATGTCTGACAATTGTTAAAAAAAAGCAGTGGCCAGCACATAGCACGAAGCACCCCTATCACAACTGCATAAGATACCATAGTTTTAACCTTGACCTGCTGTCGTCTATACTTCATAAGTCTAACTATAAGGCTTACTGAAAACAAAAATGCAAGTTTTAAAGTCCTTATATGACCGTTAAAATACAATTTGTCCATTAATCAAACGTTTTCTACCAAGATGATTTTAGGTCATTGAGGTAAGCTATGCGTTCGTTCGCGTTTTGAAGATAAGTAGCGACACTTCGTCAGCAGCCAAATCAATATCGGGAGTCGTGACTATTTAATATACTTAATAATTAGGCAACAGAGAAAAACAGCAGATAAACATGTGTTTCACGACGAGCAAAACAAGTGCGGATCAAAGGTCTCACGATAAAAGAGTGTGTTAATTTGCTACAAAATCAACGCTTTTTATAACGTGACCGATTCATATTCGCCACATTGCTTTAACTTTGTAACGAATATGTATCGGATTCACAAGGATTGGATAATCTGGTTAAAATGGTTACGGTAAGCGGTGTCGGGTTTCTGGTACCGCATCAAGCACGTGGCTGGGTGGTGAATAGAGAAACGCCCCTCAGATATGGGGGTGCCGGCTTGGAAAGCCCGAGCGGGAGTCCAGTCTTCCACACTGTCGGGGCGTTTGCCCAGGTCGTGTCGAGACCTTGAGACTGTACGTCACTCAGTCCATTCCCCCGGAGGACAAACCTGGATGACTTGAGTGGGGAACGTGGAGTATCTGAGGCCGCCCAGCCCTCTAAGGTTGGTGGAATTCAGTTCGTGGAGAGTGCTTTTAAATAGAATGGGCAGTGGATGTAGAGAAGACTCCTTGCGGACCCATGAAGGACTGTGAAATGTTTAACATGGGTATAATCCCCTCGGACGACTCCCACACACTGGTCGTCTCGCCCCCCGTGGCCGGTGACCGTGCATTAAAGCATTCCGGCCACCTAAAAGAAGCCACTGGATTAAGGCAACAAAGGAACGACCATTCTCACAATTCTTAAGAGAGGTTTTTAGCAGTAGACGTCTTTCGGGCTCGGCTGAGGAGACAACGACGACGACATAGAACTCGTAATGCCCAGTAATTTTCCGGTTACAACGACGACGAGCAATTACATGCTTTCAAATGATCGTAAGTAAGAAGCTATCTCCGTCCCGGGTTTTTTTCTTATCAACCACCTAGCCTACCCTGCCCACGCAATTTTGTTACTCTGCTCTCATACATATATGTTAGTAAATACATTTTGTAAGTGTTTTTAGTTCGGTCCCCTTGGGCGTCGTTATAAACGAAAACGGATTCTACTATAGTTAACAAAACTTCAAGCGACAAGTACAAAGTTGTCGACTTACACACCCGATCTCTATGATATCAAGGTTATCGGAACATAATAAATTCGAAGTAAATCATTTTTTCATGTTACCGTCTCCTTACTTATTGAATATTAAATATAGATTCCGACGCAATTATAAAATGAGGCTGGGTTTTTGGAGCAGTGGGGTCACCCTTTTAATTTACTTCAGCCATCCGACAAAGATAAGGGTTTCAAAACGTTAGACGATATGAGAATGTTTGTGAACGCCGACAGATATCTACCCCTTATAAGTTTACGCAATTTATTAATTTTATTAAAGACCAGTCTGGTTCCTAGTCCATTGATAATCGGAATAATGTCCTCCTAGCCGAATTTTAACTACGGCGGCCTATCTCAACAGAGTTAGCCAACTGCGCAGGACTTATTATAGTGCACAAGTATGTGCGCAATACACAAGTGCACTCTCTGTTCCTTCACTCTCATAATTCGGTGAGACGGCAGTCCGACTCACCGAATCGGAATACGCAAATGTTAATTACTAACATCAAATAACCAGGCTACAAATCAAGTGCATTTTATTAAAATATTGGTAAGGTAAGGTAAGGTTGTCTATTTTATTAAAATATTTTATTTTATTTCTTTTATTCTTACACATTTTCATTCTATATGTCTAGACAATATTTATTTTTACCCAGGGTTATTTTAATATCAAATAACAATTTGAAACTGTCTAAATAGACTCAGAAACAAATTATTTGAATTGAACAGAGAAGGTACGCCTTTATTTTATTTATTTTATTTTATTAGGAAAACACCACAGTATCAAAAGCGTAATTAATTGCTAACTACAAAAATGATAACCATTTACGTGTTTCCACATATAGATAGCTATGGCTTGTTTAAAAGATAAACAGTAAATCATGAAGAAATAAACAACAGTCGATATTTTTGGATTTAAATGGAATTGAGCTTAAGTTAAACCAAATAGAAAACTAACAGTTTAAAAAAAAGAAACTAACAGTCAGTCAGTGCACATCAAACCAGTCCTGAGATAAACGCCTTTTAATACTATTTATGCTTGAATAAAATAAGTCTATTTCGGAATCGCCATAGTAATGCTAAGTACAGGCATAATAGCATTACTATGTGGAACGAAAAGAAGCGCAGTTGTTCTCAAGGTCATATTCGGAACTCTCAGATGCATTAGTGAAAGTAGATGCGGGGAATCAATTTTTGACTGGGCAATTTTCAACAAGATTAATATGTCTGCAATGTTGCGCCTTTCTTGTAGTGGTAGAGTGTGATGTTTGCTGCACCTCGCCTCATAATCTTCGAGGTAATTTCTGCTCTTATACTGCAGAAACCTCATAAATTTACGTTGTATGCACTCAATCCTATTAATGTAAACATCGTACTGTGGATTCCAAACCTGTACAGTACTATACTGATTATGTACAGTATTAGGCTATTTGCAACAAAAAATTTGTTTAGCGGATAGACTAACCGATTAGTACCTACACTTTGCACTTCGGGGAAAATTTTGATGAAGCCTCATAGTATAGTGCATTTATAAAGTATCCCTTATCATTTTAGAACTAGTGCAGCTGTATGAAACCTTACTTTAATTCTCAATCGTTTCCTTCCCATATCAAAATATGCAATTCATCCAAGAATACGTCTTGGATGAATTGCATATTTTAAACACTAGGCCTGCAAAAAGTATTTTACGTGCGTTTTAGAAAATTATGCATAAGGCATAGGTCTCGTAAAGATTATTTATTCCCTACCTCGCCTGGAGCGGCCGGCGCGGACACAATCTAACACCTACTTAGCTATCTCGCCCGTCGTAACTACTTCCTTGAGCCACAGCCGAACAGAAGAAAGGTCAGCCAGCCCAGTCTGCACAAACAGCAATATTAACATTATAAATAAATTGTTTTAACAAACACACAAATAACCTAGCTCCAAACTACGCCTAAGCTTGTACTATCAGGACTAGGATAGTGGATAGACATACTTATTTATGTACGTTTATAAATATCAATGACTCAGCTACAAATGCTCGTGTTCATAACACAAACATTTGCCCCTTGCAGGATTTGAACCCGCACCCTCTGGTTTGTAGTCTGGGGCACGCACAACTTTACCAAGACCAACCAACATTATTTTTAATGACATAGTTACGAATTCACCCGTTTGATAAATTCAGTTCATTGTTTATGAAGTGTTACTGTTTCTTTCATAGTAACTTGCACCTATACTTTTTTTACATTATTTATTCATTTCGAGCAACGGTTTACAGTACTTACAATAGCTTCATATACTGATCATAAAATTAAAACATAATTAATTCAATTCCACACTAAAGTTCGATGAACGCGTAGTTCCTCGTTATATCGCGTACAGCCGGAAAACTCTTCGGCCAAAATATGTCTGTCATGAGAAAGGATATTCTCAGTCGAAATTCTAATCGCAAATGAATTGAATGAATTCCAAATTGAAAGCTATTTGCAACAACTTTTTTAAATGTATTTCTAATCTAGTGTTCTTTTAGGGTTCTTTAGGGAGCGCTCAGTGACTTGGCTAGTTGTCTTTTAACCATTTCATTGGATACCGACCTAGGCATCCAATTGGCAGATTTAACTAGATGGCCGCGACATTATCTTTAATAATGTATCTAAAATATTGCTACTTGGAAAGACACCCTGCATTAACCTGCTTGTTCTGTTTGTCCTGTGCCCAAGTCGACAACGAGCCGGCTACGGGCCGTGAAATTCTAAATAAGACATCCTCCACCACCTAGCCGTTTACATTATAAAGTATCCAATCTGAGTAACACGTCTAACTAATTCCGAACCGTCAGTGCACACAATTAAGTCTACAATAAACTGACTGGTGCCCGACAGTTATCACAAGACGTTAGATGAGTAGAGAGATGATTTGTGTTCTTTGTTATTCGCTTTTGTGAGGTACAATGCAACCACGTTAACATGGTAGTATGTGCTGTATGTGTCGATTCGTTTATGGTCCTTTGTCGTTCGTCGATGTAGAAACGCCTAATGTTTAACGCTGGCAATGAGTTATGGGCTACTGTAAAACTAGAAGCTTGGCGTCATTTATGAGTATTTAGTTAAGTACCCACTAAGTTTGTTGTCAAATCTACGAGTGTACTTAAAACCTTTAATACGTATCCTTATGATCATCTTAAAGGCCAGTAAGAGTTTTGGGGAGAGATATTGATAAGGGGTGTCTTGGGATTTTCAAAAATTCAACCTTTAAATCAGAAAAAAAGGGGGTGGAAATATGTATGGAAAATTCGCCATTTGCGCGGATGAATTCGCGAGAAATCACTAGTTATTAAAAATATTTTAATGCTCTACAACTTTATCATGGTTGAAGCGTTATCCGGTTAAAAAAATCAATAATGTGGTTTTTGTGATTTGTAAAAATTATTTTTTCCAAAAATGCAGACTTTCAAGAGCGAGTCTCGAAAAATATACAAATTGGCGAAAAACTTGTATCAAACATCACCTTCCATTTTGTATGAAGTCGTGTGTTGTAGCGACACAGACAGGACACAAAATTTTCTGAGGTATAACCATAAAATTAATCTGTAGGTATTGCAAACACACTTGTGCATTCTAATATCTTCACGCAGTTGACTAAATCACCGTTGAGATATTCCACTGTAGTCAATTAAATTCAGCTAAGAAGACATAACATTAAGTGCTGAACGCATATGTCTATAATTTGAGCTTTTTATCATTAATATTATTATAGTTCTGTACTTATTTTTTGGATGTTTATTGACCACTGTTTGTTTATCTACCTATATTAATAAAAGGTCACTTATTATCACAAAACTCTGCTAGCGGTCAATTGAATTTTTATGCCATATGATATGAAATGTATCTATGAGTCTGACCGTGCCTTCAAGACCGTGCAGAAACCGCAGTCAAATTCGACCTACATCATTATTTGGATCCGTTTGCATCCCCAATGTGAACTCTATCATTCATACATACGGTACAATTTTGGCAAACTGCAGAGACAAAAGACAAACATTTCCTTGAATACAAAATAGCAAAGTCATAGTACACATTTAGCAGGAGCAGCATTTCATCTTGATAAAGTTTTAATTGTAATTTCATGCTTTAGGTATTGTTTACTACAATATTTTGATTTGTTTGTATACCCTATTGATACTGCGCCGCGCGCACTCGCACGCGTACCTGCCTTGTTTTTATTTGTTTAAAACGTACCGTGAGAACCCCGGAGCCCCCAGTCGACATCGAGACGTTACCTATGACACATGTACTAGACCGACCAGAGCGCTTTCGCCGCGTGTGTAACCTGTGTACAGACATTTCGAGTGACTGTGAAGTGATACCTAGACCTGAACCCTGATGTGGCAAGTACCTAGCTATAAGCGCTCTGACTCTACCAACTTTCCACCTATCATTGTCGCCCTCCACGTGTAATCCACTGCCTAAACTCTCAAACAGGTATTTTATACTCAGAGTTTTTGCGAACCACGTTCCTTATGCACTGACGAGATGACGACATACGTATTTTTTACGTCTTAGCCGTTTGCGTTTTTTTTTAGTCTTATGTGGCGTAGCCAGTCAACAGTGGAGGCGAGCTCACCGAGAAGGTTCTAACACTCCCACTTACCAACGGAATCTAGCAAGCTGCCTGGCGCCGGGCTCCAGTGAGAGGTTTTATGATGTGATTTTTATGACGAAAAATTATACATTGTAGATGTATTAAAAACGGTAGGTATAAGTTTTCTTATTAGCTAAGAGTAGTTAATGATTCAGATTTTCATATCAATCTCAAGTTAAACACTAGGATATATTTTGTAATACACATAATATAAGTAAAGATTTAATATTTTAAAAGTACCTTACCTACTTTAAAACTTCTATGATATTTATATACTGGTTCATGTCTTCTGTTTACTGTGACAACATTGCATACGGCGCGTCATAGTAGCCTCTGCAGTAGAAGCGGCCCGGAATAAATCAGGCTTGATTTATTTTTATTCGTGTGGCAACCTTGTGCGACGCGTATTTTCTCGGCTGGCAACACATACGCCTAGTGAAAAAGTGATTACAAAAAGATGGGATGGCTGATTCAGACGAAATTGTACAATTATTAATTTGTACTTTCATCAATTGGGCTTATGGTATTTTTTAGGCTGTGATATGGTAATACTCGTAGAAAGATGTATGTTTTAGTTTCTTAGTTTTCCAGTAATAAGTAGTTAAATATGTACTACGGCGTCGCTAGCCACTCGCAGGTGAAAATGCAGTAGTTGTAAGGTACAAAAGTGTACATTAGTTTTAACAAAGACTAACAAACTAACTACACATACATAATTATCCATACTAAACCCATAAAGTATTTTTTGAGACCTTCAGGAAAACTGTTTTATTACATAATTTCTCTGTTGTATTTTTAATCATCAATCCAAACACAATTAAAAAGATTAATGTTAACGACATGTCAAGCAAATGCAGGCAAAATGATTGATAACAACCGTTTCTTTTAGAAGGGTTCCTTCGAAATCTGAATTCAAATCGTGTCAAACCCGCGCGCCCCGGAAATTGCGCTCAGGGCCCCGCTTGACCCCGCTTGTCGCGATGACAGCTGTCAAAACCCAGCTGTCAGGCCTAATGGTAGGTCACGTAGGACGTGCACATTTTGCGTATAAAATGAAACAGGCAGTAAGATAGTAAAATAGACACAGTACCTAATGATTATTAATTAAAATAAAATGCATAAATGTTGTCACTTAACACTAAAAACATCTAGGTTAGTATACATATATATGGATCATGTAGTATATAGTTATTTTACTACGTAGTAGTAATCAAACTGGTCCTCTATTTTGTTTCCTAACCTTTTTATCCATAATCTAATTCTTTTTTATTTATTTTATTTTATTGGATGTGATGGTGTATGTTTTAATTAAGTTGTGAAGGCATATCCAGAAATGTATCCCTCATATTTCAGTCTTCCAACGTCAATAGTTCGCGCCAATTTCATTCTCTTCAGTCGAGGTGTGCAGTCCCCTTGATTCACGAGATCTGAGGCTAGGGCTTTCTATCCTGACTGTCTGGATTTCCAGGTACTCGTGGACTTGAGTTTGAGTATTTCGAATATGGTGCATTACACCACATCTTCAGAACTTTATTCTGATATCGCTGGAGAATTTCCACATTTGAGTTACTCTCTGTGCGAGTCCTCGCACTTGCCTGTTTTTTTATTAATGCTAATATGAGCATGCCGACACGGCATTTCCGTATTTCATTTAATCCAAGAAAGAAACCCATCACGGTATTTTAAACTCATTTAACGATGTCATCTTCCAACCCAGATTAATATCATACACGACATTCTATCCAACGATAAAGTAATTTGTAATCCCAGGACTGCCTGCAGGCATCACGGAAGACTATTCAAGATAGTACCTAAAATAGAAACTTAAGAATCAATTCATGACCTCAGAGGTCAGATCTGATCTCTTGATAAGGTTGTACTGCAGTTTTGAGGCCCAAGTGCCTCGTAAGTGCCCATCAGAGCGGCCATCAATATTACCAATAAATTCTTTGCCGTATTTCCCAGTACCCAATAGATAACGTCCTATGATGCTGTGTGCACGGGTAGGCAAGTATGGAGTATGCTCAATATTTTATGTGTTTGTTATGTTTGCACTTTTTGATAAGTTTTTTGATTCGGTATTTACAAATTTCTCGGTACTTAGAAGCCTCTTAGAAATGATCCTATATAGCACAAGTACAAGGAAAATCCGAAAACCGGAAATTTGAGGTGACGTCATAGAATTGTGGTGTATATGTTTTATTATCTTGTAAAATATTCCTAGATAAGTAAGGTCATAGGTTAAGGAAATGTCATGTGACGTATACTTAAGAAGAAGCGTGTATATAAACCTCTGAAAAATGTACAATAAAGAGGGTTCAGTTACAACCACCCTACAACTACCTTGTCTTACTTCAACGCCACCGCCACGCCCCGCGTATTTCCAAAGAATACAGCCATTGGTTGTTCGGATCCCTCAGTGCGCGAGGACGTCTCGCACTTGTCCATTGCAGGCATAATTTTCCTCATTCAAAATTTCTAGCACTGACTGTTTTTTTTTCTGTTTTGACCTATGGATATGGTAGATAATATTTTTGGCATTAGGCCGGCCTTTTGTACATGAAACTGTGTGTTAAAATTTAATAGTAATAGCCCAATCAAGTGGCCCCGCTCTACCAAGTAGAGACATATACACCCATGACGTAGTCGCTATAGAACCCGCCTCATTTATAGTGTTATATAGTTCGACAAGTTCATGCGCGACCCTCCTACAGGACATGCGGGGGCAAGGTGCGATAATTGCAAATGTAAATGGCATTCCCGCAACACCACCAGGTGGTGTCTCCGCGGACATCTAGCGTGCGCGTGGCTCGCCTCCCGCACCTCTGGCTAGCGATAGGCGTATATTACTAAATTAGGTATTCGAATGGTCTCTGTAATCGAATGTATTCGATAAGCAACCGCAGTCATTCGATTATCCTTCGATTATGCGGCGAGCAATACCGGAGCGTGCGGTGCGCAGGCCGTACTACTAACGAATGAATCGTCATTCGTCGCGTCGATTAATCATTCGTTCGCTACCTGTCCTGCGCACAGTGCGGAAATTCAAACGAATGCATAGAAGGGCCGAGTATAGATTATCATTCGATTGTCGATTATTATTCAATTATTTTTTTTCCGAATTACTAAATCGACATTCGGTAGTTCGAATGGTCAATTGTCGATTCATTCGATTATTATTTTTTTCGAACAATCTCCCATCGCTACCTCTGGACACGCAGGAACCTCGCGCACGAACTTGTCGGACCATAACTGCCATAATCCAGTTCGGGATTAGCCCCGACAAACTAAGCTACCTAAAGAATGACCAAAAATCAAACTGAATAATCTAGTTTGTTTTTCAACACTAACAGTGTTACTTTTATAACTTTAAATAAGAATCATGCCTGTGTGCGATTTTTTTTAAATTTAGGTATTTGAACTTTATTGCACCAAAAAAGGAAGTACAATTGGCGGACTTAATGTCTTTAGGCATTCTCTACCAAATTAAACTAAATTTCGCTCACAAAAATTGATCGACTGTGTCCCACCGGATGACACATAAAACCTTGCAAACAAATTGCTTAAGAGCCATATTACGTAGAAATAATCATTATCTACCAGTTAACCTCGTGGGAATTCAGAAAGATAATATGTAATTAGTGGCGGGACATTCAGTAATGATAAAATTTTAAGAATTTTTTGGTTTTTTATTTAAAATTATGGTTAAACTAGCTTAATACTTTACAGCAAAGTCTATCTATATAATGAAGACATACAGTTACGAGGCACGCCTCCCCTAAGCGGATAATTTAGTCATTATACGCGCACGCGCAGCCCTCCTCTATCGAGATCGAGATAGGATCCGATCGGGCCTGGGTACCTACTCGCAAGCTCAATCGAATCGAAATCGAGTCGAGATCGACCTAAAATGGCGATCCGTTAAACATTAGCTCGAACTCGAACTCGATGGCGTCGGTGGCAAGGATGTACGGTTTTCGATTTTAAGTAATTCAATATTCGACCACAACTCGATTGGCGCTATAATCAATTTACAGAGTACCAAATCACAGATTCTCGACGTAGATTCGATTGTGATCGTAACTCGAACTCGTTAAGAGAGTAACACACCCCTGCCTGGGTGAAAGCAAAAGAAAACTGTCAATTTGATCCTTAACATCCAAGAAATAGAAATCATAAGTGAACAATACATTAGATGTGGACTGTACGCGTTCACCGGCCTGGTTATAATAATAAAAAAACGGCCAAGTGCGAGTCGGACTCTCGCACGAAGGGATCCGTACCATTAGGTATCTATACAAAATTAGACGCTACCTTTTTATTTTTAAAAAGGGCAAAAAGTCACCATAAAGACAAAAGACGAATCATTAAAGTTTTGCACAGAAAAAGATAATCATGCTCTATAGCTCTTGTTAATCATTTAAATAGTCCCTTACCTAAAACCCGTCCTAAAAGCTTTGTTTTGTTATGGTGAGTTCTGAATTCAAAGCAAACGTACTTGTTGAACCCGACGGGTTCAACAAGTACGTTTGCTTTTAAATAATGTCCAAAAATATATATATATTTCCTGAATACGTAAAAACTCAACCCTGTTGATCTATAGGGCCCAAATTGTATCACAGTGTTTAGATTGGTTAATGGGGTTAAATTAAATAAGTTATTCTGGCTGGCTGAAAATAGTTTGATGGTGATAGACCCTTTGCACCGAAATCAGGACGATGCTAAGCTATTATTATGTATTTCGAGGTTTTATTTCGCTTTGATAGTGCAGTTGTTGCTTTATAATCATCATCCTAGCGTTATCCCGGTTGTGCACTCGCACGCGAGGGCCCAGGGTTCGCTTTGGACCGATCTAGGGTATGGCAGATCAGGTAATTAAAGCAGAAATCTGCAACCGACATTTTCACCTTTATTTTCACCAATTTCATTATAATGGTGTTCCTAACGTTTACCCATAGGGTACCCTTGTAGTAACTAGTAAGTCAAGTTAACTTGACCAGGTTATTATTCTGTAATCTTAGATTTTTATTCTGTATTAAATATTTATTATTTCTACGATTCATGCTTATATGTATGTATCATGCTTTTATTTCGTTGCCCTAAGTATGAAGTGCTTGTTGCACTAAAAAGAGATAGAAGAGATACAATAGATTTCTTTTGTATCATAATGACCTCGTCATGGCTCTCAACAGTTTCTGTTGTATTATAAGTACCTTTTAACATCTTTTACGGGCACTTGGTTTTATATACATAATGCAACTAAAACCTTTTACATAATTAAAAAAATTATTCGATTGTCATTCTCACTCATGACATTTAAGTTCAACTTACGCGTCAAACTCATAACCAGTGCTCATCATGACTCATGCGTCAATGCTATTCAAATATTGTTTGCTACTTTTTATATTTTTTCAAAATAGTCCAAGAATAAGTTATGGGGAGCGAATGTGGA
Organism: Pyrausta nigrata; assembly: GCA_949316185.1. Lineage (NCBI taxonomy): Eukaryota > Metazoa > Arthropoda > Insecta > Lepidoptera > Crambidae > Pyrausta > Pyrausta nigrata. The sequence goes on from OX438943.1 coordinate 5,539,816, forward strand.
CACCAGAACCGTACGAAGATTCTGAGGATAATACGGATGCCCCCCCGTCGGACTCTTCGGATGCCCCGCCTGGGGAGGACAGTGGCCCTCCTCCCATAGCCGCTAAGGATCCAGATATCTATTTCCCAATATACGTGATGACGGGCGTCTTCGGAGGCATGTTCATAATCTTTCCCCTCTTAATACCCAAAGGATCCAACCAAGGGTAAGACCTTCTTACTGCCAGGCAATTTGGTAGAAAGATAAGACTCCGCGCAGTCGGGACGACGATAAGCTGGTTACATTACTTTTCAATACGGTCTGTATGGAGTCGCCGCACACTAGTAGTGGCGTCTACTCAAGACTCAGTGTCCGCGACACGCCGCTAGTGACGGCCACTCGTGAGTCAGCTATTAAAACACCGGCAATCGCGACTTAACCTTCCGTCCGTCTCGAAATCCATTGTAAGACTATACAGCTGGTGAGTGTCAAATTGTAGAGGCCTCCATTTGCGCGAGACCAAAGGACAAGGAGCGCAACAGCCACCGGTGGCTATGCTCGGTGACCCATCTGCGCGATCCTGGAAGTGCGTGTGGCGGGTTTTTTTTATATTTATTTTGGCACAAACAGTCATATGGAGAAGAATTACAATGCAAACAAAAGATATTTATGTGATAGACAAATAGTGCCGAAGTGTTCGACTGTATGTCGATCCCATGCAGTGGAGCTGTCACAATATAAATAAATAAATTGTTCCAACAAACACACCAATTACCTAGCCTCATACTAAGCTTGAGCTTGTGCTATGGTGACTAGGATAACGGATAGACATACTTAAATACTTTTATAAACATCCATCACTTAGGTACAAATGCTCGTGCTCATCACACAAACATTTGCCCCTTGCGGGATTCGAACCGATTTTCCGAATTCGGTTTAGAAGTCCGTGGCGCGAACCACTACACCAAGACGGTCGTCCCACACGATAGTCCCACAAGGTCGTGCGCTCTCCTCCTGCGCCCTGCCAGACGTGCGGGGAAGAAGAAAGCAACAATCTCATGCGACTGTCGTAGGAAATCCCCTTCCCTGCAACACGAGCCACCCATTTCCACTGATGACATCTTGCTTGCATACCTTGCCCTCCGCACGTCTTGCGCTCGGCGGGAAGATCGCGCGCGAACTGGTCGGACTATAAGGGAACGGCAATTGAGGCGTTTTTAACAGTCGATGTCGTGCAAATTTGCTCACGCATGCGAGATTGAGATACATAATCTGTAATGCCAAAGAAAATTTCACATGTAAGGCTCCGCACAGATGGACCACCAACCACAGCCACTGGTGGCTAGCGACAAGCTGTTAACATAATTCTTCAATATGGTCTGTATGAAGTCGCTGCACACTAGTAGTGAGGGGTACCCACTCGCGACTCGTATACATTATTTGTAATACGTCGCCGCACACTTAGTCCTCGGCCGCATCTTCGTTTACCATCAGGTGAAACTGTTGTCAATATGTCTGCTTATTAATAAAAAAAATATCTCTAAGAAAGCTGCTTAGTTGAAGTGGGTGTGGGTCGGATATGTCTGCCACATGTCAAACAACTTCTAGGCCAAAATATGCACCAAGTAATTATGGATGTCCCTTTAATTGAAATATGGCCATGCGATAAACCCAGTGAGGTGGTAGCGTGATGAGCTGGACTCTTATAGAAAATATTGAGAGGCAGTGGTCTTAAATCGTGGAGAGTGGAAAAAGGGTCGGTCGGCCTTTGCCTTGCTCTTGGTCACGACAGGCTCCCAATAATAATATTTTTGGGTAGTTCAAACAATTCTTCATACCTACAAGTTGATCAAACAGGATGAAAGGAATATTCTTATTAAAAAAGTTAATAGTTTTCTAAGAAAAAAAAGAATACTTACTTTTTACCCGACTACGGAAGGAGGGTTATGTTTTTCAAGAGTATGTATGTTTTATTTATAGTATTTGTATTTATATGCTTGTATATTGTTTGGCACGTCCTATAGCCCCAACGGCTGGACGCTTTTTGACATATGAGGTGTCATTGAATTTACATAAATAGTCTATTTATATTTTAGAGATGGCGCCCGCAAACGGGAACAAAGTGTGGGGGGATGATTTTTCCTTAATAATATGGGTATCAAATGAAATCCAGTGAAAAGAACATTCCAAAAATATAATATTTTTTGCAGTCGGGTGTTTTGTGTTTACAATAATTATGTTTGCTTGTTTACAGGCTTATTAGGTGCTGCATATGGGTTTCTACGTTTGCCATGTGGTTATTGTAAGTATCTGAGTATTTTTTTTATACATATTCCTATTTACTAGATGGAATTTGCAATGTGTCTTTCACCCAAAACAACAATGTTGATTACATCGAGGAGTTCAGTATCATTTGGCTATTTTGACCGATTTGGGTAAGTCGATGAATTAGGCCGTTTGAATAATAGAAAGCATTATCTTTTTCGCCTTTCGCCCTCTGTAGTGTAGAGGCTAAAACTACACTATTCAAAGCGTATTTCCAAAACTTCAACACAGCGGGCCTGTGTACCAGCTAACGCCTGGCAGGCGCTGCGTGAGCAGTATAATAACAGGTTCAGGCTTCTGTTGGGACTTCTTCAGTACTGTCACAAAATAATAGTTACGGTAGGTACTGTAGCGCGTCCGCCATGTTTGTAAAACACAAACCGGAATATTTCCAACCGTTGGGTTTATTCCCATTTTCGGGGAAAATATGTGAAATATTTCCAATTCGTCGGGAAAATAGGGGAAAAGTGCAAATCTTCCAACTAACAGAAGCCAAACTGCCGTTTCTAATGTAGAGATTTTACTATGACCTTGTTTCTTTATGTCGAGATTTCTTCAATCGTTCTCAAACGTCTACATTTCTGCACCCACTCGCGACATTGTAGGCACAGTAGTTGAAAGTATACTACAGGATCGTCGAATTTCAAAGAAAGAGAGACTCAAATAAATCTTTGCATTAAAACATGCAGTTTACGTTTGATGTAATAAAACTGACAAACAGGCAAAACTAGCGTGGTCCCGCTGTTATGATTTTATGTGAAGGTGTGCTACAGGCGAACCATTGTCAGAATAGCTAAATTATCGCATGTTTTTAATTTAAGTGCACTTTTGAGTATTTTCCATATTTTCCCGCCGAATTGGGATATTTCCCAATATTTCCGCTCTTTATTGTTTTTTTAAGTGATAAGCATTCACTATGCAATCTAAATATATTATTGCACTTGAAAAAAAACGACCACCAGAGGCGGGAATCGAACCCGCGTTCCTCGCATACCGGGCGATTGATAATTATCTTATTTGCAAGCTTCATCTTTCGATTGGTAAATACTTGCAATAGTATTTCTTTCGAGTGTTGAGGGTATAATCCCAATAACATTGATGAAAGCAACGCGGCATTACAGCGTTAAGAAGCACTTGAAAATTTCGACAGGCTCTGCCAACGCCAGGGTGGCCGAGAGGTTAGGCAATCGCCCGGTATGCGAGGAACGCGGGTTCGATTCCCGCCTCTGGTGGTCGTTTTTTTTTCAAGTGCAATAATATATTTCCGCTCTTTCCCATATTTTCCCGTATTTTCCTTTTACGTCCCTATTTTTTCTTTCCCTTGCCCATCTCTACTTCTAAGCGATTATCCACAATAAGACGGGCTTAGTTCTAAACAGAATGAGATCAGGCCCCAAAAGAATCCTGAGCACGTTATCGAAAAAGGCTAAAGCACGATTGCTGAAACATTTTGTCTCAGTGTTGGTGTATTGACATTAATAGTTGTTGTGGTCCTAAATTGTATGGTATTTCGCTGTTTTTTACTAAAACTTATTTTACTAGCCTGCAGTTAGCACAATAAATAAAATATTATTATTATGTATTTACTCTTACGAAGCAATTGCGTCGGATTTGATGCATAATGATATAAGTTAATGCTCTCAAGCAAAAGTATTTGCCCCCTACCTTTTTCATCTTTAATGATATGATTAAAATCAATAACCTAGGTACTTCTAACATTTGTATAAAGTATGTACCTAGTTTATTTACTTATTTATTTTTGTGTTACCCATACAGGGTAAATCATCTTATGAGAGGTGCTGTTGTGCTTAATCTTTTAAGTAGTTTAGTGAAACCATGGATAAAAGTTACTTAATTGCGTTTATCATTTTTTTCGTTCTACTAAGTACTAGTTTAAATCTGGTGAGAAAAGTGACCCTTCCAATTTTAGACCAGTATCTATTTTACCAGTCTTAAGTAAGATTTTCGAAAAAAATATATTTAACCAGCTTTTATACCATTTTACATTAAACAAGTTATTGCATAATAAACAATTTGGTTTTACGAAAGGTCGAAATACTGCTGATGCTGGAGTCGCTCTCTTGAAACATGTGTTTGACGCATATGATACTAAGCATGATGCTACAGGTGTCTTTTGTGATCTCTCAAAGGCTTTTGATTGTGTAGATCACAAGACACTATTAAATAAGCTTCGACATTATGGGGTCTCCGCTGGGGCATTGGGTCTATTTAATTCTTATCTTACTGGAAGAACCCAAAAAGTATATATTAATGGAACTGAGTCTTTAGAAGCACCTTTGACTATGGGAGTGCCCCAAGGATCGATATTAGGACCGTTGTTGTTTTTGATATACATAAATGACCTTCCGTACTTCGTGGATAGTGTTTGTGAGATTGTACTATTTGCTGATGATACGTCACTAATTTTTAAAACCCCCAGGTGTTAAGATACTTTTGACGATGTAAATGGTGCTCTCTCACAGATATTACATTGGTTTACTTGTAATAATTTATTGCTTAACGCTACCAAAACCAAATGCGTTAAGTTTACAATGCCTAATGTCCGACAAGTCACTACACAGTTCGTTGTAAAGGACGAGCCACTAGATTCTACGAAAACTGCTACATTTTTGGGAATTACTCTAGATCACATGCTTCAATGGGGTCCTCATATCGAGACCTTGTCTGGGAGACTCAGTTCGGCTGCTTATGCTGTGAGAAAGATAAGGCTTTTGACTGACGTTGAAACGGCAAGACTAGTTTATTTTAGTTATTTTCATAGTCTCATGTCATACGGCATTTTGCTATGGGGCTCGGCCGCAGATATAGAAACAATATTTGTACTGCAAAAGCGAGCCGTGCGGTCTATTTACAATCTTAAATCTGACGAGTCACTAAAACAAGTGTTTAAAGATGTAAAAATACTTACAGTATATTCACAATTTATTTATGAAAATCTGATGTATGTTCGAAGAAATTTGCACTCGTTCTCTAAAAAGAGTGATTTACATAATTTTCATACAAGACATAAAAAAAAGCTTGCCGTTCCAAACTTTAGGCTTCAAAAGATTGGTCATTCATTTATAGGAAGATGTATCACATTTTTTAATAAATTGCCTGAAAATATTGTTGAATTACCTATGGATAAATTTAAATCAGTTGTTAAGAATACTTTAATGTCGAAAGGTTATTATAAAATAGATGACTATATAAAAGATAAAAATGTATGGAATGACTTGTATGTACGAAACAATTGCAAAACTTTGAAAAGAGGCTATGACTATAGTGACTGAGTTTCTTGCTGCTTCTTCTCAGCACTAGCCCAAAATTGTCCCGAAGCAGTGGTAGGGTTAAGATTGGGACGTGTATAAGTGCCCCTAGTTGGGTCTATATGCAGAAATAATGAATTTTATTTATTTATTGTACAGAATAAATTTGTTTCTACTTATTTCATTCATTCATTCACAATAATTTATTACAAAACACTTGCAAACTAACAGAGCTAGTCCAAAGCGTTTACAAGTTTAGATATAATTAATAATAATAATTCATAAAATGACAAAATATTCGTTTAATAATAGTCACAATAACTTATCTCGCAGCTGGTTTACCGTGTATGTCGCCCAAATGAATCCGCTGGTGGGACCACGACTGAAAAATACTACTTATGCCTGGCTAGCACATGCATGGGTAAGTTTAAAAATAATAAAAAATATATACAGGGTGTCCTGGTTTCGACTAGCGATAATTTAAGGGCCTTTTATTTATCAAATTTTAGAGGTAAAATCCAAATGAAAAAACAATTTAGCAAAAATTTTTTTTTTTTTCAAATTGCATTTTTGGGTTTAGTTTTGTAATAGGTTTTAAAAACGATTTAATATAATTAAAAGAATCAGGCGTTACTTTGCGGAAATCCATTGTCAGGTGGGAAAAATAAAATACAATTATTTTGCTTTAAATTTCCACTAAGAGACGCTAGCGCAGGCACTTTTGAATCTATTTTCAAATCAACAAAATGTTATTAATAACCATCAGTCATCAACGGTTTAACTTTTTAATTTTTTAACTTTAACTTTTTGTTTGCGTTTACGTAACGATCGCGTTAACGTAGCGATTACGTCAGCTCATTAGTGGGGACAGTATAAAAGGCCAGTTCGCCAGCGACTCATTTCAGTCGTCCGTGCTCAGCCGAGGCGACAACATCTCCTGAGGATACCGCGTGGAGTGGCGAAACGCGTCGAGGTTCTTTGCACGTTGGTGTTAGTAACTAACAACTGCATTAGCTGTAGTGCATGCGTATTGAGGGAGGGAGGGCGGTGCATTCTGCATTTGCCTGAACTGGTACTCAACGCGGTTGCGGTTGGTGTGGTTTTGTTGCCTGCGCTAGCGTCTCTTAGCGGAAATTTAAAGCAAAATAATTGTATTTTATTTTTCCCATTTAAAAACGATTTGCCTGATTTACATTTTTTGCAAGCTTTAAAAAAAATCTTCTATGGCGGTTAATAATTTCGAATTGATCTTTATTTCACTTGATATGCGATAACGTTACCTTTCATTTTATAACGGACGGATTAGAAATTATACTTTTTTAAACAATAAAGGCTGCTATTTCAAGTGGTTAGAACCTAACATAGGGGTTTTTTGTGCTGTGTACTGCCCTCTGCATGCTCTCGCTCACTGTTTTCTTCACCGCGTCTGTCCTGTGGAATTGTCAAATTAATTAATTAATGACGAATTAATAGCCCATTGCTTGTGGCGCAGTGGCGGCAGCGCTTTGGTAGTGATACCAAAAGTTAAGCAACCCACGGCGCGGTCGTGATTGGATGGGTGACCATTCCGACCATTTAAGTGACGTCCATGACAAGCATCTCCGTGTGCAGTGGGATCTAATAGGCTGACTTATATAATAGCCCATAAATTTTTGCTAGTCCAAACCCGGGCACACTGTATATTTTTATAATAGCGGTCCCAATATACAGTGTGAAAAAACTACAAGCATGTGTAAGTTTAAAGATGGAAATATTTTTATAATAGTGGTCCCATAAACAATGTGAAACTATGGGCCCTGGCAAATCAGACATTTGAGAATTGTATATTTTAATAAAAAGACATTTCAGGGCCCTATTTCACAAAACGTATTAGACTAATAATATGAGTCCTTAAACAAATATTTTTTACAAGTTTACTAGTGTGCGTTTCTCGAAGCTACGGTAGTAAAATATTAGTTACTAGTTACCAGCTAATAAATATTAGCAAAAATTACTAGAGTAAATTCAATTTGGTTTCTCGAAAAAAACGTTTTTAAATACTCTTGTAAATTACACTAATAAAGCTATTAGTCTCAGAAGGCTTGTAAAATACATTAGCTCAAACTATAAGACTTAAATTTAACAGTGTATTTTTATAAAATAATGCCTTTTTAACCAGAAGCACTTACAAAATATATCAAGTATTAATTTACTTTAAATATCATTGAATAAAACATTTCGCATTTACCGGCATTGTACCAAACAAATAAATAAATAAAACACAGCAAGAATGAATGTCAACACAAGTATAGGAAAATAAACTAAATTTTAAGGTTACAATCGTAGAAAAAAATCATATGTTGCAGTAATGCAAGATTATTGCATTTGTGCGCGAGTCCAACTCGCACTTGCTCGGTTTTTTTAAACATGGATGGATAATATGTGTATAAACGTCCAAGCCAGACTAATATTTTCTATCAGTCTGCTACTATTAGTTATTAGTCTACTACCTGTTTTTGAGAAACAGAAAATATTAGGACTAGTAATTTTACACTAGTAAGTAATAGCTAATATACCTACTAGTAAACTAATATTTTCGTGAAATAGGGCCCTGGCCTGAGCCATTTTATCATATGAATCTGTAGGATTATTGTTCATGATAAAAGGCTCATAAACATAAATAAATAAAATGTGATAACTAATTATCATGCGTGGTGTGGCGCATCATGGGGGCACTATAGTATATCTTCTCTTTACCACCTGTGATGACGAATAAATTCGCCGCCCCGCGCTTATATTCCGCTGATCATAGTGCACTGTGCGGCAAGGTCATGGTGAGGCCTTTACCTAATCCCGTCATTTCGATTTCCAGACCGAGTGACATCCGGTGAGCTGACACGTCAGAGCAGTCAAGTGTCCTCTATATTTGGCATTGCGAGCGAGGAAATTGTCAAACGGCCTGCAAATGACGTCACAAATACTTCAAAATAATAATGGCTGCATGAGAAGTTAACATAGTCATATACAAGATTTACGAAGGTACTTAAAATAGCTTTAAAACTACTTTACATACATATTTTTTTAATTAAAACGTTAGATTGTATTAATGTCTTGTTTAATTTCGTGAGTACAATAGATAAGCTTGCCTTACAGACAAAAAAGCTGTTATTTTTGATATGCCAGAGCGAATGTAGAGGGCAAATACGACAATGGCTTGGTTATGATCTCTTCACACTCAACACGGCCAAAAGTAGCTATAGTCCAACCGCTTAGCTGAGACGTTGCCTGCGGGGTACAGGGGGGCGGGGGTAGACGAGAACAGGGATTTGATTGGGTATTTTGTATTTTGAAAAGAATGAGAATTTCTTATTTCAAAATTCGAAACTCGAATCACAAGCACCCGCAGCCCGCACCGCTCAGGCCCCCGTTCTCGTCTAGGGTAAAACCGGGATTGACGCCCCAGTGGTATAGATGCCCCAATTGTAATTAGGTACCCTAATTTCGCAAATACATAGCTTGTTATTTTAACTAACTTTGTAACTACCACCAAACGGATCGTGTCTCATGTCTCTGTGCCATTGCATGGGACGGTTAGGTGCGTTCAAAGTTTTTTCGGGATAGATGGCCTATTTCTCAGCAGCGGGTCGTCTATCCTTAACGTTATTAATATGGACTTGGCATCTATCCCATATATGTGATAGATGTCACAAAATTTAGAGGTCCGCAAAAATCGGTAATACTCTGGAAATGTCAAAGGTAATATTTTATCCTTTCATAAATTCTTAGATAAAATACCGAAGTACGAGTACTTGCCAGTTGAACAAATAAAACAATGAAATAATTGTACAAGGAGATATAACATATTTTCAAAGAGTGTGGCATCTATCCCGGTTTTACCCTACCCCCGCACCCCTCCTCCCCGCAATCGACTGCAATTGCAACTTGATACATCCACGCGTTTCTGAGAAAAACGGTCTCTTGACACAGCTGCAGAGACTTTTAGGCAGTCCCAGGCCTTATAATATTGAACAATGTTCACACACTGTAGAAGTACTGTTTCATCTATGTTAAAATCTGTAAAAGTGTATTGTAATGAGTTTTACCATTCGCGTAAACATAAGAAACAAATATATCTTAGGGTTACCAATCCCATACTATTGGCCTGCTGCCTTTAAATCTTGTGTGAACGATATTTGAGTTTTCAAATAAAAACCACTTTTTTTAATTAAAATTGTAAGCAGATTGATGAAAAGGCAGATGAGATTGGATGTTATACATATAGACATTTACAAGTGGCAGGCATTATTTTTTCTAAATTGATTAAATTATTTTTGACTTTGACTTTGGACTGGAGTCACTAAAAGTTATAAAATTGATTAAATTATTTTTGACTTTGACTTTAGACAGCAAAATAAGCAACCCAAATAACTAATTCCTAACCTATATATCTTACTTACCTTCAGGCTCTTCAATTTCAAGTACCTACCTACTTTCCTCATAAACTACGATAGAATCAAACAAGCTTAATCTATATCTTACACCAAAAACAAATGTACAACACTGAAGATCGGAATGACATTTGTTCGGAATCATTTATCAAAGATTTGGTTTCGATTTGCAACCCCAGACTGCAACGCCCTTCGTCCTAAGATTTTAAGGGTCGGGATACGTTGCCAGACTTGAAGTAAATGAACATCCATACTCCTCCTCATCCTAGTGCTATCCCAGTTGTGTACGCGAAGGCCCAGCAGGGTCCGCTTTTAGACCATGATCCAGGATATAGCAGATCAGGTAATTACAGTGGAGCGACTGCCATCTGACCTCCGTGACCCTGTTACAAAGAAACCTGATCAGTATGGATCATGGTTACACATTCAGTCGCTGAATGTGCAGGTTTCCTTACAATGTTTTCCCTTACCGTAACTGGTACCTCTCGCATGAGAGGCAACCCGCTACGCCCGCTAGCCACTGCGCCACCGACTATACTAAAGTGTGTCTGTTTATTACGTCTTCACATAATGCTTCACGCTGAACCGTTTTAGATGACATTTGTTGAAATAGAGATAGTTTGAGTCCCGAGAAAGGACATAGGATAGTTTTTATAGGTGAAAAGGGGGTTGGAAATGTATATGTGAAATACGACATTTGCGCGAGTGCAGCCTGGGGCTGTACCGCTAGTACGAAAATAATTTAAGGACCTACCTACTTATAAAAAGGTATGGTAGGACGTTTCTGTAGTAATCTTCACATCATAAAATAACTTTTAGGGCATAAACAAATTAGTATGAACTTCGAAATGTATAAATACAAAAACCGGGCAAGTGCCACCTCACGCACTGGGAGTTTTGTACAAGCATTCAACACCATCGCAACAAGGTTTGTTTTTGCGATGTAACCACTATGCGGTTGCCGAATGTTACCCTTTACTTATACTGTAAGTAAGACACTCCTTTTGTCAAATTTAATGATGCTAATGATTAAAAAATTCTTATGTTTCCTCGAGATTTCCTCCACTCCACTCAACCTCGGTTAAAGGTTGACATATCCCGCCTCGACTTGACACTTTCCTCACTGGAGTTGCGGATGAGTCAAGAACACGAGGTATCAACTGTCAAAGTCAAATTAAGTCGCTATTCCACCAGTATTAGGAATCTTGAGGTATTATAGGTATTAGGAAACGGGAAGTACCCTAGTACTAATCAACTACTAGTCGACTGACTAACGTCCTTCGTTGCTCAGTTGGTAAGGCATTCGCCCAGATAGCGAAGGGTTGTGGGTTCGAGTCTCACCGGATGACAAGGTCGATCAATTTTTGTGTGCGAAATTTAATTTAATTTCGTAAAAACTTAAAAACAAATTGCTTAAATTATAAAAATAATTATAGTACTATCAAATTGATTCCCCTGCAAAGTGTTGGAAATACGGCTCGATTGGCCGGATCTTACTGCGTTGACTTAAAAGTATGATTTTTTGCAGCTTCAAGCCACGGCGGATATAATTTAAAGTAAGTATTTATTCAAATAATAAGTATTTGTTTTTAATTATAACGTGATGCCTCTACGCGTTCCTGAGAAAAGGGGACATACGGACAAGAATGTGATCCTTAAGGGTTTCTTTTGTGGTGGTGTGGTAGGCATTCTAGATCGCTATACTACCCGCAAATCTAACCGCACTGTGCTCACCCCTAAAAATCTCCTCTTGTTGAGTAGTATTAATGCGTTTCAAGGGAATTACGTCTTCGTGGGGAGATTGACATTCAGGGCCCGTGGTTTGATCAGTAGTAAGCTAATTTAACGTCCCGCACAAAACGAAGGAGGTCGGTGGCCGCTACAATGGACACTCACCTGCTATATCCTTTGACAGTTGTTTTGTCAAAATGGCTAGTGGCCGCCACCGGTGTCGTGCCGCGATCACTGAACCGCAAGTGGCCACTCGCTTCACATGTGCGGCAAATCCATATCATCATCGGGTGCCATCTTCAAATTGAAGTTTTGAGGTCAGCATGTAGAAACCGTTGCGGTCTTGAGCCGCTCTTTTTAGCTGGTCATAATAACGTAGTTTGGTCCAGTCTTTGATGTCATCTATTCATTTTCTTCTGGGTCGGCCTGGTGATCTCTTGCCAGGACACAGAATAAGTACTAGTGCTCCGTACAGAAGTATGACTTTGCAATGAAATTCAAAAAAATATCTACTCAATGTTGGTAACGAATGGTGTAATTCAGTTCGCCTCTGACTCAAGCACATTTTCGTGTAAACACCTACAGAAATACATTGCAAGATAATTTCATTCTTATATCTCTGGAATATGATTCATAATACACCAAACCTATTCAGTGACGTACTATCACGCAACGCGATAGGGTTGACTGCCACAAGAAGCTACTTACGCCATCTAGCGCATCTTTCTAAGACTTTATTCACGCTCGTCCAACCAGCAACTTAGAGTCGCGCACCGCCGGTGAATAAAACGCGGGAGCGTGTCGCTGCCGGCTAGCAACACCCAACTTGTTTAGTCCCTTACCAAGGGGTCGCCGCGCGTAGGTACGTTTTTGCTACCTACGAGGGAAGATACACAGGCCTGGCCAGGAATCTTACCTTCGAGGATCAGCCTTAAAAACTTATATTGGGGACCTCTTTGTATATGTCCAAAGAAGGCAACTTTCCTTCCATCCATCCATAAATCCATATAAAACGTAAGTATTAAAAACAATGTTAAAATTTTTTCGCTAATCACCGGTGGCTGAGGTTGGTGGCCCATGCGCGGAGCCTGAGTCATTTCGTATCATCATGTATCATCAAATCTACGCAAAGTCGCGGGCTTCCATTAGTATAGTATTGGAAATAGTACAGGAGTGAAAGAATAACTGCTGGATACTTAGGAAATCACTGTATTGTTTTCGATGTTACAAAAGCTTTTCTTATTTCTACCGCACCGTCTCGCCGCTGGGTCTAGAAATGCCCGGCCGCCGCCCTGACTACCCTCAATACTTTTTTAGAAAATGTCTTGGGTTGCCACATTATTTTCACCAACTCCTAATATTTACAAATATAAATTGTTGTATCTTCTGTCTGTTAGAATCATTTTAATTAATTAAATTAAGTACTAAGGAGAATATTAGATTTATTAATTAGATTTATATTTGAATTTGGTGTACTTGCTAATAGTCGGCCATCCTGTCCACGGAATGTCCTTATTCCGGTTTCGGCCATTTGACTAACTGTATGTCCCCATACAAACTTTACAATTATATTCCTTTGTAGCAAAATAAAATAGTATTCTCTTTAGAAAAATTTTTGGCCAGCAGGCATCCCTTATGCCAATATGTTCTCTGAAACACCTATAAAGACATCAGAGGAGAAGGGAAGGAAAGGGAATACTATTACCTACCTATTATACATATTTAAAAATCCTAACTTGTTCTAATCTGTTATATTTGATCCTACCTATTTTGTATAAATCTGCTTTTAAAATGACCTACCTAGTAACAATTTTAATTTGATTGGTGACTCTCGTCGTCGCTTGTGGATTCCTCACCATCATCAGTACCGTTACACGAGCTAAACGTTATCCATTGTTTTAAATGATCCGACGGATAAACACTTTTATATTTTCTTCTAGAATGACCTTCTATACTTGATATTTCGTACCTGTCGTTATTTAACACAGCAGTGACTCTAAAGGGGCCACGAAATTTAGGACGCAATTTCTTACTTTTGCCATCTGCTGGATTGTGGTGGTTTGGTATCATAACCAAATCACCAATGTTGTAAAATTTTGTAGGGGCCCTATTATTATCAAAATATCTTTTCATTATATACTCCTGATTCTGTTTAGTATTTGTTTGAGCTGATTGTCTTATCCTATCGCGGAGCGATTCATTTTCTTGTTCAACGTCTGTATTAGTATCCACGCAAGGGGTTTCATTAAGTGCTGTAGTGTTAGTATCACTGTGGGGAGAGCCTTGAGTTTGTATGGTTTCCGGATTATTATCATTTAGAGCATTTAAAGTATGCCCTTCGCTTTCGTTAACCGTCCGAAAACCGAACACTATCTCAGCCGGAGTTTTGCCGGTGCTTTTATTTTTCGTGTTATTTAAACTCCACTTCACTCGACCAACATTTTCGTCCCACATGCGTTCGTCCATCCCATGACCAGATGCAGCTAAAGATTCCAATATAGTTCGGTTATATCTTTCTATTTGGCCGTTTGCACGGGGTGTCGCGACCGCATTAAGGACGTGTTTGGTCCCTATGGACACGACGAACTTTTTAAACGTCGCAGAGGTGAAACTTGTTCCGCGGTCCGAAATTATGACTTTTGGAATACCGATAATATTAAATATATCTTGTAAAATGTTAATAGTTGTCTTGGACTTTAGGTTCCGTACAGGTTTTACGAAGATAAACTTACTAAAGCCGTCAATAATGCCTAAAATGTATGAATTACCTCTTTTGCTCCTGACAAATGGGCCTAAGTGGTCCATGTGTAGGGTATGGAATGGAACGTCCCCTTTGGGTATAGGATGTAAATATCCGGTTGGTTTAGATATTGAACCTTTGTTGTATGCGCAATTGAGACATGAAAAAACGTACTTACGAACAAATTTGTTCATTCCCGGGAACCAGTAGTCGTGTTTTTATCTAGAGATTTATCATACGAAAAATGACCGGTTTCATCATGGCTCAATTGACAGATACGCCATCTAGCTCCCTTGGGGACGACCCATTTCAGCTGATCTCCTACTCGCCTGTAAACTTTATCATCTCTAACAATGTAATTCGTCACAATATCTTTTACATTTTTCTCACCACAATCTAAGATTGTTTTAATCCTTTTTAATTCGGGGTCTGTCATTTGCACCGTGTGAAGCCAATCGTTATTTTCAATGTTCATGATTTCAAATTCGCGACCTTCAACTATATCGTTAGGGCTATGATCGATCACGGGGTTTCTACTTAAGGCATCTGCATGCTTCATATGATCGCCCGGCCGATACTCAATGCTAAAGTCGTACTCTTGAAGGAGTAACCACCATCTGGCAATCCGAGGCACAAGGTCCCTTTTTGTTAGGGTACTCCTTAGTGCATTACAGTCTGTATAAACCTTAAAATGAATACAAATAAGATACGTGCGGTACCTTTTTAGTGATGAAACGACAGCAAGAGTTTCTAACTCATAAGAGTGGAGGAATTCTTCGTCTTTAGTTGTTTGCTTACTATAATAAGCGACAGGTCTTAGAGGCGATTTTTCGTCGGGTCGTTGTAACAATATTCCACCGAAGCCTAATTTACTTGCATCACAGTGGACTTCTGTAATGTATTTTGGGTCATACAGAGCTAACAGAGGTCTTTGTATCAATTGGCTCTTGATTGTCTGAAAAGCCCTTTCTTGGTCTTCACCCCATAGCCACGGTACATTAGCCTTCGTTAGAGCGGTGAGAGGCTTTGCAACACTAGCAAAATTAGGCATAAATCTGCGGAAAAAGCTAGCTAGGTCGACAAATTGTCTCACCTGGTGAACATTAGTTGGAATGGGAAATAATGCTACCGCGTCTGTTTTTCTTTGTCCTGGTCTTAAACCCCCTTCAGAGATTTCGAATCCAAGATATTCTAGGCTACTCTCGAAGGAAAAACACTTTTGTAAATTTAGTGTGAGCCTAGCTTTACGAAGAGCATCTAGGATTTTTGTCAATTTATTAAACCCATCATCTATAGTTGATGAAGGTGACAGAATATCATCCATGTAGGGCATGGCTAATTCATACCTATATTTACCTAAAGCCTTGTTAATCATGTCTTGGAAAACAGCCGGGGCATTCACCAGACCAAACGGCATCCGTGTGTATTCATAGTGCCCATCGGGCGTTACAAATGCACTAAGGTGTCGTGGATACTTTGCTATGGGAATCTGGTAGTACCCAGATTTCAGGTCTAAGCTAGTAAAATATCTCATGCCATTTAATCGATCCAGCTGATCGTCAATTACGGGCATCGGGTAGGAATCTTTAATGGTTTTCTTGTTTAATGATCGGTAATCCACGCATAGACGATAATAATTATTCTTCTTTTTAACAAGTACGATTGGACTCGCATAGGACGAGTCAGACTCTTGTACAATTTTATTTTCTAGTAACTCATTGACTAGCCCACGAACGATCTCACGTTCTTTATGCGCCAATCGATAAGGTTTATAAGAAACTGGTATCTGGTAATTTAATTTAATATGCATTTCTGAAATGTTAGTGCTACCTAATTCAGTTGTATCTAATGCAAAACAGTCCCTATATTTATTTAAAAGATCAAGCAACCGTTCTTTCTGTTCTTGGCTAACACCCGGTCCGACGTGAATCATATCTAAAGTTATTAGGGACCTACTAAATATTTCGTTATAGTCATTTAATTCTACGAGGTTTACTTCTAAGCTGGTTGGATTGTAAGATTTGACTTCGCCGATCACTGGTAAGAGATATGCACGTGCCACTAGTTTACCTGCCTCGACCGAGACTTTACCGCCTGATATATTGATTGTCATAATTGTTCCGGACCCTTGATTTAAATGATAAACGCCTTGTAATATTATATGCTCGTTATTTTTCTCAAAAGATGTACTGCCGGGTATGTAAATATAACCTGTTTCCATTTCATCAGAACGTATAGGTAGACTTTAAATGCCCGCTAGATCTGTAGAACCATTCGCAAAAAGCCTAATTTTCTTAATTTCAGTCTTATCGGAGTACAGCACTAAATTCGTCTTCGTTTTATGGACAATTATGTCAGGCAACTCTGTAAAATTCTACCCAATAAGTAAATCTGTTTTTAAAAAACTATCATCGATTATAAAAGCTTCGATTTCCGCTGTAACAAAGTCTATATTTACGTCTATCATAGCACAACCTATTGGTTTTATGGCTCCGTAAGCAAACCCCTTAATAACTGGTAAACCGTCATCTCGAACTAAAACGTTTAGATCATCAGCCGTACTTTTAGTCATTATAGTGCATTGACTTCCGAAGTCAATGAACGCACTTCTACTTGTACCATTTACTACGATTGTTTTATGATAAATGCTGTGTGTTGTACCTTGAGTATTTATTTGTTGAACTTCCTTATAGGTGCTCTTCTGATCCGATACGTTCTTGTCCTGCGATGATTGATCCCGCTTGCAATGTTCCGCAACATGTCCCAACCGCTGGCACTTTGTGCATCGTTGCAGAGGTTTGGTGCACTTAGGGACGGTATGACCAGCTTCGGAACAGTTAAAACATTTGACTGATCTATTCAAGTTTGGTAATTTTGGAGCCTTTTCGTTGAATTTACTAGTGCTTGTTTTAGTCACATAAGTAGTTTTTTTAATTTTTTATACCGTCCGCACATTTTTGATTGTAATACTTCTTAGATAACGCAATAATTGGCTAGGGCGTTTGACGTTCGCTCCCTGTGCATTAAGTTGCACATTATGATCGTAGATGCCATGAATTATGCAGTCAACTGCATCCTTGCCTCTTATATTGCATCGGCTTACTAACTTAGATTTTTCATAAATATATTCCTCTAGCGTTTCCTCTCTCCTACTTTTCCTATTTAACATTTCGGTCAAGCGATCGGCATAATTCCTATCGTCAGGGAAACATTTCAAAAGCTTTCGTTGCCATTCCTTCCAACTCAAATCAATCGATCTAAGGCCTTCATACCACTTGCGTGCTAACCCAGATAGCTTAGGTAGTGCATGGTACCCCCCTGATGGACACCTACCTTGTCGTGGTAGGAAGGCTCAGTAGCCTGTCGCAATCCAGCGGCAGGTGAAGCCAAGAGATGTCTCCGAGGTGTTCCCGCTGCGTCTGTCCCGCATCGGGCGGCAGTGGGAGGCTGGCGTCTGTCCCGTATCGGGCGGCCAGGTTGACGTGCACAACAAGTGCGCAATAGGAGTGTGCGCACCGCCCGCTCTGCTTACAGAGTGGCCCGGTGTGCGCAAGGCGTCGGGAAACTGGCGCCTCTGGGGAAAGACCTGGCGGCGAGTGTCGTGGATCACGTCTCGCGGCTCGCTGCTGGGCCGGTCTTGCCTTAATTGGCCGGGCCGAGAGGGAGGAAACCTCTATAAAAAGTTACCCCAATCCCAAGTTTGGTGCCGTGGCGAGCGGATGCATGGCTGACGGGTGGTCAGTCGTGAACGGCACACCTCTAGGGAACCGGCGGACTCCCTAGAGTATATACGCTTACCCGGGTACAGGGGGCACTGCCCGGGTGGACTTGTTATTTCCCCCATACTCGTGGGAACTATTATGAGTTGTCTTACAAATATTAAAAACAAATCTGGGGATATGGGGGGTGAACCTCTGCGCGAGCAGAGTGTCGAGGAGAAGGACGGGCCCAATATGGGTGTTGGGGATGTGCCCCTCGTAGGTGTGGTGATATCTGGAGTGGCCGCGACTGCGTTGCTTAAACGCCCTTCTGAGGGCGAATTGCAGTCTCCAGCGTCGGTAGACGTTATGCCCGAGATGGGCGGAGAAGCCGATGAGACGGCTCTAGTTGGGAATCAGGCGGCTGAAGTCGTACCGCCCGTCAAGGGTGTGTCGCCGGCCAGGTTTAAATGGTCTTTGGAGGATTACGACTGCCGTGACTGTCATGTGGTGGTAAAACGAATCTCCGTTGTAGACAGCGACTCAGCGTCGTCTGTCGACGGAAGATCGAGGTCGAGAGTGAAGAGGACTCGAGATAAGTCGGTGGACCTACTCTCTGATCCCGAAGAGGAAACGGCTCCTAAAAAGCCAGCCACCGAGTCGGATGGCAAACGCCGTGGGCGTGGCAGGCCCGTGACCTCCGGCGCGAGGGCCAAGAAGGCCGAAGCCCGCGAGCTCCTGCGGGAGGACCGTAAAAAGGCCCGCTCGCAAGAGGCCGAAGAGGAGGCCGAGGGCTTCTCAGTTAAGCTGAGAAAAGCCTTAAACATGGCTACCTATACGGCCAGAGAGCAAACGGCTCAAGAGCTGTTAAAGGCTGTGCGCACTGCACAAAGAAAAGTGGGCACATCAGCGGGGTTTTTCAGAGGAACCTAAACGATGCCACTGCCTTGATCTTAGCGGCAGTAGAAACGCTGGCGAAGAGGACGGTAAACGACGAAATCCGCCGCCTCGACTTGGCTAATGAAAGGCTCACGAAGGAGCTTAGTGAGCTCCGAAAAGAGTTCGCCTTGCTCAAAGAAGAGCGGTTGAGGGAGGGTCGCGCTCCCCAATTCAGAATCTCCTATGGAGATCGCGTCGGTTGAGGAGCCTAGCGAATTAGAACGCAACCTCATGGCTCGGTGCAGCGCGATCATGAACGCGCGCATCGTTGGCCTCGAGGATAGGCTCCTCCCTGAACAGTGACGCATTCCACTAGCTGCCGACCGCAGGCGTGAGGAGTGCCCGTCCTTTTCCGAGCAGGCTGGGTCCGTCAAGACACCGCCAGCTAAGGCTCCGTCAGCCAAGGCCCTGGCAGCCAAAACACCGTCAACCAAGGCCCCGGTAGCCAAGACAGCATCTGCCAAGGCCCCGACGGCTAAAACTCCGGCAGCCAAGGCAGCATCTGCCGAGGCCCCAGCGGCCAAAACTCTGGCGTCCAAGGCCCCGGTGGCCAAGAACCCGGCGGCCAAGGCCCCGACTGCCAAGAGTCCGCCAGCGAAAGCCCCGTCGGACAAGACCTCAGAGTCTAACGCGGCTAATACTAGGCGTCAGGGCAGGAGTCGCGCAAGGCGCTCTGCACCACTAAAGGCTACTGCGCCTGAGACGGAGGATCGCCTTCTGCCACCGCCACCAGGCTCCATGGAGGAAAGCTGGACCACAGTGGTCAAGCGAGGAAAGGCTAGAAGGGCAACACAACCGCCGCAATCTGGCGCGAAACCCTCCAAGCCAGCTGCCACCAAGCCCGCTACCCCCAAACTCCGCCCACCGCGCTCCTCGGCAATTGTTCTGACGCTCTTGCCGGGAGCAGAGGAGAAGGGGGTAACCTACGAGTCGGCGATCCGGGATGCAAAGTCCCGGATAAATCTGGAGGAACTGGGAATCTCCGGCCTTCGGTTCTCAAAGGCCAAAACTGGAGGGAAGATTCTAGAGATACCCGGAGCCACGTCAGGAGACAAGGCGGATGCTTTTGCTGCAAAATTGCGCGATGTCTTACCGGCGGAAAGTGTACGGGTCACCAGGCCCACCAAGACAGTCGACATTCGACTGTTGGGCCTTTCAAAGGGCCGCTTGCTTGTGGGCTGGGTCTCGTGCCGAGTCCAGGTACTCAAGACCAAGCCCCTGCGCTGTTAACGCTGCATGGAGGGTGGCCACGTCAGGGTACGATGCCAGTGCGAGACAGACCGCAGCGAACTGTGTTACCGCTGTGGTCGTCCCGGACACCAGGGATGGGAGTGTGTTGCCGCTGCCCCTCACTGTCCCGTCTGTGCGGACAAGGGCAAGCCCGCTGACCATAAGATGGGGAGCAAGAACTGCTCCCCACCTAAGAGAAGAAAGGCCTCTAAGCCTGTTCCCCCCCGTAGCACAGGGGAAGCGGTGGTGGAAATGGACACTGCATAATGGCCCTCCTAAGTGTTCTGCAGGTCAACGTCAACCACCTGCTGCATGCTCGATATCCTGCTGCAGCACATGGCAGAATGGTCAGTTGACATGGCCATTGTCCCGGAACCCTATTGGGTTCCGCCTGATAGGGACAACTGGGTGGCCGACTTGGAGGGCCTAGTGGCGATTATTGTGTCCGGCGCGCAGATCGAGGTCGTTGACAAGTGGTCCGGCTTCATCATCGTAAAGTGCACAGGCATGTTGGTGGTGGGAGTCTATCTCCCACCTAGTAGAAGCATTGCTGCAGTTGAGGTCGGATTAGACCGACTGACCTCTGTGCTGCGGCAATCGCCACTCCCAGCCCTAGTCGCCGGCGACTTCAACGCTAAGGCAAGTGCGTGGGGTGAGACCGAAACGAACTCCCGAGGAGACCTCGCGCTTGAGTGGGCCACGGCGTCCGGGCTAGTGCTACTCAATAGGGGAAATGAGGCGACATGCGTACGGCTTCAGGGCGAATCGATAGTCGATCTGACTTTCGCCAGCCCTGAGGTTGCCAATCGCATAAGTGGTTGGCGGGTGCTAACAGAGGCGGAGTCTTTGTCGGATCACCGCAACATTCGGTTTGACATCTCCGCTTCGCCTAACATCCTAGCACCCGCACCGCCAAATGCCAGTCGGACGGAACAATACCCTCGTTGGAGAGTAAAGGCCATGGACCGTGACATGGTCAAAGAGGCTGCCTTGGTTAAGGCCTGGCTACCAAGCTCTAGCGGACTTATCCGGGTAGACGAGGAGGCAGAGTGGTTCCGGGGAGCAATGACGCAGGTCTGTGATGCGTCAATGCCCCGAGCCAAAGCACTGCCTCCTAGAAAACAAACGTATTGGTGGTCGGAGGAGATCAGAGTACTGCGCGAGGCATGTATCTCTGCGCGCAGAGCCTCCTCCGGCCACCTCCGGCGTCGCAACCGCAACCTGGATTTGGATGGCTCGCTCCTGGAGGCATACAAGGCGGCTAAGAAGACCCTCCGAGTGGCCATTGCGGAAGCAAAGTCCAGAGCCAAGGAAGAGTTGCTGGCGACGCTCACCCAAGATCCGTGGGGGCGCCCTTACAAGACGGTCAGAGGCAAGCTTCGGCCGTGGACGCCTCCGATTACGGAGTCCTTGGAGCCAGCGCTGCTGGAAAATGTGGTATTCACGCTTTTTCCGGCCCAAGAAACCCACAGCCCGCCGACAATGAGGCCCCACCCCGTGGCCTCAGACAATTCCCCTGATCCCGTCTCAGAAGGGGAATTGGGAGCGGCCATGCTTCGCTTAAAAGCAAAGAATGTGGCCCCTGGCCCGGACGGTATCCCGGGCAAGGCATGGGTGTTGGCGGAAAAGGCCCTCGGCGAGAGATTGAGGGCCCTCTACACCGCCTGCTTATAGCAGGGCCGGTTCCCCGCTGCGTGGAAGCGGGGTCGCCTGGTCCTGCTAAAGAAGGACGGAAGCCCAGCAGACTCACCGTCGGCATATCGGCCAACCATTTTATTGGACGAGGTGGGCAAGCTCCTGGAGCGCATCATTTCCGTCCGCCTCGTCCAGCACCTAGTGCACGTGGGGCCCAATTTGTCGCCGAGACAATTCGGGTTTCAGGCCGAAAAATCCACTGTCGATGCCATTCTGCGAGTGCGGGAGCTTGCAGAAAAGGAAAGGCAGTGGACAGTGGTGGGGTGTTGTTGGCGGTGTCTCTTGACATCGCCAATGCCTTTAACACCCTACCCTGGGCGTGCATCAGGCAGGCACTCGTACACCATGGAGTGCCTGCCTACCTGCAAGAAATCATCGCCGACTACCTGGCGGCGAGCTCAGTGGAGTGCGCCACGCTTAGCGGCCTTCTACGGCGGGAAGTGTCGTGCGGTGTTCCATAGGGGTCGGTCCTAGGCCCTTTTCTGTGGAACATCGGCTATGACTGGGTCCTGCGCGGGCGTCTTATCGGGGGTGTCAGCGTCACATGCTACGCTGATGACACCCTCGTCACGGCCCGTGGAATGGACTTTCGGGAGGCGGCGCGACGGCTGGAGTCGCCATGGTAGTGCGCCGCATCCGCGAACTAGGGCTCGGGGTGGCGCTTGAGAAATCGGAGGCCCTTTGTTTTCATGGGCCCCGACGAGCGCCGCCCCCAGGGTCCCACCTTGTGGTGGGTGGCAACCGGATTGAGGTCGGGGACACACTCAAGTACCTCGGCCTCACTCTAGATGGGCGATGGAGTTTCAGTGCACATTTCCAGAAGTTGGCACCGAAGCTCCTAAAGACGGCCGGAGCCCTTAGTTGGCTCATGCCGAACCTCGGCGGACCTTCTTCGTCCAGCCGAAGTTTGTATTTGGGCGTCGTACGTTCCATGGCACTATACGGAGCCCCGGTCTGGTACGACGCCCTATCTAGAGACAGCGCCCTCGTGCTGAGGAGGGTGCAGCGTCACCTCGCCGTCCGGGTCATCCGAGGATACCGGACGGTGTCAGCTGAGGCTGCCCTCGCGCTGGCCGAGCATGCCCTGGGACCTCGACGCCCTGGTCCTCGCCGCTGTTTACAAGTGGCGAGGAGATCAAAGATCCCAGGGGCAAAGGCCCGCGCCTCGCGAAATTGAGGCTGAGCGACTGCGCTTGGAGGATGACGCATTCGCACGCTGGAGGGAGCGCCTAGCCGACAGCACAGCTGGCCGTCGCACCACCGAAGCGATCGCGCCGATACTCACTGAGTGGGTGCGACGGCAGCACGGTCGCCTGACATTCAGGGCGACTCAAGTGCTGTCGGGCCATGGCTGTTTCGGGGCCTACCTCGCTAGGATCGGGCGCGAGCCAACAGCGGAGTGTCACCACTGCCACTGCTGTGACCAGGACACAGCGCAACACACCCTCGCCGCATGCTCTGCATGGGCGGAGGAGCGCAGTGTCCTGGTTTTATTTGTGGGTGGTGACCTCTCGTTGCAAGCAATCATGGCGAGGATGGCCTCGGACGAGGAAGCGTGGCAGGCGGTGCTTACCTTCAGCGAGGATGTCATCTCGCAGAAGGAAGCGGCGGAGAGGGAGCGTGAAGCCGAGGCCTCTGCCCCAATAATCCGCCGCAAACGCACCGGGCGCCGGAGGAGGGAATACCTCCTCCACCTGCCCCTTCCGGATGGGTCTCGGACCACGGACACGGGGGTGTCCCTGGGACCCGCGACGGCGCCGCGTGTGACCCCGCGCGCCGTTCGCCGTAGAGTGGGGGGGATAGCTCAATCTGCCCCCCAGAGACCGGGCGGCCTGCCACAATAGGCAGGCCGCAGCCTGAAGCGGAACCAAGGTGCAAGCCAACGGTGTAACCCTTGCTCCGCTTCACTCAAAGGCACCGGGGGGCACCGTGAGGTTTTAGTGGGTAGTTGGGCTCATTCGGAGTCCGGAGTCCCACACACCCCTCCAGCCGTCCCCCGCGGCTGGAGGATAGTGCGTAAATGCATTTCCTCACGTAAAAAAAAAAAGAAAAAAAAAAGGTAGTGCATGGTAAATAATTTGTCACTCAGTCCAGTTATAAATAATAGCTACTTCATTTACTTTTCGCAACCACGCTCTGGTACTTTGTGTTTTCTGACCTGGATCAAACTGCGGTATAACATCCTGTGCGCCGACGTAAGCATTTGCACCTTGGTTATTGATCGCATCTATAAAATCCTTCATAAAGTTTTTAGAAGAACCGCTGCGGCGGTTTGATTCCCTGAAACGGTTCTTTGAAACGTGTCTACTTCTTGATCGGGATCGGCGATGCTGAGACATAGAACTAGTGCTGGCTGATGAGCTGATCAATGATAATCTCTCAGTAACCGAAGAACCTCGACGCCAGGTCTTATCCCTATTTCCCTTATCGCGCCGTGATCGCGAACTATAACGGTGACGATTTATTTTGTAATGCGGCCTCCTAATAGGAGATCGACTTGATCTACTGCTACGACTCGTGGTACTGCTCGTACTAAGGTCCCTGTGCTGACGACGGTCGTCAACGCTCATACGAGTAGACGAATACGTTGAATTTGGTCTTCGCCGTTTCGACGTTTTAGTTGTGGATTTGGGACTATCCCTTTTCTGCTTTCGGAATCTATGATTGTGTTTAGGTGGAAAAGATATCGGAGTGTACCTGCTCTGGTCAGTATCAGACATTCTTAATAATAATTCACTGTAAAAGTGAAGGTTATATCAGGAGAGGGTAGGGTGTAGGAGCAAAATTGTTGTTTTAATACTAGTTGAAGGTAGAAACATAAGTAAAAGATGCATATCCAGTATATTATGCATGTTGTACTTATGCTAGATATTAGTTACATTTTATACCTTGATAACGTTATTGGGGTTGTAATACGATAATTTATACCAGCTATTGTGGGTTTATGCAAAACCACTAAATGCTATAAGTGAGCAATAAGCCATCATCACTAGGCCGTTGCTCTTTAAGTAGGTAAACGATAAAAGAAACTATAATTACGCACGGAAATAATAATGATGTAAAATTAATACTGATTCCATTTGGTCAATTATCTTGTTTTAAAAAAAACAGTAAGTAAAGTAACTAGTAGTTATTTCATGCACATTTCAGAACCAAACGGAACTTAGTTGTTAATTAAATGAAAGGTATAGGCTTTGTGAACTAATTATGCAATAACATGATACGAAACACAAAATTGGAATGGTTTTCCATTATGCTAGCTAGCACCTTTTTTTAGAGTAAACAAATAATAATAGACGACGAAGTAAACAACATCGGTTAGTGTCTGTAGATATTATGTACTTTATGATACCTGTGGCTATATTTTAGATTGCCGCAAATAAAATAAATGGTAAGCTGACTAGTAATGCACTTATTTTATAAAATGCGACTAGGTAGTTACCTTTTAGGTACATACACACTTCATTAAAATACGTATGGATATTATCACTATTATTATATCGAGATAATCAGTCTTTCTTAAGTTTGGTTAATAAGTAGGTACAAACCATATGAAACAAGTTTTTCTTTAAATAGAGAAAAAATAGGTCGCAGCGGATCTGTCGAAATACACACATAGATAACTTGACATGCCGCCGACGACCATGTCCTTTGACGCGTGATATCATGCATGATCATGGTTTACGACGTATAGAAAGTCATAAAGAACACTTACCCACTTGTAGGCGCAGGAAAACAAGTAGAATACTTATACTTTCCGTGTCACTTCTGACTTATGGGAAATAGTACAGGAGTGAAAGAATAACTGCTGGATACTTAGGAAATCACTGTATTGTTTTCGATGTTACAAAAGCTTTTCTTATTTCTACCGCACCGTCTCGCCGCTGGGTCTAGAAATGCCCGGCCGCCGCCCTGACTACCCTCAATACTTTTTAAAAAAAAGTCTTGGGTTGCCACATTATTTTCACCAACTCCTAATATTTACAAATATAAATTGTTGTATCTTCTGTCTGTTAGAATCATTTTAATTAATTAAATTAAGTACTAAGGAGAATATTAGATTTATTAATTAGATTTATATTTGAATTTGGTGTATTTGCTAATAATAATATAAATAAATAGTTGAAGCAAGATCAATTTTTCAACAAAAAACTTATTAAAAATATCAATTACATACTTATTAGTTGCCAGAATTATAATTAAGTTTTAATATCGGGTTGACTCTTCAAAAGTAACTACTAACTAACACTGCGTGCTAACTACCTACTTCATTTATAAGTATTTGTTTATCCCAAACTATACCTCGCCTTTAATAAAACCTAAAAAGCCGACCTGCAAAATGCCTCCCCGTAACTCAGGGACCCGATATATCGAAACAAATTCGCGCCATACTGCATCCCACCCCATCTAAATGATAATTCGAGGGCTCTGCTTACAATAAAAATTATTGTGGCCAGTTTATTTTATTACATTTTGTATTGTGTTCAAATACCTATGAATCCGCAAACTGGTGTTCCCCTCAAAATTTAAACAAAGAAACAAAAAAGAACTCTATTGCGGGCACCCTAAGGTGTCGTATTTTGTGGTGAAAGCGCTGATAGTTGTCGATACATCTGAACTTGTCGGGTTTTCCAAATAGACAGTGATTTCACGCCT
This sequence comes from Pyrausta nigrata, assembly GCA_949316185.1. Lineage (NCBI taxonomy): Eukaryota > Metazoa > Arthropoda > Insecta > Lepidoptera > Crambidae > Pyrausta > Pyrausta nigrata. The sequence continues at coordinate 5,566,505 of OX438943.1, forward strand.
TACCCTTTGACCAATTTCGTTCTATAGACTATTGACGCAAGGGTCGCGGTATAAATTTCCGTTTTCAGTTTATAGCCTAGACGTAATTCGTTTTTTCACCAATACCAAAACAGGAACGATTTCATAGCACTGTGTACTTGAATTGTTGTCTATTTGATCAGCTTTATATTTTGGCGAGGGTTATACCTAATTTTCTTACAAATTGATGATTGTAAAAGTATAAAGACGTTGATAAAAATGTCACTATAAGCACAGAATAGTTAATTATAAGTAGTTACATGTCTATTAGTAAATTAGGCATGGCTTATTTTAATGTTTTCGATACTGAAATATTACAGTAAATAAATAGGTAAAATACAAGAAAAAAAGGTTATTTCAATCGAATGAAACATCAGCGACAAAGCTTGATTTGTTTAATCATTACAAAAATCTCTACAAAACAAACAGATGGCGATGATTAAAAACGTATAAACATTTGCAACAATGAATGGTTATATCAACACACAAGCTGATGACTGTTCTATTATAATAATCAACCGCAAGACAAAGCTACAGCTAGCCACCCTATTCTTATCTCCCGCTCAAATCGCAATCAGTGGCGCCATTTTGATGCCATTATGAATCAAATTCCCGCCTTTTTACTTCTTTTCCATTCGCTAGGCAGCGGCGTCAGATCTCACAGCCGATAAGTTCTTTATTATCCTGGATGATTTTTTAATCTACGGACCTACTTGTACTCAAGTTTCATATTAACACATTCACATTGTGCTGAAGTGGTAATTACTTTTATGAACAATGGCTGGGAGTGCAGTGGTAATTTACTGTGACTAGGTTAGGTGTTACTTCGCTGTACAGTACATAGGCATATCGTTATGTGCATTAGATTAGCACTTTGTTGTTTTCAGACTGACTTCAGCAACGAATGTGTATAATACACTTAGTTTTTAATTCATTTACAAACTAAAATGTTTATTTATTTATTATTATTTACTAATAAAAACGAAATTAATTTGCTTATTTATTTTAAGATGTTCGTAATTTTTACGGAAAAAAAATATACAGTAGGATTGTGAACCTCCTCTTTTTTTAAATGGGGTTGGCAAGTAAAAGCTGATCTCAGGTGGCGCCACTACAGTATGAACCCTTATCAAAGCTGAGATAAACTTGGGATTTCTTAATTTGCAATGGTTTTATGACAATTTTCAGCTTTGGAACATGTATTTCACTCAGAAAATATGTGAGATAAAAAAGTTAAAACAAGGAGGCACTAACATGGAAGGATGCCAGACCTAATTAAAATTTTCTGAATTTCTTTAGTTTATTTTTTATTTTAAGGGCATAAAACTTGCTACCTACATTGCATAATATTGCACGCTAAAAAATCCTGGCCAAGTGCGAGTCGGATTCGCGCACGAATTATCTAGTAGACAACAGTAGAGAGTTTTTAGTTTTAAATATGAAAAAATCATTGTGTTAAAGGAAATTTTGAAGGAGAGAGTGAAGTGTGCATCTGGATTGAGAGCCCATTTTTTGAACACTTGCGAAACGAAATAAGACTTAAAGGGAAATTAGTTAAAAATAGTAAAAATTCAAAGCAAAGGGCCAAAAATTTCTTAAACGTGAATTAAAAGTGTTACGGACAAATAACTTGGGCCCTCAATCCAGACGCGTGCATAAAGTGGCATAGCCTCAATCTCAGTAAGTACTATCGCTGTTTTAATTATTTTTATTTCAGAATTCAGTTAAGAATTTCATACACATTTTAATAAATTCCTAAACTTGTAGAACATGACATTACAGATTTATAGCGGTATATCTAGGGCCCTCACTTCATTATTGTCTGAACCGAGGAATCTGCAAAATATGAATTTATCTGATGAAATATATTATTATAACTATTACAAATTTTACTTAGATACCTCTGAGAATTAGTTAAAAAGAAATAACGACTCAAACGTTATTTGTTAAGAAATAAATGAAAATTCAATGTGACCAAAATGTCTGATCTGAGAGCCCAATATTTTTAGCTTTATTGACTAGGCATAACGTCATATATTAACGCAATGTCGAATAAGAATTTTAACTATTTCTTAATTAAATTGTAACACATCATCCGTTCTTCTAAATGCCATTTTTTATGAGAAAAAATAATTTCAACTTTCCCTAAGAAAAAAATTTGTAGTGTGACCATTCATCATAGTATACGTGTACATTTTGAAAAGCGCAATCTATGGATCACTATAGCACCAGAGACGTCGTTATACGCAAATGAAATGAAATCATTGTACATAATGAATAAAACACGATCGGAACACACGATTTGAGGTTATGTTTTATTTTTCTGAAACATTACCATGGCATTGACTGGAGACACTGAACACCAGAGTATCCACAGCTGAACCAGCGCATCCGTCCGAACCTACAATCCACTCCGCTCACCTGCTCCAGCCATCCTCATGGGCTCTCAATCCAGATGCACACGAGAGCGAACACATATAATAATATTATTTAATTAAACGGAGGTTAACGGATCTGTACCGAATAGGGACTGTAGGTGAAGGTAAAATGCGATAAAAAAATGTCAACGGAAAAGTTGTTTACTACGGCTAACTAGTCTGAATATCATTTATTTTCTTGTCGAAGTCACTATTGTGGAGCCCCCTCTTTTGTGGAGGCGACAGGGCTGTAGCCCCGGTTGCCCACTTAATCCGGTCCTGGTAGACCAATAGAAATACGTAGAAACCAGTAGTGGACACTACTGGTTTCTACGTATTTCGACGGCGACATGCCGTCTGCTGCTGCCGCATGTGGTCGGCTACGAACTCATACCTTAAGCCTTTGACTGCCACGGAACTAGACACAATAGAATTATATTGTTTGGGGGTCACCGGTGACTACCATGGCGCTTAATGTGTAAAACGTGCTTACAGCGACCTATTTAAAATTTCAGTTTATTAGAAGTGTCACAGAACCTAATTTTATTTGAAGAATATTCCTGCTTTTCTTGTAAAAGCAGCCCATAAAGTTTTAATCAAAGCTGTACTTAAATAAGTAAAGCAAATTAAAAAACCTCTACTGCAATTTTTTGTGGTTATTTCTTCCTGTCGAAACTATCCAACTAAATAGCTATGCTTCAGAGTATCTAACTCTATATCTCAAGTTGCCTCATTGTTCAGTAACTTAACACCTTTATATAAACAATATTAAGCTAGGTAATTATTTGAGCAGCACTAGCCGATAATGGCGTCGCTTCCGGTGCGGCGGCCATTAGTGGCCATTTCCTGGCAACTTCCGATGCTGGTGGCGCCGCGCTGTGGCGTTCATTGTCATCCACTGAAGGCGATAAATGCTTGCTTACTATTTTTCGTATTATAATAAACGATGATGAAGATGATACAATTTGTTCAAAGAGATCGAGAGAGTCTCTTTTGTATAGCCTGTTTAAAATTTAGTGAATAGAACCAGATCGGTACCTATTATTATTATTATGCATTAAAATACAATAAAACACATACTTTCGCGATATCTATTTACATTAAAACAAATGTAATGTAAAAACGATCGAAAGGTGGTCTTTTTTTACTTTTTACTTGAGTCTTTTGAGATCTTAATCTCATGACCTTACATAGATATACCTACCTTAAGAAATACATACCTTCAAGTACTTACATAACGACTGCGTGTACACACGGCAGTACGTCAGACTACCCCACTTTGCCCTCGAGACCGCCTCTATTCCCTACGTAATAAAAGCTGTTTTTGTAGTTCACATGGGTAACCTGACGTGCTGCCGACTGGACCTACTATCTACATGAAGGTAGATATTGCCGACAACTCGTCAATAAACACAGCAGCCATGCAGTTGTAATATGAGCTAATTTGGCAACGAAAATTAAGTCTGATGCACTACCAGCCGTCAAATTTTATAAATATGTTCAACCAAACTAATTCGTGGACGGTTTTGTACACCGCTAAGTGGCGGAAACGGAACTGCAAAGTCACCTGACTCCCTAATGGCTACTGGAAATGAAACTCTTGACAATCACAGGATGAGGGGCGAAATGATTCGCCAGTAGGTAAGAGACTACTCACAAATAGTGTAATAGTGTGGCATAATATCTGTGGTGTTGTGTAGTTAGACACAGACACGAAATAAGGTGTCAGGGTTAGGAAAATAGACAGAATTGCGGGTCCAAATCCCGCAAATCGTACAAATGCTCGTGCTCATCAAATATTTTCCCCAAATGTTTGATGAGCACGAGCATTTGTACCTGAGTCATGAATGTTTACAAACGTATATAAGTATGCCTATCTGTAATCCTAGTCGCCATAGCGCAAGCTCAGGCTTAGTTTGGGGCTAGGTTATTGTTGTGTTTTTGAAACAATTTAATTATTTATCTGACATTCCTTCACTCTCATAATTCGGTGAGACGGCAATCCGCCATGAACGTAGACTAATTCTGGCGCAAGACCACTGGCTTAACTTGCTTTTCGAGGCACAGGGGTTTTAACACCACTGACTCCGGAGCTGTCTGAGTTATTTTAAGACAAAAAAAAACAACACTTTTGGCCCGACCTGGGATTCAAACCCGGGACCTCGTGGATAGTACCCAGCGTGCTGTTTACTAGACCAAGGAGGCAGTCATTGTCACTAAAATTACAATGTTATAAGTAAATGACTGCATACAGATGCACTGATACTGATTTTAAGCATGAAAAATATAACAGGATCAGCACCCTTGTGTATCTTGCTTGACCACTGGCTGTTGTATCGATTTTCGCTGTTATCCCGAGCCGTTTCGAAATTTAAAAACAAAAAGCAAAATGTCCGCCGGCGGGACGCAATCGCCCGACGGATCGCCTGCAGCCCACCGGAATTTTAAGCAGACACACGCCGATATTTTTACTATATTACTGGGGTGCATGTCAAACTTAACAGCTAACTCATTTTGAACGCAGGCAAAGATTGGAGATAGCTCGTCTTATGTACTTTACCATTGACATAAAATCATTCAGTCTCCTGTATCGCGGGACGTGGAGAGAGAGTTCTTCTTTTTCAACAAACAGGGGACCATCAGATTTCGCCGTGTAAATGCTGCAGTGAACGTGACATTGGCGGAACAATGAGACCAAAACATAAATTAAAAAAAACTGTTTATCACATCTTATTTACAACATATTGCTGAGGCTTACCTTTAAGTAATCATCAGATACTTGTATTGTATTAGCCTAAGGTGGTGAACTTACGTTCACTTGCTATAAAGAAGGAGAAAAAGACCGATGTTAGGTCAAGACAACGTCTTCACCTGTGTTCGCCGGCGCGCCACTTCTGCCCAGCTACCATCGATTGGCTTTATGGTCTGGTGTGCTTAAGTAAAGTCAGCCTATTAGATCCCACTGCTGGGAAAAAGCCTCACCTCAACTATGAGGAGGTACAAGCCATACTCCACCACGCGGGCTCAGTGCGGATTGGTGGAGGGTGTATATGTCGCAGGGATATTATAAAATCTGTGATATTATAATTTCACTAGTGACATTATAATTAATCGTTTGCATTACTTACAATTTAACTGGCTAGTTTCAGTGCCATTATTATTTCACTAGACCGATACAGTGACATTGTAAGGCAGTGATATTTTAACAATAACACTGGTTTAAGAAAGCCGTTAGATTATCAAAGCGATCGCTGATTGGTCTATTTTCTTTACCAACTGAACTACAAGTATCTATTGAACACCAAATGCTCACGATCACTCATTTTGAAGATATTGACTAGAATGATCAACTAAATACCTCATAAAAAGACCAAAAATATGTAATGAACTGATATTTAAAAAAGCACGCTCCAATGTTTATAAATGTGTATTGCGACTGATTAACTTAATTGACCATCAGAACACGCGGGGCTCCACAAACTCAACTCATAATAAAGCTAGATTTATTATAATATCACTATTGCAGCCCAGTGGAAGTACAATATCACTGAAAAGAGCCCGTTAAATAATACGAACCAGTCGTCATTGACAATAATCAGTGTAATTATATAATATCACGTCTTTGACAAAATCCCTGCGACATACATAAGGCAAGTGACAAACCTTACTGCCAGAAGTTATCAAGCCGCCCTAGGGCCTCTGACTAGGCTTAACGACTAATAAGCCAGTTATTAGCCGGGACCAACTGCTTAACGTGCCTTCCGAAGCACGGAGATGCTTGTCATGGACGTCACTAAAATGGTCGGAATGGTCACCCATCCAATCACGACCGCGCCGTGGGTTGCTTAACTTTGGTATCACTACCAAAGCGCTGCCGCCACAGCGAGCTGTGCAACAGTGTGCTTAAGACAGATTGTGAATTATATCTCTATTAATTATAATAACGAGCTCTCAGGAAATATTATTGTCTTTATTTTTCAAATTCTTAATGAACGAAAGCACAGAATAAGTACTAGTACTCCAAGACTACGCACCGAAGCACGAGGTCATCGACAGAGAAAACAATTATTGCCTTATAGATTAAAGTCAATAAAATATAAGATACTCGTACCTACATTAAAACAAAAAATATATAAAAAATATGTTTCATCTCGTTCTTTCACTAAGCCTTAACTTTCATGGCAGAGCCTGGCGGTTCTTGCTGGCTTGTCAAGCCCCTTGTTCGGCTGATTTGTGGGGAATCATTCATAAACACTTTTGAGTAAACCGCCGCGGCGTGACGCGACACGTACGCGATACGCGTTGAAAATATAACAGCATACTTGCCCGCCTTAATTTTACTCTAAATTATTTATTTATATCAAAGAACTATAATTATTCATGCGTAATCCGCCCGGCAAATGTCTGGCACGAGAGCTGACAAGCTCGGTAATTTTACTCGATTATTTTAATCTGATAAACTGCCGTACTCACAGACGTCAATTAAAGTTAATCCTTCGTTAAGTATCATGCCGTCCCTTTCTACTTATATCATTGACAAAGAAAGAGACAGAACAAACTTAATTAAATAATAAATTTAATTGACGTCTCTGAGTGCGGCAGTAAGTAGGATATTAAAATAATAGAAATACTTTTTTATGATTGCCTATCTAAAGCACTTATAACATCATCCTGTTTGTAGCATCCTAACAAGGAACCTAATTAGGAAATAGGATGATGTAATCGAAGTAAACTAAGTAAGATGTAAGAAACGCCCTTCAGTCCCGCGTAAGCGAAGGTGGTCAGTGGCTGTCACCACGGGTTGGTGGTGGTTGTATTTGTATATCACCAATATCGTTTGATAGACGTTTTTTTAAAGAATTGATTTACGTGTGCGGCTACTTCATATAAAAAGTAGGTAGGTATTCAAAACAATGTAAACAGCTTGTCGCCAGCCACACCGGTGGCTGTGATCAGTGGACCATCTGCGCGGTTCCTAATATAGCTAATAGGGAATTAACGACAGAAAGGTGACATGACATGACACGCACTGGAGCTATTTCCATTCAAAATACCCGTCTCATTAACTGTCAAAGTGGTCTAATTCTAGTATCTTTACATAAGTACTAGTATAGCCTAGCATTAATAACTTGTATTAAATCGATCGTGGTATTTAACGCGTACTCGACTAGCGAGGACTACACTTCGTAAAGAGCCTTTGAAAAGCAGTAACCCCAAATTTTTTTACCTTGGTAAAATTTTAAAAAATGTTTTGTCACAAGTTACTTTAACTAACGATGGACAAACAAAAAATTAAACCTAGTTATCTTCAACCGAGGTTGGTAATGACAAGTCATTTACTCCTCACCCCACAGTTTAAGCTTGCTCAATGACTTTAAATGAGCAGAACCACAAAATGCGAAAATGGCGCTGGCCGCTTTACCATTATATTGATTTCGACGCCATTAAAACGAACCGGAAATTAAAAAGAAATAAAAACATATTGCTTTCCCGCGCGCTCCGGACTTCACCCAATTTGTACACGTTCTGTTTTCGAACACAGCGCCAATTCGTTTTTGAAACGAACTTATGCACAGTTTCTTCATCCTCTGGATTGCACTTTATTGCCATAATAATACAGTATGTTATCGATAATCATCACTTCCTACAAGACTGCTTTTTAAAAACGTGGCAGTTATGTAGGATATAGGGTAGGTAGATTTTATTTGGCATGCCATTATTGTCAGCGTGATATGATTATTATATTATCGGGCGATAAACGGGCATAAAAAAGATATATCGGCGGGGCAATCTTCTCAGTGGGATTATGACGATATTACACTGTTTCGTGTGGATTTATCGAGGATATGTCTGATAATTAGATTTCTGAAAGAAGTGGGGCCGTTAAGAGTTTAGTTGTACTACTTGTACATTAATCGGAAAAACATGTGTCTATTAAATGCTACTTATGTAGGTAGTTGTAGGAAGAACCAACGTTGGTACTTTTTATAGTCGGCAAGCACATACCTACGCAGCAGATATCAAGTTTCAAAGTATGTCCACCACATTTCACAGGTGCATTTTCCAAAACTTTTTACATTGGTCCTTGAAGACGTATTTAAAAGTTGGATTGGTCCGACAAAGGCCTTACCTACCATCTTAGGTGCACGTCTAACTAATTTAAGATATGCAGACGACATAGTTCTGTTTGCAATATCGTCAGGCGACCTACAAATTATGATCCAGGAACTGATGGAGGCATCCATGGCTATAGGCTTGGAGATAAATCTCGACAAGACCAATATGTGACCTCGGAAAGTGACTACCTGACAAAGATAACCGTAGAAAGCACAGAAATAGAACGTGTCAACAAGTACGTGCTGGGACAGGAAATAAAAATTAGGAAGCAGAACCAAACCAATGAGATAGGCCGACGAGTGCGACTTGGATGGGCAGCCTACTCCAAACTCAGTTTTGTGTTTCGCATGAATCTGTCGCAACAGCAGAAAGCTCAGATTTTCGACCAATGCATTCTACCGGTACCACAGATTATATAATAGTTACTACTGACTTATGGAGCGGAAACTTAGGTTACGACCAAATAGGTTCTAGAAAATCTTAAAGTAACGCAAAGACCTCTACAACAATGAAAAATGATTGGAGTAACTATAAGAGACAAAAGAACCAATAAATGTCTAAGACAACAAAGTGACTGTCGTGGTCGAGAGAGTAGCCAGACTGAAGTGGGAGTGGGCTGGTCATTTTGCAAGGAAGGAAAATTCCTGGGTAAGGGAAGTCATAACATGGAGACCATATGGATACAATAGACCAAGGAGAAGACCCCAAATGAGATGGAAAGACGGCTTAAAGAGATAGCTGGTAGCAACTGGATCCTAACTGCCCAAAACATGGATAAATGGAGAGAGTTAAAGAAGGCCTACACCAAGCGATTGGTAGATCGTGGTTGCAGAGGAAGAAGATTCTCTGTTTCTTCCTCAGAAGTTTATTTCACTAAATGTACTAAATTGTAAGTAAGTAGCTACGTAGGTACACTATTCTGGAACTGCTAATGTTTGATGAATCCAATGGTCGTAGACATTACAGCGAGTTGAAGCGAAAGCTATAAGCTCGCGCAAGTAACGCAGTTTTCCATACTTGTGTAACTAAAAACTGCAAACTAAGCTGTGATTATGAAAAAACTACGAAAGCTTTGCGAGCTCCCGAAACTCTGCAACCCGTATACTTCTAAGTAACTTTTATACCAGTTGTAGCTGGAAAAGCTTATGAGTTTATTTATTAATAAAACTCTTATCACAGGATCACTTTCAGCCTCCAATATACGTTCTAATCTTAAAAGCTTGTCAAATAATAGATCAAAGGCACAATCAATAGATAGCCGATATTGTCAAATGAATTGTATGGGCGGCAAATCATCGAAAGAGCTACATACGAAATACATTAGGTGATAAGAGCTACTAATGGATTTCAAATATTTGCTTAGCGGCTTCAATTTGATCGTAAATACTTGTTCCCATGTTATCAGGCTGATGTGAATTATTTTTATCGACCTAATGGATGGTGCGAATATTAGCTTTTTTTCTGTAGCTCAGCTTTCAAACTTCTTTGTTCTACGATTACGGTTATTAATCTTTGCATTGTTATCTGTTTCAGGCCGTTTTTAGTTACAAAAAAATCTTAATTATAGAAACTAGACTACTACTAGAATATCGTCCCCGTTGTGTCAAAATTAAATAACTAACATAACTAAAGTTCCGAGATAATAATAATATTTATTTCTCACTATTTCAGTTTTGTGTTTTTTTTTTTCAAAAAATTGGCAATAACTTTCCAAGGTGAAGAAAATTTCCTGTCGCGATTTTGATATGTTATAAAGCCGCTTTAACTAATATTTAATTTAGTTAAAGTGGCAGTCTGTCATAATGCTACTTTCTAATATGTTAAATACAAAAATAAAAAAGTTATTGTTTAGTTTTGCCACAAACGTATTTTACTACAAAATTGTAGTTATCAAGCTTTTGTATGTCACTTAGCAAGTTTTGCCACAACCAAGAAATAACTAATACGAATATTTCCAGTGAATAAACAAACATATTTAATTTTGATATCCTTTTACTGGCATAAATTTTGATGTTATTCATTTTATTGTACTATGCAATTTTAGTGAAAAAAATCTGTAATAGAAGAGGTGTCAAGCGATAAAATTGTTCCCTCCGTGGTAAAATCATGAATTTTTCACCATGAATTAGTTTGAGGGCATTCTGCCTTAAAACAATCATTTTCAGATGTGGAGGGAAGTCAGATTCGATTCAGGGCGGCGCCCCTAAATCGAATCTAACTCGGTGTGGGGGGTAAATTATTTTTTGCTGATCAGTAATTGCTACTAGAGACTGTGTGGTGTCGCTTTCGCATAAAACAGACACTAGAAATTCATTTTTGCTATACAATCTTTTCAGTAAAAAACTGTTTTTTAACCAAAATTCTTCTTCTTGAAATTTTACTTCAAAGAAAAAAATTCTCGTTTTTTTAAAATTAAGTCGCCATATCTTTCTAAAGTCATTAACTAATTGAATTTTAATAAATACTGTATGAAAGTATGTTTAATTTAGTTTATAAAAATATACACTTGTTGGATACTTGCTATGCAATAACAATTACAAAAAAATCATTTCAATCAATCACAAACAACATTAGAGCAGTGCAGAGGAAAAAGTACTTAAATATTACGATAAAGGTATGACTATAATTTAGATTTATTTTTTTTTGCTTGGAACCTTTTAAGTTCTTAATTGACATGGCAAGAGCTTAATACGTTGGAGCAGTGATGCTGTTGTCGGCGGTATATTTGTAATGGCCTATTTTATCCTCACGTTGTGTTTTTAAAACTGCAAACCGCGTTTATCTTCATGGAAAGATGTACCCCAAGCCGTATCACACCCAGTAAATCCGTGAAATATTGGCTGGCAGATACTGCGTTTAGATAAACTCATATACGCCTTAGCATTGTATCGGAAGCTTGACCCGACACCAACAGCAAGTCATAATTATCTAGTAGCAACACTCAAAAATATGTATATGCGAAACGTGTAAAATAGAAGTTCTTTGTTATACAGCATCTTCTGATTTGAGTTTCAGGATCACGACCTCATGTTTCCATGAGGTGACAGACTTTTTTTATAAGTAATGGGTAATCATCTTAGCAAAGATAAGGTCTACGGTGCAGCGAGCTTACCCAAGACTCCTGGGCCAGGAGAAGCCTATTTACACGCACCTTAAAGAGTTTCGGGTTATAGGAAAAACAAACGCAGGCAGGGCATTTCACTCCTTGACAGACCCTATGTTTTATTTTCAGATTCAGTGCAGGATTTGCTTAAAAGAGCTGTACAGACTGGTTGGTACAGACTGTCGCTTTTTTACATGATTTAAATCCCTCGAAATAAGAACTTGCTTTTGGTGCCGGTTTCAGCTTCTGATACATAATGTCGGTACGAATTAATGGCGGCAATGAGTTTGTATAAATGAAAGTACTGCCAATATTAACCGTGGTTCCGGACTAAACCAGTGTTTGAGGGTTTAAATTCCGCAAGGGATGTTCGTATGGCGAGCGCGAACATTGCACCTAAGTACATGGAGGTTGGAACAATTTATTTATTATTTTACGCATTTTCTAGGTGTGATACGATACTGTGTCCAATTTTGCAGGCAGGGATAAAAAGCTGCTTAGGATACATGAAAACTATGTATTGATATGCAAGATTTTTTAGGTAGCATTAATAATGAAATAAATAAATTAACCCCAATTTTTATTCTTCTAGTGCCCTCTAGCTTTGACTAGTTAAATCATTTTGTTTTTCTACTCACTACTAGATGGCGCTATAAAGACAAATAATTTAAAGAACGTAAGTATAAGTATTGTCAACAGATGTCGCTGAAATAGGTCATGGTATTGCAGTTCATTCACCGCCACCTTTACGTAGTCGTTCATTCATTTGTTTTTGTAACAACCAATCAAAGTTGTCCGTCTTGTACATGTACAACCAATCAACATAGAATCACATTCATTATACAAAAGTTGTGGAGCCGTTCTCACGCACGCCTGAATGAGACAAGTGTTTGTTGTTATTACACGTCGCGATATTTTTAACTAATTTGTAGTCAATTCATTATACGTCGTGTTCAAGACTTTTCATATTACAACATTGAATGACAATATCATTTTGTGATCAACCTTGTGTGTAAAGTGTGGCAAAAACCTACAACTTTCTCGTGTTATCAATTTCGCGCTGTTAAAAGTGAACGAATTGTTGAAAATGAGTTGAATAAACTTTATAGTGCAGTAAATGAGGCAGTATTTGTGGATGTTATTATAATAAGTTTCTAATATGACTACAGACAGATTTCACAAGTGAGTATTTGTGTAATGTTTTTAAATCGCATGTTGGGAATGGAATACCTAGATAAGATTACTTTCAATCTACTTTTCAATAACCATCATTGCCTGCTTAGCTTCCTCTTTGGTTCTCAGAACCTGTATTTTGCTTATAGACATGCATTTAGCTATTCTGCATGCCTACACGACTACACGTAGACGTTGTGGACACAAGGTAGTACCTACTCTCGCTAGGCACAACTTTGATTTGGCTTCTTTGTTGCTGAATTTAGAGCTATCGCAATAACAACCCCTATGCCAAAGCGTAAAGGCAAATCCTACCACCTTCTGCATTTACGTAAGAGCTGATTTGTAAAGGCAAGTAAGTGTAAATACAACTAACCTTTACGCATAAAATTCCCATAATGTATACTTCCGACAAGTTTTAAAACACACCTGATAGGTAGGTATTTCCTGACTGCGTCGGTACCTATAACCAATTTTTTACAACATCAATACCAGAGTAATAATTATCAGCTGCTCATTACGCTCTTCCGATGCATGCTTTCTTTTCTTTTAAACATCATGGGTAGGTGTTACCTCATAACACCATACCATACCATATTTCAAAACTTATCAAGGTGTAATAAAATAAGCCAAAAATATTGAGATTAATAATAAATTAAATTTTAACAATCACCCTCAATCTAATGACAAAAGCTTATGTTCATTCAATGTTAATTTTTTGATAACAGTTTCAAACTGGGATATGTTTTGGGCTCCTTTGATCAGCTGTCTCTTTCAACCGTTTCATCTCATAGGTAAATGATGCAGGTCGTATTTCGTTCCAAGCTCAGGACATAGCTACAAGGGCTTATGTCGGGGTCACTAAAACCTGCTACGTTCCTACTTCGCCAGATTCGTACAAATCTCCTGTTCCTGTTCAGTGTACTCAGGAGCTTACAAAACATCCCATCCACATGCATCAATATTCTGCACGATGATAAATCATTATCGTGTTATCAATATGTGGAGGTCATCTTAAAATAAAAATACTCTGTCATCATCATTATTCTCCGTGCTTCGGAAGGCACGTTAAGCAGTTAGTCCCGGCTTACCTATATCTGACGGTTTTAGTCGTTAAGCCTAGTCAGAGGCCCTAGGGCGGCTTGATAACATTTGAGGCGAGGCTTTTTCCCAGCAGGGGGATCTATACAGGCTGACTTTACATCATGATTATATGGCAGGCACCTCCCAAAACAAACTGTTTTCAAGTATGCGATGCCGCCCGCCTAGAACCTTGGGTATTCACTCTCAAATGAGAAGAATAAACAAAAGCCCTGAATCACAAATTTTTCTTCACCCCATTACTTAAAGGTGAATGTCCACTTAAGCGGTGTCATGCTTACCCGCATAACTAATACCATGGCTAATACCCATGTTTGGTTTTCCGCAAGCCACTCAGAGGCTGTTGAACCATTTAGACAGAGCGCCAACCGTGTCTCCTATTACGAACAATGCTAACAACAGGATTGGAAACCAATTACAATGTAATTTTTATTCTCTTGTCCACCCGAATTGAAAAGGTGGCTAAAATTGCCGGTGGACTTGGTACAGGTCGAGAGAAAGTGATCATTGTAGGGATTTTGCCAAAGGTTCTTCAGCCCAAAACATAGACCTTAACCTATAAAGGCCGAAAATAGAAACAGAGCTTCTATTGTAAAAGTTTCAATTTCGTACTTAACCGAACTTTGTTCAAAAAGTTTTCACTCAATTTGCCGCAACAGATAATGAAACTCTCTTAATCAAAACTAACTATCAACATGCTAAAGCATGAGGACTTTTTGCCAGAATGCGGGCTCCAAAAAATGTTTGGGACACCAATGACTCGGCTAAAAGGTACATTATGGTTGCACCTTTACGGTCGGCGATCAGGGTCAAAACACAGGGGTGAATGGTATATCCTGTCCCTTACTCCGCTAATAATATGGCCGATAATAAGTTGAACAGACTGGTGTTATCTACCCATCGATCGTCAGTTGCACGCATAAGGTTGCCGTGGATACCGATTCCATGTGCTAGTTCAATGACACGACCATAACTGACAAAACATACTCCCGAAAATTAGGTATAATACCTACGTCAACATTTTTGTGGTCATCCGTCACGGTTACACTATTGTTAAGAACTCCGTTCCTTTTTAGAAATGAAAACAGCTGGTTTTCTTTTCTTTTGACCACTTTCGTTTGATCGTTTACAAACTTGTATTAAAATCTTAATAAAAAATCCTTAGGTAGAATAAAATTGATGACACTGACTATAGTGCGTTTAGCTAGTCTCTTATCTTTTGGAGACAACAAAAGAAAGTAACTAGGAATAATAAGAAAGAAATAAATATAAATAATATCATAATATTTTGTAAACTTTAATCAATATCTTCGACATTATCTTCTGTGTGTCTGCGTGTGTCTTCCAATCTTCACAAAACTCATAATAAAAATATTCTCTAGAATGATGCTTAAATCATAGTCATGTTATCAATGGGATATATCATCATAATAACTAACTGCTTCTATCAAAATAGCTCGCCTATTACGTACAAACGGCCGCATGTCAGGCTACCCCACTTTAACTTCGAGACCGCCTTTATTCCATACGTAATAAAAGCTGTTTCCGTATTTCAAATGGGTAACCTGACCTGACTGAATGGGTATGCTGCCGTCCGTACATTTATTGCAGTTTTTTTTTTGCTGTAATACCCATTCGACCACCAAATCGATAATTCCGCAGTAATTCATAAAGGAACCGATAATACTTCTATAATCCACAATTGTTTTATAATAGCTTCATTACGATACAATATTTCGAAATTGTTGGTGAACTATGTATTTTTGTATTTGCAATACCTAGGTACCTCTATTAGTTACTTTCCTATTTTGAGGGATTCCAAAAGAAATTCGTACACTTACTATCTAACCTAGCCTCGCAATTGATTTGATATGACAGATTTATCGCTGATTCACAGAATAACAGATTTCTCTTTGACATTTTTCCAACATCGACCCGTCTGCTGGGTCACAAATTAGGTACCTAATAGTATTAGGTAGAGAAATTTGTATTGTAACCAACGGGTACGGCCAAATATGAGGTACCTGTCTGGTAAATAAAATAGAATACCAGGCTCTAAAACAAAAGAAAATGGTTTTGTTTCTCCCCAGGGCTGCCAAAGATGGTCTCCTGGAGGTGCTCCGAGAGGCGACGAGGAAGGAGTGCAACAACAAGGACGAATCCGGAATGACCCCCACCCTGTGGGCTGCATTCGAGGGGCACATAGAAGCGCTGCGACTTTTATGCGGGAGAGGGTAAGTATTTAATCCAATGAGGCAACTGGAATATGTTATTACGACCATAATTTGAACTTCCAAAAATTAAGCAATCTAAAGTGAAAAAGATGACGATCATGCCTTAAGAGAACCAAGAAGGTTCATTTTGCCAAAAAAGGTCGAAACTCGCTTTTGTTGTAGTGGGAACATACCTCACTTGCTTAATGTCCAGGCAGTCCCTCATGACCCGCCTATTATATCGTAGAGGCTACATAAAGCATTTCATCTGCGAAAAAAGGCCATTTAGCACTTAACAAAACAGTAGTACCCACCTACCTACCCCTTTCTGAGCACCAAATGGTGTTAATATCATATCGCTGCCATAAATGAAAGGGTGAGGGAATATTATCACTGACGTAATTTTTTATGAATAAAGTGTTATAGTTAAGTAGGTGTAATCGCGTCCGATAAAACTTATCTAGTATTATTTACCACTTCGTCTGCGTGTGGATCAGCATGTTTCACAAATTACTCATGAAATGTAGAATGTACAAAAACCTACCTTATTAATCTACCATACCATTTGCATTCCCACTCCAACGTCCAACACCAATGTTCAGTCAGATACACAATTGTTAATACTATTTGGCATGTAGAAAGAAGGCTTTATCTACAGATTCATCATAAGTGCCAACTCTGAAGTCCTCTCCCATATCCTACAGTATTTTTGGTCAAATTATGACTTCAAATAATATAACCTTATAAGGGCCGTTCGTATTGTAACGAATGCAGTCTCCTTGTCCATATCAGACACTGCAATTGCCTACAACGAAATTGTCTCATTTCCCAAACCTACACATCCACGTTACAGAAAATGACAATTAACAATCTTGTAGCAATACTAAACGCAAACAATAGCAGATCATGTTACTGTTACTTTCTCACATTGTTCCCGCCATACCGAGCAGTTCCGAGACCAAATGTACCGAACTTTGGTATTTTATAAATACGCCGTTTAATCCGTTTTTCATGCTGTTAGTGGCATGCTTTCACTTTTTGAATAACTTGAGCTAACGAGCCGCTAAGAGCTACGCTGTCAACTTACAAACAAAACAGATGAATGCAGTAGTGTTAGGGTACTCCATAGCTTCATACCCTGCCATCTGAATGCAAATTGGAATCTTTAAAACTGATAAATGGATCTTGAAGAAATTTGTTAAGCTTATAATTATTCCTAGGTGCCTACGGAAAGTCAAGTCCAGGAATCCAGGGTATAATTAATTTTGAATAATATCAATACGGCGACCCTTTTGGGTCAACGTTGCCTACTACTACTTATTCAGTAAAAAATTTGTTTTAAGATACGACGTAAATAACAATAACAACTACGATTCAAAATAAGAATGCCTACCTAATTAGATACTGGATTATGTCACTAGTCACTACTGTTCGTACTCCAAATGGGTACTCAAAAAAATATGCAGCCGCATTATGGCGCATTAAAGCAATTAGCGAGATACTCTGTTGCAATTATATTTGTCTTATTACCGGCCTACCGGCACATGGTTGTGGAAACGCATAATAATTTTTACTGCCTGTTAACAAGTGTTACTCAACAGAATGCCGAAGGTAGGTAGAAGAAGTAGATACTTCTTCTACCTACCTTCGAGTATGTTTCCCTCGTGCAGGCCTATCGCTATCGCAGTGATAGAACACAAGTAAATTCCAGTTCATTATGTGAGCATTCAGCATTTCCAATGCTTCAAGTATAAATGTAGGTACATTTATACTTCAAGTATAAATGTAGGTACTTATACACCTGAGCAGATTCATTTATTTAACTCGATGGCTTTCAAACTGACTTCTGCATGCCTGTCAGGCTACCAGCGAAATTGAAAGCTATCGATATTAGGATTGCAATTCCAAAGCAAAAAAAATCCATTTTTTTTAAATTATTTGTAAATTGTTTCTTGTTCACCGATCTCCGAATAAATGCTTTTTCTTTCTTTCTTTTTCTTTCAAAGCATGACTTTTGACTTGATTTTTCCTCAATTTTTTTAAAAAATATTATTTCTTTCCACACATTATTTCAATGCTTTTATAGCTTTCCTGGTGTGTCCCATCTGTCCACAAAGACCCTTAGGATGGTGTTGGAAAAGCCGCAAAAACGAGTCATGGTGGAGACGCACCTCTTTCTCGTTATAGCAGCGAAGCGGTCTGTTCTCGCCTCAGCAAACATACCTGAAGCACTGCATCTCCATGGCAGTTTCAACAACACCCTGCTGAAGGCGTTATTATATTGCATCGTAGGTCGCTATAGGCTCGCCGCGTATATAAATATGCTCTTAGTATATTTATCGTTGTTTATACAGGGGTGAGCCCGACAAAGCCGACTACTTCGGCAACACAGCCCTCCACCTGGCCGCAGCCAGAGGCCACAAAGAATGCGTCACCTTCCTCGTCAACTTCGGGGCCAACCCTTTCGCGATGGACGTAGACGGCCACACCTCCCAAGAGCTGGCTGCGATCAACGGCCGGGATGACATACTCCGATACCTGGACCAGGCCACGGCGAAGCTGGAGAATAATGACAAGTAAGTTCTTTTGGCCACACCCGAGATTAGGACCCTGCACACTGCATGCGAAGAGTTTGGCGGTCCACCTATACAGCAAATTATGTTTTGCATTATCGCCAACTGCTCTTCTATTAAACCATCTTACATCTGCCTTAAAGAAATAGTACCTATTTAGTTTTCATGTTTTTCCCTCCAGACATGGTTATTTTAAGTGCAGTACAGTATAGGTACATATATGATTCTTAAAATACAAGCTCATTTATTCGTTCAAAATAGTGCAGTACATCAGTGTCTCACTAAAAAATATTTTTTACTTATCTATTAACTATGACACATGTTTAAAGATATAGCTATCGGTCCTGTACCTTTACTGATGGCTAAGTTAAGGTACAAGCCCGATAGCTAGCTACCGCGAGGTGCAACCGCAGGCCGCACTGTACGATATTCATAGAAAGGAAACTGATCTCAGCTACACTACTGGTTTTTACATGAATATCGTATGCGGCTTACGGTTGCTTTATGCCTTCTTTACCTTACGTCTTTATTACAGAAAGAAAGCGAAAGCCCTCAAAGAAAAAGCAAGGAAAGACTACGAGAAGTACCACAAACAGTATCAGAAGCGGCAGAGTAAAGCAGAGCTGATGGCTGAGAAAGAGCTGAAAAAGTTGGCCAAAGAGTGGGAACAGGGTTATAATGAGGACATTTCTACTATGCCACACCGACCGAGCAACGTCTTGCTGGCATTGAAACAGAAGATGACTCGGTCTTCCAGTCAAGGTAAGATTTAAACTACGAAAACAGCTTTTATTACGTAGGGAATAGAGGCGGTCTTAAGGTCAACATGTATAGTCCGACTTGCGGCCGTGTTACTCACAAGATAGAAATACTAACATTCAAACAAACACACAACAAGCGTACACAGTTGCAGTACGAAAGCATTATACTTGTGTAGAAGTACCGATAGCTACTAAAGGTAGCCATAATATATTATATTCAATATATTTTTGATGGTGGTCCATCACGTTCAGTAAATCTTGGTTATTACAATGTCAGTAATAGAGAATATGCCAACTGAATCCAATCCTAAAATCCAGCCTAGATGCCAGACCAGACCAGCCAACCAGTATATTATTAATTTGGGCATTTTCGTTATAACCACCGCGTAGACTTTAATCCTGTTTTTAACGATGTTGTTTTACGGAGTAGACTTTATTCTCTGGATATCAACGCCAGACCCAATTGATGTATAGGCACATTAAAGTTATACTTGTGGCGATACTTAAACTACATACTTCCCTACCTATTCGCGACGCACTTTTAATCGCCGACTTTTTGCCTGAAATAACACCTAATCTAGATTTTACAATGCCGTTTAAAGATATCTGACTCAAATCTTATCTTTTACGAGTGTGTGCTGTGATAAATGTATTACCAATCATCATGTAATTACATTCCAATAAATATTAAAGTTCGTGACCACAAAAAATATGCATATGTTAAATGTTTCCTAGCAAATTTTTCTTGCACGCAAACAAAAGGTAATAATTTAAATTCAAATTTATTTATTTATTTGGCACGGATAATAATTGGATGCTTAGGTTATAGTAGGTACATTAAAGATCAAACCTGTGCCAAAAAGGTCCCTGCTCAGCATAAATCGTGACAGCACAAAGCATGTCACGATACTGATTTTCAGCAGGAACCTTTTCGGGCACTGTGTACACACATACCAAGAATTAATTAAAACAAAATAAAATAATAGGTGACAAAACAAATTCAATAATTATTAAACAAATCAAATTAAAAACATTTCATATTAATTTAAATAACAACATAGAATAATAATAACATAATATTAACAATTTAATGACAGATTTTAAATAATAATAAAGACTTAAATTTACCATTAACATTTAATTAGGGAACAAATAAATTCGTCCACCGAGAAGGCAAGAGCATTTGGAAAATTAAATTTAAAAATAATATTTAAAAAAGAAACAAAAAAAAAACAATATTAATCATAATACTCACTGGGGGAAGTAAGATTGTAACTATTATATAATCTGTGGTTCAACTATGGCAAGTATAATGTCTTTGACTATAATGAAATCCTATCTTACTTAACTCGGGAAGGTTGTAAAGGATTTGTTACTGAACTTAAAGTCAATGCTTAAAAACCTATGAGTACCTATTCACATTCAGTTTTCAATGTTTAAAAATATCGAGAGGCCTACAAACAGTTGTTTGTCATTTAGCCAATTATTTCCGCCAGAGCAGCTGTGGCAACTGATTTTAATAAGCATTTCACCCATAGACCTAATAATAATAATACAGTCGACCGCACCTTTCAACTTTTTACTAATACTTAATAATCAGCATTGCATCGTTACAACGTTGGAAACAAAGCATTATCAGTAGCGTTGTACAGGTACAACGCTACTGATAATGCTTTGTTAGTTAGTCGCCGAGTATTGGTCCTCAAAAATATAACGCCAGTGTCGACACGACAAGAAGAAGATTGCATCGTTTGTAATACTAGGTACGCATTCAGTACGTGCGCTACCGTACCATGTATTATTTTTTTTACCAAGTGTTTCTGTGACTAAATATATCGACATTACATTTTATTTAAAAAGCAATGATCATATCAAGCAATATAATACCAAAAAGTCTAATCTATATGACACCGCTTTATAACACTCTTCGAATCGCTTTGTCAAAAATGTAGTAGGTAGCTTATTCTGTTTTTTATTACGATCCACTATCAAGGGTTTGACAACCCTTGAATGCTACCTAGTGAAAGAACAGTTAGACACCTATACTCTTTTCAGTCTGTGTCCGGAGATAATACATGATCGCACTGATAGTGAATTTAAAAAGAGGTAGATGGGTCATCTCGTACTGCGCGGCGATTCAAATTTGATGCTCCGAGCACACGTTCTTTTCCGTGTCACATATCATATATGAATACAAAATTGTGCTTACACAATTTGAGTTTATCAATTTCCGCGCGCTGATGACCCATGTGCCTCGTTTTTTAAATGCACTAACAATGCATGATCGTCAATTTTTTTAAATTCCAGTAACGTTCTATTAGGTACACCCGGTACAAAGTAGCATTAGGGTTGACTCACACTTTGTGGCACTGTGCAATTTAGACTTAGGCAACTTTAGACTTAGCAGCCAAAGCCCCTGGTCAAGGGAGCTCAGTTTACCTCTATCACGGACTCTCGCTTTTCTACATTAACTACATTCATGAAGTAGATAAACACTATCATAAATTATTGTTTTTAAGTGATAAGCATTCACTTTGCAATCTAAAGATTAGATATTGCTATGCAAACAATGACCACCTGAGGCGGGAATTGAACCCCCGTATTCCTCGCATACCGGCCATACACTAACTATAGATAGTAAAGTTAGCCTATACAGATCCTACTGCTGGGCAAAGGCCTCACCTCAACTATGAGGAGGTACGAGCCATACCCACCGCGCGGGATCAGCGCGGATTAGTGGAGGGGTGTCTGAAAGGCATGTGACCAACCTTACTGTCATATGTTATTAAGCTGCCCTAGGGCCTCTGACTAGGCTTATCAACTGATATCAACAGATTTTAGCCGGGACCAACTGTTAACAACTAACTATGGGCAAACACTATCATTATTTGACGACCGTCTTGGTGTAGTCGTTCGCGCACCGGACTTTTGAACCAGGCGGTTGCGGGTTCGAATCCCGCAAGGGGCAACTGTTTGTGTGATGAGCACGAGCATTTGTACCTAAGTCATGGATGTTTATATGTATTTAAGTATTTCTTTCCGTTATCCTAGTCACCATAGCACAATCTCACGCTTAGTTTGGGGCTAGGTAATTGGTGTGTTTGTTGAAACAATTTCTTATTTATTTATTTATTTAAATGTAACGGGTCCTGTTTCACGTTTCTACAATATAATCGACAGGTAATCTTTTAACTGATGAGCAGCCACGGCCAACGTACAGCGCCTTGGTGGGAACAGTCAACTCAGGCGTCAGAGGCCGAGGGGCCGTCTACAAGAAAGCGCTCGCCAGCAAGCTGAAGAATGGCACGGTGGGCAGAACGGGGCCCAGTGACGATTTTAAGGTAAAACACCATTTCTGACTGATAAGTACGCACGTCAAACCCATAGTGCCTTGATGAGTACAGTCAACTCCGGCGTCACAGTCAGATGATCAATCTACAAGAAAGCGCCCGCTATCAAGCTGAACTGGACCCAGTGACGATTTTAAAGTACGGTCGCCATTACCTACCACAACGGATTAAGATGCCGCAGTGTTCAACTTGACGTGTTGACGTCTGTACAGTGGGCCACGTATTAACTTACCCAAATCTGTCCAAATATCTCAAATGATATTGAACTCAATGTCATCAACAAGGTTGAAATATGGTTGCGCAAATTTGACAGATCAGGGTAGGTATCCACCTACCCTGATCTGTCAAATTACAATACAAATCCTTGTAGCCCACTGTACATGCTTTAACCACCATAGACCGTTAGTAAGTAGTATTCTCTTCTTCTTCATAGTCGTATACCTCATGACTGAGGGTCACGTCGTGATCATTATGTGGAATGAAACACGCACAACGACTTTCTTGGTAGTTTAATGGACTTGTTTTCCGTTGTCTTCACCTTGTCACATACTAGCCAACAGCACTCAAACTCTAGTGTGTATGTACCCCCAGTATGTTTTTCGTTAGGCAGCGATATCTTTGAAGAGACTATACGAATGATATAGACCAGAGATCGACTCACGACCTCACAGATGTGTTCGGTGGTAAGTGGTATCCTATCGGTCATCTCTGCCTTTTTAGGTAATCTTTAATTGCGGCCCACCTACAGTAGCTAATGGACTGTTTTTTGCATAACAATTAGGAAACGATAATCAAGTCATGTTATCATATTATTTTACTTATTGCTTATCAATAACCTATCGAAGATTTTAGATCGATAGTCTACTAGGTATTTATGGGGTACTTATTACAATACCGAATTTTAAAATACCGAATTTCATAAGCCCTACGAACGGAAGGCCGAATTTTTATATGATCGAAAGCTCTAAATACCAAAAGTTTGAAATCCCGAAAATTCAAAATACCGAATCTTATAAGACCTATAATTGGAATGCCGAATACTAAAATGTCGAATTTTAAAATACTGACTGTTTATATGACCGAAAGTCAATATACCGACTGTTTATATGACCGAAAGTTAAATATACCGAAAAATTTAAAACCCGATGATTAAAAATACCGAATTTTACAAGACCTATGAACGAAACGCCAAAAAAATTGTATACCATTGAGATTGAGGTTCATTAAAAAAAACAAATTTTGATTGACCCCGACTCGCCGTGGTCCTTCGCCGTGGTACTGTAGTCTGCCCGATACTAGAGTGTAATTCAAAAGCCGGAGGCGCGGAGAGAGAGTAGCCATCGCCCGCTGTAGCGAATCTCAGGCTCCCGTGCGAGCTGGAGCGGCTGAGGCTGGTCGCCGAAGGTTACCAGCAAGCCGAAGCTGCGGAGGCGAGCGTGGGTGCCTGAGATTCGCTACGCTAGGGCGAAAGGGCTGCACTTCCCGCAGCGCCGGAGAAGAGCAAAACCTATGCATGCTGCTACATGCATGCCTGTTTGCTTGCATGCTGCATGCCTGCTTGCTACATGCATGCATGCCTGTTTGCTTGATTGCTTGCATGCTGCATGCCTGCTTGAATGCTTGCATGCTGCATGCCTGCTTGCATGCTGCATGCCTGCTTGCATGCTGCATGCCTGCTTGCTACATGCATGCCTGTTTAACTTCGGTATACTAACTGTAGGTATATTAATCTTCGGGATTTTAAACATTCGGGATATGAACCTTCGGTATTTCAAACTTTCGGGATATGAACCTTCGGTATTTCAAACTTTCGGGATTTTGAAATTCGGCATATTGAGCTTCGGTATATCGGATATAGGTATTTCATTCGTTCGGTATTTTGATTTTCGACGTTTCAAGCGTAGGTATTTCATTTGTAGGTATTATGAACTTTCGGTATTATAATACGTACCCGTATTTATGACAGTGATAATTTAAAGTCAAGATAGGTAAAAACGGCCGCATATCAGATTACCCCACTTTCACCTTAAGACCGTAATTCCCTACGTAACAAAAGCTGTTTTCGTAGTTCAAACGGGTAACCTGATGTGCTGCAACTGTATTCATTCAAAATTGTAAACTGATTCTGAATATTTTATTAGCTCGACAAATTTTCGCAAAATCAAACTATACTACGTGCAGCTTGGTTGTTTTCAAATTGCAACAGATTTAATAAAAGTAGCTTGCACTAAAGGTATTGTGGTAGTGGTTCGTCCATTCCTCTGACGGAGCAGCTGCCCTCTGGGCATGATCTACCCTGGCAACTTGGAACTCTTTAAATAGACTGCGGACACAAGTTGGCCGAAGCAAGGAGAATATGCACCGATGGGGTTACGCTGCGGACAGCGAATGTATGTGGGGTGTCTCTCCCCTGATAATGGCGCCTATACTATGTAAGGACCTGTGAGTACAACGCTACTGATAATGCTTTGTTAGTCGCTTAGGTCCTCAAAAATATAACGCCAGTGTCAACACGGAAAGTAGGAAAAGAAGTGGTAGTGGTAGGTTACCTACTCAAGTGCCAATAAATAGAAAGTTAAAAAAATACGAATATATAAATAAATTGTTTCAAGAAACACACCAATCACCTGGCCCCAAACCAAGCGTGAGCTTGTGCTTTAGCGACTAGGATAACGGATAGACATACTTATAAACATCCATGACTTAGGTACACATGCCAAATCCTGGATCATGGTCACACTCTGGGCCCTCGTGTGCGAGTGCACAACCGGGATAACGTTTGGATGATGATGATGACTTAGGTACAAATGTTCGTGTTCATCACACAAAGATTTGCCTCTTGCGAGATTTGAAACGACAACCTCTAGTTTCGTAGTCCATAGCGCGAACCTCTACACAAAGTCTTACTTACATTTGACTTAACTCCAGGTAGGAGAAATCGAGTCAACGGGACGACGATCGGTGACGTCGCTAAGCGGAGTGCGGCGCGACTCGGAGGTGATGTACGTGGGCACGTTCGGTGTCGGCCCGCAGCAGCGAGCCGCCGTCGCCGACGTGTTCGCCGAACCCGAGCAGCGAGGCAAGCCGCCACTAGCCAGGTAAACGACTAGTTAGTTTAGACGATTTTTCCGCACTTTTCGCCTCTTAATTCGGTATGTAAAGTATAAAACAACTTAAGTTAATTTAACAACCATTTAAAGATTTCATGCCCATAATTACTATACAGTTACTTATACCACCAATTGAAAGATGGGGCTTATTTTTACGAAAATACAGAGTATAATTTATCCTTCATAAGCCCTCTAAACGCACCGAAAACCGACATATGACGTTACTATTTGCATGTGTGAGAGTTTCCAATCGAGAAAAAGACAAACCTAATTATTAAGTAGGATCTTAGTTAGGATGCTACAAATAGTATAGTGTAATAAGTGCTTAATTTTGACCAGAGATAGAGGGAAGTAACATCGCGCATACATGACACGACAAGTCTAAGTATTGCGCGAGAAAAGCGATTGATTGATTGTTCTATGTTCTAGGTCGGCCAGCCAGCCAGACTTCACAGCGCCTTCTGGCGAAGACAGTGGCATTGGTCAAGAGGTGCTACTGCAAGAACCAGCTAGCATATTTGACAGACCTGGCTTTGGCAGTGTAGCTTTTAGGTGAGTGTACCACACGTGACATGTTTCATGAAGCAATCGCACAATTTTATTGCAAAACAATAAGCTGGTAAAAATTGCCCATTTACATAAATTATAAGAATTAGATATTATTTGGTTCACGTTAAGAGTAACGTGTATTACTATATTTTTTAATGTAAAGCTCGCGACTTCGTCTACTAAATGAATCATACTCCCATCGCGTTCTGTCCAGTAGTAATCATGACCTCCTAATAATGTTCTTCTAGCCGAATTTCGACTACAGTAGCCAATCTCAACAGAGATTAGCCGATTTAGTCTATGTCGATTGTGGTATATTAACGATATTAATTTTGTAAAATTACAATGTTTTTAAAAATGCTGTGTGTGAGTATACTGCATTGGTTTGAAGTAATTGTTGTTTATTTTACAGTTTAATAGTTTTTATAATATTAAATACTTATAATAATGTAATTGGCGATGAATAGTTGGAGAATTCTAATCGTAATACACGTAGAAATAGCAATATTGTATTCTAAAATATGTTAGTCATCACTAAAAACACTTAAAAAAACACGAAGAAAAATACCTATTTCATTTCATTACTTCGCCTTCCTACCCTGAAACGATGCTCACAGTTCTCTCCTACTTGTAAATAGATCAACTTAACGTGTACGACTATTTCCTTATCATCCAGGCGTTCAATAACAGCGACCCTGAGCGCCCTGCCCGCCGGCGCGGGGGGTGTAGGTGGTGCGGGGGGCGCGGGCGAGGACCTGTCCATCGGGTCGGCGGGGTCGCTCGCCGCCAGGCACGCGTACCAACCCACAGAGTGGAACTCTGCGCATTCAGGTATGTGCCACTACGGCCGTGTCTGAGTGATCTTTTGATCTGATTCGCAGTTATAGGATTATCCTTCATTTTTGGACACCATGTATATACTGGACAACATCACATACATTGCTCAGATCCCAACGTAAGTAGCTTAAGCACTTGTATTTTGGAAATCTGAAACAACGGTGGTATCAGAACACCCAGACCCGAGACAATATAGAAAATGGGAATTTCTTTATTTACCCGACCGGGGATCGAAACCGGGACCTCAGAGATGGCGACGACTCCTTGCAAACCTGTGTGCGAGCCACTTCGCTACGGAGGCCGTCAAAATATTTGAACTTTAACTCCTCTGTTTAGGGTTGAAAATCCAAATTGTATTGTATTTTTTCTTCTCCACTCTAATCTCCTAGCCCTAACTAACTAAAAAAAAACCTTTTCCAGAAAGCTCAACAATAACCTCTGACGAAGAAGCCGAAACGGAAGAATCGGCTTACGCATCCCTCGAGCGGTTCCTGACCGCCTGGGGCCTTTCCCAGTACGTCCAGAAGTTCAAGGACGAACAGATAGACCTCGACGCCCTTATGCTGCTCACAGAGAGCGACATGAAGTCGTTGGGCCTTCCTCTAGGACCATACAGGAAGCTGGTCACCGCAGTCCAGGAAAGGAAGCAGGCTCTGTCCCACCCAGGGCCCATGATCGACACCCCTATTTAAGGCAAAGTTTTACCATTATTTATGTAGTAGTAGTAGGTAGTTTGTGTGTTTTATTTGTAAGGGGATAGTCATATCTATACAGTGAATATAAAGTACCTTGAATGGATAATTGGTACTTTTAAAAAGGACCAATTTTGTAAAATTATCTTTGTTTAAAATAGTGAAAATCAATCAGCCTGTGTAGTATAATAAAATATAATTTTGTAGTCTCCGACTTCCTTAAGGCAGGGTGAGTTACGACATAATCCTCCTATTTTATCGTTTTTTACCGTTTTTCATGAAATTCCCGTCATTATTAAAAATGTGTGCGTTTTTAAAGGACCATTTTTTATTAAATTGACTAGCTCTTAACTTCGTCTGCCAATTGGGAGGAAAACTGTTTATCTCGGCAGGGGTTGCATAATCGAATTTTATATGGCATTTAGTCAGCATCGTGTATTGATAGGTTAGTGAGACCTCTCTTTACTTCATACGAAATTTCAACAAATTACAACAGTCAAGCCAATGCGTCATCTGCTAACAGCTTTGCGTGTTTTTTTTTCATTCGTGTGAGAGCTTAAGAATGAAATGATTAAAAGTCCCTAATATTCAAGTTTTTTCACAATGCTGGATATCTTTTGTTGCAATTTTATGTCTGGGGCATTGCAACTAAGTCTATTTTTTATTTAATTTTAATAAACATTTATATTGATAAAAATAATAACTGTGCCTTATCATCTATAGTAATACTTACATATGCCAGGCAGGTGGCATATTTACCATAGAGTAATAAACATTCCGATTGAAATGTGATAATGTATAAGGAACATTCATTCCATCCATATAATACGTCCGATAACGCCATATTATTAACTAAATGATTTTGTACAAATACAATTAAAAGATATTATATTTTTTATAACTTTTCAATCCTCGTTTTGTTATTTAACCCCAAGTAACTGTGTCATTTTAAAAGGATGTATTAAATAAATACTCCAGGATGTTATTATTTTACAATTTTTATTTCAATTTTAAATACATTTCAAGTGAAAAATATTCTAAAAATCTTTAATATCGTATCCGATGAATTAAACTAAATTATTAATTTACAAAATTATTGGTTCAGTACCTTGACAATCTGACTAAAATATAATTATTAAATAGTATTTGAAAATTATAAAAATTCCTGTACTAAAAGTATCCATATAAAGTGGATCTTACTCGTCAGATTTAAAATGTTTAGGAGATAGCTAAACACATAGTTTTCGCTTAGTGCGCGAATAAGGTAATATTAATATAATATTGTATACGTACAACTTCAGTCCGACATTCGTACTTTAGCGTTGCTTTAAATATCTACAATAATTAATTACAAATTGTATGTAGTACATGTATTTTGTTAAATGTCATACTACGAAATTAATTAAAGTTACATTTGCAGATATGTGTAGGTATATTCTAATTTTAATACAATACAAGTGAGCATTTGTTCTTTTTACGTTACAAAAAGGCACAATATTCCAATATACATAGAATTTGTTCAACGTACCTACTATCATTCTTACATCACGTGACAAGTTGTTCGATACTCATCTAACAAAATATGATCCTATCACTAACGTTTGTTTGAATCGCATACACTTATGGCAGAGTCCACATCTACCCTTATACTTACACCTAAACTATAGGTATCCACGCATATCTGATAAGTACCTTGTTAAAATACTATTATTAACTAAAATTCAATAAAATTGTTGGGAAATGAAACATCACGCAGAAGTTTCTAAAGATCACGAGTCAGAGTTTCGTGGGCCGTGCTCGAAGGCGGTTATCGAGTCGTTCGAGGTTCGGGTCGTCGGATCGAATATCAAAACATAAATGTAAACCAATTGTAATCTCGAACTATTCGAATAACTCGTTCCGCAAAAAAAATGTGCCAATAAGTGAATAGATTTATCGTTTCAACCAGATTCGGGCAACCCATCTAAAAAGACAGTGTATGAATATTCTGAAATAACAGCGTAGAACACAACTTTGGAAAACAATGGGTTGTGGCGTCATACACTGCAACGGCATTCGATCGAAACTCGTAACCATTGATCGGATCCTGGATTCCGTAACACCCGCGCTCAGTACATGAACGCTAAATACAGATTGCTGTGTTTGGACGAGAACTTTTTCATCCGCTTCTTGAGTTTGAAGCGGTTGAGTCTGCAGCCGTCGTCGTGGTAGTACGTGTACTCCGGGTAGGGTATGTACGCGCCTGTGGCGGGGTCGATCGGGACCATGATCGGGAGGTCGGTCATGGAGACCGGTCGGTCGTACGACGAGGCGGAGTCGTAGCCCTTCTGCTCGGGCTCCGCGTACTGGGGGCTGCTACTCTCGAGCTGGTTCCCGATCTCGTGGCTCTGATTGCAGACCGGCACGCTTCGGCTCGTATCCGCGGATATGTTGGACCGCGAGCGGAGGATGGGGCGGGTAGACGAGAAGTCCGTGGAGTGCTGGAGGCTCTTGGATCGGGTCCGGAGCGTTTGTGGCGGAGTCTCGTCTATCCGGGAGAGCGTGTGCCGGCGCACGGGCCGGTAGACCTTGCGGTCGCCGAGGCGCGGCCGGGTGATCCTGCGGTGGGAGTTGTACGTGTCGAGGGAGGAGGGGGTGGGGGGTCGGTTACGCGCGGGTGCCTGCGGCGCGGGCGCGTTGGCGAAGTGCGCCGCCACGAGGTCCCTCATCTGGTCGCTGGCTCAGTAGTTGTAGGGCCCGTACTGGGACCCGTGGTAGTAGGGGCCGGGGTAGGCCTGCGGGGGCGGGTACCCGGCGTACGCGTACTGCTGCTTCTGGGGGTACACTGAAAGCGGAAGATTAGAGATTAGTTTGTTTGAAATGTTTAAGAATGCTGTTCATTTCACAATTCTTGTCTTTCAGATTTTTTTCAAGACTATTCTACCTATTTGATTCCATTCTTTATTTTATTCATTTTTTCCTAATAAAAAACTGCTATTATAAGCAAGTTAATTTCTTGATTATCTAGTCAGATGTTTATCATATTATTAATCGTTTCTTAAATTATTAAAGTTAATGGACATTACAAAATCCTTCCCATCATGCAATTCATAAAGCTCCCATTTCGAAAATATATTTACAAAAGAATATTCTTTGTTTTTTTTGTGTATTTCATGATCTTGTTATGACTTGTGTACAAAAAAAATACTCGCTAACTATTGAATAAATACAAATATGAGAAGCGCGTACCGGGCATGAGGTACTGCATGTTAAGCGCCTCTTCCCTCTCCCTCTCGCCGCGCAAGCAAATGGCGGCGGACGAGAACAAAATGGCGGACAGCAGTGCGAGCCCCACGCCGCACCACGCCACCATGTACGACCAGTCGTACCACACGCGAGCGTTATCACGCAATATCTGGTTTATACCGGTTATATACGAATTTATGTAAATTATGTGTTTGTGATTTGTTTATACAAATATGTGTGTATTGTTCAAATCAATCGGCCACGGTTTTTTTTAAGTTATAACAGGAGTAGTTATTTTTATCAAGGTAACGATTATCAAGTTTTCATATCATTTATGTACAGAAGAGAATTGTATTATAAAAGTATGTATATTTTATTTGTTTTGTAGAATAGTAGAGCACCATAGTATGTTAATATCGTCGTAAGCAGTTAGTATTGCGTTGGCATAAACCAGATATTAAGAAATAGCGCGTTATATAGTGCGTTAACCGGCCGCATCGTCGTCGTTAAACGCAGTAGCCAAGTTTCATAGAAACATGTAAAGAAAGAGAAAAGCATTTTGTTAGTTATTGTATAATTACATAAGTTTAATTTATATTTAATACAGTGATCGATTAATTCCTGCTCAAAATAAAATATTTGAAGAAAATAAAATAAATAGATATATCCGATGCTATAATTATTATGTCGACAATAATTAACAGGACTATGTAATATTTTGTACAATAAATTGAATTTTCAAGTCATTTAATTTGTGAAATTGCCTAACATTATAAAAAATGTATGTATACTTTTAATAATTAAAATAATAACTTTATATGATTAACAGTATATACTAAACATACTACATATATCGTACAAGAAAATAAACATAATAAACAAAATAATCATGTACCTATTCAAAACACCATTGATATCCTAGGGATGACAGAGTAAAAAATGTACAAAAGAACCTAAAACCTGGAACAAAACATCGCCGAAACCAAGCGTTAATCCAGCAAATGCTCCACAAAATGGCCGCCATCCCAAAATGGTTGCCGCAAGATGGCCGCCGCTAACCTGGCATTATGTACTGCACGTTATTCTGCTGCTCGCGCTGTTTCTCCTTGCTGAGGCACACGGCAGCCGAGAAGAACATCACGGAACTCCCGAGGGAGACTCCGACGGCGAGCCACGCCAGGATGTATGACCAGTCGTACCAGATTGAAGAGTTGTTTTTAAGCACCTGCCGTATGGCGGCGGAATTAGTTATCATCACAGAAACACAGTCCAGACTAAACCAAACCTAGGTATTTATTTAATAATATAAGTATCGTAGTATGTAAGTAGGTCCTGCGCCTGATCTCACTCCAGTCATGTCAGACGACTGTCTCACCCTCATCGCTATGAGAGTTAAGGAACAGATTGCATCTGTGAATGGCGCACACACTTGTGCACTATAATATCTCCTGCGGAGTTGGCTAATCTCTATTGAGATTGGCCGCTGTAGTCTAAGTGCGGCTAGGAGGGCATTATTATTATTGTATTAATCATCCATACTGTAGCTTCTATGCTAGATGTCTATTATTATTTATAGTCTTGATAATTAGAATTGGCCCAAATATAACGATAAATAATCAGTCCTTTATAAAGTACATTTGCATATTACAATAGTACTTGGTAAAGTACACACATTTTTTAAAATATATATTAGTATTATATTTTTAACATTTGTAGTTTAAGTTAAGGGAAGTTGTAGATAAAGAACTTACATTTGGCCATTGCTGGTAGTATTCCTCGCCCACGACCTTTTCTTTCTCGTAGAACTCCACCCCGTGCCACAGCGCCATCGCTCCCGCTGCTAAAAGACCTGCAATTTTCAATAAAAATATATCACTCACTACTACATTCATACTACATAACAGCTTTCTGTTTGAGAATCATAAAGATTACTGCCCACTACCGTACCCATACCATGACCAGGCCTGTGTATCTTCCCGCGTAAATAGCGCCGCGCGTAGGTACGTTACCTACGCGCGGCGACCCCTTGGTAAGGGACTAAACAAGTTGGGTGTCGCTAGCCGGCAGCGACACGTTCCCGCGTTTTATTCACCGGCGGTGCGCGACACTAGGTTGCTGGTTGGACGAGCGTAAATGAAGTCCTAGAAAGATGCGCTAGATGGCGTTAGTAGCTTCTTGTGGCAGTCAACCCTATCGCGTTGCGTGATAGTACGTCACTGACTATTCAGTGCCAGTTTAGTGTATTATGAATCATATTCCAGAGTTATAAGAAAGAAATTATCTTGCAATGTATTTCTGTAGGTGTCTACACGAAAATGTGTTTGA
Source organism: Pyrausta nigrata (assembly GCA_949316185.1). Lineage (NCBI taxonomy): Eukaryota > Metazoa > Arthropoda > Insecta > Lepidoptera > Crambidae > Pyrausta > Pyrausta nigrata. Next base: position 5,600,069 of record OX438943.1, read on the forward strand.
GTCAGAGGCGAACTGAATTACACCATTTCGTTAACAACATTGAGTAGATATTTCTTTGAATTTCATTGCAAAGTCATACTTCTGTACGGAGTACTTACTAGTACTTATTCTGTGCCATGACCATTCTAGGACTGTATAAGAATACACATTCGATTTTCAACCCTAACCAGAAGAGTTAAAGTTCAAAGTGCGTTGTTCGTTTTGACAGTGCCAGAATAGTGCATCAATGTACACCAAGCATATACATTTTGAACTTTAACGGTCGATAATAAAATGTGTACTTTTTATACGGTCCTAGTACAGTCAGGGTATGATACGGTGTTAGTGCTGCTGTTAGTGAATTTACATCATTTGAATTCCTGCTTTTATGACTCAAAAAGATGTTATAAATTTTTAGGTAATCAAAGAAAAACAGGCTCGGAAGCGTTGGGTAGCAGAGCTTTCAGCAGTCCACCTCACTGGACCCAAAAAGGCAATGAACTAAATAAGGGTTTGCTGTGGGAAAGAAAAGGGTCTACCCACATTGCCTCATTGGTTACAAGGCATCCCGATGCTATATCTATCCTTTTACTAGGGGGAAGACCAACCGCTATAACGTCTGCTGAATAGCGATGCTTCGTCGTACCGCTAAGCGGACTGAGAAACTATGCGCACGCTTTAGTGGGTAAACTTGGCCATTCGCCAAGGAAACCCACATAACCTGCTGCAATGCAAAGGGTTTTCCTCCGCCAAAAACGGGTTCTACTCACATGTGACTAGCATGAGTATCGCGGTGGCGGTGATGTTGCCAGGGCTACGCTTCCAACAACCCACCACGCCGGTCCAGAAGGCAATGAACAGGGACAGGAAGGCCACGATGAAAAGAGCCACCGTAGACCGCGCCATGTGCAACCTGGAACCAATTCAGATTTAAGATGTTAGAGATGATACGGTTATCATTGAATTTCAATGTTCTAGGCAGTCGTGGTCAATTAAGGTAAAGGCCAGGGGATCTCAATGTTCAAGATAGTCGTGGTTAATGCATATTTATTCTCTGTTTTTTTCTTTATCTCTGTGTTGTGTTGATCAGTTGCCCACAAGGCATCCGCTGAAAATCAGTTTTCGTGGCATGCCGTTGCACAGTTGCAATAATGCTGAGCGTTATATGAATAGTTGCTTAATCCCTGTCTTTGTAAACGTCGTGTGTTTGTGTGTGAATGTCGAAAAAATGTATTTTCTGTCTTTCTTTTAGATAAAGTCCAAAATTCTGGTCTCGATTCTAGAGGCATCTCTCTATTTCTAAAAGTGAATATAGCAAAAGTACAAGACTAGTTATCTCTTTCTGACTTTAACTTAATGACAAGAATCTAAGTAATTAAATTTTAGAAGTAGAGTATGCCTTTGGAATCGAGCTACCGATTCAGGTTTTTTAATAGAACCTGTCAAGTTTATTTTTACACATCACTTATCGCCCAGCAGGATGCGCCTACTTAGAGCTGGTAGGTAAGTTTAAAGAGTCTAATTTATCAAGGCTTTTGATACTTTGTTACTGTTTATGCTTAAGTTGGTAGGCTATCATTATCAGCCGTATAACTTCTACTGCTGAGCATAGGCCTCCATATATTTCCAAAGTGATCATATCCCGCTGCGTGACCTTAAGCTTTCTTTAAGGGCCAATGATTACCATATCAGTTGGGAGGTACACGTTTAGAAAACTCTAAACTTTGCCAGTTTTCCTACTCGAGAATTGGATAAACAATAAAACCAAACTCCAAATCGAGATAACAGTATCATTAACCGCGAGTGTGAACGGAGACAATGAATCAATTTATTTTGTATCGACGATTTAGCGACCATTGGCGGGTGACCTACTTGAGCCAATCGAGCACAAGGTCTAAGAACTCTTTGACAAATTTATTTCTGCTCTGGTAACAAATTTTTATTGATTTAGCACGTTGGCACCAGAGAAACACTTTCTATCGTATATATCGTGTTTTATCGAGCTGTAGGTGCATTCATAGGAGGCACTAGGCCGACATAGTACAAGATTCTTATTATGTAGGTGCATAGTCACTAGGGGTAGACGCTTTATGTACTAGGAATAACTACAAGTTTAGTCTCAGCTACTGATAATGCTTTGTTAGTCGCCGAGTATAGGTCCTCAAAAATATAACGCCAGTGTCGACTCGACAAGAAGAAGAAGTCTCAGCTCCTTATCTAGTAGCTGAATTTGACATCTAATTGGAATTATAAAAATGGTCTCAGTTATAGTTGTTCAAATCAATGTATGTTGTTAAAATGTTTTTAAAATGAAAGTGAATCGTTCGTTAGAAAACCTCTTTCCTTGTTATGTTTTATTCTAAAATAAACATGTGCAATGTTAAGTAAACGAGTTACAAATTAGGCCATTATCTTATCAATAGGTACCTCCTTACTGTGACTAATAGCAGGTAAAGTTATTTTCAGACATTGGTGCATGGCGTCGCACGGTGGATCCATTAATCATTTTTTTTTTAATTGAGGGTAGATGACTATTGTTTTTCGATTTAATAACTTGAAGGTATACTACATTACTTTTTGATAAACAAAGTGGTATTAGCCGTTTAGTATTGCTTCTGTGATCCGTCAAACATCAACCTATTTTGTTTTCCTTGTTGATTTATTGCGGATAACCAAAATTAGTTCCGACTTTGAAACACTATCTTTAAAAGAAGAAATACGAAGTTAATTTAAAAATCATGAGTGTTGATGAAGGTATGTAGTATTTAAATCATATAAATGTAACTCATTAAGGTGACTATTCACTTGGCCAAAAAATATATATGAAAATGACACAGTTTTAAAAAATCAATTTTGTTTATGTTTATTTTTACAATCGTGGGGGATTTGGCAACAACAGTTGTTGGTTTCTGATAACTCCTATAGTATTGTAGTATACAGATATGAGTTGAATAGTTCGTGCCAAATCCCCCATTGTGAATGGCAGGGCTTAGAAGTTAGGGGGTAGTGGTTTTACAATTTAATGCATAATGAATAGATAGATAGATACTTTTTATTGTTCACATAATAATACAGGAAACGCATTGTGATTTGCCAAATTTAGGCGGTCTTATCGTTATTAACGATCTCTTCCAGACAAACTTCAGTGTTGAGTTTTAATTATTATTTAACTTTTGACTGAACCATAGCTCTTTTTTTTTTGTTTATTCTTTCTTAGGAGTAACAGACTACCAAATAAAAAGTAGAGAAATGTGTGAAAGAATGTTTTCACTCCAATTCAAGAAATTAGAAAGCAAGTTTTTAAAATTAGAAAAAAATGATTATTGCTGAAATCAACTGCCCTGCTTCAGATCGACCAGCACTTAAAGAAACCCTGAAATATTTTTTTAAACAGTTTAAGGCTAAGTGGTTGTCGTCGAATAGGAACAAAATAAAATTCTTTTAAAATAATTCGTCATGGTTAGATAGACTGTGCATTTTTTTAAAAAATTGTTAAGAATAAAGTCAGTCCAGGAAGGCCAGTGAAGAAAGCAAAACGACAAGTAATCCAGTAACTTTTCTGAACGCGAATTCAAAAAAGTTACTGGATTACTTGTCGATTTGCCCAAAGCTGGGTATGGAAATACAAACGTTGGAAATTCAGCCAGAAGTTTTTTTTTTCCAACCCCGAACAATCTTCTTAAATAACAGGCGTAAACCAAGAGTTGATTACGAGGTTTAGTATAATTTTAAAGATATTAGCCAGTGGGCACAAATAAATGTTGAATTATTTAAAAGTTACTGTACTGAGACTGCTTATTTGTATGCCCGCCTGTAGTCTTGGTATAATATGCCCACAACTGTTCATAAAGTGTTGATATACAGCCCTATTATAATATCCAATGCTATAATGCCAATAGGTCATTTGAGTGAAGGGGCTCTTGAGGCGAGAAATAAAGATTTTAAAAAGTTCAAAGAATTCAACGCACGCAAAACCTTAAGAAAAGACACCATTACGGACGTTTTTAATTGGTTTTTAATATCATCGGACCCAGTCATTTTCTGCTCAAGAGTTGTGAGAAAATATAAAACTGTACTTCCAAGTGAGGTTTTGGCAATGATTTTACCCGGATAAACGATCCGTAGACCGTTTATACATGTTGTAATTATTATTAAAATAAAGTATAAATCAAAATGAATTTTCTTTATTATTTACGAGTATAAGGACTATTTTTAAATTAAATGTCCTTGAAATGGAATAATTTGGCCATAAAACATCTAAACAAATTAGTTTCAGTCAGTAAAATGTAGCTAAATAATATTGGCCAAACGCTCCATAGTACAGAATCCACCGTGCGTCGTTGTAACTTTCTATATTTTACGTATTTAGTTTTTCGAATTGCGAATTTTTAGTATTAAGTGTGTTATGAATACCTTCGTGGAAGTAATTTATCGTGTGGATACGTTTCTGACTTCATATTACATTATTTTACATATCAATCATTGGTGCAATATTTTACGATTAATTCAAAAGTATATCAAATGGGCAAAATAATTAACTAATTTAAAATAAGGTTGTTATCTTTAAAAACTTGCAGTTCCTGTGAAACCTGCACATTGCCAGTTAATTTGGCAACAAATATCAATTATTGCACCATTGACGTTGGCAACATAATGCATGTAGATATCGACAAATTGATGCAGTAGGTTCATTCCCTATACGTAATTTTTATCTGCACCAGATTTGCCTTGGTGCCTTGAGAGTGCCATTTTTTTATATCTATATATTTTATTATCTGTGATATCTATATAGTGTATCTACTTTTTTGTCAATATTTAAATACTTTACCCAAGGCCTGCCTTCACATTTGGACTAAATTCTATTCGCATTACGTCCTATACCAGACATTTGGGTCTAGTCTAGATCAGAGACGAAAAGATCGGCCATTATGAGAATATAAACTTACTGTTCATACGTCTATTGCGTTAACCAACTTTTTGCGGATTTTGTAACAAAACCAGTCTTTTGTTTTTGCTTATTACTTTGTGTTCGTAATCGCTACTATACCTCTACAATAGTTGATCTACTGATATAACTAGACTTTTTGCAAGGAGGAGAATCAAAAAGAACCGTATGGATCAAAGTGGATGAAAAATTATTTTCTTACCAGAGTTTACTGATATGTTATGGATAGAACTGTTTCCAGTTATAAATGGTGTGTTTCTTCTTCCACAACCATCATTACATTACATAACTGGCCGGTGGTCGCGGCTCATCATAGGATTACTGTTTTACCGCTAAACGGAAGCTACCACTAGGTACCTACTATGCTCAGAGCAACAAACTAGGACACATTAGTGCCCCTGTGGAACGCCATCATGACAACATATCTAACAATTTAACAAAGGAACACTCAAGACTCTTGTTTGAGTCCAAATATTAAAGATAATATAATAATGCATTTATAAGTTCACACGTTTTTTGGGAAACTCGAACGAAACTAAATAACTAGGTATTTAACCTCTGTCAAACAATGAAGGTAACCTCGCCAATAAACTCGAGACAAGTATTTCATGTTTTCTTTTATTTCATAAAGTTTAAATAGTGCAGTTAACAAAGAAGGATGAACATCGGGTGGATTCCATTTCATGCGATTACTGTGTGGTATGTACTTTCATCCTGCAGGCTCTTTCCTAGCCCTACTAATAAATAATAATGACCTCCTAGCCGAATTTCGACTACGGCGGCCTATCTCAACAGAGATTAGCCAACTGCGCGGGACATATTATAGTGCACAAGTGTGTGCGCAATACACAGGTGCACTATCTGTTCCTTCACTCTCATTATTCGGTGAGACGGCAGTCCGACATGACCGTAGAGAGATCAGGCGCAGGACCAACGGCTTAACGTGCTTTCCGAGGCATGGGGGTGTTAACACCACCAACTGCCTGACTCCGCAGCTGTGTCTGAGTAATTTCAAGACAGAAAAACCCAAACACTCTCGGCCCCACCCGGGATTTGAACCCGGGACCTCGTGGATAGTACCCAGCGTGCTGACCACTAGACCAACGAAGCAGTAACTAGCCCTACTAATCAGGGTATGAATTAAAGAAACTAAAGCTTTGCAATTTACCTGTTCATCGCGTCATCTGACAAGCCCTTGGTCTCGTTATTCTCATCAGGGATGAAGTAGTCCACATTGCTGCAGTGCGTCTCCACCGGAGATAGGTAGATCTCGACTGGAAACAAAAATAGCAGTGAGTAATTAGTGATTGTTAATATAATCCTGATTGTTAATGGAAAAACTAAATTGCAGGACTAAAGAGACAAGAAAGCTACAGACACAGAATAAATAAAGCTGTATTCTTGAAGATACATAGGTATATTATTATTAATATTATAAATTGTTTCAACAAACACACCAATTAGGTACCTAGCCCAAAACTAAGCTAAACTAACTATGTAACTATATATACATGGCATATCAAGATATGCCAATACCACTTCAAGAAGTGGTTTTCCTTTTATATCATATAAGAACACAAATAACATTAGATAAAGAATTAAAATATCGAATATACCTCTGAAGTCATTTTTAGGTCAATGGAGTACAAAAATGTAAGTAGTTATTGGAATTTCTATATGTATGTATGTTTTTCCTTGTTAGACTCGAAATCAGCTTGATGCTCATACATAGGTACAGAGTGACCTTCCTTCACCATACTGTATAGTAAAAATAAGAGGTCACGATTACTGGACAAAAAGGGTAGGTACTGAGTAATTTTGCATCAGCGAGTCTAACTCTACGCAGACGAAGTCGCGGGCAACCACTAGTATGATAAGAACTTTGACCTTGAAACTGCTTCTATTCATTTTAAGTCATGGACTAGGATAACGGATAGACAAACTTATTGTATGTCTATCCGTTATCCTAGTCGCCATAGCACAAGCTTACGCTTAGTTTGGGGCTAGTAATTGGTGTGTTTGTTAAAACAATTCATTTATTTATTTATTCCCTACGTCTTAAAAGCTGTTTTAGTAGTTCAAAAGGGTAATCTACCGTGCTGCCGACTGTACTTAGATGCGCAAAACGACTGCCAAAGTTCACGGCTACGGACGTAACCAACATCAGAAATCAATGTCGACATTATAACCACACACTTTGAGCAGCATTGTACTACCATATCATAACTACTCGCTGACTAGACAGAGAATGTTGAATAGATTTCGTAAGATGCACGCCGCTTAGTAAAGGCAAGCCCCATGAAATCAGATAGTAGTAATAAGTAAGGTATGTAACCAACAGTAATAGATATTAGACACAAACTTACGACGGAGGGAAAACATTGTGAGGAAACCTGCACATTCAGGCGACTGAATGTGTTACCATGATCCATACTGGTCAGGTGCCCCTGTTAACAGGGTCAAGAAGGTCAGATGACAGGCGCTCCACTGTAATTACCTGATCTGTTATATCTTGGATCATCGTCCAAAGGGGACCCTAGGCCCTCGCGTGCGAGTACACAATCTGGATAACTCTAGGATGATGATGAAAAACTTACGATGGTTCTTCAAAAAGGTAAAAGTAGACGATGTATGATGAGATATGTACCTAACTAGTTCACGATGCATGGGTGAGCAATTCATAATACGTAACACAAAACAATGCCTGGGCGTCTACACTAAAAGCCGATATTACGTATTTTCAACTCCTGCCGTCCTACAGACTGAAGTCCGAAGCGTGAGCGTCAGACGTCGTGGGTCAAAAACTTCTGACAGATTAGATAGAATAGAGCCTATAATAGCCAAAGAAATTACAATCGGACCACACATTCCGTCACACGAATCAACGCTAAACACTAAGGCCTCACTTAACCCTCCATTAAACCAAGACCCCATTAGGCCTTAATGGCCCGCCTGATCCCACGTTATTTGTAACAGAGGTCCTATTCTGGAAAATTTTATCCGCATTTTCGGGTCTAGTCATTGCGCTCGCTCGCACTTGCATGTTGGCTCGAGTAACAGGGATGGCATGTATCGAAAACACAGACACGTTTCACGGAGTTAAGCCCTAGAATAGTCGAAGCGATGAACCAGGAAGACCACAACAATAGCCCGGAGATGCAATTCGCCTATTGTTCTACAACAGATGCAAGCGCTGGACAAATTGTAATTACTGATAAATTGCAACAAAAATAATAATGTCATTTGTTTTTTGAGAAGTTATTTTGGCATCATCGACTGGCTGTGCTATGATAGAGGCTCTTTCTCTCCTTCAGTTATTAACAATTAAAGCGAAAGTATGGTATGATCTGACGTTTGTGACAAGTCTACAAGACTTACGAAAACTTGCTTGCAGATAATAATGCTATGAAGAACCGCGTTCACCAAATTTTCACTTTGATTCAGTATTTTTAACTTATGGATTTGTCTCTTTTATCTTAGTAATTTTATCTTGAAGAAAGTCTAGTAACGGTCATCATAACAACCTACTGCAGACAATGAGTACATCCCAAAAACCTAGTTTTGTCTAAGTAGTCACTTAATCTATAGATAATTATAAGATAATGCAAAAATTACACATATTGTGTGTAACCTGTCCTCCGTTCTCACAGCGGAGGAGTCCCATTCACTTAGTGCCATAATTGTTCTTGCCTCTCTATCTGACTTACCACTATTAGGTAGTAACGAAAGTGACAGGTATTACTAAGACAATTGCTACGCGAAACGACCGAGATTCGATTTCACTTGAAAAAACCTTTGGCAGAAATAACGCGAGTATCATGAGAATGTATGGAACTATTAAAAAGCAATAACAAGTATTATTACTTTATGGTGGAAATAAAAATAAGCGTTACACGAAGGTGTATAATCTTAATGAACGGAAAATCGGTCAAAAAGAAAAAACGGTGACACGCTAGAAGTTTTGACCGATTTTCCGTTCGCTTCGAAAGAAAATCTTAGTGATTGCTTGAAAATTTTAGTGAATTTCTTAGATTTTCTCAAGTAACACCAACTAGAAAATGTAAAAGATTCACTAAAATTTTCAAGCAATCACTAAGATTTTCTTTCGACCTGGATGCAATTTTTCAGCGATATTCGTTTGTGCCAACTTGTCAAAATGTCAAACTATGCAGAAGTCACGTGATGTTTTGATATCTTAAGCCAGTAAGCTGGTTAGAATTTTAACATATTTTTTGGACACATCCATGTTCTAAGCGTGCATAGATGTGCGTCAGCTCTCTAGCACTGATAGACTGCGAAAATGACTGCGACGAAATATCTAAATGACGTATTGGCGATACTAGCTGTTGTGGGTTTTGCCATTTGGCCCCGAAATCACAAAAAGGATTGCAAACAATGTGTTTAGTGATCGTTAAAAGCTCATTTAAAATCTGCCATTAAGGCAAGGTACATTACGGTAACATTTTTTATATGATACGTTTAACAATTTAGGATTTTATCCATCAAATACGTTGGAAGAATTCTGCAAAATGGTTGTTCTTTTTGCATTTTTCGCATTACCACTTTTACCTGGAATCATATGTGAAGTTAAAAAGACCTCTGATAATTATGTGAGTGAATCTTGTACTCGTATTTTGAGATTTTAAGAACTTCATCATTTCGAATAGAATTTGTCGTCAATAAATCCTAAAACGTTGTCATGTTTTCCAACAAAAAAAGTTGTAAACGTCTTAACACAAATGTTTTCGATACTGTTTGTAGAGAAACTTTTGAAAATTCGGTTAACCAATAAATTATTTTATGTAAAGGTAGGTATTGCTAATGATGAACATATTTTAAGGGATTATACAGGGCGGAGTGGACAGAGTTCGCTCTATGTCGCGGGCCAAAATCTAAGAATATCTCTGAAGTGGCAGCCTCGTTGGACAAGCGAAGTAATGGCCATTTTGTGCTCGAGCTTAACCTCACCTTCTCAAGGAAAATTGTTATTAACGAAGTTAGTATCTTCCTACCTATAATGGTTTTAATATGAATCTGCCATCACTTTCTGATTTCTTTTTACCACGCTTCTAAGCTAAAATTGTCTAAATCCAGATAATGCATTATTTTTGTTGGCCAACAATTTTGGAAGAGGCCTAAAATTTTATAAAAACTAAGTAAATTTTGGTCCTTTTATGAAATACGATGTATGAGTACATAACTATAGAACATGATTAACTCAGATTTTCTATCGGTGATAAATGTACGATCTTTGCTAACATTGATAAACTAGTAAGTATTGGAGATGTTTCTATGTGTTACATAAATTATTCGGCAGCTATGTAATTTACCTGAAGTTTTTTTATAGTTTAAAACAACCGTTTTTAATGCGGAGGGGGAGAAAAAGCGTAAATTATGGGAGTACAGAGCGACCGAGCCATGCCGGCATTTATTCATCTTCGCCGAGGTGGCGCGGAGAGAATTAGGCTCTGCCGATTGTCGCGTGAAAGAGGTACCTAATTTTATATACCTGCTATAATAGCAGGTATACTATTATATTATAAAACAAATGTGATTGATCGATTTTATATACATCGTGAGGAAACCTGCACATTCAGGCGACTGAATGTGGAACCATGATCCAATCTGGTCAGGTTCTCCATAAACAGGGACGCAGAGGTCAGATGGCAGTCCCTCCACTGTAATTACCAGATCTACCACATCCTGGATCATGGTCCAACGCGGACCCCGTATATTTTTTAAGATTTTTAATATTTTTCCAACCACCTTCTTATAGTATTTTTACCGCTGTTATAACACTTCAATAAATTTTATAAAAAAGCTATTTTCGAATTATTGACACATAGGTGACATGACATGGTGGAGACAAACATATCAAATTAACTGTCTCGTATTTATTTACGTGATCACGTGTTATATCATATCAGTGGCATAATTATTAATATACCTATTGTATATAAATTTACCGCCTTACTAGGTAAATATTTAAACAATACTATAAATTAGGCTTCTTCAACTCTGACAATCATCATCGAAACAAACAATCATCGTTTTTAGTCTTGATTATTTTTAGTCTTGACTATTTTTAGTCTTAAGTATTTACAAAATCTGTTTTAGTCTTAAGTTTTTTTTGTTTCAGGGTTTCTATGCCATGAAATATGATTTCACCCAGTTGGTACAAACCTTCTTTGGACCAAAATTTTACTATGGGAAATATTTTCTTCGCACTTTAGTTCTTACGAAGCTAGGAAATATAGCTTGCTTTGAACATTTTCTTTTTATCAGAAAGAAATAACGTAAAATATTATAAATAAGATTGTATTTTTTTGTATAAATAATACTAGTACCTATTCAACCTTTTCTACGAATTTCCAAGTGCATAACCAATTAACAGTGAATTAACTGTAGAAAAAATAAATAACTAGTTCCGTCATTCATAGGTACTTATTATTACGAGATTATAAAAAAACGGACCAAAGCACATCAAGCTAAGCTATTAGCTTTCCTGCACCTCTGGTGATCGCAGGAGGGTCGCGCACGAACTTGTCGGGACTATAACTGGTGTCGACGTAACTGGAAGCTGAGGTCTTACTCTGAATATGTCCACATTTTCGATTTCTGCTAGAGTCACTCAAGCCTACGTCCCAGGATGCGCAGAAAGATGTCTAACATCCTACCGTCGACGCCGTCATTTGAAGAATGCGTGCAAGCTGCAATGACAGCAGGCGTATTTTGTAATGTGATAGGCAAACGCGTCGTTGCAGCTTCGTGGACAGTTTCGGTTCCTACGCAAGATGAAAGCGACCGTAAAATGACGATAGCTCGCCAATGACGTATGTTTTATGTGGACAGTAAGCCCAAGGTCAAAAGTTTGAAACCTTTTACAGAATTTGTAGAAAATCTAATCGTAAATAAGTTATGGAAAACATCGGGTTTTCTTATATCTGTGTGGAGATGGAAGCCAAGGAACTACTTACAACACCAGACGCTTAATTCGAAATTAAAATAGCGATTTAACAATTATTAATTAAAAAGCCAGAAAATTAAGCTACTATCTGCTACTATGCGTTGCTGCTAAATGTTTCGCCATTCTTATAAGTGGGTAGCTCACTCCCTATATTCTAATTACGTCTAGGTATGTATGTCCTGATTGTTGCATACCTTGCCAACGTAGGCAGAACAATGCGTATCAGCTCCAAAAAATCAGTGCCTAATGAATATTCAAATTCAAATGGCCGACATTGTCATCACGTGTGTAGTGAACCTTACGCATTTTTCAGATTTCTATTACTGAAATACGTACACAAGCATGTCGGACTACCCCACTTTGACCTTGAAACCGCCTCTATTTCCTACGTAATAAGAGCTGTTTCCGTAGTTCAATAAGGTAACCTGACGTGCCGCAAACTGTACCTATATAATAATATATATTATTAATTCTTCTTCTCTTCTCTGATTATCAATTATCTCCTGGGATAACCTAACGTTTACTGGTTACGGTTTTAATGAGCCCAAGCTATAAGTAACTTCTGGCAATGCCTCCTATACTTACATCACTTTATTTATTTATTGTCAGAATCACTGCGATTTTTAATTACGCTAGGATTAGTGGCCATTTTAATAAAATAAAATAAAATTCCAATTGAAATGCTACTAAATGTAGCAACAAAGTAAATTCGAGTAGCCTTCAGCTGGAGTTATTTTTCATGAAAGAAACCAATTCCTGAGGAAATCGTTGAAAAAATACCTTTGGACACCCTTATCACACACCACCATTAAAACAAAAGAAAGTAGCCATAAACAATGAGCTTGCAATGAATTCAGAATGGAACCTCTGCCAAATATGTAAGGAATGCAAGCGGGTGACCCGGTGTGACATTTAGCTGGTCTGTGGGCGGCCTCAGAGAAAGTCGCGATTTGCGTCCTTGTTGGGCGCATAACCGGCGCAGGCGCAGGTGTGGTGCAATGACGGTTTAGGAATACTTAATAACAATAATAATACCTTGATACATTTGGCATCAGGTAATGTTAAGCTACGGCCAGACGATTCAAATTTCATATACAGCGCCTTTTCATTATCAATGCTAAGCCATTTTCGATGCGGTCGTGATTAGATGGGTGATCATCCTAACTTTGACTTCTATCAGTAACAACTTCTTTAAGAAACAACGATAGTCATAAATGCGACACATAAAGCTGTGACATAACATTCAAATGGACTCTAAGATATTATCATTTCCTTATTAGTCGGCATAATGAATGTCAAGAAATAAACGTCAGTGCAATTAAGTCCAGGCTAGTGTATACGAGTATATTCTTTGGTCCAGCCAATGTTTTTTAAATGATCACGGGGAAAGCAAATTAGCAGTGCATATTGAGGTATTATATGTGCTTTGGTCTGTCAATAGATTTATTTACCAAGGCACTCAACAAAAAAATGTACTATTCTTTTGTTTTGGCGTTAGTTTAGTTAAGTTAAATAAATCAATTGAAAAAATATATATAGACAAACTTAAACATACAAATCTCTATAATATAAGTGCCCAATAAAAGCGTACCTAAGTGAAATCCATACTAATTTTATAAATGCGAAAGTGTGTCTGTCTGTCTGTCTGTTACCTCTTGACGCGTAAACCACTGAACCGATTAGGATGAAATGGTAATGGTGAATGGTATGGAGACAGTTCGAGAACCTGAAAAGGACATAGGCTACATTTTGTCGCGATATAAAAACATTAAGGGTGTGAAATGGGGGATGAAAGTTTATATGGAAAATCCAACTCTTGCGGGCGAAGTCGCGGGGAACCACTAGTTATTATATAAGTTAAATATTTTACAGAACCTTTACTAAATACTCCATGGAAACAAGTTACATGTCTGATTATCTTAGCTAATTATTAAAAACAAAAACCTAACTGCAATAATTGAAATAGTCTTTTCTCCTGATACTGATTATTGCTAAAGTAAGAAGAAATAAAAATGTATGTAGCCTAATACGAGTATGTCACTATTATAATTCTGGCGAATTGCACGACACCTCATATGTCAAAAACTGTCTTCCCCTTTGACTGTAGGGCGTGCAAGGAAATGGACATCATAATACAAACCTACATTTGCTAGAAAACATGACCCCTTATTCTGACACAGTCGGGTGAAACGCTACCTAATGTAAGTAGTAGAAGATAAACTTACTGAGAATGCCTACTCATTTACTTTTTTGATGTATTTGCAAGGAAAAATTTGGTTTTTCAAACAAAACAACTCACTTTGAAAATGAAGACAAACACGAGCTTAACGAGTCGTGTAATGATAACTTAACAAGCTATTAACAATTCTAACATCAGCTAGTCGTAAACGTCAAAATATTTCGACCTAAACCGACTTCCTCGTCTTAAAAGCGAGTATTATTCTATATTCTCTGGACTTGCGCAAGAGTTGCATAAAGCGGTCCAAACAATACGAAATCACACGGAATCTTAATTCGTTCATACTTGAACCGGAATGAAAGGTTAGCAATTAATACACATGCATAACGGCCTGAAACTATGTGACCTCCTTATACAGGGTGCTTGCACTTTAATAAGAGAAGAATTTATTTTAAGTCAATAAAATCAAATTGAATTTCGCTCACAAAAATTAATCGGCTGTGCCATCCGGTGGGACTCGAACCCACGTCCCTTCGCTATCCGGGCGAGTGCTCTTACCAACTGAGCTACGAAGGACGTTAGTCAGCCGACGAATTTTTGTTAGTGTTTGCTACGCCAGTGAGCCAGAGTTAGTATTGTTTTAGTATTGATGCAATCGAGTTAGTATTGTATTAAGTATTGATGAAATCGAATCGAAAAATTCGTCGGCTGACTAACGTCCTCCGTAGCTCGGTTGGTAAGAGCACTCGCCCGGATAGCGAAGGGACGTGGGTTCGAGTCCCACCGAATGGCACAGTCGATTAATTTTTGTGAGCGAAATTCAATTTGATTTCGTAAAAACTTGCAAAATAATTGCTTAAGTTATAAAAAATATTTTTAAGTCGATAAATTAATCAAGGCCCAGGCTTATGACGCTTAGTTGCATTATCGAAAAGGTTTGCAAGGGCGGGCGATTCCAGTAACCTCTTCGTTACTGCACCTACGCGTCATTTTGCAGTGATTTGCACTAGCAAACATGTAAGTAAACTGCTATACTTTTTGTAAAGCTTTGCTATAATTTTGTAAATAACTCCATGTCCGATCACAATAATTAAGAAGGTATCACGACTTAATCTCGTAAATGAAGTAAGAGAAAACCCACTTAGCTAGCTAAGCCGCATGTTCCACTATTTCACTTTTACACGCTTTCGTATGTAGAATAACCCACTACAGCTAAACTGCTATAATTGGCGAACACCCAGCGACAGGAAAGAAAATACCTACGACGACAAGTGCATAAGGGCATGCTCACACCAACTAGATCAGAATTTTCGTGTAATAAGTGAGAATACTCCCGCGCCGTTGCGTTGGTGTACGCAGTATAACAACGAAGAGGTTTTAGCAACTGATGCTACTACCACAGAATAAGTACTAGTACTTTGTACAGAAGTATGACTTAGCAATTGTATTCAAAGAAATGTCTACTCAATGTCGTCAACAATATTGCGTAATTTAGTTCGCCTCAGAGTCAAGCACATTTTCGTGTAGACACCTACAAAAATCCATTGCAAGATAATTTCATACTTATTGCTCTGGAATATGATTCATAATACACTAAACCTATTTAGTGACGTAATATCACGCGACGCGATAGGGTTGACTGCTACGAGAAGCGTCTAACGCCATCTAGCGCCTCTTTCTAGTACTTTATTCATTCTCGTCCAGCCAGCAACGTAGCCGCGCGGCCGCCGGTGAATAAAACGCGCAAGCGTGTCGCTGGCCGGTAGCGACACGCAACTTGTTTTAGCCCCTAAGTAGGGGCGCCGCGCGTAGGTACGTTTTTACTACCTCCGCGGGGAGATACACAGGCCTGCTACTACTTGCGCGACACCAATCTTAGCAGTATAGAGAAAATGCGACATTCGTGGTATTGTCAACACGGTACCCCTTGAGGATCATAAGACCGCCGGCGGTCTCATAACAATTGATTTTCTATTGTGTCTGGAAACATGATCACTAAAGTAGGCACATGGAAGTGATTTATTTAATCAGAAATAATTTATTTTGTTTCCGCTAATCTTCTTTACTTCGGAACAATTATGAGCAGATAATTATTTATAATATACAAGTTCTTATAAGCTTACAGAATCTTGCGTAGGTACGGGTGGGTTTTTGGGCTTAGTAGTATTATTATTACACTTCACATTGCATTATTTATTGATATTCTACTAATATATAACACGCCAAGTGTAGACCTGCCCTTACATTCTCGTATTTCCACGGCTCACTTTTCCATCCAATTGGCTATGACTATGACCAGTTTCACTTTCTCGCGATTTCGAAATAGCACTTAGGGAGGAATTTAAATATTTTACAGTATTACTGATAGGCAATTGTTTATTATATTGATTTTAGAACAATTTTGCGGGAGAGAAACGGGGAAAGTTAGCAATACATTAAACTTGGTGTTAAACGTTCAACTTTTGTTGAGCGCGATACAATGAAAATTACTAATAATGATATGTTCTTATGTGGATTTAAGTTACTTGATCAATGTTAATTTATTTCTCAACAAGGATGTTTTAAACTGTGTTTTAAACATTATCTAAGTTAATTAAAATTTCTTATTATGACTCAGCTGCGTGATGTCAGTTCTAATTCGTATTTGATAGTAAAGTGTTTCTTAATTAGTAAATAACATGCAAACTACAGTTAGGTATTTAGGTAAATAAATTTCCTAGACATTTTTAGGTTTTACATTTTTCATCATGAGATTTCGACGTTGGTTCCTTCGAGTCTAAAAGGTTTTTGGATCATTGTTTTATTTATTTGTTTAAAATATCTTTGAATACCTACAAGGTACCTAACATAATCTTTCATTTAAAATTCGTGAAAAACTATTTTCGTATTCAGTAACGTGCCATTACCACCAAGCAAAATAAGTATGGCATAGGTGTCCCCCAGTGGTGTTTCCAGATAAGTACATTAAATTGAATATACTTAAAGAATCCGCATGGCACATGCAAATGGTGTCGCAAATAGGTACATTGTCCAATAAAGCCAATTGCGTTAACTCGAGCCGAAGCGTCACGCTCACGCGTTCATTGATACGTAATAAGGTTAGCGTGATCGGCAGACGGACATGAAGACTGCATGTGTGGTGCAAGTGGTGAGAGATTTTATATGATCAAACCAAACATTTATCAAATAACAGTGCTAACTAACTTTCAGGAAGATGAATTTCATCAAGATTGATTCAGATCTTAGTGATTTGAGATTAGCTCAACAAAAAGAGGTTAGGTACACCAAGCTTTCATAAAAGAACAGAGGAATTGATTTTGATATAGCATCTCAAATTCTCAACTGGTATTATTTTTATTTAAGTAATCGAACAAAAAATGTGTTACAGACAAAGAACATGTAAAAGTTACCTACAATTTGAAACGATTGATTTGAGAGACAAGAATCTCAAGAAGTACTTTAATTAATGAAACATTTAATTAATTAATTAACGAGATTTATTTAATTTATTAGAGAAAAGTTCCTGTATAAAGGATATTAGAGAGTTATTCCTATAGAGGATATTAGAGAAAGATTACTATACAAAACACTAAAAAAATATTAACCAAGTTTGTATAAAAGAAAGATAGGCAATGACTTCATTGTATTCGGCTTACCGTAGATAAGTCGAAAGGTTATGGATAGGAAAGCATCGGTGCTCTAATCACTCTTCCGCAACTGGATGCAAGAAGAACAATGAACAATAGCATTGATCCGAGCTGGATATATCTAAGCTAGACAAAGTCTGGAACGTTTATTGTAGCTAGCTAACTAACTGATTTTTCTACATAGTTGTGCTTTAGATCCGAAAATATGTAAACTGACATTTTTAAATGCCCTTTCTCTAAAACCTGGCCACCTTATCTTAGCTGCCTGATTCTCAGCTGATCTTCGAAACCTTAAAACGACTGGTTACAATTCTTCATACTATTGGCTAACTGAAAAGAATCCTACTCATAACGCAATTAAAATCAATATATATTAAAATGACGAATTCTGACATGTTCCTTTTCCAGAAAACTATGTGATAATCTCTGTAGCTCTTCCTACCTGTAAGTATCCTGCATCTTCCTTTAAGCCTTAAGTTCACCAATACATGTTTATTTTTGAATCAGCAGCATAACTTGACATACTTTATATTAGAATTCTGACAAAGTAACAATAAACTGAGGTTCATCAGCTGTTTAAAAATTGGTAAAATTGGTGAACTCGTGTCTAAGTTACGCAATACTTGATCGCGGAAGTAAATTCAATGTCATTAGGACATCATATTTAATGTATGTGTAGTGCTACGCCATCTTCCATTTTACGCCAAGCGTCAAAGCATGCGCGGTCAAGCAACGGTATTGGATGCGCATTCTGAATAAAGGTAAACGCGCTCTAGAGCCCATCTGATGCGGACGAATCGGAAGAATTGTATAAATTCACACAAAAACAACTCACACCTAAACTTCGTGATAAGGGCGTGGCTTGATGTGCATACGTTGCTCCATACGATTTCATCACTGACCTCTAAAGTACAAGTACGCTGGACGGCATACAGTCAACCTAAAAATGAAGCCATCGCCATTTTGGCGTTGACGTCTGTAGTGAGTGTGTGGTGTGGTGACCGTCCACGGAACTAATGAAAGTTGACATAAACATATGCAAGTTACTCTATTTTAGTTCCCTAGAAACTCGGTGGGGGCGCTTTGATTCGGCACAAAAACTATCTGTCATTTCTTAGAGAATGTTTAATCCAGCGTACTTGTAATATGGAGGTACATGGTCGCCCGCCTCGGATCGGCTCCGGTGTGCGTCCACCTTAAGCGACTGCTGTTTACTATGTTGTGTTGTACTGCTATGATTGAGCCAATTATGGTGTTGCTCCGGTAAATAATCCGACAAACACTTCTTATTGAGCGATCCAACCCGATTATCACAGTTTCCGATGAATGATGATGTGCTAAGTGGTTGGTTGGTGAATCTACATTTACGTTATTTGCATTTATCATACAACTGTCGTAGTGCAAAATGGATAGATACTTTCATGATTAATGCAGTGTTTGATATGTTTGGTGTATGTTTTTAAACCATTTTACCATTATATGAACCACCTAACGACCGCGACCCGTCCACCGGCTTTGCACGTATGCAATATATATGTATTATACATAAATAATAAACCTTCCTCCTAAATCACTATCTATCTTACAGTAGTAGTGCGTAGAGCGGCAGCGATTTTGTTATACAGGGTGTCCGAAAACTTGACGTTAACCCAAAACCGAGTGAATAGGCAAGTCATGCATGCTGGTTGTCAGAAAAATAAAAATAAACTTGTAGCAATGTTCACTTTTTCCAACTTCAAAAAAAGTTTAAAAAAAGTACAAAAAAAGTTAGAAGAAGTAGAGATGTGTGGCAACAGGAGTGAAAAGACTGTCAGAGGGTCTGATTTTTTAAATTTTCTTTTAATGCCTATAATAATTGTAAATACATGCAATTAAGATATTTTTTCTTATTTTTCTGACAACCGGCTTTTTCACCCGGTTTTTCGGGTTGACGTCGAGTTTTGGAACAGCCTGTATACTAATATATGTAAAGAAGATATAAAGTAGCTTTAAGGGTAAATTAGCATCATTATCATCTCTTCCTTTGGCACATAAGTATATAAGGAACTTTTTTCAATAATGATAATGTAAATTGTATAGTAATCTTTAAATATCGAGGCTAACAGGCAGGCATGGGCTAGCATTTAGTTTACGCATGTGTAAACAAATTATTGCTACTTTAATGTGCAATCTTGCTAATCGTTGTCAGGTATATGACAATGTATAAACAATTTACTTACATAAATTTGTAATGTTGCCTATTTACATGATATTACCCGTGTGCTACAAGCAAGCGCCTACGCATTTTGTTATTTGTATCTTATTAGATGTGTAAGAGTTGTGTTGTATCTAGCCAGTTTGATGGACGGATAGCATTTTGTCAACCAATTTTTGCATTTAAATTAGCGCATTTGAATTCAATTTGAAATTTTGTGGTAGATTCACGTACGTTTCTAATGTACCTACTGTAACATAATTATCTTCGTATCATTGTTCGACTGCTAAAGAAAAAAAATGTGCATTTTTCCAAAGTTTTTAGCTTAAATCAGGTATTCTCATAGGTACCACTGATGCTAATTTTAGACAAATGAGATAATCTAAAAGTAAGTGACTTTTTTCCTCTGAGGTGTGTACGCAGTATCTATTGCGTAATCTATGATCACTTAAGGGGAAAACAGCTTCTGAATTTTCCAATATATTTGCGTACCTTCACTCTCGCTAGTCGCAGAAAGTATTTTACTTTCTATTGACATTACTTTAGTGGATTGGTGGCACTGTTTACATAACACGCCTTTGTCACTTCCAGTCACAATAGGTAAACATGATTACAAGCTATCATTCTATTTAATTTATGGTTTGAAAACAAAGAGAACAATTTAAGATTACGTGGTTTTACATAGAAAGTAATTTTAACAGACAATCACTAACAGTAGTAATAGCGATGAAATATTTTTTGTTTAGGTATACTTTTAGGACGTATACTACATGTACGTAAAAAATAAAAGAATTCAAAACATCAAATAAATAAAGTTATCCAAATTCAATATTTTATACTTGCGTATATGAAAAAGACTAATCTTTCTAGTGCCGACTTTCTGAAAACGGGTGTTTATTTTTTATTTCTTTCAATCTTTTAAAAGTCTGACAATTGTTTAGGAATTAACGAATTTGATTTTTGTATATATTGTTATAAGTAAAAACAAACTTTACATCAAACAAGAACAAAACGTTACACATCTAGTTGTAGAAGCTTGTATTTTCATGGGAAAATGTGTCAATTACTTTAACAAATTACCGAAAAATATTGTAGAATTACCAATTAACAAATTCAAATCATTTATTAAGGATACCCTAATGACAAAAGGTTATTATAAAGTAGACGATTATTTGAATGATGTAAACGTGTGGACCAGCTCGCACTAGTACAATTTCTGTATTTAAACATTATTTTTAAAAGAGGCTTTGACAATAGTGACTGAGTTTCTTGCGCTGCTTCTTCTCAGCACTAGCCCACAATTTGTCCCGAAGCAGTGGTAGGGATTAAAAAATAATTTGTTGGGACGTGTATAAGTGCCCCCTGTGGGCCTACATACATAAATAAATGACTTTTTTGACTTTTTTACTTTTTGTAAATATTTCTGCTCATGTTTAGTTTTTGTATTAATTGTTTAATTTAAGTAAACTTTGTATTAATTATTTTTTATCGTATCAAAACCCAGCGGCGGTGCGTTCATTCTTAGCGAAGGTCCATCCATTTATTGACATATTTACTTCAATACACATAGTGCAATACACATAGGCAAATAAATCAGAGTTAACAATTCTACCGAAGAAAGCTGTTAGAAATAAGAAAAAAATACCGTCATTTCTTGAATGATAGTTTCATCCATCATGAGCAATTTTGATTTCATATTCCATACTTTGATTGTTTTTTACCTGACTGCGGCAAAACCCAGAGCGTTGTGTTTAACGTGTACGTATGTATTTTATTTGGACATGTCATTCTATCAAGCACATTTCATTATTGTACATACCTTCTATTGAAATGTAGGTATCTATGAACTGTATATTGCTAAGTGTCTGACTATCGACAAATATCTGAATGCGCTTTATATCACGCACCGTCCTCTTTCATTGCCAGTTTTACTGCCTATAATGTTGTGTCTGTGCCTTTGCATGCCAACGTTGACACCGACTGAATTGTTTTGTTTATTATAAACATGAAAACCAAGAGTGTGACTAATTAAGATGATGTATGCAGCAGCCGTCACGCTTGGGATCCTGCGCGTGATTCGGCCTTAAGAGAAGATAGGAGGCGCCACTGTGCACGAAATGTAATAAAATCGGTAATTTAATCCATCCAATTTGTATGTTCTCGAAAATCATATAAGAATAAATAGAATAACTCTTAAAACACAATTCGCGAGAAATTATAAAATCAATAAAATGAGTAAGATCTAAGTAGGTAGGTACAATTCAAGACAACATACGGGAATAAGTCAAGTGTCGATGTTTTAGGAGTACTTCTTATTTAATTTATTTAAGGCTTTATAACAGTAAACAGGCTTGTTTAAGACAGGAGGTGACACCGCAATCTAGCAGAGATACGTATCTTGTTAATAGGACATAACATTGACGAAATTTCTAGCTTAAATCAGCAAATAGTACATTCCTTATCCCCGACCTTAATCTCACAATACTGAAGTGTTTATCAAAGTATTTTATGGCTCATAATGTGTGCTCACTATACACAATGCCATAATCAGACAAACAAACAATTACCTATACACATGACATCATTGTCTCTGCTTGCTGGCAGTATGACAGCATTAAAATATTGTGCCTATTTATCACAAGTATAAAGGAAGTAGCAACGTTTGTAACCTTCGTAGGAATGTCCAAGTCACGCACGATATTCTTTGCAAAAATGTGGGAACTGTAAGTATTGTGGATCTTAATTGTGCATACAATATCAAAGGAAGACACAAGGCAAAGAAAGGAATTGATTAATAATTAATTACTAATGGTGAGATAACCGTTCGTATTGATTGGATGCATAGGTTCCTTCATATTTTTAATGGAAAGAAAATGCACAATCACGGCTGTCACAGGACTACTCTTAAAAGATAGAGATAGTTACTTTATCAAATCAGCAGGTAAATAATTATACAGATAGTACCAATTTAAGCTTAGACAATAATGTAAGTCAACTGTATTTTTAACGATACTCAAATAGTTAAAAGCTTAGGCTAAGACGTTACCTATTTTCAGATCATGACTAAACATTGACATGATCATGACAAAATGGTCGTTTCGCCATCGGGGGGGAACACAATACCTACGCCTGCGTGTGTAATTATCAATTTGCCGCTTATAATTAATGTTGGTAGGAAATGTATGCATAAACCCAGTCTTAAATTTTAGACCTTGCCTTTATAGAAGATCAACAACAACATTGATTATGATTTCTTAAAATCCTATCCTTCATAAATCATAAGTCTTGAGTTCTGTAAATGTTACCTAAATCGATTGCAGAACCTACCCAAATTGTTAATTCAAATGGCTCTATTCGTCATTCATTATTTATATTGTGTAGTTAGAATTACCAGGAGATTTTTAACCATTAAAAAGCGCGCTGGGATTTGACAATAAATTTTCCTTATTCATTACCAAAATCAGTTTTTCTTGTATTAACATTCCATGTAAGTCGATTTTCAAGTTACATATAAACAGTTTGTGTGTTTATGTCTTGTCATAATGTTTATGCAATGTTCCCATAAGTTTGCAGATACTAGCGCAGTTGATCACTGTCAGTTGTTTAATGACTCAGTTAATCTTGCTGAAACAAGGCTAGACCTGCATTCCGGGCTGGTAGAGTGTTTTTTCGTTCTACCTAGTATGGTTTTGGAGCGTTACTTTGTTTCTGATGATTCAGTTTAAATGTTTTAGCTCTTAAGATGGCTTTAGTAGGACTAATGCGCATTTTGAATTTGGAGAACGGGTCTTTCAATGGGTTGTTTTCGCAGGTCTTTGTCATCTGCTTATAATAACAGTTTTTTAGCAAAACAACCGATATAACAACTTTGTATAAAACTAAATATTGCCTAAATTATCATTGCTATATTTTAGCAGCAGTTTAGTTGTATTACGAAATAAGGTAAAGCTGCATTCTGCACTAGCTACTTACTTTTTGACATAATTTTTGCACATACGAGTTTAATTGAATGATTATGTAAATTGACTCAAGTTATTTCGAATTCTAACCATTTATCAAAAATTTTCAATAATTGACTTTGGTTGAGATACGTTGAAATTATGCTTTTATTGACGAAATTATACTTAGATGATGAGACAGATAAAAATACTAGCCATTAAGTTCGCTGGAAGATTGAATAATTAAGATTTTAGATAACCGAAACGACTTCCTAACGACGTCTGTTATCTGAGATCGTAAGGAAATTACTAAAAACCCCAAATTAATAGACGCAATATTTAATCACCAATCATTGATAAAAACGACAAGTCTATTTTAGTAATTTTCAAGACAAACAAACTGTTTCAATTCCTACTTATTCCACGATTCTAGAAAATAAAAACAAATATAACCAAGTTTTTTATTATGTCAAATAAAATCATAGAAAGCACTGACTGAAGGCGGGTGAATAACATCTGTTAAAGAATACTACAGCAGAAACATTCACGCTAATGGTTTAAGATATCACTAAACTGCTAAAAGCTGCACAAGAGCCGCAAACGTAAATACGACCTTCGTGTCAAAGGTCCTACTTACAACGTCCATAGTTTAGACTCTGGGCTAGAGTCGACTATCTCTCTCACTCGTGTTATTATGGCAGTGAGGGTGAGCGCGACAGTAGACCCGAGAATTCAGACAACGCATAAAAGAGTAGTGCTTCTGCGTCTGCTAACCTGCTGTGCATGGCACACCAATCACCAAAACTGGTCCTCGTAACCCAAATAACGTATCTTCAGATAACGCATCTTCAAGTCAAGTACCGGCCTTCCAGACTCGCGCAAAAAATGCTGACAAGAACAGGATGCCTGCACATCCACTTGTAAGGATAGGTAGCGTCTGAATTGAACCTTATGGCTGTAAGTTATGAATGTAGTCATTTGTTTATTTGTCGGGCTGTTGGAGTAGCTGTAATTGATTTTTAACACCGTCCTTATGAGAATGACGTACACAAAGCAAGTATCATATTTAGGAGCGTAGAGCCTAAATTTTAAACCAGGTAAAATTTTATTCAGACAATTCTTGGATTTTCTTATCAGGCTTTAAGGACTCTGATTCTGAATGCATCTGCAGGAGTTGCGAAGTAAAATTTACTACTCGTAATGTAAGTTCTTCACAGTACGTTGAGGTTTGCGTTTATACATTTGAGTTTACAAAACTGGTTCGACGGGCGCATGTAAGGAATTCCACTTTCTTGCTGAGAGCTATTCCGATGGGTCCGGCTCGTTCCCAGCCTAGAATGCCATCAAAACATTTGACAGCATCGAAATAACATCGCCCGGGGCGTTGGATGGGTAGGCAGCTCTAGATCCAGGGCTGACAAAATTGATATGACGGTATCAGATCAGATGGAGATAAAAGTTTTTTTATTGATTATATTAACGCCTTTTGGCTTTTGGGTATAAAGGCATTAAATTGTTTGGCTGTCGTAGAAATTGTCACGTTGCCTTTGGAAAACTTTGGAAACTCTTCCTGTTTCTTTATTTTGCATTCCTTTTGCCTCTTCTCATCTTATTATCTTATCTTGGTCAGTGTCTAATGCACCAATTTTAAAATTCAATTAATATAATTTGTGATGACCCTAACACGTTGATATGTCGATCCGTCGGTTAGGACCGGTCTCGCTTTGTGGAACGAAGATTTCACCTGCACTACCCGATCCGATGTGAGTTGAGACGACACGAATCCGACCCGACTTCGAGAAAGTAACGTGAATCAACAATTTGTAACTGAGAAGGAGTGACGCATTCGCAGAATCGACCAGTTTTATATTCATAATCGATTTATTGTCGAGTGACTTTCTGATGACAGCACCGTAATCATTGGGTATACCGCAAATATTACTATTAACTTCATCACTACACGCGTATTTGAAAGTAGGTACTCCTAGTGTTAACGAAGTTTGTTCACCTTTCTTTTAGTATTTAAATTCTTGCGTATGCAGCAAAGTAAAAGCTGAGATGCATCTCTAAATTATTGTATTCAACTTTTTAGTTTGAATTATTCATTAGAATTTCTGTTTCAAGTATAAATTAGATTTTGCTATTACTGCACAATTCCGTTACAAACTTTTATCACGATACACGTGTTGTATTGTAAAACTTAAAATAATATATTTGAGGATCAATTGATCGACGAACACCGAAAGATCGAAAAAAATAAAAGCATTTTAACTGCTATAGCAAGGAGATAAATAAAATGATGTCACTGAGTTTCAAAGTTAATTCCTCCGGCAACTGACGCGGAAATCGTCAGCATTTTGTGTAAATCGGCAATGTTAATGTTTTAACAGGTTGTTTGGTTGCATGCCTCGTGTCTATTAGTCCAGTGTTGCCAACATACTGTTGCCCAACCGACCGGGTTATCACGGAACCTGGGCTTGTTCCGAAAATTCCAATTGAATGCCTACTTTTACTTTTTACCCGCAAAAAAAACTCGTCCGAATCGATGTGTGGATACAAAACGAACTCTTCAAGCTGACCTAGCCATTCTAATTGTTACAAGCAGTAAAAGTATCGTCCGCTCTTTAAAAAATAACATTTTTTTTTTTTTAACTTAACTCACAGTAATTAAAATATATTTTTTAATAAATACAATGTAGTAATATAAGCACTTAACATTATAACGCAACTTTGAGTGCTAAATTATTCAAATCGTTAACGAAAAATGCATAACTAGTAGTAACAACAAAATCGTAATTCCAAATGTTTGGGTAAGGTTACCAGCCAAGGCTATGATTTGCCGCACGCCACGACGCCACCGCAATGACTGTTGTAAATATTTGAGTTTTTCTCAAATTGTTAAATATTTCAATTGATATAGAAGAGTAAATACGAGTATCCATACTCGTATTTGTTAAATTTATTTCAATTTTCAGCAATAGCAACTTTAAAACCATCATGCTCATTAAGCGTAGGTAGTAGATACTACTTACTATTTTACGTAAGTAAAATTTATATGGAAGTCAGTAACCTTTTAGTGTTTCTTGCTGGATAGATTCTGGACGTGGAGAATGCAAAATTTAATGGAATTCTACACAGAACCCTATTATATCGTAATCTTCTATTGATTGTATTGTAATAGAATGAAAAGGCATTGCAATTGCAACAGTAATAAAAATCTTATCGGATTAAAGAAAATTATCTATAACTTAAGAAATCATTGAGAATACGTGTAGAAACATAGATTTCCGTGATAATATCTTCCTCAAGTTGCATCATTTGTGAGGATTCGAAATAGGCATAAAGTATGTTATTTTTATTTTATTTATTAATTTTCCTGACATACCTTTTACATTTTCTGCAATATTGATTTACATAGATCAAACTTGAAAAAATATGTCAATTATTTTAATTAATGTCTGAGCTAAAGAGCAATAATAAGCGGTCGGAAAACTTTCAAAACTCATCAAAAACCAGTTTCTTACAAACTTTTACATTTGGAATTACATAATTGAGCATATGCAATGCGAATTTTGGCATGTAATCAAAATATCGTTACTTTTATATCCGTTGAATAATTTGATTTACTAAAATGGAATGTTAAAGTAAATGCTGATCTACCTAAACAAATGAGGGAGGTCAAGGTTGCCAGCTTCCGAGGGTAGTGGGCGAAGACCTTTGCATTCGGCGGCATTGTGAATTAGTCACACCGGCATAACTAACTGATGTTTCCGAACTGCCGGATATATTGAGCGCATTGTTTCAATATTTACGTAGGCTATGGCTTGATCAGTTGAATGCTGAGCTAATCTCTCAATTATACTGAAATGTTTCATCGCTGCTAAAAATTTTTCTTCTTCATCTGAGTATTTACAAATTTTTAGGTTTCAGGTTAGTTATTATCACAATGTAGGAATAAAACGTAACCTTATTATTTCTAACTACAAATCCTATTTTTACTCTCTTCTCTCTTTTTGTAGGCTAACACTATTGTTATTTTGGATTGGAATCTCCCATTACATTATTCCAATATTCCGACTCCGATTGCCGACAAATTTGACTATAATTTATACTAAGCGGTTGCGGGTTCGAATCCCGCAAGGGGCAAATGTTGTGTGATGTGTGATGAGTACGAACATTTTTACCGAGTCATGGATGTTCATAAATGTATACATATAAGTATTTCTATCCGTTATCCTAGTCACCATAGCACAAGCGCTTAGTTTGGGGCTAGGTAATTGCTGTGTTTTTTGAAACAATTTATTTATTTTATTATCTGACTCCATATCATTAAAATCATATTGTGTTATAGTTGTATTTCTGTTTTGTGTACCAAATAAAATAAATCGATTAGGTTATCACGGCTATAGTAGGTAATTCACAGAATAATTTTCCTTCCCGAAACTGACGACATTGTCCAATAACAAGATATCATTCAAGTCATTAAGCACCTACAACTGAGTATGTTTGCATTACCAATCAATACCTATACGTGATCTATCTGACAGATATTTTCGATGTCTACTATGCTAGGCACGTAGCACATTAGAGTCTCTTTTTTGTTGCATGGCGAATATTGTAAACAATCTTGGCATTTCTTTTTATAGAAATTATTCATTTAAAATAGATAGGCAAAAACTAACAACATGGTAATTTATCATCTGACAAATATTTTTCGTATTTTTTTTTTGTTTTATTTGATGTTACGAGTATTTATAAGTATATTTTGTTGTTGGTAAGTAGGTACATAGGGTGTATGAAACTTCTTTGTCACATTCTACTATCTATTACCGGTTTAGAACGACTCTTTATCGGTTTAACAATTAGTCTAATGGATAATTTGTTGATGAGTACTGTTCTACTTTACCTACCTAAATGCTTTATAAAAAGTCGAAAAGGCTTTGTTCCAAAAATATGCTATGACCATGAAGCTTGTGAACAAAGTATTGTGCAGCGCAATTTGTAGAATTCCTAAGATAAAATATTCTAAGTAACGTCCTGTTGGCGAATTCTAAAATTTATAAGAAATATAATACATTTTGTCAAATATACCTAAGATATTTTGCCATTTAACCAATCGCTACGAGTTATCTATAGTAGTTAAAATAATGATTAAGTAACGATTATTTTTTTCTCTTGCAAGAAAAAAGAAAAACTCGTTAACTATGTTTTTTAATTAAAAGGCAAACAACCTTTACCGTTGAATAGAACTGTAGGGCCTTCAATGAATCCTTTGTTATCTCTTGGTCAGTCTCTACGTGGCTCTATCGCTTTCCTTCTACCACTACCAAGATCACGTACGGCTTAGACCTCCGACTCATTGACAGGGTGTCCCAAATACTCATTGTGATGCGCTAAACTGTTACTTTAAGGACTTTCATACTCGGACTGAATAATTATGCGTGTATGTAGACGACTTACGAACGGGGCGGAACCGTGGCGCGGAAACTGCGACGACATTCAACGCGTGGGCAAGGTTCAAGGGTTATTTGGGTGTAACTAAAAGTTGATTTACTATAAAATGGTATTGAAGTCACCGCAATGCGGATTGCGATGATATTCTGTAGAACATGTCCACAATTGATACCTCGTATAATCAGATGATCAGATAATCAGTTGATACCTCGTGTTCTTGACTCATCTGCAACTCCAGTGACGAAAGTGTCAAGTCGAGGCGGGATATGTCAACCTTTAACCGAGGTTGAGTGGAGTGGAGGAAATCTCGAGGAAACATAAGAATTTTTTAATCATTAAAATCATTAAATTTGACAAAAGGAGTGTCTAACTTACAGTATAAGTAAAGGGTAACATCCAAAAACCGCAAAGTGGTTACATCGCAAAAACAAACCTTTTGTTGCGATGGTGTTGAATGTTTGTACGGAACTCCCAGTGCGTGAGTCAGCACTTGCCCGGTTTTTGTATTTATAAATTCCGAAGTTCATACCAATTTGTTTATGCCCTAAAAGTTATTTTATTATATGAATATTGCCTACAGAAAAGTCCTGCTTACTTTTATGTTATAAGTAGGTAGGTAGATCCTTAAATTATGTTTTTATAGTATAGAGCGTTGAATTTAAAGTATAGTTAAAATTTTACAGAATGCTGAGCCTAGTTTCAAATTAGTATCATACTTCTTGAAAATTTTCTTAACACTACGTACCGGTACATAACAAATGTATAGGTAACAATCAAATAGTTACTTAGATATGCACTTGGTAAGAAACAAAACAGAAAATTGCTCGTCAGTTAGCTGAGCAACAGGAAATTCCTCAAAAACCAGATCGCCGAGTTTGGTAGGTTATTTGCAAATAAAGTACAGAAAAATGCTGCGTACAAACATTGTTAATGACACGGTTACGGAGCCTACTAATTTCGTCTTGCTTGCGTTTCTAATATTCATAGCTCAATTATTTGTCTTTCACCGCGGTTCGAGGCGTGTCTTCGCCATGATTTATTCATAAGGTTAAAGTATTAATTTTCTAAACTATTTCGGCATGCGCAATGTCTAACGAGGTGAAATTAATCATCATCACGATTTGATGTATTGTTGACCTGGAAGTGGTTTTGCCGCTAGCATAAAGTGGATTAAGGATTCCTACCTCGTCTCGTTCGAATAGTTTATTGTTTCTCTTTCACCAAAAGTTATATCAATTTTTTCAACAAACACACCAATTACCTAGCCCCAATCTAAGCGTGACCTTGTGCTATGGCGACTAGGATAGACATACTTCGTTAAAAAGCCGGATTTTTAAGTGATTGATATTTTGGGCAGAGATTACATCTTCCGGAAGACAATTCCATGCTTTAACTACTCTATTGCGCAAAAATTGCTTGTGAGGGTTAAATATGCTTGTGCTTATCACACGACGATTTGCCCCTTGCGGGATTTGAACCCGGTCCTCTGGTTTTGTAGTCCGGAGCGCAAACCACTTTTCACCAAGTAGTATCTCCAAGTAGTATCTAATAAGGTAAGGTAGTAAGGAATTTAGGGTACGACTACTTACACAAGTGTGTATAATCCAAAACAAACGATAATAAGAATAGCATGTATCACTATTATTCCTAGTACTTAATTTGTCAAATCTTAACCGGTAACTAATGCTGAAATGAATTCAAGACAAAATGAATCATTTTGTAAGGCAAGTCTAAAACATTTGAGTGTCTCGGAAATTACTAAAGTCGTTGGTAAACAAGTTTAAAAATACATAAACATTGTTTACCGTAATGTTAAGCAGTTCTGGTTGCATGTTTTCCTTTTCCTTCCTTCAAATACATTATGAATTGTAATAATATTCAGCAGGTGATTGATTTTGTCACGTTAACTTCTGGGTATTGGTTGTTGTTGTTAGGACATTTTGCATTAGAGACTCACCCTCTCAGAATAGGCATACTTACAACTATAGCAATTTTCCTTACTATCAAACCCTACTCTGTTAGATATTGATCCACATTTTTCGGCTCCAAGCGATACTCTCATTGAATCTGACATGTAAGTATAGGTGATAGTGACTGCTTAACGTTGCCATAGAATCGTCTTACGGGCATCATGCGAGTAGGTATGTATTTGTTTGTCCAGTCCAATCAGGCATTTTAGCTGGATAATAAACGCAATTACTTTTTTGTGTCTACTTATTAGACACGAAGACAAGAAGAACAAAAAAGATCAGCTTGATCAAAACAAGGCTTATAACGATTCGTAATCTCCTAAAGTTCCTAAAAAACTTCGCCTTCAAATACATGCAACAATAAAGCTATCGAAGCCAGCTTAGTAAGTATCTACGTTATTGTACCATTATGTTTATTGTATTCTTTGCCAACAGTTAGCCACCTGTTGCCCACCGGTGTACTGTCATAACTAAATTTCAATCAGTAATCTCGCTCCTAAATAACCACTTAAAACATAAATCCTAATCGACCCCAGACAACAGACAAAAATAACCGGCCAAGTGCGAGTCGGACTCGCGCGCGAAGGGTTCCGTACCATTAACTTAAAACATTAGACAGTATAGGCAAAAAAAGTATATATTTTTATTTTATTTATAATTTCAAAAGTATTCATCACAGGATACCCAAAACAATTTTCAATAAGTGTTTCTGCGGCTGTTTCTTTAGAAATTACAGGGGGGGGGGGGGGGGGGAGGACAGTGTAAACGACTTTGGCGGGCTATATCTCGCAAATGGTAAAGCTGATAAAAAAGTGTTTTATGGAAATCCTATTTTATTTTGATAGTCCTTTTTAACGATACCCCACACAAGGAGGTGCACACTTTTATTTTTTGTATTTTTATAAATGAGATCTATATGTGAAGTATCTTTAAACCAAGTTACATGCAAATTAGTCCATAAACGTAGAAGATATTCTGCTGTGACAGACTAGGACGGACTGAACGATCTTATAGGGTTCCTTGTCAGACTACGGAACCCTAATAAAGCGGGTCACGCAGGACACCATTGCCTTCATAATAAGACATTAACGTTATGGCAAAAATTGCAGGTATTGCTTTAGTTGATGTTGCTTCACCCAATAGGCGACTCTCTCATCTGCCTTACTGCCAGTACATTTTATATTGTTAAACACTGTTCTATGTCACTTATGTTATGTCAGTAATGCAATTATATTTTTATGACAGCGCTACACTGTTGATAGCAATTGCGCGCACAGACTGAGCCTACTGGATTGAGGTATCTCAAGTATCGATGTACCGTACACTTGATCTACTGACCATAACGTTACGTGTACACGACTATAAATCGTATTAACTAAGACTTTGCAATGATAATCCTTTGACAGCTGCATCTAAACGCTCCAATAGCTTTGGACTTCAAGTAATCATAATCATGCACATTCAATTAGGGTAAACACAATGATTAAACCGTTTCGTGTGCTAAGAAACCACCACATAATTATTCAAGTGGTATTTAGTACAGTTTGTGGATGAAAGGCTAAGTAGTGAATCCAGTCACCGTTTTATCGGCGATCAGTAACGCTGCCAGTTATTTTAACTGTCTTGTTTGTGAGTCAATTAAAATAACATTTGGCATCTGTGATTGGTATCAATACGTAAGGTTAACAAACGGGTACATACAAATGTACAATTAGGTACAGACGAAATACAAAGGGTGTCCCGTTAATGAAGGATAATCCTTTAGGTACAGATAAGTTATATCATGCTCTACTATATGCCAAAAATTGTTTCAAGTAAAAGTGCTACCATTTTCGAGATATAAATATTTAAATGTTGAATTGGCTACTTCTACAATGAATGACTTTTTAAAAGTCTGTTTCTATTTTAATACTCTTGCATATTCCAAACTTTTTACTTTAAATGTTAGTAAGGCTCCAAAAAATTATAAAAACTCAAAACCAAAATCTCAAAGTGGCAACACTTTTACTTAAAAAAATTTTTGGCATATAGTTGAGCATGGTGTAACTTATCTGTACCTAAAGAATTATATCCTTCATTAACTGGACACCCTGTTTAATTACTCCACATAACTCAAGCAGCTAAGCTGTGTTGACAGCTTCCCCGTTATTCCAAAAACTTAGTATCGGGTTTAAGACAGGACTAAGCTATTAGCTAACCAATTAGAAAAGCGCTTTTCTATTAGGTTATGTCACGAAGGAATGAATGATTCCTCTGTTGTTGGCTAATATTTAGACCCATTTTAAACCTGGTCTAATTTCTTTGTAATAACACCGCTAGGAATAGCTTATCGCTTCCCGGCAAGAAAAGAGTCACAATACAAAAATAGCTGTTTCGAGAAAATGTAATTTTAATAGTTTTTCGTTCATTTAATCGTCAATAATTTAAAACTAAAACAGTCAGATAACTCAGTACTTTTAAGTAAATAACTTATTTATATGATATTTATAGAGCTTTAAATATAACAGCAAAAATTTCATTGTGTACCCAATATGTGTTGGGACTCTTTTCTTGCCGGGAAGCGTTATGTTGATAAGCTATTCCTAAACTTACTCTTACAATAAAACATATGGGAACTAAACTTTAGGTATAATAAGAGATCAGCATTTATTTTCTCTTGGCAACTTATTAGCCACCGTGAACAGTGTCGTCATTAAAAGTATATTATCTAAGATTATATCTTCAACCCTGTTAATTGGGAAAATAATTCGGAAATACTATTTATTGAAAATACCATACCTATTTGAAACACACGTTGTTCATTGATATTTTTATTTAGATATTATATTGGATTTGTCAATTTTAATCTAAACTCAAAAAAGTAAGTTAGTTGAGTATAGTAAAATGTAAACGTCACAGTAACTATTCCCATACATAATTTATGGTAGTAGTGTAGTAGTGTTTTGACAGTTCATTGAAAAAAGTAAAAGTTCAAATAGCCAATTGTAAACTTGTCCAGCGATTGTCAATAGTATAATAAAATATAATTTTAATACATATTTCTTTAACTATAAAACTAACCTGTCGGAGGCCGTTCCTTGGGATAGCAGATGCGGAATAGCCCCCGCGTCCTAGTGTAGTAGAAGTATTTGTTATTGAGGCTGTCAAGGATGGCCTGAGAATTGCCCGCCGAGTTATCAGAAGCGTAGTTCTGGAACAAAAGAAAAATTGGTCAAATTCTAGGTAGTCACTAAGGGCGTTGTTAGAGTCGTGCGGATTTGCTCAGAACTATAGACAGAACAGTAAAAAAAAGAATTGCACATATTGAGCACAATCCTAATGCGCCCTGTCTAAGATATAATTAAGGTTCAGTCTCTCTCTTTCTTTGCCAAACAAACAAAAAGAGACAAACTATATAAACAAACGTCAGACCAAACAGCTGTCCGTTAGGAAATTAGAGAATCCATAGACAATTTAGTAGGGATGTCATTTGATGACGACTAAAGTTAGACGAAAACACGCAAAAACTTCTAAAAATACGTAAGAAATCGCATCACTTTATTTGACGTTTCTAAATTGTTGTTGTCTGTCTCTTTTCGTTTTTTGGCAGAGAAAGAGAGACTGACAATAATTTAAATCACTAAAGACGCACTTAATTTGAGCCCATTATGTCACTGCGCTGTCGAGGGCGCTTCGCTTCACAGATTATGTATCTTAATCCCGCGTGCGTATCCAAATCCGTAATCCGCAAGCCTCTAAAGAGGTCCTTAGATGGAACAAATTATTTATTTTACACGACGACTCTATTCTATTGTCTATTTTTTTATTCCCAGCAGTCCGACACGTAATCAACTAGTGTAAGAATACTAATTAACTAGGAGTACTTTTATAGTTAATGTACTTAACCAACTGGATAATTGTGGCCCAAAACAGAACGGAGTGGAGAAAGTTGGAGGAGGCTATACAAATCTTGAAAACCATTTATTTTAAGGACGTCACTACCAACCTATTCTAGAAATATCGCATAAAATTATTTAAACTCTTAATTAATGCCAATTATACTGTATTTCTAATTGATTAGTAACATTACGCAAACTAATCACTAAATAGTATTTGTTAACTGTACTCAGGTATAAGTTATTTTAATTAGTTAATTAATTTATAAACAGACGATAAATGTGGCTTGTATTAGTATGAACATACTTTAACGGGAAAATTGTATAGGTATTTTCCGTTCATATACCGAACATTCAATTATATTCCTGGTAATATTTTTTGTAATGCATGTTTGATTGCTTTAA
This sequence comes from Pyrausta nigrata, assembly GCA_949316185.1. NCBI lineage: Eukaryota > Metazoa > Arthropoda > Insecta > Lepidoptera > Crambidae > Pyrausta > Pyrausta nigrata. The sequence continues at coordinate 5,635,622 of OX438943.1, forward strand.
TACGATACTAGTAGACAAATCAACATTGTAAAATTACAGGTAGGTAGCATAACTAAAATTCTAGCCAATACACAATGGATAACCCAAGTAACAATTCAGGTTATAAAAAGGTCATAAACAAGTTCTAGAACCTTTTATAAAAACAACTGGTCACGGCTATTTGGCAACAACAACGTTATATTTAAGGATACAGAACCTCCTGGTGGCCGAAAGGGCCCAGCCCTGAGAACCTCCTGAGGACTAATAGGCCCTGACCAATTTAGAACCAATAAGCACTTGCTAGAACCTCTAAGCTGTTAAAACAACTTTTATGGGATTATCGTATGCCAAAAAATGACCTATTCACAACCTTGAGGTTACAAGAGTGACCAAGTTAGGACCTTATACCAGGTTATATTTTAGTTTTAACGTGGCCATTAAAGTAGCTTGCACGCTGTTTTTTTGGCATTCGAAATAACTAAAAAATATGCTATGAGGCATCGGCAAAAATAAATTCTAGACCAGTCAGTATTATTTTAGTTATAATTTGGTAATCAGATTCAAAATTATTTTTTAAAGTGAACGATTTGTAAATAAACAATGGCGACGTGTTTCAATGAAACTAAGTAATATAAAAATAATAGTTATTAAAATAAAATTAGGCAGTTAGGATGGGAAATAACTGTGTGCATACCAGTTTGTCGTCGAAAATGGGTATGATTTAGCTAAAAAACAAAAGCGCTCGCAATATTATAAAAATTCATCATAATTTATTAAAAACTAAAATAACAAAAACTATAAGTTCTTTGCGAAATTGGTGCAAAATTCACTTTGAGTTTAACATGAGTTAATTTGATGTTCCTTTATAAATTAGTAATGTATTTCTAGTAAAATAAATAATTTCAGTAATTAATTGAAATGCGATTTCATTATTCAAAATGGAGTCCTGGTCTTTAATACTTACAAGCTGCAAAAAATGCTACTGAAAATGCTTGTAGGTTTCATAAAAAGCTAATGCACAACTATTAAGCATTTCACAGCCACAAAGGTCTCGTAAAAAGCTAAAGCTGCCAATAAGGCATTTCTCAGGGCTTACTAGCTTAAGTAGTAGCTAGTTTTAATAACCATTTAGCCATATTGACGACCATTGTGCCATTGTTCGAGACCTCTAAGACTTGTATTAACGTGTTTAGTCCGCGTCAAGTGCTTGAGGACGAAGGTTGTGTCGCTTAATTGTTTTGGCTGTTAGAAATAAAAGAATACAGGCTGCTACAAATCAAAGGAACCACACTGGTAAGTTTATATTATTACTTTCTAATTAAGTTTTATTATTGCTGCGTTTTACCGGCCGATTATATAGGTTACTTTAATGGTATGGCCGCCAAAATTGTACATTTCTGTCCCTGTTGTGAAAATAACAAAATCCCCACACCTATTTTATTTATAATGATGACGAGTAAAGATCACTGATTGTTCAGCTTATTTTTTGTACTTACTTTTATGTAAAATTTAAGTTTTCTCAACGAAAGTGCCTCTGCAGCCGGCGCCGGCTACCAAAATTTTTCTGTTTGGTAGCCGGCACTGCACGCACATAGGTAGGTATGTTGGCACCATTATGAATATAAATTTTGCCGTTAGTCCTAAGACCGTGATGGCTCTGGTATGGGGCAATCCCGAATCCAGAAGCCCCGGGTTCGAATCCCGATGCATGCAGTTGGCTTTGTATGTTTTTTTTTTTCAAGTTTCTTTTTTTAATACTATTCGGTGCGGGAGCGAGCGAAGCGAGCTCGGAAGATCGGAGCACCCCCGTCTCTGTTTTGTCAGGTTAAGGTTCGAAGCACTGCCTCTGCGCCGTTACTCTTCGTGGTTCTCCGTCAATCATAATTCATCACCTTTCTCATCTTAAATTAGTGCAAAATAGGCTATTTGACAATGTGAAAATCAATGTGTCCATTACTGTAATCAGTACTTATTATGAGTTTAAAAATGATTATTTATTATCAGAAGTTGAAAATAGTAATTATTTTCTGTAAAAATCCGTAAATAAAATCGGATTTTTTTTACGTTTGTCACGTGACACAAAACGATCCTGATTGATCAGGTTTATAAGTGACGTCACTGGCTTGTAAACTTAGTTTGCTTTGTACTAATTATTATCTTTCGAAAAGGTTTCTAACTCATTTTGTTACATAAATTAATGTTAATGTCTAAATCCAATCGCACTTTGGTTTTTGTTTACAAGAAATGTATGTGGCTCATGAATGCCACAGATCATAGCACAAGCTAGTGACGTCACTGACACCATTGCATCGCCATATTGTCAAAGTAGCATTTTGGCGCGCTATTTGAATATTGAATTTTCATTTTGATATTTTTCAGCAAATATGTGCAATAATTAAAAAATACAACTTTTACTGGGTTCCTTAAGCACTACTTAATAATATAAAATAGATTTTATAACATTGAACATAAAGAACTCGTAATATACATAATGTACTTTTTTTCACTTTACAGATAATGCCTTTCAAAGTAGTACAGACCATAGAAAACGGAAAAATTTGTATTTCTGCAGTACCAAGTGGCTGGGAAGTAGATGGCACGTTATGGTGGCCTCCTAAGTCACAATCAGGCAACATATGTATTGAGAACTCCACTCCAAAACAAAAGTGGACATCATATTCATGTGTGGTTAAAAGGCAATACAATACATACAAAGAAGCAACGGCAGAGGCAGAAAGAATGGAAGCTGAAACAGATACAGAAACAGATGAAATAGACACTAGGAAGGAAGGAAATGCCAGTTGCTTGTTTGGTGATTAAGTAAAAAAGATTATTTATATACTATCTTCAAAATTGTTATTTAAAATGGGAAGCAAAATGTTTAATTTAAACATTTAAATTATTATTGTAAAAAATGTTAAAAAATCGTTAGCGCCGTTTTTGAGAAATAAATATTTTTGTTCATTTGTATCACAGGTACATTAACTAATTTTTAAAATTAACCCATAATACAAAATTTGATCCAATTCGGTTCAGCGTTTAAGGCTCTAGAGCAGCTGACAACGGAACAGACATACATACACACATAACTACATCCATACATACATACATACACATTTGATTTCTTTTTCACATTTTCTGACTCGGTTATCAATCCTGAACCTATCCCCATCAAAATCTCGACATTGATTTCTTTTACAGTTACAATACTTCCTTACTCGCTTCGCTCGTTCGAAAGTAATAACATGCACTAACCAAACACTAATAGACCTGAGACTATTGTGTATAAAAATATTTTATCGTGTAGAAATAAGATATTGTTTAAAAACAAGTACTTACTTCGTCAGCCGTAATGCGGAGCAGATTTTTTTTAATTCTTCTCTTAAAATGTCCACTCCTAACTATTTGTTTCCAAGGCTTCATCCTGTATTCGTAAAGATTTTATGCAGCTCCTAAATAGATACTTTACTGGCACTTGTTGCTGCTTAGAAGTCTTGACAAAGAATGACAGGACAATTACGAAAGTAATTAGCTGTACACCACTTCAAACGGTTATTCGATGTTCCTTTTGGATTTCAGTAAGTCCTTAAGGTTTTATGAAAAGCCAGTTGGTCCTAGATGGGTTGCATAAAATGCTAAATGGCTTTTAGATTCTCTCAAAGCTTAAAAGTTGTTAAAAGGTAATGTGTATAACCAAGTAGTCATAGATTAGAATGTTCGTTGCCAAAATGTGGCTAAAATATTACCTCTTCAAAACCTAAAGGTCCCAAGACTATTTAGTCTGGATGAGAAGCACAGACAACGTTGTTATAACCTCTTACATCAAATCTAGTAAGCATTTTTAATAACTTACAGGTTCTAAGACCTATTAGTAATTGATATGGCCTAAATATAAACTCTGGGTTACATAACAACCAATCTAGATCCTTTTTATAACTTATAAGCATTTTTCAGAACTTACATCTTCAAAGTGTGTTACTTGGGAAGGCGGCTCACTGGGCAAACCGGCCATCCCCGCATTCCTGCACTCAGGGTCGGAACGAATTCAACCGGCCCGAAGCGGGATTGTTAAAACTGTTTCGTGATTCGTCCATTGAAAAAAGTGTTCAATTCGATACTGGCCAGTTGAAAAAAAAGGAAGATTGTTTTTTTTTCAGGCGACAACTGGTCAGGACCTCGTCTTATTTTTTTAACATTGACGGTAAATATTTTGGATCCGATTTGATTTGCTTCTATTTTTTGCAAAATCAATCGATAACGAGAACGACGAAATCTTTTGCATATTTCGTGAATTAGATCAGAGCCCGCCACCTCATTTTATGTTGAGCAAGTTCCACAGCAGGCGACCGGTTTTACTGTTACTCAGTCGGTTCGCTATTATTGACACTTTGTGCATGAATGTATTACTTACTTTGGAGGATTTTCCGTGTCTGAAAGCATAAACCAATATCACCTTATTCGGTAGCACATGTGACGTAAACAATAAGTCCCATCCTTACCTAAAACACCTACACTCTAATTTGTAATGTGCACTTATAATACATAGTTTCCCTAATTTACTATGAATTTACCAATTTGTTTGAATAACTACTTACATATACTCGTAGGTTACAGATAGATAATTATGGTACAATTTTGGTAATTCGTTATTTGGCTTATATTTAAATGCAACAGCCTGCAACTGACTTAGGTAAGTACTAAAAATATCAAAATTGTATTTTATTATCTAAATTTAAAATCCAAACTCGTTTAAAATATTATCATGCATGGATACACCTGAATACACCCCTGGATGTATTTTGTGCTGTAATATGCTTTTATAAGACGGAACCCTGTGGCATCTTGTTGTGATATTCGCGATTATGTAAAGGAAATGTAGGTAATAGTCGATCGTTCTGGCTGCCACAGTGGCAGCCAGAACGATCGACAGAAAAATAATAGTAGATTTAGGCTCATTTGCTGGACGTACCGGACATTAAATAATGTAGGCATTACAATTTATTGACTGTTCATGCAACTGGGTGTTAATTAAGCTCAATTAAAGGAAACAAGTTCAAAAACCAATCGGTCAATGTATTACAGTTAACTGACAAGGCAAACACTTAACCCAAAAAACTCAGCATTTCACTTGAACGAGTAAGAAACAACAACCTACGACAACAATGACTCTTGGCCAAACTAGCGTTGTCATTCTGAGAACGAAATAAACCACATTGAAGTCTTGAGTTTCGGGTGGTGCATCTTTTTTTGTTCTCCAGTCTGAATTAATAAAAATCATATATCGAGGCCATCATTCAAAACTATACCATTCATCTGCTGTTGTCTGTTGTACGTTTAAACTATGTTAATACTTCTAGGCAATCCTCCATCAACTACTTACTTACACCTAGTAATTGGGGTAGTTGATTAAAGTAAAATATAAAACTGTTTGGACGCTGTAAATGACAACAACAGTAAAACTATAAGTCTGGAAGAAACATGATAATAATAAACTTCGCTATGAATTTGAAAAAAAAACACATTTCCCTGCGTGCTGCTGGCAACTAGCCGATTGACAGAGGATTCCAAGAAACAGGTATAATAATGACTTACCGTGTGAAAAAAGGGGGATTAGCTCGGATTCTTGATGGATATTGAAATCAACTAGATAAAATACGATATTCATTGAGTATTTTCTAGATTTGAATTGATAATTACTCTTTATAACACGTCTTTATTAGCTAAGTATCATTATTACTTATATAAGATATACACCTACACAGTTCTGGCCAAATGGCAAACGTTGTCCGATGTTAAATTATATCTTATTCTGAATTGCTGACAGCTTGAATACGTAATTGAAATAATGTTACCCATACCGACTAATTTCAAAACAGTGCCTAAGCCACAAGTTTCAGAAAAACATTGACAGTAAATTACGCCACTTAGAATATACTTGTCTAGTCGAGAATTAAGTTACTTCGATTAAGAAAAATCTGATCACATTCCCACGCACGCACGATTTGAGTGACTTGCTGTCAAAATGTAAGTTAATTATAAGCCTTAATAAGTTGTAATAAGAGCGTGTAATTGAGGATCAGCAGTCGGGGTGATCAGCCATCGGAGCATGACGTTCCTTCAACTTGGGTTCATCGCTCGTCGTTTTTACCCACTATGTATCGGATTGCTCAACTGATGGGAAAGTAGAAAGGTTCAATATTTTCCTATTGAATAATGTTCTTATGAATATCTGTTGCTGTCAGAATATCTGGAATCTAAGACACAACCCTTAAAAACATGTAACTAAACAAGTCATTCAACATAATAAGTAAGTAGGTAATCTTATTAGTATTTTTTCAGAAAATAATCAAGGAGAGAACAGTACCTAGATCTTATATTAATATTGCGCCCTAAATCACTCTTTAGTTTTCTTGTGCGAAATCGAAAAGAAAGTGAGTTCGCATGGTTAAAGTCAAAACCTGTCTCTCATATATCAGTACCTAAACATTCGAAAAGAACTACTTTCACTGACAGGGTATATTAGGGTTCTTGATTATTAGATAAAGCAATTTCTTTAGTAATTTCTTACATAATTGAGCGGGCGAATTCAAATATAGTATTTTTTTTCATTAAGTAGTAAATGTTTAAAATGTGTAGCAAAATTACTAAAACCGCCAAAATTAACATTACAAAATGAAAAGCACCTATTCATTACAAAAATCGTATTATCTTAGGCACAATAAACTTTAGGAAGAAGTAAAATTATCTTTTATGATCGATGACACGTTACGAGTGTCAAAAATAAACCATAAAAAATACTAGTGAAAATAAACCATCATAAAATAAGTCATAAATAAATCATCATAATTTTCGGAATCAGTGGGTATCGTCTGACTCGTTGATGTCTTTTCTTAGGCCGACATAAAAAATAACAAAACTCGAGTTTCAACTAAAATAATAGCATTTTCTTGGTAGCACTTCTTTGTACTCAGTTCCAACAAACCGACTTCAACATTTAAATTTTTGTAACTATCATATCTTCTAGTCTGAAACTAAACCCGTTTCTAAGGTGTACGGCAAAAAGCTTACGTGATGTTGGTACACGCACGCACAGTATTTCGGCCACTTTCGCCACGCCTTACACTGCCTAGGCGCATGTTCAATGTACTTTTCAGTAATTACAGCCCATTGTTTGTACGGTGACTTTCGCGCGCTTCCGTCGCTCTAGCATTTCCGTTTGCTTATAACAAACTAATTGATGCGGGATGAGCAAATCTGTGAACACGACACGACGGTAGCTATTAATTAATATTATCTCTTGTCTACTTCCCCCTGTGCTAGTTGTCTCACTAAAACTTTCTAGAAAAGTTTGTTTCTAAGTTTGTTTTCATGGTTGTGTGTTGTGGAACGTTCTAAAAGCCTTAATAAATTCTGGCAAATCTAACCGTTATCTTAGGTCTTCATCTATAATAAATGACTAGCACACAAGATTTCATTGCTGAATCAGAATTTTCACAGGAATTCGATGAATTAATGCTGAACACGTAGGTGATTGGAATTCGAAGTGTGAAAAAACAAATTTACGCAATGTTTGGAAAGCATCTAAAAAGCATAAGTATTCATCCCTAAATGGTGTTTGCAAAGTCACGCAACTGCTTTCCAAGAAAACTACCTGCTGTGATATTACATGAAGAAGGTGACACAAAAACTACCATTAATACCAAGGGCATTGAGTCCACAATATGTAGGTACAGCAGCAAACAATTAAGTGCTACATTGTCGTGCGTAAAAAAACCGAATTCCTCGATTTTGGGGTTACTTTTGGAATTACTGTTTGGATTCGTGAAGAATGTATTGCTTTGCTACGAGGAATTAAAAAAAACATCTTTGACTGAGTAGTATTTATTCATACTTAAGTAAGTAAGTGCTTAGTACCAAAGTTAATCAGTCAACAAATGCAATTATAATACATAGTTACTAATACCCGTCCAAAATCTGTATTTTTCTGTAATCTGATTATCTATGAGTACCGTACTCATAGATAATCTAATTAAAATTAGCGTACATACTAGTTTTACGTCTTAAAAACAGTACAGCCAATATTGGATAATTATATTTTTTAAATTTGGATCCGATATGTCAGGGTTATGAGAAGCGGAATTATTTTATACTCATTCTTATTCACACAACCCTGCAGTCTGCGGGCATCTGTGCGCGCGCGCGGATGCAACTCGCTCACCTTGCAATGTCGACGTAAGCCACTCACCCCAGACGATCTTCATACGTGTTGCTATAGCTATAGTTATTGGAACTTGGGAGAGTACACGGCCGTCTTCATTTTATAAACATTTTCACATGCAGCCAGCTTGTAAGAGCCAGGGGCAAAATTTCAAAGAGTAAATAGAAGTTATTGCGACATAAGAGATAGGTTATGTATTGTGATGTTTTAACCTTTGTAACCTTTATAAATCCGGTTTTATTTAAGACCTAGTCGCTTTATTGAAAAACAAATAAGCCTTTTATTGTTTAACTATTTAATTAAGTAACGTTTATTAGATACAGTGTTTACCTATATCTCACCCATGTTTTTTTCTCTGCATGCTCAGAAGTACTAAGAACTCTTTATTTAGACTTGAATCACCTAATGCCACTTTGCTTATCACCAAAAAATGATGTTTATATTTTTTATTCACACTTAATACTTTAATAGGTAATAGTAGTAACTATATTAAAGAAGTTAGTTTTTACTTACATAGACCTGAACATGTAAAGAAATAAGTAGGTACTTACTTCCACTGTCACTGTTATTTACCTATGTTACGTGAAAATCAATGAGCGTATAATTTCGAAAACAATAATAGAGTTGAATGAAGGAAACATCAGTGAAGACCCACCTACATGGATCTACTATGTCACTTACATATCGTAGTAGGTATAATGAGCACTTTACGTAACCAAGTTGTGTACTATGTGAATGACAGGTTAAGTTATCGCAGAATTAACGGTCTATGGGTGATGTTTGAGCAACATATGTGCAACCTCATGCAATCGGTGTGATTGCTGTGTATTTTATGTCATTGCTACCTCCCTAGCTGTTTTCATTTTTCATGACTTTCTGGTGCGTCGATAGAACCTCAAAAATATCTGATAATACTTTCTGAGGCTCTTGTGCAGATTTCTTTAGAGCTCTTAAAAATAAATTCTAAAACCAAACTTAAACGTATTTTCAAGAATCATACAAAACTACATTAATTGAAATATTCCTTGGAATGATAGCGTGGTAAAATGTAGGTACGTAAGTAAAGCAACAAACGCCTTGATTCATAATATCAATAATGTTATTCTCGTCAACCTTGAAGATGATCTACAGCAAAAACCTATGAGAGTTACCTAGGTTACAATCACATATATACATTTTTCACGTTCTTATCCGATTGCATCACGAACATCAAATATTTAATTCATTGACTTCTTGTGCAGACAGTCGATATTTGACAAGCTTTGTATAGGATCCTCGAGTTTAAAGATATTTTTGTGAACTTATTATGGTGACTTAATTACATAAAAGAACACAAAACACATACAGAAGAGCACCTACAAAGTTACTTAATAATGAAACAATAAGCGGAATATAAAAAGGGACAAAAGGAAATTAATTATCATGGAACAAAGCGTTCCTAACAGAAATAGCACGCACCTGGCCTGTATCAAGTATCATCGTATCATCTGCCGCCGGTAATTTAATAGCAAGTTTTATACACCTTGAGACCAATAGGAGCTTTACTTGAAGGCTAAGGTACAGCATCGATGTTGTTTATTAGATAACGCATTGTTTTTCGCGATAAAAACTAGAAACCTACCTATTCCAGCTGGTTTCATCATAAGATTTATTGATACTAAGTGTGATACAATTGGCTAAGCTTACCTACTTACTTTATGCTTAAAAAATAAGTATCTGTTCGTGTTTGGGTAAGAAGGTCAGACAGATCTGTTACCCAATTGATCATCGTCTGAAAGTGGCCTAAAATCCTGAAGGAGTTGAAAACGAATTTGATAGTAGTTCTTCATTCTTTTAGAATGAAAAGACAATTCTATTTCATTCCCCAAAAGACAAAAGGCTAAAGGGCTGGCCTTTTAGGTAGAGTAGTACTCAGATGCCTTCGGAATCTTACCAAGTGTCTTCAGAAAAGTTTTATTTCGACCAATCACAGATCATAGTACAAAAATTGTTGTTAGTAAGAGAAAATTGAGATTACTTAAGACACTAAGTTAGTAATAAAATAGTTGAAATCATTAAATTAATTAATTTAATTACATATTATGAAAAAGCCTTTTTTTTAATCATATGATGATACTTAATGTCGATCATAGATTTAGCAGTCACGCACAGGCGATTACGTTCCACGATAATTTCACTGAAGAATGGAGACAGACACATTAGGATTAGAACGGAGATGATAAATGCCACGCGAACGATCGCAAAATGATTCTGTCAAACGATAACTATAACGATGCAGCTGATGTAATTAACTGTTGAAGCGACGTAGAAATAACAAATGCCCATCTGATATACAGCTATTTGATGATCAACAAAAGTGAAAAAAGTGGGTCGGACGCCGGTTTCATGGTATCTCTGAAATCCCGGGTTCGATTCCCCTTAAATAAAATTATAATTTGTGTTGGGTCTCGATGTTGTAGTAATACCGTTGTTTTTGATTTCCATATAAGTGTTTTCTATTGGGATCTGGGAATATTTATTAATTGGAGTTTGACCAGTTAAACAAAACTAAATTCAAAGGAAGAATTCAACAGGTGTTTTATTTGAAGTCAGACTTTATACGATTCGATTATTAAAGCAAAAACTATGATACGAACTATCCAATGAACAGGTAAAACCTGTTTATGCCAGTCAGTCAGCTAGTGATGTGCAGGTAGGTACAAACAACTTAGTACGCACATATTTACCTAACTGCATTGAGATCCAAGATTCCATTCCATTTTCAGTCTACTTTAAAAAAAACCTCGGGAGTTTAATATCTCGATATGTCAATGAGCAATTACGAAGACATTCGTTAGCAGTGAAAGTCCGGAAAACTATAAACTATAACTCGGAGCGGTTGTGAAAGGCGATATTTCATTGCCCGGCCGTGCGCGGTCTATGGAGGATTATCCACACTTTCCAAGAATTAAGCTTTATTTGTTTTACGACCATTTGAAGCCACATTTTTTAAACTTATGCGACTATATCAAACTACTGAATTTTCACAGGAGACAGTGCGTGACAGCGAATGTGAGCTTGCAAAGGTCATAGACGTTTTCTTCATTCACAAACTTTCTAACAGCATGTCTTCGTATTCAAAAGTTATCTAATGCATTAAAATGCTCACGATAAGAAACCTATTTTAGGTACCACTTAACATGTTATAACTAAACCACGTTAAGTTTTACAATCGATACTGATTCTAATATCGTGCCACAATGGATATTTAGATAATAGATATTTTTACTATTGAAACTGATGGTAACACTTATCGACAGATACCTCATAAAAATGATAAAATAAAATAAAATAAAAATATATTTATTGATAACAAGAATTACAACAATAATCAATTAAATACAACATGAAAGTGCCTATATATCTCACGCGATTGCCAGAGGCTTCCAAACTAGGCTCTACCTGTATCTTGAGAGACCAGCTACAATTACTTGGCTAAGGTCTGTGGCACATCTAGATAAATATGTGTGTATGTGTGCGTGTGTGTGTGTGTGTGAGAGAGAGAGAGATCGAGTGAGATTAACTATTACAGATTAACGCTTCAGTCTGCTTGTAGTCAATTGAGCAGAGTAACCGTACCACCCGTTTCCTAACTTCAGTTGCAGAGCAGTTTTTGAAATCGCAAATAACTCATTCATTTAGTTACATTACCAACTTAAGTACCCAATCACAAAGAGTAGCTACCGAGTAGATAGTACGATTTGGTAATATAAACTGAGTGAAAATATCGATAAGAACCATTATAATCCATAACCATGATTATTTTTAAGTCAATCGATTTTCTCATGTCATACTATTGCGCCACTACCTCTATAGCTGAACGGCGAAGAACGACGATTAAAAGCTGCATTGACGCATGTCGTCAGTGCAATATCCGCGCATACGCTCTTGGGCAAGATGTTGATTGCGCATGCGTCTAACTGACTATCGCCGCTGTGCTTATCATCAACTGCATCATCATCCTTGCTGAATATATTATATTTTCGGTAGGGTTTTTGAGCCTGTGTGATTTTAATGAATGTATGGTGATGTTGTTAACTGATCAGGTTCTCATGTTTACAGGGTGGCGGTGGTCATATGGCAGTTTCTCTACTAGAAGTACTCGATCTGCTGAATTCTGGATCATGGTCCAAAGACCCTCGTGATAGTGCATAACCGGGATAACGCTGAGATTAAGAAGATGTATTCTCTGCCAAACGGGACTTTTGTATCTGATCAATACCACGAATTGGACGTAGTTTATAATACCGTACCGACTCGTCGGTGCATTATGGCTCATTGAACGCTCTCATAAAAATTGGAATTTAAAATATATTTCCAAAACTTCCCGTTCCATTTCTTCCGGATGAAAATACTGAAGATACGTACGAGGATGCATAGACTTTGTATTTTAACTTCGCCTAATCTAATAGAACGCTTATGAAACTCACCACAAGGAAAATAAGAAACAAAAAAGCATGAAAGTCCTTAACCACGATTATGACTTCCGATGTCACGACGCACATCAAATGGTACAATCGCGTTTTCTGTGAAACCAAGAAAGCGGCGAGTGAAGACAGTGGTAGACGGAATTCGTGAGAACTAGGTGGTGTGCTGCGAAAGCAGGTTGGTGATACGCCCACGAGTTGGCTCCATCGTGTGTTGTGATATAACCTTAAGTATTCATTTTTTTTTATTGATGGAGTTGTCTACGTTTTTTTCCCTCCCGTATTCTCCAAAGAATTCAATTCTGAAATTCCCAAAACTTTGGAACTAACAGCTGATCTGATGTTTGATTTCAAATTCCATGTTCTCCTAGGTATTCATCGTCAGTCTCTTAGACTCTTAGATATTTACTTCTTATCAGCTGAACATTATTTTATTTCATGCATGTCTTTGTGTTTATTTTCTTTTATTAAATAAAATAGAGCTTTATATTAAGGTATCTGATCTGATGATGGTAAATATTTGTATACACTCATCAATGCTTCCGTAATCAGGCTTTACTAGGTCTTCAGTAATTTGGACATATTATCGATGAAAGAAATATTTCACAGGAAAATGAAACGGTTTTTTAAGTTATCCATATTGGTCTAGCTAGTAGCTATTTCGTACTTTGCTTACTAACAAATTAAAAAATCAATGTTAGGTAAACCAATCCCATAATGTAAGTATAATAGTTTGATCTTTCAAAAATAGCTTAGCGGGGGAGCTCGCTGGGTGTTTACCTTTAAATTATCTTAACGAAAGGATTTTTTACTGGCTTCCCAACAAATGGTTTATTTTGGACGGATACACAAACTGTACATCCGGTCCCAGGGCAGGTAACAAAACAAACAATTTCTAAGTCAGCTTCCCGTGTCAAATTAACATATCTAATGAACTTGTTCGAAATCACGTCGGTAGTTGGTAGTCATAGGCATAGATTAGTGGACACTAGGCTCAAAATCCATAAGCTGCATTTAGATTCATTGCCTAAACAAAGAAAAAACCTGTTTTTGGATGCGTTTTCAGTCAAGATGTGGTCCGCTAATCTCGGCAACGGAATGGTATATTTAACATAGATGAAATACTATATTCGTTCACACTATTAAGGTGTAAAGCACGTCTTCCATACCTCACTGTACAAATGTATTAGACTTAGAGACAGTTCTTTATTGTGTGATTCTGACGTACGACACAACAGACATGGGCATCTGCCTACTAAGCATCTACTTCAATCGTTCACCGTCATCCATGCCATGATCGTGCCATCATATAAAAATGATGGAACAAAACCTACTTTTAATTGAATTGGTTTTAATATACATGTTTGAGCCATTGTTGTTTTATCTCATTGCATAGTTCTCTTCTCTAGTAGTTAAGACACAACAAACGTAGATACTATCAGTTATGATGATGATGTAGATATTTGAGTACCTAGGTATTTTAATCAGACGATACTACACGAAATCATGTTTCGTCGTCATCGGCAGTTTATTTCTATTTTCTAGTAACCTGTGTGGAATCAGGACCTCTGTTGAGAAGTTCAAATGGTCAATGATAATGGTTAAAGATGGATACCAATATTTTTTTGTTGTCGGCCATAATTAACTGTTTAGATAAAGAAATGAAGTCATCGAGGCAAAGACTGCAGGCAGGCTCACAAATATTAGTGAGTAGTTCATAGCAAATCTCCGCTATTTTAAACATTGCATAATTTTATTCAACGTTACACCAACTTGCATGACTTCAAAAAATTCGCAAAGACATTTTGTCACTTTCACGACGAGTAGATTTCTCTGGGCTTTCCATGTCGCATCTCAAGTGATACTTATATGTACCGCGCAATTGTAATAATTATTCAGATCATAGTTCTAAAACTTCGTCAGCTTCTTATAGGTCGTGAAAACATAAGCTGTTGTGGGGTGGCCAAAGTAACCGTGTTTTGTGCTGTGCTGTGTAGGCAGTATGTAGGCTATTTCATAAAAGTTACCTAAACTTTTTCAGTTTTCACGATTGTCCTCTAGACTGAGTAAATCTGACCAGCAAAGTAGTGGAATTTGATGTACTTTTCCTTTTCTGTATAGTGATTCTCAAATTAATATACTGATCAAACTATTTATACTCATAGGTATACGATGTGAAGCAACTTGTTTGTAGATATGCATTTAATCCTACATAGTGAAACCCTTTAATTTGTAAAACCAATGGAACAGGAAGGAAAACCCGTAAAATTAATCAATAACGAACCGTAAACAAACAAATTATTGCAAGTTATTCCAAGGTATTGTGTTGTTATTTTACTATAATATCAGCGCCTTTTCCATGGTCTTTGTTTTACTACCTTTCTCAGTCACGTACGAGGATAGGATCCGCTATTGAAATACATTCAGTAACCCCTTAGTAAAAAAAAGATAGTCAGCAGGTAGATGCGGTGCGTCTCAGCAGGCAGGTTGAACGACGCAAAAAAATGATCCCGACGAGAGAAAGAATCCAGAACCTGCTCACATTTAAAAACATTGACTGCACATCGAGCGCGTGTGCTGCTTAGTTTGTTCGTTCTTCATTTTCCTATGTGATATTGCTAAAAGAGTTTACGATGAATATGAGTCAACGATTCCAATTTCTAGCAAATAGAAACATTCCCAGAATCAAACCCTACTTAATCATCTTCAAGTTCCAAGTTTTCATTTTTAGATGACAAAAACACCACTCTCAGGAGAAACATCTAAATCAAAATTAACTTCAATAAGTATGAAGTTCCTACTTCATAATTGAACTGCATCATTCTGTTATCCCAAATAAAATTTGGACCCGAATAGCTATTTGGGACGCGATAAGCCTTATCTGCCGACATTTCTTTCCTTTGCCTGGTCGAATGGCAGGAGACCACGGTATAGTACAGTTACCAACACATTCGTGCCATTAATAGTGCATATTTATGCGTAACGTGTCTGCTCTAACGGTGCCCCCGCAAGGACTCGAAAGAAAACGTGTTACATTGACTTTCTGTTGGTTAATTTGACCACATTTTGTTCTGACTTCACTTTTCGGTGCAATTCTGGACCTTGCTGTGAAGTCAATATAATAGCAGCACAACACACTTCGACCCATTTTTATGTTTTTTTGCAATGAATCGGAGGAAGTGTCGCAAGCGTAAGATTTATCATCGATCAAGATTGTTTTGGATTGTTAACAGTTGATGCTGCAAAACAATCGCTAATAAAATAACAACAAGGTTAGTCGGATTTTAATTTTATTCCAAGAGTTTAATTTATTTCCCTCTATCTGATTCTACGTACACACTAAACTTGTGTCCCATCTATTGTATCTTGACGGAAAAATAAATAAAGGGGGACTACCTGATTTATTTATTTTATTTAGCTAAGTTTACAAAATTATGAAGGTTTAAGCTCCAGAATTCATAGTGTAGAATTTCTTCACACGTTTTCACTTTGAACTTATTGGTTGACCTTGTCCATAGCTATACATATTGGAAGGTAGGTAATAGTAGGTATAGTTGAAGGGATTATGACTGAAAAATAATATTACATAAGCATTCTAATTACTACTTGCCAAACATTTTCATTCAAATTATACAAATACCTACAGTAGCTGAATAAATTGCTGACTACGAGGGTATTTATGCTAATCGAATGTTAGCAAAATTAAAAATACCATGATTCACATCTATTTGAATTAAAATATATCTTACCTGAATATTGCTTCGCTTGACTTCTATGTAAAGCCAGTTATCTGTTGAAAAGGCTATTGCCATCAGAGCAGCAGCCACGATTGCTGTAATGGTCGCTATAGACAAAGTTACCGCAGAGCAAGGCATTTTTACAACCTTTGGAAGACAGTAAAAGATAGAAGAGCTAAGATACGGTTATCACAATCACAACACTTTGTATTCCCAGTTCACCTATGCAGCATTTTCGTAAACACTCAACGGAACGGAGAGCACGACAGCACACTCACAAATAATAAAAACTCATATGAATGCGGTCATCGCCTGCAGCGTACCGAGTTCGCGCGCGAGACTTCTTTGCCTACTTAGCTTCGCCTTGTCTTGCCTTGCCGCTCTCTTGCGGATGTGAAACTTTCGAAAGCGAATCAACTCCGCCAAGTGGCGGGAATGTAAATTAAAAAACTGGTTTTAGGGATACCAGTCGAAAAATATAGCGATGTTTTTTTATTATTTATAGTAGTTTTTAGTATTTTTCCTTATTTCTACCATTTGTTGGCTGTATATTAAGAATTTTCTTAGACATGGTAGTAATACAGAAAAATAAATTTTGACAGCGGCTAATTTTGACGTTTCAAAGTTTTGACATTGATTGACATCCCATTTGTTGTTGTTTGTTTTCTCAGATTATTTACTGTTTTCTTGGCTGTTTCTAGCGAGAAGTTTTAGTGTTTTCGGTGTTTATTTAGTTTGGTGCTTTAAAAATGTCTGAATCAGCAGAATTTACAAAATATGATGATGTGCTCACATCGATTTTAGTCAACGAAAAATCTATTTTGGGATTTCTTTCGGCAATATTCAACTTCTTAGCACGACGGTTAGTAAAAGCTTTCTTAGTACTCGTTATTATCTACCTTTGTAATCCACCAATTAACATGTTTTCAATGCGTACATTTTAGTACGGATTTCTATTACGTACCTGAGGGTGGCTACGAAAACATGGGATTCCCGCCAGGTGTGGCTGAAGAGCTTGTTATCAAAGTCTTGCGAACGTGCGATCCCAAGAACTGGAAGGCTCCTAACGGGGCTAAGAAGCCTACAGATGTGAATAATGAGATAATGTGCTCGACTGTCGCCCAGGAGGTCGAAGTTGTAGCCGAGGATGATGACATTGGGGACTTATCCATTGAACAAACCGAGTGTTGTGAACAACCTAGTTCTGCAATTCCTACACAATCAGGATCCAGTAATACCAGCTCAGTTAAAGATGACACTATTAAAGATACTGGTGGTTCTTCTCAAAGCATGGCTTCACCTTGTGCACCACCTATAATTCCAGTTCAGAAAAACAGCGAAACCTACAATGGTGCTGAGAGAGAGAAGTATTCTTGGTCACAAACTATTATGGAAATTGGTAATGTGATTATTTATTTTATTTTTATTTTAAATAGTAGGAACATCATTAAATTTTAAACAGTGCTAAGGTGAAACCAGGCCAGACAAAACATCAATTAAAAATTGGTAAATGACCAGTTAATTTTTAAGTAAGGTATACATTTTCTCATGTTGAGTGGAGGTTCCCATGAACCTACTTTATTGAGTATTAAAAAATTGTCCTTTTAGTTTAATACAAATTTAAAATTTTACTTATTTCTAGATATCATAGTAAAACTTCCTACCACCATAAAATCAGCTAAAGAACTCCAGGTGACAATAAACAGTGGAGACATCTGTGTGGCATGTCGGAATGGTGACATAATTATAAAAGACTTGTTGCCATACAAGATCAAGACGATGGACAGCTTCTGGACATTCAGTGAGGGACGGCTTTTGATCCATTTAGGTATGCATGTTAACTTGTAACACCTTTTTTTTATTTATTTTATGCTGCTCTTACATAGCTGGCTAAAATTGAATGTGGTTGGTTTGCTAAAAACAAATATTTCGTCCATTTGCCAAAACTTCAAACTTAGAAATTTTTATTGCAAAATCAATCACCCTGTTATTATGAGTACAACTGCATAAAATGCCGATAAAAGAGGAGGAAGTTATACACAGCAATAAGTGGGTATAATGGATAATAGTGGCACAATAAGTGGATAATAGTGGCCTTCACCCAAAGAAGGGGCCAAATTTAAAATGTATTGTAAAAACCTTCAATTACGGAATCCAGTCAATTACGGAAAAAAGAGTATAACTTTTGAGGGTGTTAACTTATATAACAAGCTGCCAGAAAATATAAAAAAGACCGAAAATATAAAAATATTTAAGAATAAACTCAAGACACTTCTTTTAGATAAGCAATAAATACAATTACTTACTTCACAGATACAACTTATTATAATTTCTAGCAGCGAATTAAACCTAAAACAAAAATCGCAATTTACACTGACAAAATAAAATTCATTGAAAAAACTAAATTTTCTTTATCTAAAATAATAAAAAAAAAACTATAAAATTTTACATAAATAAAGAAAAATAAGGTTTACAAAGGCAAAAAAATATATATAATTAAAACTAATTCATTTAAGTACAATCAGAGTTTACATTATGTTCAAATATTTATTCTCGACAGCGAAAAATATGAAACACACGGAAGAAAATAATAATAATCAGACGACTCAACGGAGTCCATGTTTGTCCGGCGAATACGTTTAATCGCACAACTAGTTTTGGTATCTTCACTGCTTGTTACTTACCTACGCAGCTACATGCAAATGAATGAATGTGTTTTTATTTTATACCTGCATCTATGCGGAATGTAATCTTGGCAATATCATATTTAAGTCTTTGGTTTGTACTTATTTAGCTTCCATAAATTACTATTTTTATTATTAGTTGTATTTATGTATTGAACTTACTTGGTTTAAGCTTAGATATACTCGTATACTATTAAAACGTCTTACGCTGCACCGATGTAATATATTTAAAAAAAAAACTTATGTACTGTTATCTCATTTTAAGTGAACTATATGTATCCTAGATATAAGTTCTTATGAGAATAAAGTTCTTTAACCTAAACCTTACAAATTGTAAAATGGCAAATAAAGGCTTTTTTATTTTTTATTTATTTATTTATTAGTGGGTATAATATAATAAATATTATTTCCTACAGAGAAAGTTCAAGAGCGTTGGTGGAATAAACTGCTAAATAGTGAAGCAGCTATTGATTTATCGAAGATAGACTGCTCAAGGCCAATGGATGAATTGCCTGAAGACCACATTGCGAAGGTAAATTTTACAGCCTGTTATTAAATTTTATTTGGCCTAAAAATCCTCTAAATACCTTCATACTAACTTAGTTTTATTTATTTGCAGATCCGAGAACTACAATGGAATCAGGAACGTAAGCTAAAGGGGCTTCCAACAAGTGATGAACTGCGTAACATTGAGATTCTGAAAAAAGCGTGGAATGCTGATGGCTCTCCATTCAAAGGACAAGAGTTTGATCCAAGTATTTTAAACCGATCCAATGTTGCATCTCTAAATGAACAGTAAAGTTAACTCACTAATATTTTTTATTAATGAAACTATTTTTGATGAAGGGTTTTAATCCATTTCTGCCAATATGGGACCCAAGTCTGCTAAATTACATCATCTAAATAGTAATTGAATAGAATCATAATTAAATTAAATATCATGATTTTGACATTTGGCCTTTACTAGACACACAACAGAAAATCAATTGTGGTACACTTTTTTTACGTCGTCGCTAGCAAGTAAAACCGCCGTAAACTCATGATAACGGTACAGGCATGGAACCAGTTGGGAAAGAGAATTAGTATATGATTATTTAATAGTAAGGCGAGATATCTATTTGAACTGATTTGAACCAACTTGATATACCAACAAACCATAAATTATATATTTCCATATGTACAGTCAAATTCAAGTATACAACCGCAATATCTCAAAAAATTAAAACATTATTGTGATCATAGATTTGGGAGATCCAAATGTGCATACAAGTATATACAATAATATGCTTATATATTTATGAGCACTTGGATGAGTTCATTTTATTGCAACTTTTTATGATTGCATATTTATAAAGATGATTAGAATCCAGACAAGACGAGTTTGCCTAACATCTTCTTATCTTCAATTATCCTGTGGGCCTCTCTCAAGTTCGTAGCATTTATGGGCGACAGCACTTTCGTAAGTGTACAATCCAACTTTCCTTCATCTATCAATTTCGATACAGTGCTTAATATTTCTGTATATCTATACTTATCATCAGTATTGTATTTTAATTTTGTATACATCATCTCATAAGCCAGTGTTATACTCTTGTCCTTCAAAAACCTTATGTCAACTGGGGTAGTGGCATCTGTTATAAGGCAAATTGTACCTTGAGCCTTTATTAGTTTAGGTAGAGTTTCCCAGTATGGAGATGGGTCATAGTTAACTAGGATTTAATCAACTCCACCACCGTATCCAACTGACTCCAATTGTGATGATAAATCCTTCGCGTGGTTTAACACTATATCTGTTCCGTATTTACGCGTGAACTCATCGGTTTCTGTCCGCGACGCTGTCCCGATGACTTTCAGACCCAAGTTTTTTAATAGCTGTGTAGCTATAGACCCAACACCGCCAGCACTGTTTATCACCAAAATAGACTTTCCCTTGTCCTTTTCTGATATTCGTAGTCTATCATAAATACACGCGAAGGCAGTGTATGCTGTGAGAGGCATGGCAGCAGCTTGTTCAAATGTGAACCGCTTTGGTTTCCGTGCTACAAGAATTTCTTCCAAGGCAACGTATTGAGCGTTTGTGCCGCTCTTGCTTCTTACGTCTCCGACAAAAAAGACCTCATCCCCTACGTTATATGTATTAGCATTCTCCCCCTTACCAACAATCACACCGGCTCCATCCAACCCTAAAATTCGAGGTGTTTTCTCTATATCTGGCTTCGGAGCACGCAACTTTGTGTCTATAGGATTGACTGCCGTCGCTTTAACCTCAATCAACACTTCAGTTTTCTTCGGACTTGGCACACTCACTTGTAAATCAATGAGACTGTTCACATCAGATATCGGCAAATATTTATACAAGCCGACTGCCTTCATTACACTTGGTAATTTCGCCATAATTATTTTCAAGCGCTCACTTTTACTAGCACCTTATCAATGCAAAGTGTCTACAAAAATGGCACGGTGAACTTGTTATATTTCTTATTATCTTGTTTTGACTATGTAGGAGTAGATACGAGTATATTGGCTCACTATCTACAAGTATTATGAAATAAGTATATCACTGTCTTTTCGCTACAAAATTAAATTACATGGGTGCGGTTGGCGCTGTAATCGCATTGCTTCCATCTGTTTGTGTCATTTTTCATACTGATTTCTTTAGTTTAGATTTTAGACACTGACGGCACGATTACGTATTTGTAAACAATGACTATTATAATGCGCGGGCGCTTCAAACGACTTACGAATATTTTATTATTTTTTATGATAATTTATTCATCACCCTAAATAAAGTATTTCTAAAGTTTTATACTTACTCTCAGAAATAAGAAAATCAAATTTTTCTTTACCAACGTTATTGTTAAGATAAGATATCATTACACACCAGAAACAACATATCTACATTTATTTTATAAACGTATACGGCCTTATTACAAAAAACTTAGTACCAAGTTTAAGCCAAGACTAAATATTAGCTGACAAATCAGAAATGAATGACACATCCGTGACATTACCTAATAGAGAAACGCTTTTCTGATTGGTCGGCTAATATTTGGTCCTGGACTCCGAGTTTAAACCAGGTAATATAGTGTTTTGTAATAAGGGGAATAGAGTTTAAAATAAGGGCGGCGATGAAAATTATTCATCAAATTGTAGAGTCTATTTACACTACGAAAAATAATTACTAATACATAGGCTTATCTAATGTTGTACCTACTACTTATATAATAATAATAATAATAAAATGATTATTTCAGACCAAATCAAAGATCCATAGCTACAGATAGTTGTTAGTAACATATTACTTAAAATATTGTTAGTACTTACTTAAAAATAAAAACTTAAAGCTACCATACAAAATAAAAAAACGAAGTGCTCAGTCAAAAAACCGATTCCTAAATCCCTGCACATGTATTTGTATCCAGTGCCTAAAGATGAAACATGATAGCCTATCTCTGGTAACCATCAGAATGCTGTTGGGGCTCCGCCGTATCCTAGCAAGCATCGACGACGTCCGCTTCCGAATGATAGCGTAGAAGTCATCCACATGAG
Source organism: Pyrausta nigrata (assembly GCA_949316185.1). Taxonomy (NCBI): domain Eukaryota; kingdom Metazoa; phylum Arthropoda; class Insecta; order Lepidoptera; family Crambidae; genus Pyrausta; species Pyrausta nigrata. The sequence continues at coordinate 5,658,255 of OX438943.1, forward strand.
CTTCAGCGAACATCGACGACGCACTGCAGAACCTAGGCAGCCCCAACAGCATCCTGAAGGCATTAATGTACTGGACACGGAGAGCGTTATAGGCATTCTGCGTGTAAGTACACCACAGGCTGCAGGTGTAAAATGTCTGGCAGAATGCCTTAAGAGAGTAATCTTGACGTCTCTTGTACACCTGGCAAACCTGCGAGCCAGCATGTTACATCGAACCGCTAACGCTCTCCTCTCACGTTCTATGTCACAGTCATCAGATAGATTTTCAGCAACAACATGTCCCATATAGAGCTATGTACAGACTTAACAGTAGGTAGGTACTTTTCTCGAAAGAAAGGTAGTAACTGTGTAGTATTTTATACTGACATCGATAATCTACTCCTATAAGGCAATTGTCCCACTGCACATGAGTAGGTAAACAAGATAAGTAGTAACTATCGTTGATTTCCTCGCTCAAAAAAATAACAGAGATTAACATTTCGTGTAAACAAAAGAGATGCGTACATTAATAGTTGATGACTGACAGTTCAGACTGCCGGCGAACACTCGCTTTACAAGTTTATCGCTTAGCGAAAGAGCTATCAAAGATAACACTCGCCCGGTGATATTCACTTTGCAATCAACTAGCGGTCAAATGCTATTCCAAATTCAAATCACCGGTCGCTCAGAACACTCGTTTTAATAGCTGAGCGACAACTCGCCAAGTTTCTAGCTCTACTCGCTTCTCGCTCATCGTTGCCGGTCGGACAACTGCCTAATGAAAAACAGTGCTGGTGAAATATTTTCTGTGAAAAATACACTCATTTTATTTGGTGAATCCCTTAAGATTTATTTGACTAGACTTGTTGGTGACATATCCAAATAAAACCACGATTTGAATGCTCGCACATTTAATTCTAATAAGATAAGATATGACTTCTAGTGTATTTATATCCTCGTAATATTTTCATTATAACTTTTACACAGTATATTACAAGCAGATCATTATATATCACAGTACGCGTAACAATTCACAATATGCGAAAATAATATTCGTATAATATTAGGTATAGCTTCATAGTAATTTATAAAAGATGTATTTTTGTACACATTTTCAAACAATACAACTTGATTGCACAACAAATACCAATATTTTAATAGCATGATGTAGAAACAAGAAACAATACCAATATTAACTATTTTATAATTACTTATAATCCGTGCCAAACGCCAATAGGCGTTTTATAACAATATTCAATTAGACTAGGTCGATAAATTCAAGATGATACTCCAGCCAAATAGATAGCTGGCTGTACTTTATATTTATTTGCCACATTGCATCATGCATCCACGGCCCACAGCCCAAAACACATCTTGTTAAAATAAATTAAAAAAAAAACCGGCCAAGTGCGAGTCGGACTCGCGCGCGAAGGGTTCCGTGCCATTAGCTTACAACATTAGACAGTATAGGCAAAAAAAGTATATATTTTTATTTTATTTATAATTTCAAAATTATTTATCACAGGATACCCGAAACAATTTTAAATAAGAGTTTCCGCTCCTGTTTCTTTACGTGAGTGATTTGAAGTTTATAGGTCCAATACTTTAGAAATTACGTGGCGAGGGACACCGTGTAAACGACATAAAGCTGATAAAAAAGTGTTGTATGGAAACTCTTCCTTATTTTCATAGTTCTTTTCAACGATACCCCACACAAGGGGGTGCACTAAGACAAAATAATTCACTCCCCTTTGTCCCCATGTATGGGGAGGTACCCTTAAAAAGGGATAATTTTATTTTTTTGTATTTTAAAAAATGAGATCTATATGTGAAGTACCCTCGAACCAAGTTACATGCAAATCAGTCCATAAACGTAGAAGATATTGTGCTGTGACAGACTAGGACGGACGGACTGAACGATCTTATAAGGGTTCCTTGTCGGACTACGGAACCCTAAAAATGATTTTTTTTATGTCCGGTGTATTTCGGGCTTTTCAGCTCAACAAGTCCAATTTTGTTCTATCATGCAAGCTGTCAAGTCATATGCATACGCATGCTTATGAAATCATTTTTATTATGAATTTATGATTATTTCTTACGTGACATACATTTATTAATGCACAATATTGCAACAACGTAATGTATGGAAATGATGACGAATGCATGCATATGACTCTGATCCTACGACCCTAAAACTTTATTAAACTCATCGTATAGTGGGCTCAATTCCAATGCGCCCTGTCTAAGATTAAATTTAGGTTCAGTCTCTCTCTCTTTTTCTCAAACGAAAAGAGACAGACTACAATAATTTAGTAACGTCAAATTGAGTAATGCGATTTAATGATTTTTACAGATAGAAAGAGAGAGACTGAATCTAAATTTAATCTTCGACATTGCGCATTGGAGTTGAGCCCAGTATCTACTATATAGTCATATCCATCCATGAGCACAAACTTTAGTCCGACCACCCAAGTGAGTCCTCGCCTGCGCAACTGCGGGGTAGGGTGCGGGGGTAGACGAGAACGGGGACCATGAAGCGGTGCGGGTGACGGGCGCTTCGATTTGATTGGGTGATTTTAATATGGAAAAGAATGCGAATTTCGAATCTCACTGTCGCCGTTCTCGCCTACCCCCTGCACCCCTGTACCCCGCAGGCGAGAACTCAGTCAGGCGGTCAGACTATAGAAACCTTTTTTTCTGTTAGTCAATTGACTTTACACGAATAATATGTGTCATTCAAATTGACAACTTTTTATTTTATATTTATTTTATTCGGTATGAATAAGTGGTTAGCTAATAAATATGCCTGTGTAATGTTCCATTCCGCATCTTTTATTTGCTTTTTTCTAGCAATATTTTGATATCGTGACTTATTATTCTAGGATGTAAAGAATAAATTCTATAAACAGGTACAATGTTCATCATAGCATTATCACCATTTAACATTAAGTATACAAGATATTTTTAAATAAAGTGTGCGATATACTATAGGATGTCCCAAAGAGAGCGTGCCGAATTTAAGAAAATAGACTAATGGATGGCCACCTAAAATTGGTAAAAGTATTACCGTTTCAGAGTTAAGATTTAATTGGAGTCGCATAATAATAACTAAGTAGCTGGTAGCATTTCTTTATAAAATTTAATGTTTGAAACATGTTTTGAAGTAGAAAAAAAATATTTTTGTAAAAAAATATCCGTGAAACATATTTACAAAAAATCGTAACTCTGAAAGGGTGGTATTTTTACCAGAGTATTTTTAGTCTATATATTCATCTTTATCTTCCCCTTAAGTCTTGCACGTTTTTTTGGACACGTATATTGTTGTGGAATTTTACCTCGACATTATAATGAAACAGAACATAGACTGTACATAACTATTTCTGCATTCTGCATTCAATATACTTACTTGTAAATATACACGATGTAAAAGATGTTACTGTAAATTCAATTAGAACATCTTCCTTGTTTCCACACTGATATGTTCCGTCAAATGATGGAAAGTTTCGTAATTTCATAATTATCAAACATGTACAAAGGTACTTGAATCAACAAAGTTGACGCTGATTTCTCGTCTTATATTTTTTAATTACATATTTCTTGGAATCTTTACGCCGATCTCAGTCTTCTAAAGTTCATAGAATATATTTTGTCATCGGAACATTTTATTTCATATCGTATTTTTTTGTAGTGTATGTATAAGTAGTAAGTATAGTATAAGTAATGAAATGAATCTGCACAAGAAAATACCCTTGATGGTACCGTAACTTCGTCTGATCAGCAGATGTTTTGTGAATTAATAAAACTAATACTCCTATAGGGTAGGCAAACGAAAGTACCAAGCTCTCTTCATACTTATAATATTTATTTATTCTGATAATACTGTCTCTTTGTACTGCGTAGTACCACAGAATAAGTACTAGTACTCCGTGTACTACTACGTATTTTGAACCCTTTCTTTGATCACTTCATTGTTATTTTAAGAACCGAGTTCACCAATTCTATAACAGCCGATGAACATCAATTGACGTTTAATTTGATAATTCTAAACCGGCTGATTAAAAAATAAACGTGTTTTGGTAAACTCGACGCTAAAACGGTTAACGAAACAAGCGCGATAGCGTTGTTTCCGGCAACTGGAAATTCATCACAAAATGTATATGTACTCTATAAACCTTGCAATTTTTAACACGTATACCAACTCGGACAAACAATACAGACACAGAAAAGAAGCTCATAATGGTAAGCAGAACATCCTGCCTATTGTTCCACCAGTTGATCTGCAAAAATCTTGATGGCATGTTGTTTTAAATCGATTCAGACATTCATACGTGCGCTGATCTGTATGTAACATTAAACTTGATCACATGTTTTTAAAATCCATGGATCCAATGATAGTGCAATTAAAAAAAAGGTAGATGGGTCATTAGCGCGCGGAAATTGATTGCCTCAAATTGTGTAATTTGCACTACTTTGCATTCAAATATGACATTTGACACGTAAAAGAACGTGTGCTCGGAGCATCAAATTCAAATCGCCGCGCAGTACGAGATTACAGGTCTACCTCTTTTTTAAATATATACACTGTCAGTGCATGGATCGCTATGCTTAACGGCGATTTAATGATGCTCAATTGTTTTTGCTTGAGTCATCCCGCGTACTAATGACAGTGCGCGACGATTCTGCTAATGCCATGTGAAAGATCGTATGTCTTTTGATATTGATCTACCTACTCCTACTGTGCCTTATACTCGCATACGAGGTGTTCGTTGGTGCACTCGATGCTGGGTCTGTGGGTGGAGTCCCAGATGCCGGGGCCGCAGCGCTGGCACATGCCGGCTAGGGTGCAGGGTACTCGCACCAGAGATCGGAATTGGTGGAGGAGGCCGCGCGCCTTGCGCAGGATTAGACGGCCGTCCATGTACATTGCTGGAAAGAAATGTTACATTCTGAGTAAGATACCCTACACGCAAACATTTGACTAAAAGAAAAAAAATCGGGAAAATACAAAACAGATGTTGAGTTGCACTATGCTTCAAAAATGGGATAGGACATTATCCTCTAGCCAGGAGGCCGACTAAACATAAAAAACAAACAAACACATTTCCCTTAATATATATATTAGCAGTTCAGTTCAGTAATTAGCACACAGCACAACGGAGAAGGCAATGGCAAACCACTCCATTAAAATTGCCAAGAAAGTCGTGTGTTTTCCAGATAATGGTCACGACCCTCAGTCATGCATGGGGTATACAACTATCAAGAGCACACAACATGTGTAACCTACAGCAGAAATGTTAGCAATGTTTCGATCTCTCTCTTACCTAAAGAGCTAAAGTGTAACAGCATCTCATCGGTGTTGAGGTCTTGTGCGATGACGTCATCGGCGTACACTGCGATGATTGCCAGGCACAGGAACAGGTGGAAGTAGTCCGTCTGGTAGTTTGCCCAGCAGGCCTCCCACATGCGCAGCGCCACTGCTTCGGTAAACTCGCGCTTGAAGCATCTGAAATGTGTCATTTTCCATGTGAGTACTTATCTTTATTTATTTTTTTAGGATTGAAACTAGTAATAAAGAATGGGAGAGGAGAAGGACAGGTATTCAGGTTTTCCGTGTTTAAAATTACTTTTTGTAATATTTTATAAGCGTCTGAATTGGATTTGCCTCTTACAATAGGTACATTACCTTATGTACCCTTTTCACCACATTACCTCTACCTTACCACACTACCTCTTCCCGTTTTGATTGTTTCAACACTGTATCATAAATTTATTTTTTTGAGTGATTGTATCACTTTACAATCTAAAAATTTGATATAGCACTTAAAAAAACATCCACCTGAGGCGGGAATTGAACCCGCGTTCCTCGGATATCGGGCGATCACCAAATCGGCCACAAGCCCGTCGAAATTTGTATAACTAGTAGGTATTATGTTTGTTTGCCTATATATTAGGATATACTCGTATTATGACGCTGAAGCTCTTGCGTAGTCCTAGAGACAGAAAGCCTACTGTGTGAAGTAGCAACTTACAATAATATCCATCTATGACAGAACAGTAGTTCCATTGCATCGACGTGTTTCTCCAGATGCTTGTAGAAATGCGGCAGCATAATCCTAATCAGCTCCCTGAGATAGCTCTGAAACAATGATAATTCCAGTTTTAAAAATGACCCCTATATTAATTGATTTATAATTAAATCTAAAAGGATTATTACCAAGTTGTTGTCCATATCGTTATCGGTGGGAGTGCAAACAAAGATCGCCCTCTGCATGAGACCGACGAAGCACCAGAAAGCTTCGGCTTCGCACTTAATTTCGCATAACACTGGTGCCAGAAGATCGCTCATACCTTGTGTGTATCTGCAAATTAAACAAGTACCCTTATTATATTACCAACGTTCCCAGTGCCGTTATCGTTACTGATAAAATCGTTAACAGTCACGTACCCTAGAACTGGATTGTAAACTGCGTAATTCAACAATATGTTTTTCATTATTTCAATGTTGTAGTTGTTCTCTCCGGCAAAAAAGGGGTTTCCCCTATCTGTCCTCACGACATCTTTCTCGATGACGCACTGTACCGTCTTCCAGAATATTGCGTGCTGTTCAGGCGTCATCTTCTCTAGTCGTCGCCTTGTGATTTCCTCGTATTCTCTTGTCCTTATTTGTAGAATTATCTCTCTTTCGTCGTAGGTCGAGTTGTACGGATAGCAGTGAAGCAGGAAAGGCCAAACTTCTCGCCTCAACTCTTTATCTAGACCGCCAAAGAACACGCATTTTCTAAGGAATAGATCGTCTTCTATTACTCCTTTGCCGTTCATGAGTTTACCGTAAAACAACTCAGGGGTAATTTTAGGAACTTTGCCCTCTTCAGGATGCTGCTCCGACTTTTGTACCTCAGGACGGCAGACCATGAAATGCCGGTATGGCAAATTAGGTTCCTCAGACCCTGAAAAATATATTTTGGTATAGGTGCTTATCTACGTGGAAGTATAAACCTTCGCAACAAAAGATAAGCTTTTATTTGACGGTAAATATAAAGCTCTTTCTTCTTAGCTAAAAGTGGGCTTTCTTTTTGGACTTTCCTCCTACATAATTGATCAAAGGATAAGGAAAATAATATGTTGTTTACGAAATGGCTTAAGTAGGTAAATACAAGTTTAGATAACTGTTATCTACTTACATCCTTTCATGAAAAATACGTGGTAGGTCAATTAGGACGAAAGTGCAAAATGAGAATCGCTGTTGACCACTTTCTACAATACATCATCACGACTTTTTCACTATCCTGGTTAAAATGGGGGCTCGAGACAAGGCGTGAAGCAATGCTAATTTCTAGTCGCGTAGTAGGGACTTAAGTATTTTCCTAACTACTGGTGACAAATGAATTTCATACCGAAGGAAGTAGTAAAATAACATGCTTTGAGACAAACGCGGTTCTAGAACGGGTACAGGTATAACTTACCTGGAGTAAGTTTAATGTTGTGCAGCAGCGAATGCCATCTGTGCAGCACCTGGGCTAAATGATCTAAGCCTCCGTGGTGGAAATGGAGGATCTTGTACTGGGACTCTCTGGACGCCACTACCAACTGACCGCATGTGCAGTTGTCGTCGTTGAAGAATAATCGCAGTGACCGCATCTGGCTCAGGTCTACGGAAAACCTGCAATGTTTTAATACTCCTTGTATCATTGACTTAGGCTCCGCGCAGATGGGCCACCGCCGACCACCGCAACCAGGGGTTGTCGCCCGCCACGTCCTTTGGTCCCGAGAAAACGTAGGTGTTCGGTGGCCGCTACAATTTGACACCCATCTGCTAGATTTTTGAAAGACGTTTTGTCAAAGCGGCGAGTGGCTGCTCCACGTGTGCGGCGACTTCATATACAAAACGTATTAAAAAATGTCGCTAGCCACCGGTGGCTGTGATCGGTGGCCCATCTGCGCGGAGCCATTTGTACTCAGTATATTCAGTTATCTGGTTGACTCCTACTGCTATTTATTCAAGATCGCGTGCTTGTTTGACATATTATTATTTTAAACCTTCTCCTGTGAATCGGGGTTTGTTTAGTCATAAAATGATAAGGTCTATTAAATTACTAATATAGTTACATTTTAAACTCCAGAAGACGAGATCACGAGATTTACTTAGCTTTTTAGTTACAATGTCCTCTATAAAAGGACTGGACTGTAAGTATCTGGCCACGGAAAGAGAATCGAATAGCTTTTAATAAAATGTGACCCGGGTGCTAAACTGCTAAGCAATAAGCATTCCAGAAACGTGGAGGGACTCCTAACTTCCCAGGAATGTGCGCGTACTAATGACGCGGGCGAGACAATCTCGCCGTGTGGCAAGGCAAGGCCACTTGAATTTAATTTCAATTCCGAAATAATCCTAAATATTACAAACCAATTATTATCTGTAATAAATAATCCCAAAAAATGTCTCGATTCATTTTTGTTGAATATTATTTCTCATTCAAATATAATTTCTCATTTCTGTCTTTTTAGCTACATATAGGTAGTAGGAAATTGCAAAGGTTTTTGCTATTCCAAAGCGAAATATAAATAATATCAATAACCAAAGGCATATTTTTGCCTCTTCTGTGACCTCTGTCCTTTAATTACATATTTAACAGAAAAACGTGTTTATTTGCATACAAAGTTGCTAGACCATACATACCTACCTATGTGTATGGGTCTACCTACACACTGTGTACACTGACTTTAAAAAATATTAGGAGTAATTTATTACCCCAGGAAATCAATATTATTTTCCCTGTATTTGATACCTACTTATTTTAGTATCAATAGCCAACAGGTTTAAACCAATTATTTATTACTACTCTGTGATATTAGATACTATTGATCTTCGATTTATATTTTATTTATTCTTACCTACGGCATTTCATAGGGGCTCTTCTTTGTGGGACTGGAGAGCTCTGTACGCTGTCGGGAAACACCAAGTTGTGCTTCAAAGCCAAGAACTCCGGAGTGCTCATCCAGTTCGGGTTCCCTTCGTCACACGAGCTCATGGACAACGACCTGATAAACCGGTCCCCAGACACCGAGTCCGGCGTCAAATCTACGTTCTCAATATTTGGGTTCGCAATGGTTATGTTTACCGATGTCATCGACTGCGAACGCACATGCTTGTCGTACACAAACACCTCATCTTTTGATTCGTCCTTCTCAAAGCTGCCAAATACGTTATCTTTGCCAGATTCCACCGATTTCACAGTCGGCTTCGAGCTTGAAGACAACTCGTCCTGTGTCGTCTCGTTATGTGTGTATCTCGTATCAGAGGACTTGATGCTTTGTTTATCCGAGTTGGAATTGAGACTGGTCGTTTCCGACGAATCGGAAAACGCGTTTTCGTTGTTGGCATCTATTTTACCAGTCTTCGCATCGTTGTTCGGTTTTGGTATGACTTTAGGGTTTGCTTTTGTCGCTCCGCAACCAAGCTCATCGCTCGGACTAGTCTCTACAGCTGACGGACATTTTCTGAGTGTAGAGTTCGGTATCCAATTAAGAAAGAGCGTAGGTCGCTTAGCGTTGTTATGTTGGTCTGTAAACACTTTTGTGGTGACTGTGAGATACCCTGGATGGTGCACAATGTCCAATTCGTGTCTGGCTATGGTCGGCGGATGTACGCACACGTTGTTCTTGCAAAACAATATTTCATTGTCAACGTAATCCGGGGGTTCCTCGTCCTCGAACTCGAGTCCGAGGAAGTAGCTCGATGCTCTTTTTATTAGTTCTGGCAGCGGCATCGTGTATTTTTCACATTTCTCTAATTAATGCATTCGTAACAGGCGTTATCACTCGCGACAACCTCATTCAAGCGGCGCTGTGCGTATACTAGCGCATGTAAACACCTACAGCTAAGTTGATAACAGTATTGATCGCGCACAGCGGGAATAGCCGGCACTCGGCTACGTCACAGCTGTGAGCGACAATAATTTAAACGTTTTACTCATAATAACTCGAATTCTGAAAGACAATAAGCAGAATAAGGACGACGGGGAATTTACATAAAGTAAGATCTCTATCTCTCGAGCGAGATATGTAGGTAGGTAAATAGTTGGTGGGTTAGCTATTACAAAGGGTTGCGATTGCGAAGCATTATGTTTATGTAAGATAGGTAACTTACTTCGGTTACATACGCGGGCTATTGGTACTACCACAGAATAAACGTACTACCTAAGTGTGTACCCATAAGGCCCACTGTAGGTAGGTTATAATTACGTAAGTATCCAGATACAGGCTAACCGATAATGCCGCTCAACTTGAGAACGTAGGTATATATATATTGTACCTACTATCTATCTATAATTTAAGAGCGGCCTTACATATTTATAAATCCTTGATTTATTAATTTAATACCAAGTAGGTACCTTAGCCCTTGGCCTATAGTCCGACAAGTTCGTGTGCGACCTTCCCGCGGAACAAAAGACGTGCTAGATGTCGGCGGGGACGGGTGTGGTATCGCGGGGAAGTGGATTTCCTGTGACAATCGCGTGCGTGAGATTGGCGATTCCTCGCCCCCCGCACACCTTACAGGGTGCATGAACTTGTCGGACTATAGTTATACTTGTTCAGTATAAGTAAAAACCAATTGGTGACTATTTTCTAGTTTTCAATACAGGTACAAATAAAGTAGCATCTAAATAGGTATCATGAGAAAGCCTCATTGAGGCTTCCTAATGTACCTAATGTTTTTTTTGTATTACCATGGGTATTACGTAGGGTAGCTGCAGAAGGTCTACTAACTGAGGCGGTTTTCACACTACCCTGCACCACGCAGCAAAGCGCGTGAATTTCTTTGGGTTTTCACACTACCCTGCACCACGCAGCAAAGCGCGTGAATTCCTTTGGGAAGGCGCCACGCCATCACGCTGCATGATTGGCATGATGCGGGGCAGTGTGAAGACCGCCTAAGGTAATACTTTCTAGGTAGTACCTTACTACCCGCTATTCTAGTAACTACCTATGCCTACCTTACCTACCTTAGGCAACATTGTAAGTATGTTAAGCACAGCTTTTCATTAAGATCAGAAAGAATAAAAACAAATAAAATATGGGCACTTGAAGATTATTATAGCCTAAAATCATTTCCACCGCCCATTTCACTTTAACAACAAAAGTCATCACATAGACTTTTTTTCTTTTGGTTTGGTTGTTGTCTCCACTTCAAGTCATTTCGTGTAGGTACCCATTCTTTTTTATTTGTCTGAATCTTTTATTTTTATACATTTTAGTCAATTTATCATAAAATTTTAATTTAATATTCTTTTTAAGTCCAAATAAATATTTTAGCTGTTACCTTGAAACGGAACGTATCCTTTTTTGCATACGAGCCGCAAGATGGCGTTTTCGTTGCATAATTATTTGACGCATGCGCCACACATTGCAATCAGCTGTCAGAAAGAACATAATCACGTAAAAAACAAAATTATTTGTGTCTTTAGATAATTCCCGTCAATATGGCGGGGCAAAATCCAGGTTCGCCGACTGACTTTCAGTATTTTTACGAGGACGAAGTGTATAAAATCAACAATCGCGGGCAAGTGGTCTTCGGGCTCGTACTCGAAAACTACGAAGGCATCTCCAGTGATCAAGAGAGCGACATTGAAGCAGCAGTGCAAAAAGGCGAAATTCGCGTTGTGTGGCACCCTTCCGGCACTGAACGAGTTATATCCGAGAAGTCGGTAAGTGGGGCCAGTTTCCTACAAGAACTCTACAAGGTACCGGCCCAGTCATGCGTTGTACGACGGAGTATTGAACAATAATAAATTAGGTCTCCCTAATGGGCACAACAACCCCTAAACCAAGGTCTTACCTACCACCCCTTTATAAATCATATGATAACTAAACCATCAAAAAAAGGAGGGTATAAAGGCAAAGTTAGAACACATGTTTGGGTACCCACAAGTTACAATATTTTGACTTAGCATGCATGTAACAAGGTTATTTAGTCTAGCAATTCACTTACTGGAATAGTTGCTTAGTTTAAACAGTTTGGTTTTAGTGTTAAAATTGAAGTAACAATCCATTAGCATGTAGCTAACTTGAATATCATAAGCACAGTACTGCTTCCTACACAGAAAATTTCATCACTTATCAAGTAGCGATTGGTTTTTGCATTATTGTTTAGTCATTGCAATGTACTACGACCACATAATACATACATGTGGCAGGCCTGTTCATAGTTCTATTTACCTCATGACTGAGTGCGGAGATCATGATGTTAAATGAAACAATGACTTTATTGGCAATTTTAATCTAGTGGTTCGACATTCCCTTCTCCAGTTTCCTATGCAATAACCAACAACTACTAGCAGCTTTCAGGATGTTTTCTGTCTATGACTATTAATTGAGCAGTGATATCACAAAAAAATATTACGCAGTACCACAGATTTTTTATAAAACTTCATGTAATAGGTACATGAAGTTTTATAAAAAATCAGTGGTACTGGCTGGCCGGGTATCAACCTCACAACCTCACACATCATTACTGAAATAGTCTGCATATGACTATCACACCATTTATAGCATTGTTGGTAAAGCCTGGGGCAGGCACTACAACCTTTATTGAAAGAGAAATTATCTACATAATTATCCGCAACCTTATTTTTTAGGGTTCCATAGTCCTGACAAGGAACCCTAATAGTTTTGTTAGACTGTTGGTACTAGAAAGCATTAATTTTGCAGGTGTATGTATACAAACTACGCAGACGAAGTGGTTGAAAAATATTTTTTTAGGGTTTCCCTACATGTGAAGTGGGGATGATATTTTTTTTGTTGCCTACCCCATCTTGTGGGGTATCTTTTAAGAGGCCTTTTAAAATGAGCTAAGGGCTTGTAAGATAATTTTTCAATTTAATGCTCCATTTACAAAATTTTAAACTTGAAAGTTTTGATGACTGTCTTGGTGTAGTGGTTTGCGCACCGGACTTCTAAACCAGGCGGTTACGGGTTCGAATCCCGCAAGGGGCAAATGTGTGTGATGAGCACGAGCATTTGTACCTAAGTCATGGATGTTTATATGTATTTAAGTATTTCTATCCGTTATCCTAGTCACCATAGCACAAGCTCACGCTTAGTTTAGGGCTAGGTAATTGGTGTGTTTAAAAAAAAATTCCATTTTTGGTCCAGTAGGGCGTCCCCCCCCCCCCCCCCCCTCCCTCTAAAAGCTGAACAGCTGGCTTGAAAAATCAGAAACAATTATGATGATACTACACTTTTATACTTTTTAGCAGTTAGTCTTACAGTTGTTAAACTTGGGTGTTGGATAATTTTGTACCAAATCCTTGGAATAAATTCTTTATAGTGTCTAAGATGAAGTAGATAATGGTACGGAACCCTTCATGCGCGAGTCGGACTCGCACTTGGCCGGTTTTTTTTATTATATTAACTTATCCCAGGGTACCGTGCCACTTCTTTTCCCGTATTCTTGTCTAATTTGCATATTAGAAATCAAATAAAAAAAATTGTATGATTGACAGACATTTATAACCTTGTAATATTACTTTAACTTGTAACTTGTAAGAGCCATGGAAAGAAGTATGTTGGGCTTCAAAAAACAAGACAGACAGTGGAACACCTTTATCCAAGCAAAGACTAAAGTCACAGATGTATTAACAAAGATAGACCAACTTAAATGGCGATTGACGGGTCACATGATGCGCTGCCCACTTGACAAATGGAGCAAGATAGTCACTGAATGGTACCCCAGGGATGGAAAGAGAAACAGAAGCAGACCACCAAATAGATGGGAGGACGAAATAAAACGCACTGCAGTTCCCAACTGGAGGAGAGTTGCCAGAGACAGAGTGCAATTGAAGGAGTTAGAGGAGGCCTTTGCCATGAGGCACACTGAACTAAGAGATATAATTATAAAACTAACTAAAATTGTAACAGGAAAAGTTCAGGATAAAAGGCTATTGATTGATTGATTGAACATTACTTTTACCAAATAATAGTACAAGTACAGAAGGACCTCTCCGCAAAGTTATTTAACTAAAAACCTACTTGCTACAACACAATAATGTGCAAATTGAGATCGCGGCAAGCCAATAGCCTACCGCTATAAGCACCTACATATTTGCCACTCTTTCTCTCGCCTAACTTCATCTCATCTGACAGCGTAGGGTCGCACGACGCGACGCTAAACGCGCGCGTGAGTCGTAGATCTTACATGCGATGCGGCCGGCTTGTTGTGACATCCATTACGACCAAACGTCGACCGGTCGATCCGCGCATGTACTTGTAGCTTGAAGCTGAATTGTGGAGTGAATCACTCCTGCTTGTACAATAAGTAGTTGCTTATAATGTACTTTCTTTATTATTGAAAACTAAAAAATCCAAGTCGTCAAGTATATAAATATAATAACTTCTGCATAGGTTGGACTGGCAGATCGTTCGTTGATGCCCGGTGATGTGGTCCGTCGCCTCATAGCCGGGAAGGACACCCAGCGCGGCTACTGCCGTGACATCGTCATGACCGCTGCCCTGCAGATTGTTGGCACCAAGCACGTCATCCCCAACGTGGCCAGCGAACGCCTGCAACCATTGGAGGAATTCACGCCTGACTTGGCTGTCTGCCTCGACTCCTGGGTTGGAACATCTAAGGTAAGTGGTTTGGCTTTTTGTCCTTGTTTTTATTTCTTGCCTATTGTGCTGTGAGTGCAAATGGGTAGCCCTAGCCACTTTATCTTTTTGTTGATAGATAGCTTTGTAAGATAAGTTAGTGTATTGTGGTTGCCTACTTTTATTTTACTGTTTACATTGACATACATACACACACTTGTTCTGAATATTATGGCTGGAGCTAAGTGAAATATAATTTCTGACAAATTGAAATCGATCAAAATTTTCAACAAAAATTAAATTATATTGTGCTTGGATTTGCAAAAGACCATACATCTACTTGGCTTGGCTTAGCTTGGGAATAAAGACAATTTTTACCATTTTATAAATTCAACATATAAATGTGATTTTTACTTGTTTATCATAAATTATTTATCAAAAGAAAGCAAGTAAAAGCTTGACAATACAATACGAAACTATGAAATGCGACACATTCCCATAGAATTTATTTTAATGTTAACAACCAAACACCACATATTAAAAGTCTACATGAATTTTGCTTCAGCGATTTGTACAACTGTTTAATTTGTGAAGAAAAGTATTAACAAACAAATATCCCGCAGGCCGTACACAGCAAACTCCGCCTAGTGTCAGCCGACGGGTCTCGCCTGGAGTACCCGGACCTAGACAACTGCCCGCTCGAGGACTACTCGATGCGCCGGCGCCGCTCCACGCCGTACTCCTCGTCGGAGTTCTACCCCGGGCAGGTGGTGTACGGGCCGCTGGGCTCGCTCGACAGCGCTAACTGGCTGCACGTCACCAAGGAGATGAAGGCGGCTAGGAAACACAAGATGCACGATCATAAGGTATGTTGATTCGCCCTGCGGATCAGTAATCACAATAGTGGGCAGGGACATTAAGAACTGATGGCCATTGGGGCAGAAAGGCTCTTGTTTGGAGACCATTTTATCAAAAGCGTGGCGTAGGGCGTCCACTGGCAAGATGGACTGCGTGTGATCTTAAAAACTACGCAGGATCGTACGGAATACAGGCTGCTTGTAAAGGCCACTTTGGAAATCTATTGGGAAGGGCTATGTTTAGCAGTGGACGTCCTGATGCTGATAATGATCGTGAAGGCTCACTGTCGACGTCGGCATTTGACCAGCACATGCAAGCTACAACAACGGCGGGCGTACTTAGGCAAAATTAGACGTTGCCGCTTCGTGCACAAGAGTTTTGAGTTTATACGCACTGCCCGCTCGAGGACTACTCAATGCGCCAGCGCCGCTTCACGCCTAGCTAAATTATCAGCTTATCCTACTATAGTCCAAAAAGTTCATGCGTGACCTCCTGCGCCTCCGCCAGACTTGCCCCGCAAGGCGAGAAAGCACCAATCGCACGCGACTGTCGTAGGAAATCCCTTTCACCGTAACATCACCCATCCCCTCTGACATCTAGCATGCCTCGCCCCCCGCACCTCTAGCAACCGCAGGAGGGTTGCGCACGAACTTGGACTAAACCATGGTGTTTTTCCCCTCCAGTTCACCGTAGAAGCGGTGGTGACGGAGAGCGTGAGCGTGCACTGGCAGTGCCGCGCCCTGTGCACGCATCCCGCCGACTCCGCCGCGCCACAGCAACCTAAATTCCTTGTTGAAGGTAAACTATACTAATGAAATAGGGTAAGTTACCCATTAAAACCCTGATGACTACAAACCTCTTAAGACCTCGAGATTTCTATCGGCCGATTTAATTAAATAGAAATAGAAACATTTAT
The DNA here is from genome assembly GCA_949316185.1 of Pyrausta nigrata. Taxonomy (NCBI): domain Eukaryota; kingdom Metazoa; phylum Arthropoda; class Insecta; order Lepidoptera; family Crambidae; genus Pyrausta; species Pyrausta nigrata. The sequence continues at coordinate 5,674,594 of OX438943.1, forward strand.
TTGGTGCACACAAGACTAAAAAATCAACAAACGAAAATACAATGAGGTTAAAAACAATTTATTATTTATTTTCTGACAGCTCAAATATTTAGTTTTATTTTATGTTGATAGTTTATTGGCGTTATTAATATAAATTATACAGGCTGTAAAAAAAGTACGTGCCAAATTCAAGGGGGTGGTTAAGAGTCGAGTCTAGAATACTGGAAAAATTTTTTTTTTTTTTGCACCGGATGAAGAAACACATTTTATTTTGAATTACAAGACTAAACGAGTATAGTTTGATGATTTTGCCATCAAAACCCCCATGGGTTTTCCTAATAATTGTTTTAAATTATTACTACACTAATTACTATGGATGGACAAAAATTGATGGTAATTGGATTAAATTTGCGAGTTAAAAAATACAGTTAAAAATAAAAAAATATGGTAATTGGATTTGGATATATTTTTTGAGACTTTAAAAAATATATTTAGATTGCATAGTGAATGCTTATCACTTAAAAAACAATAATTTATCGTAATTGGATTTGGGTTGGAATTGAATGAAGATACTTTTTGATCGGCCGATTGTGATGTGCGCACTTGCAGTACTTGCATACCTCTTCTTCATACTAATAAAGTAACCGACCAAACTGCCGGCCGATAGAAACTCGCGGGGTTGTAGGCTGTTTTCCAATAAAGGTGGTCCCCTCAGAAGACTTGCAAGGAAATATATTAAATCCTCCTTCTAAACCAGCACACGTAAGGACCTGTTCACCGCTACTGATAATGCTCTGTTAGTCGCTGAGTATTGGTCCACAATATTGGTCTGCCATCTCACCGAATTATGAGAGTGAAAGAACAGAGAGTGCATCTGTGCATTGCGCACACATTTGTGCACTATAATATCTCCTGCACAGTCGGCTAATCTCTGTTGAGATTGGCCACTGTAGTCGAAATTCGGCTAGGACGACATTATTATTATTATTATTGGTCCACAAAAATATAACGTCAGAATCGACACGAGGAGAAAAGAAGAAGATATCTCATTTAAATAATAAAACATAAGCTGAATTTGTGTTGCAAAGGCGGGCTTACCGCACTTTCGTTTCAGTAACACTCATCTTATTGCCGAGTACAATCTTGAAATATGTAAGTATAGGTTAATGAACCGCGATCGATACCGGTTTGGATGCAATGATATTCGTTTTATGATGCTCATCCGAAATGTTGTATTCTAAAGTAACTAGAGCATATCTTTACGGCAATTTAATACGGCAACTATTAAAATTGAGTATAAAAATATCTGGTCTTTCATGGGATAATGTTCTTTATTTTTGACGTTCATAAGAAGCATTTTCAGTCCCAATTTAAATAAATGTTGTTTGACTTCGACTATGTCTTTTAAACTTGAATGGTTTATACCCTATAGGTGATGATCTTAAAAACTTGAAGCTGTTGAACGTCTTTGAGCCGTGCACACTTCAAGTTGGAGACAGAAACTTCCTCACCATAGGCCCAGAGGACACCTTCATTAGCAAGAAGCAATGGCGTAAGCAGCAAAGTAAGTATCCACAATTCTGAAAAGAAATACAAAATTATTATGTTTACCTACCGCAGCAATGAACTAAGCTAAGGATGCGTAGCGAGTAGAGATGGGTTTATGCCCTGGCATATTGGGCGCATTGAATAAACGCCAAATAAATGCCCGTAAACGCCGAATAAATGCCTTTTGCCGGGGCAAAAACTTTAATAGAAGTTTTATAAAAAAATAAACATTCAAATAGTTATATTTAAGAGAGAAAAGTGTTCTTCGCAAAAATATATTGGACTATAGCTAATATATTACAATAAACACTAAGAAATTGATATGTTAAGTGAATGGTATGTTCATGTTACTAGTTAAAATAGTGAGTAAGTAGGTATTTCGGTTATTCGATCCAGTCTAAGCGGGCACGGGACTTGCAACGAAAGCTAAAATTTACGGTTAAGGGGGGGAACTGTTGCGTGCCCGCCTCGTTTGATCATCAGACCGCTCCAAGCACTTCGCTCGGACGCAAACCGCTGCGCCGCTTACATTGTGCCCACTACGATATTTTTTCCTCGGACTTTTTTTCGTCCTTCCGGAGCCTGCGGTCACTCTTATGCCTCCACTCCGGGCGGTCTTCTGCATCCTTAATGGTGAACCTATTAGCACGCGTGACATGCGCTACGACGTCAAGCCAGCATTTTATGGGTCTTCCTCTTCTGCCAGGACCCGGCGGGTGTAACTTGCTGGTTTTAGCACGACATGTTCGTCCAACGTAGGTGGCACTCTTGCAATTTGTCTGCTATGTCACTGACATGAAGGCTGCCATGAATAACCCGTAACTCCGCACATCCAGCGCAGCATTTTCATCACCGTGGCCCGCAGTTCTAGCTTGTGTGGTTCAAGTACAGGCCATGCTTCACTGCCATGTGATAGGGCGGATCTAATGATGGATTTATAGACCTGTCATTTTAGTTTAATTGGCACCATTCACCTCATGCCATTCAACCCACGCTTGGCTTGACATCGAAGTCGATGTCACCAGACGCGTGAAGTACAGATCCCAAGTATTTAAACTAGTCCGTGCGCTCGACCTTGTCTTCGCCTATGCGGACGGATGTGGAATCTGTAGTATTGCAGGCCATGCATTCAGTCTTTGCCACAGTTAGTTTAGGACCGCCTCACCTTCACACGTCTTACCAGTCGTCCCCTGTCCGCATCCGCCAGCGTAACATCGTCAGAATACATGAGCAGCCACGGAGGTTGCTCATGAGTGTCCCTGAAGTCTGACATGACGACTAATATTACGCTAACAGAAACTGGCTAAGGACGGATTATATGTCCTTCAAGAATACGTTATCGAAATTTCTATTGACTTACACCTCAACTGTTACCTTAACTATTCTGGAAACTTCCGATATAGACCCTTTAAAGACTGCAGTAGAACATAGTGTTACGCAAGTTCTCAATACTCTATAAACTAAACTGAACTGCACTGCGCTGCATATATACTGAACAGTAAAACCGAAGGCCATAAACTCTCTGAGAATCAGAAGCAATGGAATTCATTTACTACCTGGCGAATTTTTTAAGTTAAGATTAAGTGGTTGGTTTGCTCCACATCACAAATTAAAAAAGCATGCTCCACCTAAAGTGAGAAATGGTATTTGGGGAAAAAAATGACTTGGAAAGCTGCAAACTGTGGATGCTGTATTTTGGTAGAAAGGAATTTGTGGTGCCTCGCCGTTAAGTAAAGTGGCACTACGAATCCTGACCTCACCATGCACATTTGCTGCTACTGAACGGTCGTTTAGCATCCATGGTTTCATACACGGTGCAAAATAATCACATCTTTGGAGTACAATTGGAATTAAAGAAAACTAATAACCCATCCAAAAATATACATTGTCCAATGTTAATGAGCAATCGATTAATACCGACGGTTTTTTTAGTGATGATGTGGTGCAACTGGGTTAGGAAAGTTAAGGGAAGCGCTTCCTACCGACCGTTTGTTATGGTCGGGGACCAAGGTCCAATGGTCACCGTCTTGGTTTAGCTATAGGAAGTCAAGCTCGTGCTAAATCTTACATATCGCGGTTTATGTTGTATGGAGCGGGATAACAGCGCCATCTAGCCCGTAGGAGTCGAGTCAAGGCGTCGCGTCTGGATGTTGCTTGCTAGTGTGGGCGACAGTGGTAAGATGTCACCACACCACTCCCCCGAAGAGCTTAGCAGTCTGTGCGTAGTGAGCTTGCAAGTGCCAGTGCTTGTTGAGTTCACGATATGCCGGGATGTGCATGCGCGATGTCCACAGTGAGTCGGGATGGGCATACGTAATATCCACGGCGAGTCGGGATCCCGATGTCCACGATGACTCGGGGTGAATGCGCGATGTCCACACGATGAGTCGGGATGTACATGAGTGATGTCCACAGTGAGTCGGGATGAGCATGTGTGGTGTCCACGATGCGTGCAGATGAGCTCGAAGTCCACAGTGAGTCGGGATGATGAGCTGGGTGAGGCTGCTGAGGAACCAGTTAGAACCGGTGTGGTCTGCGGTGGTGTCCATGGGGCTGGTGGGCTGGCTTGCAGGAAACAGCTGGCTAGATGCTGCTGGCTGGGTGCTGTTGGCTAGGGAGAAGGCGACGCTGATGATGACGACGGTGAGGACCCGTGCTCCAGTGTAAAGCACGCCGGGTTCACCACTTTAGCGCAACTGGGTTAGGAAGGCAAAGGGGAGCGCTTCCTACTGAAAGATCAGGTCTCAAACTCAGAAATGAAACGACGATCGACGAGATTTTCTTGGATTTATTCACGTATTGGCGCTTCTTAAATAGTCTGCTCAAGTCAACCGCTCGATGGCAAGTGACGAGTATCTGTCAGCCATGTTTAAAAAGTAAGGTGCACAGACTATAAAATAACTGGTAACGTTATAATACCGTTGTCAGATACTCGTCACTGGCAACATCGCGTTATCAGATTGCGATATGTAATTACAATATTTTACCTAAAAATACGCTATAATCTTACAACTCGTCCATCCTTCACCAAGTGAGTCCTCTCACCAAGTAAGACATTACACAATTAATCATAGAAAGCAGAAAAAAATACAACTTGTAGATAGGTCTCATTAACTTACTATTAAATTAAACTTAACATGGTTAACTACGAGTATCTGGCACAATTTGTCACAATCTACAATCATCTGTGCGATGCCATCAACTAATACCTTTCGCTATCTGCACTGATTGCTCATAACTTATGCCATCACTATCCAGCACAATCTGTTACGATCTACAATCATCTGTGCGGTATCAATCATTGGCACCATTCACTATCTGCACTGACTGCTCGTGACTTGTGCTTACATACTATTCATTAATGTTGTTATTACACACTGGTTAGGTAAATATTAAATTAATATAAAAACTAAATTGATCTAGAAAATATTAAAAAAAGAGTTTAAGTAATATTCAAAATGAAATAAGTAAAAATTTTTTTAAATGTCTTACTAAAATAAATGATGATCATCTGTGCGAAACTGTTGTGTCACAGTCTCATTAAATTTCTGCACTGATCGTATCATTTAATTATCATTTCATATTTATAATAATTTCTGAATTCACTCATCTGTGGTTATCTATGCAACACTAGAAATACTAATGCTATTCGTTTCTGCACTAACCACACTCCAAAATATCGCTACAAACACAATTACAATCATTTATGTTCAATACCATCATGCAATAATTAACTTCAATAAATAAATAGACTCATTTATCAATATTACTATCAGTATCACTGCGTTCACTGCCACTGCCGCTGTCCTCAGAGGAACAATCATTAAAATTAAGCCATCTTGTCAATCGCAACTATATTTTCATACCGTTTGTTTCCTTTCCTAGTTAATGGTGTGTCTTCCACTACAAATCGATCATTTGGTAGAATCTTAACAACCCGATAAGGGCCTTGAAATTTCGGTACAAGCTTTTTAGACTTACCCAAGTGATCCTTATCAATTACTGTTCTCTCTATCCTAATCAGGTCTTCTTCGTTGTATGATTTCGGGCTTTTCCTATTTTTGTCAAATCTGCGTTTAGCTACTTCTTGATCTTTGTCAATTTTGTCCTTAGCGTTAGACCTTAGTTGCATTAGTTCAGTACCACTAACTAAATGAGATGTTTCCGTTATAACATCACCTAACATATTCTCAGTTGTAGTAATCAACTTGCAACCGAACAGTAACTCTGAGGGACTTTTTCCTGTAGTTTTATTGACAGTCGTATTGTTACCCATCTGTATGTCACCCACATATTCGTCCCAAATATTTTCATTTTTACCGTGACATTTATTACTAAGGGCGTCGAGTATCGTCCTATTAAACCGCTCAACCTGCCCGTTCGCTCTAGGTGTAGCAACAGAGTTTAATATGTGTTTTAAATTCAGTTTATTCGTAAAATCTTTGAACTTTGCACTTGTGAAACATGAACCCCGGTCTGTTATTAACCTCGACGGAGTTCCAAAGAAGCTGAAGTATTCTTTGAATATTTTAATTGCGGAAGATGTTTTTGTATCTTTAACAACACGAATAATGATAAATTTTGTAAAAGAATCGACGATTGCTAATATATATACGTTTCCTCTCTTAGAGCGAACGAACGGGCCGAGATGGTCTGCATGTAAGGTGTGAAATGGCATCTCTATTTTAGGGATTGGATGTAGAAAACCTTCTTTCTGACCTGATGGAGCCTTGTGGTGCGCACATTGCAAACATGACGATACATATTTCCTGGTAAAACGACGCATTTTGGGAAACCAAAATGTCCCTTTTAGCCTGCTTAACGTCTTCTCAAAACCAAAATGACCAACGGCATCATGGTTTATACGGAGAACCTGCCACCTAACGCCCCTTGGCACAACCCACCGAATACCGTCGTCCACCACGCGATATACATGTTCACCTTTAACCTGATAATTATATCGTACATCGGCAACAAATTTTGTCTCATCGTCTAACAATACGTCTTTAATTCGTTTAATCTCTTCATCGTTACTCTGTACTGTCGCTATCCAATCCTTAACCTCTACCTGAAGAACGTCAATCACGTGCATTTCGGTCTGGATAGCAGCCTCAGTTACTGGAGCACGACTAAGAGCATCTACATGAGCCATACGAGACCCCGCTCTATATTCAATGCTACAGTCGTACTCCTGCAACTGCACCCTATTAAATCCCTTTTGGTCAATGTTGTACGCAATGCGTTACAATCCGTAACAATTTTAAATTTTAATCCCAGCAAATACACCCGGAAACGACTAAGTGAGGCAATGACAGCCAGAGTTTCTAAGTCAAACGAATGAAATTTCTGTTCATCCTCCGTCGTTTTCCGACTGTAATAAGCTACCGGTCGAAACTGGCCATCCTTGTCCCGTTGCATGAGAATGCCTGCAATACCAATCTTTGATGCGTCTGTATGAAGTTCGGTTTCTAGATTGGCATCGTACAAAGCTAATATGGGTCGTTCTATTAATTTCTCTTTCGGAACATTAAATGCATTTGTATGTTCATCTGTCCACTTCCACTCAAATTTAGATTTTAGAAGGTTTGTCAAAGGACACGCTAACAGCGCGAAATTTTTAACAAATCTTTGAAAAAAAAACTAGCAAAACCTATAAAACGTCGAACGTCATGAACGTTTCTTGGAACAGGAAAATTTGATATAGCGAGAGTTTTGCGTGAACCGGGCCGTATGCCATCTCCAGAAACATGAAACCCTAGAAAGTCAAGTTCCTTTTCGAAAAAGTAACATTTCTTTAATTTAAGAGTTAACCCAGCATCGGATAAATGTTTTAATACTTCCTCCAAACGCGTAAGACCTTCGAATGATCGTGAAGGAATCAGTATGTCATCCATATAAATTACCACGTATTCTAGCTTTGAAAGAACCCTGTTCATAGCCTTTTAAAAAATAGATGGAGCATTAGCCAACCCAAAGGGCATTCTTTTAAATTGGTACTGCCCATCAGGTGTCACAAATGCAGTCAAATGCTGTGAACTCTCATCAATCGGAATTTGGTAATATCCCGATGCAAGATCAAGGCTAATAAAAAGGGAATTGCCGGCTAACCTATCTAGTTGATCATCGATCAATGGTAAAGGATAATGCTCTTACGAGTTTTATTATTTAAGGATCTAAAATCTACACAGAGTCTTTTCTCGCCTGTCTTCTTCTTTACGAGAAGAATTGGACTAGCGTAAGGTGAAGTGGATTCAGACACGATATCTGCATCCATCATTTCCTTTACCATAGTTCGTACTGATTCGCGTTCCGGGAAAGATAGTCTATAAGGACGGTAAACGACGGGTTGGTTATCAGTCAACTGTATTTCCATTTTTATGACGTTAGTAAAACCTAAATCACGTAAACTAAATGAGAAACAAGATTCATAATTCTTAAGAAGACTCTTAAGTTTAATAACTTACTTCCGCGCTATTTAAATGATCACCATAGTTTAGGCTGGATTCGGTATCAGCATCATCGAAGTCTAAAATGTTTACATCGAAAACTTTCTGATTCCCGAGAACTCGAGTTACTAAAGAGTCTTTGCATAACGTAAGGACATTACTGCTAAAGTTGTGTACCAACAGCACTCCAGTTCCATTTTCTAGTTCATATTCTCCAGGCATTACATAGAATTCACTCTCAGGAGAACCTCTAATTGATCCCCTAACATAAACAGAACCGGAATAGTTTTGATCCGAAAAAACGGGAATGGTCCTCATTTGATTAGGCTGTACAGTAACGTTTTCTAATAGGAGTAAAAGTAATTTTATTGAGCTTTCCCTTTTAAATGTTAAAGAATCAGAGGTTTTAATTATTACTATTCCCGGTTTCTCGGTAAAACTATGGCCAACTAATACTGAGTATTTGATAACACTGTCTTCGACTATGTACACATCGACGTTCTCTGTAATATGGTATTACTCTCTCTCGAATATACGAATCTCAATTTCAACATGAACTAACCCTAAAGGCATAACGATATTATATCCTATGCCCCTCATAGCTGGTAGACTGCCAACAGACCAAGAGATTCCCATTCTCACCGCCTCACTACGCTTTATCAATGTGCATTGACTTCCCAGATCTATGTATCCCTCAGTTGTGTTACCATTAATTTTCAATGTCATAAAATATTTATCGTTGTTCGATTGATCTACGCTAACCTGCATTACTGTCTTGTCAGTGGTTTTTTCATTATTTTTGTTTGACTCGTTTGGCAACCGGGGGCAATTAATAGTTAAATGCCCTAGTCTATTACAAACGTTGCATTTTAATATCTTTTTGGGACACTTAAAACTAAAATGACCAGTCTCATTACAATTATAGCAAACGATTGACGTACTACCTTGAGTTTTAGGCTTTCCATCACTATTTAAATGTTGTTTTTGATTTGAACTTAAATTACCCGTAGGGCCCCGCCTATCTTGCCCAACGACTTTTGTCCTATCGCTATCCCTGGTTTGCTGCTTTATCGACTGAAAGTAATTAAGTACCTGTTCTGGTTCTTGACATTTAGCAGCTTTTGCACCTAATCTTAAGGAACGGTCCTCAATGCCATACAATAGACAGTCAACAGCACGCTTCCCAAAAATTTGGCAACGATTCAATAAATTAATTTTCTCGTAATAGTATAATTCTAAAGATTCATTGTATTTTACACGTTTAGACAACATATCAGTCAACAGTTCTGCGTAATCATCACTACTAGGAAAGGAATCAATCAACTTATTTTTCCACTCAGGCCACGAAAATGACATTGTAGGTAGAGCCTGATACCATGTACGCGCTACTCCTACCAAGCGTGGCAAGGCATAGTTAATAATTTGATCATTACCCCAATTATATAACTTTGCACACTCTTCTACTTTCTTAAGCCACATGTGGATGGTTTGCCCTTTTATCATAGGATCAAATTCGGGAATGACGTTGCCTAACATTGGAAACTTATTGCCTTCCGGCTTAGCATTACTCAAAGATTTAACTAATTCACTTAAGAATAACTGAGTCTCACTATTAGCAAAAACTTGGGAATTTGATCTCTTATTTGGTAACGAAGATTCACTCACGCTACTCGACGAGCTGCTACCTCGATCTGGTGAGACGCGCTGGCGTCTTGAATGTCGGTTCACCTTCTGGCTTCTCTCCGTGCTGCGGCTCGGCCGGTGCTTGATCCTGCGTCTACGGCTACGTTTCCGGGATCGTTTTCTCTCCGTTCGATTTGTTGATCGGCTTTCTCGCGTACTTCCATCGGTTGATTCGCTCCGAGAAATCCTGTGACGCCTCCGCTTCGATTTGGTTGATTTATCTGCGCTCTTTGCATGTTCACGACGACGTTTACGTCTGCTGCATTCCCCGACGTCTGGCGTATAGCGAGAACGGCTCTTCCGAAAACAATTTCTATTACCATAATCACTATCCATAGCTGATAACAGCTTTCAACGACGATTTGTGATTTGCAATTTCAAATATACCCGTTGCAGAAAAAAAAATGTTCTTAGTTAGAATTCCAAAAATTGTGGGTGTGTTGTAACCATCCCACTTCTGAGTTGAAAGATCAGATCTCAAACTCAGAAATGAAACGACGATCGACGAGATTTTCTTGGATTTATTCACGTATTGGCACTTATTAAATAGTCTGCTCAAGTCAACCGCTCGATGGTAAGTGACGAGTATCTGTCAGCCATGTTTAAAAAGTAAGGTGGCACAGACTATAAAATAACTGGTAACGTTATAATACCGTTGTCAGATACTCGTCACTGGCAACATCGCGTTATCAGATTGCGATATGAAATTACAATATTTTACCTAAATATACGCTATAATCTTACACTACCGACCGGTTGCTATGGTCGGGGACCAAGGTCCAATGGTCACCGTCTTGGTTTAGCTATATGTAGTCAAGCTCGTGCTAAATCTTACATATCGCGGTTTGTGTTGTATGGAGCGGGTAAACAGCGCCATCTAGCCCGTAGGAGCCGAGTCAGGGCGTCGCGTCTGGAAGTTGCTTGCTAGAGTGGGCGACAGTGGTAAGATGTCGCCACAATGATTTTGAAAATCAAGATGAATGTAACTCGATTCGCCACAATGATTTTGAAAATCAAGATGAAAGTTAATACGCCTGATGAATCCCAACCTAAATCTAATATGAACCCGAGTGATGATGATGGTAATTGAAGATGTCTATATTGTAATATTTGATTTTTTACGTGATATACACCAAAAAAAAATTAAGACTACGATGACTAAGTCTCGTCAATATTGAGTTATATTTACGAGACTAAAAACTGTAGTTTTATAATTACTTAAAATTCAAAGAATTCGAATAATCAATTGTTATTTAACAAAACTGTGAATATTTTATGACTGTTTATATTAAATTAAATGTTTTTTTAAAAAAATACACTATGTTTTATTTTAAGGTAATATTCCGCTTAAACAAAGTTATTGGTTTTTCTGCCCAGTGATCGGGCATTTATTTGGGCGTGAACTCGTTTATGCCCAATATGCCAAGTTTATGCCCATTTTGTCCATATTTGTCTTTGCCCTCGACCCATCACTAGTAGCTAAAGATGTGTTTGTTATAAACTTAAAAAACTTGCTTCATTTACATTGTTAGCTCCGATATGTCTGAGCAAGCCTAGTTAAATGAGGCGATTCTATTACTTCAAAGGCAGCCTTATTCAATCCCAATCCATCACTATAGGAGCTAAGAGGGCATCTCAGTATCAACTTATTGTAAGAGTCTTTTCCAGGTAAATACTACAGAAACCTGCGCAAACAGACGCGACCTGTCAAGAAGCCGTCCAAATCGGAGACCAACTCGTCGGACCACCTGCCCTCCAGGCCCAAGAAACGGGCCTCGGCGCACCGGAAACTAAAAGCCGCCGATGTAAGTTGACACCTTAGTTTAAACATACTAACTTGTACGATGTAGATTTCTCAAAAAACTGTTTTTACAATCACTCCAATTTACCTAGTCCCAAAATAAGCGTTAACTTATGCTATGGTGACTAGGGTAAAGGATAGAGTAGTAGAGAGTAGTGATGAAAAAAGGATTTATGTATTTCTATAAATCCTTTTTTCATCACTACTCCACAAAAAAGGCTTTTAAAATTATACTTCCTACTAAAAAGACTAATTATTGAGTCTTATTTAATTCTATTCCTTGTTTAACGAATAGAATGTATTTTATATCTCTTCATAGTTGCCTTTACCGGAACAGTTATTGTGTTTCGGCAGAAGATACTTATAGCAGGCCTGTGTATCTTTCCGCGTAGGTAGCAAAAACGTACCTACGCGCGGCGACCCCTTGGTAAGGGACTAAACAAGTTGGGTGTCGCTAGCCGGCAGCGACACGCTCCCGCGTTTTATGCACCGGCGGTGCGTGACACTAGGTTGCTGGTTGGACGAGCGTGAATAAAGTCCTAGAAAGATTCGCTAGATTGCGTAAGTAGCTTCTTGTGGCAGTCAACCCTATCGCGTTGCGTGATAGTACGTCACTGAATAGGTTTAGTGTATTATAAATCATATTCCAGAGTTTTAAGAATGAAATTATCTTGCAATTTATTTCTGTAGGTGTCTACACGAAAATATGCTTGAGTCAACAACATTGAGTAGCTATTTCTTTGAATTTCATTGCAAAGACATACTTCTGTACGGAGTACTAGTACTTATTCTGTGCTTATAGTTTCATTAGCGGTTCCCCGCCGTGGGCTACAGAAGTATCGGATGTTCCGTACCTATCAAGCGGGATAAATAAAAACCATTTTATTTCGTGATTAATAAAAACTGTGAAAACTCTAACACGTCCTTAGAAATCATTGCAGTTCTGTTTCTTTCAAAGCTAACGCGAGAACTTGGATGAAGGAAAGCCCACACTTTTTGACTTCTATGACGCTTGAACGTTGATTCCGCAGAAAAAAAATATATTACGTATATTGTCTCAACTTTATTGTCCTCAGAACGACATGGACATCGACCACGCGGACGACAAGTTGGAGTCGTTGGACGCGGCGCTGAAGGCGGACGCGAGCTGTCCCAGCATCAAGATCGAACCGAGCGGGGATTCAGCTTTGCCGACTGCCAGCCACGACGACGCCGCCGCCGAGGAGAAGAACGACTCCGGGATCAGGTGCCGAAACTAGTTACTATTTACAGTTGTGTTGGGGCTTCATTAGAGGATGAAGTAACGTACGGACGAACGTTGACTTCTACAAGAAGCTACTATCGCCATTTAACTTACTCCTCCGCGTTTAGTCTGCTCGTCACGGTAACTCGCAGCCGGTGAATTAAACGCCACGTTTCGATCGCGAGTCCCTACTGGACTAGCCCACAACGGTAGGTTGCAGCTGCCTTAGTATCAAGATCCAACCGAGCGGGGATTCAACTTTGCCGACTGCCAGACACGATGACGCCGCCGCTAAAGAGAAAATCGACTCCGGGTGCCGAAACTAATAACTATTTACTGTTATGTCACTAGAGATTGGATGCCTATGATTCCTCATCTCCAGCCTTACTTCACATCGAAGCGGATTGTGTAATAAAATGCAGAAGAGAAGTTCCGACTCCTGCATTAGTATCTGAAACTTAGGCTGCCAAATTAGTGTCTGGTTGCTCACGAATTTAGTTATCTAAAAAAACACTAGGCTTTATATCTTTACAGATTATCGGTCTGCATATTATCTTATGATTTATTAGATGTTGACAGTGTTCATTATCAGTCAGCGACTTGATTTTCATGTATAAAATAAGTATATCCAGATATACAGGGTGACTTAACTTCACCCATGCGACAGTACAAATAAGAGGTTATGATTAGAGAGGACGGCTGTGGGAGTTGAATCATTTTGTATCTTCGAGTCTACGCAGACGAAGTCGCGGGCAACAGCTATTTACAAATAAATTATAACACCAGCCCTCTTATCCAGATGTTGATGAAAAGCCCTTCTCAAATATAAAAAAGTCGTAACATACGCAGTTTTTAATATTATTATTTGGAATGGGTTTTATCTTGACTCTAGACTAAACCAGACGTGGCGTAGACATTTTCTCAAAAAGCTGTTTTCCAATTGTTGTTGTTCCAATTATAAAAAAGAACATTGCTTTTAGATGACTCAAGTATCCATGAGATTAACAAAAAACAACAAAATAAAGTCATATTTTGTAGTAATGGCAAAATATATTGAGTCGACGATAGAGCGAGCTCACCCAGAAGGTTCTGGCACCCCCACTTACCGTTGTTATTTGTACACAGTCCAGAACCGACCCGCGAGGATAGTTCCCTGTTGAACGGCGACAGCAAATCCGAGGCGGGGCTCAACGACGATGACTCAGACAACTGGGAGAACACCAGCAGCGATGGAAGTGATACTGACAGGTGAGTGTTACATTATAACAAACTAATGGTTCAAGTTACTTTGCCCGCGCAAATGTCGGTTCTCCCATACAAACTTTTTACCCCCATTTCACCTCTAATGTTTATAAATCGCGACTAAAAGTAACCTATGTCCATCCCATGGTCTCAAAATACCTGTATACCAAAGTTCGTTCGTTCGTTCAACATACATTCTTTCAGGTCGTTCCCTCAATGCTGAGGATCGTGACTGTATGTCAATTTTCTCCACTCGGGCCATATGTACCGCTCCCTGTATCTGGCCTCCAGTCACCTCCTTAAGTTGGTCCACCCATCTAGCTGGCGCTCTTCCTCTAGCGCGCTTCCCCTCCATTTGTCCGAGAATGATGAGTTTCTCCAGGCTGTGCAATGGGGATCGCAATTTGTGCCCAAAGAAACTCCGGATCCTTTCCTGGCACGTAGTCAGCAGGCGCTTGGTGACCTTTAGTTCTTCAAGGACTAAGATGCGTTTGGTTTGTGCGTTGGTCTTCTCTATCTTCCTGTACGGGGTGGAGACTTGGTGTCTCAGGAAAAAGGAACGCAACAAGATTCATGCCTTTGAATTGTGGTGCTGGAGAAAGCTGCAGCGCATTCCTTGGACAGCTATGAGAACCAATCTATCAACATACATACACATGTGTATTTATTGTTTAGCCTGATATACGCACGCGGGACTTGAGATACGCAAATGAAATGGGTCTTTGCGCGTGCCACGCATTTGAGCCAATGCCGCATGACTCTAAAACGCCCTTTATCCTCTTTCTCTGTGACTGTCTCGTTTTAGTACGCGATGACGTGGGGTTGCCGCTGTCAACTCCTATAGTCTGAATAATATAATAGGTTCAATTTGACAGCTCAGATTTATCACAGAACGTAGCATTGTATGCGGAGGGTTTACATTGACAACACATACAACAATGAAAATAAAATGCTATTGATTTTAAAATAAGAAAAGATAAATGGCCCTGACTTAAAAGTATGTAATGCGACACATTTTAGTTTATATTTTCTACATAAAGTGTAAAATGAATCTAAATTCTATATTGTTGACAGACGTCTTAAAACGGCCACGTTCTGTTACGTTTTTGTCTTAATTTTAGGGTTGTCACCGTTTTACTCGTTACGGAAATACAGATTTATCGATTCATCGGTTGGCATTGAACAATTAACATTTTCAGTGTGCAATGAAGTGGTGTGTGGAGTTTGAAGATTTAATTTTATTTGTGCTTCATAGAACGTAACTCTCAAAAATACTCATGAATACAATAGTCACTAAAACGTAAAATATTTTGTAATTATCAACAAAGTGTTCAATCGATGGTGAATCGATTTTATGTCTGAATCGTTAATTCTACCTACCGATTCGTAAACACCCGACCCTACATATCAACTGTCAAAATGAACCTATTAAGTTATTCAGACTATAGGCTAACACTGACTCACATTTATCAGTGTACTAAGCTATAATTAAATCGATTCGCATAGTAGAAAAATAATGATCAAAGTGACATAATCAGTGGCGGGACCACCATATAAGCCAAAAAGCCCGGCTTGCTAAAAAAGATCGAACACATTTTATTTACACTTAAATTTTCGCGCGTGCATTAATTCTTCATCGAAACTTGAGTGAAAACGCGACGCGTAACGCCATCTAGCGTGCGAGCAAACAAACCCGCGTTTTGCGCGCGATTTTAGAACGTTATCTAGCGTCTCTCTCGCACCAGTGGGCTTCTTATGAGGCTTGCTTCACGGCTCCGGACGAACTCTTCACACATATGGGAAAGTGTGTAAAAGACGTATAACTACCGGTAAGTATCTATAGTCGGTCAGTATAAAGAATTAAGCCGGGCTTTCAAATGAAGTTCGTGCAAGTGCGAACTAAATGTGGGCGGGAGTAATGAATGAATACGGTTTGTTTATGACCGAAAGAGGCGAACTTCACGTATATTGTCAGTCGAGCGAGTAAAAGTTTGAGGAAATTTCGTTGTGTTTTTTCTAAATTGTATGAAAGTTTGTTTCATCACAAAATGAGTGCCGCTAGTGATAATAACATTGTTCCTTGTGAAGGTTTGAAATGTGTGCAAGTGTTAACAAGCGGGGGCAAGGTAAAATCTTTAAATTTTGCTGAGAAAAAACAACTCATAGCTTCACCAAAGCCGACACCGGATTTAAATATTTCGCAAACAAGTAAGTCTCACAAGAGACAATTTAACAGATCAGTTTATAAAACTCATTGGTTAGCTGGCTGCTCGCATTCCAATACTTACCGTTGGTAATATTGTTGGTGTTGCATATGTTTTTCTAATGAAAACCATGTTTGGAATACAACTGGTTATGACGACCTAAATAACTTATCAAATGTCATAAAAAGGCATCAAAATTCTCAGAAACACATGAACGTTGTTATTTCATTTTGCAGTTTTGGTAAACAACGTATTGAAACATCTTTGTAAAAAAGATGACGCATTGACTTAGAATACAAATAAAACAATTATACTATAATGTCCTGACACATTTTTTTTTACCATTGTTTGTAATGTCGTATGTTTTCTCGTGTATTATATTATTTCCTCATACTCAGCTCAACAACTTCAAAAGGCTTTTTTCAAAGCCACCGAAGGTATGTCATTGCTGGTATGTCTATACTGCCTTCAGTGTGCTTTGATTACCTCGCCAGAAGCCGAAAGAACTGAATGTATTAGAGGTATGAAGAAAGAGTACAATGAAACATGAAGAATCAAGTAATTTCATTTCAACAACAGCAGTGCTCATTTTCAAGAATCAAAAAAGACCATTAACTTGTGCCGAAGCTGTAGCTTGGCTTGCCCTGTCGCGATACCCCAGGCACGCCACTGGACATAATGTATCTCGAATAGTTGTAATATTGCGTCGTCACGCGTCGTTAATCTCATTTCTTTCCACGCGCCTTTGTCTGCTCGACCTTGTTGGCGCTAACTTTGTGCTTGACCTTAAAATGTTATGCTAAGCTCATTCAATAAACTATTTTGGGAACGGACGAACGAACAACCTTTGTGTATCGGATGAGAATTACTAAAGCCTTTTGTGACGGTATTCAAATTTATTTTTCATTTTAAATATTTTGTGTGAATATGAGTAAACTTATCAGATCAAACTTATCAGACAGATAGGCATCAAAGTGATCCTATAAGGGTTACGTTTTATCTTTGCCACGAAGCGGAAGCATAACTTTCCAATGCAATCAAGTAGCATACTTATGCCGTACACTAAAATGGCGAGTCAAACGTACTTACGTTAACAGTCAGATAATAGTTTTAATTTATTTTCAACACACTTGCTCCTAAAGTAAGCCTTATGACAACATCGTTCTTAGGGCCATAAACTGAACTGTAACACACGCGTGCATAATAATATTACGCACTAGTGCGTAATAAAATTATCCCTAAAAAATTAAGTTAGTACTTAACTGCAAATTATATGTGAGTAAACAGAGCATTTGTAATTTATTCGATTTATTCGGGTAATATTTTTTTTTTGTAACAACAATGAGGTTTTTAAATTAATATTTTTAAATTAAAATTTTTAGAATAAATATTTGTGTTCGTAATTAGGAAAAATCATTTATTATTATTAAATAACTTACAATTCGCAATAATTCGTGACGAAATATTTGCGTTTTATCAATAAAATTATTTTTGAACTAGGCATAATGGCTACATGTAATCAACCACCATACATTTGGCACGTAAAAAAAACACTTTTCATAATATACTATTCCCCCCTCCCCCCCAGCGGCGCGACATGGTCGTCACGTTGCTCATCCGCGGCGTCGCAGCAGCTGGCCGTGCGGCTGCTGTGACGACCACTTGGCCACGTTGTATCTAATGCACTGCCGCGAATACGAATCGAAAGCGTAACTTACTAGGAAAGTAGAAACCAATTGGATCCTAAGTTGGCAACGACACGAGATTCGATTGATTCTTATTTTTGTAGTTAAGATCCTAAGTAGGATTTTACACAAATAGGATACATAGATAACTCTTTATTGCACACCATATCGGTCTTATCTTCCAGATAATTTTTGGGTATAGGAAATACTTAATTACAAGAAGAGGGTGTTTGGTGCAAAAAGCATACTATATTATGTGCTTTACATTAATATTATTAATAATAGTATGGTGTAATAAGTGCTTCAACTCTCGTTCCCCCCCGGGGCGCGACATGGTCGTCACGTTGCAAGCGCTGCGTCTCAGCGTGGCAAGCGGTCGCCGCAGCTAGCCGTGCGGCTGCTGTGGCGACCACTTGGTCACGTTGCATTTATGCCTTTATCGCACTACCGCGAATACGAACCGGAAGCGTAACGTATTATACGACTACGCGCTTGAGTCGCTATTTTATAGAGCGGCGGACGAGCGCGAAAAAAATTTATCAAAAACCTTGTTATGTAGTTAATTTGTAACACAAATACAACAAAAACAATTTCAACAACCAATTAAATGTAACATTTACAGTAATAAAACTGGATTAACACCCAAATGTTTACCTCGCAATAAGATCGGCTTTTTACCAGATACTTTATCCTCGTTTCCGAAGTTCGTCTTTTAGTTCAGATAACTTCATTGACGAATATATTATGATTATATAACATAAGATAGTCACGAAAAACTGTAAATTAGAAACGAAAAAGCCCGACATAAACAATAGCAAAATGTTTGACATAGCCGTATCTATGCTAGCGACATCTGCATCAAGCTTTGCGTGTGGATCCTCATTCATTTATTTATTTCCCAACTCCCGTTCCCCCCCCCCCCAGCGGCGCGACGTGGTCGTCACGTTGCTCATCCGCGGCGTCTGCGCGCGGCAAGCGGTCGCCGCAGCTGGCCGTGCGGCTGCTGCGCGGCAAGCGACTCAAGCGGACCGTGCGTCGCGCGCCGCCCGCCCCCCCGCCGCGCGCCGGCGACCGCGTCGTCGTCGAGACGCTGCACACCGCCTCGCGCGCCAACGTCGTGTGGCAGGTACGCGCTTTAGTCCGGCGAGTTAGTCTAGAAGTTCACGAAGGCGTAGCTTCATACACACTATAAAATACGACAAACAGCTGAAGCAGCGCAGCGTACTAATCTCTGTCCAAGAGGCATACCGAGACGCTTCTCACCACGTCGCGGGCTACGTCGTTTGGGTGGTAGGCAATATTAGCTGTGCGCGATGACAGCGCCCCTAGTCTGTCACAGCAGAATATCTTCTACGTTTATGGACTGATTTGCATGTAACTTGGTTCGAGGATACTTCACATATAGATCTCATTTTTAAAAATACCCAAAATTTAAATTACCACTTTTTAAGGATACCTCCCCTTACATGTAAATGGGGGGGGGGGGTGAATTATTTTTTTGAGTGCACCCCCTTGTGTGGGGTATCGTTGAAAAGGAGTATGACAATAAGGTAGGGTTTCCATACGAGATATAGCCCGCCAAAGTCGTTTACACGGTGTCCCCCCCCTTCCTGTAATTTCTAAAGTCTTGGACTTATAAACTTCAAATCACTCACGTAAAGAAACAGGCGCAGAAACTCATATTTAAAATTGTTTCGGGTATCCTGTGATGAATACTTTTAAAATTATAAATACAATAAAAATATATACTTTTTTCCAAAAGAACGGTATAAACTTAAAAAGTTTTTTTTGCTTATACTCTCTAATGTTGTATGGTACGGAAAACTTCGTGCGCGAGTCCGACTCGCACTTGGCTGGTTTTTTTTTAAATACCTTTGAACTTCTTTTTGACTTAGTTTAACATTAGTTGATTTTACCGCTTCACTGTGTCCTTGCCTGCGGGGTACAGGGGTGCTGGGGAAAACGAGAATGGTGGCAATAAGTGGAGCAAGTGTCGGACGCTTTGATTGGGTGATTCGAATCCAGAAAAGAATGCTTATATTATTTTTTTTCAAATTACCCAATCAAATCAAAAGCGTTCGCCGCCCGCACCGCTCATGGTACTCGTTTCCGTTCTCGTCTACCTGCACCCTTATACCCCGCTGGCAAGGACTATGTTAGGCGGTCGAGGTATAAATCACTTAACATAACTGCTAAAATACTAAGAAGGTATCACTACACCATCACTGCCAACCATTGCTGAAAAAGTAACTGTTTCGCAGGACGGCACAATAGAAATGGGCATTCCGTCTACGCAGCTATACCCTATACACCACCTAGACGGACAGGAGTGCTTCCCCGGGGACTTCGTCGTCAGCGGCGCCGCCAACGTCGAGGAGAACCAGCAGGTATGTTAAGAGAAGAATGGTGCTATCTTTATTTTTGGTTTTGTCTTTGGTACGAAGTTTTGTGTAACTGAATCGAATTTAACATAATGCTTTGACACACGATATTTTGTTCACTATCGAACAGTCATTCGATTCAAACAAGCAACATCCAAAACCATGTCAAAGTATAGGACATAAACCTATGTTTTACTTCAATGGTCATATGACCATTCACATTGACATACTAAACAACAAAGTGGAAAGGTCCCATAGAGCATAGGCGAAAAGGAGCATAGGTCGACCAAAAAAAAGATGGGTGGATGACATCAAGAATTTAGCAGGAGATGAATGGATAAAAGTTGCCACAAATAGTTGTAACCGTATAAGTTGGAGGAGGCTTTTATGCACCAGCAACTAATTAATTGCACTTGTGAACTTTATTTTAACTTAGTGTTGTATTTTCTTTTGTGTGTAAAGCTAAAAAATATATAAAATAGGACCATTATTCACACAAAAGATCAAAAAAATTGAAGATGAGTATGATATCCTTTCACAGACTCTTCCCTTTCTAAAACCTCGTTAGATCCAGGCCTGGCTCACTCCGCAATTTAGGTATAGGTAAAACTACAAGTACATGCACGGGTCGAGTAGTCGACGTCCGATCGTTAGGACTGTCACAATTGCACTGCAGTCTCTAAGATGACGACTCAAGTACGCGTTTTTTTTTTAATTTGGGATGGGTTTGCTCTTGATTCTTAAGTTTAAACCAGGCGAGGCGTAGACAGAGTCGACGGTGGAACGAACTCACCCAGAAGATTCTGGCACTCCCACTCACTGACGGAACACAGCAGTGTTTGAGCGAGATAACATTACGTGACAGAAAGAGAAGCCAATATCTAGGTATTTTCTTCGGTACGCCATTGGCGTTCCACAATCAAAATTTGCAATTGTATCGTAGTTTAGCTCGCTATTTATTTAAATAATTTTGAGGAGTGATGCTTCCTTACTTATCAGTTTGCTATTGTTTTTTTTTACCTCTAGCTGAAGCACAGAGAATACGGCGTGGTGCAGCGCGTAGACCATCATGGGCGCACCGCCATCGTCCACTGGTACCGCACCTACACCAGCGCCGATGAACCTGTGTAAGTATACAGCTACAATATGAATCTTTAAAAAAATCGGGTTATTTACTCTATTTATAACTCAAGAACAGCTGTACCTATTTTAATAATCTTCTGTTTGTTAGATTCGTTTTATCCCCAAATACCAGTATAAACAAAACTTCGAAATTTTTATATTGTTATGTTTAAAAACACAATTACTAACTGCAAAAAGTAATGCGAACCAATAAAGATATACAGGGTATTTCTATGTGGCCATCATGACCTACAAATTTAACTAGAGAATCATCACCGAAATTGTAAAAAAATGATCTTATATTGTTATCGAGGTAACAGAATTATTTGTATGGAGCATCTGTATTTTTTTAAAGATTTCGATATCAGAATTCTATAGTAAACGTTGTAGGTATTAATGGCTGTATTTACCCCCTTAAACGATTAGACTGTTTATACTAACACTCTTTATAATATAAGTTGACCAGTACCTCGGACCATTTTACAAAGTCATGTTAACATTTCTACTATTTAGAATTTAATGCATAACTTACTTATATCGTC
Source organism: Pyrausta nigrata (assembly GCA_949316185.1). NCBI lineage: Eukaryota > Metazoa > Arthropoda > Insecta > Lepidoptera > Crambidae > Pyrausta > Pyrausta nigrata. Next base: position 5,696,470 of record OX438943.1, read on the forward strand.
ACTTTCGTCCACGCAATTAAACTGTTTCCATTTTGTCGTACAGTCCACAAATGCTGTACGAGAGCGAGATGAGCGTGTACGATCTGAAGGACCACCCCGATTTCCAGTACCGGCCCGGGACGGTCGTCATCCGCGTCGCTAACTTCACGGGGGAAGACGCCAATTGTACTGCCGGACAGGTGAGACTGTTTATCGATCTAGCTAGAAATTATAGTCAAAACAGAAGAATCCATTATCAACTTGCGAGATGAGCGTGTACGATCTGAAGGACCATCCGGACGTCCAGTACCGGCCTGGAACAGTCGTCATCCGCGTCGCCAACTTCCCCGGGGACGACGCTAATTGTACTGCTGGACAGGTGAGACTGTTTATCGAACTAGCTAAAAATTATAGTCAAAGACAGAAGAATCCCTTATCAACTTGCGAGATAGTGTGTACGATCTGAAGGACCACCCGGACTGTCAGTACCGGCCCGGGACGGTCGTCATCCGCGTCGCCAACTTCACGGGGGAAGACGCCGATTGTACTGCCGGACAGGTGAGACTGTTTATCAAATTAGCTAGAAATTACAGTCAAAAGTGGAAGAATCCATTATCAACTTTCGAGATGAGCGTGTACGATCTGAAGGACCACCCGGACTTCCAGTACCGGCCCGGGACGGTCGTCATCCGCGTCGCCAACTTCACGGGGAAAGACGCCAATTGTACTGTTTGACAGGTGAGACTGTTTATCAAACTAGCTAGAAATTATAGTCATAGACAGAAGAATCCATTATCAACTTGCGAGATAAGCGTGTACGATCTGACGGACCACCTGGACTGTCAGTACCGGCCCGGGACGGTCGTCATCCGCGTCGCCAACTTCACGGGGGAATACGCCGGTTGTACTGCTGGACAGGTGAGACTATTTATAAAATTAGCAAGAAATTGCAGTCAAAGATGGAAAAATCCATTATCAACTTGTGAGATGAGCGTGTACGATCTGGAGGACCACCCGGACTTCCAGTACCGGCCCGGGACGGTCGCCATCCGCGTCGCCAACTTCACGGGGAAAGACGCCAATTGTACTGTTTGACAGGTGAGACTGTTTATCAAACTAGCTAGAAATTATAGTCATAGACAGAAGAATCCATTATCAACTTGCGAGATAAGCGTGTACGATCTGACGGACCACCTGGACTGTCAGTACCGGCCCGGGACGGTCGTCATCCGCGTCGCCAACTTCACGGGGGAATACGCCGATTGTACTGCTGGACAGGTGAGACTATTTATAAAATTAGCTAGAAATTACAGTCAAAAGTGGAAAAATCCATTATCAACTTGTGAGATAAGCGTGTACCATCTGGAGGACCACCCGGACTTCCAGTACCGGCCCGGGACGGTCGTCATCCGCGTCGCCAACTTCACGGGGAAAGACGCCAATTGTACTGTTTGACAGGTGAGACTGTTTATCAAACTAGCTAGAAATTATAGTCATAGACAGAAGAATCCATTATCAACTTGCGAGATAAGCGTGTACGATCTGACGGACCACCTGGACTGTCAGTACCGGCCCGGGAAGGTCGTCATCCGCGTCGCCAACTTCACGGGGGAATACGCCGATTGTACTGCTGGACAGGTGAGACTATTTATAAAATTAGCAAGAAATTGCAGTCAAAGATGGAAAAATCCATTATCAACTTGTGAGATGAGCGTGTACGATCTGGAGGACCACCCGGACTTCCAGTACCGGCCCGGGACGGTCGTCATCCGCGTCGCCAACTTCACGGGGAAAGACGCCAATTGTACTGCTGGACAGGTGAGACTATTTATCAAATTAGTTAGAAATTATAGGTCAAGATGAGAAGAACCCTGTCAGATATGACAAAAAAAAATTAAATAAAGAAAGACACAAATTGTCACTTGTGTTGTGAATGAACTACTTTGAATTGTTACTAGTTATCGGATATTCGGACCTCGTATTTACCTACAATCTTTCTTACACCGGAGTAGACCGAAAGACCGCTTGACCGTGAGAACAAGCGGTCTATCGGTCTATCGGTGCGCCGGGCTGCGTCCCTAACTTTACGGGGATAATACTAAAGTTTACGTAAATATGCATCTTCGACTGGATTTAAATAAATATTCGTCGAATAAAAAATCGAAGAAAATCCAGCACAATTCTGATTTAAAATACTTCAATAGTGTGTCACTAATTATTAGAAGTCATTTTAAAAAAATGTCTCTGTGCTCGATAAAGTGTATCTATATATCGTCAGTGGATACATTATACACGTGTTTATTTATTGGTTTCAGGTTATAGATAATTTCCCAACAGGCCGCGTCAAAGTGTGGTGGGTCGACGGGCATACGAGTATGTGCTGGCCACAGGATCTCTACAAAGTAAGTTTACTAATAAATAATTAATTCCGTTTCTGTTGTGCTGTCCTATGCAGTCGTCATTAAATCCGGATTCTACTTATCTATATCACTTCTTTCTCATTACTTCGCTACGATTGGAGTATGCGTCCCGGCTAGTTTGTCGTTTATAACGTTTATTTTTCACTATTCCCACTATTATATCCCTGTTATAAGTTATATAAAATTAAAAGTAACTTATTTATGCATATAGACCCCACAGGAGGTTCTCATACACGCGTCGCAACATAATCGCTTCCCGACATGAAAAGTGTCACAAGACATTAGGTACAAAATGACATTCTTGCTGTTAAATTTAAAGCCCTATAAATAACATATAAATAAGCTATTTACTCATAAAATTTCAGTGATCTGACTGTTATAGACATAGGCTGCGTTCCGAATTGCGCCCACAGCGATGATAGCACTGATATCGCACTCATAAACCGTTCTGATTTGAAGTTAGCGAGCCAACGATAGCTGTAATGACGTTACGGATGACGTCACTACCGCGGCCATCTTGCGCTCACGGTGATATCGCTCTCCGGCGTTAGCACTGTGAGCGCGCTGTCAAATTTGACGTTTAGTTCCCTTTTGCGTCAAAGAAGAAAGTTAAAATTTTACATTTGTGCAGAAAATTGAAAAGAAACTGAAAAACACAAAAACGATGTTAGTAGTTATTACAGACGAAGTACAGAGTACGGGCAGAGATATTTCACTAAAAAGTATGTTGTTAGGTTATTCTCTAACTGCCGTACTCAGAGACGTCAATTAAAGTTTGTCTTCATTTAGGTCTCATGCCGTCCTTTTCTATTTCATTGGCAAAGAAAGTGACAGAACGAGACTTAATTATTGATTAAATTTAATTGACGTCTCTGAGTGCGGCAGTAAGAGTCGATTTTACCAACGTCAGATAAAATTTATCCGACGAAATAAGTATAAAACGACCAATTTTAAAATGACATTTACATAAATTATTGCTGACAAATAGGTGAAGTTTTCAAATTAGGCGTTTTGTATTCAATTCGACGAATATTTCTTATCTGACGTTGGTAAAATCGACTCTAAGCAAAACAAATCGCTCCCTCGCGATGCGATAAATGACCGTTCCGAAATGAAATCGCGTCAACACCGTTGTTAGCACGCTAATATAAAAGGAACGGCTTTTGGCGCTCACAGCGTCCACAGTACTATTGGCGTAATACGGAACGCAGCCATAAAACGCTGATGCAATAAATCTTAACACATTGAGTGTCATAGTGGTCACCGGTGACACCCAAACAATATTATATTGTGTCTAGTTTCGTGGCAGTCGAAGGCTTAAGTAAAGAACGTCAAAAATAATATCATTCGATATCAAAAACAAGGACCAAGAAAAACTCAGTCAATATTATCAAAGTATTTTTAACCAGGTGGGTGAATACGACTCGGAGGACGGCGAGCTATGGGGCTCGGAGGGGTCAGGCTCGGAGGACTCGTGGGAGACGCAGAGCTCCGCGCACGACGCGTCGCCGCGCACGCCCGACGCGCCTCCCGCCCCGCACACCCCGCACACCCCGCCCGCGCCAGGTGAGGGGGATAAGCACTAGTACTACGTACAGGGCCCTTAGCCAAGTGGCAATTTATTCTCAAGCGAAGTTCGTCATACGAGGGTCAAACTGAAAGTTCTTAGAACTGGCCACTTATAAACAATATAATAAAAAAAATATTCTAAAATTTGAAAATAGAACTCTTTGCCAATATTACTGAGTATATATTTCATTCATTTGTCATTTGTTTTACGACTTGGCGGCAAATTGAAAATTGTCTGTGTCACGTCAAAATGAATTTAACACGAGAAAATTTTCGTGCAATGATTTTTTATGACTTTCGATGTCATTTAAGTCAACAAGAAAGTTATGATAGACTACGATTGGCCTTTCACGATGAAGCCCCATCTCGTGCGACTGTTTACAACTGGTTTAATGAGTTTAAACGTGGTCGCACTAATCTCACTGATGATGTACGTGAGGGACGGCCTTCTACGGCGACGACTGAAAATAACATCTGTGTTGTGCGGCGTATGATAGAGACTGACAAAAGAGTGACCTATCAGCAGATTCGGACAAGCTTAGGCATCGGTATGAGTCAAGTGCACAAAATCCTCCACGAACATTTAGCGGTCAGGAAGCTTTGCGCCCGGTGGATACCTCATAATTTGACTAAGGCTCAAAAACTCCATCGTGTGGATTGGTGCCGTAAAATGATTGAAAGATTTAACGGAGGTGACTCAAATGCTGTGTTCGACATACTAACAGGTGACGAAAGCTGGATTTACTGTTATGATCCTAAAACCAAAAGACAATCTGCTCAGTGGGTGTTTCCTTTCGAGGAGTTGCCAACTAAAGTGAAGAGAGATCGAAGTGCGGGAAAAAAAATGGTGGCCTCGTTCTTTGGAAGGATAGGTCATTTCGCAACAATTGTGTTAGAGGATCAAAAAACAGTTTCTGCAGAATGGTACACTACCAATTGTTTGCCACTTGTCTTGGAAAAAGTTCGAGAGAAACGACCTCGCAGTAGGATCCTCCTTCACCACGACAACGCCTCGTCGCACACCGCCAAGCGAACGATCGACTATTTGGCGACATCAAACGTTGAATTACTGGGTCACCCGCCGTATAGCCCCGACCTCGCGCCTTGTGATTTTTATTTATTTCCAAAAATTAAAGAAAAACTTAAAGGAAAGCGGTTTATGAATGCTGAAGAAGCGGTGGCTGCGTATCGCGATGCCATTGAAGAGACCCCTAAGGACGAGTGGGCAAAGTGCGTTTCCCAGTGGTTCCATCGCATGCAGCGGTGTATTGACGTCAATGGACAATATTTTGAAAAGATATAATAAAACTAATAACTGGCTAATGTAATCAGTTTTTGATTTTCTAAGAACTTTCAGTTTGACCCTCGTAACTAACAAAATGTATGAAACTGACACAAGTCATCGAAACACCACTTGACTTTTGCATACATATTTTGACATTTCATTGGTGATAGCGAAGGCCCGTAGCCAAATGGTAATCTTTCTGGAGTAAATCTAGAAAGATCCAGAGAGCTACGGGCCCTGAAACTTTACTTTGCAATGGTATTGTCCGAGTCCGTACTGAATTAGACTGCCGCGATAGTATAGAACTCCAAGTCAGTGTGATAGACATGTCCGCTGGTTGCTATTGGCCAGTGGGTTGGCTCGGAGAACTCGTGGGAGACGCAGAGCTCGGCACACGAACGTCGCCGTGGACGCTCGACGCCCCCCGCGCCGCACACCCCGCCCGCGCCAGGCGAGGGAGACGAGAGATAAACAACTCATCAGTTCTCAGGTCGCGACACAGACAGTGGATAGGATGCCTAGCCACCACCGTGGCTTGTGTGTGTGTGTGTAGTCTTTCAAACTACATAATTCGAACAATACAATAAAATCGCCAACATATCCGACACATGTGTGTGGTGAACTTTAGGGAGCACCAATAGTGACAGAGAGCGCGCCTCTACTGCCGAAAGCCAGACGTGCAAGGCATGCTAGATGTCAGCAGTGATTTCCTATTACAGTCGATTACGATTGGCTCTTAGCTTCCGCCCTCCGCAAGACTGGTGGAGCCGGGGCGCAGCACAGGGAGGTGGTATACTGTTGGACTATAATTCTAGACCAGGAATGGGTAACGTTTATTGGTAGAAGTGCCCAATTTAAAAATGTCATTTATGCTTGTTTTACAAATAGTCAAGATGAACATTATGATGAAGATCGAATCCTTTGGCAGGCCTGTCTCACTCCCCGTGTTGGTACCAAAACCGTACGTACGCGCGGCGTACTTCCGCGGCAGTATAATATAATGGGTTCCCTCTATCTTGCAGAATCTTTTTGCTCCGAAAGTCACTTGGCATAATTTTCTTTAGTCGAATATTATTCAGGCAGAATTTTCTGTTAGCATAATTATTGTTTGGTCGAATATTTATATGCCCGAATTTACAATGGCATACTTTTAAGATAGCAGAAATTTATGAGGCATAATTACCTTTGGCTAAATTTTACTTTGCATACTTTTGCTAAGCATAATGTTTATTAAGTACGATTTTTATTTGGCATAATTTGACTAGGCATACTATGAAGAAAGCAGAATTTAGTTTAGAATAATATCACTACGCATATTGCTATTTCTTTTAAATAGTATTTTACCCTAAAATTGAATTAAAAAGTCATTAAGTTGTGGTACAAAAGTTAGTGACAGAAACGACTCGGTGCAAAACCGATTCCACGCAGTCTTGTTTGCCCCACCCCTAGAGTGTAATTCAAAATCGCGTAGGCGCGGAGGGGCGAGGCAGCCCGCGAACTGAGGAGCAGGTGGTTTGAAAGCTCGCCGCCGCGGCTGAGGCTGGCCGTCGAAGCCGGCCAGCAAGCCGAAGCTGCGGTGGTGAGCGAAAACCATCTGCGACGATAAGCTCGCGTGGGACTGCCGGAGCCCCGCAGCGCCGGAGCCGTGACAGAAACCATGCATGTTTCATGCAAGCTGTTGCTTGCTTGCATGCTGCATGCATGCTTACTTGCATGTTGCATCCTTGCTTGCATACATGCAAGCTGTTGTGCATGCATGATTGCTTGCATGCTTGCTTGCTTGCTGCATGCTTTGCTTGCATGCTGCATGCTTGCTTGCATGCTGCATGCTTGCTTGCTTGTTTGCTTGCTGCATGCTTGCTTGTTTGTTTACTGCATGCTTGCTTACATGCTGCATGCTTTGCTTGCTTGCTTGCATGCTGCATACTTGCTTGCATGCTGAATGCTTGCTTGCTTATAAATGTAAAATTTCTGAGATATGATAGTTCTGCCTTGTAATGATTTTAAATATGAAAAATATGCCAAAAGACGATTCGGACTGTGAACTTTCTGCGATAGGATGATTGTGCCTATTAATGACTATATATACGAATTGTATGCCACAAGACGATTCTATCTGTGAACTTTCTGCGTTAGGATGATTCTGCTTTAAGACTATTATGGATATTAAATTTCTGCTTAAAGATGATTCTAGCTTACACGATTATGCGTTTTGAACGTCTGATAAATGAGTGAATGCTAATTGATGTTCTGCGAATGGAAGTTTATGCTATTTGATGATATGCCAAATAAAATTGTGACAATAAAAATTCGGCGAAACAAGGTAGTCCCTAATATAATAGTGACTCGCGAACAAGCAATTACATGCGGGCGTTTTATTCACCGTTGTACGCGGCGCTACGTTTCTGGGTGGACGAACATAAGTGAAAAGCAACGAGCACTTCACTCACATTCGTCCAGTCAGTCGCGCTAGATAGCGATAGTAGCTTATAGTTAGCTGTCAACCCTATTGCGCCACATGTTTTGACCTCCTTGAATAGGTTTAGTGTATTATGAATACTCACCCAGAGTTATAAGAATGAAATTAGCTTGCAATGTTTTTCGGTAAGCGTTTAAACGAAAAGACTCAGAGGCGAGTTATATTACACCATATTTTCTACGATATTGAGTAGACATTTCTTTGAATATCACTGCAGAGTAATACTTCTGTACGTTGTACTAGTATTTATTTTGCGCCTTTGGTAGACAATAAGCTTTTACCATTCACTCTTAAAAAATACCACAAAAACATTAAATAATCCTTCCTTCCACAGATGGCGCATTCCTAGTATTCGTCAACCCGCCAGCGGAATCGACAGTGACCACAGTGACCGTGACGACCGGTGCGGGCGCCAACGTCATCGAGGGGTCTACCACGGGCTCAGTGCCGAAGCTACTGGAGCCCAGGGTAGCCGCCCACATCGAGCGCGGCCGCGTGGCCATGAGGCGGCTTGAGGAGATGTTCGCCAAGCATCCCACTCTGCAGAGCCAGGAGGTCAGTGCCGTCTCAGTAGTGACTGGACTATAGCGTCGTCGAGGGGTCTACCGCGGGTTCAGTGCCGAAGCTACTGGAGCCCAGGTTAGTGCCGTCGCAGTAGTGACTGGACTATAGCGTCGTGGAGGGGTCTACCACGGGTTCAGTCCTGAAGCTACTGGAGCCCAGGGCCCTATTTCACCAAGCCGACAATTGTCAGTGAAATATGTCGGCTAAAAATTGTAAATATTCCTAGCATGTATGTGACAATTGTCAGTATCAGTACAGTTGTGAAACAGAAATATTTTTTACAACTCTACATATTTGTAGAATTATCGGGAATTATTGACATGAGGTTGGAGCTGAGTCTGGTTTGCGTGACAATTGTAGTGTTCTCGCCGTGCAAACAGAGGGCACGGCTGTGAAAGCGATTTGGACGGGTTCTCATACAGAAGAAATAGTAGAGAATGGATAAATATTTTGATTGAAATCAGTGACTTTGTATTTAAAGAAAAATACAGAATAAGTAAAACCACTGTAGAATATGTAATAAATGAAATATTTTAAAAAATTATTTATCACAATTGTCGCGTCTGTCACGTTTGGTGAAAATAGGGCCCTGGACAGTGCCGTCTCAGTAGTGACTGGACTATAGCGTCGTCGAGGGGTCTACCACGGGTTCAGTACCGAAGCTACTGGAGCCCAGGTCAGTGCCGTCGCTGTAGTGACTGGACTATAGCGTCGTCGAGGGGTCTACCACGGGTTCAGTCCTGAAGCTACTGGAGCCCAGGGCCCTATTTCACCAAGCCGACAATTGTCAGTGACATATGTCAGCTAAAAATTGTAAACATTCCTAGCATTTATGTGACAATTGTCAGTATCAGTGCAGTTTTGAAACAGAAATATTTTTTACAACTCGACATAGTCATACATAGTTTACCGCGGGTTCATTGCCGAAGCTACTGGAGCCCAGGGTAGTCTCCCACATCGAGGTTACACAGGAGGTTACTACACAGTTGAATCTATATTATAAATTCAAAAGAGTGTATATCTGTTACTTCATTACGCTTAAACCGCTGAACTGATTTAGTTTCATTTTAATCACTCTTAAACTTTCGCGTTTCATTATTAGAACACATTAAAACGGGGATTAACGCGACGGATAGTAGGTAAAACATTATATACCTTTAATTTTTGCCTGACGTTTCGACCGGGTTGCACCGATCGTGGTCACAGGCAGACTGGCTGGAGAACTGCGATGTCTTCACTCCGTATGTGGGGTAGATTCATATTCTTCTACCCTCACATTATTAACAAAATTCGTACCGCCGCTGCACACTACGCTAACCGTGTCCCTATTCTGTAAACCGGCCGCCGCGTCCGTATTCTGGTGGTGGTGACCACGATCGAATTTTGTTAATAATGTGAGGGTAGAAGAATATGAATCTACCCCACATACGGAGTGAAGACATCGCAGTTCTCCAGCCAGTCTGCCTGTGACCACGATCGGTGCAACCCGGTCGAAACGTCAGGCAAAAATTAAAGGTATATAATGTTTTACCTACTATCCGTCGCGTTAATCCCCGTTTTAATAGTTTCATTTTGGTATAAAGAGATAGGGGAAAGGTCATTGGATACTTTTTTTTTGGGAAAACATCCTCAGGAAAAACTTATGGAAAAAATTTCATTTGCCTAAGCTCCGGAAACCCGCTAGTTCAAATATAAACAAATTCAAAAACTTACAATTTGCTCTATCATACTATCTACATGGTTATATCTCGTTTACTCGTAACTTAACGTTTTGTTTTTTGTTCCAGATCATGCGCAAACTACTCAATTTGTACAAGGACTGCCGATTCCTAGACCGTTTGATGGGAACATCATTCTTCCACGAAGATCACTTTTTGGTATGTTTGATAATCCCACAAACTAACGTTAACAATGAACGTTTTCTTGCTTTCCCTTTTCCTCATAACAAAAATTACCGTTGTGTTTAGTCCACTTGGAAGTAACTTTTGTACTATTACCAGTTATCTCCCTTAGATAAATCATTATAATGGACGACCGTCTTGGTGTAGTCGTTCGCGCACCGGACTTTTAAACCAAGCGGTTGCGGGTTCGAATCCCGCAAGGGGCAAATGTTTGTGTGATGAGCACGAGCATTTGTACCCAAGTCATGGATGCTTATATGTATTTAAGTATTTATATATTTTAATCTAACAGGGAATGACACTTTAAGCAACAGTCAGTTATCCATTCTATTACGTGCCTGGCAGGCAAAGTCTCAGATGAGCGGTCGGACTACAATAACAGATAACATTTCATAACGTTGATATTTAGCCGACGAAGTATTCGCATAAATGGATTTTAAGCCACAAATGTTGTTAATCGAGGACTTAAAAAATGCCCTGCGGCTTTCAGTTACATGCAATATATACCTGGGTATGGTTGATCTAAAGCTTAAGCATACTGTTTGTTTTCTCAGCCAGCACTAGCCCACAATTTGTCCCTATAGTCTGTATAATTTAATAGGTTCAATTCGACAGTTGATATAGGGTCTTTTACGAATCGGTAGGTAGAGTAATCGATTCAGACATCAAATCGATTTAAAACATTTATTTACATTAATCATTACAACGTATTTTGCGATTTAGTATATATTTATTATAAGTATGTTTTAAAATTACGTTCTATGAATCACATATAAAATTAGGTCTTAAAATTCAAAATAATCTGTACCTCTAAGTAAAAAGGAGACAACACGAAAAGAACATGGCCGTTTGAGGGCGACTGTCAGCAGTAAATAATTTTGATTAATTTTATCTTACTCTTTATGTAGAAAATATAAACTAAAATGTGTCCATTTACATACTTTGAAGTCAGTGCTATCCATCTTTTCTTATTTAAACTCAATAGCATTTTATTTTCATTGTTTTATGTGTTGACTATGGAATCTCTCCGCATACACTGCTACGTTCTGTGATAATTCTGAGCTGTCAAATTAAACCTACCTAGATTATTCGGACTATAAGAAGCGGCGGGCGCTTGTGATTTGAAATTCGAAATTCGCATTATTTTTTAAACCGTTATGGTCCCCGTTCTTGTCTACCCCCGCACCCCGCAAACGAGGACTCAGGCGGTCGTACAGTATTCTACCTACATAAACAATGTTTTTATGACTGTGTCTTAGTCGTTTCTTTTTTTACACAGGGCCTGCTCGAACGCGTCCGCGAGCGAGGCGCGACGACTCCGCGCGCGGGCGAACGTCGCGTTCACGAACAGCTAGCGCGTTTGTTCGCGCCAAACGAGCCGGATGCCTCGCTGCCGGCCCTCGACGCCATGCTGGTGGACGATGATGCGACGTCTGGTCTAACACCCGCTATAACTGAGCCCATGGAGGTGCGTGGCTTCACGGTTTGTAGTTTGTATTCACAAGGCTGCGTTTCCACTACAGATATGCGAGGATGAGTGATGAGAGATAACTTTGTTAATAACCAGTAGATTCGCTTCATCCTCCTGTGGAAACGGCTTAGCGTACGTACAAAGTTTTTTGCACGTACAAACAAGCGAAAGACATATGTGCTAGGGTTGGATGCGAGCGAAAAAGAGCATCTAAAAGAGTCCGCTACACATCTTCGCACCGTTTCGCAGCGTCGCTACGCATGCTCGCACCGCTTAGCGGCCTAGTATCTCCGATGAAAACGCTACGTCGTAACGCATCCCCGAACCATTTGGTAACCTTGCACATCTCTTGATGGATCAGCCTTAGAGTGGACCGCCTCGTTGGTCTAGTGTCAGCATACTGGCTTCTGTCAGGTTGTTCCCGATTTTGAATCTGTTTCTGGATTTTTCTGTCTTGACATAGCTCTGAAACAGCTTGAAGCATAGAATAAGTACTAGTACTCCGTACAGAAGTATGACTTTGCAATGAAATTCAAAGAAATATCTACTCAATGTTGTTAACGATATGGTGTAATTCAGTTCGCCTATGACTCAAGCACATTTTCGTGTAGACACCTACAGAAATACATTGCAAGATAATTTCATTCTTATAACTCTGGAATATGATTTATAATACACTAAACCTATCCAGTGACGTACTATCACGCAACGCGATAAGGTTGACTGCCACAAGAAGCTACTTACGCCATCTAGCGCATCTTTCTAGGACTTTATTCACGCTCGTCCAACCAGTAACCTAGTGTCGCGCACCGCCGGTGAAATAAACGCGGGAGCGTGTCGCTGCCGGCTAGCGACACCCAACTTGTTTAGGCCCTTACCTAGGGGTCGCCGCGCGTATAGTCCGTGCCATTTAAACTTGCACAAAAGGTCATTGACACCCCTGTCCCACTGCACGCCGATACGGGATCGCGGCGAACCAAAAGGCGTAGCGATAGAAGTCTGTGTAAACAATCGGTTATTGTTACGAGACGACCTTGACCCGAAAAATTGACATGTATTACAAACATTTGGCTACTGCATTACAAAACAAGCAATATGCTGAGGGACAGCCGACATTTTATGTAACTGGAAATGAATAATGAAATAAAAATAGTTGCATCATTCATTATTAATAAAAAAAAATTATTTTTCAGCGTTATTATCACGGGAGCAGTTGGTAGGTATTATTCAAAAATTTATTTTTTTAGTAGATATCTTTAACCGATTGAGCTGAAATTTTGCATACACGTTTAGTTTGGATGACAATGCATAGTAAGATGTGTGACGTCATTCTTAATTCAACATGGCGAAGCATCCAAGATGGCGGGCTCGTTATTTTAATTGCATTTTCACAATATGGGTGGGAATATGAAATGAAAGGGCTTGCTGAGAGTAACTAAAAAATAAAGTGACGTTACTAAAAAACAATATGGTCGACTTCTAAGTGTACTCCTACAATATTGGTATCAAATGAGAGGGCTTGCTAAGAGTAACTCGATAAATAAGGTGACGAAATTCCAAATCCAATATGGTGGACTACTAAAGATGGCGGACTAAGTTTTTTTTTGCTTTTGTACAATGTGGGTATCAATTGAAAAGGCTTGCTGAGAATAACTCAATAAATAGGGTGACGTCATTCCAAATCCAATATGGCGGACTCCTAAAGATGGCGGACTAAGTATTTTTATCTTTCCTGCAATATGAGAAGCAAACGAAAGGACTTGCAGATAATTAGCATGCGAGTTTAACTCCGTTGCTCCGATCCGTTTAGAAATTTAGTGTATTGGGTTTTCTTTGAGTGGAAAAAGGCGTGTTAAAACCCATGCGGTGAAAACGGTGAAGGAAAACACCGTGAGGAAAAACCTGCACACTAGTGGCTAGTGTGTGAGATGGAGAAGGCGTGTGTGTTTCATTCCACATAATGATTACGACCCTCAGTCATGAGGTATACGACTGTGAAGAAAATGGGTTTTCTTGGAGTCTTCGATTATAATTATTGAGGTTGAATGTTTTGAGTCTGAAGCATCAATAGGTAAACTTTGACGAGTTACATTTTGGTGAGATATGCGTCAACAGCATTGGTTTGCCTGTCTAGGAGAAGGATAACTTCAAATCAAACTGGAATTGTGTTTACGCTGCGTAAGGCTTAGCTTGAAGTTACAGTAATTAGCTTGAAGCTAACTTATGCCTTACGCGGCGCATTCCTCCTATTCTTCAACACCCAAGACAAGGTGTTGTACCCAGTCGGGTTATAAGTTATGTCACAAATACTTAGTGCAGCTCAATTTTAAAGCAAATATCTTAAACCGATGAGCTGAAATTTTGTATACAGGTTTAGCTTGGATGACAATGCATAGTTATCTGTGTAAGTTGTCTAAGACGTCTTTGATGAGCTGACAACCATTTTAAAAAACTCACTATTTCGCCGAGATACCATCATGCAAAAAAGTATTTCAGCGGAGCAACGACTCGCTTTTCGCAATTTCTTCTATTAGACTCATTTTGTGCACGTCCTAGCTCCTGGACTGACTGCATTCGACGGTCAAATGACAGACGCGGCTAGCTGTCAACATCAGCCGGCGGCAGCCGCCAATGCGTCGATAGCATGTCGACGGCATGTCGACAACTAGCCGCCGTCTTCTAACGTCGGCTGCAGTTACATACGTCGACAGCAAACTGCTGTTCGTGTGTAAAAGCTCTAACAATCACTTTATACTTAAAAACATCGTTAAAACTTGTGTTCAAATGGAATTACCTACGATGATAGTAAAACATATTGTAAAGGTAAATTATACAAACTAACCTGCTTGCGGTTCGAGGATTCTTTTACTTCTACGCCTCTTTTTATTCTTCTCAGGTTCCATCCTCACTTATAATAAGTAAGGAATGGAGAAAACAGCAACAAAATAAAACAAACACAAACGTAAAGAACAATAACAGAAACTTATCAAAAAATAACGACAGATAATAACATGTGAACACTTCCGAAATTCGTAAATTAAAAAAATCTAATTATGCCGCACCGGGTGAGCCATAACAAAATAGCGTACAGGTAAAGCACCCCTGACCTTTCAAACCACTAACGGTTAAGTGCAATAAGTCATAATTTATCATTTTCGGAGTCAAAATTATATAATGATAAATATCTATGAATGGTCAACTACTGTTAATTCTTAATGGAAAAAAAATAATTTCTAATTATTGTGTTTATATTTGTGGTAAAAGTAATGTCAATTAACCGAGTTTTTAAATTAAAACCAAGTAACTGCTTAAAGACTTTCAATACGTAAATTAAAAGAAATTTTATTTTAATAACTAAATCTGTGTTTTATTTACAAAATTGCGAAACTATTACTTAAATTTTGATGTTTTAGAGTTGTCTTGTTCTCGGACGGGCCGTGGTATTATGAAATCAGCGATAGGTCGGGATTATCGCTATTTTATACGATGAGCGACACGTGTCGTAAAGTTTGGGCATTTTTTGGTACAGGTGGGGTCAATAACCTTTTGTGCAAGTAAAAATGGCACGGACTATAGGTACGTTTTTGCTACCTACGCGGAAAGATACACAGGCCTGCTTGAAGTTAGGACGTTAACACCGAAGTCAAACTAGCGTCACAACCTGCAAAATAAACCAGCCTGCTCATGCTGAAAAAAAATGTGTTAGAACAATTTTATTTTTCTCCAGGTTGAAGCCAACACCCCCAAAAAGCAGCTACACTTGAACATAGAAGCGGCGCAGGCGTCGGGATCAGACGCCAATGTACTACAAGTTGTTCAAGACAGTGCTCCGCTTGGCGAGAATCGTAAGTGCAATTTTTAATTTTGACTCGCTTCAGCTTAAGTCAAATGCAAGCAATTCTGGTAATCATCACTCAAAAGAATTCAAAACTACGTATATTTTATGAATATTTATAATAATATCGTTTATAGTCGAACAAGTTTTTTCAAGTATAAGTTTTATGTTTAGTTTTTGTTATTATTTTTGTCAGTTGTTTTTTATTAATTTTTTTACTCTGTCTTGTGTGTTGTGCCAAATAAATGTTTTCTGTTTCTATAAGTTCTTGCGACTCTCCTGGCCAGCGAAAGACGTGCGGGGGGCTTGGCATGTCAGCGGAGACAGGTGGTGGCG
Source organism: Pyrausta nigrata (assembly GCA_949316185.1). Lineage (NCBI taxonomy): Eukaryota > Metazoa > Arthropoda > Insecta > Lepidoptera > Crambidae > Pyrausta > Pyrausta nigrata. The sequence goes on from OX438943.1 coordinate 5,712,309, forward strand.
AAGGAGATGTCATTATGTGACAGTCATAAAATTTGGATTGCGATTGGCGCTTTCTCGCCACCTGTTTTGTCGGACTATATACTGACATTTGAAATTAAACTCTCCATTATGATATGTCTACAATGTGTCATTGGTTTAAAATCCTCTCATAAACACTGTAAACTTGACCCTATTACTATGACTCCACTCTCCGTCTGTATATCACCAGGTTGTATTTCATGAACCATGACAGCTAGACAGTTGAAATTTTCACATTCACAAATGATTTATTTTTTCTGCCGCTAAAGCAACAAACACTAAAAACAGAATGAAATTAATATTTAAGTGGGGCTCCCATGCAGCAAACGTGATTTTTACACTATATTTAAAACGGTTATAATATAGTGCCCAATGTTGTAGTTGTAGATGTACGGAAACCTTCGTCCGCGAGTCTGACTCGCAGTTGGCAGGTTTTTATAATAAATGCCAATCATTGACACAGCGTCCAGCGAGCCGGGTGACGTGGACGGGACGACTCGCAACGTGTGCTACAAGCTGTGCTCGCTTATCCACTCGCAGCTCGTCAAGGCGCACGCCGAAGTCAGCCGGTAAGATACACACACACACACTGATGTTACGCATTGAAGTTAGCTAGGTCTACTAGACGCAAATTGGGCACATATTTGCTATGCAGAAATAATCGTGTGAAGTTTTGGAACTCTGAAGTTACGCAATGAAGTAAGCTAGGCTCTCTAGACGCAAATTGCGCACCTATTTGCAATGCAGAGATAATCGTGTGAAGAACTACGGAATGAGCTGTATCTAACAAGGTTTTATCGTGTGAGACTGAAGACTTTTAAATTAGTGAACGTCTGAAGAGATGATTGAATATATTATTATTTATATTTGGATAATATTTTATTGAAGCAAAAATAAAGTAGGCAAGAGATCAAATTCCGTGATTTTCAAGCGAGGAATAGACTAGCAACTTGCAGAAACGTTCAAAATTAAATCATATTGCTCTATGAACGATCAAAACTGTCTATTGTGTTAACGAACTTCTGCAGTATTATTTCTCGTTTATTTTACTCTAAGCAATCACTGGTTAACGTTCAGCTAAAATATGAAATTGGTTTGCTAGTCTATTTTTGCTATTATCTGAGTATCGACTTTTCCACAATAAAAACTTAGTTCTCAGTTTAAAATCTAATTATTTTTTTATTCCTAAGTGGCGCCGCTGACTACAGACTTTCTATCGGCTAGTAGTTTGGTCGACTTCTTAATTAGTTAAAGACGCAAATTCCAATTAGCCAAAATATTTTTTTTTTTCAATGTGACCAAACTATCGCCCGGGAGAAAGTCTATTCTGCGCGGGGTCTTACAATGCACAAAACAAGTCCCTGAAGTATGATATGCAATTAGTAACTGCATTTTGCAATTATTATGAAAATAGCACGTTACACAGAAATCACGACAAAGTAGATTTTTTTTTTTTTAGTTTAAGGGCCTGTTTCACTACCTCTACGTAAGTTCCGAGTACCTATCTTGATGAATTGCTTGTCATATTTCATATGGAAAATATGTCAATTGATTTTTTAAGTACTTAGAATTTACCCAGAGATGATGAAACATGACCCTACATCATATGGTCTACACAAATGGTAAAGAAAACTGAGCCCTAGTTAGATATAAATAAATAAAGGGTGTGAATTTATTCGCAGGAGAAGGCCGCAAGAGTTGGCCGAATTCCTAAACAGCTTAATGAGAAAGCAAAACGCGACCGAAGAGAAGTTACCCTACCACTTTTCAGTGTGAGCCTACATTTCTTTTGTTTTGCTTCACCCATCATACATTATTTATTTTATGTTGTAGAATTTTGTACATGTCATTATGTTGTTCGCTTTTTATTATAACTGATTGATTTTGCCCCAATTACATACATTGGTTGATTGCCTTTTCACATGAATAATTATTTACGTATGTGTTTGGGTAGCTCATCAGCAAATCATATTTTACCGAAAGATGTGACGAGCCAATAACCAAATCAGTATACGTATTGAAAACTCTTTAAACTTCAGTGTTTGTTTCTTAATACTTTCAATAAAAGGCAATATGGGGATCCTATGGTAAAGCCTTTCGTAGATGGCGCCACCAGTCATGCAGACACCATAATTGAACTGCATAATCCACAAAATCGGGCAAAATATGTCATGTCATACATCAATAATAATGATACATGTACAAAATTGTTATTTATTTTCATTAGCACAATTTTTTAAATTTCTTTTTCATTGTGACCTATTTGTTTTTCGTATAAATGTGAATAGGACCACACGTCAATGTTTCCTCCTCCCTCGCAAGCCTTAACGTTGTGTTAGGTTGGTGTATGTGTATAAAACTTTTCATGCCATTTAATGTAGCTTTTATGTGTTCGTATACACTTTTCGGTACATGCTCCTAGTGTAATTTATTTCCCAAAGTAATTTTTAGCGAAAGAACTCGCAACACTTATATTAAACAAAGTGATACAGATTTCTTCTCACAAAATATAAGTTAGATCTATTTTATATTTATTGTTCGTACCATTGGGTCATCTAAATAGACTACACTTTCATAGTTTGTAGTTAAATCATGTTTTATTTCAATATCCAAAGGCATCCATATACTTGATTTTGTTTATATCAATGTATGTATCTCACTTTTCAAGAATGTAGTAGTAGCCATAAATATTAAAAATATTTTGTTCTTTTTAGTTTATCAATAAAAATAGCTGTTGATGCCCTTTTATTTAAATATTTACTTTGCTTTATTGATTGGTTTATCCTATAGTGTACGTCTATCTTTATGTTCAGTTTTTATTTGTTTATCTAGTAGATGACTCTGTTAAAAGTGGTAACCTAATTTCTCTGTTTCCCGATACATTACCTGTGAAATGTCTGTAAAGTTGATTTGATTGCGCGTAGTTCTTGATAGTTTGTTTAATGTAAGTTTGCGTGACCTGTATGTAACATAGCCCCCGCATATGCAGATGTATCTCTGTGCATGGTATTGTCATAGTGTCGGTACGATGTCTGTCATATGTAATAAACTAGCTTATGTTATTACTAATCCAACTCCAGTAATCGATCCCTATTTTATACTAACATTGTCGTACAATTAAACAGTTGAAATCTCTTACTTCATTGCAAAAGTGCGATAAAATTAATGTTACTTAACTTTTCCCGTTAAAATTATAATGACTTATAAATGATTATGGAATACCCCATTTGTATTCAACATTTTGCTTTGTATCTTTGCATTCGCATTACTGTGTAAAAAATTAAAATTACCCATGACTGTGTATTATATTGAGACTTCACAGACAAGAAAGACATCAGGATATCAGTTGTCATGATTTTGAGTGATAGATTCATAACAAAGTTTAGAGATTAATAAGTAATTAACTTTCTATTGCTTTTCTGTTGCTAACAAAACGTAACAGCACTTCGTCTCATTGTGAACCCTTCAAAAACACGCTAAATCAAATTTTAAACCCCCCACTTACAATGCAGTCAGTACGGCGCGCTGGTGGTGAGCATGGCTGATCAAGACGAGAAGGGCGAGGCGGCCAAGTCGGCCGGGGACGTCAAGGATGTCACCACCACTACCGCCACCAATGCCGCCGCTGTTACTAGTCCAGAGGGCACCACTGGTTAGTATACTTTACAATTTCAAGTCTGCGATACTAGTGTATCGTTGGTTCTTCAAGCCAAGATAGAAATCTAGTGCTACTAAGCTAGCTAGTAGCTTACTATCATGGTCAGCCTAGGTACACGAATATCAGGGGCTATATTTTTATTTGTTAATCATAATTGTTGCCGTAATAGCTTAAATACTATGTGTTTTCTATTCTGCTTAATTGTAGATCTTGATGTTTTTTACAGTCCAAACATATACAATGTGTTAGATAACCGACCCGTCAAACTTTAAGGGCTTCTTCTACATACAATTTTAATCATAAAATGTCCCATACATGTGGGGTGAAAAACCAACTTAGGATTTTTGAGATGAATTAGAGCAACTTTAATTTTGTCTGTATTTTTTGGGTAAAATTTTTTTTTTAACAGTCTACGATACTGTTTTCGATACTTAAGTGATATTTATTGGATTGCCACTCGTTTTGAGTTATCCGACAATATTTTTCCTACACGATGACCAAATAATTAAAATGCCGCCATTCCGAAAGGGTTGAGTTTTCACCCCACTTATATAGGACATTTTATCATTAAAATTCACTGTAGAAAAAGCCCTTAAAGTTTGTCGGGTCGGTTCCCAAACACATTGTATATTCGCAGAGTTTCGTAAAATTTCTTTATACAGAGTCTTGGATGAATTAACCACTGGCAGGCCTGTGTAACTCCCCGCGTAGGTAGCAAAAACGTACCTACGCGCGGCGACCCGTTGTAAGGGGCTAAACAAGTTGGGTGTCGCTAGCCGGCAGCGACACGCTCGCGCGTTTTATTCACCGGCAATGCGCGGCACTATGTTGCTGGTTGGACGAGCATGAAAAAAGTCCTGGAAAGATAATTATAAAAATAATGCTAATATCGATTTACCTGTTTATACCTGGCTACCTGAGAGTTGTGACCGGAAAAGAATAGGCAACCCAACGTTTGCATATTCTATGGGTTTCAGACTTTCGATTGGTATAGAATTGGTCTAATAATCAAACCGGCGAAATGTTTAAAAAAAACATTTTTTTTCAATTATTAATCAATCATATCATGGACTGAAATTTGTTAGACAACCCATATGCAATATTTATTTATTTATTTAAGAAACCAACAGCTACAATGAATTATGCTATTTTATGAGTACTGCTAATTTAGTAGGCCAATACTAGGTTTCCTTAACATAACATTTTGTATAAAGTTGTGAGGTTAAACGTTAACAGCATACAATAAGTACAGTCGGAAGCACGCCAGGTCACACATCCGAACCACAAAAACAGCCCTTATTACATATGGAATAGAGGCAGACTCAAGGTCAACATGCATAGTCTGACCCGCGGCCGAGTGTAATAAACAATGGAAAAAGAAGAACTTGACATCTTTTTTGACAAGATACTTATATGCATCCTAATTATTATACATCATTGCACTCGTGCGCACTCAGTGCCACTTGTTTATCATATCTACCTACTCATATAGATGAGTAACTAACTAATAGTAGTTAATTAATTAATTAACTAATTATTATTATAATTATTATATATTTATTGACATAATAAATTAAATATAAAATACGTTTCATCAAATAAACATCTCGGTAAAGGTCGTTTTATGGCGGGATCCTATACTACTCATAAGACAAATACGTGGTCCGCCATGTTAATATTAGCTTAACCACTCGACTGCCTCGTTGGTCTAGTGGTCAGCACGCTGGGTACTATCCACGAGGTCCCGGGTTCGAATCCCAGGTCGGGCCGAGAGTGTATGGGTTTTTCTGTCTTGAAGACACTCAGACACAGCTCCGGAGTCAGGAAGTTGGCGGTGTTAACATCCCCGTGCCTCGGAAAGCACGTTAAGCCGTTGGTCCTGCGCCTGATCTCTCTACGGTCATGTCGGACTGCCGTCTCACCGAATTATGAAAGTGAAGGAATAAAGAGTGCACCTGTGTATTGCGCACACACTTGTGCACTATAATATGTCCTGCGCAGTTGGCTAATCTCTGTTGAGATAGGCCGCTGTAGTCGAAATTCGGCTAGCAGGACAATAATAATAAATAATTAGCTTAACCATTAGTATAAACTTAAATATTATTTTTCACAGCGCCCACAACAGAAACGGCACCCCTAGCCACTGCCGAAGGCTCAGAAATCGAGGCGGAACCAGAGTCCGGCTTGACTGAAGCAGAGGCCGGCGGGGAAGGATTCTGCGTGCTCGAGTCCGCGCCCATCGCGCACCGCTTCCACTTGTCTATGCTCCAGCCGTCGGAGCCTAGAACCTTCTACTCGGCTGTCAAGCGCGAGATCAAGCTACTGAAAAGTGATTTGCCTCCTGGGGTAAGTGTCTATTTAGCTGAAGTATATGGCACTAGGGCATCGCTTTGACTTGTCTATGCTCCATCCGTCGGAGCCTTGAAGCTTCTACTCGGCTGTCAAGCGCGAGATCAAGTTACTGAAGAGTGATCTTGTCACCTGGGGTGAGTAACGATCCTGAATAGGCCGTCGGAACGGGGGACCTTACTGAGGGTGGAAATAAAGCTGCCCAAAAGCGATCGTCTTCTAGACTGACTGAAACTCCTAGTTGAATTAATTAACCCTGCCTACAATACCTAATATCTAGGCCACAGGCATTTCCATAATGTCTACAGCCACAATAGCTACATTAATTTGTATAACTGATAGCATGTCATGTTGCCTCCCGAAAGTTTTATGTTTAGGGAATTCTTTCAAATTACATTCGCTAGCGCATCGACCTACTACAAAATGTAAACTTGAAATAGAGCTCCATTGTTTTAGAAAGAACAAAGATAAAAATCGATCGATATATCACTGTGAGCAGGTTGTATTGTAGTTATTTAGTTTTATTTATGTCGTCAATTAGAAGTAAATTTTACGCAAAAGAATTGCTCGACGGTTTCGTCCGATGGAACTTGAACCCACGACCGCTGTCCGGGCGAATGCTATTTCAACTGAGCAACAGAGGTCAGTCGACGTAATTTTGCAAGTGCTTGCTGCGCCAGTCATCAAATCAATAACTATAAATAAAGACGTAAACATGTAGCTAATAAATTGTTATTTCTTTTTAATTAATGTTATATTAGTAAAAGAGATTGCCCATTGGACTATGACTGAATGTACTGACCTAAAGATTTTTGTGTCATAACGAAAATCGTTGTATTTGCTTAGTAATCTATGTTTATCACACGTCTCAAATTATTATGTATTTCTCTTTAAGGGGTTCGGAAATATAGAAGAAAAATCATCTGTTTTAGGTTAAAGAAAATGAACTCTATTTTAATGTGAATAAGGTTGAGGTTTAACAATTAACAAGTCCACAGCGGTTCAAACATACACAATATAACACATTGATCAAAGACGAAATATTAAGTTATAAAACAGTATTTCTTACTGGTGTAGGCGTAATCCAAGTTCGCAGGATGCTCTCAAAAATCTCCCTTATAATGTGTGTGGCCACATAAACGGCACCAACAAGGGACAATAGGAAAGATATCGTAGATCTACTTGTAGAGTATTTTATGTTAATAATAATTGTAATTTTAGTAATGTGTAAAAAGTACTTACAGTCATGTATAATGTCCACGAGAACTACTGCCGACAAACTGTTTTTCAGTTTGGCAGACGGTGTTTTTTGTAATGTACTTTGATACTTTGTAAAACCAATAAATTAAAAAAAAAACTGTCTACGAGTAGTAGCTATTCAAAAACTTAAAGCTTCAGCCAAAAGTCAATTACATTAGAACCTACTTTATTTTTACAATAACTCTGTCACTATAATAATAAATTACTTTTTACTGAGGAACTCAACCCAACACTTGAAATACAAGCAATAGTAATGACAGATGTCAATAAATAAATGTCATCTTTTTATCGAATTGTTTTACTTTTATTTGTTTTTTCTTTTAATTGTTTTATTGTTTTTTATTGTTTGACTAAGCTTGTCACCATATAAAAGTTGTGTAATGTACGTAATGATTGACAAAATGGGAAGAAGTTGAAAAAGAAGAGAGCAACATTGAAGATTTGGCTGGAAGGATCCGTCCAAGGCCGTAAAGCTTATTATTATTATTATTGAATTGTTTTACTCTTTATTGAGGTTATGCAGACTTTATGGATTAAAATTTAATTTGATTATTTCTGTTGTTCCTACCTTAGGTTTCTAGCAATATGGCTGAAATGTCAAAGATAAGTTTAATGGAAACAAGAAAACAACTTATTATTTTACAAAAACTATTCCCCAAAAGGGAAAATTAGGTAAAAATACTAATAATTCTATTTCTTTTTTGGTATGAACAATATTATGACACAAAAATTATATCTAGAGTACTGGCCGTAGGCAATCTCCTTTTGATAGCGAATTATTATTTACTAGCAGTTCCCCGCGACTTCGCCTGCGCCAAAAATCGGATTTGCCATACAAACTTTCATTGTCCCATTTCACTCCCCTAATGATTTTATATCGCGACAAAAAGTTAAGTTTCTCCCAGGGTCTCAAACTATCTCTGTACAGTTCTTTTATTTCACGAAAGCGGGCGAGCCATACTTGTAGTTGTAATGCGTACAGACGCGCGCTCTTGTGTGCGTAACTCCAGGTAGCGTTAACAAGCTTATCGTTAATGAACAAGATAATAAAACTATTAGATTTGTGCTACGAATTTTTTTACCCTCAATTGGAATAAATAAAATGTAAACGAATATTAAAAAAGACATTTATTTTTAATAATATATTGACATTGAAACTTAGTACTAAAATTTTGTATTTCAAGTAGAATCATAACTAGACTCTTCTTCAGAGTCTGTTTCGTCGTCACTGTCATCTTGTAAATTTATTATTAATTCAAAATCAGTGTCAAAATATTCCATATATTCAGTTTCTTTTTTGATTACACTATTGCATGTATTACGCCATGTCTCATTCGTAATGTTTGTAATACTTTCTTGAATGAGTTTTTCTGTGTTGCTCATATTTTGTTCAACATTTCTTAGAGCAATGTAGTTTTTAAGGACCCCCCAGATGTTCTCGATGGCATTAAGCTCAGGGTGGTAAAGAGGCAGACTTAAAACTTCAAATCCATTACTTTTGATGTAGTCATCGGTTTATTTTGTTCGTGATAAAATCAGTTTTTTTTTTATAATATCATATAACTCAACTTTGCGCAACTTTGAATCAAACTGTATACCCTTAGAAGTGAGCCATTCTTGCATCTCAGATTTTTTTGAGGCTGTCGTCGGCAGCTTTTCAGCACGTGTGTTGTGATAAGATGCGTTATCCAGTACTATTACGGCACGATCTGGCAAAGGATGACGCAAGGGTTTTTATGAAACCTGGTACCCGCTCCAATAATGATGTGTGATAAATCATTAGAAAGGTATTATCTTGTAGAACAAGAATCGGTATGTCGCTTGTCTTGATTTATTGTCCGATTTGATTACCAGCCTAAAATAATTTCAACAAAATCAAGTCAACTGATGTAGATTTTCCGTTAACATAATGAAATCAAATACGATTAATGTAAGTTAGGTTTAGTTCATTAATATAACAATTTTTAGTAATAATTAGAAAAAATACATGACCGACGAAGCTTAATATTATATGAGACATTAAATAATTAAATAAAATGATTAATAAATAAATGAAATAAGCTTTATGAACCATTATTATCTACTGACACATCATTAGGGCAGGGCATAGGAGCTATAAATCCCTCATAGTGTTTTTAGGTTTTTCCGCGAGATAACGGTCTCCCAGAAGAAGAGAAATGCCTGTCATGCCTCTTCGCTTTCTAATATTTGAGATATGACTGCCCTAATGAACAAGTCACTTCCAATGTCCTCTTTTCGGACGTCACGCTCAGTCTAGGTACCATTTGAAAACTCTAGAAAACCCCCTTCCCCGCAATATCCACCCATCCCCGCTGACATTCCATAGTCTAGCATGCCATTTTAACTTTTGTTCAGGTTACTAAGAGCTAGTATCCAAATACGTAACACACATTGCTATTAGAAGTGGGTACCAAAAGTATGTATTTGCTATTACTAATTCTGAGATTTTAGTAGGAACTGTGTAGCTATTACCGGATTAACGATCTGAACTTGGTGCCCTGTAGTAACGTTTATTTAGGTAAGGTACTAATAGTCATTCAACGACGTATTGGTTGCTATTTGTGGTGGTTACTATGAGTAGGTACTAGTTATTATTCTGAGATTTCAATACTATGTAGCTCAGAACGGACTAATGATCGGAATTCGGCGCCACAGTAACTTTTATTTAGGTTACTAAGAACTATCCAACGACGTATCACTATTGCTATTGGCGGTGGTTATCAAATGTTGGTGCTAGTTCTTATTCTGAGACTTTATTACCGTATAGGTCCGTAACGATGGGAAATTGGCACCATAGTAACCTTTAATCAGGATACTAAGAGCTATCCAACGACGTATCAATTATTGTTACGAGGGTCAAACTGAAAGTTCTTAGAACTGGCCACTTATAAACAATATAATAAAAAAAATATTCTAAAATTTGAAAATAGAACTCTTTGCCAATATTACTGAGTATATATTTCATTCATTTGTCATTTGTTTTACGACTTGGCGGCAAATTGAAAATTGTCTGTGTCACGTCAAAATGAATTTAACACGAGAAAATTTTCGTGCAATGATTTTTTATGACTTTCGATGTCATTTAAGTCAACAAGAAAGTTATGATAGACTACGATTGGCCTTTCACGATGAAGTCCCATCTCGTGCGACTGTTTACAACTGGTTTAATGAGTTTAAACGTGGTCGCACTAATCTCACTGATGATGTACGTGAGGGACGGCCTTCTACGGCGACGACTGAAAATAACATCTGTGTTGTGCGGCGTATGATAGAGACTGACAAAAGAGTGACCTATCAGCAGATTCGGACAAGCTTAGGCATCGGTATGAGTCAAGTGCACAAAATCCTCCACGAACATTTAGCGGTCAGGAAGCTTTGCGCCCGGTGGATACCTCATAATTTGACTAAGGCTCAAAAACTCCATCGTGTGGATTGGTGCCGTAAAATGATTGAAAGATTTAACGGAGGTGACTCAAATGCTGTGTTCGACATACTAACAGGTGACGTAAGCTGGATTTACTGTTATGATCCTGAAACCAAAAGACAATCTGCTCAGTGGGTGTTTCCTTTCGAGGAGTTGCCAACTAAAGTGAAGAGAGATCGAAGTGCGGGAAAAAAAATGGTGGCCTCGTTCTTTGGAAGAATAGGTCATTTCGCAACAATTGTGTTAGAGGATCAAAAAACAGTTTCTGCAGAATGGTACACTACCAATTGTTTGCCACTTGTCTTGGAAAAAGTTCGAGAGAAACGACCTCGCAGTAGGATCCTCCTTCACCACGACAACGCCTCGTCGCACACCGCCAAGCGAACGATCGACTATTTGGCGACATCAAACGTTGAATTACTGGGTCACCCGCCGTATAGCCCCGACCTCGCGCCTTGTGATTTTTATTTATTTCCAAAAATTAAAGAAAAACTTAAAGGAAAGCGGTTTATGAATGCTGAAGAAGCGGTGGCTGCGTATCGCGATGCGATTGAAGAGACCCCTAAGGACGAGTGGGCAAAGTGCTTTTCCCAGTGGTTCCATCGCATGCAGCGGTGTATTGACGTCAATGGACAATATTTTGAAAAGATATAATAAAACTAATAACTGGCTAATGTAATCAGTTTTTGATTTTCTAAGAACTTTCAGTTTGACCCTCGTATTGGTGGTAGTTCTAAAAGTAGATGCACTAGCACCACTTATCCTGAGAGTTTAATACCGTATAGCTCAGAACGGACTAACGATTGGAACTTGGCGCCATAGTAACTTTTATTTAGGTTACTATTAGTTATCCAATGACGTATCAAACATTGCTATTGGTGATGGTTACTATGAGTAGGTGCTGGTTATTATTCTGAGACTTTAATACCATATAGCTCAGAACGGACTAACGATCGGAATTTGTCGCCATAGTAACTATTATTCATGTTACTAAGAGCTGTCTAACGACGTATCACACATTGCTATTGAAAGTGGGTACCAAAAATTGCATCATCCTTTGGCAGCAATTTTTCATTCAGCCATTTTACGTAATTTTCAAAACTCATGTTCGAATGGTAGTCTCCGGCTGTGGAATTTGCTTTGTAGACCAAGCAAGCGTTCTCAATAAATCCGGCATCAGTTCCAGCGTGTACTAAAACAAAACGAGTGCCAGTACTCAGCTTTTTCACAAATGGAGACGGTTTGTCTTTTTGGGCCCAGGTATTATTTCGAACATGTGTTGTCAATACGTAACTTTCGTCGGTATAGACAATAGGCCGGCCTTGAGAGCGGTATTCGGTTATTTTTTTTAAATATTTTAATCTCCACATCTATCGTGCCGTTCAACTAAAACTTTTCTATTGTTATCAGTTTTACGCCACCTGAAGCCCAATTTATTTAATAACTTACGTAGCGTTGCCAGACATCCATCGAAACCAATTTTTTCATTTAAGATTGATCTTAGTTTTGCCAATGTTGGTATTTATTTTTGGACAAAATGAAAATCTTGTATTGTGCTCCGAACAACATCTGCTGTAAATCCAACAATATCTACTTTATTTTCTCTCTTTCTTCGGTTTTTCATTGGTGAAATGAATTTCGAAGATGTGCTAGCGATATCTCTTTCATTTGACATATTTCTTTCTTCTTTTAATATTTTTTGTACTGTTCGTTCACTTACTCCCGTCGCTGCTGCAGTACGCTTTGTAATATTACGCAAATGTGATATATCACAACAATTTGATTCTCGATGAAGTTCCGTGAATTCATATTCTTCTTTGAGAAACTGATAAACATTTGCAATTATTTGACGACCCTAAAATAAACAATGCATTATTATTAAATCACATTTAACATGTTATTAATAAATTACACACAACATAAATAAACTATAAATCAAACATAAACATTGCTTTGCCTTACCTCACTGTGAACAACTTTTCTCCGTTTATTCGTACCTTCCATGGTGAAGGACTCGGCTCGGCTCGTTATTTGACGATCCTAAAATAAACAATGCATTATTAAAATCACGTTAATATGTTATCAGTAAATTACACACAACATTAATAAACTATACACCAAACAAAAAAAAATGACTTACCTCACTGTAAACCTCTTTTTTCCGTTTTCTCGTACCTTCCATGCTGACCGTACTCGATGAATAATTTTGGCGCTAACCGTGTAGCACAACTGACTCAGCCGGCGACTCGGCCGCAACTGAGCGCTCCCGAGCTTACGGACGCAAAGACAATGTGCATGTACAGTCGAGCAAATTGAATCATGACCCACTTTGCCGATTATTTCTTTGCATTTATAAATGTAGTAAGGTTTTCTTCGCTGTCATGCATGTTGCACATAGTACGTTTTAAATATGAATAAAAATGCGTCATAACGGGTCAGAGATTTATGCAAGTTTAACCTTTATTATAACTGCACTAGACATGTTTTAGATAAACCAGTCTTAATATGAATTCAAAATAAGTCCATAATCCAAACTCTTTTCACTACGAAGAAAAATGTATTATAATTTAAAAAATAAAAAAACGTCGTGTGTCAAATGTCAAGTATACCTACTAGTAAGTCAGAAATTTTATAAAAACCTAAGTCAATATCTACAAACAAATCTTATAATGGCCAATTTGGCAGAACAAACAGCTAAGAATAAGTCGGAACACAGTCAGAACCTGGATCAGCCGGCATGCTAAAGAGGGTACCCTCGAAGACAGACGACGACATAATCATGGCGTTCGTCGAATCAAGAACGGAACGGAAGAGAACGGAAATGCAACACTATTACGGATAACATATTTACAGACGAGAAATCATTTCGCTCGTCTCAACATGGTCGCTTAACTTCGTGGCGTTACGATAACACGCGATACACAGAGGATCACGTTGTGCCCAACCAATTATCCAGCTGAATTTCAGCTAACATGTGTGCCTGGATGGATGCCGGAAGTGTCGGAAAACTTGTTCAAATTTCTCCTCGTCATAAGGCTATAAACTATGTCAATTTAATGGAAGAATCAATGTTACCGACTTTGCGAACAGTTTACTTGCGTGAAGAAGTGCCAGTAGTCTCCTTTGTTCATGATAACTGTCCAGTGCATACTGCCAGAATTGTCTCGAATTGGTTTACCTAGCATGAAGATGCATTCACTCTTATTCCATGGCCGTCTAGGTCCCCAGATGAAAATTTGTGGTGTTTGGATTGGGGAAGTGACATTTGTCGTCTAATCGGGTTACTTTTCACTTTACCAATTTAATGCCACTTGTTAAATATATACTTAAAATAAATATTATTTTCTTTAACTAAGTATACTGTTTTATTTCATCATGGCAAACACAAGTTCCAGTGGAACTTTTATAAAAGAAACTGGTTCCCAATACAGACTTGGCGCCCGGCCGTGCCGAATCCCGAATATCTACCTACCTACTTGTGTGTTGCATTGCAACCCTTACCCACATGAAATGAAGTTCTCGCCGATTTATTCGTACAGATAGCGACCATTGCCTTGTCAGTGACTGTCAGTGTCTAATAAAATGATAACACGTTCGTTTCTAGGAAATGTATGTTCAAGCGAATTTCAACTTACTTGTATAGAATGACAGTAGAAAAATGACCATAAGGTGGGTCATGATTCAATTTGGTCGACTGTACATTTACACACACAGGTATGGCTCACCCGCTTTCGTGAGATAAAAGAACTGTACCAAATTTCATTTGAATCAGTTTAGTAGTTTTAAAGCCTATTCAATACAAACAAAATCTTTGCTCTTTATTATATTCGTATAGATGTGTAACCTAGTGTGCCTTGGTGTTCTGCACTGTAATATACCATGTGTAAATAATGTAATAAATAAATAAAAAATTAGACATGGGGCGGGTACCCGGCATGGATCCGGCACTTTTGAGGTTCCGGCCGGATACCGGGTAATGGGGCTGGGTACCCTGGGTTAATTGAAAAAAAATTGTATTATAATAATCATTTATTGGAACACAAATGGTAATCTTATAAATAAGTAATAAAATGGACTATTTTTTTTTCAAAAAAACGATTTTTTTAGTACTGATATTTCAATATTAGTAAATTATAATGCAAAAACGCGAACTTTTCAGCGCGATCAGCATTTAAGCGTAATAAAAAAACAATCCCCACATCCCGCGGAATACGCAACGCGCGTGCCGGCCAGCGCGGCGCCTTTTAGTTGCGTTGCGCCTGAGCGGGCAAGCGAGACGCACGTCACACGACCTGTAAGCGCTGCCCGCCTGACGGGTACCCGGCAAAACCATTACCCGCCCCATGTCTATAAAAAATACTCTTTATTCCCAGGTGTGGGTGCGCGCGTTCGAAGACCGCATCGATCTCCTCTCCGTGATGATAGCCGGGCCGGCGAAGACTCCGTACGAGGGTGGTCTGTTCGTGTTCGACGTACAACTCGGGGGCGAGTACCCGCGCGCGCCGCCGCTCTGCCACTACCACTCGTACTGCACCGACCGGCTCAACCCCAACCTGTACGAGGACGGGAAGGTAATATTGCGTGTTTTAATTATAATGCACATTAAAGGGAGAAGCGAGTGAAGGGAGGTACTGGTTCGATCTCACGTGCCGCCGTGTACCAATGACTTTTTCTGTGTTATGTACATTAGTTGTTTCACTAACCGATGCTCGATGCTGCCGTGAGAGAAAACATCTTGAGGAAACCTGCACATTTAGGCGACTCAATGTGTAACCAAGATCTAAACTGGTCAGGTTCCCCTGTTATCAAGGTCACGGAGGTCGACAGTCGCTACATTGTGATTCCCTGATCTGTGACATCCAGGATCATGGTCCAAAGCGGACCTTGGGCCCTCGTGTGCGAGTGCACAACTGAGATAGGTGATGATGATACATGTGAAATCCATGCATAATTAGAAGCAAAATTCATCAAGTGAAATAAATTAAAATATTTTATTCTATGACCAACTTGACCATTTGTTAGTAATACTTGAAAACTTTAGCTTTAGTTTGTTAAATGCACAAAACAAATTAAAGTAAATCAACCTATTTTAAAAATAATTTAAAAATAATTTATTAATCAACCAAACTCGACAATATTTAAATAAATAAAATAAACTACCTAATCAAATAATGCAGAGAGAATACGGCACTACGGTGCTGCATAGACGAGCATGAATAAAGTGCTAGAAAGGTGCACTAGGTGGCGTTAGTAGCTTAATGTAGCAGTCAACCCTATCGCGTTGCATGATATAACGTCACTGAATAGATTTAGTGTATTATGAATCATATTCCAGAGTTATGAGAATGAAATTATATTGCGATGTATTTCTGTAGGTGTCTAAACGAAAATGTGCTCGACTCTGAGGCGAACTAAATAACACCATTGACGACATTTCTCTGAATACAATTGCAAAGTCAAGCTTCTCCTGTACGTAGTACTAGTACTTATTGTGGTTTTGTGTGACAAATTTATTTTACGGAGTTTTGCCATATCTATCCGTCTATACTGGGTGTATCAAAAAGGCGAAATAAAATTTAAAGGACGTGTAGAGTAGTAAATGTGTAGTTCCTATGCAAAACCACAAACTCGTGCGAGTAAAAATTACTGAGTAAATGATGCTAAAGTTTTAACAAAAACTTATCGGTGACAACCTTAAATATCAGCTGTTAGGTGTAAACAAACTCAAAAATCGAGATTAAGTAGGAAACAGATGTGAAACTTTCATAAAATGTGCAGTGATCCTCTCAATTTTCATTGAATTAAGTAAATAAACAATAAATTAGTCGTTTTAGGTGTTTCGGTTTCTCATTGTGTTGCAACGCTAAGATGTTATTACTGGTGAAGAATTGATTATTGAACATTACCTAATAAAACGACTTTAAAACGATATTTGAGATTATGAGATATCATGACATGAAGCGTTTAAAGTCGTAAATGGGCTTTATTCGAAATTCTGGTGCTGCATGACTTATTACTGATCAACATCCTTAATGAATTTCAATCATTCGCTCTACCGTTACCACCACCAATATGACAAAATTACCGCGAATACTTGACCTACCGGGTGATATCGGACACTACCGCGAACTAATGGCGCATAACGCCATCTAGAGGCAGATACTTCGTTTGTTACTTCGTCTGAATAAATCTGCTACGCTATTGTTTTGGGTTCGTAATTTTATTCGTTCAGACTTAGAAATAATAATTAAGAAATAAAAATAATAAGTTAGACAGACAACTAAAATAATAAGACAATTTCACAACAGCAGTAACTGGGCAAATACATTCTACCAATAGTTTTAACTCAGTGGCTCCTCTGCACTTATTTTATCATTGACTAAACAATGCAGTCCACGTGGACTGCGGCGCCTTTAAGTCAAAAGTCAAAGCGCGCCGAACCAATCAGTAATTGTTCCGAAAAAAAATGCAACGATGCGTTTAGCCAATAATATCCTGTCACGGGACTATCACCTACGCCTTAGCCCCGCCTCCCGGAAATAATTAAAAATATCACGAGATCCGCATATTCGAAAAGATAAAATCTTAGACTAGTCAACCAATGGACCCGCAATGACGGCTAACTTTCTTTTGCCCCCTTGGGAACTAACCGAGATTTTTAGCCTCACCTAATGGTGACGTCTTGTCAGTATGGTGTCAGCTCTCGATGAGAAACATTCTATTCAAAAATAGGTATATGAGCCGTTATGTATTGAAAAAACTATTTGGAAAAGCCCGAAAAAAATATGTTCCCTCGTACGTAATGTATTATCATATTTATATTGTTAGTTTTTCTTAAAATAAATAACAAAAGTTTTCACAATAAATCATAATCTGCCATTTAAAAAAGTAGTAAACCGTTTCTAGTCTTGCACCAAAGGTATTGCACATGTAATTTGGTCGACTTATTTCGTTTACACAGTTCAATCACTTCATTCATTCTTTTTTATAGGGCTTGAAAATATCGATATTTGACATCGATAATTGTAGAAGTTATGAAATTAATTATCCATTAATACGGAAAAACAGGACAGGCAGACAGACGGACTGATATATATGACGAAACTTTAAATCCGTCTTGACTACGAAACCTTAAAAAGAAATACCTTGTGTGAACTATATTTTATCCATACAACTAAATGGGTTTTCAAACAGATTTAAACAATTCATAATTAAAGAGCCATCCTATGCCATTTTTGGCCGATATGAGTTGAAAGTAAAAAGCATAATAAACTTTAACTAAGTCATACATAGGTATCCACCTATTCTGATAATAGCAACGTGGCGGACTTTCTTGATATTCATTTCAGTTGTTATCTAACTAATCAACACAAATAATAATATTGGTATGTAAGAATAACATTCAAAATATTAATATTGAAGAAAGGTGGAATGAAATCAAAAACATAATGGTCAAAAGCGCAGAAGAGACGATAAAGAAAGAGAAGCTGATTCCGAGGAAAAACTGGCTTAGCCCAGAAATTATAGCGCTAATGCTTGAGAGAAGAGAATTAAGAAACAAGACGGATGATGTCAAGGCAAAGGAGTACAGAATATTAACAAACAAAATAACACGACTGTGCAGGGAAGCGAAAGAAAAACATACGGAAGAGAAATGCAATAAAATAGAGTTTATGATGAAACGGGGGAAAATGGAAAAGCCTACAATATAATTAAACAAATGGACAAGAAACATAAGAGACGAAGTACAGCTATATTAGATAAAGAAGGGAAAATACTAATGGACTCTAAAAAAATTGTTAAAAGATGGATAGAGTATATAGAAGAGCTTTATTCAGGAGAAGGGATGTCAGAAAGCTATATGGAAAAAGAAGAAGATGTAGATACTTTAGAACTGGGACCTCTGATATTGAAAGAAGAATTCGAAATAGCTTTGAAATGTATTCAAAACGGGAAAACAGCAGGAGTTGATAATATTTATATTGAGATGGTTAAATATGCAGCTTGCAATCAGTTGAAAGAGGAAATTTTTAATTTAATTCAAGAAATGTATAAAACAGGCAAAATACCTCATGATTTTAATTTAAGCAAGACTGTAACACTACCGAAAAAAGCAAACACACTCAAATGCGAAGAACATAGAACACTAAGTATTATTTCACAGGCAAGTAAAATTTTAATAAAAATAATTCAGAACAGAATAAGACCGTTAACAGAGTGCTTTTTGGGACCGGATCAATATGGGTTTCGGCAAGAGAAGGGAACCAGAGCAGCGATACTAGCTTTGAGATTGGTAATAGACAGGAGACTGGATTTTGACATGGACACACATATAGCTTTTATCGACTTAGAAAAGGCGTTCGATAAGGTCAATTGGAAAATAATGATGGAAGTACTCAAAGAAGCTGGATTGGATTATAGAGACAGAAGGATTATTTATGAATTATATAAAAACCAAAAAACGGTAATAGAAGTAGGAGAGGAAAACGGAAAGGCAAAAATAAGACAGGAAGTTAGGCAGGGATGTCCACCTTCACCGCTAATTTTTAATTTATTCATAGAATGTGCGATACGCAGAATAACGGAATCAAAAAAGGGGAGCGTCAAAATTAATGGGGACGTATTTAAATTCATTCGTTTTGCCGACGATATTGCAGCCCTTGCAGAAAACAGATTGGAGTTGGAAGAACTGGTTACAGAAATGGACACTATTTTTAAAGAATTTGGTCTCAAAATTAACATAAATAAAACAAAAACACTAATTGCTTCTAAAAAGGAAAAATATAGCCCTATCTCAATAAATAACACAAAAATAGAACAGGTTAAAACCTTCAAATATCTAGGTAGCTTGATAACTAGTGACTCCAGATGTACACCAGATATAAAAGCAAGGATAGCGATGGCGAGACAAGCTTATAATGCAAAAAAGCACCTGCTCAAGGCCAGAATATCAAGCAAAGTTCGCAAAAAACTTGTTAAAGTGTACATTTGGAGTATAGCACTCTATGGATGTGAAGCGTGGACATTGACAAAGAGGGACAGAGAGAGACTGGAAGCCTTCGAGATGTGGTGCTGGAGGAGAATGGAGCGTATAAGTTGGACGGAGAAGAAAACAAATGAAGAAGTTTTGTCTATGGTTAGGGAAAAAAGGAGATTGATGGAAACAATAGAGTGTAGGAGGGGACGAATGTTAGGCCACCTGATTCGACACGACAATTTTATTAAAACGATAATAGAATGAAGAATAGAAGGAAAAAGGAAGCGAGGAAGACCAAGAATAAGCTACATGCAGCAAATAAAAGAAAAGATAAATGTCGGGTCGTATCAGGAGGTAAAGAGAAGGGCGGAAAGCAGAGAGGAATGGAAAAAACTCCACCGACAAGAGCCTAGCTCTTAAATTTGATGATGATGGTATTTAACTGTGTACCACCACATAAAACCAAAAAGTAACTCAATTATAGCCAGCACTTCCTTACAACTCTAGCAAAAAGGACTCGCACTACGCCACTTTGAGTACAACTTTTTTTTTTTTACTTAACACTTGTACAACACGGATCCTGCCGTCTCGTCAATTCCTTGACCTACGACTAGTACGACCTCCGAGTAGCGACTTCACAACTGTGTATTTGTAGGCCCAACAATATATGGCTGGTGGGCATTGTTACTTAATCCAATGTTAAAAGCAATAGAATTAATACCAATAATAGTGATAAATAAATTGTTGTAACAAATACACCAATTAACTGTATATGGTGATTAGGATAACGGATAAATTAACATAAATATGTTTTTTAAACATCCATGACTTAGGTACAAAAACTCGTACTCATCACATAAATATTGCCCCTTACGGGATTCGAACCCGCAACCTAATAATGATTTTCAAATTCAACAAAATAGAAGTTCATCATTCATTCATCCCATGTCGATAAAAAAAACGACATTTGGATGCACTAAACGTCAATAGTTGTCACAAAATTGACGGGACGATCCCCCTCCGCCCTTCAAAAGTCGGTCGATGATGTTCCCATACATTTTCTTTTACGTTTCTTATCCAGTGGTTAATTCATCCAAGGATAAAATTTAAGACATTTACGAAAATTTTTTAATAAAAAAAGTGTATTTGATAACTTTACTTATTTGTTTGTTTAACTTAAAATAAGTTTGATATTCCTACTTTCTTAAAAATAGTAGTGAAACTTTAATTTAGGTTAAGGGTTTTTTTCATTACTTACATCGAACCCTGCGAAATGTCCCTACTTTTTTCTACAATTTTCTATTCTACTTTTTTTAGTTGCTCGTATTCGTTCTCGTTGCGCAGTCGCTATCCAAATTTTCCGAATTTCGATCTCCGATTTCGATCAGTGTGTCTCGTGAAGAACATTCTTCGTATTCAAATAGTGAATACTATGAAAGGCAGGCCCCTCGCGGAGCAGCGGCGTTTACCTTCGTACACCTGCTTCAGGAACCTGTGTCTCCGGCTGCAGAGCACTGGCTCGTTTAGACCGCCTGCAAGTGAAGGTCGTCCAAGCACACGGAAGCGGTCAGACCCGAAGACCCAGATTTTGTCGCATTTCGAACGTGATCCGCGAACAAGCACACGTCGAGCTGCGGCAGCGTTCAATGTGAATCACATGATAGTCTGGCGCACGCTGCGGTCTGATGGATTACATCCGTACCATTTCTCCCGAGTTCAGGAGTTGACCCCAGCGGACTTCGGTCCAAGGGTCACATTTTGTGAGTTGTACCGAAGCCGGATGGAAGATGACGCCAGTTTCGGTAACAAAGTACTGTGGACGGATGAGGCGTCATTCACCCGGGGGGGCATCTCAAATTTACATAATGAGCACATATGGGCTCATGTGAACCCTCACGCCGCGAGTGTAAGTAACTTTCAGCACCAATGGCGGATCAACGTTTGGGCTGGGAACCTTGGAGATCGTATCCTCGGACCGAAGTTTTTACCGAGCAGCCTAAATGCTGACAGGTACTTGGAGCTATTGACCGACGACGTTGAGGATTACTTAGAAGATTTGCCGCTGTCAGTGTACCGGAATATTGTTTACCAGCCGACGGTGCACCAGCGCACTACGCGCGCCGCGTCCGGGAATATCTCGATGTACGACATGGTGCTCAGTGGATTGGCAGAGGGGCGAAGCACTCTGGTCTGTCTAGTACATGTGTAATAGGGAACATCTCGATGTCGACTCGATCTCCGGGGTTCTCACGGTACGTTTTAAACAAATAAAAATAAGGCAGGTATGCGTGTGAGTGTGCGCGGCGTAGTATCAATAGGATACACAAACAAGTCAAAATATTGTAGTAAACATACTTTATACCTATTAGTCATATTGTATGAACTTGTTTAATTATTTGCTGGGTAAAATTATGAGGTACAGCAAATTAATGTGTTGTTCTTTGTAAATGTAAGTAAAAGTCATAGTTGGTGTTATTGTCCTAAACATTAATTACTGTTTTCTGTACATAGTTTTAAAAAAGAAATGTACAGTCGAGCAAATTGAATCATGACCCACTTTGCCGATTATTCCTTTGCATTTATAAATGTAGTAAGGTTTTCTTCGCTGTCATGCATGTTGCACATAGTAGGGGGGCTATTTAGTCAGAATTGTGGGGCCTCATTGTACTTACGATGAAATGCACGTTCATCCTGGGTTCTTTGACCTAGAGGGGCATTATAAGTACGGTTACCTTTGGGTGCAGGTGGGGATCGCCCGCCCGAACGGGGAGGTGATGCTCTACGGGAATCACGAGGGGGTGGGGTACGAACACGGTGCCATTCAGTACGTGGAGGTTACACACGGTCCGTTAAGTGACTTTGTGGAGATTGCCGCGGTTGGTTAGAAGCTAAGGCCGCGACGTCTCGGTATGAGCGTTCGCGATCGTAATTCACAGGAGAGGAGTCATCATAAAACAGTGACGTGTGATGACTGGAATGGCGGCACGTGCGACAGCGATAATTTCGCGTGCATTGGGATATAGAGTGTTTATCCAGGCATCGATAGCACAGTCGGGCTTCTTTTACAAAAGTAACACGTTGACGTGTAGGAAGGCGAATAAAATCGGGACACTCGCGTAAGTAATGCGAAGTACTATTACATGTCGCCGCAAAAGTAACAAAGGCTCTCGCAGGAGGTGGGGAACGCGCGTTAGGTTTAGGCAAACGAGGGGAGCTCACAGTAGGCGTGGTGCCTACATTCATCCTCAAGAAAGGTAATAAGATGATCAAAAGTAGGGAGGTGATTAGGATTATCGCCATAACGACGTTCAAATCTTGATTTTAACTCTGAAGGCAGTTTAGCAAGGCATAAGTGAACTAATAGGTATGACCAATGTTTAACAGGAAGTTCCAATCTCTCTAAGCATCGATAAGTCGAAAGCATGGGGTTCAGGAAAGACACACGTAACCCGGAAAGTTTAGGCGTTATAATAGGGAGCATCATTATTTGAGCTATGTGGGTATCCGCTAAAACACGAAGGTTATGGTACCTACGTTTTAGGAGGTCACGGGCCACGGTGTAATTGCCCGCCTCAATCTTTAGGTGTTGTATCAATCGACGAGGTTCATCCGATAAGGTCCCACTAAATAGTGTAGCTTCAAAGTCGGGGTAAGGCTAGGCTGGTTGTCCACCACGCTATCAAACTGGTCTATAAAACTGATCCAACTATCGGGACGGTCATCAAACTTAGGTATAGGTAGGTCAGGCAATTTACTAGCCGGGTTATCAATAGCCAGAGATTTATTCACCTTGAAGGGGGTGCTAGTACGGGACGTCTCAAATTGGTGAGATCGTATTTCGTCTAACTTAATTTTTAAGTCGTCTACTTTGTCCCTTACTACGCGCATCTCGTTCTTAACTTGCACATATTCTTGTTCATAAATCGCAGGATCGAGATTACCTAACAGCTTGGAACAAGCGGCAGAAAACTTATCGCACATAAGTGGCAGGTCGGAAAGACGCGCTCGCATACGATTGGAGGAAAAGGTCTCAAGAACTCGGTGGGAATCATCAACCCAGTCACTAATATAACGGAGTTCACCTATAGCTTCACGGTATTCAGCTGTATCCGTGTAAAGTACGGCCCTTACGGTCTCGTTGCCGGTTTCGGTATCCGACATTTTATTTACTTTAAATCGCAAGAAACAAGGTAGGTAAATTAAACTCACAAAAGATTCCAATAGGATGCGTAAAGGAACAAATAGTAAGGGACGGCACAGATGCACCGGGTATAGCAAACGTAACTCGTAAACAACTAGCACGCGGTCACGCGGTAATTGCGTGATCAATAGGGAAACAAAGCGCTCGCGCACCTCACTTGCACTCAAAGGGTAGGTAATTAACGCGCTAATCGATTTAATCGACACTTATGTAAAAGGGGTTGTACTCGAATGGTATTAAGGTTTTACTGTAAATAGGTTAGGTATATGACGAGACGTTTTGTTCAAATTACAAAGGAAAGTAGCAAATAAATAACTCTCAATTAAACAAATTACGTTACTAATAAGGGGTCCTAATAAAAAAACTACGCTCTGCTACCAAAATGTTTGAGAGTTTAGGCAGTGGATTACAAGTTTAGGCAGTGGATTACACGTGGAGGGCGACAATGATAGGTGGAAAATTAGTCAGGTCTGAGCACTTATAGCTAGGTACTTGCCGCATCAGCTTTCAGGGGTTCAGGTATCACTTCACAGGCCACAATCACTAGAAATGTCTGTAAGGAGCTTCACAGGATACACACGCGGCGAAGCACTCTGGTCTGTCTAGTACATGTGTCATAGGGAACGTCTCGATGTCGACTCGATCTCCGGGGTTCTGACGGTACGTTTTAAACAAATAAAAATAAGGCAGGTATGCGTGTGAGTGTGCGCGGCGTAGTATCAATAGGATACACAAACAAATCAAAATATTGTAGTAAACATACTTCATACCTATTAGTCATATTGTATGAACTTGTTTAATTATTTGCTGGGTAAAATTATGAGGTACAGCAAATTAATGTGTTGTTCTTTGTAAATGTAAGTAAAAGTCATAGTTGGTGTTATTGTCCTAAACATTAATTACAGTTTTCTGTACATAGTTTTAAAAAAGAAATGTACAGTCGAGCAAATTGAATCATGACCCACTTTGCCGATTATTCCTTTGCATTTATAAATGTAGTAAGGTTTTCTTCGCTGTCATGCATGTTGCACATAGTACGTTTTAAATATGAATAAAAATGCGTCATAACGGGTCAGAGATTTATGCAAGTTTAACCTTTATTATAACTACACTAGACATGTTTTAGATAAACCAGTCTTAATATGAATTTAAAACAAGTCCATAATCCAAACTCTTTTCACTACGAAGAAAAATGTATTATAATTTAAAAAATAAAAAACGTCGTGTGTCAAATGTCAAGTATACCTACTAGTAAGTCAGAAATTTTATAAAAACCTAAGTCAATATCTACAAACAAATCTTATAATGGCCAATTTGGCAGAACAAACAGCTAAGAATAAGTCGGAACACAGTCAGAACCTGGATCAGCCGGCATGCTAAAGAGGGTACCCTCGAAGACAGACGACTACATAATCATGGCGTTCGTCGAATCAAGAACGGAACGGAAGAGAACGGAAATGCAACACTATTACGGATAACATATTTACAGACGAGAAATCATTTCGCTCGTCTCAACATGGTCGCTTAACTTCGTGGCGTTACGATAACACGCGATACACAGAGGATCACGTTGTGCCCAACCAATTATCCAGCTGATTTCAGCTAACATGTGTGCCTGGATGGATGCCGGAAGTGTCGGAAAACTTGTTCAAATTTCTCCTCGTCATAACGCTATAAACTATGTCAATTTAATGGAAGAATCAATGTTACCGACTTTGCGAACAGTTTACTTGCGTTGAAGTGCATACTGCCAGAATTGTTTTATTTCATCATGGCAAACACAAGTTCCAGTGGAACTTTTATAAAAGAAACTGGTTCCCAATACAGACTTGGCGCCCGGCCGTGCCGAATCCCGAATATCTACCTACCTACTTGTGTGTTGCATTGCAACCCTTACCCACATGAAATTAAGTTCTCGCCGATTTATTCGTACAGATAGCGACCATTGCCTTGTCAGTGACTGTCAGTGTCTAATAAAATGATGACACGTTCGTTTTTAGGAAATGTATGTTCAAGCGAATTTCAACTTACTTGTATAGAATGACAGTAGAAAAATGACCATAAGGTGGGTCATGATTCAATTTGGTCGACTGTACCTATCTGATTATTGTTTATTGTCTCTAAATAATTTTGCAAATAAACGCATTAATCTGATTATCGTTGCTATCATTCAGTCCCATTCCCATCAAAGCTAAGATAGGTAGGTACTTAGGTAGTTTTGGGTGGGCGGGCTGTAAGAAAGCAGCGCGTCGCGGCGCGCAGCGTCCGCGCATCAGCTGATCGTGCGGCGGGCGAGGGTTGCGGGCGGGGGTTCGCTAACGAATGACCGCAGATTTAGGGTTGTCAACACTTTCGGTAAAAAAACAATTTATTTACTTGGTATGGGAAAAAAAAGTTGTTAATTTTTAACTAAAACTTTTACCACTTAATGTTCACCTTACATACATACATACCCATAAATATTATTTCTCCTTTTTGGTTCACCCTGTATAAAATTTCGTGTCCAAATTTGAGATAGACGGACAGATATGGCAAAACTCCGTGCTTGTCCATGTCCGTGAATATTTTTTTGTTACATATATAAGGTCGCCTTTTATAAAGTGGTGAAACTTTAACAGAACTTCTAAATATTTTAGATAAACCGGGCCCTATGATTTTCATTTTTAAAAACGTGCTAGTTTTCATTTTTATTTTTCCTAACAAAAAAAAATAATATTTTTAAGAGCATCCTGTCTACTCTGAAACATCCCTACATGTCATCGCCGCTCTCTCTTATTTCAATCGTGCCCGTCTCTTCCCTCATTTTATTCATGTTGCGCGGTGCGCGGTGCGCGGGGGGACCGCGGCTGCGCACCACTCACTCACTAGTAGCGCATTAAAACCGAGTCTTATCTACCTACGCTGAACGCTGCGCATGCTACCTGCATAGGTTCCTTCTCTGCTGAGACAGAAAATCTACCTAATGCAGACAAATTAAGCGTATTTAGCTTGTTCAATAGCTAGGATAATATTTCCATAGAATCAAAGCAGATTTGCTCAAATCAAAGTAAACATTTCAAAAATATCAATTTTAATTTCAAAACAACCCGACTGCATTCTAACCCTTACAAACCCTAACGTTATTACATTTTATACCAAATTAACACTGCTTCGCTTCGATTCAATGGATGCTCCCTAATATGGGATTTGTGTTGGTATTTTGAATAAAAGGCAGTTTTCGTTAAAGTTCAGTTTATTAGTTAGGTACATATTTTTTTTTGTTTAAACGTACAATGACGAACCATGACTTTCCATCACACTTTTTCACATAAAATTTACATTAAATGCTGGATGTGACGCCCTTGTTCTTGTACACACTTCCTAGCCCGATCGAGGCAATGCCTCCGAACTGAAGCGAGCACATCGGGCTCACTGGCCATCACATCAAACGAATTAATTATTCGCGCACGCAATTGTTCCACTAAACGGATGGTATGACCGTCGTTCCCGTAAACCAGGTCCTTGGCCCTACCCCACACGTGGAAATCCATTGGCGTCAGATCAGGTGATCGCGGCGGCCAGGGGATAACGCTGCCGCGCCCGATCCAGCGGCCCTGGAACGCCTCGTCCAGGTAGGCGGGTACCCGCAGGCTAAAGTGCGCAGGCGCGCCGTCGTGCTGGAAGTAGAGGTAGTACCTCCGGCTCCACGCAGGCACATCCAGCAGCAGTTCAGGGAGGTCATTTTGGAGAAACTCTAAAAACGATTCCGTATTGAGTCTCTCCAGAAACACGGGCCCCAGCAACGTTCCGTTTATCACTCCTGCCCACACGTTCACACTGAAGCGATGCTGGAAATGGTCGGGACGAGTCACACGCTGGTTGTACTCGCACCAATAATGCGCATTGTGCACATTAAAAAGTCCTTGGCGCGTAAATGTGCACTCGTCGGTCCAAAGCACGTTGTAGGTCCGGTTTCGTATAAACCAGCGGCAGAACTCGACCCTCGGCGCGTAGTCCTGCTGCAGCAACTCTTGGACCCGAGTAAAATGATACGGGTGGAGGCCTTCGTCCCGCAAAAGCCGCCACACGTAGTATCTGCTCACGCCAAACACACGAGCGGCGTCCGTGATGCTCGCCAATGGGTGCCGATGAAAGAAATCAATCACTGCTTCTTCAAGCCGAGCCGGGTGTCGTTGCCGACGCACGAGGTCGAGGCGTGGCTCGAAGCTGCCACTCTCCCGAAAACGCTGCACAGCTCCGAGTATTGTGCGTGTGTGTACAATGGAGCCGTACCGCTCGGCGTACAGCTGCCGCGCCTGCAACAAAACTTCTCCCGATTCTTTATAGCACAATGCCATATTTAGGTATGGGCGTTATACCGATACGCCATGATGAAATGTTCCGCACGTAGCGCGCGCGCACAACCCAGTAAATTGTTTAAAATCAAAATAGTTTTTTGCGATTTTCTCGAAAACTAGCGTATAAAGAAATTCGGTTTTTTAAACGAAAATGTTTCATTTATGTTTTTGTAATTGCCCTTTAAATTTCACCACTTTTTAAAAAGCGACCTTATATTGCCAAAAACCCATTTTCATGTGCGTAATCTGCGTAGTAACGACGCAATGTGACAGTTAGGCTTTACGTAAAGTTGTTATATCGGCAGGTGTGCGTGTCGCTGCTGGGCACGTGGTCGGGGCGCGGCGTGGAGGTGTGGGGCAAGGACAGCTCCCTGCTGCAGGTCATCGTCTCGCTGCAGGGGCTCATCCTCAACGCGGAGCCCTACTTCAACGAGGCCGGCTACGAGAAGCAGAAAGGTAAGCATATTATGACAGGCCATAATATGCATATATCAGGATATATGCATGATTATACAGATGTAATAGGTACAGTTTTGCCATGATTAGTTGGATTTGCTGGCCGTTCATAACGTTCAGTTTATAGTTAAAAAAACGCAAATAATAAATCAGTTTATTTAGAAATGAAAGAAATGTATTTTATAAAAACCTTATAACTGGCAAAGAAATTGTTTCAATTATAAAAACAAATGTGTGTTTTTTTTTCATCACAATGATGTCGAACAATACATTATTTAGATTGCTAATAATTACGCAGGTACCTGAACGGTATAATATACGGAGCCACGATGACTTCCTTCTCGAGCCACGATGAAAATGAAAATATTATTTATTTAAAAACACTTAAATTTAACACAGTGTTTGAACTGCTCTCGTATAAGGTTTCCCTGTGTTACGAGAGACAGGCTCCTCCTCAATAACTTATTCTTAGTTTACAAGTGTTCTATCATAATAAAAATGTATATATTATTAAAGTACTGAAAAACAAAAACAAAAAAATATGTGGTTTGTGTGCATGCGCGCGTGTGTATGTGTGTGTGTGTGTGTGTGTTTGTGTGCGTGTGTGTGTGTGTGGGGGTGGGTTTGGTTGTGGGTGTTGTGGCAGTTCTAGGTGTAGCCAGTGATTGAGTAGATCAGCTTTTCTAAGCTGTCGTACGTGTATTGGTCGAGCCATTTTATAATATTTTGTTTTAGTGACCTGGAAGTAAATTGTGTAATGTCTTTATTTAAAAAGAGTAGTTTATTGTATAATCGTGGTGCCACGTGTAAAAAGTGTCGTTTTGATAGTGTGGACCGAGTTATGGGAATGTTGTACCTGAGGACTCTTCTTTTTTCTAAAGGGGCGTGCGGAACTCAGTGTTATTATTGATACGGCAATTGCCGTAATATACGGTAATTCATGAATGTATTTTCAAAAATACGGTATACGGCAGGGTTTCCATTACGTAAATGAAACCTATAAAGCACTTAGTTACAAACGATAACGTCTTAAAAAATATGAATGAAACGGAACGCACCCTATGTAACGAACGCGTCCAATATGACCGAGTCACTGAGAGACCGCTGTCATTGCTCGGGTATTACCCAAGAAGTGTTTACTATAACGAAACTAAATTGAACTTGATCTATCATTTCATCTCTTTCATTTATCCCATCAGTCGGTGAAATATGTAATGATTACGAAAGAGACAGAAGTTGGTTTGTAGCACCTATTTCTATTGTTTTCAAGGGTCACGGGGTCACTCTTTCTCTTACTCTTTTGTACCTTTTATTATTATTTTTTTGTATATCAACAAATGTGAAATCAGTGTGTATTTTAAAATTATATTAATATGATTAGTTAATAAATAAATACGGCATTTTTTGATTATTTTCCAAAAATACGGCAACCCAGATTTTTTTGGATAATAACACTGGCGGAACTATTTTGTTGTGGAATCTAATTAAAGTGAGTAAAGTGAATAGCTTACGTATAGGGAACACTTTTGCCTGACGATATAACTGGTAGGGGAGGCCTAGGGCAACCTTTAGTACTGCTCTCTGGGCTCTTTCGAGTTGGATCATTTGAGTCTTAGCGGCATTTCCCCAAACACATATGCAGTAGGTTAGGAGGCATTGACAAAGAGCTTTGTAGGTCGATATGAGAAGCTTGTGGTCAGCTGCGATACGCAATTGTTTGAATGCGAATATTAATTTGCGAGCTTTGGCAGACATTACGTTAATATGTTGTGACCACTTGAGATTTTCGTCGACTATTACACCGAGATATCTGATTGTAGGAACGCGGGAAAGAAATGGACAGTGACAATTTGACTGGACGATTTGGTTACATGGGAATGTGTGTAGTGTTAGAGACAAATCAGGACTTTTGGCTTTTGTCTTGGTAAAGCAGAGGAATTTTGTTTTTTGACAGTTAATAGTAAGGAGATTTTGTTCTAACCAGGTTGTTACGTGACACATTCCTAAGTTTGCTATCCTCTGTACCTCACTCCACGTTTTTTTGTGGAATAAGACCACAGTATCGTCAGCGAACATGATGATGTCAGCGCCAGGAATGTTTAAGTTACATAGACTATTAATATATAACAAAAATAGCGTTGGACCCAGCGTACTGCCTTGTGGGACACCGTAACAACATACGGAACTCTTACTGTGATAGCCATCAACTCTAACCATTTGTCTCCGACCAAGGAGATAGTCAGAAAACCAGGAGTGTACCACACCCCTAATACCTGAACTCTCCAAACGCGTAAGCAATATCAGGATTGAGACCGTATCAAAGGCTTTCTATAAGTCCAAGAATATAATATAACTTCCTTCTCCGATAACTTTCTTCTCTTTCCAGTACCACTCATCAATATGCTTACGCTATACCATGCGGAGAAAGAGACGTTCGCGGTGATATCACGCACGATGTGTTGTTGTTTTTATTTTAATGTTTGATAGCGATTGTTATCAAAATAGAAAAGAAACAAACACTTACAGAAATCTTACGATTACAGGTACCCAGCAAGGCAAAGAAAACTCGCGCATGTACAACGAGATGGTTCTGCTCAAACTCGTGCAGTCGATGACGAAAATGGTCATGAACCCCCCGGAGCCATTCCGCGAGGAGATCCTGCGGCACCTACGCGCCTCCGCCGGCGCGCTCTGCCACCGGCTCGAAGGACTAGTGGCTCTGTCCGCCGGCACCGCCACTACGCCTATCCCCCCGCCAGACTACCCCCTGGTCCCGGCGTCGCGCGGCTTCTGCCTCACGCTGCGTTCGTCCCTCGACGCGTTTCGCAACGCGCTCCGGCGTAACGACATCCCCGTTCCGCCCTCCACGTTATAGCCTCGCGTCCCCGCGCCGCTCTAGCTCGTACTCTCTCAGCCGCACTCTATAGACCCGACGCATGCGCCGCACGCGGGGTAAGGATTGATGTGTTCTACGGTAACGCACTGAGACCTTATGTTGTATTTTCTATGTCACTCTTCCTAGTGAGACGGTGCGAGCGAGATAAATATATACAAACTTCGTCATCCGATGCTGGCGAGCATGTGGCATTGGTAAAACTTTGAAGGCTGCCGATTCAACGGAGGTTTTAGAATCTTACGAGAAAATTAAAGATTGAACACTCGATCTAGAGAGTGGTGGATGTAAACGGACACGCTAGATAGACGCTATGGGTAAACACCAGCCTATTATCACGAAAACAAACATCATTAAGTTTAGATTCATTTTCCAGTAAAAATGCGGCAAAAATAAGCCTCTAATCCGCCTACTGTAGAGTCTACATACTAGAAAATACGCTAGGCGTATGCACCTCGTCTTATTTGTAAGTTATCGTAGAACATGACGTGATACAGGCCTCCCGCGAGCGGCGAGTGCCGGGCCAGTCCCAGCTGAACTCGTTACAAATCTAATATCGTAGTTAGTATTTATTGTGATGTACCTTTCGATAGGCATATTTTAGATGTTCGAGCCGGTCGGGTAGATGTAATTATTGTTATTTTCTTGTTTTCTCTCGTAAATTGAAGTTCACGTTCCGGTCTCAGTGAGTATTAGTCGATCGAGATCGCGCGGTTGTTCCGTATTACCGGCTAATACGGACCCAACCAGCTCTCATTTGTATTCAATAAAATTCTAAATGAAATATTCGATCTTATGCGAATAATATGATTATTAGGTTTATTAATGAATAGATTAATAATATTATTTATTTGTTAAAAAGTAACTTCTACTTTTAATTCATCGTACAGCGTTATTGCAGTTAGTTTTACGAGTACTTATTGAAATTATATTTTCAAGCCGAAGCTATTGCTCTCATTGGTATTTTGCTACACTAATATTGTTATTACATTACAATAAAGACAGGTAATATTTATAGTCATATGTGTAGAATGTTTGTTCCTGTTACATTTTGGTAAAGTCGATTAAAACGTTCATCATTTGTAAGAATGTATGAGTATTACGGATGTCTCATTAATGTTTCTTTTTATATGTGTAATGTTGTGTGTAAAAGACATTCACTCATTTTTATGTAATTATAGTTTTTATTTTTGTTTTATTATCGTGAGAATATTTGATTTACATTGTTATAATGAGCTATACACACTATGGAAATTCCGATGTTTTAAATGCAGTACATATAATTAAGATAGGTTTAGTTGCTATCCCATGGATCTTAGTTATTTTAATTCTCAAAATATCTCACTTGAAAAAAAAATGTTAAGCTTCTACGAATTTTAGTACAGTCGTGTAATTTAAAAAAACTTTACGTATAATACGGCCTCTTCAGAATTTTCATAATGTATATAAAACGATTTTTATGTCAGCTTTGCATGTGAAATATAGAATAGAATCATAACCTAAAATAAATTCATTTTTTTACGCGACTGTACTAACAGCTTTCACTGAAATATCGAAAATATTGAAATCATCGCCCAGTGGGTTTTGTGGTTATTTAGTAAAACATAAAATTCTGGTGTAAAACCTGCTTTTTGAAGGGTAAATTTTTCCTTTTATTCGTTGGTTAGTGCTTGTAGAGTGATACATCGCGAGCGTTCGCCACGACGTCCCCACGGCTGCACAAATACAATGTAACTTCATGCCAAAGTCAATTGAGCTATGAAAGGCTTTTGTCGCTTTGTACGCGAGATAAGTGACAACTATGTATAATGATGATGATAAAATAAATAATTCTTCAACCTTAACTTTTGTTTTAATCTATCTAAGAAAATGACGAAAACCCTTTGTTTTCCTGTACCCATAATAATAATGGGTAGTTTGGGTAAAATAAAAATGTAAACATTAAAAATAAACAACACAGTAGGAAAAACGCTCAAATAAAATTATTTATTTCATTACAAAATACATTGCATTAAAAAATAATATGTTCAGTCATTTATAACTTACATGAAATGGTTTAAGCTATATGCTATCACAGTAAAAATAATATTGACCGATAACATATTCTAAGTAACTATAAAAAACTACAAAGTATCTATTATTAAGTAATATGTATTATCTTCACTATCACATTTTTATTATTCTTTGTATGCAATCTCACCAAGTAATAAGTTTCACTACACATTATATTTTTTGCATTAAGTAAAAAAGAAAATAAATTGGTAACAAAAAGGTTGAAAGTCCCCAGGAGCCCGATTCTCGCGCCTTCGATATTACATGACATACGGTATTTATCTTAAAAACATGGCGGATATCACAAAATTTTGATGTTGCGAATTCTCTTAGTATAAAAATATTGGATATTTATCACATTTTGTGATATCCCCATGCTTTTTGGATAAATATCGTATGTGATATAATATCGAAGTCGTGAGAATTGGGCCCCTGGATAAATATTCGACATTTTCATACTTCGAGAATACACAACATTTAAATTTTGTGATATCCACCATGTTATTTCGATAAATATCGTATGTGATATAATATCGAAGGCGCGTGAATCGGGCCCCTGGTAAGTGATGGTAAAATAACGCAAAAAAAAGAATCCCAAATATGAACTAAAATACCACATTTAAAATACTTATTAAATGTAAAATGCATTGATTTATTGTTTATGAGAAATATATTCGTTACACAGATTTATTCATTAATTATTTTTAAGGCGTATTATATTTTAAAGTTGCCTACACAAAAATTTGCTGCTTTAATATAGTGTGTCCTGCTGTCACCGATGTATGTCGGAGCCTTCAAGAGGTGATAGATAAGTTCCACTGCAATATTTTTCTCTATTACAAAAACCTCGAAAACAGACCAAAAAATATCACCTTTCCATACAAATGTACCTAGCCGATTTACTAAATAGTATGGGGAAGTGAAAAAATAATTTGGGATTTCAAATTTGATCCTATTAAGGAAGTGGTAGCAATTTTGCTTCTTAGTCACAACATGAAGGCTCCGACACGTTAATTTTGTAAAGGACCAACATAACCTTCACATAAAACACAGTAGCTAAAGATACAGTCGATGACCGCTTAGAAATCACTTATCAGGGCGTTTGACCTGTTAAAATTAATAATTTACTATGAGTTTTGAATTACAAATAGCGTAATGTACAGTCTAAAACAGGGTGCTAAATTTTACATATGTCGTTAATGTGTAAGCCGCTCTTTTGTACGGTATACCACGTTCATTTTAATAGCCGTTGCTTATAAAATTACTACCTGGATTAAAATATTATTGTTTCTTATTTGGCCAATTTCGTCATGAATACTTGTGGAATCACAAACCAATGCTCACTAATAAACTTTTAAAATAACATTTTATTTTAAAAATATAGATTTTAACCTTAATAATAATACCTAGACAAGGAAGACTTGCATCTCAATGTGCGTGTAAAAATGATTCAAATCGTAAAAAATAGGAATTTCATAGTATGTAGGTATGTAGTAAAATAAAATTCTTCAACCTCGATACTTGTTCATTTGTTTCAAGTAATTGTTAACAAAATAAATGTAGGTAAGTAAAAGCAACTGATTACGACACCGCAGTCGCAGTAGGTTTAGCAATTACCAGATAATATTCTGAATACACATAATATTATGTAGTACTATAAAATAATTACTTAGCACTTAAATAATTTTTTAATTATTACGACAGCATCTAAATATACGACACGCTTGTTAAAGCTCAGTTCTTTATTCAATGAATTGTATGTATTTTCTTTCTAAGGTCCAACTAAAATATAACTTCACATATCACAACTTATCGGAGAGGCAGAAGATTAATTTCTGCACTTAAAAGTATTGTTCTACAAATTTTAGTTTGGACCTTGAAATATAAAAAAATGGAATGCTAATAGGACTGCTCGAGCACCATTCTCGTAACAATAGTGATAAATCACTATTAATTGCATTTCGTGTTATCGAAACTGATGTAGTAATTATGCACGTGTGCTAACATTAAGTACCGAATTTATTATTACTGTCATGATTTCTTCTGGAATATATTAACTGACACTAACACTACGCAAACAAACGACCACAAAAGGACGAACACCGCCCAAGCGACGTTAGAGAATGGACTCCTGTATTTGTTCACTACACCTAGACCTAGCAGATTAATGCAGTGCCTTCTAGCGGACATAACAAGGAATGTTGGGATCAAATATTGAATACCTGTACCTGCGTATGACCCTGTAAACTCGATGAGAACGCTTATGTCTTCTAAGAAGTAGGTGAGCAGCAACGGCGGAGTCACTGAGAGGATTGGGAAAAGCAACTTTCTTAGGACAAAATTGTACGACGCCAAACGCGTGGTATCCAAGAACAGACTTTGAAGATTATTCCTTAAAGTAATAGCGATGATCGGGAAGCTGGTAGACAGTGTGAACACCGGGAAGAGAGCTAGAAAATATTCGACGATTTCGAGAAATATGTTTTCGTTGTCTTTCGGAACGAAGTTTAGCGTGTAGAGGTCGTTCAGCCGGGCGAAGGCGAAAGCTCCTGTGAAGGCTAGAAGGAGATAGAAGATGCTTATGAGTGTGTAATCTAGAGCGAGATGCAGGCCGAGGCGATTCTTGCCTCGGATGGGGCTGACGAGGCCGGGCAGCGAGTGGTGGCACATGAAGGAGTAGACGCAGGCGCCGAAGAGGGTGGGCATCCCCGTGACGTCGAAAGCGGGGGGGTGACCCTGCGCCCCGCGACCGATTAGGAGGTGGATCGCCATTGAGATCATGATCGCGAACGCTGAAAAAATACAATAAAGATAAAATATTATCTAGTTTTATTCATTTATTACGTTGCTTTACGAAATACACGCAAAGTTTTAATAACTCGGCTAAAAAATTATCGATTTGTAATTGAATAAACTGCATTCATCTACTGTGTTCTTTGTACATACTAGTAATAATTTTCATCTACAATCAATTTCTATACATTTCAATTATTTGCACAAAAAAATCTAAAAACAATATTAGTTAAAAACCATTTATTATGTATGTATCCAATTGTATTCAAATAGGCAGCATGATAGAACTCCGAACAGAAAGTCCAATGACTCTCTGTTCATGCGAGAATATTTCAAGACATGCATTCATATTATAGTCCAACAAGTTTTTGCGTGACCTTCCAGCGGTCGCAAGAGGTGCGGGGGCTGAGGCACGCTAGACGTCAGCGGGTGACAGGTGATGTTTCGGGGAACAGGATTTCCTTTGACAATCGCGTGTGATTGACGCTTCTTCGCCCCCTGGACGTCTTGCCCCGCAAGAGGGGTCAGGGGTGAAAGGAGGGTCGCGCACATACTTGTCGGATAACAGCAACAACGAACGACAATTTTAAATTACAAAACTAGCTGTACTACCAAAATAACCGAGTAATAAATACGAGAGTGTGTGTGTGAACTTTGTTTTGGAATATATTCATAGTAACGGCCATTGTTGTCTACTACACATATTTAGACAAGCCATTTTAAGTTTTGAACTTCCTAACATTAGCCAACACAAGTGTGTGACATAAGCGGTTTGTCTCATCATCGAAGTTCAAGGTCGGCCGACATCGGAAACCAGTCGCAAAGGACACGTGACGTTTTCCAATATGCTGCATATTTTATGAGATTCTTGACAATTTACCACGCTGTTATATTACCTACATTTCAGGTTGAAAATGTTATAAATAAATGCAAGGGGATGGAACATATTAAAATAAGATTTGGTGTTAGGACCTATGCTCAAACACTGCAACGGAATCAATCGATAGACAGCATGTTCAAGTCTTCCTTTTAGCTCTAGCGGTCTCTGATTTCTATCCACCCACGATGTCTCGGATTTTATCCTGGGTGTCTTGAAATAACTCAGAAACAGGTCCTGAGTCGGGGAGTTGGTAGTGTTACACATACCTCCGTGCCTCGTAAAGCACGTTAACCGTCGACACATTACCACAATGAACATTATTTTTACTTTTTTTTGACGTTTATTCTATCGCACGCCTTTTTTGACGAGTGGGTAGGGCCAACTCGAGGGGTTTCGAGCGATTGAGTACAGTCGAGCGATTCAAAAATGCGGAGTTTCAAATGGCGAAAATCTACACGCGAGTGATTCAAAAATAGGGCCCCATGTCTTAAAGAGCAGAGCCTCATAAAGTGGTTTCGCAATACGTTCGATCCGAATCCGATCCGAGTCCGTAAAAATATGGTCCGATGTATTCGTAGACCTATTTGTATGACAGTATACACACTCGTTGAAACAATTTTATAATTAATTATTTTCTCATGAATACAGAAAAAACACCACTTACCCAACCACCGCATACCAGACGTGAACAACTGCAGGTACTTAGTTTTCTGGACATTGAAGAACACGAACGGGCCCATCGCGCCGACGAAGGTGAGCAGCGCGATCCGGTACACCTCGAGGCGGGAGTGGCCCGGCTGCGACGTGTGGTTGAAGCACGGCAGTCGGTCCCACTCGCCTGGGTCCGTCACGTTGGACGGCACTGCCGAGCTGCGATCAATATTTTAATAAGATTCTAAGAATAGACAAAGGACACTTGCACTCGTATACCAATAGGACCGAAAATTGAGTTGCT
This sequence comes from Pyrausta nigrata, assembly GCA_949316185.1. Classification (NCBI taxonomy): domain Eukaryota; kingdom Metazoa; phylum Arthropoda; class Insecta; order Lepidoptera; family Crambidae; genus Pyrausta; species Pyrausta nigrata. The sequence continues at coordinate 5,750,583 of OX438943.1, forward strand.
GCATATGTGTGAAAATAGTAGCGACACAGTGGTTACATACATTATGCTGAATAAACATTTTGTACCGGTGTGTGCGAAAGACGCCAGTCGTTCCCACCACCACCGTGTTAAGACGTAAAAAAAGCCCCGAGAAAACTTTATCAACAAATAAATGAAGGTAGTTTACATCAACTTGGACTTCATTTTTAATAACTTTCTGAGAATGGAAAAGGAATATTTTACGAGTTAGAATTTGGTCTGTGAACGACGTTTTGCACTCTTAAACTCGTATACCAATGGAACCAATCTAGTGGGATCGGAACTTTATGGTAACTATACATGAGAAAACTTAATAAACAAACGAGTAGTTCCCCGCGACTTCGCCCGCGCCAAAAGTCAGTTTTTCCATACAACTTTCATCCCCCATTTCACCCCCCTCCCCGTAGATTTTATAACGCATCAAAAAGTAGCCTATGTCCTTCCCAGGGTCTCACCATCTCTGTACCTTTCATTTGAATCGGTCCAGTAGTTTTGGAGCCTCTTCAATACAAACAATCAATCAAATCTTTCCTCTTTATAATATTAATGTAATAAATGTAACTAGGTTACATCAATTTGCAACTATTGTTTGCTTATTTTTTTAAAATAATTTTATTAGAACAAATACCAAACTTAAACTTATAAAAGTTTTCTCAATTTCTTTGAAGGTGAACTTTAATTAAACAAAAGTGGCTATCATAATACCACACAGTTCATAAGATGCAAGCAGCATAACTCTTTCAGCTTCGCAATATTATCAATTGTATAAAGTCATCTATTCTAAATTTGCAGCAGGCTTTTGTATTTCCACGAGCAAAAAAAACTGTTTCTAAGAATCCCTTATTAATATATACACGTCATTAATTCCATATGCCTAAACAATCATGTAGCAACGGCAGACTTAAGCTACACTTGATTAAACATTCACAAATGTAATATTTTACGCATAAGCCAACGGTGTTAGTCAAACAGATATTTTGTATTTTATGGTACAATTATAGCAAGAGTTAGTCGAAATATCATTTCATAATGTCAAAGACTACGAAAAATTGCCTAAAAAGTAGTAGGAGACTAAGAAAATAAGGAGACATGTTCTGTTTCTACATGGGCCAATATTTATTGTCATTCATAAGTGGCATTTTCTGTCTTAAGTTAAATAAATGATTTTTAAATTTTAATAAAACCTTTACACTCGCTAACCAAGCACCCATGAATAAAATATTTAGGCTGCCTTAGGATGTTTCCTTTCACAGTTAACGCGATTGACGACCTAGTGGTCGAGTGAATCGCACGCCGGTTACCGTGTTGTCTTTACCTCTTGAGGGCCCGAGTTCGATTCCCTGGTCGGGTCGGGTCGGGTCTGGTATTATTTCAGATTTTCATAACACATGTCCATTAGTATCAGAGTAATTTATGTGAGAATTTATTATCGCGCTTATATTTTTTAAAAGGCTATACCTAACTTTCTGTATAAGTGTGTAGTAAATACAGGGCCCGTAGCCAAGTGGCAATTTTTTCTCAAGCGAAGTTCGTAATCGCTAACAAAATGTATGAAACTGTCATAAGCCATCGAAACATCACGTGACTTTTGCATTAATATTTTGACATTTCGTTGGCGATAACGAAGTTCGCCCCAGAAAGATTGCCATTTGGCCAAGAGCCCAGACTGGGGATCGAACTCATGACCTCACTGATGACTAATAACAATAACGTAAACTAAGCTCTAAGATAACGACCAGGGGCCCAATTATTACGCTTTCGATATTATGTCACATACGATATTTATCGAAAAAAACATGGCGGATATCACAAAATTTAGATGTTACATATTCTCGCAGTATGAAAATGTCGAATATTTATCACATTTTGTGATATCCGCAATATTCTTTCGATAAATATGTGTAGTATGTGATATAATATCGAAGGCGCGGCGAGAATTGGGCTCCAGGAGCTCTATTTTTGAACCACTCGCCTGCAGATGTCTAATGAATATCGTTCGTCATCTAAAAATCCGTATTTTTGAATCGCACGAACTGTCATTTTTTGTGTCTGTCAATATGAAATAAGTCATGCGACTTGGTAGACAAGTGAATTTAAGTCGCATTCGCCAGCAAAATGTCATACGAGTGATTCAAAAATAGAGCTCCAGGGCCATTTTCCAGAAAGCGTACAAGGCATGTCATACAAGTATGTAACCATAGTAATCCCTGGCAGAAATTGGCGTTACTATGGTTACACACTCGTATTAAAAGACTTGTACGCTTTGCGATTGTGAAATAGGGCCCTGCACAAGTTGCATACACTAAGTAAAACAAATAATATATTAACAAAAAAGAATGCAAGTCTATTACGACAAGTATAAAGCAACAGGCTGATTATTGCTGATGCCAAATATTGCAAAATCTTACCACACGACGTCCATTATAGACTTGGCCACCGCTGCCGAGTATATGGATAGATCTCCGTACAAATACACGCAGAGTGTTCCGTAGAACATAATCCTTCCTGTTAACAATACCGATAGTGTTGTTATTGGGTGTTACACGAAATTATATCATTAGTATTGATATTAGAGTTCGACAAATTGATGCGCGACTCTCCTGCGCCTGCGCAACACGTGCGGGGTAGAGGAAGCGCCAATCACACGCGACTGGCATAGGAAACCCCCTTCCCCGCTGACATCTGGCATGCCTTGTCCCCCGCACCTCTGGCGACCGCAGGAAGGTTGCGAGCGAATGTGTCGGGCTGAATTATCGCTAAAAGCCACAGCAATAACGTAAGCTGAATACGTTAATTTATGTTCTAACCCTTGAAATAAATAAAAAATAAAATAAAATAGTTTAATGTATACGCACACGACCGAGACCAATTTGAGTCTTTAATCTCAGAATCGTTATTGTTAATTTAGGGCGTAAAAGGAAATTGAATTTCAGCACACGATGTAGGAATTAGATATGGATTAGATAACGAAATTCCCACACTGTGCAGCGGCGACTATAGTCCGACAAGTTGAGGGTAAGTAAGCGCAAATAGTACACGACTGTCATAGAAAATCCCTTTGCCCAAAACGTCATCGACATCTATCGTCCCTCGCCCCCCGCACCTCTGACGACCGCAGGAAGGCGCGCACGAACTTGTCAAAATATAGTGGGAAGAAGATTGGGTAGTTGACACTATCCACAAAAAAATCCAAAATCCTCTTCCTTAAAAATAAAAGCATATTTTGAACACACATTAATTGATATTAAAAACAGGTTCATTGATTTTTAATTAAGCTATAGTCCGTGCCATTTAAACTTGCACAAAAGGTCATTGACACCTCTGTACCACTGCACGCCGATACGGGATCGTGGCGAACCAAAACACAAGGCGTAGCGATAGAAGTCTGTGTAAACAAACGTTTATTGGTACGAGATGACCTTGACACGAAAAATTGACATGTATTACAAACATTTGGCTACTGGATTACAAAACAAGCAATATGCTGAGGGACAGCCGACATTTTATGTAACTGGACATGAATAATGAAATAAAAATAGTTGCATCATTCATTATTAATAAAAAAAAATGTATTTTTCTATATCCAGCGTTATTATCGCGGGAGCAGTTGGTAGGTATTATTCAAAAATTCATTTTTTTAGCAGATATCTTTAACCGATTGAGCTGAAATTTTGCATACACGTTTAGTTTGGATGACAATGCATGGTAAGATATGTGACGTCATTCTTAATTCAACATCCGGAGCCGGAGCTTCCAAGATGGCGGGCTCGTTATTTTCAATGCATTTCTGCAATATGGGTATGAATATGAAATGAAAGGGCTTGCTGAGAGTAACTTAAAAAATAAAGTGACGTTACTAAAAAACAATATGGTCGACTTCTAAATGTACTCCTACAATATTGGTATCAAATGAAAGGGCTTGCTAAGAGTAACTCGATAAATAAGGTGACGTAATTCCAAATCCAATAATGGTGGACTTCTAAAGATGGCGGACTAAGTCTTTTTTGCTTTTGTACAATGTGGGTATCAATTGAAAAGGCTTGCTGAGAATAACTTAATAAATAGGGTGACGTCATTCCAAATCCAATATGGCGGACTCCTAAAGATGGCGGACTAAGTTTTTTATATTTCCTGCAATATGGGAAGCAAACGAATGGACTTGCAGAGAATAAGCATGCGAGTTTAACTCCGTTGCTCCGATACGTTTAGAAATTTGGTGTATTGGGTTTTCTATGCGTAAAAAAAAGGCGTGTTAAAACCCATGCGGTAAAAACGATGAAGGAAAACACCATGAGGAAAAACCTGCACACTAGTGGCTAGTGTGTGAGATGGAGAAGGCAATGGCAAACCATTCCAATAAATATTGCCAAGAAAGTCGTGTCACTCGTGTGTATTTCATTCCACATAATGATTACAACCCTCAGTCATGAGGTATACGACTGTGAAGAAAAGGGGTTTTCTTGGAGTCCTCGATTATAATTATTGAGGTTGAACTTTTTGAGTCTGAAGCATCGATAGGTAAACTTTGACGAGTTACATTTTGGTGAGATATGCGTCAACAGCATTGATTTGCCTGTCTAGAAGAAGGATAACTTCAAATCAAACTGGAATTGTGTTTACGCTGCGTAAGGCTTAGCTTGAAGTTACAGTAATTAGCTTGAAGCTAACTTATGCCTTACGCGGCGCATTCCTCCTATTCTTCAACACCCAAGACAGTTGCAGCTCAATTTTATAGCAGATATCTTAAACCGATGAGCTGAAATTTTATATACCGGTTTAGCTTGGATGACAATGCATAGTTAGCTGTGTAAGTCGTCTAAGACGTCTTTGATGAGCTGACGACCATTTTAAAAAACTCACTAACTCGCCGAGATACCATCATGCGAAAAAGTATTTCAGCGGAGCAACGACTCGCTTTTCGCAATTTCTGCTATTAGGCTCATTTTGTGCACGTCCTAGCTCCTGGACTAACTGCATTCGACGGTCAAATGACAAACGCGGCTAGCTGTCAACATCAGCCGGCGGCAGCCGCCAATGCGTCGACAGCACGTCGACGGCATGTCGACAACTAGCCGCCGACTTCTAACGTCGGCTGCAGTTACATACGTCGACAGCAAACTGCTGTTCGTGTGTAAAAGCTCTAACAATCGCTTTATACTTAAAAACATCGTTCAAACTTGTGTTCAAATGGAATTACCTAAGATGATAGCAAAACATATTGTAAAGGTAAATTATACAAACTAACCTGCTTGCGGTTCGAGGATTCTTTTACGCCTCTTTTTATTCTTCTCAGTTTCCATCTTCACTTATAATAAGTAAAGAATGGAGAAAACAGCAACAAAATAAAACAAACACAAACGTAACCTAAGAGCAATAACAGAAACTTATCAAAAAATAACGACTGATAATAACACGTGATCACTTCCGAAATTCGTAAATTAAAAAAATCGAATTATGCCGCACCGGGAGCCATTATAAAATAGCGTACACGTATAGCACCCCTGACCTTTCAAACCACTAACGGTTAAGTGCAATAAGTCATAATTTATCATTTTCGGAGTCAAAATTATATAATGATAAATATCTATGAATGGTCAACTACTGTTAATTCTTTATGGAAAAAATGTAATATCAAATTATTGTGTTTATATTTGTGGTAAAAGTAATGTCAATTAACCGAGTTTTTAAATTAAAACCAAGTAACTGCTTAAAGACTTTCAATACGTAAATTAAAAGAAAATTTATTTTAATAACTAAATATGTGTCTGTATTTACAAAATTTCGAAACTATTACTTAATTTTTTATGTTTTAGAGTTGTCTCGTTCTCGGACGGGCCGTGGTATTATGAAATCAGCGATAAGTCGGGATTATCGCTATTTTATACGATGAGCGAGTCGTGTCGTAAAGTTTGGGCATTTTTGGTACAGGTGGGGTCAATAACCTTTTGTGCAAGTTTAAAAGGCACGGACTATAAACTCGATAAAAGTTAGTCGAGTATAGTAAAATGTGACATCATATTTTTGTTATTCCCATACAAAATCTATGGAAGAAGAGCATTTGGACAGTTCATTGCAAGTATGTCAATGATTGGTGGTGTCAAATAGCCAATTTTGTAACTAAGTATGTAGCATGATCCTCACCTGTCTTATTCAAGAACAAGTTGGCCATCTCGCCCAATTCCACTCGCCTGTCCAGGCTGTAGTAGCGCGAGGGTATGGAGTCTCCGCAGACCAGCGGTTCCTCCATATCCGCATGGTGCTGCGACGGAGATGCCTCCTCGTCCGAATCGTGGTCTTGTATCTGCCGGTGAATGTGTTAAACAGCTGTCAGTTGTTAGCGAATCTATACACGATGACAGCTATAGACCAACCGCTTATCTGAGACCTCGCCTGCAGAATACAGGGGTGCGGAGGTAGACGAACGGGAGTCCTGAGCTTAACGGGCGGCGAGCGCTTGTGATTTGAATTTTGAAGTTCGAAATTCGCATTATTTCCAAAATTTAAATTATGCAATCAAATCCCTGTTCTCGTCTACCCCCTCACCTGTACCTTGCAGGCGAGGTCTAAGATAAGTGGTCGGACTTACTTTATAGTAAGACGAAAATATGTAAAACAATTCAAGAAATTCAACTAATTATTAAAATATTGAAACTAGTTAATTTTAAAATACAATTTCTTTATATTAAAAAATGTATTACCTACAAACTTACAAAAATTGAATTTTTGACATAATTAAATGAATACCTACTTGTGCAGGAAGAAATGATTGCAGAACAGCTTATCAAGTAATTTGATTTGCTGTTATATGCTTTTATTACGGTAATGGCCTTGCTAAGCATTAATTAGCACTGAATGTGTGCGGTGTTATTACTACCTGTTCATGATTTTTATCAGAAATTGTTATAATGCATGTTTTTTGTTTAAAATTTAAAAATATTAAAGTGAAACTATTGTTTGAATATATCAGTTCATAAACTTAGAACAAATTGTAAGAAACTGCACAACTACACAGCCGCAAATGTGAACTACACAGCTGCAAATGTGAACCACACAAGGAGTGCAGACATGCGCATGCTTACCGCATAGGAAGGGTTAATATAAATTAAAAATAATATGCATGTATTTTATTAACAATTATATACTTACACTTTCCCTCTTAATTGACTGTAGCCTCTTCCATTTGAACACAGCATTAGCACATGCCATAGTTTCTATGACATAAGTGGCGTTCATGTAGCTCATGAACGCGAGAAACACCAATGATATAGTGCTGAGGCCCCATCCTGCCCGAGCGAACGCTGCTGGCAGTGTTAGGGCGCCAGTACCAACAATTAAGTTGAAGATATAAATCAAACCCACCTAAAAGAAATAAATGTGTTAAGTAACGCTTGCATCTACATATTTATTTTTGTTGACAACTGGTGTTGGGGTTTATTTGACTCTTGTAGGCTAATAATGTATGTAATGTGCTCTAAAATGCATGTAAAGGCCATTTTTATTTGCTTGGAAAACACTGTAAACAATCTTGACATTCCTTATTAATAGCATACTATACAAACATACCAGCTGTTGATGTTTTAACCTTATATTCTTCTTTAAATGGGGCCAAAACTTAAATGAATTGCTGCATGCATTTAAAAGCTTTATAAACAAATAAAAAGGCTCCGCCCCTAAGCATACACTCTGAACTAAACTTGGACTTGTTTCCATACACCTTCCATCAAAAATAATAAGAACAAAGGGCAAGTTTATAAAAATTTAAACAATGATGTTAAATAGATATGACCATTCAGTCAGTTAAGAACGCGTTGAATATCACAACTAAGAATTATTTAAGTTCAATTTGTCTGATTACTGACATATTTACTCACCCAAACAGAATATTGATCCCCAGCATCTGCTAGAGGCATTTTTATCAGCCTCCTTAAACCACGTAGTCGACGGGACATATTAAGCAAATTGTACACGACATCGCTGGCTGATAACTTCTACAGCAATGAGAATTAATAGTCCACCCACAGTAAATTGATAATATCACCCACTATTCAGTAGGTATTAAAGAAGAAACTACGAAAGAAGGACACTTTTATTGCTAGAAGAGAAATGCCACAAATTATAGCAGTGTCTCCAACTCTGTTTGTCTTTTTTTTTTTGAAAAGTTTTTACGGCTCTGGGCTGAGACCCCTTATAAGCCAGTCATATTGTTCAAAATCTAGTTCATTCAATTTTAAAGTCACACGGACACGACAGTTAGGTTTGAAATTTCACTGGTAGAAGTAATATCAATTCACAAATTATAAAGTTTATCACAAAAATACACTAAAAAATAACTGTCCGAAGGTTCTTCTCATCACAGGGTACCAAGACTTGCAACCACATAATTGTATATGGCCTTATAAAACTTAGAGTTACTTAAAAGTTCTTGTAAATCCTGAGGTACGGGTTCAGGATCACATTCAGCCTGAAGATCATTAATCAACACAAGTCGCTGCAAGCCGAAACTTCGGCACTCCAGAATCAGGTGTTTTAAGTCGGCTACAGGTTCTTCGTTACAATGTGGACACTCTGTGCTCTGAATTAGGTTCAGTCTCTTCAGGTGAGTAGGAGTGTGACAATGTCTGTTGATAACAGTGATAAATTTTCTATTATCAATATTCAAGTTCTTGCGATGGTACCAAGGTTTGGCGGGCGGGCTTCCTTGGATTTTGCTATACCATTTTCCCTTTTCTGCACTTGCGATCATCCAGTACTCATGCCACAACTTTTTCAGGTCCTGGACTATCACTGCTTGGTAATCGGTGTAAGGTCAAATCGGTCAAAGTGGAGTGATCAATGTCAAAGCCATTTCTTGCTGCACGATCCACTTTTTCATTGCCGCTGATGCCATGATGAGATGGTACCGACAAGAAGTTAATGTTTTTACCAGTAAGTGTAACTATTTCATAAACTAGCTGTCTTATAAGATAGATCATATAATTTAGATTAAATCTTGGTGAATTATTTTCTAAAGCCATTAATACACTTTTGGAATCAGTCATGAAGTGGTATCTAAATCTTTTATATGTTGTAAAGCTAAAAAGATGGCATAACTTTCAGCAGTAAAGATAGAACAATAACTGCCAATTTTCAAAAGATTTGATTATTACAATCAATAAATGTTTTGGAAAACATCATTACACCACTTTTATGAGGGCTGATATCAAGTTTCAGTTTGTTATGATAAAAATGGTGAATTTCAGTCAAAGCTATATTTAAACTATGTACAGCAATATTTACATTTCTATTAACAGTATATATTAACAAATCATCTGCAAATTGTAGAAATTTAACATTAAACTGTTTTAAATATTTATTAATTTGGCTTGTATATATGTTGTACAATAAAGGAGATATAGTAGCACCCTGCATTGTTCCTTTATACACATATTTTGGTCCATGAAGCACATTATTAAATTTTATGTACATAGTTCTTTTGTATAAAAAGTTAAAAATCCATTTACAGACTACGCTGGGTATGCCAATATCGCTTAAAATGTTGATCAGAACTGTGGGATTTAAATTATCAAAAGCACCCTGTACATCAAGAAAGACACACACTGTTGAGGAATGGCTGTGAAGGCTGTGGCACACTGAAGAGTTCTTAATGTCTGAAATGAGAGAAGTAAAGCTTTCTGCAGCACTTCGTCCTTTCCTGAATCCAAATTGTTCATTTGGTAAGATGTTATTTGATTCAATATAGTGATCTAATCTAATTTTTAACATACTTTCGAATATTTTTCCTATACAGGAAGAAAGGGAAATAGGCCGGTATGAGTTACAGTCTTCAGGAGGTTTATCGGGTTTTAAGATAGGAATTATACATTGAGTTTTCTATGATTCAGGGATAACCTGTTGTTGCCAGAGTAAATTAAAAATCTGCAATAATACTTGTTTAGCACTAGTGTGAAGGCGTCGAATGAGCTCATATGGAATCTCATCCTATCCCGGCGTCGTATTTTTTCGAGATTGTAAAGCTATCATAAACTCTTCCCACAAAAAAGGTTGTGAAATAAATGCTGCTTTATCATCACCGTTTTGTGAAAAGTATTGTTGAATAATCGAAGTGTCTAAATTTTTTTCAGGAGGAGATGGGGGAGCATATTTATTAAAAAAGGATGGAATCCACTCATCATTCTTCGGCAACTTTGCAATAGACAAGCGCTTAAACCTCTTCATATAATTCCATACAGTACTAACAGGAGTATATCTATTAAAAGATTCACATAAAGACTTCCATCCACTTTTCTTTTTATCACAAAGAGTTTTCTTTTTAAATGCATCCAGCTTTTTATACCTAATATAATTGACTATAGTTGGATTACGTCTGTAGAAGTTTAAGGCTTGTTTACTTTCTGCAACTACACTTTTGCACTCATCATCCCACCATGGAACTGGCTTCCTAATTAAATGAGGAGTAGATTTTACAATTTTAGGTATGCAGATGTCTCTAATATTAATTAAATTGTTGTAAAAATCATTATAAACTAGAAGAGGATCTGTAGCATCAAAATTAATATTATCAGATATTTTCGTAGATTCCAAATTAAATTTAGACCAATCTGCTTTATTGTAAATGTACTTATGTACAGGATCACCTAATTCATATTTTATTACAGAGGTTTGGATGTCAGTCACAGTGGGATAGTGATAACTTCCCATTGGGTCGTCGTGAACCTTCCAATCACACAGTGGAGCCACAGTGGGACTAACACAAGTTATATCAATTGCCGAAGGATTATGAGTAGATGTACCTACAGTGGTTGAGGCACCTGTGTTAAGGATACACAGATCACAGTCGTCCAAGGTGTTATAAACTTCATTGCCACGGCTATTACTAGCTGCACAACCAAATGCTATGTGATGGGCGTTTACATCACCAGCAAAAAAAAGTGGTTTAGGTAATCTCTGAATTATTTGCTTCAGTTTGTTGACTCTAAAGCGAGCACGACCTTCTTTGGGTGGAGGACAGTAAACACATAAAAAACACAAATTACCAATATTAGTCTGTAGATTGATGATGGCTACATAATCATAGTATGGCAGATCTAACAGAGAATATTTAAAATAATCTTTGATCACGATAGCTACGCCACCGGGACCTTCTTTTTCTTTACCTATTTGATTAATTATATTATAGTTAGGAATACGAAAATTAAAACTTTAAGCCATGTTTCATTTAATAAACATATGTCAATATCGTTTTCTAATAAAAAATTAATAAGAAGTGGTTTTTTATTTATAACACCTTCAACGTTGTACTGTGCAACTCTTAAGAAACTTTTATCCATTAAAAACCGTTTCTTTGAAGCTCTTTATGAGTACCTATCTCTTGGATAACAGAGTTAGTGATAGCCCTATTTTCGTTACCAATTGCGACCAAAGCGCCAATAAGTCCCTTTCGTATGTAGTCATTAGATAGAATTTCGTCAATTAATTTTTCATTTGAAAGTTTTTCTTTACTTTCAGTAGAAGCACTGTAATAATGGTGCATTGTACTCAAATACCCGAAACGAAATAAAAGTCACGCTGACTGTTTGAAATGGTTTAACAATGCCATTTTCCCTTTTGGTAAACCTACGTACACCTATTACTTCAAATTCAGACGATAGCTTTTTAAATAGTTCCTCATTGCTAATACTTGTGGGTACGAAACGGAGCACGCCGATAGTCTCCACTGCTGCTGCCGGAATATATGCTTTGAGCTGATGCTTCGTTAGGAAGGTGTCATTCTTTAGAAAGTTGTTGGCATAGTTGGTTTGGGAAAAGGTAAGACATCTTGTTCGCGTTGACTCGTTTGATGTTATTTATGCCCTTAATATCGTTTTTGAAAAGGTTGGTGGTGACTATGGGATTATTATTCCCAATCTTCTCATCCAACTTGGTGCTTTCGACATAGACGCAAATATTAGACACTCCAGTCACCGAATTTTCTCCATATAATCTTCGATAATTGGGTTTCACATACGGTTTGTAGAAGTCCTCAGTAGTATCGGCGCCGGAATTCCTATTAGGAAGTTTTCTTTTTTCTGCTTTCCCGAGCGGATCTTCATCGTCCCCGTCCGGCATGATGAATTGGCAAACTATTGGACGACTTCCAATAGAAAAGGATCAAATTGTATCGCTAAAACACGAAAAAAAAATTCTTGAAAATCGCGCCTAGTGCGTTCAAAAGCCCGCCAAAAAGTCCATCTGTTTGTCATAATTACGGTGCTGCTAGTCTAAAAATACGGTACATATATGGCGAAAAATAACGGTAGATCAAAAATTAAAAATATGTACGATAAAGGACTTGTCCATTAATGGTTTTTTATTCGTCAATATTTCTAACCAGAATAAACTAAATATTATATTAAAAAGTTCACAAAAACTAGCCTTTCTGCATAATTAACATATTTTTTAAGGCCTCCGATTTAGAGAAAAATTAAAATTATTTTTTCTCTTTGTCTGTACAGAAACCGCACCTTCGCCTATATCAATTAACGCATGAAAAAAAAAATGACATTCCATTGACAGTAGTACGTAGTACCTATTAAATTAACCTGTGGTAGTACCTAGTAGTATTTATCCACTAGTGGAAAGGCAATGGTACATAGCCATACAGCCAGGAAATACAAGTAAGTGATCAATGGATGATGCCTGTTACAAAACATATTTTTTCTCAAAAATGGAGGCGTTTAAAATTCTGATTTCTATGGTTACGTGTTTTATATTTTTGTAGCTTAAAGATAAATATAGGTTTATTGGTGGTTGGTGATATCTTAGAATAAAAAACCAGCCTCCATACAAAAAGAGGACAAGTCCTTTACGGTAACTTTATTTTACAAATTAATCATTAAATTTCAGGCTTTTCATACTTTTTGTACATGGAAACATTTATAAGTAAAAAGTAAAAAAATTAAAGTTGACAAAACACAGAGGTATGGCTAAGTTCAACTGGAGTACTATATTAAATAACTTCGTAATTTGGTCCCATAAATTTTGTCCACTTGACTATGAACACAAGTTGATTGTATGGAGAATACCCCATTAAGGAATGATAATGTGGTCATTTTAAAACATTGGTTTAAATAAAAATAAACTGTGTTGTGTGTGTTAGATTGGGTAATCTTAAGGCGCCACTCATTAATACGAAATTACGGTAGAATTGAACATATCTACGGTAGGTGGTAGATATGTTCAAATTACGGTAGGTTTACCGTAATTACGGCGTGGTTGGAGACACTGAATTATAGAGTATGTTGTGGACAAATAGATAGATAGTTAGATTGGCAAATTGTTATGTTGGTATATAATAATAGACAATAGTTTTTGACAGATGACAAGCACTTCCGCCAATGTAACAACATTTCAAAATCCAAAGACATTTTTAGGGTTCCATACCATAAGGAAAAAAGGAACCCTTATAGGATCACTCTGTTATCCGTCAGTACGTCCTTAGGTCTGTCCATCTGTCCGTCAAGTTATGACCCTTTTTTTCATGAACGCGTAGAGGTATCAAGTTGAAAATAACGTTAAATACTAATGGCTGGCGGACCCTTAAAGCTGTGAAAAAATTAAGCTTCCAAGTTAATGTTATCCAAAGACAAGGCCATTCACGCCGTATTTTGTAATATTTCGCAGGGAAATCAAAACCAAGAGGGTGTATTACAATAAAATTAATAAATACTTCCCATACATAGTAGGCATAGTTAAAACATAAAGTGGCCTAGCGGAATAGAGGAACAAAGGGCTGAGCGAGCGAGATGTCTAGCAGCAACACTGTATGATAGAAAGAGATGTGTGATACGACGTAACAGAACCGTTTTTGAAACTGTCAAACAGTTTGTCGGCACTTATCGGCACATTGGGAATTTTAGCTATTTGAATACCTATTTCAAATATTACATGAAATCGTGTTTTTTTTTAATTTTTAACTTTTTGGAACATGGTGACTTGTTCAATAATTGATTGTTGCACGACATAGCGAAATAACCCCGAGAAATATTCATTTCACAGGTAAATTGTTCCAAATGGACACCACCTAACTTAGGTTGTTTTTTGCCAATGCGTTTCGAATTTAAAGTGCTTAGTGTTATAATTCTCTTCTTTAAACATTTATTAATGTAAGAAGCAAAGATCCAATACTCATAATGCAGAATTTACTGATATTTTGTGTAAAGAAATAATTTTAGTTTTACACTAGGGCTGTATCAAGTTATCGATATTTCGTTTCCACTGTCTATCACGCAATAAACGATTAATATGTATTACTGTGGTATACGTACCTATATGACGTTTAGATATGAATCAGCTGGGAATGTTATTACTATTTTTGTTTGTTAGAATAGTTACTAACATTAGTAATAAATGTATCTTTCAGATTTCCGACTAACTTAGATAAAAAATACATGATTAAAACTAATTAATCGTCTCAGGAACCCAGTTTCTAGACAAAAATTTAAGTATTTGCAGTAAGCACTTCGTACAAATATATTTCAAGACGCGAGGACCAAAACGAAATTCAAAAAAATCTGCAATTCCAACTAATTCTGTTCCGGTAAGCTTAAATAAAACAATACTATTCTACTGCTGATGTTTCATTGGATAGCAATGTCTACTCGTATTATGTATTGGGCTATGTTTTTTCGATGAATATCATATTTTAATACTTATTATCCTATTCCAGACGAAGGCAAATTAAAAAACACAAAAATCATAATTATTTTTTCAACCGTTCTTGTGTTATTTGTAGTGTAATGTAACTAACACGACTTACTTACATAATTATATAGATACGAGTATATATAAGATATAATCTAATTTTGAAGTGATTATACAACTTAATATTCTGCGAGTATTTTAAGCATCTACCTGTTGCCGTTCTTATTATCGAGCAAAAAACTAAATTCTTGCAATCACAGTTTTTAAAATACAGCGATTTTACCCGTAAGAAACCCTAAAAACTACACACTTGGCTAAGAAATTTCATAGTACCGATGCACTGCTGCTGCTGCACGGACTAAATAATTTTTCCTTTCGAACATTCTTGGAAATATCTTGACTCGAAGCGTGCTGAATAAATCACACTTGTGTGAGAAGAAAGGTAGTATTTTTCGACCACAAACCATTCTTCATTCCTTTCTCCTTTCACCTCTAAGGGATCTATCGGATTTTTTTAAAAATAACTTCCTTTTATCATCCTACATATCTATGGTATGTTTAAATATTTAGATAACATAAATTTTATTATTTATAAGCTAACTAACTAATTACTAACTAAGTTAGTTATCATTGTTGTCCCCACACTATGAAGCTACTAGCCTCCCTACTATGCAGAAAAAACTCAACGTAAATAACCTCAAAGTAAAGAACGATGATTTTCGAAATACTGTTATAAATACAAGTATTCGTTCTCAAAAATGGTAAGTCACGCTATGGTACCAAAAATTTACTAATGGTGAGCGGTTGTTTGGTCCGAAAACGGCACAATTTACCATTTTCAATCCTCTACACGGAGATGTTTGTTGCGACAATCCGCGATAGATTCTGTTAAACAGTCACGCACGACCAAGTAGTTTTATACAAGCACTCAAATTATATGGCCAACATTTTTGGCTAGATGGGAAGGCCGTCTATGCTCCCTCCATTATATCCACTCAATGTTATTTCTATATGCACTAAGATGCATCTCTTTAAGTTTTTTTTTAAATAAATGATTTAACCAACAACATTTTTCATATCATAGGTATATTTCATTTCACTAATTATTTTTGGAACAACCGTATCTTCCAAGTTTTTCTTAAATGTGTTTTCTTCACTCCAGAAACATAATTTCAGCCTTGAAAAATCCTATCCTATTCTATTTTAGTTTTATTAATACCTACTATTAATGTTAATAATTAATTTTATCGATATCGACACTCATGTAACAAGCGACATGACATACATCACTGACACACATTCATGAACAATTTTACACACACAAATGTCATGCTATTTCGGTTTCGTTTGACAGCTCGTGTTTGTTCATCTATTCCGTGAAGTTAATAATCTTTATTAACTTCATGGTTAAAATCTTGAAATTTTTGCAAGAAGGAAGTCCGACTCGCACTTGGCTGGTATTTCTGTTTTCATTTTCCCCGGCCTGAGATGGCAAAGGAACCAAGATCTATACAGCCAAGTATTTAGTACATTACGTTTAAGGTTTTTTTTTATGACTACGAAAGATATCAATAATCTTCCCCCTTAGGCGGTTATCAGACTACGCGGAATACAGACAGACAAGTTAGTTAGGCACCTATTACACTACGCGGTGTTCAGACAGGCTTACTGAGACTCAGCCAGCGTAGTGTAATAAGAGTTAGCCAGTAAGCCTGTCTGCCCTGCCCCATCTCGCTCTTTCAGGAAAGAAGTAAGAACTCGCTCGGTTGAAAGAACGAGATGGGGCATAGACTGTCTTAGGCAGTTATTTAGACTACGCCATTGAACTACGCGGTATTCAGACAAGCTTGGCAGTTATTAGACTACGCGGTATTCAGACAGACTTACTGAGACCTGAGACAGTCTTTTATCCCCTATTTCGCTCTTTGACATATCCCTAGCTTTCCTTTCTCTAGCCTTAGCAATACTGTAAAATTGTTTTTGTCCTGCAGGGCTATCTAGTGCACGGTAAAGTCCATCTTGCGCTTTCGCCCTTGCTATTGCAACGGCCTTTTAGGCTTTTTTCTTCCATTCTACATTCTCGTTCTTTTTTTCTGTTTTATGACTCTCACCTCCGTCTGCTACTCTTTGCTGTTCCTTAAATTTACTTTTCATTTCTTTTAACACAATTTGCACTTAGTTTGACCACCACCATGTATCTCTCTCTATTACCCTTTTCCTTTCGTCTCGCCTAATAAGTATGTCTATTGCCGCTCGTTTTATGCATTCTGCCATTTCTCTCCAACAATGTCCCATATCTGCAATTTCTATAACATTATCAAGAATTTGGCTTCTTAATTTATTTGCACTTTCCTCCTTGTCCAGCATTAACTATGTCATTTTATTCTAGGTGGAATTTGTTTTAATTTAACCTTATCTAGTATTTAATTTCCATTATTAAAGTAGTTTATGCTGCGCTACTGAGTCTTCCCCGGGTATCACCTTGCAATCTTTGACGCGGTTGAGGCTATTGCGTCTGACGAGAAAATAGTCGATCTGCGTCTTATGTTGGCCACTTTTGTAAGTGAATTAATGGCCATCCTTTTTTTTGAAACCACGTATTGGATACCACTTGATCAAACGCGGAAGCAAATTATAGGAGCGTGTTACCTTCTGTGTTTCTCTCTCCGAATCCCTGATCTCCCTCCCTCTCATCACTTCCATTCGTTCTTCCCACATGTTCATTAAAATCACCTCTAATGTAGACCACTTCGTTCGTGTCCTCCCAAAATTTGGGAGGACACAAATTGTAAAACTGTCGTCACAACCAACCTGTGGTGCATAAGTACTTACAACCTTCAATAACATGTCTTCAACATGATCTTCACTGCAATTAGTCTGTCATTTACCCTTTTCACCTCCATCACCTTTTCTTTCAGGTTAGCCTATAATACCAGACCTACGCCATTCTTTATGCCATCCCCTCCACAGTAATAAAATGTATAGTTATCCCTCTCCAATCTCTCTCGCATTCGCACCCTCCTATTTCGTTTCCTGCAAACATTCCACATTTACTGGTCTTTTTTTAGAACCTTTGCTAACTCAGGTGCTCTTCCCGTCATCGTACCTACATTCCAACTTGCATACATCAACACTAACTCAGTGTCCCGGGATGGTGCAACAACCCTTGTCCACTTCCTACAGAAGCCGGGTGCTGCTCCTGCCTGCGCGTCGCCTGTGGGGACGCCCTAACCCTGTCGCGCATCTCATTTAAACTTTTTATACTGCAAAGGGTTTTAGGTTTTACGGTCGGCCGCCTGCCTGACCCCAACCCTCTTTGGGAATGCTGTTGTTGGTGGTTTTCCTCCACCGTTTAGGTGCCCCACCAACTTAAGGCACAATAGAAAGATTTGTTTTCTTAAGGTCCTTCTGTACTTATAGATTGACTTGGAAATTTACTCTAAGTAGTTACTACCGAGCGACCGAGCGAGACTAGAAATTTCGAACCCACATTTTCTAGATTTCTTCAGTCCCACGTCTTACGCACTGCGCTGGCATGACGCTCATGTTAACCTGTGCGAAATTAGCGACCGTATTCTGCGTCGAACAATGCGAAAGAAAAACGCATGAAAACACCCGTTTTCCCAAACATCAGACTAATCTAGATCGATTTATCGCCCCCGACAACCTCACATACTAAATTTTAGAATAATCTAATCGTTAGAGCCGTGTCTGATGATCATAATAAATTAGGTATTATATACCTATATATAATATACGTAAAAGAATTGCCCGCTTAAATTTAAGGTATAAGGTCCACTTTCGCACATTAGCTAATCTGGATTTGTTGAAGGCCTATTATCTGAGTTGAAAGCCCACTTGCGCCAGTCCGAATCAGCTAATCCAAACTGGTACAAGTGGACCTTCCGGATTAACTAATCCAGACTTGTGCAAGTGGGCCTTTGACTCAGATAATACTTAGGCCTTGAAAAAGTCCAGAATAGCTAATCCGGACGTCCGCAAGTGGGCCTAAGATACACAGAAGGACCATAAGTAGGAACGGACTGGATAAATTAACCGACTATAACATAGATCTCACTTACTTTTTACGGTAAAAAATTGAGTTGTATTTTTTTACAAGTTATGTTTTTGATGGCATAAATCTAAGACAATTTAGGAAGGCTCACATTAATTAATACCTAAAAGAAATCAAACCTATCAATGCAATGCTGCAACCTAGATACACGAGTATAGATAGGTTGTTGTTTATGAATGTTTACTGTAGCAGCAACCACGCTGTATAAAAATAAATAGGTATGTAATCGTACGGTATATTACACGTAGGTAAGTACCTATAATACAATGCTATAGTTAGGTGCTGCTCTACCAGTCTATAGAATGTAGATACATGTAGGTATCTATATAGGCGTATACAGAAAATTGCTATTATCCGACCATGGCAAAACGGCGCATGTCGGTAAACATTCTTATGATCGTAACCTACATCTCGAATACAAGCGTTTAGTTGCTTTTCGTGCGAACCCCGACGACGAAATCATTCCATCCAGCCGTCGAAGCCGTGTTCTCGGGGGTTTGGGATTGTGATTTTGTATAAATCTCTAAAGTTATGTGCCAACAACAACTATACAAAACAAAGGTATGTATACCTTATCAATACTTTTTAGAAAATAGCCTTTGAAAAGGTTGTCCATCCTTTTGAGCATTTATGGCATCGCTTTCTCAGGCAAATCTTTTGTCTCGCTCTAATAAATTGAACGTCAGCAACATGCTTCATTTTCTGTCTCTCTCCCTCTTAGTAATATAACACCGTTGTGCTCGGTCGTGTCACGTAAGAGTTTTTTGTATTTTTGCTAACAAAATAGATGATTTTCGTAATTTTTTTATGTTACACTTGTTTCTTAAGTGTTTTTACCCTTGTTACAACAAATAGTTTCGGAAATATCAGCTTCATTTCTGTGATATGGGTCGTGCTAACTTTCACTCTAGATATAGATAGATACTGTGGATGGTATAGATATTTATGTACGACTCTGTAGATTTCATCGAGTCGTCGAGACTCAAGGCCGAAATACACAAATACATAGGTAGGTAGTTACCTACCTGATGTAAGAAAAGAATATTGGTTTTAATAGAAATGTGAAAACTGTGGAATCGTGTCTTGTCGTCTTGCTTGGTCGCTGTGCTGTGAACGCAGTTTATGTACCTACTTGTGTAGGTATTGCGACGTTCATCGAATGGCGTACGGAGGAATCGCAGCCCCAGCCTGATTTCCATCTTATTTAAAAATGCTTATTAAGTGTTCTTATCGCATCGACGAGGCGGCGCAAATAATTTCATGATGAGCTGGTGATCTATCTATGTATGATATAGTCCTTGAGATAACCTCAAAAACAAAGTAAAATAATTTGTTTCATTTTATTTGGTGGATTGGGTGTGCTCAGTGTTAAAAAAACTAGTGAATATGATTGTGTTGTGATTAGTTTCGTCGATTTGTGATACGGTTAATGCAACGGGATTTCTTTGTCCCTGCAGATAATCTAAAACGTACGAGCTGACTGCATAGCTGCAAAGGATCTGCCGAGCCCGCTTTATCTGTGATATACAGCTCAGCCTCTCGTCCGTCCTATAAGGTGAGTTTTATGTGCTCTACTACTACATATTTATTGGTTTCCAACTGGATGTCTAGACCTAGATAATTGGTCTGATCATAAACACACCCATTTTATGTCACCATTATTGACCTATTTGTAAGTTAAGTAGTATTTACGTATTTTATTTGTTTCTTCTACCCAATTATCATTATTAGCACATTAATCAGTGTTAAAATTCATGATAGTGTATCATACATTACTTTGTTATTCAATATTAAAATCATTTTTTACTCCAATCAATTTTCTGTGGAGTACCTTTTCTCTTCCAATATCAAAAAGTATATTTTATTTGGTTTAAAATTAATTTATTAGCAGGTAACCTCTCAATATGCAAACAATATTTTACCAAAAAATAATTTCTATATAAATTCAATCTCACTGGGGGGAGGGAGACTTTGGACATTGAGAGGTTAATTAATAAAACCCAAGGTTGCAGTATCAAAAATGATTGTTTTAAAATTATGAATGGCCAGCCCAGACCGGTAACTGCGAGAAGTTTGGGGGAGGCCTTTGCCCAGCAGTGGGACAATAACTGCTAAGTAAAATAAAAATTGTTTCAACAATCACCAAATTATCTAGCCCCAAACTAAGTGTCAGCTTGTGCTATGGTGACTAGGATAACAGAAAGAAATACTTATGTATATTTGTAAACATCCATGACTTAGGTACAAATGCTCCTGCTCAATGTAAATGCATCTTACTTTTATAATAGGTACCTACAACATATGATTCTGCACATATTGTTTCCTAAATGTGTCATTCTTGCTTGCTTCAACAATTTTTTATTAACCATAATTATTAACTGTAAGATGTCATTCAGTCATAATTAATGTCATTTTTCACATAATTATTACAATTCACGTTTGCAAAGACCACACTTATGGTATTATGGTCCAAGCTAAAGTATAGGGTAGAAACTTAACCTTGTGGCGCCCACGCGCCTTTTAATAAACCAAAATAAACATGGCGACTCCAGCCCAGAACTTTTTTCAAAATACTTTTAATTACCGCCCACGCGCCTTTTAGAAGTCCATATTATAAATCTCTGTATATTTTTTTGAATTTTCGAGGGTTAAAGAAAAAAAAATGTTTAATTTCTGAACGAAATATTAGAGCACAGTTTCTGGTATGCTACCATTGGCTGTGACAGTCGACAGACGTCCTTTTTAAGAAAATGGTCGGCGGTATGGCTGCCTCACCAAGACGTGGTAACTAAATCGTATTTTTTTATTATAATCCGTGACTGTCAAGTATATTTTTATGCAAAAAGTTGGTCTTTAATGGGTATCACTTAGGTGGAGTCTATGATTTCGCTTTTTAAGAGACAAAATTCTGCAAACTCTTGGATTGAAATAATATGACCTTTGTGAAGTCCTTTGGGTTGAAGTTAGTATAAAAAAAAATCTTTGATAATTGTTTTGCTTATCACATTGTGTGTGATTTTTGAAATATTTGGAATATAACCTACTTAAATAACGCTACTTACCTTTGACGAATAATTGAATATAATTTACACTAATAGCTATTCATCGCCAGTCTGTGTAAACTTATCTAGCAATGTTCTAACTCAGTATTTTAAGCCTGGTTCAGAGTATCATTCTAGATTTTATGATTTTTGATTAAGAATATAAATAAATATTTTTGGCGATAAGAATTATTATGAAAAAGAAAAGATATGCGATAGTAAAAATTTAATATTTCATTACTATAAGATTAAAACCTAAAACTTGTAAAAGGAGACTTATAAGAAAAAATCCTGTAAGAGAGATAAATTAATGGATGTCATTTAATTAAAAAAATAATTGAATTAAACACATAAATCTGACAAATTTGGCATTCACATCACTTACCAATTCCTCTTTAGTCTAGTAACTGTGGCCCAATGGTCTTTGTACAGTACAAAAGATAGATAAATAGTTGAAATTGAAAAAATATGCTAATATAATCATTACTATACCCTGAAAGTTTCACATCAATCTGGTAACTCTAACATATACAATTTACAACTCCAAACCTTGGGCGTTTAAGACTACAACAATTATGTCCTATAAGAAGGACAGTCGGGCCATCTTCAAGGAAGAGTCAAAAACTTTCTGGGCGCCACGAGGTTAATCAGATCATTTATTCAATACTTTAAAAAGTAATGATCATGAATACAAAGAGTCAACCAAACAAAGTTAGTGGTGTGGCAAAACAGGACTTTTCCCACTGCACTTTCCCAATACTAAAATTACTGTACAGCTAGGACTACAGCTTGACAACCATCTCCAATCCAATGTCTATAATCCTTAGGAGAGTTCTGAAAGTGATTTGTTGTTCTAGGGCTGGGCCACTCGGGGCTAGCAGGCGAGTCCGCAGCAGCTTCCAGCAGCGATCTCACCCTGCCCTCTGCCACAGAGGCATTAAAACACTGCTACCTGCTTTATTGACTGCATCACTACGAACCATTGTTACTTAGTCTATAATTGAAACAATATGCAATCTGTGAACATAAGTATAATACTAGATGGATATTGTAGAAAATTATTCTATTTATAAATAATTGTCTGATGTCTAATGTTTCTGTAATATTATGTGTTCCATGTCTAATTAAGGATAATTGTTACTCCAATATTGATACTGTTACCGAACCAATGCAATGTAATAACTCCACCTCGACATTGGTGGGAAACACAAATAAATTTGGTGCTTTTGAGCGAGTCTATAGGAAGAATGAAAGTCAGCGAGTTAGTGTAAAAATGGTAGATAATAATATTTATAATGTAGAGTTTGTTGATAGTATCCAACAAAACCAAATGATTGGCGATACGCCTAACTACTGCATTCCTTTAAAGATTAACGCCATAACAGTCCAGGGTATCTCATACAGTGACCCATATTTCAGTAGCTTTAACTTAAAGTATAAGATGGCGTTTCGAGCGCCAGAGTATATGAACAAGTCTGATTACGCTTTTAAATCCTCAGTTTGTATTATACGTGATGAGCCTTGCAAGACGCAACTAATAAACGAAAAGTCTGCTCGTGATATGATATGCAAAACGAAAACTCGAATGATAACCGATTACGACAAGTCTGCAAGAACATACCATGACAATAATGGAGTTGGTATTGGGGCCGAATGCTCCGAGTCAGCTTTGAAAGTATTCGCGAATGGTGATCTCACATTGGACGGGATGTTGGAACTCAGTAGACACGAAGACGAGAGGGTGAAGAGCTCGGGGGCCGAAGTGGACAGTTGGGGCGTGTCGCGCCGCCTGCGGCTCTGCGGCGGGGGCGAGAGCTCCTTGAACGCCGCGTCCGGCTGGGGCAGCCCGCCTGCTTCGAACAACAACGGTAATCATTGTCTTTGATACCTTCTTAGGGCCCCCGTTTCGGTAATTAGCATCAACCTTTGACACTAACATTTAAAAATCTTTAGAAACTTTTTTTTTGTCAAGGCGCATGTCATATGACTTAGAAATTGTTCTAAAATTATCTTTGAGATGTCCAACTAAAATAAAACAGTCTTAAAAATAATGTTTATGACCCGATGTAAAAACTACAAGATGTTTTTATTTCTTTTTATTAGATAACCTATTGATTTGGAAGGAGATTAGTAACATTTTGTTTATTTTTTTTGTCGATAGCTGGGAATTGGGGCGGCAACTCCAGTGGCCAAACTAATAGTGGATCTAACAATACTCAACAATGGAATAATACGGCTCAGCGGCCGCCTACTTCTCAAGCTGACAGTAAGTTCCTAAATATAACGATTAAGCTATCTTAGTCACAATTAGAAAACTTGGTAGTAGTTACAAACGAACAAAATAAATCGCGAAGTAATCCGTTAAATTGTGTTTTAATGAGTTCAACAATTCGCGTAAACGTTAGAAACAAATATGATATCCATTTATATTTTGCGTGTTGTATAGGTGTTTTATGGTGATAGGATTGTTTCTTGCAGTGAACAGCAACAAAACAAATGGCAATCAGATACCGCCTACAAGCGCCGCATCAGGCCAGAACTGGCAGAGCTCTCCGCCAAACATGCCAAATTCACAGTCAAACAACAATGGTGCGCCTGCAAGCAATGGTAAGATTCATTAATCATAGTATAACATCTAATTTGTCTAGTTAACATCACATTGAGCAATGTTGTGAAACTGCTATCTTGTAATTACTAGGCACGAGCAATTCGGGAAATGGGAACGGAGCAGCGAATCCTTCCAATCCGGCTGCGAATTCTAACGGGCCTACTGCTGGGAATGGAAACGGGAATAACGTCAACAGCACGTCTTCTGCCAAAATCGAGATCAATTCAATGAGGGAGGCTCTGTTCAGCCAAGATGGTTGGGGTGGTGTGAGTATACATCTTTGACATATGACACAATTATCGAACGTCCTTTCAGGGTGTTTTAAATCTTGTGATTTCTAATTTTGACATTATTTTATAGCAACACGTCAACCAAGACACCAACTGGGACGTGCCCGGAACACCCGAGCCGGGCGCGAAGGTGGAACCGACCGCTGGAGGACCACCGCCGTGGAAGCCGAGCATTAATAACGGCGCTTTCCTCGGAACCGATCTGTGGGAGGCCAACCTAAGGAACGGCGGTCAGCCACCGCCGCAGCCGGTGGCCAAGACGCCCTGGGGCCACACTCCGACGACGAACATCGGCGGCACTTGGGGAGAGGACGACGACGCCGCGGACTCTGCCAACGTGTGGACCGGCCCGCCGCCGCCGCAGCAGTGGCCTGCGGGACCGCCGCAACACGCACAGCAGTGGGCGGTGCCGAAGAAAGACGATTGGAACGCCTGGGGCGAACCCCCACGCGGGGGCGATCCGCGACTTGACCCGCACAGTCGGTCGGCCGACCCGCGGCAACAGCCCGCCGACCCCCGCCACGACCTGCGCGGGGGGATCTCCGGCAGGCTCAACGGCGACATGTGGAACCAGCACCACCAGCACACCGGCCCCAACAAGATGATGCCCGCCGGCGGCGTCAACCAGTGGGGCGCGCAGGTAAAGTACAACTGTTTTCGAGTAGCAAATGTTAATCCGAAATCGGCAATGCGGTTTCTTTCTGTATTTTTAGGGTTCCGTAACTTCATAACTCTTATACACTTTGTTTTCCATCTCTGTCTGCCGAGACCCTTTTACTCAGGAGCGCGTAAAAGTATCAAGTTGAAATTATCATCAAATAGGTAACTTATGTTTACAGGCCTTTGTAGTAGTATAAAACCAGGTTTCTAAGACAACGCAATCCAAACAGCTAACAATATGGTCTTGTGCCTTATTTCCTTACATTTCGCAGGGGAATCAATACCTAAAGGAAACTTTCCCATAGACCTAGAATTTGGCAAGTAAAAACAAAAAAAAATCTTAAAACTGCAAATTGACATCGTAGACAAAACCTTTGAAACCTCTGTGCGCGAGTCCGACTCGCAATTGCCCTGTTTTTTTGTGATTGAACGTAAGCGTCAATCGGCAGGGTCCAAAGGAAACGATCAAAGCGACCGGCTGGGAGGAGCCATCGCCTCCGGCGGCTCGCCGCGCGGCAGGCGGTTTCGACGACGGCACGTCTCTCTGGGCGCAGCGCGGCATGGCGGGCATGGCACGAGGCGCCGCTCAAGGCCCCCCAGCCCCTCAACGAATCCCCCCCACTCCTACCAAACCCGACGCGGTATGGGGTGCTCACGGCCAACGCAACGGCTCGTGGGAAGAACCCCACGCGCCGGCGTGGCCCGATCGCGAAGGCTCTGCCTGGCCCGATCCGTCTGGCCCTGCACTCTGGCCGGTGCCTAAGCCGAAGCCTGCCGGACCCGGGGGCGGTTGGCCCGATGACATTGGTGAATGGGGCGGTCCTAAGCCCCCGCAGGCTGGGCCACTCGGCAAACAGCTGCCGAAGGAGATGATCTGGAACAGCAAGCAGTTCAGGTTGGTAACATAACCTGTACCATCATAAGTTCGACCTTGGGCAGGGATGGCGAACCTTTATTGAAAGATGCGGTATATTTTACAAAAAAATATGGAAATAGCGTACTGTTTAATCTATTATCTATCTATTCTGTAGCCAGACTAGTCTATCCTTTTAGATAGACGAAAATACCTTAAAAACTAGGTATTACTGATGTACTAATTCAAGATTTAATGTAAACACTGTCAAATGTGATATTTTTTACTGATCAAGTCTACACTTTAGCGTGCCAAGAATTTTCTTAGGCGTGTCACAGTTTCGCCATCTCTATTCTGCTCCAAAAATGCTCATATCGATTTCGGACGTACCTAAATTTCAATATGTCCCCTCTAGGTTCTTAGTAGAGATGGGTTTCAAGAAGGAGGAGGCCGAGGCGGCTCTCCGCAGCCGCGATATGAACGCAGAGGAAGCTTTCGAGCTTCTCTCCAATGGCGCCCGCGACGGGTGGCGGCGAGATGACCAGTTCCACCACCAACCCTTCCAGCCACCACCAAACGTGCCGGCAGTGTCGCCCGCCGTCGCTCAGAAGCTGCTGAACCAACCGCCACCGCCGACCGTTCAGCATCACCACTCGTACAATCCTAACAGGTAGTTAAATCTATAATTTAGAGAGTCTTTTTCATTCTTCTCTATTCCATTTGTTTGACCGCCCGGTACGACATGACAGCTAACTTTTCCTATATTTTTGGTCCAAAAATTAATTACAAATTGGTATTACATATAATATTCATATTCATTCTTATCCTGTAAAAAAGTCACGGCACCTGACTTTTCCTTTATTCTGTCCATTAATTTAAAAAAGTTTGGTAATTAATTACAACATTAATTTTCATCTAATAGGAAGTGTTACGAGAAAGAAAATATGAAATATGACGTAAGGTTTATTGTTTTTGTTTACTTTCAGTCCATTAAAACGAGCCTTACATACAAGAATGACATAATGTTATGTTATTCAACAATAAAATCATGACTTAATGGCTAAGAAATCATCTTATTCATTATAGTTTTAGTGTCCTCCACGATATTTATGAGGTCATTCAAATTATGGATCAATATCTGTCGCAAAGTAACTGTCACAAACGTAACAAACAAATATCTATTATTTTCTGTTTGTTAGGAACGACTGTATTTCACAATCGCACCTATCAGTTTTCACTGAGGTCGTCAATAATTGTGTTTGCTGCAAATGCAGTAGATCCATTGCATTCTATTTATTGACTTACTGAAATCGAAAGTCGCGTCTACATGGACGCCATCTTGGCGCGTTACCACAGAGTAACTAATGCACAGAGTAAGCCAAGGCATTAATGTTTTATGTGTTTAAAATATGTAATTTAATATTGTAAATGCGACAGGTGATTTTATAACAATACAGCATTGTATTGGAAAATATTTTGTCCCTCATACAAATTCATATTGAGGTGATTGGCCGCGAGAGCAATGCACAAGGACAAACTGAAATTTATTTAATGGTTAATAATTTTCGATATTCATTGCGTGAAATAAAAACATACAGAAAAGCGCCGTCGAACCCGAACCCTAGTAGTGTCACACAGCTAAATATAATACAGTTATGTTCTTAATAATCTCCGCAAATAATTGGTGGTACGAAGTATACGCGGACGCCTACTCCTCAACGTTCTAGCTAGGAGCTAAAGATATTAAATATCTTGCCGCTTGGGGGCTCTATTCTGAAAGAATAATATTTTCAGATATTTTAATACTCTCACTCGCACCCAAATAACAGTGATCAATTTAGTCGAAAATACGGTCATTATCTGTCTCTATTACACCCAATGAATGATAGCGTTTTTATCATTCAGCCTTTGGGGCTTGATAGGATTTTGACGTTCTGTCTTTGTCAAATTTGGCTACAAGAGAGTAAAAGGGGAAATATTGACATCTTCGACATTTAATGACTGTAAGAGCTCATTCATTATGATCCAGTTCTGATGTCACGTTTGTCCGCAGTGGCACCGGCAACAGCGGCCAGCCAAGCACGGCCCAACTGCGCATGCTCGTGCAACAGATCCAGATGGCGGTCTCCGCCGGGTACCTCAATCACCAGATCCTGAATCAGCCGTTGGCCCCTCAGACGCTTGTACTCCTGAATCAGCTGTTGCAACAGGTAAAAGGTTTTATAATTGTTCAAACTGGATCAATTAATATGCATATTGGTTCCTAGAAATTAAAATAAAATTGCTAACTCTATGGACACTTCTAAACTTGCACTAAAAGATCTCTCTTTAATATCTGAATGAATAACATCTAGAGATCTAAATAAAAAAGTTTTAGAGTTGCCTTCATTAGCTTTTAATAAAAAAGACTTAAGTTTTGTTTAATTTTATACATTTTATGTTAACGTTTTACTACGCGCTAACGTTCGTTATCTAAATGTATTATGCCTATGAAAAGAAATACAGAAAAACCAGAATACAAAAAATATCTTTCTAGAGTTTACCAGACAAACACCTCCCTAATTTATTCGTTTTGCCCCATTAGTCTCACAAAACTGGTAACGCGTAATGAAATTCAAATACACTCGCTATTCAATTATACTGTAAATTATACCAACAGGTTTGTACTTGTATCTCTTTAACTTTTTCTAGATCAAAGTGCTGCAGCAGCTAGTTCAGCAACACTCGCTCGCTTTATCCAAGGGCAACTCGACACTGGCGCTCCAATGCTCTGTGCAGATAACTAAGGCTAAACAGCAAATTACCGCCTTACAGGTAAGCTTATTTGAACAATAATACAATGGACTGGATTACAATGTCTAATGCCCTGTCTAAGGTTTAATTTAAGTTCAGTCTCTTTCTCTGCTAAACAAACGAAAAGAGACAGACTACAATAATTTAGAAACGTCAAATACCCTGTCTAAGATTAAAATTAAGTTCAGTCTCTCTCTTTCTCAGCTTAACAAACTAAAAGGGAAAGACTACAATAATTTTGAAACGTCAAATTAAATAATGAGTTTTCATACGTATTTTTACAAGGTTTTGCGAGTTTTCTTATAACTTTAATCGTCATCAAATGACATCTCTACTAAATTGTCTCTTTTCGTTTGTTTGACAGAGAACGAAGCAGACTGATCTTAAATATAATCTTAGTCAGGGCACATTGGAATCGGGCCCAATATCTATCACAGGAAATAATAATAAAACAAAAACAGTAACTTCAAAGGAGTAAGTTGCATAGTAATAATAATAAAAGTTGAACCAAATTATTTATACCAAGGACGTCAATGTTGATAGGAAATAACAAGCAGCGGAATTTTGGGTTGAAACAGGTTTTCGCTCAAGGAATAATATTTATTATTTGTGTTGATGACTTAAAAGTCACCTTCCAATTTCTGATAATAAGAAAAAGCACTGTTCAATTTGACATAAACGTGTTCATTCCTGCGACATTTTATCGATCGCCGACTGCAGAGGCTCGTATCAGTTTTTACACTATCCTATTTGTAGCATCCTAATTAGTATCCAACTTAGGATCCTGATTAGGAAGGTAGGTTCCTCCTAACTAGGAAGGTAGCAACTAATCGGATCCTAAGTAAGCTACGATACGAGATCGTAATGGTTCCTACCTTCCAAGGTAACCAAGTTAGGATGCAACAAATATAATGTTGTAATAAGTACTTTACTTCGAACGACGTTATAGTCCAACCGCCTGAGTCCTCGTGCGGGTAGACGAGAACGGTGACGGCGAGCGGTGCGGGATTCGATTTCATTAGGGGATTTGAATTTTAGAACCAATGCGAGGCGCAGTAGGGTCGCCCATGAACTTGTTCGAACTATAGTCTGCTGGATGTCTAAGGCCTCAGAGCTATAGCGCCACTGGATTCTTGGCCTATTTCTTAATAATTTGTTAATTTTCTCCTCAGAACCAAATCGCGAACCAGCAAGCGCTGTACATGAAGCAGCAGACTGGCGGCGATCTGTTCAAACCCAGCCACGATCCGCTCGCTCAATTGCAGAACAACTTCAGCGAAATGGGCATCTCCAAGGACACGCAAGCGGTACGTACTGTTATAATAAGCTCGAAGCGTGACACACTTTCTTACGTCGCCATATTCTGCTAATGGTTGTTAGGATACTGGTATTGTAGAATCATCATCATCCGAGCATTGTTTCGGCTGCATCCTTTCGGAGCCCGGGGTCCGCTTTCTTACTGTTAGGCGCCTTGCAGACGGCGGGGCGGGGCGGGCCGGACCGGTCTATTTCATCGCAAACGATAGCGCAAAGGGAATCTTATACTAGCAACGCACATGAAGGGCAAAAAGACCGCGCCGCAGGTGCGCGCCGGGCACTCAAGGGCTTTGTGTTCGCGGTGAGGGCAGTCGCAGGGATCGACGGGCAGACGCGGTCTTTATTACTTCGCGGTCAAAAAGACCGGCCCGCCCCGCCGTCTGCAAAACGCCTTATTCGCCTCCACTTCGGACGGTCTTCTGCATCCTTACTGGTATTGTAGAGTTCTGGTATAAAGTGGGAGTCGGTGAGGATAAGAAGACTATATAGTTTGACGTCGCGCAGTTTTTGTCATTTGCCCATCGAAATCTTTTGTATGCACACCATGGCTTAGATATCTGAAAGTAGGCCTCCAGGGTACAGATAAATAAACTTATAGGCTAGAATTGCATTTTTACATTGGACTACTGTAATCACAGGCACATATTTTCAACTAACTTAGATAACATTGATGTTTACACGGCGCGTATTTTTGCGTATTGTCTCGTCGCATGAAAACAATGATACATTAACTCTGAACAATGGAATAAAATGCACGATATCGACTGGCATAGGATTAGGGGAACCAAGCATTGACGTTAACAGGTCATGCAGTGTATTTAATAATTTAAAAACAAGCGATAAATGCACAAAGAACAAAAAATTTCTGAGTCCTAAACATTCCTTTTATTACTAAGTTCATGTAAAAGACAAATACTAATTTTTATTAGGGTTTAAAAATCTTTTAGTGACGGCGATTGAAAGACAACGGTATATAGTTTATACGGTTTGATGGTGAAGATGTATAATACTATAAAATAATTTCGTGCGAAAAGAAATATAGGCTGAAATAATACAAAAAAATAGTACAACAGTATCATCGCAGTAGATCGAGTACCCACTTATCGATTAGTAGAGCTTCGATACCTAACTAGCAACAAGAGACATACCTTATTAATTGTCGTGCTTGAAGAGATCACCTCCAAAATGAAGATGGAGGATATCCACTTAAGGCTACTATTTTGCCAGGCCTACGGTGTAGGCAACTAGCAGTCGCAAGAAAAGGGGAGTCTCATCTTTTTCCCTTTTACCAGGCGTACGGTGCAGGCAACCAGCAGTCGCGACTGAACCAATGGAAGCTGCCTTCACTGGATAAAGACGGCGAGGGTTCCGAGTTCAGCCGGGCCCCAGGCACCGCTAAGTCCACCACCAGTCCTCAGCTCAATCAGCTTGGACTGCAGCCTGACTCGTAAGTAGACGTAACTCAGATTTTATAAAAAAAAAAACAATAAATTGTAATAATTTTTTGCTTAAAGACCCAACAAGAAGCATTGTTTTGACTCAGCTCCTTGCTATATGCTATCTTTTGGTTTTAAGGACTATCTTAATCTTTTACGGCCTCTAGACAAGATGCAATCTATTCTAAAGAGAAGTTCGCTATCGATAACAAACTGTATGAAACTGGCATTGTGCCATCAAAACATCACGTGACTACATATTTTGTCATTTCGTTGGCGATAACGAAGTTCGCTGTAGGGTGTCTAAGTGCCTCTTCGCCTATGTGTTTTAAGTAAAATTGCAAAAAATATGTATAATGTGTCCAATAAAATGGTATTATGAAAAGAATTCTTGGACTTCTGACGATTCGCTAGAGTGATCTGTCAACATTAAAAAAAAAAAAAAGAATATACCTAATACTAAAGCCACTTAAGCTTTCATGTTTCTTGAACTGTATTGGTTTGTTTTGGTAGTTTTGTTTATCTGCTTGGAGCGCACTTTTGATTACAGATAACCTCAGTAGTATTGGAGTGGAGACTATATCAAATTATATTATACATCTAGTTGGGAAAGTCCCCAAAAGGTCAAGAATATCAGTACATAGTTTATTATCATACATGTGATTATTATATTATTATTCTCATTATTTATCTCTTAGATCTATCACTAGCTGCAATAAAGTTTAAATCGGGATCGCCAATTGATAGAAACGTGAAAGGAAGTCTGTGCCGATTCAGAGTATTCATACATGTCGTGACCTATGTTACGTGTATGCGTATATCTATGCTAGCACCTACTTCTCTAAAATAACTTTTTTTATCGCCAAAAAGTTATTTCCAACTTTTAGTGCGTTTTTAGTTGTTTTTTTGTACGAAAGTAAATATTGACCGTATTAAAGTGGGACTCGAACACATTTGCTATCTGAGCGAATCCTCCTCGAACCGAGCTATCGAGGACGACGCATTTTTGTATTTGTAAGTGCTTGCTGCTTCAGTGAGCCGCTCTACCTACTGGGAACTATAAGGTTACTTTTCAGTCAGGTGCCAAAGTTTCAAGATGGACTGATGAATCATGTAACCATTGATCTATGCAAAGAAATTATTTTCCACATTTAATCCCAGCAAGGCCCATTCAATATTCACACCTACCGACCTATAGTTAGGGAAACCCTGCTGATACCAATATTTTACTCCCAATTTCCCCCACCAGCACATGGGGCGTAGGCCGCGGGTCCGAAGGCTGGGGCGACTCGGGCGCAGACGTGGCGGACGGCAAGGACGCTTGGCCTGCCCACCCCTCGCACCAGCCCGTGTACGACCTAGTTCCTGAGTTCGAGCCTGGCAAGCCTTGGAAGGTTAGCTTGAATAATTATACAAATATCTTAATTCATAAACAGGTGATTTTTACATTTCTATGTAAAAATCGCTATCGAGAATTTCTTATAAGTAAATAAATACTAGTGGTAGAATATCCCCGCTCTCCATACTAATTTAACAATAATTGGCAGGTTTGGACAAGAGTAATAATAATATAATATAAATTAATAGCAGTATACAATCAGGGCCCTATTTCACCAAACGTGACAGGCGCGACAATTGTCACAAAACATTTTTAAAGCTATTTCATTCATTGCATATTCTACAGTGTTTTTACCAATTTTATATTTTCCTTTAAATATAAAATTACTGATTTTAATCAAAATATTTATCTATTCTTATGAGATCCCGTCCAAATTGCTATTACAGCCGTACCTTTTGTTTGCACGGCGAAAACACT
This sequence comes from Pyrausta nigrata, assembly GCA_949316185.1. Lineage (NCBI taxonomy): Eukaryota > Metazoa > Arthropoda > Insecta > Lepidoptera > Crambidae > Pyrausta > Pyrausta nigrata. The sequence continues at coordinate 5,784,169 of OX438943.1, forward strand.
ACAATTGTCACGCAAAACAGACTCAGCTCCGACCTCATGTCAGTAATTCCCGACAATTCTACAAATATGTCGAGTTGTAAATAATATTCCTGTTTCACAACTGTACTGATACTGACAATTGTCACATAAATGCTAGGAATATTTACAATTTTTAGCCGACATATGTCACTGAAAATTCTCGGCTTGGTGAAATAGGGCCCTGATTTATTAACAAAAATAAAGTGTTGTATTTGTGGATTAAATTATTTTTTTAAATAATAAAATAATACAGTGACTTTTGTATCAGTATCCAATTTTTTTCCAGACGTTAGGTATCGTTTATAGATGCTATTTTTGAAAAAAAAAGGTTTAATTAAAAAAAGAAAAACAATCCAATTATGAAATTATAGCGTGTTGACCCGTACCCACGTATGAATAAGACGAATGCGGGGCGTAGGCATTGACGCGGGGTTGCTATTATTATGATTACCTTGTGCGGGCGGCAACGCGCAACGCTTTGAGTCCTATCAACCGTTTGAGCGATTTTTCGAACGGTTTCTAGATGCTTTATCTGATATTTTTGTACTGAACGATACCAAAATTAAAAATACATGTTTTGTCTTTTGCGTCAAAGATTATTTTATTCATATTTGAATACTTATACAAGAATCACCCTGTTTATTGTTTCAACAATCATGCCAATTACCTAGTCCCAAACTAAGCGTGAACTTATGCTATGGCGATCCTAGTCGCCATAGCACAAGTTGGAAATAATAAATGGAAAGCATTAATTAATTTTCAACATCACAAACAGAACAAAATTACAAAAGAAGTTACACATACATATTACACAATACAATAAGAAAATAAAAACAACAAAAAACATAAATGCTGGGTCTTCTGCTACAAAAATAACAAAACATGTTTCTTAAACACTTTAAGTGTAAAAATTACCTCCTAAAGTTTGTACAGTTGTCCTGGATAGAGTCGCGTTCGATGCCCAAGTAAAACTGTTCTTTTCATGTATGTTTGAAACACTTTATTTTACGTACATAAAACTATGCATACATGTTTATTGATGTTTTTGATTTGTGTTGTTCTAACATGCATTATCAAAAAGTTCACAAAGATATCAAAGAAGTGATAAATTTGCTGATAGCGCACATTCTTTTTCGGTAAACACTTGTTTGTGTGTCATCGTCGTATCACTTACTTGTTTGTCTAGTGCGGTCACGTGAATGTAACAGAAACCAACTTTGATCACGTGCTAACCTAATCAGCAAATCTTGAAAAATCAACTCTTCAAAAAGTTTTCATCGATAGAATGAAGAAAACTACTGATACTCGTCTTCATAAACGAGTTATGATTTCACTACTGGACAACTCTACTGTAAAAGAAAATTTTATTGTTCAGTATAGGACTAAAGTGAACAATAAAGTTAACTTTTTACGTACGACAAGTTTAAGCCCGACCTTCCTGCGGAGCGAAAGTCGTGCGGGGTACGTGAGTCTTGCTAGATGTCAGTGGGAACGTGTGGTGTATCGGAGCAGGGGATTTCCTATGACAGTGACATGCGATTGGCGCTTCCTTGCCGCACGTGTTTCGCTTCGCAGGAGGGTAATAGCGACTGGCCTCGGTTTCGTACGGGTGCAATTTAAAAAGAAAAATAAAATCGATCAACAAATCCAAATCGCTCAGAAATAATGTAACATTCTTATGGTGAAAGATTTTATGCAATCGGTCTAGTAGATTTTGAGTTTATTGATTATGATTATACCAAAATGTAAATCTTTCCCTATTTATACTATTAGCGATTTGCCACCCAAACCAGCGTTTCGAATAAACCAACCAGTCTCAGAGTTCTCACTCCAGATGACGATGTCCGTATTTTCGAGTCTAGCCTTAACCATCACGCTCGTTCGCGCTCTCATGTTGGTATGAGTTACAGGGACAACAATTTCGAAAATACTGACATTGTGTGCGTCGGCGATAATCCGACATACTGTCGGTCGTCTGTGAGAGCTCCTTCCAAACATAACTCGATCTCGTTTAGGGTAACCAGATGAAGAACGTAGAAGACGACCCCGCCATGACGCCCGGCTCCGTGGTCCGGTCGCCGCTCTCCCTCGCCGCGATCAAGGATACCGACATGCTGGGCGGGAAGACGTCCCCCCCGGGGGGCGAGCGTTCTCTGTCCTCGTCTACTTGGAGCTACGCGCCACCCGCTACGTCTGCGTCGGCGCTCAAGCCGCCACCGGACACGTGGGCTGGCAAGCCGCGGCCAGCACCCCCCGGCTTGAACAAGCCATGGCCGCAACACCACAACGCGCAACAGAGGCCGGTGACCTCGTGGCAGGCGTCTACTTGGCTCCTGTTGAAGAACCTCACGGCTCAGGTAGGTTTTAGCGAGGATTATCATTAGGATTAGATGTAGCTTTTTTATTTTTGTGTAAAAAGGAGGTGTAAGTGTCCATTCCAAGAAATAATAACAATAACATCATGCTTATTTAAAAAAATTGACCGACTTTTATAACATTTTTGTCGATAAAAAATTACATACAACACGTGTGTAATAAAGAGTTGCGGTCTTTTAATAAATTATACTCAAAACTAACACCAGCTCAATAACCCCTGAAATGTCTTCCAGATGTTGCCTACTCTTCAATCTCGGTATTTCAGGATATAGAGATGTCTCTTCTGATTCTCGATGCCTTCAGTTTTTATTTGTCATTTCTCTAATCTAATCTACTATATCATAGTTTTTTCCCACGTGAAGAAATCGATGAATTGGTATTTAATGAATGCATGCTTTCAATTCCATATTGAAGGGCACACTCACTGCCAATTAGATAAAATATGCTTTTAATATTCTCAAGAAATAATTCCAAACAATAACAAGCTTTGCAGTTGGCAACAAGGCTTCAATGAAAAGTTTAAAACATTCGTAGCACATTTTAAATGTCAGGGATCATTGCAATAGTGTTACAAGTCTATTTTAATGATGACCTTCAGTTTTATTAGTGACCGAGGAGCGTCATAGCAATTCGTATTTCACACTACCTTTCTTTTAGGTTGCTTTGCAAATTTCAGGGTATTATTTCTTGCTTTATTTCGCGATTTTAACATTTTTGTATGAATATTGGTATACATGTTGTCAATTTCGTATTATCTTGAGTTTTGCGTACTTTGGGTTTAGATTGGTGTTAATAAACTGTCCATTTTTTTTATTCTACTTTTTGAGTTTTTTGTTGCGCTGTTTTGAAAACAGTTCACTATTTCGTGTCCCGAAGCTGGGTTTTTGACCAAGTTACAGTCACAAGCAATGAAATGTATACAAAAAAGTTTTTATGCCATTGGAATTAGGTCTCAAATCGAATGCAGATGTATATACATATTGATGCATGTGACTGTATGGGATAGTCCCGTTGGAAATAGGATGTCACTGCGCCAGTTGAGTGTAATTGTTGTAGTCCAACAAGTTCTTACGCGCCCTTCCTGCGGTCGCCAGAGTTGCGAGGGCGAAGCACACTGGAGTCGTCAGCGAGTGACGAGTGACGTTGCGGGCAAGAGGATTCCTTTGACAATCGCGTGTGATTGGCGCTCCCTTGACCCCCGCACTTCTTGCGGGTGTGTAAGGAGGGTCGCGCACGAACTTGATGGACTATACGTAATGTGTTTGTTTATTGCAGATCGACGGGTCCACTCTGAAGACCCTGTGCATCCAGCACGGGCCGCTGCAGAACTTCCATCTGTACTTGAACCAGGGCCTCGCCCTCGCCCGCTACTCGACACGCGAGGAGGCGGCTAAGGTATGTATTATTTTACATTAAAACGTTTTTTTTGCCCATAGAAATATCAATGCAAGATATTGAATTGTGCTTAGGCCTTTTATTGTTACGTTGATTGAAGATTACAAATCTAAAACTTTGAAGTGGTGGAACTATAAGTAATTGTAAATATTTTTTCATTTCAATTGCAATGAATTGGACCTATCAATTGACTAACATCTCTACGTTATCACATCATTAGAAATTGTTTATGGTTGACAAGCCGCCATTTTGGTTTACCTTTTTCAATAAATCTTTGGAGTTGATAGTTATTAAGTTCTTTTCTACGAGTACAATGTACGATAACTGAAGAAGATGGAATGAACGGGTGACTAATTCATTTAATTGCGAAATAAAGATCTAATCCGAACAGAAACAGCCCGAGTCTGTCGAATCGTAAACGAGGTAATCTAACCCTACGTATATCTTTAGGCTCAGATGGCGTTAAACAACTGCGTGCTTAGCAACACGACTATCTTCGCGGAGTCCCCCGCTGAGTCTGAAGTGCAGATGATACTGCAACACCTCGGTTCAGGCGGCGGCGGTGCGTGGCGCGGGTCCAAAGACTCGTGGGGCGGATTCCCCGGGTTGTGGCCCGAACACGACCAGCGGGCCACGCCCTCCTCGCTCAACTCATTCCTCCCGCCCGACCTGCTCGGCGGAGAGTCCATCTAAACACCCACGGTAAGGCCGCGGTTACTACACTCCGCGGACGACGGGATGCGGCGAGATGCGGTTTAGATTAGCTACCTAGCATTAAAACTTGCATGTGCACCGTTTGCGACTCGCGGGAGCTTCATGACTGTTACGAATCCGACTCCTGCTCGTCTGCAACTCTGTAAGTCCGTATTTTCGAGTACAGCCATCTCTGTTACTCTTGCCAGCGTAGCAGTGCGAGCGAGCGTCATGTCTGGATCCGAAAATACGGACATCGCTCGTCTAAACACGATATAGATCGCCATCGGCCGCGGCGAATCTCCTACCGTGTCAATTTGTTCTGGGCCGCCCGGTCCTGTGTGTCTAGTTGTAATTACGCTTTATCGTTACTTAGAACGTACCGTCCCCCGTACGGGGACAGACTAATTTTATTCGCCTAGTCAGATTGCGTCGGACGCTTCGCGTCGCGTCGGCGCGCGATGCGATGCGATGCGACGCGGTCGCGGTAGCCAACTGTCCACAATACTATTATCTACTGTGTTGTAAGTGTTCATGTAGATTATTTAGTGTACATAAGAATTATACATATACAACGGCAGACATAGATCGTATCGGGTTATATGAAGTTGTACGAAGGTCGCGGCGGGGCGAGCGGGTGAGACTCGCGCGTCCCGCCGCCGGGACTGTAGGCTCCTGTAATCTACCAAATAATCGTATTATCGGTGTAGAGTAGTTGCGTCGCGGGCTACCTCAGTCACTCGTCCCGTGGCCTTATTTTAGTCTGTATTTATTTTGTTGCGCTCGAGGGCTGTTGTTGTTTCGCCCGTCGAGCTGTTGCGTTCCGAGTTTCTTTCGTGTTCGTTTTTATTTTCTCGTTTTATCCATACTGATGTATTTTTAATTATTTATTCTGTTTTGAATTCTCACTCGTGATGAGCGTTTCGTTTTTCAGTAGTGATATTTTATTCAGCAATAAAGGTGTAAGTGCATTTCGCAGACTAACAAATGTTTACAATTAGTTTGTAATTTTTATAAAGATAACAAAAAAATGAAAATTATGAGATTCGAAGTGCATTCTTGTAGTGGTAAATTCCTTTTAAGCTGTATAGTCTGAAGTGGAAATGAGTATATACAAATATACGTTTGGAGCTCGCGGCGCCGGCGCTCGCAAGACCGTGTCGCCGCGACACGACGCGACACGACGCGACGCGACGCGAAACGACGCGACGCGTGCTCCCGTGCAATCCAGTTATCCTGTGATGTAAATTATCTTGCCTAATGTAAGGACAATCTATTTTGTTGGAGAGTATCAACGTAGAGCGAGTGCCGGCGGTCCGCCTCCGCCGTTGCTGATGTTTCCCCAAATTTTTTCCAGTATTTGTGATTCAAGTGCCACTTTATGTTTAATATATGAAACGATTATCTAGATTATACGATTAATGTAAGGGTAACCTAATATATTATTAAATTGAAAATTGTTTTATCATTTTATATTACATACATTTGTGAGAAGTGTTAAAAAGTACTATAATTGACAGTAAAATATTACACTTTTGTGTATAGGTAAGAATAAAGTTCTAACTTAAATTTAGCCATATCAATATCTATTTAATAAAAGATTTGTGGTATTTTATATAGGCTCAATTTGAACGTTATTCAAAGTGACATATGCTTTAGATATTCTGTTAATAATATACTTGTAGTCGTAGGCTCCATGTCGGTATTACATCATTGTAGATATAAGTATACACTTAAGTCCTATCGTAGGTTTCGATAAGAATACTATTGATATTTAACTGCAACGATCGCACTTGTAAATGTTCGTTATGATAAAGTTTATTTACATTTTTATTTACTTTTTAATTTATTGATGGTGTGCCACAGAGATACTCTGCCAAAATATATCATTACCAATATATTACGGGATTAGCTAAGTAGAGAGGCGTCGGGTGTGGACTAGTGACTAGCGAATAGCCTAGGCCTCCGGCCCTTGGCCCGTGTATAGTCTGTCCCCCCCCGCCCTCCGCCCAGACGAGAGACTCCCCGTCGACGACGGACCCACCACGCTTTACGATCCCCGCGATCGAGCACACAAAGCGAATGACTAAATATGTACATTGTATCTGTATTTCGTGCATCTTCCAGTGATCTTACAATTAAACATAACGACTAGTGCTAAGTTAGGTGTATAAGTAATCGCTGTACCTTGTCGGGCCTCGCGCTCGGAACTTTCACAAATTAACGAGTTAAGTTAGGAGAACGCGATATTGGAATAATATATATTTGTGCGTTATGGACTCTTGATCGCTTCGGACCTGTAGTAGTTTAGAGTTAACTAAATGTTTCGGTGTATGATGTGTTCATTTAGAAACATATATTAGCATTTCTCATTACTACCTTAATAACTTACTATAGGGACCGACGAACGACGTTTCTCTTAATTGCATAATCTTTGTTGCCTTATTTTTTGCGAATCGTTAACGACGGTGAATGACGGTGAAGTTTTAACACGCGAAATATTCGGTTTGATTCCGTTGGAGTGTCGAAAAGTAACATCGCAACCGCACCATCGTAAGCTCGGTATGAGCAATCGCGCCAACATTGTTTCGCTAAGGGGCCATATATTGTCGTGACGTATAGCGTTAGATTGCCAAAGAATGAGTATCAAAGATAATGGTGTCTTAAACCAGATTGCATCTATATGCTTGGTAACGATTCTTCCAAATTATTTAAATTGAATTTTGCGGTACGGGTTATTGATCTGATGTTCCTATATCATTCGTGTTACGTCTATGCAACAATAGTACACACTTACTAACAGGTCGATGTCAATTCTATTGTTGTCAAGCTCAATTTAAGTGAGGGTGTTTCTTTTATCTAATCGATAAAATAATTAAAAAATACAAAAAAATGTTGCAATTTTTAATATTATTCTGTCCACATGTACACCATTACTCGAGTTGCCTCAATCGCAGTAGTTACTGGTGAATGATGTGAATTTAATGCAGCAATAAATGTCATTATAAAAAATTATAATTTTTATAAGAGTTTTCCATTTTTAAAGTTAGACAAACCAAGTAACGGAAAGTATAACGATCCAGTGCCCTGTAGAATACGTTGTCCATAGATTAAAGACAAAAGTAATAATGCCTTGAAGAGTTTAGTCAGTTAAAGGTAACAGTACTTAATAATGGGTATAATGTTAGGCGTTGTGGTGTAGTGGCGTATAGAGCGCGCTCAGGTTGTGACGAGAGCCAACGCCGCCGCGAATCTGAATCTCCTCTCGGTTCATTGACTGCATCTTATTTCCTGCACACAATTGCCCATGTGCAATTTACTCTGTGTTATTATTATGTTGTTGTATATTTATTACCTACATCTATACCGTAATATGTATATATTGTGAAATTTTAATTCATTAAAAAAGATTTATTACGCTTCACGCTTTCACTTTTAACATTTTTCGTAACTTGTTTCTGTTATTTAGAGTAAATTTACGTACCTAATTATAATAATTATCATAGGTGTAAATGTAAGAAAATAAAAAAAAACAAAAAAAAATAAATAAAAAAAGAAAAGCAATTAAAAGAAACCAATGATTGTGCCTCAATGAACTGTGGTACGTTACCGTAACCGATGGCAGGTGTAATCGTTTCCTTCAAATGTATTATAATGAATTGTGCTGTAGGCACTGGGGAGCGGCCGTGACTAGTGTAGACAATATAAGGCTGCGCCTGCGGCAGCGGCGCCCGCGCCCACGCCTTTGTAATCATAAATGAGCTTAGCTATGTTTTACTTTTATTGTAAGTGTTATGTCGTCAATCAACATTTTATATATACCTATGTGTAAATATTTTTATCTATTTATTTTGTTTTTTCATGAAGTTTACCCGAATTAAGGTGTAACTTAAAATTAGTTGCTTTATTTTGAGTCACTTTGTATTATTTTTAAACGCGCGGTATACGCGCGAGTTCCATATCCAAATTCGTGTCTATTCCATAACTTGAATGCCAAAGTCGATGTCTATGCCATTTAACGACCACTAATGTTCTTAGATAAATCTGCGTCGATCTCTGACATCACAACAAACTATTGATCGTACAAATGCGAGCCATTAACAAAAATATAAAAACAGCCGCCGCGGAGGTCGTTGTTCTATCCAAGCTGCTCTGGTTATATTAGCTCAAGTATTCAAATAGTAGTTTGCTCATAATATTGTTGTTAATTTTAATTTTTAATTGTATTAAGGCCGAGGTACACGGGGGCAGTATGTCTGTCTGTCTTTTGGCGATTGTCTTTTGACACGACACTTGTTAACAATTTAGTGGATAGTTGCTGTGATCACTTGACTGAAGTTCAAATAGAGTTGGATAGTGATAAGGAGTTAACTGGATTTGTGTTGCTCGCATACTGGCCCCGTTGGCCCCCGACAGTAATAACGCTTTTCCCATTAGAGTGGAGTAAAATTCTAAAAATAATGTGTAATCTCCATTAGCTTGTATCATAATGTTGTGAGACCATACCGTAAGTCAACGTATTCAGAGAGTTGGGTATGCCGCCTATAACTTATTTTAATGTCGCATCGATTATAATAGTGTATTGCATAAATCTCAGTTGAATTTTACCTGATGGCTGTTGCAACTGACAACGACTATTGAAGCATCGAGCATTAATGAGTCGACCTACTAGCAACCAGCCTATGACTGTACAGTGAGGCTTTTGGTCACAACCGCGATTATGTTACGAACGCAATGTACTTCCGGCACACGTTACTTATTTCTATCTCAGATCTAGGGACCAAAATATGTATGAAATATCGTGTCTTGCTGAACACTTACAGCTGAATTGACTCAACGCATACATAAAAGACATTCTCATTTTCCATTGTTAATATTTTTGCCGTCGCATAATCATTATGACGAAGTTGTATGACATTATGTAGTGATAGTGTACAATATTCAGAAAGGCCTTTTAATTTAAATAAGGTTAAAGTTTTTGCTTGTTGTCTTTATTTATATATATTTTTGTACGTTATGACGACGTTGACGTCCTACAATAGAAGCACATTAGGTGATATCTACAAAGAAACTAGTCTTCCTTATTTATGAAGGATCGTGGTGATCGAAGTCGGCACAAGAGGCAATCATTCCTCTAGTCTTGTTATGTGGTGCGATTAAGTGAATACCAAATATAAAATAAAGAAGGCTTTTGACGTAGTGTGTAGAGGTAAGGATAGGCGGCCCGAGCAGCTTGGAACCCTGTGACTTGTTACAAGGGAATGGTTGGGTAGTATTATAATAATGCATTTATTTCTCTTTTATCATAGTCACTCAAGCGTATATTTTTAATTAATTGAGCTAATGCCTAAAATTGGAATATCAGAGTTTATTTAGGATGTTTCATATTTTACATTTTAGTGTTTAAATATCTAAAATTTACCTTAATTATAGTGAATGGATTTTTGTATTATTGGTATATAGCTGTAAGTTAAAGGGTGTTCTTGATAAACAACAAACAACTGATAAAATACAAAGTAAAAAAAATGAACTGAGTGACTTTACGTGTAAACAGAGGGCCATTGATAAAAAAAGTTGAACTAAGCTAAATTCTCTATATGGTAATTTAACTAAATGTGATTGCTGAGAATATTTTTAACTGCTATATGTATAGTAATTTATAGATCAGTAAGTCGCCATTTATCCGTTAGCTCAGTGAGCGGTATATGCACACCGATGTAGTTTATTTGTCGTGACGGTGCGCTCCGAGCGATGTAGGCGAGGGTCGCTACAAGTTGCGGTCTCCGTTTCAGGCAGCCGCCGCCTACGTCGCGCGGCGCCACCGGCGTACCTTCTGTGCTAGTTTGAATTCAGTAAAGTTGCATTTGATTGATTATTCGAGGACTATATAGCGTTTATGTATAATATGTATGTGTATCAAGGCCAACCCCCCACCATGTTAATTGATGCAGTAGACTCCAGGTGCTGCTCGCTAACTGCACGACACTGCTTCTCTAGTCTCTCTCGCATTCGAACATCGCTTTAAAGTAAGCCTTTGTTATCGAGCATAATTAACGATCATATCCTAATATTACTAGTTTATATTCGTATTATTCTTTCATTAGATCTCTGTTGTACCTGTTTGAAATTGTTATATTCAATGTTCATTTGTACGCTAAGAGGCGCACCGGTCTCGCGCACGCGCTTCACGATATACGTAACGTAGTACTAATGACCAAATCCATAGTTCCACTGAACGACAAACCTCTCACTATGTCCATATCTATTGGCGTCTTAAATCAATACTCTGTGCTCTTAAATTAGTCACTTTTGTACCTTGATTGTACTTGAATAATAACCTAGTAAGTGAGGAACGACTAATCCAATTCTGAAATATACTTAATTTAAATTATGACAGACTGATATCTGTGATTAAGAAAATATTTTTAAATATTATCCAGTGAGTCGGATGAAAATATTTATTTTATTAGAGGTTTCCTACTGCTGTCGGCGCATATACTATGTAGCGAGACACAATTGCTTCGTATATTTTTAACTTTAGTGATGGTACATGTTCAGCGACGACCGTTGACGACGGCGTTTCGTCGGTCGCATTGTACAATATACGAACAAGCTTTTGCCCAAACCCACCATTGAGTAGCTATCCAAAGCAAAGCAGGCCGCATGACATCCTCGTCTACGTCCGCACGCGGAGACTGACTAAGAGAAATTATACTATCAATACCACCGATGTCATCTGAAATGTTCCCCTTAATATTTGATCTTGAACGTTGCATATCTACTACATTTCTAATTCGAATTATTTCGTTGTATTCATATCTGTAATTTCCACAAATATGAGTTAAGTTTGATATTTATAAAAATCTTAAGTTATCATAATAATCGAAACTAAATTGAATGCCTGTAGTTTTGTAGTGAGACACATCTCTCTAAATTAGCAAGTGATTGGCGTTACAATAATAAAATAATATTTTGGTACCACCTTTGAGTTAAAGTACAATGTAGTTATATAAAAGCGTGTTTCATTGATGTACGTATTCATTATAACAATATCAGGATAAATAATGGTAATTCATAAGTTAGCGTAGACTTAAGCTGTCTCGTCTCACATATTACACCAACTAATAATTAATTCTCCTCGATATTTGTATTGGAACACAAGTATAATAGGCAAATACTAAATTATGTCATATTTATATCAATAGGCTAAAGTTTAAAAGTAAAGTTTTCTGTGCAAAACTCTGTGATGGGAAATTTATTCTAAAGATCTAGTATTAACTGAAAATGACACGGAGGCCCCGTAAAATATTTTTCCGAGTAGGATAAACAAAACATACTGCTGATAATACTCACATAAGCAGGTCTTTGGAAATGTATGGAAAAATAGTCTCCACGTCAAAGTGGGCCCGAGTATCATGGCGACTTTAAAAGTTGAACTTTTCAGTCTTTTCGCGCAAAGGGTTGTGTATTATTTTTTATGTAGTACAAATGTGTTCGCAATTTGATTGCTGCTGTAGTGTTCCTTTTGTTCTTATTCAAATTAACTTTGTTGGGTATTTATTTGGAAAGTATTTTTAATAATCTAAAATGTAATCTTATCTTATTAATACGAGGCGAGCGTAAATTTTGTAATAGTAAAATTGTGTATGAACGGCTGCCTTAATAATAGTAATATTTGTAACTATCTGTACACCATCCTCGTACTCGTTCCGTGGTCGCGGTCGCGGCGTACCAAATAGCGGAGCGGGCGCGCCGGCCGCGCACGCACCCGCAACCGTCGCCTGTGCAATCTTTTGTGCTGCGTTCTTATATTAAAATATGCTTAAGTGCCTTCAGATATATGTAAGCTAAATTCGGTAAAATATTTTTTTACGATATGTTCGATGATATAGCACCAACTTCATATCATTTAGTAGATATAATTAGTTCAATTCGTTCGGGATCCAATTGGTAACGTAACGTAACGACGGTTGCGGCGGCCGGCCCGGCTCTGTCTTATTACCTCATTCAATAACCTCACATAGTGTGTCCTATATCAAATTATTTTATCGACTCTGTACTTATCATGCGCACTGCACTGTTATTTGGTACACACTTTACTTCTGTTTAAGTTATTTTAAGGGTGTTTATCGTAAACTTTATCAGATATTCGATATATTTTCCTGTTATTTTTCTGATACTACCTAAAAGCAATGTATTTTACACAAAGCAGGAGAACAATAATTATTATGTAAGTGTAACAGTTAGTGAATTTAAGTGTGCTATTTTCCATTCCAGAACTCAACGATATCAATGTTCATGTAAAACTTATGTTCGGGTTTTAAAAATGTTATTATTGTATAATTAAACTAAACCTTATGTGATTGAAATGCAATGTTTAGAAGTATTTTTATCTTTATTTTTTACCATTAATTAATAAATAGTTAGTAGAGATCTATTTGAGAGTCTAATGTATCAATTATTTGTAAAGTTGGCTGTAACTAATTAGAAGTTACAATAAGTAGACATATTTTAATATAAACATTTGGAGAAATATTATGTAGACGACAAATAGTTGTTTTGATCATTATGTGAAGTGTTGTATTGTATCGTATCGTTAGCGCAATGTGTACGCACAACGGTGAGGCGGGTCGAGCGAGGCTGCGGGCGCTTCCTAGTACCCTGCCGGTATCCGGCCGGTTTGCGACCGGTGGCCGCCCGGCATAAGCACCAGTACCCTCCCTCCTCGACCGGTAGACCCGAGACTCTCACTGCACAGCACTGCTAGACTAATTCAGTTATTGCGTAAGGATATTTTTCTTACATTTCGATAAGAGTAATGTTTATAGTATAGGCAATAAATAATGTTTAACAAAAAGTCCCTATATAATCGAACTGACGACAGAAACGCATGTTATATTTGTGGCCTCTTTATAAATAAGATCTAAGTTACATGTTAAAGAAAATTAATTTTGCTATGCACAGAAATGATACTCAATTAATTGCCAAAAAGTTATATGTATATTCATAGTTCAACAATATTTCTTTTGGGCATATTTACTTTGAATTTATTATGCAAACTTAGATTATGAATAAGTAGGTTGTAGATTTATATGTAGAGTGAATGCATATATTATAATATATCTATATATTTAAAGTAAGGTGAATTTGAGAGGTATCAATTTCATGTATTGTTCTTAAGTTTAGATAATAAATGGGTTTAGCCATACTTCGGCTGGTTTGATATGTATGTTATCTGATTAATTGTAAAAAAAATAAAAAAAATCATTAAAATTTTGGCTGTTTCATTTATGCCTTCCTCCGACTATCCAATGTCCTATAGTATTATGTACACACACGGCCCCACATCAACCTACCCTGATCTGTCAAATTTCCGCAACCATATTTTAATCTTATGTTGATAACATAGAGTTCCATATCTTTTGAGATATTTTGACAGATTTGGGTAAGTTAATGCGGAGCCCACTGAACCTGTTTGTAGTTGTTGTTGATTTTGAGATGGGGATTAATTGATAGTATGGTCTAACGCATCGACAGTAATTTACAATAAAGTCAACTCTTTACTTGATGATAAGCAGAGATCGGAGTAGACAGATTGATTTGGGATCCAATGACCGCAAACATGCCTCCGGTAATCTGCCCTACTAAGCACAAGCGGTATCTCAGTTAAAGCTAGTTTCGAGATATTTGACGTTAAGTAAAATGTGTTTTTCGTCAATATAGATTGTTATTTTTGGTTTAAAAAAAAAGTCAGCCTTTTAGATCCCACTGCTGGGAAAAGGCCTCACCTCAACTATGAGGCGGAACGAGCCATACTCCACCACGCGGGCTAGGTGCGGATTGGTGGAGGGGTTGTCTGTAAACCTTATTGTCAGATGTTATCAAGCCGCCCTAGGGCCTCTGACTTGGCTTAACGACTAATACCAACAGATATTAGCCGGGACCAACTGCTTAACGTGCCTTCCGAAGCACGGAGATACTTGTCATGGTCGTCACTTTATTGGTCGGAATGGTCACCCATCCAATCACGACCGCGCCGTGGGTTGCTTAACTTTTGGTATCACTACCAAATAGGCATGGATGATTTCATGAATAGCAGATGAAAAATCATATGAAATGAATTTCATTGTTCACACCTGCAATTTTTTTTCATATAGACTGCTACAAATCGCACTCTGCGAAATCATAGATCATGCTCATTTCATTCATCACTCATCATCATTCATCGCGAGCGAGCGAGTAGGAAGGATTTGGGTAGGTGCGTGTTAGAAAAAGACAAACACACTAGTTATGCGATCATAGGTGACGATCGATACTGGGTGGGCATTTTAAGAACTTTAAACTTATGAACATAAAGTTTAGATTCGTTTGCCATGATTTTTCATGACAACCTAAATATGACATTTCATATTAGTAGCAAATTAGCAACCGTTCACAATAATTCATATTTCATTATAAGAAGCAAATAGCAAAAAGTGCTACATTATGACACTGCGAAAAAAATCATTGCCGATGAAATTTCACATGTGATTTCATATGAAAAAAAATCATCATTTCATGAAATGAAAATGAATTAAAAGTAGCAATCATTTCCATGCCTACTACCAAAGCGCTGCCGCCACAAGCCCCTCATATTTATGGTTATTAAATGTAATTTATATATAATATTAGGTATATTTTCTATCACAATAGTTAAAATATGTAAAATATAGGTGGAAATGCCTTAATCATGAGATACTGCTACACCGCTTAGTAATTAATTACAAACAATATTTGAGCGAACCAAAAGGCTTGCCGCCTTTTGGTTCGCTCATTTCTCTTAACATGCTTGTATACAAAAGGATATGAATTTTCAGTTGAATAAAATACATATTCTTATACAGAAAAAAACGAATTAAACTGCACTTTCAGTCTTTCATTATTTAAATTTATAATCAGAAAAAAAACATATTTAAAAAAGAAACGTGTTCTATGAATTCTAATTAATCGAAAATGGGGAGTTCTCTCCAAAAGGACATTCTAGTTTGGGGTATAATATTTTCAATTTTTTTTTAAATAATTATTTTTTTTGTTTGTGGAAACTCCAGTTTTTTTTGTTTTATTTTCTTTCATGCTAGTGAAAGGATCTTTATTGAATCCAGCTTTGTGTGTCAAATCAAAACTACCTATATTGACTTCTACTTCGACCATTTCAGTATTAGGTATAAGGACGCGGTCTAATTCGAGACAGTTTTACTATATTCCTTTATCAAAAAATGATTATTTTATTATGATATGTACATCGAAAGTATTAATCTGGTGGGAACGTTGTGCAAAAGTATAAAACGCAAAAGCACGCGTACCGACCAGGAATCAAAATATATAAATCTGGTAGGTACTTTGTGGAGTAGCAAATAAAGTTCACAATGCAACAGCGCGTGCGTGCCGGCTAAGCAGCAAGAAAAGTTTACGTAGGTATCGTCTGTCCGACCGTTTAACCGCGAATTAAAAAAGTATAACAAACTCAACAAATAGTTCTACGTCTGTTATACCTACTTGATTATTGAATGATTTATAGTAAAACCATTCATCTGCGATCGTGTACAAAAATTCAGACACCAAAATTTAGATCGCAAGGAGGAGGATGTTTCTTTTACTAATGCAAATTTACTCTTAACAATGTTAAAACTTACCTACCTGATTGTCGAAACACACATTCAAACCACTGAAAACATTAATTCATAGTATTTTCACTAATTTAACACTGTAATTTAAATCGAATTGTCACTAGCCACGACAGGGATAAATAATTGAAAGATGTATTAGAAATCCGACCGTATAGATTACACCCTTAAGGGTTAATTCGGCTTGCAGCTGCAGTCGTACCTCATGATTTGCGAAACAAGTAAGTACAAAAATACTAAGCGTTATAGCGGTATTATTACATTTGCCGCTTATTGGCTTAGAACACGACTTATGTAAAATGCTCCATTTTTTAAGAGATTGGCGGATATTCAAATATACGGCTAATTGCCTACGTTATATTGATATACCTCTAATATCCTTAGTAATTTATAGGTAAAATGAGATAGAGAAAACTTTCATAACGTTTTTTTATACCTTTTAAATAACATACCGCTATAAGGCTTAGTTCAATAGATGCGTATTTTTTAAGCTATCCGATGCCATAAAAAAGCAATTTACGGTTTTTTTGAGATACCGCTTTTGCGCTTAGTAGGGCAGTAATCCGGAATCTCAAAATCATTGCGACTTTAAATATGATTTAAACCGGAATTTTGCGTTATCGGTTTTTCAAAAAAAGTGCTGTCATTGTTAAAGTACCTACATCAAATCAATCTACCTTCTCCGATCTCTGATGATAAGCCAAAAATTACCGCGTCCTTACCTCTGAACACACCGAGAGACAAAAAAAACCTTTGTTTTATGTTAATTTTAAAACTGGTGACATTGATACAAAAATGGATTGATTGTTCGGAACATAATCATTTAATAACGAATCTTGTATTCAGACCAAAGTTCATCAATGTTTAAACATCCGTTAAACGTAAATCGAGGGTTGATTTGACACATTTCCTATACAAAATATGTCAAATAATATTTTAACAGCTATTGTTTAAAAAGAATTAAACATGTTTGTTGGTGAATGAATGAACTCGACCTTCGGAGAATTATTTTAATCGGTGATCATTGTGATCAATATCAATAAAAATGACAAAATAAAACGCGCCATAAAAATCTCAACTTTATTCACATTCATTAGAATACCTATTTACATACATGGCTCGCCGCTACAAGTGGAGGTTGAATAACAATTTAATAAAATGCGTTTTATGTACATTCTTGTACGCAGGTATACAAAATTTTTGACAAGAAAAAAATAGAAATAAACGTACAGTACCCACATCAGCTTATCCAAATCTGTCAAAATATCCTCTCAAATGATATGGAACTCTATATGATCAACATAAGGTTGCGAAAATTTGACAGATCAGGGTAGGTTGATGTGTGGCCCACTGTCCATGACAAATTTAAATATACGTAATCAATAAATAAATAAAATAACAACGATTTAAAATATCTAAAGGTGCAGTCAAACCGCCGCAGCGTCACTTGCTTTCCAACAGAATAGCTCTACAAGTAGGTAAGTAAATACTACCGGATTCTGTCCTATCACCCATCGACACGACGTCGTATCGAATATAGTCGAACCGCCTAACTAGGTCATCGCCTGCGAGCTACAGGGGTGCGGGGGGTAGACGAGAATGGGGACAGTAATTTGAACTTTTGTAAATTTGTGATTTGAAGTTTGAAAATAATTATAAGTAAGTTGTTTCAAAAAACACACCAATTACCTAGCCCCAAACTAAGCGTGAGCTTGTGCTATGGCGACTAGGATAACGGATAGACATACATAAATACATATATACGTTTATATTCATCCATGAGTTAGGTAAGAATATGCTCGTGTTCATCACACAAAAAATTGCCCCTTGCGGGATACGAACCCGCAACCTCTGGTTTTATAGTCTGGAGCGCGATCCACTACACCAAGAGGTCGTCAAAAGAATGCGTATTTCGAATTTCTGAATTTCTAAATTCAAATAGGTGACCCAATCAAATCATAAGTGCCCGCCGACACAGATTATATAACAGTTACTACGTAATGGTCCCCGTTATCTTCTCCGGTAGACGATAACGGGGGCCGCAGGCAAGGACTCGGTTAGGCGGTCGGGCTCGGGCTATAATAACTCTTAATGAAGGCGTCTCTGTAGTGAGAAAAGAACCTTGCTCTGCCACAAATGACAGGTGTGAATGCGCAAAGCTACGGATAGGTGGTTAGATGCATCTGTAGACATTGTTGTTCGTGGTCCAAGCCAGGAAACACCTCTCACTTAATTACTTAAGGCTAGCGAAGAACTTTTGGCTTCTGGAAAGGTGATGTAATATTAATCCATACTAATATTATAAATGCGAAAGTGTGTCTGTCTGTCTGTCTGTTACCTCTTGACGCTTAAACCACTAAACTGATTGAGATGAAAATTGGTGTGGAGATTGAAACCCTGGAAAGGACATAGGTTACATTTAGTCGCGATATAAAAACATTACGGGGGTGAACTGGGGGATAAAAGTTTATATGGAAAATCCAACTCTTGCGGGCGAAGTCGCGGGGAACCACTAGTATTAAATATTGTACAAAACTCCATTAAAATAAGTTATCAAACATATTTATAAATCATTGACAAATTATCATTTTAAATTTTTGGCAATAAAAATAACATCATAAGTAGATGCATAGGATCGACACCTATTTGTCAAGTTTATTTCTTGAACGGTTTTCTATTACTAAAGCTAATTTTCTTATAAATGCTTATAACTTGGTAAAAGCACCTACGCACTATTTTTGGTATAGAAAATTGGTCGAATTTAATATGAACAATTTTATCATACGGTACTCTGCTAGTCTACCTCTTTTGTACTAATGTGTTCTGTGATTTGGTAAATAAGGTACCTACCTAATTATAAAGGTAAATCTGTAAAGTCCTCTCAAGCAAGCTTATCATGAAGAATCATGTAAATAAATGAATTGTGGCGCAGTCTTCTTTTAGATATTTATATAGAAAATATATAAAAAACTTTCAAACAAAATCTTTCTGAAGGTAAACGTAGCTACGTCCATTAGTATTTAACAAGCCAAGTTGTTCGGAGTTAGTTAACTGACTTTGGAAGTATCGTTAAGGTGAGGCTTAGCTCGAACTTCACAACTTAAATAAACATGGAAGAAACTGAGCTGGCGAAGACTTATTTGTTTGATGTTTTTCATCTCGAGTTCAATCACTTGTGAAAGGTATCGTCGGAAGTAAGCTTTTCTCTTTTCAAATTTAGTTAAGTACGACCAAAAGAAATAATAAATTCTTATCATTGAAAAATTCGGATAAAAGTGACTGTTATACTCGTAAACACAAAGGCTCATATTAAAATATAAACTTTAAAAAATATATTACCATGGATGCTACCTAATTGATACTGATAAAAACTGCATTTTGTGATAAAAGATTAGGAGTTATTTTTGTATGACTTGCTGATTGATATGTGTAGTATAGCCTATAGGCTTAATAGGTCTTTCAGTGCCAGATTTTGTAACATCCTTCTTGGCAGTTTTTACAGACTGGTGTTGCCGGCTAATGCTGACAAATCTACAAAGGCACCCTTACCGCTTCACTCAAAAACTATACCAAGCAGAGTCCGTATTCGTCACTTAAAATCAGGAGTTACACTGTTATCTGGTCTCCTCAGAGTTTAAGCTTTGGAATATGTGTTTGTACCAGAAGTCCACAGTTTTCCCCCACGCGCCAAGAGTCGCTGCGTCTAGGTTGAGCACCTCAATAAACATCTTCACTATAACGTTTTTCAAGTCCTGCGGGCAAACAGAGGGCGAGTTAGCAAATAAACGCTGAATTAAAACAATGGATCGTTTGCTAAGAGATTTTGAATGAGCTTTTATTGCAGTTAGAGTAAACCTTTTTTCTAATGCTATTCTTTGTTTAGTTTTATTATCTATCTACGTTCTTACCACATACCCAGGTACTCTAAACTCTTAATGTTCTTACTAAAATCAAATTTTGATGTACCTATTATCATTTATATCTAGGGTGACGGACCCAATTATCAGCACTTTAAGAGGTCATTAAACTTCAACTCTAAATATTTCATATATTACAATGTTCTATAACTATTGTGTTGCGTTATTTATATTGAGAATATAATCACCTGTTGTGTAAAGTAAGACTTTTTAATTATTATTGAACATTATTGAGTTAAAACACCAATTTATTAAAAAACAAGCCTATCTCCATTTATCAGCACAGTCATTACCAGGTATGGTCACCTACTTACCTAGTTATCAGCACTGCAAATTGTTACACATTTTAAAGCGGGGAAAAATAAAATATCCTTAAGAAAAATTTACTGTTTACTTTCTTATTTGTTATTATCAGTCTTTTTGAATTTCTACTAATTATAGCACGTAAAAAAAGTACCTTAACATCTAACTTGTTCAACTCTTATCAGTTCAATTATAATGGACAGATCTTTGGAAGAATAGAAACATTACCTTTGAACTAGTATGATAAAATTTAAAATAACTATTCTTAAAGAAAAGCCAGAAAACTATTTGAACAATATTAAGTAAGTAGTAACAAACATAAATTATTTGGTTTATTAAACTAGTCAGTAAATGCAAATTCAAAATGAACCTTAAAAATAGTTTTACCTACATAAAAACTGTTTTTCTCAGTTATTAGTTTAGCCTTCAGTCAATATCTTTTCTGTTATATGCTTACCCAGTTTTCTTCTCACAATATTTATTTGAAGATTGTAACATTTATTTTTTTGTGTATTTTCTGTTCCGGATGACAGGTTCTGCCACCTGTCCTCGGTTATTATAGTGTCAGATTCACGGGCCTAAGCCAAATGAACTGCACTTTCAGTTAAGTTTGTGGAATTCGAGTTGACCTGTAAAATATTTCTGACTATACGACAAGTATTGACAATAGCAGATTTCTGCATAGTCATATAAGTATTCTCTAGTATATTAAGGCTGCGAAGGGCGCTGAGTAGGTGTCTTGGGTTTACTTCAGTGCTGGGGAGGACAAGTGGCACAATGTATACTTTATCCATTCGCCAAACATTTAATATTTCGTTTTTAAGTTCGGTTTATTTGTTAATTTTTTCGGTTATGGTTTTGTGAAAGTTATGGGTGTTAGGAACGGCCATGTCAATAATTAGGGCTACTTTATTTTGTTTGTCGACGACAGTGAAATATAGCCGATATACTTATTATTATTTATGTTCGTCGTCTACCTCATCGTATAGGATATCATTCAGTAGATGTTTAAAAATAACTTAGGGGTTTTTAATTTTTTTTTTAATTTAATGCTTCATTTACGAATATTAAACATAAAAGTGCATATTTTTGGTCCAGTCCCCATAAAAGTGCATTTTATAAACTCTAAATGAAAGCTTAACTTAACTTCTAAAGTTATCTTAACCGCTATGGTTAAGATAACTTTAGAAGTTAATTAGTTAGCAATAATATTCGTTGAACTTGGGTGTTGGATAATTTTGTACCAAACAAATCCCTTAGGATAAATTCTTTAATGTGGCTAAGTTCCGCACTCAAAGACGTCAATTGAATGACATCTATAATTAAGTCTTGTTCTGTCACTTTCTTTGTCAATGAAATAGTAAAAGGACTGCATGAGACTTAATTAAGGATTAACTTTAATAAACGTCTCTGAGTACGGCAGTAAGATGAAATAAATAATAGTATGGAACCCTTCGTGCGCGAGTCCGACTCGTACTTGGCCGGTTTTTTTATAAGGATTTTTTGTTGTTTTTGATGGGTTCATCTTAAGAGATTTCAGATCTCAGTTTTTTTTTTCAAATTTAATTGATTTTCAGTATGGGGCTGGATTTGGTAAACAAGGCTATAATCACTTTTTGCACAACAATCAACCATTATCGTAGTAAAACACAGTCCGTTAAAAAAGAAAACATTATTTATGTCTATTTTTTCTAAGTATTAGCCAGGTGGGCTGGTAATTGGAGAACTTGAAATTTCAGTATCCAGTTATTGGATCGGTAAATATCTATTATAATTAAAAATAATACCTTAAAATTAATTAAATGTAAGATGCGCAAAACTTTGAGAATGTGTTTAAATAACAGTATTTCTAAATAGTGCTTTAATCGAATTAATAAATGACTAATAAACGTAAGACAAATCTTAAACTTGATGTGTCAGAATGCCTGATAATCACTTCTTATCACACAAAGTTCACTTCTCCCCAAGAATACCGCGCTATGGTAAATGTATACTATACACAGGGTTGCTAGTACAATAATTTAAAACTATCTGAACTTGTTTTTTACCCTTGCAACCTTGAAATCATACTCATTTATATTATATTTTCAGTTTTTTCTACGGTATGCTGGTAACTGGTGCAGTGCTGGCGTTCGGGTCCGTCACCCTTTATCTATATCTATGTTTTATAAAGAGGAAAGATATGTTTGTTTGTTTGTAAAAGTAAAAGTCCGAAACTACTGGACCGAATCAAATGAAATTTGGCACAGAGATAGTTTGAGACACTGGGAAGGACATAGGCTACTTTTTGTCACGATATAAAATCATAAGGGGGGTGAAATGGGGGATGAAAATTTGTATGGAAAATCCGATTTTTGGCGCGGGCGAAGTCGCGGGAAACTGCTAGTCTTTTATATATCGAAGAAGTAGGTACTCCTTTATGAAAACCCGGGCACAGATTATATAAACCCAGGGTTGGTTAGTAGAGCAACTGTAACTAAGTAGGTAATAGGTTAATAATTCCAGGATAGTGTCTAAAGGTAAGTAAACCGCCCAAAAAATCTGCGAAAAAAAAACTTAATTTATTTTTGAAATGATGGGTAGGTAATAAAAGGTTCAGTTTTTAACAACCAAGTATCGACTAGTTACGCATTACGCAAGGAATATAGAAACTGCAGCACACAATGCATAGGTACGTTAGTGCATACGGATTTGAATCAAGTGGTCATTTATTTTATTTTATTTATTTATTTAAGTTCTCCAGCAGTCGTATTACATTACAATCATTTTAAACATTCTCATTTTGCTATGGCTACGTAAACAACTATATTAAGGTGAATATCACTTTATCAAACTTATAAATTATATTATTAAGTATCTACCAGGTTTTAGCTAATACTGACAATGTAAGTACCTATATTAGAAACGATTAGACACTGACAATTTCAACTATTGAAACGAAAAAACGTAAAGTAAAGGCACAAAGTGAGGTGTCTCATACATTTATGTGTTAATGCTGACATTAACATTTATGAACTCTCCTTGCTAACTGGGCAAATTAATGAAATGTTTTCCATTAGGTTAACTCTTATGTAGGTACACATATATGTAGAGAAAGAATCATTTTGGATGTTGCGGGCTAAAAACTTTAGATAAATTTGGGGCCGTACAGCTAGTAGTAAGTACTTACGTAGGTTCTACTTATAGATAGTTTAATACTGCATAATTAAACCAGTTAAAAGTTACTAAACCTGTTAATTGCTAAGTGTTTTTTTTTTATTTATAACTTCAGTACCTACTTACGTAGGATAAATTTTTGGACAAAAAATAAGTTTACCTCCGCCTCAAATGGGACAACACAGGGGCTTATACTCTGATAAAAAGACAATATCCTATTTAAACTCTTATTACATATTCTTATTTTCTATTAGTAAAATAGGAATAATGTAAGTAATCGAAGTTAGAACCAATAGGATTCTATTTACAGTACTTAGGTTCCTAATTTTCTAATTAGGATCTTACAAAATACGTGCTTCAGCCAGTATAGTAACACCTTCAGAGTCATGAAGTTGGTGGTGTTGACACTCCCGTGCCTGGGAAAGCACGCTAAGCCGTTGATCCTCCGCCTGATCTCTTTCCACTCAAGTCGGATAACCTTCTTACCGAACTATGATGGTGGAAGAACAGAGATTGCACCTGTGTACTACCTTCTCACTTGTGCACTATAATACCTCCCGCGCAGCTGGCTAATCTCTTGAGATTGGTCGCTGTACGCGAAATTCGGATAGGAGGACATTTAATTAAGCACATTATTACACCATCCTATTGGTAGCTTCCTACTTATCCTACCTACCTATCCTACTTAGGATCCTAATGAAGAAGGTACCAGCCTAGTTAGGATCGTAACAGGAAGGTAGGATGGATAGGCAGGTGCTCTACTACTCTGATAGATAACGCATTGTCCGTATTTTCGCGTCTAGCCGTTGCGCTCGCTCGCGCTGATATGCTGGCATTAGTGACAGGGACAGCTACAGCTGAAACTACGGATACCGTCTTACAGAGTGGGGCACCAGTCACCATCCTTGTTAGGATGCGAGCTTCCTAACTAGGAAGGTAGGAACCTAAGTAGTGACCTGCGATCATCCTACGCTACACAAATAGCATAGTGTAATAGATAAGTGCTTTAACCTCAACGGTTACTTACATGGAAGTGTTGTTCCTTTATCTCTCTTCTCTTATGCGACTCCCCGAGTTTCACCATCAAGGCGGCCACTATCTCCGGCTGATTTAGGTTGGTGATCGCCAGGTTCAGTGACGTCATCAGGTTGATCACGTGCGCTTTGAACTGGAAGTTCTGCGGGTACTCGCTGTCTGGTAAGTTGCGTATCATTTTGAAGAAGTCCTTTGTCTCTGGATACGTGACGAATAGCCTGTAGAAATAAGATTCGATTTTACTTTTTTATAAATTTTATCTTACGAGTAAGTTTAAAAATGATTTATTCAATTTAAGAACAGAAACTGTCACATTTAAATGGATAATAACAATAAATTATTGGCCCCTTTTATGGGGGCCAGAATATATAATTTTTTGGGCCTTAGTACCTATATACTAGCGCTTCGAGACAGACAAATACAGTCATATCTACAATTTGACATGTGCCGAGAAAAAGTTCCCGACTAAAATTAAGTACCTATAGAAGACTAGTAAGATAGATGGACTAGGTACAAATACCACTAAAACACGTAGATACTTGACGTAGGTACCTATTTTAGGTATGATACCTACTTCGTACAAAGTTGGACTCGGAACGATACTATGCTAATTTATCTAGTTCATTTGATAAATTGAAAGTTCATACTGAATTAACCTTCCATCAAGATAGTAAAGCTTTATTAATGTTAAATTGATAATGTCATCATGATTGCAGTGGTTGCTGAAAATGTCTATGTAACTGGTAATAAAGAAAATTGAAATGAATTGGGGACTGAATTTTACTACACCTACTTACGTAAAGCACCATTATATTACTAGTATGTACATAATTAATATAAAAAATAAAGCCTTCCCCCTGCCGCGCCTGCATGTATCGTATCGTCTGTCGCGTTGACCTCAAAAACTACTGAACAGATTTTTATCAACAGTAAAGATTAATTTGTCACATGAATTATTAAGGTTAATTGTATAAAATGGTAGAAACATTGACCTTATTTCATGTATAAGGTATGATAAAACTGACATAAACCATCGAAATATCATGCGACTTCTGGAAACATATATATTTTAACATTTCGGTGGCGATAGCGTAGTTCGCTGTAAAATAGGTAGATCTAAAGCGAAGTTCGCTATCACTATAAAAATCTATGAAACATAAGAAATCGAATCATCACGTGACTTTTGCAAACGTAAAGTAATTTTTCATTTCGTTGGGGATAGCGCAGTAAGCAACAGCTTCTTTAATCAATTCAATCTATTCTTATTCTACAGAATTGATTGCAGCTTGTCTCGGGCCCAGTATTTTAAATCACAACAGCATCAGAATTCCGCCAGCAGAAGGCTGTAATACAGTCGGTATTACTTCCAGACTGGCTCGCAGCTGGAATGGCAGTAAACGCTGTGGAAGCCGCGGAAACTGATACACGCATTTGTTGTAGGGTGGAGACACGACGGATTTATGGAGGATTTATCAGAATATTCGATTTTAGGAATGTACGCTTCAAAGCAAAATTTTACCTGAAACTCTTATTACCCTATGTATTATCTATATATATATATATATATATATATATATATATATATATTATTACCTACATAAGTACAGGAAATTCAAAATTATGTAGTGCATATTGTAGCTAAGTCTTTGACGACTCTTCTGACTACCCGTAGCCAGTAAAAAGGCACTGTCTGGTGCTTGAAGACTCAATTTTAAATGGAATCTAAATACAGTCACGTCAATACGGTTAGAGTTTGAAGGTGCATAGCACCGTGTAGCCTATCGGTAGTTACGCTAGTAGACTCACCCTTTTAGTGGTGCTGAATGGCCAGCAAATTGGCCGTCTGGCCTAAGTACCACCCCTCTGCATGACATGAGGTTTGACTGGCAGAGAATGCTTTCAGCACTCAGTCTACCTATCGTACACTTTTTTGCGCAATAAAGTTTTTAATAGAAAGAAAGAAAGAAAGAAAGAAAAAGCATTTATTCGGAGATCGGTGAACAACGAACAATTTACAAATTATAAAAATGTGATCTGCCGAAAAGGCATCCGACTCAGCATTAGTCGTGGTAGCCGTAGGCAAACCACGACACTGATTTTCAGCGGATGCCTGGGGTAAATTCTTAAGTACATTAACATAAAAGCATATTATGACATTACAAACAATAATAATAAAGAAGACAAAAAAAAGGAAAAGACAACAAATAAGAGACATGATAGCAGTGAACTCTGACGAAGTAACTATTATATAATCTGTGTTAATAAATTAATATATTGAATTATCTCAGTACCAAATCACCAAAATGTGGACATCCTACATCAGCCGAATGGCAGTGAATATACTGCGGGCAATGAATCCAAATTGAATCTACATTCACTCGTCAGACGGACAGGATTTGTTCAATCCGATATTGTATTTTGTGGTATTGTTGCCGAATTGATCACAATTCAACGATCGGTGTATAAGCCCTATTTAGGCTCATAAAAGGTTATTTATGTATAGTAAATGGCTGACGAAATCAGATGTTTTAGGTAAATGGCATAAACCTTGTGCGTAAATATAGTACTACCGGGGTCAATTGCGGTTTACCACTTTGCAGAGAGTTCACTTAGTAGGCCTCAGAAGATTTCAAATTTCAAATCACCTATCAGTAATAGGTAAATTGATGGCAGTGTAAGCGAGTTTGAATTTTATTGTCACTAAAATAGTTATTTGGTTTTGAGTATTTTTCCTTAGAAACCTACGATGCGATGTGCAAACGTTTTTTTGACTGGTATGGTGCACTTGCCCCGATAGTACTTATTACATAAATAAATCATCAAAGTTCAGTTAACAGCACCACCATTAACGCTGCAATAAATCAGAATGCTCATTACATGCGACTAAACACTTACTAGCATTACTGAGGGTCTTACTTTGTAAACCGTACAAAACTTCCGATTGATACTTTTGCGTTTGTGAGTTTAAGGCCATTTAATTAATGTTCCTTCGAAGGCCATGAAAACTACTCATTAATAAGATTTGTGTCAAATCCGAGGCTTAGACAAAAGCACTTTTTATTAAGCGTATCGACCTTCTTAAGCCCTTGCTTGGCAACGTATTAATGAAATTAAGATATGATCATAGAAGTCCGCGAGACTTGAACAGGTTCCAACCTTTTCAAGTCATCTTAACCCATCCTTCCAAATTTAATTGAAATTTAGTGGTAAGTTATATCAATGGGTAGCACAAATGGCTCAACAAATACGAGTAGCTGCGTATTTTTAAACCTAAAACACCTTACTATGCTACCAATAGATGTTGATTTAAGATCAACATTTTAATTTCAATTGTTCGAGTTTTTGGGTTCCCGTCTGTTTGGGTGTTCCGGACTCTCCGTAAAGAATTGACTAATTGAGCAAGGAATTTCCATGGTACTAGTCAGATCCCTAGATAGCAGAGGTCGGCAGTAGATCATTAATCCGTTAATCGTACATTTCAGTAACGGGTTAACGATTAACGTTAACTTATCTTTCGATGAATGTTAAAGATGAACTATAATAAGTCAAGGGTTTTTTGTGGTGCCAAAAGTTTCTATTTAGCTAAAAGTCAGTCCAACTATAGAACAACAAAGGGCTTAGGTTTTAGTAAACAATGGTTCTAACATAATTTATATCCACTTACTTATTATTATAGTATTATTAATTCCAACACTGCCAAATGTATCCGTCAAAAGATAAAACGGCGGCGAACGGTTTTGGAATAGTTTCTAAGAGCTTGCCAGGCGCTCTTAACTTGTAGTAGTTGGTAATGGCTTTCGGGCGAGACGATGGCATTCGAGTCGGGTTTACACCGATGGAGTTTAATGTCGCACAAATAAACCTAACTAATCAAAGAAACGCATTTGGCATGTTTTGAAATGTTTTGTAGAGTATATGCCAAGTTACCTCTAATTAAAACTAAAGTAAAGAAAAACACGATGACTCTTTTAGAATTGAAAAAACATTGCGGCTAATTAGTGTTACAATATTCTCAAAAAAAACTTTTCTAAACCAACTTAATTATTTTATTAAAAATCCAAGAAAAATAGCACAACTAAGCGGGCAAGGAGAACATGCACCGATGGGGTTACTTACGCTCCGGACAGCGAATGTATGAGTGGTGTCCCCAGACAATGGCACACCTATTGTCATGCCCTACGTACCTTGACAGCTGCATACGTGAGGACCTGTTCAATGCTTCTGATAATGCTCTGTTAGTCGCCGAATATTGGTCCTCAAAAATATACCGCCAGTGTCGACACGAAAAGAAGGAGAAGAAGAAGCATAACTTATATCTGTTGTTCGTAGCAACTTTCGTAGCTTGATTTTTTTTTCGTAGCTTTAAACTTCTCGTAGCTCAAAAGTTTTCGTAGCGTACGAAAGTTTTCGTAGTTCGTAGTAGACCGCGTAGTTTTTTACCAGTTTTTTTTCAGATTGCAGTGACTTATTTAGTATTTGTATCAATACAAATATTATAGTTATGTGACAGTTAGTCTGTCTGTCTGTCTGAGGCTTTTTCGCGTCTAAGCTGTTAAGAGGAAACGCGGTCTAAGTGACATTTGAAAAATAGGTTTTTGAATAAAATGTTGCTGTCTCGATGCATGCTCGGGCGGCCGCCCCCGCACCCCGCACTGCTCTATCCATGTGTGAGTAGCGTATGTTAGTGTGTGTGCGCACTAGACCTCGCGCAAAACTCGCTAAAATAAAGTATTTTCAAGAAATATGATGTATTCTTTGATAAACTATAACCGGAGATACAGTACGCAATATAAAATAAAGTCTATGTATACACAATTCTTTTTGGTGGAAAGTTTTATAAAACTATAAAAACTAAGAAGAAAAAGTTATTCAAATTCAGGTTATGGCAGAGTCAATATTGAATAAAATTCATATTTTGATTCCAATATTTACGTTATTATATCTTTATAGCAGGGCATTATGCAATATATAAATACGTTCCTGTTTATATAGGATCTTGAACATGATACCTACATAATTAGATTAAAAGAAAATAATAAATGTAAATATGTGCCGTGGCTGTCAGTTTCATGATTATATCCTTTAATATAGTTTAAGAAAAGAAAAGATATACCTAGATATACGAAGGAGAGGTGACAGATGACATTTTTCGGTTCACTCGACGAGTACTAAATTAATATTTTACAAAAATAATAAAATATTTATACCTTTACAAACGTACTGTTAAGATATGACACGACAGCCGTCTTTAACAACAAGAATGATTTTGCAAAAGCTAAATATATATGAAATTAAAGAATCATTTATTTTTTAAAGTTTTGTTTATACGTGGAACGGAACTTTTTACTTATGAAGATTGATTGACAACAATGACAACAATGACAACACCTTTCAACAAGACAGTATCTAATTGTGCAATAATAACAAGTTTAAATTCACTATCTTTTAAAGAAAATGAAGTAAATGTCGTTTATTTATGATCGCTAAACGACAGAACATCATTTTAGTATAAAATGCAGGATTCATGAATACTTATGTTTATATGCCCGACACAAATAGGTCAACCTGCACAAACATCATGTGCTTGAAACGATCGCAGCAAGAGAAGAGGCTAATTATTCTAAATGTTGGCGTGGAAGGAAAACGACGGAATCCCTTTAATAACAGAGGTCGGAGATGGATCTTGGGCGAAGAGAACCGACAAAAGTGGATACAATACCCTCGGACAATTTCATATCAGGTGCAGGATAATGCTGCGTGTGTAGCACCTAACAACGGATTCAGGGCTCTGTTTGGACTTCTTTGTTACCGTAGCGCATCCGCGATGTTTGCGAAGCATAGAACTTCTTTACTGAATC
This sequence comes from Pyrausta nigrata, assembly GCA_949316185.1. NCBI lineage: Eukaryota > Metazoa > Arthropoda > Insecta > Lepidoptera > Crambidae > Pyrausta > Pyrausta nigrata. Next base: position 5,814,583 of record OX438943.1, read on the forward strand.
ATTCGCAAGAAGACGGGCTCAGTCTAATCAGAATGTTGTTACAGTCTCAATGTGTTCGTGTAACAATAAAATTGTTTTCCTTTCTTTGTAACTAAGTTTAGAAGATAGTTTTGAAGATAATTGTATATTATACTAACAAGTGGTTCGCAGTTGGCGCAATAAAAACAATATTATGAAACTATTTGTTTAATTGGTTTAAGAAGCTGGCATGTGTGTGTCCTTCCTGTAGATAGAAGGTATTTTTCTTATGCGATTTAGTGATCTGCATCTGCAGATTGTCTACAGTGTGCTTATAAACCATACAATAGATAATGTAATTTATTAAACGTCTTGGTGGATATTACAGCGCGCCCTCACTAAGGTGAGTGATCTTCTAAATATGTAGGTATATAAAAATGAAAACTGACTTAATGACTGACTGACATATAAACCCACAGCCCAAACTGCTGGGTCTAGATACTTCAAATCAAAGGTTCCATAAGAGGTCTAGAGGAGCAAAGAAAGGTTTTTTGGAATAACCCCTAACGCGGTAAAAAAAGAGGGGCAAGTTTGTATGAAACTCGGTCAGTTATGGAGCTAATTCGATAAAATTTTTGGTTAGAAATTAAGAATAACGTAACAGTATTTCTGGAAGCTCCCCTCTAAGGGGGTGAAATCGGGAGTGGAAGTTTGTATGGTAAATTCGTCATGTGCACGGACGAAGTCGTGGGCAACCGCTAGTAAAATCCATTTCTTATAATTAGCTTCCATCGATATCAGAAATCAGCTTGGCTACAATCTATCGAATTGAAATGAATCTACTAACATTACGTCCTCAGTAAGTGCTTACATCACAACGGAACATATGCCTGTTTTTTTCTTCTATAGAAACACCACTGAGGAGTAGTAGACCTTTAAAAGTCAATGTGAAGAAAGCTGATGATATAAAATATTAAGACAAATTACCAAGACAATATTTAACTTAATACATCGATGTCGATTAGGCCAACAATAGCGTATCGATATATTTATCGACTATGAAGCATCACTATGCGTATACGTATTTGTTATGACATTACCCACCCCCAAACCTCTCCTCTTAAAGCAAGAAAGAGACAAATGCAGCTCAGACCAAAATTCGCTTCATAAAACTGACCAAAACAGCATTTCGTAGTCCCCTGTTTTCTCGACGAAGACTTTACCTATGAAATTATTGTTTTCAAAAATAATTGAAAAAAGGATGGGACTATGCTCCTATGTTTTAGTTTTGTCTTAATGTGCGTACATTTTATTTGGCGAGCGTCTAAAGTTTGAGGTTGAAATTTGGCAATTTTCTTAGTGTTTGAAGGCCCATATTTCCTGTGTTAATTCGAATATGGGAAAAAACGAAACATAGGAGCATAGCCGTAGTAAAGTCGGATATTATAGCAAAAAAATTTTGACCTTAGTCTATATCCAGGGAGGAAACAGGGGACTACGTTTGTATGGAGAAATTGTGCTATTCTTTCGTCTTAAATAAAAATAAATAAATAAATTGTTTCAACAACACACTAATTACCTAGCCCTAAGCTTGAAAGCCTGTGCTATGGTGACTTAGGATAACGGATAGACATACTTATATACATTTATAAACATCCATGACTTAGGTACAAATGATCGTGCTCATTACACAACATTTTCCCCTTGCGGGATTCGAACCCGCAACCGCCTGGTTTAGAAGTCCGGGGCGCGAAACACTACACCAAGACGGTCGTCAAATCTATTGTTATCCATCCATGTTAAATCCATTTAGATATTTAGTTGGTGACAAGTCGGCTGCAGACAGCGACTACTTATATGTGTGGAGTCTCTCCCCAGACATTGGCACATCTATTGTCATATCCTACGTGCCCCTACAATATTGGTCCTCCAAAATATAACGCCAGTGTTGGCACCAAAAGAAGAAGAAAAAGATTTGGTTTAGTATGAATATAGTTTATAACCCTGAGAAGGATATAGGCATTTTATTACGATACGACAAACTTTTATTCCCATTTCAACCCCCTCATGATTTTATATCGCGACAAAAAGTAGCCTATGTCCTCCCAAAGGTCTCAAACTATCTCTGTACGAAATTTCATTTGAATCGGTCCTATAGTTTCGGAGCCTATTCAATACAAACAAACGATCAAATCTTACCTCTTTATAATATTATTGTAGTACAGATAGAAACTTAAAAAGGGTTAAAGTTTGGAAATGCCTGCTGAACCAAATTTATTGAAATTTGATATGGAGAGAGTAGTGCAACGTAGTAGTAACGTGTATAGGATAGTTATAATAATTAGGGTATAGGATAATTAAAATAATTATTATCCCGGAAACCATCCTTAAAAGGAATAAAGGTGTGGAAGTATATGTATACAGGGTGACTTTTTTATCAGTATCCAAATTTGACGCAAGACAAAACATGGATTTTATATTTTGGTCGTCCAGTGCAAAAATATCAAGATAAAACACTTAGAATCCGTCGAAAGTAGCTAAAACGGTGCACACAGCTCAAGGCCGCTGTCGCCCACACAATAATTTCTATCCTGCACCAATGCCTACGCGCATTCATCTTATTCTTGCGTAGGTACGGGTAACCACGTTTTTGGCATTTGGATTAGTAAACATTTATTTATTAAACTTGACCTACCTATTTTTTATCAATGTCTAAAAAAATTTGGACACTGATACAAAAATCACCCTGTATAAATAACTTCCCACCACTTTCTCACACAGACGCACACACACACACGAACACACACCCACACGAGCACATTAGTTAATGCAATGCTTTGTTACTTGCTTATTATTATTTTATTGAAGTAAACTTTTTTAAAATTCGATTATCGAGCCGATATGTTAACTCGTAGACAATTGTAATATTTTGTTAATTTATGTTGTACTAATCAATTTATCAAACATTTTGGGCAGACACTGGCTTCTATAACACAGTTTATACTAGTTTGGCAGCCAGGGTTTCATACATAAAACTGAGTATTGGTGCAAATAAATAAATTTATTATTATTATTACTTCGCTGGCGGATGTTGGATTTCGCATCTAAACTTCCACACCTTCATGCCTTTTTAGGATGGTTTCCGGGATAATAACTTTTCTGAAATGACATTACTCTCTTAATTATAAAATTTTAATTAATAAACTGTACAGTTTCGTAAGTTTCAGATCTTCGGGTGTAAATCGCGCTGCAGCGTCGGTTTAAATCAGCCTAATTTCCCATAACAACTCGTATTGATTCCGTCGCGCGACACTTTTAGCTTTACGACAGTTTCAGCAGCTGGACTTGCCTTGGGAATACAATGGTATTTGTTTCTTGTTAACTTCTCTGGCTTATTGTATGATAAACACTTGGTTGATTAGTTATTTTTTTTTAGCGCATCCTTAGTCAGTTAAGAAATATTGGTCAAATAAAATATGATATGACTTATTTTAAAATGTCAATGCTGAATGACATTTTAAATAGGTCGCCCTAACTATTCAGCCAGTAAATTTTTCTGCCATTGAAAATATTGGCCCTTACTACAAATGCGAAAGTAATTCTGTTGTGTTTTCATGAGCCGATTAACGGAGGACCTGTGGGTTACTATTTACATTTAAAAAATATAAATTAAACTCTGACTCAAGAGGACAGACTAGTTTCCATTTCTCCATTCAATCGTAGTCCTCTATTTCCTGACTGAATTTTATTTTTAAGGATTTCGAAGTTGGTCTTTTCTTAAAAGTTATTTAAATTCTCTTTTAAATATGTTCAGTATGAAGATGGTTCGAGCCCATCGAGGCCCTGAAATGTCGAAAATAGTTTTTATCCCGGCAACCAGCTTTTGAGGAAGGGGGTCAAAATGAGAAGAAACATGCTTCAATTCCATCTGGGAATGAATTTCCGGGATAACGGTTCGAATCCCGCAAGAGGCAAATGTTTGTGTGATGAGCACGAGCATTTGTACCTTAGTCATGGATGTTTATAAAAAGTATATTTACGTACGTATATTTAGTACGTCTATCCGTTATTCTAGTCACCATAGCACAAGCTAAAGCAGAATTTGTAACAAGGTAAAAAAATAGAGCGTGATTTTAACTTTGCCCTGGTAAAGTTATGATGAAATTTAATAAGTTCGTAAATTCAGTACGTACTTCGTTACGTAGTTAATATGAAGATTACTTTGAACAATACTTTTATTAACTCTTACGACCAACAGGTATGCCGCAGCGGTTGCTGGCATGTGGTTTAAAACAATGGAATTTCGGTTCATTAAACAAGTAGATAATCTATCACAATGCTTTTTTATTGTACTGTTACGTAATAAAAAACATACCTGCACGTTTTTCTATGCGCTGTCACGGTTTATTTATACAGAGCAGATAACTTTTTGGCAAATGTATGTGTAACAATGTATGTATTGAACATAGAGAGGTTATGTGAGGCTCCAGTCCCCAAACTAAGGCCTGCCTACCAACCTGACGGCGTTCTGCGGTGCCAATTACGAGGTCAGGACTGAACGGGATAGGGCGTAGGCATAAGTTCTAAGCCTTCATCCGCAGTCCTGGTTTCTGGCTGTGACTCAAGGTGTAAAGGTAACTACGCGGTGTAGACTTGTGTAACTCCTGAGTGAATGACAAAAATGATATATATCTTTTCAAAGAAGCTAATCACTCACTACCTCACTTGCATCCCAAACATATCTTTAACTCTTTTGATATACGACTCCTTTTGAGCAACTGAACGAAATGAACTGAACTACAGGACTGAGTGAGACGGCGTTACTGCTCGCTAGTATGTGAAAGAGAGGATGATTCGCATCCTGTATCACTGAGTTAAAAGAGCTAAAGATATAAAAGAGTGATATATATCAGAAGCTCACAATGATATGAATCACTCTTTTCTTTTCATTGATATATTTTGCGCATCTCTAACGCGGTGTCTTCTACGAGTTTCCAGATGTAGTTCAAGCAAGCACTCATTGAAGAATGAATTCGCGTAGACTGGTGTCTAGGACTTCAAACTCACGCTTGGTCAGCCCTGACACTGGGTCAGGGTAGCAACGTTACCAGGTGCAGCTGCGCTAAACGCCCAACTTACTCAACTCCGGCAAAGCTAAAAGCAAGGGTTCTATAGCTTACCTTCTCAACAGTTCAGTTCCATTGGCGACTGAGTTGGCGTAGACTGGTGCCTAGGACTTATTTGACCTCACACTTGGTCAGCCCTGACACTGTGTCTGCGTAGCCACGTTACCAGGTGCAGCTGTGCTAAACGCCCAACTTACTCAACTCCGGCAAAGCTAAAAGCTAGGGTTATATAGGTTACCTCCTTAACAGTTCAGTTCCATTGGCGACTGAGTTGGCGTAGACCGGTGCCCAGGACTTCTGCACCGCGTGGACCTCACGCTTGGTCAATCCTGACACAGGGTTCACCTGGTCAGGGTCTCCACCCCACCAGATGTAGCTCAGCCAAGCGCCCATGGTTAGCTGAAATGACAAAGCTTATTAGTTCATAGCCCCTGAACGTTTTCGATGGAAGCCTCGGATTCTCAAGTCTTCTGAACCTAGGTGGTAGCTGGAACGAAAAAAATTGGAGAATACGGGTGACTTTTGTATCAGTATCCTTTTTTTAACCTTAAATTTTTTTCAACATTAGGTATCGTTTATAAAAAAAAATGTTATTCAAGTTAATTTAAAAAAAAAATTAAGTATCAAAACACTAGTAAAAGTAAACACAGAACAGTCATATAAAATAGTTTGTGATAATAATTCTGTAGTTAACCTATTAAACTAGTTCTCAGGTCTTCAACTAATGATTGCTTTATAAATGCTTTCGTAGTTGATAACATTTATTAAAATAGAGAGAAACTGATTATATACGAGGGTCAAACTGAAAGTTCTTAGAACTGGCCACTTATAAACAATATAATAAAAAAAAAATTCTAAAATTTGAAAATAGAACTCTTTGCCAATATTACTGAGTATATATTTCATTCATTTGTCATTTGTTTTACGACTTGGCGGCAAATTGAAAATTGTCTGTGTCACGTCAAAATGAATTTAACACGAGAAAATTTTCGTGCAATGATTTTTTATGACTTTCGATGTCATTTAAGTCAACAAGAAAGTTATGATAGACTACGATTGGCCTTTCACGATGAAGCCCCATCTTGTGCGACTGTTTACAACTGGTTTAATGAGTTTAAACGTGGTCGCACTAATCTCACTGATGATATACGTGAGGGACGGCCTTCTACGGCGACGACTGAAAATAACATCTGTGTTGTGCGGCGTATGATAGAGACTGACAAAAGAGTGACCTATCAGCAGATTCGGACAAGCTTAGGCATCGGTATGAGTCAAGTGCACAAAATCCTCCACGAACATTTAGCGGTCAGGAAGCTTTGCGCCCGGTGGATACCTCATAATTTGACTAAGGCTCAAAAACTCCATCGTGTGGATTGGTGCCGTAAAATGATTGAAAGATTTAACGGAGGTGACTCAAATGCTGTGTTCGACATACTAACAGGTGACGAAAGCTGGATTTACTGTTATGATCCTGAAACCAAAAGACAATCTGCTCAGTGGGTGTTTCCTTTCGAGGAGTTGCCAACTAAAGTGAAGAGAGATCGAAGTGCGGGAAAAAAAATGGTGGCCTCGTTCTTTGGAAGGATAGGTCATTTCGCAACAATTGTGTTAGAGGATCAAAAAACAGTTTCTGCAGAATGGTACACTACCAATTGTTTGCCACTTGTCTTGGAAAAAGTTCGAGAGAAACGACCTCGCAGTAGGATCCTCCTTCACCACGACAACGCCTCGTCGCACACCGCCAAGCGAACGATCGACTATTTGGCGACATCAAACGTTGAATTACTGGGTCACCCGCCGTATAGCCCCGACCTCGCGCCTTGTGATTTTTATTTATTTCCAAAAATTAAAGAAAAACTTAAAGGAAAGCGGTTTATGAATGCTGAAGAAGCGGTGGCTGCGTATCGCGATGCCATTGAAGAGACCCCTAAGGACGAGTGGGCAAAGTGCTTTTCCCAGTGGTTCCATCGCATGCAGCGGTGTATTGACGTCAATGGACAATATTTTGAAAAGATATAATAAAACTAATAACTGGCTAATGTAATCAGTTTTTGATTTTCTAAGAACTTTCAGTTTGACCCTCGTAATAACGTGTTATCTACAGGTTATGTGGGTTGATTCGGCCACAGAGAACATACTTATTATTACCCGACTGTGGAAGGAGGGTTATGTTTTTCGAGAGTATGTATGTATGTAAGTATGTATGTATGTAAAGTATGTTTGTATGTACGTATAATTGTTTGGCGCGCCCTACAGCCCAAATAGCTCGACAGTTTTTGACATATGAGGTGTCGTTGAGTTTGTCAAAATTGTGAGAGTCACTCTTATAGGCTACATAAATTTAAAAAATAGCACCCGCAAATGTGAAATAAAGGGGGGAGGGGGGATTGATTTTTTCCTTAGCATAGCAATATGGGTATCAAATAAAAGCCAGTAAAGAGACCATTTCAAAAATATAATATTTTTTGCAGTCTAATAATAAAACTAAAAATAATAAAATAAAAAACGGTAATTTAAAAAACTAAAAACCCCGACTGCGTTTCTGTGTAATTGGAAATTAAAAAACCCTAAAACAAGAAAGAGGTCATACCTGGGTTAAATTGGTACCCATATTAAAAATTGTAGCAGTCGGGACCCATATTAAAAAGTTAGCCGTCTCGTAAGTAGATTGGAGTAATCTGCAATGTAATGTAGAGGTAGGTATGTGCTCTAAATTCACTAAGCCTCCATTTCTAGAATGGGTCCCGACTGCTACAATTTTTAATATGGGTACCAATTTAACCCAGGTATGATCCCTTTCTTGTTTTAGGGTTTTTTAATTAAACGTAGTCGGGGTTTTTAGTTTTTTTAATTACCGTTTTTCTTGCTTACTTATATTACATTTTGAACATTACTTACTAAACAAATGGATATGGCCTTTGTTTCTTTATTATTATCTTTCTTATTATTCATCATCGTGACATTTTGATAGAAAAAAATATATAACTGGAATGGAGATTGTCTCTACATTTAACTTTTTACGTCGTCCGAATTACTCATATCTTGTAGCCCGCGACTACGATCGCCCATTCCCGTAGGAATTTTGGGTACCTGAATATCTCTTTATGCTTCTCTACCCTTCCCAAGGAACCTACTATCTACATGCCTTTAAACTTTCTACGACCCGTAGTATTAGTTAGCCGTTGTCTGTCAGTCACTCAAGGAAGTTTTATATAATCAGTTTTCTTTACCTTAGGGTGCTTCGATTTCTTCAAAACTAATATCGCAGTCAGCAACATGAATATCGAAGACAAATAAATATAAAGCAGCATTTTCTACGAATAATCACGGCTGGACCGGACCACTTTTCGCAAACGACTCTACCATACTAGTCTGGACCAAAATTAAATCCACATTTTGTCTCCTTCTGTGTACTCACTAAATATGGGGAGAAATTATCTAAGGTACAAGACATGTGCAAATAGTGTCTGCATATTCTGTCATAATTGCATATCGTTGAATCTGACATGGTTTATTCAGCACAAGCTCAAATATTTACGACTCTAAATACAAAACAGAATTGCTGATGTTTTGAGAATCATAGCAATCCCGTGACAGTCTTTGGCAATTAAGGATTCAACTACACTCTAAATTATGCAGAAATAAAATATTAAATTCACACTACTAACCTCAATAAACAAGCCAGAACACCACACTGGTTAAAATGCTAGAGTAGTCAAGATACGAGTTACTCTTGTGAACTGGCAAAACATCAGAAGTTATCTGAGTGTATCTCATTACTCAATAAACATAATAGTGTGTGTTTACTTTGTAAGTAACAGCGGCGATGTATAAGCCCTATTAAATATTTGAGTTTTTAATCATTTGTGAAAATACAGATAGAACCTCTAAGGTAACCAGTTCCTTTAGATAAGGTAAGAATTTCCTTGGGGTTTCGTAATTCCTATAACTATGATTAAAAAAACCATATATACCAGGGGTCTTCAAATAGCGTCATGAAGTTTTAGGGAATAGAACATAAATTAAAGCGATTGATGACCTCTGACATACGCAATTAAAATGCTTGTTTTTAAAGACTGGGTAATGCTTTTTGGATACCACCGGCGGCGGGGGCCGCTGGGGGTTATGTGGGATCCCTAACTCAGTAAGGGAATACCCACTAAAAACCAGTGAGTGTCGACCGGCGCCACTAGTGAGAAGGGAGCTGCGGGTTAGTAGCACCCAGGCATACGCCGTAGGCATTCTTAAGCAGCAAATGTAAATTAAAAAAAAAACTTCATTTTCTACACAATGCGGCTCTTGCTTAGATTTACTAAACTATTTTTAGTTAATTATGCATTTAAAAATGTTTATTAGCAATTTTTTCACAAAAGAAAGAGACGGCATGATTATAATGGAAAAAAATACAAAACTTTGTTTCTACTACGATATTTATGTAACCAAAAAAGTCAACGGAACCCCTTATGCACTGCACTGTCACACTGTTGTCACGCAAAGTTTTTTTCTGGTCACGAGTATTTTTTGTAGTTTATTTGGACAGTATTCATGTGACTTACATACTGAAACTAAATTAAATATTTATGTAAAGCAAGATTAGGTGCATTTACTTTTATAATAAGAAGTAAACGTACTCGTAATAGAGTAAAAATAACAAAATAAAAGGCAATAGCCATAACCAATAACCTGTATGATCGTATTCCAATAAAATTCGTGCGGTATGTCAGCATGCAACAATTTCCCTATTATTACCTACTAGCAGTTCCCCGCGACTTTGCCCGCGCCAAAAGTCATATTTTCCATACAAACTTTCGTCCCCCATTTCACCCCCTGATGATTTTATATAGCGACAAAAAGCCTATGTTGAATAGTTTCGGAGCATATTCAATACAAACAATAAAATCTTTCCTCTTTATAATATTAGTATAGTCATAACTACTACTACTTTTTTACTAACGACCTGCCCCAGTTTCGCATGGGTGCAGTAGTTATGCGTCATGTAATACATATTATTCTTACTCTTAAATAACTTGGTAGGTTGGTCTAGCGGTCAGCACCCTGGGTACTATCCATGAGGTCCCGGGTTTGAATCCCGGGTTGGGCCGAGAGTGTTTAGGTTTTTCTGTCTTGAAATAACTCAGACACAGGTCCGGAGTCAGGAAGTTGGTGGTGTTAACACCCGCGTGCCTCGGAAAGCACGTTAAGCCGTTGGTCCTACGCCTGATCTCTCTACGTGACCTTAGAGACATGACTGTCGGACTGCCGTCTCACCGAATTATGAAAGTGAAGGAACAGAGAGTGCACCTGTGTATTGCGCACACACTTGTGCACTATAATATGTCCCGCGCAGTTGGCTAAAGTCTGTTGAGATAGGGCGTTGAAGTCGAAATTCGGCTAGGAGGAGGACAAATAACTCTTTGTATTGCTGATAACTGCATCAAAATCTGGTGTGTAGTTTAAAAGATATTCATTATTTTGTGACCTCCCAGCAATCGATGAGGTGGGGGCCTAATGACCTGTAACACAGGTATTTCGGTTCCAAGCATAGGCATTTCGTTTGGCTTACTGTATTTTAAGTGTGTCTTTTTAAGTTTGTAATGTCAAAATAACGGTTTTTACCATCTCTGAAGCCACACACTGGTAGGTGCGTTTCCGGGCGAGAAAATTTGTAATCTTTACTCAAAGATTACAAAATTCCTATGAAAATGATTATTATGATTACAGAGTTCCTATGAACGCCGCACCGTGGCAAGGAGGTGCTAGGTCATGTAAATCATTATATACAAAATGTAAACCATATTTTTTGGTGTGCCTTACATTGGAAGCGATTAATTTCTAAACAAACGCATTCATTTTTGGGTTTTCAATTCATTTTGCAAACAATCATAAATAAGAGACAGCCGCGAGACGTGCAAAATCATTATCAGTTACAGATAATGCTTGTTTATTTCATCAGTCATGTGACTATATCTAATTAATGATAATAATACCTACTAAGTAGAGTCAAGCTTTACCACGTGTTCTACTCTAGTGAATGTTTTTACTCCGCACTTCCCACTTTTCAGCCGTCTTTAAAAAGGAAAAAGTTCAATAAAGTTTTGTCGTGAATTCATACAGACACAGTCGTCTTAGATTTTAACGTAAAGGAAAGATACGGCACTCGTTATTCAGTCGGACTAATTTGCCGTATTTCACGTTAATTGACTTTTTTATTTAACTAAGTTGTCAAAAAATAGCAGAGCGTTTTGCAAAAGCACGACTGCTTTATAAAGTTAAGGAAGGATGGCGCGAGAAATGAAGCCAAAGTCCTGTACCCCTAGGTTGAAGGTTAAAAATAAATGTATGCATACTTACGTAACGAGAAAAAAAGACGTTTAGCAAATAAAAATCTAGGTACTATTCATTCATAAGCTCGTGAATTAGATCCTCGGCCTGTACCACTGAGTTTGTAAGACTTAAGTCATTGTCTTCTTTAAAGACATCACTATCTGACGGTTGGAGGAAACCTGCACACTAGAATGGATATTGACTGGTGTGTGAAATGGAGAAACCACTCCAATGAAATTGCACAGAAAGTGTGTGTAATTCCTTCCACATAATCATGGCCCTCAGTCATGAGGTAAGAATGGAAAGACCTAACGAGCGAATATTATCATGTGCTGCAAAGACAATAGTCGAGCCTCAAAGTCCACACGGTGGTGACAATATTTGTTCAGACCAGCCGTCGGCGGAGGCAACGTACTGTCGGCAAATATTGCCGTATGTAATGCCCCGCAACGCAGTATCACATATTATTACGCAAGTCTTTGCGAACTGCACAAATTAGTACTTAGATTTGCATAATTACTTATTACTTAACTATTTTTATTTATTTAAAATCATGCTTTTTTCCTTTCGTGCGTTTCCATGCGTAAACGCACTGAATAATTTAAGTTTCAAATACAATACACGGTCACAATAGACATATTTGTTTTCTTATATCCGTAACACGGTCTCCGAGTCCCTGCCATTTTTTCTACATAATAAGTACTTTGAAGAAACACCAAATATGCACTAACCTAAGCTTCAAAAAGTACCTACCTACCTACACAAAAAAAAACAGTTATTTCACTATCCTATTTGTAGTATCCTATCTAGGAAGGTTGGAACCAATCATAGGCTACGATGCGAGATCTGATTGGTTCCTGCCTTCCTAGTTAGGTTGCTACAAATAGGATGGTGTAATAAGTGCTTATCACAGAATGATAGACAGAAACTAAAGAACCGCGGATAGCGTGAGTCGGAATCATTGAAGCAAACTTGGGCGCGGTTCCAATGGGATGGGTTCACCGTTTAGCGAATTATTTTATCTTGATTGCAAAACACTGAGAACTTTGAAAACACAGGTACGTTTTTAATAGTACTTATTTCACATTTAACAAAACAAAACCAAAGGCAAATCGAAAGTTAAGTAAATCCCTTCTCAAAATTAGGTAAGCGTTTGAATTCTCAAGAAAAGAGTTTACAAGAACCGAGCCAGTAAGTGGCTCAGCTTATGTCTGTAACAAAACAGCAAAGTTATCCATTTAAAATTCTAATTGTTTCAATATTGGGATTGTTAATTAAATTGAAAGCGTAATTACTTGTGAGTAATGGCGGGCGGTTCGTGTGGTATTTGGTCACAGTTCGACGAGAAAAGACAACCTTTTCTTCGGATATAAAGCACAAGCGGTTGCCCGCGACTTCGTCCATGCAAATGTCGTAATCTATACATATAATAAATCTGTAAAACCGATGCGTCTGTACATTGAGTATTTTTACCAAAAACTAATTGAGGGTGATGTTAAAATAGTAACAGAATAGGAATCTACAATTTTTATTTTTTTTGTCAGTTTGTCTGTTTGTCTGTTTGTACACGCTAATCTCCGGAACTACTTAACGGATTTGAATGAAACTTTTTTTATTGTGTAGCTATTGAGTCTGGGCAAATACTAGGCTATAACTTATTTTGAAGATCGGAGTACCTAACGTGGAACCTTAGCAGTACACTTAAACTAAGAGAGATATGAAAGCAGGCCTTAAGAAAAGTTATTCAGCATGATGAGCATTTTCTATTGACGTACACAAATTGAAGGTCTGGAGCAACTGATATGGAACTCCAGCAGCTCAGCTCTACTATAAGAGATATGAATAGAGCGCCTTATGGAACATTGTTCAGCGTGATGAGCACTTTCTATTAACGTACACAAATTGAAGATCTGGAGCAACTGATATGGAACCCTAGCAGCTCAGCTCAACTATAAGAGATATGAATAGAGCGTCTTAGGGAACGTTGTTCAGCGTGATGAGCACTTTATACTGACGTACACAAACTAAAAGTCTGGAGTAACTGATATAGAACCCTAGCAGCTCGGCTCAACTATAAGAGATATGAATAGAGCGCCTTAGGGAACATTATTCAGCGTGATGAGCATTTTCTATTGACTCATACAAATATAAGGTCTGGAGCAACTGCTATGCTTAATCACTTAAGACTGATTTTCGAACTCCCAAGGCAATCCTACTGTCTCCAAGTTACGATCTGGTGACGCAAACCTGAAGAAATAGAGAGAATCCTTCAGATTTTATAGGCATGTATATCATATATTCTACAGCATTCATTTAGGTATTTAAGCGTTTACATTCAGGAGTCAAAATTTGATGGTGCTGACCTTAACGCTAAGTAGTTTATGGATAATTTCACCACAGATAGTTTATCGAAATTTTGTTAAATTATTGTATTATTAATAATAAGATCAAAGTAAATTGGCACTATTTTTTATACTACTTATCACTAAGTAACGTAAATTGAAATACGAGTATAAGAATAGTCTTACTTATTTTTCGTTATAGGAGAAAGTTTAGGGAGGCCTTTGCCCTGCTGTGGGACACGACAGGCTCCTAATAAAAATAACTATACGATAGTAGTAACTTACAAACTGACCTTTGAGTAGGCTAAGGACACTATAAATAAATTGCATTCATCTATTACGGTAGGGAGGTTTGAGTCTAACTTTTTTCTGAACACTAAAACTAACGTTACCCATATTTTTTACAAACGAATAAAACTGCCTTCAATAAAGTAAACTAAAAAGTAAAAAAAAACTTTTACCAAGAAAAATATACGACAAATTTAGTTTCGGAGTCGGTGTCACTGCCATGCGAAATTTTCTAACCAGAAGAGGATGCAAGGTGAAAGTAACCTATCTAAAAAAGAGTGCCTATTGACCTTAATTTTCCATTCCTCTCTTCTCCTTACGACATGGTAGAGAGATCATGATAGCTGGATGGCGACGGAAGTATAAAATATTTTGTATCATAGAATCTACGCGTACGAAGTCGCGGGCAACAGCTAGTTTCTATATATACTTCTTCTTCCCTTTTTACCCCCTTAGAGGTTAAATTTTCATGTAACCTGAAAAACGTCATTCTTGATGTCTAACTAAATACATTTTTTTAACAATTGAGCTTCAAAACTGACGAAGTTTCACACAAACTTAGCCCCTCTCCAAAAATCCTTATTAAGTGCACATCCAGCACTATAAAAGGAAGCACGGTTCAAAAATTCACGTTTCTCATCTTAGTAATTTGAACTGTGAGTTGATAGTCAGTCAACTAGTCAGTCAGTATATTTTTAATTTATATTACATTCTCATATAGGTAAATGTGGGATTGATTTTAATAAAATGAGTGATGTGTCATGAAAGATTGTGTGCGAGCGCGACGAATGATTGATTGGTATTGTTGTAAGTATATAAAGTTTATTTACGAAGTTCTTTTAGTGTAATCGTAACGGAGTACAAAAGTACATCTCGTCTTTTGGGTGCTTCGTAATTTACTGTATGATAGAACTGTTATTGCACACCACATAAGAAACAACAATGTAATTTATACATACAGCTGTACATCGTCGGCGGTCTTATTGCTAAGAGCGATATCTTCCAGACAACCTGGGGTACAAAAATGTATGGTATGCAATAGGAGTATTATCGACTTCTGTATATTTCAAAAAGTGGTGTGTTTGCTCTTCTTAAGCTAGGGTTTGGGCCAAATTAATTGGGTTCGGCCGGTGGGTGACGCGGAGTCGACCACTTTATTGGACTCCAATAATTGCATTAACCCAAGACCTGGAGCCGTGTCACCAATTCAAAATTAGTTGGTATGCTAGTCAGCTGCTTTTCGGAACCTGTCACAGCCCCTGAGGCTCGTCTTACCCCCCACCCCCGCACCAAGCGAGTGCAGGCGGTGACTTAACTAGGCGGTCTACCTACACATCGTCGCTGCGACTTTTAGAACTCGTGTCACTTTGGGTCAGAATCCCGTTTTTAAGCCAGTTCATCTCAAATTTTGGAGCTCTGTCTAATGCAAAAATTCCCATGTGAATAAGTCTTACCAAATTCAAATTATTAACTAATTCAATACCTTTTAATAACTTGCTTGCTAATAAAAAATTCGAACTATGATAAAATAAGGAATAGGGGAAAAAATAAAAAGACATGTGACGAGCTCGTCATAAAGTTTAAGACTCTGCTCCGACAAATTGGCCCACCCTCCAAAAGATACAATCATACTTTTATATAACTAGTGTTAGTTTCGGAAGAGCGTAGCCTCCTGGACTGCCAGGAGGCTACGCTCTTCCAAAACTAACTGGCACAGGTCTTCTGTATTGTCTTATAGAGGACTACATCACTTAGTAACTTTGAAAATGTACTTGTTCACGTAAATAAAGATTTTTAATATCAAGCTAGTTCTAGTAGGAAAGCTCCGAAGTTTCCTAGAAAAGTTCTTTAAACACGAAGATAGCCTAGCTTCCTAGCTTACTAGCACTAGATGACTATTCTGGCTTAAAAACTAGCCTCGTGTACCTATGTCGAATCTCTCAACTTTATCTATTTAATTAGCTCTGTTACAATGTGCTCTTTCTACAAACACTGATTTGATAAATACACAGAAAATCACAGTAAAAAAGTGTGTGCTATATTCACACTCGACTCTGTTCGTATAACTCTTCGTTCCTTCACGTTACACTCTTCGTTCCTTCACGCTCTAAGTTCGACGACTAACCAACATGACGAGAGAGAGATCAGCGCCCTTAGACAAGATGCAATCTATTCTATAGCGAACTTCGCTATCGCCAATAAAATGTCAAAATGAGTACACAAAAGTCACGTGATGTTTCGATGGCTTATGTCAGTTACATACATTTTGTTAGCATTAGCGAACTTCGTTTTAAAATAGTTTGTCTAGAGCCCAGGGTAACTCTTCTCTCAAGGCCCGGGATAGTAAGACTGCCGACTTTCTGGATACAATGTAATTATGAGAAAAAAATACAGACACAAAATTTGGCCAGAGCCGGGATTTGAATTCAAGACGCGTTCCTTAGCTAAAGAGGCAGTTAGAGTTGGTTAAATAAGAGTTAATCTTAGACTAAGTACCTACATATCGTAGTACTTATCATCTACTATCAATATATCGAATATCGTAGTACTATCTACTAGCATTTTAATGTTGTCCAGCTCAGCTGCATTATCAATTATTAACACAACACTATTCTATTAGTTAATAGATCCTGGAGCGCGAATATGGCCACAAATTGGTTCTAATGACATCAAATAGGTTGATAGAGGTGCCAATTAGGTTTAATTGGGACGTCATAGTTTACCGAAACATAACAAAGCAAGCTTGGATGATTGGAGACATACAGACATACGTTACGAGCAGAAACGTGGAGTTTATAGCACAGTATTAAAATCGTCCGTATTTAATGGTTCATGGTTAACCTGAAGTATGCCGACTGTACATACACGTAGAGCGGCAGGAATCTACTATTCGGATATAGTAGAATAAATAGAGTAGCCTACTCAGTTACATTTTTGTTCTTTTAAGCCCCAGGGCATTTGCTGAACCCAAAATGGAACGAAAATCGAAGACATTAGGTAGTAACGCCGATAGCTCTACCTAAAAACTGATGAATGGTAAAGATACTTTTTTTAAGGACGAAAGACAAGAATAACAATTGATATTACTAACTAACCCCATAGTGTTTTTATTATCAGACACCATCATAACAGTTAATGACAGAATAAGGTATACAGCGAACTATTTAAAATGTCAATCATAAGAGGTGTCACAGATGAGGTGATGGCATTTTAAAATCAGTCGTGCTGTATTGGATTTGACGAATATTTCATGAAAATTCTGTCATAGCTAGAACAAAGGAAAATCCCAAGAAAATAATCAAATGTAGCATCAGTAAAGGAGTTATGTCCTCGTGTGTTTCCACGTGGGCTTACAACAGATGATCCGGCGCGTAATTGCGGCGCGCGCATCGTTTGTAAACCAATTAGCTTTTTATGAGCCAACGTGGGAAATAAGGCCACCGTGTTTTTGGACAAACTTTTGGCGTTTTCCGCAGAAAAAATGCCGAAATTATGTTGGTAATTATGTTATTACTGTTGGCAGGAGTTGACGAATTTGTGTCATTGTCAAGGGCATAATTTATAAATGAAGTTAACTCCCTTTTTATAGCTCCAAAAAGTATTAGAAGATACTCTTACAAAGCTTTTTAAGTATTTTAAGATTAATAAATACTTGTAAATTGTTTCTACAAACACACCAATTACTCGTACCTAGCCCCAAACCAAGCGCGAGCTTGTGCTATGGTGACTAGAATAACGTATTGATTTACTTATATACATTTATAAACATCCATGACTTAGGTACAAACGCTCGTGCTCATCACACAAACACTTGCCCCTTGCGGGATTCGAACCCGCAACCGCCTGGTTTAGAAGTCCGGGGCGCGAACCACTACACCAAGACGATCGTCGTAGATTGAGTGGGTATAATGGAACCCTATGACTGTCTAGTTTCTTCTGCTTGCTTGTGTAACATTTAGGTTTTAGAACTATAAGTACTAAAACGAGCCACGAGTGCATTAGGATTAACTATAGACCAGAATTTACAAATTTTTAAACAGCCGATAAAACTCAATTGACGGCTAATTTTACGGAATTCCCATACAAAATATGTAAAATAATGCTAAAACGGCTGATTAAAAATGAAGCATGAGTTAGAAATCTCATAAGAGTGAAAACTACAAAAACTTTTATTATATCTACACTAGCTTAAGACCACAATTTTGTACCTTCGCAAGTTCCCAACTGTTTTCATTCCCGTAACAATTTCGAGCAATCCTCTTTTATTGCTTCCTTAAAGCAGAATCAAGGCAGTTAATTTTCTCATGTTTACTACGAAAGAACTGAAAATATTCTAACGAACACTTTCAGTTCTGTAATACGTATAAACAGCTTTATGGCATAAAAGTTAAGGTCACAGATCAATAACAAAAAAATTATGAAAGATCAAAGGCATTGTTGTCCTGCAGTTTAATGGATATTGGATAATAAAGATCGTATGATCCAGATACAGGTACGATATACGATAGAGTATATTATGTGAAGCGAGGAAGACTATAGTGAAGATTACTTTTAAAATTTCATGGTCACTATTTCATGATAGTAGTAATTTACAGCCATATGAAAAGTCAGGTATCGTGTCGAACCGGGAGGTCAAGGAGACGGCAAGGAAAAATTATTGACAAGACACCACGAACAAGAGTATTGCTCTCAAATTATTGAGAGAGAAAGCCTATGAGAAACGTTGGAGGATAGAACGAGACCATCATCATAAATATATCATGTGTAATAAATCGCAACACGTCCACTGCTGAACATAGGACTCCATTTTAAATTTTCCGAAGTGGGTAAAACTAGTTTCTTCCTTTAGGTTACATCACCTTCAGTTGGCAAGACAGTGATTTCCAAATGGTGCTCTGCGACACCCTGGGGTTCCGTGGAGGGGTGACGGGTTTCGCGTTCCATATACATAGTTGCTGAAAAATCCAAATTCATCAAAAAGTGAGATAAATTATTAGGGTTACCTCTGGGTTAGATACTTACTACACCTGGCGCAATTGGTGTGATGACGATGAAGGGCTTAAAGATAGTTTGAAGCACTGGTAAGGTCATAGGATACTTTTTTCTGTCGATATAAAACAAAAAACATTTGGGGGTGAAATGGCCTGCAAAAATACTAGTTTTTTTGCTCCAAAATTACAGAAGTTTAAGTTTAGAAAATAGCTACTGAACCGATTCAAATGAAATTTGGCACATAGATGGTTTGAGACTCTGGAAAGGACAAAGGCGTTATAGACTTTTTGTCGGGATATGAAATAATCAGGGGGTGAAATGGGTAATGAAAGTTTATTTGGAAAATCCAACTTTGACGTAAGCAAAGTCGCGGGGAACTGCTAGTATCAAATAAACACGTAGGTATAAAGTTTAGAAAACAGATGCGTCGTTTTAAATACACAACTTGGCTTGTTTATTGTATTACATTAAGGATAGTATAAGAATAGGAGTAACAATAGGTGCGGAATGTACGGAAATCTAAAACTTTTTGATGTACATACAGTATACAAATGAACATACGACAAAACGTGTAAATATCTTCGATGATTTTGAACTTTATAATGTTTGTGTTTAAAGACGAAAATTGGTTGAAAATGCTTATGATTTTCTGGTAAGTTGATGTTCTGTTACTGTACTCACATGGCAGAAAGTTTTGAAACTTCAAGCCTGTGTAAAGTGTTGCTACGTGGCAAATCTAAATTGGGGACAGGACATACATAATCACATTTGTCTACTAACCATAACTTGACGTGTCATAACCATAACAGGTTAGCGTAGATGTAACTAATTTCTAGACTAAAATTAGAATACGTATTGTCAGTTTTCTGTACTAATTTATGTTGACTTCCGCAGGTGGCACTAGAAAGAAATAGCGGCAATTTAAAAATGCCGTTCTTCTCCAGTGTCACATTTCAGTATTCAGACTCTATTAAGTAGGTACGTCTAATTAGCTTAAAGTGCATCTTTACCTACATCAAAGAAAAAATATATAAGGATTACATAAAAGACTAGCGGTTGCCCGCGACTTCGTCCTCGCAAATGTCGAATTTTCCGTTCAAACTTCCATAGTGAATATTTAGAATTCCACCTAAGTACATAGGTATCACAAGCGAACATTGGACAATCAGCAAAACAGGCTGCAAGTAGCGATCGCCACCTATTATTCACCACAATCGTCATGATATGGTCATTAAATACAGAGGATATTAATAGCTACATTCCCATAAATTAAAAGATAAGTAACCTATATTTCTGCGCGAGAAAATTGGGACGTCCCTGATGTCACACTCGGGACGATGGCAACACTAACAAGACGGGTTGGAACTGTTGGAAGCTTTTCCCGCCGGAAATGGTGCGGGCTTATTTTGCCTAAACTCTCTGACTGGCTTTGAGCCTACATTTTCCGCCAGCCTTGAACTCTCCCAGAAGTAATCTGTAATCTTATGGGGTTGCCAACCAGGAAATTTAATTTTCCACTCGACGCACACAATGTGTATGGACATTTTTCTTTGGTTATTTCCATAACGTTTGATTCAATTTGTTCTAGTAATATTGAGTTTATTGTTACTTACATATTATAGAACAGCACATAAATATAAGTTGGTTATTAACATACAGGGTGTGTGGAAACACTTTCTTATTTGAAAAAGACAGATTATAGTGTGAAAATAAAATGTGGTAAATGTTTAGTAACTCTTTGGCTGTAGTTCTGGGATCATCGCAATAACCTTAGATAAACAAAAACAAAACCTAAAACATGGTCACGACTATTTCTGCCACGCCCAATGGTTGACTGGTAGAGAATGCCTTAAGGCATTAAGTCCGCCATTTGTACTTCTTTGTAATTAATAAATATACATGGCACAACATTTAACTGACACTAAGCGTTGTGTTCACCAACACATGTGTAAACTTTAATTAGCAAGTTTAGCATTATTTGACATATTTTGTATGGAAATTCTGTTAATTTAACCCCTAAATTGAGGATCATCGGCTTTTTAAATTTTGGTTAACTCGGGTCTTAGTACCAGTTAACTATATTTATAACTTATAACATCAAATTTTTGGCGAAAATATACGAAAAAAGTTTACGAAATCAAATTGAATTTCGCTTACAAAAATTAATCGACTGTGTCATCCGGTGGGACTCGATCCCACGTCCCTTCGCTATCCAGGCGAGTGCTCTTACCAACTAAGCTACGGAGGACGTTAGTCAGCCGACGAATTTTTGCAAGTGCTTGCTACGCCAGTGACCCGGCGTTCGATTTCATCAATACTTGGGGAATGTACCCGCATGTATCCGATGGAAATATTTTTACAAATATTTAACCATCAGTTAAGATGAAATCAGCTTAGCTTATAATTATTTTTATAACTTAAGCAATTATTTTGCAAGTGTTTACGAAATCAAATTGAATTTCGCTTACAAAAATTAATCGACTGTGTCATCCGGTGGGACTCGAACCTACGTCCCTTCGCTATCCAGGCGAGTGCTCTTACCAACTAAGCTACGGAGGACGTTAGTCAGCCGACGAATTTTTGCAAGTGCTTGCTACGCCAGTGAGCCGGCGTTCGATTTCATCAATACTTGGGGAATGTACCCGCATGTATCCGATGGAAATATTTTTACAAATATTTAACCATCAGTTAAGATGAAATCAGCTTAACTTATAATACCTAATATACGCATAAGTAGAGTTAATGGATGCAAAGTCTCCCAAATCCAGTCAAAGGCGATATTCTGTGGTTGTCACTTTTATGTTGCAGTTAAATTGGGGATAAAAATGTTGTTTCGTCTATATTATCAAGTGTGGTGTCGTTGAATAGGTCTTTTAAAATTATTGTATGTTTGTGAAGACCATTTCTCGATTCAGATCTGTTGCTAAACATAAAGCTTGAAAATGCAAAATGTTATTAGACTCAAGTCCCCACTGACTGAGTGGGTAAATAAAATGAGACTTAGGCATTTTTTCAAATCCCTATTTCAAGATTTAACGAAAGTGACTTCAATTATTAGTATGTCAAATTAAGATTAACACTTGTTCAGTAAGCGATTTCGTACCGAACTTTAAATATTGACATGCGCAAAATCGTTAATATATAATTCGAAATGAGTGATATAGTTCAGTGGGAGCTAAAGATATGTATCACTCATCTAGTTCAATTAGTTCATTTAGTTCAGCAGATCTACTATTAAAATCTCACTCACTACTTCTTCAGTTTAAATGTATCGTGTACTACAGAGAATTCTAATGACAAAAAATTACATTTATAATATTTAGGCAGTCTAGACTTACGAATTAAAAACATTTTCATTAATTTCGAAGATATTGTTACACGCATTAACAAATGATGTAATGTGTTATTTATGTACGTAATGTACGTACGTTACGTATTAAAAACGTACTAATTATTACCGAAAATTTTACATAGAAAACTGCAGTGCAGTAGCAGAATACTGCAGTCTCGCTCTTGCAGTATTAACAAATATATCCGTACGTTTTACTCTCATATCACTGAGTTACTGAACTAAATGAACTGCTTTGGACTATAGTGAGTGAGTGATACATATGAACTCGATAGGTAAAGTAGTTCAATTGTATCATTAATTCAGGAAATACACATGTCTATTAAAATATTAAACCTAATCACCCTGTATGCCACCTACAGTAAAATATAATCGTGTAAGTGGATCGAATAATAAAGTGCACGTTTATTTTCATACACGACCGATAGAGCCGCGCTTTACCGGCCATAAAATTTTACGTCCCTACTCCAATTTGCTCCGTTCCACTCTTCACTTTGCGAATTTAAACATCTAATTGATAGGTGAACCACTACGTACTTGCAAGCCTTTATTGCATTTAACTAGGTTGCATATGAAAGAGGTTAAATTAGTTAGCCCAGAGGTTCCCAAAGTATTCCCTGTGCCTAGTATTGTTTTGTTTAAAATCATATTTAATGTAAATATATATGTGCTGTTGGTGTACCTTATGATAAATAAAAAAGTAAGTGGTACGAGTATTATGTTGACCCCTTGGTGTCGATATCGGTTTCCCAGGGGTCGATCGACATAAACGAAAACTGATTTTGAGGGGGTTTTGTAAGTTTTTTTATTCGAAATGGGTTGCTCTTGACTCTAGACTAATTGCGTAGCGTAGACAGAGTCGACGGTGGGGCGAGCTCACCCAGAAGAAGCCAGTTCAATCTGACTTTAAAGGTTTTTGGGTTGTAATCCGTTGGAAACACTGAAGCGGTTTCACAACTTAGCTCTGTGTGTGTGTGTGTGTAATTATTTTGTATCAATAGGTAAAAACTAGAAATAGGATTTTGAAAGTACTTTGGCAATGGCCCGCAATGGATACTGACTGAGGTATAAGTTCATTTTGGAAAAGTGGTCTTTAACCCGAAACAGTGAAACCCTTATTTGGCCGATAGTGATAGACTAATAGAAGTATTTTTTTAAAATCTAGATGATCTGCAGACATGTGTGACATTGTCACAACTTAATTGCGAAGTTGACATTATGATTTTGACCGAATGCAGACTGGATTATAGCAAAGATTTGCCAACCTTAAATAATTATACCTCCTACAAGACATGTAATGTGTTAAACCAAAATGATGGCGTTGTAGTTTATATTAATAACCGCTATCAAGCCAAAGTCACAGAACTCAGTTTAAACTGTGCGACCAGTCTTCAGATTGTTATCGCCAATTATGTTCTTGTCGCAATTTACCGATCTCCATCTTACCTAGTTGCTGATGGTTTTATTGACTCACTCAATATCTACCTAGAAACAATCTCGCAGTACAAAAATATTCTAGTTATTGGCGACATAAATATAGATTTGATCAGGTCACCAAAAGAAAATTCATATGAACGTAATAATCGGCACACTTACCTAAACATCTTATTTCAACATTGCCTCTTGCCCTGCCACAATTTTCCTACTCGAGGTGACTCCTGCCTGGACCATGCTATGCTGAAACTGCAAACTTCTGACACCGCTAGCGTTGCTGTTTTGGAAACAACAGTTACGGATCACAAACTGGTATTAGTCAAACTCCCTTATGTACACAATAAAGTAGCTTACGATTCTTGTAAAACGGTAACAGACTATGAGAATGCTCTCAAAACTCTTATGGGCTCGGATGTGACTTTCTTGAATGCATGTAAGGATCCTTAAACGTTTGCCACCGCTTTTATTGGAATGGTCAGGGCAGTTATCCTAGAAAACTCTAAGACTAAATCTGTTCCAAGTAGTAAAAGATCTTTAAAGCCTTGGATAACCCCAGGGGCCATAAAGTGTATTAGACTAAGAAATAGCATGCAAATTAAACTTAGCAAAGATCCGCATAATTCAATCCTAAAAATAACCTATAAACGATATCGCAATTTTTTTTTCGTAAAAGTGTTTCAATTTGGTTTTCGTAAAAGTGTTTCAACTTAAGACGCAATTTTAGATTTAGTAACTACTATAACTGAGGAGGTTGATAGAGGAAACAAATGCCTTACGATATTTCTAGACCTCAAAAAGGCGTTTGACACGGTTTCTGTCCCGGTCCTTGTGAGCAGGTTGGAGCACATAGGGATCAGAGGGAATGCACTTTCCCTCCTATCCAGCTATCTACATGACAGAACACAGGCAGTGAGGATAGGCAGCTTTATCAGTGATGAAGAGGTGGTTAAATTTGGTGTCCCACAGGGGAGTGTCTTCGGCCCGACTCTATTCCTGATCTATTTAAATCAATTGTGCAACCTAAAGGAAGTTGGTGGAAGGATACTCTCCTACGCTGATGACACGGATATTATGTTTACTGCTAAAACTTGGAGTGCTGTTCATAAGTTGGCTGCACTTGGTATGGAGCGCATATCAAGGTGGCTAAGAGATAACCTTGAAACTTTGAACATCACATCTGTTACATTACATCTGTTTCGCTCCCTATACGTCATCTCAGCCCTGTGACAACTTATGTATCAAAATCCACAGCTGCGCAAATCCTGACATCTCTCTGTGTGACTGTCCTGTTATAGGTAAAGTTTGCCAAACGAAATATCTCGGAATCATTATTGATCAGAGACTTAGATGGTACCCGCAGTTGGAAATGGTTGCAAATCGTATAAGAAAGCTAATCTGGGTTTTTAAGTCATACCGTATTTGCTCAAAGACAGTACCCATCTCAATTAGCTTTTATATATAATAAACTAAATAAAATACTTAAAATATATCCTATGCCACTATAAATGTGTAAAAAATCTATAACGCATTGGTTGATGTCACTTACTTATGACGAAGTTGAAATACTTTTGTGCAGAATAACCTAGCCAGTGATTAAAATAGATCTTACATAACATACTCCTGTATCAATAATGTACACTCTCTCTTTCACACACAATAATCACACCCTACACATACACACACTCACACACACAAACACACACACACACACACACACACACACATACTTTCACACACAAAAAAAATAGGGTAGAAGCGAGTCATTCCCAACACGAGTATCTTCAGATTACTCAATGGGAAGTCTCATCAATACTATGTATTTTGGATTACTGAAATTCTTTTTACTTTACTTTTACTTTTTAATAAATGCGTAGAAAGAACTGAAGATAATATGTTTTGCATATAAGACCACCAAGGAAATCTTTAGAATAAAATACACTATTTAATATTAATGTAATCTCAGGGGTATAATACGACAAGTTACCTAAATTGTAATTTTATGTTTAAGTATATCGTTTGTCACTTTGTTTTGTAATTTTATGGTATGTAGGTAAATACCTGCCTAACTACTACACTACTAACTCGACGTAGATCATTAGGTAAATGTTCGAATCTATAGGCGATCGTTAGCTCGGAAATATTTTGGGCAATTCCGCGTGGGCTCTCCAATTAGCCGAACTCACTCTATATCCCAATTTTGCGGTGAACTATAAAAACTACGAACCTACACGTAGGTTATGAGTATTCTCTTCCGAGTAAATCCTTGAATACCTATGCCAAAAGGTTACCTCCTCAATTCGTAGTCTTATTTAAAAAACAAAAAAAAGCTAGAATAAATACGAAAAAACAAAACAAAAAAAATCCGTCATTGAGTGAGAAGACACTTAAGTTGTGGTACCTACTTTTATGCGGTTTTCCCTTGTTATTTTAGTTGGCAACATAGACCTTGTTTGTTTAGTTCTGTTTTTACCCGACTGCGGAAGGAGGATGGATTATGTTTTTCGAGAGTATGTATGTATGTATAATTGTTTGGCACACCCTACAGCCCAGACGGCTGGACAGTTTTTGACATATAGGTGTCATTGAATTGGTCAAAATTGTGAGAATGACATAGGCTTTATAATTTTTAATATAGCGCCCGCAAATGGAAATAAAGGGGGGAGGAGGGATTGATTTTCTCCTTAGCATAGTAATATGGGTATCAAATGAAAGCTAATAAAGAGACCGTTTTAAAAATATAATAATTTTTGCAGTATGGTGTTTTGTTTGAATAACAAAACTAAAAATAATAAAATAAAAAATGGTAATTAAAAAAACTAAAAAACCCGAATGCGTTTTTGTGTAATTGGAAATTAAAAAACCCTTAAACAAGAAAGAGGTCATACCCGGGTTAAATTACTAATTAACAGTATGTCTGCAACTTAGAATAGACTTTACGCCGTGTAATTACGGTTAATTTTCAGTTGAACCCTAATTAAGCGGGTAGACTGGTTTTAATGAACGGTTAACCGTTTTGCGGTTGACAAACTGTCGGTAATAACAAATAGGTCTGGGTTTAAACCTAAATAGAACTTTATTATTATATAGTAACATAACTATACTGGTAACACGTAGCGATCCCTTTAACGGGTGATTCTACTGCTCAGTTAGAACAACGTTAAAAAAAAAAGGAAAAGTCAGATTATTAGATCCCACTGCTTGGAAAAGGACTCACCTCAACTATGAGGAGGTACGAGCCATACTCCACCGTGCGGGCTCAGTGCGGGTTGGTGGAGGGGTGTGTGTAAGGCAAGTGACAAATCTTACTGTCAGAAGTTATCAAGCCGCCCTAGGGCCTCTGACTTGGCTTTTTAACGACTAATACCACAGATATTAGCCGGGATCAACTGCTTAACGTGCCTTCTGAAGCACGGAGATGCTTGTCATGGACGTCACTTAAATGGTCGGAATGGCCATCTAATCACGATCGCGCCGTGGGTTGCTTCACCTTTGGTATCACTACCAAAGCGCTGCCGCCACTGTAATAAGTTTAAATAAGAAACCAACAATTCGCACACGGGCAGAGGTTTTTGGTTTCTTATTTAAACTTATATAAATAAAAAAGAACACTGTGAGTGTTAAAAAAATATTAAAACTATAGACAAAAAAACACTTCCCCGTACAAAGAAACAACCGATTGGTCGCTTAGTATGGAGAGTCGAAAATATTTTTTGAAGTCCTCTGACCAAAGTTGTTTGTTTGTTGTAACTGAACAGCGGAATCACCCCTTAAAGTGTGCCACGTATACTTAGTAAAACGCTAAATAAATCAACATAGCATCTACAAATGCACGATAAGAGTTTGATGAATTTTAATAAGCTATTATCGCGAATTAGGTAAAATAACTACCTAGTTTGGTGATTAAGTGAAGTATTTGATATGAATAAAATATTATTGTATCATTGATATAGAGCAAGTTTTTTTAAAATCCGTAACTATTTTCCTTTTGTTCGTATTTTATTTGAAATACTTATGTTGTATCCGTAGTTTTAATAACAAAAAGTAGGTACTAAAACTTTGGAACAAGATCTTAGTGAGAGTTTAAAGTTAAAAGGCTAGACCATTAAATAAATCTGATAATTACGAGTAATTGTGATTACAAAATAAGCTACGATTTTTTATCATACCGTTAGGTACCCATCTATCTAATTTGATTTAGTTACAACAGAATGTGTATATACACATGTGTATATATACAGAATGTGTATATACAAACTTATATAAGTTTTGTTGTGTTTACCTACTGGATTTTCCTTACTTTTTTTTTACCACACATCCACGTGTTTTTGTTAATACGCATATTGTACTCAAGGTCGCTTACAATTACTGTACGAAACGACAAACTGTTGTATTTGTATGTTTCTTTAATTAGTTACTAAGTAAAATTAACTAAAAGCGATCAAAAAGGTTAAGCGAAAGGTCAGTTGCCGTCAGCTGACCCTTTTAACTTTGTTATGTATCTTCTAACCTAAATAGTCTTACAGTATAAGTGTTGTATAAAACATAAAATAACTTTGAATAAACAGCAATCTGTAACGCCATCGATAACACGTAGCAAACAATCAACAACAAATTATCATCATAGATAACGAATCAATATAAAGTATCAACATAGCACTAATTCGATAAGACAACACACGTTGGAAGCACAACACTGGGTCACGTTACGGGGTTTTTGAACGTGCGGAGTTCTCGTATCTGTCACACGATATTTGATACTTACGAAGTGACAAAAATGTAAGGTGTTATATTTCGCGCGGCAACACGAGGTCGGTGGGCACGCGCGTCGCGGCCGGCGCCAATGCTAGAACTGAAGTCTGAACTGTTTACTCGTCTCCGCCCGCCCTAGCTGTCAGTTAGCCCTATCATGTAAAGGGGTTGTCGTAACCCCGTACGCTGGCCAAGTTAGAGCTAGATTTTAGTTGGTATACTGAACTCCGCTCAACAATCTCGCGGAAATGTGCGCTCTGATAAGATTCTTGAGGTTGGGGTAGAGTTAATCTTGTAATCTTTTCAGGAATCAGTCTTTCACTAACTGAACTCTATCGGTCGCTTTATTTATTTAGGCTTTATTACACAAATAAAATTTTGTACAAAAGGCGGACTTAATGATAAGTGGCATTCTCTACCAGTCATACATTTATGCTAAGATGGAAATGCATCGGCGCTTGTACGAGTAGTACAATTCTGTATACATACTAACCAGCAATAAAACAACACAAACTTAGATATAGGTACTACTTTATTTGGAAATTATCATTTCAATTTAGTGTAAGGACCTTAGATGAATAATATTGTTTCATCAAAGGTTAGAACATCTGCCCCCTCACTAATAATTATTTTGACATCGCTAAACACTTGTAAATTAAGAGGGCTAATTTGAAATGTTTGTTTCTACTATGTCATGTCACCTATCTTATTATTAATTAGCCCCTTGGCTATAGGACTTTTACCAAGAAAACAGTGGGTAATATTAGCAGAACTAAATCCCTCTTGAGGGACTTTAGTTACTATTTAAATACTTAATTGAACAGTTTTCAATCTGTTTCTTAAAAAGCGGCACTGAAGCCGATGATTGTTAAAACATTTTTTTTGTTGTTGTATTTATAAAACATACAACGAATAAACGAATGATAATAACATGAAATATTCGAAGCAGTTTCGATTGTAGAGCGAGCAATCGAATTCTACTTTCAGGCCTAGCTTCTTGAAACAACGTGAATATTTTACCAAAACATTGAATAATAAGCGGTTGCCGGAAATTTAACTTTGGTTTAATACCGGCTTATGTCGCAAGCAGGGTTTAGCAAATCGTTAGCTGGGTCAACCGAGCTCAATGTTTAAAACATGAATTACATCAGTGTTACGTACATTATGTAAAAGTAAGAAATAGATAGGTATATCGCGTGTAAAGAAAGCTACGAGCAAATAATTAATCCAAATGTAGTTGACCGTATAAATTATAAGAGACAGCAATTTGGTTAAATAGCTAATTAAAGTTTATATTTTTTTAAAGTCCGAGCAGCAATGTATTATATCTGACTAGATTATTGGTGTTATACTTCGTAGCCATGCCACTAAAGCAATCGCTTTGACCTATCTGAAATTATGAACTTTCATGATATGGCGTTAAGTTTGGATGTACTTAAACATTGCGCGCTTAATTATTTTGTATAGTTTTTTTGTTGTATTTTTAGACACTTTTTATGTTTTAGTCTTTAGGTTTAGTAACACCATTGAAAGATTTGTTCGTATTGGATTTCCACGCAGTAATTATTGATCTTAGACCTACCGCAATTAATTGCAATATTATACCTTTCAGTAAAGCAATATTAGATTTTAAACTAACCCCGGATAGTTGTGATTGCTCTGTGATTGCAATCGTTAACGCTATTACTATCAAATTAGGCGATAGGCCTGCTGGTTTCACGATTAAAAAATGATTCTGTTTTTCGTCAGTCGGTCTGATCGACGCCTGTTTTTTAGCTGCTTATATGGACTCAAAGTCTGACATCAGTGAATCAGGCTTAAACAAAGAATTACTTGCTCTAAGAAAATGCAGGTATATTCATATCTATACCTACATTTTCTTTGTGCAACGATGAACTTCATCCAAATTCCAAAAGCAGACAAAGTGCATTTAATGCGATGCGTGTCAATGCAACGAGAAGTTCAGAATGCGCGTCACACAAGCAATATGCGAGGCATTGTTATATTCTGCTTTATTAGTATTCTACGGTACTACGACACTGACTACGACAAATCGCAATGGGCGGGGACAATGGCTCATTAGCAGATTATATTATCTGTTACGGTAGCGTTGTCTTTATTTGCCGATCGCAAATGTCGACGTCCGCTTGTCAATCACAATCGATTGTTAATTAATGATTTATAGTCCTCATTAGTGCTAGTACCTATAATCAGCAGGAAATAATACTTGTAAGACGGACGTCCTATGTCTCAATGAGGTTAAGCACTTATAACACCATCATATTTGTAGCTTCCTAACTAGGATCCTACTAACAAATCTAACTAGGAAGGTACCGTCATACTTAAGATCCTAACTAGGAAGGTACCGTCATACTTAGGATCCTAACTAGGAAGGTACCGTCATACTTAAGATCCTAACTAGGAAGGTACCGTCATACTTAGGATCCTAAATAGGAAGGTCAAATCCTACTTAGGTACCTGACTAGAAAGGTCACATCCTACTTGTATTTCTATGTTTAAAATTTACACATTTATTTAAGGATTCATGCACATGTCAATTACAATAAAACAAAAATATATAAAGAACAAAAAAAAATCTGCCACCTGCTTCGTCAACTTAACATTTAATTAAATACTAACACTAAAACAACTAGTCAAAAATATTAAATTTGCTTAGCAATCAGCAACTATGTTCCCCCCACTCCGAAACCCAACCGATCCGAAAGTCCCCATTACGCTAGCCGCATTACCACGTTGAATGGCAATGGAAACCTGTTGAACCAGCCAGGACCCGGAGCGGGGATCATTCCCTTTCTCTCGCAAACGTCGCCCTAATTCTTTAAAAAGATCGTGCGCCTCCTGACTCCATGGACCTGCGGTCTCCACTGCAACCGGCACGAAATCGTACATTGATTCCAAGGCCGAGTATTTGGCGTGTTTCATTTTAGCGGCGTTTTCCGATGCTGAACCCTCTGAAACCACAGTATGTCTCAAGTGGGACGCCGCATACGTGCTAACGCATGTAGCGTCCCACAAGAGACAACGACCTCGCCGCCATGGTACCAATGTTAATCCGTCCGGTCTTTTGCCATCCGTTCGAGACAGTCCAGGCGGCTCTAAAACACATGGAATATTTACCGACACCATGGCCCGACGGATAATCTCATTTATTGAATGGTGTCTCGGAAAGCGACCTGCACATCTTTGACAGCTCAATCCGTGGTGGCCATTCTCTTCCACCATAACACCACAAATGCAGCGATGAGCTTCACAGGCCTTACTCCCCAATCGTAGAGACACTGCTATTCTCAAAGACTCGTTGTCGAGCAGTGTACCCAATTGAGGAGAAGGAAAGGCGTGTAACCACGCCCCAGATTCAGGTCTTGTGACAGCCTTTAGACGCGCTAAATCCGCTTCCGCGGCACCATCCAATAAACGGGAAAAGGAGAGTTTACACAGGATGTCATCCCATTCCCTCTAGAGAAAAAGGTTGTCTGGACGGTCATCAGTGGGACAAAGCATAACCCATCTATCCAAAGCCTCAGAAATATAAGGCAAACGGATATTGCTGCCATCAAGAGATAAAATACGAGCAACAAGATCCGCTGAACCATATACGGAGGCTAAAAAGGCTACCAGTCCAACATCCTGCACCCGACGTACTCCTAGTCCTCCATGACGAACAGGTAAGGCTGCCTGACACCACTGCTCTTAGTTCAAATTTACATTAAGGACTGATTCCAATGTAACCTTGATTGTATCATCAAGTAACTTCAACTCTTGTTCAAAAAGCCAAGTAGGCGACGTTCGCAAGACATACACCATCCGCGGCAAAGCTAAACAACTTCGCAGGAGAACAAGATAAACCTGATTCGATAAATGCGTCAAATGCTCCCGTGCCGCAGATAGTGCTTGCCTTTTAAGTTGTAAGATGGAGCTGACACCCTCAGGGAATATGGGAGCACCTAACAAACTCACGGATGATCTATCAATTTGTTTAATACCGGGCAAAAGAGCTTCATAATCTCTAATATTAGAAATAAAACCACCGCAACCAAAGATTTCACATTTAACTGGATTTATATCTAACCCTATTTTTTTCAACTCTGGAATCAAAGTTTTTAGATCTTGAAGGACCACCTCTGGGCTGCCGCCTAAAACACCATCATCAAGGTACCAGATATTTAGTGGGGCTTTTAAATTAGTAATGATCTTTTGAATGGCCAAACAAAATAACAATGGACCCAGTGGATCACCCTGCTGAGCTCCAACTTGAGACTGTATAAGGCTATTAGAGAAAAAGAGATTACTTGGAGAAGCATAGTACTGGTAAATGAATGGATACAGTGACGGAGTTTGTTTCAGGACCTCATTCAGAATGACATCTCTCTCCACACTGTTAAAAGCGTTTTTAATATCAATTTTAATGATAACATCGTCTGATGTCTTGTGCTCCATAGCAAAAAAGCGAGTGGAATGTATTGCCGCCTCACAACCCCTTTCAGTGCCAAATCCAACCTGCTTTGGTTGCAAGTATCTAGATGTTACCTCCCGAACAGACCTACAGCAAAGCTTAGCAGTAAGACGGCAAAAAACACTGCCAACCGCAATTGGCCTGATACCACCATCCTTTTTGGACAAAGCACACAGAGAAGCCCCATACAAGAAAGGTCTGATTTCCAAGTAGAGCATACCTCTTAATAAAAAATTACAAAGTCTGGTTATAGTCTCTAACAGACGAGGCCCATTGCTTTCCGCAGAAGACGATGTTAATTCTTTTAGGTGCTGGGGACGCAAACCGTCAACACCAGAAGCCGAACCATTATAAAAAGATGCAATAGCATTAGCCACATCCAGTGGTGTTACCGTCAAAAAAGGGCTGGTTATGCTAGGTTCTGGTGGCAATACTACCGATCTCGACGGGGCTGGATGTTTATCTTTCAAAGCCTCTAGTGTGCTCTCATTAGTGGGAGCGAGTGAGCAATCCGAGAGAAGCAATCGCGCTGCACCTCTTAAGTCTCTGTCGTGCACCTTGGCCTCAATAGATCGAAAAAACGAAGACTGTTTTGATGAAAAATTTTCTTCGCGAAAGTATAAATTACCTTCATCTATATTCAGTTTAACCTTGCTTGTCAACGATTTGCCCCCTCCCACCCCAGGTACCTTCAAAGCTGAATACGAGAATGACAATAATCTGAACCAATCCTCCGCACTATTTGTACGTAGACAATCATCTATGATTGTACATAACTTGCCGGCGGGCAGACTCCTTGCACCCTTGGGTATATGTCCCAAAACCCTAACATTAGTCTTTAACGAAGGTAATTCAATCAATCTTCCTATAGATTGGGATGTCAAAGATGCATTCGCACCCGAGCCAACAGGAACCACCCGAGTATCCGCGTCCGTACGGTTTTGTAAGTCCAATGCATCACGATTTTGTGTGGCTAAGTCTCTATGAACTCTACTTATGTGCACATTAAGACCCCTCGACTGCACGTAAAGTCTTGACAATCCTGGACAATAAGGACAGCTTACCCTTGGAGGACTATTAATATTCATTATTACTTAACAAAAATGAACCAAAGAGAATGACAAATCATAAATTGCTAATTGCCAATGCAAAACTAACTTTCTTACATTGGTACAATGTTACAATATGTAGCAAAATTTGAAGTATAAAAACATAACACAAAAAAAACTCATCAAGAATAATAGTCAAACAATTTCATTAATTAAAAGACATTCTGTCTGCAAAATACCCAATAAATTGATATGACATTTAAATCCAAAATCAGTAAAAAATTTGTTCCTTAT
Organism: Pyrausta nigrata; assembly: GCA_949316185.1. Classification (NCBI taxonomy): domain Eukaryota; kingdom Metazoa; phylum Arthropoda; class Insecta; order Lepidoptera; family Crambidae; genus Pyrausta; species Pyrausta nigrata. The sequence continues at coordinate 5,848,962 of OX438943.1, forward strand.
TAAAAATAATAGTGAATAAAATAATCTAAAACTATACTCATCTATTAAAATACAAAATCAGTCAACAAAAAAACATAATGATCAAATTAAAATTTAAAATAACAGATTTAATTATATATAGATTAAAAATTATAAATAAAGTTCATAAAATTATCTAAAAACAAAACGCATCAATTAATAATAAAAATAATCAGTCAACAAAAACAATAATAGTTCAATATTTATCAAATTATGAGTAAAGTTATATCAAAATAATATTAAACTAATAGAAAAATTTGTCAATAATACATTAAAAAAAGTCTTTTGCCTGTGGTGCAAATTCCGTGGTTTGTTGTACATTAGCAACATCAATACAAACTTGTAGCTTCAAATACTAATAGCGTCGACTGGCGATGGACATAAACAGACAAACTTCCCACTCCGTAGCGATTGTCTGTTTTTTTCTCATGAATCACGATTTGCTTCTTAGTTGTTGTTACCCCTGCCGCCTGCCTGCGTTACTATGGAGCTGGCACCTTGCGTAGTTTGTTTCCATACAAAAAGACGCCGCGTGTGCCGCGCCGTGGATCGAACCAGGGGTCGTAAGGTTTGTATATAAAAGTTTCGCCGCTGAGCTATCGAAACCAATACGACGTTGGCGAAAATCGGATACTATTTCTGTTTATGTTTGTCAGTTGGCACCAGATCAGAAGTTTAGTAAACATCTTATCAAACTGACCACAAGACACAATAATAATTTGTCACTGACCACAAACTACCGCACTGTCACCTGGGAATATCCAGGTTTCTAGGGATAACACTGATTATTTTTCACAGATTTTTACACACAGCGATGGGAGAAAGTTAAGTCCATAATGTCTATATTCTACAATAACAGTTTGTAACGTTTATGACACACTTCTGAATTAATTTGTACGGAGCATTTTGATAAACGCCCGTCCACAGTCAAAGTCGAAGTTCAAAAAAACCTACTTAGGAGTCTAACTAGGAAGGTAGGAGGGATTTGTAGCTTCCTAACTAGGATTCTACTAAGGATCCTAATTAGAAAGGTACCGTCCTACTGAGGATCCTAACTAGGAAGGCCACATCCTACTTAGGATCCTAACTAGGAAGGCCACATCCTACTTAGGTTCCTAACTAGGAAGGTAGGATGGATAGGCAGGTGCTATGTTCTGATAACGTCCTGTTGTCCGTATTTTCACGTCATGCGTCGGCGACATGCTGGCATTAGTGAGAGGGACGGCTACAGTTGAAAAACGGATATCGTCTTACAGAGTGGGGCCCGAGCCACCTTCACCTGAAAGGTAGGAACCTAAGTAGTAAACTGCGATTACATCTTCCTATTTCCTAAGTGATGGTGACTATGACGTGAACTTGACAGTCAAGCTAGCCCACTGACTGCATGTTGCTCAGCGAGCTAAAAAACGGTCTGGGGATCTCGCTAAGGGATAGAATCCGAAACGAGATCATCCGTCCAAAGACGAAGGTACTAGATATCGTCATGTCTGTCGCAGAACCGACGGACGTTGGAGTAGAAAGGGTCTCGAATGGAGACCACGTCTCGGGAAACGTAGTGTTGGACGCCCCCCTGCTAGATGAACCGATGACTTAAGAAAGGTGGCCGGTGGTGGCTGGATGCGACAAGCGGAGGACCGTGAAAATTGGCGCCGTCTAGGAGAGGCCTATGTCCAGCAGTGGACTGCAATACTGCTGCCCCGCACCACGCAGCCTAGTGCGTGAATTTCTTTTTATTCTCTCGCGCCTGGACGCGTTCTGTGTGCTGGACTGTGCGTGTTTTCTATACAATCGGAGATACTTATAAGCAACGTGTTGGTTTACCGTTGGCCTTCATTCTCCATGTTTTCTTGTCAGGTCTATGATGTAAACAGGTTAGGTAAGTAGGATCTTTGAAAAAGTATCTCTCTCTCTTTATTTACGCCTACCTTTGCAGAAAACACATACCTCCCTCTCTTCTTGTCTCATTTCCAAGAGAACAGTTGACTAAACTCTTCAGTGAGTCCTGTCTCAAAGCGCTTAGTAGGACCCAAAAATATTAAGACATGGTTGTGACTAATTCTGGTCATAGGGCCAGGCTGCAGGCTCACATAGACCACAAGTGGCATGTTTGGTCTAAAGTTGAAAATAAATAATTTTGATTCATTGATGTTATAAAAAAAATATATGCAAAGTGATGAATGAATGGTTGAATGTAAATGAAGTCACATGTCAAAAGACTCTCTCGTTTTTGTTGTTGTACTTGCGTCCCGAATCACTGGTCCCGAATGTATGTTGTAGAATTATATATTTATTAGTTCATTTAAGAAAAAATATAATTATTCGCTACAACTCGATTACATTACATTATAGGCGTTGATGTTCTCCTGCTATGAAGACATATCTATGAGTATTTGAGGATTAATAAACAGATTTTAACAGATTTCAACTTAAGTTTTATTTACAACAGAATAAATAAATTACATGTTTGTTTTAAAATAGGTTTGTAGGTATACTAACATAATAAACAAAACATTTTGTTCTAATCGCAAATAAGTACTTTTTAGTAGTCATTGAAAATTCATTTTGGTAAGTTCTTACCATTATCTGCTCAGCTATAATAATATATCAGGCAGGGGATATCACATTAAATCGTTTTTTATAATTTTGGCTAAAATATATCGTGTGTAAATTTCATACGGACGCATAATGTGTGCAGATATACTCAATTACCGAGCGATTTAATAAAATATTTTTTTAAATTACGACCGAGCATCAATGTATTTCATCCAACTTGATTTTTGGTCTTTATTGGACTGTCATGATATTATGACGTCATGTTTAGATGATTATTTATACGTTGCATGCTCAGCTAATAACTATCGAAAATGTTACACTAACTGCCATATTCGTCCATACATGCTGCAATCAAAATACACCGAATGAAATATATACACTGTATATGTACCAAATTTCGCAAAGCAACTACATCTCAAACGCTAAATATCTATGGTAACTTTATTATACAATGTAATGTGTTACGATTACGAAGTTCTAAAATTCTAGAGACTATTTTTTTATTGAATACTACGAACGAAATCCTAAAAAAAATATTCGCGTTTTCATACTAAAGTAGTAGAGTAACCTACTGTATATTTTGTTATGAAAAATCGAATTTTAAGTTTTTTTCGTAAGTATATGTATATTTTAACAAAAGTTGTTAATTCGCTTTTAAATCTGTTTCTAGAATATTACTCCGTACCTACTCGTAACTTTATCACATTGTATAATAGCTAGGTACTCTGCTATTTCTACCGGCATGGGAAACTACTACTCATGCCATTATTCATGAGCTCGATAGCAAAAGTTACCAAGCTTCCAAATCAGAAAGCTTGGTAACTTTCGCGTTTGATTATTCGGTAATGCGGTTAACAAAGACAGGATTTTCAATAGTCAGGTAAAAAAGAGGAAGAAAAACCATTTCATATGACTAAATTCTAAATACAACCATATATCTGGTAGAAAATGCTTTTGGCATTAAGTCCGCCATTTGTACATTGTTTTTAATTTGTGCAGAGAAGTATGAATAAATAAATATCCTAAAAGCCCGTGAACCCCAGACCTTCGTTATTTTATAAAAGCCCAACACAGGTAAGCGCGATGGACCATCGTGAAGTTTGGGTCTTCTGGGGTTCATGGGCTTGCTCTAATTTTTCCTACAAAGTTTAGTTGTCCTGACAGGACTCCTGTTAGCACAATCTCTATAGTCTTACCAACTGAAATGAGATTTTTCTACAGCTTTATCCTTATCTCCAGAATCATTACATACTACGAAATTATAATCAAGTTGCCCTTATTTTTTATCTGACTATAGAAGAAGATAAGTTACGAAGTTCCAATATTAAAAAAGCGAATTTTCCTCTATATCCAAAAAAATCGCGTTTTCATACTAAATACGACCTCTACGACCTCAGGATTTCGAAGTATGTATAGGACACAGATATTAACTAGTAAAGGATTTCGAAGTAATTAATAAAAGTTGTTGTAAGCTAGCTTTTAAATATATTTTCAGAATGTTACATTACAACTTCGTAACATATCATATTGTTTATTCCAAGCAAGCTTTCTAAATAACACAAATGGGTTGGTAGACAAAGCTTAGGAATCGGCCCCACGACGCTATCACTTCTTCCTTTACTTTAAGCTGGTTTCTCAAAAAGTCTACCAGGACCACCTTCAGCTCCTGTCAAAGAAAAAAAATTTAACGCTAAATGGCGTTGAACAGCATAAGTCAGGTAGATTTTTATTTAGGAAAAAGGCACTGTTTGGCTAGCGTTGACTGTTACTGATTTGTTTGTGTGGTTTCGATTTTGTATTGTTGTTTTTTTTGTGAGCTTTGTAATATTATTTTTTTTTTAAATTCTGTACGATGTTGGTTTGTGATGTCCCAAATTAATAAATGCTTCTTTCTTTCTTTCTTTAAAAAGGCTTTGAATGTTTATGTTCAAGATGGTTAAATTCATGCATACTGACAGGTAGTTTTTAATCAATTTTTACTGGTAATCACTTCTTGATTACCAGTAAAAATTTATAAAAAAATACTACTGTTTTTCCTTTTAATTTTATTTTAACTTCATTTTATAACTCATAAGTATTTTCACTACATATCTGTTCACATTATATTAAAACATTTTGTTTTTGTTTTTAGGCTCAATGATTATAGCGCAATATTTATATAACTTAGGTGAATAGCGCCATCTATATACATTAAAACTAAAATTTTAATATGTCAAAAAATCCCTCATAATAACTTGAACAACTGGAACAAAATGCTTTGATATGAATTTATTTCTTCGTCTTGTTTAATCGCGACCAGCTTATGAATACGGCCGTCACAGTAGTATCAGCAACTTGGACGAAAATACTCATACAAGATCAACAATGACATTTTAATGCAGCTCTGGGCCTCCGGGTAGCTTTTCTAACGCCGATGAAAGCATGCTACTTAACCCTTCCAGCGTCCTAGGCACACAATGTGTGCGTAACTCAAAATGGCCTTGAGCGTCCTGCGCACATCAGGTGTGCGTAACGCGGATCATCACAATTTTAAAGAAAAACATCTATTTTTTATCATAGATAGCCGAAATCTATCTTACAATATTTTTGTTGTGTAGTTTGTTTATTCCTCTTTTTAAATACATATCATACATATGATATGTGCCTATCGACCTAGGGAAATAGGTTCTATAATGTTTTAAAACTCCGTAATCCAAGAAAACTTCATCTTGGAAACAGCGCGATCGCGCAGCGCTTTTTATCACTGTGAGGCCGATCACTCCACGGGTTAATAGTATTTCGGTATTACAACCTTATGAATTAATTTTCAACGCCAAAAGTCGGACTTTCCATACAAACTTTCATCCCCCATTTCACCCCCCTGATGATTTTATATCGCGACAAAAAGTGGCCTCTACCTAGTACTTATTCTGTGCCTCTACCTAAGGTCCTTCCCAGGGTCTCAAACTATCTCTGTACCAAATTTCATTTGAATCGCTCCATTCGTTTTGTAGCCTATTCCATACAAACAAATAAACAATCAAATCTTTTCTCCTTATAATAGTGTCGATGTAGATAAGTTGATCAAATGGATTGTGTTTAAAGGACAGCAAACGAGTCGAAATTCTAGTATCAATCAAAGTTTATCCTGTTTTAGTTTGTTATCGATCAAAAGTTAACTTGTTTAGGAGCTACTACATGGGCAGACCAACTCCGACTTCCGACCCCATTATCAGACCATACAAAATGGAAGTAGAGCTTCGAGCCCAATCGAATGTCAGGAAATGGTTCGCTCGGAGCCCGTAGCCAAATGGCAATCTTTCTGGAGCGAACTTCGCTATCGCTAACGAAATGTCAAAATATGTATTGTGAGGGAGCTCAGTTAAAACACATTTTAATTAATAATTCACATTAATTCACAAGATAATGAGAATAATAACAAGAAATATGACGCCGCGTACAGAGACAATCGTGGGAGTGAGAGGGAAGATACACATGTCAAACATTTGGCGGGAACGCGCGCGCACAGCAGCAATGGATTGCGTTCGGAAATCCCTTACAGTATGCAAAAGTCACGTGATGTTTTGATGGCTTATGTCAGTTTCATACATATTGTTAGCGATAACGAACTTCGCCGGAGAATAAATTGCAACTTGGCTGCGGGCCCTATTGAAATGTAACTGTATAAAATAATCCAATTGACACGACACACAAAGTGAAAGAACTCACATCAAAGTGTTTCTTCTGAATATTTTTCCTTGCATGCACATTCCCTAACTTATTCATCAGGGCCTGCACAATCAGAGGATTCTCAATACTGTTGATAGCCGCGTTGATGGTCGCCATGAAATGTATCACGTGCGCCCTGAACTGGGTATTTCTCGATAACGCCTCTTCGTCGTCGTTGCGGATCATCTTGAACAAGCTCTGCGAGGCTGGGTATCGTTGGAATAAACTAAAAACAAACAAATTAAAGAATATTATTTTCTCTTATTTTATTTTTTAACTTCGTAGCTTCGTGGTAATACGTAAAAAATACAAAAGTAAAGAGCGTCAGAGGCGCTACTACGCCTCTGACGCTCTTTACTTTTGTATAGCAGGTTGCCTGTTATGGATGTCCGGTTCGATCCCAAGTGCCGCCATGTTACCAATGACTTTTTCTGAGTTATGTACATTACCCGTTGCTCTTACGGTGAGGGAAAACATCGTGGGGAAACCTTCACATTTTGCCGACTGATAATGCGTTGGTCAGGTTCCCCTGTTAACAGGGTCACGAAGGTCAGATAGCAGTCACTCTACTATAATCTGATCTGCCAAATCTTGGATCATGGTCCAAAGCGGAAGCCCTCGCGTGCGAGTGCACAACCGGGATAGCGCTCGAATGATGATGCACTTCGTGGTAATAGGGTAAGACTTGTTTGATCAGGGAACTGCCATTACGCATACGTACTATTATTTATTCTGTGCGCATACTCTTTGATCGCAGTGGCGGTTAGAGTGGCGTCTGGGTCATTGGCAAGACGGAGTTATGTCAAGACGAGACCTCAACAAGACTCACCTCAAGGAGACTCAAGACCAACTGAACTTTGGTCTTGAGTCTCTCTTCGAGAGAATTGCTGGATATTCTTAGGACATTATTGCTCGATTTCTGAGGTAATTTGACAATGGTTAAAAAATGAAAAAAAGAGTAAGTAACCATTTTTCTAATTCCATGTCGTTGTTAGCTCTACTAAGTGACACGAAGGGAAAGATGGAAATTCTAAAATCGTTTTCCATATGGGCGTCCGCGTCACAATATTTTGCCTTAGAAACCGGGTCTTAGTCAGTTCTCTAGAAAAACTAGACGATGTCCAACAGGAACGAAGCTTAGTATGACTTTAAAACCCTTGTCTCTAATCCCTTTGACATGGACTGGTTAATTTTGATATTAATAAAATAAATAATAATAATAATCATATTACGCAGTCAATACGAGTAGCAATCACTCATTACACATTATATAATAGTTAGTAATACGCAGTCTAGATAGGTTAATATCTTATTTTACGAATTTCGCTGGTAACTTTATACGGAGTTCCCACATCATTTGCACGTAGAGACATAATTAGAGCTATCAATTTAGACTCGGCGGGTTCTTTCCAACCCAAGTACGGACGACAGCACGTCAAGGTAAACACTGCGGCATCTTAAGCAGGTGTAATAGGGGCCATTTTGCTACAAAAATTTATAGTTTGATGTGCCGGCCACTGTTCTTACTTGCGAAACAACTGAAATCCGTATTTCTCTGGCTCTTGATATACGACCGCCCAGCTCTTCTTGATATTGTAGATATCGCGCTGTGAGAGGCCAGTGATCTCATCGATTTTGTCCGGGTTCATTCCCCATGCCATTCTAGCCCACAAGGAACTCATTTCTGTGGAAGAAAGTAATTATTTTATGATCACCGCTTATAAGTTCAAAAGAGCATTACCTAGCATCGTGTAAACGGGTTGTCCAGATAACAGTAGCAGGCCAGATCGATACTACACATCTAGAGATAGCTAATATAATAGACCTCACATAAAATAAACTCGCTCTTGAAAAAATCCCGTGATAAAGATGGTAATGCCACAATTGGTGTTATTTTGTATATAAAAATAAAAATAACTAAACAGAAAAATATCTATCACCTAACTAAACCATGCGACTGTCGCTTGATTCATTTTTATTTTTATTATCCACACAGTGTCGACGGGCGTGCTATTTTAGGAACATCCTTTGTAACATTCAAGTAAATTGTTTCAACAATCACATCAATTACCGAGTCCCAAATTAAGCGTTAGCTTGTGCCTTTGATTTTAGGTCAACTAAGTATCTTTCCTCTGGATGAAAAAGTTAATATTTAATACTTAAGTCGACACAGGTCTTAATTCTCAGAATATTTTACAAAAAAGTACATTTTACTAACCTGTGTTATAAAAGAAAAAAAAAGTCGACCGCTAGCTGCCGGTGGTCACCTTCGTATGTCTAGGTGCGCGAACTAAACAAATGCACATTATTCCGCCAATAATATAATTCATACATCAATCATTTAAGTACATTATTTACCTATAGAGGTTTTAACATTTAGGTACTCACCTACTATTCTTGTGATTCATACCTATTATTTATTATCTACGTGCTAAGAAGCGTATATGCATGTCGCAAGCATGCTAATTAGTATTTTTAGGGTTCCGAAGCATACAAAAAACTTAGCTAGAACAAAAAATTACTTAAATTTAATTTAATTGACGATCGTCTTGGTGTAGTGGTTCGCGCCCCGGACTACAAAACCAGCGGTTGCGGGTTCCAGTCCCGCACTTTTTTCAAGTAAAAGGGTTGCCATTTTTGAGATTTTGGTTTTGAGTTTTAGTTATTTTTGGGAGCCTTACCTACTTACATTTTAAGTAAACAGTTAATATAATTTTGGCGTTAAGAATATTCAAAAGTATTAAAATAGAAACAGTCATTTAAAAGACATTAATTGTAGAAGTAAATTAAATGTATATATCTCGAAAATGGTAACACTTTTACTAGATTTTTTTTTGGTATACTTATAGTAGAGCATGATATAACTAACTTGTAGGACCTAAAGGATTATCCTTCATTAACGGGACCCCCCTGTATATGCCTATCCGTTATTCTAGTCTCCATAGCAACAAGCTCACGCTCAGTTTGTTTGTTGAAACAATTTAATTAATTAATAGCCAGAATAAAATTATACATTCCTTATGAACATATTAAAAGGCTAAAAAATGGCTGAAATTTTAATGGTTAAACTGGTTTTACTCGAAACTTAGTTCTATTTACTAGCTGCTTTTACACAAAAGGATAATGTTCCTGAATATTTTTTAGTAAAGTAGGTACCTATTGCACTTTCATAATTTTGTACTGTGAGTTTTATTGTAGACTGTAAGGGATCTTAAACTGGTTTCCAATCATTGATTTTGTAATTTGTTTCCCGCGCTATCCCGTATTTGTCGCGGTTCTTTAGGACTACGTTTGGATATTCCCAAAAACTTTACGACACGTCGAACGAAGTTAAAATACTAGGAAAAAAGTGCTAAATGTTTCTAACACATACATAAACCAATAAACCTACTCAAATATTACAATAGTAAAAAAAATAGAAATTGTAGAGACGTAATATGTATTGTCATAATATTTTCTTATCTTATCACTTTGTTGCACACGATCCCTTAGTAACACCAAACGCCAACAATGGTTGTACGGATTTTATTCTTTCTCACAGCATTGTGGTTAAACACCGTAAAAATTTTATATTCCAAAGAAAGGTTATTATCAGATAATAATATTCAATCATTGCTACGTAAAAAAATCGTTAGTATAGCCTTACCTGGAATACGTGGGACACTCAGAAAGTTTTGCGACACTAAAAAAAAATAGTTCTACAGGTACATATATTTTTATTAAATCTTTTCAAAGTACTCTCCACCAGCCTCTATACAAAGATTCATGCGTCTGAACCAGTTTCAAAACTCTTTTTCCAGTCCGCCGCAGACACCTCGTTTACAGCCTGCTCAAACGCAGCCAGCGCATCTTCCGGAGACGAAAATTTAATCCCTTAAGTCACACGGTGCTAGATCAGGGCTGTAAGGAGGGTGACCCAGGAGTTAGACTGGCGTGCTGTCTAGGAAGTCCCTCGTTTTGAGCGCGGTGTGTGCAGGCGCATTGTCGTGGTCCAGGACTCATCAACTGTAACGTTGCCGTAAACACGCCGACACGAGCCTGCTTAAAACTTTTTCAGCATATCACGGCACCATTTCATCCGGGCCTGCTTCTGAGCGTCGGTGAGGTTGTGCGGCACCCAACGTGATACTATCCTCCTCACGCGAAGATGCCCGGTTAGTATCTCGTGAACGCTTCCCGATCCAATCTTCAATATGTGCCGAATCTCTTGATATGTAATTCGCCTATTATCTTGGATTAAATTTTTCACTGCTAGCACGTTTTCTTCCGTAATAGCCGTCAAAGGGCGACCGCTTCATTCTTCAGCCCCTAAGGTTGGTCGACCGCGCTTGAATTTATTATACCAACGATACACGGTGGCCTTGATCCATAAATGTCATTTGAAGTCTATCGAACGATTCTTCCGGTTTCAGGCGACACTTGAAATCGTAAAAAAATCATAGCTCTAAAATGTTCCCGGCGCAGATTCATTTTTCAGTCGGACACGATACTTTGAATTGGTTCGCAAAAAATGTGGAGGGAAATTTTGAAAATGGAACACAGCTATTTTTACTTAAAAATAATTATTTTTTCGAAAAAGATTCTTACCGGCCAGACTCCCGTATATAAAAACTTTTTTTCGCAATACTTTCTGAGTGGCCTGGTATGTGGGACCCGAAGTAGAGGTGTATTGAATTCTCTTTAAATGACAACACTCTGTATAATCCTACCTGCGTAGATTGGCAATTGAACAAGAAAATATTTTTTTTTACAATATGTTTATAATGATGATAATTTTTCAATCTATCAGATTCTATGATACAAAAAACAACACAGTTTCTGGGTCGTAAATTATGAATTAAAGTTTTTTTTAAAATTAATTTAAAGCAGGGTAAAAAAAAAAATATTACACTTTAACCAGTGTTTGTTATTGTTGTCATTTTTCAAAATCGGTAAAATATCTTTCGTAGCCATCAGTAGCCAACTTTCACTATTATATGACGTACCGACAGATTATGATGATAACTATATCAGTAATAATTTTGTAAGAAACTATGTTGATAATATAGATGTTAATCTCGAAAAATATTACAAGAAGTGACGTGTTAAACCACTTCTCTAATACCACAGCGACTAGTTTTCGACATTTTAAACACAAAAATATTCCTTTTTTGACTAAGTACTCGAAAATTACATCACGCTGTCCCTTGACCACCACTCACTGTCCCCTGCTGACAACGGGGACAGTGAGTGGTGCGGGCAGCGAGCGGAGGGCGGCGGGCGTTTGTTTTTTTTATTGGGTGGCATTAATTTTGCAAAGTGACAATTTTTATATTCAAATCAGCCAATCACAAGAGCCCGCTGCCCACACCGCTCATGCCTACTCAGTCGGCAGTGGCCGCACGTCAGGTTACCTATATTCTATATGTAAACAATAAAAACAGCTTTTATTACGTACGGAATAGAGGCGGTCTCAAGGTAAAAATGATCTTATTTTTTTAATAATAATAATAAATAAGGTGCCGTCACTTTAAGTTTAGTCTTCCTCTTTCTCTTCTAAGCAAATGAAAATAGGCAGCAGACAGACTACAATAATTTAGAAACTACCTACGTATTTTTAAAAGTTTTTGCGTGTTTTAAAACTTCCTTATAAATTGTCAATGGATTCTTTTATTTCCTTCTTCTTTTTCTTCTTCTTTGTTATGGCGAGCGAACTTAAGATTCACCCTGTTGGGCTCACTGTTCTTATTTCCTTAGCAACTGACAGCTGTTTCATCTGACGTTTCTAAATTAAATAGTCTGTCTCTTTCCGATTGTTTGGCAGCGAAAGAGAGAGACTGAACTTAAAAAAATATCATAATTGTAATCAAACTATTACCCGACAGCGGTAAAAAAATATTATTAATAATATCATATAATATTTTATCACAGGCAGCAATAGTAATATTCAGTGTTTATGTTCACTTGTTAATATACCAAGTGTTGTAATATGAAGGAAATTCGGTGCGCTCTTAATTCTAGTGCTGGTAAGGCTATACTCATAATAAACACATATTATTATTTGATGTCCCAGATTGTATGGAGGCTAGGCCTTTGTGATTTTATGACAAAACACATAATTTGTGTATGATGTGTATCCGAACATTCTCTTGATATTTACAGCCAGTGTCATATTGTTGCTGCATTCCCTTTTGCGCCAATAGCGATAAAATCACTGATATCGCGCTAACAAACCGTTTCGTAAAACAGTAAAACAAAGTAATGGCGTCACGGATGACGTCACAACTCTCTAAGCTCTAAGCAAAACAAATCGCTCCCTCGCGATGCGATATTTAATAACCGTTCCGAAATGAAATCGCGTCAACAGCTTTGTAAGCACGCTAATAAAAACGGAACGGCTTTTGGCGCTCACAGCATCACTAGTACTATTGGCGCAAAAGGAAACGCAGCCTGTATTTGGCCAGTGCTTACACTGACAGCTGCCGATATTGACGTTTAAGTGACAGTAAGTACTGACAGGTGGTCCGGTGTTGTGGTGGTTTGGTTGAACACGTTTTTTGGTTTATAAAATTATATTAGATACCAAAATCATGTCTAAAATTGGCGAGCAAGAGATATCGAAAATTGGTAAAGTTTTAAATGATCCAACAAGGCCTATGAAAGAGCGTTTCAGGGCGTTATTTACGCTAAGAAACTTAGGCGGTGAATCTGCTATAAAATGTATTAGCGAGTGTTTTACCGACGAATCTGTATTGCTCAAGCATGAATTGGCTTACTGTTTAGGTCAAATGCTAGATAAAAGGGCAATTCCAGTGCTGCGAAGTGTTTTAGAGGATAAAGAACAAGACCCAATAGTCCGTCATGAGGCAGGTAAGAAGGGCTTATCAACATGTTTTACTCACGTATATTGATAACAGCTGATTCATAATACCATGATTGATTCTTATCAGTCTCCCAACCTAAGCATGCTACAATATTAAACATCAATGTGTAACCTCATCTAATTTGGTTCAAATTAGTTCAAATTGGTTGGGTGAAACCAAAAGGCTTATAAACTGCTTAAAACTTCCCAGAATAGAGTAGACAGACAAGAAAAGCTGACCAAGATGATGGGAAATGGTGCAGACGATAATGAGTTATTGTGAATTAAAGAATAATACTGGATAAACTTGAATAATATTTGTACACAGTGCAGTGTAACCAAAAATCTGTTAGTCATTGTCTAAATTAAATCAAATTTCATTTACAAAAATTAATCGACTGTGTCATCCGGTGGGACTCGAACCCACGTCCCTTCGCTATCCGGGCAAGTGCTCTTACCAACTAAGCTACGGAGGACTTTAGTCAGTCGACGAATTTTTGCAAGTGCTTGCTACGCCAGTGAGCCGGCGTTCGATTTCATCAATACTTGGGGAATGTACCCGCATGTATCCAATGGAAATATTTTTACAAATATTTAACCATCAGTTAAGATGAAATCAGCTTAACCTTTTATATTTAAATTAATCGACTGTGTCATCCCACCGGATGACACAGTCAATTAATTTTTGTAAGTGAAATTTGATTTAATTTCGTAAAAACTTGCAAAATAATTGCTTAAGTTATAAAAATATAAAATAGTCATTGTCTGTTTTATAATATTCCAGGTGAGGCACTTGGAGCAATCGGTGACCCGAATCTCCGGGAGCTGCTCGAAAAATATCAGCATGACCCTGCAATTGAAGTAGCGGAAACTTGTCAAATAGCTCTACAAAGACTTAACTGGGTCGCTAATGATGGAGCCAACGAGAAACTCTCGAAAAGTCCATATTCCTCGATAGATCCTGCACCGCCTAGTGGGGAGAATGATGTTGAAACACTGAGTAAGACATTGATGGATGAGGCAAAGCCATTATATGAAAGATACAGGGCAATGTTCAGTTTGAGGAATATGGCAACTACTGACAGTATCAAAGCTTTGGGTGAAGGTAAATTGCATAAATATTACATAATAATTGTGTATTGCGCACACACTTGTGCACTATAATATGTCCCGCGCAGTTGGCTAATCTCTGATGAGGTAGGCCGCCATAGTCGAAATTTGCCTAGGAGGACATTATTTAGAGTACAGTGGTCACATCTGATTGTAAATTTTTGTTGCAAAATAAACCCTATTGCATATAAGATCCTTTGCCACCTGCCAAGTCAGTATACTTTACACTACACTTATTGCCCTACTTCAACTTCCAGGTCTAAAGGCGAGCAGTGCACTCTTCCGTCACGAAGTGGCCTTTGTATTCGGTCAGATGCAAGATGAAAGAAGCATACCTTTCCTGAAGAAGGCTTTAGAAGACACATCTGAACATGAAATGGTTAGACATGAGGCAGCTGAAGCATTAGGGTCTATAGCTACAGACGAATGCACGCAGATTTTAAAAAGGTTGGATTTTAAAATTGTCAGTATTGAATATTACAATATACTTTCTAAGCAATAGTAGAGTCACAGATTATATAATAGTTACTACGTAACAGATAAATCACTCCAAGGAAAATCGTCTATAACCTACTCTTATAATAGCGTACAATTTTTTGTCGCAAATTTTCGGTTGTCCCAAAAAAGAAATCGGATTCATACAAACATTTTAATAAGTAAGTAATGGGGAAAACAAGATCTAAGATGTTGTTCTGTGCTAAATTATTTTCAAAAATGCATTCATTCATGGTTATAAAAAGCATCTGTGGGAACTTTCAGTCTGTCGTATAATTATGATGACTTAAAGTTCAAACATTCGAGACTCTGATAAGTCCAGAATTTTATTTAAATCTCAGACTAATTCAGGACATATTATGCGTCTGGTTGCATTTGTACAGTAAATACCAGATGTATATATCATATTACCTAATTAGTTTGCATAGAAACGAATCGACCGTAACACAAATAATTCAACAGTGCGTACGCGCGCGCCCTTCGATGGTTGGCAGCCTACTGATTTACGCAACGCCGTCGGTGCGCTCGAGAGTAGTAGTAGGCTATTAACGCGCGCAAGTACATTTAGTGAGAGATGCCTGGTAGAGTTAAGTAGTAGTTAAATCGGATAAAAATAAATAATAATTGCATATTTTCTATCCTATCCTAACCTAAACTTTCTTACCATGAGCAGGCCTGTGTAACTAAACTCCCCGCGTAGGTAGCTAAAACGTACCTACGCGCGGCGACCCCTTGGTACGGGTGTTGTGGGTAATTAAGTTGGGTGTCGTGAGCTAGCAACGAGACGCCCGCTCTTTTTATTAACCGGAGGCGCACCGCACTACGTGCTAATTACGTTGCTGGCACTTTTCTAACACTTTATTCATGGTCGTCCAGACCATGAATAAAGTGTTAGAAAAGTGCGCTAGATGGCGTAAGTAGCTTCTTGTAGCAGCCAACCCTATCGCGTCGCATGCTAGTACGTCACTCAATAGGTTTAGTGTATTATGATTCATATTCCAGAGTTATAAGAATGAAATTATCTTGCAATGGATTTCTAACCGAGTCTGAACGAGAATGTGATTGACTCTGAGACGAACTAAATTACACCATATCGTTGACGCCATTGAGATGATATTTTATTAAATTTCATTGTAAAGTCAAACTTCTGTACGAAGTACTAGTACTTATTTTGTGCCATGAGCCTGACTTTTTTGTTGTTGTTTGATGTAAGAAAGACTAGGTAATTAGGCGTTCAATTCCTGGGACCAATTTGTTCTTTGTTTCTTGTACTTACTAATAACATATGGACCATAGCCCGTAGACAAGATGCAATCTATTCTAAAGCGAAGTTCGTTATCGCTAACAAAATGTATGAAACAGACACAAGCCATCAAAACATCACGTGACTTTTGCAAACATATTTTGACACTTCATTGACGATAGCGAAGTTTGCTCCAGAACGTTTGCCATTTGCGATTGCGATAACGAACTTCGTTTGAGAATAAATTGCCACTTGGCTACGGGTCCTGTATCTCTTTTGTTGCCTGCAATAAATGTTTTTTTTCGATACTTACAGGTACCTCGACGACCCTCGCCCTGTCGTCAGAGAGAGCTGTGAGGTGGCTTTAGACATGTCAGAGTATGAGAACAGCCCCGAGTTCCAATATGCCAACACATTGCTTGCCGTCAAAGCAGAGTCATAGGCAAAAACGTTTATTTTATTTATTGTTGTGAACATACAACGGCTGATTTACACAAGTCGATTATAAATTAGTCTCTAGAGACCGATTTAGTCGTGATTTGATGTATTTTATAAATATTTTAATGTTCCATCTCAAAATAGAAAATTGATCTATGTAAATCGGCCCTTACATGAATGTGGCTAGTATTATTTGTTCGTATTGCATTTATTTAAACATTGGAGATGTCTCAAGCTCAATATACGAGCTATGGTTCTGTAACCAAAACAAAATTATAAAAAGGTGTTATTTATGCAGTGTCATATAGAAGAGCACACACGAAAAATATCATGTCAAAGAAATAGTTTTGTCTTACACATCAAAGTTTCTAAAATAAATCCTGTGCCATGTTTCAGAAAGGGTACAAACCTTGTAATACATGTGTGTAACTATGGTAACACTAAGAGTTACTTGTGTTACTACTATGGTTACCATCGAGGATATATCCTACTAGAGGAGAAATGTTATTAATTTTGTTCCAGAAAAATTTCGCCTAATCCGAAAGGTTCCGGATGAACCGACTCAATGTCAAACACCGTATTAGTGATGGTCAATAAGAAATTAGTATCGATAGTCGATGTTATTGTTAAATTTTAATGGGAACAATATTTTATTATACCTAAGGATAAACTTTTCACTAATGTGCAATATCCTAAATATAATATCTGATTCTTGTTCCTAAGAAATTTAAGTTAGTCATCAAATTAACTAAAACGAACTCTAAAGTATGAATCATCAAAATTGTTATCAATCTATTATATAAATGAATCCCTATTTCCCTTGGTCACGCCATCACGCGTGAACGGCTGGACCGATTTCACTAACTCTTTTTGTTGTTGTCAGGAGAAGGTTCTTATGAAAGAACTAAATTAAGAAAATTGCCCGGAAAATTATTAAATTCAAGAATACTTAACCACCATATAAAATTACTTATATTCAAACCTTAGCGCTTTGGACAAATAAACATTTTAAATGTAACCTCATGACGTTCGACCACTGACCTCTATAATACAAGTACGCTGGACTGCATACTGTCAACCTAATAATGAAGCCATTTGATTATCGCCATTTTGGCGCTGACGGCTATAGTGAGCGTGTGGTGGCCATCCACGGAAATGATGAGAATTGACATAAACATATGGAAGATACTCTATTTTAGTTCCCTGTACACTCAGTGGGGGCGCTTTGATTCGGCACAAAAATTATCTTCTTAAAGAATGTTTCGTCCAGCGTACTTGTACTATAGAGGTCAATGCGTTCGACATAAAATTGACAGATATCGTCAAAGAGGATTAAAAAACTAAAGAACAGGACAAAGTCTGTCGCGTCAGCTAGTATATAATAAAAATTTTAAGTTTTGTTTGCAAAACAAATTACTTCTATAAACACTTACAAATAAATTGCTTAAATTATAAAAAACATGAATTAATAAACCAAACACAGAGAAGTCACATTGGAATCTAAATACAGTACTTAAGTATTTTTATTAGAATGCATTTATTGTTTTCTAATTTCTAAACATTGAAAATAAAGCTCATAATTTATATTACGACAGGAAACAAGTTTCCTTAAATCATGTTTGCCGATATATATCTACCTATTTACCTAAGCACAGAGGCATTACTTTCAAAGTTTTAAAGCCCGGACAAGGTTTCATACTCCATACATCCATACTCTTTGCTTTCACTACGCATCTCATTGTTCATAATCCATTAAACCGAAAAAACTATCAAACGTAATCATGTCAAGTGTCAGCGTTTTGTTATTCGCAAAAAAAACAATAATTCTACCAAAACCTTCCTCGGTATAGGTAGGTTAATGAAATTTCTGCTTAGGTATTGATTTGAGTGCGCAAGTGTAAATATTTGTGTTATAGATTATATCACTATACCTCCGTGCTGCCAATGTACTAAAATAATTATTGTGTAATGTAAACTGTGCACGTAAATGTCGATAAGTCGTATAACAAATTCAGCGCAACACTAGTAACGAGTGCTAACGAATAGAATGAGATGACATTATGTGCTACCCACTTAGTGGGAGAAAGATGAGACTTAAACGTCAGTACGCTTGACCGATTTATCTTGAGCCGTAGAAAAAAATTATGAACTTTTCATAATTGCATAATTACTATTACTTACCGATGAAATGATGTTATGCTATTTTTTTTACAACACAGTATGGAACAATACGACATTACGTTAATTATTTCTCAAATCTAATAGACAGTTGACATACCACACAGATCAATTGGTTTTTGACATACGGTTTTGACAGAAATGGCATCTTCTATTGCGGTTGTCAGCACAGATAAAGTTTCGGAATAAAATAGTTTTTACTTTGCCTCTAGTAGGATATGTCCTCGATGATGGTTACACACAAGTATATAACAAAACTTGTACTCTTCCTTGGCCCTTCCAAACCTGTCAAACTATTTATTTGCTATATGACAACATATAGCAAATAAATAGTTTGACAGGTTTGGATTCTTACTTTCTTAGCACTACCGCATTACTAAGTAATAGTAATAAAATAGTTTTTGTTATTTTCAGTCAATGTTTATTATTATAGCAATGATTATTTGTTAGAATTGTCTAGATTTTTTTTGTTGGTGTGTGCTAAGTAAGCCACCTAAACGTAAGTAAACTCTGTAATCGGCATTGGGCTCAATTCCATTGCGCCCTGTCTAAGATTAAATTTAGGTTCAGTCTCTCTCTTTTTCTCTGTCAAACAAACGAAAAGAGACAGACTATATTAATTTAGAAACGTCAGACTAAACAGCTGTCCGTTGCTAAGGAAATTAGAAAATCCATAGACAATTTAGTAGGGATGTAATTCGATGACGGCTAAAGTTAGACGAAAACACGCAAAAACTTGTACAAATACGTTAGAAATCGCATCACTTAATTTGACGTTTCTAAATTATTGTATTCTGTCTCTTTTTGTTCGTTAGACAGAGAAAGAGAGGGACTGAACCAAAATATAATCTTAGACCGAGCCCATTATATACCGGATACAAAAGATACAAATGTTATAAAAATAACCGTGCAATCAAAATAAACATTTGATGAAGTGAGGCGTATTTTTTTAAAGCAGAGAATGCCTTAAGTTCAACATCAGACATTTTGCTGTAACAATGTTAATGAATGCTCAAGTTTATTTTAGCAACATTGATTTTTATTGCTACTAGTATTTTCGTTGTATTCGTCGTCGTTTGTCGTTTGACACTCCTCTAATTGGTCGGATAGTGACAATTTTACCCTTGTATTTCACAAAATTCTGTATATGAGTGCAATATATTTTGTAAATAAATGATTTTGTAAGAAAATACGTTATTTTTATTGAGACTTCTTATTAAGATTTGATTAGAGATTCTTACTAAGAAGAGCATCTCCATAATGCACACCATACACCGCTGATATTTACAAAATTTTCATAGTTGTACACTTTTATTCCTAATCGTATGTATAGCCTGACCAGGAATATATGGGACCTCGCCATATTGCGGAAAACAACTGGAACTAATTTCTTTTACTGGCAACAGAAACCTCAAATCGTCTCTGACATGTCATCAATTGTCATAGTGATTATACTCGGCCCGGCGAACCTTTATCCCTATGACATTGACAGTTATTCCTACGACACAACATTGTAGTGGCGTCACCGTTACATTAGAATCAAATTGGAGGCTTCTATAAATGCCCTTTATTAAATCTCGGTAGATATATGCCATTACAATGATATTCCGTCGGAATTATAACAATTCTTAACATTTACAAGAAATTATCTCAATCAGACTTTACGTTTACGTCCTGCAAAAGTTACTTCGTTCGGAAGATATCGACTAGTGCGGAAAATATCGATAAACAAATGTCGATAATGGAAACGAGTGTACATGATTAATAATCATTTAAGTTTTAGGTGCTGAATGTTAAAAAGTTGCATGAAATTGTTTTTATTTCAAAATATTTCTGGGGACACCAGGTTTTGTTTTATTTAAGATTAGATTTTATTAGTATCAGTTTTCATGTGTGGCATAATTAAGTGATAAATTATGATAAGCGTCAGGATCGCGGGTGTATGCCACCGATTCCAAAGTTGTTTTGGGGGACTTGGGGGACTTTCCGTGTACCTTTGTGTACCTTTGATATTTTTTCGTGTACCTACCCCAGAGTAAAGATATGCCGTAAATGAGGTACATCCGCCATCCTGACGTCAGAATGGCGGGTGTACTCACCAAATTCTTTTTTTTAAATGCAGATTAAAAGATCTTTCCGTGTAATTTTGTGTACCTCAAATAATAATCCGTGTACCTCAACCATACTAATATTACTAATACTAATACAAACTAAGAAAACTGAGTGGCGGGTTTTGTTAAACGCGTTTATCTCAGGAACTACTAGTTCGAATTTTAAAATTCTTTTTGTGTTGGATAGTCCATTTATCGAGGCAGGTTATAAGCTATGTTTCACCACGCTACGACTAATAAGAGCGGAGCATCAATGAAAAATGTTGCAAAAACGGGAAAAAATATTCCCTTTATATTGTGAACTTTCGGTTTGTGCGCTGCGTAAACGATTGCAGTTAGACAAAAATCATATATAGCTAAATTATTCCTCCTTAAAAAAATTAAATAAAAGACCCTAACAGCGTTTGTCTTTCTTTTAAGGTAGACTCACAATTTTACCTTACACCTTTACACCTTTTTATGGTAGTCAAATTGTTCTAAAATAATATAATACGCAGAGGTACAACATAAACTATTACGTAATCCTTATCTTCTTATCCATATACACATGCGGTATATAGCATGAGTAAGAATTTAATTTTGAATATATATTTTTTCAACAATTTCACCAATTACCTAGACCCAAACTAAGCGTTAGCTTGCACTATGAAAGACCTTAAGTAGGGACTAAATAAATAAACAGACTTGGTATTACATGGATCTCACAACTTTTTACGGAAGAAGAATTGAGTTGCGAGACTTATATTTTTTATTTGACTTATATTTTTTTTATCTCATTTCTTTTTGTAGATGTTCCTACTTTCACATATTATTCCAGAATATCATACATATACATGTACTGATTCACTCACTGCAATTGTTCACATCAACTGCATTGATAACTTTGTAATCCCATATAAATATATAGGATTACAAAGTTATTTAAGCATTTGGTGTATTTAGAAAATCGAACCGAAATTGCCAAATATTTTAGTTTTAACTTTATTAATGCCTGCACTAAACACTAATTGTATTCTAAATTTGAAGCTTCTATGTTTGCTAGAAGTGCCTTAATAGTTTTGATGATCGGTCAGTCAGTCAGTGAGTGACAAAATTAAGAAACTTTGACTAGTTATAATTCATACTGGTTTAAATTGAATGAAAGAAGTTGTCCAAAAGAGGTTTTTTATTCGTGAATATTTCTAACCAGAAAAAAATTAATGTTTTAATAAACATTTTTTTTTTAAAGAAAGGCTAGTTTTTGGTAACTCTTCCATTGAAGAGTTACTAAAAACTAGCCTTTCTTTATAAATAATAAATTTTAAAAAAAGCCTCCGGTTAAGAGAAAAAATATAATCAATTTTACTGTTTAACAAGACATAAACCGCACCTTCGGCACAATAGAAAGATTTATACCTTCGGCTATAAAAACGCATGGAAAAAGAATTATCAACAAAATTGACATGGACAGTTGTTGTGAAAGTTTTTTTCTTAGGTTTGCGCATGTTACACAGATAACACATAGATTGTGACAGATAGGTAACTTTTTTTCAGTTTGGCTAGCCAGTGTATGTAGATTACATTTTTTAATTTATACAATTATGCTTCTAGACCTACAAATTACAAATCTTTTTTTTTTCTTATAAATGGAGGCGTTTAAAAATAAAATAAATGGTGTCGTGTTTTATATTTTTGTAGCCTTTAAATAGTATTTTATAGTTAAGTAGTTAACGCCACAGAATGCGCTGATAGTCGCAGTCCTGAGTGTCGACCAAGAATTGTCAGTACATCTGTTTGATGTCTTCGGTAAACACTACCCAACTAGCACACAAGCAGCTTTCACCGCCTTTAAATAGCTTCATAGCGATACAATTGCCGTTGAAAAGCTAAAACCAACTCCTCAGCCTGTATAGCAACGTATTCTAAAGTCATTATACGGGTATGCGATACAGTGGCCATACAATCGTAATCATTTACACTAACGGAGCTACAATGGTATCTTGTTCCGTCATTCTACAGGTAATGGAGGTATAGTAGAGTTGTGAACACACCTGTACCATTAGTAGAGGTATAAATGATGTTTTGGAAGGTATGAGTGTTTGGAAGGCGCTATAGGATGCTACTTAATCACTTTGAGTGGAAAAGAGCGTCTCTATAGATTTTTAAGGTCTATTATAGAGCTTATCACCACTCTTGTAGCGTCATTACCTACAGTAGAGTAAAAGTTACTCTGTAGTAGCGCTAAAGGCGCTATATTTGAGGAAATGAACTCTTTCGTAGCGCTAAAGGCGTTATAGTAGTGGTTTTAATTACTTAAGACGATGAGTAATACGTTTATAGCGTTACTATAGCGCTTTGAATGGGACAGGAGCGGTTTCAAATGCTTTGATTAGTATAAGTTGTCGTCCATTTTGAGTTAAAATCTTCGATCATATGAATAGAACAAAAACTTGGAAATTAATAAGAAATACTACAACTTTATGGTTTAGTTTCGATATTATTTATTCATAAATGACTTGAACATCTATTGGGAAGTCTTGATAAGTGGTTATAATAAAATAAAAGAAACTATGTCACCAATATTATAAAAGTATTGAAACACTAAGAACGTATTATATTGTGGGCGCGTTAAAATCTAAGCAAAAATACATGTATATATGTATACAGTAAACTGGTACTCGCAATAAATATGGCACAGTAATAATATGTTCAAACTTACCTTTTGAGTTAATGTATTTGGAAAACTTCTGACAGACACCTTGTTTCATTTGCACTGATTTAAAGTCACAATTATTATTTTTCCATAAGTATTTAGTTTTTAGTCATACAATCGCGATCAAATACGACAAGAGCTGCAGAATAGCGCTACAAAACATAATTTTACTCTTCCAGCGTACGCTACACCTTTTCAAGCGTCATTGTATATCCGTTAGCGTAAACAACCACTCTTATAGCGTCATTGTACAAACATTAACGTACATTACCACTCTTGTAGCGTCATTATATGGCAGTTCTAACTCTTATTTCGCTACTATAGCGCGATTGTAGAGCTTATACCGTTATAAAAAGTGCCTATTTTGGGGTTAGAGTAGCGCTATAGCAGTATATATGGCTGCGGTACGGCTTATCAATAAAGCTAATGCCGCAATCGACAACCTCTTAACGGCCACTGTAGAGCTTCTTATAGTGCTTGTGTGCTAGTTGGGAACGGTGTGCCATAGAAACCGAACTAACAAATCAAATAATTATTTTTATAACTTAAGCAATTATTTTGCAAGTTTTTACGAAATCAAATTGAATTTCGTTCACAAAAATTAATCGACTGTGTCATCCGGTGGGACTCGAACATACATGCGGGTACATTCCTCAAGTATTGATGAAATCGAAAGCTGGCTCACTGGCGTAGCAAGCACTTACAAAAGTTCGTCGTCTGGCTAACGTCCTCCGTAGCTCAGTTGGTAAAAGCACTCGCACGGATAGCGAAGGGACGAGTCCCACCGGATGACACAGTCGATTAATTTTTGTGAGCGAAATTCAATTTGATTTAACAAATCAAACCCTATTTGTAGTTTTATAGTAGTTTGTCATATCTTGGAATAAAAACCAACCTCAATACAAAAAGTGGACAAGTCCTTTCAACACACATCAACACCGTCTATAGGATATTTTGAATAAAAATCTGAAACTCAAAATATACTAGCCAAATCTAAATTCTTTTGAAGAAAGCTTATTTTGTAAACCTTTTTGAACTATTCTAAATTTAAATTTGGAGAAATAAATTCAAAACAGTAGATTTACGCGGCATAATGGTAACAAAGTCCGAAGATTTCATTTACCTACAAGTAGTTATTGGCTATTTTTAGGGTTCCGTAGTCCGTCAAGGAACCCTTATAAGATCGTTCAGTCCGTCCGTTCGGTCCGTCCAGGTCCAGGATTGACACGTCTAACAATTTATCCGTTGGAGGTTTGGCAGAAAGTTTTAAACTGACGAATACATACAGATTCTGGGTGCAAATTGTCACATATATAACACTACACACTACTGGGCTAAGACCTTAGTTCATTTATGAGGTTAGTTTAATTAAATTAATTTTAGTCAACAACAAAATTATAAAAGAACTAAAACTTTATTGTTCTATTATCTTATTTTATATTTGAATGCTCCAAGCTGGGGCTAATCAACGGAGTATTGCTGAGGAAATTGGAACAAGGCAAAACTTGATATCAAGGTTATGGTCACGTTACCGTACTACTGGTGAAGTGGCTGAAAGACACCCAGAAGGAAA
Source organism: Pyrausta nigrata (assembly GCA_949316185.1). Classification (NCBI taxonomy): domain Eukaryota; kingdom Metazoa; phylum Arthropoda; class Insecta; order Lepidoptera; family Crambidae; genus Pyrausta; species Pyrausta nigrata. The sequence goes on from OX438943.1 coordinate 5,873,922, forward strand.
GTGCATAACCACTCAGCGACAAGACCGATTTTTGCAAGTTGCCGCGAGAATACAAATGTTACGGCCACGATGTTGGTTCAGAGGCTCCAGTCAGAGCACCAGCTGCTTGTGAGTAACCAAACTGTGAGAAGAAGGCTGTACTCCAGCACAACGCTGAGGAAATCGTGGATGACAACTTGAGGGGGCTCGTGAACATTTGCTCTGGGATGATAACCAGTGGCATGTAGTGCTGTTTACCGATGAGTCCCGGTTCGGTTTCCGTGCCGATACAGGTTGAGTACGTGTTTGGCCGGTCTTGAAAGCTATCTGCAACATCCTCAGGAAGGCTATTCATACCACGATAGGACAATATTACGGTTTGGTCGGGAATTCGTGTTGGTAGAAGAACAGAACTACTTTGGATCAGAAACACCATTATGGCTAAAAAATACCGTAACGAGGTGCTAGTACCAATAATCTACCCCCATTGACAACAAATGGGCCAAGAATGACGCTCGTGCACGATAACGCCCGTCCACACACAGCGAGAGAGGTGTCGAGCTGATTGTAGCACGACAAATCGGTCTTAGGCTGGCCCGCTCAATCGCCTGACTTAAACCCCAAAGAGCACGCGTGGGATATGCTCTAAAGGAGGGCTTTGAGGAATTTCCCAGCAAACATTGCGACGGAAGAGCAACTTTTTTTGCTTCTTAGCCGGACCTGGGATTAAGTTATCCAATATGCTGCGGTATATTGATACCGCGATAACTTAATCCAAAGCATGAAAAACCGTTGCAGGACCGTTATTAACGTCATGGGTGGTTTTACAGTCTACTGATTTTTCACATTACTGTTAAAAACAGATATATTTTTCTTATTTTTCAATTTTTCTTGAGAAACACATTAATTGTTAGTTGTACCATTATTTTACATTTTTATATACACGTTGTATGTTATTTTTAATAAATTTTGAGTAAATTAAGCTAATCCAAAATATCCCTAGAGAGTGTTGATGTGTGCATACCGAGTTTATGCTCACTTGGCTACTGAAAATTCAGACTTCTAATTTTATTCACAATAAAGTTTAAGGGGGTCGGAAATGGCCTGTACTGCTTCGTGAAAAGGATAGTACGGCCTTGCCGCTTTTTTGCTCGACTTGGCGGAGGCACTGCCGTGCTTTCAGAATTCTAATGTGCCACCATGTGTACCAGTGACGTTTTCCGAGTTACGTACATTAGTTTTTCACTAACCGATGCTCATACGGTGAGAGAAAACATCGTTAGAAAATCTGCACTGGCGACTAAATATGTAACCATGACCCTAATTGGTCATGTTAACCTGTTAACAGCACGGAGGTCAGATGGTAGTCGCTTCACCGTAATTACCTGATCTGCCATATCCTGGATCATGGTCCTACCTGGACTCTGGGCCCTTGTGTGCAAGTGCACGACCGGGATAATGTTTAAATGATGATAGTTACAACAAATAATAAAACGATTAATTCAAATTTCTTCTATGTTATGTGCATGCAAAGTTTAAGATAATTGCATTTTTACGACATAGTTTCTCCTACTTTCCCAGGTGTGCCTGCTCCATCACCGACAACTTGGCAGCTTCTAGGTCTAATTGTCATCCAATTTGAATTTTGGTCAGTACATCGAGTATTCGAGTCTATAGCCTGCGATTAGAAAGCTTGGAGTTCTCTTTAAGGTCAGGTAGTACTTCATATCTAGACAGCTTCTTCAATTCTACTAAGCTCAAGTTTGATCTTGTATGGAGTACTGCTGCCAGTGCCACCTTTGGGATGGATCTGCCAAATACAAAATGGCTGCATGCATTCGACTCAAAAAAAAAATTGAATTTTTAGAGAAACTGACCATTGTGAAACTAATCTGCAAACCCTCGAACCTACTAGTGCCTTTCACTATTCTACAGGATACATTTCGGTGGTTTTGTCCTATCTAAATCAACTGTAACCGTTTACAAAGCGCAACCTTTTGAGCAAAAGGAATATTTTTTCCCGATTTTGCAACATTTTTCATTCATTCTCCGCTCGCATAGGTCGTAGCGTGGTGTAACATAGCTTATAACCTGCCTTGATAAATGGACTATCCAACACAAAAAGAATTTTAAAAAAGTAGTTCCTGAGATTAACGCGTTCAACAAAACTCGCTACTCAGTTTTCTTATTTTGTATTAGTATTAATAATATTAGTATGGTTGAGGTACACGGATTATTATTTGAGGTACACAAAAGTACACGGAAAGATCTTTTAATCTGCATTTAAAAAAAAGAATTTGGTGAGTACACCCGCCATTCTGACGTCAGGATAGCGGGTGTACCTTATTTACGGCATATCTTTACTCTGGGGTAGGTACACGAAAAAATATCAAAGGTACACGGAAAGTCCCCCAAGTCCCCCAAAACAACTTTGGAATCGGTAACATGCACCCGCGATCCTGACGCTCACAAATAATGCGTGTCATTACTTTTTCATACTTAAGTATTAGTACATTCTCTATTGAATAGAACGGGGCGCGGCATACATGCACTCACGATTGTATACCCAAGAGAATTAAAAAATTAACTGTAGGACAAAACCATATAAAACAAAAGCTGTTCAGCGATCAATAATTTATATATTTTAGTCTGAATCTGATAATGACATTAGGGTTTGTGTCACGAACTCGGAATCTGAACTGCAGCTGCTGTCGCCTACGTTTATCAAAAACGGCTCATCTACAATGCTGTTGTATCGCACGTCTAGATCCCAATCATCAAAACAAAGTTTTAAAGCATTATATTGGCAGTGGTAGGGCGGTAGATAAATCACATTAAGTTACATCGACACGACCCATCTAACATGAACTGTCATAGAGATCAAGGTTCGCCGGGCCGGGTATAGTGTCAAAGTGGACGCGTAATCAAATTTTCGACCAAGTGCAATTTTTATGTGATAAAAATACCAAGAATTATTCGTTTTCGTAGAAGAAAAGTGGTTTAACATGTGTTAATAGTATTTTTCGACTAGAAAGTCTATGTGATCACTACGGTTTCTTTAAATTTATTACTGATATAGTTGTCATCATGAATTTTTGGTACGTCATATAGTGCGTATAGTGAAAATTGGCTACTGATATTCTTTTAATAATGATTTTAAAAAACGATTATAACAAATTTTTGGTTTAAGCTTTATTTTCTTCATTTCAACCCTACTTGGATGTAACAACTAAAATAGTTCATAGAGTTTTTTAAGATTTTCTATAAATTATATAAAATTATGATAACATTATAAATATTATCATTTAGAAAAACAATGGATTACTGTTTCTGTTACCCATTAGTGGTTTTGCAAAAATAATAAGTGTTTGAGTCCAAAATTCAAGACCAATATTGCAAAATGTTACTGAATTTAATAAGTACTCAATTTGCGAGTGTTCTGTCGTGTTATTTTATCACAGAATCTGTTATCATTAGGTAGCGGGCTTAAAAATTAACATGGATGTAAACATATAAAAAATATGTTTCTATGTTCAGTTGCCAATATGCGCTGGTATGAGTATACCGAGTGTTGTCATATAATGTGCATTCGAAGCGCCCTTAATTCAGGTCCCATATATTTCTGGTCAGGCTATACAATGTGTCCGTGTTTCGACCGGCGGTAATGATTTGTGTTAGGGCCTTTAATTCATCAAAATAATGTTATCGACAAAATATCTCCTCATATAGGCGTCTCTACGCCCCCCCCTCCTCTTGAAATGGCCGCCAATTAAATTAAAAAAATATTTCTATGGATTTGAGGTCCTAAAAATTTTGGATTTTGTTTTCAACGGTAATGATAATATCACCTATTAAGTAAAACAAAGATCAATTTTAAATTATTAACAGACATATAGACAATAAACCGGCCAAGTCGAGTCGGACTCGCGCACGAAGGGTTCCGTACCATTAAAATACGAAAAAAAAAAATTGTATGGGAGCCCCCCTTAAATAGTTATTATTTCCTGGTTTTAGTATTTGTTGTTATAGCGGCAACAGAAATACATCATCTGTAAAAATTTCAACTGTCTAGCTATTACATGAGATGCGGGCCTGGTGACAGACAGACAGCGGGGGCTTAGTAATAGGGTCCCGTTTTTACCCTTTGAGTACGGAACCCTAATAATAAGTAAAGAAATATTGCTGAATAATGATCTAACACTACCAGTTTTGTTTTTATTACAAAACTAACTACTTAAATGTATTCAAAAAAAAGTTAGGTAGGTAAGGATTATACGCCCTTCTCGATTAACGCCGGTCGAAATCCGGACAAGTGCAATGTCACTCAAAATCTTTGCGAGAGCTATTTTCTTTACTATTTCTTGCTGTCGACATATAAATGTGAATAATGTAAATCTAACCCCCACGTGCTTGCGTATCACGTTGGCACGTGGAACAGCATTTCGTTTTATAAAGATTATATTTTACAATATTTACGTATAATCATAATTTTCACACACCTCCAGCGCCGTTTTCTCCGCGGTTTTCTTCGTCGTGATATTGGTTGATGGCAAGAAAACAATTCAACTAAATGAAAGGAATTGCCTTTATCCATGTTCGTTCGCTAGAACCTTAAGCTAAAATGGGTTTGTTTAACCGAATTATGTTTTTAATTTGTTTTACGGTGACTGTTGTGGTAAGTTTAACACAAGATCCATATACTTAAACATTCATAGTATCTATCTGTAATGTGTATGTCTATCTGTACTTTTAGTCGGGCTACCATTTACGTAACCAGCACAGTTATGTAGTAACAACCTAGACCAAACTTGCCCCACTTTTATCAGGTAGCTGCTTTTTAAATTAGTACCCAGGTCTTGAAAGGACTTGTAAGTTTTTAGCAATGTCCCAGTCGCAATGAAAACAGAATCTGCAGGCGTAGGGAGAGGGCCAGGAAACTGGTGTCTTATCTCAAATAAATAATGTCTTACTCCAACCCCCGACTTGACCTACCAATCTGATTTTCGGAAGTTGTTATGTGAAATGTAAAAGTTGGTAGGTGTATAGGTTTCGCATACCATACCGGTAGGCGGGGGCTGTTAAGGGCTATATGGGATTTCCCCATCCAGAACCGACTAGAAACGAGCCAGTTTATCTCCGGCTGAGATAGTAGACAGAAGAGATACGAAATAGTGGCGTCACCCTAGCGAACGCAACGTGGTCAAAAAGAACTATAGATCACCGCGGCGGCGGATTGGTCATATTTCACAGTCATTTGAGTGCGTGATTTGTGCGCCAATATAAGCGTTGTGAATTCTTTAATGTTCCCTATGCTTAGGTACAAGATTGTTCTACTTAGTTGTAAAGCACACATAAATAAAGGCGACTCAGGTTCGCGAAAGATTATCGAGTTAATGTAGATCTTCATCCCTCTCTTTCTCTCTCTCTCTTTTCTATGATCTTTTCTCTCTCTTCTTTCTATGATCTGAACGCCGGTGCCAAGTGGAGTGATAGCAACGAGTTAGCACCCAGGCATAGGTATGTAGTAAGCCACAGAACAGAGCATTCTGAGAATCAACCTTCCAGGCAGTGAGCTAGGTAAATAATTCACCTTCAAACACATTTCAGACCTCCGACGTCCTAGAAGACGAACGCACCTCATTTTTTGGGTCCACCCGTGAGGTGACTATTTCCAGTTCCACACTGGAGCTCGTGCAACAGCTGAAAGACGCAGTATGGGAGAAAGAGAAGGGAGATCGTTTCGTGCGCAGATACTTCGATGCGTATGACTCGCCGTTCGCGGGGGAGGCGCGGAGAAAAGCCAACTAAGGTGGTTATTAAAAAACACGTTAATCAGACAGTCTTACTAAGACAGTCTATGCTCCATCTTGCTCTTGCAACCTGTGAACGAGCGAGATGGGGCAGACAGACTTACAGGCTAACTCTTATTACACAACGCTGAGTCTTAGTAGATAAGACTGTCAGGAATACCGCGTAGTTTGATAACCCCCTAAAGGGCGCACACCGGATTGGAAACATTTTACTTGATATCTTTCTATGAAAACGCATGGGGCAATACACCGAGCCGCATCTTCGAATAATGATAAGAACTTCCGAAGAGCGTCCACCTTTAGTCTTTAAATGAAAGTGTTTGGACTCACGCTTAAATTATACCCCTGTAAAATCTAAGCGCGAGTCTATACACTTTCATCCGTCGGTGTCCGGGTTTCGTCTAGCGATAGGTTTTGAGGGGCCTTCTATTTATCAAATTTTAGAGACATAATCTTAATGAGCAATTAAAAAAAAAATCAGCTTTAGTTTTGTAATAAGTTAAAAAAAGTATTTAACTGTTAAAAATTATTAGCAAGATTTCTTAAAAATTTTTTTTTTCATCAATACTTAATACGAGGGTCAAACTGAAAGTTCTTAGAACTGTCCACTTATAAACAATATAATAAAAAAAATATTCTAAAATTTGAAAATAGAACTCTTTGCCAATATTACTGAGTATATATTTCATTCATTTGTCATTTGTTTTACGACTTGGCGGCAAATTGAAAATTGTCTGTGTCACGTCAAAATGAATTTAACACGAGAAAATTTTCGTGCAATGATTTTTTATGACTTTCGATGTCATTTAAGTCAACAAGAAAGTTATGATAGACTACGATTGGCCTTTCACGATGAAGCCCCATCTCGTGCGACTGTTTACAACTGGTTTAATGAGTTTAAACGTGGTCGCACTAATCTCACTGATGATGTACGTGAGGGACGGCCTTCTACGGCGACGACTGAAAATAACATCTGTGTTGTGCGGCGTATGATAGAGACTGACAAAAGAGTGACCTATCAGCAGATTCGGACAAGCTTAGGCATCGGTATGAGTCAAGTGCACAAAATCCTCCACGAACATTTAGCGGTCAGGAAGCTTTGCGCCCGGTGGATACCTCATAATTTGACTAAGGCTCAAAAACTCCATCGTGTGGATTGGTGCCGTAAAATGATTGAAAGATTTAACAGAGGTGACTCAAATGCTGTGTTCGACATACTAACAGGTGACGAAAGCTGGATTTACTGTTATGATCCTGAAACCAAAAGACAATCTGCTCAGTGGGTGTTTCCTTTCGAGGAGTTGCCAACTAAAGTGAAGAGAGATCGAAGTGCGGGAAAAAAATGGTGGCCTCGTTCTTTGGAAGGATAGGTCATTTCGCAACAATTGTGTTAGAGGATCAAAAAACAGTTTCTGCAGAATGGTACACTACCAATTGTTTGCCACTTGTCTTGGAAAAAGTTCGAGAGAAACGACCTCGCAGTAGGATCCTCCTTCACCACGACAACGCCTCGTCGCACACCGCCAAGCGAACGATCGACTATTTGGCGACATCAAACGTTGAATTACTGGGTCACCCACCGTATAGCTCCGACCTCGCGCCTTGTGATTTTTATTTATTTCCAAAAATTAAAGAAAAACTTAAAGGAAAGCGGTTTATGAATGCTGAAGAAGCGGTGGCTGCGTATCGCGATGCCATTGAAGAGACCCCTAAGGACGAGTGGGCAAAGTGCTTTTCCCAGTGGTTCCATCGCATGCAGCGGTGTATTGACGTCAATGGACAATATTTTGAAAAGATATAATAAAACTAATAACTGGCTAATGTAATCAGTTTTTGATTTTCTAAGAACTTTCAGTTTGACCCTCGTAGGCGATAGCGTTACCTTTCAAATGAATCATTATCATAACTTTTAGGACCTCGATCCATACCTAGACATTGTTTTTTTTTATAATTAAAGTGGCTAGTTAGAACCCAGCATGGGGGTTTTTTGTCGATAAAATTTGATGAACTAATAGCCTATAAATTAACGCTAGTTCAAACCTGGACACATTGTATAATAACGTGCTTACTACACTGGTTGCAGTGTAGAATTTTCGACGATAAGTTTGTATAAATGATCGTATTAGAAATAACCTATTTTATGTATTTATGACTAGGCACTCATCTCAAAAATCTCGTGATTTTAGTATTTAGGAGTAACAGTTTGTATTTAGGCACACGTAGGAATTTAGGCATTATTATAATAAATGTCCCTCAGACGATACAATCTCTGTTTACCTAAGCTATTTACTTTACTTACCTTTCTTTAAAACACCCAGTGAAATATTCAAGGCTATGGTAGGATTCAAATGCTGCGATTTTATATCTAATTCATGAGTCGGATTTCAAACCGCGTTGGGAACATCGATTTTATTGCCCGTTTTCCAATACGGCGTTTAAGGGTGTATTCACAATGCGCAATAGTAACACGCTGAATGCAACCAAAATATTTGTCTTCAACAAAAAAATTGTTTCCAAAATTAGCACTATAGATTTATTACGGTTATGTCTTTACTAGCTAAGCTCATGAAGTGATCGATAGTACCGAGTTATTTTTTAATGATGCTAGAGCTAGGCGATTTCCTTGAGCTTACAAAATAAATTAATGTATTTTAGATATAATAAATAGGTAATAGGGACATAACAGAAAACATGTCTCAATGATGAAGATCTACTATTGTTTTCTCTGACTATAATTAACATTCAATAAACTAGTAGAGAATGCCACTTGGCGTTAAGTCCGCCTTTTTATAAAGTTTTAGTAGTGCAATAAAGCTTAAATAAAAATAATAGTAATAAATTGTTTCAACAAACACTCCAATTACCTAGCCCTAAGCTAAGCGTGACCCAAACATACTTATATGTATACGTTTATACATCCATGATTTAGGTATATAATCTGTGTTTAGGTACAAATGCTCGTGCACATCACGCAAACACTTGCCTCTCGCGGGATTCGAACCCGCAACCTCTGGTTTTGTAGTCCGGAGCGCGAACCACTACACCAAGACGGTAAATAAATACTTTCTGAAACAGGTCAAAGTAAACCACATCGTATAAAAAGTTTAAGTAGGTGTAGTGTACCTACGGTCGGCCAAGAAAGTGGTTAATCAGTTTTGACATGAAAGTAAAATAGCGATAAGGGTAAATTCATTCATGAACTTGCTAGGAATCTTTTTAACTATGAAAGAGATGCACATGACGTAATGTTAGTAGTGGCCCTCTGAACATATTTGCGTGGGAAAAACAACCCTGTTGTTCTATGACGTTAATGATTTAGTTAGGGTGATAGACCACTGCATTGGCCGATCGTACCATTATATGATCAGTGGATCGTACCTTCTTTCTGTCATCATAATATTCTCCTACTAAATTTCGGCTGTGGCGGCCGATCTCAACAAAGATTCACCAGGGTACGCAGGATAGATAATAATAGTGCACAAGTGTGCTCGCAATACACATGTGCACTCTCTGTTCCTTTACTTTCATAGTTCGGTGAGACGGCAGGCAACATAACCGAAGAAATAAATGTTTGTAAACAGCAAATACATTGCTCAGATCCCAAAGTAGCTTAAGCACTTGTGTTATGGAAATCTGAAACGACGGTGGTAAGACAACTCCCAGACCCGAGACAATATAGAAAATGTCAATTTCTATATTTACCCGACGGGGATCGAACTCAGGACCTCAGAGATGGCGACACCTTGAAAACCGGTGTGCGAGCCACTCCGCTACGGAGGTCGTAAGTCGTCGTAGTCGAAGAAAGATCAGGCGCAGGACAAACGGTTTCGTGCTTATGATTCTGTTATTATAAGGTAACAGGCAATGACGTTACAGACTCCAGTTTGTGGTGGCGGCTGAACGATCCCATCAGCGGTGTCACCCTCACACCGGAGCCGGGCGCCAAGCAGCTTGCTGTGTTCCGTCGGTGTGTGGGGGTGCCAGAACCTTTTGAATGAGCAATTCATCGTCGATTTTGTCAACGCCACGTCCGGCTTAGTCTAGTATAGAGTCAAGAGCATACCCATTTCAAATAAAGAAATGAGATGTTTCGCGTCCAAATATTAATCGACTGTCATCCAGTGGTCCCACCGGATGAAACAGTCGATTAATGTATTTGAGCGAAATTCAATTTGATTTCGAAGGTGTTTGTGTTTGTTCTTGGGTCATTTATTTCGTGTCTTGTACACCATTGTGGATGCAGCCCTTGGCCCTTAGGTTCGCGGTACAGTCTTAGTGTAATCCAATCTTTTATTTATACGTGCCTCCTTGGGAACAGACTGTTCATGTAGACAACACCTATGTGTGAATCACACCGACGCGATGGTTTGTTTTGATGTACTCGTAAGTATTATTATTATGATCTGCTAAGATTTAAAAATAACAGACTTGTAAATATACCTAGTCAGGTCATAGTTCTGTCACATGTGTAATATGAAATAATTTAGACATGTTTATTATTTATGTAATTATTTATATAGCAAAATGAATTTAATAAAACATAGATTCATATGGTAATAAAGTTTATTCAAAATGTCCCCCGCGATTTTGAATACAGACCTTCAATCTGCGCGGTCAGTCGTCTATCGCAGCACGAGCGAGTCCATGTCAATAACGGCGGCTGCCTTAATCAAGAATACCTTGAGTGACTCCAAATCAGGATGAAGCAGGCCTTTTCCTCCAAGTGTTGCCATATCTTGTAATCTAACGGACTCAAATCTGGACTTGAGGAGGGCCAGTCTTCGTGCCGGATGAATTCGATTTCACACGCCGCCAGCCAGTCCGTGTGCTTTTCGCTCTATGAGCTGGCGCAGAATCTTTTTGAAATACCCAGTGCCTGTTATTAAACATGGTATGAAAAACAGGTTCCACAAGGTTGTTAAGGACTGTTTTTTGATACTCAACTGCATTCGTTTTTACGCCTTTCTCACAAAAATGTACCTCAGTTAAGCCCCAATAAGAGACTCCCAACCAAACCATGAGCGAGGATGGAAAATTACCTCGTTGGACACGCGGAATACGGTTGCTTGCTTCTTCACTGCTGTGTGCGTACACCTTATCATTTTGTTTGTTGTAGCTCTCTTCCGCGGTGATTTTTTTTTCATTCGAAAAAAGAATTTCCCGATGCTTTTTTCCCGCGTACCGCTTCAACAAAGCGCGGCATCTCTTCAGTCTCAGGTCCATTAAACAAGCGTCCAAACACAGACCACACAACCTAAAGACCACGCATTGCGGGGGACTTACATTCGCCTAGGTTATGCAGTATCACTGCATAACAGCCGGCCCCGCCCCCTTTCGTTTCTCATTCCGCTACCGAGACTCAAAGTAACAACATTGACCTTGCTCCCGAAAAAAAATAAAAATAAGCGGTAATAATGCCGTATTGTTCAGTGAAATGGTGTGAAAAGTGTAGTACAACATCTAGTCTCACGAAAGATGGCATTACATTTCAACGGTAAGTAATTATTCCTATCAAATTAATTGAAATACTCTAATATTAAAAATGAAATAAAATGTTTTATTTCAAAGAGCACGCGTTGATGTCTTTTTTTTGCTATCCCTTTCTCGCAAGTTTTGTTCAAATGATGTTGTCTCAATTTGTCAATTAGCTAGGAGTAAAATAGTGTCGAGACACATACTAGTAAACTTAAAATTCAAAATATCGACAAATCCTAAACAAAACAAGTGATAAGTGGGTATCTAAATTTCAGTTATTTCATATATATTTTAATAGTGACTTTACATAAGAGCACTTACGATGAATTGAAATAAGTGTAAAGTGCTTCAACAAACAAACTTTAACTAATAAAACAAAAAACTTAACTAAACTTTTTAAAATAAATATATCAAACTCACATTGCGTACGATTGCCATTTTTTTTCACACTTAGTTTTCGTACACTTAACAAAATTATGTTGAGTGAGATAGGTAACTTGTTTTACTAAAACCGCTAAATTATGAAAAGTAGCTAAATAACGTGAGATCTCCGGCGATTGACCTTTGCCCACTCCAGTTTTTTTTTAAATTGCTATTTATCGGTGTCGGTTGTACGTGTGTTTTTAAATGAATTATTTTAAAGCTCCTAAATATTTTCTTACTTTTTTTTAAACTAAGGTATCGATATCAAGATATGTCTTTCCCATCACTAGTGAGCTATCACTGCCATTGTCAAATTTGACGTCTCCTTGTACTAGCCAATCGGAACGAGCAGACCTCTCCCCGCACCCCACCAACTTTTGGCGATTTTGTTTTCGTATTAGAGTTGATAAAAGCGTGGTCTTTAGGTTGTGTGGTCTGTGCGTCCAAACGATGTCTTGTTTTTCTCCGATATGCCCCAAGCCCTAAGTCTTCTTCTGTTACGTATGGGATTTCTTTGAATTCGCGCCTTCACAGCTTTTATCACTGTTAGGGTCCTAACAGAGCGAGGGCGACCACTTCTTGACCTGTCATCTACACTACTGTTTTCATTGTATCGTTTTATGGTACGATAAATATGGTACGATCTTTTGGTTATATTCAAATTTTTCAGTGAGTTGAAAATCTGAATTGGCGCGTAACCGCAACGGTGCAACACAATAACCGCGACACGGTCTTCTTTAAGTGTCCACTCCATATTTAAATATGAGGAAAATTCTAAAAAGTACACATTTTTATTTTCATGAAAAATTCGAATTCAATAAACTTTTTTGTGGCCAGCATTCTAAATTTAAAAGTTTTATTCTGTGACAGAACTTATGACCCGACTATGTTTATACTTGTAAAGAACACCAAAGTATATGAGTACTAAGGAAAGTAGTGATTAATAATTATCAATTTAATTTTAATTTTGCATATTTAGGGCATTTTTAGAGTAATGCGAATTCGTTCACGCACGCACGTGGGTTAATTATTAAATAATTATAATAGATACATAATCTGTATAAAAAAATACACAAAACCTTTATAGTAACTTTCGGACTTATAGCTAATCTTTTTAATTCATCTATAGTCTTATCGCACAGAATAAATAATAGTACATACAAGTACTTATTGCACGATTTCTACATAATAGTGCGCTCTTAAATAACTTTTATGGTGCAATGTTTTTTTTCTCTTTCTGTAAGACAAAAAATAATGTCATGGAACTTTTTGCACGGAATCACCAACGAGCATTATAGAACTATCTCTAATTTATCATTGGGTATAACTATTAATACTACTTTTTAAATCTACCTCACAATATTGTCGAACTACCTAGTAATAAAAAACGAAAATCACATGTCAAGACTAATGAATAAGCATCTGATATGCATTGCAAAGGACTTGTCCATTATTGGTTTTTTATTCGTCAATATTTCTAACCAGAATAAACTAAATATTATATTAAAGAGTTCACAAAAACTAGCCTTTCTGCATCATTAATATATTTTTAAGGCCTTCGATTTAGAGAAAATTTAAATTAATTTTTCTCATTGTCTGTACAGAAACGGCACCTTCGCCTATATCAATTAACGCATGAAAAAAAATTGACAGCAAAATTGACATTCCATTGACAGTAGTACCTATTATATAATCTGTGGTAGTACCTTATCCACGAGTGGAAAGGCAATGGTACATAGGCATACAGGAAATACAAGTAAGTGATCAATGGATGAAGCCTGTTACAAAACATATTTTTTCTGAAAAATGGAGGCGTTTAAAATTCTGATTTCTATGGTTACGTGTTTCATATTTATGTAGCTTAAAGATAAGGTTAATAGGTTATTGGTGGTTGGTGATATTTTGGAATAAAAAAACCAGCCTCCATACAAAAAGAGGACAAGTCCTTTTAAGACTATCTTGTTCACGAAATATATGTACAGCCAGCTCTAATTGTCTGTCTATTTTGATTTTTTCATGATTTTTTGTAGCAGTTTTTCTTTTCAGCGCATTACAAATTGTCTGTGCCTTGTCTCTAAGCGCCAGTAGTGATTATATGCTCAGTGGCACTAAGCCCAAACAAACATAGGAAGACATATTTTGATCCCATACAGGCAATTTTTTTTATTATTGACGTTCATAAATAAATTATTCTTGACTTTTGACTTTGGTTTTATATCTACAGAACGGTGTAAAAGCAGCCAAGCATAATAAAAGCAGCTATTCAATAAGCAGATACTGGCGTGATGTAAAATGCAGTATCAATTGGGCCAGCGTTCGGTTTCGCTGTACGATATCGCTCCGAATCTGAACCAAATCGCTGGGGCAAAGTATTTTAATAGTGTAAATTCATATAATTATTTTAATAAATTAAGCAATCCCAGTCCCACCGGATGACACGGTCGATTAATTTTTGTGAGAGAAAGTGCAAACTCATGCTGCTTGAGAAATAAATATTTGCAGAACATTGAATTTATCTAGAATTTTCTCATCACAAACATATTATAATGAAACACTTAAACAAAGTAAGCCAGATGCATACGAGAGTTTAAAGCTTGTGTGAGACTGATGCCTGTGCTAGGCACCAAAATACCTGTTTTACAGGTTTTCAGGCACCACCACATAAAATCGATGTAAGATACAACTATTAACGGTGATGAATATCTATGAGATGATGATCTACAATTGACACCTTGTAGTTTGAAACCTCAGAAATACCTATAGTCCTTTAAAAATCAATTTTGTAATTATTCTTGTGACTCAGTACCTAAGCTTAATTCACACCTGATTGAAGGCCTTAAAGATAATAGATACGCCTTTAAAATTGAGTGGATTGAGTGAACGGTAGACAAAAATAAAATAGCCCCGATTTAAAAATGACCACCACAAAGGTAAATAAATCTTAAATTTATTTGTTTCTTACGTTTACGCGAATTGTTAAACTCATTAAAACACAATTTTACGGATTACTTCGCGATTTATTTACATTTTATTTTAAACCTGACAAATAATACCTTAGTCTCCCTGTGACCACGATCGCTGTAAAGTGTTCGAAACGTCAGGTTTAAAATAAAATGTAAATGAATCGCGAAGTAATCCGTAAAATTGTGTTTTAATGAAACCTTAAATAGCAGTTTACAAACCATTCATTGACCATACAAATTTGTTGCCATACATACAAATTGCCTGGTATGAAACATAACAAGTACCACATTAATTCAATAGGAACTGATTTTTCAATAGTAGATGACTATGTCAGTCAGTCACCTTTGAGTTATATAACTCAAAGGTGACTGACTGACATAGTCATCTATCAACGCACAGCCCAAACCACTGGACGGATCGGGCTGAATTTTGGCATGCAGGTAGATGTTATGACGTAGGCATCCGCTAAGAAAGGTTTTTGATCAATTCTACCCCCAAGGGGATAAAATAGGGGATGAAACTTTGTACAGAAAATCCGACTTTTGGCGCGGGCGAAGTCGCAGAAAACTACTAGTTAATAAATAAAGGACAAGTAAAATACAATATGTCTGATTTTTTAAATACCATCACTTTATTAGTGGACAGTCATATTGAACCACATTTTAAAACAACCTCTGTATTGTTAGAAATCGCGGTGTCAGCAGAGGTGCCGAGGCGCGGGCGGAACAGTCCTGGGCCGGGCAGAGCTGGCTGTTACTCCTTATGTAGAAGACGTGTGTGTGATACCTATGTAAATCGTGCTATCGGTGGATCAATTACACAAAGTATGGACGAATTCTGGTTTCATTTATCATCGATATCCATTATCGATAACACAGAGGTGGGATATTTTCTAAAATAGACTCAAATCAAGTACCTACCAAAGTGAACTTGAGTGGCAGTGATACTCGCATGACAAATAAAAAAAACATTAGTGACAATGTTGGGCTCGTGATAAATCTGTGAAACGAAAGTGCTCGAATCGGAGTTGGTGGTCGCGTCGTGTTGATTTTAAGATCACGGAAGAAGTGCAGCGCAAGTTGTGCTGGTTGATTCAGAAAGCCAAGAATACGATTATCAACTGAATGAAAATAAGTGAACCTACAATGATGTGCAGCGCTTTATTTGTCGCGAATACAGTGTTGGTCGGAGAGGAATTGTGGATAAAAGTTCACGGTGGACGCAGCAGCGTGTTTCTTCAGGAATCAGTATTATGAATTACGCTCCTGGTATTGACGCTGGTTTTGTTCCAAGTAAGGAAGGTTGTTACGTAACGGAGTGGATTCACCCGATTGAAGATATAGCGGCTGCTTGTATTGTGAGCAAAAGAAGGAAGCTGTATCGAACAACGCAAACTCTAGAGTGAATGGCGGATTTATGCAAAGATCTAACGTCTAGGCGTCAAGTTGGCCGACCGATTTCATGCTGGATAACGTAGCTGTTGTGCAAGCCTACATGAAACGATAACGCAAATTTTGCACAGGTTGACGGTTTAGACGCGTAACCGTGCGTGCCCGGATGGATAACGCCATACCGCAAGCGTTGAAGTAACAATAACAAATCTGGCAACGGGAATAAAACAACGGATTGTTACAAGTACGACAAATGCGGCTAGAAGATTTGAATGTAAGTTGACGTCGAATACTACGTGTCAGGTTATCGCGAATAGGATAGCCGGAGCTTTGAGCTCCGCTAATGAAAACAAAGAACCAGCTTAATGAAAACATTGCCATGGGTTTGGGCACACTATTGACGAATGCTATAAGAAGCTAAAAACTGTCAACTTGTGCGCAAATAAGGTTACTTGTTAGTGGAGCAAGATATATAATGAATCCTCAAATACCAAAAGTAGCTAACAAAGAAAGGGTTAAAATAAGTTACGAAGAACCTGGTGATATTAAAAACGTTAACGCAGCGGATACAACAACTAGTTGTGTGACATCAAAGTTGGTGCTATGTCTAGCGCAGCGGATACAACAACTAGTTGTGTGACATCAAAGTTGGTGCTATGTCTAAAGGTGGAGTCACAGATTTTGAGGATCTGTTATCTCAATCCCATATTGGCATCGTGTATCTACTGCACTAAATGACATTGGTTGCTCACACGAACAACAACTTTCGAGGAAACTTTTGAAGGATGATCCAGTTATTTATGAGCCCTCACTGATGACCTCAGATTGAACAAGAGATTGTTAAGAAAATGATTACTGAGTTCATGGAAGCTGGTGTACTGGGAGGTGAATTAGTAAAATGCGGTTGGTTGTATTTGAAGCGAGAAGAAAGTATCGTGTGTTGCTTTGGCTGAAGGTTTGAGGGATAATAAACCGGTTCAATCTTAGATTTCACGAAAAGGTGATTCTGAAAACGATTATAGAAAGATGTAGGTACTAAAGTCGTACCCAAGAATGGCAGACATGCATTATGAGTTTTATGAGTAACGGTAGAGAAGACATTAGATTCATATGCAGAAAATAATCCAATTGGATTTGGTGTGAAGTCAAGTGAACGTCGGCAAAAAAGAACATCATGCTGATGGCGTGGCTGGTGACCTGGTGGTGTTGGAAATATCATCCTAGTTGTACTGAAATGCATGGCTGCGAATTATTGCAAGACAGAAATACAAATGTCATGAAAACTAAATAGTAACACCCGGTAGTTGTTCCGGACTTGACGGTGCGTTAAACGAAGCATTGGCATAGGAACAAGTTTAAGTTCACTCGTCACAAACTGGCGGCGGAGAAACAAAGAGCCCTTGTTATTAGATGCGGCGAGGCTGGATAGAAGATTTAATTGTAAGTTGAAACTTAGTTGGCTGGACACGTCACATGACTACTAGGCATAAGGAGATCGGGGCCCCTAACATAAACAATGGGTCGGTTCTATGAAAACATTACCATCGCTACGGTGGCTAACATACCGGTAAATGTTTGAAGACAAAGAAAAGCTCTCAATAAAGTTTAAATAAAACTGAAGACGATTATAATCGTGTTTTGGCAATTGCAATTATTATGACGGTACAATGCAACTGTAAAGAAATTACTGGCTTGGATGCTGGTGGATCGTTGATAATATGACGATTATAATATCGGTTGAGTACTTACTTGTGGATGCTGGTTGGTGGTCATTAAGACCGTTTTGATAAAGAAATCGGCTGATAAAATACAAACAAGCAAAGCTTGGAAAGGTGCCGGCGGAAAAACTGAAAACTGATCAACCTGGCAAAGCATGGCGTATATTGATAATGTGTGATGAAAACTGGCGTTATGTTATCAGCAGAAAACTATCTGTGTGGAAATCGGTGTGAGTTTTTCCGGTTGAAAAACGATACTAATATCGAGGAAAAGCGGAACTTACTGGCAGGAAGTCGGTGCTGTTTTACTGCCAGAGCGGTGGCTGAAACATTCCATGATTATCCGAAAAGCCAAAGAGCATTTTTGCTAATAGGCAGGCAGATCATCTCAATGGGAGCTGACAAGTTAAACGCTATTTTCGGAGAGAATCCGAATTGGACTAGTGAGATGTTCAAATTGACACAGCAGTCAATAATAATATTATTCAGTCAAAGAGCTGTGGCAGAACTTAAAATGAGTTAATGTTTGGCTACAAGTCAACGAGGTAGGTGAGATTAGCAGCTGAAAGTCATACGTGCATATGCACGGGTTGCTTATGGGTGACGATCCAAAAGGCAGAGCATAGTCTTAAATGCTAGTAAGTTAACTTGTAATGGTCGATTCTGGAGTAAGTTGGCAAACCCGATGGCAGCACTCACGTAGTGAAAAGTGGAATTGGCTGGTAGACATTTCTGACTGAATTTAAAACTGGCGGTCATAATTCTGATTGTTAAGATCAGGCCGTTGTAATTCTGATTGATTACATCATCAGGCTGTTGTAAATTTGATGTTCAGTTCAGGCTGTGGTAATTCTGACTATTAAATCAGGGTGTTGTGATTCTGATTGTCTACGGTTGTTGTATTTCTGATTACTTAATCAGGCTGTTGTTATTCTGATTGGCTTAATCACGCTAATTTGATTTTGATTAGTAACATCAGGCTGTTATTATTTTGATTAGTAGATCAGTCAGGCTTTTGGCGATTCTGAAAGCACAAATCAGGCTGTTATAATTTTGATTGTCTAGACCAGGTTGTTATGATTCTGATTGTTAGATCAGGTTGTTGTTGGTTCTGATTGTCTAGATCAGGCTGTTCAGATTCTGATTGGTTAGATCAGGCTTGTGAAAGTCCGACTAAGAAGGTCGGGTGGTTATGATTCTGACTTGATTGGTCAGGTAGTTATAATTCTGACTTGATTGGTCAGGTTGTTATGATTCTGACTTGATTGGTCAGGTAGTTATGATTCTGATTGGATAGGATGATATGTTCTCCATTAGGCTAATATTATTCTGACTAGGGAGGTCAGGTAGTTCTTCTGACTGGGTAGGTCAGGTAGTTCTGACTGGCTAGGTCAGGTTGTTGATTGTTGCTCTGACTATGGGTGTTAGACAAATCTGCGGGGCGACCGCCTAACTTTATAGGTATCAAAATAGGTATAGGTATAGGCTTGGTACAGACTTCAGAAGGAATGACAGCTGTCAAATAACAAATTTTGAAACCTATTATTGACTTCAAATGGGCGTGACAAAATTGAATGCAATGAACGAATGGTTTCCCATGGAGCATGCGCAAAGGACCGCCTTTATTAAGCGCCTTTTAAACGATCAAAATTGTTTTTCAAAGTCTTTTAAGCTTTTTGTTAGTGTGCAGCAGTTTGACGCGTTTGTCAAATATAATTTATATAAGAACGTGAGCTTGACAAACTAATCTGTCAAACTAATTTGATCGCTTACAGAGGGCTTTAGTCTGAAGCTTTGTTTACTACGGCAACGTCAGTCGTTATTTTATTTACCTTAAACTCAATTAAATTTTGGAAAAAGATTGTGAAACAAACTAGGAGTACCTACTAGCTAACTAGGAAATAGCTATGTCAGCTGCGAGAAGACCGCCTTGCCTCAGAAAAGATCTATATTTGCCGCAAGCTAAGATTGCAAGGATTTGTCCTTGTAAACACTATGATAAAGGACGTCACATTGCGCTAGTAAGTCTGAGTTGATCTCAGTATTTTTCAATCGAATTATTGTTCTGATGTTGTGTGTAAACTTTTTTATAATGCTATTTCTGTGTTGTTGTAGATCCTAACTGCGTTCGTTTTATTGTAAGTGGGTCTTATCAGAAGATCTTTCGGTCTTAGTCGTCAACATGGGATTGTTATCATACAACGCAACGAACACCGATTGCAATTACGAATATAACAATGTTTGTCTGAAAAATCTTAACCCTATCGATAAGCTACAGAAACCTAGAGACACTACAGTAATATAAGAAGAAATGAAGTCAAGTCACACAAAGTAAACAGGTATTTATTTGTATTTTTGTTAATACATAATTTAGGTATAAATAAACGGCATTAAAAGTACCAGTCTCTTTTTTATTTTTTTCTAGTTTTAAGCTTATAATGAATGGGTAACATAATAAATGCACTCTGTTATTATTCCCTATTCATTAGTTGTTAAGTTTGAATCGTTGAAACTGAATCGTTATTTACAAATCTTTGACATAGGTAACTGACAACTGTCAGCAATACAAGCATAGCACACAGACACAAATTCGTAGAGATCAAATAAATCTATGGCGTGCATAGAGTAGAAATAAAAAAGTTTGTATATTTATCACAAATTCATTATGCACATCTATTACAGGAATTCGATCTGCTTGCCTAAAATTGCATATGTCCTATGACGTTTTAAACCTATCATTCGTCTTACAAAACCTTACTCAGTTGGTATATAAACTTAATGAAAGTGAACATAGTGTTCGTTTTCCTGACGTTAATCTAAACGTTATTTCCAATTCGCTTCTAAAACCTCAACTCTTTTAACGATACTTATGTAATGTAAATACCTACCTAACTAATAAGAAACATTAACGCCTTTTATTTATTTCAGATATAAATAATGCTATATCATGTTTGTTCCTCATAAGCGCTCGCCTCTCTTCCATCCAACGCCAGTCGCCACTCCTCCACCACCGCCAATCTCCATTTCTTAGTCTCCAGTTGCACTGCTCATTGCGATTCCGACGATCCAAATGCATGGTCCACTGCAGGGGGCCTACTGTAATAAATGAATTAGTATATCTATTAGCGAATACTTTTTGACATGCTCTATTAAGACGGATTTATTCCAAGCCGAGTATTCGTTTCGTTCGTTGCTTTCATGATATGCTTTAAGCTGAAATAAATTTATGTAGGTATTTCAAATAAACCAAAATGCATTCCTATTTGCATGATGACTTGTTTGGTGAACCGAAACATTTTAGTATTATAACACATGCAGTAGTAGGCGAAGGATACTTACAAAATAAAAGTATCCAATGCTTAGTAAGCTAGGTCATCACCGTAAACTTACTTGTCTTTATCTTGGTTAGTTTTGGAGTTTATCGTGTGAGGTCAGCTTGCTTGGTATAGGAAATTTTGGAAAAGGTTCCCCTGGCTCTCAATGAGTGTGTCTTCATCCCCGTCCAAAGTTCTTTAATATTTTCTTGGTGCCAGTATTTCGATGTACAATACAGGGTTAGAAAATGTACTTAAGCACCAATACACAATACATTTTGTATGAGTGTGATCACTGACTCAATAATCACTATGAATGTTATTTTCTAGTTTGTTTTTATAAGACGTCAATCTGTCTTATTTTTGACGTAATGATAATTTACGTAACCCTGACAATGCGTTTTGTTATACGCTACTTTATTTTTTCAAATGTAAATAATACGTATTTATATCAAATAAGCGAATAATACTAGCAAAAATAATAAAAATATTATAATATATTCCAAATAACGGTCATTAAAAATATTTATATAATCGTATAAATTTTAAAAAAAATATTTAATTACTTCAAAATGGGTGAATAATACTCAAAATTTTCATTCACTCTGTTTTCATAGCCTTCAAAAATCAAAGCAATTTCAATTCTTAAGTTCATTCAGTTGAATTGAATTGAAATAGGTATAGGTATAGGTTTCAAGTTAGGCGGCAGGCCTGCCGAGTAGTGCTATAAGGCGCGTACATTTTTGGCCAAAGAGGTCAGACTGACAGGTCTCTGTCTAATTTATTTAGGCTGATATTTCTCTAGCTAAAAGTCAGGCAGGCTATGATCGCAAAATCAGGCTACAGTATTTCTGACAATGAAGTCAGGCTGGTGTTAGAGGATGGTAATCCCCTCTATCACGGTTGTTTAGTTTCAGGTATTCTAAAGCTTTGAGGACGAAGCTAGGGTCAGTATGGCCGTGTTAGCAATCGCGGTGTCAGCAGAGGTGCCGAGGCGCGGGCGGAACAGTCCTGGGCCGGGCAGAGCTGGCTGTTACTCCTTATGTAGAAGACGTGTGTGTGATACCTATGTAAATCGTGCTATTGGTGGATCAATTACACAAAGTATGGACGAATTCTAGTTTCATTTATCATCGATATCCATTATCAATAACAGTATACTTTATGTGCCAGTTGGGGCGCGTTTGCGGCCTAGACGCTATAGATAGAGGATATTTATTTTTTATCTGACAGTGGTGAAATAGGCTCACTTTTTAAACATTCCTACTTTTCGTAGTTCTTCTCTCGCGCAGTGCTACGACTGTACTCGAACTACGACGGGTGTCCTACGTAGTTTCGAATGCCGCTGTAGCGACACACGCTGTTGCGATTTTTTTTTCCACTGCCTCATAGGTTCGAAAGCTTATGGACTCGAATGATGTAGTCGCGAAAGACGCTGATTCGAAAAACATTTTCACTGCCTCATGCGCTTGAATGCTTGTGACTTTGATTTATTACTTTATTAGTCATAATGTTAAAGCTCTTATAAATTCAAGATTGCCCATTGTACTTTTCTTGTTTAGAATTGCTGAAATAGCATTTTCTGCAACCCTTTGCCTTTTTCTAGGTGGTGTCTGAGGTAAATTACCAAAATCTTCTCGATTTCATGATCTTTGGATAATATGGAAATCGCAAAATAACTTTTACATTTAATATATTTAAAAAAAAATTGATTATGAATTGCTAGTAGTAACAAATGTTGATTGACTCCGAATGTTGTTTTTTTAATTACTAGTTCAATATTTTTTTACACACATTATGACTAATAAAGTAATAAATCAAAGTCACAAGCATTCAAGCGCATGAGGCAGTGAAAATGTTTATCGAATCAGCGTCTTTCGCGACTACATCATTCGAGTCCATAAGCTTTCGAACCTATGAGGCGGTGGAAAAAAAATTCGCAACAGCGTGTGTCGCTATAGCGGCATTCGAAACTACGTAGGACACCCAAACTACGACGTAGCATCAACCATTATAGTAGCTACGAAAAGTTGCTACGAGCTTGCTTAATAAAGAGGTAGACCTGTCATCTCGTACTGCTCGGTGATTCGAGCTTGATGCTCCGAGCACACGTTCTTTTGCGTGTCAAATGTCATATTTGCATGCCAAATTGAGCAAATTGCTTAATTGGAGGCAATCAATATCCGCGCACTAATGACCCATCTACCATTTATATGTTGTATTTTATGCACTCTCATTGGCTACGAGTCAACATTGCCAACACTGCTTAATTGAGTAGTTAAAGTCACCGTAAGAACCGTTGTTTCTCATACTAGTCAAATTATGAACTGACGAAATACTTCAAAATGGCGCAAATCATGCACAATTTAACCAATTTTTTATGTGTGTCTAGTCATGTTTATGTACAATAACATTTAACACATGCCTGCCGAACTAAAAAAGTTGGAATGGGGTTGGCAAGTGAAAGCTGATGGCGCCACCACTGTATGAACCCTGCCAAGCTGATATAAAATTGGAATTTCTTAATTTGCGATGATTTCATGACAATTTTCAGCTTTGGAACATGTATTCCACTTGAAAAATATGTGAGTTAAAAGAAGAGTTAAGAAAAGGAGGCACTTTTTTACGTGGGAGGAATTAAAATTTCCTGGATTTATTTAGATTTTTTCCATTTTAAGGTCATAAAACTAGCTACCTACATGGTATAATAATGCACGCTTACTTAAAATAGTCAAGTGTATGATAATGACAACACATCGTTCTATCAATAACTTTAAATATGGAACTTAGTCTTTATGTCGTGCTAAAAAGTTATATTTTGAGTACAAATGATTAAAGGTATCCTTTTTTATAATACACATTAGAGCCTTATGATAAAAAATTCAAGTTTGGGTAGTCAGTTCTCTTATAAAATGCAAAACTAAACTTACCAACATTTTAGGTTTTGTATGCAGGTAGGTATAGTTTACTTACTATTTTGTAGGTTTTCCATCTCGAGGAAACAGGTAACCTTTAGTTTGTAATACAATTTGGTATACAATATGTAGGCATTTCATCATTAATGGTCTAAATTCACTAATTTCATACAAAAACAACTTTGTTATTGGTCTTTGCGCTACTAGCGCCACTTTGACAGTTGCCGGCCTCATTGATTTGATAGACAAACAAACTTGATCGCGTATCATATTTGCATAAAATTCTAAAGTATTTTTTGTTGAATTGGCTAGAATTTTTGTAACCTGCTAATTTTTAATTTTCTTAGTTTACCTACTAATAATTTATTAAGAGCACTTTAACAATTAGTCAGTATAATTTGTTTTCTAATTGTATGGCTGTGACTAATGCTTTCTTTGAATTTCTTTGACTTTTTCCACTATTAACTTTAACTATTTTATTAAAATTAACATTGAATATGCAAGCTTTTATATTTCGCAGTTTCGTGATTTTGGCGCTAGGATTAAATTATTCAGTTTCATAAGGCTTAGGCTCCGTGAAACTATAGTATTTAACGTTTGGAAGCCTGTATAACTCGGGCCGGCTATTATTTTAAGTCATATTACACTCAACAATGTCTGTAACACTGTTAACATACTAAAAATGAAATCAGTAACTTCATGATAAACAGATTAGGATAGCAGTAATATTTTAAAATTCAGCTGAAAGTCACCATCTTGAGAGTGTGAAATCCGCAGTCTGTAGTAGTGACATCTGTTTTCTGTCAAAATCAATCAAAAAAGCCTTGAAGCTATTGCCGAACTAGTCATATGAAAGAATTTTATTTGTTGGTATTTAGTGCAATTGAATTTAGTCATAGAAATACTTATAGCATTGACCGTGATTGGTAGCTGTAAAGAGTCTGACTTCGCCATGACTATCTCTATCTTGCTGTGAAGCATAAATCTCAAAATGTGTTAGAATATAATCATCTAACAAAGTCAGTGTATTAAAAAAAAGGTGTAGACAAGTCATCTCCTACTGCTCGAAAATTCAAATTTAAAGCAACGAGCACTAGTTCGTTTTCGTGTCAAATGACATATTTGTACGAAATTTGAATGCAGAATTGAGCAAATTGCTGAATTTGAGGCAAGCAATTTTCGCGCGCTAATGACACATCTTCTTTTTTTTAAATGCACTATCATTGCATATGCAAATCTTTACTAAGCGAGATCACTGCACCCATTCTCCACTGCACTGTAACGCACTTGTTAAGGCGGGTCGAGCTATATTAAAGGTCCTGACCTTCTTAATTGCGTGATAGCCCAGAATTTATTCTCGCCGATAGCTATCTACGAAATACATAAGTGTTATTATGTCGTTCCATGGGATTACTCGTGTTAAGCACTTAATTACCAAAATTATTTCGATCCCAGCCGTTTGGGCGACGGGGATATTCTAAACGGGCGGTTTTTAATGGTCCAGGAATAGGTGAGAACGGTTCATTGTGAATAGGCAACTTAATTGAATATTCCACTTTTATTAAAATTGGTTGTTTCTCTGCAGAGGACGGCGGTGTAAGTTCATTTCGTAGTACCTATCTTGTTACCATCGGACTCACTTGTCATGTTTTTATTTATTACAAAATATCCACGGCTTTTATTAAATGTATGTACAAGTTTATTGTTTAAATACTGGTCTAAACACAGAGCTAACATTGGCAACTTTTTTTAAATAATTATCTAAATGTGACAAATTACAAGTACCGTTTATGTTCCTTGGGCAATCCAATACGTTATTATATATTTTATTATAATATGTGTCGTTACTATTATATATATGTATAAGTGTATTGTGAAATTATCTCCAAGGATTTTAAAGATGACTTAAAAGTTTGTAACCTAAAAATGTGTCTTAAAGTGAATATTACAAGTAGCAATACAAATAAAACTAATTTATTCGTATTATCACAGAATATAATAGTACAACGTATCACGGTAAATTTTAATAAATTTCAAGTTACGCGATTTACCTTTGTTAGTTAGTTTTAGATTTAATAATGCTGGCAAGATTTGTGGTCATCTCTTTGAGCATGATTAAAACATTCTCGATGTAATATGAAACACTGATCATAGATCCAGACTTGTAGGTATGTACAGTCGAGGTCATTGACCTATACTCGGCCCGGCGAACCTTGATCCCTATGACATTGACAGTTATTCCTACGACACAACATTGTAGTGGCGTCACCGTTACATTAGAATCGAATTGGAGGCTTCTATAAATGCCATTTATTAAATTTCGGTAGATATATGCCATTACAATGATATTCCGTCGGAATCATAACAATTCTTAACATTTACAAGAAATTATCTCAATCAGACTTTACGTTTACGTCCTGCAAAAGTTACTTCGTTCGGAAGATATCGCCTAGTGCGGAAAAATATCGAAAAAAAAAGTCGATAATGGAAACGAGTGTACATGATTTATAATCATTTAAGTTATAGGTGCTGAATGTTATAAAGTTGCATGAAATTGTTTTTATTTCACTCAAATTTATAAAATATTTCTGGGGACACCAGGTTTTGTTTTATTTAAGATTAGATTTTATTAGTATCAGTTTTCATGTGTGGCATGATTTAGTGATGAATTATGAGTGTCATTACTTTTTCATACTTAAGTATTAGTACATTCTCTATTGAATAGAACGGAGCGCGGCATACATGCAATCACGATTGTGAATTAAAAAAGAGAAGAGAGAGAATTAAAAAATTAACTGTAGGACAAAACCATATAAAACAAAAGCTGTTCAGCGATCATTTATTTATATATTTTAATCTGAATCTGATAATGACATTAGGGTTTGTGTCACGAACTCGGAAACTGAACTGCAGCTGCTGTCGCCTACGTTTACCAAAAACGGATTATCTACAATGCTGTCGTATCGCACGTCTCGATTCCAATCATCAAAACAAAGTTTTAAAGCATTATATTGGTAGTGGTAGGGCGGTAGCCAAATCGCATTGAGTTACATCGACACGACCCATCACTAACATGAACTGTCATAGGGATCAAGGTTCGCCGGGCCGGGTATAATAGCATTTTCAAGGCTTCAAACACTGATAGTGCATTGAAAAAGAGGTATATGGGTCATTAGCGCGCGGAAATTGATTGCCTCAAATTGTGTAATTTGCACAATTTTGTATTCAAATATGACATTTGACACGTAAAAGAACGTGTGCTCGGAGCATCAAATTCGAATCGCCGCGCAGTACGAGATGACAGGTCTACCTCTTTTTTAAATAAATACACTGTGTGTGGCTTCAAATATAAATAAACAGAGCAGAATCAACATTTATCTACCTGCTTAGATATAAAGGATTATTTAAAAAATATATTAAAACATTATCTTGATGATGAGACCAACATCAAAATCGCGAACAATTTATTAGTCAGTTTAGGGCTCTTTCAATTTATGCGTTTCTTGACGGCCGGCTGCGGTGTGGAAGCGGTGCGTTTATCGTACCGGCGTCGGTACCGAACACCAAGTACTCTGTTCTCGGTACCGATGCCGCACTGGTGCCGCACCGCGCGTTTTGTATGAAAACAAACTACCGTCCATATACAGTACGATAAACGCACCGCTTCCGCACCGCAGCCGGTCGTCAAGAAACGCATAAATTGAAAGAGTCCTTAGTCTATGTATATAAAACATTTTCTTACTGTTCGCATGTAATTACGACGAGTCGTACATCTAGTGCCTACAGCTCTTATGGAACAGTTATTACTTCATTTGGTTTTATAAAGGTCGCTATTAACTTCCTGTATTGCTGTTTGGGATATCCATGAACTTAATGTTATATTCATGGCTTCGCCGTTAGGGACCTATTCGTTTGAAGTGATAAGTTAACTATTTCAATTACCTTGCTTGTGTAGAATAAGTGAAACTAGTCCATTATTTTCACAATCTACTTCCCTGTCTAGGTGATATTTGTAATGTCATTTGTTAGTTGACTACATTGTTAGACTCATTGCAGTAGTAATACGAATATTCTTAGTTGCCGAGCACATTAAAATAACCCCTTGTCTGTCCACAAGCCAAGAGAATTCTGTCAAAAGCCGCTCTCTGTCCTGGAGGTCGCTTGATAGACACGCGTATTGACGCGCTCAAAATGATTGTATGTACTGATAGAAATACGGCATAGTTAACCTACACAAAAAGTTGTAAGTGGTAGCTGGATCCTTGGCTTAAAGTTACAATTCTAAAAAAGAACACTAAACAATTTGCTATGTCAAAAATAGTATGCTTAAAGGCATTATAGGAACGCGATAAAAATTATCTGTACACAAACTTAGAAAGCTTCACTGGTAGAAACTTGTTAAGCTTTAACACCATACATTATTATTTGTAAACGAAATATAACATTGAAAGCTGTTTCTTTCCCTTAACAAAGATAAATTACGTACTTCCCCAATTTTCTACAATTATAATAATTTCCTATATATAGACTATGAATATGTACATATTACAATACAAAACAAAAAAAGGTATATACAAAAATAATTACAAATAAAATACATGGCCCAAATCGCCGTCCAAGGACCGAGACATCGTCCCCAGAAGGCTGGCCGCATTTCCTCGTTGAATGGCCAAACTTATACGTTGGCCAAGAAAAGCGCCAGCCCTGCGATCACCCGTACAGTCAATCAGCCTCTTGGCCAAATCACTATACAGGCGATGTGCACTTGGTCCCCACGGTCCAAGAGTCTCTACCCCAAACGGCTCAAACATGTAGGCACTACTGATGCCTGCATATTTGCGCCGCTTGAGGGACTCTGCTGATGCAGCAGCAGTGCCAGCCCCAGATGAAGTCTGTAGAAGATGAGAAGGGGCCAGTGCGTCTACGCAAGTTGCGTCCCACACCAGGGGCCTTCCCAGCTTCCACGGAACCAAAGTCATTCCATCAGGCCTCTTACCATCGCTTCGAACCAGACCATTCGGTTCAAGAATGGCTGGAATCGAAACGCTAGCAAAAGACTTTCGGATTATGTCATTGAGGCTAGCGTGACGGGAGATTCTTCCAGCGCTTCTGCTGCGCGATAGGCCGTGGTGACCCTGAGGATCCACCATGTCACCGCAGGGACATCGATGTGGGACATTCCAAGGTGCCCCCAAACGTAAGGCTTCTGATGCCGAAAAGGTGGTGTCATCTAGAAGAGTACCCAGATTTTTGGAAGGGAGACAATGAAGCCAAAGGCCTGATTCCCACTCCGCTACGGCGAGGAGACGAGCACGGTCTGCAAGACTAGAAGACGTATTTAACAAATTATTCCGAACTAGACTGCAGAGAGGCTCGTCCCACCGCCGCTGCGAAGACACTGACTGAGGTACTTCCCCAATTTTAATTTAAAAGTCAGTAAAAGCAGCACTTCAAAGCAGGATACAATGCAACTCATACTACGAGTAAAAGATAAGTACATACGGCCGCATTTCATTCTACCCACTTTGATCTTGAAAACGCCTCTATTCCCTACGTAATAAAAGCTGTTTTCGTAATTCTCGTAGGTAGCCTGATATGCTGCCGACTGTGCAACAGAAATTGAAACATGTAAGCAAACTCCCGAAGAAGAGTGCTTGCTAAGCTATAGTACGTTGCTCTGTGAACTTAGCAATAGTTTCCAGAATACTTTTGTTCTCAAAGTATGCAGTCTACGCAGCGTATTTTTATTGTATTTCAGTGGGTGAGTACAAGAATATTGCGCGCCTTGCTACTCACTTCTATTTCTAAGAAATAGAACAAAATTATCGTATCTATGAAAACGTGAAATTTCTATAATAATAAGTACAGTTCAAAATAATAATATTAAAATAAAACTATAAAAATAAATTAATTATAACACATTTCAATGTAAGTACTCAGCAGCTTAGCGTGCATACATTTTATATAAATAATTCATGGAACTGAAAAAGTTAAGGGCTTATGTGGTGATATCGCGGCATAATGGTAGTAAAAGTATGCTAAATGATCACCTATTCGAAACAATTAAATATCCAGTCGACCAGTAGTAATCGTAATCTTCAAATATTTTCTATCTAACTAATCATAGTAGATCTAGAACCATAAAATTTGGCAACAAGACATGTCTTGCAGCACAAGTAAAGGAAAAAATCCGAAAACAGAAAATTAATAGTTACATATTAGAAAAGAAACCTTATGTTGCAAATAAAAAAAATACGTACAGACCGACTCGCACTTGGCCTTTTTTAACACAGATCGAACATTTTGTAGCGCAACGATCTTGCTACAATGTTTTGATAAGCCAAGCAATTAATATCTGCCAGATTGTTTACAGTTTCATAATACGTGCCTTCGCCTCCTCGGAAGGCATTCCCCTTCCCCCCTCCCTTTACTTTTTTCTCATTTTTTCTGTTCTTAATTGAAAACTGAGTAGATTGATTGATTGTTGTGTGATGACTAAGCCCTGTCGATCGTCTCTGATGTTTTCAATAAAAAAAATGATAGCTTTGATTTATTATATTTTTATAACTTAAGCAATTCGATTCGATTCGATTTTCTGGTCTTGTAAGCACTGCAACATTTTGTATGAGTTTTTAATGGGGTCCATAATGATTTACATATTGATACAAATATAGGGTTTTACCCGATAATTGTATCACCGTACAATGGTATGTGCACATTATCAAGCAATAAAAGAATTAAATTGAATTATACGTATAGTTCGAAAATATAATTTTAGACATTGAATTTAAACATCAAATCAATTGAACAAACACAAAGAAATGATTCGATTTTAGTTAATTATTTGGTAGGTAGTAAGTAATTTATTAAATATTCAAAGTTTCTTGTAGCTTTCACTAATATTATGATAAGTAATAGGTATCTACGGGAATTCGCGCAAAGGACTTGTAAGTTTTTTTAATACGTGGCATGTTAGTAATTTCTTGAGCACAATATCTAATAGTTACTCATATTCAAGGTATTAGGAAAGCCGTAACAATAGTCTCCAACAGTTATTACGTCTAAGGATATCACATAATAGTCGCAACAATTATTTCGAAGGCTATTCGCGAAGAAACCATCTAATAGTAACGTCGGATAAGATTGATGCCGTATTTCAGGCAGCTCGGAACATATTACGGTTCCGCGGACTAGTCACAAGAATACATACAGGGTGTTTCGTATACAGGGTTTCTGGTGTTTAAATAAAGCAACATTATCTATAAGCCTAACATCGAAATCGGGAAAATATTTAGTTTTCCCTTGCTAAGTAAATCGCCAACAACGGGCCCAAATCTGCTAAGTTTCGCTAGTAAAATTAAAACAGACTCTTAATTGAATGGCAAGCTTTTGTTAGTTCTAGTACAGCAGAAATGTCAAAATAATAATATTTAATTAAGATTCTATTACAATTTGCTAGTGTTATCTAGCAGACTTGGCCCCCTTGTAACTGTTAAATGTAAAAATACTTTTATTTAGATTTTGTTGTGGGTCCCGTAAAAATAGTTGTTACTTGTCTTATAAGACACCAGAATCGATCCTTAAGAAGCTAATAATGTTTTGAAAATAAATCTACTAGCAAATGCGAGCAACTTTTATCACGTTGACGTAACCAAGCCAAATAAGAAAGTTGAAAAATAAAAATAGGAAAATATTATCTTTTTTCTCTTGTGATAATTATGCTTTCTATAGCGAAACATGTTCGCATGCACAGGTGCAAATTCTATGTCTAAAGATTCAGATCTCAATCTCAAAACGCCCTGTATACAAGTCCCAATAAATATATCATTGTGCCACTCTATTGAATCGCTGGACAATACAAGTAGATCGATACAAGCAGTAAATCGTTACACGTTTTTATTCATACACTAAATTGTAAGGTTAATATGATCGTTTTTGACAGCGGACCGTGTGCTTTGAGTGGAGAGTTGTGACGCGGTAGCGGAAAGCATTATTTATAAATTAACATCTATCATCACAGGATTTCCTATTGCGATAGCGAAGCAACTTATCTAACTAGGTATATTACACTTTGAAAGAAAAACAAATTAAGATTATGTTCGTAGAACTAAATATATTTCTGACATTCGGATTCTTAAGGCGAAAAGTTTTGCAACAAACTGTTTTTGTCTGCCATTAATGTCCGATATCTCTTTCCAAAGTGCGATACGCAATATGTATTTATTTATTTACCGCATATTCAAGTGACTGTAATAACAGGATCGTGATGGTCAATGAAAGATGTTGCTGTTGAAGGTCGTGTAATAATGGTCAATAAAGTAACAATACAAAATATTATATTGTAATTTAAATTACGTCATACGCTAGGTCATGCACACACTTATTAATAATAAATTACATTATTCAATTGTTTCAACAAGCACACCAATTACCTAGCGCCAAACTATGCGTGAGCTTGTGCTATGGCGACTAGAATAACGGATAGACCACACTTATATACGTTTATACATCCATGACTTAGGTACAAATGCTCGTGCTCATCACACAAACATTTGCCCCTTGCGGGATTCGAACCCGCAACCGCTGGTTTTGTAGTCCGGACGCGAACCACTACACCAAGACGGTTGTCAATCGTCACTAATTGGTAATTTGGTGAGTATATTATAAACTAGTGGTTCTCCGCGACTTCGCCCACAAGAGTTGGATTTTCCATATAAACTTTCATTCCCCATTTCACCCCCTTAATGTTTTTATATCGCGACAAAATGTAGCCTATGTCCTTTCCAGGGTCTCCAACTGTCTCCATACCAAATTTCATCTCAATCGGTTCAGTGGTTTAAGCGTCAAGAGGTAACAGACAGACAGACACACTTTCACATTTATAATATTAAGTATGGATTCAATGATTTATAACAATCATAATACTACTACATGGCTTCACAGCTGTGTCTGGAAACGCACCCAGTCAGTCCAATCGGCAATATCATAAACGAATAATTCTTCAAAGGGATTACGTGAAGTCGTTTCATTAGTTGGAGTGTGCGCCGTTTGATATTGTTCAATATGTGAATAGCCTTCGTAATTCAGTGAATTTCTACTGGCCGCATTGGGAAATAGGTATTCGTCAATCCTATACCGCAGCTTATTATTACTATGCTTAACACTTTCACGAGAGTAACCAAAAAACAATAGATTTTTTATTGTTTTTACGACTATAGGCGTTGATGGTCACTGGTGCTATAGATTTATCTTACACTAGCAGTTCCCCGCGGCTTTGCTTGCGCCACACGTCGGATTTTCCATACAAACTTTAATCCCCCATTTTACCAATCTAATAATTTTATCTCGTGAGTGAAAAAGTAACATATATCCTTTCCAGGGTCTCAAACTATCTCTGTACCAAATATTATTTGAAACGGTCCAGTAGTTTAAGTAGGGGCCTATTCAATACAAACAAATCATCAAATCTTTCTCTTTAAAATATTATAGATTAGTGTAGATTTTGCATAAAACTGACAGCAACGTCTCATTTATGAGTCCACCAAACAGCGTTTTGTTAGACTTCGCATCTAATTATGCATGCATTGTTGTAGCCAAAAACTTTAACTTTATTAACTGTCATATGTTGTTGAGAAAGCAGACCCCCCATCAGATGGGATTCATAGTGCTCAGGAGAGAGAGAGAGAGAGAGAGACAGAGAATTGTCATGTTGTTGAGCAGTATGAATAACAACTGATTTTCAGGCCAAACGTGTACCATGTTTAGGCTTTGCCTTTTTGGGCTATTATTTTCAGGTGTAGTTAACCAAAGTTGTTATGCGCATAAATTATGAGTATGAGCTACATATTCACTTTTTTACGTTTCGTTGCTCGCTCAGTCTCGTAAGTTTTCAGACGCTTTTATCATCATTTAACTTTTTTTGGGTGATAAATACACTATGACTCCACCGCTGACCCCTTTTTCACGTAAGTGCGTTAAGTTATTTACATAATAACCTCCAGTGAACGCGCAGCTGTGAACACTTACTTAAAACCTTACTTTATATGTTGCTAGTGGTTTCCCGCGACTTCGCCCGCAAAAGTGGGATTTTCCATATAAACTTTCATCCCCATTTCACCCCCTTAATGTTTTTATATTGCGACAAAATGTAGCCTATGTCCTTTTCAGGGTTTCGAACTGTCTCCATACCAAATTTCATCTCAATCGGTTCAGTGGTTTAAGCATCAAGAGGTAACAGACAGACAGACACACTTTCGCATTTATAATATCAGTATGGATAAGTTTATATAACACGTAAATCATAGTTCATATAAGAGTCTGAAAACAAAAACTTGTATTTCGGACTTAAGGCTATTTTCTATTCGCAGTCTTTGTCCAGCTGTAAACAGCTGATTTATTATTTTACCGATGAAAAGTACATTCAGCTAGTTCCAAAACGTCAATTAAAATTCAACCACGATTTAAACTCTTATCGCAACTTTGACAATTTTCAAATTTAAACCGCAGAGAAGGGTTAAAACTTTCGCGAATCGGAATGAAACCACGGGCGGCTCCACACGCTGGAATTCATTAGATTTTCAGGTACACTTTCTGAAATAGGCTTACCCTAACGCACTTTAGAGTTTGGACTTTAGCGGAGGTATGTATTTTCAATAGTGCCTAAGGCTGTGTCCTGATTAGATGAGCAGAGTGCCTAGCACGAGTTTTTATTGGTCAGTCACACGCGCTCACGATCGACTGAGTGTCATAGAAAAAAAACTGGTTTCGCAAACGTGCCGCTAGGGGCGCTGACCAAATTTCCATATAAATTTTCGTCACACGGCTGAAGGTGAGAGCATAAAAAAACTCGCACTAAGCCCTCAGTGAGCGATTTAGATGTTGGCCAACATTTAACTTTATATGGGGATGACAGGTCTTCCTTTTCTTTTTAAATAAATACAAGTGGTTCCCCGCGACTTCACCCGCAAGAGTTGGATTTTCCATATAAACGTTCATCCCCAATTTCACCCCCTTAATGTTTTTATATCGCGACAAAATGCAGCCTATGTCCTTTCCAGGGTCTCGAACTGTCTGCATACCCAATTTTATCTTAATCGGTTCAGTGTTTTAAGCGTCAAGAGGTAACAGACAGACACACTTTCGCATTTATAATATTAGTATGGATACTCAGTGGCTACGAAGCTGTTTAAAGTAATTTAATGAGAACACAGCCTAAACCCTGAAGGCTTCAAACTCAGGCCAAACCTTTTGAATGAGGTTGAAGTTTGAAAGAGAATTCAAACACACGTTCAAAGTTGACAAAGAGGAACCTTCTTAGGGCTCCGCAGTCAAAGGGTAAATCGGAAATTTGTTGCTGTCATTTTGATGTTTGATCGTTTCATCCTCTAGGGTCCTCGTGAATAGGATTAAATTAACGTAACGTAAAGGCGTATAAAGTAACCTAAAAAGTATTTTTTCTTTTTAAAGCTTTGGTCTTCGTCTTCTTCGTAGCGAGTCGATGGAACACGATAAAATTACATCGTAGCAGCCCAGAATAGCTTTGGTCTAAAAATATTTTTTATTGCCATGATGAACGGAGTGTATTGATCAAGTGACATTTAATTACCCGACTGCGGAAGGAGGGTCATGTTTTTCGAGATTGTGTATTTATTATATATTTTTTGTTTGACACGCCCTAGAGCCCAAACGGCTGGACAGTTTTTGACATATGAGGTGTTATATATGTCGCAGTAAGATAGATAAAGCCGTAATATAGTTATATCACTAGTGATATAAGTATATACCGTAACATAGTTATACGAAAGCGATTCATTACTATCTCACTACACATTTAAAAAAATGGCGCCCGCAAATGGAAACAAAAGGGCGAGGGGGGATTGATTTTTTTCTTACCACAACAATATGGTTATCAAATGAAAGCCAGTGAAAAGACGATTAAAAAAAATTTTTTTTTGGAGACGGGTGTTTTTTTTAAATAATTATGTTTGCTTGTTTTGATATTGAGTTGGAGTTAGTATAGTATCAGAAAGGGCTTATTCACACAGGATCCGGCCTAAGGGCGTTTTTATTGACATTCGGATTTGTGCTCACGCACGCGAGATAGCGATACAAGATCTGTAATGCCATAGAACATTTCATATGTCACTGTGTAGTTGCGGGTGCTACGCATCACAAAATACGTATCAGAATCCGCATGCGAGTGCAAATTTGTATGACACTAGTAATGTTGCTGTTACCAAGCGGAACCCTTTAAATTCCTTGAACATTTGACATACGAGTACATATCGATTCATCCCCAACCAAAGACAAAAACAATGTCGATAGGCTATAACTTGCGGGCTAAATAAAACCAGCGAAACTCTGAAAAAACAGAGCGTGAAAATTTCCAAGTTTCTATTCTTTTCACAAACCGGCCATCACAGCCGTAACCTCTATTGAAACTAAACGACTTTTACTATCGCCTGCCGACGTCCCTGCGAAGGCAGTGTATATTACATTATAGGGTTACCCCCGTCAAACGAAATAAAAAGATATGCCACGCTCGGGGTAGGCCTCCCTATAATTACGGCGTAATCCAGTTATGAAGATGCCAAGTTGTTAAGGCGCGTTCACACGGAACTTGGCATTGAGTTCGTCATTGGCTTGAGCAGAAAAAGTCGAGAGGAAGTGACTGCACGAGGATCTAAATTTGCCTCAAACTAAAACCTTAAGCCATCAGGATCTTTTTAGATCTGTGTTTCAGGAATTTTACAAACAATATGCTTTCTCCACTAAAAGATCCAAAATCCAGCGAGTACAGTGCCACATCAACCTACCCTGATCTGTCAAATTTCCACAACTATAATATTTCAACCTTATGTTAATCACGTAATAGTTCCATATCGTGTTGATGCGAGGCCCACTGTACACATGCTCTGTAACCAAGAACAAAAAACACCAAAATCTATACAATCATATAGAGTTCAATTTTTTTTGTGAGTTTTTGCTATGATATTTTTGCATACCACTTTTGGCAGGTTGATATAGACAGCTTAATTTGCGGAGCGAGAAAAACAAGTTTGTGCACGTGTATGTAGTCACAGCTTTACGCTCTTGATAAATGATAGGATAGCGTTGCTGTCTCTTTCGTACGTGTGTGGATTAGACGATGCCACCCTTCGCAGGTACCTCGTTTCAGTTGTGATTAAAAGTTAATTGGTATAGAAGACTAGACAATTCAATAATTATATTGTGTTGACAGGCCTTGCTGGCAATCTAGGTTCATCTTCTTTTTACAGTGTCGGCAATAACAACCTTAGTGTCAGGGTTAAGGCACTTGTTACACCATAATATTGGTACCACCCTACCTACTAAGGAAATAGGAAGATGTTAACAAAGTACCTAAGGATCTTATTTACACTACTTACTAGGTTCTTCCTACCTGCATAATTGGGATCCTAGTTACCTAGGATGTTACAAATAGGATGGTGTAAAATACTTTATGAGTCGCCAAAGGCATCTGCAATCCTGTCGGCTCATCGGCGATCATTACGATTACAATTTAAAAGCATTGACATATACTGACATTTTTTATTTATTTTGAAAGCTAAGTAAGTATCATTGCTTACTGATGAAATAGTATTTTGTAACTTACTTTCTTAAAAGCTATGACTATTGCAATTTCAAAGCAATCGGCGGTGGGCCTGTCGAGGTTTTGAGTTTTTTCTTTTCTTCATCAACTCTGTTTGAACTACACAACCCTTCGAAAATAATTGAATGCTAAGCACTTTTGAGTTTTAGAACAAAATTAAATTATTCCAACGGAAATCGTTAGTCCCTTGGTTCATTTTGAATAGCGGTAATTTGAAAGAAGTTGTGCAAAGTTGAGTCTTCCGTAAATGATATCTCTTAGGCACATTTTAATGTAATGGTCTCAGAGGTTTTCAAAATTGATACGGCGATTATTACCAAAAATATGTACAAAATGGTCGAGTGGCTCGCACACCGGTTAGTAATATGTAACATTTCACTGAGGTGTGGTTATAATTAGGCTCGTTAGTGCGGTAAACCAAATAAGTACAGGTGCCTAATAAACTATACTATACACTGAGGCCCTATTCGATGTTAGTATTTTCGACTCTAGCGGCCTTATTACAAAAAAACTTAGTACTAGGTTTAAGCCAAGACTAAATATTAGCTGACAAATTAGAAATGAATGACACATTCGTGACATTACCTAATAGAGAAACGCTTTTCTGATTGGTAGGCAAATATTTGGTCCTGGTTTTAACCTGGTACTAAGTTTTTTGTAATAAGGGGGTAGGTGTCCCTGTCGCTCATGTCAGTGCGACAGTGAATGAGAGCGTTATGGCTATTAGTCCGAAAAGTTCATGCGCGAGAAGAGGGGGACAAGTACAGAGCAACAAAAAAGAGTAAAAGATTAATGGAGGCGCCACTGTCAATAATAAGTATCAAGACCAATCATTGGTCAACTATGCTACAAGTGTGTGAACGATAGTGGCGCCTCCATTTGTTTACTCTTTTATGTAGCATTGTAAGCGCGATTAGCACATGACTATCATAGGAAATCCCGTTCCCCGCAAGACCACCCGTCACCATTGACATCTAGCATGCCACGCCCCCCGTACGTCGTTCAGTCCGCAAGAAAGCCGCGCTCGCGCACAACCTTGTCAGACCACCCGGCTGCGCCAAGTTGGCATGGGCAAAACAACCTAAATATCTATAGGATGATTCTTGACATTTTACATTTGTGTGCGCACTGCGCGCCAAGAGCGTTATAAATTGCATTACTGTGCTATTTATGCTTACAATAGTCATCTAGTAGTTGTAGTAACGCACACAAAAATAAATAAATTTTGTGCCACAGGCAGGTGAAGGATAACCGAGCTAATTACATATCTCTTCGTGGCTACCATAGACTGTTCAATGGATACGCAAATAGCCGGTATTGATAATCTTGGATTACGAATTGGGTATTTAAAACGGACGTTATAGTAGGGCTCCAGTATAGGCCTGGTCGCTCGCCGTCGTTCCTGTATATATGGTTCAGCATCATTGAACGCCTGTGCGGTGACCGTCGGGTTTGCCTAATGACCGATAACGCATAAAATAGCTAATTTAGAACACAATCAAAAAAGTTGTGGAAGGCTCACGGAAAGAAATTAGATACGTTTTCAAATTAAATTTTAGAACCAGTAGTTTAAAGTTTCTTATTTTTGTTACTGACTCAGTGATGTATTGTTTAGCCCATAAAGCAAAGAAACCTTCTTGGTGAGCTCGCTACACCGTCGACTCTGTCTACGCTACGTTTGGTTTAGTCTAGCTAAAGACACAGAATAAATAATAGTACAACTAGTCAAGAGCTAGCCCATTAAAAACACTACACTTCGACCAGACGGGTCCGTAGAGACTTAAAAGATATCGCGATCGCAAATGCAATTCAAAAGTCAAAAATAATTTATTCAATTTAGGACACAAAATGCCACTTATGAACGTCAAAATTTAAAAATCAGTAATATTGGCCCTTGAGGGTCCCGGTCTCCTTATCTTTTGGGCCCTACTAGTACTTCGAGACAAGACACAGACAATCAGGCAAGTGCCGAGAAGAAGCACCGGAACAAACTCAGTCACTAGCTGCCATAAAAAAGTGAAAAAAGTTACAATAAAAAGGTATGTACATCAGTTTGGTGCAGGCCGGACTGTCCATACATTCTAGTCATCAAGATCGTCTTGAATTTTGTAATACCCTTTAGGCATGAGGGTAGTTTTGACATACGACTTAAACCTATTAATAGGTAGTTCGACAACATTCTGTGGTATAATTGTTAAAAAAAATAATTAATTGTTTTGGCCAATCTAAAGTCTGGAATTCCAAACCAATGACATGTGAAATGACAGTTTTCATTCTTTTGAAAGCTACCTAATTGTTTTCCTTATCTCGTCTGTGTACTGTATTTATCTGTGGTAATGTGAATGTATATTGCTTGAATAGTTTTTTTCGTTTGACTTCGTTTTTACAAATTTGCAGGGAAGTTTTAGCTAAAACACAGATCCTAATAAAACATCAGCTTTCAGGGAAAGTATTTTCATTTCATTACGTGTTTGTATTTAGTTCGGGATAAGTATCTTTTTCGATGTCATAGTTCGAATTAATATTTAAAAACTTTGTGAGGTACAGCTAGATATACCTTGTTTGTAAAAGATAACCTACGTAGAAAATCATTTTTGGATTAGTTTCCTATCCTGTAACTTGACACATAACACGTATTTGCTGTTAGCAGCAAGTAATTTAAGGGACTTGTAAGAGATCTTATAAAAAGGTTTTCTCTTTTTTACATACACATATTAATAAATTTAAATTTGTTCAATTCTAAAACATAGATTAATGTGTTGAGTTTAAAAGTAATGTTTTTGAGGATCAGAATCACTTCCTAGTTGAAATTGCAATGTTCAGACCTTGTATAATATTTATTTTGACCTAGTCTCCCAAAGCACTAAAGACTACATTTGAAATTAGTTATCACATTACCTGTCAAACCCCATAAAACCCGCGGGCGGGCCGATAACAATTAATTTTTTATTGTGTCTGGAACATGATACGTGAAGATTATAGGCATACCAAATCTGCAAGTTACTGCCTTATTACCTATTTATTAATTTAAAACTTGGACCAGAATAACAACAAAAAGCACGTAATAAGATGTTACCTTATAATTGTGGGTTGTTCAAGATTATCTCGTATCTGCCAGCACCATTTCCTTCTCCGATAAAACGATGATGACTATATCTAGAAAATTATGCGAAACTGCCGTGTCGCGGACAATAGCAATTGTTTAAACAATGTCAACACGGCGGATCATAAAACGGCATGAAAGGCCCCCGTTTGAGTGTACTCCCTCTTTTAGGGAGTAGCTAAAGAAGAACGGCAAATTCTTTTTAAAAACCGATAAATAATACTTTTGTTTCTTTAGTCAAAGTACATAGGTTCCCTCTATGTACGTTAACCAAAGAAACAGTCACTTTACTGTACTGTAGAGAATCACATCGAATCATTAAGTCGTAAAATAACCTTCAATAAAGTCAAAATCACAATTAATAAAATGTATTACTATGATTAAATGAAAAAAATCACACAACCAAATGCTAAAAGCATGTTTATATGTATTTAAGTATTTCTACCTGTTATCCTAGTCACCATAGCACAAGCTCACGCTTAGTTTGGGGCTAGGTAATTGATTTGTTTGTTGAAACAATTTATTTATTTATTTGGTTCATCGATAAAAGTCAATCTTTTCTAGTTTACGCACTGTCAATAATATTACAATATTTATTGATTTCGCAAACTGTGGGCTACGTGTTAGTATACAATTAGGTTAAAAACTAGGGGTAGGAAGAAAGAAAAAAAAACCCAAACAATATAACAAGTGAAACAATGATTGCCGATACACCTAACATTGAGACAAAATGTTCCAGCATTGGCGCATTGAACTTTTTCGATAAATGTTTTACATTAACTTAATAATATAAAATAACAAGTACATATGGCTTTCTTATATTGAGCTGTCTGCTTTATCTCAGCTACGTCTAAGGTTAAACCTCATTTACTTCATGTCAACGTAAAATACGGTAATGTCTTTCAGGATTTTACCGCTGAAAATACGACAGACAAGGATATAATTTTCAAAAGGAATAGTCCAAATTGTCGCGTCATCAAACATGATTAATTATCTGTGCTTATTTTGAAAAACAATGAACTGGCGTTAAAAGGACCTTGTTAAGTTTATTCTTTTGTAGAATTACCTACGTAATTATAACCAACGTATTCAATAAAACAGGCATACCTTTCTTATTTACTTTGGAAAATATATAATACTTGTTCTGGTGTTAATATCCTTGTATCCCATCAGCCTACCACTGAGCTTTTTTGTTATTTGGAATGGGTTTGCTTTTGACTAAACCAGACGTGGCGTAGACAGAGTTGACAATAGAGCGATCCATCAGATGGATCTGGCACTCCTACTCACCTACGGAACACAGCACCGGGCTCCGGTGGGAAGGGGGTAGCTACCAGGCGGCACAACGGATCCAAGCTTATACAAAACTTAAGTAAGAACAGTATTTTAAAAATATTATGTTGCCAAAAAGCAGCCGGCTTATTAGAAAATTGAAGATGAACTCATTCAACTACAGGTATTAGGATAGTTTAAGCATATGATAAACTTTTTTGACAAAATTAACCCTGGAAAAATAAACCCATACTGCCGCACTCCGAGTCGTCAGTTAAATTTAATCTTTGATGAACTTTCTTTGTCGATGAAATAGAAAAGGACGGCATGAGATATAATGAAGGATTAACTTTAATTGATGTCTCTGAGCAAAAACCCATAAGACGTCATTGCAATTTAAAAACCAAGCCCGCGATGGGACAAAGTTGGTTTCGCTATAACGCTTAACCGTTCGTGAACCGCTCGTCGCTGAAACTGTTTAAACTTGTTGCTAGGCCGCGCATTTTCAATCCCATATACGGGAAAGGCATGCACTTACGAATGCATTAGTTCGATTGCATATAGCATCCGCAACCCCCGATCTTTAAAGATTTGATACATGTGCTCTTGGCTTAATATTTCTAAAAGCCAAAAGTTTGGCGAACACATTTCATTAGTGAGGCTCAATATCGGTTCTGTTTTTTTTACATTCAACATCAATGGCTCAGTATTAAGTACCTAGTTTTAATTTATGAGTTTGTTTAACGTCCAAAAAAAACTGAAGAGGATAAGTAATCACTTACAAATGATACAACAATAGTATTTACTTTTGACGTCACGTAAAAAAATCGACGTATAGGTACTTACTTCTTAATGCCTTCCTTATGCGTTTTCACGCATGTAGTCAATTCTACGATTTTAATTAAGAGAAAAATATTTTCCTAATTGGCTGTTCAGGTTAAAAATAATCGTTTTAACTAGAGAAACAAGTCTCATCATATAAAAAAGATGAATTGTTTCTCGTTAATAAGGATAGAATGGGTAAGATGGAAATCATGACACACTATGATCTCTATTGAAATATCTGAACACTATTCAAACTCATAAGGTATATGAGTGAAATAGTTCCAGAAACGTTCAGCTATTCCTGTTGGAGAAGTTCCCTTTGTTATGATCCTATGAATGCGTCGCTTATCAAGTTAAGCTGCAAGAACAATTTTAAATTAGCACCACAATAAAACTCAACACCTAAGCTCGAAACTTTCGCCTTTGCCCTCGCTGAATACTATTATTTACTGTCGAGTTCGAGCTTTCAAGAGATACGTGAGATAAGTCAGCTGAGTTTAATGCATTTATTATTCGAAGCAAATGTTACCATGCCTTTGCAATAATAGATGTCCTTCCAGCCAAATTGAGAGAACAGCGGCCAATCTCAAACGGTATTAGCCAACTGCGCGGGAGATATCAGCACTAGTGAAAATGGTAAAGATAGTTAAAAGTGTGTATAAAAACGATCCTATCATCAGTGGTAGGCTCCGTAAGGTTCCGGCGCCAAAAAGCTTGCTGTGAAGTCCGTCGGTGCAGTGTCAAACCTTCTGGGTGAGCTCGCTCTACCGTCGACTCTGTCTACGCCACGTCTGGCTTAGTTTACTTACGGCCGAATACTGAAACGCTGCTCAAATCCATCACTCACTTGAAGGCCTCCTAAAATTGAGTGTCTCTCACATTTAAATGGTATACACAAACGCTACTCAGGCAATTTGAACCCATGATTAGCTGAGCAGTCGTTAAAT
The DNA here is from genome assembly GCA_949316185.1 of Pyrausta nigrata. Taxonomy (NCBI): domain Eukaryota; kingdom Metazoa; phylum Arthropoda; class Insecta; order Lepidoptera; family Crambidae; genus Pyrausta; species Pyrausta nigrata. The sequence goes on from OX438943.1 coordinate 5,917,688, forward strand.
GTTTACATCATGGCAACACTCATTTTTAAAAGTATGTTCTCGTTTACGATTTTCATATTCTTAAGGAGCGTATTCGTTTTACGCAGCATTATTTGTATAGATCTTTGTTTTTTTTTGATAGAAACTTTTACGACGCCATTGTTGTGAAATGAAACGTTCGAGTGACAACGAAAAAAAAAATTGTCTATCTTTTTGACATTGTCACAGCGCGGTTCTAATCAAATTAATTTCAATTCACATTATTAAAATAAGTTTAAATAAGGTTGAAGTGCAGTGCAGTATTTAATAACTTTTCAACTAACAAAAATGAAATGAAAATTAACAAGTATAAAATAGTCATACAATTTTTTTAATGAAGACAAAACAATTTGGTATGCCCTATGTGTTCTACAATGGTGGATCAAACCCATCAGCTAGATTGTCCGATGACCTAAAAGACCCTACCGGGACAACTTGGTCTAGAAGTACTGGGGACAGAGCGTTTGTGGAAAAGTTTGGAGAGGCCGAGTATGCCCTGCAGTGGACATATACATGCTGAAGAAGAAGAACAACACATCAAATACTACTCGCTTATTTCGACTTTCTACTTATTGTTATAATTATTTTTTATGATTTAATTGTGGTTATATGATGACTACTGAAAAAAATGTGTACATATTTATTAGCAAAGTGCTGACAACAAAGTTTTATTTAATTTGAAGACCGGTAGGCTGAACTATTAGCTCTTCCTCAACAATCTCCTCCGCCTCCTTCCTCAATAAGTAGTTCTTATCCATAATAAGGCTATCTCTTGAGAGTGCAGCAATGTGCAAAATAGGCATACTACAATAACTAGAAGGATTTTAAATTAAATTGTATTTTTCGCTTTGGAGGCAAAGAAAAAAAACCTTTGTAAGACAACAAAAAGCCTCTCTGTGGGATTCCTAGTGCATATCTGAGCCCTGATTGTGTTCTAGTATTTAAAAGTAGGCTTAAAAAAGGGCGTCTCAGATTTAGAGGATACCCAAATCGATATGACAGTCATTTGACAGCTAAATAGCGCTGAGTTGCGTTTCAGTATACCATATTTCATCTGAGTGGCGTTTGAGCACGACTAATTTTGATATGGTCTTAAGTTTAACAGATGCTTACATTTTGGTTTTGTGTATGCGAATTCTAAGTTTAGGAGCTGCTTAATTATTTGATCAGCCGTCAAATATTTGAGTAGCGTTTCAGTATTCGGCCGTTAGACGGCTAGATTACGGCTTAGAGTCCAGAGCAAACCCGTTTCAAATTTTTTTTAAAACTTACGCGATTTTGTCGATGTATTACGGCTAGCTACTGCATGACTGCAAAAAGTGTCAGTGTACAACATAGGCTCTGAAATGCGTCGACTGGCAACTTTAAACACTTTTAGTAAGATGGGGCCACAGAATAAATACTAACGGGGCGCGGGTTAAACGTTTTGAAGAAACGAGAACTTTATAGAGTCGCGTACTCGAGTTTTAAAATGGAATCAAGTCTTTTAAGTTGAATCAAAGTCTTAAAATGAAATGGGATTGAATACTTATCGGCCTTGTATTGCTATTTAAGAATAAAAGTCGCTAAACGTTATTGGACTTCCAATTAAAATAACAATGCTTACTTTTTTCTTTCGACTAAAACGCTTGTGGCCAATGTTGTTACTATTAAAACAGAGTCATCGTTTGATTACCCAATCAGTTGTTGGTAGGTAAGTTTTTGGCGTAAGTAATATGTTAATAACTAACGCTACTAAAGCTTTGCCGTAAAATTGAGCCCAGTATCTTCGGATTTGCCAATAACACAATTCTCTTGTGTCCATGTTAGCCAAATAATTATAATATTTACTTTCTGCGTCACGTCCTTGGGGTATTTTTAGAGTTGTGCGGATTTGTTCACGCATGCGGGATTGAGTTACTAAGATCCGTGTTCACATTTTTTTAATCAGTCGGTAAACTTCTATTGACGGTTAATTTGATAGAATTACAATACAAAATAATATGTCAAATAATGCTAAACCGGTTGATTTTATACTAAAAATGTGTTGGTGAACTCCAGGCTTACATTATAATATATGTCTTCAAAGAACATTTCACATGTCACTGAACTGTCGCAGGTACTACACATCACATATTGTATCTCAATTCCGCGTGCTTATCAGCTCGACTCTAAAAGGGGAATTTTGTTCCCATGTTACATAAGATATCCATTCGTCGTCGCGACGGGATCTCCCATCTTTTAACAATATTTACAAGCCGATCTTGCTTCAGTGTTGCTTTTAAATTGGATTGTGGATACGGGCCACCTGCACTCCTGATGCTATATGCAACGGTTATGGTTTAAGTAGGTATTCCTATATTTTTTTCCAAAATTTTCGCGGGACAAGGTCGAGTACTAAATTTCAACCTCGGCCGCATCTTCGATTACTAAGATTGGGGCCTATTGTCAGGCTTTTTGTGGTAAATAAATATAAAAAACATCAAAGCAAACCTTAAAAGATCACTTTGTTGTATTAAACTGAATTTCATCCCAAAAATCAGGTTTCAGATCGTACGATTTTTAGGGATTATTGTACCCAAAGGGTTAAAACGGGACCCTTTTACTGAGACTTCACTGTCCGTCTGTCTGTCTGTCACCAGGCTGTATCGTTTCAACCGTGCTAACTAGACAGTTGACATTTTCACAGATGATGTAATTCTGTTGCCACTGTAACAACAAATTCTAATAAAAACAGAATAAAACATATTTAAGTGGAGCTCTCATACAACAAACGTGATTTTTTGCAGATTTTAGAAATAAAAAATAGGTTAAAAAATAGTGTCTAATGTTGTAAGAACCTCTTGGGCGCGAATCCAACTCGCACTTGGTCAGTTTTTCTAAACCTTTTACAAAAGCACTCACTTTTCAATATCAGGATTTTTAACATAAAATGGAACTAGAATATTATTACAATTACTTTACACTTCATTGAAATGCATAAAGGTCTCTTGTTACATATGTCATCTGCGCTTAGCAAGGAGAATGTTCGGAAATGGCACTGCATTAGAAAACGACTTACCATTTCAAAAAGGAACGGCTATTGCAAAAATGCCTTTCAATCGCCACCCAGTATGTATTGGAATTGAATTTCGATATAAAATACGATTTTGCATAATAATATTATTGTACGATATTGCTATATAGCGGACGTAGGAAGATATCCTGGCTGAAGAACCTACGCCAATGGTTTGAAAGGAGTACCCGATCATTGTTTAGAGCCGCGGTATCAAGGGTGCAAGTTGCTATGATGGTCGCCGAACTTCGACAAGAGATGGCACTTTAAGAAGAAGAAGCTATGTTAGATAGGGGCTTTATAACCATAATGGTGCGATAGCCGAAGAGAGAAAATTTTATTATTCATCCGTGAGGTCCTGAGTTCGATCCCAAACATACCTATACGATACCGGCCTGTACTATAAAGCCACTACTGTTCTACTGTAAAAACTTGAGTAGGTAGTCTGTTCAAAGATAACGCTGTCTAAGGGTGAAGGAAAACATCGTGAGGAAACCTGCAATTGCAAACCACTCTAATAAAATTTTCCAAGAAACTTGAAGTGTGTGTTTCATTCCACATAATGACCCCGAACCTATAATAATCATGAGGTAATAATATGACGAACTAGGAGTATTTGTTCTTGATTAAGAGTTGTGTCTGATGCGGTACGATTTATTCATATTTCATCTCTTTTATTTTGGTAATAAAGTTTTATTTGTGGATCCAAAAATGCTGTCTAAGTTCAAATAAGTTACTTTATCATAATACGAAAATTTATAAAATAACACTAAATTTTCACAATATCTGTCCAAGTTTATTACTGCTAATATAACTGTTAGTACGTGATGTTTCTGTATGAATGTACAAATGCAAGAACACAGTTCTTCCACAGAATACATATACGAGTAATAGGTGCAGAAGGCTCGCATTTTACCTACAATAAAGTTATGGGGTACAAAATTCTAAGTAACGTGAATGATTTCTTCTAAAGTAAATGATTTCTTCTTCTTCATTGGTCTCACCTTTTTCCGCTGCACGTAAAAGACTCGATCGTACTTATAATACACTAGTACAGTTTGGTAAATCGTGGATTTCCCGAAGATTTTTTTTTACAATTAGAAGGAACGTAAGCCAAAACGGACAGACGTCCTTGTAATGGTCGCAGGATTGCGCTGAATTTTTGCAGAGGACGTACTGAGGCTGATTATGATGTTTATGATGATGATGAGAAGAAGCAGCGCATAATACCAGTAATTATTTTAAAAATAAATCTGTCTTCCAATTAGTGCAATTACCTGTACGAGAAGATATCGTATTCGTTAATTTATTTAAGACTTATATTCTGTCTTATAAGTGGCGTGTTCGAATCGAAGTGAGCCTTCTGCGTTAAGTACCTATTATTATTATTAGTGTACTTATTCTGTGACGTCGTTTACGTTGTCACGTTCGTAGCTGCAGTTTAACATATGAGCCAGAATTATTTTCGTCTGTGCGCTTTTAATATATTTTGGTGTTATTTTCGTGTACCGTGAGCCAAAAGAAAAAATATATGTGAATAAGTATCTTAATATCTACAAGAATATTTCAAATGAGACTTTATCGCGATTAGTAAGAGCATTTTCATAAAAATATGAATATTCAGCTTTTTTGGTAGGTCTTTATTTTACGATCATAATTTATCAAAGGTACATGTTGATGCAAATGGAAGTTGGGTTAATTTTCATATTATCATACCGTTGTTTCTACGAAACGATACCTTTTTGTCTGAATGTAGAAGGTTATTAAATAATAAGTAAATGGGCAAGACGTGCACATAATATTTTGACCATCTTGGTGTAGTTGCGCGCTCCGAACGACGAATGAGCACGTGCATTTGTCCCTTAGTCATAGATGTTTATAAAAGTATTTAAGAATGTTTATCCGTTATTCTAGTTGCCATTGTAAACACTTACGCTTAGTTTAGGGTAAGGTTATCGGTGTTAGTTGTAAGAACAATTAATATATTTATTTTAACATACGGAAGAGCCTAACGATTTTGCTCGAAACCCCGCCAATTAATAAGGCATTATTTGGTTAAATGTATTTATGGTTAAAATGTGATTTTTAGCATAATGTAGTAACGAAGATACAAGCCATTTGCGTATTCCGAATATAAATGAACCGGAATACTTTAAAAATAATCGTCATAATGCTGTAAAAATAGGATAGTTAAGAAATCAAAAATCTTGTTCTCATCACTTGTATGAACACGAACATTGTCAAAAAAGTAGACAAATTATACTAGCAAAGAAAATGTAACATTTAGATTGGCCCGAATAGAAACCCTAAGATTGGGCCTCATATTTCGTTGATTTGCCTGGCGCATATTAACTGAAGTACGCGTTGTATTTTCCCAGAATACTTATTTACGGAGGAAAAATGCCTTTCCTTACCAGCTCAGGGTTAGTGATCGCAGTTTCTAAACGTATTAAGGAAAACGGTCAAGCATACAGGGATAGGTCAGGTGGAGGGTTCCGTCAGGTTTTTAGTGGGTAAGCGGGCCTCACTGACATATTAGGTTTGGATTTAAGTATAACCCCGGTATACGCGTGTAAAAGCAATTTTATATTTATTTTATGAGAAAGATGTAGGGTTCTATAGTTAGTTAAAATAATAAATGGAGACTGTGAAAACATATATCCTGTTATTTGTGTCTATCTATCTATAATTTAAGAGCTACGCTCTTGTCGGTGGAGTCTTCTCCATTCCTCTCTATTCAGTGGCATTTCCTTGACTTCCTGGTACGACACGACCCCTAACTTTTCTTTGATTTGGTCTATGTAGGACCTTCTTGGTATTCCTCTTTTCCTTTTCCCTTCTACTTTTCCCTCTATAATCACTCTGATTAGTTCATCGTGTCGTACCAAGTGTCCCAGCATCTTACCCCTCCTATTCTCGATGGTTTGCAGTATTTGTCTTTCCTCGCCAACAATATTCAAAACCTCCTCATTGGTCGTCTTTTCCACCCAACTAATCCCCACCATCCTGCGCCAACACCATTTTTGTGTATCCATAAATAAATGTCCTCCTAGCCGAATTTCGACTACAGCGGCCAATCACAACAGAGATTAGCCAACGACGCGGAAGATATTATAGTGCACAAGTGTGTGCACCAACGGCTTAACGTGCTTTCCGAGGCACGGGGGTGTTAACACCCTGACTCCGGAGCTGTGTCTGAGATATTTCAAGACCGAAAAACCCAACTTTCAGCCCGACCCGGGTCGTATCTATACTAATATTACTCGTATAAATGCGAAAGTGTGTCTGTCTGTTACCTCTTTACGCAACCGTTCAACCTATCTAGATGAAACCTGATGTGGATATAGTTTAAGACTCTGAGAAGGGCATAGGTTACTTTTTGTCGCGATGTAAAACCAGTTAGTTGGTTAAATTCCCTGCATTGGTGGAAATTCAATACTTAGCTCTCGAAGTCTTCATATTTCGTTTATTGCGTTCGGATAGATTTGCTTTATCCAGAAAACGACCTACCCTTCATACTGGTTGTTTTTTTTTGGCTTAACATAAGTTGCAGTGTTGGTAAAGTCCCAGTCCAGAGCAAAGCATTTTCTAACCATTCTAACCAAACTGGGAAATACCAGTGTATAATGAAAACGGAGTCATGATGTCGATGATAAAATAAACACGTTTACGAGTATATCATCATCTATCATCTATCTATATATCGTCATTATACACGCTGAAATTTTAATGGTTGTTTTCCCGCACTAAAATTAGTGCAGTTTATGCTGTATTGCTAAGAGTGTAGAGCTTCTTTTGCTTTACACATTGATTTCGTGCGGCAAGCAGTACCCAAATACGTGAATTTCCGTAAAATAAACTATATTTTCTCACGTTTTCGAGTTGATGATTAATTTTTTGATTACTTTGAGAGCAAAAATATTTTTAGTTTAAATAAAATCTCGCATGATTCGAATTTACCTTTAGTAGTATCTACTACTAAAGGTAAATTGTTTTGCTGCGGGAAAACAACCACTAAGATTTCAGCGTGTATACTCATATTAATCCATATCTTAGCGATTTACAGTAATCTAAGCGATCTTCCTAACAAATACGATTTTTATAAAATTACCCAATAATGGCGCGTGCGCCATCCGCGATGCGTCTCTTCTAATGATTGCTTACGTCAAATCTCGCTTGACAGATGCGAATGAGCCGCATTATTAGACCGTACGACGTTTTGTTCAAAAACCAGTTTAACAATAATGGCATAAGGACCTCGAGAGCCCCTCTTTAGCCACTGGATTCTGGTATTACTACATACCAGGGGTGGCCAACTTGGTTAGACCCAAGATCTAATGTTTACTGACGACACCCTGAGGGGTCTACTAACAACATGATTAATTAGGTACGTTGCGCAATCTGTTCTACGTTATCACACAATAAGTACTAGTACTTCGTACAGAAGTATGACTTAGCAATCGTATTCAAAGAAATGTCTACTCAATGTCGTCAACAATATGGCGTAATTTAGTTCGCCTCAGAGTCAAGCACATTTTCGTGTAGACACCTACAAAAATCCTATTATATATAATTTCATACTTATTGCTCTGGAATATGATTCATAATACACTAAATCTATTCAGTGACGTAATATCACGCGACGCGATAGGGTTGACTGCTACGAGAAGCTTCTAACGCAATCTAGCGCCTCTTTCTAGTACTTTATTCATTCTCGTCCAGCCAGCAACGTAGCCGCGCGGCCGCCGGTGAATAAAACGTGCGAGCAACTTGTTTTAGCCCCTATGTAAGGGTCGCCGTAGGTGCGTAGGTACGTTTTTGCTACCTAAGCGGGGAGATACACAGGCCTGCCGTTATTTATATTTTTGCCTTGCCACGATCGATTGGACACATAGTCGCGATCGACCTGTTGGCCACCCCTGCTATATACGATACGGAACCCTAAAAAGGAACGCTTGTTGCGTAACCCCGTGCAGAGGGCGCCACTCGCTGTGGAGGTATTTATAATTAAGGCAATAAGTCAGGAGAGCAGGAAACGCACGTGTTCATACGATACACGTATACGTAAATTTACAGAGCGGTATTCTATAATGAAGATGTCTGATTTGTTGCCGTTCTAAATAAAAAAAGAAACATTTTGTTCTGTTTAAGTGAACTTCAGAAGTCCTCATTATAATTGTTTTTTAACTTAAGCAATTTGTTTGCAAGTTTTACGAAGTGTAAATAAACTTCACTCACAAATATTGATCGACTGTGTACTACCGCACCGGTGACATGACACAGTCAATCAATTTTTGTGAGCGAATTAACTCCTCATTAGATAACAAGTGAAAACTTGACAACAAATTTGAGTTAACTAGTTTAGCTCGCCAGTTGGTAAATAACCTTTTGATTGTAAGTTTGATTGTCACAGATTGCCATTAAACAAAGAACAGGTACAAGAGATTAACTTATGCTAAATAAAACCTTGTTCATTGCGTAAGTATACATGGTAATAATAATAATAATAAATCTTTATTTTCTCTCCACAATCTAAATGACAAAAGTTTTTGGTTAATTATAATAATATGTTTACAAATAACGTAAGATTGGGAAAGACTGGCGTCTGAACTAGGCGGTTAACCTGTATTACAGAGCACCAGCACTCTCCTCTCTCGGTGCTACTCAGAGTACAGATAATTCCAAAAATTAAAACTAGTCACGTGGTACGTGATACAAAAAAGCAAAAAGAGAGATAGACTAATAATATAAACAAAAATCTAAAATGTGTCTGTAGTTGTGTGTGTGTGTGTGTGTGTGTGTGTGTGTGTGTGTGTGTGTGTGTGTGTGTGTGTGTGTGTGTGTGTGTGTGTGTTGTGTATGTGTGTGTGTGTACGTGTGTGTGGGTGTGTGGGTGTGTACGTGTGTTATTACCTAAGGGGAATAACAAGTTTTTCCGTATCGGAGTAGGTCAGATTTTGTAAATAGGTTGTTACATTCGACTTAAGTTGGTATTTGGTGAACGGGTAAAAGTTTAGAGTGCGATTTAAATGGTTGGAAAGATAGGGGCCCAAAAAGCAAAAGAAGCGTTTAGAGAAACTAGTATTGAAAGAGGACGCCTTTATTACAAGACGGTTTTTGACTGCGTCTATACAAGTTGGCATCAAAAGTCGCCAGATTGTGTTGCATGATGACAGTTTGCAAGATAAATATTTGACGGACGGTTAAAACTTGGCAGTATTGGAACAAGTCGTAGGTTGGAAAAATAAGAGGTTTAAAGGTGCACACCTTAAGAACAGCTCTCTGTGCTCTTTCGAATTTTATTAGGGTAGTTTTGTTGGCCCCGCCCCAGGAAGACAGGCAGTAGGTTAAAAGAGGTTGACAAAGAGCCTTATAGACTCTTTTTAATAAGTCTGGATCAGCCACATGCCTAAGCTTTCTAAAAACGTACATGAGCTTGCGAAGTCTGCCAGCGATGAGATCGATATGATAATTGAAGGAGAGTTTAGAGTCGATCATGACTCCCAGATATTTAATGGCGTCAGTTAAGACTAGAGCAGGACACGAACAGTTTGAGCTGAGACAGTCATGGTGTATCCTTATAACTGAAAAAGTCGAAACTTGTCTGTTCAGAATATACAGTACAATCAATCCATTAAAGTAATAATAATAATAAAAAGTATTTATTTGGCACAATTACAGAGCAGTAAATTTCAAGATTATCATTAATTACTTGTCATTGGTGTCTTACTAACAAATATATGGATGTAAAGTCTGAATTAAAGTTTTTTTTGTATAATTAAGCTACCTGCATGATTATAATGGAACGAATTTAGCAAACTAGAATAGCGCAAAAAATCTCCTTTTATCATCAAATCAACTCATCCCACAATTAAGGAAAAGTTACGTAGATGCAGAAGCCATGGGTCAATCGCCATTGTCAGGAGACAAGTCAATTCTGAGGCGGCATGGAAAGAAAGAAAGAAAAAAGAAAATGGTTTATTCGACGTTTATGGACGGAATTTAAACACGTTTGTGACTAAATCTTTAGAAACATGTCCTATAAATTTTTCCAACTGATACCTACCCCTCAGACACTGACACATAACACAGGAATTTTGAACCTTATTGCATTGTTAATGTCTAACGACATTTTCACTATTTTTTTAGACCCGAGTTCACCAACTTTAAACTTTTCAATAATGCTAAAGCAGCTGATTATAAAATTGAATATGTTTTGATGAACTTTACCCTTAATAAAGTTCTCATTCTGTATAGAATAGGGAACCAACCACGCTTTGATGAATTTCGTTGCTCAGCAGGCTAAGCCGAGAAGATGTTACAATAATTTGTTATCTTATTAAACACGAGTCACGCCTCAAGATTTTAGACCAAATTTACTTATTATGAGCTAATAGAATGAATAAGGTTAGAAATCTGTTTATTGAGATAGAAACGATTGATAAGAAACATCTGTTTATAACAATATATTTTTTACAAATTTACTTACACTTGTAGCACAGAATAGGTACTAGTACTTCGTACAGAAGTATGACTTAGCAATTGTATTCAAAGAAATGTCTACTCAATGTCGTCAACAATATGGCGTAATTTAGTTCGCCTCAGAGTCAAGCACATTTTCGTGTAGACAACTACAAAAATCCATTGCAAGATAATTTCATACTTATTGCTCTGGAATATGATTCATAATACACTAAACCTATTCAGTGACGTAATATCACGCGACGCGATAGGGTTGACTGCTACGAGAAGCTTCTAACGCCATCTAGCGCCTCTTTCTAGTACTTTATTCATTCTTGTCCAGCCAGCAACGTAGCCGCGCGGCCGCCGGTGAATAAAACGCGCGAGCGTGTCGCTGGCCGGTAGCGACACGCAACTTGTTTTAGCCCCTAAGTAAGGGTCGCCGCGCGTAGGTACTTTTTTGCTACCTACGCGGGGAGATACACAGGCCTGCCTGTAGTCGTGATTGCGTACTACTTACTTACTATCGGGGTTAATTGCACCTTACCACTTTGCAGAGATTCGCTTCACCGGTCAGTATATTTCCAAAAATTGGATGTAAGTGTAACTGCGCCGTTTCTAGAATAGGTATTTGGTTTTAATTGTCTTGAGAAAACTACGATGCGTTTGCATATGCAAACGATTTTGGCCCTAAGGCTGATAAGGCGCTCTTGTCCTCGATAGTACACGCTAAAGGAAGATGAACCTCCGTAATGCACTGACATTGTCTTCCTCTTCATAGCGACATTGTCTGATTGACTTTGGGGGTTATCAGACGACACGGTCTTACTGAGACAGTCTATCTTCCGTCGAGAGTTAGCCTGTAAGTCTGTCTGCCTCATCTCGCTCTTTCACAGTATAAAAGAGCGAGATGGGGCAGACAGACTTACAGTCTAACTTTTATTACAAACTTAGCCTAGAGTTCACCAACTGTTGAGTGTTTAATTTTTAATCAGCCGGTTTAGCATAATTGGACATATTATTTTGCATGGGAACTCTGCCAAATTAGTCGTCAATCGAGGTTTACCGGCTGTGTAAAAATGGATTACTCACTCTTCTCTAAAGACAAGTAGGGGAGCGAGGGGTTTGTTGTAACAGGGGTAAGTAGTAACAGGCTCTTTTCACTGGGACCTTAAACTTTATTAACGTATTTCTTGAACTCGATTTGACCTATAAACCGCGCCGCATCATGTTGCCATAGCAGGTGTCCCGCCGGCCGGCGCAGTGAGCGAAAGTGTGCACGCGCTTAATTTTTGCCACGTAATATAAAATTGTACTGTCGTAAAATTTTGGTTTGCGTTATTATTATCGGATAATTTTAAACTTTCTTTAACTTATTTACATTCAAATTTATCTATCTCTGATAATGTGTAACAGTTTTTAAGTTGGCAATTTTTTTGAAATAGTTATCTTGATAAATGTTAAAAATCATACCATGGGGTTAGTTGTAACAAAATCCCGGGGCTTGTTGTAACGTGTTACTACCTCTGTAACTACCTCTTAATATCTATCTAACAAAGTATTGTTAGATAGATATTAAGAGGTAGTTACGAAGCATACGTAAGATATAAAGAATTTAATTACTAACTGTGATTAAAAAGTGCCATGATGATTATATAAGTAGTGTTTAACTAAATAAAACTGTTAATTACTTAATTGTTAGGTGTTAAATACTTTAAAAGTTTATTTGAATTGATTTTTGATAAGAATTACATAATACCTACTTTAGATAGATCTCTATTTTGTTAAAAATAAAGAAAAATTAAATGATTAGAGGTATTATTGTCGTTTTTTTTGTCGTTACTACTTGCCCCGGTAGACGTTACAACTTGCCCCAAGCACGAGGTAAGTTGTAACACCGCACTTCTTCTAAAAAATAATTGATTGTAAAATAATTACTAATACTTATAGTATTATTTTTACTTGATTTCGTAGAGGAAGAGTTATAGCATCCGTCCATCTTTATTTAGTAGCAATTTAATAAATAGATCTCAATATATATTAGTTTTCATGAAAACTGTTACAACAAGCCCCTCGCTCCCCTAGGTAAAGACGATTTCCTTACTTCACTAAAAGACAATTTTAATAAATTAGCCATTCAAATTGAGGAAATATGTCAAAAGATTTAAAAATATCAAAGAATTTTATACTCAACTCCGTTTTTAAATCTAGTCAGGAAATTGAAGTCGGATGTTAACATAAATAAAATATCATGAGTTGAATTTTTTTAATCCATAATTCCTTTTAGTGGTCCTATTTTCTATCAGATTACAGATTTCAGCTAAATCTCAGTCACGTTCATTCACGTCTGACAATATTAGTACAATGTAGAAAAGTGCAGTATCACACAGAAAAACTAGAGCTGGAAAAAAAATTGGGTATAACTTCATTTAGACCCGAGTTCACCAAGTTAAACCTAAATTACAGCCGGTAAACCTAAACCGGTTAATAAGACACAAAATTAAACATGTCTTGGTAAACTCGACCCAGTGCCCGTAGCCAAATGGCAATCGTTCAGGAGCGAACTTCGCTATCGCCGATGAAATGTCAAAATATGTATGCAAAAGTCACGTGATGTTGCGATGGCTTATGTCAGTGTTTGCTTGACAATATATTGCCACTTGGCTACGCCTCAATGCGATCTTGGGACCCTTAAATGCTTGTGTGTCAAAAAGTTCAGCAAATAACGAGGAAGGTAATATTGAGACGTGTCAAATCAAAACTTTTTCCTATTGGGCAGATGCATCACTTATCTTGTAATTTTTATTTTTTTCTTATACAGTCGGCAGCATGTCAGGTTACACATACTAAGACAACAACTTGTATTACGTAGGGAATAGCCTCTATTGCCTCAATCTCAAGGTCATGTACGAGTAGCTCACTGTGTCTACTCCCATTGTGATAGTCAGACCATTTGGTTGAATAGACGATACCAATGAAATACAACACAATACACGCTTTCCCCATTTTGTTGTTACGCTCCGCGATGGTTTCGTTTCGTATCATTTTCCCTGTGACAATTCCGCCGAATTTCCGATGTGTTGCTACGAGTAATCAATTGAAGTGCTTCTCTTTTGATGGTTCCGTGGAAACGTGTACCTGTCCCTATACCATTGTCACAGCGCAACGTGATATAATTTACAGTACCTACCAATTTAAAATATGATATATATAAATTTGGGGTTTCGCACCTAAAAAACCAAAATGAAATCAATATAGGGTTGCTTCGCTGTCTGTAGTCAGACCCATTTTTTTACAAACGCGTGGAGGTATTAAGTTGAAGTGTAATGCCTTTAAGTTCTGAAAAATCAAATTTCTAAGCCAATGCAATGTTAAGGCTCATGTTAAATACTACAAATGACAAGAGTAACAAAAGCTTTATGATACTTCGTGTTCATATTTGGTTTATCTCCAATATTCTTGAAACTTTCTGAGAATTTTACATCTATGTATATTATTTTCGTAGAAATCGGTAGAAAAAGTTTAAATCGAATTCAACTCATGTTTCCATTTAGTTTGAACATGAAGATATAGTTCACATCCTGTACTCTAAGTAAATTACGGAGTGTGAGTCACAGCGCTGTATTTCAATTAGAACTCACTACGGCAGTATCAAGACATTTCTAACGAGTCTTCGCGACGAACTTTATCACAATAACGGTTGCGCCATCTGCTCATATTTACTATTAAATTATTTATATGGTATTATTAACTATGCATTTATTCTCATTGTCTTATAAGAAAAGATTTTTTGTCTACAAAGGTCACAGAACAGAAGAACGAATAATGTAGGTACAATATATAGTAATAGATGTGAATGTGTTACATTTTAAACAGAACCTTATGAAATTCAAACACTATAGGGACATATTGAAGGTGCATACTTACTCAAGATAAATGTATCTTATACAAAATACGTGTATGTTCTGAAATTTTAAAACTGAAAAGTCTACATCACCTTTAAATAGTAAGGAAAACATATTTTTATCAATACCATATACACAAACTGCCTCATTGGTGTTGTGGTCGGCACACTCTATATCAGTATCCACTCTATCCCGGGTTGGGTTGAACGTTTTTGGGTTTTTCTGTCTTGAAATAACTCAGAAACAGCTCCGGAGTCAGGAAGTTGGTGGTATTAACAACCCCGTGCCTCGGAAAGCACGTTAAGCCGTTGGTCCTGCGCCTGATCTCTCTCCGGTCATGAAGGATTGCCAACTCATCGAACTATGAGAGTGAAGGAACAGAGAGTGCATGTATTGTGTACCACCTGTGCACTATCCCGCGCAGTTTGCTAATCTCTGTTGAGATTGACCGCTGCAGTCGAAATTCGGCTGGAAGAACAATATTATTATTCACAAACAACATTATACGTACATAAAACATTTTGTTTTATTCTCACTTCTATATTTCCGTTCTCTCCGCTATCCTCGATTCCCAATGCCATTTATATTTCTTTAAAAAGATACATTATTATGCTAACGAGGTGACAAATTATTTTCTCCCATTACTAAAATCCGGTTAATATTCACTCTCCGTTTAAATAGCTCTTTATAAAAGGATGGTGATAATGAATAGAATTTCAGTTATTCGTCTATCAGGAAAGATTATTTGAGGAAAATGAGACATCGAGCTTTGAAGCATCTAAGCAGCGGAAGGAATAACCATTAGCCATAATGTCTTTGTCAGAAGGTTGATTTTGGAATTTTGTCACAAGGCAATTTTATTTATCCATTAAATATAAAAAATCGTAAAGTCAATTTTATTATTAAAAGGTACGACGTTAAAAAAGTAAAATGCGATTTTCCTTAAAACGGAAGAAAATATTTTATAGATTTCGCATTTTATGACCACTTTATCTACATCTACACTAATTTTATAATTAGGAAAGATTTGATTGTTTGTATTGAATAGGCTCAATACTACTGGACCGATTAGAATGGTACAGAGTACCAAAAAAAATTGACACAAATATAGTTAGAGACCATGGGAAGATAACGATATAAAATCATTAGGGGGGTGAAATAGGGGTTGAAAGTTTGTATAAAAAATCCAACTTCTGGCGCGGGCGAAGATGTGGGGAACTGCGAGTCCCAAATAAAAAATAACAAATTGTTGGTAATGTCCCTGATAAGTTAAATCGCGCGGTTGCTTTTGCGGCATACTCAACCAACGCAGCGTTTGACGCAACGCTGAGTTGATGCCATGCACTGTCGTGCACTATTCGAATGTTGTCAATCGCATTGCGTTCGCCGCAAGCCCAATGCGTCTACCGCAACGTATGCCGCAAAAATAGAAAACGCGTAAAATACAAATAAATAGAAATCGTATACTACCTAACCTTGTTTCGGTAATATACGATTTCGATTAATGTTTTCTTGTCACAACATCACCAAAGACCAAAAGGAAGACGGAAGGAAGAAAAGGAAGATGTTGAGGTTAAGGCAAGCCCTTGAAATTAATAATTCCTAAGTCATGTTCTGAAATAAATTTATGTTTAATAATGTTTCACAGTTCCAAAGATACCAATCGGGGATGACAATATGGTGGAAAACAATATGGTGGCTGAGTCCGTTTTTCCGAGTGCGTCCAACCCGATAACTCTTCAAAGTGCGTGTTGTAGGCTTCTCATGGGCAAGCTCGGTCCATCTTAGACCTCATTTTTGCTAAGATGAAGATCCAGAGTAAGCCAATTACTTATTAAAAAAGACAACAAAAATGTAATGTCAAAATATGTTTATAAGCGTGCCGATTCTCAAAAACAACTCTCCCAAGAGGTGATTAAGATTTAATGAAAATTATAAGCAATATACAGCAATATAATTAAGATCGGGACTTTGGGGATTGAGCCAAGAATGAGTGTGAATTATTTTTTCATATTTTCATTATAAACAGAGTCATCGCGGAGACTCGGCTATCCATATAGAACAGGCTCAGTCGCATGGGACGAGGCAACAGATGACCAAATACAACATCGCACGATATGAAAACAAACATGATTAATAGTTAAATTAATTTTAATTAATTGTAAATAAATCGCGAAGTAATCCGTATAATTGTGTTATAATGAGATGATTAACTAACTAACTTCTGGGTAACTAGGTCATAAGTTCATTTATTGTATTATAGTTTCTATTTTTATAATGTATACACCTAGTATACGCAAATGTGAATAAAAAATTGTTTTATTAGTCTTTGGAATCGAGCCCCTGTCCTGTTTAGGGAACATAGAGTAGAACTGTTTGATTTCAGGCTCCTTTTTCTGCAAAAAAAAAAAACAAATTGCAAAATTTTGACAGTAGGTATTAAGAGGAGTCAGAAATTATTGGACACAAAGGGCCTATTCTCGTAACACAGTTGAATTTCTTTTGTTGGAATGGCATCATTTTATTTTTTTTTATCATTTTATTTTTCGTGTTCGTTTTGATTATGACTGTCAAAAACTGCAATGAAAGTAAAGTTTAGTCAGATAATATACGAGAAAAAGCCTCTAAAGTAAATATTTTCGGTAGAAAAATATGCCGAGTGGTGTCCACATAACAAGGTTGTACGCTTTGGAATGACACCGCGTCCGGCTCGGCGGTACACTCGCGTCCAATATTAAAAATGTACAAGGAAAAACCATTGGGAATGCAGGCGTTGGCGACGAAATGTGAACTCAATTTTTTGAGCACGCCGTATTGGTTTGAAAAATGAATAGAGCTGTCACGAATGTTCGCTTTTCAATAGCATATTGGCATATTTGGGGCTATTCAGTCCGTGCGAACGTTTCTGTGTGACCGAGCTATGACAAAGATTGCACTTGTTTGGAAAATGCAGGCCATTTTAGTGAAAGTCGGCTGTGATTATGTATGCGAACATAGGCACAGAACAAATATTAGTAGAAGACATAAGGTGAGATTTATACAAACTCATAACATGATATATTATTACTGGCTGTTCACATATTATGTTGTCAACTTTTGAGACAAGCTACCACTGAACTAATCATATCTGAAGTAAAATATAAAAAAAAAAACTTAAAAGTGAAAAATACGAATAAGCTCTGATACAGAGCTTATTCTTAATAAAACTTGGTGTTATTTGAAACTGCTTTATTAATCAAATCTAACATTCTTAGAATACACGCAAATTTCTTATAACATTCAGTGAAATATGAAAAAAATATTCACAATACCGTTTTTTCGCACAAATTAGATGTTTTCCGCCTTATTTAACGATAAAGGAAGTTGTAAGCTGTTCCCTAATTAACTTCCTGTTTTCTTTTTTACGTAAGTATTATATTTTTAAGGGCAAGTTTCACACGGTATTCCAAGATCCCTTCGGGCGGCATATTTCTTGTTCGTTAAAGTCTTTATTTCATTCACAAGTTTGTTCACGATACGAAAATATGGACTTGTTTATTTGTAGACTTGAATATGTCTCGTACCACAAAAGAAATTAATGCACGAGCTGAGAATAAAGCTTCTAAGTTGTAGAGTTAATAATTACAACTTTGATGAGTTCACATCCTGCAACATATACTAACAGAATAATTTTTTTTCTAGACTTTACTTGTAGAGAGTGTGATGTTTTATATACGAGTATATTGCACTTGTATACCTAACTTATATAGTTTCTCGTTCGTGTTAACATAGTATAAATCGCTAGCCAATTTTGATGTTTCGTGGTAGGGGAGCTGTTACCTTTATCTCGCGACAACAGATACATTTGAATACGTAGTCATGATGCCTAGATGTCCTACTCCATACAACAAACCTGTACTTTCGACTGTAGCCCTCTCTGTCACTCATGCCAGCATGGCAGTTATTTGATAAACATAAACAGGGTGCTTTTTGTAAGGTGTCAAGCCGATGCATAGTGACTGGTGACTACGATATCTATCAATTGAGCCGCCATGTATGTACAGCGATTCTTGGTAGTTTTCGAGATATATGTTAACAAAAGTTCTTTACAAAATGTATGGGAAGAGTTCAACATCTGATCTGTTTTGTTAAACAAAACAGATCATTTTATTGCTGTTTGTACATTATACACTAGATTTTAGCTCAAACTGAATAGTATGCGCAGTCAAAATAAATCGACCGATTTTTATTAGGACTTTTTATTGCAAATATCACGATAACTTTAAAAAATCGCTTAACACACATGGGGGTTTAATTGATAGGTATGGTGGTCACCTATCACCACGCATCGGCTTGACACCTTACAAGAAACACCCTGTATATTATTTGATATACTCTCTCCCTCCAGACGGTCCCTCATTACTGAGGATCGTGGTCACTCGAGCCTCTCAAACGGACGATTTGCCTCCAGCGATTCCGGTCTGCAGCAGCCTTCACCATACGAGTATGATAGAATTCGGATGGAGAGGAGGCCTATTTTATTTGATCAGTCCAACGGGTCAGTGATCGACCTCGTGATCTTCTACCACAGTATTACCAACGATGACTAACTTTTCGAGGTTGCTGAACAAAAAAAATAACTCATCCGTTTATAATCCTCTGGTAAGAATCACTAAGGTATAATGCGTTGATCTTAGGTACAAAAGACATAAATATTTTCAATATCAGTTTCCCCAATTACAAAAAAGCCATATCTAACACCCTAAAGGTTGAGGGTTTTGATCAAAACAAAGAAAGATCGAACAAAGATCCTTATATTCTTGTGTATACTATATGGGCTATGGTCCAGTCGTGTATTTTAGTTTTAATCTAAATTAGTTAAGCATAGACTATTCCTGTTTGTATACCATACCATAAATAAATAAATTGACAGTGCAAGTGAGCGTGATGGTTAGACTTGTCGTGCTAACAACGTGAGAAAGTGTGATGGGTATACCTACTCTAAAATTCCGCTTTTGAGAGTAGGACCTCTGAGCCAAATGCCCCAAATGATAATGAGCTGCCGTGAACGTGTTAATGCTCTGCAATCATCATTTCAATGGGGATAATTTACCCCACCTTTTTCGTTTTTGATATTAATCAGTATGTTCCAATTTTGAAAGCTAATGGTGAAGTGCAAGGACGAATTAGGGATGTCAGTAAAATTACTAACGAATAGGCTCTTCATATTTCGTACAGTCCGTTTATTTTCTTGATTCTTAGATATTTAGGTACAATAGAACAAACTAAAACATAGCGCAACTTTCGACTGACATTTTTAGAGACAGTTAATTGTCCTTTAATGGTTAGAATCCGACAGTCCACAAAATTCTGATCAAAAACTTAAATTCTAAAAATAAATCTTCATAGTGCCAATTTAATTTCGAAGTCTAAAATTACAATTTAGGAGCAAAGGATTTATTCTCAGTCGCTAATATTTCTAAGGGCACAAAAGACTAGGTTCTGTCTTTGACAATTTACTTTTTAATCCGGGCAACACTCAGGCGACATCGCAAGATGAATCATTAAATTGTTCACAACAAGAGACAACAGAGGAAAATTATTTCCATCTTATTTAGGGGTGAAACGCGGGAACTACGAATATTTCGGACGAACAACAGAAAAAGTTCCCTCTGAATTATTTCGAGGTATCGTCTCTTTTAATACATCCGTCAAGAGTTTGTGTTTGACCTCATTGTGAATGAGGCAAAGGAGACAAATTACACGAATTTCTGAACGAGAATGGGTAAATTTTTTGGTTCCATTCTATCTATAAATGTAAGAGCTAGTCTCTTGCCGGTAGAGTCTTTTCCACTCCTCTCTATTCAGTGCCATTTCCGTTCTCAGTGACTTCATAGTACGATACGACACCTAACTTTTCCATTTTTTCTTCCCCCTCCTATTCTCGATGGTTTGCAGTATTCTCTTCTCCCATTATTAAGAAGAAATGTAAAGAAATGGTGTTCGAGTCGGGAGGTCTAAATTATATTATTTTTGTGTTATCGCGCATCATTTTCGAGATACTTACAAGGAAAAAGACAGAAAACCGCATAGTTGTGGTCACAATGTAGAAAAAATCCTTTGTACGGAATTCTCAGTGCGAGCCCGACTCGCACTTGCCCAGTTTTTTAGGTTTTAGGTTAGTGTATTTAGTCTCTTGTTTCTATTTACTAGTGTTTTAAGATTGGGTAGGTATATTCCTTCAACATTTTATATAGTAACAAAGTATGCCTTACAGAGGTCCCAAATAAGCAATTAACCCATCGAGTGCGGTGGTGCTACACCCTAGCGTTGCCTATTAATCTATGATTCGAGTTATCGATAAATTACGATTAATGGTAAGGTATTAGTGCCACAAATGTGAAAATACTATAATATAGATATAGCTCAATATAATCTAGACACAATAATATGTATATCTACGAGTAGTATCGGCATTCAATAGCAAATATGCTAAGAAGATAGAGTTTGATCATAACTGTTGCACTATGTTATTATTAACTATCAATATTACAATATAATTGATACTACCGATGGTTTGCGTACTAGTTTTCGAAGTTTTTCTGTGGCGTTACTTTCGGTTGGTACTACTTGTTTTTTATCTTTATTTCTGGGTCTCTTGATGGCTTATGAAGCAAACTTCATTAATGTAATGATTTGCTATCTTACATTTTTTTTTGAAATTCGTCGCTTGTCTTAAATTAATTGATTTTCATTGAGTTTATCGATAGTTTGTTTCGACAAACGAGTAACACTACTGCACTCCGTCCAGTAGTTTGGAGAGTGTCGACAAAATTACGTTTACTCACGCCGATGCTTTGGCAGATACGTGGTTAAGGCGGTTAATGTGAAGTTTCACTATTTTACTCTGATATTAAAGTACGTAATTATATGACACTAACTTTTCTTCTAAAGATATACCAACATCTTAATAAAAAAGTTATACCACTGTTAACAAAAATTTGAGTTTAACATGTACCTACCTGTCATTAACTCTGAATTAGCCGACTAACATATCAGTTGTTATTGTAAAAAGTGTCATTCTTTAAGGGATCGATTATGTCCAATACTAGCAACTTTTACTAAAATCGCAAAAATAAATGTTCTTCCATACAATTCTATCATCGAGGTATGCATTATTTGTATGCAGCATCAGGTTTTTTTTAAAGATTCTGGTCATGACCCCACGATAACAGGTTGTAGGTATTTTTGATGACCATATTATACCTTAAACACCCTGTATATTTATGTAATTATTAAACAGTGGTATAATAATATAAGCTAGCCGGTTAATA
This sequence comes from Pyrausta nigrata, assembly GCA_949316185.1. Classification (NCBI taxonomy): domain Eukaryota; kingdom Metazoa; phylum Arthropoda; class Insecta; order Lepidoptera; family Crambidae; genus Pyrausta; species Pyrausta nigrata. The sequence goes on from OX438943.1 coordinate 5,939,419, forward strand.
TTTTGCTTCATTGCTCAACCAGTTTTAGGGTTCCGTAGTCCGACAAGGAACCCTTATAAGATCGTTCAGTCCGTCCGTTCCGTCCGTCCTAGTCTGTCATCACAGCAGAATATGACTGATTTGCAAATAACTTGGTTCGAAGATACTTCACATATAGATCTCATTTTTAAAAATACAAAAAAATAAAATTACCCCTTTTTAAGGGTACCTCCCCGATACATGGTTAAAATAAAAATATATACTTTTTTTGCCTATACTGTCTAATATTTTAAGTTAATGGTACGGAACCCTTCGCGCGCGAGTCCGACTCGCACTTAGCCGGTTTTTTTTAATTGTTTAAACATCACACTAATTACCTAGCCCCAAACTAAGCGTAGGTAAGCTTATGCTACTCATCACTTGCCCCTTTCGGGATTCGAACCTGCAACCCTAACCGCTGGTTTTGTAGTCCAGAGCACGGTTCAAACCATTTCACCAGGACGGTCGTCAAATTTTCAGGTTTTGGGTTGATTACCATGGTAATAAAATAATTAAGCTTTATACTACATACTATGTATTCTGTGATTACAAAATAATAAAAGTAAAATAAAATCCTATCATTTAGGTTGACTTTCTAACTGGGTCCACTTTCCAATGAAGTTTATTAAACCGAGGATTCAGACAATTTGCATAGATTTCATAGAAAATGACGCAATAGGAAAAGAGGCTAGGAAATCTTAGCGACTTCCTATACAAACTTTTATTTCACCCTCTTATAAGATAATTTCCGTGATGAAAACTATCTTATGCCCTATCTAGGGTTTCGACTATCTTCATTAAATTAATTTAAATCGGTTTAGCGGTTTAAGGTCTGTGCCCACTACACCGTACCAAACCATGACCGTGCTAGGACCGTATAAAAATATACATTTGATTTTAAAATCTATACATAGGAGTTAAAGTTTAAAGTGTATAAGCGAGGTGTTCGTTTTGACAGTGCCAGAACGGTGCATCGACGAACACCGAGCTTAAACATTTTGAACTTTAATTTATTCATGTTAATGATAGATCGTCCGACCCCGTGTCCTGCTGGAAGCGCTTCCGGAAGTACGTCCGATTTTTACAAAAAGTCCTGCTGGAAGACGGAACTTGAGTCCTGCTGGAAGTACGGGGTTTGTATGAAATCTGCTCCTGGTCTTTCCGGCATTACGGTGACCTTGACCTTGAACGTTCGTATCGCCAGGGGTTGTAAACGTTGGTTTGCTTTTATAAAATACTAGATTACCCGGTGAACTTTTTATCGCCGACCTAAGAAATTCAATATAGTACCTACTAATTTGCATTGAGAGTGATACAGACCATGCAAGGGTGTAAAAAAAACAACGCAGAAGTATTTATATTGTAGTTATTAAAGTATAAACTTCAAACACTAACATAACATTTCTTAGTAAACATATGTAAACAATCAATTATAAAGAAATCTTACCTGACTCGTCATTCGCTGGATTTATCAACAAAGTGGGAATAATAGTGCATTTTCCGACAATAGCCCATAGCACTCCTACTTAGTTTACATCGTGAACACGCACAATAACTCCAAATATTTCACACGTATTCTCGCCAAAATGTTGGCGACTCCAGGCGTGATCGGTGCTGGGCAGGTCGAACACGTCGCCGACGCGCGAATGCGCTGCCTGCGTCTATATCCGTGCGCCATCGCTTGCCAATTGAATAGCGGTACCGATTAGTAATAAATATCATATACAGGCGAAAGAGAAGGAAATGAACAATTTTTTATGCAAATTTTAACTATGAATTATAATTATTTAAGGAACTGTGACCGTATAAAAATGTGTCCTTCCGGAAGTACAAAAAATGCTGCTAGCAGGACGCCGGACGATCTATCACTAAGGTCGAAAATCAAATGTGTACTTTTTATACGGTCCTAGCACGGTCAGGGTATGGTACGGTGTAGTGGGCACAGACCTTTAGGCGTTAAAAGATAACAGTGTTACTTTCGTATTTTTAATGTTAGTAGAGATATGTGTGGTCGTTAAGTACGTATTAGTTAAAAACCGACATGGGAAAAATCAAAACAAGAGTTATGATTTCCTATTTTCATTTACTGATTTCACGCCATAACGCTGTACTGATCAATTGTAATAATGGTCAAACAAATATATTTCTAGAGCTTTCGTCCAAAGCTTGAAAGCTAAATCCGTGGAGTGTGCTCTGTAAAAGTTTAAGCTTACTCAGACGCGAGCTTTGTTTTACTTTGGATGGAAACCTACGTCTTTTTGAGTGCAGGATTATGTTGGATTGGCGCACTTACAGGAATATCCTAAAAGTGTATTACATAAACACTCTTATAGGTGTGTCTAGGTTATTAAATATGTTATAAAACTATTGTTGTGTATCACCATATTTTGTACATTATATTGTTTTAAGATTTCATAGTCAAAAGGTACATGGTAGCAATCCCCTAATTAATAAATAACTATTCATTTTTTAGCTTTTTTATGACATTGCAACAAAGCTAAGACTATAATAAAATAATTGTAGAATATAATGTAATGTTTTTTTTTAAGTTTGTTAAATAAATGATAAATTGTTTCAATAAACACACCAATTACCTAGCCCCAAACTAAGCGTGAGCTTGTGCTATGGTGACTAGGATAACGGATAGAAATACATAAATAGATATAAACATCCATGACTCAGGTACAAATGCTCGTGCTCATCACACAATATTTGCCCCTTGCGGGATTCGAACCCACAACCGCCTGGTTTAGAAGTCCGGTACGCGAACGACTTCACCAAGACGGTCGTCGAATTTAACATCTCAATTAAACTAACTCTATTGTGTAAAATAGCGAAGGGAAATAATTTCGCATTGGTGAGCATAAGCGTCGTGGCCGAGTGCATAAGACAAAGACGTAGAACTGACAGTACTATGTGTCTTTAGTACCTACAAATCTCGCTTGGTGAAAAAAAAAAAATATATTCAAGTGTATAGCTTTTTTTTTGTTTTTGAAATAAGACTTACGAATTACAATGCTTTTTTTTTATTCAAAAGTAGTAACCGAGCCAAGCTCGGTCGCCAGGTACTAATTTATTAATATAAACGTTATGTATATTTCTATGCGCAGCAGTATTTAAAGATGTCGCAAAACTATTTACATACCAAAAGCTCCCTCTATTTGACTTCCAAACTATAACTACTCAGTGGGCTTTTTAATTAATTTCACAGCTAGTTGGTTTTTCAACAGAATAAATTACCTACTTCCGTAGACTAACAATGTTCCGTAGTTTTTATACCGGTTTATTGTTTGAAGCTTCGTCGGTGTAAAAACGGATGAGAAGAGGGACCTTGTCTAACTTCTACTATGATAATATGAATATGAAGTTTATTTGTACCCACGTCCCTTCTCTATCCGGGCGAGTGCTCTTACCAACTGAGCTACGGAGGACGTTAGTCAGTCGACGAATTTTTGTAAGTGCTTGCTACGCCAGTGAGCCGGCGTTCGATTTCATCAATACTTAGGGATTACGAGTATACCTGCATGTATCCGATGGAAATTTACAAATATTTTTAACCATCAGTTAAGATGAAATCAGCTTAACTTATAATTATTTTTATAACTTAAGCAATTATTTTGCAAGTTTTTACGAAATCAAATATACATGCGGGTATACTCGTATTCCTTAATAATAGATCGTCCGACCCCGTGTCCTGCTGGAAGCGCTTCCGGAAGTACGTCCGATTTTTTCAAAAAGTCCTGCTGGAAGACGGACCTTGAGTCCTGCTGGAAGTACGTGGTTTGTATGAAATCTGCTCCTGGTCCTTCCGGCAGTACGGTGACCTTGACTTTGAACGTTCGTATCGCCAGGGGTTATAAACATTGGTTTGCTTTTATAAAATACTAGAATACCCGGTGAACTTTTTATCGCCCACATAAGAAATTTAATATAGTACCTACTAATTTGCATTGATAATGATCCATACCATGCGAGGGTGTAAAAAAAACCACGCAGACGTATTTTATATTGTATTTATCAAAGTATAAACTACTAACACAACATTTCTTTTTACCTAAAGGTATAAAAATAAGTAATTTGGACTTTGTCTTAGGAACGAAGTTATTTGTTTTAGTAACTATGAAGCTAAAAGTAATATTATAATTCTCGCCAAAATATTGGCGACTCCAGGCGTGATCGGTGCCGGGCAGGTCGAAACACGTCGCCGGCGCGCGAACGCGCTGCCCGCGTCTATATCCGTGCGCCATCGCTTGCCAATTGAATAGCGGTACCGATAAGTAAAAAATATCATATAAAGACGAAAGAGAAAGAAATACACTATTTTTTCATGCAAATTTTAAGTTTGAATTATAATTATTTAAGGAACTATGACCCAATAAAAATGCGTCCTTCCGGAAGTACAAAAAATCCTGCTAGCAGGACGCTGGACGATCTATCATTAAGGATTGATGAAATCGAACGCCGGCTCACTGGCGTAGCAAGCACTTATACAAATTCGTCGACTGACTACGTCCTCCGTAGCTCAGTTGTTAAGAGCACTCGCCCGGATAGCGAAGGGACGTGGCTTCTAGTCCCACCGGATGACACAGTCGATTAATTTTTGTTAGCGAAATTTAATTTGAATTCGTAAAAACTTGCAAAATAATTGCTTAAGTTATAAAAATAATTATAAGTTTATTTATTTATGTACACTTTATTGCACCAAAAAAGAAAGTTCAATTGGCGGACTTAATGCCTTTAAGTATTCTCTACCAGTCAATCGCATGGGAATGCAGAGAGTTGATAAGAGCGGGATATTAAGTAAAGATAATAAATTATGGTAAAACTAAATTACTACTGAATAAATAAACATACATACTAAGATACATAAATAGGAAGATACATATACATAAGCAAAGTATTAATAAACATAAATAATAAATACGAGATTATTAGGTAGTCAGGAAAAGTAACACGACAACATTATTACAGTAGAAAAAGACACGTAATGATACAGACGAAAGTGGTGGTCACTCCTGAAGAGAGTCAAGGTAGTATTTTCGGTGAGTCTTCTGGAACTGCAATTAATCATACAGGGAAAGATCCAAGGCAAGAGAAGAACGTAGGAAGGTATCCTGGATGAAGAACCTATACCAATGGTTCAGAAGGAGTACCCAATCATTGTTTAGAGTCGCGGTATCAGTTGCTATGATGGTCGCCGAACTTCGACAGGTGATGGCACTTTAAGAAGACGAAGTTTAACTGTAGGACTTCTAAAATAAAAGTAGGACATCCATACGGGTTAGCCCGTTATAAAACCGCTATATTTTTTGCTTATTCGAGTATGAGAGAGCTTATTTTACTTTAGTTATTTTGTTACGAGTCTGGGAAAGCTTATTTTACATTGTTAAAAAGCAAAAGTAATTCAAATAAACTCAAGGATAATAGAAACAACGCCATCACAAGATCAGTTTTCTCAGTAAAGGTCGTGGACTTCCCACGCGAAGAATATGACACGTGAACAAAAATAACATATACATTAAACATACACGCGTTATTATTTCCATAATGTGATACATTTGAATTATGAAAACAGCTTTTATTATGTAAGGAATAGAGGCGGTCTCGAGGTCTAACGTGTGGCCGTATTACTTTGACGGCAGTTTCTGAGGTATACTTTTATCTATGCACTTTGTATGGCTATTGAATTGACAATCCCCTGTAATCTCATAATCTAGCTACTATCCATTGGAATGATATTAACGTCTGCGTTTGGTGTTTTTATCAGCCTTATTTTGATAATGATGTTACTTACTTCACGTATGGTAGCGTCCATTCTATCGCAATGATGGGTTTCGACGTTGATCCTACCACGAAACGATCCTACCACGAATAATCAATCATTATTTTTAACACTAATGTTTATTAGGCTTTTTATAACAAAAACCATCCAGATGAATTACCTAGATTTTTTATTTCAACGCCCAGGCGTGTAGACAACCAATACATTAGGTATAAGTATTAGTTTCACCATAGCACAATCTTACGCTTAGTTTGGGGCTAGGTAATTGGTGTGTTTGTTGAAAAAATTTATTTTTTTGTTTATGCAATCATAAATAAAATATAACAGCAAAGTAAAAACTTTATAATTATCTACTGAAATATCAGTAATGACAAAACTGGTGTGCTTTCAAGCGAAGGAAACTCATCTCATCGTCCTTGTATCATAGCCAATAATAACTCAACTTAATTTCATAGCAATATTTCTCTGCAACCAGCTTTCATCTTGACCCATCTTCATGAGAGTGCACCGTGTTAATGAAAGCTCCACTTACACTGTATAAGAAGGATAGGTCTGGATTTTTATTTTTGCAGTGAAGAAGCAGAAAATGCGAACTAACCTATTTTAAAACAAAATTGAAATCTTGTTAATGATATTTTTAGTTCTATAACGTTTAACAGGGTTATTTCTTAATAGCTTAAGTTTCCCAACTAAAGCTTTTCATGAATCTTCTAAATATTTAAAACTTGGGGATTTGCCTCATAAGAGGATAAAAATAGAGTTGAAGTTTTTTAAACCTTCGTCAGTTTTGGAGCTAGTTAAATAAAAGTTGTATTCAGTTATAAAAAAAAAATGTGTTTCAGGAACTTTGAAAATTCAACCTATACCGGAAGAAAAGCGAGGAAGAAAGTATGAGAAATTCAGACGGTAAAGTTGTCATCTTCTTACCTCTCAAACCCCATACGACCGGGCGAGTTGATAATAATAATTTTTTTACTATGTCTGGAATTGTCATGTCTCTGACATATCTTCATAGACCAGGTTGCTAGGGCAACCAATCTATTGATCTTTGATTGTGTCAATGAGATGAAATTATGTAAATAAATAAACTAATTTTACTAATAATACGTGTATGTAATAATTTGGCGACGAGATGTCTTCCAATGAGAAGAATTACAACAGAGTGCGATCCGCATTACGAGGTATTTTGACACGAACCGCAAATTACCTAAACTTACACCAAACTTTATGTGCCGAAGAAATTGAATCCCGATTACAATCCCTTCATAGTACAACACAAAAATTCAGAGAAATCCAAGAAGAAATTGAATTACATACAACCGATGAACTTCTCGAAAACGAAATTGAGCAGAGGTATGAAATCGAAGAAATGTGTACTTCATTGAAAATCAAGCTGATGACTTTACAAAACAATAACAGACCTGTGCATGAAGACCAAAGGTACGGATTATCGACTTCAATTCCTAGTTCCAGTACAACAATAGATCATTTACCAAAATTGAATCTCCAACCATTACACGAAAATGAATCTTTTCGCAACTTCAACAAAAGATTAGAGGTATATTTTTTGCTGAATAAAATTACCGATGTCAAAACAAAAGTATACATATTACTTTCGACTCTTTCACCAGAACTTCACGAAAGATTGAACGACCTTTGCTCACCAGAAGAACCATTACACAAATCATTTGAGGAACTCATAGAAATATTAGACGATTACCTCGATCCTAAGCCTAGCATTTGGGCATTACAACATAGATTCATATCACGAATACAACAAGAAAACGAATCTGTTTCAATGTACGCGTCTGAACTTAAGAAACTTTCTACAAATTGCGAATTCTACTGTCAAAGTTGTAAAAAGACTACTATGGAAAGCTTTCTATCCCTTCAATTTATACGTGGATTAAAAGACGGTGATATACGTACGAAAATATTACAAGAACGAGAAACTCCATCATTTACAAAGTTAATGCAAATAGCTCAAGCTATTGAAATGGGAAAAATAGAGAACTCAAAAATACTTACTGACTTACAAAGAAGACCAGAACCAATTAACAAAGTTAAAACTAACCCCACTATTTCAACTCGACAACCATCGAGCCACCAATCGAGTTACAAGCCACCGATGACTATAAAAGACTTGCAAGGCAGATGTTTCAGATGCGGCAAGAGCGATCACCGAGCTAATGAATGTGGAGCTTCAAAATCAATTTGCAGAAAATGTCAAAAAGAAGGACATCTGGCCAGAGTGTGTCTTAAGAGAACACATACAAATCAATTGGATGAATTATCTAGCACTTCTAGTCATGAAAGTATTGCTGAAATCAATCTTATCAAGAGCGAAATATCTGAAAGATATATGATTACTGTAACTGTCGAAAATAAAAAAATACGTATGGAATTTGATACTGGTGCAACCTTATCTTCAATTTCTCTCAAGGATTACAAGGGCTTAGGAATCAATAAAAAGATTTTCAAAACTGAAATGAAACTTCGGACTTACACTGGAGAAATCATTAAACCTGTCGGAGTTGCATATGTAAAAGGAGTTTACAAGAACCAGACGTTTTATGGCAAGTTATACATAATAGATAAGAACGTAGACCCAATTTTCGGAAGGAGCTGGATGAAAGAGATAGACGTTAAATTAGCCGATATACGACTTGTTGAAACAGTACAACAAGATGCGAAATTAGATCAGTTATTGAATGAATTTGTTACAACAGTTTTTAGAACAGACCTTGGAAAAATACCAGATTATAAAGGACATCTTACGTTAAAAGAAAACACTCAACCCATTTTCATTAAGCCACGAAGAATTCCTTACGCTTTGAAACCAAAAGTTGACGAAGAAATTGATCGTCTTTGCTCCATAGGAGTTATTACAAAAGTTGATCATTCTGATTGGGGTACACCGATAGTACCCATCGTCAAACCGAATGGCTCTATCCGTCTCTGTGCTGACTACAAAATCACATTAAACAAAGTTATTCAAGATGAAAAGTATCCTATACCCATAATTGAAGATATTTTCTCAGAAATGAATGGAGGTAAATATTTCTGCACTCTAGATATTACACAAGCATACCTGAACATGGAAATGGATGAAGAGAGTTCTTTGCTTCAAACTTTAAGTACACACAGAGGAACATACAAGGTGAACAGACTAATGTTCGGAGTGAAAGTTGCACCAAGCCTATGGCAAAAATTTATGGACAAATTGCTACAAGGGCTTGATGGCGTGAAATGTTTCTTTGATGATATTATTATTCAAGGATCTACGGAAACTCAATTATTGAACAGATTACGAACAGTTCTTCAAAAACTCAAAGAAAGTAACCTCAGAGTCAATAAAGACAAATGCCACTTTTTCAAGCGCAACATTAATTATCTAGGTCATACTATCGACGAAGCAGGCCTTCATAAAAACAAGGATAAAGTAAAAGCCATTTGCAATACGGAACCACCCCAGAACGTATCTGAATTACGTACATTTCTCGGCATGGCAAACTACTATAACAAATTTATACCAAATTTAGCATCAATTACGAATCCTCTTAACGAGCTACTACAAAAGAGAGCAGAATTCAAGTGGACTTCAAAATGCCAGCTCAGCTTTGATAGAATTAAGAAAGCAATTCTAAGCGAAAAGGTGCTTACACACTTTGATCCTTCCAAACCAATTGTTTTAGCGACAGATGCATCACCATTTGGTTTGGGTGCTGTTCTTTCTCACCGATTTTCAGATGGATCTGAAAGACCAATCGCATTTGCATCACGATCTTTATCTTCTAGTGAAAAGAAGTACAGTCAAATTGATAAGGAAGCAACCGCTATATATTGGGGCCTTAAAAAGTTCTTCCATTATTGTTACGGCCGAAAATTCACACTTGTTACTGACCACAAGCCGTTAACATCGATATTTCACCCGAATCAGACATTGCCCGAATTAAGTACAATGAGATTATTCCACTACGCTCACTTTTTGTCCGGTTTCGATTACAATATAGAGTATAGAACTTCTGTTAAAAACTCAAACGCTGATTACCTGTCCAGATTTCCCGTAGAGAAAGCTAAAGAATCAATAGATCAGCATTGTATATTCCAAATACAGCAAATCAATACGTTAGAAATTACTCCCACGATAATCGCTCAAGAAACAAGTAAAGATTCAGAACTGATTCCAATTCTCCATGCACTAAGATTAGGAAACTCACTGAAATCTTTAGGATACAATGATAATGAAATAACTTTACAAGACGGTTGCATTCTAAAAGGTTGCAGAATCATAATACCAGAAAAATTACGCAAACAGGTTCTGGATGAACTGCATACAGGACACATAGGTATTGTGAAAATGAAATTATTAGCACGCAGCTATGTTTATTGGAAAAATATAGATAATGACATTGAAAATAAGGCTAAGTCCTGCAGAACATGTCGAATGGAACAAAATCAACCTCCTCGAGCACCATTACATCACTGGGAGGAACCGGCAGGCCCTTGGCAAAGGATTCATATTGATTTTGCAGGCCCGATACAAGGACACTACCTTTTTATAATTATTGACGCATTCTCGAAGTGGGTAGATATAATACCTACAAAAACTACAACAAGTTCCTGGTGCATACAAAAATTAAAAGAAATATTCTGTACCTTCGGTATGCCTTACACATTGGTATCAGATAATGGTCGACAGTTTACTTCAGATGTTTTCAAAAGTTTTCTTGCTGAATGTGGTACTACGCACAAAACTACTGCCCCTTACCACCCTGCTACCAACGGGCAAGCAGAAAGATACGTGCAGACTATCAAAAGAGCACTGCGTTCAATGGTGGGGGAGAGAGGTGATCTTACAGATAAAATCCTGCAAATAAAATGTTCATTAAGGCGTACACCAGGATCCAGTGGCCAGTCTGCTTATAATTTAATGTTTGGAAGAGATGTAAGAACTAAATTACACTGTATGCTTAAAAAGCCGTTGGCAAACACTTCGAGAACCATTAATAATACTAACACAAGAGTTAGGACTTTCTCTATTGGCGACAGAGTGCAAGCCAGAAGTTACAGTAACCCCTCCCAAAGATGGACATTTGGCACAGTGACACAACGTTTGGGTCAGCTACACTACACAGTGCGCACTGATGACGGCTTGACCTGGACTCGCCATTTAGACCAGCTACTACCGGCGCACCAGGTGCCGGTGCCGCAGCCAGGATTCACCGCGGAGGCGTGTCATGTCTCTGACATATCTTCATAGACCAGGTTGCTAGGGCAACCAATCTATTGATCTTTGATTGTGTCAATGAGATGAAATTATGTAAATAAATAAACTAATTTTACTAATAATACGTGTATGTAATAGGAATCATTATAACTGAAGGTTTAAAAGTATTCTAACCACGTTTAGCATATCAGGACCAAGCGTTCTTATTTCACCGTCATCCACCATTAGGCGCGATAGAAATCAAACTCCTATTCAGAAACAAATAAAAAAAGGCAACGTAAAAATACGGGCATACATTAAGCCCAAGATTTATTGGAGGGAACTTTAAAAGAATCTCGCAACGATAATAAAAGATATTATAAAAATCACAAGGAAGTTTTAACGATGGCTTTAACGATCCAACGAAACTTCGCGAACTAAATGGCAACGGTAAAATTAAAAGACTCGGGTTCAAACCTCTATCTGTGTCGATTGATGACTTGGTATCTGGGATTATGCACGATCATCTGAGTAGTAAAAGTTTGGTTACATTTTAAACTAATTCCTAGATAGAGTTCAAGTCATAAAGATATCAGTCTTTATCAGGATTTTGACACGCGTTGTCTCTATTATTTATGCTGTGGTTCGACGTAGCTCTTATCCCATCATTCTAAGTAAGATTGTATGATCGTGTACACCAACTACACTTAGTGTGTAGTTGGTGTACACGATCATACAATTTTACTTGGCGAACAATTTATCATCAATTTCTAGTGCTCTAAATACAAGGTGTTATATAGGTTGTTAAGAAAGTACAAACCTTTTAAGGAGTGGTTCAGGAGCGACTTTAAATAACGTTAAAAATAGTTTTTTTTTTAATTATTACATACTTTTATAATCTCTCTGTATTAACCTGTGTAAACCAAAATGAACGAGTTGTTATGAACGAAAAAAACTTATCATACCACCTATTTAAGAATGTCTTGGAAACTACGTTTATGTACATAATTCCTTTTCTATATATTCTATAATAAACTATATTCCGTATATAATAATTTTAGCAATGCACTTTCCCATAACCTAACTTCATTTCATTAAGATTCCTCATGTTTTCCTTAGCCGCAGACAAGAAAATAAAGTAGTAAAATCCGGGATATAAAAACTACAATATCTATTGTCATCAAAACAAGTTCATCTGATACGAGATTATCTTGTTTTCATGACTTACTTTTGATGTAGGGTCCACAATACTCGACAAATGTCTTTATGATACACTAAACCTTGTAATACGGTGAAACGGAGCGATCCACCTGAGATATATGTATTTTTATTTGAAATAGCGATAGTGATGTGATAAGTCGGGGTACATCGAATTGAATGAGATAGAAAATACATAACGTTCTCATCGATTCTTTAGTGGGTCCAAGCGTTATTCCGGTTGTGTAGGGCGAGGGCCCAGTGTCCGCTTTGGACCATGATCCATGATCGATACCTATGACAGATCAGTGAATCATGAAAAATCTAATAACAGTTGTAATACAAAGGTAAGTGACTTTAAACAAACAGCTGTGTAGTTCAACTAAGATAGACATTGTTCAATATATAAATTATAATTATTTTTATAACTTAAGCAATTATTTTGCATTTTCGCTCACTAAGCTGATTTCATCTTAACTGATGGTTAAATATTTGTAAAAATATTTCCATCGGATACATGCAGGTACATTCCCCAAGTATTGATGAAATCGAACGCCGGCTCACTGGCGTAGCAAGCACTTACAAAAATTCGTCGGCTGACTAACGTCCTCCGTAGCTCAGTTGGTAAGAGCACTCGCCCGGATAGCGAAGGGACGTGGGTTCGAGTCCCACCGGATGACGAAACTCAATTTGATTTTGTATATAAATAATAGTTTTTAGTTTCGACAGTCATACTTGCATAAGTCAAACTATAAGCAATAGCGATTGCAATCACAAAGTAAGTATCGCCTGCTTGTTCTGAATTTTTAGGTACTAAATAAAGTTTTTTTCTTTCTTTTTAAGTCATGATATAAGACTTTCACATAATTTTGAAAGCTGTCATTTCTTTTCTGAAAGCTATAACTCTTAATATTTGAAACCAATCGGAAAAACTCGTGGTATGTAGATAACTAATACGTACGTAGCTCAGCTTGTATGTTTCAGTAAAGGTTATTGTCCCATTTGCCTCGCACGATCAACCACTGCATTTGGTTTAATCTCAACAAATAGCGTACTTAAACGAATGAAGGTCGATTCATCACTCGAATCAGTCACTCGAGTGGTCCCATCACTGTTTCAATATAATAAAATAATGCTGTGCACTACGATAAAACGTTTATCGACACTCAGTCCGCCATTTGCCGGATTGAGGGTTTACGGTGAGTGTCATAAGGGTGTTATTCATTTATGGATGAAACTAGCCGATTCCCGGGACTTCGCGTAAATGTTGAATTTCCTATACAAATATGGGTGATATTTGTACTCCCTTTCAACCCCATTAGAGGTTGATTTTTAAAAAATCCATTTTTTTAACCGACTTCAAAAGGAGGTTATCAATTCGACTGTATGTTTTTTTTTGTGGCTATGCTACCGCATCTGGATTAAAATTTCTGGCACCAACTCCAAAAAATAACAGATAATAAATTGGAAATAGGTTTCTTGTACAATTTCGTAGAACAGTTAGGTCATTTAAATATTATTTTGTACTTTTTAGTTTAAATTTGTTTATTACATTTTTAGTTTTAATTAGCACTGTAGTCAGTTTTGAAGTCGTTTTTTTTTTAAAAAGACATTTTTTAATTAAAGGTACATCTTTCTTAATTTCTAACTAAGCAAAATTTCTAATCAAATAGCAAAATACCAAATTATATCGATTTAGCTTCAAAACTGATAGTCTCATACAAACTTACGAGTACACCCCCTTTTTACCACTTTGAGGAGCGAATTTTTACAAACCTTTTCTTAGTGCTCACATCGATACTAATATTATAAATGCAAAAGTGTGTCTGTCTGTCTGTCTGTTACATTTTGACGCTTAAACCACTGAACCGATTGAGATGAAATTTGGTATGGAGACAGTTCGAGACCCTGAAAAGGACAAAGGCTACATTTTGTCGCGATAAAGAAGAAGGACACCATGGTAATGTCTGATGTACAGCACCAGCACATCAGACTAAACATTTTTGTTGCATAATCGCCTCTATTACAACAGCTTGAGGTACTGCAGTTTTTAGCTTGATGTAAATTTTCAAGTTTCTAATTCTAGTAGTTTGGGCTGTGCGTTGATATGTCAGCCAGTCAGTCATTATAAGTCAGTTTTTCTTTTTATTTATTTAGATACCTAATTCGTTTTGTATCGGTATAGCTAAGCTTGGCCACAGAATAAGTACTAGTACTCCGTACAGAAGTTTGACTTTGCAATGAAAATCAAAGTAATATCTACTCAATGTTGTCAACGATATGGTGTAATTCAGTTCGCCTCAGACTCAAGCACATTTTCGTGTAGACACCTACAGAAATACATTGCAAGATCATTTTATTCTTATAACTCTGGAATATGATTCATAATACACTAAACCAAATCAGTGCCGTACTCTCACGCAACGCTATCGCGTTGCGTGGTAGTAGTTGCGTTTAATCCAGATTTAACCCTATCGGGTTGACTGCCACAAGAAGCTACTTCCGCCATCTAGCGCATCTTTCTAGGACTTCATTCATGCTCGTCCAACCGGCAACCTAGTGCCGCACACCACCGGTGAATGAAACGCGCGAGCGTGTCGCTGCCGGCTAGCGACACCCAACTTGTTTAGCCCCTTACAACGGGTCGCCGCGTCAAGGTACGTTTTTGTTACCTACGTGGGAAGATACATAGGCCTGGCTTGGCGTAGACCACAGATAAGAGAGAAGGACACCACGGTATTGGCTGATGTACAGCACCACCACATCAGACTCAACATTTTTGTTGCATCATCGCCTCAATTACAACAGCACTGCAAATGTTCTGCAGTTTTTAGCTTGATGTAGGTACTGCCGCATAACCTCAAACGGACAAAACTCGACTATTTTATTGTAACACTCTGTATGTACCTACACATTATGGGGCAATAAAGAATGAATTGAAGGGAATTTTGCACTTTTTATTTATTATATTATTATTTATTTATACAAAAAATACCTTTTTGTTAGTAAATAGTGTCTTAAAGCCTATGTTAGGTTTATCTAGACACTAGTAGTTCTCTTTATACAATTACAAAAAGCATGATTGTTATTGAGCGAGCGCGTACAGCTACAGCGAAGTTCGATGCCTACCATCCGGTTGGCCGGTGCATATTGCACGTAAACAAACTATCCGTCCAGTCATCGCACGCCGAGCGCGCGTGCTCCCTATATAGGATGCTCAAATTCAGTACACGCTGATCAAATGATCAAAAGAATTTAAAAAAAATATTTTTTTTAAATTCTTTATTCGATGTTTAAATATGGAACCAAAAATTCGCTCACGGGCAGGATTTGAACCCACGACCTATGGCTAATCGGGCAAAAAAAAAGACATGGGATAAGTTACTGTTACTAACATAATGGGCTATGTTGTTTGAATAAAATAAAAACATAATTATTGAAAAATCGAAACACCCGTAGGTACTTTACGTATTTTTACTGGCTTTCATTTGATACACATATTGCTATGGTAAGGAAATAATCTATCCCCCCTCCCCCGTCCCCCCTTTATTTTCATTTGCGGGTGCATTATTTAAAATATAGCCTATGTCATTCTCACAATTTTCAAATTCAACGACACCTCATATGTCAAAAACTGTCCAGCCGTTTGGGCTGTAGGCCGTGCCAAACAATTATACATACATACATACTCTCGAAAAACATATCCTTCCGTCCGCGTCGGGTAAAAAGATATTATTGACTTGAATGATACTATTGACTTGAATTTAAATCAGTGCAACACAAATTCTTGTGACCTCTTTCTTTTGTTCGGCAGTCGCATACAAACTTCGTGCTACTTTTTACAAATTCAACGACATCTCATATGTCAAAAACTGTCCAGCCGTTTGGGCTGTAGGGCGTGCCAAACAATTATACATACATACATACTCTCGAAAAACATAACCTTCCGTCCGCGTCGGGTAAAAAGATATTATTGACTTGAATGATACTATTGACTTGAATTTAAATCAGTGCAACACAAAATCTTGTGACCTCTTTCTTTTGTTCGGCAGTCGCATACAAACTTCGTGCTACTTTTATGCTTCAGATTGAATCACCTTTTCTAGGTTTAGTGATAAATAAGTTTGAAAGTAGGAATCGTTCTATCAATATTCTCCGGCAAATCTTGACGATCGCTGGCTCTTTGTGTTTCCAAGAAAACGCCATTCATCATACTAAGTTATCGAAACTGTATTCAGTATCAGATATAGAGTAATAGTTCAACTTTGGAGTTAATCATTTTATTACTGAAGCTGAGGTAGGTAAATACGAGTAATGTTGATTGGTATGATATTTGTAGTCCGAAATTAAAAGATTTTGTTAAGTTAATACATCTTGGGGGCTAATTCTGGTAGGCTCAAATACAACAACGTTTTCCAACATCGAAATTGCAAAAAAAAAATTGTTTTATCTAACTGATGTCAGCTGATCAATTTGAGCGGTTTTGTATGGGGAGGTGCAATTATTTTTACGGGGTCGATGTTGGTACCATAGTAAAAGTTGTTGTGTTTGAGCACTAGAATCAGTCCCCAAGAGATTTTGCATTATTTGACATATTTTGCACGGTAATTCTGTCAAAGAAACCGTCAATTGGTGCTTACCGGCTGTTTAAAAATTGGTGAATTCTACTGTAAGTTTTCATCAAAATTTATGCTATTAATGAAGTTAAGTACATGTTTTTTTGTCTTAGTGTTTTCCTTTCCTCTGGCACATTTCGGAGATAAGACCTAAACGAACTGCCTTATTGCGTTGCGAAAATACAAAAATGCTATTTACTTAAGTCCAGGAGCCAAAGTTATTATGATTACATGTTAGCGTTGGCATACGTTGGCCATTTAACTCAGTAGTTAAGTACTGATGTAATTGTATTTTGGTCATGAACTGAATAAGGCTTAGTTTATGGTTAAATCATTAGAATTTTAACATACGATTAAGATGGAGACACTTTTCATAAGAGAGATGGTAGGTAAATGGTATTTTTAGATATGATATGAATTAAACCAAATATCTTCATAGATTATTGTCTGGTGATTCTATGTATTATCAATGCCTACAGTGTAAATACTTTTTGGCAGTTGACTTGTGCGCGATGGAGTATGATTTAGATTTCTATTCTTAATATGTTTTTTTTTGTATTCTTTCTTTATGGTGGTTTTGAACTAACCCATTACTTATTTTTAAACCCTGTATAGTACTGTATACAATGTATACAAACAAGTTTTTATGCCATCGTATCGTAATAAGGTTTCAAATCGAATGCAGATGTATACATATTGATGCTTTATTTCAAATAATTTCCGTAAATCGGATCGCCTGTCTCTTAGTTTATACTAAGTGCGTAAAAGTAATGATCAGCAATCCTAAAAGGATCCATTGAAATACTTCGGTAATCGGAGTTTTTGTTTCGTCCCGAATTATTCAGCCCAATCTCATTCGTTCAAAGGTATTCGGGATGAGTTTGATGGAATCTATTCCTTTTGTGTTTTATCTTTGTTCCCTTTGTAACTGATAAGTGTTATAGGTATTGACAGTTTTGAAATATTTGATCTAATTGTTCGTTCTGTTTTGATTCGTGTAATAGCGTCTGTAGATTGCGTTCAAAAACTACTATTAAAAAGATAGCAATAATAATTTTAAAGCCTAGCTACTGTAAGTACCGGTACAGCATGATAACGTAAATTATATTTAAATAAATATTGTACAGGTCAGGTTCTATATTTTAATGAACTAGCCCAAAATGGCCCTAATGCCGCATGTTTCGCCAATCGCCACTTGCGTTTGCGACCAAATGTCTGCCTGTTAACAAAAAAAAAGAACGTTGTGTAGGTTTAAGTTTGATATTGCTTTTAACATAAAAAATAAACCAAAAAGAAAGCTATTTAAAAAAGCGTGCAATAAATACAACAAGGATATTACGTGCACTCTCGCATAAAATATGTGTGTACAGTCGTAATATAAAAACATGTATTTAGTAGTGTATTTAATATAAAACTTTTTTTAAATCGGGTCATAGTCTAAATAAGGCAACAAAATATCATCCCAATAAAAGGCACACATTTGAAAGAAATCTCACTTGATGCGGCCGAGGTTGGTTATTCTGACTAGAAACAGCCTATTCATTATTTTCTTGAAAATGACCAAATCATAGTGGTTCGGAAACAATGTCTGCTGGTCATCGTCACTGATTCTGTAATGTTTCGGAATAGGATTTAGCTCTTCCTCGCAATGAAAACTGTGTACTCTATAACTCAACCACAAGGGCAAGGATACACTCAATATGACAAGTTTGTTTAACAAAGTAGTGTACCGCTGGCTCTAAACATGAATCCCAAGTAGATTTTTCTCTCTGTTGTTTTTTTACTGTCTTGACTGTTTATAACTCGGTTAGATTGAGTTTGAATTTTCCATATATGAAAAAGTAAACGAAGACAATTTTTAGTGTTGTCATCTTAGCTTTAAAAATTAAAGGAGGTGTAATGCCTGGGGGTTTCTTAAATTGGCCACGACATGACCGTAGAGAGATCAGGCGCAGGACCAACGTCTTAACGTGCTTTCCAAGGCACGGATTATGTAGTCGAAATCGGCTAGGAGGACATTATTATTATACACATTTAAACTGTGGTACGTACATCGAGATTCATTCAGCAGTTTTCGAGTCTATAACGTTCAAGACCCATGCATACATTCAGACAAAAACAAAAAAACTGCATTTTTGTACTCTACTGACCTAAACTAAGGCCTGGGAAGTATTTTTTATCAATGTACAGAATTCGACCTTCTACACCTTCTACAGTTTTATTACATGTAAGGATAAAGATAGATCTTCCGCTTCCATACAACCCATTCAATCAATTCTTCATCAGAGTCGTATATACCTCATGACTGGGGGTCGTGATCATTATGTGGAATGAAACACACACAACGACTTTTTTGACAATTTTTAATGTAGTGGTTTGTCAATTACCTTCTCTAATTTTTTTCTAATGTTTGATTAGCCAACTAGTGTGCCTGGGAAGTATTTTTTATCAATGTACAGAATTCGACCTTCTACAGTTTTATTACATGTAAGGATAAAGATAGATCTTTCCCTTCCATACAACCCAATCAATCAATTCTTTTTCACAGTCGTATATACCTCATGACTGACCATCGTGATCATTATGTGGAATAAAAACACTCAACGACTTTTTTGACAATTTTTTATGTAGTAGCACAATAGAAAGATTTGTTTTTAGAACAGTAGTGTGACTCAGCCGTATTTTTGAAATTAGAAGCTACGGATGGGCGGAGCGCTAGGGTTGGTACACAAAAAGTAAAAAAATACTTGATTTTTATTCTTCATATGTGTATTGTTTTAGGTTTAGGAATGAGCCATATTTTTATTAAAGATTATTTATCATATCCACAGACAGTGGACTCCTAGTAAAACGGGCCCGTTTTTACATTGTCAGTTCGATGAGACCAGGTACAGTTTACGAGTTTGCTCCTACACATCATTGAGCCTTAAAAAATATATTTTAATCCTATGTGTATGAAAAATATCTACAGACCCTACAGTTCCCGCAATCTTCGAAGGCACTGATAATTTTGCGAAAATATTTTTTTAACATGCACACCAGTTGTCTAGGGTGGGTAGTTTCCGAGTTATGGCTGTTTCAATTTTGTCAGCTGCCATCTGAAATAAAGATCTCGTCGAGCCCTACGATTTTTCCCTACACACCCGTAGTCTTGGGTGGATAGTTTCCGAGATATTTCCGTTTCAATTTTGACAGCTGTCATCCGAAATGAAAAACTCTATGAGCCCTAAAATTTGTCCCTACACACCAGTAGCCTGAGGTAGGTAGTTTCCGTGATATGGCAGTTTCAATTTTGACAGCTGTCATCCGAAGTAAAGATGATTCCATGTTTCATAAAACCTACTTTGTTCAATGAAATCTATCTGCATTTCAAAAGTCAGTCTTTGACAGCGAACCGGCTCGCGCCCCGCATGTCACTTCGTGGGTTTGTTTGCCCAAGTTTGCTCAACGGCCTGTGTAGCTGACGTGTATGCATGTGTGTGTCGGCACGGGTGCTCTTGTATATCGATAAAATACTGTATATCTATATACCGTGGTAGTGGTTTGTCAATTACCTTCTCTAACTTTCTTCTAAAGTGTGATTAGCCAACTAATGTGCAGGGTTTCCTTCACCGTTAGGCAGCGATATCTTTGAAAAATACTGTACTTTAATTTTCATACAAACTCTGTTGGTACAGGCGGGGATCGAACTCACGACCTCACGGATGATAAGTGAAGCTTTCTCTGTTCGGCTATCGCTCAATCCTATAACATCATCAAAATTGTATGATGCTTTATACAGTTTATCTACTTCTTTCTCTTTCTTTTCTGGATTAATGTTAAATCTTAACTAAAATTAGTCATAAAAGCAGCCATAGCCACATAAAAGCATTTTTTTTTAAATCAAAATTCTTAAATGATTTATATCAATGAGAAAATAAAATTATAAAGGTAAGAAATTATTTACGAAACCATCTTGTTTAAGCATACTTTTTTATCTACCTACGTACTTTAATGATAGTGAATAACAATATACCCTTTAGTTGTTTGTGAATAGAATTTCAAAGGTTTTGTAAAGGGTATAAGGTCAAAGACCAGGTTCACAAGTTTCTCCGATCAAATGTTTTTCTTTGTTGATTTGTTAATCAAAGGTTTGTTGCCTTTAGGTTTTTTTTACGTTTGAATGAAAAAAAATAAAACGTTAGACTATTACTTTTCGATAGTATTACAGGGCACCATGAGCCTCTATTGAGATTTTAAGAAATATGAGTCGGACTTTCATTTATTTTATTTATTTATTTATGGCTCACAAAAGAAGTTACAGTCAGTAATTTACAAACATAAAAGCAGCTAATTGAACTAGATTATAACTCTAAACATGTGGGCACAGTGAGTTCCAATTTGAATGAAATAGGAGAGGGTTAATCTTCGTGTAGGGTTAGTTTACTTATTAATTATTTTATATTATTTTGTTTTCGGCAAACACTCCCAGCTAATATTAGTTTCATTAGTAATTACTTTCGATGTGCTTTTCGGAGTGCTGGTATCTATTAGAGATCTTTATGCCACTAAATACCACTTTTCTGTAAGATCATCATGTGGTTAGCATGTTATAATTATCTTCTGTCTATTATTTGCGATTGGTTAAAGTTATACAACTGGGCCCAGCCCTTAGACAAGATGAAATCTTTCTAGCGAACTTCGCTATCGCCAACGCAATGTCAAACTATGTATGCGGGAGTCACGTGACGTGTCGATAGCTTATGTCGTTTTCTAACATTTTATTAGCGACATTTAACTTCGCTTCAAATAAGATTGCATCTTTTCTACGGGCCCTGATCCAATCACAGGTTAAAAGGGCAGCTTAAATCTTAAAGGGGCTTCTACTTTTTTGTTACTAATTAATTTATGGAACTCAATTCTCTGAAGGGAGAGGCAATTCGAAAGTTTCATACACTTATAAAGGCCGTGTTCCTGAAGACTAAGTCTCTTCTCCCTGTGTACGACGTACGTACGTACGAAAGCACATCAAGCTAAATTCTGTGGTATCATAAGCAGTTGTAATAGGGGTGATATTACAAGGGAAATGCGCAGTCTGATGTGCTGGCTACTGTACACACTAGCATAAATCTCCGCTCTATTGTACGATATCACGTTGACAGGCGCCCCGTCACATTTTCACTTACTGTCACCAGGGTAAGTTAGTCCAAATATCTGTTATATTCTGCCAAAACTTCAGTACAATTTTTGATACTAAAACTCTACACTAACACCAAACTAGTTTTTATCTAAAACAGAAGCTTTGATTGAATTTTTGACGTTTTATATTTTGGCTTAACATTATATTTGGGACTCATGTATTATAATATCTGTGATTTGGGTGTGTAGTGTAAGTAAAGGAATGAGAGGCAAGTGTCTTTAAGGATGCTAAAATAAGTAAGTACAATATATTTCTTGAAGATGAAAGATGTATGGGATTGTTTGCAATGTCTTAAATAAACATTAATAAATGCTCCCTTCATGAAGTGAATGGCAGCGTTCGCCTTTTCATAAAAAAAATGCTCTATTGAAACCCGAACAACATCGAACAAAGGAACGAAAGTTTTACTAATGAATTTATTTACCCTGTCAACTTTCAAACGATCTACATCTGTCATTAAAATAATCACACGATGTGTAAACACGCACGCAAGCTACGTAATTATGTACCAATTACTAATGTGTTGTCTCATTTAACTCAACAGTACGAAATTAGTGGTCCGTCCAACATACATTTTGGGTTTAGTTTTCGGACGGCATAATTGTCTAAGCGGTCTGAACTTAATGACATGGAGGTGTAGTCTAGCCGGCATGACGCACCATTTGTCTGGCACAAGCTGCTATGTGAACAAGCCTTTCTATCTGTGCTGTACTGTCGTGTCCCAAACTTTTTACAGTACTAGTTTGGCCTTGGTTTTTTTCTTGCAGACTGAATGGGAGCTGTGCGTTTGTCAGTCTCCATTTTTAATTAAATAGTTTTTAATCGCCGTCCCAATTTCAATTTAACTAGACAATCAGATACGTAAAAAGAATCAAATATGCTTATAAAATAGAGCGTGGTCTTCGTTGCTAGTTGAAGTGCTCCCCAAACATCTGGAATAATCTGGATTCAGTTAAGAAAATAGGTAATGAGCTGTAACTTGTGAGATATATGATCTATCTTCGGCCGCATCATTTTTGTCAATCATTTTTGTGATGACGCCGTTTCTCATCGTAAGTTTATGCAAAAAAACTGTGGTTTTTTTTCTTCTGAGTACATGAATACAGGGTAACTTTTGTTTCAGTATCAATTTTTTTCCAGTAGATTTCGTTCGTCAAGTTTAATAAAAAAATACCAGCTACTACTAAGAAATAAAAGCGTTTTTTGTTTTTGCGTCAAAGATTATCATATTCAAATTTCGATATTGATATAAAAGTCACCATGTATATTGACTAAGTTTGAGTACCTATGTTAAGTAGGTACTCCGCTGGACTCGGGGCAGCATAACTCAACCGCGGTCATTACACTCAGGCTGTAATGGTGAGCTGCTGCGATCCCCGCTCATTCAACTAGCTAGACTACTAGAGGGAATATAGACTACTAGAGATCACACAGATTGCGGCTCCTATTCACGAGTTGAGTAGTTAGGTACTGAGATAAGGCAAGTAAGTTCATCTAGTTACCATTGAATCGTTAAGGCCCA
Source organism: Pyrausta nigrata (assembly GCA_949316185.1). Taxonomy (NCBI): domain Eukaryota; kingdom Metazoa; phylum Arthropoda; class Insecta; order Lepidoptera; family Crambidae; genus Pyrausta; species Pyrausta nigrata. The sequence goes on from OX438943.1 coordinate 5,962,942, forward strand.
CTTGCGCATGTTGGGATTAGTTAATCTGGATTTATTCAAGGCTTATTATGAGTTGAAAGTCCGGATTAGCTAACCTGGACTGGCACAAGTGTATCTTCCGGATAAGCTAATCCAGACTTGCGCAAGTGGGCTTTCAACTCAGATAATAGGCCTTGAACAAGTCCGGAATAACTAAAACGAGCGCAAGTGGGCTTAAGTAATCTTACTTAAGCCCACAAGTAAGATTACTTAAGCCCACTTGCGCTCGTCCGGATAAGCTATTTCGGACCTGTTCAAGGCCTTTTATCTGAGTTGCGGACCTGTTCAAGGCCTATTATCTAAAAGCAATTAATCAAATAAAACTTGATTTGTGAAACGCTTCATATACACGGCCGCACATCAGACTACCTCACTTTGACCTTGAGACCGCCTGTATTCCCTACGAAATAAAAGCTGTTTTCGTAGTTCACATGGGTAACCTGACGTGCTGCCGACCGTATCTACATAAATACTTTCGTACATCATGACCAGATAGATATAGAAATTAAAGAGTCATGTTCACTGCAGTTATAATTATACTTATACGGTGCTTTGCACGCCGAGCAAAAGAAGTATTCATTTAGTGCCCTAAAAAGAAGTATTCATTTAGTGCCCTAAATGAATACTTCTTTTGCTCATAAGCGGTCTGCACGAGCAGAACGTGCATAGGTGTTTTTTTCTATTGAGTGGCAGAATCGGAACGTTGCGTCCTCGGCGTGCGAACGAGATAACGCAACTCGCTCCCCGAAAAATCTGGTGATATCTGGATTTAACGGGTATAAGTTGAAGACTATAATCAAAAGGGCTGCCACAATAGACCAATCACAGGTCGAGCTGGCTTGTACTTGACCCAAATTTTAAATAATAAAAAAAATACACAGTGCTTCTGGTGTGATTGTGATTTGTCAATTTGAGATTACGCTTTAGTACATTTAACAGTATCGGCGTCCTGCCTCCTTACGCCATTTGGAAACCAGGCCTGTCTATTTTATAACCTCCACTTTACTTAAATTAACGAATATTTAAATAATTACTGTCAAAATTCTAAAACGCTTCTATTGAACACAAAGTACTTCAAAAAGTACACCCTGTATAGATATATTCTAAAATATATCTGCAAACCTTCACCGTGTTTTTAACCTATTAGCTGAAACTATAATAGTATGTATTTATCTGTAATCGAACATTATCATATTGGTTACATTATCTGTACGAACATCTGTTTGTATGTACCTATGTCAGGTTCAAACAAAATGTGACCGTAATTGTCATGTTTTACTTAAACAGGAATTCAAATATTCATAGTCGAGTTAGCACAGGTATATCAATTCAGAAATTAGCCGTTCCCCGCGACTTCGTCCGTGCAAATAACAAGTTTTTCATACAACTTTCCAATCACTTTTTACCCTCTTAGGGTGACGCTCTTTTAGAGCGTCGGTGGCGCAGTGGCTAGCGGGCCGCGTCTCATGCGGGAGGTACCGGTTCGATCCTAAGTGCTGCCATATACCAATGACTTTTTCTGAGTTATGTACATTAGTTATTTCACTAACCGATGCTCTACGGTGAGGGAAAACATCGTAAGAAAACCTGCACATTCTGGCGACTGAATGTGTAATCATGATCCAAACTGGTCAGGTTCCCCAGTTAACAGGGTCACGGAGGTCAGATGGCAGTCAATCCACTGTAATTACCTGATCTGCCACATCCTGGATCATAGTTCAAAACGGACCCTGAGCCCTGGGCGAGTTCACAACCGGGATAACGCTAGGACGACGATGATTTATGCATCTGGACCCACATGTTTCAACACTTCTGGGATATAAACTAGGTATCCTATCTCCTTCCTGCGACTCTATCTCTAAACACACCAATTACCTACTAGCCCCAAACTAAGCGTGATCTTGTGCTATGGCGACTAGGATAACGGATAGACATACTTATATACATCTATGGCTTAAGTACGAATGCATGTGCTCATAACACAGACATTTGCTGTATACCAAATTTCATATAATTATCATTTCAGCGGTTTAGGCGTCAGAAGATATGACTGGTAGGGAATGCCACTTGGCATTAAGTCCGCCTCTTGTGCAAAATTTTTGGTTGTGCAATAAAACAAAAAGGTTACAGACAGACAGACACACTTTCGCTTATAATTATTAGTGTGGATTAAGGCACTTGTCGATTCAGCCGATTCAGTCGGACAGGTCTCAATAAAATACCATGCTTGCGTTAAACTCCAGAGCCAATATTAAAATGTAGCATTTTACTCGGTTTTATATCTGAATAATTTTCCAGGTACCGATTGGGGTTCATTTAACTGTACTCGTTGACCCGGACTGAGTACGGCCCTGGATGGCGGCCAATAAGTGTGGATTAATTAAAAACCGGGCAAGTGCGAGTTGGACTCGCGCCCAGAGGGTTCCGTACCAACTTTAAAATTATTACCTAGTTTATCTTCCACTCCACTTATTTACACCTAGCTAAAATACCACTATAATTTTTCCGCAGCAAAAAAATACATTTTATTAGTGTTTGTATGAATGATAACTTCTTACTTATTTGCAGTTGTTTTAAAATGTGTTATATCTCAAAAACTAACAACTTTATCTTGGTCAAACCAATTTTTGTTGAAAGTATTGATTAAGATCTGCAGAATGTATTTTTTCACAATTTTCACTCTATTCTTTAAAAAGTAAGAGAGGCGGTGGTGTCAAATAGGTCTGAGATACTTTGGTTTTAGTTCTATGTAAGTATTGGGAACCCTTTACTTAACTTTTACGTAAAGCAGTTCACAGACTACCTATAATTATATCTACTTACCAAGTCTCAACTGTGTAATCCTAATAGTTTCAGAATAAAGTGGCTGCAAAATACGGACGGACAAACGGACAGACCTTCAGACATAACAAATCTATAAGTGTTCCATTATTTGCCATTTGGCTACGGAATCCTAGAAATAATCCCTAAAAGTGCACGAATGTTTTTTGGCCGAAGTATTTTTGTAACTGAACTCTGCAGACTCCGAATTTGGGCTTAGTAAAAAGACCTAAATGTATTAAAAACGTTCAGTAACCTAGGCCACAAATTGATTCCAAGCTTTCATAATTTTAAAGGACACCTTTGATACGAAAACCTTGCAAGAAACGTATAAGAATTGGCAACCAAATTCATTTAAGGTATTTAATCTTAGATTAAATAGAATTCATCAGCTCCAATTACTTAAAAAATTCAAGCGAACTCAAACCCAATCTACTTAACCAAGAAAAAAGGATCAGCTGATGGTTCAAATCCATTGACCTACAATACCCTTTTAATTACAGCTTCGTTTATTTAGCAAAAAGAGACCACGCACGGCCATTGTCTTGGCATGATTTGCAGAATTCATTCCACCAATGACGGCTCACTTTAGCACAATGGGTGATCCTTTTAAAACCTTCCACTCTAATGACTGAAAAGTTACCCGATAGGCAAAAAATTGGAAACTTGGAATGGGCGGGATCGGATAAAGTAATTTGGTAGAGCGAATGTAGACACGATGAAAGGAAAAAGTTTGGTAGGCCCGATCTGAATAATAATATGTACGTGATACGTATTTGTGGCGGGTATAAAGGTCTGTGCCCACGGCACCGTACGATACCATGGCCGTGCTATGAACGTATCAGGCGAGAAAACCAAATACACATGTCAACAGGCATACCGCCTTACTCAAATGGTTTCAAATTGCAATAGTTTTGGCTTTTAAGAAAGCAATAATAGTTTTTTTTTATTCAAAATAATGAGACTTTGGATTTGCAATCTTAATCGCGATAGCTTTCAATAGACGGTGATAGTTTTGTAGGTCAATTGAATTATACGACCATTAACCCCTTGTGGATCTAAGACCGCCGGCGATCTCATAACAATTGATTTTCTATTGTGTCTGGAAACATGATCTCTCAATGGTTAAAGTTCAAAGTGTACTTTTAAGGTTAAAGAGGGCGGTTAAGGCAGGCGTTTAAACTTTATCCAATCAGTCACCACTTTAACAGTGTAAATAATTCCATGGACCCCTGTCAAACAATAGTGTAGGAAAAGAAAACAAGACTTATTTATATTAAAAAAATACTTTCTAATGATAGTTTTATTACACTTACTACTGCTGCTGCTGTTTGGCCTCAATAAGAACGCTAAATTATGGGATTGTCTTCTACAAGGCAAGGCGCATCACAGCGACGTTCGATTGGCCTGTGACTGGACCCCTAATACACATGTTGAGGCTTCAGTGTGTGTAGGGCTCGTCTGTGCGGTGGTGGTAAATGAGAAGTCTTCATGTTGGGGATAAATAATTTACTGGTGCATTTTATAAAACAGTCATCTTTATAATACCATTAAAAAATATCTTAATATCTATCCCCTCACACTGTTTGGGTGCAAAAATATAGCCACCAACTGGCTGAAAACCAAAAACTATGATGAAATTGAGACTCTGACCAAAATATCCTCTTAATATTATCCTGGTCCAATAGGTAAGGTATAATATAATTTTCCAAGTTAGTGATAGGTTTCCTCCAAGGCATCTACTGATTCCAAGATACTTATGTCGTAGGGCTAACTTAACTTAACATAACTTAACCAACCTATGATAAAAATGTATCTATACTCTCACTCTCTTTCACATATTTCCACGTATACGCATACCCACACATACACACACACACACACACACACAAACACACATGTACGCGCGCACACACTTGTGCAGAAAAACAGTGCATATACACTGCAAAAATTTTATAATATAAAAATTAAAGAAATAAGTAATAAAAACTAAGTAATAAGTAAAATACATAAATTTATGTTACTTTGTATCAACTTAAAATGATGACATAATGCTAGTGCTACTACAATCTAATTTATACTGCCGTAAATTCTTGTTATGGAAGAGAAGATCCTCCTAACACAAGCATTTATATTGCTTAAAAGGAGTTTCTAAACCTTATGATGTATGTATTCTAAGTTGATGAAATAAACAATTTTTTTTTTGGTGCACCAAATATATATAATAATAACAATGGATGTGAGTGGTCGGGAAGCGCGGCGGGTGACGACTGCCTGATTTACATCGCGAGTCCCGAAACTGCTCACGATGCAAAAACGCAACGTCGTCGAGCCGCTACACACATGCTACGGACCACTAAGAGATCCGGGGACTCCACTTTAAGAAACCCTGGTCTAGAGGGTATCGCTAACCGTGTCGTGTCCGTTCCGTCAAGGTCGAACACCGCGCATATACACTTTGAAGTTTCACTTCTTTGTTTTTGGTCAAAATCAATTGATCTTGACATGTGTATTTTATTGACTGCTTCGTTGGTCTAGTTGTCAGCACGCTGTACTATCCACAAAGTCCCAGGTTCGAATCCAGGGTCAGGCCGGAAATGTTGGGTTTTTCTGTCTTGAAATAACTTAGAGACAGCTCCGGAGTCAGGAAGTTGGTGGTGTTAACACCCGGTCATGTCGAACTGCCATCTCACCGAATTATGAGAGTAAAGGAACAGAGAGTGCAACTGTGTATTGCGCACACTTGTGCACTATAATATAGGATATCCCGCGCAGACGGCTCATCTCCGTTGAGATTGGCCACTGTAGTCAAAATTCAGCTAAGAGGACAACATTTTAATTCCGTGATACAGTCATGGTATAGTACGGTCATGTGGGCACAGACTTAAGGGCCGTTGGGCGCACACGTTGTATTTAGCAACTGTCGTTACGGTGGTGTCGAGCTCGCAAATGTGTACGATTGCTACAGGGTCAGGAAATGAGGTCAATTGGAATTTATTTTATTAGTAAACTTTTTTAGGTGTAATTAAGCTTATGTTTTATGGCGACAGGTGCTTTGATTTGCGTAAACTATGTCCTTCAAATTCTTAGGCTAATAAATAGATAACCAAATCTATGGCGTATCAGAACCATAAGTTCTATTCTGCGATCTAAACTAAAAATAGTTTCCTATGGAATGCTTGACTTCCACTCATTAATGACGCCAAGCATTTTTACTTTACATAAACTCGAACTAACAGCTGCCAGTTTTTTTTTCAAATCCACCTTTGACTAGATTCGGCGGACTTGCGTTTCACAACAACAGTCAATAACAACAGTGAGAGAATAACAATATCAACAACAGCTTTTATGCAACTAACCGTTAAAATGCGTCGTACAAATAATTTTTCTAAACGGATTTCTCTAGCTTTTTCCACCATCCAAATTTAAATAACTAATGAGGAAAAACACGAAACACGAGTTTTTAGGCTTTTTTTTTCACTGTCTATATCATCGTGTAAAGTATCGTTGAGTAGGTCTTTTAAAATGACTTAGGGGTTTCTAAAACAATTTTTCGATTTATTGCTCTATTTACGAAATATTCCTCCCCCCCCTCTTAAAGCTCAACTGCTGGTCTGAAAATATTTATCATTTCATAAACTTTAAAGAAAAACTTTAGCGGTTATAAAAATAAAAATGGGTATTCGATATTATTGCAATTGAAAAAATTACCACCAGAGGCGGGAATCGAACCCGCGTTCCATTTCAAGTGCAATAATATCTAATATTTAGAATTGCAAAAGTGAATGCTTATCATTAATACAATAATTTATGATAAAAATAGGTTCTATAAACGATACCCTGACGCCTAGAAAAAAAAAATGGTGGTGGTTAAAAACATACTGTATGCCAAATTTTGCGTGCACCTCAATCATTTTTATATTCAGTTACCAGCAACATTGGGCAACTCCGCAAAGTTGGCCAGTAAAACAAATAAAACAGTCGTACAAGCCGCTGTTATGACTGGCAACTTTTTAGACGATCGTTCATCGTAACTTATGTGTTGCCATTGGGAGTTGTGTGCGCTTACTCTTATAAAGTTATTTATTTACTTCGAAAGTTGTGTTTAGTATTCTCCGATGGAAATGAACGAGGTGTTTGATCATTGTTTTGTAACTGGCCGGTAAAGTAAAAAAAGTTTGCTTAACGTATACCTACATCCCAATACAAACAAAGGCTTCCTACCATACTTCGACAATGGTCTCTGAGGAGGTATGAGCCATACTCCACCATGCTGGTTTAGCGCAGGTTGGTGGAGAGTGTCTGTAAGGCAAACCACCTTAATGTCGGATGTCATCAAGCCGATCTATGGCCTCGACTAGGCTAAGTGACTGATACCAACCGATAATTAGTCGAGAAAAACAGCTTAACATGCCTTCGGAAGCACGGATGTTATGCTTTTGATATGTGTCACTTAATGATTGAAATGGTCATGCACACAACCAAACACGACCGCTTTGGTATACTAAAGTACCAAAAGACAGTCGCCACTTGTCCACAAGCACCACAGTTTTTTTTACTATTTATTATTTCTGTACAAACCTTCCTTGGACTTCAACAAATATATGAAAAAGAAAAGCCGAATTGGTTCAGCCGTTCTTGGGTTTTGCATTTAAAAACACATTTAGGCTGTTTGCACAGTGCAACTTGCACAACCTTTATTTCAACCGTAACTATAAAAATAACCCGTGAAATCGTATAGAGTTTTGAAGTATGTAATGGTTAAAATTAAAGTAAGATTGTACAAACCAGCCTTAGCGAAGCATTTTTAATCAATATGTTATTAAAGGGATACTTCCGCAGGCCATATATGGAACCTACATTAACAAATGATGTTATGAGTAAAAATTTCCTTACCCAATTAGCATACAGCACGTTTCTCACAGCTGTCTGTAAAATTTGCTGACGACGACTGCAACATTTTTCACGATGCTAATTTGTCGTCACACTACAAAGTTGTGTACGCCACGAGACGTCCCGGCGCGCATACACTTTGTCCAGGAAAGCAATAAGCACATAACAGAGGGATAAGGTTAGAAAGGCCATCATACTCCGTTTATCGAAATGTGTATTCCGCAAATGTGCTATGAGGGGGGCGCGGGAGGTCTTCACTACACTGGCCAAAGCGTAATCTCAGTGATCGGCGCTTTGTTCGTGCATTTATTTTTAATTTATTAATAGACATTAGACATTTGAATTCACCCTGATGGTAAGAGACGATGCGGCCACGGATGGATTATGTCTGGCTAGTAATAGCCTATTCACTCTTTTCTTAAAAGTATTCAGATCATAGTGCTAAGGGAACACTTTGGAATATCAGATTTAATTATGACTGCAGCGGCGTCGTGCCTACCGCGCTGACATTAACTACCCTTCCATCCTTCTATCCCTAGTCCGTGACGATAAGCTCGCAAGTTAGAAACGAAATGCGATGTGCGTGGGAAAAAATACGCAACAAATCTGGTATTTTGATGATCTAAGAATATAATAATAATGTCCTCCTAGCCGAATTTCGATTATAGTGGCCAATCTCAACAGAGATTAGCCGGCTGCGCGGGAGATATTATAGTGCACAAGTGTGTGTGCAATACACAGGTACACTCTCTGTTCCTTTGCTCTCTTAATTCGGTGAGACGGCAGTCCGACATGACCGTAGAGAGATCAGGCGCAGGACAAACAGCTTAACGTGCTTTCCGAGGCACGGGGGTGTTAACACCACCAACTTCCTGACTCCGGAGCTGTGTGTGAGTTATTTCAAGACAGAAAAACCCAACACTTTCGGCCCGACCCGGGCTTCGAACCCGGGACTTCGTAGATAGTGCCCAGCATGCTGACCACTAGACCTAAGAACATACCGCGTTACTGGTAAATGGGCTGGTAGGAACTATAGTTATCACGTAGTATAGTTATCACGTAGGTATAATGTTTGTATAGTATAGGTATGATGTATGTCACAGACCTTAAACATTTTTTTTTTCTATTTTATTACAGTCGGCAGCACGTCAGGTTATATCGTTTACTACGAAAACAGCTTTTAAACATCTTTTGTAGGGAATAGAGGCGGTCTCAAGGTCAAAGAACGGTAGTCTGAACGACCGTGTGTACATCACTATGTCCGTGTCTTTTAACGGTGCATAAAAAGTAATTGACCCGTCACCCCTGCAGACCGTCACTCGTGTACCACTGCACGCCAGTATGCGAAGCGCGTCGACCCTAACTATAAGCCGTAGCGATACGAATCTGCCTAACAAATGAACCTCGGTACGGGTCGACTTTGAACCTAAAAATCAAAAGTCGTAATAATAGCTAGTTAGAAAGACAAAGGTTTTAGCTTTCAAGGTGAACAACCTTTTATGCACGCGTATGTGGCACGTACATGTTACATTTTGAGAGATATAGTTGATGCAACCGAGTGAAAACTGTGTTTTTATAAAAGTTCCGAAAATGGTTTACCCACATCCTATTTAGTCACAACATTTTTCATGTCTCAAATTAAAAACTTGCGGCAAACATTTTTGGAGATTAAAACAGTAATTACTCGGGTGCTTTATTTATTAAGCGGTGCCGCTTTACATTTTGTAATGGCTATTGAAATAGCCGGAGGAGAGTTTAGTTTAATATACGAGTTTATACGGCTGAAATACACTTAGTAGGATTTTGTATTAACCTACTTCATTTGACTACTTTTTAGTATTCCGGGTAGAAACGAGAATCCTATTAAGACTGAGTTGTCTGTTTGTCACCAGGCTGTATATCATAAACCGTGATAGCTAGACAGTTGATTTTTTCCAAATGATGTAGGTATTTCTGTTGCCGCTACAACAAATACTAAAAACCGGCCAAGTGCGAGACGGACTCGCCCACGAAGGATTCCGTACCATTAACTTACAACATTAGACGGTATAGGCAAAAAACACGTTTGTATGGGAGGCCCCCCTTATATTAATATTATTAAAATATTAATATAAATATTAACAATGATATTATTATAATATTATTATTTCAATTTGATTATTTATTTTTAAAGTGAATATATAATATATTATTTTGTGAATATTTCAAGCGACTACCTGTAAGCAAATATTTCTAATATTTTCTGGAGAATGTTAGTAAAGCCATGCACTCAAACCATTAGGTACAATCTCTCTGATAAGGGCGTTACCGTCCTTAAATAATGGTAAAAGGGCCAAAGGGCCCGATACCAATATATCACTTAGGGAAAGCCTTCCCCATGGACAATAAATTGCGAAACTTAACAGTTGCAGGTGTTGTTGAATGCGGATTCCCAAGTTTAAATAAATGTTGACATGGTGTGATGGAATAAGCTGATAGGTTTTCCATAATAAGTTAACTGTATCGCAAGAATTTTGAGCTGTCGTCAAAATAAAACCCTTCAACGTTTCGTGGAACGAACTAAAAGAAAAAACTATATTTCCATCTTTCATACCGCAAAAAGTATCTTTAGAAAGAAAATACTGGGAATCATTGAAGAAAATGAGCGCTAGCAACCACACACTCACACACAACCCACACACACGCTTTCTCACCACACGCAACTGCACATACACACACTTTGTATCTGTTGACTGTTAATTTTAAGCAAATAAAGAATTTTGAGCTGTCGTCAAAATATAACCCTTCAACGTTTCGTGGAACGAACTAAAAGAAAAAACTATATTTCCATCTTTCATACCGCAAAAAGTGTCTTTAGAAAGAAAATACTGGGAATCATTGAAGAAAATGAGCGCTAGCAACCATACACACACACACACAACCCACACACACGCTTTCTCACCACACGCAACTGCACATACACACACTTTGTATCTGTTGACTGTTAATTTTAAGCAAATAAAGAATTTTGAGCTGTCGTCAAAATATAACCCTTCAACGTTTCGTGGAACGAACTAAAAGAAAAAACTATATTTCCATCTTTCATACCGCAAAAAGTGTCTTTAGAAAGAAAATACTGGGAATCATTGAAGAAAATGATCGCTAGCAACCACACACACACACACACACAACCCACACACACGCTATCTCACCACACGCAACTGCACATACACACACTTTGTGTTTGTTGACTGTTAATTTTAAGCAAATAAAATGTAAATCCGTTACATTCTGTCAAGTTAAGAGCTGTGGATTTTGTATGATTGTATATAAGTAAATAAAATAAAACCACATAAATGGTAAAACTCTCATGTGAAAAAGCCATGCAATAGAAAATAATTTGACGAACCTGTAGTAAATAGATTAATCTTTAATTAAGGGACAACCCTGTATATTACACTCGCTGCGTGATTTAAAAGGGAATGCGTGACATACCCAGTGATTCAGTAGCTAAGTGGATCCGCGTTCAGACTCTCGAGGTCATTGACCCTTCATCTGACGTGACATGACGCCCTGAATTGCCAAACGAAGTGTGCATGGAGCATCATCGACCCAAACGGACTGTCTGTCAATTTACAGTGGTAGAACGACGCTGAAGAGTTTTGGACCTTACTCATTAAATTAATAATAAATTGTTTCTACACAAACACACCAATTAACTAGCCCCAAACTAAGCAAGAGCTTGTGCTATGGTGACTAGGATAACGGATTAGACATACTTATATACATTTATAAACATCCATGACTTAGGTACAAAATGCTTGTGCTCATCACACAAACATTTGCCCATTGCGGAATTCGAACCCGCAACCGCCTGGTTTAGAAGTCCGGGGCTCGAACCACTACACCAAGACGATCATTCGGTTTTGACTTTGATTGATCGATTGTATGTTGTAGAGAATTGAATCGGTTGGTATTTTGTTGTTTTGGTGCCTTTATGCACGTTTTATCTCCTTCCGTGCGCCATATCGTAAGCGATTCTCTTTTGTTTATTTCTTTACTTTGGCTAGGCATTTCTAACATAATGCAATCTAAAATCGTTGTTCATAATTGTTGAAATTTCAATTAAGTGTTCTAGCCATAGGTAAGTTATTGTAATGATGCTCTACCTAGATTGAGACAAAAATGCATAGGATTTCAATTATAATCAATAAGTCTTTTATCTTACATTGATTGTTGTTATTATTGCATCAAAACTCCCTCATCCTGTAAATGAGAAAGTTCCTTTACCTAAAGGATGTCTGAAAGAGATCGCTTTTGCGACACGACCGTCTACCTTGTACATCTTTCTGTATAATTTGCTGTTTTTCTGTCATGGTGTGTAATAAAGAGTTTATCTATCTATATCTGTCGTTAATTCACAAATAAGTTTAAAACTACATTACAATTTAAGTTTTTTAAATGTGGCCCTGTATACTCCTCTACAGCGTAGGACAAAGGTACCTGCTTAGTATTCAGGCCTGGCCAAATGTAGGTCGGAACAAATAAAAGAAGCATGTAATGTGATTTAGCTTTGGCCTATCAAGGCGATCGCACCCGACGATAAATAATACCGGATCTTACCGCTGGAAATGGCCGAAATAAATACGTAGGCTTTATGAGCAATCATATTTTTTATTTCCCTAAAATGGCTACTAGGGCGATTTGTTTCGGCGATCAGAGCGTTTGGTTACTTGCATTAGATGCATATCGTGGCGAAATACTTGCTGTTGGCATTAAAAGACCTGTGTTGAAGTTTTCAATTTATTATTAAATGAGATAAATTGTTTTGAGTTCAGCTTTGGTTCCAATTAATCAAATATTTGGTGCAGATAAAATATTTTTTTCTCATCTAAAACAACAGTAGTAATTAAGTTTTATTTTTTTATATTAAAATAGAACTAATTTCTTATAACAAAGATACAAAAACAACATAAGTAATTAGAGCTTCTTAGAAAACATTCATGATTATATAATTATTAATTAAACTGGATTGGTTATTGCTTCGCCCCAATTAGATTTGACGTCAATAACTAATTTGTAACATAGTATACGAGAACTCAGAAAGTTATATAAGTTTAAGATTGCAAAAATTTACTATACACTTTTTGATACCTACCTTTTTAAAGTATTAGTCATATTCAATTGAGTGATACTTGGAACTTTAAATAGCTTGCGTAAAGTACATCCAATAATAATCAAAAACTTGAAGCACAGATCAATGATGTATATCGTTGATCAGTGCTTAGAATCAGGTAGGATCGTATATCTATTCAAAGTACGTTGACATGAGTCAGAGAGCGCATAAAGAAAAAACCAGCCAAGATTATTAGTAGTACCATCCACACATATTTATTTTGCGTTCTGTTTTTGATGAAAATATTGAAATCTCAAAGTTAAATGAAATGATTGAAGATATTGAGGACTAGAATCACCATCATTTTTGATTAAGTAGGTTTTAAGTTAATTTATTTTATTTTTTATTTCATGCATGTCTTTGTATTTATTTTCTTTTATTGAATAAATTTGCTACCTCTCGATTTGTAAGCTGATAATAAGTTAATTAAATCCATCCATCTAAAAGCGTTGTTCGTCTAAAAGTTTTGTTTTTCTACGCTGATTGTAAGGAGAGTTACTGTATTTATATTTATTGTAACACATAAACAATATCTCGAATCACACATTAATGTCGACAGCATAAATTTCATCGAAGCGACGGGAAAAATGTTTTTTTTAAATTTTGCTTTCGAAATTACAGATTTTATCGAGCTGCGAGAATCATCACAATTCAGCTCAAGCAGTTTTTATTGTAAGGTCGTAGAATAGAAAAGTAAATTCACGTACGTTTTTGCATATCTACCATACCTATCTTATATTTTATAATTCAGAAACTGTTATTTTGTATTACTTCTGAGCTGTTTATTTTTATTTTTATATTTTTATAGATAGTGTGCCAGACTCCTCAAGTCTGTACTCACTACTTGTTAAAATTTAATAACTTAGTGATTAAATATACAGAATAGATACTAATTACGGGAAGCAGCGAGTTATTCCCAACAGTGTCTTTCGACTACTTATCGGGAAAACTCGGCAAAACACTGTTATGTATATTTTCGAAATAAAGAAATTTATTATTATTATTATTAGAAACTCAAATGCTCTATAGCAAGAGTTTCTGAATAGTAAGCTAACAATCAAATTAGGAGAGTCTATTTCTAGTCCCAGGTTCGATTCTATACCAAATAATGTAGTTTGGGACATACAATATATGATGAGAATATTAACTACTCATTGCTAGTTTGATGAGTTTTTTGCTCTTGTTTATTTTTTTAGATTAAAATATAACAAATAATATTAGATTTCTTAAACTGCCGCACTTTTCTCGTGCCACCTTTCATTTACTCTAAAAAAATAACAATAGCTGCAGTCTTGAAAAAATAACAAGCCAATAGAACTCCTAACCACAATTCGTACGAAATCCCAAGTTGCCTCTGCAAAGGTAGGCGTAGTAATGCGATACCTAACGTAAAAACTTTTTTAATCTCATTTATATTCATGGGTCTGTATGAGGGCATTCATGAATATAATACGCCTAATTCACGTGAAGCACAAAGGAACAAAATTTATGGCCAGATCATTTTAGTGGAGACACTCTATCGGGTCACTCAAGTGGGTAAAGCATTGGTACAGGGAGTGGCATTTTTGTGAATATTTATTCTGTGATATTACAAGAAAATCTTGAGAAAAAGCTGCTTTATAACCACTTTGGCGGGACAGTGACCGAATAAAAGAAAATAGAAATCTATACTAATATTTTTATAAAAAGAATAGATTTGATTGTTTGTTTGTTTGTTTGTATTGAATAGGCTCTGAAACTACTGGACCGATTCAAAAAAAAGTAGGGAAGTACATAGGCTACTTTTTGTCGTGATATAAAATCATCAGGAAGGTGAAATGAGGGATGAAAGTTTGTATGAAAAATTCGAATTTTGCGGGCGAACTGCTAAAGCAACTATTTTTAGTACCTTTTTTTGCATAGGCATTTGGTATAGGTTACTGGGTACCTTGGACTTAATATACATAAACAACCTACAAAATATCTAATAATAACAAGGCATCAGAGTAAACTCTGCCATTTTTGTAGTTCCCGGTATTGTTAAAGAGTAGGTAAATATATAAAATAAGGTGTAGGTACAGCAAAAGTACTGCAAGTCTATTTGCAATTGATATATAAATAATAAAATACATATTTTTCTCACCACAACCTTATAGAGTAAACCTTAAATTCTATGTCTAGTATCGTACCTAGTATGTTCAATAGGTACAGACTCATAAGCAACACGTAAAAAGGGGGATCTTATGATAGTACGGTGATTTACGGAGATAATTAATTAACCTCTCAAGGCCGGAATCAAGAATATATTAAATTATAAATTTAAAATTATATAATTATAAATGTCTTCTTTTGTTTTAAAAGTGGTGAAGGGTAACTTTGCCGTCGAATGATTAGATATTGCTCTGGAAAAAATCCAGGAATTTCATCGAAACTGTTAAATTGCCAAATTCTATATTGGCAGTGCCCAGCATTTGCAGATAAGGATAATTTGGTTGCAAGATTGAAACGCAACATAATGCACAATGAAAAACAGCAAAATACTTTGATATTCAGCCCCAAATGCTGGCATGTTTTAGTAATCGGTTAAAAACCTAAAACTGTATAGAGGAAAAAATTATATAACTGACATTGACCGACATTTTATTTGGTGCATTATGTCGGACTGACATTTAAACAATGTATGATCCGGTCAACATTCATATAAAACATATACTTCAGGTTTGACTGACACGTCAAAGTTCACGTCGTTCGTTTTGTTTTTGCATCCTTGAAAACGATTAGTTGTTAATAATTTGTACATTCTGAAAATATTTTAAATTAATATACCCTGCTTTTACTCTTGGTTCCGAAGATCAGGTTGCGGAAATAGGTAGACGCATTGGACAAGCTTGGGCAGCATTCGGCGCAAACAACCATGTTCTGCGCTGTAAGAAAATTTCTCAACACCTGAAGACCAAGGTGTTTATTCAGTGTGTCCTGTCTATCTACATACCCCGTTTTTAAAATTATCATGAAATCATACAAAAGCCGGCCAATAAAGTGATATTTATATTTCATGTGTCTCTTTTAGTACGGTGTCTCTATCTATTGGGTCGATTTATGCCAATCTTCTTTTAACGACGACCGTCTTGGTTAGTGGTTCGCACTTCGGACTACAAAACCAGAGGTTGCAGTTTTGAATCCCGCAAGGGGCGAATGTACGTGTGATGAGCACGAGCATTTGTACCTGAGTCATGGATGTTTATAAAATATATAAGTATGTCTATCTATCCGTTTTTCTAATCGTCATAGAACAAGCTCACCCTTAGTTTGGGGCTAGGTATTTTGTTTTTGATGAAAAAAAAACCAACGGGCACATGGGCGGCTGGAAAGTTACATGTTCGAGTGATAAATAGACTGCAATAAATTCCTCCGGACCAATAAACCCGTGGAAAAAGTCGTCAGGGCCCACAAACCAATATGGTCATTTATTTGTGTCCTTCTAAATTTTACTTAGAAAGTTTGCCTTTATAGTCCAGTGCGTAAGTAATGATTTTAATTGGTGCTTTGATATATAAATAATTGTATACACGAACTATTTGCCAATCGTCAAAAAAATTTACGCGGCGAAAATGCCCTCTTAAAGTTATTCAAAATATCCTTCGATGAATCAATAAATTTATTAAACATGCCATGACTTATAACCATAATAATAATAAAAGTTCAATGATAGAAAAACATTGTTTTTTTATTTTATTTATTCAATATTTTATGTAAGGCAGCTAATTTAATGCACATTTTTAAGGTTTTAACATTAATGTTAAAACCTTAAAAATGTGGTTAAATTATAATTATAAGGTATTACAAACCTTAAGGTTTGTAATACCTTCCTCCAATCAATGTCAATTTTTTATTAGTTCCGTGTTCAATTTAATTTTAAAGTTGTATAGGAACCTCTAAAAATACCCGCGCTATATCGAACTTAACTATTGTGATGATACCTTAGGTTCCTTAAAGGTTCCGTTCCAATACATTCCCAGTTTACGGAATTCGAAGCTTGTTTCGGGAAGCAAGCGAACTATGCGCATTATGCTCAAAGAAACGAAACATCCTATTACAGAGAACCTTTTATCGTACGAAAAACTAGAATTATTAACATGTCGGAGCGTGCGAGGATAAAAATTAAGAAAACCCACTAATAATGACGGTTTACATTATTTACTCAATCCTTTTTTAATATTTTTAAACAGTCTTGTTCTTTCTTATTTATATAAGTTTAAATAAGACATCGAAAATTCGCACACGGATAGTATTTACCTACGGCCTTTTGAAAAATCATTAAAGTTGAATTTATTCTGTAAAGAATAATTACTTGGCCCACTGCTGTTGCAATACAGCTCGGGTAGATGTCGCTGCCGTCACAAAATGACGTAAGACAAAGAGACCAGGAATTTCACACGAGTGGCTGGACTGCACGGTAGCTCAGTTGATAAGAGCGTTGGCCCGGTTAGCCAAAAAAATCAGCTTTCTTTAATTGACTACGGAAATCTTTTAATCTACCATAATATGGGATGCTAGGTACTTTTAAAATACAAAGTATAACGTCTTGCATTCCCACGGAAATTGCAGATCCCATTCCATTAACTTCTGCTAATTGGTCGCGTCTGGGTCTTTTCTACAGTAAAAGAATATGACAATACTTGAGGTAATCTTACAAATGCTGTGGCCGCGAACGTAGTAAAAATAGAAAAGTAAAGTGTATACGTACTTAACTTTAAACATAATAAAGCTGTATTTTAATGATAAGACCGCCTAATTTGTACATCTTTCTGTCGCGGGGTTTTACTAGTGTACAATAAATTACTTTCTCTTGAATTGGAACTGACTTGACGCGATATATATGTTCGCAGGGATATTATAAAATCCGTTATATTATAATTTCACTAGTGACATTATAATTACACTGATTTATTGTCAATCGTTTGCATTACTAACAATTTAACTGGCCAGTTTCAGTGCCATTATAATTTCACTAGACCGATACAGTGACATTGTAAGGCAGTGATATTTTAACAATAACACTGGTTTAAGAAAGCCGTTAGATTATCAAAGTGATCGCTGATTGGTCTATTTTCTTTACCAACTGAACTACAAGTATTGAACACTTCCAAATGCTCACGATCACTCATTTTTAAGATATTGACTAGAATGATCAACTACATGCCTTATAAAAACACCAAAAATATGTAATGAACTGATATTTAAAAAGGCACGCTCCAATGTTTATAAATGTGTTTTGCGACTGATTAACTCAATTGACCAATCAGAACACGCGGGGCTCCCACCACAAACTCAACTCACAATAAACCTAGATTTATTATAATATCACTATTGCAGCCCAGTGAAATTACAATATCACTGAAAAGAGCCCCTTAAATTATACGAACCAGTCGTCATTGACAATAATCAGTGTAATTATAATTTCACTAGTGAAATTATAATATCACGTCTTTGACAAAATTCCTGCGACATATACATATATTTGAAACACACAAGGGTAGTAACTTTTAATATTTTTAGGGTTAAGTAGATTGTAGCACTTATTCGGCGATTGAAATAAAAACTACCTATTCTGTTATAATAAAAGACTGTATTTTTGGTGTGAAAGAGTGCACTTTTCGCCAACAAACTGTGCTGCAGCAGTTTTACCTACTATCTAACTGTCGTACAAAGAATCGTCAGTGAAATTTAATCTGAAGTTAAGTGTCGTTCTGTCTCTTTCTTTGTCAGTGTAATAAAAAAGGACGGCCTGAGACTTAATAAGGGATTAACTTTAATTGACGTCTCGGAGTGCGGCAGTAAGTGAGTTATAAAAGCTGTCTCTTATATTTTTACTATGCCGAAGCCATACTTTTGAAGATGGTACCTCGTCGAGCTACGGCTTAGTACCGAGAAGAAAATGCAGCTTCATCTTAAAATAATAAGATATTTATGCTTCGTCATACACAAATTGATTTTAAGTATAAACAAGATGTTTTGTTAGCTATGATTATAAAGCAGCTATTGGGAAATGTTTTCTGTGCACAAGAAAACAGCTTTTCATATTTATAAGTAGTTATTTAAGAGTTAGGTGGCTCTATTAAGAGGGGGTCTATTCTTAGAGGAAAAAAAATATGTCGTTTATTTTTTATATTATCGCTTAGAGGTGAAACAAATTAAAAATACAAAAAAAAAACTGTTAAAGACAGTTTTATTTTTTACCAAAATGATGTAGGAAGGTTGGCTTTCCTTTGCGTTATTCTCATAATCAACAAGCAAATAGGTTTACTTTGGGAGAAGAAAAAAAAACAAAGAAAACAAGAATTTTACATCAAAAAAATGAATACCGGAAGCTGCCCATGTACGACGAAAAGTTGCCAATTTTATATAGATTTGTCCAAGATATTATTTATTGGATTATTCCCTTAACTATTAATTTTATAGGCATTTAAAACAATGACGTTGTTTTGAGACACGATTTATTTTCACCTTTCGCCTATTTGTTGGCCATTCAAGCTTTAGTGTGGCCGCTGGTTTAGTAGTCAGTCAGTAATGAGTTCTATGTTCAAAAGGCATGGGGCTTTATTCCCCGACCGGACCAAAATTTACCACCAGCTCATCCACAGTTCAATACACTACGATACGATATGAAACGAGGTGCTACTCAGCCAGGATCAAAACCTGATCCGGTGAAACCGGCACACCGAGTAGCAAAATTTTTTGGGTACGACACGATCTGGGATGGGAAAGAAAGGCCCACTAGCCGTCGGCCGCAACCAACTAGATATGCATCTTAAGCTTGGTACAAGAATATAGATAGGTAAAAAGACGGTTATCAATCTACATAAAAAGTTTCAGACTTTCCCAGAATGCGCCCGTTGCTTTAGTACCATAACTATTTTTCATTACAGATTTCAATCTAGTTCCCAAAACAAATCCAACTCGAAATGAAATAAACGTAACTAAAACAGATACGCTACTCTGCTGTTAGACCGTGGCCTTAGTTTCGTATCGTGCTGTTTCTTTCTCTTATTGTATGGTGGTGGTATGAATGAGAGTCACAGCATGAGTTGACAGAAGACTCAAAACTCTCTATAGTAGGGTCAGATCGTAAGTGACCTCCTCCCATGTAAGTGACAATAGCACAGAGTAAAGTGCTTATAATGTTTCTCAGAATATTCCTTTTACCGATACATGGACGTTGTTGATGAGAAGTTCTGCTAATCATTCATGAAGCTCCACTTTAAATATATCTAGATGTTTGCTAAGCAACCACATTAAAGGAATCAAATCAAAACCCGCATTAAGTTTATGTAAGTTCCGGTGGCTAACTCTAGTCATCATCAGTTCTACTTGACTAAAAATGGTGTTTTCCGAGGGCAAATACACAAGTTCCTAGGAAAAGCACCAAAATTATTATGGCATTTCTAGCCAATGATGCTTGATGAGTTTCCTTGATTTTATATTGGAGATGATTGACTGGTTTCAGTGGTACCGCTTCAGAAAAGTTTCAAAAAAAAAAGTTGTTAAAATCGGTAGAGAAATGGCGTAACAAGTAATATAAAAAAAACAGTTAAATTGCTAACCTCAATTGTTAATATAAATATTGACAATGTCGTCAATAGTAGGCCCTCAGAACCTAATGGGCAGACGTGAACTGGCTCCTCGTCGTCAAAGGTTAAGCATATGCAAATACCTCTCCCTTATTCCGGCCTTCATTTGTCGTTTGATTGCGGTGAACGAAATGCGCCTCTTGTTTTGCAAATAAAGGAATTCCTAAGATCAAAACTGCTAAAGGAAATTCTAGATGGAAATTATTTTTAACCTATAAAATGCGAGCTAATGATGTGGTCGTTGAAACGCGCTGGCTGAAGAGCTGTGATGAGGAATCTTAAAGATTTCGGTTGTATTTTGAGGCTTTTCACTGAAAAAAAGGATCAACCAAACTAGTTTTGTTAGTTGAAGGTTTCGTTGTAGGGAAGTCAATTTTTTGAAATCACGTTGTCGAACTGGACTTGGAATGAAGGGAGGGAAGGTCGATGGATCGCCCCTCTCACAGATAATTTTGACTCCACACATTTGCTTAAAAATTGTTTCTGATTGAAGTTAAAAATATATAAAAAAAACAAGCACCTAACGGCACATGATCATCCGTCTATACTCATGAGGTACGATTGTCTTTTATTTTATGACTTTTAATTAAAATTGATATTTTTTTTCAACAACGTTAAATTATAGTTGACAGTTCGGATTCACCAGACACCTTTTACGAAAAGAAAATTAAAAGAAATTGTAAACTTATTCGCAATCTATACTAATATTATAAAGAGGAAATATTTGTTTGTTTGTTTATTTGCATCGAATAGGCTCCGAAACTACTAGACCGAATTATATGAAATTATTACTAGGAAGGACATAGGATACTTTTTGTCGCGGTATAAATTCATCAGGGGGGTGAAATGGGGGATGAAAATTTGTATGGAAAATCCGACTTTTGGTGCGGTGCGGGCGAAGTCGCGGGGAACTGCTAGTACCTAATAATTGTTCACAAATTATTGCAATGTCTGTCACTTCTTAGACACACGCTGTCACTTCTTACATATTGAAAATAAAATTAAAATGTGCAATAGTTACCTACCTAATTAGTTTATTCGTATACAGCCTTAAGATTATTTCTAGGTAGAATTTCAGCAAGAACAATCTACAAAAGCCACCGATATATATACTCCTAAAACGCAGTTTTGTAATCGCCGGGATGTCTCGCTCGGCGCTTTCCCGCCCTAGGGAGATTGCGGAAAAGTGCCATGATTATCCGAATGAAATTCCGTGTGATCTCTTCAATCAGGGTCTATAGATCCCCAGACACTGCTGAGAAGACCACCTGCGGCCCGGTTTCATTTACTTTATACCTACGTCCCTTAATAAAATACACACGACGATCAACTGCAAAAACAGTTTGAGGCGCGCGCAATTTTCGATGTAAGCGGGAACAAAGGCGCCCTTTGAAAAATGCTGCTCCATATTTCAGTGGAATTAGTTTTGGAAACGCCGAATGAAAAGAAGCAGGCATGGAATTTTTTCATTGGTCGCGATATAAATTTACAGGCAAATATTAAACAAGAAAACTGGGCGATAACTTTGAGCTTAATGAGAGTGCGCGAGTTAAGAGATTCTCGGAGTGTTTGCTTTGCCTCTTGTTTAGACTTTGATACTTTTATTTGCAAAAGGCAAATTTATAGGAATTTCATGTGTTCAGTATAACTAGATCAGGTTTTACGTACCTAGCTATCTAACTGCCGTACTCAGACACGTCAATTAAAGTTGATCCTACATTAAATCTCATGCCGTCCTTTTCCATTTCATTGACAAAGAAATAACAGAAGGAGACTTAATTATAGATTACATTAAATTGACGTCACTGAGTGCGGCAGTAAGACAGCCAAATATTTAATAAAGAACCATCATATAATAGTTAAGTGGACATTCAGTGTGAGTTAACTGAGCTGTTGATTTACACAATTTTTACTTAACAAAAGCGAACAAGCGCTTTTAAAGCGTCATAATATATTATATTACCGTGGTCCAAACTGAGCGTGGTGCAAAGAAAGTAAGTACTAGTTGCCCAGAAAGTGTTACATTTACAAAAAAGTTTTTGCGTCCCAACGGTATAATTTCAGCATAACGTCTTCCTTGGGCGCTCGTAGCATGTCGGCTATCTACTTTACATTTATTGCAAATTCTAGACTTGCAACCGTTCGGATCCCGTCTTACATCGTCAATGTAGCAGAGGATCAGGCCCTCGTAAAATACCGCTTCAAGTTTACGACTACGCACCTACATAAATAATAACGACACTATAAAAATGTTTACTGCGTACGGCGAGATTTTCATCATCAAATTGTGGGGAAAAATTCAAAAATTACAGATATTGCTCTTTAATGTCGCCGAGAGACCTGTTCGGAGTTATTTCGGAAGTTAAATAACTTAACATTTAATTAGTGAGATGGCGTCGTTATCTCGAGTTTGATTGTAAGGACCAGTGTTGACTCAAAACGTAATTTCAGACATGAATCGTGTATTTTTGTTTGCAAGTTTTTTTATTGGACACACCATAAAATAAGTAAGGAGAAGAAAGAAAGAAGACACTAAATTTTAAAATAAATGATTACAGGTCGGTAATGGCCTCATATGTCTGATGTGTACACTTGTGTGTTTTTGGTTTAACTAAGTATATTTACTTTTGGAGAAATTGCAGGATTTATAAAATTATTTTTATTAATAATAAACTTTATTTTTCTCAACACATACAAGACAATAGAATGAACATAGGGCTTAATACTAAGGGCCAGTGTATGTGTGAGACTGGTGCCTATGCTAGGTAAAATACCTGTGTTACAGGTCACCAGCCTCCCACTACTTCGAACAGCCGTAGGTTATTCAAAAGTAACTAAGTTTGAATGTTTGAATTAAAGTTACAAAGACTATAGTAGATAATGATGTAGTTGATGATAGACAATTAGACAATGAGTGTGGTGTGTGTATATGTGTGAGTGTGAGTGTGTTAGTGTGCATGCTTGCGTTGTTTATGTTATGATAGTAATGAATTCTTCAGTTCTCTCATAGTCCTGGTCTAAGAGCCACAGTACAATTTTTTTCTTACAGTTATATCTGGGTAAAGGGTATATGTTGAGGTTAGAGTTGAGCTTAGACTAAAGGTAGTCACCCAGAAAGCAATAGAACCTCCTGGCAAAAGCCGTCCTGAATGGTGGTAAATTGTTTATTGAATAACAACAACAAAATGTAATTGAATAATCCGTTAGGTCAGGGTCATGACCACCCAAGATAATATAATGGGTCCCATATTTCATATTTTGCAGAATAATATTACTAAAAGCTCTCAGCATTATCGTATAGCCTAGGGACTGTGTTTACCACCTGAGCTTAGAGCTCATAAAGATACTACCAAAAATGTCACTGAAGGTACAAAGAAGACTGGCATGAATTGACCTAATAGATAAAGAAACCGAACTAAGTGAGACATGTGAAATATACATATTACTTACTGGCGGGCTCTTGTATGATTTTATGGTACAGTTGGCTGCACGTCAGGTTATCAATGTGAAGTACGAAAACAACTTTTATTACGTGAGGAATAGAGGCGGTCTCAAGGTTTGACCTTGGGGTAGTCTGACAAGCGACTGTGTGTACCTCTTGTCAGTTGGTCGGCGAGCATACGATAACTTAAATTATGGTATCTTAATCCCACGTGCGTGATAAAATACTCACGACTCTAAAAACGCCCAAACCGACTAATGATTTTAGAATCAATGTAAAAAAAAAACCGGCCAAGTGCGAGTCGGACTCGCGCGCGAAGGGTTCCGTACCATTAACTTAAAACATTAGACAGTATAGGCAAAAAAAGTATATATTTTTATTTTATTTATAATTTCAAAAGTATTCATCACAGGATACCCGAAACCGTGTAAACGACTTTGGCGGGCTATATCTCGCAAATGGTAAAGCTGATAAAAAAGTGTTGTATGGAAACCCTACCTTATTTTCATAGTCCTTTTCAACGATACCCCACACAAGGGGGTGCACTCAAAAAAATAATTCACCCCCCCCCCCTTTACATGTATGGGGAGGTACCCTTAAAAAGGGTCAATTTAAATTTTTTGTATTTTAAAAAATGAGATCTATATGTGAAGTATCCTCGAACCCAGTTACATGCAAATCAGTCTATAAACGTAGAAGATATTCTGCTGTGACAGACTAGGACGGACGGAACGAACGGACTGAACGATCTTATAAGGGTTCCTTGTCGGACTACGGAACCCTAAAAACCGATAAAAAATCAATACATCTTAATATGTTTGCAGATTCTTCTTGACTGTTAAAATTTTATTTTCGATATAAAAATATTGTTACATTTTAATTAAATTCTTAAGATACGAGTAGGGCACTTTATCATAATTAGTTTAATTTTAATTAATGGAACGAATAATTACAATGCGACCAAATAATATAATGTTATGTGCCTCAATAATGGCAAACCTTAAGTATCTTACAAAAGGTCAATCCTATTAATTACCTCTGATTATGCTGAATCTCTGAATATGAAATTCGGTTTTGTAATAACTGAAACCTCGATTTAGAGATTTGCATATTATTATTTTTATTTGAGCCACTTTGAGAAAGTTTTTTTTTTCAGAAATACGAAGTCATTTTTGGAACAGACTGGAGTTTTTGTCATAATACGTGCATTCAGTATATTGTCATTCTTAATATTCGGTATAAGACCAAATAAAAGTCAATATATACACAGATTCTATTATATTGAATTTTCGGTTTTGGCCGTCAATACATTGACTTTAGCCAGATCGTAAAAAAAGATGATTCATGAAATACATGTTACAAGGAAACGGGTAACACTAAAATTAACAATTAAACACCACTGAACATAACAGTTTCAAGACCTCTGTCAGCAATAAATAATTTAACTTTATTGTACACTATGTTGAAAATATTAACCGAAATGTGTTGCATTACGTAAGTACTTTTATTACATTTTTACCTTCATCACAAACTCCAGTTTGTACTGGTGGCTGAGCGATATTATCTGCGGTGGTAGGCTCCGTTAGGTGCCGCCTGGTAGCTACCACACTCCCAGCTCAGTGCCAAGCAGCTTGCTGTGTTTCGCCGGTGAGTCGTAGTGTCAGAACCTCCTGGATGATCTCGTTCTACCATCAACTCTGTCTACGCCACATCCTGCTTAGTTTAGAGTCAAGAGCAAACTCGTTTCAAATAAAAAAGTAAATAGGTACTCTATCTATGCACACGCACGGTAAACTCACGTTCGTTATTTGAATGTTACATGGGTGTTAACCAGCCAACTTGACATTTAGTGGTTTAAATAACACTTCTTCTTTATAAATAACTAGTGGTTCCCCGCGACTTCAGCCGCAAGAGTTGGATTTTTTATATAAACTTTCATCCCCCATTTCACCCCCTTAATGTTTTTATATCGCGACAAATGTAGCCTATGTCCTTTCCAGGGTCTCGAACTGTCTCCATACCCAATTTCATCTCAATTGGTTCAGTGGTTTAAGCGTCAAGAGGTAACAGACAGACAGACAGACAGACAGACACACTTTCGCATTTATAATAGTAGTATGGATTGTCAAAGACTGAAAACTGCGGGAAATCAACTCAACTCTCCACACTTAACAACTATGACAACATTAAGACCCGAGTTCACCAATTTTAAAACAGCCGGTAAACATCGATTGATGGTTAATTTGACAGAATTCCCATACAAAATATGTCAAATAATGCTAAATCAACGAAAGTTAAAAATACATTGGTGAGCTCCAGGTTTAGGCAACTTTTAATCCAATTATGCGTACTTATACATTAATTATTATCATTTGTTTTAACCAGTAATGTAAATAACTGACGAAAATCACGTTCGCGATGTTTGAACATATTGTATCAAATTTGTATTTTGGTGACTATTTTGTATGGGATAAAGTATGGAATAATGTGCCGAATCTATAGTTAAGAATCTTATTAAGTATAATGCTTTATTTACTGGACTACCATATAACTTACATACCATCCATTGTTGTTCATTTACGTTGAAAATGACCCCGCAAATAACCGAAATATTTGATTTTCCCAATTACTTTGAATTTATTGTTCGCTTAGAATGTTTAGCTTTACAAAGGCTGTGTGTACTTCAAACACTTGACTTCATAGGGTCTCTCTTTTCATATCGCCGACCTTTACGAAATATGACGATGCGTATTTTTTTCTTCAATCAAAGGTTTGTTGTTAGCAAAGTATGCTTCAGGGTAGGTACTAAAAATAAAAAAAAAAGCCATGTTAGCATGGTACAAAAATGATTTCCTGTAAGCTATACTGAACTACTGCAATTTGAAAAAAAAAAGGTTTCGCGGAGAAAGACTGGGCAGACTGAATTAAATTAATTTTTTGTATAAGTAATGAAATGTTTTCCTCTGAAATATTATTAGCGATTATTGCGGACCTATAAATTTTGAGACATCTATCCCATATAGGGATAGTTTCCAAATCCATATAAACAACGTTAAGGATAGACGACCCGCTGAGAAATAGGCCATCTATCCCGAAAAAACTATGATCGCACCCAGCCGTCCCATGCAATCGCACAGAGACATGAGACACGATCTATTTGTTGGTACTTGGAAAGTCTCTTGATAGATAAATAAAATAACACCCTATGTATTTCCGAAACTAGAGTAATTACAATCGTGGCATCTATACCATTGGGGCGTCAATCCCGGTTTTACCCTATATTAAATAAGATATTTCGTGCAACATTACTGTTGCTAAATCAACAAAACAACATTTTAAATTAATAAATTTATTCGGTAAGTTATAACACATACGTGGTTGAAAGTGACAAGAGAGCGGAAATACACTTTTTCTTTTTTCTACAGTTTTTTTTATTATAAACAAACTCCCCCCCCCCCCCCCCCGAACAAATAACTACTTAAACTTTAAACAATGAAAAATAAAAGAATAAAATTGTGACATACCGGTTCTCGTTTTAACTTCAACCGCTCAAACTAATCCATCTTTGCTTTTAAAAATATTTGTTACTCTAGCTGTAGGCCAATTTAAAGGCGATACCTTTTCACCTATCAATAAAACTAGCACACCCTCCCTAATATTTGCTTTAACATTATGCCACTTAGGGCGACTGAGTAATTGAGACAACTCTTATACCAGATATTCCAAAAGTCCTGACGTATCTTAGTACATTATTTCCAAAAACTTAAGCTATTTATATTTTTTGAAGTAATTTCTGGCTCAGGAAGCGCTGTCATCGGCTGATTAATTAAGAAATGAGCCGGTGCCAAAAAAGTAAAATCTGAAACATCACTAGTAAATTGTGTAATCGGTCTAGAATTCAATATGCCTTCGATTTGCACGATAACTGTGTAAAATTGCTCAAAAGTTAAATTCAAACATCCAATTATCCTCTTGAAATGGTACTTAGCAGATTTCACCGCAGCTTCCCAAATCCCGCCCCATGTCGGACTGTTACTAGGGATATACTTAAAATCCACTCCTTTAACATTGCAAAAATCAATGACAGCACTTCTGTGACTCTCAGAGTTACATAAAGTATACAATTGTTTTAATTTGTTGTTAGCGCCTTTGAACGTGCTAGCGTTGTCACAATAAACAGTACGAGGAATACCTCTTCTGGAAATAAACCTTTTAAAGGCTGCTAAGAAACATTCGGTGGTCAAATCAGACACTAATTCTAAATGAATACATTTTGTTATGAAACAGACAAAGACACAGACATGTCCCTTTGATATTACAGAACGTATTAGGCTAGATTGTTTTACATTAAATGGTCCACAATAATCAATGCCTACCTTGTTGAAAAGTCTATCCTGTACTACTCTATATTGAGGCAATGAGGCCATTAATTGCTCTGCCCCTTGAGCTCTAAACTTGAAACAAAGTACACATTTGTGGATAACATTTTTTACCAATATTGTAACACTAATTATGTAATATTTTGAGGAGAGGCTAGACATTGTCAATTTTAAACCCGCATGCAATAAGTTGTGATGCTCATTAATGACAATCAATTTAGACAAATTGCAATTTTTCGACAATATCACGGGATGTTTTTGCGAGTATGGTATATTGGCGTTGTCCAGCCTCCTGCCTACACGTAGTATGCCATTAAAATCTAAAAATGGACACAATTTCTTGAGATTAGATTTTACAATCTTGTCGTTGTTTATACAGTGAATCTCGTTACTAAATGCAAACTTTGTACATGCCTTATTATAACATTCATTGACAGTCTATATTCATTGACAGACAATTGTTTACAATTGTTGACAATTGGTGGCGTTCCTGCTTGCTTATTCTACAATTTCTTATAAATCTCATTACAAAACATACCACACGCTGAAGCTTTAATAAGGAAGAGAACTTAGATATTGGTAATACTTCCTTCTCATTCCTTAGGGGAGAAATCCAATTGCATTAATTCAGGGTGACCATGCCACCACACTACATTTGAACTGAGTTCAGAAGGCATGATACCACGAGACAGCGAGTCCGCTGGGTTACAAGACCCACTCACATGCGACCATGTAAAGGTTTTTGTTTGATCTTGAATTGATAAAACCCTGCGTTTGACATAACTATTGTCAGTGGGTGGATTTTGAATCCAGTAAAGTGCTATCTGGGAATCACTATATTAAATTTTATTTTTAACATTCCAATCATTTAATAAATAATAGACCCTAGTATACAAATTTGCCAGTAATAAACATGCATTTAATTCCAGTCTAGGTATTGTTTGTTTTATTTTATGTGGAGCAATTCTGGACTTGCTACAAATTAATGTGACATACACATTGTCCTTTATCACTACTCTTACATACACACAAGCACCGTAAGCGATACTTGATGCATCACAGTAACCAATTAGATCTATAATTCTAGCATCACACATTAATAGATTGCGACTAATACTGACTGGTTCCATACTCATTAGGTCACAAAAAAATGAATTCCAAGGGAACAATATCTCGTCGGGCAATGGAGTATCCCAATCTAAATGTAATTTCCAGACTTTTTGGAGAAACTCCTTTGCACGTGTGAAAATGGGGCCAGCCAATCCCAAGGGGTCAAAAAATGAGCCTATAAAGCTAAGTACAGTGCGTTTGGTCCATTCACTGAATATGTGACCACATGGTTGTGAAATTATGAATTGATCAGACTTCAAATTCAACCGAAGACCTAGCGCTTTGACTGTATTTTCACCCTTATCTATATTTATATCGTCCTCCTGAAGATTACCTTCGTAAACAACGTCAAGAATATTGGGATAGTTTGCAGACCATTTGTGCAACTCAAAACCACCCTTTTTTGCCAATTCAATTATCTCAAGACAGAGATCCTGGGCTGCCGTTATAGATGCGGCCCCAAAAATGAAATCGTCTTCATATGTGTTATTTAAAAATACCGATGCTGCGTGAGGGTACTGTTTTGCATATCGCTGCGCCAACTCAACCAGACATCGCGTGGCGAGGAAGCTGGAGCTGGTTACCCCGTAGGTAACTGTGTTTAACTGCAAACATGACAAAGGATCAGTGAAATTCTCTTTTCATAATATTAATTGTAAATGAGTTTGATTTGGGTCAAGTTTAACCTGCCTATACATTTGTTTGATATCTGTCATAACAACATAATTGTGCGTGCGAAATAATATGAGGATATCAAATAATTCTCTTTGGACAACTGGCCCAGAATGCAAGATATCATTTAAACTCAGATTTAATTCTGTTTTTGCACTTGCATCAAATACAACCCTCAGTTTTGTTGTCAAACTATCTTTCCTAATTACAGCATGATGCGGCAAAAAATAACAGCACTCTATGGCTTTTCTATATTAAGTATATCAATCTTTTTAGCATGACCCAAGGTCAAAAATTCATTGATGAATTTTGTGTAATATTCTTGAAGCTGTTTGTCTTTTTGAAATTTCTTGCACAAAGCATTTAGCCTTTGTAACGCTATATTAAATGAATCACCTAGTTTAACTTCTTCAATTGGCATTTTGAGAGGCAAACTTACTTGGAATCTATTATTATGCAATACAACAGATTCTTGGAGTTTTATTTCACACACATGTTTGCTTAATATGCCCTCTGATTTAATTTCAAGAGTATCCTGTTCTTCCCATAATTCTACTTTATCATCATCTACAATGGCATGCATGACAATTTTATTTGAAGTATCCTCCAAAGAAAGACAAACATTTTCTTTGCATACATCTCCTGCAACAATATAGCCATGTTTTGTGGCTAGTAAAAATAAGTCCTTTGACAAACTGATTTTGTCTGGTAACATTATTTTAAAGAAAATATTTGCTGATACCAGAAATTGAATTTCACCAGGTAGATTGAACTCGTCATCAGCCAGCTCTATGAAATTAAGAATCGCAATGTTTCGGAGGTCACACTTTGTCTGAGGAAGAAAGGAAGTTATATTGTCTACCACAGAAAATACTGTATTACAGCTAAAATTGTTATGCCTTGAGTACATTGTTTAATTGACAGCCTTGGTGATTGGTTTTTGAACATGACCAAGAGCTGTTACATTCATCTCATGATTGAATGTGGGAATATTTAATTTATCGCTAAGTTTCTTGTTGATAAATGAGACTTGGCTGCCACTGTTAACCAAACCCCTCGCAGTAACATAAGTACTATCCTTTGCTTTAAATTGTACCTTAATAGTAGGCAACAAGACCATCGAGTTCTGCACATCTGCCCTACTATTTGAAAAATTGCAACTTGCCTTAGTTTCTGAGTGCAAAAGTGAGTTATGAGTTTTGCTTTTACACATTGAGCATTTAAAATGAAACTGACATTTGTTGTTATGTTTATTCAGACAGATTTGACATAACTTTTCATTATTAGCAAAAGTAATTCTGTCTTGTGCGCAATTCTGTATATTTGATATTCCTTGCAGGAATAAATTTTATGTCCTGCCTTTTTGCAGAATAAGCATGTTTTTAAATTTGGCTCGCACATATTGCTTAAACTTACAGATTTATTATTAAATTTATAAAAATTGTTTGACTTACCAGAAGACATTTGAGACTATTCAAAACTCATTGCTCGTCTTTCAATAAAGTTTAATAGCCCTTCAACAGTAGGCATAGCATTTTCATTCCGGTCTGAATGATAAATCCTGGAAAAAAGGTTATCTAATTTGCGCAAAAGAATGGGCACAATGATCATGTCCCAATGCTGCGTTTGTTGGCCAAGATTATTTAATGCACCTAAATGTTGTCTGACTAATGATACAAAATGCCTAAACTCTGAGGAATGACTTCTTGAGATTGGCTGGCAGTCCAATAAAGCATTGACATGATGAGTAACAACCAAACTTTTATTATCATATCGCTTGTCAAGCAACTGCAATGCTTGTGTGTATGATTCGTTGACCAAAGGTAAGCCATCAATTAAAAGAAGAGCATCATCCTTAAGATACCTCTTTAAATAAAAAAAACTTTGGGACTGGGGTCAATGTAGCATCTTGATCCACAACGGCTTTGAAGATGTCAATGAACGACTTGTATCCTGTTTTCTTCTTTCCATCAAACTGCGCTATATCAAGCAGAGGCAGTCTGCTCGGCTGTTTCTGTGAAGCTTGTACTGGCTCACGCGGTTCCTGCCCATTTAGAAGCTTTCTAAATTTGGAGACCAAACGAAAGTACTTTTCCTCAAGGTCATCATCTTCTGCAGGTTCCTCGTCTGTGAGCATCAACAGCTCTAGAGATAACTCCATGTATTTTTGCAGCCCACTTCGAAGTTCTTCTATGCGTAACTTGAGGTCCTCGGTATCAATGCTTGCTGCTCCTGTTCCCGCACGTATTTATCTGCGCGTGTAAATTGCGCCTTGATTTGACCAATCGCTTTTTGTAATCGTTTAAACTCATTGGCATCATTGTTTCTGTTTTATTCGGCCATTTCTTAATGATTTTAATAACGTTGCCTCTGTATTCGCAATGTAAACAAACCTGATAGTGATTGGCACTGACAGCTGAGTGAACGAACAATTGATTGATCGATCCGGAAGTGACTATCATAGACACGAGCGGTGACGTCGTGACATTGAACGGTGACCCAGCTGGTTGGCTCGCTTCCTCCTCGTCGTCCCTTTCTCGCAAGCGCTTTGCACACCAATATGGCGGGTTAAAGCCTGCGCCCGGCGAAATTTCGCAAAGCAAAACAGCTACAAATATGCAGCGCAATCTCTCACCAACAGTTGTGCAGAAGGATCGGAACACATGAAATCTTTCCGGCACCAGTTTTGTTGCTAAATCAACAAAACAACATTTTAAATTAATAAATTTATTCGGTACGTTATAACACATACGTGGTTGAAAGTGACAAGAGAGCGGAAATACACTTTTTCTTTTTTCTACAGTTTTTTTTTATAAACAAATAAAGTGCTGAGTTGAATATTTTCAAGGGTTTAATCGCGCTCTATTTTTGTTACATTCAATTTGCTACTTTTTGTCTCCACACCTTTATTGGACCAAGACCGCAATTAGCGATAAGGCTGGAGTTAGCTCGAACTCTGAATTCATTCAAAAATTAAAGTTACAGTAAACACCGCCCGAAAAACAAATTTGAGAAAGTTCCAAAGGGTACTTTAATATTCATTCTCGCTGATTATTATTTATACTAAGTTTGTTGAACAGCTTTCCCCAAAAAGTGTTTTGAATAACATTATTTTGGCTGCAGTGCATAATTACTAAGGCCTCGATTTAAGCGTAATATGCTGTAGAAAAGAAGGGTAATATTATGCAAGTATATTTGCAGTTCCGTTGTGGGCTTACCTGTACTTTACACCAAGTTACTTACTTTTACCATTAGTACCTGGGCGACCGAGTTTTGCTAGGTTACTACTATTTAATAAAAAAAAGCTTAACTTTATAAATCGTATCTTTTTAATAAAAAAAAGAAGATAAACCAGGATAAATTAAAAAAACAATAGAAAAGATTTTTCGTCACCGAGATTCGGACCCACGTCTTCTACATTTCTTAGGTCCGACGTCTAAAGCACTCCGCCACGACGCTCATGGGCACCGCGACGAAATTAGCAACCGGAATGCGTCGAACAATTGCGAAAGAAAAACGCATGAAAACATGTAAACACGCGTTTTCTTAAACATAAGACTAATCAAAATTGATATTTCACCCCCGATATCCACATGTACATTTCAGAAAAATCGTTAGAGCCGTTTCCGAGATCACAAATATACAGCGTGTCCGAGATTCGACTAGCGATAATTTAAGGGCCTTTAAGTTATTAAATTTTAAAAATATAATCCTAATGAAAAAAAATGTTTAGTTTTGTAATAGGTTATAAAAACTATTAAACTTTTTTTAAATTTAGGCAAGATTTCTTATAACTTATTTTTTTCTCTATGACAATTAATAACTTAGAATTGATCTTTATTAGTACCTAATAGGCGATAGCGTTACCTTCCAAATGAATCAATTTCATAAATTTTAGGACCTCCAGATCCATAGAAATAGTTTTTTTAAATAAACAAAATGGCTGCCATTTCAAGAGATCATTGCATTTTCTGTCCTAAATTGAATAAATCATTTTTGACTGTGACTTTCTACAATTAAAGTAAGCATATCGCATCAAAAGACTTTATGCACTTTCATTTTCGCAATCTACCGTGCATTCTAAACAGTGACAAATATTAAAAGTGATTTTTGTGTGAAAAGCGAAGTGTTTCGTGAATATTTTAACAAAACATTGCGGTGGGTGCGACGGGCGTTGCAGTGCCAGTGAAAATATGAAAATCCGGCTGCCGACATGCAGAAAAATGATTTTATATACTAGTATTCACTCTGGAAATTCTCGTTATTACTTTTATTTACATACTAGCAGTTCCCCGCGACTATTCTCGCGCCAAAAGTTGGATTTTCCATACAAACTTTCATTTCCTATTTCCCCCCCTGATGATTTATATCGCGACAAAAAGTAGCATTTGTCTTTTCCAGGGTCTCAAACTATCTCTGTACCAAATTTCTTTTGAATCGGTCCAGTAGTTTCGGAGCTTATTCAATACAAACAATAAAATCTTTCCTCTTTATAATATTAGTTTAGACTAGTGGTGGCACGTGACTTCGTTTGCGCAAATGTAGGATGTACTATACAATCAAGCTGCCTAACTGTTAGGACAAACTTCTTGAGTATACCTGCACTTGTGGTTGGTTGTTAGTTGTTGTGTGAAATGGAGAAGGCAATTACAAACTGTTCCATTAAAATTGTATGGAGAGTTGTTGCGTGTTTAGTGTCACTTTATGACCTACTAGCACACATGAGATAGACAGATATTCTCTTGATTGTACACCACAGAAAAATGTACAGTGAAATTTTCGAAACAATTTATATGAATGTAATATGGTATGTACTTATTTACATGTATGTCCGAATAAAACCGTTTTAAAACAGTATTTTGTTGCAATATTTGCTTGTTTAAGTGAATGTTGGTAACAGTATGTTACCTTTTTGCAGCGGTCTAGTTTTTTATGCGTTGCTTAAAAATAAACCTACAACTGTTTCTTAAAAAGTAAAGTAATTTTTAATAATGAGTTACATTACACTTGTTAACAAACTTGTCATTCCAAACTTCAGATTAGCCAAAACAATTAATTCATTCTTGGGAAATTGTGTCAAATTTTTCAATAAAATACCTCATAATGTTATCGAACTACCTATTAATACATTTAAGTTACATGTCAAAACTACCCTAATGTCGAAGGGGTATTATAAAATTCAAGACTATCTTAATGACGAGAATGTATGGACAGTCCAGCCTGCACCAAACTGATGTACCTACCTGTTTATTTTGATTTGTTTTATTTTTGTTGCAGCTAGTGGTGACTGAGTTTGTTCCGGCGTTTCTTCTCAGCACTTGCCAGATTGTCTGTGTCTTGTCTCGAAGCGCTAGTAGGGCCCAAAAGATAAGGAGACATGTTCTGCCCCATATGGGCCATAATTGATTGATATTTTGACGTTCATAAGTGGCATTTTGTGTCCTAAATTGAATAAAGAATTTTTGGCTTTGACTTTGACTTTGATTATGCAACACAACGCAACTAAACATACTTTCTACATGCTTACGTTTGGTCCTTTTGAGTATTCCAGAATGAACGATGCAATTTTTTGCTTGGACTGCCAAATTTTTCAAACAGTCAACAAGGTTAAATCTAACTGGACCTTTCCTATTGCATTTGGAATTTTCCTTTGATTTTGCAACAAGAATGAACAATACGAATAATTTGCTTACGGACTATCAAATGTCAACTACTCAAGTCCGATAACAGTTGGAAATCCTTTGTTTTTAAATAAAAGCAAAATATTTGTTATTTAAATACAAAAACCGGAAGCGTTATTTATTTGATTCTCGTATTTTCTTTTTACACAATTTTCAAAATTTTTGCTATTTTTCTGCATTTCTGTCAAAGTCGCTGAAACGAGGTTCAACAATGACTAAACTTTATTTTGTCTTCACTGTTTTAAGTTACGAAAATAGGCCATCTAAAGTAGTTCTAACCTTACTTCTTCTAAGTATCGTGAGTATAGTAATCGAATTAGATGTAAACCAAGCATTACTTCAAGCTGTAAACTAATTTGTAACCTGAATCGTCCTATAGTAATACTTACTGCAACCATCGACTAGCGGTGGCCGATATTATTGATATCACATATTTAAAACTTTTATTGTAGCAATATCGGATATTGGTCCAAAACGAAACTATATGTATTTCTAAAATACAATATTTTGCTCTATTCGGCGATTCGCGGTATCGTATCCGAACTCCGATATTGTAATTCGTCGTTTTTGAATCTGATTCATTCATTCACTGAATCGGGTGCATGAATATTTTAAAGTATATTTGCGATATCGATTTATTGCACGTACGCGCGTGATTAGAGTTTTGCGCCTGGTTCAAGTATGAAGGAAAGCTTATTTAATAATCATATATTAATATAAAAAATTGATGACAAAAACTAACATATTCCTATACCATTTTAAAATCATACTACAATGAAGTCACATGCATCATATAGTATCATATCTAATTTCGTATCGAATCGTCACACTATATTAACGTATGCAGTTACGTAATATCGGATATCAAAAATATATAGTTTTGGTATCCGATATTGGATATCGATATATAGATTTAATATCCGATATTGGATATCTTAGAAAATCGATACCTATACCATCGACGCCGCGTGGTTTGGCGCGGTAATAAATACTTTGGGAGTATTTCAATGACTTTAGTACTTGCGGCCGAACCGTTTGCCAAGTTACCGACGACTATTAAGGGGTCAATGACATGAACATTATCTTATTTGTAGGCCCACATATTTAAGTTTATAGTATTTGTTGAATTTAGTTTGTTATGTAGGTATTTATTTTAGTTATCGAAGAACCAAGGGGTTAATTGACTTAAGCATTATCGTATTTGTAGGTCCACAGATCTACATACTTTAATTTATGATATCCGTCGAGTTTAGTTTGTATGTAAGGTACCTATTAATTGTCTATCACTCAGATATCATGTTTTCAGACACAACAGATAATCAATTGTTTTTTTATTCGACTGCCGGCGGTCTAATCCCCCGGTGTTTAAATGTATTTGCATCATAAAGTCAAACGTATGTAGTACCTTCCCCCAATTAATAATTATCATTAATGTAAAAAGTTTTTATAAAAGATGTTCTTTGAAAAGGTCTCTCTTCACCGATCTTTGTCTGTCGCCAGAGACTCACTCCCACAAAGACAAACAAATATGTTCATCTCTTGTTAATTTCCGTTCGGGTTCTGAACAACCAAATACCTAATAGATTTTCAACAGTTTTTTACATTCGTAGGCAGACAGGAACTTACTCGTTACAATCACAAGGCCTCAAAAAATAACGTACTTTTGAGCTTCATAAACATAACCCTTTTACTGCAAAGTGGGTCCGCATAAACTGAATGGGAAAAGAAAATCTGTTTTTAAAACTACTAAATTCAACATAGTACGCTCTACAAATGCGGCCCGCAAAAAATAAGAGTATTCCCCTCAGTCCAAATTAGAATAGGATTACTTACGGGACCAGTCATTCGTTTTATTCAAACCGAGATAGGGTTTCCAACCCGCAGAATTTAAAGAAATACGGTTCTGGATCATTTGACGCTGATCTCGAATAGAATTTTCATTTAAAATATTAAAAGCTTTGTATGTGCTGAGGCTTGGAAATCATGGCTAAGTATCGTTAAAATCTTAATGTCACATTTTGAAATCAAACGAGTAAGACCCGAGTTAACCAATACAACCGGTAAACGTAAGTTGACGGTTAGTTTGTTAAAACTACCATTCAAAATAACGTTAAGCTAAAAAAATGATTAAGAAATGAACATGTGTTAGTGAACTCTAGGCTAAGTTTGCTTGCACTGTGGTAATTTGTTAAGTCAATTATTTGTGTTAAAAGTGTATACAGATTTTCATGTGAGACTTGCAAGTTACTAGATATCTATTGCCCTATAAGAAATTTAGTAAAATTTAGAAAAATAAAAAATGCAATTCATCCCAGCAAGCCTACGGTCTAAATCAATGGCTTTCTAATTGAAGTCCGCAGGTCTTTCGCTAAACTTGAAAGCTGACGCGATCGCGATTGATATCCTGAATCGTAATAACATGACAGTTTAATAAAGTTCAAAAATCGATTTGGATGCAATACATTTCTGGTTAGTAGTTTTAAAAAATATATATTGACTCTTTATTAAATAAGCTTATATCTAAATTGCTGTTTCATATGATTTATACGGTCGGTAACTGAATCTGGATAAATTATGCACCCGTATGTTTACAAGCGATATATGTGAGTCGTCCTTTTAAAATTATTTTGCAAGCGATAGCTTGTATTATACAATTGTTTTCCTGACATTTGATTGAAAGCTATTAATGTTTTCTTAAAAATTATACTATGGTTATTTAAAAGGAATTGTAGGCGTTAGACTTGTAGGAAAGCAATCAGACGTCGTCAGCTTGATAACTGTTTTAAAAACCATTGAGTGAGTAAGCGGGTTCGTGGTAACTGGGTGCTGGGTGTCAAATATTCAGAGGTGGCAGTCAACTCGTTGGTCTAGTGGTCAGCACGCTGGGTACTATCCACGAGGTCCCGGGTTCGAACCACGGGTCGGGCCGAGGTTGTTGGGTTTTTATGTCTTGAAATTACTCAGACACAGCTCCAGAGTCAGGAAGTTGGTGGTGTTAACACCCCCGTGCCTTGGAAAGCACGTTAAGCCGTTGGTCCTGCGCCTAATCTCTCTACAGTCATGTCGGACTGCCGTCTCACCACATTATGAGAGTGAAGGAACATAGAGTGCACCTGTATATTGCGCACATACTTGTGCACTATAATATGTCCTGCGCAGTTGGCTAATCTCTGTTGAGATAGGCCGCCGTAGTCGAAATTCGGCTAGGAGGACATTATTATTACATTATTCAGAGGTGACTCATAATCAGTATAACTTAAGCGAACAATGCAAATAAACAATTTTTTTTTCATATTTAATTATTCCTTTCTGCTGTGAAAACCGTACGCGGTTTGATTATTCATAGAAAAATACGCATGCACAATATTTAAGTAACGATCAACTGAAATGTACAATTAAATAAAAGTCATTATGGATTGAATAAAGAGTTCTTTATTTACTATATTTTCGGATTTTTAAATGTAGATGTTATATAAAAATACGATGATTTAAAAAATGCGATAAAAACGTCTCTTTATATTGTTCCCTAGATCTTGTTTTTTAAATTTGACATCCCTTTGCAATGTAACCCTGTAAAGAAAACGGAATGAATGCAGCAACGTTTTACTTGACTACAACGATCGAACAAATCCAATTGAGCCCCAACTTTATTATCCTTTGTCAGGTTTCAAACACGAAGTGATGTAATTATTAAGCTTTGATGTATCCGCGCTGAAAGGAAGAGGCCCAATGTTGGTAAGTTCCTTTGTGAAATGGGCAAAATGGCGTCAAAAATTTTCGTTACAATCATTTATATGGCTCTATTGGCAAAAAATCTTCCATTTACAACGGTTATCCTCGAATTTATTGAGAGGAAACGTAGTCAGGGCCCAAATGGTGCCATTTTTGCCCCCATTATCACGTTCCGTTTACATTGTGTAATCATGCAATCTTGATTAACCCCTGGAAAGGTTTTGTGAAGTGTGTTGTAAATTGTTTAATTATAATAATCGGACTATGAGGTCTAACGTTTTAGCGATCGTGCTTTGGAGGAATATGTAATTTTTTGGGTTCCGTACCCAAAGGGTAAAAACGGGACCGTATTACTAGGTATTACTACCAGGCTGTAACTCATGAACCATGATATCTAGATAGTTATTTTTTTAACAGATAATACGTATTTATGTAGTCCCTTAAATAACTAAAAACAGAATAAAATCAAAATTTAAGTGATGCTTCCATATAACATACGTTTTCTTGCCGTTATAATAATAATAATATTTATTTATTTCAGGCTACAGACTACAAAGTAATACAGGCCCATAGGATAAATACCTTACAGACTAACATACATATGAAATATAAAAAAACTAATAAAATATTCTTTAACTAACTACACGAGCGACTAGATACGACGCGCGCGGTGTCGGCTGGCAGTCGTCCCCGGAATCTCCGAAACACGACTCCCTGCGGCCAGAAGTCCTCCTTCATGAAGGTCGCCAGATGATGGGTCGGTACTCTAACCACGAACAAACTAAAATTCACTTTGTGGCTAGATTCCAACCGTTCGACCCTCAGGGTGAAGTTGGACTTTCTTCGAACATAGTCGACGACCTCCTCTACCTTCGTCGACCAGTGACATCGGGACACATACAGCTGCGTCGAGCGTATTTCGGGACGCAGAGGGTGTTCGGGTCCAATCGGTGCGGTGCCATGGTGGTTACGGCTGGCGGGCTTCCTCTTCTTTCTTTCCACTTTCGTGAAGTCCTGCTTGTCGCACTATTATTAAAACTAAAAAAATATAGTCCGTCAATTTATTACTTGACCCTCCTTTCACCCCGCAACACGTGCAGGGGGCGAGGAAGCGCCAATCACACGCGATTGTCAAAGCAAATCCATTCCCCGCAACATCACCCGTCACCTGCTGACGTCTAGCGTGCCTCGCCCCCCGCACCTCTGGCGACCGTTGAAAGGTCGCGCTTGAACTTGTCAGGCTACTGGCTAATGTTGTAAAGATAATGGTACGAAACCCTTTGTGCACGAGTCCGACTCCCACCTGGTCCATATTTTAAATCAAAGTCCTATATCATGCGCTTCATAGGTGAAGTTTCACAACACGTTTAGCTACGAGAGACTACGGTTTTTTGTTCGCTGCGCTCGACTTTACTCGGAGTAATTTTCGTAGTTAAAAACACGTAGCATGACTACGCTGTTAGAGCTCATTCACACGAGAACGATTCGTGATTTTTGACGATTCGACTTTTTTTACAATTCGTTCTTTTTATTGACGGCGGCAATGCTTTTTGAATGCCCATGTTCACACGGATCACGAATCGTGAATAATGACGATACGTCTTAAATCACGAATTGTGTTTTTAAAAATCACGAATCGTCAAAATACACGTAAATCGTGATAAAACACGATTCCGTATGCAATGTGAACGTCCATCCGTCAGGACGTATTTTGACGAATCGTTAATGACGGATCCCATGTGAATGAGCCCTTACATGCAACGAAATAAACGATACGCGCAGACAATCGCTTTTATTAGCGTTATCTTTTTGTAACAATATCACCATCGATCGATCACAAATAGTTTACAGCAGGTGTAGCGTAGCCATCGCTGCTTATCGGCGCTTAATCAGCGTAATAAACGTAATGCAAGAGTTAACTCAATGTTAGCATGTGGTCAATATTTCTGGTTCGATACAAGCCTCGAGTTTAGTGCCAGAATTGCAGCATTAGTATATTTCTTTGTATGCTTAATGTGTTCCTGCTAAATAAAAATGTTTATCTATCCAATGAAAAGCCTTTTTATCTTAGTTATATCTTGGTTGAATTGAAACCTAACAAATTAAATTGAATTTCAATCACAAAAATTTATCGATTGGGTCTGTTAATCGAATAGCGATAAGGGGGCTAATTACGTAACTCTGTTGCTAACAATTCAGGATTGAAATCGCTTGAAAATGTCACATTTGACAACTTCAGTTACTCTGTTAAGCTGGCCATTCACGGTCAGTTCAAAAAATGACTCCACTCACTAACATAAAAATAATCTGAAAACTTCTTCTTCTTCTTCTCGAGTCAATGGCAATTAAACTTTCTGCGCCCAAAAAGTGGCAATATCAATGGCCTTCTGGTTGGCGTTATAAAGGTCCTCTGTAGGTTGTACTGACTTTCATTCAGTGCTGCTAGAACGTGGGCAATTCCCCACGCAAAGGGGTCTTTTAGATTTTAGAACCGGTAAAATACGAGCAATTGTGGAAAAGAATAATAACGTTACGATACTTTTTTAGTACTTATGCCTATAGCCTAGATTTTTATGACCGATATTGAAAACGTAAAATTTTGGTCGTACCTCAGACCGACTAATTAGTGTAACTGGCCGTGAATGGCCAACTTTAGCAACAAAACTTTGATTAAAATAATTTCATTCAATGTTACATTATCCACTACAAGGTCGAACTCACTCATGGACTTATTTTTTTTTTATCAGTGAAAGAGATGCACATGACGTATTATTTGTAGTAGCTGTCAAAATATTTTTGCACGTGAAAATCAAGACTGTTGTTCTTTGACGCGCGTAGGATTTTAACCTTAGGGTGATAGACCACCTCCTTGGCTGACCGTAGATAAGCCGAGTTGCTTGTCTAGCTTATGCCCACTCGCATAAAGTAGCGTAAATTGTCCCCACACTCGCGCAAAAAAACACGACGAAAAACTGCGGGCGCCGCCCATTTCCTTTGTTTTCGACAGAAAAATACGGTCTTACACGAACGTTTGTACTTTTAGTGCTATTTTAATATTCCCTGTCCCAACCCCAGGCTCCAAGACGGATCTGGGGAAATCTCCTCAGGAAAGATTGCAGGAATTAAACTGAATCGTACAGTCGCCAGCACAAGTTACACATTTGAACTACGGAAACAGCTTTTATGACGTACGAAATAGAGCTGGTTGTAAAGTTAACAAGTTTAGTCTGATTTGCAGCCGTGTACGAGTATACTTGCTACACAATGGGGAGATTTCCGAAGCGGTGTTCGTTTTTTATGGGACGTTAATAAACATCGAATGAAATACGAATAAACATTATTGTTTTTTTACTGTTCGACGATGGGGTTGTTTAGTTAAGTTGCCGAGTTCGGCTTCTGCTGAGTTGTTCTAGGCGAAATTTTCTGCCGAATATATTGACATGGTGATCACTATGAATGTTAGAAGTTATCTTTTGTTTTTACGGTAATATTGTTATAGGTAGTTAGTAATTTTTTTGGTTGCTTGTTATTCTGTATTATGTTATATCAAATACTTATTTTTTATTTTTGTAAAATAGGCTTCCTAAGGTAAATAATAATCAGTTCGATAAGACGGTAGCTCTAAATTACCCCCGTGCCTCGGAAAGCACGTTAAGCCGTTGGTCCTGCGCCTGATCTCTACGGCCTTGTCAGACTGCCGTCTCACCGAATTATGAGAGTGAAGGAATGGAGAGTGCACCGGTGTATTGCGCACACACTTGTACACTATAATATGTCCCGCGCAGTTGGCTAATCTCTATTGAGATAGGCCGCCGTAGTCGAAATTCGGCTAGGAGGACATTATTGTTATTATTATTATTATAAATTACCGGAAAGAGATCAGGTTCAGGAATAAAGTTTACGTGCTTTTTAAGACCTGTTTACAAGCTTTCTGATTCTAAGCCGTTTCTGTGATATTTTAAAGCAGAAAAACCCAGAAATCTATCCTGATAGAAACCAGCGTGCTGACTATACCAACGAGTCCGTCAAAAATACCTAATTAGTAATTAAATATTCTTTGATTATCGATATTATCGACTTACTACTTATAAAAAAAAATCTGTTTTTAAACTTTAGGTTTCACAGATTATTACTAATTCCCTCCAATCATTATTCGCGCATGTTCCTAATATCGTCATTAACGGTAACAAAACTATCAACTGTTTTAGTTATTAATTCTAACACATGAACTGGAAGGATAATAGGTCCCATTAATTACCTTTTAGTAAGCAAACATCTAAAACAATTGGTATCAGAGAAGGGTTGGAGCTGTTCTTGATACTATTCAAATGTTTTACAGCGGGGTCGCAGAGATCGGCCATTGTAGCCCTAATTCAACAATGGGATAGTGTGGCTAAGAATAAGATATCGATAGTTGTGATAGGGCTTAATACTGTGCTAGACCCCAAACGAAATGGGAACAGAGCAAAACACTGTCAAAATCAAGTTTTGTATCGATTAATTTATTGTGTCTGCCCTTGGATCAACCACGTTATGTCACAAATAGTATTACTTATCAGAGAATGTGTTTAAATACGTTATTTGTATTACAATTAAGTTAAAACGTCTGTGTTTAGCATGTCTAGCCCAATTCATTGGCTTTCAAACTAATTGATGGTCTTTGAGGAAATCATTGTTAATTAATACAATTATTATGCTTTAAATTTCCGCTAGGAGTCTTACAACTTACGTCTTAAACTTACGTCTGAATAGCCCTTTGAAAGCTGTTGAGCTAGGCGGTAGGTTTGCG
Organism: Pyrausta nigrata; assembly: GCA_949316185.1. Classification (NCBI taxonomy): domain Eukaryota; kingdom Metazoa; phylum Arthropoda; class Insecta; order Lepidoptera; family Crambidae; genus Pyrausta; species Pyrausta nigrata. The sequence continues at coordinate 6,007,243 of OX438943.1, forward strand.
GTTCAATTTAACTTATATAAATAAAAAGGAAAAATGATTAACTGATATATCAACGCACAGCCCAAACTTATTCGGATTAGAAACTTGATAAATTATTGTTTTTAAGTGATAAGCATTCACTATGCAATCTAAATATATTTTTGCACTTGAAAAAATGACCACCAGAGGCGGGAAACTTGATATTTTGCATCATGCTTTCTTTTAAAGTATAAATAAGCACTAATATCTAAAGGTTTTTGGGAATTCTCCCCTTAAGCCTAGAGTTCACCAACACATGTTTAGTTTTGAATCAGCCGGTTTAGCATTATTTCACATATATTGTATGGGTATTCTGTCAAATTAACCGTCGATTGAGGTCTACCAGCTGTTTAAAAAATGGTTAACTCGGGTAGAAGGGGGTAATAAATAATGTATGAGTAGAATAGAAGAATAGAATATTTTTTTATTGCCTTCGTTACAAATAGAGTGATTACAGAAAAACACTAACTACTATGAGTAACTTTGTATGAAACTCCGTCAGTTTGAAAGTTAAATCGATAAAAATTGGTATTTTTAGCCATTTGGTAAGAAATGAAATCATGTGTTTATGAAATGACGCATTTGGGGATTATGAAAATTCAGCTTGTAAGGGAGTGAAAGGGGAGCCCCCTCCCCTTTCACTCCCTTACAAGCTGAATTTTCCCTTACAAGCTGAAAATTAGGTTGGAGTTTGTATGGGAAATTCGACTTTTAGGACAAAGTCGCGGGAGTCAGTAGTCGATAAGATCATAGTGAGATTTGTCTGAATTTAAATTTATAAGGACGAGAATAGCCGACTTTTCTTCAATTTAATAATTGCTAAAAATACCGTGGACTGCAAAACGCAACAACGCGTCGATCCTGACGCAGCTATGAGTAAAAACTCGCTTGTAAACCATTATGTCAACAACGCATTCTCTCTATGTCAGCCATACAATGCGCAGAGGTAGTGATAGTCCGTTTAAACTAATTGTGGTTGGCATCACCGAAGATCGCGCGGCCTGTCTCCGACAAGATGTAGGGGAGATGGGCCTAAAGCGGGCACCGTGCCTAAAGAGGGCACTCTCGATAATATGACTATTCAAAAAGAACGCGCGCTCTCAACACGACACCAGTATATCCCGCGCCCCGCACACCTCGCGTCATTCGTCGAGTTCACCTGCGAGCACGCCATTACGCGCTGCGATAAAAAAATGTTTTGAGTGGATTTTTGCAAATTATATGCCTGCTACAGAATATTTCTGTTTTCAATGCCATGAGCCATATGAGGACCCACCCGACGAAGACTGGATTAAACGTGATGATTGCAATGGATGGGCTCACGAATCTTCTGCATATTTTTTTATTCTTGGCCTTGGTTCTTTTTTCTGTGATATGTGTCAAGAAATTTAACAATAAGAATGTTGTTTGTTAGGTAGGTAGTTTAATTAAATATGAATACAGGCCAAAAATCCTTAATGTAACTAGAAAGTCTGATTAGATTTCAATATAGTTATGAAGATTAAGAATAAATACTTATTGAAAATTAAGTATAAAGATTAAGAATAAATATAAAACTATTCTGTGTTATAATTGTTAGAAGGGAGAAAGACTAGACTTTGGATTTTTGTTATTAATATGTTGGAAGTTCTACATAAGTTTAAGTTTAATTATTAAAATTGTAATATTGTTGCTAATTTTGTTAAAATACAAAACTTGGTCATTATTGTTTGTTTCCTTTATAATTCCACTTATGTTTTCTAAATCGATGGATGCAAATTACCTATGCCCGCTTTACCTGAACCCATGCGTTTTGCCCTAAACGGGTGCCCGCTTTAGGCACCCCCCTCGGACAAAGCGGGCATTCGTAGAGGTTTCGTAGTTTGCTCATAAGTATATATTTTTTTGGTTTTTGATAAATCCAATCATACTACATTCAAAAGCATTTAATAGCTTTTGGCAAAAAAATAAATGTGGCTAATTTCTAAACCATTTTTTCATCAAATTTCCCTTAAGGTGGCTTTAGGCTTTAGGCCCATCTCCCCTACCGATCATGTGAAGGAAACTTCCTGCTCCAAATTATACAAGGTTGTAAAAAGCGCGCTGGACAGATACCAGTGAAAGCAAATCATCAGCACGAGATGCAACCTTGGTGCTGGCAACGATCCTTAGACATGAGGGAGCGACTAAAGAGAGCTGTGGACGGAGCTGAGCTGCAGACATCAATACCATCTTTAGCTTACAGAAAAGCGCCATTCGTGCCATTTACATATTGAGTCCGCGCGAAACTCTTTAAAGAAATTAATATACTCACTGTGACCTCTCAATACATAGTCAAAACTACCCTCATGTCTAAAGGGTATCACAAAATTCAAGATTATCTTGATGACGAGAATATATGGACAGTCCAGCCTGCACTAAACTGATGTACCTACCTTTTTATTGTAACTTTTATCACTTTTTTATGGCAGCTAGTGGTGACTGAGTTTGTTCCGTGCTTCTTCTCTGCACTTGCCTGATTGTCTGTGTCTTGTCTCGAAGCACTAGTAGGGCCCAAAAGAATAAGGAGAAATGTACGAGCCAATATAACAGATTTTTAAATTTTGACGTTCATAAGTGCCATTTTTTGTCCTAAATTGAATAAACTATTTTTATCTTTGACTTTTACTTTGAGAGTTTAATTTAATATCCGACTCCATCAAGCCAAAATTTAAATTAAAATAACTTTTGCATTTTATCGATAAGTGTAATCTATGGAAACACTAAACTTAAGTGTTGGAACAAATCAGTTAACCAAGGATTCGGTAAATGTTTAAATGCCTTTGTGATAAGAGGGAATCGATAACTATAGGTAAACTCAGGCCCTTTCTTCAATTGATTGGTGATTAATAAGATAACTATAGATTTGTTTAAAGTAACAAAGATATCGTTACTTAACAGTAAAGCCAACATCGTGATGGAATCAAATACATAATTGTGGTTGGGTGTTGGCTAGTGTGGGAAGGCAATGGCATACACCACTTCATCAAAATTGCCAAGGAAGTCGTGTGTGTTTTATTACACATAGGTACCTTATGAGCCTCAAACCACCCTCAGATATCATGAAAAAAAAGAAAAAGAATTTGCTTTAAAGTTTTAGACTTGATGATTTAATTAGAACAATAGTTTTGTTCTGCGTAATGCGCAAAACCATCAGACATTTGTGTTAAAATCTGGAAAGTGTACATATTTTCTTATTTATATTTTATAATTATTTTTATAACTTAAGCAATTATTTTGCAAGTTTTTACGAAATCAAATTGAATTTCGCTCACAAAAATTAACACATGACACGGATGACACAGTCGATTAATTTTCGTGAGCGAAATTCAATTTTATTTATATTTTATTCGTGTATATTAAAAAGATGGGGACCTGCGGAATATCATTTTCATGTACAAATTATTGTTTCATGCGTAAAAATCATCAAGTTTTCGAAAAAAAAATGCTCTTAGATATCATTAGCTACAAGTCATGTTTATTATATCACAAAGAATTTGTTTCAAATTTCAACAAGGCCAGGACCTTGTGAAATGATTAGACTAACCCTAATAAGTTGTTTTTATGTATTTAACTAATTCAGCTCATCGTATACAAGTGATTTAGAAATACGTTAATTTTCTCCATTTCGTGCAGGACCGCCTTAACATCAAATTTTATCTATTTAGCTTTAAAACCGCCAGTTCAATAAAAACCTTACCACCCCCCTTTTTACCCCCTTATGGCAAGAATTTCCTAAAATCTTAGTGCTCACCTACACTTTTAAAAAAGAAGCATGGAGCAAAGTTTCTAATCACCTGTATCAAAGTACTTTGGGCTGATGTCAGTCAGACAGTCACACAAGAATAAGGTACCTTTCTTTTAGTGAAATTCTTGTCACAATCTTACAATATTACCTATGTAACCTGTTTAAAAGAAAATAGTAGGTTAGCTCTTCGATGTATACATATAGTTTTTTACCAAAGCCACTTAATTCGCTATCAAAACATTTGACTTAATTAGGTATTAAGTATAAAAGGTTTTTTCTTTTATATTAATTCAACATATTTTTACACTGATACTCGACAGCTTAATCTTAAAGAATACTTACGTTTGAAAAGTAGCAATCTACTTATCAATTCATAAATTTTGCTGAGTCACTTTATATCGACCACTCAGCAGCGAAGAGCTGAATAAAATGTTAAACGCTATTTATCTCCAGACAAGCGTTATTAAATGCTGTCAATAAGTTTCACAAATGAACGGCGGATCATAACTCTTTGTTTCAAAGATAAGGTTGCGTTCACACTGAGAGGGTGGTGGTGCGAAAAGAGGGGAGAATCTGTCTTAAGACGAGCGTGTTCCTTATTTCCAAACAATTCGGAAAATTGTTTTTTTTTTAATAACCAAACATAGTTATTGTAAAAACAAAACACCCGACTGCAAAAAATATTATAAGGTTGAAATGGTCTATTTACTGACATTACATTTGATTACCATATTGCTATGGTGAGGAAGAAGGAATCCCCCTGCCCCTTTTATTTTTTTTCATTTGCGGGCGCTCTTTTTTTAAATGTATATAGCCTATATCACTCTCACAATTTTGTCAAATTCAACGACACCTGTCCAGCCGCTTAGGCTGGAGGGCGTGCCAAACAATTATACATACTTACATACATCTATACATACTCTCGAAAAACAGAACCCTCCTTCCGCAGTCGAGTAAAAACTTTATACAAAAACGCATTTGAATATTTTTACTTTTTATGCAGTTGTTATTAGTCATACTGCCTCGTTGCTGTAACGGAAAGCCCGCTGGCTTCTATCCACGAGTTCTCGGGTTTGAAGCCGGCACGAGCCAAAATTTGTTACTGAGTTTTTAGGGTTCCGTAGTCCGACAAGGAACCCTAATAAGATCGTTCAGTCCGTCCGTCCTAGTCTGTCACAGCAGAATATTTTCTACGTTTATGGACTGATTTGCATGTAACTTGGTTCGTGGATACTTCTAAAGTCTTGGGCCTATAAACTTCAAATCACTCACGTAAAAAAACAGGCGCGGAAACTCTTATTTGAAATTGTTTCGGGTATCCTGTGATGAATAATTTTGATATTATAAATAAAATAAAAATATATACTTTTTTGCCTATACTAAGTATCTACTGTTAATGGGACGGAACCCTTCGCGCGCGAGTCCGACTCGCACTTGGCCGTTTTTTTTCTCTTGAAATAGCTAAGAAACAGCTTGAAGTCTGGTAGTAACGAAACGTCATATTTATGTTTTATGTAACAGAAACATAATTTTGGCAATTGTGATAGTTAACATACCCTAGCCCCTGCGCTGGATGGATAATGGTGTTAATCGACTTAAAGGTGTTGCGTGGATTTTCGTTTGTTTTTATTCTAAGCATAATTCAGCCTGCAACAGCAACTGTTGCATCTCCGCTGAAGTGCGCGTTAGTGGACACCCACCCTTACAGTTGTTTTAGTGAAATCAAGCGGGAAAAATTGAAACGTACAGAAGTTATTTCACGATGCTTTAACCTGACGTTTTGATAGGAGCGTACTGTAAATCTGAACAAAGCTTGCTGGTATACAAAGATACGTTTCCCACACGATGTTAACTCATGAATTTCGCAACGTAAAATGAAATAAGTACCTAGTTAAATTCCTTTTTAGGGTTCCGTAGTCCGACAAGGAACCCTTATAAGATCGTTCAGTCCGTCCGTTCCGTCCGTCCTAGTCTGTCACAGCACAATATCTTCTACGTTTATGGACTGATTTGCATGTAACTTGGTTCGAGGATACTTCACATATAGATCTCATTTTTTAAATACAAAAAATTTAAATTACCCCTTTTTAAGGGTACCTCCTCATACATGTAAAGGGGGGGGGGGTGAATTATTTTTTTGAGTGCACCCCCTTGTGTGGGGTATCGTTGAAAAGGACTATGAAAATAAGGTAGGGTTTCCATACAACACTTTTTTATCAGCTTTACCATTTGCGAGATATAGCCCGCCAAAGTCGTTTAAACAAAAACAAAATTTAGTCAAACCTATGGATGTCTATGGATAGGTCTTTTAAAACGACATCGAGGTTCCTAAACCATTTTCCCTAAAAGTCTAACGTTTGAGAGATAGCCGCTCCCAAAGTGGTAAAATGGGCGTCCCCCCATCTAACTTTTGAACTAAGCAAGTGTAAATAAAAAAAAAAACATGATGTAGTTGTTTCTTACGTTTACGCGAATTGTTGAACTCATTAAAACACAATTTTACGGATTACTTCGCGATTTATTTACATTTTATTTTAAACCAGACGTTTCGAACACTTTACAGTCTCCCTGTGACCACGATCGCTGTAAAGTGTTCGAAACGTCAGGTTTAAAAAAAATTTAAATAAATCGCGAAGTAATCCGTAAAATTGTGTTTTAATGAACATGATGTAGATCGTAACAAATTCTTTTAACGAAAATTGGTTTGAACGACATCGAACTAGTAGTTTTTGAGATATATAGCACATTTTTAACAACGACAAACATAAATTTGTTCTTCATACAAACACAAACAATCTTATCTTGAGACTTTTGAACTACAAGTTTCGAAATCTCACTAGGAAATGGTCCAAACGGTTTAACATGAAAGACTTACTTAACATAACCCGATTTCTACTGTAATTTGGCGGTCAAATAATCGATTCTTATCAATAGCCAGTACTTTGTATGATAATTAAATAGGTCTGGACTGTGAAGTTCACCCTCGATAAATGTAGATGTGCTTGTATAAACGAATAGGCCGAGGCCCGGTATAATGAGGTGCTATTAGCGTTGTGGGTTTCCTAATGATCGGGGGCTAAGTTTACCTTATTTTAAAGACAACAATTCATTTGGGACTAACTCTCGGTTTTCTAGAAATTTAACTCCTTTAGCGTCTACTTACACAAATAAAGTTTAGGGAAGCTATTTTAAGCATGGATAATTAAATACCTATGAGTTTACCTAGTAGTAAAGGATTATATATACCTAGTAGGAAAGACGACCGTCTTTGTGTAGTCGTTCGCGCACCGGACTTCTAAACCAGGCGGTTGCGGGTTCGAATCCCGCAAGAGCAAATGTTTGTGTGATGAGCACGATCATTTGTACCTAAGTCATGGATGTTTATATGTATTTAAATATTTCTATCCGTTATCCTAGTCACCATAGCACAAGCTCACGCTTAGTTTGGGGCTAGGTAATTGGTGTGTTTGTTAGAACAATTTATTTATTTATTTATTTTAGAACACCTCAGATGTAAGGCCCAGATTTCATCAAAGCGTAGAAGGAAGATATGTGCGGTCTTTTTATACGTTTGAAACTCGGGGTGGGGTTGAGCTGAACGGAGCTGTGTCAAATAAATGAAGACATATATATGACTTCTCATTTTTCCGCTTTGGTGAAAAACCGCCACAAGTTTTAGTTGCCAGACTGACAGAGGACAAGTCAAAAAGAGGACAAGTCCTTGTGGTTACTGTTAACCAATCGACTTGTCCTCTTTTTGTATGGAGGCTAGTTTTTTATTCTAAGATATCACCAACCACCAGTAACCTATATTTATCTTTAAGCTACAAAAAATTTAAACACGTAACTATAGAAATCAGAATTTTAAACGCCTCCATTTTTGAGAAAACATATGTTTTGTAACAAGCATCATCCATTGATCACATACTTGTATTTCCTGGCTGTATGGCTATGTACCATTGCCTTTCCACTGGTGGATAAATACTAGTAGGTACTACCACAGATTATATAATAGGTACTACTGTCAATGGAATGTCAATTTTGGTGTCAATTTTTTTATGCGTTAATTGATATAGGCAAAGGTGCGGTTTATGTACAGACAAAGAGAAAAATTAATTTCAATTTTTCTCTAAATCGGAGGCCTTAAAAATATTTTTTTCAGAAAGGCTAGTTTTTGTGAACGCTTTCATATAATATTTAGTTTATTCTGGTTAGAAATATTGACGAATAAAAAACCATTAATGGACAAGTCCTTTGGCTACTAGTAGGCCGTAATCTAGTGACTTGCGAACTTCTGGTTATCAGTAACAGAAGATTGTTTATATTTAACAAAAATGACTTTCCTATAACCCTCAACTAACAAAACTAGTTTGGTTGATCCTTTTTTCAGTGTAGTTGTAATGCTTTAGGCTAAAGGCCGATTTTACAACTGTCAGATAAAAAGTTAGGTACTGTAATAACTATTATATACGAGTACAATTCCTTTAGAACTATCACAGATATATAAGCCCCCGTAACTTAAACCCTCGCACAAGATCTAAGAGGGATGGGAGTGGCTGAAAATCAGCGTTGACTTTTGCCAACACTAGCTGAGCCACATCCATTTGCTCTCCTAGTTTTAGCTATAGTTTTAAGAAATTGTGATAGTTCTTTTTTTGTATGGGAAGCAATAAACGCATTTTATTATTATTATTATTATTATTAGATGAAGTCATGGCATTTAAAAATCAGTCCCACTATTTTATTTGAAGATTTCTTGTCTGACCATTGAAAATACAGTTAATACATGTAAATGATAAGAAAGAATGAATAATGTGACCAACAAAATTTGTTAAGCAAGCTGAAAAAAAAACTATCATCTTAATCTGAAGACTAAATAAGCAGGTCAAGGGGTATATAAGTTCAACTCTATGATATAACTCAATCAAAGCTTAATCGACACATAGTCAGAATTGAGTCGAGATCGACCCAAAATGGCGATCTACTTAACATTACCACAAACTCGATGTCGATGGTGTCGGTGGTAAGCATATAACAGCGGTTTTCGATTCCAAGTAGTTTACTTTTCGACCACAATTCGATTGGCTCTATGATCGATTTGCAGAGTACCAAATTACTAATTCTTGACGTCCATTCGATTGTGATCGTAACTCGAACTCGTCAAGAGTAAGCCTGCAGGTCGCCTGGTAGTGCACAGATACAGGTCTTAAATAGAAGAGCGCATACCACATTTGGTGCTTATTACGAAGTATTTTATTTAAATGATAGAGAAAAATATGCAGTATGATTTAAATATTGTGTCCTATTGTGTCGAAAAGAATGAATTGAGCTGCGTTTTGGGGTGTCAAAGAATCAACCTCCAAGCAGCTTGCTGTGTTCCTTCGGTGAGTGACAGCGCCAGAACCTTCTGGGTAAGCTCGCTCCACCGTCATCTCTATCTATTTCACGTCTGGTTTAATCTAGAGTCAATAGCAAACCCATTCCAAGTAAAAAAAGTGTTATTTTTAGACTTTTTATTTCAAACAAACCGATTGTGTTTAATTAGGTAATATGTGACCACAATCATATCTCGTAGAGCTACCGACGTAACTTATTACAATAGTACGTAACAGTTTAAAAGTTTGACGCTAAAAATAAATACTTTATTTCATTCTGCTCTAATTTAAACATTCCCGCTTCAGGTGGTCACTTTTTCAAGTGTAAATCTAATATTCATTCTGTTTTGTTAAAACTTTCAACTTTACTTAGACCCAGAGATAAATCCTTTTATCCTTAATGTGCTGAAGTCTCGATCTGACTGACAAACGCTACTTTTGTCTTACCACACTGAAGGCCGCAGGTTAATTGAATCGATGGCGAGCGCTCAGCATAATAAGTTTGCTGGAAACCCCATGCCTAGACTGGGATAGAACAGCCAACGCACTTGAAGGTAAATCGATTATTGAGTCCTCGCCCCTGGAGATAGGACTGGAAGCGGTACGGGCGGCAGGCGCATTTTTGACTTAATTCTAAAATAAATTTTATTTTATAATTCTTTATTTTAAATTCACGCTACAACGCTTTCCCCGCACCTCGCTACCCGCAGAGCAAGACTAAATTAGGCTGTCTAAAAGAAATACAAAATTGAAAACTAAACGTGTTAAAATAAAATTTGCTTCAAAAATTGCCTAGTAAAAAATAAATACAAAAACTCTGTCTTTGAACATCCTGCAGTAGCACTAGAGTAACGAGGCACGCACTTCAGTAAGTATTCTTTAATCCTATGCCAGGTTTGTTTAGATTCTATTTGTTATCTGATTTATTAAATTAAACATATCCATGCTTGCAAGCTTAGTTGTTGTTGAGCCAGCGCAACCGTGACCTGTGACCGTGGCAGATAGTGGACTAGTACAGTATTATTACATATTGTACTTGCTGCACTCGACTCCTTGGAACGCAGACCCAAGAAGCCAATCGAGGAGAAGAAAGCTGGTGAAAAATGGGCTCCATATATTGGCTCACCGTCGCCAAGTTGCATGTTTCTCGGTCTTTTACAGATTTTTCTTCTTAACGAGTCGTATGAAACACGAGAAAATTACATCGTAGCAGCCCAGAAGGTCTACTACGAAAAACGAAATACGATGTTGCGGACGATACGACACACTGACGATACGCAAGCGATAGACTTACTATGAAAGGGTTTCGGATTTTGATGCTTCAATCGGATCCATAGACATTATTTCGGATGACTTTCGTGAATGAATGATATGGATGTTATTTACCGCACTTTTCTCGGAAAACCGTAGATCAAAATAAAATTAACAATAAATGTGTGTTTTCTTGTTTTAATACTTAAAACAAGCGTTACATCTCTATCTCTAAGTGTAATGACAACTAGTATTCAAACTAAATCATTATTTTAAAGAAAGCTTTTTCATTGAGAATGACTTTGATGGCTGAAAGCCCTATAGTCAAAACCTAAAATCAATTTTAAAAATAAATTTGTGGTGGGCTATTGATTGTCATCTATCTGTCTTCTGGCTGACAGTCATGTTTGTTTGTTGATTTAAAATCAAACGTAAAATATAATTAAAAATCTTGACTTTATAAACAAATTAAGCTTAAACATTGCTTGGTACCTACCTAATTTGTTTTCTGCGTCTAATAATTAATATTGGTAAACTAAGTAAATATTATTAGTGTCCGTTAATATTTTTAAAACATTTCGTCAAATGGAAAATGTTATTGGTTGGATTAAAAGTAATAATTTTTATAAAAGTTATTACTTCTTATTACAGGTTATCATGACCATAACCTTATTAACCATGGGCCATAATCAAATTGAGATGGCCTAAGTCTGCTGAAGCTTCGTACCTAAGTTCTACTGGGATCATCATTATTATATCCTGAATCTGAATGTTGTGAAATAGTAAAATATTCTACGTTAGATCTTCTGGAGACCGTGTGATAAAATAAATAAATTATATGGATTTGTAATTATTGTTTTTATTAAAAATCTTTATCGTCTGGAATATTTCGTATGAAATTCTGACGAAAAAGCCCCAGTTATCTCCTTCTCTCCATCATTTCTTCTATAATTGCCCTTCAGTGAGGAAGAAATAGGCAACATAAACTTAAAACGATACGTGGAGGGCTATCGTATTATGTTAATTTCCGAAACACTTTACGTCAAAAAACGATCTATCGTCTGTGAGTGGTAGCATTTTCGATACAAAACGTCAAACAACGAACTTCGTCTCCGATAGCGGATGCGAAGCGTTTCGTAGTAAGCAAAACGAAAAACGAATATAGTTTTGTCGGATTACGTTTTTCGTAGTAGACATCCTGAATCCGATTTTTACAGGTTGAACTTCGGGGAGTGTGCGCACGAACTCCACAACTCATAATGCCATCTCCATTCGTCCATCGGAAAACCAGACGTACTTCAAGCTACCATCCTTTTTACCTTAATATTTCCATCTCTCGCTTTTCATCATCATTTTTAATGCGCACAGCCAAGGAGTGGAATGCCCTGCCTGCGTCTGTTTTTCCGAGCGCGTATAACCCGAAACTCTTTGAGGTGCGTGTAAATAGGCTTCTCCTAGGCAAGCTCGCTTCACCGTAGACCTTATCGTATGCTCTCGAGCTGAGATGAAGATCAAGAGTTAGCCCATTACTTATATAATATAACAATATGAATTTGACAGGTAATTGATAAATGAATATGTCGCAGGGATATTATAAAATCCGTGATATTATTATTTCACTAGTGACATCATAATTACACTAATTTATTGTCAATCGTTTGCATTACTTACAATTTACCTGGCTAGTTTCAGTGCCATTATAATTTCAGTAGACCGATACAGTGACATTGTAAGGCAGTGATAATTTAACAATAACACTGGTTTAAGAAAGCCGTTAGATTATTAAAGCGATTGCTGATTGGTCTATTTTCTTTACCAACTGAACTACAAGTATTGAACACTTCCAAATGCTCACGATCACTCAGAAGATATTGACTAGAATGATCCACTAACTACCTCATAAAAACACCAAAAATATGTTATGTACTGATATTTAAAAAGGCACGCTGCAATGTTTATAAATGTGTATTGCGCCTGATTAACTCAATTGACCAATAAGAACACGCGGGGCTCCCGCCACAAACTCAACTCATAATAAACCTAGATTTATTTTAATATCACTATTGCAGCCCAGTGATATTACAATGTCACTAAAAAGAGCCCGTTAAATTATACGAACCAGTCGTCATTGAAAATAATCAGTGTAATTATAATTTCACTAGGGAAATTATAATATCACATCTTTGACAAAATCCCTGCGACAAAAACCTAAACCTTCAGCTGCCAGCGTTTTTTTTGACAGGTCTCAAATTACCACGCTAAAAGATGGCGACCAAGACTTTTTTGCACTGCGCGCAAAAACTGCAAATAGAGTAACTCAGAAAATATTACTTTAAATATAAAGTCGTGTTTATTATACTCAAAATGTTCATTTAGAATTATTTAGATTTGTATGTGTAATTTCAAGGATGAAAAGAGGTATGTGCGAGTCAGATGTACTGTCTTTTCTATTCAGACTGTGCGCATTGCGATGGTGTATTCAGTCGAATGCTTCCTAATGGCTCGTAATTATGTTACCGAATACATACTTATCTAAGCAGGTTGCCAGGTCATGCAGGGATTAAGTGCTGCCAAACATGTCTGGTAATGTGATGACGGAGTGAACGTCAAATGAGCATTACAACGTCAGGTATCGGTTGAAGTGAACATGCCACTTTGGATCGTCATTTCCATGCTTATTAGCCTGGGGTTCACCAACACATGTTTAATTTTTAAACAGCGGTTAACATCTATACGGTTAATTTGACAGAATTCTAAAAAAGTAAATCGGATGATCAAAAATTAAACATGTGTGTGTGTGTCTCCAGGTGAACTCCAGGCTTTATAAATGGGAAAGTATGTCTGGCTGTCTCTTATCTCATAACTAAACCGATTGTGATGAAAGTATAGAGTTGAGTCCTAGGAAAGGGCATAAGATAGTTGATATCCCATAAAAAAGGGGGTGAAAAGGAGGAATGAAGTTTGTATGGAAAAATAGACATATGCGCGGGCAAAGTCGCGGAAAATTGCTAGTGTCGAATAAACTTGTCTCTTCCAGTGAGCCTACTAAATGATCATTACTCTATAGAAACTCGGCCCACTTTGCGCCAGCATGCGTCTTTACAAAATGTTCAGATAAAACATATAAATATTTGAAAGAAACAAACAAAAAATATTTTTGACAAATAATCAGGGGTTTACTAGGAATTCAATGGCAGATAAGGCATTTTGAGGTTATGTTTTGTGATTGCAGAATTAATTATGTGTTTAATTTAAGAATTTTTTGATTAAGTGTTACTTTTAAACCCCTATTCGTTAGATTCAAAAATACCAGTGCAATTAAAATTCAAAACAAGATTTTTGAAATATAAGCTACAAAGACGCAATCTGGGCCCGGGTTTGGTCAATATCCTTTAAAAGAACAATCAAATGCTAACGAAAATTCGGTCGTTGTAAAGCTTAATTTTTGGTACTTAAATCTTTTTATTATTAAGCTCTAGGTTAAAACTCCGCGTAAACGGTTTGCAATCTTTTTTTACAGGCCCAGCATTAAATGCAGAGAACAGCGTCAGTTAAAAGCGCCTATTTCATAAGTACGTTAATCCGGGTTTTCACAACAATAGTTGATTCTAGACTGACAGTTTAGTGTTCTATGACGTTTATTTTGACATAACTATGATCGTGCAAACTGTGTATTCGAGTGCACTGGGACGGTTGTTTGCAATCTTAGACCCGAGTTCACTAATTTCTAAACTGCCGGCAGCCTGTAAACCTCAAATCAATCAAATTAAACATACTTGTATTTTCATTTTTTTAATTGTACTATGATTCCCAGTTTGCAGCACCGCGGGACTATTACCGCAGACAATTTGTCTTTGTGAGAGGACAGCAATAAGGTGCACTTGTGTGGTAAAAATACCCAAGCCTAAATGCTAATTTTTTTGTCTTTGCGATTGCTGATGATTACAGCCCTTGATTACCTTAATCAAGTACCTAGGTAAGTAATAGTGGAGACCCACTCCCATTTAACTGAGCAGTTGAGGTAATGCTTCATTACTTGCCTGCATTTGAAAGGATACAAGAAAAGTTGTCTAGAATACAAACAAAAATTAAGAAAAAGAATCAGAGATCGCTCTAAACGATAAGACCATCAAATTTGTACATTTTTCTGATTAAATTGTATAGTAGTTACTTTTATGATGTGCAATGAAGAGTTATCTATTTATTATTGTGATACATACACTCAATCAGAGTGTGTGTACTCCGGAATCGGCAGTTATTACATGGATAAATCTGCAAAAAAACGCGATTGTGTATAATTATATAGGTAACCATAGGCCACGTTGTTTCCAGGTCAGATTTCATAGAAAAAATGGTTTTATTCTGCATCATGCTTAATATTACATCCTTTATTATATTACCGGTCTTTTTGTCAAGTGCCAGAACATAAAGAATGATAAAGATTTCATTATATTTTACTCGTAACTTGGCTTTTTTTCTGTTGCAGTGTTTTGTAATTTCATTCTACATACATTATAAGTTAAATTGTGCAGTAGGTTTCAAGTGCTGTCGAGGCAGCGAGAATTTATTGACACTAGTGCTACACTAGTTTACGTATTAATTTCGTTGTTTGCATTCTGAATTGCTGAATGGAGAGTAAATACTGTTGTTTCGTGTAATCAGGGCCGATATTTGAGAAAGAAATAAACATTGAATAAAAGCACAACTTGGATCTTTTTATAATAAGTAATTACAATTTGGTATTTGTGCGGCTGATAAATAATATATAAAAGAAATAAATAATAAGTAAGTAAATGTATAAGTAAGTAAATGTAACGTTAATAAATTTTTGCCAATTTGTGATTTTGTATCCAAAATCACAAATTGGCTTTAATATATCACGATCAATTCGTAAATATTAGTACCTGAGTTTGCCAAGTTATAAATAGCCGGTAAACTTCAATTGACAATTAATTTGACAAAATTCCTATATAAAATATGCCAAAAATGCTGAACCGGCTGATAAAAAATTAAACATGTGTTGGTGAACTCCAGGCTAAATGACGTTTTAATTTAACGTCTGCGTTTTCATTTACCTGATACTCAAAAAATATGGTTATTTATTGCATGAAAATCCATATTGATATTATAAATACGTATAAATAGCATAGTTCCATAGTCACCTCCAAGGCTTTGAATCGGTTTTGATGGATTCTCATCATTCGCTTGCCCTGTTCCCATTATATTTGGGGTCGGCGCAGTATGTTTTTCTCTTCCATACAATCCTATCACTCGTCATTGACTCATCCACTCCTTTCACAATCATATCATGCTTTATACAGTCCATCCATCTCTTTCTAGGTCGGCCTCTTCCCTTCCATCCACTAACATTCATACTCATCACTCTTTTAGTCACATGATTCTCCTCTCTTCTCATCACGTGTCCATACCAAGATAAACGGTTTCCCGTCATCTTTTCTGTCACAGGCGCCACTTGCAAACTTCCCCTTATATATTCATTTCTTACTTTGTCCATTCTTGTCACTCCACACATCCATCGCAACATTCTCATCTCCGCTACATGCAGTCGTTTTTCATCCATCTTCTTAACGGCCCAGCATTCCGATCCGTACAGTAAGGCAGGTCTTATGATGGTCTTGTAAATTTTGCCCTTCAACCTTAAGGGCATCCGTGGATCGCATGTTGTTGCTGTGACCTGCCTCCATTTCATCCAACCTGCGTTGATTCGATGTTTAATGTCCCTGTCAATATCGCCGTCATTTTGCACTATAGACCCGAGGTACCGAAAGTCGGAACAGACTGGTAAGGGCATTCCTGCAAGGGTTATAGGTAAAGGACTGGAGAGACCGCCAAAGTCACAGAACAGATACTTGGTTTTGGTTCTGCTGACTTTAAGGCCAACGTTCTCCAGTCTTTGTCGCCATTCCTCCAGTCTGCTCTGGACCTCAAGAGAGTCTTCGGCAACGAGCACAATGTCGTCGGCAAACAACATGCACCAAGGGGCCTCTTTCTGTATGTCCGATGTCAGGGCATCCAATATCATAAGAAAGAGGTAGGGGCTTAGCGCTGATCCTTGATGCAAGCCTACAGCCACCTTGAAACTCGTGGTCGTGCTGACAGCGGACCGGACTTGGGTACTGCATCTGTGGTACATTGCCTTGATCAAACGCAGGTATTTTCCAGGCACTCCTTTCATCTTAAGAGCCCACCACAGGACCTCACGAGGTATTCGGTCATAGGCCTTTTCGAGGTCAACAAACACCATGTGGAGGTTTTTATGCGCACTTCTGTATTTTTCACACATTTGGCGAATGGCGAATATGGCGTCCGTTGTTCCTCGACCAGGCATAAAACCAAATTGTTTCTGTGAAATGACGCTCTCCTCTCTCACTCGTCTCTCAATTACTTTTTCCCACAGTTTCATACTATGTGACATTAGCTTTATTCCCCGATAGTTGTTGCACTCCTGCACGTCTCCTTTATTTTTAAAGATTGGTACCAATAGGCTTTGATGGATTCTCAATAGAGTTATAAGAAGAAGTAAACACATTTTACGTCAATTTTTTTTGTCCCCATTTTGAGTTAGTATCTCAAATGTCTCAAATATTAATAACAGTAAACTCTGCTCCATTAATGACTAAAGATAACTTTATCCAAAATGTAATTCATCATTTAAGAAACCAACCAGTTATTCTGCATTTCTGGGTAGATTTGAGGCTTACATTTTCCTGGCAATAAAATGAAAAGACACTACACCTGTACAGTCAGACATGACGTTACTATAAGGCATCTGTCTTCTAGAATAGAATAGAATAGAATATTTTTTACTGCCTTTATTACAAATAGAGTGATAGTATAGGCGTCACATCACGGCTCTGCCGTCTGAAAGTGTTAATTAATTATATTAACACGAAATACCATAGATTACTTTTACAAATTTAGTTAATTTTATTTATATAGATTAATTTAAAAAAGATAAAAACAGCAGGGTTAGAAAAAGTTAGTCATTATCATTGGCAAATGTTCAAATTCGGTTTTTGGCGTTTATGGCACAATATGGGTCTGTAGGCTTTCCACGACCTTTTGTAGGCTTCCCACGATTTTCCCTTTTCCAAATCGTACTGCGTTGGTTCGGTTCTTCTTTTTCTTTCGTGTCGACACTGGCGTTGTATTTTTGAGGACCAATGCTCAGCGATTAACAAAGCAGTATCAGTAGCGTTGTACAGGACCTCACTGACTGACTCCTTGGTTTAGTGGTCAGCACGCTGGGTACTATCCACGAGGTCCCGGGTTCGAATCCCGGGTCGGGCCGAGAGTGTTTGGGTTTTTCTGTCTTTAAATTACTCAAACACAGCTCCGGAGTCAGAAAGTTGGTGGTGTTAACACCAACAAGTTTGCCAAGATAGATCGTACCTAGGGGGAGCTGCTCTGCCAGTAGAATAAGAGATGTATTAGGATATCTCTCCTTCCAGAGTCTTATACGAGCTTGATTAACTTTGCCTTCATTGGTTCGCTGTTCGCTATAAGTTTACACGGCTGACTGTACATTTTAGGTTGTTTGTGTGTCATGGTTTTACGATCGCCATACGCGTCGACGCCAAATGGGCCCATGAAAAAGCGATCTCGTCCGATTCCGTGATATTAGAATGATTTTTTTTCCTTATCATTTGGCGGTTTTGGGCAATGATATGATTTATTTTTCTGTGCCATAATTTCACGTAAAGCAACATATTAATTTCATTAATCTTTCAGTTTACCCATAGTAATTAATTCGATGACTGGCTAACTTTGAAGACTATAGACTTTCGGGTGTCTTTGTACAGACACGCGCTAAATGTGGATTGCAAGAACCAATTTATAATTTATTTGGTTATACTAGTGAAGTGTCCAATCCTTCTATAATGCTTGCTAATACTTTCGTGTTATTTATACAATGAGTTTTTTATCACGATAAAACACACGTTGTTTTAAAAATACCACGAGCGATATGTATATCACATGAGTGATTTAATCACTCTATGCCTGCGTGCCGCGAGTACGTAAATACCTCGTAAAATAAGAAAGCTGTTGTATTAAAATATTTGTTGTCATCCCACCATTTAAATATCCGACAAAACTTCTAAACCTGCCAACTTTGCCAATATGGCCGCAGACAATATGCCTGAACAATTTTAATAATCCGTCAATGACGCGGGGCCATTTTCGCAATTTTTTCATAGCTTTACCGATAAAAGTGATGAAAACTTGCTTGGCGAGTGACGGTACATTTTTTATTGTAGATTATTTCATTTTTCTAATAGTTAATAAAGAAGCTCACAATTTGGTGTTTATTCCAAGATATGCTATGAATGACTACCAGAAATATGAAATTGTAGAGAAAAAACATCATAATATTTTATATAAAAAACAGAATAAAATGTAATCTCGCTGCCTATTCTGCATCATTTCTGAGTACTAAGCGGTAATATTATGAAAATTTAAGAAATAAAGCCTATTCGACATCCTTAGTGACAGGCGTAAACTATCTACATACGAGGTACTATTAGAAGACTGGAATTTGTTAACTGTTCCTTTTAATACACTAACTGGAGCCTAAAAGGACACCCCGACCGTCTTTAGTTTAAGATACTCAGGCCTACTTTTACGAAACTCGATAAATACACATAGCGCTAAACATATTTAAAAACATCATTCTGTCTTTGTCAGTCATTCGACGTTGGCAGAAACGGGATGATATTTTAAACATAATTACCGTTAAACGTATTTAAGGAGTTTCGTAAAAGTGGGCCTTAGTGAGTTGAAGAGAAAATAAAGATTTATGTATGTATTTATTTTAATGTGTGTCCCTTAATACTCACTTCATAACAATAAGTAAATTCAACTGCTCGAACGCCAAAGGAACAACCTTGAACACAAAAACAATTTGACGTCCCCCGGCTGGACCGCTGTCAAAACATTCACAACTTCGCAACCAGAAGTCGCGACAAGTCGACAATACCTTCGTGATTAAATCAGCGCCTTAATATTAAGGTCTATATTTTTATTTGGATCTTTTTACGTTATCTTACACCCAGTTGCATGAACAGTCATTAGGTGTTAAAGGCTCTATATACAAGTAATATTAATAACTTCTTCCTTGGCAAATTTCGACTACGGCGGCCAATCTTAGCAGAGATTAGCCAACTGCGCGGGAGATATTATAGTGCACTATTACGTGCACTCTCTGCTCCTTCACTCTCATAGTCCGGTGAGACGGCAGTCCGACATGACTGGAGAGGGATCAGGCGCAGGACCAATGGCTTAACGTGCTTTCTAAGGCACGGGGGTGTTAACACCACCAACTTTCCGTCTTCGAACTGTTTTTGAGCTATTTCAAGACAGAAGAACCCAGAAAAAATGTTTGGCCCGACACGGGATTCGAACCCCGGATCTCATGGATAGAAGCCTGCGTGCTAACCACCACTATAACAATAGGGTAGTCATTATTATATTATTATTATCCATCAACTAGTATGTTTTATTGTCATTATTTTGACAGTTTTTAGGAAGATCTAGAAGCTCAGTTGCAGGAACAGATATTATGTTCCATTATTTATTAGCCCGACAAGTTCGTGTGCGACCTTCGTGCGGATTGAAAGACGTGTGACAGCCACTTTTGTAGCATCTCGCAGCATTGTATAAACAAACCCTAGCAAATAATGTTAAGACTTGTTACTAGTAGCTATGAATGTTTCAGTTAATTACAGACAACCCATACGAGAGTACCTTGTGTGATTTACCTCCGCTTCTGACACGTGCGGGGTGCGCTAGATGTCAGCGGGGACAGGACGGTGTTGCGGGTAAGTTACTAACGCTTATATCATCCAAATACAATGAGAGATTTTCTGACAGCTCAAAATTTTAGTCTTATTGTGTATTGACAGATGGTGCAATTTATCTAAGTTATACAGGGTGTCCGGGTTTCGACTAGCGATAGTTTAAGGACGTTTTATTTATCAAAGACATAATTTCAATGAAACTTTTTTTTGACATTATTTTTTTAATTTCAGAAAATTTGCATTTTTGGGTTTAGTTTGGTAATAGGTTTAAAAAACTATTTGACCGTTATAATTTTTTATGTAAAAAATCCTTTAGGACGGTTAATAATTTTGAATTAATCTTTATTCCTCTTGATAGGCCATAGCGTTACTTTCCAAAAGAATCATTTTCATAAATTTTAGGACCTCCAAAGCATAAAACAATAACAAATTATTGTAATATTATGTGTAGGTACAGGCATGTAGTGGAAGTACTTACGTTAAAAATTAGCGAGTTTCGCAATGCAGATAAAAATAAAATTTAATGAAAAAAATTTCTGAATGATCAATAGATTGTTAAAAAAATTACCTGTTAGTACGCGTGAATCTAAAACATGCTAATCATAAACATAACATACCTAAATGCTAAAATCAGCCTTTTTCTGAAATAAAAATCTTCCTAACTTAGGTTGTTCAGCGCCATCTTGCGGATTTTAGTACTGATTTTTGACACTAGGAAAATCCCTCATTGATCTAAGTTCTAACGTGGTGACTAATTTGACAGATTAAAAAAAAAAGATAATGACACATTAGTAACTAATGAAGCCATTGAATGTCTGTTTCGCAATAAGTCAAGATATTGTGTCGTAGTCGCAATAAGTATGCTTCAATCAAGTTAGGCCCGATGGCCGTAACACTGATGTTATTTAATCAAAATCGTAGTTTTTCCTCTATTAACCGATACAATATCAGCGCAACAAAACAAGTTGTATCCTAATTGCCCAATCCTATTAGCCGTGCTTTGGCTATTGTCTGAAATTACTCTTTATTATCGCTTTACCGTCATCGTTAATCACTCAACAACATGGCGGGCCGATGGTCGTTGTATCGTTAATTAGTGTTGGCGGCGCGGGTTATAATGAGGAATCTGGGGATGGTACCCTCGACTCGATGTGAGCTTGGACGTAGGGTTGCCAGTAAAAGAATATTAAATCTTGATAAAAAGATACTACAAGACTCAGTTGCACCAGATCACTTTAATTGTAAAATCTTATCCTGTTTTTCTGGTTAATACGGGACTTCGTAATAGGCATAGTCTTTATCTAGTATATGTATATAGACTTTGACTAACCGACAAGGATAACGGTTGCAAGATCGAAAATCTGCCATTTTTCAGACCTCATAGCTAAGAAAACAATTGTGAATAGCTTAAAAGTGGACAAATGTTTTAGATAATTTTATTACCTAGCTTCATTCAATATTGACCGACTGCGAGAGGAGGGTTAATTTTTTCAATTTCTAATCCAAGTAGTTCGGGCTGTTCGTTAATATCTTAGTCAGTCACATAATAATTCAGTTTTCCTTTTTATATATTTATAAAATTACATCACTTGCAGTCTGTCAACCCTATTCATAGTCAAAGTACTTCCCGTGAGCAACCTATGATAGATGTGCATTATGAAATACTAGCTGTTGCCCGCGACTTCGCCCGCGTAAACTACTATTTCTGTATCCTACAGAAACTATGTTTTTTTTGGGATAAAAAGTAGCCTATATGTTATTCCAAACTATAATCTATCTCTGTGCCAAATTTCATCCATATCTGTTCAGTAGTTTTTGCGTGAAGAAGTAACAAACATACACACTCAAAAACTTTTGCATTTATAATATTGGCCAAAGTAGGATACAAGGTAATTCCAATGAATTCCGTATTAACTGGTCTGTAATTGTTTAACTAACGATATCTTTGTTATAATCTAAACCAAAATACAACGACAGTTGCACAAAACAATAACTAAACATTAGCCACCGAGCACATAACCTATAGAGTTAGAATGTTTACATACAAATAGTTACAATGTTTTATAACTATTGTGTTGCCTTATTAATATTGAGAATGTAATTAACTGTTGTGTAAAGTAAGACTTTTTAATTTTTTTTGGTCATTATTGAGTTTAAATTACAATTTATCAAAAAACAAGCCTATCTCCATTTATCAGCACAGTCATCACCAATTATGATCACCTACTTACCCAGTTATCGGCACTGCAAATTGTTATACATTTTAAAGGGCGGGAAAAGAAAATATCCTTAAGAAAAATTAACTATTAACTTGTTAATCAGTCTTTTAACATTTTCTACTAATTATGTCCGGTAAAAAACATATGAACAAATCTTGGGGAGAGTAAGAACATTACCTTTAAACTAGTAAGATGAACTTAATTATTAAAGAAAGTTATTTGCAAATATTTGTTTCTTACGTTTACACGAATCGTTGAACTCATTAAAACGCAATTTTATGGATTACTTTGCGATTTATTTACATTTTATTTAAAACCTATTTATTATACTTATTTGCAAAGTTGTTTTCTCAGTCATTAGTTTAGCCACCAATCAGTACCTTTTCTGTTATATACTTAACTTACTTAGTTTTCTTCTCACAATATATTTTTTAAGATTGAAGCAATTCATTTTATTATTATTTATGTTTGTAGTCTACCTTATTGTATAAGATATCATTGAGTAGATCTTAAAAATTACTTAGGGGTTTCTAAAACAATTTTTCTGCTACATGAATAATACTCCATGCTCCATTTACGAATATTAAACTTTATAGTGCACATAGCGGTTAAGATAACTTTAGTAGTTTAGCAGTAATAGTCGTTGAACTTGGGTGTTGGATATTTTTGTACCAAATACAAAACCCTTAGGATAAGTTCTTTAATGTGTCCAACTGCCGCACTCTGACACGTCAATTAAATGATAAATATAATTTATTCTTGTTCTGTCACTTTCTTTGTCAATAAAATAGAAAATGACTGCATGCGACTTAATGAAGGATTGACGTCTCTGAGTACGGCAGTAAGATGAAATAAACAATAGTACGGAACTCTTCGTGCGCAAGTCCGACTCGCACTTGGCTAGTTTTTTTATAAGGGTTTTTTGTTGTTTTTGATGGGTTCATCTGAGATCTCTGAGACATCTCATCAGAGATCTGAAACACGTAAAAATAATTTAAACAAAATCAAATATCAGCATAGTTTTGAACTAAATATACCATGACGATAATTAATGGTAAATTAATTTTTAGCATTGAACTGGAAATGGAAAATTTTTTTCACACAATTTTCAACCATTCTTGTGGTAACACACAGTCTATTAAAAAAGAAAACATTAATTATGTCTAATTTATCTAAGTATTAGCAAGTGTGCTAATATTTGGAGAACTTGAAATTTTAGTATCCAGTTATTAGCACCCTAAATATCTATTGTAAGTAAAAACAATCTTATCCGGCGCAGGGACCAGTGGGGACGAAATTCAACTCTTCAGGGATGCCATGGTGGAGCGAACAAACTTGACTTTAAGTCATGTCTCCCAATGGGGTGAAGACAATCTTGTCAGCTTCAACGCCAAAAAAACACAAGCGTGCCTATTTACCACCAAGAGAAGCCCTTTTCTCCAGTCTCCAACTTTTCGGGGTGCGTCTGTTGCTGTTACCGACCATCTTGAGCTTTTGGGCATGGAATTGACAGCTAGTCTTAATTTTGGTGCCTGCATTGAGCACAAAGCTCGAACTGCGGCAAAAAAACTGGGTATCCTGAACAGAGTGAAGCGATACTTTACGCCAGGACAGCTTTTGTCACTTTATAAAGCGCAAGTCCGATCCTGCATGGAGTATTGCAGTCACCTCTGGGATGGATCAGCTAAGTACCAACTAGCTGCACTTGACGCGGTGGAGCGCTGAGCAAGGAGGCTTATCGGTGACGAAGATCTATGCGCCAGACTCCACAGCCTGGCTCATCGCCGCAAAGTTGCCTGCTTGTCGGTCTTTTACAGGCTATATTTCGGAGAGTGTGCTCAAGAGCTCCATGAACTCATTCCACCGGCCCCGTTCTACCACCGCACTTTTAGACGCACCGCGGGATACCACCCATATCGCGTTGATATTCCAACGATACGAACTAAGCGCTTCTTATCAACATTTATAATGCGCACAGCTAAGTTGTGGAACTCACTATCCGCTTCAGTGTTTCCAACGGATTACAACCCAAAGACCTTCAAACTCAGAGTGAACAGGCTTCTTCTGGGTGAGCTCGCTCCATCATCGACTCTGTCTGTGCCACGTCTGGCTTAGTCTAGAGTCAAGAGCAAACCCATTTCAAATAAAAATAATAAAAAAAAACCATAAAATTATTTTAATTTAAGATGCGCAAAACTTTAAGAATGTGTTTAAATACCAGTATTTCTAAATAGTGCTTCAATTGCTTTTCTAAATGACTACTAAACGTAAGACAAATATTACCCTTGATGTTTCAGAATGCCCGATAATCACTTCTAATCACACAACGTTCACTTCGCCTCAAGAATACCGCTTCACGATTAATGTAAATATGTCAGTGACATATGTCGGCTAAAAATTGTCTAGCTACATATGTCAAGTGACAATTCTGAAAATATTATCTATAGAAATTGTAAACATTCCTAGCATTTATGTGACGTTGTCAGTATTATAATATTAATGACAATGGGTTGTGAAACAGGAATATTTTTACAACTCGACATATTTGTAGAATTGTCGAGAATTATTGACATGAGATCGGAGCTGTGTCTGTTTTGCGTGACAATTGTAGTGTTTTCACCGTGCAAACAAAAGGTACGGCTGTGAAAGCGATTTAGTCGGGTTCTCATTTAGAAGAAATAATAGAGAATGGATAAATATTTTAATTGTTATCAGCAACTTTGTTTATAAAGAAAAATATAGAATAAGTAAAACCATTGTAAAATAAATAATTAATGAAATAACTTTAAAAAAGATTTGTGACAATTGTGCCTGTTACGTTTGGTGAAATAGGGCCCAGGGTTAAAATGTGTCTAAATATTATCCGACAACAGAGGAATGAATGACACATTCGTGACATAACCTAATAGAGAAGCGCTTTTCTAATTGGCTAGCTAATAGCTCAGTCAATAAAGAAAAAAATTGTGCATATATCTACGCTGTGGATTATACGTATATCGCATATCAGATATATACAGGGTGTCCGGGTTTCGACTAGCGATAATTTAAGAACCTTTTTATTTCTCAAACTTAAGAGACATAATCCTAATGAAAAATGCATTTTTATTTATTTATTTTTTATTTATTTAAACTTTTTGCACACAGTTTATTGTACAAATGGCAGACTTAACGCTAAAAGCATTCTCTACCAGTCAACCATCTTGACTTGTCAGACTTGCACCGCCTGTAATTCTCTGTTTGGACCTTCCAAACAGAGAATTACAGGCGGTGCAAGATATCGTAAATTAGAAAAAAGATGAATATTTCAAGATTAGAAAATAGGTGTTTAGTTTTGTAATAGGTTTAAAATTATAACAGGGTTTCTTTAAAAAAAATGTTTCATCTATTACAGTTAATAATTTCAAATTGTTCTTCATTTGATAATAGCGTTACCTTTCAAATGAACCGTTTTTATACCTTTTAGGGCCTCCAGATCCAAAGAAATAGTTTTTTGAAATAATCAAAATGGCTGCCATTTCAAGAGGGGGAGTTAGAACCCAGCATGGGGGTTTTTTGTCGACAACATTTGATGAACTTATAGCCCATAAATTATCGCTAGTCCAAATCCGGACACACCGTAATATTCGCATATGTGGATTATATCGGTTCCCTCAGTACCACCAATATGTCGGATTTCCCCTACTAATTTCCGGTCCCCTTTTCACCATCATAGGGGATAATTTCTGGGATAAGAATGGTCCTGTGGCCTTTCCCTAATTAAAACTATTACTTACTAGCGACCGGCCCGGTACTGCGTACGGGTGCAATGTGCGTTTTGACGAAATGAAATTAAATTTCGCTCACAAAAGTTAATCGACTTAGAACGACAAGCCCACGACTCTTCGCTATCCGGGCGAATGTCCTTACCTATTGAGCTACGGAGGACGTTAGTGAAGCACTAGACGTAGCAAGCACTTACAAAAATTCGTCGACTGACTTACGTAAAATATTCAAAAACGTAACGGAATTTAGTTTCGTAAAAACTTGCAAACAAATTGCTTAAGTTATAAAAATATTTTAAGCAATTTGTTTGCAAGTCCTTTTAACGAAAGTAAATTTTGCACACAAAAATTGATCGACCGTCACATCCGCTGGGACATGTTATAGTCATCGACGTGAAGAAAAATATGGACTCCATGTCGCCTACATTAAAACTGAAGCACCAAAGTAAGCCAGTCATCGTCGTAAATACACGATCTTCTCACGCACACAATCACACCAAAGTAAGCCGAGATCGGCCGCCATTGTAACTCTATGATCTCACACACACAGGCTTGAACCCTGCTGCACTCTTTAGTATCGCGGTACAGAGTCCATATTTTTTTCATGTCGATGGTTATAGTCCGTACGTAATTCGTTGCCGGCTCAAGTTTCCTGAACACTATGATCTGAATTCCTTTAAGAAAATAGTGAATAGCCTGTTACTAGTCAGACATGGCCCATCCTCGGTCGCATCGTCGCTTACCGTCGGGTGAGCGACGATTTCTGCATATTTAATAAATAAAAAACCTTCTTCTCGAATCACTCCATTTATTATTGAAACCCATTAAATTCTGTTGCGTTGTTTACAAGATCTAAGCGTATAAAAGCAGTAACGAATTTGTTTTATATTATGTTAAAATTATGAATTGAGAAGTCATAAAAGTCATTTATTTATGTACCAGTGGTTCCCCGCGACTTCGCCCGCGCAACAGTTGGATTTGCATATAAACTTTTATCCATTAAACCCCCTTAATGTTTTTATGTCGCGACAAAATGTAGTCTTTTCCAGGCCTCGAACTGTCTCCATACCAAATTTCATCTCAATCGGTTCATTGGTTTAATCTAGAGGTAACAGACAGACAGACAGACACACTTTCGCATTTATAATATTAGTATGGATGTATGTAGGCCCACTAGGCACATAAGTGCGAAGTGTCACATAAGTGTGAAGTAGAAAATATATGTTGGGACGTGTATAAACACGTCCCAACATATATTTTCTACCTACCACTGCTTCGGGACAAATTCTGGGCTTCATTTTATGAGAAAGCCAGTAAGTAAGCGGTAGGCCAATTGTTGTGTAGAGGTCAAGTTAGTTGTCGTAGAAAAGATTAAGCTTAGAGTTCACCAACACATGTTTAATTTTTAATCAGCCGTGTACGTGTAGCATAGTTTGTAAAGGAATTCTATGAAATTAACCGTCAATCGACGTTTACCGGCCAAAATTGGTGAACTCGGGTCTAAGCCAACTAACTAGCTAAAAGAGTTCATCAACACATGTTTAATTAGCCGGTTTAGCATTATTCGACATAATGTTGTGTATGCGTATTTTGACAAATTAATTGACATTTACCAGCTGTTTAAAAATTGGTGAACTCGGGACTAAAAAGCTTACATGACGTAATGCATGACGATTCGTATTTTTATCTATTGTGTTTCAGCTTTAAATATGACCAGTAATATGGTTCCATACATATCGATAATTAGCGTTAGTACTGCCACTAATAATACTCGTTATACTCGTACATCTATGTGTGTACTTGTACGTGCTCGCCCGCGGGAATCCTTTGTTGCAATGTTGGCGGAAATTAGGCGAAATCAAACCTTAGCTTTGATTATAAACGGCTACGTTGTTTGGCTAAATATAGCCTTTGACGATTTTTTTTGTGAAAATACATAGTCATAAATGAGCAATAAACAGTGTGGCCGGGGTGTAAAAAGTGAAATTCACATAAACAACAGCTAAGGCATTATACAAGTGATATGTTAAGAAGTTCCAATATTTTGTGGTCAATAAAGGATTCTGACAAATAATATTTAAACGAATGAAAGCATCTAATACTCGTCAATCGCCACTCTATCAATAGAAGTTAAATACTCCAGTTAAAATGTGATTGCCCGAGGTGCGGTTGGCGAAAATTGTGTTGTTGTTTCGCGTTTGGTCCAATATTTGCTCAAAATTGCCTAGGCAGCGTTCAATTTTATGACGCCCAACTATGTAATACGATGGTCGTATTCTTAACTTTAGTCGTCCTTCTCGCTCACTCCCATGCTGGCATGAATGCTAGTGAGCGCAACGGCTAGGGACTAAACTAAGGCAGAGCTTACACAGAGAAGGACCCTGTTAAGGGGGTGCCGCGCGAACAAAGAACTTCGAGTTCGCGCTCGGGGTGCGGAAGTCTACTGCATCATCAACACGGTTAAATATTGCTTGAAATCCATTCGACTCAGAATGTCACAAAAATGTTTTTCGTGAATAATTTTGAAAATACAGAATGTAATATAAAATATCATTTATACATTAGCTGATTAATCATATAAACATTCTGTTACAGGTTTTTTAGGCCAAAAGCTGAACTAAGTTAGGTAATAATCTCTTTGAAACTCATTGTTTTCCAAACAAAATTTGTTCTTACTTAACATTACGAATAGTGTTTTTGCTTTATGCAAATTTTAGAGTAACTTTCGACGAAAACTATACAAAAATGTGGAATGTGTAGACCATGTGCTAACTTCAGTAAACTTCTTCAAAGCTACCCTTTATAGAGGGAGCGGCCTCTTAAAATTTGAATACTATTCATTATGCACTTCTAGCGTTTACTGAAAATGCTTAGTGGCTCATTTCAAAGAGCCAGTAAATCTAAATTCAGTAATTTATAATCTGAATGGTTGAAGTTTTCGGGCAAGCGATACGCGGATGCGTAACGAAGCTGCGAAACGGTGCGAACATAATTCTAGCGGGATTTTTTCGGATATTACAAATTATTATCATGTGATGAAGAAAGTCATTTAAATAAAGCAGATTTTCGCTCGCATCCAGCCCTAGCAAGCATCCCTCGCTTAATATTGTAGCACACATCTCTCGTTCACTTGTTTTATAAGTACAAAAACTTTGTGAACGTCAGAATGGCGGGTGTGATGAGAGGAGTCTGAAAGAGTTATTATTATTATATTGTCTCTATTATCTGTCAACTCTTACCGAGTTTGGTTGAAACAGATAATAGAAAAATAGCATTACTAATATTCAGCTACTGCTGAGGATTCTAATTTTACTCGCCAGCCTGACGTCAGTTTGGCGGCTCACTTAACTTTGTATATCGTGAGGTGTCTATTTTAAATCTGTAGGTATCAAAAGGTAACAAATAGGTAAGAATACAATATTAATCACTCATTACGATTCCTCTCATCATACCCGCCATTCTGACGTTCACAAAAACCCTTCCACTCGAGCTGCGCTATGCGAGCGAAATGAAGCGATTCTACTCATCTCTTGCTACCCCTCGCCTATATCTGGTGTAAACGTAGCCTAATAGTATATGACGTATTTACATTTTACCAAACCAATATATTAATGTATTGGCATTGAGATGATTGCCCTATGTCAGTAGGGAATTCGCGCTACTGCGTTGCGGTCAACTACGTTTGTTATCTTACTCTTGACCTTTATTTAGGCTGTGGTTTGGGAAACAGCGGGTAACTTAAATATAAATATGAATGTTTATCTGTTTGTCTGTCTGTTACCTTAGTTTAAATCGCTGAACCGTTTTAGAAACATTTTTTACGACCCTAGAAATACATACAGACTAAGCACTTAGGCTACTTTTTGTTGCGATTAAAAGTCTTTGAAGGGGTGAAATGGGGGATGAAATAGGAATTTATCTAAAAAATCTGACATTTGCGCGGGTTATATCGTGGGCAACCGCATGTTATTTATAGATGTAACAGAAGAAACGAACATCCTTATATCGACAATGCTTGTGTTCAGATACAAAAAACTATTTGGAACAGCATCAAAGTCTCAAAAATAATTTATTTATCCTAATAAATTGAAATACTATTCCAAAACAGGCTTTCATACGTGGCTTGCAGAACTTTAAACAATCTAAGCTTTCAACAAAGATCTACTTGACTTGGATGGTAGTTACCTCCATACTAGACTAAGAAGTCAAAATAAGAATTGCTGAAATTTCGTATCAGTGAAACCCAGTAGTTTCTCAAAGGGATTTTCGAGAACATTATATTGAAGCACTCTCTTTTCTGTTATCGAGAACTGGCCTTAGACCCTCATACTCGTATCTTGCGGAATGCTCAATGAAATTTTATGCTCAAGAAGTTATTATTATCTTCGTAGTTAGAATTGGCCATTGGAATGACAAAGTGTCAGTGTTATGACTATATTACAAGTATAATTGGGGTTTGAGGGCTATCATAAAGAAAGAACTAATTTTGTGATGGTCTCATATCTAGGGATGAAGTTGTGTAAAACTGAAAACACACAACCAATAATAGTTTTCAGGACAGCAATAATATATATATATATATATATTATTGCACTTGAGAAAATGACCACCAGAGGCGGGAATCGAACCCGCGTTCCCCGCATACCGGGCGATTGCCTAAGCTCTCGGCCACCCTGGCGTTGGCAGAGCCTGTCGAAATTTTTAAGTGGTTTCTGGTGGTCATTATTTCAAGTGCTATAATATATTCGGATTGGATTATCACTTAAAAAGAATAATTAAAGGAATAATAGTTTTAAAACTGACTTCGGAAAAGCAAGATAGCTTTCAAAATCACATTTCAAAAATTTTAAATGTCAATTCAGTTGAAAATTCAGTGAACGAATTCGGAACGTTTCAGGCCACGTAAACAGAAGTCCTTTTTATATTGTATCTGCCATTACAACATCTTGCATTTTGATATTAAAAGGATAATATTAAATCAAAATATTTAAAAAAGTTGCCACTCTTATATTGACCTTACAAATTGCTAAAGTGTTTACGTTTACAGTGTACCTTGGGGAGCTGAAACCGCAACTTTACAACTGAATACACCACGCTAAGGGAATGAGAAATTGAGGATGCCTCGTAAGTGACAATGGGCCACTTTAAAAAAGAAATTAATGTATCTGTATGTCTGTTTAAAAAAGTTCAAACGCCACTGTTTTTGCTTATAAAAATGATATTTTGATAATAAGTATTATAAGTGCACGATTATGGGTATTGGACGTTTTTAAATTTTGCAGTAGTAACGGCACCGTCACGTTTATCACCTTCGCGCCGAAAAGGAGGGAAAGGGACAGCATCACACGGTTTCTGATCATGGCGTTGTCCTCTACTAATAATATAAACTAACTATAAAAAGACTCTTGAAGTACACACGGCAGAAACAAACTGTTAAAAAAGAGTTAAGGCCTGATTAGAACATCGTTTTATTTGACTCTCGGACGAAACGCGATGCCCCTTTGATCCTTCCCGAAACCCCAGAGTTCCGCGGGCAACAATTTGAGAAGCATTGGCCTTAGCGCAATTAGCACACTGCCACAAATACACAGCGGAATCGTAATGTACCAAATGTAGTCTTTTTTAAATATTTGAAATGGGTTTGTTTGCTCTTGACTTCTTGACTCTAAACGTGCCGTAGACGGGGTCGACGGTGGAGCGAGCTTACCCAGAAGCTTTTGGCTCTCCCACTAACTGACGGAATACACCAAGCTGCTTGGCGCCGGGCTCCGGTGAGAGGCTAGTAGCTATCAGGCGTGCAGCTAAACTCAGCCTACCACCGCTGATATTTCAATATGGAGTTGATGTCGTTGCCCGGGGTGGACCACTAGGAGGTAGATACTTCACCACGCCAGATATATTTCTGCACTCCTCCACTGTCGCTCTAAAATAATGAATCAAGCGCAGACGTTTGCTAGTTTCTTTTTGTACGTAACGCTTTCGTTTAGTATCTGTGGCTGGGTCTAAAGGCATAATGTCATACCCACCAAGGTGAAGGAGCTTCTATACTGCCGTCATATAAGTGGTTGCCTATTAATTACGCCACTATGCGAGCCAGATTTATCAGTGTTGATCCAACTGCTCATACAACTTGGACGGATTAATTATCCGCTTGTAAATGTTCGAGAAGCTTGCAGCGGCGGTGTATTGTACTCGCAATTCTGAGATACGACGTTACATGCAAGAGTAAACATGTGTCGGTTTTATTTCGCATTATGTTGACAATGTTTGTATACAGGGTTATTTAAAAAACATTATTAACCTCTTAAGAGCCGGTTCTGGTGCTCAAATACAATACTAACTTTCTCTATGCGACCAACATTGAAATCTCAAAAAAAAAACTATACACATCATGTGGTAGCTGGTGTAGTGTGGGGAGGTAAAATTTTTTTTCGCGATTTCTATTTTGGATGTATAGATAATGTTGCTATGTTGGAGCACCAGAATCCGCCCTTAAGAAGTTAATATTTTTTTTAATAACCCTGTATATGACTCAACCTCGCCAGTGGCAGTTCACAGCTGGACATATGATTCTTCCCAAGGCGTGCGATTTATTTTGATACTGCCAGCAGTATTAAATGTTTTCTTTCTTTAATTTACCTGTCTCAAGTACCTGATACATTTATCATATAGATATAAGGTATAATAGGTAGGCAATAAGGTTCGTAGCTGAACCTTTAACTTTAAGTGTCGAGTTCACCAACACATGTTAAATTTTTAAACAGTCGTTATAATATTATTCGACATATTTGTATGGGAATCGTGTCAAATAAACCGTCAATCTGTGTTTACCGGCTGATTAAAAAATTGTGAACTCGAATCTATGAAGAAGAAGAGGAATATTATTACATATGTATATGAAACTCAAGGTCTCCGTTATATTTGCACAATTCCAATAATGTTTTCAACAGAAACGAGGCCGTATCTACAACAGCCTACTTATCATCGAATCGATACAGACAAGAAACAATACTTGTCAACGATACAAAGAATAGGAAAATTTATTGAGTAGAAATCCTACTGCGTAAGAAGTTGTCCGTGTTTTTGGCACTATGCGTCTTTTTCGCTCACGCTGGGATGTGAATTTGAGTGAATAAGAC
Organism: Pyrausta nigrata; assembly: GCA_949316185.1. NCBI lineage: Eukaryota > Metazoa > Arthropoda > Insecta > Lepidoptera > Crambidae > Pyrausta > Pyrausta nigrata. The sequence continues at coordinate 6,040,590 of OX438943.1, forward strand.
AGCAGGAGTCGAGAAACGAATATCGACTTGAGGAGTAGAGTCTTTGTTTTTCCTGAAGCGACGTTTAATGGACCTTATTATTATGAACACAAAGAGATGTCTTATTTCTAAGTATCTTTGAGGAGAGGATGATATAATATCTTAAGAATTGGAAAAAATACGGTGTTTGATCTTATTTCTTTCATATAGTGTCCACGTGTATTAAGGCTGGGTTGCACTATCTTACTTTAACTATAACAAACGTCCAAAATCTATCAAACACTATACGAAAAACACCAGTTATTATTATTGAATAAATCGGTTAGTGGGAGTGCCAGAGCCTTCTGTGAGCTCGCTCCAACGTCGCTATGTCTACGCCTCGTCTGGCTTAGGCTGACATCAGACGGTCTGCATCGCAGCCACCGCGCACGGTCGATATATTTAACTGCATGCAGTTGTACGTTCGACTTCGTGCAGTCTAGATATCAACTGCACGCCGTCGGCTGCAGTCGGGCTGCAGTCAAGTGAAGTAGCTGCGATGCAGTCCGTCTGATGTCAGTCTTGGTCTAGATTCAAGAGCAAGCCCATTTCAAAATAATATAAAACACTTTGTCTGAATTGCATCTTATTTAAACCTTAGCTGCTCAAACTCCTTACAAAAAACAGTTATTATAGTTACGGGTAAAATAAGGTGGTGCAACTCAGTCTCAAGCAAAAACGATCCAAAATTATATTTATAAGCACTACACTGTACTTTTTCGACACTTGTAGAAAATACTTAATAAAAGTAAATATTGCTTGCACACAAAAATTTGTCGACCCTGTCGTCCGTTGAGACTTAAACCCTTCGCTATCCGGGCGAATGCTCTTCCAACTGAATTACGGGACGTCAGTGAACGTTTACTGGAACACTTTAAAACGAGTTCAACAATTTTTAATCAGCCGGTAAACAAAGATTGATGATTTATTTGACACAATTTCCATACAAAATATGTTAAGTAATATTGTAACAGCTGTTTAAGAATTAAACTTGTGTTGGTGGACTCTACCCATACCCATAAGTAAAAATCAGCAAAAATAATTTATTCAGCTCAGAAATGCTTCACTGTCTAACAAGTCTCTTAATCTGCTAAGGTTCTTATCTTTAATAGTCCTTGAGTTCTGAAAGGTAGTCTACATTTCATAATTTATCAAATATGTACTCTTAGCACTTTGTCAAAGTTAAGGGCACTTATAAAGACAAAGGAATTTTCCTAGCTAGGTCACAGTTTGTTAATATAATATTAATACCATCGTATTTTATTTTAATAGCTTGTATGGCCGGCACATCAGACTATAGCGTTGTAATATTGTTTTTTACAACCGAGTAGGATGCTGCATTGTTTTGTGTGCAGTTCCGTTATAGAGCAAGAGCCCGTAGCCCGTGACAGACTTTCGTAATTTTAAAGGCTCCCTGCACGTGTTTGGAAGAACGACAACCTAACCATCACTACGAAAGTCCTCGTATACCAAACGTGCGTCCTAAGTGCCTTACTGTACGCATTGGAAACGTGGACTAGATATGCCAAACAGGAGCGCCGCTTTAACGCCTTCCATATGCGATGCCTACGATCAATCCTTGGAGTTACGTGGGAGAACAAAATGATGAACGAAGCTGTTCCTTCAAAAACCAACTGCAACAGCATCACAGCAATTCTGAAACAGAAACGACTCCGCTGGCTGGGCCATGTCTATCGGATGGACCCCCAGAGATTGCCGCGCGAGATGATGCTCGGACAAATTTATTCACCTCATCATTATCAGCCGTAGGAAGTCCACTGCTGAACATAGGCCTCCCCCACGGTTTTCCAGAGCAACCGGTTGCAAGCGGTCTGCATCCAGTGCGATCCTACGATCTTTACAAGGTCGTCTGTCCATCTTGCTGGTGGACGTCCCACGCTTCGCCTTTGATTAAAGGGTCTCCACTCTCGAACCTTTCTGCTTCAACAGTCAGCAGTTCTTAGCGCTATGTGCCCCGCCCATTGCCACTTGAGCTCACAGATTCGCAGGGATATGTCTGTCAACTTAGTACTTCTATGTATCTCCTTATTTCTGATTTGATCTCGTAGACAAACCGAACCGAGCATAGCCTTCTCCATCGCTCGTTGCGTGACCTTAAGCTTTTTTATAAGGCCCTCAGTTAGAGACCATGTTTCGGATCCGATTGGATTGGACAAATTGACCATGATAGTGCAACAATCATCAGTCAAGATGGTGTGACCAATAACGTAGGTTAGAACGACGATTAACAATCTTGAAGTTTGGATTATCGTGGCTTTGGCAGGTTAGCCAGAATGCTTGTCTTGCTTTGGGTTGAAACGGTCAAAACTGGCTTATAAGGAACTATCATATCATTATTGCTCAAATATTAAACATATATTAAAACAATAAAAATCAACTTTTCAGTAGGTATAGCGTAAGGAGAACTATAATTTAATGAACATCAAGGGTGTCTGACAGTGATAAGTGTAAGTCTGGCAATGAATGACGTGATTTTATAATATTTATATATGATTATAATATTCTGAAAGAAATTTCCAATATTAGCCTTTCTTATTTCATGAATTTAGGATAGTATTTTACATACCTTTAGTACTGTTTAACTACCAAAGCTACTAAAGTCCATACTTCATGATGGCCCGTCGTTCTTACCCGTGTTGAGAGAAAGTGCTGACAAACTTTCAGCTTTTGTAAAATAACTAAGGTCTGGGGTTCACGGGCTCTTAAGACATTACTCTTTGTACAATATTATTAGACTTTACCAATTTGTTCCGATTTTATGAAGTTTTGGTTTGCTATACAAGGTGACTTCGGAGACAGTGCACAATTTTTACGAATGTAAAAATGCTTAAAAGGGCAAAAATTTCTTATTTCACCATACTTCATATAAAAACATAAGTAACTTTACTTGAAAACGTCCGCAGTACAGCGGTAATCATAATCTCATTAGCAAGTAAAGACAAGAAATCATACTAATTTTTCCTTCATACACTTACCGGACTAGGCTTATTAGGACCGTCAAATTAAAGAGTACCTGGATGTGATTAATTTATATAAAAAATAACAAATTATTTCATGAAATTAAAAATGTATTGCCGATATTGAGATGTGGACGAGAGCAAGAATTGTGCAAAGTAGGTAAGCACGTTTTTGTTTCATCCCTTTATGCAATCTACATCAATGTCCCATTATTGGTAAAACACGAGGTTCCATCCACCATGATAATGCACAAGTAACGATGTGAAATAGAGGGCCATTAAAAATAGCTTGTCAAAGACTGGGTAGGTATCAGATTTGATAAATGGGTTCTCATTGTTTATGTAAGCGGGAGGATGCGAGGTCAATAGAACTACTCAGTCCAAGCATAATGTAAAAACAGACGGTAGGTTTACTCTATTACAAATTAGCGGATCCCTGCGAGTTCGGATGCGCAAATGTTGGATTTGCATACAAGCTTCCACTCTCCTTTTACTCCCTTAGAGGATGATTTCTGGACTCTATTTAAGAAACACGTATCTCTAAACCGTTCCTCTAAATCGATTCAGGTGTAAACGTAAAGAGGTAACAGAAAGAAACATTCACATTTATAATACACTAGTGGTTCCCCGCGACTTCACCCGCAAGAGTTGGATTTGCTATATAAACTTTCATCCCCCATTTCACCCCCTTAATAGTTTATATCGCGTCAAAATGTAGCCTTTGTCCTTTCTAGGGTCTCGAACTGTCTCCACACCAAATTTCATCTCAATCGGTTCAGTGGTTTAAGCGTCAAGAGGTAACAGACAAACAGACGGACACACTTTCGCATTTATAACATTATAGTATGGATTAGTATGGATATTAATATTTATTTTTTATGTGGACCTCGCCATGTGCAATTCTATGAGCCTTTTTAATAGGAGTAGCTCGTGTGCGCTGCGACTTTACCACGCTTCGACTTTCTTGGTACTTGATATGCCATTATTACCGGAGCCCTGCATGGCGGCATAAAGTCGTCTACTATTCACTGGAGCCGAGCTGAAGTAGAGAAATCAGCTGAATCGGAATGCAATGTTCATAGTGCTGGTAGGACTGTCAAAATAATATAAAATTTAAAACAAAAAAAACTCCTTTTTTACTGCAACTGTCTGGTAGACATATAAAAAAGTAATCACGATCATCACGATGACGATATCAAATGCTGCCGGTTCGTAGCTTCAGCTCAGAGGCTCTACTCCTGTTAACGATGTCCGTATTTTCGAGTATAGCCATCACGCTCGTTCGCGTTGTCATTTTATCGCGAGTGAAAGGGACGGTTACATTCGAAAATACGGACATCGTCAACCGGAGTAAGGCCTCAGCTCAGCGGGCCTATCGGCCTATTTCGAATTGCAATAGTCATAGCTATATAGAAAAGCAATAATAGCTTACAAACTTACAACATTTAAGCAATGATTTGCTATTAAACTAATAAATATCATTTGGAATTTCAATCGCAATCGCGATGGCTTTTTAATGCAAGAACAGAATCTAGTTTTTTTTTTTACACTTTAACCAGAAATTAATTCTACAGCTCATGAAAATTACGAATAGGTAATTTGTGATAAAAAAGAGAGTACTAATTCCCATATGAAGTGGACATTGTAAGTTATTGTATGTTGTGTATTTGGGAGGAGGAATCACTCCCCTTGATGCAGATTCATTCAATACTGCGAGGATATTATTTTAGTTTATTATGCAAATACGTTGATGTATGCTTTCAGTTTTGTTACTGAATTTGATTTTGCTATTCAGTTTAGGTTTCAAAGATAGTGTAAAGTTATTTATAAAGCTTCCTTAATGGGCTCCCTTAACATTTCTTAAAACGACTTATTCAAGAGGTTTACGTAACTACATAACATTAATATTACGTAATTAATTTAACTAATGTAAATACTTGGACTTTATGATTTCCAAACAGATCTTTTATTCGGTAACATTTTAAAAACCTTATTTTATGATAATGAACAGCAGTACAATATAATAAGTCAGCCTATTAGATCCCACTGCTAGGAAAAGGCCTCACCTCAACTATGAGGAAGAACGAGCCATACTTCACCACGCGGGCTCAGTGCGGATTGGTGGAGGGGTGTATGTAAGGCAAGTGACAAACCTTACTGTCAGAAGTTATCAAGCCGCCCTAGGGCCTCTGACTAGGCTTAACGACTAATACCACAGATATTAGCCGGGACCAACTGCTTAACGTGCCTTCCGAAGCACGGAGATGCTTGTCATGGACGTCACTTAAATGGTCGGAATGGTCACCCATCCAATCACGACCGCGCCGTGGGTTGCTTAACTTTTGGTATCACTACCAAAGCGCTGCCGCCACTGCGCCACAAGCACCTCAGTACAATATAAATAAAATAACAATATAAAGAAAGTACAATTAAAATTTCTTAAATAAGCCGAAAACAGACCGATGGACATAATTGAAAATAGTAGATTATTCACCAAGGGGGCAAAGTGATGTCTTACGTCACGGGCGTCATCTTGAATCTCGAGCGTAACGAAGGATTCGAGAGTTGTGTGTTTACTCCTGAGTTTATCGAGGGTGTTAAAAGTAGAACCCTGAGTGAGCGAGGGATTTAAGCTCGCCCAAGACAAAGACATCTTTATCCCCGAGGAGAATACTCTGCTTTTCACACTTCCTACGAAGCAATAAAAAAATGTACTACAAATACATTACTATTATTTATTCTTTATACGCCGCCAAGACTATTTCTGCCTCACCCACTGGTTGACTGGTAGAAAATGCCTTAAGGCATTAAGTCCGCCATTTGTACAAATGGCGGAGTAGTACTACTCTGTTTAATAAATAAAATAAATATTTGAATAAATAAATAAAATAAATATTAACAATACCAGCAGCTTTACATCTAATGGACTCCGGTGTCATACTCGTAAATTTCGTAACTCGACAGTTTTAAGAAAACATTGTTTGTAATTTCTTAAAATACAAAGGTTTTTTTTTCTTTATTTCATTCCATTCGTGCTAAACTTCTTGGCTGCCAGGTTCAAATTTCAAATATGTTCTCTTTGGTGCGAACGGGCTTGTGTGATCATGCCTACGAACTCTTATTCGAAATTCAAATCACTTTGCCTAGGGGCGTAATGAAATTTCATACAACATTACGTCCCTAGGGATGCAATGAATCACTTTGAGTCAGGTTTACTTGATGTGTAATTGAACATTGCCAAGTAGGTAGTGTGAAAACAATATTTATTATCAAAAACATGTCTAGCTCAAATCGCACAAGTTAAAATTTCATCAGCTTTATTATTATTTCTTTTACTTTTTACTAAAATAAACGCACACAAAAATTCACATACCATTTTCGGATGGGATTTTATCTAATATTTTTACAATGAGAAGAAACGTGCCAGATAAGAGCAAAGGAAGTTGATTGACACGTACCGTGACCGGCAGAAATCACGTATACTTTACACCCTTTTCCTTTTTGCGACACAAATAAAACGTCTGTCGATGCCTCAATGGGACGTTATTTCCTTTTATTTTGCTAAGAACCCGAATGTGTCATCTGTAAATGACATTCATAGAAAACGTTAGTATATTTTGTACTCAAATTCATGGGATTTAATATTTTTCCTTGAAAATATCAAAAAGAACAGAAAAAAGTGATTAAAATAATAATAATGTCCTACTAGCCGAATTTCGACTACGGCGGCCTATTTCAACAGAGATTAGCCAACTGCGCGGGACATATTATAGTGCACGTGTGCGCAATACACAGGTGTACTTTCCTTCACTCTTATAATTCGGTGAGACGGCAGTCCGACATGACCGCAGAGAGATCAGGCGCAGGACCAACGGCTTAGCGTTCTTTCCGAGGCACGGGGGTGTTAACACCACCAACTTACTGACTCCGGAGCTGTGTCTGAGTAATTTCAAGACAGAAAAACCCAAACACTCTCAGCCCGACCTCGAGACAGGATTCGAACCCGGGACCTCGTGGATAGTACCCAGCGTGCTGACCACTAGACCAACGAGGCAGTCAATCAAAAATATGATTACTATGTGATAAAATACATATTATCTGTGACTTTCAAAATGGATTGATTTTATATTACTTTTTTTTTCTAATTAAATAATTATTACCTCCTAGCCGCATTTCCACCACGGCGGCTTATTTCAACTGAGATTAGGTAAACTGCGCGGTACTTTCATAGTGCTACATGCAAGTATGTGTGCAATACCACAGAATATGTACTGAGAATTCATAGGTGCACTCTTTATTCCCTCACTGTCAAAGTTCGATAAGACGGCAATCCGACATGATCAAAACAGGCTAACTATAGGCTAAATGTTCATTGTTTTGTAATTTATATTGCATTTTAAAAAGCTGTTTGTTTTCCTACAAAATAAAATAGAAAATAAAATAGGTTACAGGAGTGTTTATTAACGCGATTTGTATTAACGTTCAGGTTGAAAGCTCTGCTCTATAACTAGACCGTGTCCATATTTTTAACTCTAACCACAAAGGTCTCTCCCTCTAGTATAGGGTCATTCTAGGTGGACTGACAGGGTTGGCCATGGGAACATGAATTGAATTTTACAGAATAGGACTTCTAATCTGAATCCGAATAATTTGCATAAAACCAATGCTGATGCAGCAATTTCGGAATGTATAGCTAAGCTTCGCAGTATCACGAATATATCGTAAATTTCTTATACTGAAGTACGCTTGAATACATTGTACATCATCATCATCCTCCTAGCGTTACTCGTATCCCGGTTGTGCACTCGAACGCGAGGGCCCAGGGTCCGCTGACCATGATCCAGGATGTGGATGTGGTGTGATGGTCAGGTAATTACACTGGAGTGACTGCCATCTGACCTCCGTGACCCATGTACCAGGGGAACCTGACCAGTTTTGGATCATGGTTACACATGCATACAATACATCATATCAAATATTATTGTGATAATGACTAAAAACTTTTGACGAAAATTACTGTACTATGTCCGACAAGTTCATGTGCGACCTTCCTACGATTGTCGGAGATGCGGGGGGCGGGGCGAGGCATACTAGATGTCAGCGGAGACGGGTGGTGTTGCGGGGAAGAGGATTTCCTATGACCACAGAATAAGTACTAGTACTTCATACAGAAACTAAGTATGATTTTGCACTGAAATTAAAAGAAATATCTACTCAATGTTGTCAGCGATATGGTGTTATTCAGTTCGCCTCAGACTCAAGCACATTTACGTGTAGACACCTACAGAAATACATTGCAAGATAATTTCATTCTTATAACTCTGGAATATGATTCATAATACACTAAACCTATTCAGTGACGTACTATCACGCAACGCGATAGGGTTGACTGCCACAAGAAGCTACTTACGCCATCTAGCGCATCTTTCTAGGACTTTATTGATGCTCGTCCAGCCAGCAACCTAGTGCTGCGCACCGCCGGTAAATAAAACGCGCGAGCCTGTCGCTGCCGGCTAGCGACACCCAACTTGTTTAGCCCCTTACAACGGGTCGCCGCGCGTAGGTACGTTTTTGCTACCTACGCGGGGAGTTACACAGGCCTGCTATGACAGTCGTGTTGATTGGCGCTTCCTTGCCCCCTGCACGTCTTGCAGGAAGTTCGCGCATAAATTTGTCGGACTATACATGGTCATTAGACCAGCCGTACTTACTCAGTTAGACTTTTTGACAAGATTTAGTGGACTTTAAATACAATTACGTGTATGTATGCATTTTCGCTAAAACTTCGATGTTAAAATCGATAATTTGTAATAACCAGTAGGCTAAGCTAGTAGGTTATGTAAAACTAATTGTTAGTATAAAGTTTCGCCGTGTATTTGTGCATCGTGAGACGTAGTATAAAGAAATACTTTTAAATAACCATTTAAATTGAAATATAACAATTTATTTGTTTCTTACTAATATAATAATTTATTGGGAATAAAACGTAAGACGTTTTTTTTCTGGATACCGAAACAAAATACTAAAATGTTAAGATAATACAAGTTTAGAAAGTCTCAGAAAATTTTTTAAGAAAACAAACACGGCACACAAAATATACTACTAAACGCGCTAAGAGAGAGACGCGACCACCACTTGCCCGCCGCCGTATTTCATTCATGTTCTTCTAACGATCAATTTTTTTCTGACTTTTACGCAATTGAAAATTTTTGGTAAAAATATTTAATGCTGACTACTTTAAAGCCCATTTAGTATTAGTGGGTCAAGTGACCCACTTACCTATTTTAGTAAGTAGAAGAAGTACTCGTAATTCGTATAGTAATATTATACATTATCTTTGTATCTTCTAGTTTCAATCAACCAACATTAAAACCTTCGAAAGACTTCAGTTACAACCCTAATTGAAAACCAGAAACTTTAGAAGCTAGTAAAAAGAAAAATACGCGGAATTAGAATAGGAATCTATAAAGTCGAGGCAAGCCTTTTTTGCGCTAACGAGTGCCTTGTTCAGGTAATCGCGGCGGTTTATCCTCTTAATAATAGCCTTATTAAACCCTCTGATGTAGGATTTATTGTATTGGAATTTTTAATTAACCCTTGTTACGCGTGGTGGACTTATTTTGTGCTGATTTTATTGCTTTTCTCGCTGATAAAATAAGTAAAACTTTGCTATTACTGTCTTAGTAATAGTAGAACAACGTTACTAGCCGTAACCGCGTCTAGAAAAAATAGAGTCGTATCATTTTTAGGTATTTTTCAGCATTTTAGGAAACCCTCATCTAATCCAAAACACGGTTATTCTGGTGCCATATTACAAAATTTGATTGTATGTATTTGACCTTCAATCTAAAAAAACGTAATACTACAGATATTCTGTAAAAAATATATATGTGACGTGTTTATTTTTTAAACGACAGTTGATACTTAATTATTCATGGCTCACAAATTACTTGGATTCTTTATTGCGCACAAAAAACGAAACAACAATACAATTTACGCACAAAGATGTACCAAGTAGGCAGTCTTATGGCTAAAAGCGATATTTCCAGACAACTTTAGGTTACGATGTCGGTTTCGTTTAAAAAAGTTATAGCTTTTGAGTCCCTATTTATTTTAACTATAAGGGTGTTTTTTACATCCTGATAGATAAAAAAGCGTTGTTGGCGCAGTGGCTAGCGGATTGCCTCTCATGCGGGAGGTACCGGTTAGATCCCACGAGCCTACCAATGACTTTTTCTAAGTTATTTACATTAGTTGTTTCACTAACCGATGCTCTTACGGTGAGGGAAAACATCGCGAGGAAACCTGCACATTCAGGCGACTGCATGTGTAACCAACCATAGTCCAAACTAGTCAGGTTTCCCTGGTAACATGGAGGTCAGATGGCAGTCGCTCCACTATAATTACCTGAACTGCCACATCCTGGATCATGGTCCATGGTCCACTTTGGACCAGGGTCATAACGCTAGGAGGATGAGGGTGTTTTACACACTTTATAACCCAGTACCCAGTGAAGGGTTAAAGATTTGTCGCCGCAATCCATTTGATGTACTGCTGGATTTCACTCTGTGGGTTAGTTAAGACGATTAATTACGCTAAATTAGATTTACTTAATGTATGGTACTTAACAGAAAGATTCAAGATAACATTTATTTACGATTTGGAACTCGTATTAAGAGATAAGTCAAGACCTTACTAAAAATTGGAGGGGAAAACTATTTCAGCATTTATTTGTTCTAGGGCACAAGTTTAATTTGTAGGTTTGAAAAACATAGTACTAACCTCACCTCAAAAATTGTATGTTTTTTAGGATTCCGTAGTCCGACAAGTAACCCTTATAAGATCGTTCAGTCCGTCCGTCCTAGTCTGTCACAGCAGAATATCTTCTACGTATATGGACTGATTTGCATGTAACTTGGTTCGAGGATACTTCACATATAGATCTCATTTTTAAAAATACATAAAAATAAAATCACCCCTTTTTAAAGGTACCTCCCCATACATGTATAGAGGGGTGGGGGGGGTGAATTATTTTTTTGAGTGCACCCCCTTGTGTGTGGTATCGTTGAAAAGGACTATAAAAATTAGGTAGGGTTTCCATACAACACTTTTTTATCAGCTTTACCATTTGCGAGATATAGCCCGCCAAAGTCGTTTACACGGTGTCCCCTCCCCCCCTATAATTTCTAAAGTCTTGGACCTATAAACTGCAAATCACTCACGTAAAGAAACAGGCGCGGAAACTCTTATTTACAATTGTTTCGGGTATCCTGTGATTAATACTTTTGAAATTATGAATAAAATAAAAATATATACTTTTTTTTTTCAAAAGAACAGTATAAACTTAAAAAGTTTTTTTGTCTATACTGTCTAATGTTGTAAGTTAATGGAACGGAACCCTTCGTGCCCGAGTCCGACTTGCACTTGGCCGGTTTTTATTATTTAAAGAACTAATCGACCGAGTTGCTAAGCCAAACAAAAATCATGCTTCTTGTTTTGGAAAAGTAATTGTTTCGAGCGGTTTTTCTCTTAAAATTATCTACAAGATAAGACGCAGGAAATTCTCGCAAAATAGAAACCGGTCGGCACCGCCTTATCGCTGAAACGAGTCGTAACTCAAGTTCCGAGTTACTCGGGAGTTGGTGCTCACTGATGGCTCGAGTTCGAAGATATTTGGGATAATTAAAAGATACGTTAAGTTGTGATGTGACTTTTAATACCAATGTTGTGATGTCAGTTATAATAGCAATTATGTTGTTGAACTTCTTATAGCTGATTACGTTTAACATTCAGTGCTTGCCCATGGTTGTACTAAATGTGTCTGCTTTGCGGACAGGAAAATATGGTGTCAAATTCAAGTATCTATTCAACTATCTCTATTAACAGAATGTATGTACCTGAAAAATAAGTGACCTAAATAAAAGTTAATTCTGGCTACAAAAATGAATTTATAAATCATTTAGGTCAAGTCCAATCATGATGCCCAGCTAATATGAATGTTAAAGTACAGTCGGCTGCACGTCTGGTTACCCATGTGAACTTTGAAAACTGCTTTTAAAGCGTAAGTAATAGAGACGGTCTCAATGTCACAGTGGAGTAGTCTAACATGCGTCCGTGTGTACACATCAGACTATATTTTTGTTTCAAAATCACCCCTGTGACAAATGCATAATATCCCATAGTATTTAATTTGACGTGCACGTACATAAGTGCAAACGATTAAGATCTTTAGTAGAAGGAAGCCGGAGACAAATTATTGGTCGACACTTACTGTAGACAAAAGCTAGGCTGATCAAAGTAAATATAAACTTAACTAGGATTCACAAAGACTATTCTCATGATCTTGACAGCGCGAACATTCAAATTAGCGCGCTCTGTAGCTTGCCATTTCGCTATTAACCTCTCTAGAAACAAGCCTTATGCAAACTAGCAGTTGTTCTTGCCTCTTGACCTGGGTCGTGATAAGGCACGACACCTATCATGCTTAAGGAGAAAATGAGTGCAGTGTGTTAGTTGATACAACGTACTCAAGGGGCTATTGTAGTCTGTGGGTTCGAAAATATTTCTGATACGTAAATTTTAATTAAAATATCGCGCTAGATTAAAGCTGCTTGCTACCGGTCTATTTGGAAATCGGTAAAGTCACAGAAGTAACTTAATTATGCATTAAAAATCACATGCGGTAACTTTACAGGCCCTAACACTGCTTCATGACATATTGTGGACTAGTGCTGAAAAGAAACGCAGCGGTAGAAACTCAGACAATATAGTTAAGACGGTCCTGCACGAAATTGAGAAGATTAACGTATTTCTTAATCACTTGTACAATGAGCTGAATTAGTGAAATACATTAAAACAACTTATTTACGTTAACCTAACCATTGCACAAGGTCCTGGTCTTGTTGAAATTTAAAACAAATTCTTTATGATATAATAAACATGACTTCTAGTTAGTTAATGATATCTAAGAGCATTTTTTTTTCGAAAACTTTGTGATTTTTACGCATGAACAATATTTTTTACATGAAAATGATTGTATTGATATTCCGCAGGTCCCCATCTTTTTAATGTACACGAATTAAATATAAATAAGAAAATATAAACACTTTTCTGTTTTTAACACAAATGTCTGATGGTATTGCGCATTGCGCAAAATAAAACGATTGTTCGAATTAAATCATCATATATAAAACTTTAAAGCAAATGGATGTAATTACTAACATTAATAAGTTCGATTCTGCTTGAAGATCGTTTAGACTTACTCGACTTGCTTCACACTGCACCCCCTTAAAGCCTTTGATAAAAAGATAAGAGAAGTAATATAAATCGATGGGTGGGCTCCTATACTCATCAGTCGACGTACTGCAACTGAGAATGTTGATGACGAATAAACCAGGTTTTGTGCGCGTCTCTGATGCAATTAGAAGCAAAATCTTATCTTATCGATGAAATATTTATTTTACCCACAAGGCCATTCAATGAAAGAACCATTAACTTGAGTAGAACTTAAGTACTTATTCGATACTTAATATTTGGTAATGTTTTCTGAAAATCTAGATTATTTTATCCATGCAGAGATAATGCGTCTAATGAAATATTCATGGTAAGTAAATTCTGCAAAATGATCAACAGGATTATTTGTTCTTATATTCATTAGAACATCTACTTAATGAAAAGTAGCTTTCTATGAAGGCGACAGATAAGTGGCTCAAAAATATTCATTTAGTAATAGCGAAATGGTATTAGAAATTCGAACGAACTTATTTTTATATTAGATTTACACACTCCTTATCGAGAAGCATTCACCAAGGTTGATGAATATACGACGATGTTCTTGGAAATTTACAGAGAGTAGTTTGCCATTGCATTCTCCATTTTGCACACTAGTCGACACTCAACCAAAAGCGGACAGCGCAGTGGCATGTAAGAAATGACATCACAGATTATATGGATCTCAACCCCGCGTGCGTAACTATGACAACACCTGGAGAAAAACATTAAGTGGAAAATTGACACTAGTGGTTGGGTATTGTTATAACTTCTTTCAAGTTGGGAGTCCCATCGAGGCTTGCCGACACTGTTATGTCACCCGATATTTAGGCTTAAGATATTTGTGTTAAACCTTGGCGTCAGAACTTTCGTGCCAAAAGTAAAACTACGTAAGCTTGTCTTCTGTTACCAAAATGTTAGAGGTTTACGTTCTAAAACGCATATTTTCACAAAAAACTTAGCTCAATGTAATTCGGATGTGATAGCCTTGACTGAAACTTTTGCGACTGGTTCTGTTTCGGACGAAGAATTGTTTACTGCTGACTATGTCGTAGTGCGAAAAGACCGCCCAAAAGACGTTGGTTGGGGGGAGTCCTTTTGGCTGTAAAAAACTACTATGCGGTTCAACAAATTAATAACGTGGATGGTTTGACGTCTGAAATGGAACTATTATTCGCCTTTATTGGGGGGCATAGTATCTATAAGTTTTTATGTTGTGTTGTTTATTTGCCGCCTAATTATAATGATGAACAATATCTCGCTGTTTTGACATGTATCGAAAATGCTATAATGACATATTCCTCTATGAATGTATTAATACTTGGTGACTTTAATTTAAATTCGTGTACTCAAAATGTCAAGGTCAATTTTAATTTGTTCTGTGAATATTGCGGGCTAAACCAATATAATACGATATATCATAGTCGAGGCGGTATGTTGGACCTCGTGTTGAGTGATTTTAACCATGACCAGGTCTTAGTATCCGAGGGCGAGCCCTTAGTACCTATCGATGTGGTTCACCCACCACTTGAGGTAACAATTAAATTTATTCGCGGTTCGCCGGCGCAGCCTCCACCTTGTCCACCTCCTACCCAACGGCCGGATTCAGGTCCAAATTATGACTGGCGGAAAGCAGACTTCCAAGGTCTATACGCGGCATTAGGTAGCTTAGACTGGTCTGATATGTTTACCGTTGAAAATATTGACATTGTTGTTAAATTATTTTATGATCGGCTCTATGATTGTATCAGCCAATACGTTCCAGTAAAATCTAATCGCATGCAAAGCCGAAATTACGTGTATCCTAAATGGTTTAATAGAGATATTATTAGTAACATACGGAAAAAGTATTATCACCTGAAGCGGTATAAGTTAGAAGGGAAAGAATTTAATAAAGAATTATTTAATTATTACAGATGGCACGTTAAAAACTTAATTGACAATGCGTACAAGCAGCACTTAAATTTGACAGGTAAAAATTTAATTGACGATCCAACCAAATTTTGGGAATACATTAAGGATAGGAAACACGACAGGAAACGCATAAACATGTATCGGGCTAATGGAGTCGAAGTTGTAGAGCAAGCAGCGGCCGACGCTTTTGCCGACTATTTCGGTTCCGTCTATGCAAACGAAGCACCTCTGCTGGATCCCAATGACGCCATGCAAGCCGCAAATAGGCATTGTAATGCAACTTGTATTTCAGTTAATACAGTTAACGAGGATAACCTAAAGGAAGCTGCCAAGCGACTTAAACCAAAGTCGTCTAGTGGGCCTGATGGTATCCCTGTTTTCTTTGCAAAAGACTGCATAACCGCTTTTGAGATTCCGCTTCTTTATATATTTAACCTTTCTCTGTCTGCATCTAGGTACCCTGAAATGTGGAAAGTCTCTAGGGTCACACCAGTTCTTAAAGCTGAAAGTGGAAATGAAGTATCCTGTTTTAGGCCAATTGCAGTTTTGTCAGTTTTTGCAAAATTATTTGAAATAGTACTAACCAGAAAATAAATAAACAAACTGCTATGTTACTACATGATAGTCAACACGGTTTTCGACTAGCTCGCTCTACTACAACAAATCTGGTTTCTCATCTAGACTACATTTATGGGGAGTTAGATGCTGGTAAACAAGTAGATGCTGCCGACTTTGACTTCAAAAAGGCATTTGATTTGGTCGAAAATGACATCTTGTTGCAGAAACTGGCTATTATTGGCTTTGATCATAATCTGGTGATATTTTTTTCAAATTACCTGCGTGATCGCCGGCAATTCATTAAGTTCGGTATATTCGAATCTAGTCAATATTATACTAGGTCTGGGGTGAGCCAGGGAAGTACACTAGGACCGTTACTTTTTCTAATATTTATCAATGACCTTTCCGAAAGCGTCAGTACTGCCAAATGCCTATTATTTGCAGACGACCTCAAATTAAGTCTCGATCCATCTGACTACGAAGCACTGCAGAAGGATATTGACGCAGTTTTGAACTGGAGTCAAAGGAACCATCTTCCATTTAATGCAGGAAAGTGTAAAATCATCACATTTACACGTAAGCTGTGTCCGCAATACGTAAATTATAAATTATTAGACGCGCCCTTACAAAGGGTAAGTGAAATTCGTGACTTAGGATTGATATTAGACTCTAAATTAGACTTTCATGACCATGTGAACACAGTATGTAAAAAGGCTAGTAAAATACAAGGCTTCGTTATCCGTACCTCTTCTCAGTTTGACGGATTGGATGTCGCAATGGTTCTGTACAATGCGTATGTCCGAAGTCAACTTGAATTCGGCGCACCTGTGTGGGATCCTTATGAGGATAAATATATTCTCCTGGTGGAAAAGGTACAGCGCAAATTCGCACGTTGGCTATACGAAAGAAAGTATGGGTACTATCCACATCTATATCCGTCCTTATTTGTTAGTGGTATGATAGGACTAGATACGTTAAAATTTAGAAGAGTTATGCAGACGATTGTACACTATTTGTGTATCATACACAACAAGATAGATAGCCAGTCGATTCTGAGCCAAATAGGATTGCAGGTGCCTAATCGTTTAAGTTGGAACGCGGAAGGGTTGGTGGCGCCGCGACGGCGACCGCGCCTGTTGTGTTGGCCCTCAGCGCGCACAAAGTACGCCGCGAATGCTCCCACCGTTCGGGCTCTACGCCTTATACTCGCCGACGACTATGATATTGACATATTTGCAGACAGCTTCAGTCAATTCATGCACAAAGCTGTTTTTTACATAGAAAGTTTGTGTTCTGAGTGTTTTCGCAGTAGTATTACCTAACCTGACATAAGAATTTCATTACTTTTAAACTTTTAATTATTCTGACTGACTCTAATGTGTATTTTTTTTTCTGACATAATATTTGATATTAGTGACATATGTTATTGTAATCCTGACGTATCTTTTTATTTTAATTTGATTTTCTATATTGTAATTTTTGTTCGACCATTTGTTTTTATACTGTGAGTGACTAGCATACTGACGCTTTGGGCGACTGTAAGTCAGTATGTTTACTGTTAAATAAATAAATAAAATTGGGTGTGACTTGCAAATACGCTCCAAGAACTTCAGTTATTACAAAATTAAGTCAAGGATTGAATTCACGACCTCCTAGATGATTTCTCTCCTCTATAATGTCCTCCTAGCCGAATTTCGACTACAGCGGTCTATCTCAACAGTGATTAGCCAACTGCGCGGGAGATATTATTGTGCATAACTGTGTGCGAAATACACAGGTGCACTCTCTGTTCCTTCACTCTCATTATTCTGACAGTCCGACATGACCGTAGAGAGATCAGGCTCTCCTTTAACATATATTATTAACATATTTTTAAGATTTCACCGTTGACGAATCTTTAACAAATATTATTTTTAACGACAGAACTGAACCACAGAATGCTCAAAAATGCACCTAAATGACGAGTCTACATCTGATTTCCAACAATCCAACTTCCATCTAAGACGCATAGTTATCGTGGCTTCTATCGTTAGTTGATATTGTGACGCGGTGAACGGAATGTACGTAGAAGTGTGTCAGACAATCCGTGTCTTGCATCGATTTTTATGAGTCATGCTTATTTCATAAACACATAGTAGGTTCAGATTGTGCGTAATGAAAACGAGCCATGTATGCATAATAATAAAAACGGACAAAGCTTAGACCCATGTTCACCAAGTTTTAAGCAACCGGTAAACCTCGATTGACGGTTAATTGACAGAATTACCGTACAAAATATTTCAATTAATGCTATAAGCCGACATATTAAACATTTAAGATGTGTTAGTGAACTCCAGACTTTAACTTAAACTAGTAAGACCCTAATTCACCAACTTTTAAACAGCTTGTAAAGAAGATTTCGGTTAACTTGACACAATTCCCGTACAATATACGTCAAAAAACATTAAAGCCGCTGTTTAAAAATTAAACATGTGTAAATGAACTATACCTTTAGTAATTTTTGTAAAACCATGTACACACAACAAAACTGTCGCTGTACAGAAACGGTCTTTATGGTGGTATGGCAGAGTATATTAAGATGATGCCGAATGCACCTACTCTTACGTTTATGCTTTTGTTGTTCACCATCACCCGGTACTGCGAGAAACCGTTTATATTAATTGCAAGACGTTTGCAACGGAAATTCGAATTTAAATATAAAATTCTGCCGATTTCACTCAAATGAACGTAATTAGTAACCGAAAGTAACGTCTGTAACATTGTAAAATTAGGTAATTGAAAATAATACATTGAATAACTAGTAAGGTTTTTATAGAGTAATGTGTTTTTTTAGTAAATATGTAACCTTTAGATTGTGTAAACAATAAGGTCACATAGATAAAAATTATGGCAATGACGCTTATTTGACAGGTCGGAGAGGTAAGCGCATGATTCGTGGTATTTTTTTCCTGAAGTGTTGTGGAACTGCCCTGTGCATTCCGAACTGAGCCAACTTGAACTCTAACTGCTGTACTCAGAGACGAAACTTAAAGTTAACCTTTTAATAAGTCTCATGCTGTCCTTTTCTATATTATTGATAAAGAAAGTGATGACGTAGCGATTATAAGGGCAGGTTTTTTCGTCCATACATCTTTGCCCAAAGTAAGTACCTAAAGTAAAAATATCTAACTTTGAAGGAAAAATATCGGTTGTTCTGTAAGGGTAAGAAGTTTAAAATAAATTAATATTGGGGAAGAAACCTAAACACAGACCTATTTTATTAGAGGTAGTAATATTGTACAACCACACAAATGCGCTTCCAAGATTAGTAATTGATCTGCCGGCTCAAGATTCGGTATCCAATTAGGTATTCATGTTCTTTCATTGGTAAAACCAGCAGTTGTCTTAGAGCTGCATTTAGTTTTTGTAGCCCTGTTTTATAAGACAATGTCAGTAACTGTTACGCTCAATCACGTTGGTCGTGCTGGCATGAGAGATAGGGACAAAGTACTTTTTAAATGGTCTTGTTGCATTATGTTTATCACTTGTGTAAGTATAGCAAAGTTCATACCGCGGGTGAGGCCGTCTGAAACTAATCTAGATAGTGTTAAAGTTGTTTACCGGGCTGAATGTACAAGTGACATATATCTTAGTGAAGTGCGGGTGGAAGAAGTATTTTCAACGCCCTTGTGGAGACGACACCGCTTATCGCCAGTCTGCCACGGTCAGGTGGTTACCACGGTCCATGCAGTTGGGCCGAAACGACGGGATTAAAAAACACGCATTAATAGTGCACAAGTGTGTGCGCAATACAGAGGTGCACTCTTTATTCCTTTACTCTCATAATTCGGTGAGACGGCTGTCCGACATGACCGTAGAGAGATTAGGCGCAGAACCAACCGCTTAATGTGCTTTCCGAGGCACGGGGGTGTTTACACCACCAACTTTCTGACTCCGAGGCTGTGTCTGAGTTTTTTCAAGGCAGAAAAACCTAACACTCTCGGCCCGACCCGGAATTCGAACCTGGGTCCTCGTGGATAGTACCCAGCGTGCTGACCACTCGACTAACGAGGCATCTTTTTTATAGCCAAGTGAAAGAAATGTGGAAGGAAGTCGGTGCCAGCATAATACACGTAACATAGGTCACACGTATAATATGTTTTAATATATAAACTTATATATAAAAAAGTTTTTTTCAACTTTTTCGTGACTTTTTTTGTTTTTAATATATATTGTATTTTACCCGTTATAGTGATCGGTATTCGGTACACTAAAAGCCCGTTCTTCCTAAGACAATGCCAAAACAGCACAGAAAAAAATGTGGTAGAAGTATGCACGAACTCCTAAGCGTTGAGGATCATCGTCATCATCAGGCAAACATCATAAAACTAGGACTTTCAGATGTAAACGCTTGAATACCTAACGATACTGTAGCGTATACGTATCTACAAAATCTGAAGAGTTAGCTCCCTCGATTTCTCTAAGATTCCATCATCAAATCCTGACTTGATAACAATGAAAATACCCCAGCAGTATGTTCTTATTTTGAAAATTGGTCCACAACTGACGGAGGAATCATTCTTCTTCTTTAAAGTCGGTCAGAAAGCAAAATGCTTACATTAGTACGTTGCATGAAATCCCGTATTTCTTTAACTATATTTATTATTCCTTTATGTATTATGTATTTAAAAACAGGCATCCCTTTGTTCAAAGTGCGTGGCAGCTCTGAACAGCAGTGTCCTAAAAGTCATTGCTGATTGACAACATGTGTGGCACAGCTAAAAGAAAACGTGTACAAAATTACTTATATAAGCTTTATTGCACCAAAAAAGAAAGTACAATTGGCGGACTTAATGCCTTAAGGCATTCTCTATTAGTCAACCGCGTGGAAAAATAGAAAAATTAACATAATACTTAAAATTAACAAATTAATAATAATTAATTAAAAATTAGTGATGTACGAACAGTTTGTAAGCGATATTATAACACTAACTCTATTCTACGAGAGTCTGGGAAGTGTTGTTTGCAAATCTCAGTAACAGAGTCTGGGAATCACTGTTCATATGACGCGAAGGAAGACTAGAAAAATGAGAAGAAAGCGAGAAAGAAAGACTAAGAGTCATTGTGCCACATTTTAAAAATATGTACTTTAATTACTATTTTAAATCATCTTAAAAATAATTTTAACATTTATTTTTTATATAGTATTCCCATTGATGTTTATTATTCCGTAACAAATCCTGTTGTGTCAAACCAATACAGTTAAATCTTTGAAACAATATAAGTTCACGAACAACCGATGCTGCCAGCAATCGCTGTTTGTCTGCTAAATGAAGTTTTAATGATAAACAAGCTTGGCAAAAGTCATTAAAGAGGAAAGTGGGGTGTGAAATCTGTAATGGAGCATTCTGCGGGTATTACAGTGCACTCGCACCTATTCGAGCCGAATCGGCCGATGCGACCGCATTTTGAAACCTTTTTGAGAAATGCAGGTGCCAATGCGTGACGTGCGGCGCGCTTTTTAAAATCATCATCAGCCAAGCTTGCTGTGTTCCGTTGGCGAGTGCGATTGCCAGAACCTTCTTGGTGAGATCGCTCCACCGCACCGTAAACTCTGTGTACGACACGTCTGGTTTAGTCTACAGTCAAGGGCAAATCCATTCAAAATTAAAACGAAAAAACATCATTAGGCTTTGTAAACAGAGTAATAGTAATTTATCTTTCCTGCCTATTGGACTTCCTGATACGATACAATGTTTTTTTTTTTGATTTAGTTGAATAAATTTCTATCAGGATATCTTCTGACATTTTTTTTCCTATATTACTTTTTTAAAAAACCTTTATTTTTTGAAAACTTTATCTTTTGCGATCCGTTCGTTATAAAAATTTTCCCTGTCTTCTCCAGCACCCGTTTCAAATGTCATCTTCTAGAAATTTCGGATTGCAAAATTCGTCCTCACCGGTCGATTCTGCTCGGATAGTGCGCATGTTCCTTTAACGTGTTTCAACGGATCAGTGTAGACGGGCGATATGGGATGTCCCTATTATTGGAAGGGTCACGTGTAACCACCGGATGAACACAATGACATGAAAATTTATTAATGACGGTTTTGATCAATCAAGAAATAGCAGGTTAGTACAATTGTTTTGTCCTAAGCCGTAATCGCAAATGAAATGAATAAGGAATGGCTATAGCGAATTAATGGAGATCCTGTTTGTCTTTGTCTTTACATAAGGCGCTCTCGCTGTCAGATTTTTTGAACTGTGCAAAGGAATTGAATGCAGTTTTAAGCAAAAGATAGATTGATTCAAGAGGAAGAGTTAGAATGAGTATTTGCATATTTCCCCGTGCAAAGTCGAGGTGAATCTCATGCATATTTTGAAAATAGATACAACGGTGTACTATACTAAATGGAGTAGAAAATCTTTATATGAAGTCAAAATTATGAACGTTAATTAATAATTTTAAACTGATAAATAAGGTTTAGTTAAAAGCAAACAAGCACAAGCGAAATAGACATTTCCTGATCAAATTTTCATCCATCTCCTATTCTACCTTTTCTGGGCATAAATCGAAGTTAAAATGACTAATTAAAAACCCCCCTCGTTGCAGTCGGGTAAACATGACGTTTTTGCAGAACGTAAACCCCCTACTCAAAGCTTAACTTTATTTTTTTATATATTGGCTTTGAATAGGTAACTAAAAATATTTTTCTCATCATCCTCCATCATCCTCCTAGCGTTATCCCGGTTGTGCACTCGCACGCGAGGGCCCAGGGTCCGCTGACCATGATCCAGGATGTGGCAGATCAGGTAATTACAGTGGAGCGACTGCCGTCTGACCTCCGTGACCCTGTAACCAGAGGAACCTGACCAGTTTTGGATCATTGTTACACATGCAGTCTCCTGAATGTCCAGGTTTCCTCACGAAGTTTTCCCTCACCGTAAGAGCATCGATTAGTGAAACAACTAATGTACATAACTCAGAAAAAGTCATTAGTACATGGCGGCATGTGGGATCAAACCAGTGCCTCCCGCATGAGAGGCAACCCGCTAGCCACTGCGCCGCGCCGACGCTCTTTTTTAGCATTACCTACGCCGTTCACGTTAATGGAAATCTAAAGAGCTCTAGTACAGTTAGCCACGAAATGAAGTGTGCTGAATAATCAAAGTTTTAGGACTTCAAGTTTGCTTCTAAATATTTCTTTCTGTTTATTTAAACAGAGTTGAACTTCAGTTTTTGTTCAAAACCTACTGTATAGTTAGACACGGCAAATCGATACAACGACAAAACTTTAAAAAGTAAGTATTTAAAAAACTTTAGTAAGTAATAGTAATACTACTACAAATTTATTACAATAACTAACTGTATTCTACCCAGATCATCGACAATTATACATATACACTAACCTTCTTACTAATAACGTTTTTGACATTACAACACGTGATTATTATGAGACGTCTACTCGAAATTTCAAATATTTGTTTCCACTGTGTCATGTCAAATATCTGTTATTAATTCCAAACTGACCGTCTCATAGATGAACAAGTGTTAGATCAATGTTAAAATCATTATTCGTGAGGGGATATTTATGAAATACAAGAGAAAACTGATTATTGCAACTCATTTATAGGTGCTTAAGGCGGTCTTCAAACTGCGAGTACTAGTACTTATTCTGTGACACTGCCCCGCATCACGCAGCGTGGCGCGTGAACTTCTTTGTTGCGCGTTGCGCGCACAAAAAAATAAATTTAACGCGCTGAATGTCGCGAGGCAGTGTAAAGACCGCCTAAGATTTACATAATTGTATTTTTTTTACTTATGTAATTATCGATTGCAATTTAAAAGGAAACACATAATAAAAATGGTACGTTAATAACTAGGTACGAAATAACTTGGAATGGTGTTTTGTTAATTAAGAGGCTTAATTTTAACGAATTTGTAGGCTTGCGATTCGCAAAACGGCAATTAAAACTTTTGGCCAGCTTATAAATGATAACTTTTTCTATTCAAACACTGAAGATGAGAAAGAAAAATTGAATAATGATTATGAAGGTAAAAAAAATATGTATTTTTAGAGTGCGGAGACAAAGTCACAAACTCTATGTATAAGCTGCTACTCGTATAACAACACTACTTTTCTAGGATTAACTGAAGTTACTTCGAAGAAAATGACATATGAAAAATGAAAAAGAAACTCAAAACTCTCATTTGACTTTGTCTTAATCAAGTGTTTTTTTTTAAGATTTTATTTTAAATGCACTCACCCACCACAGTAATCTATAATAATATTTAATATTTTTTATTTAATTATAAAGGTTTAAGCACACTTTCCGATTATAACAGTTTTTTTTAGAAGTCATTGTACTATAATATCCCAGAAAAATTTTCTACAGTAAACGATAGAACGGTATCGCCTTTCAAGGGCATGCCTGGGTTCTAGCCTTTTAGGCTTTTTTAAACACTCAGATTTTTTGAATCGATACAGACATTTCCATTACTTTGTCGTCGACAGTGATTGCAGTGATGTGTTCGCGATGCAATCGCAGTACATCATCAATAAAACAAGTAAATAAAATAATTGAAAAAAAAAGCCAAACACCCGACTGCAAAAATTATCATATTTTTTAAATAGTCTATTCATTCTCTTTCATTTGACACCCATGTTGCTATGGTAAGAAAAAATCAACGTATTCAACGTATATATGAAAAAAACTGTGCAGCCATTTGGGCTATAATTATACATACTCGAAAAAAATAACCCTCCTTTTAAAAAACGTGAATGTACTCGTATTTCCGTATTGTTGTATCTTTATTGATGTTGTATCACGTTTGTATCGCGACAGTATCTTTGCAAAATATCGCAGTGTGTAAATAGCATTAAAACCGTACGTTCATACTATACTTGCGTTATTTGTTATCCCATTTGGTCCAGTCTTGGTGAGCCTTTTAACTTGGTTTAGTTTTCCCAAACGTCTAGGTTTTCTCAATCTAGGGATATGGGAAAACTAAGGTAGAGTAACAAGATTTATTGGGTACTAGCTGTTGCCCGCGACTTCGTACGCGTGGACTCGATGATACAAAATATTTTATACTCCCGTCGCTATCCAGCTATCATTATCTCTTAGTCCACCATGTCGTAAGGAGAAGAGACAGTTATTATCACCTCGCCATCCTCCTCTGGTAAGAAAATTTCGCATAGCAGTGACATTGACTCCAAAACAAAATTTTATCGCAGGTACTTATATCTTTCTTAGTAAAAGTGTAAAGGTAAATTTTACACTTTTTAGTTTACTTTATTGAAGGCAGTTTTATTCGATTTTAAAAAAATATAGGTAACTTTAGTTATTAGTGTTCATAAAAAAGTCAGACTTCTTACTTTACGATAGTAGTGACTTACAACGGTTTGTAGGCTTGACCATTTAGTAGGCTAGGGGCACAATAAATAGATGCTAAACCACATTTATCTATTGCGGTAGGGAGGTTTGAATCTGACTAGTCTGACTAGGTAGGGAGGTTTAAGTTTGATTAGTCTGACTAGGTAGTCTGACTAGGTAGGTAGTCTAACTGACTAGTCAGACTAGTCAGACTCAAACCTCCCTACCTCAATAGATAAACAGCCGGTAAACCACGATTGACAGGTAATTTGACAGAATTCCCATACAAAATATGTTAAATAATACTAAACCAGCTGATTGAAAATTAAACATGTGTTGGTGAACTCCAGGCTAAAAGGAATGGATTTAACTCGACCAATTCTTATCTGTTCGCTTCAAATTCTTTTTCCGATTATTACATGAGCAAAGTATTAAATTATTCGTAAAGTTTCACGCTTTCATAAGAGAAAATGTTAGAGCGAACCGTGAACTAGAAATACTCGTAAGCAAGGGATAATATTTTACCACGAAGGTAAAATTAACATCTGAAAAGGCACGCAAACGTGAAAGAAAACACATTACGTGTTAACGCAATGGAGATTTGAGAAGTAGTCTCTAGAAGTAGAGTGTCAAATTTAAAAAGTCCAAATATACGACGTTTAATTTCTAAACAAATAGCTAAATATATTTTTTGCCCCATGCATACTCGCATTTCCAAAAATCCTTTCTTAGTGCTCGTTCACCTACACCCTACACTTTAAAAAGAACCGTGTTGCAAAATTTGAAGTTTTTAATCCCAGTAGTAGGGTTGTTGTTGTGCGTTGACATTGACATAATTATGTCAGTCAGTCAGTGCGTAAATACTAGTTTCTGCACGTGGTCATCCCCATTTTGACACCTACTCGTATAAATGATAACCGTGTAAAAACTGAATTTGCCTTTCTCTACTGAAAACTTCTTGATTGTGATATTACGTTTTAATGAGGTAACGGACATCGCTAAATAGAAAGAATTGTGCTACCGAGAGTATTCGCATTTTGTGGAGTTTGTTAATTGATTTAAAAACAAGCTGCTTAGAATTATCACTCTTAAATTTGTTTGAATAATGTTAAATTATGATGAAATGATGTTTTAACTACTATCCGTCTTAATCGTCGTTTTATTGTGTTCTAAACACTACACTAGGTAAGCTTGTTATTTATTGATATCTTTATTTTGAGTCGATTATATGATGTAAAGTGGGCCTCGCATCAACCTTCCTAAATCTGTCAAAATATCTGAAAATATGATATGAAACTCTATGTGAATAACATTAGGTAAGTTAATGTGAGAAGCACATGGGATGTGTAATACATATTTTTCACTGCTTTTAGAGGTAAAAGTTATGAAAAAAAATATATCGCGCATCAAGTAAAACAAATATCAATTCAAAATTATTAACCTATTAAAGAGAAAATAAATAATTAATATAGAATTTTTAGAAAAAAGATATAATAGTTTTTTAAAACTTATTACAAAACCAACCCCATAAATGTCCTACTTTTAATTTAACTTTTTTTCTTATTTCAACACACGTAACGGGTTTTGTCGATATCATTTGATGGTTAAAGGCCCTTCAAATATCGCCAGTCGAAACCTGGACTTAATGTATATTTATATAATGTCTCAGTTTTTACAGTGGAATATCATCTAAAGACCTCCAAAATCAGAGTGAACCGGCTTCTTGGTGAGCTCGCTCCACTGTCGACTATGTCTGCGCCATGTCTGGCTTAGTCTAGAGTCAAGATCGAATTAAAAAAAAAAAAAAAAAAAAGATAGATGAGCAATACAGGTATAAAAATGGACAGATAAGGAAAAACGTGTAGAAAAAGTTTCATTGCAATTCGTAATATGAAGAGGAGGTTCTATAACGCGAATATTTAAATGAACGAAGATCTAGATCTCTAGATCTTCGTTCATTTAAATATTCGCGTTATAGAACCTCCTCTACACGTTAATCTGAACTCCTCTACACGTTAGTCTTAGATAGTTTGAAACTTGTTTTACAGTCGCCAATAATATCTCGTATATCAAGGCATAACTACTATTTAATAGCTTCATTGCTAGACCGATAGCGACCTTAGGTAACCAAATAGTTGCGATAGTTAAGGGCATCAAGATTTGGAACTGCTTGGAGAGTTATGGGAATGAGGAATGTTGAATGTTATGTTGTAAATCCAAATATTACTATCTAAATTTTAATGTTATTATGAAAACTGTTAATCATAAATCTTATTTATACACTGAACAAAACATTAGACTTTTCATTTTTATTAGGATTCCGTACCTAAAGGGTACAAACGGGACCCTATTACTAAGCCTCCACTGTCACCAGGCTGTATCTCATGAACCGTAATAGCTAGACAGTTAAAATTTTGAAAGATGATGTATTTCTGTTGCCTTTATAATAACAAATACTAAAACCAGAATAAAAATAGTATTTAAGGGGGGCTCCCATGCAACAAACTTGGTCCGTTTTTTGTTTACACATTGATATACATGGTCACGATACGCGGTCTTCCAAAAAACTTCGCCTCATATCTCCCCCACACGCTTCCCGTTCCTACACCCGATCATTTACTGTCCAATCCATCCGCTTATGGAACTCTCTGCCACTGCCTATTAGGTAGTCTGAATCTCTTTCCATCTTTAAACGCAAATTAAAAACTTACTTCCTCTCACGCCTCTAGATTTCTTTCAATTCTTACCTTCTTTTTTAAATGTTGGTCAAGTCGCACACATCTTTATATATAACTTATGTTATGTTTAGTAGATAGTATGTATATTTTATGTATGTATATAGTATCATTATAATTAATATTGTATGTTTATGTAACTCAGAATATTTATTAGTGTTATTAACATTTAATAGCCTTAATAATTTATGTATATGTATGCTTATATCGTGTCTTTTTTTTAATTATTTTTTATTCTTTAACCATTTCTGTTAATTTTCACCGCCGGCCTAATTTAATCTTGGACTGTCCTCTACCCGAAGGTTGTCTGGAAGAAATTGCGTTTAGCAATAAGACCGCCTAAATTGTACCATTCTCTATGAACATTTATGTAAATTGATACTGTGTGTGGTGTGCAATAAAGAGTATCTATCTATACTGTCTATACGTTAGGGATCGTTACATTATAACCCTGTATACTATTATAGCACTAGTTTTTTAAGTCCCTGTATTTACTAACCCATCCTATGTAATCCTTTCCGAAATAAATTATTAGGATTTAATATAGCAAACAAATTAACCAAAACACGCAATACTAATAATTTAGTTCGTTTGTGGTGAGAGTACCGACCCACCATCTTGCGACCTTCATGATGGAGGACTTTTGGCCGCAGGGAGTCGTGTTTCGGAAGTTCCGAGGACGGCTGCCAGCCGACACCGCGCGCGTCGCTACATGTCGCTGACGCATGTAGTTTAGTTAGTGTTTAGATTTGTTTTATACTCGTAAATAATAATAATGTCCTCCTAGCCGATTTCGACTACGGCGGCCTATCTCATCAGAGATTAGCCAACTGCACAGGACCAATAGGTCCTGTGCAGTTGGCTAATCTCTGTTGGCTAATCACAAGTGTGTGCGCAATACACAGGTGCACTTTCTGTTCCTTCACTCTCATAATTCGGTGAGACGGCAGGCCGACATGACCGTAGAGAGATCAAGCGCAGGACCAACGGCTTAACGTGCTTTCCGAGGTACGGGGGTGTTAACACCACCAACTTCCTGACTCGATATTTGTGAGGTAAAGTGCTGGTAATTCTAACACATAAATAACTTGAAAGGTGACAGTTTAGAGTTAGTAAAAATAGAGCTTTAAACGATGTGTAAATGTGTTTTTATTGTTTAACATTGTCTCAAAAATAATAAAAATTCTATAGTGAACTTTGGTCTCACCCTGCAAGTGCGCTTGAATGCGTACAGATGCGAACACATCAGACTACACATTTTCATTGCAAATTCACCACTATTCCCTACAAATGCATAAGATCCCGCAGTGTTTGGTTTGATGTGCTGTCGTCTGAACTTACCATATTTCCATCACTAAACACATAGTTTCGCTGTAATATAAGAGCCAATCTCTAAGCCATGCTGTTATTTAGACTTTGTTTTAGCGCTAAGTGCGGGGGCACATTGAACTATAATATGTATTTAACAAGCTGCGGACGAATTTTTTCATACATTTTGGCTAGCATTGGCGTACACCGAGCGTTCGAGTGGCCGCGTTCGAGCCACAAGCTTCGGAAGTCACCCGCTCTCGCTAGTTTAGTGGCCGCGACTAGTGGCTTAAGTTCAGAATTAAGACCAGGATCTTTTAAACCGACCTGTTTTTAGTTCAGTCTTAAGGCATGAAATAGCCGTTGTTACAATCGAGAAAAAATATATGTTGGTACTCGTGAATTGTTTTTGATTCTTTTTAGGCTCAAAATACGATAATTATTACTTCTCTCGCTCATAACAACATGCAAAGTTAGATCGGTTTATGATTTAGTTAGTATATTTTTCAAGTTTTACTTAAAGATTATTTACACTATAAATAAATAAAAAAACTATACTGAACTAACTATTCTAAGGCTAGTTTTTTTGGTTAGGTTTTTATTCGCTCTGCTTCAGTCGCCCGCCGGGCATCGTTGGAGCAAAGTCGCTAAAAGGTCCTGCCCTTAATATGCGCAGGTTTTTAATCCACTAGTGGTCACATCTAGTGGCTAAATGTGCGCCCGCTCTAACGAGTGCTATCACCAAGATGACTAATAAAAAAATGATTAACACAATTTCTTTCTTAATCCACTTCTCATGTTGTGATTTGCATAAATTTATTTGCCTAAGGACGATGCGATGTTGTGAAATAATATATTCTTCTTTCTCTTAGAAATACCTCTCAAAGGTAATCACGTTAGCCATCGCAAAAAAGATTCGCAGGCGCCCGACAATAATCTATAGAGGTAATGTTTATCGTCCAATTTATTAGCAATAAAATGGGTTAATTTGTTTGCGGTGGCCCGTAAAACGTTTACTGCCAGTAACGTGATTACAGCACAGCCCAGCGGTTCCCCGGGGATAAGGAAGTGGCCCGACCGCAGATAGCTGTAGCGATAGATGCCGCGGTACGAAGTTACTTTTGTTTTTCGTTGCTGAAAGAATAAAAAAGAAATTGTGATTAAAATCGCCATTTTTGATGTAAACATTAGAAAGTGGACACGGGGTCTTGGTCGGTGCCTACATTTACAATTCACTGGGCTAAATTCCATCATCACATAATTGATATAATCACCTTTATTACGTTAAATCGTAAGCTTTTGTTTAAAAGCCACATATTCAGTCAAATATTATTAATAATTAATTTTTATTTATTTATTTATTTATTTAAACTTTATTGCACTGTAAGTTGTACAATTGGCGGACTTAATGCCTTAGGGCATTCTCTACCAGTCAACAGTAATTAGTCAAAGATTATTGATAATCCAGTCTGTTACAGGCACTTTAGCTAAACATAGTTTAATACGAATACTTTAATCACTTCGCCATAGAAAACAGTAAAATGTGAACGTAAAAATGTGTCAAATCTTACACTACATGGGAGTTCTTTGATTTCTTACAAGAAAATAACACACGCTTTAAAGTCTCAAGGATCATTAGACCGCAGGCGGACCGATAACATCAGATTTTTTCTTGTGTCTGCTAGACACATGGTACGTTAAAGATTAAAGGAAAAAAAGGCGTGACATCTATAATGTAAGTTATCTGTGAGCCCAGTGCCTGTTTACTGACCTAACGCCTTTATAGCTTTGAACAGACAAAAAACGGTGATGATGGAAGTAGGGTAATCGTGTGTTTGTGTTAAAGAGTATACCTGTGGGTAACTGGAGACACGTGCGACTTGGTAGGTCACGCAACGTTGTCAGGCAACATACCACAACTATTATAACGCCTCGAGTATCATAAAAAAGTATCGAGGTGCCTGTGGCGCAGTGGCGGCAGCGCTTTGGTAGTGATACCAAAAGTTAAGCAACCCACGGCGCGGTCGTGATTGGATGGGTGACCATTCCGACCATTTAAGTGACGTCCATGACAAGCATCTCCGTGCTTCGGAAGGCACGTTAAGCAGTTGGTCCCGGCTAATATCTGTGGTATTAGTCGTTAAGCCTAGTCAGAGGCCCTAGGGCGGCTTGATAACTTCTGACAGTAAGGTTTGTCACTTGCCTTACATACACCCCTCCACCAATCCGCACTGAGCCCGCGTGGTGAAGTATGGCTCGTTCCTCCTCATAGTTGAGGCGAGGCCTTTTCCCAGCAGTGGGATCTAATAGGCTGACTTATTTATACTTATATCATAAAAAAAGAAGTCATTAAAAAAAAGAAGTTAAAGAGAGTGCACTTTTCGCCAACAAACTGGGCTTCAGCAGTTTGGCGATAGATTTAATGTCACACCTGTAGGTATTTGTTATTCTAAATAAATTTTAACAAAAGGACACTGGGGGTCCGATTGTGTCCTGGACACATACTTGAAGGATAATTCGAGATGATGATTTGTATTCGAATAAATTGCATGTCAGTTTTCATGCTGTTGCCATCCCGGGTTCCATCCCCAGTCGGGTCAATATAGTATAACTATATTTCAGATTTCGGGCCATAGGTGTTGTGATACCACCGTTGTTTCTGATTTCCTCGACTGACTCTGCCTCGTTGGTCTAGTGGTCAGCACGCTGGGTACACGGTACTATCCACGAGGTCCCGGGTTCGAATCCCGGGTCGGGCCGAGAGTGTTTGAGTTTTTCTGTCTTGAAATTATTTAGACACAGCTCCGGAGTCAAGCAGTTGGTGGTGTTAATACCCCCGTGCCTCGGAAAGCACGTTAAGCCGTTGGTCCTGCGCCTGATCTCTCTACGGTCATGTCAGACTGCCGCCTCACCGAATTTTGAGAGTGAAAGAACAGAGAGTGCACCTGTGAATTGCGTACACACTTGTGCACTATAATATGTCCTGCGCAGTTGGCTAATCTCTGTTGAGATAGGCCGCCGTGGTCGAAATTCGGCTAGGAGGACATTATTATTATTCTGATTTCCATAACGCAAGTTGGTTAACTAGATACCTACTTACTTTGGGATCAGAGCAATGTGACAGTTGTAACATTGTTTCAATATTTATTTAGAAATTTTATTCTTTTTGAAGATATCGTTGTCTAACGGATGACACTAGGAAGCTGGTTGTTGATATGACAAAAAACAATAAGCGGCTTTAGCGTAAATGTAGTATGCAACAGTGAAACCTGCATAAAAAATCATGTTTATATGATTTCACATAAGGGTCACTACCACCCTCATCAATTCATGATGCTTAACGCCAAGATACCTAGTAAAATAATTAAAGCCAAAAAGATCAAAAATTGGGCTATGATCCGGTGGAACCCACGAGCGTTTCGGGTGAATGCTCTTTCAACTAAGCTTCGGAGGAGGTTAGTGAGTCGGCAATTTTTTGTAATTGCTTACAGCGCCCGTGAGCCGGCCAGTGAAATAAAATTTTTGTGTGCAAAGTTTAAAAAAAAATTGCTCAAATTATAGATATACGTATCTTGTTCATACACAATTATTCGACCCTGATGATGATGGCCCCAGGTTCTATTAACTATTGTAGTACCTAACGACCTCTATCAGAAACCAACATGGCTAACGCCCTGTTCTGGCTAACACCGCTATTCAGTGCAAGTGCATTACCCAAAGACGGAAGACAATTAGCGGGGGTATTCAAGGGTATTCAGCCTTTGGTGCGGGCTAGTCGTAAATTAAGTTGGAGCAGGCTAGAGGGCACGGCTTAGAAGTTTAGGCGAAAGCTCTAAGCCCTGCCAAAGTCAAAGTCAACAATAATTTATTCAGTTTAGGACAAAAAATGTTATTTATGAACGTCAAAATGCCACGCAGATTGTCGAATATTATTTGATGAATCTTTTTTCGAATCACGAAATTGACAATCGACAGTTCGAATGGTCGATTGTAAATTCATTCGATTAATTTTTTTCGAACAATCGCTCATCGCTATAGCAGATGAGTGTCAATTGTACCGGCCACCGACCACCTTCGTTTGCGCGGAACAGTGACCCATCTGCGCGGAGTTTTAGTGTACTCGTATATAGTTAGTTAAATATTTCTTTTGGCTTGTATTTATAAAATTTCGAACATCAACCAAAATAATGTAAACCCAGCATTTTCTAATATATGGCAGAAAGCTGTATGCTTTTGCTAAACTCAGCTTACATTACAGTTACAGTAAGTAAATACGTCTGCCCGCTTAAGCAAATCTCTAGAGTACTTTTGTTTAGTGCTGTCAAATTATCGGTATTCTTACTATCGATAGAGGATAGAGGATTTCTGTAACCACTAACACACAGGATAGAAAGCTTTTTCTGAAAAAACATTTTATTTTTATTTATCATAAAGCAGTATAGTGATTAGAGGTGAAAACACAAACGCTGATACCTATTAAGATGGTGAAAAACAATGTTTTTGTACAATAACTGATGGTATTAAATCAAATTACACTTACAAAAATTTATCGACTGTGTCATCCGGTGGGACTCGAAACCACTTCCCTTCGCTATCCGGGCGAGTGCTCTTGCCAACTAAGCCACGGAGGACGTTACATGCGGGTACATTCCCAAAGTATTGATGAAATCGAACGCCCGCTCACTGGCGTAGCAAGCACTTGCAAAAATTCGTCGACTGACTAACGTCCTCCGTAGCTTAGTTGGCAAAAGCACTCGCCCGGATAGCGAAGGGACGTGGCTCGAACCCACGGATGACACAGTCGATTAATTTTTGTAAGTGAAATTTTATTTAATTTCGTAAAAACTTGCAAAATAATTGCTTAAGTTATAAAAATATTATAACTGATGTTTTTTTTTCAGTTATAGCATTCCGTATCTCAATAGAAAAAAAGGTACCCTCATAGGATCACTTTGTTGTCCGTCTGTCTGTCGAGACCCTTTTACTCTGGAACGCATCCTCCACGCGTAATAATACCTCCTATCAAATTGAAATTGACATAGAATACTTATAGGTGCGGTCCCTTGAAGCTGTAAAAAATAATGCTTCTAAATTAACGCCGTATTTTCGAACAATGCGCAGAGGAATCTAGACCTATAGGGTACTTCCCATAGAATTGAGAGACTAGAATTATGAGAGGTAAGGAAGGAATAAGTCCGAAAACCGCAAAGTGTAATAAAAGTATCGATGGAAAAATCTCGAAAAAAAGTTTTACATAATAATAATGTCATGCTCTATCAACAAAAAGACTATTGCTTTATTTATAATTTATTGGGCACATCACTACTTGCAGGGCAGCGACCTAGGCCACAACTCGTTATGTTTCAAACACTAAAACAGCCGAAGTGAAGGTTAATTTATACTGAAAATTTAAATGATACCAGAGTCCATAATAGAGGTGTGAAAATTGCTCACCGTCAAGAAGGAAGCTTTTAAATTATGAATTAATATAAAGTAAATCAATGTAAAATCAATCCTAAGACCTCGGCGACGAAGTCCGATTCCAATCACTACACTAGGAATATGATAACGAATTTAGACATTCAGTTGTATCTATTTTCAACCCTAAAATACAGGGTACACCACAAAGTTTCGCAATATAGTTTTCAGTTACTGTAACTCAATATATTTTGGAGCTGTACTGTTCCCAATATAAGCGGCACTACACTGAAGGTACATTTTTAATTACAATAAAAAATGCCCAGAAATACCACCGGGTGTGCGTAAAATCGAGCTACATTGTTCACGGCAAAGAATGCGGCAAACAGTTTTGTTAGCACAACTAAAAGTATTTTCAACTTTATACGAACGTTTTTAGAATTAATGGGATTTGTGGTAACTTTTAGTTTTTGGTTTCGTGGGATACAGGTTAGCCGTAACCCACAAAAGCATTAAAGATCAAAATGAACCGAGAGGTATCCATAGGTACTAATATTATAAATACGAAAATGAGTCTCTCTGCCTTATTTTTGCCCGTTTACGCTTAAATTGCTTAACCGATTTTTATTTGGCCGCGATATTTAAAAACAAGGGGGTGAAGTTACAAAGTTTACAAGGGAAATCTTACATTTATATGTACATGTAACATGTATACAAGATGCCTCTTGACATAACCATTTTACAAATACTGTGTAAAATCTGCTCGCTGGCGTTCCATGAAATGAACGAAATGTATTTAAAAATACTTTCGTACCTATTACTTTAATACTCGAGGTCGATCAGCTTCATTAAGCAGGGAAATGATCATATACGGTCTTAATTAAGTCATACGTCTGTCAATTAGCAAATTGTGCTGCGGGACTCTGTCAATAATAAGATAGTTAAAAAAATAGAGACAGCTCATTTTGAAAAGTATACTCTTTCATACTTAACTATTTAATAAGTAGTACGTTTAAGTAACCTACCTATATTAAAAAAAATGATGCTGCATACCCCACACTTTCAGTATTTGCTAGACAGCAAAATATAGCTCAAGCCCTTTCTTAATGCTTAGAATATAATTAATCGTAAGCTTAATATTTACCCCATGCAGCTGTTTAAGTGTAGGAAGACACACACTGAATGGCTCACTACTCTCAATTAAAATAAGATGGAAGCTATTTTGGTTAGAATGCATTGATTTTTAAGAAAACCGAAGCATTCCCAACACAAGTATTACTTGATTCTTTCTGGGAAGCTCTCTAACTTGTAAAAGATTTACTGAAATAAAACATATTTTATTTTTTTATTTTATTTTTGTTTTATGTCAATACGATTTCAGAATATCATTATTATCTTTATCAGCCCTAGGACGTCCACTGCAGGACATAAGCCTTCCCCACGGTTTTCTACAACGACCGGTTGCAAGCGGACTGCATTAAGTGTGATGCTGCGATCTTTACAAGGTCATCTGTCTATCTTGCTGGTGGACGTCCTACGCCTACGTACGTTGCGCCTTTGATCAAAGTGTCTCCAATCTATTTCAGAATATACTGATATACAAACAAGTAGGTATAATTAGTATGGTCATCCAGCGAGGTAATGTGGCCAGCCTTTTGGGTACTTTCCTACAATCTTGTAACCAATGTATATATTATGAAAGTAAGAGGATTTTTTTTGTACTATATTTATTTTCGTATTTTATAGTGTAATCTTGTATATAATGTAAATATTTTTTAGAATTAAGTATATACACATAACATAACATTTAGTGTTAGATTACTTAGTATAAATTAGTAAATTGTTTGCTATAAAATTTATTTTTCGAGGTGCTCGTTACGTAATCTTCATGTTTCATAACAAATACTAAATTAAATAGATACTGTGATGACTGTGCAAATAACATACTACACTATCTCTGCAGGAATTGTCGATCGAAAATCGATTTTTAGTATGGAAAAATCGTCTGTAAAAATAGACGTAGTGCCACAGATTATAGAATATAATATATACTCTAGTTACTAGTACCTAGTGCGTAGTCAGTACCTACACTTTTATTAGCTATTCGAATGAACTCGAATTGGATGAAGTACTTATTTAACCGCTCAACAGGTAATTTTAATTAAGACTGAAAAATGAAATGCTTGTTTTCGTTGATCTATGTTAATGGGAAACCATTCAAAACTGTATTTACTTATCGAAATCCATTCCGCAGCAGACACGACGAGATTTATACAAACAGGGATATTGCAATCGCGTTTTAATTTGTGTATTTAATTTTATAGCAGTATTTATTTGTGGTGGCTGGTGGTTTTTTACTTACTACAATGGTTCAGCGACCTAATGTGTGGGACGTCAACATTTTTTCCGGTCTTATGCAGTTTTACGTCAGTCGCCGGCTTCAAGCTCGCGAAGATCCGCGTCCACTATATCTTCTTACCCATACCACAGAATACTAGTACTTCGTACAGAAGTATGACTTAGCAATTGTATTCAAAGAAATGTCTACTCAATGTCGTCAACAATATGGCGTAATTTAGTTCGCCTCAGAGTCAAGCACATTTTCGTGTAGACACCTACAAAAATCCATTGCAAGATAATTTCATACTTATTGCTCTGGAATATGATTCATAATACACTAAACCTATTCAGTGGCGTAATATCACGCGACGCGATAGGGTTGACTGCTACGAGAAGCTTCTAACGCCATCTAGCGCCTCTTTCTAGTACTTTATTCATTCTCGTCCAGCCAGCAACGTAGCCGCGCGGCCGCCGGTGAATAAAACGCGCGAGCGTGGCTCTGGCCGGTAGCGACACGCAACTTGTTTTAGCATCTACGTAGGTGCGCCGCGCGTAGGTACGTTTTTGCTACCTCCGCGGGGAGATACACAGGCCTGCCCATACCGGGGTCGACCAACGCGCCGTAGAACCGTGGGTACTGAAATTTCTCTTCTTGCCGCTGATATCTGCAGCCATCCTCCCGACATTTAGCATTCTTAGGATCCTCCAACTTACACCTGGCTCTTGTTAAGGCCCGATTTTTTTTACTACTTACCTACTATCTACTTCGAATTAAATTTTAGCACATTCACTTGGTTTAAATAAAACTACGAGTATGTTTAATATTGATTAATTACAGTCTAACACAGTTTTAATAAAACACTAGGCTGTTTAGAAATATAATACCCATCCTTCTAATCAGTAGCGTGCATTGGTTTTGTAGCGAGGTAAGCACATACAAAAATAATCAATCCAGTATTGATAATGAGAAGATAAATAGAGTTATCCAAGAGGGACATTAATATGTATAATACATGCACAATTAACTGCAGTTATATAAGGTCGCCTTTTATAAAGTGGTGAAACTTGAACAGAACTTCTAAACATTTGAGATAAACCGGGCCCTATGATTTTTATTTTTAAAAACGTGCTAGTTTTCATTTTTATTATTCCTAACAAAAAAAAAAATATTTTTAAGAGCATCCTGTCTACTCTGAAACATCCCTACATGTCATCGCCGCTCTCTCTTATTTCGATCGTGCCCGTCTCTTCCCTCATTTCATTCATGTTGCGCGGTGCTCGGGGGGACCGCGGCTGCGCACCACTCACTCACTAGCTGCGCATGATACCTGCATAGGTACCTTCTCTGCTGAGACAGAAAATCTACCTAATGCAGATAAATTAAGCGTGTTTAGCTTGTTCAATAGCTAGGATAATATTTCCATAGAATCAAAGCAGATTTGCTCAAATCAAAGTAAACATTTTAAAAATATCAACTTTAATTTCAAAACAACCCGACTGCATTCTAACCCTCACAAAACCTAACGTTATTACATGTTATACCAAATTAACACTGTTTCGCTTCGATTCAATGGATGCTCCCTAATATGGGATTTGTGTTAGTATTTTGAATAAAAGGCAGTTTTCGTTAAAGTTCAGTTTATTAGGTACATATTTTTTTTGTTTAAACGTTTAATGACGAACCATGACCTGCCATCACACTTTTTCAGGCTTTGGACTGACAATAAAACCGTTAATAATCATCTTACCACCTTGTATTAAATTTAATTGTACCAAAAATAGGGCGCTATTATTTTTGTATTAACTTGGCATGTTTAAAAGTCAGAATTCACTGATATTTACAAGTTCCTATTTACACAATAAAATTTACATTAAATGCTGGATGTGACGCCCTTGTTCTTGTACACACTTCCTAGCCCGATCGAGGCAATGCCTCTGAACTGAAGCGAGCACATCGGGCTCACTGGCCATTACATCGAACGAATTACACACAATTGTTCCACTGAACGGATGGTATGACCGTCGTTCCCGTAAACCAGGTTCTTGGCCCTACCCCACACGTGGAAATCCATTGGCGTCAGATCAGGTGATCGCGGCGGCCAGGGGATAACGCTGCCGCGCCCGATCCAGCGGCCCTGGAACGCCTCGTCTAGGTAGGCGCGTACCCGCAGGCTGAAGTGCGCAGGCGCGCCGTCGTGCTCGAAGTAGAGATACCTTCGGCTCCACGCAGGCACATCCAGCAGCAGTTCAGGGAGGTGTCATTTTGGAGAAACTCTAAATACGTTTCTGTATTGAGTCTCTCCAGAAACACGGGCCCCAGCAACGTTCCGTTTATCACTCCTGCCCACACGTTCACACTGAAGCGATGCTGGAAATGGTCCGGACGAGTCACACGCGGGTTATACTCGCACCAATAATGCGCATTGTGCACATTAAAAAGTCCTTGACACGTAAATGTGCATTCGTCGGTCCAAAGCACGTTGTAGGTCCGCGCAAAAGCCGCCACACGTAGTATCTGCTCACGCCAAGCGCACGAGCGGCGTCCGCGATGCTCGCCAATGGGTGCCGATGAAAGAAATTAATCACTTCTTCTTCAAGCCGAGCCGGGTGTCGTTGCCGAGGTCGAGGCGTGGCTCGAAGCTGCCACTCTCCCGAAAACGCTGCACAGCTCCGAGTATTGTGCGTGTGTGTACAATGGAGCCGTACCGCTCGACGTACAGCTGCCGCGCCCGCAACAAAACTTCTCCCGCTTCTTCATAGCACAATGCCATATTCAGGTATTCCTGGGCGTTATACCGATACGCCATGATGAAATGTTCCGCACGTAGCGCGTGCGCACAACCCAGTGAATTGTTTTATGCGGACTGAACTCTCGGCGCTGCGTGCGCTCTGCGGCGGGGGTAGCAGTGAGCGGGAGCGGGGTGGGCGCGAGGCTCGGCGCGTGTTCGCCGCGGCGCGTGTTTCCGTGTGTCGGCATGGCGGCACCCCTTTGTCGGCGCGTTTGACTACGCCGACAGACCGCGAGTGAGGCGAACCGCCGGCCAGTCGCACGTGTAAGGTGGGAGTGCGAGAGAGCATAGTGGCGTCCTTATCGAATTCATTGATACATCGAACCTGCGCACCGAACGTACTACTACGCAAGCTGCACGGGGTGTTTTATTTTACGTTTAAATCAAAATAGTTTTTTGCGATTTTCTCGATAAACAATATTTCTTACCTAGTTTTATTTTTATCGGTGCACCTTGTCCTAGAGCGCTGATTTATTAAACCACAACAGTTAATAAGCAAACGAACGAATTTATAAGATATGTCATTTAACTGATATTAATTTTTATAAACAAACTAAACATTAATTACACTTGTTTTTTCTCCATTGTTTTGAATGTAAACACACTGCTTTCAATCCCAAAAACAACTCTATCACTCAAAACAGCAAAAGAAATGGCGTAACAATAAAACTACGGTTTAAAATACTGGCGGGATGAAGGCTAAAGCAAGCTAATTACCTAAAAAAATGGCCGGCGTAAACTTTGTGTAACTATTGTTTGAAGAACTTTTTTTCTACTTGCTTAATCTCTTTTTCTACTTACTTAATCTTTTTTTCTACTTGTGGAACGATTAATATTAAATGATAAAAAAAATATGATTTAAGCACGTACCATCACATTAATTCATTTGATAATGTAAGGTTTATAATAAAATAATACGCGGCAGTACGGAACGCACGCCATCTTGTGTCGAGAAACATGCCGGCACTATATACTTTTCAAGTTGTTTCTTTCTTTCTAATATTATTTCAAACAGTAATTTATCAATACAATCAATAAGTAAAAATAAAGATATGATTTATTAGTGTCTAAACAAACTTTTGGATAGTCTAAATGTTAAAGTTGTTCGTAACTAAGACGTGTTTTGATTGCACTCCGAAGTAATATCACGCTATCATGCCTGAGTAAGACAAAAAACTATTTAGTTCGGGATTTGAGCGAGAAAGGAAGATGGTAGGCTTGCCTACTTTACCGAAGTACGGCGAATGTCACGGTTTTTAGCTTTACCAATATGAAAAGTGTGTCATTTTTAATTTGGTCGGCTTTTTATCTAAATATGCGGCAATATCATTAAGGGCGTGAGTTTAAGTGAATCTGATAGGCAGCCGCGAGAATGCCTACTGCTAATACAATGGTGCAAGTTGGGCGATTTAGCTAAGAGATTGGACTGGACATAGACCGACGACATTTTTCTCACAATTATTTTAATGGCAAT
Organism: Pyrausta nigrata; assembly: GCA_949316185.1. Taxonomy (NCBI): domain Eukaryota; kingdom Metazoa; phylum Arthropoda; class Insecta; order Lepidoptera; family Crambidae; genus Pyrausta; species Pyrausta nigrata. The sequence goes on from OX438943.1 coordinate 6,081,748, forward strand.
CGACAAATTTTGGTAAGGTAGGCACTGCTTAACTGCCTTTATGGACAGCACGCCACTGCTTCTAATCCATCTTAAAATTCCTCTATACAGAATGTTCCTGGAAGTATGGATTAAATCTTAATAATCTCTTAGTGGTCAATACCAAACTTTATGGCTAAATAAACAGGGGGTCTATTCTTGAAGGATAAAGTTATCTCGTTTTTTTTGGTTGTGTCCGTTGAATGGTCACCCATCCAAACACGACCGCACCGTGGGTTGTTTAACTTTCATTACTTAGTAACCAGTGTAGTTTTTGTGTGTGCTAACATAACTATAACTTAAACTACCACTACTATATAAGTTACACAGCTAAAATAAACATTGCTTGCTCTATTTAACGGTTAGTCCGAAAAGTAATTTCTCTCGAGTTAAATTAAAAAACCGGCTAATTCAGACTCGCGCAGGAAGGGTTCCGTACCATTATTTTTCGGCATGAGACATGATATTTATAACGTTTTTATTCGTTTTAAAAACGACAAACCTATTACCATTGTTTAATAGGGCCCCCTTATTTTTTTAATTATTCATATTGTATTTTTAAAGTAAGTATACAATTCAATATTCTGTAAATATTTCAAGCGTCTGCCTGTTGCTGTTATTAATATTGAGCAAAACATCATGTTTGTTTGTTGTTTGTATGAGTCCCACTGAAATATATATTTTATTCTGTTTTTAGTAGGTATGTATTTATTGTTATAGTGGCAACAGAATACATCATTTGTGAAAATTTCAACTGCCTAGCTATCACGGTTCATGAGATACAGCCTGGTGACAGACAGACAGATAGACAAACAGCGGAGGCTTAGTAATAGGGTCCCGTTTTTACCCCCCGGATAAGGAACCCTAAAATGCACACTTTGACTAAAATAATTTTGCTGGAAAATGAATTATTGACGTAATTCGTTTGTCCTGTTTCCATGTTTCAAAATATTTTCTGTTCAAGTGACTCGTAAAATGAAAAAGAACAGTGCAGACTATTAAGATACTAAAAAATAAGTGAAAAAATATATATTTTTTAAATTTGACCGCGAATAAAGGCAAGTAAGAGATAACATTGACAGAGATACACCAACAATATTTACATCGTATTGTTTCACTACTTGATATAAGTACCTATACTTAATATTTTACTTAGATATATTTTTTTACACATAAAAATATACGTCTATTAGAAAAACATACAGGAAGATTTAGAAAAAATAAAGTAAGTAAATATTTGTTGATACTGAAAAGTTATTCTGGGGAAAGGGTACCTAAAGGTTCGTCCATACTTGGAAAGATAGAATAACAATATTCTGTTACATAGAAGTGAACAAAATCTGTCGTACTTTGCTAGATTTAAGAAATACAGGCTTCCTAAAAAGTAGGTGACGTAGAATTACTGATACTAGATATAGAAAAGACTATAAAAAATCTACAGGAAAATGTTGATAAATTAACTAAATCTTATAGGAGTGTGTAAAGAGAACTGAAAATTTTCTTTCTTCGATGTGGTTGCATCCATTTATTGTACAAATATCAACAATGTTATCCAGCATTATTTATTCTGGACCTAAAAGTGAATAAAATTGAAATTTATGTTGATTTTAATATTGAGTCAGTCAGCAAAATTACCCAAATTTAAATAATTGAATTTGTAGCCGCAAAATTTGGGGTAGCGCTGTCTACGCAACACCAGTTGTAACTTTGTAAGGTGCATTATTTATTGTTTTCATAGTAAACTAACTGAGGCTCAAGATTCATAACTTAGTTCTGATGAACAGTTTTAGTTGTGAATTATGTAGATTGAGAATTAAACAAGCACGATTTAGCTTGCTTGAGTCTTTGTCAACATGGTATTGTATGTTTGCTTGATTACACGCGTTATCTTTAAAGCTTTATCGCATTCCAACACATTAGAATATTAATTTATTTCATTTACATCGTAATTTTATTTTTTAATTGAAAAATAATATTTTTTTAATTAAACTGTCGTGTATTATCTTACAAGTTTTAAAATCAATAAAATAATTTAACAAAAATAATTGTATTATCATGTCTGTCGCAGAACCGACGGGCGTTGGAGTGGCAAAGTTCTCCAATGAAGACCACGTCTCGGAAAACGTAGTGTTGCCCCTGTTAGGTGGACCGATGACCTCAGGAAGGTGGCCGGTGGTGGCTGGATGCGAGAAGCGGAGGACCGTGAAAGTTGGCGCAGTCTTGGAGAGGCCTATGTCCAGCAGTAGACTGCAATAGGCTGATATGAATTGTATTATGGTTTAGTTGACAATGCAGGGCTAACACGAAGTTGTAGACGTAAATATAAGAAGACGTTTAAAGTGGCTGACACAAAATATATCAATGCTTGAAATCACTAAAACCCTTCATGTACAATTAGCTCATTCTTGTATTCACATATATATTTTTTCTTCACCTGTACATACTTAATTGGAAACTAAATAAAAACAACGTATAATATTGGCTGTGTGTGTATACTATTTTAAGATCAGAAGACTCAATTAAAGCTATAATATATGATTACTTAGCATAAATAGACATTAAGAAAATCAGTTCACGGTTGTTGTATGTTTTCCGATAGAACAAATATGTGATATGAAGCCACCCCCTCATTTTTTATTTCGGGCTTCGATGTGGGAGGACGGCCGCATGTTGAATTCGAAATTAATTCTATACTTTCGGGGATATTGACGAACTTTCTATTTGAAGACTTTATTTTGAGAGATTTGGATGTTTATAAAAGTTTCCATTGACAATTAATATCTTAGCAGGATTAACATGGTATGGTTTTCAATATATTTCCTTGTGTTTTATTTGAATATTCATAACGGTGAAGTGAAGTATTAAGTTTTAGCATAATTAAACCCGGCCAAGTGCAAGTCGGACTCGCGCACGAAGGGTTGCAAACCTATACAACATTAGACACTATATTATGATCTCTTTAGTTTTAAAAAGGTAAAAAAACACGTTTGTATGGGAGCCCTCTTAAACATTTTATTTTATTGTAAATTAATAATTTATTTTTAAAGTTTATATAGAACCTTATATTCTGTAATTATTTCAAGAGTCTGCCTGTTGCCCTTATTAAGATAGAGCAAAAACTGACAAAAAATCATGTTTGATTTATGGGAGCCCCACTTAATATTAATTTTATTCTGTTTTTAGTTTGTAAAAATTGTAACTATCTAGCTGTTACCGTTCATGAGATACAGCCTGGTGACAGACAGACAGACAGCGGAGGCATAAAAATAGGTACCCGTTTTTAACCTTTGGGTACGGAACCCTGAAAACGTAACTTTTTTAACTACGATTCCTGCGATTTTTTCTGTGTATTTAAAATACAACAATTCAATCCTAAGCCCTGACCAATTCATAGCCATTTATCGTTTGTTTCTTGTCATCGTCAAACTCGGCATAATAGAAATAACAAAACACAATCACCATTCTACAAGCGCAGAGCCCCAAACGTCATTTTAAACGAATCAAGGGCCCGATTCACCTATTACCCCACTCCCAAATGGAAATATTTATCTCCCCATTTCTGGGGAATGTCCTAATGAAATGACATGGTGTATAATTTTATTTACTGTAATGAATAAGGAACGCGAAAGTCGACGGGTCCGGGCCCACTCGATAAATTACGACATATTTCAACGTCCCACCTTTATTTTTTTGGGAAAGTCACCCCTAATGTCAGAGTAAATTAGGTGAGCTTTTCTTGATATAGAACAGGATTTAACATTTTTTTAGGTGTTTTTGCTTCTGTCTTAATTCGGATATTAAATAAAATTAAATATTACAATTTGTTTTGTGTCTACGGACGGTTTGATTTCAGCTGTATCTTTTAACTAAAAAGCTGTACACAAGTTGTTTAATGCTAGTTAAAAAGAAGTTTGTTTGATCATTCAGGCTTCTCAGACAGTAAACGCGTCTCAGACCTCAGTTCGGTCATCAAACAGACGCCTGTCGCCGCGACGCGTAATTTAACATTAACCAAAGTCACCAACAAACATTATCCGTAGCTCAGAACTAAACCTCATCCTCGAACAGTTAAGCGGTATATCTGTCCCGAATACTAAACTGGAGTTAACCAAACTCGAGTTCCGTACACGCACGATCCTACAATCACTTAGTGCGGCATTATTTGGGGTATCGCCGAGGATGGACCGACGTTATCTTAATAGCGATGCTTAAGCTGCGGGTTTCGGAGGACACACGAGTGTGGCTTTCGATTCGCGTTTGTTCCTAAGGGCTTATTAACACGGGATCCATCATTAAAGATTCGTCAAAAGACAGGATACGTCATGACGGATGGACGTTAACATTGCATAGGGAATCGTGTTGTTTCACGATTCGTCAAAATATCCTGATTGAATTTGGTCAAAAAACCGTGTATTTTGACGATCGTGATTTTTATTAACACGATACTAGATTTAAGACGTATTCGTCATTTTTCACAATTCGTGATCCGTGTGAACATGGACATTCAAAAAGCTTTGCCGCCGTTAAAAAAAACGAATAGTGAAAAAAGACGAATCGTAAAAAAATCTGAGGGTGCGTTTCCACTTTGTCGTATCGACAGACAGTCGTGCGTAAGTCGCGCGTCGTGTGTTGTAAACACCGTGTTTGGTTTACTGCTGTCGGATCATATAAAAGTTGATGGATGAGTTCACCTCCAACATATTTTTTTTTCTATATCATGAACCCCGAAAACAGCCAAAAATAACCACGACAGTACAATACATATCAGCCGATCTATTAATATGGGAAAGATAAGCATCTATTAGGGATTTTAAAGTTGATTCTACTAAGAAAGCAGTTGCAATTTAGCTTTTTGATTACCTAACTGGTTCAGGATCCAACACCGGTGAACAACACAGTATGATTGATTAGATAAAAAAAATATTTTCGAGGGTCGCGCCTTGTCGTTACAGTAATTAAGTCACAGAGCGGAATTTCTTTGCCTAGCAGTCAAACGTAGAAGGTGTGTTAAAATATATTATGTACAATATGTTTTTTCAACTTGAGTTAAAAATAAATCAGACATGACTTCTCCTTTTAATTCTTCTCTCTTGGTGGAACGTGTAACGTCACCAAAAATAATAAAAACTTTTTCGTGGAAGATTTAAAAAGTGTCCATTATATCATGTGACTGAGATGATGGCAGTGATCACAAAATATAGCACTAGACAGTTACCATCCTCTACATTTTTTTTGTTAGACATTGCCATTACAATGTCAATCTATCGTTTTAATGAATAACAGATAAAGACGACAGTCATCCACCGAAAAAGTGAGGACGCACCCTACTGTCCACGTGATGTTTTTTTTTTTATGTTTAACTACAGAACATACCTACTTCAAGTAAAAAATGTTCGTAATAAGAACAATGATATGAAAAATTGAAAAGCTAAAGATTTAATTTTAAAACGAAGAGTTTCTTAGTTTTTTTATCGAAGTATCGTCATACGTATAGTTTAGTAAGTAGGTAAGTACTTTATACATGTGAGGTTATGAGGCATTTTAGTCTGGTAACGTATTTCTTCGTAAAGATTGTAACTACGGCGGCACAATTAACAAAATTTGACACGAGGCTTAATTAATATAATTAATTAGTCGTTACAGGAAAGACAAAATTGAGGGAAATAATGTTGGCTATTATTATTGAATTTGGATGACAAAACAACATGCGTGAAACTAGCACGAGTTTATACGAACAGTCGGCAGCACGTGAGGTTATCCATTTAAACTATGAAAACAGCTTTTATAACGTAGGGAATAAAGGCGATCTCAAAGTCGTTTACCAATACAATTATACCATGTCCATGTGCCAGCGTTCTACGAATCCTAATTCCATACCAACGAAACTAAATATCGATAGGCACCTGAAAAACTTTCATCTCAAATCTGATCGCTAACTCAATACACATAAGACAGAAAAACGGTATTACTTTGAAGGCTGACTGTACGTGTATTTGTTCATTATATTTGTACTCTAATGAAATCAAAATACCAGCAACGTTGGTCGAAAAACGGAAAGCCAAAATTCACAAACACGGAGTATCAATACTAAAATTGGATTAACTGTGTGGATGAGATAGGGAAACATTTTCTATTTGTAGATAGATCGAGGCCTGTTAAAAAAACACAGTGTTGTGATAAAACTTAGTACCGGGTTTAAGCCAGGACTAAGCTATTAGCTAGCCAATTAGAAAAGCGTTTCTCTATAAGGTTATGTCACGAATGTGTCATTCTTTTCTCTGTTGCCGGCTAATATTTAGAGATTTTAAACCTGGTCTAATTTTTTTGTAATAGCACCATCAGGGTCTAGTTCACCAACAGATGTTTTTCATTTAACCAGCCCTTGTAATGTTATTTGAAATACTATGTATGGGAATTATGTGAAATAAATCGTCAACTTACATTTACCGGTTGTTTCAAAATTGGTCTGAGCCTGGAGTTTACCAACACATGTTTAATTATTAATCAGCAGATTAAGCATTATCTGTCATTTTTGTATGGGAATTCTGTCAAATTAACTGTCAATTGTCAAGTTTACCGCCTGTTTAAAAATTGGTTCACTCGGGTTTAACTTGGATCTTAGCTTGGAGTTCACCAATACGTGTTTTATGGTTTATTAGCCGGTTTAACATTATTTGACATATTATGTTCGGGGATTCTGTCAAATTAAATCGGTTTATCGGCTTTTTAGGAATTGGTAAACTCTGGTCTTTTAAACTCCTTGTTTTATCGACGAAGTGAAGCGTGAAACTGGCCAGCAATAAAAACAAAAAAACAGATCTGACTCAGAGAGCCTTCTTTTGTTTTTCGGCTTTTATTACTGGTGATGGATTATCTTTGTGAATTTGAATTTATTTTAATTAGTCACTGTCAAACTAGTTTCAATGACATTGTTTATATCTCGCCCATTTACATAATGGACTTGTTTTTTTTTTTTAATTTTATGTTTGCTGTTTATATGGCGTGGTAGATTATGCACGGAAACTCGTCTCACAAGTGGGTAGATACTCAGAATCACGCTTTAAGGCCCACTTGCACAAGTCTGGAGTTAGCTGATCCGGACTTGTTCTAGCCCTTTTTTAAGTTAAGCTCAAGTCTGGATTAACTAATTCGAAACGTCCACTTGCGCCAGTCCGGATTAGCTAAACCGGACTAGGGAGGCCTATGATCTGAGTTGAAAGGCCACTAGCGTAAGTCCGGGTAAGCTAATCAGTACTTTTTTGACGACCGTCTTGGTGTAGTGGTTCGCGCCAGGGACTTCTAAACCAGGCGGTTGCGGGTTCGAATCCCGCAAGGGGCAAATGTTTTTGTGATGAGCACAAGCATTTGTACCTAAGTCATGGATGTTTATAAATGTATATAAGTATTGTCTATTCATTATCCTAGCCACCATAGCACAAGCTCACGCTTAGTTTGGGGCTAGGTGTGTTTGTTGAAACAATTTACTTGTGCTAGTTGCCCTAAGAACCTTACACTCAAAACAACATGGTGAACTAGAAATCTCTTCCCCTAACTTATATTTCCAGTAATTACTCCTAACATGCAACGAATTACTCATCCGACATAGTCTCTGAAGTGGCATTCCCTGCATTTAACACATATCCTCCTTGAGAACGCAACTCAGTTATTCGCATGAGCATTACATTATTAGTACGTTGCATCTGGCTGTCGCTATATGTATTTAGTACCTGGGCGTCGGAGCTTTGCTCGGTTAACACTATTTATTTAAATAAAAGCTTTTTTATTGAAAAAAAAGACTGGAAAAATCATTATATTTTTGAAAGGGTCTTTTCACTGGCTTCCAATTGATACCCTATGTCTATACCTAATGTCCTCCTAGCCGATTTCGACTACGGCGGCCTATCTCAACAGAGATTAGCCAACTGCGCAGGACATATTACAGTGCACAAGTGTTTGCGCAATACACAGGTGCACTCTCTGTTGCTTCACTCTCATAATTTGGTGAGACGGCAGTCCGACATGACCGTAGAAAGATCAGGCGCAGGACCAACGGCTCAACGTGCTTTCCGAGGCACGGCGGTATTAACACCACCAACTTCCTGACTCCAGAGCTGTGTCTGAGTAATTTCAAGACAGAAAAACCCAAACACTCAGCCCGACCCGGGATTCGAACCCGGGACCTCGAGGATAGTACCCAGCGAGCTGACCTCTAGACCAACAAGGCATACCCATATTGCTATGATAAGAAAAAAAAATCAACCCCCTCCACACCCTTTGTTTCTTTTCTTCCCTTTGGCTGTGTCACTACCACAATTCTGACGACTTCCTCCTTCCGCAGTCGGATAAAATTTCGTCACCGAGTGAGATTTGAACCCACGTCTTCTACATTTCTTCAGTCTTAAGTCTTACGCACAGTGCTACGACTTTCATGCTTGCCGGTACGAAATTAGCGACCATATTCTGCGTCAAGCAATGCGCAAGAAAACTTGAAAACATGCGTTTTCCCAAACATAACACTAAACTAGATATATGTTTTACCCCCATGGGGTTCCCCCTACATATAAAATTTCAGCGAAATCGTTAGATAATACATATGAATAAATTAATATACAAATACTTCTCGTTTAAAGGTATAAGATAAATTTCCAAGTTCGGCAAAAGCGGTGACTCTAACCACGACTTGCGCTTCATGCTCCGCTGATCGAAATTAGTCTAGTGTTCCACATATACCAAATACAGTGGTTCTCAAAATGTGGACTTAAACAATTATTTGTTAGGACGTTCAGTCATGTGGATTCGCTCACACACGCGGAATTGAGATATATAATCTGTGATGTGACAGCGCAGCGACATGTGAAATGTTCTTTGGCATCACACAATATTAAGTAGGTATCTCAATCTCGCGTGCGATTTTAGTAATGAAAGAGTTTGCAGACGCATAGTTTTCAGTTGATGCCCAGCTTTAAATAAACGCACAATAAACTCGTTTTGCTGTCAAAATGTCTATCTTATTGCTTTTTGATGTCTCCGATTAACCGGAAGGCTATTACGTTGGCGATTGCAATTTAAGAGCAATGAAGGGAATAATTATGAATTTTCATTATAATTAGACAACAGCTTGAAAGCTGTTATTCCTTTCCTGAAGGCTATAACTATTGCAATTTGAAAGCAAATCTGTAAGACAGTAGGCTAGCTGGTCTCGATTGGTACATAATTCGTCAATAATATGCCAGTTTATAAGTCAGGGCATATTGTAGAAAGAGAATAAATCAGTATTTTAAATTATTTAGCCTATATAAGGACACAAGTAGACACAAATAATCGAATTTTCCACATCAAGCAGCCAATTTAAACGCACGAGATATTTCAAAACATTTTCTGATACGTAAATGCCGAACCCTGCCCCGTGAGTACAAGTCAAAACTAATCTAATCATGCTTCAGAAAATTGGAATGTGACCCAAATGTTGAGAACTTCAAGCCTAGAGGCACGACCCGGTCTGGATTTCCATTCGTATATATTTTGCTTGGGTGCATCATCCATTTGTACACATTTTGGTAGAATTATCATTTTACAGCTGAGTTGTCCCGACGTCATAGTGCATACGAGTATACCAGGTATTTTGGGTATGTAAATATTACCTACCTCCCGTGGTTGGTTCGTTTCCCGGAAAAAACCGGTCACAGCTCTTGATAGTAGTATGTTTATTGATTTGATATTTGTGTTTGAATACTATTTTTTTTTTATTCATTATTAAAATAGTTTTTAGATTTTTGGCAAAATCTTTGCAAACGTTTTGTGAAAGTAGTTAAATTTTGCACACAATTGGCGCAACACGCACCTAAAATACCTATCTGTCGAATGACTAACGTCATTAAGCTGTCGAAGTTTATGTGTGCGAAATTTACTTTTACTAGCCGAACTAATAGTCTTCTAATGTGATGTGTTGGCTTATTTGTTAGCTATCATAATTTACATATTTATTTGCTATTCCTACTCGTATCAAATATAAGCGGTGGAACTCTCTACTTAATTTTAATTTTTTTTTTCAAAAAACACATCAATTACCTAGCCCCAAACTAAGCGTCAGCTTGTGCTATGGTGACTAGGATAACGGATAGAAATACTTAAATACATATTAACATCCATGACTTAGGTACAAATCGACGATAGAAAACAGTAAGGGCGTATCCCATTAGAAGGTCGTAACTAGACTAAGTATAAGGTAGTAATCAGCTTTTTTTTCTGCGTCGATGGGTCTGGGTCTGGTTGCTCTACGACGACATGAAATTTAAAAATAAGACGGTATTTTGAAAAGTGTCTTAATTTTTTTGGTGTAACTGCCCATAAAACAGCGTATTTATACTGTTTGGAGATACGACTTGAAAAATTTTGTGTTTAAAAATAAAATATAGTTACGCTGTTCCTATTTAAAGACACCACAGATGTTACGACCTTTTTGCGGGATGCATTTTTTATACATGTTTACTTACGACATTTTAGCGGTTCATATTTTCCTAAGGACAAATAATAACTTCTAAGATACTTCAATTTTATGGGTGATTGAAATCAACCCTATCCATGAAAACCATATTGTCAGCATCCATAATTTGTACTTTATGTAGTTAATACAAGTCATAGGTTCCGTCATTTCTGGAACATTCCGGTTTTTCTAACATACGCCGCGGGAATGTTACCTTAAGTCGCTGCGCGGACGCTGTTTCGAATTAGTGCAATTGTGTTGCGAAAACTTGGGAGTGTATGATTTCTCTATTCAACTTTGGAGTGTATAATTTCTCCATTTTAATTATCTAGTGATAAGTTCCATGATACTTATGTATACTTGAGCCAAACTCGAAAGAGAGTGCTTTTAAACAAACCGGCACATTCTTATTGGCCAACTGTTATTGCTCTATCACGAAAAAACCCGTTTTCATATAAAGTGGTGTCGATGGAAGGAAAGCAATTTAAGGGGTTCGAGGATATTACGAATAAGACATTTAAAAACACAGAAGATAACGATTTTAACCATTAGCGTTACAACTTTTAAAAAGAAAAACCTCAATAAGATGTTTGTAAAACGTTCGATGTCAGCTGATGCTGAGTATACAGAAATAGATCTAAATACATTTCAAACAGAACTATTACCAACCAACCATATACCATATACCAACGATAACCTGAACCCAAATAAACTGCCAATATCAGCACAAAAGTACCTACGCAGACCTCAAAAAACTTACAAACAAAGTCATACCGGCAGCATACGCTTATGAGTATTTAATTCTTAAGTATAATAGTAAGACAAGGCCTACTAGTTACAGATGAAGAGGATAATGTCTAAAATTTCACGATTGGTTAAGATTAATAATTGAATTTGTCATAAAATTCCTTTAAACTACAATTCTACCACCACTGTTTTTTATCTAGTAAACATTTACTTTATTGGGATATCGGGTAAACCAAGTAGGTACTCGTATTTCTTTTTTGATTAGAATCAACAACTTAGTCTGTATCAGTTTTATTGCAGTTAGTTTGAATTTATAATTCATGATTAAGTTCTAAGTTATAAGTGTTTAATCTTGTTGTCTTTGTTGAACTAGACATTTCTTTGGTTATATATACTTTTCCTATATAGTTTTTCCTACTATATCTAATTCGAATAATATTATTTACCTATGAATAACTATCTGGTAAATTGTAATCAATTATGCATAACGTTACGTCAGCTAAATACTTTAAAGGTAAGCCTATAAATGGTTTTGTTGTTAGTTAGTTAACATACAAATTATAATTATTGATGTCTGGTTATTATTTGCATCTGCATTGTAAAGAGATCACAATCAAGTAAGTACTTGAGTTGTGCGTGTCCCAAAAATTCTTATCTGTTTGTAAAAACCATAATAACATCCCTAGACACTGTTGTTTTGTCTTACTACTAGACAAGAGTTAAGGAGTAATTAGATATTTTTAATTATTTTTTTTAATATCTATAGGTACCTGTTTAATGTATATACTGCCTTTTGAAGTCCGTTTTTAACAAATTGTGCCATTTTAAAATACCATTTACCACATGTAACTTATAAAATTTCAATTAATTTACGTTCAGAAAAGCTTACGAAATTTTATTAAGATTGGGTTTTATTTCATTTGGTTTCTAGGCGTTTAAATTACGACTAATTTTCTAACCATTAAATACATTTTGAATGTGTTTACACCCCGTTCCTAACAGCAAATTAAAACTAACAGTAGTTACGACCTTTTCGAGGTCAGCGAATTTATTACAGTTTTCTGATTCAGTACAAACATCATGTTCAGATACTATATTTTTGAGGGATGCAATTTTTGTATACAATGGCTGTAACTTGAATAACTTTATTTCTAGCAATAGGAAGTTATTGGTTTGTAGTTCACTTAACTTAGGTTTTTATCTTAAAGTAATGGTGTAAAAATGATGTTCACACGAATTACCGTTAAAAAGATATGATCGAATTTCCCTACTTTTTTCTGTTTTTTGGCTCTGGTGTAAAGTTGTGTTTGCCCGAGTTACGCCCTTATTGTTTTCTGTCGTCGAAATGCTCGTGCTCATCACACAAACATTTGCCCCTTGCGGGATTCGAACCCGCAACCGCCTGGTTTAGAAGTCCGGTGCGCGAACGACTACACCATGACGGTCGTCTTGAATTGACTTGATACTTTTAAAATGTTTCAATTGTAATATGTATTTATTAAAATAAGCTGTTGAGTTTCCTAAATAAATAAATATATTAAAGGTCTAATTTGGGTATGTAAAGATGTCATCAAGCGCGTAGTTATATAGACTGAAGTGCGAATAGCATGCTGTGTGTAAGCGCTCTTGGAGCTGCGACAAATTATAATGACTGATTTTGTATTCTTTTGTAATGAAACGGTGGTACCTATGTCTGTAGTTTGCACCAAATAAAATAAATAGTTAAATTTGAGTGGTGGCCATGGGTCGGAGGCATCTTCTCATGCGTTTGGTTCGGAGGATGACATAAGACCACGAAGAATGGAGTATACTTGAAAAAGGCCTACATCTGGAGGGTTGAAAGTGCCTGAAGAGAGGGAACATCTATATTTTGCAAAACCCCATATAAAGTTTGCTAATAAACTTACACTGTACTTTTGTCAAACAGACAACAAATAGAGTGATCAAATAAAGGTTGATATTTCCCTTTTTGAGATAAGGAACCCTAAAAAGAAGTCATTAAAACAAATAGCTGGTCCAAGTTCCAGTTACGCAGATATAGACTGATTCTGATGTTATGTGGTTGATGATCGTCATTATGCCGCAACGGTAGATTTTAATGATGCTCTTTCTTTTGCTGAAAATGCACTTTTATTTTCAGAATGCGTTTTGTAGAATACCCGATATCTAAAATCATAATGACTGGAGCTTGGCTGCGTTTTATCGGCTTAAACTTCTTCACTAAAATGTTCCATTGAAAATATTTTATCGTTATACTGAAATGAATGGGAAACTCTATGGAGCGCAATATTCTTTACACTGCATTCGGTCAAAACCAATTCCAATATGGAATATGAATCAATATTTTTAAGCAAATGGAATTCAGATTGTATTTTTGCACAGGCTTTTACATGCTTGTTAGTCTAGGTCTGCTCACAGACATGAGTATGAGATGTAAAGACACGGGCGTCATCTTGAATCTCGAGCGTAGAGATAAGGATTCGAGAGTTAAAGTAGAATCCTAAGTGCAGCGAGAGATTTAGCTCCCCCAAGACTAAAACATCTATATCGCCGAGGAGAATACTCTAATTTTTTTACTTCCTACGAGGCAATAAAAAGGGATTGTAATACAAAATTAGTAGATTGTTATACAAGGGACGAAAGTGAACATTCCACTTCAGAAGTTTCTGGCGCTCGAACGAAGTGAGAGCGCCAATAGCTCGAAAGGGGAATGGGTGCTTCCAACCGAGTTAAACATACTATTTTTCATTTCGACTGTGAGGAAAGAAAAAGTGTATCGATAGACTCGATAGTTAAGGCAAAAGCAATAGTATCGATAGACTATCGATAGTTGAGGCAAAAGCAATCGTATCGAAAGACTATCGATAGGTGAGGCAATAGTATAGATAGTATTGATAGACTATCGATAGTTGAGGCAAAAGCAATAGTATCGATTAAATATCGAAAGTATCACTATCGATAGCTGATACAGCTCTGACTATTGCAATAACTATCGATACTCTCGATAGTGGCCTTTTATTCTATAGTAGAAGTATAAAGTAGGAGGGAAAAGCTATTTCCCACCCGGCTATCTACACATGAAAGATCAACTTACTGAACAGGTGAGATGAAAACTATTTTATCTATATTTATCATTTGACTTTTCTGGCAGATAATCAACAATACCAGCGGCTTTACATCTGATGGACTCCGTTGTCAAATAAATTTCGTCACTCGACAGATACGAAATCATTGGTTAGGTTGTAAAAAAACATGCTGGTAGTGATTTTAGATGCGCGCGCTTTTTTTTCATTCCATATACGTGCAAAATTCTTGGCTGCCAGGTTCAAACTTCAAATATATGTTCTTTTTCGTGCGGGATGGGCTGGTGTAGCCTACTAACACTTATTCGAAATTCAAATCACTTTACCTCCCATGGGGCGTAGTAATGAAATTTCATTCAACGTTACGTCCCATGAGATGCAATGACTCACTTTGAGTCAGGTTTACTTGATGTGTAATTCAACATTAGCCGAGTAGGTAGTGTAAAAAACATTTTAAAATATTTGTTAGGTATTATTTACATCGAAAATTTATAGCTAATATTAGCTTAAAAATTTAAGGCCCGGTAGCTCGGTGAGTGGCATAGATTTTAAATGAAAGAAACGAACCTGAACACACAAACAATGAAAAACAAACTAGATTAAGTAAATTTAGGCAAGCCTGGTTCACTCTACAATTTCACACAAGCACATGCGCGGATCCACCGGTCGGGTTTTGGTCGTAATGGATGACACAAGCTGACAACATCGCCTGTGTGATCAACAATACACGCCCGCGTTTGTCGTCGCGTCGGTTTACCCTACTCAAGTCAAGTAAGATGAGGTTGCGCGAGAGAAAGAGAGGTAAATATGTAGGTCCTTAAACGGTAGGCTATTAGTATACCGCGATCTCAATTTGCACTTTATTGTGTCGTAACAACAGTCGCTATTTAGGTACATATTTAAATAATTCCTTCTGTACTTTTTCTTCTTTGTCCGGCTCTTTCCTATTTTATTTGAGGTCGGTCCTTCGTGTCACGCGTCTCCGCGCGCGTCAGGCAGCTTGGTCCTGGGTCTCTTCTGGCTTACTTGGGCTTCTTTGAGGTTCTTATTGACTATGGACATCCATGTGATTTGGGGTCTTCCTCGTCCTCGGGGCTTAGATTGAACATCTAGTACTTTCCTGGTCATGTGGTCGGATGGTCGCCTCATAACATGTACTTCTGTACTTATACTATAATTTATTCTGTAATAAAGGAACCAGCTCTGTAGGTTAAAAATTACCTGAAGAAAAAAGGGTTAAAAAGGCCATCATACTCGGTTCAAATCGAAACTGTTCTCAAGCAGCAAATGTGTATGTGATGTTGATGAATACGAGCATTTGTGCCGTTTATAAACTTATTTAAGTATGTCTTTAGTACAGGGCCTTTAGTATAGGGGTTTAGTAACTCTTATAGCCACATAAATTACAAGCTTGAGCTTAGATTGGGGCTTAATAATTTGTGTGATTATGAAAACAAATACACCCAAGGCCCCAAGTTCACCAGTTTTTAAACGGCTGGTAAGCCTAAATCGACGGTTAATTTGACACAATTTCCATACAAAATATTTAAAATAATAAATAAAAAGGTTGTTTATAAATTAAACATGGTGAACTCGACCCTAAAAGTAATTTAAAACGGACAAATCACAGTCATTCCAGAAGCGTTGTGATGGTTAGTTACATACTTCGCGTATGATTGTCTCATCATAAGTGCGGCGGGCCTGTCACGCTATTACACTTCCATCCATCTTTTCCTCTTTCGTACGTTCAACATAAAATTTTAGGTCGTAGGGTCACTGAACTGTAGTCAATGAAACGAGGGTTGTCCAATCCACTGGATCGACGCGTCATCACGTTTTAGGTGTATCAACAAAGCCTCAATTTTATCGGATCGAAAGTCTGGTCATTCAAAAAACTACACGTAGTAGTTGGAGTGTCAAAGCATATTTTTTACGCGTAGAAAAACTTTTGATACCGCCGGGAGCAAAAAATATTTGTTTGAACTCTCATGAGGACTCTTGTGAGACTTTATGTGATAACTGATATTTAAAGACAAAGACATTACTTTCTCGTAATAAGTAACTTTAGGTATCTAAAGAGTGCAACTCATGCTATATGTGTTTTAATCTTTTTTTTTAATATTCGTTGAAGTCTTTATGGGTATAATAGGAAGAACAATGGTGACAACTGGAAATGTGTCCAAAAGTGCTACGAAGTTTACGACTAAACTGAAATTAAAATCCTTTACTAGTATCAATGTCTATAGATAAGATGTATTTTTAAAAGATTAAAGTCTGGGTCTGGCCTATTTTTGATTTCATTTAGTTTCATGAGTTTTTTCGATTAAGACGATTTCATAAAAACAAAAGTTGCAAGGTTGCATATTTGATATATTTTCTATTTTTTGGTTTTACTAGCAAAACTATTAAACTGCAGACAGTCAAGTACTCGTGTTATTTTACCTATGCTATGAGCTATGTGAACTTAGGGGAATATTTGTAGGTGTTGTACGGATAAGAGCAGAGACATGTCTAGACGAGTGTTAGCTGAGATGTTAGCACAGGGGCCGAAGGATCCGACGGTAAAATACATTTACATACATTTCGAGATTGTAAGAATCTAGTCATTCATCGGTCCCTAGGTAGCGACTTGTATTTTTGAAAAAATAAGGGTACAAACCTACCTTATAAACAGATGCTTATATTTACTTTTACTATAGGGTCATGAACGAAATCTTTAAAAAACTGGTTTTTCATACAAATAATTCCGCCACCTCGATGACAATGACATAGAGAGCCAAAAATTTATGGTTATATTTACCTCCATAAAAGATAAGATTATACCAACCTAGCACCATGAAGTAGTAACCTATTTATACGCTATTTAACACTTGTGCACTATAAAATGTCCCGCGCAGTTGGCTTAATCTCTGTTGAGATAGACCGCCGTGTAGTTGAAATTCGGCTAGGAGGACATTATATTTATACGCTTATGTCCAGTCGTAAAAATAGTATATAAGTAAGTAGGTTACTAATACCTAGAAATATTCGCATCAATAATAGTAATTTACTTAGACCCGAGTTTACCAATTTTTAATCAAGCGGTAAATATAGATTGACGATTTATTAGACACAATTCCACAATGTGTGCTACACAACACAAGGGATGTGTGGTCCTATTAAATGTTTCCTAGTATCAATGCGAGATATGTTTATCTTCTACTGTGGTAGATACTGCAGAGATCTAAAACAATAATAAATTGTTTCAAATAACACACCAATTACCTAGCCGCAAACGAAGCTTGTGTTATGGCTACTAGCATAACGGATAGACATACTAATATACATCCATGACTCATGCTCATCACACAAAACATTTGTCCCTTGCGGGATTCGAACCCGCAACCTCTGGTTTTGTAGTCAGGAGTGCGGACTACTACACCAAGACGGTCGTCAAATCCACAAGAGACACCACATCTAGCTTATCCATTAGTCAAGAGAAAACCCATTACAAAAAAAAATAGAACATGCTTCATATTCTCGCAACGCTTTGCAGCGTATATACGCATCCTTGCACCGCTTAGTGGCCAAGCACATCTCTAGTGGAAACGTTCACATCGTTTGACAGCTACGTTACGCATCCCTGCCCCGCTTAGTTTCCTTGCACAACCTGGAAACGCCGCCAAAGGTCATGAGAGACGCAACTACGACCGAGTATTATTTATTGCAATATAAGCAAAGGAGAAACATTATTTCAAATATTTACTACAACTTTCATTTAAATGGGCCTTGATGCCTGAAATAATTTTTTTTTTTTTTTTTAACTTACCAGTGTAAAATTAGCGACCATATTATGCGTCCGACAATGCGAAAAAGGTGCAATAAAATTGGAACGAAGCCTGAAATTTACCCTCTTCATTGAAAATGAGCCAATAGCATAATAAAGTTATTTCAGAAGCCAGGTATTGGTTTATAGCTAAAAAGCCAACTATAAGGCAGTCTCGGTGGTCGTAAAACACAAATAAAATCGGATTAACATAAGAAATAAAATCAGTAGGTACGCGACTCGAAAGATGAAGACGAAAACATTCTCTCTTGAAACCGCATTGATTCTGTTTACGGTAGTATTATTTTCTGATATTTTCCTTGTAGTGTTACGCTTTAGTGATATGATCGACATTGGAAGATATTAGGCACACCCCGATAACCTTAGAAAATATGAATAGAAGATACTTAGAAGTTCTTTAAAACGAACTAGGGTTCTTTAAACTTAGCTACTTGCTTTTGCCAGCAACTTCGTATACTCGTTCTTGTTTTTTTCGTTGGAATTTCAGTAAGCAAGTACGTTGTCCGTCAGTCATTTAGTCAGTAACGGAAGAGTTTTACATATAGGGTGTATGGTGTATTGTCACATAGCGTCCATAGCTATCACTTATTAGGGTGAAAAATTATTTCTACGGAGGTTTTCACTTAACTAGCACCATTTTAATACGGCACAAGATATTGACTTTCAAAAACTCCTCTATATAATGTATTTAAATTGGTTTCGTGCAGTTAGTGATGTGAAATGGCTTAGTATTTATCCCCAGCATCACTATATTGATGTATTGATAACTTTTACTCACTTTCTGTAGCTAGCCGAATTTAACGCGGCCAAAGATATTAGTAGATGTACAAGTATGTGCGCAATACATTTTGCACTTTCTGTTCCTTCACTCTCATAGTTTGGTGAATTGACAATTTGATATGACTAGAAACAACAGGCACAGAACAAACGGCTTAAGACGTTTGTCGACCAAAGCATGGGGGTATCAACACCATTGCACCAACTTCCTAACTCAAACAGAAACAAATTTTGGCTCGACACAGGATTCGAATCTGGGACCTCTTGGTTAGAAACCAGACGTGATCAACGAGGCAGTCAGTAAAATATAGTATAAAGTAGGAGTCCTACTATCACATAAAATCATGTGAAAACAAAGCATGCTAGGTAGGTATATATATTATGTCTATAACCAGTACATTCGTTTTTCAGATTGTATTACCAGGAATATTGACAATGTACAACAGTAATATCACATTTTTGGACCACATGAACATGGTTAGAATAAGGTGTGTATATAAGTAACTAGTCCTATATTATACTTTCTCCTAAATATTACCTAATTACGTCGGCTGGCATCATCCATCATAAAAACTCAACAAGATAAAAATAATATCGTTGTTGTTTTTAATTTTTACGAAAACTTGTAATGATTTTCATATGATAATTTGAAACTTATGTAAATTTTATCTCATAAAGTAAGAAGGTATATTATTAAATTTCCAAATTCTTTATTTTAGGCCCCTTAAAGTCCTAAAATACGCAGATATCTCGGAAAAAAAAACGTCCCTAACAATGTTTTACGAATTGGCAGCCATTCCATGTGAATTCTTTCTTTTGCAATAAATCTTTTTATAGTAATACTTTTATGCTTGACATATTTGCGACCTGAAATAATAAGATTTCAAATGAGAGCTGAATTGAGGTTATCCTAAAAAGAGAATACTTTTTTTCATGGTAAAATATTTGAGAGATATCAAAAACCCAAATTAAACGCAAAATGCTTACACACCGACGTTATTTAGAATATATTTAATAATTTTCCACGTAACGAACCTCATTTATTAAATATCTGAGTCAATGGTTTAGAAGTTATGACGTTCTTTTATTTTTTTCGGGACAAGTAACAAGTTTTTTTATCATTATATTATGTATCCACAATACGAATACCTACTTCAGTTTGCATGGTTTTATAAATATCGATTTTTCGCTTGCATAGGTAACTTTTATATCTTATATTACTGTCGGCTGGTTTTTTCATAAACGACGTGGTTTTTATTTTTATTAGGCCCTGTTTTAAACTTAAGTTGACAGTTTATTTGACACAATTCCCATATAAATCATGCAAATAATGCTAAAACGGCTAATTAAAAATTACAAATATGTGTTGGTTGGTGAACTCCAGGCTAAAGCTTTTATTAGATCAGGTTCAGCAAATGAATTTTGAAGAAAATATTGATAACTGTCTAATGGTACCATTTTTTTTAAATTTTAGCCCAGCAACCATAGTATTAGTAGAAGAGTTAGAAGCGTTAGTGATGAAAAAGCAAGTTGGAGATAGAACAGTGAAACGATATTACGAGAAGTATAACACTCCATTTACTGAATTGAAAAAAATAAACCGTTGACCATTTTTCAATTTTGTTTTTTTTAAACATCGTTATAAATCAAGGAAGTGAGAAAGTCCAGATCATCGTGAGAGCTCAATAAATATAAGGAAAATAATGCGAATAAAATAGTTTATTCGCATTATTTTTCCTTATATTTACCGATTGGCTTTAGATAGAAAAATGGATGATTATTTTTTACTTGAGGGCTGCCACATGTTTTTCTAACATAAGATCCGGCTTAATCTCCGTACCAAGTATTTTGTAGAGTTATTTTAGATAATTATCTAAAATAAGTTACTAGACATAATTATCTAAAATAACTTGCTCTTACGGTGAGGGGAAACATCGTGAGGAAACCTGCACATTCAGGCAACTGTACTGTACTGTGTATGTATATGATCCAAAACTGGTCAGGTTCCTCTTAACAGGGTCACGGAGGCCAGATGGCAGTTGCTCCACTGTAATTACCTGGTCAGCGGACCCTGGGCCTTCGCGTGCGAGTGCACAACCAGGATAACGCTAGGATGATATTGATGATGATAATATCAAAAGAAAAGGTTCACTGTACCTCTATAGGTACAGTCGAGTTCATTAATAGATATTTATGAACTTTTACTTGTTCACATAAAATAGGAATACGTTAGCACAGATATTTTTGTGCCTGTAACCATGTTTATAAATATTTAAAAAAACGCTTGCGTAGATATTTATGTACTTCCAAAAGGGTAAATATTTTAAAAAATATATAAGTATAGATATTTTTTAGTTTTTGGTTTTTTAGATATTACTAAAAGGCTTGCTCAGATTAGTATGACAGGTGCCATGTGTACATATGTTAGATTGATGAATCTGCTCACATGTATAAGTACCTTTCCATGTACATTTATATTTGAAGCCTTGGAAATGCTCATATATTAATGAACTCGACTTTACACTATAAGTTAAAGTAAAGTTAGCCTACATAGATCTCAAAGCAAAGGCCTCACCTCAACTATGAGGGGGTACAAGCCATACTCCACCACGCGGGCTCAGTGCGGATTGGTGGAGGGGTGTCTGTAAGGCAAGTGACAAACTGTCAGATGTTATTATCCTTTTCAATTAAAAGAAATATATTCCGTAATCTTTGGATACCCTTGAATATTATTAGATAACACGATAAAATAGGGTGTGGTATGGTTGGTATTGGTATTCGCTTAGCGGCGACAATTGACTTATCCAAGGCAAAGCCAGGCCTTCACCGTTGGTAATCCCTTAATTTATTTCAAAAGTTAAGATCCGATTGAGTAATTGGAAAGGAAATTGGCAATCGCCCCTTACTCGAGATAAATTCGACATAGACTGATATTAAACTTGAGATGAGTTCACTAATACCGTTTCAATGTTCGGGATTTTATAAAAGACTGGGTAGCTACTAGTACGTTGATCTGTAATGATGCTTTAACTATTAGCAAGTACATTCCTGTGATTAAGTATTTCATATATCCTAAAGGTTGTCTGGAAGAGATCGCTCTTAGCGAGAAGATCGCCTAATTTGTACATCTTTCTGTGTGAATTGTACTGTTGTTACTTTTATAGTGTGAAACAAAGAGTTATATATCCATACTAATATTATAAATGCGAAAGTGTGTCTGTCTGCCTATCTGTTACCTCTTTACGCTTTAACCACTGAACCGATTGAGATGAAATTTGGTATGGAGACAGTTCGAGACCCTAGAAAGGACATAGGGTACATTTTGTCGTGATATAAAAACATTAAGGGGGTGAAATGGGGGATGGAAGTTTATATGGAAAATCCAACTTGCGGGCGAAGTCGCAGGGAACTACTAGTCTATCTATACTTTTAAATATTGGTGCGCTGATACGGGATCGCAGCGCATCTAGGTTACAAAATAATACTCGTATAATTAATATCTGTCGCGTGGGGCTGATCTCGGTTGTAAATTTCTTTGATCTTAACCGAGATTAGCCAACTATGAGAGAGAGTGCACAAGCATGTGCTTATAACACAGGTGCACTCTGTTCCTTTACTCACAAAGTTCAGTGAAACAGCAATCCGACATGACCGGAGTGAACTTAGGCACAGGATCAACTTCTTAACGTAGTTACCGAGGCACTGGGAATATATTATAATAGAGCTACAGGATCACCCCCTGAAAGGAATACAGTTAATAAAGTTATGCTCCGTATTTCAGTCAATGTTACTTAAATATTTTCCTGTTTTCGATTTGAAAATCCTCCAAGCAACGCTTTTTCGAAGATATTCTCATGGAAAAATTATAGCTTTTTAATCCCCTTATTGTACGCTTGGAAGCGAAGTTGTTTACAAGCTTTTATTTGGTACGTTGGAAATAGGAGCAGTCTTAAGGTCAAAATGGGGTAGTGTGACGTGCGGCTGTGTGTACTTTAAGCCTGCATTAATGGACACGTTATCAAGCCCGTGAAAACTACTTTATTTTATAGTAAAGATTTAAAACATTATAAGTCAAATTCAAATTCAAATATACTTATTTCAGTAACTTAGTAACTATTACAATTGTAAGTGTGGGAACTTCCCTTTAGACGAAACATCGTCTGTATTAGGAAGAACCGCTCTTCAGTGGGTTAATTATAAGAACTAAATTACCAAAGCATTATTAATAAAAGAAAAATAAAAATAATTAGAATAAACAGTACGTACGTGCGTGTGTATGTATGTGTGTGTGTGTGTGTGTATGTGTGTGTGTGTGTGTGTGTGTGTGCGTGCGTGTGTGTGTGCACGTGTGTGTGTGTGCGCGTGCGTGCGTATGCAGGCGTGTGTTAATGTGTGTGCATGTGCTAATGTGTAGGTGCATGAATATGTTAGTGTGTGAATATACGTGAGTTCGTAAGAATTAGTTATTTTACATTGGTTTTCAGCATCATTTCGGTGTCAGTGTAACTTTTAGATTTTAACCATCCCAAAACCGTTTCTTTACATTTGTTTTTATTAAGGGGGTAAATATTTAGCTGCTTATTGATCATGTTATAGAGTCTCGCGGATTACCACAAATATTGCCGTCTTGCAAAGTCTGATCTCACCGTGGGAATAGGGGCAACATTGTCCTTTCTTCTTCTATTTTGTAGTGTCATCAAAGGAAAGAGATTGGTGCATTCTTAGTACTGTGTTAAGCACATATAACTTCCTAACCGAAAGAAGATTAGCTTCTTGATACAGATTTTCAGTACAGTATCTATACGGTTTTAAGAGCATCACTTTTATCAGTAGCCTTTGAGCTCGTTCTAGACTTAGAAAAGCAGTTTTAGTTGCAGAACCCCACACTGATATGCAGTAAGTCAGAATCGACTGAGCCAGGGCAACATATGTCCGAGTGAGAAGTTCTTTGCTTGCAACATGACGTAAAGATTTAAAGGTCCAAATTAGCTTTCTTACTCTTTTCATGGTCAATTCAATATGTTAGTGCCAGGAAAGACGCTGGTCGACGATCACTCCTTAGTAATTTAGCAGAAGCGACTTTATCTATTTCAGCACACGAGCAGTCAGTGTTAGATAGGTTACCGCATTTGTGAATTTTTATATAGAAGTCTAAAAGAGGCTGAGTTGTGATGTTTTTATTGAAACAGATAAAGTGCGACTTAGCCGTATTCAGGGTAAGAAGGCTTGTATCCAGCCAGGACGCTATATTTGCCAATCCCTTTTCCGCTAAAGATTTAGCTTCACACCAAGTTTTGTCAGAGAACAGGATAGCTGTATCATCTGCGTACGAAAATATACTACCGTTTGAATTTTTAAGAAGGCAAAGGTTATTTATATATACCAGAAAAAGGGTTGGCCCAAGCACGCTTCCCTGAGGAACACCGTATGTTATAGTAGCTTCCTGACTAATGTGCTCACCCGTCCGAACCCGCTGTCTTCGGCCAGAGAGGTAATCTTTAAACAATTTGAGGGGAGTACCCCTCACACCCACTTCTTCTAGACAGTTTAACAGAATAGGTATTGAAATTGTGTCAAATGCCTTATTTAAATCAAGTAATACTCCTAGACATTTATTTCCACAATCCACTTCATGTACTATGTGAGTGGTAAGGGCCTGTACAGCGTCTTCGGTGGATAATCCGCGTTGAAAGCCGAATGGATTTCCTGCAATGATTTTATATTTTGCTAAGAAATTAGTGAGCCTGATGTTGATTAATTTTTCTAGAAGTTTGGATAAAGAGGAAAGAACTGAAATTGGTCGATAATTGTAGGGATCACTTTTGTTGCCGTCCTTGTAGATAGGTGTTATTAGAGCCTGTTTAAGTACCGTTGGAAAAATACCCTGTTCGAAGCATAAGTTCGTTAGGTGGGAAATAATAGGAGCAATTTCGTTGAGAGCGAGTCTTATGAAAGTGGTCGGGATATTGTCCCATCCAGGGGAGCTGCTCAATTTCATATCCTTGACAATATCACATATTTCAGTGCAATCTGTATCGTAAAGGACGAGTAATGAAACCTGGCTTTTGCTAGTTTTGTGCGTCGCAGAGGGGGAGTTAGAATTGGAGACGCAGTATATTTTTTCCTAAGTATCTTTAATGTTTTTTTCATCATCATCATATCAGCCTATTGCAGTCCACTGTTAGACATAGGCCTCTCCAAGACGGCACCAACTGTCACGGTCCTCCGCTTCTCGCATCTAGCTACCACCGGCCACCTTCCTCAGGTCGTCGGTCCACCTAGCAGAGGAGCGTCAAACATAATGTTTTATATGTGAATAAAACTAAACGCACAAACCCGCGCCACGAGACATTTAGATAAAGCAGATGCCGAAATATATTTGCTAATGATTGCCTTTCCAAGAAAAACACCGAAATCCTTTTATTTTTCCATTTCCGAAAATCAAACATCTGTCAATCAGTCAATGTCGTAAAGTTAAAATTGGCTTTACTTTGCTTAAGTGTGGTAGATACTGAATTTTGTGTGACAAAAGCAAAAATGATTTTTTCTTTGAAATGTATTATATTTTCAGCATTGACATGTTACTTATCTCGGCTGTCACCTATTGTGTTCGTCGATACTATTGAACCAGTCACATGAATCTTTGAGTTTAGGTTTGATCCTCATTTAAGACAATACTACTTTTCTATGTTGTTCTGGATCTTGGTATTGTGGTACCAACCACTATTGTTTTCCATAACACACGTGCTTTAGCTACTTAGGTACTTTAGAAACAGAGTCAGTAATAAAAAACTTATTTAATCAGATGATTACTTATAATTAATGTGAGAACGAGAAAAAAACAAAATTATGATTGAAATCGTGGATATGATGAATCGCGATGCAGAAGATTAAATTAAAAGGAATTGAAGTACACGAAATGGACAGTATAGTAATTTATTATTCTCTATAAATACCTTTTGCGTGCGTAAACCACTTTCAAAAGTGTATAGCAAACCAATTACCGTTAAAACAGTATTTTTGCATTAGTATTGCAAGCTGGCTGTAACACACTTCAAGGTGCCTTGTTTTTAGCGACGGGCGCTCAAAGCGCTCGCTCGCTTCGCTCCCTTTGTTAACTGCCGTCAAAGAAAATGTACAGCACACGAAACTGGTCACTTTTATAAATAGCTCCCTAGCTAAACCAATTTTGACACCCCTGAGAGAGGATACCGTTTTATTTTTCAATTTTCCAAACATCGCCTAAATGGGTAACGATTTCCGTTGATTCGCCATTCACTCGCGTTTATCAAGCCGTTTTAAGTCGATATTGAATTTATCAGGTGATGGATTACAAAGAGGCACGGTGTTGCCAACTTATGGGGTTTTATCAGTGGAAAATTGAGATTATATTGCTTTTCAGGGGGTTTAAATATCAAAGGAAAATTCATTTTAATATATTTTTTACCAGGTGCTGTTTTAACACCTTAACCTTAACTTTTTGTTGCCTTAACCAAATCCATAAGTAAAATATAGATACACAGGTAAAATAATACTAGCTTACTTACTTTGCGATTATAGAAATGTATCTGACGCTGTCCAATATATATTTATTAATAATTATCAGTTCAAAATTTATTCTCACATGATACCCATAATGATTCTACTATTTTAGTCACTAAAAGTGGTAAAACAGTGTGTTAACCTTTATAAAAAATACTTACTTTCATAAAAAACTTGCAAAGAAATTACTTAAATTATATAAATAATTTTAAAAAAATAACGCTGTTTTGTTTTTACACCTGTCATTAGGAAGCTCCCAAGCGAGAGTGACAGATGACATATGTAACTGTCACTGTCACATCTCTGATACTTAGTACCGCGCCGTCATATTCATACTCTCGCACAGTGTGTGTATCAGCTATACTATACTTACTTGTCATTAGTGAACGGAAAAGCCATAAAAAAGAAGAAAAAGACATATCTATTCATTTTCTCTGTTTTGTTAGGTTAATCATATGGCATTTAAGCTGTGCTCAATTAAAGCCGCAACATTTTAACCCCCCACTCGTTGTCTACACTTTAAGGTGGTCTGTGCAACACAAAATTTTAGTTATTCAATGATATATTAGGCGGACCACGTTGCTATCAATTCTGAAAATGCCGACTGGCAGAATACGAAATACTAGATTTATCGCAACGCCATTAATTTTCTTGCTTTTTATATTCATGGTTTGTTACTATTTTGAAATTCATCTTAACCGTTTTCAAAGACGCTTTGCTAGCGAAGTTTTGTGAAGGACAATACCACAGATTATATTATAGTTACTACGATAATACTTACCTTCATGACCTCGAAACTCAGATTTTTATTTTGTACGTACTGTCGCGGACGACAGCATGTAAACAATTTGGCATCTTATGCAGTTATGTATTTTCTTATGTGCTGGCCACTGTACTAAAATAAATATATAATAATAATAAACATTTTAATTAAAGCTAATAAAAGTGTCCTACCTAAGTACTGCTGCTGTTTTTACATAAAACAACACCAGTGTTACCTATGTTTATAATTAATAGAATCGGGCGTTACTTTGCGGAAACCCATTATTAGATGGAAAAAATAAAATACAATTATTTTGCTTTAAATTTCCGC
Organism: Pyrausta nigrata; assembly: GCA_949316185.1. Taxonomy (NCBI): domain Eukaryota; kingdom Metazoa; phylum Arthropoda; class Insecta; order Lepidoptera; family Crambidae; genus Pyrausta; species Pyrausta nigrata. The sequence goes on from OX438943.1 coordinate 6,109,317, forward strand.
AGGCACCAAAACCACACCAACCGCAACCGCGTTGAGTACCAGTTCAGGCAAATGCAGAATGCACCGCCCTCCCTCCCTCAACACGCATGCACTACAGCTAATGCAGTTGTTAGTTACCAACACCAACGTGCAAAAAACCTCGACGCGTTTCGCCACTCCACGCGGCATCCTCAGGAGATGTTGTCGCCTCGGCTGAGCACGAACGACGTTTCGTCGTTCGTGCTCAACGCGGTACTCAACGCGATTGCGGTTGGTGTGGTTTTGGTGCCTGCGCTAGCGTCCCTTAGCGGAATTTTAAAGCAAAATAATTGTATTTTATTTTTCTCATTTTACCTATGTTTAGCCGGAGTGACATTAGACCGGCGAACAAGTAATAATTCATACTTAGATGGTAGTGTACACACGGCCCCACATCAACCTACCCTGACCTGTCATATTTCCGTAATAATATTTGAACCTTATGTTGATCACATAGAGTTCCATTATCATTTGAGATATTTTGACAGAATTGGTTAAGTTCATGCGGGGCACACTGCACATACAACTCCAGATAATGTTGACTGTAACTCACCTGGTATTCGCTTGGTTGTGTTTGCCAATTTTTGCAGTCAGAATGCTGGAGGCACCGCCACAATAACAGAAAAATAGACCTCAGTTAACCACACAATTGTTTACCAAATACTATATAATAATATTCTAACTTTAGAATTTGATACAAGGGCAGAGTTCCTGCAATTTGACGTTTAAATTACAAGACAATATTCGGTATATCTGTGCAACCACGTCTTAGAAATGTTGGGGGAATCGAATTTAACTATCTTCGCAAGCCAACGCTTGTATTAATTTACACAATCAATAGCAACTCTACATTCAAGCCATAATTTCCCAAAGTGTGGACACGACGAGCCCTGTGGCCACGTGGTCCTACTGCCTTTGTCCTATCGATCGGATTTCTTTTTTTTTTCCTGCTGGTAGTTCTAAAAGCCACGTACATGGTGAAAGTTTTAAATCTTCTGTTTTCTTTCCAGAGTATTGGTTAGAGTACTGTGGCGAGCACATCAGACATCAATTTTCGTTGCAAATTGTCCCTATAACCAGTTCATAAGATGCCGCAGTATTTACGTTGCGGTGCTTTCGTCCATTGTACATAGAAATTGTTTTCCGTTATAAACGTCCTTGATAGAAATTGAGAATCTTGTCAAGCTGACATAAGGCACTATAGTCCGACTACTTTTTTGAGTCGTCGCCTGCGGGGTACAGGTGTGCAGGAGTAGACGAGAACGGGGGTCTTGAGCGGTGCGGGCGATGTAAAGTCAGCCTATTACCTATATCCCACTGCTAGGAAAATGCCTCACCTCAACTATGAGGAGGTACAAGCCATACTCCACCACGCGGGCTCAGTGCGGATTGGTGGAGGGGTGTCTGTAAGGCAAGTGACAAACCTTACTGTCAGATGTTATCAAGCCGCCCTAGGGCCTCTGACTAGGCTTAACGACTAATACCAACAAGTATTAGCCGGGACCAACTGCTTAACGTGTCTTCCAAAGCACGAAGATGCTTGTCATGGACGTCACTTTTAATGGTCGGAATGGTCACCCATCCAATCACGACCGCGCCGTGGGTTGCTTAACTTTTGGTATCACTACCAAAGCGCTGCCGCCACTGCGCCACAAGCCCCTGTTTGACAACCGATGTATTAATAGTGTTTGTACTTCCTGTTGTCAAACAAGTTAGCGCGAGTTCATCGACGTCTATCGTAAGGGAGAGTACTACTCCTCACAATTTATATGGAGAGTTGGACCCTTCATCTGTTTAGCGTGAGATATTAATCATACAACAGGGTTTTCTCTTCAAATACGAATGCGCTACAATTTTTGTTATTGTAAGCTTCACATGAAGCTTAAATAGCTTGGTAACATTATTGTATTATTAAAATGGAAGAAATTTTTCGATATGCATGTCAATTTTGATGAAAATTACCTGTTATACATATTAAAATATACACCCACCTATTAGGTACTTATTGAGCTCAATAGTAGCCTATTGAGCTTAATAGGCTAACATCTCTAGTCGCAACCACAGAAAATCCTTTTGAAACTGGCAACTTGCCTCTATATCTACTTAATTTTGTCAGTATATTAAACATTATCCCATAATAGTCGTTGAATTTTATCTCCATTTCATAGTTCACTTCTTCCTAATCCAATACAGGTGGATCAGATTATTGGCAATGAAAAAACAAGCCGTGTGGCAACCCTGGCGACTCGACCCGTGAACAAAGGACTAGCGGGTTATTGGGGATATAAAAGCCCTAGATATGGGCAGTTTTTGTCTACGATAACAGCCGTATCATCTATCTTGCTGAATGGATGCAAAGTATATATCCCACAGTGTAGAGGTTGCAAATTCATGGGTTGGTTTGCGCTTGCACGACTTGATTTTCACCTAAAACCAGTTGTTAGACAATAATTTAATGTGAATCAATGAGTTTTTATACTTATTTAAAAGGACAATCGTAGGCCAAAATACCATAATTTACTGTGCGATTATCCAAATCTAATACGATAGCAATTTATTAAAAAAAAAAAACTTGGAATGGATTCCGTAATCTGTATCCTTTTACCAGAATCCTTACCAATTCCAAAATTGTACCGGCCAGTTCTAAATCTTACTAGACTAGTGGTTGCACACCACTTTGTCTGCGTGGACTCGATGATACCAATGACTCACACTCTTCTCTGACCAGTAATCGTGGTCTCTAATTTGTACTCTATCATATGGTGAAGGGAGGTCACCCTGTATTACTAAATGTATGTACCCTACGCGGTAGGTCACTGATAGAAAATAATAAACTAATTACTGTACCGCCACCTGCAATTCACCCGTAACCGTCCAGTCATAATGATCTTTTGTTTCTCCCGTGAAGTACGGCGCAGAGGGGTCAACCTGTATCTCTTGATGTAGGTACTATTACTATCGAGATGAAACATTCCCTAGATTACAACAAGGAACATATATAAAGTATGGTATATATTTTTTTCACACAGAACACCTTAGAACTTCTACAGTTTTATTATATGTATAGAAGATAGAAGAAACATTATTTAAGAAAATTATTAGGTATTAACGGATATTTTTTAGGTTCTGGTTACTTTGCTGGACTGACTCCAACTCTACTCCAACTATGGTTTGCATTTCAAATTCGGCAAAAACGTGTGTAATTTATGTATATGTCTGCGATTTCTCAGAATCTGCTTGTAAAGTTGCTTCTTTACAGTCTGAATAGTGTAGTGGTTTGGATTTTGCATACGTGGAATTTTTCATTCGTGAGCATGAAACGCTATGCAAACTAGCTATCCACCCCAGCTTCGGACGGGTTGGAATGGTAACGGGTAGAGTAAGCTATTTTATAAGATAGAAATACGTTAGCACGGACCTAATGTCTACGTAGAGCTATAGAAGAGAACCAATCCCACTTTACATTGGATCAAACTCAAACGGATTAGGAAAGTCAATAATCAAATTAAAGTGTTTATTATAGGACAACAAATGGATCCAAAGATTATTGGTAAATTTATCTCTAGTTATATACGATATTTTAATTAGGTTGCCGTCAAACTTAGATACTACAGTCCTCACTGTCGGCTAAATACAGCTGTAAGGCTCCGCGCAGATCGGCCACCGACAACCGCCATCGGTGGCGTGTCGCAGCCACTGAGTCACGAGTGGACGCCACTCGCTTCACGTGGGCGGCGACTCCATACTAAACGTATTAAAACAATATAAACAGCTTGTCGCCAGCCACCGTTAGCTGTGGTCGGTGGCTCATCTGCGCGAAGCTTTACAGTGTTCTGAGAGCATTGTAAGCTGTATTCGGCGCAGTATTCTAGCCGTTTTTTACTATGTATAACATCACATACATTGCTCTGATTCTAAAGTAAGTTGCAAAAGCACTTGTGTTATGGATTAATGAGAAACAATGGTGGTCCACGTGGTGTTTTGTTAAAATATTAAAATCTATACTTACTCGTATATACTAGTATTATAAAGATGAAAGATATAATTGTTTGTTTGTATTTAATAGGCTCCGAAACTACTGGACCGATTCAAATGAAATTTAGTTCAGACATAGTTTAAGAACCTGGCAATAACAGAGGCTATTTTTTGTCGCGATTTACAATCATTAGGAGGGTGAAATGAAGGATGAACGATTTTATGGAAAATCCGACTTTTGCCGCGGGCGAAGTCGCAGGGAACTGCTAGTATAAAATTAAATTGTCAAACTGCACCTCAGTAACCAATCAAAACGGCTAAGATAACATATTATACCAACAATCCTTGATCTTTATTTAAAATCTCCTAAATAAAGTCAGAAGCTTACCAAGCAATAAGAGTACCGGTGACAAACGTTGGATTAGGATCTTTGATAAACTACACCAAGATATACTCCGCACACAATCCTTATCCTAAGTGGCAAAACGTTCATTGACACTTTAAATGTTAGTTTTTGCAGGCCGCCTAAATTGAACACTCTCAATAGTTACCAATTTTTTGGTTAAAATGTCGAAGCAATGAAATATGAACTATTTTTTTTCATTATTTTTAATAGCTCAATGCTTTCTTAATGTTGGTTAGTCAGCTATTTAATATAATAACTATTGTGTAAGTGACGCGATTACACAACCATTAGTAGGTATCTAATAATGGAATTATTATTGTTTTTTGACTTGCTACTTAATGTCTAAGTAATTCATCTTCTCTACCTAAAAATGCACAGAACTAAACTTGCAAGGAGCGCGAGGAGTGTGTGCGCTACGTAGACGCGCTGTGATTCCAAATCAGTTTTAATATTTTTTTGAATCAGTCTAAATGAAAAATGCACGCTGCCCGTTACTCTTCTTTATAAAAGCTGTATCCTTCTTTTAAAAATATCGTCAAACTTCAGTGTTTTGTTCTTCTTTACCTACTGCATGTGTATACAATTTGAAAGCAATAAAGTTAGGCAGTAGACATGCTGGAAAACAAAATGATACTCAATAGTTCATAACGTTGAACAGTTTATTTATATTATTCGATTTTCAGTCCAATTTGTCGCGTGTTTCGTGGTCTTGGAAATGTCGCGTGGCTGTCAGAGTCGTACAATATCTACAGACGTGGTTTACCAAAGATTAGGGCCTTTAATTTATTACACGGCTACAGAATGGCGAAGCCGAACAAGCTTCCATTGTGCCCCTTGAGCAACTTCATTGTGTTTTGCAGCCACAGCGGTAAAATATACTTAAGGGAATGGAGCCTAAACAGGTAGAACATTTGATTTTGATTTTATAGATTTATTATTATTACTGAATGAGAAATGGCAAATTTTTGAGTATACGCTTTACATATTTTTTTGATGGCCATTCAATCAGTTGTAACACGAACTTAATATAATCTTTGTAGTGCAGTCGTTCATTTACTAGGAATGTAGGTATATTTTTAAGCTGTCTAATCCTTTTAGACCCGCGAGAGGGTAGATAACAATAAATATTCTTTAGTGTCAATCATGATACGTGAAGGTTTAAATACAAGGAAGACAGTTTGTCATATTATTTATTTCTTTTGCATAAAAAAAAATGCGGTTGAAATGCCACGTTTCTTGAATTTTGTTCATTATTCTTTTACCCACTTTCATATACTTCATCTATAATAATACCTACTCGTATTTTTAGTTCCCCACGACTTCGCCCACGCAAAAGTGTGATTTTATATTTTAATTTTAATCCCCATTTCACCCCTATTTCTATGTCGCAAAAAGTGTAGCCTTTGTCCCTACTCTAACTATTTTCTCACCAACATCTAAAATTATTATTTATTTATTTGCATTTATAAGTACACAAGCAGAATGCTGGCTTAACATGGTAATACTTAAAGTTCTAAACTAAACAGCAACTAGTGTACTACCCAACTAAACCGAATATCAAACGACAAATATAACAAAAATACTGAAGGAAACTAAAAAGCAATGGTGCTTAAATAAACTTAGGCATTTCATATAAATTGTAACAATATTGCTTTTTAATTACCTTCGGTGTTTCTGTTGTATTTATCCTCTTAAGTCGTTTGACTTAAGACTAGATGGCTTGGTCGAGCAGTAAATAACGTGATTAAATTTTCAAAGAGTATCGTAACTTTATAAAATATAGTTAAGTGGTTCAAGTCACAAGAGGAAACGAAATAGACACACACATTTTTGCAATTACATTATATGGACTAATATTGTACGGTGTACATATTCAATTACACCCAAATCGTAGTGATTTGGGCAGCAATCTGGCATTTTGTATATCTGTTACCGGCCAAACCCGATTTCAGGATAAAGTAGTTTTGCCTAGACTAAACTAGTTTTTCCAAGGCTAAACTAGTTTTTCCTATACGCGATAGGATTAACTAGTAAAGCCTAGTTCATACTAATTTGTCCTAAGCCCGATAGGATAAACCAGTTTAGGCTAGGCTAAAATAGTTGATTCTAATATTAATACGCACACTCTAGGATAAACTGGTATGGCCTAGTCTAAACAGTAATAAAAATTTGCGGAGTCGAAAGTAATTGAGCAAACATGTCAGGACTTGTGCTATAATTTAATAAAGTATGATTGTTTGTATTACCAATTATTATTTATATTTTTTAACGACGCATCACTATGGTTTTAAACAAATAACAATGTTAATAATTGCGATATGATTATTGCTTCTATTAAAAAAAAACACGTATTATTTGTTATGGTATGATTGTTCGTATTACCAATTATCCATAACTTATAACGACGAATCATGAAGTATAGTTTAATAAAAATGATTCTATTTATTTATTTTGACTTTCTAGATATACTTTAATGTTTAGACTAGGCCATACCAGTTTAGGTTTAGGCGTAGGTTTACAGATCTCAAACAATAGAGGTTCCGAGGATGAAATTATACGTCGCACTGCAATAACACGCTCTACAATGGAAAAACTATCGAGAGTCTGGAAGGTCGCAGTATTACCAAAACGACGAAGAAACGCCTTGTGAAATCTTTGGTTTTTTTTTTCAGTTTTGCTATACGGAGCTGAAACGTGGTCAGTAAAAGAGAGAGAACGAAAGCGCATAGATGCCTTGGGGATCTGGTGCTGGAGAAGGATGCTTCGCATATCATGGACGTAACACCGCACAAGTTTATCTATCCTCCAGGAGCTCAAAATAAAAGAAAGGCTTTCCACAATCGTAAGCTCTCGTATCTTACGTTACTTTAGCCACGTCTGTCGTAAGGAAGCCGATGCGATAGAGAGACTGATTGACCAGGGCAGAGTGAACGGCACAAGTAAAGACCCTCACCGAATCGTCGTTGAATAAATGCGTACGCAGTGCCTCAGTGAGAGAGAGATGGCGAGAAACTATGCGCCGAGCCACTCAAAATACTACAACCACCGTGACCACGACTGCTCTGCCAAAAGCAACCGATTAATAAGAAGAAGATACAATTGTATCTTTTTCTTAATTCAATCCTGATACAAATACGCACACTCTAGGATAAACTTAAGTTTATCCTAGAGTGCGCGTATTTGTATCAGGATTAACTAGTTTGGCCTAGCCTAAACTAGTCTATCCCATCGGGCTTAGGACAAATTTATTAGGACTAGTGCCTCAGTGAGAGAGAGATGGCGAGAGACTATGCGCCGAGCCACTTACACTACTACAACCATCGTGACCATGACTGCTCTGCCAAAAGCAACCGATTAATAAGAAGAAGATACAATTGTATCTTCTTCTTAATTCAATCCTGATACGCACACTCTAGGATAAACTTAAGTTTATCCTAGAGTATGCGTATTTGTATCAGGATTAACTAGTTTGGCCTAGCCTATACTAGTCTATATCATCGGGCTTAGGACAAATTTATTAGGACTAGCCTAAACTGGTTTATCCTATCGGGCTTAGGACAAATTAGTTTGAATTAGGCTATACTAGTTAATCCTATTGCGTACAGGAAGAACTAGTTTAGCCTAGGCAAAATTAGTTTGTCCTGAAATCGGGTTTGGCCGGTAACATATCCATTCATTGTAATAGCTTTACAGGGTAGAATGCTTCATTTGTCAGGCCGAAATGTAAAACGATCTTTTGTGTTAGAGAAAATATGTTAATGCCCATTTTCACCAATCTTTTCCTTGCTTAAGGGTCACTTATACTTATTCTAATTACTTTTAACAAGTTATTTTTACCGTGACAGTTGTCATCTTAATGGTAAGCACTTAGCGAATCGCAGTTAACGAATAACAGCGCTTAAAAATATGAACAAATAGTTAATTTCAATTTGTATTTTGCAAGAAATCTTTATCCAAATGCCTCATAAAAGTTATCTAGCTTAAGGGTCAGTCAGTGAAAATAGCTAAAATTGCTAAAATAATGTTTGTGGTGGTAAATAAGCCCACATGAGTAAATAATAGTTTATTTTATAAGTTATTAAAATCCATTTTCATTTTTTTTTATTCAACAATCATCAGATTGCTTTAATTGAAAATAGTAAACAAAAATCGGAAAGAGTTAACAAACTCAGCTTTTTTTTTATGTACAAATAAAGAAAAAGTAATACTTGAACAGACGCCAACGCTGAAAAAAATATGACGGCGCTTCGCTTATACTATCAAAGAACCTAGAGCGATGTTCCATCTAGGAGGGATGTCATCGCTCTGACACAACTACGACACTAGCGTGCGCGAGCAGTCGAGTTGAGGCGGCCATGATGGAAGACGTACTTGAAGTCTGACCGCGATATCCGATTGCATCGTTGGTTGCGCGTTACGTGTTCGGCGAAGTGTCATTGGTTCTCTGATGATTAAAATACTGTGAATGTGATCCATGTTGCATTTCCAAGACTAGTAAACCGATTCCTGACTTAGATGTAAAGTGTCTTATTTTCCTCGCCCGATTATCCATGCCCATGAGATCGACCATCCGACAATATCCGTGCCAATTGACTACCAGACCTCTGATGAGGGTGCTAGACTGCCTAACTGGGGCGATGTGCCTTCAAATATATAAAAAAATCTAAAATAAAAACAGTATAAAAATAATTTATTTTCTTCTTTAGCAATGAAAAATGCCAAAAACTCAGCACACTTGTCCACCGAGCAAGATGAGTTCCAGTGACTAACGACAGATTAGACCTTTAATTTATCACACGCAGTCTCTCAAATGAGGATTCCATTGTTCTTGAATAATGACTTCGTTGTGTGGTGGACTGTTAAAATGTTTATGTGGGAGCGAGGGTATGAAAAATTTCCGCGTAAACTGTTATAAGCTGAAGTGATACCATGTGATTGCCATATAAAATGTACTAACGACTGGACATTAGCTTTGTGTATCGTAGACTAAAGAATCTAAGAGACCACGAGCTAGCTGTCCTTTTGTCTATAACCCGTTTTTCACTTAAGTAGGTAGAGATTTTGTCGACTGTCTTGGTGTATTGATTTACGCTCCGGACTACAAAACCATAGAGGTTGCGGGTTCAAATCCCACAAGGGTCAAATAATCGTGGGATGAGCATAGCTCAAGCTCATGTTATATGGGGCTAGGTAATTATTCGTGTGTTTATTGAAATAATTTATTTATTATTTATGTATTATACAAATATTTTTTCATCGGCTAATTTCTAACCAACGTGGTGGGGACGGTGATACAATTATGCTGTGTAACTTGTAAATGCTTACTAATACCATGCTACTTTAATGATGTACTCCAGACACCCTTCCACCAATCCGCACTGAGCCCGCGTGGTAGAGTATACTCTTCACATTCGAGGTGAGGCCTTTGCCCAGCAGTGGGATTTTTATAGGCTAACTTTACTTTTACTTTATACACTAAAATGTTTAACTGGCTGCAGCACTGGCCGTTCCTCGGAATCCTAATAAAGCCCTAGTCCTAAAACTGAGATTACTCTTAGATAGAAAGAAAATTCGCTTTGATTGATAGACATTAACATTAAACACGAAAATCAAGTACACGTCAATGATGCGGTTATACAGTACAGTCAAAGCATTTCGACACAACGAGCAACACAAATTGGGTAAACCAGTCGGATTGTATTGTGCGCCTGTGATGCCCATATCATATCAGCCTATTGCAGTCCACTGCTAGACATAGGCCTCTCCAAGACGGCGTTAACTTTCACGGTCCTCCGCTTCTCGCATCCAGCCACCACCGGCCACCTTCCTCAGGTCGTCGGTCCACCTAGCAGGGGGGCGTCCAACACTGTCCAAAACTGTGATGCCTATTGAATCCCAATGAATATCTAGACTAGAGAAGAGAAATCAAAAGACGAGTGGATTTAATACTACGTATATTGTTCTAGTGATTTAATTAAAATCACACCAAAATATTGTATCAGTAAATTAAGGCTGGATAAGCAAACTTCCTAAACCTGCAAGGTACCACACCCGACCGTTTTACTGAAGGTTCTATTCATTGACATTTTGTTGGCGGATACGACGTAATTTTTACTCAACACATAAATTTTGACGTTTATTCTATCGCTTGCCTTCTGTGACGAGTGGGTAAAGACACTAGTTGCGGGTCCGAGTGCACTCGATTGAGTGTTTCAAAGATGTGGAGTCTTAGATGACGAACGAAAATCAGTAGAAATAAGTAATCTGCACGCGAGGGATTCAAAAATAGAGCTTCGATCTTTTGAATGCTCAGCTCTCAAAGCTTAAGCGGGCTCGGAAACTTCGGTTGAAGTATCGCGTTTTAATTAACGTGATACCACTCCTTTATCACGGGGGACGTGATGTGAAGCGAAGTGATTTGTGTATACCTAAGGGAAAGTGCTGACGTTGAAATACGCGTATCGATGAAAATACATGTTTCGTATTGTAAAATATCGGAAAACGCGCTAAAGTAAACAGAAGTAGGTTAAAGTTTGATTTTGATTGCACACCATAGGACAGCAGTAGGTTTTTACTATTTATTATATGTACTTAATGAGAAATAGGAAAAGCAATTCTTCTCGCCATAGGTCCTCCTAGCCGAATTTTGACTACAGCGGCCTATCTTAACAGAGATTAGCCAACTGCGCGGGAGATATTATAGTGCACAAGTGTGTGCGCAATACACAGGTACACTCTCTGTACCTTCACTCTTATAATTCGGTGAGACGGCAGACTTCTTGCCTTACTAATAATACATATACCTTCTCGTACAACTGTTTTAACACTTGAATAAATTATAAAAGAGCTGGTTTTGAATTATTGGTAAATAGGTGAAATGGCATAATGGGGCCAAACATTTCAAATTAGCTGTCTCATACTCAAGTGCTACGAGTATAACAGTGGTAAGAATGTTATTTCAAAGGCGGTTAGTTTTTCTGGAATTTAGTAACAAGGCAGTTTAACATACTGTAAGAATCCACGAATACGGAAGCTCTACTGAGCAATAAGTCGTGTACACATAGGCGCACGTCACGCCACACTGACCTTAAGACCGCCTCTATTCTCTATGTAATAAAAGCTGTTTTCGGAGTTCATATGGACAACCTGATGGGCTGCCGACTGAACATTTAAGAACTGATTTTACACAAAAGAAAGGAGGGGAAATGTGCGATTGTGATACATGTTTTTTTAATTTGTCACAGCTCTGCTTCTATCACCCCACATCAAATGTATGATCAAATTGATCAGATGTATGATAGTACAGGCAGATTGACTCCCGGTACCACTTTGTGCCGTTTGGAGTCTAAACACTGGGTCCGTGGGGTCTTAACGCTATCTCGTTTTTTTAAGAAATTTCCAAGAGGCTGATTGACATCAGTGGAGACCCAAGAGCTGGCAGCTACCTTGCACAGCGTATAAGCACCGCTATCCAGTAGGGTAATGCTGCCAGCATCCTGGGAACCTTACCACGAGGACCCTTTTTATAACTTTTAATTTTAATTTTGTACATAATCATGTTTTATAATATCTGTAAGTTACCTGTTAAATTGTCTAAGGTTTTTAAAATAAAACAGACTGAGTTGATCAATCATACGTCTTGGTGTAGTGGTTCGCACCCCGGACTTCTAAACCAGGCGGTTGCGGATTCGAATCCCGCAAGGGGCTAATGTTTGTGTGATGAGCACGAGCATTTTTACCTAAGTCATGGATGTTTATAAATGTATATAAGTATGTCTATCCATTATCCTAGTCACCATAGCACAAGCTTTCAAGCTTAGTGTGGGGCTAGGTAATTTTTGTGTTTGATGAAACAATTTTTTTATTTATTAACATACCGCACATCTCTTTACCGCTTCGGTGGAGTCCGGGCCTAAAGTTCTTCAAAATACGTACACAAGGTCGCACTTTGACCTCGACACCGCAAAGTACTAGAAAGAGGCGCTATATGGCGTTAGAAGCTTCTCGTAGCAGTCAACCCTATCGCGTCGCGTGATATTACGTCACTGAATAGGTTAAGTGTATTATGAATCATATTCCAGAGCAATAAGTATAAAATTATCTTGCAATGGATTTTTGTAGGTGTCTACACGAAAATGTGCTTGACTCTGAGGCGAACTAAATTACGCCATATTGTTGACGACATTGAGTAGACATTTCTTTGAATACAATTGCTAAGTCATACTTCTGTACGAAGTACTAGTATTCTGTGTCCATACTAATAAAAGCTCTTTTTGTAGTTTAAACAGGTAACCAGACGTGCTGCCGACTGTACATTTTAATCTGTGACATTGTGGTTAACATTTTTTTCATCATTATTTTAATTATATTTTCAGAGTCACTGACTTATAAGTAGCGATTCAGTAAATGTTTAATTTATAATAAAGTAATTGACCTCCTAAAACAACTGTTTGCTTAACCCTTAAACAATTAAAACATGTTTGGACAACATTGTTTACCGCTGAAATAATGTAAAATATAATTTTATTTTCGTTTATTTTACTGAAAGATTGTTACATCGACGTGTGGGTTTTTAATTAAGTATTGCCTCTACATGTTTGTTATTTTTTATAATACTAGCTGTTTCCCTCGACTTTGTCTGCGTACCTATACTCGACGATACAAAATTACTCCTATTTCCTATTCAGTACTTAAAATTAAAAAGTTGGTTCGTGAAGAAAAGTCACTCTGTTTCTTTGGATTTTCTTATTCTAGGGAATAGAATAAAATTAAAAGTATGTATTCCATTAATTCTCAAATATTAAAACCAATTTTATGCTTTCTTATCAAGTATGAACTTATTTTTTTATGAATCTACACAAAATATACCTACAACTGTTCAATCTTCCCAATAGCACTCTACTCATATCTCTTGTTTGTTCAAATCCGTTCGGATCTCCTAAAGCTCCGGAAATACTGGTTTTGGTGATTAGTGTGTTTAAACAATTTAAAAAATCAATGGATGTTCCTATCTGTTAGATAGTACTATTTATTTATGCATCACCCATATTTAGTTTTTGGTAAATATACTCCATATACAGAAACATTTGATTAACTGGTTTATTGTAGAGATAAGATTAAGTTTTGAAGACCTTCGATTTATATAAATCTACAAAAAGTGCTCATACACTGATCCATCCTCCCGAAGGCGCTCTACTGTTGTTCCGAACCTTCAATTTTTGTAAGTCAATAGAATAGAAAGAAAGAAGCATTTATTAATTTGGGACACCACAAACAAATATCGTACAGAATTACAAAAAAAAACAAAATTACAAAGATAACAAAAAAAAAAACTATACAAAATAAAAACCACACAAACAAAACAGTAACAGTCAACGCTAGCCAAACAGTGCCTTTGTGTGTCTGTGATGCCCAAATCAAGGGGGCCTCACTCAGCTTAAGCCGGGTGGCCCTGGCGCTGATTTTCAGTGGGCCCCTACCGAGCGAGGTCCGCGGACAATGGCGCCAACACTACATACTTATAGATATATAATAATACTATAGATAGTTTAATATAAATTCATAATAATATAAAGTAAAACAACTAACAACACGACGTGCTGGTAACTTTGCGAACGACGAGTTTCAAAGTTCATTGCGAACGATGAACGCGGGCGCAGCGTTCCTGCTGCGACGCGTAGACCAAAATTAAATTAATAGAAAAATTGAAAATATACTTAATAGTGCATTAATAAAAGAAAAATAATAAAAGTATCAAATGGGCCTCAAATGTCATGTAAGTAGGTACTTAAAATCAAATTTCGATTGTATATTAATAAATGAATAAAGTTATTAATATTTATATTTTAGGTCAAGTCAGTGCTCCATATGTGCTCCAGTGAATATGCTCATCTCGTCAAAGAACTTTTTTTAAGGCGCTATTTTCATATTTAGCGACCATCGTCGTGTATTGGTCCGGGCTCTGGACTCCAAAACCAGAGGTTGTGGGTTCGAATCCCGCAAGGAGCAAATGTTTCTGTGATGAGCATGAGCATTTGTACCTAAATCATGGATGTATAAACGTATATAAGTATGTCTATCCGTTATCCTAGTCGCCATAGCACCAGCTCACGTTTAGTTTGGGGCTAGGTAATTGGTGTGTTTGTTGAAACAATTTTTTTAATTTATTTATTGATTTTACTGTTTTACTAGTATAGTGGATAATATGGGGGCTACCAGCTATTATGGTGTAAAGTACAATAACACGAAATATTTACAAATCGATAAAACTAGTACCAAAAATATTAAAACATCCGCTGTAGTTTAGGGCCCGTACTATCAGCTAAACAATTATCCTTTGAATTGCTAGCAATCAGAAAACTACCCAAAAGTGATAATACGTCGAGTTTAGCAATTGCAAATTTTGACCCTATATATAGTATTTTATGAGACACATTAAACACACAGATTATTACAATAATAAATCCTCTCTAACAAATATATTTAAGTGAATCCCAATAACTTCAATCGCAAGTAAAGTGACACTTGAAAACTATGTTCGTATTCTGTCGCGAGAAAATCCGTATAAGAGGAGCGAAAAGAGAGAAAATAAAATCCTCTCTGCCACCGGAAATATTGTCAACGAATAATGCGGTCTGGGAATAGGGAACCTCTCGTTATTAACACGAAAATTTGAGTTGCGTTAATACTTCAGCCTGATAATGGGAGGCGTGAGGATGTTTCTGTTTTGCAATTTTTACGGTTGTCAAGTCGCTGGTTTTGTCACTGCAAAAATATTTATGTAGAGCGGCTGACGTTCGCATTTTTGTAATTGGTACCCGATTTTTCGTAACGTAAACGTGTCACGTTTGAGGGAGCACGGCTTTATAGCAAACTACCTTCTAACTTGAAAAATACTAGTTCTTTTTATAGTTTTAAGACCAAATTGAAATGACGAACGTCTTGGTGTAGTGGTTCGCGCCACGGACATCTAAACCAGGCGGTGCATGGATGTTTATAAATGTATATAAGTATGTCTATCCGTTATCCTAGTCACCATAGCACAAGCTCACGCTTAGTTTGAGGCTAGGTAATTGATGTGTTTGTTGAAAATTTAATAATAAATAATAATAATAATAAATTTATTATTATTATTTATTATTAAATTTTCCAAATTTATATTGGAAAATAGCAAACTGCTCGTTTAAGACAGTTTTAATGATTATGTACTTACATTATTATTATTTTCTTTGGTTCGGCGTACGAAATTTGATTAATATTCTATGTTATTTTATACTCATGTAAGTGGCTTGTCTTTTTTTTGAAAAATAAACTCTTAAAACTTAAACTTAAACACTATAAAACTTCAATTTTGTAATTTCATTGAAGGCCGCGAGCACACGTCATAATTATCCGTCGAGAATAATTCGATGTTACGATCTATGAAGTATTTGGCTCCTAAACAGTTTCCTAACTTATCTGTCATGCTATATTCGTCTAATAATACCCTGATTAAGTCTATCACGTACATACGAGATCATTCCGAGTTTTCTGTCCGAGAAAATTTCGCAAGAAAAAACTTTGCGCTCAACAAAACCCTTTTCAACCGAAGATCGTTACTTCACGGCTTTCGATGTTGATCCTGGCGAATTTTCTAGACATATTTAATCTGCGTGATTATACGAATGTGCGCCGCCCGGCGAAAGGTCAACATTTGGGTCTTCCACCCTAATTTATCCTGGGAACTTTAATGCTGACGTTTATAATATTTTCCAGGGAAGATTTGTTAGTGCAGTTGCCGACTATTATGGCCTTTCATCATGTTTTTGCTGGTTTATCATGCTAGTTTTGTGTAGCCCCTGTTTGATAGGGTTTCTATGAGGTAAGTGTTGTTTATTCTATTTGCCGCATTCTATAGCATTGTTGGTCTAGTGTTCATATTTAATTCGTTAAATGTTATAATGATAACATGTATGAAGTGCAATGGATATTCATACTTTTAAATATTCGATTTAAGAATGGATTCGGCTAGTTCTGGAGAAGAGGCAAGTTCTATAGTTGTGCTGGGTGCAATATTTTTTCGTATCAATTTGCTACTTCTGAGGTTGATAAAATTAACCTACTCTTGCCATGAATATGTACGATCTTTTGATTTGCTCTTTCTTACATGTTTCTCTATTTATGATGTTTCATGTAGCCCTTGCTTCGTTTTTTCTCGCGACTAGGAGATGATTATTATTATTTAGTATTAGGTACAGTCGGCAACATGTCAGGTTACCCATTTGAACTCCGAAAACAGCTTAATAACGTTGGGAATAGAGGCGGTCTAAGTCAGAGCGCACGTCAGACTACCCTGATTGACGTGCGGTGGTGTGTAGCTACTTATACATATAGTACCATACATGTTAACATATTTTTGCAAAAAGAAAGTTTGATATTATATTTATTCACCTGAAAGTATACATGAAAACTAAATTTACTGTTTTCCACAATTTCAACTACCTGAGGAGGCAAATCTTCACGGTAACAAACTGCGACAGTTTCATTTCAAAGCCATTTAGGAGTGAGCTTTATTTTATATTTCTTCCCGCAAACATTTTATATCCAGTACCATTTCAACATAACCCGCGTAAAATCTCTAGATTTCATGCAATTTCGCAAACCTTGTAGTGGCAAAGTTAAAGAATATTACATTCGAGCAAATTGCAGACGATTTAAATTGCTTGCACTTCGTACGTAGTGCAATAAAAGGATCACAGAGAAACACATGCCGCAGAATTACAGGTTTTCCCAACGTTTGGGTGGTCGAGTGGTTAGGCAATTGCCCGGTACCCGGGAAATGAACCCGCCTTTCTCTCGCAGAAAGGCGGGTTCAATTCCCTGTCCTCATAGCTGAATTTCGGCTACAGCAGTCTGTCTCAACAGAGATTAGCCAACTGCGCGGGAGATAATATAGTGCACAAGTGTGTGCGCAATACACAGGTGCACTCTCTGTTCCTTCACTATCATGATTCGGTGAGACGGCAGTCCGACATGAGAGAGAGATCAAGCGCAGGACCAACGGCTTATCGTGCTTTCCGAGGCACGGGGGTGTTAACACAGCCAACTTCCTGACTTCGGAGCTGTGTCTGAGTTATTTCAAGACAGGAAAAACCAAACACTCTTAGCCCGACCAGGGATTCGAACCCGGGACCTCGTGGATAGTACCCAGCGCGTGCTGACCACTAGACCAACGAGGCTGTTATATAATATATCTAACTCAAATTACCTTACCTTTGGACTAAGTTGATTAGTATTTGATGTTTCCAACTTGGTACTTACTCTTACCTCCACCACAGAATAAGTACTAGTACTTCGTACAGAAGTATGACTTTGCAATGAAATTCAAAGAAATATCTACTCAATGTTGTCAACTATATGGTTTAATTCAGTTCGCCTCAGACTAAAGCACATCTTCGTGTAGACACCTACATACATACATTGCAAGATAATTTCATTCTTATAACTCTGAAATATGATTCATAATACACTAAACCTATTCAATGACGTACTATCACGCAACGCGATAGGTTTGACCACAAGAAGCTACTTACGCCATCTAGCGCATCTTTCTAGGACTTTATTCATGCTCGTCCAACCAGCAATCTAGTTCCGCGCACCGCCGGTGAATAAAACGCGCGAGCGTGTCGCTGCCGGCTGGCGACACTCAACTCGTTTAGTCCCTTACCAAGGGGTCGCCGCGCGTAGGTACGTTTTTTCTACCAACGCGGGAAGATACACAGGCCTGCCTCCACGCTTGGCCTTAGGGAAATTACGTTCAAAACAAATTGATGGATTAGCTAAACGTAATATTCGTGTTAACGCAGTGTTGAGGGGCTATTGTGTTGGACAGAAATAAGAGCAGCCTCTGAGTAGGTTATTATTTACATTCTTACAGACCCTTTGTGGATTTTGACTTAAGTTTTGAAAGCTAACAATAAGTTTAAGGCTGAAATAATAATATTTAAACTTCATTTATTAACATAGTTTATTAGCAAATTGTTATTAACACCAATATGGATTATGGTCCGAAAAATTATATTTTTAATTTAATTTATTGGTACTATTGAGGACCAGTGCGTCTTATCAGTCTAAGGGGCCAAAATCTTTTGCACATCGCATCGTAGTTTTTATAAGGACAAATAAAACAAAATAACTATTCAGGCGACGACGTAACAAAAACATTTAAACTTGCTTGCAATTACAATACACGTTTTTTAAGTGTACCAACCGGTGATTCGAATTCTGAAATCTTCTGAGGCCTGCTACGCGAATCTTACTGCAAAGTGGGAATTGACCCTGATAGTACCTACTAACAATTTAAAAGGATCAAGAAGGTGGTTGGTCTAGTGGTCCCGGGTTCGAATCCGGGATCGGGCCGAGAGTGTTTGGGTTTTTCTGTCTTGAAATTACTCAGACACAGCTCCGGAGTCAGGAAGTTGGTGGTGTTAACACCCGTGCCTCGGAAAGCACGTTAAGCCGTTGGTCCTGCGCCTGATCTCTCTACGGTCATGTCGGACTGCCGTCTCACTGAATTATGAGAGTGAAGGAACAGAGAGTCCACCTGTGTATTGCGCACACACTTGTGCACTATAATATGTCCTGCGCAGTTGGTTAATCTCTTAATAGGCTGCCGTAGTCGAAATCGGCTAGGAGGACATCATCATCATCATATAAGGACAAATAAAACAAAATAGCTATTCTAGCGACGTAACAATAACACTTAAACTCGCTCACATTACAATTACATATATCTTTTTAGGTGTACTAACCGGTGATTCGAATCATAAAATCATCTGAGGCCTGCTAGGCGAATCTTTCTGCAAAGTGGTAATTGACCCTGATAGTACCTACTAACAATTTAAAAAGATCAATAAGGTGTTAATAAGTAAGGGTCGAGTTCACTAACATACGTTTATTTTTAAACAGCTGTTATAATTATAATTTGACATATTTTGTATGGAAATTGTAAACTGTCTATGGAATGGAATAACTCACAAACACCAAATGCACACTCACATACACACTCACATACACACTCACACGCAAACACACACACGCACACACACACACGCACACACACAAACGCACACACACACGAACATACAGTCGCACGCACACAATCTAAAACTTATATTAAAGTGATTGTTAATTTACCTACTATTATTTAAGGAAGAGCAGTGTCTCCTGGCACAGGCTTCATTTTAGCTTAAAAGGAGACACTTATCACTATTCATGTTATGTACTAATTGTTAAAGCCAATAAACATTTTTCATTTTTATTTAATGTGTGTTTACAGGCTGTTTATAAGTTGGTGAACTCGGGTCTAAAAATGTTTGGTATCCACCAAATAATAACATAAATTGATCTAACAGCGAAATGTTATTAGTTCGTGAGAGTAAGAGACAACTAGCTCATATCGAAAAGACCTTTGTCCTCTTTTATTTGTTCATAACCATATTAATATAATTACTTACGTGTTAAATATCGAGGAATGCTATTTTCTTTACTCTTGTTATATATATGACATTAAGGCAATTATTTAACGACTTCATATACATTTTCTGCAGTGTAATGGAATATATAAATATCAAGGGTATATAAAACAATTATATTGTACTGTTCTCTTCTATATTTATGAAATTAAATTTAACCATTATTTAAAGGTTAGTTTTTTTAAAGATTTTTTACCATTTGCGCCTTGCTGAGTTTCTTTAGCATTGTGTTTAATTTATACTATCAATAACATTTATCATTCAGCTGTTCTATACCAAAGTCCCGTTTAATGATATTCGCTCCTCGTTCAGCAATCATTATGACGGGGCCGTTTGTATTACCACTCACATGAGACATCATTACACTAGCATCTATTACACGCAGGTTTTCTACATCGTTTACTTTTAACCTACTATTTACTACAGACGTTTGTCTGTCTGTGCCCATTCTAGCCGTTCCTACAGGATGATACACTGTTATTGCCATATTAATGGCAATACATCCCCAATATTCTTCACTATCCAATTCAAAATTGTCACATTCTGGCCAGCTTACTCTAACCAGACGCGCATTAATAGATCCGAAATATTTGGTATGAACAATTTTAGTTATCATTCTAATACCCTCGACAGTTGCTTTCAAATCCCTAGCATCGTTCAAATAGTTTGCATAAATCAAAGGATAGTCTTTTGGATCCGAAGAGTTCAAAGAAATATGCCCCATTGAATTAGGGTGAAGTAAGTTGAAGGCAAACAAGTACAAAGAACTATTCTTATTTTGATTTATCAATGATTCTCTAGCTGGATTCTTATATCGAGTAGTCAAATATGTCTGTAGTCGGGGAGAGTTTTTGCCAAATATTTGTATGTGGTTCTGAAACTCTGGGTACAAAGCGCCACTTTGTCTAGCATAAAACGCTATTATGTCTGGAATACTGCCTTGAGCTAAAGGCCCAGTTTTATTAAACAAATATTGAATTGCGCCAAAAAAAATTTCTGCTTCTGTTGGCTCTTCAGGTTCATCACCAAATATTGTAACTGGGATTATAAGATGATCTTGAAGGTACCTTCCTACAGCTGGCAAATCCACTACACATTGAATGTTCTTCGATTCTAAATGTTCTTTTTGGCCGATCCCAGACAGCATGAGCAAATGTGGGGTGTTAATCGAACCAGCAGATAAAATTACTTCTTTGGATGAAAGCACATTAATAATTTTTTCGTTATATTCAACTACTACTCCATTCGCTTGCTTTCTGTTTTCATCAATAATTATTTTCGTAACCAAAGCATTTGTAATGACATGCAAATTTTCTCTGCTTCTCGATGGTTTAAGGTAAACTTCATTAGTACTTCCTCGATGTCCATTAAATGCAGTTGCTCTAAATATACCTGATCCCATCACATTAGCGTAGTTTAAATCTCTGACAGTCTTAATACCCAACTCGTTCCAGGATTCTAGAACTTTTATCGTTAAAGGCCTGAGAGTACTATTGAAAGTGTTAACAACTAATGGTCCTTTATTTCCATAGAAATTTCTGATGTCCTGATCACTTGCTAGCTTTTGATCTTGTAAACTTTCTGCCTTTTCAAAGCAGTTTCTAACAACGTTTGGACTCCAATCCCTATTGCCCGCAGCGTACCACCTTTAGTAGTCATAAGGGTTGCCTCTGATGTATATCATGGAGTTCATGCTACTTGAGCCACCTAACATTTTTCCTCGAGGCCAGTGCACGGAGTTATTAACATTGGCCTTATTAGTGACACCGCCGTTTTGTGTGTGATATTGCCAGTCATATTTACTACCATAAAGGGCTGCATCTAACGAAGGAATCTGAAAGAGCAAGCAAAATTGATATTTGTGATGTTTAAAAATATAATTTAAGTACTAAAGATGTTTTGAAGAGTTTCGGTTTAGTAGCAATGGTGCAATTGCATTTAAGTAATTAAATTATGAGCCAACTACACATAACGAGCTCGTGTTGATGCCGTAGCTTTGGCTTGAGGATGCTTGCGTAGTTTAATATTTTTGTTCACCTGTTGTCGTCGGAATACGAAATATCATTAGGACAACTAGAGCATATGACATCTAGATAAATCCGTCCTCAAGTTCGACAATTAGGCCAGAATATTTTGTTTCATAGTATAATTTTTCTTACATCACTTTCCACAGGTGGACTTGATCCAGCTTCTATAAGCAGTATTTTCCATTTTTCCACTTCACTTAGCCGATTAGCTAAGACGCAACCAGCTGAACCGCCTCCGACAATAATGAAGTCATATGTTGCTCCATCTGTATAAACAAATCGATATTCGTTTTTTATTTGCATTTTTCCACCAATATTATCTTAGTCTATATAAATTGTGTTCAAGAAAGACAATTTGTCTTTTTTAAAGATCAAACCATCAAACTTACCTTTTACGTCATCGTCGGGCAGTGGATTATTATTCAGAAGACATTGGGCCGCTGCGAAAAACTTGAGTGCTCCCAAAAAAGTGTCAGGTGCACTCCCGGTGGTAGGCGAAATGCATGAAGCATTGTAATCACTAAGGAAAAATAAAAAAAGTGTAAAAAAAAATACTTTTATTACCTCTATATTACATTGCAGAATACTTCAATCTACTGACAAGACGGCTGACTTTCTAACATGGGTCCCGACTGCTAGAATTTTAAATATGGGTTCCAATTTAACCCGGGTATGACCTCTTTCTTGCTATAGGGTTTTTTCATTTCCAATTACACAGAAACGCAGTCGGGTTTTTTAGTTTTTTAAATTACCGTTTTTATTTTATTATTTTTAGTTTTATTATTACACTGCAAAAAATATTATATTTTTGAAATGGTCTCTTTACTGGCTTTCATTTGATACCCATATTGCTTTGCTAAGGAAAAAATCAATCCCCCTTTCTTACTTTTGCGGGCGCCATTTTAAAAATTGATATAGCTTATGTCACTCGCACAATTTTGACAAATTCAACGACACCTCATGTGTCGAAAATTTTCGAGCCGTTTAGGCTGTAGGGCGTGCCAAACAATATATATACATACATACATACTCTCGAAAACCCGGTCCCAGCTAATATCTGACAGTAGTCAGAAGTTATCAAGCCGCCCTAGGGCCTCTGACTAGGCTTAACTACTAATACCACAGATATTAGCCGGACTAAGTTTGTCACTTGCCTTACAATCACCCCTCCACCAATCTGCACTGAGCCCACGTGGTGGAGAATGGCTCGCACCTCCTCATAGTTGAGATGAGGCCTTTTTCCAGCAGTGAGATCTAATAGGCTGACTTTACTTTTTCTATTGTTTTTAAAATGCGACACTTACCACATTTTACTACTGAAATAATATGTTTAGAACCACTTTTCAAGCACTTGTTACGATTATAACCAGCCATCAACTAAAGTATACTTTGATTAACTTGTTCTGTCTACACAGATGCCACCACGGCAAATACGTTAAAATGACAAATTAAAAAAAAAACGGCCACGCGCAAAATATGGTTCCGTAGTTGCTCATTATCATATTATATAACGATTTTGTTGCTGCCACCTTAAATAATTTATCAAAGAATTTTTTATTCGGTACAAATTTATCCCACACCTAAGTTCAACAACTATTACTGCTAAATTATTAATAAAGTTATCTTAACTGTATAACTTTCTTTGTAAAATTTATGAAATCTTCTATCATAATTTTTTTCAGCTTTTTACCCAAACTCTACTGGAACAAAGAAGTTAAAGTTAAAGTTATTATTTCGTAAATGGAGCATTAAATCGAAAATTAGTATTATAAACAGAGGTCGGAATTAGGTAGAGTTAGTCATGTACTTACACTGATTTCATACAGCGAAAAATAAAGTGGATATGCCTCAAATCCCGAAATTAATTTTAAAGAGCAGTAAAAACCGTGATTTTTTAAATAAAAAGTTATTTACTTTTACACAATTTAAACTACTGCACGCGGGACGTTGCCAAACTTACATCAATGACATTGGATGTCGAAGAGAATCGATAGTTTGTATTGTAAATTAATGTAAACTAATAAAATTTGTATGTTCATTATCTTTGTTTTATATGTTGATCTGAGGTTTTTATTATTATTTATTTGTTGGCCACACGGGATTGTCCATTAGAAATCTCGGGTAGGTCCACATTAATATAAACATTTCGATGCAAGTACATAAATAACTCTACCTAATTCCGACCTCTGAATATAAACCAAGTAATTTTAAAATACCTACTCAACGATACCTTACACGATTGAGTAGACGATAAAAACCTTCCTAACTTTACTTTTTCGGCGTAATTGGTATACGTAAATAACAGCTATCTAGTACTAACGGTCTCTTAGCAAAACCTCGGACAGACGGACAGACATCCGGTCATGACGAAACTATAAGGGTTCCTTGTCAGGACTGCGAAACCCTAAAAACAAGCTAGGAATAATAATGTGATTCGTATAAACTGAACAAATGACACGTGTATTTTACGTTTTACCTACTTTTGCGATAATATTATAATGAACTTGATAAATGCAGCAATTGCTATGTATTAAGGCAAGAAACAGATACCAAATTATCGATACATACGAGTATAATAAAACTGTAAAACCGATGCGTCTGTACATTGAGTATTTTTACTAAAAACTAATTGAGGGTGATGTTAAAATAGTAACGGAATAGAATTCTACAACTTTTATTTTTTTTGTCTGTTTGTCTGTTTGTACACGCTAATCTCCGGAACGACTGAACGGATTTGAATGAGTCAAAGTCAAAGTCAAAAATAATTTATTTAATTTAGGACAGAAAATGCCACTTATGAACGTCAAAAATTTAAAAATCAGTATAATATTGGCCCTTAGGGGGCCCGAACATGTCTCCTTATCTTTTGGGCCCTACTAGTGCTTCGAGACAAAACACAGACAATCAGGCAAGTGCTGAGAAGAAGCACCGGAACAAACTCAGTCACCACCAGCTGCCATAAAAAAGTAAAAAAAATACAATAAAAAGGTAGGTACAGTCGACCAAATTGAATCATGACCCACTTTGCCGATTATTCCTTTGCATTTATAAATGTAGTAAGGTTTTCTTCGCTGTCATGCATGTTGCACATAGTACGTTTTAAATATGAATAAAAATGCGTCATAACGGGTCAGAGATTTATGCAAGTTTAACCTTTATTATAACTGCACTAGACATGTTTTAGATAAACCAGTCTTAATATGAATTTAAAATAAGTCCATAATCCAAATTCTTTTCACTACGAAGAAAAATGTATTATAATTTAAAAAATAAAAAACGTCGTGTATCAAATGTCAAGTATACCTACTAGTAAGTCAGAAATTTTATAAAAACCTAAGTCAATATCTACAAACAAATCTTATAATGGCCAATTTGGCAGAACAAACAGCTAAGAATAAGTCGGAACACAGTCAGAACCTGGATCAGCCGGCATGCTAAAGAGGGAACCCTCGAAGACAGACGACGACATAATCATGGCGTTCGTCGAATCAAGAACGGAACGGAAGAGGACGGAAATGCAACACTATTACGGATAACATATTTACAGACGAGAAATCATTTTGCTCGTCTCAACATGGTCGCTTAACTTCGTGGCGTTACGATAACACGCGATACACAGAGGATCACGTTGTGCCCAACCAATTATCCAGCTGAATTTCAGCTAACATGTGTGCCTGGATGGATGCCGGAAGTGTCGGAAAACTTGTTCAAAATTCTCCTCGTCATAACGCTATAAACTATGTCAATTTAATGGAAGAATCAATGTTACCGACTATGCGAACAGTTTACTTGCGTGAAGAAGTGCCAGTAGTCTCCTTTGTTCATGATAACTGTCCAGTGCATACTGCCAGAATTGTCTCGAATAGGTTTACCTAGCATGAAGATGCATTCACTCTTATTCCATGGCCGTCTAGGTCCCCAGATGAAAATGTGTGGTGTTTGGATTGGGGAAGTGACATTTGTCGTCTAATCGGGTTACTTTTCACTTTACCAATTTAATGCCACTTGTTAAATATATACTTAAAATAAATATTATTTTCTTTAACTAAGTATACTGTTTTATTTCATCATGGCAAACACAAGTTCCAGTGGAACTTTTATAAAAGAAACTGGTTCCCAATACAGACTTGGCGCCCGGCCGTGCCGAATCCCGAATATCTACCTACTTGTGTGTGTCATTGCAACCCTTACCCACATGAAATGAAGTTCTCGCCGATTTTCATACAAACTTATTCGTACAGATAGCGACCTTTGCCTTGTCAGTGACTGTCAGTGTCTAATAAAATGATGACACGTTCGTTTCTAGGAAATGTATGTTCAAGCGAATTTCAACTTACTTGTAAAGAATGACAGTAGAAAAATGACCATAAGGTGGGTCATGATTCAATTTGGTCGACTGTACATCAGTTTGGTGCAGGCTGGAATGTCCATACATTGTCGTCATCAAGATAGTCTTGAATTTTATAATACCCTTTAGACATGAGGGTTTTGACATGCGACTTAAACCTATTAATCGACAATATTGTGTGGTATATTGTTAAAAAAATTAATACAATTTCCCAAAAATGAATTAATTGTTTTGGCCAATCTAAAGTCTGGAACGACAAGTTTGTTTTTGTTTCTTGTATTATAAGAATGAATATCAACTTTTTTCGTGAAAAGATCTAAATTTTTGCGTACGTACATGATATTATCAAAAATGTATTGAGAGGCCACAGTAAGTTTATTAATTTCCTTAAAGAGTTCTCTCAGGAATTCGCGCGGACTCAGTTTGTAAATGGCACGAATGGCTCTTTTCTGTAAGATAAAGATGGTATTGATGTCCGCAGCAGAAACCCACAAGAGAAGACAATAAGACATAATACTGTGAAACTTTTTTTATTGTGTAGCTATTGAGTCCGGGCAAATACAAGGCTATAACTTATTTTGAAAATCGGAGTACCTGACGTGGAACCTTAGCAGTTATCTTAAACTAAGAGAGATAAAAAAGCAGCGCCTTAAGAAAAAGTATTCGGCGTGAAAAGCATTTTCTATTGACGCACACAAATTGAAGGTCTGGAGCAAATGATATGGAACCCTAGCAGTTCAGCTCAACTATAAAAGATATAAATAGAACGCCTTAGGGAACATTGTTTAGCGTGATGAGCATTTTCTATTGACGCACTCAAATTTAAGGTCTAGAGCAACTGATATGCTTAATTACTTAAGACTGATTTTCAAACTTCCAAGGTAATCCTATTGTGTCCAAGTTACGATCTGGTGACGCAAACCTGGAGAAATCAAAAGAATCCTTTAGATTTTATAGGCATGTAAGTATACTATAAATGCTACAACACTCATTTAGGTATTTAAGCGTTTACATTCAGGAGTCAAAATTTGCAGGTGCTGACCTTAACGCTAAGTAGTTCGTGGAAACTTTCACCACAGATAGTTTGGCGAAATTTTGTTGAATTACTGTATTATTATTAAAAGATTTAAGTAAATTGGCACTATTTTTTATACTTCTTATCACTAACTAACGGAAATTTAACTACTAGTATAAGAATAGTCTTACTTACTTTACGTAATAGGAGAAAGGGTAGGGAGGCCTTTGCCCTGCAGTGGGACACGACAGGCTCCTAATAACAATAATAACTTTACAAGAGTAGTAACTTACAAACCGACCTTTGAGTAGGCTAGGGACACAATAAATAAATTCTAAACCGCATTCATCTATTGCGGTAGTAGGTTTGAGTCTGACTTTTTTCTAAACACTACAACTAACGTTACATTTTTTTTACAAACGAATAAAACTGCCTTCAATAAAGTAAACTAAAAAGTTTAAAAAAACCTTTACACTTTTACTAAAAAAGATATACGAAAAAATTTTGTTTCGGAGTCAGTGTCACTGCCATGCGAAATTTTCTTACCAGAGGAGGATGGCGAGGTGATAGTAACCTATCTAAAAAGAGTGCCTATTGACCTTGATTTTCCATTCCTCTCTTCTCCTTACGATATGGTAGACTGAGAGATCATGATAGCTGGATGGCGACGGGAGTATAAAATATTTTGTATCATAGAGTCCACGCGTACGAAGTCGCGGGCAACAGCTAACAAAAAAATAAAATGCCAACAAATGAAGTATTTAACAAAGACAGTCATTATGTGACATCAGCAGCCTTACTATCACCAAAAAAACTATCCTTCGAATTGCTAACAATCCGAAAAACATCCTTCTTAAGGACGGATAAAACTCGTACCCTGAGCTTTTAAGAAAAGGCCTCACGGTGACAGGATGGAAGAGCAAGATGGAGCTATACATTGACATCTGTCTATTTCGTTTGATTGTTAAGATGTCAAACGTAGAGACACAGATAATAAATATTTATTAGATGTAGGTAAGTAAGGAGTATGAAGTAAGAAGGTCTAAAATATATATTTTTTGCACATAAGAATATCCTTCGAATTGCTAACAATCCGAAAAACAAGTATTAAAAATAGGGAATGATTTTTTTTCGTTATCTACCCCATTGTGTGGGGTATTGTTGAGTATGTCTTTTAAAATGATTTAGGGGATACTACAAAATTTTTTTGATTTATTGCTCTATTTACGAAATATTTAACTTTAAAGTGCGCGGTCCCCCCTCCCTTAAAAGCTTAACTGCGGGTCTAAAAAATCTTTAAAAAAAATGATCATAGTGCATTTCATAAACTTAAAAGGAAAACTATAGCGGTTAAAATAACTCTATCGGTGTTATTACAAAAAATCTCTAAACTATGGTTTGACGCGAGTTTACTTAAACCGAAACTGTATCCTTAAACCCTGTCTTAAAAGAAGTATGACTTTCTTTATTACAAACCGAGTATAGGGCTGGGCGCGTACTATCAGCAAAATAACTATCCTTTGAAATACTAACAACCCGATAAACATCCTGCTTTAGGATGGCTAAAACTCGTACCATGAGCTCTCATGAAAAGGCCTTACGGTGACAGGATGAAAGAGCGAGATGGGGCTATACATTCACATATGTCTATTTCGTTTGATTGATGAATGTAGACGTGTGCACAATTGCCTTGCCGGAACGGGCTGATTATGACACTCTGGGTCAGAGCCTTAGATGGACTCTGCCAACAGTTAAGAACGATTCGCGGTTCACTCGCCACCACCGAATAACGAAGCACTTACCAGTGGGAGGAGGCTTTTCCACGTACGAGTGGAATAGGATGGCTGATGATGCTTGTTCGTAGCTGGTGAAGGCGTGAAGATCAGGTGGCCACGCGATAGTCGTGGCGCCGATGTCAATATGGATGGATTGAAATTCTTATGCTCACTATAGGACACAAACACCGCGCACACACTTACACTTGTAGTTCACCGAAATAATGTTCGATTTTCAAAATATTAATGGATTTGCAGCTGACGAGTTTTTGTAGCAGCTCGCGGCGGAGACGCATCACACTCTCCTGGTAGCCAATCATAAATCGACTCCCGCCGATATGCCCTAAGATTGGGCCTTTGTTATTGGTTGAGCGAATGAATGAATCGTCCGCCACCAGCCTGTTGGCGGCACATTTCAAATTAGGAACGTTTACTTTACATACCGCCCACCAAAATACAGCTGGTATTTTCCGGATAACGAAGTAAAAAAAAGTAAACGATGAAATACCTACTGTTTAAAAACGACTAACACAGAAAACTTAGATGAAATTACTTAGTTTTAGAACGGATAAAATTAATTACTAATTTTAAGTACCTAGCTAAAAAACGAGGAAAATAACGAATTATTTAATACGAGTTACGTTTCTATAGGTAGAGGACACAGTTTTACTAGAGGGCGTTTGATAAAACCACCCTTGGTTTTGATAGTTGCCACCCGAACGGTTCCATCGGGACCCGGATGTAATTCATATACTCTTCCTAAAGACCATTGCAAAGGTACGCGATTATCATCTTTAATGATTACGATTGAATTGACGGATAACGGTTTAGACGCCTTCGTCCATTTCATGCGTTGAGAAAGAGAAGTTAAATATTTATTTTTCCAACGTATCCAAAAGTTTTGAACAAAGGATTGAATTAATTGCCACCGGTTAAGTCGATACAATTTAACTGAAGAATAATCCTCATCGGGGACGCTTGTAAGTGGTTCCAAAGTTAAAAAGTGACCAGGTGTCAAGACGTTTAAATCATTCGGATCAGCACTCAAAGCACATAAGGGTCGCGAATTCAAAACGGCCTCAATCTGAATGAATAGAGTGCTAAGTTCCTCAAATGTTAAAACCTGATTGCCAACAATACGATAAAGGTGCGTCTTTGCAGCCTTAATTTGGATTTCCCATACTCCCCCAAAGTGAGGCGAAGAAGGAGGGTTAAAAATGAATTTAATATGTTCTGCCTGCGATGCTTCTTCTATTAACGATAAAAAATTGCTAGCACCTACAAAGTTCGTGCCGCAGTCGGCATGAATTATACTACAACGTCCACGACGACCTACGAAGCGACGTAATGCAGCTATAAAACCATCAGTAGAAAGAGATGACACCACTTCAAGATGGACCGCCTTAAGTCAAACAGACGAATAAGCAGAGGTAAGCTTTGTCCATCCTCGCACCGCGATGGTTCCCGATTTTAATGCGGAACGGTCCACCGAAATCAACACCGATGACCGAAAATGGTTTAACTTGGTTAACACGATAAGAAGGAAGGTCGCTCATGAACGGTTCCAATGGCTTAGGATTAGTTCTGTAGCATCCGATGCACCTTGAAAGACAACGACGAATAGCTCGTTTAGCAGATAAAACCCAAAACCGTTGCATGACTAAATAATGAGTAGTATTTTGCCCTGTATGACAGTACTTACGATGAGTGGATTCAATAAGTTAATTGTAAAGGGATGATCACAAGGTAAGAGCGCGGGATGTTTTTGATCATATTCTAAACCAGCGCGAGATATCCTACCGCCCACCCTGAGAATACCCGCTTTGTCAATAAAGGGATTCAATTTTTGAAACGGTTTGGGTAACGATTGGTTCGATTTAACACGTTGAATTTCACTTTGAAACGATGAATTTTGCACAGATTTTACGATTAATAATAACGATTGATGGTTTTCATCCTCAGTAAGAATAGAACCGCTATGGCGCTCGTCTGTACTTTTAGAACGAATGTTATGTAGAAATCTTCGAATATAAGAAACGATACGAGTTATTTTATCCAACGAAGAATAGCGTTTTAATAAAACATCGAATATAGAATCTTGCTGTCCATCGCTATCTTGATCGGTAATCAAAGTAACTGAGTGTCGTTCCTCAGTACGCACAATTTGCTCTTCATCATTGGTAAGAAACCTTTGAGAATTTTTCGCCCAACAATCAGAAGTTTGTGACAGCCATGATGGACCTAACCACCACAACGAATTATTAAGAAGATCGTGAGGAAGTTGACCACGAGAACATACATCCGCAGGATTATCACCTGAGGCGACATGATGCCATGAATTCGCAGAGATAATATCCTGAATGTGGCTAACTCTATTTGCCACGAATGTAGTCCACCGAGACGAGTGCGACCGAAGCCAGGAAAGGACAACAGTCGAGTCAGTCCAAAGATGAATACAATCGATAGGTATTTTGGACTGATACGCATCCAGTACGAATTTTGTGAGGTCTGCGAGCATAACAGCACCACAGAGCTCCAAACGAGGTAAAGAAAGACGTTTCAATGGAGCGACGCGTGCCTTGGCGCATAACAGCCGAGTATGAATAGATCCGTCAGCACACAAGACCCTAAAATAAATAACAGCTCCGTACGCGAGTTCGGAACTATCACAAAAGCCATGAAGCTCGTATGAAATTACACTATCGAGAGTGAGACGACGTGGAATACTCAGCGAGCCAATAATAGGCAGCTGATCACAGAAAGATTTCCAGACGTTAATTATGTCATGGGGCGGCGTCTCATCCCAAGAAATTCCGAGAAGCCAAAGTCTCTGCAGTAAACATTTGACTTGAATAGTAAGCGGTGATAGAAACCCCAAAGGATCAAATATCTTAGCAATCTCACTAAGGATAACACGCTTAGTACATGGTCGATCAGAAGGAGTCACATCGAATAAAAACGAATCTGATACTGGATTCCACTTGAGTCCAAGTACCTTAAGAGTAGGATATTGTTCATTAGAAAATGATTTAGAATCCAGAAGACATTCTTCCTGGGAAAGATCTGATAACAAACTTGGTGAATTACTAGCCCATTATCTTAATACGAAATGACCTAGTTGGAATAATTTAACGATTTGTGATTTAGCTTCCAACGCGGTAGTCAGATTTTCACAACCAGTAACAACGTCATCTACGTAAATATCGGTCGATAACATTTTCTTAGCCAGAGGAAATTTACTACCTTCGTCCTCTACTAGTTGCTTGATTGTCCTACAAGCTAGAAACGGAGCGGATGAAACCCCATAAGTTACCGTATTAAGTCTATATTCCTTTAACACCCGATCAGGGCCTGATCTCCAGAAGATTCTCTGATAATCTCGATGTTCATCGGAGACAAGAATTTGTCTATACATCTGACGTATGTCAGCCATAAAGACAACCGAATGTATTCGATAGTGGAGCAAAATCCTAACGATGTTAGATTGAAGTTTAGGTCCCGTCAACAACGTGTCATTCAACGAAATGCCCTTAGCATCCTTTGCCGATGCATCAAAGACGACGCGTAATTTTGTTGTGGTACTATCTGGCTTAATGACGCAATGATGCGGAATGTAGAATTTGCCTTGCTTCAACTTCGCCGGATTCACTAAAGACATGTGGCCGGATTTTTCATAGTCATCCATAAATTCACAGTATTGTTGATGTACAAGAGGATCACGAGATAAGCGACGTTCGATCGCATGGAAACGTCTCAAGGCAATATCACGAGAACCTTCAAAGACTGGTTCCACAGTGTCTTTAAAAGAAAGACGCACTCCATACCTACCACTCGAATCACGATAGTGGTCAGTTGTATAAGCTTGCTCGCACAAGATCTCCTCGGGTGTAAGAGGTGACGCCTGAGGAACACTATCCACCTCCCAAAATCGTTGAATGGCCGTTGCCAACTCGATGTCGGATTTTGAAGAGACTTGTACCAACGATGAGGATGCAAGTGGCGTTCTACCTAATAAAAGCCAACCGAATACCGAATTAATTGCAAGTGGCTGATTTGCATTGCCTTTCAAGCGCTGACCAAGAAGTGACTCGGCGAAAACATCTGCACCAAGCAAAACATCGATAGGACCAGGGATGTTAAAACCTGGATCAGCTAACGGTAACGAGTTAATGTGAGTCCAACCTGACGAACTAAGTTTAGCTATGGGTTGCTCACCACAGATATTTGATATAACGTGCATGTCTAAATCGAATAACGAAATATTGTTTGAACCGACTGAACAACGAATTAAGCCGACGACGTCAGTAGCAACACCTCCCAAACCATTGATATTCGATTTGCATGAGATTGGTTGAAGGTTAAGACGCTGAACTGCGTGTCGCGTTATAAAATTATTTTGACTTCCGGTGTCGAATAATGCGCGAAAAGAATGATACCTACCGTCCGAGTCCTGTATTTGAATGATAGCCGTAGCTAACAACACAGTCGTGTTAACATTTGTTGAAGACTTAGAATTTTCCTTAACAAATAGGGAAACGGATTTAGACTCTTTGGAGTTATCATCATCACTAGGTTTTTTGTTATCACGATCCCTATGAAGTAACGTGTGATGTTTATGTTTACATTTCAAACAACGAAATATCGATTTACAATCCTTCAGGTGATGAGATGATTTCAGACAGTTGAAGCACAATTTGGCCTCTGTTGTATAAGACATACGATCGTCTACGGATTTAGCGAGAAATATTTCACAACGTGTTATTGAATGACTAGCTGAACATAAAGAACATACCAGAATTGGTTTATCAATTTTATCTGAGGCTTGACCTTGAATTTTATTACCTGCCAACAATGTGTGGGTGGCCTTGGAACCTTTAGAAAAACCATTGAAAGTAGGTTTCGCGTTTGAAACGAAAGCTCGACCAGTTGATTCCTTAGTCGTAGGATTTCCTTTATAACCCTCAGAAAAATGATTATCGCGTGACAGCGATTCACATTTAGAATGTAAAAAGTTCTTCAGCTGAGAATAGTCCGGAATCTCAGTGTTGATATACTTCTCTTCGAATTCACGACGTATCTTCGAGTCCAATTTAGATAAAATATGATACACGAGAATAAAATCCCATTTGTGCACCGGAAGGTCTTGTTTACGTAAAATGCTCAAGTTTTCGTCAATACAATCTAACGATCGACGAAACTCGGTCGCGTTGTTGAGTTTGAAAGAAACGTTTAATATATCTTTCCAACAAGTGAAAGATAATTCACGTATGTTGATAACGCGCAACTAAGGCCGCGTGCGCATCGGAGTAGTAATCACCTGTTACGGGATATTTCCGTATAAGCGATAGCGGGTCACCGCTAAGTGTCGACACCAGATATTGAAATTTCTCCACATCGGTAAGAGAATGACAGTTATGGATCAGTGAATTAAAAGAATCAATAAATTCGGGCCATTGTTTTATATTACCTGAAAACGTAGGTAACGAAATTTTAGGTAACTTGATGTGAGACTTTAATGGTGTAGACTCAGCCTTATGATTTCTATTTACTTCTGATTCCGCCTTTTGTAAACATCGATATTGACATAACACGAAAATATGTGTCATCAAAACGAGTACGAATATCATCATCAATACATTTTTCCTCATCACTGGCTGAGTTAGATGAATCCAGTAATTCAAGTATTGAGAAGTGTGCAAGTTCGAAATCAGACCTAATGTTTGATAATTGATCACAATATGAAAAGAAAAGATCGCATTGATTAACGTTCGATTCGGCAACAATACCGACCTCTAATGCCTTTAACATACGGTTCAAAGCTATAGTACGCTTTCGACGTAATGACGGTAAGTCTTGAATAGTGTATGTTTCAGAAGTATTTTTCGATTTAGATTTAGAATGACTAAGCTTCCGAGTAGCACGCTTCGGATTAAAAGACATGATAACAAGTTATTGTACTTAAAAGGTATAACACGACTACTTACGATTCCACTTCACGTGATTGCGGTGAAATGAACCAAATAGGTATATCAAACGAGTAAAAAAAATATGTGTTGTTTACGAATAAAAACGATTGATTGGAGTGTGAAAGCGTATGATTTCGTTAATAACGAATAAAACTAGCGTACTTCTTATCACAGCCGACTATGTATACACAAAGCACCGAATTGAATTTTATAGCTTGCTAGTGTATGATCTGTAATAATAAATAGATATGAGTACTGAAAGTAAAATATAACAGCCGAATATAATATACCCTTAAACGGAATTGAATAGGATTGTATAGGTATGATCTGTTATTATTACTCAACGGATTCACGAGTGCACGACTTAAAGCTGCAAATCGACAATATTAAATGATTGTTTACAATGATCAACTTGAAGTTGCCGAGTAATACGGGTTACGCTTAAAATGACAGTAATGAACGAACTGGAATGAATAGTGATTACAAATGTCACTGTCAATTGTGAACGATGGAACCATACAAGTTGGAACGAATGAGATTGATCTGTGAGTGAGCAATTGAACTGTTTTTTGTGAACTTCCGTTATGTGGAGTGAAAAACGAATGAATTCAAACGCACACATAAAACAGACGAAATGCGAAATAATTACAACTGAGCAATGGAATACGACGTGTACCTACTTACTTACTTCTACCTACCTGACCGGTCACGAAATAAAATGTATCTGCGTAATTGGAAAAAATATTGTTTGAAACGTATTGTATTTTGAATTTACGACTTAGAAAAGCTACGAATGACTATTTGTTACATTAATTGACTATGCGTTTTAGGTACTATTTTAAGCGAAAAAACGTGAAAATACCAGCTACATTTATAGGGCGAATTTTACAATTAAGATCATGAGCCACCCATTCCCGGGTTTCGGCACCATGTAGACGTGTGCACAATTGCCTTGCCGGAACGGGCTGATTATGACACTCTGGGTCAGAGCCTTAGATGGACTCTGCCAACAGTTAAGAACGATTCGCGGTTCACTCGCCACCACCGAATAACGAAGCACTTACCAGTGGGAGGAGGCTTTTCCACGTACGAGTGGAATAGGATGGCTGATGATGCTTGTTCGTAGCTGGTGAAGGCGTGAAGATCAGGTGGCCACGCGATAGTCGTGGCGCCGATGTCAATATGGATAGATTGAAATTCTTATGCTCACTATAGGACACAAACACCGCGCACACACTTACACTTGTAGTTCACCGAAATAATGTTCGATTTTCAAAATATTAATGGATTTGCAGCTGACGAGTTTTTGTAGCAGCTCGCGGCGGAGACGCATCACACTCTCCTGGTAGCCAATCATAAATCGACTCCCGCCGATATGCCCTAAGATTGGGCCTCTGTTATTGGTTGAGCGAATGAATGAATCGTCCGCCACCAGCCTGTTGGCGGCACATTTCAAATTAGGAACGTTTACTTTACAGTTGAGATGTCAAACGTAGAGACACAGATAATAATTATTTATTAGATGTAGGTAAGTAAGGAGTATGAAGTAAAGAGGTCTAAAATATATATTTTTTGCACTTAAAAATAAATAAGTGATAAAAATAGGGAATGATTTTTTTCGTCATCTACCCCATCGTGTGGGGTATCGTTGAGTATGTCTTTTAAAATGATTTAGGGGTTTCTACAACATATTTTTAATTTATTGCTCTATTTACGAAATATTAAACTTTAAAGTGCGCGTCTCCCCCTCCTCCCTCTAAAAGGTTACCTGCTGGCTTAAAAAATCAAGATGACAGTGCATTTCATAAACTTTAAAGGAAAACTATAGCGGTTAAGATAACTGTATTAGCTTAGCACCAATATTGGTAGAACTTGGGTGTTGAATAATGTTGTACCAATTACAAAATCCTTACAAATTCTTTAAAGTCACTAAGATGAAGTAGATAATGGTACGGAACCCTTAGTGCGCGAGTGTGACTCGCACTTAGCCAGTTTTTACTAGAGCTATTGTACAAAAAGAAGAAACGTAGAACTAAATTATTCGTGGCTGTTTATTCTTGATTTCTTTGCCGACCTAGAAGGTGGATAAAAAAAAAATATTTTGGAGGGGGAAGAACGTATATCTGTCTCATGAGAAACTTAAAGTAGGTAGTAATTTTGAGAGGGAAAATTAAAAAAGGCTGACTGAATGTTCAACAATAAGCTATATTTAATTATGAAAATAAAAATAGACAATATCACAGAATCTTCCGAACTCTCACAGGTGAAACTCAAGATCTTCACACATTTCTGTATCTCTCTGAAAATCTTAAGTTGTGTTATATGTGTTTTCTTTATTGCAATATATGTTTTCTTATCCTGAAAAAATATACAACAATTTGGTAGATGCTTTGTATAGACAAAAATTAATCGACTGTTTTAAACTTGATTTAATTTCGTGAAAACTTGCAAAATAATTGCTTAAGCTATAAAAATATAATAATATTTAATGTAATTTTCAATACTGCAACCAATACATACACAATACATTCTACTTGGAAACAGTATATACTTTGCTGGTTTTTCATGCGAATAAAATAGTTCTATAACATTAGGAAGAAAGGAAAAAAGAATTATTAACTTGGTACATACATTAGGTAGATAAAATCCTACGCTAAAGTCGTAAGAAGAATTAAATACATAAAATTATTATGAAGTACTTAAATATGTGTAGGTAGGTAGGTTAGCAAATACTGTGTAGAAAGATATTATGTGTACTGATGCAATAAATACCTAAACTATTGGATTTGTGGATAGATTGAAAGTTTGATCAGTAATAATCTCTGCTCGTTAAGACAAAGTTCTCGCATAAAGAAAATGGGTAGTTACTGCCTAGGAAAATGAATATTCACATCTTAGAACCTAAGGCTGCAGGTGTAGCCTATATGATGGTTTTATTGCAATTTACGTACCTGCGTTATAATTTTACCTGTATTTACACAATGAAGTCACTTTATCAAAAATAATTTTAAAAAAGTCATCAGGCTTCTACGGAGAAATCAAGAAATCGGACTTCATAAGATTAATGTTCACATCACGTAGATATTTCTTCAATTTTGCATTCAAAAATCTCACATTAGTTAATTCGTTGTATTGTTAACATTTCACATTTCGTAAATGAATCTTAAAATTAACTTATGAAACAAGATTTAATCATAACAATTTTGAAAAAGCTACTCGATGGGTCACTTTTTTATGATAGCTTATCTGACATTTAAGGCGGGCAAACTGACACTAGATTGATTTCAGATGGAGTGTCATAGTACGAAATTGCATACAAAAACAAAGGTGACAGGATAAACGAACTTCCTCGATGTGGGCCTGCTAATTTTCGGGGTCATGGTACGAATTATATGAACTATCCTTGTTTAGCGATTGCATTGTTTCTAATGGTAAGGCTCCTGGTCTAGTTAGAACATCTTTAAACCGGCAAATACATTTTTTAATTAGCAACACTGTAACTTATTCACTTAATGGTCTATCCTTCATTCCCCGACGTTATGAAATAAGATACAACCAAATTTAAATATTGGATTTATTCAGCTAATTGACACAATGACATTTGATTTCTTTATAAAAGGTTCTGATATCATAGACACCACACTATACAAGCAAATTGTATTGCTCAAAATACACTATTAGATGCAAGTTTAGGCACAAAATAGTGTGTACATTTAGCATTTGCGAAAAACGTCTGTCAATTTGTCACTTTTGACTTGAATGTGAAAGATTTGAAAAGTTTTTGCAGACAATAATAATAACTAAAATAATGTAATTATTACATTAGAGAATCGTGGAGGGTATTGGAGCCGAGAAGAAAAGGTTAAATCAAACTTTGTGCAATAGAAATAGCTTACTTTCGCACCAATTATGAGTCAAATGTGAGAATAATTTTCAGAGACGAGAATGTTACGAAGATTCACAAAGATCATTGCAAGGCTAAAATTACAAATAATCTATGTGTTAAACACCTATTTTATTTTTTGTTATTCCCTCTATTATATTTCAGGACCCAACAAATGTGTTACTTTTATAATTTTAAACATGCAGCTCAGGAAACAAACATTATAAGAAGAAGACGAATTGAAATGGAAATACCTAACAAAGAATGGGCGTATTCACCAGGAGCGACGCCATAACAAAAGAATCAGACGTTATACAATACTTAAAAAAGTTTTTGTTTTATTTATATATCAAGTACAAAAGGAATAAAAAATAAATCCTGTTTAGGGTACAATTACCTTACATTAAAAATGTTGATTTGTAAATTGCGTATTAGATTGTAGATATCATTTGGTTGCGTTGACATATCTGACTAATAAGTAATTATATTTCTTCACGCATGTCGAATGTTATGATCTGGAGGTCCCCACTATCATTATCCACCGATTTTTTCTTAAGAATTCATCCAAGTTTGTAAAACGATCAGCTTTTAAACGTTTTATAGGACCGTTTTATACATCTGTATCTACAGATACGTTTAAAGATCTCTTTAAAATCTTATATTATAAACAATTATAAATATCTCTATTAAATCAGTATTTTGAAGTTTTAAATGTTATGACAATAAACTTCAAAATTTTTCAAACTAGGCTTAAACCCGCGTCGCGAGGAGTTTCAATTTGAACTAGACGTAAGCCCGATCTAACAGTAGGCCCCTGCTAAACTACATTTTGGAATACACATTTTTTTAGACGCGTGTTGAACTCCGGTTTATTTTTTTGTAATAACACCGTATTAGTTTAGCAGTTATATTGGTAGAACTTGGGTGATGGATAATTTTGTACTAATTGCAAAATTCTTACAAATTCTTAAAAGTCACTAAGATGAAGGAGATAATGGTACGGAACCCTTCGTGCGCGAGTCCGACTCGCACTTGGCCGATTTTTACTAGAGCTATTGTTCAAAGAAAAGTAGAACTAAATTAGACGTGGCTGTTTATTCTTGATTTCTTTGCCGACCCAAAAGGTGTATGAAAAATATATATTAAGGAGGGAGAAGATCGTTTATCTATCTCATGTGAAACGTATAGTAGTAATTTTGAGAGGGGAAAAAAAGACTGACTGAATGTCCAACAAAACGCTATATTTACTATTATGAAAATGAAAATAGACAATATCACAGAATCGTCCGAACTCTCACAGGCGAAACTCAAGATCTTTCTGTACCTATCTCTCTGGAAAATCTTTAGTTGTGTTATAGATGGATAGATAGATAACTCTTTATTGCACACCATAACAGAAAATACAGTAAGTACAGCGATTTACACAGAAAAATGTACAATGTAGGCGGTCTTATCGCTATGAGCGATCTCTTCCAGACAACCTTTAGGTAAAGGAATATACTTATTCACAGGAAGGGAGCTAGTTTGGTGCAAAATCATAGAATAGTTATATGTGTTTTCTTTAGGGCAATATGTTTTCTTATTCTGAAAAAATATTTAACAATTTGTAAGATGCTTTGTTAATTTACCTACCTACTGATTACCTAGCAAAAACTAGTAGTAGGTAGATGCTTCTTGTTTATTTTTTAGCCTTCCTCTAATAAAACCTTTCTTGACATAGGTATTCAATGTAGGTAAGTAATTTTCAATAGTGCAGCCAATACATACAATACATTCTACTTAGAAAAAGTATATACTTTGCTGGTTTTTC
The DNA here is from genome assembly GCA_949316185.1 of Pyrausta nigrata. Classification (NCBI taxonomy): domain Eukaryota; kingdom Metazoa; phylum Arthropoda; class Insecta; order Lepidoptera; family Crambidae; genus Pyrausta; species Pyrausta nigrata. The sequence continues at coordinate 6,150,052 of OX438943.1, forward strand.
ATGCGAATAAAATAGTTCTATAGTATTATGAAGAAAGGAAAAAAGAATTTACTAACTAGGTACATACATTTGGTGGATAAAATCTTACATTAAAGTCGATACATAAAAAAACATTATGAAGTACCTAAATATGTGTACATAGGTAGGTTAGCTAAGTCTAGATATTTGTGCTGATGCAATAAAATAATAAACGATTAAATTTGTGGATAGATTGAAAGTTAGATCAGTAATAATTTCTGCTGGTTGGGACAAAGTTCTCGCATAAAGAAAATGGGTAGTTACTGCCTAGGTATATGAATGAATATTCACATCATGAACCCTAAGCTGCAGGTGAAGCCTATACGATGTTTTTTTGCAATTAATTTACGCACCCGAGTTATAATTTTACCTGTAATTACACAATGAAGTCACTTTATCAAAATGATTTTAAAATAGTCATCAGGCTTCTACGGAGAAACCAAGAAATCGGACTTAATTAGATTAATGTTCACATCTCGTAGATATTTCTTCAATTTCGCATCTTTAATTCGTTGGATAACATATTTCGTTAATGGATCCTAAAATTAAATTATGAAAGATTTAATCATAACAATTTTGGAAAAGCTACTCGATGAGTAACTTTTTTATGATAGCTTATCTGTCATTTAAAGCGGGCAATCTGACACTAGATTGTTTTCAGATGGAGTGTCATAGTACGAAATTGCATACAAGAGAAAGGGTGACAGGATTAACGAACTTCCTCACTGCGAGTCTGCTAATATTCAGGGTCATGGTACGAAATAAGGGAACTATCATGGTTTAGCGATTGCATTGTTTCTGTAAGGCTGCAGATTTTAATGAGGGACATTTTAATGACAGCCCGAAATTTAAGTTTTATTTTATGTTAATAGATGGCGCTATTTATCTAAGTTATATAAAGATTGCTTTGAAAACAAACACAAATTATTGTAATATTTTAAGTACATACATGTAATGGAAGTACTTACGTTAAAAAATAACGAGTTTCAAAATGCAATGGGGCCGGCAACTGTCAAATTGGCGCTAGTAGCTTAAAGACCTATAACCAATCTACTTCTTCTTCTTTTGTTTATGGCGACATATTAGTGCATAGCTAAGCTACAATATGGGCCGCCGCCACTAAATTCCGCCAATGACACGTGAGTAGCATTTACACGGATGAAATAATTTTTAAAAAATCGAGTAAAAAAAAACCGAGGTCTAAGCAGACTTATCTATGTATAAGAAAAACAGACAACAATGACAATGATTAGACAAAACATAAAGCGATATGAACAATTATTTACAGAATGTATTATATAAACATATAGTACAAGGTAAAAGTAAATAAAATAAAGGAGTGAAAGTAGCAAGAGAGGGTAGGATGAAAAAAGTTTTTAAAGGTTAATTTTGTTAATGTTAATAAACTTTGACAGAGATTTCAGAACGGGGGTATTAATAGAATTTAAGATGCATTTGATGTTAGAAGGGCGGGGGAATTTTTTAGGGAGGTAATCAAATAGAGAAGTACCGATTGATGGGCAGTTGAAAAATATATGATCGGTAGTTCCTTCATCGAGGCCACATTCACAAACGGAGCTGTCTTTTATCCGCAACTTCGCTAGGTGAACAGGGGTGCATGCATGTCCTATTCGAAGCCGACAAATAGTGGAAACGATATTTTTTGGCAAGTTAGGGTGCTTAAAAAACCAAGGTCTAGCTGGGATGAATTGTTGAACATCTGCATAGTACCTACCTGCACTTTGTTTTGAGTTGTCCCAATGTGTGTTCCACGATTTGATCAAGTGTGTACGAGGAAGGGTGGAAACATCGTGTGAGAAAAGTGTGTTGTGATCGGAGGCTCCTATAATATAACCAATCTAAATTTGTAAGAAATCAGTGAATTTAAACCATCCATACTAATGTTATGTATAATGGTATAGGTTTATTTTTATATGAGTAAGTAGATCCACGGTCAATTTAATACATAAGATACAAAATAATACAAATGAATATCAAATAATATACAAATATTAAAACTAATACAATAACCTAAAACTTAACTAAAAGTAATGTAAAAATATATATATATTTACAAAATATAAAAAGCATCAGCCCCAGCAGTGCCGAAAGGAATGGTGCCCAAAAGGCTGGCAGCATTGCCCCTCTGGATAGCAATACTGATTCTTTGCCCAAGGTAGCTGCCAGCCTTTTGATCACCAGTAGAATCAGTTAGCCTTTTGCAGAGATCTTTGTAAAAACTAAGGGCACAGGGACCCCAAGAGCCCATGGTCTCTACGCCAAAAGGCACAAATATGTAGCTATCATTGAGGGCTGCATATTTGCGCCTTTTTAAGCATTCTGCAGAGCCTGCCGCCGCGCCAGCAGCGGAAGAAGTACCACTTACATGGGACGGCGCGAGCGTATCCACGCATGTGGCATCCCATACAAGGGAAAGTCCCCGCTTCCAGGGAATGAGCGTCATGCCGTCAGGTCTCTTGCCGTCATCACGAAAAATGCCAGGTGGCTCTAGCACAGCCAGCACATTGGAGGCGACAAGAGCTCTGCGGATGACGTCATTGATGCTCGCGTGGCGGGAGACCCTGCCAGCGCTAAATAGGCAAGAGAGACCATGATGCCCCAATTCATTTACAAGATCTCCGCATCGGCAGCGATGGGGCTGATTTGTGTTGGCGCCAATTCTTAAACTCACAGCAATGGAAAGAGTAACCCTATCGAAGAGAGTCCCAATATTAGCTGCAGGTCGTGCCTGTAACCAATAGCCAGCCTCTATCCGAAAAGCTGCCAGCAAGCGAGCACGCTCTGCTGCGTTCTCAGAGTGAGCCAAAAGCTCCCTCTGAACACTCAAGCTGAGAGGCTCATCCCACATCCGTTGGGAGGATGGTACGAAGGGAGGTCTGTCCCAGGGCACGCCATTGACCATGCACTTTTCGCCTCCGCTAGATACGCCAACTCCACTGCTCCTAATGAAGGACGCAGAATGTCAATAAAGAGGTTGGACGTAGCATGAGCGGAAGAAAGAAATGCTGGTAGAGCGATACTGGACACCTTTCTCGTACCAAGACCACCAAAACGGATGGGGAGAGTGGCTTGAGTCCATGACTGGCCCGAAAATTTTATATTTAGAATTTTGCCTAAAGTTACCTGCAAAAGGTTGTCTATATTGTCTAGTAAATTTGGAAAGAGCCAAAAATGAGTAGAACGTAAGAAATAAGTAAACTTGGGTGCAAAAGTACAAAATCTAATGATAAAGAAAGCCATGTGGGGATTCATTTGGAAGAGTTTTTCAGATGACTGTTCAAATTTAGTAATTTGTTCTTGTATGAAAAAAGAAAAAGCTTCCTCAAAAATTGGGGCACCAAGGAGACGTAGGGATGATTTGTTTTCAATTTTGATGTTGGGTGCAAGGGTAGAAAAATCTAAAATTAAATTTTGTTTCTCAAGATGAGAGAATTTCGAATCTGGAATAAAAAGCTCACACTTAGAAAAATTTAGATTAAGGCCAATATCTTTGAATTTCAAAATAAGCTGTTCTAAATCAGAGAGAACAGTTGACACATCACCACCAATGGTACCATCATCTAAATACCAAATATTTAATTTAGAAGTAAGAGAGGAAATAATGGGATGAATAACTAAACTAAAAATAGCGGGCCCAAGGGGATCGCCTTGCTGGCAGCCAACCGATGAAGAGAGGAGCTTGTTTTTGTAAAGAAGCTTTGATGGCTGAGAGTAGCATTGCCATAAATATTTATATATATCTGGAACTCTATTAAGGATCTGTGATAACATTGCTCCTCTATCCACCGAGTTGAAAGTTATACTAATATTATAAATGCGAAAGTGTGTCTGTCTGTCTGTATGTCTGTTAGCTCTTCAAGCTTAAACCACTGAACCAATTGAAATGAAAATTGGTATGGTGACAGATCCAGACCCTGGAAAGGACATAGGGTACATTTTGTCGTGATATAAAAAACATTAAGGGAGTGAAATGGGGGATGAAAGTTTATATGGAAAATCCAACTCTTGCGAGCGAAGTCGCGGGGAACCACTAGTTATTGAATAAATGCTTAGATATTGTGTATCAAATTGTAAAGAAACTGAAGGTCACAAGTTTTCTCGAGATGAGAAACTTAAAAATAATACGTAAATTATACCACCTGCATTACACAACCTATAATGTTGGTAAGTTAATTTTTTGCATTTTAATACACCTTTAGGAGAACTGACTGCCCAAATTTTAAGTTATTGTAATACAAAATCTACCATATACTACATCCAAATTCTACCTTATGGTGAAGGCTGCTGCAGACTGGAATCGATGGAGGCAAATCATCCGTTTGAGAGGCTCGAGTGACCACAATTATGCCCTCTACACAATCGTGCATGTCTATACCTGCCCATCATGGGCCATTGTAAAGACGAGCCTTTAAGTAAGCCGAATATAACCCTCCCATTTTTGTTTGCTGGCACTGAGTGCGTGCATTTACCTCTGTAAGTTACGTTGCTTAGTCCAAAGATTGGCATCTACGTAAATAAATAAAATATTCCCATCAACTACGTGGTTTTCCCAAGGTCAAGGCTATTTGCTACTCAATAATGCGGCTTGGCAAGTTTTTACATTTTTGTTTGATTGACCTGTACTAAAATGAATCAATTCCTTAACTTGGACACTTAAAACTTGCCAACCGCATTATTGAGTAGCAAATACAAGAGCTTTGGTAAAAGAGGCTTTATAAGAACTTGGTTTCGTGATAGATCTCACTTCTTTTATCAGCGAAACCGTTAAGTAGTTGGCGTTTATTCACATTTATGTTTTGGGTGGGATTCATTTAATGAGTATTATGAAGTGACGTCAGTGTATCTCATATTTCAAACAAGATTCAGGCGTACAATTTTCGATGGTTGCCTTTGATTTCTTTGATATTCCATTATCAGATCCTGACTTGATGACCATGGGATCACACGGGCAGTATATAAATATATACCCTTTCAGACAAAAAAACATTTGTTTAAAACCGTCTAGGCGTTTTCAGATAAACAGGAAAGAAACAGAAAAATCAGAAAAACACAATTGTAGTAGTCCCTTCAAAACGGTATAGGTTACAAATAGCCTTGACCTTAGGAAAACCACGTAGTTAATGCGAATAGTTTATTTATTTACTTAGATGCCAATCTGTGGACTAAGCAACGTAACTTACAGAGATAAACGCACGCACTCAGTGCCAGCAAACAAAAATGGGAGGGTTAGATTCGGCTTACTTAAAGGCTTGTCTTCACAGTGGCCCATGAGGGGCAAGTATAGACATGCACGATTGTGTAGAGAGCATAAATGTATGTGATGGGATCATCAATGGAATGACGGCCCATGATTGCGTGCGTCCACACCATCGCCGAATACTCAGTACGTAGTTGTCTCGGGTACAGTATAAACATATTATTTCTGTCGATCTATATAACTAATGGTTGCGTAGATGATTTTTCTAGACTGTTGTATTTTTGTAAAAAATTTTTTTAACCATTTTCAGCGATAGAAGAAGCATACTTTATAAAAATCTTAATCAAAGTCAGTTCAGCCAAACGCGAGATAATCGCGGACAAACATACGGGTCATACTGAGAACCTATTTTTTTTGAAGTTGGTCGAAAAAGTAGCATGCATTTAAAATATTTGATAGACAGTCAATAAATGAATGTTCACGATTGTGTGGACAGTAGCCCGATCATGGCGGCGATAATGGACGATCATTGGATGAGCCATCATGGGCCACTGTGATGAGGAGTAAGATGTCTCAACACAGTGAAAGTATCTATGATAAAAGTTTCCGAATTGCACACAGCAATTGGAATACAAACACAATGTATGGGAACACTTTATCAATCTGAAGAAGCCAGGTCGAAGTGACACTTAACGCCATCTATTAACATAACTTGAAAACTGCAGCGACCGTCACATCTGGTGATCCGGAGAAACTAAGTCGACGCTCAAGGTAAGTCACATGCAGCGCCATCTCGTAGTGGTCTTAGAAACTAAAAAGTTAATAAAGGTTTACTACACAATGAAATTAAGGACGTCTTCCATCTTTTAAAGTTGGTTAAAACAAAAATGTATTAATACAGACACAGATTTTTATGTTACACTGAATGGTAATTTTAAGTACAATATTTACCCATTTAAGTCCTTACAAGTACGAAGAAAGTTTCTCATTAATACTTCAAAATCACATCACAATATTGTGCAAGGTCATTAGCATTTATCATTCAGCTGTTCTATACCATGGTCCCGTTTAATTATATTAGCTCCTCGTTCAGCAATCATTATGACGGGACCGTTTGTATTACCACTAACATGAGACATCATTACACTAGCATCTATCACACGCAATTTTTCTACACCGTTTACTTTCAACCTACTATTTACTACAGACTTCTGTCTGTCTGTGCCCATTCTAGCCGTTCCTACTGGATGATACACTGTTATTACCATATTAATCGCAATACATCCCCAATATTCTTCACTATCCAATTCAAAATCATCACATTCTGGCCAGCTTACTCTACCTAGACGCGCATTGATAGATCTAAAATATTTTGTATGAACAATTTTAGTTAACATTTTAATACCTTCGACAGTTGCTTTCAAATCCCTAGCATCGTTCAAATAGTTTGCATAAATCAAAGGATAGTCTTTTGGATCCGAAGAATTCAGAGAAATATGCCCCATTGAATAAGGGTGAAGTAAGTTAAATAGAAACAAGTAGAGAGAACTATTCTTATTTTGATTTATCAGTGATTCTCTAACTAGGTTCTTATATCGTGGTACTGTAGTCAAATATGTCTGTAGTCGGGGAGAGTTTTTGCCATATATTTGTATGTGGTTCTGAAACTCTGGGTACAAAGCGCCACTTTGTCTAGCATAAAACGCTATTATGTCTGGAAGACTGCCTTGAGCTAAAGGTCCAGTTTTATTAAATAAATATTGAATTGCGCCAAAAAAAATTTCTGCTTCTGTTGGCTCTTCAGGTTCATCACCAAATATTGTAACTGGGATTATAAGATGATCTTGAAGGTACTTTCCTACGGCTGGCAAATCCACTACACATTTAATGTTCTTCGATTCTAAATGCTCTTTTTGGCCGATCCCAGACAGCATGAGCAAATGTGGGGTGTTAATCGAACCAGCAGATAAAATTACTTCTTTGGATGAAAGCACATTTATCTTTTTTCCTTTATATTCAACTACTACTCCATTCGCTTGCTTTCTGTTTTCATCAATAATTATTTTCGTAACCAAAGCATTTGTAATGACATGCAAATTTTCTCTGTTTCTCGATGGTTTAAGATAAACTTCATTAGTACTTCCTCGATGTCCATTAAATGCAGTCGCTCTAAATATACCTGATCCCATTACATTAGCGTAGTTTAAATCTCTGACAGACTTAATACCCAACTCGTTCCAGGATTCTAGAACTTTTAGCGTTAAAGGCCTGCGTGTGTTATTAAAAGTGTTTATAACTAATGGTCCTGTATTTCCATAGAAATTTCTGATGCCCTGATCACTTGCTAGCTTTTGATCTTGTAAACTTTCTGCTTTTTCAAAGCAGTTTCTAACAACGTCTGGGCTCCAATCCCTATTGCCCGCAGCGTACCACCTTTGGTAGTCAAAAGAGTTGCCCCTGATGTATATCATGGCGTTCATGCTACTTGAGCCACCTAACATTTTTCCTCGAGGCCAGTATACGGTGTTATTAACATTGGCCCTATTAGTGACACCGTCGTTTTGTGTGTAGTATTGCCAATCATATTTACTACCATAAAGGCCGCCATTTAAAGAAGGAATCTGAAAAAAAAAACAAAAAATATTTTGTTTAAGAAATATTATTGATTTCGTATTATCTAAACTGATATTAAAAAGAGTAAAGATTTGATTGTTTGTTTGTATGTATTAAATAGGCTCCGAAACTACGGAACTGATAACCAATAAAATTTGGTACAGACATAGTTTGAGACCTCGGGAAGAACATAGGCTACTTTTTGTCGCGATATAAAATCTCGCGATATTAGGAGGGGGAAATGGGGGATGAAAGTGTGTATAGTAAATCCGACATTTGGCGTGGAGAGAGTTCCAGAGCCTTATGGCACAAATGGTGAAAGAATTAGAGACGTAAGCGGTCTTGTTGTAAATGTTTTTCTTACATCACTTTCCACAGGTGGACTTGATCCAGCTTCTATAAGAAGTATATTCCATTTTTTAACTTCACTTAGCCGATTAGCTAAAACGCAACCAGCTGAACCACCTCCGACAATAATGAAGTCATATTTTGCTCCATCTGTGTTAACAAATAAATATTCGGTTTTTACTTGCATTTTACTACTAAGTAATTAATTGTGATCAGAAAAAAGAATTGGTCTTCGAATTTACGCTCGAACTAACCTTCAACGTTATCATCGGGTAGTGGGTTATTATTCAGCAGACATTGAGCCGCAGCGAAAAAATTGAGAGCTCCTACGAAAGTGGCAGGCGCACTGCCAGTTGTAGACGAAATGCATGAAGCATTGTAATCACTAAGAAAAAAAAACTATTAAACCAGAAACACTTAATCTAGCCTGCTAATGATGCGAACTGAAACTGTCCTAGCTATTTTGTGTATGTCCCTAGCTGTTATTGAATGACCTCTTCATGCCATGAGTAAATAGGTTTTACTAGGCAAATAATGAACGACCCTAAACTGTGCCTACAACTAACTTCAATTAGATGCGATTATTGTTAAATGTCAAGACCACTAGGGGGTCCCTAGTGGTAAAGCCTTGGCTTTACACGGGTGCAATTTAAATATCAAATAAAGCCCATGTCACAAATAAATGATGTAGCTATCTAATGTTCAAATATTTTCAAAATCACCCTGTATTTAAGTTTATTCGTAACAAACATATTTTTTTACAATACTTATTAGTCCTGGTAATAAAGAGTACTTTTTAAAAAAAGGCGACACTTACCACATATTACTATTGTAATCAGCTCAGACCTCACTCTTCAGTCACTGTCAAGCACTTTCCACGAAAACGATTAGCCAACAACTGAAGCCTATTTTTTTAAAACCTTTTTCCATGTCCACACAGCTGTCAACATATCAAATACAACATGAATTTAAAACAATAAAATATACCAAAAGTAAACCCGATACATAAAATTGAACTTATCTGTTCACAAGAAAATTTAGGTGTAATGTACTTGACATTTAAGGTACCTATACATATACTAAATTGGTATTTAATGGGCTTGATAAATACAATAATTACTATGCATTTTAGCAAGAAGACGATAACCAGTAGGTGGGAAATCTATACATATAATAAAACAGTAAAACTAATGCGTCTGTACATTGAATATTTTTACCAAAAACTAATTGAGGGTGATGTTAAAACAGTATTAGAATAGGAAGCTACAACTTTTTTTTTGTTTGTTTGTCTGTTTATCTGTTTGTACACGCTAATCTCCGGAACTACTAAACGGATTTGAATGAAACTTTTTTTTATTGTGTAGCTATTGAGTCTGGGCGAATACTAGGCTATAACTTATTTCGAAGATCGGAGTACCTGACGTGGAACCTTAGCAGTACACTTAAACTAAGAGAGATATGAAAGCAGCGCGTTAAGAAAAGTTATTTGGCGTGATAAGCATTTTCTATTGACGTACACAAATTAAAAGTCTGGAGCAACTGATATGGGACCCTAGCAGCTCAGCTCAGCTGTAAGATATATGAATAGAGCGCCTTAGGGAACATTGTTCAGCGTGATGAGCATTTTCTATTGACGTACACAAATTGAAGGTCTAGAGCAACTGATATAGAACCCTAGCAGCTCAGCTCAACTATAAAAGATATGAATAGAGCGCCTTAGGGAACATTGTTCAGCGTGATGAGCACTTTCTGTTTACACAAATTGAACGCCTGGAGCAATTGATATGCTAAATTACTTTAGATTGATTTTCAAACTCCCAAGGTAATCCTACTATCTCCAAGTTACGATCTGGTGACGGAAACCTGGAGAAGTCGAGAGAATCCTTCAGATATAGGCATGTATGCCATATATGCTACATAATTAATTTAGATACTTAAGCATTTACATTCAGTAGTCATAATTTTATGGTGCTGACCTTAACGCTAAGTTGTATGTGAATACTTTCACCGCAGACAGTTCGTGGAAATTTTGTTGAATTACTGTATTATTAATGAAAGATCAAAGTCAATTGGCACTATTTTTTATAATACTTATCACTTACTAACGGAAATTGAACTATAAGAATTGTCTTACTTACTTTACAATATATGAGTAATAATAACTTTACGATAGTAGTAACTTATAAATCGACCTTTGAGTAGGCTAGGGACACAATAGATAGATGCTAAACCACATTCATCTATTGCGGTAGAGAGGTTTGAGTCTGACTTTTTTGTGAACACTAAAACCTAAAGTTACCTATTTTTTACAAAAGAATATAACTGCCTTCAATGAAGTAAACTAAAAAGTAAAAAAAAATCCTTTACACTTTTACTAAGAAAGATATACGACAAAATTTTGTTTTGGAGTCGGTGTCACTGCCAAGCGAAATTTTCTTACCAGAGGAGGATGGCGAGGTGATAGTAACCTAAGTATAATCCCAATAACATTGATGAAAGCAACGCAGCATTACAGCGTTAAGAAGCAGAAGCGTTGAAAATTTCGACAGGCTCTGCCAACGCCAGGGTGGCCGAGAGGTTAGGCAATCGCCCGGTATGCGAGGAACGCGGGTTCGATTACCGCCTCTGGTGGTCGTTTTTTTTCAAGTGCAATAATATATTTAGATTGCATAGTGAATGCTTATCACTTAAAAACAATAATTATCTTATTTGCAAGCTTCATTTTTCGATTGTTAAATACTTGCAATAGTATTTCTTTCGAGTGTTGAGGGAATAATCCCAATAACATTGATGAAAGCAACGCGGCATTACAGCGTTAAGAAGCACTTGAAAATTTCGACAGAATCTGCCAACGCCAGGGTGACCGAGAGGTTAGGCAATCGCCCGGTATGCGAGGAACGCGGGTTCGATTCCCGCCTCTGGTGGTCGTTTTTTTCAAGTGCAATAATATATTTAGATTGCATAGTGAATGCTTATCACTTAAAAACAATAATTATCTATCTAAAAAGATTGCCTACTGACCTTGATTTTTCATTTCTCTCTTCTCCTTACGACATGGTAGACTAAGTAATTGCATAGATTATATAATAGTTACTACATAACAGATAAATCACTCCAAGGAAAATCGTTCATGCCTACTCTTATAATAGCCTACAATTTTTTGTCGCAGACCGCTGCGCCCGAAAGTGTGCCTTAAGTCTCGAACATTACGTTATTATTCCTCTGCAACTACGCGACCTTGGAGTAAAACTAATAAAGTCAGGGTTGCCTCTTAGAATACAAAGTTTTTTTATTGGTAGCCCTCGGTTTGAAAGACAAGAGTTCCAGCCAAAATTAGTAGTTGTTAAACACTTTCTTAGTCTTTATTTTAGCTACAGTTATTTTTATAGAGACACTACCTCTACGTTTTGAAAATACTTAGTTTTATTGCGAAGGTACGAGTATCTAGTAAGTTAATCAGGTTACCTAGTTATGAACAGTCGGAAGTACGTCAAGGTATAGCTACATTTGAACTACAGAAACAGCTATATATAAGGCCACACGTCAAACTACTCCACTTTGACCTTAAAACCACCTCTATTTCCTAAAATTATTATTAGTATTAAAAGATTTTGTCGTAGTTCAAAAGAGTAACTTGACGTGCTGCTGACTGTACAGGATCTTAAAACCGTTTTTTAACCTAATTTGTTATACATAACGATTACATTGGATTTTGACGAATGCCAAAATATAACAATTATACACCAAGAAAGTGAAAAACAAATAAAAAATGTAATATTTACATACCTATTTCATAAAAACTATTTTGTCACTTGAAGCAAATGTCCAAGTTATATCAAACAGCTATAGGTAATACCATTTAATAACTATAGTGAGAAAAAAAGTAGATTTCTTGTGGCGTACTTACTTCTTAGATTTTGATCTACTTAAAACCATAAACTGCACGTAAATTAATAGGTACATCTTTCTTTTTTGTTAGCAAGTTTTTACAAAATTAAATTAAATTCCAAAGTGCAAACATTCGAGACTCTGATAAGTCCAAAATTTTATTTACATCTGAGACTAATTCATGTGTTATATGCTTCTGGTTGCATTTGTACAGTAAATGACCTGATACGAGTATGTAAATCATATTACTTAATTAGTTCGCACAAAAACGAACCGACCATAACACAAATAGTTCAAATTTGCGTGCGCGCGCGCCCGACTGTTGCTGACAACCTACTGATTTTTGCACTGACGTCGGTGCACTCGAGAGTAGGCTATTAACGAGCGCAAGTACATCGAGTGAGAGATCCAGGCATCTCTCTTCTAATAGTAGTAATTACTAATAACCCAATTATTTTACTGATAATGTATAATTTAATTTAATTTGCCAAATTACAATGTTAGCCTGATAGCATGCTGTGTGTAAGCGCTCTTAGAGCTGCAACAAAATATAATGACTAATTTTGTGTTGTATTATAATGAAACGGTTTTATCTCTGTTGTTTGCAACAAATAAATTAAATAAATAAGAGATCATTATAACTGGATGGCGATGGGAGTTTAAAATATTTTGTATCATCGAGTCCACGCGTACTACGGCTAGTTCAAAAATATAAAAAACATAGGTACTTACTTAGAAAGTTTAGATAGTTTGTTATTTTTAACAATAAAACAGTGTTTGTTTTTACACAAATAAAAGCAAACAATGACTTGATGACCTGATGAATGATGATGATGATGAATGTTATTTTAACAATAACACTTATCTAAAAAATAAATAAACAATTATATTACTTAGTTTTATTATTTAATTTTAAGGAGTTCTTCATTCTTTTTTTGTAACTATTTTAGATTAGTCAATACACACATCATAATTTTGGCCACAATGGTGGAAATAGTTTAAACTGTTTATATTTTCTGGATACTTATAATTTCGTATGTTTGTTTCTTTTTTATTCATTTACATAAAATACAAAAACCGTTTTAAAATAGGGTGGTATCATTTAGTAACATCGATCGTTGAGTTGTCTAATACCATAGTCTCGTTTAATCAAGTTCGCTCCTCTTTCAGCAATCATGATGACTGGACCATTTATGTTCCCACTAATGTGAGATCTCATTACACTAGCGTCAATAATCCTAATTTTTTTAACAAAATGGACAATAAGTTTACTGTTTACTACAGACGTACTCCCATCATCGCCCATCCTTGCAGTTCCTACTGGGTGATATACTGTAACAACCATATTTATAGCTATACACCGCCAATATGCATCACTATCTAGTTTAAAACCATTACAAGCTGGCCAGTTCATTCGCCCTAAAAATGCATTAATTGATTTGAAATAACGAGTTTTTACAATTTTCGTCAGCATCCTAATCCCATCTACTGTTGCTTTTATATCTTTTTCATCACTAAAATAGTTTGCATAAATTAACGGATGGTCTTTGGGATTTGAACTATTTAAAATAACTTTCCCCATAGACCGAGGATGAAGTAAGTTGAAAAGAAATAAGAACAATGAATTGTTTCTGTTTTGACTTAAAACCGAATCCGCTACAATTTTTTTATACCGTACCACTGTACTCAAGTACGACTTTAGTTGCGATGAATTCTTTCCGAATATTTGAAGATGGTTCTGGAATTCTGGAAAAATTGCTCTTTTTTGTCGGGAATAAAAGGCTGTGATATCAGCAATACTATTTTGTGCCAGAAGGCCTGTTTGATTGAAGATATATTGAATAGCATAAAAATTTTCTTGTGCTTCAGACTGCTCTTTGGGACCATCACCGTAAATTGTAACAGGAATAATAATATGATCCTGAAGATACTTGCCGACTGCGGGTAGATCGACTAAACATCGAATATCTTTTGACTCTAAATGCTCTTTTGGTCCGATTCCCGACAGCATTAGTATCTGTGGTGTATTAATAGCACCAGCAGATAAAATCACTTCCGATGACGCAAACACGTTAAATTTTATTCCATTACGTTCAACTTCTACTCCACTAGCCTCCAGTGTGCTTTCATTAATCAGAACTTTGGTAACCAATGCATTTGTTATTACATGTAAATTATTTCTGTTTCTCGCAGGTTTTAAATATACATGATCTGTGCTTCCTCGTCGTCCATTAAATGCGGTCACTCTGTAAATACCAGATCCCATTACATTGTTGGAGTTTAAATCTTCTACGGTCTTAAAACCGATTTCATCCCATGACTGAAGCACTTTGAGCGTCACATCTCTATACGTACTGTTAAAAGTATTTATGACCAGTGGTCCATTACTTCCATAAAATCGCTTCAAATATGGTTTTTGTGTCAGTGACTGGTCTTGGAGACTTTCCGCTTTCTTGAAACATTCTTTCACAACACTTGGACTCCAATCTCTGTTTCCAGCACTATACCATCTCTGGTAGTCAAAGCTGCTACCTCTGAAGTACACCATGGCGTTAATGTTACTACATCCTCCTAACATCTTAGCTCGAGGCCAGTACACTGAATTGTTAATATTTGCTTGATTAGTAACACCATTGACTTGAGTGTAATATTGCCAATCATATTTGGTTCCGTAAACATTTTTGTCCATGTTAGGTATCTGAAATATTAATAATTATTTAATCACCTATTATTATTTAAAGCAAGCACACTGTAGCATATTATCTACACATTTTTTTTTACCGCGCTTTCTATTGGTGGGTTGGAGCCAGCTTCTATCAAAAGTATTTTCCATTTTTCCACTTCACTTAAACGATTGGCTAATACACTTCCTGCAGAACCGCCGCCGACTATGATAAAGTCGTATGTTGAACCATCTTAAAAAATATTTTACATTGATAAAATAAGGCAAATTTTGGGACAGTTAAAACTACAATACATAAGTACATAGCGGTTGTTATCCATCTAAGTATTAAATACGGTTACAGTAATAGTAGATTATTCACCAAGGGGGCAAAGTGATGTCTTACGTCACTGGTGTTATCTTGAATCTCGAGCGTAACGAAGGATTCGAGAGTTCAAAGTTTAGTTAAAAGTAGAAATCTGAGTGTACCGTGGGATTTAAGCTCGCCCAAGACGAAGACATCTTTATCCCCGAGGAGAATACTCTGCTTTTCACACATTCTAAGAGGCATTAAAAATAATGTACTACTAAAAGCTTATTTTACATATATTTTATACTTTAACTTTTCAGGCAGTTAATAATTATTATTGACAATACCAGCGGCTTTATATCTAATGGACTACAGTGACAAATAAATTTCGTCACTCGACAGTTTTACGAAAACATCGTTTGTAATTTCTTATAATACATAGGTCTTTTTTCTATATTTATATCTATTTTTAAAAGCGTGCCCTTTTTCTTCATTTCATTAGTGCTAAAACTCTTGAAGGGATAAATAAAATATATGCATGCATAGAATATTAAAATTACCAGTTTAGGTAACGTATATAGGGTTTTTCAATAAGAGCACTCGAACTTTAAAATGGAGCGAAACAAGTGATTTTGCCACAATGTATATTTTATTATAAAGAACATTTATGCCAATAAATATGGAATATAAAAACATTCGATAATTGATAACAATCCCCAAAAAAATTGCATGGTGAAATGTCACGAATAACTAAGTATTCTTTCCACAAAGTTCGAACGTCCCCATTAAATAACACTTTATCTAGTTAAATAGAGCTAGTATACCTTCTACATTATCGTCAGGCTTTGGTGCATTAGATAAAAGGCACTGAGTTGCAGCAAAAAAATTGATAGCGGCACCAAAAGTTTCTGGTGCTACTCCGGTGGTCGTTGAAAAACACGAGGTGTTGTATCCACTGAGAAGAAAACAAACGCAAAAATAGTTAATTGTGCCTAACTGTACCAAAGGATGCTACTTACACAGTCTTATGATTTTTTGGCAACGAAAACTGAATTTATTTTTGATGATCGCTGATATTGAAAAAAAAAATCTTTAGCATTTGTCGATTGCATAATGTTTATTGCATGCGAATAGATAAGTAATTTACCAACTCTCCGAAACATTAATTTTCTATAACTTAAACATTTTTAAATATTGTGTACATTGCCTTACTAATAATGATTTGCCTCTGCTATAACACTTCTTTAAAGACTTAGCCGTCTTTAAAGAATTAGGAATGTTTGTCTTCACTTGACGTAAAGTCCGTTTTTCATTGCTTGTCCAACATTGTAAGCAATCTTGATATTCCTTTTAACGAAATTATTCATTTAAAAATAAGATACACACAAAAATTACATCTTAATATGGTGGTTTATCGTTTAGATTTTTAGAGCTATTAGTAAATTTTTTTTCACCAGTTTTAAAAGTCATGAAAATATTGTTTACAATGTTTGACACACAAAAAAAAAACTGACTGTGATTTTCTTCACTTATATCTGCCATAGTAATAAGTAGGATAGTCCTTAACTAAGAAATATAAAATAAAACACTTACCAATACATAACTTATTTTTATTTACGGCAAAATGTAACTTATTCCGATTACCACAAAAAAAATACATTCGACTAAATTTTTAAATTGTATTTATAGAGTTTTATCAAGGTCGATATTTATCATCATTCTTTTTTTGAACATAAACAGTCTTCAAAAATTACCGCAAGGTTAACTTAAGAACACGGGTGATAAAGTAAATGGAGTAGAGTTTGAAAAGGTCGTTTAAAAATACGAAAGTGATAAGTTAATAGTAGCCCTTAGGTTCCGTATTATGATAATATTTAAAACAATATATTTAAAATAAAACAAGACATATTTTTTTAAATAACAGTTTTCTTAAAGCCGAGGGATGTCAGTAAGCGGCAAAAATGGTGCTGGGTGTTTGTGGGTATATTTGAGAATAGTTTTAAAGGTAAGATCAATATAAAATACATTTTTACAATCATTATAATTCAGTGCGTCGCTTTGCACAAAATTTAAACATGGCACAAATTTCAAGACACAATATTTTTCAAAGATTTCAACTTCATCATAAGAATTCACTCAATTAAAATTAACTTAGCTAAGTCCTTTAATAACTTATATTTTCCTGCGAAAATGTTTGCGGGATGAAAATTATTCTAACGCAAAGCAGTATGAAATCGTGGTAAGCCGACCATTATTCTTGCCTTTTAACAGCAAGTGTGTATTTATTGAAATTTTGCAGTGGTTCTGTAATAAAATTATAGCGTTTTATTACATTAATAAACTCGAGATATAATTCATCACTTCTTACTCACTGTACTTTGAAAAATAATAAATTTAAAAAACAAAATAAAAATTAACCGTTACTATTCTTGAAAATGTCTACAGGTTACGGTTTTTGTGTGAGATACAGACAGCCGTCTGTATCTCACACAAATCATGACTGGGATGTTGACAATTTGATAACTGAACCCTAAAACATCGCGCATAAGGTCAAACAATTTTGAATTCAGTTTGTTTGTTTGCGCTCGTAATAACAGTGGCTTAAATAGGATTTAAAAACCAAGTCGGTTTATTTAATGAACGGTTATATTTTGACAACGGAGAATGAAATGGACTTAATTTTTCAATTTCAACAATCATGTATGTTGGAATTTCTGAACACGGATTTGCATGCAATGATTTACCTATTTTTTAGGTCATCTTTGACGGTAGCTACCTTAGAATAGTTATTATAACTATCAGTCTTTTAAAAGGAAGTTCATATAGACTTACGACTGCACAAAAAAGTCCGTCAAAAATTTACAGCCAAAATACAACCCTAGTCTAACTAACTAACATCTCAAATCAAGAAAACTATGAGTCAGGACCGATTTCAGTTCCGTAGAAGCTCGGATATGACTGTGTTAGTGTCGAAACACTATGCCGAAGGTACGCGACCGTAGTTCGGCATGATTACGCCTGCCTATTACGTTAAGCCTAGTCAGAGGCCCTAGGGCGGCTTGATAACTTCTGACAGTAAGGTTTGTCACTTGCCTTACATACACCCCTCCACCAATCCGCACTGAGCCCGCGTGGTGAAGTATGGCTCGTTCCTCCTCATAGTTGAGGTGAGGCCTTTTCCCAGTAGTGGGATCTAATAGGCTGACTTATTACGCCTGCAATGCTATTTAAATTACTGACGGCACATTAGGTCAAAACATCGGGACGTAAAATCAGCTGTGGAAGTTCGGTCGCGTACCTTGGCCTGACCTACCTCCAAAATTTGGACTACTCTACCACAGAAAATCTCATGTTACCGTAAACGGCATCAAATACTGACATTAACTCACACACACACACACACACACAAACACACACACACATACACTTACACACACGCATACAAGTTATAGTTAGTGCTATTATTATTTTTGCTTAATTCTCCTTAGCTGAAGTGTTCCCTAAACACTACGATTTGGATTCCATTAAGAAAACAGTGAATTGGCTGCTTCTAGACAGACACGTCTTATCATCGGCCGCATGGTCGCTTACCATCAGGTGAGATTGCGGCCAAATGTCTGCCTATTAAATTTAAAAAATGTGCTTTGCTGTATTTTGTGTTAATATTTATATCTGATCACATCCAGAAAGGAGAGTACTGGTTCTGTCTCTCACAATCACATTTCTGTACCCTCAAAATTGTAACCTTGCCTACCTTTTGTATTTTGATTGTGAAGAAGAAATAAATAAAATATGATTTGATTTGATTTGGTGTGTCATATCGGCCGAATACGTAGGAACGTAAAATCAGCCACGGAACTTCGCCATAGTGCGTTTAGACTCTTAAACGTTACTCAAATAGTTCTAATGGTCGGTCACCTTGTCGGTCACATACCCATCATGGGGTGTCGCAATTTGCTGATCCCACCACCTTTTTGCTGATGACACAGTCGATCAATTTTTGTTGGCGAAATTAAATTGATTTGGTAATCACCGTTTACACTATCTACACTAGCAGCAATTAATAACTCATTAAAAACAATTAGTGTACAGATAGGATGAGCATTTTGCTACAGATATTGATACCAAAATAACTTTATATAATCGATTCTTCATTAATACGAAGCGATTTCGATTTGCATCCGGCAATGTAATTAATTTTTAATATGCCTAATATTTCAATATGCCTCGCCTAGATACCTTTTTGCTTATTCAACAAACTGCAGGGTTGTATTGCAACAGTAGAACAGTTTTTCTTGAAATAATATAAGATCCTTCCCCAATCCGTCTGATTCCTCTTAGTGGAGTCTGGAGTTAGGCTCAAACCACTTCATTGACCTCAACCTTGTCATGACGAAAGCAAGCATGGTGTCTTTCGAGCGATGTATGCATATGCCTACGTAAGATCTATCTAATTGATCTATCGTAAGTCATAAAAAGACATAAATGTAATTTATTTATGCATGTGTTACCCAGGGTGCACTTATAGGACCACTTACCTTTCTAATAAATAAATTGTTTTAACAATCACACTAATTAACTAGTCCCAAATAAATAATTAGCTTGTGAGATCTATGGTGACTAAATAGGATAAGCGTGCCTAGAGAATCACAAGAAGACAGTCTACGTATTCTCCTTATACAGGGTTAATTAAAATTAGCTGGACTCCTCTTGCAGGCAGCTTCTCCACAACAATCTCAACAAAATTTGTTCTATGACTTTTCAAAATTAATAGTTTTTAAAATTTTAGTTTTCCCATACAAAAATTATTTATTGACTCTAAACTTGCGTTACTCTACTTACGCACCTTGCGAAGACAAAATAATCGCCACGTGCAGCGGGACGCGGGGTGGCGGGGTGACGCAGCGGCGCGGCGACGCACATGTTAGTACTGAAACGTTGAGTTAATGCAGGAGGGGCGAGGTAGGGGCGCCTCGCCGTTATTATTTTAGGTACATCGTACAGAGTAGTAAATAACAGAGGGAACAAAAATTTTTTTGTTTTTCTTTTTTTTGTGTTATCTATCAAGATTTGTAAAAAGTCGTAGAACAAATTTTGTTGGGATTGATGTTGAGAGGCTGCCTGCAAGAGGTGTCCAGCTAATTACAATTAACCCTGTATACTCGTACTTTATACTCGTAGCAAAAACTTATACAGTAAGCGCCACATCAACCTACCCTGACTTGTAAAATTTCCGCAACCATATTTCAACCTTATATTAATCACATAGAGTTCGATATAATTTGAGATATTTTGACAGATTTGGGAAGGTTGATGCGAGGCCCACTGTAGTACACTAAGAGCGCGAACTTGAGATACATAATCTGAGACGCTAAAGAACATTTCACCTTCCTGAAATTAGTAAGCATAAATGTGTCTTATTTGCAGATAATGTTTCAGTTCCGTTTAGGAAAAATCCCAGGTTGATGAATCTGACATGAATAGTATAATAAAGACAAAATTATTACATGGCTAATATTTGACAGTACCTAACCACCTTACCAATAATGATTTTGACATTGCTGTAACACCTGGGGGCTAATTACGTAACTCTGTTGCTAACAATTCAGGATTGAAATCGCTTAAAAATGTCACATTTGACAACTTCAGTTACCCTGTTCAGCTGGCCATTCACGGTCAGTTCAAAAATGACTCGACTCACTAACATAAAAATAATCTAAAAACTGATTTTCATTCACTGCTGTCAGAACGTGGGCAATTCCCCACGCAGAGGGGACTTTTAGTTTTTTCAATTTAGTGGGTGGTCTACCCACTAAATGGTCGGGAAGGTCTAAAAACCGGTATAATATGGGCAATTGTGGAAAAAAATTATAACGTTAAGTTACTTTTTAGTACTTATGCCTATAGCCTAGATTTTAATTACCGATTTTAAAAACGACAAATTTTGGTCGTACCTCAGACTGTCTAATTAGTTTAAATGGCCGTGCATGGCCAACTTTAGCAACAAAACTTTGATTGAAATAATTTCATTCAAAGTTACATAATCCACTACCTGAAATGTTTGTGACCACTTTGTCAAGTCACCTATCTGTCATTAATTCCAAACCAGCCATCTCATATTTAATCAAGTGTTACTTATAGCAGTGGCAAATTTATCACAGTAAGGGGTTATATCTAAATAATTTGCTGCAAATCAACAGACTGAACTAAAACTTAATATTATTTATTCAAACTTTTTGCATACAGTTTATTGTACAAATGACGGACTTCATACTAAAAGCATTATCTACCAGTCAACCGCAAGCGGTGCAAGATATCGTACACTTTATTTTTAGTAATAAATATTATTAAAGAAGTTTACAACACAGATAGATGATAACTGGAAAATACCCGTTTTGTATTTTGATAGTGAAGATAAATATAAGAGATTTCCACATCACAATTCGCCACCAATGCTTACGAAATTGATGTATCATGTATCATCATCATGCTCTACCAACAGGAAACTACAGAGCATGGGTTATTAACCAATTTATTCTATTCCCGCAAACCGGAAACAGTTGGGTTGCTAGCAAATTTATCACGCAAATGACAGACCTATTGTTGTTTATTATACAAGAAAAAAGTGACAATAAATCACGGTGTATCTGCATTTGGGGGCTAATAATACACACTGTTGCAAAGGACGGGAGACAATTTATTCCTATAAATAAAGATGATCCAAAGGACGGCAGACAATTTTCAGAAATAATAAGAAACTGTCTGTATTTAAATAGTGACCAAATTACATTGAAATCAGTATAGAACTTCACTTATAGGGGTTCACTCACATGCCTTTCTTCCAGCTATAACTTGGCCAAGCCTTTTGATCTCGTGAGGGAAATGGCATACCCGCCAATTTATAGCAAAGAAATTTGGGGGTTTTGGGCAGTTTCTATTTCAAGCAATAAAAATAGAAAGTCTCAAAAGGAAAGCATATATAATAGGATAAGATAACATAGTTAAAAATAATAAAAATTTGAACAAAATGGTATTTTAAAGTGACTTGGAAAGGTTACTGAAACAAAGAAAATACATTTTATGAAGTTTTTGTATTTTACCTTTCTACCAATATATTCAAATATTCAAAAATAAACCAAATTACATGAGTTTTCAACAAAAAAAACAGTGCCTAATCTCTAAATGATTTTACACACTTGAAGAGTTCTTTACCAAAACAAAAATTGAAAATAAAATAAACCTAAATAAATTAATATTAAAAAATTAAAACAATATTTCTTTAAATACCTACCTCAGACGGATAATCCATGTCATGTGTGATGCAGCATGATTAAGGTTAAACCTATGTTGAAAAAATATTATGTTTCTATTAATTTAAGTAATTAATATTATTTTGAGTGTATTTTAGTTACTTTCTTAAAAAATTGCAATACCCAAAAGGGTCATTATGTAAAGCTCCATTGTATTTATAAGACCTGAATGTACTCATAATGGCAATAAACGCATTTGAATTTGAATTACCTCAACTACCCATAAAAGGGTTTCCGCCAAATTCCATAATTGTATCTCAAATTTTAAATAATTAGTTAGTAGTACAAACAATATCAAGTGTCAATATTTTCTGATTTGGTGGCTAACATGGTTATTTTGCCCAGAGAAGATTTTTTGTATTTTTATATACATTACATTCGATACATGTCCTTCAAACAACACAGAAACACAACATAACAAAAATAAACTCAAAAACAACATTACGTACTAGGGTAAATGTGTGTGTTTTATTCATTTTTTGCCAATTCAATGCCAATTAGAACAGTAAAATGAAGTTTTTCCTAAAAAGTGTCATGTTTGCATGTAGCGCCTATGAAACTTCTCTGGGCAAAAAAAAACATGATAGCCACCGAATCAGGAAATAGCGACACCTGATATTGTTTCTACAAATAATTATCTAAAATCTGAGATACAATTCTTTTGCGCCGAGACTGGGGCAATTTTGGCGGATACCCTTTGATAGATTTTCAAATAAAAAAAGTTTTTTTTACCCAGAAGTTAATGTAGTTTAAAATATGCTAGTTCAGCACATCCTGAGATCAGGACTTGATACCTTCATACTTTGTAGGTATCTAGAAATCACGTGGGCCTTAAAAGCCGAATGAATTCTAGCTGAATCCACAACCCAAGTTAAGTGCGGAAACTTCATTCATGGCTTAATTTAACTTAACCATCCAAGAACAATGTGCTATTCAAACTTCACGGTACATGTGAGGAAAATATTTATCAAATTCAAACGTGTCGTTTTGTGGCATTGAAAATGAATGTGAATACACTTGATAATATAAACGCTTGGCAAATTAAAATGCAAAGTGGAAAAATAATTTAAAACGGTACTACGAGTATTTGTGTCATTACTTATACAGTTGTTTAAAAAAAATAGAATACAGTTCTTGAATTTGACGAACACGAGCGAGCGCTTGGAATTGGTTGAACACGTCAGTGGACCCCGCATCAACCTACCCAAATCTGTCAAAATATCTCACAGTAACAGATAAATCACTCTAAGGAAAATCGTCCATACCTACTCTTATAATAGCCTAATTTTTTTTGTCGCAGACCGCTGCGCCCGAAAATGTGCCTTAAGTTTCGAACATTACGTTATTATTTCTCTGCAGCTACGCGACCTTGAAGTAAAACTAATAAAGTCGGGGTTGCCTCTTTCGATACAAGACCTATTTTATTTGTAGCTTGGTTTGAAATGTTTTACAATGATATCGTGTTTTACAGTTTTAATAAGTGGTAATGTAGAAAACAAGATCTAAGATGTTGTTCTATGCTAAATTATTTTCAAAAATGTATTCATACATAGTTATAAAAAGCATCTGTGGGAACTTTCAGTCTGCCGTAAAATTATGATGACTTATTAAAAGATTTAAAAAGTTCAACCGTTCGAAACTCTGATAAGTCCAGAATTTTTATTTAAATCTGAGACTAATTCAGGACATATTATGCTTCTGGTTGCATTTGTACAGTAAATACCAGATGAATAAATCATATTACTTTATAAGTTTGCATAAAAACGAATCAACCGTAACACAAACAATGCGTGCGCGCGCGCCCGTCGGTTGTTGGCAGCCTACTGATTTACGCACCGCCGTCGGTGCGCTCAAGAGTAGGCTATTAACGCGCGCAAGTACATTGAGTGAGAGATACCTGATGAAACTCTGTCCCCGTTATTCCAAAAATTTTGTACCTGATTTAAGACAGGACTACGCTATTAGCTAGCCAATTAGAAAAGCGCTTCTCTATTAGGTTATGTCACGAATGTGTCATTCATTCCTCTGTTGTCGGCTAATATTTAGACCCATTTTAAACCTGGTCTATTTTCAATTTGACAGATCAGGGTCCTTACACAAGATGCATCTTTCTATAGTGAACTTCGCTATCGCCAACAGAATGTAGGTATGCAAAAGTCACATAAAATTACGATTGCCTATGTCAATTTCATACATTTTGTTAGCGATAACGAACTTCGCTTTAGAACAGATTGCGTCTTGTCTACGAGCTCTGGATAGATCGATGTGAGGCCCAATGTACTTGCAAATTGCGATAACCTTGTACAAAACGTCATTAAAAGGCCGCCCCAGGATAATTTATTCGAAGGTTACCCAGCAAATAATGTAACATTTGTGATTAAAAAAATCTATTAAAATGTAAAGTCTGTAGGTCTGTCAAGTCTGCAACTGAGTGACTGATCAAAACGGAGTGATTAGTCACGAGCAACTGTATGTTCTTCTTGTTTGTTTGTTACGCGATTAATCAGCTGATTGTACATTGATTTTCTAAGTTATTTATTGTCTGCTCTGTAAACTTGGTCTCACTAAGCCACAGTCTGATGACGGTGTCCTAGAGAACTCGAACTCGTTCTAATGTTATAGTCATATCTTATTTTAGTATTTCTGCTAACACTTTGAAAAGTTTACGGTTTTGAAGTCTTTTGAAGTCCACCAGTCTTCGTGCATTGTAGGTAAAAGATTGCCCATTTTTGTCAATGCAAAAAAAAACAAATAAATGAAATAGTAATTTAAAACAAAAATATAAAAAGAAGAAGAAGACAAACCCTAATGATATATTCTATTAAATTGTGTTTTGCTGAAGATAATGCAACTAGTCAAAAGGTTTTATTATATTCTGTGTTTTTTTCTCCTCACTGTACGTTGAGAACTATATTCTTGGTTAGCCCCGTTTATCTCAGAGCTCTATTTCGATTTTTCTTCTTACATTTTAATAAAAATGATTTCATTTTCATCTGAACATTTTGTATTGCTGAGCTGGAAAATTATTTATTCTTCGTTATCTTTTTAGTTTTCCTTTAAACACTTTTAGCCTATAAGTTTTACATTTTTTAAATAATTTATAGCGACCTAAATTGTTAAATATTTAATAACTCTTTATTTAATAATTAAGATACTCCGCCTCGCAAAGTTAAAAACGAACAAAAATCAGATAGTTTAATGACATTGAAGTTTGATCTCGCAAAGTTAGATTATAAATAAATGTCCACTAAATCATGTTAAAGGTGGACTAGTACTTTTATGACCTTAATGTTACTTAAAATATTTTAATAATATTTAAGTTTTAACTAACCTAAAAATAAATTTTCAACAACACTTGTTTAAATATGAGACCAACCAACTAACAGCTTGGAATTAATGATAGGAAACATGACATAGTTCAGAAAAACATTTCAAATTAGCTGTCTCATATAATTTGAAGCTTATTTATTTATTTGAAACCATACATTAGAAGTTTATCTACACACATTCAAAGACATTCATAACGAAAACCATCTTTGGTTTTACTGTACACTGCCGATCGACGTCAGTCACTCGGATCTTAATAAGTACTTAGATCTACAAAATCTTAATCGTAAGTTGGTCGGTATAGCAATGTCAAAATCATAGTTAGTAAGGGTGTACCACTAAATCATGTCAATGGTGACCTTCAGAATGTTTCATGCGATACCTAAGTAAGTATCTCACTGACCTACTTATAAAACTAAATTGAGTCGGTAGAATAAACTCATCAATTCCACAAACCTTTAAAATGCTGACCGCGAAAAGAGTTCCCGGCTGAATATAGGACAGGAAAGGATAAAGTCGATTGCGACAAAAAATATTCAGCACTTTCCCACTTTTGCCGAACAAGCCGCTCGTACGTCTCGATATTAGGGCTGTCATCAACTAATTTGAGATTTTCTGGATGATTGAGCGTTTAAAAATCACCCGATCGATTGTCGTTTACAAATAATGATTTGGTCATGAATGCACCAATGAGCATTATTTAGTAAATAAAAAAAAAACAGAATATAATATTTTAACGTCAAAACGAATGCTTTGTTTTTATGAAGTACATCAACTTGTATAAAATAAGAATTATAAAATATATGTCTGATTTCTTTTTCACAGGCACAAACTTATTATTTTTACGCCCTCATCCGAAAGAGAAGTATCTCGCTGCTCGCTTTTAGAGCAGTACCACAGATTATATCATAGTTCCTACGTAGCCGAGCGGTGGGATTCCCCGATGATAGACAGGTGGATGAAGCCTTTTATAAAATACATTTTAAATTGAATTTTAATGTAATGTTACTTTAGGGTTAAATACACATTTAAAAACAAAGTCGTGTTTCCCGTTATTTGGTGTAAATAATATCCGTTCATTTAAAAAATCTAACACAAATTATTAAAATATTCCGATTAAGTAACCGTCAAGATTTGCCATTTGCCCAACCCTAGTCCTGGTGCGTCCGCAAAAACTTAGCGAGCGGTCCCGGCGCATCGGAGACGTTTACAAATCACAGCTATTTTTCACACGCATCTGATTAAAGTTCCTTCTAGATCCACCATGAGATGCGTCACCTCAGAGGCCCCATTCTAGAAGGCAATTCGTATTTTCGGCTTCTCCCGTCCTTCTTACTCAAGCTTGTGTGTAAACGTGAGCGAGAAAGACACGCAGGGTCGATACCACGCACCCGTCTTGGATAGTAGGGCCAGAAAAACTTATGTCTCCAAGATACGATACAAGGGTTTTGTGGCCAGGATTTAGGAGTAATAGCAAAGGGCTTTGGAATAGCAAAGGATGTTTTGCATTTTCTTTTACATAAGCAAGCCAGCAATATTTTTGAATGAATGTTAACTTTAAACTAGAAACCAAAAATTCGCACACGGGCAGGATTTGAAACTACGAACTTATAAAAATATAAACTTATAAAAATAACACCGTGATTCTTAAAAAAACATTAACCCCTTTATTCATAAAACTAATCAGACCTCTGGCTTACCTATATGTGGTTAGTTGTCCCTTTCTGACGAAATAATATACGATAAAGACCTACGATCTTAGTGCCAAATCCGCTATAACAGTCTTGTTGAACGTTTATGAATAAGACTATAAAACTATTGAACAGTAACTTTTTGTGTACTGTGAAAATGTGGGAACTTATGTGATTATATTAAAAAGTTGTACCTAGGCTTTTAACCAATGCTAACGTAGGCTTGTAGACAAGATGCAATAAATTCAAAAGCGATGTTCGCTATCGCTAAATGTATAAAACTGACATAAGTCATCGAAACATCACGTGACTTTGCATACATATTTTGACATTTCATTAGCGATAGAGAAGATGGCTTGAATCTTTTCCAAGGGCCCCAGGGACCCAATTCTCGCGCCTTCGATATTATGTCACATGTGATATTTATCGAAAAAACATGGCGGATATCGCAAAATTAAGATATTACGTATTCTCGAAGTATGAAAATGTCGAATATTTATCACATTTTGTGATATCCGCTATGTTTTTTCGATAAATATTGTATGTGATATAATATCAAAGACGCGAGAATTGGGCCCCAGGTGTGACGTATTGAGTCTTGAAAATATCCATCATTTCTTTTTTATGTATTCAGTTGCAGTACACCTTTACAATCAAAAATCATCTGCCGGTTCTTAGCAGTTTCCTCATTTCAGGGGATAATTCTTTTTTTTTCGGTTCTTGATCAGTGATTCTGCAATCACCGATCCAAGTTACACCAGAAGTCTATACTGAGTATGTGGATGGCCATATTTACGAAAGTAAGTATCCTTTTTGTCACTCATGCCAGCGTAACAGTGCGGGCAAAAGAGTGCGATGGATAGACCAAAAACACGGACTTACAGACTGGAGCCTTTGTAAAGAAATACAATCTTAATCGACAATTTATCGAGACTCACTTTGTAATATCAAGCACCGTTAATTAAAATTTGTTACTGCCTTTATTATCAAAATTGATTTACGTGCAAAAAACGTAAGGTCTCGGTGTTCATTTCAATGAAATTTTCAATAGGCTATAGTTGTTTTGCTCGGAAGTTTTAATTATTCAAACAGAACAAAGAAAGGCTAGAACTGAAATAAATATAAAATAAGGCCTAGAAGAATTTTTAATTAGAACTGAAAGTGACAATAATAAGTAAAAAACTTAAAAGTAAATATTGCAAATTCGAAGCACTTGTAACTAACTCAAGTTTTCAGTCATAAATATTTTTTATAGAAATTAAAAGTTGGTTTTGAATTATAGCTTTACATTAGTTGCAGAGTTTAGTTGGAAGGTGCAAGATTTTACTTGAATAGTAACTGATCGTACCTAACTCTGACCGCACGTTGTCTTTTTGTGCCTTTTTTTTAAGAAACTGAATTTAGACATGAATATGAAATCAAGTATCAATTGTTAAAATAAACACTATAAAATATTTACTTTCATAAAATCAAACAGCCTATTAAATTTTAAATCAATACGGACGACAGCACAAAAAGCGAAACACTGAGGCATCTTTGGCATACGTAGTAGAGTTGATTTTGCAATAAAAATGGGTAACCTGAAGTGCTGGCCACTGTATATAACACTGGGAATAGAAGATTGGAACCCAGAAACAATACGGCTTTTAATTTGGCGAAGCTTATATTCGGAAAGGAAATTGTCACCAAAATCGCATTATGTAAAGAGTTTAGTATCATCAAGGGATTGGGAAATCATGAAAAGGTTCATGTACAATGGTCAGCACATTAGACTACAATGTTTCGTTGCAAAATCACCCCTATCACAAATACGTTAGATGCCACAGTATTCACTATGACAGCGTTCGAACCTAACGTATTCAATATCAATAAAGGAAAAGCACATAACGTTATTTGAGATGAAGGGTCCTAAATAGGGTGACCATGAATAGGATTCGAAAATGTTTTAATTAAGAATATAACTGCTTTACTGGTCTAATGCTCAGATGGTTATTTCCTACATTGAAAGTACTTTGTGGTCAAGTAGAGCGATGGGACATAAACTTTTCAAACAGTTTTTGAAATAAGGGGATATGAAATATATTTTGATGGCAGATGATGTCGGTCCTTACGACACAATGACATGAATTTCGTTAATTATTGCCACATTTCCTTTCATACAAAATAACTGAGCATGCAATGTATTCAATACAGTGGGCCACACGTCAACCTACCCTAATCTGTCAAATTATTTCCGCAACCTTAATTCAACCTTATGTAGATTAAAGTAGAGTTAGATATCGTTTGAGATATTTAGATTAAATTAAATTTACTTACAAAAATTAATCGACTGTGTCATCCGGTGGGACTCGAAACCACGTCCCTTCGCTATCCGGGCGAGTGCTCTTACCAACTAGGCAAGGGCTCTTACCGTAAGGGGCAAATGTTTGTGTGATGAGCACGAGGATTTGTACCTAAGTCATGGATGTTTATAAATGTATATAAGTATGCCTATCCGTTATCCTAGTCGCCATAGCACAAGCTCATGCTTAGTTTGGGGCTAGGTAATTGGTGTGTTTGGTGAAACAATTTATAAAAAAAAAACTCTCTCGCCCGGATAGCGAAGGAACGTGGGTTCGAGTCCCACCGGATGACACAGTCGATTAATTTTTGTAAGTGAAATTTAATTTTATATCGTAAAAACTTGCAAAATAATTGCTGAAGTTATAAAAATATAATATTTAGATTAGATTTGGGAAGCTGATGTGTATTGTACACTGTACATCTTGACATGACATCTTATAATGACAGTATAATAAAGTCAAAAATCCGGTTGGATGAAATGCAATGCAATGCAAATTATGCGCCCATATTAAATTTACACGCAATATAAGGTATCATCACAGTCACATGAACCATTTGGTGCAAGTAAAGGAACTCCATTATACCACAGTCATTCACTGTTTTATAAAATGATTGTAATACTAAGTTGCTGAGTACATTTTCAGCACTCTTTTCCACTATTATTTCCCTTATACCGAATATCAGAGTCATTTAAAATACAAATTTCATTTTCTCTCACATCGTAGTTATACTTTGAATTGGTAGTTTCTGCTACAAAGTGGGCATGATTCTCGATAGCACTCTCTAAAAAACCTTAGATATATTTCATTTTCGCATAGTTAGGCGATCAACACACTGCCACGCACCACGCAGCGTAACGCGTGAATTTCATTGTTTCCTTCCGCAACGCGCGGGAGAACACAAAGAAATTCACGCGCTACGCTGCGTGGTGCGTGACAGTGTGTTATTCGCCTGAAACGAAATGAGACAGACCATAACAATATACAATTGTCAAATTACTTAAGTCATGTAATTTCTCATGCTTTTTAAAACTTTATTATTAGTGTTCATCGATATTGATTGTGTATTTTTTTATACCTGACAGCTGTTTAGTTTGGAAGTTTCTAAATCATTGTATTCAGCTAAGAAATACTTACTTAGCTTAAAATTATTAGTAAAAAGTGCTATCGGGAATAAGGCTCAGAATTTCTCATGACTTAGATTTACTACGTGCTGAAATAGGGTATCTGTAGTTAAATTTGCGGTGGTATCCGCACACGGGTGAAACCGTGAAGTTATGTGTGTGACACGTACTTTATCAAAAAGGACTCTGCTTTTTACAAATGTCTGGAGCTGGAACAATTTATTACCGTTTCCGACGTATTAGTCTAGAAATTCATGTGTATGTCTCCCGCTACCTCAGTTTGCTATGAGGATTAGTGATATGCAAAATTTTTGTTCCCTATTGAAGTCATCAAACAATCCAGTTCGAAATTAGGAGTCAATACGACTTTCATATAAACAGACATTTTATGTGTGTTAGCCGGCGACACGTTTCTCTAGCTAGCACATACCGTGCTGCCAAACCGGTGAGACCAGGGATTTTTATTTATGCTTAGAAAATTTAGCACAATGAGTGCCAGAAAACTCCAAAAAACTGATTATCACAATTAAGAACTGTAGGAACTACGAGCATTAAACTTTGTGTTAGCTGGAGACCCGTGTCTTCAGCTAGCACATCTGTATCTACACAATTACCAATGACATATTTACGGTTCATATCTTATAGACTCTGAATATTTCAAAGCCCTAGCTTGAAAACTGTTTGAACTACGAGCTTACAACCGTGAGAGAGCCACTGTGTACGCTGAAGACACGCTTGCAAAACGTCACTTTTATATCTCTTAAATTACATTAATTTGCGTAACATTATAAACATAAAATAATTTACTATAATTGAAGTCATCTTCCAGCCTTAATTTTAAATATCTGAACATCTTAAAATTCAAGATATAAGCAAAAATCGGATACCACCTGAAATAAAATGGTTTGACGCAGTCAATGCGCCGTTATACTGACTGTGCACAAAAATATTGTAAGTGAGTTTGAGCCTAGAATCCTATGCTTGACGAGTCATTTTTGTTTACCTAACTATGCAAGGATTTTAATGACATAAAGCTTTAGGCTAGGATCCATACATTATAAAGTAAACCAGTTATAAGACGATTTTTGTGAATTGATAAAAAAGTATCCGTTAATTTGAAATCTAAAGATTGCAAAAAGGAACTTACAGTTCCGTCAAAATAAAAATTGACCCCTTCATAAATTCCCAAAAAGCTGATTTTTAAATGAACTTTATAAACACCATAATAATGGAGTTGGGAAAAGTCCCCATCGATCGAGCCTGACGGACGCGGAGACCGCATGGACGCCCAAACTCCTTTAAAAATGGCTACCTACCTGGACCCATCTAATCGTCAACCTTGCCGGTTGACGATAAGGTAAGGTAAAGCATTTTTGGATTTTTCATTAGGCGACGGGGCATCCTTTCACAATTGGCTAAACTGCTACTTGGGCAGAATAAGTACAAGTACTCCGTACAGAAGTTTGACTTTGCAATTAAATTTAAAGAAATACCTACTCAATGACGTCCACAATTTGGTGTAATTTAGTCTCAGAGTCAAGGACTTTTTTGTTTAGACACCTACTGAAATCCATTGCAAGATAATTTCATTGTTATAACCCCTGGAATATGATATACAATACACTAAACCTATTCAGTGACGTAATATCATGCAATGCGATAGAGTTGACTGCTACAAGAAGCTACTAACGCCATCTAGCGCACCGTTCTCGCACTTTATTCATGCTCGTTCAGCCAGCAACGTAGTGCCGCGCGCGGCCAGTGACTAAAACGCGCGAAGCGTGTCGCTGCTTGCTCGCGATACCCAAGTTGATTAGCCCACCACCGTGGGTCACCGTGCGTCGGTACATTTTTGCTACCGACGCGGGGAGTTACACAGGCTTGCCCCTACTTCCTTAGTCGGCCGTCGAAACCGCTACCCTCCAAAGTCAGGCACCCGATGCAGAGACAAGCAACTGAGTTTGGTTACTCTAAGCACCCCAACTACCCAGACCTATTTCTCCTATGGCTACTTCAGGCCTCGCGAAATTGTATATGTTAAAAATATCTTAGACAAAATTCTAGGTAATTTTCTTTAGGGCGCGAATGCTACGTGTGACTGTAGGGTTGTATGACAATGGCTTGTAAAGGTCGCTATCACTGAGTGAATTCTTTATTTAAGTGTCATAATCCGAAGTACCCATTAATAAACTGTTCAGTACAGTTCATTGATGGGTGTACATTCAGAATGTACAGTCAGAATAAAACGATTTTCATAAGGACTGCATTTTGCCATACGTTTCATGAGAGATTTTTTACAGATATTTCGAAAACTACAAATAATCGTAGAAAGTACAGGTGTCTAGTCTGCTCTTTCTTATCCTTGATAATGCTCTTGATCTCAAGAATTTAGGTAGCCATTGTAAGGCTCCTAGTCTAAGCTCAGATGTATTGAGCAAGTAATCACTACGGTAAGAGTAGGCACATCATTTTCAAAATTATGAACGAACTTTTTGCCAACCTAACCTGAAGAAAATTACTACCAATATAAAACAAAAGTATTAAGTAACTGTCAAAACAATAGTGATGTACACACGGCCCCACATCAACCTATGGTCTGTCAAATTTCCGCAACGATATTTCAACTTTATGTTTAGTACATAGTCCATATCATTTGACATATTTTGACAAATTTGTGTAATTTGATGCGGGGTCCACTGTATTGTACAGTGGACCCCGCATCAAATACATAGAATAATCTTGAATATTTCTTCTGAGGACATGCTGTATAGACTTTTAAAAAAAGCGCTTAAATTCAATTATTTATTTCTATTTCAGATCACAATGATTCCATTGCTCTTTTGGAAGCTAAAACAAAAAATACTTCATGTAATAATAAAAAACGACTATATACAGTTGGCAGCACGCAGGAACAGAATAACGGCAGTAAATAAGCCAAATCTTTGCTGCCTGAACCCATTACCAAAATCCTAAATAAATAAATAATACCAAAATTTATAGAACAATATAATTATTTTAAAAATGTCAGCAAAAGTTATATTATTTTAATGACGACATCTTGGTGTGGTGGTTCGCGCCACGGACATCTAAAACAGGCGGTTGCGGCTTCGAATCCCACAAGGGGCAAATATTTGTGTGATGAGCACGAGCATTTGTACCTAAGCCATGGATGTTTATAAATGTATATAAGTATGTATATCCGTTATCCTAGTCACCATAGCACAAGCTCACGCTTAGTTTGGGGCTAGGTAATTGGTGTGTTAGTTGAAACAATTTATTTTTGCTATTATTATTTATTAATAAAACATTTTTTTGATTCCTGCTTAGTGTTTTCAGCGTTTAGAATAGCTTGAAATTTAGTAGGTAGTAGTAATTTTAAATGACAAGTGTAAATACAACGGCGCAGAAATGAGTCGTCAAAAATATCGATATCAAAATGACCTATAGGCACCGCACTAAGACTGGCATTATTTTACAATATTTGCAATGTTCTTAGATAATTCAGCTGTTGTAGCCAAGTGCGATTAATGAACATCTTAATTTGCATATATTTATTAAGATATTAAGTATAATTGCTATTTGTTCACCTGTTAGGATACAGCGGAAACCTAGCTTAGAATATGCCAGATGCACATTTTTAGGGTTCCGTACCCAAAAGGTAAAAACGGAACCCTACTACTAAACCTTCGCTGTCTGTCTGTCACCAGGCTGTATTTCATGAACCGTAATAGATAGACAGGTGAAATTTTCACTAATGATGTATTTCTGATGCCGCTTTAGCAAAACACAGAATAACAATAATATTTGAGGAGGGCTCCCATAAAATAAACGTGTTTTTAACAGTTTTTTGCTCAATATTAATAAAATATTCACAGAATATAAAGTTGTATATAAATAGAAAAAAGTAAAAAAATAAAGTCAGCCTATTAGATCCCACTGCTGGGAAAAGGCCTCACCTCAACTATGAGAAGGAACGAGCCATACTCCACCACGCGGGCTCAGTGCGGATTGGTGGAGGGGTGTCTGTAAGGCAAGTGACAAACCTTACTTTCAGATGTTATCAAGCCGCCCTAGGGTCTCTGACTAGGCATAACGACTAATACCAACAGCTATTAGCCGGGACCAACTCCTTAACGTGCCTTCCGAAGCACGGAGATGCTTGACATGGTCGTCACTTTTTAATGGTTGGAATGGTCACCCATCTAATCACGACCGCGGCGTGGGTTGCTTGACTTTTGGTTTCACTACCAAAGCGCTGCCGCTACTGCGCCACAAGCACCTCAAATAAATAAATAAATAAAATAAATATTAAAATAAAATATAAATTAAAAAATATATATTTATTTAAGGGGGGCTCCTATAGAACAATCTGGTTTTCTTGTTTGCTAACAAAAAGAAAGGTTATAATTTCTAATGTTCTGGATAATGGTACGGAACCCTTCGTGCGCGAGTCCGACTAGCATTTGGCCGGTTTTTTGTAAGTACTCGTCTAACGCTACCGATTATACACTTTCTCAATTCTTTTCCATCCATTTTTTG
This sequence comes from Pyrausta nigrata, assembly GCA_949316185.1. NCBI lineage: Eukaryota > Metazoa > Arthropoda > Insecta > Lepidoptera > Crambidae > Pyrausta > Pyrausta nigrata. The sequence goes on from OX438943.1 coordinate 6,185,442, forward strand.
CAGATTAACTTAATTCAGTTTTGTTGAAATACTTTTTGTTAAAAAATGCCTACATAAATTACGCGCTATCACCAAAAAAACTTGACATTGACATTCATTGCAGTATACTGCAAGCTTATATAAGCTTACCAATTTGACGTAAAAATAATTAATAAATACGACTAAAATACCAATCTTGTCTTGAACTACGCGATTCGGTGCGGAGTTGATTCATTTTATTTTTTCTGAATATTGGCACTAAGTACGTTTATAATTTTCCATGTGTAAGATGTCGACAGACTGCTCTAAGCAGTTTCAACGTACGTAACATGTATGCAAATATGACTCCTAAAACAAAAGATTTTAGGTTCCATTTCGCTTACAATATGGAAGCATATAGACAGTTCAACGGCGCGATGATTGTGTCAAACCAATTTAATAAAGGTCGGTATTCGTTTTTGGATTATAACCTGGAAGCTAAGATGCGTAAATGTTAGAATCTAATGCTAGAAGATGACTTCAATTATAATCAACCACTTTATGTTTAAAAAGTAACTCATAATCATGTAATTTAAGAGATATACAAGTGACGTTTTGCAAGCGTGTCTTCAGCTTACACAGTGGCTCTCTCACGGTTGTGGGTTCGTAGTTCAAACAGTTTTCAAGCTAGGGCTTTGAAATATTCAAAGTCTATGACTCCTATTCCGCTGAATGTCTTAAGATATGAACCGTAAATATGTCATTGGTAATTGTGTAGATGTGCTAGCTGAAGACACGGGTCTCCAGCTAACACAAAGTTTAATGCTCGTAGTTCCTACAGTTCTTAATTGTGATAATCAGTTTTTTGGAGTTTTGTGGCACTCATTGTGCTAAACTTTCTAGGCATAAATAAAAATCCCTGGTCTCACCGGTTTGGCAGCACGGTATGTGCTAGCTAGGGAAACGTGTCGCCGGCTAGCACACATAAAATGTCTGTTTATATGAAAGTCGTATTGACTCCTAAATTTCTAACTGGATTGTTTGATGACTTCAATAGGGAACAAAAATTTGGCATATCACTAATCCTCATAGCAAACTGAGGTAGCGCGAGACATACACATTAGAAATTCGGATTCGGTGTAATATTTTCCTAATTTATCTATGACGCCATAAGAAAATGAAATTTTATAAGATGGTGAATGGCTGTATAAATATAAGTTAAAAACACCTGTTTCGTGATTGTTGTGTGGAAAGAATAAAACATTCCAAACTTTTAGCAATGTACTGCCTGTTTTATAGAAAATCAGAAGAAACTTAGTTAGTTATGTTATTTTTTGTGATGATCAGGTACAAACAGTGTTTTATTGTTATCTGATAAATCTGACAACGTAAACTATGTATTTTGTGTTGTGCAACAAATCGCGGGATCGTGATGTACACACGGCCGCAAGTCACACTAGCCCACTTTGACTTTCAGATCGCCTCTATTCTCTATAAATACAAGCTGATTTTGTAGTTCAAATGGATAGTCTGACGTGCAGCCAATTGTACTTTAATAGATTAAAACAAAAAATACGTTAATACCAGTAGGTATTTGTGAAAGTTGGCGCAGTCTTGGCCGCTCATACTTGAATATAAACAAACCTAAGTTGCTGCGTAAATTACAACACGAGACAGTGTAGAAGCCAGCCGTCTGCTGGAAACCTGAAAGCAAAAGCAAGCATAGCCATTTTCTAAAGAAAAATAGAAATATATTATATCGATCTAAGTTTGTCCTTAATTTGTATAATCGAGGCACTAAATCAAGAGATTACATAGGAAGGTATAAGCACAAACGCATCTTCCTTATAGGAAGTCGCAGCTAAGTCTGCCCAGCCCAGGAAGAAGTCCCCGCGCCCGGCACCTCGATGTTGCTGACACAGCGCTCGCCACAACGCACGCTAACTATATAATACTCAGTGGTGGCCACCATGGCTGAGCTGAATGCTCCCAACTCTAACAGACTAGTGTGTCAGTCCAAGGTGGTCAACCTTGGACTGACACACTAGTCTGTTCCACATCCATGCAGCCCTACATACTCCATTATAGTCCACGCGTGCCTAAAACGCGTCATCTGGCTTAGCTCTTAGGCTTAATACTCTCTAGTTGACACTATTCAATAGATTGAGTAAGAAGGTAGCTGTGTATATGTATTCAACGACGTATGCTATGTAATTTACATATCATAGATCAAATTCCTTCATACGTGACGTGAAAGGTGATTAGACCATCGTCTTTGACGAGGGTCGACTTTAAGTTACGTGACAATCAATCAATTTAATGAAGATCTGTAGGTACGTCACACAGAATCCCTTAGAACAGATATACGCAAGGAGCGATAGAGTCAGCTGTCGTCCAATTATTGGAGGTGTTAGAGTTTTTTTTTTGAAGCCATCGTGGCCTTCCGTCAAAGGAATCCCACATAACCTGCTGCCATCACAGGGTAGAACGAATCTGTACAGCATTTCTTAAAAAAGGGTTTTCATTATCTGTTTCTATCGAGCAAGTGTCACTTAAAAATTAGGAAAATGACTATAAATTAGGAGGCCATACAAAAATAATAAAGAAATAATAGGCCTCATACATTTTTTAAGGTTTCCATACCGCAAAAGTAAAAAGGAACCCTAAGGATCACTGTTGACTGTTTGTCTGCCTGTCAAGACCTTTTTTCTCAAGATTATGTAGAGATATCAAGTTGAAATTAACAACAGATACTTATTGAATGTATGCGGTCTTAAAGCTGTAAAAAAATTAGCTTTAAATCAACGCAATACAAAGTTGCAGCCATTTTTGAAACTTATCTTGGAACATTTTGCAGGGAATCAAAACCTATAAGGTACTTCCCATAGACCTAGCTAGTCTCTTGAAATTTGAAAAACAAGGAAGGTTTTACAGTAAAATAAAAAAAACAGCCAAGTGCGAGTCAGACTCGCGCACGAAGTGTTCCGTACCTATACAATATTACACTGACATTATATGATATTTGAGATTGTCATTATATGATAACACGTTTCTTGTATGGGAGCTCCCCTTAAATATTATTTTTATTCTGTTTTTAGTAGTTTTTAGTAGGGTCCCGTTTTTAACCTTTAGGTACGGAGCCCTAAAAATACGAAAACTGCAAATATGTGGTAACATCGTAGAAAAAACTTATTTTACGGAACGCACAGTGTGCAAATCCGACTCGCACTTGTCCAGTTATTTTAATCAACGCAACCTTTACTAAGTAATTGATACGTTGATTAACAACCCCATTAAGCAATGTCTCACATAGGTCCATGTCCTGGTTGTTGTGTGTCATGTTTTGACATGGCTTCCTCCATTTCGTAAGTCATTATATTAATTTCCATTGAATAATTAATATAATTGATATTGCCAGTTGTTTTATTTATAACTCCGATATTTGGGCATACACTGATACACGTTACAGGTACGAGTATCAACTATCATCAACCTTTTTTATTTGAAATGGATTTTGCTATTGACTGTAGACCAAGCCAGACGTGTCGTAGACAGAGTCGAGTCGTGGATTATCAGACATAATTTATATCTAATTCATAATCAGCGACCTTTTATGAATATGTGTCTTTTAAAAAATCACCATATAAACGCCTAATTGGGGATTAGGAATAACCTATTATTTATAATTAACACCAATAGGTGTGGTTGTTGAAACAATTTAATATTTTATTTTATTATTGACTGTAAACATAATAGTAGAAGTACGTACTATTTTGTTACCACATTGATTGCATCTGTCCGTAGTTCCTGGAAATTACTCTCTTGAAATTTTTCCACTTCTTGGAATCTCTCCAAGATCCGTAAGAGAAAGTAACTAAGCAACTTTCAAAACGTTAATTTATTATTTAAAGTTTTCTACTAAATTCTAAGTAAATTGATTTCGTGACCTGTATTATCATGCACATAACTTTTTTTTGTTCGCCAATGGTGACTGTAAATGTAGTCGTTTATATAATAATATGAGTGTGATGAGTCGTTTGCAAAAACATGGTTCTGTTTTTGATAACAATTTTGCTTGTGTCAAAATGATAAAAAAAAAATTTGGCACTAAAATCAGGGCAATAAATAGTTACCTCACTAATGGTAATTAAAGATCAAATGTGTAAGGTCAGGAATAATATCCTGAATTTGAACTTTAGTGTGAAATCATTGACCGCAGTTCAATTGAATCGTGACAGATGGATGCGTTACATTTCTATTTTAGTTGAAACCGCAGCTGTTTAGTCTGTGGCCAGTTGGTATGCACTTTATAGTTAGACCTGGTGCATACTGCATTTAGTTATTGGTAGGGACTACTTAATATTCAGACTTGTGAAAAAGAAATAGGTAAATGTCAACCTCTCGAGTTGTATCTTGTATTTATTAGGTGATAAACAAACTGAGACCTAACTTTAAAAGCTACGCTGTCATAATTGCGATTAAATTGTCAGTTTTTTGAAAGCCATCATTAATTTCTTGTCGTAAGTTTGAAACCTATTATTGCTTTTGTGGAAGCTATCTCTCGCAATGAGCGATTTTCCTAGTATCAAATATCAGTACTTAAAAATCCTCTAGATGGCGTTGAACCATCCAAAATTAGGGCTATTTTTATTTATTAAAAAAGGCTGGTGTTAGTGGTGATTATGTTTTAATGTTTATGTTTAGCATGTTTTAGTTTTACGTGTCCTAACGGGTAATTTTTTAACAATATAGTGATCATCAAGACGTTTTTTTCATTAAAATTGTTTTTTAACTACAATTTATTTATATAACTTAGAGGAAAAGCGCCATCTATCAACATAAAATAAAACTAAAATTTTGAGCTGTCAGAACATCCCTCATTTGAAAGCAATAACGACATTGACTAATAGTAAACACAGGCAGAAGTAAAAACCATATTTTTTTGGAAGTAACATGGTTAAAGATGTAACAAGCATTAATTTGTTATGAGTTACGTGGTTAAAGATTTCGTTCTTGACTTAAATTTATCCAGTGGATTCGATGAGTTTTTAACCTATCTGGATAGATAGACGACCGAGATAAGAACCACCAAGCAATATTTCAATACACGCAACAAGCATGACCAACATCAAATAACATGAAATGCATTCCGAGAAAAACGACACAGGCAGGCTATTGCTAATTAATTTATAAGCGCACGCTCCGGTAACTCTTCACAATTCGCCGTCGTGCGTACGAGGGACTATGGCAGTCTACATAATAAATGCAAGCAAAAATATTAACGGAATAAACGTGCTAAGTTCTACTTGTGCCAAAACTTTAATTATTCACACAAACCTTAGCCAAGGTGCACACAGGCGCTGGACAAAGTTTTACAGCTTGAAGTATTAGATGAGATTTTATAGTTCAAGTTCTATAGTAATTTAAATATGACTAGGTGCCTTTTCATTTTTTGCCTTGATTTCCTGCACCAGAAATTTCTACAATGTTTGAATTTCTGTTATGGAGACTATTTTTTTTTTTAAATAAAATGAAATGTTTATTGTAAACAAGAATTTAGGTACAATGTTAGAACTCATATTTGCATTTGAGGTATTTTTGCCAAACTTTACCTTTTTAGGTGAATTCACATCATATATTTTTAAAATGAAAATACAAGTATTTATTAATGCAGCTAGCATTTTTGCCTTCTTGCCTCAAGGACACGGTTTTGTATTTAAATAAGAAGTTTTTTAAAGTTTTAGGTTAGTGTATATTTTAGTATTTCTTTTTGTGTATAAGTAAATGAATTTAAAAGTACTTAATGTGCAGAAGAGAAGATGAGAATTAGCTGAACCTCATTAAGTGAAAGACACTTATATTAAAACTTGCAAGTACAGAATAATTTACTGAGTTAATTTTGTAATGCTTAAGACAAGGCCCGTCTTCTTGGTTGCTTGCTTTGATGTTGTCACAGAGGATCAACAAGCTAATTAGTCGAAGTCATACGCCATTGGTTGACATAATGTATTGTTAAACTAGTACTAAATCAGTCAATTACTATTCGCTTTCGTAATGTAATCTTATGCTCACTATTTCGTGTTAATTGTAAATTGTCATGAAATCAGTTAAGGTGAAGTGAACCATGGACGAACTATAAACTAAATCGGTCTAATTATCCAAAATCTATATATCTATCTAATGGACCAAAATGCTTTTCAACACAGTACCTACTATTATGTTGAAAAGCATTTTGGTCCATTTGATTTTGATTTCCGTATTTCGCTACGGTAGCGAGTTCGGCTAATTTGTACCACTGGAACAGTAAAAAGAAAAACGCCACCTTGCAAATAAAACTATTACTAGATTAGACAATTATGGAAAAGACAGAATAAATATTTGTATGTGATTGCAGCTTGAACATCAATGGGTCCTCTAAGAATGGTTTTAACTTCGGATCTAGAGACAAAAGTCATCAAAGGACATCAAATTAAATTAGTTAAATATCCCACTGGGCTACCTATACAGTGTGTCTGGGTTTCAACTGGCGATAATTTATGGGCTATTAGATCATCAAATGTTATCGACAAAAAACCCCCATGTTAGGGGTCTACCTCCCCCCCCCCCCCCCCCTCCATCTTGAAATGGCAGCCATTTTATTAAAATGCTATTTCTATGGATCTGGAGGTCCTAAAACTTATGAAAATGATTTTTGGAAGGTAACGCTATGGCCTATCAAGTCAAATAAAGATCAATTCAGAATTATTAACCATCATAAAGGAAAAAAAATGATTTCAATAGTAAAAGTCGTTAAATAGTTTTTTAAACCTATTACAAAACTAAACACCAAAAATGCATTTTTTTTAAATAAAAAAATCATTTAACGACTTTCATGGTTCAGTTCTCTCTAAGATTCTACGTTCAACGTTTAAGAAAACAAAATTTTCTATTGTATCTCTGGTTTGATTGATGCACCAACATTTTTTTCAATTTTTAACACACAAATGCTTAGCAACTTACCTTCGGTAAAAAAAGAATTATCTTATATTGCTATGCTGTGACAGACGAGGGTCCTGCAAACGAAGGGGTACAAATTAGCAAAAGTTGCGTTTATTTATTCGAATAGCGAATCACGGCGCTTTACAAAATGCTTCCGCCATGCCCATCTCATTAAGAGACTGACAAGGGAAAATGGCGGCTACTACACAATAAAGCTTGGAGACATTTGTTGATAACAGGAAAAACTCCTACGAGTATAGCATTATTTTTAAACATTAAATATAGACCCAAGGTTGCTGAAATTGAGTCTGAAAAAATATAAACTATTTGCCCCTAACTGCGAAACAATTTTTACTATGAATACGCCAACTTTATTTTGTACGAGTAACTAATGAACGTTGCTAATCTTTCTAATATACCAAAATGTTAATTTTCTCTTTTATGACAGATTTTTTAATTTGTACACTAAATTGAGCCAGACAGAGTCGCTGATTAAAAATTGTAAGTGTTAATTTTCTCTTTCATTACATATATTTTTTTTAATTTGTGTACTAATAGCCAGACAGATCCACTGAATAAAAAATGTTAACAGTCAGTTAAGCTAACTTCAAATTACAAAATATTTAAATTTTCATCATTGCAGCGTAATGAGTTGAAAATTCATCACATTTTTTAAAGATAAATAGCATTTCAGCCTACAAGTTTTTAGTAAAAATCAATATAAATACTTATTTTTAAAATGCCATTGCATTAAATTAAATTTCGCTCTCAAAAATTAATCGACTGTGCTTTTGCATTGTTTGATGAAAATTGCTTAAGGATTATAAAAAAAACAACTTGCAAGATTGTGCGTACTAAGACTAAAACAATGCTAAATGTGTCTTGAACGAAATTAGGTCTGGTACACATGCAACCCGTGTCACGTGAGAATGTGATATACCGGGAATCAGCTTTATTTTAAGTTGGAGTTCTACTTGCCTTTTTAGTAGGAATTCTACTTGTCTTCGATGTTTGCTTATTATAAATGGTTCTATTCTATTTCAGAACTATCCTTACTTATACGAGGTACCTTTGGACTTAGATTAGTGATGTTGTCGAAAAGTTCGTGCGCGACGCAACACTCCTGCGGTCGACAGAGGCACACTGTGACAAAGGTGCGGGGGGTGCGGACAACGCCCGTCCTCACTAACATCAGGCATACCTATGCCTGATGTTAGTGAGGACGGGCGTTGTTGCGGGGTTGGGAGGGGGAGAATTTGTTAACGACAGTCGCCGCATGCGTTTGGCCGTGGCCAGTCAGAGGACAAGACCTCTAAACATGTTGCGAGGCGCATGAACTTGTCGGATAATACATACATAGTTGACAACCATCTTAGACTACAGGCCCATGTCCAAAATGGATGGGTCATATGAACCACCAGGTGACGTATATAGGACGATATAAGAGCATAAAATTTTGATTTTCTCCAAAAAAAATTACCGACTTTGTGGCGCACCATTTTTTTACGGCACTGCGCGCTTTCTTATTATTTATGGATGTATCGATGGTGAAAATGGCGTAAAAAAATATATGACCAAAATGTACTGACTCTTCTCCTGCACTTTTGAATTCTCACCAGCACTCAGTTGGACAGCTTACAAGTGACTGCATAGTGCTGAATCTTAATATTTTATGCTCTTATATCGTCCTATATACGTCACCTGGTGGTTCATATGACCGATTCATTTTGGACATGGGCCAAATCAAATCATTCATTGTTTATAGTCACATTACATTTTAAGCTGGTACATTCTAATAAAGGTAGGTATACATGTGACGCCCTGCAAGGGCATGACAACAATGAGCCTGTAGTCTATATGTAGGTATATAACCCACTCTAAAAAGTTTTAGCATAATAGGGATTGAAATATAATTACTCCAGTTCGACCACTTATCTGAGAACTCGCCTGCGGAGTACAAGGGTGCGGGGGTAGACGAGAACGGGGGTCCTGAGCAGTAACGGACAGCGGGCGCTTGTGTTTTGATTGGTCGTCTTGAATTTTGAATTTGAAATTAGCATTATTTTCAAAATTAGGATCGCCTGTACCCCACAGACGGTCTTAGATAAGCGCTCGGATGAACAGCCGTCTAGCAAAAAAACACGGTAGTAAATTAAACTTCGGCCATCTCAGTTCAGGACGCTCTTATTTTCTCCACTTTAATATCCTAGTCAACAATTACATTGCACAACATATTGTTATACTTCCAATAAACATTGACTGCACGCTGTGTTCTCCGTCATAACTGTGTCTTAAATAAATCGCCAAAATAAATAAAGACTTCATTCAGTTAGTCTATTTTTACCTCTTTATTGAAGTATGTAAGGTTCAAAGTTACAGTTCATTGAGTTGTGAAATTGCATTGATTATTGCATATTTGTTAAGACAGTCTGAAGTTTTCCTGGCTGCTAGCCAGTTGTATTCGTGATTGCAAGCCTGTTTGCTTAACCAGAAATTGAAAATACAGACGACTTTTTTACGTTTCCTGAAATGGAATATAATAAAGTGTTATAACAATGTCATTTTTTTATTAGTAAGGGCCACTTGCAGCAAACGCTTAATCTCGGATTAGCGTCATTCTGTCTCTGTCATATGTTCGGCGATGACAGAGACAGCATGACGTTAAATCGAGATTTAGCGTTTGCTGCAAGTGGACCTAAGGGATTGAAATACAAGTTAAGGTAAGAAGTCACAATAAGAGACACACTGGGCAATCCATATACATACTAATTATAAATGCGAAAGTGTGTCTGCCTGTCTGTCTGTTACCTCTTGACGCTTAAACCACTGAACCGATTGAGATGAAATTTGGTATGGAGACAATTTGAGACCCTGGAAAGGACATAGGCTATATTTTGTCGATATAAAAACATGAAGGGGGTAAAATGGGGGGTAAAAATTTATATGGAAAATTCAACTCTTGCGAGGGTAGTCGCGGGGAATCACTAGCTAATAATAAATACGTAGTGTCCTTCTAGACGGATTTTGACTACAGTGTCCAATCTCAACACAGATTAGATATTATAGTGCACAAGTGTGTGCGCAATACACAGGTCCACTATTTGTTCCTTCACTCTCATAATTCAGTTAGACGGCAGTCCGACATAACCATAGAGAGATCAGGCGCAGGACCAACGGCTTAACGTGCTTTCCGAGGCACGGGCCTGTTAACACCACCGACTTCCTGACTCCGGAGCTGTGTCTCAGTTATTTCAAGACAAAAAAACCCAACACTTTCGGTTCGACCCGGAATTTAAACCCGGGACCTCGTGGATAGTACCCAGCGTGCTGATAGTGGTCAGCAACGAGGCAGTCACTGGGTAATTAACAGCGCAACAAAACCCTACTTTTGGTCACTTGACTTAAAAGAGCTATAATGCTTGACAATGATAAATTAAATCTTAATACCATGATGTGAACTCGTAATAAGGTAATCATCTCAAACAGTCGCAAAAGCTAATCACAATTCAAACTCGGATTTCGCCTACAGTCATGGTGCATTAAGCCATGCATATTTAGGCAGTTCACTCAAATCTCGACACTAACCCCAGGGCTGAATGATGACGATTGCTTGAACAAATATGTTACGGCTAACCCCTCTACCGCCAAGGGAAATAATGCTGGCAGCCCCGAACAAAGAGTTTTGACTGCGTGATGAGGAACTCACTCAGTTGAAAAGTAAGGCCTTGAACATACAGGGCTACATTGCATTGAGTTGCGTTTTCAGACAACGACTGTAACCACTGACCTCCATAATACAAGTTCGCTGGACTAAACATTCTCTAAGAAATGACAGATAATTTTTGTGCCAAATCAAAGTGCCCCCACCGAGTGTACAGGGAACTAAAATTGAGTAACGTACATATTATGATTATGTCAACTCTCATTAGTTCCGTGGACGGTCACCAAACGCTCACTACAGCCGTCAGCGCCAAAATGGCGATAATCAAATGGCTTCATTTTTAAGTTGACTGTAAATAGTCCAGCGTACTTTTATTCTAAAGGTCAGTGACTGTAACATAATCGATGAAATACATTGTTTTTTAACAAAATAAAGGGTTTTCAAAGCACACAAAGGAGTATATTCTGTGACAAAGCTTAACATAGCCAGGAATGCTCCAGGATACATTCCCTAGACTACTTTAAAGCTTTTAATATCTAAAGAAAATTGTTTAAAAACTTAATGCTTAGCAGCTGGCACCTCCTTGTAAGTACACAATTAAGCGTAGTAAAGCTTCAAATAAAATGTATGAAAGAAAGGGAGTAAGTAACTCTTAATAGTTGCAGAGCCGTTCTTCTGTGTCAAATTCGTCACTAAGAGAACCAGAGAGAAATATTTTTTGAATATTTGAAATTTGGTACTGTTTATCGTTTTTTAAATACGTAAATAGTCTGTACACATTAATTAGTATCTACGTCCATGGTGTGTTTGTTATCCTGAATGTGTCTTTACTCAAGTGTGGACTAGCCCTAACTTGTTCGCGAAACGAAGCCAAATGGCGAATGTGGCCATCCAAAAGCTGGGTCAGTTATAAACAATAACAGTTTTGTTTACATTGTAAACATTCGCACATCCTCAGTGGCTAATGGCGGTACTGTGACTACGTCATTTGGAAAGAAAATATGAGTTTTTAACGGCATGCTTTTAAGGGAATCAAAAAGTCACACGGAATTATTTTTAGTATTTTTACTAAATACTTTGTACTATCTGAACCTTAAACTAGGCTCACTTGTTCGATTAGCTAATTTGGATTTGTTCAAAGCTTGCACTGGCGCTAGTCCGGATTAACTAGCCCGGACTAGCGTAAGTGGACCTTCCGGATTAGCTAATCCAGACTAATGCAAGCCGGCTTTCAACTTATATAATAGGCCTTGAAAAAGTTCATAATAGCTAATACGTGCGCAAGTAGGTAGACTAGGCCTGAGTAAAAATATGTAAAATGTTACATCCGCTTCAAGCATCGTTACGTAACAACCGGGGCATATATTTTTCACACTACCTACTCGGCAATGTTCAATTACACGTCAAGTAAAGCTGACTCAAAATGAGTCATTGCATCCCTAGGGACGTAATGTTGTATGCAATTTCATTACGCCCCTAGGGAGGCAAAGTGATTTGAATGTTGATTAAGAGTTCGTAGGCATGATCACACTAGCCCGTCCCGCACCAAAGAAAACATATTTGAAAATTGAACCTGGCAGCCAAGAATTTTAGCACGAATAGAATGAAAAAAGCGCGCGCTTCTAAAAAACAAGTAAAGAAAAAACCCTATGTACTCGTATTTTAAGAAATTACAAACAATGTTTACGTAAAACTGAAGTGACGAAGTTTATGACACCGGAGTTCATTAGATGTAAAACTGCTGGTATTGTTAATAATAATAATTTACCGCCAGAAAATTCAAAGGATATATACTTATAGGTAAAATTAGTTTTTTGTAATACATTGTTTTTATTGCCTCGTAGGAAGTGTGAAAAGCAGAGTATTCTCCTCGGGGATAAAGATGTCTTCGTCTTGGGTGAGCTTAAACTCCTCGCTCCACTCAGGATTCTACTTTTAACTCCCTCGCAATAATCTACTATTATTTATTTATAACGCTAACGGAAACTCCACTTGACACTAGCGCCACTCATAGCCAAAGCCTGCCAAACCCAGCCAAACCCAGCCAAGCCACCCAAGCCAGCCAAAGCCAACCCAGCCAAAACCAACCATAGCCACCATAGCCAACCAAGCCAACCATAGCCACCACAGCCAGCCAATACCAAGCCACCGCCTGCCACCTTTCCCCAACACCAATGTGCCTATAATGGAGGGGGAGAGCCTTTTATAAGCGACGCACAGCTCAGTCTAGCAGACTTGTGCACAGCACTTAGCCCCCGACACAAAATAATAGATGCACATAAAAATCCTAAAACAAACTTTTATAATTATGGAATTATAGCTAGATACAATACAGTTGGTTTAAATGGAAACCCTATAAAAACAAAAAAATAAACTGAAATTTTAACCCTACGTAAGTACGTAGGTACACAATTTTTAATTCCAATGTTGTCGTCGCACTAATATTAGACTAACTTTGTGTTAAGGTATATAGTTACGTAACATATTATTATAATTTTTTTGTATAAGTCCTCAATCCATTTATTTCAATAGCTTTGCTTGCCGAACGCGACTCGCGCGAATTTTGGTGGACGGCGCGCAAGGTCTAATATTCGTATTAGTGCGGTCCCACGACGCGACAACATTAGTATTAAAAATTGTGTACCTACGTACTTAATTGGGTCAAAATTTCAGTTTTATTTTTTGATTTTTAGGGGAAAAGGGGTAGTAACTGGCCACTTTACGTGTGTGCTCCATCTAAATGCATGATCTAATTTAGGTGATTTATATATGTAATGATTCACTAGATCTTGTCAATTGATTTTTTGATTAATTTAATAATAAATAACACCAATTTATTTTAATATCTTTATTTAAATAAAAATTATCACTTTTGAGTAGTAACTGGCCATAAATTTTAGTAACTGGCACTCTTATTTGCAGTAACTGGCCACCTAATATAATTTACTAAAATTTCAAGTTTTAACCTTATAAGTACTGCAAAGATTATAAAAAACCTGTTAAAAGCAATGTGTTATGACATTTTAATGAGTTAACACTTAATAAAGACAAATAAGTAATATTTTTAAACAACTAATCATTCTTCAAACAAAATTTAATATAAAAACAAAAAACTTCTTCTATTAGTGTAACAACGTAACAATTCACATTTAAACATTTTATTATAAAAACAAGGTTAAATATTTCCTTTTATAAAGTAACTACCTACTTTCTTATCTATAATAATTATCACAAATCTTTAATACTTAACAATCATATTAAAATAGTTTTTATGGCACTTTAAATTATTTCAAGTTTACATTATGTCGAATCCTTGAATCTTAGCTTCTTGTTGAACAGATTTTAACATTGAGTAATCGCTATCAGATGAGTCTGTACTATCTCTACTAATGTGATAGCAAACACGACACAAAAATTCATCTTATTCTTCTAAGGGTATGTGCTGGCGATGAACTGCAGGTATACAATTTTTGTGAAATAATTTATTGCATTGATCACACTCCAAATACTTTTTTTTACTTCTCCGGTGCAGGCATAACACATTTGCGAAGATAACAATACATTATTTGTCACCGGTTCAACACAAACTTCTGCATTTGTTGAAATGTTTGCTTCATTAAGCTTTTCTGAGATTTTCGTACTCGTTTTTTTGCCTTAGCCTTTTAATTTGATATTATTATTAGTCTTCCTTTTAGAAATCTTTATATTTTCTTTCTCTATTCTTTCTTCTTCTGCACGTTTCCGGTTATCTTTTTCAATCTGATCTTGTTGCTTTTTTTCATGTTTATTTTTCATAATTTGCAGGTAAGAGCCTGAAGTTAAAGCATGGGGTAAATCTATGGCCTCTTTACTATATTGCCTTTTCTTCATTATCTTAAAGAGGTTTTAGCATATCCTGAAACATAAATTAAAGGTACTCATTAACTGGCCATGTAGTAACCGGCCACTAAGATACCTATGCCAGTTACTACTAAATGTTAAAATATTTTTACAAAAAATTTACTACAGATTATGATATTTAAAACCAAGGTAATAAGCTGTTTTTTAAGTTAATTTACTTCCAAGTAGCAAATTGGGGTAACTGGCATAGGGGGGCCAGTTACTAAAAATGATATGAAACTGGGACCAGTAACTGGCCAACTTGAAAAATGCAATAAAATTACAAATAAAGGATTAAATCAGTATGAATTATAATAGCTTACCTCAAAATCTATCGTTGTCACTATTACAAGTCACTCACAGAAGCTGGGGACAAAAAATATCGTATTTCAAAATGATCTCTTCGCTTAACGTTTTCTTAGCGCACAACTATTCTAACCGACGCACTGTCGCCGACTGTCAAAAAATGGCGGGTATTTTAAAGTCCAATCCTCCGAGGGGAATAAGTGAGAACTAAAATGAAAGACAACATACTATTGGTTAGTGTCAAGTATAACAAATGGCGTGCTGTTATCGTGTTTCTTATTTTAGGCGTATAAAAAGCCGTGTGGCCAGTTATCGGGGGTGGCCAGTTACACCAATACATACCCTATAGGGTTTCCATTTTAATTAATCAAAATCATTCCATTTCCATCGTTTCCATTTTAATTAATCAAAATCAGTTCATTCGTTTGGGAGCTACGATGCCACAGACACACACACAGACACAGACACGTCAAACTTAGAACACCCCGTCGTTTTTGCGTCGGGGGTTAAAAACTATGCCAGTTTCAGTAACCATCGTCATAATTATTTGAAAGTATGTGATTCAGCAATTAAATCTGTGTGCTTAAGCTATTGTGCGTTTTTTATTTATGCCACTCGTTTACAAAAACGAAGTGTAAATAAGCTTTAGCTGGTGCTTTTTTATCTCTTACATAATTTCAAATAGCACAATTTCTTTCTTCGAAAGACATCTGTCAACTAAAAATTAAGCAAAAGTAAGCTTAAGAGGATTTTTTTCCCGCAGCTGCAACGGCTATATTCCTTAATTAATACAGGAACAAAAGAAATGTATCAGTTTTTCAATGTTTTACTCGTTTTGGCGTGTCGGGTCCTTTGTAATTACTTAAAACGGGGAATCCCTTACTATGAAAACTGGAATTGGTTGCAGAATTCAATGATGGTGTGTGGCTTCGTTTTTAAATACAAAGCTGTTACAAATCAGGAACTAAGTTTTTCATTTGTTTGGATTTAGTACATTAAGGGATAGTTTCACCACCACTTAGTAGCTTACTTGAAATTAAATTAAATTTCGCTCACAAATATTGATCGACCGTGTCATCAGTTGGGACTCGAACCCACGACACGATATTCCCCAAGTATTGATCAAATCGAACGCCGGCTCACTGGAGTAGCAAACACTTAAGAAAACTCGCCGACTGACTAACGTCCTCCGTAGCTCAGTTGGTAAGAGAATTCGCCCGGATAGCGAAGGGTCGTGGGTTCCAGTCCTATCGGATGACACGGTCGATCAATATTTGTGAGCGAAATTTAATTTAAATTTGAAAAAAAACTTGCAAACAAATTGCTTATGTTATAAAAATTATTATATGCTTACTTGAAACATAAATTGACATATTTTCCAAAAAAAAAATATTTTAAATTATCTATGAATTAGGCATCGCCTTAAAAAAATATGGATTCCGTACCGCGATACTAAAGAGTGAAGCAGGGTTCAAGCCTGTGTGTGCGAGATCATAGGGTTACAATGGCGGGCCGATCGGCTTACTTTGGTGTGAGTGTGTGCGTGAAAGATCGTGTATTTACGACGATGACTGGCTTAATTTGGTGCTTCAGTTTTAATGTAGGCGACACGAAATCCATATTTTTCTTCACATCAATGGAATTAAGTAAACTACTTAGAACTTACTCTGAGGTGATGAAACAGGCCCTAAAGTTTTAAAGTATCATGTAGTAAACGAGTGACGAAAACAATTTATATTAAAACAAGGTTTTGCTAACTTGGCACTAAGAGGCTGAATAAATTCCATAAATACCATTTTTGTCACACGGTCGATAGCAAACGCATAAAAAACATCGCACCACAGCTGTTTTTTTTTTTTAATTCTATTTTTTAAAATCAGCCCAAAACAAAATAGTAGTGGCCAGTATCTGTTTTGTCTTAATTACGTGGCTCGCAAATTCAGTCGAAATGAATTACGCCGTGTCTCGGCCGCTGTTAAAATTCGCCAAGAATTCTTTCTCATTATTAGAATCAACAGTTAGTGGAAGGTTTTTGCCCTTTTTGAACGAGCAAAGTAAACTACTAATGGCCTAGATACGGCAACTAGAGTAGTAAGTAAAATTACAGAATAAAGAAAAGAACGAAAGTGTATTTGGCTTTTAGATGTTGCATGACACAAAATACGAGTACTTGCTCATATGAGGAATGAAAGGGTAAATTTTGATTCATTTAAGGGTAAAGTATCCTATGAGTATGTTTATAGGAAGCCCTGTAATTAGCAAATTTTGAAATTATTTTACCAGTAAAAAAATATATATATATTATTTGTCGACCGTCTTGGTGTAGTCGTCTGCGCACCCGACTTCTAAACCAGGCGGTGGCAGGTTCGAATCCCGCAAGGGGCAAATGTTTGTGTAATGAGCACGAGCATTTGTACCTAAGTCATGGATGTTAATATGTATTTAAGTATTTCTATCCGTTATGCTAGTCACCATAGCACAAGCTCACGCTTAGTTTGGGGCTAGGTAATTTGGTGTGTTTGTTGAAACAATTTTTTTATTTATTTTTTTAATTACTTTTGACACTGAAAAGCACCAAAATTAATATCAAAACAAACATCGACTTAGGGCTTGAAAGTCAAAACTAATATTCCTGCCTTCGCTCACTATACAGTGTGAGTCTTTAAAAAGTGCACATATGAATATGGGTAAAACTAGACCCACTTTTATCGACAAAAAAAATGTCAAAAAAAATCTAAAAAAAAATTTTTGTTCATTTTTTTATTTAAATTACCTTCCGTTGACTTATTGTAAAGAAAACGTTATAACTTTTGATCTAAGTGGTATATCCTGATAAAACAAAAACAGTAATGATGGTAAATAACAGGTGATGCTAATAAAATACATAAAATACTCAGAAAACGAAAAAAAAACAAATCTAGAGCCACCCTTAGCAACGAAGCGTTGAATGGCGCGCCCAGAGATACTTAGTTCAAATGCTTATTGCTAAAGTTGTGATAGGGATAGTGACATAGAATTTTTGGTTTTACAAAGGTGATACTATGAAAAATAACACAGAGTAATAAGAACCACCTGTAGTATCGGAATTATTTGGAGGAATTTATCAAATAAGTAAAAAAACACCAATTAAAATACAGATTTTTCTCAAAAGTAACATTTATTTACACCAGTGCAAAGGCAAGATCGGTGACTAGTATTTTAAATTAATCTGTGACGCTTGAAAAAACTACTCTTTTTTCTTAAATCTCAATACGAGAAAACTCAATTTATTTATTAGGGGATAACAAACAGCTTACACAATGTACTTAGTAGTATTAAAATAATATCGATATGTCAATACTTATAAATATCAAAATATTCGTAGACAGAATTTCGGCTTCTTTGAATGAAATAATTAACTCCTGAGCTGAAAAAAAAGTACTATAAAGTATTTAAAAAAATATATCTCCATCACGCTCCTAAATCCTAATTATCCTTATGAAATTTTGTTCCTTTTAGTAGATTACTTATAATGTAAAAATATCGTGCCCGAATGATATCAGATGATATTGTAATTTTCCTTCTACCGCTATTTCCTTATTTATTATTTAGGTGAGCTTCTGAAATTGTCTTTGCGTTATATTTTAACATATTTGGCATTTGGTGTTAGCATTGTACAAGTGATATTGTACTTAGGCAAAATGCATCTATCAAGTAGGTGTTTGAAATGAAATAAAATTCATTTATTTGATACGCAAATAATGTGAATACTACTGTACATAGCATTAGACCAAGTGTGTGCCAAAAAGGTCCCTGCTCAGCATTAATCTGGTTTTCAGCTGAAACCTTTTCGGGCACTGTGTACACACCTAAAAAGAATGGAAAATTAAAATAAAATAACAAAAATTTAAGTGTTTGTTACTTAGCGTTAACTTTTCAATCTAAAATCGAATGAATATTTAGTCTCAATTAATGCTAAAAGCAAATTTTTTAAATACATGTTACCCGTTACTTAGAGAAGCTACATTATGTTTTGTTCCATATTTTTTGACAAGTTGGCATATTATTAGCACTATTAAATTTAATTTCGTAAAAACTTGCAAATAAAGTGCTTAAGTTTTAAAAATATTTCTTAGCACTATTATAAGCAAAGGGAAGCATTTTAGCTCAAGCAAAATAACTCCAACATTCTATCAAAACTCTGCTCACTGTAGGTACCACAAATAGAATCGGACTGAATAGAAAGACGCAAATGACTTTCGTGTCTGCCGAAGCATTTTCCTCTTACAAAGTCCAATAATAAAAAAGTTATGAGGCGTGAACTATTGACATGGCAGAGGAATGAACGATGCTCCACTCAGCCTCCTTCGGCAGCCTGCCAAATTTTAATGACGTGCCCCGAAATTATTTGCCTACAAATGCCGCCCTTGACTCCTCTCGATCTACCGAAACGACCTAAGCCCGTGCTACGAACTTTTTAAGTCCTTTCAGCAGTTTAAGTTGCTCGTAATACGAATTGGACTTAATTTATTAAGTCCATTCTTCGAGATTCTGCTGGAAAGTTCGTTTTCTTGTAGTTTTAAGCGGGTTTTGAAGAAATTGAGGAAACTTAAAATCTCGTGGTATGCAGATTGTTACTGGGAGATGTAAGTATGATTTTCATCTCTGTATCCGTTTGGGTACAGCGATTGCAAATGAAAAACTTTATATAAAAATGTTGTAGATGCTCCAGAATAACCTTTATTTAATTACTGTAGTACTCACAAAGGGCTTCCCGTTAGACTAACCCACTTTGACCCTGAGACCGCCTCTATTCCCTACGTAATAAAAGCTGTTTTCGTAGTTCAGATGAAAAACATGATGTGCTGCCAACTGTACCTACCTACCTACGCGACATTAATGAACATTGATCTCTGAGTAGTTTTAAGCTTTTTTTCGTCTGGCAACACTACCGCTAACATCTTGATTGCATTTGTCTCATATTTAAAAATCGAATTAATTAATTTACTAGTCATTATGCGGCTCAAAATCATCATTAATCATAACTAAGCTGTATATTTAAGTGCCAGTGTAAAAAAAAGTGCATAAACTCACGGACTTTAGTGTATATGTGTAACGGTGATAACCGGTCAATGACACTGCGAATTTGAACTTGTGAAATATTGTGAATCATTGTTTTCTCTTTATGCTTTTTCTAATTATCGTGTATATAGGTACGTCATAGTTCACGTATGACACGTATTTAACCACAAAAATAGACTAAATTACACTGTCTTACGAACAATTTTTTTTTCGCGTTGAGGTTATATTGTTTACTTTAACAAACATCTAACCTCTAGTTGATCAACCAATTCTTTGGCTTACTTACTTACGTGATTTTATATTGATTGAGTGTAAAGATGCTTACTCGCAAAGCCTATGCTCGCCAGGAGGAATCTAAATTCCTACTGGCTTTGAAGGAACTGCAGGCGGCCAAGGAACGGATTGAGCAACTGAATAGGGAAAGCGAAGACAATGAGAGGATACTGTTGGAGGTGCTGGATAGTAACAGTCAATTAAAGCAAGAGATGGTTGAGCTGCACACCAACTACGGCTTATTAATTGACGAACGTGACAAGCTGCAATCCGTCATAAGTGGGTTCGGGGAGTGCTGTGAGGACTATGAGCAGAACCTCAATCGTATAACTGCCCTTCAACAAGACCTTGATGAAGCCCGAGATCATATTCACCACTTAGAGATGGAGAAGCAAGACTACATTGACAGCCAAACCACCCGTTTATTTGACAAGTTAGTTGGTAGTGCGCCCAGCCAGATCCAAACTGCACCTGGAAGTTCTCCTAGTGTAACTATAGATTTAACAAATGATTCCCCTACCACAACATCTACAGGGATTTTAAGGTGCAGTAAAAATAAATTTAAGAAATATGTTAGAATAAATAGGTTTATTAAAAAAAAACAAATAAATTAGTTAAAAAACAGAATTGTTTGTTTACAAAAGGTAAATATATAAATGAGAGAAGGCAACTTGGTGATGAGCTAGATGCATGTTCTTTAATATTAGAAAATAGTGTGACAAAATATGAAAATGATATATTGAAATTAGAAAATGAATTAGAAAATCTCAAACTCTTATTAAAAATAATGACCTAGACATATAAATGTACTAAAAAAGAGTGTGGGGAACACATCCAGATGTTAACAGACATCATAACTACTTGTGATTGTAATAATTCTTCTAACTCAAATTCCAACCCATTGATGATTGTTGGGTCCGGGTGTGAGTCATCATCACTCCCTCAATCAACCACAAGCCCTCTCAAACTGTCCTGTGTACAATCCAACAGTTTCCTGCTTAACGAAACTCCGTATCAGTCAACAAATAGTATAGTTATGTTTAGTGATGAGATGGGTAAAAACAAGCCCCTACTTGCACAATATATGGGACAAAGTGTGATAAATCACTGCATGCCTGGAGCATCTTATGATGTAATTATCAATAAAATACTTAGTTTTAAATTCAGTGAAAATTCTACCCTAATAATTTTTATAGGAAATAGAGGTAATGTAAACAAAAAGAAATTCCTTAATATTTTTGAAAGTTTGCAATTGCTAAAAATAGGTAAAATTGTTTTGTTTACCTTACCATATAGCAGCGGTTTGACAGACGAAGAAAATAATCTAAGGTATAAAATAAACCTAGATTTGCATAAATTGACATTATAACGCGGGACATGGCAACACCGGTTGTCTACGGCCGCGGCGGACGACCAATCAGGCGCCCCGCCCGATTTTCATAACCTATGTTTTTTTCTGCTTCTTTTGATTAGTGGAATAAAAGGTGTAAGAATTCATGGCGGCGTTTTTTTCTGCAAGTCCTACTAAGAAGTAAAGACTGAGCCTGGCCCGTGTCATACTGGCTGCCCAACTTAGGCCATCATTGAAATTGAAGGATCCCACAACTTATTGGACTACGAAAGATCGCACAGAGCGCGTTTTCGTGAGAAAATCGTCACCACCAGTTCCACCTGACTTCTCTCTTATCCAGCAAGCAAGATGCCGCGTGCAGTGTCACGCAGCAAACGTCGCCAGACGGATTTTTACGACGTGGAAGAAGAAGATCAATGTGATACGAACGTTGCAACAACGCCAGGGCCGAGGCCCGCGGAGCGCGAAGCGCCCGCCGCCGCGCCGTCGCCGGCACCCATCACTGCGAGTGACATCGCCGCCATGATGGCTTCCCTGCAACAGGCGCAAGCCGACCAGTTCGAGCGCCTAATCACAAGAGTCCTTGATACGCGCTCGCCGCCGGTGGATGCCGCGCAGGCCGTGTCCACGCCCCCACCGTCGTCCTATTCTGGAACGTTTTCGACTTGCAAAGCCTCATACAGTGGTTCACCTTCCGAATCCCTTGACGGGTTTATAGATGCTATAGAAGCATTCAAGGACTGCGTCAAAATAAGTGAGAACAACGCCCTACGTGGCCTATCTATGTTACTAACACACGAGGCCGCAACATGGTGGCACGGGGTGAAGGCAGATGTCGGCGGCTGGTCCGAGGCGTTGCGCCAGCTGCGGTGTGCATTTGGGGACCGCAGGCCACCACATCGTATTTATATAGAGTTATTCTCAATGAAGCAGCTACAAGAGAGAACTGACATATTCGTCAGTAAGGCGCGATCTCTGTTCGCCCGTCTACCACGCGGAGACCTTCCCAAAAAAGTTCAGTTGGACATGGTGTTCGAATTACTTCACACTCGTATAAAAAGTCGAGTCCGGCGAGACGAGTTACGGTCGTTCGCGGACCTCCTACAGCGCGCCCGTGAAATTGAACACTGTGAGCCCGCTGCGAGTGTTCCCCGTAGTAACCCTGGGCCCACGTCTCGACCACCGGCACCACAGCAAGCGCAGCCCCAATCTACCCACGCGCAACCACGCCGAGCTCCGGAGTCATCCCAGCCGCATGCTCTACAGACGTCGAGTCATACTCCGTCGTACAGTGCCGCAAAATTGTCATCAAACCGGGACAATGTGCGCTCACACGGCGTTGCGTGCTATGGGTGTGGACAAAAAGGAGTGTTACGTGCTAACTGCGTGAAATGTAACGCGCAATTCAGCGAAGTGTCGTTTGGTTCCGTGCCAAGTCCAACGTCCGCTCCCTCCAAGTCCCCTAGCAGACACGTAAGTTTTGATCCTCGTGATTGTTTTATGCCCGAAAACTTGAAGACACATAGTAATTCTTGCACTGACAACCTAGCTGTACAGAGTAGGGTGACCATGGAATTTCGGGACAAATGTTTAGTCCCATTAGTAGTAGTAGAGTCCCATTTACCTAGTAGGGTGACCATGCGTCTGGATTAGGATACCGGGACTGGTTCCGATACCGAAGGCGTGCTTGCCGGGAAAGATATTTTAGAACTGTCCTCGATGTCCGCTCACCCGCGCTGTAGGTCAGAGGCACAACCGCGGCCTATTTTAAGCATTAACGTTTTAGATTTTCAGGGAATAGCACTCATCGATACAGCTGCCAAGAGGAGTGTAGTTGGAAGTGCACTATACCGAATAATTCAGCAGCGAGGCCACCCGTCCGAGGAGACCACCATGCGAATACGCTTTGCCGATTGTTTGGCTCAGACACGCCAAGTTCGCACCACTACACTGCAAGTCGACGCGTCCCCTACGCGTCGTAAGTGCATTGAATTGGAGTTTATTATCCTACCCGATGCTGAGGATAATAAAACCCTACTAGGCATTGATTTTTTAGTAGCAGCCGAAATTATTTTAGATTTTGCGAATTCCTCTTGGCGATTTTTCGGTGAAGACCAGGTTTACGCTCTTCAGTACGAGTACCCTGGTCAACATTTTTCCTGCTGTGCTGCCGATACTTTAAGGCCAGATGAAGGTAAGCTGTTGACGCCTGAACAGCGGCAATGCCTCTCTTTTCTCCTACAGCGGAACGAGGATATCTTTGGTCTTGGGGGAGCCCCGACGCCTTTTGCTGAGCATCGAATAGATACTGGGGACCACTTACCGATCTCCGTCCCGCCGTATCGTCTGACACCTGCGAAAAAGGCAACTATGAAAGCTGAAGTTGACAAAATGCTCCAGGATGGTATCATCGAAGAATGTAAGTCTGCATGGGCCTCTCCAGCCATCCTGGTACCCAAAAAAGATGGTAGTGTCCGTTTTTGCGTCGACTATCGTCGACTGAACGCCGCCACTAAAACAGACACGTACCCGCTTCCACTTATCGACGAATTAGTGCACTCAACAAAGCCGTACTGTTACATGTCCAGCATAGACCTGCGATCAGGTTATTGGCAGGTGATCGTCGCGCAGGAGGATAGGGACAAAACAGCGTTCGTGACACCGTCTGGAACATTTAGATTCACCCGCATGCCGTTTGGCCTCAAGAACGCAACATCTACGTTCCAGCAGTTAATGGATCTTTTTCGTTCTGGGTCTAGTTTGGATGGCGTTGAACTGCTGGTGTACCTTGATGACTTTTTGGTACTGTCTCCCAGTTTTTCTTGTCACCTGGAGGACCTGCAAAAGGTATTTGACCCTGCGGACTGATGCCAGCAGTTACGCATTAGGAGCCGTGTTGTTGCAGGGTGAAGGTAAGGATGAGCAACCTATAGAGTATGCTAGCCGTTTGTTAACCGCTGCCGAGAAAAACTACTCTACAACTGAGCGTGAGACATAAGCCGTCGTATGGGCAGTAAAAAAATACCGGGGTTATCTTGATGGGCATCCCATCATTGTCATAAGTGACCACCAACCCCTGAAATGGCTACTTACTTTAAAGACTCCGAGTGGCCGTCTAGCCCGATGGGCCATGAAGCTACAGGCCTACGACATTCAGTACGAATATGCACCAGGTAAAACTAACGTTATCGCAGATCGCACTCAGTCGTCCTCAATGTGATGGAGCCAACCTCGATAACTGTGACGTATGCACCGTGATCGTCGATGTACCAAGGGTGAATCCGAGTGAACTTCGTATTGAACAGTTGCTGGATCCTGAAGTGGCTAAGATCATCAATGACCTCGAAGGTGCTGATCCTTTTAGTACACGGTGGCTGGATCGAGGATATATCATGTCTAACGGTGTCCTCTACCGTTACGACCCAGATACCGAATCCGAAGAGGTTCAGCTGGTAGTGCCAAGTTCCAAAAGAGAACATATTCTTAAAGAATTTCATGACTCCCCTACCCACCAAGGTGTAGAACGTACTCTTCATCGTATACGATAGCGCTATTATTTTGTTGGAATGCGCAGGTACGTAACTGATTATCTCAAAAGGTGTGTAGAGTGTCAGAAGTATGAACCAACCAACTTGCAGCCAGCTGGTCTTCTACAGACCCCAGTGCTTCACCAGAGAGGGGAAGTCTTAGCAGTTAACCTCTTCGGCCCTTTGCCCGAAGGGAGCGCCGGTGAACGGTGGATACTATTAATCGAAGACACAGCCACTCGGTGGGTAGAACTTTACGCTCTCAAGGACGCCACCGCTGAAAACTGTGCAAAGCTAATGATCGAGGAGTACTTCTTACGTTATGGTTTCCCTCGACGCCTTATATCGGACAATGGCGTGCAATTCGTCTCAGCTGTCATGCAGCAGTGCATGTTTGTCCTTGGAGTTAAGCAAAATCGGATTCCCATATACCACCCTGAAGCCAACCCGGCTGAGAGAAAAAACCGTGACCTAAAAGTGCAACTCGCCATCCTCGTCAAGAGCGAGCATCGTACCTGGCCGGAGCAACTACCACAAGTAAGGTTTGCACTAAACTCTGCCATTTGTAGCACTACCGGTTCAACCCCAGCAAAATTAATGTTTGCTCGAGAGATGCGTACCCCATTTGATACTCAACACGACCTACGTGCTATCTTAGAGAAAGAAAATTTTGTACCCCAGGTAACGCCTTATCTTAATAAATTTGTTACTACTCTCCAAGACATGCGTGAGAGCGTGGAAAAGCAGCAAGACACGCGCAAGGATATAGCTGATGATTCTCGCCGCCCCTGTCCGGTATACTTTGAAGGTGATCACGTCCTAGTGACAACCCATGCGCTAAGTAATGCCACAAAAGGTATCTCTCGAAAATTTATGCCCCGACACGATAGTCCATATAAAATCAGCAAGGTTGTCAGTGCCACTACGTACGAAATCTCACATTTAGACTCTGACGAAATACTGGGCAGATTTCATACATCCGATCTGACCCCGTTTGTTTCGACATCTGGTCGGGTCTCGGGACCAATCCAGCCACGAAGGAGGCGTGGACGGCCGCGCAACCAGGAACCGCTTTTGAGGTCCAACTCGACAATGTTTTTTTCTGTTTTTTTTCTGCTTCTTTTGATTAGTGGAATAAAATGTGTAAAAATTCATGGCGGCGTTTTTTTCTGCAAGTCCTACTAAGAAGTAAATGCTGAGCCTGGCCCGAGTCATAACATCTTATAATGTTCATAAATTCCATATAACTGACATAAATAATTATTTTAAAAATAAGATTTACCTGACGAGAGATAAATATTTTGTGAATAATTATCTCAAAAGACAAATAGCTATTTCGCTATCATATTGTATAGATTATTCAGCCAAGAACTTGGCTACCAAGTCTGCTTCTATTGAGCAGACCAATGACATGAATATTCAACCTTTGGAATCCGTTCCAATTAACAATCATTTAAATTAAATATTCAGACAATAGAGGAAAACTCTTTTTTTTTTTAATTTTTTTTATTAATAAAATTCACAGCTTAAACTAGACTAACTTGCTAGACTTACAGCCAAAAATGAATTTACATTTTATAAAATTGAATGTAATAGTGACACTTAGGTTACGAAAAATTTGTAAGTGCGTGTGTGCGCGAAATATAAACTAATCTAAACAGTTTTTACTACTTAACTCAAACAATAAATAAAATAAGAAGAAGAAACAAAGTCAGCGCATCAAAAACACCAAGACTATGGGTCATTTTGAAGACCAGACAATGGCTCAAGCACGCTTAAAATACCCTTTTTGAAAGCTTCTTTAGACAGATGGAACATGTCAACTGATGAGAAGGTTTTATTATATGAACTAAGTGTTCTGATCACTATAGAATTCCTTGCATAATTTGTTCGTGTGTGCGGTTTGTGAAATAGAGATGCAGTTGTGTGCCTAGTTCGGGTGGCCGGTGTAAAGAACTTCAAGAATGTATCGGACAGCTCCACGGAGTCAATGTTACCATTACAGATATTAAATAAGAATGACATATCCATAAGAGTCCGTCTATTCTCAAGGGTTGAGATTCTGTGAAACCTACAAGCATCAATATAGTTTTCAAATGACCTAAATGAGCGGTAATTTAGATGTTTTATAAACAACTCTTGATTTTTTTCTAAATTATGTTTATACGTCAAATATTGCGGAGACCATACATTACTACAATATTCAGGAATGCTACGCACATAAGAATAGTATAATATTTTAACACAATGTACATCGGAAAAAGGTTGAGTAACACGTAGTATAAAGCCTAAATTTTTATAAGCTTTATTTATTATAGCTGAGATATGGTCAGTAAACATTAATTTTGAATCTTAAGTAACACCCAAATCTCTGATTTCTTTTCACGTTTTAGTGTCCTTTCATTCAGCTGGTATTTAAAACAAATGCCGTTTAACTTACGCGTGAAACTAATAATAGAGCATTTTGCTTACAACAAAGCCTAGCTAGCTTGGAAAGTTCAAATCATTTAAACATAGTGCATCAAAATATTCAAGGCTTATCCGGAAAAGAATTAGAAGTAGAATTATTCATACAAGGAAGGAATATTCATGTTTTATGTGTCACTGAGCACTGGCTCAAAAAGTATGAACTTATGTTGTCTCTTGAAAATTGTAGCCTTATTAGTTCGTTCTCTAGGGAGGCGGCCATCCATGGTGGGTCATTAATATTAATGAATAATAATTTAAAATGTAAAGAGCGCAAAGATATTGTATCTCTCTCTGTTGAACGAACTATTGAGTTATCATGTGCAGAGCTGGACGATTACATAATTATTTGTGTTTATAGACCCCCAACTGGTAATTTTAAATTATTTGAGTCTATTATGGAAGAATCACTCAGGAAATTATTTACTAATACAAAGAAAGTAGTTGTATGTGGGGATTTCAATGTCGATATTATAGATGAAGAAAAAACCTATAGAGTGAGGTTTTTAAGCCTTTTCAAATCTTTCAATTAAATGCCTGTTTTTGCTGAACCGACTAGAATTACTGCTACAACAGCTACTTGCTTAGACAATATATTCTGTAACTCTGTTGTGATAAAAAAATCTATAGTAAATTTTGTAAAATCCGATCACTGCGGTTAGTCAGTCACGTTTGAACACCGTTTTGTGCCAACTAAAAATGTAGTTCAATTTACACCAGTCACTAATTCCCGTAAAGAAAAATTTAAGTCTAACTTAAGTGATAAAATTCCGCTTTTGCCTTTTTAAATGACACTGTTAATAACCAATATGAGTATTTTTTTGGATTAGTTAAAACTGAATTTGATAAAAATTTTCCTAAAAAGAAATTAGTTATAAACAATTTGAAACCAAAGTTCAATGACTGGGCTACAGTATGTATTTACATCAGTAGGAAAAAAATGTTTGAATTATATAATCAAAAAGTATATAGAAATAATGACCCAACATTCCCAGAATATGTTAAAAAATACTCAAAGTTATTCAAGAACGTTTGCATGGTAGCTAAATCTAATTATATACGTGAAAAAATTAATAAATCCAGTAATAAAATTAAATAAACTTGGAATATTATAAACAAAGAAACTTGTAAAACTAAACCACGTGATCACACATTTACATTAAAAATTGATAATAAGAATATTAAATCTGATAATGAAGTTGCAGGTGCCTTCGAGAAGTACTTCTGTAATGTACCTATCGAAACCACAAAACAATTTAATTCGTGCGCTCTGCATGCGAAATCACTGCTGGTGTCTAGTGTTGACAGGTGTAACTCCTCATTTGATTTCACTCATATTAATCCTTTAATGATAGTAAAAACTTTTAAGGAATATCAACTGACACAATAAAACCCATTATACCTCTCGTAGCATCTCACTTAGCACATATACATATTCAACGAATGTATTGATCAAGGTCAATTTCCTACTTTAATGAAATATAGTAAGATTATACCTTTATTTAAGTCAGGAGAAAAAAGTGACCCAAGCAACTTCAGGCCAATTTCCATACAACCTGCATTTAGCAAAATTTTTGAAAAAGTTATATTTAATCAATTGCTCTCTCATTTAAAACTGGAAAATTTACTGCACGAGAAACAGTTTGGTTTCTCCAAAGGTAGAAATACAAC
Organism: Pyrausta nigrata; assembly: GCA_949316185.1. Classification (NCBI taxonomy): domain Eukaryota; kingdom Metazoa; phylum Arthropoda; class Insecta; order Lepidoptera; family Crambidae; genus Pyrausta; species Pyrausta nigrata. Next base: position 6,214,573 of record OX438943.1, read on the forward strand.
AGATGCTGGGGTGGCACTCGTCAAACACATTTTGGATGCTTATGAAGATAAACACGATGCAATAGGTGTATTCTGTGACTTGTCGAAGGCATTTGATTGTGTCGATCACCAAACACTCATTATTAAGCTTGATCATTACGGTGTATCTAATAACGCATCTAAACTGTTGAATTCTTACCTCTCAGGCAGACTACAAACAGTAAACGTTAATGGCATTAACTCCTCAGGTGCCCCGCTTCAAATGGGAGTGCCCCAGGGCTCAATATTGGGACCTTTGCTATTTTCGATCTATATTAATGACCTTCCTTTTTATGCCAAAGACTCCTGTGAGATAGTTCTGTTTGCTGATGATACTTCTTTAGTCTTCAAATCAAGAAGAGGCGAAAAATCATTTGACAATGTAAGCGGAGCTCTCTCTAAGGTATTAAATTGGTTCACTAGCAATAACTTGCTTCTTAATACAAAAAAGACTAAATGTATTAAATTCACCATGCCTAACGTGAAGCAAGCTAACACAGAAATCCTACTCAATGGTGAAAAATTAGATCTATCAAACTCCACTGATTTCTGGGCATTACATTGGATTCGAAGTTGCAGTGGGGACCACATGTTGACGCTCTGGCTGGGAGACTTGCTTCAGCTGCCTTTGCGGTTAGAAAAATTAGACATTTGACTGATGTTGAAATAGCAAGGCTTGTGTATTTTAGTTACTTTCACAGTATAATGTCTTATGGTCTTTTCTTGTGGGGTTCTGCTGCGGACATAGATACCATCTTTATTTTACAGAAAAGAGCCGTTCGTGCCATTTACAAACTTAGTTCCCGCGAATCTCTGAGAGAATTCTTTAAAGATATTAACATCCTCACTGTCGCTTCTCAATATATATTTGATAATATAATGTACGTACGCAAAAATTTTGATCTTTTTATGAAATAAAGTGCGGTCTAGCAGTTTCGGAGCCTATTCAATTCAACCAAGTAATTTTAACTTGTCTATTTAACAATGGATTTCCGCAAAGAACCCCTAATTTTATCAAATTATGTTGTTGCATTACCTAATTCGATATTGAGAAAAGTCAATAAAAGTTTACTGATCACTTTATCATGATACATCTGTGATTTATCGACTTGGCTAATAAACTAAACGCTCCGATTTGATTTTCTTAAGAAAAATCGGGTTTTTTATTTTATCAGATATTACTTTTACTATTACAAGACGATTTACATAAGGACCCTCACTGCAAATCATTAAAGGTACAAGGACTTTTTTCTCCAATTCATTTTACCCGACTTGCCAACGATAACTCTAGCAAATTTATACTTTGAAAATTCTCCGATGGTGTTTTTTCCTTGCGCTGAGAGGCTAACTTCACTTTAAAACTATACGGTAATTAAGTGCAGTAAGGTTTATGTATAATTTTATGCTAGCTAATTATAACCATGATAACAGACGAATAACGTAATTGAAATGGTTGGCTCCGTTGCTTAACCAAAAGGCAGAAAAAAAGAATTTGTTGTATCGAGTTTGGACGATCTATTTTTTAAGTTGGTGCAACGGGCCTTATCAATCATTACATATAATAGTTATAATAGTCGAAGGCTAGCGACAGTGTGCTGAGTGTGTCATTTTAACAAATAGATAAATAATAAATTGTTTCAACAAACACACCCATTACCTAGCCCCAAACTAAGCGTGAGCTTGTGCTTTAATCACTAGGATAACGGATAGACATACTTATATACATTTATAAACATCCATGACTTTGGTACAAACGCTCGTGCTCATCACACAAGCATTTGCCCCTTGCGGGATTCGCACCCGCAACCGCCTGGTTTATAGAAATCCGAGGCGCGAACCACTACACCAAGACGGTCGGAGTCACTAATGCGTCGTTAATATTGTTACCATTTTTATATTTCCTTGTTGCTTAATGAAAGTTACGTGTAGTTCGCAAATTATTTTTGTTACCTACACTTAACTCTTAAAGTATATAGTCTATTTAAAAGCCTTAAATCAAACGTTTTGACGAAAGTGTGACTACTGAGTACGTATATATTGTATTGTGCTGCATAAAACAAGTAAGTTATTTTTACATACAATAACGAAGAGTCATTTAATTTTTAACCTTTCTGTGTTGAAACAGGATCGGTTATTGTATCCACTTGCTTTGAATATTGCTGAAGTAGGGAACGTCGGGCGGAATCTTAGTTTGTTGTCAAAGAAGAAAGTTAAGTAAACGGAAAGAAATAACTAACTCGATTTGACTAATAATATTGCTTTTATCGATAGAGAGAAAGAATTCATCGCTTATTAAAAAAGCACTTATTTACACACTTAAAATATTATTTATGAGAACCAACAGCTTAGGATAGGTAGTTTTACATAGAGTTATTAGTACCTAAATATTTTATGCAAAAGGTTTCAGTAATATTCGAATGTTTATGAAAACATTAATTATATATTCACTTATGATAAATATAATGAAACTGTAAAAAGTCAAATCCTAAACATAGAATTAAAAAAAATGTGTAGGTAGGTCAAAACATAATAAAAAATATTTTTTGATGCGTCAATATGTATTTGTTTCTTATGGACTTAAAATTTGCTTAATATTGATACGCATACCACTATTTCAACATGTATATAATAGTCCGTAGCAGAACCTAAGCTATGTTTATCGCAATAGAACAAGTACATCTAGAGATACAGGGTGAACTCTCTTCACCATACGACATTGTTCTGCTAAGGGGTCACGATTGCTGGACGGCGATCAAGAATTTACGCTACCGTAGTCGCGGAGAAACAGCTGGTTATTGGTAGCGTTATTTAGTTATTTACCATCTATTGAACACAATTGACCAAAAAAAAGATATTGCAAAAAAATGCTGTCTACCTAAGGCTAGCGTCCACTACGCAACGCAAAAATTCGCTTGCTTGTGTTTCGTTTTGTATGAAACATCTAGAAAATGCGTTGCAGTTTTCCGAGAGACGTTTAGAGGGGACATTTTTTACTGACCCCGAAAATGGATGTATTTGGCTTTGCTGATCTAGACTAGAGGTAACCCCGGGTTCAATATAAGTAGTTTTCGGGAAAAAAATCTTAAAGTTGGCTGTTTAGACGAGGTGAAAAAAAATATAAAAACTGTATAATTTTTTTGTTTTTGGTTCTAATAGGAAAATGTATTAATGTATTTCGTGCTACTTAATTATGTTTCTTTTAGACTAGTTATAAAATGTTTTTTTAATTTGAACTTTTCCCCAACGTCTCACGAAACACTGTGCATTGCGGCCCGCCCTAGTGCCGCAATGCACAGTGTAGTTCTATCCGCCGCTAGTATACGATGTTTCATACAAAACATAGGCTGGTGGATTTTCGCGTTGCAATGCAACCCGTTTTGATCTGCCCGAAGGATTAGGCCTGGCCAGTATCCCAAAGTTCTCTGCTGAAAGGTCAATGAAAAGCGTTTCTGCAACTTAGGTCAATGCACTACAATTGACATAAGCAGCATGTAAGTATTGTCAGGCCTGTGTATCTCCCCGCATAGGTAGCAAAAACGTACCTACGCGCGGCGACCCTTACTTAGGGGCTAAAACAAGTTGCGTGTCGCTACCGGCCAGCGACACGCTCGCGCGTTCTATTCACCGGCGGCCGCGCGGCTACGTTGCTGGCTGGACGAGAATGAATAAAGTACTAACAAAAGATGCGCTAGATGGCGTTAGAAGCTTCTCGTAGCAGTCAACCCTATGGCGTCGCGTGATATTACGTCACTGAATAGGTTTAGTGTATTATGAATCATATCCCAGAGCAATAAGTATGAAATTATCTTGCAATGGATTTTTGTAGGTGTCTACACGAAAATGTGCTTGACTCTGAGGCGAACTAAATTACGCCATATTGTTGACGACATTGAGTAGACATTTCTTTGAATACAATTGCTAAGTCATACTTCTGTACGAAGTACTAGAACTTATTCTGTGGTATTGTGGAGGTTTATTGCTATGAATGAAATGTTCACGTCTAACTCGTTCGAAACTCTGAGTATGAATTTCAAATATTGATTGATTAGGAATAGATATTGTTTTTATTACTTGACGTAGGTAGTACAGGATCGACACAATAAGTCGCAAATATTGTCAGAATATCTAGTGAATACAATAATAAAGAGAAGTATTCGCGTTATTTGTTTTCGCAGGGTTACCTGAGATCTATATTAGGGATGCAATTTTAGGGATGACAAGGGATTTAATCCCGTGCAAATTATACGGTAGTAAAGCACGCAATTTGTAGTTATTGTTTAGTTAACATTTCCAGTCGGAAATTCAAACAGAAGTGAAGTTGAACAAAAAAAAATCCTCCACTTTGGTTCAGCCAGGAATCCAGGAAAGAAATATACGTGATTGCTTAGTGTCTTAGAAAATAATGATTCGGAAGTTGAAATTCGATAAGTACGGTTAGCGTTCTAAGACTAAACGTTTTGTCAAAAAAATGCTCTCATAATTTAATGAAAGGGAATTGCAAAAAAAAATCTATTGAATGATATTATTTAAAAATAAAAATATTCATCATAGCTGTAAACTAAGTTTAGTTTAGTTTAGGTTAGTATAACTATATTTACTTTTCAATAAAATAAAGATTAACTTATACGATCAATTTACCATACAACTTTAATCGTTCAGTTTATTATCCAGACAATACCTCTTTATATTCATCGAACTGAACTGAAACTCTTCGCAACATTCTTCCTGCAGCTCGTATATTTTACGAACTTTCTCTTTGTACAAAGGGAAATTGTATTTGGGACGTAATTTAATTTTCACTACCCTGAATAGAGAAAGTGATCGCTGGAAACTGTCAGGGCACAGTTCCTTTGCAGTATTCATGAATAAGAGTTCAACTTTGTATTCTTAGTAACCAAATAGTGTCTCAACTTATTTTGACGACCGTCTTGGTGTAGTGGTTCGCACCACGAACTACTAAATCAGGCGGTTGCGGGTTCGAATCCCGCAAGGGGCAAATGTTTGTGTGATGAGCATGAACATTTGTACCTAAGTCATGGATGTATAAACGTATATAAGTGTGTCTATCCGTTATCCTAGTCCCCATAGCACAAGCTCACGCTTAGTTTTGGGCTAGGTAATTGGTGTTTGTTAAAACAATTTATAGATTTATTTATCTGTCATAAGATGCAAGCCCTTAAAAAAGTAAGGACATGTATGTTTACAACAAAATATCTTGAATTTACTAATTCAAAGTCAAAGTACACATCAAGTTAGTTAGTATTCAAGTTCTTCTCATGTTTCTCTTTTGTCTCTCATTATTCGGAAATAACTATAGATCTATATTAATCTTAATGTAAAAGGGCCCAAAGTCGGCTCTCAGTATTATTGGCATAAAAGTTGCTTCGAAATAAACTTTATAGCCAATAAGTTTCTAATGTTAGGTCTGTAAGGGCGATCAAAATTTCTTATTTAATAGGCACCTACCACATTTCATGCCACATTGAAGCAGCTATTTCTAACAGAATGGCTTCATTGATCCTTTCTGCATTTAAGTTAAAGCTCAAAAGGGTTTGGCTAATATAACAGACGTTACTTTTTTATAGACACTGCAAAGTGTTTTTAATAAAAATATTCATTTTATTTTAATTTAACTGTAAAGCTTGTATAAGGTGTAGCAGAGTTTTATACTTTGGAATGGGTTTTCATGTCTTGACGAACAGTTGTGTAAATAAAAATGGATATTACAAAAGACATACATATCTAATATTTATTATCTGCAATTAATTGTATTTAAATTTTAAATTGCTATTAGTACTTTTACCTACCATCGAAGTATAATCATTACTCATTTTTGCAACATAAATTAAAATCAGACTTTTTGAAGATCACACAAATAGGGTTTCTTTATATTTGTTTTTTTTCCGGAATGAAAATTTTGGTTTAATCAGGTAAAGGGATTTGAGAAGAGCCTGACAATTTAGATCTGTTTCAATAGAATCCTGACACCTAAAAGAAGGAACTGTAAGCATAAAATTATAAATGATCGCATTTTGGATTGATGTGATAATACATTTCTTTTCCGTTCGTGTTTGAACAGGTGTATACTCTTTTATTATTATTTATTAATAAAGCCACAGGTTGAAGTCAGAATTATTAAAAAATAAAGAATATTTTAGAGCCTGACTATAACCCAAAATATGCATCTAAACAGCTAAAAATTTTTTTTGTATAAGAGGATCGCACTTTGTGGATTTTTAAAGTTTTTAGTATTTCGAAGAACAAATTCTAGCAGTTCTGTCTCGCACATAATCATAATCCCCTTATTACGAAATCAGCAGAATTTGCCAAACAATCAGAACAGCATTTCTCTATTAAGGTAATGTCATGAAACTCATGAATGTGACATTAATTTATATTTTGTCTGCTAATATTTTGTCATGGCTTTAACCGGTATTAAAGTTTTTGTAATAAGGTGTTATGAGCCCAAAATGAAAAAAAAAATGAAGCAATGAGGGAAAATTTGATCATTACTTCTTTTTTTTGTCAGAAAACTGAAAACTCAAAGATTTTGATTTATTTTATGTTAATAGGTAACGCTATTCACCTATATATATAAATTGAGCTTTAAAACCAAAACAAAATATTGTAATATTACGTGTAAAGACATGTAGTGGAAGTACTTACGTCAAAAATTTGCGAGTTTCATAATGCATTTCAAAATAAAATTAATTGAAAAATTTCTTGATGGTTACTAAATTCTAAATTGTAAAAAAAATACCTGTCTAAATTTTCAAAATTACCTGTCCAATAAAAAGTACGAATGAATCAAAAACATACTAAACATAAATATACACAAATAATCAATAATAATCAAATCAAACAAAAATGTAAATCTACCTATCTTACGGTGTTCAATCTGTTCAGCGCCATCTAGCGGATTTTAATAACTGCCATCAAAAGGTAAAAGGTAGGCCCCGTATGAAATATACACCCTGTATACACTCTTATGCGATCACGTTCATCTCAAAGGACTATGAGAGCGAGGATTTGTTTTCTTTTTTTTCCGTCGCTTCATTATCTGTCGCCTCGACCGTTATCTCCGTAAAAATATTGTCGTCATTTTGTTGTAAAATTGCGATAAAATCTGTTCTTTTGACGCGGAATCTGCAAAACCGTTTTTATTTTTACCTCTTTAGCACACCACACGGAAAAAAGTCCCTTTTGCTTAAAAATATATGGTTCACGCATCGATTAACGAACAATTCCAACAAAAAGTACTCGATTTTTTTAATCGTTAATTTTCACTCTGTTGAATTTATAGTTTAATGATGATTTAAACAGTGTAGCTAAACATTGATTGTACTCGTATGTGCACTTAAGTTGTAATTGAACTGTTTGAGCTTAAAATATCAATTACCATATCAAATTCGACCATTAATGTAGGTATTAATCCAGTTCTTATTTACATCATGACAATGAAATTACCTTCAATAATTCATTGTTTCTTGTTTTTTTCATTATTCCTTTTGTGTTATAATAAAATTTAAGGTGCCTAAACATAGACAAATACACGTAAGAATATAAAGTTTATTCTTTCTTTTAGCTGTCTTTCAATTCAGTAATCCTAACAAATGACGTTAAGCTTCTTCCTCGAGGCACACCAAAAACAATTTAGTGCAAATATATTGTTATTAGGGAACAAATCGGCCTCACACTCTACTCGTATTGCCTCTAAATCACTGGATTAGACCAGGTGCACTAAATGTAATTTAGGTCGCCAGTGCTTACGGTACGGCCATTAGAAATGTCCTCAAGAATGCTGTGTCCACAGACCCTACTCTATAAGACCGTTTTTACGAACAACAGCACATCAATATCTTATACAGTTGTGATAAAGTTGATTTTGCTAGTTCCTACTTTAAAAGAAGTTATTAGGCGTCTTTAGAATAGTTATTTACGGAATAACTATTATTCCGTGATCATGGCGCTTGCAACAGCGCCGAAATATCGGAAACTCGAAAATAAAAACGTACATGGTAGCAATCCCGTAAATAACTATTCTAATGATAATGACCATGAAAGTTTAAAACAGTATATTAGGCGTCTTATTCCTCACGTTGCGGGATGCGTGAGCAGGACAGCAAGAATCGAAAATACAGACTTATGTCTTAAGAGTAGGACCTCTGTACTATAAATAAGTTTGTCCGTTCGGTGCCCTGCAGTCTATGCTGATGTCTGGGTTGTCTATTTTCTAAAAGTGAACGCCAAAGTTAGCAAATGTTTAGTAGTACAAGAAATAAAAAAACAAAAAGATACGCGTTATTTAACACCACATACAGTAGACATTCACAAAATTAGGAGTTGTACAATTTAGGCAGTTGATACCTAGTTCGTTAAGCACTGGATTTCCAAATGTCATAAGTACTACCTGTATTTAATGTAAAGTATGTTTATTGAAGGAGCTCAGAATAGACATACAGCGTCTCTCTACACTCTGTCTACACAGAATACTGAATACTTTAGTTCTGTGTCCACCGAAGTCAACCTAGAAAAACTTATTATAACTGGCATTGTAGATGATAAACGACCAAGATGACACAGTCTCAAACGATGATCTGATCAAGTGACCGAAGTCCCAGCTTCTCCGACAGGCCCAAGACCGCAGTAGGTGAAGAAATCTGCTGCGACACTTCCGTCGAAGCCGCGATCCTCAGCACTTAGAGAGCGATATACTGTTTTTAAGTTTCAGGGTCACCACTATTAGAGTAGGTATTTAGGAGATTGCTACCATGTACCTTTTTATTTTCGAGTTTCTGATATTTCGGCGCTGTTGCAAGCGCCATGATCACGGAATAACAGTTATTCCGCCGAAATATCGAAAACTCGAAAATAAATGGTACATGGTAGCAATCCCGTAAATAACTATTCTTAGGGAGTGCCTTAAGGAGGAGGATGTTTATTGAAAGATTTAAAAGTGTTTAAACATGCATCAGTCTCACTTCAGTTTATTCAAGGTTATGAAGTTTAGTGTATTTTTTAAATTCGTCAACCCATGAAAAAGAACTTTGCTGACATCTTTAACGTTTGGTACTGTTTTGCCTGTTTGTTTTAATAACGAAATGTTCCCTCATGTAAACATTTCTCATTTCACGGGTCTGGATGCCTATTTCGTAATGCATATCATATATCATGGTGTACGCAAATACGGAAATTGGACGTCCTACATTTGCGTAAAATGTTAGCATATCGGTTTCGGGTGACCAATCAATTTACTAATTGGGTTTACGGTATTGGGTTAGGTTAATCGTCTGGCAAATAGATCTGTATGTCTTTATACAGGGTGTCCCGAGAGGGGTGTAGCAGATGAGGACACTAGAGACTAATAATAATCATATTTTTGCTTTTTAGTTGCGCAGTCACGCGTAAGGGCCCAGGGTTCGCTTTGGATCGATAGAAAAAAAAAACTCATCTCATTAGTATATACACCTATACCTAACTTACATACAGGGTAACTGTGAATACATGTATTTCATCATAACTTACGAGTACAATTAGTGGTCTTCAGCCTTCCTCCCTAATTAATTAAAGTAAATCTAAACCAACATAATACTGACAATCAAAAGAAATTTATAATATCCAAAGTTGACGAGAAACAGTTTTTTTTTAATTTTTAAGCATAGTTAAAATACTTGTAAAATATTGTGTGATGCCTTTTATTAAGAGGTTTTGACTCGTCACGATTTCTTGTGTAAATGTCTCTCTCTTTTGAGAGAAATACAAAAAGAAAACTTGGCTGAAACCACGAAACTTTAAGTTTAAAGAAATTCTAAGAAGCACTGGGTGAAAGTCCATTGACTCACTTTGAAAGAAATAAACAAGGCAGTTAAAACATGCATTTAGAAAATGGGTAATCCACACGACGCTGTACGCATCATGCATGCTCATTGCCCCCAATACCGGTATTGCATCGCATTACAGATTAAATAAAGAAGGTTTTTAATTTATTGCTAAATTAAATGATTTACACTAGTACTCGTAGTATCGAATTATGCTAGAATATTCTTACTACGCCTTCCAAAATCAAAACCAAGGACATGACACAACTTTCAAGTAACAGGTAGTTACCCATTACTGGCTAACAAAGATTAGTAGATTGTTATACAAGGGACGAAAGTGACCATTCCACTCGAGAAGTTTTTGGGATACGCGAAGCGCCCTACCGGTACATAATATGTACGCCAATATTATTGGCGTTTCACTTGGCCCACGAGCGGCGCCAAAGTGCGTTGCCGCTCGATAGTCCACTTTTGATAGTTTTTCGATATCGATTGTTGAGGCAAAAGCAATAGTATCGAAAGACTATCGATAGTTGAGGCAAAAGCAATAGTATCGATAAAATATCGATAGACTTTCGATAGTTGAGGCAAAAGCAATACTATCAATAGAATATTGATAGTATCGATAGACTATCGATAGTATCTATAGACTATCGATAGTATCTATAGACTATCGATAGTATCGATAGACTATCGAAAGCTGAGGCATTTATGCAATAGTATCGATAAAATGTCGATAGTATCGATAGTTGAGGCAAAAGCAATAGTATCGATAAAATATCGATTGTATCTATCTACTATCGATAGTCTAGGCAAAAGCAATAGTATCGATTGTCTACCGATAGTAATTACAGTATCGATAGCTCCGTTAATATAAATACTATCGATAGTATCAAAGTTCAATATTAAAATCACTATCGATAGCTGAAACAGACTATTGCAATAACTATCAATACTCTTCGATAGTGGCCTTTTATTCAATAGTAGGAGTATAAGGTAGGAGGGAAAAGCTATTTCTCACCCGGCTATCTACACATGAAAGTTCAACTTTCCGGGCAGGTGAGATGAAAAATAATTTATAAGATTGAAGTTTTATCTACATACATGTAATCATTCATCGGATTAAAAAAAAAAAAGTAATACCATTTTTTACTATGACCTTTTTCGTTAAACTAAAGCACTGGCTACTAATAAGCTTTGCTAAATTATGAGAATACTAACATTTATAATCAGAATTAATGTCGCTCGGAAGGAAAATTGTTCGCAACTTGGCCAAAGCCGATTAAAATGTAAACTTATTTCAAGTTAAAAACCGATTTACTAATATAAATAAGAAGGCATTGCGTTGACTAGTTCACGTTTTGGTGAATATACTCGTAGAAGACAAAAATTATCCTTTTTGTGCAACTCACGCTAAGCAATCTTCCTAAAATAATACGAAATATGCTCCAAGCCTTGTAAATGTACGAGTAGTAAAAAAGTTCAACAAGTTTTTTTATATAAGAATCCGATCGTACGAGTTTTAAACCTATATTAGCAAAAACTTCAGAATATCGTTAAGATAATCATGGATCGCAAAACACGATTGGAGGAATTTGGTCCGATAGAAAATCCTCCTGGAGTTTGGTGTAACTTTGACCTCTTTGCATGTTTAATATGTTTGCTGATGCTAAAACTTTGGAGCCGTCTCTTTTATTCTGTTACCCAGTACAGAAAGACGAAAACTATGGTAATACAATTTTCTTTTGCTAAAGTTTTCATTCATGAAATTAAAACTAATTTTCATTTGCGAAATCTTTCGACGTCGCAATAGAACAGTTTTGCCTTAAGCAGCGGATCACAAGCCGAAAATAATGTGATAGTTGTTTGACTTTATTGACTCACTCATGTGACCTCAACCTTAGGAATGTCAGTGAATCGAGTTAGTCACAACAAGCAGTGATGCATGCAATACGAGAGTGTATGAAAGCGCTTCGTCGCGACATTTTTCGAATTTATGCATTTTATTTGCTTGTTTATTCCTTCAGTTTGATTCATGCTTCGCGAACTAAGTTCTCTTGTTTTAAACTAACGTTTTCTTGTGACTTGGCCCGCGCAAATATTTGATTTCCCATACAATCTTTCATTCGCCTTTTTACCTCTTAGGGTTTAATACCGGAAAAACTGTATACTTGTACATACAAGTAACATTCTTCTTAGGGTTTCAAACAATTCTAATTTTTTTAAGCATTACTTAAGTGGCTTACGATTTTGTTAAGGTGAAATATGCTCGAAGCTTTATAAAAGAATGAGAAGCTCAAACCGGATTCCGGAAAAAGCGCGTTGAAAAAGTTTAACAAGTTTATTGACATCCAAATACAGTATTTCTTTTAGATTATTTATAGGCCTTAGCTATCCCTATATGCATCACAGCTTAACCTAAACGCGTTAGTTCTATTTCTACACGTTTTTAACACAGTGGTGGTTTGAAATATAGATAAAAAAATTGTCTGATAAAAATACGTGTTTTATGCGTACAAAGTAACATTTGAATAGGGCCGTCTAAATGATTAGTAATAACAAAATAAAACGCACATTTCGTTGCAAAACCGGCTTTAATCTTGTTTAGCATTCGTTGGGAAAACCTCTGCCATGAAAAAAAAATACATTTACGAGCCTAATTCAGTTCGCGATAGATATTTTGGCGTGAGTGAGCGGTTGTACGATGTTACAATACGTCAGTCTATTCTCTCACTGACCTTTATAATACAAGTACGCTGGACTGCATACTGTCAACCAAAAAATGAAGCCATTTGATTATCGCCATTTTAGCGCTGACGGCTGTAGTGAGCGTGTGGTGACTGTCCACGAAATTACCGAGAGTTGACATAAACATATGCAAGTTACTCTATTTTAGTTCCCTGTACATTCGGTACGGGCGCTTTGATTCGGCACAAAAATGATCTGTCATTACTGAAAGAATGTTTAGTCCAGTGTACTTGTATAATAGAGGATAGAGGTCAGTGTATCGTCTTCTTTCATGTAGACTCTGGCGTTATATTTTTAAGACCAAGATGTTTCAAATCGATCTGTTTTCATAGTTAGTCGATAAGTCTTAAGGCGTGAAATAGCCGTTTTTTTAATTCATAAAAAATATTATGTTGGTATTCATGAACTGTTCTTGATTATTTTCAGGCTCAAAACTATAATTATTACTTCTCTTGCTCATAACAACATGCAAAGAAAGGTCAGTATAGGACTATTTTTAAAGATTATTAACACTATTAAATTTAAAAAAAAAACTACACTGTTAAATAGGAAATGACATGGTCTAAATTATTTTGATGCGTTTTTTTTTATTTCAAAACCTCGTTATATACCTATACAATTCTCAAAAATCCTGCCTCTAAGGACTAATACTCTTATCAGCAGCGTTGTAAGGATTGTTACCTTCTCAAATGTGTCATGTAGTTATGTTCGTAATGTTTTGGAATAACTTCATGAACTATATTCTGTGCTAAGAACCTAGATATAGAATAATAGCTAATAATAAAAGTTCCTTTATTTCCAATAGTCAGGTTTACAGTGATTTATCGGGTTTTCCCTTTAAGTAGTCTTAGACATTTTCTTGGGAATAACTCGCAAATTCCCTTACGGGAGGTAGCTTAGAATATATTTAACTAAATCTATACACTCGTATTATCCTTACCCTTTTACATTATATGTAAAAGGGTAAGGATAATACGAGTAATAGGTATAGTATAATATAATAGTACAAGCACAAAGCAAATGTTCAAATATGGTGGCATGATGAACTATGGTCATGTGTGTAGATAATGTAAAAAGTACCCTAGTCCTTAGGGTAAAACCGAGATACATGCCACACTTTTTGAAAACATGTTCCCTATACCTTCTTGTACAATTATTTCATTCTTTTATTTCTAAAACTGGCAAGTACGTTGGTATTCTATATATGTATTTATGAAAGAAAAAAATATAACCTTTGACATTTCCAGAGTATTACCAATTATTGCGAACCTCTAAATTTTGAGCCATCTATTCCATATACGAGATAGTTGCCAAGTCCATATAACATTAAGGATAGACGATCTGCTAAAAAATTGGGCATCTAAACCAAAAAAACTTTGATTGCACCTAGCCGTCCCACGCACAAAGACATGAGACACGATCCATTTGATGGTAGTTGGAAAGTCTCTCGTATATAAATAAAATAACAAATTACAATTATTTACTTACAGTAATTACAATCGGGGCATCAGCGTCAATCCCGGTTTTACCCTACACAAACCCCCTTTTGCAAAACCGCAGTGTAGGTAATATACGTTGTAATAATCGGGAAAACCAATCGTTACCAACTGTCTAACGTCAGTCCGCAATGTTGAATTGCATTTTATCTCGCATTTCCCAACGCCGGTGATTTATTATTTTCGATTTAGTCCTTGACATATCCTCGTTGCCTTAGACATAAGAGATGTAAAACCAGTAGGATCCAGTTGTGTGCTATGTACTGCACTGATATCTATAATACAAATACGCTGGACTAAACATTGTCTAAGAAATGACAGATAATCAAAGCGCCCCCACCGAGTGTCTAGGGAAATAAAATAGAGTAACTTGCATACGTTTATGTCAACTCTCATTAGTTCCGTGGACGGTCACCACACGCTCACTACAGGCGTCAGCGCCAAAATGGCGATAGTCAAATGGCTTAATTTTTAGGTTGACAGTATGCAGTCCAGCGTACTTGTATTATAGAGGTCAGTGATTACGTGTGTGTAAAAAAATAATTGCAGTCTAAAAACAACGTAGTCGAGTTGTTTATTATTATTATGTACTTATATACAGAAACAAAAGCGCATAGAATAATAATTTATTTGGTTTGGTAAAAATTTAAGAGCTTTCAGCATAATACAGCAAAAATACCTAGGAATGTAAACTCGTCACATGAATTGTCTTTAAGTGACTCTCTTAAAACAAACATCTTAAACTCATTTCATTGGAGAGAGGAGATACGTCACGTGTCAGTTCGAGGTGACGCCTGGAATTTTAACGGCTTAAAACTGTTTTTTTTTTTGGTTACATAGACAGTTAGCATTAGAAAAAAATGACACAGTTTTGATAAACACGGTCTTGAAGGAAGAAAGGATTATTGTGGATGAAATGCCAAAATTGACTGTCACTGTTGACGGTAACTAAAAATGTCGTAGCAAGCAATTCAGAAACAATCTATTTAGTAAGACTCTAACCATCTCTGACACTATTCTTAGTGGTAAAAGGAAAGGCCAGACATTATTTCTCAATATCGCATCTCAATATTATAGCAGTCTCCTGTTTCCTTCCTGACTAATAACTAAAGTCAAAAATATATTTTTTACCGTACAATCTACAGTAACTATAGATGTGGTCGTATTTTTTCGTTTTTTTCCATATTCGAATTAAGATAAAATACATATGAGCCTTCAAAACCTCTTAAAAATTTTAAATTTCAACCTCAACTTTCAGACGCTCTCCAAAAAAAAAATTGCAAACTAACACTAAAACAAAGGTCAATAGTTGCACACTTTTTATAATTGTTTTTGAAAAAATGTATATCATTACTCATTAGTCTATCTTTGGACAAGGCAATCGGAATTACGAAATGCTGTTTTTGTAAATTTTGTAAAGAGATTTTTGGTCGGACCTGCATTTGCCTATTTCTCTCTTGAGCGGCCGCCAGAGCTTGCATCGAGACAGCAACATTTATTCAAATACATTTTTTTAAAATGCCTCTCAGACAGTATTTCCTCTAAATTGCGAGTGAGCGCGACAGTTTCAGTGGAAAATACAGATTTATTGATAAGGTCGAAGAAACGTTCTAAATATAAAAAATCATGTCCTTCCTGTGAATTTCATATCGTTTTATTTAGTGTCAATAACCTAACGCAAACATATATTTGTTTTCTTTTTATTACGTCAAAGATTCAAGTTATCAACACATTTTATTTTAAGATTATCCGCAAGTTGGTTCTAAACTTATCCTAAAATTTGCTGCATTGTAGTGTTCAGTAATATAAATATTTGTTTTTAACATGTCAAAAAGGTTGTCCTGACCGTTTTGTGACGTTTGTGGTGAACTTATAATATTTAAGAAAGGATATCTCATAACGTAATCTCTAAAAGAAGCATATTTTCGTTATTTCAAAATTTCGGTCTCTCACCAGGACAAAATCACGTTTTTTGTGAAAGATGTAGTAAAACGCTAAGCTCTGGGCTGCAGATACAAAAATATTTTTGAATTTTAATATTCATCAGGATTAAAAAAAATTGAACAAAATTATCAAGGGCACTATAGCAAGGTACCAAGAAGTGTTAGGTGATTATTGCTGGTCTGTTATAAAAGACACAGACTCAAATAAATACTAACAAAAGCTAAGGCCATTTATTAAAAAAAAAAAAATTAAATAGTTTGTATTTTTTTGTAAAATAAAAATAATAAATATTCTGGAAATGTAACTTGATGTGTTGGATTTTTTTCATTATATTTTTTCAAACTCAATGCATCTCAAATGATATGAAAAAACACTTTTTATTTCTAGGACAAAAACCATGTAAACTAGTGTAATAGTACGGACGGTTACGTCAAAGAAAGGCATCTTATATAGTTTTAATAGAGTTTGCAAAAAAAATTCTTGTCTGATGTGCTGGTACCTGTACAGTCGCACGTCATTCAAACAACGAAAACAGCTTTTATTACGTAGGGAATAGAGGTGATCTTAAGGTCAAAGTGGGTGGTCTGATGCTGCCGTGCTTATATTGGAAACTCGCAGATTAATATTATTGTAACAGAAAATCGAGTTTAGGTTCAGCGTTAAGCATTAGTCCAATTTATGTATAATAAAACGGAGAATATTGAAAAGCGGATAATCAACGTTAATCCTACCCATCTTGCGTTAATCAGAACTTAATGCACAAAAACCTTTTTACCGTGACAAACTTAAAATACACCAATTATTCTACGGCAAAATTTTTTGAGCGCCAAATAATTGCATCCGCAAAAAAACAGGCTATGTAATAAACTCGACTTATAAGACTCGATAAATAGAAATTCATTTTGAATGTATTTCGGCCCCCAAAAGGCTTCTCGAACAATCACCAGTGTTTTCGCAGGAAATGATTTCTGCCTCGTTATTTTCACTTTGAAGAGTTGAAGGTTAGTTTTGGGAAGGGAAGGAGCTTTGGGTTTGAGTCAACTAAGAACGGAACCTCGCTGATTGGAAGAAATAGGTATTGTCTTATTTGTGTTTTTGTGTCGCCTTAAATATATATTAAAATAAAAAAAAAATATTTTTTCGCTTTCAGAGAGATAAGAAACGCCATAAGTACCTAAGTATTTCATCACCAGACACGAGGAAAAATAAAGTTATATTATGCTTTTACTGCATTTCTTATACACAAAAGTCGCAATGATCATTCGTTTACTAATTATCTTTACGAATAATACATTTCGGTTTTATTAGAATAGTAGATAATGACCATGAAAGTTTAAAACAGTACATTTCGGTTTAGTTTTTTTTTTTTTTTTTTTAGTTTTAACTTTATTTTGTACGTACGAGTATGTTAGTCTTTAGGGTATTTATTATATGAATCAATATTACTTATGTGATTTCTTGCCTTAAATAAATAAACTATTATTAATACCTACCCTAAAATTAGCTACAAGAAAACTAAAAAATCTAAAACATTTTAACGAGCATGAATTCCTCTTAAGCCTTACCACACTTAAAAAAAATCAACAAACACCCTCCGGATTAATAGCATTTAAATATCAAATACTTAACTAAATTATTATTATAGCTAGCTATTTACAATCTCGGTTTCATCACAAACACAGAATACTTACCACAAATTTGTCCGAGGCCGAAGGGTTTAGGTTAGTTTATAATAAGCTTTATGTACGCTGGTTGCATTAGCCCTTAGGCATCGTTCACACCAAACGTATTGTCCGCCGCCGACTAGGAACAGGCTCACTGTCAGACATAATAATGCACTATAATCAGTAGGTATAGCGTATTATCGGTTCGGTGTGAACGATGCCTTAAGGTTGACCCTCATACGGTACGACAACTCTTCAAACGTTCGACGTTCCCCGGTTTTGTTTACTATCATGTAATGTCGAATCAGATGTTTTGTATATTAAAATGAGATATTAACTTAAAAAATAAACGAAAAACTGATGGTTATCGGTATGAAAAGATCATAAATAAAGATCCAGCGACAAAATACCTAGCGCTCTATGCTATTACTTTCTTATTAGCAAAAGCGAGCTGAGCCATTGTACAATCTTTGTGTCAGTGGATCTGCATAGTAACAAAAAGTCCGCAATGGCATAATTATGTCTCTAATATAAGGATATCTTATTGTACCAATCCTAATACTTAATTGGGGCGGATCGCTAGTCTAAATATAAATTTCATTAGTAGGGCTAATGATACTAAGTTTTGGACATGATGAGTAGGGAAAGATTGACACAAACTAACTACTACTTGGTATTTGGACAATTTGTTTAACCGGGCAGTACCACACGATTTAAAACTTTAAATAATAAAAAACATAAACTGTATACTGGCATCATTTTTTTTCTAATATAGCTCAATGTTTTTTTATTATTGACTTTATTGTGACAGGTCGTCCGCCATGAGGGAGCTAGAAGGGTTAAAAGCTCTTTGGTATCTGCAAACTATGTGTTTGCCAAATCGTGCCCAGTTGTATAACCTTTTATCTTTGCCGAATGCCTAAACAACTGGGGGTCATTAGCGCCTCTTTGCCAAAATAATGGCACTCTGCCAAAAACAGTCGCTTTTACGCAAACTCAATAATCATCCCGAATATCTTACAACATTTTTCTCCCTAATCGTGAAATGAGAGATAATAATGTCTTGCCTACAATGCCTTGAAAACACAAGCTATTTTCTCTGACAAACTGGTCAAAAATGACTTATTCATTAATCTCTGTAGTTCCAGTTTCATATATTCTATAGTCCGACCGCTTATCTGAGACTTCGCCTACGGGGTACAGGGGTGCAGGGGTAGACGAGAACGGGGGTCCTGAGCGGGGCGGGCGGTGGGCGCTTGTGAATTGATTGGGTAATTTGAATTTTGAAATTCGAATTCTTTTCAAAATTCAATTCACCCAATCAAATCCCTGTTCTCGTTTACCCCTGCTCCCATGTAATTTGCAGGCGAGGTCTCAAATAAGTGGTTAGATTATAGTTTTTTTTTACAATGACACCAATTACCTAGCCCCAAACTAAGCGTGAGCTTGTGCTATGGTGACTAGGATAAAGGATAGAAATACTTAAATACATATAAACATCCATGACTTAGTTACAAATGCTCGTGATCATCACACAAATATTTGCCCCTTGCGGGATTCGAACCCGCAACCGCGTGGTTTAGAAATCCGGTGCGCGAACGACTGCACCAAGACGGTCGTCGTTATATAGGTGTCTCAGATAAACTATAGTTATTTAAGTATGTCGCTGCGTTAAAAGAAACGGTAACAATTTAAAAGCGCAGGTTTTAATAAGACAAGTAGGTAACATAGATAAATGGATAGATGATACCTGTATACCCCCTATGAGGATGATGCAAGAAAAGACCAATATTTGAAAATGAAAAAAAAATAAAGGTTACAACAACCTAAAGTATCAAGTATCATTTTGATTTAATAAAAAATTGAAAGCACATTCTGGTCCTCCCCGATTCCAACAAAAACAGGACTTGAACTCGAAAATGTAGCTTCGCAATTTTTCGACAGTCCGTTCCATTTTTTAAGAAAACACGGAATCACTTCCAATGCCGTACTCTCTGCCACGATGTCTGTATTTTCTATTCATGCCATCTCTGTCATTCCTGCTAATAAGTCAGTGCGAGCGAAGGTGATGACAACATAACATACGGATAATGTCAACCATAGTAGGGCATCAGGCACCATGCCAGCTATTCCCGAAGAGGTAACTCCTTACACTGGACATTTCACTTAATAGCGCACGACAAACCGAGTACCTGCTGTCGAGGAAATGTTCGAAAATTAAAAACTAAGTTGACACGAGGAAAGAGACCACGACGCATTTCATGCACTTTGCCCTAGGGTTCAAACTAAAATGGCTTTTATATCAGACGAAACATTTTTGTTGCATAATCAACCGTATTACAAAGCATTAGATGTTCCAGCTTTTACCTGTATGTTCGTTCATATTGTATAGGTAGAATTTTGTGGAGTAATTTTAACTGAACGGCAAAATTTGGGTGATAATAAAAAAAGAGTTTTCGTTCTGGACTCGGCGTTGTATAAAACTGCGCCGTAAAATTTGGCACGAAATGAGACACAAATATATTTATTAAACTGGAGAAAGTCTAATTTTGTACATTGATTTTAAAAATCTAAAAATACCTTTAAGCATTGGCCAAGTCGGGTTACGGCCAAGTATAGGGTTTTGCACAACCTATAATAATATAAGAAAGCTATAGTAGTTGGTTTTCAATTTCCCAGTCGAAACGAAATTTCCACATAACCAGCTACAACCGGTTAACCTATTTATTGTATTTTAACTAGCGGATGCCCGTGACTCCTCATGCAGCAAATGTCATTGTCATTGCCATACAAACTGTTATCCCAGTTCACCTCCCGATGTAAGATTTTTGAATATTTTTATAGTTATTCTACTATTCAGGTAGGTTTAACAAAACACACAAGTTTAAAAAAACTAAAGATCATGAAAATCGGTCCAGCAGTCTTTTAAAGTCCTACATTGTCTATCATTGAACTTCAAGCTCACTTTGTTGTGTTATCAATATTACAATATTATTTCGTAGCATACCTACTAGGATATTTTTATACTTAGGTATCATATTTTTAATTATCAGATAAAGTAATTTATATTGTACTAACTAACTTAACTATAATTATTTAAGATACTCAATTGATTAATGTAGTATTTAATTAAAATAAAAGTTATGAAATTGACTGACATTGTATCGGAAATACGGCCGGGCCAATCAACGCGCTTGAAAAGTAAAAAGCGCTAGGTTGGAAGAGAGGGAAAACCCCTGGCCTAGCCATCTCCGATACGGTGGCAGACTCTGGACATTTTTGACCTGAAACTGTAACGACGTGTCTGATTTTGTGTACTCTGGTGGTAAATAAATTACTTTCCGTAAGTATTTACCTGTATTTCATTCCACGCTTTCTTTTAATAAATCCCAGTGATAGTGTTCATTAACATTACTCGATTCAATGCCAATGTAGAATAGCAATATATTGTTGCACCTTTAATTTCCAATAAATTAGTTAATTTAAAAGAACAGCAGGTAGATAATTCAAACAGGCAGTTGACTAAGCTACACATAAAGTAGGTACACTTTTGAAAGTCGCGATTACAGTTGCTACTTCTTTGACAAAAGGATTTGTTCACTTAAATTTTATGTAAATTAAAGATGCAATGATTGCATTTGTTGCTTCCAGATCTTAATTAATGATGACATTCTCAATTTCATTGAAAATCTGCGTTAATGAAGAGGCTTTAATGAATAGGCCATAATTATCCTCATTAACATGATTCTGCATGTCTAATTTTACATGTCAGACTAAGCCGGGAAAGTTCGACTCGGCAACTAGGCCTAAGGGCAAGTTTGGATTAGACTACCCTCGTTATGGATTCAGTCATTCTAAAGGAAACTTCTCAACTCGCTTTGTGGGCGTCTCAGACTCGGTATTCCAGCACATGCTTTGTTTTGCTTTATTAAGTTTACTAAACTCGGTTAGCACGACAGGCTATGTAGAGCCACTGTCACAAAAATACGAAATCATTAAAATATTTATGGGTTTTAAAAGGTATAGGCATTTAGGGTTGACGACCGTCTTGGTGTAGTCGTTCGCGCACCGGACTACTAAACCAGGCGGTTGCGGGTTCGAATCCCGCAAGGGGCAAATGATTGTGTGGTGAGCACGAGCATTTGTACCTAAGTCATTGATGTTTATAAGTATTTAAGTATTTCTATCCGATATCCTAGTCACCAAAGCACAAGCTCACGCTTAGTTTGGGGCTAGGTAATTGGTGTGTTTGTTGAAACAATTTATTATTTATTTTATTAAATTTTTCGGACAGACAGTCGTGTCTGTGTATGCTAACAGTATTTTTCTAGAATTTCAATTAGAAGAATCAAAATAAAACACTCTCAAAACAAAAGCAAACCAAAAAAGAATAGGTAATTCCCCTGAAACATATTTCACAGGTCAGTTCGTTCAGGTACCGTGAATAAGTATTGGCCCAGCCACGCGAGGGGTGGGCAAGAATCCGAAAACGGCGAGTGTGCGAATCCCGGAGATCGTTGCGAAGCTTTCGCGAGTAAAAAAACCTGGTGTCTTACTCTATAAAACGATATTTCGCATTTTCGTCCCTCGCTGTATTCGTCACTGATGCCAGCACGGCACCGGGTGTGAACAAGAGAGCTAGATTCGAAAATACAGAGAGGTTTTTACATAGTAGGGCATCTAAGCTACGGGGTGGAGCGACGGCAACTGCAGATTTTTGGCTTGTGTAAGCTCCTGGTTTAAGAGTTAACATTTTTGAGATAACTTTCTAAATAAAACAACCTTTTCTTTTTTATTCTGTTGGCTATACGTTGGTATAGAATTTATCACCGTGTGCGACGAAGCACCGGAATCATGTTTTCTTATCATGGGACAATGTAAGGTATAGATAGCCGTTTAGTCCTAACCTGCAGACTTACTGCCTATCTTGACTGCTTTTAAATTGCAATAGTTATAGCTTTCAGGAAACCTATTGAACATTTCGTTGGCAATAGCAAAGTTCACCGGGCCAGAATAAGATAGCACGCGTTTCCAGACTGTTTGATGTTTATTTTTAAGATATTGTTTTATGACAAAAAGTTGTTGTTTTGAGCTCTTCAATCACTTAAATATCCTGTCCAAAAGGTAAGCGCAATAAAAGCTCTTTTTGTAGGTACTTCAAGTAGGCGTGCTGCCGACTGTACCTATGTCTACTAGTCATCAATCAATTATACCAACGAACTAGTTAGCCACAGTACTCCTATTACGTATTCTGTGGCAACAGTGCTGTCCTATCTCTGATCCTATTATGAAAATCCAGCACTTTACGACTAGTTTCCACGCCAGGCCTCGGACGCCTCGTTGGAGTTATAATTCAGTTAATAGCTCATAGTGTCGACTGGCTGCTAGTTGGGGCACTTAAGCTATGAAATGGTAATACGACTAATCATGTAGATCATTGGGTAAATGACTGAACACAGGCATACCGTCTCACTCGACGGCTCAAACTGACTTTCATGCTGATTTCTCATTTTGCTTTCCAGACGTCATATTTAATTTAAGCCTTTGAGTTTAAATTGAGGATAGGCTGCCTTTTGCCTTATTTGTTTATACAGGTAGCATTTTTATATATTTGTCACGTACACGTGCTTCGGTGCGGAGTCTTTGGCATTGCTCATCAGTTTAGAATACGTAAAACAAAGTAAATAAAATCTTCTAGGAGCCTTGAAAGCAAGTCAATGGTCGATGCCAGCCGATAAGCCGATGGTCCAGCATGATCTTTCTCCAGTCATATCTCATTATTAAGAATTAATAATCAGATGCAGTCCAGTGTGACGATAATGAGTCAGTTTCGTCACACCGGACTACATCTGGTCCACCGGAAAGCAAAATTCCCATCCGAATACTTTATTCATTTATTTTTACATTTTGAAGGAAGGTCAGGCTGGTAAGAACAGTCAGAATAAAAATAGTAGACAACCCAACACCTAGTTACCTAAATTTCGCTAATACGTAAGTACTAAACTAGAGGATCAGGTGGTAATAAAATATTTATTATTGATCTACTACACAGTGGATCAGATGGAACTAAAATGATAAAAAAATAAAACAGATGCACCAGGGTATCGGTTTCAGGGGATCATATGGGACTAACTTGCCAGGGCGTTGACTAAAAACGGGAAGTCAACCTTGTTTGTTACGCACAAACATCGTTTTTTCCTTGAAAGTTTGTGATTCGACTCTATAAATAATTTAAAAGAATTATTTTTACAGAACTGTGAACTGAAAAAATTAAATATTGATGAAAACTTCTAGTATTTTGTGATCTCATTGGAGCCAAAGTTTTTTGTCCCTGAATTTTTGTCAATGTCTGATTTTAATTATAAACAGATATACCTTTAAGTAAGGTCATTTAATTTTTTTTTGCATTATCGTTGTTAGATAAGAGAATCCAAAAAGTATCAAAGTTGAAATCTTTAATAATCATTTTATTTGAGACCAAAAAAAATGTTCTACTGCTACTTACACAGTACTAAAGGTGCAAAACTCCAATCACACATCTATAAATATCCGATCTGTTTCGGTCAACAGATATTAAAAGGGAAACCGCAGTCGTAACTTCCAATGTGTTACCTAATAAACGTCCAATACCATGATTGTACGGTCGCTTACAAAAGGCCGCTGCAAAAAATCTTACTATCATAAGAATAAGGTTGAAGATCGCACCACAAGTAGCGAGCCAGGTAAATTTTCCTGTGCTACCTCAGGAAGGGAATCCCAATAAAAATCATTAAATTTCTGCCCAAGCTTGCCCGCAATATGCCACAGGCAGGACCCGCCACTATAATGCGGGTATTAAACGTGAGGGTAGACGTAAAGTGGTTGGATTTGCATTTTCGATAAGCAGGTGATGTTAGTTTTGAATATCAATATTAAATTTCACCCTTTTGGGAAGTCCGAGTTGACTGAGCAAAATATCGCCGTAAGCTTTCGTGATCGGGAAAACTTGGTTCGAAAAGGGTTTCGCTTAAAAAAAGTGATTTGCTTATATCAGCTAGCTTTTTAGAGTTCCGTAGTCCGACAAGGAACCCTTATAAGATCGTTCAGTCCGTCCGTCCTAGTCTGTCACAGCAGAATATCTTCTACGTTTATGGAACAATTGGCATGTAACTTGGTTTGAGGATACATATAGATCTCATTTTTAAAAATACAAAAAATTTAAATTACCTCTTTTTAAGAGTACCTCCCCATACATGTAAAGGGTTCCGTACCTCAAAAGGAAAAAAGGAACCCTTATAGGATCACTTTGTTGTCCGTCTATCCGTCTGTCTGTCAAGGCCCTTTTACTCAGGAACGCGTGGAGGTATAAACTTAAAATTAACATCAAATTCTTATGTCTATGGTCCCTTAATGATGTGAAAAAATCAAGCTTTTAAGTTAACGCTGAAAAAAGATATGGACAATTTTGTCCAATTTTCTATCATTTTTCCCCATTTCTCAGGGGAATCAAAACCTATAGGGTACTTCCCATAGACCTAGAACCATGAAATTTGGCAAGAAGGAAGGTCTTACAGCATAAGTTAAGGATAAAGTCCTAAAATCGTTAATTGTTGTTAAATCAAATACAAAAAGAGCTTTTTCGATCGTCATCGCGAGGACAAAATGCTGGTCCAAAAAAAGTAGATGGAGCGCTAGCGCTATGCTTATTATACTGTTCTATAATTATGTTTAGGTAGATTTAAAAATAGACGAAACATCTTAATTCCTATTAAATATTGATATAGTTTTACAGAAACATTTTATCATTTACCAATAATTTTATAAAATTCTCGTGCAACTGGGCGCACGGTGTATACAAATAAACGAATATTAATATAAGTTAGTTCTGACATTTGTCACTAGATGGCGTCATTTGGCATTGTTGTTTTTTAATTTCGCGCTAAAATTAGTTTTTTCTTGGAGTACGTACTTCTTATTACTTTTCGTTATACTCGTACATCTTGGGTATGATCGTATGAATCTGGGATCGATCCCAGGGTTATAATACTGATGTTTTCGAAATGTACGCTTTTTTTTCGAGGTATATTTAAATGCACAGCAAAGACATAAAGCATCTATCAAATTTCAATTATCCTATTTTTACTTATAATAAATTATTGCACTGCAAATATAAATATTGATTAACAAAACTACCATCACCATCTATACTAATATAATATTATAAATAGGAAAGATTTGTTTGTTTGTTTGTTAATTTGCATCGAATAGGCTCCGAAACTACTGGACCGAACCAAATGAAATTTGGCACAGAGATAGTTTGAGACACTGGAAAGGACATACTTTGGGGGTGAAATGGGGGATGAAAATTTGTATGGAAAATCCGACTTTTGGCGCAGGCGAAGTCGCGGGGAACTGCTAGTAAACAATAAATTTGAAAATGTGCATAATTTTTTTCGCAATAAAAAGCTGCTAAAAAGTTGTTTAATCAATGTACCTACAGAAATTTAATTTCGACATCGAATACCTATATTAATTGCACGTCAAATTTATCCGAAATTGGCCTTAGTTTTAGTCAGCGGATTGCCTTTTTTTGCAATTTTAATCTGTGTGTGTAGGATTTAAAATCTGTTACACTAATTTTGATGCTCATACCAATTCCTGTTTAAAAAAGAAAAAAGGTATGAACTTGAATAAATACAAAAAAAAATCACCCATTAAGATTCGAACGCTTGTCTTCTATAATTCAGCATTCGTAGTAACGTCCTTCGCATTGCACCAAGACATACATAAGTACCGTGACGAAATTACCACACTTAATGTGAAAGAAAAACAATTGCGAAAGAAAAACGCATGTACATCTTTTTGTTGTTTTACGCTATCTATTGTACGTTTCTCATGTACCATAGCTCTTGAGCTATGGTACAATGAGAAACGTTCAATTCGTGTTCGATATGCATTGCGCGAAGCGCAGTAGTTAGTTTTTATGGCAATATAACAGATATCCGAGAGATGGCGCCAATTGTATGTAACAACAATAGTTATTTAATGGCAAAGTTAAAGCCTCTTTTAGAGATGAATTATTGTCTTTGTAATAAGTGTTATTGTCACCTACATACCTACTTCATAATTCATTAATTAGGGCATGGTTGTCCATTAAAAATAATTTAGACGACTTTGCTGATAATTTCATACTATAAACGGAGCGCAACATCCGCGCGGTATAGCTGCGCGACATTCGCATGCGCTCTCTGCATTCAATCAAGGCGCTGAGCTAGTGTTGTTTTATTATAGGACAATAATAACCATTTTGGAGATACTTTTAAATAGCTTCGACAGCGCGACTGTATACGCCAAAGTCGCGCTACCAAAGTCGCCTAAATGTAAAAGCGTTTCGAAGTGATTGTAGCCACCCTAGGGAATACGGAACCCTTCGTGCGCGAGCCCAACTCGCACTTGGCCGGTTTTAATAATAGTATACCCAATAATTGCGATAATGTTGATAAATTATACGAAGACCTTTTTGAATTAATAAAAAATCAATTCAATGAAATCTTTCCACTGAAGAAGGTTAAGACAAATCAAGCTAAATGTAAATTTAATGACTGGGCTACACCAGGTATTCATAAAAGTAGGATTAAATTATATGACTTATATAGTATAAGAGAATACTCACAGGATCCACATACTATTGAATATGTTAAAAATTACTCTAAGATATTTAAAAAATTATGTGCTGCAGCAAAGTCAAACTATATTCGTAGAATAGTTTTAAATTCCAACAATAAGGCAAAAGCTACTTGGAACATAATAAACAAGGAAACTTGTAAAAATAAATCAAAAAGTAGCTCATTCTCACTAAAAGTCGAAAGTAAATTGATCACATCCAATCAAGAAGTTGCAAATGCCTTTGAGTCATTTTTTTTTAATATTGCACCTTCAACAACTAAAGAACTTGCATCTTCTTCAGAACTTGCGGAATCGATTCTCAAGTCCAATGTCGACCAGTGCGATTCTCCACTGCACTTTAGGCATGTCAGTCCCGAAGTAATTACAAAAACATTTCTAGATTTAAATATGAAGAAGACTGAGGATCTATGGGGACTATCTGTGTATATTATAAAATCAATTATCAACACAATAGCTCCTCAATTAGCAATAATTTTTAACAAGTGCATTGATGATGGCCAGTTTCCAAGCCTAATGAAATGTAGTAAAATTATACCGCTATTTAAATTCGGCGAAAAAAGTGACCCCTCTAATTTTAGAACAATATCGATTCTTCCGGTCCTCAGTAAAATATTTGAAAAGGTAATATTCAATCAACTACTAGCACATCTTTCTTTAAACCATCTACTACACAAAAAACAATTTGGTTTCACTAAAGGTAGAAGTACTGCTGATGCGGGAGTTGCTCTATTAAAACATATCTTTGATGCCTATGATAATAGACAAGATGCTTTAGGTATTTTCTGTGATCTTTCAAAAGCTTTTGATTGTGTAGAACATAAAACTTTATTGAAAAAATTAAGACATTATGGGGCTTCAATGAATGCACTAAATCTACTTGAATCTTACCAAACAAGTAGAACACAAAAAGTATGCATAAATGGGGTTGAGTCTTCTGGAGCACCTCTGACCATGGGTGTGCCCCAGGGATCGATATTGGGACCTTTATTGTTTTTAATTTATATAAATGACCTTCCACACTTTGTGGAAGATCTTTGTGATATAGTATTATTTGCTGATGATACTTCACTTATATTCAAAATTCCCAGGGGGAAAGATACTTTTGACGATGTAAATAATACTCTTTCACAAGTATTGCATTGGTTTACCGTTAACAACCTTTTGCTTAACGGGAATAAGACTAAATGTGTTAAGTTTACGATGCCTAATGTCAGACAGGCCTCAACAGATGTTTTGATAAAAGACAAACTGCTAAATACTATAAATTCAACAACATTTTTAGGAATTACTTTAGATTCAAAACTACAATGGGGTCCTCATATCGTGGCCTTGTCAGGAAGACTTAGTTCAGCTGCTTTTGCTGTAAAAAAGATACGGCGCTTGACTGATGTTGAAACGGCCAGACTAGTCTATTTTAGTTATTTTCACAGCTTGATGTCGTACGGTATTTTACTATGGGGCTCAGCTGCTGATATAGAATCAATTTTTGTACTACAAAAAAGGGCCGTACGTGCTATTTATAACCTCAAACCTCAAGATTCATTGAAAGATTTTTTTAAAGAAATAAGGATATTAACAGTAGCCTCTCAATATATTTATGAAAATATTATGTATGTGCGTAAAAACTTGCATTTATTTACAAAGAAAAGTGATACGCATAATTTTAACACTAGAAATAAAAATAAGCTTGCTATTCCACAATTCAGGCTTCAAAAAGTTGGTCATTCTTTCATGGGAAAATGTGTCAATTACTTTAAAAAATTACCGAAAAATATTGTAGAATTACCAATTAACAAATTCAAATTATTTATTAAGGATACTCTAATGACAAAAGGTTATTATAAAGTAGACGATTA
This sequence comes from Pyrausta nigrata, assembly GCA_949316185.1. Classification (NCBI taxonomy): domain Eukaryota; kingdom Metazoa; phylum Arthropoda; class Insecta; order Lepidoptera; family Crambidae; genus Pyrausta; species Pyrausta nigrata. The sequence continues at coordinate 6,243,783 of OX438943.1, forward strand.
TTTGAATGATGTAAACGTGTGGACCAGCTCGCACTAGTACAATTTCTGTATTTAAACATTATTTTTAAAAGAGGCTTTGACAATAGTGACTGAGTTTATTGCGCTGCTTCTTCTCAGCACTAGCCTACAATTTGTCCCGAAGCAGTGGTAGGGATTAAAAAATAATATGTCGGGACGTGTATAAGTGCCCCCTGTGGGCCTACATACATAAATAAATGACTTTTATGACTTTTTTATAGTGCACCCCCTTGTGTAGGGTATCATTGAAAAGGACTATGAAAATAAGGTAGGGTTTCCATACAACACTTTTTATTTCTCGCTCTCGTAGGAATTTCGGAAAAATAGTGCTCTCTTAGTGCTCTGCTACACTCCCCAAGGAACTTATGTACCTAAATTCAACTTTCCACGACCCTGGAGTTCTACTTTTAAATCAGTCGCGTGCAGTTTTCCACCGATTTTAGTTCGTCATCTAAAACTCCGCATCTTTGAATCACTCGATCAACTGCACTCGAGCGCTCGAAACCGCAACGAGTGCTCCTACCCACTCGTCACAGAAGGCGAGTGATGGAATAAACTTCAGTAAACTTCAAAATTATATGTTAGAGTGTAAATTAAGTCGCACTCGCCAACAGAATGTCATATGAGTGAATTCAAAAATAGGGCCCCAGTAATTTCGGTAGCGTGTTGTAGGTTAGTCATTCTGAGTTTTTGTAGATATTGATGTTGTTAACTACCCATTTTACAATAATCAAACCTATTGCATTTCCCTGTATGGATATAAATAATTAGATATTAGTTAGTATAAATTGAATCATAGGCTGCGTGCCTTAATCTTTTTTTTTTCAAGATTCGAACATCCTGTTGTGGTTGATTTTGATCATCTTCGCGTTTTCACTTGTACAATATTCATTTTTTGGGCATGATTTATGTTTTGAGTAATTTGATGACAGTTTTTGTGGGTTTTTGAATCAATTTGAGAGCACCAATCAGTAATTATTTCAGTGTTTCTCTCAATTTTTCCCGGAGTGTATCTATTTTACTTTAAAGATTAACACACAAAATAAAATTATTAATAGTGTTGTTACTTTGCAAGGTTACGGTCGATTATTTCACTACTTTTAACAGATACAACTCTGTTAATCAAATTGGAAGCCATAAGGAGGCAGCTTACGTATGTTTCCGACCCTCAAAGGTGCATGTTTAGATGCAAATCCAACCATATTCCGACGTCCAGATTACGTCTAAATAATTCAGAGTACAGAGTAGCTTGCTGCATGATAGCCTAATTGTAAGATTTTGGATATTATAATCCCACGTGGGTGAATTAAGTGGGCATATTTAAGTTCTTTTTTCATGTCCCAGTGACAACATGAGAGGACAAGTTAGAGAAAGTTGGAATTAGAGGTACCCAGCTGGCGATCTTCAGGGATTACCTAGCAAATAGGAAACAGAGAGTCAAAATAGGCCAGTGTATTAGAGAAGATATCGAGGTATCATGCGGTGTCCCTCAAGGCAGCGTCTTGGGACCGACTTTATTTTTAAATTATATTAATGACCTATGTAATATGAATATCAAAAATGCAAAAATATTTTCGTACGCCGATGACACTGCCATTGTATTTAGTGGACTGACCTGGAATGCTGTCAAAGCTGATACTGAAATGGGTATGAGACAAGTTTCTAAGTGGCTCACAAATAATCTACTTACTTTAAATACGTCTAAAACTAACTATATTTGCTTTAGCATAAATGTGCGTACACAGCCCAGACAAAACTTTCAAGTAAAAATACACCATTGTAATTACTTTAATGATGACCACTGCACTTGCCCGGTTATAAAAAAGATCAGTAATATTAAGTACTTAGGTGTGGTGGTGGACGAGAGACTTTCATGGTACCCGCAAATAGAACAGCTTGCCTCAAGAATAAGAAAGTTCAACTGGATCTTTAAATCTCTCCGACACGTGACAACTACAAATAAATCTCACGTCCAGAACTCATCAAAAAATCTTCTGAATCAAATATATATAGCTCTGGTTCAGTCAACCTTAGTATACTGTATTCCAGTTTGGGGTGGAGCACTAAAAACACGTTTTCTTGATCTAGAAAGAGCTCAACGTTCCCTGCTTAAAATTATGTATTTTAAAGAACAGCTTTTCCCGACTGATATTTTGTACAGTATCTGTAATCTCATGTCCGTTAGAAAACTATACATAATTAACATGGTCTTAAAAATTCATAACACCATACCAAAAAATCCAGAATTAAACACGAGGAGAAGAAAAAATGTCGCTCCTGTTCCTTCTACAAAAACCGCATTTGCAAGGTATCAATTTCAAAAACGTTCGGCTAATCTCTATAATAAAATTAATAAAGAGTTAGATCTACATTCCAAAACATATCTAGATTGTAAAACTGCCATCATAAAATGGCTGAATGGGCTTAACTATGACGAAACGGAGTCACTTCTGCAACATATAAGTAAGATACACATACTAACAAATACACCTTATTACACTTACGCGATCGTTTACACACACACGCACACACATACACTCTCTCTATCACACACACACACACACACACACAAAACACACACACATACACACAAACACACACACACACACACAAACTTTACCCTACCTAGTGGCTTAATAATAACCCGATCCCAAGACTATTGTCGTAGGGCTAGGTAGTTAGCAACTTCTACTGCTAGTTAGCAACTTCTTTCATATGTCAAAAAAAAATGCTTTGTATCATTTGTATGTAGCATCTAATTAATTTATCTAAATATAGTGCAGGTACTGTATGACATGGAAGAGCGTAGTCTCCTGGTACAAGCATATTTTTGCTTAAAAGGGGACTGCTGCAACTAAAGTTAAATGTAAACTGTTGTTATGAGAAAATAAATTTATTATTATTATTAACATTGAACAGGTTTTCATCATCATGGGCCTTGGTCCATCCTTGGTCCAGGTTGAGATGGCTTGGACACGTGCACCGCATGGAGGATTCTCGCCTACCTAGGCAAATCCTTCAAGGACAAGTTGCATTTGTGAAACGAAATGTAGGAAGATTGCTAAGATTTAAGGACTATGCAAAGCGAGACATGATCACGTTAAGATCGATTGTGGTAAGTGGGAAAGCTTTGCCAATGACCGCGATGAATGGAGGAACAGGTTTTATGTGCTTAGAAACTGACACGCTCATTTGCTCAGTTTACATTTGCTCAGCTTACTACAATAAAATTTAGTTGTTTTCACATTTATAGCTTAAATATTGGTGTTTTTGATTTTCGTTCCTTATTCAAAGAATTATTAGTTTATCTAATACGTTCTTTGTTCGATTGCCGGAATATAGGTAAGTTACAAATCACATGAATGAACATAATGATGATACACAAGATGAACTGATTTCTTAACAGAAGTCGTGTCCTTTTTTATCCCTTTTACGACTGCGAAAATCTTTTTCCGTTGTTTTGTTTTATCATTTTAGTATTTTATTCGTTAAAAGCATTGAAAATATTTATACCTATTCATTATTTGATTGGCACGACCACAATCACCGCAATGGAATGTGGCTTTGACTTTAGCCGCAAAAATATGTTTAACATTCACAAAGTAATTGGCTGGAAATTATCGAATCATTTTACATTTTATCGGTGTTTTTATCAATTCACTAGCTTGTATAAATGAAAATAAATCTTTTGGTAAATATTGTGTTAATATTTCATGTATTTGTGTAATGATGCCCGTCATATTGTATACAAGTCAAAGCGTACTACATTAAGGTGACATAGGTAATTTTAATAATGTCCTCCTAGCCGAATTTCGATAACAGTGGTCTATTTCAATAGAGATTAGCCAACTGCGCGGTGATATTATAGTGCACAAGTGTGTGCGCAATACACAGGTGCACTCTCTGTTCCTTCACTCTCATAATTCGGTGAGACGGCAGTCCGATATGACCGTAGAGAGATCAGGCGCAAGACCTACGGCTTAACGTGCTTTCCGAGGCACGGGGGTGTTAGCACCACTAACTTCCTGACTCTGGAGCTGTGGTTTGAGTTATTTCAAGACAGAAAAACCCAACATTCTCGGTTCTCTCGGGATTCGAAGCCGGGACCTCGTGGATTGTACCCAGCGCGCTGAGCACTAGACCAACGAGGCAGTCTAATAGGAATAGGTAATAATGCGTGCCTATCCAAATGTGTGAGAAGCTCAATCAGAGAGGAGTGCGTTGAAAGAGTTTATTATACCCGACTGCGGAAAGAGGGTTATGTTTTTCGAGAGTATTTTATTTTTCGAGAGCCCTACAGCCCACACGGCTAGACAGTTTTTGACATATGAGTTGTCGTTAAATTTGTCAAAAGTGTGAGAGTGACATGAGTAAAAAATGGCACCCGCAAATGGAAATAAAGGGGGAGGAGAAATAGATTTCTTCCTTACCATAGCAATATGGGTATCAAATGAAAGCCAGTAAAAGGACCATTACAAAAAAAATTTTTTTGCAGTCGGTGTTTTGTTTTTTTCAATAATTATGTTTGCTTGTTATGATGAGTTTTCGATCGATTCACACCTTACCAGAAACTTCAGGTGATCGTTAAGATAATTGAAGATCTCGAAACACGATTAAAGGAATCAGGTTCGATAGAAAGTCCTGAAAATTGGTCTAACTTCGCCTTCTTTTCATATTTAATTATATGTTTGCTGTTACTTAAATTTCAGAGCGTTCTTATTTATTCTGCTTTTCAGAACACAAAGATTAAAACTATGAAAACACATTTTTCTTTTGTTTAAATTTTCATTCATGAAATTTCCAATAACTGATTATCATGTGCGAAATCTGTGTAGCATTAGGTGAGGTTGTGGTCAAATAACTACCTTTTGTCAAATAATTATAATCTAGGATGTAGGTATCAAAGGAAAATTTTGCTTACAAAAATTTTTCGACCATGTAGTGCAGGGGGACTTGAACCCACAACCCTTCCCTATACGGGCGAATGCTCATCCAACAGAGCTACGGAGGTCGTTAATGTTAATTTACTTTAGTAAAAATAAATGAATTGTTCTAGCAAACACACCAATTACCTAGCCCCAAACTAAGCGTGAGCTTGTGCTATGGTGACTAGGATAACGGATAGACATACTTATATATATTTATAAATATCCATGACTTAGGTACAAATGCTCGTGCTCATCACACAAACATTTGCCCCTTGCGAGAACTTCAAACCCGCAACCACCTGCCTGGTTTAGAAGTCCGGGGCACCAACCACTACACTAAGGCGGTCGTCAAAAAAAAATGCTTAAATTATATAAAAAAAATAATTAACACTTGTGCAAAGACCACTGAACCAGTTTTTTTTTTATTAAACACACTAGTCCAATGGTTATCAAAAGCACTTACTGTTTCAATTATCAGCAAATTTTGTAAGACTATTGGCTTGACTATGTTCCAATTGCCATTTAGGTACCAATATATTGCCATGTACCAATGATTTTTTCTGAGTTATGTACATTATAGTTGACATCAGTTCACGTTTACACTTGGCACGTTGCAGTACTTTGATGTTTGAGCTAAAGCTGGTCCATGGAATTTTAAACATTTTACGCAATAACTACATCTCAAAAGCCTGTAGTCTATTGCAGCTGTCTTTTCTGAGGACCCACGTGTCGCACCCGTAAAGTAATGTGGACCATAAATAGCATTGTGCTGCGCTGGGTTCCCTTCTTTGGACCTATGAATAGAGGTTCTCAATATGAGTTTTTAAGGCTGATCCTCGAAGGCAAGATTCCTGGCAAGAGATCACCAGGCCAACCCAAAAGAAAATGGATAGATGACATCAAAGACTGGACCAAACTTCGTTTTTATGACTAGCTAAAAAGTTTCAAGCACGTAGCACGTTTCTACATGCTGACCTACAAACTTCAATTTGCACCCAAACTTCAATTTGAAGATTTCACCCCATGATAATGTACATTAGTTGTTTCACTAACCGATGCTCTTACGGTGAGGGAAAACATCGTGAGAAAACCTTTACATTTAGGCGACTGCATGTGTTACCTTGATCCAAAAACTGGTCAGGTTCCCCTGGTAACAGGGTCACGGAGGTCAGATGGCAGTCGCTCCACTGTAATTACCTGATCTGCCACATCCTGGATCATGGTCAGCTGATCCTGGGCCCTCGCGTAACCGGGATAACGCTAGAAAGATGATGATGATGATCGGCTTGACTATCAGGCATTACCTAAATATGTGTCAGATTTAATTAGGATGTTATCTGACAAAAAATATACCAGATTTTATTATTAAGAGACACGCACTCACGCCGTGAATAAAATTAAACAAAAAAATATAAATTTTTCACCTTCGTTAGGCACACTGTCTTCCCACATTTACATATTTAAATTAAAACACCCTTTTGCCGTTTTATTAAAAAATGCCGGCGTGCGGCTTAATGAAATGTAAACAACTAAGTAAAGCGCGAGTTGAATAACTTGTCTAAAATTAACTGTAAGTACCTATAAGGCCCACTTGCACACGCCCGGATAAGCTAATCTTGATTTGTTCAAGACCTATTATCTGAGTGGAAAGCCCACCTGCGCCAGTCCGGATTTGCTAATCCGGACTGGTTTTCGTGGACCTTGCGGAATAGCTAATCCAGACTTGTACAAGTGGGCTTTCAACTCAAATAATAGGCCTTGAACAAGTCCGGAATAGCTAGTCCGGACGTGCGCAAGTGGGTCTAGGAAATTAAAACTGAAGCTCAGCAGCATTACTGACGATCTCCGTAGCGGAGTGGTTCGCACACCGGTTTTCAAGGTGTCGCCATCTCTAAGATTGATGATTAAGCAAGGTGCTTGTGGCGCAGTGGCGGCAGCGCTTTGGTAGTGATTCCAAAAGTTAAGCAACCCACGGCGCGGTCGTGACTAGATGGGTGACCATTCCGACCATTTAAGTGACGACCATGACAAGCATCTCCGTGCTTCGGAAGGCACGTTAAGCAGTTGGTCCCGGCTAATATTATCTGTTGGTGTTAGTCGTTAAGCCTAATCAGAGGCCCTAGGGCGGCTTGATAACATCTGACAGTAAGGTTTGTCACTTGCCTTACAGACACCCCTCCACCAATCCGCACTGAGCCCGCGTGGTGGAGTATGGCTCGTTCCTCCTCATAGTTGAGGTGAGGCCTTTTCCCAGCAGTCGGATCTAATAGGCTGACTTTACGGCATCTCTGAGGTCCCGGGTTCGATCACCGGTCGGATCAATATATAAATTCACATTTTTTATATTGTCTCAGGTCTAGGTGTTGTGATACCACTGTTGTTTCAGATTTCCATAGCACAAGTGCTTAAGCTACTTACTTTGGGATCTGAGCAATGTATGTGATGTTGTCCAATATTTATATTATATTTATTACTAACACCAATGGAGAATTCATAGACATAATAATATATTGGGTTTCAACAGTCTGTTATTAATTTCAAATTGGTCGTTTTATATTCAGACAAGGATTAAATAGTGTTTTTTTTTTTGTAAAACACTGACAGATGTCTTGATACAGCTTAAACGAGTATCATTAGTAGGGATTTCACAGGAACCTCCAACGTTGGGTGGATCCCTAAAACTAATGTCACCTTGATTAAAATCATACAGTCCTTGTGGGGTTGATTCATTTTGTGAAAAATGTACCGTATTATTATGGATGGCTTTGTTGATATAAAGGTGCCGCTAGACCAAACGAGCGAATGCTTAAATTCTATCCAAATTGGACCTATATCTATAAAAAATACAGAGATCAAGTATTCTTTCGTTCTTTTACCTTAGATCACAAAGATTCTTTAAATATTCTAAAAATGTTCGTTCGCTTATTATTGTTATTAATAAAAAATTGGTACCATGTCTCTAAAATTACTAACAGTAGACTATAAGCATGAAATTGACTAAAAAAGTGGGTCATTGTAATCTGAAAAAATAAATATATAATTATTACTGGAAGACGCGAGAATTTGCCTAGAGAATTATTTCGTATTCGGATTCCCCGCTTCGCGGAGCAATATTTTCTAACGTGGTCACTGACGTTTAACGGGGCAACAAGCATTCGTTCCCTTGTTTTACCATCTTTTTCCTAGAAATCTAGTTCCATTCCATTCCATTGCTAGTTGATTTTCTTTTGGTGTAAACGCCTTTTTACTTCACAGCTGTTTAATACATACTATGAGATAGACAGACATGACCCATCCTCGGTTGATTCGTCGCTTACCATCAGGTGAGATTGCGGTCAAATATCTGCCTACTAAAGTTTTTGAATGGAGGATTTTGAATTTGATCTTATAAAGAAAGTTGCAATTTGCCTGCAAACACGCTGTATAAATGCAATTTTCCTCGTTTTTCTTCTGATATCGTAACACGCAAACGTGTAATAACAGCTTCAGGTAAGCCCCCTTTACATTTAGGAAAAAAACGTTTTAATTCATCATACATATAAGTAATCTTGCCAATTGTGCTCGTTTTTTCGTTCGTTTTTGGTAAAACGCACCATTCTGACGCACCGCTATAAATACTAGGTTTTCTCAAAATGTGTCACAACTATAAAAGCACATTCAAACAGTAAACGCCTGTCGCAGTGCGTCGCTTTTTATGTTCACCACGCCATAGTTTGATAACTTGATTGCCTCAACCCGGTCTATTTAGAGAGAAAAAATGTTTGCAGCTTGAATTGCTGGAAACGCATCCAGTGATTTTTCGAAGCTATTTTTGCTCGTTAAAGTTTTTTTCATCATTTATACCGGGTGTTAAAACAGTGACCACACTTTCTGGAGTGAAGGATCACAGAATAAAAAATATGTTTCATTGGAAATTTGAAAAAGAATAGCTTTTTGATTTTTTTGAACATTTGTAATTTTTTCTTGCGTTTCGTATATTGAACAAAAATTGAATCATTAATTATACTTTTATTTTTAACAACTTGTATAAGAAGTCAATAAGCGTTGTATAATTATCATTATTTTGACGACCGTCTTGGAGTAGTCGTTCGCGCACCGGACTTCTTAACCAGGCGGTTGCGGGTTCGAATCCCGCACGGGGCAAATGTTTGTGTGATGAGCACGAGCATTTGTACCTAAGTCATGGATGGTTATATGTATTTAAGTATTTCTATCCGTTATCCTAGTCACCATAGCACAAGCTCACGCTTAGTTTGGGGCTAGGTAATTGGTGTGTTTGTTGAAACAATTTATTTATTTATTTTACGTATCTAGGCAAAACCTTGCTTCTTGCTTCTTAACGCTGTAATGCCGCATTGCTTTCATCAATGTTATTGGGATTACACCCTCAATACTCGTAGGAAATACTATTGCAAGTATTTTACAATCGAAAGGTGAAGCTTGTAAACATGATAAATTATTGTTTTTTTTAAGTGATTCACTTTCAATCTAAATATATTATTGCACTTGAAAAAAAAATTGTGTTCAATTCGCGCCTCTGGTGGTCATTTTTTCAAGTGCAATAATATATTTAAACATAGGGAATATTTGAATGACAATTTTTTTTCTGTGATAAAACATTGGAAGACAAAAACTTGAAAAATATTAAGACTTTAGACAGGATCAGGTAGTACTATTGCAGGAATGTTTGACATCTATTTTACATTGTGATTTGACTGAGTTTCAGTTATTATAATCGTGTATTTGTACTTAAGGCCTCTTTCACCACCTTTCGGGTTAAAGTAATTTCTGAGTACCTACTTGATGGATTGTTTGTCCTATTTTATGCGGAAAACATTATTATTTTGCAGTCTTTCCCGTAAGCTACTAAAAATTTACTAACGTGGACACTTAAACAGTGTCTTAGTGAATCTTATCTCTCGGTCTCACTATTGCTTTAAACTTTTAAAACTTTTTGGATATCTTCAGTGTTCGAAACCGCAGCTAGTCTTGCCACCCTGAAAATGTTATTGAACATTGAACAGAAAATGAACCCAAAAAAAAAGATGGCGTTTTGTGCATTTACTTTATTAAATCAATGTACGACATAAAAATGTATCTGTACACAGATTATTTTTACACTTTAAAAATATCAACTAATGTGATTTGGATAGGCATTATAGTCAGTCATTTAGAAAACATATAATTATGTATCCGATCGTGCCGTTGTTATTGTAAAATAATCCTAGAACTTTTATAATACCCACACAACATAATTAACGCTGTTTTTTTTATAAACAATGAAATAATATTTAGTAAATACTTCTTTCACTTTTTACTGGTATGGTTTCTTTCACATTCATTTAATTTGACATTGACTAAAAATCTCTACACACCGCCCTAGGTTCGAACAACACGTTTCAGATAAACCATTCACATTAAACTCAATGTTAAACTATAACACTAATATATTTTAACCAATTATAAATTATTATTTTCACAACATGTCAACTCTTATAGGTATTCTGAAATAATGGACACAAGAAGTCGGTAGATATAAATGTCGAAATTTACAACATGTATTTTTATGTTAATCAATGAAACACATTGTTAAAAAAATTGTAAAAAAAAATACAACAATCGAATTTGCAAAGTTAACTTCGTCCTTCTAACTTTTATCCAGATCAAAAGGATATAGCATCTTGACTAATTTAATTTTGGCGTTGAAAAAAACTTTTAACTCTAACCAAAGATCGTTAGTTGCGTCACTTTAAGAATCTAGACAAAGATCTTAACGACTTAACTAAACCACTTCCTTCGTGTCCACATTTCATCAACGGCCCGTTTATAGGAAAGTTTCAATTAATATCACAGTTTCCGTATTAAAAGTAGGACATTACAAACTTGTCTAGAACTATTTACACTTCGCTACGACTGAACTAGAAACAGTAAGTCCTCGATACGTCCGAGCACTGGGCATTGTCTTGTTGTCACCCGAAGTAGTACTGAGCGTTCGAATATCGATATAAACTCCTCGTGTTAGGGTCGGTTTCGTTTTGCACTTGTACTCTTGGTAGGGTTTTGACGGCTACTCCGCGTCCTAACGTTCCATGCGGCATGGTTCTGAGTGGCATTTCTATGGGGTACTCAGCAACTTGTCCATACATGTTGGTGCTGACATGTGGGTAGGTGTTCGGGACAGGTCTCCCTACGTATCTGTTTATTTTGGGGCTGAGTGCGACGTTTGTGAACTGCATCTCTGGTTTGAGGCCTGAGTCCACGGTGTCGACGGGGCCTGATAGGCTGGTGATGTTAATATCATTGTCTACCTCTGATATGCTGTCGTTGAAGCCATTGGGTATTTCGGTGGTGGCGGATACGTCTGGGCCTTTAGGCTGTTCTGTGTTTCTCCTTTGGACCAAGCATCGGGCCACTCCGACCATGCTGCAGAGGAGGAGCGAGACAGCAACAGCGGCGATGATGTAAACGTACATCATGTCAAATGGCTCTGTGGAAGAAAAGCAACGTTATGAAATGCTCTTGCTTATCTACATGTTAATGCAACTGCTTCTAAAATGAAGCTAGTTATTGAATGCTATAAAGCAGTCGGGTACAACACTTTAATGCCCAGTGGAAATGTTAGTTACTTTTCAGGAGTCTCAGAACATAAAAACCTTTACTTTTACTGTTGCTATTTTTATTAGCAAAAGCTACCTCATTCAAAAAATCAAATACCTTTACAATAGTCATGTGAAATATCTACTAGACGAGGCAGTCATGATAATGTTGCTGATGATGATGATGTACATAAAGAAGGAAACCAGTCTTTTACCGTCTTTTGACAGATGGTGCCTCGGTGGAGACGCTGAAGGAGGATCTCTGATGATGCTCGTAGCGTTGATGCTGGTGGACATTGATGGCCTCTGAGGAGGCACAGCTGCCACGGCTGGCGCTGGAGGTACTGCTGATTCTACCCACCACCGGTCGCCAGAGTCATCTGCAAAAAACACATATTTATTTAACTCTTAATACTAAAGAGAAGAAAGACGCAGTGGCGCAGTGGCGCTTTGGTAAGCTAAGCAACTTACGGCGCGGTCGTGATTGTATGGGTGACCATTCTGACTATTTAAGTGACTTCCATGACACGCATCTCCGTGCTTCGGAAGGCACGTTAAGTAGTTGGTCCCAGCTAATATCTGTAGATATTCGTTGTTAAGCCTGGTCAGAGGCCCCAGGGCGACTTGATAACATCTGACAGTAAGGTTGGTCACTTGCCTCACAGACACCCCTCCACCAATCCGCACTGAGCCCGCGTGGTGGAGTATGACTCGTTCCTCATACTTGAGGTGAGACCTTTGCTCAGCAGTGGGATCTGTAGGTATGTAGGCTTACTTACTTAATATTATAAATCCGAAAGTGTGTAGCGATCGGCACTAACGGCAAGATGGACAGACGACCTTATAAAGGTCGCAGGATCGCATTGGATGCAGTCCGCTTGTACTAGCTCACTTTGGAAATCTATGGAGGAGTTCCTGCGGCTGATGATGATAAAAGTATGTCTATTGGTCTACCTTTTCACGCTTAAACAGCTAAACTGATTTAGACAAAGTTTAAGTCTCGTTAGGGTTATATAATAGTTTTTATCCTAGAAATCAACCTTGAGGGTTGAGTTGTGCGTTTTTTGCGCGAGCAAAGTCGTGGGGTACCGCCAGTCTAAAACTATTTGTCTGTTATGGTAAATTAATAGAATCAGGCGTTACTTTTCAGAAATCTATTATTAGATGGGAAAAATTAAAATACAATTATTTTGCTTTAAATTTCCGCTAAGAGACGCTAGCGCAAGCACTAAAACCACACCAATCGCAATGCACCGCCCTCCCTCCGTCATACGCATGCAATAAAGCTAATGCAGTTGTTAGTTTATTTTTTTTAACTTTTTGTTTGTGTTTACGTAACGATCGCGTTAACGTAACGATTACGTCAGCTCATTAGTGGGGACAGTATAAAAGGCCTGTTCGCCAGCGACTCATTTCAGTCGTCCGTGCTCAGCCGAGGCGACAACATCTCCTGAGGATGCCGCGTGGAGTGGCGAAAGGCGTCGAGGTTTTTTGCACGTTGGTGTGGGTAACTAACAACTGCATTAGCTGTAGTGCATGCGTATTGAGGGAGGGAGGGCGGTGCATTCTGCATTTGCCTGAACTGGTACTCAACGCGGTTGCGGTTGTTGTGGTTTTAGTGCCTGCGCTAGCGTCTCTTAGCGGAAATTTAAAGCAAAATAATTGTATTTTAATTTTTCCCATCTGTTATGGTAAAGTAGAATTCCCATTATAATTCCTACAAAAGTCTTCATATTTATTGATAATAATTTATTCAGTCTTGACAAAGTCCTAGTGAAAATTCAGATATGATGACACAATTTCAGTAAAATGCAATAAAATGCAATGATACTTACATCATTTTCCGTTGCGTTTTTACAAACAGTTAAAACAGAATGTTGTCATTACTTTAAAAATACATACTATTGCAGGGACATTCTTCCAACCTAGCAAGCTTTTTCAAGTAAATTAATTGTAAACCACAATCCGAACTTATTGGTTTGAAACAAATTGCAGGCTTTCGAATGGATTCGTTTCCAATGAAATTAACAAAAGAATAACAAGAAAAACCGGAGACAAACAAAACTTCCAATTAAAAAGTGTCACTTGAAAGAACGAAGCACGCTCCGATTGTCTTTGGATTCTTATAGATTTAATAATATTGAGAGGTCCGTATATACCAGAGCTATGATTGAGTAAGCACACCCTACCCAAAAAATCTAATAGCTGTTTTGGAGTTTCAATTATTGAAAGTAACCAATGAATCTACTTGACACAGCCTTTGTTTTAGAATTGAAATTATTCAAATGATTTAGATAATTAGATTTACTTTTTATAAGATGCCTGTTTTAGTGTGGTGGTCTGCGCCAGGACTACGAAACCAGTGGTTGTACCGCAAGCAAATGTTTTGCGTCTTAAAAGTGAAGGGTCACGGGTCGAAACATGCCAAAAAAAATTCGACTGTCCATAGAAATCAGACGCGTCTCGTGACCGATTTAGTATGTGAAGTTAAAAACTTTTTGTCGATTCTCAGCCCATGTTTCTTAGAAGTAAGTTATTTAGTAACTGATTTTAAGTAGCTTTCTTCTCTTCTCACTGTTAGTTTTGTAAAATCTTAAGGTGTAAAATGTCAGATGCTAGCATCTTTTGGACACGGATTAAACTTAGTCTTAAGTTGGTTGTAATAACACCGTTATAGTTTATTCAGGAAGAAAAATATCTTTATAGAACAGAAATTAAAGCTTTGACGGGAAAAAAATTACGTCACCCTCACACAAAGGACTAAAAGAGATCCAATACTTCACAAAGAGTCTCCAGTTTCCAATATTCAGAGGTCACTGCCACAAACAAATGTTGGTAACCTTTGATAATGAAGCCAGAGTATGAACCGGCACGAAATATGTTCAAACCCTTATCTGATAAATATACAAACAAGCATGATTCATGATGGTGGACTAGGGTTTGCATTTCAAAGATTAAGTACTAGGCATTTCAAAGACTTTGTATTCTGTGGTACAAAGCTTATTCTATACAGGCACGCTCTACAACAGACCACTTTAATTAATACTAGTTCAGTGATATTGAACGATAAAATCAGGAGTATTGGTAGCACTCTCTCGAATTTTATAATGAAAACATATGAAGTAATATGATGATTTATCATCTAAACCGAATTTTGACTTCGGCGATCAACCTCAACCGAGGGGCCGAGATAAGCCAACTGCAAAAAATTGTTGAAAATATAAAAAGGTACCTGGGCGACCGAGCTTTGCTCAGATACTACTATTTAATATCCTTTTTCACTACAACAAACATACAAAATTTCAGCAAAATCGTAAGAGCAGTTTTCGAGATCATAAATGGAGGATTGAGAAATCAAATTGAATTTCGCTCACAAAAATTAATCGACTGTGTCATCCGGTGGGACTCGAACCCACGTCCCTTCGCTATCCGGGCGAGTGCTCTTACCAACTGAGCTACGGAGGACGTTAGTCAGCCGACGAATTTTTGTAAGTGCAAAAACTTGCAAAAAATTGCTTAAGTTATAAAAATAATTATATATTGAGAATTGAGTTTCATTCCACATATATAGGACATTTTATGAATTTACTGTAGGTAGAAGAAGCCCCTAAATTTTTCCGGGTCGGTTCCCAAACACTGTATATAAATAAATAAATATACAAGAATTGCCCAATATACAAGAAAGCTGAAGCTGAAATATTTGTTCATCAGGTTTCATATTAACTGATGATTGATATTTCCGCCGGATACTTGTGTTGTAGGTACATTTCCCAAGCATTGATGAAATCTGGCTGGCTCACTGACGCAGCAAGCACTTATCAAAATCCGTCGACTGACTAACATCCTCCGTAGCTCATTGAGAAGAGCATTCGCCCGGATACTGAATGGTCGTGGGTTATTGTCCCACCAGACAACACGGTCGATCAAGTTTTGTGTGCCAACAAATTTACTTTTGTGAACTCTGTTTAATGGAGAATTGACTGCCTCGTTGGTCTAATGGTCAACACGCTGGGTTACTTGGCACTATCCACAAGGTCCCGGGTTCGAATCACGGGTCGGGCTGAGAATGTTTGAGTTTTTCTGTCTTGAAATTACTCAGACACAGCTCCGGAGTTAGGAAGTTGGTGGTGTTAACACCCCCGTGCCTCGGAAAGCACGTTAAGCCGTTGGTCCTGCGCCTGATCTCTCTACAGTCATGTCGGACTGCCGTCTCACCGAATTGTGAGGGAGAAGGAATAGAGAGTGCACCTGTGTATTGCGCACACACTTGTGCACTATAATATATCCCGCGCAGTTGGCTAATCTCTGTTGAGATAGGCCGCCGTGGTCATAATTCGGCTAGGAGGACGTTATTATTATTATTATTAAGGGAGAATAATGTTTGAGATCGGACGATTACTACGATGTTTGGCGGTGTTTTTGGTTACCCACATCATTAAGTCTTCCCTTATACCAAACTAGGTATTCATATTATTTCAAACATACCATTATTGGTGCAAACAGCTTAGACTAGGCACAAAGGGATAGTTGCTGATTAGTTTTGGGGTTATTGCCTCGAGACACTGCTGAATATTGACAAGCAATATTGGAACAAACAAAACGATACAATACGCGTATGAGATTCATTATATATTCAAGATGATCGTCATCAAAGATGGAAGACATCCCTAGTTTCTCGTTAGTGTGTCACTTAAGTTTATACAGGGTTATTTGTGAAACATCAACAAGCTTGAAGGGCTGGTGCCATAATACAACAACTTACTCTTTGGCATTAAATCTTAAAAACAAAAAAACACTTTTTTATACAAAACAAACTTCAGGGCACAAGATTTCTGCTAAATTCAATAAGTCTGCTAAATTCTGTTTGTTCGCGATTCCGATGTTGATTTCATAAAGAATGTTGCTAGGTTTAATTTTAATCACGAGATTTGACCCAGTTGTTTTTGGCTGTTTTACAAATATCTATTGTCTAGTTTTAAAACTCCATTACAATAATAAGTAAGACAAGAAAGATATTTTAAATCAGGCAACATAAGCAATTTGAGAATTGTCAGCAAATGCGTCTGTGGCCATAAAAGAAAAAAAATGCTGTCAAAGTACACAAATACAGGCCAAGTATAAAGACGGCACGTATGTTTTATATTTTTAATTGCCTTATCCACTAAACTTCTTCATGAAGGAACACTTCAAAATTAGATGCTACAGTAACAATACTTACAAATCGCTTAATTAACTCGAGCAAGCACACGACTATTTTCTGTTCTTTTAAACAAAAATGCGAACTAGCAATGATATACAAGTTGACTTTTGTATCAGTTTTTAAATTTTTTACAGACATTCATTAGGTATCGTTTATGCTATCGTAGATGCTATTTTTGATAAAAATAGATATGTCAAGTTTAAAACAAAAAAAAATACCGATCCAATTATCAAAAAACGTGGATACCCGTACCCTACGCATAAATTAGATGAATGCGGCGCGTGGGCATTGGCGCGAGGTTGCTATTTATAATAACCTTGTCCGAGAGAAAACGGCATTAAGCTGTGTCCACCGTTTTAGTGATTTTACGGAAGGTTTTGAGTGCTTTATTTCGATATTTTTGTACTGGACGACCAAAACAGTGTTTTGTTTTTTGCGTCAAAGATTGATACTGATACAAAAGTCACCCTGTATGGTTTGTCACGAACTGCGCACTCAGGGAGGGTTCCGTAATCTGTTTTTACTCTGACAAAGCAAAGAACTCCTCTGACACCGTCGAAACAAATCCTTCTAGATTGCGCGGGCCAAATTAAGACGGGATTAAGCAAATTTCTTCGCTTTGCCTCGCGACGTGTACTGCGGAACGATAAACTGTCTTCAAGATAAAATTAATTCCATTCTATAAGATGTTATTGGAGTAAATCCTGTCTCTGCTTACTCGAGTAAGCTTGTTTGAAGAGGGATCAGGCTATTTTTAGTACCTACTTATGTTGGGAACATGAAGAGGAAGTATCAAATGTAATTGAGCTTGTTCTCAAGCTCAAACAAGAAATTCTCATTAACTATGGTATTAATAAGTATTATCTCCAAATATTTCGTCCCGTTATCTTGCTATGTTTTTTAAATATTTTTTCGTACGTCTTGCTATGTTTTTTAAATATTTTTTCGTACTGCGAGAAACACTACAGCTTCCACTGTGTGCAATTAAATCGTGTGTGAGTTATGTAGGCCTTTGTAAAGTTTCTAACAAGTACGCGAAAGTGCAAAAAACACCGTTTCCAGAGAAACATTTACCTGTAACCGAACTAATTAATGTAATCGCAGTTTCCGAACATCGCTTTCATAAATTTGACTTGTTAGTTTTGCCAAATTGCTATCTTTAACACTATAGAAGATATGTTTGGACTAGTTCGGTTGGTTCCCCAAGTTTTTAGGTTAGCACATTATGTAACTGGGAACTTATTATTTAGAAAGATTGGGTACTTTTATGTTGAGCTGTTTGTAAATTTTACCGGCACCACTGTAATTATTTTTTATAACTTATGCAATTATTTTGCAAGTTTTTACGAAATCAAACTGAATTTCGCTCACAAAAAGTAAGAGCACTCACCCGGATAGCGAAGGGACGTGGGTTCGAGTCCCACAGGATGACACAGTCGATTAATTTTTGTGAGCGAAATTTAATTTATTTCGGCACCACTGTGCTTAAATTATGAGGCTGTTCAAAATATACCTATTAAAACCCGGGTTTACCAATGTTTGAACAGCCAGAAATCATAGATTGACGGTTTATTTAACACAACTCCCATAAAAATATGTCAAATAATGTTATTACGACTGTTTAAAAATGTAAGATTGTGTTGGTGAGTTCGCCTCTAAGTAGTCAGACATGTTTTTTTTTGTCTTATCAGTTTTTGATTTACTTTGTAGCAGCACGAGCTGTGTTTGATGTTTTTGACATTTCACCTAATTTAGCAATTACAAATAGAAATCAGAAAGCCAAAATTAATAGAAACAGCAGATTAATTATTCTAAGAACGAATGAACCAAACCATGGGGATATTTATTTAAAGATTATTAAAACCAATCCCATTTTTTTTCTCAGTTACTCGACAACACTGGCAACGTGTTTAAAATATCTAGCGGCTTTTTACGGTTCCGAATTAAAAAGCAGCAAAAACACGTCCAAAGCCAAGCCCTCTTGAAGGGCTGCCAGACCTTACTTAGCTAAAAAAGCACTCACCAACATCCTCATGTTCAATATCAGACACGTCATGGGCGACCTCGTCCTCTTCGGGAGCACTTTCGTACCTCTCCTTCAGAACCGTGCGCGGGACTGCAACAAAAAAATCACTTTAAAAACTACGCCATAAAAGCTACTTTTAAACGACGCTTCTCTCCAAGTACACTTAATACTGCGGCTCATTAAGGGAACACTCTTTAGGGATGTTAATTTTAGATCTAAGGGTGCTCTTGCTTAAGGGTATTTTTAAACAAGTGAGCAGACGTTTTATGACAAAGGCCCGTTTTGGATAAACGTGACTTGGTATCTGAGCCCTTACTCCGGTTGATTGAGGGTGTCCCTATTTTCGAATGTAGCTGTCCCTTTCACTCACGACAGAATGAGAACGCAAACGAGCGTGATGGCTAGAATCGAAAATATTGACATTGTCAATAGGAGTAGGATCTCTGATAGATGCGGCACTGTTTTGATTTACTTTGGACGCGAGAACTCAATCTGCGTATTTTATTGCACCGTTTTGAATAAAATGAACGTCGATCTTTTTGTTGATATGCAAATTCAGACTGTGAAATGTCCGACGTGATAAAAATGAAACAAATATTTGGTGTAGGTATTTATAGCTTTTATCCGCGCTTGTGTTTGGCCAGACGTGCACGACTCTCAAAGGGCAAAACTTTTAAAAGAACATAACTTGAGCTTTTCAGCAATTTAACTTCATTTACAAAAGCTAGGTACACTGGCCAGTAGCACAGCAGACTATACATTTTTGTTGTACAATCACCCCTATTAAAACGGCATAAGATGCCACAGTCAGTGTTTACTTTGATGTGCTGGCGTCGTACTTGTTTAAAAAGTAAATAACAATGGGCCCTGCACCACAGAATAAGTACTAGTACTTCGTACAGAAGTATGACTTAGCAATTGTATTCAAAGAAATGTCTACTCAATGTCGTCAACAATATGGCGTAATTTAGTTCGCCTCAGAGTCAAGCACATTTTCGTGTAGACACCTACAAAAATCCATTGCAAGAGAATTTCATAATTATTGCTCTGGAATATGATTCATAATACACTAAACCTATTCAGTGACGTAATATCACGCGACGCGATAGGGTTGACTGCTACGAGAAGCTTCTAACGCCATCTAGCGCCTCTTTCTAGTACTTTATTCATTCTCGTCCAGCCAGCAACGTAGCCGCGCGGCCGCCGGTGAATAAAACGCGCGAGCGTGTCGCTGGCCGGTAGCGACACGCAACTTGTTTTAGCCCCTAAGTAAGGGTCGCCGCGCGTAGGTACGTTTTTCCTACCTACGCGGGGAGATACACAGGCCTGCCTGCACCAACTTATCCAAATCTGTAAAAATATCTCATATGTGGAATATGGAACTCTATGTGATCAACATAAGATTGAAATGTGGTTGCGGAAAATTGTCAGACCAGGGTAGGTTGATGAATACTTTGCATTCGTAACTAATGGCACAACAACTTTCTTGGATTTTTTGCCTACTCCATTTCTTTGATTTCTTATGTCATTTTCCTTCACTATTATGATGTTTAATATCGCTATTTTGAGCGAAATTCAATTGAAAAAAAAATATGATGCCAAAAACTGGTTCAAAGCGGCCACTGCATTAAGAATGGTTATCATAAAATTTGTGTCGTATTGTACTATAATTTTGTATATATATGTGTGCTCTGTCTGGAACTCTGGACAGAAAACATGGGTCAAACGAAGGACTTGAAAACCAATTCAACTTTGAAATTTTTTCGCTCACATCGATTAGTGCTTCTACAAAATACCAGATATTTTGTAATTGCACGTCATACTTCTAACTCTCGGGGATTTTTCATAAAAAGTTTGAATGGCTGTTAAAAACTCTGTAATTATATTTTGAGAACTTTTAATTTAAAATAATTTAATCCTAGGTTTTCAAGTGGAAGTATAAAGTAATGTAGATTTTTAGCGAGAGGTGAATAACCCGTGCAATTTACCATTAAATCAATGGTGAGTGGCTTTTGAATGAAGTTATATCAATACAGTTTTAAACTGTAAAAATACTCTTTTAACGAAATAACCTAATAGTACATTGAAATGTATTCTTTTATAAAATAATTAATGTAAAGTATTTACCAGTAATGGATAAAATTGACTTATCTAAAAGAATTCTAAAAAGAGGTAATTTAGTTATTGCAGTGTTTATACATAATTGGTACTACAAAAAGGTATATTAATTCAAAATTGAGAATAGATTTGTAGGCGTTGTTTCGTTTCGGAAAATTCCTATGGGTTAATGATGATGTTTTGACACTTGGATAAAAACGTTCCTTTACACACAATTTGTAACAGAAACCTCATACAAACATCTGCTTTAAAAAGTCTAAAGACTCCAAGTCCTCGCTAAGACACCGCACGTTAGCAAACTAGAATAAATAGTTTACAATTTTGTTAGTGGACTTCTAACAAGAAGTACGTAAAATCATTAGTCCTCGTGCTCGCTGCTGGCACGTGCTAAAGATAATTAATCTAACAACGTCTACAAACTTGTCCAGACCCCGTGGGTTTGTTTAAAACAAGATTATGATAGTCTTGTTTTTTCTTAGTGTTCAAAGTTATTATTTTGCAACTTAAACTGCAAGTGGGAAAACTAATTGAAAGATTATGCAGGTTATTTATTGAAAGATAATGTCTACATTATGGTATTAATTAAAAGTAGGTTTGATTTGTTTGGAAATGGACAGCGCCAGGGAGACTCATATGCTATTCATAACTGTACTTGAAGACATTTTTAAAAACATTGTTTGGGTAAACAGGGATTTTGATACATAACAATAAATTAACACATGTATGGTTTGCAAATGACATTATTCTTTTTAGTGAATTAGCAACAGATTTAGAATAAACGTTACAAAGATAAAATTCTGGAAGCAAAAAAATCGGCCTGCACATGAATGCATCCAAAACTCAAATAATGACGAATATAGTCAAAATAAATCAAAATGTGGATATAAATCGACAGACTATGCAGATGAACCTAGGTAAATTGGTGTCCTACAATATAAACAGTAACGAAAGCAAAATATATAGACGAATAAGTGCAGTTTGGAAGAAATACTAGGCCCAAAATCTTTAAAGGAAATTATAGCCTTAGTATAAAAAGACCATAATGGATTCTTGTATTCTCCTGAGCCCAACGTACGCTAGCCAGACATGGGTCTTCACTGAAAAAATACAGTAAAAAAAACATCATGTCATCAGGCAATAGAACAAAGCCTACCTACTGAAATTGAGAAAAACACAAAAAACGAAAAACAGACTTCAGCCTGAAAACTTAACTAACAAATGTTCTTTTAGTCGAAGTATGCACTGAAAAAAATAAATTAAAAATTTAAAAACCCCCGACACAAAATAATAGATGCACATAAAAATCCTAAAACAAGGTTTTATAGTTATGGAATTATAGTTAGATAAAATACAGTTGGTTTAAATGGAAACTCTATAAAAACCAAAAAATAAAACTGAAATTTTGACCCTACGTAAGTACGTAGGTATACAATTTTTAATACTAATGTTGTCGCGTTGGGGGACCGCACTAATATTGGACCTTGCGCGCCGTCCAACAAAATTCGAGCGAGTCGCATTCAGGAAGCAAAGCTATTTAAGTAAATGGATTGAGGACTCATCAATAATAAATAATTATAATTATTATAAAATAATTGAGGAAAAGTAAGTAGGTAAACATTGAAATAAAATGCAATTCGCAATTTCGTGATAGCGACCATCTTGGATTTTAAAATTTAGCACAGTCTATCAGTATTCTACTAGTCAGCCCTTTCGTTGGATACCCATATTGAGGGAGTTTAATTTTGTTACGGCGGCCATCTTGGATTTGAAATTTGTCATAGTGTATAGTATTCTACTAGTCAAGCCCTTTCATTTGAAACCCATATTGAAGGAGTTTAAAAAAAATATGTAATCCGCCATTTTGTTATGGCGGCCATCTTGGATTTGAAATTTGTCATAGTGTATAGTATTTTATTAGTCAAGTTCTTTCATTTGATACCCATATTGAAGGAGTTTTAAAAACATATGTAATCCGCCATTTTGTTACGACGGCCATCTTGGACCGATTTTCATCAAACATAGCTAAGAACACTCCCGACTAATTAATCATTCAAACAAAAAAAACTAAATCAAAATCGGTTCATCCGTTCGGGAGCTACGATGCCACAGACAGACACACACACACACACACACACACACACACACACAGAGACACGTCAAACTTATAACACCCCGTCGTTTTTTTGTCGGGGGTTAAAAAAAGGATCAACCAATTTAGTTTTGTTAGCTGATGGTTTCGTTGTAGGGAAGTCAATTTTTGTTAAATATAAATAATCTTCTGATAGCCAGAAGTTCGCAAGTCACTAGATTACTGTCTCCTAGTAGCCAAATTTTAGTTACTGTTAACCAATCATTTTTTTAAGTGTGTTTGCGTATACATTGTCACTAAACATTTTATAAATTATCATCAGTTGTTATTTGTCACTTAAAAGGTACGTTGTTGTGGTACACTTGTTCATGGTGCCATGGCATATTAAATTCTTTAATTTTGATTCAGCTAAGAATTTCATGAATCAAAATTAACAAATCTTGTCCGCCCGTAACAAAAGTTACCGCTCAAACAGGGGAAATAGGAACCATCAAATCAAATATTTTATTCGCGTACATCGCATTCTATTGTAGCAATGCAAATCGCAGCAGCCCAATATTCTCGATTGCGTCGATTCAGCTCGTTCTCCGGACCGTTCAAAATATCAGACGATTGCAACAATCTGCCCTAACCCTATAAAGGGTCCTACTTTGACAGACCACCGCTTGTTGGTCGCTTGTTGTCGACACTCAAGCAACATGGATTACAGCCCATGTCGGGTTCGACGGCAATAAGGACGCGTATGGCGCAGCTAAGTCTGCAGCAGATTTACAAAAAGCCCCAGATTTCAGTGAAATTCCTATCAGTTACATTAAGTTCTTTTTGTAAATAAACAAAAATGTCTAGCAGCAGCTGAAGACGTTGCGTACATATGCTGATTTAGTCAAATACTAAACGAAGTCCGATGCCGATTTGCAATTATACAATTCCTGACCAATCACGGTTACCACTTAGAATACCTTCATCGATTTTAAAATAGCAGCTGCAGCAGTGGACCTCTGTCCTTATGTCCCATGCCTTACATCAAGACTCAATTGTTCGCTCACCTCTTAACAGATTGTCCCCGCTTTGACGCAAAACATTACAACCATCTTGCTACATAAAATACTCACAATCTAGCACCTTACAGTCTTTCTGATGTCATTATGAAACAGAATAAATTAAATTCCTTCTACAACCTCATACCATTGTATAGTAAAAAAACTAAAACAATTTAACAATAAAAATATTTTTGCACTTGAAAAAATATTAATATATAATTTAACAACAAATAAACCAGACGCAAACAAATACACCCGAAATTAACTCACATCTAATGATGCAGTGTAAACCGATAGCACTGTAGAATGCAGATTCAGCGGAACACCACATGGAACCATTACAAAAAAACATCCCAACGTGAGTGCAAGAGATGGCACGAGTCGAATACGGACAACATCGTACTGAGTAGGCCCTCTGATTCGAATGTTTCTGAACTATGTACAACAATAGGGTGATTACCGTGAAAGCATGATGTTTATAAACTTATTTGCCAACTATGTTGCGCATACCGAGATCAAATTTATTACAATAAACTCCATTCTTTTGACGCCAATTAGGTGTGTTGTATGAATTCATAGTTTCTTAAAGCATAGAAGCCTCCAATTTTGATAAATTATTTATTTAACGAGTAAGTATTTATCAATAAAACACTTAACGTTATGTAATAGGCTTTTTAATAATGGAAAAACTGAGTGTATTTCTCTTATTTTATCAAAAGAATGGAAGAGTAAATAAAACAAACAGAGTATTTGACGTCCGTCTTGGTGTAGTTGTGCGCGCCCCGGACTTCTAAACCAGGCGGTTGCGGGTTCGAATCCCGCAAGGGGCAAATGTTTGTGTGATGAGCACGAGCATTTTTACCTAAGTCATGGATGTTTATAAATGTATATAAGTATGCCTATCCGTTATCCTAGTCACCATAGCACAAGCTCACGCTTAGTTTGGGTCTAGGTAATTGGTGTGTTTGTTGGAACAATTTATTATTTTTATTTTATGTGCAAAAAAATTGTTTACACAGAAGTCAGTCAAAGCGATGATAACGTTATTCTCCAGAAGAGGCATGGCGACTTAAAAACTTTGTCGTCAAAATAGTAAAAAAAGTCAGATTTATCATTACAAATGTTAGATTTTAGACTATACCGGTACCTTATTATTTACCATAATTTCGTTATTATGATATTGTATAAATAGCCATGCCTGAAAACTTTTATTAGGCGATTTTTATTGTTTACATCCGCAATTATCAATATTTCGTTATGTTATTTCGTTTTCTATGTTTAACCGATAATTTGTATTTAATATTTAATGTTGGCAACATTTCATTAATCTAGTATTTAACCGCCATGATGAGAATACTGAATCTACTTTTTTGCGAGCAATTGGCGAAATAACATTGAAGAAGAAAATATACGTATTTGGTGATAATTTTCTGTTTCATTTCTGATAAAGCCAGGTACCCCTTGGCCTTGCTTTTACAATCTGGTAGGTACCGCAAATCTTTGTGCTGTTTGAGTGACTACCTTTACCTTTCTACTAGAAAGGCATGCCATTTAGTAAGTCCCTAGGTTCCGGCAGCCTTTTACTAAGCCTAATTTTGAATTAATTTGTGCTTTTCATAAAAATAAAGTAAACCCATAAAAAGTAGCTAAGTGTCCCAAATGAAAATACGAGGACAAAATTAGAAAAAAAAAATATGAAAAACATACGATAAAACATTAGAAATATACAAAAATCACTAAACGCAGTTTAATTGTCAATAAAATAGCTGTTTTTAACGGTATACGTACGTAATTAGTATAATTAGACGAAATTCTTAAATCAAATTCTGGAATATAATTAATATTATTAACCTTATGCGTATACCTATTACATTACATAATATAAGTTCATTATACGAATTACGCTTCTTTACCTTATTAAATAGGCTATTGTTCTTTAAATTATAATTTGAGAGGTGATTGTAATGTAATTTTATAATTTGATCCAGGTTGGAACCTTCTTTTGTGAAACTACACAAATAAAAATGGGAAGGCACTCGAATAAATTAAAAAGGTGGTAAAGGATTTCATATCATTTCTATTGGGATTGCACAAAATCATATATTTAATCAACAATTCTTTTGGCTTTTAAGATATTGAATTAGAAACTTTACGTTTCTTAATATTATTTATCTGAAGAAATGCTTGATGGTAAATTGGTTCCTATGAATTTAATTGTCAAAGATGCCTCGATTAACACACTACAAGTATATTCTACTACTCGATGTTGGGACACACAGACGAATGAACAAAAACTGATCAAAAAATTGAAAATATTTGACCAAAAAATTGGTCTCCCTATCCATACAGTTAGCAACAAACAACCAGATTGAACTATGTGACCATGACCTCTAGTCATGCAGTGACAAAGCTCCAACTATATTGATGCCTACAGCTAAATTGAAAACGTCGAAGGGTGTATTGAGACTGGCGTAGAGACTGGGTCGTAATCAAAACTAGAATAGCAACTTTTCAGATGTGTTTTCAGTGCTGAAATTGTTTGCGGTTTACATATTTTTTTTTCGGGAAGGTATCAGATCGGATCGTAGAGTATTGGTATGTCGGCTAAACTTTTAGCAAACATAAAAAAACGAGACGAAATAAAAACGGGAAATCCGACGATTTTTTTTAGAACATTTGCAAAGCAACCGGCCTGCCGCTTAATTTTATTACGATTGCAGTTCAATGACATATGGATTGATATTTTTTTAAATTAAAATACATATAGCAAACGATATAGTCAAAATATTGGTATTGTAAATATAAGTACAATAGAACGAACACTTCCAACAAAGAGAAATGCTGAAACCTTACAAAATTTCTAACGTTAGTATGAATTACACCTAATTTCCCCGTGTAACTGCTTCGATTTAAAAACAAAACAAAATAAAATCGCTGAAACAAAAAGAAACAAAAGCCTATTCACAATTACAACCGCAAACATCCGAATTTGAGCGGAATAAAAATGTTTCCAAACGAGAACTCTTAATAAATTAGGCGATGGCAAGTGACTTAGCGAAAACAAAATAATAAAAAACAAGAAAAAAGTGGGAAAACTTTTTGACCGATTGGAAGGGGACATCACCAATAGGAAACGGTAATGAAAACTCTGTGTTTCCCCTACATTCGGGACGTAAAAAACCTGACAAGTATGAATCGAAGTCTTCTTAGTGGTCCGTATAAATATAACTATTTCTGTAAGTATTATATGCTGCATTAAAGACTGCAAAAAAAACTTGATCAAACGGACAAATATTAAACTGTAAAGAGAAATATTTTTTTTTTGTTTATCTAACTTATACTTTTTGGTGCCGCATTCGGCGACAAACGTAGTTTCGGAAGATCTTTTAGTGCCAGTAAGTAACAAAGTATTATTTGTCCCTGCCTGTAGTTTGTCAGCAAGACAAGATGCTTGTTTTACCTTTTTAATTCATTATTTTTAAGCAGACGGATTTTTCGTTTTTATGGTTAAATTACCATCAGGTGAGATTGCGGCCAAATGTTTGCCTATTAAATAAAAATAATAAAAAAAAAAAATCAGACTTTTTATCAATTTGTAATGAATCCATTCGCTGCCAATTTCGAGACACAATAGAAAATCAATTGTTATCACGTATCGGTGCGTGCTGTGGCATGGACCCAGTTAAGCAGTAAATTAAGTAATTGTAAATAATTAACCAATATTTTATAATCAGTATCAATGTGAGTTGCAGCAGCATTATCTCAAACCTTAGTGGTTTACTTGTGCTGTTTTGTTAACCGACTTCAAAAAAGGAGGAGGTTATCAATTCGACTGTATGCTTTTTTTTTGTGGCTATGTTACCGCATATCTCAGTCAGTTGTGGACCGATTTGAAAAAAAAAATTGTTTACCTAGAGGCTATACCTTCTAGTTGGTCCCATTTTGGCCCAGTCGAGATCTGATGATGGGATCTTGGTGTAATCGAGGGAAATCTTAATTTTGAAGGCACGTATAGTGTTTTCGTACTAGTATCTTAATGTTGACATGTTGCTACGTCTGATAGTCATTATGTGGAGCTGAGCTGATGGTGGAACTCCTTAAAAGTAATTAAAACACCAGATGTTTTGTCAGGTACTGTATAGGATGCTAACAAACCAAAGTCAAAGGCGCAGCTCCCTCCTCTTTCCCCATTATACAAGAAACCTATTTCCAATTTATTATCTGTTATTTTTTGGAGTCGGTGCCAGAAATTCTAATTCTAATGTTTTTTTGCAAGTAAGGACAGGATTAAACCATCTCTTGGCTGCTTAGAGTAGATAGAATATCTAGCTTGGTTGGCACCGACTCCAAAAAATAACAGATAATAAATTGGAAATAGGTTTCTTGTATAATTTCGTAGAACAGTTAGGTAATTTAAATATTATTTTGTACTTTTTAGTTTAAATTTGTTATTAAAATTTTAAGTTTTAATTAGCATTGCAGTTTTGAAGTCGGTTTTCGTTTTCTTTTAAAATATTTTTTTATTGTAACCATTTGTTTTTCTTTTTATATGTTAATAAATATAAAAAAAGTATACGTGACATACTGAATATAATATGTAAATAGAAATTTTAATACCTTCATTTTCGAACCAAATATTGTAGTCTTTTATGTCATTACCACAACTCTGAAGAACCCAACAGCACCTCATATGTCTAAAGCCGTCCAGCTGTTTGGGCTGTAGGGCGTGCAAAAGAAACACTAACATACGTACACTCGAAAAAGACCTAACTTTGTAGGATGTTTTTTGCTGATTTAAAATATCATCAACTCGTCCCACAATTATCGGGCCTACTTGAGTTGAGTTGCAAAAAAAAATCTCACCAAAAACATTCTGTAAGAAACTAGCCAAGTCTCGATAGAGCTGCTTGTTTATCTCTAAAAAGTAATGAAATCTAAACAAAGTCGTGCGAAGTCTAAGGTTCCTTACTGCGATTTCTTTATTATTATAGTTAATGTTGTAGTAAAGGTTCCAGTAAAGGATTGCTTCGCGCTCGACTTGGCGGGGGTACTGCCGTGCCCCCTGATACTTAAATTGGGCTTAACCTAAGTTCTTTGTGAATTCACCAAGATCTTAGAACAACATTTATAATTAATTACCCTTATAAAATGTTTTATGTCATTATACAGATGTCAGCTTCTAAATCACATAACGCTTCATTCAACCATTCTAAAGGTTGCACAAAGTTTTCGCTTCTGCCCAAAAATTAATGAAACCATTTGCATCTATTTATTTCCATTTCGACCTCTACGGAACACCAAAAAGCCTAATGAAATTCGGGACCGGTTTATTTACTTACAAATCATTTAATATCTTGCCGGAGCAATATCGGATACCAGAATCGGGACCGATGCCGCAGTTGGGTATAAATATTAATGATCAGGATTCACTCTGGTAGGGTGTCGTCTAAATTTTGAGATATCACCCATCTTACCAGTATGTATGTCTAGAGACAGACCGATCGTATAGCGAGCTGCAGCAGAAAATGGTCTTATAAGATTCTTTACATTTTATTTGCAGGAAGAAAGCCGAAACCAATTCCCCGTTATTCCAAAAACTTAGTACCGGGTTTAGGACAGGACTAAGCTATTAGCTAGCCAGTTAGAAAAGCGCATCTCTATTAGGTTATGTCAGGAATATTTAGACCGTCGGCTAATATTTAGACCCAATTTAAACCTGGTCTAATTTTTTTGTCATAACACCGATTGAGTTTGATATGTTTGGATCGATTTTTCGACTGTCACATAAAAATAACTGGCTGATTTAAAGTACTAGTTCCCCGCGACTTCATCGGCGCAAAAGTTGGATTTTCCATATAAACTTTCGTTCCCCATTTCACTCCTTCTACTTGTTATTTTACTTTTAAAAAAACTGTAGTACTACAATAAAAGCTTTTACCAAAATAATAATTCCTATGTTTAAAAAAATTTTGTTTAGTTACTAATAATTATTCCTAATAAAATTTAGCGTAATGTAAACAATTTTTGTTGTAAATAAAAGGATCCAAATTGATCCAACATAGTTTTAAAACCTTTGTTCGTAATTGATATCTCACCAGAAAAATGTTGGTAAGCCGTGACTATAAATAAGGATCTCAAAGGTAATTATTTAATCAAAATATGTAGCACTGAGCATTAAGCACTACGTTTTAATATGCAGGGTGCCCATGCTTTGAGCTTGTGATGAAAATGTTTGTTACAAAATAGTAGATTGTTCACTTTCGTCCCTTGTATAAAAATCTACTAATAAATAAGATTGAGTTAAAGCATTCTAATTGTCCAGCACTGAGCTAGGGAAAAATAAAATTACCTACGCTTAGTTTACTTGTGCGGCCGACAATTCGCTTTGGACAGTTATTCATTTTTAGGGACACATAAGCAAGTAATTATTACAACTACCCGAAAACCTGTCCTTGTTTTAAATGCAATTAACAATACTTAATTTACATGCTTGTACGTAACACCCCAAAATAACTTTTATTACCCACTACTTATCTGAAAATGTGCTGAAACACGTCTTTATTGTGAAAAGTTATTGGCAACATTCTCTCAGAAAAAAATAACAAGTCAGTAAGTATTGTAAGAACGTTATTTACTATGCTCATAAGAGGATAAGATACAGTAATACCAATTTTGAAATTTTATTATGCCAAGACTATTTTAGTGTACACATGGCTTCCAGATTACTTCACTTTGGACCGCCTCTATTTGCTCTGTAATAAAAGCTGTTTTCGTTGTTCAAATGGGTAACTTGATGCGCTGCCATATCTTATATATAATTTTTATTTAACAAAGCAACACTATAAAATTATGGCTCTCGGATGTAAACGATTGGATACTTAAAGACGTTGTAGCAATAACGGTATACGCGACTATAAAATATGAAGGGTTTTCTTGATTTTTCCAGGATTCTATAATCAGATCCTGATTTACCGACATTGAAACTACCTTATGTTCTTTTAATTTAATAAAAATGAATATTGGTCAACGATTGATGGAGAAATCGGTTAACACAGATAAAAAAGCAAACATATAATCGAACATAGAACTACCTCCATTTTGATGACAGTTAAAAACATAGTTGGTACTTACATGAGAGACTCTTTATGTCATACATGTAACAATCACACCACTTCCATCTCCATTACGGAATGACAAACCATAAAGCATCGAATGAATTCATTTCCTAGGTTCCAAGGGCATATTCAATAAATCCACATCCACTCCAGTCTATCATTTCGGCGTCTATATAACCCCGCATAACTTACCATCAAATAAAATCATTTTCCTTATAAAAGCGGTGAAAACACATGACCTTGACGAAAAGAAACTTGCGTAGCTTCAGTTTTATTGGCAATGGGTATATTCTATCTCCCAGTGAATCAGCGACCCAATAAACAAAATTACGACTCGTTTTACGAGTGCGGGTGAAAACAAGTTTTAAAGCAAGGAGCGGGCTAGTTATGTTTTTCCCTGTTTTGGGGGAAAATCCGTTGTAGCTGGGGTTCGAAGATTTTATGGGAATTCGGGACGAAGTTAATGCAAGTCAAGGTACGATCTTCCAATTAATTGTTACATCATATAGCTAAACTGTGTCGGAGTAGAAGTTCGACGACTGTCTTGGTGACAAAAGCAGAAGATGCGGGTTCAAATCCTGCAAGGGTAAAATGTTTGTGTGTTGAGCATGAGCATTTGTACCTAAGTCATGGATGTCTATAAACGTATTAAGTATATCTATCCGTTATCCTAGTCACCATAGCACAAGTTTAAGGTTTGTTTGGGGCAAAGTAATTGGTGTGTTGTTAAAAAAAGGTGCGAAAATGTCAAATCTAAGTACGGCCAACGTCACCACATCCTCTTAACCCCAAAGTGTTTGTTACATTACCATTTGTCATATTTAAATCAAACACTAAAGAGTTCAATCTCGATTGTGAATACTTTGGGTTGTGTATGGCTGTATTGCATCTTACTTTGGCTATAATAAACATCAAAAACATGTTAATCCCTTATAGAAAAAACCCGGGATTTGTTATAGTTACGGTGAAAGTAAGGTGGTGCAACCAGGGCCACGTTTCAGAAAGCGTACAAGTCTTGTAATACAAGTTAGTCACCTCCCGGTACCACTTTGTACCGTTTGGAGTCGAAACACTGGGTTCGTGGGGTCCCAACGCTATCTCTTTTTTCAAAGAAATTTCCAAGAGGCTAGTTGACATCAGTGGTGACCTAAGAGCTGGCAGCTACCTTGCTCAGCGTATAAGCATCGCTATCCACCGCGGTAATGCTGCCAGCATCCTAGGAACCTTACCACAAGGACCCTTTTTATAATTTTTGTTTTAGTGTTGTATTTAGTCATTTTTCTTAATTTTTATTAATAAGTTGTATATATAGTTAATTATAATATTAAATCATTGTCATGTTAAAAGCAATAAAATTAATACAAGTTTGTAACCATGGTAACACATAGCATATTGTAGTAGAAATTGGTCTTTCTATGATTACACACTCGTATTGTAATGTACGCCTTGTGAAATAGGGCACTGGTCTTACATTTGTAGGTGATGTTGTGTACTTACCACAAGTGTAGACTACTTTGAGGTAGGTCCTGCTGCCGGCCCGGCATGGCTTTCCGAACATGTTGCTGTCAGCTGAGAGCACACACCGTCTCTTGCCGTGGCACTCCCTCATCGCCGTCTCCGTGGCGTATGGCTCCAAGCAGGCTAGGGCAAGAAAATAGTTTTTTTTAATGGGTCTACTCTTGATCTTCATCTTAGCCCGAGAGATAGATAGATAGATAGATAACTCTTTATTGCACACCATAACAGAAAATACAGTAAGTATAGCGAGAGAAAGAAAAGAAAAGGTCTCTGATGGAGCAAGCTTGCCCAGGAATAGCCTATTTACAAGCACCTTAAAGAGTTTCGGGTTATACGCACTCGGAAAAACAGACGCACGCAGAGCGTTCCACACTTTGACAGTGCGCATTAAAAATGATGATGTAAAGCGTTTGGTACGAGAAATGGGAATACCAATCAAAAAAGGATGGTAGCCTGCAGTACGTCTGGTGTTTTTCACTAAAACATTTCTAGAAACGACAAGCTTCTTCTACTCTAAAATCCGTATGCCTACCGCCTTGTTCCATTGCATAAATTGCAATAGTTGTAAGCTTTTCAAAATGCAAAAATATAATACAAATTAAACATCTGGATACTAATGAGGACTTTTAAAAAATTGAAAAAGTAAGGTGTCCCGAAATATTTTTGGTATATAGTAGGGAATATTGTAACTAAGCTGTATAGTACATATTATTATAACAATATAATACCCAAGTACTCTTCTGAAAGTAGAGGCCTCGGAATCTACCATCACCGAACTTACATGACATTTCAAGGACATTACTTACTCTAATATTGCTATCAAATGTGAAGCCAATCAGGACAAACACCTCAATTTTCATTGAATTTACGGTTTTTTTAAACACAAGTGTTAGAATTTTATTAATCTGCTCTAAGCATATTTGATTTCACCTGTGTATTTTAGTAATAATTTATTTTACTAGATACTTCAATCACATACGATTGTAGAAGACGTTGCCAAATAAGATATAATAACATCTGGCAATTAGGTACTAAATAAAATTTGAAAGCATTTTCTATACCATCAATGTATACAACCTTCAATCAGTTTCAATACAACGAATTTCTTTAGCGATACATTCAAAAGACTCTATTAAGTAAATGTGAGAGTAATAACCGGAGGTAATTTGATAAAGTCAGCAGCGATGTCTGCATAGGCTGCTTTGCATGTCAATACCAAATTAACACCTTCGTTGCTTAGTTAAATTGCTAAACACACAATTTGTCGATGCTCTTTGTAATGACGATGAGATGGCTTGTAATTTGATTCGAGTAATTGTAAATTCAATTATGGTCGCTCTATCAATCAAATCAAATGAGATAGGTAAATTATACAGAACTAATAAATATTAATGGATACAACTTAAATCATCATATCAACGTCTAAATAAATGTTGGTCAAGGGAAGTGAAACTCGAAGCTAAAATCAAGGGACCGAAGAATCCTAGTAGGCGTGATAAGTATTCTTATTATTTTTAACATCACTGGGTATGTGTTTTATGATGCTTACTGACCAGCCATAGGGAAAAGAATACAATAAATTCAGTTACTAAATATAGTCAAAATAATTATGTTAGATATGTTCTACGAATTGTTTTTCTCAGAGCTAGAAATAACTTAATAACCTTATCACTAGGTAAAAGTTTATTTATTTATTTATTCTTTATTGCACAAACAAAGAAGTACAAATCGCGGACTTAATGTCTTAAGGCATTCTCTTCCAGTTAACCATTGGGCGAGGCAGAAATAGTCGTGGCAGCGTAAAAAGAACAAACATACCTAACCATAACCGGCGTAAAAGTTGTCAAATTATCATAAAATATTACACATTTAATTTCTTTCTTTACATATTATAAAATCTTAATGGGACATCGAAATAAGTTTTTTATTTTCTGTACCATGCACAATTTAAAATCATTTACAGTAGGTACCTAGCAACAAATGCAAAGAACAAATTATATATTAAAACACATTATATGTTAAAACACTAAATGCAGTTTTGCGAAGTCCAATTTAACCGTGCCAGCTAACTTCATAGCCTAGTAAGTTCAGAGTTATATTTAGTTTGGTTCACAAAGCGTACCATATTGAAAAGTTATATGAAGATATAATTAAATCCGAAAAACATCCGACTATAGCCCGACCGCTTAACCGAGTCTTTTCCTGCGGGGTACGGGGGTAGACGAGAACGGGGACCATGAACGGTGCGGACGGCAGGCACTTGACCACGGTATAATACAGAGTCAGGTCATAAGTTCTGTCACACAATACAAACTTTTGAATTAAGAATGCTGGCCACAAAAAAGTTTATTGAATTCGAATTTCGATTTTTTTATGAATATAAAAATGTGTACTTTTTATACTTTTCCTCATTTTTAAATATGTAGTGGACACTTAAAGAAACCGTGTCGCGGTTATTGCGTTGCATAGTTGCGGTTACGCGCCAATTCAGATTTTCGACTTACTGAAAAATTTTAATATAACCAAAAAATTTGTTTATCGTACCATAAAACGATACAATGAAGACTCTAGTGTAGATAACAAGTCAAAAAGTGGTGCGCCCTCGCTCTGTCAGGACTCCAGCAGTGATAAAAGCTGTGAAGGCGCGAATTCAAAGAAATCCCATACGTAAGCAGAAACTGTTGGCCCTTCAGATGGGGTTAAGCAAGACCACGGTGAAAAGAAAGTTCAATTAAGACTTAGGGCTTAAGGCATATCAAAAAAAAACAGCACATCGCTTGGACGCTCGTTTAATGGACCTGAGACTGAAGAGATGCCGCGCTTTGTTGAAGCGGTACGCGGGAAAAAAGCATCGGGAAATTCTTTTTTCGGATGAAAAAAATTTCACCGTGGAAGAGAGCTACAACAAACAAAATGATAAGGTGTACGCACACAGCAGTGAAGAAGCGAGCAACCATATTCCGCGTGTCCAACGAGGTCATTTTCCATCCTCGCTCATGGTTTGATTGGGAGTCTCTTATTGGGGCTTAACTGAGGTAAATTTTTGTGAGAAAAGCATTAAAACGAATGCAGTTGTGTATCAAAATACAGTCCTCAAGAACCTTGTGAAACCTGTTTTTCATACCATGTTTAATAACAGGCACTGGGTATTCCAACAAGATTCTGCGCCAGCTCATAGAGCGAAAAGCACACAAGACTGGCTGGCGGCGCGTGAAATCGACTTCATCCGGCACGAAGACTGGCCCTCCTCCAGTCCAGATTTGTGTCCGTTAGATTACAAGATATGGCAACACTTGGAGGAAAAGGCCTGCTTAAAGCCTCATCCTGATTTGGAGTCACTCAAGGCATCCTTCATTAAGGCAGCCGCCGATATTGACATGGACCTTGTTCGCGCTGCGATAGAAGACTGGCCGCGCAGGTTGAAGGCCTGTATTTAATATCGCGGGGTCATTTTGAATAAACTTTATTACCATATGAATCTATGTTTTATTAAGTTTATTTTGCTATAGGCTAAGCGTAAAAAGCTAAGATTAGGTCTTCTTAACAAGGGTTCACTCGGTACGCGCCATGACGAGCTGATAGCTGCTATTGAGCGACACGATGTAGATATTCTGGCCATTAATGAGACCTGGTTGCACGAGGGTGTGGAGGGTTGCGCGCCCGACGTGCCCGGCTACCGACTGCGCCACGTTCCCCGGCCGCGCAGTGTGCGCGGGCGCGGTGGTGGAGTGGGGTTTTACATTCGCAAAGGCGTAACTGCGAGAAATATCCTAGCAGATGTGGATGTGCATTACGGTGAGTGGGAAAAGGATAGCTATAGGAACTGCATACCGACCGCAGTGGCTGAGTGTTGATCTGTTTTTTGATGCATTGTCTGCGTCTCTGGAGGCTTTTGCTTGGTGTGACAATGTACTGATAATGGGTGACTTTAATATTATTACTAGCGACCAGATGAAAAACCTTAACGAATTTTTGGAATGGCATAGGCTAACTCAATGCGTGAAAACACCTACACACTTCACATCGCACAGCGAAACATTAATTGATTTGATATGCACCGACCTAAAGGACTGCTCAGTTATAGTTGATTATATACATGATCTTAGTAGGCATGCTTTTATCGTATGCGACATCAACTTTCCTAAGCATAAGTCAATACCTACGAAAGTTGTTTATCGACCAATGAGTTGCATTGATGAAAAACTATTTAAAGCTCACATTGAAGGTTTAGACTGGAGGCGTATACAAAGGCTGACGGACGTTGATATTATGATAACACTTTTTAATAGCTAAATATTGGGTATTTTTGATATACATGCTCCTTTGCAAACTAAGTACATTAGGGACCGCCAATATCCATGGATCACATATAACATAAAGTTAATGATGAAAAAAAGGGACGAGGCTAATGTCAGGGCTCGTAAATCTGGGGAAATCGTACATAGGGAATTCTATAAGGACCTCAAGCGATATGTGGATCAGGCTTTGTTTGGAAAAAAACAGGCATATTATAACTATATGTGACCAAATAGTGCGCGAATTATTTGATTTATCATTGACAATACGTCAATGATAAATCAAATAATTCGCGCACTATTTGGTCACATATAAAGAAAAATGTACGTATTAAAACTAACCCTGTGTTACCAGGACATATGTTTACAGACCCAGATAGGGTAAATAATCACTTCCTCAATGTCCCAGGCAATCGGGATGTTAGCATTTCAACGTTGACATTTTTTGAGTATCATCGAGCTGTTTCTGAAAGTTTTGATATTGTAACAGTAGGGGAGGATAAAATCTTGCGAATCTTACAGGGATTGAAATCAAACGCTGTTGGATTGGATGGGATATCTCTGGACATGTTAATTGCAACCTTACCACACTCGCTTTCTGCAATAACAGCTATAGTGAACCAATCAATACTGTCTGGCTCATATCCCAGGGTATGGCAGGAGGCACTTATAAAGCCTATTCCTAAAAAGACAATGCCCACATCATTGGCAGATCTCCCCCAGTCAGCATATTGCCGTGTCTATCGAAGGTCTTAGAGCGAGTTGTGGCTGATCAACTCAAAACTTTTTTAGAGGAAAACAATGTTCTGCCTGAAAAACAATCCGGTTTTAGAAAATCACATAGCACCACAACCGCTCTGCTCAGTGTGGTTGATGATATTCTCACAGTTTGGGACAATGGAGAAGGTACGTTGCTCGCGCTCCTTGACTTCTCCAGGGCTTTTGACTGTATGAATGTCCCGTTGTTGCTATCTAAACTTAGATATTATGGATTCAGCGCCCAGGCAATAAATTGGTTCTACAGCTTCTTTAGACATAGAACGCAAAGGGTCGAAACAAGGGATAAGGAAGGGAACACACGATTGTCAGAACCCAAATCTGTGTGCAGGGGGGTACCTCAAGGTTCGATTTTGGGTCCTATTCTTTTCATTATTTACAGCGCCGATGTCACGGCACACATATATAACTGTAAATTTCATATTTACGCCGACGATTTACAGGTCTACATCTATCACAAACCAGAGAATACACACATAGCAACACAAAACCTAAATGAAGACCTAGAGCGTATTGCCAGGTGGGCAAAAAATAACTCATTAGTCCTTAATGGCAGCAAATCCAAGTACATGATTTTAGGTTCTAAAGATCAGGTTAAGAAAATATACAATCAGGGGGTTCATGTGGCGATTGAGGGTCAAACTGTGGAGCGAGTATTGGAAGCTAGAAATCTGGGACTGGTGATGGATGCAGATTTACGGTTTGAAACTCATGTAAATTCCATCATAGGTAGTTGTTTTTATAGATTAAAGGTACTATACCAAGTAAGAAATTATCTGAGTCTGGAAAACCGAATTATGCTCTGTGATTCGTTGGTACTGTCAAAGTTTAATTACATGGATGTGGTTTATGGTCCACGACTTCTGGTACGAACACAAAATGCGATTCAACGTATACAGAATGCGTGTGCTAGGTACTGCTTTGCAATACCGCCCCGCGCACACGTGACCCCTTACATTAACGGTGCCAATATATTAAAAATGAATGCTCGTAGGAAATTACACTACTCTACACTGTTGTTCGGAATAATAAAGGGGGGCATTCCGACTTATCTAACGGAGAGGTTAGTGTGGCGGCGCGATGTGCAGGCTCGTAGAACCCGCCGCTTCAGTTTTGCTCTGGACCTGCCCCTTCATCGTACTGTGGCCTTCAGAGGTTGTTTCAAGTTCGCCGCGTCCAAGTGTTGGAACGATCTTCCACCTCCGTTACGATGTCTAGAAAAATCAATTTGTACGTTCAGGAAAACCTACAAACAATATGTTCTCAATATTCAAAAGTCCATACAACAGTAACTTACCAAATAGGGCTAGACATTCGAACAATAAAAACGTTCCAACTCCACAACGCGGTGGACGCGGCTGTAAACTTTCACATTCTAATTTTAATTTTAATTTTTAAAATTTAATAAAATCAATAAGGTTAATTTATTAATTACACTGGTAAATCTTTTGAAGTAGGTAGATACAAGCGTTCGGCGTGGATTCACACTGATGTTTAACTGGCTACCTTTCATGACTCGTGCGCTATAAACAGCAGCAAATTTATCTATAGGCACAGATTATAAATATGTCGTTGCTATAGGCCTTATCTTGCCAACGTGCCGCGCAGCGATTCTTGAATCTTGTTTTGTAGGTACGAACTACGAAGTATAATGAGCGTAGCAATAATTGCGTTTTGCGTGAGTTAGTGATCCGAATATCTGTCCGTGCTGTATTTATTGTTTTACACTTATACACATTTTATATATATTTGACTATAATTTAGTTTACTACTATTTATTTTGTATAGGTATTAATATGTATTGTTATTTTTAATAATGTTTGGCGTATCAGTCCGTGACCTCACTCGGCTAGGGTCTACTGAAAACCAGCGTCGGGGCCCCTAGCGGGTCACGACTTAAGCTGAGTGGGGCCCTTTTAATATGGACATCACAGACGGACAACTGCACAGTCCGACTGGCTTACCCACATAAATTGTAATTTTGTTGTGTTCCTTGTTTTATAACCGTGCCCGTTACGTTGTTTTTTTTCGTGTGTTATGTGATGTCCATTCATTAATATATGTATTTTCTTTCTTTCTTTCTTTCTATATAAATGGTTGCATAAATAATAAACATGTCTCAATTATTTCATATTACACATGTGACAGAACTTAAGACCTGACTATGTATAATGTCCTCCTAGCCGAATTTAGATTATGGCGGCCTATCTCAACAGAGATTAGCCACTTTCCGAGGCACGGGGGTGTTAACACTACCAACTTCCTGGCTCCGGAGCTGTGTCTGAGTAATTTCAAGACAGAAAAACCCAAACACTCTCAGCCCGACCCGGGATTCCAACTCGGGACCTCGTGGATCGTACCCAGCGTACTGACCACTAGACCAACGAGACCACGGTATATAGGTATTAGAAAACTAATTTGTCTATTGTGACTTGCTTGTGATTTGATTGGGTGATTTGAATATTAACAATGCAACGCGAAAGTTTAAAAGTGATTTTTGAATTTTTAAATTCCAAAATTCGAACTTGGCATCCTTTTCTTATAAATTCCCTGCACGTTTGCACAAATATGAACAATTTGATGTGTCAGGTGACTGGTGGTTTTTT
This sequence comes from Pyrausta nigrata, assembly GCA_949316185.1. NCBI lineage: Eukaryota > Metazoa > Arthropoda > Insecta > Lepidoptera > Crambidae > Pyrausta > Pyrausta nigrata. The sequence continues at coordinate 6,284,109 of OX438943.1, forward strand.
ATGCACAAATCTGAATATTTTATTTATTAGTATGACCCTTTAAAGCTATATTTCTGTGACGTGCTCCACATATACTTTCAATATTATAAATAACTCCAACCCTTCGCGGTCACGTTAGATGCCGTCCTGTAATGTGGGTCGTCAAATAATGTAATCGATACTGTTGTTTTGGAATGATGTAACTTAAACGTACTTATTTTGCATCTTCAAAATAGGTTAAACGTACTTTTTGTACAAAATGGAATTAAAGTTTTATGAAAGAATGAAGCATCTAACGGTTTCGCGAGTTATTAGACGAGAAGAGTTACCATTAAAAGGAGATGTTCTAATTTTGGCCATCTCTTGTACAGTTAACCAAAAAACTACGAAAAATCGTTTAAACTCCCTAAAAATATACATCTTGCCGTTTTCTGATGCACAAAAATATTTTTCATAGTAACACATTCAAAAATAATGGCAATTTCTATCGCCATTTGAGAACGTTCTGAAAGCAAAATGAAGTATATTCTAACAATGATTCAAAAATCAACGTAGTTTTACTCTTTTACTTTAATTATTAGAAAACTTTGTTATCAAAATTCAATTCACTAAGAAAGAAAGATAACTTGAATGATGTAACTGTTATTTTATATTTTGCTGTCATTTGTGATAGTCGCTTCCGCTGTTCCGTCATAATGAGATAGTATTACCGCTAAATGTCACAAAATGTTAAAAAAAACTTATTTGTGCACGAAAACAACGAAGAAGTTGTGGAAATAAGTGTGAGAATGAGGCTTTATAACCTTTTTCCTATTTTTTAGTGTAATGTACAAGAGATGGCCAAAGTTCCATAGAAACCTGGAGCATCTCCTTTGTAAGTATTGTAGTATATCTACGGAAGTGTAAATAGGTCATGTCGCAAGCGAACAGACACGCGCGTCACTAGACTAGAAATTAGCAAGTAAGCAATATTGATAGTAACTAATAATTTACTTAAAATGTATTTTTTTGATTAATTCAATAAATGGACCTCAACGAGTTATCATGTTTTAATCATCATCGCCCTTCAACGACCAACTTATTATATGCCATTGGAGCCAAGAAGGAAGACTAAATTAACATCAAGAAAATTATCAAGGTAGAAGACTAATTAAGAAGATTCAAGAAAATTATTAAGATATATTTTTGAAGAACGAAAAACTACATTTATCATGGGGAAATCGCAGACCAAGGAAGAAGTCGTAATAGCCCAGAATGCCAACGGGGAAGCTTCAGCTACAACAGCGCAACAGCAGCATGAGAAATTAGCCATCGTCGAAACCTTGATTATTGTCGTCGTCGTCATATTGGCAGCAGCTACAATCTACTTCTTCATGAGGAAGTGCAAAAAACAGTTCGTTCGCACTGTACAACGAGAACTTAACAGAAACAACATTGCCACCATTTCTCTCTGATCTCACCACTACGTCTGTCTAAGAAGGATAATCAAGAGGAGTCCAGGGTATAGCCCGGCCCAGGTGTCCAGGGTATTCCCGGCCCATCATCGTACTCAAGCAGCCCCAACATCATCTATCATCGTGCGCAGCAGCCAGTGTAGCAGCCCAGGCCAGCCCAGTCTTGGTCTCCTCAACGAGCCTTCCAAGCCTTACAATCTTCGGGTAGTGTTACGTCGAAAAGTATGTAATATGTTTTATTTTAATATGCTAAGGATGCAGTTTATTTTTTTAGTTAGATTATGTCAGGTGTTATATTTGAGTTACATGAGTTGCATAAGGCATTATTTTATATAAAAGATTATTTAGTTAAATTAGGACCTGTAAGAAGGCAACAGGATTTAGGAATTAGAAAAGTAAACGAAGCAAAAGTCTTGTACTCAAAATTGGAGAGTATTTTGTCTGTGTTGCACATTCAAATTGAAACTGAACAAATAAGTACCAGTGATATTACGTTGGTTCATGAAATAATTAGTGATATACACCAAATATTTGCAAAGATACCAAAGTTATCATCTGAATCTGAGCCACTTAATATTGAATTAACAAAAATGGCTACTAAAAGTGATTTTGACATTAAAACTGCCATTGCTCTATTACCAGTGATGACAGGTCAAGAATATGTCACTAATTCACTCATTAACAGCATTGAATTGTACAGTAAAATGATTTCTGATACATCTCAGTCGCAATTAATTGAGTTTGTGCTTAAAACACGCTTATCTTCGAATGCGCAGTTACGTTTAAAGTCGCAGTATAGTAAAGTAGATGATCTCTTAACTGATATGCGAACACATCTGATCCAAAAGAAATCAGAAGTCGCTTTGCAGTCTAAATTACATCAGTCCAGAAAAGGTAATCGATCTATCGAATCATTTGGTTCTGAATTAGAAGAATTGTTTGTTAACTTAACAATCGCCCAATCAAATGGAGATTCTAATGCATTTCGATATTTAAAATCGATTAATGAAAGAATTGCTATAAAACGTTTTGCTGATGGTTTATCAGATCGCAGGTTAAGTACTATTATAGCCGCAAGACAATTCGATTCCTTACCGAAAGCCATCAGAACTGCCATGGACGAGCAGTCTATGTCCTCTTCATTCGAGGGTATGCATGTAAGGCGTCAAAATAAATCCTTTAGAGGCCGCAACTATAGGAACAATACATTCCGCGGCAATAACAATTTTAGAGTATCAGAGAATAATGATGCTCATCGCCGAAACACAACTTTTACTCTAAATAGTTCCCGTGGTCAGTATAGTTCATCACGCGGTGGAAACTATAATAGAGGTCGTGGCCGTGGTTTTTACAGTTCAAGGTCACGTAGGCCAGCAGCAGCACCAGTGCGTCACACTATTCAGGAGGCAGTACCCGTAAATAGCGAGTTGCACTCCACTGGCAACAATAATGGCCAGAACACAAATAATGACGCAAATAATGATTTTTTTCGTTAATTTGGTTAATTTTATTTTCAATTTCAATAATAGTAGTACTGTGTCATTTACTGTAAATAATAAAGTAATTAATCTTTTAGTCGATAGTGGAGCAAGTCTCTGTGTTTTAAAATACGAATGGCTTAGTAAATATCCGCAACTGTTACAGACTTTATGCTATGATAAGATAACCATAAAAGGAGTAAGCGGTAGGTTAGAGTCAGAAGGATACATATTTTTAGATTTAAATTATAATGACATAACATTTAGAGAAAAATTTACGTTTTTAGAAATATGTCGTGTACAGCGAATGATATTTTAGGAGATAATTTTTTGAAACGATACCAAGCTATAATTAACTACAAAGATAGTTTATTACACTTAACTAAAAACAATATGGACGTTTCTATTGAAGTAGCGTATAACGCTAGGTATAGACATACGATACCGCCTCGATGCGAAGTTATAAGGTTTATACCAACAACGTCAATTAGTGATTGTGTAGTTTTATCAAACGAGATACAAAAAGGAATTTTTATAGCAGGGTTAATCGCGAAACCAAATAATGGTCGCATTCCCTTGAGAATATTAAACACTACGGACAATGAAGTTGAATACGATTTTCAAAACGTACCTATTCATGACATAAATAATTTTGAAGTATGTTGTCTTACTGAGGAACAGAATAGTGTTAGTAGAGTAAACACTTTATTCGGATTATTAAACTTATCGAATATGAACCAGGAGGAGCGACGTAGTATTGAACATATTTGTGCAAAGTATGCCGATGTTTTTCATCTTCCAGGTGATAAACTATCGTCAGCTAATATTATGACACACTCAATATCCTTAAAGGATAATGTTTCATCTAGTTATACAAAACCGTATAGAATCCCTCATTCCTTAAAGCAAGAAGTACAGAAACAAATTAATGACATGCTAGCTAACGATATTATTGAAGAAACCATCTCAGAATGGTCCAGCCCAGTTTTATTAGTTCCTAAAAAGGCAGACAGGTCAAATGAAAAGAAATGGCGTTTGTTTATTGATTATAGACAACTTAATAACAGGATAAAAGACAATAAATTTCCATTGCCAAATATTACAGATATATTGGATTCTCAATCCGGTAGCATTTATTTTTCACAATTAGATCTTTCACAAAGCTATTACCAATTATCATTAGACGAAAATTCACGAAAATGCTGTTAGTGTAGATAAAATGTACCAACTCGAGTTAGATCCAGAATCACGAAAATACACTGCCTTCACAACTGATAAAATGTATCAGATGAAACGTTTACCCATGGGACTAAAAACGTCTCCTAGTGTATTTTCAAGGTTAATGACGATAGCCATGTCAGGTATTAATTATAAACAAGCATTTATTTATTTAGATGACTGTGTCGTAATAGGAAAATCTATGGAAAATCATAATAAAAATCTAGTCACAGTTTTAGAACGTTTACGAAAAGTTTATTTAAAACTAAATCCAATAAAATGTGAATTTTTACGCACCGAAATAGTCTATCTAGGTCACAAAATAACATCGCAAGGCATTCTTCCTGACGATAGCAAAATCGAGTCATTGCGCAAGTATCCGGTTCCATCAAACGCGGACGATGTCAAGCGCTATCTAGCCTTTGCTAATTATTGTAGAAGGTTTATACCTAACTTTTCTAACATAGCTTATCCATTACATAAACTATGTAAAAAGAATTCACAATTTGAATGGACATCTGAATGCGAACAATCTTTTCAGCAATTAAAATCTGCTTTAATGTCCCCGCCCATTTTACAATATCCAGATTTCTCAGAAAACAATATTTTTGAATTACGAACAGATGCATGTAATTTGTTACCCGCGGAAAGTAGATATCCCATAATAGATTTAGAACTACTTGCTATAGTTTGGGCCGTAAGACATTTCCGACCTTATTTGTATGGCAGAAGATTTAAAATTTTCACGGATCATAAACCACTAGTATATTTATTCAGTTTGAAAGATCCGTCAAGTAGACTAACAAAGTTTGGGCTTTATTTAGAGGAGTATGATTTCGAAATCATATACATTCCGGGTCGAACTAATGTAGCTGCAGACGCATTAAGTCGACTTCCAGAATCAATGAAGTGTGAAGATTTAAAAACACTTGGAGAAGTTGTGTCAGTTTTAACTCGAGCACAAACTAAAAACTAGAGTCTAAAACTTCGGATTTGACTACAGTCTTCTATAAGTAGCAGGCCTGATCAACTTGAGACTGTAGAGATTCTGAAGAAACCTAAAGATATAATTAATAGAATCAGGCGTTACTTTGCGGAAATCCATTATCAGATGGGAAAAATAAGATACAATTATTTTGCTTTAAATTTCCGCTAAGAGACGCTAGCGCAGGCAACAAAACCACACCAACCGCAACCGCTTTGAGTACCAGTTCAGGCAAATGCAGAATGCACCGCCCTCCCTCCCTCAATACGCATGCACTACAGCTAATGCAGTTGTTAGTTACCAACACCAACGTGCAAAAAACCTCGACGCGTTTCGCCACTCCACGCGGCATCCTCAGGAGATGTTGTCGCCTCGGCTGAGCATGGACGACTGTCCATGCTCAGCCGAGGCGACAGCGGCTCAAAGCGGTTGCGGTTGGTGTGGTTTTGTTGCCTGCGCTAGCGTCTCTTAGCGGAAATTTAAAGCAAAATAATTGTATCTTATTTTTCCCATCTGAAACCTAAAGATGTGATAGAATTAATTTTCACTAGTGAAATGAAAGTAAAAAACTTATCTTGTTTTTACTCTGATAGGAAACATTGTGTATATGTACCCTCGCATTGTGCTATTTACCTAAATACTCGATCGTTATCTACCCCGCAGGAGTTAGCGAGAGATTTAGGGTCATTGTGCGAAAAAGAAAATATAATTGAAATATTAGTTATTAAAAATAAAGAAAATGCAACAAATATTAAAATACTTGCAAGTCATATGAAAAAGTTGCATCTAGGGGTACCTAAAATATTAATAACGAGAGATGTTATACGAATTAATAATCGTGAAGATAAGAAAATAATATTAAATGATTTTCATTTGTTACCCACTAGCGGACACGCAGGGGTAAGCAGGATGTTAAGTAATTTGAAACAGTACTATTATTGGCCAGGAATGACTAATGACGTCATTGATTACGTCAGAAAATGTAGTCTATGTCAATTTAATAAATTTTCCAATCGTAATACTAAGGAACCAATGGTTATTATAAATACTGCAAGTTCTGCATTTGAAAGGATATCTTTAGATATCATGGGTCCATTACCGGTTGATAAAAATAGTAATAAATACGTTTTAACTTTGCAATGCGATTTATCTAAATTTGTTGAAGCGTATCCTTTACAAAGTAAAGACGCTGAATCAGTAGCACGAGTGTTAGTATCAAATTTTATTTTAAGATATGGAGTTCCAAAGGAAATTATTACAGATAGAAGAACTGAGTTTATGTCAAACGTTATAATAGAAATTTGCAAAATATTACACATAGAACGGTTAAATTCCACAGCTTATCATCATGAAACGATAGGCTCTGTAGAAAATAGTCATAGGTCATTAGGAGCATATCTTAGAATACAGCGTGATAGAAATTTCATTGATTGGAGCGATTGGTTACCTTTTTGGACATTTTCATATAACACAACAGTGCACACACAAACCAAATACACCCCATTCGAATTAGTGTTTAGAAAACTCTGTAAATTGCCTTCAGACTTAGGTATTTCTGTAGAACCTTGAAATAATTATGATGATTATCCTAAAGAAATGAAATATCGCTTACAAAAAGCGCAGTTTGATGCAAGAAATAATTTAATTAGTTGTAAAATGAAACGTAAAATAATGTATGATCAAAATTTGCATCCAGTAACGTATAAGAAAGGAGAACTTATTTTAGTCAAAAATCAAACTGGAGATAAACTTCAAAACATTTATAACGGTCCTTTTGAAGTTATTGAGGAAGTAACACCTAATGTTAAGATTTTAAAAGATAATAAGAAATATCTTATTCATAAAAACAATACAAAATTGTATAACACATAATTTAAGTAATAATCTTTAGTTTAATTATTGTATAATTAAGTTTCGCAGATTGTAATGCAATATGACCTAATTACCTTAATGACTTTATCATTTTTTTTTCTTTCCTTTTTCCCATTGAAAGGGGAGGGAGAGCAGGACTTTTTCCGGGGAGTTGTAGTATACCTACGGAAGTGTAAATAGGTCATGTCGCAAGCGAACAGACACGCGCGTCACTAGACTAGAAATTAGCAAGTAAGCAATATTGATAGTAACTAATAATTTACTTAAAATGTATTTTTTTGATTTCATTCAATAAATGGACCTCAACGAGTTATCATGTTTTAATCATCATCGCCCTTCAACGACCAACTTATTATAATAGAAGTATTATAGTCGGACCGTCTAACAGAGTCCTCGCCTGCGGGGTACAGAGTGTGGGGGTAGACAAGAACGGGGACCATAATATATGAGCGGTGCAAGCCGTGGGTGCTTGTGATTTAATCGGCCGATTTGAATTTTGAAATTCGAATTTTGCATTATAGTTCAAAATAACGGTCAGTGGATTGAGCCCACTGCGCCAGCGAATTTATTTATTACTTATTTCGACAGTGGGCTCAAATCCAATGCGCCCTGTCTAAGATTATATTTCGATTCAGTCTCTCTCTTTCTCTGCCAAGCAAACGAAAAGAGACAGACTATATTATTTAGAAACCTCAGACTAAATAGCTATGCGTTGCTAATTCGATGACGACTAAAGTTAGACGAAGACACGCAAAAACTTGTACAAATACGGTAAAAATTGCTTCACTTAATATGACGTTTCTAAGTTTTTGTAGTCTGTCTCTTTCCGTTTGTTTGATAGAGAAAGAGAGAGACTAAACCTAGATTTAATCTCAGACAGGGCGCATTGGAATTGAGCCCACTGTCGAATTAAGTAATTAATAAATTCGCTGTTACATAATACTAGCTTTTATTTCAATATTATTGACATGTAAAAGTACATCATAAATAACATTGGATATTCTTTAGCCGCGTACTTACATAAGCTTACTCAAATAGAATATATTTCACAATATGATTTTTCAGCAGACTCCAACCGTCGTATATTGTGTCTGCGCAAATATAGCGCTTACAAATCCGGAAGAGAACTTGAATATTGCAGTATCAGAATAAGTGCACAACACACATCGAGATAGCCCTGAACGCGAGACGTGTACCCTACCAGCATACAAAGTACCCGGTTTGAATTTATGAAGAATCGTACAATATTACTACGGCTTTGTACTAAATAATGCGCCTCGAAAGCCCTAAGAAAGTCCCTAAACCTCAAGTATGCCTTAATTTGACAGGATTTCTATTTCAGTAATTTTAGGAATCCGTACCTGAGGGTGGTAATAGGATTCTATTACAAAGATTTCCCTGTCCGTCTGTCAATAAGTTATTTCGAAAACTGTGGCACGTACGGCCAAACAAGTGATCTAGCACACTAAGGGCTCGTTCACACGGGATCCGTCATTGACGATTCGTCAAAATACAAGATACATCATGACGGATGGACGTTCACATTGTATACGGAATCGTGTTTTTTCACGATTCGTCAAACTATCCGAATTGGTGGCATCAGCGGATCCGTCACAATAAATTCATGATTTGTGATTTTTAAAAACACGATTCGTGATTTAAGACATATCGTCATTTTTCACGATTCGTGATCCGTGTTAACATGGGCATTAAAAAAGCATTGCCGCCGTCAGAAAAAATAACGAATTGTGAAAAAAGACGAATCGTCAAAAATGACGAATCGTCCTCGTGTGAACGAGCTCTAAGGTTGAAAATCAATCGCGCGTCATAAAACAGCAGGGTTCATTATCCCATGCAAAAATATTCTGACAGCTACCAGTAATAATGTGCATCTTTTTCATTGTTAAAAAGGTAATAAGTCCACGAGTGAGTTCAACCTTATTGCTAATTTACTTAACCCATACACAGCTAAATTTTACAAAACTGGTAGACCACATTCTTGGCCAATCGTACGTAAAACTTTAAATTGACAGGGTTTATTTAAGTCGTGCTGCATGATGAAAAACTAAATGAGTTAATACTCGTAAGTGAACCAGTACCGTTACCATGGGTTTACGGTGGTTTTACTCGCTGGCGACAACGTAAAAAAGTATATGGAAAATTTATTTCTCCAAGTAACCGCTAGAGGCGCTGTGCAATTTTCCATACACTTTTTTTACGTCGTCGCTAGCGAGTAAAACCGCCGTAAACTCATGGTAACGGTACAGTATCCTACACGGTTTCCTTCATGTGCGAATTCGGGCTTTTTTGTGAGTTAAAATAAAAGAATCAATAGAAGAGGCCAATGCTTATTCATCAGCGAATTCTTAATAGTGAGGTCGCTTTTTATTGCGGGTGGCGAAGCAGGTAACGCACTAAATACCAGTTAAGTAAAGTAACTAATGTGCACACGTACAAATACGTATAAATCCTCATAGAATACGTGTACGCTAAGCCGTCACTAAATCTTTCGGATTGAAGGGCTAGATTTCCCACTAGATTTTGTTTCCCCTGAATTACGGATAACTACGGCTTGTTTTCTAAGAGAAATAGAAAGTGTTTTATGTGTGTTAGGTAATTTTAACAAAGTGTTAAAAAAGTTGCAAGACTCGCACAAACGAATTATTTAGGATAGTCGTATTAGAATTTAGGTGCTTGTGGCGCAGTGGCGGCAGCGCTTTGGTAGTGATACCAAAAGTTAAGCAACCCACGGCGCGGTCGTGATTGGATGGGTGACCATTCCGACCATTTAAGTGACGTCCATGACAAGCATCTCCGTGCTTCGGAAGGCACGTTAAGCAGTTGGTCCCGGCTAATATCTGTGGTATTAGTCGTTAAGCCTAGTCAGAGGCCCTAGGGCGGCTTCATAACTTCTGACAGTAAAGTTTGTCACTTGCCTTACATACACCCCTCCACCAATCCGCACTGAGCCCGCGTGGTGAAGTATGGCTCGTTCCTCCTCATAGTTGAGGTGAGGCCTTTTCCCAGCAGTGGGATCTAATAGGCTGACTTATATTAGAATTTATATGTTCAAAACACAACATACTCTTTGCGTATGTATTTATTTATGTAATTTATTACTTTGAAAATAATTTAAGGCACTCACACTGCAATGGTAGCAATAATCAAATTGATTTAAAAACGTAATGCGCTGCAGTTATATTTTGATCAGTTTAAATATTTACAATAGATATTTTATTTTTTAATTATATATTTATTTAATCAAGAAATCACAATGGTTCAAGATTGTTATAATAAGGCTTATGACTCAGTTCGTAGATTAAAAATAAAATATAAGTAAGTAGATAAAAAAATTATTACAGATAGATAAGTAACGTACTTAAATGATACGATGTCATTCATTTTACCAGTCCAAATTATTACCAAACCATTTGACCGCTAGACATTTTTCAAGACATAAGCCTACACACCTATAGTAAAAATCTATAAATACCTACATAGCCAAAGAAATATCTTGGTACGCGACGAAAATAATCCTTACGTAGTAAAACAGCGAGGAGCGATAAAAATCTCTACTGAAGATTTCCTGAATTTTATTCTGTTTTATAGTTACAATATTTCCTAGGAGCCCAGAAACCCAAGTCCTCCGTTATTTTATAAAAGCTGAAAGCATGTCAGCACATTCTCCCTACACAGAAGAACTATTCAGCTTGATGTGCGTAAATACTATAGCTTAGATGTCAATCATATCTTGCTCCGCTTTTTACACACAATACACTATCAACTAATTGTTGACCTTCAGTAAATGTCTATTCCACACGTCCTATCTCCGCTTATCTCATTATGTTTCGTCTCCGCTTTGATGAAAGCCAGGCCTTACAGCCTCGACTAATCACAACATGACAATGTTATGTCACAGAACAACAACGTGGGAGAATGGCCCGGCAACTAGACGAAAAGGTAATTCCACTTGCTCCTGTTATTTCATTAGGCCCCGCTAATATCCGTAAGAAATACGGATTCATTTCTTTTGTGAAGCAAAAAGAAGTTGTTTCCTACTATCTGAAAGTAAATCTAGTAAGGCTTTTTGTACGTTACTATAATTACTTTGTCGCGTTGCAAGCCCCATTTAAAATCTGGGTTATTGTGGCATTAGCGATGTCGGGATAACACATGAGGATAATGGTCAGGGATAGCCCAGTAATAAGAAAATGAGGAAATCTTCATTTAATGTATCCTTTTGTTTAAAGAAAATTAACTGCAGCCATTACAAAATCGTTAGCGCCTGATGCGACGTTGATCACGAGATCTTATTCCGAAGATTGGATTCCGTAATGTATTTGCGCCTTAATAATCTCGAACTACTCCATCGAAATAAAGAAAATTTAGGAACTTAAATACTAACAAAATATGATTACAGTAAAAAACTCCAGTATTCAGATAACGTAAGTCACTTTTATTTCAGGGGCATAACAACAAAATTTTATTTGCACCAATAAATTCAACTAACTTTCATGTTTATATTGTTCATTCATAATTTTGCTAATGTGCTCTGTTGGGAAAAACTTGTTTTTATTGCCGCGCCCTCAGTTATCGTTTCATAGTCAGATAAATTAATCAACTAAGTATCTTTAAGGTCTTATAAATAGATTTGTTTCTTATAAGTAGCACGAGTCATTTATATTTTATTTGCTGGACCCAAAGCAGTTAATATGATTTGTCTAGGACTACAAAGCCTTACTGGTAAGCTGTTTCGAGTTATTATTGTAGTCAAATTGTAAATCTTGGCTCAACAAAATAAAATGAATTGGAAAACAATATTTTTATAAACTACCGCCTAACTCTAAGTGTAACTTATAGCGAATACGATTGCATTTCCATATCAACGACAAATAAGAATTGACATTTTCTCATTATTCTAAAAAAAAACGATTACCTGTCGTTCGTTTAAAAGCTATCATTGCTTTTCTGAAAGCTATAACTACTTTAGTATCAAGGCAATCGAGTTGGTCGGTAGGCCTGCTGTTATATAAAGCGTTCTGACTTCTTTAAATATATGAAGTACGTTTTTAAAACAAAACTTTTTGTCTTTTTCCTCTGTTTCCAAACTTACAGATAAGTTTTAAACCAATTACACGTACAAATAACTCACACCTCTTTTCTGACTCCGCCGCAAAAGTCCGGTAAGAAGACGCACGATCTTTCAGCAACTTGGCGGATAACATTGAATCGAATTACGACAGCAAATAATATGGAGATGAAAGCATTACATAATTACTTTACTCTTGCGATATATTTTCCATTTATTATAAGGAGTAAACATTCATTATGCCCGGACCTCTTAAATAATTATATCAGGGTATGGTAATATTTGCTTTAATGTTATTTTCGTCGCATTTAATAAGAACATTAATAGAAGCTTTCATAAGACCTGGAGGGACCGCCTAGTGTGTTTTACTGGTAAATATGGCTAATAACAAAATACTCAGGGTTCTTTTTAGTAAAATTAATTTGCCACACATCATAATTTTTCACTAAGAAAATAATTAACTCATTGTTAACAGACTAGCCTTCATTTTGTTTCTTAGCATCATCTTATACGGTTTTGTCTCTAAAATTACAATATTTTCATATTATTAGTTTCTATAATCAGTAGGCTTTGCATTATATTTTCTTAGCAACTCCAAGTCTACTAGCACTGGTCCCTAAATCAGGATTTTCATCATCGCTTAAAAACCATTCGTAAAAGTAATAATTACCAAAAAGTAAAAAGTGGGAGCTCTAAAAGTTGCTATCTCATTGAATTTGGAGAGTAAAAAGAAACAGAACTACTATTTTCCAGACTAAAATATATCCTACTTTAGTATTTGGCAATCGGCCACTGCAGCTGATTAGCATTGCCTATAGTTGGTAATCCGTAATACAGGCATTAAAGCCTAGTACGGGGACCGCTGTGTAACCTTTTGTAAAATTTGTGTGTGATAAATATTTTTGATTGATTTAACTATGGAGTGATCTAACATACGAATATTAATAGTTGAGGGACTTCGTATCGATACTTACTATACCAATAATCTTGAGATTATCAAAAATATTAATACTATTAGCGAACACGTAATATTTGACTTAATAGTACCGATAGCTTCGATACTATCGATACTTTTAAGTCAAAATACTATTGACTGAGCAAAACCATTTTTCAATAGCAGCATCGATATTGATATTATTTTTCAAGCACAATTTTCGATGGTGTGACTATCGATATGCAACTCTACAGCATATATTAAGATTACACTATGAACTTACTTTCTTCCATCATTCCTCTTGGCTGCGGGCACTGAATGGAGTCGTACTCTGTCCGGCCATACTGCGCTGAGTAGATGGCCACTCTTGAGTGCGGGTTGCAGCTAAGATGCAGCACGTCGTTCTCACAACCTACTTTACTCCGGAATTCATCTGTGGACAAACATAAGGTTAAAATAGTATATAAAAGGCTAACTGTCGTACTCAGAGACGTCAATTAAAGTTGATCCTTCATTTAGTATCATGCATGCCGTCCTTTTCTAGTTCATTGACAAAGAAAGTGACAGAACGAGATTTAATTACAGATTAATTGACGTTTCTGAGTGCGGCAGTAAATCTTCCAAGTATATAAAAGGGGGTGGAAGTTTGTATTGTAAATTCGAAATTTGAGCTGACGAAGTCGCAAAAAATCACTAGCTAATAAACCATATTCATGAAAAATGTGTCAAAGAGACAATTTAAACCCGTAACTTTTTATGGTTACCATCATAAATGCAGACCCGAGTTGACCCAAGTTTTAAACACGGCTGTAAACCTGAATTGACGGCTTATTTGACACAATACCCAAAATATAATAAAATTACGGCCAGAGTGGCTGAGAGGTTAGGCAATCGCCCGGTATGCGAGGAACGCGGCTTCGATTCTCGCATCTGGTGGTAATTTTTTCAAGTGCAATAATATCTAATATTCTCCAAATATGTTGAATAAATTATTATAACAATCGACTGTTTAAAAATTTAACATGAATTGATGAACTAAATCTGTTATGTTGTTCCTATCTGTTAGAGCTGCTGTTAGTAATAATAGTTTGTACAATAAAATAGCTACTTCTAAAAGTCCAAACAAACATTTGACTCAAATCTTAAATCTGTATTATTTATAAACTTCTTGATTTCAACTAATTTGATATCAATAAGTCTTTTGCTGGAACATTCTAATTCACACAGAAACACCCTAAGTCACAAGAACTATATTACCTATATCCAAAAATAATATTAATAGGTCTTATAATAATAATAATGTCCTTCTAGCTGAATTCCGACTACGGCGGCATATCTCAACAGAGATTAGCCGCATTTAATATTTAGTTATTTGCGCGGAACATATTATAGTGCACAAAAGTGTGCGCAATACACAGGCACTCTCTGTTCCTTCACTCTCATAATTCGGTGAGACGGCAGTCCGACATGACGCAGATCAGGCGCAGGACCAACGGCTTAACGTGCTTTCCGAGGCACGGGGGTGTTAACACCACCAACTCCCTGACTCTGGAGCTGTGTCTGAGTAATTTTAAGACAGAAAAACCCAAACACTCTCGGGCCGACACAAGATTCGAACCCGGGACCTCGTGGATAGTACCCAGCGTGCTGACTTCTAGACCATTTTATTCAGAATGGGTTTTCAGTGCATTCAAATAAAAAAGTAAGCTTATATGAGCGACATATTAATATTAAAAAATCAATGTAAGTATTTAACAAAGGTACAGTGGGTTTGCAAATTGGAACTATTATATTGTTTTTTTTTATTACAATGTCCATTAAATACGTTTCAGACAAGCGAGTACAATCCTGGAAATGACAATTTCTTTGCGATTACTATACGACCGACATCTTATTGTAATAAAAACGATTTTGCAATACAAATTTCGATCTGATGTGTTTGTGACTGTACAACCCATAGTATCTTATTCATCTAACAATACGTACAAGGACGGCACTTGTAGGCGACTTCGACGAACCTCCTCGATCCCGGACAAGGGTCCACACCGAACGCCTTGGGGCTTGTGTGGAACTTGCACTGGCGTTTCTTCTGACAAGCCTCCACCACTGTCTGTAACAAAGAATACTGGAAACTTTAATTAGTATGCCCGTTCTTGAACTAGAACAGGTCAAAAAATGCAAATAATCTTATGTGAGAATAGGTAGACAGTAGACACAGACCAGCCTTACACATTCACTATCGAACGTGTGTTGAAAAAAAAACAAGTATTGCTTATTTTCCGCTAGTCTCTGACTAAAGGACTTGTCCATTAATGGTTTTTTATTCGTCAATATTTCTAACCAGAATAAACTAAATATTATATTAAAGAGTTCACAAAAACTAGCCTTTCTGCATATTTAATATATTTTTTAAGGCCTCCGATTTACAGAAAAATTGAAATATTTTTTCCTCTTTGTCTGTACAGAAACCGCACCTTCGCCTATATCAATTAACGCATGAAAAAAAATTGACAGCAAAATTGACATTCCATTGACAGTAGTACCTATTATATAACCTGTGGTAGTACCTAGTAGTATTTATCTACCAGTGGAAAGGCAATGGTACATAGCCATACAGCCAGGAAATACAAGTAAGTGATCAATGGATGATGCCTGTTACAAAACATATTTTTTCTCAAAAATGGAGGCGTTTAAAATTCAGATTTCTATGGTTACGTGTTTCATATTTGTGTAGCTTAAAGATAAATATAGGTTTATTAGTGGTTGGTGATATCTTAGAATAAAAAACCAGCCTCCATACAAAAAGAGGACAAGTCCTTTTGTAGAAATTTTGATAACACTGTGGATACTGAGCGCCTGCAATAGTTCGGAGTCCGTACTCATCGTCTCTTACTCCAGCGTCATCATATTATTTTTACATTTCGCTTCCCGGCAAAAAAGAGTCGCAATTCAAAAATTGCTGTTTCGAGAAAATATAACTTTAATAGTTTTTTGTTCTTTTAATCGTCAATAATTTAAAACGTTAATAGACTTATAACTGAAATTTTATCAGTATTATTCGAAATTTTAATTTAAAAATTTACTCGAAATAAATTTCCCTACATATAAATAACATAAATATTTATAGGGCTCTACTTTTAAATCATCAAAAATGACATTTTGTACCCAATATGTGTTGTGATGACACTTTTCTTGCTGGAAAGCGATCTGTATCGAAATATCACGTGTCTAGCACCCAAAGGGGAGGTGGAGGCCATTCACACTGTCTCATGAACATACAGTTGGCAACACATCGACCTACTCAAATAAAAATATCCCAAATGATATTAACCTCTATGTAATCTACTTAGGGTTGGTTTAGGATACGAAAGTTTACAAATCAGGGTAGGTTAGTATGGTCCTGTGTGTACTAAAGACTAACCTCAGCAAAAAAAACACAATCGCTCAACTGTAATTGGTAGTTAATTTGCTTTAATTATAATAATTTCCTATATATAGATTATGAATATGTACATATTACAATACAAAACAAAATAAAAGTATATATAAAAATAATAACAAATAAAATACATGGCCCAAATCGCCGTCCAAGGACCGAGACATCGTCCCCAGAAGGCTGGCTGCATTTCCTCGTTGAATGTTGGCCGAGAAATGCGCCAGCCCTGCGATCGCCCGTACAGTCAATCAGCCTCTTGGCCAAATCACTATACAGGCGATGTGCACTTGGTCCATTGGCTTTTAATAATTATACTCGATTTTTTGTTGTACTCGTATTTAGCATGATACTAAAATCTTACAAGTTATCAAATTAATCAAAATCTAATTAGCTTACTTTGATTAATGAGCCAGATTCTATTACAGGATAGTTAAATACAACGTAATAAGATTTTAATTTATTATATCTTGGCATGAAAACGATTTGTACAAGCAGTGTTATCAGCATGAAATAAAAATACTTACAAAATTAGGCCTTCCACTGAGGTAATGATGATTACAAAGATTTATGGTCTAAAAGCAATATTTTCCAGACTAGTTTCAGGTATTAAGATTTTAAAAATATTCGATAGATATTTTTATGTAAGGTATGTCTAGTAACATTATGATGATAGTAAAATCAAACTACAGGAACCATCGTGTTCCCACATAGAATTTTATGGTGTTGATATTAGTCCGTATAGTACATAATAATAATTGTTAATAGGTTCCCAGGCGAAGATCGAACATGTTCAATGTTATAGTCGCTTCTCCCGGGATGGTTTTTATGACTAGTGTTGTTTACGAGTTGCGGGACGTCCCAGTTTTTTGATGACTCATTTTAAAACTATAATAAGGAACGAAGCCAAAAGATCGCATGGCTTGCGTCGCAAGGATGAAGACAACTTAATATTTTTTAAGTTACAGTATTTTGTTTCGTTTTATGATTGATGTACAATTACACAACGTTATTCTCTTTCTTAATTTTTGCTCCTTTAGGCCATAGGAAAACAAGTGAAATTATAAAAGTTTGTTACATGTGTCTACCTCGGGCCAGTGTTGCAACTGGGTAAAGACAACTTCGACCGCGAAATCGCCAGAAGGGTGCAGCTAGGTTGGGCAGCATTTGGAAAGTTGCGTCACATCTACTCTTCGCCACTATGCGGTATACCTGAAGAGCAACCAGTGCGTCCTACCTGCCATGAGCCACGGGCATGACCTGAGGAAGGTGGCCAGTGGTGGCTGGATGCGAGAAGCAGAGGACCGTGAAGTTGGCGCTATCTTGGAGAGGCCTATGTCCAGCAGTGGACTGCAATAGGCTGATTTGATTACATGTGTAATAAACTTTTATATAATCACTTGTTTTCTTGCCCTCCATTGAAATAGAATTACGAAGGCTGAACTAAGTTTTATGTCACGTAAACATATTAAAAAATTTCTGGTCAGTATTTTTATTCCAATGTTCTTGGAAACGAGAAAACAGCACGTTGTCTTTTATTTGAATCCTATTAGTTAGTATTGAAATGTAGAGTATTAATGCACCCGCCGCGGCGTCTACCATTTAATTAAAACATATCTCAAAACCACTAAACAGCTACACCGATTGTGTCTCAAAATCGGTCAAGTCTTGACATAGATATGGTTGTGCCAGTAAAAACAATTTGATTTGAAATTCGAACCCATCGCCGCCTTTTTGTCCCGGGCCGAGATTGCAACATCACTATTTACGACTCATTTTCTAATATGTTTAGGCAACAAGCCAGCTTTATAGCTGTCGATCTTTATGTCACCCCTCTGATCTTCGTAAACATGAGAAATGAGTTTACAAATTGCATGTTTGCGGAGCATCGTTTTATTATGTAAACGTCAATACGGTATTTTGGCGAAGTTGTGTTCGTGTTGTGATCGAGCCTAACACAGAAGTAACTAAACAGGATGTGTGATGAAAAAATTTTAATGGGGAATGTTCATTAGGGTTGCATTTTCAAAAGGAATGAACAGAAGCCTTCACAGGATCGCTTGTTGTCCATCTTGTTACATATATAAATCCTTACCGTAAAAAGTATTCACATACAATTCCATTTTGATCATTTATCAGTAATTAACTGCACTATTTAACTAAACATAAACAGTAATTGACCAAAACAAATAACCTGATGCTTTGACAGTGACAGATTCACATAGATTATATATTCTTTTTACTTTATTACGTCGCTGTCAAGCTCACGGGACTTCGTGTCAATTTTATGGTTAGTCTTTTTTTATAGCTTACTTTGTTTTATTAACCATCTGAGTTGATGATTATTTGTTTTAGCTGTTAAAATTAGATTTTGTCACACTCTCACTACCATGATTTATTATATTAGATTATTTCGAAATTGAGTTTTGTTTAGTCTAGTGAACGGACTTGGCTGTATAGACTGAGGTCCTTTGCTATTTACTTATTGCTAAAAGTAATATTGTTTTCAACTTGCCGGAACTATGACGTTTCTTCCTTATTCTCGAGAGAATAAATTTTAAAAATAACTGGTAGATGAGCTGAACATATAAATAGGGCGAAACTGTCTTCAAGGCTCTTTTCCTTTGTCGCCTTCAGAAGACTAAGTTCATCTCCAAGTCATCCTAGCATCACTGACTAACCTGTGTGAAAAGTGTGAAGCCCTTGTACAAAGTTTCCTGCTTAGGCCATCACACATTTATCCGCAAGTTGTTCTCAAGTTATTATCGTGATTATTCTTTTCTTCCCCGTTTTGGGTTTACTTTGTGATCATTTTGGTTGTTTGCTTTCTATTCCTAGGATCTGGAGGCGTAGAACTACCTTATGTTCAGTTGTGTGGCGTTGAAACAGCACCGTCAGGATGCCCTTCTGCCCTTACATACTCTCCAAAAACCCCTTACAGGTAATTTTCATACTTTTTATTTTTTTGTGAGGGTAGATTCCCTGTTTAAAATGTAATTAATTCTTACTTATTAGCAACTAAATTCAATTGTTTTCAAGTGTTTTACTAGAATTTAGCATTCAACCTTCCGTCCAAGTACCCTTACAACAGTTTTTTAATAATTTAAAGTTATTTGGTACCGTCTCGGGTAACCATTTTAGTACTGGGTGTGAGCAATTTTTTAAGTAGGTTATTTGTCACATTCCAGGGGTTTTTTTTAAATCTCCCTACTGAAGACTGCGTTTGACCCTCGGCTTGCGCAGAGCTACGAGTACCACCGGCTACTCGACCTACCCTCGGTGTTGCATCACATTACCCGCAGAGGAAAGTT
Source organism: Pyrausta nigrata (assembly GCA_949316185.1). NCBI lineage: Eukaryota > Metazoa > Arthropoda > Insecta > Lepidoptera > Crambidae > Pyrausta > Pyrausta nigrata. The sequence continues at coordinate 6,303,862 of OX438943.1, forward strand.
CTATCTTTTTAATATTAGTTAATTTACTTGTTTTGGGATGCACGCCCTTAAAATAGTGTCTGGCGCCCTACCTTTTTCTTACCTTTTACTTTAATCTACCTTACTGCTCCATTTTGTTGTGCGTGACCATTCTCCAACGCTCGGTAAACCCTTTTCCGCGCTCTACCTATGAGCTTAGCCTTATATTTTATTAATTTATAAATTGTACTATATTTTACCATATTTCTTTATTTCATTATATTGTTACTATTATATTGACATTTGTTATTTAATAAAAATGTTAAATAAATATAATAACTATTACCAAACTTTTTTTTATTTAACAATCTGTCTATCGGTACGTCTGCCTTTCTAAATTTTTTTTTTGTCAGGCACGTCCAAGTTAACTTGGACGTAACGAGAATTGTCGTTCGAGGCATCAAATGGTACAGTCTTATGCTGCAATCACCTCAATCTATAAAAAAAACAAGCTTCTAAGTCAACGCAATCTTTTTACAGATTTCTAACATTTCGTAGGGAAATCAATACATTTATGATACTCCCCATAGAGCTAGAATCATGAAAGGCCTGCAGAAAGGAACATGCTTACAGCATATGTTATGGAAAAATCCGAAAACCACTATACATCATAGAAAAAAGCAGTTTGTTGCAAATTTTCCGGTTTTTAATTTTTGATATGAATACCACAGAGAACAAATAAATAATTATAAGTTATCCCACTTTTCTTAAAGAGACATTTCAAAATTCGTATAAAACTTAAAAGACAACATTTTATTTATGAGCAGCACTCGATCTGAATCTCGTTTCAAAGAACTATCAATAAGATTGTTTAAAATCGGTGTTAGCTATAGTAAAAAAATGCAAAGTTTAAAACAAGACCTGAATGTCTGTACTTTCGGGTTATTTCATTACATACATTATCATCCATTGTCTTCTTCCATAAAAATATTAAAGAATGTTCCATTCATTTTTCTACCGCAACAATTTTCGTAACGGCGTCATTCCGTAAACCTAACTCTTCTTAATCTTGGAATTGACGCTGTTCTGTTTTTTTATTTCACATAATACATTTCCAGAAAAAAATTGGCAAACCTACACACGGCTGTGTCGAAATAATAACGATTTCTTGTTCATGCTGACGTTTTAATATGAGATCACGGCGCACAATATTTCGCTTGTAACGCTGAGATATAGGATGAACCTCTTCATTTCAAGAAAGTTCCTTTGACGACGCGTATATCTTAATGCAAAAAGAATAAGGTTTTAGGATTTAAGTCATGTAGTAGCTTATGAGAGTTATCTAAGTTAATATCGTTCTATGACTGATAGTGTTTGGCTGGACCTGATGGCAAGTGACGATAAATACCTATATACCACCCTATAAAATTAAGAAAATCATTATCATAAACAATTCAGAGCTAAGCTCTACGAGTAGTCAGTGGAGCAATCGTCCTCCCTTTCTTTTGTTTGATTTAGTATTATTACTCCACTAACATCCATAACAGTGGCGTATTATTCTTGCTCATCACACTTTATGCGTAGGCACAGAATAAGTACTAGTACTTCGGCGTAGGTTACGTTAAATATATGTATGTATTAAAATATACCTTTTACTCTTACAATTAATGACAGGATCGAAGTCTTTATAAACATAATACCTAAAGGAATGCTTAAACAAATTGATACCCAAATGAACTTAAAATATTTTTTGTGTTATTAGGCCTAATAAAAAAGCAATCAAGCACTAATAAATCTTTCGCTATCACATAGCCACGTCTAGACTTGTCTGTATTGTAACTCAGAATAATGAACATCGCTTAAGTTTAGAAAATTCTGTAACTGTTGAAGATTTTATCTTAAATGAGCGCTCTCCGTAACTTTTCTTCATGAAATATTCCCCGTACATTTGTATTTCATATTTTAGTTTAAGCGTTTTATTCTGGGACGTTTCTATTTTGCCTTAGCAATTCGGAAGTTTTGTATAGTAAACCAGTTTTGTATGGTGCGTAATACTTGAAAGAGTTGTTAGATAGCCATCGCGATTATTATAAATAACACTAAAGCTTAATCAAAATAAAAAAACGAACCCTTAAAGGATCATTTTGTTGTCCGCCTGTCTGTCTGCCAAGACCCCTTTTCTCAGGAACACGTGGCGCTATCAGGTTAAAATTTACATCAAATACTTATAACTACGGTCCCTTCAAGCCATGAAAAAATCAAGCTTTTAATGTGACGCAATCTAAAGATACGGCCATTCAGCCTAAAGAAATATCTTAGCAATAAAAATGTTAATTATTGTACTCGTATTACGTGAAGTCGTCAAACTGAAAGAAGACACGTACGCAACGTGTCTTCTTTCAGTTTGACGAATACTAAGCGCTCTGTTATTTGGATTTCCGGGAACTCGATTTTAGAGATTCAGAGGAATGTCGTACAAATCGGATTAAAGTACTCTCGTTTGATTATTTATTAAACATGTGACCTGCAGAGCGTTCAGGTAGAAGAGAGAAAGGCTCACTGATTAAGCGAAATTTTGAAAACCACTTTTCGGGAGGTAAAACCTGTAGGAACGGATAATCAAAGTATGGTAGAAAGAGAAAATTGTACAACCCAAAATATTTACATACACTTGTAGATAGAAGATGTGCAGACAAACACTTCTTATAGTCCATGCCCTCATGCCAATCATAATAGGGTGTTGTGATACAAGCCTTGTCTCTGACTTACATAACACAATTGCTTTAGGAACTTACTTTGGGATCAGAGCAATGCATATGATGGTGTCCGATTTTTATTCCAATGTTTTTTTGTACCGCATTACCAGAAGTAGAAGTACGCAGAAGAGTTAACCAACGGACCTACTTAACCTAGTTTGGGTGTTTTGCTATCCTGAATCAAAGAAAGAGAAATAATTTTCACAAAGTGGTCTATTCATCTTACCGGTAGATGTCCTACGGCTGAATATGATGATAATGTAGTTTTAGTGATTGCTTTTATCTAAAACCAAATATTCCCACATTTTTTTTTTATCCCGCATTTATTTTGGGACGAAAAGCAGTTTATATCGTTTTTAGGGTTTTAAATTATCTCCAAAGTAAAAATTTAAATTGGATCAGCAAGCGTTCAGAGTACCAGACAGACAAAGACACTTCCCAAGTTATAATATTAATAACATAAACAGAAAAACATTATTTAAAAGTGTCACACAAACAACATTTTAGTTGGTTGTCTCAGCAGTAAGCGTGTTGCTTGTACGGTCACGAGCAATGAAATGTATACAAATAAGTTTTTATGCCATTGTAATAATGTCTCAAATCGAATGCAGATGTATTGTTATTACATATTGTTGATCTTGTTGACTGTACTGCAGTGGCCCGTCAGAAATACCTGACGATTTCTCGACACTATGGTCAAAAGTTATGTGAACACGTAAAATTTATCAACTAGTAAAGGAAGTGACAAACCTGCAAAGCACTAGGCCACGCGCACGAGGTATCCCCAACTACCTCGACAGCCACCGGCTGATATTCAGCCAGCTCAGAGGCACACGAGCTCTGGGATGCCGACGCCCCGTACTGCGCCACTTGGATGCTGATGGTAGTCCCCCGGGGGCAGATAAGGGTCACCATCTCTTCGTCGCAAGCAGCTTTTTGGTGGGTGCGGAGCGTGCCTAGCAGGAGCTCTGTGAAAGAAAACGTTCGGGTCATTTATCATGAAATTATTTTTAAAACACAATTTTGCGCCGTAGCGCATATCTATGCAGAATGTGGACACTTGAGTGAATTTAAAAAAAAAAACAGATATTAAACTGATTACAAATTCCTATCGCATTAAAAGTATATATTGAGTCCTTTGCTAGTTTGGTTGTACATATCTTAGTTATGTGACTATGACGTGACATACATAATCCAAACAGAACCCTTTCCTATTTCTCTAATGGATCATTTACGAGTCATTATAAAGGGTCTTAAGCTTGGCTTAAAAATGTCACCATGGTTTCCGCCAAGTTGTGTTTACATCTATTCTATTCTAAAATGATGTTTTAGATTGACCACTGCATCAATTGGCAGCCTTACGGGGAAATCATTTAACGCCTTAATGGCGTTAAATGAGCGTTAAATTACAGTAAGCGCCTCATACATGGCCACTTAATCATTTGTAGATATGAACGAAAATGCAAGTACCGATTTGCTTACAACGAATACAACGCCATCTCTTGTACACAAGGCCGTACGTCAGTCTACAAAATGTTGACCTTAATGATAGATCGTCCGACCCCGTGTCCTGCTGGAAGCGCTTCCGGAAGTACGTCCGATTTTTTCAAAAAGTCCTGCTGGAAGACGGCCCTTGAGTCCTGCTGGAAGTACGCGGTTTGTATGAAATCTGCTCCTGGTCCTTCCGGCAGTACGGTGACCTTGACATTGAACGTTCGTATCGCCAGGGGTTATAAACATTGGTTTGCTTTTATAAAATACTAGATTACCCCGTGAACTTTTAATCGCCTACCTAAGAAATTTAATATAGTACCTAGTAATTTGCATTGAGAATGATCCAGACCATGCGAGGGTGTAAAAAAACAACGCAGACGTATTTTATATTGTATTCATTAAAGTATATACTTCAAACACCAACATAACATTTCTTTTTACCTAAAGGTATAATAATAAGTAATTTGGACTTTTTCTTAGGAACGAAGTTATTTGTTTTAGGAACTATGGAGTTAAAAGTAATATTAAAATTCTCGCCAAAATGTTGGCGACTCCAGGCGTGATCGGTGCCGGGCAGGTCGAAACACGTCGCCGGCGCGCGAACGCGCTGCCCGCGTCTATATCCGTGCGCCATCGCTTGTCAATTGAATAGCGGTACCGATTAGTAATAAATATCATATACAGGCGAAAAAGAAAGAAGTGCACTATTTTTTCATGCAAATTTTAACTTTGAATTATAATTATTTAAGGAACTGTGACCCAATAAAAATGCGTCCTTCCAGAAGTACAAAAAATGCTGCTAGCAGGACGCTGGACGATCTATCATTAAGACCGCCTCTATTTCTTACGTACTAAAAGCTTTTTCCGTAGTTCAAATGGATAACCTGACGAGCTGCCGTCCGTACAAAATTAGTACCTACCCCTTGTATTTTACTTTGATAATGCCGCTCAGACATAATATACAACATGGACTTGGTCGTAAAGAAATAAATATGGTAACGAATTTCACGGGCTTCAACTAAAATCACGTGTCTTTAATCTTATTCATCTTTTTACCGCGTCAAGAGCTTCAATAGGTTAAAGACAACAAAATGAATTATCGCTATTTTTCTTTTCCAACATACTTAAATATAAATCTTCAAAAAGCATTACGAGTATTGATAAATAAGTCTCCCGAGAAACATTGTTCGCCGATCTATCAATTAGATTTTCGTCTCTTACCACTAATCCTAACCGCAATGCGAACAACGAGCTGCCACAAAATTAAATGGAATTCCTGGGTAGAATTTGGTGCTAAAACATCACGTTTTGTTTTAATCAATCAATCGTCAGTTTATTTATCAATCAATGGCGTAGTAGATCACTAAGATACTAATTGCCGTACTCAGACAGGTAAATTATAGTTAATCCTTCAACGACGAAAAAAATTGTTTGTACCAAGAACCTTGCGTATTGAACATGTCGGCACAAAATACTAATTTGCAGAGGTCGGAATTAGGTAGAGTTTTTTATGTACTTGCATCGAAATGTTGATATTAATGTGGACCTTCCCGGGATTTCTAATGGACAATCCCGTGTCCCGTATTAAGTAGAGTCCAGAATCTAGTAAACAAGCCAGGGTCAAACAGGATTCATTACACAAAACACAATAGGTAACAAGTGAGCGCATTCGACAAACCGAGGTAAGTGAATGAGCTGTGTGAATGAGTAAACCGATTTATTGCTAATAGATAGTTTGAATGCGGTAGAAAGATACAAAATCTAGTACATTCCGTTAAGCGGGAAGGGCTCCGCATTTCTCTGTGGCTACATCGCGCGTATTAGAATTTTGCAACTTCGGACATCCGATGTCATTGATGTAATTTTGGCAACGTCGCGTGTGCAGTAGTTTGAATTGTGTAAAAGTAAATAGCTTTTTATTTAAAAAATCACAAGATTTTTTCTGCTCTTTAAAATTAATCACGGGATTTGGGGCATATACACTTTACTCTTTTTCTGTATGAAATCAGTGTAAGTAGGTACATGGATAACTCTACCTAATTCCGACCTCTGCTAATTTGCCATGAAAAAAATTATGACCAATTTTAATTTCCAAGTCTTATTTTCGCCCCGAAAGTACCTAAATGACTCTTTCTAAAGTTGTTTACCGAAATAAAATTGATCCAACGATTTAGTTAATACAAGGACATTTCCGGAAAATAATGACAGAAGTGTGGATCAAGTACTACTATTTATACCTACTGACGTCTAATTTGAAACCGCTTCTTTTATATTGTGAATTTTATTTGTTGAGTTAGGTCCAAATCTTTATAGGAAGGAACCTACAAAAACTTTTTGAGAATGTTACATATTCTAATTAAGTTAAGAGATATCATAAAATTAAATTGCGAAACGTAAAGACAACGTACTTGCACCGCCCATTTACAGTATAATACCGCTATCTAATCTAAATCTCGTTATTAAAAACTCCCGAGCTGCTCACTACACAGCGTTAAGTCCTTAAACTCCGCTTTGGTACGATTTTTATAGCTTACTAAAGCTTTTTCATAACAATCGCAAAGCTTTTATGGTAAGTGCCGTATTAATTAGTATACAGCCATAAAGTAAAGCCAATAAAACCGTTTTTTGTGTTTACGTTTAAAGTTTACAACCAACTTTGCGTGTGAGACCACACACTCACACATGTGTTGTTGTTCAGAAAAAAGATAAGGGTTGTCACCGTCTTGTGTGGGTAACGTTTGGTTTGGAACAGGTAAAGTAAACTTTGCGGGTAAGTAATTAAAATTATTATCGCATGACTGGTTTTGTTCCGAGAGGGTTTTACAGCCAACGCATATAAAACATGTTCCTCCTCACTCACAAAGAAGGGAATTCTAACGTAAATATTTTTGTTGACTATGACTTTAAACGTCATTGTGTATTTGCTGAACTGATTAAGATTTTTTGTATTCCCAGGTAATTAATTGGTAAAAAATGTCTTCAGGTATATAGGTATTAAGTCTGCCAATTACTTATATTCTTTTTTCTCCGTAGGAATAAATATATTGATACTTCAATATATTTCGTGAACGTTAAATTTTATACATCATTTAGTTTTTTTTTTAATAAATTGTTTCAACAAACACACCAATTACCTAGTCCCAAACTAAGCGTGAGCTTGTGCTATGGTGACTAGGATAACGGATAGACATACTCATATACATTTAAAAACATCCATGACTTAGGTACAAATTTTGAGAACATTTTGAGAACCTTGAGAACCTTGCGGGATTCGAACCCGCAACCGCCTGGTTTAGAAGTCCGAGGTGCGCACCACTACACTAAGACGGTCGTCGATTTCTTTAGGCTAAGCATTGAAAAACATGCTATTTAGTAATAATAGGCTTGTCGCCTCAGCCTAGCACGAACGACTGTCTTCCAGTCCAGTCAGAGCCAGCATCTCAAGCAGCTCTTAGCATAAATTTTAAGTAGAGATATTTTAATTTATCTATTTAATAAAGATTTCCGCAGAGCAACGCCTGATTCCATCAATTATTTTTAAATGATTCATCTTAGGAGCATTTGCTCGTAATCATCACACACACTTTTGCCCTTTGCAGGATTCGAACCCGCAACCGCTGGAATTGAAATTTGGACAGCTACAGCAAGACAGAGAGATGAAACAGCTCTACGTGAAATAAGGTCCATATAATGACTGCTGTTCAACATAAGGATTATCTTTTGAAGTACAAACACACACACAAACAAGTTCAACGAAGGTACAGGCAGATATTAGCTTAGCACTGTACCATCTAATTAGGTTATAATAGATACTACTTTGCAACGATAATGTCTGATGTGCTGGAGACAGTACAACCAAGCTGGCGAAGATTTTGTATCAGATGTTTTGATTAATTTCTGTAACAGAGAGCGGGAATATAACAGAGGAGATATTTACGTTCAAAATTCGCGAAAGATAAACAACAATCTATAATGTACATACCTATGTACATAGTTATATTCGTATGTACATTAACAACGAAGGACTTTGTTAAGTAAGCACAAGCAAATACGTATACGGTGATATAAGTTACCGATTGAAATTTTAAGACGTTGGTTTACAATGTTTGTTAACTATTTTGAAAACTGTATTGCATTGTATTGTCTTCATTGATGTCAAAAATGGAATCATACTTTTTATCACAAAAAAATAAAAATATGCAACTTTTTTATCACTTTCAAATCTCAGTACCGTTACCATGAGTTTACGGTGGTTTTACTCGCTAGCGACGACGTAAAAAAAGTGTATAGAAAATTTTAGTTCTCCAATTAACCGCTTAAGGCGCTGTGCAATTTTCCATACACTTTTTTTACGTCGTCGCTAGCGAGTAAAACCGCTGTAAAGTCATGATCATACTGATACGCTTGAAAGGACATGAAATATTATCAAACTTGAGCATTTCCTTGACTTTATCTTCAAGCGAAAAGAACGATATTTTTGTCAAATGCAAACATTATCAGTACAAAACTCAAACTATTGATTTCGAAGCCCAAAATATTTACAAGTATATCTTCTTGTTATTATATTAAAAACTAAGACGTCAGCACTGTAGTTACCCCTTCCAAAGTGTCGACCCTGACAAGGATAAATGGCAGTTAAGACGCGTGTTCATCAAGTCGCCTCTCATTACTGCAGCGCACTCACGAGCACATCGAACCGCACCTTACCTATTTACAGATTGCGGCACCAGTGGAGATTAGGGCTCAGTTTCAACAACGTCTTACTTCAATCATGACAAATGTCATAACCTATTGTACACGGTATGTTTTAGACCTTCACCATATTTAAGCAGGCGAATAACAAATCAATAACTTAAAAACTTAAATAAATAACAAATATTGATTCTATACATTATCAAAAAGGTAGTAGTATTATTCACATGGAGTTTAGTTACGAAATTAGCTGTTTTTGATTTTTTGGTACTTTTGATTATTTGTATACTAACGTAGTTATTAATAAGTAATAACAAAACGGATCTATGTGATCTTAATGAATAAATGTATTATTATTATAACGAATGTCGAACCAACAAACGTTAACAAAAATAAAAAAAACTCCGAAATTATAAAAGGCTCATTAAACGTTATGGATAAAAAAATTGGTTACTGGCGGAAATTTACAGTCTAAGGATAATGATGCGGCACGGGTAGGTTTTAAATATAGCTTGACCTTTGACACGTGTTGAGTTTGAGAAGTGATTATCTAAATGGGTACCGGCGCTTTTGTCTCTAAAACTCTCTCAACACTAAACAAAGCTTCTATCCGAAGAAATACTCGTAAACAAGATGGCAGTACAATCTCGTGCAAAATGCCACCGGTACACCGAGCTTTTAGTATTCTATGCCAGAACTTCATTTGTCGTATGTGGTGATTTGCTAACGATGTGAATGGAGTGGACACTTCATCAATTTTGGATGAAACTCCGTTATTGAAGCTTTTATTACACATTATAAGTATGCACAATGAAAATTTAAGTGGGAATCTGGGCTTCGAAGGAAAACACGGGATTCTTGCAACTTAATTTATTGACAGCCTAACTTCCTTGTTTTCCTTAATCACCATTCAGACTGCACCCATCCTCTCAAACCTTATAAACCAGAGCACTCGCTTCTTCCGTATTCAAATCTATTTGATTCTTCTATGCTCTCACTCAGTCTTCCTTCTCTTATATAAAGCTGTTGTCATAAAAACACTGTATAAAATATTGTTAAAAAAGGCTGGATCAAATAAACAAAATGTCTTTAAATCTTTATCGCACGTTACTATTTTACTTGCCACGATGTAAATCTATTCCCACCACCATTTCCTATTCCCATAATTCTTAATAAAGTAAGATATGTGTCGTATCTCTCGCCAGGGTGTGCATTTTCGTAGGAGCACCCAAACTAAATGCCATTCAGTACGTGACGTTGATTGATGATCATTTAAGCGTGGCTTCATCAAATCTGCCTTCTATTATTAGTTTCTTTAACTTAACGTTAACGACAGTTGACAGTTTTGTTGGGACGTTTTAAGCAACAGATATAAGTAAATGTACAGTCGAGTAGATTTATAGGCGTGGAACAGGTAGAGGCAATTTTTGGTTGAAAAGTCTTTTGAATGTTCATCGTTGTAAATGTTACGATTATAGACTAAAATACGGACACCGACTAGGCTCTGCACATGTTTGTGTCAACATAATTCGGTAAATGTTGGCATTTAGTCAAACCACACGGACTTTTCTCACATTCCATAACATGAACCTATATAATGTAAAGTGCTAGCGACCTACTTGCCAGTATCATAATTTGATTTTGGACAATATTATCATTTCATATCAGCCTTGCAGTCCACTGCTGGACATAGGCCTCTCCAAGACGGCGCCAGTTTTCACGGTCCTCCGCTTCTCGCATCCAGCCACCACCGGCCACCTTCCTCAGGTCGTCGGTCCACCTAGCAGGGGGGCGTCCAACACTACGCTTCCCGAGACGTGGTCTCCATTCAAGAACCTTCCTACTCCAACGCCCGTCGGTTCTGCGACATACATGACCAGCCCACTATATTCTTATTGCAATATTATCATATTGTCCATCATTGCCATCTCGACCAACGATTGGTCTTTTGTGGTAGCCCTTTTGATTAAAGCTCATTACTTACATTTTCCAATTGAATTCAGAAGCTGCCAGATTTTTCGAGAAGTGAGTTTTGCTATCTCATCCGACTGCATTACATGCTGCCCTAGATGGAAACTTCTTTTGTTCATAAGCGGTCCACATGAGCAGAGTATGTACATAGCCGTTTCTTTCTTCTGTTATGTGGCAGAATTAGAACATCGTCCGTAAACGCCCTCCGTAAACTTTATGTTAACAATGTGTTTGCTGAGTTTGCAGTGACCGGTTAATATTCTAGTCACTGCACATGTTTTGCATCTTACTACTTACCAGTGAGTAAGATGGAATGAGACACTGCTGCACAGCTTGAAGTTTTGCCTTCGATCGTATTGCCGCGACTATGCGCACAGGACAGGCAGCGAACGAATGATTAATCTTCGCGACGAATGACGGATCATTCGTTAGTAGTTAGTAATACGACTGCGCACTGCGCGCTTCGGTATTGCTCGCCGCATAATCGAAGGACAATGGTATGACTGCAGTTACTTATCGAATACCTTCGATTACAGGGACCATTCGATAAATTTAGTAATAATCGCCCAACGCTAAGTTGCACTAGTATTGCAACAAGCGTTGGGTATATACGAGAAGTATGCACTCCCGGCCTATGTAAACCTTTAACAACAGGAACCGATAAATCTGTAACCCGCTTTCGTTAGCAACTGAGGCCGCACCTCAACCGCATTCAGGCGGCCACGTGCGGCATATTATACCTCTCGCCGAGTATGAAATACGAGAGCATTCCCGCCTATTTATAGCACACACCCTTAATGACCCCTTGTTTGAGCGCTCCAGAGGCCGCGGCAACAGATGTTTGTCTTAAATAAATCACAATGGGTCCGTTGAGTGAAATTTCGGAAGGTATAGCATTCCCTTTGATAAGTTTGTTAATTGACATAGTTGTTTCAGGAGACGGTTATAAATATAGTCTTCCATTCAATGAAGATATGACCAAGTTTCAAGTACAAGATGCGAGTTACAAACAAAGTTTGTTTGATGACATCTCAACATGATGAAAACGGAAATGGCAACATAAAACAATTTAAACCTTTACGTAAAATAATAGTCGGGACCATTTTGAATCCAAGTATATTAGACTAGCTACTTATCGTAAAGGGTAACTCACTGTCTAAACCGTATTATTTATTTTTGAAACATTCAACTAACAGTTTGTCAACTGGGTAACACAATAGAAAACATTCGTTTTTTCCTTTCTCCCTGGGTATATTTATAATATCTTCGCATTCAAAACATCCGGATATGAAAACTGACAAGTCATTTCCAGTGACTCTATTTACATTTCACGAGTTATTTCCGCTAGAAGTACAATCTAAATAAACTATTTGCTTAAGCGTGATTGTCTCGTTTGATCTGGAGGCTATTACAATCATCTTGATTGTATGGATGGTGTATCAATTGTAGTAGGTTACCAGTTTGATAAGCATATTATCTCTTTCTGGTCGTTCCCTCAATGCTGAGGATCGTGACTGTATGTCAATCTTCTCCACTCGGTCTGGTTCTGGCCATAATATAAGTGTGGAGATATCTACCTGGTTGTGTGTGTGGATTAAGATTCTCAGGCGACACTTGTTCTCCGTCCTTCATCTGTTTATTTCGTATAAACTTGCAATAGAGGTGCTTGTGGCGCAGTGGTGGCAGCGCTTTGGTGTGATACCAAAGTTAAGCAACCGACGGCGCGGTCTTGATTCCGACCATTTAAGTGACGTCCATGACAAGCATCTCTGCGCTTGAGAAGTCACGTTAAGCAGTTGGTACCGGCTGATATCTGTTGATAATATTAGTCTTTGAGCCTAGTCAGCAGAGGCCCTAGGACGGCTTGATAACATTTGACAGTAAGGTTGGTCTGACTGATCACACGGTAAGGAAGACTAATTACTTAAGCCCCTCACCAAGAATATCCACTTGTCAATGAGTGGGTCGCTCACATGCCCTCTTCATGAGATACATGAACCATAAAAAGACATGCGTCTTACTCTTGACACAGCGAATGCCGTTTCGCGTCGTCATGATTAAGTGGCAGTGTGACAGCACGTCATGTCCACGTCTCATCAAATATGAGTTACGACCTATTTTTAGCTGTTCACGGCTGTTTAGTATACGCCCTTTGTATGTTAATGGTCCTGACAGTTGGGTTAAAAAATAACTCGCAGTAACAGGATAGTTAAAGTGATATTTATCATGGAAAAGTGTGTATAGGCGACGGGTTAAAATACCGAATAAGTGTTTTTAATGGAGTTCTTCTTGATCTGATCCCAGATTGTAGCCTTTTAAGAGTTTTTTTTTACAGCGCCTCTTTGTAAATTGCCGCTGATAATATAATACACTAGTAACTAAACTATAACACCTCTTTACGATCTAGGAGGTGTGTGGAGGAGGTGTTGCTGGAGCGGGGGGATGCTTCGAACGAAGGGAATTTAGAGTGCCTATCGGGTGGAATCACGTCGCTTGAGAAGAGGAGTCGTGTGGCACCTTTTAAATCACCATCGCTACCTTATTCTCAACTTTTCGTATTTAATTAAAGGTATTAAAAATTTTCTGCTTTTTGTATAATTATTTTTATAACTTAAGCAATTATTTTGCAAGTTTTTACGAAATCAAATTGATTTTCGCTTACAAAAATTAATCGACTGTGTCATCCGCTGGGACTCGAACCCACGTCCCTTCGCTATCCGGGCGAGTGCTCTTACCAACTAAGCTACGGAGGACGTTAGTCAGACGACGATTTTTTGTAAGTGCTTGCTACGCCATTGAGCCGGCGTTCGATTTCATCAATACTTGGGGAATGTACCCACATGTATCCGATGGAAATATGTTTACAAATATTTAACCATCAGTTAAGATGAAATCAGCTTAACTTATAATTATTTTTATAACTTAAGCAATTATTTTGCAAGTTTTTACGAAATCAAATTGATTTTCGTTCACAAAAATTAATCGACTGTGTCATCCGGTGGGACTCGAACCCACGTCCCTTCACTATCCGGGCGAGTGCTCTTACCATTGATGATTAAATATTTGTAAAAATATTTCCATCGCGAGCGAAAATCAATTTGATTGCTTTTTGTATGTTAAATTTCTTGCATATATTCAAGTTTTGTATTTGTGACTCATAATAGAAGAATACTTCTGCAAAGTCTCACATCAGTCACGGGTCTGATGTGAGACTTTGCAGATGTATGCTTCTGTATGCTATGAATGTGCTTAGGCGGTAAATAGTAAAGGACAGACAGTCACATTTCAGCTTTACGATATTAGTAGGGATTCTAGCAATATGGCACTACATGTTCATTAAGTCATACTTGTAACCTTTGAGCGTAACAGCAATACATCAAGGCAACATCCGATGTCAGGCAGGGGAGGGAATGTAATAACAATAACATGCATTCGGTGATGGATTCGCTATGTGACATGATGATAGGATGAATGTTTCGGTGATATATTGATTGAATGACATCTCGTGTTGCTTTGCAAACACAAAGTACGCGTAATCTTCATGCTACTAATACTATTACTTGGGAGCAAAATCATTATTATTTGTTTAAATTATAATATCATGTCATTCTATAAAATTAAATATCACGAATATTTTAGAACGTTCGTTTTATTACTACACCCGCTCGCACCTTGTAGTAGCCTAACTGCTGCTCTAAACAGTTTGACTATGTGGACATAAAATGTGAAAATTTTAGCAATACAACGTTTCAATTTTAACGGAGGAAAGTTCCTACTTTCCTTCGTTAAAATTGAAATGTTAATTGAAATGGAGAGAAATAAATTGAAAATTAAAATTGAAATGGAGAGTATGTAGATTTGCAGTTTGTAAGGATACAAAATCCTTACAAACTGCAAATCTACATACTCTCCCCTGATTTCAATATTTTCATAGCCCAATTCGATATGTTAAGCAATTTACCATACACATAAATAGTTCCAAAACCATCTTGACCCAAGTTCACGAACGTTTAAACCTCGATTGATCTGAGCCTCGATTAAATTAATATTATCTTATTTGATTTCAAAATAAAATAATTCGAATTTATTAACACTTGTACTCAATCAATGATTACACGTGCCCGAAAATTCAAATTTATTTGAGTAAAGATATGAACATGGTTATGCAAAAAAGGCTATGTGCCTCTGTGTAAGCATCAGTAATATCTAACAAAGCTCGGGATAAACGTCCAATGTTTTCCCATACAACCCAATATTTTGATTGAAAGAAAACATAGCGAAAACCCTCCCGATTGTGATGAAATAGGGACTACTTACACAATACTGCCGAGTCAAAAGATGGTTTTGAACAACAAGAATATACTACTTTATTACGTTTTCTGTTAGCATAGCAAATTTTTACTTTCTTTTTTGAATTTTGATTCAAAAAAAGAAAAAGAATATTATTAGTAACAACGTCATTGCTTTGAGTCATTCTAATTCATTTTAAAAGCATAGGTTAGGTACATGATTGCGATCAAGAATGTCAAAAGAATACTAATCTTAATAATTATCAGCCGTAGGATGTCCACTGCTGAACATAAGCCACCCACACGGTTTCCTCAACGACTGGTTGTAAGTGGTTTGCATCCAGTGTGATCCTGCGATCTTTGCAAGGTCGTCTGTCCGTCTTGCCGTGGACATCCTACGCTGTGCCTTCACGTTTTAATAACTGTAAATATAGCAACTATTTCCTTTGGCATAGGAATAACGACGTAATAGATACAGCGATTGAAATTTCCTTACGTAATAGGAGAAAACGATTCAGTGTCAGTTCTCGGTAGGTACCAGTGGTTCTATAAGAATAGTTTAAGAAAAAAACACATTGTTGTACTGCACAAATTGCGTTCTGGGCATTATCCATCTATTTGCACACCTTATGAGCAAGGTCCTTTCCCAAAAATGTGACATTTGTGGCACTATTAACGATGTCCGACATATACTTGTCGAGTGTGAGAAATATCAGAGGGGGAGCAATTCAATAATTCAAAGGTTAATATAAACATGTACGAGGAAGGTGCATTCATTAAACTGTTAGCTGACCCTACATCTAAGGCTGCGAAATATTTAGCACACGTGATTTAAAACCCTTGAATTTCTGCCGCCTGCGCAAATGTCCGTGTTTTCTGTATGTAAACAATATATTAAAGTACGATGGCTGCAATGTGATGCTAAAAGCCCTAAAATAAATAAAGATAAAAAAAATAGAATTGGCTACGTAATAGTTACAGCGATTGCAATTTCCTTACGTAATATGAGCCCGCTTGGAGCACAAATCAATCAATGCATTTTCCTTATTTTCTTTTTGTTTTAGACCTTTGACGCCGAGCTCTTTGTCGACAACCTTGTTAAGTGTTCTTTAGGTAGTACTTTTTGAGTCCGATCACGTATTTTTCTGTCTATAGCCATAGCGAAATTATTTGAGAGTTCTCTAACTTCGTAATATAAAGTGTGAGCTGAATAAGTGGTCTAGAGAGAGAGAAATATTGCGTGTAAATATTTATCAGTTTTGCTGATACCTTCTCAAAGTGCACAATCTATGTGGTTTTATTATTATGTACAGTAAAATGATCTAACCCAATAAATTTAGAGGTACAGTCCCGGCAGAAAACATCGACATTTGGAAAAAGACGTCGGCAAATTTTGGCTTCGTAAAGCGTTATAGTAACCATAGTAACACACAGTAACCCATAGTAAAATTGTATGGCTACACATATTACAAGACTAGTACGCTTTATGAAATAGGGCCCAAGGCGTTTGTTATTTCAAAATAATAATAAAATACTTTAAATTATTGTTTTTAAGTGGTGAGCGTTTACTTTTCAATCTAATGACTAAATATCTCGCACACCTCCAAATCAAAGCTCTGCTTAAGACGGTATTTTTTCCAAGTGAAATTTCTAATCAATAAAGTAATTACTATTCTAAATTCACACTAATAAACGTTAAAGTTAATAAATTGATGGAATAAACTTCAGCAATCGACTGTATTCGGAAATTCGATGATTGCTAATGTTCAATATTTTATGCCGGGTACTGTCACTTATTAATTTTTGTAACAAATTAGTGAATTCAAAGATGTGTTGTGTTAAGTTATACTAACCGTTTATGTAGGTAATGATCTGATTAAGATCGCAAGAATCCGCTGTATGAAAGCAGATCCAACAGTGACGTATTTTGGTTAAGTCGACGACGACAACGACACGAGTATATGGAATATAGACAAGATGCAATCTATTCCAGTGCAGTTCGCTATCGCTAGCAAACTGTATTAAACTGACAGCCATCGAACCATGATGTTACTTTTGCTAACATATTTTGAAATCTTTAGCCGCAGTTTCCCGTAGAATAGATTACATCGAGTCTAAGAGCCCTGTAGCGCGTTGGCAGCTCGACGGCCGACTACTGCAACGCAATTGTCTCAATGCGAAAATTCAAAGTGTATATGTTCGCAATACAACTGACCAAAAATATTATAAGTCAGAATAATAATTTCTTTCTCTTACTAGTAACCTAACAGAGTGAAACAGTTGTCTGATTTTGTAGAAAAATTATTGACAAACCAATGAAAGTCTGGAAAGAATTATAATATTTTTATTAAAAAATTGAGGTTGAATCAAACTTTGGATTTGACGAGTAATTAATTCTGAATTGCGGAAAACCTTTTGGTAAAGCTTCAATTTAGCGAAGGGAAAAAGATGAGGAAAAAATCTAATCGGTACACGCAACGAAAACGACTTTCCTGTCTTATAATTTTTCAAGAATTGGATACTCGAAGATTACATTGTTACGTGAATAAAAAAATAGGTTTTCTTTTAAGATAGTAAAAGGCATTTAGTTTTTTGTCTACAAAATTATGAGTCCGAATTTTCTATTGATCAGTAAAAATGATTCTAGTTTTAAACTTTTGAGTTTTTTTTTACATTACTTTTAATTATAATAAATTATTGATTTTAAGTGATAAGCATTCACTATGCAATCTAAATATATTTTTGCACTTGAAAAAATGACTACCAGAGGCGGGAATCGAACCCGCGTTCCTTGCATACCGGGCGATTTAACCTCTCGGCCACCCTCTCGGCGTTGGCAAAGCCTGTCGAAATTTTCGTTTCCCCCCTTTGGTAGTCATTTTTTTAAGTGCAAAAATATATTTACATTACTTTTAGTTTTTTTTCAGGTTAGTTTAGTGTATATTATCCATGATATTATTTAGTTTAATATTTTTGTTTGCATTTTAGTCTAACTAGTGGTTCCTCGCCCCCAAGAGTTAGATTTTCCATATAAACTTTCATACTCCATTTCACCCCCTTAATGTTTTTATATCGCGACAAAATGTAGCCTATGTCCTTTCCAGGGTCTCCAACTGTCTCCATACCAAATTTCATCTTAATCGGTTCAGTGGTTTAAGCGTCAAGAGGTAACAGACAGACAGACACACTTTCGCATTTATAATATTTACCCCTACCCCACTTTGGCCTTGATGCCGCCTCTAGTTCTAGTTCAAATGGGCAACCTAACGTGCTCCCAGCACATAAATTGATACATTTTTTAAGTAAAGTATCTATCATAAAACAATTTAACAAACCCTCATCATATTTATAATTCCATTAAGTCATCAAAAGAATTTTGAAACGATAAAAGATTTCTTCAACTTCATTTGACAGACATATTCATTAATCCAATCTGTTATATTTGTTTCAAAAGAAACATTAAATTGAATTCATCACTCACAACAATGGTTACCACTCGACATCAAAGATACTGCGATAGCCCAAGATGTTTGTAACATTGTCCTTTTGAAGTAGATTTACCCTTGGACGAATTATTTATGTTCGGGGAATCACTCAAAGAGATCGTTTACGGACAAAAAAACTTTGACAGCGCGCAAGGGATTGCTGACATTAATGCCAAGAGAACGCATGGCTGATGGCATTAAACATTTTTATAGACCATGCAAGTACTTGTGTATACAAAAGTGTTAGAAGAAAACTTCATTCATATTATTTATTATTGTCTCCATTTTTTTTTTTTTAATTATTTCCCATATATTTATTTTGTGTTCTTTTAGTTACACTGTTACTTTTATTGTTTATATCGTAAATAAGTCAGCCTATTAGATCCCACTGCTGGGAAAAGGCCTCACCTCAACTATGAGGAGGAACGAGCCACACTCCACCACGCGGGCTCAGTGCGGATTGGTGGAGGGGTGTATGTAAGACAAGTGACAAACCTTACTGTCAGAAGTTATCAAGCCGCCCTAGGGCCTCTGACTAGGCTTAACGACTAATACCACAGATATTAGCCGGGACCAACTGCTTAACGTGCCTTCCGAAGCACGGAGATGCTTGTCATAGACGTCACTTAAATGGTCGGAATGGTCACCCATCCAATCACGACCGCGCCGTGGGTTGCTTAACTTTTGGTATCACTATCAAAGCGCTGCCGCCACTGCGCCACAAGCACCTCATCGTTTATATCGTAATACTTAGCCTTTTATTTTTTGTGTTATGTACATAAGAATTTACCCCAGGCATCTGCTAGAAATCAGTGTCGTGGTTTGCCCTCGGCTACCACGAGTCGGATGCCTTTTCGGTAGATCATATCATAATATTTTGTGAACTGTACCATTGTTCACCGATAACCGAATAAATGCTTTTTCTTTCTTTCTTTTCTTTCTTTCATTACTGGTACAAAAAACGAAAATTACTGAAATTGACATCGACATAATTCTTGTTATCTTAAGACACTCAGTCAGGAAGGTGAGCGTTGAAAAGATTCATTTTCATGTTAAAAAATCGATCGTTACAGTTTCAACCCTATATTACCAAAAAGTTCATCTCGTTAGAATAATTTTGGATCTTGAAACACGGTTCGAGGAAAATGGTTCTATAGAAAATCCTCCTAAAGTTTAATCTAAATTTGCCCTCTTTGCATGTTTAATATGTTTGCTGGTGCTAAAATTTTAGTACACAAAGACAAAACTGTGGAAATACATATTTGTTTTGTTTAAATTTTAATTCTGATTGTAATTTTAATGAGCAAAATCTGTGCAGCAATCGACGCCATTAGACAGTTGTGCTTTAGTTCCGTTATCGTTTTATTCAATGCGATAGTCTTTTCTGCTAACTGTCTAACAGTTTCCGCATATTTAATGTGCAGTGGCCGCACATTGAACTAAATATTTTTGTTTCCAAATCACCCTTATTAAACTGCATATAATACCAATGTTTACCGCGAAGTGCGTCGTCTATACCCGACATGGGTATAGACGACGCACTTCGCAGTAAACAAGCCGCTTTGTCAGTACCTTAGTGTACATAAACAAAAACTTTTTATCTTGTAAAAGCATTTCCATATGTTTTTACGTAATAACTCAAACACAGCGTCGTAAATTTTCTTTCATTTGTAATAAAATAAAATCACATCTGTCACCGTCTGTACTATTATGGTCAATCGTAGAAACGACTGATTTGGAGTGGTTCCGTTGAAAAACATAAAGAAATACAGCTGCCGACATGTTTGCGGCAAATGGGCCACTTGACGCTGGAGTAGGGAACCGAATGCATTTTAATGGCAGCACCGTTACTATGTTTACAGATTCCGGTGGTCCTTGCTTTTACAGTTTTATGACTTAACTGTAAAATTGTAGGATCGTTCTGTTAAACGACCATTCGTTTTGATATTGGACATATTTTCACGTTCAGGAATACGGTTATGTTTGATAGTAATAGACAAGATTTTAACACGAAGCACGTAGACAAAATGCAATATATTCTACAGCCAACTTCGCTGTCGCTATTCCAAAATGCATGCTAAGCAATTATATTTCGATGGCTTATGCCAGTTTCATATATTTTGTTATCGATAACAAACTTGCTTGCTGTAGAATTACATCTAGTCTCATCATCCCGTTACTTAAATTATCTAATTTATCGTTTGTTGCGAGCTTCGACGTAGCCCAGGGAAAAAAAATGCTTTTTATTACATGCTAAGACAATACGATAAGAAGTGCCCTTATTCCACTTTAAAACAAACATGCCATTGAATAAAATTCGTAACTTAGAGAGCAAGCTTCGTTTTAGAACAATAAAGAAGCATTATTTGAAATATTTTGCACAAGTTTCCCTGGAATCTAGAAACTGACATTACCGGAGAAAAGCGACAAGAATATGCCCCAATTTTCGCATTTCTACCCGTTTATCGTGCGCCATCAATCAGATAACCGCTCCGGGCCCATCTAATTTCACATCCACAAAATAAATGTCTCATACAAAAGCACGAGACACCAAGGAAATAATAATATCGTCGCTGTGAAACACAATCCCAAGTAAGCCGATGAGCACATATGTAAAAATTGAATGTTCATGAAGCGAAGAAGGGAAAATGGCTATCCAACGTACACCTCAGGGGACAACTAAAAATGTTATGTCATTACGAAAAACGCTTCTATTTCCGTTGAATAGGGTGCAAAAAAAATGTATGAGGTCTGGTCTTCATCAAAATATAAAAAGGCCTCTCAGCAACCCAAACGTTCAGATATTTGAGTAAATCGTGAATTGAGGCGTGTCGCATTATCCTACCCTTAGAGACGTTGAATAATGACAAAGAATAAACTATTCAAAATACAGGTTTAAAACAGTTAACATCTCAACCGAGATTTAGCCAACTACGCGGGAGATATTATAGTGCACAAGTGTGTGCGCAATACAGGTGCACTCTCTGTTTCTTCACTCTCATAATTCGGTGAGACGGCAGTCCGACACGACCGTAGAGAGATCAAGCGCAGGACCAACGTCTCAACGTGCTTTCCGAGGCACGGGGGTGTTAACACCACCAACACCCTGACTCCGAAGCTGAGTTTGACTTATTTCAAGACAGAAAAACCCAGAAACTTTTGGCCCGACCCAGGATTCGAACCAGGGACCTCGTGGATAGTACCCAGCGTGCTGACCACTAGACCAACGAGGCAGTCCCAATACGGATAATCAGTCTAAGGCCCACTAGATCACGTTCGGATTAGCTAATCTGGATTTATTCAAGGCCTGTTATCTGAGTTGAAAGCTCACTTGTGCCAGGACTGATTAGCTTTTAAACGGGCGCAAGGGGATCTTCCGGATAAGCTAATCCAGACATGTGCAGGTGGGTTTTTAACTCAAATAAATAGGCCTTGGACTAGTCCGGAATAGCTAATCCGCAAGTTAGTTTAATACATTTACCAGGGTATTACCACACTGACAATATTTTTCAGTGACTATTAATGCATCCCTTGGATGTTATTTGTATGTAAACTTTAGTTTTTTCGTTACGGATTTCGGTCGTATTATGTCTTTACATAAATGAAAGGCTCTACAATATTATCGTAGTAGTAATATTAGGCCCGCAGCCAAACGGCAGTCATTCTAGAGCGAACTTCGTTATCGCCAATGAAATGTCAAAATAAATGTATGCAAAAGTCACGTGATGTTTCGATGGCTTATGTCAGTTTTAAACATTTTTTTAGCGATAGCGAACTTCGTTTGAGAATATATTGCCACTTGGCTACGGGCCTAGTCATTAGCTGTTTTCTGTAATGTTCCTTGCAATTCAAAGCCGTTTAATTTAACACTTTCTAATTATTGTAGACTGTGTCTGTTCGTTTATTTATCAAGGAAAGAGACGCATGAACTTAAATTAAATCACTTTGGACTCGAGCTTATTGACACAATTCGGCTGTAATTTAACTTAAGTAAACAAAACTTACCGTTTGGAGTCGAAACGCTGGGTCCGTGGTGTCCCAACGCTATCTCTTTTTTCAAAGAGATTTCCAAGAGGCTGGTTGACATCAGTGGTGACCCAAAAGCCTTACCACAAGGACACTTTTTATAATTTTTGTTTTTCTATTGCATTAAATATTTTATCTTATTTTGTATTGATAAGTTGTATACTCGTATATATTACTATTATAGTTTAGTTACTAGCGTAGAAAAAGTTTTACTTATCACACTTACCTTTAGAATCCTGAATGTGTGTAATTTGTGCAGCATTTCTATTTCAAATGTTCAGTTAGTCACCGCTCAAAACCGGGTCAATTCATCTTTGCATTGGTCAGTTAACTTGTTGCTTTTGCAAAGTTGCCATGTTAAACAAGCACTATCGCTTGCAAGTTACCTCGTTACCCGTTTCAAGTTAAAATCAATGAGTCGCTCTGTAACTAAGGTAAAATCAAACACGCTGCATACAAGTTTAGTAGCAAAGCGCGAATACTCGCTATACTGGTGGGGTGATTCTACGAATTCGTATGGTAGTAAGGTGCTGTGAGACTGGCTATCGACTGTTATTGAAGTATTAAATGTCGTTTTTCAAAAAGTGGAACTTGACTAGTATTTTCTCAGAGTCCAAAATAAGTTCTTACATCAAAATTTAGGTACCAATGTACCTAGGTGTCTTGCAAAATTAGTTTTCCCATGACCAACGAAGAAATATATTTTTTTTAGGATAAGAAGATGCGCACACGTATTATCTTATCAGATATCAGTAATTATTACAAAGGAGAAACAGATGACAAGTGCGTTTTCCTTCATCACCATCATCCGATCGTAATCCCGGTTTGGACCATGATCCGGGATATAGCAGATCAGGTAATAAATTAGGTAATACGTATCACTTAATATAGAATCGTATTAATTTGGACATCGAAAAGAGAAAACAAATATCAAAATAAGTTTTACTTTATGTCTTGCCGACGCGTGAAATAACTATCATACAAGTTTGACCTTTCCCCCCTTAGCGCCCTTTCTGAAGACCTCACGTATGCTTAGCAAAACCGCTGCGTAAACCAAGCCATGTCATGCTGTAGTTGTATTAAGGCGAATACCGAAATATGTCAAAGTTAAAGTCAAATTATTTATTTAATTTTGGATAGAAAATGCCACTTATTATATTAAATAAAAATAAAACAGAAAATGCCACATTTCATTTTAGTTTTCAAATATATTTTTATA
Source organism: Pyrausta nigrata (assembly GCA_949316185.1). Lineage (NCBI taxonomy): Eukaryota > Metazoa > Arthropoda > Insecta > Lepidoptera > Crambidae > Pyrausta > Pyrausta nigrata. The sequence continues at coordinate 6,327,752 of OX438943.1, forward strand.
AGTTAAATGTTTTATTGGATGAAGATTTAGTAACATAATATTTGAGTGAAAGGACACTTAATAACATTGCACGATACAGTTAGAAAGATGAAAATATAACATTCAGCGAACAATACATTAGTATAAGGTAATGAACCCTACTCATAAAAAAATATGTTACATGCGAATCGCAAATACGGGTTCTGTTTATAAAATTTTGGGTAAACAGTTACGAAACGTTTTAAAACAAATGATAATTTTATCGAAGTTCGAAGATCAACTGTCGAGGTCATTGCCTCTAACCCCCAAATCAAAGCAACAGACGACGAACACACCACAGTTTCAAAATTTTGCGATATAAATAACAATCACCACAGTTCGCCCAGACTTGAGTTAACCACTAGGTGGTAACTGAATTCCTATTCTACTCTATATTTGTCATTTAAACCAGCATAGCGGTGTAAGTTAGGGAGATAGTTTTAATCAAGAATAAAGACATAATTCTATAGAATAGAGCCTCTGAGCCCGTATTTGTCCATGTGCGGATTCGTTCCGAAGATAAATCCGGCCGTTAGTTCCGGTGCAGTGCGATAGTGGTGCCATAGTCACACGCTACTTCACAAAATATGGGATCAGTCAGAGATGGCTGGCATCGATAATGTATGTGAAAAACACAACTTACATGACTTACTGGCTGATATATCAGCGCACAGCCTATACTATTAGGATTTGAAACATAAAATATTGCACCATGCTTCCTTTTATGGTATAGTTGTGAACTAAATAATATTTTTTGGAAATTTGCACCTTGAGGAGGTAAAAATTGGTTAAAAATAAAGAATTATTTCTCGATCGCATAATTATTAGATTTGTAAAATATTATATTATGTAAATAGCAGATTCTCAATATAGCCTTAATTGGTCAAGACTTTCGAGAATTCAACGTCTAAGGGGGGGGGGAAGAGGTTAGAAGTTTGTATTGGAAGGGTGGGCGAACCAAGTCGCGGGGATCGTCTAGTGCTTAATACACCTTCTTTAAATGGGTAATTGTCAATGGTCTTAAAATTATCACTAACTTCTTTCAATAAGAACAAAACTCTGCACTTAATGTATAATGAATGTATAATAATGATAATAATGTCCTCCTAGCCGATTTCGACTACGGCAGCCTATCTCAACAGAGATTAGCTAACTGCGCAGGACATATTATAGTGCACAAGTGAGTGCTCAATACACAGGTGCACTCTCTGTTCCTTCACTCTCATAATTCGGTGAGACGGCAGTCCGAAATGACCGTAGAGAGATCGGGCGCAGGACCAACGGCTTAACGTGCTTTCCAAGGCACGGGGGTGTTAACACCACCAACTTCCTGACTCCGGAGCTGTGTCTGAGTAATTTCAAGACAGAAAAACCGAAACACTCTCGGCCCGACCCGGGATTTGAAGCCGGGACCTCGTGGACAGTACCCAGCGTGCTGACTACTACACCAACGAGGCAGTCTTACTTAACTGAACTTATATATAACGGTATTTTAAATCAGTTATTATCTCATCATGATATTGTTATTATCATTCTAATTTATAAAACTCAAATTCAAAGCTTTTTTTTGTAAATCATTAATTATAATTATTTGCTTAGAAGCAAGCCCATTTCCTAAAATACCGTACCGTACCATACATCAAGTTAATTTTAACCTAGGTTTAGGTTAAAAAAGTATCCGCGTTTGAAGTTATATATTTTAATATGAGATGGAAATCTTCGCCCTGTATAAAAAAAAATGTTTTAACAAACTCACAAGCTACCTAACCCCAAACTAAGCGTGAGCTTATGCTATGGCGATTAGGATAACGGATAGACATCTACTCGTATCTATATGTCGTAGCTGGTCATGAAAACGAACACTAAAGGGAACGCAAGCGCGCCCCCTAGCGGCGTAGGCCGCACAACTACGTTTTGGCGCGCTTCGACAGAGTCGTGGCGATACCGGCGGACCCGACTGGACTCACTTTCGATCGAGCCGCCGAGGAGAGAAGACATCGCACGGAACTGTCCCACGTTTCGTATAGTGCTTAGATTTTCCTAAAGTACTAAGTTTTAATTCTGTTTGCCTAATTATTTCAAATAAACTCTGTTCAAGTGAAATTTATATTCTCATTGCACGATCCCTATGTCTGCCCACACAATTTTGAAAGGCTCGAGCCCAAATCCTGACGCCAGCCCCGACATCAGAAGCGGGATCAAATCGTGCAAATGAGACATGCAGTGAAAATAGCGACTCTCAGCGGCGGTTAAAGTTTGCAATTGAAATCAGCTAACAAATCCAAAAAATTAAGACCCTTAGTATGAATATCAACCTAGTTTTGCCGAAATTCAGCTCCGATAAGTTTCTTTTAGCTAAAGCGTAAAATTCCTATGTATTGCCCGATTTTAACACGTCAAACGAAAACCCATCGAAGTTTTCATCAATCGCAGATCAAGCGCCATGCCTGTGGCAATCAAGGACACAAGCTAGCGGACTGTAGCATGAAGAAACCTGAAGTGAAGAAACTACCTCCGTTCATCGCAATTGCAGATCAAGTGCCATGCCTGTGGCAATCTCGAACACTAGAAAGCAGATTGTCGCACGAAGAGACATGAAGTAAACTAGATCTGTGGTGGAACAAGTGCAGCACCCAGGGCTACAGCGCCAGTGCACGGGCTGATGCACGGGCGGCGGTTTCAGCGCAGCAGTCACGCCGGAGTCGGTTCCAGCGCAGCAGCCCCGACGGAGCCGGTGCCAGCCCAGTAGCCCCGATAAAGAAACGCGTCGACTTCTGCAAGGTCGAAATCCCAGCTGAACCCTTAAATCAATTTGGTGAGTGTTTTAGATTTGATTTTGACTCTGGAGCGAAATGTTCATTGATTAAAGTATTGCGTGTAAATTTAGAAGAAACCAAATTGATAATTTGATTTTTTAAGTGAAAAATTTGTTCCAAATAATATGTCGGGTAGAAATTAATAATTTAACGATTCCGCGCATCTAGCGATGCTTATTTCATGCAGTGACATTCTTATAGGCTAAGTAGTTATAAGAAACGGGTTGTGTTAACATTTTTGCAACCGAATTTACTTTGACGGTAGATAAAATCATAAACGCTTGCAATGGCACGGTATGCCTGTAAATAATTTCGATACTGGATTTTCTAGCCAATAGGTTTACGTACTTGTAAACATTTTAAAACATTATTTTGACCATTTATTACCGGATTTCCGGTGAACTGTTTTTGTTTTAGTTAAGATTTAGGAGCCGAGTACTTTTTGTAAGGGATGAATAAACGATTTTATGACCGTGTGACTATAACTGGAATAGGACAGACAGACCTCAATTAGTTTACCTCTTAGACTATGATGAAAGTCGTTGGCATAATTCCTAAAATAATGTTGCGTGTTTTACCTAATGACTGATTGCAATACGAATGATATCTGGACCGTTGGAAGGTTTAGGCTCACGAATTAGTTGTTAATGTAGTCTAATCATGTGACGTGTTCGTGGATCACAATAATTGATTTTGATTTTATTGACACTGTCCTACCCCCGGATTATAAAACGAAACTTTACCCTAAGTATCGAGGCCCTTTACGCGTAAATAGGAGTACTTGACAGTGACTAATACATGAAAAGCAGTGAATTCTGAACGTGATTTCTAGGGTTCTTGTACTAAACGTGCAAACGATAGGTTTAGTAGCCGGAAGGTCATGTACCAGTCGAGGTAGAAGTTGAAGTACATCGTAACCCAAATGATGATCTTTGGTTGTATGATCTCGAGGTAGTAATATGGCCGTGTTGTTTCGACTTTACCAGTAGCTATTACGTAGCCGTAGGCCGTGTGTGCGCGGTGCGTGTTTAGCTCTGGCGGAGGTCGTGGTTATCTGGATCGTAGTGTGTGGTCAATGGGTGATGCACACATGCGTGATAGAGTGAGAGCGATTGTGATCGCTGTTGGGCCGTGTGAGCCGTGGCATTGGAGGGGTTAGCTCGAGATATCTCAAACTGGTAAAAGCTAGTACATAGTGACGTTAGATTTGTGGATCGAATGGTACATGGACCTTGGGTATTGTTTTTAGTTTGAATTTGATATAAAGGAAATTTAATTACAAAATGATTATCTTTTTGTTATTTTTTTGAAGGTAGTTTTTGACTTTAACAAAGACGTTGTAGTTTTTATTGTTTCAAGACAAAAAGATTAAACAAGTAGTCAAGAGTGACTGAGTGGGACGTATTGTTGTTAGATAATGGGAATTAATTCCTAATTCTAAGCGGACGTCAAAAAGGTACTCTCATGACAGACTTAGGAAAATGCCTCACAATAACTGTTGACTACGACCAACACGACGAACCTGACTCTAATAACGAGGGGTGTAAGTGATGATGAAGGTTCAACACCTTCATCTAGTTCTGTGCAGTCGGATAAAACTCATCCTTGTTTTTTTAACTTGCTGGATTTATTTTGAATGTTGGAACTGTAGTATGCGAATCGCTCAGATTGTTTTAATTTTCCGTGGCTTGCGTTGCCAGTTGTAGTTGTAGTATGTGTTGAGTACGGGTACCGGATGAAGGTAGCCCATGCTTGAGTAAGTAGATGACTGTGTAAAGTTGAAAAGGATTACCGATGAAGATTGTCCTTGAAAAGTAGAGGGTTGCACTGCTCTGTCCAAGTTCCTAGGATGATTGTTTCACTGATGAGTTTTGTCGGATCTTTTATTATGAAGTTGATGACTGTATCATCAAATTTCATTTCACAACTGGTGATTAATATAAAGTAGAATTAGGAATATGCCCTAGGGCCAGGTATCTATTGAGATTTGGTAGTGATTGTAGATAAAGTGGAAACAGATGGAAAATTGTCATCTGGTTAATTACATGCCCAGGTTCTCGATTCGATCGATCGGAGACTGTACCAGAATGTCGTAGCCGTAGCCTGGTGGAAATCGGTATCTGCTCTATGAGTAGTCCGTGGGTACGCGGATTGCGGCAGTTCTGGGTGGTGCAGTCGGATCTTGCCTTGTAGCGAAGATAATAGTTTTAGTTTGGAGACTGTACCAGAATGTCGTAGCCGTAGCCTGGTGGAAATGGGTATCTGCTCTATGAGTAGTCCGTGGGTACGCTGATTGCGGCAGTTCTGGGTGGTGCAGTCGGATCTTGCCTTGTAGCGAAGATCATAGAGTCAAGGGTTGACTCGGGCTTCCCGTGGGGAAGTATAGTCACTGTTGATGTGTTTGTGAGCTATTGTGATAGCTGTTGATCGTGAATGTGATACCTGGTGCTTGCTAAATTTGATTTGATAAATTCTGTTTAGTGTGATTGATTCTTAATGGTACGCGGCCTTATGGGTGATTCAGTACAGTAGTTAGCTTACAGCTAGATGACTTGTTAACTAACTTTCTATCTAGCCTATTAGGTATTGTAGTAATAAGTAGTCAATAAGTGCAAAGTGTTCATAGAATGACTAGAGTCTAGGCCATGTTTTATTTCCAAAAGCGGATGACATCGGTATGGTTGAGAACAGGATTGGCCGAACGGATACTGTGCTGTTGTTCTGTTATTGTCAGATTAACACACGAGGACGTGTGTCACACAGGATGGCCGTATCGTAGCTGGTCATGAAAACGAACACTAAACGGAACGCAAGCGCGCCCCCTAGCGGCGTAGGCCGCGCAACAACGTTTTGGCGCGCTTCGACAGAGTCGTGGCGATACCGGCGGACCCGACTGGACTCACTTTCGATCGAGCCGCCGAGGAGAGAAGACATCGCACGGAACTGTCCCACGTTTCGTATAGTGCCTAGATTTTCCTAAAGTACTAAGTTTCAATTCTGTTTGCCTAATTATTTCAAATAAACTCTGTTCAAGTAAAATTTATCATTCTCATTGCACGATCCCTATGTCTGCCCACACGATGTTGGAAGGCTCGAGCCCAAATCCTGACGCCAGCCCCGACATATATATCTTACTTTGTTCTTATTCTGATAGATTTGCATATAGGTACATTTTTCGCAACTAGTAAAGTAATTTTGTGTAACAGACACTCGCTTTATATTAATAGCTTACCCTTAACTCGGAAACTTTTGTAGAGTTGAAATGTTTCCAAAACTAAGAACTTGCTATTGTTTGCTGCCGGATTAAGTTAGTGGGAGGCAGCTCAATCAACTTGTTTGAAGGCTCCCGTTTATTTTAATAGTGTTTGTTAAGTTACAGCAGTTGTAATTTCTGTAATGAGACTTGACTGTCTGCTGTTTTAAGTTGGGCTGTTACTGGTGTAAACTTTGTTTTGTAGAGTCTTTCAACGGTAACCTATTTCTTTGAAATGGTTGATTCTTTTTTCAGTAAATAAAAATCTTAATACATAGAACAAAGTCAGGCTATTTATGTCATTTATGACCTCACCTCGCAAATAGTATGAATTATACACATAATTGAAGAAGATCGTTTTATTTTTACGCTAAATACAAAAGTTGCCGATTTTTTAAAAGAGAGAATGCAGATAAAAAAATCTTAATTTTCTTTCTTTATTTTATTTTCACATGTACAATTTTTATCGCGAGAATATAAATTTATAACGTCGTGGAAAGTTCACAGGAATCCGATAAAAAGTTAAGTTAAAGTAGGTATATAAGTATAACAAATTTAAGAAATAATTATTACGACATTTTTATATTGATTCATCGAATATATATTTTTGGCCACATTTTAGGGTCAAGTAATGGCCTTCCATAAAGTTGGATTGCGATTAAATGTCTGCCTAATAATAAAAAGTGCGACTTCGCGTCTAAAAAGTTAGACACATAGTCCCATGTGCCAACTGTAGGTATGTCGACGACGACCTTCAAACGGCCTCCTAAATCTACTTATCGCTAATAGCAATTTACTATTACATACATTATCAGCAAACGACGCCATTCCAACCACCTGACTGCCAAGTCTCTTGTGTTGAAGCATTACCCTAACAGGGTTAAAAGCTTTTGTACTTAACGCGTCATGATATTTTAATACGCGGTGTAAGCAAAACAAAAAGTACGCGAAATATTACCGTGAAACATTTGATGCTTATATTACAGTGGATGTAGATAAAGGACAATTTGCGCTCGCATGACGATAAAAGAGGCGTTTATTTTTCTTTGTACTCTTACTAAAATTATATTCAACTGACAAGGAAATTCGTGACGATATAAAAACATGGAAGTAAGGTATCTCGTAATTTTTTCCCGACTGCGGAAGGAGGGTTATGTTTTTCGAGAGTATGTATGTATGTATGTATAATTGTTTGGCACACCCTACAGCCCGAACGGCTAGACAGTTCTTGACATATGAGGTGTCGTTGAATTTGTCAAAATTGTGAGATGTCACTCTCACAATTTTGACAAAAGGCTATATACATTCAAAAAAATGGCGCCCGCAAATGGAAATAAAGGGGAAGGAGGGATTGTTTTTTCCTTTCCATAGCAATATGGGTATCAAATGAAAGTCAGAAAAAAAAAATTTAAAAATATAATAATTATTACAGTCGGGTGTTTTTTCAATAATTTATACTAGTGAGATACAGGGACTAAAATAATAAGTTGGGTATAATAATATTTTGTGCTTTATCAACATCAAACAATTCGTGGTCTCTTTTGTAGAAAAAATAATTTTACAATACTCGTATGAAATAGCTAAGTCGCATTTGTTTCATTTTATTCGTTTTCTCGGCAATTGCTCCCATGAAAAAGGTTTTAAAACTAAAAGCTTGATTAATGTAGTCAATTTGTATTTAAGATATCGATGTGAATTAAATAAATTTATCGCAACGAGAAAAATCGTTATTACAAGATTTACGTAGCCCACGAATGAGATAAAGTGCCTAACATTCGAAATTGAGAACACATTAGTCACAGATCAAAAAAAATTCTTAGCTTTACCGTATTATTTTTAAAAGCAAACAATTGTTTTTCAGATTGACACGTTACATTTAAAACGAATTCAAGAAGACAAAATATATTCGTTGGGTTGTACTGACAGGAATGAAAAAAATGTCTTCGAACTTGATATGGGTAGACAGAGTGACCCGTACCGACTTGCTTGATATTCAGAAATATGATTTGGGCTTTACTTTGCTTTTATACTACTTATACAATGTGTTAGGGAACCGACCCGGACCGATAAACTTTAAGGGCGTCTTCTACTTTTAATTTCATCATACACATCATGTGGGGTGAAAAAAGGGACACACGCACAATGACCCAATAAAGAGGCTAAGTGCGGAGAACACCTCAGCCAAACTCACTGTGGGGTAAAAAAAACAACGAAAAATATTTTAAAAATGAATTAGATTACACTTTTTTTATGTTAATTTTGATACTAAAATGATTCTTGCAATTGCAACTCTTTTTACCCGACTTTTAAAAGAGGGTTATGTATGTATATTCGGCACGCCCTATAAGCCCAAACGGCTGGACAATTTTTAACATACGAGTCGTCGTATGTTAGCATTGTAGTAGTTACATAGGCTACATACATTTTAAAAATGGCGCCCGCCAGTATTTTTTTTTACGTGATGATCAAATAATTAATCCTCTTGCGTACGGCTAGAGAGTGGAATTCGTTGCCGGCTGAAGTGTTCCCTAAAACTACGATTTGGATTACTTTAAGAAAAGAGTGAATAAGCTGCTTCTAGACAGACATGTCCCATCATCGGCCGCATCGTCGCTTACCATCAGGTGAGATTGCGGCCAAATGTCTGCCTATTAAATTTAAAAAAAAAAAAACACCATTCCGGAAGGATTAAGTTTTCACTCAACATGATATATTAATATTTCATAATTAAAATTTATCGTAGAAGCCCTTAAAGTTTGTCGGGTCGGTTCCCTAACACATTGTTTAAAGCTTTCATTAGCATTTGAAAGGCATCTTAGTGAAGCTTCCCTTTCTCAAGACGAGAATACTGAATTAAGATTTGAAAACCACTAGATGAGCTGGTGTAAGTTTTGTCAAATTCTGATTTACAATAATATATTTTACATTAGCCTTCTGCAACTGACGTGGTAGTCCCACAGACACGACTAATCAAAGACTATGTAATTTTATCGTCATTGTTTACGTTGCGACTCTCGTGATTTTAGTACCTTCCTGGTTTTCCATGCAGATGATGCTTGTACATTGTACAGTGTCGACAGCTTCGGATGACTAGTCATGTGTGTTTTTGAAAAAAGTGTCAACAAGACTACCATCTCAGCATTACTGTTTGTTATTTTATGTTCTTGTGATTACTATGGATAAATTATTTTTTATGAAAACTCTTAATTTTATTTATGATGCATAATCTTTATTTATTATGTGCTTGTTTCGTAAAAAAATTAAATATTTTCTTAAAAACTTAGTAACAATACCTATAATTCGGATCAAGTGAGACCGTGTAAAGATGTTCTGAATGTACCATTAGACATATTTGTGTAATTTGCTTATTTAACTGTTATTTCACACTTTTCTCATTTAGATATGTTGTATATAGTACAGTACATATATATTTAAGAACAAAAAATACTAACATTGAAGTCAAAGGTAATTGGTACAACATCTCAAAAAGGTGTCTACCACCTCAGTAGAATTGAAACAATAATTCCACCTCAGTGGCTGAAGGTTAATATGGTTCCTTGCCACAACAGCTCTACCAGGTAAGATTTTTTATGCATTTGATTTTTCCTATCCGCGTTCTAAAAACCGTACTCGTGCATAATTGATTCATTCGAAAACCGCACGCACGATATTTGTTAAACGATTTATTTACGAAACATGAAATACTTTCTTCGTAAAAAATCCTACTCGGTGTTGATATTATGTTGCACGGTTTTGCAATCTTTAAACCCGCAAAGAATTGAATTTCAATGTATCATTGCACCTAAAAGATAGATACTGTCTGTAGGATATTGGTACTAATAGGCGATTTTTTTATAATTATTTATTACATATGTTTTTAGAGCTCCACCCAGCAGGTATGGGCTCAAATTAATAACTCAATAACTATAATTTATACTACCTATATAATTAATGTTTTTTGTTTTACGCGTTACTATGTGGTTACCATCTTAAATCTAACAAACACATTATTGGATACTAATGTAAACACATCACACGTGTAGCCTGCAAATTATGCAAGATTAACTACGGTCACAGTCCAAAAACAATTTGAGACAACTCACTACCATAAATGATAGATGACAGCTACTTAATTCTGGGCCCTATTTCAAGAAACTTATTAGACTAATATGAAAAGTCCATGAACTATTATTTTTTCAAGTTTACTAGTGTGCGTTTCTCAAAGCTACGGGTGTAAAATATTAGTTACTAGTTACCAGGGCCATATTACACGAAACATATTTGACTAATAATATGAGACCATGAACTAATATTTTTTTACAAGTTTACTAGAGTACGTTTCTCGAAGCTACGGTAGTAAAATATTAGTTACTAGTTAAGGTGTTAAAGGCGCTTACCTAGTTGATAAAATCAATAATTTAAAAAAAGCCGCTGACTTGCTGACCTCTATATATCTTCACTAATATTAGACACTGGACATAATCAGTGGAACCTGTTATGTAATAATTTTATTGCGATGTAAATTTTAAACTTTCAAATATTTTTGGTGTTACATTTTATTTTGGTATCATCAAGATATCGTATCAATTTTATAAGGTTATGTTTTTTAACGTAGTGCTGTTTATAAGTGTATATTATGTAATTTTGTATTATAAGTGTTGTTGCATTTTTTCTCATTTAGTGTTTTCATAACTTTTCTGAATAAATTCAGTTAACGATAAATTACTGTTTTTAAGTGATAAGCATTCACATGCAATCTAAAATATATTTTTGCACTTGAAAAAAGTTAGTTAGTCATTTTTAATAGGGAATAATTAGTCATAATTATTCCCTATTAAAAATGACTAACTATTCCCGCCTCTGGTAGTCATTTTTTCAAGTGCAAAAATATATTTTAGAATTCAGTGAACAATAAAATTTAGGACTTGGCTTCTTAGATGGTATTGTTACGAATGCACAATAAAAAGCAAAATCATAGTATTATATTTGACCAGATATTAACATGCGTTGAGACGCATTCTAACATATTTTGGGTCTGGGAAATCGTGGAAGTTTAAAGGTTAAAAGGTTAGTTGCAAAATTATTATGCAGAATGGTTTGTTTTTTTTTTTCAAAATAACTTTAGCTTTATAGGCAATCGTTTCTCATTGCGCTGTGGGGCTTATTGTTCCAAATGGCGTGTGGGAAACCTACTCAGTCACGTCTTTCCCTCTTCCGTGTCGTAATTTGGTAAGTTTCACCATCGGTAAATATAAATGTCACGAAACTAAAGATTTGTGTTGTGGGGTGCCAGTGGGCTAATGGAATAACGTGACGTTTGGCGAGGTTAATCAATCTTCTATTATTTATACCGAGTTTTTGTTTCTGTCTACTTAGTGTGTAAGTGAAATAAAAATGGTTAAACATTTTTTCTCCTAAAATTAAAAAAAAATACCGGATTAACTTAGCTCTTAAAATACATTTTGCAGTTCGCAAAGTTTCGCAATAGGCTCAATTCAACTTTAAAAGTTTAATAAAATTAGGTAAATATTTTATTATTAGTCAAATAAGTTTAAACCGCCCTCATAATACAAATAATAACACCGTTCTACATTTAAATATGTGACAGCTAATTTGAAACGTTTGTCCCTACTTTATCATGTCTCTTATCTATCGTTGATTTCAATTGTCCGACCAAATGATTCAGTCAATCAATTTTGTGATCAAAATTTAATTTCATAAAAACTTGCAAACAGATTGCTTGAGTTATAAAAATAATTATTGATTTCAAATCATTTTTAATAGTGGTTACTTACTTGCAAATATATTGCTTAATAAGTCAGCCTATTAGATCCCACTGCTGGGAAAAGGCCTCACCTCAACTATGAGGAGGAACGAGCCATACTTCACCACGCGGGCTCAGTGCGGATTGGTGGAGGGGTGTATGTAAGGCAAGTGACAAACCTTACTGTCAGAAGTTATCAAGCCGCCCTAGGGCCTCTGACTAGGCTTAACGACTAATACCACAGATAATAAAAAGATAAATATATTGCTTGAGTTATAAAAATAATAATTGATTTCAAATCAAAGGAAATAAAAGGAAAAATAGTTATGTCCCTAAAGTGACTGAGCAGAACACACTAAAAAAGTCGTATTATGAAGATCATAAATACCATTGCTACCTAACGATTTTCACCTCAGTATTAATAGGTATCTTTGATCCCCTTTTACCTGATACATACTTGTCAACAGAGGTCATTGAACAATGTGTACATACTCATTAAAGTACAATTTTACGGATTACTTCGCGATTTATTTACATTTTATTTAAAACCCGACCTTTCGAACACTTTACAGCGTTTGTGGTCACAGGGAGACTAAGGTATTAAAGTAATTATTAAGGTAAATGTGTACATAAATAACGCTCTAATTAAAATGTACATTAATTATAAGATGGTTTGCTCACTTATCAATTTCATTACCTAATAATAACTTTCTTGGTCTTCCTCGCTTCCTTTTTCCTTCTATTCTTCCTTCTATTATCGTTTTAATAAAATTGTCGTGTCGAATCAGGTGGCCTAACATTCGTCCCCTCCTACACTCTATTGTTTCTATCAATCTCCTTTTTTCCCTAACCATAGACAAAACTTCTTCATTTGTTTTCTTCTCCGTCCAACTTATACGCTCCATTCGAAAAAGGAAGCGAGGAAGACCAAGAATAAGCTACATGCAGCAAATAAAAGAAAAGATAAATGTCGGGTCGTATCAGGAGGTTAAGAGAAGGGCGGAAAGCAGAGAGGAATGGAAAAAACTCCACCGACAAGAGCCTAGCTCTTAAATTTGATGATGATGAATAATAACTTTAGTTACTATAATAATAAAGTTCGTAAAAACTTTATAAAGATTGAAAGCTTTATAAAAACAAATTACTATAATTTGAAACTTACCATCAACCTTATTACTTATGATGATGTTCCGCATGATATTATATTAAATATAACTCAAGTCAAAATTAATGATGTTTTAAGTTCTTAAAGATTTCGCCTTATGTCAATTTCAGCAAACGAACTTTTTTGTGGTATGTTCTTAAATGGACTCCTTTTTATAAGCTATCATTAATTCTTCCCTAAAACTCTTTTCTGTATCAACCGTTTACTAACCAGATGGAAGACCTAATCGTAATAAGGTCAATCACAATTCAGCTAAAACCAGCTTTCGCAAAGAAGTTACGGTTGTATTTACGAGTTATGTAGCTTATAGGGTAAGTAAAATTTAGTACACGCCTAAGGAATATTTAAGACAAATACCATATTTTGAGAGAAAGATGATCTCTCAATGTTCTTTGCAAAAATTTTACTCGGTTTCTTACGGTCTCTTTTTACAATTCAAGATAACATTACCGTACCCACCTATTTCTTTGATACTCCAATATTATAAAAGAAAAGATTCACACGTAATAACCAGAGCAGACATAGTAATGATTGCGCAATTACCCCGAAATAACTTCTTTTATGCCTGTCTAGAATAAAATTCGGCGCCGGGTACAGGAAAAATAGAAGAGTTTTACTAGTTTTCCAGGAATACTTTTCAGTAACTTTTAGGTGGTAAAACCACAATAAGAACCACCCACTACGCCTGTGTAAGTAGAAAAAGAGTGCCGAATTTACATTTTTTGGTTAAAGCCTCAATATCCCATTGCGTCATCACTGATTTTGCACATGACAAAGAGGGTTTTGGCTTTTTCATGAATTTAAACAAAGCAAAAATTTAAATGTACTGAGAAACAGAATAAAAAACGATAAGGCTCTGAAATTTTAGCTCTAGCAAACATGTTTACCATTTAAAGACCAAACTTCAGGAGGATCCTTAATCGACAAAGTCCTCTAACTGTGTTTTGACTTTTGAGATACATAATAATTTAATCGATGTCCTGAAAATTTTCCGGTAATTTTGGTACCATAATTTTTTTTTTAGTAATTGAAACTCTCGCGGTTGAAATATTTTATGAAAATGACCTTTTCAACGCGCTCTTTTCAGACTGAGCTTCACATTACATTTACAAGGCAATGGGCATCAGCTTAGATTATAGCAACCATTCCCACGGCTGTCCTGAATGAAGAGACTGATTTGGCTGAACAATACTACTCGTACGTCGTCTAGCCAGCCATGTCAGGCGCCTATTAGTGGCGGCTGATAGTCCGCTAAGACGAAGACAGGGCACCATGCTTAAAACGTTGTTTAAGCGTGCTTCAAACAACCCCACCACCTCCTCAAGGTCTTACCCGCCTTGCGGCATACAGACCGAACCTTGGGAGACGCGCCCGGTACTTGCTCAGGACTCTTTCCCGGGTCGCGTTTCTTGATGCTCTCTACAAATTATATATCATTCCTACTACAATTTCCCCTCTCCTCCTTCTGGGGCGTGACATCACAGTAAACGTGACTTTGCGTTGGGCTGCTCTTCTTGTTGTTTTAGCTGACACTTACTCTTCGAATGTACGTCTAATCTTGTGCCACGAGTACGCGAACTCGCGCAATGCCTCCCAGTTGTTGCGGATGCAGATGAGGTCCTGGTGGTAGATCGGACCAGGTTGAGCCGTTTGTATAGAGTCTATCATCTTGTCCCTGGCTTCCGCGTGTAGGATACAGTCCCAAAGAGCGTGATCGCGCTTTTTTTAAACTTCTTCTTCACCACAGGGACACAGTGCAGACTCGCACAGCGCAAGCCTGCTTCAAACATTATTTTAATGGCTGTTCCCCTAAACCTGTGGTTGTATCTTCAGCTCACGTAATAACAATCGTCGGGACCACTCGCCGGCAGCGCTCGATCAAAAGTGCGTTAGGAGTTCTTTACAAACGCACTCGTACGCGTGAAGTCTTTTATCTATGCTCAATCGTTTCACGGATGGATTCTGTTTTGCCATTTTTGGGAAATAACTGCTTCGTATAAAACTAGTCGAACTCTATAGTTATACTCGGATTCAAATGGCATAAGCTTAAATTTAATGTTGGCGTGGATGTAATGAGCGAGGCTTTTACATTTGCCGTTAACCTTTTATATTTTTATAACTTAAGCAATTATTTTGCAAGTTTTTACGAAATTAAATCAAATTTCACTTACAAAAATTAATCGACTGTGTCATCCGGTGGGGCTCGAACCCACGTCCCTTCGCTATCCAGGCGAGTGCTCTTACCAACTAAGCTACGGAGGACGTTAGTCAGTCGACGAATTTTTGCAAGTGCTTGTTACGCCAGTAAGCCGGCGTTCGATTTCATCAATACTTGGGGAATGTACCCGCATGTATCCAATGGAAATATTTTTACAAATATTTAACCATCAGTTAAGATGAAATCAGCTTGACCTTTTATAATTTTATAACTTAAGCAATTATTTTGCAAGTTTTTACGAAATTAAATCAATTGGATACATGCGGGTTCATTCCCCAAGTATTGATGAAATCGAACGCCGGCTCACTGGCGTAGCAAGCACTTGCAAAAATTCGTCGACTGACTAACGTCCCCCGTAGCTTAGTTGGTAAGAGCACTCGCCCGGATAGCGAAGGGACGTGGGTTCGAGTCCCACCGGATGACACAGTCAATTAATTTTTGTAAGTGAAATTTGATTTAATTTTTGTCGTTAACATTAGGTTCTGCCACCGGATGTCCACAGCTGAATAAATGATATAAATAAATCGTTTCAACAAACACACCAATTCCTAGCCCCAAGCTAAGCGTGGGCTGGTGCTATGGTGACTAGGATAACGGATAGGCATACTTATATACGTTTATAAATATCTATGCTGTAGGTACTCGTGTTTGCGTAATCACAAACATATGCCCCTTGCGGGATTTGAACCGCATCTTCTAGTTTTGGAGTCCAATCGTGAACTGCTACACCAAGGCACGAGTCTCACTCAGTCTTTGAGAAAGAATTTGTTCATAATTTGTCCAATATGTTTAATAATGATCACCAAATCAGTTAACAAATAAAATTATTTTTTATTCCGGCATTTCAAAGCTTGACCCAGTTTAAAGTAGAATTTAAAATAAACTTAGGTTAAAATCAATGTAACTTAAAAATTCTCAAATAAGATTTCAAGACGCCTTTTGCCGTGCGACCAAGTCAAATAATTGAGACAAAAGTAAATTTCCCATGTTTGAATCGGGGTCCTTTGAAATTTAAGGCAGGGGTAAGTAACGTTTCGTATTTACTCGGTTCTCGAGTCTGAGAATCAAATATCCATAAATAAATCATGATAAAGAGAGTTCGTTTTAAAAACATATTTTATAACAGCTGTCTCTACTAAAACAGATTTGAATCAAATTGGCTCAACCCAAATATTTACTTTAATCTAACTCTTCAATATTTGTTCGGTGGCGAATTTTTTGACTTTATATTTTTTAATCCTAAACTAACATAAACTTTCTGCAATTCAAAACCACCAAATTAATTAAAGCAAACGTCTGCATACTTGTTGGACTAGTTTTAGACAACTCAAAAGTGGATCAAAAGTGGATTATTAAATGGTTCTAAAGTATCGCAATTTTATATCACCCAATAATTCATGTGCATGACTCAAAGCTATTTGAACTCCGATTCTGTTCGTTTTTGAGGTATTGCGGGGAATATGTTGCAGTTCCAAAGCAATGACATATGAGTAGCTATTTTCTTTTTTCTGAGATACAACCTGGTGACAGAAAGACAGACGGACGGGCAGCGGATTACAGAACCCTAAAAAGAGTGAATATGCTGCTATAAATTAGACATGGCCCATCTTCGGCCGGATCGTCGCTTACAGATGTCACAGATGAGTTGCCTTTCTGCCTATTTAAAAAAATACCATTACTTAGTACAAAAAACATACCAAGGTTATCTGCCCGATGCACCGGGAACATTGCAGCACAGAGCACCACCAGCAAGTTGACCCGCGCCATCTTGTGTAGCACTCATGCGAGAGTTTCACAGAACCCGGTACATAACGGTGGACCAATCATGCTCCTTCTCGCACGGAGGGATAGTGCCAACCTGTAACAATGGGTAACTACATTTAAGTGTTAACATTGGGAAAATGGGAAATTGGCTCGCGAGTGTATTGTTGAGTTTTATCTACTTTTTCGGGAGCAATTTTTGTAGATGTATATTGGGGAAACTTGAAAAGAAAAGGGTGTTAAGTGACTGGAGCTTCAAACCCAAATAGGAATGTTAAAAACAAAAATATTGCCGACTAAATACTGATAGATAAATATTTTTATTGCACTGCATGATGAGTAGGTAAGTTACTCGTAGTTTAGTTACAATTTCAGTTCATTTTTTTTAGCAAGTAGTTTCATTTAAAAGAAAGTATAAATTTGACTGTTTCTCACTTGTTTTATAATTTCTTAGCAAGTTTTTTCGAAATCAAATATTGCAATCAAAAATTCATCAAACGCCTTCAGGTGGAACTAATTCATCACTGGCATAAAATAATGCTACTAATATGCGTCACCAAAGTTTTTTCCTTCGTTTGATTCGTAAATAAAAAAAAAAAAAAAAACTAAATCAACATAGCTACTAGAGCAGAGAATTTATTGCTTCAATTTCTAATTACCTATTACTAATTTTGAGGAGCTTAGCTTCTCAAAAACCTCTAAATTCATCGCATTTAAAAAAAAATGAAAAAAAATCTACGTATCAACAAACAAAAAACAATCTGACTACCCCAGAAAATGATCCAGCAACTTCCACAATCTCGCATCATACTAAGTGCGTCCTACTCAGCCGGGTCA
Organism: Pyrausta nigrata; assembly: GCA_949316185.1. Lineage (NCBI taxonomy): Eukaryota > Metazoa > Arthropoda > Insecta > Lepidoptera > Crambidae > Pyrausta > Pyrausta nigrata. The sequence continues at coordinate 6,345,584 of OX438943.1, forward strand.
AGAGCTTAATAAACAAGGCCGTGTATTACTGATATTGTTAAGCAAACACGAAACTAGCCACAAGATAGGGATTGGTGTGGTGTTACCGGCCTGACCGAAACACGGGCCTGGATTAGGAATAAGGACGTAGACCAACACAAGTGGCCAAAACCCTTAAATAAGGCACCTTAAGTAGAGAGATTCAGATTACTGACATGAGGTTTACGTTTATTTAACTTTAACGGTTTCGTCAGATGTACGTAGGTACTTTTACTCTTGTATCTATAAAAAGCACATAAGTACAGTGGGCCACACATCAACATACCCTGCAGGCTTATTCTTGACGAGTTCGAGTTACGATCACAATCAATTCGACGACGAGAATCAGAGTACCAAATTACTCTACAAATCGATTACAGCACCAATCGAGTTGTGCTCGAATAGTGAACTACTTGAAATTGAAAACCGCCGTTACATCCTTACCTACCACCGATGCCATCGACATCGAGTTCGAGCTAATAATATCTAACGGATTGCCATTTTAGGTCGATTTTGACTCGATTCTGATTCGATTCGATTGAGCTCGGGAGTAGGTACCCAGATCTGTCAAATTTCCGCAACCATATTTAAACCTCATGTTGATTACATAGAGTCCAATATCATTTGAGATATTTATACAGATTTGGGTAACTTGATGCGGGGCACATTGTACGTACAAGACAGGATTCTTATTGGATTACTAGCCGATTCCTGTGACTTCGTCCGCGCAGATGCTGAATTTCATAGAAACTTTTAACCTTTTTTACCCCCTTAGTTGAATTAATAAAAAATGCTGTAATACGTCATACTCTAGTATCAGGTCCTAAAAAAAATGAAATACCAGTTTAAGTTGAAGTTTTCAATCCTTGTGGGTTTGCTGTACGATTATATGTCGGTCAGTCCTTAAGTCAGTTTTCCTTTTTACCTGACTGCGGAAGGAGGTTATGTTCGAGAGTATGTATGTAAGTATAATTGTTTGGCACGGCCTACAGCCGAAACGGCTGGACAGTTTTTGATATATGCGGTGTCGTTAAGTTTGTCAAAATTGTAAGAGTGGCATAGCCTATATATATTTAAAAAAATGGCACCTGCAAAAAAAAAGGGAGGAGGGGGCATTTATTTTTTCCTTATGGTGGGTATCAAATTGCCTACCTATACATAGGTATAAGTCAAGATTTCTATAGAGAAATCTTGACTTCTACACGAATTTTAATATTGACTTCCCAAGGACGATACAAAAAATACTAGGCATTACCATAAAAAACAAGTATCTAAACTGAAATCAAACTAAACTCCAAATAAACACATAAACAAGGCTATCACAAAAAAACAAATCGTTTCAAATAACGATTATTACAATCGGCTCAGAGATAGCCGTTCATCATATTTACCGATCGTTCAGAGGCCAGCTACATCCGAAATTATCTTGAAAGAAAAACAAAACAACGTTTGGAAGCAATTAATAGAAGCTTATCTCTGTTACTCGTATCTATAGCTCGGTGTACAACTAGAAAGTTTTTGACGCAAATACAGGCAAGCGTTTCATATTTATGGGACAACATCGGCAACTCAAAAATAATACTTAATCTCTAGCAGAAACGCAAATAAAAGATGCTGTAAAGTTTTTTTATTTGAAACTTATATTAAAAAGATGCTGTGGTAATTAATCAAAGCATATTTTGTTTCGATTTTAATTCCATACACGAGTTTGTTTGTTTGTAAGTATTAATCTGAGCACTAGAATGAGCACTTCAATCTAATTTTATTTAATTTTAAATAATATATTTAAATAGTTCCCACGTTTACACCTATAAGCCTCAAACTTGCTTGTGCAATGGCGTATCAGATAACGGATAGACAGACATACATAAATACGTTTACAAAGTACAAACATCCATGACCTAATTCAAATTGTTCCTGCTCACCACATAAGCTTTTGGCACTTACGAGATCAGAACCCGCAACCTATGGTTTCGCAGTGAACGCGCACTGGTTCACCAAGATAGAGATACCTACACCTCGTCAGCTTGTCGTTTACTGCAATACAATTAAGAATTTATTGCACATTACTCCACCAAGGTTCAAATCACTTTTTTGTATGCAGTCTGTTTTTTACTTTCTTTTTCTACTACTGTTTTTTACTTACTCTTTGTTTTACTAGAGTTGTTTATTTTTAGTCCAACTTGGAAGGTGCAACAGATTAAAAACTTTTGTAATTACTCCTGCCAAAAGCACTAACCATAAAAGTATACCTCCCCAGAATTACAAAAGATAACAGCGCAAAATTCAAAAGTGATTAAAACAGCTTAATGTTCGCTTATCAAAGTTTCGATCTGGCAACATTCCAAATAAGTTCATTGTCACTGTTATTATTTTTATACCAGATAAGTCGCTATCGACTCTTGATTCACGTTGTTGTTTCAATTATTTCAGTCAAACTTTTCGATGTTTTCATTGACATTGGGATGTAGATTTTAATTGTTTGCGCAGGAAACGATTTGGATTCAGATGGAATTCATTAATCGAATTACGAAATAGGTACTTAAGTTTGCTTTCGCTGATCTATATTATACTCTGTCTTATTAAAATGGGTTTTCTGAACTGCTGTTGTTGAATGCTTTCGTTTGTTTGTTTGCTTCATAAAGTGGTTTTCCATAAAGTCATTGATACTTCAGAGCTCAAGTTTTAAGACACAATAGAAAATGAATTGTTATGAGATCGCCGGTAGTTTTCCGATCCTCAAGGGGTCAATTGTGTAACAGATGTGGTTTCTGGCTTAAAAATAATTTTCAACTTACATGACTACGTATTTCACTAAAAACTATTGCTATAATCATATTTTTCTTTTTGATTATAGCTGTATATCAAACTAGCTAAAACATTTTTTTAATAGTGTGTAGAAACAATTATACACATAACTTATACGGCTACACTTTATACATATAAACGACAGTTTGGTCAGTTGGTGGAACAGTATTTTTTTAGAATTGACAGTTGCTTTCCACAAAACAAATCTCTTTAAATAGTACATAGTAGCTATAGATTACAGTTTTTCAGCTCATACACATTTTAAACGCGCAAATGTAATGGCTATCCGCCTCAGGGGCTTCAGCAACCATTTAGGTACAGTCGGAAGCACGTCAGTTTACCCATGTGAACTAGAAAAACAACTTTTATTGCGTAGGGAATAGAGGCGGTCTCAAGGTCAGAGTAAGGTAATAATGTGCGATCGAGTGTACTTTCGAACGCGCAAATTAATAGGAGCTTTATGGTGCAGAGGCATGATTCTCGCATCGTGTCAAGTTTATTTATTCTGTGGTTGTCCAAGAAGTTCATGGGCGACCCTCCTGCATGGAGACGTGCGGTGGCGAAAAAGCGCCAATCGCACGCGACTATCATAAGAAATCTTCATCCTTGGAACACCACCCTGCCTCGGCGCTGACATCTATAGTCTGATCGCTTATCTGAAATTTCGCCTGCGGAGTACAGGGGTGCGGAAGTAAACAAGAACAGGGATTTGATTTTAGTTTTATTCGACGGTCGTTAAAAGTGCGGTACTCGAGGCATGCTATAGTTCGACCGCTTATTTGAGCCGTCGTCCGCGGAGTACAGGGGGGGGGGGGGTAGACGAGAACAGGGGTACTAGACAATGCAAGCAGCGGCTGCTTGTGTATTTATTAGGTGGTTGAATTTTGATTCAAGTCCCCCAATTAATAAAAAGCCCCAAATCAAAACACAAATATATTTTTTATTTGTTCAAATTGGAGCTTTCATTCGATTTGCCCTTGTTTTTTGAACAATTACAGTCTTACAAAGTAATTTATGAAGAAATAAAGATAAAGCATAATTTAATCGTTACCAAAACATTACAGTGTTTTGACATTATTTGTTTTTAGGAATTATTTTAAAGTAAAAACACTTCAATAGTCGCGCACATTCCTGTCGGACTATAAAAGCAACTCTTCATAAATGTTTTAATAGAAGAGTTGATCAATCCGTATACAGCTACAAGTAGTCTACAACTATGTACTGCTACACACAGACTACCGTGGTGTCGTGAACGGCGTAATGACCTCCAAGAGATGGCCCTTCCATCTGACTAGACTCGTAGTTTATTACTCTAGAGAATGCAACTCGATGTAGTGCAACGTTCTTGTGGTCGTAAAGTTTTAATTTATAGGACCCACCGGATGACACAGTCGATTAATTTTTGTAAGTGAAATTTGATATAATTTTATAGGACTTCAGTTTCAGCTGGTTACTGTTAGGGTTCAAAATAACGAATCAAAAGTTCATAGAAAGTATTTCTCAAAAAGTTAAATGTCTATACAAAGTTGGACGAGTACGGAGAAAAATTGAATTTCATACTATTTACAAATACTAGTGGTTCCCCGCGACTTCGCCCGCAAGAGTTGGATTTTCCATATAAACTTTCATACGCCATTTTACCCCCTTAATATTTGTATATCGCAACAAAATGTAGCCTATGTCCTTTCCAGGGTCTGGAACTGTCTCCATACTAAATTTCATCTCAATCGGTTCAGTGGTTTAAGCGGCAAGAGATAACAGACAGACAGACACACTTTCACATTTATAATATTTATTATAATTATTATAATTTATTATAATTATACTAATAGTATATTAGTATTAGTATAGATATTTACCTTAAGAAGTAGTTCTTACACTTTGCAAGATTTGCAATTGACGAATAAAATCTTGTGAAAATCATTTGGAACCAGGGCAGGGGTGGTGAAGGATCTACTCGTACCTCTCTTGCCTGAGTGTGCGCGAGTGGACCTCCACTAGCGCAAGTCCGGATTAGCTAATCTGGACTTGTTCAACGCCTATTATCTGAGTTGAAAGCCCATTTGCGCAAGTCTGGATTAGCTTATCCGGCAGGTCCACATGCGCCAGCCTGGATTGGCTAATCCAGACTAGCGCAAGGCCTGTGATCTGAGTTGAAAAGCATCTGCGCAAGCCTGGATTAGCTAATCCGGACTGGCGGTAGGTAGGCCTTAGTGGTCTACCCCGGGCAACGACATCACAAACTGGAGTTGGTGATGTCCTTGCTGAACGATCCTATCAGCGGTAGGCTCCGTTATGTGCCGCCTGGTACCAGCCTCCCACCGGAGCTTGACGCCAAGCAGCTTACTATGTTCCGTCGGTGCCAGAACCTTCTGGGTAAGCTCGATCCACAGTCGACTCTGACTATGCCACGTCTGGTTTAGTCTAGAGTCAAGAGCAAATTTAAAACTATGTAGAAATGAGAGCGTTAAAGTTCTTAACAAAATTGAGAAGGATGGTTATTATGAAGGTAAAAGAGAGTAGCAAAACTGATTACTTATTATGATTTTAATCATACACCTTTTAGGGTAAATAATATATCTATTCTATTATTGCACTACAAATAATACTAGTATGCAGGGATAAAATCGCTTCTCTACAATAATGAAAAAACACTACTAATATAGCATTTTACATTCCCGAAAACTCATAAAAAATGTACTCAAAAACTTTTATACCCAGCCCAAATCGCGTCTGACCGCGAAGCTTTACAAAAAAGAGATATTGTAAAAGCAAACGATACACTTTATTTAACAGTTGAACATCACAAAAGCGGGTCCGTTACAGTTATTAAGCAATTAACAGTCTGACGAATACACTGCCAGGGAAATGGGCCCACCTATTATGATTTTGATATATTTCCCGGGCGTTTTAAAAGGGACAGTATAAACAGGTGCCCGCTCATTCTTTCACATCGCCCTTTTTAAGGCTCCCTTTTTCCGTCGTTTTGGCTTGTTTCATCTTATCCACCGCGTATCTTTTATCTTTAGTCACAAAAAGGCGGTCTGTATAATGTCTCATCCGTTTCTTGCTGATGGGGTTTGGAAGTGCAGTTACTTTTTTTAGGAACGCTTTTAATTTATGTTATCATATTTGTTTGAGAATAAATGTGTTGTGTATGAAGAATACATTAAGAACCAAAATTGAAGCTATTTATGATTATTTTAAAGTGGTTTTTTCATTGCAAATTAAATACTTATCATTCGGTATTATAGCTAGGTACCTATTGCAAGAAAAAAAGGCCCTGAAAGATAGAAACTCAAACTCAAAATTCATTTACTTTAGGACAGTAAATTTAAAAACCAATTAGGTATAATGACGTACGGCAATTATAAAAAAACCGGCCAAGTGCGAGTCGGTCTTGAGCATGAAGGGTTCCGTACCACTAACTTACAACATTAGACAGTATAAGCAAAAAAAAACTCTAAGTTTATACTGTTCTTTTGGAAAAAAGTATTTTATTTTATTTTATTTATAATTTCAAAAGTATTCATCACAGGATACCCGAAACAATTTTAAATAAGAGTTTTTGCGCCTGTTTCTAGGTCCAAGACTTTAGAAATTACAGGGAAGGAAATAACGCTATATCTCGCAAATGGTAAAGCTGATAAAAAAGTGTTGTATGGAAACCCTACCTTATTTTCATAGTCCTTTTCAACGTGGCCCCAACACAAGGGGGTGCATTCAAAAAAATAATTCATCCCCCCCTTTACATGTATGGTTAGGCACCCGTAAAAAGGGGTAGTTATATTTTTTTGTATTTTTAAAAATGAGATCTATATGTGAAGTATCCTCGAACCAAGTTACATGCAAATCAGTCCATAAACGTAGAAGATATTCTGCTGTGACAGACTAGGACGGACGGACTGAACGATCTTATAAGGGTTCCTTGTTGGACTACGGAACCCTAAAAACGGAATAATAAGTATACCTTATGTAATTTAGATAGTTACAACAATCGCTCCAATTAAAGGTATCTAGTTCTAAACTAATCGTAAGCCTTTGCTTTCGTGACTAAGATACTTCTTTATGTACCTTTTGATTTACCTATGATTGAAGTACAAATGCTCATTCTCATGACATTTGCCCCTTACATGATTTTTGAACCCGCAAGCGCTGACATTGAGGTCCGAAGTGCGGACCATTACACTATGATGATCCCAACCACGTACGTACGTACACACGGCCGCTTGTCGGACTACCCAACTTTGACCTCGAGACCGCCTCTATTCCCTACGGAATAAAAGCTGTATCCGTAGTTTACATGGATAACCTGACGTGCTGCTGACTGTACCTAAAAATGTATTTTGCGTAAAAAAATTGTTTCGACTGGTCCCATATACGTAAAGGTCCTATCAAAATCAAAATTGTCCACTAAACGTAATGTCTCACAATGCTTAATTAGTAAACCTATTTTTCATGATGCTATGTTTGTTCAAAATTGCTTACTACGTCAATTATTTAGTCTATAACAGTACAAAGAGTTATTTTGTGAATTACACCACTTTACAAAGATCCCGTGAGTTAATATTGAATGCAGACGCCCCACTTGAATCGCGTGTAAGCTGGCATTTTAGTAGTGAAATGAAATTGTTAGAGGTGCAAATGTAACGAGAAAATGGCGTGATTTATAACAAAACTATAAATCAAATTGGGTAAAAATTACTGGAATTTCACATGTCATCCTTTCTAAGATAAGCACACAATTTGTAAGAAACATTTTCATATGGCTTCGTAACCAATCTTCACATTGTGAAATTCGTAAAAGACTTGTTTGCTAGCCCAAAGGAAAGAGTTAAATAAATAATATTCTGATTTGCCGGTTTTTTTCCTTCAAGGAATAAATGTTTAATTTGCAGAATTCAATTAAAACCAGGTCTGACAACCCTAGACGGTATGTCTGACGCAAGATAGTCAAAAGTCGATGTCAACCCCATCTAACGTGGGAAAAGTAAGGAAGACTAAGATATTCTCAATCTGGAATTCATTTTTATTCTTAAAGTTATAAGCATATGCAAGTTAAAGCAAGATGTTCGATTCACATCTCAGGATTTTTTCAAGTGCAACGGCAAATTTTAAGTGCAATGGTAATGTTACTCAAAAAAATAGACCAGGTTTAAACTAGGTCTAAATATAAACCGTCAACAGAGGAACTAATGACACATTCGTGACATAATCTAATAGAGAAATGCTTTTCTAATTGGCTAGCTAATCTAATACCTTAGTCCTGGCTTAAACTTGGTTGAGTTTTTGTAATAACAGGATAAATGTTTTTGTTGTACCGCTCAGATATAATATATCTGTCATATTATGACCGAATTGGACAGTACTGGGCCCCTAGACAAGACACTTTAGTTATCAGGGTCACGGAAGTCGCTCTACTGTAATCACCTCATCTGCCATATCATGGCCCAAAGTAGACCCTGAACCCTCTCGTACGATTGCACAACGGGGTGACGCTAGTGCATGCTAACAGCGGTCCTTCGTCGTCCCGATAAGCGGACTGAGGAACTCAGGGCACCAGGTATGCGTAACGCATTTCCTCCGCGAAAAAAAAAGGATGATCATGACTCCAATGTACTTATCGCTTATTATACTCCCTAAAAGGATATAAAACCTTATAAGTACACCTGCGAAGTAACGCCATGATCAATTTTCAGTAGCATTTCATTGATTCAATGTGAATGTGGTTTCGGAAATTACTGTTGGTGGATGAGGGTAATCAAGTGTCGGATTTGTCTTTTATTACAGTCTGACTTAGATAAGTAAGCCTTTTACCCGACTCCATTAAAGCAAAAAAAGATCATTTGATACTGCCTAATTAAACATGGAAGACGGTCAATGAATTATTGTGTGCGAAATTCATTTCGTAAAAACTTGCAAAAAAATTGCTAAAAAAAAACCAATAATTTAAGGGATTCCAAGTCATAGTTCTAATGGTAGGGAATAATGGTTTTATAGCTAAGCATATCCCGATGGAAGAGCACTCTAAAATTATTCTTATATTTCTCAACGATGCGTCACGTTTTTTAATTCCAAATTGACAACAGTGTGCTATCATAGATTTAGACCTTAATTTTCTCAATAGTCAAAATATTTTACAGCACAACTGGACACTTATTACACCACCACCGATTTGTAGCATCTTAACTAGGATTCTATTTAGAATCTTAACAGAACGCTGTATAATCATTACTATTCAACGTATAAATTTTTATCTAACAATTTAAAAAAATCGGCTCATTTTATTAGAGTATGCATCTTTATATTCTACCCATTAGATAGGTATCCACTGCTCATGAAAATACTGACCCGCCAAGCACCTAAATATACAGCTTTCAAAATACAATAGTTATAGATTTCAGGATAGCAATTGTAGCTTTCAAACTGACGTCTGGTAAACAATCTAGAAAATCAACTTTTAAAATAATGAGTAATACCAATTTTTGTGTGACTTTGAAATAGCAATTGTATTCACGATAGCTTTCAAATAAGGCGGTAAACCTGCGGTTTTGCTTTGTGACATTTTCCAAATACTGAGTGGTCAAATTAGTTTTCCATGAGAGTGTCTGCCTATAATAATAAATATTGTAGAGGTATATTGGAACCCCGTGTCTGTTCGGTAATGTGGCACTATAAAATATCACGCAAGATTGGCAAGAATGAAAATACTTTTTGGAGATCTATGTTTCTAATGGCGGGTTACTGGATTTCATAGTCATTACCAATTGAAATATCATTATGTTTCGTATGATTCTATTCAGTCCATTCATTCAAGCAAACTGCTTAACCGGTCACACCATAGACTTATTGTAACCTCAAATATTAATTGGTTGCAAGAAATTTATTGCAGTTAATTTATCTGATATTTTAGTCACCCAACCAAGTTAGTACTTACTTGCAGACAGCTGTAAATCCTCAAAGCGTGCACTAACAAAACATTTTTCCTTGGTACTCCAAATTTAAACCTTCCATAAGATTTAACACCGTAACTCTTTGTCGCACGTTAATTAACAAATTGTATTACCGGGATCACGAGCACAGAAGTTACACTCAAGTTCGATGTTGGGGAACGCGAGATATCGGCGAACGTGTATTTCGGAGCGTGCAACTCCGGCAGCTGCGCTCCGGCGACTGAATCAGAATGAATCCTGAATCGCCTGAATCTCGCCAAACTGCGCAGGGCGGCTACCACGTAACGATAAACGTAAACAAAAGCTGATTTATCGTTATGGAAGTGTAATCTAATGGCATTACGTTTAATTCCGTGGTTTTTAGCTTTAAGCGACGGATTGGGTGGTAATCTTGAAAGGGCTTGGTTAAATGGTGTACTTAGAAAATTGTGGTATAGAGAACATCGAAATCATGTCATCTCTGGTAAATACGGAAAATTCATTTTTGTTTAACATCTCGAAACACCAATAGATAGATACTTTTTATTGCACACCACACAGCATCAAATCAGCAAATGTCCCAGCAAATTATAAATATTCATAGAGAATCGTACAATTTAGACCGCCTTGTTGCTAATAGCAATTTCGATTTCAAAACAAAAATGTCGGCAGCTCACAAATGTCTGCACAGATACATTCGAAAAATCGATGCAAAAAAATGTGGCATTGACACTGGCATTCTTTTTATCTAATAATCATTGAGTCCACAAATTGCAGTTTTATATTAACCGTTAATCTTCTCGTACTCTGCTATAAATAGTCGTGTATTAAATTAAATTCTTAGATGAGATTAAGACGCCGGCACTCGCGAATTATCTAGCGTCGCGTGGTGCGGGCGCGGTCGATCGCGCGACAATGCCTCTGGCGTGATTAATTTAAATGACTATCCCGAATGCTCCATCTACATAATCCGGCAGACGTGTGATCGCTGAGTGTTTTTGAGAAATTTTGTAGACGTACGTTACGCAAAAATATTGCTTTTGCGAGATTGCGCTTACTCGATAGCTTGGTTGTGGGAGATAAACGAAAAGCAAAGTAAGAGCTCGTTCACACGAGGACGATTCGTGATTTTGGACGATTCGTCTTTTTTCAGATTCGGTATTTTTTTGACGGCGGCAATGCTTTTTGAATGCCCATGTTCACACGGATCACGAATGGTGAAAAATGACGATACGTCTTAAATCTAGTATTAGATTTTTGACCAAATTCACTTAGGATATTCTGACGAATCGTGAAAAAACACGATTCCGTATGCAATGTGAACGTCCATCCGTCATGACGTATCCTGTATTTTGACGAATCTTCAATGACGGATCCCATGTGAATGAGCCCTATGTGGGTGCGACTAATCTTAGATTTTTGATAACGCAAAAGCATAACGGAAAAACCAGCTTGGGTTCAAGCAGATTTGCAATACACAGCTGTAATGATTAGCTCACAAGAGTAGCAGCAAATACTTCCTTATATTGTTATAACTTCCTATTTTAAATATCTCCGTAACTTTGTATTCTTTTTTAATTAAGTGTACTAATACGTATTCCATATTTTATTCTACAGCCAATTGCAAAGCTTTTTGATTGAATACAAATTATAACTTTTTATTTATTTTTGTAACAGAGCTGCCATATCAAAACTCACGCGAGAACGTGAAAAACTAACGCCCCACTTCTTTTCCGTTAAGAAAATAAATAACTTAAATTCCTGACAGTTGAAGTATGCAAGAAACATAAGTTTTGTTAATTAAATGCATAAAATGCAAAATAACGCAAGATTGCTTGCATACAAATGCAACAAAAGCGCGCAGCGTACGAGTATTTTTTCATTGGACATTTATGAAAAAAAGGGAATATTTTACATTTTTGCAAGGAAATGTGTCGACGCCATTACCATGCTTTAACAGTTATTGTAATGGACAGCTGCATTGGGTGTGAAACATATGATTGCTCTGAAATAGCAACACATGAACCTAAAGTGTCAATCTACTCTACCAAAAAATTTCCAATTAAAAAGTTTCATCCCTCTAATAGCTCGTAGGGAAAATTCCTTTAGCGAATTTTGATCAACAAACATTTTACGTCCACGGCCACTCACACCCACACTATACACCTACACATAGGTACAGTCGGCAGCACGTCAGGTTACTCATGTAAACTACGAAAAAAGCTTTTATTACGTAGGGAATAGAGGCGGTCTCAAGGGCAAAGTAGGGTTGTCTGGCGTGCGGCCGTCTGTACCTGTAGATACCCTTTAACTGCTGTAAATCAATTTTCCCTCGCTTTGCTGTGCACCTGGGTGTGCACGGTTCGGTTAATACCCCTCGTTCTGAAATCGACATAACAATCATACAAGCAAATGACAATCTGAATGATCCTTCATTGAAAAAATTAATAAATGTCACATCATAAACTAATTTTAGGGTTAAACTAAAGAAACAAAATTTCAAGGGAAGAATAAAATAATAAAGTAGATAAAATGACAAAAATTTAAACTACGAAATAAACAGGTTCGTCCTAACAATCCTACCTGGATTGTTAAGACGAACCTGTTTCTAGTAATAAGGTTATAAAATTTCGCGTTGCATACAAGAAGTATAACAATAAGTCGTATAATATAATATAATTAACAATTCTATAACCTAAGTACCTAAGTATTGTTTAACTATGACGCTTAATTACGTATAAGCTCTGTAGTACAGTGATCATCAACAGTCGATGATCATTACATCACATTTAGATTTTCAAAATCACTAATAACAGTATCATACATAAATCTGAATAAAAAATATTTTCCTTTAATTTAAACTTTATTAAAGTTCAAATTAATGAAATGTCATCGACTTTTGATGCTAACTGTACGAACAGCTTAAAAACTACTACGATTTTAAACTTCATGTTCATCCTATGAGATCAGTTTATAAATAAACTCGTTTGATCTAGCGATGGACGATTATTACTAAATTAATCGAATTATTCGAATGGTCCCTGTTATCGAATGTATTCGATAAGCAACCGCAGTCATTCGATTATCCTTCGATTATGCGGCGAGCAATTACCGGAGCGCGCAGTGCGCAGGCCGTACTACTAACGAATGAATCGTCATTCGTCGCGTCGATTAATAATTCGTTCGCTGCCTGTCCTGTCGCGGCAATTCAATCGAATGCATCGAAGGGCTGAGTATAGATTATGATTCGATTGTCGATTATTATACGATTATTTTTTTCCGAATTACTAAATCGACATCCGATAGTTCGAATGGTCGATTGTCGATTCATTCGATTTTTTTTCGAACAATCGCCCATCACTAGTTTGATCAATCTTAAGATATTCAACTAAAAAAGTTTTTTTCAATGATTCAGACCTTATAACTCGTCAAAGTATTTTAATACGACTTGAATACCAAAAGGAATCGAGTTAGCTTATGTTATCCAATATTTCCCATCTGAATGAACTACCATATACCGAGCAGCATAGGCTTGTAACGAGATTAGACAGGCCAGACATTCGGTCTGCCCTGTCTAATCGGGTCTATGGAGGTCCATTGACAGCCCGTACCTACGAATAGGTGACATAGGACGAAGAAAACCGTTTGTTTATTAGAAATTATGTAGAACATGTGAAAGTTATGAGACATGTTACCTCTCCTTTTTTTGGTTGGAACTACATGTTAAAAAAATCAAATCATATCAGAATATTACAAGATAATTAAAGGGATGGTGATGATTTCAAAGTTAGGCGTTTATAAAAAGCTGTGTGGACCAGAAGAAAAATAACCCCCTTGATATTTAATAGTGATCATTTATGAAAATAAGATTTTAAATATTTAGGCATTTAAGACAATATTTCACTTACGTGCGAACTACTTATTTAAAAAAGTGCAAATAAGTAGTTCGTTGCAACAAAATTGCACTGAATGCAAGCCTTTTAAGTGTAAGGATGACGGTGCCGCAGACTACTTATATAGGTAACATGTATCAATACTCTGAATTGGCACTGACTTTTTTCAAAGTTTCTTTCACTTCGCGTTAGCAAAAGTTTTTTACTGATATTTTATTTTACAATTTTCAGTGATAGGTACACTAATTGCCAATACGTCCTAACAAGGTACTTTTAAACAGTACTAACAAAACTGTAGTGGAAGTATCCACCAACTCCTAAGCGTTACGGGTCATCATCATCAGGGCTGCGCCATAATACTATGACTTCCAGATGTGAACGCCCGAATACTAAACGATGCTGTAGCAAAAACGGTATAGGTGAGTAGAAAATCTGAAAAGTTTTATCGATTTTTACATGATTTCTTACCAGATCCTTAAACCAGATTACTTGGTGAGCACCTCAGAAGTACGCTTTTTCTATTAAAAAAGGAATTTTGGAAATCAGTCTACAAATCGCCGGTAAATCGGTGAACATTCATAAAAATCATACGCAGTAAAACATAGAAACCCCTCCTTTTTGAAGTCTATTAAAAATGGAAATCGATACATGAGCACTGCACGTCCTATGTCTGAAATGATATTACATTATCATGATCATTGTTTCATCTGCAGATGCAGGATCACCAACAACTCCCACTTTTAAAAGACAAATAAAAATGGAAATTAATGTATGAAAAAGCAGCGTACGTTCTGTGTCTGAAATGGCACCTCATTGCGGATGAAATGATGATCATGAATGTGGTGAGGTAGAGGTGCTTGTGGCGCAGTGGCGGCAGCGCTTAAGTAGTAATACCAAAAGTTATGCAACCCACGGTGCGGTCGTGATTGGATGGGTGACCATTCCGACCATTTAAGTGACGTCCATGACAAGCATCTCCGTGCTTCGGGAAGCACGTAAACGTCTCGGCCAATATCTGTTGATATTAGTCTTTAAGCCAAGTCAAAGGCCCTAGAGCGGCTTGATAACATCTGACAGTAAGGTTTGTCACTTGCCTGACACCCCTCCACCAATCCGCACTGAGCCCGCGTGTCGGAGTATGGCTCGTACCTCCTCATAGTTCAGGTAGAGGCCTTTTCCCTGCATTGGGATCTATATAGGCTGACTTTGATATGTGGTGACAGCTGCAGGTAACAGTTTTACCCACTTGCCTGCATATTAAGCTTGCGGTGGCATGTTAGTGTGTTGGTTGGCTTACGTCAACGATCTGTGGTAGAAAAGCGGTGAAATTCAATGACCCTTACCTACAACGTGACGTCACGGGCCATCGAGCTAACTCGGTCGTCCGTCATTCATAGAGTACAATATAGTTGAATTAGGTTAAGTCTACCTGCAATGATAGTGTGATGTAAGGTAATAAATAAATAAAAAATAGTATCGATTTCAACCTAATGCGATTTCTTTGCAACAATGGATCCGATTTCTTGTCAAAGCAAATCTTTTCAACCTGTATCAAATGTCAAAAATAACAAAATGAGACTATTCAAGATCTGGCTGTATGGCTATGTACCATTGCCTTTCCCCTGGTGGATAAATATTACTACTACTACTGTCAAAAATAACTCCTGTCTTCTATTTTTGTATTTCATTTTTATAAAAGTTTCGTTGCACTAACAGGACCCACGCCGTGTGCTAAAATACTCCTAAAGTCAAAATGTATAAGTACTGTTACGGACACCCAATCAGTTACTTTATGTTTATATTTGAATGTTGTAATTTAGTATAAGATATTTTTGGATTCAATAAAGTTTTAATTTCTCATAGGGCTTAGCATAAGAAACAATGTAAATTAGCTTAGGGCTTGTATTATTTAATAAAGATAGCAAACCGGTTATCTATAGGTGATTCCCACTTGCAAAAGTTAGGCAGGTAGGAACTAATAATAAAATATAAAGTAGGTAGTTTGGTACAGGGGCAAAGGAGACCCTATCTGGTCGTCCCACTCAGGCAGTGTGGGACCGGTAAGACCAATAGTCTGTCCCTGTCCCCCATCTCGCACATTCCGAGGGTAGGTAGGAAAACCCGCAGAGGTAGAATGTTGCGAGTGGGAATTGTTAGGCTATCGGTAGGTAGTATGAAATATTGTAGAAAGAGATAGGAGATACGCATCGGTTGCCTCCCTCAGTATTTCGATGTTTTGAGGGTGGCTGTTGAACGCGTTGGAAAGAGTAAAGTAGGTGCTATCTTTATCCTTTCGCCGGTAAGCACTAGGGTGCTTTAGTCACTAAGTAAGACCTATGTAATTAGTATAAGTATAGGGCCGTGAGCGCCGGATTTTTGTTAGCTGCTCTCACGGTCATCGGTCTCCAATAAAAGAAGAAAGAAACAAGAAGCGTTTTATTTGAAGAACTGTAGTCCATAACATCGAGGGAACGATCGTCTATATATTGGCTCGAGTGCGTAGCTAATAAGTACGTTTGCTACTAATATTTGTTTCTGTATTAATAAACAGAATTAGTTAAATATCCAGAATACAGTAGTAAAATCAATTAAATAATAATATCACTCGTCACTTTAAATAAAATTATTTCAATTAATTAAATTAAAAAAAGCTTATATTTTAATTTGGGAATTGATTATGTCACCTAGGTATATTATGTTTTACCTTAACCATAAAAATATTTTGAAATTTAAAGGAAGTTATAAAGTATAAATTATAATTTTTAACATTAATCAAAAATTATTACGTCAAATTAAACAGTGTTTTTACAAGGCTGCTAAGAACAAAATGTATTGTATGTCAACATATAATTTGAAAGTTTCATTCTTCTTTGTTGTAGTTTCAGCTCAGATCAAGTGGACTCGACTCGTATGAACTAAAAACTTTGTCGTAGAACAATCTGACTATAAATAATGTGTCTAAGCTGGACCAGTCCGGACTTGCAACTACTTACTGAAAGTTCCATTTATATTTGTTCATACTGGTAAAGATTGAAACCTAAGATCCATACTAATATTATAAATGCGACAGTGTGTCTGTCTGTTACCTCTTGACGCTTAAACCACTGAACCGATTGAGATAAAATTTGGTATGGAGACAGTTCGAGACCCAGAAAAGGACATAAGCTACATTTTGTCGTGATATAAAAACATTAAGGGGGTGAAATGGGGGATGAAAGTTTATATGGGAAATCCAACTCTTGCGGGCGAAGTGGCGGGGAACCACTAGTTGTATAATATTTTTAAACATTAACCGCCTTACTTATGAGAATAACAAAAATGGTCAACTATGAAACGGCTAGTTTGAATAGGCGAAAAACATTTCGCCTATCTGTCATTAGTTCTAATTAAAACAAACAAAAACGTACTAAAAATAGCAAATATTTGTGTAGCTAGGTGTACTTTCAGCTGATTTTAGCATAAAAATATATTTTAAGATTTTTTCGGTTTTAGTGCATTAAAGAATATTCAGTTTCGCAACAGGCTGCAACATAGTTTTGCTTCCATTGTTTTTCATCGACCATCGTTCAGTTTAAAAATCCAGCCACATAAGTAATAGTTTTGATTTCAAAAGTTTACTAACTTTCCAACTAACCAATTGAAATTCTAAACCTGATATCGTCATGCTCTGACATGAACGCCTAACCTAATAATTTCCCCAATAGTTAGTTATGTGCTCCCAAACTGTCATCGGCTCGTATGTAGAGCCCAGACAAACGTGTCGCTTGGAAATTAAACCAAAGTCACTATTACTAACTGTGATAGCAATAGTTTTAGTTAAGGGGGTGCAGCGCGAAGCAAATCGAGTAAGTCTAAACGATCTTCAAACAGAATCGAACTTATTAATATTAGTAATTATTTTCATTTGATTTAAAGTTTTAGACATGATGATTTAATTAGAACAATAGTTTTAGTCTGCGCAATGCGCAAAACCATCAGACATTTGTGTTAAAAACTGAAAAGTGTTTATATTTTCTTATTTATATTTTATTCGTGTATATTAAAAAGATAGGGACCTGCGGAATATTAATACAATCATTTTCATGTACAAATTATTGTTTCATGCGTAAAAATCACCAATTTTTCGAAAAAAATGGTCTTAGATGTCATGAGCTACAACAAGTCATGTTTATTATATCATAAAGAATTAGTTTCAAATTTCAACAAGACCCTGGTCTTGTATTATCAATGCACTAGGTCCTGACCTAGTGCATTGATAAGGCTAACGTAAATAAGTTGTTTTAATGTATTTAACTAATTCAGCTCATCGTACAAGTGATTAAGAAATACGTTAATTTTCTTAATTTCGTGTAGCACCTCCTTAATAATCTTTCCCATTAGCTTGAAAAGTAATATAGAAAAAAATTAAATACAAATTTGCAAAGGAATGATACCGCGAGTCAACTCGGCATAACGCCATCTATCATTGTTTCGAGACAACCGTCTTGGTGTTTCGGAATATTATATAATCGGTTTTGGTTCGCACTGACTATAAAACTAGAGGTTGCGGGTTGTAATCGTGCAAGAGGCCAATGTTTGTGTTATGAGCACGAGTGTTTGTAACCTACCTAATTCATGGATGTAAAGTTAAACACGTTCAAAAGTATGCCTATCCGTTATCCGAGTTATCGTAGCACAAGCTCACGCTTAGTTTGGGGCTAGTTATTTGGTGTTTTTGTTGGAACAATTTGTTTATTTACTCACGAAACTATACTTATATTCATCCAATAAAGAAAGTACCCCTATATAGAAACGTACAATTTATTGCACACCAACAAGAAGTAACAAAGCAATTTAAGCAGAAATTTTTTTTGTAGGTAATGGCTTTTTAAAAAGGCCAAGTCTTGATCTTCATCTTAGCCCGAGAGCAAAGATATTAAGGTCAACGATAGAGCGAGCTTTCCCAGGGGAAGCCTATACGCACCTTAAAGAGTTTCGGGTTATACGCACTCGGAAAAACAGACACAGGGAGGGCATTCCACTCTTTGGCTGTGTGCATAAAGATGATGATGAAAAGCGCTTGTTACGAGAGGTACAATTTGCAAAGAGCGACAAAGTCAGTCTCTGAGATCAAGATTCTCATTCACAGGAACTTTATTAGGCTATGGAGATTAGCATTTAAGTCAGACTATTCAAAAGTTGTTATTACGACCTTTTTCGATTGGAGAGCGGGAAATTAATATCACTCATTTAGTCGGGCGGCACACGTTTAAAATTCAGCCCTGTTTGAGTTTTTAATTAAGTAAGTTAATCAATTATACGGCTTCGTTTCACAGTTTAAACGTAAGTCATGGAAACGATTAACCATATTCGGGGCACTCTGAAAATTTAAATGGCATGAGCGGGAAAATTGGGAGGTATACTAAGAAAGAGTTATATTTTCCAGACATGTGAGATACGCAATGCTGTTCTTAGAAACTAAATAAAATATTAAAAATCCATTGAGCGATTCAAGATTATATGCTAGACATAGGATTTCGTACCCGAAGACGCTATTACTAAACCCTGATTGTCTGTTTGTATGTCCATCTATCTGCCAGCGGGTCATAGTCTCAGAGAACTGCTTTTCCACAGATTGAGTATTTCTAAAACTAAAGCTGGACCGCCAAGATGGACATACAACCTTATAAAGCATAAATGTCCCAGCCCAGGATCGCGGGTGCAGGCCGTTTAGTAGAAGACGTCGTGCGGCTTATAATATAATAGTAAATTTTAGTAATTTTACGATAGTACTACGATGGTTCACTTGTGGATCGTTCACTGTAAGCAGTGAATCTTGTACGATGGTACGGACTTTTCATATGTGCGAGTCTATTTCGGGCTTGGTCGGTTATCTGAACTGAAATTGCAATCAATCAAGCAAAATATTACTTTTAGTACATTTACAGCTAAAACAAGTGTCAAAAATGAATACCCGGCAATAAATCAAAGTCGCATACGTTGGTGAGACATCAATCGTGAAGAAATCAGCTCTTTACGTACCTACAGTCGCGGTAAACCAGGCGATTTAGTATTGTTGAAAAATCGCCCATAACACAAGCTGCATAAGACACCGCAGTGCTAAGCTTGATGCGCTGTCTTCGGGCCAGAGCAGAGTCCATCGGATAAGCAGGGGTCTGCGGCTGACCGAGTGGAAACTGATAAAGTAGGTATATCAACTTTGATTCAACCTCGTGTTTTACGACTGGAAATATTTCTAACTGATTCGAATATCTCATAAGATTTTACGATGACTTTATCTGTAAATCTGTTAGTTGTTGTTTTGTAATTCACGAATGCTGTGTACGCCTATGAAAGGTTTACATATAAGATGTAAAACACTGACAATTTTATAAGTTAATTGTGTGTGTATATTATTATTATTATTTAGGCAAACAGGCAGTTGAAACAACTGATACAGTCTGCATCTCGCTATCATAGCTTAGTCTTTCTTTCCTGTATATGTTTGTCAAGTCTGTTTTTAAATTGGTTCGTGGTATTCGCTGATACCACTTCTGCTGGCAATTTGTTCCATGCCTCGTTTACTCTGTTGCTGAAGAAGTGAATATGTAAACTATTGGTGCGCCTGTTTAAATAAATAAATAAAATAAATTAAAAAATTGCCCTACTTTTGACGCGGTCGAGTAAATAATTGATTTATTGGTAACAATGAAAAGGGTTAACAGTGTCACGGCAATTAGTCTAAAATTTAGGTACGTACCTTCAAGAACTTAAAACAATGAAGAATAGGAGTTTTTACTTGTCGACAGATAGGTACTTAATTTAAATGTAACTTTTTTTTTAAATTGTTTCAACAAACACACCAATTACCTAGCCCCAAACTAAGCGTGAGCTTGTGCTATGGGGACTAGGATAACGGATAGACATACTTTTATACATTTATAAACATCCATGACTTAGGTACAAATGCTCCTGCTCATCACACAAACATTTGCACCTTGCGGGATTCGAACCCGCAACCGCCTGGCTTAGAAGTCCGTGGCGCGAACCACTACACTAAGACGGTCGTCCTATAGCTTTTAATATCCTGTAGCTTTTAATGTAGCAAACAATTTCGATATGTTTTCATTACACTTGACTTTCAGATTATTCTTCTCTACTCGTTATAGGTAAATGTTTTGTAGTATAAGCAGTTAAATGGTAGAAGCTTATTTATTACTATAAAAAATACATATCAATTAACAAAATTGTAGGCGGCCTTATCTCACAAACAAATCCTTCCTTTTGATGCTGTTGGGTGATAAACAAAGTGACAATGTACTTAAATACAATGACTAAACTTTGTAAATCTATAATAAAAAAAACTATAAGGCCTACTTGCGCACGTCCGGATTAGCTAATCCGGACATTTTCAAGGCCTTATCTGAGTTGTAAGCCCACTTGCACAAGTCTGGATTAGCTGACTTAGGTACACTACCGCCAGTCCGAATTAGTTAATCCGGACAGGCGCAAGTGGATTTTCAACTCTGATAATAGGCCCCAAACATATCCAGATTAGTTAATCCGAACGTGCGCTAGTGGGCCCTATCTGCATAAATCGATCGTACTCGTAATACATAGAATTTTTCATCAAAACTCATAATCGTAAGCCTACGCACCTCTAAAGCCTAAATGAAAGTATCGGTGCCCAATTATTCCCCTTTTCATCCTGCTTCGAGGTATTCATGAAATTGAAAGAGTTCTTAATGAAAAGCCTCGATACTGTATACTTTTGAAAAATCACATGTCATATTTTCCATCGCGTGCATAATACACAGTGGGGACATAGGCGATATCGTTACCTATCTAATTAATATTTTTCCATAAATTTTATGGCCTACAAATCCATAGAAATTGTTGTTTTTTAAATAACTAAAATGGCAGCCATTTCAATACATGGGTGGCTCACAAATTTTATAAATAAAGAGACATTGAAACAGAAATTAACAAAACTTTTATACAATATTTTTGTTTTAATTTCCTGGACAAAAAATAAATTAAAATTTCGCCCAAACTTAATCACTTTCTCTCAAATGGTGTGGACGTTTAATAAAAATTTAGAATATACTTTACACAAAGTGACATTGTCTATGTTGTTTTAAAAATAGACACTTAGTTATTGTAATAAAATCGGACTACTCTGTAAAACGTTACGCATGGTTAACATAAAAAATACGCGTCGACTTTAGAGCCTCGTCCGTTTTAGAAGTTGGTTAGTTATTTTTTATCATTTCATTTCTATAAAACACAAATATTCTTCCCGAAAATACAGAAACGGCATGTTTGAGCTAGCAGACAGAAATAAATAACGTTATTTGCGGAGATGTCTAAGCATTGCGTAACTTTTAAATTGCATACGCAGAAACGGAAGGCACGCGCAAAATGCACTGCGGTAGTTAGCTTGTAAATAACTTATTTACTCACAAACGCAACAGTTTTTTATTCAGGCTAGATAAAAGTAGAGATGGAAGTAATTATTATCATTTATACTTCTACAAAGTGTAAGAAAAAGGTAAATAATAATTATCTAGCTAAAATCAAACTTAACAGGCGAGATTTCACGTAATTACCTCACTGCTTTATAAAATTGATTACTAGGTCAAATTTAACTTAAACTTATTGAAATTCCCACTAGACACATGGTCATCCTACATGAATTATTGAAGTATATGTAATACTCGTACTTAAGGCAAGGACATCGCTTTGGCGGTAAAATTTGACAGATCTTATCATTAAGGAACTTTTAATGATCTTATTTATTGTAAATTGGCATTGCTATCATAGGTATAATTCGGAGGTTGTAAAAGCTCGCAGATACAAATTATTAAGGGGACTAGGAATTTAGGACAAGCTTAATTTAAAAAATATAGAAAAAAGTTTGGTCCATGTAATTACGACTGTCCCCTACTCTAAGGTTGTCTTGAAGAAATTGCTTTTTTACGTGTATAACAATTTATGTATTTTTTTTACTATGTGTAGTGTTTAACAAACAATAACTCTTTATTATCTATCTACGACTTCAATTAATTGTCACATTGATCACCGATTAAAAATTATCTTGTATTTATGATCTAGCCGCTAGATCATAAAAAGTCGCTAGGTTAGTGTTTTACCTTTTCTCTGTCTCTGTTGACAGTATTGTTTTAACCTACCTTTTTAGAGAAAAAAGTAGTCCGTAGTGTTCATCTGTAAAAGGAATGGCAAAAAACATTCAAAATCAGTTAGGATTCTCTCTCTTGCCTTGCGACTTCCAGAAAATATGACCAAGATATTGTAGGTTTTTCTCTGTGTATTTTCCATTATTTTCTTATTAATATTTCAAAGTTCAAACGTCTTATTTTGTACGTTCTACCGTACGGCCTCACTAATTAGCCGTGGGAATATTAGTAACAAATTAAAAGTCGTTTTCACTACGCGCACGAAAATAGGTTCCTATATTGGGCAAAGACAGTGATAAATGGAGTGACACGTTGAGAAATTAATAGTATCGCAATTACTAAGTCTGCACAAAACGTGATTTTGAAATATTTTGTCAATTCATACTAATATTATAAATGTGAAAGTGTGTCTGTCTGTCTGTCTGTTACCTCTTGACGCTTAAACCACTGAACCGATTAAGATGAAATATGGTATGGAGACAGTTCGAGACCCTGGAAAGGACATAGGCTAGATTTTGTTGTGATATAAAAACATTAAGGGGGTGAAATGGGGGATGAAAGTTTATATGGAAAATTCAACTCTTGCGGGCAAAGTCGCGGGGAACCACTAGTTCTAAATAAATAACAAATTGAATGCGCTGCTGATATGAAACAAGTATAAAACATTTGATACAATAATAGTGGGGAAAACTAGCGATGCCACGATGATTCGGGTGTCGATAGATGAATATAAAAATAATCAGAATTAATACTGGAATTGTTTGAAAGTATTTCTTTTTTAGGAAATGGTATTGTTAAAATCGATACATTATGAAGCAAATTGATAGTAATTATTTCGAATTTATACCAAGGATTTTTTTTCTTAGTTGCCCTATCCTTGTTACAATTGCATGCATAGGTAAATGTATTTATTTTAATTAAATAAATATTAGACAGTACATAATTGAGTTTACGTTAGTAGTAATACAAGTAAAACTTTTTTGAAAAGTCCATCGTAATAGTATCGATACTATACGAGTATACACAGTACAGCAGTGCAACACTAGCGCAAAAATTTTAGAGGCTCGTAAAATATTCGCGGTTTTTATTTCCCTTCTAGTTAAATTTTGAATATTGAATGGTCGTTTGAAACCGGCACGAATTTTTTATATTATGAAACTTTAAAATTCGAATTCACACAAATATGGACACGGTATGTTACAGACAACTTTTGCTTATAGACGCTCCATTTCTATTACACTCGTAAAAACGCCAGTTTGTACCTTTCTAGTTCTGTTTAGGGTTCCGTACCCAAAGGTTCAAAATGGGACCCTATTACTAACGCTAGTCCGTGTGTCTGATTGTCTGTCTGTCTGTCACCAGGCTGTATCCCATGAACCGTGACAGCTAGACAGTTAAAGTGTTCACAAATGATGTATTTCTCAATCGTTGCTGCCGCTATATTAACAAATACTAAAAACAGAATTAAATAGATATTTAAGATGGTTTTTCATACAACAAACGTAAAGTTTTGCTGTTTTTTTGTGTCGAATGTTGTACAGATAATGGTACGGGACCCTTCGTGCACTAGTCCACACTCGCACTTGGACTGTTTTTAGGGTTCCGTTCTCAATAGTAAAAACGAAAACTTTGAAGGATCACTTTGTTTTCCGTTTGTCTGTCAAGATCCTTTTTCTAAGGAATGCGTGGAGATATCCTTTCTTACTATCGCATTTGCGTGTAAATATCACTGTCTTTTGACTAGGTACTTTACTTTTTAGTGCCACCTGATGTTACTCCTAACTTCAGTCTTCATACCAATCAGTGCTGTTCGACTTCACAAGCTATTCCAATACATAGACGGCTTCAAATCGAACTACAACCTCCGTGGATACTTACACGTTGGTACCGACTACGCAGTCTTCCTAAGAATCCCGAATCCTCATGACAAGTACCTTATATACGAACTGTATGAAGGGAGAGACATCCTAGAAAATGGAAAGTACAGTCCCAGACTTCTAGCCATATCGAAAATACCAGTGGAATATTTAAGAGACCAGCTTAAAACATACAGGAGTGAAATTTACAAGTCCAAATACGTCGACCATAATATTGTGCCGGGTACTCAAGTGAAGACAGTCAGGGAATGGCAAATCGAAAAAGCATTAAATTATGCCGTAGAGGGCAGAACTTTTGAAAATAAAGCACCTATTCTTAGAACCATTTTGTAATCAACAGAGATATCGCGTTTCAAAGGGAATCTATCGAAAATAACACTCATTAGGTAGGTCTAGTTCTTTAATATAAATTCATTTTGGAATTCATTTTGTTTTGTTTTTAAACAAATAAGATTATTTTGATTATTGAGTTCAGGAAGTACTAAAACTTCAATAAAGTTAGTAAAAATAAACATGAGTTAGTTATAACTGTATAGCTCTATTTTTCATTTTACCATGGATTTTACTGACATTTACATCGTTAAGGGCGTTTTAGAGTCGTGCGTGTATGCAAGTCACGCAATGTCAAAATCATATTTTTGGCAGTCGGCTCTTAAGTATCCCGCTAACCCGCTTGACTCTAAAACATCCTTATGAATTTTATTGTAATTTACTTGCACCTTTCTAGAGGACCACAGAATACTAAATTGTTGTATTAAATCCAATGAAAACATTTTTTTTTTAAACTGGATGCTGATCTCAAGATTATGGTTTTATAAAATACTTTTTGATTCTATCTTGCCTGCCTAGAATTCTGAACGAGATTCCATTGAACCATGTCGCTAACCATGACACGTCTTGAGTGATCGATCAGTGTGACTACGGTTAAATACCTGCTTAGAAAAGTTTTAAAAAAGATTACTAAATTAGCTTGTCTTACCTGGGAATCGAACCTATTGAAAAAAAAACTAATTGAAAAAGTTTTCGCATTTTTATTTCTTAGACTAAATGTTTATTAGACAAATTTTATTCTGAACAACAATCCTATCGATTAATTCGGGGGTGAGACAAGCAACTTTCAGTAAAATATCTTAGAGTGCAGTTTTATTTAAAATAAAGTAAGTAATATTTCCTTTGAGTGAAATGAGCTAACTAAAAAATGTATGCTACCCCCCAATTCATAGCCCATAGATTTGTTCCACCCTGTATACAAAAAAGCCTACTTTCACATGCGATTGCGGTCAAATGTCTGACTATAAATAACAAAGAAAAGTTCCCTGAAGTTAGAGTTTTATTTGAAAAATAATAATCATTTTTTCTGCATACTATGCACACAACTGTTCTGATTCCTCATTTGAGACATTTAGCATTATTTGTGTGTTGCTTTAATTAATATTTTTGTATTTAAGTTTTACTTAACCCAGTATCAGTATTTGTCATTAATTCTAAAGCAATTCTTTATGACGTAAATTGTTATTTTAATCGATAATTGTTTAACACAGTAACGGTATCGTTATTTTTGTAATGACAACCCAGAAAGCTACCCCACCCTATCGCATCTTTAACTTGTGGAGCGGGCTGGAAGTGCGATGGATGGGCAATTGACTGAGAATTATCGTCGTGAAAGTATAAAATTAGGATCCATAGGTTTATGCTGGTCGATAGATTAATTTAGTCGTTATTGTAAGCGTCAGTATCAAATTGTATTGAGTATCTGAAGAATACATTGTTCTACCCCTGAAGTATGGATTTCCTTTACACAACTGTATAAGTAATACGATAACATACACAGAAACAATATTTAAATACCTGCATGAGCTCACAGAAAAGTAATAAGTAAGTATCGACGAAGGATGCTTTGGTTTTGATTGCACTTCATCTTAAAAAACTAAAGAGTCATAAGACCGACACCAAAAATCTGCTTTATCCTGTAGTAATAGCGTTCTCTAGAATCGTATTGGTCACGACAACCTGTTAAAACTTAAATTGCGAGACAAATGGATCGATCGAATCTAGAATTAGATAGGTATTCTAATAAAACTTGAAATGGATTAGCGAAATGAGAACTTGGCCCGGTCGTGATAGCACCAAAGCCGAATGAAATACAGGGCGAGTATTATTGTTTAGAATATATTGCCAGGGTCTATACACGTGCCAACTATGGACGAATTACCTGAAAAAGTCGCACAGTGCCATAAGAGTGCAATATAATGACGCATTTCGCATTCTTATGCGTTTGCCACGATACTGCAGCGCGTCAGGAATGTTCGTGGACGCGCGGGTGCCCGACTTTTTTGCTATCCTTAGAACGCGGGTTGCCACATTCTGGCAATGGATACGGGACTCCGATAATGTAATTTTGAAGGTGGCCAGTGAAGCATCATGTGGGCCTATTTTTAACCACTGGAGAAGCCTTCATCGGTCTGTGCACTAACGACGTCGGGATTCTTTCTCGGTGACATTTCATTTAATTTCATCTTATTATGTATTTATTATGTAGTAATGTTTACTTTATATGGGTTTTTTTATGCCTGCAATAAATGATTTATTATTATATTATTATTTAACCTTGAATTTAGATAGATAGATACTCTTTATTACACACAACATACCTACATTAGACATTCATTTAGTGCTTGAACATGCATTATTTTTTACTAACTGGCTCGTCTACCTAGAAAAAATGGTAGCTATTTTATTTATAAGTAAAAAAAAGTAAGCCTATTAGACCCTACTGCTGGGCAAAGGCCTCACTTCAACTATAAGGTGGTACGAGCTGTACTACACCACGCGGACTCAGTGCGGATTGGTGGAGGGATGTCTGTAAGGCAAGTGACCAACCATGTTGTCAGATGTGCATCAAGTCAATTTATTTGACAATGCTACTTGCGCTGCGCGCGGTTGCTGGCGCAAAATTGAAAATGTACCCTCGCAATTTCGTATTCGTAATTATTATTTTTTGTTTAGTATATAAGATCACTTAAAATGGGGTGGAGGGTTGATAACCTAAGATACAGGAACCATCCTGTTTAGGTATCAACCCACTATAGTATGTTCTAGTTTGTACTTTATTTGTTCTGTTTCTTTGTCTATGGTAAGGTGACTATAAAAATTATTTATTATGTTATCAAGCCGCCTTAGGGACTCTGACTAGACTTAACGACTATAATATGAACAGACTGATATTAGCCGGGACCAACTGTTTAACGTGCCTTCCAATGCACGGAGATGCTAGTGATAGAAGTCACTTAATAGTCGGAATGGTCACATATCCAATCACAACCGTGCCGAGTGTTGCTTTACTTTTGGTATAACTACCAAAGCGCTGCCGCCACTACAAGCACCTCGAGCCCTATTTCAATTAGTTAGTGAAAAATATGAGTGCAATCACAGTAAGTAGCCTGTTCAAGGTGATTTATCTGCGGATATTAATCTTAAACTCATATTTTATATGCAATAGCAAGATATTAACTGTAATGTTACTTCATTTAAGTAACGATGAGGCCGATAATGAATCATGACTGTCCTGAGATAGGATTGTATTCACTTGTGTCTTGCAATGTCATTAGATCAACAGACATATTGAACAACTTAGAAGAAAAGTAGGCGTCTTCAAAAAAATACAAAATCGTTTGCTACCACCCGAATAACATCACAAATTGTGAGTTAAAAACTTCAAAGTCCCCGGAAACACTCGTGTATGAACAAAAACAAAAAGGAGAACTTCGAAGCGGAAAAACTTTTGAGCGCTCTTCAAAACTGATCTCCTTAATAAGTGCGTTTTATTCAATAGATGTTTTTTCCCCGAAGCGGACAAATAAGGTGCTTGAAAAATATTTTCCTCTTAAGAATAACAGCTACGTAAATTGGGCTCTTCGTTGTTATAATGTAAGGGATCTACAATCGATTCATGTTGAAGTAACGTATCTACCCATATTTAAGGCTTGTGGCGCAGTGGCGGCAGCGCTTTGGTAATGATACCAAAGTTAAGCAACCCACGGCGCGGTCGTGATTGGATGGGTGACCATTCCGACTATTTATGTGACGTCGATGACAAACATCTCCGTGGTTCGGAAGGCACGTTAAAGAGTTGGTCCTGGCTAATATCTGTTGGTATTAGTCGTTAAGCCTAGTCAGAGGCCCAAGGGCGGCTTGATAACATCTGACAGTAAGGTTTGTCACTTGCCTTACAGAGACCCCTCCACCAATCCGCACTGAACCCGCGTGGTGGAGTATGGCTCGTACCTCCACATAGTTAAGGTGAGGTCTTTTCCTAGCAGTGGAATCTATATAGGCTGCCTTTAAACCAAAATAAGTTTAACAGGTTAAATTCAGTGACTGATGAAAACTATTATAAGTTGGTCTTGGGTAACTTAGTCTTTTTAAACGATGATAAATAGTAAAAAAAAATGTTTGAAGACAAAATCTTTACTATTTTTATTATCGTCAATAATCTCTTATTCCTTAAAAAACAGAATCTTGATTGTCTTGCCCTGAGAGATGGTGTAAGATTATGAATGATGTATTAATGGTAATAAGAGATATTATTCAAAATCTTAATGCCAGCTGTGCCAAGTTTAAACATGACAACATCTTCAATTATAAAGCAATGAAAACACTCTCTCTAAAGTGCATTAGTGTAATAAAAACCCTCATTTTACTTTGCTACATTAATATGGCAGCCTGTACACTGTTTTGTAACACTGATAAAATTCAAAACGCATTTATACAATAATATCCGTCAAAAGTAAAATAAGAGTAGTTACAAATAACTACTTGGGTTTGGCGGTAATTTTATGACTTCAGTCATGCTATGGCAGCAGTTTTCTTTAATTATGATGCTCATGGGTGATCGGTACACAGTCTATGTTAAATTAAATTAGCAGTTCCCCGCGCGCGCCAAAAGTCGGATTTCCCACACAAACATGCTCCATTTCACCCCCCTGATGGTTTTATATCGCGACAAACTATATCTGTACTTAATTTCGTTTAAAAGTAGTTTCGGAGCCTATTCAATACAAACAAACAATCAAATCTTTCCTCTTTGTAACATTAGTGTAGATGAACCGATGACTTAAAACATATAAAGTAAAAGTTTTAAAATATTTTTTAAAGAAAGCAAAATATGGATAGGGCATAGCTTGCCATATTCATAGATCTTGATAAGCGAGCTTAGCGGTATAGTTTTCGTAACACTGAAGAATTTTATGACTGCTATTTATAGCTTGCATTAAGCTGGTGTTATTATTCATTCTGGCATATAAATTGGGATTAACTGATAAAAATTGTAAGCTATTACACATGGAGATTGATCACGTAATGAAGCTTTTTTTCATACTAGTAAAAATAATCGGGAAAGTGTGTATCGGGCCACGACCAAGTATAGGGTTTCGTAGTTGCTCGTCTTTCATATCTTACATAGTTATTGTACAAAGTTATTGTAGTACAGTTAGTTACCTATGGAGCTTACGAAACCCCATCTACAGCTACAGTTTTTAAGTTTGTTCACTATTTCTCTTTAATTTTAAATTGTGTCTTTAAAGTCTACTTAGCCCCGTTAGATGTCCTTTTCAGTTCATTATAATGTAGTAATCTCATAATTGAAAGGAGGACCGTGAAAGTTGGCGCCGTCTTGGAGAGACTTATGTCCAGCAATGGACTGCAATAGGCTGATATGATGATGATGAATCTCATAATTTTAGCCGTTTGTACGTCAGAGAATGGCTAATACTTAACTCCAACAAAATTTCGCAAACATACTTATCAAAAAAAATTTTTTTTAATATCACACGATAGTGAAAACGAAAAAAATTTACATCTCCACTTTACTTTACACTTTAGAAATTATACAAAAAATACTGTTTCATCCATTTTGGTCACATCCAAAAATACTTTTGTACTTCGAAGTTGAGCCTTTAAAAGAATGCATTACCTCATGACGGCTTTAACACTCGTTACTGGTAACGGTACTGGTTGTGTGTTTTTTTTTTGAATAAAAGTCATAAGTAGTCCAGGATTGGATTTCTAAAAGGAATTACACACGCAGATCCTCTCACAGATATGTATGCCAACATACATTCATATCATAGGTACATATGTTATCATAATAATTAATGGCATATGGTCTGTGTGGGACCCTGGAGTCCTAAAATACAGGAATATCCTAGTTTAAGGTCCACTCCTTCCAAATATTATGTGTATTTCTCCTTCTCTCACTTCTATTATACTTCTTTGCACCGTAAATAACTTAGTTTTGCTTAGAATAAGCAGCGAAATATTTAATATTCTGGTGTAAGATAAACAAATTTATTATTATTATTACTGTATATGTTACAAGACGGTGTAAATGTTTCATTTTAGTTTCTAGCAGTTTGTGTCGCGTTTTTCACTAGGGGGACATAATCTGTGCCCGCCGAGTCCATTAGCGAACCTTCTACCTCTAATAAGCACATGAAATTTCGTCTCTTCCGTAGTAGCGTTTACACAACTATCCTTATGATGATAGAAATAAAACTCATAATGAAACAGTTTTCTGTTGTGGGAATCAGAAAATTATGTTGCGAATGTCTTTCATGTTACAGGATTAAGTTAGTCATAAATTGTTAAGATATTTATATTTGCTGTATGAGAGTAGGAACCTAATATAAATAGTATACAATTTCAGAGAGTATTACATTATGATTTTAAGTTTAAATAATACTTTCAGGAAATTCATAAAAAGCTTAACATATTACATCTTTAAATCAACTTCAGTTTAATGCACATTGTAAATTAGAATACGGTGCTTGTTTCTAGAATGAAGTCGTCAGTACATCAGAGCTGACATATTCTTTGTAAATTCTTTTTACAATGTTATAGAATGCCGCACTATTAAGCTTGATGTACTGTCGTGTATGTATACGAGTACAACATTGTAACCGTCTCATAAAATGCATTGTATTTTATACTAACTCGGATGAATCCTACATCTGTTACACGACCACTGTACATGATATTCAGAAAAGTTCCAAGTTACATTCGGATGCAATGATTCTACTAAATAGGGCTCTATATAGACATCGTTCGAGTAAGCTTCAGCTTGCACCAATACAATCACAACTAATTACTTTATTACAAAGGTCTAAAAATGGGAT
Organism: Pyrausta nigrata; assembly: GCA_949316185.1. Taxonomy (NCBI): domain Eukaryota; kingdom Metazoa; phylum Arthropoda; class Insecta; order Lepidoptera; family Crambidae; genus Pyrausta; species Pyrausta nigrata. Next base: position 6,377,460 of record OX438943.1, read on the forward strand.
TAATAAAATAAGTGCAAATTCGTTAATTCAAATAAATTAGAAATATTTATGGAGAGTTTGCGATGACGATACTTTACTTTTAAAAATACATGCGGTCGCACGTTTGCCTACCCCACTTTGATCATGAGACCTGTCTATTCTTTACGAAGTATCTGTTTTCGTAGTTTTGTATTGTACTTAGCTAAATCACATTTATACCCTTTACCTTAGGATATACAGTGTGTCCGGGCTTGGACTATCTGGAAATGGCAGCCATTTTAATTATTTTTAAATTTGCTATTTCTACAGATCTAGAGGTCCTAAAAGTTATAAAAGTGATTCATTTGAAAGGTAGAGCTATCGCCTATCAAGTAAAATAAAGATCAATTCAAAGTTATTGAACGTCTTATAAGAAAAAAAAAGATATCTTGCTAAAAATTTAAAAGAGTTTAGTAGTTTTTTAAACAAAACTAACCCAAAATTAAATTTTTCAAAATAAGAAAAAAAATATTAGGATTATGTCTCTGAAAGACAAATAAAAGACCTTTTACTATCGCTAGTCGAAACCCGGACCCCCTGTATACAGCACGTCTTAAAAAGATTATACGTACACGTGGCACAAAACGTGTGTTTGATTGGCACATAGCTTGGTACATTAACATTGACACATGGCATGGCATAGTTTGTGTAACATCCACAGGTATAGTTGAGTGGAGAAAAACAAATCAAACTCCTGACATTACAAATTCTTTGTTTTCAGTATTTAATAATGGACTTGAAAGGTACCACTGTGGTAAACTAAGGCTTAACTCAAAGAGCTTACATTCGTAAATAGTTAAAATATGCAATACCGATAAATAACTATTAGAAACATGTCTCGTGGAGTCAGAATTACGCCTTATCACTGAGTACATCATCATAATACAAACAAATATTCAATGCGAATCATAACCCAAATATTGAACGAAGATGACTGTTGTATTCAAAATGAAACACGATATTGGCAACAATATTGCTTCTTTTGCCATACTTTGCTAAATAGTTATTGGATATTATTGCTTCAACCTGGAAATGTACATAAAGACGGTGAGTGTTTTATTAAAATAAACTAACTGGTGCCTGCGGCTTGGTTACCTTGTAAACATCTACAGAAAGTGTACAATACTCGTATATATATACAAGATTAGTCTTGTGTTTGGGGAAATGCGTGTTTTTAAGTTTTCACGCGTTTTTCTTTCGCATTGTTCGACGCAGAATATGGTCGCTAATTTCATCCCAGTAAGCATGAGGGCAGAGTTCGGTTCCAGCGTAAGACGTAGGACTAAAGAAATGTAGAAAACTTATGGGTTCGAATCTCGCTTGGTGACGAAAAATTTTTTTTTGTTTTTTTTGTATTTTTTCTAGCTTATAGCTTTTTTGTTTTTTAAATAAGATTTACAAACTATAAAGCTTTTTTTATTAAATAGTAGTAACTAAGAAAAGCTCAGTCGCCCACGTACTTTGAAATAATAGCCCGGTAATTTGAAAGTTAGACGTAATCAATGTTCGAGAAACTAGGAGTCATACACCTAATTAGATGCTTGAACTACATACCTACACAGGTTAATATGTTATTTTATTTTATAAATTCAATTCAATTCAGTTCCGCTCCATAAACCGGAACTAAACCCAAAGACAAAGCGTGCATTTCATCAATGAAACCCATAAATAGCCACGGCACACCTACAATGATTGATACAATTCCTTCGCACAATAGGGAGAGGGGGCCAACTACAGTATTCGGAAAGAATACGAATAAAAAATCGAATCAAAAATGCTTGTTAATGCAAGCATCACATAGCACATAACCTATTGAGACTAAATGTAACATTAATTTTGCTTCATGAAATTTCTGTCAAAATTACTTGGTATTAAATGCCTCTGTTTTAACTTCAACGCATTTTGACAATATAATTTATTTACGTATTTTTGTTGTTTAAAAAATTTTGTTATTTACTGTCAGAACCAACATTTTCCCGGTTCAGGTGGTATTTTTTCAAATGCAAAATCTAACATTTAGACAATTATTAATGCTTAGCTTTAAAATCAAGTTCGATCCTTTTTCGTTCGTTCCTTGAATATTCTGTGCTTTTTTTGGGTGAGTCGAGTCTGAGCTGAGTGTCGAAGTAATATTCTTTTTTCTTTGTTTCTTCAACAATCATGGTAGCCCCTCCAGACGCAAATTTACGGCCACTACAGGAATTAACTGGCGTAAAGCGTGGCGTAGGGCAGTTTGTCTTCCGTTGTGCTTCCTTGTTCATTCAATTAGCTGCCAATTATTATGGAAAATATTGCGTCTTTTTCTGATATTACTTTTCTTGGAACGTCTGGACTTTAAAATAGGGTTTCAAAGCCTTATGGTGTCGTTGTAGCATAAAGTTTTGTCTTACTTAAATTATGTCTGCTGAAGCAATTAATGTTTTGTTATGGGTGTGTGTATGGAAATACCAAATTTGCAGAAGTGTCTCAAAGTCTGTAACAAAATCGAACTATGCTAAGAAATAATTATCCGCTGGTAAAAATCTTACGGGGATAATTTAATTCATTCATTCATCAACTGCACTGAAAAAAAGGATCAACCAAACTAGTTTTGTTAGTTGAAGATTTATTTATTTATTTAAACTTTATTGCACCAAAAAAAGAAAGTACAATTGGCGGACTTAATGCCATTAGGCATTCTCTACCAGTTAACCGCATGGAAATGCAGAGAGTTAATAAGTGGCGGGATATTAGGTAAAGGTTTCGTTGTAGGGAAGTCAATTTTTGTTATATATAAACAATCTTCTGGTTATCAGTAACAAAACTAGTTTATTACTGATAACCAGAAGTTTGCAAGTCACTGGATTACGGCCTACTAGTAGCCAAATTTTGGTTACTGTTAACCAATCATTTTTTTTCAGTGTGACTGAATCAATGTGCAATATTTTACTTGTCATTATACTGCGCTGAAGTTACGTTATCTCTCAGTTTATTTTCGGATATGTTAAGGTAAATGTTATTCGGAACATAGGACAGGTAAAACGGATTGTGATAAAGTGGTATCTTTATAAACGTTATCTAGGTCTTATTGTTAAATTATGGTACCCCTTTGCAATATAACCCTGTATAATATAAATCTGAAAGCCATGCATGGTAAGATGTGATTATTAAAATCTGTCTAAAGATATTTACACTTAAAAAATATACAGCAGAATAAGACACTTGCAGTTAAATTAACAGGAGCAATTTTTAAACGAAAATGTGTAGCCTGACGTGCCAGCCACTTTGTTATTAATGATTTAACGGTACATGAAGAACTCGTTAGTGCATTTTTTAATATCCAAGCAGCGTAACATGGCCAGATTTGGTCGCGTGTATGGCTGGGTCATGTCAGACACCTATTATGGCGGCTCATAAATTTTAACTTTGACCTAGAATTAGCCGTCCACAGGCTAAGAAGAAAATTGGCTGGGCGCAGTTAAAGAGTAGTTAGTAGACACAGTAATGCATGAGCATTAATAGGTATATAGGAACATTTGACTTAAGACCTTATTAAAACAAAATTAGAGCCCAACTACGCTCACCTCACGTCACTTATTTTAATATACATTTTAACAGTGGATTTCTCAAAATAACGCCGGATACCTTCTGTCTATTGATTTGTTTGTGATAGCGGCTAAGCGTACCTTACAGATCCGTCAGTTAGTGGGAGTGCCAGAACCTTCTGGTTCAGCTCGCTCCTTCGTAACTCTGTCTGTGCCACGTCTAGATTCATGTGGAAACCCATTAATAATTTTTAAAAAACTACAAATGAATTGATAACATTTTAGAAATCCAAACATAGACCTACCTAACTATAATTTACTGTTGCACAGTTTGGCAGAATTAATAATTATGTAATTGTACTAAGTTACTCGTTAAGAATAAATTTTAAAAAACCTACAATAACAAAAAACACAAATCGCGTGCTCGAAGAACTACTAGACGACTACTCATCTAGCGCGCTTTAATGAAGTTATTAATCAAGTCAAGTTAACTCGTAATTAAGTACTAAAAGTCTGAGAAGAAACATGCATAAACATGTCTAAAGCTTCCGAGTACATAAAGTTTGCAAATTGAATTGAAAGTCAAGCTTGCTGCTCAATACACGTTGAGTCTGAATTTCGGAGCAATGAGTTAACACGCGTAACTCGGAATAGAATAAATAATTGCAGACGTTCCTCTGTGGTTACACGCATTAGTCGTCATCAGGAATGTACCCTACATCAGCCTTGTCATTCCTTTGCGATTGATTGAAGCTACAATCATAGAATACTACCGTATACTAACATGTATGTTTACTGATCTATGAATAAGTAATTTTGACTTTAGTTCTATGATTGATCATTACCTACGCGGGCTTCGTGGGCGCCGTTTTACGTAATTTAACGCTGAGGAACATATGATGGTTGAATCTATTTATTCATTATTACATACTCGAAATGCGTGTTGCGTGTGGAAACATAGTGTTGGACGCCCCCCTGCTAGATGGACCGACGACCTGAAGAAGGTGGCCGGTGGTGGCTAAATGCGAGAACCGGAGGACCGTGAAAGTTGGCGCCGTCTTGGAGAGGCCTATGTCCAGCAGTGGACTGCAATAGGCTGATATGATGACTCGAAATGCAGCAACTGTGATTTGTTTGATCTATGACGCCAAAGTTCGAAGTGAACATCAAATCAATATAAGGAACATTGAAGCGTAAAACCAAACTTGTACTTATGGAATAACAGGAATACACACTCTATAAACTTGGGGTTATGATAATAATTGGGTTTTGCCTCGACGATTAAGATTAAACCTATTTGTAAAGTTTGGCACTAATTTAGAAGCTGATGGCTAGGTAAATTCAAACTTAGGCTCTGTGTACTTATCAAAATACGGCACACTTAGTTCATCTAAGGGCCCAAAGCCTGGTTTATAGCTAATTTAATGAATTTAATTTTGGTCTAGAGGTCAGCACGTTGGGATCCACGAGATCTTCGGTCGGGCTGAAATTGTTGGGGTTTTCTATCTTGAAATAAATCCGACACAGCTCCGAAGTCACGAAGTTATTGGTGCTAACACCATTGTGCATCGTAAAGCACGTTAAGCCCAATGGCTTAATGGAACAATGTCCTGCGCCTGATCTCTCTACGGTCATGTACTCATATCGGACTGCCGTCTCTCCGAATTATGAGAGTGAAAGGACAGAGTGTACCTGCGTATTGCCCACATACTTGTTCACTATAATATCTCTCACGCAGTTGGCTAATCTCTGTAGTCGAAATTCGCCTAGGAGGACATTAAATTACAGTATTTTGAGACCAACTTTGATACTTTCTTCTAGTCAGTAGTTAAAGTACTGCTTATATTATTTATTGCAACAATTTTTTTTATTTCTTCCTTTCCTAGAAATTGCTGACTATTGAGCAGCTCATTCCGAATAAGGAAAAATCAAGGCACAAACATAATATTTCTTCCAGCATCTGTGCGTGAACAGAAATAAGTGATGTAACACGACATTTTGCACCAATACTTAATCGGCGCATAAGTAATATCGGAGCGTTTTTTCCCAAAATCATACCTTTAATCTAAATCGCCTCAATTTACTAGCTAATAGCGGTCCCTAGCAGCGGGTGATCAAATCGGGGTAATGCGGTGTTACTCCCTATTAATTTTATTGGAGCGATAAAATAATAATAATTCAGCACGATGGCATGACCAGAAATAATATCTACGCGCATAAAACAAAGGGAAAGTAATGACCATCCATTCTTTTAGCAATATTGGGGAATTTTGCGAGGTGTGGCCCCTAAGTAGAAACTCGTGACTGGAATTTTCTTCCCATCGAAATGAATTAGGCCACAATTTCATTTTTTAATCAACTGGAGTAGGGCTGAGGATTTGAGTTGAGGGACCCTTGGTTTTGTGTGAATTAAGGCTGGCGAGTCGATTAGTCTTCTTCTGAAAGGTGATGTTTTATTTCTGTTTTGTGCTCCTTTTTGTTTTACTAAATGGGCGACTGTTAGCGTTTTCTACGTGACGATGAATTCATGTTGACACGCACTACTACACTACACTGATGTGTTCAAATTATTAGTAGTATTTAGAGTACCTATCCTTTTAATAATTTGCCTGTGCCCGGAAACACGTACCATCACCTTGCTTTCCTATATTATTCAAAGGATAACTCCTCCCCTTTTACCAATTAAACAAATAAAAAGGTAGTTAAAACAACATAGACGGTGGTATTCTAATGTTATCAGCATAAATTCTGTTTTAACTCTGAAAAGTTAGTTTTTTTATAGGTAGCTTGCTAGCTACATTAAATAAGCTACTTTGCACATGCCAAGCAAATAACGTGTTTAATCGGATACACTTGTAGGTACAAGTGATCGTTTCATAATCATACAAGTCTGCCTAACCTTTTGCATTTATAATATAACCCTTACAGAACCGAGCCAATATCTCAGTGGGCCAATAACGCTCGCTAGCGACATCTAACGCCTGTTATTGGCCACCCCAGGTGTTGTTAAGGATGGCTGAAATATTAGCTGGATCCATGGGTGCATACTCATGATGTTACGTGATATTGGGGATATTATGATGGTGTCCAATCTTAGTGATTTCACTAGGATAAAAATTGTTTGCTTCGTTTAATTGGAGTTTGTTTTGATGGTGAAAAACGAGTTTATAATATTTTAGTTGCTCAAAATCCAAATATATAAAGCATATGTGTGACATTTTTATATTTACCCGCCTGCGGAAGGAGGGTTATGTTTTTCGAGAGTATGTATGTATGTATAATTGCTTGGCACGCCCTACAGGCTAAACGGCTGGACAGTTTTTGACATATGTGGCGTCATTGATTTTGTCAAAATTGTGAGAATGACATAGGCTATATACATTTTAAAAATGGCGCCCGCAAATGGAAATAAAGGGGGGTGGGGGTTTGAATTTTTCCTTACCATAGCAATATGGGTATCAAATGAAAGACAGTAAAAATACCATTTCAAAAATAAAAAAATTTTTGCAGTCGGGTGTTTTTTTTTTCCAAAAATTATGTTTTTACATGCATTGTTAGGTTTGTAATCCGTACAATGGCCAGCAAATAAGGCTACACATTTTTGTTGAAAAATAACCCCAATTACGACTGTATAAGATGCCACACCTTGAGGTGCTATCGTCCGTACAATAAAAATGACAAAAAACGACATAAAAGTTTTGCTGATACTCGTACTCTGTGACAGGGTTTTGTTGAAATAAGTTGTAAAATTTAGGCACAAGGCACTATGTGAAGCTATTTTATTTATTTCAAGGCAGGTTTTATTTAAACGGGTGCCTATTCGACTGCATAATATTTTTAATTCTAATGTATTTAATTCAATCATTTTTGGCATATAGTATTAACACATAAGAGTTTTCTGAATGTATAATAGTTTCATAGGCATATTTTTAAATTACTCTAATTTTCTTTAATATAATTTAAACAAGCATAAAAGTAAAGGCCAAAATGTCTACTTGAATAATGAAAATCATTAAATTTATCAATAATGAATGTTTAGTGTTGGGAACCCAACATATTATTTAACATATATAACATATATATAAATTAATAACAGTTAAACAGTTATTATACCTACCTATAATTATAACCTATAACAGTTTTTTATTTCATTAAGGTTCGGTTTGACTAGTTTAGGTTAGAAGTGTTGACCACAACCACAGCCACAGAGCGGCCGGCGAAGCCCCAGAAACTTTTTTTTTATACGAAAAATTACAAAAATAGCTCCATAGGAAACACTATCAAAAATAGTGGTTGCACTTCCCGCAGCGGCAGAGACTTGTAATATTTATTTCTAAGGTTGGAATGTCAATAAATGTAATGATTAGTAATCGTTATTCTTAAAACATTGATCAAAAAACAAATATGCCGATGTATTATTATTGGAAAAGGCGTTATTGGAAAACAAAGTATGCCAAATGATTCATATTCGTTATTTATTTATTATAAATTATGATACTGCCAAATAACGTTATGCAGCCACAAGATATGCCTTTTAATTTTATGCAACCCCATATGGACCTAAATGAAACTGTACTAAGCCCAGAAAGTCGCCATGCTCTCTTTTTAATGGAAACACGAGAGCAAATAAATAACCGTTCACTTAGAATTTCAGCATCATAAAATTTCGCACGGAAAAAACACATTCCGCTAAAAATCTGGGCTTAGCCCGAATCTTGACATTATCCACAAAAAAACGGGCGACCTGAAACTAAAAACTGCACCAAATAAAGTCAGCGGTTTTAATTATAAGCCGGAATGTGTAAAAAAGACAGCGAAGGGGAGTCTAAATTTATACCAAAATCTGATGCTAAACGCGGCGTAGTCTTTTTTCTGACAAAACGAAAAGAAATAATTAAGAGGGGAGACGAGGCGAGCCTGAACGAGAGTAATAAAGCATTCGCAGCTGACTGAAGTGACGAGCTTCAGTACTAGGGCCATATATAAAGTGGACAGTTGGGAATTTTTAACTTCGCACTAATGACTTCAGACACCTGCGACATGGGTTTGGATTGTTAAGATTTTTTACAGTTCCGACAGCGGCGTGAATTACACTCATCCTTCAAGCTTTCGACGCGTCGAGAATGTTGTAGTGATTTATAGCATTGGTAACGCGATGCCCCGAATTCTAATATGGCTTACACATTACGCATAGAGTGCTGTAGATATACAATCGATATGTTTTTAGATGGCGAATATCACTTTATACTATTAAGTATTTTGTAACAATAATTTAAAACCGTTTTGAGTTTTCGGGATAGCTAGGAAATTAAGAAAGATAAAGATATATACCACATGATCTCAGTCGCATTAGTTAATAAATAACACAATATAAACATTGCTAAAGCAATTTGTTATTGCGAATTGTCTAATAATAGGTATCTGCATGCATACAATAGGCCCTGACTAAAAGTGCTGAAACGCCAGTGAATGAAATCATTGAATTGAACCAGTACGTAATATTAACCTTTCGCATCCCACTAAAAACGAAATTGTTATGCATTGTGCGCCTCTGGTAATGGCGGCAAACGAGCGGTTAAGTAGGTAATTTAGTTTATTTACAAACTTGTTATGAAATCACTTTTAAGTGAATTGCAAAACGAAATTAAACACATCACAATTGTAATTTTTACAAGTCTTTTTACCCGACTGCGAAAGGAGGGTTATATTTTTCGAGGGTATGTATGTATGTATGTAAGTATGTATGTATAATTGTATAATTGCTTGGAACGCCCTACAGCCCAAACGGCTAGACAGTTTTTGACATATGAGGTGTCGTTGAATTTGTTAAAATTGTGAGAGTGACATAGGCTATATAAATTTCAAAAATGGCGCCCGCAAATGGAAATAAAGGGGGGAGGGGGAATTGATTTTTTCTTTAGCATAGCAATATGGGTATCAAATGAAAGCCAGTCAAAAGACCATTTCAAAAAAATAATAATTCTTGCAGGCTAATAATGAAACTAAAAATAATAAAATAAAAAACGGTAATTTAAAAAACTAAAAAACCCGACTGCGTTTCTGTGTAATTGGAAATTAAAAAAACCCTTAAACAAGAAAGAGGTCATACCCGGGTTAAATTGGTACCCATATTAAAAATTGTAGCAGTTAGCCGTCTCGTCAGAAGATTGGAGTAATCTGCAATGTAAAATAGAGGCTTGGTATCATGTGCTCTAAATTCACTAAGCCTCCATTTCTAGAATGGGTCCCGACTGCTACAATTTTTAATATGGGTACCAATTTAACCCGGGTATGACCTCTTTCTTGTTTTAGGGTTTTTTAATTTCCAATTACACAGAAACGCAGTCGGGTTTTTTAGTTTTTTAAATTACCGTTTTTTTATAACAGTTTTAACAATCTTGAAGTGTTTTTAACAAACGTTAGCAAAATGAATATCTTAGGCAAACTCAGAATGAGCGAAAGCACGATAAGACAATTCATTTCATCTCGGACCGGCATTCGAAGAATCAAAAACAATGTAAGTGTTCCCAAAGTGGTTGGGCGTCGAAAATTTAATTTTCGAAGTGCGTCCATTACCAGCCATTTAACTTCGTCCGTTAAACTTTGGATGAAGGGAAATTAGGGACGCGGTTTTCGTCTTGCACCCGACAGATATAGCGTTACCTGTAGCTCTAGAAGACTAACTCTAAACTATTAGTCACTAAGTTTGCCCAGAACGCCGCAAATTTATTCTCACTGTTCCAGATGAATGTAGTTCCGTTAGAAAGTATGGATCGTCCGTGGAAAAGGAGTGCGTTTTTAAGGTTAGAAACTACTCGTATGAATTGACGTAAAGCACTTGTGTCATGGAAATCATAAACAAAACAAGACAATATTAAATAGCAATTAAGAATTTCCGTATTGACCCGACAGGATATCAAACCCGGGACCTCAGACATGGCGACACTTTGAAAACCGATGTGCTAGCCATTCGGTTATGGAGGTAAAACCAATGCAACTTTTACAAGAAGAAAGGACATTTTACATCCTTTCATGTAGAAGGAAACAAACCGCAAAGTTTCTAGGAGCACTTTAAAACAACTAATAGCCCCAGTTGATCGTGCTCGATAATTTACCGGGTCTTTAGAACGACTTGTAGGTTCTTATCTATCAACCCGACTGGCTCAAGCATCGATTGAATCGCGAAATGCGAGCTGCGCTCTTTTGGTTTTCAATGAATGCTCAGAGAGTGTTGAGAATGGTTAATTGGAGAGAGTGCACACAAATTACGAGTAAACGCATAATAATTAAGATGATTCAAAAATAAAAGACATGATTTTTAGGGATCCGTGGAGATATCAAGTTGAAATTAACATACTTTCTTTACTTTTGCTGCGGTTTTTCTAGTGTCAAAAATCAGTATTTATAAATCCGCTAGATGGCGTTGAGGTAAGGTTCATCCTAAGGTAGATTTTAATTTAAGAAAAAGGCTGGTTTTAGCGTTTCTTGTTGTTCAATGTTTATGCTTAACATATTCTAGATTCACGCGTACTAACAGGTATTTTTTTACATATTTAGTGTTCATCAAGACGTTTTTCCATAAAATTTTATTTTTAACTGCATTTTAAAACTTGCTAATGTACTTCTTAACCTAATTTAAGTACTTCTACTACATCTATCAATCTAGACACTTATTATTACAATAGTTTGTTTTAGTTTTATGCTCAATATTATCGACAAAATATTTGTATACTTAGATGAATAGCGTAAACATACAATAAAACTAAAATTTTAGGCTGTCAGAAAATCTCTCATTATACGAGTATGAATAAGAACGCAGAATATTAATGTCACTGTGGTAAAACAAATACGAAAATGTGATAGCTACAGTTAATTGATTGTCAAAAAATATAAAATCGTCAAATAATAGATGTTTGTTCTTTGAAAAATCATTTCTGGTATATTTGCTGCGGTGTTTTTCTTGTGTTCCGCAAAAACAAAAGAGTTGTTATCTGTATCAGATATCATTGACATTGATGGGGGTACAATGCTAAAGGATCCATTACACTTCGCCAATATTTATGGAATAAAGATGTTGTATATTAAAAAATGGGACGTCACGTCGAGCACGTCGTATAAGAACTTTGGAGTTTAAAAAACTAATTGCGAAGGCAAAAAGGTGAAGTGATTAATCTAAAAGAAAACCCCTTTTTGCAAGCCTAAGTTATCTTTAAATTTATGATCACCGTCATCTGGATTATTTCGATTAATATTATTTTCTGGATGGTTTGCTCCCTGGACTCCAAAACGCGAGGTTGAGTGTTAATCTGTGTGATAAACACGAGTTTTTGTACCTGAGTCATGCATGTTTATAAGTATCAATTGTTTATCCTAGTCACCAAGGCTCAACCTCATGCTGCGCCTCGCTGTGGGCTCGTGTGCGGGCGGCTCGAACAGTATCGTGAGCGTACTGGCTGACCACTGGGACTCCTTGCTGATGCGCCGATGGCTGCAGCTTCATGCCGCAGCTACTAGCTATGAATGCCTATAGCACAGGCGGGCCAATAATATTATGGTATTTTATTATGTTTTTTGTTCTATTTTTATTATTGTGAATTGTACTAATTTGTAATTACCTGATCTGCCACATCCTGGATCATGGTCAGCGTACCCTAGGCCCACGCGTGCGAGTGCACAACCGGGATATTGTGACTTGTATTCATTTATTGTTTTACTAACATTGGGAACTTTCAGAACACCTTGTTACTAATACTTATGGATGCAAATCTGAAATAAATGATTTATTATTATTATTAGGTTACTGGTATGTTCAATAAACAATTTATATATTACGAATTTATGATAAGGAATCAAATTACACTGTGAAACACGATAAAAAGAGAAGGAAAAACAATAAATTATATTATTTACTCTAACAAACTTATTCGTGCATGAACATTTTCAAACAATACGTTTCAAGTTTAGTTAGCATTATACTGATTTTACGATAATATTTCAAAATTCAAAGCTAAAATGTGCCTCTGTGAATCTTGTCTCCATTGCACTCTGAATATCGAATAAAAGTGCCTTTGAGTTCCAACACTGATTCGATAGGGCTATTTGAAGTGGAAGACAATCTGATTTCGTGATGGTATTACAAATAATATGGAATGTAAAGTCTTGAAGTTGTAACTTTTGAAGTCAAATTGAAGGATTAACTTCAGTCCATAGTGTATCTTCGGCAGCACGCGTCAAGGTATGGTTGAACTACAAACACAGATTTCAATATGCGGTCTCAAGCAAGGTGCAAAGCAAGCATGTGTAGTCTGACTTGGCGGCTTTCGTTTTTAACCGACTTCGAAAAAGGAGGAAGTTATTAATTCGACTGTATGTTTTTTTTTGTGGCTATGTTACCGCATATCTCAGTCAGTTGTGAACCGATTTGAAAAAAAAAAATGTTTACCTAGAGGCTATACCTTCTAGTTGGTCACAATCTGGCCCAGTCGAGATCTGATGATGGGATCTTGGTGTAATCGAGGGAAACCCTCAAATTTTGAAGGCACGTATAGTGTTTTCGTACTAGTATCTTAATGTTGACGGAGCTGAGCTGATGGTGGAACTCCTTAAAAGTTAGGAGTTTAGTAATTAAAACACCAGATGTTTTGTCAGGTACTGTATAGGATGCTAACAAAACAAAGTCAAAGGCGCAGCTCCCTCCTCTTTCCCTCCCCCTCCCCCTTCCTCTTAAGATGCTATTGGCAAATCTTTTCCTGGTCTTCTTTAAACGGTCTTCCTTTTCGTTACTACTTTCGGACGAAAGTCCTTTTGTCATTTGGACAAATGACGCTGTCGCATTTGAATAGCGCGTTTAGTTAGTAGGTCTACCCATGTTGCACCTTACACTAAATTTCAACTAAAAATAGAAAAATAAATTTATTTAAAAAAAATTGACTTCAAAACTGCCTACAGTGCTAATTAAAACTTAAAATTTTATAAACAAATTTAAACTAAAAAGTACAAAATAATATTTAAATTACCTAACTGTTCTACGAAATTATACTAGAAACCTATTTCCAATTTATTATCTGTTATTTTTTGGAGTCGGTGCCAACCAAGCTAGATATTCTATCTACTCTAAGCAGCCAAGAGATGGTTTAATCCTGTCCTTACTTGCAAAAAAGCATTAGAATTAGAATTTCTGGCACCGACTCAAAAAAGTAACATAATAAATTAATCGACGTTATATTTTTGAGGACCAATATTCGGCGACCAACAGAGCATTATCAGTAATTGTACCAGTCCGCACTTGTGCAGATGATAGGGCGGGCACGTTGGGCAAGACGTTTGTCTGCCTCCGCGTAGAGACTCGTAAGCCAAGAAAGTTATGTAATTTGGCACAAATATGCATAAAAATGATAAGTTACAAACAGTACAAGAAAAGTTCTTTCAACTTTGCAAACAGATATCTTATTAATCGAGAAATCTTCTTGCAATCCTGCAAAATTTTACGATACCAACGCCATGACAAAGACAAAAAAACATTTGTCTTAGTCTTAAAAGAACATTTTGAACAGAAAAACAGACAGACTGACATGATGAAATTATACCTTCTGGACTGTGGAACCTTAAAAAGTACCTCTTATGATTCAAGTATTTGGGCTGAGCAAAATTTAGGCAGGTACTACTTAGTTGGGTCCTCTATTACACCTGTAACCAAACGATACTGATTTATCTACGTCTGCAACATTTATCTCTGCGTACCAGTCAAGTATTTTTAGATGCCATTTTGACCTACAACTCAGTGTAAAATATATTACAGAGCACAATTTGCATGGAATCCCAAAAGTGGCCATCTTATTTACATACACTTTGTATTCCGATATGGCAGTGACCGCACTCCGCCGCCGTGCTAAATTAAATTTTCTATACGACTCTTCTCCAAGAATGCAGGTGAAATATTCATCTGAGATTTATGTTATTGCATACGATTTCAATTTCGCAGACGATGTGTGGCATACGTACTTCACAGGAGCTCATTCATCACGCGAGTTACTGTTACTGGGATGATTCTAGTAAGATATAGAACTTTAAATAAGAAACCAAAAATTCGCACACGGGTAGGATTTGAACCCCATGACCTTTGGCTAACCGGGCCAACGCACTTACCAACAGAGCTACCGTGCAGTCCATCCACCCATATGAAATTCTTGGTAAGAGACCAATAATTTTACACGGGTGGATGGACTGCACGGTAGCTCTGTTGTCATACGAATACGTCATTGTCATACGTCACCGTAGCGTGTGCGAATTTTTGGTTTCTTATTTAAACTTATATAAATAAGAAAGAACACTGGGAGTGTTAAAAATATTTCCAGTTAGATGTTTCTAGAAGGTTTAGATATTTACATTGTTGTACCATAGACTAGCGTTTCCCTCTACATAACTTCAACCGTCAAAACCGACCTCGACGAATGTAATCTATACTCATATTTTGGTAGTTCAAGGTATACTAACTAAACTATCCTTTGTCCTTCTCGGAGTGTCAGTTATCTCCATAGGTACTCTAAATAGGTTCAGCAGTTTATGCTTAAAAACAACTCAGTAGTAGGGTTTGAGCTAAGTTTTTTAAGTTACTAAAATTACACACAATGCTATTATTAGGTAACATAATTTCCTGTCTTGTACAAAACATTAAAAATTAACTTCTAAAAAACTTGTAAGCCAACCTTTTCACAAATGAACAAAAGAAAATAATTAGAAGGGTTCCTTAAAGAAACTTAAGAGGTTTACACCGTGAAAACGACATCAATCAAGCGCTCTACTCAGCTCAATGGAGGGCGAGTGTTGACAATCCCATTAATATTCAGCAATTAGTCTCGGGCCGCTTTTCAATACAGTTAAGACACAGATGAAAATTTTCTTGAGATATAAAGGGATAGGAAGTCTACAAATTAGTAAAAACTGATTCTACCCCTGTTTTAAGTATTCAAAAACGTCTGTGATGTGAATTTTGTGATCAAAATGGGTAAATAAAGAATATAAATCAGGTAATACATAGCCAAATCATACATAGCGTTTTTGCATTTTTTTATTAATAGCATACTGTTGAACATAATCTCACCTGATGACAAGCAACGATTCGGCTCAGGATGGATCTTGTCTGACTATTAACAGCCTATTTCTATTTAGTGTGTTTTTAATTTATTTGACATAAATCTTGTGTATTATTAATATTATTATATTATAATAAAAACTGTAATTTGTAAATTAGCATGCTGGCGTTTTGGGCAAACTGTAAGCCAGCATGCACACTATTGCTTAACAAATAATTATTAATTATTTTCTAGAGAGTATCCAGATTCAGAGCAGAGAGAACACTTCAGCTGGCGACGATTTTCACTAACTTTAAGCTTTCACACTTACCTAAAGGTTGTGTAAGTACGCATTTTTCTATTGTGCCTTTGGTCCTAAAGCCGAAACGTTTCTGGGTGTGCAATCAGTTCTAAGCAAAGAATGCCAAGGTCAGCGAACTCTATCAATCTAAGCAACCCTTAATTATTGGTATTTAATGAAAGCGGACTAATGGCCTACCGTATTAATTAATCTTATCAACCACCTCTTTCGGTCTATCAAACTCGATCGGTGCTCAGATAACGAGTAAATATAGGTAAATAGGTAACGATATTTATAGTCTGTGTGAAACTACGTAGATGGATCATAAATATTGTAACACGATATTTTATCATACCGCTAACGACTGGAGATCATCTCTGATAACAACTAAGCTATTAGCAAGGCAATTGGGGTTGGTATACATGATTGTAAGTGGGTCGGCACTCTTGGTTCGGCAGTATTTGTTGAAAGCTGCCCCGAACCAATTACTGCACTTGTTTAGCTTCATTTGGCGTGTGCCGGTCGCGAAATTGGTTTATATGTAGTTATAAATAAGGTCTAACTTCATTAATTGTATTTTTCTTTCAGAGGGGTAATTATGCGGCTCTGATATAACAACTTTTAGTATATCACCAAATTCTAAATCTCATTTTTTTAAATATTTTTGCATAAGAGCTGTAACAGCTGTTCAGTGGTCTAAGCATGTATATTTTTCTCAGATTTTGTGTTGGGCGGTGCTTGTACTAATCAAATGTAAAACTGTTTTATCACTGGTAATTTTCCTACAAAACCCCTGGTAGGTAATCAGTTGATATATATTTTTGTGATTTCGATGTTGATTTCTTAGTAACAAGTAAGTAGATAAAAGTTAGAGCAGCATAGTCAAACCCGAAAAGTAATACAGTTAGATACTGTATACATATTTGTAAATATTGTCCCGTATGGAAATTTTTACTTAAGGTAAGAGAATCAGTGCAGTGCTTTCCACGAAAAATCCAATTGAAACGACATATTTGTGTCTGCTTTTAGAACTAGCTTAAATAAGTATGAAACTCCTATTTTTGGAAGCTAAATATTGCAAACACATTCAAAAAGCTATCTTTATTTAAACAGTTCAGTACAAAATTCTATTTTTCTATTGCAGCAGCAATCGTTTCCTATTTATTTTGTGAGAATTAAAAATACCTCAGTGGGTTTTCGATGTTGATTTCTTAGTAACAAGTAAGTAGATAAAAGTTAGAGCAGCATAGTCAAACCCGAAAAGTAATACAGTTAGATACTGTATACATATTTGTAAATATTGTCCCGTATGGAAATTTTTACTTAAGGTAAGAGAATCAGTGCAGTGCTGTCCACGAAAAATCCAATTGAAACGACATATTTGTGTCTGCTTTTAGAACTAGCTTAAATAAGTATGAAACTCCTATTTTTGGAAGCTAAATATTGCAAACACATTCAAAAAGCTATCTTTATTTAAACAGTTCAGTACAAAATTCTATTTTTCTATTGCAGCAGCAATCGTTTCCTATTTATTTTGTGAGAATTAAAAATACCTCAGTGGGTTTTTCAATGATTGCACAAAAACTCGCTCCTCTTGGTATATCGAATTGAACTTAGTTCCCCGGTTGCACCTGCAGCTTATTAGCTCGAGCATTTGTATCAATTACGAGCGGTTTCGCTCGAATAGCTCGCTTTACTAGCTCAGCTCGCGCGGCAACGGCGGTCTGCATTAGCTTAACTTCTTAATCGGGGGATCATTAGGTATTTAGCGTCGCATGAATTTAGATAAGCACTGAAATAGATAGATATAAAGATAGAATTTGAAGGCGATTGACTTGATTTTATTTATCCCTATCTTTTTGTTTGTATTTTCTATTTGACTTGGCATTTGATGGTCATCATCTTCCTAGCGTTATCCCGGTTGTTCACTCGCACGCGAGTGCCCAGGGTCCGCTGACTTGGCATCTGATGGTGAAATTGAAAAGTTATCTAAATACTTGTTATCAGTTAGATTGCGAACAAAAAGTTTTTTTTAGAACTTAGTAATAAGTAATCGAAAACGTTTCGTGTGCTAAGTGACATTTAATACTAAGCTCTTAAAAATAAAATTAGCATTTAGTTCTATAGACTGTTTATAGGGAACGCGGACATTTCTAAGTCTGCATAATTTTACTAACACTTACGAGTAAATGCAGTTAATTTAAAAAAAAATTGTGTACTTATAGACATAAGTACACAATTTTTTTTTGCCCTAATGTATAACTATATATACATAGTCAGGTCATAAGTTTTGTCACACAAAAAAAACTTTTGAATTTAGAATGCTGGCCACAAAAAAGTTTATTGAATTTGAGTTTCAAATTTTCCTCATTTTTAAATATGGAGTGGACACTTAAAGAAGACCGTGTTGCGGTTATTGCATTGCATCGTTGCGGTTACGCGCCAATTCAGATTTTCGACTTACTGAAAAATTTAAATATAACCAAAAGATTCGTTTATCGTACCATAAAACGATGCAATGAAGACTCTAGTGTAGATGACAGGTCAAGAAGTGGTCGAACTCGCTCTGTTAGGACTCCAGCAGTGATAAAAGCTGGGAAGGCGCGAATTCAAAGAAATCCCATACGTAAGCAGAAACTGTTTGCCCTTCAGATGGGGTTAAGCAGGACCACGGTGAAAAGGGTGTTAAATGAAGACTTAGGGCATATTGAAGAAAAACAGGACATCGTTTGGACGCTCGTTTAATGGACCTGAGACTGAAGAGATGCCGCGCTTTGTTAAAGCGGTACGCGGGAAAAAGCATCGGGAAATTCTTTTTTTGGATGAAAAAAATTTCGCCGTAGAAGAGAGCTACAACAAACAAAATGATAAGGTGTACGCACACAGCAGTAAAGAATCGAGCAACCGTATTCCGCGTGTCTAACTAGGTCATTTTCCATCCTCGTTCATGGTTTGGTTTCTCTTATTGGGTGGGTAGGTGGGTAGTCTCTTATTGGGGCTTAATTGAGGTACATTTTTGTGAGAAAGGCGTAGAACCTTGTGAAACCTCAAGAACCTTGTGAAACCTGTTTCTCATACCATGTTTAATAACAGGCACTGGGTATTCCAACAAGATTTTGCGCCAGCTCATAGAGCGAAAAGCACACAAGACTGGCTGGCGGCGCGTGAAATCGACTTCATCCGGCACGAAGACTGGCGCTCCTCCAGTCCAGATTTGAGACCGTTAGATTACAAGATATGGCAACACTTGGAGGAAAAGGCCTGCTTAAAACCTCATCCTGATTTGGATTCACTCAAGGCATCCTTGATTAAGGCAGCTGCCGATATTGACATGGACCTCGCTGCGATAGACGACTGGCCGCGCAGATTAAAGCATGTATTCAAAACGCCGGGGGTCATTTTGAATAAACTTTATTACCATATGAATCTATGTTTTATTAAATTCATTTTGCTATATAAATGGTTACATAAAAAATAAACATGTTTAAATTATTTCATGTTACACATGTGACAGAACTTATGACCTAGGTATAATAAACAGATAAAGTTTGTAAGTTTGTAAAATTAAGAATTTTCAGTAGTACTATGTTTGCACAAAACAATTGATAAAAAATCAATCAAAAAATGTCTAGGTCGCTGCTAGTTCTCTAAAAAAATTATAAATTTGTGTTTTTTTTAATTTTCTTCCGTATCATACATCTTTCTCAATACTGTTATGATTTATGGTAGTTCTTAATTTCTTTTCACTTTGACTATGATGCATAGGTACGTAAGTTGCTAAGACTTTTAACTCTACAATTTCTTCCTCAAAGCTCATTAGCGATCGTTATGTCTCTAAAAACAGCAAAAAGACTAAACATGTATGTATTGCAGCACGTGTACTGTTTATTCGAGTTATTTCACAGATGAGGGTAGACAGGAAGGTGGCACGTTAAATTATGCGTGACGTAAGAGGTAAAGAGGGATAATCTCGCAAAAATACCGATTCCTCATTGGACACGGGGTGTATAACAACGGTTTTTCCCCAAAACACATACATCATTGGTTAAGCCATGGTACTCGGTAACGTGATAAAAAATGGGCCCTGTGTGTTGTCACGTTAGGACTATTTCATATTATGGAGGGCAAGGGTGTAATTTTGCCAGAACTTGATAACGATGAACAACCTCGGATACACATGTTATACAGCGTGTCCGGTTACAATGTCGCGGTATCTATACATATAATAAAACTGTAAAACCGATGCGTCTGTAAATTAAGTATTTTTACCAATAAGGAATTGAGGGTGATGTTAAAATAGTAACAGAATAGGAATCTACAACTTTTAATTTTTTTGTCTGTTTGTCTGTTTGTACACGCTAATCTCCGGAACTACTGAACGGATTTGAATGAAACTTTTTTTATTGTGTAGCTATTAAGTCTGGGCAAATACTAGGCTATAACTTATTTTGAAGATCGAAATACCTGACGTGGAACCTTAGCAGTACACTTAAACTAATAGAGATATAAAAGCAGCACCTAAAAAAAAGTTATTCAGCGTGATGAACAATATCTATTGACGCACACAAATTGAAGGTCTGGAGCAACTGATATGGAACCCTAGCAGCTCAGCTCAACTATAAGAGATATGAATAGAGTGCCTTAGGGAACATTGTTCAGCGTGATGTGCACTTTCTATTGACGTGCACAAATTGGAGGTCTGGAGTAACTGACATAGAACCCTAGCAGTTCGGCTCAACTATAAGAGATATAAATAGAGCGCCATAGGGAACATTGTTCAGCGTGATGAGCATTTTCTATTGACGCACACAAATTGAAGGTCTGGACCAACTGATCTATAACCCTAGCAGCTTAGCTCAACTATAAGAGATATGATTGGAGCGTTTAAGGGAACATTGTTCAGCGCTATGAGCATTTTCTATTTACCTACACAAATTGAAGGTCTGGAGCAACTGATATAGAACCCTAGCATCTCAGCTCAACTATAAGAGATATGAATAGAGCGCGTTTCACCACAGACAGTTTGTCGAAATTTTGTTAAATTACTTTATTATTAATGAAAGATCTAAGTGAATTGGCCCTATTTTTTTATACTACTTATCACTAACTAACGGAAATTGAACTACGAGTGTAAGAATAGTCTTACTTACTTTACGTTATAAGAGAGAGGGTAGGGAGGCCTTTGCCCTGCAGTGGGATACGAGAGGATTCTAATTATAATAATAACTTCACGATAGTAGTGACTTACAAACCGACCTTTGAGTAGGCTAGGGACACAATAAATAAATGCTAAACCGCATTCATCTATTGCGGTATGGTTTAAGTCTGACTTTTTTCTGAACACTAATACTAAAGTTACCTATATTTTTTACAAACGAATAAAACTGGCTTCAATAAAGTAAACTAAAAAGTTTAAAAAATCCTTTACACTTTTACTAAGAAAGATATACGACAAAATTTAGTTTTAGAGTCGGTATCACTGCCATGCGGAATTTTCTTACCAGAGGAGGATGGCGAGGTGATAGTAACCTTTCAAAAAATTGACCTTGATTTTTCATTCCTCTCTTCTCCTTACGACATGGTAGACTAAGAGATCATGATAACTGGATGGCGACGGTAGTATAAAATATTTTGTATCATCGAGTCCACGCGTACGAAGTCGCGGGCAACAGCTAGTCCATAATAAAATAGCTAGTTTGCAATAACTTTATTATTTTAACCCATGCCATGGTTGAATGGTAGAGAATGCTATTAGCATGAAGCCTGCCATTTGTACAGCTGTTCAATTTGTGCAGAAAAGTATAAATTACAAATTTTTCAGACAAGCACTAATTTGAGAATGTAAGTAGGTAAGGCTTGAGTATTTTGAAATTGTAATAGTTGCGTTAGTAAAAAGTAAGTATTAGTGGTAGTAGGTACACAGAACATGTTTGTATCTGATGAAGGTAACACATTACAAGAGATTTAAAAACAGTCTGTAAGTAGGCTTATATATTGAAATGATAAAAAAGGTTCTAACTAACCTACCTTCAAGCAGTTTCGTAATTTAAAAAGCAGAACTGTCCCTTATGTCTTATAAAATGCAGAAAGTTAGTATTAGTACAGGAATCTCGTTACATTTAGTTTATAGTTAATTATAAAAGTTAGTTGTTACAAGTGCTAATATTTTTTGTTTTACGACTTTTATAATCGCACTTGACAAAGTTGTTAGTCAGGAAGATTGGTAATTTATTTTGCGTTTTATGATAGAATACTTAATACGTGTTGTTGGGTGGGCGTGATATCGTGAGCCCATGGGCTTTACTAGCGCATGGGCATAAAAGGAAACTATCTAAATGTTTATTTTTTAATGTTTAAAATTTTACTAACATCATCATATCAGCCTATTGCAGTACACTGCTGGACATAGGCCTCTCCAAGACGGCCAACTTTCACGGTCCTCCGCTTCTCGAATCCAGCCACCACCGGCCACCTTCCTCAGGTTGTCGGTCCACCAAGCAGGGAGGCGTCCAATACTACGTTTCCCGAGACGTGGACACCATTCGAAAACCTTCCTACTCCAACGCCCGTCGGTTCTGCGACAGACATGACCAGCCCACTGCCACTTCAGCTTACTGCACCTCTGAACGATATCTATGACTTTCGTTATTTGGCGGATGATCTCGTTCCGGATTCTATTTCTTAGCGAGATCCCTAGCATAGACCGTTCCATAGCTCGCTGAGCGACATGCAGTCGGTGGGCCAGCTTGACTGTCAAGTTCCACCGTAGCCCCGTAGGTCATGACAGGTAGGACGCACTGGTTATATACCCTGCTCTTCAGGCATTGCGGTAGAGGCAACGAGAAGATGTGACGCAACTTCCCAAATGCTGCCCCACCTAGCTGCACCCTTCTGGTGATTTCGCGCTCGAAGTTGTCTTTACCCAGTTGCAACACTTGCCCGAGGTAAATGTATTCCTGGACAACTTCGAGCGTCTCGCCGCTGACTGCTATCGGTTCGTTACTAACATACTTAGTTTATAAGCAAATTGTTACTTACACCAATATATATTTATGGTCCGATTTTTTTATATAATTATTGTAAGTAAACAAATATTTTGGTGAAAGAGTGCCACAGACGCCGCTCCAACTCCATGTGCTTTTAAACTTTAAAAAAAAAATACAAATAGGTTATGGTCACTGATGATCACCAAGGAGATTTTTATTGAAACTAGCTGTGATACAAAATAGTTTCATAAAAGAAGAGTTCGTATTTATTCTGTGGCTATCAGTTTTCGGAACATTTTTTTTGTAGCAATTTACATGTGATTTTCCGTAGTAATCGTAATTTGTTTGGTAGCAATTTAAAATGTTCTATTTGTAGGTCGCTAGATGGACGAATAATTAAAAAATTCTGTGGACCTTCGTTCGAAGCAAACCACAAAAGGAAATACCCAGTAACCGAATTCGATTTATATAAATACGGTCTAAACAGATGAATAGTAAACAATGGACTACTTTCTTTTCATCACAAAGCTTTTGTTCGCTTTTTATTTCAGTTTAATTTCTCTTCTGGTACATTTTTTTTTCCCAATCCTCGAAAATAATAAATTGATTTCTCAAAGATGAACTTTCCGAGTTTTCAAAGGTTATGAAAGGAAGCCGAATACTTTTGAGATTGTATCGGTACAATGGGGCTGTAATTTAAAAAGTAAGTATTGGTCACGAAAACCAGAACTAATTTTATAACGTAAATCTATCCTAGGATGAAAAATATTATAGTCAGGATTTTTGTGAGCGAAATTCAATTTGATTATGTAAAAACTTGCAAAATAATTAAGTTATAAAAATAATTATAAGTTAAGCTGATTTTATCTTAACTGATGGTTAAATATTTGTAAAAATATTTCCATCGGATACATGCGGGTACATTCCCCAAGTATTGATAAAATCGAACGCCGGCTCACTGGCGTAGCAAGCACTCGCGAAAATTCGTCGGCTGACTAACGTCCTCCGTAGCTTAGTTGGTAAGAGCACTCGCCCGGATAGCGAAGGTACGTGGGTTCGAGTCCCACCGGATGACACAGTCGATTAATTTTTGTAAGCAAAATTCAATTGGATTATGTAAAAACTTGCAAAATAATTGCTTAAGTTATTAAAATATTATAGTCAGGATTATTACAATTCGGGATGGTGAAAGAATCTACCGCCTAGTGGTCCACCCTGGGCAACGACATCACAAACTCCAGTGTGTGAAGGCATCTGAACGATCCTATCAGCGGTGGTAGGCTCCATTAGGTGCCACCTGCTAGCTACCATCATCCCACCGGAGCCCGAGGCCGCGCCATGCAGCTTGCTGAATACCGGCGGTGAGTGGGAGTGCCAGAACCTCCTGGTTGAGTTCGCTCCACTCTCTCTGACGACTCTGTCTACGCCACATCTGGATTAATCTAGAGTGACGAGCAAATCGATTTCATAGTGAAATAAATAAATACGATATTTATGACAATCATGAACCAGTTACAAAAAAACTTTAATCTTAGTTCATTTTATATTATATAAAAAAACGTCGCATCCGCATCGCATATCACAATTTTTTTTTTCTACACAGGCCATGTGTAGAAAAAAATATTTGTGATATGTGATTGTTGATTGCCTAGCTAACGATTAGGTAACTAACGTTACTTTATTAAAGAAAATCATAATATGAACATAAATATGAACGTTATACGATAAGAGGGCGAGGTTATTTTCAAGCTTTTCTATTTTTAATAACATGTGATAAGTAGGTACTCAGTTGACATCGCGAGCTTAAAACATTGCTATTTATACATTTCATTCGAGTGATTTGAATTGTAAATAAGATACTTCCTAGTCACTCTCACAGGCGTTCCTGGTAATATTTGTGCCAGTCAACGTTTAAGTATAGATTTTGACATGATTCTTCTTGCATTTGACGAGACAACGAAACTCCATTATGAGTTTACGATACCCGAAACCGAAGGGAAAGCTCTAATAAAAGATTTTATGTCATTCCAGTTTATGGAGTCATTTGAATGAAATGTTTGTTTCGAATTCACTGCTGGTTTTAAACTAAAGGATAATCAAAATGTTTTTATCGCACAACAAAGGAAGATTTAAGATTAATGTTCTGGTTACATAGAATGAACTCATTTCTAATTTCTACAAAGTTAACATGGTCAGTAAATAGTGTGTCTCACGATAAATTGCAATCCCAAAATTTTATTTTCATTTTTACTGTGGACGCTATGTGCAAAAAAATATTCCTTTTAACATTGAAGGTCAATTACAGTAGGGTAAAAATGTTATGCCAAACGAATGACAAGCAAATGACTTGTATAAAAATAACTATCAGTGCTTAAACTTTGCTTTTTGTAATAAAGATGGACTTTTGCTGGCTGTATTTTTTTCCAACTATCTCTAAATTTCTAAAAATTATTCTCATTATACAAGAAAAAAATATAATAACATAGTTACTAATCTTTACTTATTACCTTTTAATGAAAAAAAACGGTAGAACTGTTAAAACACTATGGCCTTTTCTACGGCCTTTTAAAGTTGTGCATTGCTAAGAGCTGTTGTCATTTCTTACGCAAAACTAACAAATTAACTTGCAATATTTTTTCAGTTTGACTATGTACGGCATAGGCATATACAGGATGGCTTATTTGCAGTGGTCCAAAGATTTTTTTCAGCTTGAGAGCATAATGAGTGATCGTTTAAAACATATTTTAGTTAAGCGAAACTTATCGTTTAGAAATTTTGACTTTAAAAAAATCCTAAATTTCAATGTTTTTGACGCGAAACCTCTCTGTTATAAAAAACTACACACCGAATTGAATGGGTATAGGCATAGGACAATAATGTACCTAATGCGCTGTAGGCTCATCTACTGTAAATAATTGAATTTTTAGTTTAACTTCTTCTCTAGCTTTTTTGAACTTTTCGGCAAAAGATCCTTTAAAAAAATGTACCGCCAAAGTTCAAATTATTTCTAACGACGAATAAAAATTTAGCGAAATAAACTTTTTTTACGATGGACCCCTAAAACTGAACAAAGAGCGAAGGTCCTTAGGGATGAACGAGGTTATTTATTTTATAAAGGCAATAAATCCAACCCGTGCATTTCAATGTTTCTGTTGTATATCAATCCATGCCACTACATCTGTCGGTGGTTCCTTGAATTTATTGCTCAATTTGGGTGAGACTGAAATGGCAGACGGCTGTCTAATTGATGCGATTAGGTAGCCAACGAAGGAGCTTGCTGGTTGCCAAATTATTTTAATTTCGTATTTATTAACACCCAATTTGACAGAGGCTGTGCCTAATTGCTTGCGTATACAATATTGTTAAGGTGTATGTAGCCACCTAACACGTTGAGCTTATTTCTTATGTTATTTTCCAAAGCATGTAGCATGTGTTAGTAACATTTTCATTTAAATATAGGATTAACTAACCCTTTCACATTACGCTGCCAACTTAAAAGTTAATTACGAGAATTAATAGACTGAATATGAGTAGTAATTCGTC
Organism: Pyrausta nigrata; assembly: GCA_949316185.1. Classification (NCBI taxonomy): domain Eukaryota; kingdom Metazoa; phylum Arthropoda; class Insecta; order Lepidoptera; family Crambidae; genus Pyrausta; species Pyrausta nigrata. The sequence continues at coordinate 6,403,903 of OX438943.1, forward strand.
TTTCTATACTTTACAGAATTGTCGTAATCGTTTTCATTCCTTGAATTCATCATTCTCATCATCGCATCCAAGAAGGTTTTGATTGTTTTCTTAAAGGGTTCCTATGAAGCAGCTCGAAATACCTACCTGAAGTTTTAGCGATCCTCAACCAGGTCAATATATGCTTTGTATTTGATCAAATTGAGATGCTTACTTTGATCCATAAGCATTGCTCGAACAGTAAATAGAAAAAAAGTCCATGACATAAAATGTCTAAGCGGTATTTTATTTGACCGAATCGATAAAGACACAATCCTTTTGCGGCTTAAACGTGGGCTCTCTGATACATGAGCTCTCATTCACATCAAAGATACTTCTCGAACGTACCAATCGAAGTTTGAAAGTATACAAAGAAAGTACTTCTTTGAAAGACGTAGATGTACCTACAAAATCAATGTGGAATCCCAAATATTTAAAAATTGCCGTATTTACCTTTCGAACCCGAAGTTAAACTTTGCAAGGTGCGTTATCTGTATTTTTAGCACAGACGTTGCGCTCGCTTATCTCTCACTGCCATTCTAGGAGTGTCAGGAAATGCTAGATAAAATAGAAATACGGACATCCACATACAAATGAGGGTTTCTCAGAATAATTCAGAATTAAATATTAATTATTTACAGTGCAGTTTTTGGTAGCACGATTGACAGCGACTAAGTTGGTAACTCTAAAATGTTTTTAACGGTTCTCTTGTTTGTCCCAAGTTCCAATGCCTATACCTATGCCTGCAGAAAACGTGCACATATTACTGCTTTCTACATAATCTAAACGTGCTTGACATAACTTTGAACGAAGATCTAAGAGCATTCTTTTTATTGGCGCCCAACGTGGGACCTTGAAGATCTTAGCTTCACCATGATACTTAACACATATCCATAGTTTCAAAAGCTTGCCCGCTTATTTAACCAATGTTCAGTGCTAAAGTTTAGTGCCACATTTAAGAATACTTTTAAGCTGTAGTGAGCAGACAACAGTTTTTATTAGTGCTTCGTGGGTCGTATGTAGGACATGTAAAATACGATCTGATTGGAACCAGGGGAATGTAATTCTGAAGCGATAGCATTCCGCAATGTCCGCAATGGGATTGTTCGGCTATCGACGGAGCAGTGTTAAGAATTATCAGACCGGGAATTAGCGTGCCAGTTTTTAGGACGGTTCAAAACACTAGGCGCTATTAGATAATACGAATGTTCGTCAATATAAACAATGTCAATTGCATTAGATGGTGCTGTAAAGCATCCCTAACGCAGGTACCTACTGTCCGCTCGGTCTGCGTATTCGTGAGCTAAGTGATATATCCACTTTAAAGTGGCGATATAGGGGGTGACAGTTCATACAGAGTGTCCCAAAAGTATTGGTATTACACTTATTATACATTATTTCTTAGATCGGGTACAAAAAATGTTTTTTTCAAGGAAAGTTGGTTTTGATAATTTATTTGACTTTACTAAAAGTGATTCTAGTGAACTCAAAGCGTTCCTTAAGACCTCAAATTTCAAATATTTCAAATTTGACATATATTTTTTTATATTTTTCTGATAACTGTTATGACCTCACCTATCATGCGATTTTAGCTTGACGTCGACTTTTGGGACACCCTGTATATGCGCGGGCGATGTCCCTGGAAACACATGCTTAATAAAAGGTTTTATCTTTAACAGACATATAAGGCATTACTTATTCCTTTAGATGGTATTCCTCCTATCAATCACAAATTAATAATAAAATAAGACCCGTAAGAGCTAATCACTTTCTATATGATATGTTTGTTTCAAGGAATGTTCACTACCAGAGATCTGCTTGAATTTTCAAAACGACAACCACAATTTTTGGCAGAGGCCACTGAAATTATGTTATCTTTGCAATGATGGGATAGCACTTTGCTTGCCAAATATCTGCAATCACGCAGGATAAAAAAAAGTTTAATGTTTGAAATAATAGTTGACGTACTTTACAAAAATTATTTACTCTCGAAATAATTTCCAAGAACTTTAAAATAATGAGTCCAGCTATTCATGGACCTTAAATAAATTCGGTTTTATTTATTCATATAAGTACTAGGGACTTCGTCGACACAAATGCCATTCCCCCTACAAACTGTTATACTCAATTTCATCCTTTTACGAGTATTGTGAAACTTTTCAATATTTTTAAAGTTATTCTGATAGAGAGAGATTCTAAAGAGAAGACGAATCTAGCATATCAAGGATCATGAAAATCGGTCCGCTATTCTTGAATTATATATGGTAAAAAAAACCCGACCTTATTTTATATGTATAGATTCTCTATGATGCGCAACAATGTGCATACATGTTCCTATTGGACTTATTTTGAATATCCAAGTAGCGTAGTATTTCGTTTCGAATCCAAGGAGCTCTAGATTCAGCCTAGGTACAATGTACCCCTGTAAGGTGGTGTACGGTAGTTATCGATGCGTGGTAGCTTCAATATATTAAAATCTGATCAGCATGTCTATATCAAATAAACGACTACACAGAGACATATAGCAATCCAGTATTCAGTGTTTGACTTGGTAAAGTTTTCGTTTACTCAGAGTTTATGGCGTTTTCAGTAACCTATAAAGTAAGTTAATTGGTAGCTGCTTACACATGTTGGCAAGCGTGCAATAGTATGATTCGAAGTATATTTGAAAGGACAAATTACCCGTGTTTCTATAAGTAATCGGTTGTGAAGTTACCTTGTCCAATTCCGCTCAACGTACTCGTAGATCCGCATGACACATCTTTGTAGGTATATTATTATTTTATATTATAAATGCGAAAATAACTCTGTCTGTGTGTTACCCAGTCACGCCTAAACTAATGAACCGGTTTGAATAGAATTTCGTACAGAAATAGTTTGAGACCCATAGGCTACTTTTTGTGGGGATATAAAAACATCAAGGCGGGGTGAAATGGGGGATGAAAATTTGAATGTAAAATCCGACTTTAGGCGCGGGCGAGGTCGTAAGGAACTGCTAGTATGTCATATTTGCAGGTCACAGTTCGCAAGGATCACGCCAATAGTTTGTCAAAGGCACCTCTCTCGGATGACATAACTTTTAGTTGAGAACATGTTGTGTTACGAGAACTTAATATTGTTACGCATACTCTTGGCACGTGTGTTTGGTTTGATTAAACTTTCGAGACGTCCTTTCGAAGTGTGCCTATCATTACTAAGTTTGTGAAAGTAAGAACATGTTTATATTTACCAAGATAATATAAGTTTTATTATTTTGAACATAGAAAAGACAAAAGAGGATTATGTATTCATTCTCGTACTACTTTTTAATATTAAAGTCTGTTCAAATTTTAGGACAAGGCATTTTTAGTTAATTGATTGTTGTAATACCACCTAAATAAATTAAAATCAGCTCTCAGTTTAACCTATGTTTTAAATACTGATGCAAAAGGGGTGTCATAATTTAGTTAACTGTGTGACTGTCTATACACGCTGTTACTTTGCATCCTTGTCATATTTACAGAGGTAACTATATTACGGACACTGAACTCAAATCAATAAAAAAATAGTGACCTAAAATTTTGATTTTTAATCTTAATTATTTAATTTTATCGACAATCTGTTACGCACGCCAATAACGATCGTAGCATCGTAGCATCGCAACAGTTATGTGTAGAACATACACATCACTGTTGGCTGTTCATCGGCACAAAAGAGCCGCGGCGATTGCGCTCTCTTTCTAACATCATAAACACCGCCCCTTCTTTATTTTTTATTTTTTTCTTCTTTTTTTCCCTTCTTTTATATCTGTGAATATAGCAAGGATGCAAAGTAACACCGTGTATATCGTCTACACTAACAACTCCAAAAACGGTGTTAAATGATGCTGTTGTAATATCAAATTAAATTTATCGAACAAAACTCAAAAGTTCCAGCTTAACTGACAAGGTGTAAGCTCCGCGGTCCACCGGACTTTGATTGGAGCGTTTCTTTATGGGAATTCGAACTGAGGGGCAAGTTATTAGAAAACTTTCGAACGACTGCTTTCAGTTTTATTATGATAAAGGGTAAATGGCAGGAGATGGAACTCCTGATCGCGCGGATGCCGTTTCGCAAATTCAAACTTTTAACAAGTTGACGCTTGTTGTGGTTTACCTTAATTATGTTGGCGTTTACAAGTTTGTTTTTTGTCAGCATACCGGCTGTTTAGCAGTCAAGAATAATTTTCAAACTACATCCTAAGCAGCTTAATTGTTTATTCCTAGACTACTTTTTAATAAGTTTACTCTTTTATCTAGACTAAGCCAGACGTGGCATAGACAGAGTCGGCGGTAGAGCGAGCTTACGCAGCATGTTCTGGCACTCGCACTCACTGACGGAATACAGCAAGCTGCTTGGCGCCCGGGGTCCAGTAGGAGGGTGGTATCCCTCGTAAGCTACCAAGCGCCACCTAACAGAGCCTACCACCGTTAATGGTATCATTTAGCTGATACATTCACATCTTAGATAGGTACAAAACTTTGTAGTTCAAAACTGCTCTTACTCAATGCATAATATACATTTAATTAAAGTAAAGTTCATAAAACTACTTAGGACTTGATCACATCTTTTGGGTAATTTTGAATTCTAAGTGTATGATGAAGTTAAATCAAATTTCACTTACAAAAATTAATCGACTGTGTCATCTGTCGGGACTCGTCCCTTCGACTAACGTCCTCCGTAGCACTCGCCCGGATAGCGAAGGGACGTGGGTTCGAATCCCACCGGATGACACAGTCGATTAATTTTTGTAAGTGAAATTTGATTTAATTTCGTAAAAACTTGCAAAATAATTGCTTAAGTTATAAAAATGTATGATGAAAATCTTATGTGTGCATAAGATTTTTAATAAGCTTTTTCGGTGTGTTTGAGAGTTTAGATTTTAATTCTTAAGTATTTTTTACTACTATGGGTTTTGCATTAAGAATACTGTGCCTGTCGGAAAAATTAAACTACAAATTTATAAGAAAAAAAAAACATCAGGAGAAGTAAATTTACATAACAAAACAATTAAATTACGATGTATAACCAAATTGGTCTCCATTCTGCTCTTTGCATGGTTTAATGGGTTCTTACAACTATTTATGTCATAAGTATCCCCCTTTTGAAGTGGCAGGCGGCCAGCATTTAGCAGCTATTATGATGAGGAGTGTTGTGTACCAGTCACCAAACATCACAGTCATTGATGATGACAAACGTCGATGATGGTGATGCTATTTTATTTTCATATAAATTGCCTTTTAATTTATTTTCAAAGCAATTGCTTTTGTACTCGTTTAGAGCTCAATGTCGTGTAATTATAAATAGTAATAATGTCCTCCTAGCCGAATTTCGACTACGGCGGCCTATCTCAACAGAGATTAACCAACTGCGCGGGACATATTATAGAGCACAAGTCTGTGCGCAATACACAGGTGCACTCTCTGTTTCTTCACTCTCATAATTCGGTGAAACAGCAGTCCGACATGACCGTAGAGAGATCAGGTGCAGGACCAACAGCTTAACGTGCTTTCCGAGGCACGGGTAACACCACCAACTTCCTGACTCCGGAGCTGTGTCTGAGTAATTACAAGACAGAAAAAGCTAAACACTCCCGGCCCGACCCGGGATTCGAACCCGGGACCTCGTGGATAGTACCCAGCGTGCTGACCACTAGACCAACGAGGCAGTCATGTACAAAATATACATCGTTCACTCTATCTAATAATCTTGTGTGCGCCATCATTGTTTTGCCAATCGTGAGGTCAACTTAAAAGTTAGTTGCGGACTTGATTACCCGAAGTCAAAGGGTATGTTTGACAGACCTCGTTGAAGTTCCTACTCCTGCTTAGCATAATGCTTTTACCAAGCTCCGATGCCGCATATATTGTGGGGCTAATGTCGAGTTCGATCATCATTGGACATTGATGCCTATTTCGTCTTGGTACACCCGGCTGTACGTCAGACCCACTTTGACTTTGAGACTGTCTCTATTCCCTACGTAATTAAAGCGGTTTTCGTAGTTCACATGGGTAATATGACGTGCTGCCGACTGTACACATAAATTTATTTTTAGTTTCAAATTTAATATGATTTCTTAACGTAAGAAAGACAAGCTAGAACAAAACATGTAGTCTCATCTTGATTTTCGATTTTCAATGTAAGGTACCTACAGTCGGCAGCGCGTCAGGTTATACATTTAAATAACGATAATGGCTTTTACTACGTTGTGAATAGAGCGGCCTCAAGGTCAATATGATAGTATGAATGACGTGCAGCTGTGTGTAGGTAATATTAAGTCAATTTTTTCAGAATAGTAATTATAATACTAGCCATTTCCTGCGAATTTTTCCACCAAAATGTGAAATATCCCATGCAAACTTCCACCCCCTTTTTCACCCCCTTAGAGGTAAAATTTCATAAAATCCTGAAAACACCTTTCTTAATTTCTAACCAAATAGCTAAATGCCAATATTTATCGATTTTGCTTCAAAACTAACGGAGTTTCGTACAAATTTACCCCGTATTTTACCTCTTTTAGGGATGAATTTCCTCAATTTATTTTACTAGTGCTCACCTACACTATAAGCGGAAGCATGGTGCTAAATTTCATGTTTCTTATCCCAGTAGTGCCGACTATGCGTTATTATGTAAGTCAGTCAAACAGTTAGTCAGTCAAGTTAAATCAGTTTTCACTTTTATATAAATATATAAAGTCATCTTTACTAAAATACTGTCTCGTAAAAGACTAATTTATTCAAAGCTTCTTTAACGACCAGTTCAATAAATTCATTTTAATAGATTCGCATATTTTTTAATTTGCCGTCATTAGTTTAATTAAATAAAACCGCGGGATAATGATTATTACGTTACACTTTATTACTGGATAGGAAATAATTGGTTTTGTTCGCTCGATAGCCATGATTTTATTTAGGCTACTGGGACAGGATATATTGAATTTAATTAATTATTTATACTTAGTGTACAATATATACAGGGTGAACCGTTAATGAAGGATAATCCTTCAGGTACAGATTCAAGCAACACTTTTACTTGAAACCGGTCAAGTGCGAGTCGGACTCGCGCGCGAAGGGTTCCGTACCATTAACTTAAAACATTAGACAGTATAGGCAAAACAAAGTATATATTTGACGGCGCTTCGCTTATATTGTCTAAGAACCTAGAGCGATGTTCCATATAGGAGGGATGTCATCGCTCTGACACAACTACGACACTAGCGTGCGCGAGCGGTCGAGTTGAGGCGGCCATGATGGAAGACATACTTGAAGTCTGACCGCGATATCCAATTGCATCGTGGGTTGCGCGTTACGTGTTCGGCGGAGTGTCATTGGTTCTCTGATGATTAAAATACTGTGAATGTGATCCATGTTGTATTTCTAAGACTAGTAAACCTAAACCTGACTTAGATGTGAAGTGTCTTATTTTCCTCGCCCGATTATCCATGCCCATGAGATCGACCATCCGACAATATCCGTGCCAATGGAGTACCAGACCTCTGATGAGGGTGCTAGACTGCCTAACTGGGGCGATGTGCCTTCATCAGAAGTGGGATTCGGAGGGCTAAATTTTGAGGAAAATGTCAGTGAGAAACAAATGACAACGTCGAATCTTGGAATCATTTTATAGAGGCAGATAGAGAAAGTATGCCTCCGGGAATTGCTGTGGTGAGAATGCGAGACCATTGACAACTTCGTTCTCAACCCACACCGCTGATCTACTTTAATCCTGATGATAGTGAGCCTGATGCTGAAGATTGGTCTGGAGTACTGGTTTGCGGCAGAAAGTTACTTTTGGTTGATATTAAAGGCGAGAAGAGGGCAGCAGAGAGAAAAGAGAGGGAGAGTGTGATGATACGTGTTACTGACAATCGAATCCTCGAATAACGCGATGACGAATAGCTATTATTTTTATTTCGATGCAGTTACTGTTTGGCTGGGATCTATAGCTTAGTCGTATTGCAAAGCCTTCACCGGCGCTTGTAGCCGCGCTACACTTTTACTAGTACGCTCTCAGGAGAAAGCTAAGCTGTCTAGGGTTCCGTTATAAAACTGATCAACCCCTAAGTACTGCTGTAAACAAACGCCGCAGCACCGACACTTCAGCAAGATTTTTCGATTTCAAGTTTAAGAAGCGTACGCAAGGAGATACCTGAGAAGTAGCCATGTACATCTGGAATCATGAAGAAAGCATGCCTAGCACATTGATGGCTGAGAACAAGAATATTCAATAGAATCTAATCGCTACGAGGATAATATTTTGTAGCCCAAGATAATTTAATTGCTATGTTTGTTTGTAGCTGTCATTATATATCAAAAAGATGAAGCTACAAAAGGGGAGTATTTTACATCTTCTTTGCAAAGGAGTTGTGCATAGCGCGTACGGAAGAGTTAAAAAAGTTTAACCTTTTTTATCGTTAAAAAGACATGAAATGACAAATTGACACTGTCGTAGGAAAATATGAACAACAATGAAAATCGTATTCTAGAAAATCTCTTTTCATCATTACGTGGTGTCGGTGTAATCATTCAGAGAGATAGAGATATTTGTTATTACGGGAAATGATAAGGCAGCGATGCTACATCAGTCAATGCAAGTCAAGTCAAAAAAGGTCGATGTCCTGAGGCCTTAGCTACATAGGAATTTGAGTAAGTGACTTATTAGGGAGCTGGTTATGTCCCTTGAAGGAGATTACAGTTGTGCCCATGGGAGGTGTGGTAACTGGTCGAAGGGACGCTAGGGGTTGTCCGGTCCATGTCGCTATAGGAGAGATGGTGGCAGTGGTCGAAGGGACGCTCGGTCAGTTGTCCGGTCCAGTGATTGCATACTGTCTGGCGTTAACTGTAGCTAATGTAGGTAGCATGTAATGAGTCCGATGAGAATAGCTTGTGATGCGAGTACTGTGAGACGTGATTGTGAATACCAAATTGTATGGTGTCTTATCCTTATCGTCAGTGATGGACGAGCGTGAAGAGTTGTCTACCGGTTGCTTGTTTTGCTATTGCAGATTGAACTGGCAGTGGAAGACTTTCTGCAAGGAGTCGCACGAGGACGTGCGAATGTCAGTCTGGCCGTGACGGCGCTTCGCTTATATTGTCAAAGAACCTAGAGCGATGTTCCATCTAGGAGGGATGTCATCGCTCTGACACAACTACGACACTAGCGTGCGCGAGCGGTCGAGTTGAGGCGGCCATGATGGAAGACATACTTGAAGTCTGACCGCGATATCCAATTGCATCGTGGGTTGCGCGTTACGTGTTCGGCGGAGTGTCATTGGTTCTCTGATGATTAAAATACTGTGACTGTGATCCTGTTGTATTTCTGAGACTAGTAAACCTAAACCTGACTTAGATGTGAAGTGTCTTATTTTCCTCGCCCGATTATCCATGCCCATGAGATCGACCATCCGACAATATCCGTGCCAATGGAGTACCAGACCTCTGATGAGGGTGCTAGACGAACTACCTAACTGGGTCGATGTGCCTTCATATTTTTATTTTATTTATAATTTCAAAAACATTCATCACAGGGTACCCAAAACAATTTTAAATAAGAATTTCCGAGCCTGTTTTTTACATGACTGATTTGAAGTTTATAGGTTCAAGACCTAAGAAATTACAGGGGGGGGGGACACCATGTAAACGACTTTGGCGGGCTATATCTCGCAAATGGTAAAGCTGATAAAAAAGTGTTGTATGGAAACCCTAATTTATTTTCATAGTCCTTTTCAACGATACAAGGGGGTGCACTCAAAAAAATAATTTACCCCCCCTTTACATGTATGGGAAGGTACCCTTAAAAAGGGGTAATTTAAATTTTTTGTATTTTAAAAAATGAGATTATATGTGAAGTATCCTCGAACCAAGTTACATACGTATACACGGATGGACGGACTGAACGGTCTTATAAGGGTTCCTTGTCGGACTACGGAACCCTAAAAATTATAGGCATATAGTAGAGCATGATGTAATCAATCTGTACCTAAAGGATTATCCTTTATTAACGGGACAACCCTGTATATTTCTGGATTGAAATCGTTCTGGATTACACTCAACTGTGAAGCACTTTAGTGATATAGGAACGTGGTCGTTGTATAGGAAATAGGGTTACGAGCGAGAAGGTAAAGACAGATTTAAATCAGAATCAGTTGGTCTCGTGTATTTATCACTTACGAGATACAAGGAAGGTATGTCTGTCTCCCAGCACAGTGAATTGTTGAAAGATAAGAAGAGAGTATATAACAGGCGATCTGGGCTTTTTATACTTAACCACAGACTAAGCATTATTCGATGTTGCCATGTTAAAAATATTAAACACGCATTATGAGGGATTTTCTGATTTTCAAAATTTATTTTAATTGAATGTTGATAGATGCCGCTATTCATCTAATTTATATGACGGCGCATCGATTATTTTAGAGTGGCTAGCGACCGGTTCACCCCGCTCTGACGCAACTCCGGGCGCTAGCGCGCGCGGGCAGTCGAGTAATGGCCGATATAGCTGTTGGATCGAACTGCACGACTTTTGCGCGTTACATGTTCGGCGGAGCGTGTTTTTATAATATTTCAAATACTGTTAATGTGATTAGATTAATTGTAATTTGAATAGTGTTAAATCGGTAATAGTAAATCAGCTATTAATCGAGTAGCTCCGTTTAATTTTCCTCGCCCGATTACTCACGCCTACCTACCCGTTATTTTAATTATCCAACCATGGATTCTCCAGAGCAAGATGAGGGTGCTGGTGCCGCGTACCAGGGTGCTGTGCCTTAATATATAAACAATGCTTCGAAATCATTGAGCATAAAACAACAACAAATTATTGTTATATTATGAGTACAGGCTATGGTACTTATGTTATAAATTAGCGAGTTTCAAATGCAGTAAAAATAAAATTTAATGGAAAAAACGTCTTGAAGATCAATATATTGTGTTTGAGAGTTTAGGCAGTGGATTACACGTGGAGGGCGACAATAATAGGTGGAAAATGGGTAAAGTCAGAGTGCTTATAGCTAGGTACTTGCCATATCAGCTTTCCAGGTCTAGGTATCACTTCACAGGCCACAATCACTCGAAATGTCTGTAAGGAGCTTCACAGGATACACACGCGGCGAAAGCGCTCTGGTCGGTCTAGTACATGTGTCATAGGTAACGTCTCGATGTCGACTGGGGCTCCGGGGTTCTCACGGTACGTTTTAAACAAATAAAAATAAGGCAGGTAGGCGTGTGAGTGTGCGCGGCGTAGTATCAATAGGGTACACAAACAAATCAAAATATTGTAGTAAACATATTGTTTAAATAGTTACCTGTTAGTACACGTGAATCTAAAACATGCTAAACATAAACATTTTAACATGATGAATTCTAAAACTATCATTTTTCTTAAATAAAAGTCTACCAGATTTTTAAGAACTGATAACACTAGGAAACTCCCTCATTGGTTGTTAAGTCCACCAAATATTGGTAAAAGGTAGACTTCAAATGATCCTGATGACAGACACTTTAAAGGAATATTTGCAGGTATTGTTGATATAAGGATTTAAACGTAATCCACTATCTACATCCCCAGTACAAGAATTAGTGTACGCTCTAGTTTCTATTAGCATCATAAATTACGTAACGCTTAATTCTACTCAGAGGGTGTACTCGCGTAATCCTCAGCGATACGCATCTATTACGCGTCTAACTCCTAAGCCGCAACTCGAACGCACATTAAACAGATCCCTTCATTCACACTGAGTCACGCCTTGGAGTTTGTTAGTGGAACAGATTTCGGACCCTACCACGGGCTCTCAGAAGCAATACTTTTTTTTAAACAAGAAATAAAGCTTACTGCTTATGGCCGTATGTAGCACGTCAGACTACCTACTTTGACCTTGAGACCACCTCTATTGCCTACGTAATAAAACTTTTCGTAGTTCAAATGGGTAACCTGACGTGCTGCCGTTTGTATATAAAAGAGCTTGATTTTTTTATCAGCCTCCCAGTTAACCTAAACATTCCTTTTTCCTGCCTGTTTTAATTAGTCGAAGTAGATCCCGTAAAAAAATAGATTACATAACTACTCCTTCCAAAATGTTTTAGGGTACCGCGTATTACCTTAAAAGGAAAAAAGGACCCTTACAGGACCACTTCGATGGTCATATGCATCGTAGTCAACGCAATCCAAATATACGGCCATCTAAGCCTTATTTTCTACCAGAAAATAAAGCTTAAATGGCCGTATATTTGGATTCAATCGCATTAGTTTCTTTAAATAGAAAACCATTGGTACGAATCCAAGGATCACTCAGCGGTTACACGCATCCAGTTCCAGGAGAGCTTTGCACATCAAACGGCTAGTTATTTTCCTATGAATATTTAAAGATTGGGAGGTCAGGATAACTTGGTCGTAGTGCGTGCTTAATTGTGCTAATTCCTTCATAAATGGGACCCAATAGGACCCTGGATGCAAACTCGATGCTTTGTGGATTAAGGAAACTATACGCATATTTTTTCTCTAAATAATTGGGCGCATGTACAGAAATGCAGTAAGAAATTGTGACGGGAACTATTGGTGTTAAAAAAGATTAATTTGGTTTGCGAAAGGTTAATTAAGCTGTTGAAAAATTAAACAGTGTGGCCGGTTTCGACTGGCGATAATTTATTGGCTATTAGATCATCAAATGTTATAGACAAAAAACCTCTATGTTGGGTTCTAACTCCTCCCCTGTTGAAATGGCAGCCATTTTAATATTTTTTTTAATTATGCTATTTCTGTGGATCTGGAGGTCCTAAAAGTTAAGAAAATGATTTATTTGGAGGGTAACGCTATCGCCTATCAAGTTAAATAAAGATCAATTCAAGTTATTTACTGTCATAGAGAAGAAAAACAAGTTACAAGAAATCTTGCTTAAAATTTTAAACAGTTAAATAGTTTTTTAAACCTCTTAAACTCAACCCAAAAAAATATTTTTAAAATATTTTTTTTAATAAAAATATTTTTTATTGCCACCATTTTTTTTAATTAGGATTATGTCTCTAAAATTTGATAAATTAAAGGTCCTAAAATTATAGCTAGTCGAAACCCGGACACCCTGTATAGGGTTGATAGGTTGATAAAATATGTGTACAAGCTTTATAACAGTTAAAGGCTTTATTAAGGTTAATCATAATAATATCATAACATCCTATAAACCAGCTAGAACACGTAGCGAAAACCATTATAAAACGCTAATTATACTTAAGTCGACTAATATCATTCCATTAAACTGCTAATGTGTTGGTGGGATAGTAATTACTTCTCGAATTTATGTAAGTGCTTGCTACGCTAGTGAGTCAGCGTTCCCACCTAAAGACTGTCAACGGATTTCTGAGTGACTTGTAAAAACTTGCGAAAAAATTGTTTAAATCATAAAATAATAGTAAAAATTGTGTAAAAATTAATTTCCAAAATTTTTTTAAAAACCCTTTCATCTATTTTTAAAACGATCGATTCAGAATTTGTAAACAACAGTCATTTAACGGCCCGAAATTTCTCGAATTTCCTTTTCCTCAAAATAAACAGGACATAAATCCTAACTCGGTTAATCGCATCTTCGGTTCACTAAGTTTTGCCCTTACCTACCGCCATTCGAAAACTCGGGTAGGTATGAATACGTAAAGTTCCTGAGTATGCGGAGTTCATATAAAATTTTCCCATCAACTTTAAGGCTGCCAAAAGTTTTAATAAAAGTCGGTTTACACGCATTTTTGGGCATCAACCCTTTCATAATTATTTCTTAGGTCGAATGCGAGCTGTTTGAACTTTGTGTGGTAATTTAGCGAAAATGGGGTATAAAATAAGGAACCATCAGACAGTAAACTCGATTAAAAGTAATAATATCGAAACGCGTTGGCGTTGTAGTAACTAGCGTTCTTAATTAACGCGTACAAACGTACACGTAATAAGGAAATCAGGAATCAATTTTCACCTTTAATTCAAAATTGATTAGTTTAAAACGATGTATGCTGAACTGCACCTCTTTCTTAGTTATTCTATGGTTTTATATTAATTATTGTCTGTCTTTTGTTTTTGCCTACTCGGCAATGTTCAATTACACATCAAGTAAACCAGACTCAAAGTGAGTCATTGCATCCCTAGGGACGTAATGTTGTATGAAATTTCATTACGCCCTAGGGAGGCAAAGTGATTTGAATTTAAAATAAGAGTTCGTAGGCATGATCACACTAGCCCGTCCCGCACCAAAGAGGACATATTTGGAATTTGAACCTGGCAGCCAAGAATTTTAGCACGAATGGAATAAAGAAAAAGCGCGCGCTTCTAAAAGAAGAAATAAATAAAGAAAAAAAACCGATGTATTTAAGAAATTACAGTGTTTTCATAAAACTGTCAAGTCACGAAGTTTATGACACCGGAGTCCATTAGATTTAAAGCTGCTGGTATTGTTAATAATAATAATTTACTGTCAGAAAAGTCAAAGGATAAGGTTTCTGTGGTACATTTTTTTTATTGCCTCGTAGGAATTGTGAAAAGCAGAGTATTCTCCTCGGGGATAAAGATGTCTTCGTCTTGGGCGAGCTTAAATCCCTCGCTCCACTCAGGATTCTACAATTTTTTTACTTTTTAGTTTATTGAAGGCAGTTTTATGTATTTAAAAAACATATAGGTATCTTTAGGTTTTAGTGTTCAGAAAAAAGTCAGACTCAAACCCCCTACCGCAATAGATGAATGTGGTTTAGCATCTATTTATTGTGTCCCTAGCCTACTCAGGGGTCAGTTTGTAAGTTACTACTGTCTTAAAGTAAATAGGACTATTCTTATAGTTCAATTTCCGTAAGTGATAAGTAGTATAAAAAAATTTTGCCAAATGACTTTGATCTTTTATTAAAAATACAGTAATTCAACAAAATTTCGACTAACTGTCTGTGGCGAAAGTATCCACGAACTGCTTAGCTAAGGTCAGCACCATAAAAATTACGACTCCTGAATGTAAACACTTAAATACCTAAATTAGTCCTGTAGCATATATGGTATACATGCCTATAAAATCTGAGGGAATCTCTCGATTTCTCGTATCGTAACATAGAGACAGTAGGATTACCTCGTGAGTTTGAAAATCAGTCTAAAGTAGTTTAGCATATCAGTTGCTTCAGACCTTCAATTTATGTACGCTAATAGAAAATGCTCTTCACACTGAACAATATTCCCTAAGGCGCTCTATTTATATCTCTTATAGTTCAGCTGAGCTGTAAGGGTTCCATATCAGTTGCTCCAGACCTTCTATTTGTGTACGTCAATAGGAAATGCTCATCACGCTCAATAACTTTTTTTAAGGCGCTGCTTTCATATTAGTTTAAGTGTACTGCTAAGGTTCCAAGTCAGGTACTCCATATTTTCAAAATAAGTTATAGCCTAGTATTTGCCCAGACTCAATAGCTACACAATAAAAAAAAGTTTCATTCAAATCCGTTTAGTAGTTCCGGAGATTAGCGTGTCAGACAAACAGACAAAAAAATTAAAAGTTGTAGATTTCTATTCTGTTACTTTTTTTAATATCACCCTCAATTAGTTTTTGTCAAAAATACTTAATGTACAGGCGCATTGGTTTTACTGTTTTATTATATGTATATATATACGAGTATAGATTTACTTACTAACAAAAACACTGGTAAGTAAACTATAATAGTAATAAAAAGAATTATACATAATTATAGTCATGTCGTACTGCGCGGCGATTCGAATTTGCTCCGAGCACACGTTATTTTACGTGTTAAATGTCATATTTGAATGCAAAATTGTGCAAATTACACAATGTGAAGCAATCAATTTCCGCTCGCTAATGACCCATCTACCTCTTTTTAAATGCACTATAATTGTTGGCGAACCAGCTTTTATTTCAGCTTTTGAAAACTTATAGTATCACGCGGAACCCTGTGGTAAGGTTCACTATGGATCTTTGTTATCAGTACAAATGAAAGAAAAACAAGAATTCAATTTCAGAAACTAACAAGTTTGGCGTTAATGTTTTGTGACTAAGACCAGAGGGTCAAATGCACCGCCGAAGTTTCCCCATTGAGCCTTCTTGACGTTGGCTTATTCCCTACCCTAATGACCTTCGTACTTTGACTGAGCGCAGGGCCCTACTATGCAAGACAAAGTTAGTATTATCGACTCCTGCCGTCCTGTTCACGCAAGCCCACATCCAGCGAAAATTTAAAAAAAAGGCCAAGTGCGAGACGGACCGAGGGTTCCGTAAAAGTTTTTTCCCTACGATGCAACCAAGAAGAATTTTTCTGACTTTTTCTTTTACTAGTGCTATAAGACCTTACTTCTAGTTAAATTTGATTTGACCTGATTCGTCTATGAGACGTACCTACAAGTTTGGATTCCTAAGAAATGTTAGAAAATAAGTCTAAAATAGCAGTATCTTTGGCATGCGTAAACTTAAAAACTTGTTTTTTTATTTGTATTACAAAATCCACAGCTCTTAATAAGATAACATAAAATACAGACATGTAGGACTTACAGCCAACGACGTATTTAAATTTTATTTACCAAAATTTAGGTAACGGTCATTTGACAACATGACGCGTTTTGTGTGTGTGTGTGTGTGTGTGTGTGTGACCAGGGGGCAAGCTTGACAGCTTCAAGGGGCCATCAGTCGCAGCTTCAAGGAGTTGTACGTATTTGGTGTTAATTTCATACGCGTTCATGCGAAAAAGGACCTTGACGGACAAAAGGACGGATGGACAATAAAATGTTCCTATAAGGTTCCTTTTATTATAAGGTACGGAACCCTATAAAGACGAAAGAAACTCCTAAGACCGAAAATACGAATTAAGTCGTATACAGTGGAGTCTCAGTTACCAAAAACTTTTCCCATGATCTGGGCTGTTTTACCTTTATTGCTCTTCCTTGGTTAATTCTTTGATCCGAGTATAACAAACGATTATGAGCACGCTTCGATAACTAAGACTGGTATTGACTCAAGTTTCAGTTCGTGTTAAGTATAGCTGAATACAATAAGTAAATTCAAAATCAAGGTCTGAAATCTTAGCGATTATAGACTTCTTGTTGCTAGGGAATATCTTTGTTACCGACGAGAGAAAGATATGAAAGACTTCAAGAATAAAGATGAATATTTAATAATTGAAAAAAAAAACCCGGCCAAGTGCGAGTCGGGCTCGCGCACGAAGGGTTCCGTATTCCCTAGGGTGGCTACAATCACTTCAAAACGCTTTTACATTTAGGCGACTTTAGCAGCGCGACTTTGGCGTATACAGTCGCGCTGTCGAAGCTTTTTAAAAGTATCTCCAAAATAGTTATTATTGTCCTATAATAAAACAACACTAGCTCAGCGCCTTGATTGAATGCAGAGAGCGCATGCGAATGTCGCGCGCGCAGCTATACCGCGCGGATGTTGCGCTTCGTTTATAGTATGAAATTATCAGCAAAGTCATCTAATAGTAGATTATTCACCTAGGGTAAAGTTATGTCTTACGTCATGGGCTCATCTTGAATCTCGAGCGTAACGAAGGATTCGAGAGTTAACTCCCGAGCGCAGCGAGGGAGTTTAGGGAGTTTGAGATAAAAGTAGAATTCTAAGTGGAGCGAGGGATTTAAGCTCGCCCAAGACGAAGACATCTTTATCCCCGAGGAGGATACTCTGCTTTTCACACTTCCTACGAGGCAATAAAAAATGTACTACAAATACCTTATTTTATATATAAGTATATGTTACGGTAAGAGTGAATATTTGAAGATTATTAATAATTATCTATTATTATTAATAATTACCGAAAGTCGAGGTTAAAGTGATAAATTAATCACATTTGTCGGTTTTTATTAATAATTTAACCCTAGTAGTGATAAATGTAATAAGTTATTTTTGTTACAATTTTATCATCATATTATATCAGCCTATTGCAGTCCACTGCTGGACATAGGCCTCTCCAAGACGGTGCCAACTTTCACGGTCCTCCACTTCTGGCATCCAGCCACCACCGGCCACCTTCCTTAGGTCGTCGGTCCACCTAGCAGGGCGTCCAACTCTACGTTTCTCGAGACGTGCCCAATCCCTCCCAGTCAAGAGTCTTGAAGAAATCCTCCAGTGCACTTTCGGGGAAACAGTTTTGGGGAAATAACGTCCTCCTGTCTGACACCTCTGAGCAGCTGGATGGGTCTTGTCTTGTGACCTTGAACGGACATCGTTGCTCTCAGCACCTCCACATACCGCCGGTCGACTTAGCATCGCTGCAAGGATTCCAAAACCGCCCAGGTTTCGACGGAGTCGAAGGTTTTTTCGTAGTCCACAAAAGCTAGACACAATGGCTGGTTATACTCTTCGGACTTCTGTATAACCTGCCTGACTGTGTGGATGTGATCTACGGTACTGTAGCCTTTACGAAACCCGGCCTGTTCCGGTGGCTGGAAGGCGTCCAATCTTGCGGTAAGGTGATTTTTTTTGTTAATTTTGTGACAAATGTGCCCTTATAGTTTGATTTATTTAATATTCTAGTTCAGAATATATGAATTTGTTGTCCTTTCGTTTTAAAGCAAGTACAAGTAACCTTGTTTGTGTGATCTCTAATTAATATAATTGTAAGACTGTGTTTAATATTATAAATAAATACCTGCTGGTCAAAAAACATTAGGTTTTATTTATTTTATAACTTTTACCAATATGTGTCGTGAATTATTAATAATTACTACTAAAAGTAATAAGTTTCGATAGTTTATTTACATTTACCAAAACATGTGGTTATAATTAATAATTTTGTAAAAATATTAATAATTTCCAATTAATCAGATTTACCGTAACATATATATCCTTTGACTTTTCTGGCAGTAAATGATTATTATTAACAATACAAGCAGCTTTACATCTAATGGACTTCGGTGTTACTCGTATAAACTTCGTCACTCGACAGTTTTACGAGAACATTGTTTGTAATTTCTTAAAAGTTTTTTTTCTTTATTTATTTATTTTTTTAGAAGCGCGCGCTTTTTTTTCATTCCATTCGTGCTAAAGTTCTTGGCTGCCAGGTTCAAATTTCAAATACCAATGTTACCTTTGGTGCGGGACGGGCTAGTGTGATCATGCCTACGAACTCTTATTCTAAATTCAAATCACTTTGCCTCCCTAGGGGCGTAATAAAATTTCATACAACATTACGTCCCTAGGGATGCAATGACTCACTTTAAGTCAGGTTTATCTAATGTGCACTTGAACATTGCCGAGTAGGTAGTGTGAAAATTATTTTTAATGGATAACCATGCCCTAATTAATGCATTATGAAGTAGGTATGTGTAATGATGTGTAGATGTGTGTAAATGTAATGTAGGTGACAATAAAACTTATTACAAAGACAATAATTAATCTCTAAAAGAGGCTTTAACTTTGCCATTAAATAACTATTGTTGTTACATATAATTGGCGCCATCTCTCGGATAACTGTTATACTGCTATAAAAACTAACTACTGCGCTTCGCACAATGCATATCGAACACAAATTGAACGTTTCTCATGTACCATATAGCTCAAGAGCTATGGTACATGAGGAACGTACAATACAATAGATAGCGTTAAACAACAAAAAGAAGTACATTCGTTTTTCTTTCGCAATTGTTTAACGTACATTAAGTGTGCTAATTTCGTCACGGTACTTATGTATGTCTTGGCGCAGTGCGAAAGACGTTACTAAGAATGCTGAATTTTAGAAGACGAGCGTTCGAATCTTAATGGGTGAGTTTTTTTTGTATTTATTCAAGTTCATAGCTTTTTTCTTTTTTAAACAAGAATTGGTATGAGCATCAAAATTAGTGTAACAGGTTTTAAATCCTACACACACAGACTAAAATTGCAAAAAAAAATGCGATTCGCTGAAACTAAAACTAAGGCTAATTTCGGATAAATTTGACGTGCAATTAATATAGGTATTCGATGTGGAAATCAAATATGTGTAGGTACATTGATTAAACAACTTTTTAGCAGCTCTTTTTTGAGAAAAATTTATGCACATTATCAAATTTATTGTTTACTAGCAGTTCCCCGCGACTTCGCCCGCGCCAAAAGTCGGATTTTCCATACAAATTTTCATCCCCCATTTCACCCCCCTGATGATTTTATATCGCGGCAAAAAGTCGTCCTTCCCAGTGTCTCAAACTATCTCTGTGCTAAATTTCATTTGATTCGGTTTAGTAGTTTCGGAGCCTATTCGATGCAAATAAACAAACAAACAAACAAACAAATCTTTCCTCTTTATAATATTATAGTATAGATAGTACTAGTTTTGTTAATCAATATTTATATTTGCAGTGCAATAATTTATTTCAAGTAAAAATAGTATAATTGAAATTTGATAGATGCTTTATTATGTCTTTGCTGTGCATTTAAATATACCTCGAAAAAAAAGCGTACATTTCGAAAACATCAGTATTATATTCCTGGGATCGATCTCAGATTCTTACGATCATACCCAAGATGTTAACCACTGGGCCAAGCGTGCTTATGGTAAACTAACGAAAAGTAATAAGAAGTACGTACTCCAAGAAAAAAATTATTTGTAAAATTTGCAAATAAAGCAATATAAGTTCATAGACATTCGTCACTAGATGGCGAGAGAGAGTTATTGCAACGAGTTGCACGAGAATTTTATAAAATTATTGGTAAATGATAAAATCTTTCTGTAAAACCATATCAATATTTAATAGGAATTAAGATGTTTCGTGGTCTATTTTTAAGTCTACCTAAACATAATTATAGAACAGTATAATAAGCATCGCGCTAGCGCTCCATCTACTTATTTTTTTGGACCAACATTTTGTCCTCGCGATGACGATCGAAAAAGCTCTTTTTGTATTTGATTTAACAACAATTAACGATTTTCGGACTTTTTCCTTAACTTACTTAGGTAAGACCTTCCTTCTTGCCAAATTTCATGGTTCTAGGTCTATGGGAAGTACCCTATAGGTTTTGATTCCCCTGAGAAATGGGGAAAAATGATAGAAAATTGGACAAAATTGGCCGTATCTTTTTTCAGCGTTATATTTAAAGCTTGATTTTTTCACATCATTAAGGGACCATAGACATAAGAATTTGATGTTTATTTTAACTTTATACCTCCACGCGTTCCTGAGTAAAAGGGTCTTGACAGACAGACGGACAGACGGACTTGATTTTTTCACATCACAGACGGACAGACGGACAACAAGGTGATCCTATAAGGGTTCCTTTTTTCCTTTTGAGGTACGGAACCCTAAAAATGTGATTGTGATCACAATAATTAAACCCAAAGCTAAGCGCAAAGCAGTACCTTGTTATCACCTAGGCTTAGTTGCTAGTATGGTTAATAGGCAAGTCCACAGGCAAGTAGCCCAACAATGGAGTTTCCAGAAGTGCAATTTTTTTTCATAAGTTTGATGGCTAGAGTTTGACCCACACAATTAAAACTTTAAAGTCCATAAATATTCAATCAACCGCTAGATGTTCTGTTAAGAGTTATCAAACCTGTGAGTCAATTTAGTAGCTACCAGTTCATAAGCTGTCAAAAATTGCATTCAGTAGTTAATACCAATTAATCGCGTTTGATAAACAAACAACAAGTGGCACGGGAACAATAAAGACGTTGAACGATACGCAATTTCACAGCATCCAAACAACGTCAACGTGATAAACAAATCCAATCGGGCTCCAACAAAACAGAGACGTTTATTAAACAGCCCCCAATTTCCACGTTTGTTGTAATTTAATAAAAAGCTGCGCTTAATCAAATTAATAAACGTCAAATTGACGTCGCGAACACGACGCTCGCGGTTGTACCAAAATCGAATTCGCTGCCTGATTAACCGGCTCGGGCGGGCAGGTTAAAAATACGGGGAGAAAGTTGGGACCGGACCGCTTTGATCCTAAACGATGTGTTCGAAAAACCCTGTCCAATAAAAAAGTGGGTAAACCTGGCTATACAACAAGATTCAGTATGGAACTGTTATTGAAATAATATACCTAAATAACACTTCCGTATACAAATTACGTCCAGTTGTTACAGTTTTGTATAGGACAGGTTTTGTCATTATTTTGATGTTGATTTCAAACACAACTCTACTCTAGTTACATTTGGGCATCAGGATCACCAGGATTTTGAATGAGACAGGGTTTTTTTACACATCGTATGACCAGTATTACTTTGTCCTTTAAAGTTTCGAAGGATCAAATCAGTTGTCAACTACAATAAGCCCAAGGTGTGTGTCAATATTCAATTTTATCAATTTTTGTGTTGCTTACTTTAAGCATTGCTTAAAACTCTGCCTGCAAGGTAGAAGGACTACATGTTGAATTAAGTACCTATATCTTCGAATCGTACTCACATAATATCCATCGTACAGTGCAAGTTCCTTTGATCATCTAGTTAACATTTGTTGCAGAAAGCAACTTGACCGGTACGTCGCGTGTTTTACTTAGAGATGCAGCTTTCGGTCCAGGTAAGGTGGGTGGCAAAATTGTAAATTCTTTAGTATATTTTTGTAATTTGTTTTTTGAGCATTTAAGCTAGCTAGACAACTTTATGCAACATTATACTTTCTACTTAGTTAGTTTGGCTGGCTGGGTAGCAGCCTTACTTGCTGAGTCTTACGATCACGACCTAGTAGCCAGTCAATCAGTTGTAGATTTAGCAACAAACCAAATTAAGCAAACGTGTTTCTAAGTGTTATTCTCAATCTCCATTAGGTATCTTGAAACCGCCTTTCAAGCAATAAACGCTGTTTCGAAGTTCAAATGGGTAGCCTGATTTGCTGCCTACTGTACATGTCGATGGTAGTATTTTTTTTTTATTATTTATAAAGGTACACCAACAGCAAATCACACTATACACAATACAATATCATGACAAAAGAAAAATTGACAAATATGATTGCCTATTACAGGTATACACAACATTTACTGAAGTGTAGCTATTTTCAAGAAAGTACAACTAAATTGTAATTAAATCACATGAAATAAATTAAATTTTATAAATTAAATTAATTCAATTAAATAGAATATTTTGGATCAAAGTAAGACTATGTCAAGTTGGATTAAATTAAGTAAGGAATTGATAATTAATCAAATATGGAATGAGTGCGTCTTGGGACGTGGAATAGAAATTTATTAATTTATTTTTGAAACATCGTGCAGAGTCATTGAAAATGTCTATAACCGGAACCCTACTCATTATTTCATTGTACTCGGTACATATTCTGGCTAGAGGGTAATGCAGGCCTAAATTCGTTTTGTGACTGGGTATGCTGAAAAGTTTGCGAATGCGATAACGGGGATATCTGTACGGTACATTGAGTTTGATTTGGTCAAGAAGATGCATGCATTTAATTCTGTTGTGCAGCAGCTTGTGAAGAAACATTAGGTCAGCAATAAGTCGTCGGTTTCGCAAGGTCATCATTTTGAAAAAACTTAGTCTGTGAGTGTAAGGGTGTCTATGCGATATTCCCAGGGTTGAATACGCCAGATAACGCGTGAATGCTCGCTGAATGGATTCAATTCGCTGAGAAGGCGCACTATAGACCGGGCTCCAGGCGACACTTGCGAATTCTAGGTGACTACGTACTAATGCATTAAAGAGAATCTTTTTGGTTTGGACACCTCGGAAACCTCTTGCGCTTCTTTTTAAGAATCCTAGCATGCGCGCAGCTTTTTTTATCATATATTCAGTGTGGGCGGTCGTTTTCAATTTGTGATCCAACAAAACGCCCAAATCTCTAATTTCCTTTACTTCCGTCAAGGCTACATTACCCAAGGAATATAAAGTAGCGATGGGATGCTTTTTCTTGGTGAAGCTTATGTGGTAGCATTTGACAGGATTCAAGACCATTCCATTAACAGAACACCAGTCCATGAGTTTGTTCAGGTCGGATTGCAGCAAATCAGCGTCCTCGAGGTTCCTGATTGTTCTACTCATCTTAAGATTATCCGTGAACATAGATACATGACAATGGCTAATTATTGATACTTTGTCGTTAATAAATATCAAAAAAAGCAGGGGACCCAAGTGAGACCCCTGGGGGACACCAGATTCAGCAAAAAATACCTTAGATTCGAATCCATCCATAGCTACGCGCTGTGATCTTTTTGCCAGATAAGATTCAAACCATTGCAACAGCGAGCCACCTACGTTCATTCCTCATGGCTTAGATAATAGAACCCGGTGGCCAACCTTGTCAAAGGCACTAGAAAAATCCGTGTAGATAGCGTCTACCTGTAGTCCCTTATCCAAGTCCTGCGCTATGGCGGACACGAAAGAAGAAAGATTTGATTCCACTGAACGACCACGCCTAGTAGTTATTGAAAGTTAACATTTTAAATATTTTTCATAATTAGTTAGCATAAAAATCGTTAATTACTACCCAAAGTTAGGCGACACTTCAATTAAAAAGCATAAAATATAAAACGCAGCGTTTAAAAATAAATTAGTAAGGACGTGTATGTTTCCACTGTCAAGATTGAACGCTGTTTGTATTGTATTTTAGTAAAGTAGAAAAACAAATTAACGTCACAACAATATAACGCCTTGTCATTGAATATCAAATTTTTAAAATATTCCGAGTATTATATTTCTTCACCAAAATATGTATTCTAGCAGCTCAACAAGTAAAGCGTTATTTTTTCGGTTTGTTTAATATTGAGGTTATTTATTACTTAAAAACAAAGAGAATAGACGTGAAAAATGTGGCAGACGTGGATAACACTCCTAATATGACATGAAATTGTTTTTAAAAACATCAAGAGGAGCAAATAAAAAAGAGAGGACAAAATAAAAAAGTCGTTTTGTACCGACAAGAGCCAAGCTCTTAAACTGAATGATGATGATGTACCAGAAAATAAAAAATTAAGCAATCAAAGAAAAGGAATGACCGTAACTCTACGTAAATATTATAACTTATATATAGCTATGACATTGATAAACCGCTGCCAAAACTACTTCAGAGACCAGACTTTAGCCGTATAGATACAACTTTAATAACTAACATTTCAATCAATCTTCAACCAACACTCCATCAGGAACGAAATTAACAGATCCATTTCTGAATTAGGACTAGCTCACTAGTACCATGGGCCGTATTGAGGGACAAATATTTCAAGTGGCTGGGCGTAATCAAGCCAGGGTCGAACTCAGTTGAGCAAGATTAATTAATGCCCTGAGCATCAATCATGGGGCAAAGATGCCTCATAGTGGCAGACGCTCGCGTTTCTCCAGCTACATTTGTAGGTAAGTGTGCTTTCGTTGATCTATTGTGTTATGCATGACTGTGAGAAAATTCCACGAGATGATACATATTAAGTTAATTTATTAATAAAACCGCAACGTATTTATTTCTCGTTTTATAAGGTTTACTTTTCAAACAACGTAGGGCGTAGCTTTTGGTCAACTTTTGTAACTGATTGATTTTTCAAGACCTTTAACTTTAACCTTTAACTACGCACAACGTAGTTAAAGGTTTTTGGACCAACAAGGAAGAGTACAAATCGGCTATTTTCACTATGTCATCTTCTTTTTTGAATTTGTTTTAGAGGATGCAAAAACACATTCATTGCAACGAAGAATATTTCAAAAAATATATAGAAAATTATCGTATTTAAACTAATTTTCTCGTACGAGAGTAATTTAAATTATTAGACCACAATTGCCACCTGAGCCACGCGCCAAGCAGCTTGATGTGTATACTGTCGGTGAATGGGAGTGCCAGAACCTTTTGGGTGAGCTCGCTCTAACGTCGAATATGTCTACGCCACGGCTGGCTTAATCCAGCTAGAGTTAAGAGCATACCTATGGCAAATATTTAAAAAAAAATACATTTTTTTTAAATGTTCTTTTCGCTAGCTTTTATTTTATAACCATGTTGTTATTCTTACGCTGTTTTGCCTTACTTAAAAAAGGGGGACCTTTTTTTTCATTTACGAACGCCATTTTCAAAATGTATGTAGCGTATGTCACTACCACAATTCTGACACATTCAAAGACTGTAGAGCGTGCTAAAACAAGTGTTTGAAGAGAGGAGAGTAAAGTAATTTTTAACATTACCCTCCTTCTGTCGCCGTCGGGTAAAAATATTTAAATTATAAATAATTATTCATAATATCAATAAAATTTACCTGTAGACATTCCGAATAGAAAAGCATTGTTAAATTAAATGCTACATCGGAGCGATTGTCTTAGGTATCTTATTCGGACAAAATAACCGACTAACTCAGCTTTACTACGTCCAATGAAGCGGATTGGTCGTGACGGTAAATGTAGCTTTGATTAAACTAATCCATCAAGTAAGCCTTGTTTCTGGAACCTTGAAGAATTAGTTCCAATAAAGTTTACTTCGCTACCAGAACAGCTAGACGTTTCCAGTAAAGCTAGAACTTCCTCGAAACAAATATGTCAACAGAATAAGAAATCATATTAAAATGGCTAAGTACAGGTCAGTTTGGAGTCAGGTACGTGTCACGCTAGGAATTGGGTCTGGCTAACTGACGAGAGCTTGTGTCTAGGAAACTTTCGTATGTAATATTTTTAATCATCATCATCCTAACGTTACGTTTAACCGGTTGTGCAAGCGAGGGCCCAGGGTCCACTTTGGACCATGATACAGCAGGTAATTACAGTGGAGCGACTGCTATCTGACCTCCGTGACCCTGTTAACAGGGGAACCTGTCCAGTTTGAATCATGGTTACACATTCAGTCGCCTGAATGTGAGGGTTTCCTCACGATGTTTTGCCTCACCGTTAGATCATCGGTTGTGAAACAACTAATATAGGTACATAACTCAGAAAAAGTCATTGGTCGCATGAGAACCACAATGCACCGACGCTCCTTAAATTTGTTAATTTTTAAGTATGCAATATTTTATACGATAATTTTATCTCATCTGTAATAGTATAACCTCAAACGGATAAATCACAGTCACTCCAGAATAATAATAATAATAATAAATAAATTGTTTCAACAAACACACCAATTACCTAGCCCCAAACTAAGCGTGAGCTTGTGCTATGGTGACTAGGATAACGGATAGAAATACTTAAATACATATAAACATCCATGACTTAGGTACAAATGCTCGTACTCATCACACAAACATTTGCCCCTTGCGGGATTCGAACCCGCAACCGCCTGGTTTAAAAGTCCGGTGCGCGAACGACTACACCAAGACGGTCGTCAAGAAGCACTGTAATTGGTAAATTGGTTGTAACTGTAGTTACTTCGCGCATAATAAATTCAATTTTGATTGTGTATCATCATACCTCGGCACGCCTGGTGAACTGACGCTACCCTTCTATCCTTATTTACCTATTCCGTATACCGGACCCTGCATACATTATCATTTACCATGGGGTCACCGGGTTAACACAGATCATTGCCAGTGATTTAATATAAACACAAACATTTTCGACCTGTGTTTCAGTTGTCACGTATGGAATGGTCACGTATCATATTTTTTTTACAAGTAAACTTATTATAACAATTTTCGAAATAACCACGGTCGATTCGCGTGTGTTAATATTGACTATTGGACGACTCAACTAATGTTTACTCACATAATATTTTTTAAACTAAAATCAAATGGACTAACGAACGATTAACCTAATGGATGTTAAGCTATTGGATGTTTCAACTATGTATGAAATATCTAATGGAAGGCTCGCCTACGAGGTTGCTAAAATTGCTATTAACGCGTGCTGGATTTAATTTTAAAGTGGTGCATGCAAGAATACAGCAAGCTTGTAAGTATGTAACAAGCATACTCGTATGCAGGCGTGCATGCATGCAAATTGGGTTTCCACGTCTCCAGCGCTGCGGGAAGTGCAGCCTCTCCTCCCTTGCGTTGCAACAACAACAACAAGTCACAGGCACCCAGGCGCAGACTGCTTTCCCTCGTTCCTCCGGCTCTTGAATTACACTTTAGTGTAGGTCAGACTCGTACCACGGCGAAGGACCACGGCAAGTCAGGTCTTTGTTTGTTGTTTTCTAAAATTTCTTATTTTTTCTACAAAATATTGATCACACACAAGTTAATCAACCGTATGTGAATAGTAGGTTCAATAAATCTTAGTTTTATTAATCTATTGTTGTGGGTAATAAACCATGGGTAAATGAACCAAAGATGAGTTAACGTTGGCAATACTAGTACTTATTCTGTGCCGTAGGTTAGTTAACCATAGGTGATTTAAGTTAACTGAGTAAATTGTCCGTTATAGATTTCATCCATTAGTTATAACAATAAAATGTGTAACGATCATTAGGTCTTTCAACTGTAGTAATTTGAAAAAATATAACGAATTTAGTTGTAATGATATTATGTAACCTTTGGAATACGTAGACACGGTCGTAAAAGTACGGCGATAGAGAGTGTGAAACAACCACCTCGTTATACGATACGGTACAGTGAGCCCCGCATCAACTTACCCAAATCTATCAAAATATCTCAAATGATATGGAACTCTATGTAATAGACATAAGGAGAAAATGTGGTTGCGAAAATTTGACACATCAGGGTAGGTTGATGTGGGGTCGTGTGAACATCACCTTTACTAACCTACAATTAAAAAGTTTTCATGGCCCACGTGTTATGACACGAAGGACTATGTGTGAATATTCCAAGGATCTAGCAGGGTGTATTGACTTTGCTACAAAAATAAACCATTTAACAAATGGCGGACTTGATGCACTATCTACCAGTCAACTATAGGTCTAAAAGCGAGATTGATTACCAAAGTCGGTTCATGTTTTTGGCTCGTTTGGAAATTGATATACAGGGTGTCCCGTAAATAAGCGTCCAGCGAGAGTGACGTCATTCTATTGCTCAAATACAACAACTTTTTCTATGGGATCAACATCGAAATCTTAAAAAAAAAAATTGACTTCTTCATACTAACTGCTCTCAGCCGATCGGCACTTTTGTATGGGGAAGCCAAATATTTTTTTGAGATGTTGATCCCATAGAAAAAGTGGTTGTATTTGAGCAATAGAATGACGTCACTCTCGCTTGACGCTAATCTACGGGACACCCTGTATACCTACCTAATATTTTTGTAGTGAACTTTATCCAAATAATATCTTGTTCGCATATTCAGTCCGTTATCGTTTTTACGGTAGGTTCAATAAAATTGGGGGCCTAATTTTGTAATACAGCTCAAACCGATTTACACAGTACATAAAGTAGTTTAAGTACAGTAGCTTAACTATTTTTATTTTTTATTTATTTATTAAGATTACGAACAACTGTTACATTATATCTTGGGTAGTAAGATAACAATTTTAGTATTTGCTAAATGCATATTCAAGTATAGGTAAACATAGCTTGCCAAGTATATTAGAAAATATACTTAGTAAGATATTACAATAAAAAGAATTATTTACTTGCATTCTTAAATACATTACTTAAATATGACATTGACATAATGATACTAGTATTTTAATATAATATATTATATTTGTTTCTTACGTTTACGCGAATTGTTAAACTCATTAAAACACAATTTTACGGATTACTTCGCGATTTATTTACATTTTTTTATCTAAAACCTGACGTTTCGAACACTTTACAGCGATCGTGGTCACAGGGAGACTAAGGTATTATTTGTCATTACAAAGTTTTGAAAAATTTTAACTACCGTCACTCATTAATATGAATTTACGTTCCTATTTACGCAGAAAGAGCTAACCGTGTCTTGAGATCTTGCAGTGCTAGGTGTTGCTTTGGTTTTTGCTAGAATAGGATCCCATGCCGGTGGAACTTTCCAACCATCTTCTCTATTAAAATTTGGATGTTGAATATATTATTATGTACGCCAGCAGTCCGTCAGGAAAAAAACCACTTGTCTACGCGTCAGGATTACTCCTGAAGTGTTTTTTTTTCATTGGTAGGAGGTATTTATAAAGTTAGAGCACATAAAGACTGGCCTTTATATTATTTAGCTGTAAGCTGATCTGTTTTTTGTTGCATCATCACAAAAATAACGACTAATAGCTATGGCCCCAATGATAGTGCATTTAAAAGGAGGTAGATGGGTTATTAGCGCGCGGAAATGGATTGCCTCAAAATGTGTAATTTGCACAAATTGGCATTTAAATATGACATTTGACACGTAAAAGAACGTATGTTCAGAGCATCAAATTCGAATTGCCGTACGATATGACAAGTCTACCTCTATTTTAAACAAATACACTGTCAGTGTATGGACCCCTTTTTACTGTGGTAGTGGTGTGAGTAGAATTTTATTCCATTATTGTTGAAATTACATTGAATATCTGTATCACTTCTATTTTTCTATGTTATTCAAAAAGCTATTAAAGAGGATTATTATTTTGATCAGGTATATCGAATTCACATCTACATAGTTACTGGATCGCGAAATACGGTGTACGAACGAATAAAAAATAATTTGTTATAAGTACACGAAGTAAAATAACCATTAGGGTGGCGAATCGAAAAACTTTATTTCAACATTTGAAAAGTTAACAGACAATGTTTAAAAACAAATAGTCGATTATAGTGATGAATTAGTTAAGTTAGATATGTGTCCGCGATTCCACAAAATAATATTCATCATTTTTGTTATTCTTTATTGATGAACAATCGAAGGATTAATTATTGTTTTTAAGTGATAAGCATTCACTTTGCAATCTAAATATATTATTGCACTTGAAAAAATGACCGCCAGAGGCGGGAATCGAACCCGCGTTCCTCGCATGCCGGGCGATTGCCTAACCTCTCGGCCACCCGGGCGTTGGCAGAGCCTGTCGAAATTTTCAAGTGCTTCTTAACGCTGTAATGCCGCGTTGCTTTCATCAATGTTATTGGGATTACACCCTCAACACTCGATTTTTTCAAGTGCAATAATATAATCGAAGGATTATTTTTCTCTACTATTCAAAAAATCACTTTTACAACATTAGCCGTCAAATTAGAAATGAAAAAAATTCATAACCTAATAGAGAAACGCTTAATTCCTATTGGTCAGCTAATACTTAGTCCTGATATATACTTGGTATTACATGTTTGTAATAAGGGAGTAGCTGGCTACTTATGGGAGAAATAAACCTTTCCAATGCATGTCGCTATGTGGGTTAAATTACAGTCCCGCTGGTACCCTTCGGGCGCGGAACCCAAAAAATTACATTTGTACATTAGAAAATCGCAGGGCGCAGGTGGATCGTGACCTTTGGGGGCTGTTCAGTAAGATTGAAAAACAAAATAGGGGTTCGGAGGCAGTTAGGGTTGCCGTAAAATTGACTTCTTATCTCGTTCGGACGGCGAGCATCGCAGTTTTTTTTCTTTATAATGATCTGCGTACTAAAATTATAGGTTTTTAAAATCATTATAACCGCTATTAGGATAGAAGACCAAACTGCTAAAAATTTTAAGTTTAGACGAGGATTTTAACTGGACTATGCGATGAGATGCAAAATAAAGACATATAGATTTAAACATTTTATTAGAAGATAAAAGAGCTGGCTCGTTTCTCGCTCAGAGGATAAGCATTGCTATCCAACGCGGAAACGCATCCAGCATTCTCGCCTCCTTGCCTCAAGGACACGGTTTTGTTTTTGAATAAGTCATTTGTTTTTTATTTTTAAGTTTTAGGTTAGTTTACTAGTATATTTAGTTTAGTTGAGTTAAAGTTGGTTTGTGTTTCGTTCGTTATTTAAATAAATTAATAATAATAAAAGGTAGTAAGTAGATTATACTTTAAATAATGGTAAAGGAATAAAAAAAATTAAGAACAAAGAAAAGAAGAAGACAATTTGACTGCAGTATATATTTGTTGTTGTTGCTTGTTCTGTTCTTCAACAGAGGAAATTTTATTAAAGAATATTAAATTTACTTTACATTTTTGAAAAGCTAGGACCCATTTGCGCAAGGCCTATATCTGACTTGAAAGCCGACTTGCGCAAGTCTCGATTAGCCAATGCGGAAGGTATACTTGCGCCAGTCTGGATTACGATGTCCGAGTTCAGTGTCCAGTATGGTATGAGCCGGTATGAGCGCAAGGCCTATGATGTCAGTTGGAAGCCCTTTGCGCAAGTCCAGATTATCTAATCCGGACTTAGGAACTTAAGGACAAGGGGGCCTTACAGTCGGACCATGATAAATTATATTATAATACGTTATTTGCGTTTAGTTTCTACGTGTCATCCTTCAGGTCAAAAACTAAAACGTTTGACTTTCCGATACTAAACGTATCGAGCAAGTTTAAAACAGCGTTTTAAGCATAATAAACATTCAAAAGCAGTATCGTGGACGATATTAGAAGTTTGCAACACACCGGACGTGTCGGATACTTTGTCGCGAGCTGGTAAAATAAAAAGCATAGAAACCGTCCAAAGAACATTTTCCTAAATCCATCTATCTATTCTACTTTTACTCTTCAAATTAAGAATATTTATACCAGTGACTACACGTATGCTTGTGCTTTTTTCCACGTTTCTTTCACTTGACGATAAAAAAGCTATTTCCATCGCTTTAGTGCGTTTATAAAGAATTTTTTTTTCTTAGAAAAAAGTTTAAAGTCAGCCTATTAGATCCCACTGCTGGAAAAAGGCCTTACCCCAACTATGAGGAGGAATGAGCCATACTCCACCACGCGGGCTCAGTGAGGATTGGTGGAGGGGAGTCTGTAAGGCAAGTAACAAACCTTACTATGTTACTATGTTATCAAGCCGCCCTAGGGCCTCTGACTAGGCTTGACGACTAATACCAACAGATATTAGCCGGGACCAACTGCTTAACGTGCCTTCCGAAGCACGGAGATGCTTGTCATGATCGTCACTTTAATGGTCGAAATGGTCACCCATCCAATCACGACCGCGGCGTGGGTTGCTTAACTTTTGGTAATTGCCCATACCCCCTAACACAACAACGTAGTTGCAATTCGCGAACTCCTATTTGATGAAGAGTCCAATACGACTTTTATCATCTGTAAATCCCAATAACATTGATGAAAGCAGCGCGGCATTACAGCGTTAAGAAGCACTTGAAAAATTTCGACAGGCTCTGCCAACGCCAGAGTGGCCGAGAGTTTAGGCAATAGCCCGGTAAGCGATGAACGCGGGTTCGATACCCGCCTCTGGTGTATTTTTTTTAAATGCTATAATATCTGATATTTAGATTGCAAAAGTAAATAACTATAACACTTAAAACTATAATGTACGTTTATTAAAAGACAGACACTCGACCGCAATTTCATCTGGGCCCTATTTCACCAAACCGACATATGTCAGTGACATATGTCGCGTAAAAATTGTCAAGCGACATACGTCAAACGACAATTCTGAAAATATTTTCTATAGAAATTGTAAACATTCCTAGCATTTATGTGACAATTTTAGTGTCAGTATCATAATGTTAATAACAATTATATTGTGAAACAGCAATATCTTTACAACTCGACATATTTGTAGAATTGTCGGGAATTCTTGTCATGAGATCGGAGCTGTGTCTGTTTTGCGTGACAATTGTAGTGTTTTCGCCGTGCAAATAAAAAGTACGGCTGTGAAAGCGATTTAGGTCGGGTTCTCATACAGAATAAATAATAGAGAATGGATAAATATTTTAATTGAAATCAGTAACTTTGTATTTATAGAAAAATAAAGGATAGGTAAAACCATTGTAAGATATTATAATCATAAGTAAAATAACTTTAAAATATGATTTGTGATAATTTTCGCGCCTGTCACGTTTGATGAAATAGGGCCCTGATGGTACGCGACAATGCGGTCAAGAATGGGTCATGCCAAGCAATTGAACAAACAATTGATTAAGGCACTTCTATGCTTTTATCTTTCATTGACCTGTACACAAAATCTCACAATCTACTTTCCTATCCAAAACAAGCTTTATCGCATTGTGGTAAAGTCTATCATAATTTAGTGCGACTACTCGTAAGTCCGTAGTGGTCCGTAACAAAATGCGACGACAGCACGTCGAGGTTACCACTAAGACATCTTTTTGCAGTTGTAATAAAGGTGATTTTGGAACAATAATGTATCGTCTGATCTGCTGGCATCAGTACAAAGTTTTAGCTGGCAGATAACACTGTTGTCTAGAAGTATAAGCAGGCTCATAGTCTGGATCTTAAGAAACTTGGCTATTCGCCCAGTATCGAAACATTCTAAGCGAAAATCCTGAAAGTACTTTATATCTGCTAAAAGTGCAAACGTGATTTAAAAAGTTTGGTAAACTATAAATAAAGTTAGATTTTTATCAACAAATAAAAATAGGTAAGGGAAACATACAATAAATGTATATATGCTCGTATTTAAAAAAAAACTTTCGTTTTTATACGCTTGTTTTCGAGAAAACGCCTAACACCAATTTTAAAGCGATGACGTAAGAATAAACAGAATAATCTTAATAATATTTTGTTTTTGTAAGAAACAACTAAAATTAAAAATAGCCAGATTTTTTAAAAGTTAGTCTAAAACGAAATACACTCAGTAAATACTATGTATCCTTCGCCCAATCCGAAATCCGACTTTTATCCCAAGGCGCAAGGGGCTCTTACACGTATCACAATTGCCATAAGGTTCAATATACAACGGCCCACATAAATCACATGATGCCACCAGGTAACGTATGTCACTTGCACCTCCTCGACACGCGGCATATGTCGAACATACCACAGTCATCAGATTCTAAGACGTAAGCAAGTACAAAACTATAAGTAAATCATGAACACTGGAAGTGTCTCACCTTATGAGTTTTTTTTTAGAATAAGAGGTGACTAGAGGTTTCGTTATGATCGTAAAATCGGAAAGCTCCCGTGATATCAAAATGTTATTTTAAAGAAAAAAGGGTTTTTTTTCTTCATCATATTTTGTAGCAATCAGAACTAATCAATGAATCAATCATAACGTGAACCATGTTTTATTTATCCAGATTAAAATTTTACTGATATATCTTAACAGAAAACTTAAAAATAAAGGTAAGGGTGATCAAAATAAACACCATAGTATCTATTGCAGTTGTAATAGGGGTGATTTTAGATAAGTACATCGTTTCAACAAACACACCAATTACCTAGCCCAAAACCGTAAGCTTGTGCTATGGCGACTAGGATAACGGATAGACATACATATACGTTTATAAACATCCATGGCTTAGGCACTAATGCTTATTATAACACAAACGTTTGCCACTTACGAGATTTGAACCCGTAACCTCTGGATTTAAAGCCCGGAGCATGAACCACTACTCCAAGACGGTGGTCGATTTGCGTCGATGTACAGCCTGACTGAAGTGCTGACCACTGTACATACTAACAAACTTGACAATATTAATTTATTTATAGTTTTCCAAACTCATAAAGATACCGAAAACGTAAGTGTCACACTTTGACTTTGAGACCAACTCTATTCCTTACGTAATAACAGCTGTTTTCGTAGGTAAATTTTCTAGCCCAAAATTTGTCCCGAAGCAGTGGTAAG
The DNA here is from genome assembly GCA_949316185.1 of Pyrausta nigrata. Lineage (NCBI taxonomy): Eukaryota > Metazoa > Arthropoda > Insecta > Lepidoptera > Crambidae > Pyrausta > Pyrausta nigrata. The sequence continues at coordinate 6,439,387 of OX438943.1, forward strand.
TAAAAATATATATATTGGGACGTGTATAAGTCTATTCTTATAAGTCCTAGCTTTTAAGGTCCACGCCTACATGCATAAATAAATGACTATTATGACTTTTAAATCGGTAACCAGACGTTCTCACGACTGTACCTAATGTTCTTTATTTCAACATCCTTGCCACATCTAGTTTAATTCTCTAGATCGGCAATAGTAGCGAGCGCGTGATTGATCGCGCGTTATCGGCGAAGTGACGGCGCATGATTGATTGCTCCGCCGCCGGTTTCTCGCCTCGACTTACTGCGCAGTTTGACTGCTGCTTGACGTCTTGCACTTGACAAAACATGTGCCAATCTGCAATTTGCGGCTTTGTCGTTCAGAAAAATAATAAGGATGATTTGTTTGTGGGTGAAAAGTTTTATGAATCACTCTCGTAGATATGTTAAGAAACTGACAGCCAAGGGACATTTTCAAGTCTTCTCAAACCCCAAGCTAACATTTGGCAGATTTGAAGTCTAGTCGCTTGATACTCGTTTTCACTGTGATTTTTGTTTTCTCATCGGGGTAGATGGATACTCCTTTTGCTTATTTGCTTTACACGTGTTGCAACAGACGTCAATTTATAACATTGAATTTCTAATAATTAACGTTTTTAATAAATTAACTACTGACGTAACACGTGTAAAGCAAATAAGCAAAAGGAGTATCTATCTACTCGGATGAGATAACAAAAATCACTCCCTAAAAAATCTGGCGATTCCTGAATTCAGCGGGCATAAGTAAGTAGTGGGCTATAATAACAATAGACTAATAATAGGTCGAGTTGGCTTTATATGGCCCAAAAATCTAATAATAATACTTGTAACCAGTTATCCTGTATTTGATAATAACTAACGTTTACTTGAAGTGTCACCAGCTTTTTACCTTGTGAGGCGTAGTATACCTTAGTGATAATCATCTTATGGTGAATAAATTTTACTAGTACGAGTAGCTTATCCTGTAATTGATAATAACTTACTTTTACTTGAAGTGTCATCAGCTTTTTACCTTGTGAGGTGTAGTATAATACTGGATTTCGAAGTTCAAAATTGCGATTAACTGTAGCCCTAAAGTACAGAAACGCGACTCAGATTAATGCGAAAGTGTGCCACATCGATACACATAATTTCGAATGTTTCCCACCGCGATGCACGTTAGTGCGAAAGTGCGCTAGGCCGATACACATGATTTCGAATGCTTACCACCGCGATGCTTACTGCGAAAGTCCAGTTAATGCGAAGGCTTGCCACATAGACAGACAGTTTCTCTAGACCCAAATATTCTCTGCTAACTCGAAACCTACCAATAAATATAAAATAATATAATGGCACCTGATGCATTACAAGCATATTTTTTTTCGCGGCGCTGTTTTGTATACTGATTATTTGTATATTGCCTATTTATTACTCATTCCTATTTTGCGAGAAATAAATATTATACTGTAATGAAGGTACTATTGTTTATATATAACTATTATGTAAACGTTGGATTACAAACAAGGTAATAATTTTATTTATTTTTTATTTATTTTAATAATAACACAAAACAGTTTACAGTTGCGGTGAACAAATTTTTGTTTTTAAACACAAGTAGGTACTAAACTGTAAGCCAAAACATGTGTTTGAGTAGTAGAATAATGTAAAGAGCTACATTAGAAGTGGTTTTGCAATCCCCCATAGGGCATCAAACAAGAGGAGAGTTACAAGTTACAGGGTTCACAACTAAACTAGTAAAGACCACAATACACCCTACGTGAAGTCTCACACACGTGCGACGAAATTATTTTATTTTAAAATATCATGAATAAATCTTTTGAAGACATTTGGACTTGAACCTAGAATATCAACACTTGGATGGTCCTGGGATACATCATTGTAAAGGCGACACATCCACACTAACAGGTTGTAATAATAAATTACGAACTAACTATTGTAGCTGTTTATTAATTAACAGCTACAATAGTTAGTTCGTAATTTATTATTGACAAATGTGGGTAGATAGAATACGTACAATATTGCTTCCCCAATTCAATATTGTTATCATTACCTAAAAATGGATGCACCTTGTGAGTTTGTCAAATCGCATAAAAATAAAGATCTCTTGCTAGTAGACGGTTTTCTATATATGTTAAACAAACAGTGCAATGATACATTTTACTGGTGTTGTGTCAGGAAGAAATCTACGAGTTGTTCTTCTGCGATAATCACAAAAAAAGGTTGGTGATCATCATTTTATGATTCTGCGCGGGCACATGTATTGCGAGCTTCATTGAAAAGAAGAGCAGACATAGTTTAGATCGACCTGGACAAATAATACAAAACGCCATACAGGACGTACCGTCAACATCGGCTCCTTTTATGCCTTCCAAAGCCGCCATGCGAATGGTTATACACAGAGAACGTGTTCGAAATGAACCAAAACTTCCTAAAAGTTTAAAAGATTTTACTATACCGGATCAATTCGCTGAGATTGAAGGGGAACAATTTTTAATCGGTCATTTCAATGATGCAGATGTTGGTATCGTTATGGTTTTTAGTACCAAACAAAATTTACGTCTTTTACATCTATCGAAGTTTTGAATAATGGATGGAACATTCCAGTGCTGTTCAGAATTGTTTTACCGACTTTATTCAATACATGGTCTTGTAGGCCAAAATGATGACACAAATCAAATACTACCGCTTGTGTACGGATTATTTTCAAACAAAAGCGAACGGCTGTACGTAGTTTTTTTGGAAATCGTTCTGAGATACACACTCCATCAATTAAAAATTGATCTGCAGCCTGAATTCATAATTACCGATTTTGAATTAGCAGCTATAAAAGCCTGTGAAAAAGTCATCCCTAATGCACAACATAAATGCTGCTACTTTCACTTAACGCAAATTATATGGAAGCACATTCAAAATAACGGATTGGCAAAAAAGTACACTAGCGATAGTGAATTTGCGCATAAAATGCGACACCTGGCAGCGTTGGCTTTTTTGAATCCGTCGGAAATACCAGAAGCGTTTGAAATTGTTCGTGAACGAATCATTCCTCAAGCAGCAAGTGAAGTAACAGATTGGTTTTTCAAATTTTACATTGGTGGAACATACACACGAGTGCCAATGAAGTCAAAAAAATGTACGCAAAAATTGCAGTTAAAAAGGTCGCCTCCTAGATTTTCGCCGCGAGTATGGTCAGTTTTCGATTGCGTTAATGCAAACATTCCGACAACTCAGAATGCTATTGAAAACTGGCACACTCGCTGGAATAGCCTCTTGAATAGAAAAAAAGTTAATATTCACAAAACATTGAATGAATTAATTAAAGAGCAGAAAAACACGACATTTGAAGTAGCAAGGATATTTGCCAATATAAAGAAAACTAAAAGAAGTATCTCTAACCACACAAAAAAAATAAGAGAGCACATGTCACAAAAAGAATCTATGGATTTCAAAGACTATCTAAGCGGTCTAGCACATCTAGCTTACATGAAGGTTTAATTTTATAAGATTTATTTATGTTAGTTTATACTCATTACAAGGGCCATTGTTTCTTTTTCTTTGTTAATACTAAAATATTGTTTTGCTGTTGTAGCTTTTTGTTACTTAATTGATAAATCATGTAATCGATTTTTGTTGGTTTATACTACAAGGGCCCATTGTTTCTTTTTCTTTGATGAATATTAAAATATTGTTTTGCTGTTGTAGCTTTTTGTTACTTAATTGATAAATCATAATCGATTTTTGTTGGTTTATACTACAAGGGCCAATTGTTTCTTTTTCTTTGATAAATATTAAAATATTGTTTTGCTGTTGTAGCTTTTTGTTACCTACTTATTTAATAAATTAACTCATGTAACATGTAATAAGTTTCATTTTTTATTGTTCCACGTACGACACTTCATATAATTAAAAAAGAAACCCTACTGCCTTATAAAATAATAACAAATGCAAAATACAACTTGTTCAAGTATTTTTCATAAATATTTAACAACTTGCCCCATAATCAAAATGTTCGAAAAGGTAATGCAAGCGGGGACAAGCTAACGGTAAGTTAGGTGGTAACTTTAATAACAGTTACCTATTTTATTTTTTATTACCACAAATATACTAACGTGCATCGCGGTGGTAAGCATTCGAAATCATGTGTATCGGCCTAGCGCACTTTCGCACTAACGTGCATCGCGGTGGGAAACATTCGAAATGATGTGTATCGATGTGGCACACTTTCGCATTAACCTGAGTCGCGTTTCTGTACTCTAGGGCTACAGTTAATCGCAATTTTGAACTTCGAAATCCAGTATTACAGTCATACCTTAGTGATAATCATCTATGGTGAAAGATTTTAACTAGTGGCTTAAGCAATCACTGTTTAGTCTAAAGACGTCAATTAACAGCACCAAAATTGCACCATTAAAGTTTTTGCGTAACGATCAACTGAAAAGTGCAGTACATTAACTAACAGTCATTATGGCACGCAGTCCAATGTTGCGTTTTCTCTATATTAACTTTATTTTTGGATATTTTAAACTAGATCAAAAAACACGATTTTAAAATTTCTTTTAAAAAAAAACAAAAACCGACTTCAAAACTGCCTACAGTGCTTATTAAAACTTAAAATTTTATAAACAAATTTAAACTAAAAAGTACAAAATAATATTTTAATTACCTATAATGTGACATGCAATAAATGATTTGATTTGATTACCTAACTGTTCTACGAAATTATACAAGAAACCTATTTCCAATTTATTATCTGTTATTTTTTGGAGTCGGTGCCAGAAATTCTAATTCTAATGTTTTTTTGCAAGTAAGGACAGGATTAAACCATCTCTTGGCTGCTTAGAGTAGATAGAATATCTAGCTTGGTTGGCACCAACTCCAAAAAATAACAGATAATAAATTTTCTTGTATAATTTCGTAGAACAGTTAGGTTTTTTAAATATTATTTTGTACTTTTTAGTTTAAATTTGTTTATAAAATTTTAAGTTTTAATTAGCACTGTAGGCAGTTTTGAAGTCGGTTTTTTTTTTTTAAAGAAATTTATTTTTATATTTTTAGTTGAAATTTAGTGTAAGGTGCAACATGGGTAGACCTACTAAACGCGCTGTTCAAATGCGACAGCGTCATTTGGACGAAAGTAGTAACGAGAAGGAAGACCGTTTAAAAAAGCAGGAAAAGATTTGCCAATAGCATGTTAAGAGGGAGGAGGAGGGGAGGAGGGAAAGAGGAGGGAGCTGCGCCTTTGACTTTGTTTTGTTAGCATCCTATAAAGTACCTGACAAAACATCTGGTGTTTTAATTACTAAACTCCTAATTTTTAAGGAGTTCCACCTTCAGCTCAGCTCCACATAATGACTATCAGACGTAACAACATGTCAACATTAAGATACTAGTACAAAAACACTATACGTGCCTTCAAAATTTGAGGGTTTCTTTCGATTACACCAAGATCCCGTCATCAGATCTCGACTGGGCCAAAATGGGACCAACTAGAAGGTATAGGCTCTAGGTAAACAATTTTTTTTTCAAATCGGTCCACAACTGACTGAGATATGCGGTAACATAGCCACAAAAAAATAAAAAACATAAAGTGGAATTGATAACCTCCTCCTTTTTTGAGTTTTTTTTGAGAAAAAATATTGCCATGAAGTCGTTTCTTTATTCAACTGACTAAAAAGTAACCCTGTGTATTTGAGTCCTTTTTACCCCTTGCCTTGAGGACTGGATAAGAAAAGTAAAAGAAATTTTATGGGAACATCATCGACCGACTTTTGAGGGGTGGAGGGAGATCGTCCCAACAATTTTGTGACAACTATTAACGTTTAGTGCATCCAAATATCGATTATTTTTTATCGACATAGGATGAATGAATGATTGAATGATTTACTTCTATTTTGTTGCATTTGAAAATCATTATTAGGTTGCGGGTTTGAATCCCGTAAGGGGCAATATTTATGTGATGAGCACGAGTTTTTGTACCTAAGTCATAGATGTTTAAAAAACATATTTATGTACATTTATCCGTTATCATAATCACCATATACAAGTAATTGGTGTATTTGTTACAGCAATTTATTTATCACTAGCTTTTGCCCGCGACTTCGTCCGCACAGTAATAAGCTATTTTGGAAGCTTTTTTTATTCATAGTCAAAAAACATTGATCAATTTTGGACAGAAAATGCCACTTGTGAACCATAGCGATATTATAATAACCATGCCAATACCTATTAACGTACATTCCTTTTTCATCAATTTGATGACAATTTTGATATTGAAAAAGTGATTTTGACTTGACAACATAAATACTGTGTACGAATTAAAGTCAACAGGCCAATAAGTGATTGGTAAACTTGAGATAAAGTTTCTTATGTTTACGCGAATGGTGAATGAAACTTGTTAAATTAAATGTATGAAAATCGCGCAATAATCCGTAAAACAGACTGAGTCTACTGAAAAGTCTCTGTAGCTTTGCTAGAAATGTGTGACGCCTAAGATCTAAAATATGACAGGCCTGGTTTAGCTTAAAAGTCTCTGCAGCTCTGCTAGATGCGTGACGCTCAGCGTTAAAAACCTGACGGGCCTGGGTCAGCATTAAAGTTTCTGAAGGTCTGCTAGACGCGTGAAGCTCAGTATAGGGGCTTAGTACTAATCTCTACGGGTCCTGAGCAGTGTGGGCCTTGGGTGCTTGTGATTTGGAATTCAAATTTGGATATTCGAAACTCGCATTCTTTTTAAAATTCAAATCACCCAATCAAATCTTTGTTCTCGTCTAACCACGCATTCCTCAGGTGCAGATAAGCAGTTGGACTGTAGAAGTCTAAACCCTCCTCGCTGCCCCACACGCCACTCGTTCTATTTTGAATGAAAGATGTAAAGTAGAACTATTTCTGTTATGAAAATGTGTCCGTCAAATAGCGTTAACTGCGATATATCGATGCACCGCTATTTTCGTCTAACCTATCAAAACTATAGACTTATGACGATAGTTTTCATACTATCGATAGAGTCGATTGCTTAAAACTAGTAAGTAATACTATCGCGAAATATTAATAGTATCAATACTTCTCATAGCATAAGCATAAACACTATCTATAGTTTTTGTGTTGATAGTATTGAAAATGACTATACTATTATCACGAAATCTAAATCGATAGTTGAACACATTTCGATACTATTGCTTGCTCATAAAAGGTAATTATAGCTGCTCACTAATACAGTTATTCTATCACATCATTCATAATATTTTACATTGCAGTTCATTGATAAAGTTATTTTATTAGATTCGTCCGTTTTACCGACAATGGGTCGTTGCATAACCTACTCGATGGTATCGATAATACGTTATTTTCGAGTGGGCTATGTTTGATGGTTACTAAAGCAAAACTATTGATAGTATTGAAAGATTTTATACCCCATCATACTTCGAACTGTCAACAAGTACTACATTCATACCAAAACCTATGTCTACGCTTTAGTGCAATTTTGGATGATTTTCGAATACTGCTTATACTGGACACTTTTTCAACTCTTTCCTCAAGATATAGTTCTTAATTTAATTTAATTGATTACCGTTATCTCTCCTTACCTCTGTCTTCCATGGTTATAAATTCATTTCAATCTACACTAATAATAAAAAGAGGAAAGATTTTGTTGTTTGTTTGCTTTTTTGTATTGAATGGGCTCCGAAACTACTTTTATACAGAGATAGTTTGAGACCTTAGGAAGGACTTTTGTCACAATATAAAGTCATCAGGGGGGTGAAATAGATAATAATAATAATAATAAAACTTTATTTATTTTACTTTCACAAAATTGAACTTAAAGCTAGTCTAATGCTAAAATCTTACGTATAGTTTTTGTTAATTTAGTGCGGGTAGAATACGAGGGTCAAACTGAAAGTTCTTAGAAAATCAAAAACTGATTACATTAGCCAGTTATTAGTTTTATTATATCTTTTCAAAATATTGTCCATTGACGTCAATACACCGCTGCATGCGATGGAACCACTGGGAAAAGCACTTTGCCCACTCGTCCTTAGGGGTCTCTTCAATGGCATCGCGATACGCAGCCACCGCTTCTTCAGCATTCATAAACCGCTTTCCTTTAAGTTTTTCTTTAATTTTTGGAAATAAATAAAAATCACAAGGCGCGAGGTCGGGGCTATACGGCGGGTGACCCAGTAATTCAACGTTTGATGTCGCCAAATAGTCGATCGTTCGCTTGGCGGTGTGCGACGAGGCGTTGTCGTGGTGAAGGAGGATCCTACTGCGAGGTCGTTTCTCTCGAACTTTTTCCAAGACAAGTGGCAAACAATTGGTAGTGTACCATTCCGCAGAAACTGTTTTTTGATCCTCTAACACAATTGTTGCGAAATGACCTATCCTTCCAAAGAACGAGGCCACCATTTTTTTTCCCGCACTTCGATCTCTCTTCACATTAGTTGGCAACTCCTCGAAAGGAAACACCCACTGAGCAGATTGTCTTTTGGTTTCAGGATCATAACAGTAAATCCAGCTTTCGTCACCTGTTAGTATGTCGAACACAGCATTTGAGTCACCTCCGTTAAATCTTTCAATCATTTTACGGCACCAATCCACACGATGGAGTTTTTGAGCCTTAGTCAAATTATGAGATATCCACCGGGCGCAAAGCTTCCTGACCGCTAAATGTTCGTGGAGGATTTTGTGCACTTGACTCATACCGATGCCTAAGCTTGTCCGAATCTGCTGATAGGTCACTCTTTTGTCAGTCTCTATCATACGCCGCACAACACAGATGTTATTTTCAGTCGTCGCCGTAGAAGGCCGTCCCTCACGTACATCATCAGTGAGATTAGTGCGACCACGTTTAAACTCATTAAACCAGTTGTAAACAGTCGCACGAGATGGGGCTTCATCGTGAAAGGCCAATCGTAGTCTATCATAACTTTCTTGTTGACTTAAATGACATCGAAAGTCATAAAAAATCATTGCACGAAAATTTTCTCGTGTTAAATTCATTTTGACGTGACACAGACAATTTTCAATTTGCCGCCAAGTCGTAAAACAAATGACAAATGAATGAAATATATACTCAGTAATATTGGCAAAGAGTTCTATTTTCAAATTTTAGAATATTTTTTTTATTATATTGTTTATAAGTGGCCAGTTCTAAGAACTTTCAGTTTGACCCTCGTATAAATACACAATCCAATCTTGTGAGAGACTGGCGCCTGAAATAGGTTTTATAAAAAACCTGTCCTACAGGTCACCAGGCCCCACCCCAGTGGGACTGTGGGTGGTCTAGATCCGCTTATAGGCCGAGAAAAGCCTCTTATTAAACTAATTTGAGTCACATTAAATACTTTAGTATGTACTGAGTGAAGTGTGCGCATATTGTGTGAATTTATGTTGTGTGCATGTAGTGTGTATGTGTGTATTATGTGTACGTGTAAGGGTCAGGTGCAGGTAAGTCGAGAAGGGGTAAACAAATACAGAATGCGTGTGTTGTGTAGGGTGGGTGTACGTGTAAGGGTCAGTACCGTTACCATGAGTTTACGGCGGTTTTACTCGCTAGCGACGACGTAAAAAAAGTGTATGGAAAATTGCACAGCGCCTCTAGTGGTTACTTGGAGAACTAAAATTTTCTATACACTTTTTTTACGTCGTCGCTAGCGAGTAAAACCACCGTAAACTCATGGTAACGGTACTGGTCAGGTAAGTCGAGAAAGAGTAGAAAATTAAGAATTAAACATATCCAGATACCTTTATTTGTATTATTATTCCACGGGGGATAATAACTTTTCGGTATCATCATAGCTTAATGACTTAAGATGGGCGTCTACCAGTTTCTTACATTTGGTTTTTGTGATATATTATGCCAAGTGTTTCATTAAATTTATTATATAGGTATGGTCCAAGAAACAGTAATAGTTGCGAGCGAATGCTGTTCGCAAAGAGATTTTAGGACACACAGAGCCCGTGCGTCTTTTGCCGCTCATCAGCTTCAGATCGTATACTAGCTGGGAATGCTTCTTGAAAACCACTTTAAGGATGAAGGTTTGTCTGGCGGTGAGTATGTTCCAGTCGTTGTACAAGTCATCAGTCGAGAAGCGGAAAGGAAGACCGGCTGCGACCTTAAGAATGGCCCATTGGGCTCGTTCGACTTTCAAAAGGTGTGTCTTGTTTGTACCACCCCAGACTGAGATACAGTACTCCAAAATAGAGTGACTTAGAGCGTAGTAAACCATTGTAAGAACTTTGCGGCTAGCAATGTTTTTTAGTGAATTAAAAATGTTAATAAGTTTGCGCAGCCTTGACGCTAGGAGTTCAATATGAGGTTTGAAGCTCAGTGTTTGGTCTATTAGAACACCCAAGTATTTTATGCACTGCGACCTCTGCAGAGCAGGGCAATTGCAGGCATTTGGCAGTGGATTGCTACTCAGACTACAGGCATGGGCGATGACCTCGTAAGATGGAGAAGGTAAACGGATCGATCTCATGGCAAACGGAACGTATGTCGTTTTGGAGACGTTTAAGGTTAATACGTTACGTCTCAGCCAGTCGTTGACCTCATTGAAGCTTTTCTGGGCATTTGTGAAAGCATCACCCCAAGAGTCACCCCTGAATAACAGGGCTGTATCATCTGCAAACGTGAATACTTGACCCCCAGAGAGCTGTTTCTGGCAAAGGTCATTTATATAGATAAGAAATAACGTGGGGCCGATAATGCTTCCCTGGGGAACACCGTAAGTGACTTCAGCCTCCTCGCTCAGAAAGTTATCTATTTTGACTCTTTGAGTCCTGCCAGTCAGGTAGTCAGTGTAGAGCTGAAGAGGAAGACCTTGTACTCCTATCTTTTCCAGTTTGCAGTGGAATTGAAACTGAGTCAAATGTCTTCGCAAGTCCAAAAAATATGGCCACACATTTTTGCTTTTCATCTAGGGAGGTAACTAGGGAGTTTATAAACTCATGGACCGCATCTTCAGTAGACCTGCCCCTTCGGAAACCAAACTGGGATGGTGATAGTATGTAATATGTTTCCAGGTAGTTGATCAGCCTTTTGTTCAGGATGCGTTCCAGAATTTTAGATAGTGTTGGCAATATCGAGATCGGCCTGTAGTTGTCGACAAGGTCCTTATTTCCACTTTTGTGAACAGGCTTGATTAGACCCTTCTTAAACGCCGCCGGAAAAACACCCTTAGTTATTGCCCGGTTGCAGATATGAGTGATCGGAGCAGCCAAAAGCAGTGCGTATCTTTTAACAACAACACTTGGCATCCGATCAACTCCCAACGCACATCTCTCATTTAATTCGGCAAGAATCTGTGAAACCTCAAACTCATTTGTAAGGTGTAGAGCAAATGAGTTTGTAGATGGGGGGACTGCATTGGGGTCTAAGGTGTCAATGAAAACTCTCTGAGCGATGCCTTCAGCTAGATTTTTGCTAACGTTAACAAAAAAATTGTTAACATTATTAACACTTTGTTGGGGCTCATTGGGAAAGACAAGATGGGATGAGTGATCAAATTTGGGTCTAGTTCCACTTATGTTTTTAATTGTGTCCCAGAGTTGTTTTTTATTATTATGGGCCTTTTCTAATTCTTGTTGCTCGTAGGTCTTCTTTGCTCTTTTCAGTAACGAGTTGCAGAAATTGCGATAGCGTTTATACGTAATTTTAAGAGTATCATTATTGGGGTTATTTTTAAGTTTTCTGTGTAAGTGGTCTCTATTCCTCATACATCGAAGCAAGCCATCAGTTATCCACGGGTTTATGATCATTTTTCTGTTTAGAATTTTTAGAGCCATAGTACATTCTTTAATTGTCGACGTGAGAAGTGAAATGAGTAGGTCAGTAGCATAATTGGGATCAGAAGAGTTAATTATGGGATTAAAGTCTATGTTTGGTATAGTTTTGTCAAGCAAGTCTTAATTGATCCGGTGGGTTTATTGTTTTCTAAAAAGTTGATTGGAATCTTGATTCAAGCTAAGGGCAGTAGAGTCGTGGTCGGTTATTGAAGCGTGAATCAAGAAACAGGTCGCTTCATACTTTGTTTTAACAAAATATGGTCAAGGCAAGTTTTGCGGTGTGTAGGGTCGGTATGACCGGGAAGCATTCGATGGTTAGCCAACAGTATAAGATAATCTTCCATATAATTATCTACACTATCGGGGTGGATGTCAATATTAATATCCCCACAGAGAATAATGGATTTAAAATGTTTAAGTTCCTGAAGTAGGACGTCTAGCGAAATTAGGAATTTACTTACATCAGTATAGCCTGGAGCTCGATAAATACCTATAATGCACGTATCGTTATTTAATTTTAATATAAGACAGTTGACCCCTTCTATTTGAGGCTCTTCAACAAATCCGTTAAGTTGTTTGTTGTAGTAAATAACAACCCCTTTGTTTTGCGTTAAATTGTTTGTTGTAATGGCGTAGTTATAGTTGTTTATTGCAGGTATATATTTTGTTTTTGGAAGCCAACATTCTGATAATACCATTACGTCCCAAGGGATCTCAGTTCTTTCAGTAAGAGTTGTAAAGCTAGATAGGTTACGATTAATACTTCGAATATTTTGACATATTATGTTGTTTAACCTCACTCGCCATACAAGTGACAGCCCGAGTCACAGACAAGGAGTCGAGTTCGAGGTTCATTGTCTCGTTATTGTGCATTTTCAAGATTACGTCACAATGAAAATGTAATCCAGTTTATAACCGTCACGTAATAAACGTGACGTAAAATGTTTATGATAGTTATTTGAAACAATGAACTCAAAAAACAAACCCTGCAATCTTGTCTGTGTATAAAATGTGTTGTGTTCGTGAAGTGTAACGCGAGAGTGTTTGTTATGTGTGTCAGAGGTGGTTTTATGAGATTAAAAAAAGTAACAGGTATAAATTATGTAATACAAGGCAAGGTTCCCATCATGCAACATCAAAAGTACATTATAATTATGCAGTGACAAAAGAAAGAAAATAAAGAAAAGAAAATAGAATGATTTTATAGCAAGTATAGATAGTCCTAGGATAATTTGCTGTAATTTATTTTCATCGTTGATACGAAGAGCTAGACTGTTCTCGTCTTTTCTAGCATAAACTTTTCCATAGGACGTCCAAGCAGCGACGAGTTTCTTGTCCTTAACCATCTCCTGAGCTAGGTAGAAGAGCCGTCTAGACTTCATGGTCAGGAACTCTGAGATGAATATTGGTCGGAGTTGACCCGGTAGGTTAATGTGTTGCGAGTTAAAAGACGGTTCTTTATGTTCCTTTCTACTCTTATTGAAATATTTTAAATTAGTAATTAAGTCTTCTTTTCTCAATGCAGTAGTGGAGTCAACTATAATCGTCTCAGGTTTCGTCCTGATCACATCACGTATCTCCGAGTCCTCGATAGGTTTTTTGGCACCCAGTGAGACAGAGATTTTCTTCACGAGGTTAATTAGGGTTTCCTTAGATTCATCCTTTTGTTTCGGGAGGTTACGGATTTCCAGTGTAGAGGAATGGCAGTTTTTTTCAAAGATATCTACTCTTTTCTCTAATTGTAATACTTTATTTTTGTACTCAAAATTTTCTCGTTCCAGCTCACATATTTTCCAGCGCACACGACCACTCACTGTGGCGTCCAGGGGGAAGGGGAAGGGGGGAAGATGCCGAAAGTTTGTATAGAAAATCCGACTTCAGGCGCGGGCGATGTCGCGGGAAGTTAATAAAGAAGCTAGTGTATGAATAAAGACCTAACTGACCTAACATTGTTCTGGAACTACTGACTATGGGTATAGGTGCCTATCTATGTAAAGAAAACAACCAATAAGTCTGATCTTATGAATTGGTGATCTATCTCTACTGAAAAAACGTACGTACGTTAACGTATATTTGCTACTGGAAAAATACTACTAACGCCGTCTATTAGCGGATAATGTTAGAAGGAATGCGAACAATGTACATAGGTCACTGATAGTGCATTTAAAAAGAAGTAGATGGGTCATCTCGTACTGCGCGGCAATTCAAATTCGATGCTTTGGGTACACGTTTTTTTATGTGTCAAATGTCATATTTTAATGCAAAATTGTGCAGATACACAATTTGAATATATCAATTTCCGCGTGCTGATAAGATGACCCATCTACCTCTTTTTAAATGCACTATCAGTGACATAGACACTTTAAAGTTTAACGTAAAATGGTTACAAAATTCGCTTCCAGATGACATCACCTTCCATATAAAATTTCCTTCCCTTTGTTGGAAAACTTTATTAATAGATTTTCTGAATAAAAAATATCCTATGTCCTTTCTTAGATCTCAAACTATCTCCATAATAAATTTCATGTGAATTGGTTCAGTGGTTTACGCGTCAAGACATACCAGACAGACAGACTGACAGACTTGTTCGGCTCCCCAACGATAGATGACACTGGTATCGCGGCTGTAATTTTCCCGAACAACAAAATGTCATCACTATGAAATCCTGACCCGCGATATGTTAGTTTTTATCTTGAGTAAGTTAAATACACCTAACCAGGTCAACTCCAGTTGAGCCTTGTATCCTGGCCTCCAAGTTTTCAGATTTATAATATTAGTATGGATTATTATTGGTATTAATTTTATTGCTTTTAACATTGGATTAAAGAACAATGCCCACCAGCCAAATATTGTTAGGCCTACAAATACACAGTTGTGAAGCCGCTACTCGGAGGGCGTACTGGTCATAGGTCAAGGAATTGACAAGACGGCAGGATCCGTGTTGTACAGGTGTTAAGTCTCTCAAAAATATGGGGGACACCACCGACTTAGCGCCGACCCTTAGTGAGATCGGAATCAACTTACAACTGTACAGGTTTATTATTTGTACTACTGGGTGATTTGTTCACGTGAGTCGATCGACCATTAGCGCCATCTAGTTTGTAGTACTCGAAGTAGCGTAGTGCGAGTTCTTATTGCTAGAGTTGTAAGGTAGTGCATGCTATATTTGAGTTGCTTATTGGTTTTATGTGGTGGTACAGTTACATATTAATATTATTATTAGTTAGATAACAACTGAAATGAATATCAAGAAAGTCCGCCACGTTGCTATTATCAGAATAAGTGGAGTACCTATGTATGACTCAGTTAAAGTTTATTATGCTATTCACTTTCAACCCATATCGGCCCAAAATGGCATAGAATTACTCTTTGATTAAAAATTGTTTTAATCTGTTTGTAAACCCATTTAGTTGTATGGATAAAATATAGTTCACACAAGGTATTTCTTAAGGTTCCGTAGTCAAGACGGATTTAAAGTTTCGTCATATATATCAGTCCGTCTGTCTGCCTGTCTTACAACTCAATCTAACTAACTTAATCTAAATAACTTTTACTTTTATCAATGTCAAATATCGATATTTTCAAGCCCTATGAAAAAGAATGAATGAAGCGAATGAACTGTGTAAACAAAATAAGTCGACCAAATTACATGTGCAATACCTTTGGTACAAGACTAGAAACGGTTTACTACTTTTTTAAACGGCAGGTTATGATTTATTGTAAAAAAAAATGTTATTTATTTTATGAAAAACTAACAATATAAATATGATAATACATTACGTACGAGGGAAAATTTATTTTTTTCTGACTTTTCCAAATAGTTTTTTCAATAGAAAACGGCATATATACACATTTTTGAATAGAATGTTTCTCATAGAGAGCTGACACCATACTGACAAGACGTCACCATTAGGTGAGGCTAAAAATCTCGGTTAGTTCCCAAGGGGGCAAAAGAAAATTAGCTGTCATTGCGGGTCCAGCTTGAGGATCATAAACCGCCGGCGGTCTCATAACAATTGATTGTCTATAGCTTTTAATTTTTTTAACACATAGGTAGTTATTAGTATCCTCCTGCCCGTGTGCGAATTTTTTGTTTCTTATTTTAACTTATAAATAGATTTTCTATTGTGTCTGAAAACATGATCTCTGAAGTAAAGTCTGTTGCTTACCCGCAGCAGTGTCCAGAACAATAACACACATGTTATATCTACGTATAATTATAGCTCTTTTTATCCAAAATACTTCAAGCGTGATTGATGAAAGCACAAGTTACACGCCCAAATGCCGAGAAAACATTCCACCTTTCCGTTCACACGAGAAAGGCATATGCACTGGCACGTAAAGTAACGCCGATATTTCATCCCTTGTCCAATACAATCTCAATAAGCGAGGAATTCAAGGCCCTAAGCAATCGTCCCAAATAAATGTCAAATATTATGCCTTAACTAAAATAAACAACGGACCGGGCTATTGGGGCGGGTAGGATCGCTACAAACTGTCAGATTTGAATAAAGTCGGACGGCAAACGATTTAAATAATTTGCACCAAATTGTTTTGTGTTGTTTCATTCAACATCGTCTAAAAGTAAACTTATTCAGACTTTTAACAACGAAACATTATTTTATGATAAAGAACTAAAAACAAATAAGGGACTTGATGTTAATAGAAAAAGTAAAGTTGACTAAATATTCGTTACATAGGTAAATGAATTGTAAATGCATTTCCCGATATTGTTTTCCTTATTATTATTTTGTAATAAATACGTTTTATATAAACGATTGCTTAGGTGTGGTAGTAAGTACGTTTTAACCAACTTTAAAAAAAACTCAATCGGTCTTAATCTTCTTTGTGTATTTTCACCGATTAGGTACGCCTGAACCGATTTAGTTTTTTTTTTTAAAAGTATACTTCTCAAGTGGTCCCAATTATAATCCATGCAATCCTAGCTGCCAGAGCAAGAAATGAGTTACAAAAGTATTTTAAATCTAATCTGTCTAAGAAAATGTCATAATAACGCACCCAATACACAATTGCGCTATACATCAGAAACGTGTGACAGTAACATCGCCCCAATAAAAAGAGCTAGCTGATCGATAGCTCGATTAAGCGTTCGTGTGCGGGTTGCCTAAGCCGTGGCGACCGGAATGGATACAATAACAATAAATAATGATACGGGAAGGAAGCTGGAACCAAATGCTACGTTTATACTCAAATCAACTGTAAATACGCATATTTCGGACGAATTTTCGTTGGTTTTGCTCTCGGTTCAGTAATACAACACGTGACAAATATGCTGCTGATAAAACATTGGTGTTATGGACTTTTTGGACGTACTAGCTAACTGGCTGACTATGACATATATTTAAAATTATGACAGACAGATTTTGAATATATTTTTTTATTGACGGACAAGGCGAAGCTCTCAGTAGTTTTTTTTTCTGTATTTTTCTATTTAAATGATAGAGTAATAAACATTCTTGACAGGCAACGACATCTTTCCTTGTAGACCTTACAGTAACGAAAGGCTAAAACGAATTCGCTTGTAACTTACTAATTCTATGTTTTTAGTGTTAAGCATTCACTATGCGCTATGTAATCTATAGATGGATAGAGCACTTAAAAAAGCGAGCGACTAAAATTATAATTTATTAATATGCGTTAAATAGACTGAGGTACTTCGTGCTTTTTAGGGTTAGTTTTAGGGTTAGGACGGACGGACTGAACGATCTTATAAGGGTTCCTTGTCTGACTACGACAAGGAACCCTTATAAGATCGTTCAGTCCGTCCGTCCTAGTCTGTCACAGCAGAATATCTTCTACGTTTAAGGACTGATTTGCATGTTACTTGGTTCGAGGATACTTTACATATAGATCTCATTTTTAAAAATACAAAAAATAAAATTACCCCTTTTTAAGGGTACCCCCCCATACATGTAAAGTGGGGGGTGAATTATTTTTTTTAGTGCACCCCCTTGTGTAGGGTATCGTTGAAAAGGACTATGAAAATAAGGTAGGGTTTCCATACAACACTTTTTTTATCAGCTTTACCATTTGCGAGATATAGCCCGCCAAAGTCGTTTACACGGTGTCCCCCCCACCCTGTAATTTCTAAAGTCTTGGACCTATAAACTTCAAATCACTCACGTAAAGGAACAGGCGCGGAAACTCTTATTTAAAATTGTTTCGGGTATCCTGTGATGAAAACTTTTGAAATTATAAATAAAATAAAAATATATACTTTTTTTGCCTATACTGTCTAATGTTTTAAGTTAATGGTACGGAACCCTTCGCGCGCGAGTTCGACCCGCACTTGGCCGGTTTTTCTACATATTACGTACCTAGTCAATTTAGTTATATTAACTTTGTGTTAAAAACACACACTGAAAACTAATCCAGATTGTATACCTACTCTTAGTATAGGAATATTTAATAAAATATCGCTGAATAAATTAATAGATCCTTTCAGCCTATCCTGAGACCTGAACCCAATCTATATATAAGTATGTTACATGTATATATATTCTATACTAATATAATAAAGCGGAAATATTGTATATTTAACGTATTGTAACGAATAAACTCAAAAACTACTGGACCGATATGTATCTTTTTTTTAATTGTTTTAACAAACACTTCAATTATTGCTATGGTGACTAGGATAACGGATATACATACTTTTATACGTTTATACATCCATGATGTAGGTACAAATGCTCGTGCTCTTTACACAAAGATAATATGCCCCTTGCGGGATTCGAACCCGCAACCTCCGGACTACAAAAGTAGTCCGAAGCGCGGATTTCAAAACCGAGACGGTCGTCATTCTTTCCCTATTAGAATGTGTGAGTGACATGGGCTCTATTTTTTTTTATAAGTTGCACTCGCGCAAGTCTTCATTAATATATCAATAAATATTTTTACGTTTCCTTTGATTATTAAATCGAATCATGGCTCTAATATTCCAATTTAAGGCCCGTAATTTGAATTGATTAACTACAGAGGCCCTACTCCTATTGACGATGTCCGTATTTTCGAGACTAGCCATCCCGCTCGTTTGCGTTGTCATTCTGTCGTGAGTGTAAGGGACGGCTACATTCGCAAATTCAGACATCGTCAACCAGAGTAAGGCTTCAGGTTTGGCAGTATTGAAATTGACAGTTCGACGGGTTCGGTAATAGAAGTCTATACAAAACGGATGACGGTCTGCGTTTGATACTTGCTAATTTTAGGTCTGTTGTCTACTACACCTGTACCAAAAATGTGCTATAAATGTACCTTACTTGGCGCGGAAACAAAATACAGTGTGTCCCGTCCCGCCCGCGATAAAATGCAATCCCGAAAGGAGGTTCAACGCTAAAACTAAAGACAGAAAATTTTAATAAGAAACCAAAATTTCGCACACAAGTAGGATTTGAACCTTATATAAATAACTTATATAAATAAGAAAGAACACTGTGAGTGTTAAAAAATATTAAAAACTTGAATAGCGAAAGCGTCATCATTCAAGTTGAATTTATTCTGTAAAAAATAACTACTTGGCCCACTGCTGTTGCAATACAGCTCGGGTAGATGTCGCTGCTGTCACGCAATGACGTAAGACAAAAAGAGACCAAGAATTTCACACGGTTGGATGAACTGCACAGTAGCTCAGTTGGTAAGAGCGTTGGCCCGGTTAGCCAAAGCTCGTAGGTTCAAATCCTACCTGTGTGCGAATTTTTGATTTCTTATTTAAACTTATATAAATAAGAAAGAACACTGTGAGTGTTAAAACTTAAAGACAGAAAAATTAAAAAAAAAAAATTATTTTACTTTTAATGAGCAATTTTCCTAGTGTCAAATTAAATTCTAGGTAGCTTCTTTTATTCAAGGAAAAGGCTGGTTTGGATTATGTAAAAATGCTTAGCACATTTTAGATTCGCGCGTGCTGACAGGTATTTTTTTATCAATTTAGTGATCAATAGCAGTTCCCCTCGCAAAAAGACGGATTTTCATAGCAAAGATATGTTATGGCACGGAGGTAGGCAAAATCCGTTATTTGAAACGTTATATTAGTAATGGGTTAGGTGGTGTGGTGACCGCGGTTCACCATTTGCTTTTAAATGATCAATTATGCAACGTGCCTTACAGAGCTGCATTTGCGAAATTGGCAAGTGTAAAATTAGACCAATCATCAGCAAATGGAAATACCTGCCCAAAAGCGAAACGTCTTAATATTACATTTACATTCTGAATATGGTATTGTATTTAAAGAATACTATCATCTTGTGGATCAAAAAATGCTAAAGACTTAGATGCCACTGGTAAAACTTTTACTGTTGATCGACGCTACTACGCACTGGATTATACATATACCTACAACACGTCCCTTGCCTTATTAACTGACGTATCTGACATTTTTTTCGAAACTGAGTTATCTACACCATCTTAATCAATTTTGAAAGACGAATCGATTTGTCTTATCAACGTATCTGTATGTTTTACCAGTTCTGAGATATCACAAAAGTTGGGGCAGGTATATCTACACTTTTTTGAATTTTTGAGCTCACTAAAAGACGTATGTCACTTACCACGTGCAACTTTAATCTGCAGCAATATCGACGGCTGAGGATCCTCAGAAATATCGACGGCTTTAAATATTCATCTGAAAGACAGTGATGTTTGGGGTCTAAACCACGTCTATTTGTTTGTTGATGGATGCAGCGGACAAAATCGGAACTCTATTGTAGCTTTCGCTTTATTGTACACCATCAACAATGCAACAAATCTCGAAGAGACCCAACAACGCTGTACTTTAAAACTGTCCATCGCCAAACGTCAAACCGTTCTAAGTTTAAAACGGCAGCGGTCTTCTTTCTTAAATGATGAATTAAGTCTTCTTAATGACACTCTTCGGAAAATTGTGAAAGAAAAATATGACGACTTGATTTAGTTAACAGCTGGTGATGCGCCAGTGATAAGGCTGCCGGAACATGCAGAATTCTACAAATCGCTTCCACATTCAATAGATTACTGTTGCAGAAGATCTTCTAGCAAGGTTACTTTTTCATTTTATTTTATTTATTTATTTAAATATACAAAGAATACATTTTTGTTAGTAAATAGTGTCTTAAAACCTGTTGGTTCTAAAGTATGTGTGGTTGGTCTTAAAGTATGTTAGGTTTATTGTTCGAGAGGATGTCTATTTCCTTTGATTATGTAAACGTTTGCATTTTAAGAGTATTTATTCCTATTTAATAATGTGATATTAGTATTTTTAGAATTTGTTTCAGTTCTATTTCGCAGTTTTCACTGTATTGTTTTTAACATTTCGTTTTTTTAGATTAGTTACTATAAGTAATCGACGTACTAGGATACGTAACGTAGTACAAAAATTGTGATTATCAAAAGTTATGTTTAAGACTGAATAACTTAATTAGAAATAAGGTTAAGTGCATAACTAAGATTTGATTTCAAAGATATTGTTTTATGAAGCTGTTAGTTGTCTAATTAAACAAATGTTGAGTATGTTTGAATTTTAAACAATGACGTTATAAAAAAACTGTTGTTTAAGCTTAAGTTACACTTAACTCTTGTTAAAAAATTACACAAAAATTTTAAACTTTTTATTACAATTTGTTATTTTTTAAAACTATCAGTATACCTAATGGTTACGTGTTTGTGATTTGTAACTTGTAATTTGATTACAACTGATTATTTCTATACCGTGAATTTATTACATGATTTATAGTAAAAATTGCCCGACGTAAGTTACAACAAATACCGTCCAAATCGAAAACAAAGTTCTCTCAAAGAGACGTATCTGATTTGAAAATTTACCATTAAAATAATAATAATAATATTTAAATAAATGTATACTCACACGAAGTACTTTGTAAGATCAATATACAGGCAGATTATAATTTTGCTCACGCTGATAAACGTTGAGCTGCCTCCGATTTTAGGTAACCATAAACCGAATAAAGCTTGCCCTGAACATTTTGCTTAATGTCAGTTACGTCAGTTAGAGAGGCAAGCGACGAACAGTGTGTCCAGGTTTCGACTAGCTATATTTATGGGCTATTAAATCATCAAATGTTATCGACTAAAGACCCTATTTCTATGGATCTTAAGATCCTAAAAGTTATGAAAATGATTCGCCTATCAAGTGAAATAAAAATTAATTCATAATTATGAACTGTCATAGAGTAAAACTAATACGTTGTAAGCAATCTTGTTAAAAATTTATAACCTATTACAAAAATAAACCCAAAAATGTATTTGTTTTTATTTTCATCAGGATTATGTTTCTAAAACTTGATAAATTAAAGGACCACAATGAATCGCTAGTCTAAACCATGTTTACACTGTATATTAAGTTATCATTCAAGCTTGTGCCATTCCACGTGTTCATTTTTTATTACTTTGCTCGCTCTTTTCACAGTTCATCTGGGGTCAACGCAGTACGTATTTGTCTTTCATTCATTCTACACTTGTTGTAGAGGGATCCACACCTGTCACTGTACGTGTTTTTGTACTACCTTGTACCTACTCCTTTGCACGCGGACATTTTTTTCTTCATAGTTACTGCCAGTTACTGCTAATGCCCAACATCAATTTAGACGAGACAACATTATTTTAAATATTTATAGTTGGTGAGGACTACTTTGCTGAGTCAAATAAATATGATCCGACTATTTCCATCTTTTAGACTATAATACTTATCACATTAAATAATTATTGCTAGATGTGACACTTCAATGGTCGAATTCAGTGGCGGTAAGAGCTTAAATGTCAATTTGACTTAACTTGATTAGAATTATGCTTTCAGTTACGCCTTAAATTATTCGGCTTAGCGAATTGAGGAAAGTTGCTGAACTATCGTTATTTCTTCGTATTTAGGAGACTGTTATTAATTTGATATTGGAATAATTGAAACGCAGATCAAACAAAGTCACTCATCATCATTCGCTTGCCTTGTTACCATTACACTTGGGGTCAGCTAAGTATCTTAACTTGGAAACCAACAGCTTTTCACTGCTGAAAAACCGGCCAAGTGCGAGTGGCACTCGCGCACGAAGGGTTCCATTAAAATAAGAAAAAACATTTTTTTTTTATCGGAGCCCCCCTTAAATATTATTTTTATTATAATATAATTACTTATTTTTAAATTGAATATATATATTATTATTTTATGAACATTTTAAGCGTCTTTCTTTTGCGATTATTAATATCAAGCATAAAACGGCAAAAAAACATGTTTATTGTATGGGAGCCCCCCTTGAATATTTATTATTTTGTGTTTTTAGTATTTGTTGTTATAGCGGCAACAGAAATACAGCATCTTTGAAAATTTCAATTATCTAGCTATCACGGTTCATGAGATACAACGTGACAGACAGACAGCAGAGGCTTAGTAATAGGGTCCCGTTTTTACCCTTTGGGTACCCTATTAAACAGTAGTCAATAAGCCATAAGCACAAGCGTCGCGATAAGCAAGTTTCAAGTGCAAATATCTAATATTTAGATTCCAAAAGTGAATGCTTATCATTTAAAAAAAAAATATCACAAGAAGACCCTGGTTGATGCTTCTTATTTGTATTCATTTCAACACTAGCTCACAATCTTTACATACCTAGTAGTGATAGACACTATATTAAGGAATGCCTACGTGCCCCTGTGTAGGACTACATGCAAAAATGGATTTCATATTTCACACAAAACACCCGACTGCAAAAAATATTATATTTTTAAATGGTATTTTTACTGGCTTTCATTTGATACCCATATTGCTATGGTAAGAAAGAATTAATCCTCCCTCCCCCCTTTATTTCTATTTGCAGGCGCCATTTTAAAAATGTACGTGTATATAGCCCATGTCACCCTTACAATTCTGACAACTTCAACGACACCTCATATGTCAAAAACTGTCCAGCCGTTTGGGCTGTCAGGACAATTATGCATACATACATACTCTCGAAAAATATAATCCTCCTTCAGTCAGCCTTGCAGTCGGGTATAATAAAAATGGCTTTCATATTTTTATGCCTAAAAAAAGATGTGGAGATTGCATTAGTCAAATTATACTGACACATCCCACTCATTTGCAAGGGCGAACAATAATTATAATTAAGTCACGCTTTGCTATTTTTAACAAGGGTCCGTTTTTTAAGAAAAAAAAGTTTGCGTGCAATCCTTTGGCAAAGTGTCACCAAGTTCTTAATTGGCTAACGAAAACGGAATATTAAAAAGGATACTTGTGATACCAGCTCCGGGAATTTTAAATATTAAATACTTAGGCTTTATGCTTTCTACGTGGGAGTACTAAACAAAATCCTGAATTTACCTTTTAAACTTTTTGGAAAAGGAGGAAAACATGGAATCCACAGACTCGTAGCGTCTTTTGTTTCATTAGATCACACAGTCGCTGGATAAATGCTGATGTTTGTATTAGTAAATACTTACTTACTAAGGTGTCGTCGAATCAAAACACGTTTTAAGCTTCTCATTATAAATTATCCCACTAAGCTTAGAGTTTGCCAACATATTATGTTTCATTTTTAATCAGCTGATTTAGCATACTTTGACATATTTTGTATGGAAATTCTGTCAAATTAACAGTCGATCATTGTTTGCTGGCTGTTTAATACAAAGTGAAATCGTGTCTAAATACCATAGAGTTTTCTTATTTTATATGCGTGTGTGCTCAATGACGTTGTTTTTTAAGTACAAGCTTTTGAAAATCAACAGTTCCAATGATTTATTTAATTCAAAACCATATGAGTTGAGAAAAAGAGTTAGTGAATACTTTTTTTCTTTTTTCAGCATTCTTAAAACACAATTTACAGCATATACCGCTGATGTTTGTCAGCAATGCCACATAACTTGCCTGACAATACGAGTATAGCCTGAAACACAAAACCTTTTCCAGATATTAGAATTGACATGTGCTTTATTTTTCCAACTAGGTATAAAACACGTGACGGGCGTGCAGAGTGTGACAACTATGATCAAGGGAATTATTTGGCTAGATGCGTTATTCATTTCTATTACTATAATAATACGGAAATTCATGCAACGTACCTGTTACGGAGCCGAAATAAAATAGTCATAACCAGATTCAAAAATCTTACTTTTAGCTCCTCACTATGATAGATAAAACAAGCAACTAACAAAAATGGTAAAAAAAAAACATTGAATTACCAAAATAATTGATTTAAAAAAAAACATCAAAAAGGTAAGCGTCGACTACAGTGCCTATCTAAGCATTATGCTTTTTATCCCTACGTTTTGGCCCAATTGCATGGACCGTGGTCACAGGCAGGCTGGCAATTACGTTGACATGAATTCCCGTATTATTATAGTGATAAACCATGCAACAAAGAAAGTTTAAAAAGCGTTATTGATTTATCATACAATTGATGCAATCAGGCGCTCGTTACTTTACAGAAATCCAGAAAAGAATAAATACAATTATTTTCCTTTAAATTCCGATAAGGGAGCAAACCTCTCATGCTTGCCAATAGACACGGTTCACGTGCGTGAGAGTGGCATGGCGTGTCAAACATATTCCACACGAAGAAGTTCCGACAGAGGGTAGTCGTCCGTTTTTGGCTGAATTCATATAAAAAACGTGACGGGCGTGCAGAGTGTGACAACTATGATCAAGGGCATTGTTTGACTAGATGCGTTATTTATTTATCAATAGTGGTTACCCGCGGCTTTGTCTGCGTGGGCTTGATGATACAAATTGACTCATAATGTTATCATCGTCCAGTAATCGTGGTTTTTCATTTGTACTCTGTCGTATGGTGAAGACAGAAAATAATAAACTAATCACTGTACCTCCACCGTAATTATTTTAGTAAAAAAAATTGTACGCCCGTAACTGTCCAGTTATCATGACCTCTTGTTTGTCCCGTGAAGTATTGGTATCTCTGGATGTACTATTACCATCGAGATGAAACATACCCTAGAGTATTACCAGGAATATACAAATTTAAACTGAGGTACGTACATTAAGATTCGTTCAGCAGATTTCGAATCCGTTCAAGATCCATGCAAACATACATACATACTAACATACAGACAAAACAATTTTTTTGTATTATACTGTCCTAATAAGTAAGGCCTGGGAGGTATTTTAGTTTTTTATAAAGCCAATGGACAGAATTCGACCTTCTACAGTTTTATTACATTATTCTGTACATCGAGTATGAGATCATACAACGAAATTTGACACTATGAACTAGGATACAAGAACGTTTGCGACCATACACCAAAAATTTTACATCAAGGATTCAATTGTCTCAGAGACTTGATATTTAATGATAATAATAATTAAAAAAATGATGATTTCTCACCACAAACCGGATCGTATAAAGCAAGTAATTACATTATACAATTATGCTGTAAATTATTAAAGAATGAAAGATCTTTGGGAGGAATGGTTGACATTCAAAGTGACTGTCTTGTTTTAAATGTTGCATTTAATTAACAGTAACATTAACAAGTATTAGATAATAGCAAAAATAGAAATAAGTTTATATTGCTAACAAAACCATATTTTTATTTATCGAACGAATATTAAGCGCTGAAATTGAAGAACTTTTCTCAGCCATTAAATTGAAACGGTACAACAATTCTTAGTACTAGTATAGTTCGAAAGAAGGCTTTGTCTCAATATAAAGGGGAACGGGGAAAGGGGAAACGAATGGACTGTAAGATTAGTTTTTTCAATGCCACTTCTAGAACAAATAAATCTTTGAGCTACCTAAGTTTCCCGTCAGATAAATGGGCAAGGTCAATGATAGGGCTTTTACCCTTGTAATCTCTACTCCGATAAATAAATAGAGTGTAGGGTGAGAAGAGGGATGTGAAACATAGAGGTTTATGTCAAACAATTAGGTACATATAAATACAAAAATATCTGTAGATGAATTAAAAACTGTTAGAAAATAAAGTACAAAGATACATTCATTAATTAAGAAAAAAATAATGCAAACGACATTACGAAGGTACACAATACAATCGGTTTTTTTTTTCAAAATCCATACAGAAAAAATCAATTACAGAACCTAATATTTACCGGTCACAATTACCACAGTACCACATGGTGCTTCAACTTCCGATTGCTAATCATTTCTATATTTTTTTACTGATACGCGAGAAAAACCCTCAATAGTTGGGTAAAAGATGTTTCTAAATTTTAGTAAAACCTTATATAAAATCGAAACAATATTTTGCGCGCAAGTGTTACACCCAACCTTAAATTTTATGTGAATATCCTTTTCAACGTTCATAATATAGTGGGTTATAAATTCTCTATCTACCTGGAGGACATTAAAATTTGTAGATTATAAAGGGTGGAACAATTAAAAAACATAAAGTCTAGGCTGTAAATTTTTATCTGCCAAAATGGGACACATCAATCTTTCTCGTTTAATTCCCTACCTCGATTTTAAAGGGTTTGAGCCTAAGCAAATATTTTGCCCAATTAATCTTAATGCTTTTGCAAAACATCCCCAAAAGCAGTTAATTAAAATCAATTTTATTGAGAAAGAGATGAGCAAAATGTTTATGACTTTTAGTCACATAATATTTTAGTATGCAATTTTTTTTCAAGGCCCACCGTTATTATTATGGTAATGATCCTTTCATCATCTATTTGAACACCATAACAATAAAAGTCTTATTTATATCGGTACAAAGAATCGCAAGTAGCACTTATACATGTCCCAACATAGACCCTAACACTGCTTTGGGACACAATTGTGGGCTAGTGATGAGTAGAAGCAGCGCTGAAATTCAGTCACTATTGTCTGCCCAAGGACATAATCCTTTAATGAATAGAACACTTGGCATGTTAATTCAACCGTTGACTTAAGTACAACCTTGATGACTAGCTCTACTCGG
Organism: Pyrausta nigrata; assembly: GCA_949316185.1. NCBI lineage: Eukaryota > Metazoa > Arthropoda > Insecta > Lepidoptera > Crambidae > Pyrausta > Pyrausta nigrata. Next base: position 6,467,073 of record OX438943.1, read on the forward strand.
TGTAACACCGTAATTTGGACAAGTTATAAATTTCGGGTTAAAGTGACAAATGTCTACCATAAACCGGTGCTAAATGAAGGGCGCGATGGCAAAACCGTAAAATTTGTACGTAAACCGTTAAAACTCCGTTTACGATGGCAACCGAAGGTGCTTCGGCCATTAACGGCTCGTAAAAGTACATGTGCTAAGAAACCTTTGAATTTTATATAAAGGGTAATTTGCAGCGAATCGGCGAAAGGAAATCGGGAAGACAAATGAACAGCAATAAGGTAGGTACTTAATACTTCAGAGATCATATTTTAGATACAATAGAAAATCGATTGTTATGAGACCGACGGCGGTATCTTCCGATCTTCAAGGTGTTAATATTAAAATAATTTTACATGCAGGCAACAATTGCAATTACTGACAGTTGAGTTCTCTAATGAGAGGCCGTGCGCCCTGTTAAACCATAGCCAGACAACAATTTTTTTTATTTAGAAAAGCCCTTATACCCCGTTTTATCAGGCACAACAATATACTAAAATATAAGCTGCAACGGACAAATCACTTGGTTTTAGAATCATAAATGCGCACACTTGTCGCGATTACAATTACCCTTCTACCTTCTTTATAACTATTCCGTGCCCATAACTTACCATACGTTATTGTCTTAAATGACATCATTTTTACTATGTATGTTGATAGCATGTTGATGTTATAGTACCTAAATAATAGAATCACGGTCAACCTTCACAAAGAGGTTAAAATATACCGAAAAAGACCGTCCTTTAAGCGGAACACAATTAGTCCGAAGGTTTTATAAAACCGAATGTCAAATGGAGGCCAAGTTTCGGAGAGTCGCAATTACACGTTTGACCGATCCGCATTAAATGCGAATTTTGACAACAAGGAATATAGGCACAGTAAGCTCTCTCACACAGTTTTTCGATCTTCAGTTGTTTTTATGATGTACGCTTGTTTTTACGATGTTCATTTGTTTCTACAATGTTCATTTGTTAATAAATTTCCGTTTGTTTTTAGGGCGCACATACGACTTGCATTTGTTTAACGCTCAACTACCAAGTATGCGTCTGTAATGTAACTGACCAGTAGTGTCTAATAGTTAAATAACCATTAAAACGAGGATTCAGTTGACCCTTCCTGAATATGAGAAAGTGCATTTCGTCCTAGGGACCAGTTTTTTCGGGGACGAGTCGCCCCGAGACGAGTCGTCGAGCCACAATTGAGATCTATTAGCGCATACTATGAACCAATTTAAAAACAGATATGACAAACATATACATGCCGACTGCTCTCTCTGGAAAGAACGGAGGAAATTAAAACATGCACGTTAATTAGCCTGCTCTACACTTTAGATTTTTTCCTGATTCGTAATTATAACGCTAAGATAAAGAAGAATATTATTTATTTATTTGACACAATTTCCATACAAAACATGTTAAATATTCTCGCCATTTAAAAATGAAACACAATTCTTTCAAATTTTTATTTGTTCAAATTAAATACTTTTAATCCTGTCAGCACGTGTTAGCGATTTCATTTGAGTGTACAATGACTGGTTAAAAATATGTCATATCAGATATATTACGAATTTCAAATGTAAACAGTTGGGAAAATGCCGAATTAGGAATATGACCACTTAGGAATATGAAGAATCAGGAACGAATCAGATCTAAGAACTACACTTAAATCACCACGACTTCTTCCAGCCGGCTATACTCGTAGTTCTAAATATATGAGTTTAGAGTGGATGTAATGCATAACAGAGGCTTTCAGCGCACGCTGAGCCTACTGTTCATACTTATTATAATTTTACGTTCCTACCTATTCAATAAGGAGTTAGTACCTACCTCTCAATAAGGAAAGTTATATTACTTTTGTTCGATTTCACCCGATTCGGATTGGGTAGGTGACTCTATGCCCTTAATCCACCTTTTGGTAACGTTTTCACTTTTAAATCTGTAAAGTTTTAATGAAGGGAGAGTATTTTGATTTATTTTATGCGAATCGAGCGAGCGATTGCACGGAGATAAAGTAAATTGGTGTGTTTTTGTGTTAAAAGAATTAATGAAAGTCGTTTGAGGATTAACAACGCTAAAGTTACCTTTCAAAGTCTACCACATTTTATGCAATGCAATATTAATTACAAATTCAATGGATGCTGGCCTTCTTTTCATGTACTTAGAACAACTTGGTGACGACCGTCTTGGTGTAGTCGTTCGCGCACCGGACTTCTTAACCAGGCGGTTGCGGGTTCGAATCCCGCAAGGGGCAAATGTTTGTGTGATGAGCAAGAGCATTTGTACCTAAGTCATGGATGTTTATATGTATTTAAGTATTTCTATCCGTTATCCTAGTGACCATAGCACAAGGTCACGCTTAGTTTGGGGCGAGGTAATTGGTGTGTTTGTTGAAACAATTTATTTATTTATTTAACTATTGTATCAACGCGCAAATTTGTAACTTACAGTTTCTAGTTTGCTTTCCATCAATATTTTGTAAGTATAGCAAACTTTGACGTACATACAAGATCGAAAAGAATACATCTTCAGTTACGGGGCCAACATTCAAATTGTAACGGTTGGTCTATTTGGTAACTATATCCAACCAAATTAGACTAATAGAAATTAGAATACTTACGACTTCCTAAAATACTTACGTATTTTTTAGGAAATCTGAAGTTGATTTTGTACAAAGATGTGTATATTCTAGCACTGGATCACTATTTAAAAGGACGTGTTGATTTTGTTACGGGCTTGATTTTGCTGCAGTAGCAAATATACTTAACCAAAAGTTAAACGTAAAATACTCCCAGCGAGCGCACAGTTCAGTCCTTAGTGAAATACTTACATAGTGATTTGGCTCTAAAAAGGGGTAAATTCAACCCTAAGTGCGGTCTCAGGATCTTTACTCTCGATTTTATATCCAACTGTGTGAAAGTCCCAGCGAAAAGGAGTGAGAAAAGTAGACCAGTATAGGGACCATAATTTTGCCAGGTTATGTGTTGTGCGTGCTCAAGCATAGTATACAAGACCTAAGTCCGGAAAACCGGGAGTAAAGTGTTAATTACTTTTGCTTTGTTTACTCTTGTGTACGTAAACAATTTTACTATTATTTTGGCTCACTCATTTTTTTATATTTGCTTTCAATCACTTCAGTTGATTACTTGATAGGAATTGACACTGAATAAACACTGACAATCGTGTTCATCTATTTGAACTACTGTAAAAAAATATATTTTTGCAGTGATTTTCTGGTTGTAGAGTGCACTTTTTCCACATTAATAAACGCTTCTTTTTATTCTTAAAAAAATATCAAAATAATAATAAGGTGAAAATGGAATCTTAAAAAAAAAATGAGTTTACCTTTTTAAAACAAGTTAGTATATAAACAATGTGGCCAAGTGTTTGATATTGATAATCTTGATGCTACGTTGAATTAAATAGGCACTGATGATTTGATTAAGGATGATGTAAGTAACTTTAAAAACAGGAAAAAAGTAATGTAAGCCCTAAAGTATTGTCGTACTTTATTGGAAAAAATAATTTAACTACTAGCAACTCAACAGTGTTTCAAACAAACCTGCATCATATCACATAACTCGAATAGGTAATAGTAAAATCTGGCGTTTTATTCACACACCACGTCCACTCAATCTTGCAGTATAAATACCGTCTACCGTCAATATTAGCAACCCTCATAGGACAATAGACATACCTCTGCTAATAGTCCCCATGAATCCGAAACGACGTCTGTTGATCACGTTTCGCAGCTTTCTATGCCTACTCGTACTTTATTATACCTGAGGATAACTATGAAATTAAGTTAAATACACGATACAAGAATCGATTGGATACTAAGTGAACTTTCAAATACCTATCCGATATTCTTCATGCGACTACATAGAATCATTTAATTTTTGCCCAGTAAAATTTAACGATTAAAATTAAACGGTAAAGCATGACCGTGCTAAGTTCCTTACTTAAGGCATAGATTTGAATTAACTAAAGAAGTATATTTTGAATTTAATATCGTTCTGTGTTTGTGATGTCCCAAATTGAAAAGTATTTCTTTCTTTCAAAGTACATTCAATATTGCTAGTGAACTTTTTGGTAATTTTTTTCTTGCGATTTCAAGAAAGCCACGAAATATCATTATAAATGTCATTAATTTGCGGTAAGTAACGTATACGATTTTAGGTTTCGCGTCTTGTCCCAAATGACACATGACCGTGGCAGCTAAAGCCCTGTTTGTAGCGTAAACTATAAAAGTACAAGCTGTCTGGGTGGATGCACCACAAAACGTTTGTATTCATACAAAATCTTAGACCTTACTGTTTACAATCTAAGTTTGTTCCAACTTTTATGAAATCGAACGCAATTTGTGCTTTTGTTTTGACTGAATTTCAGCTTCCAAACAAGTTTCACTCCTATTGGAACTGTTTCGTTTACAATATTGGATCCCTGAATATATTATGCTAAGCGCAAACCTCGGACGGGTTTAATCTGAGAATTTCTTTCTATATAAAAACACATTAAGTTTGTGGAAAAAGTTACGAATATCTCAACGACTTTATAGGCCCGGCGATTGAGACAGCTTTTGTAATAAAATAATTTATACATTTTCAATTCATAATTTTAATTTGATTGCATTTTATTGAATATACCTAAATAAATCAAGACAATCAAAGAATGCCAATTTGTCGATTTTGAAACGTGTATAGTTTTAAACAATAGTTGTAATTTCATTAGAGGAATTCTGAGTTCCGCAGGTCTAGTAGCATAATTTAAGAGCTATCGCATTTGCGATGGCAGTTCAAAGCAATTATAGTGGCTTTCCTGACATTATAATTTAAATGCTTTTGTAGCTGATTGCAAACGTTATTGCATTTTGAAAGTCACCGATTGCTTGACATTTAATTGTAAAATGTTAAAAACGCACTTACTGAGGGTGTACCTACTACTAAAATACAGACTAGGATTGGGTGTAGATAAGACTGACGATAAGCTTTACCGTTGAAATCTCGACTCCGCCGCCTAGACTAACATTTTTTGCGTCGTAAATACAAATTCTATGCACACCTGTCCCATGCAGTTGTTGTCACATAAACTTGGATATAAACCTTCGCGATTTTACCCGCACATTTATTTCAATTTGGGAGGCTGTGCATAATGTGGCCATTATTGAAATTTTAATGAAACCCTTCATGTGCAGTGCGTACGTAATATAGTAACGGTGCCGTATTAAATTGCTTAGTTACAATGTATATTGATTTTATCTAATTAAAAGTTAACAAAAAGAAATAAATATAAATAACATTCAGTAAACCAATGAGGTTTGTGACGAATGTCGTGCGAAGACGTCACCAGTTAAATTGAAAAGTGAACTTTTTGACAGACATTAAGACATATTTCATTAAGCAGACCGTTCAGGGCCCGTAGACAAGATAACATCTTTAACAAAATGTTAGAAAACTGACAAAGTCATCGAAACGTTACGTGACTTTTGCATACATATTTTGGAATTTTGTTGACGATAGCGATGTTCGCTGTAGAAACATTGCATCTCGTCTAAGGGCCAGTACCGAAAGGGCCTATTCAGCTTAAAAAAACGTTTGATAAAAAGGTTTAAAAATATTCAAATCGAATCGAACAAAAGCCAACGGAACATTGCATTCAAAATAAACGCTTAAAAAAAACCACGCGGCACGGACAGAGCTCGCTAAACTCGCCCGAGCGAACGCTTTCGACGGAGCTTCGGAAGTTCGAACAAAGCTTATGACTTTCAACTTGTGTACGGACGCGATGCGAATGATAACGAACATTGTGAATGGACACAAGAATGAAAATCAACATTTATGTATAACTAGCCGATGCCCGTGACTTCGTTCGCGCACATGTCGAATTTCCCATATAAACTCTCTCATCCCTCATCTTTTCTCTTCTCATCCCTTTCTCCTTGAGATGTTGAATTTTAGTAACACGTCATTCTTAATTTCTAACCAAATATCTTAATACCATTTTTTATCGATTCCACTCAAAAACTGACAGTTTCATACAAACCCCCGTTTTACCCCCATAGTAGATGAATTGCCAAAAATCCTTTCTTAGTGCAACCCTAGACCTATGTGCCAAAGGAGTCTCTAGACCCAACGGTTTGGGCGGTGAGTTAAAACGTCAGCCAGTCAACCTGTAAGTCAGACATTAAGTCAGTTTTCGTTTTTAAATATTTAGGTAAATCGATTATAGTAATCGGCCTTTGTCTGGATCACGTAGCTCACTTTCACAATCAAATTCTAGCGACAAAGTTAAGCACACGTTCTTTCTCAAATATCTATCTTAATCAGTCGATTTGATCTCGGATCGGCAGTCTTGCATTTGAAATCATTGCTATTGAGGCAATGACATACTAGTTATGAATTGTCTTTTTTTCAATACCTTTAAAAGCTATCATTAAATAATTGACGTTAGTTACAATGACGCTAAGATTATTGCAATTTGAAAGCAATCAATTTTAGGCCTACCGATCTCAATCAAAAATCAGTAACGGAACAGTCATTTTTGCATACTATTATATTGTATTAGAAGGGTCTCAATTTCATTTTTATTTAAAAACGGCACTTGTATACCTACTTCACTTATAAAAAAACAAGCAATATTCTTAAATTTACCTTCCGTGATTCAAGTTGTCTTCTTTTCGGGCTTAAAGAATATAAAAGCCGAACGAAAATACACTGACAAAGATAATATACACAGAAAAGAGAACGGAGTGCTCATAGGGCGAGCCTCGGGAATAATCTCAAAAACCAAATGGTGCCTATAACAATAAATAACTTTCCTTAACGACTCGAAGCTCCATCGGACTGGATTTGAATCGGCTGCTTATGTAACAATGCTCGTTGTATTCACATTTTTTCTTCGAATATCTATTTTAACGTTTCCGCGACAGCCTTCCTTCTATTTATAGCGTTTCGAGGCCTGAATCGACCTCTTTTCAGTTTTTGCGGCCAGTTGTTAGATAACTGTACAATCGATGCACAAAGGGATAAGAAAGTAATAAAAGTGAACACAATGAAGAGTTTTCCTGAATATATTATCAAGGCGTCATAAACAAGCTAGCATTGTTTTGGAATACTTGGCAGATACTTCTTAGGCTAGAAGGAAGCTGCTGCTATGCTAAGTCGTATTCCTCAATAATTAGGTACTTATGTCTTGTCTCAAAGCGCTAGTAGGGCTCAAAAGATAGAGACATGTTCTGGCATCATAAGGGCCAATATTTATTGATATTAATTATTGACGTTCATAAGTGGCATTTTGTTTTCTAAACTGAGTAAATGATTTTTGACTTTGACTTCATGTAAAATGGTAAAATTACAGGACTGGAACATTGTTGGGGCAATTGCTAATGTGGCGGGTGTCTGTCGAGTTGGTTACCTCACATCTGTCAAGTTGCATACCTGTCTAGAGGCGTATCTGTCAGGTTGAATGTCTGACGTTTCTGTCGGCTTGCTTATTCTGACGAATGCATTTCCGTCAAACTAAATCTATATCTATATTTCTATACTTATACTTATATATTATTATAAAGAGGAAAGATTTGTTTGTTTATTTGTATGGAATAGGCTCCGAAACTACTGGGCGGGTTATAATGAAATTTGGTACAGAGATAGTTTGAGACCTTGGGAAGGACACAGGCTACTTTTTGTCGCTAATCTTCAGGGGGGTTAAATGGGGGATGAAAATTTTTGGCGCGAGCGGAGTCGCGAGAAACTGCTTGTTTCTAACCTTCATCATAACCACATGTATAAACTTCAAAACTTCCCTAGACCCTGAAGCAGGAGCCCGGATGTGTGAAATAGAAAGCCAAGGAGAGTGTGATATTTCTGGACCTAAGCTGCCAGCTCCGAATTGCAACCTTCCTTGGCTTGATAATCCTCATTATTATTATTCTTAATTATATCAAGTTTGCGTTTACAAGGGACATAAGATAAGTTCAGCACCAAATCTATCTATTGTGTCCTAGTTCTACAAACAACTAAACAAACGTTACCTCTTTAAAGTAACAATAATATTATAACCGCTGTTTAAAAACTTAACGTGTGTTAATAAACTCTACCCTAAATCTCGAGTTTATCAATTAAACAGCCGGTAAACCTCGATTGGCGGTTAATTTGACAGAATTCCCATACATATTTATGTCAAATAATACTAAACCGGCTGATTAAAAATTTAACATGTGTTGGTGAACTCCAGGCTAATCGTTGTCTTGTCGCTTTTATCTAATTTAAGTGAAATAGGTATACACGCCTTTATGTATCCATTACCGTTCAAGTTTTGCTTGACTTAATGATTTTACTCTGTTTTCTCTTGTTTTTTCTTCGAGTAGATTTAACGTAACTGTATAATAAAGCTGAAAAAATACTTACACAACTAAAAATATTTCGTGAACCACTCCAGCCTGAGTCTCGACTGATTGTTTCTACCAGCCCATTTAAGAATATTTACGTGCAAAAAAATGTTCAGTCATCCTAATCCTAGTTTTCTTTGAGCCTTCTAGCGCCTTTTGATTAAATTGTATTCAATTTACCTACATGTGGCAATATCTCAGTTATTCAAATGAATACTTAAATAAATACGTCTTTAAATGAATTCCTCTTTGTTCTGTGAACAAAAGATATGCACACATCAGGAGCTATGTTCGTTATTTCCCTACGTTATTTCACTCAATTTTCGATATAATAGGAATTCGGTAACATGCTGTCGATTCATTCATTTTCGAATGAGATGAAAATATCTCTTACGTATCCTGTTTCCAGACACAATAAAAAATCAATGAGCGATTTTCCTAGTGTCAAAAATTGGTACATAAATTCTGCTTAATAGCGTTGAACAGCGTAATTTTGGTTAAGTAAAATCCAAAATATCCCTAGACAGTGTTGATTAGTATATTTACGAAAAAGGCTGGTTTTAGCGTTGATCATGTTATACTCAAATGTTTATGTTTAGCAGGTTTTCGATATACGCGTACTGGCATGCATTTTTATTTTATTTAGTGATCTAAAGACGTTTTTCCATGTAATTTTATTTTTGATTAAATTTTGAAACTCGCTTAACGTAATTACTTTCACTGTAATATTACAATATTTTGTTATTGTTTTAAGCTCAAGGATTTCGACGCAATATATTTTTATAACTTAGATAAACAGCGCTATTTATCAAAATAAAGACAAAACTAAGAGCTGACAGAAAATCCCTCATTGTTATCGGCCCTCCCGCGGTCTTATGATCCTCGAGGCGTTAATAACATATTTGACATTTGATGTCTTTTAGAATTTAACTATGTTATTAATAAATCTATACTAATTGTTACGGACACCCAATCAGTTACTTTATGTTTATATTTGAATGTTGTAATTAAGTATAAGATACTTGTGGATTCAATAAAGTTTAATTTTCTCATAGGGCTTAGCATAAGAAACAATGTAAATAGCTCAGGGCTTGTTTTATTTAATAAAGATAGCAAACCGGTTATCTATAGGTGATTCCCACTTGCAAAAGTTAGGCAGGTAGGAACTAATAATAAAATATAAAGTAGGTAGTTTGGTACAGGGGCGAAGGAGACCCTATCTGGTCGTCCCACTCAGGCAGTGTGGGACCGGTAAGACCAATAGTCTGTCCCTGTCCCCCATCTCGCACATTCCGAGGGTAGGTACGAAAACCCGCAGAGGTAGAATGTTGCGAGTGGGAATTGTTAGGCTATCGGTAGGTAGTATGAAATATTGTAGAAAGAGAAAGGAGATACGCATCGGTTGCCTCCCTCAGTATTTCGATGTTTTGAGGGTGGCTGTTGAACGCGTTAGAAAGAGTAACGTAGCTGCTATCCTTATCCTTTCGCCAGTAAGCACTAGGGTGCTTTAGTCACTAAGTAAGACCTATGTAATTAGTATAAGTATAGGGCCGTGAGCGCCGGATTTTTGTTAGCTGCTCTCACGGTCATCGGTCTCCAATAAAAGAAGAAAGAAACAAGAAGCGTTTTATTTGAAGAATACAGTCCATAACATCGAGGGAACGATCGTCTATATATTGGCTCGAGTGCGTAGCTAATACTAATATTATAAATGCGAAAGTGGGTCTGTCTGTTACCTCTTGACGCTTAAACCACTAAACCGATTGAGATGAAATTTGGTATGGAGACAGTTCGAGACCCTAGAAAGGACATAGGCTACATTTTGTCGCGATATAAAAACATTAAGGGGTTGAAATGGGGGATCGAAGTTTTATATGGAACATCCGACTATTGCGGGCGAAGTCGCGGGGGACCACTAGTAATAATAATAAATATACAAATCATTGTTACAACTTTTGGAAATAAAGAAATGAAAGAAAGAAACAAAATACATTTATTAATGAATGGACATCACATAACACACGAAAACAAACAACGTAACGGGCACGGTTATAAAACAAGAAACACAACAAAATTACAATTTATGTAGGTAAGCCAGTTGGACTGTGCAGTTGTGCGTCTGTGATGTCCATATTAAAAGGGCCCCACTCAGCTTAAGTCGTGACCCGCTAGGGGCCCCGACGCTGGTTTTCAGTAGACCCTAGCCGAGTGAGGTCACGGACTGATACGCCAAACATTATTAAAAATAACAATACATATTATTAATAAACAGTAAAAAACTAAATTATAGTCAAATATATATATAATGTGTATAAGTGTAAAACAATAAATACAGCACGGACAGATATTCGGATCACTAACTCACGCAAAACGTAATTATTGCTACGCTCATTTTACTTCGTAGTTCGTACCTACAAAACAAGATTCAAGAATCGCTGCGCGGCGCGTTGGCAAGATAAGGCCTATAGCAACGACATAGTTATAATCTGTGCCTAAAGATAAATTAGCTGCTGTTTATAGCGCACGAGTCATGAAAGGTAACCAGTTAAACATTAGTGTGAATCCACGCCGAACGCCTGTATCTACCTACTTCAAAAGATCTATCAGTGGAATTAATATATTAACCTAATTGATTTTATTAAAGTGGAAATTAAAATTAGAATACAAATGATAACATGGTATTACACAGTTCAATTTTGTTGTAGCAGCAATACATGCAGCTTTTAGTGGGTCCCACACTAGGATTGACCTGTGTTGTGGGCACCTGATGGTTCATACAGGATTGCGATGCAAATTACTAATTGCAGGAATGGGAATAAGGGTCCAGACCGTGCTGCTTTAAAGCGCTTTATTTATTTGTCAGCTAAGCAATATCTTACCATTAGACCGAGAGATAAATTTACTAAGTTGTCGTCCCAGCTTATCTATTGATCATTACAACAAAGCTCATGTTGTAATCCCCAGGATTAAACCTAAAGATTATGCAGATTTTGTACTATCAGCTCAAGGGGATGTGCTTGGTTTAATCAAAATTTTGATACCAATTAATGTAGATGTTTCAATAGTTACATATCTCCCGCAATCATACTAATACCCTCTATCCCGTTGAAATATATTTTTGTATAGCTTCTTTTTTATAAAGAGCTTTACACATATATTTTTTTTTTAATTTATTTATCAGATTAAACAGTAGCATACATATATAGGTATATTTAACATTTAAAAACCACGGAGGTTTGACTTCTCAAGCGAAGTTTGCTATCGCTAACAAAATGACGTATGGAACCGACAAATTTAGCCATCGAAACGTCACGTGACTTTTGCATACATTGTTCTTATATTTTGGGGATAGCGAAATGTGTTATAGAAAGTTTGCATCTTGTTTAAGGGCCCATTATCATCATGCAGTTTAAGATCTTTATCTTTTGTCGGTTTCGTCCATCTTTCTCTACTTTCCGCCCTTCTGAGATCATATCCGTATGCAATTGTTTATTTATTATTTACTGCACAAACGAATAGAAGTAGTACAAGTGGTGGACTTAATGTCTTAAGGCATTCCCTACCATTCACAGAACATAATGTATTGTGGAAGTTTATTACTACGAATAAAACCTCCACGTTCGAAGCTCCAATTATGAGTGTACATACCTGTTGTTAGTTAGCCCATCCCACTGCTGGGTAAAGGCCTCCCCCAAACTTCTCCACCGAACCCTATCCAGTGCCAGAGTCTGCCATCCTGTCCGGTAAGCATCGAACCATACATACCTACGCGGTTTCAAATGTTATAACTGTCATAGGGGTCGCTGAGGAGCATGACGTCACTTTTAGTGAAGTTATTATCATGGCTCCTTTCTGCATTGTCGCTAGTAATAGCAGCACAATGGTCAACATGACCTACTTATTGCAGTAGATTTAAGAAAATCTTGAGTATAAGGTGTTACATGCATGTTTTGTAAACTTATAGGTCCAAGCAAGGCCCCATAAATGGCAATGCAATTAATGGTCTCAAAGACATTAATCCTCTGTCATATTACACATCTCACTTTCGAATAAATCACATATACTTAGTAGGTATATAGGTTTTTTTATACCACCAATTTTTGGAGTTTTCCTTACGGCATAATACCTACTTATTGTAAATGCTTATTGTATTAATATACTTACCTATCTTTCTATCTCGACCTAATTCAATTTGATGCTTACATAAAATATGGTGTTAGTTCTTGGCACTAAAACTTTATGGGCGTTATTTATCTTTGGTTGAATTTGATACCCTCGCATTAACCACCCCTGCTGTTCCTTGAGTGATGGCCATCGTGGTAGCCCATAATTTTAGGCCAACGACCGTGTCCACGCGAACTACCAAATTCTCGACTTGAATAATTTAGATATGGAGGAGCAGGTGATCGTTTTACTTTGCTGGGTAATTCATAAAGACAGGCCTCTGGGATAAAATAAAATATTGGGTAAAAACTTATTTTTTATTCTGCAACACGTTCTAGCTTTTTGTGTGAGACATTAAAGTCAAAGTCAGAAATAATTTATTCAATTTAGGACATAAAAAATCTGGAATATTGGCCCTTAGGGGGCCCGAACATGACGTCTCCTTATCTTTTGGGCCCTACTAGTGGTTCGAGACAAGAACCAGACAATCTGGCTTATCTTAAAATCGCATTACCTACTTTGGAAAGAGTTTTAAACGCAAATAATAACTACCTTTATTTTTCATTTCTGCTACTCGTCCAAAAGAGCTATATTAACAGGTCACTCTATCCTCATCCGTGAAGTCATGACGTAGCCAAATCCTTACCTAAATAATACTTCAAAAACAATTTTCATTGTAGAGCGTATAGAATAAAACACAAACTTTGCAATGGTTTATTAAAAAAAACAATACAAAAAGTTTTCGATTTGCTTTCGAGAATTCCAGAGACATGTTTAAAAATCTATAACATAAGCAAACTAATTATATTACGAAGTATATTTACATAGTTGGTACGTAACTGTCATTCGGAACTAGCATAGTTTAATTTTTATTTATTATACAAATTACATTTGAATAGCATAGCTTCAATGAATATTTAAACGTATATTATTAATCACAGCTTGTTATATCAATAATTATAAATTATGTGCTAATAAGTAGATATTCATATTTGACAGTAGGTAATTTAAAGATGATGTGCTTCTAAATAGTTGCATATTATATACGTATAGTGAAAAATAAGAAGGTAATACACTTTGGCTAATTGTTACCGAACAATTATTTCTCAATACAAGAAAATCTTAATTACAATTTTTAAATTGGCATTAAAACCATGATGGATTTACGCACCATATTATACGGAAAAACGTTTTTTGTCCGCCAACATATCAAATTACGTTACTTTATGAATCAAAGATCAGTATACTTTTTAATATTAATATGATCATAATGTTTATATTATTATTTTTTATTACGTCTAATAATAATTGTTGGTATACCCTTGAGTGTGGTGACGCAAATTTAAGCTCGAGCCACTCAACCTCAAGCAATTTTTTTACATGAACGATAGTACTCGTAGTCTGTAGAATTGTACATTTCAGGTTAATTTTTTATTTGTAACCTCAGTTTAACTGTGTTTAACCGCACACTTGAAAAACTTACTTTTTTACGGGAATAAGACCCGCATCTTTTACAATCTGATTAAATATTATAATTATACATACAAGACAATGTATCAAAAGCAATATCGTCCTCAAGAATGCAATGTGAATGTTTATTTATCACAATATAATATAGAAATTCTCATTATACTTTGTTCTAATACAATAATTACCCTTTCAAGCCTTAATAGACCACTTTTTGGTTTCCACATAAAAAATATCCACATTATTAAAAGCAGTACGTTCTGGAAACGTCATTACTGCCCCCAGGGTCTTGTTGTCACCCGTAATAAAACTGAGAATTGGAATAACTGCCTAAGCTTTTAGGACTTGTCACTCTTTCGCCCTCCTCTTTAAGAGTTCCTATCTCTCTGGGAGGAACGTACTCGTTCCCGTACATACTCACCCCCGAGCATGGGTATATGGTTGAAAGAGGCCTCATGGCCCTTATAGACCCTTTGTTTCCTGGACAATCCCTGTACAGAATCATATCTGGGTGTACAGGATCATAGAAGCTTCCAGAAATGTGGCTCACGTCAATATCGTTGTCGATGTCGGAAACGCCGTCGTTAAACACGTTTGGAGGTTCCGTGGTAAACATGTCACCGTTTTTCGAATGGTCTGAGGATCGCCGAATGTAGTAGTAGCGGACCCCAAGTAAAGAGGCCACGATTATGATGAATACAATAACGCCTATGCCGATGTAGATGAATATCTTCTGCTTGGTCTGGGTTTGGCTTGACCCTGTGAAAAAAATGTGTATATGATTGCACGCAACAATAATATTATTATATTTTCAACCGACTCCAATAAAAGAAAAGGTTCTCGAATTTTTTGTGTTTTTTTATTAACAGTGCATTGTTTTAGTCAATAGACAAAGCACTTTGCACACTTTGCCAAATGTTAGATTTATTTGTCAATCATAAAATGGATTTTCAAAATCGATTTAGTAGTTCCAGATATTACTTTCTACATACAAACTCACAAACTTTATTTTCTTATCCTAATAGTGATTTTGACATTGCTATAACACTAATTGAATAAATCTGAGACGGCTTATTTCAAAAGTTGGTCTAGGTTATGTCATGTGACCTATCTGTCATTAATTAAAAATTAGCCGTCTCATTTATAAACAAGTTTTATAGCAGTGGCAAAGTCATTATTAATTCATGTAATAAATACAGAATATTTAAAACAGATAATCCGACCGTTTAAATAAACGAGCAGGATTCGGTTGTTTTATCAATGTTTTCAACAAACAATAAATAAGGGGGATTACAGACTGGGTGGAATAAATTTTATGTGTCTTTACCGCGATAACCTGCTGACAAAGTCTGATTTCGAAATGACCTGTGAGAAAACCAATTTCTGAATTTCTGTCAATTTTATAAATTGCTAAGGTGAGTATCTAAGATCCTATCCAGTGCCTACTTTTGCTATTACAGTAGCTAGTAAGTGAGATTGGCCTTTATTTAGTATTATCAGCAATGTCACGCGTTGCATTTGATACCAGCGGAATAACCACCTGCGTCTACAGTCTGCATGCAGTTTGACTATGGTTTACGCAGAATGCAAACATAATTGGAAATACTCCGCCAATATGAACATTGAACACCTGCATGAGCCCATCATGATCTTCCTCTTCTCATATTTTTATAGCTGTAACAACTTCTTTACGTCTAATCCTGAGTAGCTCACAACACAGCCACGATTGGGCTCAACAATGGGCTCAGCATTAAAAAAAAATCTCTCCTTTTCTAAAGGGGACTGCACTGTAAAATGGCTTCTAAAAGTGTAAGCTATTAAAGTACCTAGATGTTTTTTTCTTTTGCTTAATATTGAAGATGTTTAAAATGCGCGGCTAAAAAGCAGCAAAATAGTAAACTTTGGAGTCATTTCAAGAATGCGTTATTGAAAAACCACCGTGTTAACTAGGTCAACTTAGGCTTAGCAAAACGATTGAATTCTTAATGATAATATACTGAAATCGGTAACTTTTTACGCGGTGAGTAAAATTAATGCATAAATTCGGCTCGTGCTGTGTTTTTTTTCGCACGTAAGAACATTCAGTGTGCAGGCGCCCTAAATGAAATAAAAACTGATAAGTGCGCAATATTTTAAATATAAATAAATTAACTGTTTTAATCACTCCCGTTTTAAACTATGTTTTCAATTACCGTATTTTAAATCGACTGGACGCGGAGTGTGATTTATTAATATAATAATATTGGACATGTGCCGTTGCTGCTCGATGCTCGACCCGTATGAGGAAAATTGATATCATTAAAAGGAGGGTTTTAGGCACACTGACGCAGTTACTGAGTTCCTCGTTGGTCTAGTGGCCAGCACGCTGCCTTCTGTCTAATAGATCCCGGGTTCGAATACCGGGTCAGGTCGGAATTTGTTTCACGGGTTTTCTTACTTGATAAACTAAACATCTCGGTGTCAGTAAGTTGGTGATGTTAAACATCTTGTGCTTTGGAAAGCATGTTAAGCCGTTGGTCCTGCGCCTGATCTTTCGTCGGTCATTATGAATTGCCCTATGAGTTCTCACTGAAGTTTGAGAGTGAAAGGAACAGAGAGTGCACCTGGTCATTGCGCATATACTCGTGTAATTTAATATCTCCTGCGCAGTTGGCTAATATTGGTTAAGATTGGCCGTGGTCGAAATTCAGCAAGGAGAACCTTTTAAGTCAGTTCCAATCTTTTTTGCTACGCGCATTATGAAAAAAGCTGCAAATATAATTACTAAACGTTCTTATTTTCACTAAGTGGTAGTTGACCGGTTCGAAGTTACCTGAACTAATATCAGACGCCTTCCTAGTCTTCTGAGTAGTTGTAACCGGTTCCGACTTCGGAACTGTGACTTGTACTTCTTCAGGCAACCAAGCTGGATTTGGATTCGGTTCCCCCCACTTTTCACCTGCCCCCTCTAATAACAAACATATTATTGGTTAAAACTAAAAATAATTTGTGCTTATTGCACAGGCTTAAAGTTTTTTTTTATGTGACGCAACCAAAATAACGCTTGTTCAAATTAAAATAGTATCTATAGTCCACTTAAAAAGTAATCCAAAAGCAGGTATAGAGTTTTTCGCTTATAACTTTAAAACGGTGCATCGTAGAGAAAAAGCGTCCTCTACGTAATGAAAGCTAATAAAAAAATTCTGTAATTTAAGTCGTACACATTTTTTCGTTTTGAACTACACGTTCTGGAAAAGTGAAATTGGCGAAAAAAAAAACACATCAAATACTTCCTCTTGCCTGCTACTACAATCGTGTTATTTGCCTACAACCAAGTCGCTGACGCGTGTTATTATTCATTGTTATGTTTAATTTGTATGTATGTTCGTCTATAAGGTATTTATTATATGGGTCAAAATATTGTGTAAAAATTTGTTGCCTGAAATAAATGATTATTCTTATTATTTCGGGGTAATATAATAGCCTGCATGTTAATCCAGGTTCTTATACATCTACATACCAAATTTCATACAAATCTCTCTCTAAACATTTTTCATTTTATATTATATTTTATACTAGTGGTTTTTCGCGACTTCGCCCGCAAGAGTTGGATTTTCCATATAAACTTTCATCCCCCATTTCACCCTGTTTTTTATATCGCGACAAAATGTAGCCTATGTCCTTTCCAGGGTCTCGAACTGTAACCATACCAAATTTTATCTCTATCGGTTCGGTGGTTTAAGCGTCAAGAGGTAACAGACAGACAGACACACTTTCGCATTTATAATATTAGTATGGATTCTCAACCGTTTAGGCCGTGAAGGTCCTGGCAAGAGTTCTTCTTCTAAAGCTACCTCATCTACAGTGGATGGTTCTTTCTGGAGGGTATCTATGTCATCTTCAACATCCTCTTCGTCAAGAGACACGCCGTTGAGACATTTCCCTTGGCAGTCGAGGCATGCCGCAGAACATTTGAGCATTGCTTTCCGCCATCCACATTTACCACTACCACAATCCTTAGCGTAACGGCAAAATATTGTTTGATAAGGCCTAGTATTCCCTTTGCTTTCATCTCAGCGACGCCTTTTAGGATGTCCTGGTTACACACAGGACACTTATTAGTACTCATTGTGGATAATGTGATTCGTAACTCATAACTTTTACTATATCTTTATGGCCTTGTCGCTGCTCCCCTGCGTTACCGGGTAGGCTACTCCCATACAAGTCGAAATGAGATAAGAGACGATGATTACATAAGCCCGAAGGCATGGATGATACTGGGAATAGGAGTTTTAGCCAGCAAGAACGCATTTTCTGGGACCCTGGTGTATGTATCGAAGATAAAAAAATTGGTGAACCGCTTTCGCTCCATTGCCCACTTTTGGTCTCAAACTGCCACCGCCTTCACCGCTTTGAGGTACTCCCAGCTTGCGCTGTCAATAAAATACCTAATTTATAGTTTTTAACATCAGGTAATGCGCGTCACGCTGAAAAACATTCATTTCCACTATTTCGGAGCGTGATGCTCGAAAACTGTTGAGGATTTTGAAAAAGGGTATAGAATAAAAGTTGTAGGAAATGTTATGGGTATGATTTAAGCTGTCACCAATTTAAGTCGTTTTCTGTTTCCTTAATAATAGAGTTTGCCCCCAAAATAATAGATTTGTCACCAAAATCTAGTCACCAAACAATATAAAATCAGTTCCACAAAAAATCACCTAAAATCATGGAGATATAGGGTCTAGTATCAAATTAATATTTTTGAATGTATTTTAATAGGTTTGCCCTTATAAGTATTAAAGCAAATTAATTAAAGTGATCACCAATAAATCAAATTTTTGTCGCTAGAAAATTTTAAAAAGTTTCAAAAAAATTAGTAGTTATCATCAACATCGTTTCAACAAAATCAGTCTACCTACTACTTTACTGGAAATATGCCTCTCCCAAATATCTTAATTCCCACAGGTAAAAGCAGTATTTAGACTAAATTTCTAGTAGAATAATAAATAAAACACATAGTTTACGTGAAATAATCAACATTATTGCTAATCCGACAATATGTTTTGCGGCTATTAGATCATTTTTCCATTCAAATTGACAATTGTTGTATTAAACAGGTAACGAACAATATTATTTTGATAGCTCAATGAAATAAAATGTTAAAATGTTACCACTGTATTGGTGATAGAATAACAAATTGAAGGAAATCGCAGTCTGGGATCGAAAATCGATTTATTTGGTGACAGATGTACCATTTTAAGGACAAACCTATTATTTAAGTAACAAAACTATTATTATGAGAACGAAGTTTATATTCGATCAATGCACTACAATTTCTTTGATGATCCATCTTTTATTTTAAACATATTATATTAACATTAATTTGGTGATTCATACCTGGGAACACACTTGTTTACCTGAGAACGAAAATATTTCGTGGCGATAGATCTAATTATTTAGGGATACAACTTGATGACAAATCCCCAAGTTCCCAAATTTTATTACCTTTCATCTTAGAAGACACTTCTATACAAGGCACCGTTTTAAAGATATCAGCAAAAAACTCAAAAGTGGGAACTTTGACCCCCCCCCCCCACTCCCTCCCCCTACATGCAGGGACTTTTAGTACGTTTGCTCTCTAAACACCCTGAAGAGATTTCTGAAGAAATTGCTTAGGTGCCAGGTCACGCACTCTACACCTACTTATTTGAGTGGACTACTAAGCGAATAATAATGCAAAAAGAAATAGTAATCTAACACTATTCTTAAGTTAACAAAC
Organism: Pyrausta nigrata; assembly: GCA_949316185.1. NCBI lineage: Eukaryota > Metazoa > Arthropoda > Insecta > Lepidoptera > Crambidae > Pyrausta > Pyrausta nigrata. The sequence goes on from OX438943.1 coordinate 6,486,871, forward strand.
ATTTTCACACCCAATTTAAATTTTAAGTTAGCTTAATTACCTGATTCGTCGAAGAAGTTGTCATTACCATTATTCACTTTGTTTTTACCATTTGGTATTTCGTCATCTTCGAATTTACTTTCGTATTTCTCCATGAGAACCCCTAATGGTACTGAAATTAATAGATTTAAGTTAGATCAATATTGTTAATATTGATACACAGCTTATTTTACTTTTGCGTATTTTGAGATAATTGTGTGTTCTATCTTCGCCTATGTCAGACGAAAGATCTATAGAAGACGAAAGATAAAAGTAGTAATAAGATCTGTAAGTAGGATTGCTACATTTCGCTCTCAACGCATAATTCTAGGTATATTCTATTAGTTATAATTAGAAGTAAAAGATACAGATATTTTACTTTTGAATATTTTGAGATAATCGCATGTGCTATCCCCGCATATGCTTGTCGAAGGATCAATAGAAGAAGAATGATATATAAGCAGACCTGAAGAAGGTTTGCTACATTTAGTTCGCAATGCACGACGCCAGGTCTATTAAAAAATTAAAACATGCGTGTTATGAAAGAATATGTTCAGCTACGGTTTGCGCTTTAGTTTTGCTGCCCCGTACAATATAATTATAATTGAGCTAAATATTTCGTCATTAAAATCATTTACGGAACAGTTATTTGTAGTCGCAGCTGCACTATAAAGGTCTCGACTTGACCTGATTGCACAGGTGTGAGCTAAATTCAGGGATTAAATTTCATAGAAAACTGCTGTAGTAGGTACGTTTTTCATCAACTAATTACGATGTAGTATGATTTGTAAACCTGACAAAGAGACTTGTAAAGTGGTTTTAGACGGTTGCCAAAAAGAGAGTAAATATGTGTACAACATTTACTACAATATCATGGTCGAACTAACCATATTACATTAAAAAAACAGTTAAAAGTCGAATTCTACCATCGAGGAATTCTGCACATTGATTTGAAGAAAAAAGAAAAATCAGTGCATAGATAAAAAAATCAAAAACTATCGTTTTTTTCCGTACTCTACTGATCATAACTAGAACCATATTTTTTAGTGTTATACAGACGGCACCACGTCAATATAAACATTAAGCAATTGTAATAGAATGAAAATTTGTAGTCTAGTAAGTTGGCTACTGTACGACTTTCTGCTGTTTGTTATAGATACTTACCACAGGCATATATGACTTTTAAGTAAGTCCTAATGGAAGGATCACAAGGCCTTCCAAACACCCTGTCGCTGGCTTCGATAAGACACTTTCGTTTCCCATGGCATATCTGCATCACTGTGTCCAGGGTGTGCGGTGCGCTGCACGCTAAGGTAAAGAAAATAGAAATAGAGAAAGAAGAAAGAAAAATATTTTATTTGGAACATTACACATAGGATACAAGCAAATATAAAGTAAAATAAAATAAAGAAGAGTTTGTAATGTTACCAAACTGGTACCCATCAGCTTTTATGCCATAGCAAGCCATGGCGCTGGTTTTTTGTGGGAACTATTGAAAAACATTAGTACAGTCGGTTATGAATAAAATTACCCACATCTCTCTCTTACTCTCTTACTTACTCACACTCTCAAAATATCCCAATGATGGTTATTGATGAATGTATATGTATACGCATGAAGGTGATTTTGGAATATTTTTACAGATTAACAGAAATAATGTTCGCCAAATTAATCACAATAAAACGAGTGCGAGTGACTTCATCCTTTTACGAAACCGTTAATTTAGCTGCTAAGCCATTGGTCCTGCGCCTGATCTATCTTTAGTCAAATCAGATTTCCGTCTTCTCGAACTTTGAGAATAAAGTAACAATGTGCACCTGTGTATTGCGCACATACGAGTAGTTACGATGATTTCTACCGCGAAGATGCTATAAGCCCCAGGTCAAATTTCGGATAGGATGTATTTTTTTATATAATAAGAATTAAACCATTGGATGAATCAATTGACTAACCTAAAGTCGTTCCAATAAGAAGTTTGACTAGTAGAATCTAAACCTTTAAATGTAGGTAATTTATAGGAAGATTGGACACCTGATTTCATTAGTTAGTTATTTATAACTATTTTATATTATAACTCATACAGTTGGGTATTATAGGTACCTAAATGATCTATTAAAGTTATTAAATCAAAATGTTTAAAACACCAAAACAACTATAAACAGTATGGTCCGTCCGATCATTTTTTCTTGTCATACTACACTGACATTTACCGTTCTGTTGCGTCAGGACTTTATTACGTAGGCTGTCAACATGTATTTCATGGAGCCAGACGGGGGAACTATTAATCTAACAAAAATAAAACACGTCAGACACACCTGGCGAACGAACGGCTATCACTTAGTTGTTTCTTCTACGGACTTTGCAATTTACCAACGTTTTTCAAGAAAAATGTCGGTCGCAAAACGTTGTAATTACAACGTTGTGTGAACGTAGTGGAAGTTCTAGTGTCTTATTAATTGGGGGTGTTGTTATGATACACACGACAAGTTAACAAGACATTGATTGTCAGTATAGGTAAATTATATAAACAACTATAATTACACAAACAAATATGTATACATGCTTATGCCACAAAATCACTAACTAGGGATGGTGGCATTGGTTTGGTGGCGAGTTTTGAGAAATTACCCGGGTCCACCTTAGTAATTTTAAAAATAATAGTTTTAAAAACACGTGCCTATAAAATGTAAAGGCTCTCCTTGATTTTTCTGAGATACTTATCATCATTTCAATATAAAATTCGGACTTGATATTACCATATCAAACAAAAAGTGATTTTGAAAATTGATTCATACTAATTATTATGGTAAAAGAACAAGGAAGTACCTAATACCTACAATATTTAATAACATAGACTTTGACGTTACATGCCTTTAAATCAAAACTTAAAAATGTAATGCTTGCTGCCTTCCATAAAAATATTGAAGAGTAGGATGTGGTACCTACCTATGTTGATACATAATGGTTTACCATAGTCCTATCATTGAACTATTGCATAAGTAATATAAGCGTATAGTTGCACGTGTGATATGTTTGCTTATGTATAAAAGAGTGCATTTTCGCCAACAAACTGTGCTGCAGCAGTTTGGCGATAGATATAAGGTCACACATGTATTTGTTTTTATAAATAAATAATGTAATATATACAGTGAGAGTCTTTAAAAAGTGCAAATATGAAAATGGGTAAAACTAGACCCACTTTTATGGACAGAAAAAATGTCAAAAAAAGTCCTAAAAAAAAATTTGTTCATTTTTTTATTTAAATTACCTTCCGTTGACTTATTGTAAAGAAAACGTTATAACTTTTGATCTAAGTGGTATATCCTGATAAAACAAAAACAGTAATGATGGTAAATAACAGGTGATGCTAATTAAATACATAAAATACTCAGAAAACGAATATAATAATATATATCCAAAATAAATAAATCTAGAGCCACCCTTAGCAACGAAGCGTTGAATGGCGCGCCCAGAGATACTTAGTTTAAATGCTTATTGCTAAAGTTGTGATAGGGATAGAGACATGAAATTTTTGGTTTTACAAAGGTGATACTATAAAAAATAACACAAAGTAATAAGAACCACCTGTAATATGGGCATTATTTGAAGGAAATTATCAAATAATTAAAAAAAAAAACACCAATTAAAATACAGATTTTTCTCAAAAGTAACATTTTATTATTACTTGTTGACATTTTCTAGGAATTTTATGTATTTTCTTAGTATTATCTGTTATTTACTATTATTATTGTTTTCATTTCATCAGGATATACCTCCTAGATAAAAAGTTATAACGTTTTCTTTGCAATAAGTCAACAGAAGGTAATTAAACTTAAAAAAATCAATAAAAATTAAAAAAGATAGAAATGGGTCTAGTTTCACCCATTTTCATATGTGCACTTTTTAAAGACTCACACTGTATATATTATAATAATTGACTATGATGTGACGGTGAACTATAATTAAAAGTAGGTATTATCAATACTACTGTACTACTTTTCTGAAGAATGGAGGGGTTCCGTCGTATTTTAACATTTACTATTCTTTTTTAACCGACTTCAAAAAAGAAAGAGGTTTTACTGTATGTATGTTTTTATTTCCACCAGTATATCCGTCAATGGTGGAACGATAAAAAAAAATTGAAAGAGCATAGCCTTCCTGAGGTAGTCCCATTATCACCAAATGAGATTCTGGTAATTTCTGTCCAATACTTACTCTCATTGTGCATTCCAGTCTGATGACACGTGATGGGCTCATACGCATTTCTGCCGTACAGCGCGTCGAATATGGCAACCCTGGAGTGAGGGTTGCAGCTCAGCTTTATGTGGTCGTCTTGACAGCATGTCCGACTCCGGAATTCATCTGTCAAAAGAAAGGTTCATTAGAAAAAAAAAATGCTTAACAAAGTTTTATTTGCGCCAATATGTCTATTGGTACATCAGTATTTTAGAGGAACACTATCACAAGGCACTTAGAAAATCATCAATTTAATTTTAAAAGGGGACAATTATTTACATTTGCTATGCGGATAACGGTGGAGGGAGGACTTATGTTATATTATGAAAATATTTTTTTGCAAAATTAAAAGTATAGTACCATGTCCAGAATACGGAATAAATCCATGAACAATTTGTGCAAATACGGGGACTCGGATTTGTGAAAGAATGGAATATAATACCAAGACAGACTATATAATTAATCTCTCTGTAAGTTCTTTTGAATTCGTTAAGATGTTTCGACGACGCTGAACAAGGAAAGAACAAAAACTATTGTGTTTCTAATCCTTTGAGCCCAAATACATTGTCAATCCTGGCAGTGTTACTGGTATACTGTTCTTTGCTGCCAATTCTTAACACCAAACAAAATACATGTATGCATATAGATTTATCTAAAATAGACAAAAATATACGTGGCTCGCACGTCTATTTTCTTCATGTCACCATCTCTGAGATGACGGGTTCTATTTCTCAGTCTAGTCAGTATAGAAATCCATCATTTTGAACACATTGTCCCGGATCTGGGTGTTGTGGTCTCACCATCGTTTCTGATTCCCATAACACAAGTGCAACTACTTACTTTGTACTAGAATGTATGTGATTTTGTCCAGTATTAAATTATTATTTAGTAGCAAAAGCTTTAAGCACATAATAAATTACAGTACCAGTCTATAAGCTACAAAAATAGAAAATAAGTTAAATCATGATCTCAAAATTCGTACTCTCATACTAATTGTCATGAAACTGGTGATATTTTGATACTAGTGTGTCAAACGATTCACAAAAAGATACCTACAATTAATTATAAATATTCATTCATTAATTGATCAAAGGAAACAAAGTATACATTTATACAGTTTTCAATACTCAATTAATGCTTAATTTGCATTTCCATCTTGACAAAAGAACAAAAGTCTGAAACTCATTTCTAATGAAAACACTCAATGTTTTTTCAATGGTAAAAATAACCTTCAAAGCAAGAAGAAAAACAATTAATTGCTTTGTTCTTGATCGGTCACAACAGCTCAGGGCAACGGTAGCGAGCTCTATTACCTAAACGAGCAGCTAACTCATTAACACAGCCCGCTTTAAAAGGAAGCACAAACGTTTAAAATGCGCTTACCTATTTAAAACTAAATTAGTATATAAGTTAGCCTACATTGATCCCACAGCTGGGTAAAGGCCTCACCTCAACTATCAGGAGGTACGAGCCATACTCCACCACGCGGGTTCAGTGCGGATTGGTGGAGGGGTAATTTATATCTATACATATAATAAAACTGTAAAACCGATGCGTCTGTACATTGAGTATTTTTATCAAAAACTAATTGAGGGTGATGTTAAAATAGAATAGGAATCTACAATTTTTAATTTTTTTGTCTGTTTGTCCGTTTGTCTGTTTGTACACGCTAATCTCCGGAACTACTAAACGGATTTGAATGAAACTTTTTTAATTGTGTAGCTATTAAGTCTGGGCAAATACTAGGCTGAGATAACTTATTTTGAAGATCGGAGTACCTGACGTGGAACCTTAGCAGTACACTTAAACTAAGAGAGATATGAAAGCAGTGCTTTAAGAAAAGTTAGTTAGCGTGATGAGCATTTTCTATTGACGTACACAAATTGAAGGTCTGAAGCAACTGATATGGAACCCTAGCAGCTCAGCTTAACTATAAGAGATATGAATATAACGCCTTAGGGAACATTGTGCAACGTGATGAGTACTTTCTATTGACGTACACAATTGAAGGTCAGGAGCAACTGATATAGAACCCTAGCAGCTCAGCTCAACTATAAGAGATATAAATAGAGCGCCTTAGGGAACATTGTTCAGCGTGATGAGCATTTTCTATTGACGTACACAAATTGAAGGTCTGAAGCAACTGATATAGAAGCCTAGCAGCTTAGCACAACTATAAGAGATATGAATAGAGCGCCTTAGGGATCATTGTTCAGCGTGATGAGCATTTTCTATTGACTAACACAAATTGAAGGTCTGGAGCAATTGATATGCTAAATTACTTTAGACTGATTTTCAAACTCCCAAGGTAATCCTACTGTCTCCAAGTTACAATCTGGTGACGGAAACCTGGAGAAATCGAGAGATCCTTCAGATAATTTTATGGTGCTGACCTTAACGCTAAGTAGTTCGTGGATACTTTCACCACAGACAGTTTGTCGAAATTTTGTTAAATTAATGTATTTGTTAATTTCATTAATGAAAGATCAAAGTCAATTGGCACTGTTTTTTATACTAATTATCTACTACTAACGGCAACTTAACTATAAGAATATTCTTACTTAACGATATAGGGGAAAGGGTAGGTAGGCCTTTGCCCTGCAGTTGACACGACAGGCTCCTAATAATAATAACTTTACGAAAGTAGTTACTTACAAACTGACCGTTGAGTAGGCTAGGGACTCAATAAATAGATGCTAAACCACATTCATCTAATGCGTAGGGAGGTTTGAGTCTGACCTGAACACTAAAACCTAAAGTTACCTATATTTTTTACAAAGGAATAAAACTGCCTTCAATAGAATAACCTAAAAATTAAAAAAAACCTTTAAACTTTTTACTAACAAAAGATATACGACAATATTTAGTTTTGGAGTCGTCGTCACTGCCATGCGAAATTTTCTTACCATAGGCGGATGGCGAGGTAATAGTAACCTACCTTAAAAAGAGTGCCTATTGACCTTGATTTTTCATTCGTCTCTTCTCCTTACGACATGGTAGACTAAGAGATCATAATAGCTGAATGGCGGCGGGAGTATACAATATTTTGTATCATCGAGTCTACGCGTACGAAGTCGCGGGCAACAGCTAGTCTTAAATAAAATAGTTTGAGATTTGCAATTTACATAATTGCACCGGGACTGTATTATCATAACTCAAACTCTGACATGACGTCATCTCAAGTGAATCTTTCCGAATGATAAAGGTCATTAGTAATCTGTGTTTACGAAATAGTTTTACATCACTCCTCATTTCCAACATTGAGAGATACGACTTTTAAATTAATGATATTTGTATAAAACTTCTACGTGAATATGAATCACAGACATTGTAACGACTTTATTTTATTTTATTTTTATTTATTCAGAACAATAAACAATGGTACAATTATGATTACAGGATGTTTTAAATTAATATTACTTATTGTACAACCAGCACCATTATCCCCTACTTACAAGTAAAAAATTTGCCTCTAGTTCTATACTAACCTATTGAGTTAAATAGACAGAAATTGTGCAGGTATCAATGAAAAGTTTTAAATAAACAAGTGCTACAAAGATGACAAACACAAAATATAATTATTATGAAAATGTAATTTGAGCAACTGCAGTCACGTCACTTGACAGTACAGTAGTAGTTTGTTAGTTCTCATCACACTAAAAACAAAAGAATGCCCTTTCCGAGTGCAAATACTAGCCGACCAATTTGTACTACGTTCTCCACAAAGCCAGCGCCCTCTTTTAGCGTAATTAGTAGCAAACACCGCAACCCTTTCGTTCCATTAGAGAGTAACCTGAAACCACGTGCAAGCTAGCTTTTATCGTATTGATATACGATAAAAGCTAGCTCGCACGTTTTTTACTTATTCCATAGTGTCCGAACTCTCGACGTTGTTACCGATGTGGGGGAATAGTAATGGGGCGGTGCAGACGGGCGTTTATTGAATGATGAAATAGCGTGAATCAGTTTGACTGTGGACTATGATTACTTAGTCGCATGCAGTTGCATGGATATTAATGGCGACTGGGCGTGGTTGAAGGTAAACGTTGTGAAAGGAAGTTTTATATTTTAGCAACAATTACTTGTTTAAGTTCAAAATTATTACAAACTATTCGGCGCGCGCTTGAAAAAACTGGTAGGACCTAGCCTAACGCTTTCAATATTGCTGTACCTAATTATTTCAAAGATTAAAACGTGATCTACTTGCAAATTGGGGTATCGTATTTGTGTAGCTAACCTTTATTTCTTAGATTTATTTTAGTTGGTCTGTTTGATTGCGAGCATGGATTTGGTACCAAGGCCAACACATCAGACTATACATTTTCGTCGCAAAATCATCTTTAGTGGCATACCTGCTAGCTTGACCTGCTGTCGACCGTTTCGTAATACAGCTAATAATTATAAACCTCCACACATACAGAAATGTGAGTTATAATATTTTTAACACAGACTATGTGCGGTCAGTATAAGTTTCACAACACGATAGTACTGTCGTTACACACACCCAGAATGCATTCGATTCGCCCGTCTACACAGCCTGCTAAGAATTTAGTACTCTTGACAATAGAATTGGTAAATAAAAAGTAATATAAGTACTAAAATATTATAAATTAAAAACTATGTTCATAATATCTCGCCAAACGCATTCGTGACCTACCTACACACACGCCCAAAGGACATTTACGCCTGCTCGTCCACACAGTTTGCAAATGAATAAGTGTCAGTAAAATAGGTAATTAGCTCAGTGGTAAACAACAATTCGTAAAATAATTTACAATTTTATAAATATGTGGGAAGAAATAAACCACGCATAATATCAGTCATAGAGCTGTTTAAAAATTTAAATAAAGAACGTGTGTGAGGCATATTCGTGGTCAGTTTAAAATATCATAACTCGGCAATACAGTCGTTACACACCCAAAGGGCGTTCCACCCGCGCGTCCACACTGCCCGTTAATGAGTTAGCCGCACCCCGGCGCTCCTGGCCGCGCCTGTAACTCTACAGACCACATCGACCTACCCTAAGCTGGCAAATATCCACAACCAAGTTTCAACCTTATGTTGACCACATAGAACTCAATATCATTTGGAACAATTTGTCATGTTTGGGCAGGTCGATGTGTGCCTTCAGGAATTTATTAGCGGGGCGTAAATCACATCGATACACAGGACCCTCGTGAGGGAGCGTCACGCGATATCAACGGGTCATCTCGTTTGTAATAGGACGTAAGTGATTTGAAACAATCCAGTTTGAGGTGGGGTAAAATACACTGCGGCGGTCAAACGGTTAAGCCGGAGCGTTTTCTAAGGTTAACATCGATTGTCTTTCACTTTATATAGATATTATCATTAGTACAAGAAAGTTTTGGCGCTGTTAACAAAGGTTTAGTTCCTTGCTTAAGTAACTTCTTTAAAGTTTTTCTTTCTATGGAAACTTTATATTTCCTGAAAATTAAGAAAACTAAAAACACACACACAGTATTCGATTATCATAAGCATATTATCAAGAAAGATAATTAAAAATATATATTTTTTGTGAAACGTTGACTCTCTTTCTTTAGTAATTTGCACTATTATGGGGGCCTTTATTAAAACTTTAAATAAAAAATTGCCTTTCTTTATTTGAAAGCTAAATCTTTGTAAAATTAAAAATGCATTACGACGTTTTAACTGTTCTTGTCCGAATAATATTGTCACTGGTTAGTAGAAACCAATTCGACTATTCTATTCGCTACTGCTAGATCATCGATAAAAGGCAGTCATATTTAAAGCACCCCATAAAGTTACGTCACGCAATACGGAGTCACGCTGTGAAACCTTTGATAAACCACGTCTGTAGATATTGCATTAAATAAAAGTAACAGTCACGGTACTTTTTCTGGTCCAAACAAGTTTATCGGTGGACCTACGTCCTTATGCCTATAGTGTCGTCCTAGCCAAATAGCCTTAAATTTTACAAAACAAACAGTTCAAAATGTTTTAAACAGGTGTTTTGGTATTTTTTTTACTACAGTAATACTTTTAACATATATTTTTGCCAACTCCACGTGAGATATAAGACACAAAGTCACTCTCATAGTTCGGTAAGCCGAAAGTCCGATAAGACCGGTGAGAAATCAAGTGCCGGACCATTAACACCACCAAGTTTCTGACTCCGAAGCTGTGTAGCTGAGCTATTCCAAGATGCATATACCTACATTGTCACTGAATCTGCAACTTTATAAACTACCATGCGTTATTAAGTAATTTTGAATAACTATCATTGAAGATAGTTGAAACTTGTGCCAGCGCCAGGGTGTTATTTTGTGTGGTGTGATATATCCCCTGGCGTAATTTACCAAAAGTAAGAACTATTATCTCGTTCGTAATGTTACGAGGGTGGGTAAGTGATTTGCTTAAGTAGAGACGATAGCGTAAGTTATTTTGGTGTACTAAGTTAGAAAGGTGTCAAGTTTAAGGCAGATACTGGCAACGTGCTAGGTAATTTGCTATAAGAAGTCTGATAAACTATGAAGGTAAATGTGTGACGTAGCATTTTATGGCAAAAAGATGAGAATATTATTTGGACTTTTTTCTGAACTTCAAAATGAGATCGTAGACTTAAATTTGACAACTCTAACTAAAATAAAATGGACACAAAGTCTAATACATTTTATTTTTAGTTTATGAGAATTTTATATTTAATATCCACTAATCTTAAATTTTCTAGTAATTTTATAAGTAATAAGACCACTTGTCTGAGCCCTCAGGTAAAATAAATTATCTACGCATTTTGCAGTGACACAAATTTCAGGCTTCTCGACCGCAGTTAAATCGTCACTCACCTTCAAATGAACACTCGGGCCAAATCTCTCAAATTGTGGCTAAATGTTCGAATGATCGAGTCGGATCTTTCGAACAAAACCTTTACATCGATTCGGCTGTAATCAAACCGAGTCGTGTAATCGGTACAACAGTTGCGGAAGGCCGAGGCCTGGGGCTTTACCTTGTAAGACTCCGTACGCGGACCAAAGCGTCTTTCTCACTCACATTGGGCTGCGGGCTTGAGTAAGTAGGACGGCAGAAGTCAAAAATACATACTGTAAAGGATTTCCGAACGCAATCCATTGCTGCTGTGCGCGCGCGTTCGCGCCAAATATTTGACATGTATCTTCCCTAACACTCACACGATTCTCTCTGTACGCGACGTCATATTTCTTGAGATTTATGTGATTTATTAATTAAAATGTGTTTTAACTAAGCTCCCTTACAATACGTCTTCTAAATATATAAAACTGAGAACTGACTCAGTGACTGACTGACTGACAAATCAACGCACAGCCCAAACTATTATAATGAGAAACTTGAAATTTTGCACAAAAAGAAAGAAGAGTTTTTTTTAAGAAATTAGAAAATAAGGATGATTTTTTCAGAGTTTTTTTTAAATTTAAGGAGGTAAACCGGAGGGTAAAAGATTATATGGGAAATCCGACATTTGCGCGAATAAAGTCGCGAGCAAACGTTAAAAGTTCTACACAGTAGGACCTCTGACTTGAGCGATGGGTGCGGACTTTGATGTATCCCTTTTGGTGGGTCAAATTGCTCTTCCTAGCTAGTTTGGTGGCGAAAATAGAGACTTGGAAACCAATTAACAACTTTACAAAGTTGGCGTGCTAGCTTGGATGAAGCATGCATTAACAATACTGAAATAAAATCTCACATCTTTTGTATCTACGAGTAATACAAGGGTAAGTACTCGTATAAAAGTAACGTATTCTTATTTTTACTAGTGCATTATATAAGAGTGAATGAGCAACGTCAAAATGAATGTCTGTAAAGAGTTATTATGCTAAAGATCGACTAAAGAGTGTAAGGAAAAGCATGCTGTGTACTTGAAGCTTTGAAGCCCGTTCATGATAGTTAAAGTAAAGTTAGTTAAATTAAAGAAACTTTAGCAGTGTTACACTGCAAAAATAAAACTCTTTCGAACCCGCAAAACTTAATCGCCAAGCCAGTCTAATCGATTCTACTGTAATCGACGGCAGTTGCGAACGAGCGAGCGATTAACGAGTTAACTCGCAACGAGCCGTTCGCGGACTTGATGTATTTCTTTTATCCGGTCAAATTGCAACTCCGGAAGGAAGTTTTTATTGATCAAAAAAGTTTTTTACTAGTAAATCAATCAACTTTGCATATACGGTCATTTTCAGGGTTCCGTACCTAAAGGGTAAAAACGGGACCCTATTACTAAAAACCCGCTGTCCGCTATAGCTTGACAGTTTAAATGATTCCAGGTGATGTATTTCTGTTGCCGCTATAATAACAAGAACTAAAAATAAAATATAACAAATATTTTAAGTGTGGATGTCATACAACAAATAATGTGCTTTTTTGCTATATTTAAAATTAAGAAAAGGTTATAATAAAGAAGGTTATGCAAAGCCTTCGTGTGTGAGTCCGACTCGCACTTGGCCGACTTTTTATATTTCTTTCTATCCTGCTTTCTCGTGATATGGGACTGCCTGTATTCGCTACGTAATAAATGCTGTTTTCGCAGTTTAGATGGGTGACCTGATCTGCTGCCGCTGTCCTACTTTTCTCGATTTTGTAGGTTTTTTACCCCAAAAGGAACCGTCTTGTCTTTCCGTCAAATACCTTTTTCTCAGGAACGCGTAGAGGTATCAAGTTGAAATGCATATTAAATACTCATCTAAACTTCCTTGAAACTGTGCTAAAATAAGCTAACGTAATACAAATTTGGTGTTGCATTTTTATAAAAATCGTAAGGTACGAAATCCCATAGGAAACTTCCCGTTAACCTAATATCATGGAAATGGCAAGAAAAACGTCTTATCGCATAAATTAATAATAATAATAATAATAAATTGTTTCAACAAACACACCAATTACCTAGTCCCAAACTAAGCTTGAGCTTGTGCTATGGTGACTAGGATAACGGATAGACATACTCATATACATTTATAAACATCCATGACTTAGGTACAAATGCTCGTGCTCATCACACAAACATTTGCCCCTTGCGGGATTCGAACCCGCAACGGTTTAGAAGTCCGGGGTGCGCACCACTACACCAAGACGGTCGTCAAATTATTTGCACTTTGCAGACTTGCAATTCACTTTAGCCCTTACTTATTTTCCGTCATGTCCTTTAGAGGTGCAGAACCCAAAACTCTGTATTTATTACCATAATTTAAATAGGGTTTCACGACTTTTGAGTGTGGTCACCCACATAATCGTCAATAGTTGCGGTCGGAGCGAAACTATTACCGACCAAACACGACGACCCGGCTGGACTTTGATGTATGCCTTTTTCCTGTCTGATGGCTCCCCGAAGCTCCAACTTTTGGGTACATTCAATTAAGAAGGAAATTGTAGGTTGGAGATTAATTCAACATGCAACATAGGCAACTATTGTCGTTATAAAGGCACTCAACCTACCCTATGACAGTATTTTTTTATTGTTTGAAACTATACAAATACAAGTTTTTTTTTGTGTTATGTACATTTCTTTTCCATTACGTCTAATGTGCGAAAGCAGCAATTCTAGGCTTATTATAGGAGACTGAGACTGAATTTTTGTGTTCGTATTTCGGTATGTAAAGTAAATTTTAAGGTACATGTTTTATATTTTTTTTCTTGAAGTAAAGACTAAATTAAGAAAGTGATTTGATTATTTTGACTTTTTATTCAGTAGTTATTTTGTAATTAATTATTGAAAACTTCAACTTGTGACGTCATAAGCATGCTTATGACGACTTTCTCTGGTATTAACAGGGTTATCTTTGTTTTTAGCAAACTTTTTTCTCAATTGGAAACTCACACACATGCAAATAATAACGTCATAATGTCGGTTTTCGGTGCGTTTAGAGGGCATATGAAGAATAAATTACTCCGTATTTTCGTAAAAATGCCCCTAACTAATCTCTTCTCGTCTTTCAATTTTAGGTGGTATAAGTAACTGTATAGTGATTATGGGCATAAAATCTCTAAATGGTTTTGAAATTGACATAGGTTGTTTAACTTAACGTACTGAATCAGCCTTTTTAATTAAAACTTAAACCTGCGAAAATACAAGCAGTTTAAGTCCCATACTAACTGTAGAGCATACCGTTACCGTTTTAGAACATACTGAAAAAAAACTAGTAGGCATGAATTCTGACAACGGTGGAGTGTACCGAACCCAGAATCAGAATCAGTACAAAATGCCATATTTCAACAAATCGAAAGATTATATATTTATTGAATGCAGGTTCACATAATCTCAACTTCGTGAGGGTTTTATTTATCTGCATATCAATACAAATTAGGCAACAGTTTCCTCACAACATCAAGTTATTTGCGTGTCCCGGACTAAAGCATGACTTCGGTGGACTTTATGAATCATGCCCCATAATAGCTCTGGTTAATCATTTTAAATGTGTCCCAATGGACTTAAACTATTCTTCATGGTACCACTATGGTTGTAAAGAGCAGGTTGATGTTACGTTGCCGATGTCTAGATTTAATTTGGGTAAGAAAGCAATTTGGTGAATCTTTAATTTGATGTGCGGAGAGGGAGGAAATGCATTGTTCATTTTAACACTCGCTTACCACCGTAGACACATACTAAACATTCAAAACTAACGGACAGTTTAAAATTAACCCCCTCTTTTAGTCTCTATTTACTAAGCTGTAACCTTGTGTTTTGTGATAGTGCTAGATAAAAAAAAATTAGCCGAAAAAAATAATCCGATAAGAAATATATAAAAAAAAACTTTTAAAAAAGCTATAACGTTGTGTTTTGTGATAGTAGAATACAAAAAAAGGCAGAAAAAATAATCCGATAAGAAATATTGAACAAACCCCTAACAAACATAACACTAGGGTGTAAGTCGGATGTGAAAAATATTCGGTGTCACGTTTTTAATATTTACTTATCCTATTTTTGTTAGCAAACATAGGCTCTTCTATGCCATTTTGAACAAGCGTTTTTTTAAAACTGAAATATTAAACCATGTAATAAATTACTCAGTCTGCTTAACTGCCTCATTATTGGTCAGTCACGCTGGCTTATTTCCTAAAGGTACCGGTTTCAAAACCAGGAAAGGACTGATAATCTGGGAAGAGAATCAGATTCAGATTTTTATTGCAAGGCACAAGTGAGTTATAAGACTCTGAAGAAGATTCTCAGTTTATTAATATCGGTCAATTATGACCTATATATAAATCATCGGCAACAATTGGTGCGTATCTGAAAAATCTTCCTGTAGTGATCAAAACAAAGGCTGTGCCAATAAATAATCTTAATGGCGGCGACGACTTTGCCTTCTTTCGGGAAGAAAGGGGAAACATTATTGTTATTATTCTTTGTTTTTAATGTTCATTCATACTATCGTGATTCATGTACTTTCTGGGCAATTTTTTATGGATTAAAAATCAGAATTAAACTACTTAGACAGTCTTTAAATGGTTTATGTCATCGTCATCATCATCCTAGCGTTATCTTGGTCGTTGGTAATCGCACGCGAGGGCCCAGGGTCCGCTTTGGACCATCATCCAGGATATGGCCGATCAGGTATTTACAATTGAGCGACTGCCGTCGGACCTCCGCCCTAACACTGTTAACAACGAAACATATGACCAGTTTGGATAATGGTTACACATTCAGTCGCCTTGTTGAAGTTGCAGGTTTCCTCACGATGTTTTACCTCACCGTAAGAGCATCGGTTAGTAAAACAAACAACGGTTTGACAGGTTTATCTATACGGGCCAATAGAAAACGTCTTCAGAACAGTTTGGCTATTGGATATCAGCTATTTATATTTACCTGTTTTCAATATACTGTTTTAAACTTTCATGGTCATTATCATTAGAATAGTTATGTACGGGATTGCTACCATGTACCTTTTTATTTTCGAGTTTCCGATATTTCGGCGCTGTTGAAAGCGCCATGATCACAGAATAACTCTTATATTATTGAGTTGTACCTGTTTTGAATTTGTCAGCGCGAACGACCGTTATAACTATAGACCGACCGCTTATCTGAGCCCTCGCCTGCGAAGGTAAACAGGGTTTTGAATATTGAAAAGAATGCGTTTGAATTTCAAAATTGAAATCATCCAATCAAATGACAAGCGCCCGCCGCCCGCACCGCTCAGGATCACCGTTCTCGTCTACTCCCGTACCCCTGTATTCCGGCGAGGTCTTAGATCAGCGGTCGGGCTAAAGGCTCGAAAATATAGCAATCGTCGACGGGAAGAAATGGTTCGCCATATTAACCCGACTGGCGAGCAAACCTAGGATTCCAAAGATGGTAACACCATGAAACCCGGCGTGCATACCCCAGAGATCATCAAATTAGATGGACCAAGAAACAAAATGCATGAATAAACAGTCAAAAAACTTACATGGTCTGCACTTGTAGGCCACGTCAACGAACTTCCTGGTGTGTGGACACGGGTCTTCCAACCCTGGCTTGGGTTTGGTGCTGAATTTGCACTCTGGTTTCTTCTGACACGCTTCCACGACTGTTTGGAGCAGCGAGTACTGTCGGGCAAAAATAAACTTTATTTTATTAGAAGATAAATCAAAAGGTGTGTACAACGTCAACCATGTTCCAAAAGTCAAATTGTTTTTTTTTTTTATTACCTTTTTTTTAAAAATTCATTATGGTTTAACCTTTTGAACTCGTCATCTGTTACGGTTCCGTAGCGTGTCCGTTGCGATACCGCTGCATATCAATGAACGGCCCCTCGAATTGGATCGACTGACGACTTGGGCTACGGATCAATACCGCTTATCTTAACTGTAATGTATATTGGCGCGGATTTACGTACATAATTTAGCGGCAGAGAATTAGCAGCTAACTTAATTTGAGCGTATTCCAACAGTCGATACTAATGCTAGCGATAGTCGAATACCGATATCGATAAAACAGTTAAAATTTAACTTATTATAGTTTTACAATAGTTAACTGATAAGTACCTACTATTGGTTTCATTCCTGCACAAACCATTAGTAACTAAGTTAGTTTAGGTACAGTTTAATTAAAATCTAAAAATATTATGTAGTACCTATCCGATTCTCTTATTATCATAAAAACTATCGAAAGTTTAAATAATATATAAACTTTTGACTAATATGTTGCTCCAAAACAGTTAAACTTTTTATAGCAGTTTCGTATTTATTTACTTATTAGCAGAGGTCGGAATTAGGTAGAGTTATTTATGTACTTGCATCGAAATGTTGATATTAATGTGGACCTTCCCGGGATTTCTAATGGACAATCCCGTATGACCAACAATATTACAAATAAATAATAATAAACACCTCAGAGATAGACAAATAAAACAAAGACGCTTTGGGCGACTGTAAGTCAGTATGTTTACTGTTAAATAAATAAATAAAGATAATTGACATAAAATTTTTATTAGTTTACATTAATTCACAATACAAATAATTGACTCTCTTCGGACATCCGATGTCATTGATGCAAGTTTGGCAACGTCACGCGTGCAGTAGTTTAAATTGTGTAAAAGCAAATAACTTTTTATTTAAAAATCACGGGATTTTTTCTGTTCTTTGAATTAATCTCGGGATTTGAGGCATATCCACTTTGTTCTTTCGATGTACGAAATCAGTGTAAGTACATGAATAACCTCCCTCCTAATTCCGACCTCTGCTTATTAGGGTACTAAATATTAAAATATTACATAATGTCTGATTTCTGTGATACTTTGACAGCAGTTTATTTATGCAATTTTTGTCTATAGAATCGAAAAACCACACTCAATGTACCCCAAAAAGCGAGCACAAGTGTTCTTAATAATATCGATACTATGAAATTTATAAGACTATCGATAGATAATCCAGCAATAAATCGACTGCCGACGGACACTATTTCGTTTGAATAATGAGCGAAGTTTTAAGTGTTACCTGCTCATTTGTATCGGCTTCGTAGTCAAATAGGAAAAGCTGATTTATTTGAGTGCGTGTTCATACATAGAAGTATGTATGTGTCGAATGAATAAGTGGTTTTAAATAAATTATAATTTATTACTGCAGGTAAGCACCGACTTACGAATAACCACGCATAATTATTTATCTTTATTAAAGCAGTAGAAGAACTTGGATGGATGGACTGCGAAGAGCATCATATAGTTGTGAAAGGAGTGGATGAGTTAATGACGAGTGATAGAATTGTATGAAAGAGAAAACATACTGCCGATCCTAAATATAATGGGAACAGGGCAAGCAAATGATGATGAAAGCAGTAGAAGTACTCTATGGTCTACCAACAATTCGACATCACTGGTGCATCACCCATAGAGGTAAGCGGTACTTGTAAATTCGCACAACTTTTACTCTAATATTGACCTTCTCACCAGCCCTCTTTTGAAAAATTACACGTTAAATTAATGTTAATTACCTACCAGTCTTTCCCAATTTATTTGTACCAACAATGTACACTTTGCAACTTTTATGTACCTATTTAGATTGTAGAGAGAATAAATAAAGATAGGTACTTTATACCTTTTTATTTTATATACTTTACACTGACTAAAAATATTAAGTAAAATAATAATAATAAAAATACTTATTAGGTACTTCTTTCACAATCAACTCAAAGTACCTATGTTGTTGTCAGGCGGGAAGTTCAAACTTAGGACCAATGACATCCCCGGGGGTTTTAAAGTCATACTAACAGTACATAATTTTCTGCCACACTAGTGGTAACAACCTGCATAGTATTCGGCCACAGACAAGCCTCGTCCTCTTCTTCGACGACCCCCCTGTCGCACATGAAGTTGTTGCTGGCCTTCCCATACTGCGCCACTTGGATGCTGATGGTGGTAGCCGTCGGACAGACTAGGGACACCACGTCATCGTCGCACGATGCTCGCTGCATCATCTTCAGGGTTCCAAGGAGAAGCGCTGTAAGAAAAGAGCAGTTAGTTGAAGATGCGATTTGAAACAAATGCCAATCGAATTAAAGACAGTTTTTTTAAGTCGATAAAGTTAGTTTAGGTACAGAAGAGAACATGTCTAGGTAAACACTGTAGCATCATTTGCAGTTTTAATTGAGGCGGTTTTGCAACAAAAACGTATAATCTGATGTGCTGGTCACTGGGCTACTAGTTTAATCAGTGGTACAAGTTCAGTTGATTAGATTTAGGTTAATACTTTTCAAATTATTTCTTTTATCTATAATGTATACTTAGATTAGATTTAATAGAACATAGCAGACTGACTGACATTCGAGAATGCACATATGCTCGAATGTCAGTCACTTAATTCTCGATGTCATTGGAGTTCTTTGACGTCCTGTTCCTGTCAAAGCTGATAAGAGGCAAATACAGTTTTTGAAATTTTTGGCGTTTAATACTGGAATGTTGACTGTCTTTTTAGGTACGAGAATCATGGCCTAGGTAGTTTTGGATTTCTTTATGTATTTCCCCAATGAAATCAACTATTTAGTACTACATACATAATTGTACTAGTATATGTCTGAGTAATAGCGCCTTCACACTAGCGTTTGTCCAGTGTAGGTGTGCGCAGCGTTTCTGCCAGACCACATAAGTACTGCAGTGTCATGTACAATCCTGTTCGTATCCGACCTCTCCTCGCCACCCGTGCCCCTGTGCACCTATTGATTTGTTCATTCGAAGACAATCGCGCGAAGTAATACGACGATAATACCGCAATAATAATAATTAATGATAATACCGAAACGACAACGAAATTGTGTGACGTCTGCGCCACACTAGCGCAACGTTCAATTAACTGCAGAAACGTTGCGAGAACCCGACGCACGCGTTGCGTTGTCGCAGCGTCTGCACTGCGCTTACGTTCATCAAAAGCCTACGCTGGACAAACACTAGTGTGAAGGCAGCCTAAGTGTACTATTCTAAGCATATTTTTAGCACGCTAAACTTATGATTTCCCCGTGCTCAAACTTCCAATTTTCCTATATATAATAAATGAAGGCAAGAAACTCAGTGACCTCAGTGGTCTGTTTTGGCTGATTCTTGTATTGTGCTGATCTCATAAAATATCAAAACGAACTTTTTCCTAAAATGACTGATTTTCTTCATGGCTTTGTTTTTAAATGCCGGAAACTCATAATGTCTGACAGAAAAGGAACTATGATCTTTTCTTCACCGTTTGGGTAAAACAAATGAATATCTTTAAAACAGATGAACCTCGAGAAAATAAGTAAACTTATTAAAAATAAAATGAAAACAAGTGAACATTGTAGGAACAAAAGTGAATCTTGTAAAACATGTAGACATCGTAAAAACAAGCGAGTTTTGGAAAAAAATAAACACCACAAAAACAAGTTAAATAAAAAAAACAACTTTGGGAAAACAAGTGAACATCGAAACAACACGTAAACATCGTTAAAACAAGTGAACATAGTAAAAACAAAAGGACGTCGTCAAAATCAAGTTCAAGAACTTCGTTAAAACCAGTGAGCATAGTAAGAAACATTTTAAAACAAGTGAACATAGTAAAAACAAAAGTAACCTCTTAAAGACAAGCTAAATTCGAAAAAATAAGTGACTGCTAAGTCTGCTTTTTTGCCTGTTCATGAGATTTTCACCTGTTAATTGACTTTTTTACAACTATCACTTATTTTTCGACGCTACTTGTTTTTAAGATCTCTACTTGTTTATAAAAGCTAACTTGTTTTTACTTTTTTTTCTAATAATCACTTGTTTTCCGAAGTTCATTTGTTTATTTACGAGGATCACTTGTTTTTCCGAAGTTCACTTTATTTGTATGTTCAATAGTTATTTTGACGTTTAACTTGTTTTACGCTATTTACTTGTTTTTTTCAATGTTTACTTGTTTTTGCGCGATTAACTTGTTTTTCAATATTTCACTTGTTTTTACGATGATCATGGTATTTTGCAAGATTCATTTGTTTTACGATGTTTGTTTTTACGATATTCATTTGTTTTACGATGTTCGTTTGTTTTAGCCATTCGTAATTTAATAAAAAAGAGAAGGCACTAATCTACATTGACTTTGTATACTTTTTTTTATAGATACAGAATTTATTACAAGAATAAAAAAACGTTACTGACTGTACATACATTTGCCAGTTTTATTTCCGACATAATGTAAATAAGACATTTAGAAAATCATTCAAGAATCAGTCCAAACAGACCGGAGGGAGTTTTAAGTACCTAGGAGATACATTGGGCTCGATTCAAATGTGCCCTGTATTAGAATAATTGTATGTTAAGTCTATATTTCTGTATTAAACAAACAAAAAAAGAGATTACAACACACAATACAATATTAAGAAACGTCAAATTAAGTGATGCGTTTATTACGTATACTTACATGATTTTGCAATAATAAATCAATGTAATTTTGTGTTGTTTTCGTTTTCGCCGTCGAATGACACTTCTTGACATGTCTATGAATTCTGTAATTACGACAGTTGTTTAATCTGTCATTTTTTAATTATAAGTCTGTCTCTTTTCGTTTGTGTAGCCCAAAAAGTAATAGACTAAACTTAAAATTAGTCTTAAGCAAGGCACATTAGAATCAAGCCTCTCAAAAGGACTAATGAGTCTTGTAGATAGATAGATAGATAACTTTTTATTGCACACCATAACAGAAAATACAGTAAGTACAGCGATTTACACAGAAAAATGTACAATGTAGGCGGTCTTATCGCTATAAGCGATCTCTTCCAGACAACCTTTAGGTAAAGGAACATACTTATTCACAGGAAGGGGGAGTTTGGTGCAAAATCATAGAATAGGTGTAATTAACATATAAATAATAATAAATAGATAATAAATAAAATACATAAAAATAAGTAAATATACCTACATATAAATCAAACATATTCATGCATACATACAAATAAATACATATATATACCAATACCAATATGAGAAGTACTTGACCAACGTCAGTAAATAAAAGTATTTATTATTGGAGAAAATGATCTTTAAGTCTATTTTTGAAAATAGCGATGGACTCTGACTGTCTGATAGTCAAAGGTAAGGAGTTCCACAAGCGTACTGATTGGACAGTAAAAGAATCAGCATAGTATTTGGTAGAATGATGAGGGAATTGGAGGTGGAACTTTCTAGATGACCGCAGGTCATGACCTCGTGCCGGCTGCAGAAACTGGAATCGCTCTTTTAAATATGACGGGGATTTCGGATTAAACAGTATAGAAAAAAGCAGGGATAGAATATGACAGTTACGCCGAAGTCGAATGGGGAGCCACTTGAGTCGAGCACGGAATTCGGAAACATGATCGTATTTTCGAAAACCGAAAATTATTCGTATACAGAAATTTTGTAGACGTTCGAGCTTGTTGAGAAGATTTTCATTTAGATCTAGATAGCAGCAATCTGCATAGTCAAGAATTGGAAAAAGAAGAGCCTGGACAAGCGCAATGCAATTTTCGCAAAATTGCGAAGCCTGTTTAGCGACGCTGCTGCAGCAAACAACTTTCGACTAACTTCTGCGATTTGCGACGTCCAAGAGAGTGAGCGGTCTATGCGAATACCCAAATTCTTCACGGATTCGCTAAAAGGAATTTGGACACCGTCAAATGTGATAGGTTGCATGGCTGGCCAGTCAATCCTAGCAATTTGCCAAAAACCTCCCACGATCATAACCTGCGTTTTAGTAGGGTTAACCTTGAGACCGAAGGATTTGCTCCAATCAATGATAGTATTTAAATCAGTATTAATCACGTTAACAACATGAGAGAGGTCTTCAAGGTGCCCTTGTGAATATATTTGGAGATCGTCTGCATATAAGTGGAAAGAAGATGATAAATCACGAGTAATAGAATTTATGAAAATTGAGAAAAGGAGAGGAGACAGCACGCCACCTTGCGGAACGCCAGCACTAATATCGCACCAGGCGGACAACGAGTCATCCACACGAATGCGCTGCCGGCGTCCATACAAGTAACTACGAAACCAGTCAAGCACCGTTGGAGATATGTTAAGAGAACGAAGCAAACTAAGTAATATGTCAAAGTCTACGGTATTGAAAGCGTTACTGAAATCTAGTAGCGCCAAGACAGTTAGTTTCTTATTATCCATGCCAAGGCGGATATCGTCAGTTATTTTTACCAAAGCCGTCGTCGTACTATGACCAGGGCGAAACCCGGATTGGAAAGGACTTAAAATGTGGTTTTCGGAAAGGAAGTTATTGAGTTGGTGATGGACAACGCGTTCTATCACCTTGGAGAGGAATGGGAGTATAGATATAGGGCGGTAGTCAGTGAAGGAAGAAGGATTTGACTTCTTTGGGAGGGAAGTTACTTGAGCGTCTTTCCATATTGCAGGAAAAATACTCGAAGTTAAGGAATGATTGAGGATATGAGAGATTATTGGGGTAAGGATGTCTAAGAAGGGAAGAATCATTCGACGACTAACTGAGTCACTTCCTATGGCATTGGAGGCTATAGATAAAATATTCTTCTTAACATCACAATCGGATACTTGACTAAAATTAAATGGAGAATAGTTAGGGGTTGGAAGAGATGAGAGTTGACATAATGTGTGATTTTTTATGGTACTATCAGCACCATCAGAAGTGGAAAAATGCTTGTTTAGAAGGTCTATATCAAAATCGTTCATGGAGGAATTGTTACGTGTTCTTCCAACTCCAATCGACCTAAGAAATTTCCAGACTTTAGCTGGATTTCCATTTTCTACAGATTTATGGATATGGCGTCTTTGCGCGTCTCTACACAAAGTGTTGCAGCGATTGTAATTTTCTACTCAAATGTAAAATAACGTGTTACTTTGGAACTAAAATAAGTCGCGCCTTTTAGAACGATAATTAATTAGAAGCTTAAGCACGATGTTTTATTTTTTGGATTCATTATAAATACGAACAAAGAGCCGTTGAATTTAAATTAGAAAATATATAAAACGGCGATTGGAATTGAAGCAGTCTAGATCTAAATTGAGATGCTGAATTGCTGACACAATGGTACCTACTAATTTAATCAGTCAGACTTTTTAATTATAATTTTAGTTTCTGTAATTATCCTCAAAACTTCAGCTTTATATGCAATCAAAACGATTTAAGGTAAACTTTGCCAGAAGGTTGTTTTGTGCTTATTTCATTTATAAAGAAGATAGTATGTAAATTTTATAGATAATTGTGTAAAAACATTTACCGACATATTCAGTACTTACATAAGTCAGAACGAAGTCAAGCGCAATTTTTTTGTTTTTGTTTAGTACACCTAAGAAAGTACTAACTAAGAAATCAACATTTTTGTATTTCAATACTGGATTGTGGTAACCCCCCTAGAAGCAAGAACAAAAGGGAATCCCCTCAACGTGTCAGTGGAACCAATGTGGAACAATAGAGGACAAATAGTGCGAATAAAACGTATTTGTAGAGTCCCCGGAGATAAACAGCTTAGGCTGCCTGAGCACGAAATAGAATTTTAGAACCTGGGATTTTA
Organism: Pyrausta nigrata; assembly: GCA_949316185.1. Taxonomy (NCBI): domain Eukaryota; kingdom Metazoa; phylum Arthropoda; class Insecta; order Lepidoptera; family Crambidae; genus Pyrausta; species Pyrausta nigrata. The sequence goes on from OX438943.1 coordinate 6,511,574, forward strand.
GGAATTTAGAATCTGGCTTTAAATATCGGGATTCTAAAGTTGGGATTTCAGGTTATCGATCACGTGATTTTCGTTGTCCTTTTAGTAAATTCAGGGTAAAGATTATTTAGAAGTGGTTAAGATTTTAGCTCTGTCAAACAATGTAAAACTATTATGTGTCTTGGATACCTTTGACAGGTCTATTCCATTCAAAAATATTTTTCTAACATTCACTCCACTTAGATACCGACAGATATTTGGAGACTATAAGAAAAAAATCCTTCCTTTAAAACTACGGTAGCAAATAATAAAACAACGATAGCTGCTTACTTTATAATCTAGGCTGATATCAAAAGATGTTAAACAGAATCGACAGATTTACGTGACGTACGACGCACGTAGATGCTTGTAATAATAGGTTTCTTAAAAATGATCAGAATGGTCACCCATCCAATTACGGCCACGACGTGTGTTGCTTTACTCTGGTAACTAACAAAGCGCTGCCGGATAGTGGCGGCTTTGCTACAAGCACCGCAATTACCGCAATATTTAATTTTAATGTTTCATGTTTTTTTTTTAAACAGTTTTATTCCAGTGTGCAGACAGCCTAATTTGATTGAATGGATGGCCTTTGAGTTGTCATGAGATAAGAACCAACGAATGGCTGTACCTTAAGATTTACATACTATTACTTGGATTTTATGCCTTAATTATGTTTCTTACAATATATTACAAAATTAAATTAAATTCAAACCCAAGTCAACAATCGGATGATTTGCGTAAGTCTCCTTAGTTTTATTTTGGAATTTTATGTAGATACCAACTAAAAGTACATATTATGTCTACTATTCGTGTGTGCTTTTATTAGTTATTCCATTATTTTTATTCGTTAATATAATCAGTGCATTGTCGTTATTTATAACATTTCAATCAGTAAAAAGGCAAATCGGTTACAAATAATCAAAAATAAAGAACAGCAAATTAAATGTTTAATGTACGGAACCTCAAAAGTATATAATTATCACTTCACTGACCGTTATTCTATTTATATGTCTGACTTTCTTTTTCTCAGTAATGCGGAGACGTGCCCATCAATTTAAACTGTTAAAAAATCGATCTTCTAAGCTAATGCAATCAAGTACTATCCACGAGGTCCCGGGTTCGAATCCCGGGTCGGGCCGAGAGTGTTTGGGTTTTTCTGTCTTGAAATTACTCAGACACAGCTCCGGAGTCAGGAAGTTGGTGGTGTTAACACCCGTGCCTCGGAAAGCACGTTAAGCCGTTGGTCCTGCGCCTGATCTCTCTATGGTCATGTCGGACTGCCGTCTAACCGAATTATGAGAGTGAAGGAACAGAGAGTGCACCTGTGTATTGCGCACACACTTGTGCACTGTAATATGTCCTGCGCTGTTGGCTAATCTCTGTTGGGATAGGCCGCCGTAGTCGAAATCGGCTAGTAGGACATCATCATCATAATTTTATATTCCCTTTTTGCAAGGGAGTCCAAAACTAAAGGGTACTTCCAGTTGACCTAAAATCATGAAGTTGGCACAAATTCATGAAAAAAACCAAAAGCTGTAAAGTTATTCTTGCAAATGCACAAGTTTGTGTGTATGTACACACGGCTGCACGTCAGACTACCTCACTTTGACCTTGAGACCACCTCTATTCCCTACGCAATAAAATCTGTTTTTAGGGTTCCGTAGTCAGACAAGGAACCCTTATAAGATCGTTCAGTCCGTCCGTCCTAGTCTGTCACAGCAGAATATCTTCTACGTTTAAGGACTGATTTGCATGTAACTTGGTTCGAGGATACATCACATAAAGATCTCATTTTTTTAAATACAAAAAATTAAAATTACCCCTTTTTAAGGGTCCCCATACATGTAAAGGGGGGGTGAATTATTTTTTTGAGTGCACCCCCTTGTGTGGGGTATCGTTGAAAGGACTATGAAAATAAGGTAGGCTTTCTATACAACACTTTTTTAACAGCTTTACCATTTGCCAGATATAGCCCGCCAAAGTCGTTTACATGTGTGTCCCTCCCCCCTGTAATTTCTAAAGTCTTGGACCTATAAACTTCAAATCACTCACGTAAAAAAACAAGCGCGGAAACTCTTATTTAAAATTGTTTCGGGTATCCTACCACAAGACATACAACATATAACCTACAACAAGACATATGTAATTTTGAATATTAATTGAGCATACATTTCCAAGCATCTTAATAGGCTTACCGACTCATGTCTTAATATTCCTTTACAATTTGAACCTGCCAGCCGAATATTAAGGTTGGTTTTAGATATAATTACACATAAGATCTGGGCAAAGCCCTTGGTATTATACAATACGTAATTGGATAGTTCTCCGTGAGTAATATTTTAATATTTAAGCCAAGTGATAATTAGCAATTTATTTATACCAAGTGATAAGCTTTTCCGCCGAGCTACTATGATAAGTATAATATACAAGCGACCCGTGGCTATGGGTGCGATCAAGATTTAACAAAAGACATAAAAATATAGCCTATGTTACTCAGAGATAACGTAGCTATTACTGGCGAAAGAATTTTTAAAAGTTCAAAATCGATTCAAAAGGTACATACGAGGGTCAAACTGAAAGTTCTTAGAAAATCAAAAACTGATTACATTAGCCAGTTATTAGTTTTATTATATCTTTTCAAAATATTGTCCATTGACGTCAATACACCGCTGCATGCGATGGAACCACTGGGAAAAGCACTTTGCCCACTCGTCCTTAGGGGTCTCTTCAATGGCATCGCGATACGCAGCCACCGCTTCTTCAGCATTCATAAACCGCTTTCCTTTAAGTTTTTCTTTAATTTTTGGAAATAAATAAAAATCACAAGGCGCGAGGTCGGGGCTATACGGCGGGTGACCCAGTAATTCAACGTTTGATGTCGCCAAATAGTCGATCGTTCGCTTGGCGGTGTGCGACGAGGCGTTGTCGTGGTGAAGGAGGATCCTACTGCGAGGTCGTTTCTCTCGAACTTTTTCCAAGACAAGTGGCAAACACTTGGTAGTGTACCATTCTGCAGAAACTGTTTTTTGATCCTCTAACACAATTGTTGCGAAATGACCTATCCTTCCAAAGAACGAGGCCACCATTTTTTTTCCCGCACTTCGATCTCTCTTCACTTTAGTTGGCAACTCCTCGAAAGGAAACACCCACTGAGCAGATTGTCTTTTGGTTTCAGGATCATAACAGTAAATCCAGCTTTCGTCACCTGTTAGTATGTCGAACACAGCATTTGAGTCACCTCCGTTAAATCTTTCAATCATTTTACGGCACCAATCCACACGATGGAGTTTTTGAGCCTTAGTCAAATTATGAGGTATCCACCGGGCGCAAAGCTTCCTGACCGCTAAATGTTCGTGGAGGATTTTGTGCACTTGAGTCATACCGATGCCTAAGCTTGTCCGAATCTGCTGATAGGTCACTCTTTTGTCAGTCTCTATCATACGCCGCACAACACAGATGTTATTTTCAGTCGTCGCCGTAGAAGACCGTCCCTCACGTACATCATCAGTGAGATTAGTGCGACCACGTTTAAACTCATTAAACCAGTTGTAAACAGTCGCACGAGATGGGGCTTCATCGTGAAAGGCCAATCGTAGTCTATCATAACTTTCTTGTTGACTTAAATGACATCGAAAGTCATAAAAAATCATTGCACGAAAATTTTCTCGTGTTAAATTCATTTTGACGTGACACAGACAATTTTCAATTTGCCGCCAAGTCGTAAAACAAATGACAAATGAATGAAATATATACTCAGTAATATTGGCAAAGAGTTCTATTTTCAAATTTTAGAATATTTTTTTTATTATATTGTTTATAAGTGGCCAGTTCTAAGAACTTTCAGTTTGACCCTCGTACCTACTACTTTTACCTCTATATAATATTGTAGTATTGATAAAACATTTAAGATAAATCCTCCTACCGTATATCGGATTTTAGGCTACGGCTGGCCTATCTCAACAACGATTCGCCAATTACCTACGCAGGAGATATACCTCTAGTAGGTACACCAGTGTGTGCGCAATACACAGGTGCATATGTGTTATTTCGCTTGCATAGTTCAATAAAACGGCAACCAGACTTGACTGGAAAGAAATAAGAGCATGACCTACATGCTTTTACATGCTTTCAAAGGTATTACGTTTCGCCGTCGAATTCATGACTCCAAGCTGCTAATTAATGATTTGAAGACTGGAAGAGTTTCAATTGAAAACAGTCACAAGCATCAGCACCCACAAGCTGCTACCTCAGACGTACGAAACAACGATTCGGGTTTGACCTATATTTCTTGACACAATAATATCCTAGGGTCGTATTTATTGAGTATCGATGTGAGAGAACGGTGATCTCATGCGGATGGCTCCAATAGCTTGCCCCACTGATGCACTCTGCTCGGAGCATAAATAAAAATATTGCGACCATATAACAAAAAAAAACAGGTTTAAGACGGGACTAAATATTAACAGACAAAGGGGTTAGTTGTTTTTGCTGTGCACATAAATCTTTATTTATCATACATACTGGTTTCCTGTAATTAATATATTTTATCATTTTAAATTCTTTATTTACTTTGTTTCCTTTGCTAACTATACATTTTTGAAAAATGTAATGGTTATAATTAAACTCACTTTTGTATTTTTCTTTCTCTTAAGTTTACACCTGTAGCGTTCTTTAGAATGTCTTGATAATTTTTAAGCTTTTAGGCATACATATTTTTGGATTGTAATCTAGTTCTGTACAATGTGTAATACGTTTTAATCGATTGTTGTCTGTTTTGTGTCCTATGAATAAATATATAAATAAATAAACAAGTAAAATAAATTACGAAGAAACGTCATGAAGGGACTTTATTTTAATTTTACTGCATTATTGCGACAGAAACACCAGATAAACACCCACATTTAAACAAGTGATAAAATTTCATTACGCAAAATTTTTTGGTTTATCAATTGCACGTTATTTAGAATAACAATTTAATTTAATTTGATAACCCTTGCGAACTTGAAACGAAAATTAAGTTATCAGCAATAACATTTGCAATCGTTTCTAATGTCAATTAATCACTGGATTTACCGCAATTTTTATTTCTTTTATTTTTGATCTCAAGCTAGAGGATATAGCAACCCACACTAAAACAAAGCATAAAAATGGCGCAGACTTGACACAAACGTGAAAGTTCGCTATACGCGTCATTGGATGCAAATTCCACCAGAACATAAGTTTAGTGGGGTTACTTATAATCTGTCACCTTTCTGCAATAGCCACAGGCGTATCTTAGGTTAAAATACTATTTTCATCTCTCTTGTTCGGAAAGTTAAACTTTTATGTGTAGATAGCCGAGTGGAGAATAGCTTTTCCCTCCCGAGTGAAATGGCTCGCTTTCTCCCCTTGTACAACATCTATTTATGAATCATCAGCCTATCTGTCAACTCTAAAATACACATTAATTAAATACTCAACATCACAAGTCGCTTGCACAATCAAGACGCTTTTTAATTTTCCTACTCCATGTAACAGTACTATCAAAATAATATCTACTTTTAATAGTTCTGTACTTTTGATAGATCTAATAGTTGAGTTGCGGCCTTTGCCCAGCAATGGGGAAATAGGCTAACTTACTTTTACCTGCTTTTGTCTGCATCTGAACCGAGACGTAGTAGATAGTAAAAACATAAAGCAATGTTCTTTAGAATTGTAGAACTTCACTTAAAACTTCAGTTGGGCCTCGGTACATAAAGATGCACCTAGGTAACTTTTTATCGTTATTTCCTCGACAACCGATTTCTAAACAAAATCAAGTAATATTCCTATATTTTCTATAACTGTTCATGAAGGTTTTATTTAAAACGATAATTATTATACACCACTCTTTAATTTTTACCATACTAAAAATACTTCCGTAATACAGATACTTATTCTTAACCAGTTTCATAAAAGGAAAGCATTTTTTGTTTTACTGTATTATAGTTAAATTGTTTGATCGTTTTTTAAACATTTTATATAAACTTCTTAACTAAAGTATAATTTTTTTGAAAATTCTGCCCAAATCTAAGTTTTTTTTTCCAAAAAATGAAAACTGATGTTTTATTCCGTTTTAAATGCGTTCTTCTTTCTGGAAAAAGTAAGAATGTCGTATAAAGAGTTTCATGGTTAGTAAATATATATAGTATTTACACCCAGCACTTTGAAAAAAACACCGTATATAATCATATTTGATGGATGGATGAATAATTTCCATTATTTTTTCTTACTAATAAATAAAATTAAAAAAAAATATTTCAACAAACACCAATTACCTAGACCTAAATTATATTAACCGTGAGCTTGGGCTATGGCGACTACGATAACGGATAAACATACTTATGTACGTTTATAAACCTCCATGAATTAGGTACAAATTCTTGTGTTCATCACAAGATAGAAAATATTCTTATTATACTTATTCTGCGACTTTCTATGACTATTTTAACTACGCCATGTTCAGACGACAGCACATCAACGTAAGCACACGATTTTGAAGTAAAAAAAATTAAGTCTGTATGCTGGTGACTGTACCAAAGATGACAAGGTAAACGGAATTTAGCAATTTTCCTAAAAGCCGAAAGCTGGGTTCTGCAAAAACAAATGGCGTATGAATTTTGTACGATTTTTGTATAAGGTAAGGTGTGCAAGGCTTGTTTTGATACGGCTTTAGAAGTTAAGTGCTCGTGGGAAGTGGGTATTCACGTAAATATTTAGTATCCGTTTATTTTTCGTCGGGAAATTGATATACGGGAGCTGATTTTGGTGTTTCTTTTTCTATTTGACGAGTCACACACATTCGGAACAAAAAAAATTTAGGGGCCACTGAGGGTTTTTTCTACGATGTAACTACAAATTTTCGGTTTTCAGACTTACCTTTAGGTGTGCTGTAAGACCTGTTAGAAAATAAAGCTCAAATGGTATCTTTGAACAGCATTGACTAAGAAGCTTTAATTTTCAAGGCCAGCCAGCTCCAATGCAGTCCTAGCGAAAATTGCCAACAGACTTGACTGCCCCTACTTGCGGCGTTGTTGTAATAGACATATTACAGCAGTGCCGTTTGTAAGGTGCTTTAAAAATATCTGTGTGTATTGTGTACATTTTATTTTATAAATTTTTTATTTTATTTTATTTCATGTAAATTTATTATTCCTTATTAACATAAATTTTGTGTAGCTTGAAATAAATGATTTGAATTTGAATTTAATCTATTACAGCTTGAAGAGACCGCAGGCGTTAATATTTTATGTTAATTTCAACTTGATCCTTCACTTGTTCCTGAGAAAAAGGGTCTTGATATGGAAACAACAATTTCTATAATGGTTCCCTTTTCCTTTTGAGTTACGGAACCCTAAAATATAATGGAATACCACAAGACTGCCCACCGACTTTTCAATCAGATAAAATCAGCGAATTTAATTTCGAAATTACTGTTTTCTTTACCCGAGATATAATTCAAAGGTCAATGAAAGTAATACTTTAGAAAGCTTTTTCTCCCCCCCCCCCCAAAATAGAGCTTTGGTCAGGATTGTGCAAAATCTATAATTTCAACTTTGCGTGGTCATAATTAATCCAATCTCCTTAAATTTAATCTTGGGGATTAATTGATGATTGCACACAAGCATGCGACTGGTGAGGTCGGGGCTAGGCCTCTCATATATTAATTAAAAATGTGACAACCACGGATAGCGCCCTTTTCGTGTCGTGACTATGCCATAACCCAATAAAATCAGCCACGATTATTTTACCTACATTATTTGTAGGTCACTTAAAAGTTTAGCTGTTTCAAATCTACAAATTATGTTTATGATGTAGAGTTGTAGGTAGAAGTGCCTATTTTTTAGTCGTAATTGTAAGTAATCATCCGGTAATTTCTTGTAGATCTCCATTCACATATAAGTGTGTGAAAATTAATTTTAATCCTTATGCCACTGGCCTTGTTTTAACTATTGACAATATTAATAACTATTCTTATAATTATTGTGTCAATAGTAAAAACAATACACAGAAGTAAGTAACATTGCCTCTTTTAACTTAAATGTGATGAATGTGGGTAGATACTTTTACACTTCTAATTGACATACATATACAAAATTGCAAACAAGATAACTGATTATAATAATAATATTATTGATAATTCGTGTATACAAAATTGGTAGCAATGTAATGGGGAGATTTCTTAGCTTATGTACGTACGTCACAACAAAGTGAAGAAGTTTTAAACTGATTGGTATGGTTGTTTCATTTTAGCTACCTCTTTATGTGCCATTGGCCCCAACAACACCGTAATGCACAGGGTGAAACTTAAGAGGATTTAAATGTTAACAATGTCGGGTACAAATGGACAACGTCACCGGGATGTGACTTAAATATTAATAAGGATCAACAATTGACAGGACGAAAGACAACATTATTATTTTGACTTGGGGGAAAAGCTTTTAGATTCGCTGTTTGTATAGGTAAAAGTGACCACAAATTTTCATATGGCGTGGGTTTCTTTATAATTAGAAAGTACTAAGTTAAATTATAATTTGGATTTAATTTTAGCAGAATTATATAATAAAGATACTTTTTTAGGATAAATAACTAATCCTTGAATGAATTACTTTTGTTTAAGTATATGTTTAACTTAGTGATTTTTGTAAAGTCTATTGCATTTAATTTTCAGAGGTTTTCAGCTTCTGAGTAACTGCTGAATTTCAACTTTCTTAACTACGCAAATGTTTCTTATATTAGCTACTTCTTAGTGGCTCTTAGTGCTCAAAAAACTTTTTCTATGTTTAAACCGCAAGATTATTTTCATTGCTATAAAAATCAAAAGTACTCGTGAGTTATTACGTCCTAAACAAAGTATCCTTTCTAAAGAAACCACAACGTACTTTGTTACGAAGATACGAGACCAGAATCTTAATCGTAGCACCGTAGCACTCAGCTGACTACGAGACGCTTGCTACGAGCTACGGAGGTAATTCACTACTGCCTTGCTATACTTACCTGATTGCAATAATTAAATGCAAATTGCAGTTTGCAGACTTAAGAAGTAATGTATACTGGAATATATTTAACGTCTTCTAGATATACTACTAAAGGTACTCACTACACCGTACCATACCAAGACGCTAACACCGTTCCAAGCAAAAAAAGTGTCTTTGTATTGAAAAGTATGCAATGGTGCCCACTTTGTGATTAGTGATTTTTGAAGGAATATGTAGATAACTAAATAAAAGAAAAGATAAATGTCGGGTCGTATCAGGAGGTTAAGAGAAGGGCGGAAAGCAGAGAGGAATGGAAAAAACTCCACCGACAAGAGCCTAGCTCTTAAATTTGATGATGATGATGATGATGTAGATAACTAAAGTGTTACCTTTTAGTTTGAATATTTTCTTGTCTAACTTGAAAAAAAATGTCTGCGTAAAACGTTTTATTTACCTTTCGGGATGAACGCGGAACTCCAGTGACTTCTGCAGGGAATCCCAAGGTTCCGCGGACCATCCATTGGGAGCCACTGAGCTATAGACCGTTCCGTTACCGACCAACTCCGTGCTTATTAAAGAAGTGTCATACAAAGAAAACTGAAGGACGCAAGGTGTGTTCCGTTTTCTAGTTAATAAAGCTGAGCGTCGACGCAAAGTCCGTTACCGAGTTGATACGTGTGCTATGACCTTATGTTACGTGCGTAACGTGGGGACGTTCATAACACGATCATGTGTAAGGGCGTAGGGGCAGTGGGCACCGATCTTTATTCTACCAACGAAAAGCACGAGCTGTGTATGTAGATAAACAAAAAGTTTTTATGTATACCTACATAATTTTGGAGTAATAGTTCTACCAAACCAAGTAACTAGACTAAGTATTTTAAGTTATTCACAAGTTACGAACACTAACTACGAACGACAAAATATTATGCATACACCTTCAAACTCAAAGTAGGATACAAATAAAACATTGATTTTGTTGATTATTAAATGTGTACTTCTAATTATCCTTACTGTACATTTCTAAAATTTGTAACAAACAAATAATTGTTTTTACAAAAAAACAACTTTCTTCATAGAAACTTCTTCCAGGTAAAATCACAAACTACTAAAAGATACTAAAGATGATACAAAAAGTTTCAAGTTGCATTTCATTAGAAGTTGAGCGTTATCCCGGCGAGTTTCAGGTTCACTAGTTCCCTTCCATTTTGTTGCTAAAACAGTACGCGGGGAAAAGCTAAAAGCTGGCGTTAAGGAAAGTAAGGAACGTATATCAGAGCTGCGATTGAGTGGTTCTGCGCTCGCCGCATCAAATGCAACGGAACGTGAGATGGATAAAAATGTTTCGTAATATAGACATGTAGCTTGATTAACTTTTTGAAGCCAAAGGTGCTAGTTTATAGGTCCACTAAATGATCATTATTATAGTTAGCCGCAAGATGTGAATTCGTGGTTATCAAACACTAGCAGTTCCCCACGACTTCGCCCGCGACAAAAGTCGGACTTACCATACAAACTTTGATCCCCCATTTCACCCCCTTGATGATTTTATGTCGCATATCTCTGTACCAAATTTCATTTGAATTGGTCCTGTAGTTTCGGTGGAGTTTCGATACAAACAAACAATCAAATCTTTACTCTATAAAATATTAGTTCAGCAGTGTACAGGACCAAGCGGTCTGCATTCAGCGCAGTTCTGCATCTTCGCATGAATATACTGTTTTTGGAGTGTCTAGTTTTGTTAGCGAGGTCGTGTAGCCAGTGACAGTGTGGACGTGGCCAGGCTTTATCAGAGCTGTCTGTGTTGCGATTATAAGTCTACTGTCCATGTTTCTGCACGTCTGAAGAGACTCGTTTTCCGTTATTATTTTGTTAAATACCCTGATTAGCATATCTCCTAGGTATGGGTATGGCCGTGTCCTCATTAGGCTCCCAGTGAGCGGCCGACTCTTTGCCTTTGCCTCTGAGCGGCGTATCAGTGCGTAGCACTAAACGCCTTAGATATCGTTCACACCGAACGTATTGTCCACCGCCGACTAGGAACATGCTCACTGTCAGCCATAATAATACACTATCAGCAGTCGGTATGGTAGTAGTATCGGTTCGGTGTGAACGAGTCGGCGGCGGACAATACGTTTGGTGTGAACGATGCCTTAGACACCATCCAAGACTGTAGCGTATTAGCCGCGAAGCGCTTGCGTTTTTTTGGGAAGTTATCGTTGATGTTACTCATTAAATGAGTCAGCAAGCAAAACGCCGCAAACTGCGTACAGTGCGCGCCTTATGGTCAGTCCAATTTGAATAGGCATACAGTTAGTCTACCATTATGCTCAAGTGAGTAAACATGATTTTAACTTTTCTACCATGAAACCTTTACTTGAACTTAAAATTACTCGCTAGCTCGCTACCTACTCGCGTCAAAGAAAGAAAGAAGTGCAATAAGAATACAATCAAGTGCATACACGTGGTATGTATGTGGCATGGTATTGCGGTTATACTATCGAAGCGCCAGCTGACATTATCTGGTCTACTTAAGGCGGGGGAATGCCGATTACTTATGAGAACATGCGGATCTGGACTAACACATGTATGGTCATACTGATATTTGAGAAAAGCACGAAGTAAATCAGAGTCCTTAAAAAAACATCAAAAACTGCTTCTTAATTGAAGACACATTTAATGTATTTAGTATCATGTTCAACCAAAAAAGCCGTAGTTTTTAATTAGAGTTTAACCTTTAGGGCTTTGAAATTAATTTGTCAAAACAGCATTTTATAATATGAGTAATTGTTACTGAACGCCTGGTTCACGCGTCGTTGCATATTGGAAGCAGTACATAATGTATCGATCGCCATCATAGCCACCGAAATCTGTGATTAAACTATTACCGATGAATAATAGCCTGCACGGAGTTGGCAAAATCATTAATTATGTCAATTATATAATATCGATTGTTGTCATAAACTCTGATGTGTGGTTGTGAATGTTTTTAAGGATTCTGTACCCCAAAAGTAAATAAGGACTACTTTTTTACCTGTCTGATGAGACTATTTGCGTTTCGAACTTTTTCCAATACAAAAAGTTATCCTAAGGTTCTATAACTGTAGTAGTTCAGGATTGGTTTAGCCACAAAACTACCAAAGAAAAGAGTTTTTAATATCTATGTTAATAAATAAGTGGTTAGTTTAAAGCTAATTCTAATAGACTAAGATATACTAGATATAGGTTGTAACACAACGTATTGTGACGTTACCAAATGCCTGTTGCAACATGATAATTATACTTTAACTGGGCACCTAAATATTCGTAAACTATTTCAATTCATTACATCTTAACGAGAAGTTAAAGTTTTGTTAAGCAACCCGCCCCTAGATTTACTTTGCGCGCGATGAAGTTGGCCAAACTTAATTAAACTTTTCTTCTATTATGTTAATAAAGTACTAACAATAAAAACCAACCGCTTAGTCCGTGTGAACCACGATTTATGAGAAAGAGAAGTGGTTTTAGTTGACGGTAACAAAGCAGTAGTTAATAGAATATTCTGACGACTTTTGAGTTAGTAGTATGTTTTTATCCGGACGCAACGGGACGCGAAATTGTACCGTATTTTTTATGCGAATGCAATGGAACAGGAAGGCAATATGTTTCATAGTACTTTAGTAATGTATACAAAAGAAGATTTAGACAATTAAGGATACCAACCCCCGTGATGATCACACATTCGAACACAGAGTGCCTTTAGATGTAGTGCTGTAGTTCAAGAGGTGTTGGTGACGAAGCTTATAAACAGAAAATGAGGATTGACAAGACCCTAATTACCTATTTAAGACCCGGATATGATGCGTGGATACTGACGCTAAAAGAAGAAAATAAGCTAAGGTCTTCGCTGAAAGGAAAATTATTCGACTTTAACATGAGCAGGACGTAGGAAGATCAAAGCAAACCATATTTATTGGTAAAACATAAGTTACAAAGAAATACTAAAGAATTCTGAAATAAAACGCATAGGCTCCGATGGCTCGGCCATGTCAAGAGGATGGCTGCACATCGCAGTGCCAGGAAGACAAACGGTTCGATGGCCGGTCGGTCGTCACCAGTATCGGTCAGAAGATGTAGTGGACGCGGATCTTAGCGAGCTTGAAGCCGGCGACTAGCGTGAAACTGCACAAGACCAGGAAAAATGGCGACGTCTCACATCGGAGGTCGAGACACACTTAGGGTCGCTGAGCCATCGGAGTTAGTAAATCTAGGTATGGACGAATAGCACTAACACTGCGGCATCTTATGCAGTTGTAATAGAAGCGATTTTGCTACGAAAGTGTGTGCTGGCTACTGTATATCCTAAAGGGACGCACTGTACGGACGAGACAGGAACGTGGCACCAAGTACTAAGCCGTATGTGGTTTTATACCGTTTTGCAGGGACCCTAAACCGCTTTAATATCTTTGTTTGCCCAAAAGTAGGATTTTCACTAATACTGGAATTTCAAATGGATTCATTATTGTTTCACTAATACCTGCGTTGTTTGGAAATCGTTTTAGCAGCTTAGAAGTTTAAAGCTATGAACTAAAGATTTTCCTCATTCAAATACAAATTACTTACGGGAATTAAAGTAGCATGTCGGTTTGAAGCAATTTCATTGAGCTCTTGATAGGGTGAGGACACAAAGAAGCAGGTTTCCGGTGCAGACAAACCGGAATGGTAGGTACCGATCCGTACAGGTAAAATCCCAATCCTATCACATACGCTCAGGCATAAAGAAACAGGTAACCTAATTAATTTCTCTTACAAAAACTGATCGTCTGTGTCCCACCGGATGACATGAGCGAAATTTTATTTAATTTCGTAAAAACTTGCGAACAAATTGCTTCAGTTATAAAAATAATTATAAAGAGGTAACCTGTTCTTGTCCTACTTAACCCCACATACCAAATTTCAGTGAAATCGTCGTCATGTATAAATAAATAAATATGCAAGAATTGCTCGCTTAGGTATAAGATATATCCCAAGCAGTTGACTCTCGGTTGAGATTGGCGGTCAAGATCGAAATTTGGCTAGGAAGACACATTTTTAACTATCTTATCCCTCAAGTATAATACAAAAAAGCGGATCAGTATATGTGGATGCACGCTAAATCCTTGCGCTGTACATGAAGCATAATGATGTACACCAACTATGCTCATTATTTCTTAATTTTTTTAATTAAATAAAATATAACTTTCAAGATCCAACTAGGTACTATAACAATAATAACGTTGTCATAAAGTGCAGAACATGCATAAAATACACATAAATCATTTCCATTTTATGTGACATAAACTGCTAATTACAACCTAATTGACAACTTACGAAATTAATGCATATTATTATCTTTCCAGTAAGATCAAACCATAAACTACAGTTAATTCCATTCAATCTACGAGGCATCATAAATTTCATCTATCCTAATGGAATAATATGACATGTCCATAAAAGCCGAAATCAAAACGATGTCGAGCCGAAAGATGCGCATTAATTAATTACTGATACCACAATGAATATATTGGCGTCGCTTGATGTCGCTAATGTTATTAACTTAACGCCATTAGCCGGGAGTCAACGGAACCGCCTGTAATTATGTTTGCAATAAATCGTACAGACCCATATTATCTGAGTTAGAGCAGGAAGGGCTCGGGAGAACCAGGAAGGCGAAAGCGAGCGCGATTACACCACACATAATGACCACGTTAGCCAAAAAAGTCTCTATGCAAATCACTGTCCAACAAAAAAGATTTTACTCCGAGTCATTTCAATAAAACAAGATCCTCAACACTGGCAGTTAAAAAACGCGCCGCCGAAAAAGTTTGGTTGCGTTCGGAAACGCACGCGGCTGCCAAAACTTTCCCGCCGCATGTGACGTTTGTCACGTGACAACAACATTCAGCCCGTTATGTTGGCAGCAGGGCGTGTGGCCACAATGACTCCGGACGTTCGACTGACGCGACCCGACGGCACAACGCCATACGACTATTGGTCACGACTCAGGGCGAGCCCATCAATTTAGCTTGACGTTTCAATGAAAACCCCCTTCTTTTTCCCCGGAGAGAAATTACGGAGTTTCGACGAGGTATAATTAAAAACGTGTATCGATTACGAAGATATTAAACTTGAGTTAGGCTTTACTAGCCTGTATTGAAATGAGTTAAAAGCAGCATCAAGTTAATTTTATAGTCGAACTTTTAAGCCTTCGCTTGAATATACATTTTAAGTAGTTCCTTTAAAACAAAAACACAATGCCAATCACATTATTCAGTGCTATTGAAAAAGGTTATAAAAAGATAACTTTTTATCTACTTAACAAAAACATTTAAGTAACGGTTTTTGATCTTTAAAAAAATTATAAGCCCCTTCAATATAATAACCAACGCGTATTTTTATACTTAACGAAATATCCCGTAAATCTTAAAATCATTTTATAAAATAAATAAGCGAACTATAAACAAAATGCTGTACAAATGTTAAATAAGAAACTGTTCCGGCGAGAATTGAAAGCGCTTTAAGCATTCATATCGGGGAAGCACGGTTGTTGCATATTTATTTTTGACGCCCCGCCTTACTGTTTACATTTTCCAACTAGGTTGAAATTAATAGAATCCATTTTACAGTTGCAACAGTTATGTTAAGCAATAGTGGAAATATAAATCTTAACTATCGATAGTTTTAATAGTCGACTAGATTATATTTTTATAACTTAAGCAATTATTTTGCAAGGTTTTACGAAATTAAATCAAATTTCACTTACAAAAATTAATCGAACGCCGGCTCACTGGCGTAGCAAGCACTTGCAAAAATTCGTCGACTGACTAACGTCCTCCGTAGTTGGTAAGAGCACTCGCCCGGATAGCGAATGGACGTGGGTTCGAGTCCCACCGGATGACACAGTCGATTAATTTTTGTAAGTGAAATATGATTTAAAGTTGACTAGGTACTCGTATGTACTGTACTGTCTTCACACGGGTATTAGAAGCTAGAATGGATATCGTAAGATGTACATAAAGGAAAACTGGTCATAAAGGACGGTGTTTAAAGTTTTCAGTTACATAAATTATGTATGATTTTATTTAATTTGTGATAAATCCTCTTGCAATAAATATTACATATATTTTTTATTAGTTGCATCTATCACTTTATACCCTAAGCTTGGAGTTTACCAACACATGTTTAATTGTTAATCAGCCGGTTTGGCAAATATTTACATATTTTGTATGGTAATCCTGTCAAATTAACCGTCAATCGATGTTTACTAGCTGTTTAAAAACTGTTGAACTCGACATTACAGTGGCTTGAGATAATTTCGACAACTAAAAAGGTTAGTGTCAAACTTTGACCACATGCAAGATTCAGATTTAAATAAGTAAAAATTAAATGTGTAAAAATTAATTGTAATTTTCGTCAACATCTTAAACAATCACCATCATACCGCAATCAATACACTACACTTGAACGAACTATATTTCTAACGCCCAATTGCGCCAAGGCCGGATTGGCTGATCCGGACTTGCGTAAATGAGCCATATAATACAAGAAATCATAGGCCTTTCGCTAGTCCGGACTAGCTAATCTGGACCAGCAAAAGTGGACCGTCCGAATCAGCTAATACAGCCTTGCGTAAGTAGGCTTTCAACTCAGATCATAGGCCTTAATCTTTCTCAGCTACCATTTGAAAACCACCTAAATATCAGAAGTTGCTTAGGTAATCATGCACGTATTATTACAGGGTGTAATAAGGGGAGCTGTGAGCATCGTTTCAGGGTAGAAAGGCGACATTATGAGTTGATCTATTCTTTTTTTTTATAAAAATTTTCATTTGTTTTCATTCTTTTTTTAATACGAGGCAAGGATTTTATTTTCATATATTTAAATTTGATATAGGTAATTAACGTATGATGAACTCGGAGTTAAGTATTACTTTCTTAAATAAATAAATGTTTCATAAATAAATTTCGCTGTTAAAAAAATCGATAGCCAAACTATCGATATAGAAAACTGAAAACGCTAACTAGAAACTAGTTTTTCAGTGCGATAATAGAGACGGAGAACGATTTAAAAAAATGTTAAAACTTAAAATTGTGTCGGGTGCTTGTTAAAAAGAAACTTTGACTATTTCAATAGCTTTCCAGAGTTTTCAATAAAAGGTAACAAGTTAGCCAGCAATAAAAAATTTAGCAACCAAACGTTGGTACCATACTAGTATCTTTTAATTTATGTAACACACGCCTCTCGTGTAGCCAATTTATAATGAAAATCTTACACGAAATATGTTAATTAACCTCTACATAATAGACGTTATTATTTATTACTTACCTAATCCATACGCGTGGAACGAGTTTAAAATTAAACCAAAGTGAATTTAATTAGCCCCTTTTTATAAACTTGCAAAACAAATAAAAATTAATTAGGTTTAATAAAAATCCATTGTTCGATTGTCTGACAGACTAATGAAAATATTTTTTGACTATCGAAGAAACGGCAGTTGAGTTGTCAATATAATTAAACATCTGCTTTAGAAGTCACTTAAAACAATACTCAAGTAGGTAGTAAGTAATTAATACCTTAACAATTGGTAGGTTAAGTACCTAATATTGAAAGAACAATAAATAGGAATGAAATTACATCTTATTCTAGGGAACTAACGATAAATTTAAAGTCTGCTTTTAAAACTAATTGATTGAATAAATTCTTCACCAATCCTGTTTGTTCCACAATTTGTCTCGTTAGAACTTGTCGCATTATATGCGTCTCTATGGGCAAGCAAACCATTTTCAAATGCAGCAAAAACTTGAGGCATCGGGTCTTACAGAACCCCTCGTCATTAATGAACGCATTCCAATCTATTTAATTAAAAAGCCAGCTATTTTTAAAGTCATCAGCCAAGCTCAAACAAAGATAAAGCATGATCAAAGCAATGCGGTTGGGAGCCAAATATACCTATTACGAAGTACCTTGGCGAAGGTAGGAAGGTAGTTAGTACAGTTGGCCACGCATCAACTTGCCCAAATCTGTCACAATATCCTAAATTATATGGAACTCTATGTGATTGACATAAGGTTGAAATATGGTTGCGGAAATTTGACAGATCAGGGTAGGTTGGTGTGGGGCCCACTGTACATGCTAGTTGGATTACATTTGCCTGAGCATTCATAGTGTGAGTGCGTATACAGGGTGTTAGTGTAAGCAGTCTTATCCTTTAAGGGGCTGAATATGACCATCAATACCTACATCTTTTACTATGGGACCATGGTCGAAATCTTAAAAAAGGAAAAATGCTCCATACAAATAATTCTGCTACCCCGGTGACAATGTATGGAGAGCTAAAATTTTTACACGATTTCAGTGTTGACTTCATAGTAAAAGTTGTAGGTATTGATTGCCATATTCACCCTCATCAATGATATGACTGTTCACACTAACACCTTGTATACGTACCTACTAAAAAATTAAAGTGGCTTGTTTTGTACTGAGTTACGCTGCTTATCATCATCGCAAGATATTCTATAAGTAATTGTTTTTTTTTATAAATTGATATCTCTGGACTGACATGACATGCATTAAAGACTTTTCGACCCCTCGCTTAAGTTCTATCGACAAAGTACAAAAAAAACAAGATCTGAATTCGGCCCTGCCATCTTACTTGTTAGAAAATAACGTCACATACTCAGAGAGAGAGAGAGAGAGAGAGAGAGATGCAGCTGCTTACGCCTATCCAATGAACCACCACTCGAAATACAAGGGAGAAATGAAATAAATACCTACACCGTCCAATACCGAAGGATCAATGATGTGAATGTTATATCTCCCAAAGCTACTATTTTGCGCGTTCAAGAGATTTTTCCCTTGTTGAGTACACAAAACCTTTTCACTTTCATGTCACAGGCAACGGGAATTGTTTCGGCATCCGTTAAAATATTTGCCAAAGCCTTTTCGTCAATTCGAAGAGTTTCGCAGGATATTGGAATCATAGTTGCGTGTTGTCGTGCAAATTACATGGCCTACATGTGTTGGGAGAGCCCTGCAAAGAAATATAACCTGTATTAGCAGCCACTTATTGGCTATAATGCCATATGTATAACAACCCTAAGAGAGGTGAACGCAGAAGGCACAATGCCCTTGGCCGATGAAAAAGGAGTAACATGTGATTCAACTCTCAAATCCCATTACAACCGGCACATTTTACTTACCTACCTTCAAGATTGGGTATAGGTACACTAGGTCCTGTATGTTAAAATATTAACTGATTTCTCCGTTAACTAAGTGATGTTTTTTTTTAAACTCGAAAAAAATCTTAAAAGTAACAAACCGACCTAAGGCCGCCTAAATTGTACCATTCTATGAGCATTTATGTAAATATCTACTGTGTGTCGTGTGCAATAAAGAGTATCTATCTAACATACTACTGAGGTGGTTTCCTTGTCACCAAGAAATCGAGGGTAATCTACAGATTTTATAGGTACAGTAATTGAGTAAATAAATAGTTTTTGCTACAGCATCTTAACGTACTTAAGCGTCTACATTCGAGAGTGTTCGACTACCAACTTCAAGCCTCGAGTGAAAAGAACTACGTGCGTCGCTCTCGAGGATTTATCGACCAGTCATCACGCAGTTCTTCAGTTCTCCGATAGGTGGCGACTAAAACCGGTAAAATAAAATAAAAAAACAACCGTCTTATAAAAAATCGCACGAAAACATTAGAAATAACTTTTTTGAAGTCAAGTAAAGGAAATGTAAAAGGAACTCAGTGCCAATTCAGACTATACGTGTAACCTATGTTACGTGTACTTCTATGCTGGCACCAAGTAATTCAAAAATAGAGCTCCTGGACCGTTGTTTTATTGCCGTAACCCAAGTGCTTTTGCAACTTACTTAGTCTTAAAAATAATAATCATAAAGTTTCCTACCTACACATTGCTCTGACCCAGAGCAATGTGTAGGTAGGAAACTTTATAATTATTATTTTTAGTTATCAGGCAGGCAATTGAGACAACTGACGAAACGTTGTCCAATATAAAAAAAAAATACAGAAAATTTACACTTCTTCAAAAAAAATTGACATTGTTTAAGCTTACTGATATTCAGCCTAATGCGTATGAACTGTCATCACGCTTTCGAGGTCTAATTCGAACCCACCGAGGCGTTAATAGATATGAGAATTATGAGATACGGCCACCTTTGAATTACGGTGCCATTATAATAACAAAATAAATACATTTCTATTGCTATTTACATAGCACAAGCTCTTTTGGGGTGGTGAAGGATCTACCTCCTAGTGGTCCACCCCGGGCAACGCCACCACACACCTTAGTTTATGTTGGCGGCTAAACAATCCTATCAGCGGTGGTAGGCACCGTTTGGTGCCGCCTGGTACCTACCACCCTCCCACCGGAGCCCGGCGCCAAGCAGCTTGCTGTGTTCCGTCGGTGAGTGGGAGTGCCAGAGCCTTGAGAGAGAGCGAGGTTGTCAGTAGTGCTGTGTAAAACCAGTCTTGGTCTCTGAGAAATACTATACCGGGAGGCTGGTTCTGGAGGGTAGCGGGATCCGAAGAACGGTGCCAGCCGTTGGCCGACCGTGAGTCAGTAGGGAAAGGCTGCCCCACCAACTCGCGAAAAATCTCTATGTGCTCCATCGTGCCAGCTAGCGACTGGAAGGGAGGACCCGGTGGCCACACTCGGGGGGGTTCGGGCGTCCCCGCAGTCTCCAGACTAGTCCCCCTTTAGGGTGGTAGAGCTTTAGAGTTCCAGTTGGAATAATGTACAGTGCCTCGACAACCAATTATTTTTACCCACCTCACTCACTTCAAAATGAATAAAGCAAAAAAGAACAAACTTAAACAACGGCTGCACGTCCTTCCTCTTAAAGTGCAGGTGTACTTTGTGAGGGAGGACTAACATCAGAGGGTTGCACACTAATCTCGATCCGGTCCACCATCACCTCGAGACCGAGAAGCCTCACTTATTCTTTCTAACGGAAACAAAGATAGCGACACCGTCGGACGTGGCGTACCTAGACTACCCTGGCTACTCACTTGAGCATAAGTTCATGAAGCAAGCAGGGGTCTGTGTGTACGTCCGCAATGACATCTGTTGTCGTCGTCTCCGTTGCTTTGAAAATAAGGGTTATTCCGTTATTTGGATTCTGGTGGATTCTGGCATGGAGAAATCTCTTTATGTCGGTGTTTACCGATCGCACAGCGGTGACCGGGAGACGACTCAGCTCTTTGATTACCTTGCAGAGACGACAGATCTAGCTCAACAACGTTACCCAACTGCGAAGCTTATTTTTCTTGGGGACTTTAATGCCCATCATAAGGAATGGTTGTTCCCATACCAGAAAACTGACCATGCCGGATTAGAGGCGCGCAAATTTGCGATATCGCTAGATCTAACCCAGCTGGTGAAAGAAGCAACGCGGGTACCAGATGTTGCCGACCGTACACCTAATTGCCTGGACCTCCTGCTGACAACAGATCCGGACAGTCACTCTGTTTCAGTCTCGGCCCCTTTGGGATTGTCTGACCACTGTCTAGTAAAATCCGTATCTCTCTCTTCTCCTCCGGATAATAGCCCAAGAGGCACGAGGAGAGTTTGGAGATATGAGTCTGCAGACTGGGACGAGATGCAACACTTTTTTGCGTCTTACCCATGGCGGGAAGTGTGCTTCTCTTCAGGTGACCCATCGCGCAGTGCTGACGCGGTTGTAGACGTTATACGACAGGGAATGGAGTATTTCATTCCATTCTCCGACATCTCCCTCGGTTTTAAAACCCGGCCCTGGTACAATGCAAAGTTTGCCCAAGCTGAGGCCATTAAACAGTCTGCATATCAAGCCTGGGTAACCGTCCGCGACCGCAAGGCTGGAGCGCGAAAGGTCCGCACGGCAAAGAGTGCCTTTAATTCTGCTGCCAAACTTGCCAAGCAGGTCCAGCGTAAGGCGCAATTTGACCATGTTGGACGCATAGGGGCTAAACTCTCGTCATACCCTCCAGGTAGCAAACAGTTCTGGTCCCTGTCCAAGGCGGTCGAATCGAATTTCTGTCGTCCTTCTTTTCCACCGATGCTTAAACCTGATGGGTCGTTAGCCCACTCAGCATTAGAGAAGGCAAATCTATTTGTCTCTCTCTTTGCTGGCAATTCGAGATTAGACTCTGGCTCAAAACAACCACCTACTGTACCTCGCTGTTATTCCTCAATGTCCGAGATCACTGTGCATATTAAAGAGGTCCGAAGAGTATTGAGCAGTCTAGATACGAACAAGGCTAGCGGGCCTGACAATGATCTTCTCAGTGACCGTCAATATGGTTTTCGCCGGAAACGGTCTACTAGTGATCTTCTGGTCTACGTCACGCACTGTTGGGGTGAAGCCGTCGAGAACCATAGCGAAGCATTAGCTATTTCGCTTGATATCTCTAAGGCCTTTGACAGGGTCTGGCACGCTAGCTTGCTCAACAAGCTTGCTACTCTCGGCATCCCTGCTGACTTCTGTAGCTGGGTTTCAGACTTCCTGAGTGAGCGGTCGATCAGAGTAGTCATAGACGGCTGCTCCTCTGACCTTTGGGCTATTAATGTCGGAGTCCCTCTGCAACTCTTTTCCTGCTGCACATTGACGACCTGCTCCAACCAGGTATCGTTGGTTACCCGGATGACAGCACGGTTACAGAGAGATACTTATCCGGCGCAGGGACCAGTGGGGACGAAATTCAACTCTTCAGGGATGCCATGGTGGAGCGAAGATACTTGACTTTAAGTCATGTCTCCCAATGGGGTGAAGACAATCTTGTCACCTTCAATACCAAAAAAACACAAGCGTGCCTATTTACCACCAAGAAAAGCCCTTTCCTCCAATCTCCAACTTTTCGGGGTGCGTCTGTTGTTGTTACCGACCATCTTGAGCTTCTGGGCATGGAATTGACAGCTAGTCTTAATTTTGGTGCCAGCATTGAGCACAAAGCTCGAACTGCGGCAAAAAAACTGGGTATCCTGAACAGATTGAAGCGATACTTTACGCCAGGACAGCTTTTGTCACTTTGTAAAGCGCAAGTCCGATCCTGCATGGAGTGTTGCAGTCACCTCTGGGATGAATCAGCTAAGTACCAACTAGCTGCACTTGACGCGGTGGAGCGCAGAGCAAGGAGGCTTATCGGTGACGAAGATCTATGCGCCAGACTCCACAGCCTGGCTCATCGCCGCAAAGTTGCCTGCTTGTCGGTCTTTTACAGGCTATATTTCGGAGAGTGTGCTCAAGAGCTTCATGAACTCATTCCACGGGCCCCGTTCTACCACCGCACTTTTAGACGGACCGCGGGATACCACCCATATCGCGTTAATATTCCAACGATACGAACTAAGCGCTTCTTTTCAACATTTATAATGCGCACAGCTAAGTTGTGGAACTCACTACCCGCTTCAGTGTTTCCAACGGATTACAACCCAAAGACCTTCAAACTCAGAGTGAACAGGTTTCTTCTGGGTGAGCTCGCTTTATCATCGACTCTGTGCCACGTCTGGCTTAGTCTAGAGTCAAGAGCAAACCCATTTCAAATAAAAAAAAACTCACGCTTAGTTTGGGGCTAGGTAATATAGTAATGGTAATAAATACGAGTAGATAGTGTGTTTGTTAAAACAATTTATATACAGTGGAAATATTATTTATACATAGTGTACACTAACACTTGGATACTTGGTTACAATATATATAAAGAGGTATAGTTTGTGAGTTATCTGTACTGTGATCGGTACGTTTTTAAGAAGGCCGATTTTGAAAATTCTTACACCAATTGTAGAGCTATACTATTCCTTGTTCCAGAGACTACTTTTAAAAATTATTTTACTACTATGTAGAGCTATACTATTTCTGAGTGTATCCATCTATCTATGAATTATGAGCCACCCTCTTCTCGGTAGAGTTTTTCCCATTCCTCTCTATTCCATGCCTGCCTCGTTGGTCTAGTGGTCAGCACACTGGGTACTATCCACGAAGTCCCGGGTTGGATTCCCAGGTCGAGCCGAAATTTGTTGGGTTTTTCTGTCTTGAAATTACTCAGACACAGCTCCGGAGTCAAGAAGTTGGTGGTGTTAACACCCCCGTGCCTCGGAAAGCACGTTAAGCCGTTGGTCCTGCGCCTGATCTCTCTACGGTCATGTCGGACAGCCGTCTCACCGAATTATGAGAGTCGGTAAAGGAACAGAGAGTGCACCTGTATATTGCGCACACATTTGTGCACTATAATATCTCCCGTGCAGTCGGCTAATCTCTGTTGGGATTGGCCACTGTAGTTGAAATTCGGCTAGGAAGACATGATTATTATTATTATTTCATGCCACCTCCTTGAAGAAGGTCATACATAGATCAAATAAAGAATTCCTTTATTTGATCCATGTATGACCTTTTTGCTCCGCCTCTTTTCTTCTGAGTGACATAGGCTTTATTTAGTAATCCTGTGTAAGCTTTTAAATGTACGTCAACATATGGTGCATTTGTCAATATACACTCGTACATGGCACAGATGAACATAGGCTTAGGGATCCACATGGTAGACTGACCACGTTTCGGTTTGACGTGTCACCAAATTCCTGTCTAATCCTATATTATGTAAGGCAGAGTAAGCTGGATCGTAAATCAAAACGTCTCACATGTCGATATACTTGGGAAGATTACCTCTATACGAGTATAATTTTGATATATGATATTGGATACCCACTTATTATTACAGAATTATTTAATTTAGAATTCAGTGCTTTACTAATTTTGCTTAATTTTGATGATTTTACATGAAATAAACGTATTGTTATGTATACTGTAAGTATATGATTTATACTTAGCTTCATGAAACTTTAATTCAGATATCACAAGTTGACATCCACATTACAACAAAGAAATACCAATTCTTCTTCTTCTTAGTGAAATCCTAGTTTTAGATAGACGGTGAACCAGAATTTGGTAGATCAGGTAATTACAGAGAAATACTAATTGAATGCAATAAAAAATACCTCCCAAATTTAAAATTTACTGCGCACTAGTGAATAATCTCCTTTAAGGTATGTACTAAGATCGCTGGAAGAGTCATTGCGTATACAGAAAAACGCCGTAGTGGTTTCTTAGAATCTATCTAGTGAGTAACGCGACTACATGATTGTGATCTAACTATTGGCAAATAGTAGTAAAGATAACCTAACGCATTTCATAGTTATATTTACCTAATAAGTACATGTGTTGACGACCTCCGTAGCCGAGTGGCTCGCACACCGGTTTTTAAGGTGTCGCCATCTCTAAGGTCCCGGGTTCGTTCCCCGGTCGAGTCAATATAGAAAATGATTTTCTATTATATTGACTTGAAAATGATTTTCTATATTGACTCGACAGAGGATTGAACCCGGGACCTCAGAGATGGCGACACTGGTCTCTGGTCTGGATGTTGTGGTACCACCGTTGTTTGCACAACACAAGTGCTTAAGCTACTTTGATCTGAGCAATGTATGTGATGTTGTCCAATATTTATATTTATTTATAAGATCGATGTCTTGCTTAGAGCTAGTTCGGGTCCACGGTCGTGTGAGATATATTAGCCTTTTGAAGCATACAACTTTAGCGACCTTATGCATTCGCTCTCTTTACACGCTCGATTTATTCCCACGTCAATTTTGTTGTCACCTGAAAGACGATTCTCATGCATTAGAACTTTTTCAGTGTGGAAACTCATATCAAAGTTGTCCGTCCTAACTAATTAATATTTTAAACTATATTTCAACAGAGAAGTTTGAGAATGCACAAAGTGTGTTACGCTGGAAAAAAAACCTATTTTAAACTTTTTTACGAATTTGATCTTTTAGATTGCATGAGAATCGTTTCCCTGAAGGCTGCCTATCCCGCACAGTCTGAAGACATTTTATTGATTCTCTTTTTTCATACTTCAGGAATTCGATTTTATCACAACCACTAACTGGTAGAAGAATCCAAACACGTGTTTCCAGTATTCTTATACAAAGTAGATTAAGCATAAAAAGTACAAAAAATGCCATAACGTCCACCTTTTATAAAAAAACTAGCTGTTGCCCGCGACTTCACCTGCGTAAACTACTATTTCTGTATCCTACAGGAACTGTGTTTTTTTTTCGGGATAAAAAGTAGCCTATATGTTATTCCAGACTATAATCTATCTCTGTGACAAATTTCATCCATATCCGTTCAGTAGTTTTTGCGTAAAGAAGTAACAAATACACACACTCAAAAACTTTCGCATTTATAATATTAATGGGATTTGGGTACCACGGCCGCACGTCATGCTACACTACCCCACTTTGACCTTGAGGCCGCCTCTAAACTCTACGTAATAAAAGCTGTTATCGTAGTACAAGAGGGTAACCTGACGTGCTGACGAACAAAAAATTAAACTCATTTGTTTTATTATCAGTAATAATCAAAACACAGGTTTTAGAAGAGCATATTTTAACGACAACTTATTAAAAATATGTACGGAATTTCCAGACACTAATAAAGAAAATAAAATAATGGCCTAACATTTTATCACGTAGTATTTACTCAAAGATTTTCACCGCATTTCATTTGGACTTATAAGAGTACTATATAACACCTGTTCTGCTTTTATTGAAAAATGGGAAGTATGAATTTTTTTATAAATTAAGCAATTTGTTTGCAAGTTTTGTTTGCAAACAAAAATCGGTCGATCAAATGAGGAAGTCTTTTAATTATAAGAAATCTGACCTAATTAAAAGGTGCCTTTTATAGCAGCAAATATCTGTTACCTAATTTTGGGTATTATTTTGAAATAATAGTAGGTAATTCAGTTCTAAACATTTAAGTATGCAAAACACCTTTTTAAGACAACAAATAAGCTATTGAAGCGCGTAGTAAAACTCCTTCCCGAACTTGTCAAGCGACAAAATACTCTGACTAAAATAAAAATAAGAAGAGCAGAGTCTCATGTGTTTTCGCACGAAGATTACCGTGGATTAAATTAATAGTAAAACGCTTAAAGAGCATCCGAAAAGCTAACTCATTAAACAGAGCTTAATAGTTTCCAATTATGAGCTAGGGTTGTCAACTATCAAGTTGTTTAGTTGTTAGGTGTCAACCTACCAACTAAACTAAAATCCATAAAGAAGGATGTAAGTGTAATGTCAGTGCGACAGGTGCGCCGTAGTTATGATAAAACAATCATAATTATCTGTCATCCGAATACTAACTACCACTTAGGGTACAGTTCACCAACACATGTTTAATTTTTAAACAGCCTTTGACATATTTTGTAGAGAATTGTGTCAAATAAACGAATATTGGTGAACTCAGGTCTGACAGTGCTTCTAGAGTGACTGATTTGTCCATTTTCGGTTACGATTTAGCTACATTAGACATAGTATCGTGGCTTCTGACAACTACCTAGCCGCATTTGGCGACAGATATTTCAATATAAACTTGGATGACAGCCCTTTTCTCCATTCTGAGAACTAAACTATCGATCTTTAAGGCAGAAACATCAATCTTCAAACTTATTGCCGTCTGAACTTTTACAGTGGACTAAAGAAGTTTGATAAAATACTTAGCTTCTGGGATGATTTTTGAACAAAAATAAGTTAAGCCCGCAAAAGTTGTATCAATTTTATGGATGAGCAATAACGTTATCTTCATTATAATAGCTCATAATTATAAAATAAGGAAAGACATTGATGGTTTGAGACGGTTGTTTGTCGACTTTATAATAAATAGGTTGTTTTAACATTTAACACGTAAGTAGAGGTATATTTAACCCCTATTGTTGACACTAATATTTTATTGTTGGTAATTATTTTTATAACTTAAGCAATTATTTTGCAAGTTTTTACGAAATCAAATTGGATTTCGCTCACAAAAATTTATTTAGTTTGTGCTCTCTGGTGTAAAGTACCTGTGAAATTTTACGCGTTTGGCGAATAAGTGCTTGGATAAACATTTATGAGTTTACATAAGTGAGCCGTTTTTCGGGGACTTTTTTTATTTTCGCTTAATAAAGGCTGCCTTAGTTCTTTTACCAAATATCTCTCTCTAGAAGCCTATTCTGATAGTTATAATTGATGAGCACTGGTGGTCAAACTACGAATATATGATCAAATATTTATTTGTATTCCAATCAGGAAATGTAAGTACAACTTATGTTGATAATGATGACCATTCACCTAAAACATTGCTCAAAACCACGCCCTGTGTTTTATTGCTGTATTGAGTGTTTAACGTAACTGATAAATTAGTTCAAAACAATATAAACTATTAATTTCACAGTGACGGCAGTTAGTACCTATGAATCGTTCAATGAATAGAACATGAAGCCTTTATGCTTACTTCGTTCATTGCATTATTAATATTTGTTAATAGAACTGATGAAACTAGTAACAATTAACAGCCGTAACATTTTATTTGAACATATCAATAAAAAAACTGCGTACAAAAAATCGACAGCACAATACAGACCTGTGGAAATCATTTGTAAAGATGGACGCACCGGAGGTAATTCGAGACGAAGGAATCAAAATTATTTAATATAAAACGTATGGACACAATACTCCTCTCTCTGTGCCTTGTATCTCATAGTTCGTTGTCACGGCCAATCCGACATGACCGGAGAGAGGTCAGGTGCAGAACCAACGGCTCACGCTTTTCGAGGCACGGGGGTGACACCTCCAATGCTCGATCTCCGGAGCTGTTTTGAGCTCAAAAACCCACAAACAAATCTCGGCCTGACCAGGGACTCAAACCCGGAAGGCATATCGACCACTAGACCAACGAATCAGTTATATTAGTAAGAAAACAAATAAGCAGGGTTTTTGTAACTCCAGATTTATTTTATTTATAAATAGGTATGTATGTGTAAGAACGCTTGCAAAAAATATATTGTGACGTACATAAACAATTATGAATTATTTTAAACATAATATTTATTTACCTATGTTTGAAAAAATATAAACAACATAACAATAAATAAATATTATAATTCATGACTATGTACAAAATAAAAAATATTAAAAAGGGTCCTTGTGGCAAGATTTCCCGGATGCTGGCAGCATTACCCCGTTGGATAGCGATGCTTCAAGGTAGCTGGCAGCTCTTGGGTCACAAGATATCAATCAGCCTCCTAAACAGGGCACATTGGAGTCAAGCCCACTGAAGACTATTCAACATGGCAGCTTACAGCTACCTACGTGCACGGAAGGAGAGTGCAGCATTATTTAATAGGTATACACATTAAACCAAGCTTAAAATATATATTTTAATATGAGCACAATAAATGCGTCAATTTAAGCATAAATTCATTCAAAACCTTAATACTTAAAATATTCAACAAGAAATATCGTCATCAAACTTGATGCACAATTTTCGAAACAAAAACTATTAACGTGGATTTTTTTTAAAACAAACGATATAAGTTATAAAGGGCATCACGAACAAAGCAACCCACGTTATGGCATTTTAAAAACTAATTTGGGAAAAATACGGTCGCGATGGACACGCACGGCACGTCACGACACAAGCTCCATTATTTAATATAATTTGCCACGCATCGCAACCCACTTTGACCCACCGTGCATTACTCATCGCGGGGGTTAAGTCAAAATACTGTACAACATAATTTAGTTGAAGTCGGTTGCACCACTGCCTAAGTAGGAATAGCGATGTAAGGTCTTTTTTTCCAAATTTCTTTCATTTATTCACTCATCCCTCTTAACTGCCAGCACAGAGGTTTAAGTGGGTATACTTCATATACCAAGGAGTCCCATTATTCCTGCCGCCATCCCCAGAGCAAGCAAACTTTTTCTTCGCAAAGTACGTATGGTCAGTTTCACGAAAACTGTGGTTTGTCAAAAGCAATCAATTTTAACTTCGTAGCGAGTTAACAACGCACATTTTAGGTTAAACGTGCATCATACACCCAAACAAAGCATGAGCTTATGCTATGGTGACTTTGCTTTTTTGACTTAAGTAGGCTGCAATATTAGTTACAAACAGTGCAGTAAAAAAGCATCGACTGGTTGCAATATGACTTACTTACATTATCTCGTGATGATAGGGTACTATGTGATAAATGTTTTTTTTTTACAATGTTATTATGTGGGATAAACGCAAAAGTTGTCAGAAAGGGCAATTAGTTTATCAATACATTTAGACTTACTGAACCTACGTTTACTGTGTCATAGGAGTAAGGAAAACTTGGTAGTTATTTATTAACACATTTGTTTAAGTAGAGCAGGATAGTCTAATCTAAACCCTAATGTTTGGGGAATGTTTAAAAAAGTTATTAGTATTTATTAATTTTGTAACTAAACATAAATGGAAAATAACTTGAGAATCACTGTTAACATTTACTATGTAAGATGTTTTTAAACATGAAGTAAAAAAATATATACTTACCTATAGTAAGTATATATTTTTTTACAAAAAGCTGTCATCAACTTCAACATACAAACAAATAAATTTAAATCTTTAGATGATTTATTAAAAATATATAATTAGAATATAAATCAATAGTTTTTTCTTGATCGAGTCAAGTTTTAAACATTATAATATGAACTTTTGATAGTGACAAACATTCTTTGACGTGTGAAATGTTTATAAAATAAAATAGAATTACGGAAATAGTCTTATTGATACAAATAATAAATATCTTATTAAAAATTGGTTGGCACGCCTTAACTGCCTTACACAGAAACGTCTCTCAAAGTTAATCTTTCATTAATTTCGAGGATTCTCTGGAGGTTACCTTGGTTGAGGCCGAGTGGAGGAAATTTCGAGTGAACATCTTTGAATAGTGTAAGTCTCATTATGTCTTTTTCTATTTCACTGACAAGAAAGTGACAGAACGAGACTTATTAAAGACTAAAATTTAAGTAATGACTCTAAGTGCGGCAGCGTCTTTTAACGGTAAACAGAATAAAAGTGGCATATATTATGGGTAAAATTCCACCTAAATAAATCAGTGACAATATGTGGGGCAACATATTCCCCAAATAAATCCTGATACTCAGGAGGCACACATGAGGCCCACTCTCACTTTAGCAGCCGGGTTACCGCCTAACTTGAATGCTATCACGATTATGATTGTAATCCTGAAGCAATTACATGTGGAATGAATAGGCTGTTACTACACTTCACGACACAAACGGGATTTAATGCAACTAATTAATACTTTTTTAAAGGCAAATTTGTATTTACCTTCCCGACGTTTCGATTCGGTTGCACGAACCATGGTCGCGGGTTGACTCACTACTAGGCTAGGCTGTTACAAGTCAGACATGTCCCATCTTCGACCGCATCGTCAGGTGAGATTGCGGTCAAATGTCTGGCTAATGGAAAAAAAATACAATTTTACATTATTTCGAAAACTATCATTGCTCTGCTGATGTTACTTTGAAAGATTTACTACTATTGCTTAACGAAAAGCTTTACCTATAAATTATAATTTCAATCAAATCACATTCATTATTTCATTTCATTGCTAATCGATTCTGTCGCCTGCTCGATCGACAAATAAAGTAGGTATATTTGCTTTGTGATACTCCACTTTCCCGCTCTGTTCTGTGTCTCTCTTGCTGCCACACTCTTTTTGATTTTGCATTACAATTGTAATGCAAACATTATTAGTAAAAAAACTACCGCTGCTCACTGCTGTGTTCGGAAATCATCGAGTTTCTAAGTAATGCTCGACGCGTTCTGCTGAATACATATTACACAGAAACGCTCGTGGTGACGGTGAGCGAGTGGCTTAAGGGGAAATTGCAAACTTGCAATAATGGCGCTGACAGTTGATATTTTATCTCCGTCTCTCCTGCATGTACTTTTGTACGAAAAACAGTACTTATATCGTAACACTACGGCATCTTACCCAGTTGTAATAAGTGTGATTTTGCAACAGAAATGTTTAGTATGTTGTGCTGCCGTTGTACCAATAGAAATCTCTGCAAAGAAATACCGACCAATATTAACTTTTATGTCCAAAACTCTGTGCTTAACACCTCTTTGTTAAGATCTCGCGCCATTTGTTTTAATGATGTTACTAATAGACAAAGTTTGGCCGAAAATAGTTTCGTTATTCGAGTTTCTAAAGGCATGGACAGTTGAACATGGTAAGGTTAAACTACAACAATGGTTGGACGTAAAAAGTTAAGTTTCAGGTCGTAAAAGTTCACGTAGAACCATGTGGGCATAAGTTTTAGAGCTTATGAATATTGTTTACTTAGTTAGATTAACGTGGTATTCCCAATACTCAAATCGAATTCAACTTAACAAGTTATATACGTCTATGTGTATCTAAATGTTTTATGTATAGGAAATGACTTTGTCTAATTTTTTAAATCATCGTATCTTTTAATAATTATCCGAAAATGATGTACCTAAATAAAGAGACAACGCCACTTTCGCACGCCATAATATTTTACTTTTCAGTTGATCGCTAAGCAGATATCGTGCGTGTGTATTTTTTTTTCTACAAATAAGTCAAATAAGCGTAAGATTTTCTAACAATTAAATGCATGGTTTTCAAAGGATTAAAGTTCAAAGGTCGATTATGTTAACACATGCTTGCTCAAAAATGATTCCCGCTCCACTCGTCTTAGATCCTTAATTTCTTCTTGCAATTTAAATATCCTTCCTCTTAAAGCTACCCACTTTTTTCCAAACTGTGAACCATCACTACTTGACTTAATTTGTGTCACTTCTACTGATCATGTTGCACGGCACGGCCAATGTCATGCCGACGCTTTTTCATACCACGACCTAATTTTCCTTTCTTATAAAATTCACCCTCCAAAACCTAAATCAAAAATTCTCCTGCAACGCAATTTTACTGGTATAAATATTGAAGCTCTAAAACACGATGCTTTTAATACTGACTGGTCAGTGATTGAAAAGGCTGAAAATGTGGATGACAAAGTCTCTCTTTTCAATACACTTGTCTTACACTTGTACGACAAGCATGCCCCTGTTCGGCCGGTCAAAATTAAACACGTCCCTGCTCCATGGCTCTCCGACGAGCTGAAATTGTTGAGAGATAGGAAGAATACCGCTAAAACGAAGTTCAAACTGGACCCGTCCGACAAAAACCGCGTAAAATATAAGACCCTTCGGAATCGCTGCAATACTTTGTGTAGAGACGCCCAAAGACGCCATATTCATGAATCTGTACAAAATGGAGATCCAGCTAAAGTCTGGAAATTTCTTAGATCCATTGGAGTTGGAAGACCTCGTAATGTTTCTACTTCGAACGATATTGATATGGATATCCTAAACAAGCATTTCTCCACATCGGCTGGTGCTGATAGTACTATCAAAAATAATACGTTACCTAAGTCAACTTTCATCTCTTCCAACTCCTAACCATCCACCTTTCAATTTTCGTCAAGTATCTGATTGTGATGTTGAGAAGAACATTAAATCCATAGCCTCTAATGCCGTCGGAACCGATTGCATTAGTCGTCGTATGATACTTCCCCTTATAGATATCCTTACCCCAATAATCTCCTATATCCTCAATCAATCCTTGTCGTCGAGTGTTTTTCCGTCCATGTGGAAAGACGCTCAAATAACCTCTCTTATTTTCAATTTTCATTAATTCTATAACTTGTAAATATAATCATCTTCCTTCCACTTATATGCAGACGATCTCCAAATATATTCACAAGGATTCCTTGAAGACCTTCCTAGTGTTGTAAGGGTGGTTAACACCGATTTAAGTCGTATTCTTGACTGGAGCAAATCCTTCGGTCTCAAGGTTAACCCTACCAAAACGCAGGTTATAATCGTGGGAGGTTCTTGGCAAATTGCTAGAATTGACTGGCCGGCCATGCAACCTATCACATTTGACGGTGTCCAAATTCCTTTTAGCGAGTCCGTTAAGAACTTGGGTATCTACATCGACTGTTCACTTTCTTGGGTAAAACAAATCGCAGAAGTAAGCCGAAAATTGTTCGCCGCATCAGCTTCTCTAAACAGACTCCGGAATTTCTTACCAATACCCACCAAAATTGCACTTGTTCAGGCTCTTTTGTTTCCAATTCTCGATTATGCAGATTGCTGCTACTTAGACCTGAA
Source organism: Pyrausta nigrata (assembly GCA_949316185.1). Taxonomy (NCBI): domain Eukaryota; kingdom Metazoa; phylum Arthropoda; class Insecta; order Lepidoptera; family Crambidae; genus Pyrausta; species Pyrausta nigrata. Next base: position 6,545,692 of record OX438943.1, read on the forward strand.
CGAAAACCTACTCAATAAGCTGGAGCGCTTACAAAATTTTTGCATACGGATAATCTTTGGTCTTCGAAAATATGATCATATTTCTGAATACCGTGCTCGACTCAAGTGGCTCCCTATTAGACTTCGGCGAAACTCCCACATTCTCTCTTTGCTGTTTACAATACTTTTTAACCCAAAATCCCCACCATATCTAAAAGAGCGTTTCCAATTTCTGCAGCCGGCACGAGGTCACGACTTGCGGGCATCCAGAAAACTCCACCTCCAAATCCCCTCTCATTCCTCTAAATGTTATTCAGATTCGTTCACTGTTCAATCTGTGCGCTTGTGGAACTCTCTACCCTTAGCTATCAGACAATCCGAGTCTCTTTTCATATTCAAAAATCGACTTAAGGAACATTTTCTTTCACTGTAAATTAATTACACTGCCGTTGGTTGAGTACTTGTCATATTGGTATAATAATACGTATATTATGTATGATTTATACTCGTATGTAGGTATATTGATATTTTTATGTATATATAGTATGTGTAGTATATTATAGTGATAGTATATAATATGTGTATGTGTGTCTGTTTCGTACCTATTATTTTATAATATGTCTTTTGCACCAATCACCCCCTTCCTGTGATTAAGTATTTCCTATACCCAAAGGTTGTCTAGAAGAGATCGCTCTTAGCGATAAGACCGCCTAATTTGTACATCTTTCTATGTAAATTGTATTGTTGTTACTTTTATGGTGTGCAATAAAGAGTTATCTATCTATCTATCTATCTATGTTACTGATCTGAGTCGATCGTAAAAATATGGCATCTGGCTGAAATGTAACCCTGTATATTGTAATGTACAAGGTTATTTCATGTTTTTGCTACACCTCTTAAAGGGCTGATTTGGTGCTTTTTGGAAACTCATCGTCTAAGGGGGTGAAAATGGCAATAGGCATGTGCGCGGACGAAGTCACAGGCAACCGCTAGTAAAATCCCTTTCTTATAATTAGCTTTCACCGACATCATAAATACGACAACTTTTACAATGGGATAAACATCAAAATTGCAAGCGTCAGCTGATCGGCACCTTTGTATGGAAAGGTGCCACCAGAATCAACCCCCAAGAGGTTTAGCATAAACAAAAAATAGCCCTGTACATATAGCCCTATAATAGTATGATAAATAAGGAGCTGTAATATAATTAAATATCATGTAGTCGTAAGTGTGAAATCAAAGTTAATTTTGTCAGAAATACAAAAGTCACACGACGAAATTAATGTTCTCTCGCACGAAGTTAGGAAAATTCCTTAGAAAATTCAGTAATTCAACGTTACGACTTAATTCTCTGTGTCATGATGATATATTTAATTCAGTCTAAAGTTTTCCTTGTTCTAAGTTCTGAAATAGGATTTACTGTTCACATCGCTCGCTGAAAATTTTAATAATTATTAGTAGTTATAATAATGAAACTGTTTCACGCGAATGTGTATTTACAGAAGTAAATCACATTTTATTAGCTAATCTATCATACATTTGTTTAACTTTTTGAGCTTTAAGTGTCAAAAATTCGTTCTAATAATACGACTGTTGTGAATGTTTATTAACTAAAACTTTTACGTTACAACAAATTTAAGGAAAATTTTCTATATTCATCTTCGAAGCATTTAAAACCACAGGTACACACACACAGACACACGCAAGTAAAAGTGGTAAATTGGCAACTATAATTGTAAGCTGTCTAGGCTTACTTACCTAAGTTATCAATAATTAAAAAACTAGCTGTAGATATTATACTTACTTACCTAAGTTATCAATAATTAAAAAACTAGCTGTAGATATTATACTTAATTACCTAAGTTATCAATGATTAAAAATAAACTTTGTTTCATAAATAAATATTTTATTCATCAAAGCTATTACACTAAATGAGTTTTAAACGTCTGTTACATCCGTGCCCATAATATCGTTTAAAAGGTTTGAAAAGGGTTCAACCGTAATCTAAAAATCGACCCGATGCTGATAAAAATTCCCCGAACCGATAAAAACTTAATCAGGCTAATGTCTATTAGCAATTAACCTTTTCATCAAAACGAAAAATGGTCTGATTCTATTGGATTAACAAAGGAATCGACTCATCAATACTCGGCGTTATTGGGTGCCTGTTTGCTTAGGACGATACCTGGCTATCTGTTTCGCCACAGAATAATATGTAGAACCTACCCATATATTTGTACAAAAAGGTAACTGCTACCTCTACACGTGACAATGCAAATTAAACTCGTCAAAGTTTCTTCGAGAAGGGTGATTAAACCTTGTACGGTCAGCATATCAGACTATATATTTTATAGTGCAAAGTCGCAGACATTTCCTTCTCGAATCGAATCTCGAATCTGGAGCTCGGTATCCGATGAAAGATATCTGTATAGATAGATAGATAGATAACTCTTTATTGCACACCATAACAGAAAATACAGTAAGTACAGCGATTTAGACAGAAAAATGTACAATGTATAGATAGTTTGACAACAAGAATGTTAGCATTTTTTTGCGCCTACAGGCAAATTGTACAATGGTCAGGTGAGATATAAATATTCCTCGAATAAAACATATCAAAACTGACTTTTGAATGTCCTCTATTATAACCTCATATGTAACACCTTTTATTGGAAGTCACTGTTGAAATAATTAAATAACGATAAATGTTTATCTGCAAATTGAAAGATTGGCACTAATTTTAAATATACAATGTGATATTTTAACAGGTTCTATTATTCTAGTTAACGAATTTACAACAACTTTTATTAACATACCAACTTCGAAATCCCAAAAAAAAATTTGAATTTCCAAGTATGTAGAGGTATGTATATTGTAAAAGTTGTAGTATTCGCTTTTAAATATTCCAGAAATGTTAGAACTTCGTAACACAAATATCTATCTATCTATAATTGTATATCTGCCGTCCTCTGCCTACCTCAATGATATGGCTCATTATTGAAAGTTTTGCCTATGTTCACTTTTCAGTCTGATTTGAATGACACACTGCGAAAACCCTTTCGCAGTGTGTCATTCAAATGTACTTAATTTCTGAGATTTATTTGATTTCGTAATTAAACATGGTTTGGTAAACAAATCGGGCAATGCCAAGAATAAACGAGTAGAGCTTGATTAGCCGGTTTCAATTCGTGTTTTACATCCACGGTTTAAGTAAATACAATACGAAATATATTCACAAATTGTACACAGAACACAACATAATATTTGACTAATAAATTAATTGAATTATCGAAATGGAGCAGCAGATATCATGTTCATGTGTCTGGGAAATGGAAATACAGTATTAATAGGTACTACAGCTACAGCAGTATTGTTCTACCTTAGATTTCAAGCAAATCAGTTGATTTGCTTTTAAGCAAAGTTATGACAAAATGTTATTTTCAGGGTTTTAGTATTTTTGTGTGTACGTTCCGATCAGCAGGCAAACCGATTGCAATACTTAGTTAAGTATAGATATATACTTTTTAATGTACAGTTATAATTACAGAAAAGCATTAAATGCCTTCAAATTTTTTTTAACACACCAATTACCTAGCCCCAAACTAAACGTGAGCTTGTGCTATGGTACAATTGCTCGTGCTCATCACAAAAACATTTGCCCCTTGCGGGATTCGAACCTGTAACCGCCTAGTTTAGAAGTCCGTGGCGCGAACCACTACACAAAGACGGTCGTCAAACAAACTGACATCTGGAATGCAATAATGAGCAAATACAATCAATCGTAATCGCAATAGCTTGAAAATAAGGCTGTAGGCCAATACTTAATATTCATGAATAATAAAGAATTATATCGATAGAATTACAAAAAAGATGGGTAGGCCTAGATTAGATGCCTTAGATGTAGGTATTCGATACAACTATCGTAAAAACACAGATTATATAATAGGTAACACTTTGCACGGAAATTAAAATCTCATCATTATCATTTTCAACCGACGACCGTCGACCGTTTTGACGTCCACATCTGACGGACTTCCCCACGGTTTCCCACCTCAAATTTTTTTTTCACCACACGTTACAGCCTGAAGTTTTACCATCAATAGTTACCAACTTGAAAATTCCAAATTATTCATAGATTCTTACAAAGTTTCGTTCGCGGATCGGTGAAGTTTGACCTAAATAGCAAATCAAAACACTGGGCATTTAACCCGTCATGTTTTTGGGACTCCATTTCCGCGGTCGAGTTTTAAAATTAAACGTTCATAAATAACAAATATTTAGTCGCCTACAGAAGGTTTTCAGCGCTCATAATTATTATCTCGTCCGTAGGGAGGCACTTGTGGGGCCTATGTTGACATCACTTTAATTAAAGGCAGTAAGAGGTTCCCTAGAGTGGCTAAAATGAGAGAAAATGTTTTTAACTTACAATATTACTAAATGGCAAGCTTATAAAGAAATATAAATAGGTAAGTAACTATTACGTTCCGAAATTCGAGTCTTGAATTTTAATATTATTTTGTAGCTCAGTACCTAAACTTTCAACAATAGTTACCAATAAATAAATCCGATATAGCGATCGCTGCTCGACATTTGTAGTAAGAATTGACTGCAGTAGCCGATCATTGCAGTGCTGCTACACTACGCCAGTGAAAAAAATTTTCGAAGTTTAATAGGTTTTAGGTAAAGAAATGCTCAAAGAATTCTTAAAAGTTCATTTTTATTTTTTGAAATTAAAATTGGGCGCTCGAGGAATTAATAAAATAAACTGCAGTTAATTCACGTTTTCTAAAAGCAGAGCTAAAACATTTCTCGTTTGCAAATAAAGGATGATAAATAACGATTCAAAGATATCATTTGCAGATTATAAACATAAATCATTACTGTCTCATAAAAGAATTTGTCCAAACAAAAATAGGGGAGAAAATCAAATCTTCGTTACATCTAAGATAAAACTGGTGCCCAGCCCTGATCGATGGGCAGAGTAATCTAGAGGAAGGTATCATTTTCAGAGAACTCAATCTTTTTCCGCCTTTAACAAATTGCTTTAGTCCTAAACCGAGTGAAATATTAACAAGTAGTTATCCCCGCGACGATGTCCGCGTAAATCATGGAAGTAAACAGGATATAGATGAATTTTGTGGAACATCGAACATTATATTTATTGGGTTTCTTTTCTATATTCGAAGTATAATTTTAGAACATGGTGCCAAATGCCTGTAACTATAGTCTTACTGCTTACTGCTTATCTAAGACCTCGTCTGCAGGGTGCAGGGGTGTGGTATATGAAAACAAGAATTTGATTGAGTGATTAGAATTTTAAATAGAATGCAAATTTCAAAATTTAAATCAACCAATCAATTTACACCTATCTCGTCTACCTCCGCACCTCTGTACCCTGTAGGCGACTACTCAAATAAGCTGTCGGACTATAGCATAGGATTTACAATCATGCCATTTAATTGAAGCCCACCACGTTTTCATTCATAAAATTCCTACATTTTATTTCTAAGTAGTTTAAGCTAACTTTACTTTAAAATTTAACAGAATCGCCTAGACGTTTTCGGGTAATTCGAGTTCGACATTATTGACATTAGTTTGACTTCTACCCTACATTTCTGAGTATGAGCGAGCTTTTTTACACATTTCAGAACTAGACTACATTTATTTATTTCGAGTAACTGTGTGTTTTCCCTCCATTTCTGTTTCTCCGTGCCTAAGTCTTTGATGTGGGTAAATGAACTTATACCTACCTAGGTGCTACGCAAACAGACGAAAGGAGGTATACAGGATGTTATGAAGAAGTGATTGGGTACCTATAGTTAGCATCGATGGTACCACCAGTCATGGCCAATGCGGACATATTGATTGTTCGGGCGTTTGGCTCCTAGACCTCTGTCTTCTCTTCATCCTCGCTCATTCCTATATAATAATAATAATAATAATAATCCTCCTAGCCGAATTTCGACTACAGTGGCCTATCACAACATAGATCAGTCATCTGCGCGGAAAATATTATAGTGCACAAGTGTGCGCGCAATACACAGGTGCACTATCTGTTCCTTCACTCTCATAATTCGGTGAGACGGCAGTCCGACATGACCGTAGAGAGATCAGGCGCAGGACCAACGGTTTAACATACTTTCCGAGGCACGGGGATGTTACCACCACCAACTTCCTGACTCTGGAGCTATGTATTAGTTATTTCAAGACAGAAAAACCGAAACATGGCCCGACCCGGGATTCGAACCCGGGATCTCGTGGAGAGTACCCAGCGTTCTAACCACTAGACCATCGAGGCAGTCAATATCTATGTGTCACAATATAAATATTCGAAATAGTAGGGTCTTATGAGTATAGCATTCTATTAAAAATACAGTTTCTAGTCTTCAAGAACACTTTACCATCCATCGTCCCGATAGAAACCTTTAAAATGGAGTACCTTCCTGTGTGAGTAGGTAGATATATGTAGCAAGTTTCTACAAATACAGAACTGACTGACCAGTCTACTAGTAAAATTTGTTTTAAAATAATGACATACTTACCTTACTACCATCAAACATACTTTTCTGTGCCCTTTGTGTCTCATACCTCCTCATAGTTGTTGAGGCCTTTGCCCAGCAATAGGATTAAGCTAACTTTACTATACTTATTACTTTACTATACTATACACGTTGAACTTTGTGACATTTGTATTGCAGTATTGGAAACTGACGTATTTAATGACAGATTATTTTGATAACTAAATAAAATTTCTCTTTCATAGTCGACAGAGCAGACGTTTATTTGTTCCAATGACCCATTCAATCGCACTTGTACCATTCACCATTGACAGCCGCCCTGTATAGCGCGTACCTTCGCATTGACATACATAAACGCGATGAATCGTATGTGGAATCCTATTGAGTGGTTTCCTTGATGATATGAAACAGCCTTTGATCGGGGTTGTGAATAGGCTTTTGGAAAATAGTTGCTTCAATAAACTGATAAATGTATCTTTAGTCTTTACATAACTTTTTCCAAGGTACAGTATATGAGTCAGTATAAGAGAACTCGTTTTATTCGTTATTTACTTTCGTCACTAATAATTTCGTTACAAATGAAGAACAAGAAATTTACGTGTGAAACGCCGCGCCGTTTCTAAGGATAGGAGAAAATACCTAATTAGTACCTAAAAATAATATACTGTGAGTTGTTTTGTTCAGACAAAGAACTCATACCACTCATCCCTTATAAGTTATATTCTAAAAAAAAAACTTTAAATAGTATTAGTTTTTTAAAAGAAAACCTCTTAACAACGTATCTGAAAATTTTCTCGACCCATGGGGACACTCGCGCCCTCGCGCGTAGCTACGAAACGCTACGCAGTAGGTAGTAAGCTACGCTCAGCTCGCAAGGATCGCAATAATAAATTTGATTTTGTAGGTTTCCCAAGAAAAATTAAGGTATTCTATTTATTACATTTTTGGTCATCAGTATCGTTTGTACAACAACCACCAATCAATGTTAGGTAACGAGGCCTACTTGGCTAATGCCCGCGAGTTTCACATTCTACTGAGCTTATTTTTTTTGGATATAAGTAAATACAATTTATTTCAGACAACAATTTTTTATATAATTTATTTAAGAAAATAAAATTTCCAATAACAACTACTAAATATACCTACATAATAAGTAATTCATATTTAGGACTTATGTTCACTAATTATTAAACAGCCGGTAAACATAGATCCGACTGTAAGGGTTGAATTCACCAACACAATCCCCGTTATTCCAAAAACTTTATACCTGGTTTAAGACAATACTAAGCTATTAGCTAGCCAATTAGAAAAGCGCTTCGCTATTAGGTTATGTCACGAGTGTGTCATTCATTCCTCTGTTGTCGGCTTTTATTTAGACCCATTTTAAACCTAATTTTTTTTGTAATAACACCGAATATGTTTTTATTTCTTAAACAACCGTGTTAAAATATTTTGCATGGGAATTGTGTCAAATAAACTGTCACTTCCCGTTTAAAAATTGGGGAACTCAGGTCTTAATCTGACAGATTCCCATACAAAATATGTCAAATGATGGTTTACCGGCTAATTACGAAGGCTACGGCCGGAGGATGCAAAAAAAATCAAAAATAAAATGAAGTTAATTTATTGAAATGAAATTACAAAGTAAATTACTAGCTAATTAGGTGACGATTGTTCGATATGAGAAGCAAAAGTGATGAAATTTGGAGCGTTGCCGTCCGATTTCGAGTGCATTGAAGAATGCTGCGTCGGCGCTTCGTGCTTGACCGTTTCCATGCGAAGATTTGGTTGCGTAATTGCCGATCGGCAATATCGGTGACACATTAATATGTAACACCTCCATCCGCAGTTCAGCAACTATTTGAGAACTTTGTTTGAGATAATTGCTGAGATGTTTCTGTGATCGACTCTTATCTCGCTGGGATTAGTAGGTCTTGCATCTGGGATGGCATAGATACCCTGTGCGGTGTCTACGTGACTCTCGATGACGTCTGTCTTCTTTCGTAGGCAATATGTTCGTAGTCGTCGACTTGCTACGACGAATATAAATTCTACGAGGCTTAGTATTACTACGTATAATGGGATCGTAGTATGGTACAGCGACTGCTCTGAAGCGTCATTCAAATTGACTGGAGATCGTAGGGATATCTTTGTGTTAATTGCATGCAGATTTTCTAGGTCCATAGTGTTTAGAGTGAAAGCTGGATTATCCTGGTGCCTCGACTCGTCATACTGAGGCATTATCATGATTTTCACGACATGTCCTTTGATATGCGCGTTTGTGTTGGCTATGGTGAACTCAGGGGTCCTGACATGGCAGTTAAGAGGGACGATAACCAGAGCCAGAGATTTATTCTCCTTGAAGGGGGTGCTAGTAAGGGACGTCTCAAATTGGTGAGGTCGTATTTCGTCTAACTTAATTTTTAAGTCGTCTACTTTGTCCCTTACTACGCGCATTTCGTTCTTAACTTGCACATATTCTTGTTCATAAATCGTAGGATCGAGATTACCTAACAGCTTGGAACAAGCAGCAGAAAACTTATCGCACATAAGTGGCAGGTCGGAAAGACGCGCTCGCATACGATTGGAGGAAAAGGTCTCAAGAACTCGGTGGGAATCATCAACCCAGTCACTAATATAACGGAGTTCACCTATAGCTTCAGAGTATTCAGCTGTATCCGTGTAAAATACGGCCCTTACGGTCTCGTTGCCGGTTTCGGTATCCGACATTTTATTTACTTTAAATCGCAAGAAACAAGGTAGGTAAATTAAACTCACAAAAGCTTCCAATAGGATGCGTAAAGGAACAAATAGTAAGGGACGGCACAGATGCACGTAACGTAACAAACGTAACTCGTAAACAACTCGCACGCGGTCACGCGGTAATGGCGTGATCAATAGGGAAACAAAGCGCTCGCGCACCTCACTTGCACTCAAAGGGTAGGTAATTAACGCGCTAATCGATTTCATCGACACTTATGTAAAAGGGGTTGTACTCGAATGTTATTAAGGAATTTACTGTAAATAGGTTAGGTATATGACGAGACGTTTTGTTCAAATTACAAAGGAAAGTAGCAAATAAATAACTCTCAATTAAACAAATTACGTTACTAATAAGGGGTCCTAATAAAAAACTACGCTCTGCTACCAAAATGTTTGAGAGTTTAGGCAGTGGATTACACGTGGAGGGCGACAATGATAGGTGGAAAATTAGTCAGCTCTGAGCACTTATAGCTAGGTACTTGCCGGTCAGGGTTCAGGTATCACTTCACAGGCCACAATCACTCGAAATGTCTGTAAGGAGCTTCACAGGATACACACGCGGCGAAAGCACTCTGGTCAGTCTAGTACATGTGTCATAGGGAACGTCTCGATGTCGACTCGATCTTCGGGGTTCTCACGGTACGTTTTAAACAAATAAAAATAAGGCAGATATGCGTGTGAGTGTGCGCGGCGTAGTATCAATAGGGTACACAAACAAATCAAAATATTGTAGTAAACACGTTACTTTGGAGTCTATAATCAGGCGGAGGTGCCGCAAACATTTGCTGGGTTCGAGTGGGGCCGGTTTGAAAAGACTGTTGAGGCTTCCAGGTATGCATAGGCCTCTGGGGTTGTGCAGGGAATTGCCTTGACGAGCCAGTTATGGCGGGCATGTTAAAGGGCCGTGACGGGCCGGGCATGTTAAATAGTCTTGTAGGCGCAAAATGAAATGGCCTAGGGGGTAACGCGACGGGGGCCGGTGCGTTATAAGAAAGTCTAGGTTGGTTAAATGAAGACGTGGATTGGAACTTCTTGTCAGGAAGGTTGTCATTTCTTTGCTGTAGGTACAAGGTATTCATCTCTTCATGCACAAACTCTAATGCTTTTTCAATCGTATCCGGTCGCATGCACCGAATTCGGGAGCCTAACGGGTCGCGTAGACCGCGTAAGTATGATTGAAGTGTTAACTTTTTATACAACGCGCGCTCTGCTTCAATAGTACTCGGTACGGTTTCATGCAAACTAATATACGTCATAATAATGCTAAACAGATTTTGACACTGTTCATAAAATTCCTGAGGGGTTCCTGAACCCTGTGTAAGAAGAGACAAATCGTTGTATAATGAGGTCTCATCGCGGTGGTCGGCAAAATTATTAATTAATATTTTACGAATATCATTCTAGTTCTCCGGGATGCCGTTAGAGTTTATTGTGGCAGATGCAGGCCCGGTGACCTTATTTAAAATACCATTAATCAATGAAAGATTACTTAATTGATATGCGTCTCCTTCCTTAATAAACTGTTTAACAAGTTGGTCCCACAAATTCACAAATCGAGTAAAGACATTTGGGTTCCCGTTAAATTCGGGAACGAGCCGGAGGGCTTTATAAATCTGATCTATGCGTTCGTCCGACATACTGCTAGGCTGAAGATCAAGCTCCTCGTCTATAATATCTAAATTACGATTTGAATCTAACACTAAATCTACTATCTATAACTAACCTAGGGGACCGCGATTGCCTTGGATGGAAAATCTTGGTAAATAATAGGAACACAAAATAAAGGAAAGCAACTCTAAGAGATCTAGGTACTCACATACGCATTTTTGATTTCTCTGCTGTATCGATGTCTGGATACCCCTCTGGACTGCAGCTCTTGTAGGTTCTGGATAGCCGCTCGCCGTGATCGATTCACTGACTCTACTTTACGACTATCCTACCGACTGCGCCAATTACGAAGGCTACGGCCGGAGGATGCAAAAAAAATCAAAAATAAAATGAAGTTAATTTATTGAAATGAAATTACAAAGTAAATTACTAGCTAATTAGGTGACGATTTATCGATATGAGAAGCAAAAGTGACGAAATTTGGAGCGTTGCCGTCCGATTTCGAGTGCATTGAAGAATGCTGCGTCGGCGCTTCGTGCTTGACCGTTTCCATGCGAAAATTTAGTTGCGTAATTGCCGATCGGCAATATCGATGGCCCATTAATATGTAACACCTCCATCCGCAGTTTAGCAACTATTTGAGAACTTTGTTTGAGATAGTTGCTGAGATGTTTCTGTGATCGACTCTTATCTCGCTGGGATTAGTAGGTCTTGCATCTGGGATGGCATAGATACCCTGTGCAGTGTCTACGTGACTCTCGATGACGTCTGTCTTCTTTCGTAGGCAATATGTTCGTAGTCGTCAACTTGCTACGTTACGTTCGTTATATACTATTAATATGTAACAGGCTAATTAAAAATTAAACATGTTTATGTGAATTCCCAGCTTAGTCCTTTCAGACTCAATAGGCAATCAATAGGTGTTTATGATAAGTACTTGGGGTGTTTTAACACTTTCATAGCAACATTGAAACCCGTAAGGGGTTAAATCTTGGACGAACATTCATGGGTGAAATAATATTGTATGAAAGACAAGCCGCAAACAGTAAGTTGCGTGTGCTTGTGTGTATAAATCTGTGTGTTTTTTAAAGGACTTGTCCTGTTTTTGTATGGAGGCTGGTTTTTTATTCCAAGATATCACCAACCACCAATAAACCTATATTTATCTTTAAGCTACAAAAATATGAAACACGTAACCATATAAATCAGAATTTTAAACGCCTCCATTTTTGAGAAAAAATATGTTTTGTAACTGGCATCATCCATTGATCACTTACTTGTATTTCCTGGCTGTATGGCTATGTACCATGGCCTTTCCACTGGTGGATAACTACTACTAGGTACTACCACAGATTATATAATAGGTACTACTGTCAATGGAATGTCAATTTTGCTGTAATTTTTTTTTCATGCGTTAATTGATATAGGCAAAGGTGCGGTTTATGTGCAGACAAAGAGAAAAATTAATTTCAATTTTTCTCTAAATCGGAGGCCTTAAAAATATATTGATTATGCAGAAAGGCTAGTTTTTGTGAACTCTTTCGTATAATATTTAGTTTATTCTGGTTAGAAATATTGGCGAATAAAAAACCATTAATGGACAAGTCCTTTAAGGTTATGAAAAATTACAGTTAGATGTTCATATTATGCGCAGTAAAAAGATACACCAAAACTGTAGCGTACAAAATATTAGAAAGAGCAGTAAAGCTGCACTTTAAAACTTATAATCCATTGATAAAGGGGTTTTCTTTAAAAACGGTCTGGTAGTTCTAACTTTTGATAATAATATGTTATCTAGGATGGTTAGTAAGTGTTTAATACGCAAAATTTTAATTTTATCCAAGATATTTTAATTTTATTTTTTTCTTGTGCAGAGGGGGAGGAAATGTGCATTTTTCATTTTTAACACACACTAAATAGGATGGTTATAGAGACAACGTATCAAAAATTCAAATCTACCGGACCGTTTGTAAGGTAACTCTCCTCTGTTAGTCTCTTATTACTAAGCTTTTAAGTGATGCACATATACTTAGGCGCGAGCAACAAGTTTCAAAAGAGTGTTGGTACTTATCAAAATTCATACTCGGGCAGTTCTCCCAACTGTAACTTATCCTTAAACATTTCCATTCCACTTAAGATTATGTGCTCATGATCGCGGAGTGACCCGGGTCCCATCTGCGGCAATCTTGTAAAACAAACACCCTGGAAGATTAAGGTGGCCACACACCGTTTGTCATGGGTGTTTGCCGCGTCAGCACGGCTAGGCGTATTGTTAAAATATTTACGCGCACCGGCGAGTAGTGTTGCATAGTTTAGTAGTAACTATCGATTACTTAAAAAATACAGAAAAAACATCGATAGAATTTTATAGAACAGTATTTTCATGTCCTCTGAGTAACTGATTAAGTATAAGCGCATTAATAGCAATATATCTACCGCCTTTATATTGTAGTACACGATCGAATTAAAGTCGAGTATCCGTACTGGATACTATTGATTGAGTCTTATTACTATTGATATATCGAATGATCGTAGTATTACAACTCAATAGTCTCTCTTTAACCACGGACGCTGTAAAGTGTTCGGAACGTCAGGTTTTAAATAAAATGTAAATAAATCGCAAAGTAATCCGTAAAATTGTATTTTAATGAGATTGATAGTATTGCTTTAAAAATACTTCTTCATAAGCCATCTTCAGCCGAAATCTGGTGATCGTACTAGCGATAAGTAATAAGGAATTTTCGTAGTTTCCAAAATCAGTACTTTAAAATCCGCTATATGGCGTTGACCCATCTAAGTCAGGTAGATTTTTATTAAAGAAAAAGGCTTGTTTTAGCGTTTAACATGTTATATTGTTAATGTTTAGCATGTTTTCGATTCACGAGTACTAAGAGGTCGTATTTTAACAATTTTATGATCAAGGCGTTTTTTCTATAAATTTTTATTTTTACTGCAATTTGAAACATGCTTATTTTTAGCGTAAGTGCTTCCACTTCATGTCTGTACACATAACATTAGAATGATTTGTTTTTGTTTTATACTCAATGATTTCGACGCAATATTTGTCTAACTTAGATAAGTAGCGCCATCTATCAACATACAATAAAACTAAAATTTTGAGTTGTCGGAAAATCCCTCATTGGCACTTTTACACCGCGTGGTTCTGAATAGCGATTGGTCTCCTAAATCAATTTATTTTAAATTTCAATAGGTATAGCTTTTAAACTAACCTCAGAGAAGCAATGAACGCTTTGAAATTGATGAAAAAATTACAATTCATATGTAATCAAAATCGCGACAACATTCAAGTTAGGCGGTAGAACTGCTGGTACTCTTTAAAAAAAACAATTACCATCGATAAATCTCTCGATACTTTTGACATGACGTCATCTATCAATAGACTGACGATAGTTTAGCGATATCGGTGCGTAGGCAACGCTAGCGAACGGCACGGTTTGCTTAGGATGAATAGTTTCTACGTCAGCCGATTCGTGGATGCCCATTCACAAACATGATTTCCGAAACACGTTTGCGGTATAACGTTTTGTCAAAAGTGTTATTATTATCAACTCGGAAGGCAACCCTTGTTGGGTTACGGAACAAACAAAACATAAACACTTCCTTACAAAGACTGCATTCGGTCGGGCAAAGATTTTGTAAAGTAAATACAGAGCGAAATAGGTTTTTAAGCGAATTGTTTTTTAAATGGAAACTCAAGTTCTTCCTCTTAAAGTGTTTGCCCAGAGAAATAAACACAAATGACATACAGGGTGTAACAAAAACAATTGTATTCGTTTCAGGGGGTGATTCTGCTGCTGTAATACAAAAACTTTTATTATGGGACTAACATAGAAATCACCAATTTAATTTGCTACCGAACCACATTCAAAGATTGTCATTTAATATTTTTAAAATAATTGTTTTTAAAGTGCTGGTTGAGAACTGTTTCTATGACATAGATGAGTTCACAAAATTCTGTCGTGATGGCCATCTTAAACGAATTGTTATAACCTAATACCTGACATGTTATAATATTTCTGTTTATTTTTGACAACTTGACATCATACCTGTTATTTTATGACATTTACGTTATTATTTACCCTTACAAGCTACGTACCTACCTAATTATGTATTTGCATGCTATAAGTTGTAATAACGATTCCATTGAGTGACAGACGTCGAATCGCAGTGTGTGGTAAAACCAATGCTGGTTTATAATCACACTGGTATTAATGTACCTAGATTAAGTCTTTTTCTGTATGATTTTTAATAAATAAAAAAAATATATATTTTTATTTAATTGATTATCAAAATTTAAAACACCTACCAATCTCAATGCTGGACATAAATATTTTCGTTACTGTATTGTTGCTTATTAGTTAATATTACATGACGACAAAATGTTTGCCTATCGTTACATCGATGAAACATGATTGTTCACTTTTACTAATATTAAGACCTGATATACTTACCATGTTTTAATGCAATTTAATAATCATTCATTCATTCATTAAAAAAATTGATCAGCTGATCACTACTTCAGGGGTTTTGTTTGTAAATTATCACTAAGTTTAAATATTTTCCATTTGATGAATACAAGCAGCCTCAAATACAAAATTAGCGAAACCAACATCTTTTTAGGGTTCCGTAGTCCGACAAGGAACCCTTATAAGATCGTTCAGTCCGTCCGTTCCGTCCGTCCTAGTCTGTCACAGTAGAATATCTTCTACGTTTATGGACTGATTTGCATGTAACTGGTTCGAGGATACTTCACATTAAGATCTCATTTTTAAAATTACAAAAAATTAAAATTACCCCTTTTTAAGGGTACCTCCCCTTACATGTAAAGGGGCGTTTATACTAGCTAGCTAGACCACTGCTGATCAGCCATGTTACCGGCTTTATTCAAAACTATTTTTTATTAAATCTCGTGGTCACATATAGTAACAGTTGTTGTATTAGAGCAGCAGAATGACCCCCTAAGAACACAGTTCATAGAGTACATACAAATACCTGAAAACATAAAGTTGACTAGAAATATAGTACATGTATTTAAATTAGATTGTAAGTCCGATATACATGCTAATCCATACTATCCATACTAATCCATACTATCCATACTAATATTATAAATGCGAAAGTGTGTCTGTCTGTCTGTCTGTTACCTCTTGACGCTTAAACCACTGAACGGATTGAGATGAAATTTGGTGTGAAGACAGTTCGAGACCCTGGAAAGGACATAGGCTACATTTAGTCGCGATATAAAAACATTAATGGGGTGAAATGGGGGATGAAAGTTTATATGGAAAATTCATATTCAATCCATTGCGGGCAAAGTCGCGGGGAACCATTAGTTGTATATATAAGTTTAATTATCGGACTAAAAACCCGTCTCGCAGAAACGTACCCAAAAGGCTGGCCACAACTCTTTGACTGGCCGACTAGACTAGATTTTATGGATCAATAAATGTCCTAACTATACGTTTAGACAAATCAAGATACACTTTCTGGGCTCTTGGTTACCACAATCCCAGAGTTTCTACCCCAAACGGAGCAGTTATTTACGCCTCACCGAGGTTTTCATATTTGCGCTGCTTTAGTAGTTCTTCAGAAGCAGCTACAGCCAGGTCGGAGGAAAATGAGAGAGCCAAACCGCTTCTATCTAAAAATTTACTTCAAAAGTTTACCTTTAGGTCGAATTATATCGTATCGTATATATTTATCTACTATTCTAAGCAGGTATTTGACCGAGTCACACTCATCACACAAAATTGCTTTTAATACCTTCTTCATGCTTTTGCATTCTCGTGTGTAATATGATGTACATTTATTAATAAATTATTTTTCTTTCTGTCTTTCAAAACATAGGACTAAAACAAGTATACATAATTATTGAAAAAACAAAACACCCGACTGCAATAAATATTATATTTTTGAAATGGTCTTTTTACTGGCTTTCATTTGATACCCATATTGCTATGGTAAGGAAAAAATCAGTTCCCCCTCCCCCCTTTATTTCCATTTGCGGGCGCCATTTTTTAAATGTATATAGCCTATGTCACACTCACAATTTTGATAAGTTCAACGACACCTCATTTGTCAAAAACTGTCCAGCTGTTTGGGCTGTAGGGCGTGCCAAACAATTATACAAACATACATACATACATACATACTCTCGAAAAACATAACTCTCCTTCCGCAGTCAGGTAACAAACTAATTCGTTGAAGTAACATTAAAGAAAGCAATCGTGAAAAGCGCACTAAGACAAAACGCTCAAGTCAAGCATAATCCTTTAAGATGGAACTGTTCAAATGTTATGGCAGCAAACAAAGGAATCTCGGCCATTCTGAATATTGATTCGGTAACAGCAGCTGCAGTCTCATTGCACATATAATCACGTATTATGCACGTTAACGTACCGACAATACGTTTTCAGAGAGTCTTGGGTATTATTCTACAGTCTTCGTTAACTTTAGTCAACAGTATAATAAAACCATAATAATAAAATAAAAAACGGTAATTTAAAAAACTGTAAAACCCAACTGCGTTTCTGTGTAATTGAATTGAAAATTAAAAAAAACCCTAAAACAAGAAAGAGGTCATACCCGGGTTAAATTGGTACCCATATTAAAAATTGTATAGCAGTCAGGACCCATTCTAGAAATGAAGGCTTAGTGAATTTAGAGCACATACCTACCTCTATATTACATTGCAGATTACTCCAATCTACTGATGAGACGGCTGACTTTTTAACATGGGTCCCGACTGCTACAATTTTTAATATGGGTACCAATTTAACCCGGATACCCCTCTTCCTTCTTGTAGGGTTTTTTAATTTCCAATTACACAGAAACGCAGTCAGGTTTTTTAGTTTTTTAAATTACCGTTTTTTATTTTATTATTTTTGGTTTTATTATTCAAAACAAAACACCAGACTGCAAACATTATTATAATTTTGAAATGGCATCTATACTGGCTTTCATTTGATACCCATATTGCTATGCTAAGGAAACAATCAATCCCCCCTCTCCTCTTTATTTCCATTTGCAGGCCCCATTTTAAAAATGTATATAGCCTATGTCATTTTCACAATTTTGACAAATTCAACGACACCTCATATGTCAAAAACTGTCAAGCCGTTTGGGCTGTAGGGCGTGCAAAACAATTATACATACATACATACATACTCTCGAAAAACATAACCCTCCTTCCGCAGTCGGGTAAAAAAGAGGTAGACGCGTGCTAATAACCCATATCTACCTTTTTTTAAATTCACTATCATTAATGACTGCCTTATGGCAGTACAATTACAATTATCTGTAGCCACAGACCTGTCTAATTTGAAAGCTATCGCGATTACGGATTCAGTTACAACAGAATGACCTGATGATTTTCTTCATAGTCGTATACCTCATGACTGAGAGTCGTAATCATTATGTGGAATGAAACACAACGACTTTCTTGGCAATTTCATAATGGAGTGGTTTGCAATTTCCTTCTCCATTTCACACACTAGCCAACTAGTGTGCAGGTTTCCTCACCATGTTTTTCTTCACCGTTAGGCAGTTACCTCAGTAAGTTAACTCAGTGGCATAGGCGGGTATTGAATTTACGACCTCACGGATGAGAAGTGAAGGTTTCTCCGTTTGGCTATCGCGCCAATCGAGTTAGGTAGTAGGCCTGTTAGGTACTTATTACATAGCTTTTTAAATCAAAAAAGTAAGTCACAAGACATTTACCGCTTAGAACTAAAGTGTAAAGAACAAAAACATTAGGGCGCAGAATAAATACTAGTACTACGATTAGGGTCACTTTAAGGAACCACACACATAGGTACCATATTCCATGTACGTTCCTATTTTAATAGGTATTTTTTTCTTAAGGTCAATAATTTCAGCATATACAGATATAAACATTTATCATAAAAAAGAAGGACGCTACTTTTTCGTACGTTTACCTCCACAACATATTTTCCCTGGAGTATTTCCACCATAGAAACTCGCGAACTACTTTCCCGCAGAAATCCATTCGCACGTCTTTTGTCGTAACTTCGGCGCGATTTGGCAAACAAAACACACCTCAAACACATTGGGAGTTGTGAACACACAACATTTTATTGGACCGATTCGCTCTATAAGGGCGGTTTTAGATTAGCGTACCTTTGGCGAGTAACGCTCGATAAAGTAACGCAAACAATTCACATCTGAGGTCCGATACTGTAAGACCGAATAATTATATTATGTACGTATGTTTATGTACATATAATTATTTGTGTGTTGTATCTCTATTGTTGTGTGTCTACATAAATCATCCGTAACTTTTTACTTAAAAAAAGTTATGTAGACCTTTTGTTTAAAACCTAAATTAAACATATAAAATTTAAACTAAATATATAAGTACAAAATAATATTTTAATTACCTTACTGTTCTTCGAAATTATACAAGAAACCTATTTCCAATTTAATTTATTATCTGTTATTTTTTGGAGTCGGTGCCAACCAAACTAGATATTCTATCTACTCTAAGCAGCCAAGAGATGGTTTTATCCGGTCCTTACTTGCAAAAAAACATTATAATTAGAATTTCTGGCACCGACTCCATAAAATAACAGATAATAAATTGGAAATAGGTTTCTTGTATAATTTCGAAGAACAGTTAGGTAATTTAAATATTATTTTGTACATTTTAGTTTTAATTAACACTGTAGTCAGTATTGAAGTCGGTTTTGTTTCTTTAAAAAAATAAATTTATTTTTCTATTTTTAGTTGAAATTTAGTATAAGGTGCAACTTGAGTAGTCTTACTAAACGCGCTGTTCAAATGCGACAGCGTCATTTGAAAGGAAGTAGTAACGAGAAGGAAGACCGTTTAAAAAAAAACAGGGAAAGATTTGCCAATAGCATTTTAAATTTAGTTTGTTGTATATCGTATCATCGGATTCCCTATACAAATGATTTTGGGGATAATAACTGTTTCTATGTCCTTTCTCGGTACTCAAACTATCAAATCCATCGTTTCAGCGGTAAGAGTTAATTGATTTCTTGCAGTAATTATATATTTCGGGCGGGAGGGGTTAGGAGGCGGGGGGGAGGGGGGGAAGAGGAGGGAGCTGCGCCTGTGACTTTGTTTTGTTAGCATCTTATACAGTACCGGACAAAACATCTGGTGTTTTAATTACTAAACTCCTAATTTTTAAGGAGTTCCACTATCAGCTCAGCTCCACATAATGACTATCAGACGTAACAACATGTCAACATTAAGATACTAGTACAAAAACACTATATGTGCCTTCAAAATTTGAGGGTTTCCCTTGATTACACCAAGATCCCATCATCAGATCTCGACTGGGCCAAAATGGGACCAACTAGAAGGTATAGCCTCTAGGTGAACATTTTTTTTTTCAAATCGGTCCACAACTGACAGAGATATGCGGTAACATAGCCACAAAAAAATAAAAAACATACAGTCGAATTGATAACCTCCTCCTTTTTTGAAGTCGGTTAAAAATAGAATTGCATGGCGGAATCTTTTAAAACCTGACAGAACACACTCTGACCTTTATTTAAAAAAAAACACTATGGTTTCAGTGGAGAATGACACGCTTATGATTACAAACAACCTTTTAAGCTCACCATGGGGCTGTTTATACTCGTATCAAATAATCAGGGCTTTAAGAAGAGTTCACGTAGAAAATACCAAATAGATAGTATAATAATTTATTTTTCACTACTTTTATGATCCGACGAACTGCCTATTGCCTCAGGACAAATGACAATCATTTTATATTATTTTCCTCGCGGTGTTTTATTTTCTCCATAAAAACCTTTCATAATCTAGAAGCAACGAGTAATTGAAAAAAGAAATATTGCCGAATCGGTCAAGCTGTTCTCAACGGGTATGTTTTATTTTTTCATACAAAACAAGTTAGGACGCTAGTTTAAAAGCGCCCTAATGGGATCCAACTCGCACGGAATCCGAAGGATCAAGGAGATTGTGACGATTAATCGAGATTAGATACACGGATTTATTCCGCCAGCTTTCGTGGTTTAGTTTTTGATAGTAAATGACGTATTAGGCTGTTACTTTTTCTTTGGTATTTCGTTAAATTAACTTCTTGTTGAATCTTATTCTTATTCTCACTGAAATTTGGACTCATTAATTTTTTTATAGATTTCCTATTTAATAATTTTGTATATATTTTTTTCCTTTAAAGATTCCTTTCACACTTTCTAGATGCTTCTAATTTCTAATTTTATTTAAATGTTGACGTGGAAAGTTTTGTTTATTTATGTTTAGACTAGTGGTTTCCCGCGACTTCGCCCGCAAGGGTTGTATTTTCCATATAAACAATCATCCCCATTTCATCCCCTTAACCTTTTTATATCACAACAAATTGTAGCCTATGTCCTTTCCAGGGTCTCGAACTGTCTCCGTATCAAATTTCATCTCAATCGGTTCAGTGGTTTAATCGTCAAGAGCTAACAGACAGACGGACAGACACATTTTCGCATTTATAATATTAGTATGGATTTGTCATGGATAATGGTAATAATTAGTATAATTATATAATTACATTTAATGGCCTTGTTCCATCTGCACTAGTGTGACCTAAATCAGGGCTAAGTGCGGACATTACTCACATCCAACAAGAGAAGTTGAACTGCGCTCGCTGACGATGTGTTTAAAACTTCTCACATTTACATTACGCCATGGCGCACCTCCAGGGTACTCGTATGTGTACGAGTTTTAGCTGTTAGATGGGCAGTTAGTATCATTTGGACGGCAACAGATTGTAATGACACTGCGGAACCGTGACACCCTATTGGTTGTGATTCCGCGATCTTTACTTAGCGAAACAGGGGCCGTAGATAAGACGCAATCGATTCTAAAGCAAAGTTCGCTATCGCTATCAAAATGTATGAAACTGAAACACGTTATCGAAACATCACGTGCATTTTGCATACATATTTTGACATTTAGTTGGCAAACGAAGTTCGCTATAGAAAGATTGCAATCTTTCTACAACGAACTTTGAAAGCCAATAAGGTTCAAGGTTTAATCATTTTTTTCGTTTATTTACAATTAAGTGCATTTTTATGAGAGATTTAGACTGTGTAGATTTCGAAATTAATAATCATTTCATCTTTCAAAAGTTGTTCATATAAAATCGGATGACCAAGGCCAGCTCGAAAACTATGTCCAGCCCAAAAGAAAGAATCTAAACAATAACCGCTTCTGAAATCGGAATAATCTGAATCTTTTTACCATTTTCAAAAATAATACTAGTAAAAAAAACTTACTACTATTAAATATGTATGAAAAAGTTAAATGGATAATTTCGTCAAAACAGAATGTCAAGATTGTTTACAAATGTTTGCCAAGCTAAGAAAAACGGACTTCAGCAACAATATTGGTCCACGTTTTCTCTTTTGAAATAACACGCAATAAAATATTATTAATTTTATTCCAGCCTTGGACTCGAAACAGTCAGTTTCTTCGTTTCAACAGATAAGCGTTTCTGGTTCACTGAGCTAGCGATGCAAAGACGGTAGGGTCAAACTGGCTTCAAATTGGCAAGCGGCCAAATCTTCGGTAGCTGCGTTCGAAATTTTACTGAGATGCTAAAAACTCACTACGTTCTTTATACGCAAATCTGAATAGCTCGTAGATTTTCGTCATATTTGTCAAGGTTTGCTTTGTAGGCCGCAGCCGCACCAGACGTGGCACGCTTGAAAGTCAGCTTAGTTTAAAGCTGGATCAACAGGAATCAACTATTTTTACTAGGGCCACCATTCATCAAGCAAATACCTGACGTTGTCAATTAAATACTAGGCAGTTGCCTAGTCTAGAGACCTTATTCCGGACGACGATGTTCGTATTTTCGACTGTAGCCGTCCCTCTCACTCATATCAGCGTGAATGGGCGTGTTGGATATAGTCCGGTTGCCTAACTGAGTTCTCGTCTGCGGGGTACAGGTTTGATTGTATGGGATGGGTAATTTGAATTTTTTTAAAGAATGCGTATTTCGAATTTCAGAAGCGTTTGCGGTCGCACCGTTTATGATCAGACATTATCCCCTTTCTCGTCTATCCCCGCATCCCTGTACCTCACAGGCGAGGACTCAGTCACATAATCATCCTAATGCCTCAGTGCTAGGCATGTCATAACGGAGTGGCCATTTGTCACCATTTGCACAGGTGTAGTGTGTTGGTTCACAATAATTTTAATCTAGGCTCCAAGCTAATCTCTTTCCGCTTAGCGTGCCGCCTCTTGTGAGGCCGCAGCCTTATTTTACTGTAGTGGATCCACATTTTTCAAAACCTCTAGATATCTTTTTTTTTTAAATAATGGTTGTAGAAGAAAAGGAAGTTCCACTTAATAATAGCGCAAAATGTGCACAAAACTCCATCATCCAACTGCGTCGCTCTCCATAAATGCATTATTTATGAGTCGTAAAGTATCTAAATGTCCTACACCAGCTGTTTGTCGTAAAGTTTTATGTCTAAATGTAACAAAAAACGGTCCGAGATACAAAATGGCTAAGATAACTAAAACTAATGTGAATACTGAATTTTAGTAATTGCGTAAGAGTCTGCTTGTTTCTTTAACTTGTATTATTATATCTTATTAATAAAAGCGCCCTACCATCTCGCCGCATTAACATCTTTCACTTCCTGTTCCTTTGCGCTTTGAAGTTTACCAAGCATCTGCAGATTTACGAAATATCTGCTTTTTAATCAGTTTCCTTCTATACCTAAATAAAAAGTTTGTCCAAACCTTAATGCACATTTACTAAGCCAAGTTCACCAACACATGTTTAATTTTTAACCGACTTCAAAAAAGGAGGAGGTTATCAATTCAAATGTATGTTTTTTTTTGTGGCTATGTTACCGCATATCTCAGTCAGTTGTGGACCGATTAGAAAAAAAAATGTGTTTTTAATCAGCCGGTTTAGAATTATTTGACATATCTTGTATTGAAATACTGTCAAATTAAGCGTTTATCGATGTTTACGGTCTGTTTTGAAATTAGTGAACACGGGTCTTATAAATAATTTAGAGTGAAGTTTACCAACACATGCTTAATTTTTAATCAGCCGGTTCAGCAATATGTGACATGTTTTGTATAGAAATTCTGTCAAGTTAACCGTCGATCGGTGTTTACCGGGAGTTTAGAAATTGGTGAATCGAGTTCACCAATTTCTAAACATCCGTGTCTTACGAACACAACCATGGATTATAATTGGTCCGAAATAAATAAATGATTATTATTTAATCAGCATTGTAGATGATTATTGCTTGGGCATTTTTATGAATACTTTATTTTTCACTGTAAGCAGGCCTTACGTTTTATTCTTTACTGCGTCCGCCCCTCGATATTATTGCGTCATTATGTTTTAAGCGAACTCCCTCGAGTTTTCGACGTAGGAACACATTACCGTTACGGGCCAAAGTGGGCTTATTCGCAATTCTTTTTACATGAAATGTGTATGTTAAGAAAATTCTACGCATTTATTATTGTAGTTATCTCTTCTCTGTCTTGGAGCTACATCTACATTTAGTTATCTCTTGGAGCTACGTCTAAATATTCCTGTTATTGTATCTTGTACCACTAATACGCACCAAACATGTTAAATCTACGGTCCTCTTGCGAACGGTCAGAGAGCGGAATTCGTTGCCATTTGATGCCAAATCGAATTCGAGCGCTGACGTCAGTGTACCGAGTATTATCCCTAACAGTCCAACAGCTGTTTGTTTGAATGCCGCGGTAGCATGTAAATCAAATGTTGTGCAGAACGGCCGTGTTAAGGACTGTTCACGGGTGCCGGTAGGTACAAATGAGTGGCAAATTGTCCAATCTAAAACTGCAAAAAGGTATAAACTCATCGGTCAGAAAGGGCGAGCGTCTACGGCACCCGATGTGAGGTTTAAAGCCGCGGATGTTAAAATACCGTTGTTAATATCTAACGTGAGTAAAGAGGCTAGTGAACAGGATATTATTGATTATATAATGGACAAGACAAGTGAAACAGTGTCATTAAAAATGATAAAAATAAAGTCGACGCGTAAATACAATGCATACAAGTTGTTTGTGTCGAAATCTAAACTAAACTTATTTTTAAATGACGAGTTATGGCCAGATGGCATCACTTTTAGGCGATTTATGCATTTTAGGTACGCACCTTAACTAGTGGGGGAAAATGTTTAATGTTAATATGACTAATATGTGTAATGAAAATGTAAACAATCACTGTCGATTTTATAGTTACAACTGTAAAAACTTTAAAACATCAATTAATGATGTGCGGTATTTATGTAAAACTGCTAATATAGTGTGTCTACAGGAGACTTGGCTGCTTAGTCATGACATCCCACTCTTAGGGACTGTTTCGGATGAATTTGAGTACACCGGTAAGTCTGCTGTAGATACTTCCGCTGGTATTTTGAGGGGAAGGCCGTATGGCCATCCTCTGGAGAAAGGGTTTATTTGACAGTGTAGCAGTTGTGGAATGCTCTAGTGAGCGACTGGTAGCTATCAAAGGTACGTTTGGAAATAGATCCATCTTGGTAATTTCTGTGTACATGCCGACTAGGTCGTATGAAAACTTACCAATTTTTACATCAATATTGAGTGAAATAAGTGCAATTGAAGCTAGTAACAATATTGAGAATGTGTTTGTACTAGGGGATTTTAATGCACATCCCTATGAACTTTTTTATACAGAGCTTGGTAATTTTTGTGCGGATCGGACTTGGGTGTGTGCTGATGTAGAAATGCTGAAACCTGATACCTATACATTTATAGACACGCATCATGGTAATAAAAGTAGGTATTGTGGAGGATGTATTTTTATCGGATCATCTGCCA
The DNA here is from genome assembly GCA_949316185.1 of Pyrausta nigrata. Classification (NCBI taxonomy): domain Eukaryota; kingdom Metazoa; phylum Arthropoda; class Insecta; order Lepidoptera; family Crambidae; genus Pyrausta; species Pyrausta nigrata. Next base: position 6,571,428 of record OX438943.1, read on the forward strand.
ATCTTTTTAGAGTGTAATCTAGAGGTTGTTAGGCCTAAGCGGATGGCGCGTGATATGCAATGTAGTGCGGTGACTTGGGGCGAAAGAGACAAGTCTCAGATAAACCGATACCACGAACTATGTCACTCTATGCTGAGAGATGTTGATTTCCCATCTGAATTTGCCACTTGCAGTCACGGGTCATGCGGGCTAATAGGTCATAAGCGGTTACTGGACGATCTTTATGACCGTATTATAAATATCCTGAGATGTGCGGCCATAGAAACAAAAAATGTAACTAGTTTTAAGCCCAGTAGAAAAAAGGTACTGTGTGGGTGGAATAGGAATGTAGGTGATGCTCACCGGGTGGCCAGGCGTAATTTCCAAATGTGGGTTTTACATAATAGACCGACTTCTGGTGAAATATACGAGCAGATGAAAAAATCGCGTAAAATTTTTAAAAGCCGACTGAGATGGTGCATAAATAACCAGGAGCAGATAAAAATGGACAAAATAGCAAAGTTTCGAGCCGATAAGAATTTTGGGAAATTTTGGAAAAGTACTGGTAAGTTGGACGTTAGGCCTGGCCTGCCGGCGAGTGTGGAGGGGAAAAGTGACCCAGAGGAAATCGCAAACCTGTTTATGACACACTTTAAGGTGGGATCACCACTCGGTCCCTCCACTGGGATGCCCGAGGCTGTGCCCGGTGTGCACGGAGAAGAGCCAATGCTAATGTTTACAGCTAGTCAGGTCAGGGATGTAATTAAAAGGATGAGCAGAGGCAAATCTCCTGGGCGCGACGGGCTCAGTATCGAGCACCTGAAATATGCTGGTGTACACTTGCCAAGGGTCCTGTCCCTGTTCTTTAATATGTGCATAAGACATTCATACCTGCCGCCGGACCTAATGAAAACTATTGTGGTACCTATAGTCAAGAACAGGACGGGAGATATATCTGACAAAGGCAACTATCGCCCTATCTCTCTTGCCACTACGGTGGCCAAGGTTTTTGGACAGTTTGCTTGATACGTGTTTGCAAAAGTATTTAAACCTACATGATGCGCAGTTCGGTTTTCGGCCCGGACTATCCACTGAAAGCGCAATACTGAGTCTCAAGCATACTGTCCAATATTATACAAACCGAAAGACGCCGGTCTACGCCTGTTTCCTGGATCTCTCCAAAGCATTTGACCTCGTTTCGTATGATGTACTTTGGAGAAAGATGGGAGACAGGGGTATTCCGGTTGAGATTCTAAATATCTTTAGGTATTGGTACACACATCAGACGAACTGTGTCAGATGGTCTAACAAACTCTCCGAGTCGTACGGGTTGGAGTGTGGCGTGAGACAAGGAGGGCTGTCGTCTCCAAAGCTCTTCAACTTGTACGTCAATGACCTCATAGTGGAGCTCAGCAGGATGCGTGTCGGATGCAAAGTGGGTGGTGTGAGTGTTAACAACATCAGTTACGCGGACGACATGGTGCTGCTGAGTCCCACTGCGAGTGCTATCGGGGAAATGTTAAAAGTGTGTGAGAGCTATGCTAAATCGCATGGACTGGCGTATAACGTCAGAAAAAGTGAATATATGGTCTTTAAGGCCGCCGGTAAGCGTCCTGAATCCACACTTCCAATCTACCTCGGTGGAGTGGAGTTGAACCGAGTTTTCAAATTTAAATATCTAGGACACATACTCACCAACGACCTTAAGGACGATGTAGATATAGAGAGGGAGCGAAGAGCTTTGGCGGTCCGTGGGAACATGTTGGCCCGCAGGTTCGCTCGTTGTACAGAGGAAGTCAAAATAACTCTCTTTAAGGCATATTGTCAAAATCTGTACACGGGAGATCTGTGGATCTGTTGTACTAAAAGGTCGCTAAACACTCTCCGTATCCAATATAATAATATTTTCAGGATGATGTTGGGACTTCCTCGCTTCTGCAGTGCGTCTGAAATGTTTGCACAGTCAAATACTGACGGTTTTCAGGCTCTCATTCGAAAGAAGGTGGCGTCACTGATAAGTCGAATGCGGGGAAGTGACAACAGCATTCTGAGGACTGTGGCAGATGATCCGCATGCGCCTATACTGAGGCGCTTCATGCGAACGATGACCGAAGTCGCCACTAGTATTATTCCCGGGTCACGTCCGCACGGAGTGCCACTTAGGTACATGGTACAATAATAAGATTCTTAAAGTAAATTAAATAAAAATTATTAAATTATATTAACTAACCCCTATTTTATAAGTTATTTGTACTAACCCATGGACCCATGTAGTCTGAAATAAATAAATTTTGATTTGATTTGATTTAAATTCCATTTAGTAGCTGGCTGAAGTGTTACCTAAACACTATGATCTGGATTCCTTTCAAAAAAGAGTGAATAGGCTATCACTAGTCAGACATGACCTATCTTCGGCCGTATCGTCACTTACTATTAATTAAAAAAACTGTAAGAATAAAATTTTATACCTTTTTTCTTGACATTAGATTTTCTCCTAAAAACCTGAACCACAAACGAAAAAACTGATGCGTTTGCGCATGCTACGTACTACGGAAAATCGTAGCATTGCTACGAAACCCGTAGGGCGGTTCTATCTTTTCTGTGCTAAACGTAGCGCTAACAATGAGTAACGAAATGATCTGACTTACCTATTCTCACTGTGTGTCGTTTTAGAATATTAAATTACTTTCTGATTAAAGCTTAAAATGCACCTTGCCTAAGTACCAACTGTAAAATTTGCATGACCTAATAAGTCAAACGTGAGCACATAATTTTATTATACCAGCAATGTAACACCATGTTAAAAGCAAATAAATATATCAAATTTATGTATGCAATGGTATTTCTGGCTGGATATAATGGATATAGTGTTCATAATACGTAGTCAAATGATACAGAGATGAAACAACAACCTTAAGAGATCATTCACACGGGATCCGTCATAGACGATTCGTCATAATTCAGGATATGTCAAGACGGATGGACGTTCACATTGCATACGGAATCGTGTTTTTTCACGATTCGTCAAAATATCCTAATTGATACGGTCAAAAATCCGTGTATTTTGACGATTCGTTTTTTAAAAACACGATATTAGATTTAAGACGTATCGTCTTTTTTCACGATTCGTAATCCGTGTAACATGGGCAGTAAAAAGCTTTGCCCCCGTCATAAAAAGAACGATTCGTGAAAAAATACGAATCGTCAAAAATCACGAATCGTCGTGAATGAGCTCTAACAAAACCATTCTAGTTCATTTTATCACCTTTCACAAGAGATGTCAATACGAGATCCCGCGAAATTATAACGTCTTGACAAAAGGCGTTTGAATAATTAATAAAGTACAAAGCCGCGGTGGATCGACGAAAGTATGATTATTTCACCACTCCCTGGCTTGCTGGTAAATTATGACCCTTTTCCCCGCCTCGTTTTATCCAGTTTCTAAGCGGTGGTCTGAGAGGAGCGGTGATGATAAGAACCTGCCTATGATTCAGGGTATAATTATGTGTTTCAATAATTCCTAGTTCTAATTTGATTATTAATTAATACAAATATATTTTAATAATTTGTTACAATGCTCACTTGTGATAAATAGTTTTAACTTTAGCAATTTTTACATTAGATATTAACCGAGCTATTATTTTTTTAATTTGGTAATTATTAAGAGATTCTCTTTGTATTTCCTTTTACACGAAACGAATATGATCCGAATCCTCAGTGCGAAACTAATAATAGAATGATTACCTAATCATTCTATTATTAGTTTCGCAATAAAGTTTAATAAAAATGCATATCCTTTCATATGCCAGTTACACAAAAACGTACAAACTATAAGCGTCGCTTACAGGTTGGCCCCAGCTGATTCAGGTCAGTGTAATTACGTGCCAGCCTATCCACACATCCACATAAAATGTTAAATTTATTAATGTCACTAGGTGAGTAAAATAAAACTTAATATGATATTATTGTTTGGGTGACAGTTCAATTTGATGATGCTCATTCATATCCGCAAAACGAAGTAACAGATTTAAATATTTGACTGTTCCTATCGACAAACAAAACTTATCTTCGGCCGCATCGTCACTTACCTTACTTACCATCTGGTGAGACTGCGGTCAAATGTCTGCCTAAAAAAACAGCAGGTCCACCACCTAACTCGATTGCTTCTAAATTGCAATAGCTTTTAGGAAAGCAATGAAGTTTTCAAACTGACATCTAGAAAGAATATAATTAATGGAATCAGGAGTTACTTTGCGGAAAACCATTATTAAATGGAAAAAAATAAAAATGTTTTGCTAAGAGACGCTAGCGGAGCCACCAAAACCACAGCAACCGCAACTGCGTTGAGTATATTAGTTCAGGCAAATGTAGAATGCACCGCCCGCCCTGCCTCAATACGCATGCACTCCAGCTAATGCAGTTGTTAGTTACCAACACCAACGTGCAAACAACCTCGATGCGTTTCGCCACTTCTGCGGCATCCTCAGGAGATGTTGTCGCCTCAGCTGAGCACGGACGACTGAAATGAGTCGCTGGTTTTGTTTGCGTTAACGTAACGATCGCGTTAACGTAACGATATCGTCAGCTCATAGTGGGGGAACGGTATAAAAGACCTGTTTGCCAGCGACTTTATTCAGTCTTCCGTGCTCAGCCGAGTCGAGCACAATATTTTTTATTTTTACTATTTAATCTAGAAAGGCTAAATTATAGCCTTCAAAATAATTAGGAAATTACAATTTGTACGTCATCGCTTGCAATTGCTAACGTAATCCGATAGCTCTCATATTAGGCAGTGGGACTTCGTACCCGCTTACAACTAATACTTTCTAGGGTTCCGAATCCAATAGGTAAAACGAGACGCTATCACTAAGCCTCCGCTGTCTGTCTGTCTGGCATTAGACTGTATCTCATGAACCGCGATAAATAAATAAAAACAAATAAAAATATATTTATTGATAACGAGAGTTAAATCAATTAAATACAACATAAAAGTGCCTTTTAAATCTCACATAATTGCCAGAGGCTCCCAAACTAGGCTCTGCCTGTATCTTGACAGACCAGTTACAATTACTTGGCTATAGCTAGAAAGTTTAAATTTACCCATATACTAGTGTAATATAATATCAGTGCAGATTATGCATTTCTGTTGCCGCTTTAACAACAAATACTTACGAAAATAAAAAAGTATTTAAGGGTGGCTTCCACACCATATAATACTTCTAGCATGTTTACGTTGAGGTACGTGACGTGCAGTTAGATGTACATACTTAGCAAAATTTAGCCACTTTGCAAGTCACGCTTGGTGGCAAGTGGCCGATGAGAAAGCGGCTAGATTGATCGATGATCTAATTATGACGTGGAAGCACTTGCGACCATACCTGTGTGTTATGAAGATTAACGAACCCGTCAGGTGAACCATGAGTGTTGAGACCTTAAGTTGGGTTAAGTTGTTTTTAAGCTAATCAAGCTGCAATGTTTTAAAAAGATGATAAATGTTCCCTCCAAAGCAAGATCAATTATTTATTATAAATTTAATGTATTATTTAAAAAAAAAACAAATACAGGCAGATCGACCGGGAGTCGATCTGCCTGTATTTGTTTTTTTTTTATGTACCGTTTGGAGCCGAAACACTGGGTTCGTGGGGTACTAACGCTATCTGTTTTTTAAAAGAGATTTCCAAGAGGTTGATCGACATCAGTGGTGACCCAGGAGCTGACAGCTACTTTGCACAGCGTATAAGCATCGCTATTCAGCGGGGTCATGCTGCCAGCATCCTGGGAACCTTATCACAAGGACTATATAATTTTTAATTTTGTACATAGCCATGTTATTATAATATTTATTTAGTGTTAAGTTGTGTATATCTAATCTAGCTAGGCTACAAACTCTAGTCACTTAAATGTAGAGCATAGACTCCAGTGTCTACGACGGGAAACGCTTGATGTTAATTTCTGAATCACGAATATTATGTTAACTTATTCGCTTAGTTAGTTTCAGAAGTTTAATCCTTATCCAAATCGCAACTAAGAAAATCCTGAAAATCATTTATCGTAGGTAAAGATTTATCACTAAAAAAGACAATTTATCTTAGTTTTTTACTATAGAATAATTTTATTGTAAGTCTTACAACGACCCGAAAACAAATAAATTACCAACTAATATTATTTACTTCGTTCGTCTTAAATGGCACAGTGATCTAGTTAATTACTTTATCAATTGTTTCCAAGATTTTTTATTTCTGCTTCCTTTGTTCTCTTTACGTATAAATTAGAAACATATTTTTGACAATTACAAAAACATAGGTATTTGAAACTTTTAAAAATGTTTAATTAACTTTGTGAAAATACGTTTGAAAGAAAGTAAGCGACAATTTGATTTAATTTTAAATGTCTATATGTAAATATATTCTTTATTTCACAAACAAAGAAGTACAAACGGCGGAATTAATGCCGTTTAAGACATTCCCTACCAGTCAATAATAATAAGTCAATCAGTAACCTATTTATGGTATAATCGTCTTTCTCAGGAAAATGTAAATTATTTCAAAGTATTTTAGAATGAGAAAAATGTTTTAATGCTTTATTTTTTTCTGTTTGTTAGAAATAAGGCGTCCATGTTTTGGTTTCGTGGACCTCAAAATGAGTTAAAGAAAACGTGTATTTTGGATTGATCAATATCAAGAAAGGAAATCATTTTTTTTCTGTAATAGTAGGCAAATAGTTATCTATCTATACCTATATTTACCTTATAAGCTACCCAGAAGACATAGACCTAGACCTACGCGATTGCTTTCTACTAAATCTTTTGTGGTGTCCACAAAAAAACACAAGCATGTGGATGAGCGAATGGCCATTTTATGTGCATTTACTCGTATAAGTATGTAGTCACAGGATAGTGTTTTAGAGCTTGTTTCGTGCCTAAAAGCCGTTGCCTGTTAGACGTGATGGTGCTCGCAACGCCAACGGTCATGAACGCTCACTAGGGTGCGCCGGTGTACTCCAAGAGACAGAGTACCTCCCTAATATTAGCTGCCTACTCGACTGTCAGTCTATTTTTTTCTCATTAGGCATGTTATTGAGCTAAAAAGTAAAATAAACTAAGTTTTAAAAAAAATCTTTACAAACCAAAAATGTGCAGGATAGCTATAGATTTTCGGGAAACTGGGGCTTAAAAAAGGGATTTTTTAGGGAACAGTACAAAGGCACGAAATACAGGGTGACAACTTGTTTATTAATCTGTCACAACCGTCAAGTACAAAAAAGAGTAAAAAACCATAAATATTTATAAAAAGTATTAATTTAGATGTGCGTACGCAACATGCCTTAGTTCGTTTGTTTAATACTTAAAAGTAAAATAAAAATCAAAAAGGTTTTAAAAATAATGAATTGAGTTAAAATAAACATCTATATCCTTAATTATGTGTATGCTTAGCCGTTGTTATGCTCCTCTTCTTGCAACTTGTCAAAGGGTCATCTTTGTCTGCCTTTTCATCGCCACCCGCAGCCTCTTAGCCAACAGCAATTAACGCTAACAATGCTTCGTTATTTTTTACTTTTCTCTTTTTTCGAACATACCTACATCTATACTTGTAATAAAACTGTAGAAAGTCTGAATCTGTACATTTTGAAATGCCATTTTTGATGCACGTGATTTCCTATGAATAAAAAGCACGCCCATGCCAGCTGCGTTCTTGCAATCCAATGCAAGAATGAATTTGCGCTAGCATGTACACACGGTCGCACTTCAGACTGCTGTAACAGAAGGTGGGTCATGGAGGCCGAATCAGAATACGTAGAACTTTATAAGTATTTATTCGAGCAGAGCTTTGCTATACACAACTCTCAACATAAAAATAACAGGAGGACTCCACAGACATCTGGCTTTTATATAAAATTCTACGAACAACTAAGACAGTCAAAATAGTAACTTCTAACCATTACAATTTTAAATAAAATAAATTAATTAAATAAGGTGGCGCTAGTGTCGAGTGGAGTTTCCGGTAGCGTTAATAAGCTATATTTCCCGGTTGTGACGTAACGGTGCCTAAAGCGGATGTAACACTACTCCACTTTGACCTTGAGACCGCCTCTATTCCCTACGTAATAAAAGCTGTTTCCGTAGTTCACATGGGTAACCTGACGTGCTGCCGACTGTAAATTGAGTGTTGTTTTGACTTATAACTTACACAACCGAATCATGCTTCAACTATTGAAATTGAAGTATCTATCCCTTGGACTATGTGGGTGTATCTGCAATTTTAAATGTGACAGTTGTACAAGGCGCGTTTTGCGGAACCATTAAGTAATTGGATGAACTACCTCCATACTGATGCCGAGTGTACGTCCCATTAGGTAAATGTAGTTTTATGATGAAAAATACTTGCCATTAGCAATCATATGAAAGAAAATGAGTTAATAACTTTGAAAGTTGAACTGAACATGAAGATAAGTTTTCATGTTTACGATACGTACTGCGCTTTTCACCATCGATGGTTTCACATAGACGGGCGTAGGTATGGACGAATTGTAATGTATTACGTGAGGCAATGTTTTTGGATTGATCAAAATTAGGATTTTAATTAGAAATTATTTATTCTGTTATGGTACGCAAAGAGTTATCTGTCTATCAATTTATGTTATGATATCTACCAAGTAGATAAAGAGCCGCAGATCCTCAATTGCGTGTTTCTTCAATCTCTTGTAACCAGAAAAAGCTTGTATGTTGAAGGGATTTTTAACAACCAATAATATTTCTTGACTGTGAATTATTTAAGCCCGTTGTAACACTAATCGGGTTTGCAGCAATACATCAGTTTCCGAATGGGAGCGATCGCTCTAAGTCACTAACACATTTTAGCGATGTAACTTTTAGCTCGGACTTGGAATAACTTGAATGTAGATTCTACCTACACTGGAAAAGACTCTAAAAAAATAGACAATAGTAAACTCGGAATGTCAAAGTTAATTATGGCTTCTCGCTAATATGTTGACGCAAACAAAAAACATCGACCTGAAAATTCGACATTTTCGGTACTTTAAATTTCGACCTTATGGCTTGGGGACTAAGTCCGAAGTGTGGGACTGGGGGTGGACTAATTTATTAATCAGCTAAGCCCTGGAGACGCGACACGGTCACTAATTAATCAAGGCTCATGGGAGTCGGCAGCATGCAGATGCGACTGTTATTAAGTACGTCATTTCGTTAATTTTATTTTACTTCGCATATATACGAATGTTCACTTGCAACTGCTGTTAGTATAATTGGCGCAAAATGTAAATAAACGACGCCGCTACCTGTAGCTGCGCCTTTAGTCACCCACTACAGATATAACTTGTAACCCTGTAAGACGATGATAAGTTTGTTGTCACTTATTGAAATGATTATTACCTGATGACTTATTAAAGGTACTTTACCTATGGCTAACCACCAAGTATGGATGTACTTAATCAGTCGGTTTTGTTATTTACTTCTTACACGAATAATTGATTTACATTTATAATCATCATATCAGCCTATTACAGTCCACTGCTGGACATAGGCCTCTCCAAGACGGCGCCAACTTTCACAGTCCTCAGCTTCTCGCATCCAGCCACCACCGGCCACCTTCCTCAGGTCATCGGTCCATCTACATTTATAATGCGCACTGCTAAGTTGTAAAATTCACTACCCGCTTCAGTGTTTCCAACGGATTACAACTCAAAAACCTTCAAAGTCAGAGTGAATGGCTTCTTCTGGGTGAGCTCGCTCCGCCGTTGACTCTGTCTACGCCACGTCTGGCTTCGTTAAGAGCAAACCCATTTCGAATTTAAAAAATAAACTGATGATTTGTCATTATGACCATTTGGAATCCTTAAAAGCTCGGCGATTAAACGCCTAGATGGCTAGTATACTTAAGCTGTCGCTAAATAACGCTCGCTGAACGCACATAAGCTTCATAAAGTAAACACATAAGTTAATATTTTAATTATGATACTAAGACTTTCAAATTGAATTTCGCTCACAAAAATTAATCGATTGTGTCATCCGGTGGGACTCAAACCCACGTCTTACAAAAATTCGTCGGCTGACTAACGTCCTCCGTAGCTCAGTTGGTAAGAGCATTCGCCCGGATAGCGAAGAGACGTGAGTTCGAGTCTCACCGGATGACACAGTCGATTAATTTTTGTGAGCGAAATTCAATTTGATTTCGTAAAAACTTGCAAAATAATTGCTTAAGTTATAAAAATAATTATACTAAGACTTTCTTCATTCTTTTGATCCATAACAAAACAAGAACTTTCAGGTTTAGGACACATGCGAAAGCTACGTGTTACGGTTTATGTTTTTTCGAAAAATCACTTATTTGAAATACAAGAGCTTGAAGATATTAAATATTGAAGTCCACAAGTAAGAATTTTTAATAATATTACATACTTACTTACTAACAAAAACACTAGAAACTAAACTATTAATATAAACAACTTATAAAAAAAAATAAAGATAAAATATTTAATACAAAAGAAAAACAAAAATTATAAACAGGGCCCTTGGGTAAGGTTCCCAGGATGCTGGCAGCATTACCACGCTGGATAGCGATGCTTATACGCTGAGCAAGGTAACTGCCAACTCTTGGGTCACCACTGATGTCAACCAGCCTCTTGGAAATCTCTTTGAAAAAAGAGATAGCGTTGGGACCCCACGGACCCAGTGTTTCGACTCCAAACGTTACAAAGTTGTACCGGGAGTCGATCTGCCTGTACTTGTTTTTTTTTTAAGTTTTCGGCACTTGACGCAGCCAAACCAGCATCACGGCTTGTCCCGGGCAGATGAGAAGAAGTAAGAATTATGTCGCGCGCCAAATTTTCAAATTCATAATTAGCACCACAGAATGACAATCAGAGGCCCTACTCCTGTTGACGACGTCTCTATTTTCGAGTCTAGCCATTACGCTCGCTCGCGTTTTCATTCTTTCGTGAGTGAAAGGGAAAATACATTCGAAAATACGGACAACGTCAACCGGAGTAAGACCTCTGAAACGAAGCGCTTCGAAGAGATAAATTAGAGAAGTTAATTGACTCGGACGACACTCTGATTGGCAGAAAGAAATAAACAACTTGTCTGGGAAATAGCAGTCGTTTTCTCAACTCTTGATATTTCGATTTGAATCGGTAACGAGATCAAAAGTGTTGGGACTGAACCTGAATTTTGTTTGGACAGGGTCCGAAACATGGCTTAGGCTAGTTAAGTATTTTTCCACCACATAGTAAGTTACATGAGGGGTATGCTAAAACAACTCTAAAAAAATTAATTAACAAACTCAAGCGAGCCTGGACCCGTAGATAAGATGCTTTCTATTCTACAGGTGTATTTCGGCGTGATTTTTTTTCAAATCCCTGTAAGTAAAATTTGTATTTTCGGTACTTCTGTGAACTGAAACTTACCAACATGCCTTATTACTTCTGATTTTCTTAGTTCTTTGGGTTAGTCTCGTGTGTGTTGTTAGCATCGTAAGTACGAGTATAATCTCACTGCAGTTCTAGAGATAAACTTACCAATAATATTATCAGAATCTACGTACAACTTAAACAAGATCAAACATTTTATGATACAACAAAGTTTTAGGTTACATCTGTTCTACAGGCGTATCTCGTTATCGTTTACAAAATGTATGAAAATGACATAAGCCATCGAAACATCATGTGAGATTTGCAAACATACCTACTAATTTTAACAATTCGTTGGCAATAGCGAAGTTCGCTGAAGAATAGATTGCATCTTGTCTAAGGGCCCAAAAGCCGCGTCATGTTTCGATGGCTTATGTCAGTTTCATACATTTTAAGTAATTACTAATTTCGCCTTAGAATAGATTGCATCTTGGCCAAGGGCCCATATCATGAGGATTGTTATACCCACCAAATTTCAGCCCGTGTAAACGCTAGCCTCTAAGTATTACAAACCGAGCACAGTTTACGAGAAAATATAAAAGTGAATGGCGTCGCGAGTCGCCGCGACGTGGGCCTGATTAATAAAACAAAAGCAGTAACAAAAGCCGCTATTTTGCGTCCCTCCTAATTTTAAGGTTTTTTGATGAAACCATGACACAAATGACGCCCGCCGCGTGTTCATAAATTGTGCGTCAAAGAATATGGCGCCATCTCGAGATTTAGGGCAGATGTAAAAGATAGATGCTTTTAGGTTTCTTGAATGAGATGTATCAGCATATTCACTGCAATAGACAGTAAAGTTTTATAGCAAATCAATACATACTGGTCCAAATAACATACTGGAAAAGGAAATCGGGAATTTCGTAAGATACGTTGGATAGATATATCTTATTTTTTTATGTAAAATGGGTTTGCTCTTGACTCTAGACTAAGGCAGACGTGGCGTAGACAGAGTCAACGGTGAAGGGAGCTCACCCAGAAGGTTCTGGCTCTGGCACTTCCACTTACCGACGGAACACAGCAAGTTGCTTAGCGCCGGGCTCCGGTAGGAGAGTGGTAGCTACCAGGCGGTACGTACCTAACGCAGCCTACCGCTGATATGATCGTTCAGTCGCCATCACAAACTAAAGTTACTAGGAGGTTGTTTCAGTATTAATTGTTCATACATGTGTTGGAAAAGTATTGTGTTAAAGTTGTTCAGTACTTGTCTATCGCGTCGTTCTAGAAACACTTCACAATGTAGGGTACATACATATTTTTTTAAGAATTTCGAACTCTGTCACTATTAATTTAAAATAATGTAAAATTGTTTACATTGTATATTATATAGATATTATAACTTCGTTATATACCACATTGTATAACCTAACTGATACGAGTAGTCGTGAACTAAGGGGCTGTTTTATTGTGCGTCTTCTTTCAGCCGCGGTTCGTAACAACCTTTATCGATTAAATTTACTAACCAACAATACTCGTATATTTATAACTTGATCACAGATAGTAAAGGTACTTGAGATAATATATTTCATTCTACTAGAATAAGTATAGACTGAAATTTTATTCATCAGACCTTTCCTGCCTCTCATTTCGCATTACCATTCATGGTCATCCCCAAAAACATTACGAAGCCCATTGCACCAAAAGTGTAAATGTAACGACAATAAAATAATGTTGCCGCAACTCTTGGGTCAATTTCACGGCTGTCAAGTCTCGCCCGACGTCTACCGTCAGCTCCACGAAATTATTTTCGGTTAGGAAAAAAGACACCCTTTTCAACGAAATGGGGCGAGTGAATAATTTGTTACGACAAATTGTGGGCCTATTCAAAACAACTGGCTCAGACTTAGATTTAAGGGACAAGTTCCTTGGCGCGAATAAACGTAGGGCTTATTGATTCATTTACAAATTCTTGTGAGTTGCGCACAAACTGCAGCGCTACTTTGAATTCAAAAATTCGACATGATCAGGCACTCTCACACCATCTATATTATCATATTTTATACATTTGACGTTCGCAGGTGAAATTATGCAACCTGTGTATATTGAAAAAAAAATAATTTAATTTGTGCCCCTTATTTTATTTTACACACTGCAGCACAAATTCCTGAACTGTTAAATTTTCGCAACCAAAATGTAGTCCAAAAATTAAGCAAATAAAGTTCAATATCGCTTTTTTTTTTCAATATTTTGACAGGTTTTGGTAGTTTGACGTTCTGCCGTATGTCCGTAATTACACGCTGCGTATATACGCATAAAAGAACTTTGTACCTTTAGGCAGTTGTCACAATAGCACAGGTAAAATTTTCAGGCGAAATATTTAAATTCAGTTTTACTGGCATTTCGTTTTCATAGACTGTAAAACCTGATACCTGAAAGGCTTGTAAAAAGTAACGTTGAAGTGTTAGCCGTAACACGTAAACCAAATTGATTTTATTGAGAGTTTAAATACATTACACAGTCTATATTTCTGAATAAGTAGGATCTTTGAATTTAGGCAAACCCATTAATTGATTTTATTTAATAATCGACGTACACGCGTTTTTTTAAAATCCCTGTAAGCTAACGATTTATTTTCGATACTACTGCCAACTGAAACTTTCCTACATACCTTATTAGTTCTGATTTTATTCATTCTTTAGGTTAATCTCATGTGTGTAGTTAGCATCGTAAGTACGAGTATAATCTCACTACAGTTCTAGAGATAAAACAACAAATAATTGCACAATTTCATGATCAGAACCTACGTACAAATTAAACAAGATCAAACTTTTTACAGTACATCGAAAGTTGTAGGTCACGAACAAGCTATGAGATATATAAGTAACATCTGAATGATCATTCATACTCATAGTAACGTTTCAACTGAAAAAGCCTGAAGAATTCTCTCTTAACCCTTTTGGAACGCGGGAACTCGCAACGCCTCTAATTAGTTTCACACTTACCCTTTGATCCTCGCTAGTTGGCTCTATGACAAGAGGGTTAAGGATAAAAGCATCCGCAAACTAAAAAGTACTTAGTTGTTTATTTTATAACATCATAGTTACTAAAATAGAGGGGTAGACACATTTACAAAGTTTATCATTCATTTATTAGATAGAATCTTAGATGAATTACACTAGGATCTAGGATATACTCGCACACCCGGCCTTGCAAAATCAAAACCGAAACAGGGCAAAACTTTCTACTGACATAATACAGGATTACATTGCAAAGTGATGCCAAATTTTCAGAAGTGATATTTGATTTTATAATTTAAGTAATTTTTTTTCTAGTTTTTACCAAATAAATTTCCATCACAAAAATTCATCGGCCGTGCATGTGACTCAGAATCGGTAACTAAATCGAACTATGCAAAGAACCAAAAATATATAATAACATAAATTTAATTATTCCTGTCTGCTGTTAAAAAACATAAGCGTGAATAATTTAATGTCATTTTTAGAAAAATACGCACGCACAATGCTACGTAACGATCAACAGACTGAAAATGCAATACGTACAATAATAGTTATTATGGTGCGCGAAAGTAGCGTTATCTCTCTATCGACTTTATGATATTTTAAAGTAGTTGTTGTTATTCGAAAAATACGATGATTAAAAATAATTGCGATAAAGGTTCTTTAATTTCTTCCCTAGAATTTATTTCTTTAGATTGTAGATATTTCTTGTAATTACACAGTTTTACTTTTTAGTCAGATGCCGAATTTGAAAATAAGGTCTGGGAAACAATATAAAGAAAAACTTTAACGCAATTTTTTCAATCATCCCATTTTTCCCTGTTTTATCTACTTTAGCAGATACGAATAATTAAGTTTGTTTTTCTTGCATATTGATCAATTAAGTTACTGATTCTGAGTCGCTCCAGAAAAATTGACATTTGAAGCATGTACGTTTGATCTAAAGATAGAAAAATAAAAAGTAAGTGTCATTAAGTATTTTAAACAAATTACTTTTTATGTGCCACTAGAAAAAGAAACACTTTTCTCTGTAAGCGGACTATAATAGTCATATCACCACTTCCAAGGCTTCAAGAGCGCGGTTTAAACTAATACAGAGAGCAAGGTTCCAGACAAAGGAAAAATCCAGTGCAAGAACGTTGTGAGTACGCTTTCTTTTTTAGGGTTCCGTACCCTTAGCACTATCATCCAATTGAATAGCTATCGCAATTACGATTGCAATTTAAAATTAATGACATATGAAACCCCTCAATCCCCAAACAATATTAAGTTTTAATTTCTACACAAATTCAATCTCACCGGAGGGACGAGTGGGCTACGAAACTTTATGTTTAGTCCACTGGAGGGACCAGTGTCCTTAACACATTAACATTTACTCATTATTTTGGAAGCCGCCTATCCAGACGTCAATTTGAAAACTATTTTTGATTTCCTGAAATAAAGCATTTAAAAAGAGGTATATGAGTTAATAATTAGCGCGCGATATTAACTGACTGCCTCGTTGGTCTAGTGGTCAGCACGCTGGGTACTATCCACGAGGTCCCGGGTTCGAATCCCAGATCGGGCCGAAAGTGTTTGAGTTTTTCTATTTAGAAATTACTCAGACACAGCTCCGGAGACAATAAGTTGGGTGTTGTTAACACCCCCTTGCCTCGGAAAGCACGTTAAGCCGTTAGTCCTGCGCCTGATCTCTCTACGCTCATATCGGACTGACGTCTCACCAAATTATGAGAGTGAAGGAACAGAGAGTGCACCTGTGTATTGCGCACACACTTGTGCACTATAATATGTCCCGCGCAGTTGGCGTATCTCTGTTGAGATCGGCCGCCGTGGTCGAAATTCGGATAGGAGGACATTATTATTATTATTAATTAGCGCGCGGAGATTGATTGCCTGAAATTGTGTAATTTGCACAATTCTCATATTACACAACATAGTGCTCCGAGCACACGTAACAGAAAATGTGCTCGGAGCATCAAATTCGAATCGCCGCGCATTATGGGATGACAGGACTACCTCTTTTGTAAACAATTACCCTGTAGCTAGAGAATCATTCACAGCGTTGATCAGTCTAAGGGTATAGCTAAGTGGTAAGTGAGCAACGTTCTCTGTAGCTCAGCTGTTCGCCCGAATAGCGAGAGCCAGGAGATGGTTCACGAAGAGCGAAATTTATTTCGGAAAATCTTGCAAAAATTGCTTAAATTCTGGTAACCATTATTCGTATATTTGTTTTGAGCGTTGGATCTTGTACGACGATACGAACGGAACCCTTCGTATGCAAGCCCGACTGCGTTTTTTCTTGCTTCATTTATCGTAAACTAGCCAAGATTAAATTCCGAATAAACAAGATACGAAAACGTTTATTTTCCAAACAAAAGTTGAAACGAGCGACCTAGCGATTTAATATCGAGAAAGAAATAACTGTCCAACACAATTGTCGGTTGAGAAAATTTTATTAATCGCTAGGTATTGTTTGCTACTAAAGAAAATATTGTTAGTCTTATCTCAGCTGCTTTGTTTCTATTCGGAAATATTTTTAAAGTTGCCTAACCTAAGGCTCGGTCACAAAAAAATTGCTAAAGTGACTGTTAAATATCCCGTTAAAGCTCATTCACACGAGGTCGAGATTCGTGATTCTAAAAATTACGAATCGTCAAAATACACGGATTTTTACCAAATTCAATTAGGATATTTTTTCAAATCGTCAAAAACACGATTCCGTGTGTAATGTTAACGTCCATCCGTCATGACGTATCCTGTATTTTGACGAATCGTCAATGACGGATCCCGTGTGAATGAGCCCTTAGTAAGGCTCGATTCAATTTAACCGTAACCAAATTTAATATACAGAATTTTACAGAGTTTTAACAATTTAAGACGGTGCAACAAAATATTGAAGGTTACTACCTTTTCTAGTTACTCTAATACCTAAATTCTGTGTTTTACGGTAACTTTAGCTAGATTAGAAGTATTGGTACAGCCGAGCCTTCTACGTAACTCTATAATGAAATATATTAGTTACAACTCAGATAGGGTTAAAATACTACCCGTTCCCAGTTCGGCAACGTGTTGTGTCTATTAATGGGAAATTATTAGTCGTTATTATTCCATTTTTTTCTTTGACAGGAACGTTTGCACCCACGCAATAATAGCACAGCTCTCCCACTCACGTTTTAGGGTTAAACAAGGCTGTAACAATAAATTCGCCCGAGGGGTTGCCTACTTCGAAGTGGGTAGCAGTTTCTTGAAAGTTCGGCGTATATTTTAAACCGCAGACTAAATATAGTTGGTTTGATTTCTGAGTTCAACATACCATTCTAATTAATTAATCTTGGGTAGGATATACACGTCGTGACGGCGGTGTTAAAGAATAAATACTGTTAAATCCAAAAGCATAATAACGCAATTGTAACTAGCTCAGTTTGGAAAACACCCTCTGAAATCTTTAAAGCAAGCCATTAGATAAGATTAGCTTAATGATTGCACTCAACACACAGTAGACATTTAATTCAAACAAGAAATTGACTACGAGTATTAACTCAGGTTCTAAATATACAGGATGGTCCAATGGGTGACGTCTAACAATGATTTTTGGTATCCTTGCATAGCTAACAGGCCTGTCCGTTTGGATACTCTATGTAGGTATGTTCCTCGATTTTTCAGTAGTTTGCGAGATAGTATCTTTTTTTTGACGAGAATTGTTGATTCATTCTCACTTCTCATTATGTTACGTCGGAGTTTTTTCTAGCAAATAATCCTTATGCATTGAGATTACTTAGATTAAGGCTAAAGCCTTAGGTAACTGGTAATTTAGGTTCTGTAATTTAGGCAATTCTCAAATTTCAATTTAGGTAACTCCTAAAGGAGTTTGCAGCTAGACAGAACCTATTTTTAAACCTTCGCGTATCATGCTGGAAACACAATAGAAAATTAATTGTTATTGGCCGGCCCGCTGGTCTTATGGGGTTTGACAGGTTTTGCATTTTTTTATATTGTTTTAGCTGACAGTTCCGTAGACCATTTTAAAAAGTTTAAAGAAATCTTACGTAGGTCAGTACGTTGCTACAACAGACTCTGTATCCAATAAATAGTCAAAATACCAGCTATATTTGAATGACAGTGGAACCTTCTTCGCCAAACTTTTAGCATACACATCTTTATGTAAATTATTATCTGGACTCTGCTGTCCAATGTCCAGTTTATTGGACAAGTTCGCAACTGCCGGACGGGCGGACGATATATCAACGCATTTTACTCAAACTTTCTGACGTCTCAGCAATAGTTAAATTTCATTAGTTCACACTACATTTCCGAACTTATTCTCCGGGCCCTTCGCGTTTCTTTCGAAAGAGCAACGTCTGTAATATACTTTTTTTGCATTGCATACATTTTATGGTATTAGTTCTTTGCACAAGTCACATCAGCTTTGGTCTCTAGTGCTCATAACTGCTTATTACATTTTAAATTATCCATTCATTGTTAATGTACTAGGACTAAGGTACGAAGTACTTTATTTATACTAGAGAAATAACATTGAAATGGGTAAATACTTTAGCCTGGTAAACACAAATACCATTTCGAAATCACGTTTCAAAAGTTCATTGCCTTTTCAAAAATGTAAAGAAAAATCTACAGTTAATGAACAGATAAAATGTTTAGATTGAAAAATAAAGACGCTTGCTCAGCGTCTTCGTTTAAAAAAAGTCACTCTGTTGTCTTATTACAATCAATTTGGGAAAGGTATTGTAGATAGAGTTCTTGTGCATCAAATTTTATACTATAGGTAACTTAAATTTCTGCCTGCAAAAACAACCGCCTTGTGTTAGGATTCAAATTAAGTAAGTACCACCGGTTTTATTTTTAAGATATTCAGTAATTTCAATTTGGATTCTATAGTTAAATACTGGACGGATAATTTTTGGACAAGTCGTGTATTCTAAAGATACACAAGGGAGTTATTAAAGTGTCAGGTGATTTGCATTACATCAACATAAGACGCTTGAGTGGGATTTTATAATTTATCGGAGGTAGGTGATCCTTTTGAAAGCCGTTTGAATAATAAGCAGGGAGTTGGGCGGTGCGAAATTAATATTTTAATATTTTGTTCTAGTTGGGCAGACAAAGCTCTTTATCGATTGTTGTCAAGGTGAGAACAATGTGAATGGATGATTATTACAAAGCGACACGTGCAAATAAAATACATCTGGCAGAGAATCCATACTACTATTATAAATGCGAGAGTTTTTCTGTCTGTCTGTCTGTTACCTCTTGACGCTTAAACCACTGAACCGATTAAGATGAAATTTGGTATGAAGACAGTTCAAGGCCCTGAAAAGGACATAGGCTACTTTTTGTCGCGATATAAAAACATTAAGGGGGTGAAATGGGGGATGAAAGTTTATATGGAAAATCCAACTCTTGCGGGCGAAGGCGCGGCAAACCAATAGTCTATACTTCTATACTGATATTATAAAGAGGAAAGATTTATTTGTTTGTTTGTTTGTTTATTTGCAACGAATAGGCTCCGAAACTACTGAACCGTTTTGAAAAATTCTTTCACCATTAGAATCCTGCATTATCTGCGATGGACATAGGCTATATTACATTATCAAAAAAGTTAGGGTTCCGTATGAAAACTTCGATTATGTGTAACCAAAGGTGTAAAAGGAAAATCATTAAATTGCGAACGCTGCGAAATCTATTGACAATAGAGCAAAGTAATGTTCTACAGTTTTGTAGAGGACATCATTATCTACAATAAAGTCCGCGATAACATATGTCTAACTATAACAGTTAAGTCACAATAACTTCTTTTTTAGGTAAAAATATGAAATTTTTACGGCGACAAAAAAAAGCCACAGTTTCAGTATGTCGGTATTAATCCTTATCCAAAAAAATCACGTCATATTCAAGGCTATATCAGTACCTGTAAATTACTTTTTGAATTATTCAAATCGGACAAACCATTAAAATATTATCACGAGTAATATAATATTGTATCGAAGTTATGACGGCAGCAAAGTTGGCCTTTTGCTATATCGTCAATAGATTTATTTTTTTATTTAAAAACTTTATTGCACTTAGAACAGTGTACAAAAGGTGGACTCAATGCTAAAAGTAGTCATACCTATAAGTCATGCAGAAAAATTGTAATGGGTGCAGGATAATGTAGTCGAATAGAAATTAAAAGACGCAAAAAAATATTATAATGTAGATATAGATGGCGCTGTACGTATTTAACTCGCGGATCAGCTTGTTTTTCCCAATAACTTAATAAGTAAGTAGGTAATTACTAGAATATACGATGTGTTGAATTGAAGTTCAAGCAAAGAGGTCTCAGCCTGTTGTCGCTTGCATACACAGTACGACAAGACGCAATGCTCTTTCTTTGGCCATCGTGGTAAGGCAGTGGTGACCACGATAGTACTTAATAGGCGTGGGTAATATCAGATTTTTACAATATCGAATCGAAACTATATATCGATATTCGATATCGGATTCTGAAACTATATATTGGTGTATCGGTCATTATTTCGTAATATTGCATCTATAAAACGATGTGTTCTGAAACTGTATACCGACTATACCGTATCATTACATGATATGATATCTGGTTATGGTACTTTGGTTGTATCACCACAGCAGAATTGCAAGCCGAAAATGTTTCATATTTACGACAGAATAAGGACTACTAAAAATGTGCCAAAATACATAATAAAGTATTCAAATAACCTTAATTCCCATCCATTAAGGTTTGGAATCCTACGAATAAAGAAAGAATACCAGATTATTGCTATTTCACTCACTCACAAATCCTTTTAGTCGGCCTGCATCGGTTCTGTTCATATCTGTATCCGATAGCCCGTATTGCGATGCAATACGGGCTGATATCCTATATCTATAATTCTTGGATATCGAGCGAGATACCGAATCGAGCCGAATCGCACCGATGCAGCAATATCGTGTTTCAAAAAATATATAGTTTTGATACGGACCGATATCGGATATTACGATATTGATATTATATACGTTTCAATATCTATATACGATTTGTATCGGTCATCCCTAGTACTTAAATATTGCCGATTTCTTCTTGACTTTTGTCTTATTGATTGTTTGAATGCACTTATCTCAGATCAGAATTACACACGTTATGTCTTTCAAGTCAGGAATGGAGTAAAATCAGTCGGTGCGCATGAAGTCCTCGGGGACTGCTATTTTTTCTATACTAATATTATAAAGAGGTTAGGGTCGGTTGCACCATACCTCACATTATAACTGAACAAACGGAGGAATTATTTTTTGTTTAGACATGCTAATCACAGGAACTGCTGAGCCTATTTGAAAAAAACATTTTGTGTTAGATAGCTTATTTCTCGGGGAACGCTTTGTATGAGCTATAAAATGCATGTTACCTACCTAGAAATCAACGGGGAAGCAGTTAAATCAAAAAGCACAGACGAAGTCGCGGGGGACCGTTATAATCAATATGTTCATATTATTCACACGCGTTTTGATTCTTATCTTAAAAAAGAAGATATCACAGTTTTAAAAAATACTCCGCTCCTAACAATGCCCACAGGAAATCCTAAATTTACGCGAACGAAGTCGCGGGGGACCGCTAGTAGAAGAATCAAGGAACTAGACATGTAGCGCAATTCTGAATTTATATTATTTTATAAATCAATTCAATTTGCAATTTCTTGGCAGGTTTTTGCAAAAGAAAATATGTATTACCAAGTTATAATGGTGTTGTTTCACTTTATTTCTTAGATAAAGAGTGACAGAATATATCATGTAAGTTAAAGCATTGGCAGCATATTCGATTAATTATAACGTGACCCTTTTGATACTCGTAAGTCTTGATATCTGTTTATCGAGTTTAAGCTTAATAAATGGCATATGTTATGGGAAATAAAGAAAATACATTTCACCAATATTATTTAGTGTTTGCAATGGGCCATTACATTTTTAATATAGAATAAGAAACAGTAAAATCGACCAAAGTGCCCTTTGTAAATATTGCATTGGTAAAAGTGATTCATACGGACTACGAGTGTCCAAGGATCCAAGTCCAAGTCCGGGATCCAAGATCCAAATGCATTAATTAACATCAGAAAATAAAATAAGAGAATTAACTATCTACAAACGTTCTGTAATTATAATATATTAGTATATAACGTCACTGCTACTGTTTCCCGGTCGCAAGTGGGAAACTTACTACTCGTATTATGTATACGTCTCAATTCTGTCATCAACACTAATATTAGGTTATTCAAAGTTGTTGTTTATATTATCATAGAACTTAAACACGTAACTTCGAATGTGCAGTGTCACAACAAACACTACGTTTAGTGACATCAATAAATGTAATTTATGTTAACAAAAAACTGTAATAAATAAATACCAGAACACTACTTAATTTTTAGCCTTTATAATGTAAGTGTAGTTAATATTATCCATAATTAGTACACCGTATTAACGTCAGTAAGAAGAAAAAGATAGAGGAAGGTATTAGGGTTATGCCGCACTGTGGGTCGAAACGCCATTTTGAGGGACTTAGCATATGACTTTCTATTTTCACTTTTTTCTTTTTACCAATGGATAGCCTATTATAGCCTTAATCGAAAATGTCATAAGGCATTTTGTGCTAAACCTTATAGTTTAGCTGTAAAAAAATAAATAGTTTTTTTTGTATGGGACGGATTACTTAAGTCTATATTGTTGTTGACCCAAGGGTGATCACGCGTTGAAACCTTTTTATTCTTGTTATTTACCTATAGTACTATAAATAAGCACTAAAAGCTTGTCTATAAGTCTGCAATTCTCTGAGTTATTGCGATCGGAAAATAAATATATTTTATACCTTATAAAGCTTGATTTTTGAATAACATTTATCAAATTAAACGTTAAATAGTAGGTGCAGGTTAAATATTACACCATTTGTGATTCGGTAATAAACAAAACCATTAACCCACACAATCTTTAAGTACTCAAAAACATACAAAGGATTAAGAAATTAGTTAAATTACTTTGAAAACAAATACTTACTATTATGTTTACGCTAATTGGTAATGTTTTCTGCTAAAATAGCTAATGATTACGTGATTAACTAACTATGTTTCACATTATTATCTATTTATGAAATAAATTAAGTGATACCACTAATCACTTTCAAGTACTCATTATTTTAGGTTTCTAATTACTAATTAGGGTTGTTATTTTATTATGAAAATTCAATAGTTGCTGGTGTTACAAAAGGTATATAATATCCGTAATGAGAAAATCATAACTAGTATTCGTTGAACCTTCGTTTAACTGCTATTTAAATCTCTTGTGACTGTGAATTATTTTCTTTTCGCTAAGATGGAAAATATAGTAAATAATTTAGATTTGTTTGTGATTTTGAGAGAAAACTTGGGATCACTGTCGGACAGTAAAAAACTTTTTGATTTTCTTCAAGAGAAAATGAATGTGCCGGAGAAGACCAGTGCTGTACTTAAAAAGTTCTGTGAGCGATTTTGTTCTATTGTGAGTGCTAGATGGAGAAGGAGTAGTCGCGTTTTACCTCAGTTTATACGGAACAATGGAGATTGGCTAGAAAGTCCAATAACTTGGCCTGAAGAAGTTATCTTAAGCAAAGATCATGAAGACACGTGTGATGATACTGATAATATAGAAAATCTGCCACCATCTACATCACAACCCTCTACGTCAGAACCATCTACATCACAACCTTCTACGTCAGAATCTCCTACATCAGGACCTTCAACAGCTATGTTTACACCAAGAAAACCTTTTGAAGATTTGGGCTCCAAGCAAAAGCGAAGACGTGTGGAGGAAATAAATAAATCGCTGTCATTGTCCCCTGAAGAAGTGAATGCGGTTGCTATGAGGAGCCTAAAAAGTTCTGGAAACGAAGATGTGGCAAAAATTATGCAACATTTATTGGATAACCCAGAAGACCTTGAAAAAGTAAAAGATTGTATAGGTAAAAGTGAAGACAAAAGAAAAACATATACACCCGAAAAAGCATTGGCTTTAATAATTTCCCTTAAACTTTCGAAGTGGCAATACATAAACCTAAGAGAGGCAGCTAGCGAAAATGGTACAGACTTGTACCCTTCGTACTATAAAGTTAGACAGGAAAAACAGAATTGTTATCCAAAAACAGAAGACATCTTGGTTACTGAAGACGGAGCATCAATTAAGTTGCAAGCTTTGCTGGATTTAACTGTATACAGACTTTTGGATTCGATTACTTTGGACCTGAAACTTGCCACTGATTTACAACTTGTGAGCAAATGGGGTTTTGATGGTGCTTCAGGTCAAAGTAATTACAAACAAAAGTCTGATACAGAGTTTCATGAGAGCAGTATATTTATGGCCAGTCTAGTACCGATTAGGCTGCAGAAACCTGATGGAACAGTGCTTTGGGAAAATGACCGACCTTCTTCAACCTTTTATTGCCGTCCAATTATGTTTAAATTTACAAAAGAATCTCAAGCAACTGTAACAGCCATAAAAGCCAGCATATCCGGAGAAATAGAAGCACTTTTACCGTCAAGAATTGAACAGATTGCAGTAAAACACCAATTACATTTGACAATGATTGACGGCAAGATAGCCTCCTATTTATCAGGGACTTCGTCAGCTGTCTGCGATATTTGTAAAGCGAAGCCATCGGAAATGAATGATCTGGAATCCCATCCCCAAAGACAGCATAATGAAGATATGTATCAGTATGGGCTATCATCTCTTCATGCTTGGATAAGGTGCATGGAGTGCTTACTACATATAGGTAAGAAAAAAAATTATAATTTTCACCACGCTAAATTACATATTATTTGAAGTAATAATTAGTAGTAGTATTAGTATTTTTAATCATTATTTTTCATTATATTTTTGCTTGTTTTGTAGCCTACCGGTTGGAGTTCAAAACATGGAGTTGCAGAGGTGATGACAAAGAAAAAATGAAGCTACGCAAAAGCGCTATTCAAGAAGCATTCAAAAAGGACAGTGGTTTGCTAATTGATGTGGTCAAGCAAGGAGTTGGCACCACTAACGATGGCAATACTGCAAGGAAATTTTTCAGGGAAGCAGACACAACAGCCCGTATCACTGGAATTGATCAGAATTTAATTGAAAGGTTACACGTGATTCTCCAAACTGTTGCGTGTGGAGAACGCGTTGATATTTCTAAATTCTCTCAATTTTGCAATGATACTGCGGAATTATATGTAAAACTGTATCCCTGGTATTATATGCCTTCCAGTTTGCACAAACTTTTAGTGCATGGTTCTGCCATTATTCAGCATTTTGGTTCCATTCCAATTGGTAAACTGTCGGAAGAAGCAGCAGAAGCTCGCAATAAAGACTTCCGTAATTATAGAGAACACCATTCTAGGAAAGTAAGTAGGATAGCGACGAATGAAGATATTTTACACAATTTTCTTTTGTCTTCTGATCCTAAGATTACCAGTCTTAGACCTCGGATGGTAAAACGAAACCTATTGGTTCTCTCTTCGAGAGCCAAAGAGCTTCTTCTGGATTTTCCGACAGAACCAGCAATAGATTTTATTGATGTAGATAATTTACAAGATAGTAATAGTGATAGTGAGTAAGTTTCATTGTATTAAAATTCCTTGTGATTTAAGATAATTGTAAATACTTGTATTATTGATATTGGAATGGTAGCTTTGTACATATTATTTTATTAAATTCTTTGTTATTTAAGTGTAATTTATGATTTTGTGTTGTTACATTTATGATATATTTGTGTAAATGTTTTAAAATATTAAGGCAAAACGAGAAGTCAGTGGTTCGTTGATGTTTGTATGTTTTGTTGGCTTAATTTTAAGTAATTTTCTAATAATTTTTATGTTCTTAATTATGCACCTACTTAAATGTTTATATTTTGTGTCAATAAACAATATTTTAAAAATAAATGCTCAGGTGCTTAACGTTTAATTTTATTGTATTTATCTATTCCAATTATCTCTGAAACATGCAGAGCGATTCCAGCATAAACGTCTATAGAATAGCCACAAACCAAAACTTTTTTCTTTTTAAAGCAGCATCTATAACGTCTCATTAACATTCAAGTACTCAAAGATTGTATGGGTTCATGCTTTTGTTCGTTTCCTAATCACAAATGGTAAAATACGTAACCATCAGTTACTATTTTACGTTTAATTTGATAAATGTTATTCAAAAATCAAGCTTTGTAAGGTATAAAATTTATTTATTTTCCGATCGCAATAACTCAGAGAATTGCAGACTTATAGACACGGTGTTAGTGCTTGTTTATAGTCCTATAGGTAAATAATAAGAATAAAAAGGTTTTAACGCGTGATCACCCTTAGGTCAACAACAATATAGACTTAAGTAATCCGTCCCATACAAAAAAAAACTATTTATTTTTTTACAGCTAAACTATAAGGTTTAGCACAAAATGCCTTATGACATTTTCGATTAAGGCTATAATAGGCTATCCATTGGTAAAAAGAAAAAAGTGAAAATAGAAAGTCATATGCTAAGTCCCTCAAAATGGCGTTTCGACCCACAGTGTGCCGGTGCGATGGAAATTACCGCTATAAAAGTTTATGAAATGACCCCTCAAAATAAACAGCTTGTTTACTTTGGACTGAATTCTTAATAGACTTGAAAGGAACAAGCCCTGAAGAGGTTCAGATGGACAGGAGTCGATTAGCCTATTTACCTCCTACGTACACCTAAATCCATACTAATATTATAAATGCGAAAGTGTGTCTGTCTGTCTATCTGTTACCTCTTGACGTTTAAACCACTGAACCGATTGAGATGAAATTTGGTATAGACACAGTTCGAGACCCTGGAAAGGACATTTTGTTGCGATATAAAAATATTAAAAGGGTGAAATGGGGGATGAAAGTTTATATGGAAAATCCAAATCTTGCGGGCGAATTCGCGGGTAACCACTAGTGTGTTATAAACCTAAAGTTGCCTAAATAAAACCAAAAGGCATAGGCAGTGGACCTAGCGGTCTAGTGATCTAAAACAATAGATTTTTAGCCAGAAAATATATTACTAATAGCCTTTTCGGTGAGAATTTGGATTTTTTAAAATTACTTATGGGAAATATCCTTACATTTTTTTTATAACTTAAACAATTTGTTTGCAAGTTTTTACGAAATTAAATTAAATTTCGCTCACAAAAATTTACCGACTGTGTCAGCCGATGGGAATTATCCCTTTTAAAATACTATAAATGCTCACTTATATAAAAATAATGGAATTGTCTTTTTTATTAACTTTTTACGTTTTCTTTTTTAGAATACTGTCCAAACGCCAAGTGCTTGTCTAAGACAAGCTAAATTATGTCGCAAATAACCGTAGTAAATTATTTCCGTACCGCCTGTTGGTAGCTGTTTATTTCCACGGATTACAAATTGGAACATCGACACAGAGTTTACGATATACAACGCCGTTATTTAGGCCCGGCCACCAAAACCGAAACTTGTAATTGCTCGCCGATAATTTCCCGGAAAAGTTTTATTCGGGCCATTGACGAGTACTAATAGCCCAACTTGAGGTGCCGCTAAAAGTGATGCTGCTGGAAATGGCTTATAACACTTTTGGGTAGGTTTATTTCATAGAATAATATCTTACACACACCTTATCACACAACTTGAGTTAAAGTGCCTTATATCAATTTTGATGTGATTAAGTAGTCCCAAAAAGAGCATGTCAAACTGACACTGGAGATAGCTTAGCCACAGACTTTTCAGATTAACTTAAAAAAGGGCATTTGGATGGGAAATAATGCCACTTTTTGTCCCGAAATGCCACGCCAGACTGACTAGAAATAGCTTAGCCAAGTACCTATAAATAAAAGAAAGGTCACAGTATAGGAGATATTTAGGTAGCAAAGTAAGATAGTGGCAAAATATTTAAAGTTTTGACACATTTACTATTTTATTTATGGGGTTTTGGGTAAGCTATTTCCAGAGTCATTCTTCATACAAGAAAAATACATAATACATAGGCATCTTCCAAACCATGAGACTTTTATTGAAGCCATGGTATCTTTATTTAAAAAGGTCTATGGCTAACCTATTGGTATGTTCAAGAGCGAACCAAACTGACACTGGCGAGTGTCAGTTTGGTTCGCTCTTGAACAGAGCTTGCGTATAAATTTGAGATCAGTTCAATGTCCACTGATCAGCTTTGTTAACTACGATCGCTGCTCGGCTTGTCTATCCGCTAAAATTTTTCGGCTACCCGGCAAATTCGATATCAACCAGGTAGGTAGGAGGTTATAAGTAGTATACTACTCTCTGTTCCTTCACTCTCATAGTTCGGTGTGCCGTGTGACAGCAATCCGATATGACCATATGCTTACACGTGTTACCCAAGGCGCGGGGGGTTTTAAACACCACTAACTTCCTGACTCCGGGGCTGTTTCTGACATTTCAAGAAAAAAAAACCAGAGAAAAATGTTGTCCAGGGGTTCGAACCCGGGTGTACGGTAGACAAAGTATAAGTCTACAATCCACCGTTCGTCGAGTAAGGACCATCGCACTCCAACCTCTGTAAGACTTTTTTATAGAGCATACGTCGAACCAGCACCGTATATCTGACCGCCTTCTAACGTCCTCGATTAATTTATTGTTTACCATCCTATATCTGCTGATTAGTGAATTCAATTATTCTTCGTGATATCTTTTACTATCCATCGTCCATTGACCACCATCTGTCGTCCATACTTCCAAACGTCCACCAGCACTGACCCATTCACTCCAACCGTCTTGAATTTTACGGCGCGATAAAAAGAAACATCCTCCCACCGTTCAGTAACTTCCATTTACGGTCTCTCTTTCATTCTTGATAGGCACCTTAAGAGTAGAGTTTACCAACACAGTTTAGTTTTTGAACCGCCGTTATAATATTATTTGACACATTTCATTTAAGGTATTGTGTCAAATAAACCGTCAATCTATGTTCACTGGCGTTCAAACTCAGGACTTAGGTTAAGTGAAATATTCTTGTGCACTTTTATCATATCCAGTAGCGCTATATCCATAATATAAACAATTCCAGTAGTTCCGTACAGTTGAGATGTTTAATTAAACATCGAACGTTGTCGCCGTGTCAGCGGCCGGCGTCCAACTTCCAACATTCTTTGAGTGATTCCGGTCCTGTGGTACAATGGCTAGCAGATCACACAACACATTTTTAACGCAAAATCACCTCTATTACAGCTGCATAAGATGCCACAGTGTTCACCTTGACGTGACGTGTTGTACCTGAAGCTATACTCTGTAAGGCGATGTCCGCATTTTCGACTCGGTCATCCCTTTCACTTATGCTTCGCCTGGCAGTGCGAGTGAACGCGTTGCCTAGAGCCTCATAGAAAAAAAATATTAAATTAGGGTTGTGACCCGAGCGAACGTGATATGGGCAAAAATAACTATTTATATTCGCGGCGGATTGGTCACATTTAAAAGTTATTTGTGTGCTTGCACTGCGCGCCAATGAGCGTTGTGAATTGAATTACATACAGCGCTCCATAAGATTACAGGACTCTTCCAGGAGTTGTAATGCCACATAAATAAATTGGCAGTACAGAGTTAATTTCATTACATATTATTTATTTTTTCTATAATCTGAGCCTAGAGCCGAAAATACGGACAACGTCTTACATAGTAGGACCCCGGCACGGTCACGACCAATTTTAAAAGTAAACAAGACAAAGTTTGAGTTGAGAATGAGAAGGGTTCGTGTCAACCCTGCCTGATAGAATGTATAACTCATGGAGTGGACATCGATTAAAGCGCAAATAGAGTTTAATAGCTTACCTGGGACATTGGGTTACCAAATCGCTCAATATACTTTATTTTATTTATTTTTTAAAAGTCTACAAAAATTAGTCTACGTTAGATAATGAATGATTTAATATTACGTAGGTAAGTGTCCAGATTTTTAAAGCATTTACATGGTTTTACATTTAATTGTGTTAACCTTGTGGTGTGAACATAGAGGCCATACATGGAGTGTCATACACTCCCATAGTTCCATACGTACGGCTCCTCAGAGCCGGAGTCGCAAGCCGCATTGCTCGGAAGTGTACCTTGAAGTTTGCTATATACAAGTTTTCAATGTTTAAAAAGTAACAAGAAAGTTTAAAAAATTGTTTTCAAGGGTTCTATTCTCAGATTGTTGACATTCTGCCTCTGTCAAAATTGTTTTCGTGAGAATGAGAGGAAAATACAATTTTGACATTATTTGACACAGGAATTTGACTGTGTTTTCGGTTTAACAGATGCTCAGATTGGAGTAGGGTACAAAATTTATTATGCACCCTGTGCCGTGTCTTAACAAACGTGTAATGGTGGTAATAAGAAGTTGCGTAATAATATATCACATACAGAAAGTGGCATACCGTGTACGTAGCGATCTGCCTCATTTGGTACCCTCGTAAACATGTATTCAAATTAATTAAGCCGTCTGTCAACTATTGTTTATTTTAATTTCTTTTCTGTATACCGCTGTTCTTTTGTTTATTTATGCGTCCGCAGAGAGTTTCACGGCAAAAGTCAACTTGAGTTTCACATTAACTTGATTTTTCAATCATGTAGGTATTAATTAACCTGCAGATATCATCCACACTTAATAATTAATACTTAACATACATAGTTCTTCATGGCAATTCTGTTTAATTAATCAATTTAATAAGGATAGGATAGGGAAGGGAAGGATAAGGAAAGCTCTTTTCTAAATTACCATTTACATCCCGACAACATTTCCTATCAGCGCCTAGGACTTCTTCTAAATGAATATGAACGGGTTACTCATAAACGAATACAACTGACAATCAAGACTAGAATGACTGGAGCTCGACCATCTGAGCCCGTTCGATTTAATAATAGCTTAGTAGATGCACTATTTTGCATATGGAAATGAGTGCGTCGCCTTATCTTGAGAACTATGTTAATAATCTTCTTCAGATTTTCTTCGCCAGCTACGTGCAGTTTTAATTTTAAACCAGAGTGAAAATATTGCAACGGTTGTCGAACGTGTCGAGGATATGAGGTTATGATTAACGGCTTACGTGTTTTCTGAGGCACGGGTGTTAACACCACCAACTTCCTGACTCCGGAGCTGTGTCTGAGTAATTTTAAGACAGAAAACCCCAAACACTCTCGGCCCGACCCGGGATTCGAACCCGGGACCTCATGGATAGTACCCAGCGTGCTGACCACTAGACCAACGAGGCAGTCGAGGATATACAGGATGTCCCATAACGAGCCTGCTAAACTGACACTGAGGATAAGGCATGGAAATGATTGCTACTTTTCATTCATTTTCATTTACCTTTGACATTTAACGACCGTCTTGGTGTAGTGGTTAGCGCCCCGAACTTCTGAACCAGGCGGTTGCGGGTTCGAGTCCCGCAAGGGGCAAGTGTTTGTGTGATGAGCACGAGCATTCGTACCTAAGTCATGGATGTTTATAAAATGTATATAAGTATGTCTATCCGTTATTCTAGTCACCATAGCACAAGCTCACGCTTAGTTTGGGGCTGGGTAATAAGTAAGTGTGTTTGTTGAAACAATTTATTTGAAATTTATTTGAAATCATGTGAAATTTCATTAGCAATGATTTTTTTTCGTAGTGTCATAATGTAACACTTTTTGCTATTTGCTACTTATAATGAAATATGAATTATTGTCAACAGTTTCTAATTTGCTACTATATGGAATGTCATATTTAGTTCGTCATATTTAGGTTGTCATAAAAAAAGCATGACAAACGAATCTAAACTTTATACTCATAAATTTAAAGTTCTTAAAATGCCCACCCGGTACCGATCGTCACCTATGATCGCATAACTAGTGTGGTTGTCTCTTCTAACATGCACCTAGGGCAAATTATTCCTACTCGCTCGCTCGCGACTCGCTCTGCTACATGTAGTCATCAATGAATGAAATGAAATGAGCATGATCTATGATTTCGCAGAGTATGATTTGTAGCAGTCTGTATAAAAAAATAGGTGTGAACAATTAAATTCATTTCATATGATTTTACCTGCTATTCATGAAATCTTCAATGCCTACTGGAGATAGCCATAGACTTTCTGAACTCTAAAAAAAATCTTTTATTTTTAGAAATAATGTACCTACGTGACTAAAATGCTTCACAAGTCAAGCAGATTAAACCCACATAGTTACATGCAATGAAATTCACATAAAATTAGAAGTTGGATAATATGCAGTCTCATGCGTGTAATTAATATTTTACTGAACTTCCATAGTCACTACGTTCTTAATCCTAAA
The DNA here is from genome assembly GCA_949316185.1 of Pyrausta nigrata. Lineage (NCBI taxonomy): Eukaryota > Metazoa > Arthropoda > Insecta > Lepidoptera > Crambidae > Pyrausta > Pyrausta nigrata. The sequence goes on from OX438943.1 coordinate 6,604,105, forward strand.
ATTAATGTAATAACGTAGTTCTTAATCCTGTTTAATTTTCATTGGCATATTATAACTTAAGCAATTATTTTGCAAGTTTTTACGAAATTAAATGAAATTTCACTTACAAAAATTAATCGACTGTGTCATCCGGTGGGACTACATGGGTACATTCCCCAAGTATTGATGAAATCGAACGCCGGCTCACTGGCGTAGCAAGCACTTGCACAAATTCGTCGACTGACTAACGTCTTTCATTGGCATCACAAAAATAATATCTATTTCTTAGATCACGGAAATAGAAGAGACATTCGTGTCATGCTTAAGCCGATTTAAGTTTTTTTACCTTTTACATAAAATTCATTTTGAAATTGTAGATAAGCGTGACTCCACATATTTTGCGAAGAGTTCACAGCATCTCAAATAAGATTAATAAGTTTTACAAGTTTCTGAGTAAAATAAAAGGCTTCGCGCGTTATTAAGAAATACGTCAGATGTTCGGCCGTCGACGGACCAGGGGCCCAATTCTCGCGCCTTTGATATTATATCTCATACGATATTTGTGGAAAAACATGGCGGATATCACAAAATGTGATAAATATTTGACATTTTCATACTTCGAGAATACGTAACATTCAAATTTTGTGATATCCGCTATGTTTTTTCGATAAATATCGTATGCGACATAATATCGTAGGCGTGTGAATTGGGCCCCTGGTTATCAGCCTCGTAACTTCACCCAGAGTGAAGGGAAAAATAAATGTGTTTTAAAGAGATTTTTGACATAAAATCTATTCAGGTGGTGGTGTATCCATTCATTCGCTGTCAATTTAATGCAGTTCCATTAAGTCAGTTGTGATTGTGACTACTTCTGTTATCACCAGAACAAAGTAGTTGTTATTATACATAATTTGATATAGGTTCATGTATATTCTATTAAAATGAAATTATAAATATTTTTATGCTAATATGTAGTGAACTTTAAATTAATTCCAGAACTTAAGTAAAAAATTCAAACGGAAATAAAATTATTTATTTATTTTATTTATTTAATTATTTTACATCAATCCACAGCTCTTAAGATTTAGTACACAAGCAATAATTATTAATATTACTTACAGCCAAAAAAGGATTGTCATTTTACAAAAATTCTGTAATCAATACAGATTTAATTTTAAACTTCACACTTTTCTTTTACTCAATATAGAGGTACATAAATAAGCCCCAGCCGAGAAGAAACTTGTCTAATTTACAAGCCACCATATCTATCTAGGGACCCGTAACCGCTTTTTGTTGTAGGTGTTTAAAACAATTTGGCGGATTTTATAGGTATTTTGTCTTCTCAGGGGTAAAATTTCCTTAGGTTGGCATCCCAGTCCGGGGGTTATAAGCAAAAACTTTTAAAGTATTCCTGGCAGACGCTGACAAATTGCAGACCCCGTGTTTCACCGACACATCCCACGATTTATTACTCCACATATAGATTTTGTGTTCAAATATGGACGGAAGGTCCTTGCAAGGGTATCGGTTTTGTAAAACAAAGAGTGTGAGACCAATATTAATGCTAAAAATCATAACTATATAGGTTCAATTGACTATAACAGCGGATATTCACTGATTTAGGCACAACCGCGACATTTGAGTTTAGAAAAACGCTTTATTGTGTGTGAAAATAAACAAAATTATGTTAGGGTCCTAAGACTATTAGTTATATAAAATGATCAAAGCAGACTGTAGTTTCATGGGTTTATTGCTGGTAATAGTATGTATCGCGCCTATCTGGGAGGAACGCGTCCTGTGCCGCTGAGGATCGTTAGAGTGAGTGGCGGATGGAGCACCTACGACTGTGCTCGCGCCGCTGGTGCGCACGATGAGGGCCGAGGAGTCCCGACGTATCACGACGGTGCCAACAATTATGTTTATTGAAATTGAAAAACATTTATTTCAGAAACAGTTTCCATACATTCTTAACCTAATATAAACTATAGAGAGAAATAAAATACTTAAACTACTGAAACAGTCCGATCCAATCCCAACTTCAAGCTCTAATAGAACTTAAAGCTTGGATTGGACCGAACGTGGATGGATGCCCAGTAAGCGGTGATAGGGCTGAATATCCTCTCTGCAATAGCCCTCAGGAGAGTGTTGGTGCTGCTCCGCACTCGCTCCCACAGGGAAGCCACTCGTTTTTGCAGGACGGCGTGAAAGCCGTCTGTGTTCCAGGTTCTTATTAGTACAAAATAATTTGCTCTAGAAAATTTTACTATATCAAATCCCTCGAAGTCCAATTATTCCACGAGCTCTTAATGAGGGTGTAAAAATGCATATGCGTTTCTCAAGTAAACTGTATTTTAATATAAGCAGCGAAAATAACTTGAGTCAAAGTCCCCATCTGTTCTGTGCCAATTGGTAGCATGAATCCCGTATATTTTTACATAATAAAACAATCTGCGATATTATATTTTGCGAGTTGCTTGTTGGGGAAGAAAAATACTTTCGATTTGTGGAAAAACTTAAGTATAACTAAAATATATTTTTGGGATTTCAGGGACATTGGTATAAGGTAAAGTTTGTCTGAAAAGACTGATAAGTTTTGTTTGGAAAAGGATAATAACTTCGGATATGAAAACTCTGTTACGAACACGAAGCTGCTCCATTGAAAGGTCTTATGTATTCCAATTAAGTATTATACACTTACACAAGAGCTTTTTGTATTGTTTATATTAACAGTAACAAGGAAATCAGGACTGTATAGTAATTAGATTGAGGATGGGATCAGATTGAGTATAATAACTCTTTGTTGCCTATTTTAAATGTTATTCCATATTATAGTCTATAAACCAAGTGTTACGAGTCTATTTTAGTACTTACCTAATAGCGATTTGACAGTCTTATAACTAGTAGCTAATAGCTATGTCAAAAGCAGGGATGTTACGGAGCTTCGACTCCGATTTGACAGTCTTATAACTAGTAGCTAATAGCTATGTCAAAAGCAGGGATGTTACGGAGCTTCGACTCCGATTTGACAGTCTTATAACTAGTAGCTAATAGCTATGTCAAAAGCAGGGATATTACGAAGCTTCGACTCCGATTTGACAGTCTTATAACTAGTAGCTAATAGCTATGTCAAAAGAAGGGATGTTACGGAGCTTCGACTCCGATTTGACAGTCTTATAACTAGTAGCTAATAGCTATGTCAAAAGCAGGGATGTTACGGAGCTTCGACTCCAATTTGACAGTCTTATAACTAGTAGCTAATAGCTATGTCAAAAGCAGGGATGTTACGGAGCTTCGACTCTGAGTTGACAGTCTTATAACTAGTAGCTAATAGCTGCTATGTCAAAAGCAGGGATGTTACGGAGCTTCGACTCCGATTTGACAGTCTTATAACTAGTAGCTAATAGCTATGTCAAAAGCAGGGATGTTACGGAGCTTCGACTCCGATTTGACAGTCTTATAACTAGTAGCTAATAGCTATGTCAAAAGCAGGGATGTTACGGAGCTTCGACTCCGATTCCGATAAGTCGGAACTTCCGATTGATATTATACCTACGGTTCCGAATTCGCCTCCGACACTTTGAAATCGGAGGTCAAAGACTGCGAAAGGTTGAAAATACCTGTTTAAGTATGTGCGCAGGGATGCGAACCCATGCTCTTCTTCACTCATTCACTTGTTGTATGGACCCGTTGAGAAGTCGATTAGACGGAAATAAAAGCTGCAAAACTTTTGTTTATAAGATATAACTTGCTTCTTTTGTATTTAGTTAGCTTACGTTTAATGAACACATTAGGTATTATCACACTTTTAACGCCTAACGATTGTACGTTGTTTTTAATTAAAACTAAAGGCATTGTATAATATTTCATCCATTTTATTTCATTAGGACTGCCCTTATTAATCTCCCTTCTGCCATCACCTCCGACTCCGCCTCCGACTCCGATTCCGACTCCGACAAACCAAATTCAAAAACTCCGACTCCAACTTCGGTTCCGATAAAACTATCTCCGTAACATCCCTAGTCAAAAGTATTTTCTAACTAGTTAGTAATCTATGCAGTTTCTGTCTACAAACCTAGTGCGTATCAACGTGAGTCTATTCTAGCTTGTACCTAAACCCTTTATTCCTGCGGTCTCATTCCTGAATAGTTAACCGGCCTCTTTGCGTCCGCGTTGCGAGAAAAATAACCTCGCACAAAAGGGCATTTCGACACCCGGATGCGCTCGAATAATTTATTAAAAGGGCAACGCTCTAAACAAAAGGCTGGAGTGTTTTATGGGCTTGTTTTCTTGAAATAACATCATTATACTCAGAGTACGGAGGAGCGCTTGTGCTCATAATATCCAGGGGGCCTATTCCCGTCATTTAGTTCACGTCTCAATATTATTGCAGTGTTTTTAGTTTTTTTTTTAAAGTTTAGTATAGTAAGCAGCCTCTGTCAAATTTGCCAACGAGAAAAAGGTATTTTTAAACATCTTTGATATTTTATAGGTACTGTAACTTGACTGCGTTATACTTTTATACGTGAATAGGTGCTGACTGACGCTCTCATGGGTTTTGGTATTTTGAATAGTTATTGCGAACCAGAACATCAAGAAGTAGTGCACATATACTGGTTTTTATAAAATCAATTTGTTCTGCGTTGTTCATAGCTGTATTTTTGTTAAATAATCCATTTTATTTTATTTCAGAATTTATTTAATGACTGACGCAATATCTTTCAAGTAAGTTGCCAGTTACACAAGAATTTGTCCCTAACTCAAGTTAGGGGTTTGTTGGCTGCTTAATTCGGTAAGTCAAATTGTTTTTTTTTAATCACTGCAGTTTTTCATATACTAGCCGTATCTGACTTCATACGCGCATATAAGGAATTACCCACCCGAACTTAAATTAAATTTATAAAAAATAGCGATATCCATATCTTATCTATTTATCTTATTTACTTATAAGTCATGGATGTTTATAAATGTATATAAGTATGTCTATCCGTTATCCTAGTCACCATAGCACAAGCTCACGCTATATTGGGGCTAGGTAATTGGTATGTTTGTTGAAAGAGTTTATTTATTTATTATCATTTAAGCTGATGGAGTGTCATCCAAACTTATACCCAATTCCCCTCCCCCCCCCCCCCCGGCACTTTTCTAAAGACATAAGAGATAAATTTCCGAAAAACCTTTATTTATCACCAACACTACGAAAGAAAGAGTGTTGCGCAAGAAGATGTCCCTTTCTGGGCTAGTACGAGTAGATGTACGTGGTACCAAAAAATATTACTGTTTCCAGTAAATAAAAATGAAAAAATAGTAAATATTTTAGCGAGTGGAACATATTGACATTTACCACTAAACTATTTGCGTATCAATAGCGATTTAAGTTATTCATTAGGGAATAGATTGCTCAAAATCCAGCGTTCAGAATCAGTAACTGTATTTTCAAATGTAACCGTAAATAATTTAGCATTTTGTAGGGCATTAGATCAATTTGCTCCTTTCGCGACGTAAAACTTTATGGATTCCCTCAATAACTATAAAGCACAGATTAAAAATATTTTGTTTTTTGTTTGAAAAAGTTTATTATTAACATTATTAATCCGATGTGCTAAGCATAAAAGATGTGACTACACACTTGCTATGTGTCGAAAGCTTCATCAACCATATTATGGGAAAGCTTGAAACGCAAATCGCACATCACCGACTAAACAAGGTGGTATACGCATTGGGTATACGTCCTGAACCATAACATAATTATGTTTTATTTCTACGTTTGCTTTTACCTTTCCTCAATACATACCAAAGGCTTTAACCACAATCAGTCTTCACAACACGCATGGCAACATTAATAAACGTTCACGTGGCAATCGACATAATTGAAATGTTTTTGAATCACTTGCAAGTACTTTTCATTTACGACAAGGGACTCGTTAGGATGACTATCGACTTAGTAATCATTGTCTTGACTGTTTAAAATATCTAAAGAAGCATAACATATAATATTTCAGGAAATACGTTAATAAAAAAAAGTTTATAGGCTCTAGCCTAACATGATCCATCCTTGGCCGAATCTTCGCTTATCATCGATGAGATTGCGGTAGAAAATATTACATATATTTTCTACCTACTAGTTAATTAAAAATATAACAAAATTACCGACGCGATATAATTACAAAAAAACGTCGAATGTCGCATGTTAGCCCGGATGCAGATATAAGACCCGAGTTCACCATTGACGGTTAATTTAACAAAAATTCCCATACAAAATATGTCAAATAATGCTGCCAAAAAATAAAACACCTGTTGGTGAAATCCAGGCTAAATGAAACAGTATCGGAGGTAAACACCTCTCGCAAGTCAAACCTTGTGCTTACTTGTGGGTGCTTGGCAACTTTTGGCAAGCGTCCCTTAATAAACGCATTATTACGTTAGATATGTATTGTTATTTATTTGCATACTATTAGAAGCACAATATTTGTTTGTTAGTGTAAATCTTTTACAAAGTGTGAAGACTTCATTATACCAACAAGAGATCTTAAATACAGACAAAATATCGATTTCCGATAATAGCTGGCAAATAGAATCATTCGAAGACTCCCTGCGGTTGAAGTCTGGGCTCTTGAATCTAGAATACATTATCACTTATTTGTACGGAATATTCAAGGCAGGAGAAGAAAGGTATTTACATTACTCAGGCCCTTTATAGAAGTTCACCGATTCATATTTACATATCCACATATTGTCTCCGTTAAGCATCTTAGACACTGTTAGATTTTTGAAGCGTCAATAAAACGACAATTGTTAGCGATTCCCGCAATAGTTTCGTTTTTTTTTAAAGTTATTTTTCAGACTTGTTTACGTCATATGACACAAAGCTATGGGCTAAAATACCTTTCCACATGATACTTAACTTAAGTATGTCATGCGCTCATTAAAACACAATTTTACAAATTACTTCGCGATTTGTTCACATTTTATTAAAAACCTGACGATTCGAACACTTTACAGCGTTCGTGGTCACAGGGAGACTAAGGTATTATTTGTCATTACAAAGTTTTAAAAATTAAACTATTTACGCAGAAAGAGCTAACCGCGTCTTGAGATCTTGTATCTGGTATTGATTATCATACACTTATAAGCAATTCAGCTCAGCAAAAAGGGACACAATACGCTAGCGTTCACGACGATAGAAAGACGCGTTAGCATCTTGACCAAGAGTCCCGTACTCGAATACTCTTGAATGTGAGACGCGGGTGCTTTCGACGTTGCTTTGACAGATTATACCGGTGGAAATAATCGATTCTCCTTCACGTTAGGCTCTCGAAGTCGTTCACGTGTAGATAAACAACGTAGGAAGGTTTGTTTGTTGATATCATGTAATATTTGATACGCACAGAATATTTTGGGCTCAATATAACTGAATTGAGACCGCCTCTATTCCCAACGTAATAAAATCTGTTTTTGTAGTTCACATGGGAAACCTGACATGCTGCCTGCCGTACCTACTTAGATTTATACAGGGTGGTCCGGTAATTAAGGATAATCCTTTAGGTACAGATTAGTTACATTATTTTCTACTATATGCCAAAACAATAGTTCAAGTAAAAAGTGTTGCCATTTTAAGGATTTCGGTTTTGGTTTTTATTGTTTTTGAGAGCCTTACTAAAATGTTAAGTAAAAAGTTACTATTGATTTCGGTGTTTGAATATTCAAGAGTATTAAAATAGAAACAGACTTTAAAAAATTCATCAATTGTAGAAGTAGCCATACAACAATTAAATATTAATATCTCAAAAATGGTAACACTTTTACTTGAAAATATTTTTGGCATATAGTAGAAAATGATGTAACTGATCTGTACCTAAAGGATTAAAAAAATAATAATAAATATATTGTTTCAACAAAAACACCAATTCCCTAGCCCCAAACTAAGCGTCAGCTTGTGCTATGGCGACTAGGAAACGGATAGACATACTTATATATGTTATGGACCAAGTGATTAATGCGGGCATTATTAATAATGTGCGGGCATTATAAGTAATGTCTAGCTCTATCGGGCTAAGTGATTAACCACTCTCTCATTATTTATCACATTGCACGGTCATTATTATATTGCTACGTGACAATTGGGCAATTTGATAATAAAGTGAAAGGACTTGTCCTCTTTTTGTATGGAGGCTGGTTTTTTATTCCAAGATATCACCAACCACTAATAACCTATATTTATCTTTAAGCTACAAAAATACGAAACACGTTACCATAGAAATCAGAATTTCAAACGCCTCCATTTTTGAGAAAAAATATGTTTTGTAACAGACATCATCCATTGATCACTTACTTGTATTTTTTGGCTGTATAGCTATGTACCATTGTCTTTCCACTGGTGGATAAATGCTACTAGGTACTACCACAGATTATATAATAGGTACTACTGTCAATGGTATGTCAATTTTGCTGTCATTTTTTTTTCATGCGTTAATTGATATAGGCGAAGGTGCGGTTTCTGTACAGACAAAGAGAAAAAATAATTTCAATCTTTCTCTAAATCGGAGGCCTTAAATATATATTAATTATGCAGAAAGGCTAGTTTTTGTGAATTCTTTCATATAATATTTAGTTTATTCTGGTTAGAAATATTGACGAATAAAAAACCATTAATGGACAAGTCCTTTGACGCGGTACGGGGAGGGAATTTTATGTGTTTTGTGTTACCTACATTTTGTTCAAATATTAGTGGATTCTTAATGTAGAAGCTCGTGAAAAGTCTATAAATAAGATGAGTACATGTTTTCGGTTGTTCAGATTCTCATTCACTTCATCGGTTATGTTCATCAAAAGATCATTTGTCGCCTTCCCTGCTTGAAACCCGAATTGATTGTAGAATATTACATTGTGCGTGTTAAAGAATTCATTAATTTGCTGACAAACATGCTTTTCCACCATTCTATCGATTGATGATGGCAATGTTATTGGACTAAGTATGTTTGTATTACTCTGCCCAAAAGCTGATGGACAATATGTACGAGTATAACGCCCGATTAATTTGATTATTGGAATAATTATTATCAAATTGCACTCTTTTATTAGGCATTCTTCATAATGACTGGGCATTATGCATAATGCCTAATTTATCACTTGGTCCATCACATATACATTTATAAACATCCATGACTTAGAAACAAATTGCTCGTGTTCATCACACAAATATTTGCCCCTTGCGGGATTCGGGGGGGGCGAGCGGGCGCGTATGGGTGTGACAATGTAATAAATTAACAATACTTTATATAAAACCCTATTGGGTAACAGTGTTTGTGTAAATAACGAAACACGTTTTCTATCTGTACTACGTTAATGTAGTCGTAATTTTATTGTGCTTGCTTTTGTTGTTATAGTTAGCAAAACTCGTATTTGTTGAATTTAAAGCAGAATGTCTTTACGAATTGCCTCTATTAAAACCGAATAGCGATTGCCCGCGACTTCTTTCGCGCAAATATTGAATATCCCAAACAAATTATAACCTCCCTTTTACCACCTTAAGGAATGAATATCCAAATATCCTTTCTTAGTGCTCGACTACACTATAAAAAGAAGCATGGTGCAAAATTACAAGATTCTAATCTCAGTAGTTTGGGCTGGCGTTTTTATGTCAGTCAGTCAATTGTACATTTTTATATACAATATATAGGAAGATATGCGGAATTACCACCTATGTAGAAAGCAATCGCGAATACAATGCAATTCCAAGCCAATAAACATATGAATTTTCATTATATCATTACTTTGATCTGGTTTGTAGCTACCATTACTTACCTGACATCAGTTTTTTTTTTTCTAAAACTTATTACTATTGCAATTTGATAGCAATAGAGTAAGGCCTTTGGGGTAGGTATGTATGACTGTACAAAGTAACGATTACTAGGTTTGACATTTTAATTTTGCAACAAAGAAAAACTACTAGTCAGTGGCAAAACCGTTCGAATTGTGGAGCGATCGTACGTCTCGTGGATCACAGCAACTCGTCCAAGGTTCCAAAGGCCACCAAGAGACTCGTAACCTAACCAGTGCTGGCCATTTAGTATTGTAACATAAATTCCTCCCGATCCCCTAAGATCTTCCCGGCCATTTCTTTCACTAATTATTGCCCGACGGCTGGTGCTGTGGGAAATGGCCGTAATAAGATCTTTTGTAATCTCATTTATTAATTTTCGTCTCTCATTATTCTCTGCTCCTTTGTACCGCTCCGTGGCAAAATCTAAACAACTCGCTTTCCTTAGGCTGCCGTAATTATATATTTCGGCGAGAATTTACTAAATCACAATAGAATTGCGATATCTGTCCGTATTTTTGCAGATCCCGTTTTGTTCCTTAATAGAGAATTTGAGTGATGTCTTGGAATTCATCTTTATTAGAATTCATAATTATAATAATCTTGTCTCTATGGGTATTGTATAGCTATAAATCATTGTATCGTACCTTCTTATAATTAAGTGATCGTGTCAAATGCTAAGGAGTGTGACTAGATATGCAGAGCAAGCAGGAATAATTAACAATCCATACACATAAATAAAAACTAAAACTACCAATACTAGCGAATGTTCAGTGTTTTATCCTACTTCAATAGCAAATTCACACCAGAAAATCGCTCAAAGAACGAATTGTGGTAAAAGTCTACAAAAATTAATGTTTATTATATTATAATGAAACAAAAACGTGTTCCCATTGTGTCCCAAGATTTTGTTAAAAAGGACGAAAATTACTTGCATACCTTTTCCTTCGAAATCAAAATGGCACGCATTATGATTTCCCATCCCTGAGTCGTTGATTTAGATACCATGCTTTTTATATTTTCAATGACAGTATGACTCGAAAATAAACATATTTTAATAAAACAAAACAAAAAATTCTGCATTTTTGTATCATTTGAAAATAATAATTCAGAAGCGAGCACAAAACAGAATAGAATAATCCCTGAGGTAGCGAGTTTATACAAAACGGCAGAATTCTGTTGTAAAAGCGTCTCCGTGTGTAGGTATAACGTCTTTCAACGTGATCCTTCATAGTTAACAACGTTTTCGCATTATCTTCAAGTATGCATAAAGGTGGCGAAAAAACATCGTGATGTCCTCAACCCCTATTACTCGCTAGAAATTAGCAGCTAAATGTATAGTACCTACATCAGTACCTACCTCTTTTGATTCAGAAACGCTGAGGTTACGCGTCATTTCGCCTTAATTAATCGCAGTGGTCTTAACAAGGTTTTAGCGAACAAGTGGAAATTATTCCTGCGCTGCGACATCCATCGTTGTGAGTGTCAAATTATTCATGCATGTACTTACATAGCGCTTCAGTAAATGGGTGAATCTAATACACTTTTCAGCCGAAAACGCGACGCGTGTTTGCCAGAGGGGTGAATAACTGTGTAGAATTCTTAATCGTTCATGCCTGTGCCGTACTAGTCTGTCAAAAAAGAATAAAACCTTTTTATTTTTGAGATAACTGTTCGTCTCTTTTACACTTTGAGGATATTCAGTAAGTAAACAAAGCCTTCACAAATAGAAAGGAAATATATTTATTAGCACAATAGTAACATTTAGGTATACAGTGGACCTCGCATCAACCTTCCCAAATCTGTCAAAATATCTCAAATGATATGGAAGTCTATGTGATCAACATAAGGATGAAATATGGTTGCGGATATTTGACAGGTCAGGGTAGGTTGATGTGGGGCCTAATGTACATCATCATATCATAAGATTAATAAAATTGATAAAAAACGAAGGATTTGCTTAGCGTAAGTCTAGCAGCAAAAAAATGCCACCACAACACTGATTTTCAGCGGGAACCTCGGGGGCACAGCGCACACACATACACAATAAAATATAATTGATTAAATAAATCGGTTATAACGCTCAAATAACGATATTATTATAAACACGAAATAGAAAAGCAATTTTCGTGTGTTATGTGATGTCCATTTATGAATAAATGTTTTTTTCTTTCTTTCAAAAGTAAAGCTTATCCAATAACACTAATTGTAAAGAAATCATATCAGAACTATCAACTGAAAACTGATTGCAAATTATGTCCACGGGGCAGATGAAGGCAGACTAATAATTAAGACCTCGGCTCTTAGATTTCACAATTGAAATTCGAAACTCTATTGACTAAGCCTTTAAGTATATTTTCTGTCATTGATAAATTACATCGGCCAAGAACGCGTCTTCAAAAGAGTCCTACTCCGTATCTAAGTAAGGCGTCCGTATTTTTGGATCTAGTCGTTGCTCTCCCTCGCACTGTCATGCTGGCATGGAGTGGCAAGTAGAGACAGAGTTGATAATACAGCCTACTCGGCGGTAAATTCAATTCCGAATCTAATTTCTACATTAAATTAGATAAGTTTCGTTTATCAGAATTCAGACTTAGATACTTTGTTGTTTTGTTTATGTCCATTTCCATTAATTATTAAATTTATAGTTCAGAATCTGAAATCAGAACTTGGTACATGCCTTATTGTTGTTTTGAACCGGTTCGGTTGTTTCACAAACCGATGCTCTTACGGTGAGGGAAAAACATCGTAAGGAGACCTGCACAGTCAGGCGACTGAATGTGTAACCGTGATCCAAACTGGTTACGTTCTCCTGTTAATAGGGTTATGGAGGTCACTCCACTGTACGTAATCTGTCATATATCCTGGATCATGGTACAAAGCAGAAAGTGCGAGTGCACAACCAGAATAACACTATGATGATGTTGATGAGTGTGCGACACAGATACAATACAAAGCCGACATCAGCCTTTGTTTTTACCGAAGGTCGATATTAGGGTCCAAATTTAGAACTTTATAATATTATAAGGCGGACTGTAGAAAACACAAATTTATTGCTGGTAAGTATTGACCGCGCCTATTTAGGGAACGCGTCCGATGCCGATGATGATCGAGCGACCAGCGGCACTGACCCTCAGTGCCGGCGGAGCACCTACGTACGAGTGCAAGCCGCGGCCGGCGCACGCGAAGATTACCGAGGAAGCCCGAAGTCACACGAAAGCTCCAGCAGTCGATGTGTAATATTTACCGGACACTGTTATGGCATCTTCTTGCAGGGTAGGGGCCCTAAGTCCAGACTATTTTCCGTTTCCAGCGCGTCACGGGCATTTGCTTACAACCCGATTTCCAATCGAATTATAAATGGTCCATTTGGAATCCTACGGCTTTCATAATGGAATAAACAATAATGAAGTGAGAAGACGCTTGGTAATAAACAATAAGATTTGAATTGGATTTGGAACAAGAAACGATCTTTTAAATTATGGGTTATGTTTTGGATGTAAACTATTAAAAATATTGTACTTAGGCTTATCTAGACTAAAATATAAATATTTACCTCAAAGTCAATGAAATCTAAATACAAGCGAGTGGAAGAGCGGTGGTAGCTAACAAGTGGCAACGTGTTACGAACTTATTCGACATGTGAATTCTCTTTAGTTTATAAGGTTCATGCCCTTTAATTACGGACTTAGTGGTGACGAAATTGGTTAACTGACATTTTAGGAATTTGTAAATATTTGTCATTTTTGACTGACTCCAAAAAGGACAACCTCCTCGACAGTATTTTTCAAGAAATAATGTAGTTATTTTTTATCTTTATTAAGGAAACAAACAACAGTCTTTTGTTACATCTAATTAAGTACTTAGTAAAGTAAAGTAACTTATAACTTAAACACTAGAATTTTAAGTGTCTAATGCAAACTTTTACAATAAGTGCCAACAAGAAGACATGCGAAAAGTAAGGCCACATGCAGCATTTTTTACACCCAATCTATAAAAACTTTTCCAAAAAAAAGACGGTTTACTTTAATTAGGATGCTTTTCTATTATATATAACGAGATGTGTTTGTTTGTATTTATGAAGATCTATTAAAAGACGGCGAAACTTGTCAATCACTCATGAAAAACATCTATAAATGACTTAAAGTAAAGCAGCAATAAAAGCATGGCGGCGGAACTGTTAGGCAGGTATCTGAGTCAGTTGTCTTTATTGATTCCAGATTTATTTAGATACATTTCAGCTGTATACTAGAAACTTTATATTTTGCAGTACTTGAAATTCGAATTCTAGTAATCCATTCGTCAGCGCAAATTGTAACCATAAACGCACGGTTACACTATTACAAGACACTCGTCCGAATTCGTAAGTGAAATTCCAGGTGTAAGGGTGTGTGCAGAAAAGCGGGCGGCTAACGAGCCAGCATCTGCATATCGAGTGGACGGCCAACTCGATTGCCGGACGGACTGCCGTCGGCTGCCGCCCGGCCGGTGTAATTCGAGCGAGCAACTGTGTTACGTTACGTAAGCTGTGCGGAATCGGTGAGGAGTTTTACGTCGGTAACGATCGTGTGCAAAGGATTTAGGTAACGTAACTATCGTCGGTTTGATCGCCGTTTCCTGAATAATCTATTACTGAAAACAAAAATATACGTAAATATTACTATTTTCTATAGGTACAAATGTCAGTCATCGTCAGATTTGCAGACATGCAGATTTTATCTTCACTAATATTATAAAAAGGAAAGATTTGATTGTTTGTTTGTTTGTATTGAATAGGTTCCGAAACTACTGGACCGATTCAAATGAAATTTGGTACAGAAATATTTTGAGACCCTGGGACGCACATAGGCTACTTTTTGTCGCGATATAAAATCATTAGGGGGGTGAAATTGGATATGAAAGTTTGTATGGAAAATCCGACTTTTGGCACGGGCGAAGTCGCGGGGAACTGCTAGTTACTGATAAGCTAACACTGTTACAATTAAAAACTCAGAGAATCAACAACCTGATGTGTACAGACAGCAGCATGTCAGGTTACCTATTTGAACTACGAAAATAGCTCTTATTACGTAGGGAATAGATGCGGTATCAAGATCAAAATGGAGTAGTCTGACGTGTGACCATGTGCACATGGGTTATGTTATATAAAAGCATTGAAAGTTTTGTCAAAATCATTGTAGATCACCATTCATCAAATTCAAATGTAAATCACTGTTAGAACTTCTTAATTATTCCACAGAATAAATGTAAAAGTGATGCAGTAAGAATGCACTGCATTACTTACTACTTTCATGGATTATCTGACGTTTGGTATTTTACTTTTTCTGAACCAACGTTTTTCTAGCTTTAATCGAAATGTAGGAAATGTATACTTATCCCTATACGTCACACCCACGTCCTGATAAATCAATAGAAATAAAGTCACGTGTTTATAAAAGAAGTTGCCTTGGCGTGCCGTCTTAATGGCGTTATTGTGTTTGCGTGACGAGCTGAGCAGTCCACAGGGAATACCCGAGATAAAACGTGGTCCTCATTAAGGGCCATTCACATAACGCGCTGGACGCTGAAAACTTAATGGTAAAGGAAATCGGAATTAGGATGCATGTTACACACGTGACTGAATAAGACTCAGTAAGTCAGTTTGAGCATGACAAGTTCAGAAGTTCGTTAATGTAAGACGTAGTCGAAAAACTACTAAAAATTATTAAGTGGTCATTCGCTGCTGTTAAACAGTCATCATCATCCAATTTAAAAGATTGGCTCTTGTCGTTTTTCCATTCCTCTCTGCTTTACGCCCTTCTCTTGACCTCCGGATACGACCTGACACTCATCTTTTATTATATTTGTGCATGTTGAACAGTAACAGTGCTAAAATGGCTACGTGATACATGACTAGTTACTCCACTAAACTTGGACTCTTGATAAAATTCAACGACTAAACAGCTCTTTACAATATTAATAGATAATTATTATTAACTCCTTCAATAGATATGATATGCTGTCAATCGCACAGTGTAAACAGCCCTTTAGTTATTCTGAGAGCCGATTCAGCAGCAGGCCGATATCCTGGCGTCAGTATCTTCGTCGTAAAATATCCTTGATTGGGTGTAAAATTGACATAAAATAAGACTTTTTAGTATCGGCAAAAGTAGAGCATTGTACGGGATGGATGACTAAAACTTGACGTTGTGAGAGAGATTATGATAGGTAGGTAAGTAAGTACTACCTATAATTATTTTTATAACTTAATCAATTATTTTGCAAGTTTCTACGAAATCAAATTGAATTTCGCTCACAAAAATTAATCGACTGTGTCATCCGGTGGGACTCGAACCCACGTCCCTTCGCTATCTGGGCGGGTGCTCTTACCAACTGTGCTACGAAGGACGTTAGTCAGCCGACGAATTTTTGTAAGTGCTTGCTACGCCAGTGAGCCGGCGTTCGATTTCTAGTACTACCTACTTATTAACTTCTTAGAATAAGATTCTGTTCAATATCGTACGTGGTACGTGCTGTTGCTGTAAAGCATTTTTTTGACATTATTGCTTGGACTTTGCAAAGCACCCTATATGTTATGTTAGAAAATACGACTAAAATGGCAGTATCCTTGGACTGCACCGACAGAGAAACTTTATTTTTCACAGCTTCAAGAAACCGCAACTATTAGTACTTATTCGATGTTATGATACCTCCACGCATACCTCCTCCAAAGTGATCCTATAAGAATTCCTTTCTCCTTTTAGGGTACGGTACACTAACAAAGTGACTAACAAACTATAATGGTTCCTTTTTTCCTTTTGTGATACGGAACCCTAAAAACAACTCTTCTTTTGTAACGTTAGTTCCAACACTGTCAAGTTGAAGAACTATAACATTTAACATCCCAACCTCATGACATTATCGTTCACATACAATCTCAAAACTCGCCTGTCGGACTTTGATGCACGAGGAAAGTGCACACACAACCGTAAGCAAACTTCCCGGCCGCGGCCGTTCGAAACTTGGTTGCTAACGACATTTTACAAAGTTCCGTAAAATATTTATAACGTCGTCGTGAAACGGTTTTGGGTTCCACCTTTAATAAATAATTATTTTATTATTACTAAGCATCCGCTGTCTGTCTGTCTATTTGTCTGTCTGTCACCAACTAGGCTGTATCTCATGACCGTGATAGCTAGTTAAAATTTTTAGAGATTATGTATTTCTTGCCGCTATAACAGAATAAATTAAATATTTAAGGGGGCTACCATACAACGAACGTGTTTTTATTGGCTTTTTGCTCGATATTAATACGGGAACAGGTAAACGCTTGAAATATTCACAGAATATAATGTTGTATATGCTCTTTAAAAATAAATAATGATAATTAAATAAAAATATATATTTGGGCTCGCAAAGTAATCTTTTTGCCTTTTTTAAAACGAAAAGAAAGGTCAAAATATAGTGTTTAATGTTGTTAGACAATGGTACGGAACCCTTCGTGCGCGAGTCCGACTCGCACTTGGCCGGTTTTCACTATTTCTCAACATTTGCTCTAGTTTAGGTAGAAAAATAATATCGACTGAACCTCTAGTTTGTAAAATGTTTCACAACATGTCTTCTTCAAACTCTGATCCAGTATTGGATTTCAGTTCCACTGATTGCAAAACTTGAAACAAGTTGTGGCAAGATGATATCATGTTAAGTAGAAATTGTAACATTTTATTTATCTTTTATGCACTATCTTGGACAAACTTGTAACTTTGCTTGGATTTTAACCATGTTGCGAAGTTTGAGGACTCGTCTTCTGCATAGAGTTGCTTTCGTTAGTAAGTTTAGATCTTTGTCACTCCTACACCTTAGCTTACTTTAAAAAATATAAAGTTAGAAGAACTGTAAGTAATATAATGTACCTACCTAGTACGTGGAATTGTCAGTTTTATTTAAAAAGTGTTTTGTCATGAAAGTTAAAATCTTAAAGCGCTTTTCAGACTATGCTTTAATGCAATAGCATATTATTCATTGGTATAAAATAGCTAAGTGTGAACGGTTCTAATACAGGGTGGCCCGTTTACAGTGGTCCAAAGTTTTTTTCAGCTTGAGAGCATCATAATTGATCGTTTAAAACATACTTTAGTTAAGCGAAAACTTATGGTTTAGTTTTTTTTTTTTAAATACGAAATTTCAATATTTTTCACGAAAAACCTCTCTGTCATGAAAACTACTAGACCTAATTCGAATGAAATTTGGTATGGACGTAGTGCAATCATCTACCAATTGCGATATAGGATCATCTAGTGTAAATTACTGGACTGTTTTTTTAGTTGAACTTTTTTCTTTGCTTTTTTCTGCAAAAGATTGATTTTCAAAAAAAACCTGTGAAAAAGAATGTACCGCCAAAGTTTTACTGACACTGCTAAAAAGTATCTTAACATAGGGTTATTCTTTACACAAAAAATCATAGTAGTCCTTCGAAAATCGAAAAATTACGAAATTTACCATACATAAATTTTGATCATTCGGTGGTTTATTTTTGATTAAAAACTCATTCCTTTCGATAAAAATAGCTACAAATCTGTATTCACATGGCAAAAAATGAATAAACTAAAAAAGCTACAGAAAAAGTTAAACTAAAAAAATCAGTCTAGTAATTTACACTAGATGAGCCTATAGCGCAAGAGGTAGATTATTGCACTACACCCATACCAAATTTCATTCGATTCGATTTTGTTCAAAAAAAAATAAATTTTGTATTTTTTTTTCAAAAATCAAAAATTCCAAACCATAAGTTTTCGCTTAACTAAAGTATGTTTTAAACCATCACTCATGGTGCTCTCAAGCTGAAAAAATTTTTTGAACCACTGTAAACGGGCCACCCTGTATATGTCAGAACGTGAGGCGATTGGCGGTGTTTATTTTGAAGTTTCGAGCTGTCAGAACACGATGACAGACGTCATTCGGTTTTGACGTTTAAACATCACATCTAAGCTTACGTCAAACTGTGGCTATTTATCGAGTTTAGTCGGAAACGTCAAGTAGTTTACTTGGTTATGGTCGATACGGCGGTGGCAGCACTTGTTTCTGTCATTTTGATATTTTGTTTGACGGGAACGTGAGAACCCCGTGGAGTTTTTGTTATGGCCGCAGTGTGGTTGTGTGTTGAGTTTTGCGTCGCCGTATTGAACTTGCCGCGTTTCTTGACTGTAATCCGAAGCCATCCTGTTCACTGTTTGTCATTTTGTTTTAAATTGATTGTGATACTGAAAATAGACGTCTGTAATAACTAACCGGACTAATTTTCGTGTACGCCACCATGTATGAGCCTTCTGATAACGATCCCCTTTACGTCTACGTCGTTTTATACGAGTATGTATGGTGAGCGATATTGTTGTGCTATGAACTGTATGCTACAATACGAGGAAATCTTTAAATGGAGGTTAATACAGGATCTATTTAAATAGCTTTTGTCTAAAAAAATACAACAAAAAATTAACCATACCCAATAATTGAGCACGCAATTATTTACAGTATTAAGTACATATAAACATAACCTAATATCATTACAGTTCAAGACAGGTCTAAAATTAAGTTGGATGCAATATTTACACGGGATATGCTATTATATTATAGCGGATATACATTTCAATTTCAGACTTAACACATACACACAGGTCTTAACGCGATAATGCTGTATGTGTGTATGTGTTATGTGTAACAATCGCGAATCTTTAAAAGTGTCAATTTCAAACTTCTTAAATTCAATTAAAAACTTCGAAATGTATTTCCGATGCAAGAATGACGAACCGAGTTACTGGCACATTAGATATTCGTTTGGAAAAAGTATCTCAGTAGTGCCAGTTATTCGGTCGTCATTCTTAATAACGCTTATATCGTAATGACCAAGTGTGTAACTTAATTTTCCTCTTAAAGTTCGACGCGATGCATCGACGAGACATTGCGACGCGTCCCAAGTGTATTGTTACTACGCTAGTGATGTGCTTAGTGCACTCTCTGCTCGATAACGGGACTTGGGATAGGGATTATGTTTCAGAAATTTTGAGCTCAAAGGGTACGGGAAGCAAGTGATGTGCTCGAAATAACTGTGTGATGGCAATACCAGTACTGACATGGTTTGAAACAGGTGCCAAGTCGCAGTCAGCAACTAGTGGACGTCCATTTCTAGAAATTGAAGCAAAGCCGATTCTGCAAAATCAATCGGATGGTGTCGATCTTACTCAGGATGAAATAAACGATACAGCAGAAATTGAATTAAGTAAGAGACGTCTACCTAAGTAATAAGAAGGCTCAAGATAATGATGATGATAATATCTGACTCTTAAGGTCTACTAAGTGCTGATTTTAAAAAGTTACAAATTAGAAATAACTATAAATAATACAAACACGACTTATTTTAAAATGTCATTACGTCATATGTGGACAGTCATATTTTTGGATAGTCCCTATGGAAAAAATATTGGGACGTCCCGCACTAATTAAAATGTCACAACACTTCTGACCCAGTAAACTTCCTTGGGTAACCAATGCAATAACCCTTGCACCACCTCATTTTCAGGTCGTTTGGCATCGCACCCTGCTTACGGGTCATTGCTAGGGTTGCGTACGTCAGGATTTGTCCTGACATGTCAGGGTTTTTAAGTTCCTGTCAGGATTCCGGCCGGACTTGGAAAAAGTCAGAATTTTTGGATTTTAGAGTGAAAGAAATCGTAGAAAAGTGTTTTTCTTTGGTAACATTCAACTAGGTAAATTGGCTGTAAATAATCTATAATCTTTTATTTCACCGGCTAGGCTGACCGACAACATGGCGATGCGCGCGGTGCACATTAAACGAAAATCTGTATAACCTACTTCTTTTTGTCATTCCACCATGGTGACTGCTTCGTTGGTCTAGTGGTCAGCACACTGGGTACTATCCACAAGGTCCCGGGTTCGAATCTCGGGTCGGGCCAAGAGTGTTGGATTTTTATATCTTGAAAAAACTCAGACACAGCTCCGGAGTCAGGAGGTTGGTGGTGTGAACACCCCCGTGCCTCGGAAAGCACGTTAAGCCGTTTGGTCCTGCGCCTAATCTCTCTACGGTCATGTCGTCGGACTGCCGTCTCACCGAATTATGAGAGCGAAGAAACAGAGAGTGCACCTGTGTGTTGCGCACACACTTGTGCCCTATAATATGTCCCGCGCAGTTCGCTAATCTCTGTTGAGATAGGCCGCCGCCGTAGTCGAAATTCGGCTTGGAGGACATTATTATTATTATTATTTACCACCATGGTGGGCATTTAGCATAATGTCAGGACTTTTTACTAGAAATCAAGCTTTTGATCAGGATTTTTAAGGTAGGCAACCCTAGTCATTCTGACCTATACTATACATACTTACAGTGTGCAAAATGATTTAACTGTTCATCCTCTGAGTGTTGTTTTTTAATAGTATTTTCAGTGACATTACTATTGTTTTCCTTTACCCACAGGCTAAAAGAGATCGCTCTCAGCGATAAGACCACCTATATTAAACTTCTACGTTTCTATTTGATTTGTTTAGTACCTTTGTTTTTTGTATTTTGTAAAACAGAATAGCTATTTGTCTACTCTAAAGTTTTTTAGACATTACTTTAGTGGCAAACACATGAGTGATGTACAACTCATGACTTGAACAAACACGGCCATTCGAAATGTTTAGGCTCGATTCCAATGTGCCCCTAACTAAGACTAATTAAAAGTTAATTATGTCGTCTGTTAATTCAGTTGTTTCAACTTATCTCAGTTACTTATGCAAGCATAAGAAGCGAGAAGTGCAAGCGGCTAAAGACGAAAATACGCACGTCTTACATAATCGTAAATATAATCTTATAATACTTATCACTTTATTTTAACGATAGCCTAAAATGTACCTTACCTAAGTTCCAACTGTAAAATTTGCATGACCTAATAAGTCAAACTGAATAAGTGACTTTATACACATAATTTTATTATAACACCATGTTAAGCAAAAAAATATTTCTGATTTCTGATAAAATTATAATCATATTTAATTTCATGTTGCTATACCGGAAATCGAAAACGAAAATCGACATTACCTACATGGGCTAGGGCTACATGATTTGATTTTGATTTATCATTATTATTAAGCTGGTAATCCGATCAGACAATCGATCAAGACAGCCGCCATACGAATTCTTGTTCTAAAAGATAATCCTGCCCAACGATATACCATATACTACACATCACTATTGGAGCAGTACCAGACTTTGTACAAACTCCTAGAGATTTTTTATTATATTTTAGACATTTGACACTGTATTTACAGTGGTACTATAATTTGACTATGTTTTTAGGCAAACAGGAATCAAATTCTGCGAAAACCAAAAATAGCTTAATAGGTTTTTTAAACTGACATCTCTACCAGTCATCAGTCAGTAGCCGGTACGTGACTTGGACTTGAATACGAAAATCAAGGTAAAGGATTCACCTGTTCCCGTAACCCTAGTTCTAGCAAACGAGAAAAGAGTAGAAGCAGATTTCGTGATTTTTGAGTCAATCTTCAATCAATATAACAAAACTTATTTTTAGTTAACATTCTTAGTAATAAGCGGTGTCAGTTGCATACCTGTAAAGAGACACGGTAATTTTCTAATACAAATGATTTTAAGTGCAATGATCTAATAATACAAATGAATCATGTCTGGCTTAGTCTAGAGTCAAGAGCAAACCCATTTCAAATAAAATAAAATAAAGTTATAAATACTTGTCGTCCTAAAAGAGTCCATTCCAAAACGCCATCTTTGCAATTTCAATTGAAAATAGAACTATAAGCCTGTAATTAACAGATAAGTAACTATTAACTTTCTTATTAACTCGCTTCATATAAATTTTGCGTCAACGAAAATGCTCAACGAAGCATAGTTGCAATCATGCATGAAAATCTGTTTTTTTTTCCTTTGTCATCTGTACACGGCACACTGGTTCGAAGTGCCTTGATAGTATTGATGATTGTATTATAATTATAATATTTATTGCCACTTGTCAACAGTCTACATCTACACTAATATCAAAAGAGGAAAGATTTGATTGCTTGTTTGTATTTAATAGGCTCCGAAACTACAGAACCGATTCAAATGAGATTTGGTACAAATATAGTTTGAAACCCTGGAAAGGACATATGCATACTTTTTGTCGCGATATAAAATCATCAGGGGGTGAAATGGGGAATGAAAGTTGGTATGGAAAATCTGACCTTTGGCGCGGCCGAAGTTATGTGAAACTGCTAGTATATAAAATAAACTTATAAACTAGGGTTAGTAAATAAAGCGAAAAAACATAATTAGGACCACAGCACCTATGAATGTCGATACACCAACACTGAGACAAAATGTTTCAGCGTTGGTGCATCGAACTTTTTCTTGCGGGCTTAGAATTCTATTAGAACTTGATCTAATTTTGTTTCGAACTGAGCACGTCTTTAAGTAAATGATCGCGTAGAAGTGTCTGTTTTGCGCTTCGTAAACATCGCGGACGCTCTACAGTATCGAGGAAGTCCCAACAGAATCCTGAACCCGTTATTAGGTATACTGAATATACAGCGCCTGCCAGGCCTTCTGCGTATAACTGGTCCACATGGCCGCTGTGTAGAAGTTTAGGCATTACGCTTTGTATTGTGTAGACCGGCTTTTTAGGGTTCCGTAGTCCTGACAAGGAACGGCCGTCCGTCTGTCTGTCTGTCTGTCCTTGGTTTTGCTATACTACTAACTATAGCGGTTAAGATAACTTTATTAGTTTAGCAGTTACAGTCGTTGAACTTGGGTGTTGGATAATTTTGTACCAAATACGAAATAATTAGAATAAATTCTTTTAAGTGACGAAGATAAAGTAGTTGCTTGTTAAAACCGAAAAACAGTCATAATCATAAATATAGTGTCTAATGTTTGAACCCTTCGTGCGCGAGTCCGACTCGCACTTGGCGGGTTTTTTATTGTTAACACATGACTGCAAAAGTGTGCCGACGCCGTCTCCCCTCACCCGTGCCAAAGTGTGGGTCTACGTTTTTTCCATTAACACCTAGTCTGCTATGTTCAAAGTGCCTTGGGTATTGTGTAGACTGAAGGCATGTGAGGACTACAAATTCCCAAAATGCCGTACGGACAAAACGTGTTTTCATGGGGCTTACAAGGCCTTTGTTAGACGACATTGTTGTTCTCCAGAGTAAAATGTCTGTAATCGGGAGCGTTCTAATATTGAAATGAACTTCCAATAGTTGTGGTTTTCTGTAGGTCAGTACCCAGACTCTGGTATGTGATATAACTTTAAACCATATATGTTTTTTATTTATTTAGCATTATTAAAACACAATTTACAGCTTATATTATTTTGACATTGACATAAACCACGGTCTATCAGCAATGCCACATCAGTCTACTTTCACAAAATACCAAAATTACAATTTGAACACCAATATTACTAAATAAAATAAACTAATTATAGTTATACACATCTACACACCTTTGTTTTACATGTGTAACCATTATGCAGGTGCAATCTCATTGTTTTTGAAGAAATCTTTTAATTTTAATTTAATGATTGATTTTGTTAAATTATTTTATTAATATAGCGCTGTCAAGTTTGCATTTATACATATGCCCCATGGCGGGCGGCCATGTCGTACATATAATATTATTGAAATAGTATCTACATAAAGTAAAAAAGATAGATGGTAAAATATTGCGTAACAAATAAATAACCATAACTTAAAGTATTACATAAGGAAATATCATGTGTGTGTAGACTAAGTTTGGATAACAGATGGCGTTGTGCCCTTATAAATCGCGATATGTAAGTGTTTTTCTGGGCAGGTACGAGTATATATTAAATGTATCATTTTCCAAGCTCTTCTCCGCAATAGAATATTGTGATCAACTTCACTGACTTTGGTTTAATCTCCCCGTAGATTGCCAAGTGTTGATTTGTACAGCGCGGTAAGAGATAGCGCGTAGTTTAACTTTGTATCTTTATAATATGTCATCTATTCAGAGGGCTTAGTGCAAGTTTTTATTTCTCAGTCACAACGCGCTCACGATCGACCGAGTGTCGGAAATTTCTATAGAAAAAACCTGCTGTGCCACTAGAGGCGCTGACCAAATTTCCATTCAAATTTTCATCACACGGACGAAGGCGAGAGCACGAAAAATTCGCACTAGGCCCTCAGTATAAGTAGATTAATAATAATAATAATAAATTGTTTCACAAAAACACCAATTACCTATCCCCAAACTAAGCGTCAGCTTGTGCTATGGCGACTAAGATAACGGATAGACATACTTATATACATTTATAAACCATGACTTAGGTACAAATGCTCGTGCTCATCACACAAACATTTGCCCCTTGCGGGATTCGAACCCGCAACCGCCTGGTTTGCGGGGCGCGAACCACTACACCAAGACGGTCGTCCATATTCAATAGCCAAATCCGAATGTTTCAAGTTTTATATTAACTAACTAGCAGTTCCTCGCGATTTCGCCCGCGCCAAAAGTCGGATTTTCCATACAAATTGTCATCCTCCATTTCACCCCCCTGATGATTTTATATCGCGACAAAAAGTAGCCCCATTTCATCCCCCTGATGATTTTATATCGCGACAAAAAGTAGCCCCATTTCACCCCCCTGATGATTTTATATCGCGACAAAAAGTAGCCCCATTTCACACCCCTGATGATTTTATATCGCGACAAAAAGTAGCCTATGTCTTTCCCAGTGTCTCAAACTATCTCTGTGCCAAATTTCATTTGATTCGGTTCAGTAGTTTCGGAGCCTATTCGATGCAAATAAACAAACAAACAAACAAATCTTTCCTCTTTATAATATTAGTATACAAGACGTAGGTAGGTATTTAGAACTTAACTACAAACGTTCCTCCTTTCTTTGTTTTAGTTCATTCTACTATAGAACTGTAATTATCATAAGCCTCGTAATCTAACACCTCTTGTACCTTTTAGACGTTTATAACGCCTTTTATCGCAGTTAAAGAAAATAAACAAATCGTTTGTAGGATGCTTTCAATTTGTAAAGTAATTTAATTAACAGTCGTTCGGAGTTCACAAAGAAAATTTGAATTTCAAAAGACATTATTCTGATTCCATGCTTTTTAATTGGCTGAAGCCCAAAACAATAGTAACTTTAAAAAAAACACAAATTAACTGTCTTTCAAGTCATTACAAAGCTCTATTAAATAGGTTTTTACGGATTCAGTAGACTACAAATTTCTTATTGGTATTTTTCTTTGAAAACACCTCAATGCACTGTTTAATGATTAAAAATGAGGGATTCAATGGGCTCAATTCCAATGCGCCCTGTCTAAGATTAAATTTAGGTTCAGTCTCTCTCTTTCTCTGCCAAACAAACGGAAAGAGACAGACTAAATCAATTTAGAAAATTCAGACTAAACAGCTGTCCGTTGCTAAAGAAATTAGACAACCCATAGACAATTAAGTAGGGATGTCATTCGATGACGACTAAAGTTAGACGAAAACACGCAAAAACTTGTACAAATACGTAAGAAATCGCATCACTTAATTTGACGTTTTTAAATAATTGTAGTCTGGCTCTTTTCCTTTGTTTGATAGTGAAAGAGAGAGAGACTAAACCTAAATTTTATCTTAGACAGGGCGCATTGGAATTGAGCCCAATGACATTGTAGAATAGGGTTATTAACATAATTCTTTAAACTTATACCTAGAAGGCAATGGCATATACCTCTATTAAAATTGCCAAGAAAGTCGTTGTGATTGTTTGGTTTTCTAAATTGACCCGACTGGGGATCGAACTTGAGACTTTAGAAATACTCGTAGCAACATCATGAAAACCGGTACCGGTGTGCAAACCACTTGAGTTTGTGACGATTTCAATTATTTCTCATAGCTCCATACAATGGTCACACGACTCTCCGTCCTCCTTCCCCGTATAGTATATACGACAATGAAGAAAATAACTCGAATAATCTGCTTGGTTGGTCAATACCTATCTACTGAGGCCGTGCAAGGTCCTACTGTGTTTCAGCTTAGCCTTTCAGCTTAGCCATCAGCCCTCTCTTCAACCTTCCACAGATTTTTGTCCCCGGGCACCTGCATCCAGTTTATTCCAGCCTGTTGCCGGATATCATCTGTGCGTCTTTTAGGCGGTCTTTGCGGGGTCTCCACTCTAAGGTCTTTCTAACACAGCGATTATGTTTCATTCGTTCAATGTGTCCTGCCCATCTCCATTTACGGATCTCTTTCACCACGTCGCTGACCCCTGTCTTTTTTGTAATAAACTAATAATCTGCTGAATTATTTTGATGCCTATACCACAATTTGAACATGTTTAAAAAATCACAACCTAGTCTATGTTTCACCCCAATGGAATAAATACATCCAGAAATACAGATCTCTCTTCCATACTACATGGTACTACCTAAAGGATCATGTTTACTGGACTTCGATGGGAGTTTGAGACTTTTTTTTATTATCGAGTCTACGCAGGCGAAGAAAGTTTCTAAACTTCCGCACAAATCTACGACACCTCGCCTACGGAGTTACATAATTAATATTTTCAAAAGACCCGTAATTAGAAAAGGGGCGACTTAGTGAATTCTCACTAATCCGTTGATCCCAGGTCGCGAGTAACAGGATTAAACTGAAGATATAATCGCAAAGACTAAGGAAAGAAGGGGAACAGCCATCTAAATTAATCAGCTGACTTATTCACGCTGAGATGTAGATACTTGGGCTAAATTATATTACTGATCGTCTGACTTGATGAAATATTACTCAGCATATTATTCTGAATTTCAGACGGGTTCAGGAGTCTTCGTATGGATTTAATGATTTTGCAGCTTTGTAAAACTTAAACACAGTACTAATTATTTTTACATTTTCTGGAGGACTATCAGTGCTGCTGATGGTTAGTCTAGTCAAGACGAAGGCAAGCTAGATTACGTCTGGCGAAAAAATTATAACTTTTAGCGAAAAGAAATCAAATCAAACTGTAGGGGGTCATAATCAAAGTAAAAAGTTTGGGAAAATAAGAACTATTGATCTAAAGTCATAATTTAGTAGACAACACACAATAAACAAATGACGAGTTAGTTTACACAGCAGACATACTTGGTGCCTGCACAGAAGTGATTATGAAACCGATACCTTCAGCATTTGCCTAAAATAAAATAATACCAACTTAAATTTTCGCAATAACTCAAAATTTATTTCTACCTTACGCGCTGGACCTGCCCACTTGATAGTCTGATAGAATATGACTCAAATTGCCTAAAATATTTTCATTTACTTTATATGTGACTTAATTGTATGTAGAAGGTTTACATAGAACATACATTTTAAAAGAGTTTCTCGATTGCCCAGCAACCCTGTATTACCGTAGGCTGTGTTGACCGTGCGAGAGGCGCGGTCGAGTGCTCCCAAACAAACCGAGGGCCCTTGAGTCCCCGCGGCCTCTGAAAGGGTTCGATAGGTATTTTTTATAATGCCAATATTGATCGATTGGTAGCCGACATGTAAAAAACACGATTTAGGGCTTAAATTCAGCATTGGTTGATAATAAACTGACCTATAAACATAAATAAACGGTGACTTGCCTTGAGAATGTGACAGTGACAGCTTAATAATGCTAGTATTCTTTTTCTCCTTTTTTTTGTTGAAATGGGTTTGCTTTTGGCTCTAGACTGAGCCAGACATGACATAGACAGAGTCGGCGTTGGAGCGAGCTCACCCAGAAGGTTCTGGCACTCCCTAACACCGACGGAATACAGCAAGCCGGGCTCAGATGGGAGAGTGAAAGCTACCAGGCGGCGCCTAACAGAGCCTTCCACCGCTGATAGAATCGTTCAGCGGCCATCACAAACTCTGGTGTTTGTGATGTCGCTGCTCGGCGTTGAGCCACTAGGAGGTAGATCCTTCACCACCACTTCCTTTACTTGGGGTCGACTCTCCTTTTTTGGCGCTAGGACGCTCTGTCCTGAGTTGTCTAGATGTCAAATTTAAGTCGTTCCAAATCCTTAATGGGCCCTTCTAACCCGTCTAGCTTATTAAAGCTTGTATTATAATATATTATAAGTACTTTATTCGAAATGATTATTTTATCCCTCAGCAAGTCTCGAATTAATGGTATCTTTTTTTCAGCCTTTATTTTTCGAGAAACAATTTTCACAATATATTACCCTGTATTACACCAATTCGCGAATACACATGGTTACAAAACCTTATGGGTATTAGAATCCCTTGGTTCATTATCTTCGTGTGTAAATTCATAGAACACACAATAAGAGGATCGGAATATTAGGTTTCGCAAGTATTTAGGAGCTATTAAGGGTTTGGTTTCGTGTTTCCTCTTTCCCATTTCTCACACTATTTCCAAACATTTGCTAGTAACTGAATATGATATGGGCAATACTTATACGAGTTAGTACTTTAAATACGAGTACAATAACGTCTTCTTGTCAGGACTAGCCCACAATATGTCCCGAAAAATTGGTAAGGCTTAAAAAATGTTGAGACGTGAATAAGTTCCCCCAAGACCTTATTCACGTCTCAATTCACGGTTCAACATGACCATATAAATGAATAATAAATAAATAAATAAAAATTTCAAGTGCTAGTCTTACCTTGCGGACAGACGGACGGACATGAAGAATCTATAAGGGATTCTTGTTGACTACGGAACCCTAATAAAAACGGTATAGACTCTATACCGTTTATCCTATAGAGAAACGACGTAGAAAGTTCATATGTAATAACCTATTTGCGAGATCATCGCAACTGTATCGCTGTATAAAGTCGCAGTAGTAGAGGGCCTAACAGACAGTAACTCTGTCTCACTCAACCATATTACAAATAATATACTAGACTAGTTTAAAAAGGACATGGTCAAAAACCGCCCTATACAGTCGTTTTATGTTCGATTAGAGAAAAACATCTGTCTCTTCCTTACAATATCGTTTTGAAAAAATGTGTTAAAATTTAATGTAATTAATCTACAAAATCCGAATATGGGTACATTCTAGGAAATAAAAAAATATATATAAGAATTAAAGACTACAGCGGCAACAAAGTCTTTACAACTATAAAACCCCACTGGTTGCAGTATTTTTTCTTATAAATGATTGAAAAACATAGCTCAAAATTCAAGTTTGATTGTGGCGCAAGGACATTTAACTTTAAGGAAACATTGTATGGAGAGTCGGCCATTTCCCTTCCCATAGTTACAGGGAAACAGGATTTACATGGCTTTGACATGAATTAATACCAGTTTATCTCAAAGTTTCGGGGAACAATATCAAGTATTTTATACTTTAAATTGCCAAGATCATACGGCCAATAAACCATGATCATTGTTTCTATTTTTCAGCAACTGCTGACGGCTGATACCTCCCAGCAACTATGACTAACAACTATGTCTGCGTTAACTCATGTCACTGGGTATATCTTGACAAGCAATTAGGGATGTGTCACCGACATTCGCACTAATAAGGTTAATAGCGGCTGCGGCCGACGATTTGTCTTGTGGTCGCTAATCAACCCGGGTTGTGGGATTTCCGCCATCCTTTGTCTTAAAGGAGTGGCCATGTGCCTTTGTATAATAGATTTTCTTCTTTCTAAGCCTATTTAGTTATAAGACTAACTAACATTTGCCATTACTTGTTAGTCTACATTCAGGAAATAGGCTAAGATTTGTACTTCCTCTAATATTTTTTCTTCAAATAAAATGGGAGAAACAAGTATTTGATTACCATAACATTGCCAAGTTTGCTTTTGAGAAACCAAATCCAGTTTTTAGGCATAATATCTATGAAAAAGTAAAAAAGAGTTCTTAGCATAGAACGACTAGTTACATTCGCTTTCAACCTTTATAGCACTTTAAAACAATCCGAGTATGTTTCCGCGATCTTTGCTGCATATTTGCAATAAAAAGTAAAGGCTTGAATCGTCGAGCCATGGAATAAGGAATTTCGTACTGAAGCATAATGCAGATATATTCAGAAGTCTCTAAAACGTCCAAATTGGTTAACCGATCCGCTCTGTGCTGTGTAGGTATTTATCTTAACCACAACCCAGTCAAACTGCAGTATCATATTCCCTGCGGTATTTCCTTCTTGTTCTTGCATTAGCCAGTTTGATCGAGACAGTCACATCAACGAACTGTATTAATATTTTTAAATTGAGTGAAATAAAATAAGAGACTATAGAAAACATGGTTTGGTGGCTCTGTCTGTGTTGATTAAGTTAGATACAAAAAACTTTTTAGAAAGAAAGAAAGAAAATACATTTATTAATGAATGGAAATCTCATAACACACGAAAATAGACAACGTAAAGGGCACGGGTATGTAACAAAAAACTCAGTAAAATTACAATTTATAGAGGTAAACCAGTCGGACTGTGCATTTAAATTGTTTTCACACATGGTGATCCATCCCAGGGTCTCTCATAACATGGTCCAATAATCGCGAAAAAACTGCAAAATAAGAAAATTTTACGTTATTGGGAAAACTGCAACACGTAATGATAAACCATAGACACTACTTGTCAAAAAATGACTTTGGTAATTTTTACACTTGATATTTGCAACATGGCGAGCCCTTGATTAGAACGCGGTGGAGGATTTGTAAAATTTGTGTTTTTTTTGATAAGGTTGGTGAGTATTTCTGTATTTTTTTAAATAAACAGGCTTTTGAGCTTTATCTTTGTTTTGGTCCTTAAAGTAACATACCTGAAAGACGAATGATACCAGAAAATACACATATATCTGTTTTGAACACTTCGTACACTGATACTCCTAATGATAGTCAAATTTTTGACTTTTCCTTTTAAGACGATACCAATTTAAGAGCATGTGCGGAAATTCTAATTTTATCAATAGTTTTGAAACAAAAGGCAAAAGCAAAAGGTCGAAAAATAAAATTTAAAAATCTTAAAGTGACCATGGCTGGTGCGTTTACCTTATCCGTACGGCATTCCTTGAAAATATTACACATAATGGCGTTACGTTATATTGAGTTCTTTAATCTTGATTACTGTTCCTATTCCTTAAGAAACTTGCGGGAAGCACTTTGTGAGAAACAGACCTACCGAATATATATTTGTTGTTAATAGACTGACCTGTCACAAGGCAGCGCACTTGCCTTTCAGTGAAACCGGCTTTTAGGCAAAATGTAAAGGATTCCATAAAACAAAGTACTTGTGGTCGATGAAGATCTGCCTAGTTTCCTGAAAACACCGCTATAATACTCTGGTTTAGGTATGGACTGTAATATTGCAATATTTCATTCCCCATTAAAACCCTACACGTTTTGTTACTTAAAGAAGGACATTGGTTACTTTTTTAAACGACTTCAAATAAAACCGGCCAAGTGCGAGTCGGACTCGAGCACAAAGGGTTCCGTACCATTAACTTACAACATTAGACAGTATAGGCAAAAAACTTTTTGAGTTTATACTTTTCTTTTGGAAAAAAGTATATATTTTTATTTTATTTATATAACAAACAGGCACAATAAATAGAAACAGGCGCGGAAAATTGTTTCGGGTTTCCACCCGAATTTCCCGTGCCTGTTTCTTTACGTGAGTGATTTGAAGTTTATAGGTCCAAGACTTTAGAAATTACAGGGGGGGACACCGTGTAAACGACAAAAAAGAGGTACCCTTAAAAAGGGGTAATTTAAATTTTTGTGTTCTCATTTGTGTAAAGTATTCTCGAACCAAGTTACATGCAAATCAGTCCATAAACGAAACTGCTGTGACAGACTAGGACGGACGGACTGAACGATCTTATAAGGGTTCCTTGTCGGACTACGGAACCCTAAAAAGGAGGAGGTTCTAGGTTTCTATGGATATTTTTGTTTTTCATAGAGCTTATGAGCTCAATTTCAATATAAACCCATTCTTAGACGTGAAGAGCAAACGCGAGGAACAGAGTTTATTTTTTCGATTTCAATAAATTTGTAGGGATTATCAAAAGAATTACGAAATGTAATCACACTTGACATAACACACAACGGCCATGATTACAATGGCCTAGTTTTGGTTAAAATATTTTCCCACTTTTTAATGGCGCTTCATAGTGCCGAGGTATCTTTTAATGGCCAAAATGTTATTATGGGAAAAGGTAATAAAAATCAGGGTTGTACAAAACTAATTATAGGTACATCTCTCGCCTCTACCCATGTCAAAGGAGTTACTGAATATTGGTGGGTAGACTGTTTTTTTTCCACTTACAGTTTTGAGATTTTTGCCGGCAAATATTGATTATATATTTTTTTTAATAATTATTAATATACTCTAATAAGTACAAAGTTATCCCTTGCATATTTGATTTATATAATAATAAAATAGGTACAGTGGCTGAGAAAAGAAAGATACTCATTTGGGTAATCTTATGCATTTTTAATGAAACTTAAAGTTCGTAGCATTGCTATCGTCAGCTACCAGTGCTAACACTGCGTATAAATTGCAAATAAATAGTGATTCAAGAGCACTATATTTTGTTTTAGAGGTTGAAACGTAAAAAAATACCGCGCGACATTCATAAGACGGCAGGCAAGGGCAGGTGTCGTCAACCCTGCGCTCTTTAATTATTCCCTCCTATTTTTTGGTAGATAAACGCTCATTTATCCGCAGACGGCGGCACTGTGAGCCAGAATGGATAGTCGTTAAGCCCCGGCGATATATAAATGTTATGTCGGCCTGTCCCTACACCTGCGGCCGGACAGGTTTATACACCGCGAATTACGAGTATCTGCAACAACTCAATGCGGACTGGATACTGGTGTATCGTCTGTCCAGGGTTCGTGATGGCTGCAGCAGTGGCCATCTGGATCTAATATCTAGGCGATATGGATCTTATATCTGAAATAATCGGTCGAGAGAAGACGTACGTACGTACGTAAAAAGCTATCTTTGGGGAATCAAATCTTTCTGAGTCTAAACAGAAATGAAACTGTCACACAATTAGAATCCTTAAGTAGGAAAGTTTGAAAAAACAATACTACTTACTAAAGTCAGTACGAGTAAATGATTATACTTATACCTCGTATTTTTCAGCCATTCTTAAGGCCAAGACATTTCAAATCGACCTGTTTTTGGTTGAGTCTTAAGGCATGAAATAGCCGTTGATTTAATTCAGAAAAATATATGTTAGTATTCATGAAATTTTCTTGTTATTCATTAATTAATTTTTAAAATTAATTAGTTTTCGGTAAAAACACTATAATTATAACTTCTAGGTAGGTAATGACATTGTCTAAATTATTCTGAGGCTAGTTTTTGTAACTAGTTTTTTTTTTAGTTTCAAAACCTCATTTTAGTAACAATACGATGCGCTCGCTCTGCTTCAGTCGCCCGCCGGCCATTGTTGGAGCAAAATCGTTTAAAGATTCTGCCCTTAAGCTCTAGCATACTAGTTTATTTAGAACCAACTTAAGTTGTGTGTTCTAAACATCTTACAACCTAACTTATGTCAAGTAAATCAGAGACTAACTTTACATGGAAACTTTAAGTTACGCACACTACACGGTTCGTTTATATTGTCAGTTAATCAGTCGGTTTGGATAATACTTGATAAAACGTAAACTCGTAACTAAATAAGCAAAGCTAACATAGCAAATAATTATGTTTCTCTAAATGACTTTAAACTAGGCTTTGTTTCAATTGGTACATGTATATTTGTTTCTTACGTTTACGCTAATAATAATTGTCGAAATCGTTAAAACACGATTTTGAGGATTACTTTGCGATTTATATAAAACCTGATGTTTCAAACACTTTACAGCACTCGTTGTCATTGTCAGCGTCAATTGGTACTTGTAATTATTAACACTTTTTTATTCAATTACATGAATGAACTCACTGAAACACTAAGGGTGATGAGGACGTCATCATCCTCAATAATTAGTTATAACTTCAGAAGCATACCCAAAATTGCGTTTTACATCTTCTACAGACTTTTACCAAAGTAAGGGATACTACTTACTTAGCCTGAGTGGGAAGACTTTATTAACCAAGAGACGCATTCGACTGCGAATAGTCGTGCTACTCCTTTCACACTAATTGCTTAAAAACACACAACTTTGCACCTGGTTATTTAGGCAAATAAATATCACTCAAGGCAACTTACATTCGCAAGCTTAATTCAGTTGCTAGACTTGTTGACCCCAACAAAAGTTGGGATGTAAAGCATGTTTTAGTGCGCACATAAAACGCACGTGAAAAACATTGTTGCTAGGATTTTATCGCGGCGCGTTTTGTGGCATTGAGATTTACAACACGTCTTTATACGCTTAGCACCGGTCTGGACTTTTATGTTATCTCTGATCATGGCATCATTTGCCACATTTTGTATCAAAGTATCTCAAAGCTTGTTCTCGTCTTCAAGTCTTTTAGTTCATTGGAAACCTTGGAAGTTCTATTACTGACTCCGTGCATCATGCACCGAAACATATTCTATGTTAAACCGGTCATGTAGAATTTCTTCTTATTAGTACTTTTATGTTTCCAAAGAACCAAAAATGAAAAACCACTTCGTACCGTAGGTACGAAATGAACAATGAACGAAGTGAATTCGAATCCGATATGGGAGTATTGTACGATTTCTCATAAATATATAACCGACTATAAATGCAATAGACACATCAATAAATAGATAATATTTTGTAAAAGAAACTGTCAATATCAAAATCCAATAGAAGAGGATCATATAAATCAGGACATACACAAATACTTAATTGAAAAGTGTTAATAGAAGCTCGAGAGCGGGGCACATTAGCAACGCAACTTGGCAGCAACCACAAAATAGCTGCCTATTTCATTGTTCCCGGTTCGTGTCGACCTTTCGGGGCTAATTGTTTGAAACTTTGTAGACACAGCTTTACACTTCATATTTAATTCATGAAGTCTAAAAATGCAATTCGAAATTGAATGAAATAAATGGTAATGGAAATGTGACGACGTTGGTTTTAAAGTGGAAGATGGAAAATATTTTAAATTCATACATGATGTTTGTATTAGTGGAGAACTGCCTCGTTGGTCTAGTGGTCAGCATGCTGGATACTATCCACGAGGTCCCGGGTCGGGCCGAGAGTGTTTGGGTTTTTCTGTCTTGAAATTACTCAGACACAGCTCCGGAGTCAGGAAGTTGGTGGTTTTAACACCCCCGTTCGTCGGAAAGCACGTTAAGCCGTTGGTCCTGCGCCTGATCTCTCTACGGTCATGTCGGACTGCCGTCTCACCGAATTATGAGAGTGAAGGAACAGAGAGTGCACCTGTGTATTGCGCATACACTTGTGCACTATGTATAATATGTCCTGCGCAGTTGGCTAATCTCTGTTGAGATAGGCCGCCGCATTATCAGTGAAGAATGTGAGTAGTGAATGCTAGATGAAATGGAGTACAGATGAGCCGGCTCAGGGTCAATAGCAAATAATCAATAAGATAACTTTTGATTTCTAAATCTATACTAGTACGACGACAACAAAAGGTGTTTTTAGAAATACAGGACAAAAATCTATGGAAATACGACGTTTGGAAACGTAAAAACTATGGAGCTGTATTTTCAGGAACTGTATACTGTATAAATTGAATCACAAAGATCCGTACCAGAGTCTGATATATCGACCATATTTTGAGTCTAGGAAAGTCCGCAGTGGATTCGTTAATGGCTTAAATCCTGAAACAATGCAGCCGCGATCTGCAGTTAAATTGATGTGTCCAATAAAAATACTTGGAACACAAGCCATGATACACTTTATGCACAGGACAATCTGGTGAAAAGATTAAATCTAAAATGTATATTTAAGAGAACTTAAGAACTTAATCATTCGTATGGAGCGTTGTTTGGTTGTGGTTTTCCGATTGTCTCCTTACAATATACCTACCTACTTAAAAACAATTTACAGCACATTTATCAAATCTGTATTGGCTATAAATCTGACGGCCGCTTCTAATGTCTGCTGTCTGGTGATCCCTCTTGACCCCGAATAATAAATAATAAATAAATAAATTGTTTCAACAAACACACCAATTACCTAGCCCAAAACTAAGCGTGAGCTTGTGCTATAGTGACTAGGATAACGGATAGAAATACTTTAATACATATAAACATCCATGCCTTAGGTACAAATGCTCGTGCTCATCACACAAACATTTGCCCCTTGCGGGATTCGAACCCGCAACCGCCAACCGTTTAGAAGTCCGATGCGCGAACGACTACACCAAGACGGTCGTCTAGCCATTACGCCTTACGGCATACACAAGCCCTTAGGACTTACTAGTAATTCCCAGCGACTTCGCCTGCGCAATTGTTAGATTTCCCATTAATAATATTACATCCTTTCACCCTAAATGAATGATTTCTTGAATAAAACTGTCCTATGTCCTTTATTGGGAGTCAAACCATCTCTGCATACAATTTTATCAAAATCGATTCAGCGGTTTAAGCATGAAGAGATAACAGACAGACACACTTTCGCATTTATATAATGTTAGTATGGATTCAAAAGACTGATCTTCGCCATCCATTTTGCAAATTCTATCCACCCTTCCATCAAAGGTCCAAACACTACTAGCACAATAGATAGATGATCTAGTTATACTAACATTATAGCCTAGCTTAGCATTATACAGTCAAAGACACAGAATCGATAGATATTTTTTTAATGACAGCAACTTTTATCGCATCGGTAAAATGTTGTGACAATTTTGTTGGTGATACATAGCGTTGTATCTAAATTCGTACATGAATAAATCAAAGTAAGTTCGATATAAAATAAAGATGCCTTCAATATCCACAAAACTGTTCTCATATTCTATTGTCCTAGCCAAAAACATGTACACAACACCAGTATCTAGGTAAATACTTATGTCTAGTTTGTCCACTCGTTAATTAGAATTACACGAATATTGGATATGTTAATAATAATAATGATTTTAATTTATTGCTTTATGAAACTAAGCCTAAATACATAAAACTTAGCTAATAAGATAGTGAGCACGTAATTTATTTATGTACCTAAACTAAGCAAACTGTTAAAATTACATAAAGTTAGGTTTTATATTCAAGAAAACTGCAAAGCTTTCCTTAAGGAGCAAGCATTTAGCCACTTACGAGCTTATTGACAGACAACAACTAAGTCTAAGATATTTCTAAAAAGAAAAAGTTACACAAAATCCTTAACCTGAAATCTAGGTATTTTAATTTCAGTATTCAATAAAAGGGCTAAATGTGACACTAAAAACTTTTTGTAATTCCAATCTAAATTCGAATTGAATTTATGAAAAAATTGCTTTACATTTTTCATTCAGTCTCCGGCGAGACACCGAAATAAAAGCTTAACGTCAAAATGAACGGGCGGCCTCAAGTCTTCCACTATTACCTCGCAGACATAAAAATTCCACAGAGAAGAAAATTTTGCCTCCCCGAAGATCGTCGGCAATTACAGGCTTATCTTCATGCGAATTTTCTGAGCGACTTTAAATAGCTATCATTTTCCCTGGTGCCTTCGGAACCGCGGAATGCTCGGTAATACCCCGGAACGGCACTGTTATAACCGTTATGCTGTTATTCTAACAAGCCATTAGCAGAAGAGGCAACATTCAAACACTTAAAAGATCACCAACCCAGTTCGCAGTCTTAACTGGGACACGTGTACGAATACGGTTAGTTGGAAGATTTCTGTTCGGTATTCTGTGCTTAGATCAACAACAATGCATGCTTACGAGTATGTTGCAGTATGATAGATTAAGCCGTAAGTATAGTTATATCATTAGGGATATAATTATATACCGTAACATAGTTATGCGAAAGTGATTCATAACGGTCTTACTAGGAATATTATTCTAATATGACGAGCGTCTTGGTGTAGTGGTTCGCGACCTGGACTTCTAAACCGAGTTGCGGGTTCGAATCCCGCAAGGGGCAAATGTTTGTGTGATGAGCACGAGCATTTGTGCCTAAGTCATGGACGTTTATATGTATATAAGTATGTCTATCCGTTATCCTAGTCACCAAAGCACAAGCTCGCGCTTAGTTTGGTTCTAGGTAATTGGTGTGCTTGTTGAAACAATTTAAATAAAAAATATGGTTAAATTTCAGTGATATAATAATTATATTACTGGATTAAGATTAGTGAAAAACGGACAACTAAGTGATCTTATAAGAGTTCCTTTTTTCTTTATAGGTAGGGAACTCGTAAACTTACGGAAAAAGTAACAAAAAGTAAATTTTGTAATAAACATAAATCCAATGTATTGTTTTATTTAACTCTATAGTAGAATTATAACTATTTAACCAGATTACTTTAGACTGGAAAATATATTACTAGGTTGCGACCGTTGCATCGCTTAACATGATTACCGTAACCCAATTAACGTTACGGTATATAGTATATAATTATATCCCTAGAGATATAACTATATTGAGGCTTTATCTGCTGCTACGCTCTGCTGCGAGGCTATACTGCGACACATATAGCCTATTTAATTTTAATATTTCATCTGCTGTTTTGTTACCAGTAATGAATAACTGTGGTGCTTGTGGCGCAGTGGCGGCAGCGCTTTGGTAGTGATACCAAAAGTTAAGCAACCCACGGCGCGGTCGTGATTGGATGGGTGACCATTCCGACCATTTAAGTGACGTCCATGACAAGCATCTCCGTGCTTCGGAAGGCACGTTAAGCAGTTGGTCCCGGCTAATATCTGTGGTATTAGTCGTTAAGCCTAGTCAGAGGCCCTAGGGCGGCTTGATAACTTCTGACAGTAAGGTTTGTCACTGCCTTACACACACCCCTCCACCAATCCGCACTGAGTTCGCGTGGTGAAGTATGGCTCGTTCCTCCTCATAGTTGAGGTGAGGCCTTTTCCCAGCAGTGGGATCTAATAGGCTGACTTATTATAATGAATAACTAACTGTCACTAAAGGTGATAGTTGAAAGCTGTGCGAGCTGTGTCACGTTTAGGTTCTGATAATGGTTTTGATTGTGTAAGGCGTAGTTATAATTATATCCTATTGTCATTCATGTAAAGTTTTTATTTTTCCTAATTTGGATATGTTATTAAACGTTTTTTTGTGTGATAGATAACTGTTTTTTTATTACACACATTATTTATTTTTTGATTTTGTTTCGGATTTAATTTTGCTTAAAAATACATAAAACCACATCGTGCACTACATGTCACTACTTATCTATCTTTGCGTAAGAGATTTACAAACTGTGTATTCTTCTTCAAACCTTTACGTGTAAAATAATACGAGTATTATTATTAGCACTATCAATAATACATTAACCAATAGTTATTAGTGATTAAAGGAGACAGGCGCAATGCATTTCCGTCGGAATACACTTACTCTCTCGTCCTCTCTGAAGAAACTTGACTTGAGATTAGTGTCTTACATACAAAAAGGGAATGGAAAATTTTAAATATTCAGATTCTCATTAACCGGGGAGAAGAGAACGAGATATACCTAAGCCGATATAAAATTCCCTTTTCGGCCCTAATAAAATTATGGCATGTCACGAGATGGAATAATGTTAGGTAAGTGAGTATGTTTAGTTGCTCGGATCTTGGACTATTAATCAGTCAGCGATGTGGCCTTATTTTGTCGTTTTCTATTTCGTTGGTTTATGGTTATAACAATAAAGTTATGACAAACTTACGATATAAGTACCTACAGTGTATAAAGAAAATCCTGCCTCGGACGGGGACTATATTGGGACAGGGACCTTAAATAGATAAATTAATATAAGTATAAATAAGAAAGAACACTGTGAGTGTTAAAAATATTAAAAACTAATACACAAATTAAAACTTCTTTGCTTCAAATTTTCGCTAATAGACGCCGGCGCTGGCAACAAACCACACCAAGCTACCACGTTGAGTATGTGCAAAATGCAGAGTGCTCCGCCCGCCCTCCCTCAATACGCATGCAGTACAGATAATGCAGTTGTAAGTTAACACTAACGTGCAAAAAACCTAAAAAAATACCTACTAAGGTTTCTTTATACGTTTGTATGGTGTCATTCATCAGGTGCTTGTGGCGCAGTGGCGGCAGCGCTTTGGTAGTGAATCCAAAAGTTAAGCAACCCACGGCACGGTCGTGATTGGATGGGTGCCCATTCCGACCATTAAAGTGACGACCATGACAAGCATCTCCGTGCTTCGAAAGCAGTGTTGCCAGATCCAATTTTTGAAATACGGGAGGTGTACCTATAAAAATCCGGGAGATGTATGGCGACATTATGAAAACAATCGGGAGATATTTTTTTCCTTAAAATTAATTAAAACAACGTCTCTCAATAAATGTTTTTATTATGTTTTTCTATAATTTTTTCCTTCACTTCAAAATCGTAGCAATTCCTATTTTTTTTAAATATTTTTTGTGTGCAGGACCCCTGAAATCACTTGCGTTGATAGTTTGTTACGTAATTTTGTTTTTGGGTAAATTTCCCAACAGCAAATTTTACGCGGCATGAGTGAAATCGGCAGTGATACAATGAGGCTTATTTTATTTTAATTGATAGAACGCGTTATCCCTTATACGAGACTATAACTATTTTTTGATTAGAACTGCGTCAAATTTGGAATAAAAAATGATAAAGCACCATATTTTTCATTTCGGTTGCGTGGTCAAATCCATTTTTCTGTTTAATTTCCCTTATATAGTAAAATCTTTTGGTTATTTATTATTAATGCTTATTTCATTTAAATCGTGAATAGTAATAGTACTATCACATAACAATTTCATAATTAAATCTATTTAATTAAATGACTTATAAGTAAAAATGCATGTGGTCAAATAAGACTTTTCATATCGGTGAATTTTAGTTTGCTGTGAATATTTTTGCGTGGAACTACTCTAGCTCCTTCCCCCCGTGCTATAATGCTACATAGTACCAGTGACACCTAAGTGCTTAAAGTGAATAGTCTTGGGCCGCTTGCTCCGTGTTCCCGCCAAAAAAAGTAAGAAGTTGGTTTTGCATGCAATCACGCGACTTCCGCGTGCAGCTTGTCCAGAGCTGACAGGTGTAAAACGATTGACAATACGTTTTGAACAATAGGGTTTTAACTTCAATATTACACTTGAAGAACCGTCTCGAAATCAAGTAACCGACCACACATAGTGCTCTTCTTTGTCGCTCAATATCGACATCGTCTTTTTGATCTGATGTAAGAATGTGGCTAAGGTACTTAAAAGTATTCGTTATTTTAACTGCTTGTCCTCCCAAAGAAACCCCGGGATTTTTTTCTGGACCCTTTCCCGACCTAAAAACCATTAACTCGGTCTTCTTGACATTATAAATCAAGTTATGTTTGGAGGCATACTGTTCTTAAATGGAAAGCAGTTGTCTCAACCCTTTGATCGAGGGACTAATCAGCACCATATCGTCAGCGTAGCTCAGATTATCAACATATTTGTTACCTAATCTGAGCCCTACACAGGTACTGCTCAGTTCCTCGATCAAACCGTTGGTATACAAGTTAAAAAGGTCAGGGGATGTCAGCCCCCCTGTCTCACTCCACAAGACAGGGTATAGCTATCCGATAAGGTAATGCCCCATTTGACATGATTCCTCTGGGTACTATTACCAGTATGACAAAAGGTCAACAACTGTACTGCTGACCCCGGTCCTACGTAACTTTTCCCACAAAAGGTCATGCTGAAGAGTATCAAATGCGCGACTCAGGTCAAGGAAACATGCATAGACATTTGCGGCTTGAATCCAAATTGGGCATCATCTATTTCCAGATAAGGGGCCATTTTTGTTGCAATATTCTTTCAAGTACCTTAGCCCCAACCGTAGCCAGGGATATTGGTCGGTAATTG
Organism: Pyrausta nigrata; assembly: GCA_949316185.1. NCBI lineage: Eukaryota > Metazoa > Arthropoda > Insecta > Lepidoptera > Crambidae > Pyrausta > Pyrausta nigrata. The sequence goes on from OX438943.1 coordinate 6,646,746, forward strand.
GCAACACTCGATAAATTACCTGTCTTGTTTTTTACAATAGGGACAACGATTGTTCTTGAGAGGTCATCTGGTAGGTAAGAATGCCGCAAACAGAGACCAAAAAATCGAGCAAGCACATCACCGACAAGCGGGCCCGCACACTGAAGGTGCTCAATACTGAGGCCGTCGTGACCCGGGGACCTGCCACGTTTCATCCTTCTTAATATTATTATCATAATATCATCGGAGGAGACGCCGCAACCCCCCGTTTCACGACAATCCTGTTTTGAATTATTGACATTTACAAAACTATTTTCATTCGGGTTAGAAATAGGGGCTTCTATTTTTTAAAATGTACCAAAAACATTTGCAATGTTTTTTGGGTCCATTTCTCCCTCAACAGATACGGGTAAACTAGTTTTAGAATTTACATTTTTAATTGATTTCCAAAGTTTCACGAAATTTTTAACACACATTCACTGAGAACTTGATATTTTTATTTTTTATATTGGGACAAAAACATTCAAAGTAACTTTTACATAAACTTTATAGTGTATAGAAGTAATTTTGTTGAAGGTTTTTGGTGGGTAGATAAGTGTTTTCATTTCGGTGGCGAGTTATTTCATTTCGGCGAATCGTGTTTTTCATTTCGGTGGCATCAAAACTTTGAGCTACTGTATCTTTTTATTTTATTAAGATATTTTGATGGCGTTACGTATGGATATAAACAACACCAAGAAGTATCATAAACCATGGTTTGAATTCAAAAATTGTTAAAAATAAAAAAAGTTCACCGAAATGATAAAAAAACAACCTTGTTGAAATTCACCCTTTTGTTATATTTACCTGAGAAAACAGTCTTTCTACAGATGCACTTGAGTGTGGCAAGCACATAAAACTAAAAACGGCCGAAGTTAAATTTGGAAACATCTTGTTGCCATCGCCAAGGTGCATCTTTGCAACTTTTTTCGGGATTTCGGGAAATCGGGCGTTTTTTGAGTGGGAATCCGGGACATCGGGAGATATTTACTAAAATCGGGAGGTATCCAGGAAAATCGGGAGACGTGGCAACAGTGTTCGAAAGGCACGTTAAGCAGTTGGTCCCGGCTAATATCTCTTGGTATTATTCGTTAAGCCTAGTCAGAGGCCGTAGGGCGGCTTGATAACATCTGACAGTAAGGTTTGTCACTTGCCTTACAGACACCCCTCCACCAATCCGCAATGAGCCTGCGTGGTGGAGTATGGCTCGTTCCTCCTCATAGTTGAGGTGAGGCCTTTTCCCAGCAGTAGGATAATAGGCTGACTTTACTATGGTGTCATTGGTAATTAACAACTGCATTATCTTAAAGCAAAGTAATTTTAAAGGGCGGATACTGAAAGCGATTTTAATTTATCTAATAATAATGGATTTCCGCTAAGTAACACCTGATTACTTTGCGGAAATAACCCTAGTGGAAACTCTATTTTAACAAAGAGACTCTATTGCTCAATTACAACAACTTTTTGTATTGACCAAGATCGTAATTTCAAAAAAATCACGTCTTACGTAGAAAATTGTAACAGCTTATATTTGAATTTTTAGAATTGATTAGATTACTCGTATTATTTTTAGGTTGCGATTATTTTTTTGAAGTCTTTAAATACCAAAATCTTTCCCAGTTGGATCGGATATTGTTCTTAGGGTTCCGTACACAAAGGGCAAAAACGGGACCCTATTATAAAGCCTCCGCTGTCTGTCTGTCTGTCACCAGGCTGTATCTCACGAACCGTAAAAGCTAGACATTTGAAATATCCGCAAATGATGTATTTCTATTGCCGCTATAACAAAAAATACTAAAAACAGAATAAAAATAATATTTAGGGGGGTCCCATACAACAAACGTGATTTTTTTGGCAGTTTTTGCTCTACATTAATAACGGCAACTGGTAGACGCTTGAAATTTTCACAGAATAACAATATAAATACAAACTAAAAAATAAATAATTTTATTTAAATAATAATAATATTTGAGGGAGCCCCCCTCCCGTACAATAAACGTGTTTTTTTAAACCGTTTTTTGCTCGATATTAATAAACGTTAACACACAGACGCTTGAAATATTCACAGAATATAAAATTTTATATAAACATTAAAAATAAATTATTAAATTTATAAAATATATATATTTAAGGGGGGCTCCCATACAAACGTAATTTTTTACTGTTTTAAAACAAAAAAAGATCATATTATAGTGTCTAATTTTGTATAGGTACAGAACCCTTCGTGCGCGAGTCCGTCTCGCACTTGGCCAGTTTTTTTACACGCTTCATGCATATGCAACCATATTTATTGAGTAGTATAATAAAGTAATTTTCATATAGAAAAAACAATCAACATTACTAAAATTGTTTGTGGTGAAGTATTCATTTACATAAAATCAAAGAAAGATGTAGACAATAGGTAGCTGGTTAGGTAACCTACCCATTTGGACTACGTAAACAGCTTTTATTACGTAGTGTATAGAGGTGGGGTCCAGGTCAAAGTGGGGTAGCCTGAAGTGAGGCCGAGTGTACCTACTTGCTGAATTAAATTACCTAAGTAAGTACCTAAGTAAAATCTTTCTTTCAGATATGACCCATACCACAGAATAAGTACTAGTACTCCATACAGAAGAATGACTTTGCAATGAAATTCAAAGAAATATCTACTCAATGTTGTCAAGGATATGGTGTAATTCAGTTCGCCTCAGACTCAAGCATATTTTCGTGTAGACACCTACAGAAATACATTTTTTTTTCTTTTTTTGGATTGATCTGCGATCAGTCCAGCTCTAAACTATAAGCAGATTTGTTGGAAGCCGAATTGTCAGTGGTAAATTTAGTTATGTGCTTTACTGCTGCGTTGTTGGGATCTGGTGCGATGTTAACCAAAAATGTTGATGTGAGCAATTTATCGGGGCAAAATTTGACATTTATAATTTCACCGGAAACCTTATTACCTGTCTTCTCTATTTCTACGACTATTTTATCGAGCGGAGTTGTGTGGTGAAGATTTTTTATGACCACTCTGTAGCATCGTTGGTCCTTACGAGTGAAGGTATGACCAATTAGGCCATTTTCTCGAACAACCGTGATGATTTTTTTATATACTTCGATGTCTGATGTACTGATCCTCAGTTGATTTCTAGTTAGGATTTTTAGGATGAAGCTATCTTTTGCAGCTACTGTTTCTAGTAGTTTAGATAGCTTATTAACATCTTCAATCCCGTAAAGAATGATAGGTGGAGGTTTACTAGGTTTTTGCTCTTTGATATTGCCGACACTTTCCATGGATCTATGGGTAATCCACTGTACCCATTGGTTGTTTAACAGAAACACTCTGCCACTCGGGGGGGTTTGGAGTTTTTGTTGTTGTTTCAATCACAAGTTTTTCTGAAGTAGTCTTTAGTTCTGGTGGTGTACTTCCCAGTGACGCACTTCTAGGTCTGACAAACAGGCTCAGGTGGAAAGCCTGTTGAACGAACTTCCCTTTTCCAGTAGCATTAACTGATGCAGACGCCTGGTTTCCCGCATCTGCACAGTCTTCAGTAACATATTTCACACCATGAGGCCCGGGTACCTCATGTTGCCGGGGATTTAGCCGGATCGCAGGACAAATCACATTCATCGTTTTCCATATTTCATAGAGAGGGTTGGGAAGATAGTTATGAACGCGTTTCCCAAGTGCGAGCACTCGATCTTTTAGAGGTTATTTAATTCCTCATGGTTTTCGATTACCAGGTTAATGGGTTAATTGACCGCCGCCCACGGCTCGGCGTTGACGAATTTTACGGCTGACCTGGTGGTGTAATAGGACAGGTTTCGTCGTTCTCAGCCAACCCTCCTCTTTTCTCATCCGGGCTTGGGACCGGCAACGGCAGAAATACATTTCAAGTTAATTTCATTCTTATAACTCTGGAATATGATTCTTATTACACTAAACCTATTCAGAGACGTACTATCACACAACGCGATAGGGTTGACTGCCACAAGAAGCTACTTACGCCATCTAGCGCAGCTTTCTAGGACTTTATTCATGCTCGTCCAACCGTCAACCTAGTTCCGCGCACCGCCGGTGAATAAAACGCGCGAGCGTGTCACCGCCGGCTAGCGATACCCATCTTGTTTAGCCCCTTACAATGGGTCGCTGCGCTTAGGTACGTTTTTGCTACCTGCGCGGGGAGTTACACAGGCCTGCCCAATCACGGCTCAGCAGTAGGTATACTTGCTTACCATCAGGTAAGATTGCGGCGTTTCTGCCTTTAAATTAAAATATACAATGTGTCCCAGCACCGGTGTAGGAGCCTTCATGTGTTGACAAAGAAGCGAAATTGCTACCTCTTTCTTAATAGGATTGAAAATGGTAGCTCGTCTTGTTGGGGAGCGCAGGTCGGTTAGTCCGGTGCGGTCCCCAGTAGTGGACTGTATTTGGGTGTGTGGTGTGCTGGCCGGTCTGAAGCTGCCTAACTGGATGTACTGGGCACTAACTATAGGGTCCTGATTGAAAACACTATTGCACTATGCACTTGCAAACTTTATTCACTCACTATTGCACTTACAAAGCTGTTATTCACTACTATGGCACTTATTGTCACTACTATTGCACTGGTATTCACTGTTCACTGTTCACTTTCTTCTCTTCAGAAGTATTCTGAGAGCTTTTCAGAACTAAAACTTCAGAACTAAAACTTGCCATCCGGAAAAACCTTTTCCATATTTATGTGGTTCCGGGATTCTTTCTCCCTCCCTCGGATCATGCTATCTCCCTCTAATGCGAGGAAATCAGTTTTTCGTTAGTTTTCCTGGGTGGCAGTTAATATTCTTACAGAAACTTATTTTTCTAAGTTGAGTCATTATTTTAGCTATCTAATAGTACTAAAATCATTACAATATTCTAATTAGTTTTGTCTCATAAGTTATAGCTAAAAAACTGAAACGGCTTTCTTTACGGTATTGCCGCTTGCAAGGGACCTTTCGTGCGGGAAAGGGACAAAACATATCTGCCTTTCATGTTCTAGAATTTTCTTTCTGGGATTTCCAGCACTTTCATCCCCTCCCTATCCGTATCTCGAATTTTCCACCATTTTCAAGAAGATGTGTGAAGGATATAGCTATATATGTGTAAATGGACTAGAAGATATGTTTTCTCCCGATATTTTCCTAACTTTCTGACTTGGAAAACTTGTTCTATGTATTAAACATGAAACATTTTAAACCTAAACATTTCACATTATCAAATACATGCCTTCCTAACTAAGTTAACAAAATCATAATTTTTCTTTTTATAAAGCTACTTAAAACTAAGTTTTCTCGTCGCTAACAAGGATCAACTTTGAAAACCCAATTTATTGATGATGTGTGATGAGCACGAGCATTTGTACCTAAGTCATGGATGTTTATATGTATTTAAGTATTTCTATCAGTTATCCTAGTCACCATAGCACAAGCTCAAGCTTAGTTTGGGGCTAGGTAATTGGTGTGTTTGTTGAAACAATTTATTATTATTATATTATTATTTTTTTTACTTCCCCATACTATTTAGTAAATCGGCTAGGTACATTTGTATGGAAAGGTAATATTTTTTGATCTGTTTACGAGGTTCTTGTAAGAGAGAAAAATGTTGCAGGGGAACTCATCTATCACCTCTTGAAGGCTCTGACATCAGTGACGGGACACACTGTATAATTACAAGTACATTTCGTTTCGAGTATGTATTTAATTTTAGCATGTCATCAGCACTGCGTTGCAGACATTTTCGGGGTCGGTGGGTCGGCGCAATGTCAGAGAGTAAGAAGCTACAATTATTTCATTTGATGTCAGAGGTGTTTAGCGGCACCCCCAAAGCCCATAGTTATAAATCATCTTTCATCATAGTCATCGTGGTGACGTTTGCATTTATAATTACCTACAAGAATAATGATATCGTCTATCAAACAAAAATACTTTTACCAAAAAATTTCTGCGTCGAAAATTGAATTTTAACAGCGCTGTTGTCCGCTCAATGAGCTACAAAAGATGTTCGTCTCCACTTTCAATGAGCTCCAATTTCGTTTGCCTCCGCTGATAAATAAAAGCCATATGAAATTTCGTCATAAAGGGCAATAAAACGAACGAATCCAACAGTCTTGACACGGGCTGTCGAGCGTGTAAATAAATTTATATTACGTCTGTGTATTATTATTTCATAAGGCAACTACATATTTTGGAAACGATCGCAACGTAGACACAAAGGTTAACACTTGTCTAGATGTAAGTAAGTAATCAAATTTACCCCTGGGCAACATCTTGATCCCAGCGTTATCCCGGTTGTGCACTCGCACGCGAGGGTCCAGAGACCGCTTTGGACCATGATCCAGGATATGGCAGATCAGGTAATTACATTGAAACGACTGCCATCTGACCTCCATGACCCTGTCAACAGGGGAACTTGACCAGTTTGGATCATGGTTACACATTTAGTCGCGTGATTATGCAGGTTTTCTCACGATGTTTGCCCTCACCGTACTCGTAAGATCATCGGTCAAGTGAAACAAACTAATGTACGTAACTCAGAAAAAGTCATTGGTACATGGCTGCACGTGGGGTCGAATCGGTACCTCCCGCATGAGAGGCAACCCGCTAGCCACTGCGCCACAGACGCCTTTACCCCAGGGCGTAGCACTAGTACTTATTCTGTGCCCAGGGCAACAAAATTCCACAAAATATATAATAACACCGGACACGGTTTAGGGAAGTTTTATTTTAAAATGTTATCGGCCCCATAGTGTCAGCCTTCTAAACTCGACATTATAAATCTGTTACTGGACATACTTGAGTACGTAGCAGTATCAGTACCTTATGGGAACGAAAGGCATAAAATAAAAATCAATGACTCTAATATTTATTCCGCGTTGCTTATTTTGCTGACAAGGAGAAAAAACGTTGTGACGTCTACGTGATTCCACTTTTATTGTATCGTTAGCTCGCAAACATCTGTAACGATATCGCAAATGTCGTTTGCTATTTGAAGCGAGACACACAGACACAGCGACATCCCCAATAATGTGTAAAGGTAATGGTAAAGGCATATATTTTTTATTAATCTATTTAAAATAAACTTTTAATTTTATTATAATACCCACTATGGTATGTGGACCGAAGACCTGAGGAAGATGGCCGGTGGTGGCTGGATGCGAGAAGCGGAGGACCGTGAAAGTTGTGGAGAGGCCTATGTCAACAGTGGACTGCAATAGGCTGATATGATATGATGATGATGACCCACTGTAGTCCTATAATGCTTTCGTTATGATGACAAGACGCCGTGCTAGTTTTTAATCAAACCGTAAAACAAATAACAAGGCAATTTACACAGAAAGATGTACAGAGAAGACGGTCTTATCGCTACGAGCGATCTCCTCCGGACAGGGTGTAGGTAAAAATAATAATCACAGGAATCCTTAACGTTTTGTATCATTAATTAAAACACGCTGCACAAAACATTATCTTGATTTAATTATAAAATAGTTATTGTTTAAAGATTTAAAGACAATTTTATTTGGAAGTTCATTTGCAAAACAAGTGCTTTATTATTTTAAATTTTATCAATTTCTGTAGTTCAAGACGTGGCGTGGGTAGAACGTTTATAAAAACAGTTTTTCAAAGAGTGATATTTATAATATTACTGACGAACTACTGAATATTACTATAATATTACTGAGATGTTGCCCTTGCCTAGTTACGGGTAAGCAGGTCAACCGTCTAGAAAAATAACGAAATTCAGACTGTATCTCATGAACCGTGATAGCTAGAAAGTTTAATTAAAATTACAATTTAAAGTGATTGATTGATTTAAATTGATTCACAGGCGATATATTACTGTTTTTAGGTAGATAGATAGATAGCTCTTTATTGCACACCATAACAGAAAAATACAGTAAGTACAACGATTTACACAGAAAAATGTACAACGTAGGCGGTCTTATCGCTAAAAGCGATCTCTTCCAGAAAACCTTTAGGTAAAGGAACATACTCATTCACAGGAAGGGGGAGTTTGGTGCAAAAATCATAGAATAATTGTAATGAACAAATAAATAATAATATATAAATAATCAATAAAGCATTTATATGACAACGCTTCGCTTATATTATCAAAGAACCTAGAGCGATGTTCCATCTAGGAGGGATGTCATCGCTCTGACACAACTACGACACTAGCGTGCGCGAGCAGTCGAATTGAGGCGGCCATGATGGAAGACGTACTTGAAGTCTGACCGCGATATCCGATTGCATCGTGGGTTGCGCGTTACGTGTTCGGCGGAGTGTCATTGGTTATCTGATGATTAAAATACTGTGAATGTGATCCATGTTGTATTTCCAAGACTAGTAAACCGATTCCTGACGTAGATGTGAAGTGTCTTATTTTCCTCGCCCTATTATCCATGCCCATGAGATCGACCATCCAACAATATCCGTGCCAATGGACTACCAGACCTCTGATGAGGGTGCTAGACTGCCTAACTGGGGCGATGTGTCTTCATATAAATTTTTAGTATTTGTTTTTACAGCGATAACAACAAATACTAAAAACATACAACAAACGTGTTTTTTTGTTACATTTAAATTAAAAGTTATTCATATAATGTCTGATGTTGTATCGATAATGGTTAGGAACCCTTCATGCGCGAGTCCGACTCGAACCTGGCCGGTTTTTACCCGTCTGCGGAAGGAGGGTTATGATTTAAGAGGGTATGTACTGTGTATGTATTTTGAGTATGTAATTGTTTGGCACGCCCTACAGTCCAAACGGCTGAACAGTTTTTGAGATATAAAGTGTAGTTGAATTTGTCAAAGTTGTGGTAGTGACATGGGCTATATACATTTGAAAAATGGCGCCCGCAAATGGAAACAAAGGGGGGAGGGGGGATTGATTTTTTCCTTACCATAGCAATATGGGTATCAAATGAAAGCCAGTAAAAATACCATTCAAAAATATAATAATTTTTGCACTCGGGTTTGCTACCTTTACAGCATTTCCCACTATTTGCACCAACAACGTTTGTAGGAAAATATGTTTGATCAAGATATCGATTAGAAAGGTCCAATAAGGAAAAATCAACGCGCGTCTATATTGGGGTGGCGGGCTGTTTATTTATTCCAAACGAGTGCCCCCGGAAATAAGTCTGGATGGAGTCCCCATCCCGTTTTGGCCAAAGCTTAAGTATATCGAAGACCTAATTTCGGAGTAACCTTACCGTTAATATACCTTTGCCTGGCTACTGTTTAACGGAATATTAAAAAAATCGGAATGTAGCTACGCTGGTTAGTCATATCAAGATGTAGCGTAAGTGCTGACAAGAGCTGCTAAGGTTTTGTACAACATATTTTTTCACACTACCTACTCGGCAATGTTCAATTACACATCAAGTAAACTTGACTCACAGTGAGTCATTGCATCCAAGTAGGTAGTCAAAGTGATTTGAATTTCTGATGAGATCACACTAGCTCGACCCGTACCAAAGAGAACATATTTGAAATTCGAACCTGGCAGCCAAGAATTTTAGCACTAATCGAATGAAAAAAAGCGCGCGCTTCTAAAAAAAAGAAATAAATAAAGAAAAAAAACCTATGTATTTTAAGAAATTACAAACAATGTTTTCGTAAAACTGTCGAGTGACGAAGTTTATGACACCGGAGTCCATTCAATGTAAACCTGCTGGTATTGTTAATAATATTAATTTACTGCCAGAAAAGTCAAAGGATATAGGTATATAGATAAAATAAGTTATGTGTAGTACATTTTTTTATTGCCTCGTAGGAAGTGTGAAAAGCAGAGTATTCTCCTCGGGGATAAAGATGTCTTCGTCTTGGGCGTGCTTAAATCCCTCGCTCCACTCAGGGTTCTACTTTTAACTCCCTCGCTGCGCTCGGGAGTTAACTAAGAAATGCTTCGTTACGCTTAAGATTCAAGATGACGCCCGTGACGTAAGATATCACTTTACCCCCTTAGTGAATAATCTACTATTAGGACCTGACTTGTTTTTGTCGATCAAACATGAATATGATCTTTTGCTTTCAACATGTGATGACATTTTTTTCCCCATAACAAAAGTGCTCTGATCCCAAAGTAAGTAGCTAAAGTGTTATGAAAATCAGAAACAACTGTGGTATCACAATATTCAGATATTGTGTTTATTCCGATCTGTTCTGATTTCGGGTCTGAACCCGAGACAACATTGAAAATATGTATTTATGTATGTATGACCCAGGGATCAAACTATTAATCTAACGATTAATAATTTATAGCTCGGTTAGCGGGTTTTGGGTTCGAATCCCACCTTATATATCAAGGACCCTGATAAAATTATTTAGACTGTAAACAGATTATGAAACATTATCGAGTAAACTAAATCTTAGCCTTTTAATACATACCTACCTATGTCATTCTAGTCACAAAACCCGTAACCCACTGAACTTGACGAAATTAATCTTTAACAAAAAAAAGAAAAAATAGTCAAAAGTTCGACTATAGAAAGCTCCCAAATGCTCTTCGACGCTTACAACCACAAACCTACGTAACATGGTAACGGGTATACTACACCCGATTAGTCTTTGCCCATAGCGTCGGCAAAGATTAGTGTTTACCCTGCTCTGCGGGCCTGGATTAAGACGAGACTGGCTACATTAACTACGGAGACGATCCAATTTTTTACCCGCCAATGGCTTAGCGTCAAATGTTTGATAAAACGGATTCGCACTGTGTTTTTCTCGTGGTGGGGAAATATTCCCGTTAGGTTGAAAGTGTTTAACGCGGTTAGGCGATTCCTGCGCGTTGCGTGAGCAAAATGAAATTCACGCGCTTCGCTGCATATAGTGCGTAGCGCGTAGCAGTGTCAGTGTGTTAATCGGTCCCGAGTTCACGAATTTTTAAACAGCTAGCCGATAAACCTCGATTTACGGTTAATTTGACAGGATCACCACACAAAATATGCCAAATAATGCTAAACCGTCTAATTAAAAATTTAATATGTATTGGTAAACTCCAGACTTAAATTAAAGACTGCTGTCGAGTGTCAAGCGTGTAACAATTGTCTAGTTTAACTTAGTCCAAAAATCGTTCACTGATTGAAACAATGATTTACACAGTTCATTCATAGTATTACGGTATTACCAATAGGAAAGTATGAAAAAAAAATTCTACTAAAGATTATTGATACTGTTCCTATGTATTACCTTGATGGTTTTATTACTATTTTAATACGACCATACGTACCTCAAAGGGTACGTTTATTCTAATCGTAACATCAAGCTTACGTAATCTTAGTCAGGGGTAACCACGATGTCCTGTAGTCAAACATGAGACTTGAGATTTCAAGTCTCATGGTTGACTGTTTTGGCAAGTTATGGCACTGAAGTAAAAAGATAACGCAAGACGTGGACTTTGTTATGTTTGTTATGTTATATTTGTTGTGTTTGTTATGTTTGTAGAGTCAAAAACGCCAAGTGCATATGTATCAGTTTACCTACAAAATACGGCTGACCAATAAATCGTAGAAGATAAAGATTCTTCACATCCCATTTTAAATTATTTATTAGTTTGCACCGTTCTAATTACAATTTTTAGATTATTAAATAGAGTAATATATCTAAGACATCTTGAATAAATTACTCTTAAATAGGTCTTGCATAAATTACCAATAATACCGCCTAAATTGTCGAAATATATACTGAATGTGGTGTGCAATAAAATTATCCTATATTTTCAAACTAAATAAAAAAACAACAGCAAATCTCCTACTGAATTTATAAAGGGTTTTATGAATGGTGAGTGCATCAAAGAGTATTGGTAAAATCTTAAAGAAAACCATCCATGCGCCCGGTGTGCTTTTGAGAACAACGTTTTGAGAAACGGCAAGATGGCCTGCCTATTTTTAGTACCAAGTAACGTGTTCCATGATTGGATCAAGTAAGTCTTCGGGTCTGACTCGAACCCACGACCCTTCGTTATCCGGGCGAATGTTCTACCAACAAAGCTACTCCACCGAGAATGACTAGTCACTCGCCGAATTTAAGTGAGCCGGAAGAGGGTCGAAAAATTGGTGAGTGAAATATTTACGTTTGTAAAAACTTGCCAAAGAAATTGCATTAAATCATAAATCAATGTTGGTATATACTCACTATAAACTACTACTACCTAACTAAAAATATGAAGAACTTTTAAACTTAATAAAAAAGGAATTCAACCAAATTTTTACTCAGAAAAAGGTTAAATCCAATCAGTTTATAAGTAAATTTAATGAGTGGGCTACACCAGGTATTCACAAAAGTAGAAATAAGTTACATGATCTGTATAGTATCAGGGAATATTCTCAGGACCCACGTTTTATACAATATGTTAGAAATTATTCAAGAATATTTAAAAAAGTTTGCGCCCAGGCTAAGTCAAACCATCTCCGCAGGATAGTAGCAGGTTCCAAAAACAAAGCAAAGGCTACATGGAACATCATAAACAGAGAAACATGTAAAAGTAAATCAAAAGATCGTACATATTCATTGCACGATGGGAGTAGGCTAGTAAAATCAAACTCAGAAGTTGAAAATGTTTTCGAAAAATTCTTTTCTAATATTGCACCCAGCACAACTAAAGAACTTGCCTCCTCTCCAGAGCTAGCTGAGTCCATTCTTAAATCAAATATTGATGAGTGTGATTTTCCACTGCACTTCAGACACGTGAGCCCTGATGTTATCATTAAAACATTTAACGAATTAAATATGAAAAAAACCGAAGACCTATGGGGACTTTCTGTATACATTATTAAAACAATTATTAATTTAGTAGCACCTCAATTAGCAACCATTTTCAATACATGTATTGATGAGGGCAAATTCCCAAGTTTAATGAAATTTAGCAAAATTGTCCCACTATTTAAATCTGGTGAGAAAAGTGACCCTTCCAATTTTAGACCAGTATCTATTTTACCAGTCTTAAGTAAGTTTTTCGAAATAATTATATTTAACCAGCTTTTATACCATTTTACATTAAACAAGTTATTGCATAATAAACAATTTGGTTTTACGAAAGGTCGAAATACTGCTGATGCTGGAGTCGCTCTCTTGAAACATGTGTTTGACGCATATGATACTAAGCATGATGCTATAGGTGTCTTTTGTGATCTCTCAAAGGCTTTTGATTGTGTAGATCACAAGACACTATTAAATAAGCTTCGACATTATGGGGTCTCCGCTGGGGCATTGAGTCTATTTAATTCTTATCTTACTGGATAATAGGTGTATCCATAAGAACTGAGTCTTTAGGAGCACCTTTGACTATGGGAGTGCCCCAAGGATCGATATTAGGACCGTTGTTGTTTTTGATATACATAAATGACCCTCCGTACTTCGTGGATAGTGTTTGTGAGATTGTACTATTTGCTGATGATACGTCACTAATTTTTAAAACCCCCAGGGGTAAAGATACTTTTTACGCTGTAAATGGCTTAACGCTACCAAAACCAAATGCGTTAAGTTCACAATGCCTAATGTCCGACAAGTCACTACACAGGTCGTTGTAAAGGACGAGGATACTAGATTCTACGAAAACTGCTACATTTTTGGGAATTACTCTAGATCACATGCTTCAATGGGGTCCTCATATCGAGACCTTGTCTGGGAGGCTTATACTGTGAGAAAGATAAGGCTTTTGAATGACGTTGAAACGGCAAGACTAGTTTATTTTAGTTATTTTCATAGTCTCATGTCATACGGCATTTTGCTATGGAGCTCGGCCGCAGATATAGAAACAATATTTGTACTGCAAAAGCGAGCCGTGCGGTCTATTTACAATCTTAAATCTGACGAGTCTCTAAAACAAGTGTTTAAAGATGTAAAAATACTTACAGTATATTCACAATTTATTTATGAAAATCTGATGTATCTTCGAAGAAATTTGCACTCGTTCTCCAAAAAGAGTGATTTACATAAAAAAAACTTGCCGTTCTAAACTTTAGGCTTCAAAAGATTGGTCATTTATTTATAGGAAGATGTATCACATTTTTTAATAAATTGCCTGAAAATATTGTTGAATTACCTATAGATAAATTTATATCAGTTGTTAAGAATACTTTAATGTCGAAAGGTTATTATAAAATAGATGACTATATAAAAGATAAAAATGTATGGAATGACTTGTATGTACGAAACAATTGTAAAACTTTGAAAAGAGGCTATGACAATAGTGACTGAGTTTCTTGCTGCTTCTTCTTAGCACTAGCCCAAAATTGTCCCGAAGCAGTGGTAGGGTTAAGATTGGGACGTGTATAAGTGTCCCTAGTTGGGTCTTTATGCAGAAATAAATGAATTTTATTGAATTTTATTATTGAATTTTATAATATTTGTACGTAAATTGTAATAATAATATTTATTCTAAGTAATACCACAGATTATACCTATAATGGTTACTAAATACCTACTTGTGAATGCATTCTTAAGTATGTCATGGAATAAAAATAAGTAAGGTCATATTTTCACCTCTATTTCAAACTTGAAAACGATAAATTTAAGCTCGTATAACTTCGAGGCATAACGAACTGTTTTCATGAAGAATTTTAATAGAGCAAAATTAAATTCCTTTTAAAAGCTGAAACATTCCCGATTCAGTTCAGGATTACTTAACAGTCGCAAGTTTCATTCAATCGGTGTGAAATACTTAATTGAAAAGAAAATATAGGTACTGCAATGTAATACAGAGGAGTCCAAAAATGTAGTGTCCTTGTGTATGCCATTTTGGCAAATATTGACACCATATTACCTACAAAAATTAAAAATGGTATAGATAGTTCCAGTTTGTTTATGGAGTGGTGTCTGGCGTTAGTAATAAATATGTAGAAAACTACGAGTATCAGAACACCTATCCAAAAACCTACTCAAAATGGTCGCACAACCGATTGATATATTTTTCATATTATGCACGTGCCAAGAATTGGGCCAGAAACAAGAATGGAGGATAATAGATTTGACTGGGTCAAACGCTAGCCAAATGACCGAGCGAGGGCGTGGTTAGTACAATCGGCAACAGAATATGTATAATAGTGTCTCGTTTCAATCTACTGCTAAAGAAATAAGGAGAAATTTCTCCTCTGAGAAGGAGGTATCACGAGGATACGATAAGCATCAAATCATTCTGCACATTTAAGTAATTTGTCACAATTAATTATGAATGTATATAATTATGAATGTCTATCCGTTATCCTAGTTACCATAGCACAAGCTCACGCTTAGTTTGGAGCTAGGTAATTGGTGTGTTTATTGAAACGATTTATTTAATTTATTTTATAATTTACATCTGAAAGTAGGCATCATGGTTACGTCCGTAACGCTAGAAATTCTTACCTAAACAAAGTAGTGCTTAAATGTTGAACTACTTTTGATGCAAACCGTACCACACTCGTGCTCTAAACTTCGACCAACTTATTTCAATTGCAAACTTTATTGATGAAATGGTTGATTTTATTCAAAGTTCAAGCTCGCAAAAAGGATGCGTTTGTGATGTCAAATGCACATCGAATTTATTTATGTTCTAAGACAACTTACATGCAAGTAAACTAGCTCGTCATTGACTAAGTTCAAATTGTACTAGCATTTTTTCTACTCATATCAACTTTATTACATAATAACGTAATCCAAAACCAAAAACTAGTAAACTTTAGGTATCTCCACTCATTTTGAGTTACCAAAAGCCTTTTTCGGAGCCATGTCATAACGTCACTTATAAATTCTACTTTAATTCTACCGATCCGTGATACTGCCTGTATTCGTTCACCGACTAACGAAGTTATCGGCTCAAACGATTCTGAACTCATCAAAGAGACTCTCAAAATCAAATTTTGTTTGTTAAAAAAATCGGTCAGCTGAAAGCAGCATAGTATATGAAAGTCTCAAAAGGTTGATACGATGTTATGGCCAAAATTGTCAGACATTGCTTTTAAGTCAATAAAGAATATAATAAATAAACTATCTTCTATAATAAGTGGCAGTCTGGCAGTAGAAGCAGTGGTGGCGTCTGTGTTGGGACATGTTTACCTAAGTGCTCCATGCGAGTCTATAAATACTATGAAATTTATAAATTTTCAATGTCTATACGACAGAGACAACATTTAGGTATCAAATATGAATTCTGACCTTTCTAAATAGTCAGAATGTTAGAATCATAACAAACTTTCAAGAATTTCACATGCTAAGCTACTTTTGATGCTGATTGTACATATGAAACTTTCTTAGTTTCATATGTACAATCAGCATCAACTAGGTTTTATCTTAAAAAACTACATAATATGTAAGGCTGCATCGGAGGGAGAGCTTTGTATTTAAGAACATATTATGTGAATAAAAACTGTACATAACTAAATACCGGCAGGCCTATTGCGATTAAAATTAAATGCCAAAGCCATGTGTGTGTGGCTCATTAATAGTCATTTTTCATTATTTTGCTGTCATGTGACGTTAGTTTTATACTATTATTGGTTTTCTGAAAGTTATAACTATTGCGATTCGAAAGCAGTCAAGTTAGGCGTTAGACTTGCGGAGCTTGATTTGTCTTTTGTACTTTTATAACCTTACACAAATTAAAAGCTTTTTTTATGAAAGAAAGACTCTAAATATTCTTTAACGAGATGTGAATGTTCATACATCGCCCACTTCCTACTAGGCGTTATGTGTTTTGACAAGCACTTCGAATGCCTCTGAGATCCCAGCGTAGCCATAAAATTGCGACATTCAATTTTGCACCAGAATTCAATTCATACGGTCTAAAGTGTTGGAGGAATATACGAGTAAATGAAACTGCGTCATAATGCAGGTTCGTCAGCTACTACGGCTAAATCAGACGCGCGTTTATAGCGATGCAGTTATACTAGCGATACAGGGGCCCTTAGCAGACAAGATGTAATCTTTCTACAGCGAACTTCATTATAGTCAACGTAATGTCTAAATAACACTTGATGTCTCGCTGGCTTATGTCAGTTTCATACATTTCGTGAGCGTTAACGAACTTCGCTTTAGAATAGATTGCATCTTGGCTACGGGTCCAGTACTGGCAGCTGACATTGACTGCCTGGTTGGTCTAGTGGTTGGCACGCTGGCGTCTATCCCCGTGTTCCCGGGTTTGAATCCGAGGTCGGACCGAAATGTCTTTCTGGGTTTTTCTGTCTTGAAATAACTCAGCAACAGCTCCAAAGTCAAGAAGTTGGTGGTGTTGCACCCCCGTGCCTCGAAAAACACGTCAATTGGGTCTGCGCCAGACCTCTCTCCAGACATATAGGATTGCCGTCTTACCGATCCTATGAGAGTGAAGGAACAGAACAAAAGGAAAAGTGCATCTGTGGATAGCACACACACTTATTCATTAATACGCCATGCGTACCTGGTTGATCTCTGCCGGGATTAGCCGCCGAAGCTGAAATTCGGTTGGAGAATACATCATCATCCCTCACCCTCTGGTGCCCGTATTTTCGGATCTACTTAGTCGTCGCGTTTGCTCGCACTGTCATGCTGAAATGAGTGTCAAGGACGGCTACAGTCACAGATCATAGAAAGAAGAAATATCTAATAACTCGGTAATCCTTCGCGAACCTGTGTCGCCAAAATGTTATGTGTTCTTTACAACTTCTAGAACACTCTTGTAATCACCTACAGAAATTCAATTCACAACGCTCATTGGCGCGTAGTGCACGCACACAAATGACTGTGAAATGTAACCAATGTGCTGCGAAGATCGTCAGTTCCGTTTGCCCATGTCGCGTTCAAACAGGTCACGCCTTCATTTCATATCTCTTCTTTCTATTATACAGTCGAAACTAAGGAAACGAATCTTAAAGAGCATACAGCCTCTGCCTCGATGCAAAAAGTAGCAGTGTCTTACGAGTCATTGGAAAGGCGCCTCGGGAAGCTCTCAAAGAAAACTCAGCGAATATGACATGAAGCGAGTTCAATAAGTAGCTTTGACTCCATTTTCCGGAGCAAATGAAAGAGGTGTGTGCAGCCCTTAGCTGGTTAACTCCTTTGAAGATTCGTTTGTTAGCTCGTTATGCTTTGAGCGTACGATTTATGTGAATAAATGAAGAGAGATAAAAAAGTAAGCAAGTTTTTGCTCTACATAAATTGTGCAGCTTCAGAATAATTTTACGTGGCATCTTTTAAAGTATTCGAGAAAGTGATGAAGTGAGATAAAACTTTTTTATAAATAAAATCCTCTACCCAACTGCACCAGTATGGTTTTGTCAATGATTTATTTTAAAACGAGAAATTCGCTATAGTTCTTCTAGATTTTTTAAAGCAATGCAAATGAGTCGGTGGAATAACATATAAATCGATACCTTCAGGTTCAATTGTCGTATAAACCAAATCGTACTTTTCAGGGGAGCCGAAAAACGTTTTACTTTTTAATAAAACAATCATTACTTTTTTATTTTAGAAGTCATTAAAAAATGTCCAAGATAAGACATTCTTGAAATTTTGCTATGAAAAAGTCTGAATATTGAAAACATGCCCATCTTCGTTAGTTTAAAAGTTAGCTTGGATTTACGTCTTTAAAAATACACTTAGTGGTTTATACGACCCACTATAATGGATCTAAAATATCCCTTTACGTCGTATTGGATTTTTTGGTAAACATGAGATTGCAATTGCTGTCGTAAAGACCGATAGATGCAAAATTTTTGGTTTTTACAATCATTGATTAGAGCAATTAATTTAAATGTATTAATAAAACATTGCATAAAAATAATGTAGTGTTGACAATAAACACATTTTATTGTTTCAAGAATGTATAGAAATATATTTGTTAGTGTAATACCTATATTTATTTGATGTAGATAGAACAAAACTGCCAAAGTACGAAAATACCTTTCTTTTTTTTTTGTTTTTATCTTACAATTTTGCAGCAAAATTATGAAATCAAATTGAATTTCGCTCACAAAAATTAATCGACTGTGTCATCCGGTGGGATTGGGAGCGAAATTTAATTTGATTTCGTAAAAACTTGCAAAACAATTGCTTAAGTTATAAAAATAATTTTAAGCAAAATTATGGCAAAACACTAAGAATTTTTAATTATTCTAAGTAGAAAAACTCATTATTTTGAATCTCAAAACCCAAAAATAATTTAGTTCATTTATGCAATCATGGCAATTATGGACTTCTTTTCTGGTGCGAGGCTGCCGCCAATAAAATTGATTTTGATTGGTTGTGATGCATGTAAGACATTTAAAAAAACAAGAAAGGAATTTGTAGTTTTTTGAGAAGTTCTATGGTAAATTTATCTTTTGACAAGTTACCCAACCTCAGTATTGCTAAAAGTAACCATTTGTGGAAAGTTTGGATACTTTTCAAAAAAGAAATTCAGTAGAAAGCATCTCAAAAACTTATAAATTTCTCTTTTGAGTACTCTGTGGCTCGTTTTCTTTGTTTAAAAATCTTAAATTCATCACAGTTAGTCGAAGTCGATGGGCTTATACTTGGTTTAAAAAATGTATGGTTTTTACAAAAATACCAAAAACAACCATACGGCTTCTACACTGTTTTTATGGAATGTGTTTAACTTTACGGCAATACTTTTTTGGGGTGTATAAACATTTTTTTTAAACGAATTTCAACATTTTGGATACAAATCGATAGAGTAAAAAATTCTGATCAAATTGGTATACTTAAAACTCGATTTGGCCAAAATGGTTTATACGCCAATTAAACCTGAAGGTATCGAAATATTTTACGTCATCGTCACGTCGTAAATTCCTGTTAGTAAATATTTTTTCACTGATTTGATGCATTTTATTTTTAAACTGTAAACTATTTTGAATGACATAAGTTCGTGTTGAACATTGGGCTATAACTATAAAATAACCACTAAAATGTGGAATGGCGCTCATTACACGTGCCTGCCTGTGTAAGGTGCTGTTAGGGTGTTTATCGTCACTTCTACTGTAATATTGTAATTGAGATCACATATTGCATTTTAATTGAAATTTATGACAAAACTCATGTTTAGCACTTTCTCAAGCCTCGAGGGGATGTTAAGTTTCAGGGTGAAATTGATAGGTATATTGTTGGCAATATTGTAAGACTTGTGCCCGTCTTATCAGTTTACTCTACGTCACCTGCAATACAAACTTACAGTAGGTACCATTAAAGTCACCTTACAAATGTATGGAACCTTACCAGACAGGAACGATTATAGATCTGATACGTCTACATACTTCGCCTTAAGTAAAATATTAGTATAACTGCTCCTTAACTCAAGCAATTCTGAAAAGGAAACCAGTCAAGCCAACCCTGATAACATCCTATGTTTGTCCAACATTGTATTGTGATTGTGACGCCACAAACCGAGTTAATATCGACGCCGATAATTGGATCACCACGAATAATATGGAAGAAAAATATTTCCTCTCGCGACAATTTCCTTTCGATCGCAAAAAAAACATACACGCTCACAGCTGTTACGCGAATTCGGTAATTTATTACCCTCTTTGATGCTCGATTTTTTATAACATAGGAGTAACAAGTCACATAATTTATTTTGTATATGTCACGCGAAACTGATCACTCGCTGGTGGCTTGGGGTTTTCGTCTCCGGAATTTTAATTGAATAAAAAAGTAAACATCAATGTCATCAATACATAGTTAATATATCCGTAAGCCGTCTGCACCGTGTGGTGATAGTTTGCTATTGTTTGATGGATTGGACAACTTATTTATTTATCTAGATACGGTAACAAGCAAACTACAAATTTTGGTGTCATTCTTATATTTCGGGTTAAATAACTTAAAGAACTATGCACCATATTACAAATATATGAATCTTTAATCTACATCTACAAGACTATGGCTATGATTTTAAACAAACGAATTTAGAGGTATAACTTATGGAGAATTTCAAATACTTGAAATTGGGCCCTTTAAAGTTAATTTTAAAAATCAGAAACAACGGTGGGTACCACAACATCTAGACCCGAGACTATATAGAAAATGCAGTTTTCTTCAATGATTCTACCGGGAATGAACTCGGGACGTCAGAGATGGCAACATGAGGAAAATCAGCAAGCGTGTGAGCCACTTGACCACGGAGATCGTCAACACAGGTTTTACCTGAGACAGCTTTTCTATGTTCGGAAATGAAACAGTAGAGTAAATTCTCTCTTAGGGAAATCAAGCGTTAGTTTCAAATAAAAGAAGCAGCAAGAAGATTTACCTTTTTCATTTTATTACTTAGGATTAAGATAACTTTAGAAGTAGAAGTGTAATGCAAATGCGAGTAGTAGTGCTGAATCGTTGGAAAAATGCATCTGAGTGCGGAACAATTACGCTAAAATCTGGGACGGCTTATCATCCCGCGCAGCGCGCATTTTACATCATTTGCAAGCTCCTAATTTTATAGCTTCATGTTATCTACGAAAACATTGCAATGAAATACTACTAAAATGTAACTGGCAATTATGTTCAAACGGGTGAGGAATTAAAGCTCTACGAAGCTTTGAGACATATTTGAAGGAGTAGAAATTTTTCACTTCTTTATAGACAAGAACCTGGGCTAGGTAACTGAATTGGCCACATAGACGACTTGTACAATGATTCCACATCACGAAGTCTTGTTCATCTCGATCTTCGTGCTTTCAAGCTAAAAACCATTTCCCAATGTCTGTCCTACCTGACCACGACTTCCAACTCCTGAACTAGGTATTACTAGAACACAGATCCTAACCTCCTTACCTAAAGCCTTTATTTTGATAGTTTTTACCGCCGACCCCGAAGGTTATCTGGAAGAAATTGCTCCCAGAATAAGACCGCTTAAATTGTACCATTCTCTATTAGCATTTATGTAAATTTATACTGTGTGTGGTGTGCAATAAAGAGTATCTATCTATCTATCTCCTTATCGTTTATTCGATACATGTCGTTTAATACCAAAGCTGAAGCCTTTTTACCCATACGAACAAAGGTACAAGCATGATTTACCCGGCATCGCGACTATCCAAACACCCTCGCTAGATAATTGTTTGTTCAAGTAAATACTTGGAACGAAATTGTGCAGTGAGCGGCATGAAGTTGTCGTTAATCACTCTGCGCCACTGTTTCTGTAACTGTGATGTTCAGCCCGGAGGCTGGGGAACTTTGTCTTTGTTCATGTGAAACTCAACATTTAAAAAAAAAATGTCTTTTTTTGTTTATGTCATTGGAGTATAATGAAGTGTCGATTATAGAGAACATCCCAATTCATTCTGTGAAATCGTTGTAATCCATGACAGAATAATTACCAGTAGGTAATCTAATGACGTAAAGTGATGAATGTTGTGGTGTTAATATTTTTTTTCTTATAAATACCAAATGTACGCACAAATATTAATTTAATTTAGTCAATTTGTTGTAACTAGTTACTAACATAGACAACTAATAACTATGCCGCTGTTACAACATAAAAAAATATGAAATGGCTTATTTCAAATTATTGATGACATAACTTAATGGAGACAAACATTACAAATTAGCCAACTGATATAGAAGTGTCATTATATTTATTAGTAAGGCGGAAGGTATATTGGTTTTTAAATAAATGAATTTAACTTTACCGTATCGATGTTACGAGGAGCTCAAAATGACGCTAAGTTTGAGAGCCAGTGTTTTTCAGAATTGTATCTCAATAGCAACAAAGACACCTTTGACAAGCGAGCGTCTCGAGTGCTGAAGATTAGGTGCAACTAGTATTTGCACGTGTGCTTTGTTCGGCATTCAATATCTATTATCTACCTTCTGGCTGCGATTAAGATACAACCTTAATTCGTGGTTAAGTTGCTGCAAGTACTTTAGATCTTTGATGATGTAGGGGGATGTATGCAGCATTTTAAATACAGGTACTGTCTTCTTGACCGTCACGACGTCATTTAACTGGCATGATGGTGCTTTCTACAATAAACTCTATTCTGTCTGTACGTACTACCTGATGTACTCTGCTGCAGAGGTGTAATAAATGAAATAGCACTGGATATCAGTAAGCTCAAGTGGCAATGGACAGGGCATTGTGCAAAGAACTGATGGCCATTGGGGCATAAAGGTTCTTAATAATAATAATAATAACTGCATAAACCTTAGGCTAAATACATAAAACTTAAATTAGGCTAATAAGATAGTAATTAAAGTACGTAATTTATTTATGTACCTAAACTAAGCAAACTGTTTATTATTTTTATATTGTCTTAATTGGATACCATTTGATTAAAAGCGTAGCGTAGGGCGTCCGCCGGCAAAATGGACAAACAACCTTATAAATGTCACAGCATCGCACTGGCTGCAGTAACATATGATTTTAGAAATCTATTATTTTCAGCAGCGGACATCCTACACGGCTGATAATGTGGAAGATGATTAGATATCTAGAATATCAACGTAAAATATGGTCAATGACTATAAAAAATAAAGATATAGTCATTTTCTAGTTTCACCTGGGACGATGAATGTATGGTTATACTCCGGACTACAGAACCAAAGAAACCTTCTCCAACAACCCAAATATCATTTGAGATCATATCACACGTTTCGAAATCACCCCAATTGCAGCTGCATAAGACACTAGTGCAATTTCTTATTCTATGACTAGCTGTTGCCCGCGACTTGTACGCGTGGACTCGATGATACAAATATTTTATACTCCCGTTGCCATTCAGCTATCATGATCTCTTAGTCTACCATGTCGTAAGGAGAAGAGAGAAATGAAAAATCAAGGTCAATTTTTTGAAAGGTTACTATCACCTCGCCATCCTCCTCTGGTAAGAAAATTTCGCATGGCAGTGATACCGACTCTAAAACTAAATTTTGTCGTATATCTTTCTTAGTAAAAGTGTAAAGGATTTTTTTAAACTTTTTAGTTTACTAAATTGAAGGCAGTTTTATTCTAAATATATTATTGCACTTGAAAAAAAAAACGAC
The DNA here is from genome assembly GCA_949316185.1 of Pyrausta nigrata. Lineage (NCBI taxonomy): Eukaryota > Metazoa > Arthropoda > Insecta > Lepidoptera > Crambidae > Pyrausta > Pyrausta nigrata. The sequence continues at coordinate 6,670,689 of OX438943.1, forward strand.
CACCAGAGGCGGGAATCGAACCCGCGTTCCTCGCATACCGGGCGATTGCCTAACCTCTCGGCCACCCTGGCGTTGGCAGAGCCTGTCGAAATTTTCAAGTGCTTCTTAACGCTGTAATGCCGCGTTGCTTTCATCAATGTTATTGGGATTATACCCTCAACACTCGAAAGAAATACAATTGCAAGTATTTAACAATCGAAAGATGAAGCTTGCAAATAAGATAATTATTGTTTTTAAGTGATAAGCATTCACTATGCAATCTAAATATATTATTGCACTTGAAAAAAACGACCACCAGAGGCGGGAATCGAACCCGCGTTCCTCGCATACCGGGCGATTGCCTAACCTCTCGGCCACCCTGGCGTTGGCAGAGCCTGTCGAAATTTTATACAGTTTTATTCGTTTGCAAAAATATAGGTAACTTTAGTATTAGTGTTCAGAAAAAAGTCAGACTTAAACCATATATGAATGCGGTTTAGCATTTATTTATTGTGTCCCTAGCCTACTCAAAGGTCAGTTTGTAAGTCACTACTATCGTAAAGTTATTATTATAATTAGAATCCTCTCGTACCCCACTGCAGGGCAAAGGCCCTACCCTTTCTCTTATAACGTAAAGTAAGTAAGACTATTCTTACACTCGTAGTTCAACTTCCGTTACTTAGTGATAAATAGTATAAAAAAGGGCCAATTCACTTTGATCTTTCATTAATAATGAAGTAATTTAACAAAATTTCGACAAACTGTCTGTGTTGAAAGTATCCACATACTACTTAGCGTTAAGGTCAGAACCATCAAATTACAGCTCCGAAATGTAAACACTTAAATACCTTGATTAATTTTAATTTGCTACAGCAAATACATGCTATACATGCCTATAAAATCTAAAGGATTCTCTCGATTTCTCCAGGTTTCCGTCACCAGATCGTAACTTGGAGACAGTAGGATTACCTTTCGAGTTTGAAAATCAGTCTGAAGTAATTTAGCATATTAATTTCTCCAGACCTTCAATTTGTGTAAGTCAATAGAAAATGCTCATCACGCTGAACAATGTTCCCAACGGCGCTCTTTTTATATCTCTTATAGTTGAGCTGAGCTGCAGGGTTCTATATCAGTTGCTCCAGACCTTCAATTTGTGTAGGTAAATAGAAAATGCTTATCGCGCTGAACAATGTTGCCTTAAACGCTCTAATCATATCTCTTATTGTTGAGCTGAGCTGCTAGGGTTCTAGATCAGTTGGTCCAGACCTTCAATTTGTATGCTTCAATAGAAAATGCTCATCACGCTGAACAATGTTCCCTAAGGCGCTTTATTTATATATCTTATAGTTGAGCCGAACTGCTAGGGTTCTATATCAGTTGCCCCAAATCTTCAATTTGTGTACGTCAATAAAAAGTGCTCATCACGCTGAACAATGTTCCCTAAGGCGCTCTATTCATATTTCTTATAGTTGAGCTAAGGTGCTAGGGTTCCATATCAGTTGCTCCAGACCTTCAGTTTGTGTGCGTCAATAGAAAATGCTCATCACGCTGAATAACTGTTCTTAAGGCGCTGCTTTCATATCTCTCTTAGTTTAAGTGTACTGCTAAGGTTCCACGTCAGGTACTCCGATCTTCAAAATAAGTTATAGCCTAGTATTTGCCCAGACTCAATAGCTACACAATAAAAAAAGTTTCATTGAAATCCGTTCAGTAGTTCCGGAGATTAACGTATACAAACAGACAAAAAAATTAAAAGTTGTAGATTCCTATTCTGTTACTATTTTAACATCACCCTCAATTAGTTTTTGGTAAAAATACTCAATGTACAGACGCATCGGTTTTACAGTTTTATTTTATGTATAGATTAGACGTGCTGTCATCTGTATCCGTACCTACACGAACTCTTCTCCTTAGACAAGATGCAATCTATTCTACAGCAAACTTCACTTTCGCCAACGAAATGTCAAAATATGTATTCAAAAGTCAAACGTTTCGTCGGCTTATGTCAGTTTCATCATTTTGTTAGCGATAGCGAACTTCGCATTATAAAATATTGCATCTTGTCTACGGATCCTGCTTCATTAAGTTCTGTAACGCGACGATTTTAATTGCTCCATATCGCAACTTCGGGCGATGAAACGCTTGGCTTTACTGCGGTACCCTAAAAAGATCCAATGCATGACCGGCTCGCACCTAATTCGAGGTTCCCGTGAGATTAAAGAGGCGTATTTCAAACGACAGAGGCGGCAGTTGGCTGCAAGCCAGCAAGAGCCATATGCTTGTCCTCTGAGACGGCTTCTCAGCTAAAGTTGCTACATTTCTTCATTGCGCTACCTACTCTATCAAGCGTTCCACAATTTAAGTGCACTAGAACGCGAGTAAAGGTAAGCTATCGTGAATGCAACGGTAAGGACATTCTCTTTTCCAAAGACACATTCCTTTTAGTTCTGAGGATACATAGCTGTTTGAAATCAAATGTTACGAAAATTGGTTTCGTCTTTCTTTAGTAATAAAATATGCTGTTTGATATTAAATGAACTTTGCAGAACTGAACACTGATATTCAAGACCACGTTCTCGTATAGAGATGGCATCAAATGAATCGGATGATTCAGATTCTTTTATAAATGCATGCAACTTATTTAATTCATAAAAAAGCTTTTGTTTGGATATAAAACAATATTTACAACACTGCTGGACTATTCTCGTACAATATTTGTAGTCTATCTATGCAAAACAAAAATTGTCCAATCGCTTCACTTTTTATTTTACACAATATGGAAGCGTTATTGATTGTTTACGCTGGTCGAAATAAAAGAAACTAAACAATACCGGATTTCCAATGAACGAGCGGTACTAGAGAGCTATGTATACGAGTATTGGGACTATAGTATCGGCGGGACTGCAATGTTACTCACTTATGCCTATTCTGGTTTTCCAGAAAATCCTTTATTGCCAAAAAAAGCTTTATTTCGCCAACGTCGTGATGTTTGCACATTCTCGAAATATATCGGTACTTAAACGAAATAAAGATGTTGAAATCCGCATGTTTATCTGGCGCACATAAAAGAAATTGATGTGGGCAAAAAACTACATTTGAGCTATATCTTACTGGCTTTCAAATAAAACCGTGCTAAATCTAGTTTCCGAATGGCACACCGTTCCGCCCACTGGATTTACGAGAATTGGAAATATATTAACAAACACACAATGAAAAAGCAAAAAGACAACTTAAATATCATGCGGTATCAGGTCAGTTATTGTTTTAGGGTTAGTGGAGTACGAGCTTTTATGTTAACGATCTCCGTGGTCGGGTCGGGTGGCTTGCATACCGGTGTTTAAAATGTCGCCATCTCTGGTTTCCTGGGTTCGATATATCTCGGGTCTGGGTTGCTGTGGGCCACCGTGCGTTGTTTCTCAGTTCCATAACACATTTGTCTTCTTTAGCGACTACTCATTTTGGGATCAGAGCAATGTAAATGACGCATTGTAATACCTACTTTAATTATTTTATTCATACTTACTTCTGGCTGCAGATACTTACAAGTATAGGTACACTTATGTATAGATAACTTTTTTAACTCTATATTTGGCGTTGATTTCGCCACGTTAAATAGCTGAAAACATTTTCGTAGCGATCCAAAAAAGAACGCTTTAGTGCATAATAAACTATACTTTCTCATGAGACACAATTAGACACGAAAAAAAGGGTGGTGACGGATTCAAAGACGTTGAAAACCTCCCACCTTGGTGGGAATCTGCCACACTCAGAGTAGTCAATAAAATTAAATCTTTCAATAAATCTCGATATATGTCACTTTCTTTGTCAATGAAATAGAAGAAGACTGCAAGAGACTTATACTCGGCCCGGCGAACCTTGATCCCTATGACATTGACAGTTATTCTTACGACACAACATTGTAGTGGCGTCACCGTTACATTAGAATTGAATTGGAGGCTTCTAAAAATGCCATTTATTAAGGTAAGGTAGATATATGCCATTACAATGATATTCCGTCGAAATTATAACAATTCTTAACATTTACAAGAAATTATCTCAATCAGACTTTACGTTTACGTCCTGAAAAAGTTACTTCGTTCGGAAGATATCGACTAGTGCGGAAAAATATCGATAAACAAATGTCGATAATGGAAACGAGTGTACATGATTTATAATCATTTAAGTTATAGGTGCTGAGCTGAATGTTAAAAAGTTGCATGAAATTGTTTTTATTTCACTCAAATTTATAAAATATTTCTGGGGACACCAGGTTTTGTTTTATTTAAGATTCAATTTCATTAGTATCAGTTTTCATGTGTAGCATAACTAAGTGATAAATTATGAGTGTCATTGCTTTTTCATACTTAAGTATTAGTACATTATTATTGAATAGAACGGAGCGCGGCATACATGCACTCACGATTGTATACCAAAGAGAATTAAAAATTAACTGTAGGACAAAAACCAAATAAAACAAAAGCTGTTCAGCGATCATTTATTTATATATTTTAATCTGAATCTGATAATGACATTAGGGTTTGTGTCACGAACTCGGAATCTGAACTGCAGCTGCTGTCGCCTAAGTTTATCAAAAACGGCTTATCTTCAATGCTGTCGTATCGCACGTCTCGATCCCAATCATCAAAACAAAGTTTTAAAGCATTATATTGCCAGTGGTAGGGCGGTAGCCAAACCACTGCGTGACCTTTGGATTTTGCCATTTCATCCAAAAAATATGTCCGCTTTGTTTGCTGTTTCTGCAGGTTCAACAGTCTGACCAATTCTTTTTTGAACATTTGAATGTTAGCTGCCACACCATTGCGTTGCAACCACTCTAGGATTTACCCTTTATTATTGTTGCTGGTAGTGCTTTATTCACTTGGACGGAATGGTATGGGGCGTTGTCCATCAAAATATGGTGGGGCTCATTTAAATTATCCATCATCACTTCGTGATCATCGGTCGTTTTAACTGATTTGAAGGCCCACAAGCAATTAGGCGCAAAACCTAGGATTTACCCTTTATTATTGTTGCTGGTAGTGCTTTATTCACTTGGACGGAATGGTATGGGGCGTTGTCCATCAAAATATGGTGGGGCTCATTTAAATTATCCATCATCACTTCGTGATCATCGGTCGTTTTAACTGATTTGAAGGCCCACAAGCAATTAGGCGCAAAACCTTTGGCTGTACCAGCGTGGCAGATAATCAAACGCTGACCCTTGCCTTCTGGCGCTTTGGTACAGGATTTTGCTGTGTCGTCTGTCCATATTTTGGGGACTGTGTGATTGGCGTTGAGCCACGTTTCGTCCAGGTAAACCACATTGTCCCAGTTCTCAATAGTCTTTATTTTTCGTAGAAAATCATATCTCATCAGTGCTTTAACCTTCCGCTCCATTAACACTTTGTCACACTTTCCATACCGAAATCCACATTTTTTTATGACGACTCTGAGAGAAGTGATACCGCCTTTAAATAAATCAGCTGATTTCAGCGACGCTAATAACTTTTTCTTAATCCTATCCTTACTTGCAAAAAAACATTAGAATTAGAATTTCTGGCACCGACTCCTAAAAATAACAGATAATAAATTGGAAATAGGTTTCTTGTACAATTCCACAGAACAGTTAGGTCATTTAAATATTATTTTGTACTTTTTAGTTTAAATTTGTTTATAAAATTTTAAGTTTTAATTTGCACTTTTTTTCTATTTCAGTTGAAATTTCTTGTAAGGTGCGACATGGGCAGACCTACTAAACGCGCTGTTCAAATGTGACAGCGTCATTTGGAAGAAAGTAGTAACGAGAAGGAAGACCGTTTAAAGAAGAACATTTGAAGATTTGCTAATAGCATTTTTAATTTAGTTTGTTGTATAGCGTATCATCGGGTTCCCTATACAAATGATTTTGGGGATAAAAACTGTTCTATGTCCTTTCTCGGTACTCAGACTATCAAATCCATCGTTTCAGCGGTAAGAGTTAATTGATTTCTTGCAGTAATTATATATTTCTTGAAGTAATTATATATTTTAATTGTTGGGGGCGGGAGGGAGGGGTTAGGAGGGGGGGGGGGGGGAGAGGAGGGAGCTGCGCCTTTGACTTTGTTTTGTTAGCATCCTATACAGTACCTGACAAAACATCTGGTGTTTTAATTACTTAACTCATAATTTTTAAGGAGTTCCACCATCAGCTCAGCTCCACATAATGACTATCAGACGTAACAACATGTCAACATTAAGATACTAGTACGAAAACACTATACGTGCCTTCAAAATTTAAGGGTTTCCCTCGATTACACCAAGATCCCATCATCAGATCTCGACTTGGCCAAAATGGGACCAACTAGAAGGTATAGCTATATATATATTTTTTTTTCAAATCAGTCTACAACTGACTAAATATGCGGTAACATAGCCACAAAAAATTTTTAAAAAAAACACAGTCGAATTGATAACCTCCTCCTGTTTTGAAGTCGGTTAAAAAAAACATACAGTCGAATTGATAACCTCCTCCTTTTTTGAAGTTGGTTAAAAAAGTTAAGTTTCATCGACACGCGACCCATCACTAACATGAACTGTCATAGGGATCAAGGTTTGCCGGGCCGGGTATAGTGAAAGATTAATTGACGTCTCTGAGTACTGCAGAAATATCTCATAAAAAGCAGCAGCCCCTCAATTTTTAATTACAGTCAGTTTTGGAATAAAATGCTAGAAAATACCCGATACCCATATAAAATTTACCTACGTACACACTAGTTCTCGTAAATAATAGCAACGTGTCCTAATATCCCGAATCTTTAACACAAATGGCATTCATTCACAACCAAGACACAACCATATCAGTATGGGCATACGCTATCCAATTCTTGTAAAAGGTAATATAAAACAAACAAGTGCATGCTTGCTGCAAGAAAATGCACTAAAACCACAAAAGTGGTTGCACTGAGCGCATCAGACGTGACGGAAATTCCTACAGCTAACGCCAGCGGCTAAATTGTAGGCAAACACTGGGAAAAGAAAGCAGCAAATACTTCGATAGCATTATTTTTTAATATTTACTTGGCAATACTCCAGTTGGTCGGTATTTTGTAACACGCATTCGATGTTTTAGTGTTTCAATTTAATTAATTAAACATTTGTTGAAGTCTTTATGTAATATTCCAGTTTTCCATTACTGGTTAACAACAGATGATCTATAACTAATTAGTTTGACCATTAATTTACGCATAATAGCATTTACAGTTCCCCAATTGTCTAAATGGGACTTAAAAATGTTCTCAACTGTCAGTGTCATGCAATATCTGCAGTTTATGTTCATCTAAGGCAATATGTAATATAATAATCTCGGGATTTCCATCGCTTATTTTATTCGAATGCAAACTTTTTAACGAACAAGACAACCTTTCGAATTGCTACCAAGACGCAGTTTTTGGGATATTTTCCCGAGAATAAATACAATTCGTAACTATTATAATCTGCGTCCTAAGTAAGTGGACAGTAAAATCATCACAGTTTCCTACTTACTAGCGTCTCCAATCCTGCTCCTAAAATAAATTTAATTTATTTGTCTAACCGAATCACATGCGTGCGTATGAAATTGACAGTTATGGAATTGGGTGAATAGGTACGTTTCCCTCAATTTCTAATTATCGATTTCCTTCAAATGTTATGATTATGACGAACGACTCTCGGCGCCGCGGCGGGTCATTATACCGCGACCATTCGCTGTCAATTGGACGGGCTGCGATTGTTGAATTCGGAATTTGCGTATCACGGTTTATACTTACTTAAGGTTTGGTTACTAAAAATGCTATGCTATACTGAGGTGCTTGTGGCGCAGTGGCGGCAGCGCTACCAATAGTGATACCAAAAGTTAGGCAACCACGGCGCGGTCGTGATTGGATGGGTGACCATTCCGACCATTTTTTTGACGTCCACGACAAGCATCTCCTTGCTTCAGAAGGCACGTTAAGCAGTTGGTCCCGGCTAATATCTGTTGGTATCAGTCGTTAAGCCTAGTCTGAGGCCCTAGGGCGGCTTGATAACATCTGACAGTAAGGTTTGTCATTCGCCTTACAGACACCCCTTCACCAATCCGCACTGAGCCCGCGTGGTGGAGCATGGCTCGTACCTCCTCCTAGTTGAGGTGAGGCCTTTTCCCAGCAGTGGGATCTATATAGGCTGACTTTACTATGCTATACTATGCAGTGACAGCGGTCAATAAAAAAATAAAATAAAAATCATTTATTTTGGAGAAACTGCTCCATAGGGGTTAGTAACAATAGGACTTAATAGTTATCGTTAGTTATAAGACTACACAAACAAACAAACAGGCTATCACAATATGACTGGGACACTTGTATACAAGTGGTCATCTCGAGCGGCCTACCTTCTAACACACAAAACCTGTAACTCGGAATGCCTTCTAAATAAATCTTCATCCATCGCATACCACTCCCCATTACCCTGCGCACAATGGACAATCAATGTATACATACATGTTTAGGCTCCTGCCGAGCAAAATTGTTTTAAAGTGATGAGGTTAAAATGATTGATAAGATCATTTGAATACCAGCGGCGATGATCATGATGAAGAATAAATGAATATGAATCTAAGAAACAAAAGAGATGCAATTTTACCATAGAAGAGATTTCCAATACTTCCGATTTTGTGCGAATGTTTACATTGGTCCAGTATCAACTTATTTCCACTTTTTCCTTCCTGTCAATGATAGAATAGCAAGCAATATTTTGACTGTTTGATACTCGTACAATGAGGGATTTTCTGACAACTCAAAATTCTAGTTTAATTGTATGTCGATAGATGGCACTATTCATGTCTGTCTCTTTTCGTTTGTTTAGTAGATAAATAGAGAGAAAAACCACCGTGCCAGATTTTGGTAGCATGACAAGAGTTTACATAATATACAACCCTGTACTTTTGCCATTTATGTGATACAAGCTTTATACACATCACGGTAGAGACGGCTAAAAGGGAATTGATGATGCCCTGAGGGTTGACACTCGCTTGATCGACGGCCCGCTAATTATTTTGACTGTGCTAACACGGCCATATTGAAGGGACCTACTTGATCCAGAATTAATTTTGGCTACGCATTTTCTTTTGTTTTTGTTTTTACACGTGTCGGCTCTGCGATAAACTTTTGGTATGTTCTAGCTAGTACATTTACTTAGTAACAAATCTGTTTATACTTTGAGAGATTCATGCTTCGCATCGTAGTTGAAAATGGGTGACTAACTTGAAGTCAATAAGAAGTATAAAGGTTTTGATTCCTCTGCGTAATTATGGGAAATTAGGCTCAAACGGTCGTATCTTTTGACTGCATTAACATTAGAAGCTTAATTATAATACAGGTTCAAGGGAATGCATGCTGCGGACATCAATACCATCTTTATCATACAGAAAAGAGCCATTCGTGCCATTTACAAACTGAGTCCGCGCGAATCCCTGAGAGAACTCTTTATGGAAATTAATATGCTTACTGTGGCCTCAATTCATTTTTGATAATATCATGTACGCACGCAAAAATTTAGATCTTTTCACGAAAAAATACTAAATATATTCATACTTATAATACAAGAAACAAAAATAAACTTGTCGTTCCAGACTTCAGATTGGCCAAAACAATTAATTCATTTTTGGAAAATTGTATTACATTTTTTAAAAATATACCGTATACCAAACAATATTATCGAACTACCTATTAATAGATTTAAGTCGCATGTCAAAACTACCCTCATGTCTACAGGGTATTATAAAATTCAAGACTATCTTGATGACGAGAATGTATGGAAAGTCCAGCCAGCACCAACTGATGTACCTACCTTTTTATTGTAACTTTTTTCACTTTTTTACGGCAGCTAGTGGTGACTGAGTTTGTTCCGGTGCTTCTTCTCAGCACTTGCCTGATTGTCTGTGTCTTATCTCGAAGCACTAAACCAAAAGATAAGGAGACATGTTCGGGCCCCCTAAGGGCCAATATTACTACTTATTGACGTTCATAAGTGGCATTTTCTGTCCTAAATTGAATAAATTATTTTTGACTTTGACTTTGCAGATTTCACCTTGATAAGGTCTTCTTGACAGACAGACAACAAATTCATCCTTTAAAGGTTTCTTTTATCCATTTGAGGTACGGAACCATAAAGAATACCTAAAAAGATACCGATATGATGCTGGTAGACAATTCATAACATGAGATATCGCGGTAAATCGGCCTTAAAATGCTTTTACGCATGGATCCAAACATTTCATTGTAAAACTTATGTTTCGTTAAATAATAAGAACTGTGCCATCAGCGTGTACGTGGCCTTTTGAGTGGTGTGTAGCGCACTAGTTTGTCCCGAGAGTGATGACCAACATTTATGACTCGGTACCAAATTTTCACGCTTTCGAATTTATGTACGATATTTATCGGAATAACATGACGGATATCACACAATGTAATAAATATCCGACATTTTGGTACTTCGACAATACGGAACATCAAAATTTTGTCATATTTTTTCGATAAATATCGTATATGTGACATTTTGGTATGTGATCATTTGGTAAATGTCGTATGTGAAATAATATCGAAGGCGTGACAAATGGACCCCAGTTCAAAGTTAGAAACAATCAAAATAAAATCCTGTAATGCTTTTCTAAAAATCTTGCAGTGCCCACGTATTTATTACTGATATGTGTAATTTATGCCTAATTGTCCATTCTTATCCCACTAAAACCCATTTGATAATATCCATTTAGTGTAAAATGTCTCTTAATTTTGTGTGACAAAAATAATAACAGAAGCCTGTTTTTCACATCAATCACTTTATTTCAATTTAAAAAAAAATGAACAACACCAATTCGTTTTTTTCTGTCTTCTCAACTTCTTTAGATAGTGACAATTCACAGGAAGAATAATGTCTTAATACATTTATCTTACATTTTCTAGTATTAATTTGGTTAATACAGGTATTTTCTACTTTTTCTCCCATTTGCTTGTCATTTTATTTCTATAGCTTATTTTTTTTCTATTCGAGATTTTTTTCTTCTCAAAAGGGACTAGTCTCTTTAGTAGGTAGGTAGCAACGAACTCTGTCTGTACGTAAATATTATTTTGTCATAGGTTTTTCGGAAACCTTTTGTAAAGCTTTGAACATTGTAAGTACTTACACCTAAGTTCTTTCTTATTTAAATACCACATAATAAGCTTAGTCAACAATTCCTTCTAGAAAATGTTTAATGTCACTAACTTAAATACGTTTACTAGACTGCACGTTGTTGAATTAGCTTCAACTCCGCTTTATCGGCTCCGTTGACATCGACTTGTCTGGTCTCCTTGTTCAAGCTTTCAGCGGTCTCATCGTCAGCGTTGCCTTGCAACAAAACCAATATTTCCCTCAAACTTTTCCCTTTAGTCTCGGGGACAAGGACATACGAGAATACGCCACCGGCCAGTCCCACCGACGCGAAAATAGTGAACACGCCGAATAACCCGAACCAGTCTTGGCCTTGCTGGTAAAGTTTTATAATGGCGAAGTTGGAGAAACCGCCGAAGATATTTAACGAGGTCATGGCGACAGATTTGACGTTTAAAGGGAAAAGTTCCGCCGGGAGTAGATAGATTAAGGAATTGAAGCCTAGAGTTGAGAAGATGACAGATAGAATGATGCCGACAAAGGCGATGATTCCGTAAGGGGCCAGCTTGTCTTCGCTGATCAGCAGGATCTCTAGGCAGAAGAAGTAGGCGCCGGCGAGGCCGAGGGACAGTCCCGTCCCGATGTAGGAGAAAATGAGCAGCGGACGGCGTCCCACTCTGTCCGCTAGCAGTGAGGACATGACTCCTGAAACGTTAATTAATTCATTCATTTAATCAATGAAACCCATTCAGAATATGGAATAGTTGTGACAAAATTCAGTTGTACTACAATTATAGCGACCCGCAAAATTAAATATTTCACTTTTAAAATGCAATTTCTCCCAATAAGTTAGAGTTGCGAAACAAAAATTATTTCACAGAAAATTGTATTGCCTTTGAACTAACGTTTATTAATAATAAATATTTTAGTGAAAAAACATAAAAAGAAAAAATATTAATAATTACTTCGAAATCATACAGGAACAACAATATTTTTTACACTTTAAAAGTCAGCCTATATACAAGATTCCACTGCTGGGAAAAGTCCTCACCTCAACTATGAGGAGGAACGAGCCATACTCCACCACGCGGGCTCAGTGCGGATTGGTGGAGGGGTGTCTGTAAGGCAAGTGACCACCAAGTGGCCTCTGACCAGGCTTAACGACTAATCAACAGATATTAGCCGGGACCAACTGCTTAACGTGCCTTCCGAAGCACGGAGATTTTTACTCTTTAATAACATTTAATACGGATCAACAGATCAACAGATCTCGAACTCTAGTAACAGCTTCGAGTCGGCGCATACTGTCTAAGACAACAATAAATAGTTAACAAAGTAATTTGTAGAGATTGTTATAAAGAACCTCTATGTTACGAGGGTCAAACTGAAAGTTCTTAGAAAATCAAAAACTGATTACATTAGCCAGTTATTAGTTTTATTATATCTTTTCAAAATATTGTCCATTGACGTCAATACACCGCTGCATGCGATGGAACCACTGGGAAAAGCACTTTGCCCACTCGTCCTTAGGGGTCTCTTCAATGGCATCGCGATACGCAGCCACCGCTTCTTCAGCATTCATAAACCGCTTTCCTTTAAGTTTTTCTTTAATTTTTGGAAATAAATAAAAATCACAAGCCGCGAGGTCGGGGCTATACGGCGGGTGACCCAGTAATTCAACGTTTGATGTCGCCAAATAGTCGATCGTTCGCTTGGCGGTGTGCGACGAGGCGTTGTCGTGGTGAAGGAGGATCCTACTGCGAGGTCGTTTCTCTCGAACTTTTTCCAAGACAAGTGGCAAACAATTGGTAGTGTACCATTCTGCAGAAACTGTTTTTTGATCCTCTAACACAATTGTTGCGAAATGACCTATCCTTCCAAAGAACGAGGCCACCATTTTTTTTCCCGCACTTCGATCTCTCTTCACTTTAGTTGGCAACTCCTCGAAAGGAAACACCCACTGAGCAGATTGTCTTTTGGTTTCAGGATCATAACAGTAAATCCAGCTTTCGTCACCTGTTAGTATGTCGAACACAGCATTTGAGTCACCTCCGTTAAATCTTTCAATCATTTTACGGCACCAATCCACACGATGGAGTTTTTGAGCCTTAGTCAAATTATGAGGTATCCACCGGGCGCAAAGCTTCCTGACCGCTAAATGTTCGTGGAGGATTTTGTGCACTTGACTCATACCGATGCCTAAGCTTGTCCGAATCTGCTGATAGGTCACTCTTTTGTCAGTCTCTATCATACGCCGCACAACACAGATGTTATTTTCAGTCGTCGCCGTAGAAGGCCGTCCCTCACGTACATCATCAGTGAGATTAGTGCGACCACGTTTAAACTCATTAAACCAGTTGTAAACAGTCGCACGAGATGGGGCTTCATCGTGAAAGGCCAATCGTAGTCTATCATAACTTTCTTGTTGACTTAAATGACATCGAAAGTCATAAAAAATCATTGCACGAAAATTTTCTCGTGTTAAATTCATTTTGACGTGACACAGACAATTTTCAATTTGCCGCCAAGTCGTAAAACAAATGACAAATGAATGAAATATATACTCAGTAATATTGGCAAAGAGTTCTATTTTCAAATTTTAGAATATTTTTTTTATTATATTGTTTATAAGTGGCCAGTTCTAAGAACTTTCAGTTTGACCCTCGTAATAATACTAAAAAAAATTTTCTAATACTTTTTAATTCAAAAAAATCCTTAAGGACCTTAGAAGTTATTGCAATTTTAAAAGTGTGTTAGTATATTTACTTTTGCAGGTCAGTGTAATATAAACTTTTAAAGCTATTTTTATACTGAAATGTTTTAAATTACAACTCAAAATGAAATGAATAAGTTTTACTTGACACATCAAGACAAAAACTAAATATACGCTATTTTTTGTCGTTATTGCTATGTTATGTTTTTTTATGTTGTCTGTTTCAATGCCTAATTTATCTTAAATACTTATTTTGTTTTCGGGACTTCTTTTTCAGGAACAACATTTTGCTCGACATGATGTATGTCGAACAAAATGTTTTGTGTCATCAAGTAATTCAACATCTGCCATAAATCCAACTAGAAAGCTAGAGATACTATCGCTTACCTGATATAAATCGAACAGCCCCAAAGATGATAAATGCAGTCGGCAATCTCATTTGTATTTTGCTGTCTATCACAATAAGTCCCAAATAGTGCTGTATAACGATCGACCCCGACAACATTTGAGTGATTTTAATACCTGAAAATTATTATGTATCATTTGTAACATTATACAGGGAGTTGATATGGTCAGCGTCCCCCGACTCTGGGATGGTGGTATGAGTTATACTAAAACATATTTTCTTCAAATAATAAAAGTTTTTATAAAGAAACCCTCTTTACGACATGTATGGGACACTCGCGCCTTCGGGCCCAGTAAGCCACGCCATAGCTACCGATAGGTTGGTAGTTTTTAGACTCGCTTTCTAGGATCGCAAAAATAAATTGATTTTGTAGGTTTTCCCATGAAAAATTTTGTTGTTTTTTTGGCATTAGTACCGTTTGTACAACCACCCCTGAGTCGGGGGGCGCTGATCAAAACAACAGCCTGTTTATTAATTCCTACTTCAGCGGGAATGCTGCATACCACGCATAAACCTAGAAACGCCACCTACCGGCGATAAATCTAAGTACATTAGCGTTGCGGGTAGTCGAGAAACCCAAAGGTTGCTAAATGTAAATACCGTGAATGAGGTGTAATACATTCTAGTTAACATTCTAGTTCATAGATGATGAGAAGGTACACATGGAAATGTCGTGTGGAATTGTTGCAATAATAGTTCTAGTCAGTTCAGGTTCAGTATTCTAAGCCTGAAGTTCACCAACTCTTGTTTAATTTAAAACCGGTTTAGCATTATTTGACATATTTTGTAAGGGGATTCTATCAAATTAATCGTGAACTGAGGTTTACCGGCTGTTTAAAAGTTGATGAACTCGGGTCTAAGTACATAGTTCATTTTCGGACATGTTTTTGTTACACAGATAAGGTTTAGAAAAATATGCACTGAAGCATAAAAAGACTACGATTGTGGATTACTAAGGCCAAGGTTTTCTAAATTTTTATTCTTATAAAGAAACTAAGTAGATACCTGCACATATCACTAATGCCCTGCGGTATTGCTTGCCAGTGAGCAATTCTTTCAGAGACCCTGACCGAAGTGTTTCTTTCTTGACGTCTTCTTCCATTAATGCTAATTCGTGTTCTAATTCCTGTAAAGTATTTTTTTTTATATATTTCATATAGCATCATTTGATCTTATAGTTTTTACTATTTATTTTTGAGACACATCGCGTGGTATGAATGATCAACAGTGTTGAAAGAGACAGAGAAATTCGACCAGAATAATTTGTAATAGTAATGTCCTCCTAGCCGAATTTAGACTGCAGCGGCCAATCTCAACAGAGATTAGCCAACTGCGCGGGAGATATTATAGTGCATAAGTGTGTGCGCAATATACAGGTGCACTCTCTGTTCCTGCACTCTCATAATTTGGTGAGCCGGCAGTCCGACATGACCGTAGAGAGATTAGGCGCAGGACCAACGTCTTAACGTGCTTTTCGAGGCACGAGGTTGTTAACACCACCAACTTCTTGACTCCGGGGCTGTGTCTGAGTTATTTTAAGACAGAAAAACCCAGCACATTCGGCCCAAACCTTGATTCGAACCCGGGATCTCGTGGATAGTACCAATAGTACCCAGCCTTCTGAGTGCTGACCACTAGACCAACGAGGCAGTAATGTGAAATATAGCCTTACTAACAGAAGTTGATATAAACGAACCTTTTCATCGTTATAATTTCTCAGCTGCGTTAGCTCTTTCCTTGCCTGATCCACCTTGCCTTCCTTCAAACTATAGTACGGTGTTTCGGGAATGAACCAGCAAGCCATGAAGTACACAATAGGCAGTGCCAGCAGCATGTAGTTTAGGGTATAGTACGTCACGAATGGCCCCACAGTCATGACGAGGAAGCTACCCAGGTTGAACATAAACCGGCTGCTGACAGAGAGCGAACCTCGGATGTCCTTGTCTGATATCTCGGCCAGGTATATGGTTGAGACCTGTGAAGTTAAAAGTTAATAGCAGTACTTCGGGCTAGCTAGAGATGGCGTTGCGTGTCCATTATATCGCAGTAATAAGGTAACGTTACAAATATTTGTGTTCATCATAGAAAAAAATCCCTCGAGTAATTTGAAGAAACATCTATCAATCTTAATCGAATTATGTTGCCTTTTCATAAATATGCAGTATTTTATTCTTTCACGATGTTATTTATGAGATCAAAAGTGAGAAAAAAAATCACATTTTTACTTACCGTAACAACCATTCCAGTTCCGATTCCCCACAGAAATCTTGTGACATACAGGAACCATACATTTGAGAACAACACCACTAGTATCTGAAAAAGTTGTTTTTGTAATTTTTATTTAAGCGTAGTTATAGAGGTATTATATTCATATTAAACTTAACCTTTGCAATTGCAAAGCTGAATCTAAATCCTGTCAAAATTTTTAATCAACTGCTTTTCTCTAAAGGAACAGTTATCGTTTCAGCCCTTTCTCACAGAGAGGACATAATAAAAGACGAGATTAGGTAATCTTTACTTAGTACGGCGTGGTATAGCTGTCGCAGCCAACTAGCTTAATTAGCTGTTCAATCAACCGCAAAGCCTCTTAACTTAACAGCACTGTTCAACTAAAGGCCTGAATGATATTTAGCCATTTGATCAAACATCTAGGCAAATGACTTGGATCGATGACATTTAGTCAATTCCCTAGCCTATTCATTGCAATTTAGTTCCACTTATATTTGCTATTTGCTTACGACCTCCTAGACGAATTTCGTCTACAGTCAGTGGCCTATTTCAACAAAGTTTAGCCAACTGCGCGGGAGATATTATAGTGCACAAGTGTGTGCGCAATACACAGGTGCACTCGCTGTTCCTACACTCTAATAATTCGGTAAGACAGCAGTCCGACATGACCGTAGTAGAGAGAGATCAGACGCAGGACCAACTTCCTGACTCCGTAGCTGTGTCGGAGTTATTTCAAGACAGAAAAACTCAACACTCTCGGTTCGACCCGGGATTCGTACCCGGGACGTCGTGGATAGTACCCAGCGTACTGACCACTAGACCAACGAGGCAGTCAATTACGTAATAACCGTCATGTCAACATGTAGTGTAATCGACACATTTCCACATGTTCCTTGTGGCAAATTAATGTTTATGGACTGTTATCTTTGCGCGCCTATCAACTTATTCCCAAGTAACACGGTTAATTATCGCAAAGTTCAAGTGGTTTCTTAAGTTAAACGTTTTTACTTATTCGTTTGTACCTGAGGGTTTAATGAAACACAGATGAGAGATACTTTCAAATGTCTCTTTACCAATAAATCTTTATTTAGACGATTATGCGATGTTCGTTTGGAACATTTTTAGCTTCTTTTTCTAGCTAAGTTATATTAAGATGGCATGGCACGGAACCCAATAAGCTGATTGATAGTGAGTGGTAATAGAACCGAGTAGATAAAGTACTTAATTGCTACCTAATCAACTATGAGCACCCTTTAATTACAGTTCGTCTAGCAGATACCAAGATAGGAAAGACAACGTCGTCGCTATTCTGGGTATTTCTGCTATTGAAGTTTCCACTCAATCAATTTAAATCACGCTTCCGAACGGCGAATCTTGATGAGTTAACCAAGCCAATTCGTCAAATAACTATGTACTTACAATTCGTCTAGCAGATAAAATAAAATGATGATAAACAAAAATATTCTACCTAGTAAGGTCAAACGTCCACATACGAGTAGGTATCTTCCATTAATTATCTATACACGTTTTCACTTTCAGTGAAATGGCACGAACTCAGGATGATTCGTATTTTCTACTCTGTACTAAGTACTAACCAAGGTGGCATCGTAGCGTGAGCGAGTAAGAGGCTGGACCTTTAAAGCATGTGTATGAGGTCAGTTAACTCTTAGCACAGGTAATAGGAAATCGCGTAAAACTCAGCATTTCTTCTTGGCCAAGCCACGATCTTGCCACAAGTAAGTATAAGTAATACGGACAACGTCTTACACAGTTAGGGCCTCTAAATAGGACCTACCTATTAATCAATTAATTAAGACTGTTTTTGCTGTATGGCGATTATTGTTAACAGGTTTGACGATCCTTTTTTTATTAATTTAAAAATAAGATAAACACAAAAAATAACAACCATTGTAGTTGTTACCCTTGTGCTAATTTATTATCTAATAACACATAAAACTTTTTATATTTATAGGTTCATTTTTTTTTCACTAATAAGTTATATTATTTTAAAAAGTAATAAAAATAATAATGTAAACAATTTTGATGTCCCTTATCGATATTATTAATTTAAAAATGAGATAAACACAAAAATAACAACCTACCTACTATGGTTATTAATCATGTATCACATAAAAAAATATATTTGTAGGTTTATTATGGCGAGCGCGACTCGCACATGCCGGGTTTTAAGTAACCACTTACCGTTTCGATCACAACCAGGGCCCGTAGCCAAATGGCAATATTTCTGAAGCGAACTTCGTAAACGCCAACAAAATGTATGCAAAAGTAACGTGATGTTTCGATGGCTTAAGTGAGTTTCATACATTTTGTTAGCGATAGCGAACTTCGCTTGAGAATAGATTGCCATTTGGCTACGGGCCCAGGACAATTAAAAAAGCTGTCTCTCTCGAACTCCTAGGCCTTTACTGATTGAGATTTCGATAGCGGTCAAGCCGTTAGGTTCTACCTAACTAAACAGGTGTTGCAGTGGTAGTATGGTGGAAATAATCAAGTTTTTAGTAACAACTTACAGTTCCAATCACCACCGGCAGAGCGCTGCCCAGAATGGTGGCCCGCCGCCCCAGCCGGTCGGACACGAAGCGAGAAGCCAGGCTACCCACCATAAACCCTGGGGAGCCGAGCGCTGCTATCCAGGATATCTGACTCTACGAAGTACACGAACATTAAAATAATTGAAAACAAAAGCATTTATTCATATACTTTCCTATTTTCCAAGTCGCGACTCTGTACCTGGCCATCAAAATAAAATAACGGATCGCAACATTCCCGCCTAGAACTTCTACAATATTTTTTATTGTTGACTCGCCAGCAACTGAATGCCCCCCTGCCGTCGTGGGTCGTATAGACCGGACTGAGGGGCAACATTGACGTTGCCAGCTAAGGATGGAGAGGTGGCCCTGGACTTTAAACGACGATCACGCGCTCCCTGAGGGTCCAGCATCACGTGCCCACTCGCCACTTACGTAACCACATCCACCCTTCGAGCATCACGCTCTCGCGACTCCACTCTGGCCGGCCGGTTAAGGCAAGACAGAGGTGAGAGTCCTGCAGACCCCCTTGGGTTCCACTTCGGCGAGCCGAAGACGAGGGTCTAGACTGACTCTCAGGAGCACTCGGATTAACGACTGACCCTGCGGTGTCGCTACTCACCACAGCTCGCCACAAAGCTGCCCTGCGGGGTTTATTGTTATTATTATTATTATTATTTATATACAGGGTGTCCCGTAAGTCGAGATCTTTATTATTAATAATTCATTGAAGAAAAAAAGTTTTTTTCTTAGGAATAAAGACCACCCTAGTATCCTATACTATACTACTATCCTAACCCTAGTAGGTATCCCAATTCTTCTTCATAGTCGTATATGACTGAGGGTCGTGATCATTATGAGGAATGAAATACACAATGACTTTCTTTGCAATTTAATGGAGTGGTTTGCCTTCTCCATTTCACACACTACTCAACTAGTGTGCCGGTTTCCTTCATGATGTTTTCCTTCACCGTTAGGCAGCGATCTTTAAAAAGGCTTTACTTATTTTTTTATACAAACTCAGTGGTACATACATGCGGGGATGGAACTCACGACCTCACTGATAAGAAGTGAAGTTTTCTCCGCTTGGCTCTTTAGGTATCCCAATGGCAAACGTCATTAAGTGCTGATTTTAGTCTGGTTTTGGGGAAGATTCAGCTAAGTGATACCTAGTTTATGTAAGTAAAATAAGAAGCTCTGCTAGGACTAGACATGTTTTATTTAAGGTTTGATTATTTTCTTACACCTAGGTACTACAGTACATAGTAATACTTTAACAAATGAGACATAATACTCTCTGTAGAAACATAGAAAAAGTAATTATTGAAAAAACAAAACACCTGACTGCAAAACTTATTATATTTTTGAAATGGTATTTTACTGGCTCAAATAAATTGATGGAATGGAAAAAATCAATCTCCCCTCCCCCCTTTGTTTCCATTTGCGAGCGCAATTTTGAAAATGTCTAAAGCCTATGCCACTTCCACAATTGTGACAAATTCAACGACACCTCATATGTCAAAAACTGTCCATCCGTTTAGGCATTGACATTGATTGACATACTCTCGAAAGACGAAAAACCCTTCCGCAGACAGGTAAATAGTTCAGTAACATTACTTACATGCGTAATGTGCATTCTAGTTTCATGATTTAAGAGCTTGGGTAGTACCGCGGTGGTCCAAGTCAGTAACACCCCTGTGGTCACTGAAGCCAGGCACACTGAAATACAAACCGATGCATTATTCTGTATGTAATACTAGCAGATACCCGCGACTTCTCCCGCATTAAAGTCATGATACACTATACCGGCACCGCAACGGTACCGCCCCAACACAGCAATTAACTTGCCATTCAAATTAGAGCATTAAGTTGTGAGTCGTACAATATATTTTGTAAATTCGAGCCAACGCCGTGCCGCCGCCGTGCTGTTGCGAAGCCGGTACAATGTGCCATGACCTTAAATGTCATATTTCTCATACCAACTTATCCCCCACTTCACTCACCGGATGTAAATTTTTGGAATGTTTTAATTGTTGCTTATGCGGACCGATTATGTACGAGCAAAAGAAGTATTCACCTAGGGCATTAATGTACGAGGTTGAAATAGCAAAACGCACTCCCAGAAAAATCTGTCGATTTCTGGATTCGAAGGGCAGAGAAGTGGTCCGCTTCTCGCATCCAGCCACCACCAGCCACCTTCCTAAGGTTATCGGTCCACCTAGCAGGGGGCGTCCAACACTACGTTTCCCGAGACGTGGTCTCCATTGAGAACCTTCCTACTCCAACCCTCGTCGGTTCTGCGACAGACATGACCACTGCCACTTCAGCTTACTGCACTTTTAAACGATATCTATGACTTTCGTCTTTTGACGGATGATTCGTTCCGGATTCTACCCCTTAGCGAGATCCCCAGCATAGACCTTTCCATAGCTCGCTGAGCGACATGCAGTCGGTGGGCCAGATCCCGCGACGATTCTGCCATTAGCTTTATGTCGTCGGCAAAGCGGAGGTGCGTGAGATATTCGCAGATGACATGATGGGTTTCATATGGCCCAAAAATAAATTAATAAAGATCATGAAAATTGGTTCAGCAGTTCTCGAGATATACATGTTGTAATAAACCCTATATAAAAACCTATATAAAACAAATAAGCCCTTGAACTTGTGAAATATCTCTGTCTTTTCGTATCCCTTTTTTTATTGCTTACGTAATTGAATACTACATCACAGATTATATAATAGTTACTACGTAACAGATAAATCACTCCAAGGAAAATCGTCCATACCTACTCTTATAATAGCCTACAATTTTATGTCGCACACCGCTGCGCCCGAAAATGTGTTTTAAGTTTCGAACATTACGTTATTATTCCTCTGCAGCTACGCGACCTTGGAGTAAAACTAATAAAGTCAGGGTTGCCTCTTTAGATACAAGGCCTATTTTATTTGTAGCTTGGTTTGAAATGTTTTACAAAACACCATAGTGTTTTACAAAATGTTTACCTGTGCAAAATTTTCGGTTGGCCCGTTTAATAAGTAGTAATGTGGAAAACATGATCTAAGATGTTGTTCTGTGCTAAATTATTTTCAAAAATGTATTCATACATACTTATAAAAAGCATCTGTGGGAACTTTCAGTATGCCGTATAATTATGACGACTTATTAAAAGATTTAAAAAGTTCAAACATTCGAGACTCTTCTGATAAGTCCAGAATTTTATTTAAATCTGAGACTAATTCAGGACATATGCTTCTGGTTTCATTTGTACAGTAAATAACAGATTTTAAATCATATTACTTAATTAGTTTGCATAAAAACGAATCAACCGTAACACAAATAATTCAACTGTGCGTACGCGCGCGCCTGTCGGTTGTTGGCAGCCTACTGATTTACGCACCGCCGTCGGTGCGCTCGAGAGTAGGCTATTAACGCGCGCAAGTACATTGAGTGAGAGTTGCCTGACTACATACTGTAGTACGAGTCTTCTACCTATTTTTTTTAAAGTAGTAGAGATTTAATGTTTTTTTTTAAATCTCTCTATAATAATATATTTGCCATGAGCATTCATTTTTACAGTGCAAATTCAAAATTTACAACAAATTTGATCAGTTCGGTCAAAATAAAATTGACCCTTACATAAATAATAGCAGTTTCTGCATGTAATAAATTCATTATATCGTTCGCGAACAAAAATTTATTTACTCTACAATAAAACAAATAATATAACAAAACCCGGCTCACCAGCAAATGCCACCAAATATTGAGCTTTTCTGTTCCCTTGCGACATTTTGGCTTCGAACGCTTGTGCACTATTCACAAATTGACCACGCTTGTTCAACAGGCGCGAGTGCGTCGGAAATATCACTTTGTTGCGCAAAATATTCGCACGACTCTCTTTTTTACTCGGACGCGCTCAAATCGTGATTGAGCGGTTATTTCTGTGGCAGCCCGTCATATGCCTGTTGCACGCATTTCGACGTATGTTATCATTTACTTATCAATAACTGACGTCACATTGTAATCGATTTGATGGCTTATTGCCCATGGCTGGCGGTAACGGTCCGACCCGCCCACCCCGTGCTTACAAAAGCTTGGATAGTTAGGAAAAAACTTATGTAAAATATTATACGATAAAACCAAAAATTCGCACACTGGCAGGATTAGAACCCATGACCTTTGGCTAGTCAAAGGTCGAGGGTTCAAATACTGCCCGTGTGCGAATTTTTTGGTTCTAATTTAAACATATAACAAAATAAGAAAATAACACTGTGAGTGTTAAAAAATCTTAAAGGTATCGTTATCTACGATGATTTTCAGCTTGTCTTCAATGAGAAAGTTAAATAATAGTAGACATGGAAAAATCATTTCATTTGTTTATCATCATTAACACTGTAATTTTCTAGTTTACGCCCAACTATCCCATTGGGTCGTCGCTGCGCAGATTACGCACATGAATTGGCAATATCATGTATGAATATTTACAGAAATCAAAAATGTATTCCCATAGTTTTTGTCTCTGTGTACTGAGGAACAGAATAAAAGAGAAGGCTCCGAAATTTTAGCACCAGCAAACATATAAAACAATATTTTACAAACTGTTTACAGAGGGAAAGAAATCAGGTCTAAATTACCTAAATACCAGGTTAATAGTTTATACTGTTCTTTTAGAAAAAAAGTATATATTTTTGTTTTATTCATAATTTCAATAGTATTCATCACAGGATACCCGAAACAATTTTAAATAAGTTTCCGCGTCTGTTTCTTTACGTGAGTGATTTGAAGTTTATAGGTCCAAGACTTTAGGACTAGGACTTTAGGGGGGGGGACCGTGTAAGCGACTTTGGCGGGCTGGAAAGTGTGGAAAACCTACCTTATTTTCGTAGTCCTTTTCAACGATACCCCACACAACGGGGTGCACTCAAAAAATAATTCACCGCCCCCCCCCCCCCCCTTTACATGTATGGGGAGGTACCCTTAAAAAGGGGTAATTTAATTTTTTTGTATTTTTAAAAATGAGATCTATATGTGAAGTATCCTCGAACCAAGTTATATGCAAATCAGTCCATAAACGTAGAAGATATTCTGCTGTGACAGACTAGGACGGACGGACTGAACGATCTTATAAGGGTTCCTTGTCGGACTACGGAACCCTAAAAAATATATTAAGACGACCTAAATTGTACCATTCTCTATGAACATTTATGTAAATTGATAGTTAGTGTGGTGTGCAATAAAGAATATCAATCTTTCTATTATATTCTATAAAATTTAAATAAAAATCAGGGGATTTAATACATTCAGTTTAGGTTAATTATTAATGTTATAAGTCAGGGTTTCCCTAACTAACTTCACAATAGGTTTGTGCAAAAAAGAATAAATAAATAAAAATTTTAAACTTTCTTATTATTTGAAAAGTCCTTAACTCATAATTGGTAACGGTTAAATTCCAAGAGGTGGGTCTCGAGTTTGTAAACGTGTATTTGATGGGCGAAGCCCAGACAACTTTGGGAACCACTATATTAAGTTATTGTAGTTATAGAGGTCATTTTTAATAACGATAGTGCTAGTCAACCTTATCGAAACTCGCGCTTAATCATCATAATATTGGATGCTATTTATACATAAGTTCAACACATTGCGTTTTCCCAGATGATTATAATGTTGCGTCTTCATTGCAGAGCCGTGCCCCTGGATAACTTGATAAGATAAGGTATGTTTTATTAAACAGGATGTCACATAAATACACCTTACTGAACTGTACTATGATTTATTCTGTGACTGAACTTAGACTACGTTAATCAAAGTAGCAAGCATATAGACCAGGGGTGGCCAACCGGACGGTCGCGATCGTCTGGTCGACCGCGACTATTTGTCCTTTTTTTTTATAAATTGTTTTCAACAAACACACCAATTACCTAGCCCCAAACTAAGCGTGAGCTTGTGCTATGGTGAATAGGATAACAGATAGAAATACTTAAATACATATAAACATCCATGACTTAGGTACGAATGCTCGTGCTCATTTGCAAAGGCAACAAACATTTGCCCCTTGCGGGATTCGAACCCGCAACCGCCTGGTTTAGAAGTCCGGTGCGCGAACGACTACACCAAGACGGTCGTCAAAGTCAGTCCAGTCAATCGTGGCAAGGTAAAAATATAAATACGTAGAACAGACTGCGCAACGTACCTAATTAAGTATGTGCACAGGGTGTCGCCAGTGAACAGTAGATCTTGGGTCTAACCAAGTTGGCGACCCCTGGTAAAGACCACTCGTATGAAGCGGTTTTCTTTTGTATTTTAAGTAAGTGATCAAAAACCTTAAGTACTTTAAGAAATGTTCTTGCCCTTCCTTTCTGGATTGCATAAAACCGCCACGTATGGTAGTACATAGGTATTGAAAAGTTCAATGCAAGATTTTTTGTTGAAGTCTATGCCCAGCCCACTACACCCTACACTCATAAGGTACCATACCATGACCGTGCCAGGACCGTTTAATTAGATTCGACCTTAACGCGAAGTGTTAAAGTTCAAAGTGTTTTAAGCACGGTGTCCGTCGATGCACCGTTATAGCTTTAGCATCGGTCCGTCCAGACGAAACCCACATATACAAATTGAATTTTAACTGCTAATCGAAAATCTGCCGTCGAAAATCAAATGATGCATAAGTAAAATATTTTTTTCAGGATTGAAATAAAATAGCTTTTTAATATAAAGATTTTTATTTCACATTATCTTTTATTTTCTACGTAAAATAAAAAGGTTATTCTATACTTGACAAAATTTAGTCGTCCTCCTAAAAGATTTACTGCCGCAGTCAGAGAAGTCGATTAAATGTAATCTATAATTAGATCTCGTACTGTCACTTTATCAATGAAATAGAAAAGGACGGCATGAGACTTAATGAAAGATTAACTTTAATTGACGTCTTTGAGTACGGCAGTTAGTTACTAATAGCAGTCAAGTAAAATTGGACTGAATTTTAGTTTACTAAAAATTTAGGACGACTTAATTTAGGCAGGTGGAATTTTACAAACCACATTTTAAAGCACTTCGGAAGTACCTATATTACCTATTTTAACTCTAACATAGATATTAAATCTTTACGATTGTAATAAAGCACAATGGTTACATAATTCGTTCGTTTATACGTCATATTTTTATAATTATAATTAAAAGCCTCAGAAAATAAGTTTCTATAATAATATAAAAGAAATGCCTTGAAATGAGATACCTACGTATTTTTCAATTGTGATACTAACGTTAAAATCCTGTTATCTTAAAATATTTAACTAAAACAGGGTGTTTTCAAAGTCACTTAAATCTCTAAAAGTTCTACGGTATTATCAACAGCTGATATTATAAGATACTCGGAAAACTACATCGAAATCATTTTTTTTTTCAATATGTGTAGTTGAAGATTTATACAACAAATAGCTGCGGTAGGAAAATATATTTTATATTTTCAGGGAAAGCTGGCCGGCCTGCAGCTGCTGATATTTTTCTTTCCAGATTTCCTGCTGATATTTTAGATTCCACGCGACTTAATTATTACCCTGTGTGTAAGTCAGTCTTAATAATTTAAAAGTCTAAGATACACCCATAATTTTACTTAAAACGAGCTTTATATAGTTTAAAAACAACTTTGCATTGAGATCTCTACACAAATGTAATTTCAATTACTTTATAAGGGAGATCAACATTGTTAAGACTTTATGTAGGTTGTTAGTTATATTGTTGTGTCTGTGAAAAAATATGGAGGAAAATCACATGTTGTACCTACCTACAAATATTCAATTAATATTAAAGGCACATGATGAAACACCTTCTACTTTGAGGAGGCAACAAATCTGGAGCATTATGTACTTACACTTCAAATGAGAAAAATATAAAACTTTAACTTTCTAACACGATATACTTATTTATTACAATATCAAAGGCTTCGCGCTGGAATTAAATTTTTGACGCCTTATTTTTTAATAAGCTAGTGCTCACACCGTTAACAAAACTTCCACGTTCAATAGTAAGTAAGTATAAATTTAAAGCTAGTTCGTTTCATGGATTCAGTCATTTTTTATAAACCGATAAATCACTTTGGCGTAGGTACTAACATTAACGTAAGAAAGAACAGCTTAGCTCTTAAAAAATATAACAAAAATATGTACTTATTGCTAATAAACTTTTGCATAATCATTATAATGTGCCCAAAACCAAGATCGGCCTTTGACTACTAGAGTAGGCTGATAGGCTCGAATCGTAGCCCTCAAGTATTTTTTCGAAAAAACTGAAGTAGGTACCTACTATTTTTCTTAAGATACTATTGTGACGGAAACAGGTTGTACAATTGTGAGGTTCAGGTCCCAATATAAATTGGAAAAAAAAACGAACAATTTGTGATTAACAATACGCCGTATACTCAGTTGGGCATATAATCTTAATCTGCTTATACTTACCTAACAGACTTATTAATTGCAATCTGTCCAAAAATAGACTAAGTTTGGCGAATACAAAATACTAAATAATACGTGTGATTTTTGTAATAATCAGGGGAAGACTATGTATCTATGTGGGATTTCAAAATCTAACGATTCAGGTTATTTACTCAATACAGCTTGTGTGTGTGTGTGTGTGTGTGTGTGTAGTATGTAGGTATGTAAGTACAATCCCTTAATAGATATTCTTTAGTTCGTATTATTAAAACAAAATAAAAATCTTACTAAACCATTTTTCCTGCATACCAATCCCACACAGTACCTACCCACACACATACACATCATAAAATACCAGTACGACTACCTAGCACGCATGTATAATATTTTTAATTCAAATGCCTCATGTTCAAACGAAATAGGTACGGTTGTAGGTACTAGTCTGTACTCAAATAATACAATCAATCAAAACAACACATTTTAAAAAAGCGTCAACTTGTCTTGACACTAAAATGCGGAAAAATCATGTCATTCAAGGATTTTCTATCCTAGTACACAATCGTAAGTCGTAACCAACAATTTAAAACTATAAATGCAATAGAAATCAGCCATTTACGGATTGGGATTCTGGTATTTATCGTAATTAAAAGATAAGTCGAACCAACGATTTAAATATGAGTCGTATCTTTTTTATTCAGCTCTTGTAGTTCGGTATCTTTATTGTCGTCATTAGCAACGACCTGAATTGCCTTGCCATCCGAATCCTGGTACAGGTCACCCTGCAATAATACTTGTATCTCCCTCAAACTCTTTCCTTTAGTTTCAGGCATATATACGAAAGAAAACAGCGCCCCAGCTATGGCGACTCCGGAGTATATCCAAAAAACGCCGCATAGCCCCGTCCAGTCTTTTAGGTTTTGGAAAAACTTAGCTACGATAAAGCCGAGAACCCCGCCGTATATGTTCAGAGATGCCATAGCGACATCCTTTATATTCATAGGAAATACCTCAGCCGGGACGACGAAGATAATAGAATTGAATCCAAGTGTTGATATGACGCTGGAGCCCAGGATGCCGAGTAAGGGTATTATCGCGTACGGAGACAGTGAGGCTCGATCGATTTTGACGACTTCCTGGCAGAAGAAGTAGATGCCGACGATAATGTAGCAGATCCCTGTGCCTAGAAAAGAGTATATGAGCAGTGGACGGCGGCCGACGCGATCGGCTAGCACTGAAGACATTATGCCTGAAAAATAAAATGTTTAATATAAGAGTCGATCAGTGACAACGTGAATAGATCCTCCGAAAACATAGAGCTTACTGTATAGAACAATCAATGAAAACAAGGTAAGTAGCTTAGTTCCAGAATGATCTAAGTTAGTCTTTCCCGAAGTGGGCGATAACGCCTCCTTGTCATGTTTGGGGTTCCAGGGCGTTATTTGTAAATCAAAAATACCTTCGACGTTTAACAAATATGACATTCATTGAGAGAATAAAAACATTTAAGATACCCGAAAATTGAGTGCAAACAAATAAACGTTTCGTTTCACAGAGAAAGATAAAGATGTAAATGGCGTGCACCCGAACATGCAAAAGACCTCGAGGGGGCTATGGGCCCCAGAAAAATTGGAGGTGCTGATGTGATTTAATTTATTGTACAGTTGCATTATTATTGCTCTCTCTGGTAAGAAAAGTCTCTCGTGGCATATAATGCAATTATAATTAGGGTTATTTTTAAACAATAGTCAAATGTGCTGGCAACTGTCATCATTATCATCATACCAGCCTATTGTAGTCCATTGCTGGACATAGGCCTCTTCAAGATTGCGCCAACTTACTCAGGTCAACACCACCGGCCACCTTCCTCAGGTCATCGGTCCACCTAGCAGGGGGACGTCCAACACTACGTTTCCCCGAGACGTGGTCTCCATTCGAGAACCTTCCTACTCCAACGCCCGTTTGTTCTGTGACAGACATGACCAGCCAGCTGCCACTTCAGCTTACTGTACCTCTGAACGATATCTTTTGTCGGATGATCTCCTTCCGGATTCTATCCCTTAGCGAGATCACCAGCATAGACCGTTTCATAGCTCGCTGAGGGACATGCAGTCGGTGGGCCAGCTTGACTGTCAAGTTGCACGTCTCGGCCCCGTAGGTCATGACAGGTAGGACGCACTCGTTATACACCCTGCTCTTCAGGCATTGCGGTAGTGGCGACGAAAAGATGTGCCTGCGACGCCTTCCCAAATGCTGCCCAACCTAGCTGCACCCTTCTTTCAACTGTGCTTTACTATTTTTCTCATACGAATGATCTTGCAATAATAAGCATAACTTACTTATAATAAATATCACGGCGCCGAAAATAGCTAAGACTGTAGATAGTTTCATATCTGACTGCGAGTCCTGCATGATCCTGCCGAGATAGTGCTGCACTGTCCCAACACCGGCCATTATCTGAGTCAACTTTAGCCCTGGAAGTTATTATACAACGTTATTATAAAACGGTTATTTAATGTAGGGTGTATCTGAGGTGTTATTCTAATAATATATATAATTTTCGACCTATTTATGACGTTAATGTAATAATACATAGAACTTTGGACCTAAGTATATCTGACGAGTAGACTCTGTTAGCTTCAATTCCGCCATTTGTAGAAAAAACTGTGCACAAAGTTAAAATAAAAATAATTTTTCAACCTACATTCTTTGAACCACTTTACACATTGGTGTACTATTGAGATTTCTTAGAAACTCAAGTGGACCTACGAAATCCGTCAACAAACATTTTGTCGATTTTGTCGTTTAATGACAAGCAGGTACTGAGGTTGAAATATTTTTTATTGAAGAAATGAAGAACTAAGTAGTTTTTAGGGTTTGGGGGGTTTGCGGGGTGACGCCGTCTTAGGGGTCCCGGGTTCGATTCCCGGTCGGGGATCGGAGTAATGTATGTGATGTTGTTTAATAATAATTATCATTAAGCGTAGTACCTATCAAGTTAGTTACATTCTATGTAAAATAATGTTAACGTTTACTACCTATTTAGTTTGCAAAAAAAAAAAATACAGGATAACAAATCTAAAATTTATAGCTAGATTAGATTAAGCACTCACTGTTAAACTGTTTGTATGTATTACTTAATAAATATTGTTATTCACCGTCTGGGAAGTAGCAAGACATTCCCGTCACAAGTACCTATCATTGGTCACTTCACTTAGAAATCTCGGCGTAAAAATGTAACGATGTTTTCTTGAATAAACAATTTTTAAGTTATTTTAATTTAACGTCTTACTTGTAGTGTAAATTAATGTAATATGTTAGTTATAAATTAGTGATAAACACTTACCATGAAATATACCTACTTATTTATTGTTAGTACCTAAGGACGAGAACCTCTGCCGACAAACTGTGAAGCAGTTTGGCAGATTTATTTTTTTGTAAAACTTGTATTCTTTCTTAGTAACAATAAATTAAAAAAAAAAAAAGGTTCCGTACTTAAAGGGTAAAAACAGGACCCTATTACTAAGACTGTGCAGTCTAATTTGGTCCCCTTGGTCTGTCTGTCTGTCTATCAAGGTTACATTTACAACTTTTTACGATCTTTGGTATCTACCTACCTAAATACAAAAGCAACCAGTCAGCAGACAGCTTTAACCAGCTGTGGGTTTAACATTCTTTAAACGTTTTAGAATAATAACTCGTTCGTTACAAAGCATTTGGATATTGATTGCCTTCTAAGTAATAATGACGCATTGTTTCGCCTTGTAAAGTGGCCGGACGTGTTACTATGTATTCTGTAGTGTTACGTAAAGTACGAATGTCCCATTAATAGTTATTTGAAACGGGCACTTAACTAACTTCGGACCCAGGGGCCCAATTCTCACGATATTATGGCACATACGATATTATAAAAATATTATAAAATTTAGATTTTACGTATTCTCGAAGTATGAAAATGTCATGTCAAATGTCATATCCGCCAAGTTTTTTCGATAAATATCGTATGTGATATAATATCGAAGGCGCGAGAATTGGGCCCCTGGTCCCAGACCATAAAACATAGTGGGCAAAGATTAAAATCTATGGTTTTGGGTCATGCCGACGTAAAGTAGGTAGGTACTAGTATTTATTGTGTACTATTACTAAGTGTATGCGGTGTAAAAAAATATCAGTAGGTACTTTATGAAATATCAATTTCTTCTAGAGTCAATTTGTTGCAGATTTTGTTTTAATTTGAAGTTTATTGCATTGGTGATCATCACTGCCAATCTTGTCATTATTATGTTTAATTAAGTATAATTTGTTTATATGAATCTTACACCGTGAACATATTTGAACAGTAAAATTATGTGCATAATGCATAGAATTTTTGATTACTTACCAGCGGATATGATGATCGCATTTCGGTATTGTTTCCCAATAAAAAGCTCTTTGACGGAGCTGTCGCGACGCATTTCGTTGGCAACCGAAGACTGCAGTGCTGACAACTCATCCTCCATCTCCTGAAAATTGCCAGCGATCAGTTATGAATATGTAGGTAGTATTTTGCCTGATCAAAGACCAATAACTCCGAACTGATTGTGTTTGGCATTGCCAGTATGACAAGTATCTCTGTGCAGCAGATAAATGGTATGTACCTCCCCCCAATTACATGTGGTAAGCCTACGCCAATCTCTCACATAGATAGATACTCTTTATTGCACACCACACACAGTAAAAATTTACATACATGCTTATTGCTAAAAGCAATTTCTTCCAGACAACCTTCGGGTGGACACCTTGTCTAAGGTGGACACATATTACTTAAAGTGATACTTTTTAAATTTATTTATTTAATAGGATTACACATACAGAGTAGTACAAATGGCGGACTTAATGCTTTAAAGCATTCTCTACCAGATGTCGTTGCCCGGGGTGAACCATTAGGAGGTAGATCCTTGGTCCACCCCAAAAAACTTGTATTGAAGTATCCGCAAAACCTTAGTAATTACCTTTTTATCCTTATAACTTCTCAACTTTTTTAAAGCCTTGCCCGCTTCGTGCACCTTTCCTTCTTTTAGGTAATAATAGGGGGACTCTGGTATCCAGCAGCACGCCACGAAGAAGCACACCGGTAGGACCAGTATGAAACTGTTCAGGGTCTGGTAGGAGAGAAACGGCCCCAATGTTATCATCAGAAGAGTCCCCAAGTTGAACATGAACCGAGTCCCAACAGAGAGAGTGCCTCTTAAGTCTTTGTCAGCTATCTCTGCCATGTACATTGATACTACCTGAAAATGTAATATAGATAGATAAATACAGATTACTCTTTATTGCACACCATAACAGAAAAAAGTAACAGCAATTTACACGAAAAGATGTACAATGTAGGCGGTCTTATTGCTAGAAGCGATCTCTTCCAGGCAACGTTTAGGTAAAGGAATAGGCCCACTTGCGCACGTTCGGATTAGCTAATCTGGGTTTATTCAAAGCCTATAATGGAGCCGAGAGCCTAGTGGATTTGCCGGATTATCTAATCCAGACTTGTGTATGAGGGCTATATACTTAGATAATAGGCCTTAAATAAGTCTTTAGACATTCTGATTAATATTTTGCTGTAAGATAATGCTTGAATCTTCAACTATAGCCGTCATTCTGTCTGGGATGCCAACCTGAACAAGATGGGTAGAGTCAAAATAAAGGATAAAGGCTCCAGAATCGTGGCTTAATTTTAATTGCCTTGCAACAGTGCGGCGTCGGTACCGAAAACTCGGTTCTCGGTACCGACGCACTGTTGCCGCACCGCGTGTTTTGTATGAAAACAAACGACCGTCCGTATGCGGTACGATAAACGCACCGCTTCCGCACCGCAGCCGGCCGTCAATATAATAAATTGAAAGAGCCCTTAGAGATGCCTCTTAGGTATAAAAGATACGCCAAAGGTTTTTCCAAAAAAGTAACTGCTGGCGGTAGCTGGATGAGAAGGGCATGTTATCGACCGGAATGTCACGCGTCATGTAAGAGGCTTCTTCAGGGGAGGACGACACGAGGCTGGTAATGACAATAAGATAGTAATGAAATACCCCCTTACTACCCTTTAAATAAATGTACCCTTTCTACTATCGGGACATAAGACGCAGGCCTTAAGTCGTTGACATACAACTAATACGCACCAAACGTTTTGAATCTTCGTTCCTCTTACGTACGGCTAAAGAGTGGAATTCGTTAGAAGTGATTCCTCAACACTGCGATTTGGATCCCTTAAAGAAAAGTGTGAACCTGCTTCTACACAGACATATCACATCCTCGACCGCATCTTCGCTTACCATCAGGTGAGATTGCGGTCAAATGACTGCTATTAAATATATTTAAAAAAAGATTACTTACTGTTCCAAGCATTCCAGTACTGACGCCCCATAGAAACCTTGTCACGTATAATAGCCACGGTGTCCGTGCGAACAAAAGGATTACCTGAAAACAAAAATTTGAAAAAATTGTGATGACAATGTCTAAATCCAGACAATGTAATATTATACCTACGAGTACAGTGTACCATCAAGGACGTAGGGTGGGTACGTCCTCGTTGAGTAGTACCTACTTGATCGCGTCGTGAATCTTCGTTCACGCAGAAAAGAAAGTATGGCACCGAAAGATTAACGTAAAAGCTAAAATTTAAAATAATCCTTAGATTACACTACTTTAAAATCTATAGTACACCGCAGGTCTATTAGTTCCATCTCTCTCGAGTCGGAAGCGCTAGCAAGGCGGCAGTTAATGACCAATAGCGGAACAGGAAGAAGTAGCGCGAGCGTGCTGATTCGCCAACAGTATTTCCCGCGTTTAAAATTCTCAAGTCTTCTGCAGGATCATCGGCAAGCCATATCAGTTGGGTATTAATGTACTGAGGTAAGTTTTTTCTTAGAAAATTATTTGTTATTAAGGAGAATATTAAATTAATACGCACTGTTCCCAAAGCCATGGGGAAGGCGCTGCCCAGGATAGTCGCCTTCCTCCCGCATTTGTCCAGGATAAAACGAGTGGCGACACTCCCCACAATAAACCCGGGCGCGTTGAGTGATACCATCCATGATACTTCATGCTGAAGACAGAAAAATCATTTTGTTGTCTTCATTTTTTATTATAATAAAAAATGCAAAAATAAATCTAGGCAGGGCAAGCCTTAAGGTTGGACTGGAAATGAATAGGTCTAAAACAAAAATAATGACTAATAGTGCTAAGCGAAAGGTAGTTATCGGGGACCGGGAAATGCAATACGTCGATGAATACATCTACTTGGGCCGGCTAGTCTCCTTCGACAACAGGCAAGACAGGGAGATCAACCGTCGCGTCGAAAATGCCTGGAAGAACTACTGGTCTATGAAAGCTTACATGAAAGGAGATCTTCCTTTGTGCTTAAAACGTAAGCTTCTCGACGTTTGCATTCTACCGGTACTAACCTAAGATGCGCAAACTTGGTCACTGACCAAAAGTCAAAAGCCCAAACTTGGGGTTTGCCAAAGGGCCATGGAACGCAGCATTTTGGGCATAAAAAGAACAGATCGGATCCAAAACACCACAATCTGATCACAAACTGGCATTATGAACGTTGGTGTAAAGACCGCAAAACTTAAATGGGACTGGGCGGGCCACGTTCTTAGGATGTGTCCTGAAAAATGGTCCAAGATCGCCACCCATTGGCTGCCTACTGATGGACGCCGTCCGAAAGGCAGACCACGAAAGCGATGGCGCGACGATCTTGACCAATATTATGAGGACTGGCAAACCCTTACCGGCAACAGGGACGCGTGGTGTAGTTTAGGGGAGGCCTTTGCCCAGCAGTGGGACACAAACGGCTAACAAAAAAAAAACAAAAAAAATGTATCCATAAAGCCTGCTTCGTTGGTCTAGTGGTCAGCACGCTGGATACTATTCACGAGGCACGGGGTTCTTGATCTGATCTTAATCTTGATTTCTGTTAGGCAGTCGTAAAATTGACCTGAAGTAATACAATACCTGTTATCCCCTAATCTGTCGATAAATAAATCTCTATTTCAAGAATCGGCTCCCTTAGTGACCAATATCGTTCGTTTGGTATTAATTAATAATTACATAGTAGGTACGTACGGACGTGGATAGGTCCTTTCAAAATATGAATTTATTAATCTGCTCAGCAACAGCTAGTGATAGCCTCGTAATAGCTTATTATAATTGACCATGCAAGCACTATTCAGCTAAAATTTTAAACAGTTGTTTTACTGTTAGGTTCAAACCCAAACAAACATTGAAAGTCATTTATTATAAGTCATTTTTAGGGTTCCGTACCACAAAGGGAAAAAAGGAACTCTAAAAGGATCACTTTGTTGTCCTTATGTCTGTTAGTTATGTTTCTGTGGTCGAGACCCTTATTCTCAGGAATGCGTGGAGGTATCAAGTTAAAATTAACATCAAATACGAGTACCTACATATGCGGTCCAGTAGGTATAGCTGTGAAAAAATCAAGTTTACGCAATCCGAAGATATGGCCATTTTAGCCGTATTTTCTAACATTTCACAGGGGATTGGATTCCCCTGTGAAATGTTAGAAAATTAGTACTTTCATTTCACCCTATTAGTACTTTCATAGACCTACAATAAAATTCGGCAAGAAAGAAAGTTTTACATCACAAGTAAAGAAAAATTCAATAGAAATGTTGGTAACATCGTTGAAAAAAACCTTTGTTTGTACCTATGGAACCCTCAGTGCGCGAGCCCGACTCGCACTTGCCCGCCTTTTTATCAAAAAGTTAGCCAATGCCTACGAATGTAAGTTATTCTTACGAACGATTTGCGGTTGGCAGTTTTATTTATAGCCGTTTTAAGTTGCAAACTTACCGAGCTTGCAAAATACAGTCGTAGGTAGCTACTCTACTTAGTACTTAAAAATTAAACAAAGTTGTATTATCCCTACCTAAATTAAATTTCGCTCACCGGACCATTAGTTTACGGCGGTTTTACTCGCTAGCGACGACGTAAAAAATGTGTATAGAAAATTGCACAGCGCCTCTAGCGGTTACTTGGAGAACTAAAATTTTCCATACACTTTTTTACGTCGTCGCTAGCGAGTAAAACCGCCGTAAACTCATGGTAACGGTACAGATGACACAGTCGATCAATTTTCGTGAGCAAATAATTATCCCTATCTACTTACAAACTTTACTTTTATTTATGTAGGACAAAGGTAGGTAGGTACCAAAA
This sequence comes from Pyrausta nigrata, assembly GCA_949316185.1. NCBI lineage: Eukaryota > Metazoa > Arthropoda > Insecta > Lepidoptera > Crambidae > Pyrausta > Pyrausta nigrata. The sequence goes on from OX438943.1 coordinate 6,707,344, forward strand.
AGTGCTACGCCTCCCTCTATGTGCGGGTCCGACTCTAACATAATTGCCTATGTAGTGTAGATACTCAAAACTTACATCACTTATGACGACGTTCGTCTCATTGGCATGGAACTTGGGTATGACGGGTGTCGGCCAAACCGAGCACACTCCTAGCGACAAAGACGCCAATGATACTGGAAGAAAGAAGGGTAAAGTTTAAACTGTGAGTACATAGCACTTATGACACTGTCCTATTTGTTCAGCATCCAACTTAGGAAATAGGAAGATGTAATCGCATTGCAGTTCACTACTTAGGTTTTTACCTTCCTAGTTAGGAAGCTCGCTTCCTATCAAGGAAGGTGACTGGGGCCCTACTCTATAAGGCGATATCCGTAGTTTCGGCTGTAGCCGTCCAGAGGTCTTACTCCGGTTGACGATGCCCGTATTTTCGAATGTAGCCGTCCCTTTCACTCACGAAGAATGACAACGCGAACGAGCGTGATGGCTAGACTCGAAAATACGGACAATGCGTTATCAGAGTAGAGCACCTGTCTATCCATCCTACCTTCCCAGTTATGATCCTTAGTAAGATGCGACCTTCTTAGCTATGATCCTAACTAGGATGGTACCTTCCTAGTTATGATCCTAACTAGGATGGTACCTTCTATATATATGTAGTACAACTTACAAGTAGTAAGTAGTAATTCTTCAATAATATTACAAGTAGGATCCTAGTTAGGCAGCTCCAAATAGGATGGTGTAATAAGTGCTTTAACTCACAATAATTAGGCCCGGATTCCACCAACAGAGCTGTGTGTGTCAAACAAAAGTATGAGAACTCCGCACAGTGCACATTACCTATCCGCTTTGGTGGAAAACCACCTTCAAACGACGAATTACCAACCTAGCTGATAGGTACCTACTTCAAAAGCACTCTCCTGTAAACGCACTCCTTCAGTTCACTATACCGAGCACAGATATTATTCCCGAGCATGTGTATGATACACATAATGCTACTATAAGGAAAAAAAAACGGTAATTTAAAAAACTAAAACACCCGACTGCGTTTCTGTGTAATTGGCAATTAAAAAACCCTAAAACAAGGAAGAGGTCAAAGCCGGGTAAAATTGGTACCCATATTAAAAATTGTAGCAGTCGGGACCCATTCTAGAAATGGAGGCTTAGTACATTTAGTGCATAGCCACCTATACATCACATTGCAGATTACTTCAATCTACTGACGAAACTGGCTGACTTTCTAACATGGGTCCCGACTGCTACAATTTTTAATATGGGTACCAATTTTACCCAGGTTTGACCTCTTCCTTGTTTTAGGGTTTTTTAATTGCCAATTACACAGAAACGCAGTCGGGTGTTTTAGTTTTTTAAATTACCGTTTTTTATTTTATTATTTTTAGTTTTATTATTCAAAACAAAACACCAGACTGCAAAACTTATTATATTTTTGAAATGGTCTCTTTACTGGCTTTCATTTGATACCCATATTGCTATGCGAAGGAAAAAATCAATCCCCCCTCCCCCCTTTATTTCTATTTGCGGGCGCCATTTTTAAAATTCATACAGCCTATGTCACTCTCACAAGTTTGACAAATTCAACGACACCTCATACGTCAAAAACTGTCTAGCCGTTTGGGCTGTAGAGCGTGCCAAACAATTATACATACATACATACTTACATACATACACTCGAAAAACATAACCCTCCTTCCACAGTCGGGTAATTAAAGTACGTGCTCACCTGACGCTGCTACCAAATACTGAACTATTCTGCTTTGCCCCTTGGAATCCATTTCCTGCAGTAAAAAAAAAAACTGCGTCAACGACAACGATCTCCTTCAAACAGCGATGGCAAACTTTTTATGCCCGACAACTTCGCCAAAAAATCAGATTAAAAGGCACAAAGTCTTATGTAGGTTATTATAAATTGACTACGCGATATTTATATAGACAGTCTTGACTTGACTGCGTCGTTGGTCTAGTGGTCAGCACAATGGGTACTATCCACGAGGTCCCGGGTTCGAATCCCGGCTCGGGCCCGCAAGTGTTGAGTTTTATCTGTCTCGAAATAACTCAGACACAGCTCCGAAGTCAGGAAGTTGATGTTGTTAACACCACCGTGCCTCGAAAAGCACGTTAAGTCGTTGGTCCTCTCTACGGTCATGTATGTCGGACTGCCCATCTCACCAAATTATGAGAGTGAAGGAACAGAGAGTGCACCTGTGTATTGCGCACACACTTGTGCACTATAATATCTCCCGTGCAGTTGGCTTATCTCTGTTTAGATTGGCCGCTGTAGTCGAAATTCGGCTGGGAGGACATTATTATTCAGGCAGACTGGCGAAGTCTATCCCCCATCCCGCTCTTTCATCCTGTGAAAGAGCGAGATGGGGCATAGACTTATAGGTGCCCTAATAAGATATTCTATGCCCTATCATGGGCCCTATTCACAGGTTGAAAGAGCGAAATGGGGCAGACAGACTTACGGCTAACTCCTATTACACTACGCTGAGTCTCAGTCAGCTTGTCTGAATACCGCGTAGTCTTATAACTGCTTTACAGTCTATGCCTCATCACGCTCTTTCAATCTGTGAAAGAGCGAGACAAGGCGGACAGACTTACTGGCTAACTCTTATTACACTACGCTGAGTCTCAGTAAGCCTGTCTGAATACCGCGTAGCCTTATAACTATTTTACAGGCTAAGGCAGTTATTAGACTATGCGGTATTCAGACAGTCAAGTGTAATGGGGGATAGACTGTCTCAGTAAGACTGTCTGAATACCGCGTCGTCTAATAACTGCTTAACTCTTACTACACTACGCTGAGTGCTATTTGAGAGTTTTGAGGTTATTTCGGGTCTACATTAAAAAGCATTTTAGTAAATCTCTAAAATAAAGTAAAACCAAGATAATATAAGTTACCAAAAAAACACTTCCGCTGCATTTTCTACTAATTTGTGCACTATGTGCTTATCTATCGCATTAAGTCATAAACATTGTAAACAGAATATTGTATTATTGTTATTGAGAAGCAAAATGATTACTTACCGAACTTTAAAGTTTATGCACAAACTCAAAACAATGTGAGAAATTAAACATCGAGTTAGGTAGTAAAGAACTCTCGTTTTTATTTCAAAAAACGTTAGGTACTTTTTACGTCTTAAAAAAAGTTAAGCGCTCTCTACACGCGTCTGAATTTCTTTGCGATACTCGCGAGACTACTTGATTATGCCATGCCAACCAGACAGTCCAGCCCGACAGAGATGACTAAGTATACGTACTAGCGTAGCGAGCGATTCGGTATGTCTGCAAAACCCTGCCGCGCGATTTTACTTAAGGACGAAATTTAACGCGCAACGCAGGAAGCCGGTCTCTATCTATATGATGAATGAGCAGCTTTCAGCCAATCAAGTTCAAGCTAGCGTGATAAGATAATTCTCCGCCAGCGCCAAAAACTGTTAGGTGGGTAGGTAGGTTTCTTTTTGGCTTAATGATTGCATACACCACCTTAGGTACTTTAAACACTTCAAGTAGGTACTTTCCTTAAGTCTAACTAAAAAGCTAGGCGATGAAAAGGCTAATTGGTAAGATGAAAAGCTATTTTTATTTTATTTGTGAAAGGTGATAGGTAAACACGGTCGAATGTCAGAGAACCCTACTTGACCTTGAGGCCGCCTCACAGTGGTTCCAAATAAATAAAAAATGGACATGATGCTAGAAGCTTGAAATTTTTTCTGATGGTTTACACTAAGTCAACTAATATGACAAAAAATATATATCATCCTACCACGACTACATCGTAGTAAAAAAAATAAGTACAATATTTTTTTGTATGGAAGAAATCATATTTCTGTTTATTTCTCGAAACACTTAAAAGCTGTCAAGATGACAATCATATATGTAAGAAAACAAGTGATTCTGAGTATTTCATGCAAAGATACTTTGTACTTATCTCTGAGTACTTTTGAGTTATTAAGGGTTGAATAAACGTAATTTTGTATATTAAAATTAATGTTTATAAGATTGAATCGAAGAAATACAAACTCATTTGATTAGTAGTCACTAAACTAATATGGACTGCAACTATATAAAACAAAAATCACTGAATATTTGGGTCAACGTTTTCGTGAGAAATCTCTGTTTCCTTTGAAAATAATTCACTGTGTAAGATTAATGTGCTGGCCTCTGGAAATAATTGTTTATGGGATCGAACAAATTTTGGCTTAATATGAGTGATGTAAGGATCCGAGCTAATTAGGAAGTTGTGGATTATGTCCAAATTAGTTTCAACTCTGCCGATTTTTCTTGTGTGGGCCCGTCTAACGTTTCGGAAATCTTTATTTCGTTCTTCGGATGCTTCTTCGGATAGCATGCCTATAGGTATAAATGAAAAACTTTCACAAATATCTGCGCCATGAATCAACAGCTTATGTACACTAGAAGGCATGTAATACCATGGGTATAGGTTAGTATTCAGTATTGCTGTTTCTTTGCAATATTCCCTAAAAAGGCTAGTATTAATATGTTGCCCAGATGAAATCACTTGAAGAATAACTGCAAATCTTTTGATTAAATCAGGGTGAATACCTGTTATTTCAGCAGACAGTTCAAAATTTTTGAAAAACCTACGTGCTGTATTACCATCGTTAGTGGTGCCAAATCCCTGTTTAACTATGTCAATTAACAAACCAGTTTTTTCCCGGAATTCTTGGGTCAATTTTTTTTTGGTTTCTTTTAACAATTAGTCATCATTTCGGGCTGCCCACTTTTTAAAATCTAAATTGTAGGAAATATGTAATATACATTCCATACATCTTATTCACATATGCAGCGAGGATAAACCGTATTGGTAAATGTCATCTCTGATAGGTTGTTTTGACACAAATGGACTTTGTGTCATTCATTTTACTTGGTGGAGTACCACATATATTACATACTGCTGCAGAAGATGTATTAGAAACCACCGTAGAAATTTTCCCATCAATCATAGTCATATGCAAATCATGATGTATCTGAAGGTTTTCTACAATTGACGGGACAAGAGTGGAGATTTCTTCATTTATAGAAGCAATTTCCTTCTTGATCAAATCACTCGTTTCTTTGGTAAATTGAAAACCAATTGGTCGACAGTAATTTGTTGAAGATGGAAAAGGATTCTGCCAAACGATAGTACCACTATCTTCTACCAAACGAAGCGGAACCAAACTGATCATGAAAACTGAAGAATCGTCAATGTATAAGTCGGACTTTGACTTTTGTTTATAGTTACTTTGAGAAGATGACCCATCACATCCCCATTTACATATAAATTTTAGTGACTTTGTTGTGTCTGCCGAATGAAACTGAATAACTTTTAAGATTCTATGAACAGTCAAATCCAATAGCGATTGCAGTCGTATTTTAACTCCAGATTCGGTTACAGTTATATCTGCTTCTGAAGGATAACAAGTTTTTTTTATTTCCAGAAGCTTTTTATAGGACGGAAGTCCAAAAATATTTTCTGAATCGATAATGGTTTTTAAATTGCGATATTGCCATTTCGAAAAATTTGATGATGTAACTAGCGCTAACGTTTTATCTTCAGGGAGGCACGGTTTTTCAGTTTTTTTTGTAAACAAAAGCTTGTCTACTGTTTGGCATTTTTCTTCGTTTTGGAATAATTCTTTGATTATAGCCGCTAATTTGGTTTTGTTAGACTCTTTCAGTTTAGCACATAAAGCATAAACAAGTTCTTCCTCAGAATGATCCAAAAGTGTGAGAGAGCGCCTTTTTTTCTGCTTATCGGATAAATCCGTGAAAGTTTTTTTATTTATACTGGAACTCGGTTGATGTACATCTACTTCCGTGGTCTCAATAATTGAAACGTCTTCCGCGGTCCCAATAATTCGAACGTCACCCGCGGTATTAATATTAAAAACACTGTTTAAATCTATATTTTGACATTTCGGCCACACAATTTCGGACTGTAACCAATCTGAACTTTGGTGCAAAAATGTCTTTTGGGCTCTGCTAGCAGCAGACCATCTCTTTGATACATTGCTTGTAAAATTGCGACAAAATGATTTGATAATATTCAAATCTCCGGAGGACAATTCGATGCCAATACGTTCGACAATAATTTTGTATAAAAAATCAGTATTTTTTAAACCACCACCTGATTTAAGGGCGCAGTACAAATCTAAATTTGTGACAAATGCGGACATATTATATGATGTTCAAAGAATATAAACAATAACAAAATGAAAAACAACTTTAATACGATTACGATTCGAGAAAAACAAATAAATTCAAATTTAATGAATAAAAAATTTTACGAGAGCAAGAAACGAACCAAAACTTGGCTGGACTGGACTTTAAAAAGAAAAAAGAACGAAAACAAAAAACGTATCAATAATAAAAAAACGTAACAATAACAAAAAAAAGACAACAACGAAATATTTAATGGAAGCGTACAGAAAAAGTAGTAACACGTCTTATCACAACCACACTTAGCTGTACACTGATGCATACGAGTGCGCGCACTAATCCTTACGTAATAAAAGTTTTCTTAGTTCAAGTGGGTAACCTGACGTGCTGCCGAGTGTACTTATACTCATTGCTTCAGGTAGTAGCTATATACAGGGTCTAACAAAATTAGTTATCAACCGACAAAGGGGGGTATCTATACATCATACTGAATACGATGGCAAAAAATGAACCATAGTATATAGTAATTTTTCAAAGTTATGTTTTCTAACAAAATAATTTAATTAAAATACTGCAAATGATTAAACACGCTGTATCTTTACTTTACGCATACAATTGCATCAATTCACAGATAGTGTAGATACACGAACACAAATCACGCAATGTACGAAAATCACACACACACAGCTGTAAATAGTGTGTTTTTTCACAACGGAGAATTGAGAATATCTCGGTAACTAGTTTGAATTTTTGGCTGAAATTTGGTGAGCTTGATCAGTGTGGTGTATAGATATCCCCCTTTGGCGGTTGATAAATAATTTCGTTAGACCCTATACAGGATGCTGATTTCAATCCGAGCGGTATTTTCAGAAGTGATTATGTACCTTATACTGATCACGAATCACAAAAAAACAGACTTCGAAAAAATAATAATTTAATTATTATATTATCACGATCTTCATAATAGTCCCCATTCGATTCCGGAATCGGACCCCAACACTCGCCGAACGAATGTTTTGACGCGCTCACTACAATACATACAAAGGATTAGCGCGCGCGCCGGGCGCCCGGGCGGCGCCTGTGATCGGGAGCCGCCACTATTGGCGTCTTTGTCACACTTACTCCGGCCCAACTCAGTTGTCACGAAAACATCGCGAATGCAACTCGTCCGTGTGTTTTTTTCAAAATGACGCAAACTATTCTAACTTAGAGCTAGTTGATGAGCAATGAGACCAAGAGAGACTCATTTCAACATCGCTTTAGTCTCAATGTGTGGGCTGGGATAGTAAGGAATCACCTGTTGGGATCTTACTTCATCGAAGGCCGCTTTACCAGTGTTACATACCCGGGACTGCTGGAAAACGTCGTTGAAGAGATGTAAGAAGACATACTATTGTCTCTCCATCATAAGTTCATAGCCTTTTCTACCAACACGACGAAGCACCGCCTCATTACGGTCTTCAAGTGCGTGACTACCTGAATCGTATATTCGGAAGTCAGTGGATCGGGCGTGGTGGACCTGTGCCTTGGCCACCACGGTCCCCAGATTTAACGCCTTTAGTCTTTTATTTGTGGGGTGATGTAAAAAGATTAGTGTATACGGAAGAGTCAACAAGTGTTGAGGACCTGAGACAAAGAAGAATGAGTGCGTACCAAACAGTCAAACATAATCAATTAGAGTTGAATAGTTTAAAAAGGAATAGCAGACGCCGTGCAAGTCTGTGTATTGCTCAGTCTGGCGGCCACTTTAAACATTTATTAAGGTTAGTGCAAATAAAAGTGTACATAAAGTAGGTATTAAGATAAATCGTTGTAAATAAGTTGATTCCACATTTTTAACTACGCCAAAATACTTAAGGTTCACGACATTTAATAATGTACTTTTAGGTATTTAATTTTGAAAAGGTTAAGGCCTAGCGAAAATTAACATACCTATCGAAAGCTCAGGGTTCGGTTCCCGGTTTATTGTCCGAATTCACTAAAGCGATGTTACAAGATGACTTTTTTCTCATTCATTAATACAACTAAAACTAGGTATTCAATTTAAAAAAAGTTAGCTTAGCCTAGTAAAAAAGTTCCAGGTTCGATTCCCGGTTGATCACTCGAATCGTGTTCAATAAGTTAAAGACTTCACTTTGCATCAATACACAATAAAAACCAATTAATTTTAAAAAGGTTAGGTTAGCAATGTAAAGAAGTATTGAAAGTTCGGGGTTCAATTCCCGATTGATCTCCCGTATCCAGTAATAATCGTGCTCAATAAGATACAGACGACTTTCACGTCATTATCATATTCAATTTTAAAAGGGTTTGGGTTAGTGTTGATTAAGATATTGAAAGCTCAGGGACCAATTTCTAATTGATTGCCCAAACTCAGTGTATTGAATTCATAGGTGTCATACGGTACAAATAAATATTAGGTATGTTTGTCGGTCCTAAGCCCGTTAAAAGTAGGAAGGGAAATTTGGTATCAACTAATCGAAGTACGTGAGATCAGCTGTTATTTACACATTTAGGAACAACGCAGACGTCAGATAAAAGTCAGCAAGGAGATACTAGCTGAGTAGGTAAGTACCTATCGCTCGTCGCGCCTGCTACTCGTACAGTGCAAACGTATCGCAGTATCTTACGTCACAGTACAGTAAGGGTTTTACAAAAAAAAATCGTTTATAATTTCATTTTATTTTTCTCGTATTAATTGGTTATTAATGCGTGTTTTGTAAGTGATCATAGGTCGTTTTACTAAATATCGCTTGGATTGAAATAAGCACCCTGTATATTAGACTCGAACTAACCAACTGGTAAATGTCTAGTGTGGCCTTGACCCTAACTAACCTAAATAAATCTAAAAGAACGCGCAAGAGTCCTAAAAGGAATGTGAACTAACATAAACTTTAAAAAATACTTGAATGACAAGCTAAAATAAATAGAAAATATGTACAATGTCTTACTTTGAAAGAGTTAGTACTTATTCCCGTTACAACTTTATTATCATGGGTGGGTGACGCAATTTTAAAATTCTGAGAAAAGATGAAGAAAAGAAACCCTTTTGTTAAATTTCACAGGGAATCCTTTGTTGGTCTTCTATTATATACGATATGAGGTCTTATTTATGTTTTGAACTTTACCACCAATTACCGAAAAGATAAGAGGGGATTTTTGATGTAAAGTATTTAAAATTAAAATAACCCTTCTTCTGAAGCTGTCGGGTGGGTGACTGAACTCAAAAATGCTCAATTTGGTTCATTGTTATTTCTAACACCATTTTAGGTTTAGATTAGTCTATATTATTACCATTATCTTAATGATACTGTACATCTATCATCCATCGTAGTCTAATAGCTAAACTAGATCTAATACAGGGTGTCCCAAAAAGTATAGTAATCACCCCCATGTATGTTCCGGTATGTTTTTTCATAGTTTTCGAGTATGTTTTTTTTCTGAAGTTTTGAGAATTTTCGAGCTGTACAACATATTTTTAGGGCTTTTTAATATTAAAATCAGTTCCTAAAATCCGCTAGATGGCGTTGAACAACCTTAGTTATTTTAGAAAAAGGCTGGTTTTCGCGTTTGTATGTTCATGTTTAGCATGATTTAGATTCACGTGTACTACCAGGTATATTTTTAACAGGTAACCCCTTACCTGACCATCCATTAATGGGGATCCACACTGCCAAATTCTCCCTGTAGGTGGCGCATTGTTGATGCGGCCAAAGCTATATGTCATCCTAGTACAGAAGTTGTGTTTTTTTAAATATTTTTGTGTGTTTTCAATCTACGAAAGCGTAATGCCGTTATGTGCAGTTCCAGGTTGTTACAATAATAGTGTTCATTTATTTCCAAAAGACCCAGTTTTAAAAAAGAAGTGGGAAACAGCTATAAGAAGAAAATTAATTATTTTTAGGTAGTTTACTGGAACTTTTTACATCATGATAAGCTTCTGGATCGGAAACATTCACATCGTATAACTAGATTGTGAAGCTACGACACCAAAATTCCCGGTATCATCGCGGTTCCGAGCGTAGAATTCTAACCTAAAAAACAAACATGTACGTGTTTTATTATTTTAGTTATATTTATTAAAAACCTTGTTAGTTATTCAGTTAATTTGTAACACAAATACAACAAAAACAATTTCAACAACCAATTAAATGTAACATTTAAAGTAATTAACCTGGATTAACACCCAAATGTTTACCGCGCAATAAGATCGGTTTTTTACCAGATACTTTTGATCTTCGTTTCTGAAGTTCGTCTTTTAGTTCAGATAACTTCATTGACGAATACATAATGATGACATAACATTAGATAGTCACGAAAAACTGTAAATTAGATACGAAAAAGCCAGACATAAACAATAGCAAAATATTTGACATAGCCGTATCTATGCTACGCCATCTGCGTCAAGCTTTGCGTGTGTGTGCCCATTACGTGAGGTGTTCTAGAGGGGGAGGGGATCAAACTAAATCTTTCCAAATCTCACTTAGGGGGTGTCTTGGCAAATATCACGTATTTTTTTTCTCACAGAAAACGGTGTTTTGCAACGTGCTATTCATAGTAGGGGAGCCCAAGAGGGGATTTGGGAATTTACTAAAGCGCGGCAGATTAACATACAGGGAGGAACCTAGTACCCCATTAAATACCTCCACCAAGTATTAGCCCCGTGTATGTGGCCGTACGTCAAGGATAAAGGATCAGATTAGTAAAAAAAAATTGATCATCTGAAATTCTCGAGCGCGTCAGATTAAGGTAGGGTAAGTTAGTTATATGCTAAAAAGTGTATATTCCACTAATCTGACAATTTTCGATTGACGATAAGAAGTAGGTGGGTTACAAACTTGTAAAAAAAAAAGTCATCTCGACTTTCTCGAGCGTGGCTAATTTTTTTTTTATTTTGAAGGTAATAATTCAACGTTCACAAATAATATATAATCTGACTTAACCCGTGACACGATTTTGACCTTGAATTTAAAAATGGCGGCTTGTGATGGCTAATTGTCAGATCGACCCAGTCTCGAATTCCCCCACCAAAAAAATGATTAATACCGTCGATACGGTCTTTTGATGTGTCATGAAACATATATCACCGCAATCTGCATAACATTTCTAATACGACAATAATATATAATACACGAATAAAAACTTACTTGGAAGAGAATTCGTGTGATGAATATTTTGAAAGGTGCATTTTTGCACTATCCTTTAACTTTGACCACATTTTTTCACTGATTGCCCATGCACTAGCACTCAAATAACACTTCCACAACAAAGTGCAAACAATCAGGAAACAATTACATAAATTACAAACTCTGAAACACGGTATAACCACTCCAAAAGTTTTTTATAAACAAAGCAGCAAAAAATAACACATGCGCATTACGCGGGCGCTATCCCGATTCCCGACTAAAAAAAGTACTGTTGACAGAAAAATCGTAAGGTCAAATAATATTTTCTTTGTGTTTTGTTTATTTGTTTTAGTAAATTTTGACACTTATCTAAAACTATAAAATTATAACCACATTTTGTTTTAGAGTAAATGAAATATGTGATTGTTATTTAATTGTGGTTTATCATTTTTGTGATTTTGCATTATGTTAGGCCTAGTGGTCCGTATAAATGTTTTACTTTCTATCATTTTTTTGTATCGTAATTAGAAGCTCCAGATATATTTGTGATCTTAATAATATAAAGGTAAAACTAATTAAAAAAACAAAAACTAGGTAAAAATACAAAAAAAATCTTTCTATTGTCAGGTTAGGCGAATCCCTCCAGATAATCGTCAGATTATGAGACAGCACGTTTAGGGTATATAAATGAACCATATATATCTTTACTTTATCTGACGTGCTCGAGTATTTCAAAATGGCGATTTTTTTTTGCACATTCTAATAATGGCCGCGAGTTTAGGTCACATCCAAATCGTCAGATTATTACATAAGAGCCTTCTTTTAGGTTCACTTAACATCCCTTTTGAAAATCTGACGCGCAAGATAAAAAAAAATTTTTTTCATGGAACCATATCAGATTAACATACGTATGTTTTCAAAAAAACGTAGGACATGGATGCTATTAATATCTGACGCGCTCGAGTATGTCCATGCAACTGTTTTTTTTTACTTTTTTGAAAATTTATAGCCGCTCCCCCCACCGATGAAAATGTATATATTATATGACATTTTTTTCTTCTTATCATCTAAGCTTCGCAATCCAATAGATCTCTTCGACGCTCGAGTAAATCCCGATTTAGCATCCTGTTGGGCTAAGATGTACAACATCGTTAAATTGTCGTTAGACATAAGAAAATTTGTCATCGTGTCTTATTTTATCATTTTTCCTAACATGGCAACCACTTACGATAGAAATACTTCCCACGAGAAGCCTTTATCCACACGACCACAGATTATATACAACATTTCGTTGATATTCAATCATTCGTTCAATTTTACTACCGATTTGGCTTAAACACTTAATCCCAAGCACGACTATCGATTTAAAACTAAATTACTTACATCTGTTTTTGACATGATATTGACAGTTTTGACAGCCGAGTCCCTACTCTAGTTGACGATGTCCGATAGCCATCTCGCTCGGTAGCGATGTCATTCTGGCGTGAGTGACAGGGATGGCTAAAGTCGACAATGCGGACAACGTCAATCGGAGTAGGGCCTTTGTTTTATAAATCAAAGTCAAAGGCGTACCCATTAATATTTTTCAACAAATTGTGTTATTAAACTTACAAATGGAAAAGAAACTAATATGATCATTTACTTTTAGAAAACTGTGATGTAATATAGGTACAGATTACTTATCATACATGAAAGCGCACCTGGGTTTTGCTACCTTCCTGACTCCTCAAGGAGCTGCTAAGGTGGAGCAACCAGTAGGATTACCTTAGGCCTATATTGGTTGGACGAACTGGGTCCATATCGCTCAGTAGAGCAGTGAAAAACAGTAAGTATTGAAGCATTTAAGCAGACATGCAACATTTTGTCATAAAGTGTTTTCTTTGGTATTTGAAAATTTGTTAGTAACTAAACCAACTATACCTACATACTTAGACTTTTAAGTATGCACAGAAAGAAAATACATATTAGTTTATTAAATAATAATATGCGTTTACATTGTATTTCAGGATTTAATTTTGGAAGGTACGCTGGAACAGAACAAAATTGGATTCAAATGTAAGGAAAAGTTTATTTCACAGAATACTTGTAGTAGTACCAACATGCATCACTTTGATAGTAATTGTGAATAATTTTTGATCCCTTCAAGCTTGTCATATTTTAGTAAATATGCAGGTTCTATTGACATGTTCATTTGATTGTTCATAATTATTATGATTTAATTGCTTTCAACATTTTCCACCTTTAATAGATACCTTGAGTCACCTGTAACAAAATCAAAAGATATCATGAAAAACATAGTATTAAAGAGTATGTATTATTTTTCAGAAAATGTCATCGCAGTCAACGTTGACTTGTAAGAAGCAGTGGAGACTATGGTGATAAGACTTATCGTATTAAAATTTTAAGAAAAGGTTTATCGTTTGTAATACCTTATTATTATTCTATAAAATTACATATTATTGTTTATTTGACTAATGATTTTTCTACTTCAATTAATTTTACCTTTATCCACCTTTATGTATAATAAGGTATATAAGTATATGGTAAGTAGGCTCCCCATAAGTTATTCAAAGGCAAGTTAGGCGCAGATATTGACTGGAATACTTTTTAGTGCACAAAGCTAAGCATTAAGGAAGTTTACATATCTAAGATATTTTAGTGTGCAAGTTTTCACAATTTATTTCACCGATTTACATACACTTAATATATGCTTCCTACCACTGGTCCTAGACTGTAGACACTGCTTACAGTAGTTTGGGCTTAGCACAGAGAGCGGTGTTGTCCAATTTGCTGTTGTTTTCATTGGTCAAAAGGAGGCAACATAGGTAGACCCTAAGAAACAAAAATAATGATTACCTAACCTATCCTACCTATGTAAAATAACATACATTATAAAAGGTTAGGTTCTGTTTTCAATACAGTATTTTGTAAGTTTATAAAACACAACAATAACAGCTATTCTTTGCTTTTGTGTAGGTGAAAGAGCTCTTTGTGATAAATGATTTACGTAAGTGTTTATATTGGAGATCTCACCTTCAAATAGGCTAGATTCTATAAGCCTTCTAGCCGCTAGAAGGTTTATAGACTCTAGCTGGGGCCAAGCTAAGCCTGTCAATGATGTGAAATATCATGAGCTTAAATATTCGCCAAAGCGACTGAAATACACTCTCAGAAATCGACTAGATCGCAAATATCACCGATGCGTTTCTGTCGTATTTCTTACACTGGTCGTTCGTCATATGCGTTTAACACAAAATATATAATGGTATTATGGTACGGACATATTTTTCGCCTTTTACACACTTTTTCACCGACTTTAATCAAGTTTTTTCCTTAGTCGTTAGCACCAAGTGACCACGATAATATGTCATGCGAAAATGTCAAAAATAGATTAAAATAGACAAATAAAAGAGACTCATGTTAGAGTGTGTAGACAATTTTATCGTTTTCTATCGTATTTCGTATTTTGACAGTTAGACATGACATAAATGGCATGACATGTTAGCAGCGGTAGACTAATGATATAACGCTGTCAAAATACGATAAATGGCCGCGATAATGATATGTTGTTTGGCTTATGCTAGGGCCACTGGGGTCCCCTACTATCAAGCAACGTTTTTAATAATTGACAATGAGTTAAATAAGTGAACCAAAAATTCGCACACAGGTAGGATTAGAACCCACCTAATTCTACCTGTGTGCGAATTTTTGGTTTCTTATTTTGAACACTGTGAGTGTTAAATTTTTTAAAAACTATTGAATAGTGAAAGCGTCATCATTCAAGTTGAATTTATTCTGTAAAGAATAACTACTTTGACTTAGCCCACTGCTGTTGTAATACAGCTCGGGTAGATGTCGCTGACGGCACGCAATGACGTATTCAAAAGAGACCGAGAATTTCACACGGTTTGATAGACTGCACTGTAGCTCAGTTGGTAAGAGCGTTGGCCCGGTTAGCCAAAGGACGTGGGTTCAAATCCTACCTGTGTGCGAATTGGTTTCTTATTTAAACTTATATAAATAAGAAAGAACAACTAAAAACTATTGAATTAAAAATGAGTTTTCAAGAATATTATAATGCCTTCGTCAAAAGACAAGACACGTCTACAAGACGAAAACGTGCTGTCAAGAAGAGGTGGTAGAATTATGGAATACAGCAAAAAAAGGTACCGAACTAAGTTTTTCTTTTCTCAATAATCCAACACGTTTGCAGTTCGAATAGAAGTTTTGAAGAATCTCTAGTGAGATTAGGGGCGGGGGGAGCTTAAGGGAGTTTAGGAAATTATCCCAATAGAGAGAAAAACGCTCGAATAAGCGTGGCATTATATTACCATAGATTTCCGTTTCTATGACACTGACAGACAAGTGTCAGATGTCTGATTGGACAACGCTGCAAGTCTATATTGTCTGTGTCTTTTCGAAAGTGTCGTGTGGCATTGATGTTGATTTTATTGTAAATTTAATATATAAAAAAACACAATTTATCAATAAAATAGTTATGTCAGAACATGTGCTACCGGCTGAAGAGCCGATAAGATTTGTAGCGCCCATAATTCAAGACAATCCAACTGGATGGGGGCCTTGCGAAATGCCGGAACAATTTCGGGACATGCCTTACCAACCCTTCAGCAAAGGCGATCGTTTAGGGAAAATCAGTGATTGGACTGTTGTTCAGGACAAGAAGTATCAGAGTAAGTAATTAAATACTTTACTTTATCTTACAGAAGTGCACAAATTTAAAAACACGATTTTGAGGTTAGGAAAGTACTAGTACTTATTCTGTGGTTAGGACCAGTACAGCTAATGACTGATGGTTTCACTCAAAATCATTGTGCCACACAGTCGATTAGGTACCCATATAAAGCAGTTTTTGTACGTACAGATAAGTACGCGTCGCAATTCGGCGCTGGTTCGTCATACGCGTACTTCCACGATGAGGACGAGAGTACCTTCCATCTGGTGGACACGACGCGCGTTCAGAAGCCTCCGTACCAGCGGGGTCGCGCCCGCGGACAGCGCGGACGGGGCGCGCGCGGCGCCAGGACCCCTGGCGGCATGACTACGTTGAACAAGGTACCTACATTCATTTACCTATGAAATTTCAGAGCTCTAAAAATATTAAAATAAAACTTTAATTACACTAAACTTAAAAAGGCATGGACCAAAGAGTTTTGTGGACCTATGAAAGTTTGTATGTGGCATATCTTTGTGTGAAGACCTCCATGGTCTAGTCTACTTTCCAGTTTTCATTGTGTCACTAACTTTGAGGTTCTGGGTTTGTTCCCCGTTCAGGGCAATTTAGAAAATCATATTTGTGCCATGTTTAAGTTGTCATACCACCATTGTTTCTGATTTCTTCAACAAGTGTTTTAGCAACTTACTTTATTATAATAATTATTTTAGGAAACAGGCAGTTGAAACAACTGATACAGTCTGCATCTCGCTATCATAGCCTAGCCTTTCTTTCTGTATGTTTGTCAAGTCTGTTTTCAAATTGGTTCGTAGTATTTGCTGATACTACTTCTGCTGGCAATTTGTTCCATGCCTTGTTTACTCCAGAATTTACTAGATTACTTTACTCTACATAACAGTTCTGAATCAGAACTGTAGATGTGATGTTTAATTTTTAATAGCTATATCTTGATACTAGCAAAACATTATTTGGACTACAATTAATGCTTCATTTCATAGCAACGTGACCGTAAACTTGGAAAGAGATGGGGCCAACGTGGTGCTCCTATGAAGATTCGTGATGCTTCTGTGACTGTGAGGCCCACCTGGGTCACAATCGAAGACATGGACTTCCCACGTCTTGCTAAATTATCTCTGCCTGGCATCAAAGAAGGTAAATAACCATCAGGAAGAAATGTTGATGGAAAAATCATTGTAATTTAATCTTTTCAGTACAACCAACTTCTTTTTTAATTTGCAGGTGAAGATATTGTGTGCTGTGGTACCTTAGAGTACTATGATAAGGCTTACGACCGTGTTAATGTTAAACATGAAAAGCCTCTACAACGCATTGACCGTATCTTCCATACTGTATGTATTTAAGATATTTATTAAAATTAATTTATTCATTCATATTATTAATGTGTGATGTGACTACACATATTCATGTTAATTTCTTTAGGTGACAACTACTGATGACCCTGTCATTCGTCGCCTGAGTAAGACTACTGGCACAGTGTATGCCACCGATGCGATTTTGGCAACTATTATGTGCTGCACTCGATCTAACTACTCATGGGATATTGTCATTGAAAAGATTGGTAAGTAACTATTTAGACCTATTGGACCTTCTAGATAGAAGGTCCAAGTCTCAATCTGCATGTAGTCATGAAGTGAAGGTGTTAATGTTTTCCTTATCATAGCAATATGGGTATTGAATGAAAGCCAGTGAAAAGTCCATTTCAAAAGAATAACAATTTAGCAGTCGGGTCTTTTCTTTTTTCAATAATGAGGAATTTTCTGACAGCTAAAAATTTAAGTTTAATGTTGATAGATGGCGCTATTTATCTAAGATATATAAATATTGCATCGAAATTATTGAGCATAAAACAAAAACAAATTATTGTAATATTAAACTCCATCTAGCGGATTTTTAAGTACTGACTTTTGACACTAAGAAAATCGCTTATTATGTTTGCTTGTTACATGTAACGCAAAGGCGACAAGCTATTCCTGGACAAGCGTGACAACACGGAGTTCGACCTGTTGACCGTGAACGAGACGTCGGTGGAGCCGCCCGCGGACGACGGCAACTCCATCAACTCGCCGCGCAACCTCGCGCTGGAAGCGACCTTCATCAACCATAACTTCAGCCAACAGGTTTACAATAGTTATTGTTAATTTCAGTAAGACTCACGGATGTGCCATTGACCACAGCCACCGGTGGCTGTCGCGCGCCATGTCTTTTAGTCCTGCGCAAACGAAGGTGGTCGGTGGCCGCCACCAGTGGTTGACGGTGGTTATGATCTAACATCAACATCCTTTGACGTTTAGTCCAAATCGCTAATGGCCGCCACCGGTAGCATGTCGCAAGCACTGAGTCGCAAGTGGCTGCCACCAGCCACCGGTAGCCCCTCCGTCGCTGGATATGATTTTCGCCAATAACGATAATCGCAAATCACGATATTTGCAAAACATGATATTCGCAAAATATGATAATCGCAAGAAATCATATTCGCTATACAGTGGACCCCCGGTAGTCCGACAAACATTTTGCAGGGCAGTGTCGAACTATCGAATTCGTCGGATTATAGAGTACTGCCTAAGACCCCCTATATTCCGGATTTTTTTACAAAAGAGTACCTTGTAATCCGACAAATTACAGATCCAATGATTCTTTATACATACATATTATATATACATATGTACATATATGTACTCTGAAATACTAATTATACTTCATTATGTATGTCAAATTTAGTAAATTAAACAACAATAAAGAGCTTACGTTTTATTATAAAATTAACGTCATTAATGCTATAGAACTTACAAAAAATATGCAATAATAAATAATAGACCATGTCGGATTACAGGGGGCGCCGGATGAGACAGGGGCCGGACTACCGGGGGTCCACTGTAATATCATATTCGCAAATTACCAAATTTTTTATCTAAAAGTAACATCGGGATAGATACGGCTATCACTGCTTATTTTGCTTATGTTGAATCGGTTTTGAGATACGGTTTGGCAGTCTGGGGCAATGGCACTAACATCGGGAAACTATTTATTTCTCAAAACCGCTGTATTAGATGTATATGCAATATAGCACCTGATGTTTCATGTGTGCCTTACTTTAGGTGGCTTAACATATTACCGCTGCCGTGCTTATATATTTTGGAGGTCAGTATGTTTGTTAAGCAAAATATTTATAAATTTACGCTAGCACGAGATACAACACAGAGGTCTATGCGAAATCCAAATAAATTGCTACTTGACTGTGTACCAAAAACAAAACGATTTCAAAATAATATTTTTGTTATGTGTATAACAGTTTATAATAAAATACCTGATCACATAAAGGAACTCCCTATACATCGATTTAAATCGTCACTGCGTATGTGGTTATTAGTAAAAACATTTTATAGTATTGACGAATTCTTGAAGTACAAATCAACTTAACAAATTGTTTCATTGACTTGATGTGGTCGATGCATGGTTTTGTTTTGTCTTACAAAACTATGTTTCCATTGATTATTGTATTATTTGTTGTTAATTATTGTGATTTCAAATTAATTCAATATTAGTAATGTTATGTTTGCATGCTAATCAAATTAGCTAAACATGTTTGCACATTTCCATTTATTTTTAACATCTATGTATCTTCCATGTTTCTGGCGAATAAATAATTTGAATTTGATAATTAGGTACTGTTACGAGCGAGTATTGGTTCACACTAATTTGATTATTCATTTTATTTCTGAAAATATGATACTGGCTGACCATTTATTTCCTTATTTATGGTTATAAATAATAATGACAGTAAATACGCCCGTTTTGATATATTTCATCTAATTGCGTTGCGAGCTTTGTACAAATTAGTGGTATTGGATAAAAATGGACCAATCCAATTCTAATAACGACGAAATTGAGTTCATAAAAAGTCAAAAAAATAAACCGGTGTTTCTCCATGAGGGATACAGGTACA
Source organism: Pyrausta nigrata (assembly GCA_949316185.1). NCBI lineage: Eukaryota > Metazoa > Arthropoda > Insecta > Lepidoptera > Crambidae > Pyrausta > Pyrausta nigrata. Next base: position 6,727,310 of record OX438943.1, read on the forward strand.
ATTTGTTTTGTATTTAAAAAATAAGTCTGGCACGTACTGAAGAAACAGACAATTTTATACCCATAATTTTTGCTTTGCTGCCCAACAAACAACAAAGAACTTATCAGAGGTTTTTTTCTATTCTTAAACAACAATATGGATTAAGCTTAGACATGTACAAATGCGACTACGAACTAACCGTTATTAACGCTGTGAACCATGTGTTTCCAAATATAACCGTGAAAGGTTGTTATTATCACTTTTGCAACGCTGTTTCCGAAAAGACCAAATGATTAAATCTCTCTGTCGAAGATCGCAAAGTCGTTCAATATTGTTCACTGTTACCACTGCTGCCACCAAAATTGATACCGGAAGCATTTTTCACGATTATTGAAATGTATATTACCAATTTATTGCCTATTTCAACACTCAATGGATGCAGAAGATTAGCAGTGCTATATTAAGCTGTTATAACCAGAAAAATAGGACGACAAATGGCGTTGAGGGCTGGCATCGCCGAATAAATGACAAAACAGCCAACCATGTTTCAATTCATATCATTATTAAAAAAAAGCAAAACTACAAAAAGTGAAATTAGAAAGAAACAATTTACACTAATACGGAAAGAAATAAAAAAATAGTAGATAAAAATAAACAAATAATAAGTATCGTCAATGATTGCGTACTTAAAACAATAAGGTATGCCTAAAACGGCTAAGTGCATTACGGTATTAGATAATTTTGGGTCTACCTTGTTTCGCAGAATTTTTATCATAATTTTATTTGGCATATCATTAAATAGCATAAACTTCCTTTCTCAGAACATCAATTAGCATTCACTCATTTATCAGACGTTCAAAACGCATAATCGTGTAAGCTAGAATCATCTTTAGGCAGAAATTTAATATCCATAATAGTCTTAAAGCAAAACCATCCTAACACAGAAAGTTCACAGATAGAATCGTCTTGTGGCATACAATTCGTATATATAGTCATTAATAGCCAGAATCGTCCTATAGCAGAAAGTTCACAGTCCGAATCGTCTTTTGGCATATTTTTCATATTTTATTTTATTAAAATCATTACAAGGCAGAACTATCATATCTCAGAAATTTTACATTTATAATCATCTTTTGGCATACATTTCATATCCATAGTAATTAAAAACGTTTGTTAAGGATATTCGTAGTAAATAATTAATTCAGCATGCAAGCAAGTATGCAGCATGCAAGCAAGGATGCAACATGCAAGTAAGCATGCATGCAACATGCATGGTTTCTGTCACTAACTTTTGTACCACAACTTAATGACTTTTTAATTCAATTTTAGGGTAAAATACTATTTAAAAGAAATAGCAATATGCGTAGTGAAATAATTCTAAACAAATATCTGCTTTCTTTATAGTATGCCTAGTCAAATTATGCCAAATAAACATCGTAATTAATAAACATTATGCTTAGCGAAAGTATGCAAAGTAAAATTTTGCCAAAGGTAATAATGCATTATAAATTTCTGCTATCTTAAAAGTATGCCATTGTAAATTCGGGCATATAAATATTAAATACACACACTTAGTTGACGCCATCCACTCTCTTCACGTGCCCAGCGACTCCATACAACACGTATCAAAAATGTGGCTGTGGCCGGTAACCCATCTGCGCGGAACCTTATATTCAGACAAATTCGTGCGCAAGCCTTCATGCTAGATGTCAGCGAGGAAGGGTGCTGTTGCGGGGAAAGGAATTTGTGGTTTAAGATCTTTATTGTTCTCACAAGAATTACATAAATTCACTTATGTGAGGTTACTTTACTTACAAAAACAATAATTTGCGTACAAGCAGATATTAATTATTAAACTGGTTCTTTAACAATAACACAAGAAAACTTACTCATCAAATAAAATACAGTTGGTACCTACGACTGATTTTAAATTTCTTTACTTCATCTGTGCGTGATACTCCTAATTGAATAGGTAGGTAATGTTTAAGTAGGCCTTATTAACTATTGGATCGTTTACAACTTATCCGACAGTTGCAAAAACAGCTATTAGATAACAAAACAAACGAAACTAAACAAGCTCGCAATCAAATAAATAAAAAATGTGGGTAAACGAGATGTACTCGCGTACACAAATAACCAACTAACAGCCAACGCCGGCTGCCCGGTAACAGGTGCAATTTGATTTTTGATCCATTGACATTTAAGTAAAACACTGAGTTAGCTATGCGCGACTATAGTACGTGCCAGATAAACGTGCATAAAAGGTCGTTCACCTTGACAGCTAAAACCTTGTGACACGTATCATTTGTCTTTCTAACTAGCGATTATTACGACTTTTGATTTTTGGGTTCAAGGTCGACCCGTACCGAGGTTCATTTGTTAGACAGATTCGTATCGCTACGGCTTATAGTTAGGGTCGCCGCGCTTCGCATACTGGCGTGCAGTGGTACACGGGTGACGGGTCAATGACTTTTTATGCACCGTTAACTGGCACGGACAGAAGTGGCCTACTAAATTCAGGAACGAACGACGATGTTGTCTTAATACTAGTATTAAGTTAATTTTCTATGACTGTCGCGTGCATTTGGCGCTTCCTCGCCTCCCGCTTACAGCCAAGTCGCAGGGAGTGTCGCACGAACTTGTCTGACTATAGGAACAAAATAATATATTATTATAAGTTTAAATAACAAACCAGAAATTTGCACTCTGGCAGGATTTGAACCCACTATCTGCCCGTGTGTGAATTTTTGGTTTCTTAACTTATAAAAATAACACTGAGTGGTAAAAAAATCAAAGCTATATAATTTAATGTAATTATCTTATAAGGGAGTGGAAGTATAAAAACGTCATTTCCGCGGGAAACCGCTAGTATTTAATAAAGTTTCTTTGTAGAAATCATAATATTTATGTGTTTACTACCTACTTGACAGACAAATAAAAAAGTCAGCCTAAATAGATCCCACTGCTGAGAAAAGGCCTCACCTCAACTATGAGGAGTTACAAGCCATACTCCACCACGCGGGCTCAGTGCGGATTCGTGGAGGGGTGTCTGTAAGGCAAGTGACAAACCTTACTGTCAGATGTCATCAATCCGCCCTAGGGCCTCTGACTAGGCTTAACGACTAATACCAACAGATATTAGCCGGGACCAACTTCTTAACGTGCCTTCGAAAGCACTGATATACTTATTATGGACATCACTTAAATGGTCGGAATGGTCACCAATCCAATCACGACCGCGCCGTGGGTTGCTTAACTTTGGTATCACTACCAAAACGCTGCCGCCACTGCGCCACAAGCACCAAATAAGTATGTGATCATTGTTCCAATGGTTATTTTTTTAAAACTTTTTCTCCATAGGTGCTCAAGTCCGGCCCCAATGAGCCCAAGTACAAGTTCCCGGAGCCCAACCCGTTCGGCTCTGAAGAGGAAGAGGGCGAAGTCGCCTCAGTGGGATACCGCTACCGCAAGTGGAACCTCAACAATGGCGTTGTACGTATTCCTTCAACTTAATAAAAAATAAAATCATTTGTTTCAGGAGTTCCATATTCAATCATTACATTAAATCAAATCAATACATAACTCAAAACTTTAGTCAAATCATAATAATTTAATTAACATTCAATTTAAAATGAGAGTTATATACAGTGTGTCCAGGTTTGGACTAGCGATAATTTATGGACTTAATTCATCAAATGTTATCGACGAAAAACCCATAGGTTGGGTTCTAATTCCCTCTTGAAATTTAAAAAAAAATACTATTTCTATAATAATAATAAAAATCTTTATTTTTCTTCCACAATCAATTTAACAGAGTGAACCTAGTATAGATGCTTTAAAAGCATCTATACTAGGTTCACTGGTTTGATTGTGAGAGAACTTGGGCCTGAACTAGGCAATGAGCCTGTAATACAGGACTCCAGGACTCTCCTCACTTGAAGCTGGTCAGGAGTCATTATGTTTCAACAATACAATTAAATAGTGTGTATAACTGTGGAAAAGAGCAAGTGTATGAGCTTGTGAGTATGTATGCCTGTAGATGGTGGTGGGTGAGTGTGTGGGCGTGTGTGCCTGTGAGGGTAATTGTGCGTGAATGTGTATGAGCTTGAGAGTGTGGGTCCGTGTGGTTATGAATGTTTGTGTATGTGTGCGAGGGTGAGTGGGTTGTGTGTGAGTGTGCGTGTACGTATGAGGATGCGGGTGGGGTTTGTGTCATTAGTGTGCGTGTGAGTGTGTTGTGTTATGTGTGGGCAAGGAGGGATTACTTGACAGGTAGAATCATGTTTTCGGTCTTGCCATATGTTAGTCTTTGTAGGTATCCAGTTAGAGAAGATTTGCATGCGTATATTGTAAGCGAATAAAGGTTTAAGAGTTAATGAAGTTTATTGTACAGGAAGGGCCCCTTGTAGCGGAAAAAGCGGGAAGCAAAGTCAGTATTAAAAATGGAAGCAGGGGCTACTGTGCGAATTCGCCGCGAAGAAGAAGAAGAGGGATGGTAAACAAGTAAGCTGTGTTGTCTGAGGACAGTGTGTAGAATGAAAAGCTGGCGGACATTTAGAACTTCACAGCACTGGGTACAGATCGTCGGTTGGGAAGAGCATAGGTTTGAAAGTACAAACTTTTAGGACGGCTCTTTGGGCCCTCTCCAGACTAAGCAGGAATGTCTTACGGGCGTTGCACCAAGAGGTTATGCAGTATATAAGAATCGACTGACAGAGGGCTATATAGACGGATTTCACAAGGTTTGGGTCAGCCACCCGGCGAAGGCTACGAAAGACAAAGATAAGCTTTCGGATCCTGCCGGCTGTAACTTGAATGTGTTGTTGGAAAGTCAGTTTGGAGTCAATGGTTATGCCAAGATATTTAACTGTGTCAGCAGGCGATAGCCGTTGACAATCACAGGGTGCGGCGATTACGTTTGGGTGGGTGTGGGCTGTTAGCTGCAGATTATCCAAGGTCCCCGAGGGAATTTTATATATGGAAAAGGTCATGTAGTGTGTCTTTTTAGCATTAAGGGTTAGTAGATTTTCTTGGAGACACGAAGGAACCACGTCGAGTCCAAACTGGGCATGTTGAAATGTATCCTCCCACGAGTTGGAGGTGAAGACAAGGGCGGTATCATCGGCGAAACTAATTTTCTTGCAGTTTGGTATCTTAAGAGAACAAAGATCGTTAATAAAAACGAGGAAGAACGTTGGTCCAAGAATGCTACCCTGAGGGACACCATATTCCAGGTTTAGGTCCGTACTAAGATGTTCATCCACAACCACCGACTGAGATCGACGCGTAAAGTAGCTACGGAACAGCGACAGTTGATTACCTCCTATTTCCAACACTTCCAGCCTGTCTAGTAGTAGGGGGATAGAAACCGTATCAAACGCCTTGGCTAGGTCCAAGAAGATCAACACACATTTCTTACCGTCGTCCAAATTACCAAAAAATTTCTATGGATCTGGAGATCCTAAAAGTTATGAAAATGATTCATTTGAAAGGTAACGCTATCGCCTATCAAGTGAAAAAAAGTTATTTAACTGGACCAAAAGATATTTACTTATTTAACTGGACTACATTTCAAAATGCTATTACAAGGAACTGTCTGTTAGCCCTTAAGTTTTTTGTAGTTTGCTAAGACCTACTTGAACTACTACTCCCTTTGATGGGAAAACATTGCATATGTAATATTATGGCGATGATTGATTTTGACTCTATACTCTCTACAGGAGCTAGTGGCCCGTTGCGAGCACGACGCGGTGATGCAAGGTCCGCAAGGCGAGACGCAGTTCTTGTCGATCAAGGCGCTGAACGAGTGGGACTCGAAGCTCGCGAGCGGGGTGGAGTGGCGGCAGAAGCTCGACACGCAGCGAGGGGCCGTGCTCGCCAACGAGCTCAGGAACAACTCCTGCAAGCTGGCCAAGTGGACTGTGCAGGTAATGCATATTACAGGGCTATATTTCTCGAAACTATTAGTTTACTAGTATATTAGTGTGTAAAAATTACAATATTTCTGTTAATCAAAAACAGATACTAAACTAATTTTAATACCTTAATACTCGTAGTAGCAGACAAATAATTAGACTGGCTGGAATACACACACGTTATTACCTGGTGGATCTTACAAGCAAATTGTTTTTTTTTAAATTAAAGTTTACTTTAAAATAATGTTTGCATAAATAAATCCCACTGCTGGGCAAAAAGGCCTCACCTCAACTATTACTATTTAGTTAAATTTAACTGACATTCAATTCGTATTTCGTTCGTAAGTGTTAATAGTTACAAAGACTCGGCCACGGCGAATTTTTATTGTATCTTCTTTACTGTCGGAAGTGTTTGAATGTGATTGCATCATCATTACCAGCCGCAAGAAAACTGCTAAACATAGGCCAAAGTGACCTGCTTCTAGCGCGATCTTTTGACTTTTAAGGAATATATTTGCTAAAATGTCTAAATAGTTTGGGCTAATATTTTTACAAGCCTTCCGAGATTAACGTAACGCACACTTGTAAAAAATATCCTTCATAGACTCATATTCTTACTCTAATTAGTTTCGAGAATAGGGCCCTGAAGGTACGAACTAAGAGTTCCTTGAACCGCGTAAACAATGCATGGTCGATGTGCAAATCATAGCGAACTCGGAATGTGTTTCACGTAATCAGTGTTTAATCAGCGTACGTAAAACTAGCAAGCGTTTAACGGCTCGTCCAAATTGATCCTCATTCACCGCTTTGTTTAAGACAAGTAATCCATTCCCCAGGCGCTTCTAGCCGGCTCCGACCAGATCAAGTTCGGATACGTGTCACGAGCGCAAGTACGTGACAACTCGCGACACGTGATACTCGGCACGCAGCAGTTCAAGCCGCACGAGTTCGCCGCGCAGATCAACCTGTCCATGGACAACGCTTGGGGCATCCTGCGATGCATCATTGACATTTGCATGAAGCAGAAGGATGGTGAGCCATTAATACTATCATAATAACAGCCGCAGGACATCCACTGCTGCTAGTTTTCCGTCTTGAATTAACTCAGAAACAACTCAGAAATTTAGGAAGTAAGTGGTGTTACCTCAGCCCCCCGTGCCTCGGAAAGTACGTTAAGCCGTTAGTCCTGCGCCTGATCGCTCTCCGGCCATCGCGGATTGCCGTCTCACCGAACTTTCAGTGAAGGAACAGAGATAGTCCTACGCCTGATCGCTCTCCAGCCATGGCGGTTTGCCGACTCACCGAACTTTGAGTGAAGGAACAGAGAGAGCATGCACGATACATAGGTGCACATTTTTTTCCTTTACTATCATAGTCCAGTGAGAAGGTAAGGTATTCGACCGAATAGTGAAGGGTCGAGTTCGAGTCCCACCCGACGACGTAAAAGGACGAGTCACCGAGCGAGATTTGAACCCCAGACACATAGTACTCTCCGTCCTACGTCTTACGCACTCGTCCACAACGCTTATGCTTACCGGTGCGAAATTAGTGACCATATTCATCGTCGAACAATGCGAAAGAAAAACGCATAAAGCTCGAAAAGTTTTCCCCAACATAAAACTATCTAGATCGATTTTTTTACCCCCGATAACTTTCACACGGTTTTATTGTTGGAGTTCCCACATACACCAAATTTCAGCGAAATCGTTAGAGCCATTTCCGCGGTCACAAATAAATAAATATACAAGAATTGCTCGTTTAATGGTATAAGATAATAACCTACTTCTTTGATCTGACATATTGACCACTCTCGTTACAGGCAAATACCTGATCATGAAGGATCCCAATAAGCCCCTGATCCGTCTGTACGACATTCCGGACAACACGTTCGAGTCGGACGCGTCCGAGGAGAGCGGGGACGAGCCCGCCGACACGCCCTTCGCGCCCCTCTACGCCTACGGGAACGCCAAGAGGATTTAGACCTTACGCCCCGGTAACACGTATCAATATTTAACACCGGTACACCCCAGTCTGCCGACTGTGTTTTTGTGAACTGCGAGAACTAAGGATTTCAACCTTACACCGATATACTTAAGTATCGATTTTGAATCACAGTTTATTGTATCCCTAACCGATTCTCGCTTTCACCGTCGCCAATTAGTTCTAAGCCCCGGTGAGACGTGTCGATATTGTTTCTATATAATCTGGGTGTAATACTTTTTCTTGTTTATCAGGAATTTGTAATACGGAACGGTATTTAGCTAATAGTACGATAAGTTTCCATATTTGAAGGTAATCAATGTATTGCATATTTTTATTCAGCAGAATACAATTTTATCGTCACATTTCGTGTTTTATTGAATGAAATCAAATACAATACATTATTAGAATTATTTTCTTTATTCATGGTTTTATAGCGTTTTTTATTTTTAAGTATATAGGTTTATTTATACTGTATGTACATAGGAAGACAAGCTCACAGTACAATCACAACCTTATGTTATTTATCACATTGTTGCTTTGATATTTACTCTTGACATCATAATTATATTTAAGTATGAGTATGAATTACATTTGATCTGTCTAAAGCTTATACTTTGTACTTGACATACATTTCAGACATCCGATTAAAATTAGAGTGTATTTGAGGCAGTTAAAAATGCATAGTTTGTGAACACATTTTCTTACACTTATCTACTATATGGCAATATTTTACAGTTCAGTTAGTTTTCGAAATTATATGTATCATCATAGGTAGTAATTATCTATCCCATATTCAACGCTATATGTATTTACATATCATATGAAATATCAACAATTCAGTGTCTCTCTCTGTTTAAACTCCGTTGAATTAATATCATCTCTAAAGCTCTGCAACGCCGCTCCTTCCGCGTCTACTACATTGTCCTGTACCTCTTCCAAAGTTTTGTTACCCGTTTCAGGCACACAGTAATATATAAATACGACCCCCAAATAGCCTATGCAGGCGAAAGACCAGAAAACCGTGTAGTTGCCAAAAATCTCCTTGCAACTCTGATAGAATTTAGTTACGAGGAAACTTAGAACGCACGCGAACTGAGTCGCAGTACTCGACGCCACGGCTTTAACGTTCACAGGGAACAACTCTGCCTGGATGACATAAGGCAAGTTCCCCACTCCCATTGCGTATAGAATATTGAACCCTATCAAGCCTACTAAAGGCAGCATTGAGATCGAGTTTAGCGTGTCCTGGCTGACTTGGAGCTTGTCTTGTAAGTAGAAGTACACGCCGACGGTTGTCATGGCGACGGAGACCCCGAAGCATGAGATGAGAAGGAGGATCCGCCGTCGACACCATCTTGTGAGGAACGTCGCACCAATGCCTAAAATATTATTGCTGTTTTATTAACTCTGTAACAACAGGCGCTTGGGAAAAGTGCAGGCCCAGGTTTTATTGTAGACCATTCGTATTATTTTTACTATTCTACTGAGATTGGTTAAACGGTGCCAGTGATAACAAATAGAAATTATCGTAGACGGTGCGTATCGTGTTCTGTTCAGCGGTATCTCATCAACCAATCGGAATAGTAGACAGACACACAGCAGCTGCAGGCCTACTGTAATACATTTGCTTTCATATTGCAATAGTTATAGGCTTCAGGAAATCGGAAAGCAATAATACCCTTTAAACTAACGTCATAATAGCTTTCAAAGTGGTGAACAAATTTCAAATTATTTATCATTGTTTTGGAATTGTTATGGTAATCCAATCAAGGTAAGCAGCAGGCTGTGATAGAAGATTTGAACATGTTACTAACTGCATTGTGATTCTAATCATGAATTTCTATTCATAAAGTTTTATCAGCAATATTATCTATACCACCTGCAAATAGCTGGACGATTCCGTACACGATGCTGGCTCTTGGGCCCGACACCGAACTGCTCTGTCTGAATATCACCTCCAAGTACGACTGGATCAGCAAGATACCAGTCATGTACTGTAGAAACTTGAGACCTGGAAACATCATATAACAATCAATTTATTCTTTTAATTCAATTGTCTTTCGTCGTAGTTCTGAACAGGTTATCTACTGATGGATTGTTTTATATAAAGTTTGTCCGGGTTTTGACTGGCGATAATTTATAAGCCTTTAGATCATCAAATGTTATCGACAAAAAACCTCCATGTTTGGTTCTAACTCCCCCCCTCTTGAAATGGCAGCCATTTTTTTTTTCTATGGATCTGGAAGTCAGAATAGTTATGAGAATAATTCATTTGGAAGGTAACGCTATCGCCTATCAAGTCAAATAAAGATCAAAACAAAATTTATTTATTAACTGTCATAGAGAGAAAAAAAAAGTTTTTTTGGCAATTTTTTTTTCAGTAGGATTATGTCTCTAAAATTTGACAAATAAAATGCCCTTAAATTATCCCTAATTAACCCGGACACTGAATAATATGTCAATTTACCTTGAAAGTACCTACTCTGAACTTGGTTATAGATGTTAAAGCAGGCCCTATGTACTTTTATACTATTAGGTATTCTGTACCATATATAAAGGTACAATAAATGCAACATCTGTGTTATATAAAATACTATACAGAAGCTTAGGTGAATTGTAATATGTTATCGTAATTTACGTGTTCAGCACATCAACTATATAATTTTATTACAACAAAATAAGATACCGTGATTATCTTAAATTGATGTCGTCCTTACAAAGGCTTTAATTTCCTTTACCTACGGTATACTAATTTCTTTATTCGCCCAACCACAGTATCATTGTAACAAACAATATATTTTGTTTGTCGCACATCTCACTATCTATGCATATTTATTGGAGCTTATGTATTGTCTGTCCGTCGTATGTATTGTTACCTTGTCAATTATAAACTCAAACAAAGCAAGGTTAATATTTATTATCTACTTTACCTAAGTAAAAATATCGTACAAATCGGTAACTTACTGTGCATACTTTCCTTCTTATTAATTTACCCCCTTTACTAATAATGATATTGACATTCCTATAACACTTGATTATATTATATGAGAGGGCTAATTTGAAATGTTTGTCTTCACTGTGTCATGTCACTTATCTGACATCAATTCCTAACTAGCTGTCTCATATTTATTGCAATAGATGCAAACTACGATAATCGCTTATATATACCCATATTATATTATCGGGTGTCGCCTTTATCGAAAACGAGTTTCTAAATGCAGCATTGTTCAAGATAAAAATAAGGACATGTTCTTACCTCCGACAATGTATATTGCTTTCCTGTATTTGACATTGGTAAATAGCTCTTTCGCCGTTGTTTTGTTTTCCATACTTTCATTTACGTGTATTCGTATGACGCTTAGTTGATCATCAATCCACTGGAAGTAAGAAAATATACCTATGGAGTGTAGATATTCTTGTTTTGTATTTAAACAATGATTAATGATAATATCCTCCGAGCCGAATTTCGGCTACGGCGGCCAAACTATAATATAATCACGGTTAGTGATTAGCCATCACGGGAGTAGTGCACAAGTCTGTTCTAATGCACAGATGCACTCTCTGTTATGTCATTTATTTAAATTGTTGCACACAGTTTATTGTACTAATGGCGGACTTAATGCTAAAAGCATTCTTTAACAGTCAACCACCATAGGTCCAAACAGAGAAATACAGGCGGTGCAAGATATCGTAAATTAGGAAAAAGATGGTATTGAGAAAGCCAATGTAAAATGAAAAAAGAAACAGACATACACACTACATACTGTCATTTTCAAAGTTCGTTGATACATGCAATCCGACATGACTGGAGGATAAGTTTTCAGACGCAGGACCAATGCCTTAACGTGCTTTCCGCTGTGACTGAGTTATTTCAAAACCGAAAAACCCAGTAACAAATTCTAGCACGACCCGAGAATCCCGGGATTCAAACCTCCCGAAGGAACTCTTGGATAGATGCCAGTGCTTGCCACTATCAAGATCAACGAGGCTATGTATTTTTAAAGTGTAGTATAGTAGCTACAAATATTTGATAAACCGCCTTAACATCTTCCAAATTGCCTAAGATTGCTAGACACGTACACAGTCGAATCTGAAGTCCATCGGTTTTGTTTCTTCACTTTTCTACTTACTTTTTCATCCTCACTCCCGTTTAGGAGCTTAAATTCTTTTCTCGCTGCTGCGATCCTGCCATCCTTCAAGTGATAGTATGGTGACTCAGGCAACCACAAGCAACACAAAGCATACACGATGGGAATCGTGACTATTATCAAATTTAGAACTGTGTACGACACAAAGGGCCCAATTCCGTATATCAACAAACTACCCAAGTTGTTCATAACTTGAACCAGCATCCCTAAAGCGCCTCGTATATCTTTATCTGCAATTTCCGTAATGTATATCATTGTTACCTGAAATATAAAGAAAGTGTTATTAGTATTTTAATCATGCGTACGCTTTTGATGCACAACTAAGTAATACAATTTGTTAAAGAGATAACATTGAAGGAGCAATTACTCATTATCAGATGTGATAACAGTCAGATCAGTAGCAGACGAATAGATATGAATAATTCTTAAGCAACATGTTTATTTATCGTGTCTCAAATGATGTAACCAGTTAGTGTTGTCTACTATTTTTCTCTTCCCTACCATACAATGTTGTCAACCTAACGAAAACCGGGTGGGGAAGGATGTCGTATTGTAACATAGTATAAATAAGTGAGGAATATGCACTGAGGTAATGTGTATGTGAAATATTTGTCCCAGATAGCCACAGAAAAGCCATAAAGGTCATTAGTTTTTGCATGTTGACAAGATGTTATCTATAAGGGACACTTATACACGTCCCAAGTCCCAACATATTTATAAGCGCTCCACTACTTCGGGATGGGCTACTGCTGAGAGCCTCTTCATAAGAAATAGTTTATACAGAAATTGTGCTGGTGGCAGCTGATCCACTCATGTAATTATCGCTCGTTCAAGGAATCGTCTACTTTAATATAACCTTTTGTTATAATAAAGTATCAAGGTAGCTTTATAATTGATTTTATAGGTGATTCTACCATGATAATAATGTTCGGTAATATATGGGTAATATGTTCATTTTCGCATGAAAAAGTGGCCAAATTCTCGAATGAATTGAATTGCTTGAAGCCCCTATTAGTAAGGATACCTACATAAATAGAAAAGAAGTGAGTAATAATTAATTGGGTGTCTCATACCATAGAAAGGTGAGTACTCACCACTGCCACAGATCCAGTTGTTAGACCGATCATAAATCGTGCTATGCACATTAATATAGGCGATGTGGTGAATAATATTATGCACTGAAATAAAAACGAATAGGTTGTTATTGAACTGAACCTGAACCGCCTAGGTTTCAAGTAACTAACTAGGTCTATTTATTTAGTTAGAGGCTAGTTGCGGCATTAACGAAATAAGCATTAACGAAGCGCTAGTAGGGCCCAAAAGATAAGGAGACATGTTCTGCCCCATATGGGCCATAATTGATTGATATTTAGACGTTCATAAGTGGCATTTTGTGTCCTAAATTGAATAAAGAATTTTTGACTTTTGACTTTGACTTTGAAGGAAATTGAGTATTAATTCGCATAATAGGTATGTAGCTCGTAAACAGCCTAAAATGGTTTTCATGGGGTAAGTATACCTAGCAAGTTAAGGCCCACTTTATTATAACCTTTAGCACGTCCGGATTAGCTATTCCGGACTTTTTCAAGGCCTTTTATCTGAGTTGTAAGTTCACTTGAACAAGTCTGGATCAGCTTATCCGGAAGTTCAGATAATAGGCCGTGAACAAATCCAGATTAGCTAATCCAGACGTCGCAATTGCGCAAAGGGGCCTAAGACTTTCATCTGCCCATCTGGGCATTGTTGATAGAAAATAAAACGTACCGCACCTAAGAGTCCAGGTACAGAAGACAAGAGGAAGGTCCTACGGCGGCCCACGCGTTCGCTCAGTTCCTGGCCTAAGTAGCACCCGGGCAGGGCTCCCGCAGACAGGAGGGAGACGACCCATGATGTTTGTTCCTAAAATAAATGTAAATCTCAATAGCAATAGTGATCAAAACCAGTATCTTTCTTAGAATATGATACAGACTGCTCTCACGCCAAATACTTTAAATATAAATTATTACGCATAGTCAATACTTTTACTTACTAGAGTTATATGAATATACTTACATCCGATATTTCTAGGGCTGTCTCTCCACTTTTGAACTTTGGAATTGCCGGGGACGGCCAAGATAGTGTAGCGCCCGTAAACATGAAAGTTATTGACGCTAAAAAAATCAAATATTCCCGCCATTTAAAACATTTTAGTTTAGTTAGTGATTAAAAAAAACAAAGGCTATTTGATATTTTTCTTACCACATAATCCTGCCAAATATTGGATTTTTCGGCTATTCCTTCCCGCCATTTTTACAGGCACTAAATACGTATATTGCAATAATTATATTCTATTTCAAAACAACTGAAACTGGCACGAACACCCGAGCGTTCAGTTCGGAACTTGTCCGATAATGAATGAATGACATGTATGTTACCGTAGTATAATCACCCCACAAAATTCGTCATCGTGTCTGCTGGTTTGTACTAGGCATGGAAATGATTGCTACTTTTAATTCATTTTCATTTCATGAAATGATGATTTTTTTTCATATGAAATCACATGTGAAATTTCATTGGCAATGATTTTTTTTCGCAGTGTCATAATATAACACTTTTTGCTATTTGCTACTTATAATGAAATATGAATTATTGTGAACGGTTGCTAATTTGCTACTAATATGAAATCTCATATTTAGGTTGTCATGAAAAATCATGGCAAACGAATCTAAACTTTATGTTCATAAGTTTTAAGTTCTTAAAATGCCCACCCAGTATCGATCGTCACCTATGATCGCATAACAAGTGTGTTTGTCTTTTTCTAACACGCACCTAGGGCAAATCATTCCTACTCGGTCATTCGCGCCTCGCTCTGCTACAAGCAGTCATCAATGAATGAAATGAAATGAGCATGATCTATGATTTCGCAGAGTGCGATTTGTAGCAGTCTATATGAAAAAAAATAGCAGGTGTGAACAATGAAATTCATTTCATATGATTTTTCATCTGCTATTCATGAAATCTTCCATGCCTAGTTTGTACTGTCATGTTAAGCATAACTATCTCATCTGTGTGCTGGCTTCACTGTTTATCATATATGCTATCTCATCTGTGCTGTTTATTACTCTACATTTTTTTAGACTAGAACGAACGAAACGAGCAAACGAACTATTTAAAGGCCGCGGCGCGAAATTTAAAAGGTGCGTTGACTGCCGCGTTGGTCTAGTAGTTAGTCATCACCTCAGCATGCTGACTTCTGTTCATGAGGACCAGGGTTAAGCACTTTTTACACCATCCTATGTGCAGCTTCCTAACTAGGATCCTACTTAAGCACTTATTTCACTATCCTATTTGTAGCTTCCTAACAGCTTCCTAACTAGGATCCTACTTAAGCACTTATTTCACTACCCTATTTGTATCTACCTAACTAGGATCAGACTTAAGCACTTATTATACTATTCTATTTGTAGCTACCTAACTAGGATCATACTTAAGCACTTATTTCACTATCCTATTTGTAGCTACCTAACTAGGATCATACTTAAGCACTTATTTCACTAT
This sequence comes from Pyrausta nigrata, assembly GCA_949316185.1. Taxonomy (NCBI): domain Eukaryota; kingdom Metazoa; phylum Arthropoda; class Insecta; order Lepidoptera; family Crambidae; genus Pyrausta; species Pyrausta nigrata. The sequence goes on from OX438943.1 coordinate 6,742,872, forward strand.
TCTATTTGTAGCTACCTAACTAGGATCCTACTTAAGCACTTATTTCACTATCCTATTTGTAGCTACCTAACTAGGATCATACTTAAGCACTTATTTCACTATCCTATTTGTAGCCACCTAACTAGGACCATACTTAAGCACTTATTCACTATCCTATTTGTAGTTACCTAACTAGGATCATACTTAAGCACTTATTTCACTATCCTATTTGTAGCTACCTAACTAGGATCATACTTAAGCACTTATTTCTATACTATTTGTAGCTACCTAACTAGGATCATACTTAAGCACTTATTTCACTATCCTATTTGTAGCTACTTAACTAGGATCATACTTAAGCACTTATTTCACTATACTATTCGTAGCTACATAACTAGAATCATACTTAAGCACTTATTTCACTATCCTATTTGTAGCTACTTAACTAGGATCATACTTAAGCACTTATTTCACTATCCTATTTGTAGCTACCTAACTAGGATCATACTTAAGCACTTATTTCACTATCCTATTTGTAGCTACCTAACTAGGATCATACTTAAGCACTTATTTCACTATACTATTCGTAGCTACATAACTAGAATCATACTTAAGCACTTATTTCACTATCCTATTTGTAGCTACCTAACTAGGATCCGACTTAAGCACTTATTCCACTATCCTATTTGTAGGTACCTAACTAGGATCCTACTTAAGCACTTATTTCACTATCCTATTTATAGCTACCTAACTGGGATTATACTTAAGCACTTATTTCACTATCCTATTTGTAGCTACCTAACTAGGATCCTACTCTGATAACGCATTGTCCGTATTTTCGCGTCTAGCTGTCGCGCTCGCACGCGCTGACATGCTGTTCTGGCATTAGTGACAGGGAGACGGCTACAGCCGCAACTATGGATATCGGCTTACATAGTAGGGCCCCAATCACCTTCCTAGTTAGATAGATTAAAGGTGCTAAAATTCAAAAACCTTTTCGAAATTTGGCTATGCTTAATAAGTTAAAAGTACTTCAATATTTTTTTACGCTATAATTTCAGAGATATTTGAAAAAACACTGAAAGGTACTATGAAACTGGCATTATAAGGGTACATGCCTTTGCCTGGTTGTCTGGCGTTATGTAAAAAAAAACATACATTTAAGCAAGCTGTCATTATGACGGGTGTATGTGTATAGCTATGTACCATTGCCTTTCTCAGTGGATAAATACTACTACTACTACTGTAGCGTTGTTCTATAGAAGTATCAGTTCGATAGGAAGTCCATCTAGTTATCGATAGTTTCAGTGCAGTAATTTTAGGATTGCTAAAAATAAATGCATTATCTGATTTGGTGACAAAATCGTAAAAGTTCCTTTAATTATTTTAATAATGTTTTTCGTTATGATGGCATGGCTTTCGAATCCATAAAATTAAGTAAGGAAAATTGTAACGTGACCTTTTGTTAATAAGATTGTGTTTGTATAAATTACTTATTTCTTTACTTAAACACTAGCGGTCCCCCGCGACTTCGTTCGCTTAAATTTAGGATTTCCTGTGGGCATTGTTAGGAGCGGAGTATTTTTTAAAACTGTGATGTCTTTTAAGATAAGAATCAAAACGCGTGTGAATAATATGAACATATTAATTATAACGGTCCCCCGCGACTTCGTCCGTGCTTTTTGATTTAACTGCTTACCCGTTGATTTCTAGGTAGGTATTATGCATTTTATAGCTCATACAAAGCGTTCCCCGAGAAATAAGCTATCTAACACAAAATATTTTTTTCAAATCGGCTCAGCAGTTCCTGTGATTAGCATGTTTAGACAAAAAAAAAATTTCTCCGTTTTTCCAGTTATAATGTGAGATATGGTGCACCGACCCTAACCTATTTATAATATTAGTATAGAAAAAATAGCTGTCCCCGAGGACTTCATGCGCACCTATTGATTTTACTCCATTCCTGAAATACATAACGTGATTTATTTGTTTCTTACGTTTACGCGAATTGTTAAACTCATTAAAACACAATTTTACGGATTACTTCGCGATTTATTTACATTTTATTTTAAACCTGACGTTTCGAACACTTTACAGCGATCGTGGTCACAGGGAGACTAAGGTATTATTTGTCATTACAAAGTTTTGAAAAAATTTTAACTACCGTCACTCAATAATATTAATTTACGTTCCTATTTACGCAGAAAGAGCTAACCGTGTCTTGAGATCTTGCAGTGCTAGGTGTTGCTTTGGTTTTTGCTAGAATAGGATCCCATGCCGGTGGAACTTTCCAACCATCTTCTCTATTGAAATTTGGATGTTTTCTAATTTCAATGGCTTCACGTAGCATTCGAGGAATAAAACGCCGTTCTTTTGCAAGTATTTTAGATTGGTCAAAACGAATGAAGTGGTTGGGTTTGTCTAAGGCATGTTCACACACTGCAGATTTCGTGTTCCGTCTATGTTTTACGTCAGCTATGTGTTCTTTTATCCGCACGCCTATACTTCGCTTTGTTTGCCCGATGTAGGAGAGGCCACAGTCACACTCCAGCTTGTACACCCCTGCATCTTGAAGAGGTATGTTGCACTTGACAGGTGGTAGGAATTGGTTAATCTTCTTTTGCGGCTTGAAGTAAGTTTTGATTGAAGCACGCTTCACGATATTCCCAATCTTGTCAGTGACTCCCTTCATGTATGGTAGTACTGCAGGTTGGCGTTCAACTTTCGTAGGCTTGGCACGGGATCTGCAACGACGTGGTACTGGAAGCTGGTTGTCCCGAAGTACCTTCCTTACATGCTGAAGCTCAGCAGCCAGGTGTCGGTTATAACGTGATTTTTTTAAATTACCTATCTTATAGCCTTGCTAGATACGTTGTACCTTACACAAAGGTTTTTTTCAAAATCGGACCATGAATAGGTAATTCTGATCTAGGATAAGTGCATTCAAACAATCAATTAGACAAAAGTCAAGAAGGAATCAGCAATATTAAAGTTCTATCCTGGTCACCACCGCCTTACCACGATGGCCAAAGAAAGAGCATTGCGTCTTGTCGTATTGTGTGTGCAAGCGACAATAGGTGAGTGTAGTTAAGGCAGGCGGCAGAGACCTCTTTGCTTGAACTGCAATTCAACAAATCGTACGTTCTAGTAATTACCTACTTACTTATTAAGTTATTGGGAAAAACTCAAGCTGACCCGCGAGTTAAATACGTATATCGCCATCTATATCTACATTATAATATTTTGTTGCGTCTTTTAATTTCTATTCGACTACATTATCCTGCACCCATTACAATTTTTCGGCATGACTTAAAGGTATGACTGGGGGAGAATACTTGAAGCATTGAGTCTACCTTTTGTACATTGTCAGGCATCTCTCACTCAATGTACTTGCGCGCGTTAATAGCCTACTATCGAGCGCACTGACGGCGGTGCGTAAATCAGTAGGTTGCCAACAACCGACGGGCGCGCGCGTACGCACTGTTGAATTATTTGTGTTACGGTCGATTCGTTTCTATGCAAACTAATTAAGTAATATGATTTATACATCTGGTAATTACTCTACAAATGCAACCAGAAGCATAACATGTCCTGAATTAGTCTCAGATTTAAAAAAAACTCTGAACTTATCAGAGTCTCGAATGTATGAACTTTTTAAATCTTTTAATAAGTCATCATAATTTTACGGCAGACTGAAAGTTCCCACAGATGCTTTTTATAACTATATATGAATACATTTTTGAAAATAATTTAGCACAGAACAACATCTTAGATCTTGTTTTCCCCATTACTACTTATTAAAACTGTTTGTACGAATCCGATTTGTTTTTCGGGATAACCGAAAATTTTGCACAGGTAAACATTTTTTAAAACATTATATCATTATAAAACATTTCAAACCAAGCTACAAATAAAATAGGACTTGTATCGAAAGAGGCAACCCTAACATTATTAGTTTTACTCCAAAGTCGCGTAGCTACAGAGGAATAATAACGTAATGTTCGAAACTTAAGGCACATTTTCGGGCGCAGCGGTCTGCGACAAAAAATTGTAGGCTATTTAAGAGTAGGTATGGTATGGACGATTTTCCTTTGAGTGATTTATCTGTTACGTTGTAACTATTAGTATAATCTGTAACACTGTTCTAAGTGCAATAAAGTTTTTAAATAAGAAATAAATCTATTGACGATATAGCAAAAGGTCAACTTTGCTGCCGTCCTAACTTCGATACAATATTATATTACTCGTGATAATTTTTTAATGGTATGTCCGATTTGAATAATTCAAAAAGTAATTTACAGGTACTGATATAGCCTGGAATATGACGTGATTTATTTGGATAAGGATTAATACCGACATACTGAAACTTTGGCTTTCTTTTTGCCACCGCAAAAATTTCATATTTTTACCCAAAAAAGGAGTTATTGTGACTTAACTGTTATAGTTAGACATATGTTATCGTGGACTTTATTGTAGATAATGATGTCCTCTACAAAACTGTAGAACATTACTTGGCTCTATTGTCAATAGTTTTCGCAGCGTTCGCAATTTAATGATTTTCCTTTTACACCTTTGGTTACATAATCGAAATTTTCATACGGAACCCAAACTTTTTTGATAATGTAATATAGCCTATGTTCATCGCAGATAATGCAGGATTCTAATGATGAAAGAATTTTTCAAATCGGTTCTGTAGTTTCGGAGCCTATTCGTTGCAAATAAACAAACAAACAAATCTTTCCTCTTTATAATATTAGTATAGATGTGTATTGTGAAATACGTGCTTACTATCGAAATCAATATCTTACTCCTACCAAACACAACCCTATAGACGTCAGTTTTTTTTTTCAATTTTTAAAATATGGCAAAGGCGTGAAGTCCGCTCTTGTACTTACGCTCTTTTGGAATGGAGAGTTTTAAATAATTTATTTCAAGGGGAAATAATCAAAAGAAATGAAAAAGAAAAAATACTTGTGTCCTCTTTTTTTATGTACTTTGTGGAAAAAAATGCATGTAAAATTTTTGAATGTTGTCAATTATTATCTAAAGAATCCAGACGAAAACCACTGCGCTACCTTCAGTAACAGAGTAGTTTTTTTTTTGGCGGGATCTCTCAAGGCGGGAGGGTTAATAAATTTTTCTTGTGATAATTAATAACATTTTGCTGAGTTATCTTTAAGTAAATCTTTATTGGACGTGCAAGATGAGTACCGACAGTGGCGGTCAAAGTAGTAAATCGTTCAAAAAGAAGCGAAAGGCTGGACCTATTGTAGAGTCATCCGATGAGGAAGAAGAAAATGTACTTACGCCATACTACAAACAGGATCACATAAGGACCTACCCAATAAACTCTCCTGGTAATGTCTTTCCTGTTTACATTGAAAGCACTAGCGAAAACGTTAAATTTGGCAATAAGGACCCTATATACCTCAACAATGTTTTCAGCCAATACAATAAAGGTGTAAAAGAAATTAAGAGGGTTAATGCTTTGCGATATGCTATTATATTTGACAATGCAAAAAATGTGAATTCACTTTTGGCAAACACAGATTTTCTATCATCACATGAAATAAAGGCTTTTATCCCAGCATCAACGACAGAATCGACTGGAGTGATCAAATTCATTCCAACCAATTTGAGTTGCAAGCATTTATATGACAAATTGATTAGTTCACAGGAGATTCTCTCAGTTCGAAGATTCTCAAAGAAGACCCCAGAAGGAATTATTCCACTGCAGACGGTGTCCATCACTTTCTCAGGTAACATGCTCCCTGCGAATGTAAATTATGGTTTGTGTATTTTGCCTGTGGAAGAGTACATTAGACCAGTTATTCAATGTTACAAGTGTTTGGCCACACCACTAAATACTGTAAAAGAAATGTTGTGTGTTCGATTTGTTCCCAATCGCACCATTACAAAGAGTGCCCAAATGTTGAAAAACCTTTCTGTATTAACTGCAAGGGAGAGCACATTGCCGTATCCAAATCGTGTCCGGTAAAACAACAAAAATTTATGAAAATAAAGCAAGAATTACTAAAAGACAAACACTAGGATCATATTTCCCGGCACTTAACAAATCTTTTGCGAAAGCAGGCACTCTCCATTGACAACGCAAAGATGTTTTAATTGACGTCATTAATAACGAAAAAGTATTGAAGAATTGATAGAGGTCCTCTACGAATTCTTCAGCATAATGTCCAGAGCCTAAAACCAAGGCTAGCACTGTTAAGTCAATTACTAATTCTACAAGACATTGTATATTTTATTTTTGTATTATATTGTATATCTATATATATAAAAGAAAGTCGTGTTAGTTACTTCACTTATAACTCAAGAACGGCTGAACCGATTTAGCTGAAAATTGGCAGGGAGGTAGTTTAGAGCCAGGAGAAGGACATAGGATACTTTTTATCCCGTTCGACATCATTCCCGTGTGACTTGACATGTAACGTCAGTCACTATAAAACGTGGTATAACAAAAAAGAATCAGACTTGGAATAACAAAATTGACGTATAATGACAGCTATGTAATGACGTATGGATGACTATTTGATATTTGTAAGAAATCAATAATATAACTATTTCTATTAAATAAATAATTAACATTATTGCCCAATTGCCCATTCGTATAAACAGTGAAGTGAACTATAAAACTCGGTATGGTTAAAAATTTAAGTTTTTAGGTGAAGTGAAGTTTAATTAATAATGCCGCGACCAAGACGATCGAATCTTTCCCGACAAAGCCGTGATGCAAGAAGAATACGAAATACTGCAAATGAAAGGACTGAAGAAGAACAAGAAATTGCACGTGAACAGCGCCGCGATAGTATGGCTCGACTTCGTGCTTCTCAATCACGAGAGCAAAGTGAAGCAGCCCGTGAAACAGCTCGGTTGGCAATGCAGAATCGTCGAGCGAACAACAGAGGTCAACAAATAGATAATTTGCGACGCAGAACAAGATATTTATCAAGTGCTGATTTGAATCGAGCAGCGTTTCAATACGATTGCAGCAATGATTACAGCTTGCATCCTAGCGTTTGCATTGGGCAAATGGACGTAGTTTGCGAGTATTGTGGTGCATTAAAGTTTTCCGGAGAAACGCCTGGATTATGCTGCCTTAATGGTAAAGTGAAATTGCCATTGTTGACTCCGCCACCTGAGCCATTGTATTCATTGCTTTGTGGCGAAACACAAGAATCACGCCACTTTCTTGCAAATACTCAAAAATACAATGGTTGTTTCCAGATGACGTCATTTGGGGCAGATATTATCGAAGAACGGGGATTTAATCCGACATTTAAGGTATTTATTTTTGTACTTATATAGAATGTAGTTAAAGAATAACTTACTTTATCTATTGGTACCTATGTAGTATATTTGCTAATTCTGAACTCTACTCTCCCACCGAAAAAAGTGTTTATAACCCAGTTAATACTGTCTGGTTTTTATTTTGTAGATACAAGGACAGATTCATCATCGAATTGGATCATTACTACCTTTCGAAGATACACAGAATAAATTTTTACAAATATATTTCATGGGCAACATGGAAGAACAACTTGATCGACGCCTAGAGATCAATGCAGGAATGAAGCGAGCAATTCTTCAAGACTTGCAGTGTCTGCTTCATGAACATCATGCGTTGGTCAGGTTGTTTAAGAGTGCTTTAGAGCGCATGCCAAGTGATGACTATAAAGTTGTTATCAAAGCAGATAAACGACCATCTGGAACACACGAAAGGACATTTAATGCTCCAACAGTAGACGAAGTTGCCATCCTGATTGTTGGTGAACAATTGGAAAAACGCGATATTGTGCTTACACGTCGCGATACTGGGCAACTGCAACAAATATCTGAAACTCATCGATCATATGACACATTGCAATACCCGCTGATGTTTTGGCAAGGAGAAGATGGATATTATTTTAATATTAAAATGAAAAATCCATTGAATGGTGAGTATCAGTATCATAATTTATTTCATTTATTTGTGAAAGACACTGATTTAAAATAATGCTTATTAAAAAAATGGTTAATGTCTGTATTGTTTGCCTTTAAAATTTGCCTTTGAAATGGTTAATTATCAAATTTTTAATTTCAGGTGAAGAAACTACAAAGAAAGTTAGCTCAATGAATTATTACGCATATCGTTTGATGATTCGTCAAAATGCTGACAACTATTTGCTGCGGTTTCGTCGATTGTTTCAGCAGTATTGCGTTGACATGTATGTAAAAATAGAAACGGAACGTTTAACATTCATTAGGTTGAACCAAGCCAAACTGCGTTCTGAGGAGTACATCCATTTACGTGATGCAGTTAATACTGAAGGAAATGCAGCTAATATTGGTCGATTAACTATTCTGCCGGCGACATACATTGGTAGTCCACGTCATATGCATGAATATGCACAAGATGCAATGACATATGTTCGTCATTACGGTCGGCCCGATCTCTTTATTACTTTTACCTGTAATCCAAAATGGATAGAAATTACTCAATTGCTGCTTCCCGGACAAACATCAAGTGATAGACACGACATCACAGCACGTATATTCAGGCAAAAAATTCGGTCCCTGATGAACTTTATTGTTAAACAACGCGTCTTTGGAGATACTCGATGCTGGATGTATTCAATCGAATGGCAAAAGCGAGGCCTGCCGCACGCACACATTCTTATTTGGTTAGTGGAAAGAATTCAGCCTGACCAAATAGATGATATCATATGTGCTGAGATTCCTGATTATGAAGTCGATCCAGACCTACATGATGTTGTTACTACTAATATGATTCATGGACCGTGTGGTGCCATCAATCCCCAATCACCTTGCATGGTCGATGGAAAGTGCTCTAAACGATATCCACGGAAATTAACGGCGGAGACTGTCACTGGCAATGATGGTTATCCGCTGTATCGGCGTCGATCACCAGATGACAACGGTCGAACTGTCACAACGAAAGTGAAAAGAATGGATTTCGTTGTCGACAACAGTTGGATTGTTCCATATTCGCCACTTATTTCTAAATCGTTCAAGACACATTGCAACGTTGAATACTGCAATTCAGTTAAGTCCATAAAATATATTTGCAAATATGTCACGAAAGGCAGTGATATGGCGGTTTTTGGATTGCAATCCTCGAATACCAACGATGAAATTTCACGCTATCAAGTTGGTCGTTATGTGAACTGTAATGAAGCGATTTGGCGTATATTCGCATTTCCCATTCACGAACGTCATCCTACTGTTACGCATTTGGCGGTGCATCTGGAGAATGGTCAACGAGTATATTTCACGGCTTCGAATGCTACGCAACGTGCTGAAACACCTCCAGCAACTACATTGACCAGTTTTTTTGCAATCTGCCAAAGCGATCAGTTTGCACGAACTTTGCTTTACTCGGAGATGCCACGTTATTATACTTGGAATGCTTCATCGAAGAATTTTCAAAGACGGAAGCAAGGCGATGCGGTTCCTGGGTATCCAGATGTGCGTTCTACTGATGCTCTTGGTCGTATGTATACAGTTCATCCAAAGAATAATGAATGTTTCTATTTGCGGTTGTTGCTGGTAAATGTGCGTGGGCCAACGTCATTTGAGTCACTACGAACTGTTAATGGTGTAATATTCCCAACATATCGTGCTGCATGTGAAGAATTGAAGTTATTAGAAAACGATAGTCATTGGGATACGACAATCGCTGAAGCCATTATCTGTGCATCTCCAAGTCAGATACGCACATTATTCGCTATCATAATTTCGACATGTTTTCCATCAAACCCATGTAACCTGTGGCACAAATACAAGGATAATATGTCAGAAGATATTTTACATCAAATTCGTGTCAGTTCCAGAAATCACGATATTGAGATGAATGAGGAGATACATAATCGTGCTTTACTCTTGATCGAAGATATGTGTTACCTCATGTGCGGTAATTTATTAATCAGGTTAGGAATGCCAGCACCATATCGTGAAATGAATGACGCATTTAATCGAGAATTGGAACGGGAACGTGAATATGATCACCAGGAATTAGATTTAGTAGTTCAAACGAATGTACCCCTGTTGAATTACCAACAAAAGAAAGTTTATGATACTTTAATGAAGGCAATCGATGATGAAAATGGTGGTTTATATTTCCTAGATGCCCCTGGTGGAACTGGCAAGACATTCCTCATGTCATTAGTTTTAGCAACTGTTCGGGCGAGATCTAACATAGCGGTTGCAGTTGCTTCTTCTGGAATAGCAGCCACATTGTTAGAAGGATGCCGTACGGCTCATTCAGCATTCAAATTACCGTTAAATCTTCAAACTATTGAAGAACCAACGTGTAATATTGCAAAACACTCAGCAATGGCCAAAGTTTTAGCGGTATCGAAAATCATCATCTGGGACGAATGCACAATGGCGCATAAACGTGCATTAGAAGCACTTAACCGAACATTAAAAGATTTACGCAATGACTCGAGATGTTTTGGAGGAGCAATGATTTTACTTTCTGGTGATTTCCGCCAAATACTGCCAGTAATTCCAAGATCTACGGCTGCCGACGAAATAAACGCTTGCCTCAAATCGTCAAATCTATGGCGCCATGTGAAGAAACTGCAACTGACAACAAACATGAGAGTTGCATTGCTTAATGATACATCTGCTGAAGATTTCTCGGAGCAATTGCTGACTATCGGTAATGGTCAAGTACCTGTCGATGAATCGAGCGGATTAATATCATTTCCAAATAATTTCTGTAATTTTGTCTCATCAAAAGACGAACTTATCAACAATGTATTTCCAGAAATTATTTCTAACTACAAAAATTATGAATGGATGAGTGAGCGAGCAATTTTAGCGGCTAAGAATAAAGATGTAGATGACCTAAACAACATAATTCAAAATAAGATCATTGGAACAATGCATTCATTCAAATCTATTGACTGCGTCACAAATGAAGATGAAGCCACCAACTATCCAATTGAATTTTTAAACTCTTTGGACGTGCCTGGCTTACCACCGCACAATTTACGCCTAAAGGTTGGCTCCGTAGTAATCATGCTTCGAAACATAAACCAACCAAAACTGTGCAACGGTACGCGTTTGGTGGTTAGAAAATTGATGAACAATGTAATTTACGCTACGATAATGATAGGAAAATTCAAAGGTGAGCAAGTTCTCATTCCGAGGATACCGATGATCCCAACCGATATGCCGTTTGAATTTAAAAGACTTCAATTTCCGATACGTCTTGCATTTGCCATGACCATCAACAAATCACAAGGCCAATCCTTAAAAGTTTGTGGTTTAAATCTAGAACATTCATGTTTTTCCCATGGTCAATTATACGTGGCATGTTCACGGGTCGGAAGACCATCTGCGTTGTTTGTTTTTGCGCCTGATAATAAAACAAAAAATGTCGTGTATCACAAGGTACTTAAATGAAGAGCAACCTATGTACTAAAATACAGAAATAATTATGAATGATTGATGTAGAAATTTAATTTTTTTTGTATTTTTTCCAATAAAAAAAAAAATGCTTATTTATTGACATTAAGGCGGAACAAAGTTCGCCGGGTCAGCTAGTTTGTATTATAAATGAAACTTGACTCCGACCGTCAGATTTTGTTAAAATTAGAGGTTATAATGTGTTTCGCCGTGACGGAGTCAATGGTTACGGCGGTGTTGCCATATTTTGTAAAAGTTATTTAAAGAGTAATTTGATAATCACTCCAACACAGACCACACAACCTAAAGACCACGCATTGCGGGGGACTTACATTCGCCTAGGTTATGCAGTATCACTGCATAACAGCCGGCCCCGCCCCCTTTCGTTTCTCATTCCGCTACCGAGACTCAAAGTAACAACATTGACCTTGCTCCCGAAAAAAAATAAAAATAAGCGGTAATAATGCCGTATTGTTCAGTGAAATGGTGTGAAAAGTGTAGTACAACATCTAGTCTCACGAAAGATGGCATTACATTTCAACGGTTAGTAATTATTCCTATCAAATTAATTGAAATACTCCAATATCAAAAATGAAATAAAATGTTTTATTTCAAAGAGCACGCGTTGATGTCTTTTTTTTGCTATCCCTTTCTCGCAAGTTTAGTTCAAATGATGTTGTCTCAATTTGTCAATTAGCTAGGAGTAAAATAGTGTCGAGACACATACTAGTAAACTTAAAATTCAAAATATCGACAAATCCTAAACAAAACAAGTGATAAGTGGGTATCTAAATTTCAGTTATTTCATATATATTTTAATAAAGTGACTTTACATAAGAGCACTTACGATGAATTGAAATAAGTGTAAAGTGCTTCAACAAACAAACTTTAACTAATAAAACAAACAACTTAACTAAACTTTTTAAAATAAATATATCAAACTCACATTGCGTACGATTACCATTTTTTTTCACACTTAGTTTTCATACACTTAACAAAATGATGTTGAGTGAGATAGGTAACTTGTTTTACTAAAACCGCTAAATTATGAAAAGTAGCTAAATAACGTGAGATCTCCGGCGATTGACCTTTGCCCACTCCAGTTTTTTTTTAAATTGCTATTTATCGGTGTCGGTTGTACGTGTGTTTTTTAAATGAATAATTTTAAAGCTCCTAAATATTTTCTTACTTTTTTTTAAACTAAGGTATCGATATCAAGATATGTCTTGCCCATCACTAGTGAGCTATCACTGCCACTGTCAAATTTGACGTCTCCTTGTACTAGCCAATCGGAACGAGCAGACCTCTCCCCGCACCCCACCAACTTTTGGCGATTTTGTTTTCGTATTAGAGTTGATAAAAGCGTGGTCTTTCGGTTGTGTGGTCTGTGCACTCCAAGTTCTGATAAAATTCAAACTAGCAATAAATGTTAAAATAGGTAATACTGACAAAATAAATATTTTAGGAGTATATTGTCCTCCTAAGCCAGGTCGCTTTCCAGTTTCTTTCCTGAAAAATGTTATTAGCTCTTTGAATTCTCCTGTTCTAGTGATGGGAGATTTTAACGCTCATCACTCAGCTTTTGGTTCGTTAACAAATAAACCTAGAGGAAAACAGATTTTTGACATGATCGATGAAATTAATTATTTTAAATTCTGGTGAAGTCACCACACTTAATAGACCTAATCAATCACCCTCTGCCATTGATATTGCCTTTATTTCCCCATGCTTAGCCTCTGCATCAGAATGGTCAGTTTATTCTGACGACACTCTTGGAAGCTATCACTTCCCTACCTTAGTATCGTTGAACATTGATATGAGTTTATATGAATCGAGACAAGATCAAGAAAGATTTTTATATAAAAAAGGCTGACTGGGTCGGATACACTAAAAAGTCCAAAGATTTATTCCATCATCTTATGTGCGTGGATAGTCTTCTTTCAGCTTACGATAGATTTTGTCTGTTACTTAGAGATCTTAGAAATGAATTCGTTTAATCAAATGTAACTAAGCAACAAAAGTGTTCAAAAACACGTCAACAATAACATTTATTAATATGTTTTTTATTATACCTGGGGCAAAGTAAAAACTTTTGGGCGTCTTCGTCAAATTAAATAACAAAATTGAGTATGTATAGTTCATATTTCAACTTAAATAATACCAAACTTGTAACAAAAGAATGACATAGGTTAGGTAGGTATACAGGGTGACTGGTACTGAGTCGTGGCGGATTTGCACATAATTATATACTAATCAACACTGATATAATAATACTATGTTTTGTATATCCCTAGACAGTGTTGATGTGTGTAGTAGGTCATTTTTGGTTATAATTGAACCTACATTTGGCATCTAGCATGCCTCGCCTCCCGCACCTCTGGCGACCGCACAGGAGGGTCGCGTATGAACTTTTCGGTCTATAACCACTTACCTAATTTCTTTTATAATACCTATATACTTTGCGAAATTCGCTTCAACCTTTCGTTGGCACGTTCACTATTTTCGACCAGAATTACTTTGAAAATTAAATCAAATTTCACTTACAAAAATTAATCGACTGTGTCATCCGGTGGGACTCGAACCCACGTCCCTTCGCTATCCGAGCGAGTGCTCTTACCAACTAAGCTACGGAGGACGTCAGTCAGTCGACGAATTTTTGCAAGTGCTTGCTACGCCAGTGAGCCGGCGTTCGATTTCATCAATATTTGGGGAATGTACCCGCATGTATCCAATGGAAATATTTTTACAAATATTTAACCATCAGTTAAGATGAAATCAGCTTAACCTTTTATATTTTTATAACTTAAGCAATTATTTTGCAAGTTTTTACGAAATTAAATCAAATTTCACTTACAAAAATTAATCGACTGTGTCATCCGGTGGGACTCGAACCCACGTCCCTTCGCTATCCGGGCGAGTGCTCTTACCAACTAAGCTACGGAGGACGTCAGTCAGTCGACGAATTTTTGAATCACGGGCGTAGCAAGCACTTGCAAAAATTCGTCGACTGACTGATGTCCTCCGTAGCTTAGTCGTTAAGAGCACTCGCCCGGATAGCGAAGGGACGTGGGTTCGAGTCCCACCGGATGACACAGTCGATTAATTTTTGTAAGTGAAATTTGATTTAATTTCGTAAAAACTTGCAAAATTATTGCTTAAGTTATAAAAATATAAAAAGAATTACTTTGGTTGACCTGAAAATCCTACCGAAGTATAGCGAATGAAACAATTTTTAGAATAGGAAAGGTGACGAATTAGAGAATGAACTTAGAGTAGGTAGCGTCTATTATATTAACACCGCAGCTTTTTGTTTATTTTAGGTTGAATTTGATTGCAAAGCTTTATTTTGTAGTAGTTTTTTAAGCGTATTTTATTTTTTACTCTAGTTTGAGGGTAGTTCCGATGTATTCAGATCCCAAATGCTTATGACTACCAACAAATGACATAAAATCAAATTAAGATACAAAATTTATGTCGAATTTTGAAATAAATAAAAACCGGCCAAGTGCGAGTAAAACTCGTGCACAAAGGGTTCCGTACTATTATCTATACTTACAACATTCGATTCTATTTATAACCATTTTTAGTTTTAAAAACGGCAAAAAATCACATTGGTACGGGAGCCCCCCTTATTTTTTAAATATTTTAATTGAATGATTTATTTTAAAAGTGAATCTACAACTCAATATTCTGTAAATATTTCAATCGTCTAACTGTTGCCATTATTAAGATAGAGAAGCAAAAACGCCAAACAAATCACGTTTTTTATATAGGAGCCCCACTTAAATATTTATTTTACTTTGTTTCAAGTATGGCACCAGAAATACTTATAGCCTGGTGGTGACAGACCGACGGACACTGTGTCTTAGTAGTTGGGTCCCGTTACCCTTTGGTTACGGAACCCTAAAAATAGACATATCTCCCAAACTATAAAATTTAGTTAGAGAAAGTTAGGTTAAATGATTGGCAAATGACCTCCTATATATGCGAGTTAGCTACGTTCAGTATCAGTCACTCTGTATTTAATGGTGAATTAAAGTAGCGTTTCTAATTTGTTATTACATGAAGAGTGCGGAATTGTTTGCTGACTGGCTTAAAGTAATATCAGAAACTCCTTGCACAGCATTTAATTTAATTACCAGGAATTTAATTTGCAACCCGCCTAAAGGCGAATATCGTACAGCAAAAACTGATCCCTCGCGCATGTTTGTTGCTTGACTATGGTGCATTGTAATTTCGTAACCAGGCAACTGATTATTTACGTCAAAGAAATTAAACGGGTGTTAGGGCTCGTTCACTAACATGTTTTTTTACGTCACAGTAGCAAAATTTAATATTGGATGCATGCTTATTACAAAAAGCATATTTTAAAAATATTTTAGCGGTCGTTTAGCTGAGAGTGCGCGGTGACGTTTCAGTAACTGGGCGTATACGATGTGAAAACAAAAAAATCGGTTACTAAAGGTAATGCTCCTAATTAAAACTTCCTTAACCTCTTCTTGGAGAAAGTTTAATTTTAAGAGACAAGTTAATTCCAGGCGGCCACATCGGCATAAGACAAACACGTTCGTGTGAACCACAGACCACACACCGAAAGACCACGCTTTTATCAACTCTAATACGAAAACAAAATCGCCAAAAGTTGGTGGGGTGCGGGGAGAGGTCTGCTCGTTCCGATTGGCTAGTACAAGGAGACGTCAAATTTGACAATGGCAGTGATAGCTCACTAGTGATGGGCAAGACATATCTTGATATCGATACCTTAGTTTAAAAAAAAGTAAGAAAATATTTAGGAGCTTTAAAATTATTCATTTAAAAAACACACGTACAACCGACACCGATAAATAGCAATTTAAAAAAAAACTGGAGTGGGCAAAGGTCAATCGCCGGAGATCTCACGTTATTTAGCTACTTTTCATAATTTAGCGGTTTTAGTAAAACAAGTTACCTATCTCACTCAACATCATTTTGTTAAGTGTATGAAAACTAAGTGTGAAAAAAAATGGTAATCGTACGCAATGTGAGTTTGATATATTTATTTTAAAAAGTTTAGTTAAGTTGTTTGTTTTATTAGTTAAAGTTTGTTTGTTGAAGCACTTTACACTTATTTCAATTCATCGTAAGTGCTCTTATGTAAAGTCACTTTATTAAAATATATATGAAATAACTGAAATTTAGATACCCACTTATCACTTGTTTTGTTTAGGATTTGTCGATATTTTGAATTTTAAGTTTACTAGTATGTGTCTCGACACTATTTTACTCCTAGCTAATTGACAAATTGAGACAACATCATTTGAACTAAACTTGCGAGAAAGGGATAGCAAAAAAAAGACATCAACGCGTGCTCTTTGAAATAAAACATTTTATTTCATTTTTGATATTGGAGTATTTCAATTAATTTGATAGGAATAATTACTAACCGTTGAAATGTAATGCCATCTTTCGTGAGACTAGATGTTGTACTACACTTTTCACACCATTTCACTGAACAATACGGCATTATTACCGCTTATTTTTTTTTTTTTTCGGGAGCAAGGTCAATGTTGTTACTTTGAGTCTCGGTAGCGGAATGAGAAACGAAAGGGGGCGGGGCCGGCTGTTATGCAGTGATACTGCATAACCTAGGCGAATGTAAGTCCCCCGCAATGCGTGGTCTTTAGGTTGTGTGGTCTGTGGTGTGAACGCACCCTTACCCCTTACGAAACTGTGAACAAAATACCTATTCAATGTTCTTAAATTTTTTCCAACTGACACTATCCCATCTGACACTGACACATCAACACATGGGAACTGAAATCTGAACTTTACTGCACTGAAATTTTCAACCTTACTGCATTGTATTGTAATACGACATTATCACGAAGTGGGTCGGATCGGCAAAGTTCGCGAGACCGATAACTTCCGAACTGAATGTTACTTCAAAATCACCTATGTTTATTACTGCTTTAAGCGAAAATGCTCTTTCAGCAAACGAAATAACTTGTATTATTATGATATACTTAGCACATTCGTATTTTTTTATTTAATGTCGTATTTTATACAAATCAATTATGAACATATGATACATGAGTATGCTCATGTATCATATGTTCATAATTGATTATCATATGTTCATAGTGAGGCTAGGGAAGGTCAGGATTTATTCTACTTGTTTGATAATTCATTTATTACGAACGCCTAGATTGCTTAGATACCATTGACAGTCTGTTTGTTTATATACCTATGACTTTCAGTTTGCTACGAAATATTTGACAACTTGTGTGCTCACTTTTAATTGAAACACTGGATGCTCTCATCAATCTGAAAACTTTCGTTGTATAGATGATTATGGTCACTTTGATTGTGTAGATCTATGTGAATAGCAGAGTTGCTTATTAACTTCTGATGCTGACTGTATATGGGAACTATATTAATCAGTATCTGTTACGCAAGATAGAAGTCATTCAAAATAAAGGGCTTAGAATAATAACAGGAGCAATATGTTCAACGCCAATAAATTCTATTGAGATTGAGGCAGGTATTCCATCAATTTTTATTAGGAAAAAATATTTATTACAAAAGTATTATATTAAGGTGTTAGCGAATAGAAATAACTTATTTAGATATAATAATAATATTATTTTACAAACCGAACACATAGCTGATTTAAATAACATTTGCAAATACATTGATCATAATGCCAATTGGGAGTTGTGTTTCTTAGACATTCAAATTATTAAGCCTTTTATATGTAAAGAGAAAGTGTTTAATAATGAAGAGTTCCTGAACTTTGTTAACTCACAGAAAAGAAGGTACAGAAGAATATATACGGATGGTTCAAAAACAAACGATGCAACTAAAGCCGCTTATTACGATTCTGATGCTAAATTTGGCCGATGTTTTCCATTAGATAGAAACTGTTCCATATTTACTGCTGAAGCATATGCAATCTGCACCGCTCTACTATATATCTATGGAATTACAACAGCATATCCCTCGTTCCTCATTGTCACCGATTCGCTAAGTGTCTTGCAAAGTCTGGAAAATCCTCATATATCATATAAAAACAACATATATATAACAAAGATAAGACAACTTATACATGAAAATCCAGACAAACGTATAGAGTTTATATGAGTTCCATCACACAGCGGTATCACCGGAAATGAAGTGGTAGATAAGATGATGAAAATTCAGACTCCGCAATCAAGTTTACAATTTTCACCACCTTCAGTACCTTTAACAGATTACTATCCTTTAATTAAACGTCGAATGTACGAATACTGGCACGTAGCATGGGAAACCAGCAAACAATACAAAGGAAAATGGTATGGTGATATTCAGGAAACAATCCCGAACAAGCCATGGTACTTCAAATTGAAGTCGCCAACTAGAAAATTTATAACTACCATGTGTCGATTAAGATTTGGACACGGAAAATTTCCTGCGCATTTGAAAAGGATCCACATCATTAATTCTGACATTTGTGAATACTGCTCCAGTGAACAAGCTACTCTCGATCATTTAATATTACACTGTCCGGCCTTTAATATGCAAAGAATGCTCTTGATAGATGGCCTACTAAAGACGTACCGAAATAATGATATTTCCCGCCTCTTGCCATCTTTGCTCCAGAACGTTGACACCTATGAAGACATTTACAAATATGTTATTGCTACATTCAATGAAATTTAATGCTGTTGATTAGTTTGCATTTACACACAAGTATGAATAACATAAATGAAGAAAAAGCAATTACTAATGGAATGAGAATATTCTTTCTTTGGATTAGTGATGGTAACACCAATTAAGAATTGGCTGACTGGATATTTCTAGAAGCCGTTAAACTGATATTTAAAAAAAAAACCTTCAGTAACATCAGAGTAAAAGAGATAGAGATGTGAGGCTAGGGAAGGTCAGGTAAGGGGTTAGAGTAGACCTTCTAAGGGGCAAAGCCCCAAGACCAAAAGATGTCTATTATTACCTAGAGGCAATACGGACGCACAGAGAATTAGTTGTAGTAGTGGTCCTCGATATCTTAATGTCGAGTAGGTTATCATTAATTATTATTTAGTGTATTATCGGTTACGTATCATTACAACTAAACTTGTTTTAACTAAGTTCGAAATAACTACGGTCGATTCACATATGTTCATATCGCCAATTAGACGATCACCTAATGTTTAACTCGCATAATTTTATTTCAACTTTTTAGTTGAAACTTTTCAATTGGACTATCGAACGATTAATCTAATGGTTGTTTAGACTATTGGATGTTTCAACTTTGTACAAAATACCTAATGCATGCAAGCATAATTTCATACATGCATACAAATGGATTTCCTCGTCTCCGGCGCTGCAGGAAGTGCAGCCTCACCGCCCCAGCGTAACAAGGTTCAGGCACCCAAGTTCGCTTCCGCAGCTTCGGCCTGCTGGTCGCCGAATCAGCCGCTGCAGCTCGCACGGTGCCTGAAACTTGTTACAGCGGGCAAAGGCTGCTCTCCCTCAGCGCCTCCGGCTTTTGAATTACACTCTAGTGTAGGGCAGACTAGTACCACGGCGCGAAGGACCACGGCATGACGGGGACAACACAATTTGTTCTTTAAACATTGTTATTTTGTGTACAAATATTGACAATGGATAAATCAACAGTAAGTAAATCGTTAGTTAGTTCAAATAACCTTAGTTTAATTTCATTATTTGTAAATAAATAAACCTTAGGTGAATGAACCATTAGGTGAGTTAACCGTAGTTGAGTCAACCATAGGTGAGTTAACCGTAGGTGAAACGTCCGTTATAGATTTCGTCCATAAGTTATAACAAAAATAATAATTATGTGAAACGATCTTTAGGTATATTGCACATAAGGTCTACCGACCTTAGTTATTTTGAAATTAGTTGAATCAAGTTTAGTTGAAATGATACGTAACCGTATTATCTACCGCGACATGTTTTAATATAAATAAATGCGAAGCAGAACAGAAAGAAGACTAGTTACTGCACATCATGTTGTAAGTGGAAGGAAAAGATCATTCATAATTATGTCGCCAATCGCCATACAGTTACATCCTCTCGAGTCTCGATCTTAAATGTGGCGACACAGGCCATTATAATAACACAGCATAGTGTTTGATTGATGATATAAATGCATTGTTGGAGCTGAGGGGGTAAAAACATTGAGTACAAATAATATTAATATGTTACACAAATTAATACACCAAATATGTAAGACACATCTAGACTAGACACATATACTTACAAAAAGACTTACTACATATGTTTACGTTAGACGTAAGTTTCTAACACAATAGAAAAGCATTTTTAAATTTTAAGTGTTTTTTCATCTCACCTGTTCGGAAAGTTGAATTTTCATGTGTGTAGCCGGCTGGGAAATAGCTTTTCCCTCCTACTTTATTCTCGTACAATTGAATTAAAGGCCACTATCGAGAGTATCGATAGTTATTGCAATAGTCAGAGCTGTATCAGCTATCGATAGTGATTTTTAACCCCCGACGCAAAAACGACGGGGTGTTATAAGTTTGACGTGTCTGTGTGTGTGTGTGTGTGTCTGTCTGTGGCATCGTAGCTCCCAAACGGATGAACCGATTTTGATTTAGTTTTTTTTGTTTGAATGATTAATTAGTCGGGAGTGTTCTTAGCTATGTTTGATGAAAATCGGTCAAAGATGGCCGCCGTAACAAAATGGTGAATAACATATATTTTTTAAACTCCTTCAAAATGGGTATCAAATAAAAGGGCTTGACTAGTAGAATACTATACACTATAACAAATTTCCAATCCAAGGTGGCCGCCGTAACAAAATGGCGGATAACATATTTTTTTAAACTCCTTCAATATGGGTATCAAATGAAAGGGCCTGACTAGTAGAATACTATACACTATGACAAATTTCAAATCCAAGATGGCCGCCGTACCAAAATGGTGGATTACATATTTGTTTTAAACTCCTTTAATATGGGTATCAAATGAAAGGGCTTGACTTGTAAAAAACTATACACTATGACAAATTTCAAATCCAAGTTGGCCGCCGTAACAAAATGGCGGATTACATCTTTTTTAAACTCCCTTAATATGGGTATCCAATGAAAGGGCAATTTCAAATCCAAGATGGTCGCTATCACAAAATTGCGAATTGCATTTTATTTCAAAGTTTACCTACTTACTTTTCCTCAACTATTTTATAATAATTATTATTATTATTTATTATTGATTAAAAACCTGATGAAAAACCACATTACTTAGAATTTTAAAAAACAAGAAAATAATTATAGCCTGACCAGGAATATATGGGACCTGAATTAGAGGCGCTTCGAATTCACTTTATATGACAACACTTAGTATAATCATACCAGCGTATATTGGCAACTGAACATAAAAACATATTTTTATATGTTTACATTCCTGTATTTTTTTAAGCCTGCTGCTTAATGATAACAGATTCAACGATAAAATAACCTGACAGAACACTCGCAAATTGAGTACCTACTCATTAAATTCAGTAACTCTCTGTAATATTGGCCTTGAATTTTGGACCAAAACACAATTATTTTTGCAAAACTACTAACGGGTAAAAGAAACATTAATCCATTGTTTCTCTCAATGATATTATTTATAATGTTATCATAATTTTAAATAATGTACCTATAGAAAATCTTGGACAACTCTACGAACTATTTTTGTTGTAATATCCAAGTAGAGTTGAAATAAAGAAAATAAAACTCAATACAACTATTTATTATAATCATTTTTCAAAGTCGTTATTAAAATATTCTCCGTAGCTACCAGTAACCAATTTTCACTATTCGCACTATATGACATACCAAAAATTCGTGATGACATCTATATCAGTAATTAATTTAAAGAAACCGTGATGATCACATAGACTTTCCAGTAGAATAATACTAGAACACATGTTAAACCACTTTTCTTTTACGAAAAGGAATAGTTCTCGGTATTTTTATCACATAAAAATTTCACTTGGTCAAAAATTAGATTAGGCGTCCACATTGACACTAATCATTATGACAACTGATGACATGTCAATGACGATTTGAGGTTTCTGTTGCCAGTAAAAGAAATTAGTTCCAGTTGTTTTCCGCAATATGGCTAGGTCCCATATATTCCTGGTCAGGCTATAAAATAAATTAAAAATATATTAGTGCGGTCCCCCGACGCGACATTAGTATTAAAAATTGTGTACTTACGTAGAGTCAAAATTTCAGTTTTATTTTTTGATTTTTATAGGGTTTCCATTTAAACCAACTGTATTGTATCTAGCTATAATTCTATAGTTATAAAACCTTGTTTTAGGATTTTTATGTGCATCTATTACTATAATATTAAACTTGATACTATCGATAGTATTGCTATGTGTCGATAGTATTTATAATAACGGAGCTATCGATACTATCATTAGACTATCGATACTATTGCTTTTGCCTCAACTATCGATGCTATCGATACTTTCGCTTTTGCCTCAACTATCGATATCGATACTATCTATAGTCCATCGATATTTTATCGATACTATTGCTTTTGCCTCAACTATCGATAGTCTATCGATACTTTCGCTTTTGCCTCAACTATCTATACTTTTGCTTTTGCCGCAACTATCGATATCGAAACTAGATATTCTATCGATACTTTTACTTTTGCCTCAACTATCGATAGTCTATCGACACTATCAATATATTTTAATGATACTATTGCTTTTGCCTCAACTATCGATAGTCTATCGATACTATTGCTTTTGTCTCAACTATCGATACACATTTCGTTCGAGCGCCAGAAACTTCTCGAGTGGAATGTTCACTTTCGTCCCTTGTACAACAATCTACTAATAAATTGATGTTACTATTATGTATAGACAAATTGGTTTGTTATTACTTCTTGTGTAAGTATTTTTTAAATATACTTTCACACTCTATTAGTTATAGCCTTAAATAATATCTAGATTGAAAGGGTAAATAAAAATACATTTGTAAATGTAAAATTCAGTTATTTTGACTTGTAATAAAATCATATTTACACCTAAAAATACTTCAGTTTTGTTCAACTTTTTGGTGCTTCAAAATCATGTGGCATTGCCTCAATTATTTTTTTCATCTGCATTGCTACCATAGGATTATCTGTACAAATATCTGTCACCCCATATGGCGGCAACAAACTAGCATTTCCAAATAAAATTTTGTCTCCGTCTTCTGACACCGGCAATAGATTCCACTTTAACCATGCTATTATTTTATTTTTCTTCAAACTAACTCCTTTTGAATGTTCTAAAGGTCTTCTGATAGGTGGACTTGTATTTTTGGATATTTCAGTCTCTGCTATATCCAATATTGCATGGCCTGGTATTATAACAGTTTTGTAGTTTTCTTTTTCAGGTATAGATAGTATAACACTGAAAAAATCACCTTGATATTAAATGAAGGAACAACTCCAGAGATCTAATATAGCTCAAAATAGTTATGTCGCATACTTACCTATATGATATAGGGTCAATGGAGTGTAAAAAGCCCACAAATACTGTATTTTTTATGAGTTGTATCCTAACATGTTTGTCCACAAATGAAAGTAACTCTTCTGGCTTTTCTATTAATACGCTAAATTTAATTTTGTCGCAGACAGGGAATTCCATTTTTAGCATATGTAAAGAAGACACTTCTTTGTATTAGATTTCTAATGAAGTAATTCAAGATAATGTAGTAGAAAACTTGTAAACATAAACGTAAACCAAACAAACATAACCTCCAAATAAACATAGCCTCCAAAGGCTGCGTTCCGTTTACTATACTCTTTATAATTTGTGCGTTATTGCGCTAATAGCGATACTCATACAAATTGTGATATGTGCGGTCACGGTGGTAACGCTCTCCGGCGTTAGTTCCTTTTTTTTTTGTTCAATTCACCCAGTCTGGGTAGGCAAAGGATCGAGTCCATACAGCCACGTCTTCAGTATCATTTCATTGTTCTTTCTTTTCTTTAGAATCTTCTTCTTATGTACTTACACAACTACACTAACACTAAACTACAAACTAACCTAACCTAACTCATTGAAATGTGAGGATGGTTCACATTTCAATGCTCTCAAGGAAATTTTGAGCAGGAAATCAAACCGGATCTGATAGGAGCGCCTCACTTTGTTTCTTACTTTCACTTGATTAGATCTCCATTGCAGCACATTATAAAGATTATTCCACCTCACAATCACAATAATGACCACGAAAAACTAATTTAGAAAATTAAGAAACGAAGCCCATCCGTCACGGTTCATTTCCAGCCCAAATTCCCGGCGTTAGTTCCGGCACTGAGCACGCTGTCAAATTTGACGTTTAGTTACTTCTTCTTCTTCTTTGTTCTGATTGGCAATCCATGCCTATCTTCAGTTTTTTCAACCGAGGATGACTTCTGCCATTTTTCAGTAATTTTGGGAGATTATAGTGTAATAGGAGAGGTTAGAAGTGCAAGCCATGATTTGCGGGTTTTAGGACGAGGGAGAATAAGAGTACATATATATAATACTATAGTTTTATGTTATGATATTTAAGGAATTTAATTAAAGAATAAATATATTTTTTATTACATAAACTTAAAATAGAGGGAAGGTTATACGGGAGAGGAGCTTTGTTTTTAACTAAAATATTATGAAGTGGTAAGGAGTTGTAAAGGGGACAGTTAAATAAAATGTGTTCGATGTTACCTTCTTCTAAACCACATTCACAAATCGAGGAGTCCAAGATATGTATTTTTGCGAGATGGGCGGGAGATGAACAGTGACCAAAGCGTAAACGGGATAAAGTGGAAGAAACAGTTTTCTCGAATCTCAATTTAGAAAACCATGGTTTTAATGAAACTCTTGGTTGAAATTCATGGTAGAATTTTCCTTTTTGTTGGGAAGAAGCCTCCCAATCCTGGCTCCAATCTTGCAACATTATTATACCAGGTAACGTCAGAATGTCTTGGCAATAGACGCTTTTGCAACTATCATTTCCTTGTCGTGCAGCTAATTTTGCCAAATCATCCGCTAGTTCATTACCCTGGATACCAGAGTGTCCGGGAATCCAGGCTAATTTGACACTAATATTCAAGTCATTGCATTCTCTCAATTGACTTTTAACTAACAATGACAAAGGGTGGAAGAAATTGTTTTGAAAGGGATTGGCTAAAAGAGATTGCAAAAAACTAAGCGAGTCTGAAAATATAAAAGATTTGCTAATTTTATTTTTGATAATATAGGCGATGCATTCAAGGATGGCCAAACCTTCACCACTATAGTTGGAAACAATACAGGGATATTTGAAAAGTTTAAAGAATCCCGAGGAAAGTCGAAGGAAAGCAGATCCAACGGAGTTTAAAGAGTTAAAATCAAATGGATAGTTTGGTTGAGCAGTTTTCGACGCATCAGTGAAGATAATGTCATAGTCGGGAGCATTTTGTCGGAAGTAACATTGAAGTTTATGGTTGGGATTATTTGTGTGCTTATCGATACCCAAAGAAAGAAGTATGTCCGGTTGAAATTAAATATCTCTGAAATCGAAATGAAACAGTGGATGGCAAGGAAAATTAAAAACATCAGAATTACATTGGGTAAGTTTACGATAGCTGCAAATAAGATGCGGGACAGGCTTATTTAGTAAAAAGCTATTTTTATCAGTCATGAAATTGTGAAGAGAGCGAAGTTAAACTTCGCTCTCTTCACAATTTCATTTCACAATTTCAAAGAATACGATGGTTACCAAACTGAGCTGCTTTAAATAAAAATCTATCAGAGAGATATTGGCGACGCAAGTGCAAAGGAGGATCACCACCTTCTACCTGCAAAGCATTCACTGGGGTACTTCTCATAGCACCTATAATGATTCTTAAGCTTCGAGATTGTACCAAGTCAAGTTTTTTAAGGGCTGTCTTACAAACTAAGTTATTTGTGAAACAACCATCATCTAGTTAACTTCTGACTATAGCATTATAAACCAATTTTATAGTAAAGGGATGAGCACCCCACCAAATACCTGCGAGAGCTCTCAACACGTTTAACCCTTTTTCACATTTATCAATAGTGTAATTGATATGAGCTTGACCATTGCATTTACTGTCAAACTTTCGTCCTAAAAATAGTATCTCGTTTGCAATGGGTAGTCGAATATTATTAATACTAACATGAATATCAGGAACGGATCTTTTTCTCGAGAAAATGAGTATAGTACTTTTTGAAACTGAAATAGATAAATTATGACTTGACAACCACAGTGAAAGATCATTCAAACAGTTTTCTAACGCGGATGCGGCAGTGAGAATACAATTATGGACTGAGTAAATCAAAATATCGTCAGCATATTGAAGGATAGAGCAAGAGGGGGGAATTATATTTTCAAGATCCCTGGTGTAGACGTCATATAGAAGTCGACTGAGAACTGATCCTTGCGGAACACCTTTCCATACATAGCGCATAGATTTACTATTCAAACCAGAAACTCTTAATGAAATAGATCGTTCGGTAAAAAGATTGAGAATGAAAATTGATATTTTTGATGGAATATTAAGCATGTCTAATTTCTGTTTTAGAATTGTAATATCTAAATTATCATACGCTGCCTCAACGTCTAAGAAGGCCGCTGTGATTGATTTATTTTCCGAAAACGCTAAGAAATGGTCTGTAGAGAAAATACTAAGATTATCCATGGTGCTTTTACCTTTTCTGAAGCCAAACTGAGATTGGCCCAACAGGTTATTTCGCTCCAAGAACCATTCCAATCTATTTTTTACTAAATGCTCAGCGAAGCCAAAGCTATGGGACGTTATGATGACGATTCTGAAGAATTTTTTGTCGGTTTAAGAATGGGAATTATGATATGATGTTTCCAAGAACGAGGTATTGCACCAGAATCTATAACTAGATTTATAATAATATCTAACAAGAATGATATGGAAACTGGGTTGAGATGAGAAATGAATGAATATGGAATGCCGTCTGGACCTGGACTTGAATCCTATACGCGATTTAAAACGAACTCTAACTCTTTAAATTAAAATGGAGAATTTAAGTGGCCATTGGTTGAGTTAGTAATTTGATTATGGTCAATAATAGGAAATTGTGAAATATTTGGAACATAGACCGGAGCTAATTTATCTATAAAATCATAAACCCAGTCCAAGCTAAAAGAGTTACGATTGGAGTTTACTAAAGAACATCTAAAACGTTTAATATTATTCCAAACTGATAACGACGAACAAAAACGATGCCAACCTGCTTTCTTCTTTTTCTTCAGGAGGCGTTTTGTAGCAGCAGAAATATTTTTATAATTTAAATAATTATCTAAGTTCAATAAGTTGCGACACCGCTTTTCAGCCTCATTCCTTTTTTTAACAGCGGCGGTACACTCAGGATCCCACCAGGGAGGAGATGGAATCTTACTGTTGGCAACATTTTTACATCTAAAGACCGAATCAGCTGATGATTGAATAGCCGAAACAAAGCTGTCAAACGAATCATTGAGGTTATCTCTGGTAATTTTTGGGAACAGTTTTACTTTTTCCTCGACTATGAGACTAAAAGAAGCCCAGTCACAATCATTAAGGTTATATTTAAGCAAAGGAGGGAGACGGTCTACTGAACGAGAATTTTTGGGCAAAGAAATAACGATGGGATAGTGGTCGCTACCACACCGTCGCTAAGTCGGGCAGCATTTCCATAATAGGCCTGGAAACAGGGAAGCAGAACATAGCGAAATATCCACGAAACTCAATGATTGATCAGGATAAGGTCTCCTTGTCGGAGAACCATCGTTAAGAACGCACATGCTTAGGTCATCAATAATATCCACAAGATCATTACCAATCTGGTCGTTGCCAGGGGCGCCCCAAAGGAGATGGTGGGCGTTGAAATCACCCAAGAATAATACTGGAGGAGGAAGTGATCGAATGCAATTTTTTTATATAGGGATGACAGAAGAATCTTTACAAGATATGTAAACGGATAAAATTGAAAGGTCCCCAATTTTAGCTACCACAGCATTAAAGTGGCTGTGAGAAAACGGCGGTAATGTTAATGACGTGAATATGAAGTTTTTTTTTATAAGTAGGTAAGGCAGCTCCACCGAACCAATCATCTCTGTCATGTCTTAAAACTGTATAGCCACGAAATCTAAAATTGCTACCTGGCTTAAGCCAGGTTTCAGAGATAGCAAGTGCAAAAGGTTGATGTTGATTGACTAAGGAGATTAGTTCTGTTGATTTAGACGAAAGTTCCACTGAATTATTTGATCCATTTTTGAGAAGATTGTAAATAGAGACATACAGGTTGTTAATTAGGGAAATGGCAACGGTGTACGGTAAAACAGAGTTAACAATAGTATTGATTAAAGAAGACAAAAGGTTATTTAAGTCACTAGGAGATATCGAGTCATTTTGTGTAGTTTCAGCCAAAAACCCACAGCCATTTTGAGGTTCGGGGATCTGGTTAATAAGAGCATTGTGTGCAACCTTGTCATACCCAGCAAGACTAGAAGAATTTACAGTTTTGTTTTTTTTATTTATAAAAACGGTTTTTTTATGATGTAGATGACCTCTGTTCTTTTTCAGGTTACTAAAGATTTAGTAGGACTGGATGCTATTTCAGAATAAGATTTTTTATGTAATGGAAAGTTTTTTGCAGCCTCTTGATAGGAAACAGAGTGATGAGACATGAAATGCTTAATATTTTTCTAGCGAATAAACTCTGGACAGGATTGGTCAGTAGCTTGATGTAGATTATTACAATTAATGCACCTAAACTCAGACTCATGACAACTTGAACCAGGGTGACTTACTGTACACTTGAAGCATCTAGGTAAGCTCCTACATTGCATCCAGGTGTGTCCAAAGCGGCAACAGTTATAACATTGAATGGTGGGAAATACATATTGTTCAACAGGCAATGAAGAGAAAAATGAGAAGACTCTACTCGGTAAGGATTGGCCATCAAAAGTTAACACTACTGTTTGTGTGGGTTGCCATGTCACACCTTCAAAGTTAGTGGTTTTTCTGCTTAGACGTCTGGAACGAATGATAGGCCCAAAGCCATCAGGCACTCTTAAATTTTCTATGATATCCTCATGGGACCATTCAGTAGGAACCCCCTTCACTATGCCCATTTTTGAAATATGAATGATGGAATTAACATAGTATACTCTTTCAGAATAGTTTCGTTGGACAAGAAAGAGTTAGCTGCCCCTGCAGTTTTGAAACAGACGGAAAGTCTGTTGCGACCAATGCGCTTGATGCCATCCTCCATAATGTTTTTAAGACCATTTCTAAATAAGGAATTTCCAAATTTTATGGGGTGAAGAGTGGAGCCAGCATTTGGGGAGGTTTCTTTTAAACTGACATGGACTATATAAGGGCCAGAATCAGACTCAGCATATTTACTGCGAAATATGGATGGATTTGTTTGTGCATTATTTTGGTCGTTTAGTGGAGAAGCCTTATTAGAAATCTGCTTCAATACATTATCTGGGATGTGCATTTTTGGAGTGGGAGATTTACTTTTAAGTTTATTAGAAGCTAAGTGTTGTGTCTTCTTTGTTTTATTTCTCCTATCTGACACTAATTTGAACGTTTCGTACTCCGCCTGTTGCGTAGAAATAAAGCTATCTGCTTCAAGTTAGGTAAGTGGAGGATTAGTAGTGGCTGGAGGAGGGTCAGGATCAGGGTCCGGCTCCGTCTCCATGTTAATGCCGCTCACTGCTATAAACAATTTGTGCAAAAACTTACCGAAATATTTATTACAATATTTTACACTAAATACACTAATTAGTTACAGAAATGTACAATTAAAATAATATTAAACAATAAATTATAAAAAGTTATAAATATGTCGTCCACCCTTTTCAACTTCCCGCCAAAAAAAAAACGTTTAGTTACCTCTTGCGTCAAAGAAGAAAGTAACTTTTTTTTTTTTTTACTTTTTGTAAAATCCCTTGACGTATCAATGTTTCACACGTGACCTTGGCGGAACAGTATACCCGACCTGGTAGACTTATGTTCACTCGCCATAAAAGAAAAGAAGAAGAAGAAGAAAATTTTACATTTGTGCTGAAAATTGAAAAGAAACTAAAGAACACAAAAAAGATGTTAGTGATTATTACAGTACAGACGAAACTACGGGTACAGACTTTGCACTTAATTTAAATATGTTTTTAGGTTATCCTCTAAGCAAAACAAATCGCTCCCTGGCGATGCGATAAATGACCGTTCCGATATAAAATTGCGTCAACAGCGTTGTCAGCACGCTAATCAAAACGGAACGACTTTTGACGCTCTCAGCGCCGGCAGTTATATTGGCGCAATACGGAACGAAGCCTAATTTGTGCCTCCAACCCATACTTCGTTAGGTAATTATGTAGACTATAGGCATAATAATTATGGCCACTATTGAGCCAATCTGCTCATATATAATAAAAAACTACTAACTAATTCAGGAAATTAAGAAACGAAGCCCAACTTTTCCGGCTCGTTTCCCGCCCAAAAAGTCCCAACTCCTAATTTGTTCAATTTACCCATTCTGGGTAGGCAAAGGATCTAGTACATACAGCCATGTCTTCAGTATCTTTATTTTCTATTAAAATTGTATCCTTTTCATTAGTATTCTTCTTCTTTTACAACTACACTAACACTAATCTACTAACTAACCTTACCTAACTCATTGAATTGCGAGGATGGTTCGCATTTCAATGCTCTCAACGAAATTTTGAGCGGGAACATGGAACCGGATCATATTGGAGAGCCTTACTTTGTTTCTCACTTTTACTTAATTAGTTCTCCTCTGCAGCACATTATTATGATTATTCCACCACACAATCACAACATTGACCACGAAAAACTAATTTAGAAAATTAAGAAACGAAGCCCATTTTGACCGGCTCATTTCCCGCCAAAAACTCCCCATATCATTGACATTACATCCATCCATCATCTTTTTTTTCTATTAAGATTTACGGCTTTGGACCTGTCCATAACAGCCTAATCGTTAGTGTTAGCGCATTATTTGTTTATTTTCACCTTCATTTGAAAAATAATAACGTCCCATAAGTGTATCTTGGGTTTATCAAATAGTATTTGCTTGCTGTAATCATTAAACAGTTTCTTTGTTATTTAGAGCACCAGTAATGGCAGGTTACTTTGACCCGAATAAAATATGTTATAGCCTGACCAGGGCCTGTACATCAGCAAAATAACTATCCTTCAAATTGCTAACAATCCGAAAATCATCCTGCTTTAGGATGGCTAAAACTCGTACCATGAGCTTATAAGAAAAGGCTTAACGGTGACAGGATGAAAGAGCGAAATGGAGCTATACATCAACATATGTCTATTTCGTTTGATTGTTAAGATTTCAAACGTAGAGATACAGATAATAATTATTTATTAGATGTAGGTAAGTAAGGCGTATGAAGTAAGGAGGTTTAAAAAATATATTTTTTGCACTTAAGAATAAATAAGTAATAAAAATAGGGAATGATTTTTTCGTCATCTACCCCATCGTGTGGGGTATCGTTGAGTTGGTCTTTTAAAATGATTTAGGGGTTTCTACAATTTTTATTTATTTATTGCTCTATTTACGAAATAATAAACTTTCAAGTGCGCGTCCCCCCCTCCTCCCTCTAAAAGCTTAACTGCTTGCCTAAAAAATCTAAAAAAAACATGATGATAGTGCATTTTATAAAAGGAAAACTATAGCGGTTACGATAACTCTTATTAGTTTAGCAGTAATATTGATAGAACTTGGGTATAATGTTGTACCAATTACAAAATTCTTACAAATTCTTTAAAGTCGCTAAGATTAAGTAGATAATGGTACGGAACCCTTCGTGGGTGAGTCCGACTCGCACTTGGCCGGTTTTTACTAGAGCTATTGTACAAAGAAAAGATAGATATAAATTAGACGTGGCTGTTTATTCTTGATTTCTTTGCCGACCTAGAAGGTGGTTGAAAAAAATATAATTAGGAGGGAGAAGAACGTATATCTATCTAAAATATAAAATATAGTAAAAAAGGCTGACTGAATGTTCAACAATAAGCTATATTTAATTATGTAAATGAAAATAGACAATATCACAGAATCTTCCGAATTCTCACAGGCGAAACTCAAGATCTTCACACGTTTCTGTATCTCTCTGGAAAATCTTTAGTTGTGTTATATGCGTATAACATCTTTAGTGGAATATATGTTTTCTTATCCTGAAAAAATATACAACAATTTGGTAGATGCTTTGTTAATTTACCTACCTACTGATCACCTAGCAAAAACTAGGTAGGTAGGTGTTTCTTGTTAATTTTTTAGCCTTCCTCCAATAAAAAATTCTTGACATATTTAATGTAGGTAATTAATTTTCAATAGTGCAACCAATACATACAATACATTCTACTTGAAAACAGTATATACTGTGCTGGTTTTTCATGCGAATAAAAAGTTCTATAGAATTAGGAAAAAAAGGAAAAAAGAATTATTAACTTGGTACATACATTAGGTAGATAAAATCCTACATTAAAGTCGATACAAAAAAAAATCATTATGAAGTACCTAAAAATGTGTAGGTAGGTAGGTAAGATTAGATATTTGTGCTGATGCAATTAATAAACTATTAAATTTGTGGATGGATTGAAAGTTTGATCAGTAATAATTTCTGCTGGTTGGGACAAAGTTCTCGCATAAAGAACCTAGGTAGTTACTGCCTAGGTATAGAATATGAGGTATATCACATCTTATAAGCTGCAGGTGTAGCATATATGATGGTTTATTGCAATTTACGTACCCGAGTTATAATTTTACCTGTAATTACACAATGAAGTCACTTTATCAAAGGGATTTTAAAATAGTCATCACGCTTCTACGGAAAAACCAAGAAATCGGACTTTATTAGATTAAGGTTCACATCTCGTAGTATTTCTCAATTTCGCATCCGAAAATCTCACATTAGTTAATTCGTTGGATTTTTATCATAACACATTTCGTAAATGGATCCTAAAATAAATTTTGAAACAATATTTAATCGTAACAATTTTTAAAAAGCTACTCGATGAGTAAGTTTTTTATGATAGATCTGACATTTAAAGCGGGCAATTTTGACACTAAATTGTTTTCAGATGGAGTGTCATAGTACGAAATTGCATACAAGAGAAAAGGTGACAGGATAAACAAACTTCCTCGCCTTTAGCGATTGCATTGTTTCTGATGGTAAAGCTCCAGAAATACCTCGCCATATTGCGGAAAACAACTGGAACTAATTTCTTTTACTGGCAACAGAAACCACAAATCGTCATTGACATGTCATAATGATTAGTGTCAAAGTGGACGCGAAATCTTAATTCCGACCAAGTGCAATTTTTTTGTGATAAAAATACCGGGAACTAATCGTTTTCGTAAAAGAAAAGTGGTTTAACATGTGTTGTATTTTTTTCGACTAGAAAGTATAAATGTGCTCACCACGGTTTCTTTAAATTAATTACTGATATAGTTGTCAACACGAATTTTTGGTACGTCATATAATGCAAATAGTGAAAATTGGCTACTGATGGCTACGGAGAATATTATAATAACGATTTTGAAAAATAATTATAAAAAATACTTGTTTAAAGTTTTTTTTTTATTTTAACTCTACTTGGATAATTCAACTAAAATAGTTGGTAGAGTTTTCCAAGATTTCCTATACATTTTTTAAAATAAATGATAAAATTATAAATAATATCATTAAGAAAAACAATGGATTAGTGTTTCATTTACCCGTTAGTGGTTTTGCAAAAATAAGAGTTGTGGTCCAAAATTCAAGGCCAATATTACAAAGAGTTATAGAACTTAATAAGTACTCAATTTGAGAGTGTTCTGTCGTGTTACATTAGTGCAGAATCTGTTATTATTACTTAGGTAACAAAAATTAACAGGAATTTAATCATATAAAATATGTTTTATGTTCAGTTGCCAATCTACGCTGGTATGATTATACCGAGTGTTGTCATATAAAGCGGATTCGAAGCGTCCTTTATTCAGGTCCCATATATTTCTGGTCAGGCTGTACTACGACTTATAGCCTGACCAGGAATATATGGGACCTGAATTAAGGGCGCTACGAATTCTCTTTATATGACAACACTTGATATAATCATGCCAGTGTAGAGTGGCAACTGAACATACAAAATCTATATTTTATATGTTTGCATTTAATGTTTCATTTCTAAGTCTGATAATAACAGATACTACGATACATGAACAAGACAAAACACTCGCATACTAAGCACTTTTAAAGTCAATGGCTCCTTGTGATATTAGCCTTAAAATTTGAAACAAATTGGAATTATTATCGCTGAACCATAGTCAGGTAGAAGTTAAATTATCTATTGTTCTTCTAAATGGTATTATTTATCAAGTTATCAGACTATTAATATTATTTTATATACCATTTTGGAACTTCTACGAACTATTTAAGTTAAATATCTAAGCAGGGTTGAAATACAGAAAATAAAACTCTCAAAACAAGTTTAAATAATTGTAATTTATCAAAATCGTTAAAATATTCTCCGTTGCCTTCAATAGCCAATTCTCACTGTTCGCACTATAAGACGTACCAAAAATTCTAATATGACAACTAAATCGGTAATACACATACAGAAATTCTGTTGATCACATAGATTTGCCTGCCGAAAATTATTACAACACATGTTGAACCACTTTTCTTTTACGATAGCGAATAGTTTTCGGCGTTTTTAACACATAAAATAACACATACTCGAAAATTAGATCACGCTTCCACTTTGACACTAATCATTATGACAATCAATGACATGACAATGACGATTTGTGGTTTCTGTTGCCAGTAAAAGAAATTAGTTCCAGTAGTTTTCCGCAACATGGCGAGGTCCCATATATTTTTGGTCAGGCTATACTCACTGAAGTATCTCGGTATCATGATCGACTCAAAACTCTCTTTCCAACCTCATATCGAGCTTACTGCGGGCAGACTTCGCAAGCTTATGTTTGTTTTCCGGAGCCTCAGGCAGGTGGCTGATGCTGTTGTAGTGAAAAGAGTCTATAAAGCCCTCTGTCAGTCTCTTCTGATTTACTGTGTTTCGTCTTGGGGAGGCGCCTGCAAAACCACATTAATCAAACTAGAAAGAGCCCAAAGAGCTGTCCTTAAGGTTTGTACTTTTAAACCACTGCTTTATCCCACCTTTGACCTATATCAATTTTGCCAAGTCCTGACCGTTCGTCAACTTTTCATCTTGTCTGTCATTTTGAAGCAACACAATATAACCGTTTATAACGAAAACAAAGCAAATAAGAGAAATCGATTAGTGGTAAACGCCACATCCTTCAACACCTTCTTTTCACATCGTTTTTTCTGTTTCTTGGGCCCCTATCTCTATAACTAGCTAAATAAAATATTAAATATCTATGCTGTACCTAAATTTCACTGTAAATCCAAAGTGTCGACCTATCTACAAAGCCAGACCTTTTTCGATACCGAAAATCTTCTTATCCCTCCAAGGTGATCCGCATATACTCATACACACACACACTTACCCACGGACACACACACACACACACACACCCACTCACTCATACACCACACACACACACACACACACACACACACACACACACACACACACAAACAAACACACACTGTATACGTGCTCTTTTGTTCCCTTGCTATTTTATTTCGATTTTCCTTATTGTGCCCCGAGTAACAAAAACACAAACAAAATTGCGTTTGTATGGGAGCCTCCCTTAAATACTTATTATTTTTATTCTGGTTTTAGTATTTGTTGTTATAGCGGCAAAAGAAATACATCATCTGTAAAAATTCCAACTGTCTAGCTTTTACGGTTCATGAGATACAGCCTGGTGGCAGACAGACAGACACAGACAGCGGAGGCTTAGTAATAGGGTCCCGTTTTTACCCTTTGGGTACGAGAAACCCTAAAAATCATATATTAGCCTTTTTTTTTTTTAACTTTGTGGTCAAAATCAACCGTAAATAATTTAAAAAAAATACAGTGTTGGGATTATAACTTCTCTCTAAATTCGTTTATCTAGTTTGTTACCTTAACAGCGGTACTAAATTTGCAACTAAAAGTATGATTTGCTAGTTCTTGGTAGGATTTTTTAGTCAACCAAATATTTTTTATAAAAAAAATAGTGAAGATGCAAATGTAGGGATGAAGCGAAATTCGGAAAGTATTCTTTTAAGTATTTTCAAGGAGGAAACATATTTAAAGTGACGTACAAATAACTTATTAAAAAACCGGAAGTTAGGGCAATCTTATAAAGCAAAAATTAAAGATTTTGCTCGAATTACTGCCCGTGATTTAGAATACACTAAGCGCTTAAATATTTTTATTTTATGCCTCCTTGCCTGTGCTCCTTGCAAACAACCAAACAACAAAAATGCAAACACAACACAGGGTCGAAAACTCCTACTGAACCACAGATTATAGAAACACAGACCTAGCCATTAATTATACCCTGTTATTTTTTGTACTGGCAACAATATTTACCGGGAATACCCTCACATTCATCAGGTTTGTACTTTGTATATGCACCGATAATACAATAGTAACTAAACATTCAACCCTATAGTTATTGAGTCAGAATGGTAATTTCATTGGAAACAAGAAGGTATAATGATTTCAAAAGTGGTGAGGTGTGTAGTGAGGCGGGCACCCCCCTTCGTCTTGTTTAATGGATGGCCGGAGGCAGATTATTCGCTTTTCTTTCGTTCGTTAGGTACTTACTATACAACCGTAAATTAAAAAATAGTTTTAGACGATAATAGTGTGTGTGTAAGATTAATATTGTTTTGTGACCGTGGGTTATTGGGTGATTGTGGGTTAAAAGAAACGTGTAACGAGATTTTTTTTCTTTGCTGATCTTAAGATGGCATCCGCTAAGGCTAATAAAAAGTAAGTTTACTTCCCTACATACATAGGTAACCTATCCAATTTTAAATTTCAACATCCATACACATTGATTCGTTACCTCTAAAAATAATAAATTAATGGCTTAAATACCAATTTTGTACAAAAACTTAAACGAAATAAAATAACCAAATAAAACCAAATTATCTTCAATAATGTATGTAATATATCTCAGTATTGGGTATTGGTTAAAAATAAGAAACTAATAACTATAACGGACGTAAGTAATAGGTTAGAAGTTATTAGTAAAATTTCGTGTTAAACCGAAAAGGTTATTTTTAAGATCATTCAATCAATAAACATTATTATTATTTCTTAGATACTCTTATTACTATCACAAGAGGTTTATTTAGTTTTATTATCATTGCTGAAGATGTTGCCAAATTATTTTTATTAACGATTTTGGAATTCGCTAAAAGTAGGTTGGGCCAGTAAAGCTTTAGTAAGACCTGAATTAATAATCCGATCCAAAACTTAAATCTACTCCGTTCGTACTGCGAACAATACCTTCGCCGAGCTATAGTATTGGAGTCGTTGGCTTTGAAATAAACACTAATCAGGAACGCTTGTTTCTCAACCGTCCACTGAAGGCATTTTGGTATACAAATACACACAAAATACAAATTAAATTATGTCAGCATTCCCGCCCGTTTTTAACCGACTTCAAAAAAGGAGGAGGTTATCAATTCGAATGTATGTTGTTTCTTTTTTTTGTGGCTATGTTACCTCATATCTCAGTCATTTGTGGACCGATTTGAAAAAAAAAACGTTCGATTTCATCAATACTTGGGAATGTACCGAGAATGTGAATGCAGGTATCCGATGGAAACATTTTTACAAATATTTGACCATCAGTTAAGATGAAATCAGCTTAAATTATAATTATTATAATAACTTAAGCAATTATTTTGCAAGTTTATACGAAATTAAATTCAATTTCGCTCACAAAAAAAGTTGGTAAGAGTACTCGCCCGGATAGCGAAGGGACGTGGGTTCGAGTTCCACCAGATGACACAGTCGATTAATTTTTGTGAGCGAAATTGAATTTAGTTTAACAAATTTTAACTAAAAAGTACAAAATAATATTTAAATTACCTAACTGTTCTACGAAATTATACAAGAAACCTATTTCCAATTTATTATCTGTTATTGTTTGGAGTCGGTGCCAGCCAAGCTTAGAGTAGATAGAATATCTACTCTAAGCAGCCAAGAGATGGTTTAATCTTGTCCTTACTAGCAAAAAACATTAGAATTCGAATTTCTGGCACCGACTCCAAAGAATAACAAATAATAAATTGGAAATAGGTTTCTTGTATAATTTCGTAGAACAGTTAGGTAATTTAAATATTATTTTGTACTTTTTAGTAATTTGTTTATAATTTTTCATTAGCATTAGCACTGTAGGCAGTTTTGAAGTCGGTTTTTTATTTATTTTTCAATATTGGAGAAGGAAATTTGTATTCTGCTACCGGATGCTCAGTAGAATTAAAGATAGTTTAAGTTGTTAATAACGCGACTATTTATCATTACCTAACTACATTTTTAAATCTTTTTAAAGGATAGCGACGGCTGCTGTGGAGCTTCCAGAATGCCCAGTTTGCCTAGAAACTATGTCCGCGCCGATATACCAATGTCAGAGTGGCCATAGCCTGTGTAACAATTGCACCAATATTCTGTGCCCACCAATCTGTCCAATATGCCGTCAGGCGATGACTCAGATGAGAAACTGGCAGCTTGAAGAAATTGTGGCTAAGGTAAGTTTAATAAAATCAATAGTTTATATTTCTGTACTGAGCAGAGAGTTTTCAAGGTTTACTCATAGGCACCTATGAGCAACCTTGAATTTTAACTTGAAAGAAATTTGAATTTATCTCTAATAAAACAGGCAAAAGTTCCATGCCCTAACAAGTCTGAAGGTTGTGTTTACACGATGATCGGCCTGGACGTAGAAGACCACCTAAAAGAGTGTATTTTCCGAGTCATGGATTGTCCTCTTGGAGCTGTTTTTGGACGATGCTCATGGAATGGTAAGTGTAGTACAACACACTAAGTTAAATAATAATTATAGGGCAACAGCCTTTATACAACAGCCGAAACGAGTAATTCAAGTTTGCTTACATTTTCACCAAACCACTATTTATGATGAACTTTATTATGTACAGGTAAATTAAAGGAGATGATGGAGCATTTCAAAGAGCGCCATTCAACACACTGTAATATAAGCAGCGATACTGAAGTTGAATTGGATAATGTCAATATCAATGACGACGAACGTTTTGTCTATTTGACTGCACAAGGAAAAATGCTATTCATATTGACAATAAAGATTGATACAATTCAAAAAATGGCCTACTGGACTATTCAGCATATTGGTGGGAAAAAAGCAGCAAGGCAGCATATTTATGAAATACATTTAACCAGCAAAAAAGACGATAGACGAAAAGTAGTTTTTATTGAACATTGTTTTAATGATGCTGTCAAAGCAGATGAAGTGTTCCGACAAGCGAAATGTGGTATTTTACCTTTAGATGCTTTAAGACATTTCATAGATAATAAAAAAATGACTTTTAAATTCTTTATCAAAAGGATTCCCCCAATCAATAGAAATCCGCATGGAAAAGGAGATGATAAGAATGAAAACAAGCCTGACAATAAAGACTTTAATAAAAAGTCTGGACCGAAAAATTTGGGACCGTCTGTTTCAGTCCTCAAGGGGACGGGACCCAAGGGCATCAGACAAAAGGGCCCAGGACCGAAAGGACCTGGTCCAAATAATAACAAATAGAATGATTTCTTCGTGCTGACCTACATTAAAAGGAAGCACAGTGAAAAAAATCATCTTTCTAAACCTAGTAGGTATTGTAGTTTGGGTTGTGCATTTATATGTCAGTCTTTATCAGTTTTCATTTTTATAGGTACCTCTCATTTTAGAATATTGCTGTTGATCGTTCATAAAACTGTTTAGTTTTTATTGTGAGTGATTAAACTTTAAATGCTTAATTGTGTATTCTCAAGTTTATTGAAAAGATAACATAGGTAGGTCCTTTTATGTAAATAAAAATTGTACTTCAAAAAATTACTATGATTTTCACTATTTTTTCAACCAACTAACTATTTCCACATAAAACATAATATGCGTTTAATTGCGTTTTCGATAAAAGACATTGCTTTTCTACCATGCGAGTATGGGCGAATTAAAAAAATGAGTTGCCACAATAAGAAACCCGTGCCAAACGATAGATATCATTATCTTACGTAAGTAGTGATTTTCTATATGTATGTTCTCGGGCTAGATAGATATTACTAAAGACCCCGCCGGGACGCTCATGGGAAGAAGTGACTTGCTTGAGAGAGATTGAGATAGTTAACTAACTAAACAAAATATTATTTAAGATGTCTTTTAATGACCTCTATAGTACGAGTACGCTGCAGCTGGAGTAAACATTATTTTCTTCTTCCTTTTTTTCATCTCTAAGAAATGACTGATAATTTTTGTGGCGAATCAAAGCGCCCCCCTACCGAGTGTTCAAGGAACTAAAATAGAGTAACTTCCATATGTTTATGTCAATTCTCATTAGTTCAGTGGACGGTGACCACACGCCATCGAGCCACACGCTCACTATTAGCCGTCATCGCCGCCAAAATGGCGACAATCAAATGGCTTCATTGTAAGGTTGACAGTATGCGCGTACTTGTACAGTGTTGTCTTATGAATACGGGACGAAGGTTCTTCCTCCCACACAGTATTATGTTACGGCTTGTCAACTTCAGGGAAAAATGAACGTTAATTCGAGCTCCTAAGGTTCATATTTTTTAACTACTTCTTGACATGATCTTGTCTCTTCTTCATTCATTCATTCATTATCAGTTTCTCATTCCGTTAATCAAGTTTGTTGTTTGTTAAATCCCATTCATTTAATTGTTTGATAGATTGAGCTGTGTAACTTGTAGGCTCATTAAGTAGGTAATTAGCATTTTGTTTGTTTTTTTGTGGTCTGGCGTTTGTTTAACTAATGTTATTATGTTATGAGAAGCTAGATCTATCCAATATAGATATCTAGATAGTTACTTTACTTCATAACAAACAATAGAAAACTCTTAGAAATGATGACCGAGTCATCAATAATAATAGATCTCCGGTCAGATACTGTGACGAAGCCCACGGAATCTATGAAGAAGGCGATAATTTCTTCACCTTTGGGAGACGATGTCTTCGGCGAAGACCCGACGGTCAACGCTCTGCAGGAAAAGATGGCTCACATACTTGGAACAGAGGCGGCCCTCTTTGTACCTTCTGGAACTATGGCCAATCTGATTGCTGGTAAATACATATTAAAATGATTTATTTTTATTTATAATTATATTTCTTGTTATTTTAATTCTGCTAATTCTCATAGCCTATTTGTTCCAGCGATGGTACATTGTTTTAAGAGAGGATCTGAAATGCTGTGTGGTGATCAGTCCCATGTGTACAAAAGAGAAGGTAATAAAAACAAAACAACTCAATTCATTATTAAATATCAATATTTAGCAGAAATATATCGAAAGATTATTCCTAGGTGGTATTGCTGATTTAGCTGGGGTTTATGTGACTGGATTAAAAAATCTCCCTGATGGCACATTTGATTTGCATGAGTTCGAGAAACACATTCGTGGTTCTGATATTCATGAGCCAATCACTATGATGGTATCCATTGAGAACACCCATTCATACTGTGGTGGAAGTGTAAGTATTTATTTTCCTATTTAGAATTTTACTTACATTTATTTACTTTTTATTATAAGGGCACATTGTAGATGGTGTACCTAAAAAAAAAGTAAAGTCAGCCTATTAGATCCCACTGCTGGGAAAAGGCCTCACCTCAACTATGAGGAGGAACAAGCCATACTCCACCACGAAGGCTCACTGCGGATTGGTGGAGGGGTGTCTGTAAGGCAAGTGACAAACCTTACTGTCAGATGTTATCAAGCCGCCCTAGGGCCTCTGACTAGGCTAAACAACTAATACCAACAGATATTAGCTGGTGGTGTAACGGACCTATATCTTAATAAATACTTTCAACAAGTATTGGTTGAATGAGATATTTTAGCACATTTTCTATAACTGCATTTGTACTTAATTAACAAAATATTTTTTTGCTGATGAAAGATTACAGAGGTACTTTGGCTTGGTGTCCACTTACCTAATTTAGTTTATAAGTTGGTACTGAACCCTCTGAGCGCAATTGCAACTCTCCTTGGCCGGTTTTTGAAAGCCACACAACACACAAGCTACCGGTCTGTAAGCATTGAAATGAAATAATCAGATGCCATTAAAAAAAAGAAATCAATTAAAATCAGCCAATTGTATACAGGTTATTCCCCTGCAATGGATTGAAAAGCTATCAGATATTGCCAAGAAGCATTCTGTGGTCGTACATATGGATGGTGCCCGCCTGTTTAACGCGTCGGAGTATCTAAGAGAGACGCCGGCACGACTCGCGCGCGACTGCGACAGCGTATCTGTCTGCTGTAGCAAGGGGCTGGGCGCCCCTGCCGGCTCGGTACTGGCAGGCACAAGGAGGTTCATTGACCAGTAAGTGAACTGAAGCATTGTGTTGTAGTAACAACCTAGAGATGGATGAAACGCCAGCGCGACTGACAGCGTTTGTCTGCTGCAGCAAGGGGCTAGGCGCCCCTGTCGGCTTAGTACTGGCAGGCACAAGGACGTTCATCAACCAGTAAGAGAACTAAAGTGTTATTATTTAAAGTAGCAACATAAAACTGAATAAAACGCCAATAAGACTTACATTTTGCCTGTCCGCTGCAGAAAGGGGCGCCCCTGTCCCCTCAGTAATGGCAGGCAAAAGGAGGTTCATCAACCAGTAAGTGAACTAAAGTGTTGTGCTATTATTATAGTAACAACCTAGAGCTGAATTAAATGCCAGTGAGACTGACATTATGTCTGTCTGCTGCAGCAAGGGGCGCCCTGTCCCCTCAGTAATGGCGGGCACAAGGACGTTCATCAAACAGTAAGTGAACTTTAGCGTTGTGTTATTATAGTAACAATCTAGAGATGAATAAAACGCCAGTGAGACATTATGCCTGTCTGCTGCGGCAAGGGGCGCCCCTGTCAGCTTTGTACTGGCAGGCATAAGAAGGTTCATCTACCAGTAAGTGAACTAAAGCACTGAAGTGTTGGTATTATATAGTATTATTATAGTAACAACCTAGAGTTGGATGAAACACCAGCGCGACTGTGACAACGTGTGTCTGCTGCAGCAAGGGGTCTGGCGCCCCATCAGGCTCTGTGCTGGAAAACACAAGGAGGTTAATCGACCAGTAAGTGAACTTAACCGTTAGTATTATTTATAGTTACAACCTAGAGCTGAATGAAACGCCAGCGCGACTGTGACAACGTGTGTCTGCTGCAGCAAGGAGCACAAGGGGTCTGGTTCCCCTGTAGGCTCAGTACTGGCAGGCACAAGGACGTTCATCAACGAGTTAGTGAACTAAAGTGTTATTATTTATACTAACAACCTAAAGCTGAATAAAACGCCAGTAAGACTTACATTTTGCCTGTCTGCTGCAGCAAGGGGCGCCCCTGTCCTCTCAGTACTGGCAGGCACAAGGAGGTTCATTGACCAGTAAGTAAACTGAAGCGTTGAGTTATTATAGTACAACCTAGAATAAAACGCCAGTGAGGCTGACATTATGCCTGTCTGCTGCGGCAAGGGGCGCCCCTGACAGCTTTGTACTGGCAGGCACAATGAGCTTTGTTGACCAGTAAGTAAACTGAAACGTTGTGTTATTATTTATAGTACTAACAACCAAGAACTAGATAAAACGACAGTGCGACTGTGACAGCGGTTGTCTGCTGCAGCTAGGGGCTAGGCGCCCCTGTCGGCTGTACTGGCAGGCACAAGGAGGTTCATCAACCAGTAAGTAAGTAAACTAGTCTTATTATT
This sequence comes from Pyrausta nigrata, assembly GCA_949316185.1. NCBI lineage: Eukaryota > Metazoa > Arthropoda > Insecta > Lepidoptera > Crambidae > Pyrausta > Pyrausta nigrata. Next base: position 6,787,184 of record OX438943.1, read on the forward strand.
TATAGTAACAATACTAGAGCTGAATAAAACGCCAGGAAGACTTACATTATGCCTGTCTACTGCAACAAGGGTCGTCCCTGTCGGCTCAGTACTGGCAAACACACGGAGAGGATGAATGGAGAAAAGAAATGCCACAACACATGCAGGATTATGGCAAAACAATGGGTAGATATTCTTTAATTACCAGCATCGCTCCCGGAAGCCTGCGGTAATCTAGGAAAGATACTTTTTGGGTTGGCTGGATTAGAAGGACACACAATACGCACAATGGCTCAGTCAAGGGGCTAAGTGCGTAAAAAGCCTAGCCAAACTTTACTATTCGATTTTATTCCAGTTTTTAATTTGAGAATAGCGCCCGGTATCACTGGTATGATATTTTTTTTTTCTTTTCAGAGCTCGTCGCTATCGCAAGATGTTGGGGGGTGGAATGCGACAGGCCGGTGTGTTAGCTGCAGCTGCACTGGTTGCATTGGATGAATCAGTGCCTTCTCTAACCGCAGATCACAGACGTGCACAGTATCTCGCTAAAGGTAGGGTAAACTTTGTTCAATTGCCTACATACTATAAATAACATTAATGATATAAAGTTCTATCAATAAATATATAATCATGCTTTAAAAGGTATTTTAAAAACGAATTTTGTTCCAGAAATACAGAATCTGAAGCTATCTACTTTCACTGTAGAATCTAGCAATCAACACACTAATATAGTTCATGTGCACATAAATGGGACCAATGATATAACAAGTCGTAAAGTTACTGAAAGATTAGCACTTGTCAGTCAGTCAGAAACAAGCAGTAATTGCAAAAGTAGTAATGGACTCGGTATTGTGGTACTTGGAAGTGCTAAGCCAGATTCGAAAACAATCAGATTTGTTTTGCACCATGATGTAAATGACGATGACCTAAGACAAGCAGTAAAAAAAATACAGTTTGTGCTTCTAGAAATGGATAAGAATAAGTAAAAAGTAATCTTAACTGCACAACTAATGAATGTTAATCTCTTGTTTTCTCCTGGAATAAAGAAAAAATCAAAAGCAATGTGAAATTGAACTAAATCAGAATTTCACTAAGGTCTAGAATATTAATTAAGTAATCTCAAGAAATTAATTTTTATGATATTTACTCTTTGGTGTAAGGGCATATTTTAATATTGTAACTTAACAAAATAAAAGTGATAAAATTAATGTTTTAGTTTTTTTATTTCCTTATAACCTAGGTGTTCATTTCTTAGCCTTAGCTTCTCGCGTCGCCTTCCTCTCTGCCGCCCTGGCGAGTTGTTTCGCTGGCTTCAGATTGCCTTTTTTAGAAAACCGCTGGTTTCTCAAGAATTTGGGGTCCATCTGAAAATAGTAGAATAAGAATTAAGGATTTTACTAAGTGCTAGGGCTCAATTATTTTGATGTTAAGTGGTTAAATAATTAACTTTCATATTACTAAATAGTTGAATAGTAAACTCTTTTAACTACTTTTACTGCCCTGCTAGTTGTTAAGAAATTGCAAAATTCAAACAATAACTTAAATATAAATAGGTACCAATAATAAGGTTGGCAGCCACAGCAAGTGTTAAAAAATTAATAGGAATGGGTCGATTTTTGCAAAAGCAAGCTTAGAAATATTGCACATTGACCTTAGGAAAAACACATCAGGTACTTCCAGCTTCATATAGCATTATCTGTGTCGCATGAAGTTTTTATGTTCACAGTGCACTTACAACTAAACCAAAATAAATACATACACACCTGCAGAACACACATGCAGACGTGTATGTACCTATTTATAATAATAAAGTAATATAGGTGTGCTGTAAGTAAACACATTTTACCCCTATCATAATTCATGCTATTCATCAAGCACTGTTTGTTTACATTATTTAACCTTAAAAATAATTGATTTATTCACTTGGATCAAATACTCACACCAAGAGTAGATTCATGCCTGAACTTCTTGGGTTTCTTGATACCATTTCGGTGGGCTTTGCGGTCTGGAAGAGAAGGGATAATTTATGACTACTAGATTGGAGTAAAGACTAAAGTTCTTGAAATTGAGACACCAGCAGCACTGCACATGTATCTAGTGCACATCAATTAAACTGTTATTAGCACTGAATGATTAGAGAACCGCATTGTTCCACTTACTTACTTTGGTTGTGATTTGTGTGGTTCTTTGATTTCGCCATTGTATGTGATTAGTTTCTCTGTGAATGGAAATACACAGAATTATAGTATGCCACACTTATTCCCTAATGATATAGCACAAAAAACGCTACCAACTATCTACGATTCACTAGATTTTTAGAGAAATTGAAATTGTAAACATGAACACAAACCTATTTCACAGACCAGAAATTGAAAAAGAACCACTAAAGAACGGCTGTCAAACTTGTCAAATGTCAAGAATCTGACAGTTGGGGTCACTGTCAGGTAGTATATTTTTTGCCATAAAGTACTAAACTATACAGCCATAATCAATATTTAAGAAATCAATAGGTATAGAAACGGAGGATTGGTATTGAACTTGGACAATTTAAAATATTGCCTAGAATTTGTATCGCACAAAGAATTGAACGCACAAGTTATAAAGGGTTGCCTAGATTGAACGAAGGTTTGATTCACAAATAGTGCGGTAAGGTTGTATAATATGGTAGACCTTAGCTATCATGAATCATGTCCAACAACAAAAAAAGTCATAGTCAATCAACTGACTGACGTGTGTGCACTGTGTACCTATATGACGTTTCATGAATTCGTGTTTCTTCACAGAATAATTTACATTTTAACAAGTTAAATTCTACTCAAAGAGTGTTTTTTATAGTTCTGCGTAATTTAATAATGGTTGTTTTAGAAGGAGAAGCTGGTGATGCAAAGCCATTGTCGTCAGAGGAGGCTGACAAAGAAGAGAACAAAACCTCAACTTTGCTAAGTTTAGAAAGTATCCTTTTCAACTGCTTGACCCTAGAAATACCTACCATAATACCTAATTGGGATTAGCTAAGAATAAAAAAAAAATCTTTGACTTTTGATATCTTACATAAGCAGCAGTTGCACAAACAAAACCTTAGGATGAGTGAATGGTTGTCAAAGTATAGGATTGTAACTCAAGGAATTTCTGCATAGAAAAATCCTCCAAAATATTTTCTAGATATTTTATTAATCACACTGTCTGGTTAGAGAGTCGGGCTCACATTTAGATTATGCGTCCACAATATTTGATGCAAAGCTATTACCATTGGAAAGATACTATTTTTCTTAATTATATTACAAAGTTTCACAAGTAGGAAACCCTAAATTGTCGGCCATACTTCCCTTACTATTTCAGTTACAAAGTCAAACGTCAATTCAGTTATAAATAGGTATTATACCCAAATTGCGTTAACCCCGACTCGCCATGGTCCTTTGGCCGTAGTACTTGTCTGCCCGATATTAGAGTGCAATTCCAAAGCCGGAGGCGCGGAGGGAGAGTAGCCTCCGCCCACTGTAACAAAGCATTTGTTACATAAGGGCGAAGAGGCTGCACTTCCCGCAGCGCCGGAGACGAGGAAATCAAAATTGTGGCAAAAACAACTTTGCTGGAAATAGGTTTCTGGAGGGTTAGCTTTTTTTTTCAAACCATTACAGGGGAGGGGGGAGATTCCCCATGCCCCCCCACCCTAATTTATGGTTATTTAATGCAATTTATTAGCATTTTGGGGTTAGAAAAAATATTTTCAAAAATTCATATCTCAAAAACTAGGATTTTCCTAGAGGGGGGAAGGGTAGCAAGGGGGTAGCCCGCCCTCCCCCACACCGCCCCCCTTCCCCCACCCCTTAATTCGTGGACGCATAATGTAAATTCCTTCCACTCTTTTATTAAAAAATATCCTTTAGCCAATAAGCTAATTTTGTTTGGTGGAGAATACCACAGTGGACAAACTGTTAGTAGAAACGTGAAAATTCTACAAGTTGTTCATGGGAGCAAAACAGCCAATGTGAATTTTTACAGACATTGGCGAATGTCTTTGTTGGCTTTCTTTTTCTTCTTTCGGCTTTGTAACTTTTTAGGGTGTGCAAGGTGTTTGAGACTTTTAACTTTTTTAACCAAAAATAAGAAACTTCATAAAACTCAAACATTTCCGTTTTATCGTATTAAAGGATTAGGAATAGGGAATACTCCAGCCCTATCTTGTGTTACTTGGGAAAAAAATTTAAGAAAGCCATTAATTTTAAGTTCCAAAATTTTTTTGGAAAAAAATCAGTAAAGTATAACAATATAATTAGCCAATGACCTCCTCTTTATGTGGTTTTGCTATGGCGGGTTCAGTACCAGTCACCCTTTATATTAAGTCAGAATAAAAGTTCTGACTTGTTCTAGAACCAGTGTTAATGTCAATCTGCAGGACATTAATACCAAGAAGATTAGTCTCTCTCATCACAAGCTTAAGAGCCAGGCTCTTACTGGTGGAGCAATTGCTATTCCACTCTTTTATTTTGCTTATGATTTGCTTTCCTACGGCCATGAAAAATCTGATTTATAGAAGCTACTGCTGCCACCACTATCACCACCAACAAAAACAATTTTATTCTTGTAAATAAAATATTCTTTAAAAACAATGGCATTGTCTCATACATTCTGTGACCTGATAATAAAAGTGTCGCGTCCATGATTGTAATATAGTCTAATTTAATTGCCTAGATGCAATCATCAATGATGTATTTAAAAAAATATATCAAAGCCCGGGAAATAAAGAAATCTTTACTTATTTGTACCCATTCGTTCGGCGAATTATTGCAAATAAAAGGCGTTATTCAGCACTCTGAATAAAGTCGCAAGGCGTTATCGGTGTCCAGGGACATTAAGCCCTGCTATTAAGCAGAAGGTCGTCATAAGTAGAAGATCAATCGGAGTCCGTATTAAAAGCAAAGTCGCAAAACAACAAACTAAACACACAAAATCGCACAGTACACAACGAAACGCTATTAGAACAACGAACGAGGAACTGCGCGCGCTCATCATTTGCCTGTTGCGTAGACGCCTCTTTGAAAGCTGTCGTATGACAATCACTCGTGCTGTTTGATGTTTTGTGTTATTTAAAATAAATACTTTCTTATTATATATAAAATAATAATTAGTTAAATTGTATTACCTATTACGTTATTCAAAGCAGAGTATTAAAAAATAATGAATAAATAATGTCGCAAATAAGTACCTATTTGTAAAACGCACTATTTTATAAAACAGTACTAACAACTACGTGTAATGAACTGTAATGGAACAATTCCTATGGATAGACCACAGATTATGTTATAGGTGCGTTCAAAACTAACAAAAAATAAAATAATTAAAGACTTTAAATATTTTTTTACTATTTTTTCGGCTTTAAATTGTACTTATTGACTTGTAATTATATCCTCATTTAACTATGTATTTTTTAAAATTTTACTCATTAATGGTCTTTTCAGGTTTTTATCAGGTCATATTTCGCCGCTGTTCTTTTTGTACATTTAATAAATATATCTTTTTTATTAGTTTTTAATATTTTTAACTCTCACAGTGTTCTTTCTTATTTATAAAAGTTTAAATAAGAAACCAAAAATTCGCACAAAGGTAGGATTTGAACCCACGTCCTTTGGCTAACCGGGCCAACGCTCTTACCAACTAAACTACTGTGCAGTCTATCCAACTGTGTGAAATTCTTGGTCTCTTTTGAATACGTCATTGCGTGACGTCAGTGACATCTATCCGAGCTGTATTACAACAGCAGTGGGCCAAGTAGTTATTCTTTACAGAATAAATTCAACTTGAATGATGACGCTTTCGCTATTCAATGCGCTGATATTTTTTCTACACACAGCACTATAATACAATCAGGGTGTAAATTATCATGTATTAGATTAGAACTTTTTCAATGTTTCTAATTCACTGTCCGATCTACTGAAAAGTCAAATCTAGATTCCGACTGTGAAGTTCTGCACAAACTGTGTTACGTTTTAAGTTTTTTAAGAATGCGATCTGTTTTCTATTGCATGGGAATCGTCTCGCTGGTTATGAATGATAATGATGGGTTTGGTACACTTTGATATAAGAAGTAAATTCTTAGCCCTTTTAATAGAAAAAATAATATGATCCTTAAGCTATATACCAGTATTCCGCATTACAAAGGATGCCCAACAGCAACACGGGCTACGGCATGGAGACTACCAGCGGTACCGTGGCTATTGCTCCAGGCGCATTCGACGGCTGCGGAAAGTGCTCAAAATACCACAGGTGATACATTAGTTTTGTTTTGTATTATAAAAAGTCATTTTCTAAAGTAACTGTTTTCTAATCTATGAAGGACCCATTTTTGTACTGCATTGGACGTGCTGCGGCACAGAATAAGTACTAGTACTTCGTACAGAAGTTTGACTTTGCAATGAAATTCAAAGAAACATCTACTTAATGTCGTCAACGATATGGTGTAATTTAGTTCGCTTCACGCATTTACGCAGACTTAGTGCACATCAATGAATGACACTAAAGCGATCTTAGTCTTTTTATTTTATATTTTATTAAGAAAACCAACTGCGTTACATATTTTTTTCTTAACTAATACTTACGTCTATGAGTAAAGCTAATAACAGGTTTCCCTTTATAATACTATTTGCATAGGACGTGAAACAGAACCATTTTCGCCTGATTTTTACATACTTACCATACTTACCATATACACATGTACACATATACATATATATATAATTACACATACATACATATAATATACAATATTTACATTAAATAAATAAATAAATTAATATCTATTAAACGCTACTTCCAATTCAAAATTTCAAAGACCAAAACATTTATTTTCTAAATTTTGTTTTTTAATCTAATCTTCCATGTTTTTAAGAGTTTCTATCGCTTTATGTTTAATTATACTTTTGCTGTGAGTGAACACGTCAATTCCCTGAAACGTCTCATTATAAGTCTGCAGCAATCGAGACATGGGTGCGTTACGCGCGTAGTTAGTACTCGCTTTGGGAACTACAAACAATGGAGGGAGCCGCCGGCGGCTGCGCCGGGTTGGTACGTTATAGTCCTGCATTTAATCTTTTTTCCCCAGGGCGACAGACGCCATTACCGGCGGCGCGACGTGACGACCACCCACCTGTCTGCTTCGAGCGCGGAGAGCCGTCTGCTGTGCGTGCCGCTCCTGCAGGCCGAGCGCGCCTGGGCGCACGCCATGCAACTGCGGCAGGAAGCCAACACTGAGCCCAGGAAGAGGTTCCACCTGGTCTCGCGGCTGAAGAAAGCCGTCGCTCACGCGCAGACGCTGCTGCAACTATGCGAGGTGAGTGAACATAGCACGCGATGCAGCCGCGGCAGGAGGCCAACACCGAGCCAAGGAAGCGGTTCTACCTCTTCTCGCGGATGAAGAAAGCCGTCGCTCACGCGCAGACGCTGCTGCAACTGTGCGAGGTGAGTGAACATAGCACGCGATGCAACTGCGGCGGGAGGCCAACACCGAGCCCAGCAAGCGGTTCCACCTCGTCTCGCGGCTGAAGAAGGCCGTCGCTCACGCGCAGACACTGCTGCAACTGTGCGAGGTGAGTGAACATAGCACGCGATGCAGCCGCGGCACGAGACCATACCGAGCCCAGGAAGCGGTTCCACCTGGTCTCGCGGCTAAAGAAGGCCGTAGCTCACGCGCAGACTTTGCTGCAACTGTGCGAGTTGAGTGACAGACACATGTCATGCATCTGCGGCAAGAGGCCAACACCGAGCTCGGGAAGCGGTTCCACCTGGTCTCGCGGCTAAAGAAGGCCGTCGCTCTCGCGCAGACGCTGCTGCAACTGTGCGAGGTGAGTGAACATAGCGCGCGATGCAACGCGGCAGGAGGCCATACCGAGCTCAGGTAGAGGTTCAGCTGTTTCCTAAAAGTCCGTTTTACTAAGTAGTTGTAATACCTTTTCACGGGAGTTCTAGAATAAAAGATGGGTCTGTATAAATGACAATAGTACAATATCTTATTTCATGCCACATGTACCCATACAGAAGTGTAAGCATGGGTGCTAGTAAAATTAAAATTAAAAATAAACATTCAAAATCAGAATTAACTTAAAAATTAAATAAAACATAGACAAACGATGTAAAGTAAGTGAAAATCCACATTTTCTATATCGTCTCGGGTCTAGGTATTCTGGTTCTAGGTACTTGATCAGATCTGACATAATGTGATATCTAATATTTATCATCATTAACTTGTTTCATCTAACAGCAAAGCGGCGTATGCGACGCGCGCACGCAACTCGAGGCGGGCGCGTACGCGGCATGGCTGGGCGGAGTGCTACTGCTTGAGTTGCAGCAGTGGCGCGCCGCTGCTGAAAGTCTAACGCGCGCTAGTCTCGTCCTCGACAACCTGAGCGCCGCGCTGCCCATCGACGAGCGGCTTGTGTACCGGCAGAAGGTATGACTTACGAACGCGGGGGTGTGTCATTCGCAAGGAGTGACTCACACGTAGTATTCGACGAACTTTACGCCGCTCTGTGTGTAGCGTTGCCGTGCAATCGATAGGTGACCTCGAAGATCACCTGTCAATTGGTCTATCGATCGATAGTATTGCAGCTCAATATCGAAATCTCGATCGATAGGGCAAAACTATCGATTGACTACTATCGATAGTATCGTTTGTTAGTCAACTGCAACATATCGATATAGCGGACTTTTTATTTGTTATTTGTTTCACTAACCGATGCTCTTACGGTGAGGGAAAACATCGTGAGGAAACCTGCATTTTAATCTGACGTTTCTAAATTAATACAGTCTTGTCTCTTTTTATTTGTTTGGCAGAGAAAGAGAGAGACTTAATCTTAGACAGGCACATTGGAATTGAGTCTATTAATTTATTATCTATGTATTGTATAATAAAAGAAAAAGATTTGAATGTAACGAATTAACTCAAAAACTACCGCAACGATTAAAAAAGTTTTTTCACCATTATAATGCTACATTATCCCCGAGTGACTTAAACTGTATTTAATTATAACTGTGCAAACCCGGAGTGGGCTGTTAGTTTATTAACACCAGAGATCGGAGTAGGTAGATTGATTTGGGGTCAATCAATGGTCGCAAACATTGATATTAATATTGACATGCTTCTGGTATTCCGTAATCTCAACAGTATGGACTTAAATGGTGTTTAGTCGTAATATTGAAAAGAACAAAGCTGTGTAAATTGCCAAACCAAGTAATTTTAGGTGACATAAAATGAGTAAGATATTATAATATAAACCGGAATTTTGCGTTTTCGCCGATAGTGGGGGCTGTCCGATTATCGAGCATTTATGTCAAACTACTCGCTCACTCTTAGTTATTAAGTACTAACACTACTACTAGGTATTAAGTATTTAATTGTTACTGACACCTGAATGGATATTTGTAGTCCGATATCTTTTTTTTTTCTTCAAAAAAAGGCCTATCCATATTATTCCAGCTCTGTCAAAGTACATCAAATGAATCTACCAACTCCGATCATTGATTATAACCGATGATAACTTATAGTATCCCCTTGACTTCAGTGCGAGGAACTGAAGCCGAGCCTGCGCTACTGCGCGTACAACATCGGCGACGCGTCGGCGGCGGGCGACCTCGTGGCCATGCGTAGCCAGGGACTCATCGACAACCTGGACTCGCTCATGGCGCAAGCTAAGTGAGTATACCTCAGACACAGAATAAGTACTAGTACTTCGCACAGAAGTTTGACTTTGCAATGAAATTCAAAGAAATATTTACTTAATGTCGTCAACAATATGGTGTAATTTGGTTCGCCGCAGAGTCAAGCACATTTGCGTCAAGACACCTACAGAAATCCATTGCACGATAATTTCATTCTTATATGATTCATAATGCATTAAACCTATTCAGTACTACGTACGTACGTACTACGTACAATAAATGCGACGCTATAAGGTTGACTGCTACAAGAAGCTACTAACGCAATCTAGCGCACCTTTCTAGAACTTTATTCATGCTCGTCCAGCCAGCAACGTAGTGCCGCGCGCCGTCGATGAATAAAACGCGCGAGCGTGTCGCTGCTCGCTTCGCAACACCCAACTTGACTACCTCACCACGGAGGGTCGCCGCGCGTCGGTACGTTATTGCTACCTACGCGGGGAGTTACACAGGCCTGCCTCAGATCAAAGAAAGATGGGTAATAACTCGGTAATCCTTCGCGAACCTGTCGCCAAAGGGGATTTAAACTTTTTGTATGGAAGCTGGCATATCGATCCCCGCAGCTTTTTCTATATTTTTTCGAAATCACGGTGCCCAATCAAAGTTATAAGTATGGATAGATGACATATAGGGGAAAAAAAGTCAAGTAACATGGTACCCTAAAGTGTCACTATACCAGGCCTGTGTATCTCCCCGCGTAGTTAGCAAAAACGTACGTACGCGCGGCGACCCTTACTTAGGGGCTAAAAAAAGTTGCGTGTCGCTACCGGCCAGCGACACGCTCGCGCGTTTTATTCACCGGCGGCCGCGCGGCTACGTTGCTGGCTGGACGAGAATAAATAAAGAACTAAAAAGAGGCGCTAGATGGCGTTAAGCTTCTCGTAGCAGTCAACCCTATCGCGTCGCGTGATATTACGTCACTGAATAGGTTTAGTGTATTATGAATCATATTCCAGAGTAATAAGTATGAAATTATCTTGCAATGGATTTTTGTAGGTGTCTACACGAAAATGTGTTTAACTCTGAGGCGAACTAAATTACGCCATATTGTTGACGACACTGAGTAGACATTTCTTTGAATACAATTGCTAAGTCATACTTCTGTACGAAGTACTAGTACCTATTCTGTGACTATACTGAGATATATGAAGGCAAAGATCGAAATATTAATCATCATCATCATCATCCTACCGTTATAAGTTAATTACAGTGGAGCGACAGCCATCTGACCTGCGTGACCTGTTAACAAGGGAATCTGAACGGATTATATTATAGAAGAAACCAATGAAATAATATAACATTAAAAACGGCATAATATAGTACAAAACCTGTTTGTTGACTGAACTTTGAGCTCGTACAGTGGACAAAGCTCATAGAGCGACTCAATGCTTATACACGAGATGTGATATTTCCTAAGGACTACTGTCACATATGTACTTTTTAGAAAAACCCTAATACCGAAAATGAGTGTCTAGCATTCCCTTGTATGAACGGGACCCAGTGTGCGCTGACCGTGTTTTCGGATATAGCCATCACGTTTGCTCGCCCTTTCATTCTGGCAAGAGTGACGGGGATAAACTAAAACTGAAAATACGGATATCGTCATCTCTCCCTCTGGCCTCTGACCCTATAAGGGTCAGTAGTCAGTGGGTGTTTTTAGAGTCGTGCGTATTTGCTCACGCACGCGGAATTGAGTTGCATAATCTGTGATTCGTTGCACCCGTGTCAGCACACTGACATGAGAAATGTTCTTTCTCTCTTTGACATCACAGATTATGTATTTCAATCTCAATTTGCGTGCGTGGTCATATCCGCACGACTCCAAGACGCCGCAATAGAGTCCTAAATTGATGAAATTGTTTTTGAATTTAACTTTCAATATTGATTTCCAGGGAGTCTCGCTCCGGCGTGATGCACGAAGTAGAATGGCGCGGGCGTCGCGTGACCGTTCGCCCGGAGAAAGTGCGCCTCTTCCTCATCGCGCTGCAAGACTTCGACAAGTCGGTCGCCTCCGCGCCGACCGTCGACGCCAAGATCGAAATCCTCGAGAACATACTCATGGACTGCAAAGACGCCATATCCGCCATCAAGGACGAGATAAAAAACGATCCGAAGCTGAAAGCCGCTTCGCCGCAGGAAACCCAGTCGTCCGGCATCAGCTATCTTCTATCCTACTTGATGTATCTGCGTCTGGTGCGCACGATCGAAAGGAACAATCTGTTGGTGCAGCAAGCGGAAGAGGCGCGTAAGAACAACGCTCAGATCGACGGAAAGAAAGTCCGCCCGCACGACTTGACGCGTCTCTACGAAATCATTCTCCAGAACTTTACGGAGTTGCAGCAGCTGCCGGGTTTCGAATCTGACGCCGGTTATCAGAAGGAGATCGAGACGCAGATGAAGGCGTACCGCGCGTTCCGCTGCTTCTACATAGCGCAGGTGCTGACCGGCTTGCGCCGCTTCCGCGAGGCGCTGGCGATGCTGGCCCGCAGCGACAACTACGCCGACGATGCCGTCGGCAGCAAGCTGGACGACCAACAGCTGCGCGATAAGCTGCAGGTAAATATGGATAAATCTGATTATTTTTTTAAACATTACATTACATAAATCCTAAAGTAAGAACCTAAAGCACTTTTGTAATGAAAATCTGAAATAACGGTGCTATAGCTACACCCAGACCAGAGACCATATAGAAAATGTTAATTTCTATATTGACCTGACCGGGGATCGTACCCGGGACTTCAGAGATAGCGATACTTTGAAAACCTATAAATTCGTCTTTTGTTTTGGTAATCTTCCAATATTTACGGCTTTAACGCCACGTTTACGAGCATTCGCGAGTAACAGCGATACTATACAGACAAGAGATGATATTATAGAAAACACAGACAGATAGAGCGAGATGCAACATCGGCGATAGAAATTGATTGTGTAGGACAGATTACCAAAGTTTCTAAGTCCTCAAATTGTTATATGCTGAAATGCCCAAAACACATTTCTTTTAAGATTCTTTTAAGCATTGTACAGTCAGCATCAGATATATAGGAGCATGCCATCTATTCAAAAAATACTACACAACTTAAACAACCAAAAACATCTACACAACAATAGTATCCAAATTATTGTTAGCATCCTACGCGTCAATATTATCTAAACACTCTTCTTTCAAATATATCTACACAAACAAAACTTCAAAGTTATCTTGTCAACTGAGGTAATCAAATGTAACTAAGCAACCAAAGTGTTCAAAAACCCGTCAACAATAACATTTATGAATATGATTTTTTTATTTTATCTGGGGCAAAGTAAAAACTTTTAGGCGTCTTAGTCAAATCAAATAACAAAGTTGAGTATGTATAGTTCATAGTAGGTTGTTTCATTTAATCTTAAAATAATACCAAACTTGTAACAAAAAATAGACATAGGTAGGTAGGCAGGTAGGTATACAGGGTGACTGTTACTGAGTCGTGGCGGATTTGCACATAATAGTCGGTAATTTTTAGTTGTAATTGAACCTACATTTGGCATCTAGCATGCCTCGCCTCCCGCACCTCTGGCTATAGCAGGAGGGTCGCGCATGAAAATTTCGGTCTATAACCACTTACCTAATTTATTTTATAATACTTTGCGAAATTTACTTCAACCTTTCGTCACAGATTATTTAATAGTTACTATGTAACAGATAAATCACTCCAAGGAAAATCGTCCATACCTACTCTTATAATAGCCTAAAATTTTTTTGTCGCAGACCGCTGCGCCCGAAAATGTGCCTTAAGTTTCAAACATTACGTTATTATTCCTCTGCAACTACGCGACCTTGGAATGAAACTAATAAAGTCAGGGTTGCCTCTTTCGATACAAGGCCTATTTTATTTGTAGCTTGGTTTGAAATGTTTTACAATGATATAGTGTTTTATAGTTTTAATAAGTGGTAATGTGGAAAACAAGATCTAAGATGTTGTTCTATGCTAAATTATTTTCAAAAATGTATTTATACATAGTTATAAAAAGCATCTGTGGGAACTTTCAGTCTGCCGTAAAACTATGATGACTTATTAAAAGATTTAAACGTTCAAGACTCTGATAAGTCTAGAATTTTATTTAAATCTGAGACTAATTCAGGACATATTATGTTTCTGGTGGCATTTGTACAGTAAATACCAGATGTATAATTCATATTACTTTATTAGTTTGTATAAAAACGAATCGACAGTCACACAAATAATTCAACATTGCGTACGCGCGCGCCCGACGGTTGTTGGCAGCCTACTGATTTACGCACCGCCGTCGGTGCGCTCGAGAGTAGGCTATTAACGCGCGCAAGTACATTGAGTGAGAGATGCCTGCTTTCGTTGGCACATTCACTATTTTCGACCAGATTTACGTTGGTTGACAATAAATATTCTACCGACATCTAGCGATTTACACTATTTTTTAGATTTTTTTAGGATCGGAAAGGTGACGAATTAGAGAATGAACTTTGTTGAGTAGCATACATTATTGAAACACCGCAGCTTTTTATTTATTTAAGAATGTAATGTATGTTTATGTACTTAAGATGTATTCAGATCCCAAATGCTTATGACTACTAACAAATGACAAAAAAATAAATTAAGATACGAAATTTATGACGAATTAAAAAAAAAAAACTCATCTTAAATATATAAAAACCGGCCAAGTGCGAGTAGGACGCGTGCACGAAGGGTTCCGTACCATTATCTATACAACATTCGACTCTATTTATGACCATTTTTAGTTTTAAAAACAGCAATAAATAACATTTGGGCTAGGGAACGGCAAAAAATCACTTTTGTAAGGGTACAAATGTGATTTTTTGCCGTTCGCCTTATTTTTTAAATATTTTAAATTGAATCTACAACTCAATATTCTGTGAATATTTCAATCGTCTGCCTGTCGCCATTATTAAAATCGAGCAAAAACGCCAAATATATCACCTTTATATGGGAGCCCACTTATATATTTATTTTATTCTATTTTAAGTTATGTTGTTATAGCGGCAACAGAAATACTTACATCATCTGTGAAAACTTTAACTGTCTTAGCTATCACGGTTCATAAGATATAGTGGTGACAGACAGACGGACACTGTGTCGTAGTAATAGGGTCCCTTTACCCTTTGGGTACAGAACCCTAAAAATAGACATATCTCCCAAACTATAAAACTTTAGCTAGAGAAAGTTAGGTTAAATTTTTGGCAAATGACCTCCTATATATGCGAATTTGCTAAAGCGGGTTCAGTATCAGTCACTCTGTATTTAATGGTGAATTAAAAGTAGCGTTTCTAATTTGTACACTAGTTATTACATGAAGAGTGGGAAATCGTTTGAAGACGGGTTTAAAGTAATATCAGAAACTCCTTGCACAGCAAGGAATTTAATATGCAACCCACCTAAAGGCGAATATCGTAGACCAAAAACTGATCTCTCGCGCATGTTTGTTGCTATGACTACGGTGCATCGCAATTCGTAACTAGGCAACTGAAATTAAACGGGTGTTAGGGCTCGTTCACTTACATGTTTTTTACGTCGCAGTCTGTAGCTAAATGTAAGACTGGATGTCATGCTGATTATAAAAAGCATTTCTTGAAAATATCATAGCGGTCGTTGAACTAAGAGTGCGCGGTGACGTTTCAGTATGCGAAGTGAAAACAAAAAAATCGGTTACTAAATAGGTAATGCTCCTAATTAAAATTTCCTTAACCTCTACTTAAGGAAAGTTTAATTTTAAGAGACACAAGTAAATTCCGGGCGGCCACAATCGCCATAAGACAAAAAAGTTCGTGTTAACGCACCCTTACGGAACTGTGAACAAAATCTTTAATGTTCTTAAAATTTTGCCAACTGACATTATCCCATGTGACACTGACACATCAACACATGACACTAAAATTTTCAATTTAAGTACTGCATTGTATTGCAATATATTTTACATTTTCACGAAGTGGGTCGGATCGGCAAATTTCGCGAGACCGATAACTTCCGAACTGAGTGTTACTTCAAAATCACTAAAATTTATTACTGCTTTAAGCGAAAATGATCTTTCAGCAAACGAAATAACTTGTATTATGATAAACTTAGCACATTCGTATTTTTTGCTTTAATTACGTATTTTATACAAATCAATTATGAGCCTTAACACATAAGCATAGGATTTATTCTACTTGTTTGATAATTCATTTCATTACGAATACCTAGATTGCTTAGATACCATTGACAGTCTATTTGTTTATTTACCTATGACTTTCAGTTTGCTACGAACATCGAGGACATATCCTACTAGAGGCGAAGTAAAAACTATTTTACTGCGAAACTTTTTCTGCTCTGACAACCGCAATAGAAGGTGTCAGTTCTGTCAAAACCGTATGACAAAAACCAATTGATCTGTGTGGTATGTCAACGTGAATACTTGAATTGTTCCGAAAAAATGAGATTTGAGAAATAATTAACATAATGTCGTATTGTTCTATACTGTGTTGTAAGAAAAAAAGCAAAACATCGAATTTTAAAACGGATGTGATGTCATTTCATCGGTAAGTAATAGTAATTATGCAATTTTAAAAAGTTCATAAAATTTTCCTACGGCTCAAGATAAATCGGTCAAGCGTACTGACGTTTAAGTCTCATCTTGCTCCCACTAAGTGGTTAGCACATAATGTCATCTCATTCTATTCGTTAACACTCGTTACTAGTGTTGCGCTGAATTGGTTATACGACTTATCGACATTTATGTGCACAGTTTACACAATAATTATTTTAGTACTTTGGCAGCACGGAGGTATAGTGATATAATCGATAACACAAATATTTACACTCGCGCACTAGAATCAATACCTATGCAAAAATAACATTAACCTACCTATACCGAGGAAGGTTTTGTTAGAATTATTGATTTTCTTGCAAATAACAAAACGCTGACACTTGACATGACGTTTGATAGTTTTCTTGGTTTAATGGATTATGAACAATGAGATGCGTAGTGAAAGCAAAGAGTATGGATGTTTGCGTGTGTAAATATATGTGTATCGATTCTATTACTGTAAGGTGTGTGACGATAATAAAGGTGATGAATGGATGTAATGAGAAGCGAATGAGGAATTGGAGCCTTCAAATAGATAGAAAATCTTTATAGCAAACCATACCAATAAAATAAATAAGGCAATTTACACAGAAAGATGTATAATGTAGGTGGTTTTATTGTTCCAGACAAAATACCTACCGTATTTACCTACATTCTCATTCACTGAAAAACCTGAAGTGACTACGTGACTATGAAGTAAATAATGGTATAATTTCGTGTGCGAGTTCGCACTCAGCCTGGTTTTTCAAAAAAAAACCTTGTCCGGGCTATAAAACTTTGAAAGTGAAGCCTCTGTTCTTAGGTAAATAGGTAGATATATATCGGAAAACATGATTTTAAGAAACTTGTTTCCTGTCGTATATAAAGTATGAGCCTTATTCTTAATTTATAGTAATTAGAAAACAATAAACGCATTTTAATAAAAATTCTTACTGTATTTAGATTTAATGTAATTTCTCTGTGCTTGGCTTTTAAATTCATGTTTTTATAATTTAAGCAATTTATTTGCAAGTTATTATGGAAGTTAATTTGTTTTACAAACAAAAGTTTATTTTTTATTATATATTAGCTGACCCGACAGACTTTGTCCTGTTATTTAGTTTTTTTTAATCCTCTTTGACGATATCTGTCAATTCTATGTCGAACGCACTGACCTCTATAGTACAAGCACGCTGGACTAAACATTCTCTAAGAAATAACACATAATTTTGTGCCAAATCAAAGCGTCCCCACCGAGTGTACAGGAAACTAAGATAGAGTAACTACCATATGTTTATGTCAAATTAGTTCCGTGGATGGTCACCACATGCTCACTATAGCCGTCAGCGCCAAAATTGCGATAATTAAATGGCTTCATTGTTAGGTTGACAGTATGCAGTCCAGCGTATTTGTATTATAGAGGTCAGTGGTCGAACGTCATAAGGTTACATTCAAAATGTTTTAACGTCCAAAGCGCTAAGGTTTGATTAGAAATAATTTTATATGGTGGTTAAGTATTCCTGAATTTAATAATTTTCCGCACAATTTTCTTATTTTTTTCTTTCACAAGAACCTTCTTCTGACAATAAAAAACAACAAAAAAAGAATTAGTGAAATCGGTCCAGCCGTTCACGCGTGATGGCGTGACCAAGGGAAATAAGGATAGATTGATAACAATTTTGATGATTCATACTTTAAATGATTATTTTTGATGACTAACTAAAATTTCTTAGGAACAAGAATCAGATATTATATTTAGGATATTGCACATTCGTGAAAAGTTTAACCTTAGATGTAATAAAATATTGTTCCCATTAAATTAAACAATAACATCGACTATCGATACTAATTTCTTATTGACCATCAATAATACGGTGTTTGACATTCAGTCGGTTCATTCGGAATCTTTCGGATTTGGCGGAATTTTTCTGGACCAAAATTAATGCCATTTCCCCTCTAGTGGGATATGTCCTCGATGGCTACGAAATATTTGACAACTTGTGTGCTCACTTTTATTTGAAACACTGGGTGCTCTCATCAATCTGAAAACTTTTGTTGTATAGTTGATTATGGTCACCTTGAATGTGTAGCACTATGTGAACAGCAGAGTTGCTTATCCACTTCTGATGCTGACTGTACACCTAAAATAATGCTGTGAAGAACAATTTAACAATGAAAAAAGCTTCCAGCATTTGATCGTTTCAACAAATGACATATAAACCACTATGAAATAACTGTTCATTTGACAGGTGCTAAAGAAAGACATCGAGAGCTGCAAGTTTGAGGTGCACGCCGACTCTGTACTCGAAGACGACGACGAACAAGACGAAGACAAATACTCCTCCACCAAGTATAAAGACAAGAAGCTTCTAGTCGACCGTCTCGACGACTACCGCGAGGACACACAACTCCTGACCAAAAACCCCAATGTTTACAAGATCCCGCCGCCTATGGAGGCCATTCCGTGCAAACCGCTCTTCTTCGATCTAGCCTGCAACTTCGTAGAGTTCCCCAACTTGGACGACAAGACGGGAGCGGCGGATAACAAGAAACAAGGCGCCGGAATCACGGGCTTGGTCAAAGGATTCTTGGGCTGGGGAAAGAGCGACAAGTAAATGTCTATATTGTATATAGATGGTTTTAAAGCGGTTATTGAATAGGCAAAACTGGGCACTTTATTCAATATGCTGATATCAATTGATAATGTATTATGGTTGTACTATTTGATTTCGGGTTTAAGACCCAAATATAACTATCTATACACGAATGATAACTTTTATTACCCGCGATAATCATTTGGAAATAAAATAAAAGACAGCATTTATAATTATGTACACCAAATTTATAATAAAACCGATAACATGTAATAACAAAAAATATTTTACACAACTAAAGTATTGTTCTATTAGTTTGAAAGTACAAAAATATTATAAATTTCGATATAATCTGAAACAATTATTTTACATAGCGCTATCTCTATGCAACACGCTTTCAATCACTTTTGACTTAAACCCGCGATACTGTATGTATATAATAATAATAATATAATGCAACTGGACGTCGCATAGTCACAACGACCCCGCCTTACAGGAACATTAGTTCCAACAATCGAATGATCCATGATAAATAAAAACTGGCAAGCTCTGACCCTGTAAAAATATAAAAATAAGTAGAAAAAGCTAAACATGCGGCATATTTGTAGAATAAATGATCGTCTATTACATAATAGAAACCGTAAGAAGTAGTTTAATTCTCATTATGAGATCAGTAAGTTGTGGGGCAACGTTTAAGTTGACGTCGTCCTCGTTTTGCAAGATAAACTCAACGTAAAATAAAACGGAAACAACCGTACATGTGAACACAGCGAGCGAACCGTTTTTTTTAGAAAACGTTCGGTATACTAGACACATTAAAATATACCATAACTGCAACAAGCCATCTACAGGAATCAGAGAACACAAATATTTCAATCGGGCAGATCCTCATAAAAGGTCACTAGCATACAAGTTTGTAGAAACTACAGCATACGCAAACGCATCCAACGTCGCGGCGACTAACATATTTCGAGGTATAAATAGGTCAGGTTACACACGTAACTATTCGTTCTGAAACTAGTTTCGAATCACAATAGGTCGTGTCGCACGATACGAACACGGGCGCTTCGGAATACACACTAACGCGAGGACAAAGCGGGCCAGTGCGCGGAGTCGTGCGCGATGCGGTCGCCCGGGACCACGAGTTGGCCGCACGTCGAACAGACTTCTAGAGCGGACCCCATGTCCCTGCCGACGACCAACTCCTGCTGCTTAGCGATGTCGGGAAGCAACGCGACCAGTTCTGGGAACACCGCGTCTAATCGGGACCCGACGGCCTGACGGCAGTGCTGGTAGAACTCCTCCGCGCTGATGATGTTGTCGCGGAACGCGCGTGACGCGACTTTGAAGTCTTCGACCGCGGCCGCGCCTCCTAGAGCGACAGCGAATTTCTTCACGAGTGCGCGGTTTCGTTGCTCGAAATCCGGTGGTGGTATGTACGCGTGAACGGGAGCAGGGAACGTCTGACCCGAAGAGTTAGTGAACGTCAGATTCGTGCCGTCGCTCGCCGGCCGCGGCTTGAACCCGGGCGGAGCGGCTATCCTCCCGTTCGGGGTCTTCTTAACCTGCGACTGCGGGGACGGTGCGTTGTCGCTGCGTGCGTTCAGCGGCGGGTAGTCGCGCGCGGTCATCTTAAAGTCTCCCGTCCCGCCGTTCCGGTCGACGGTCACCGACGAGCTCTCGACCGTTTTGATCTTCTTATCGGCCGGCGTCGGAGCACTCGCCGCTACGTACGACAGCTCCTTCGCGATGTTCTTATCGATCACTCCGTTCACGTACGCGAGCTCGGAGATGTTTTCTTTCTTCGCGGTGTTGTTTTTGTTCTTTTTCTTCGTCGGTTTCGGTTCCTGGACCGGGGGGTTCGGTTTCGGGGGCGGTTGAAGAGTGATCTTCTTCGGTTTGGATCTGTTGGCCGGGAGGGTGGGGAAGTCGGCGACGGGGTTGAAGGTGGGTTCGCGAGGGGGTGACGGTGGTTCGACCCGGGGAGCTTGCTTCTTGTCCTTGCCCTTGGAGACGGTGATCCACTGCGCGGGCGCCGGAGGGGGTCCAGCGGAGAGCGCGGGGAAGGCGTCGGCGCTGAGCGGAGGCTTCTTCTGTGAATGGCTGTTCGCCGGCTTGGACAGCGCGCTCATCTCTTGGCTGTTGATTAGGGTGACCTGGGAAAAATATGTTTTTTGAGGACACTATCTTTGAGTTAGACTTGTTAGTACACATGGCCGCACGTCAGACTTTAACCTTGAGACCGCCTTTATTCCATATGTAATAAAAGCTGTTTCCATAATAAATTCCCTACAAACGCGCGTGTCATTACGGTTACGATTTTTAATTTATTGGTCGATCAATAAACCGATCCGATCGTCCACCCCACTCTCCCCACTGTGTTGACTAGGTAAACTGTGGTTTGTCAACTGATTAGTATCGTTATTCTGAACCCGAATTATTTCAGACAATTAGGAGGGTTTTCTAAAAATTGAGAAGATTCCATGCGATGGTAATAATACCAGAATATTCCCTCAGTACCACGAGGTGCTGATAAACTGTTAATGTATGCCGTATCTTGGGCTGGCATTTCTTCCTAAGGTCCCTGTTTCTAGCGATTGCCGCTAGTCTGCGTTCATTGGAATTTTCAGCGACTAGGCGGAAGTTGTATGTAACGACTAGCCGAGGTGTTTATAATGTTACCTTAGGCTGTTGTACGGTCCCGGCCCCGAGGCTGGGGTGGTCGTCCCTCACGCCGCCCAGAGAGGGGAAGTCGTCATCGGAGAGCTGGTTCCGGTGAGCCTGCGGGATGCTGATGCGGTTGCCGCTCGTCTGCGTCAGCCGGAAGTTGCTGGCGCTCGCCGGCTGACTATGAACCTGGATGGCGAAGCTTGGTTTCGCTGAAAACGAAGAAGTTTCTTTAGGAAGGAGGACAGCACTTCAGAGTAAACACTGCGGCATGCTATTCATTCAAACAGGAGCGCTAGATGGGCCACCGACTACCGCTACTGGTGGCTGTAACGCGCCACGCCCTTTGATCCTGCACAAACGTAGGTGGTCGGTGTTCACAACAATTTGACAGACGTTTTGTAAAATAGCAAGTGACGGCCTATCATTCGCGACTCAATGTTCGCGACACGCCACCGGTGGCGGGCACTCGCTATATGGACAAAACGTCTGCCAAATTGTTCACGCTTAGCTAGCCACTGGTGGCTGTCATCGGTGGCCCATTTTCTGAATGACTGACTGACTGACATATCAATGCACAGCCCAACCACTGCCATTAGAAAAATAAAATGTTGTACTATGCTTCCTTTTATAGTCTAGGTGAGCAGTAAGAAAATATTTTCGGAAAAAGAAAGAACACTGAGTGTTAAAACATATTAAAAAAACTATTAAGGGGCCTTAAAAAAGGGTGAATAAGTATGTAAGTTTTGAAGCTAAATCGATGAAAATTGTTATATAGCTATTTGGTTAGATATAAAGAATGACGTGTTTCATAATTTTTTTAAATTCAATTTCTAAGGGGGTGTAAAGGGGGTGGAAGTTTGTATGAAAAATGTGACTTTTGGCGGAGTAAATGAACAAGTAGTCCACTGACATGCGGTCCGCAGTATGGCGGCGGGCGCGGGCGGCGCGGGGCGCGGGGCGGGCGCGCGGGTGGAGGCTCCGTCCAGCGCCGGGAAGTTC
The DNA here is from genome assembly GCA_949316185.1 of Pyrausta nigrata. NCBI lineage: Eukaryota > Metazoa > Arthropoda > Insecta > Lepidoptera > Crambidae > Pyrausta > Pyrausta nigrata. The sequence goes on from OX438943.1 coordinate 6,809,707, forward strand.
TGCTCGTTGTTTAGCAGACCGTCGCGACCTGGAACGATCATCTTATGAGCTTTTACACACTTCGAACATGGAATGATCCTCTATCCCCTCGTCTGAGGCCCTACTCCTGTTGACGATGTCCGTATTTTCGAGTCTAGTCATCACGCTCGTTCGCGTTGTCATTCTGTCGTGAGTAAAAGGGACGGCTACATTCGAAAGTACGGACATCGTCAACCGGAGTAAGGCCTCTGTCGCGCTCACGTTTTAGTGTTTCCGGATTTACAGACTACTTTCGTCTTCTTCTGCCTCATGTAAACGTGTTCTAAGCGAAACGAGACCGCTAGCAAGCGCTCGTCTGAGTACTCGGTAGACCAATCGGATGTTGCGGATCCTATTTCCTAACTTCCTAATTAGGATTCTAATTAGTAGAGTAGTTCTAGTAGGAACCTAAGTAATGTAAATAGAACCCTAACTGCGTTTACATCTTCATATTAGTAGGATATCCTAGTTAGGATGTTGCAAACATGTTTGTGTCCTACTTAGGAAATAGGAAGATGTAATCGCAGTTCATTACTTATGTTCCTACTTACCTTCCTAGTTAAGATACTCGCATTCTAATTAGAGGTTACTAGGGCTCTATTCTGTAAAACGACATCCGTAGTTTAGACTGAAGCCATCCCTGTCACTAATGCCAGCATATCAGTGTAAGCGAGCGCGACGGCTAGACGCGAAAATACGGACAATGCGTTATCAGAGTGGAGCACTTGTCTATCGGTCCTATCTTCCTAGTTAGGATCCTAAGTAGGATGCGACCTACCTCGGTAGGATCCTAAGTCCTAACTAGGATGGTACCATTCTAGTTAGGATCCTAGTTAGGATGCTGCAAACAGGATAGTGTAATAAGTGCTTTCGTACCTCTGTAAGCCCGGGCGGGCCCGCCGAGCACAAGGCAGGGGTGCGACGCGTCGGAGGCGGCGAGCCGCGGGAACTGCTCATCGTTGCGCGTGTCGATTTGCGCGACCGGCGGTGGCGGCGGCGGCGACGGGTCGCGCCGGTCGCGGTCGCGGTCACGGTCGCGGTCTCTGATGTTAACAAATCATTTTTTCCAATAATGGGTGGAATTTATCAAATATGTGAAAAGGAAAACTGACTTGGGCTCCGCGAAGAGCGGGCATCGACCACAGCCACCGGTGACTATCGTAAAGCTGTTAAAATTGTTTTTAATACGTTTTGTATGTCGTCGCACACGTAGAGCGAGTGGCGGCCACTTGCTACCCAGTGTCCGCGACACGCTACCGGTGGCCGGTGGCGATCACTCGGCATTTGGACAAAACGTCTGTCAAACGATATTACTGATAGACAACCACCATCAACGACTGCCACTGGTGGCGGCCTTCGACAACTTATAGCGGCCACCGATTTCAAGTGGCCGGCTAGTTATTGCATACATGTATATTATATCCCACTAACAATTTATTTATTTATTATTATTTATTTAAACGTCCTAATATTGATCCTACCACTGCTTCGGAACAATTAATTGCGGGTTAGTGCTGAGACGAAGAAGCGCCAGCGCAAGAAAGTCAGTCACTATTGTCATAGCCTCTTTTCTCCGTGATGTAAATGATACTGTTAGGTATTAAAATTTTAGAGTTTTAATTTTTATCGCCACAGATTAAAGAGGAGTTAATAATACTGATAAGTATTCAAATTATAGAGTTTTTAACATCTACGTTTAATAAGGGTGTGTAGAACAAACAAGGTTTCGTAATTTTCTTCACCACGGATTAAAGAAGAGTTAGTCTAACCCATGTAGATGAAAAAAATTTCCCCAAACACTATGGTCTGAAAACATTCAAGAAAAGTAAATCTCAAATTTTCAATAGGCAGACATTAGCATTAGCCACTCTCGACCGCATCGTTGCTTGAGGTGAGACTGCGGTCAAATGTCAGCCTATTCATTTAAAAATACGACGAAAAAATAGAGCTATGTCGCCCGATGATCAAATAAAATAATTAAATAGTGGACAACATTACGTTTCGTGCATGTGTTAAATAAAACGTCATTCGCGAGAAAACATTCGGTCGGAAGTCAATTGGGGTTCTGCGGCGAAAAATTGTAGTGGGTTTACCCTTGCTTCCATTGATTTATAAATCAATGCTTGCTTCATTGAAGGAATAGGTGACAACTTGACAAGTAATACAAATTTCTTAAATAAGATTTTATAATACTATTATTTTAACATTTCTTGTAAGTAGTAGTCGGTAAACAAAAATAGTGACTTAGCCTACAGAGTTAATGTTTCACAATACTTTATCTGACTTACTATTTACAATAAGTTTTCTGAGTTAATATTGTTGTAGTAGAAACAGTGTTTAGTTAACTGCCTTGTTTAAATTTCGATAAAACTATTGTATGTCCTCCATATTACACAACTTGATTATAACAAAGTAACAAATTTCTCAAAGACTCATTTTACTAAACAATAAAGAATTGAACCTGTAAGTGTAAGCACCATGCCATGATCACACATGTTTATAACCCAGTACTAATGAGTATTAAAAACTTTGATAAGATTTACAAGGCATTGTGCAATAGGTATTCAAGAAAAAAAACATATTGCATAACATTATACCAACGGGTATTATGAAAGTGAATGTTAAGGTCAAATGAAAGGTTTGCAAATCATAGTCAACATTAAGAATTTGACTGTTCATCTTTTATAGTAAATTTTAGAAGTTTATTATTTAAGTATGTATCTTGGAACATATTGTGAGAGAGAGCGGCACATTTTGTGTTGCCTCTATCACTGCAATCCATACTCATGTTAGCTTAAAATATGGGTAGGACAAAGCGCCGAATTGCTAAACCTCACACAAGGGCTGGAAAGTGACAATATTTGACATGTTGGAAGACTACTCATTGATCTCTATAATTTTAATTTCTATATACATAAATAAATGAATTTTTATTTTATAAAGATTCGATTTTTCTGGGGACTGATTGCGGATATCAAGAGAAGAGAAAAAAAGGAGGGTAATACCTGGGCGCGCGGTTGACGACAGGATGCGGGGTGATGTTAAATTGCAGCTCCAAAGTGCGTGCCTGCCGCGCCGCGCCGCGGGGCATCCCGCGGCCGTGCACCGTGGCCTTGTGTGCTAAAGAGAAATAATATCTTACATAACGATTTCACAGAAGGGCTAGTAAGCTAAAAGCCTTTTAGCAGACCTGTGAAATTATGAATGTAGATTTCACAGTGGCTTAGCCCAATTTTTTTTTTAAGTAACAAAATAACAAATCAAACCATTAATTGCAAATGTTTGTGTGAAGGCCCAGAGAATTGTACCTAAGTCAAGAATGTTTATAAACATGTATAAGTATGTCTATCCATAATCCTAGTTGCCATAGCACACACTTAGTTTGGGGCTAGGTAATGGGTGTGATTATTGGAACAATTTATTATTATCAATTATATGTGTAAAAATACCTCATTGCCTGATATATACCTTTTAGATCAATTTCACTCCGGAATACAGCAGTAAGATGTTGCCCAGCACATTCTCCATCCTCGCACAGATAATGATCAGTGCGGAAGTGTTGTGCAAGAGCCGAGTGTGATGCATAGTACAGATTGCGGCCATCTGCATCGCACAAGTGGCAATAGAGATGCTCCTTCCGCAAATGACGATACAATTCATCAGCATCCATGAAGCGTTCCTCACAGAATTCGCACAGTGGGTGACCACTAAAATTACATAAAATTGTTGTATTTGGACTAACCAATGATTCAGGTGCTGTCTGATTATATTGATTGACATTCTTACCGATGTGATGTATCATCTAAGTCACCTTTACGTCTGTGGTGAGCTAATTCTTGACGAGTGTAGCATTTTCGCTCGCCAGTGAATATCTGAAATTTTTAATCAAAAATAAATCGAAACAGATATTTAAGTAATAACTTAAAATATTTTCAACATACCTTCAAATGTTTAACGCAAAGATCACAGAAGTATCTTTCATGAACTTTCCTCATGTGATCACTGAGCATACTGAATGTCCGGAATGGGGGTATGTTCTCACAAATTTTACAGCGATACTCCAAAAGCTTGTCATATGCATCTTTTATCTCTTGACTGCAAAACCCAATCTTAAACTGCCTCTCAAACAATCGATCAGAAAACACTTGATTACGTAGCTCTTTATAAGGATGGATGGTTTCAGTAAAGACAACCTGAAATTGAAAAAAGAAAAACATTTTTGTTAAGGATTTATTTAAGTTTAAACTTGCTAATTAAATAAACTATTTAATAATTTCAGGGTTCATTTGTTGTAAGGTTGTTTCAATTCTATAATTATGTTATGAATATACTCATTTATTAGGTTATTAATTAATTTATATTAGCCATAGAAGATTTGATTGACAATTATTTTACTAGTATTTTACTAGTTTTATATTAAGTAAAAAGAAGACTATACAAATTAAACTTCCAGTTAGAAAATAGTAGACCTAATTGTCTACTAGTTTCTAAGGATATATCCTACCCTAGATAAAGACAAGTAGGAAAATATACCCTAGAAAGATCCTGGCGGCATATGGGGCACTCATTTTGGAGGCAGAGCACCCGCATACGAGTAGAACACTCAAAACATACGGGATGGTCGCATTCTCCGATAGAATAATACAGGACGTTCTTGAAACACACTACGCAAGTAGTGTTATCGTTCCCCTGAGAATCGGCCATGTTTTGGACTGTTACGCTGAGGGATTCTGTAAAAGAATACAGATACTTTTTAAATGAAGGAACTGTACTTAACAACTCGATGAGAGCTGCAAATAATTACATACGTAAGAGAAAAACGAAGGACGAAAATTTCTCTACAAATGTGACAGCAGAACGAAATTTGACAGATGATGGAATTTTGGAATTTGTCTTTTTTTTCATTAGTACACACAAAAGTCACAGAATTATACTTCTTTCAAGAAAAAAATTAAGCTATTGTTGTTTATGGTTGGGGTTTTACTTGATTCTACTTTATTTATGTTGCTTTATGTTATTATGCTCATTTTTAGGGTTCCGTACCCAAAGGGTAAAAACGGGACCCTATTACTAGGACTTCGCTGTCTATCTGTCTGTCTGTCACCAGGCTGTATCTCATGAACTGTGATAGCTAGGCAGTTAAAATTTTCACAGATGATGTATTTCTGTTGCCGCTATAACAACAATTTCTAAATCCAGAATAAAAGTGATATTTGAGGGGGGGCTCCCATACAACAATCGTGATTTTTTGCCGTTTTTTGCTCGATATTAATAATGGCAACAGGTAGACGCTTGAAACTCTCACAGAATATTAAATTGTATATTTACTTTTATCTCGAAGAGTCGCCATTTGTTTTTTAACTTAATGTGGGGCATGCTTCTTTCTATTCCTTGCTGGCAAACCTTTAGGCTCTAAGGGATTTAGTCAGGCCCTAAGTTTGGCATCCATATGTGAGAACTGGGAGGATGGTACACTTTGCATTTGTCTGACATAGAGACGGATTTATTCTTCATAATCTCTTTCAATGACCAGTAGCGAGAGCAACTAGTATTTACTTTTCTCTGAACTTATTTTCCATTTGTGCGACTGGTGCTAATAATTGTCCCAGATAAATATAATCTTCTACATACTCTATTATTTAGTTATTAACTGTGTGGAGTGTGGTGTGTGTATGTCTATTTGTCATAGCTTTTGTTTTATAAGAGTTCATGTTAGCCCTGTCTTTTCGCTCTCTATCGCCAGTTCTACGAGCATTCTTAGATAAGACAAGCGACAGGGTTGACAGATGTCACTAGAAAAGTGAAATGGCTGAAGTGGCGTTGGACTGGACACATGATGCGATCCACAAAGGAAAAATGGTCTAGGGACATTACAAACTGGTATCCAAGGGAGGAAAAGAGAGAAAAAGGAAGACCAGCAATGAGATGGGAAGACGATTTGCCTAATGGCGTAGACACAGATATTATAATACATGAGTACAGATGTCTCATCACCCATATGAAAACGGGGCCGCCATAACTCGCGGGGCCGTACGGGCAAAATCGTACTGCTATATTCATCCAAAGCTGCAAAGGTGGCGCAAGCTAGCTAGCAATTCTGCGCCCCTATAATACTCTCGGACGTGCTTATAAACAGCAAGTTGTTGGATGCTTTGTTCGCAAACTAACTGTCACCTAGTACTGTCACATTTTTCAAAAGATGGCGCTTTCTAGCTATCCCGTACCAAAGAAAAAAAGATACAAAATCTATTACATTGAACAAAAACATTTATATTTACACCATAATCATTATGAATATGAATTAAGTAAGCATTAATGAAATTAATAGGAAAATAAAAAAAAAAACACTTCAAGCATATTTACTGACTGAGCTTGCCAAAACGAAATAGAATTTACGAGGTCTTGAACACTCGACTTAATCCATTGCTTCCTATGTGCTGCGCTACGACGACGTCGAACGAAGTGGGCGAAAATATGGATCTAGTGCAACATGAAAGTTTTGGCCCTTATCGCTATTGGCTTATTATGCAATATTCAACCCATTTCCTTGGGAATTAAAGCCTTTTTTTAAATTTTAAGGGCCTTTAGTCTGATTAGAAGGATTTCAGTTTATTATGAGCATTATAATATCTGTGTTATGAGTGAGAGAACTGATATGCAAGAGAGACGGATAATATCCTGAATAATCCTGCAGTTTATGATTTGAGTACCTACGAGCGAGAGTTGTTTTTAGTGAAAGAAACACAGTCGCAAGTCAGGCTCTTTACTTAATGGTGTTGAGACCGCCTCTATTTCTTACGTAATAAAAGCTATTTTCATAGTTCCAATGTATAACTTGACGTGCTACCAACTGTAATGTAATCGACTTTTTTATACAGTTTTTTCGGTTCTTTGGTTAAGGAATGCAATTATTTGAGTACATTTACAGTCTTTACGGACACTACCAGACAATGTATTTTTTTCTATTGTTATTTCAATTCTGCGGGCGTTGAGTGTCCGTGAACGAATTACAAAAAATTAAGAATGTACTGAAGGCTGTAGGTACTTAAATAAGAGAAATAGAAAACATTTATTTGGCACAACACAAGACAGAGTAAACTAAAAAAAAGAAAACAACTGACAAAAATAATAACTGTTTCTTTTCATGCAACAAATGCGGGCCATATTACTTATCTTAGGTCGATACAGAAGACAGCACGTCAAGCAAAATACTGCAGCATCTTATGCAGTTGTAATCTAGTATAGATCGGAACGGAAATTATTAATCTGACCACTATACATTAAATTGAAAATTTTAAGTGTGCTTTAGATGGCGCGCGGGCACAGGGTCTAAGTACCTACTTATTACAATGAACAAAAATATTAATTGATGAATTAGGTAAGTGGTAAAAAAATATGGAACGCACAGGCATCAGAGGGTTCTAAAAAAGTTATTGGAAAGTACATCAAGCACACTTTAAAATGACGGAGATTTCGAATCGGCTTTATCAGATTTATGTCTCTTAATAAAATAAGTATCGGCTGTGCGCTGCGCTACGGCGACTATCGACCACCTAAGCGAAAATATAAATCGACTTATGCAATATGTGCGTTCTAGGTTCTAGGGTGAAATTACACAACAAACAAAACACCTGCGCCATCTATACATCTGCTTTTCTCGTCAAATATTCTGTCTGCAATGTAGTACCATTTATTTCCGTCAGAGGTGCTAGACATGATTCATTAAATTGAAATTCCAGGAAATTTTACATAATATTATGTTTGTTTGTATTTTAGGGGCTGTGCAAAATTTTGTTTTGATATTTTAAGGGCCTATTTCCTTGTTATTTTATGTTTATAAACAACATCAATAACCAGATGACATATGTGTCGCCATCTAGTGAAAATTTTTGAAATGAAATTTTTTTTCTTCGTGATGAGACCCCGTGGCGTAGACTAGCAAAAGACAGAACCCTATGGAAACAACTGGAGGATGCCTATATAAATAGTTAAGAACTCATGGTCAGGGAATAAAGGCTTGTTTTTTTTTTGTAATTTATATTTACTTTGAGAATAAATACTTAAATTAAAAGAAAAAAAACATATTTAAAGGGGGCTCCCAAACAAAAAACATGACTTTTTGCCGATTTTTGCTTGATGTTGTATAGATAATGGTACGGACAGAACTCTTTATGCGCGAGTCCGACTCGCACTTGACCGGTTTTTCCATACTCTTTTTTGCCAAGCTGTCCGTACATAGTAGGTACACACCATCCATGTGTCATTGAGATACATAGGTATGCTTGTGTGTGGGTCACTTTTAATTTAGAGTCAATATACTATTTCCTTTAATATCATTAAATGCGCTTAAAAATAGTTATTCTAAAGTTAAATATTTGCCAAATGAGCTATAGTATACCTAATTTTTTCCATACTCTTTTGCAAGCCAGCCCAGAATAAAAGTCGCGCGCATGTCCGTGACATTATTCTTGACCGTTTGTTCTCTATGGTTTTCACTTACATTATGTTGGTGGTGGCTCACCTTTAAATTTTCTTAATGTTGGTAGCAACTTCGAGTTGACGGCAGTTGACGGTTTATTTTGAAGTGTTCAAAAAAGACAAAAGCTAAAAAGTGTCCCATCTTTGCAGTAAAAATTAAATTATTTTTGGTGATTATGTTTGCCTTTTGTGTTATTAGTGAATCATAAAAAGTGCGTGGTAAAGTCTTTCAGTGAAAATGTATTTCGAGGTAAGTATTCACAATCTTGCTGAAAGGTTTTCAAATGTTTCAATTCTTTCGCTAAGTTGTTTCATGATTTTTGCATAATTAATTGTAGATTGAGAACACTCCTGAGCACATTAGAAAGGCCCGTAAAGCTGAGACTGTTAAAAGAAAATGTCCAGTTGAAGAATGCCCTCGTCTCATTTTGGCTCCATTTACAAGACCTCCGCAAGTTGTATTTGAGAATGTCACTATTGGAACAACGTGTGAAAGAACGTTGGAAGTGTTCAATCCTTCAAAACAAATACAACAGGTAAGTCTATGCTGTCACATTAGCAAACTGTTTTTGATTTATGATGATGTACAATATGCAGGAAAATTGCAGTTTATGCTTAGTTCTATTCTAATAAATCCTTATTCTGAAAGGAATTGATATAGAATTGTATGGATTCCTTAGTTTAAAAAGATATAGTTTATTTTATAAATAGAGAGATTATAAGTGAAGTTAATTATTGTGCTTTGTTGTGACTACCTGTTTATTTACGAATTTGGTGTGCTTAGCTAGTCTAAGCACACCAAAATCGTTAGTTTGGCTGGGGTTTTTTCCACACTTAGCCTTTTGATTGGGCCATTGTGCGTTGTGCTTTGACTAATAAAAAATATTCTTTATAAGACTATGACATTCACTTAACAGATCACACTTGGCCGAGCCCTACCTGCTGGTTTAATAATACAGCTACCTGAAGAATGGCTGGTTCTGGAGCCTGAAACATGCTACAGCCTGTCTTTGCTGTGGACTCCTGTGCAACCCACAGCCTTGAGAGACACTATTCGCTTCACTAATGAAAATAGAGGAAGATATGATGTTATCGTGGTGCTCAAGACTGGAATGGTGGGTATATTAAAAATTTTGGAAAGCCCATTTGGTGGCATATGCTGGCATTGCTGCTGGGCTGTGATAACGAAATGAAATTTCACTTGTTTTTATGATCTTCATGTTTTAATTAATTTGTACTTTGACTGTTACAGCAAAAAATATTAGCCAGCTACCAACTCTCTCCATATAGGTTATTCTTATTTTTTGTTATTTATTTTTTCAGAATGTAAAAGTTAAAGGGAGTCAAGTGAAAGGTTTCAAGATATCTCCAGGTAAAATTAAAAAGAAAAATACAAAAAAATCCCCTGTTGCAATTTACAAGAAAAAAGCAGAAGTAATTTATAATACTACCCAGATTAAGAAGACTGTCAATATTGTTCAGACTACTCAACATAGAGTACTTCAACCCTCAAACAGAGAAAATATAATGAGTTTCAATGAGTATAATTCTCAAAATAATAAATGTCCTTTTGACTCTCCAACAAGCATTGATTTTAACTTTGACACATCGGAAGTATTTTCTAACATGAGAAGACCTAATTCAGAAACATATTTACAAAAGACATATGACACATCTTATACCAGCTTATCGCAAGATCAAAAAACATTCAAACAATCGAATAAACAGCCATGCAATATTTCAAATTCAGATATATTTGATAACTTGACTTTTACACCTTTGAAAAGTCTTCCAATGAAAACAGAAAAATTAGATAAGGGTCCTCAAATTATTATGAGCATGAACTCTGAAAGTGATTTTGATGATAGCCTTGACATGAAACAGTCTAACAAAGAGAATGAAACTCACTCCATAATGAGTATCACTGCGACACAGCCACCTAACAGATGGCTAACTATTAATCATAATATTCAACATAATAATCATATAGAAACACCAACCTTACAAAGTAAAAAAATCCCCAACACTTCATCTCCTAAAGAATTGACCAGCCCAAATTTTTCTATTAATACTGACTTCTCCCGTATCAGTGAGCTTTCATTTTTACCTCAAAGATTTTCAACTGAAAGAAAAGGAATTCCCAGGCTTAATAATGAAACACATGATTTAATTGAAGAGGTCAATCCGAAACTCAGTTCTGACACCTACACAAAATACTCACCTAACACTCCAGTTGATTTTCAAATGTATACAGTGGACTCAAGGCCTCCTCACTACTTTTCAAGAGACCAACAATCAAAAATGTGTAGGCAGTCTCTTTTCAAAGACTTCCAAATGCGGGAAATCAGAGAAATGCGGGATCTTAGAGATAGAAATTATTTTGGCTCCTCTGAATTTATTAATTTACAAAATGACTTGAGAGTCGATTGTAAATCCCCTCCTAGACCTGTTACGCCGCCACCGTTGCAGTCTATTCCAGAAGAGAGCACACAGCTTTCGGATACTCATGTCCTAGATAAAACCGATAAACAAATGTCGACTTTTACTATTAATCGCACTTTCGACAAAGACTCGGGCAGGGCTTCGATGGCCAACAACAGACAGTCTTGGTCTAAGAAATCGGTGCGCGCTGAACCAGAACTCTGGAAAATGCCGACATCTTTTGCGAAAAAATCTCTGAAACCTAAAGCCAGTCTTAAAGGTAAAGATTCTATTGGTAAAATATCAAATGCTACTTTTGATGCTAACAATACTACACAGCAAAATATGTCTCTCATCAATCATATAGGCAATGTGTACTCCCAATCGCTTACAGTGGATCCATTTCTATCTTCAACTTATTTTTACGATGAAGAAGCTGTAGATAAGTTTGAAAAAGAATTTAAGAGATGGCTTAATTGCGTACTCACACCACCGGCCGATCTAGACAGTAACATCGAGCAGAAAATTGACGTTGGTAAAGCGTGGCTCGAAAACCGAAACAAAGAAGTACCTTTGGCTCCAACGAAAGAGCATGTCAGTAGTGTGTATCACAACAGCCACAGATTGGCAAGCCTTCGAAGATCAGCAAGAGCGCTGTTAATGAGCCCCGAAATTTCTCAAGTTTTCCAAAAATTAACTGTCCAAATCGAAAAAAAGTTAATCGCCATTCGTACTGACAGAAATCTTCATTTAGATGTTGGGCTTCAAAAACTAATAATGGAACTATTGTTATCCTACAATCCACTGTGGCTTCGCTTAGGACTTGAAGCAATTTATGGAATTGTCTTACCATTAAAATCTAACAGTGATATAGAAGGTCTCACCACATTCATTGTTCAACGAATGTTCAAAAACCCTCACTTAAAAAACAAGCACTCAAAATCAAATGCGCCAAATATGCTACTGCCTGCTTATATGGAAGCAATCAAGAAGTTTACCTTGAAAAAGTTTTTCATGCTTGTATTCTTCTTGGATCAAGCCAAACAACGAAAAATGATATCCCACGATCCTTGTCTATTTTGTAGAAATGCAGTCTGCAAAGAAAGTCGAGAAATAATCATTCGATTTACAAGGGAGCTGATTGCTGGTATAGGAGACATTACCAAACATTTGCGTCCACTTGGATATGTTGTGAGCCACAAACAGTCTTATTTAGACGAGTACAAATATGCTGTACATAATATCGCTGTTGATATCAGAGACGGCGTTCGCCTAACTAAAGTTATGGAGATCATTTTGATGAAAAATGGATTGATGCATCAGTTAAGAACGCCAGCTATTTCGCGACTACAGAAGATTCACAATGTACAAGTCGCATTTAACGCTCTAAAAGAGGCCAACTTTGTGATTGTCGGCGATATCACCGCCCAAGATATAGCAGATGGACACAGAGAAAAGACATTGTCTCTACTGTGGCAGCTGATCCATGTTTTCCGTGCTCCGCTTTTCGAGAAAGCGGCAAACGTTATACAGATTTGGTGGAGGAAGAAATATGAAGTTATTGTGGAGAAACGAAAAGAAGAAGAGAGGCTACAACGGAAACTGTACTCTTCCGCTAGTGTAATACAGCGGTGGTGGCGCCGTATACAGTACAACCGCTTGGTGGAGTGGCAAATGCAGCAAGTCACCAGCGCCACCGTGACCATTCAGAAATACTGCCGCATGTGGCTTTGTCGCACTCAATATCGTAAAATGAAAACAAGCGTCATAAAATTAGAGAAATGGTACAGATCTGTAATTCAGATGAGGGAAGCTAAAGAGATTTTAGCAAGCCTAAGGGCTGAGAGGGAACTGGTCCATTGGCATTCAGCTTCTGTAATTCAGAGCTACGTTAGGCGGTGGCTATGCGTGATTCAATATAAAAAGACATTGAAGAAAATCATACTTGTGCAATCCTTAGTACGCCAATACCTTATAAGGAAACAGTACATGTTATTGAAAAAGCACACTATATTGATTCAACAAAAATACAGGAGCAAACTTCTTATGAAAAAAGATATGCAAAACTTTGAAAACACAAGGAAAAAAGTAATATTAGTTCAAAGTTACGTTAGGATGATAAAGGAGTATAGGAAGTTTACTAAACTTAAGAAATCAGTACTTATTATTCAGAACCGATACAGAGCTTTAATGAAAATGAAGAATGAACGAAACCGGTATTTGGACTTTAAAAAGAGTGTTATTTGCATACAGTCGCTATTCAGAAGCAGAAAAGTACGATCGGAATACCTGACACAGAGAAAGCAAATAATTCAACTGCAAAGGAAGATTAGAGCACACCTACAAATGAGAAAACAAAGAGCTGACTTTTTACAAAAGAAAAAAGCAGCTGTAGTGCTCCAAAATCAAGTAAAAGCATATTTAGCTATGAAAATAGCAAGAGGAGAGTTCATTGCTAAACGCAACTCTGCTATTATCATCCAAAAACATTTCCGCTCATACCTTCTTACCAAATCCCATCGCAAGGAATATTTGATAATACGAAATGCCGTTATAAAAATCCAAAAATACTACAGAAGTGTCTTACTAATGCGCAAAGACAGGCGTGCTTTCCACGCTCAAAGAAATGCAGTTGTAGCAATTCAACAACATTACAAGGCGTATATTTTAAAGAAATTGTATCAAAAAGAATACTTGACGTTGCGCACTGCGGCTATTACAATTCAACAGAGATACAAAGCTTTGATACAAATGCGCAAAGATAGGGCGTACTATTTGCAATTGAAATCTGCAAGTGTTCATACACAAAGGGTTTATAGGGCCAAAATTCAGGGTAGAGAGCAAAGACAACTCTATCTAAAACTAAGGGAAGCTGTCATTAAAATTCAACGATGGTTTAGGAACTGCAGAATAGGCAAGGAAATTAAAGTTCAGTTTGAACAATCGAAGAAAGCTTGCGTCGTTATACAAAGGGTTTACAGGGCCTATGTTATTGGTAAAATAGAGAGAAGAGAATATCTAAGAATAAAAACTGCAACAGTCTGTATACAAAGATATTATAGATCTTACATAGAAATGAAAACGATCAGACAACAGTATATGAAACTTAAAACTGCTACTGTAACGATTCAGAGGTTCTACAAGTCTCATTTGGATACCAAGAAACAAAGGCAAACTTTCTTGCAAATGAAAGCGGCTGCTAAATCTATTCAATATTACTATAAACTGTACAAATGCAGTAAACGAATTAGACAAGGGTATCTCGATTTACAAAGAGCTACAAGACTAATACAAGAGCGTTATCGCAACTTGTGTGCTATGCGACGCGAAAGACAGAAGTTCTTGGCGTTGAGGCAATCTGCAATTACGATTCAGCAGAGATACAGAGCATTAATGGCAATGAGGAAAGAAAAAGCCTCGTACAACAAACTGCGTACTACTGCACTTGTTATTCAGAGGAGATATCGAGCCCAGGTCGCAATGAAACTGGAACGAAACAAATTTATTGCGACTCTTAAAGCATGCATACTCATTCAACAATATTACCGCGCTTATTTAGCTGCCAAAAAACAACGAGAAGAATACTTGAAATTAAAACAAGCAGTCCTTTTACTGCAACAAAAATATAGGGCTTTATTAGCGATGAAAAGAGATCGGATGACTTACTTGAGGACTCGTGAGGCTACCCTTACCATTCAGAGAAGATACAAGGCTCACTGTTTGATGTTACAAGAAAGATCAAATTATGTTACGATTTTGAAAGCATGCGTTACAATTCAAAACACATACAGAGCTTATATTTGTGGCAAAAATCAAAGGGCGCAATTCATTGCACAGAAATGTGCCGCAATCAAAATCCAAAGGTATTACAGATATGTCCGAGAAACTAGAAGAATTCGACAAACATACGTAAGTTTGAAAAAGACAGTAATGTGTATACAACGTCGCTACAGAGCGAAAATGAGAGCTCGCGCAATATGCAGAGACCACGCTGCTAGAAAAATTCAATTGTGGTATAGATCTGTGCAGAAGCGAAATGTTTGCCGGCACAGTTATTTGAAATTGAGAGCCAGTGCCATTAAAATACAGTCTGTATTCCGAATGTTTATTTTACGGAAGAAATATATTGTGCTAAGGCGTGCCACGTTGACTGTACAAAGATTATATCGTACTTATAAATTAACGTTAACAAAGAGACAAGAATACATCCAAACTAGAAATGCTATTATTAAACTGCAAGCGCATGTAAGATGTCATATAGCGAGAATGAGATACCACAAGATACGACAAGCTGTCCTTGTAATCCAAGCAGCATATAAGTTGAAGAAAGTAAGAGATCTCCATAAGGCTAAGAGAGAAGCAGCTGCAATATGCATACAAAAGTATGTCCGCCGGTATATTGTACAATCACGGTATTTGCAATATCGTAGCACTGTCGTGCGCATACAGAGATTGTGGAAGGGAAAACTTGTGGCAAGACTGCTGCGATGTGAATTTTTGCAGAAGAGAAATATGATAATCAGATTGCAATCCGCTATCAGGGGGTATTTAGTGAGACGGGAATTTCAACTGAAGAAGGAAAATTTGGCAAAAATGAAAGAAGAACAGAAGCAGTACTGGGCTGCTTCCAAAATACAGGTATATAAAAATTATAAATATTGGTTTTGGTCTTACATGTTATCCACATTGACTAATTTCACTAAACTGAATCTTTATTTTAGGCTCTATTTCGCGGTCACCAAGCTCGGGTTCACGTGCAGGCCGACAAACGCGTAGCTGAATTGAGGCGGAGGTGGCGCGAAGGAGCACTGGAGTCCAACCAGGAGTCGCTCAAGGAACGGAACGAGGAAGCCATGGAGGTTCTACGCAACATGTCTGATATAGAAACAGTGATACGTGCATTCAGATCTCTTGGTAAGTACTTTTGGGAAGTGTACTAAATACAATGCAATATTTTTTTATTAACTCTTGAATAAAAGAAGCGTCAGGGACGTTCAAGTTCTGATCTTGAGTATAGTCAGCAACCTACCCTAATCTCTAACGATATCGTATGCTATGTAATCGACATTAGATTACAATTTGATTGCAGTTACTAGGGAAGATTAATGCGACGCTAACTGCACACATAAGGCTGTATAAAAGTAAATATTAAATATGAAAGCTATCCAATTATTGGTGCTCATGGTCATCATGGCGTGTTAGGAGACTTCACTTTTTCTGTATCTTTTCTGTGTTTGACTTATGGTTGACTGGTAGAGAATGCTTTTGGCATTAAGTCCGCCATTTGTAAAAAAAATTCATTTGTGCAGAGTTTATCTATATATATTTTTTAATTTAAATCTTTTTACAGAGCTTCTGACCGAAGTATTCCCGATGATGTACCACGACAATGCGTCGTCCATTGTCCGCCGAGTGTACATCTACATGTCAGTCACAAACAGATCCATTTCCAGCATCGAAGTTCTCAAGTCCGCCGCCTCCGTCCTCGTCAATTTGACTAGATACAGGATTACTGGACCTAAAATATATGCGGTAAAAAACTTGTATTTTTCTCATGTATGATATGATCTATGCAAGTAAGTGAATTGTATATTCAGACTAAATATCTTCTTTGTTGCAGCGTGATCGCATACCGCCCATTTTGAAATTTATGTGGAGGTTCAGTAACAGTGAAACACACCTGTTTTGTATATTATCGACTTATATTTGGCTGTTATCTAAATATGACGAAGTGAAGCAGGTGGGTTGTTGTAGACTTATCATATGCTATTTTTATTAATTTCCTTGTTTTGTTGACTTATTTAAGTTAACCTATATATATCCCACTGCTGGGAAAAGGCCTCACCTAAATTATGAGGAGGTTCGAGCCATAATCTACCTCAGTGGCTGAGTGTGGATTGGTGGAGGGGTGTCTGTAGGGCAAGTGACCAACCTTACTGTCAGATGTTATCAAGCCGCCCTAGGGCCTCTGACTAGGCTTAACGACTAATATCAACCGATATTAACCGGAACCACCTACTTAATGTGCCTTCCGAAGCACGGAGATGCTTGTCTTGGACGTCACTTTAATGGTCAGGGTGGTCACCCATCCAATCACGACCGCGCTGTGGGTTGCTAAACTTTTGTTGACTATTCAAAACCAATTGTGGTGTTTTCACAGGATTTGACGGAGTTCCTGCACATTCCAGAGAATCACAAAATGCTGACTACCATCAAAGGCAATGTAGATCGAATGAAGAGGATGGCTACTAATTCAAGGAACAAATTCCATACGCCGCAGCCTTCCAAGTTTGTGTCGCACACCGGCAACCAATCCCTAAACCACAGCGTCTGCAGTTCTGCCAGCAACAGCAGCCTGCTCCAGCCCGCCTTGGAGCCCGACTACGGAATAGTCCGCGCCGACAAACCTCGATACTTCGAGGACGCTCAACAAGCCATAAATTGCCTATTTCAAACGTACAAGCTTTGAATATTGATCAGTAGCTGAAAGGCATCGGAAATCTTGTTAATGTTTTTTAAGTAATTAAGTTGTCCTTTATTTAATGGATTGTGTTACATCTGCATATATGTGCATATAATTTAGCTATGTGTTTTACTATGTAATAAATAATTAATTTAATATTATATGTAATTTTAGCTAAATTAGTCTGTTTTGTTTTTGTCAAACTATGACCACAAACGTCCACAAAGTACTGTGTAAACATCATAGGAACTATGACTTTATGGCGATTTGTCTTTCCATCTAAAATATGATCAAGAAAAGGGAATGCCAATACTTTTCCGAAAAACAGGTTTTTAACGCGGTTATGAGATTGTCGTTGTGTCAAAAATCAGTACTTAAAAATCCGCTAGATGGCGTTGGACAACCTAAGGGTATATTTTTTTTATTTAAGATAAAGGCTAGATTTAGCGCTGAATCTGATTATGCTATAATGTTTATATTGAGCATTTTTTATATTCACGTGTACAACAGAATGAATAATAGTACTTACAGGTATTTTTAAACAAATTATTGGTCAAGACGTTTTTTCTAGTAAATTATATTTTAAGTGCAAACTCGCTAATGTAACGTAAGTACCAAAGTACTTCCACAGTGACTTCCACTACATGTCTGTCTGTACACACAATAATTTCGATGTAGTGAGGGGTTTTCTGACTGCTCAAAATGACAGTTTTATGTCATGTTGATAGATGGCGCTATTCATCTAAGTTATATAAATATTGCATCGAAATTATTGAGCTTAAAACGAAAACAAAATACTGTAATATTACGTGTATAGACATGTAGTGAAAGTTCTTACGACAAGAATTTGCGAGTTACAAAATGCAGTTAAAAATAAAATTAAATGGCAAAAACCTCTTGATGATCAATAAATTGCTAAAAAATTACTTATCAGTACGCGTGAATCAAAAACATGTTATTACCATTTATAACATATCATCAGCGCAAAAACCCGCTTTTTCCTGAATAAAAATCTATCTGGCCTATGTTGTTCAACGCCATCTAGGGGATTTTTCTGATTTTTGACACTAGGAATATCACTCGTATATTACCAAAGACATAATGTCTTTGTATTTTACTTAGAAGAATAGCGCCATCTATCAACATAAAACTAAAATTTTGACCTGTCAGAAAATCTCACAAATCATTTTGTTCCTGAACGAAAACTAACGGCTAAAATATTGAGTTCCAAGTCAGAATCTTGAATGATGAAAGTAAATGTCAATTGTCAGTCAGGGCTCATAAATGACATTGACAAATGGAATATGTTTTAATGTTCATGATCCGTGCCGAATCAAACTCCTGCATTATTTCTAAGAAATAAATGAAATAATGGACGAATTCGTCAACTACATATTGTTGTTATTGGTTTTTTTACCAGTAGTTTTGTTTATTAACCTGTGGACTGGCATCGGCTGGGAATTGTTTGTGAACAACTGAGATAGAATTCATTGAATAATAAACCAAGAACACAACTTGTTATTGTTACTAAAACATTGTATTTAAGTTTAGATAGGATGGTTAAAGTACAAATAAAACATTTCTAGTATTTTTGTAATTTTATTTAAATATAATAAATAAACTTATTTCGTAAGTTGAACATAAAGGTACTTACGATTTTACAAACCAATTCATAATACTTTAAAGAAACAACATCCTATGTAACTATAGGGCAGAGCATAGATAAAATTAAGTTACTGATTGTCAATAGTGCGCATCATTAATAAATTGTCTTAATTATTGCATATCACATAAAATAAATTAGTTTTATGTACCTAAATTATATAAAACGTTTAAGTGTAACACAATAGATGATTGAATAACCTTAGATAATATACAAAAGCAATAAAATTCAGTACCTAGTGATAATAAAAACATGATAAAAATGTTTCATGATCTTGTCTGTTGTAACAATTAATATCTATTAGTTGTAAATAAGTACAAAATAGTAAAAAATAGGCATTTCTCTTATTTATTATTTACTCTAATGAAATCTTTAACACTAAACGATAACAATTTTCTATCACATTTAAGACATTCATGTAAGTTTTTTTAAATATAACTACATTTGAATAATGACTATATCCTTCAATTACAAAGGAATGTTTGATTGATGTTAAATAATGTAATTTTACTATTTACACAAAATAATTCTTATCACAAATCAATGACATAATCATAATATACAACACTCATATAAAATTGTATTAAAACAAAAACTTGTGAATTATCTTGATAGTTTACATAATCAGCCTCTTTTATGTCCTTGGCAATCTGTTTTACGCTTATAAAGAGCATCAGTAATAATCACATAGCGGTCTCCTCATTCATACGTAATAACTATGGCGAATTAAATTTCACTGGAGAGTAGTAGTTCCTCCATGCCCATGTGGCCGCGATGCCGCCACACGCGGTACCGTGCAATGTCTTTTCGAGTCACCATGCCGACCACCTGTAAAAAAAAAATAAACGTTATTTTTTTTATAGCACATTATTGCAGTTGTTGTATGAAGCTTTAGCTCTTACATATGTCAATGACCCTCTTTATGGGTTTCGCCGCAGTCGGAAGTAGAAGTCTTTTGTTTTTTTAGCAATGGAATCCCATCCAGTGTCCCGATTCCCGACAGGCCTCTAAGAAATAGTAACCCATAGTAGAAATTGGCTTTACTATGTTAACACACTCGTATTACAAGACTTGTACGCTTTGTGAAATAGGGCCCAACCATCGACCGTGTACTTGTAGCTTGAAGCTAAATTGCGATGTGAACCAGGCAGTGGCGGCGTAAGGCGTGGGCGACGTGGGCCACCGCCTATTGCCTCGCGGTACAAGGGGCCTCGCGCCTCAAAATTTTCTATGCATTGCTTCATCAAAGCGAGAATAAAATAAAAAAAATATAAATTAATTTTGTTGTAAAATATGTTTTTTTTGTCTGGCAACATTTTTTTACGTTGCGTAACTATTATATCGCGAGTAATACTTGCCGCCGCCCAGTGCGGGGAATCCCTTGTTTTATTTGTTTTTTTTTTGTAAAATCCGTCTTCTTCAGGTCGCCACAGAACAGGGCCTCGCGAAATCTGTCTTGCCCACATCAAAGGACTTGTCCATTAGTGGTTTTTTATTCGTCAATATTTCTAACCAGAATAAATTAAATATTATATGAAAGAGTTTACAAAAACTAGCCTTTCTGCATAATTAATATATTTTTTAAGGCCTCCGATTTAGAGAAAAATTGAAATTATTTTTTCTCTTTGTCTGTACTAAAACCGCACCTTCGCCTATACCGATTAACGCATAAAAAAAATTTACATTAAAATTCTCATTCCGTTGACAGTAGTACCTATTATATAATCTGTGGTAGTACCTAGTAGTATTTATCCACCAGTGGAAAGGCAATGGTACATTATTACATTACTTGTATTTATATGTATAGCCATACAGCCAGGAAATACAAGTAACGATCAATGGATGATGCCTCATTACAAAACATATTTTTTCTCAAAAATGGAGGCGTTTAAAATTCAGATCTCTGTGGTTACGTGTTTCATATTTTTGTAGCTTAAAGATAAATATAGGTTATTGGTGGTTGATGATATCTTGGAATAAAAAACCAGCCTCCATACTAAAAGAGGACAAGTCCTTTAGGTCTTGCCCCGCCACTGGAACCAGGCGTGTAGGTACCTCGTTGACGTCGTTGACGATGGGCAGGTGCCGCAGGCCGAGCGCGCGGAACAGCCGGAAGAGCCGCGGCAGCGAGGCGCGGTGCGGCAACGTGTACGGCGACGGGTTCATGTACGGACGCAGGTCTATCGTGCACGTCTTTTCCCAATCTGATATTTCTAGCTGCAAACAAATTGGTGTTATAAAGTCGTAAAACATATCAACTGGGAAACTGAAAGAAACTCCCTACTGCAACGCACACGAATCGGAAACGTAATGGTATTGCCTCGCCTCGCGACAAAAACAACAAACGAGTTACTAAGGAAATTCGTGGAGTAAGGAACGCGTTATTCTCCTTCATTCTACAGACAGAGATACAGTTGATTGCCCTGTCCTATCGTGTGGTCTCTACCGCTATCTCCCTACTGTACCTCTAGTTCCGCTTGTAGACCTTATAATGCCGAAATCGTAATAAAGTTGTCAATTATGTAACCAAGACCCAATTTCACCAATTTTAAAACCACCCGAGTAACCGTCAACTTGACGGTTTTTTTCGCACAATTCCCATACAAAATGTGTCAATTCTAATAATATTCAAGTCCTATCCTGTAGCAAACCAGGCATTGACTATACTCGTAACATCAGAAAAAAATAATTTCCGAAATAAATTATTAACTACCACTACTGGTGTTAGATTTGTACCTTCTGAAGAATAAGTAAAGATTCAACATGATAAATTGTACACAGTTCCTACTTGCAGTTATTAGTTTTTAATAAAAAGACTCACTTGATCAATGGAAGGATACCGCGGGTACTCTTTCCTGAAGATGTTCATGTCGACGGAGAAGTTGGACCACTCGGTGTTCGCGTTCTCGTTGTACAGCTTGTTCTGCAGCAGCACGATCAGCTGCGAGCGCAGGATCAAGCCGCGGAGACGCTTGTATGTTGTTATTTCGGGCTGGACGTAGAGAATATAGAGTTATTTCGGTTGGAAGCAGAGGTCTTACTCTCATCACTTTATATGAGAAAAGAACATCTGTATCTATTTATAATGTTTAAACCTTTCACGCATACCCTTTTATTTTTATACCAGCATCTGGGCCTGTGAGTATTATAAGGTGAATTGACGATTGAGCCGAAAATGCCGATATATTCTCGAGGCTTTCGTTGTCTGCTAGATCAAATTGCAAGCAATAGATATGTCAGCATTTTGCTGATAAGTGATTCAGTTCCATGAAGATGGCCGGCGTGTGTGTACACACAGCGTAGGTTCGCACTACACTTGATCCAGCAGTTTTGCTGGACCGGCAAAATTTACTGGTTCGATGACCATAAGATTGATTGATACAAACAAATGAAATGGCATTTTTGACACAGCTGAGGCGCATTGCACACGGCGGGGCGTGCCAGACTTTTTGACCGCGAAATAATAAAAGACCGCGTTGCCCATCGATGCCCGCGACTGCCCTCACCGCGAACACAAAGCACACGAGGGACGGAGGTAGTTAGTTCACACCGTTGCTGAGCTAGCCGCCCCGCGCCGCCGTCTGCGTTACTTTATACAAACTGGTTTGTGTGATCCATAGCGGGTAGCCACGGACATGCCGCGCTGCCAGTGCCCGGTGTGTGCGTCGGTAAATAGTGTAGGATTCCCTTTGCGCTATCGTTCGCGGTGAAACTGACCGGCCCGGCCGTCTGCAAAGCGCCTAAAGTATACTTACATCATCGGCCAGAGGCGGGTCGACAACCGGGAATCCGTTGTAAGACACCACTTTGAGCAGCTCGACGATGTGGCCGACGTTCTCAACGGTGCGCAGAGTGAACACGGGGTGCGACATCACCTCCGACGCGTAGATGTTGTGCGTGAGCGGCGGCGGCTCCCACGGCAGGATCGGCACTGCCGCCAGTTGGATGTGGATGTCGTATATGCCCTGGGGAATATAAGAATGTGTGACGGAAATACACTTTTTTTTTAATTATTTAATAGACACAATAATCAGGTGCAATATCGAATCTTTAGATTGCAAAGTGAAAGCATCACATAAAAACAATAATTAATGTAACACAATGTGAGAATTGCCTCTTATTGATTTGCGAATAGTCACCATGCACAGCCAATCACCTCTGAAAGTACTTGCCAGATTGAAATTTTTACCCTGTATAATTAATACTAGCAGTTCCCTGCGATTTTGCCCGCGAAAAAAGACGGATTTTTCATACAAACTCATCCCCCATTTCGCCCCCCTGATGATTTTATATCGCGACAAAAAAAAGCCTATGTCCCAGGGTCTCAAACTATCTCTTTTGAATCGATCCAGTAGTTTCGGAGCCTAATTAATACAAACAATCAAATCTTTCCTCTTTATAATACTTAATAGATGTATTCAACACTAGGCCTATTCTCATAACAAAAACAGTCAAAATATTGTTTCGTCATTTGTAATATCATAGATATTATTTTTCTCTGATGCTCTTGTTGGCAAACTTCATAAAGGTGTTAAAAAAAAAAAAGTCAGACACAAGAAAGGTATACAAGTTACCTCGTTAAAGAAGTCCCCAGTCCACTTGGCGACGACGAGCGTGATGATGATGGGCAGCGCGTTAGAGATCTGTCCCGTGGTCTCTATAATGATGACCGTCAGCGAGATGGTCATGCGTACAACTCCACCCAGTTGCGCCGCGGCACCGACCAACGCATACTTCGCCGGGTTTATGGACTGGAGCAAAAATGTTTATTGTTGACAACAACAGTTTTCCTGAAGAGCTTCGGTGGCGCACTGGCTAGAGGGGTGCCTCTCATGCGGGAGGAGCCGGGTTCGATACCACGTGCCGCCATGTACCAATGACTTTCTCTGAGTTATGTATATTAGTTGTTTCACTAACCGATGCTCTTACGGTGAGGGAAAACATTGTGAGGAAACCTGCACATTCAGGCAACAAGGTCACGGGAGACAGATGGCAGTCGCTCCACTGTAATTACCTGACCTAGGCCCTTGCGTGCTAGTGCTAAACCGGGATAACGCTAGGATGATGATGAACAACAGTTATTCCGAAGTAATACTTAGTCAAGTCGTTGTCAGCTCGCGTTATCACACCAATGAGTGGTTTTCCTGGATGTTTTGTTAGCAAGCGTCAAGAGGTGGGCGCAAGAAGTCTCTGGCAATTTGAAAGGATTATACAGTGAGGCAAATAAATTCTATTTATACAGACAGTCAATGTATAAAATACCACGAGATTGTGGCCACTAGAAGCGACTACAAACTGCGGACGAGTTTTTTTATACATTTTGTATAGCATCGGCGCAAACCGAGCCTTCTAGTGGCTCGAACTCGCTTGTTTAATGGCCGCGACTAGTGGCTCAATGTGGATTCTAAGCCAGTAGTGGTCGCGTTTAGTGGCTACATCTAGTAGCTTAATGTGCGCTCGCTGTGAGGTTAAAATATTTCAAATACGTAAGCCCTCACGAGAAAATTTAAACGATCCAAAAATACTTTGACCTCTGTTAAATATTTCTGTCTGCCAGGGATAAGCGACCTTTACAGTTTTGGCTATAAAGTAGACAGACTTATATTAGACTTTGACAAAGTTATAAAGAGGACTCACCAGCGACGGCAGCATCATCTGCACGAGGGTTGCCAGCAAGCGACCCCAGGCGGCGCCCGTCAGCAGGTTAGGTATGAACAGGCCGCTCGACACCGCGAGTCCGAACGTCCAGGCCGACAGCAGGAAGTAGCACGCGACAAACACGAGCACCGACCACGGCTTGTACGAACCGATCGGGTCGTGGAGGAACGAGCGCACCGACGCCTCGGGCGTTTGGAACCAGATAGCTGCAAGCGTGTTGTATTCGCCGTCTGCGCAGAATAGCTGAGGAAGGAGTTTTAGTACCTTTAAAATGTTTACTCGCGCCCGAAATTAATGATCGAAGGTCGAAGATTTAAGTCCATATCGATTGTTTGCGAATCTATTGAAAACGTTTTTTTAATGCCAGCAGTCTTGGCTACAGTAGACACGCAAATAGCCGGGATCCAGACTTGTTGCAGCACTTTTGTGGCCACGCCTACTCCCAAGGAACGCTTCAGGGATTCGTTGTAAGCAAAACTTTCATTGTATTAGGTAAATATGCATTCTTTTATTTGACTGAACCTCTAATTCACAGAAAAACCCAAAAAACCAATTTTGATCCGACCCGGGATTCGAAGATAGTAGCACCACTATACCAAGATAGTAGACCTCGTGGATAGTAGTACCACCAGTAGACCACTAGACTACCTTGGCAGTCATTAATTACACTGTAAGTTGCTTGGAGTAAAAAATACACACACAATACGCACTATGTTCCAATCAAGCAGTTTAAGTGTGGGAAAACCCTAGCAACTAACGTCAAGTGACATACCTGTAAGGGCACCTTCGTGGGGTCTTCGCCGAGTGGCCGGCAGTCGTTAAGCAGGAACATCATGAGGAAGCCACACGTGGCGCTGGCTGCCGCCACCAGGCAAGCCTCCACCACGCGCAGCCATGGCGCCGATATGTATCTACGTCGTAGGTAAAAACAGTGATGGAATGAGGTTTTGAATTCTACAATTCAGAGAGTGGAATTCGTTGCGGGCTGAAGTGTTCCCTACATACTATGATCTGGATACTTTCAAGAAAAAAGTTAATAGGCTAATGCTAGTTAAACACGACCCATCCTCGGTCGCATCGTCATTTACCATAAGGTGAGATAATAAAGCGGTCAAATGTCTGCTTAATAATACTTCATCTCGGTGGAGAGGGGACTACACCCATTATAATTTAAGTATTATTTTAAATTATTTATTAACAATTTAAGTATTATTTTAAAACTATTAATTAAAACAATATATTGACGAGTCGATAAATATTATTCAATTAGGCGAAACTGCGCAGTACAGGTAACTAACTGGTGGTACGAGGGTCAAACTGAAAGTTCTTAGAAAATCAAAAACTGATTACATTAGCCAGTTATTAGTTTTATTATATCTTTTCAAAATATTGTCCATTGACGTCAATACACCGCTGCATGCGATGGAACCACTGGGAAAAGCACTTTGCCCACTCGTCCTTAGGGGTCTCTTCAATGGCATCGCGATACGCAGCCACCGCTTCTTCAGCATTCATAAACCGCTTTCCTTTAAGTTTTTCTTTAATTTTTGGAAATAAATAAAAATCACAAGGCGCGAGGTCGGGGCTATACGGCGGGTGACCCAGTAATTCAACGTTTGATGTCGCCAAATAGTCGATCGTTCGCTTGGCGGTGTGCGACGAGGCGTTGTCGTGGTGAAGGAGGATCCTACTGCGAGGTCGTTTCTCTCGAACTTTTTCCAAGACAAGTGGCAAACAATTGGTAGTGTACCATTCTGCAGAAACTGTTTTTTGATCCTCTAACACAATTGTTGCGAAATGACCTATCCTTCCAAAGAACGAGGCCACCATTTTTTTTCCCGCACTTCGATCTCTCTTCACTTTAGTTGGCAACTCCTCGAAAGGAAACACCCACTGAGCAGATTGTCTTTTGGTTTCAGGATCATAACAGTAAATCCAGCTTTCGTCACCTGTTAGTATGTCGAACACAGCATTTGAGTCACCTCCGTTAAATCTTTCAATCATTTTACGGCACCAATCCACACGATGGAGTTTTTGAGCCTTAGTCAAATTATGAGGTATCCACCGGGCGCAAAGCTTCCTGACCGCTAAATGTTCGTGGAGGATTTTGTGCACTTAACTCATACCGATGCCTAAGCTTGTCCGAATCTGCTGATAGGTCACTCTTTTGTCAGTCTCTATCATACGCCGCACAACACAGATGTTATTTTCAGTCGTCGCCGTAGAAGGCCGTCCCTCACGTACATCATCAGTGAGATTAGTGCGACCACGTTTAAACTCATTAAACCAGTTGTAAACAGTCGCACGAGATGGGGCTTCATCGTGAAAGGCCAATCGTAGTCTATCATAACTTTCTTGTTGACTTAAATGACATCGAAAGTCATAAAAAATCATTGCACGAAAATTTTCTCGTGTTAAATTCATTTTGACGTGACACAGACAATTTTCAATTTGCCGCCAAGTCGTAAAACAAATGACAAATGAATGAAATATATACTCAGTAATATTGGCAAAGAGTTCTATTTTCAAATTTTAGAATATTTTTTTTATTATATTGTTTATAAGTGGCCAGTTCTAAGAACTTTCAGTTTGACCCTCGTAGAACATTTGAGCCCAAGTAAGCCTTTAGAATTTTAGAGAAGTACTCGCGGCTAGATAACATCTGTCAATAAGGTTGGTCACTTGCCTTACAGACATCCCTCCACCAATCCTCATTGAGCCCGCGTGGTGGAGTATTGTTCATATCTCTTTATAGTTAAGGTGAGGCTTTTGTTTAGCAGTGGGAGCAGTATGGGCAAACTTTAGTTTCTATTCACAAAAAAAACCGACCAAGTGCGAGTCGGACTCGCGCACTGAGGGTTCCGTACAAACAAAGGTTTTTTTTCTACAATGTGTCCACAAATTTGCGGTTTTCGGACTTTTTCCTTTACTTGTACTGTAAGACCTTACTTCTTGCCAAATTTCATGGTTCTAGGTATGGACCTGGGTACTTCCCATGGGGGAAGTACCCCCCCATAGGGTTTGATTCCCCTGAAAAATGTAAGAAAATAAGGCTAAAATGGCCGTATTAACGCTTTTTATTGCGTTGACTTAAAAGCTTGATTTTTGTACAGCTTCAAGGGACCATAGACATTAGTATTTAATGTTAATTTCAACTTTACAAGTCCACGCGTACCTGAAAAAAAGGTTATTTACAGACAGACGGACAACAAAGTGATCCTATAAGGGTTCCTTTTTTCCTTTTGAGGTACGGAACCCTAAAAACTAAGGAAAACCCTGGGGTTTTGGGTACTGGTCCCCATACCTGATCCGAAACACGGACAGCCTATAGTTGATGTGGTTCCAAAGCGCTCCCAGCATCCCGCCGACGGCGCCGAAGAACATGAACACCGGCAGCTCGTAGAACTGGAACGGGAACGGCTCCATCTTGCCCAGGTTTAGCAGACCTAAACAAAATACGGCACGACTGATCAATGCTGGGGCAGCTACATAATTATATAAAATATTAACTGACCTGAATTTTTAACAGGGTTATTTATAAAACACTAATAACCTCTCAAGGACCGAATAGGAGGTCATTACTGGTTTTACAATAACTCTGTATGTAGGGTGTCGAATTCAATCTGAAAAGTACTTATAAAAGTGATTCTATCCTTATACTGATCGATCACGAATCACGAAAAAAAATACTTTAAAATTAACACAATTTGAGAATTTCTAGGTAGGGTAAGGTAGCACGTGCGTTTGCCATTCGGTATCGAGACTTTGTCGAGTGGTCAACTCAAGAATAATAAGTAAGTTACAAGTTATGATCTGCATAATGTCGTTATTCTGCAACATATTTTTTTTCTGTTTTTACCTGGGTAACTCAACTCTCCAGGGTGGCCGTGGTACGCAGACAGAGCGAAGTTGAGCGTGAAAGTGGACACTACGGTGCCGAAGAATGTTCGCCACGTAAGCGCCTGGTTCCAGAAACTGGTGCCTTCTTCCAGTGAAAACAGCACCCCACCTGAAATATGTATCAAAGTTAGTACCTAGTATATCAGTTATATTTCCTACAACAACAATGCTCGGTCTTGTCAATCCAAATGTCTTTGCATGCTTTTTGAATTTCTAGTCTTTGTATTTTAATATGTCCTGAGAATAGCCCTAAGTAATGGTCATTACAACCTTCAAAACTTTGACCAACTATTCACGCGTAACGAAAATGACCATCTTAGAGGCCACCATCTCAGACTCTGTACCGACATCTCAAAGTGTAACCCTCACAAGCACTTTTGAGCAATAGATTAGTCAAAGCATGGAATGGGCTTCCAGAAGATGTGGTCTCTGCCCAAAATATCAATCAATTCAAAAACCGACTTGACGCTCATCCAAACTAGCTTAACTTAATGTAAAGAACTGGATACAGGCAGCTATCAGTTGTCTCAACTGCCTGCCTGATAACTAATAATAATAATAATACAATCGCGATGTGAACGCGTTTCAGCATCAATTCAAACGCGATATAGTAACGATACAAACAAAAAAGGGCGAAAAGCAGAGGGATGAATATACCTCCACCGTCAAAAGCCAAGCTCTTGAATTAGATCATGAAGAAACAGTACGTACTACCCGACCAAGTCAACTTGACAAATGTCAAACTACTTTCGACGACGAATACAACAAAAATCCGATGGAAATAAAAAGCAATGGTGTTAACATTAACTTGGGCATTCCATCTAAATTGTAATAATATTGCTTTTTATTGCCTTCGGTAATTTCGTTATATTCGTCGTCATTTCATTTAAATTGTAACAATATTGCTTTTTGATTGGCTTCGGTAATTTCGTTGTATTCGTCTTTGTAAGTCGTTTGACATTTTTCTTGTTGGCTTGGTCGAGTATAGTACGTGCCTGAAGCGTGCTTTGGCGGGGCCTTGTATAAAAATTTGTTTGGGGGCCCTTAGGAAGGGTAAAGATTTCTCACAAAAGAAAAAAAATGTTTGCATAAAATTGAAAGAAATATTTATTCATTATTGTCACTTTTTCTAAAATTTTTACAAGCAATTCAAATGTAATATACACTCTCCTTGCCTTTTTTTCGGCAAACTGATTTATTAAATAATTTATAGCTGATGATAACTTTAGTTTTTCTAAAGTTTCTGCCTCTATGGACAATAGTGACAGGTCTGATAGGCGTTCCTGTCCCATCGAAGTTCTTAGGTAATTTTTTATCAGTTTTAATTTTGAAAAACTTCTTTCAGCAGTTGCGGTTGTAACTGGAAGGGTCAATCAAAAATAAAAAGCATGCTGTTATTACCTCCGGAAAACTGGATGCAAGACTATTGAATTTTATCAGCAATAATTCAATTAAATCCTTAATGGAATGATTTTTTTTATTTCAGATTTTAAACATGTTTTAGTGCCTTTAATTGGTCATAAAGCTTAACTGAGATGTCTTTATAGTATTTAGCCGACAGTTTTCCGGAAGCGTTTAATATCTCTTCGTTTGAAGAAGACAGGAGTTTCTTAGGTTGTAATATTTCGAACATACTACTCAGGTCGCAAAGACTCTGAAATCTTTTTTCAGTTTGAGAAATTAATATATCTAAACAGCAATAGTAGACATTGACTTTGAAATAGGATTCCGGGTTTGAAATTCTCTCATCTTGTAATAACTCATCAAAAAAAACGCTTCATCATCTATTGCCTTTTGTTTTTAAAAACAGTTGTTACCCTCCACTCTTGCTAAATCTTTGGACTCATTTAGCAAACTATTGAATGAATTTTGATTCCTAATTTGCAGTCTATTCAAAAGATTACTTAATAAAATAGTAGTTTTCTATAAGTCATTATATTCATGCTGTAGAGCTTTATCATCAAGCATCAATAAACACTGTTCTCTATGGTTTACATATCGTATGTACATCGATTATTGTGGGATTTCCCCGTTGAGGTAAATGACTTAAACTCCCGCAGCTCGCGATAACTGATGTAGGGCGTTGCCAACTTTTGAACGCACGCTTTACGCGGGAAAGAAAGAAATCGTTTTTTGTGACTTTTGTCATTTCTGAAAAAAAAAATTGGGTGAAAAGTAATAATTTTTGCTTACGCACGTTGGAGGCCCCCGTGGCGCGGGAGCCTCCATAATATAATTGATACGGCAGATACGGCGGTAGCTACGCCCCTGTGATTAACGTGCATAAAAGGTCGTTCACCCTGACCGCTAAAACCTTGTGACACGTACACACGTATCATTTGTGTTACTAACAGCTATTATTACGACTTTTGATCGATTTTATACTGCCACGGCCTCGTCGAAAAACGAGACCACCTCAAAACACACAAAAGAAATGGTGGTGATACATGCTAATTTTTGGGTTCAAGGCCAACCCGTACCGAGGTTCATTTGTTAGACAGATTCGTATCGCTACGGCTTATAGTTAGGGTCGCCGCGCTTCGCATACTGGCGTGCAGTGGTACACGGGTGACGGTCTGCAGTGTTGACGGTTCAATGACTTTGAACTCGACTCGACCACGTACGTAGTCGACTCATGCACATTTCAAAGTTACCTATAGGAGCGCCGAACGCCGCAGAAACGCCTGCAGCAGCCCCAGCGGATACGAAGTCTCTTTTTTCGTGATCCTCGCGGAAGTATTGGAATATATTGAAGTCTTTGTTTAAACTAGTGCTCTTCCCTTGAGATATCCCCGCCGCTACGACAGCGCCGCTGTGGATCATTGGACCTTCCTGAAAATACCAAAAGTCTTTTGGTAATAAGTTTAAAAGACAACAAGCCACTTAACCATTGATTTAACTTTTTTGCACTTAACACATGACTCGGAAAAATGTTGAGTGTAAGGATGATATGGATAATGACTATGTAATAGTGGTTTGAAAGTAGAACAAGAGAAGAAAATCTGATGATGAGCTAGACAGTATAGGTATTAGATATTATTACAACTCGGAGTCGGGAAGTTCGTAGTGTTAATACGTGCTCCCTGCCTCAGAAAGCATGTTAAGCCGTTTGTCCCTGCGCCTGATCTCTCTCCGGCCATGTCAAATTGCTATCTGCTTACCAAACTTAAAGAGTGAAATAACAGAGAGTGCACATGTATATTGCCATGGACGAATATTTAATGTATTGCGCAGGTACTATAATTTATCCGCGCAGTTGGTAGAGATTGTCCGCTGTGGTCGACATTCCACTAGGAGTATATCATCATTAGATTATTTAGAAGATTGATAGATATCCGAAACTGTACGAATATTATGTACAGTTAAATAATTGTTAACATTTATAACTCTGCCAAACTGCTGCGCAGTTTGTCGGCAGTAGTTCTCGTCTAGTATGTACAATAATTTTTTTAACAAAATACAAAAGTTATAGTCATAAGTCTGACAAGTTTGTGCACGACGTTCCTGCGGTCGCCAGAGGAACGGGGGGTGAGGAACGTTAGACGTCCCGAGAAAGGACACAGGGTAGTTTTTATATTAAAGAGGGTGAAAGTTTTTACTTTTGATTTCAATGCATTTTATAAAAAAGTAATTATATAAAATGCATTGAAGTCAATAGTTCGCACGCACATCTCTCATGTAAACGTATAAACCAGGTTCACTTCACCTTTCCACCAGCCAAGCCGCCAACGACGGCAGTGATGACGCCGATTGTCTTCACCAACAGAGTTTTGACGCGAACTACCCGCGGAACCATCACTCCGTTCAGATAGCATTTCACCTGCGGGATACCACTACCAGCGGCGACTGGCTGAAATTATTTGTAGTTTGTAAACAATTAAAAAAGAAATAGCTAAACAAATTTAATTTTTTACTGTGTGCTGTCCAATTATCTCTAATTTGAGAGAAATTATATATTTTTAATGCTAACATTTTGTATGCCAATAATGGCTGATCACAGTATGTACTTTTTCACTTTATCTGTAACAACACCATATTTGTATTTCACAAATAATGATTTGAGGACAGAGATAGACCTAAGCCTTAAAATATTGGGAACCAGAAGTTAATATTCAGCCATTTCTTCATATATTTTATTTTTATGAACATAATGATAATACTGCATCATAACTAAACAAAAAGTCGGCATGCAACCATCACCATTTGTTATTAGTTGCTGGAGGATATTACTCATCTAATCAAGTTTGCATAATTTATAAACACTCACTATAAACTTATCTACTTAGGAATAACATGTTATTATCACTCACTTTGAAATAGGGTCATATCATGTGACTAGTGTATCAGCATTCACAGTATTTAGTCAGATATTTGAATCTGAGTAATGGTATTTTAAGTTTAGGCAAGCACAATGATAAACTTCACTGTGGTTTAGGTAAAAAAATATATTATTCAATGACACATTAAGCTTACCTCTACATACGCAACTAACACTGATCCAATGAATACAATACATATATTAGATAACACCCATAGTAGGTATGGCATGTATAGTTTGTCCATCATGGCATATTTATCAACCGCTAGAAATAACAAAAAGTATTTAAATCAAAATTTAAATAAAAAACAATAACAACATTATTAACTACACACTTACATTTTTTAAGTTCCTTGTATTTTATATCAGAGAATTCCTCTATACAAATATCTATTATGAATGCTATTAAAGCTGTTACAATTCCAATGAGTAGAATTACAAACCATCTTGCCATATCTTTCCATACTACATAGGGATATCCTCTCTTCCTTTCCTCATCAAGTAAAAGGTGATTTTCACAGGTGTCATAATCTAAACTCTAAAACAATAAATAAATAAAAAATGGTTAAAGAGCTATACTTTGAATGGTAAGTGTGTCCATTTGAACCTATGAGACTAAGCTATTAACTATTATTGAACTTACTTCATATTTGGCTGAAAGGATATTCATTGAACCTGGTTCAATTTTTGGCAATGGATTCCTTCGCCTGATGCCATGGCTACCGTGCAAATCATCCTCAGTTGAATCCTTAAATTGTAATTAAATTTTTAATAGGATTGTGGAAAAATAAAACCTCTACCTAAATAATTTAATCTCAAAAATTAGATAATATGATGATTTTTCATGCAAGTATTATAAAGTGACAAAAATGAATTCCAATTATTAACAGAAACCTATTTCTTATGCACATTTTTTTAATTCACATACAGTGGGCTCAATTCCAATGCGCCCTGTCTAAGATTTAATTTAGGTTCGGTCTTTCTCTTTCTCTGCGAAACAAACGAAAAGAGACAGACTATAATAATTTGGAAACGTCAGACTAAACAGCTGTCCGTTGCTATGGAAATTAGAGAACCCATAGACAACTTAGTAGGGAAATCATTCGATGATGACTAAAGTTAGACGAAAACACGCTAAAACTTGTACAAATATGTTAGAAATTGCATCACTTAATTTGACGTTTCTAATTTATTGTAGTCTGTCTCTTTTTGTTCGTTTGATAGAGAAAGAAAGAGAATGTACCTAAATTTAATCTTACACAGGGCGCATTGGAATTGAGCCCAGTATAGCACTCATATGTTAATCAAACAACTATTTATCAAATGAAAAATTTAGAAGGATATTATTGCATCATTGTAATTTTTCATTAAAATATTTATGATTAAACAATGCACTATTGAGTATAGTCAAAACTTGACCAGTTAAATACAAGTAAGCATGCTTTATGTAGGAAGAACTATATGCTAGTTTATTGGTTAGGCTTAACAACAATAACATAGTAAAGAAATTTAGGTAACAGTCCAAAAAGTGCTGTAACTAAGATGAAACTGTAACTTATAAAATTGAACTAATCATTATCATCATCCTCATCGTCCTAGCGTTACCCTGTTGGCACTTGCACGCGAGGGCCCAGGGTCTGCTGACCATGATTCAGGATGTGGCAGATCAGGTAATTACAGTGGAGCAACTGCAATCGAACCTCTGTGACCCTGTTAACAGGGGAACCTGACCAGTTTGGATCATGGTTACACATGCATATAAAATTTAACTACTGTAGAAACAAAATTTTGTGAAACTTTACAACATAACTAAATGATATCCTCTGACTAATAAACTTATGAAATTAAAAAAATATTTATCACCAAATTAAAATTGCTATGTGAATTAAAAAAAATAGTGTGATGGGGAATGAAAATAGATGAATTGAATTGCCACTATGTGACGGGTTAAAAAGATTTTAAATACCTGAAAACCTGTATTGTTAAGTTGTCCATAGTTGGATGTGCTAGCTTCTTCAGTGTTGACCAATTGAGCAGTATCTGACGTAGTTTCACTGACACTTTCCTCATGATTAACACTACTCTCATTATTTAATGAGGAATTTGAATAGGAATTCATTGTCTTAGCATAAATGTGGTACTGTTACACAAAGATTCACTGCAACAAACTGATACGTCCATTAGAAATGTAAATATCAACAAGATTTAGTAGACTTTATGTTTTATATTTATTTGAGCGACAATTATTGACAACATAATTTTCGCTCTAAGTCCCCATTAGCTCAACAAACCAACACAAAACAAGTCATTTCCAAATTGGTAATTAATTTCACAAATACAAATCGCAAATTCACATCACATCGTGATTATGACTTACGACAACTATCTCTTTTTGTCCAAAAGCCTGTCTGCTTTAATAGAAAGAGATATGCGAAAGTTTTTGACAATGACGTTTATTCTGTTGAGGTTTTTAAAGGTGCGATATTTATATCAAAACAAAACTGAATTAAACTTGTAAGTACTGTATATGAAAAAATAATTAAACATGTTAATGTATAAGTATAAATATCTTATTTTATTCTTATGCAAATGATAACTCTAGCAGGTGATTATAATATTTTTTCAAGAAAAGGAACTAAGTTTATAGAAAATGGTCCTAAAAAGTACCCACTGGTGACAGCAGCAGACGTCAACATGTCAAGTTTGACATTGCAAATGTTGCCAGTAAAAAAACATTTTGAAAAAATGTGGGAGTAGAGAACGAACTGATATTTTTATATATTAGGAATTAAATATTTAAGATTTTAATAGGGGTTGGCTGGTAAGTGAAAGCTGATCTCAGATGGCGCCACCACTGTATGAACCCTTGACAAAACTGACATAAACTCCGAATTTCTATTTTCATGACAATTTTTAGCTTTGGAACATGTATTTCACTTAGAAAACATGTGAGTTAAAAGCATTTCTTTACATTTTTACAATTTTAAGGTCTTAAAATTTGCCATCTACATAATATAGTAACGCACGCTCGTTTATAATAGTCTTTAATCTGTGGTCTAGTGTATGATTTTAATAATACTTTTATTATTTCTCGTTTATTCCTTAATTAATATA
This sequence comes from Pyrausta nigrata, assembly GCA_949316185.1. NCBI lineage: Eukaryota > Metazoa > Arthropoda > Insecta > Lepidoptera > Crambidae > Pyrausta > Pyrausta nigrata. The sequence goes on from OX438943.1 coordinate 6,845,740, forward strand.
CCTATTAACAATATTAACAACAAAAAGTTTTAAGTTAAAATGTACTATTTTTTAAGTTTCACATTTCGAGGAAATTGGTGACCTCCAGTTTTTTTACGGTTTGGTATATTAAGGCATTTTCTCAATAATTGTTTAAATTCACTAATATCATACAAAAACAGATTTATTATTGGTCTTTGCGCCACTAGCGCCACTTTGACAGTTTTTTTAATTGCATAATTTCGTCGTCATAAGTCGTTGGACATTTTTGTAGTTAGCACGGTCAAGTAGTAATGCCAGTTGCCAGTTGTGTTGAGAAGCCTTTTCAATTTTATCTTTATCAACAACGAGTAGGCAGTAGGTAGGTGGTAGGAAACTAGGCACATGAACTCAATGACACGAACAGACAACAAGTTACTGACAATTTTACTATCGGTCGTTTATCAAGCCTAGTAGGTTTTACATTGTCCTTTTTTTACAGATAAAATGGTCTGAAGTTTTTACTTTATTTTTCCAACTAAATTTAAGTCACACATATCACAAACAAACCCTACTTTTGTAACTTTAAAAAAAATATCTACTTCACTAAAATTATAGCCTTCCAAATCAAAGTACACTCTTCAAAGATGCCAGATGCTTAATGTTTAATTAAATAGATTACTGTAAGCCTAAGGATTCAAAGGGCAATCTCTTATCACAGCTGATGAGATGATAGTAGGAATGTTATCATTTTATTATCAACTGTAAACGAAAACAAACCAAAGCATACATACGCAGTGGTCAGCGTAGCGTAAACAATGGACTATTTGTATGTGTGCGTAGCTTGTTCGTTCGTTTGGTTGACAATCGCGATGTGATGTATTCTATCATCGCATGCTGAGTTATATTTTCATCAAATCCTTTTAATTTTTATATCAGTTACTCGATTCAGTTCTAAATGTTTTCTTTCGTTGTGTCCGCCTTTCTCTGTTTTGATTTCTAAATATGTGTAATTTGCCGCCGAAGTTCCATTCAGTGTGTCGCCTTTGTTTATCATTCTGTGGCGATAATTGCAGTGATGTTAAACTTCCAATTTTCGACCGTGATAAGGAGAAATCAAGGCTTTCTGATATGATAATATCATATCTTTCGATAATGGTAATAATCTTATGTTATTTTGTACTTCGAACACCAGGAAGACACCGTTTTCTCGTGTGAAAGTTTAGCGTAAGCGTATGAGATTGTGGATGCTGATAAGCGCCATTAACTTTCTCGCGGGTGTTGGGTATTTTCGCATTGTGATATCATATTACGGCCCACGCGTTGAGTGCTCGGGCGTATGACTAATGTCATTCGGGGAAGTGATAGACGGGTGTGTGGTAAGCAAGTGCGATATCTCGGCGGCAGCCGTGTCGCTGATAACAAAGGAGCGCGCGGAGATCTGGTCGCCCCGCCTCTCTCCAGGCTCGCAGCGCCCTCGCCGCGCGCCCCTCGCCCTGCCACACACCTCTACTGATGCTCCCTGCTTATCCACATTATACACTGCTATTTTGAGATTTCAATATTTTCTAAATTTAGATGTATATTTTAAGGATATCAATCTGCAGGGGGACTGTAGTGTCCCTTGTGGGGTGCCTTCAGTATTGAATCAAACACAGTTACTTAGATATTTTGAAGTTGTTTGTTATCAGATTTTCCAATGAGTCATCACCTATGATTATACTTGCGAAAGGTCACTGGCCACATCATCTCATAATGACTGTGATATTGTGAAATGTCTGTGTGTAATATTGTAAATGTTTTCTAGGTGTATCCTGGTGACCTCCTACCTCAGGTGGTGTGTGGAAGCTGTGCACATAAACTTGATGAGATTTACACCTTCAGAGAACTATCACACAAATCAGAAAGACTGTTAGAACAATTTCTTCAGTATGCCAATTCATTGTCTGGGCCAAAAGAGGTAAGCTTTAAAGTAAACATTGGTTCTACTTGTAACTTCTATATTATTTGGAATTGAAATAATTACAAATAATAATATCTAAACAAATAGTGTAATACATGTAATATATTAATATGCAACAATATATTTTGATCTATGTTCTATTTCTATTGTAATTCAAAATTCTAAAATTTAGGCAAAAGAAGAATCTTCATTTAAGTTAATATACCGTATAGGATGAGGCTTAATCTTTTTCTTGTAGACTGTTTTCATGGTGTTCACAATCCATCCAAGCATCATTCCAAATGCTACTACAGTTGCCACACCAAAAATGCTCCATAGTACATGCTTTGGCTTCAAATCTCCAATGCGAAAACTTCTTTTGGTTGTAAATGTGGTGTCAAATGTAGGACAATAAGACACTGTTATATTAGTAATGTACTCCCCGCTAAGTCGCATTGGTGCTGCACAACTGAAAAACATATTTTAATCAGATTGTGTACAGTAAATGATGAATTAACTACCTATAATCCTTAACTATAAAATGGCAACTGTAATTTAGCTATAAAACAAGATTAATATCTGCTCTTGAAGTTGTCTACATTGGAATGCAACATTAAAACTTGTACAGTCCCTTTATTATTATTATATATTTACATTTAATCACACAACACAGGGATAGAAAACTAACAGTGATAACTAAATAAAACTATCTTGGCAATCTTTCCCAAAATTATTTTTTATGTGCATTAAAGTGATCAGATATGCAATTTTTTGTTCATGTGAAACTTCAAATATTTTGAGTATTTTATAAATTCTGATGGTATCGGCAATCTATATGGTCAGATTTATAAAATAAAAATATGTTCATTATTTTGAACTTACTAAGGTATTTCTCCATATTTGAATTTTTTACCAGCTCCTTGAGCAGTGACAATATTTGCCAGATCACAGTTACATAGCCAGGAGTTGCCGGTCATGCCCAGTGTTTCCAACTTGTCCCATGGCATCAAGTCTGTTGATAGTTCACTGAGATCATTATCATCAAGATACACCTGTTGGATACAATTATTGGTATTCTGTATGTTAAAAAGCCTTACAAGATTTTTTTTTGTGTTTTAATATCATTCACTAAGTTGTGAATTAAGTGTATTTGAAAATTATGGTGAGGTGTTAAACAGATAAACTACATGAAAATCAATTTCTCTGGAATGTTTGGTATTTGTTCCAGTTTTAGGATAAATATTGCAATCAGCAAATGATTGATATGAAAACACGGCAAAATGATTAATCAGCTGACCCCATTATGTCTGTTCAGTAAGCAAGACAAAATCTAGGGCAGATGGATTATTGCACATATGAATTAAATTAATTGAATATAATCTATCCTATCAGTAATTGTATTTCTATTCTTGTATTTATTTGTGTTGTGAAAGTAAAGAAATGGATTTGGAGGATATTGGCATGCAAGCTGACGACGACACACGGCGTTTAGGTTCATTTAATAAGTTATTGAAGTGTGTTAATAGGTTTTTACCTATTAAATTGGAGATTTGTATGGACAAAATTACGAAAAATTATATTTTCATACAAACTATTTTTTGTATTATTTGAAAATCTGTACAGACAGATTTTGATGCAATTGCAAACCTTAGATGGAAGAAGAGCTATCCAAAGCGTTTTTCAATTTCTCAAAAACAAAGTAAGTATAATTTTGGATAAAAATATACGTATTTGAAGTACTTAAACTTACAATTCTAACTAACTATTGAAATATTTGTTTTCAATGACTTCCATGTAAGACATACATAATTTAGAATGATATGATACAGTAAAATTTGAAGTAAAAAATATAACTAATAAAATATGGAATCAAACTCAAATTTCATAGTTAAGTAAAGACTTATTATGAGTATTTACGATAATATTATAAACGTGAAAATGAGGATGGATCGATTCAAAAACAGCCTATACACAGCTCTCTCTGTCTTTCTCTCTCTCTCTCTCTCTCTCTCTCTCTCTCTCTCTCTCTCTCTTTATAATATTACTAGAGACCCGCCCCGACTTCGCACTGGTGCAATGAGGTAAAAACCGGCTTATTGCGTGTCGGGCCACGCGTAAAGTATGGTTCCGTATTCGAACGTCACATGTGCTAAGAAGTATCTCTGTTTTACTTAGTAATAAATTCACGTAAAAAACATTCCTTCACAAATATTTTAATATTTCCACAAACAACCAATTAGCCGGCAGGGGGTGGAGACTTAAGACTATAAAAAAATTAGCACTTAAACCTGAATATTTCACAAACGAGTCGGAAGCGAAAAAGTTTTTTAAAAGTTTATTACTTTGACGGCATGATTGGAACACATATCCATGACAAATTCTGGTTTTCCAGTACCAAAGGTCTCTCAGCTAAACCGCGGACGGACAGACGGACATGGCGAAACTGTAAGGGTTCCTTGTTGAACTACGGAACCCTAAACAGTAAAGTAATAGTAGCCTATATAGATCCGACTGCTGGGTAAAGGCCTCACCTCAACTATGAGAGGGCATGAGCCATTCTTAACCACGCGGGCTCAGTGAGATTAAAAATAAATAAATATAGCCTTGACACTTAGCGATAACGTAGCCTTCTACTGATGAAAGAATTTACAAAATCGGTTCTATAATATTTCTGGAATTATTTACATACAGACTATAATATTAGAGAAAAACCATTTGTGTGGTGGAGGAGATTATGATGATTATCCTACAGCGAAAAAAATATTAATTCTCTTATTGCCGCGACTGGTAATAAATAAATAATCGGTTATCCACCTCATTGTTTCGCAACAACAACGTCGCTTTCTTCTGTTTTCCTATTTGTGCATTTGATGATAATATTCGGCATGATTAGATGTTTTTCGTTCATATCCGAATCAGGTGAATTCCGGCGTGCTAATACTGATGCGACTTTCACTGTTGTGTAAGCCATGACTCAACTTAAAATCTTATTAGTACACGTCGATTAAGTAAGGTCGATATATTGTACTTGATAGCTTGACACGAGGCCATTTCGTTTAGGCTATTTTATTTCGAAATTATCAAACGGCGATTTGGCTTAGTCAGCCCTGCAGCCATTTTTATAGAACACTTTTCTGCATGGTAACCGAGAAATCTTCTACGTAGCGATGTCAAAAGTACTTTAATTTTAATTAGTTATAATGAGTATTAGTTTGTTATCGTTACAGCTAGGAGTCGTCATGCACATTAATTTATCTTAAAAAGTGTGCCATCATCACATCTTGTTGCATGGTTTCTATTGAGTTTTTTCTACGATTTCAAGATTTGATTTATAATTGTGATGATGCTTGTAAGCACTTACCTCCTTCAAGGTCCACTTATCTTTCATGCCCCTGAAAGCGTTGTGGCTGATGTACCTGAGATTGCGATTGTGACACAAGTGAAGCACTCTCAAACTTGCCAGTGGAGTGAATGTGCTGCGCTTTACCTCGTCCAAGTAATCATTTTCAGCAACTTCCAATTCTACCAACTTGGTTAAACCTAGAAAATAAATTAACGATTTTGAGATTGTATCATGATAGCGCAGGTTTTGGCCGACGAGGACGTCTTATTTGTTGGAAAAACTTAATGGCATGTGGCAATCTCTACCAGTTGTACTTTTGATTTTGGCAATGTCTTCGGCACATTTTTATTCTTACCTATAAAACTGTCGTCGTTAAGCTCAACAATGGGGTTGTTGTTGAATGTAAGGTATTTGAGGCTGTTTCCAACGAGACTGAGGCTTTCGGGGACTGATATGAACTTGTTGTTGGACAAGTCGATTTGCTGCAACTTCGTTAGACCTTCAAATGCATTTATGGGAATCGTCGCGATGTCCGTTTTTGATAAGTCTAAAACCTGTAAGCGGTATAGTTTAGTTATTGTCTTATTTTAAATCATCAAGAAAGTAATTGTGCGGATGGGACATTTTTTTTCAAAAACAATGTTTATAAGTCCACCTACTGATACATCGAGTAATAAAAAAATAACAATAAAAGCTTAACGTTAATAAAACAATAAAACTCAGTTCCGGTTTAACCAATCACCGCCTGAATAAGATCCTAATAGCTTATCAGGAAGAAAACTTCAACTCTCAGTTAAGTAAGGTATCATTAACTTATCAGGAATTAGCAATTGGTTGGCAAACCGGCAATTAATCGTAGGTTTAACACCTTAAGTACCTCTAAATTTGTGGCGCTCGATAAAGCAAGGACGGTGACGTGATCGAGTATCTCAATGGGATTGTTGTTGAGATACAGTCGCGTCAGATTCGGAGTGAACTGAAACAAGTATCTGTCCAAAGAGTGGATCTCGTTGTGGCCAAGGTTCAAGGTCTCGAGTGCTATGGTGTTATACTTGTTGTCCCTGTACGGCCCTCGGAATATTTCAGCCCGAAGGACTTCGCCTGAAAGTTAAGATTGGAAAAATTAGGGATCTGTAAAAAATAATTTTCGTCTGTTCGATTCGTTACAAACTCAACAAAAATAACCATCAACTTGAATGAATGAATAAGTATTGTCGCATGACATACTTGATAAGTGCTTGAATTTGACTCGTTACCTGTCCTCCGTTACGTGTTCAATTTGACAGGTTTTTTACTATTGCATGGAAATGGTAATGGTCAATCAAAGTTAGTAGTTCAATTTGTTCTTTAAGGTTAATCATCATCTGCCAAATCTACCACTTGAGCTTGATTTTCGTCTGTCTATCTGCAAGCAAATTCTGACCCACCTGATATAAGGTTCTTGCTCAGATCCAGATACACTAGCCGGCCTATGTTGCCGAAGGCATCCTTCTCAATCTCGGCGATCTTGTTCGCTTTGAAGCTGATCGCGATACGCCCTCCCGGCAACGCCGGCAGCTGCGTCACATTTGCAATTGAATTGTTGAAAAACGTCACTAGAACGTGTGTATCTGTAAAAGCATAAAACTCAGAATAAAATAATTAAATTAAATAATTCGTTTATTCAACTTTATAAGTAATTTTTTTTTTTTACAGTTAACTAAACAGAAAAAGGTGACTTTTTTACCTGATCGATCACCTATAACTAAACCAATGTTGACTAAGAAAAGACGGAATAGATTTCTTTAATCTTTTATTAGTCTTAGACACACGTAATTATTTGTCAGTGGCATCGTAATAGCCAAATGAACATTCTAGATAGTTGAATCGTGCGCAGGGAAAACCCTTATTTTTGAATTGATAATATTTTTAAACAAATGTAAATGTAACAAATAATAATGCCTATATTTAAAATATGCATTTGCATTTTATTGATTCAAATAAATAGCACGACTCAATATGATGGGCAAATTCATGCACCTTGCATTGCATAAACATTTTTATAACTATTTTGTTAGAGTTGTTTTTCATTAATCAAATCTACAAACTTGACTTATCCTCCGAACGGAAAGTTAAAAAATCATTAACATAACCAGCCCAAAGTAACAGTTTACCGCGTGAATAACTAATGGAGCCTAAAATATTTTGCATATGTATGTTTTATTCTTCATATTTTAGGTATAGTATCTAAATTGATACTTAAATGGTCGGAATGGTCACCCATCCAATCACGACCGCACCGTTGCTTAACTTTTGGTATCACTACCAAAGCGCTGCCGCCACTGCGCCACAAGCACCTCTCCTCCTCCTCCTCCTCTCATTTAAGTGACGTCCATGACAAGCATCTCCGTGCTTCGGAAGGCACGAAGCAGTTGGTCCCGGCTAATATCTGTGGTATTAGTCGTTAAGCCTAGTCAGAGGCCCAAGGGCGGCTTGATAACTTCTGACAGTAAGGTTTGTCACTTGCCTTACATACACCCCTCCACCAATCCGCACTGAGCCCGCGTGGTGAAGTATGGCTCGTTCCTCCTCATAGTTGAGGTGAGGCCTTTTCCCAGCAGTGGGATCTAATAGGCTGACTTATTATATATCTAAATTGATAAGCTAATTATCGAAACAACTTTGAAGATATTCAAAGTTACCTATTTGTGTGTTATTAATAGTGCTCAATATTTTCTACGTTTGTGTAACAACCTAATAATAGATTAACTAAAGTTACCTAAGTACGTATCTATATATTATAAATAATTAGTATTCATAGAATTAACCTGAGCATTCTATTACTTACGCTTCAGTTAGAGATCGCGCGTTATTAGTTATTAATTAATTTTGGAAGTGCACTTGTTTGTTTGGGATATCTTGCATTATGTATGGTACTTGCATATATGATAGTAATGATAACATCATTTCAACGCAACGCGTTAAAACTTACCTTTATTTATGTCGCTTATTTGCTCGGGCCATTCAGGAACATAATGGAGGCTGCGCCGGGAACAGTTTAGTGTAAGATTAATGCCATCGTTCGTGGAGATATCACAAGGCGCGCTTTTCACTTCAGCCTCCTGAGCGCAAGTCATTGAAACTAGGACGCATATTATCACTAACACCTACAACAAAGAAACACCATTACTAATGCAATCGCAACTATGCACGACGTGTGTTCTTGACTCTCGGCCCTCACTACTTACTTCGCGCCCCTGTGGAAAGTACATTTTTCTCTTTAAAACTAAAATGGACACTGCAATAATAACGACGAACCTGTATAGTTTATCTTATCAGTTAGGCCAGTGTAATCATGAGCGTCAAACGCGCACCTTATTGGTCGAAGTCTTTGTTATCGTGCATCTAATGTGTAAGCGTTCGCTCTCCAAATAATCAACAGCATCATTTATTTATAGGAGGTCCTGAGCATAACGGCGGCAAAATTGGACGAGATTATCAAACCTCTGAATGCGGACAAGTACGAACAGGCCAATAAAATTGATTATGAAGAGATCGGTTCACCGGATTCTACGGAGGAGATGAAAAATTCTGAAAGCCGTCAAGCGGCGGTAGCGCTGCTCTCGATCAAGCATAACGACCCCACGAAGTTCGTGGTGAAGCCGGATGACGAGCCCCATATAATGTTCAAGAGCGTCCCGAGCGTGCCGCCACAGGAGCGCGCGCGTGACGTCATGCACTGCACCGCCGTGCTCGACATCATATCCAAGGCGGTGGCCGTAGCGCAGCGAGAAAAAGAAGAAGCTCAAAACTACCCGCCGAACTACACCAGCGTCATCGACAGAACGCACGCGCTCAACTCCAGCGATGTAAAATACTCACACGAATACCAAGAAGACCAGTACAATTTGTACAACGCGTCCCAGAACGCCGCGAGCCCCTGCAGCAACAACGACCATGACAATAAAGAAATGGATCTCTCACTTTACAGCTCTGTTAAAAATGAGCCTTCCGAACAACATGAGAATGTTGACCGAGAACATTCGGATTCTTACTATCAAGGAGTACTAAGTCACAGTACCGCATCGAGTTACCCTGAAGAATACAAACAGTCGGTTTTTGGCAGGTCTTCCAGTAAGACGAAAACTTCTAAAGACAACTCCTCGGTGTACGAAGAGTGCAGTCAGAGCAGTAGCGGGTCAGATCCTGACCGGCTACAGATGGACATCTCACAACTGTCGCAGGTTAGTGGAAACGATATATTCTTATTTTCGTATAGCAGTTCGACTTCACCCGCGCGAAAAGTAGATTTAGGAGACAGAGAGAGAGTAGGATTTTCACCCCCTGATGATTTTATATCGCGACAAAAAGTAGTCCTATGTTCTTCCCAGGGTCTCAAACTATGTCGGTACCAAATTTAATTTGAATCGGTCCAGTAGTTTTGAAACCTATTCAATACAAACAAACAATAAAATCTTTCCTCTTTATAATATTAGTGCACTGCTAACAGTTACCTACTTATTAAAACTTTTTTAGCTTCTTATTTAAATTTTCAAAATTCAGCTTCTATCTCATTCACTCTGGGAAAATGGATTGAGTGATTGTATGGCAATAGTCTAGAATACAGACGTCGTCTCACACAATACAGCCGCGGGTATAAACGTGAATGCTCAGAGTGGACTTAGATGTTAAAAATGTTCATACATTTTCAGGACGATCCGGAAGAGACCCAATCGGCGCGATCGACACAGTCTTCCCCCCCACCCCCCGAGAACGAGGCGGACAAGGACTCGCTGTGGCAGGCTCTGCACAGGCAAAACGGTGCGTTACGCCCATTAAGATAATGACCACTTTGCATTAGTTAGTACACATAATAGACCGCTTCGAGATTACACGCTCATCTATGCAATTATCTCTTTAAACTTTTTATGGACTCAGTAACAGATTTTATTTGGTGGGCGCTATTCAGTCATGATGCTTTACTGTTGTGAAATTCAATAAGGTTGAAAACCACCTTTTTTCTCATAAATATTGAAAGACAATCAAATTACGATCGCTTTCATGATACAATAACCTTAATTTTAGTCGCGTCCTTTACACCATTTTTAATTGCAGACCGGCTAAAACGATTTTGATTATCGTCAATTCCATTTAACCCGAATTGCAGACTATTAATATTAGGTCTTTATCTATGAAATTGCCATTTGTATGGAATAAGTGAAAGTACTTATTTTTTTAAACTTTTTTATTTCGGTTATTCAAACCCATGCAATCTTATTGATGCCTTTCTTGTAAAAATCAGCTGGACGGGAGGCAAAACTCTTTAAAGGCATTTTGCACAGCCTCTTGGGAATTGAATTTTTAACCCACTACAAAGTTGTCGAAATTTTGGTGGAGGTGCAAGTTCTGGTGAGTATGGTGGATGAGGGAGAGCTTCCAACCCCAGCTCTTGCAACTTGGAGACTGTCTGTTGTGCAGTATGGGGTCGCGCGTTGTCGTGATGGAGCAGTGGGGACGACCGATTGACCAAAGCTGGTTGCCGATGTGCAAGCTTCTCCATCAAATTCTCCAGTTCTTCACATTACATTAAAATAAAAAATAAAATAAAATTACAAGTCTGCAGTAAGTAATGGTCATGCCGATTTGTTAAAAGCTGTGGTGAATTACACCCGCACTAGACCACCAAACAGTGACCATCACCTTTTTAGAGGTCATTTTTGGTTTAGGGCATTGCTTTGGTGCTGAACCAGGATCTAACCAACTTGCTGAGCGCTTTCGGTTGTCGAACAGAATCCATTTTTCATCGCACGTAACAATTCGGTTCAAAATTCCCTCATTTCTTTGCCTATTGAGCAGCGCGAGGCAGGTCTCGACGCGTATTGCGCTGGCGATCGTTAAGTTCGTGGGGCACCCATCTATCAAGTTTTTTACCTTGCCTATTTGTGGCAAATGGATCAAAATTGTTTTGATGCTAACATCAAAAGCTGCTGCTAGCTCAGCTGTAGATTGAGTTTGGTCAGCTTCCACAATCGCCTTTAAGAGCGGGTATAAAGTGGCTAGTCGTAAATTAGACTTTTTCACTCTTAAACAAGCCACCAACTACCGGAAAAGAGTAAGATAGATACTACAGTATATATGGAGTGGTTGTGATTGATTGAAATCACAAAATAATGAAATTTTTTCGATAGAAAAACATCACGAAGTTACGTCTGATTTTCAACCAATATCAACGTATTTCAATTACTATGTATACTATAAGGGTAATATTTGTATACATAATATCTTATCATATTATCTAGGGTTCTTATTCGCGACTTTAGGAAAGAAGTTATATTTTACGAGATATTACGTAAAAACCTTTCCGGCGCTTACTACCTTCCTATTTCGCGCAAAATGCTCTCATTCTGTCACACCTGACACGCGGCTACGCGCATGTTTTCTTTCATGCGTCACTCATCAATCAGTCGTGGCTTTTCCATTGAAACGGGAAGACTGTATTTCTCCAAGCTGAAGCTCACGTAAAAATTATTGCATGTGATATTGTGAATTAGTTGATTGAAAAAGTATTTGACTGTGTGTGGACGTCAAATGAGTGAACTGTAACATACGTGTGGTCATAGTTCAATACACAAAATATGGCAAATAAAAAACATAAGCTAAAACGCACTAAAAGAAGAGAATATAAGCAGATAAGAATTCAAGTCATGGCAAATTGTCGAAAGTACGTATTTTCCTACTTATGTATCCCGAATTGTTTTGCTTTTCAATATTTTAAATAATATTGCTTCATTAACAAGCAGTTTCATTTAGAAGTATCGACTCTTGCACATAGATTTTAGAGCTTAAAATACAATGCGCAGTTTTGTCAAAACAATGACAGCACGAGTAGTATATGCAAAATAAAGCGATGCTTTTGACCACCCACGTGTTAGTAGCTTATTCATTTTTAATTACTTGAAAAAATAGGTATGGCGTCATGTTATTATATACTTCCTATATTAGTGTTGAGACTTGTGATTTTCTAATTCTTATGATTTTAGAGTTGCTGCAACACGTATTTTGACACAAAATGATAAATGCAATCCAACCATACGCGCAAACGAAAATTTGTCATCGACTTCGTAAGTTTGCTGCAATTATCCAGGGATATTTTGTATAAAGTTCTTAAACTCAAATACTGGCCAGTTTTCATCAGGATTCCGTACCCGAAGGGTAAAAATAGGACCCTATTACTAAGCCGCAGCTTTACTTATTGTATACTTAACTATATAACTCACTAATTTAAAAAAAACGTTTTCTATTTCTTTCTTTCAGACCTTTACTTGCGCGTTTCGAGAACGTTAAAGTGTTAGATGAAATTAATTCGAAGTGTCACGAACTTTTTGCACCATAGCGGTATGTATTTGTAATTAATATTCGATTCGATACGATTTCGATCCTTTATTTAAATTTACTCTTTTTATAATATGAAATTAAAATCACAATTTTAGAACACCTAATTCAAAGAGCATAACGGTGACTGAAGAATGAAAATTTTGCACTAGATAAGTACTCACTTTTAAAAATATCACCAAGTCAAATTGATACTCATCAATTTGACTTGGTGATATTAGTAATAAAATAATTTATCTAACTTATAATATTATTCTAATCTCTTCTGAGAATCCTAAGACTCCTGTGAGATAGTGTTGTTTGCTGATGATACTTCTTTAATCTTCAAATCGAAAAGAGGCCAGGAATTATTTGCGAATGTAAGCGGAGCTCTCTCTAAGGTACTAAATTGCTTCACTAGCAATAACATCCTTCCAAATAAAAATAACTAAATAAAAATTAAAAATAAAATCATCTAGTTAAAAATCTCCATAGAGATTCGTTCATATGGATCGTGATGCGCGACGCATGGCATGTAGTTGTGCTGTATGTCATAATTTATGATGGTTAACTGCTGTCCAAAGCCTCATCGGCATAGGGTTGTGGTGTGCGTATTAAAGTTGTGAATATTTGTGTTGTGAATAATAGCTCCCATGCTCGCGCATACACTAATACACTCTTTCTAGTGGCCATATAGTGTGATCCCAAGACCTCGTGTTGTAGGGCTAGGAGAGTGTGGGTATGTCAACCATCACTCACCCTCCACACGTACATTATATGTCGGGGGCAGCTTCAGGATTAGGGCTTGAGCTTTCCGACATCGTGTGGGCAGGCGTAGGGGTCGTGCAATAAGAACGATGAATTTCACTTGAACGGAATTTATTTGAATTATTAAGAAAACAGAATTCAATTATAGTACTTTAGGAAAATCTAGGTACTAACTTTACGAAACATGGGACAGTTCCGTGCGATGTCTTCTCTCCTCAGTATGCAGGTGGGTAATGTAAACAAAAAAATAAATTTGTTTCCGTGACATCATAAGGATAAACTTCAATTTGGTTCACCCATGAGTTTACGGTAACTGTTGGGTCAAAAAATATTTATCGAATCACGAGATCACCGATCTCTTTTCAATCGCGCTTTCATACGTCGCAATCGAATCAAAATGACTTGATCGATCACGATCGACACAGATCTAAACTGAAATTAATCATCCGGGTCACACTTTGCCGGTTTTTATCTGATTACTTTCGGTATACTGTGCGTAATCACAACAAAATAGGCGGGCAAATTTGACGTGCACAGCGCTGCCATCCGCCGCGGCGCTGATCCGGAATTATGGACGAGTGCGGGACGTAGGAAGCGCGCGGGTGAAATCCGATTTTTTTCTAGGTTTATGCCCGTTCTTAATTCATCACTGTTGACCGAAGTCTTCGGACGACTACGAGCTTCATTTTTCAAGTAAAAAATTCCAGAACGGAACCGGGAAAACCAATAACGGGTTGTGCGTTCGTTTGTACAGTTCTCTCTGTAAATGTTTTTGATGTTACGTGCCGTTTGTGTCGCGTTGGTGCCACGACGGAACTCATATTCCATAATTACACGAATTTTTAAAGTATCCTTTATGACGAAAAATGTTCAAATGTAATGAAAATACAACGCTAATCGATAAACAAAAGACAGAGTTTGTAAAAAGATGTCATGTTTTTAAAACAAAATTAATTTGAATTTAGATTACAAAGCCATTCCAAACTTTTTTTCTACTTTAAATGAAAAGTACTGAAGAACGGCAATTTAATAGACCTTAAAACCTCGATTCATAAAACGGTGAAATGAGAAATTAAAAATTTGCGCATATGTCTCGAGGTGGGTCCCTCGCTAATTATCTATGGATTTGTAGAATCCAAAATAAATTCAAAGGTTTTTCTTTCTAACCAGGTCGCGGAGGTGAAGCTACACAGTTGCTGAAGCGGTTGATCAATAGCAAGCACTTGGGAATGACGGTCTCGCCGCTGCGGGCCAGCACCTCGCCGCTGTCGACGTCGGCGCCGCCGGCCAACGGCGCGGTCTCGCCGGTGAGTCATTGTAGCCTACGAGTCGCAGTGTAGCCCAGTTGCTCAAGTGGCTGATCAATAGAAAAAAGCCATGACGGTCTCGCCGCTGCGGGCTAGCACCTCGTTGCTTTCGACGTCGGAGCCGCCGGCGAACTGCGCGGTCTCGCCAGTGATTCATTGTAGCCTACGAGTCGCAGTGTAGTCCAGCTGCTGAAGCGGCTGATCAATAGCAAAAACAGACTTTACAGTCTCGCCGCTGCCGGCCTGCACCACTCCTCTGTCAACGGTACAGCCTTGCCGGTGAGTCATTGTAGCCTACAAGTCGCAGTGTTGTCTAGCTGCTGAAGCGATCAACATCAAGCACCTGACGGTCTCCTTGCTGTATCAACGCAGCCGAAAATGTCTGCCGAGTTCTGACGTACTATGAAAAGTACGCTTTTTGGAGGCCCAGCTGTGGCTTTCAAGAATCAAAGCAACAGTAAGAAAAAGTTGTGTGGAAAGTCCGACTCATACATATGTATAATCAAAGTTATTAAGGATTTCATTCTGATTGATACCTGACTAAAAACACATATATCTAAGGCCTTATTACATAAAACTTAGTACCAGGTGGAAACCAGGATTAAATATTAGCAGACAAATAAAAAATGAATGACACATTCGTGACATTACCTAATAGAGAAACGCTTTTCGGAAGGGTCGGTTAATATTCAGTCCTGGTTTAGATCTGATTACTTCGTAATAATAATATTTAGTCCTGGTTTAGATCTGGTCACTACATTTTTTGTAATAAGGGGATAATGGTTTAAGTAATGTAACCGTAAGTAAAGGAATGTCTAACCTGAGAGGATAATATGTCACGCCTTCTGTATTCCATGATTGTGGCCTACCACTATCACTTTTCACCGGTCAAATGATATGCTTTCCACATTGTTTTTCTTTATGTATGACACTACTACACTCTATGTAGGTAAAAAAATAATGAATGAAATCTGGGTTTTACAAAGGGTTTTCCTTAAATGTCATACAATTACATTAAAGCAAAAATACATGACAAGTTCATAAAAAGATTCGCAATCTTCATTCTTTATTACACTTCTATGAGTCGCACGACGCTGCTACCATTAAATTGTAAATTATAGTATCATTAGATTTTCGTGCAGAACACAATCGTACAGCGGAATCTATTACGTCTCGCTCCTGCATATGTGATGAGCTCCGATCATTAGTACCACGTGAACTATTCGGCGAGCGTGTAACGTCGCTGTCTGTAATTGATCCGACTTATATGCCTTTTGCACGCGAGAATTTAATTCCTTTTTATATAATGTAGCACTCTAGAAAACCAAGGTGAGACTGAGCTCTATCAGTGCAAATAGACTCGAATGTAGGACTGAATGACAGAATAAATTAGGTTCTTTATGTGTTGTTGTTATGTTAATGCACCTTTGAGGTAAATTGTTTTCCTCGTGACAACGTCTTCATTGTGTATTATGAACATGAGAAATATATTGGTTTCTGTGTTATTTTTATGCAACGTATTATATCAGGAACTCTAATGTCTGTATCAATATAATCACTATTTTAGCGGAAGATTTATTGTATTGTTGGCATTTTATTTAGTAACCACTCTCCATTGCTATAGGCAGCATTTGGTGACTAACCTAAGCGACCCGCATAATCATACCTCTGGTAGACCTTGAAGATATGACCGCGAAATACAGGGCACGTACCTAATTGTTGAGTTAAGTTTTTCGTTCCTTTATTTAACTCCAAATGCTACCAATTGTACACGCCAACCAACACACCCGTGACTTTACTCTGTAATATATACACGATGTCTGAATTTTCGACTCCTCTTGTCCTGCTCAAGCATCCCAACGTGAGCGAAAAACATAACTAGGATCTAAATAAGGACAACTTCGAATCTCCTTACATGTGTCGCTGCCTACCCGTCCCAAAGCCTTACTCCTACCCGCACTGTCTTTTGTTTTGGATAGCTAATGGGCACGATTCCGGAGAGCTACTCTCAGACTAATTTTTAGTTCATTCTTTCTCTGCTAAATAGAAGAAAAAAGAGAAATTACAATAATTTTGAATAATGTTCAACGAAGTAATGCGATTTATCATGTATTTTACAAGTTTTGCGCGTGTTTTATCTATGTTTTCAATTTAGTCATTGTTTGATAGGCCTGCTAAATTGTCTAGATGGATTATGTGATTTTCTTAGCAATAGACAGTTGTTTAGTTTAACGGTTTTAAATGATAGTAGTATGTCTTTTTACTTTGTTTAGCAGAGAAAGCGAGAGAATAAACGTAAACATTGTCTTAAGGGCTCTCAGTAATCAGATCCAATATCTAATGATACGTTTATCGTTAAAAAAAGAAAGAGAATAATAAATTGGCTTGTTTTTATATACTTGGCTGTCAAAGTTGTCTTTACCTATATTTTCATTACTTTGTTACTTCAATCAAACCTCTTCAAAAATATCTGAAGCAACTGGCACTCGTTACGTAGTTGTACCTTTCTGTCGTGTTAAATATATATCTTTTTATTTAAATTCACTCCCTTTTTTGCAATCAGTACCTACTTCATGTAGCTCTGTGTGTGTGTCAGAATTCATCTCAACTCTTGTGGTGATACCTATACTCATTTGATTGACATCTGACATCTTCGACAGAACGGCGAGTGGCAGATGTCGAACCGCGGCGGCGGGGCTGGCACCGCGCGCAGGAAACAAAGCTTCCCGGTGCGCGCGCAGCCCGCGCCGCACGACGCGCCCGCGCAGCCCTGGCCGCAGCCGCAGCCTGACGCCGTGAGTACCGCCCTAGTTTTATGTCCGTCCGGGCCGAGTCCGCCTTACCCCGCTGCGGTTGTTATATTTTTTTCATCTTACCTGTTCGGAAAGTTAAACTGACATGTGTAGATAGCCGGGTGGGAAATAGCTTTTTCACACTACCTACTCGGCAATGTTCTATTAAACATCAAGTAAACCTGATTCAAAGTGAGTCATTGCATCCCTAGAGACGTAATGTTGTATGAAGAGACGTAAGTTCGTAGGCATGATCACACGTAAAACTGTCGAGTGACGAAGTTTATGACACCGGAGTTCATTAGATGTAAAGCTCAGGAGCTGAATATCAGGATATTGTTAATAATAATAATAATTAACTGCCAGATAAGTCAAAGGATATATACTTATAGATAAAATAAGGTTTTTGTTGTACATTTTTTTTATTGCCTCGTAGGAAGTGTGAAAAGCAAAGTATTATCCTCGGGGATAAAGATGTCTTCGTCTTGGGCGAGCTTAAATCCCTCGCTCCACTCAGGATTCTACTTTTAACTCCCTCGCTGCGCTCGGAAGTTACTCTCAAATCCTTCGTTACGCTCGAGATTCAAGATGACGCCCGTGACGTAAGACATCATAGATTATTTACCAAGGGGGTAACCCTTGGTAAATAATTTACTATTCCCTCCTACTTTATACTCCTACTATTGAATAAAAGGCCACTATCGAGAGTATCGATAGTTATTGCAATAGTCAAAGCTGTATCAGCTATCGATAGTGTTTTAATATTGAACTTCGATAGTATTGCTATGTGTCGATAGTATTTATATTAACGGAGCTATCGGTACTATCATTACTATCGATACTATTATTACTATCGGTAGACTATTAATACTATCAATATTCTATCGATACTTTTGCTTTTGCCTTAACTATCGATAGTCTATCGACACTATCGTTTTTTTATCGATACTATTGCTTTTGTCTTAACTATCGATAGTTTATCGATATGATCGATATTTAATCGATACTATTGCTTTTGCCTCAACTATTGATAGTCTATCGACACTATCGATATTTTATCGATACTATTGCTTTTGTCTCAATTATCGATGTTTTATAGATACCATTGCCTTTGCCTCAACTATCGATAGTTCACTATCGAGCGGCAACGCTAACCACTTTAACGCCGCTCGCGGACCATGTGAAACGCCAAAATGTACCGGTCGGGTGCTTCGCGGATATGAAATAAAAAGCACCTTCGATTGCACCACATAAAAAAATTCCTCACAGTCGAAATGAAAAATAGCATGTTCAACTCGGTTGAAAGCACCCATTCCCTCACTCACTCGTCGGGTTACTTTCGTCCCTTGTATAACAATCTACTATTTCACCGTATTTTTATAGATCTGTTACAAGCGACCTGCGTCCAGTGCGTTTCCGAGACCTTTATTAGGTCGTCCATCTCGCCGGAGGACGCCCTACGCTACGCTTTTGATCAAATGTAACATATCACTTTGGAAATCTATGGGGGAGGCCTATGTTCAGCAGTGGATGTCTTGCGGCTGATGATGATGATGATTTTTATAGGAGTACATTTTTAAATTCATATACTTTTTTATTAGCTCCCAAAGTAAAAATTTGCAACCAAGAATTACGCTTCCTTACGTTTTTATTTTAAAATTACTATAAAATTGGTAATATTCATACCAGCAATTAATTCTATGTCTTCTGTTTATACAAAAATGATACCAGATTTACCCTAGTAGTCACCTGGACACTCTTTTTTTTTTTAATTGACTGTTGGTCGCCGTCTTTGTACCCCTTCCCCTGCTAGCCGGACGTTTCCAAGCCAAACACGAGAAATAATCGCGGACAAACATACGGGTCATACTGAGTACCTACCTCATTTTTGAAGTGGGTCAAAAATTTTTACGATAGTGTGGAGAGTTGCCCGATCATGGCGGCTATGATGGACGGTTTTTTGGGCCGTCATGGCCCATTGTGTAGTGGAGCTATTATATAAATTGCTTATATTTTTATTCGGCGTCAACATCATTCTATCTCAACAGCAGGACGCGACAGACGCTAGCCTATCCGGCGCAGGTGGCGGGAACGGCCGTTCCGCGCCCCGCGTCGAACTGTCCTGCAACAACTGCGGCACGCACACCACCACGATATGGCGACGCGACGCGCGCGGCGAGATGGTCTGCAACGCGTGCGGACTGTACTACAAGCTGCACGGGGTCCCGCGACCCACCGCCATGCGCCGCGACACCATCCACACGCGCCGGCGGCGGCCGCGGCACGACCCCAAGCACGCGCGCAGTGAGTCTCGTGTCTAAGCTTTGGTTTTCTACGATAGCGCACCGCTATACATAGCGGTCGTCTTTACGGTGACGACATGTGAAAAATGCCACAGCCGTATTTACACACCGTCTTTTTAAACAAACTTCAAACGAAACGTGTCCAGCAAAGAAAATGAAATAACCGTGTCAATCTCAAATCGTGGCTAATTTTTAGGTTTACTTAATACGATTTCAAAATCGTATTAAGTAAACGATATATCGATTTTGAAATCGTATTAAGTAAACCTAAAAATCACCAAACATAGTTTTACTTCCGAAGTAGAAAAAGCACAGCATTGTTATATCTAAATTGTGTCCTAATCCCCAGAATCCCGGCGGAGCGGCGCCAATGCGTGCCCAGAGCCAGCGGAGCCGAGTCCACCGAGCGGGGGCGCCGCGACGGTGCCGGGGGGAGGAGGGGGTGAAGCGGCTCCTGAAGAAGCCGTGCTGGCCGCGCTGCGCCGCCAGCTGCAGCCGCACCTGCTGGCCGCGCTACACGCGCACACGCAGCGCCGCCCGCAGGTACACAGCACACAGCTAGTAGCTACACAACGGGGCTGGCGAGCGAGCCGAGCTGGCCGCGCTACACGCGCACACGCAGCGCCGCCCGCAGGTACACAGCACACAGCTAGTAGCTACACAACGGGGCTGGCGAGCGAGCCGAGCTGGCCGCGCTACACGCGCACACGCAGCGCCGCCCGCAGGTACACAGCACACAGCTAGTAGCTACACAACGGGGCTGGCGAGCGAGCCGAGCTGGCCGCGCTACACGCGCACACGCAGCGCCGCCCGCAGGTACACAGCACACAGCTAGTAGCTACACAGCGGGGCTGGCGAGCGAGCCGAGCTGGCCGCGCTACACGCGCACACGCAGCGCCGCCCGCAGGTACACAGCACACAGCTAGTAGCTACACAGCGGGGCTGGCGAGCGAGCCGAGCTGGCCGCGCTACACGCGCACACGCAGCGCCGCCCGCAGGTACACAGCACACAGCTAGTAGCTACACAGCGGGGCTGGCGAGCGAGCCGTGCTGGCCGCGCTACACGCGCACACGCAGCGCCGCCCGCAGGTACACAGCACACAGCTAGTAGCTACACAGCGGGGCTGGCGAGCGAGCCGAGCTGGCCGCGCTACACGCGCACACGCAGCGCCGCCCGCAGGTACACAGCACACAGCTAGTAGCTACACAGCGGGGCTGGCGAGCGAGCCGAGCTGGCCGCGCTACACGCGCACACGCAGCGCCGCCCGCAGGTACACAGCACACAGCTAGTAGCTACACAGCGGGGCTGGCGAGCGAGCCGAGCTGGCCGCGCTACACGCGCACACGCAGCGCCGCCCGCAGGTACACAGCACACAGCTAGTAGCTACACAGCGGGGCTGGCGAGCGAGCCGAGCTGGCCGCGCTACACGCGCACACGCAGCGCCGCCCGCAGGTACACAGCACACAGCTAGTAGCTACACAGCGGGGCTGGCGAGCGAGCCGTGCTGGCCGCGCTACACGCGCACACGCAGCGCCGCCCGCAGGTACACAGCACACAGCTAGTAGCTACACAGCGGGGCTGGCGAGCGAGCCGAGCTGGCCGCGCTACACGCGCACACGCAGCGCCGCCCGCAGGTACACAGCACACAGCTAGTAGCTACACAGCGGGGCTGGCGAGCGAGCCGAGCTGGCCGCGCTACACGCGCACACGCAGCGCCGCCCGCAGGTACACAGCACACAGCTAGTAGCTACACAGCGGGGCTGGCGAGCGAGCCGAGCTGGCCGCGCTACACGCGCACACGCAGCGCCGCCCGCAGGTACACAGCACACAGCTAGTAGCTACACAGCGGGGCTGGCGAGCGAGCCGTGCTGGCCGCGCTACACGCGCACACGCAGCGCCGCCCGCAGGTACACAGCACACAGCTAGTAGCTACACAACGGGGCTGGCGAGCGAGCCGAGCTGGCCGCGCTACACGCGCACACGCAGCGCCGCCCGCAGGTACACAGCACACAGCTAGTAGCTACACAACGGGGCTGGCGAGCGAGCCGAGCTGGCCGCGCTACACGCGCACACGCAGCGCCGCCCGCAGGTACACAGCACACAGCTAGTAGCTACACAACGGGGCTGGCGAGCGAGCCGAGCTGGCCGCGCTACACGCGCACACGCAGCGCCGCCCGCAGGTACACAGCACACAGCTAGTAGCTACACAGCGGGGCTGGCGAGCGAGCCGAGCTGGCCGCGCTACACGCGCACACGCAGCGCCGCCCGCAGGTACACAGCACACAGCTAGTAGCTACACAGCGGGGCTGGCGAGCGAGCCGAGCTGGCCGCGCTACACGCGCACACGCAGCGCCGCCCGCAGGTACACAGCACACAGCTAGTAGCTACACAGCGGGGCTGGCGAGCGAGCCGTGCTGGCCGCGCTACACGCGCACACGCAGCGCCGCCCGCAGGTACACAGCACACAGCTAGTAGCTACACAGCGGGGCTGGCGAGCGAGCCGAGCTGGCCGCGCTACACGCGCACACGCAGCGCCGCCCGCAGGTACACAGCACACAGCTAGTAGCTACACAGCGGGGCTGGCGAGCGAGCCGAGCTGGCCGCGCTACACGCGCACACGCAGCGCCGCCCGCAGGTACACAGCACACAGCTAGTAGCTACACAGCGGGGCTGGCGAGCGAGCCGAGCTGGCCGCGCTACACGCGCACACGCAGCGCCGCCCGCAGGTACACAGCACACAGCTAGTAGCTACACAGCGGGGCTGGCGAGCGAGCCGTGCTGGCCGCGCTACACGCGCACACGCAGCGCCGCCCGCAGGTACACAGCACACAGCTAGTAGCTACACAGCGGGGCTGGCGAGCGAGCCGAGCTGGCCGCGCTACACGCGCACACGCAGCGCCGCCCGCAGGTACACAGCACACAGCTAGTAGCTACACAGCGGGGCTGGCGAGCGAGCCGAGCTGGCCGCGCTACACGCGCACACGCAGCGCCGCCCGCAGGTACACAGCACACAGCTAGTAGCTACACAGCGGGGCTGGCGAGCGAGCCGAGCTGGCCGCGCTACACGCGCACACGCAGCGCCGCCCGCAGGTACACAGCACACAGCTAGTAGCTACACAGCGGGGCTGGCGAGCGAGCCGTGCTGGCCGCGCTACACGCGCACACGCAGCGCCGCCCGCAGGTACACAGCACACAGCTAGTAGCTACACAACGGGGCTGGCGAGCGAGCCGAGCTGGCCGCGCTACACGCGCACACGCAGCGCCGCCCGCAGGTACACAGCACACAGCTAGTAGCTACACAACGGGGCTGGCGAGCGAGCCGAGCTGGCCGCGCTACACGCGCACACGCAGCGCCGCCCGCAGGTACACAGCACACAGCTAGTAGCTACACAACGGGGCAGGCGAGCGAGCCGAGCTGGCCGCGCTACACGCGCACACGCAGCGCCGCCCGCAGGTACACAGCACACAGCTAGTAGCTACACAGCGGGGCTGGCGAGCGAGCCGAGCTGGCCGCGCTACACGCGCACACGCAGCGCCGCCCGCAGGTACACAGCACACAGCTAGTAGCTACACAGCGGGGCTGGCGAGCGAGCCGAGCTGGCCGCGCTACACGCGCACACGCAGCGCCGCCCGCAGGTACACAGCACACAGCTAGTAGCTACACAGCGGGGCTGGCGAGCGAGCCGTGCTGGCCGCGCTACACGCGCACACGCAGCGCCGCCCGCAGGTACACAGCACACAGCTAGTAGCTACACAGCGGGGCTGGCGAGCGAGCCGAGCTGGCCGCGCTACACGCGCACACGCAGCGCCGCCCGCAGGTACACAGCACACAGCTAGTAGCTACACAGCGGGGCTGGCGAGCGAGCCGAGCTGGCCGCGCTACACGCGCACACGCAGCGCCGCCCGCAGGTACACAGCACACAGCTAGTAGCTACACAGCGGGGCTGGCGAGCGAGCCGAGCTGGCCGCGCTACACGCGCACACGCAGCGCCGCCCGCAGGTACACAGCACACAGCTAGTAGCTACACAGCGGGGCTGGCGAGCGAGCCGAGCTGGCCGCGCTACACGCGCACACGCAGCGCCGCCCGCAGGTACACAGCACACAGCTAGTAGCTACACAGCGGGGCTGGCGAGCGAGCCGTGCTGGCCGCGCTACACGCGCACACGCAGCGCCGCCCGCAGGTACACAGCACACAGCTAGTAGCTACACAGCGGGGCTGGCGAGCGAGCCGAGCTGGCCGCGCTACACGCGCACACGCAGCGCCGCCCGCAGGTACACAGCACACAGCTAGTAGCTACACAGCGGGGCTGGCGAGCGAGCCGTGCTGGCCGCGCTACACGCAGCGCCGCCCGCAGGTACACAGCACACAGCTAGTAGCTACACAGCGGGGCTGGCCAGCGAGCCGTGCTGGCCGCGCTACACGCGCACACGCAGCGCCGCCCGCAGGTACACAGCACACAGCTAGTAGCTACACAGCGGGGCTGGCGAGCGAGCCGTGCTGGCCGCGCTACACGCGCACACGCAGCGCCGCCCGCAGGTACACAGCACACAGCTAGTAGCTACACAGCGGGGCTGGCGAGCGAGCCGTGCTGGCCGCGCTACACGCGCACACGCAGAGCCGCCCGCAGGTACACAGCACACAGCTAGTAGCTACACAGCGGGGCTGGCGAGCGAGCCGTGCTGGCCGCGCTACACGCGCACACGCAGCGCCGCCCGCAGGTACACAGCACACAGCTAGTAGCTACACAGCGGGGCTGGCGAGCGAGCCGTGCTGGCCGCGCTACACGCGCACACGCAGCGCCGCCCGCAGGTACACAGCACACAGCTAGTAGCTACACAGCGGGGCTGGCGAGCGAGCCGTGCTGGCCGCGCTACACGCGCACACGCAGCGCCGCCCGCAGGTACACAGCACACAGCTAGTAGCTACACAGCGGGGCTGGCCAGCGAGCCGTGCTGGCCGCGCTACACGCGCACACGCAGCGCCGCCCGCAGGTACACAGCACACAGCTAGTAGCTACACAGCGGGGCTGGCGAGCGAGCCGTGCTGGCCGCGCTACACGCGCACACGCAGCGCCGCCCGCAGGTACACAGCACACAGCTAGTAGCTACACAGCGGGGCTGGCGAGCGAGCCGTGCTGGCCGCGCTACACGCGCACACGCAGCGCCGCCCGCAGGTACACAGCACACAGCTAGTAGCTACACAGCGGGGCTGGCGAGCGAGCCGTGCTGGCCGCGCTACACGCGCACACGCAGCGCCGCCCGCAGGTACACAGCACACAGCTAGTAGCTACACAGCGGGGCTGGCGAGCGAGCCGTGCTGGCCGCGCTACACGCGCACACGCAGCGCCGCCCGCAGGTACACAGCACACAGCTAGTAGCTACACAGCGGGGCTGGCCAGCGAGCCGTGCTGGCCGCGCTACACGCGCACACGCAGCGCCGCCCGCAGGTACACAGCACACAGCTAGTAGCTACACAGCGGGGCTGGCGAGCGAGCCGTGCTGGCCGCGCTACACGCGCACACGCAGCGCCGCCCGCAGGTACACAGCACACAGCTAGTAGCTACACAGCGGGGCTGGCGAGCGAGCCGAGCTGGCCGCGCTGCACGCGCAGCTGTAGCTGTAGCTTTTAGTAAAAACCCGCTTTGCTTATTTAGCTTTGAATTGCAGTCGTGAACAAAGCGAGACAGACTCATTTCAGGGGTGGAAAATGGTCAGTAAAGTCAGTATTTTTGGCTATGGTCAGTAAAAGTCAGTATTTTCGAAAATTAGTAAAGTTAGTATTTCGAAGATTCAGGGACACATTTCCACAAAAGTGGTCTGGTTTCTATAGAAGTAGAGAAAAATGCTGTTTTGCAGTGGCATTTCCTTAAAAAGTCCCTTAACATATATTTTTCTTTTCGGTAGGCCCCTTAAACATATACCCGCCCAACAGTGAAAAAAATCTGCGCTCGCTTCGCTTGCGTTTTATGCCATTCTTTCGAGCTCCACATCTTGGAAAGCACTCGACGCCCGCTACAGTCACGTTTTGTGACCTTACTTCAACCCCTACGTCGAGTTGTGTGTAACCCGAAAATTTACACGTTTGCTAGCGGTTTGTGACCTTCTTTCGTTCCCCCACCATGTCTAGTAACCCAAAATTATTTACGTTTGATTCGGTAGAGATTTTTGACAATACTGCAACCCTCATATCGTGCAATATGTCCTGTTTTCTTCACTATGCTATGACGTGTGGCACATTTTCTTTATTTTTGATATATATTGTTTTCGATGTTAATTTCTAGAGATTTGGTCAGTAAATGGTCAGTATTTTTGAGAATTTTAGTCAGTAAAGTCAGTATTTTTGACCATGGAATCAGTTTCCAACCCTGTTATTTCCTTTTACTTCAACATTCTACCTTTGAACGTTTCCTAACGGGCTTCCTATGTCACCCAGGTCGGGCTGAACGCACCGGAATACGACGAAGCGCCTCTCAACTTGGTCGCATCACACGTGGCGGCCGAAGAGACCCACTGACTGCCCCGCGATGCGACACGTGACGCGTGACGTCACGCCTAGACCGAGACGGACGCGCGACCCAGTTCACAACTCGCGAACGGTTCTGCAGAACAGGTTCTTTGTACTTATTTTTTTTACAAAATCAATGCTATTTGATACTTATTTCAATTTATATAATACTCGTTAGTTGCATCAAAGAAATGTCATTACACAGAGGCCATACCACTGGCCATGCTTGTGAAGGAAAAATTTAACGGAAGTAACTTACTCGGCGATTAGTATAAACTTTTAAATTTCAAAGTCAACAGAACTGATAACCCAGAAATCTGTATACAAACCAACACTTTTTTAGTTCTTAGTTTATTTTTAAAATTATTGTTAGATTTGTTGTCTGCAGAACTGCGTTTGCGCAATGTGCGTGGGTCGCATTACACCTGAAAAAAGAGTTTGTGTTTTGAAAAATACTCTTTGTATTTATTTACGAAACAAAAACCACAAGCTCTGCGTGCGTTAAATTGCATTTCATGTGATAATATTCTCTTTATTGCAGCGAATGTTTTTAACAGACTAAATATTACAAAATATAAAGTTATTGTTCATAATACTGTTATCAACACTGTTACAAAAAGCATTCGCTGACAATAATTATTGCGGACATAAGTCAAACACCATTCGATTTATTACGAGCATTTTTGTCGCACGTGCAGCATACATTTCTTCCTTTATCGTTAATATTTTTCTATAGTGATAGTGAGGCCAGTCTAATGACAATAGTTGAATGAAATAGTGCAAAATGTTTCAAGTTTACTCGTATTTCTCATTTATTATTTAATAATGCATAAACCCGTTATATCATAAGAGTACTGTGTGCGATTAATCAAAGTATTATTTTAGTTTAGACTGTCATTGTTATTATTCTCAACCTTAACGCTAGTGAAATTATACAAATCAAAGAATGACGAGAGAACTTGTAACATTACATTATTAAACATTTCGTAACTTAAAGTGATATGATGAAATATTTTAACAAGTATTAATTTCGAAAAGCAGGGCATTAATGTTTTATTGAGCCCGCGCGGATGGCGGGCGGCACGAGAAGCAATAATCGTTGTCATTTTATCTTAGTGCCTATTTAATGTATAGAAGTTTGTGCCGCGTATTAATGTGTGAGGATGAATATTTCCACGTATATTCTTCATGTGTGGTTGGTTATATCATGCATATATCGACAGCGATTGATAGTGTTGGAAATGCAAATAAGACATACTCGGCAGCTGTTATGGGGTCGTATCTACTGTTTGCGTAGAAAGTAGCCGAGATAGTTCGGCGCGAAGTTTGCACAGGTTGCCAATGTAATTTAGAGGTAAAATCTCATTTATGATAACATTGATATTATTGGTTTTAAGCCTTGCCTTGAATGCTCTCTTGAAATAATGATAAAATTATATTTACGGTTACCTATTTGCAGGACGCAAGTATTCAATTAGGTTTAAGTGATTTAAGATATTGTAAATTTTATTTACTTAGTAGTTAACACTAAAAGTAAATTATAGTTATCTAATTTATTTCCCATTTCGGTCAGTATTTACAATGTAAGTATTTTTTTTTACTTTTATCTAGTATTTCCTTAATTTAGGCTACGAGATATTTAGAAGCAATAACAAGTCTTCTCACATAAATTAGATATCAAAACATAAAAATAATATAAGTAAAATAAATAAGCAGTAGAGATACCATTGTTCAATAATTTTTGAATTTATCTTATACCCATTCACGCCTAAAATTAACATTTATACAATGTAGTATTTTCTATATTGAACTGTTTGCGTGTTGGGAAATGATATGTCTGGCATTATTAAGATACCATAATATGTAGAGAGTTTATTTTAGACATACAGATGATACAAACTTTCTTATCCAGCATTTTGATAGTCAAGCTATCGGGTGAATGATACCGACGACCAAACGTAGCGGCATTATTTTAACGAGTAAAGTAGGTACCCCTCACCTCATTGTGGTCAGTGTTTTGTGTTATATTTTACAGATAACAAAAAGCATTTATATTACGACAATTTTAACTGGGCTGTTTAGTTATTGCTTCAATTCTACTTATTTAACTATGTTTATACTTCGATCACCGTCCTAAACTTGACGTCTTTACTTAATTTAGTGTTAGTTTGTTTATTATCGAACCCCATGGGCCAGAAAAATACAGAAGTCTCTGAGACATTGTGATAATACGTAGCTAGCCAGAACTCGACAGCGTTTTCTGGAATCATGTGATTTACTTGCAGCTCCTCAATAATATTTTCGTCAAGCTTAATCTCTTGGAAAGCTTTAAAATTGAGATTATTTATTCTTTATAATATTATTGAGATCACTTTCTAGTTGTCGCTGTACTATTTCTGTCTCATATAACTCATACTTTGTATGACAGTTTACCTCGACAATAATGTTTCTCTATTCTTAGTAAACTCAAAATTTTGCTCTCTATTTATTTATAATAGCTCTCTGTTCGAACATAATCGTCGAGAGACGCAATTAATAATGAATCAATTAATCTAATGATTATTGCACTATTTTAGTGCGTAAGTATTTTTCTATGAGGATTTTGAATTGAGATATTGTAATTAAATAAGTTTTTATTCGTTTACACAAGATTGAACTCATAAAGGCTTATTTGTGTAATGTCTTTCGTTTCATAAAATAGCCGAATTCAATCTTTAGGGATTAGGAATCGGTTACGTCATTCTCTACTCATATTGCTGCCCGCAGTAGTGATACAGTATTATTTTATTAAATTCTACTCTGTACATGTTAGGTTTATGAGTTTGTATTTTCTTAGGTTTTATCTAGTTGACGTCCGAATTTAGCTTTTATGTACATACATAATACATTGATTGATCCTTTTGAATACAAATTAAGTAGTATTAAAACCAATCGTCCACAATGCGCGAATGATTTATTTATCGATTGTAGTGGTAGAGAGTTGAACCAATCTTCCTACTTAACGTTGAGTGTTAATCGGAAGTTACACGTTGATATACTCCTCGATCTTCCAATTTGGTTATTTATTATTATTTAGGTTAATTTATCGATGTAGTGGTGTTAAGAGTTGATGAACAATATATCGTCATTTAGCTACTAACAAATCGGTTGTGTTGTGTGTGCTTACGCTCTAACTAGCATGTGTTTGTGATTTCGTTTTGTTCTTTCGTCCGCCATGGACGTCGTACCAATTCTATTGTGTATTTATAATTTATGCTGAAATATTGGCTTTAAAATTCCATTCGATGGTGGTACCTTTCTCGAATATTAAAGACTGACACAACTCCCAATGACGTCTTCTGTTTCGTACTTCACACCCATTCTTCTTCTTGTCTGAAGTATGTCGGTGAAAGTATTTTATTCAATTATTGTGATAGTATATGTTTGAGAATGAGATGTATGTTTCCGAAAAGCAATAATATTGTGATATGTGGTGATGACCCTAGTACGCAAGACTCAACATAAATTTATTCTGCATAGTATAGAATGATATTGTCAATTATAAGATTGTTGTTAAATGTGCACTGAGCGCTTGAGCTCACAATCATAGGAGATATAAGTTAAGCCTCAAATGAAACAGATTTTTTTGTGATCATGAAACAGTAATAATAGTTTTAAGATTGTAGAGTGTAACAAAATATTTATAGCGAAGACACGCATAGTAAGGACCCTAGGAGTTGTGAGTTCGGTAGTTCAGCCTTCACTTTCATGTCTGTATTGACTCCATGTATGCTACTAATATTCTCAAACCGATGTGTATAGAAGTAGGCACACTTGCTCCATCTGTAGTTAAGTTTAACTCGAAAGACGTATTGATTATGCATAAAGCAATAATTTCCAATATAGAAAGCTTATGGACCATTTATTAAATTGTTGTCGTGATTACGTATCTGTATAACGTATCGATCGTAAGTTTCAGCATAAATTATTCGATTGAGATTTTCGTGCGAACATGTGACCGGAATACTCATTGTGAAACATTAGTTATTGTTGTATAGATGATAAATAATGTGACTTACGCAGGGATGGATACTTAAATTATTAAAATTTTAACTGATATATTGGCTATGTAGCGAGTAGAATATTTTTTTACAAATAAATTATAGCAGCTATATTTTGTTTCTTTTTTCCCCGTAACCCTTAGATTTAAGATTTACTCTTGTTATAAAAAGCTGCTTGCTATCCTCAAAGCTATCCTGTGCGAGGACGTTTTATCATCACAGAAGTAACGAGACCGGTGCGTGCCGGCTTGTATCCTGGGTCTCAATTCTGCTAAATGTAATGTACAATTGCACATCAATTGACAACATCTCATTTTTATAATGGTACTAAATTCAAAAACCATTTCGACATTCGGAGATGCTCAACACGTTAAAAATATTTTAACATTTTTTTACGCTGTGAATTTAGAGAAATTTGAAATAAACTGAAAGGTACTATGATACCGGCATTATAAGGAGACATGCCTTTGCTTGGTTATCTGGTCTGAATTAAAAAAGTATTTTACCATATGTACAAGCTAGCTGTCATTTTGACATTGACATTTGACACTAACACTATGATGAGTGAGGGAATTTGGGCGGGAAATGAACCGTGACGGATGGGCTTCGTTTCTTAATTTTCTAAATTAGTTTTTCGTGGTCATTATTGTGATTGTGAGGTGGAATAATCTTTATAATGTGCTGCAATGGAGATCTAATCAAGTGAAAGTAAGAAACAAAGTAAGGCGCTCCTATCAGATCCGGTTTGATTTCCTGCTCAAAATTTCCTTGAGAGCATTGAAATGTGAACCATCCTCACACATGAGTTAGGTTAGGTTAGTTTGTAGTTTAGTGTTAGTGTAGTTGTGTAAGTACATAAGAAGAAGATTCTTAAGAAAAGAAAGAACAATGAAATGATACTGAAGACGTGGCTGTATGGACTCGGTCCTTTGCCTACCCAGACTGGGTGAATTGAACAAAAAAAAAATATGATGAGTGAGTGAGACAAGAGATAATGGTAGTGTTGTTCCATAGAAGTGAAGTCCATCTATTTATCGATAATTTTAGTATAGTATATTTAGGATTCCTAAATATACACTGCATTTTAATGTTTATCTAGTATGGTGACGAAATCATATATGTTCCTTTATTTATTTATGTTTCATTCGATTTTAAAAACTATAAAAATTTAAGTAAGGAAAAATTTAAGCAACATAAGCTTTTGTTAGTTAGATTATGGGTTGAATTCCAATGCCAGTCTAAGATTAAATTTAGGTTCAGTCTCTCCCTTTCTCTGCCAAACAAACGAAAAGAGACAGACTATATTAATTTACAAACGTCAGACTAAACAGCTGTGCCTTGCCAAGGAAATTAGCCAACCCATAGAAAATTTAGTAGGGATGTCGATGACGACTAAAGTTAGACGAAAACACACAAAATCTTGTACAAATACGTTAGCAGTGTCGCAGCGTAGCCCGCATCGGTCGCACGTTCGCTACTGTCCTATACCGTGTTACGTTCCCGCGATAAGAAACTGGTTAGCCGCCTGGTGCGGCGAGCCTGCTATACGCGGCTCGGGCCGGTGTTTACACTATGAATGATAATGGTTTAATTCAAGACGCAGATGGAATGTATGTTAATTTAACGATCGATGGAGTAGAAGATTTAAGAGAAAGGGAGATTGATGACCACACACAAGATATTAGGAATACTGAATACCAGACACAATCAATAAATCGAGAAATTATTGAGGACACCATGGAATGTCGGGAGGAAAGTTTATTACGAGGTGGAAAAAGAATGCGCGCTGTAGATGAAGAAGAGATTTGGACACAAGTTACTAGGAGTGGTAAGATAGGAGTACGTGAAGGGAGAGACACAATAAGAGAAGCGGTGGAGAATAAAATAGAGGTTTGTGTAACAAGTAAGGAAGCCTTGCCTAAGCAATTTGCATTGGCACGATTACTTAAATCTGAAAATATTAAAGACATATGCAAAATTAAGTATGTTAACCCGTATAAAGTTTTGATCACCTTTGATAACGACACCAATGCAAGTCAAATATGTCTTAATAAAACCTTTTTGGATAAAGGCTGGAAATGTCAAAAGACGCTCGAAGTGGGACTATCATATGGTGTATTGAGGGACTGTGAGGTGGAGTTAGAAGAGAAAGAGATTTTGGAAAGTTTATCCTCACCTGTAGCGGATATTATATCAGTTAAAAGGCTCAACTATCGAGATATAGAAGGAAAATGGACACCGAGTGGCTGTGTAAGAATATGTTTTAAAGGATCATCACTGCCAGCTTTTGTATTTATTCATGGAATCAAAACCAAAGTAGATCAATTCAAATTTCCAGTGACTCAATGTTCTAAATGTTGGCGCTTTGGTCACTCAGGTAAACTGTGCCCTTCGCGAAAACTAACGTGCCCTAAATGCAGTAACAATCATGCAAATTGTGAAACCTGTATTTTTAAATGCTCTAATTGTGGAGGACAGCACATGGCCATGTTCAAAGGATGCCCTGCTTACCTAAAAGAAAAGAAAATAAGAGATATTATGGCAGAATTCAATTGTACTTATAAAATGGCAATAAACATGTACGTTCCAACATCACCACGGACTTCACTACAGACTTCACCAGTAAGAGACAATCCAAACACGTCCCTGCCTTCTTCTTATGTGAGAACGGACCAGACCCCTGCTGTGAATAGCCCTTGTCCAGGCGAGACTGAGAAAACTCCAGTGAGTAATAAACCCACTCAAATTAAGAAAAAACAACCCGCCAAAAAACAAAATACACGAAGAAGCAGAGAACAAACTCAAGCGGACTGGGAGGTTATGGCTTTAACAACGGAATCAACAACTTCAAATGTACCTTCAAATGATGATGATCATGAAACAGAGGAAGCGAGGAACAGACCAGAGTTACTTCAACGGCTAAAGGAAATTATATTTATAAAGGAATACGACTTGAAAACTAAAGTTAAAATGGCCGTGCAAGTAGTTGGAGAGTGAATTTTATCATATTTAATTAATAATATCAAATATGTGTCACTTTTAAAAAACATATTTGATGGGTAGGACAACTAAACACTTAAAATTAAATATCGCACAGTGGAATGCACAAAGTTTAAGACCTAAGTTAGTAGAATTTGAGCAAATACTATGTCAAGAAAATATACACATAGCAGTAATCAGTGAAACTTGGTTAGAGCCTGATAGCAGTTTGCGAATAAATGGTTATAATATATATAGAAAAGATAGGGATGACTCGTACGGAGGTGTTGCTATAATGATTCACTATTCAATCCAATCGCAAATAGGTCAGGTGCAATATTGTTCGGGTGGGATGGAGATCATCAGCGTAAGGGTGTTCAACTGTGACCAGTTAGAGAACATAACTGCGGTTTATTGTCCATCATACGTACAGACTACTCAGCGGGATTGGGATCTGATATTTAGCTCAGGTACGCGTAAAACCTTGGTACTAGGGGATTTTAACGCCCACCATTCTAATTGGTCTTACAAAACAGATGCAAGAGGTGTACAAATTTTTGATTCGCTTATAAATAATAACTTAATTACACTAAATGATGGCAACCCTACTCGTATAAAACTTGTAGACGGTTCAGTGCAAAAATCATCACCCGATATATCAATGGCTTCCACTGATCTGGCTACTAAATTAGTTTGGTATGTTACATGTGAATCCCTTGGAAGTGACCATCTTTTTATAAAATTAACAACCAATATTGAACCTACTTGGTCACCTCTGATAAAAAGAAACTTTAAAAATGCCGATTGGACATCTTACACAAAATATATTCAGGAAAATCTTATTAATTTGCCACTCCCCCATGACAATCAAGAAGCATATGACATGCTTGTAAATGTTATAAATAAATCAGCAGATAAGTACATTCCTATAGTTAAAATTAATATGAACCCGGCTAATGAATTCTCCCCTAAACCATATTGGAATACACACCTTTCCAAAGCTGTCGCCGAGCGCCGCCTTGCACTCACAAAATTCAGGCGTAACCCCTGTCCTAGAAACTACGATGAGCTCAAACTAAAAATCAGGGAAGCTCAGAGACTAATCCGTAACGCTAAAAGCGAAAGCTGGCGCAACTTCTGCAGTTCTACAGATGAGGTGATGTCTAGTGGGGATTTATGGCGAAAAATGAAATGGTTAAAAGGATACAAAACCCGCGGTAGTTATGTGGACATGGATAAAGGAAGTGCCCTACTTCACAGCTTAACACCCGACTACGTACCTCCATGTCCACCTGAGTGTATTTCTAAGAATGAGTTATTGGAAGATTGTATCACACTTCATGAACTCGAGAACTGTATAAAATCAAAGGACACTGCCCCAGGGATGGATGGTATTTCGTATTCAATGATCAAAAACCTCCCTTATGTATGTAAACAAAGTATTTTAGATTTATTTAATAGATTTTTAGCTGATGGTTTTGTTCCTGCTCAATGGCGCAATATTTCAGTGATACCAATTCCTAAGGCTGGCAGGGAACCTAGTTCATTGTCATCTCTGCGTCCTATTTCATTGATCTCCTGTCTATGTAAAATCTTTCACCATATCTTAAACAAGAGGCTCGAGTGGTTTATAGAGAAAAATTGTTGGTTATCTGATAAAACAGTAGGTTTCCGAAAACAAAGGTCCTGTATAGACAGTCTTAGTCGATTGGTTTCAGCAATACAAATTGGGTTTTGTAAAAAGCAAGTTACCGTTGGATGTTTTTTGGATATTAATAATGCCTATAACAATGTAAATGTGACCTCTCTTATAACTAAATTAGATAGTCTTAACGTAGGTGCTAAAATCTGTCAATACCTTTGGAATTTTTTAAGTAATCGATGTCTACAAATTAAAATTGAAAACACTGTGTTAAGTAGAACCACTGGCCGGGGTTTGGCACAAGGGGACCCATTATCGCCCTTACTATTTAACGTTATTACAATAGAAGTGTGTGCCATTTTAACTAATATTAATGTCTCCCAATATGCGGATGACTTTGTCTTGTACAGCTCGGTTACTAAGGCCCTGGAGGCCAAAACTACATTACAGGCGGCTTTAGATACTTTTACAAGGATTATAAATGAAATAGGGTTGGAATTTTCTCCTGAAAAGTGTAAGGTATGCATATTCACAAAAAACTCAAAAAGAATATCAATAAATCTACAAATAAATAATCAACCTTTACAAACGGTAGATAACGTGAAGTACTTGGGAATGTGGTTGGACAGGTCATTAAGGTGGACAAAACATGTGAATGAACTAACTGTTAACGTTTTAAAATATATGAATATTTTTAAGGTCTTGGCAGGTTCAGGCTGGGGAGTTCACCCTAAGCATTTAAGGAAGCTGTACATATCTACTATTAGAAGCCGAATAGACTATGGTAGTTTTCTTTACGATATGTGTTGTAAGACCAATTTAGGAAAATTAGAAAAAATTCAAAATCAAGCTCTTCGCGTCATAGGCGGTTTCATCAGGAGCACTCCAATCCATGTTATGGAGAGTGAACTGTGCCTCCAACCGTTAGAATTACGCAGATGGTATTTAGGTGCTAAATTTTGCTTAAAATCAATGTCATTCACAGACAACCCCACTTCTAGTCTATTAAAAACTTTATGTGGTCTTTGTGAGGCCAATTTATGGACAAGGAAAACACTGATATTAACTATACTTTATAAATATATAAAATCTAAACCTATCAGCAATTATAAACAATTGGGAATGTTCTCCTTAGACACTTGGGTAAATAATATTTGTCTGGATAAAACTGTAATTCATAGTATTCCATCGATTAAAAAGGCTAAACGAAAATATAATGTAGTCGAATTAAGAAAATTATGCACGGAATATATTAATAATAAATATACAAATTTTTGGTCGATTTATACTGATGGCTCAAAACAAATTAATGGTATAGGAGCTGCTTTCTTAGACACAACCACTCGAAGCTCAATAAAAATAGATGCGAACATTTCAATTATGCATGCGGAACTAATCGCTATTGCCGAAGCATTGTCATACATTTCTACATTAGATTATGACAAGTTTGTCATTCTAACAGACTCAAAAAGTTCGCTACAGCATTTGGCTCGATGTACCTCGGTAATGCGAGGTCTACCGATTGCCTACGACATTTTGAAATTAATTCGCTTTCTAATGACACAAAATAAATCGATTATACTTCAGTGGATACCGTCTCACATCGGGCTCTCAGGTAATGATGAAGTTGATACACTGGCAAAACTGGCCTGTCTGGATGGTGTACAATTATCTGTAGTTCCTTTTCACATTGAATATATTCCTTCTATTAAAATTCGTTGCAACGAATTATGGCAAGAATATTTTGATAAAAGGTCGGCAGAGAAAGGTATATGGTATAGAACTATTCAACCACACCCCTTGAGTTCTCCATGGATTGATTGTGCTCTAAGTCGGAATTACATTACGATGCTGTTAAGACTCCGTTCCGGTCACATACCACTGAATAAGTTTGCTTTTATGATGAGAAAGGTTATATCTCCTAATTGTAGTGTCAATGCAACGTCCCTGAAGATGCATATCACGTTATGGTGGAATGTGTCCGGGGCCAGGTATTGAGACGTATTTATTTCGGAGGTAGACTTAATGGTTTAGGTGCCTGTAATGAAGTTTTGTCTTCCCCTTTATCCAAAGATTCCTTTTATTTATATAAAATTGTTAAAGAGTGTTTAGATAAAAGAACTTAGCGTATGATTATTTGTAAATGTTATTGAGCGGCATGTTCACTTAGTGAAAAAGCTCATAAAATAAAGATTAAAAAAAAAAAAAATACGTTAGAAATCGCATCACTCATTTTGACGTTTCTTTTCGTTTGTTTGATAGGAAAGAGAGTTAAATTTAATCTTAGACAGGGCGCATTGGAATTGAGCCCAATGTTTAGATAAAAATACTCACTAAGATTATTTATTTACTTCTTCATTTAGACTTTTCTTATTTTGATATACGTGCTTACTGTCGATATCGATATCTTACTGCTACAAAATACCACACTACAGACGTCAGTTATTTATTTAAATTTAAAATATGGCAAAGGCGTGAAGTCTTCACATCCTTACTCTTGTACTTACGCTCTTTTAGAATGGAGAGTTTTAAAATAATTAAATTCAAAGGGAAATAATGAAAATAAATGAAAAAGAAAAAATACGTATGTCTTGTTTTTTGACGTACTATAAGGAAAAAAATAAAAACGTGCCTGTAATTTTTCTGAAATATTGTCAATTGCACGTCGCCAGCATGGCAATGGCATAAAATTACACTTATGGTATTCTGCTCTTGTTAAGAAGACATTTCGGAATTCTACTAACCAATGGCGTCACAATAGCGTCAGCACGGCAACTTAAATATGTATTCTACTCTTATTTGACGTTTGAGTCGATAGCGCTGGCATCACTGATCATGTAATCATTTAAGATTATTAACTCCCATAGACTAAGAATCGGCAAAAAATTACTGTCATTATGCGTCAAAAACTAAAGTGCTCGACTTTTTTTAAAAATAAAGAGTGAGCAAACTCTAGTGATGTACGTGTATCTGATGTCGGAACGAATATAACCAATCCATTTATCGAGTCATTTTTGATCGGTCCCGCACAATCGATACTATTTAATCGATACCAGTTAATAGATATTCACTATCCGGTATAGATTGTATTTTATTGTTGGTAAATAAATAAAAGATTGCTGTTTGTTGCAATAATACTTTATTATACTGCTTTACGTAAAAGTATAAACATAAATATAATATAAACTAGTAACATAAAAGATCCATACCTATTACTAAAATACCGTAGGGTACCTACTTCGTAATATAATATAGTATGTCCCAAGTAAGGAGTAATATTGTGCACTCATATTTAGCAGTTCCATAGCGCCAAGCAAGATACAGTTCAAACGATCTATGTATTAAATGATGCAAGCCTGTCTAATCACCTCATTGCCCGCGTACCTAACTCATATCTTGGTGCTCTGGCAAAACTATAATATGGGCGGGCCCTCTAGGCCTAAAGTACTGCGACCTTACGGAAATTTTATGTTTACATGTTGCAGCTCTATAAAAGGAAAAAAATGAAAGAGATGTTGGGGCCCTATATGGGCTAATATTCGATACACAGAGGCTTTTCTCAGCTCTACAGGCATACAGCAGATCCGATCCCCTGCTGGTAACCTGCAATACAACATACTCAGTTTAGTTGATTAAATTCTACATTGACTGCACAAACCAATTGCTCAGCTCCACACGAAAGAACGTGTGTGTGTTTCAAGCTTCCTCATATAAATTCAAAGCATGCTATATCTTTATGCATAATTGGAGGAATTAACTTTATTGTGTATTAAGTACGAATCAAAATTCTCAGTCGAATTGCAGCAGAAGGCTCAAAAATATGCAACATTTTGCTGGTTTTATGTACTCCAAATGACATGCCTAGGATTTCTTATTGCTTGTCTATGAGGAAGCTAGAGACACGCACATCACGAAAGCAGTTTTTAGATTTAAATTTCAGTACTTACCGTGATAATGTGAAACAAGAGGATGAATGAGAGAAAACCAGGAAATCTTCCTGGCGGCACATTTAAGTTTAGCAGAAGCAGACAAGATTTCCTTTCCAGGCGTCTCAGTCCACTCACATAGCCACTTCTTATGCAATTATTTATAAAGCAAATGTTCGTGTTACAATGCAATCGCACAAAACGCTAAAAATATTGTTTCGTTCTTACTTAATGTAGAAAACTAATAAATATTATTACAATTTTAAATTAATGTCACTTTTTATTGACATTCAGACATTTGACTATGGGCTGTCAGGCAGACCTGTTGAAATATTCGTTCTTTTATGACACGTGTTAATCATATTTGAACTGGCGATGCATAAACAAATAAATAAAGTTAATGACATTTAAAAAAGAAAATGTCTAGGCCCCTTAAAAATATGTGTCAGTCGTCGAATCCTACAACTTACGTCAGGCTGGCTGGCATCATCGACATCTGTCAAAATTGGCCAGCGATAAGCAATTGTGCAGCCATACGTTTTCTTCCGCTTTTACGCTCCGCCGATTCACGTGTGCGACGAAGAGACAAAAGGACACACGAAACGAATCGACAATAACAATGCCTCATCACATACTGCGATGGAGGTACTTAGCATTGGCCAGCAGGGAGGAACGCGGCGTCGGGATCAGCGGCGACAACGCCGTCGTGCGCAAGCCTTACTGAGGCGAACTATCGACCGTGTGGTTGTTTTACCGGACACAGAATTTATCAAAAAATCAGTAAAAACATAAAGGATATTGTCGCCATGGTATCTCCATTTATTTCCGAAGAGCGAAGACGTGATGGCATTTTGGTTTTGACGAAGGCGTTCCTAACTCTTTTAAATAATAACCTACAATAATGATTTAGACCTTCCATGACTTTAAAATGTAGGTACTTTATGAATATAAATATTTATTTATGCAAAATATCATAATAGACTTGAAATTTGCAGGTCCTGATAGCCCTAGCATTTTATGCAACAGGGTCTTATCAGACTGACAAACAGACAAACTGCACCCTACGGCTGAATTTGCCCAGCGCCAGCTCTTTGGGTCGCTCCATGAACTCTATTAGAGCCTCCTGCTGCTCCAGCGTAACTGCTTCCGCAGACATCCTCAAAATCTTTTTAACCGCATCAAGTACGCAAACAATTTTCAAACTTTACGTTTTAAAAGACGACAATGACAGATGAGAAACGTCAACATTCCGCGTGTTTTTTTTAAACTGGCAAAGAAATTCGGTCAATTTTAACTGTTTGATGTTTTTACACAGATTAAATAACCACTAGTACAATACACGCTATGGTATAAAACCTAGCCAGTGCGAGGCTGTCGACGTTCTTCTTAAAATTAGTAAAATACCGTTTTTAGACCAATGGCGCTGGCATATCAATAGCATGTCTGCGACATAGCAATTTGTAGTAAAATAGCAGAATTGAGGCCCTGGTCTGATGGAAACAACATCCACCAGCGCACTGTGGGTCGAAACGCCATTTTGAGGGACTTAGCATATGACTTTCTATTTTCACTTTTTTCTTTTTACCAATGGATAGCCTATTATAGCCTTAATCGAAAATGTCATAAGGCATTTTGTGCTAAACCTTATAGTTTAGCTGTAAAAAAATAAATAGTTTTTTTTTGTATGGGACGGATTACTTAAGTCTATATTGTTGTTGACCTAAGGGTGATCACGCGTTAAAACCTTTTTATTCTTATTATTTACCTATAGGACTATAAACAAGCACTAACACCGTGTCTATAAGTCTGCAATTCTCTGAGTTATTGCGATCGGAAAATAAATAAATTTTATACCTTACAAAGCTTGATTTTTGAATAACATTTATCAAATTAAACGTAAAATAGTAACTGATGGTTACGTATTTTACCATTTGTGATTAGGAAACGAACAAAAGCATGAACCCATACAATCTTTGAGTACTTGAATGTTAATGAGACGTTATAGATGCTGCTTTAAAAAGAAAAAGTTTTGGTTTGTGGCTATTCTATAGACGTTTATGCTGGAATCGCTCTGCATGTTTCAGAGATAATTGGATTAGATAAATACATTAAAATTAAACGTTAAGCACCTGAGCATTTATTTTTAAAATATTGTTCATTGACACAAAATATAAACATTTAAGTAGGTGCATAATTAAGAACATAAAAATTATTAGAAAATTACTTAAAATTAAGCCAACAAAACATACAAACATCAACGAACCACTGACTTCTCGTTTTGCCTTAATATTTTAAAACATTTACACAAATATATCATAAATGTAACAACACAAAATCATAAATTACACTTAAATAACAAAGAATTTAATAAAATAATATGTACAAAGCTACCATTCCAATATCAATAATACAAGTATTTACAATTATCTTAAATCACAAGGAATTTTAATACAATGAAACTTACTCACTATCACTATTACTATCTTGTAAATTATCTACATCAATAAAATCTATTGCTGGTTCTGTCGGAAAATCCAGAAGAAGCTCTTTGGCTCTCGAAGAGAGAACCAATAGGTTTCGTTTTACCATCCGAGGTCTAAGACTGGTAATCTTAGGATCAGAAGACAAAAGAAAATTGTGTAAAATATCTTCATTCGTCGCTATCCTACTTACTTTCCTAGAATGGTGTTCTCTATAATTACGGAAGTCTTTATTGCGAGCTTCTGCTGCTTCTTCCGACAGTTTACCAATTGGAATGGAACCAAAATGCTGAATAATGGCAGAACCATGCACCAAAAGTTTGTGCAAACTGGAAGGCATATAATACCAGGGATACAGTTTTACATATAATTCCGCAGTATCATTGCAAAATTGAGAGAATTTAGAAATATCAACGCGTTCTCCACACGCAACAGTTTGGAGAATCACGTGTAACCTTTCAATTAAATTCTGATCAATTCCAGTGATACGGGCTGTTGTGTCTGCTTCCCTGAAAAATTTCCTTGCAGTATTGCCATCGTTAGTGGTGCCAACTCCTTGCTTGACCACATCAATTAGCAAACCACTGTCCTTTTTGAATGCTTCTTGAATAGCGCTTTTGCGTAGCTTCATTTTTTCTTTGTCATCACCTCTGCAACTCCATGTTTTGAACTCCAACCGGTAGGCTACAAAACAAGCAAAAATATAATGAAAAATAATGATTAAAAATACTAATACTACTACTAATTATTACTTCAAATAATATGTAATTTAGCGTGGTGAAAATTATAATTTTTTTTCTTACCTATATGTAGTAAGCACTCCATGCACCTTATCCAAGCATGAAGAGATGATAGCCCATACTGATACATATCTTCATTATGCTGTCTTTGGGGATGGGATTCCAGATCATTCATTTCCGATGGCTTCGCTTTACAAATATCGCAGACTGCTGACGAAGTCCCTGATAAATAGGAGGCTATCTTGCCGTCAATCATTGTCAAATGTAATTGGTGTTTTACTGCAATCTGTTCAATTCTTGACGGTAAAAGTGCTTCTATTTCTCCGGATATGCTGGCTTTTATGGCTGTTACAGTTGCTTGAGATTCTTTTGTAAATTTAAACATAATTGGACGGCAATAAAAGGTTGAAGAAGGTCGGTCATTTTCCCAAAGCACTGTTCCATCAGGTTTCTGCAGCCTAATCGGTACTAGACTGGCCATAAATATACTGCTCTCATGAAACTCTGTATCAGACTTTTGTTTGTAATTACTTTGACCTGAAGCACCATCAAAACCCCATTTGCTCACAAGTTGTAAATCAGTGGCAAGTTTCAGGTCCAAAGTAATCGAATCCAAAAGTCTGTATACAGTTAAATCCAGCAAAGCTTGCAACTTAATTGATGCTCCGTCTTCAGTAACCAAGATGTCTTCTGTTTTTGGATAACAATTCTGTTTTTCCTGTCTAACTTTATAGTACGAAGGGTACAAGTCTGTACCATTTTCGCTAGCTGCCTCTCTTAGGTTTATGTATTGCCACTTCGAAAGTTTAAGGGAAATTATTAAAGCCAATGCTTTTTCGGGTGTATATGTTTTTCTTTTGTCTTCACTTTTACCTATACAATCTTTTACTTTTTCAAGGTCTTCTGGGTTATCCAATAAATGTTGCATAATTTTTGCCACATCTTCGTTTCCAGAACTTTTTAAGCTCCTCATAGCAACCGCATTCACTTCTTCAAGGGACAATGACAGCGATTTATTTATTTCCTCCACACGTCTTCGCTTTTGCTTGGAGCCCAAATCTTCAAAAGGTTTTCTTGGTGTAAACATAGCTGTTGAAGGTCCTGATGTAGGAGATTCTGACGTAGAGGGTTGTGATGTAGATGGTGGCAGATTTTCTATATTATCAGTATCATCACACGTGTCTTCATGATCTTTGCTTAAGATAACTTCTTCAGGCCAAGTTATTGGACTTTCTAGCCAATCTCCATTGTTCCGTATAAACTGAGGTAAAACGCGACTACTCCTTCTCCATCTAGCACTCACAATAGAACAAAATCGCTCACAGAACTTTTTAAGTACAGCACTGGTCTTCGCCGGCACATTCATTTTCTCTTGAAGAAAATCAAAAAGTTTTTTACTGTCCGACAGTGATCCCAAGTTTTCTCTCAAAATCACAAACAAATCTAAATTATTTACCATATTTTCCATCTTAGCGAAAAGAAAATAATTCACAGTCACAAGAGATTTAAATAGCAGTTAAACGAAGGTTCAACGAATACTAGTTATGATTTTCTCATTACGGATATTATATACCTTTTGTAACACCAGCAACTATTGAATTTTCATAATAAAATAACAACCCTAATTAGTAATTAGAAACCTAAAATAATGAGTACTTGAAAGTGATTAGTGGTATCACTTAATTTATTTCATAAATAGATAATA
The DNA here is from genome assembly GCA_949316185.1 of Pyrausta nigrata. Lineage (NCBI taxonomy): Eukaryota > Metazoa > Arthropoda > Insecta > Lepidoptera > Crambidae > Pyrausta > Pyrausta nigrata. The sequence goes on from OX438943.1 coordinate 6,889,522, forward strand.
ATGTGAAACATAGTTAGTTAATCACGTAATCATTAGCTATTTTAGCAGAAAACATTACCAATTAGCGTAAACATAATAGTAAGTATTTGTTTTCAAAGTAATTTAACTAATTTCTTAATCCTTTGTATGTTTTTGAGTACTTAAAGATTGTGTGGGTTAATGGTTTTGTTTATTACCGAATCACAAATGGTGTAATATTTAACCTGCACCTACTATTTAACGTTTAATTTGATAAATGTTATTCAAAAATCAAGCTTTATAAGGTATAAAATATATTTATTTTCCGATCGCAATAACTCAGAGAATTGCAGACTTATAGACAAGCTTTTAGTGCTTATTTATAGTACTATAGGTAAATAACAAGAATAAAAAGGTTTCAACGCGTGATCACCCTTGGGTCAACAACAATATAGACTTAAGTAATCCGTCCCATACAAAAAAAACTATTTATTTTTTTACAGCTAAACTATAAGGTTTAGCACAAAATGCCTTATGACATTTTCGATTAAGGCTATAATAGGCTATCCATTGGTAAAAAGAAAAAAGTGAAAATAGAAAGTCATATGCTAAGTCCCTCAAAATGGCGTTTCGACCCACAGTGCAGCGCCCTCTTGTTGACATAATATGTTTGCAGTACAATGATCACAGATTAGTAAGAGTATGTCTAAAGACAGATAGGAAACGGCCCTTTTGGGCGCCTGAGTTAGTGGAAAATTTTGACAGCTAGCGCATGACCGATGACAGCTGTTTTTTTTGATCATGGCTTCTCTGGCACAGATGATATCTTTGCTCACTAAATTAACGTTATCGTTATTGAATAGGTATTTAATAACGGTACTTACTATACAGTTATATTATTTTTGGCTCAGGAAAAGGGTTTGTCACACTGGATGCGTTCTGCGATCAGGTCAAAGTAATTTCAGCCCACACTAAGAATGAGCAACATTGACCTGACCGCAGAACGCATCTAGTGTGACAAATCCTGAAAATAAAACAGTTAGAAACACTGAAAAAACTTGTATTGTTAAAAGATACAATAAAAATATAATGCAGAACGGAATTGCTAAGACGTATCATAAATATTCAAAGTTTACAATAATTATGTATACGTAGAGTGCAATTGGAGAACTATAATAACTAACCTACATTAAATAAGACTAAAACTACATTTAGTAGAGTGACGACTGACATAATTACTGTACACTCACACCTAACACAAACCGTTACAGATTTCATCATAAGTTCCAAAGTTTTAATTTTATAGCTTACCGTTTAATTGTGAGAAAAAATGTACAATGTAGTTTTATTTATCCCTCGCAACGTTGTTTACAAACAATCAATTGCTATCTCGATTGGATTCAACTGATAACTGCATCTGAAGTATTATAAAAACAAACCATACAACGACTAAACTTCGGTAGAGTTCTCTCGCACTCTTGTCTACCTACTAACCACTTTAAAGCATAAAATACTAACACAACAACGGGCGTATTTTTAAATAAAAGACGACGCTAGGTGAAAAACATTTTTGCTCTTTTAAGGTGCGAGAGACCTCGACAGTACATAGATCTAAGATTAAGAGACAGACAGACACACTTTGCATTTATAATATTATTGTGGATAGAGACCTATTTGTTCAATATTGTACAATTTATTAACTTACTAAAAATATTAACTATTTTAGCCAAATAAATTATACAGACTGTCTCAAAAAATAGTGTCAAGCTAAGCCAAGAATTTAGTTACAGTCGAGCCGAATCCTATAGTTACGTATGACGTTTGTCAATTTTTTATTTTCAATTTTCTAGCATTAAAAATGATAATAATATTAGGAAACAATTTGTGTAGGTTAGAGTTGTTATAATGTATATCTTTTGTTTGTAATTAGTTGGTATTTCTGAATTTTGATTTGAAAAGATGGCGACGTAACAAGGTTTTAGCGACCTGTGGTTGAGCTGTCATACGTAACTTTAGGATTCGGCTCGACTGTTATAAACTTAAATCAGTATCAACATTAAAGAAAACTATTTGCAACAAAAAATACATAAAGGTTTAATTAAAACTATAGGCTAATAACAATGCCAAAATCACACAGTACACCATACTAGTAATTTTAGAATACTTCGATGTATGTATATTCGATACATGTATATTGCACACTGATTATGATTAACTGGCATGGAAGAGAAATTATTATAAAAACGAACATAAGTTTGAAAAAATATAAAACAAACATGCCATACAACAACAAACATGCATTAGCTAAACTCCTATTAATTTATACATGCGGAATACATACAAATGAGTAACGAGACGAAAAGGATATTATGATAATGATGAGTCCGAGAATCATGTGTATGTATATATATATATATATATGCATCATCATAATATCCTTCAGGTTTTGTGAAAGTTACAATAAGTGTACAATGAACATCAAATAGTGACAGTTGTTACAGAATCATTAAGCATTTGACGACTAAGTTTGCCTAACTAACGTTATAAAAATAGGCACTCAAATACACAACTTAATTAAGTAACAAGTAAAGAAGAAAACATAAATAATAATAACATTTGAATCTGAAGATGTGATACATATTGAAGGGAACAAGAAAAATATCAGGCGGTTTTTTTGATACTGCATAATGGGCGACCTGAAATAAAAGGCTAATTTTTTTTTTTTTAACTCGGGGAAAATCCTCATGGATACCACATCTACGGGGAAAGATGTGGTTATGCCGGACTTTTACCGGCTAAAAACCCCGAGGTGTTCCTCTACACCTAAGAAGTACAAAAGATGTCACTGGAACACTAAGTGACATCTCTGCGTTTCTTTTCTAAATGGCCCCGTGCAATGCAAATGGTAAGAACCCCGTATCTCAACACCTGCTAGGCCCAATTAGAAAAGAATGGCTGCGTTCATCAGAACCTGTAACAAAATAAACAGAATTAAAGTAACATTTACACCATGACATTCTCCCATCCTATCAACTAAGCGTGGAGGTTCGAATTGGTGGCTGTGTAGCCACGTTTCGATCTTGTACGCTTAGACGGCTGCGGCTCTCATGATCCCCTCCGAACCTGAAACAAAATATGTACACTTAATTAATATTTACAAAAATCAACTGGTAATCATTATTTATTGACTTTCTTACGTAGTCTAGAAGACTTAAATTTATTCAGGGCCATACGTTGCATTGGTTTGTTTAAACGGATTGAAAGTTTCTCTGAAAATGAACCGCGAAGGATTTTATTTATACCATTACACCAATTGTGTATTTGAACCCGACAAACGATTTTTACAAACTGATCTACTAATATAGAATGATGATCTGAGCAACCCATAAAATTTGTATCTACAGAATTTAGAAAATTTTGTCGAATGTTGTAAGCTATGTTTGGCATATGACCAAATTCGTTTAAATGTTTATTGATTAATTTAATTAATTCGCGAAAGATTTCAACAAATTTTGAAGAAGGGTAGCAAAGGTTTTTGCCTTTTAGTAAGCTACGCTCCCTAAGTTCAATAAAAGAATGAATCGGTAAAATGTCTCTAGTGACTATTGTTTTATTGCAGTTTGGGCACTGAATAGTTTTTTTAAGTTTTCTGGCTACGTATCCGGCTGTAAAAGCTGACGAATGAACGTTCAGCCTTTCCATCCGGGCTTGCTGAAGCAGCGGAATTTCTTCCTCTGCTTCGCCAAGCCCAGACGCAGGGAAAACACTCGAGGAGGGACCTGCAACAGAAAGAGGTTCATTAGTATTCTCGTCACTGAAAAAATTGTGATCAATCAACATCTCTCCTACATCGACTTCGCAATTAGTATTACGTGACTGAGGGCCCAACATGTCTGTTAATAAAAGTGATTTGAAACTACATTGAAACGTGTAGGGGATTGGATTATTGTTCCTATAATTTAAAGCTCTAATACGGCCAAAGAAGTTTTCGAGCGGATCCTGATTAATAGAACGGGTGTAAAATAGTCGCACACCTTCAGTTTTCAATTCCGACCAAATCGAAATGAAACTCTTAAGGGTGATGATCCAGCTATTCAAACTCGGAACATACATTCTTTGGACCGTACCAGGCTGCACAAAATACAAATGGTAAGAAAGAATTCGAATGGCTTCTTGCCAAAATTCGATATGGCGTGATACGCCCTCAACCTCTTTTGACAATGATTGTTTAAACAGGATGAATGGTTGTCCTTAAATAAATAATTTAGAAATAAAAAGTATTCAATGATAGTTCTGTTGTAAGATTGCAGCAAAATAGCTGCATGTACTTAATATTTTTTCTATCTCAGCTGATGGTAAGCGACGATGCGGCCGAGGATGGGTCATGTCTGGTCATATTCATGGTCAATAAAGATGGATGGTATTCTATGCGAATGAAACACGTTATTCTAAATTGTATTTATTAGACTATGTAGGTAACAGTGACAATAGGCCGCTTCGTCTCGCGACAGTCGCGTCGCGGAACAGCTGCTCCGACTCCGCCGCTTTGGCGCGCTGCAGCCAGTGGAGCTTGTGTACGTTGTAGCCGACCGAATAAATAGAAAGTAGTTCATTATGCCAGATATGCCGCCAGACGTCGGATAGCAGAAAAGCGTCAATTGCACGCGATTGTCATAGGAAATCTTCCTTACCGACATCTAACATGCCTCGCGCCCCGCACCTCTGGCGTGGGATTGTATAAGCCTCAAAGCTACGGTTATCCTTAGCGAAGACATGTTAACCACCACAAAAGTGAGGAGACAGTGTAACGACTTGCAACAAAAGGTAGATCTGACTGATGAAAGCAACCTTCAGAGGTGCCTTCTTGCCTGACACATGCCCAGGTAGTTACTTTTTGTAGAATAATGATGTAACCTATCTATTGTGTCCCGTTTACTTAAATAAAACAACTAGTAAACGCGGCAAACTAGATTTAATTTAATTTAAGGAATAAGGTCGAGGGTTAACAGGCCAAGGTCGCAATTTAAATTTGCCCGCTCTGGTCCAGAAATACCACACTCTCCTCGGCCTTCCTTTTCACGCATCCGGGCTCCTGCTTCTGGGTCCAGGGAAGTTCTGGCGAAGGCGAATAGGTAGGTATAGGTGGGTAACTCTTCTCCCAGCGGTGTTCCCAGTATGGGAATGGAAGATAATCACTTTTATAGATAGTAAACAGTATAGCAAATATGTCCAACTATGCATTTATTTGCATCAAGTTAACGAGAATAAATATGTCCGTTTTTATTTTTGAAAATGCGACTGCAGCGCAATCAACAACAAAATACACGTCCAAGCAGCTAGATCGCAAATCAGAGTGAAGTACGCCCGTTTCAGTGACTGCCAGCGCAGCTACCCGACCGGTTACGTTTGCATTAGCGATCCGTGGCATGAGACCGCGTTATACAAAACCCTTTTGCGTATCGATTCGAAAATCAAAGGTTTCGTATTTCTTTTATTGTTAGTTTATTAGTTAGGTAGTATTTTATTAGATATTAATTTGTATTAGCTTAGATATATTATTTAGTAAGTATATTAAAGTATTTTATAATTAAAATTTCTTAATTTTAAGTTTGATTTTACGGTTATATTAGATTAAGTTTTTTTTTAATAATTAGGATTAACATATATAGTTATAGAAAAGATAGGATAAAATACACTACGTTACAATTGATAGCTCTGTTCTTTTCACGCTGCGACCCCAGAGAAACTGCGAAAGGGGCAAGCGAACGCTGATGATAGTTCGTTGCATGACTGCCGCCATAGAGGCATGTAATGTTCTTACTTGATAAAGATGGATGTTATGAATAAACGTTAAGCTAATAAAACCCACTGTATTCTAAATCGTATTTATTAGACTATGTGACAGTGACAATAGGTCGCTTGAGGCCGTGCCGCGTGCGTCGGCGCTTGTCGCGCGCGCGCCTCGCGACCGTCGCGTCGCGGAACAGCTGCTCCGACTCCGCCGCCTCGGCGTCGCGCTGCAGCCAGTGGAGCGCGTGCACGTTGTAGCCGACCATGTCCTACAATAAAAGAATACATTATAGTTTTTTTAGGGTTCCGTAGTCCGACAAGGAACCCTTATCAGATCGTTCAGTCCGTCCGTCCTAGTCTGTCACAGCAGAATATCTTCTACATTTATGGACTGATTTGCATGTAACTTGGTTCGAGGATACTTCACATATACATCTTATTTTTTAAAATACAAAAAAATCAAATTACCCCTTTTTAAGGGTACCTCCCCATACATGTAAAGGAGGGGGGTGAATTATTTTTTTGAGTGCACCCCTATCGTTGAAAAGGGCTATGAAAATAAGGTAGGGTTTTCATACAACACTTTTTTATCAGCTTTACCATTTGCGAGATATAGCCCGCCAAAGTCGCTTACACGGTGTTCCCCCCCCCCCCCTGTAATTTCTAAAGTCTTGGACCTAAAAACTTCAAATCACTCACGTAAAGAAACAGGCACGGAAACTCTTATTCAAAATTGTTTCGGGTATCCTGTGATGAATATTTTTTAAATTATAAATAAAATAAAAATAATATATACTCTTATTTGCCTATACTTCGCGCGCGAGTCCGACTCGCACTTGGCCGGTTTTTATAGGGAAAAATTGAAAAATCTCCACCGAAAAGAGCTAAGCTGTTAAATAGAATGATGATGGTATAAACACTGCATAGCAATTCTGTCAAAGATTATTAAATAAATAAATATTTACTTTATTTACAAAGATTATTAAATAAATAAATATTTAATTATATTTTCGGAAATCTTACAACTAGGAATCGCTAGGCGATTTGTTTTGCGTTTTTTTTTAATTTGCTATGGCAACCTTTTGACACTTACCCGAAAATTTTCCAAGCCTCATTCAAACTTTTACCCTAAGTTCTCCGAGCCTTATAGCAGCCTGGCCTGTATGGTGGAAAAAAAATATTAAATTGTAACCCCTGCTGGCCGGCCGGAGGGTGATGTGGGGCTCTCCTCTCCAGAAGGGAATGGCCTACCGGTTCTACCTTCAGTAGGAACACATAGCGGCAAAAACTGCGGATTTACTGCTACCTTTTGACACTTACCCTAAGTTCTCCGAGCCTCATAGCAGCCTTGGCCTGTATCTGGATCATGTGCTTCAACAGGCCCTGGTTCGCGACTAATGGCGCGTGGTGCACCTTCAGCAGGAACACCGCCAGCCGGCAGAACAGTTCCGCGTTGTCGCCGCGGTCTAGCAGCTTGGGCAGCATGCGGACGATCTCGCACGCCGCGCTGAATGGAAGTAGGAGAAGCGCTTCTTCGAGATCGCTAGAATGAGAAAAAAAAAGGAAACTCAAAAACCTTTAATTATTAAAGAAAAATAAAGTTGTTCATGTCAAATATTCTCAAAAAATTTGAAAAAAAAAGCATAACCCGAAAACTATGAAATGTACGATTGAAAACTATGAAATGGGTGATTCGGGTACCCCAAGAGGTGCTCTATCTTTGGACTTCCGCTTTACCATACTTTGTGGGACTCCCTGTATATACCACATTGCTAAATGCCGCGAATATGAATTGCCTATCAGTTTGGATTTTATATACACGGAATGTATCTATCAATAATATATTGTGCGTATCTTGTGCGTGAAAATCGCCGATATTTACTCGTTTACATGCAGTGGGACAACTATCTTATATACTGTAAGCCAATGAGGGCTCACCTAGAGCGTATCTTCTTGACAGTCTCAGCTAAGAAGTCCTCCTCACTGGAGCAGTTGTATGCGGCCATCAGCGCGGGCGGCTGGACGGGCTGGCCGCGCGCCTCGCTCACCTCCTGCTTGTACTCCGCGCCTATAGACAAACACTCGAGGATCGAGTCCGCCTGGACATGAAATAAATATAAATGAAAATATCTTTATTGTCCACAAAGTTAATAAAATTTCTAATAACTAAGTTAAAACATGAAACCTAAAATATAAAATGGCTCCCAAACTAGGCTGTGCCTGAATCTTGGGGGACCAAATTCATTTATTTATTTATGCTTATTAAATTAGGATGGCATCTGTTTATTGCGTTAAGGTTCAATTTTGTATAAGGGCACGGATGTGAGAAAAGATACGTCCACTCGCTTTGATTATTTATTGTGCACTGCTGGAAGGTTTTTAGTACAAAGACTAATATATCAATGAAAGTATCGGACATACCGCCCACCAAAAAACGACAGTTTTTAAATAAACTACTTACATAATGAAAACAGTAGAAATCATGCAATGGATTGTAACTTACAATTTTCCAGACAAATAATTAAGTATCACGTAGGCATCACTTTAACACTAACGTATCATAGTTAGATATCACTTTTGTTCTTAAATATTTAATTTTTTTATTATACACAAACACAATGTCACTAACACTATCAATTCACATCACTCACAATCACACCACGAAAACACCGCCCACCATGGCTCACATGTAATCAACAGTCTTGGGCAGTGGTATTAATTTCGAGACAGGTCTTTTCAGCACATGGTTACCCTTGCATTGTACTGTGACCACTCTTACAAGGTTGTCTGCTCCCGGGTGCAAATGCTTAATTCTGCCAAGTAACCATTTTGCTGGTGGAGTATCTTCGCCCTTGATCACTACAATATCGCCCACAGATGGTGATGAAACAGGTACCTGCCATTTATGTCTCTGTTGTAGTGTGTGGAGATATTCTGTCTGCCAGCGACGCCAAAAATCCTGAGTCATCTTCTGAACCATTTGCCATCTGGTCAATAAACTAACCTTCTGTTGTTCATAGTCGATGTCAGGTACATTAATTAGTGGCTCGCCCACAAGAAAATGGCCGGGAGTCAGTGGAGTCTCTGTAGTATTGTATATTTGGCAAAGTGGTCGAGAATTGAGGCAGGCCTCGATCTGTGCCAATAGTGTGGCCATCTCTTCGTAGGTCAATTTGGTGTCTTTATTTACTCTAGCCAGGTGTCTTTTTGCTGATTGGATGCCAGCTTCCCATATTCCGCCACAATTTGGCATTTTCGGAGCTATGAAATGCCATGTCGTACCATCATTGGGTAGAAGATTCGCTACTTCTGCTGCTAGGTTATTTTTGCCTATTTCGAAAAGTTGTTTCAGCTCTCTGGCGGCACCTACAAAGTTCGTGCCGTTGTCACTCCACAGATACATACATTGGCCTCTGCGTGCCACAAATCTTCTAAATGCCGCCATAAAGGCTTGAGTAGTAAGGTCTGTAACAGCTTCCAGGTGAACAGCACGAGTAGCCATACAGACGAACAAGCATATGTAACCAATCGTAGCATGGTAGCGAGCTTTCGATGTTCGGATGAAAACGGGTCCAGCGTAATCGACACCGCTGTTGAAAAATGCTTGATGTGGGTTTACTCTTACGGCTGGCAATTGACCCATAAACTGATACTTCACCTTGGCCTTATCTATAATGCAAGTTTTGCAGATTCGTATACATTTTCTTACAGCTGACTTCAAGCCAATTATCCAATATTTGGTTCTCAAATACGCCATCATTAATTAGATACCACCATCGAGGGTTTTGATGTGAGCTTCATTCACTATTAATTTCGTGATATGTTGATTGTTAGGTATTATTATAGGACATTTAGTATTTTCAGGTAATGAAGCATTTTGTAGTCTCCCTCCCACTCTGATCAAGCCTTTCTCATCTAAGAAAGGTGACAGTGTGATCAGGGAACTTCTTTTCTTTACTTTCCTATCTTTCGTAAGTTCTTCAATTTCTCTTTCATAAACTAAATGTTGATAGTATCTTATACACTCTTCTAATACTCTCTCCATCTCTTTAGGTGTGAGATTTGTCTCTCTTTTCTCTGTTTTTTTTTATTAGCATTCTTCTACAATATGCCAGTACTCTTTTCATTCTTGATATTGTTAAAAATCTTTCCCAAATTGTGTCGTCTTGTAATGTGTTGTGAAATGTATTCTTCGACTCTAATTCTGTCTGTGGAACTTCATGTCTTTGAATATTTAAATTGTATTCTTTCAGCCATTTTGGTCCAGACCACCAACTCTCTAAAGCTGCAAGATCGCATGCTTTGACGCCTCTTGTAGCGATATCTGCAGGGTTATCAGTAGACTGAACATGTCTCCATTGGCTGTTATCTAATACACGAATTATATCTGCCACTCTGTTGGCCACAAACGTTCGCCAGCGACTAGGTTGAGATTGAAGCCATACCAGTACGACCATTAAATCGGTCCATACAAATATCTGGTCCTTCGTGACATTCAGAGTTTCCATCAGATCATTAATGAGTTCAGCTAGTAGCACAGCAGCGCATAGTTCTAATTTTGGAACAGAAATTTGTTTCAGTGGTGCAACCTTGGTTCGGGAGGCAACCTTCTCAACGTGGACTTCATCATCTTCAACAATTCGAAGGTAAGTAACTGCAGCGTATGCTTGGGTCGATGCATCTGCAAAGCCATGTAGTTGTATTTCTTTGTGATTTCTAGTTGTAGTTTTAAACCATCTTGGTATTGCAATACCTTGCAAATGTATCAACTCTTGCCTATATCCTATCCACTCTTCACTCAGTTCGAAAGGTAATTCATCATCCCAGCCCAGACTACATAACCACAGCTTTTGGATTAGGACCTTAGCAGTAATCACGACCGGTGACAGCCATCCGAATGGATCGAACAAACGAGCAACATCGGAAAGTATGGTTCTCTTCGTTATAGGATATCTCATCTCAGGTAATTTTACTGTAACTTTGAATGTATCATCTTTTCTGTCCCACGTTAAACCAAGAATCTTTATTATTCTGTCAAGTTTTATTTCTATTGTATCTTGTGTATTGTTCTCTCCCTGTATTTGTTTTAAAACGTCTTCAGAATTACTTGACCATTTTCGCATGTTAAATCCTCCCTTTTTCAGTACTGTTTTAATGTCTTCACACATTTTCTTTGCTGATTCTATATTTTCATTTCCCGTCATTAATTCGTCCATATAAAACGATGTCTTGATTATAGTTGCGGTTTCTGAATGCGTTTGTGCTTCATCATCAGCTAGTTGATGCAAAGTTCTTACGGCCAAATATGGAGCAGCAGCCGTTCCAAAAGTAACTGTTGTTAAATCATAACTTTCAAGATCCCCTTCAGGGTCATCTCGCCATAGTATGCGTTGTAAGCTTGTGTGTTCTGCTGTCATGTTTATCATTCGGTACATCTTTTCAATGTCTCCGACTATGCAAATTTTGTGTTTACGCCACGCTATAATGAGACTTCGCAGATCTGGTTGTAGAACAGGCCCTACCATCATGGTGTTGTTTAAAGAATGTCTATTAGAACCTTGTGCAGATGCATCATAAACCACCCGAACTTTACTTGTCTCTTTGTCTTCGCGTACTACCGCATGATGAGGTAAATAAATTGAGTGTTTGTCATCTTTTTCTTCAGATTTTTTCATATGGTTCATATCTTTATACTCTTAAATGACTTTCGCATAATCTTCTTTAAATTGTTTGTTGTTTTGAAATTTCTTCTTTAAACTCTTGAATCTATTTATTGCTTGTTGTTTCGTATCTCCACATAGTTTTACAGTTTCTTCAATATTTTGCTTCAACGGTAAATGTACTACATATCTTCCGCTATCGTCTCTTCTAGTTGTTTGTTTGTATAGTTCTTCGCATGTTTCTTCTTCTTTTGTTAATATTTTCTTCTTTTTGTACATTTCTGTTTCAATTTCCCAGAACCTTCTTAGTAAATCGTTGTCTTCTTTTATCATGTTTGTAACATGCAGTGAAATGAAATTGTGCTGATTGTTTTCTTTGTCTCGTTGACCTGATAGAATCCATCCTAAACGCGTCTTCTGAGCCACTATCCCATCTGGAAATTTTACTAATCCATCTTCAATGATCTTACAAAAGATGTCAGCGCCGAGTAGCATGTCAATTTTCCCAGGCGTGTGATAGGCAGGGTCAGCTAATGACAAAGTTTGGAGTTCTGGCCAATTCATCTTTATGCTCTTCGAAGGAAGACTTGTAGAAATTGTTTTCATGACATAAGCCTTCACTTGTATAGTTTCTTCTTTATTATATTGAGACTTCACTGACATGTTGACTAAGTGTTTGATTTGTATCTTTGTTCCTTCTCCCACTCCAGAGACCACACCGCTGATATTAGTCCTTTTCAGGCCTAACAGTTCAACTATCTAAATATATTTTTGCACTTGAAAAAATGACTACCAGAGGCGGGAATCGAACCCGCGTTCCTCGTTTAACTATCCTTGCAGAAACGAATGAAGCCTCTGACCCTTGGTCAATCAAAGCACGAAGAAGGTGTGTGTTACCATTACTCGCTGTTACCTCAACTTGTGCTGTTGCCAATAAAACCTTATGACCCGGTTGTTCATTGGAGAAGTGTGCAGTTGTAATCGTCTGTACTGGTTGTATGTTTGCGTCTTGATTTGTGTCCTTAGTTTGGTGTAAAAGCGAATGGTGTCTTCTTTGACAGACTCGGCACGATGTCTTCGATCTACATTTGTATACGCTATGGTTTGGAATGAAGCAGTTAAAGCATAGGTTTTTCTTCTTTACAAACTCGTGTCTCTTGTCCACAGATTGTTTCGCAAAGTCCTTACAAATGAAGATGTAGTGACCGCCTTCGTTACAATAAGCGCATATTTGTTGTGAGTTAACTGACTAATAATGTGCTGACTGGATCTCTTCATGTTCACTACTCTTAGACGTCAGGTGAAATGATTTGTGGACTTCGTAGTGGTCATTGCAATAGGAGCTATAAGCTCTAAAGTTCGGAATTTGGCCTCTAAAAAACTTCTTCATTTCCGACCATGTTGGCAGTAAGTCGAAATTTTCCCTATGTGCATGTTGTTCCCAGTCTTTTAATGACTCTGTATCCAATTTCTGCCCAACCAGAAATATTATTACTGGATCCCAAGAATCAGAGTTTATTTTCAAATTATTCAGACTAGTTATACATTCCGCAGTAGTATCAAGCAGTGTTTTTATTTGACTTGCCGACTGATTAACGACTTTTTTCTGTACGAACAATCTTTTTAAAATCGAATTCACAATCATTCTTTTATTTCCAAATCGTCCTTTGAGAACATTCCAGGCCTGTGTATAGTTACTTCCGGTTGTTGGTATGTTTCGTCATAACATTTCAGCTTCGCCCGAGACACTAGTTTTCAAATAATGTAGTTTTTGAACATCGCTTAATGACGTGTTATGCACAAGCGCTTCGAATAAATCTTGATAGGTAGGCCAATCTTCATATTTCCCTGAGAATGTAGGCAATTGTATTGTAGGTAATTTGGCGAAAGGTTGTTGTTCATTTTGCGTAGATGTAGACAAATTACTTGCAGACTCGTTGGACCGCTGCTGTATTCCCATTCCCAATAAAATATCTGCTAAGTCTGCTCGTAAACACGTATACAATTCCTCAACTTCATAATATTCTTCATTCAGGAAATACGGAAAAGTTGCCCTTTGGTCACGCGGTGTGCACCTCGTAAGGTTGTTATGAGTTTGCTTGAATAAGTTCCAATCGTCTTCAACCGATTTTAGTCTTGTTTTCGCATATCCTTCGGTTAATCTCTGTTTTGGACATTTTTTTATGTTTATTTGTGCTTTCTTCAATATCTTGGCTATATCTTCTAAAGTAGATAAAAACTTGTATTATTCCGCAGTTGGTACAGTCATTTTTTACGTTTTAATTCACTTATATAACACTGAAACACGTCAATCGTAATTGTTATTCACTTAATAAAACTCATAAGTTCGTAAACAACTTTCAATGTATGCAAAAGAAAAGGTCCCGTCTTATCCAAGGAATGCGGCTTCCTATTGTATTCGCGCTACCGAGTCGCCTAGCCGTGCCCTCAACAAATCCGGCTCGTAATGACCATTATGTTCATTGCGTTAGGGTTCAATTTGAATAAGGACACGGATGTGAGAAAAGATACGTCCACTCGCTTTGATTATTTATTGTGCACTACTGGAAGGTTTTTAGTACAAAGACTAATATATCAATGAAAGTATCGGACAGCATCAATGTATACTTGTAACTAAGTGTGTGTGTTTGCATGTATGTGTGTGTGTGTGTGTCCTAGTTTTTTTATGTGAAATTAGCGATTATCTATTTGTTTCTTTTATTTTAGAGGAGACCTCTTGAAGTACAATCCATTCCCTAAATACCTAGGAGTGAAGCTCTGGATAGAGCCTTAACATACAAGGAGCACCTCCATAAAGTCTCCCTAAAAGTGGCTTCACGCAATAACATACTCCATAAACTCTTTGGCACTACCTGGGGCGCATCGACTGAGTGCCTGCGGACGTCGGCTGCAGCGCTGGTATTCTCGGCTGAATACTGTTCCCCAGTGTGGCTAGAAAGTGCGCATACTCATAAAATTGACACCAAGCTGAATGAGCCCATACGATATGTGTCAGGCACAATTAAGTCAACTTCGCTCCACTGGCTCCCGGTCCTTAGCCATATTGCACCTCCACACCTTCGGAGGCTCCACGCGCTAAAGCGAGAAGCGAATAAAATACAGGCAAACCATCAAGAATTCTGCTACCCACCTCACTGCCGACTCAAATCGCGCTTCCCTGCCTACGAAACAGCCAGAGGTCTCTGTGCGTTTGACATTGACACGAGCTGGCGAGATGAGTGGAGTGAAATAACAAACGGAACAACACTGCAGGCCATAGATCCCACGGCCAGGCCAGATGGTTTCGACCTACCACGTGGACTATGGTGCCGCCTAAACAGACTGAGAACAGGACACGGACGCTGCAACCATTTCCGAAATAGGTGCGGTTGGCGCAATTCAGCGCTCTGTGAGTGTGGCGAGGAAGACCAAACTGTAGACCATATTATAAAGCGCTGCCCTCTGCACTCATACTCGGGCCCCCCGAAAGATCTTTTTAGGCTTACACAAGACGCGGTCTCGTGGCTCGGGACCCTGAATGTGGATTTATAAGTATAAGTACTGTTATGTAAGAAGTGGAATTGTTTAAAATTATTGTAACGCCATACGATTTAAAAAAAAAACGATTATCTATAAGTGATTCAGTTTGCGTGTAGTCGTAAGAATAGAGTAATTGCATCACACCTATCTTTACCTCTCCAACAGAGCAATGCTTCAAATCACAGATAGCGGCCAAATTATTGTACGTTCCGGCATGCATACGCGATGTACATATATGAATAGTCTGATGACTTGTAAGGTTTTATATGAAAACGGACCGTCCCTTATCGCCGTATCGCCTTACGCCCTGCCGTCAACCTAACGTAAGCACGACGAAACTAAAGCCGATTGACAGCTCAGGTACCATAACTGGGCGACGGCTAGCCGACTGCGAGCTTGTCCCGAAAAAAGAAGATTGCGTTACGATTTTCATTAGTGTACGTTGCAGTACGGAGTTTCGAAACAAAGAATACTGAATGACAACGTACGAAAAAGCGATACCGTGACGTTCCGTTTCCAAGTTGATATGTTTTATGACCTTAAGGCCCTCCGCTGCGTGGAACAGAATCCGCTCCACGCAGCGCAGGGTATAAGGCTTTTACTGACACTTAAGATATCAGTTTGATAACGAACACAGATCGCAACCGCTAGTCGCACTGTTTGATTTACACCAAGAAGTCGGCGACTGCAGTAGCACCGACTGCAATTTCTGCGGTCGCTATTGGAGTTGTATTTTTATTTCATCTTTTTTAAAATGATTATTTTACAAATAACTTAAAATTTTATAGAGCTCTTTCATAGGACCATGGCAAACTAGCAATCCAGATTTTTTTTTTTTAAATATTCATGTCATATTTGATCACTTACCGCTTTCTCAGCTCCAATCGTCTTTTTCGTGGGCATATTCAATCCGGGAAGACCAGGAACTGGTGCCTGCAAAAAGAAAATCAATTTTAGTATGTCCCTGAGCACCAGCGGTTCATCGCTGCAACCAAATACTCCGAGGGCGCGATCTGACTAAGCTACGTGTAGGCCGCATGCGCCTACACGCACCGCAACTTTCGCCCCTGTGGCTATCAACTTACGATCTATATCTATACGTACATGTGTATCGCTAGTAGCGAGCCCTTCCTCTTGTTCATCAGTGTCTTCGAGAACCAGCGGTTCATCAGTGCGACCAAACAATATCAATGCGCGGTCCGACCCGCACGAAGCTACGTGTAGGCGGCCTGCGCCTACACTCACACAGTAACTTTCGTCCTTGTCGCTACCAACTTACGGTTTATATTCATACGTACATATGTGTCACCAGTAGCGAGCCCTTCCTCTTGGTTATCAGTGTCTCCGAACACCAGCGGTTCGTCGGTGCGACCAAACAATCTCAGCGCGCAGTCCGACCCGTACGAAGCTACGTGTAGGCCGCCTGCGCCTACACTCACACAGTTACTTTCGTCCTTGTGGCTATCAACTTACGGTATATATTCATACGTACGTGTGTGTCACCAATAGTGAGCCCTTCCTCTTGTTCATCAGTGTCTTCGAACACCAGCGGTTCGTCAGTGCGAACAAACAATCTCAGTGCGCGGTCTGACCCGCACGAAGCTACGTGTAGGACGCCTGCGCCTACACTCACACAGTAACTTTCGTCCTTGTAGCTATCAACTTACGGTCTATATTCATACGTACATGTGTGTCCCCAGTAGCGAGCCCTTCCTCTTGTTCGTCAGTGTCTCCGAGTACCAGCGGTTCGTCGGTGCGTCCAAACAATCTAAGTGCGCGGTCCGACCCGCATGAAGCTACATGTAGACCGCCTGCGCCTACGCTCGCACCGTAACATTCGCCCGAATGACCCTGTGGATATGGTAAAGAAAAAAGAATATGGTTATTTACAACGTTTACTAAGTTTAAAGACTGCATTTCTTAACTTTGAGGTCTTTACAAAACTTTAGCCTGGCAATTCAATGTTAGTTAGAGTATGGCAAACGCATCAGTTTCTTTATTCATTTATACAAAATCTATATCAATGCCTTCATTGACCCTAAAATCGTGAAAACATATTTTTTTTTAAAAACAAGTTGTTGTTTATTTAATCGTCAAAAATCACATTCTGGGTGGAACCTGAATTAAAACTATAGAAAGCTACATCTCCAATCAAAACTTACATTCAGCGTGATGATATTATCGTACGTGTCCGCGTCCCACTGCTTGACTTTTCCATCCTTAGAGGTCGTGAAGAAGTAGTGCGTGCTCGGCACAAACTGCAGCGACGTCACAGAGTCGTTGTGCGCGAACACCGACTTGTGGCAGTCGCCGAAGTCCATGCCCCAGATCTTGACGTTGCGGTCGGCGGAGCCCGTCGCTATGATGGTGGAGTCGTAGCTGATGTCCAGGCATAGGACGGGGAGTTTATGACCGTATAGAGATAGGTAGAACTGAAAAATTATGTCGACTTTTAAGATAAAATAAGATAAAATAAATACAATAAATTGTTTCAACAAACACACCAATTACCTAGCCCATTTGGGCTAGCCCAAAACTAAAACTAAGCATGAGCTTGGGCTATGGTCACTAGGATAACGGATACACATACTAAAATACGTATTTATAAACATCCATGACTCAGGTACAAATGCCCGTGCTCATCATCAGATAATAACCATTGTAATGCAGCGTGCGGCGCATATAGGAGACAAATAGCATTTTTGGGGTCAGTGCAGTATGTTTTTCTTGTCATACGATCCCATCACTCGTCATTGATTCATTCTCATTGAGTTTTTTGTATGTTAATCGAATATTCAATTGAGTGCTATAATCAGTTCAGCGGTAGCCAACCAACCACAACGGTTGGCAGCAGACGCAACACATCAATCAATCACATCATCAGCGGTCAGAAAATGGGCGGATATGTCGAATACTTTATGCAAACTTTCATTCTCAATTTCATCTTCACACTTTACACATTTATAATTGTCATAGCCTTCTAGTATTTCATAATTAGCGATACTGTAAGTGAGTTATTGATTTACCTTAAAAGTATCCAAGAAAAATATTTTCACAGTGGAGTCTAGTAGACCAACTGCTATGAACTTGCTATTTGGACTAATTTTCACACACATCACTGATTCTTCTAACTCCAACGTTCTTGTGTGTAAAAGTGACAAGACCTGAAAGCAGTACATCGCATTTAAAAACGTAATAACATTTATATGACAAAAAATATTAAAAAACGTCTTGGACAACCTTAGCCTTTGATTCGCCAGAAGCATCTTCAATGAGTTCAAATTGCCACAGCTTTACTGTTTTGTCAGCGCCACCAGAGTAGCATCCCAACTGTAAATAAATATATTTTTCTATTACAATAGAAGTGGTTTTGTTATGTTTTTATCCAAGAGTATTTTTTTTATTCTGACGTTTAATTTATCGGTCAATAGAAAACGAGCTAATTGTTTCAGTTAAATTTAACTGAAGTAGTCTATCCTATTGGGCACCAGGAACATTTGTCCACCAGCGTTATTAAGCTCATCAGTTCCCCACCCATTAATGCTAGGAACACGAGTGCATTGTTTTTTTTTTTACACATTTACCAATGCGTCCACAGCCTCCTAGGCTCACAAACTTAAATCCTACTCACAGGGAGATGAAATAGATGCTCGACAGATTTAGTCTTGCTTATCAATTTTATTAAAACGGTAATAGAAGGAAGAATAGAAGGAAAAAGGAAGCGAGGAAGACCAAGAATAAGCTACATGCAGCAAATAAAAGAAAAGATAAATGTCGGGTCGTATCAGGAGGTTAAGAGAAGGGCGGAAAGCAGAGAGGAATGGAAAAAACTCCACCGACAAGAGCCTAGCTCTTAAATTTGATGATGATGATGATCAATAGGATTATCGCCAGTCAACTAATAGTTGGCTTTACCATCGTATTATCGATTTTATCGATAGTTTTGCACAATTAGTATTTGTGAGTTTGTGAAATCAATAGTATTGATAGCACTTTCGATATTGGTCTCTTTTCAAGGTCAACTATCGGTGCATGTGTTACGCAACTTTACTCCACCTTCCGCATGGACTGAACAAATTGACTAATTCAACTCACTAAATTAGGAGTGAGTCCCACACAGGAACACACCCCGGTATGCGCGGGTATCTGCTCCAGTACCCGGCCGGCGCCCACGTCCACCACCAGTAAGGCTCCATCGGCGCAGGCCACCAGTGGTCCCCAGGAAGATATTGATTGAACCTACTCACCAGGTTCGGCGTGAGTCCCACACAGGAACACTCCCCGGTATGCGCGGGTATCTGCTCCAGTACCCGGCCGGCGCCCACGTCCACGACCAGTAAGGCTCCATCGGCGCAGGCGACCAGTGCGTGTCGGTCCCCGGACGCGAAGCACACGCTTGTCGGCCTTCCGCAAGGGACTGGTATCGTGCGTAAGCAGGTTTGATTGGGCCTAGGTTGAAACGTTTTACAAAGTTCATTATACAGGGTTATTTGTAAAACATGAATATTGTTTTAAGGGCCGATTCTGATGCTTAAATACATTAACTTTCTGAATTTAACAATAAATAACTTTTTCATACTTACATTCAGATATTGTGACTGCCGACTAAAATTACAACTTAAATACATTCTTGTTCGCGATTTCGGATTTGTTCTCATATTTGATCACCAAAATCGACCTTTAATAGGTTATTAGTGTTTTTAAAATAATAGTATCTTGTACGTTTGTTTGTTACGCGCCTGCTGCTGGGGGAGCGAACCGTGAGTGCACCGTTACTTCAGGGAAGCTTACACAGACAACCTTAATTTTACCAAAGTATTTGCTTCGCTTTGCCTTGGTCCAATCAGTTGAAAATCAAAAATGGTTAACAGTAGTTGTGGTAACCGATTACGTTACGATATTTTAGTGGCAGTCAAAGACTTGTAACACAGGACAAATCAAAGCAAGACAAAAGAAGATGGGAACTGAACAATACAATGCATACTCTTGATGTATAATAATGTTAATTGTGACGAAGAAATTTCTAGTATTGCCACAGAATACTAGTACTTCGTACAGAAGTATGACTTAGCAATTGTATTCAAAGAAATGTCTACTCAATGTCGTCAACAATATGGCGTAATTTAGTTCGCATCAGAGTCAAGCACATTTTCGTGTAGACACCTACAAAAATCCATTGCAAGATAATTTTATACTTATTGCACTGGAATATGATTCATAATACACTAAACCTATTCAGTGACGTAATATCACGCGACGCGATAGGGTTGACTGCTACGAGAAGCTTCTAACGCCATCTAGCGCCTCTTTCTAGTACTTTATTCATTCTCGTCCAGCCAGCGACGTAGCCGCGCGGCCGCCGGTGAATAAAACGCACGAGCGTGTCACTGACCGGTAGCGACACGCAACTTGTTTTAGCCCCTAAGTAGGGGCGCCGCGCGTAGGTACGTTTTTGCTACTTACGCGGGGAGATACACAGGCCTGGTATTGCCCTCCCCGCCTTTCTCTCCTCTCTTCATAGCACTGCTGGTCTTGTAGACAAAATCTTTAAACACCCTCGCCAGCTAACTGAGTTGAGAGAGGCGGAGAAATGTTGGCAAAGTCTCTGTACTAGTGAAGACATCCCAAATAAAACACACAACCAAAAACTCTGGGATGTCCCTCTAGCAAGAGAGACTTTCAATACCCTGCTTCAAAATTCAGTCAGTGATTGTCATCGTGCAAGGCTCTTAGCAGTTTCCTGTAAGGAATCAGGCCACTGGCTTCACGCCCTCCCATCCAAAAATATAGGTACACTTTTTGACAGCGAGACATTCCGGGTGTGTGTGGGTTTGCGAATCGGGGCCCCGGTTTGTGAACCATTTACGTGTCCCTGTGGCAAGGAGGTCGACAAATTAGGTCTTCATAGTCTTTCTTGCCAGCAAAGTGCGGGGCGTCTCGCCCGCCACGCAGCACTTAATGAAGCCATCAGAAGAGCTCTTGCCAGCATTAACGTTCCTTCCACATTAGAACCTTGTGGGTTGGTCCGTGATGATGGCAGGAGATCTGATGGCCTCACACTCATTCCCTGGGAGCGGGGACGGGCCTTGGTGTGGGACGCAACTTGTGTTGATACTTTGGCCCCTTCTCATCTCAGGGAATCAGCTTTTAAAGCTGGGTCTGCCGCTGAGTCGGCAGAAAACGCCAAGCGGCGCAAATACGAGTCTCTTGCAGGTGATTATGTGTTTGCACAGTTTGGCGTTGAAACTTTTGGACCGTGGGGACCTAACGCCAAATTACTTTTTAGAAAATAGCCCCTAAATTAAATACAATTCTGGAAAACAAAAAAGCTGGCTCGTTTCTCGCTCAGAGGCTAAGTATGGCTATCCAACGCGGAAACGCAGCCAGCATTCTCGCTTCCTTGCCTCATGGACACGGTAACATTTTTGAATAAGTAGATTTTTAAGTTTTGTTAAGTGTACATATTTAGTTAACTGAATATTTTTATGTGATTTAATAAGTCTGAGTACGAAGAAATTAAAAATAAAGATATGTTTCTAGTCATGAGTTACAAACTTACCTATTCCATAACTTAATGGAGTCCGCAGAAGCAGAGAGTATAGCCAAGTTGTCGGAGCTGATGGCGACACTCCGTGGCTCTTTTTGGTGCCCAGGCTGCGTAATTTGTTTTAAACATTTAACTGTAAATACAATCATGGTGTTATGTTTTATTTTTTAATATAAAATACAAATATTAGGTCTTTGCCACAAATTCACCTTCATTGCCCTCATCCATTATCAAACTGTAAAGTTCAACAGTGTTGTTGGCCAGTGTAACCCCCACTCTCAATTCTCCAGTGGTCCCCAAGAGGACGGATGCAGACTTTATTTTGGCGCCTAATTTGACAGACGTTAGCCTTCTTACTTCATCTGTCAGGGTTAGCAGTGCGGCTACTTCTGTCGTTTCGGGATCTGCCTCGCCTTTTTCTTTAAGTTTTCTGTGTAAAAATAATAAAAATTCTTCTCTTAATTTTTTTAACAAGGTTACTTGGTAGGTAACTTCAGTAGGTACTCAGAGCATATAGTCCAGGCGGGAATATAGGCACGCACACTCCTATGGCACACTTCAGTGATTCGGTTTATGACTGTCGGTAAATATGCATCCGAATATCCAATCCCAATACAGCTGAAATATAAGGAAGGGGATGCACTTACGCCAATTTCTTCCGTTGTCTTTTTATTCGTTTATCCATCCTAGCTTTGGCCTCCTCATCCGAACAGAAGGCGAAGAGTTCAAGCATGGAGTCAGTACCATAGCACGCCAGCACACTTTGTCCAAGATCTGTGTTTAGACCCACGACGCGGCCCTTGCCGCCGCGAATTAGTGTTCCCACTTGGTGACATTGTAACACCTAAAAAAAATGTATGATGTCTATTTTATATTTTGAATTTAGCTTCTGCAAAAAAGCTTCTTAGCTGAGTAAATTAAACATTGTCGGTTTAATAGAAACGGTGCAACTATTTAATAGAAAAAGCTTAAGAATTCGTAAGTCTTGTTTATAAAACAAGAAAATTGAATAAATACACAAAAAAACCAAAGGAAAAATCTTTTTCGTCACCGTGCGAGATTGAAACCCACGTCTTCTACGATTCTTTAGTCCGACGTCTGACGCTCATGGTCACCGGGACGAAATTAGCGATTTAAATCTGCGTCGAACAATTACGAAAGAAAAACTCATGAAAACTTTAAAACACGCGTTTTCCAAAACATAAAACTAACCTAGATGAATTTTTCAACCAAAAATTGCTTGTTAAAAGGTATAAGATTCTTGTTTGTTCTTATTGGCTTGTTATTTGGTCAAGCTTTTTAATAAAAATGGATAGAGCAATAACCTGTCTACCACAATGCATATAACATAATATTTTTGAGCACAATCTTCTTCAACCTAATTGGTGTGATTTATGTATTAAATCAATTATAGCTCATTGATATGATATGTTACTGTAATTTTGGAAAACCTTCCAGCGGTCACCAGTGGTGCAGGAGGTGAGGCACAATTTCCTTTGACAATCATGTAAGTTTGATGCTTCCTCGCCCCCGCAAGTCTCTTTGTATGAATATACAAAGTATAATATCCCACTGCAAAAATCTTAATCTTACAGAAGAATCTTCAATGTTGTCTGTCTCTTCCAGTTTAACAATTTTCAGCTGTTGGGCCAGCTTTTCCTCATCCTTCACATCACTAGTCCAGTTCAGTTTCCACACCCTGAGCTCCTGGTCCACTGTGCCAGTCACCAAATACCTTTCTTCTTTCAGTAACACAGCAGACCACACCTGCAGTTTTATAACTCAGTTACCACAAAACTACTCAGTTACGTGAGGCTTAACATTGGTTGGTTGATAGGTTTCAAGAAAATGTGCCTACAAATTTTTGTTTATTAAGTCCTTTGCGAAAATATAAATAACATTTTTATGGAAAATTTCACTTCAAATGATTTTCTTTGAGGTCAAGATGTAGATTTAAATGTTATTTCTTTATTTATTCATGGCTCAAAAACAAGTTAGTAAATAACCAAAAAATTAAAAAGTATTAAGCTAGACAGAACATCTGAACACAATAATAATATGTTCTGCTTAAAATTAAATGTGAATGTGAGAGTTAAACTTGTAAATACAAAATTAAAAATTATTAACTATTTTTAGTTTGTAAGAAAAGTAACTTGCCTCCATTTGATGACCACCCAAAGTTTTGAAACAGTGCTTAGTTTCAATATCCCAAAACTTGACAAATGTGTCTTTGGAAGAGCTGACAATGCAGTTCTTGCCATTGATGAACAGAACACTTGTTACTATACCCTTGTGACCACTGAACCTGGCTATACCAGTTTCAGCCACTACATCCCAGAGAATTACTTCAGTATCCTGTTTCAGAACAGAAATGTTTTTTAGCTCCATAGGTAAGGTCTCTTATTATGAGTTTAAATAGAAATAACTACTATTATGCAGAATTGTATTTAAAAATTGAACTAGCAAGGGATATGTAATAAATACCAGATTTTTATAATGAAATATGTAACAATAAATTAGCTTAGAAGTTGTTAAACCCATTTACTTACCTTGGAACCCGAGACCAACCTATGCCCATGTTCATCATACTGTAGACAGGTAACAGCTGACTTGTGCCCAGCGAATACACACACAATTTCATTGTTGGTGAGCTCGAACACGTTTATGTTACCGTCCACGTACCCTACAGCCATGTGATTGCCGGTGGGGCTGGCGGCAATCTGGGAAACCACCACGGTCTCTCCTGGTAGCACTTGAGCCTATATAGAAAAGGCACATGAAAAGAACGCTAGCTAACGCACCTTTAATCTTACTACCAGACAACTAGGCTCTTACCTTCTCCCCTAATCTCATATCCCAAATAACTACATGCTCACAAGCACCAACAGCCAAATATCTTCCACTAATACCATTCAAAGATACATGTGTACAGTTACAATCACCACTGGCTATAACGTTGAAAGTGCCGCTAGGTGCGTAGCGCAAATATTGTTTTGTGAGACCCATATTATTTTGATACACAAATAAATAACCAAAAATTCACACGACAAAACACATGCTTGTTTTGTTTTGGTAGGTGACGTTGACGTTTATTATTTCCACGTCTCTGGCCTTCTGCCAGAGTACAACTTGGCGGTTGGCTTGGCACCTCACTCTTCAGCCAATCTCATAATCCTAAATTGGCCAATCCTCAAAATGACAAAATCTTCAAAACTTGCACGATGGCAGCAGCAATAGAAAATTATTATAACTTTATAAGTGGACGCTATTTTTACCTTGCTTGCAAAAAACCTTAAAAATGGAATAATGGCTAATTATATTCATGTCCAAGTCGAAAAACGAATAGAGTTAAGAAAAAAAGATAAAACTATATTGTCTATTATCTCTGCACTAAGAAAAAATGGATAAGATAATAAGATAAACATCCTGCTTTAGGATGGCTAAAACTCGTACCATGAGCTCTCATGAAAAGGCCTCACGGTGACAGGATGAAAGAGCGAGATGGGGCTATACATTCACATATGTCTATTTCGTTTGATTGAAAAGAAAACATATTTGTTTCTTACGTTTACGCGAATTGTTGAACTCATTAAAACACAATTTTACGGATTACTTCGCGATTTATTTACATTTTATTTTAAACCTGACGTTTCGAACACTTTACAGCGGTCGTGGTCACAGGGAGGTGTTCGATACGTCAGGTTTAAAATAAAATGTAAATAAATCGCGAAGTAATCCGTAAAATTGTGTTTGAATGAGTGAAAAGAAAACAATATTATATTCAGATAGCGAAGGGACGTGGATTCGAGTCCCACCGGATGACACAGTCGATTAATTTTTGTGAGCGAAATTCATTTTGATTTCGTCAAAACTATAGCGGTTAAGATAACCATAGTTTAGCAGTAATATTGGTAGAACTTGGATGTTGGACAATTTTGTACCAATTACAAATTCTTAAAGTGACTAATGGTATGGAAGTCTTCGTGCGCGAGTCCGACTCGCACTTGGCCGGTTTTTACTAGGGCTATTGTACAAAGAAAAGTATAACTAAATTAGACGTGGCTGTGTATTCTTGATTTCTTTGCCGACCCAGAAGGAGGATGAAATAAAATAAAAATAGGAGGGAGAAAAACGTATATCTATCTCATGCGGAACGTATATTTGAGAGGGAAAAATTAAAAAGACTGACTGAATGTTCAACAATAAGCTATATTATTTTATGAAAATAGACATTATTACAGAATTTACCGGAGCTCTCACAGGTGAAACTCAAGATCTTTACACGTTTCTGTATCTCTCTGGAAAATATTTAGTTGTGTTATTATGTGTTTTTTTTAGTGCCATAAATGTTTTCTTATCCTGAAAAAATATACAACAATGTTTTAGATGCTTTGTTACTTTACCTACCTACTGATTACCTAGCAAAAACGAGGTAGGTAGGTGTTTTTTGTAAATTTTTTAGCCTTCCTCCAATAAAACCCTTTTTTGACATATTCAATGTAGGTAAGTAATTTTCAATAGTGCAACCAATACATTCTACTTGGAAAAAGTATACCCTTTGCTGGTTTTTCATGCGACTAAATAGTTCTTTAGCATTAGGAAGAAAGGGAAAAAGAATTTATAACTTGGTACATTAGGTAGATAAAACCCTACATTAAAGTCGTAAGAAGAATTGAATACATAACATCATTATGAAGTACCTAAATATGTGTAGGTAGGTAGGTTAGCTAAGACTAGATATTTGTGCTCATGCAGTTAATAAACTAGTAAAGTGGATAGATTGAAAGTTTTGTTGAAGACAAAGTTCTCGCATAAAGAACCTAGTAGTTACTGCCTTGGAAAATGAAAATTTACATTTCAGAACCCTAAGCTGCAGGTGTAGCCTATATGATGGTTTTATTGCAGTTTACGTTACCTGAGTTATAATTTTACCTGTAATTACACAATGAAGTCACTTTATCAAAAGGATTTTAAAATAGTCATTATGCTTCTACGGAGTAACCAAGAAATCGGACTTTATAAAATTAATGATTACATCTCGTAGATTTTTCTTCTATTCCGCATCCGAAAATCTCATATTAGTTAATTCGTTGGATTTTTAACATTACACATTTCGTAAATGGATACTATAATTAAATTATCAAACAAGATTATTGCTTAACAATTTTCAAAAAGCTACTCGATGAGTAACTTTTTTATGATAGCTTATCTGACATATAAGCCGGGCAAACTGACACTAGATTGTTATCAGATGGAGTGTCATGTACGAAAGTTCATACAAGAAAAAAGGTGACAGGATAAACAAACAAACTTCCTCGCTGCGGGCCTGCTAGTTTTTGGGGTCATGGTACGAAATAAGGGAACTACCATGGTTTAGCGATTGCATTGCTTCTGATGGTAAGGCTCCTGATAATTTATTAAAAATCAGACCAGGCTGTATGGACTGCGGTTCCCTGCCTGACCTTCTGTCAAAAGAATAAAGAAAGAAAAAAATATATTTGCTCTGTGCTGTCATGGTGGCACGGTCGCAGTTTTTTCGTGTAAAAATTGATTTTAACTGATTTAAATCCATTGAATGCGTTACAGAGAGAATCCAAAAGTCTCTTGTTGTTGTATAGACTTAAATAAATTGCGTTCTTCTGAAGTACGAGGCTTTCATCAGGTTATTATGTTACTCAACAAAACCAGGTTTATTGTTTTTCTAGTTGATCCAACGTGATGCCCCCTACCTGAGTGATATTTTTTATTTAATTTGAACTATGCAGTTAATGAATCGTGTCGTTTTTGCAGACTGGTGGGATTTACCAATCGATCCCGAAAGAGCAATATGGACGGCCACTCCACGTCGGATATAGTAATTCTGAGCGGCAATTCGCACCCGGAGCTAGCGGAATTGATTGCTAAGTGAGTCCCAAGTCACAATACACCTTGTTTGCCACTTAAATTTAAATACCCTATATGTGTATTTGCCATAGCAAGGTTAAATTATTTGACCTCAGTTTATGTGGACACAACCTTGTTGTGTATCATTTACCATTTTTTTTCGTATATGTGACATACTGAGATTTGATTGAACCATAATATTTACCAGATTGCAAAAGTTGCAGTAATTTTGATACTATATGGTTTACACTCATTTTATGAAAACAATAAATAATATTTATATTTTTTATAGCCGACTAGGTGTCCACATGGGAGGATGCTCGGTGTATCACAAAACCAACCGAGAGACTATGGTTGAAATAGCAGATTCCATCCGAGGAAAGAATATTTACATAGTTCAGACTGGTACAAAGTAAGTATCACAATACTATTTAAAGACTTTTCTAGTGTGGTACTAGCAGCAAAATTATAAGACTAGATTAAGCACATTATAATGTGCTTTCTCACTAAAAGTCTAACCAATTATCACACTCATCTGTTAGATCTGTTGACAGATGTTTTGTCAAAGTGGTGAGTGGAAGTCACTTGTAGTGTGCTGTAAACACTGAATCACGAGTGGCCCCCACTTGCTTCACATTGGCGGTGATGTATTATAAATAATGTAAACACTGTGTTGGTGGCCTATCTGTGGAGCCTTAAAGCTATTACATCATAGGATTTTTTTTGTTCTTCAGCATACAAAGAAGATATTGTTATACACTTACATAGTTGGGTTTCTTGGTAATCACTTGATTACAATCAGCCTATTACCATAATATTCCTAGAACTAGCTTGTTTCAAAACAACATCTGATTGGAATTTTTAAACATTATTATTTTCACTTCCAGGGATGTTAACAATAACATAATGGAACTGTTGATCATGGCTTATGCTTGCAAGACTTCATCGGCAAGGTCCATTGTGGGTGTTATTCCTTATCTCCCATACAGCAAGCAGTGCAAAATGAGGAAGCGTGGGTGCATTGTCACAAAACTGCTTGCAAAAATGATGTGCAAGTCTGGCCTAACTCATATTATCACTATGGACCTGCACCAGAAAGAGATACAGGGCTTTTATGAGTGTCCAGTGGATAATCTGAGAGCTTCTCCATTTTTGCTACAGTACATACAAGAAAGTGTAAGTTTTAGATTAATTTTTCATCTCTACATCAATTGTTATCAATTTACATGCTTGTTCTTTAGGGAGGGTGATTCACAGACAATTTAATGATGTTCTTATATTCAGTTACTATGTATGTAAGTAGTATGTATTTATTGGTTAATTAATCTGAGTAAGAATGAATCAAGTTTAATGATATTAAATCCATACTAATATGAAAGTGTGCAATGTGTTAGTTTGTCTGTTACCTTCTTCATGTTAAAACCGCTAAACTGAAAGTCCTGGGAAAGGACATCCGAGAAATCATAGTATAAGGGGAAAAAAGAGAAAGTGGAAGAGATAGATAACTATTTCAGACCATATCAGATCAAAGTACAAGTTAACACAGAAAGATATATAATGTATGCGGTCTTATCGCTATCGCTATAAGCGATCTCTTCCAGACAACCTTTAGGTACAGGATCATAGCAGGGCCGAAGTCGCGCGAAACGAACTTTGAAATTCAAATTAACATATCATCATAATCTTTTCATGGTATTATTTTCTCAGATTCCCGACTACCGTAATTCGGTGATCGTAGCCCGCAACCCGGGCTCGGCCAAGAAGGCGACGTCGTACGCAGAGCGCCTGCGACTCGCCATCGCGGTCATTCACGGCGAACAGAAGGAGGCTGAGAGCGACGAGGTGGACGGCCGGTATTCCCCGCCTTGTATACCAAGGTAACTATGAACAGTGATCATAAATTAAAGTCATAAAAGTTTTGGCGAAGGTAGGCCAGTAGAGGTGAGTAGGTAAGTAAGACTCCTTAGAAGGTTGAGTACTGAATGTATTTACATAGAAAATAACTTAAATTTATATAAAAACAATAACAATTGCGACCAATAGAAATATTTACATTTTGACCAATAGGAAAACCTTACGAACTAAACACTATCTATCTTTGTTACACCTCACTGTCCCTCCCTGGCTCCGGCGCCGGCCGACACGTGCCGAGCACAGTGGCTGTTACAAGTCTTGCGAGCGAATCGCGCGCGGAGCATATAATTATAACCCGCGGATCGGCGCTCGCTCATTTGCTGCGGCAGCCATCGAGCGGACAAGTCGCGCGCACGGCGTTGCCTGTTACGACGATCGAAGGACGGCGCTGCATACAAACAAACAAAAGCTCTGCTCAGGGCTGATATCTTGTTTCTGTTATACCATCCTGTTTCTATGATAGCCCTTTTGAGGGCTGATTCAATCCTGTTTCTGTGCTGAGGGATAGCCCTTTTCGGGGCTGTTTTCTTCAGTGTTTCTGTGAAGAGTGCTGGCTATGGTAGCCACAAAGTCATTAAGGGGGGCTCCCATTCAAACGTGTTTTTTTTTGCCTATACCGTCCAATGTTGTAAGTTAATGGTACGGAACCCTTAATGCGCGAAGCCGACTCGCACTTGGCCGGTTTTTTACTTTACATACCGAATTGAGCTTAACTTTGTTGTTACAGTGTGGACAGGTCGCGTACGATGGACGTGTCCGTGGGCGTGCCAGTGCACCCCGCCAAGGAGAAGCCGCCCATCAACGTCGTCGGCGACGTAGGCGGGAGGATAGCCATCATGGTGGTAAGTTATACATTAAATACATTAACAAATATTGGACACATTTATCTGTGGGCTTAGTGCGAGTTTTTTTTCACGTGCTCTTACACCGGAATCCTGGACTCGAACTGTCCAAATACCAAAGAAGCCACACCCACAAAACATTAACGATTACCGGCGAATCTCTATATGTTGCACTGGATACAGAATATGAATTGCCCATTGCTCATTCATGTATGATGCCCGTATGCAACTCGTATATAACCCGTATGAGGCCTGTATGCAACAACTACCAAAACCAATGGAATCCGTTTTGCATGCATATCAGGGTTGTGTGGATGTCTTCGAGTGCTATCAAGTTTTTGACGGTGTTGGTCAGTGACGGAACGGAACTGTTTTCTATTAAAAAGTATGACACCCTTACCATTGATGCCTGCACGCAGGCTGAATACACGGACTCATTTTTATTTTAAGATCTGCATATGTTGTATTCTTGCAAATAAACACTTTCATTTTAAAGACTTTCATTTCATTGAACCGTAAACCAAAAAGATTTTTTTTGCTGGACACGGGTCTAGCGCATATGGGCTACTTTTTGTCGCGATAAACACGCGCGGATTTTCTATTTTTTCCTATTTTCGAACTTTCATCCCCTATTTAAGCCTCTTAAAAACATTAAGGAAAAGGAAATCCTATGTGCTATTCCTGAATGTTTTTAAATGTCGCAATCTTCGCGAGCGCAGGTATATTAATTATTATTACATAATTATTACAAATGACAAACAAAACTTTCGTAGGACGACATGATAGACGACGTGCAGTCGTTCGTCGCCGCCGCCGAAGTCCTGAAGGAGTGCGGCGCCTACAAGATATACGTGCTGGCCACCCACGGCCTACTGTCGTCTGACGCGCCCCGCCTCATAGAGGACTCGCCCATCGACGAGGTAGTCGTCACCAACACTGTACCGCACGAACTTCAGAAGATGCAGTGCAACAAGATCAAAACCATCGACATATCAGTGCTACTCAGCGAGGCCATCAGACGCATCCACAACAAAGAATCCATGTCGTACCTCTTCAAAAACGTCACTCTCGAAGATTAAATATGTATTTGTAAGTATTATTATAAGTATTATATCCTTATTAGGTTTTATAACCGTAACTGACACTATTTCCCCCTACTAAACCTAGTACGGTTTATATCTCCGAGTAAGGATAGTTTTATGATTCCCTTATTGCATTATTCCTTGTGTTAGTAAGCTGATTTTTATGTTTGTGTATAATAAGTGGTAGTGGCTATCCATAAAGTTATTATTTTGTATGATTAGTGGGCGAAAAGTGCCCGCCCCAGTTATATAAACTATTGATTGATGATGCTTCAGTAAAGACAATCAATGGGCTCAATTCCAATGCGCCCTGTCTAAGATTAAATTTAGGTTCAGTCTCTCTTTCTCTACCAAAAAAACGAAAAGAGACAGACTACAATAGTTTAGAGACGTCAAATTAAGTGATGCGGTTTCTAACGTATTTGTACAAGTTTTTGCGTGTTTTCGTCTAACTTTAGTCGTCATCGAATGACATCCCTACTAAATTGACTATGGGTTCTCTAATTTCCTTAGCAACGGACAGCTGTTTAGTCTGACGTTTCTAAATTAGTCTGTATTTTTTTGTTTGTTTGGCAGAGAAAGAGAGAAACTGATCCTAAATTTAATCTTAGACAGGGCGCATTGGAATTGAGCCCAATGTCGTTGAACGTCGTAGTCTTGCCAACGCCTGCGCAGCGTCGACGCAGCAACGTTTTGTTTTAGCGAAGCAAGGTTTTTTTTTCTGAACAAACCACAACAATATACAGTGGTAAGTAGTTTACTTATACTGCGTAATGATAATAACGGGCACTGGTAAGACTACGACGGCGCTCAAAAGATGCTGTGGGGCATCCTTAACCGTATAAAAATAACATATTTTTTTATACATATGTATGTTCTTTTTGTTATTATTACCGATTAGTGAATCGAGTTTAGCCTAAAGCATTTTTAAATAGCTTTTCTCTATACTTTAAGTATCACTAAGTGCATTTTAATCATTTGCACTTATTGTCACAGATTTCGATTATCATTATTTCTAAATAGGTAGGTCTTTTATTCAGTTGGTATAAAATGAAATGGTTATCATTGTAATATTTCCAATTATCCAGGCGTAATATCTCTAAAGGCTAGGCACCCAGTACATGGGGATCGGTAGGTATGCTCTCTATGGGGATCAAATATTTCACGACTCTTGGATGTTGTAGTTATAATTTTGTTTACATTACAAAAAAAATATTTTGAAAATGAGAGCATGAAGGTTTTTTGACCAATATATTGTTAGTTATACATAAAAAAATCGAATTTGTGACAAAAAGTACAATTACCGCAAGTTATTAAGTGTACACATAATCATTTTTCCAAAATTTAATAAAATTTTGTACCTGTTAGGGCAATTGAGTTGTTTGTAAAGAGAATCTGTATTTTAATAATGTTTATCGATAAATTGTCCAAAGCTTTGTGAATAACGAATATGTACTGTATATATCATAAACTTGAGTATTTACATGAAGTAATTTGTATAGTGTATTAGTAGTTATAAAATGCTAAAAATAAATCTTTGTGGCATTAATAAGTCTTTATTCAATCAACTACCTAGGTACTTTACTAATATAAAAAGAAGTGAAGTTTTGTTTGTTGACCTCTGGCTGGGCTGGTGGAACTACTGAACCGATTTTGAATATTATTTAATCAGTAGAAGAATGGTATTTGTTGCAAGAAAACATAGATGTTTTCTTTTAGATAAAAAAATATTGTATATTGTATTCATATACAGATGTTATTAGAATCTTAATGGAAGTCGGCAATAATTCCTCTGGCCATGATGTTAGCCTACTGACTTTTTGGTTTTTTTATTTCTTGTTGGTTCGATTAATCAGACTACAAGACATTGTAGAATTTGTAGGTAATTCCTCTTTGTCCTGCCGATCGAACCACTTGATTCCTGTAACTTAGCCGCGTAGGGAATACTTTATATTGACTGCTTCGTTAGTCGACGACGAGACTCGATGAGCATTTCTATGAATGGAGGTGACTACTCAAAGAGTAAGGTAATACTTATATAGGGCATTCAAAATCCTGAAAAGATCCAGTTTTCGCAAATGTTCGTCCGTGTGATCGAGGTCGAACAGGATCGATTAGTATAGATTTCTATCGCGATAATCGATTGAGTTGGCTTGGTGGCAAACAGTAGGTTGGTATAATACTTACTTCTTAGTATATGGCCTGTTAATTTCCGAACGAAATGTTTTGACATTAGCTGTCAGCTTCACGAATTACTATTACACTCTAAGGAATCACTTCTTCTTCTTCTTCTTTCTTATGGCGAGCGAACTTAAGCTTCACCCAGTTTTGGGCTCACTGTTCCGCCAATATCACGTGTGCAGCATTAACACGGTATGAGTTTAAACAACAAAAATAGGAAAAATAATAGAACCAAATTATTCCACCTAGAACAAAACAAAGAGACAAACACAGTTTAAAAGACAACACAACACAGAGTTATTTTACAAATATTTACATGCGAAGGAGGAGGGAGAGGGGTGGGAAGGAAAGAGGTGGCAAACAAAAATGAAGAGTTAATCCATTTTTGTTTGTCACAAAACGAACTAGCATCACAAGTTAATATTTTTTAAGTTAATAAATTTAGATAAAGATTTTAGAAGCGGGGGTTTTAGCGAGGTTAAAATACATTTAATGTTAATTGGGAGGGGGAAGCTTTTGGGGAGGAAGTCAAAAAGGGAAGCGCCAATATTTGGGCAGTTAAATAATAAATGGTTTGCAGTGCCTTCGTCGAGACCACACTCGCAGACGGAGCTGTCCCTGATACGCAGCTTCGCCAAGTGAACCGGTGTGCACGCGTGACCTATCCTGAGCCGACATAAAAGGGACACTATTCTTTTGGGTAGATATGTGTGATTAAAAAACCATGGCCGGGGGGGGGATCGTTTGCTGAATACCTGCATAATAACGACCAGCAGCTCTTTTGGAATTATCCCAATGTGTGTTCCAGGAAGTATACAGGTGGATTCGGGAGAGGGATGAGGCGTCGTGGGAATATAATTTAAAGTGATCCAGAGAACCAGTTGAGACTGCAGCTTTAGCCCATGAGTCAGCTGTTTCATTACCGGGAATTCCCCTGTGACCGGGGATCCAGGTGAGAACTATGTTAATGTAATTTTTTTGGCATTCCAGAAGGGCTTCTCTTATCATAAGTATTGTAGGGAACTTGGTTTTGGATTTGAATGGGTTGGTCAGAATAGCTTGGAGGCAGCTTAACGAATCGGTGAAAATTATGCAGTTACTTAGGGAATGGGACCTTGCAAATTGAATTGCTTCTAATAAAGCAACCGATTCGCCTGTAAAAACGGATGTGACTGGAGGGCATTTATGAGCTAAACCAATTTTGTACGCAGGTATCCAGACTGCGGCACCAACGCAACCATCGTCAGAAAGTTTCGAGGCGTCTGTGTATATTGGGAACCAGTTTTGCCAGTGTTCGGACAGGATACTGCGAAATTCTTGAGGGGCAGAGATAGAGTCTTTAGAGATGCCAAAATTAAGGATGATAGAGGGCTGATAGATTAAAGATTCGAAGCTGTTAGAGAAGAGAGGGTTGATAGGGATTTTTTCAATAGGAGTTGGAAGGCGGTTGAATTTTTGATGGCTCAGAAGGATACATGGGATTTTATGGGAAGGATCTGAATTACTTAATGAGCAGAGAAGGTCAAGTTTTTCTAAAAGGGGGTGGTTCAACTTTTGAGCAGCTTTAGTGTAGAATTTATCGCAGAGATATTGCCTGCGGAGGTAGAGAGGGGGGTCCACACATTCGATTTGGAGGGCGTTAATCGGGGAGGACTTCATGGCCCCTAATATAATTCGCAAGCATTTGGATTGGGTCTTTGTTAATTTATTGAGAGCAGATTTATTACAGGGATCTAAAAGGAAGGAAGCGTAATCAAAATAACTACGAATGATAGCATTATACAGGAGCTTTTGGGAATAGGGATGAGCGCCCCATCGGACGCCAGAAAGGGCTCGAAGGACGTTGATCCCCCTCTCTGCCTTTTCTACAATATAGTTGAAGTGGGCAGTACCCGATAGTCTTGAGTCCAATATAAGTCCTAAAAATTTGACTTTGGTATTACTAGCAATGGGATCTCCGTCATACACTATATTTATTTCAGGGACTATACGTTTTCGGGTGAAAGTCACACAGCTGCACTTTGGCACAGATATCGAGAGTCCGTGATTTATAAGCCAGTCTCCTAGGTAATTTAGTGCAGAGTTCAGAAGGAAAGTAGCTTCAGGGATTGACTTAGAGGATACATACAAGGCAATATCATCAGCGTATTGTAGGATATTACAGAATGACGAAACTGATTGGTCGAGGGCGTGGGTGTATACACTGTAAAGCAGAGGAGAGATCACAGATCCTTGAGGCAGACCTTTCCAGATTAGCCGAGGAGGAAGAAGAGTATCATGATGTCTAACCAAGATTGACCTAGACATCAGTGAGTTGCAGATAAGACGTACCAACTTCTCCGAGATATTCAGATTTAGCAATTTTTGCCTGAGCACTGGGAGTAGGACGTTATCGTATGCCGAAGCTATATCTAAAAATACACCTACAAGGTATTCCTGCTTTTTGAAGGCCAACCTAATATCCGTTGTCAAAATGCTCAAACTGTCCAGCGTACTACAACCTTTACGAAACCCGAATTGCGTCTTTGCCAAGATACCATGAGATTCTACAAACCATTCAAGCCGGTTCCTAATCATGTGCTCCATGACTTTGAGAAGGACAGAGGATAGTGCTATAGGCCGATAGGAATTATGGTCAAGAGGATCTTTTCCTGGTTTGGGGGATCGGGATTATAATTTGTCGTTTTCAGTCATCCGGGATTATGCCAAAATCGAAAAAGGAGTTTACCAAATTTAAAAAGTATAATTTAGCTTTGTCGGGTGCTTGTACTAAAAAGGAGTAAGGAATACCATCTATACCAGGAGATGAGTCAGCTAGGCCTTTTAAGACTGATTGAAGTTCTTGAAATGCAAATGGGGAGTCTAGATTGTTAAGCGAAGAGGGAATATAACTGCTAGGTGAAGGCAAAGAATCCAAAGTTGGGGCGGAAGGGGGAGCCAATTTGTCAGCAAAAGAGTTTAACCAGATAGAAGGATCATTGGATGTTGTGTTAGGAGAGAAAAGGTAGTGGCGAAATCTCCTGATCTGTTTCCAGACTAAGGAGGAAGGTGTACGAGGTGAAATGTTTTCACAGAACTTCATCCAACCTAATCTCTTTTTTTTGGATATTAGTTTCCTTGCCTGGGCGGCAGTTCGCTTGTAGGTCACATAGTTCTCCAAGGTCATCGAGCGGTTGTATCTCTTTTCAGCGTCCCTACGTTTCTGAACAACAGCAGTACAATCAGAATCCCACCAAGGAGGGGAGATTTTGCGCAAAGGTTTTTTTTTCGGGAATTTAGATTCGGCAGCTAATTGCAATGTATTAACGAAATCTAAATACGCAGAAAGGGCATTAGTAGAGTCTGCGGTAGGTAGAGTATTTAATTTATCCCGAACAAACAGTGCATACGAATGCCAGTCAGCGTTATTTAATTTGTATTTTAAAAGTGGAGGGATTTGACTATTGATGGATGGATTATTTAAAAGGGTAATAAGAATAGGAAAGTGGATGCTGCCAAATGAACTATCAAGGACAGTCCACGTGACAAGGGGAGTTAGGTTAGGGGAGCTAATAGAGATGTCAACAGCGGACGCAGGGTTTTGATTGGGAGGGTATCTCTTTGTTGGGCTGCCATTGTTCAGAATGCATAGGTTAAGTTCATCCAAGAGATCCAAGAGTAGCAACCCGGGAGAATCATTGAGGTGACAACCCCATGATAGGTGGTGAGCGTTAAGGTCACCCATAATCAGAATTGGAGGAGGAAGGGACAGAATGGTTGTGTGCAGTTCGTTAAGGGAAGAAGAGTTGGGATACGGGATATAAACAGAAAGGAAGGAAATGCCAAAAATGCGTACAGCCACAACATTAATGTTTCGGCTGTGGGGAGGGAGGGGTATTTGGGAAAAAGCTAGAGAACGCTTTATGAGTAAAGCGCACCCTGCATAACCATCGTCCCTGTCATCCCGGAGACACGAGTACCCCGTCACACGAAAGTGCGAATCAGGCACCAACCATGTCTCCGAGATGGCAAAGACGGATGGTGAGTATTTATTTATAAAGTAAAATATTTCGTGCTTTTTCGGTCTAAGGCTTTGGCAGTTCCACTGAACTACCGTTTGGGACATGAATGCTACTAGGGAAAGGAAACTGAGGGAGTTGGGAGAGTCTTTGAGCAACGATGGACGGTAGGTGAACTTCTTGTCCGGAGACAATGCGAATTATTAATGAGAAAAGTAGTTCCACAAGTTTTTCGCTAGTCTCAGAAGACGGATAAGAGGACGTGTTAGGATTTAGAGCGCAACCATTAGGGAGAGAGGAAGCACATTCGCCTATTATGGCCTGGTGTGCTTGCCGGACATAGCTCTTTCCCTGAGGGGCACGAGGGTGGGAGGAGGGTCGGGATAAGACTGCTTTCCTATATGAGTTTGAGGATGAAGGAGTGACTGGGGTAGGGTAAGAAGACTGGGTAGGAAGTAGGGAAGCAGGAGAACGAGTCATGTCCGCGTACGACCTGCGGACTGGTGGATATAAAGATGATGCCTGGTCATATGGGACATTGTCCTGTGACATTGTTAGTTTTATTAACTTTTGGCGCGAATGTTCAGGACATGATCTATTAATAGCAAAGTAAGAGCCCGTGCATAGGAGACAAGTGGACTTGTCTTCCTGGACATTACATTCCTCGGCAGAATGAGGTTGGGCACAACGGAAACACCTAGGTTTTGACCTACATTGGGCCTTTACGTGTCCAAAGTGGCAGCAATTCATACACTAAATTGTTGGGAGTTGGTAAGTCTCAACTGGGATTGATTTGTGGAAGCAGTATATTCTCTCGGGCAAGACTTGGCCTTTAAAGGTAACTACAACTGATTGGGTTGGGATCCAGGAAGTATGGTTGTCGGTCACTTGTTTTCTGTTTAAACGTCTAGCCTTAAGGAGAATGCCACAACCTTCAGGAACTGTTAATGACTCCGCTAATTCCTCCATCGACCAATCCGTGGGTGTACCTCTGATAAGCCCCATTCGGGTAATGTTGTAGGTTGGGATTGATGCAACATACTTGTAAAGAGCTAATATGTCATTGTTTATGAAAGAGTTAGCTGCAGAAGCTGATGTAAACTCCACAGAAACTCTGTTACGACCTATTTTTTTAACCCCATCTACAACGACGTTCTTGATTTTGTTTGTAACCAAAAATTTTCCAAACCTAAATGGTTGGATGAATGTTGGACTTGATGAATCTGCTTCCATATGGGAAACATGTACAATAAATGGGCCCTTGTCTTGGTCACTGTACGATTTTGGAGCGATTACAAGGGACGGGTGAACGTAAATGGGTTGACCACTAGGAGAAGGTAAGGATGCCGGGGAATCTACATTGGTTCTCTTAGCAGGCTCTGTAGCCTCATCTGCATTGTCAAAGCGGCGTTTGGTTGCAGCTTGGGTGAACAATGGTGGCGAAGACATGTCCATCGGCGAGGAGGCGGAGGAGGGTCAGGGGGGTCAGAAGGTAAATTGTTCATTATGAAAAACTTACCTGAGTGTAATTAGTTCACTAAAACCACAACCATTTGTTTTGTTAATGGAGGTGATAAAGGCTTTAAATAGAGAAAAGCAAAAGATTTACCCACATATTCTAATAACACGTGAGCCTGCTTTCACTCGCAAAACGGAAGCCTCTAAGGAATCAGCCCGAAGCCGTAAACCACATTAAAATTGCTAGTCTGACAGCTGTCAGGTCCGGCCTATGTCATCTGTCATGTCATCACAGCTGTTTGATTATAGGATGTTTGCTGTGAATCCAGTTTGATTTTTTCGAAGGTTTTAGGTTAGTTGAGTGAGAAGACCGCTCTTGTAGTGAGTATTGCACAAATATCTTACTAAAACTAAAATAAAACTGAATTACATAACCGTTGTTTATTACAAAGATACATCTCTCTAACTCTTGATGTAATATGCAGCGCTTAAAAAGATAGAATCGTCAGTTACTTTGTTGTCGTCCAGTTTAAGAGTTGTAATATCTTACCAAGTGTTGTTGAAAATGAAAATACTAAAGCACCTACGGTCTGCTCCTCAATGTTCTTGGATATGGTCCTGTAAGCGGTTTCATAGCAGCAAGAATATTCTGAAATTAAGTGAGCGTGGCATGTATCAAGACATGTTTCCCGGCAGTGCTGCGTAAGTACTGTTATTATACTTATAAAGCTATAGTTATTTTTGTTCGCTGATATATTTTGTACCTACTAACTTAACACTTTCCCACAGGAATGAAATCCGTAGCTTAGTCTGTAAGTCTCCGCAATGTGTTTATGCAGGTTTTGACCCAACAGCAAGCAGCCTGCATGTTGGTAACTTGCTAGTTATAATAAATCTATTGCACTGGCAACGTGGGGGCCACAATGTTATTGCCTTGGTATGTATGTCTACTTTTTTACTTTAGATACTGCAATTTAGTTTACTTATGTTACAGTAAAGTAGGAACCTAACTTATGCAACACCAAAACTAATAACACTACAATTTCAGTTGGGTGGGGCTACTGGACATATAGGTGATCCCAGTGGTAAAACTTCAGATAGGGTTGCATTACAAAGTGACATCATTCAGCAAAATATTAGTGGAATCAAAAACAATCTTGAAACAGTATTTGAAAACCACAAAAAGTATATTTGGTCAGAAGAAGAATCCAAACTTCAGCGAATTAGGTAACTAACTATTAAATATTACAATCAAATGTGCATCACCTGTGAATATTTTTAATGCAGGTATGTAATTACAATTTCAGGATAGTCAACAACGAGAGTTGGTACAGAAATATAGATTCAATACAGTTTGTTAGTGAAATTGGTAGAAACTTCAGAATGGGGACTATGCTTCTCAAACAAAGTGTCCAAACCAGAATAAACTCTGAAGTTGGAATGAGCTTTACAGAGTTTGCATATCAAGTTTTCCAATCTTATGATTGGTTGCATTTACTGAAGGAATATGACTGCAGATTCCAAGTACTTAACTCAATTTTATTTTAACTTAAGGTTCAATTGCAAAATAGGATTTGAAGACTAAATTGAAATTATTTCCAGATTGGTGGTAGTGACCAAATGGGAAATATTAGTGCAGGCCATGAGCTCATCAGCAGAACAGCTAAAAAAGATGTGTATGGTAAGTCATAATGATAATTTACATTCCTGCCCTTTTATTTACTGTATGCATGGAATTGATATCTGTCTTGTTTGGAGTGAAATACTAATGAAAGATTGACACTATTTTAGGTGTTTGCATCTATTTTTATTGCGATTGTGATGAGTGATAAAATTTTTTGGTTTTCCAGGACTTACATTACCGCTTGTGACAACTGAAGAGGGGGATAAGTTTGGGAAATCTGCAGGTAATGCTATTTGGTTGGACCCAAAGAAGACAAGTCCATTCAGTCTGTATCAATTCTTCATCAGAACCAAAGATTCAGAAGTAGAAAAGCTATTGAAGTTGTTTTCATTCTATACTCTTGGAGAGATAAAGGATATTATGTTCAAACATCAACAGCATCCAGAAGAGAGATATCCTCAGACTTGCTTGGCCGATCAGCTGACTACTTTAGTGCATGGAAGTAAGAAATTTTATTGTCATTAAATATAGTTTTGCTTGTATTTTAAACACTCATGGATGCAACGAAACTCAAAAAACACTTAAACAACATTATTTATTTACAGAGGAGGGTTTAGAGCAAGCCTTGCGCGCAACGGACGCGTTGTACAGCAAAGACGTAAAATCTCTAATAACTCTGAGTTCTAATGATTTAGAACAAGTATTTAGTGGAGCTCCTGTAGTAAACCTTCTGTTATCACCAGGAATCACTGTATTAGAACTTGGGATGAAAGCAAATTGCTTCTCCAGAGAAAGTAAGTAAAAACTATACATAAAATAAAACTAAAAATTCGAATTGTTTCTTTATATTTGATTTTAAAAAATCTATACATGTAATGTTACCTATGGACTTGAAATCTGCTGAATTCATGATTAATGGACTATGGGAATATGAGTCATTTTGTTTTATCTAGTCCACACAGACAAAGTAATAGCCATTTCCTACTCCATTTTATCATATTCATGCATAAGCAATCACAATATAATTTTCAATTCCAGGTGATGCAATGAGAATAATCCAAGCAGGTGGTTTCTACATCAACCACCAAAAAATAAAGAAAATTGACGAAGTTATAACTCAATCGGCGCACATACTGCCCAACATGACGTCTTTGCTAAGAGTTGGCAAACGAAATTATTACATTGTTCGGTGGCAGACTTAAAATTTGGCTATTAAAGTAAGGTTACATCATCTATGTGTGCAGTGTGTGTTCTATAAATTGCCCCCATGTAGATTAGAGTGTTTCACTTGTGAAAACTAAAGAAAAGTCTCGA
Source organism: Pyrausta nigrata (assembly GCA_949316185.1). Classification (NCBI taxonomy): domain Eukaryota; kingdom Metazoa; phylum Arthropoda; class Insecta; order Lepidoptera; family Crambidae; genus Pyrausta; species Pyrausta nigrata. The sequence goes on from OX438943.1 coordinate 6,931,313, forward strand.
ATCTGTGGGTATAGTTGTTATTAATTACAACAGAAGCTGTATACTTGCAGTATAATAATAATAAAATGCATATCACATAAAACATCATAAATACTACATAACATACTTAAGCCTAAAATAATTATGTTAACTTAAACAGCGTGTGATACTACTGCTGTTGAGTCATATTAAATATAAAAATATGGCTATCGTCATACAACATGTTACGTTTGTGCGCTGGGCGCGCCCAGCGAGGCCGTGATCATATCCTCTAATATCACATGAATAATTGCAACATTAATTTATTATATGTATATTGTACAACTTCTTCGTACGAAGCGCTACTTAGAAAATGCAATACAGCTAAATTGACAGTACTGATACCGATATGTCTTTTAGAATTCAGTTGAATGATCGATCACTTCACGTTTTTTAAATAAAATAGTAAACATTAGCAATAGCGATATCTTTTCGTTCGTGAAACAGACGACTTATCACACAAAATATGTTAATATTATGTAACAAACATTTACAAAAATAAAATCAATTATAAATCATACCGTCCATGCAAAGAGAAATACTAGCGTTCAAGTTTAGGGCCGCACGTGAACTCGCAGCCGAGCGAGGCGTCTTTCGTAAATATAAAGTCAGTCTCTTTCTCAATACTAAGCGCCGGTTCACGGTAAACATGCGGGCTCAACTACGCACAGGTAAACGACAGACTAGTCGGAAACGAAAGGACTAGCCGTAAATCTTGTACTTTACATCGCGCATGTGCGAACGTTTTCCGTGGCCTGGTCGCGGTGGAGACGTCAGTCGGCCGGGACAAAATCTGCCGCCTTACAAACAATAACAATTATACCACTGTTCAATACATGCAATAAATATAAAATAAATTTTCCCCCCTTTTCACCACCTTAAAAGTTGAATTTTCAAATATCCTGAATAACATCATTCTTAATTTCTAACCAAATATCAAAATGCATACCTTGATTTAGCTTCAAAACTGATGAAGTTTTATACAAACATACCCTTTTTTACCGCTTTAGGGGATGAATTTCCAAAAAATCCTTTCTTAGTTCACCCCTAGACTTTATATGGAACCTATGTACCAAATTTAAAGTCTCTAGACCCAGTGCAGCGGTTTGAGCTGTGCGTTGACATGACAATCAGTCTGTTATTAAGTCAGTTTTCATTTTTTTATATTTAGATGGCGACAAACATTTTAAATCAACAGTCTCATATTTATCCAAGTGTTAAACGGTAGTATAATTATTTTTAGTAAGGCAGTTTAAGATTAAATTACGCAGTACACCGACTGCAATAACTCAGTCCAACCATGGCGCTGCCATCCCAAAATTCTTTGGGGCCGGCGATGATGCGGTCGTGTTTCGTTTGAAAGTCGCGGGCGGATTAGTTGTATGATATGGAGCTCTATTTTTGAATTCACTCTTACGAAGTTCTGTTGGCGAATGCAACATATTTTTACATTAATTTTGACGTTTGTTCTATGGCTCGCCTTCTGTGACGAGGTAGGGGCACTCGTTGCGGTCGAGTGGAGTCGATCGAGTGATTCAAATTGGTGTTTGAGGCTTCGCGCACATAGGCCACCGACCACCTCCACCGGTGGCTGTCGCGCGCCACTCCCTTTTGTCCCGCGCAAGCGAAGGTAGTCAAAGAAGGTGGTCGCTACAATGAGGGATTTTCCTAGTGTCAAAAATCAGTACTTAAAAATCCGCTAGATGTCGTTGACCAATCTAGGTCAGGTAGATTTTTATTTAATAAAAAACTGGTTAGCGTTTAATATGTTATAATGTTTATGTTAAGCATGTTTTTTATTTGGGTAAAAACTAAGAGGTCGTTTTTAACAACCCTAAAAGTTGAATTTTAGTGATCGTCAAGACGTTTTTCTATATTTATTTTTTACTGCTTTTTAAAACTCGCTTATTATTAAAGTAAGTACTTCCACTACATGTCTGTACACATAATATTACAATAATTTTATGCTCAATGATTTCGATGCAATATACTATATAACTTAGATGAATAGCGCCATCTATCAGCATAAAATACAACTAAAATTTTGAGCTGTCAGAAAATCCCTCATTGACACTCATTTGCTAGACCCTTTATCAGGTATTTTGTCAAAATGGCGAGTGGCCGCCACCGGTGACGTTTCGCGAACACGAGTCGTGAGTGTTGTGTGGCGTGGAGTGGAGTGGTCGTTTCACGTTTGCGGAGACGTATTAAAAATAACGTAAACAGCTCGTCGCTCGCCACCGGTGGCCGTGGTCGGTGGCCCGTGCGCGCAAAGCTCTAGACGAACGAAATTCACTAGAAATCTGCACGCGAGTGATTCAAAAATAGAGCTCACGATCGTGTTTTGTTTTCAGTCGGCAGGTTGTGATGTCGGTGTCGTTGCGAGTAGCGCAGTGTTGTTTGTGACTATAGGTCTGTGCTCTCGTGTTGCGCGGTGGCGGGGGCGGGGGCGGGGGTGGGTGCTACGGGGACGGGTGGCGGCGGCGCGGGCACCATGGGTCGCGGCGGGCGGCTCGTCTGCGGCCGGGGGGAGGTCGGCGTCTCTGTGATGCTGGAAATATGAATTAAGCTTGAGACTTTTATTGTCCTTAAATAAGCTTGCATTATTTTTGGCTAGACTAGTAAAGTTATGAGCTGAATATGATAATTCCCTGATAATAACTGTCGCCTGGCGCCTAGTCTCTTGAGTTCGTCGAGCTCGGCGTCTTTGCCGCCCGAGCTGTGCGACGCTCACTCACGGGTCAGGGTTGCCACCCGCCTGGTTAACGACTACAATCTGCGGCTAGCGTTGGGTTTACTTCCCGGAATATTTTCAACCGTTGGGCTTATTCCCAAATTCGGGGAAAATATGCGGAATATTTCCAATTCGTCGGGAAAATAGGGAAAATAGGGTTTTACGCCTGTAGCACACCTCCACATAAAACCATAACAGCGGGACCACGCTAGTTTTGCCTGTTTGTCAGTTTTAGTACACCAAACGTAAATGGCATGTTCTAATGCTTAGGTTTATCTGAGTTTCTCTTTCTTTGAGATTCGACGATCCTGTAGTATACTTCCTGCTACTGTGTCCACGATGTCGCGAATTGGTGCAGAAATGTAGACGTTTGAGAAGGATTGTAGAAATTTCGACATAAACAAACAGGGTCATAGTAAAATCTCTACATTAGAAACGCCAGTTTGGCTTCTGTTAAGTTTGAATATTTGAGACAAGTGATAATAAAGTTAAATCTTCGTTATTTAAAACAAGAAATTCAGAAAATAAGACGTGTAGGTTTGTTTTCTTCGAGGTGTCTAGGTGAACCTACTTAAAGTCCCGAGTGTGGTAAGTGAGCTATCAACGGGAAAGTGAAAGAAAGGCGCTTCTTTTTTTACATTTTTTTGCTTGTAAACTAGAAAACTGCTTATTCTATTTTAAGACACATGCATTATTTTTTTTATATAGGTCCAAAAGTGAACAAGATATTACAAAGTATCTGATTTGATAACAAGTTTAATATCTTAATTTCATATGCGGCAAAATCGCGCAATACTAATTTAATATTTAAAACAAATAAAGGCGATTTTATGTAATTAAAGAGAATGTAAGTTTTTTTAGTGTTTGTATGAATAACAAAGTTATATTTGCGGATGTTAAAATGTGCTATATCTAAAAACTATACTGAATTTACCACTATAGTTTTTTTTTTTACATTTTTAAGTAAGATATTTTACCACTTTGGAAGTGTTTTCTTCATCAAACAATTAGTATTTCGCGATTTTTCCGCAGTCGGAATAAGGTTTTTGAACTTGTTATCAAATCAAATACTTTGTAATATCTTGTTCACTTTTGGACCTATAGAAAAAAATCTAAATGAATGTGTCTTATAATAAGTCACCTCGAAGAAAACAAACCTATTCTTCATTCACCGGGCCAAGTCCAACAATGTAAACAAACATGGCGGCTCGAATACCATACACAATCTTTAGTGCTGAGAAAAGTAGAGGAATTTAGTCACTTGAACAACATACAATCGAATGCAATAAATGAAAAAAGACAAGTGAAATGGTTTAATTTTACTTGACCAAAACGATTTAGAAAAAAGGGGTTACGAACTGAAAGATATTTACTATCGGTCTGACCTGAAAATGGAACGTAGGAAACTTAGTAGTGAATTTAAAGATACTTTTGTCTTGAAGACGATTTTAAGGTTAAATGTCCGTAAATATAATATCTTACGTTTAGACACAAGATTTACAACCACACAAAGAAAAAAGATAACGGTCACACACATGAAAAAGTTAAATGAATAAACACCAAAAATAGTCAATAGGATGACATTTAACATGAAAACCTTTGCACACGCAGTAGGTACACACACATGGGCGATTGTTCGAAATAAAAAATAATCGAATGAATCGATAATCGACCATTCAAACTATCGAATGTCGATTTAGTAATTCGAAAAAATAATAATCGACAGTCGAATGATAATCTATACTGGGCCCTTTGATGCATTTGATCGAATTGCCGCGACTATGCGCACAGGACAGGCAGTGACCGAATGATTAATCGTCTCAACTAATTAGACGCTAAAAGTGATATTTTAGTCATTTTGGTGAGATTTTTCGAAGTCAGAATACTTTACTTAAACATTATATATACCTCTTTTTTAAGTCGGTTAAATCTGATTAGTAATATTGAAATAACTAATTCATACTTAGAAAGCTTTATTTTAGGCAGAGTTTTAAAATAATAAATCCAATTTTAATTATATTTTTATATTAAAAAAAAACAACAATGTACTTTTTATACAATATATCATTTCATGAACAGTGACCTTTCAAATAAACGCTTCAGTAAAACAACATAATTTTGATATCATTCCTTTTAGGGTAAACATTACTAAGCATGCGAGTTTCGAATGACCTATTGAATCGATCAATTGAACAAAATTGGTTTCCCAACACTACATTAAAAAATATAAAGTTTGCCGTCCTCTTCTTGTCTTTGTCAAAATTATGATATTTTTCGTATGATTTACGTTTTTGAGTGTAATTATGTGTGTTTGTATGCAATAAGCGTATTTATATTGTTACGGCGTAATTGGTGAAGGCGTTTGTGAGTTCTGTGAAGAAATTCACTTGTGTATGTGCCGAGAATCTTCAGATAATAGGATTAATAGGTTAGTCAATGGTTTGTTTACATTGTTGGACTTTGCCCGGTGAATGAAGTATACACGTTTTATTTTCTGAATTTTTGTTTTTGATAACGAAGATTTAACTTTATTATCACTTGTCTCAAATATTCAAACTTAACAGAAGCCAAACTGCCGTTTCTAATGTAGAGATTTTACTATGACCCTGTTTGTTTATGTCGAGATTTTTCCAATTCTTCTCAAACGTCTACATTTCTGTACCCATTTGCGACATCTTGGGCACAGTAATAGGAATTATACTACAGGATCGTCGAATCTTAAGGAAAGTGAGACTCAGATAAATTTGCAAATGCAGTTTACGTTTGGTGTAATAAAACAGACAAACAGGCAAAACTAGCGTGGTCCCGCTGTTATGGTTTTATGTGAGGGTGTGCAACAGGCGTAAAACCATTGTTAAAGTAGCTAAATTCTCGCATTTTATTAATTTAAGTCCACTTTTGAGTATGTTCCCGCCGAATTGGAATACTTCCCAATCTTTCCGTTTTTCCCCATACTTCCCGTATTTTTCTTTCCCTCGCCCATAGCTATCTGCGGCATTACCTTCCTTCGGATTGCGATAGATGTCACGTGGCGCCTAGACTTTTGGGTTCGTCGAGCTCTGCGTCCTTCCCGCCCGAGCTGTGCGCGGCTCACTCACAGCTCAGGGTTGCCACCCGCCGGTTAACCACTACAATCTGGAGTTTTACCTCCTCTCGGACTGCGACACCTGGCGCGTGACGTCGAGACTCTTGGGCTCGCCGTTCTTCCCGCCCGAGCTGTGCAACATTCACCCTACTCCGACCGATGGTTGCCATCCATTTGGGACTCAAGTCTGCTAAATTACATTAGCAAAACTATAATCTGTGGCATTACCTTTCTTCAGATTGCCGCAACTGTCGCGTTGTGCCGAGACCCTCGAGCTTGTCGTACTCTGTCTTCTACCCGCCCGAGCTGTGCGACGCTCACTGACGGCTAAGGGTTGCTACCCGCCTCGGGAAAGACTACAATCTGCGGCATTACCACCCCACGGACCGCGACAGCTGACGCGATGCTCCTAGGCTCAAGTCTGCTAAATTACATTAGCAAAATTGTAATAGAATCGTAATGGAATAGCAAGCTTCTGACAGTTATCGTATGGGCCAAATGTCAAAAACCTATTACAATATTGCTATCGTAATTTAGCAGACTTGGCCCCCTGGTTAACGACTGCAATCTGCGGCATTACCTTCCTTCGGGTTGCGATAACTGTAGCGTGGCGCCAAGACTCAGGTTTGTCGTGCTCTGCGTCCTTTCCGCCCGAGATGTGCGACGCTCACTCACAGCTCAAGGTTGCCACCCGCCTGGTTAATCACTACAATCTGCAGTATTACCTCCTCTCAGACTATGACAGCGGTCGCGTGTTGCTGTGACTCTTAGGCTCAGGATTTAAGGTTGCCACCTGGGAAACGACTACAATTTGCGGCATCACCTTCCTTCGGATTGCGATAACTGTCGCGTGCCGCGCTGACTCTACGTCAAGTGCTTCGTCCTTCCCGCCCGAGCTGTGGAACGCTCACTCACGACTTAGGGTTGCCACCCACCTAGGGAACAACTACAATCTGCGGCATTACCTCCCCTCGGACTGCGACAGCTGTCACGTGTTGCTGAGACTCATAGGTTCAGGGTTTAAGGTTGCCACTTGGGAAACGACTACAATTTGCGGCATTACCTTCCTTCGGACTGCGATAACTGTCGCGTGGCGCCTAGACTCTTAGGTTCCTCGAGCTCTGCGTCTTTCCCGCCCGAGCTGTGCGTTCGCTGCACCGTCACTCGCGCCGCCTCCTCCGGCTCAGGGTTGCCACCCACCTGGGACGGGACGATTATTGTGTAAATTTGGGTTTGATTAAGAAATAAAAAGTCATGCATTTGAGGGTTAAAGAAGCACTGTTCAGGGTTGCAACACGTAGAAAAGATTCATAGAAAGTAAAGATTTGTAAGCGTGGTACTCAAAATAGCACCACGCGGTGGCTTTCTAGACTTTTATTAAAATGTGAATGATTAAATAGTTTCTTCACACTGATGCCGATTAAACTATTGGCCGATGGAACGTCTGTCTATGCTTTTTCATTTAGAACCGAAGAGTAATTCGGTCGTTGTATTTTCCTGTCGGTAATAACTTTACTTTATCCTGATAGAGATTCGATTTTAATTTATTATAAACAATTTAATATAATTACAAGTCATTTATCCTGTAATAAATATAGACGTGTTGAAACTACATTGCTATTTAGTGTTGATTTTTAACTGTCAGATAGTTCTGGACTTGACGACTACTACACACTGATTGATTTAAAATGTCCTTGATACAGATAATGATGTTTTAAAATCATTTGTGACAATGTTTTAAGGTCAAGATGCTCTATTTATACTGAACCTTTCTTTTGGATCACACTATTTATTGCTGAAAACGTAGTTTAAAAAATCTGAGTGAACAGATATTGGGAGCGACTGTTTTATACTTTGTAAAAAAAAGATAAAGTAAGATGAATATTTATAATTAGACTATTCAAAAATCAGCCCATGCGTAAATTAACAGTTTAACTTTAATTCAAAAACCTTTATTTACTAAAAGGGAGGGTGGATAGATACAAAGTTACTTGGTCAAGAAGACAACACTTGGTGAAAATCAACAGTTAGTAAATTGCAAACAGTTTAGTTTCTCACCTGTATGACGGTGGGGTGTTGCTTGTCGACGGTGTATATGTGCGTGCGCTCGAGCACGGTGGCGGGCGGCGCGGAGTCGGGCGCGTCCCCCGCCCGCGCGCGGAAGCTCGCCGGCCGCAGCGTCGCCGGCCGCTCCGGCACCGCCGGCTTCTGACGGAGGACCACCTCGCCCTCCTCTACCCCCGCACCCACTCCCGCCGTCGCCGTCGCCGGCACGATCGTCCGAGGCGCGGCCACCGGAGCCGGTCGCGGCGGCGGCTGACCGACCGGCTTAGACACTCGCGAACCGACCGCACCGAGCGACGCGGGCCCGCTACTATCGACCTTCATCCGCCCGACGACCCCCGACTGCGCGGTCGCGCTCTTGACCACGATCGACTCCGCTCGGAGACTATCCAACTTGTCCTTCTCGAATTCTAAACTCTGCCGCCGCACGTCGACTAGATTCTCGCGGCTTCCGCTCCGCGCCTCTTCTTTCAGCGCTTTGCTCTGTCTGTAAGTGCTTCGATTGATCGTCTGCACGCCCGATATCACTTTCCCGGTGTCCGACACGACCGGTCTCGGCGGTTTCGCCGGCTTCTCGATCTCCCTCGACCCGGGCGGGTCCTTCGCCGGCTCCGGCGGAGCGGCGGTCTGGTTCTGAGCCTCGGTTTTCCGGTTCCGATCCGGCGTGAAGTTCGGAGGGACCGGCGCGAGCGGCTTGTTCTTCCGCCTCGTTATCGGCTTCGGACTCCCGTGCGGCGGGCTCGACTGGTCGGAGAGCGAGCTGTTCGACTGCGCGTTCTTGATCTCGCCGTCGATCAGTATGAGGCTCGTGTCGTGGCTGTTGCTGCGCGAGTGTCGCCCGCCGTCGAGCGGCGCGCGCGCGTAGTCGCAGAGAGACTTCGTCATGCCGCAGTCGCCGTTCGAGTCGGCCGCGAGCGCCGCCGTCTGGGTGTACCCGTGCACGAAGTTCGGCGTGAACCCGTACTCGCACTGGTCGGGCAGCAGGTCCTCCTTCGTGAACGTGATAAAGAAGTTGAAGCTTTCGTCCTTGAAGAACCAGTCGGCGTGCTTGATCAGGAGTTCGACGACGCAGTTGACGACGGTCGTCAGGTTCATGTCGAAGGCGGTCTCGTCGGCCGCCCAGAGGAGGTTCGGGGCGATGACGATCGCGAGGTTCGAGGGGGTCATCTTGTTAGTGCTCTGGTTTTGCGTGAGAGCGGCGAGGAATTTGATGAGGTACCTAAGGTTCTGGAAGTTGGCGTCGGGGAGGAGGTGAATGGCCTCCCAAAGGGCGTTGAGGCGGGCGGTGTCGGCGGGCTGTCGCGCGGCGGCGAGGAAGTGGTCGTAGAGGCGGAAGGTGAGCAGCGGCTCGGGCAGCTCGCGCAGGTAGCACTTGAGCGCCGACGCGACCACGTGCACGTCGCGGTAGTCGCGCGGCAGCGGCACGGAGAACAGGCCCGCGTCCAGCGACAGCTTCATTCTACGCACCTTTGATGTACCTACGATAGAAAGAGTTTGGTTACGCACTATCTATGGAAAAAAACCGGGCAATTGCGAGTCAGACACGCGCACTGAGGGTTCCATACAAACAAAGGTTTTATCTACGATGTAATTACGCGGCTTTCGGACTCTTTTCTTTACTTGTGTTACAAGACCTTTCCCTCCTTGCTAAATTTCATGATTCTAGGTCCATGGGAATTAGAAATTGTTTTGATACCGCTGCGAAATCTTAGAAAACGTAGCTAAAATGGCCGTATCTTTGGATTGCGTTAACTAGGAAGCTTAATTTTGTCAAGTTGAAGGGACCGCAGCCTTAAGTATTTGATGTTGATTTTAACTTAACACTTCCACGGAAACCTAAAAAGTAACATACAACCGTTGCACTTAGCCTACGGATTGGTAAGATGAAATGGCAGTGGACAGGGCAAATTGCGTTTATATCTGATGGGATGACCATTCAAACAGATAAATACTATAATCCAGTCCATCGATAGGTGGAATACAAGATAGTCAGAACCTAGTTAAACCACTTTACGAAAGATAGCGATGGGCAAAGTCTATGTTCAGCTCAGTGAACGTACTAAGGCCGACGACGACTTACCGCCCGCGATCCTGAAGAGTCCCTCTTCGTTTAGCGCGAGCTCGTGGAGTGCGCACACGCACAGTTCGATGGGGAAGGCGATCGTGCGGCCCGTCACACGTAGGTGCTCTTCCAGAGGGTAACCAAACACCGGCTTCACTGAGCTATCGTCTACAACAAGTTGTTTTACTTAAAAAGCGCAAAAACACGACTAGTTTCCTAAAGAACGCAAATTAAACAGATTGCCATGTTTGTTATTTGGTTGGCGAGCTAACAGTTTTTAGAAATCAATATACGAAAATCTGTTAGTCTATGTGTGGGCGTGACAAGCATTAAAACGGTTCACATGAGCCTAGTTTTGGTAGTTCCGGTGGGAGAATAATCGGCTAGATAACGAAATGTTCGTGGATACCCATGTTATCTGATTTTTAGTGTGTAAGGATAATATAATCATATACCATCAGATGATACATTTCTGCAACTTACGTTACGCAGGCATATGAGAATTTAATCTTCATTGTTTCAAAGTATCAATAAAAGAAGTAGTAATTAAATAAGCTCCTCTAATTCTGCTACTTAAACGAATTATCTTTTTCGAAGATATAGTAGGCAAATAGTCACATATAGGTTTATAGAAATTGTTATTCTCAAAAAGACAATGTGTAACTTACATGAGAACATTAATTACTTATACTTTCACGATTCCATGCCGCCGCATGAAGCCGTAAGTCTTTGTCCGTACATATCTTCTCTTATAATCATAATATGGCCTCAACTAAAGCATTCACCTGGAGCCTTGCAGTGATTCAAACTCGGATCACAAATTAATAGAGATAACCGTCAATAAAATAGCTCCAAGCGAGTTTGAGGAGCCTCTAATAAAATCACGTAAAATTGAATTGACCTTCGACGCAACAATAAAGAAAGATACCAAGAAGATTATACTTGTTCTATCTACAACAGTAACTATCATACATTACATTATGCAAGCAAGACGTTTTGCATTGAATAATAGGACGCGCCGACACATCGCGCGGTGACTGCGAATTTTATATTACAAGGATTCATTGCTTTGTTTGGCCCACGAGGAAAGGAACAATGATGTTTCAATTAAGCGCGCTTGAGAGCAGTTAGTGTCAATTATTTGGTGCGCAGCATATTTAGATCGGTCTGCGTTTAATTAATAGTCTCTTGCACTTACTTCTAAATGTACCAGATTAATTAATATTAGCTTGTTCAACATGTATTGGACGTATTCCATAACTAGAGACTTTTATAGGATTTAAAAACGATTTAATATAAATATGTTCTATCTTCAATTTATTATTTTGTAATAAGTTGTTTATTTGTATTAAGTATGATAGACCAATGAGTATAACAATAGAATGAGAAGTTTCATATTGTGTTAATGTACAATGTCCCACACTATGAATAGTTAGTCAATGATTTGATTACTTAATTATAATGACCCATAATGAGAATTTGAATATTAGTTAATATTTATCAATACAATTTTTTTCTACATATTATTTAGTGTCTGTAATTATCAGTTTATTTGTCGAACATTAGCCTTTCAAATTATAATAACTAGATTTAACACATTTCATATTTATAAAAAGAAGAATATTATTATGCAAGAGAAAATTAATACATAAACCTGATGATAATATGAGTAGTGTGACAAACACTCTTATCTCTCACTATAAAATTCAGATGATTGGCATTGGCATCCCATGTTTATCATTGATAGATCAAAATTTAGCCTATATTCAATCACTACAACAATATTCTTGGCATGTTTACAATTTTTTATATGCCTCAAATTCTTTTGATTTTTTACCACAACGACAGCATGACATAGGTAACTTAGTTGCATGCATACCGATTGCTAGTTAGACCCATAGACTGGGTAAGAAGATAGAATATATTAATTACATTAACCATCATAATCTATAATACTATATGGCTTTGTGGTGCTCAAAAGTTTTATGTCTATAAGTTTCTACTCACTGATGAATCGCTCCAGCTCCGGCACTGTGTCCTGTAATGAATGCAAAGCAGACTCATGGTATGCTCTTTGTAGTTTGACGTACTGCAGCAGCGTGTGAGCTAGCTGCGCCTCTTTGGCTACCAGGGCGAACATGTCTGCAGCTAGAGCATCGCGCGCCGCCTCCACTCGTGTCCCCGCCTCCTCCAACTCCTCCCTTGCAGCACTCAACTTCGTTGGATTCTCCTCTTTTTGTCGCTCCAAATGCTAAAACAAACATACTTACTTATCAACCCCTGATAATGCCCATGACATTGTAAATAAATTTGTCCTTTAATTATCTAACCAGTATATCCTGTTACATACAGTGAGTTATTTAAAATCTTTTGGCATTGTGTAGTATGTGAAAACTTCGATGACAATCAAATGAAATCCTAGTAAACTAAGTCTTGGTGAAATAGATAATAAATAACTTACAAAATAATGAAATAAATACATAGCTCTACTTACATGGTACCTGCTAGCTGCTGTTTCTTTTTCACTAATTAGTCTACTCAGCTGTTTCTTGGCTTTCATTATGGCAGGCAGATCCTGGTCACTGATCGCTGTCAGTGGAGCACATACTAATTGTTCCACTTTTAACTCATGCTCTGCGATTTCGTTTGCCAAAAACTTTTCTGTTTTACCTGCAAGAAGAAACACAATAATCTCCATTAAAAAAATATTAGAAACCGGTGACAGACACCTTCATACTTTCCCCATTAACAGTCAATGTGGAATTAAAAACAATACATGTGGACTCATACTTCAATTGAAGAAGCCAGCCAGCTTAAATTAGAAAAGTATATTTGGATACACCATGATTTTATACTATTTGTTATTTTACACCACTTCTAACAATTGAAGAGTAGAAAACAGTGATTACTACCTAACTAAGCCATCTAGATGGATGTCAAATGATGAAGAATACAACAATAATATTGAAGATAATTAAAAAGCAATGTTGTTATAATTTAGATGAAATGCCCGAGTTTATTTTAACAACATTGCTTTTTAATCTTCATTGGTATTTTTGTGTATTCATCATCCTTTGTAGTTTGTCATTTGCCTAGTTTGCTTGGTTGGGTTTGCTTACCAGATGCAACAGTTATTATTAAATTAAATAAACTAAATTACAGTGGCTGAAAAAAAATTAAAACAAATAAGAGCATACTTTTCTAAAAGTTTTTGATGAATACCAACCAGAAACTGAAACATCAAACACCTACAATAGTGTCTCACTCTGGCTTCTTTTGTTGACAAGTGTTATTTATTGAAGTGAGAAAATATCTAATTTTCAACACTACCTGTGTGTAATTATGTTTATAATTGATGTAGGTTCAAGTCCCATCAGATGACACAATCAATTAATTTTTGTGAACGAAATTAAATTTAAATACTAACTGTTTGGGTACAAAGGAGCTGGAAATTTTATCATTCTAAACTAAATTGAAACTAAAGATTGTGTGTGATTGCTACAGGCAATTACAAAGTAATCTATAGCAGTGAAATCTCTTTTAATAGTTATGGAACAATCAATTAGATACAGTTTAAACTTTGGAGTTCAATCAAAGTTACTTCAAATTGATTGTGCAATACACAACACCATTTTTTTTTATGTTAAGTAATTCCACAGATTATATTATAGTATATAAAGTTATTATAAGTAAACAAATGATGTGAAATTTGCTATCATCTAGCTTTTTAGCCAATTAAAGCATAAAACAGCAGAAGAACTCACCACACTCATATAAAATGTACTTCATTATACTATCATCATCATCAAAGTTACTGGCTTCACACATGGCTAGGCCAAGCAAGTATTCTGGGAGTTTTTTAAGCCTTTTTTCTCTTGCGGCTGGATCCTGACCAAATGTACTGCCAGCACCTGTGGCCAGCCTTTTACTGATGAGCTGGAGAGCATTGCGGAGGTGTTCTACTTTTTTATCAGCAGTCTGGAGTTCATCTGTTAATGCTTCACCTTTTCCAGATCTAAATAAACCAAATAAAGTGAATACTCCAAAATTGACTTGAAAGACTTGAAAGATTTGGACTCCAAGTCCAAATCTTTCAAGTCTCAATCATCATAGGTTTAATCATGTTATCCCAAGTAATAGATTTTTTGGACAAGATTAGGGCATATCAAGATCTAATGTCTTGTAATTTAATAAATATGATTGATATTAATGTTTCTACAATATCTAAGATTTTATGTGGGTCTCCTATTCTTTTTAGGAAAAGCACATCGTTCAAAAGTTATTATAGTTAAGTTGTTAAGTAGTAGTTAATTCTAAAATTTAAAAAAGAAGAAGTTCATGAAGTAAATAAATTTTAATTCAGTGCATTCTGAACTGTGCAAGATACTTCAATAATTTCTGAATAGCTGAAGCTATTATTTGAAATAACTTTTATAGTAAAATATTATCATTTACTTTACCAAATTTAACGATTACAAAGGAAACAGAAATCTTATCAGATAGGTAGCTAGATAAAACTGTCCTCGCGAACGCGATACCTTGAAAAAGTTTGATCTGCTAGTTGCTTCACTTTATAGAATTGTTTCTTCATTTTGGCTAAATCCTTTCGATGATTTTAGAACTGCAAGGTCATTGGACTTGGTCAATAGCGAATTAAATAAAACGATCAAGATCTCTAAAAAAGAACGTAATGTCAGAAAGCCAGTGAGATCATCCTCGGTTATGAAAATGTATTCACAGTTATCGCAACACTTCAGAAGAGCTAACAATAAGGCACTACATTTCCATTATTTATTATATGAGTACACAATACACATGATAATCACGAATATTTTGGTAAAAACATCGGCACTCAAAAATAAATCCAATGAATCAGGAAAATATAATCATAAAATATAGCCATAGACAAAAAATGACTTTTTTTTATTGCGCAAGGTTTTGTTTTCTTAGAGTAAGTTTTTTTTGTAAGTTTAACGGCCTTGGAACTAGCCATACAGCCAAACAATTATTGGTGTAGCCTTATGTAAGAAGTGTATAGGAACCTTACCATCGGAAACAATGCAATCGCTAAACCAGGATAGTTCCTATATTTCGTACCATGACCCCGATAATTAGCAGGCCCGCAGCGAGAAATTTAGTTTATCCTGTCACCTTTTTTTTGTATGCAATTTCATACTATGACACTCCATCTGAAATCAATCTAGTGTCAGTTTGCCTGCCTTAAATGTCAGATAAGCTATCATAAAAAAGTTACCCATCAAGTAGCTTTTTCAAAATTGTTATGATTAAATCTTGTTTCATAAGTTAATTTTAGGATTCATTTACGAAATGTGAAATGTTAACAATACAACGAATTAACTAATGTGAGATTTTTGAATGCAAAATTGAAGAAATATCTACGTGATGTGAACATTAATCTAATGAAGTCCGATTTCTTGATTTCTCCGTAGAAGCCTGATGACTATTTTAAAATTATTTTTGATAGTGACTTCATTGTGTAATTATAAGTAAAATTATAACGCAGGTACGTTAATTGCAATAAAACCATTATATAGGCTACACCTGCAGCCTTAGGTTCTAAGATGTGAATATTCATTTTCCTAGGCAGTAACTATCTATTTTCTTTATGCGAGAACTTTGTCGCAGAGATTATTACTGATCAAACAATCCACAAATTCAATAATTTAGGTATTTATTGCATCAGTACACATATCTAGTCCTTGCTAACCCACATATTTAGGTACTTCATAATAATTTTGTGTATTTAATTCTTCTTACGACTTTAGTGTAGGATTTCATCTACCTAATGTATGTACCAAGTTAATAATTCCTTTTTCCTTTTTCCTTTCTTCCTAATGCTATAGAACTATTTTATTCGCATGAAAAACCAGCAAAGCATATACTGTTTCCAAGTAAAATGTATTGTATGTATTGGTTGCACTATTGAAAATTACTTACCGACATTAAATATGTCAAAAAAGTTTTTATTGGGGGAAGGAAAAAAAATTAACAAGAAACACCTACCTACCTAGTTTTTGCTAGGTAATCAGTAGGTAGGTAAATTAACAAAGCATCTACCAAATTGTTGTATAATTTTTCAGGATAAGAAAACATATATTGCACTAAAGAAAACACATATAACACGTGTGAAGATCTTGATTTTCGCCTGTGAGAGTTCAAAAGATTCTGTGATATTGTCTATTTTTATTTTTATTATAATTATAGCTTATTGTTGAACATTCAGTCAGCCTTTTTTAATTTTCCCTCTCAAAATTACTACTATACGTTTCACATGAGATACGTTCTTCTCCCTCCTAAATATATTTTTTTCATCCACCTTCTAGGTCGGCAAAGAAATCAAGAATAAACAGCCACGACTAATTTAGTTCTACTTTTCTTCTTTTTGTACAATAGCTCTTAAAAACCGGCCAAGTGCGAGTCGGATTCGCGCACGAAGGGTTCCGTTCCATTATCTTCTTCATCTTAGTGACTTTAAAGAATTTGTAGGGATTTTGTAATTGGTACAACATTATTCAACACCCAAGTTCTACCAATATTACTGCTAAACTAATAGAGTTATAAATATACTCTGGCGGTCATTTTTTCAAGTGCAATAACACTTGAAAAAATGACCGCCAGAGGCGGGAATCGAACCCGCGTTCCTCGCATGCCGGGCGATTGCCTAACCTCTCGGCCACCCTGGCGTTGGCAGAGCCTGTCGAAATAACACTGATGAAAGCAACGCGGCATTACAGCGTTAAGAAGCACTTGAAAATTTCGACAGGCTCTGCCAACGCCAGGGTGGCCGAGAGGTTAGGCAATCGCCCGGCATGCGAGGAACGCGGGTTCGATTCCCGCCTCTGGCGGTCATTTTTTCAAGTGCAATAATATATTTAGATTGCAAAGTGAATGCTTATCACTTAAAACAATAATTTATCGTATTTGCAAGCTTCATCTTTCGATTGTTAAATACTTGCAATAGTATTTCTTTCGAGTGTTGAGGGTGTAATCCCAATAACATTGATGAAAGCAACGCGGCATTACAGCGTTAAGAAGCACTTGAAAATTTCGACAGGCTCTGCCAACGCCAGGGTGGCCGAGAGGTTAGGCAATCGCCCGGCATGCGAGGAACGCGGGTTCGATTCCCGCCTCTGGCGGTCATTTTTTCAAGTGCAATAATATATTTAGATTGCAAAGTGAATGCTTATCACTTAAAACAATAATTTATTTATATTATAATAGAGTTATCTTAAGCGCCATAGTTTTCCTTTAAAATTTATGAAATGCACTATCATCTTGATTTTTTATTATATTTTTTAGACCAGCAGTTGGGTTTTTAGACGAAGGGGGGACGCGCACTTTAAAGTTTAATATTTCGTAAATAGAGCAATATTTCAAAAAAATGTTGTAGAAACTCCTAAATCATTTTAAAAGACATACTCAACGATACCCCACACGATGGGGTAGATGACGAAAAAAATCATTCTCTATTTTTATTACTTATTTATTCTTAAGTGCAAAAAAAATATATTTTAGACCTCCTTACTTCATACTCCTTACTTACCTACATCTAATAAATAATTATTATCTGTGTCTCTACGTTTGACATCTTAACAATCAAACGAAATAGACATATGTTAGTGTATAGCTCCATCTCGATCTTTCATCCTGTCATCGTGAGGCCTTTTCTTAAGAGCTCATGGTACGAGTTTTAGCCATCCTTAAGCAGGATGTTTTTCGGATAGTTAGCAATTCGAAGGATAGTTATTTTGCTGATGTACGGGCCCTGTACAACTTCAGATTAATAATTGATCTGAGTCACAGATTAACTATTTGTATTAAAGTATACTACTATAGTCCGTGCTAGCGATGGGCAAGGGAAAGAAAAAAATGGGATGGAAAAGAAAAATACGGGAAAGTATGGGAAAAAACGGAAAGATTGGGAAATATTCCAATTCGGCGGGAAAATACTCAAAAGTGGACTTAAATTAATAAAATGCGAGAATTTAGCTACTGTAACAATGGTTTTACGCCTGTAGCACACCCTTACATAAAACCATAACAGCGGGACCACGCTAGTTTTGCCTATTTGTCAGTTTTATTACACCAAACGTAAACTGCATGTTCTAATGCTTAGATTTATCTGAGTCTTTTTATCTTTGAGATTCGACGATCCTGTAGTATAATTCCTATTACTGTGCCCACGATGTCGATGATGTTGTGCCCAACAATCAACGCTACTAAAATAAAAGCAGAAGTTCGGGCCGCCTCTGGGCTTGAAGTTAGCACTTAGACCATTCGGAATTGCTTGCACCAGGCTGGATTACGAGCACAGGCGCCTCTCAACGACAGAGATTAGAGTGGGCTAGGCTTCGGCAGAATGAAGATGAAGAAGAAAACATTTAGCAAAACTGTCTTTTCGTTGACGAATTGCGAATCAGTAGTCATCCAGATAACCGACGTGTCTGTGTCTCGAGAAGACCAGGAGACCGTGAAAGGCAAAGAACTGCCACAGAAACAGTTCAGCAAGGCGGGAAATCGGTGTCCTTATGAGGGTGGTATTATGATTGGAGCTAACACCTTTGATCCCGTATCGAGGCTTCATGACAGCAGACATGTATAAAGCAGTTGCTATTGATGGAATAAACCATGGGCACCTATTTGTACTGGTCGATGATAATCCAGAACCAGCTTTATTAGGGCTCTATATATACCTTTGCTGACGACACGGCGCTGTTGTTGTTTGGGGACTCCTGAGACGAAGCTTTGACCAACGCTCAGGTGGGCTTCAATAGGGTTAGTGATTGGTAAAGGCATAATGTATTAACCCTCAACGTTGCTAAGACAAAATATGTTCCATTTGCCATGAGGTCAAATTATCTACCATCCTCGACTTATGGTGTTATAGCCCATAATTGTGGTCAATCCCTTCCAAACGAGTGTCTTTGCCCTGAGTTGCAACGGTCTGAATGCACTGAATACCTGGGAGTGTTAATAGATAACACACTTAGGTTTAAGCCCCACATTGAGTTACTTGCAGCCAGAATGCGCAAACTCATCTTTGTGTTTTAATCCCTTAAGAATGTCGCTAATCGTAGGGTAATTAAGACGGTTTATTTCGCTCTGAGTCACTCTCTACTAGAATATTGTATTTCTGTTTAGGGTGGTGCA
This sequence comes from Pyrausta nigrata, assembly GCA_949316185.1. NCBI lineage: Eukaryota > Metazoa > Arthropoda > Insecta > Lepidoptera > Crambidae > Pyrausta > Pyrausta nigrata. The sequence goes on from OX438943.1 coordinate 6,950,447, forward strand.
GATAAGACGCACCTATTAACGGTGGAAAGGGCGCAACGAGCTTAACTCAAGGTCGCAGCTGGGCTTCCCTTTCTTTACCCCACTGTGGAACTGCACAAGGACTGGGATGTGCTTACTGCAAGGCAAACTTACTTCCTCAGGGCTGTCTTAAAAAAGCACTTACAATTAAAATATGACCCTGAGCTGATGAGAGGCAAAAGGCGAACTGGCTCAGTTTGCCCAAAAATCACTCTGCGAACTTCTTTCTCACACATTTTTTTCTGTTTCCTAGGTCCTTATCTTTATAATAAATTAAACGAACATTTTGCTATGTACCCACTTACCAGGTCTCAATGTAAGAAAGTTGTCACCAACTACCTAAAGTCTTTGAACTATGACGAAACCGAACAGATTTTATGCCCCTTGGAATGATGTTGTAGGTCAGTTCCACTTTGCTATCGATACTTGTGAAGTTAAAAATTTTAACCTAACATCACATCACTATTTTCTGGCTTCGTTCTCATAAACACTGCTCATTAGAAATTGAATTGTAAAGAACTGCGAGGGTGGCCTGGTTGACCTGTAGAACAGGTTTTGTTCATAACCTACTTCAGGCTCCAGTCTCGCACAAAATTTAGGATTCAACATAACTAATTAAGTTACATAATAACCTAACTGTAATGCCTAATTTTTGTGGAGGAAATAAATAAACTTTTATTATTATATTAATATTTATAATGCGCCTCAACGAGCTCAACGAGTCAATGCTGCTCTCCGAAAATACGACATCACAAGGTAGACTTGCCTACCGGCTCGCCTGACTTAAACCCAATAGAGCACGCGTGGGATGCTTTTATGCGAGCTGTTTGGAACCGTCAGCCACTTCCACAGACAGTGCCTCAGGGAAGCCGCTATTCAAGAATGGGACAGGTTACCCCAAGAAATGTTGGATAACTTGATCCTCAGCATACCCAGGAGGATCACCGCATGTGTTCGAGCCAGGGGAGGAGTTATATTATATTGAATAAAAACATTTTATTTATAAATTGTCGTTAAGTTTGGTTAAACAGTATTATCCTTTATATCAAATTTCTCTTACAATTACAATATGGTTAATTACTCAATTTTTGTTATTAAAAAATTTAAATGAGGTTTTTTCTTCATTTCAAAGGGTTTTTCTATTTAAAGAAAACACACAACAACACATTTTTCTTGATAAAGTTAAATTTAAAGAATTATATCAGTTTATGCTAGTAATCTCAACCATTTCTACGTGTGTATAGCACATTTTAACATCCGCAAATATAACTAAGTTATTCATACAAACACAAAAAAACTTGCAATTATCTTTAATTACATCTATTACATGTGCAAAATCGCCTTTATTTGTTTTAAATATTAAATAAGTATTGCGCGATTTGTACGCATATGGAATTAAGTTTTTGAACTTGTTATCAAATCAGATACTTTGTAATATCATGTTCACTTTTGGACCTATAGAAAAAAGAACTAAATGAATATGTCTTAAAATGAAACCAGCAGTTTTCGAGTTTACAAGCAAAAAAATATTAAAAAGAGGCGCCTTTCTTTTACTATTCCGTTGATAGCTCACTTACCACACTCGGGACTTTAAAAGTATGTTCACCTAGACACCTCGAAGAAAACAAACCTACACGTTTTATTATCTGAATTTCTTGTTTTTAGTAACGAAGATTTATCTTTATTATCACTTGTCTCAAATATTCAAACTTAACAGAAGCCAAACTGCCGTTTCTAATGTAGAGATTTTACTATGACCCGGTTTGTTTATGTCGAGATTTCTCCAATCCTTATCAAACGTCTACATTTCTGCACCAATTCGCGTCATCGTGATCACAGTAGTAGGAATTATACTACAGGATCGTCGAATCAAAAAGAAAAAAAGATTCAGATAAATCTAAGCATTAGAACATGCAGTTTACGTTTGGTGCAATAAAACTGACAAACAGGCAAAACTAGCGTGGTCCCGCTGTTATGGTTTTATGTAAGGGTGTGCTACAGCCGTAAAACCATTGTTACAGTAGCTAAATTCTCGCATTTTATTAATTTAAGTCCACTTTTGAGTATTTTCCCTATTTTCCCGCCGAATTGGAAATATTCCGCATACTTTCCCCGAATTTGGGAATAAACCCAACAGTTGGAAATATTCCGGGGAGTAAACCCAACGCTAGTCCGTGCCATTTAACGGTGCACGTAAAAAAAGTAATAAGGTTAGATTGTAGTTTAGTGTTAGTGTATAGTTGTGTAAGTACATAAGAATAAGATTCTGTACAAGAATCAACAATGAAATGATACTGAAATACTGAAGACCTGGCTGTATAGACTTCATCCTTTGCCTAAAAAAACTGCCAAAATCAACTTGACATTGACGTCATTCAGTGATTGGTTTGGTTATATTTGCTTGTTTGTTTTTTTATAAATTAGAAACAAACAAAACCAAACCACCACTGTAATTAAAACTGAGGCAGGGGTAGGGGATGAACAAACTTTTATAATTTTGATTTATAAACGCACATTACAAGCTAAAAAATCAGCAGACTCACTCGCAGTTATCTTGGTCGTGCTGACTGCCTTGCCTTTATAAGTGTTGGTGGGTGGTAGGTAGGAGGGAGGGAGTTGGTGCAAGTGATAACATTTTGTTTATAATTTGTAGTATGATTAGTGCTGGTATTGTATTCATAGCAGTGCAACGTTTTAAGAGTTAATATAAATCGAAAGGAGGGAGTACGGAGAATGGAATGTATTGAGTGAGCACCAAGCAGAGCAGAGTTCACTTGAAGATTTTCTCCAGAAGTGTCGCGTAATATATTTTTATAAAGCTTATGTTTTGAGATATTTTGTCTTAATTTCTCTTACTGGTACGACACGAAAACAAGTTAAAATGGAGCGAAAGTTCGTAAATGTTATTTTACTTGGATTCGGATTTATGTTTGTGTTTACTGCATTTCAAACTATGGGCAACATAGAGGTGAGTTTATTATTCGTTAAATTTAGTATTTGCATGCATGTCATATTATTTTAGACTTTAAATCCTATTAATTAGGTACATATCACTTTGAGTTTGATAAATACCTAAAGTAAATCTTCTCATGTAATTTATTTTATAAAATAGCTTTATTTCCTTATCATACCTAAACCAATATTTTATTGACAATGGCCTATTGGTGTCCTATTCAACACACTCAAGTTTGCACAAAGAAGCCTCTTTGATAGACAACTGGACAGACAAAAATGTTTAACCAGGCAGCCCCACAGCCACAACACCCTAAGCACCCACACACTATATAAAAGTGCCAATGGCTCCCACCACATGATTTTAAAATTTTAATTATTAAAAAATCACAGACTATACTTATTGGCTTCAGTTTTTTTAATATTGCTCAGTGTTTATTTATTATTGTATTTATTATGATGGGGCATCATTGATAGCAGGGTGTAGAAATAAATCCAAAATCACTGTGGCACTATAATTTTTTGAGATTACTGAATGCAGGTCCACCTATTTTCAAACTGTAATTCAACTTTCTACATTTTTATTACAGGTATGTATAGATAATTTAAACAAATTACTACTAGGAGTATGAACAGGGGTGCATGTGCACCCTTCATGCATGTATTTTAATTAAACTACTATATATTTTTTTATTGTACCTGTTTATACTCGTAGTAGTAATTGGTAAAATTATCTATACATACGTACCTGTAATAAAAATTCAAAAAGTTGAATTCTGTACATTGATTAAAAAAATACTAAAATAGCCCCAGGCATTAATTTAGGTTGTATGTTAGTATGCATGGATTTTGAACGTTATAGACTCAAAATCTGCTGAGCAAATCTTAATGTACCTACCACAGTTTAAATATGTATATTCCTAGTAGTAATCTAGGGTATGATTAATCTCAATAGGAATAGCTAGCGATGGGCAAGGGAAAGAAAAAATTGGGATGGAAAAGAAAAATATTGAAAAATATGGGAAAAACCGGAAAGATTGGGATATATTCCATTTTGGCGGTAAAATAGGAAAAATACTCAAAAGTAGACTTAAATTAATAAAATGCGAGAATTTAGCTATTTTGACAATGGTTTTACGCCTGTAGCACACCTTCACATTAAACCATAACAGCGGGACCACGCTAGTTTTGCCTGTTTGTCAGTTTATTACACCAATCGTAAACTGCATTGTTCTAATGCTAAGATTTATCTGAGTCTCTCTTTCTTTGAGATTCGACGATCCTGTAGTATTCTACCTACTACTGTGCCCACGATGTCGCAAACAGGTGCAGAAATGTAGACGTTTCAGAAGGATTGGAGAAATCTCACATTTTAGACAGACAATACTCCGCGTCCGCGCTAGTTGATTCGTACCTACTTGTGTTTACTGTCCAATTTGCAAGTTTGCAAGATAATGCAAAAAGCGTAAATATTCCCTCATCACTTTGGATACCTAGTCATTTAACGTAGTCCAATTACCACAATCTCCTTATGACGCCTTTACTTCCTAGTTTTCTCTTTACGTCTACTATTATTTACGTCCAAAGAAAGTCCTTCCCAGGGGTTCTACTCGGTAAGACGATGTCCGGATTTTCGATTCCAGCATTTTTTGACATATTTTGTATGGAAATTTGGTCAATTGAGGTTGTTCGGTCAACCGGCTGAACTCGGGTCCTACCTAGGGTAAAGATACCGGTTATCGGCCAGTTAAGCGACTTGTTGACTTCAGAGTTGATTTCTATCATATTGCAGTGCCTCAAGGCTTTTTTAAAAATAAGTCATTTGACCCTACAATAGTCTAGTTTCATAAAACCTAACGTTTATAGGCGTAGGAGTGATTACATCATTTTAAAATATATGATATCCGTAAAAATAGCGAATATACCGGTTATCGGCCTCGTTAACCAGTTATCGTCTACCAGTTTATTGGTTATCGGCCACCTGATTCAAGGTAGAAAAACGCGAGTCTTATTTGATAGCTCATAAGGTTTATAATAGTATGGCAGTTAATCAATTAATACTTTAAAAGGGGTGGTATAGTTTTACTCTCTTCTGCGACTTAAAACACAATTAGGTAAATTAGATTAAAATCTCGAGTCAAACAAATAGCTATTTTTGCCGTTGGACGAAAGTTTAGTAATTATAACTTCATGCTATTTTTGAATTTAATTTTTATACGATTTATTTGTGGGATGTTCATTGATTAAATATTGCCTAAAACAATCATATAATAAAAACACCGTAAAATTCTAACTATTTTAAACGACCGGAAATAGGTTTAGTTTTTACTGGTTATCGGCCGCTAAACTTTCGGTATTTTGGAAGGCTGGCGGATTATTTAGGAAGGATATACTGGCGGCCGGAATCTAGTAATCAATTGACAAAATTCTAGCTGTTCACTAATATAGTGAAATCAATGTTGGTGAATTTAAGGTTTTCGCAATGTAGGCAAACAGAAATGACGTGATTAAACCGGTTTGCGACCACCCCCGGCCGGAAAGCGGTTTTTGACATAAATCGAAACCTATTGTCCGACCACTAAAATATTACAGATTATGAAATGTTTGGTGAGTTTGGGCATTGGAATATTAAATTTTAACATGTATTTAACACACAAACCATAAACAGTCACCAATAAAATAATAGTAACCCTTAAAAACTTAACTTTAAAAATTCATCCACCTGCTAATTTTTTTGTTAATTCTGCCACGCATCCACACACCAAATTTTGAAATGACGACCGAGGGCTTAACACGCAAATGACGAGGTTATGCTTAAGGATTATGAAGCGTAAAGTTTGTCCGGGTTGAACGGCGCAAAATTAGAAAGGAGCTGTCTATTAACCTACCTATTATTCAAAATAATGTGCAAAGTGGCCGAAAAGGGGTAGTGGCCGAAAAGGGGTATGTTTACCCTATGCCAGCGTGATGACGGCGCGAACGAACGCTAGGTAGCGTGCTAGAGTACTTATTATCTACTCTGTGGCTAGAGCCGAAAATACGGACAATGCAACTACAACTTTAATAACTGCTGTACTTAGAGACCTCCATTTAAAAGTAATTCTTCATTAAGTTTCATTCTGTCACTTTCTTTGTAAATGATATAGAAAAGGACTACATGAGGCATAACGAAGTCTTAACTTTAATTAACGTCTCTGAGTACGGCAGTAAGAGTTAATTAGGAGTAGGACCTCAGCTCAGAGTTCAGACACAAAATACCGAGAGTACTTCAGACGACTTCTTGTTTGTGGCATCAAATCGCGTAACTACAACACGATACAAAGTGCGCCATGTATATATAATCTGTGGCCATGTATATGTCTCGCTAGTGCCTAGGATAGAGTTTCACTTTACTTTTTTACTTACTATGCTATTGAAATCGCAACTTAGTGATCTTATTTCTAATTACATAGCAAAACGACGTCATCTCGTAGTTTAGTTCAAAGATTTAAATCATAGCAAGCACAAAAGCATTGCGTTACCTTCGGCGTTACGTAGTAGTAACACATGAGTATTTTACCTACTCCTGCCGAATGCTCGCCATGTTTCAAATCTTTAAATATAATAATAAAAATATCTAGTTTAAACTATTATTTGCCAAGAAGTCATCCAATTATTGTCATCATCAGGAAAAGAGACCTAATAAATATTCAAAGTACTTAATTGCCTTCAAGCTGACTGATCGCCCACATTCCAATGCATGAAATGTAGACGGCGTTCGCTTCGCTGTGCCACGAAAATTTGAATACCTCCTCCTATCTATTTGATCAACCAATCCTAAGAATAGGTACTTCAATAGTATAAATGCCCTTTTAGTTATCTACTACATGTGTGGTGTTATGAAAGTTAGTTGCAACTTGCGATTGATGACCTTTCTAATATTTTGTTGTCAGAAGGCTGTTCTTTAGTCAGACAGCAGGAAGCTTATGTCGAGTATGCCATTCTGCATACTGATTGGCTATTAATAGTGGATTGAAGATCTTTCTCGAGGAACTCGTATCTTGTTATTATTAGTGGACATTCGATAAAGACACCAGTTCAGTGAGTATGGCCCAGTATTCATTGCAAACGGGAAATGACCGTGTCCGCAGGGGCGCGGTCTTTTGCGGCAAGTCGAAAAATTAAGGATGAAAAAATAAAAATAATGTCAAACTCGTCCGAGTCAATGTTCGAATAACCTTCTGTACTGTTCAATCAGTTCTTTTTGTTGAACTACTAAAATGTTTACTTGCTCGATTAAAAATATTCCGTCAGTTTAATCTATACATATAATAAAACTGTAAAACCGATGCGTCTGTACATTGAATATTTTTACCAAAAACTAATTGAGGGTGATGTTAAAATAGTAACAGAATAGGAATCTACAACTTTAATTTTTTTGTCTGTTTGTACACGCTAATCTCCGGAACTACTTAACGGATTTCAATGAAACTTTTTTTATTGTGTAGCTATTGAGTCTGGGCAAATACTAGGCTATAATTTATTTTAAAGATCGGAGTACCTGACGTGGAACCTTAGCAGTACACTTAAACTAAGAGAGATATGAAAGCAGCGCCTTAAGAAAAGTTATTCAGCGTGATGAGCACTTTCTATTAACGTACGCTATCCGGGCGAGTGCTCTCACCAACTAAGCTACGGAGGACGTAGCGAAGGGACGTGGGTTCGAGTCCCACCGGATGACACAGTCGATTAATTTTTGTGAGCGAAAATCAATTTGATTTCGTAAAAACTTGCAAAATAATTGCTTAAGTTATAAAAATAATTATAAGTTAAGCTGATTTCATCTTAACTGATGGTTAAATATTTGTAAAAATATTTCTATCGGATACATGCGGGTACATTCCCCAAGTATTGATGAAATCGAACGCCGGCTCACTGGCGTAGCAAGCACTTACAAAAATTCGTCGTCTGACTAATGTCCTCCGTAGCTTAGTTGGTAAGAGCACTCGCCTGGATAGTGAAGGGACGTGGGTTCGAGTCCCACCGGATGACACAGTCGATTAACTTTTGTGAGCGAAAATCAATTCGATTTCGTAAAAACTTGCAAAATAATTGCTTAAGTTATAAAAATAATTATAATAGAGCGCCTTAGGGAACACTGTTCAGCGTGATGAGCATTTTCTATTGACGCATACAAATAGAAGGTCTGGAGCAACTGATATGCTTAATTACTTAAGACTGATTTTCAAACTCCCAAGGTAATCCTACTGCCTCCAAGTTACGATCTGGTGACGCAAACCTAGAGAAATCAAGAGAATCCTTCAGATTTTAAAGGCATATTATATACAATATATGCTACAGCATTCATTTAGGTATTAAAGCGTTTACATTCAGGAGTCAAAATTTGATGGTGCTGACCTTAACGCTAAGTAGTTCGTGGACATTTTCACCACAGATAGTTTATCGATTTTTTTTAAATTACTTTATCATTAATAAAAAGATCAAAGTAAATTGGCACTATTTTTCATACTACTTATCACCAACTAACGGAAATTGAACTACGAGTATAAGAATAGTCTTACTTACTTTACGTTATAGGAGAAAGGTTAGGGAGGCCTTTGCCCTGCAGTGGAACACGACAGGCTCCTAATTAATAATTACTATACGATAGTAGTAACTTACAAACCGACCTTTGAGTAGGCTAGGGACACAATAAATAAATTGCATTCATCTATTACGGTAGGGAGGTTTGAGTCTGACTTTTTTCTGAACACTAAAACTAACCTATATATTTTTTTACAAACGAATAAAACTGCCTTTAATAAAGTAAACTAAAAAGTAAAAAAAAACCTTTACACTTTTACTAAGAAAAATATACGACAAAATTTAGTTTCGGAATCGGTGTCACTGCCATGCGAAATTTTCTTACCAGAATAGGATGCGAGGTGATAGTAACCTATCTAAAAATGAGTGCCTATTGACCTTGATTTTCCATTCCTCTCTTCTCCTTACGACATGGTAGAGAGATCATGATAGCTGGATGGCGACGGAAGTATAAAATATTTTGTATCATAGAGTCCACGCGTACGAAGTCGCGGGCAACAGCTAGTGTTATATATATGTAAGGTCAGCTGATTGGGTTATTTTTTTAGCGAATATCAAACAACAAAAAAAATATTTTTTGGATAATGATGCGCTCTATATGAGCAGATATATCAAAATTTAGAGTTTTGGTTATTGTGAAAGCTGAAAAGCTTGCACAGGATATTTTTAAGGAGTTTCTCAATAAACCACTTTCCCTTGCACAAATCTGGTTTCTGCTTTAGCTTATGTAATTTTTACCTAGATAACAACGACTTGAGTAGTATGACTACCTATTCTGTGGTTTATAAACTATAAGTTTATAATAATAATAAATATTAAAACTGAAACAAAAGATACCTAGTTACTACTAGAATAGAATGCACAGAGACTAGTAAACTGGTGTTTTTCAAAAGGAAGAATCGTTTGAAAGAGTAAATCATCAAAATCAAAAAGGCATACAAATTGATTATAATCATACATTCTTTAGTTAGTACTCAACATTTAGAAAGAACTAGAAGAGCCTTTCAGCACAGCAGCAAATATGATAATCTTATGTAAAAAAGAACGTTGTATGGTTACGTTAATGAATGTGTCATTGTTTGTGTATTGTTGCTAGCATATGTGCCTGATTGTTATGACATGGACACGATTTATTGTCCGAGAGAAGATCTTGACAGCAATGTTACCTAGTTTATTGACACATAAAGTGAACCTGAACATTGCATAACGTAAATTGAGATCATCGACCGAGATTCGCAATATTGTATAACCTAACGGTGAGGCTGAGGCGTTTAAAGTTTGCCTACACTATCACTTCTTTTAGAATTTAGAAGGTCGGTCGGTCGAATACCGTACGTGATCATCAGAAAAAAGCAGAAATTCTAAATGTATTTTTTGTGGACAATATAGGGACACAAATAATAATAAATTGTTTTCACAAACACACCAATTACCTAGTCCCAATCCCAAACTAAGCGTGAGCTTGTGATATGGTGACTAGGATAACGGATAATACAAATAAAGAGATGTATTACAAAATATTATCCTAAGAAGTAGTTCAGGTCATGATGTACCTATCGACTAACAGCCTGCCATGAATGATGGTCATCAAACTACTGAAAGTTTTCCTTAGAATAACAAAAACTGATTTATTCGGAGTTGTGAATATTCAAACCAAAATCGGGAGAGATACGACACCTCGTACCTACCTATCCAGATTCTCACGGTTTACCTTATTTGGCCCTCGCCTCTTGTACTTGCCCTAACCTGCCGGCCAAGAGTGGAGATCGCAAGAGCAGCACTCTTATTCACAAAAGTCTGAAATTACAGATTTCGAATTCTAGAGGTAGTTTTCCGAAGACGACAAAAAACGTTGGAATCGAAAACTGACGTTTCTATTAGGTACAAATGACAATAGCCTTCGAAAACTTCGTTCGGAAAGAATGTTTGACATTCAAATTCGGAAAGGATCCGACACGGAAACTTTCCAAATGTTTGTGAATTAGGGTGCAGAAGCTATGTTCCAGGTTGGAAGTGTAAAATTTTAAAACATGCTGGCCGGTGCGCTTAGCACTGGCACTGGCCTCCTGCACCCCGCAGACTCACCTCTCTACAATCTTAGCCGCTCACACCAATGCTTGCCTAGAGGTGGCCTATTTAGTGAGCGGCGAGTCACCGTCTGCCGTGATTATCAAGATGAGGCATTAAATATGGCACGCGTCCCGTTGTCTCATCAATATCCCGGCAACTAGTCTATCATTTTCCCTTTCATAGACCCAGTATGATCTACACTTCCGGACACATCTATTGGCCCACCTTAGAGTTTAGGTTTCGATGGTCCCTACCGAAATATGATTGCTAGATTGAACAAAAACTGTTGATGCAGTTTTAAACCTGATACATTTTACCATCTTTTTCGATCGTATTGTTTTAAATTTGAATTCAGAATACCATACGATATGGAGCTACGCCTAACAAGTCGGATATGCGCCTTGTTAAAGGCAATTGATTTTTGAATAAAAAACATGTTTTATCAAATAAAGGTTTAATTTAATAACGCGTGTTGCCTCCATGGGCATCTACCACAGCTCTCATACGATTAGGCATAGAGTTTATCAACCGCTCTATGAAATTTTGAGGGATCATCTCCCATTCCTCTTCTATGGCAGTTTTCAACTCCTGCATCGTCTGGGCGACTGGCTGACGAGCCCTAACACGTCTTTTTAGCTCGTCCCACATGTGCTCAATGGGGTTCATGTCTGGGCTTCTGGCTGGCCAGTCCATAACTGTGATGTTTACATTCCGAAGATATTTCCTGACGGTGCCGGCCGCATGGGCATATGCATTATCATGCATAAAAAGGAAATTTGGGCCCACATAGTCCGCGTATGGTATCACGTGAGGTTCTCGAATGTACCTTTCAGCATTTAATGTTGGCAGCCGTGGTCCTGTAACAACCTCAAGTTGAGTTTTGCCGCTCGCGGATATACCGCCCCAGACAGTCCATGAGCCACCGCCATAAGCAACCCTCTCTTCAAAGCAGCATTGTGCGAAACGCTCTCCCTTACGTCGGTAAACCTTCTTCCTTCCATCATTGCCATGTAACACAATTTTAGACTCATCAGAAAAGAGTACACGGCTCCAATGTTGCTGTGTCCAATTTAAATGACTGCGTGCGAAATGAAGGCGCGGTGTTCGGTGGGCTCGCGTTAGTTTGGGCCCATTAGCTGGCTTATGTAGTACCATATCGCGTTCTTTTAACCTTCTCCAAACAGTTCGAGCGCTCACAGATACTCCGTGGAAGTCGCGAAGTTGGTTTTGTATCTCAATGGAGGTAAGGTGACGATTTCTCAAGCTGGTCGTCACGATGAATCGATCCTGCCTTTCAGTTGTGACCCGAGATCGTGGCCTTCCATGGCGACGAACAAAGCCACCAGTCTCTAGGTACTTCCGATAAACATTTCGTACCGCAGATCGACTTAAATTAAGTTGAGCACTCACGTTTCTTTGGCTGTGTCCGGCCTGAATAAGTGCCACAGTTTGGGCGGCGACTTCAGGTGAAGTATCCATAGATTATTGATAGAACCTCACCTTAATGTTAAGAATAAGTAATGTTTGTTGCAAAACCAAAGATATCAATCACTTTTTCAAGAATTAAATCCAAGTAAACCAATAAAACCAAGTTTTCTTAGTATTTGATTGTTTGATATCAACAAACAGGCTCCAAATTGTCTTTGGTTTCTTTAAATTCTGTGTTCGAAATTCAAAAAAAGACTATTGAATGAAATTGTGAATGTGCCAGGTTCAAAACTGCATAAAAACTTTTTGCTCGACCTAATATAAAATTTTAGCTAGGACCAGCTAGGACCAAACGAAACTGAAAATACAAGGTGGGCCAATAGATGTGTCCAGAAGTGCATATTCCCACGTACGCTACAAAAGGACCGACTCGTGATGTGATTTACCCCAGAAGAGATACAAATAATAATAACAAATAAATGTTTTATTTTAGTAGTATGAAAAATCTCGAAAAAAATATTTCGAAATAGAATTGAAACCCTGTCAAAGTTGTCTAGGTACTCATATCAGCATATCGGGTCCGGCCTGTAGAAGTTGTGCAACGTAGTAGGTGCACAGTTGTTGTACTCAGTTGATTGATGCTACTAAGATATTACGGCATGTCTCGTTAACAGTTAATAACTTAAGCTGGCATTAGCAGTAAACTATTAAAAATCGGAATTTGTTGTTGTGAAACATTGGTTGATCCTTGCTTAACCCTCTTCAAAATCTTATTTAAAAAAAACGATTTATTATAGTATCATATCAGGGTTAATTCGGCTTTATTTCATCATGATTGCTTGCATCATCTTAAAATCGATAAATTGACACTGTTTGTGTAGAATATCCGATAATTCCAAGGATTTGTTTATGTTTTAATTTAGGTCAATCAGATCGACTAGACTGATATGTTTCAAGGGTTTACATTGACGTGTTGCATCAATGTCATGATGTTACAGCCTTGTTGATTGATTGGGTAAAAAAAGATCAGTCACAATCACAAATTTATATTTTTATCCCTTTTACCTATTTACATTTCATCATTTACCTAACTAGACAATTCTGTCAACTTATTAGTAAATATACAGGGTGTCCCAAAAAGAGCGTGCCAAACTGACACTGAAGATAGGTTAGCCGTAGACCTTTTAAATAAAAATAACATGCCACTAGTAAAAGTCTCATGGTTTGAAGATAAAGCCACTTTTTTGTATTTTTCTTGTATGAAGAAAACAAGAAAGTGGCAATGTCTCCTAAACTATGACACTTTTACTAGAGTCATGTTATTTTTATTTAAAAACTCTATGACTTAACTATCGCTAGTCTAGTGTATACTTACCACGTGTGTTCTTATCATTCCCTAGTCGTCATATATTGAGCATATATCTTCATATATCCTCACTTTCAACTCTTTAGGCGAAGACACTTCAAAGATAAATAATTAATGCGCAAATATACTTTTATTCTTGTCCGGTGAGTCGGTGATGTCAGTGGTAGACCCATAATACTTATTACAAGACCTATTTTACAAGTATTGCGTACATATTTAAATAAAAGTGCAGGTACATTTATTTACATAGGTGGTACGTAATACTATAGATAGAGTGAGTATGTAATACTATAATATGATTATGACTATTGTCTTAGTTATTAGATCTGCCATATCCTGTCTTGGTCCTAAAGCAGACGCTGGGCCCTTGCGTGCGAGTGCACAACAGGGATAACGCTAGGATGATGATGACTATTGCCTTAGTTTTTATTTTGGGCCACCTAAAACAGTATTTTGCAATGTTTTATTAATATTTGTCCGAACTTGAATACTGGGTCACTGGACACGACGTCTTTTTAACCTTTTGCATGGTTTCAAAATAAAAGGATTGGTCTTAAGACAGCATTATTTTATCCTTAATGTCATTGTCATTACATAATTGGCATTTTGTGGGTGGTTAGCTAATGGCTATTATGCCTAAATATGTTAGGTTCTTGCGTTATAGGTACTATTATTTCTGTGGTTTTACTAAAAGAAAGGTAAATCTTTAATGAATAACATAAGGTTAGGAGGTCGTTCAAGCAGTATTGTTATAACTAGACTAAGGGCGCCCGCCCGATGCATCAGTTTTAGCACACAATAAATAGTTTAGGGCAGAATCAGACTTATCTATGTCCTTATAATGTAGGTGCTTAGACAAAAGTGTACTACTCGGTTTTTTCGTTGTATTCGTCGTAATAGTCGTTTGACATTCGTCTAGTTGGCTTGGTCGGGTAGTAACTAGTATGTGCTTGGGCAACCCTGTTGAGACGATTTTGGGTAACTCAATACAATTAAATAACGTATTAAATGGTCAAAAAAATAAAACAAGTTGGTATTAATAAATTTTGTAGTGGAAAATCGTAAATTCGAACTCTTGTTTCGGCACTGCGATTCATCGTCGTACCGATTTCATTCAACATCCTACATTTATGTTTGCATTGCATAAGCTAAAATGCAACATGCCGTGTAATCGACCGTATATTGGCTGCATTAAGGCTGTAAAATAAAATTTACTGACTGGATAAAAAACACACCCTTAAGAAATCTTTGGGTAAATTCGGAATCATTATAATATTTCACCTACCTACAAACTGAACCAACTGAGCTTATCGAAATTATTATTTTTTGACCAAATATATTATTACATTTAATTTTAATTGTTTATCATATTGTCGAAGCATTATTGTAATTATCGCCACTTTATCACTATTTATTTTAAAGGTGAATAATGATGTTTTCGCGTAAAAGCAGTGGATATTCTAAGAGTCTAGTTCACCAGCACATGTTTAACTATTAAACAACGATTATAATTTGACATATATTGTATTGTTTAGTTCATAACTGTTGGTGAACTATCGTCAACAAATTCTAAAAATATTTTATGGTGGTATAACCTACTTTCCTACTTATTATGTATTATCCATAGTTATTAATTTCAAGATGTCAGCGCTCCGCCGAATGTCCTAAAAGTTACATAATTGCGATTCAGCTCAAGAATCCTTTTAGTAAGAGTTCTGTTTCATGAATTTATATACGGCATCTGCCAAAAACTTTATTCGTTGTCTTCGATAAGGGCTTCTTATGCAGCGATCCATTTGACAGCGCAAAGATATCCCAGAAAACAACAATATATCTGCTTTCATAATACGGTCTATATCGCCGAAAAGTAGTCGGCGGTAATGCAGGGAGTATCCATTTTTGGTAGGCAAGAGTTCGTTAACCGGTCAACCGTTATGATGATACAGGACTAACAGGAATAAACTAACCGTGGCAAAAATAAGTAATGTTATTCCAATTATTTTCAACCCACTTCATCCATTTCGACATTTATTTTTTCGTGCCTTGCTTGTATCATCGCTCCTTGAACTAATGCTCTTTGAATTTATGCATATCAAGGTTGTAATTTGTAAATAGAACTTAGTCTTTGGGATAATACATGAATTAAAAATCTTATGATTAAACTCTTGAGTGGACTTATTGACCTTTATTTGATAACATTTGACTGCAGTTTTGTCGGTTGGAGATATGACGCGTACAGTTTATTCAAGTCCCCTAATCCCCTTGTATATTTGTATCGTAAAGACCTCAGAAAATAGAAAGAAGATATATGAAATGGAGGTGTGACCCGTGCGAATGCGACATGGCCCAAAGGAACTAACGATCTACTACGAGGCGGATTGGTCTCATTACTCACGACGTGCCAATGAGCGTTGTGAATTGAATTACTAAGTTCCTCATGCTTACTACTTGACGAAGCTAACTACACGAATGTCAAACGACTTGTATTCGTCGTCGTTTGACATTCGTCTATTTGGCTTGATCGGTCTATTTTCCAGTAGTAGTTACGACGCACACACAAAATCGGCGACACAGCGTCATTAGTACCAAGCTTCTGCCGTAGATTGCAGGGGTGTGTAAGTCTGATGAGAACGCTCAAGAATATTGTCTATTTTCATACTTGCATAGATAGGTACTTCATATAAATAATTAGAAAAATATCATAGTAGTTAGGTAAGACATGAAATAGTTCAGATCCTGTAACTCTATAAACAGATAGAGCCTTGGCGTTTGTTGTTAAGGCCAGACGTGAGGAAAATAAATTTCCTGAACATTATCTATTTTGTTCGCAGAAAACCATCCTCGACAGTATCACGCAAGATGACTCAGAATTCAGCGGCGATGGTTACACATCCCTGGCCATCATATACGCAACCCTGGCCGTCTGCAACTGGATGGCACCCTCCATAATCACCCTGACTGGGCCCAGGGGCGCCATGCTCATTGGAGCCTCTACTTACCTGTGAGTACATGTCCCTAGCTTTTCATTGTGGCTAATGATAATGTTTTCGTTATACGAATGTAGGTGACGTGCACCTTTCGCGTGTCCCTTAACTTTTTAATATTGTTGACCAATAATAACAAACCGAACCTCACTTGCACATTGCACATAATATATTCATGTTTGTTTATCTTTTCACTTCCATATCGTATGCTTGTGACTTGTTTATTATAACTGTCGCTAAAGTTTCACTCTTCTCTACCGTTTTGTTGACTAAGAAATCGTAATTATAATAAACCATTTTTAAAAAGCGGCAATATTGATCCATGTTTTTGTATAAAGAAACAAATTCAAAGATTGTAGTAAAGTACAATCTTGAAAGCACGGCACGTAGTGGGCAAGGCATTGACTCTAATTTCTAATGCAACACCTAGTCGAAGTGAGTGGCATCGTAACGTATTCTTCTGCGGTGGATATTCTTATGCTACAAGGTGTGTTCACTCCACTGGTTGGAGTAGAAGCGAGGGTGTGTCAACATTGACCTACGTGCCTTTAGCAAAATTAATTGTTGTTGCATTACAACCAAATCACGCATACGAATACTTATTTTATTTTGAAGTGAAGCGTAGTTCAATACCTTAGGACAACTTGGTAACGACGATGAGTTCTATGATCTATCGTCTTCTTGTAGAACTGTATAGGTATCTGTCTTATGATAATACATAAATAGTTAACTTGTATCATGGGTTGTATGAATGACTCCCAATTCAAAAAAGTTAGTGGGTGGGTACCTACTACTTGATTTAGGTGTGGTCTGTGCTTATTGAATTACCCTAAAAATATTACTTATTAGTCATATAAATTACTGGCTAACTTAATAACTTACCTAATAACGGTCCAGTGATTAGGTAGGTAGGTACCTATACCGGCGCGAAACTGTCCTACTAAGTAGGTAAGCCAACTTAAGCTTAACAGCACAGCTAATAATGTTACAACAATACAAAAACTGGTTATTACATAGTTACTTCAAACTCGAGTGTTTGTTTATGCAAGAGCGGTTTATCTATCTTAATCTTTCTACTGAATAATAAAAAGTGGTACATCTAAATTACGCAATAGATTCAGTTTTGTAGAATAACTAAGAAGTAGATAAGTACTACATACCAAGATTAAGTCTTGTTTCATAATTATGGTCTTATCGTTTAAAGGATTGTAGAGTTTGGTCTATCTCCTCCCCACTCTTCGCTGTCATATTTCTAGCAAAATATTTTAAGTAACCATATTTAACATTAACATCTCAACATCATTAAAATCGTTTTCATGTCTCCTGTTCGGAAAGTTGAACTTTCATATGTATAGATAGCCGGGTGGAAAATAGCTCTTCCCTCCCTAATACTTGACTAAAAGGCCACTATCGATAGGTCAAAACTAACGATAGTTGTTGTATAGTCAGAGCCGATACTATCGATAGTAATTTAAATATTGAACTTTGAAACTATCGATAGTGGACTATCGAGCGGCAACTCTACCCACTTTAGCGCCGCTTGCGGACCAAGTAAAACGCCAAAATGTGCCGGTCGGGCGCGTCGCGGATATCAAATGGAACACACCTTCGATTGCACCACAAAAAAAAAAGAAATGCACTATTTCTTTCCTCACAGTCTGTTGAAAAATAGTATGTTTAACTCGAGTGAAAACACCCATTTCACTCTCGAGCTGTTGGCGCTCTCACTTACTTCGTTCGAGCGAACTTCTCGAGTGAAATGGGTCACTTTCTTCCCTTGTATACCAATCTAATATTAATTTAAGAAAGGAAAAATACAACTCAAGAACAAACTTTCACTGTCTAGTCTATCTAGGAACAGAGTCGTTCG
Source organism: Pyrausta nigrata (assembly GCA_949316185.1). NCBI lineage: Eukaryota > Metazoa > Arthropoda > Insecta > Lepidoptera > Crambidae > Pyrausta > Pyrausta nigrata. Next base: position 6,968,718 of record OX438943.1, read on the forward strand.
TAACGTTTGCCCATTATCATGCTCATGTGAAGATATTGTGTGCTACAATGGACGTTATGCGTTATACGACAAACCCCGCCTCATTCTTTTCACTGCATAATAAAGTGGTTGTTGGATATCTGACGATCTAAAGCAGTAATCCACTGGAATCTTTAAAGCGTAACAATTTCGACGATCAAATCGTTTGTGTAATTAATTAATGCGTGACGTTTTTAAAACTAGTTTTAGTTAATGATTGCACTTGTTAAAATGGTAGTAACTAGGTATGACACGGTTTTAAAATAGGTAGTTTTTTTTGTCATCATAAGTGCCATTTGTGTACTAACTACCTACGTCCAACAAGTTCGTGCGCGACTTTCTGCGCCACGCAAGACGTGCGAAGGTCGAGGAAACGTCAATTAGACGCGACTATCATAGGCAGTTATTAGACTACGCGGTATTCAGACAGGCTTACTGAGACTCAGCGTAGTGTAATAGGAGTGAGCCAGTAAGTCTGTCTGCCCTATCACGCTCTTTCACAAATTGAAAGAGCGAGATGGGTCATAGACTGTCTTAGTAAGTCTGTCTGAATACCGCGTAGTCTAATAGCTGCCATAGGCTACTTTTTCCACAAAGTCACTCGCTGACATCTAGCGTGCTTCTTCTCCCGCACCTCTAGCTACCGCAGAAGGGTCGCGCTTCAACTTGTCGGACGTAGGCAAGAGCCCAAAATTGGATTATTTAAAAAAATGTTCCAACACTGACACCAATTACCTAGCCCCAAACTAAGCGAGAAAATGATTGTCTTTGACTATTTGAGTTTGTTATTTTGCACTTGCACCCATTGCTAATACCTATTGGTGTACAAAAACAAATTAGATCTAATCACCTAACATTAACATAATTACTTTGACACTTTAAACATTTGGGTTTGGGTCAACCTTTAATAGGTGGTTATTATGCTCTGTCCTGGAGTTAATTGTTCTATTCTCAAACCTGTGTTTTGGTATCCTTAATGTAAATTGTGACTAGAAGTAGAGCTTGTATTTTTTTAGTCTATTAAGCCCACATTGAACTACTAACTAAACAGTTCGATGCGGGACCCGTTAACGGAGTCGGTGCTTGCAAATAAAACAGGTGCCTAACCTTTAACGCGTATTTGCTAGCTCTATGCCTTTCAAATTGCAAACTTTATAACAAAAACACAAATAGTATGTACCTACACGTCTTTAATCGTAGAGCTAATAAAAGTGCACCCAACCATCCCTGCAATCTTTAAACAAAACCGTTGATGAAATACATAGGTAAAATACTTTAATTAATCATCATATCTCGATTTACGATCTTTCATAAATCGTTTTGAAAAATATTAGATAAACAATTAAATGATGACTCGAAGTAAACCCTTTGAACCACTACCTTCGCTTCGGTGTCGGTACTGTCGGTCTAATAGACGTTGAAACCACCTTTCTTTTTATGTATCTTGCTAAAAATGATTTAATTTTATTAAAATAACAGCTTGGAATTCCACTCCATAAAATCTAGCCTCATACATTATGTATTAGATTCGAATAGTAATATTCATGATTTATGTAATACATAATTATTTAATTATCTACTGAGTCGCTATCACTTCATAGTTCTAAAGTTCTTTGTACTGCGTAGGTGGGAATTGATAGACGAGGCAGGATCCCTTTGTTGTGTTATTTCGATATATTAATTATTTATTATTATGTATACTATCATGTTATAGCTAACATATCCTGTGATATGGTGTTGTACTGTAATAGTTCTAAAAAAACCTTCATTATCTGCCAAGGTCGCTCGGCTGCGTGGCCAGTCACTTGTTGTAACACACCCACCTCTGAAATGTGCTAAACATTTCACTTTTGTTACGCATAGCTGCACAACACAACAACAAATCAACATCACTATTGTTTTAAAGCATTAAACGCCATGTTTCTTCCTTTGCTGGGACCTAGTGTTATTATTACATTACCACAGTATGAATAATAGCTTTGCCTTTCCATTCGCGTAGGTTGGTAGATTTAAAACATAAACCTGTTTGCAAATGTTTTGTATCAACTCATTCATTTCGCTTGATTAAAATGATGGTGGCAAAATTATGTTCGCTCGCCAACAACAAAAATTGGAGAAGAACAAATGATTGGGAGGTAGGTATTTATTGTTTTTTTTTTAAATTAACTTTTGACCGTAATATCATCTGATTGTTTATACTTTTGCTCGCAAATGTATTTGTTGGTAGGTAGGTTAAGATTTGCATAATGCTAAAGACTACCTCTTGTAATAATTAAATCATCATGATCATATTGATCCAATGCAATATCCGATAACAACTTTCTATATACGTACTTCGTGGATGCATCTAATTTACCTAAGTAGAACTTTTTGAATTTTATTTTGCAAAGTTATTATGTTCTGATTGATTGCCTATAAGAAGAAGAAGAAGAGTCTTGTTAATAAAATATAATTTATTCTAAGAATTTAAATTTTAAATATATATTACATTAAGAAATCTGCAGGCGTTGATATCACGAATTATTATTGGAATTAATAATTCGCCTCTACAAAAACAAAATACTTACGGACAAGGTTGAAACATTTATTTATTATCATGATCCTTTATATTGTTTTAGCTGATATAGGTCAAACGCTATAAACTTGTGTTTTTTATTGTAAATCGATACTGTTGGCATAATAACTTGACTCATAAAGTACCATATAATATAGTTATGATACGTTCGTTCAGGTCAAGGAGCATACAAGTTCGTAACTTACCTTAACACCACCCGTAACGGCCGTTATTATGTATTCGAACTTCTGAATCCACCAAAGGACCGAATGTTTTTATGTCAAACTGAACATTATTTATCCAATACCTACTTACGCGCCCGAGCTGCACATTACGTATGTTAATAAAGCTCTTTTTATGCCTCTCTAATTTATGACTTGGGATTTCAATAAAATTCACAATTCACGTCATACGTGCGCCTAAGGTTTAAAACTTTACTTTCAAAACGACATGTCGTTGGCCTTTGCCGGTCTCTTATTGACACACAACATTATAATAATACAATGCTCGCCTGAGTACTTTGATAAAACTAGATAACTTCGAAAATCTAGCTCATCATTAATTACACTCCAGTTGGGGATATTTTGAGTGTTTTCAGGGCTCTTGTTTTTGTCCCACTTTGTTTGTACTTTGGTATGAAACTACTCTATTTCATATTTAATCTATGATACTAGATAACACGCAGCTACTATAATTATTTTTATAATTTAAGCAATTTCATTACAAGTTTTTATGAAAGTAGTTTTGCACTTTTGCATATAAAAAGTTATCGACCGTGTCGTCAGTAACTCACGTGGTAGAGCATTTTACCTTTTTATGGTAAGGGAATGCATTTACGTACTTACTGATACAGCGGAGAGGCGTGTCAGGGGTGTGTAGGGCTCAGCCTATTTAGCGGCCACTACCCACTAAACCAAATTTCCGTGTCCTCTTGCATTCTACCTGGTCCGCAACTTGGGAACACGCGTTTGTACTGTTCCGAGTTACATAGCTACCCTACTATTTCAAAATGTACTCCAGCAGTACTATCTGCCTATTCTCTAACTAAATAAGTGTTTTAGAGAATGACACCAATGGCAACAGAATTCAAACATAGAAGTGTTTTTTAGACCTCGTAAAAGCAGAAATCAGCGCATATAAGTAAGGCTTCCAATAACCCATGTTATTAATTTGGCGAAGATTTATAGCAATTAAATTATCGACTAAACTGGACTGGGTGTGTCTCGGTCGATTCCCCGCTAAAACCTGTTCTGAAAGTGATTTTATTTGATCTGTGATTGACACTGATAGTCTGATATTAAAACTTGGTTCCTTTTTACAGGTTCTTCATAGTAACATTCCTGTTCCCTCGCACATGGCTGCTGTACGCGGCGAGCGTGCTGATCGGCGCGGGCGCAGCCGCCATCTGGACCGGGCAGGGGAACTACCTCACGCTGAACAGCGATGCCGACACCATCTCCAGGAACTCTGGTGTCTTCTGGGCCATGCTGCAGTGCAGGTAGAGTAAATAGTGCGGAAGACGCGGCGTCGGCGTAGGAAGTTTCCATAGACCTAGGAGGGGCGCCGGAAATCATTGGTATCCGCTGCATACATTAAGAGCAGCGCAGGACTGATATTTTTTTAAAAAGGTCACAAATGGTAATACGTACGTAAGTGGACTTTTAAAACTTTTATTATCATCGTGGAGATTATCAGGGGTGGCCTATGTTCATGCAGAGGCCCTACTCCGTATTATGATGTCCATGATCCGGCGTAGCATAGACGTATAAAAAGTGCTTTTACGTGGCGTTAATTCCGCTATTTATCAGGCAGGCAATTAAGACAACTGATAGCTTGCTGCATGTATTCAGTTTTTCATATTTATGTTGAGCGTGTGTAGATTACTGTAGATGAGCGTCAAATCGATTGAATTAATTGATATTTTAGGCGGAGATCTTGACTATTGACTACCCTATTGATTAGAATTAGTGCTTGTGATAGTTATACTTTTAAAAATTATAGCAGTCGGGACCCATGATAGAAAGTCAGCCGTCTCGTCAGTAGATTAGAGTAATTTGCAATGTAATAGAGAGGTAGGTATGTGCTCTAAATTCACTAAGCCTCCATTTCTAGAATGGGTCCCGACTGCTACAATTTTTAATATGAGTACCAATTTAACCCTAACCTCTTTCTTGTTTTAGGGTTTTTAAATTTTCAATTACACAGAAACGCAGTCGGGTTTTAAGTTTTTTAAATTATCGTTTTTTTTCCTCTATGCATCTGTCTGAATCGGACAGAGTGTTTTACAACCTGTAGTAATGTTTCTTGAATAAATAAATTACACAGGGTGTCCGGGTTTCGCCTAGCGATAATTTAAGGGTCTTTTATTTATCAAATTTTAAAGACATAATCCAATATTTGTTTCTTACTTTTACGCGAATTGTTTAACTTATTAAAACACTCTTTTACGGATTACTTCGCGATTTATTTGCATTTTATTTAAAACCTGACGTTTCGAACACGTTCGCGTTCGTGGTCACTAGGAGACGAGGGCCTGGGAAAATGTAAATAAATCGCGAAGTAATCCGTAAAATTGTGTTTTAATTAGACATAATCCAAATGAAAAATTGCAAATTTGGGCTTAGTTTTGTAATAGGTTTAAAAAACTATTTAACTGTTTTAAATATTTAGCAAGATTTCTTAAAAAAAAAAATTAAATTGATCTTTATTTCACTTGATAGGCGATAGCGTTACCTTTCAATTGAATCATTTTCATAACTTAAGGACCTCTAGATCCATAGAAATAGTTTATTTAATAATTAAAATGGCTGCCATTTCAAGAGGGGGAGAGTTACAACCCAACATGGGGGTTTTTTGTCGATAACATTTGATGAATTAATACTTAGCCCATAAATTATCGCTAGTCCAAACCCGGACACATTGTATGTACTTACTACAAATAAAACTTTCCTTTAAAACATTTGAGACGAGAATGTAAATTCTAATTGGCTTTGTTTTGTTTTTGCGTAATATTTTACTTCAAACGTGACATTGAGATTAAACTTGAAACACGTTGCCTTTTCTTAGAAATATGCTGTTTTGTTGATTTAATTAATCCTAGCTACCTATTCGTAGGGAGTCACACTTCTAAATTATACATTATATAATTTCGACATTGACGACCACATTACAAAGTAACTTTTACTGTCTGTCCTAATTGCCGAGTAATCGAAGCTTATGCTTACCTTCCTGACATATTGAAAGTGCTTTTCAATTGTTCTAGTATGTTCTTCGGCAATCTGTTCGTGTTCATAAAGTTCCAAGGCAAGAGCCACATCGACGTGGAGACGCGCAACGTGGTGTTCGGCGCGTTGACCGGCGTCTGCGCAGTCGGGATCGTGTTCCTGCTGCTCCTGCGGCCCACCAGACGCTCACCCACGCTTGAGGATGCCAAGGTCTCAAAGGTTTTCCACCTATCAAGTCCATACTACATCTTATATTGATTGGTGTTGGTAGATTGATATGATTTACTTTGACAGTGCTTGAATAATATGGATACGCCTTTTTTTAAAGAACCGATAACGTCACCTGAAATTTTCAGATTGTGTATGATATGTGTATCATTCCGGAAAGGAAGAACGGTGTAATTGTTTTGATTAAGGATGAGGGAAAATATCGAATTGAATATTCTTGGCAAAAAAGAAGCAAGCGGTAACTTCATATTGTCGTTTCCATTACAGACTGAAATTAGGGTTGATGAAGAAGGCCCGATGGAAGCCTTCAAGGGAGCCCTAAGACTGTTCGGCACACGAGACATGTTGCTGCTCAGTGTCACTTTCATCTACACCGGTGCGTAAACACACATTTTAAGTTTTACCACAGAATAAGTACTAGTAAGAACTTCGTACAAAAGTTTGACTTTGCTATGAAATTCAAAGAAATATCTACTCAGTGTCGTTAACCATCTAGCGTAATTTAGTTCGCCTCAGAGTCAAGCACATTTTCGTTTAGACACCTACAGAAATACATTATTAGCAAGAAATTTCATTCTTATAACTCTGGAAAATGATTCATAGTACACTAGTGTCGTGCTATCATGCGCCGCGATAGGGTTGACTACTACAAGAAGCTACTAACGCCATCTAGCGCGCCCTTTCTAGCACTTTACTCATGCTCGTCCAGCCAGCAACGTAGGTAGTGCCGCGCGCCGCCAGTGATTAAAAACGCGCGCTTGTCGCTACTTGCTCGCGACATCCAACTTGATTACCTCACCACGGTGCGTCGCCGCGCGTAGGTACGTTATTGCTACCTACGCGGGGAGTTACACAGGCTTAGTTTAACAATATGACATAAAATTCATGAATCTAAACATTAAATTTCCAAACTGACAGAAGTGCCGAAATCGCCACTAAAAAAGTTGTAAACCCATACTGAGTAATAAGGTCATCTACATAAATTATGGTGCAAGTAGTTTTGTCCTCGGTTGTGACTGTTTGGACGTCGAATGAGCATATTTTTTCTACCTACACATTTATATTGAAAAATGTAATGTAATGTACCTAACTCTGCCTAATTGAGTTACTGGAATGAATTTCAGCATGTATGGAAAACTACATTGCAACTTGGATGTATAAATTGCATTGCATTTACAGGCAGTAAGATAACATAACATCACCTCGTAGACTCAGTGTACAAAAAATAAATATTAGGTCTTCTTTGCGCTCTTTATAATTATTTCGAAGATTTTTTGGGATCCTTTTGGTTATAAAATGAATTTCGAATTGAGTCATGAAACAAGATTATACCCGAATGCACAATTAACCTACAGTCTTCGTTACACCAAAGCGGGCTGTGGAAGTAGACGCAGCCAAGGAAACACGCGGAAACAAGTGGGCAAGGCTGCGCGCCTGGACTATAAACACAGAATACTTAACTTTAATGCCAGAAATTATTAACTGACCCGAGGTTGAAGATCCCGGTGGTATACGTATGCAATTAACTCTTATTTTGATTGGCAGCCAATGATAGATTTAAAAACAGTTGATGATAGATGTAGAGATGTGTCATTAGCGCGCGGAAATTGATTGCCTTAAATTGAGCAATTTGCTAAATTTTACATTCAAATTTCGTACACATTATGACATTTGTCGCGTATCAAATTCAAATCGCGCCGCGCAGTAGGAGATGACATGTCTACCTCTTTTTTAATACACTGTCATTGCCGGCAGCCGTGATTCCCGTGGAGTCCGTGGAATGTATCTACAATGGATACGCAAATAGCCGTGATCGTTTTAAACCTCGGATTACAGATTAGTTATTGATTTCAAGCGTAAGTAAAAATGCATTGGTCTCGATTCCAATGTCTGAGATTAATAAATTTAAGTTCAGTCTCTCTCTCTCTTTTTCTCTGCTAAACAATCGAATAGACAATACAATTATTTAGAAACGTCAAATTAAATGGTGCGATTTCAAATTTCAATATTTTTACAAGTTTTTGCGTGTTTTTGTCTAACTTTAGTAGTTGTCATCGAATACTACTACTGCTACTATATCTATAAATTCTCTAATTTCCTGAGCAACTGACAACTGTTTAGTCTGACGTATCTAAATTAATATAGTTTATTTTAGTCTGTTTGGCAGGAAAATAATTTAATTTAATTTAATCTTCGACAGGGCGCATTGGAGTCGAGCCATAGTTGACTGCTTGGTTGGCACGCTGGGTACTTTCCCCGTGATCCCGGGTTCAAATCCCGAATGTCAGGCGTCAGGCAACTCAGATACAGCTCCGGGGTCAGGAAGTTGGTGGTTCAACACCCCCATGCCTCGAAGAGCACATTAAGCCGATGGTCCTGCGTCTAACATCTCTCCAAACATGTCAGATTGGAGTCTCACTCAACTATGATAAAGATGTGATTAAGAGTTCACCTGTGTATTGTGCACTCTCTTGTGCACTAAAAATAATATCTCCCGCGCAGTTGACTATTCTCTGTTGAGATTGGCTTAGGTAGTCGAAATTCGGCTAGGGGGACATTTTTTATTAATAAATACGCATCCGAATATTCAACCTCTACTTACGCAGTTATCTTAACTTTACAGGCGTGGAGTTGTCTTTCTTCAGCGGTGTCTACAGTCCCAGCATTGGTTTTACTCTCGCAATGGGCGAAAACGCGAAGCAACTGGTCGGCCTGTCCGGTGTATTCATCGGTCTAGGAGAAGTTCTTGGTGAGTTAAAAATAAAATGTAATCTTCCTATGAATTAAAAACTTCTTAAAAATCTTTACTCTCAGTAAATAAACTTTAGAATTATTATAAAGTAACTTGACGCTAAAACTCGGTTCATATCCATTTTTTTGTTGCTCTGAAAACGAATAATAGATAATTGAATGCTAAACAACTTAATATTACACTTTATTGAGTCATTAAAAATGTATAGATCACTTTAACTATACCCGGCCCGGCGAACCTTGATCCCTATGACAGTTCATGTTAGTGATGGGTCGTGTCGATGAAATTTAACTTTTTTAACCGACTTCAAAAAAGGAGGAGGTTATCAATTCAATTTTTTTTGTGGCTATGTTACCGCATATCTCAGTCAGTTGTGAACCGATTTGAAAAAAATATATTTTTACCTAGAGGCTATTCCTTCTAGTTGGTCCCATTTTGGCCCAGTCAAGATCTGATGATGAGATCTTGGTGTAATCGAGGGAAAACCTCAAATTTTGAAGGCACGTATAGTGTTTTCATACTAGTATCTTAATGTTGACATGTTGTTACGTCTAATAGTCAATTTGTGGAGCTGAGCTGATGGTGGAACTCCTTAAAAATTAGGAGTTTAGTAATTAAAACACCAGATGGTTTGTCAGGTACTGTTTAGGATGCTAACAAAACAATGTCAAAGGCGCAGCTCCCTCCTCTTCCTCCCACCCCTCCTAACCCCTCCCTCCCGCCCCCAACAATAAAAATGTATAATTACTTCAAGAAATATATAATTACTGCAAGAAATCAATTAACTCTTACCGCTGAAACGATGGATTTGATAGTCTGAGTACCGAGAAAGGACACAGTTTTTATCCCCAAAATCATTTGTGTAGGGAACCCGATGATACGATATACAACAAACTAAATTAAAAATGCTATTAGCAAATCTTTAAATGTTCTTCTTTAAACGGTCTTCTTTCTCGTTACTACTTTCTTCTAAATGACACTGTCGCATTTGAACAGCGCGTTTAGTAGGTCTACCCATGTTGCACCTTACAATAAATTTCAACTAAAAATAGAAAATAAAAATTTGAAAAAAAACGACTTCAAAACTGACTACAGTGCTAATTAAAACTAAACTAAAAAGTACAAAATAATATTTAAATGACCTAACTGTTCTACGGAAATGTACAAGAAACCTATTTCCAATTTATTATCTGTTATTTTTTGGAGTCTGTGCCAGAAATTCTAATTCTAATGTTTTTTTGCAAGTAAGGACAGGATTAAACCATCTCTTGGCTGCTTAGAGTAGACAGAATATCTAGCTTGGCTTGGAACCGGCTCCAAAAAATAACAGATAATTAATTGGAAATAGGTTTCTTGTACAATTCCGTAGAACAGTTAGGTCATTTAAATATTATTTTGTACTTTTTAGTTTAAATATGTTTATAAAATTTTTAGTTTTAATTAGCACTGTAGTCAGTTTTGAAGTCGGTTTTTTTTAAAAAGAATTTTTGTAGGCAAAGGCGTGATTTGTATTCAGCCAAACGTGTGCTCCACTTTGAAGTCCGTTATTCGAACTTCGTCTATTATTAGCTCTTTTGCATTCGACGCGTAATTAATTCGCAAGAAAGTGACGGGGGGCATTCAAATGTTTAAAAAAGAATTGGTCAGACTGTTGAACCTGCAGAAACAGCAAACAAAGCGGACATATTTTTTGGATGAAATGGCAAAATCCAAAGGTCACGCAGTGATTTGGCTACCACCCTACCACTGCCAATATAATGCTTTAAAACTTTGTTTTGATGATTGGGATCGAGATGTGCGATACGACAGCATTGTAGATGAGCCGTTTTTGATAAACGTAGGCGACAGCAGCTGCAGTTCAGATTCCGAGATCGTGACACAAACCCTAAAGTCATTATCAGATTCAGATTAAAATATATAAATAAATAATCGCTGAACAGCTTTTGTTTTATTTGGTTTTGTCCTACAGTTAATTTTTAATTCTCTTGGGTATACAATCGTGAGTGCATGTATGCCGCGCTCCGTTCTATTCAATAGAGAATGTACTAATACTCAAGTATGAAAAAGTAATGACACTCATAATTTATCACTTAATTATGCCACACATGAATTCTTAAATAAAACAAAACCTGGTGTCCCCAGAAATATTTTATAAATTTGAGTGAAATAAAAACAATTTCATTCAACTTTTTAACATTCGGCACTTATAACTTAAATGATTATAAATCATGTACACTCGTTTCCATTATTGACATTTGTTTATCGATATTTTTCCGCACTAGTCGATATCTTCCGAACGAAGTAACTTTTGCAGGACGTAAACGTAATGTCTGATTGAGATAATTTCTTGTAAATGTTAAGAATTTTTATATTTCCGACGGAATATCATTGTAATGGCATATATCTACATTACCTTAATAAATGACATTTTTAGAAGCCTCCAATTCAATTCTAATGTAACGGTGACGCCACTTCAATGTTGTGTCGTAAGAATAACTGTAAATGTCATAGGAATCAAGGTTCGCCGGGCCGAGTATAGTTACCTACATTTTAAAACCTAATCGGCGATAAATACTAATCGCTATAAGAACATAAACGTTGAGAAACGCATTACAAATACAATGGCATTTTATATACATATTTTAGTATCAACAACTTTACGCATGCTTTGTATAAGTGGTTGCATGCCTATCTATAGATGAACGCTATTGAGATGTCACAAGGATAGATGAGTAATTCTTTGATGTCCAATTTAATTCTCTATTGTAATATCGACGTGAATTTTTATCAGGCGCAGCGGAGCAATCGGATCAGATTTATTTTATCAACTTTCAAAATATTGATGGCATTGTATGAATAAGTCTATTCAAGGCCGGATTTCAAGTTCTAATATATTTTTTAAATGCTTTTGTTATCTTGATTTGATATATCTTGAGATATCTCATTAAAATAAAACACCAAACGAAATTGATTTATGTAATTGTGATATACTACTCCGATCGAAAAAGTACACACATCAACACTGTCTAGGGATATAGTATTATAATATTCAAAATATCCCTAGACAGTGTTGATTAGTATATTATTTATTAAAACGTTAAATATTTTGTGAGAGCAGCTAAAAAGGACCGTTTGAACTTTGATTGCGGTATTTATCACGCGAAAGCGCTTGATAACATTCAATCAAAGGTCGTAAGTGTTTCGTTGTTGTATGCAGGGTTCATTAAACGTAGACTAAGCATGCCTAACTCGCCTTATGAATGTTTTGCTTATTGTTTGCAGTGCAGAGTCCATTGTATTAGTGTTATATCGTAAACCTTTTTTTCTTTACAATACATTACTCCATTGTTTTGGTATTTTCGAACCAATTACCTGTAGAGATGTTAATCAGTATCATTGCATGGTTGTTAAGTAAAATAACGTGTAAGGAGGATTGAGTAAAAAAGAAAATTCCCTAAAGGCTTTAGGGAGTAGGTAGGTACCATAGTTTCCCTTATTAAACCTAACTATATTATAATAATTCCCTAGTCGAAATTCAAAACGTAACATAGAAAGATTATCAGTCTCAAAAGCCCTATCATTTCAGGCGGTGCTCTATTCGGTATACTCGGCAACAAGACGACTCGATGGGGCCGCGACCCGATCGTGATCATGGGCTACCTGATCCACCTCAGCAGTTTCTTCCTGATCTTCATCAACCTGCCCAACGCGGCTCCCTTCGGTGACACCAACGAGGTGTCGTACATCAGCCCCTCGCCGTACCTGGCGATGCTGTGTAGCTTCCTGCTCGGGTTCGGCGATGCGTGCTTCAACACACAGATATACTCCATCCTTGGTGGGAACTACTCTGATAACAGCACGTCGGCATTCGCGCTCTTCAAGTTTACTCAGGTAAGTTGGATAGCGATTTTGTGTTGTAACAGTTAGCTCTAAATACTACGCACTTTCTAATAATAATTTTGACATTGCTATAACACTTGATTAAATATGAGACGGCTAATTTGAAATGTTTGTCTTCACTATGTCATTAATTCCAAACTTAATGTCTCACTCAAAAACAAACAAGTGTTATAGAAATGTCAAAATTATTATTAGTAAAGGGATTTTTAAAGATAATACTTTCATAAGTAGGTGGTACTTTTGTGTACATTTGTAACACTTTTGGCATTGAATAATTCCTTTTCTAGCACCCGTTACATAAATAGGTATTATAGTAATATGAATTGATAAAACGTTTGGTACCATTAGACTTGACATTGGTCTCTAAAATCGTGCTCCGCCCGTGTCACTGCGGCTATCTGCCGCGAATTAGTCCACGGTCAATCTATCGCATTATTTTATCTATATTATTTTTGAGGGCCACGACGATGATGCGTCATTGTTATTGATGGTTCTTTTAATAGACAAAGATGTTAAACTATGATATCAGACATTGGTCTCCAAAATCGTACTAAACCCGTGGCACTAAGGCTATTTTTATAATTGTAAATAAAATGCAGTTTTTTGTTCCTTCTTGCTCTATTTACAGAAAAATGACAAAAACTGTAAGACCTAGAAGTTGACCGTTTAGAAAACAAATTACTGTCGATAAATTACCTACAAAACGAAACCAAACAGATAGTGGTAAAATAAATGTTTCTTATAATACAGCCCTTAGTCTTACCACTACAAATTTAGTTTCTTTTTGTAGGTAATTTATCGGCAATGATTTGCCGTCGTTCTTGCAGAAATTGCAGAAAACCAAAACGAGGGAGATAAAAGGGGGGTGGGGGGAGAAGCAATCATTTCCCAGCGTGTTTCCATATCGGAAATGTACACATACGAAAGTTACAATCGTGCCAAGTTTCATGCTTTCTTCCGGATGGGACCGTATTTCATGCTAAGGACTATGCGTACTATGAGGGCCACGACGATATGATGCGTCATTGCTATCTATGGTTGATTTATTAGACGTAGATGGTAGACTATCATATCAGACGTTGGTCTCCAAAATCGTACTAAGCCCGTGTCACTGAGGCTATCTGCCGCGAATTGGTCCACGGTCAATCTATCGCATTATAATATAAATATTATATTTGAGGGCCACGACAATATGATGCGTCATTGCTATCTATGGTTGATTTATTAGACGTAGATGGTAGACTATCATATCAGACGTTGGTCTCCAAAATCGTACTAAGCCCGTGTCACTGAGGCTATCTGCCGCGAATTGGTCCACGGTCAATCTATCGCATTATAATATGAATATTATATTTGAGGGCCACGACAATATGATGCGTCATTGCTATCTATGGTTGGTTTATTAGACGTAGATGGACTATCATATCAACCACAGAGTTCAGAGCAACTGAGTGGCCATTTTGTAACTGCCATTGGAATTAAATTCTGGTAAATCAGAATTATAAAATGATCTTAATGTCCACGATTTGTCTCCGTTATTTATTAAACAAATGTGGAATATCAAACTAAATGAGGCTAATTGGGATTTACCAGAAGTCCCTCCGATGTCAAAGTTGTATTGCGGCTACCTACTCACGGACCGATTGATAACCCGCGCTGTCTGTAACATTCCGTCATAATATTATTGTGTTTTGTGGGTTAATTAAAAATAAATAACACTTTAAATAATGTGTAGATATGCCTAGCATGAGTTAATGCATTATGCATCAAATTCAACTAATTGTGAGTAGGTTATGATGTCAGCTTATGAGATCATTATTGTTTTTGGAAATATAGTTAACACAGAGTACATTGGAAGTATCGAAGTTCAATATAGATACTATTGCTGCTGTCTATTCAAAAACAATCTATAGTATCGAAACTATCGATAGTTAATGCTGAGCAGGGACCTTTTTGGCACACAATTGGTCTTTAATAAGTTGAACTGTACTTCTATTAATTTTTATTTGCGTGCCAAATTAATGGTTGAATTTGACCTTTCACCTTTTGGTTGTTTGTGTACTACCCTCATTTTCTAATTATTTTTTGATACATTTGCAGAATGAACCTTATTTATTATTTTACTATGTTATCATATGCCATTTATGTCACATCAAGATAAAAAATAGCCTCAAAATATTTTCTAGCTTCATCAAGTAATATTAAGTATTGTGAATGTGTATAACAATACTATTGGATAAAAGGTCACTATCGACAGGACAAAACTATCGATAGTATTGCTGTGTTGATGGTATTTATATTAACGGAGCTATTAATTTTAGCGCTAGTATCGATACTAGTGATAGTATTAATCCTATCGATATTGCAGATGACTTTCGAGGTCAACTATCAAAGTTATCGGCAACGCTTGTTGTCACAGTAATTCTAACAGAGTCCTTAATTCCGCAGTCAATGGCAGCCGCCGCGTGCTTCTTCTACTCATCGCGCGCGTACCTCTCGGTGCAGCTGATCATCCTGGCAGTGCTGGCGTCGCTCGGGACCGCATCGTTCTGCCGCGTGGAGTGGGCCGCCCGGGCGCGCGCGCGAGCTGCGGCGCTGGAGGCCATCGACGACAAGATCAACCCCGCCGCGCATGCGCTGGCCGACAACGCGTTGCACTACGACTGAACGGCGCGATGGCGAGGGCTGAACTTGGTTTGTGATGGTATTTGAGCGTAGAGTTTTAATATTACTGACTTGAACGGTGCGATGGCAAAGTTAGACCTGTTAATAATGCTGGTAAAAACTAAACTTAACTAAGATTCTTAAGGCCTAACTGTTTCATAGCTTCGTGGCTGCGCAGGTTTCGCGCATGAAAGTGTTTTTTTTTGCAATTTCATGAATGAAAATTTTAACAAATCGAAAATGTATTCCCATAGCTTTCATCTATGTGTAATGAGAAACAGAATAAAAGAGAAGGCCGCGAAATTATAGCTCAGCAAACATGCCATATTAAACGATATTAAACATGCAAAAAGGGCAAAATTATACCAAACTTTAGGAGGAATTTCTATGTAACAAAACTCCTGTAATCGTGTTTTGAGATCCATAATTACCTTATGATAATTGACGATGTTCAGGACATGTTTTTGGAAATATAGATTTAAAACTATAACAAGCGAATTCCTTTCATAAAAAATATTTTTTCAATGTGCTTCTTCCTGACTGAGTTTCTCATACCTACTTTTTGTCTGCTATACCATGCAATACCTACTAAACTATTTTAAATGTGTGTAGGTGAAAAGAATTATATATTTTGTCAATTGGTAACTTATTTACATGGAATAGATAATAGCTTACTGACAAGTCTGTTAAGCGGCAACATAGTTGTGATCAGCCCAGAAAAAAATAATAAAAATTATAAAACAATATTTGAATACCGACTGTTTTTACCTGTTGTATGTGCTCAAACGAAATCGTATACATGTCAAGGCTATGATTTCGTTTAACAATCAGGTTTCTTAAAAACATGACAATAATATGACTACATGTTTTTGACCTCCTGAATATAATTTGTGATGTTGTCTAGGCTTGTTACTTTTAAACCGTAATGATTAAAGTGTGACGAGATTGAAATATCCTATACTTTTGAGTTTGAGTTTATCTAGCTATAGTTAATTTTAGTTATTATTATAGTGTCACTATCTATTAAGAGTTTATGAGTGAATAACTAAATAATCTTCAATTTAACCTTTAGGAAACAGTATTCAAAGAATTTATTTTATAAGCAAAATCATATTACGTATTTTTTATTTTTCTTCCTATTTTTTTTATAATTGCTAAATTACCAAATTAATCCAAAATATCTAATAGAAATAAAAAAATAAACATTTCCCTCTAGATAAATAAAATAACTATTATTATTACACATTTTTTTTACGTTTTTAAAAGTAGGTACCTATTTATAACTTTGCTGTGACCATGAGACGGAGAGAGGATTTATTTACCTAGTAAAATATTTTAATATTTGTTGATTTTATCAAGATTAATTTCATTACATTGAACATTGATCACTGCCAGCATGGACAATATATTCGTCCCTGCTGCTTTAAGAATAAATGCTATATTTTACAGTTATAGTATAGTTGTTGGCATTTCAGATTTAGCTTTTTTATTAAAACTTTGAATTAATATTGGATGATGCTTAATACAGGGATTCCAAATTTTTGTGCATATTAGACAATTTTGTAAATACTTTAAATGAGATAATATTTGGCAATTTATTATGTACAATTAAATATTAATTATTTTTACTTGTGAACATAAAAAAATGTTTTGTATATTGATGTAAAATCACATTCCTATTTTGTTGCGACTGGTTTTTATGACAATCTATTATCATGCTTTTGTAATTTGATAAAATTTTTGTTGGTGTATCTATTGAAAAGGTGCTGCTAAATTCTTAATATGGATATTTTACATTTTGTAAATAAGAGTATAGAGATTTATATAGAAAAAATAACAATCATTATGCATAATTCTAGTTGCTAAGCATGAGATTCTGATGGTAGTATGTTTGAATGTAAACTGAATAAACTGGTGATAAATATTGTTGAAATCCACTGAACCACATTCCACATGTAAAGCATTTAATTAAAGTTTTTAAAGCAATGATGCTAATATTATTGTATGCATTATAATTTGTTTGCCGTTGTTGTACTGAATGACTGTGGTATTAATGGAACTGTCTAGTCGAAATATAGAGAAGTGCTAGATGGTTGGTAGTGTAAGTAAATAAATACATAAGATTTATATTAGTAAGCTATATAAAAATAAATATTAGTAACAAATAAAAATATTTTAACATGTTGCCATATGTTTTATTAAAACTTCGGTTTTCTTAGTATCAAGCTGGTATACACACACACTGGTAGTGAATAACTATCTTAGTAGGAAGGTAATCAAATTAACAGTTAAGATCAACATCTCTTTTGTTATTTTAGTACTGTTCACTCTATACAATTGTCAATTTTTATTTCCAAAATTATCACATTTATATAATATTGTAACTTTAAAAAGTGATGCCTATGACCTCTTAGTAGGTACAAAATAAGTACTAGACAATGCTACACTACCAAGTAATTACTTTTGACAGTGTTTTTAAATTTAATCAACAGTTATGTTAAATAATACCTATTATTTCCTTTCTTCATCCTGCATTTCGCCAAGTTTGAAGTCCATAGGCTTGTCATATCCCATTATTTTAGCATAATACAAAGGGTTGCTGAAGTGCCTTGCTTCAATGAAGAGTGGCTTGCCTTTGGCATGCATGGTTGTGAACATGCCAGGGATGTCAGGGACAGTTACATCTTCACTTTTGAATTCCAGCTATAAAAAAAGATATGTTGTTAGCATTCAACAAAACAATTAATTTTCAAATAGGAGCAAACAACATGATTCTACTAATAATAAGCTACTAAGACTCACCTCCTTTTCCGCTAGGAAGAAGTTTATTGTAGTGGCTTTGTATGTTGCAGTTGAAGGGTCATAGTGTATATCTGTTACATATTTTTTAGTGACCAAATGTAGTAACAAAGGTGTGATAAACGTAAAGAACCCAACTATCGAACAAATGACTACAAGAAGAGATGTGCTGCCAATGGTTGCTGCTTGTTTCACTATAATAGGTTGTGCCATTAGACCTGCTAAACTTGAGGTGAGCGAAAATATCTTTACAGCTTTGATCTGCGGTGTCAGGGGGCCGGAATAAATGTGCTCCAACTGTTCTTCTTCTTTAGAACCAGTAGAATACTGGCGAAACACTTTGTTTTGACACACATCGATAAATTTTATTTTGGTTATCTGTTTCTGTAGGTTATGTTGAAATAATAATTTACTTCGAAAACAAGAAGTTTGGAGGCAGAAACGCAGCATTGTTTTATTGTTTCTATTACTTCACAGGAAGGTGGCAGCTGTGTTTATGTGAGAAATTATATAAAACTGCAATGCTTTTCCCTGTCCTACAAAATGTCAATAAGGAGGAAAATGTCAAGTCAAGAAGACAATCGAACATACGTCACTGTCACTGTCAAAAACTCAAAAATAACTTAGGCTGCGTTCCCATTTGTGCCAACAGCAATAATTTTTACGCGCTCACAAACCGTTTCGATTTGGTGTTATAGTCTGAATAATCTAATAGGTGCAATTTGACAGCTCTGAGTTATCATCACATAACGTAGCAGTGTATGCGGAGGGATTCCATAGACAACACATAAAACAGTGAAAATAAAATGCTATTGATTTTAAAATAAGAAAAGATAGATTAGCACTACCATAAAAGTATGTAATGGGACACATTTAAGTTTATATTTTCTACATAAAGAGTAAAATAAATCAAAAAACTTTACTGCAGGCTGACAGTCGTCTGAAAACGGACATGTTCTATTCAGATTTTTTCTTAATGTTAGTGTTGTCACCGTTTTACTCGTCACGAAGGTACAGGTTTATCGATTCATCGGTTAGTATTGAACAAACAACATTTTCATGCAATAAGTATGCAATTTTGAGTTTGACGACTTTGTTTTTAGTTCATAGAACGTAATTCTAAAACATACTCATGAAATAAATAGTCACTAAAACGTAAAATATTTAGTAATGATTAACAATGTTTTGAATCGATTGTAGATCGAGTTGATGTCTGAATCATTAATTCTACTTACCGATTCGTAAACCGAATAGGTTCAACTCGACAGGTGATATATAGATATCACCTGTCAAATTGAACCTATTACATTATTTAGACTATAGTGAGCCAACGATAGCTGTAATGACGTCACCCACGGCCATCTTGCGCTCACAGTGATATCACTCTTCGGCGTTAGCACTGTGAGCGCGCCGTCAAATTAGACGTTTTGTTCCCTTTTGCGTCAAAGATGAAAGTTAAAATTTTACAATTGTGCAAAAAATTGAAAAGAAGCTGAAAAACACAAGAAATATGTTGGTGATTACTACAGGCGAAACTACGGGCAGAGATATGTCACTATAAGTATGTTTTTAGGTTAGGTATCCTCGAAACAAATCGCTCCTTCGCTGTGCGATAAATGACCGTTCTGAAATGAAATCGCGTCATCAGCGTTGTCCCCACGCTAATCAAAACGGAACGGCTTTTGGCGCAATAGGGAACGCAGCCTTAATATACGTTCGGAACTTCGGACTTCGGAAACGTATTAAGATCTTCTCGAACATCCCACAACTTAGATACTCAGATATTTCTTAAACTTAAAAAGTATGCATAGGTATTATGTATATAGAAATAAAAATAATAACCGACTCAATATTATTTTAGTTTGTAGGTATTTTTATATTATATATTTGTCCATTTTGTCGCAAATTAAATATCGACCTATTTAATATGCTTTGTTGGGCAGTTATCGACATCGTAACAGTATCCAGTTTCAGTATCTAGCACTGTATGTTCGGGGCAGTCGCAGCGACTGAATCCACACGCCGTACCCACAAGAATGACGTCGGGATGCTCACATGTGCGTTGCGACTTCCAATATGACTGGGTGCAATCGCTTTTCACTTCTATCATCCATTCTGGACAGCGGTCAACACCTGTAGAATAAAAGAATTGCTTCCGTTTTGTTTGTCCTATTGTTAAACTAACATTTAATTAATGGATGTTAACTATAAGCGTTTGGATGGTCAGTTTAGAAAGATGGAAGTAAAAAATAAATAAATGCAGGGTTACGAATGTTATAGACAATATTATATTATAAATTAATAACACGTCCATGGTTATACTTACATGAATTATTATGCCACAAGCAATACGATGTCGTCGATTTTTCGTAAGGCCAAACTAAACCGAAAAATAGAAATAACAAGGTGCCCTTCAGCATCGCGACTAGATAAACGGACAACTCTATTACAAATAGCTGACTCAGAGACCCAGATCCTCTATTTATACCCTCACGACATTGTTTCAATAATTTTACCTATTGTGGAAGATGAACAATGCCTAGAATCAGTAAATATTCAACAATGACGCTAGAAAGTGATAGGTAGTCAATCAACACCTATTCATCCATATTGTATACCTACCTACTATAATAATAACTAACTAATAGCTCATACGCACAAACGAAACCTTTCGAAACGTTATATTTTAAGATGACCACTGGTCATATACATAGTACCTACCTACTGAGAATGTAATACGTCTATGTTTTTAGCTAAAATAAACAAAGCTTCAAAACAGTAAATAGTTGAAGACTAAAAATAGATTGGAAACGTGTTCCACATACCCATAAGTACTTAAACCTTTGTCCAAAATCCTACCTTTAGTGATAGTGTGTTTTGGGCTTCATTCTTAGTGACAAAACAAGATACTTGGACAGAGAGTTCTAAATTAAGAAATCACTCAGAAAAATAAAGTAAAGGTAGGTAATTTAGTTGTGGTGGGGTCATTGCTAAAGCGATCACTTCCAGACAACTTTTAGGTAGAGTTACTTCAGGTACATACTTAAGGTAAGTTATAACTCATGAGTGCTCAGAGCACGACACCTAGTATGTGAATAAATGATGTAAATGATCTAATAAGGATGAAATATTTATTACCCGTGAAGCTAAAAGTACTTTCACAGTTCGAAAGCCTACATTTTTGCGTAAAAGTAAGATAAGGGACGAATCATCGACCTAAACAAGCAAGAGTGAATGGCGACAAAGAGGCTATCTATCGGAAAGCAAACATGGGCTATTGATTTAGTTTATCTGTCTGCAAACATGTGCACACGCAAACACCGCTTGCGGGACGTGACGAGACGCGTGGAGACGGATAAGCAAAGGGCTCATGGATATGTGACTTAGACCCAAGTTCACCAAATTTTAAACAGCCGTCGTCAACGTCAGTTGACCGTTGATTTGATAGAATTCCCATACACAACATGCCAAATATTGCTCAGCCGGCTGATTAAAAATAAAACATGTCTTGGTGAAGTTGGTAAACTACAAGTATAGTATAGGTAAGTTACCTATGCTGTTCAGTTTACAGTGAGCGAGAAAGACGTGACAGACAGATAAATGAGGACCAATACTTTTTCATTTATTTAAAAAGTTAATTAAAAAGTTATATTTACAACTAAGACTAACTGCTAAATGAATAGTCTCTTACAGGTGAACACAGCATGCAAAAAGAAAAAAAGTCTTACTCTACATAATAGGGAATATACATTTACATTACAAATACTACCTTCGCTTTTAAATACACCCAATATTTAAATGTGATAGTAACGACACTCGTTTACTAAGGTTTTGATAAGGGAGTAGATATACTTATACACGTATTAGGTTTTCCACAATCAATTTTGTAATTTTATAAAATCACCACAATAGAATATGATGATAAAAACGACTTCAACAAGCTTTAAAGAAATTATAATGTTTTCATTTCGGCGGTTTCTTCTCACTGTCAACAAACGCAGTTTTAAATATAATTTTTTTTTAGATATTTTTTTGCGTGAAAGAAAATCCTTAGGTACCTACCATATTACCTAGCATAGTACTAACTACTTATTATTAGCATACCTACTTATTGATTTCCTGTCAACAAGTTTTAACTTATAATATACTAGTGGTTCCCCGCGACTTCGCTTGCAAGAGTTGGATTTTCCATATAAACTTTCATCCCCCATTTCACCCCCTTAATGTTTTTATATCGCGACGAAATGTAGCCTATGTCCTTTCCAGGGTCTCGAACTGTCTTTATACCAAATTTCATCTCAATCGGTTCAGTGGTTTAAGCGTCAAGAGGTAACAGACAGACACACTTTCGCATTTATAATATTAGTATGGATTAAGAAGTAATCAGTAAAAAGGTACCTTCTTCATTTGATCTAGGTGGGCTTTAGCTAATGAAGTGATACTCGTAGTAAAAATTCGCATCAGATTTGGTCACAAATGGTCAATCACAAATGCCTTATAACGATAATAATCTGTAGAAAGTAGAAAAACTGCCATTAATCACTCATAATTACTAATATTTGGAGGCACGGTCTTTATAGTTATCTACCCTAAAAGATCACCCTTCTTAAACATTGCAAAAAACGACTCATCTATAAAGGCTCCCAAGAAATTTAGGGTTCAGTACCTACCAAACCAACCTAAGTTTGCATGAATGGAAACAATGGCACCCACTACAAGTTAGATTAGTGAATTGCAGTAAACAAGCCAATACTTCCTGTAAAAAATAATAAATATTAAGTCTCTATAAATATTATTATTTAAACTTAAATAACTAGGTAGATAGATATCATACGATTGGCTTAAACAATCTCAAAAAGTTGCTACGCCCAAAATCCCTGCACAAATGAAAAGGAAAGGAAAGACTTCTAGTTGATATTAATAGTGAAATATGTACCTAATTTATTTTTAAGGCCACACTTATATATTCTGTAGCCGAACCCTAAAATTAAGGGATCGGGTGCCAAGTCACGCACGGCCCAGCTCGGGGCGGGCTCTCATAGTTTGCCGATTCTAATGTTGGGCCATCGCACCACATTTTATAGATCTACCTGTGGACAATCAGTGAATAAGCAATTTGATAATAGCCGTTTTTATATTAGAACATTTATAAATTACGCGTAGCTGTATGATTAGCTAAAATTAAGTACCATAAAATATAGGTTCTTAAATCAATTTAAGGAATTGTATCAACATAGATAAATACAAAAATAGTGCTAAGTACGAAGTACTAGTATTCTGTGGCTAAGTATAACTACGAAATTAGAGATTTGTGTGGGCAAAATTACGAAAATAATATTTCCATATTAAACTATTTTTAATGTTTTTTAAAAAGGTCTTAACAGATTTTGATGCAATTACAAACCATTGTTAAATGGAAAAAGAGATATCCACAGAAACAGATTAATGATAAAAATATACCCAGTGGAAGTAATTAAACTGACGACACATTTTTATAACAATTATTTTACAAGCTTTGACAGGCTGTGAAAGTTTGAAATGTTTTTTTCTGGTGGCTTTATAATATCTACCTAGTTATTTAAATTGCAAATCAATTAATGCCGTGTTTCAGAAATTGTCTATCGCTGTATATTTATTTATTTGAGTCAGACATTTGTAATTCAGCTGTACTCACCTTATTATCACATCACGCCACAAATCAGGGCGAGAGACTCGTAAATACCAATTTACAAGCTATTTTGAAGTTACGACAAACAATTCAAAAGCTTTCGCTGGCCAAACAAACCTTTCCCGCCAATTTTGTGTGCTATTGTAGAGCTTTTACTTTATTCATACAAATACCTACTGTATTAGCGTGGCAATAAGTATGTTATTTCATAGTTGTGTGGTGCGCTTTGTCAGACAAAGACGTCAATATCTGTGGCCCGCTCTATCATTACGTAAACATGTTTGTCTCTTTCTCACACCGACAGCGATTGGCGCGGCTAAAGTTTTGTCTCTGTTCAAAACTTTTAGTATTTTTACGGACACGTTCTGAAATGGTCGCTCGTCGCTGCGTCTGATTTTGTTTACTTGGATTGATAGATAAATCGTAAACATTTTCGTAATTAGTGAGTTGATGAACAATGTTTGCATAGTGATGTGATTGTCTAGTGTGGTAGGCAGACTGTTGGAGAGATGTGGTCGTTGGCGCTGTGGACTTTTGTTTTGGGGCTGACCTGCGCGGAGGCGGGCGTGATGGGTGACCAGTGCGACTGGAGTGGAAGGTACGTGGGCGGAACATTTCTATTCTATTGTACCGAATGTGTTGCAAGAAAGTTTTACCGTTCGATTATGATGATATGTTTTAGCATTTAGAAGTTATCATCTTATTTACTTACCTTATTAGCTGACTGAGTTGGGTATGGGCACAACCAATTGGAAGTTTAGAACAATTTTTCTCGTATTCATAATACAGAATAGAAACGAATGCATTTACCTCTACCTATTAGTACAGGTACTTAACTGCAGCCTTTTAAAACTTATTTATTAGGTAAGTACCTAAATACCTAATTAAATTTAAATCATAAAGCCCGACCGGTGTTATTTAAGTCTAACTGCTTCCTATTCATAGTTATTTACAACCCTTTCAAACAAATCCCGAATTCCCGATAAACCTATATTTTGTGTACAATCCATTCCATACTATCATCAAACTAGGTAGGTATTCAAACATCAAAATTGACCTCATATTCTGCAGAAAAGAAATAATATAATAATACATTCTAATAAAATGTATTCATGCAATCATGTCTACATACAATACCTACGCATAATGTCATGTGTTTAGCCAACAATCCTGACCTGAGGCAAAGTCCATCATCGTTTGGCATACCACCTTCAAGACTCACGCTCGCGTGTGCAAAGTTATTAACTCCAGATTGATGTTACTTTATTTGGCATTCCACGAATGAATAAAAGATACCTCTATAAAACATGCTAATTCGTTTGTTCGGAATGACACCGATTTGCCGCAATTATCTTTTGTTATAAAAAGCTGAAATCGACAGTAATCTATATAAAGGTAGGTGTTTTAAATTTGTTTTTTGTTGAGATTGATTATATAGTTACTTTACCTTGATTTATTTTAGTTACAATTAGCGACCAGCCACGCACATATGAAATATGCATAATAAACCTTCTGCGCAAATAATAAATAAATTAATAATAAAGAATATTGGACAACACCACATACCGAAATTGTTATGACCCCAAAGTAAGTTGCTAAAGCACTGACCTATTAAATGAAATCAATAATAACGGTGGTCCGTGGTACCACAACACCCAGACTCGAAACAATAAAAATATTGTTTTCAAAAATTCGAAATAAGCATAGATATTTATAAAGTTATATCCACACTACAAGTTATCATTTTGCGAAAGCAATTAAAGTCTTTCCCATCATCTTACTTTACAATAGAAACTAACTTTAAACTTTTAAGTAAGTTTAGGCGGGAAAAGATACAGAATTACTAGAAACACAGTTACTTTCGGTAAAAAGTAGGAACTAAAATATTACAAGTATATTATCATTAAAGTGACCTGGCATTCTAAACTCGGTAAATACAGTCGTAGTATTAGTACTTATTCTGTGGTACAGTCATCTAACTAAACCCCTATAATAAATAATTTACGTCAACAGCGCAATGAAAGTATCAACTAATAAAAACAATAATCATTTGAGCAGACCCGGAAATGGTGTTATATTGAGGGTGGACGGAACAAAACCAACGAGTTGGGTTTCCCATTGTATTTGTTTGAGGGGGTGTCGTGGGAAATAGATGGGAAAAGTGTTCTCGGCATCCCCCGCTGGTGGGACACGTGACCCTTCCGGCGTTGCGCGCGCGCCCCTTACAAAGTCACTGTTGAAAAAGTTACGACAATAATGATAATTTACTTGTTCTATCTTTGTTTAATTTTCTCAGGATTAGGGATAGCGATTGATTTTGGACTGTGTTTTTGTTTGTTTAAGATAGAGCAGTTTAAATTTACAGCTATCTCATTCAGATATTCCATTAGCTGTTCTAAGCCAGGGGCCCAAGTTTGCTATATTATAACTAAACAATATAAATTGTTTCAACAAACACACCAATTACCTAGCCCCTAACTAAGCGTGAGCTTGTGCTTTGAAGACTAGGATAACGGATAGACATACTTATATACATTTATAAACATCCATGACTTACGTACAAATGCTCGTGCTCATCACACAAACATTTGCCCCTTGCGGGATTCAAACTCGCAACCGCCTGGTTTAGAAGTCCCAGACACGAAACACCAAGACGGTCGTCAAATTACAGTTAGCAAAGTTGAAATAGAATTGTACCTAATTAATTAGCAAGATTTTGACAGTTATAGTATGAGCCAAATGTCAAATGCATGTGTGTTGTTGTTCAATCACAATTTTGCTAGTGTAATTCAGCATTCAGCAGTCTCGAGTCCCTAGTAGGGTACCTATATCAAAGCATTGCGATCAGAAATTAAAAACCAGACCTAAGAGAAACTATACACAGGAACTACCGATTTTGGATAAGTATTATATCAAATTAACATGAACGAAAGTGCTCCACATAACAACATCGTGCTAAGACGTACTCGTCGACTCGTCGATCCACCGAGTTACGCGACATAACAAATGATGTTTAACGATCAGATCGCACTAACACACCAAAATAAAAACAAACACATTACCTAAGCATCGCCTAATGAGGGTCATCATAATGGCACGACGCTAATGCGTCCAAGCGATGCAAAAACGCACAAAGGGCTCGATGAGACGGTGCATGCAAAAAAGCAAATTGAGTGTCAATGTCCCGGCATGTGAGCATAGTATCGAGGCATTGTGGAGCATTCAAGTTCATACATTAATATTTATTAGGGAGCACTCGGAGGGGACCGGGATCTGTTTATTATAATTTCCTCCTATTATAACGCGTTCGCACGAGAAGACCAAGTGCAGGCACAGATTGATATAAAGTAGTAGGTAGGACATTTCAATGATTCCCGGGTAAATGTATAATAAAAGTCTGATTAGAACTTTTATATGACTGGAGGTCAGATACAGGGAGCGGTACATATGGCGCAGAACCGGACCGAGTGGAGAAGATTGACATACAGTCACGATCCTCAGCATTGAGGGAACGACCAGAAAGAAAGATGTAGGTTTTAACTTAAATAAAAAAAAAAACACAAGTTATGCCTAGATATACCTTTTTGCGTATGCTGTACTATCTATAAGTAACTGGATACCTGTGCAAAAAGTGAAGACAGCCTATCAAGGGAAAGTAAAAAAAACATAATTGGTTTATTAAATTGCCCCACGCAATCCCACAATATGTGTCCGACGGAAGTGCGTAATGAGTCTGGGACAACTAAACAAAACGTAAATACAATTAGTTATGTTTGTGACGTTTGTATGCGTAAGTGAAAAAGCTTTTATGGAAATATGCATTTTAACGTAACTATCTACTTAAAATAATTTAAAGGCTAAACAATGGCGACGATTTCTGATCACGCGTTTTTTGTATGAAAAAGAGGCGCCAAACTTTAACAATGGACGGAGAACTTAAATTCCAACAAAGAGCCTTGTCACAAATGATAACCGTTGTGCGATAAAAAACAGGCAATGACTAGGCTTTTAAAAGCACCTTCGTGAGATTACTTTAAAGATTAGAGTCGTTTAGGGTAAACCAATTGATAAAATAACTAAAAAGACAATACGATTTCTAGTATCCGAATCTAGACCATTTAAAAGAATAACCAAACCAACAGCAAAGCTAGTTCATCAGAATCCACATTATCAAAAGCTAACAGCGAATGATCTAGGAATGCTAACCTCGCATATTTGCGATATAAAAATAGAACTCAGGATGAAACTGGCTGCAAAGTGCGTGTGAGAATCAGCAATTAACGGTGCTTGATCACGCCTCGCAGACGCAACCGGAAGCGAGTTGCGTACACACAAGAGGAGACAACCCCCTCGTCGAGTGCAATTTGCACTGCTGCTGCATCAGCCAGATGTAACTGCCGTGAGACTGGCACGATCCCTATGCAATAAAAAAATGTTACAAGTCTGAGATCTCAGAAACTATGCCTAATCTAAGAATAACTTTTTCCGGCTCAGGATAAAGACATTTTCAACAAGATATTATGCAAGTTTTTTTATGTGTCCCATTGTACGCTAGAGGAAAGTGGTCTGTTAGGTCAATGTTCATGTACTTTTGACTGGAAGATACTTTTGTTCATCAGAACTAATCGAAAGAATAAAAAAATATTAACAATTTTATTTTGCAATGGTTAGGACATCGCAAATGCGTGGGTGATCTTTATCAGTCATCGCTGCTAGTAGAGTACCATTTGTGGGAAAAATATGTTGCGGTTGTACTTCCTGAATCTGACCCACATATGAAACATGACCACAAAGTGCGGATGTCCATATCGCCGTTTAATTGCGTTCGACCTAAACATCAGATGGTCACTGGCCACCTCCGAATAACGCACTCCATATGGCACATGTGTCATGTAAGTACTCGTAGTAGTGAAACTTAAGAGTCTGCACGTAACAGTTCCTCCACCACATGTTCCTAAAAGAATTTCCCGTTCCTATTTCACATACGCAGTTCATTATCATTAGTGATTCAGTCAGAGGCTGGTATGGGATCCCGTCGGCAGGACATTTCACATGGGCTTGTGGGAACCCCATATTCTGTTTCAAGAGAAAACAAGCGTCACATGTTGCGAGATGAAATCACGGTTATTTTTAAGCGACGATTGTTTTTATTCGCTCGCCAATTGGGGGCAATCAACGACACGTGTTCCGTTCAAGATGCTCGCCTTAGATTGAGTTCCATCGCTCGGTCTCGCCGTGTCAGGCACCGAATTGGGCCAGGGGCTACCCAATAAGGAGTGGACGATCTATCTAAATCATTTCAAAACTGCCACTGTTCTACATATAGGTGCGATTGTCTGCAGCCAGTTCAGAGCTGACCCAGCCGCTATCATGCTTAATCAAAAGCAAGCAAAGCCAATCAAAATGATCAAAAGTAAAGATAGTGCTTTTTAGTGGTGCTTCGTGAAATTAAATCACACACTTGTGTTAATCATATTTAGGCGGTTCCCAAGATACTTGAAAAAGTGTAACTACTGAAATTACTTTTCCTATGTCTATTCAGTTGATCTGATCCCTACGTCTTGGTAATAGAGTGTTGTCGTTCCACATGTATTTGGGCGTTCACAGAAATATTTTTATTATGAGCTCAAGTTCCAATCACATGAGATAATATGGCTGTAAGTTAGATTCATTACCGAGGGGTAATAAAATGCTTGTGCCATGTGTCCTCTTGCCTTCTCAAAATACAGCAGTTGAGTCCACCTAAAAGTCAAAGTACCTATTTTATTTATTTGATGCGATATCTAGACGTAGAACTAACCGTTTACATTTTTTTGCGTTGATTGTAGTAATGATTATGGCCTAGATCTTAACGAACCAACTTACAATACGCCTCCGGGTTTTATTTGAATTAATAGACCATCGTTAGGAGCGACAAGTAACAATTGAGGAGATCAGATTTATTATTCCAGAGCAATTCAATTTTTATTTATGTCCGATAACTAAATCAAGTGTAAACCGAGTTGTTTTCTTCTAAGATTTCACTGAAAATAAGAATGGAGATTGTTTCGTTCGTAGAACACTGGTTCTGTGTACACAATGAAAATAATTAACAGCGAATTGTAGGTCGACATTGTGTGGCGGGTCAGATGAAGGCTCTCTTTGTCTCAGTTGTTTGCTTTTTAAATTCGTTCCCCGAGCTACGAACGAAGGCGTTAATTATGCGATAATAACGGGCTGCGCCCGCGCCGCGGTTAATACAACTATGTTTTATTGCTTCTACATTTTTGATAATGGCCGACTACAAAAACAGAAATAATTACTAGTGCTATGAATATTCGGTTGATTTGTTGCAGCTTTAGGGCGACAGATACAAAGTTTTGAATGTTTATTTGAGGTAGGTACCTACAGTGTAAAGCCGGCAGTATGTGTTACACATATTTAATTACAAGTAAATTTATTACCCTGAAGTAAATGACGTAACGTAACGTAAGTTGATAGCCAAACATTTCTACCTAGTACCTACGCATAAAAATAAATAAGTTCAGGTAGTACTATAAACTTAACATTTTTGTTTGATAGATATCTTTATATGGAAGTAATAAATCGATTATTTCTAAGAAAATAGTGCCCCAAACACAAAGGCCTTTGGCAATATAGGTATCCAAAAATAGAAATTCGGGATTAGCGGGACCTGTTGAATAATGCATAAGGTGCGTTTAGTCCATTACGGGCGGGATGCGCGGGCGCGGGCCTCGCCGCACGAGCTGCATTTTAATGCCGCCTAATTTCGTCCGCCGCTGTCAAATTACAATATTTCATTCAAATGTATTTCCGAAATAATAGATTTGATTTATATGTATACTTGTCATGGATATTCCACTCCTGCACTCTGACGTGCACAGAATATCAATAATTATTAGTTTTAACATTGTTCAGACAATGGACTTGTTATAAATTGCTCTGTGTTATTCTCCAGTAGAAGACATGAAATACAATACAAATGCAAATTGCATGCAAATTGGACAAGGCTCTTCGTTAATGAGGCGGCACGGACCTGGCCGTAACTTGACCCGGCTTCTTCCACTCGAGCTGGTGCCATCGACGGGCATTGACTACCCGACCATCAAGCACATACATCCTCCGTAAACCAACACCGATCCTCTTGATTCGACAAACAAACCACTAATTACTCACGAGAAAACTAAGAAAAGAAAAACATTTTTATTTAAATGATCGTCCGGTTTCGCCTCGAAAATTCGACGTCGAATATGTGACGCATTACCATCCGTGGCCATGTAGGACGATCATCGCTTCTGCTCAGCAAAAAAAGGAGTGAGCGGAGACCGACCGATTATAATGTAAAAAGAGGTTGGCGGTCGTTCCATAACAGATTGCAAATGGCAACCGCCGCAGGCCTCTGCGAGCCTCTTATAGCTTGCAATCTCGGCTGCTAAAAAATAAACGCATGCAAGGATTTTCTTCAGAAGTTTCCTCGCTATCTATCGCTCATAATGAGCATCCAAATGAGGGAGACAGAATGCTATTGGATTTTCAAGCAAAAACCAGGCACGCCCTTGTTGAAGTGCCGACTCAAATCGACGTCCTCCTAAATGCCTTCACGTAGGATGCCGCTATATTTTCTCTTTTTATGTCCTACCAAATTTTAACCGATCGATTTTAATTTTTGTTAATTCGCTTATTATGTTGCATAGTTGATGAATATTCTTTTGTTTATGGCTTAATGCGGGGTTGGTTATTATACGTTATCCGCGAGAGGACTATTGAATGGAATACAAGTCGAGTTACGACTTACCATACCTCATTTAAAACTGAGACAAGAATGCCATAAAACTGAGTCTCGAGTCTCATATTATAGCTCGTTTTGTTTACAGCGGCGCATGCGCCCATAAGTCCATAACACAGGCGACACAACAATGGCAGCGGCGACTGCAGCGCGTTGTTGGTTAAAGATTTTGCCGGATAAAGGCTAAATTGGCTCTGTTGTTCTTAATAAGGCATATTTTGCCCTTACCCTCCGTAAAAGCTGCCAGCCAAAGTAACTGACCAAAGCAATAAAGCAAAGTAGGTATGCCGCATTGTGTGTATTCGCTAAGATTTTTGAACTCGAATCGAAACTCAAGATTCTCCTTGAATTGGACCGACTCTTCCTGTGACCACACGTGATTAATCTTACACTTCCTCTGAGATTTAATGTTAAATCAGTTTATTCCGCTTGAGTTGCGCTTTGGCCACGCTGCGTGGCCGTAACCTAATATAGGAACACGCGAATTGACATTCGATACAATGAACGGCATGAGGCAATCAATCTTGACACATTGTTTTGTAAATATAGGTGAGGAAATTTCACCATCAACGTATTTTATAAACAAAGCCGTTTTAATGATGCATCATCAGCATGTTGAGCTATCAATCGTTTCTCTGACAGTGAACTTTATACTATTATTAGGTAGTATCAATACTTTGATACGTATGTCTCCAACTCGTAAATTATTCTGCGCAATACCTACCACAGAATAGGTAAGGAATACCTACTTCTTAAGACTCCATTAAAATTATATGCCCGCTCGGGACGGGTTTTCGATTTTTCTTAGTTTATGTATTAGCCACAAAATTAATGGAATTTTATTTTCGAAATCTTAGATAAATCCATCTGCTTGCTTAGGTTGTGAAGTTAAAGAGAGTCAGTATAAGTTTTTCTTTTTGTAATTTCTGGTCCTCCCATGTTTGACAGCTGATAAGTATTAAAAAAGTAACGTGAGGCTTATCAGTCGGGACTCGGGGAGCGGTAGCAGCATTAAGATGAACACGTAGGAAGGTACCTAAGTCGTCGGTCGGTCGTTCGGATTTATGAGGACAGGTTCTGTAAGCCGCTTTGGCAGCCACAATAAGGAGTCCACGATCGCCCTGGCTTTTCACACCTTCGTGTTTGAGCGCGTGTTAGCATTCACGCCTCGTGTGTACCTACCCCAAAACTTCGCACCTTGACCGTACATAACATATCCACATAATGTAAGGGTCTTTGCTTACTTAGAGGTGTTAGGTTAGGTCTTTAAAAAAATCTCAGTGGTCCACAACAGCCTTATCAATTTTTAACCCTTCACGTATCATGTTTCCAGACAATAGAAAATTTATTGTTATCAATCCGCTAGCGTGTCGTATGGGGTTTGACAGGTTAATATCTTAAGACATTTTTGTAGTACCTACTTTATGTAGCAAAACTTGACCATCGACATCAGAATTTTCTGACAAAATAATAGTATGAATAATAATAATATGACTCGTAAGTAATGGAAAGGGTATATAAGGTAGGTTATTATTACCCTTTTCGTTATCTAGCATGTATTTACTATCCTATTTGTAAGGATCTTATTTCGGAAGTTAAAAACCGAGGTGGGTACTCTAAATCAAATTTGTTCCTAACTTTGATTACATCTTCATATTTCCTAAAAAGGTTTTCTATAAATAGGATGGTGTAAGTGCTTAGCACGTAACTGTTCTCCTATTTGACCAATCTCTCCCTGATATCTGATTCCGATTCAGAGGTATTATAACACGAGAAGGCGTACGCGCACTTTTCAGTGTACCTTTTGGCGAATGATCCATCAGTCAGCGGTCGTGGTGTCGAAGGCTGCGTCCTGCGTGACCAGAGGTCGTGGCTGGCTCCGCGTGATCTCGGTACTATTGTTCGAGTGAAAGTCGCCGTTACGAACTATCTTACGACCGCTTTGCGTGTTACGAAAACCTCGTTAGTGGATAGACCGTAGTTTGTTAGTCGCGTGATGTTTGCTTTCAGCTCGCAATCGTCTGATTACTTTTTAACGTTTTTGAGAACGCATCCTCTTGAAGGTGTTGATCTTCTTGCATTTTTACATTAATGAGTAGGTAGCTAATTTTCTTTAATAAAATCAGTTTGATATTTAACGGAAAATTCAAATCAAAGTTTAATAAGAAAATCTACACCAACGATTCGCCATAAATATTATGATGCGATGCGATGGATTAATAGAGATCTAATAAAGATCTACTGCATGGCTCACATGAATGGATCACATCTTTTTAATAAAATAATGATATAATGTCTCCATCGTTGTTGAAGTTGATTACAAATTGCACTTTCGCTGTCGTCGGAAGTTAATCAAAATTGCATTACGTTTCGTCACGAGCCTTTACGACGAGATGCTGGGAAAAAAGTCGCATCGACATGACATACCTCGCGTATCACTGCAACACTGGCATGATTGATGGGGCGGGTATCGCGACCGAGGCAATTAGAGTTGCGTTTTTAGCTGACATATCGTAAAAAGAGATTGAATCGGCTGTGATCCGGCGAAAGTCAATATTATGGTAGGTATGGTGCACCTGCGCGTGACTGTACAATGGGGCATTATTGAGTTGTCATTGAATATGTTGTTAGACGTATCCAATAGTCGAAGTCGTAGGCGGCGCGGACGCAGCTACATCCACTGTCTAACTAGTTATGTAAACACGGGTCCGCTGACCACTGACAGTTCTTGTGTAGGTACACATCAGAAAAAACACATTCCTAGTAAGTAGTTAGTTAGAAAATCACATTATACCGGTGTGAGGCGTTAGGTGCCAAACATCCCCAACTCCTTAGTGTTTAGAAAGCAAGGAGTATATTTGTTGAAGGCATTATCATCCTCGCCTATGTGCTCTTTCTGAAGAGCTTTACATAAGTACTTTAAAATCAAAAGTTTTGGATCCTCCCGCCTCTTATATAACTACGCAAATTGTAACCTGCTGTAACTTAAAGGTACCTTATTCACCATCAAAGTAGATTTATAATTTGATCCCTAATGATCTAACAATAGCGTAAAGGTTAAATGTTTAGTATGATTTACATTTGAATGGGACATTCCTGTGTGGTGCGGACAAAATATTTTATTTGCACGGACCCTTTTCTCCATTATGACCATGTTTGTGGTCGACCATTGTGACGGAGTTTATTGGTTTTCAAACAAGTTCTTAAAAAAAACCCTATATATCGTTGGTATATCGGAACAGTCGAACGCTTATTATTATGTGTAGCTTTTGCATATCTTTCTTTGATTTGGATTTACGTACTCTGTCAATAAGCTTCAGATTTTCATTTACCTATCAAGTAATGCTAAAAGCACCATAACAATGCAGTTTGTTTTATCTTGATAGATATATATTCTTAGGTAAGCCAGGAAATATGAGATGGTTCGGATTACCCATTCAAGTATTACTAACAAAAATAATGATTTAGTTGCTTTAGTTTTACAGTTATAGTTCATTAACAAAGGTAACTAGAATAATATTGTACTTAAATATGAATTTTGCAAAATAAAGATGTAGCCGCACACAACCTGGAATCTTCCTCTTATGCAGCGGTCCCGTCAAAGTCGTGTCTGAGGTGAAACAAGATATTATTGTGTGCGGAACGCTCGAGTCCGTGGAGCCATCCGAACAGCAGCGGCTGACGTTTATAACATATTTTTCTTTTTACCGTTGACGACCAAATATTGTCTGAGTTTAATGGAAATAAATTCCTATATAAGTGCAAAATGTCATTATTGAAAAATTATGAGTAGAGCGGCATTATTGATGCTGCAGTTTATTACCAAGGTTTTATAAGCAAATTCACTGATGTAGGAATTTGCCGGTCAGAGTAAAGGCTTTTATTACAGAATAAATAATAGTACAAGTACTTCTACGAAAGAACTACAATACTGCATACACTTATAAAGTTCCTCTAAAGACGCTGTAAACGCTATAACTCTTATGTCGTCAATGTCAATTACTATGACGGTTGGACTAAATCACGAGTTAATGAAGTCTCGTATGTAAGCAGTCGGGAAGCTCGGAATGTTTTGGTCAGTCTGTCCGCAACCGTCATTTTGTCTTATTTATGGTCTCTACCAATCTCGCAGCTAATGGGGAAGCAAACTGTCAAATTAGTTCCTTACAAAGGGCGCCAAATGTTTGTTACTCAGGAACTGTCAAAACCCATACAAATATTTGTTGTTTTGTTGTTATTAGTTAGTTTTTTTAAAAATGGGGCGCTGTGCAGCTATTGGGTGTAGAGAAATAGGTTTCTACAAATTCCCTAGTGATCCACAGCAAAGAGAAAAATGGGAAAAGGTATTGAGAAGAGGAAACTTTAAATCATGTGACTTTTCAAGGTTATGTGGCAAACATTTAAAGAAACTGATTTTGAGGCTACTTCTAAGACTACAGGTAGGTAAACAGTGAAAGCTAAAGATACATACTATTATAATTAATACATTATGCTAAGCTTATATTTATGCTTTTAGAGGTTACTATTTTTTATCGAGTTTACTATTTTTTATCCTTTAGAAATGATAAACTGGTAATTTTTTACAAGAAGCTTTTAGTTTAGACTTTATTTGATCAAATTTCATCCTAGATTTGCTATGAAAACGTGTAAAAGTATAAAAAAACACTATGTTATCTTACCTGTCGACTAGAACAACTTTTTTTCCTTTTATCGTTAAAAGGAAAAAAGCTCCACGTTTTCTCAACTCTTTCTTTAGCCTAATCCACACGCCAGAAGGAATACATTGTAGTAAGTCCACAAACAGGGTCTAAAAAGTTCACAAATTCACAAAAGCAAAAAAGTATTCAGAGTAACAATATTTGACATGTAACAAACACACAGCGCCCTCTACCAAAAAGTTTTGCGTAATCTTCCCCATTGGGCCTCGGCTGCCTCCACTGCATATTTCAAACGTCGCTAATCTGAATATAATATCGCTAACATCGATAAATAACATTTGCATGCAAAGCTTTTTGAATATCGTCTATAAATATACATCTCACGGTCAGACTCAGGTTTCATATGACAATTTTTTTGTCACAAAAGTGCCAAACCTTAAAATTATTAGAATGTTACCGATACCTGTACTAGAGAGCTTTAGAAACGAGTTGTGGACAAATTGATTTTTATTTCACTATCTCTAATTCTATCTTTAATAGCTTGTAACACTTTTTTGACTAAAGCAATAAAATCGTCAGTTGTAAACTCATTTTAGTTTTTATTTTGATTAGTGAGTTAGTTTGATTGACTCTTAATGATCACTGACTTATTTGGTCGGCAATTATTTCAGAGAATAAAATTAGTGGGGAACATGAGTTTAACGGCTCGTTGGACTATCATATAGCAATTACTATGTGCCAATGCTATTCAAATTAATATTCGAGGTCCAAGCCAACTTTACTTTTGAAAAAAGTATTATTGTATGGATTCTTGTATGCGGTTTAGTGTAGTGATGCAAATGTAATACTTCAGATATTGCAAATATCATCGTTTTAATCACAGAGTACATTTGTATATGAGATAAGTACTAGAAGCTATTGTCCTTCTCGTAATTTCGGTCCGTTCATTATTTTATGTTAAACTATAAAATTATAATGAGTGAATAATGCGATCTGGCGCGTGCCGCAAGGCCGGTGAGTTGAAGGAGCATCGCGCCGTGGCCGCGCTCGCCGCAGCTCTACAGCTCCAACCTCTATAAGGAGTGTCGAGTATTATGATATGCCTTAATAGAGCTGACCCGTTTGGCAGGCACGTAGTATTTGTCACCGCACCGCAATACCGCCGTTCCTCGTTACTACATAGGTACGCGGGTATCTTGTAAATCGCCGCACGTGGCTTTGTAAGGCATTGCGTTCACCGGACACCGCTAAGACTTTATACAAATTGTCGCTATAAAAAATCGCCTTCGCCATTTAGAGGAGATCGAGTAATTTGAATGACAAATTTGGTTATGCAGAATTTTCTGCTCATTAAATGGCGTAAATGAGGATGCTGGGTAGGTGCTCAATAATTTGCGTCAGTCAATGCGGATTGCGAGTTCTTCAACTTATTTGGTGGAACATAGGTGGACGATTACGCGGTTCTATTTTAAGGTCGCAATTAGTGAACAAAGCTGTCGAGTTGCGCAGTGTTGGCGATCATAAAGTAATACATACACGTTTAGCAGGGTAGGTTCGGCGATAGCCGGGGGCGCGGTCTGTCCTGGCCCGGTCCTCCGTGAAATAATAACGAGCGTGTACCAGGTCGGTGGTTCCACTGCGCTATAAATTGTCGGCGGCCGGCGGGCACGCGGCACGCAATCTCAATGCGGAAAATATTATGGCGGAGCCCGGTTCTCGAATATAGCTAGGCCGGGTTTTACACCCGCTGGCTATGTTGGGTCTAGTATTGTTGCTCTTTCTCCGTAGCACCAGTCGTTTGCATTCGGGCAATATAGCGAAAATTGTGTACAGCGATTGTGAATTGATTCTTGCATACAAAACATGTTTTACTGTAACACAAATGAATAATGGGTCGTAAATTCCAAATGGAGGGCCAGAGCAATGCATTTTGATGTGTTCAATAAATTCCTGGCAATGAATGAAGAGGTGGAGACAGGGTAGTAAAATGTTGGAGGAAATGTGGATTACACAGAAGTAGACGACAATTCCTTTTCAAATAGTTTCATGGCTAGTATGCTGAAGCAATTTCAAATTCTGGACTCTGCTCTACAAAACCTATAACCTAAATAAGCACTTATTATAACCTACCAAACAGTTTAGAAATAATTGCATATAAGTAAAGAAGGTCTCTTAAAAGAAGGCTAGCCGGCAGAATACTCACAGCATAGCTAAAACTCTAACATCTGCATTTACAGTTTTGCCTCCAAGAAAACTTAACCGCGAGCAAGCTAATTTGGCTTATCTAGAATTCCAAAATTGGAATTGGAACAGTAAAATCAATCCTGATGAAAATATGGATTAAATCCGACAGCGTGGTGGGCTAGAATCGTCCACAGCGCATTCCTGCCTATTGTTGCCACTACGGTCCGCTTGCCACATTACGAAGGGTTATTGAATCTGTAATACGTTGGACACGGAGCGTTTTTGCTGGATGAACGCGTAGCGTGATCTATGGGGTTGTACCAGCAGCAAACACAAGAAGAAGAAAACGAGAAATTAAATAACTTTTAAATAGCTTGGCTATGAAAGAACTTACTAAGTACAGTCAGCGTCAAATATTTCATGATACCTAAAGTGGTCAAAAAGATTGTAACAGAACCTTATTTTAACTGGAATAATAACGACGTATCGCGAACTATTTGGCCACATTTGGTATCACAGTGTTGTAATATCTAAACACAATACAACTTTGACATGTGTCAATTCTCTTTACTATGGCTGCTTTCGCTGACTAAGTAGTTGTACACTTTCTTTCATCAGAATAAATCTCGGTCAATCCTAAGGAAATCTTTTATTTATCCCGATAACCCTTCAGCTGAAGGGTATTTATCCCGATAACCCTTCAGCTGAAGGTACAACTAGTCAGCAAAAGCAGCCATAGTAAAGAGAATTGACACGTCAAAGTTGTTTTGTGTTTAGATATTACAACACACAGTCACGACTATTTAAAGCTACTGTATAAGCTGTAACTGAAGACAATTAGGCGTAAATTAGCATGCCATGTCTCTCAATTCCTGAACCTTACGACATTGTTTTAACTGAATTCAGGTTACTTTAAAGTTACATACAAAACAGAAAGTGTTGTACAAATAAATAGGACAACGAAAAGGTAAGTGAGGAGCTTTGTAGTCCGTTCGCAAACCACAGAGGCCTTTCTCACGGCTCCTTGCGTATTCTGGCTGCGTCTACGCGTGAGAACTACACCAGCCATCATGCGGGTAGTAAACAGACTTATCTAAAAATCTTTGAATGAAATTATAATTATACATTAGCAAGTAAGAAGTGATCGCTGATCTCTTTCGGATAACAAATACTATAATTATTGGTCAATCTTCTGAATTTGCAGTTAGCGCTATTTTTATGGGTCTAGTAAGTACCTAGTTAACATTTTTCAGAGTGATCACCTTCTTCTTCTGACATCATTGCTTTGCTTATTATTAATTAGACTATTATTGAAATTAAATTAAACTTTTTAAAGTGCCAGAAAAATATCCAGTATATTAAACATGGGAAATATTTTTATGAGCCATAAAAACAGGGCTCCTGTGTTATTATTTTATTACAATCGCGTGATTTCAGCAATAAATAAATATAGTGGACACAACAAGCACACTTTAGAATGGAAACCAGTTTAGTTGTACCACGGCCGCACGTCAGACTACCCCACTTTGACTTTCTTAAGACCGCTTCTAATCCCTACGTGATTAAAGCTGTTTTGATAGTTCGAATAGGTAACCTGACGTGCTGCCGACTGAACGTTGCTCTACAACGTCGTTTATCGGCCTGTAACTAAATCTTACTTTCGATTTGTATAAGAAATCTTGTTTAATATCGTTTAAGGTTGCTTTACATGGTCAGTTTTAATTAAATATGTAACTGCATGCAATGGTTTTATGGAATGCTGGTTACATAAGCAAATTAAAAGTAGGCTAACATATAATCTCGTTTAAATCATTCGCAATACGATTGATTATTTAAGGCGTAAATAAAAACTAGTTTTCTATTACCTAATTAATTACTATTTACCTATATTTATGTAATTAATTTGCTAGAAAAAACTTTGATGTAACATAAAATGAGTAATGGGAAAAACATTTTTTCAATCAAATTAGAAATTTCCTGGAAATCGGGGAATGTAAGGATTCCTTGGACCACCTTGTATATCTTCCAACTGCAAATTGTGTCACACTATTACCGCTTACTTATAAATATCAAACTTCTCTTATATCTTGTGTGACAATAAATCAAATAAACTTTCGATTTACGTCGTTACTATCACTAGATTGGATAAGACTGGGGTTTCCCTTGGGATGTGCAAACAGAATCGTCAAATAGAAGTGATAGACCGTTCCATTTGTCACATGAGCGCGCTTGACATATCCATAGCTGGCTGAGGGCTTCTCATGTCTGTCACAGGGGTGTTGACTGAGCGATCGACATCGACAAGTGTCAGGCTGTCAGATAAACCGTGTGAATCAGCCTTATCGCGATTCCTGCGCTCGCGTCGATAGAATTAAAGTTACTCTAATATAAGCCGCGGCCAGCCGCGTGGCGTGGATAACATGGGAATCGAGGATGACCCATTTACCATGGGATTTTCTTGCTAGTGATAGTAGAGATTAAATGATGTGTTACGTTTAGGGTTCAGTATCTTAAATTGAAAAAAAAAGTAGGTATGTTAAAATGTAAAAAATATTCACCAACAAGAGAAAACATTTTAAATACCTAAGTACCTATGGTGAAGTAAAATATTTTGTGATAAAGTAATTTTTAGCTTTTTCTTATATCATTGACCGACAATGTTTGCCGACAGGCTTGAAAAATATGCAAGTTCTACCAAAGCTGCACGCAACGTGTTTGTACAAAACATTTGCGTAATTCTTATCAAAAATTTATGGCATGTCTTTAGCCGCAGATTATGTAGATCATTGGCCGTTCTCACGATCCGCGTGATCACTGAAACATGCGATTGCATGTCCAAATTTTCGCTATCGCCTTATCGATACCTTTTTCCCATACGAACTGTACTTTACCACGCTATATTTGCGTAAAAAACTGATTAACATCGTTTATCTTAGTAGTGTTTCAATTTCGTATATTCGTTATTTAAACCGTGTATTCTTTATTACTTAGTTTTCGGCTATTTTGTGTGATTAGTTCAGCTTCTTCAGACTTATTAAACATTTTTGTACAAATATTTCGGCGCTTTTTTCTTACCTTAGCTTGTTGGAAAATTAAATAGGTAGAAATCCGTCATAAAAACCTTGTAAGTACCTACCTAGATAACTGGCGGCTTGGGTCCAGTCCAGTATTCTGTGGCACGGTGAAGGCAAAGTAAATATTTGTAAAGGTATGTGAAAGAGTGAGCTATGTCGCCTCTGTAATGGCATGCCTGTAAAATTGTACCTAAGTACATAATGACGACTTGCAGTGGCGGGCAACATTGTCTCGTAAGCATTTAATTGTTTGCTATTTTCAAGTTTGTTCACGTGGACAATTATTTAGGTTTTGTAAATGAGCAAAGAAATACTTATTACACTTTTTACTAACATAGTTTTAGAAAAGTTGTCTACAACTTTACTGATTTCTTGAGCAAACATTCTCTGAATGCATCTGTGTTTGCTCGCATATTGAGAGAGGATACCTTCATTTAAATACTATTCATATTTGTTTATCATAAACAGAAATTGGAGAAAATGTTATTTAATGTCAACTTTCTACTTTTGAATCATAATTACACTATTTTAGTTTATTTCTTTTTATTTCATGCATGTCTTAGTGTTTATTTTCTTTTATTTGTTTATTATTTATTTATTCAAAAAGAAAGTACATAACTCTAACAATATTCTTGTAAAGTAATTTCTTAAGTTATAAAAAATAATTTAAACAATATTCTGTTAAATTCTGCAATTTAATAAGCGCTAAATGTTTATCTGACATAGTTTTTGCGCTGTCGGCAAGTCATAACTTCAGTAGCTAGGATATTTTTATGCCTAAAGCAAGGTCAGCAGTGTTTATAAAATAACAAGCAATGTCTGTCATCGGTGCGACGCATGTGCGCGGGCGCCGTGTCTGGCGCCTCACATGTGCACTCGGCCGAATTCTCCTGGTCCGGCGAGGAAAAAAACTTTTAAAACTAATTTATGACATTTGTTACGATTCATTAGCACCCGCAATTAATTCCTCAAACGTAAAAATGGCAACATGTGCAATTGATTATTATTTTTGAATCCTTAGTTACATGAATTTATTGTTATGTTCGAATGTAATTCCAGGAAATGTAAATCTGACAGGCAATGTTTAAGAGAGCAATCTTCCTGATAGTTTCGTCTCAAGTTCATTGAATTGAAATGAAGTACCTTTAAACCACCAGTATTTCTACAAATAAAAAATAATATTACTCCAAAGCCGCTTAGAAAGGAGGCGTTGATTTGATTATGTAAGTGATAATAATAAATAAACGCAGCTGTGTTATCTAAGAATGGTAGCGGCGGAAATATTACGCAGTCTGAGCTGCCGACTCACTGGTGAGGTGGCTTGAGCTGCCTCGGCAGAGAATGAGAGGTAAAGGTACTAGCGATACATACAAGACAAACAGTCCCTATGAATTAGCTGCGCCACCGTATGTACTCGTACTGGCTTAGTCACGCTCACGATGGGTAAGGTTGTCACTGCAACATGAAGTTTTGAGAAATGGCACCTATTCTGACATTCTACATTTAACGAATGCAAAACAAATGGGTGAATGGATGCGACTTTTAAAGATTAGCATTTCTTTCACAAAATAAAATATTCCCCCGAGTCCCAGATATTCATGATACTTCCGTCATCAAAAGTACGGTGATGATGAGCGAAAGTGGGCAAATGTTGTGTCAAGTTTACGTAATAAAAACTTAAATACCTACTAGTGCCTAAGATCTTTTGCAGAGTGCTCGATGTCCAACCCTAAGAATCTTGCGCGTGAGTGACTGTCATGTCGCGGGCATCCACTGTTTGTGATGCCGGTTAGGAGTATCTAGCTACACTGATTGGACGAGATGACTTTACGCCTACTCCGCAGGAATGTTTGCATGGCAAATGCAGGGCTCATACATGTAACTCATGCGTTATGTATGGCAGTCAGAACGGTGGAATGCTTACGCAGCTGCAGCATAGGATGACATGTACAGGAACAGAGGTACTGCAAAATATTGCTACGAAGAAAATGTTATAACAGATGTAGAAGAAACAGTGAAAAGGATGACGCGAACAGTCAATAAGTAGGTAGTAGGTACAAAAACATAGTGATAGTGAAATAGTAAATGTTATTTTATTATTTAACCTACTAATTCAAATGAAATATATTTAGGAAGTTGTTGCTTGATTTATATGGTGTTGAGTTGTAATTACGTATTTGTAAGCCGGTGACAGCGTATCGCCCACGCGCCATCGCGCACGAGTTGTGCCCATTATACAATCAGGGCGAATCAGCACAGCGGACACTAAGCTACCATCGCAATTTATGCCCGTGCGCACCCAAACCCGACGCACAATCCAACTCCAGCAATCTACATTCGCTAACTAAGCAATTTCAACCGCGGAGCGCCCATCTCAAACGAACAATTTATGCGTCTCGCAACCAGAGCGGTGGTTGTAGATTTATCGATTAGATTTTGCTGCGCATCCAGACAATTTCCTAAGCGTAGGCAGCCTTCGCCATTTACCTGATTTCATATTAAATATATATAAGCGTAGCACGTCATTTAGCCCCAATTGTTTCTGCGTACCTTACGTGCTTTTATTGGAATACCTTGAATGAGGTTAACGAAAAAGAATGGGTTTTGCCGTCGATAAAGTTGAAAATTATGACTCATTGTTATACCTACCACAAAATAAATAAGTTATATTACAAAGTAAATTTTAAGAACTCAAGGTGACAGTATGTCTAGACGTGGACGACTTTAAGCAGACTTTTATCTGTTGGCCGATCAGCTTTAACATTTGACGAACAAAGCATTCCCAAGGTCTGACAAAACACAATTTCGCATCTGTAATTGGCCGAGATAAGAGTTGTAGGGGCTAATTGTTGTTTGGCTAGAGAAGCTTTTAAAGTCCTTCATGATA
Organism: Pyrausta nigrata; assembly: GCA_949316185.1. Lineage (NCBI taxonomy): Eukaryota > Metazoa > Arthropoda > Insecta > Lepidoptera > Crambidae > Pyrausta > Pyrausta nigrata. The sequence goes on from OX438943.1 coordinate 7,013,114, forward strand.
ACATCAAGCCGCACAAATTACATTGGTGTGGGGTAAATCATTAAATGATGATTTTTGCGTTGCAAAATCCGTTGTCTATCGTAGTCGTCATAGCAAGTGCTCAATGTTTATAGCATGCATCTGTTGCATTGGCACTGGAGCATTGGCCTTGGCATTGGCATTGGAGTACTAGTACTTATTCTGTGGTATTGGGTAGGTAACTCAGTACCTACGTTGCAATCCTAATAATATTATGAAAAAATGAAATCTGATTCGACACTTTTTAATATTATCGAAGAGGAAAAAGTGAAAATTAAAGTCTTTGAAATCAGAATGGTGTCTGGTTGCAAGAACAAAGCGTCTGGAAACTTTCCTCAACGTTAAACATCACTCATCTCCCGATTACTACTTTCATAAATTATCGAATATTTAGTCTTTACAATGTCTCGAGCCGGTATATTTTGAAAACTTGTCGAAGGTTGTGGGCGTGTCGCGATCGGGTTAAGAGCAGCAAGCAGCAGACAATGCGCGCGCACGTGTGCCGAGCGCGACCATTGTCCATTGTCTCGCTCCGATACACCGTACAAGCTTTGACACTTACAGCATATTTACATTCAATAATAAACGAATGTATATCATACTGTATCCTCCCTCTGCTCCGCAAGTAGGTATGTTGGTAATGACTTCAGTTTCAGTATCCACAAAAGTTAGAGGTTTTCTCTCTGTACTCCTACTCTGCTCCTCATGTCTGAGGATCGCAACTGGGTTGCTTATTTAAAAAAAAATCTTTGGATTCAAATCCTTTAAGAACATACTGATATTACTAATTGACAATGACCACAGTTGAAACGGAAACAATAGATATCCATATAGAAAAGCAAATTATTCATCCAATATCTTACAAATACCAACAAGCAACTTATCAGTGTTGGTTCTAGTTACTATCCAAATACATAATGTAATAGTAAAGCAACAGATTGTGTTCCTTGTTTACAAACTGGTCGGCTACAAGTAGATCACGGAACTGCTTTGCTTAGCTCCAATCGAACGGTGACCTAGAAACGAAAAACCATACCGCGAGTTGGTTGTGACGTTGTGTGCGTGACAATACCATAAGGTTTGGCCCTGTGTGCTTAAAAGCTCTAAATCTTGGTAGAGGTGCGGTAAAAGGTTGTCGTCTGTGTGCGTGAGACAAGAGGCTTGATAGCGACACAATGCGCGGGCGCGTATTGTCGAACTTTCAAACATGTATTTTTTATCTCCTTATAAATCGCTTGCTAACGATTGCGCTTTTGAAGTTTTGCAAAGCATAACAATTGTTAAAATATGGCTTAGTTAGTATAAACGCCATGAAGTCCAAATCTAAATTATCTCTATCTAATCAATATTTAGTAAGTTACACATATTCAGTTCCCGGTTTTACCATTGAAGCTGCAGTGATTTTCCAACTTTTGCATTGAAAAATCTTATCGACAAATATTTATTAAGTATAGCAAATGCGTAGGCGTAAACGTTACCGGCGATGGAGTGTTTCAGATTAAGTCGTATATCACGGCACATACACAGTACAAGGAGATGTAGATAGACGACAATACGCCGCCGCGCGTGGGCAGCAGCGCGGGCGCACGAGCAGCTCGCTCGCGTGTCACCGTCCCCAGGGCTGTCTTGTCCTATTCAAAACTTAATCAAGAACAATACGATTAAGCCTTTATTTTAATTAAAGAATAGGGGTTCAATAGTGTTGTATCAATACTTAGAATTGACTTTTTAGTGATAGTAAACCAATTGTGACCTATTGCATTCCATAAATTCTTGTGGCCCTTATTTAAAGCTCAAATGGTATTCCGTATTCCCGACTGTAATAGACGAAAAAGACCAATGATTCCGTATAGCCAAATTTCAGAAAGAAGTTTGAATTGGAAAAGCGTCAACCCTAAAGGCGATGGCGGTTAAGTTTGAGCGCATGCGACATTGTTATCTCCAGCTAGCTTTGGACGAGAATAAATAAAAGTTCGTAGAAAAGACACACATTTATTTTATTATTCCGGCGGAGAGCCGTTGAGACCCGCGATAAAGCTTTATGGGTCCTGTTATCGCACCAACTTTCTACGTAGGTTTAGAGAAGATACACGCCATATCTTGGGACACATCAACTCATGTTGCACTTGGAAAACAGATATTGGTGGCCTGTTCGCTTAATTTTTGATCTTCAAAAAAGTAGGACATGAAAGTTGTCGTTAATTAGAATTCCGGTTGCCTTCAAAAGCCTTGTAGTGCTTCAAGGCAAACTGAATGTAAAAAAAGAAAAATCATACAAGCCGTTAATTTCTGCGTTTACCTATTATCACAAACCTTGAATTCACCAATTTGAGGGCTATTCATGTAAATTAGAATCAAATTCACGTGTATTAAAATGCCGGTCTTGTAAGGATTCAACAAGAATTTGGTCCGGGCAGGCATTATTATGAGGAAAAAATATAACATCTAAGGCTTCGAGCTTGATGTCCTGCTGGGAGAGACAATGTTGATTCGGACACGTTCTGTTTTAAAGGGTGCACAGGAATTTAATAAAAATAAATATTATGCTTAGGTTACAACGCCGACCTCGAATTTAGCCGTTTTATTGGAAACTTTAAGCGTAGTTGACTGTGTTCGAACTAAAATGCAACCTTCGAAAGTTTTAGTGCATTTTTGGAACGGTAAGTGATGATCTTTCTTATGAGCTCATTATAAGACACTTAAAACTACCAGTTCGTCTTATTTTTTTTTTATTCGAGATTTATTATTTACGAAGCGCGCCATTAAGCAGTTTAGTGTTGTTATTAATATTGCACGGCCGGGCGGCATTGATACAACTTTTTTTAAAGTTGCCTATAAACTGGTGCTTAGCTTATTCCTGGTTTGACATTTAACAAAAGGTCGTTATCTAGAAACTTAAAATAGTCGAAAACTTTCATTTACATAACTAGTCACGCGTGGCACTTAGGTATATTTAAGGATTTAAATGGTATGTTAATTTGAGACGATCTCTACTCAGGCTGATTTAGAATATAAACACAAATATGTTAAAAGTTTGTAATTTTATAGCATCTCAATAAAACCTTTAAATTCAAATGGAATATCGGATAGTTCTGACGAATTTTATCGCGGGCTGTAAAACGTCGTTGTAAAGTTGTAAACATCTTATTTGGGGAATGGAATAGCGCGTAGATCACATAAATTACCAACATAGTAAAGTACCTAAAGTTTGCCAAGCTACAGTGGGATTACAGGTTACAACCCACAGCGCCACTTTTAAATTTTAAAAGACACAATACTTTTTACGTCCGGGCACTAATTTGGTCTCGCGCGTGACTTCATCTCGATAATTCTTTTGACTTATTGGAAAGAGATAAGCCTGTGGTATCTTGAGTGTGTGAGAGGGAGACTGCACAATTTTGAATTGTGACTCTGACTCTTTTCAACTCTGAATGCATTAGCAGCTTTTAGTGGGCTATCGGCGCGCGCGTCATTTGCTGTAATGACCGGGAATGGCTTCAATTTGAATGCACCGATGATAATTTGCTTTGTGCATTTTGTTTTGTAAATGGTAAGTAGGTACATCATTTTTATTACTTACCGTCTATAAGTAATGTATACATACACTAGTGTGACATACTTACCCTTTAAAAGCTCGGACGTTGACTTAAAATTACTGACTAATAAGATTCAATATGGCTTGAGATTAAATCTGATTTTAAACCATTGCTTATTTGATTTATTAACGTCATGCATAAGTAATAAATAATATTTAGTGCATTAGTACCAAATACAATTAATCACAATCACGGAACACCATTACAAACGCTATATGTATTTTACGGCTAGAAACAGAAAATAAATGAGGAACAAGTCGTCGTCGTCGCTAACAGTTATCGTTCTATGGTGTTTTTTCATTTGTGTTTGGAAACAAAAAATTACCTTGCGTGGTTTTTATGTGTCTTGGTGTTGTTTTTGTGTTTGTTTTGGCGCGGGCGGTAGGGTGAGCTTTAAGGGTTGCTGCGACATAGGAATTTTAATTCGGATGAGAATTTATTGAATAGCACGTAATACCTACACTACATTATTATATTTTGTTTTAATAAGCCTTGCTAAGGCTTGAATATTTAAATGCGTCTAATGTATCTCGAATAGTCTGAATTCCATTTACATAAGTTTTTATGAAGTAATAATTTAGAAAATTTTAAACAGTCTAAAAGTAATAATATCAATTTAAATAATTTTAAAAACCAGCCTCTTACTTATGAGAATAATCGCTGTACAAACTAGTAGTTATAAAGTGGTAAATACCTATACTCCGTCCCAACCGCATACATTGTATATTTCGCCGTAGCCTAACGAATGGGTAAAAAAAACCCATAACTTTTAACTCTAGGCGTATTCCTATATAGAATATTAAAGCTAATTATTTATGGCTTCTCTTAATCTATTCAAGATTCTCTTAATCTAGGTTCAGTTTGTTTCAACCCTAATTTTAGGGTAAAATCACGTGTGCCCGGCCGGCCATGCGTCACACACTTGTTGCTATTAGTTCTTAATTTACAGCTCACATATTTCAACATTCTACCCATTATGGGGATTAGGGAAGTCCCCCGATGACGGGAAAGTAGGATATGACATTCCGAAACTCAACATCTGTAAAGAAATTATTTATGAATTACAGATCAATAAATCAAACCTTTTGAAAGTTGATCACTAATTGTCACAAAAGTTCTCATTTGTATTGTGGTTAATAAAAATGCTATGATTAAATAAGAAAGAAGCTTTTAATGCAATTAAAGCTAAAAAAAAATAATAGTAGTAGTATATTGTAAAAAAGTACATTTATGCAAATTCAAAATCAAAGCGGTGATTAAAGACAATACAAACCACTTTAACAAGGGTCTTTACAAAATCTGATAGAAGTCATTATAAAATATGATATCTTTTATTAGCCGGACGACGTTGAAGTCTTTTGTACTGAAATTTAATACTTGACTTTACAAGAGCTTAAATCATGGCGTAGGGACATAAAAGTTGTTGGATTTGTCTTGCGCGTGAGCGTGCATGCACAGTGTCATCTGTCGCAGCTAAGAGGGCGCGGCCACACAGACAATGAGATTTTACATAAAGGTATTGTCGTGCTTTTATTGCACCGCCATCGGGCCATGTAAAATCTTAACGTGGCATCTTTTATAGTGTGCACCGTCGTATATTTTAGTTTTATGTGATCGCGGGCTGTGGGCGAGCGTAGGCGCTACTCCAGTATTGCGGCCCACGTGCCACTGATGGAAGATAGCATTGTCCGCTCGCGGCTTGTTTATGGTGCCACTTGGGAGATATCAACGAGAAATGACACTTCGCGGCCCGCAATCGCGCTCCTTAGACCAGTTTTCGATCTAGATTTTATACCTCGAGTTCGGTTCGCTCGGACAAAGCTAATGGTGGGTTCGCTTTGTGCTGCACAGGGGGCGCAATTTACGCCTCGTGGGTTGCGAGCTTTGATTGAACATGTCTTGTTGAGCATTTATTTCTACTTATTTTATGCAAATGCAACGATTCGAACTCGAACCTATCATGAATCTCAACTTTCATGTCTTGAGCACACCGTTGTATTACTTTAAATATTAATGAATAACGCTTTCCTAAACATAATCATTACAGTTTTTAAATAAGGTTCAATTTTATGAAATAAATTGAATTACTTTTAAGGCAGGTTGATATTTTGGGGCGATTGAATTAAAGATTACAGGTTGGTAGTTCCTTGCTGTTTTCCATACATAATCACGACGGGCGTCCAAGAATGGATGAGTGTGGTCAAAAAGCGGTGGCAATATAAGAAATTTTTAATAATTTTAATGGGGAAACGTTGCGCGGCGTCTTCGCGCGCGGCGTTACGGGCGCGATCGGAATACTTAATAAGCTTTCTTTCTGAATTAATGTCTTCGGTAGCGGTAGTATCCCAATCAGATTGTCCAAATATGATTAAAATTACTTTCTGCCTGTAATATATGGAAAAGGCCTCAAACTAGAAATATAATCACATTAATTACGTAAATAAACGAGGCTGTCGCGCGATGCGTAATTTATTGCCTTTTTGTTTTTATGTGTATTTTATCGAAGACTTAGGTACTTAGACAGTTCCTAGCAAAATTACTTTTGAAAAAGAGTCAGATGTAATAGTAAAAGCATCTTCTAGGTCTAGGTACCTACACAATGCAAAAGTTATAGCATAGTGGACACAAACATTACAAATTAGCCGTCTCATATGTAATCAAGGCCCTTAATTCGGTGAGACGGCAATCCGACATGACCGTACGGAGAAATCAGGCGCAGGACCAACGGCTTAACGTGCTTTCCGAGGCACGGGGGTGTTAACACCACCAACTTCCTGACAAACACTCTCGGCCCGACTCGGGATTCGAACCCGGGACCTGGTGGATAGTATCCAGCGTGCTGACCACTAGACCAACGAGGCAGTCTAAATAAATAGGTTAGTATTCAACTTCATAGGCTAGCATTTATTCTGCCTATTAAAAAACCGACACTTTAATGTCAAAATGATGAGGTTAACAAATTCAACAGATAAGATAAAAGGATAAGTCTTTGAACCTCTTTCGCATCGTCTTAAGTCAAATACTCGTAAATATAAAAATGGTTTCTCACTTGTTTACAGCGGCCTCAGCTCAACGACGGAGCGGGGAGTGACGCCGGTGTACCTCCGCTGTCGGGAGGGCACGGTGTCATGGGTGTACCCGCGTGGAGCCTTGCGGCTGCTCTTCAGGCCCTCGCTGCCGGCCGACGAGCGAGAGTTCAGGGTCTGCGTGAGAGTCATCAGGCGGCCTGATCCTCCAGACCTGTTCCATACTGAGCGGCTGAATGATACTGGTATGTTAATTGTAAAGAACAGCTCGAACTCATTCTAACACAATTTGAAACTACTTACATAAGTTTTTTTATTCAAAATTTTGTAATGACAGATTAACACGTTTCTATAATCTTGACTACGGGCGCAGTAGTGTTAGAAACGTCAGGTTTTAAATAAAATGTCAATAAATTGCGATGAAATCCATAAAGAAACAAGTACAATAAGAATATAGTTCGTCTGAGTGCAGCAAGGCACAGTGTTTGCTTCAACTGCCTCCACATCTTGCGCCTTATGATGTGATTGACTTAATGCACAGAATAAATACCAGCTATAGGAAGATTACCTTATTGCACAGCAATATACCATAATTAATTAGTAAGGGGCCCTCACACGAAGTGTATAAGGGGACGAAAGCACCACTGTCGTCACTTGGCTAGAAAAACCCATCACATGCAAAGGTCTCAAATAAATCTTCTGCAATTTTAAAAAGCTCTGATCGAACTTCGAAGTTTCATTGTCTACCATTAGTAAAGTGTGCGAGGTCAGCTATAGATCGTGTAAAACCCCGGGCGAATTGACCCGCTTTTTGACCTTAACTAACGTTTTCAACTCCTGTGTCCAACCAGCAATGACTTCAAAATATGACATTAAAGTTATTCTTAGGATTTTAAATTCGCTTAAATTTTACGGTCACGATTACCCGAGATATGTACCGATAACAAAGCTTGTAATGTCACAACGCCTTATCGGATGGAACACCACATCATTAAACCTGTCAGGCCAAGAAGACGACTTTTATGAAAAATCCTTTATCTTAAGTTGTTGTTAAGCGAGAATAACAAGGACATTCACAGTAATATCTAGTGAACCAACGGTACATTTAATAGAACTCAATTTATTCCAAGTATGAAGAGTCATAAAAGCGATTGAGATTGCGCTTCAATCGATTAATTGTGAATAACTTTGATGTGTCTGGCCACTGAATTCAATTTCTTCAAAATATTTTCATCGTAATAACCAACTCAGTAAAAGCTATATAGGTTTTCAATCAATGCTATTTTTAATTTCAGAAGTCGCCGAACGTTTCCCAGCCCGTCTTTTCGTAGAAGGCAAGCATAAGCTGGTTCCTCTTTACGCACCAGATGACGGTGATCCCAAGGAACTACGTTGTTTCCGCAGCAGAAAAGGCAGGGCGGCGCTCTACGTGGAAGCAGAGCCGGAGGATGGAACCAAGAGGAAGGAAGCCACGTTTAAGTATGAGGCCCGACCTCTCGTGCGGAGGCACTACGACCCAGCCACAGCCGACTGTAGGCCCTGCTCAGAGTCGGAACTGGAGTTAGCTTTCTGCACAAGTGATTTAGGTGAGTCCAATGCAGTCGTTATCGGAATGCACATCTGACAGCAATTATTTAAAATAGGTTAGGTATAGTCTCATGTTGATCATAGAACCTGATCTAACTAAGAACACACATTGTGACACGTAGCGGATGGTTGCAAATGCAAATAAATATTACCTGATATGTTCCTACCCTTACATTTAAGGCATGATGGTGCCATGCCACCGCGGTAATGAGTTAGCAGAAGCTCGGGAGCGCTGAATGTTATTAAACTCCTGCGCCGCACCGCACCGTAATTTGTCGCCATAATCAACATTCCTCGCACCCGCAATTAAATTAAAACCTTATTACTCCAGAATATAATTCCGTCATTTAAAGACCAGAATATCTGTAAACGACGTCGTGCGTTAACTTGTTATTCGGGAGAAATTCAGAATTCTCATTAAATCTAAATGTGATTAAGTAAAAAAAAACTGTTTTCGTTCTTTTGACTCGACCCGCTGTGTAGAGCGGGGCTGGTTCTTAGAAGCGCATTAAATTGCAAACGACACCGGACTTGCGGAAGCTTTTGTGTACGCAACGGGACCGCCGATTCAGGGCTCGTCTAGTTTCAATTTACGGGCATAATGGCTGAACCTGATAAGTACTGGACAAACTAGTATGGCGAGGCGGCACGCGACGCGGCGGGGAGTAGATGTGGGCTTTTTATTCTTGTTTGATAAATGATAATAGTCGGAGATGCGTCGCCCGCGGGTCGGTGGGCGGCCGCGCTCCGCCGTATTAACCATCTCTGTCACGTATCATTGAAATTTTGGTTTGTCATGCCATATAATAATTACCGACATTTTTTGTAAGCACGATACTAATCGAGCTAGTAGAGATTTTCGGGAAGAGTCATCAAACTGCTGACTTACATCGTTAGTTTCACTCCAAATTGTCCTAGATAGATTCATGAAATATAAATTGGCGTCGTCGTTATAACCAATAGTAATAGGTAAGTAAAATTATTATGACATGAGATATACTACTGGTGATTTAAGAGTTATAATAACCAGTATGATTGATTAGATGCCTAAAAAACACTTAAACGAAATACTAGACCAAACGTAGACAACAAATTGTGGGAACATACCACAACTTAGACATGATCGTTAATGAAACTTCGCCATAATAATTATTTATTAGCTTTCTGGGCGGGTCGGGTTGATGACCGTTTACCAAAGACGCGCACTATTCACTTATCTCGCTCAAACAAAAGCTTCGAAAAAACGCAGTTACTACATTTGCGCTTACTCATGCCGAAGCAAAAAATGTAGCGACGGACAATTGCGACACAGTGATTAATACTTATAACAAATCTATATCTAGTATGACGAATTGTAAGTAGTCGAAATATCTAAGTGGGGATTGCGTCATTTGAGCCTGTAGGTAGGTAGAAGGTGTTTGATAACCGGAGCCGAGCTGTTGCCGAGATAAGGATTTTGTCGTAGGGGAAGAACCTAGTTGTCTCGGTGGAATTATTTAACCCTAAGCAGGCATGTGTATCTCCCCGCGTAGGTAGCAAAAACGTACCTACGCGCGGCGACCCTTACTTAGGGGCTAAAACAAGTTGCGTGTCGCTACCGGCCAGCGACACGCTCGCGCGTTTTATTCACCGGCGGCCGCGCGGCTACATTGCTGGGTGGTCGAGAATGAATAAAGTACTAGAAAGAGGCGCTAGATGGCGTTAGAAGCTTCTCGTAGCAGTAAACCCTATCGCGTCGCATGATATTACGTCACTGAATAGGTTTAGTGTAATCATATTCCAGAGCAATAAGTATGAAATTATCTTGCAATGGATTTTTGTAGGTGTATACACGAAAATGTGCTTGACTCTGAGGCGAACTAAAGTACGCCATATTGTTGACGACATTGAGTAGACATTTCTTTGAATACAATTGCTAAGTCATACTTCTGTACGAAGTACTAGTATTTATTAGTGATGCAACGAATACGAATAGGAATATTCGTATTCGCCGAATATCAACTTATTAACGAATATTCGTATTCGCCAAATATCGTGATGATATTCGTAAAGCTACTTTTCTACTTTTGAAATAGCAGGTTAGCAATCGGAACGTCGAACCTACTCGATAAATGAATTTAAACTTTCGTTTGTGTATCCGAACACACTGCTTTAAATAGAATTGCAGTTGGCTGATGTTTGGGGATTACCCTTGAATCATGATTAAAGGAACGAGCAGGCAGTGTTGCCAATTGCGATGAACTTCCCAAATTTTCCGACTCCCCGGAAAATTAAGTAAAAAAGAAATCATCACAATAACAACTGTTTAATTTTAAACTTCACTTAAAAATTTAAAGTATATAAAATATAAAAATATATTCGTCATTGATAAATAAAATATAATTTACATTTGTACAAAACAGTGTTACTTTGTAATCTTTTTAATATAAATAATGTTTAGGGAGCTCATCAGCACATGTTTTCCGGGAATCGGAACAAACATATACCTAAAGCTTCCAAATTTGCTGCCAACCGCTGACCCTTTAGCACTGTGGCGCGAAAATGTACATTTCCCAATGTAAAAAATATATGCGCAGAATTTTTTTTTCGATTAAACCATCCAGTGTGGCCTCAGAACAAATTTTTTCTACAGCTGGATATATTCAAACCGACAAAAGAAATCGTCTGCAGCCCACTTTACAGAAACTTTGTTTTTTAAATAAAAATTTGTCTAATGTGAATTTTAATTACTGAATAAAGATCTACATTCTACGTTGATTGGATATGGTTTTTTTATTGCTTTGCTTATAACATTTTTATTTATTCGTATTCGTATTCGCCGAATATAAAAGTCATTATTCGTATTCGTAAAAGTAGTATTCGTTGCATCACTAGTTATTTATTCTGTGCCCTAAGAAACTATTCGAAGAATCGAGATCAAATTAAGTAGGTACTTGTAATTTTTTGGTGTCGTACAGAACAAGTTACATATGATAGTCTTCCTCTCTTCATTTTCAAAGTATGTAATTGTGTACCATTGTGTACTATATCCGTACGGGCACGATAGACTGACGACCTAATAAAGGTCGCAAAAACGCACTGGATGCTGGTCGCTTGTAACAGATCATATTGGAAATCTATGGCTATGGGGGAGGCCTATGTTCAGCAGTGGACGTCCTGCGGCTGATAATGATGGTGATGATGATCCGTATCAGTTATTAACCGTTCTATCTCCATTGCCACAGTGTCCCGAGGCGTGTTTGTGGGCAGCGAGCAGAGGCAGGATCTGGACTCGACTCAGCTGACGGTGCAGCTCACCAAGCTCATTAGAGCTACTGCGCAGGCGACGGATGAGCACCCGGACCCTCCCGACTTAGACGAAGAGGGAGACTACTTCAGGTAATATTGTCAAACTATAGAATAGGTAGATAGTTGAATTAGTTAAATATAATGAATGACCCTTTTGGCCGCGTCCGGTATAGTCACTTGTAGGTTCGACAAGTTCATGCGCGACCCTCCTCCAATGCCGCAAGACGTGCGAGGCGAGAAAGCACCAATCGCTCGCGACAGTCACAGGAAATCTTCTTCCCCGCTGACATCTGGCCTGCCTGTCTTGACCCTCGCATCCCTGGATTCTGTGCTTCGGGCGACCGTAGGAAGTTCGCGAACGAATTCGACTATACCTTTGGCCATTATCGGACTATACAAGTTAACAACGCGAAAGAGCAAATTCGTTTACTCTCATAAGATAAAGATTTTTTTTAATTGGAAGTAAATTAATCAGTTAATAAAAAGTACAATCATTTAATTCTTCGTGCAATCATTCAAATACTACTTGTATTTGAAGACCTTGGTAGCTGAGTGGCTCGTACACCGGTTTTTAAGGTGTCACCATCTCTGAGGTCCTGCGTTCGATCCCCAGTCAGATCAATATAGAAATTCATATTTTCTGCACTTTCTCGAGTCTGGGTGTTGTGGTACCATCGTTGTTTCAGATTTCCATAACACAAGTGCTTTAGCTTCTTAATTTATTGGGATCTGAGCAATGTATGTGATGTTGTCCAATTTTTTTTTTTATATTTAAGGCATAAGGATGCGCGTCACCAATGAAGCGTGTCATGGTCTCCGTGACTCTCCGACTATGATTGCCGCTTGTTACGAAAGGCGACACTCATTACAATAACACTAACAACCCTTTATCTTCCAGGTACGAAGTAGACAACACGCTAAAGCGCAGTACACACACTCGCACGCGGCGGCACGCGCGCGCCCTCCACGCGCACGTGCACGTGCCGGCCGCGTGCGGCGCCGCCGCCGGCGCGGGCGAGTTCCTGGTCATGGCGCGCCGCCGGCTCGGCAAGTACTCGCTGGTCTGCGCACCGAGGATACACGACTGGGAGGAGCTGGTGGCGAAACGAAACGCGGACGGCACGTCGTATTGTTCCCTGCAACACTAACGAAGCAGCAGAGGGCAGAGTCCTTGTCATGGCGTCAGACACTGGGCTGGTTCTGGTTGATCTGTCTGTACCCCTAGAATACACGAATGGGAGAAGATAGTGGCTAAAAGAAACGCGGACGGCACATCGTATTGCTCGCTGCAGCACTAACTAGAGGAAGAAGGAAGGTTGCTCATGTTAGCACGTCGGAGACTCCACTAATTAGTCGCGTTTGCGCCTCTAAAATACACACCGAAGGAGCTATTGGCAAAACTAAATGCGGACAGCACGTCGTATTGTTCCCTGCAACACTAACTAAGCAGCAAAAGCTAGCAGCAAAAAGAAAAGGTTCCTCGTCATGGCCCAGGACGATGGACCGGTTCTAGCTAGTTTACGCCAGAGTACATGATTGGGAACTGGTGGCTAAACGAAACGTGGACGGCACGTCTTATTGTTCCCTGCAGCACTAAGCAAAGAGCTAGCGGCAAAGAGAGGTTCCTTCCTAATCATGGCGCAAGACTCTGAGCCGGTTCTAGCTAGTCTACGCCAGGATACACGACTGGGAGGAGCTGGTGATGAAACGAAACGCAGGCGGCAAGTTTCATTGCTCGCTGCAGCAGTAACTAGATTAAAGAGGGAAGGTTCCTTATTATGGCACAAGACGCTGGGCCGGTTCTAGCTAGTCTGTGCACCTAAATTACACGATTACACGTCACGCTGTACTACTCGCTGCAGCACTACCTAAGCAGCAAAGCTGGGAATTTGGAATTTTTTAACGCGAGCGTATATTCCTCGTCTGAGATAGCTTGACGGCTGGACCGGTATCCAAGACTATAAACTGACGAGATGATAATCTGAATAAGACAAGACGTGTTGTGCTCGTAAAGCCGGTAAACTAAGCTTAGTGATATTTATGACTTTAACTCAAGTGCATGTGCAATTGCGCATACCTATTTTCTGAAGTACCTACGAGTATGACTATAAATCAACTGTAGTTTTATGAAATTAAGTATGTATAGATCCCGTAGCTTGCCATAATTGTTGGTGTAATAATGCGATATTGTACAAAACCATTGTGTTTTATAAGTAAGAAAATGTCTATATTTTGTTGTAAATCTACATCATAAACAAATGTGGTCCAGAGTGCCAAAATCTATAATGATCTTCATATAAGTAGTTGTAAGGTTGATCTCAACTGTGTACATATTATGTTAAGACCACAATGGTGATAGCCATATTAGTTAAACATCAAGTTTTAAAGCCAATTTTCTTAACTAAATATTCTATAAGGAAATCTTTTTAATAAATATCGAGCAGTATTATATTTTCAACAGCAATATTATGTAATAAATATCACAACATTAATGAAACTTGTATAGAATATGGTGCTATGAACAATGTCTTCTAGAAGAGCTTCCAGAGAGATATCTTATTACATATTAAATAATACTAATATATTTTCCATTTAACATATCCACAAAACATTGTAGTAAATGAAGTATCTTTTAATTTTCTTAATCATATGAGGAAAGGTTCTTTGTATAATCCCTAAATGTTTTATCGCTTGAGTTATTTGTGGTGAAAGAACCACATAAAATATATTTTATTGTGAATATTTTAGTAATATATTTGTAAAAAGTTTATAGATAGTTGTCGATATGTGATATAGAATACAACGAATAAATATTATAATTGTAAAACGCCTATTGTATATATTTTATAGCATTATATACAATACTTTTATAGTGTTTATATAAAAATACTGTACAAGTAAAATTGTTAAATAAAATAGTTCCGAAATTTAGACCGCATTTTCATTAATTAAAGTTAAATTCACTCGAAAGCCTTAGATTTTATAATAAAAGAGATGATGTCATATAGCAGTTCATTTATTGAAAAATCACAACTGATACCACATAGAAAAACTACTCGGCACGGTTTAACTCTTAACTATACATAATATCACATAAACACTTTATAATTTGATATACTATGTACATAGACATTTATAGTTTTGGTACACTGTGAATGCTTTCAACACCAAGTGATCACAGCTAGAATAAATAAATGAAGAACAAACATAAATTCATTTCCGAGTTAGTGACAAATATAAATAAAAATTAAATAGTTTCAACAAACAAATAAGGAGTAAAATAACAAATCAATATAAAAATAAAAACAGAATGGATCGGAATTTACGACTATTAATAACAGCACTTATTTTGTAAGTTTTGTAACAGAGGTTTTGTACAATATCTGACATCGCTTGTACTTACTGAGTTGCAACTAGAAAATCAAGGTAGTTTTAGTCTAGTATAAGGATGTAGATGGCTCAACGCACCAGTAAATGTAAAATAGGTGCTAAACATTGACTCTTGGTAGAACTAAACATGAAAGGCACATAGACTGAAAACGAAAAGGCAAGTAGAATATATTTAAGGACGATAAATAAGATGATAGACGTTGTACAAAACCCGAAAATGATTTACAACAGGTACTTAAATACCTAATCGTGATATGTGTAGGTATGTAGTGAATTTCAAATGGTACATACAATGGGGAGACCGATACCGACTTTTAACAACATCAATAGTGGAAAATAGTTATGAAGTACTTCTTATATAACATTGATCCAAAAAAATCATAAG
Source organism: Pyrausta nigrata (assembly GCA_949316185.1). Lineage (NCBI taxonomy): Eukaryota > Metazoa > Arthropoda > Insecta > Lepidoptera > Crambidae > Pyrausta > Pyrausta nigrata. Next base: position 7,028,404 of record OX438943.1, read on the forward strand.
ACTGTGTACGTACAGAACGTGAGTCGCTTATTATTGTAGTTTTATATTAATTTAATTACTAAAATTATGCTGTTTATGATGTTTATATTTTAATTTACCGCATCTACAAAGGAATGAATGAGGACAGGAGAAAACCTAAATATTGCAAATGTATACCAGTACCACTTAAAAAAAACTTTTTATACAATAAATGAGTTTAGTGCCATAAAATATTTTTTACCAAGTTTTATTAGGCGACTCATATTGTTTAAAAATTTCGTAATATCATTCATTCGCAATAACATTTAAAATCAAAATAATATTAAATAATACTAAAAGAACTAACACGAATTTCTTAGGCCAGAACCTCTGCAAAGCATTTAGTAAATTGGTAAATTTGCACAATGTAAATTGGCTAGAGTTTATTATCTGCTTTTGAGATTTTGGTCTACAGCATTCTATTCATATCGGACAAAACAAAACTCCAGCAGTAGTACCACTTATTTTCACACATTACATAAATTCGTTCTAGTTAGCACATGCCAAGTCAATCTTTAAATTTGATACATTTTACTTATATTATTCAAACTGGTGCAGACAATACTTTCAGCCTTTACAATCGCATGCATAAGGCTTATGCTTGTATTTAACTTGGCTTCTAAACGATGACTATTTCAGGATGTAGTTTTTCCAAATCCTATCCTATATAGTCAACCCAGTACCCACATCCCAAACATCTTATTTGTTGCAACACTAAAGATGGCATCTTTTCAAAAGTTTTTTTTTGGCAAGGATCAGCATTCCCAAATTGCCTAATATTTTCCAATAAAACTTATCTAACAACTCAGACCCTATCAATCTTTACCACAAATATATACTATTTAGACGTTAAACGTATATTTAAAACAGATCCCAAACACCAAATTTTTATAAGTCATACCTTTTAAGCAAATATTTCATAAAACAAACTCATACAAACAAAACAAGTGAAGTGTAGCCAATTATTAAATAGTTGTGCCACTTACCGAAGTGTCATGAATCACGATAGTAATGAATTAACTAATCTAAAACCCAATACATTGAATATAACGATAGTTTCTACAAATGCCTCTGACTATACCGTGGTTTATATACATACAACAAAATGCATATACTCAATAGTTTTTTAAGGAAAACTACTTCGGGTGTTTCTAAAACATATCTTACTTATATCAAAGTTCTTTTATTATAAAGTGATTGGAAAATAGAATTTTGATTGATCTAAAGGTATTTTTATAAACTTTATAAAATTGGATATTGATTTTTTTCAACAAGTTAAGACGGATTATTGTCAAAACATTTATTACTACGAGAGGAAGCTCGACAGCATGATTGCCGCTCATAAGTTTGGCTATTAACAAAAAAAAGTTAAACATGATCCGGGTGAAAGTAAAAAGGTACAGTAGGCAGCACGCCACATTACCTGTTCGAACTACGAACACAGCTTTTATTGCGTAGGTAATAGAGGCGGTTTAAAGGTCAAAGAGGTATAGTCTGCCTTGCGGCCGTGTAGCTACGTATTCCGGTTGCTTAAAATAGCAACATTATTGTATTAAATATCATAGTCTTTTTATTTAAGATAGCAGAATAGAGCAGATAATTCTTATTAACCAGTGTTAGGTAAAATTACTTTACATTTTTCTTAGAGAAGATACAAACGCACATTTTCATTTATTTGTAGCTGATAAATGCTTCGCTTGAGCAAAACGTCCGCCTACTCGCCTACTCATTGTTTTATTTTTATTTTTCGAAGGCGTAAGTAATTGACAGGAAAATAATTTTTGTGTAACCTAATGGAGAACTAAGTGTGACATCACAGCAAAGCATACGGGATAATACGATAAGCTTCTAACACATATTTCTATATTAACTTAATTTCAAATACTATCTCGAAAGCCGCTACGCAAACAAGAGTATCTTGGTAGCTCTAATTGCACTCAAAACTATTAAAATGTAATTAACTCATGAGCTTACCTATCGATACGTGGTCGTGTCTATGACACTATGCAGAAAAAAAGGAACTTCTCGTATTGGACTGCTGCCCTAGGTACGGTCGACCAAGAAAGTGGTCTACCAGTTTTGACAGAATTTCATGTGTAAGTAAAATAGTATATAGTAAAATAGACTTGTTAACTTTTTAACAATGAGAGAGATGCAAATGACAAAGTAATAGTAGTAGTTGTCATAATATTTTTCACAGCTGACATCTTCACACTGGTTATTAAACGCTGAATGCACAATTTTTACATGAAAATAGCGCATTCAGCGTTTAATTGTAAACGAGAAACTCGCGGTTAGTGAAAAAGGGTCCTAGACCAGTTGCTATCTATTTTAAACCGAACTTCGCTGTCGTCAACAAATGTCAGTGTTTATTTTTGTATGCAAAGTCTTATGACATTGCATACATATTTTGACTTTTCGTTGGCTGTAGGATAGATGGCATCTTGTCTATGCCCCATTTTTTTATTATTAAGTATATTATTATAATATCGCAGCCGGCAGTCCGACAATATTATTTGAATACACCCTAACTACAATTTGGATTGTTCAATGTAAAAAATAATATATCTGTCAACTTGAGTTAGGTATTTGTAAATATTTATGAACAAATTAAAGAAAAGGTCATGTTTCATAGGTAGGTTTCACCTAAGTTGATGAATACTGCGCTCCTATGACAAAATCTACAATTTGACGATATAAATCAACACTAATATATTACTCTATCAGACCATGTTATTCTATAACAATTATTATATACACATATTTATTGTTTATAAATTGAAAAGTCAACGATTAGAAAAAAAAATACATCTATAGATAAACGCTATGCTAGTTTCGTTTCTCTAAATGTTGTCTTTTCAAATGTGATCGTTGCATATAAATATAATAAAAACTTACCTAAACACCATGGGAGTATAATAAAGATGGTCTCTAGATCATTCTAAATGCAGAGAGTATTGATAGTCTGACATCAATTATTCTGCATGTCTACCAAAATAAATCGATTCGAAATCAAGGAGAATTCAGTTCAGTTATTAAAAGAACATTTGGCAAGATTGTCCAGTCAAATATACTTGTATAAATTCTTCAAGTATCAGCCAGTTTCAGTGCCATAAATAACTTACGCGAAATGATTACACAGCTTGATTTCATCTTCTTCAGATTTCTTTACCCTTGTTGTAGTTATTGCACCGTTTGCACCTGGTGAAAACACATTAAGTATTATGAAGTGGCCATGTGGATCCCAAAGGTTGTTTAAAAGAGATCGCTCTTTGAGTCTTTATGGCGTAAGTTATACCATTTTCACTACACGGCGGACAATAATGCCCATCGGTAAACTTCGACTATCGTTTACCAGAATTTAAATTCAGAGCTCAATACTTACTTAATTCTTGTTGAAACAACAAACGTTATGGTAGAGTGCGACACAATTGTTCTCTTTCTAAAGGTTTCGATGTACAATATTTACCGCCGTAAATAATAAAAATTATGCCGATTATAACACTTGAATAAATATGAAATGGCTAATTTTGAATTAATGTCATAAGTGACATGACATAGTGGAGACAACCATTTCAAATTAGTCATCTTATTATATTCACGTGTTATAAAAGTTTCAGTTATACGAGGGTCGGTGGCGCAGTGGCTAGCGGGTTGCCTCTCATGCGGGAGGTACCGGTTCGATCCCACGTGCCGCCATAAACTAATGACTTTTTCTGAGTTATGTACATAACTCAGAAAAAGTCATTAGTTCATGGCGGTACATTAGTTGTTTCACTAACCGATGCTCTTACGGTGAGTGACCAGTTTTTCAATCATGGTTACACATGCAGTCGCCTAAATGTGCAGGTTACCTTACGATCTTTTCCCTCACCCTAAGAGCATCGGTTAGTAAAACAACTAATCATGGTGGATTATGGTCTAAAGCGGACGCTCGGCCCTCGCGTGCGTGTGCACAACGGGGATTGTGAAGTGGGATGTGTTATAGCGGTTTCATAATTAAAATATATTATTGCACTTGAAAAATAACGACCATCAGAGGCGGGTTTCATAATTATTATTAGTAAGGAAGTATTTATCTATCTAAATATTTATGAACATAAGTATGTCTAACCGTTTTCCTAGTCACCATAGGACAAGTTCACGCCTAGTTTGGGGTTAGGTAATTGGTGTTTTGGCGCAACTGTGTTAGGAAGGCAAGTGGAAGCGCTTCCTACCGACCGATTGTTTTGGTCGGGGACCAAGTTCCACTGGACCTCGTCTTGGTATTTGTAAATATAGTCAAGTCTGGACTATATTTAACATATCGCGGTTTGTGTTTGTATGGAAACGACGTTGCGGGCAGCGCCATCTAGCCTGTAGGAGCCGAGTCAGGGCGTCGCGTCTGTTGTGTTAGTTAAGGCGATGGCAGTTAGATGTCACCACATGTGTTGAAACAATTTATTAATATTTTATTATCTACCTTCTTATTTACTCGAAGTCGATCGGCGTGGGCGTCATCACGTCAACGATGATGTCCTCCATGTTGGGCAGCACGAGGACTTTCTCGAACTCCTTGCTGAGCTTCTGCTCGATCCAATTGGAGATGTGCGCGAAGCGAAGCGTGCGAGCGCCCACAGCCGGGCGAGCTTTCAGCACCAGTTGCGGATTCGTGCGGAACCTGGGGGTTGGAGGTGCCATCTGGTGTCAACTAAGTGCTAAGTATAGTCCGACAATAAGGTAGGTACGGCGGCCGGACGTCAGATTACCCCACTTTGATCTTAAGACCGTCTCTATTCCTACGCTATAAAAACTGTTTCCGTAGTTCACATGGGTAACCTGACGTGCTGCCGACCGTACATGACACCGTCGATCGTAGATGTACTTTTTAAGGACTATCAATATGCAAAATTAGCTATGGATAGTAATTTTTTTTCTGTGGTTGCTAAATAAATAAATTTCGAGTACGCCTTCCCATAATTAACACCTGTCCTATTCGAAAGGTTGATTGCTGGGGCTCTTTTCCTCGATATCTCGGCGATTTTTTATTTTGAATTTCCCATGTAGAGAATAAGAGGGGAATACAATTTTTTAAATGTATTTGATTGTATTCATTAGTTATGTCAATTGACACCCTGATACATGAATTTTAAAGGTACAGAAAAATAATGTTATTGGTTTATGACAATGTTTTAATGCGATCAATATCTTCACCGTCCCTTCGCTATGGATACATTTATACGAGCGCTGTCAAAACACAATCTTACTATGAAAAATTATGAAACAAACTTACCCTATCCAGATACGATCGTGTGGTGGAGGCGGCAAGTTAAATGCAAGCCGCCCTTCTAGTGCGTGTATTTCTAAATGTAGCTTTATATCTGTGTTTGATAAGCCTTCCATCGCTCGTTTCACGTATTTGTAGTCCGTCACCTGCAATAAAGAAATGTGTTATGTATACTTACTACAAGAGAAGAATTAATACTTAATAAAGATGGGCCGAGTACTCGGTTAATACTCGGTACTCGGCGGATTTTTTAATACTCGTACTCGGCTGAATAACTTTGTTTTTATGCCGAGTATACTCGGTTTAGGTAAAGCAATATATTTTGATAGATATTATTAAAGCAACGGCGTTAATCAAAAAACATTCTCTTTCTGACGCAGTCGGGTAAAAAGTATTTATTATTAATTTGAGAAATCTTTGACACTCTCAATTATGATAATGAATGAAAAGTAATGAGACAAAATTAGGAAAACGGTAATGTACACAATCAATTTTCTTTTAAACCTTCACGCATCATGTTTCTAGACAAAAGAAAAGAGAAAATTATGTAATTGTTATCAAACCGCCCGCCGGGTCTTATAGGGTTTGACAGGTAGCGGTCTAACAAACAGTCTTTTAGGATCATCGCACTCTAAAGGCTGGGCGTAAGCTAATTCTTCATAGCAATCCCATAAAGATCCATGAGAATCTTGTGTTCACTCAAACAGGAATTTGATTGAACCGAGTTACTCGGCCGAGTACTCGGTTGGAAAAAAATTGAACCGAGTAAAACTCGGTACTCGGTAAAAGTGCACCTCGGCGCATCTCTAATACTTAAATATAGTTGATAATTGATATTTAATTGGTGTATACCTGTTGGAAGTATTTGTTTGTGGCTATTTTGTCGACCATTTTCAGGAACTTTTTTTTAGATGACACAGCGGGATCTGTTGATGATGCCCTGCAAAAAAAACATGCGAAAAAGAAATGAGTTTTATTACTCAAAATATGGATTAAATTAGGTAATAACATGAAAATTATACTGCTGAAAATCTTCCTACCTATTGACCTACCATTTGACAACAGATTGTCAAAACACACATAACATGCATAAAGTTAAATCAGTCGTGGTTTAAATGTTAGTAAATCGGCTGGCTGAAGTAATACTTTGTTCTACCCTGTTCTACTTACTCTTTGGTAAGAGAGACAGACTGCAAGACGAGGAAAACTACGAAAACCATCTTTTGGAGGTAGTAGTGGGCCTTATAAGGCCACTTTAGTCGGGTTATACTCGGCCCGGCGAACCTTGATCCCTATGACATTGACAGTTATTCCTACGACACAACATTGTAGTGGCGTCACCGGTACATTAGAATCGAATTGGAGGCTTCTAAAAATGTCATTAATTTAATTTCGGTAGATACATGTTATTACAATGATATTCCGTCGGAATTATAACAATTCTTAATATTTACAAGAAATTATCTCAATCAGACTTTACGTTTACGTCCTGCAAAAGTTACTTCGTTTGGAAGATATCGACTAGTGCGGAAAAATATCGATAAACAAATGTCGATAATGGAAACGAGTTTATATGATTTATAATCTACCGTTGACGACCGTCTTGGTGTAGTGGTTCGCGCCACGGACTTCTAAACCAGGCGGTTGCTGGTTCGAATCCCGCAAGGGGCAAATGTTTGTGTGATGAGCACGAGCATATTTGTACCTAAGTCATGGATGGTTACAAAAGTATTTAAGTATGTCTACCCGTTATCCTAGTCACCATAGCACAAGCTCACGCTTAGTATGAGGCTAGGTAATTGGTGTGTTTGTTGGAACAATTTATTTATTATTTTATTTTAACTATTTAAGTTATAAAAAAGTTAAGTTACATCGACACGACCCATCACTAACATTAACAGTCATAGGGATCAAGGTTCGCCGGGCCGAGAATAGTTCATACACCGATTGAAACCTGTCTTGTGTAGTATAAAATGAAAGGGCCTCTTAACCCAGTTCTAAAAATATACTGCACAATTACGTTTCGACCACATTTTACGTACGTTTACGTAGTTGGACCAATGATTGTTGTACCTGCAAACATAACAAACAACAAACTCACGTGGCGTCGGTGACGGGCAAGTTGTCGGAGCTGTCGACGGGCTGCACGGGCGGGCTCTCGTCGTCGCTGCTCGACTCCGCCGAGTCCTCCGCGTCCGAGTCGTATATCGCCGGCTTGCGGTTCTGTACACATCACAACATAACCTGAAGCAGGCCTGTGTAACTCCCCGCGTAGGTAGCAAACACGTACCGACGCGCAGCGACCCACTGCAATGGGCTAATCAACTTGGGTGTCGCTAGCAAGGAACGATACGCGCGCTCGTTTTATTCACCGGCGGCGCGCGGCACTACGTTGCTGGCTGGACGAGCATGAATAAAGTGCTAGAAAGGTGCGCTAGATGGCGTAAGTAGCTTATTGTAGCAGTAAACCCCATCGCGCGATAGTACGCCACTGAATAGATCTAGTGTATTCTGAATCATATTCCAGAGTCATAAGAATGAATTTATTTTGCAAGTGTCATTGACTCTGAGGCGAACTAAATTACACCATTTCGTTGACGACATTAAGTAGATCTTTCTTTGAATTTAATTGCGAAGTCAAATTTCTGTACGGAGTACTAGTATTTATTCTGTGACTCTAGTACTCGACCAAGCCAACTAGACAAAAGTCAAACTCGACTTACGACGAAAAATACAACGAAATTACCGAAGGCAATGAAAATCAATATTGTTACAATGTAGATGAAATGCCAAAGTTTATTGTAACACCAATGCTTTTTAATTTGCGTGGGTGCTTTCGTTGTATTCGTCGTCGAAAGTCGTTTGATAGTTGTCTACTATCGCCACTATCACTTCGTTGACTGCCACGAAACTATACACATTAGAAATTTTGTTGTTCGGGGGTCACCGGTGACCAGTTGACCGCCATGGGGGCTGATTACACTTCTGTGAATATAGTAGAGCGTTAACTTACGGTCTTGGCGAGTCAAGTACTTATGAATATATTGTGTATATCAGCATTTATGCAAGAAAGACAGCAAGTGAGCGCGAGCCAAAAACAAAGCAATGTTTTTGAGAAGCCACTCTAAAACATAGCTTTTGTTTTTTGGAATACAGTAAAAATTTACAACAAAATCTTCTACATTCGATTGTAATTGGTATTTTGCAGTGCATAACTACTCACTCTTAACTGCTTTTCTGAGAATATCCCTTTCGCATCTGCTGTTATTTCCTGTTCAACGACATTTTCTGTCGTCAGTATACGATCTTCCAGCGTCACGTCTGCAGAAGAAAACGAATGTGTAAGTACATTCACATAATAAATTACGCCTGCTCACGCGTACCGACATTTTTAATTAAAACAATTATAACACTACTATCAAGCTGCGTTTTTTTAAAAAAAGAGGGTAAAGTGATGTCTTACGTCACGGGCGCCATCTTTAATCTCGAGCGTAACGAAAGATTCAAGAGTTAACTCTCGGGCGTAGCAAGGGAGTTTAGTGTTTACTCCAGAGCATAACAAGGGAGTTAAAAGTAGAATTCTGAGTGCAGCGAGGGATTTAAGCTCGTCCAAGACGATGACATCTTTATCCCCGAAAATACTACTTTACTTTCACATTTTTCGCGAGGCAATAAAAAGAGAACTAGAGAAATCTTAATTTATATCTATTCTTTGACTTTTCTGGCAGTATATTAATAACAATACCAGCGTATACCGAGGTTGACGTTGACTGGACTATAGTAAACAGTTGAAACACTCACGCTTCTCCTTGAGCTTCATAAGGTTGAGTTGAGTCTGTAGCGCGATGTAGGCGCCACCGTCGTATCTGAGGTCTGCGTCGAGCCACACGCCACGCTCGTCCCACGCCGGCGCCGCCACTCGCTCAATAAGGGGACACGCTCCCGTCAGGGACAGTTCCGTCACCACTAGCGGACTCATGAATGATGGCAACTGGGGACAGAAGAATGCTAAAATTAGGGAGTAATAATGTCCTCCTAGCTGAATTTCGACTACGGCGGCCTATCTCAACAGAGATTAGTTAACTGCGCGGGACATATTATAGTGCACAAGTGTGTGCGAAATACACAGGTGCACTATCTGTTCCTTCACTCTCATAATTCGGTGAGACGGCAGTCCGACATGACCGTAGAGAGATCAGGAGCAGGACCAACGGCTTAATGTGCTTTCCGAGGCACGGGGGTGTTAACACCACCAGCTTCCTGACTCCGAAGCTGTGTCTGAGTAATTTCAAGACAGAACCCGGGACCTTGTGGATAGTACCCAGCGTGCTGACCACGTATGTATATCTTAATTCTGCGTGCGTGATCAAATTTACACGAATCTAAAAAAAGCGGGACTGAGTATGTAAAAAAGCAAGGTTTATCACAAACAACAGCGTCAAGGTGTCTTCTTAATTGTTTATTAAAATTTTGCGACAACGCATTATTGAATTTACAGTCCCCCTAATGTTGTCAAAGGGGGGGGTCTTAAAAATATTAGTTGCAGCTTGCAATGCAAATATCTACAGGTAGGTTTAGATTGGGTTTGGCAAATGCCATAATCGTCAAGACGAAAATGAGGTAATCGTCAAGTATAATTTAAGGCATTTCTGTTAAAGTTGTTAGGTTAGTAGTCGAGTAAGGTGTTTTTTTACAACGCGTACCTTGAGCGTGTTAAGCTTCCTCTGTATCCTGTTCTGCAGCCGCGCGATGATCAGCGGGTCCCGCATCACGTCGTATACGACCCTCGCAAGCAGCGTATTCACCCACGTCACTTCAGCAGGAAGCATCCGGCATTGGCACGTTGGAGACGGTGTTTTCGCCTGCTGTAATTATTTACATTGTATAACCAGGTCTGGGTTGTCAAGTCTTATTTAAAAACAATGCAGAGCGATCCTCCTGTACTTGCACTATTATTTATTTGATTATATAAGGCTGGGCTCCCATTGGACACGAATTTTTATCGAACGTAAACGTATGAACGTGGTCGTACGAAAAGAGTGCGCACACTGAAAACCTTTTTTCCCCGTGAATTAGGTAGTGCTTGCTTGATATTGCATTCATTAGGTCGTCTTTGGTAGAAGCGTGAAGAATTATCTGTACTTTCAAGATAACTCGGAGTACACGGCGGCCTTCGCTTTGATTTATTTTGCACTTTATTGTCTTAGTTAGAGTCGCGTAAAAAATGTCGTCGTAAAACATGCGGAGTGATCCTTCTGTACTACTGTTATTCATTCTGTGGTGTGACCGGGTCATATAGAGTCATATAGAGTTAACTAGTCATTTACGTTGGATACTGACGAGTATTTTTCGACTATCACTACATTTTCGAAGGGTGCACTTATTGGGTATGTGTATACTACAATATTTTACTATAAATTAAAATATCTTGTACATTTTTAAAACTAAAACTAGTAATTTGATATTCGCGTGAAAAGGAAATCATAAGCGATTCCTGATATTTATGGTCCTTGTAATTTATTTTTCTAAAGGACGGATCCAATACCTCTTTCTATGTACGCAATTCTATAGTTTACTATGTACTATGAATACATAATGGTCTATGGATGCTTGTAAAATACTAATGTCGGTGTTAGATAATTTAATCTACTTGATTAGAGTATTAACTACACCTATTGTTCAACAACTATCGACATTTATTAGAGAGAGGCACAAACGCTGCTTTTTCTCTTCTTTTTGTTCTTGGTTCGGTCTCGCGGCGTAGGCTCTATCTGACACATGACGCCCACCTCCGCCGTTTGTTTGAACGTCATCTCGTGACTCTGTTGTTATCCAAGTGTTACTATTATAGTCCGACCGCTTAATTAAGTCCTCACCTACGCGGTAGAGGTAGACGAGAACGGAGACCGTCAACGATGCGGGCGGCAGATCAATTTTTGTCAAAATTCATAAATCACAAGCGCCCTATCCCCACGCCCCTTTAGACGAGGAATTAATTAGGCAGTCGGAGTACAATCTAATCTAATAGCAGTCGTTCTTATAGTTAGGCGGGGAGCTTAGCGGTAATGTAGCTTTTTTCTTATGAATTTCAGATTTTGTGGCTGAGTCTGTAGTGCTACCGAATTACACTGCATACACAACAGCGGTTAAAAGTATGAGTGATTCACGCCTCAAAAATGTAAAAACTAGGTGACGTAATCTTATATTTCTAGACTACAAATATTCATATATTTGAACCAATTTTTTTTAGCCAAAAACAGACTAAAATTACAGTAACAAATGTCAAAAATTTTATTTCTCTCTCATTCTCGTGTTAACAACTTTTGCCTGAGACAGGCCGTTCGAACCTGGAATGATAATCGGGAATTACAAAATAAGAGAATATAATCCCCGCTCTTTAGGGGTTTCAATTCGCATTTGATAATGTATCAACATTCGATCACAATGAACACGTTATTTACCAGTTACCAATTTGGAAAGGGTGAATACAAATTCCTAGCATTTTTGCAAGAACAGTGACAGCCAATGTTGTAATTGTTTTAACATATTAACAGGGTTGGCTATTTCAACAAATGAAAATAAGGTAATAAAATAAAATAAAAATATCTTAAGCGTAAAAGTTTGCATTTATACCTGTAGGATTTTGAGTAGATACGGCCAGAAGGTTTTTTCGTACGATTCCAAGTCAGCTTGCATCTTTTGTGATGTTGCTGCGATAGTTACGCCTTCCGTCATCGATTCGGACCCTTTGTTCTGAAATTTTCATTGCGTACAGTTATGCTGAAAAACTTGCAACGATTTCAATAAGTCTGGACTTACGAATAATTTCTGGTTGCTTTAAAAATTAATTGTACGCTTACTGCCGTATTGAGTTTCGTGTAATACAGAGAATGGAGACACGATGCAATCTTTCTACAGCGAACTTCGCTATCGTTAACGAAATGTCAAAATATGTATGCAAAAGTCACATGATGTTTCGATGGTTTATGTCAGTTTCAAACATTTCAGTAGCGATAGAGAACTTCGATTTAGAATAGATCGCATCATGTCTTTGGGCCCTGAATGGAACACAATGGCCCTGCAACCTTTGAATTAAAGACCGAACCTTTACGTTTGTAGCTATATTTTCCAAGCAATAAACCTAGTGTCATTTTACAGAGGAACCATATACTATTTAGTTTTTTACAATTAGGTAATAAATCAACAGGCAACGGACTGAAAGTATGTTGCACTTTACACAAGATTTGCGTTTGGTTGCACTGAGAATATACTGCTCTCGAGGTAACTGACGTTCCGCACTGTTTATTATGTCTTGCACACAATGACCTACTTCAATCGGATATAATAAACAACTAGTAAACATAAACTAATCTATAGTTAAAAAAGTACCGAAACTTTTTACTACGGACCAAATACATAATTCAACATTCAACAGAGATTAGCCGACTACGCGGGAGATTTTATAGTGCACAAGTGTGTGCTCAATACACAAGTGCACTCTCTGTTCCTTCACTCTCATCATTCGGTGAGACGGGCAGTCCGCCACGACCGTAGAGAGATCAGGCGCAGTACCAACAGCTCAATTTGCTTTCTGAGGCACGGGGGTGTTAAGACCACTAACTTCCTGACTGCGGAGCTGTGTCTTAGTTATTTCAAGACAGAAAAACCCAACACTTTTCGGCCCGACCCGGGATTTAGACCCGGTACCTCGTGGATAGTACCTAGCGTGCTGACCACTAGACCAACGAGGCAGACCAAATACATACTAAGTATCCCATCGTTCGCTTCGTTCATCCCTACGCAGTTACAAGGAGGAAGGTCGCGTTATAGAAAGAGAGGCATCTTATAGCGGAAGTAAATGGCGCTGCGTGACCAGAATTGCTCTTTATTGTGTTGAAGAAGGAGTCATTTCAATAACTGATCCTCCTGTACTAGTACTTTTATGTATTCTATGCTAAAACATAGCATATTTTTTCCGCATACCCGTCTTTTGTGACCCGTGTAAAATTTGTGGCCCTTATCTAATAGCAACAGAGAAATAAATTTAGACAGCTTTTTTTCCTTCCTGTAATTACATTTAAAGCTAGCTTAAAAATATTTAAACAATAATGACGAAAATATATATCACACTCGATTCACTATATAATTTTCCACCACAAATAATTTATTTATGGCCGAAAAAGTGCTTATTTTTGACATTTCAATTAATAATAAAAAAAATATATGATGCTCCTAAAAAAAGTTTTTTTTTGAATGATTTTTATTTCAGAGCCCGTGTCAAACATACATACCAAAGTCTTGGCGAATGCAACGGTCTCCTTTTCAGAGAGCTTATAGACGGCCATTTCGATGCCGTCTTTGTTTTCGGCGGCCGGATCGCTACTGCTTTTCTCTTCGGCCGCCGAAGAGTCCGGAGACGTCGCTCTCGCTTCAGTCACGGCCGTGTTGAGGCGACGATACCTGGATGGAAGAAAAATTTATAAAAGTCAGTTATTTATCATATGATAAAGTGAATATGTTTGCTCACAAGAGACATTTGTGAACATATCCAGTTTTACAGGATGTAATTTCGGGATGATATTTTAGCGTAGTTAGGTAAGTGTATTGCAACAGGAAACATTATTAGAAGAATGATTATAATTATTATAAGAAGAAATGAATTTCTAACTTTTGAACTTTCATAAATTTCATTAAAAAAAACCCAAGATACAAGTATCATCAACTGCCATTTCCCATCCGGGGTTGACTCTCCTCTTCAAATTAAAGAAAATAAATCTCTAACTTTTGGTCTTGAATTCTTTTTTTCTTTTATTTGAGAAATTCAGAAAAATCCTTAAGAGAATGATACGAATGATGATATTTAAACTGTTTCCCCCGACTAAAAATTATTTTTTATCTCTTGTGACAAAAACATAAGGTTCATAACAAGAGACCAACAGAGAGACATGCACAAATTTCCTTAGACCCCATAATTGAAAGTCAGAACTAGAGAGAGATAGAATGCATCTCACCACTCGTGCTTATCTCTTCCTGTCCTGGCGAACAGGAACAAGTGCGAGTGCTTGTCTGTGGTCCGTTTGACGTGCACGCTCCACTCGCCCTCCACCGCGCCGTCTTGACCGGTTTCTTGCTCCTGAGACAAATATTAAAAGACAACTGAGTGTGTATTTCCACTAATATGTTTGGGGTTGTAATTAGAAATCTGAAACTAGCACTGAATACTACTAAAGCGCGGAAATAAGTGTTATTGGCCTCACGCCTAGAGCTGGACAATACAGTTCATGAGCGACCCTCCTGCACTCGGCAAGACGTGCGGGGGGCGAGGAAGCACCAATCGCACACAACTGTCATCAGGAATCCCCTTCCCCGCAACACCACCCATCTCCACTGACATCTAGCATACCTAGCCCCCCGCACCTCTGGCGACTGCAGGACAGGAAGGTCGCGGACGAACTTTCCGGGCTAGGTTCCGAGAACTATTAGGTAAAAATGCACTCGAATGTCCGATCTCTAATCATCATTAATGCAAAGTTGCAGATCCTGGCTAAACTACAGTTGCATTGGTAAGAGAGCGTGGTGAAGGAAAACCTAATCTCTTTGGTGATTAAATGGCAACAGGTTCGACGAAGCATGCAGTCTAGAGACCGACGCAGAATGGAAGGAACTAACAGTAAATATTTTGTCAATTACTTATAAGTGTGAAACAAATATCAAAAGTTGTCAGTCAATGATTTTGTGTCGGTATATAAAGATCGCCGTTGGACTTCGCTTTCATTGCATCTCATCAGGAACTATATTTAAATAAGTCTAGCTTGATAAAAAAGAATATTGTACCTAAGAGCAACAATAATAAATAAACACCTCAAACGTAGTTGCTGATAATACAACAAGTAATTAATTTACTAATTATACTATACAAATAATATGAATAATATTAAAACCTTTGAACTACAAGATTAGCATGCACTATCAATGTACTCAGCTGCACAGAGGTTACTTCGTAAGACCAGACCTGACTCACTCCGCAATATAGGTACAAGAGGTACAGTCACAAGCAATGAAATGTATACAAATAAGTTTTTATGCCATTATAATAAGGTCTCAAATCGAATGCAGATGTATACATATTGATGCTTGTGACTGTACACATGCGACATCCCTAACGACCGGGTCGACATCCGATCGTTAGGGATGTCGCATGCTGTCCGAATTGCACGTAAGATCGACGACTATAGTCTGACAAGTTAATGCGCGACTCTCCTTGAGGTGCTTGTGGCGCTGTGACGGCAGCGCTTTGGTAGTGATACCAAAGTTAAGCAACCCAAGGCGCGGTCGTGATTGGATGGGTGTCCATTCCGACCATTTAAGTGACGTCCATGACAAGCATCTCCGTGCTTCGGAAGGCACGTTAAGCAGTTGGTCCCGGCTAATATCTGTTTGTATTAGTCGTTAAGCCCAGTCAGAGGCCCTAGGGCGCGGGGCGGCTTGATAACGTCACTTACCTTACAGACGGGGTGTCTGTAAGGTAAGTGACAAACCTTTGTGAACTGAAAAGTGACAAACCTCACCAAACCACCAATCCGCACTGAGCCCGCGTGGTGGAGTATGGCTCGTACCTCCTCATAGTTGAGGTGAGGCTTTTTCCCAGGAACAAAAAATTAAAGTCAGCCTATACAGGCTGACTTTAATTTTTTGTTCTCCTGGGGAGCGACAGACGTGCGGGCAAGGAAGCGCATGCGACTGTCATAGGAAATCCTCTTCCCCACAACCCCGGCCATTTCCACTGATATCTAGCTCGCCTCGTTCTCCGCACGTCTTACGTTCCACTAGAAGATCGCGTGCCCACTTGTCGGACTCGCGCTCGTTTGGCGTTACGTCGGTCCGGTGAGATAAGTTTACGCGACAAAAAGAGATGCAAATACCTATTTATTTAAATAATTTTGCGGAGTGAGTAATCCGTTTGTACAAAAATCTCGTCAGGAGACCAGCAATAAGCAGAAAGTTTAACTACAAGTACAAGATACTTAAAATCAAAATAAAATCAATTCAAGTCAACTACATTATATGTTACATTAAATCAAATAGGGGAGATCACGGTAGCTACTGCAACGGCATGACCTTTGAATGGTCCAAAAAATATAGCAACAAGCTCACTATTTCGCTGTCAATCAAAGTTTGTTTTTATGTAGTTCGCCTCTATAGAGTTAATTGCTAGACGCGGAGTTGTTCAGCCGGATAATTTTTGACTGATACAAGTTATGAGCAAGCCGTATCTTTCCTTTTTCAATATTTTTTTCTTTTTTATTTAAGCATTCTACGGAACCTTGTAAACGGTTTGATACCCACACCAACAGATGGACGGCACGTTTGTAATGAGTTACAGTCTACTTACACGTGCCCGAGTGCGAGGGTCCATGCGATTCGAAACACCGTTAGCTTTACTCACGGCTTCCTCAAGGAACTCCTTGATTTTCGACAACTCCGTATCGTCAAGGTCTTCCTCGTCGTCCTTGGTGCTGGTCGCAGATTTCGTGGTGAAGTCCATCTCAGCGTCATGGAACAAGCACTCTTCAAGAATATTCTTTTCCGAACGCGTTTCGGCAGTTTCTGTACTGCACGTCGTTGTACTATCCGCCTTTTTCTCTGTAAAAAATATTTGGATATGAGGCAGAAAGTGAATGGATAAGGAAGACAAGTTATTAGGCAACTTCGTAGGATTATAGAAAATTCAAAGATTTTTCAAAGTGGAGGGCGATAATAGGTATATTCGAAATTTTATTCACGGCTAATTAAAGACATTGTAATAATATTGCATTGTTGGTGAACGATAATCAAGTTTGTAAGTGCTAAAAATGCTATAAAAACGGCAAGCAAAAATCTAATATTTTCCTGGTATGATGTGGTATACAAGGAAGTTGCAACTTATGTGGCTGTGGTAGGTTGCTACTAAGTGTTCAACAGTGCAGCTCTATTTTTAGCTTGTGATAGCGTGGTCGTATCGATATTGTTCACACAACATAGAAAGGTACAAAAATAGCATAACAACAGAACTATGATATCCTAAACGCAACGAAAAGTTGAAATAAGGTTTTGATATGCTGGTTTATTGCAAAACTTTCGGAACCAGGTGCTATAATCTAAAGATGAGAATCTATAAATCGGAACTTCGTTTTATTTTAAAATCGTTTTTTATACAAAACACGGCCCTTTTGAATTTTGATAAGACATACAAACAGAGCACAATTGTTGCTTATCATCTTAGACCATAGTTACTGTTTCTATGTAATCAAAAGGACTGTGTCTTGTAACTAGACTTAAACTTACGTACGTGGTCTAAATATGTGGTATGTGAGCATAAAATAATACGAACCTCTATGCATTTTTCTAACAAGCCTGTGTCGAAGACCTTCTTTACCTGTTTCTCCGTCCGAGTGGGAAATGCTGCAAAATAAGATTAGTTAGATAAAATTATGGCAACACTAAATATTCAATATACTACTAAATATAAAAAGGTCAATAAAGTTTATGTAATACTAAGCAGAATAATACGCTACTACTGAAAATGGTAGATTTTTAGTTGGCGTAACTATTATAATCACTAGTTTTCGTGAAGTTCGATGATGGCGACATCTGTATTACCAAATTACGAATTATTACTTACACAAAGGTTAGTAAAAAATATTTAAATTGCATGTTCCGAGATCACTATGAGTGATATAGGTCATTTGTTGCTAGAATGATTCATATCAAGCTAATGAAAACTAACAAGCCAATTTATTTTGTACTGGGTCAAACACAAGACCTCCAAACGAGTAGATAACAATCACTTTAGGAACATTCACGAACTATTTTTCGATATAAATATTATATAATTTACATCATTAGTTATATATATACAACTTATTAATAAAATTAGATAAATTATTTAATACAATACAAAAACAAAAATTATAAAAAGGGTCCTTGTGGTAAGGTTCCCAGGATGCTGGCAGCATTACCGCGCTGGATAGCGATGCTTATACGCTGAGCAAGGTAGCTGCCAGCTCTTAGGTCACCACTGATTTCAACTAGCCTTTTGGAAATCTCTTTGAAAAAAGAGATAGCGTTGGGACCCCACGAACCCAGTCTTTTGACTCCAAACGGTACAAAGTGGTACCGGGAGTCGATCTGCCTGTACTTGTTCTTTTTAAAGTTTTCGGCGCTTGTCGCAGCCAAACCAGCATCACGGCTTGTCCCGGGCAGTTGTTTATGATATGTATTAAAATGTTGGCTATCCTACTCCCCGATCTCATCTATTTCGAAGCGCATGCGTGCCAATCGGTTAAAACTGAATTAATTAATTAACCATTTACCATATTATTCACATGTTCAAGTTTACGGTTTTTCGAACTTTCGGGTAATACCAAAAACCCTTACTGTAAATAGGAAAGTACGCGGGAATAACGTTTTTACAATTCAAATTAAATTCCTTTTACCTACCTACAATGTGGGTGAAGTGCACATCTTTTCCAGTAAATAGGATATGATTGTATGGAAGAGAAAAGCATACTTTGCCAACTCCAAATCCTGCTGAAAATCTATTTATGCTGAGCTGACCTTTTTGGCATACACTTGATAGTAATAGGTACCCTGTGTTGCAACTCAAAGTATGTCTGTGCCAAACAAATATTTTTTCATTTTCATTTCAAATGTAATTGGAACAGGGCAAGCGAATGATAATGACCGCCTTTGATGACCTCTGTGGGGCCGAGTGGCTCACACACCGGTTTTTAAGGTACTGCCATCTCTGAGGTCCCGGGTTCGATTCCCGATTGGGTCAATATAGAAATCCATATTTTATATTGTCTCAGGTCTGGATATTGTGATACCACCGTTGTTTCTGATTTCCATAACCCCAGTGCTTTTATTAGATACCTACTTTGATACTTTGGGTTTGATCCCAATGTCCCAATGTATGTAATGTCTCCAATATTCTTCTTCCGATATTCTTATATACCGTCTTGGTGTAGTCGTTCGCGCAGCGGACTTCTAAACCAGGCGGTTGCGGGTTCGAATCCCGCAAGGGGCAAATGTTTGTGTGATGAGCACGAGCCTTTGTACCTAAGTCATGGATGTTTATATGTATTAACGTATTTCTATCCGTTATCCTAGTCACCATAGCACAAGCTCACGCTTAGTTTGGGGCTAGGTAATTGGTGTGTTTGTTGAAACAATTTATTTATTATTTATTAAAAAAAGAGGATACGCTTACGTACCTTTTCTCCCGTCTCCGCCACACAAATTTCCGTTTCTTCTCCGGGCTGGTGTTGGTCTCAGTACTTTCGACTTCTGGCTGTTGATCCTTGCTTTTTTTATTCGCAGCTTCTGTAGATTTCTTATCGTTATCCATAGTTTCCTTCTCCAACACTTGTATCTTCTCTTGCTCGTTTAGAAGTATGCAGATGGGATACTTTTTGCTCCATTGCCTTGTTATAAAAAAAACAATCAACATTAAAATTAAATAAAAAGCTTTATCAATATTTGGTTAATTACTCGTAACTTACACCTAATTAATTTGAGTGAATCATTTGTGATTAAAATAATTTTGACAACTATGTTTATTAATTAGCACATTGTTTTACATAGACTAACTGATAAATTGCATTCATGTTTAATTTATACTTAAATTCTATGATAAAAACAGTTTATATTGAAGAAAAAGTTATTTATGAACTTCCTCAACCGATTACAAATTCTTGAATTTCCCCGAAACGTAGAATAATGAATTAGTTAAATCACAATGTCGGTCATTAGCCTATTTCGGCTCGGTTCAGTGGTTCAGTGCGCGGGCGCCGGTTGCATTCCGCGGGCATTGTCAATGCCTTTGTGCACGCTATTGGACTAGCCTTGAAGGGATTGCATTAGACAAGAATGACGAATATTATAATCAATTTTGCCTAAAATAGTTGTCTTATAGCGATATTCTTGCGATAAGAAATAAATATTATTCATTGTAATCAAATATCTAATCTTCCCTTACAATTGCTACTACGTTTTCGGTCAATTTACTGTAAAGTGTCTCCCTCCTGATAATGTGCTATCAAACATTCTTGGTAATTTACCTTTATTATATTTGAATCGACTAGACACTAAAGAACTATGGACTAGTTGGAATAACTAGGCTAGGTGTTCGTTATTGGAGTAAGACAAATTCATACTAACGAGCTAAATAAACGTTTTGGATTCATAATTAGGTATTTAATAAAACAATAGATTATTTAAGTGAGGTCGCATTATTCTATTCTAAGTACGATAAGAATCAAAAGTTACAAAATTAAATTAAAATTAATTTTAGGTAGGTACTAATTAAACTTTTAAATATGGCGTGTAAGTATATTAGAGAAGCCAACTTTCGTATTTAAAGTTAAGTCATCGCCAAGATAGCAGCCCGGTTACAAATAAACAATTCATTATAGTACAATACTTACACCTAACAACAAAAAATGTTATCAACCGAGTGAAAACAGTCAAGCTACCTCAACTGAAGCATGCAATACGACAAGCCGAGTGAATGGCGCAATACAAAAATGAGTCATCATTATCTAATCTGCTTACCTTCTCTTGACAAGCCCTTTAGGAAGTAATAGAATCCGCGCTCCCGATAAGTTGTACAACCTGTGTTGATAGAAAACTATATTCTCAATTTTCTCGTCCCACAGAGCTCTTTTCGCAATCTTTGTCCTGGTATATGATATCCTCAAGTTACAACCTGTGAAAAACACACCAGTATCAGCTTTCGTTCATAGATAAATTGCGAGTGAATATGTAATAGGGCACTAGATCAAAAAAATAAGGAGACAAGCTCTGACCCCATATACATATGTATGGACCAAATTTGGTATTATTAACAAGTGAAATTTTCTGTCTTTTAAATTGATTTTTTTTTATTATTTTGTTAACAGAATTATTAAAATACTAATATCTTACCTTCCAGCTTCACAAAAGCAGTTGTTGTCTGATTAATATGGTAGGTGTAAGGATCATATTCTGGGAATCTGTAGTGGTTCATCCAACCCTAAAATAATTAACAAAAATTTTACTTTATAAGACAAGAAACATAATTATAAGTAATTGAATAATTCAAAAGTTGAGTTACCTCGTATTTTTTTAAGGGCCTATATTCTTTTACAGAAGGAATAGTGTATGTTGGAGGCATGGCACTGCTGCGTTTTAGCTGGAGGAAAGACACTTTAGACGTCTCAGACTCACTGAAGTAGTTGTCTAGCAACCAGCCTTTAACTTCGGAAGCTAAACAAAAGAACCAGATGCCCAGAAGGAAACCATTCCATATGCTCGCATTTGGGAATAAAACATAGTTCAAAAACAGAAGAAACGTCAAAAAATACATAGTGAAATTAAAGAAGTAAATCTTTGGTTTCTCTGGAGTTTGGGATTTATGTAAATTACTCTTGCTGGGAGGCAACCCGAAATTGTTAGGTAGGAGCGGTTGGGGAGCAGGAATGGCATCTTGGGGCTTATCTCTTGTAGGAATGTCTGTGTCAGGGTTGGTGACGTATCCGAAACCATCCAAATTATCTTCCAGGGCTTCTACGCCCGATTCCACTTCCATCATGTTGCTATCGGTGAGAAAGTCCTTTGAGACATCAGCACACTCACTGCTATCTAAAAATACAATCACCAAAAATTTACTGAATATGAACTCATAAAAGCAGACATAAACGAAAAAAATACAAACCAATGTTTTTATGGGTATCATCACTGGAATCAGAATGGTTCTTGTTTTCGGCAGAAATGATAAACTCCTTTTCATTCGCTTTTGCAGTCAATGGTTGAGTTAATTCTGACAGATTTTGCATACTGCTATCTAATGATGACACCTGTGTTGGTTGGTGGTTTAAGAAATAATTTATTAAACTAATATTGAATATTTTATCATAGTAAACAGCTTTTCACAAGAGCAGTGGATACCCCAGATCTAGTGGCCAGAATACAGATCCATTATTTTGTACAGTAGGGCTACGCGCAGACAGGGAACCGACCACGGCCACCGGTGTCTGTCGCGCGCTGTCCTTCAGTCCCGCGCAAACGAAGGTGGTCGGTGGCCGCCACCAGCGTCCACCTACCACAATATTATTTGACGTTTGTCATAATGGCAAGTGGCGAGTGGTCGCCACCAGAGGCATGTTGCCGCACACGTTAAGCGAGTGGCGAAAACGTATGAAAAGCAATATAAACAGCTTGTCACTAGCCAACCTCGAGAGGCTAACGATAGCAGGAAAATTCGGAGACGGAGGCCTAGAGGATCGGACCAATCTGCACCACACTTGACACCGGAATCCACGACGCCATCCTCGCCGTAAAAGATCGCAACAAATGGAAGATCTTTGTGCAGGAGATAATCATGCATGGACATCACGACCCTTCAAATGAGGAAACGACACAGACAAAAAGAGCTAGCCACCGGTGGCTGTGATTGGTGGCCAATCTGCGCGGAGCTTAACATAACACAGAATTTTTTTTATTTTTTTTTACCCCCTTACAGGTAATTTTTTTAAAATCTTTTCTTAGTGCTTACTAACACTATATTAATAAAAGGAAGCATGGTGAAAAAATTACAAGCTTCTAATTCTATTTAAGCTATGTGTTGATAAAAGTCAGTCAATAAGTCAGTTTTCTGATTTCTATATTTAGACACACCTTGGTTACCTATAATGCTTTATTTATTTTCTGATTTATACATTTGTAACATGTATAGTTTAACTAATAGGTACAAGGCGTCACAAAAACAATGGATAATGTTGTAACTATCAACATACTTTATCATTAACTCCCAAATCCCAAGAAGGTAAGTCTGGTTTTGGAACACCTGTATAAAATTGATAAAAGCCAAAACTCCGATATTTTTGATGCATTAAATTGCAAATTAATGGATCCAAAAACTATAGACTGCAGTATGTTGGGGGAAAAATAATAAAATTAAGCTACTGACTGATACATGTACCTGATTGTCAGTATCTCCAATACTATGCTGATCCAAATCTTTTACAGCTGAATTTTCCTCTGAATCTGATATGGAATTCTCTCTTGGCACAGATTTCTCTTTAGTTTCTAGAAAATAAATTGAATGTGAACATCAAGACTAAAATTATTTTATTATGTATGGGCTATACAGCACATCAAGGTATTAACCAAACCACACCATGATTCCCACACTAAAATACATTTTAGAGTAAGGGTGGTATTTCAGCAAAAATGCACTAAGCACTGTGGCATATTATGCAGGTGCAACCAAAATTAACATATGATGTGCTGGCCATGGCCACTGTACAAATATTAAAGTACCTTCTAATGATCTTGTCTTCATATCTTCAACAGCCTGAGCTATTTTAAATTTGAAATCATGAAATATTTTCCATGTTTCATTGCTTTCTTTGACTTCAACTTCTGAGGAAGTTCTTTTGCCCAAGCGGTTAAAGTACTCTTTCATAGGAGAGGAAGAGACTTCCTTGGGTGGAATGACTGGAACATCTTCAAGTTGTTTGGTTTCTACTGCTTTAGCATCTTCTGTCTTCTCAATAGATTTTTCAAGAAGTTTCTCCTTATCAGCTGGTTTGTCGCGGATAGACTTGAAATACTTATCAATAATTGATGAGGTTTTATCACCTCTCTTAGGACTGGCCTCACTCTGTGTAGTCTGAGGTACATCAAATTGGGGAGTAGGTGGATCATCTTCACATACATTGTACAACTCTTCTAATTCCTCATTGTTGGCATTGTACCTAAATGATAGGGATGTGTTCGCTTTCCCTGGAATAATGAATAGAAATCTTAATCTCAATCTCAACGCAAAATGACGCCGCTAGATACGCAGTACACATAATGACCCATTGCTAAGAGTAAACCATCTGTTTACACAAAGAACTTCACAAAACACTATGTAATTATGACGAATAATTAGTTTGAAAAGCGCAGTATCAATTTCTAAGTGCATACAAAGGCGGAGTAGGAGTAAGTTTGTATTATCTTAGCCTTTGTTGTAGTCGTAAACACAATCAAGCATATGTTTCAAATAACAAACAAAAGTACTTACAGAAAAAAATATCCAACGAGTAACAAGAATTACACAGACATGATGCCACAAGTGCAATCATTAAATTAAATTGAAAATAGTGAATAAGTTGCTTTAAAATTATAACAACATACCCGAGCCGGAGATCTCCATACTCGCAAACAAAAGTTCAGTAAGTCACTACACAGCACACAATAACTCAATTTAGAAGTAGATTTTAGTCTTTGTCTTTCATATCACTAGATTCTTCTGCGACTATGAAATTGTTTAAAGATTTTTCAATCCATTTTTACAACAAATCGCTATAAATGTTTTTTGACACTTTCAATCAAACTAGTGAGTGACAGAACAGACAGGCAGGCGGACAGACGACCGACAGCTGAGACAGCTTTCAAAAGTGAATTGAATGAATGAAAACAATGATGAATTTATTAACGATTGTCCGTTGATGTGAGTAAATAACTTTTTTATCTACATTTTTTTATATAAAAAAATATAACTAGTAACGGTACGAACTTAAAGGTACGAATGTTTGGCATTGACTTACGACGGCGAATACAATGAAAATACCAAAGATAAATGCCTAGTTTATTTTAACACCATTGCTTTTTAATTTCCATATGTAATTTCGTTGTATTCGTCGCTTGAGGGATTTTCCTAGTGTGTGTAAAGTCGCTAAACAACCTAAGTCAGGTAGATTTTTATTTAAGAAAAAGGCTGGTTTTAGCATTTATTATGTTTTTATGTTTACGTTTAGCATGTTTTATGATTAATGACGTCGAAGGATACAGGATAATTGTATGACTTAGATGAACATCGCCATCTATCAATAAAAATAAAACTAAGATTTTGAGCTGTCAGAAAATCCCTCATTGAGATTCGGTTAGTTGGCTTGGTCGGCACGGTAAGGCACGAACAGAACGGAACGTACCTACCTTATTTTATTGTCAGTGTCAAAAATACGTCACTTTGACATTTGTTATGATTTGTCGACATGCAATCACTCATTCGTTCGTCCGTTCCGCAATTTTCCGTCATCCGTCATTTCGTACCTCGTTTCAGCTTTGTTGTGTTGTATTTTTCATGTTTTCATTGAGTTGTGGTGTACAAAGAATAATGGGATTTGCATCATTTAATTTAATGGTGTTGATTTTTTTAAGTGTATAAACAGTGGTTAAAATGACAATTATATTTGTGTTGTTGCTCTTGTGCGGGGGCTTTGGCCTCGGTTCTCCTGGCGATGCTAGTGGAAAGGTGAGCTCGAGTACGAACGTGAGAGTCACGCTGATTGCATTGCATTGATTTTGCTGTTGTTATTGAGTACCGGTTGTCTGTAATGCTTATTTTCGTTCCAGGAGAATACAGAGTTGTCTCGGGCGCTGGACGACCGGCCTCTGTTGTTTGCCACGTTAGGAGGCGGCATGGTGGCCGTCGAATCCTTAGCGGGAAACATTATATGGAAACTCAAAGATGGTAAACTTGGATTTTCTTAAAAATGTTACTACATTAAAAAAAAGTTGTCCAAATTGCCTATTGGGTGGCGCAAAAGTCATGACCCTATTTGGTTCAGCTGCAACTTGTATGTATAGGGCCAGTGGTCCAGTATTTGTGTGCCAGAATAATATATGATATGTAAAAGATTGCTTTTTGAGATTTTCACATATCTGTTGCTAATTTTAAAAATTTAGGGTTTCCTAAAACATAACCTGTCTGATTACAATTGATTATCTATTGCATCTGGAATAAATACCAAAGTTTCCATTTCATGTCTCAACTGTTGAACCAATTTTGACAAATTTCTAGCTAGACTGAGGCTCAGAACAGGACATAACACACATATATTTTTCTTTGTAAGTTGCTTTTTTGATTTCTAGGTCTTAATAAAGCATTGTATGTTAGTTCAAGAATGAATGGTTTTATACAATTGCCTATTATGAAACAATTCATTATCAATTATTGAAAAATACTATAAATGATGCAATATTATAAAAATAATTTACATTAACTGGCCAATTACAAGTCAGACTCGCGCTCAAAGGGTGCCAATATCTTATAATTTCAAGTGTTTATTTGTTGCCTTTATTTATAGTCAGCAGTATTAGCGAGATCATGTTTGTTGTGTGGGAGCCTTACTTTAATATTTACTTTGTTATGTTTTTGTTATTATACAATAATACTCATACATCATCTGTAAAAATTTCAACTGTCTAGCTATCCCAGTTCATGAGATACAGCTTGGTGACAGGCAGATGGACAGTGGAGTCTTAGTAATTGGATCCTGTTTTTACCTTTGGGTATGGCAACCCAAACATTAATTACTATTGTTTAATTAGTTTATTTATTTATTTAAAGCATGCTTCCTTCGTCATTCATATGACCGTAAATCATTTTAATCATTAAAATCTCATGTAAGTGAACTGTGTTCTTTTGAGAAAAAAAGATTCTTTAAACCGAACATTAATTTGAAAAATTAGAAAATCTGTAAAATTTTGAATACTTATAAAAATTACATTGATTTTAAAAGGATGTGTAATTTACAAATATAGTATTTACAAAGTAGGCACATAATTTTTAAGCAATTTTAAATTCAGTCTGACATAACCAGATTGGATATGTCTGACATAATCAGTGAATAGTGCACTGGAATACAAAGTTGCATGCAGGTCACATCACCAAATATGTTTTATTAATACTATTCAATAGATAAGGGATTAATATCACCACATGTGTTTATCCAACTTTATCTGTTCTGTATAGGCTGTACCTTGTATGTGTCAAACAGTATCAGTTTCTGGCTCAATTTAAAATTAATTGAGTTTTATCAGACATACTTTAAATGCTGGCTTGTAGAAAGATCTGGAGTAGATTATAGTCACATGGATGAACACATGTTTTTTTGCTTAAAAAATATGCAGGTATTTTTTTTGTTTTTCAAGCCCTTTTTGTTTCTTAATACATTATTGTATATACCCAATTTTATAAATATTTCTATAAGTATTAATTTAGATTTCTCTACAGATGGCATGAAACTTTTATATAATACAAAAACTTAACTGAACTTTTATAAAGCAAAACCTGTTCAAAAAAGAATGAATAGACTGTTTGAGTTTTTCGTAAAGAGACACTCTCTACAAAAGAAGTTCGGCATAATGGGAATGTTATATCTTGACGTGATGCTCAGACACAGCGTACAAAGAAATCGGCGCCCACGCGTGTTTCGAGAATTCTTTAGAAACTTTCTAGAATACGATGACAATCACTACCCTGTACAGCTTTTAGAGATCAATAAATTTCATCAAATCTACAGGTAGAAAAAAGGCAATTACCATTTATTTTACATTTCCAAACATAACTTCAGTGTGCCTTAAAAGGTTACTGACCTGCATACAAATTTATATTTTTATGAATGCAATGACTTCAAGTCACAAAACTAAAATTAAACATTAAATAACAATATCGAGCCCAGCCATAAATTCAGCATTTTTAAATAGTTATTGAAAGAAAAATATACTCCTAGGTTTTTGTTTTCTTTGTTGACAAGATACGAGTAGATTTCTGTTTTCTAAAAGTTACATTTTGATATATTTTAACATTGAGCTGCTGCGTTTATTTCACGCGTAGCTACGTTTGAATTGTGTTGACCTTGGCATTGTACCTACTGGTCAGTAATACTATATACTATAGCTTGACGGCTATAGCAAATACAGGCATAGCAGGCACTAGTTATTTATCCTTCTGACAGTTACTGATGTTGGCTCTGAAAGCGTACAGAGTAGATACATAGATTGCCATTCGACGTACGTGACACGATTATTTATGCCTCGCTCAGTAGTTGACCGGTAGAGAACGCCTAAGTTAAGGCATTAAGTCTGTCATTTGTAGTTATTTGTTTGTGCAATAAATAATAAATGAACATTCTATGTACACAAAAAGCCTATATTATAATTATGATTATATTAGAAAAAGCCTATTTAGAAAGTATTTTCTTTATTTTAGAACCAGTCGTAAAAGTCCCGAACCACCATGCCGACCTTATGCCCCAGTTTCTACCAGACCCTCGCCATGGGTTTTTATACATGTACGGTCCGCGTGGAGACCAGCAGATGCTTAAGAAACTCCCCTTCACGATACCAGAGCTGGTAGCGAACGCGCCCTGCCGTTCCACTGAAGGAATACTGTATACCGGCAAGAAGAGCGACACGTGGTTCATGATTGATCCTTTGACGGGATCCCGGGAACATGTGTCAGGTGACTATTTCAACTTTTTTTGGCACCATAGCCACTCCGGCCTCGGAACCATTTATATACAACCCTATAACGAATATACAACCCAGAAGTCGGGCTACTTGCAATCAGCACTGAGCACATAACCTTTATGCAGAGACAGAATGTAATTAATTTTGTTTCAGAAAAATTCCGTCAAAATCCCTTGGCACTAAATGCCTCCGTTTCTTCTTTAACATATTTTGACAAACGAATTCACTTATTTCTTTACATATTTTCAAATAAAGGTGCTGTTTAGAAGATTGTTATTTACGATCAAAACCGAAATATCTCATATTTCGTACTAATTATTAAAAATACACGCTTAACTTGACACTTTTTGTATCAGTACCAAGCAATGATAAGTTTCGGAGAAAAATCGCCCTTCGCCTCTAAAGGTTACGTGCTCGATGGCATCCAGTCACTTTGATTAAAAAAAAAACCGACTTCAAAACTGACTACAGTGTTAATTAAAACTAAAAATTTTATAAACAATATTCAACTTAAAAGTACAAAATAATATTTAAATTACCTAACTGTTCTACGAAATTATACAAGAAACCTATTTCCAATTTATTATCTGTTATTTTTTGGAGTCAACTCCTAATTTTTAAGGAGTTCCACCATCAGCTCAGCTCCACATAATGATTATCGGACGTAACAACATGTCAACATTAAGATACTAGTACGAAAACACTATACGTGCCTTTTAAATTTGAGGGTTTCCCTCGATTACACCAAGATCCCATCATCAGATCTCGACTGGGCCAAAATGGGACCAACTAGAAGGTATAGCCTCTAGGTAAACATTTTTTTTTTTCAAATCGGTCCACAACTGACTGAGATAAGCGGTAACATAGCCACAAAAAAAAAATAAAAAAAAACATACAGTCGAATTGATAACCTCCTCCTTTTTTGAAGTCGGTTAAAAATGTATTTGAGATGCCTATGTTCAGCTGTAGACGTATTGCGGCTCAAGTCACCGTAATGTTAAAGTTATAGTGTCATGTGATTTATCGGTTTTATTTGCGAACGATTCTTAAGTTTTGTGTAGAGTCTTGGGATCGCCTCTTTATTCGTCAACTCCTAACTGAAGTGGTACTTTCTAAAAGGTATGGTAGGTATACGATGTGCGCACTTGTTCAATTTATACAACAGTATGACAATATTTTTACATTGTGTACTTCTTTCAGGATTCGACAAATCTAAAATATTTAATGGCGAAAACGACAGCACTTGTGAGCCTGACAAAAAGAGGGGCATTTATGTTGCTAGAACAGAATACAACATACTGATGCACGACTCAAAGAATAGTAACCAGAAATGGAATGTCACTTTTTTTGACTACACATCCCATGCCATGGGGAAAGAGATGCTTAATGACTATGGTAAGAATGGTCTAAATCTGTTTGTATACTAACATTTTTATACTATAGTCCAACAATAGTTTATGCGCGACCCTCCTACGCACCGCAAGACGTGCGGAGGGGTAGGGAAGCGCTAATTACACGTGACTGTCATATCGTCGTCATGACATCTAGATTGCCTCGCCCGCCGTACCTCTGGCGACTGCAGAAATAGACTATAAAAGACTATAGCCTGACCTACTCTTACTACTGACGACACATCAATCTTAATAGTTAAAAATGTTATGCAGTTGTAATTAGGTCCAATTTGCAGCGAAAATGTAGTCTGTACTGGTGTACGTCGTTCTTTATTAGAAACGGTAAACTATTGCGATCGATAAGAGAACGTTTTAGAACTCATTTCATTACCAAGTACCAAAATAGTAATTGATTTGTTACCATTTTACCTGCTTTAGTAGATATTCCGGTTATTTTACCTCTAGTTTTTACCCTTGGATGATTAAGTTTTTACCATATAAGTCAATCGTTCCCTTATTACTACTTAGTTAAAATTAATATAATGAGCCTCGTCGTATTCATCGACGGCAACCCTTGGCAGTTTATAATGACGAGAACATGCTCCTTTAAAGCAGGTAGTCGTAGGTGACCTACGTGCAAATCTAAAATTAGTTAAACATAGCATTAAAACCTTCCCCCGCGGGCCATCCCGGTAATAGTTTAGTTTTCAGTTTTAATAATATAAATGGTTTTAACAGTAGTTTTTGTTGAAAACGCCTACTATGCCCACCATAATAATATAGTGACACTGATACTATCAGCAACATGCATATCAGCAAGGATATCGGTCGTGAATAGAAATTGCGGACAAAT
Organism: Pyrausta nigrata; assembly: GCA_949316185.1. Classification (NCBI taxonomy): domain Eukaryota; kingdom Metazoa; phylum Arthropoda; class Insecta; order Lepidoptera; family Crambidae; genus Pyrausta; species Pyrausta nigrata. The sequence continues at coordinate 7,059,257 of OX438943.1, forward strand.
AATGTTTGCAGAAATTTTATATTATGCTATGATTCATTTATCTTAACTATTCGTAACCAAAACATGAGATTATTTATAATCCTACATGAATATTTACTGGCGAATTCAATTACAACTCTATTCTTATCAGTGTTATGCTACGGTTTTATTGTATGCCTATGTCGATGCGTAAATATGCCATGCATAATTACCCCGTCCTTCCATGCATAAGAATAAACTTTAACAATTATTATGTCACAAGTAGCGTTGGGTTTACTCCCCGGAATATTTCCAACAGTTGGGTTTTTTCCCAAATTCGGGGAAAGTATGCGGAATATTTCCAATTCGTCGGGAAAATACTCAAAAGTGTACTTAAAGTAATAAAATGCGAGAATTTTGCTATTTTGACAATGGTTTTACGACTGTAGCACACCTTCACATAAAACCATAACAGCGGGACCACGCTAGTTTTGCCTTTTTGTCAGTTTTATTACACCGAACGTAAACGGCATGTTCTAATGCTTAGGTTTCTGAGTCTCTCTTTGTTTGAGATTCGACGATCCTGTAGTATACTTCCTTCTACTGTGTCCACGATGTCGCGAATTGGTGCAGAAATGTAGACGTTTGAGAAGGATTGGAGAAATGTCGACATAAACAAACCGGGTCATAGTAAAATCTCTACATTAGAACGGCAGTTTGGCTTCTGTTAAGTTTAAATATTTGAGACAAGTGATAATAAAGTTAAATCTTCGTTATTAAAAACAGGAAATTCAGAAAATAAAACGTGTCGGTTTGTTTTCTTCGAGGTGTCTAGGTGAACATACTTAAAGTCCCGAGTGTGGTAAGTGAGCTATTTACGGAATAGTAAAAGAAAAGCGCCTCTTTTTAATATTTTTTTGCTCGTAAACTCAAAACCTGCTTGTTTTATTTTAAGACACATTCATTTAGATTTTTTTTCCATACGTCCAAAAGTGAACAAGATATTATACAAAGTATCTGATATGATAACAAGTTCAAAAACTTAATTCCATATGCGGACAAATCGCGCAATACTAATTTAATGTTTAAATCAAATAAAGGCGATTTTGCACATTTAATAGATGTAATTAAAGAGAATTGTAAGTTTTTTTTAGTGTTTGTATGAATAACAAAGTTATGTTTGCGGATGTTAAAATATGCTATACAAACATCAAAAAAAGTTTGAGATCACTAGCATAAACTGATATTATTCTTTAAATTTAACTTTTTCATGAAAATGTTTTGTTGTGTGTTTTCTTTAAATAGAAAAATCCTTTGAAATTAAGAAATAGAACTAAATTTTAACTTTCGAATAGCAAAAATTGAGTAATTACCCAAAATGTAATTGTAAGAGAAATTTGATATAAAAGAAAATACTGTTTAACCAAACTTAACAACAATTTATAACGACGACATATATAAATAAAATGTTTTTATTCAATATAATATAACTCCTCCCCTAGCTCGAACACATGCGGAGATCCTCCTGGGCATGCTAAGGTTTAAGTTATCCAGCATTTCTTGGGGTAACCTGTCCCATTCTTGAATAGCGGTTTCCCTGAGGTCTGGCACTGTCTGAGGACGTGGCTGACGGTTCCAAACAGCTCGCTTAAGAGCATCCCACGCGTGCTCTATTGGTTTTAGGTCAGGTGAGCCGGTAGGCTAGTCTAACCTTGTTATGTCGTATTTTCGGAGAGCAGCATTGAATCGTTGAGCTCGATGTGCGGGCGCATTATCATCGACCAGTACAAATTGGTGCCCATGGTTTACTCGGAATGGTCTGACAATTCCATCAATAGCAACTGCTTTATACATGTCTGCTGTCAGGAAGCCTCAATACGGGATCAAAGGTGTTCTAGCTCCAATCATAATACCATCCTCAAAAGGAAACCGATTTCCCGCCTTGCTGAACTGTTCCTGTGGCAGTTCTTTGCCTTTCACGGTATCCTGATCTTCTCCAGACACGGACGCGTCGGTTATCTGGATGAGTACTGATTCGCGATTCGTCAATGAAGAGACATTTTTGCCAACTGTTTTCTTCTTCATCTTCTTCATTCTGCCGAAGCCTAGCCCACTCCAATCTCTGTCGTTGACGTTGCCGGGAATTCAGAGGCGCTCACCAAGACCACCGTGCTCGTAATCCAGCCTGGTGCAAGCAATTTCGAATGGTCTGAGTACTTCAAGCCCAGAGGCGGCCCGAACTTCTGCTTTTATTTTAGTGGCGTTGATTGTTGGGTCACGGGCTGCCAGCAATCTAATATAGCGCTTTTGGGCAGCAGTCCAAACAGTTGGGCGACCACTGCAGGGTCGGTCAGCTAAATTACCCATCCCGTGGTACCTCTGCAACGTGGTCACGACACAGGATTGGCATATAGCAAGTCTGCGTGCTATATCTCTCGTGCTTTATCCTTCTTCCCTCGAAGTTACTATTCACGTAAAACGTATGATAATCCTCTTGGCATTTTTTCAATCACAACTTGCGAAAAAATATTCAAAATCCGTCAAAATTGACTAAATCAGATTTCTGAGCGAGCGTTAGCTATGACCGACTGCCTTTTAATATGGAAAAACAATTGAACTGTTTTATTGTTTTGTATTCTAATTGTATATTTTTAAATAAAGAATCTTAAAAGAAGAAGAAATCATAATATAATCTACCGTAACAAAAAAGATTTCGATTTTTCAGTGATCGTAAACTTTTTTTGATGTGTGTGTATTTAAAAACTATACTGAATTTATCAATTTAGTTTTTTTTTACATTTTTAAGTAAGATATCTTACCACTTTAGAAGTGTTTTCTTTATCAAAAAAATAGTATTGCGAGATTTGTCCGCAGTTGGAATTAAGTTTTTGAACTTGTTATCAAATCAGATACTGTGTAATATCTTGTTAACTTTTGGACCTATAGAAAAAAAACTAAATGAATGTGTCTTAAAATAAAAAAAGCAGTTTTCGAGTTTACAAGAAAAAAAATATAAACAAAAGAGGCGCCTTTCTTTCACTATTCCGTTGATAGCTTACTGCGAAGCCAAACTGTCGTTTCTAATGTAGAGATTTTACTATGATCCTGTTACTTTACGTCGAGATTTTCCCAATCCTTCTCAAACGTCTTCATTTCTGCACCCATTCGCGACATCGTGGGTACAGTAATAGGAATTATACTACAGGATCGTCGAATCTCAACCAAAAAAAGACTCAGATAAATCTAAGCATTAGAACATGCAGTTTACGTTTGGTGTAATAAAACTGACAAACAGGCAAAACTAGCGTGGTCCCGCTGTTATGGTTTTATGTAAGGGTGTGCTACAGGCGTAAAACCATTGTTACAGTAGCTTAATTCTCGCATTTTATTAATTTAAGTCCACTTTTGAGTATTTTCCCGCCGAATTGGAATATTTCCCAATCTTTCCGTTTTTTCCCATACTTTCCCGTATTTTTCTTTTCCATCCCAATTTTTTCTTTCCCTTGCCCATCGCTAGTCACAAGATAAGTAAATGTAATCATTGTAATGAAGACTGCTTTTATGCATCGACTTTCCTAAGTATTTATAATAATGCTGAATTATGCATAAGTTATGAAAATATATTATTCATATAATTATGGATAAATTAGTAGTAATAAGTTATGAAAATATATTATAAAGTATAAACCTGTAAATTAAAAATTAGTTTTCATTTAGTAATTTTCTTAATAGCTTAAACTAACTGATGTCCCCAAATGTTAATTGTAAAAACGATAAACAGTACATTATTATTGATTACTTACTCTTCTGTGGTGTGCGCGTTATATACGCAGTCAGGTTAGGTGAGATAGGTTACTAGTTAGAATGAGAGGTAAATATCTAGGTGAATATATTGGTAGGCGATTGGCGTTCCGCGATCTGAATTGCACTTTATTGTGTAGCAATACGAGTCGCTATTTACTACCCGACCGTGCCAACTAGACGTATGATCAAACGACGACTAATACAACGAAAATACCGATGGAATTTTAAAAGCAATGTTGTTAAAATAAGGCATTTAATCTAAATTGTTAGTTTAATTGTTAGTATTTAATTGATTTTGCAAGGTTTTGTATTGTGTGGTTCAAGGATGTTTAACAAATGTTTATAACTTCAATTTTTTAAATACAAGTTCTGACTCTTACTGCTTGTAACAGCTCCCTTATCTAGAGATAACCTATCAATAATCAATAACTAATGTCTTGCTCTCTAGGCATAATACACTTTGCATCCACATCAAGTGGTCGTCTGATGTCCTTCGACCGCAAAACCGGTGACCTAGTGTGGTCACACAACTTCGAGACGCCAGTGGTGGCGGCCTATCTGCTAGACAGAGAGGGCCTTATCTCCGTCCCTTTCAATTCCATTGGAGACGACACGCTAGACCATATCATGGAAGATGCTACCACTCTGAGAGATGGTCAAGGCATCAAAAATTCTAATATTGAACTATAGTGAGTTAATCAATACCTACTATATATATATTTTATTGCATTCTGTCTATTCGTGCAAGTAAAACAGTTTGACAGAGACAGAACGTCAATATCTGTGTTCGAGAAATTAAAATAAACTATGGAATATTGAGAAATATAGGCACTCTGTATGTTTTGTTGTTGCAGCGAATGTATAAAATATAGACATAAATATATTTTACACTAATTAACTATAAAAATATTATACATGTTTATCGAATAATCAACATATATGCTTTGCGATCAGTGTTGCTAAATTGCATTATTTATTTCATGTCTCTGAAAAATGTTCAGTATAAAATTGTATTTTTCAGCCCTACTCTCTACGTAGGAGAACACAACCACGGGCTTTACGCCTTATCGTCTCTAGTAGACAAGAACACTATAACAATATCGACAGGACACACGCAACCTTTGTTACTCGAAGGTCCATCTGCGGAGAGCGTGTCCAATACAGAAAACAAGTACGAATCGTTCACTAACGTGCACTACAAACTGAACGACCTAAACCTTCATGTCGCTGCGCCATACCTAATACTGGGACATTACAAAGTTCCCGAACTAACTACGACGTGGTCTCCGAATTTGCCAAATTTAAACTTTATGAACGAACGAGAGGTCCAAACGGATGGAATCAAACTAATCAATGGACAAGTACATTCAAGCACAGATAATGACGTCGAAAACGAAACGAATTTGAAGTCGAGCTCTATATCGGTGTCGGTACAAACTGATGATTTGTTTGAGACTCTAAACTTCAGGCCCGATTTGTGGTATAAGCAAATTAACATGTGGCTCAGGCAACAAGAGAATACAGCCCTGAAAGTGGCGCTCATTATACTGGGCGGACTGGTACTAATGATGTTTTGGTATCTCCGTCAGCAGGTAATCAACCTTGATTATTGTTTTCATTGTGTACGTATCTGCTCGTATTACTATCTGTTGATATATGTTCGACCGGACGTTGTAACGAAATTGACCATTTATTAGCAAGTGGCTTAAAATAATTATTATAATTACGTAGAGCCAGGGAAGATAGCGAATATAATATACTAGGGTTTTGCTTTCGACTCATATTTATCTGGAGTTCTAGTCTGATTAAAAATTAGATATAATCGAATTTGATTATTGGACAAACCACATTATATGCTGTTGTATTGAATTGAATAAATATGGGGAAATATTATAACAGTAAGAAAGTTCCACATGAGTGATCATCCAATTTGCTGATATACAACTCCATACTAACTCATACTCTTTACTAAAGGATTGCAACTTCCCCCCATAAATTGTTGCGCGTACGCATAGTTCGGTGTAAAACAATACGATGACGTATTTGGACTCGCCCGCCGCGCGCCGCATGGCTCTTAGAATGTCAGTAATGTCACATATTGCCCTTGTTTGGAATTCTTTAGGTTATGTATGACAACGTTAATTTCCCTCGATTTACTCAGCTGGTTGGTTTGAAAGAAAAGTAATGTTTGCATTAATTACGCAAGACGATTTATTACCATTTAACTAGATGTACTTTACTTTTATCAAAGCTCGTTTTATTGTTACGATATTGAGTAATATGTTTAGTTAACACTAACATAGCAATGTCTGGGTAACGAAAGATAATGAGATTAGTACATAATGATTTTGATAATTAATCTACATATTTAGGACTGTGCAGAAGGGATTAAATAATAAAATAAATTAGGTATGTCAATGTGTCAATGGTATACCGGAATCATTCAAACAATCTGTTTCGTAAGCCACTTCTGGCTTAGTCTAGCTAGAGCAAACCCAAAAGAAAAGCAAAAGTCTGTAATTGTTATTAGTTAATTAACAGAACGATATAGTAAACATAGCCGCACGTCAGACTACGCCCCTTTGACCTTGTGACCGCCTCTAATCTCTATGTAATAAAAGCTGTTTTCGTAGTTCAAGTAACCTGATGTGCTGCCGATTGTACATGCCACAAGCTTTAGTTGACTGATAGGAATTTTGAAATGTCTTCTTAGATTATAATCGGCTTCGGTAAATACCTTATCGGTGACTTTGGCGATGCATGTAAATTAGTTTCGGGGTGACTTAATTTTAACAAACATTACATTATTAATTATTGTAAATACATAACGCAAATGAATTAATACTTCTGTGATCATGTTTCCAGACACCAAAATCAATTTTTATAAGACCGCCGATGGTCTTTTGGTCCTCAAGGGGTTAAATATGAATGGCTTAATGTGTTGCTAAGCGAAACACTCCAGATAGCGGAGTCATTATACGCATTCAATGTATGGGAACCAATATTTTTCGGATCAAAGGATGAGCCTTGGCATACTTGTTCCTTAGGTAGACTAGTGTAGAAAACGCCCGGAAGTCAGCGGCTCACACCCCGCTGGGGGGCTGGGGGAGGGGGTGAAGTTCCCTTACTCCACACGCACTGTGACTCGTCATAACTGCTAATTTATACCTACTAGGGCAAGTTTGGTATCGTTTTCAGCTAAATCAAAGATAGCCAATTGATTTTTGAAACACAAACCAAGCATTTTCATACAAAAAAATGGAATTACGGCCAAAAATTAAAAAAATAAATTCAATTTTTTTTTGTAATGGCCACAAACTTTGAACGTGTACCAATTTCTGCTTTAAAAAAATATAGGTAAATAGCCGCATTCATACAGATTCCAAAAAAATAAATTTTGTAGAAAATGTTTATAGTAAAAATGTTTAAGAAAATATTTAACTCCACGTGGCAGACACGACAATTCTTAGAAAAATACAGGACAGCAAAAAACAACTTTTATATGTTGCTAAGGACCTGTAACTAGTGAGAATATAATATGGTGTTAATAGAATAGGACGTAAATTTAATGATTTTTTGATAAAAATATATTGTATGAACCCTGTGTATAGGTTTACCGTCGTATTTAAAAACTTATTGCTCAAATAGATTTAGTGATAATGTCGGGATACTTGAAGGTCTTTAATTAATCGATCTACATAGATATGTGCTTATAACACCCATATATATTTATATACTGTCTCTTATGTACATTAGCCCTCGGAATCGCTCAACTCAATGCACTTATGATGCTGCTGCAAGCACCTGCATCTGTGGCCGCCACACACGTCGTTTTGCAACTGCACCTGAGAATTTCAATACATACTTAAAATACATGCTTCGGCTGCCACTGGTAAGTCTGTATATGTAGGTTTCCAGCTGTCACCGCCTTTGGTCCATCATTCCCAATTAGATGGATCTTTTTGTAAACAAATGCTTTCATGCATCGTTCACCGTAGAAAATGAACAAGACCTAAAGAAAAAACTATTTACGAATACACTATTGACTGATTGGTTAATTACGTGATTTCATAGTGTTAATACTCAATATCTACCTGTCATATAAAATGACCACAATCTTTTCGATTATGGAAAATGCATCGCTGTTCCTGCTTACATAAGCTGTTATAACACCTTCTGTGGCATTGGCTGTCCCATGTCATCATGGGCGTGTGTGACCATGTGATACTGCTTCCATCTTCAATTGTAAAGGTGAAAAATTGCGATGGACACTGAATGCTTTCCCCAATGCCACAGAAGGTGTTATGACAGCTTATATGAGCAGGAACAGCGCTGCATTTTCCATAATCGAAAAGATTTTACTCAATAGTGTATTCATATCAGCCTATTGCAGTCCACTGCTGGACATAGGCCTCTCCCAGACTGCGCCAACTTTCACGGTCCTCCGCTTTTCGCATCCAGTCACCACCGGCTACCTTCCTCAGGTCATCGATCCACCTAGCAGGGAGGCGTCCAACACTACACTACGTTTTCCGAGACGTGATCTCCATTCGAGGACCTTCCTACTCCAACGCCCGTCAGTTTGCGACAGACATGACCCACCCACTGCCACTTCAGCTTACTACACCTCTGAACGATATCTATGACTTTCGTCTTTTGGCGGATGATTTCGTTCTAGATTCTATTCCTTAGCGAGATCACCAGCATAGACCGTTCCATAGCTCGCTGAACGACATGCAGTCGGTGGACCAGCTTGACTGTCAAGTTCCACGTCTCGGCCCCGTAGGTCATGACATACAGGACGCACTGGTTATACACCCTGCTCTTCAGTCATTGCGTCGCCACGACGAGAAGATGTGACGCAACATCCCAAATGCTGCCCAACCTAGCTGCACGCTTCTGGCAATTTCACGCTCGAAGTTGTCTTCGTTGTGCAACACTTGCCCGAGGTAAGCGTATTCCTGGACAACTTCGAACGTCTCGCCGCTGACTGCTATCAGTTCCGAGAATAGTGTATTCGTAAATACTTTTTTCTTTAGATCTTGTTCATTTTCTACGGTGAACGATGCATGAAAGCATTTGTTTACAAAAAGATCCATCTAATTGGGAATGATTGACCAAAGTCGGTGACAGATGGAAACCTACATAAACAGACTTACCAGTGGCAGCCGAAGCATGTATGTATTGAAATTCTCAGGTGCAGTTGCAAAAATAACTGTGGCGGCCACAAATGCAGGTGCTTGCAGCACGTCGCTGTAGAATGATAATCCCGTATGTCCAGGAAACCAAACTTCACAGGAAACGAAAAAAACGTTTAATTTTGTCAATGTTCAAAATATTTTTACGTGCTTTTGTCTCATGTTTTGAATGATAAAAAGGACTTATTTATGTTATTAACCAATGCCTTACGTAACTGGATTATGTCAGGAATATGACATAAGAGGTTTTCTGTTCTTATATCTACGTAGTTACGAGGTTTTCAAAATAAAGATATGAGTTAAACTAAGAAAATAATGTTTAATGAATACAATGTGAACAAGTTTTTGGTAACAAATCAGTTCAGAAAGATTTTCTTTCGCAGAGATCAGTGGAATTACAAGTATAAGCGTTCATCCACATACCCAAAGTAAACAGCAATACTTAACAATGAGAAAAAGGCAAAAAAAAAATTGAATAATTATGAATGGAGCAAGCTGTCATAGAATGGATGTAAATCTCGAGGAATCACACATTTTAATTCCTGAAGATGGTTGTATTTTACCTTAGTAATAGGTAACTTTGATTGATACAACTGTTGAAAACAATCACTAGGGTTTGGTTGATGTATTCTCCTTGGTAGTAATTGATATTCTTCCGAATGACTTAGCTTGAACTTTATGGATCCTTCTGGTTCATATTTAAGGCAACGTATGTCAGTGACTTGTGGATCACCAACCTTATTGCCTGGTCTTATCGATGAAAAATACGTTTGAGAGCTGTATTTTTTGAAGGTTGTGTGGTCTAACTGGACAACATTGTAGGGACCAGGATTGTTACGGGCAATCTTACAAGCTTCAACATACCCTGCTGGAGAATAAATCTCTCTTTCGCTCAATTGTAGAATGCATCGCATCGCATTCCATTTGGGTGTTTTTGGACTATGACTATACCTGTCTTAGCGGCTTCGAAAAGAAGTGCATTGGCAAGAATAGAACTTCTATTTTGGTATGTGCACCCATCTCTGTATATAATCACTTTGCGAATGACTGCCGTGTCAACATAGTTAATTATGAAATCAACTATGATACTTGAAAATTCGTCAGCTGTTAAACCACCTTCAGACTCATCCCAGAGAAAACAAAATCCTTCTTTGGTTTTCAGATTATTTATCGTAAAATTATGCACCTTGAGCTTCATCTTATAATAAAGTGCTGAAGTTTTTAAATACGGACAAAGCAAGACAGCTTGCAAATCCATTGTAAATACAGCAACAGAATCATCATTTTTTGTTTTATCTTTCTCTTTCTGGCTTTGTGCTTCAGTTTTTTGAACTAAATGTAGTTGATAGTCTGTGTCACTAACATTTCCAGCCTTATGACCATAGCAAGTGTCACACTGGTCCTTTTTTGGACGAAATGAGGACAAATTCAGGCTCTCAAATACTTCCCAAAATGTATACCTTGAGGCACTGAGATGAGATTTGTTGTGGTCTTTTAAACGTTTTAAATATTCATTAAAAAGTGCCGATTTAGATTGCCAATAGGGTTCTAAGTATAGTTTTGTTGTACTCTTTCTGCAATAGTGTGACTCTAGCTTCGGCAGAGAATGGAAGAATTCTCTCAGCAATTATTTTTTGAAATTATTTGCTTGTCCTCTGTTGCTGTTTTTGTCTGAAACGGGCACTGTATTCCTTAGAACAGTGTTTTCAACCCAGTTCTGAACAGACCATTCACCGATATTTATCGTGTTTAAAAACATATGTTTACAGACTCTAAATATTGCCCCGTTATCTTTTAAATGATACTTATATGAATAACTTCTGCGGGAGTTAGAGCTTGCCGTTTTTTTTTGCACAGTACCGCTTTTCAGTACAAGTGATGACACGAAACAATGTTTTGCTTCCCTATTCAGTAGCCAAAAATGCTCGAAAATCTGTAATCTTGAATTATCCGAAAGTTTACAGCATTCAAAATATTTGGCGTTGTTGTTATGTTCACACCGAGGTTCATTTCTTTTGGCGCCTTTTGTACATCGTAGACAATTTTTCCCTCTTCGTTTTTTCTTCTCCCCAGATATGCCTCACCCTTCAGTCATTTGTTTTTTTGTTGCTCATACATCCATTGAGATTTATCACTTCGTCCTCCTTTAGCTCTTTTTCTTTGATAATTGGAGATTTCCCTCAAAATTTCAGGACTGTCATTTGGCTGAAAATTCGGATCTTGCACAGAGTCGTCGCTGCTGAAATCTGTATCATCTTCAGTCTCTAAAATTTGTAAATTAAGATTCTCAGTGGTTTCATTGCTTCCTATAGTAGAAGTAGACGGTACCGACGGTGGAATTTTGGGTACTGTGTTTGTTTCATAATTTTCAAGATCGGGATTTGCTGTAGATGGAAGATTTTCTAGTGTCTGTTCTGATGTCATCATTGCAGACCATTCTGCTAGTCTATCTATATTTGGATCCAACTGTAACAAAGATGGAGATTCTTCTAAGTAAGCAAGGGTGATTAAGTCTTCTGAATCGTTCTTAAGACACGCTGCCGCTAATTTTCTGCATCTACTTAACATTTTTCCTGAAAAAAAAATTACCAATATAATTTTAAAGAAAAGCCGTAAAACCGGTTACAATCATGACATGAAAACCTCGTATGTTGTTTGAATTTACAACTATATGTGGTTTTCACGTGTGACTTTTAACTTATTGCTGTCAAGTCAATACTAACCTAATACTTGCAACCGTTATTAATTTATATTAGGATTCCCTAAGATACCACTTTATTTTCACTAAATATTGGCAGTGAATAGTTTCACGATTTAAATCCGTTAAATCTAATGAATGTGAAAACCTCGTATGTCACTAGTTGGTTCGCATTACCGGTGACATAAGGAGTTTTCGTAGCAATATTCCCGCCAAATGAACGAACGCATATTTATTGCTAAATACCAACTCCCCAGTTATAAAAATACAACCAAAACGTACCTAAGAATATAAAAATTGAAATAAAACTTACTTCAGATCGCTTTATCCACAATTTTTCACAAAAATCTCAATAATACACAGCAACGCCCACACCATGCACTTTTTATGTGGTTTTCTCAATTGTGACAGCAAGATGGCCGACGAGTCATAGATAAGAGGTTTTCGTTTTACTCCATAGATGGCACTAGTAGTCATATACTGGGTTCACAGTTTCGCCGTATTATAAAATACGTGGTTTTCATACGATTTTACAAAAAAAAAAAAATTAAAAAATTTGGACATACGAGGTTATCATTCTACAGCGACGCAGCAACATGGGTGCACGGAGTTGAGCGATTCCGAGGGCAAATGTACATAAGAGAGAATATATAAATATATGTGGGTGTTTTAAGCACATACGAGTATCTATGTAGATCGATTAATTAAAGACCTTCAAGTATCCCGACATTGTCACTCAATCTAGTTGAGCAATAAGTTTTTAAATACGACGGTAAACCTATACACAGGGTTCATACAATATATTTTTATCAAAAAATCATTAAAATTACGTCCTATTCTATAAACACCATATTATATTCTCACTAGTTACAGGTCCTTAGCAACATATAAAAGTTGTTTTTTGCTGTCCTGTATTTTTCTAAGAATTTTCGTGTCTGCCGCGTGGAGTTAAATATTTTTTTAAACATTTTTACTATAAATATTTTCTACAAAATTTATATTTTTGGAATCTGTATGAATGCGGCTATTTACCTATATTTTTTTAAAGCAGAAATTGGTACACGTTTAAAGTTTGTGGCCATTACAAAAAAAAAATTGAATTTATTTTTTTAATTTTTGGCCGTAATTCCATTTTTTTGTATGAAAATGCTTGGTTTCTGTTTCAAAAATCAATTGGCTATCTTTGATTTGTCTGAAAACGATACCAAACTTGCCCTAGTAGGTTTAAATTAGCAGTTATGAGGAGTCACAATGCGTGCGGAGTAAGGGAACTTTACCCTCTCCCCCAGGCCCCCAGCGGAGTGTGAGCCGCTGACTCCCGGGCGTTTTCTACACTAGTCTACCTAAGGAACAAGTATGCCAAGGCTCATCCTTTGATCCGAAAAATATTGGTGTTGGCGTATAACAACCCAACTAAGAACGGCTAGATTGATTCGGATATTTATTTTGCTTAGCTGAAAACACAAAAGATTTTTAAAATGAGAACATAGTAAAAACTGAAAATCTGTCTTCAGGCGGTATGAAGTTCGCCGAGTCAGCAAGTAAGCAGTAGTTACTTATTCAGGATATTTTTTCAGGCCAGAGAGTTCCAACAGCTTTCCCAGGGAGGTTCACGTGGATCTAATGTCTCGACGTCATCAAACGGAGAGATCACCGGATACCTGGAAGAGATCGGCGAGGGGCAAGTCCGGATTGGAAAGATTAGTTTCCATACGGACCAAGTTCTTGGGAAAGGGTGTGAAGGCACCTTTGTGTACAGGTATGGTTGTTCCTTTTATATTGGTCGAGATGTGATCTTACATTTGAATCCTAATAGTCCTTCTTATGAAGTGATAAGTCGTCACATTCGCGTCAAGTTTACGTTTGTTCATCATCTTGGCGTTATAAAGCAAGGTCTTTATAAACTAATATATTTCTAGTTCAAGCAAAATTCTGCTTTTATTGACAAGTGCATGCTATTTCTTTTAGAGGGACCTTTGACAAACGAGACGTAGCCGTGAAACGGCTACTGCCAGAGTGTTTCACGTTCGCTGACCGCGAGGTGGCGCTGCTTCGGGAGTCCGATGCGCACGCGCACGTTGTTCGGTACTACTGCACCGAGCGTGACAAGCAGTTCAGGTAAAGTATATAAATTAGACCTTTATTTATTGCCCAAATAAAGAAGTACAAATGGAGGACTTAATGCATACCACTCAACCATTGGGCGAGGCAGAACGTAGTATTTAAATTCTTTTTAGAAATCTTTACAGACGGAAGCTCAATATGTAATAGATATTTCTTTGCAATGCGACTTTTAGTCCCCCCCGGGGTCGCATTGTCAACTGCACCTTTTGAATGGTATTTACTCATGGTGCAGTGGTTCTGAACCATTTAGTAGTTCTTGATGTACTGCCGACTGTATACATACCTAATAAATAAACCTCTTGACACGTACTTCTACTTGCTATATTTTAACGGAAATTAAGTTCCAGTTGGAATTAGTTGTCTTTTTAATTAACGATAACTAACTCATTAGAATTAATTTATTTTTAGATACATTGCGTTGGAGCTTTGTTCAGCGACATTGCAAGATTATGTGGAGAAGAAATTGAACTTTGAGTGCCGAATCGATGCAGTTGAAGTGCTGAGGCAAGCAACCCTAGGACTATCTCATTTGCATTCCATGGATATAGGTAAGTTAATAAAACCGTGCACGATTTTACTATCTCGGTGACCTTCGTTCATACACTACACACTGGTTTTCAAGGTGTTGCTTCTAAGGTCCCGGGTTCAATCACAGGTCAAAATAGAAATCCGTATTTTCTATATGGTCTCGGGTCTGGGTGTTGTAATATCACCGTTTTTTTTCGATTTCCATAGCACAAGTGTTTTAGCTACTCACTTTGGAATCAGAGCAATGTATGTGATTGTTCCATACGCCAACGACCTTATAATATGTCATAAGTAACATATGTAAATATCTGCCTGTTTTTGTATCGCATAACTAAGAACAGACTATTAAAAATTAATACTACAGTCTGAAAAGTTCTTGCGCTTGCCTCCTTCGTCAGACGTGCGCGGGGCGAGGTAGCACGCGACAGTATGACTGTCGCGTGCTACCTCGCCCCGTGTTGCGAAACGGAACGGCGTATTGACAGCCAGCTGTCATTAAACTATTAAACCAGGACCGTCTGCTCGGGAACATAATTTTTATTTACTCATCGCTCTCTTCGGGATGACTTCCTAGCTAACTCTGGTTGTTTCTGTGTACTAAATATTGTAATCTTCAATTCGTCAAGTAAATCCAAATTACATCACGAACAATAACTTTTTATCGAGATTGTGGGCCCCTACACATAGGGATTTCCTTCCCCGCAACACCATCCGTCCCCGCTGACATCTAGCATGCCTCATCCCCGCACTTTTAGTGGGGCACAGGAGGGTCGCGCTCGAACTTGTTGGACTATAATTAGTTTTCATCTCTCCTGTTCGGAAAGTTGAACTTGCACGTGTGGATAGCCGGGTGGAAAATAGCTTTTCCTCCCTAGGGTGGAAAGTAATTTAGTTTTAATTGCTACGATCACAAAAGGGCGCGCGTCGCGGATATCACCGCACCTTCGATGGCACCACACAACAGTCGAAATCAAAAATAGTATGTTTGACTCCGGTGAAAGGACCCATTTCACTCTCGAGAAATTTCTTAAGTGAAATGGGTCGCTTTCTTTCCTTGTAAAACAATCTACTATTTCCTTTCCCGCAGTACACAGAGACATAAAGCCGCACAACGTGTTGCTGTCGATGCCGACCGGGTCCGGCGAAGTGCGAGCCATGATATCGGACTTTGGTCTCTCTAAGAAGCTCAACATCGGCCGCGTCAGCTTCTCGCGGCGGTCGGGCGTCACCGGCACTGATGGCTGGATCGCGCCCGAGATGATCAACGGAGAGAGAACGGTCAGTGTTTTTTTTATTTATATTTTTTTTTAGCGTGAGGAAATGCATTTGCGCATTTCCCTAGCCGCGGGGGAGCGGCCAAGGGGTGTATGGGCTCAGGTTCTGAGAAGGAGCCTACTACCCACTAAAACCTCACGATTACCCTCCGGTGCCATTGAGTGGAGCGGAACGTACGTGACCCGTACGTTCACGTTCCGCTCCACTCAATGGCCCGTCGTAGGCCTTGGCCACAGACTTACTCCGCATGGTTCCACTTTGGCTGCGGCCCGCCACTATAGCAAGCCGCCCGGTCTCGTGGGGGAGCTAGCGCCTCCCCCCACCCTCATGCAAACAGCTCGCGGGGCAGTGCGCGGCGCCGTTTCAGGCCCCGCAGACCCCCCCAGGTCTGACGGTCAGTTAACCTTAGATTATAGAAACTCCGCAAGTGGGGTTTCAACTCAGATCCAGATTAGCTAGTCCCGACGTGCGCAAGTGGGCCTAAAACTGATGGAATTCCCTCAAGGTATGAATTTCCGAACAAGCTTTCTTAGTGCTCATCTACTATCTGAGATTCATTCATCAATCAGTTCAATTGATTGTCAATTAGTACCGATTTATCAAAGGTTAATTGCATACATATTAATTTATAGGTATAACAATTACCTCATTAATTAGTTCCAATCGATTGTTTATTGTTCTACACTTCTGTGTTTGTAAAATCCTGATATCAGCTATATAAATGAAAAATATTTGTTTATTATTTATTTATTTAAACTTTATTACACCAAAAAAGAAAGTACAATTGACTTAATGCACTAAGGCATTCTCTATGGGAATGCAGAGAGTTAATAAGTTAATAATGTCATGTATTTGCTTCATTCCTTTACAGACGACATCAGTGGATATTTTCTCTCTCGGCTGCGTGTTTTATTACGTGCTGTCGAGAGGCCAGCATCCTTTCGGCGACATGCTGAGGAGACAAGCCAATATACTTACAGGGGATTATAATTTAGATTTATTAGAGTAAGTACCTAAGTATTTTCTTTTATTTCATGCAATTTATATTATAAATGCATTTTTTGTATTTATTATTTTTTTACTTAAGACTTACGAATTATAAAGCTTTTTTTATTAAATAGTAGCACCCGAGCAAAGCTCGGCAGCTTAAGTACTAAAAATGTTACACACCCCAAGTACTAAAAAATGTTTCTATCAGCTGATAGTTGAGTCGGCTTCCTGACAGTATGAAGAATTGTAATGTGCGCACCTGCATAGCTCTTCACTGATTATTGTCTGATAGGTTCGTGCGCGACCTTCCTGCGGTCGCCAGGGGGGGCGTGAGGCATGCTAGATGTCAGCGGGGTCGGCTGGTGTTGCGGGAAAGGGGATTTTCTATTAAAGTCGTGTGCGATTGGCGCTTCCTCGCCCTCCGCATGTCTTGTGGGGGGGGGGGGGGGGGCAGGAGGAATACATGAACTTGTTGGACTATAAGAAGCGCAGACAGGCTGCTGACCACAGCCACCGGTAGCTAGCGTCAAGCTGTTAACATACTTTTTAATACGTTTCGTTTGGAGTCGCCGCTTACGTGAAGCGAGTAGCATCCACTAGGTGGCGGCCACTTGCCATTTTGTCAAAATTTTTGTCAAAAGATCTGTAGACTGTATATGGTGAGAGCCAAATTGTGGCGGCCACCGACCACCTTTGTTTGCGCGGGACCATAGAGCGTGGCGCACTACATCCACGCTGGCGGTGGTCGGTGGCCTATCTGCGCGGAGCCATACAAGCAGACACGTTCTGAAACAAAATTATTCAGATGGTTCACTGTCTAGTAATATTTAAGGCAATAAAAATAAACCAATGAATTTACCAGTGATTTCGTTTTACAGTAAGTTACTGCCAGAAGAAGAAGTGCTCGTAACGAAGATATTAATTCGCGCGATGATATCGCCCCGGCCGAGCGCGCGGCCGCCCTGCGAGACTGTGCTCAAGTACCCCATGTTTTGGGGCAAGCAGAGCATTCTAAACTTTTTGCAGGTATGTATAATCCATACTAATATTATAAATGCAAAAGTGTGTCTGTCTGTCTGTTACCTCTTGACGCTTAAACCACTAACCGAGGGGTTAAATGGGGTATGAAAGTTTATATGGAAAATCCAGCTCTTGCGGGCGAAGTCGCGCGGAACCACTAGTGTGTTTATAAAGTTAGGGACAAAAAGTAGGGATCTAATTTTCAGGGATGAAGTCGATGGTAGAATGCAGGAATAATAAGAACATTAGAAGAAATATTGGTATTACATTGTATAGGACCGAGATGAATTATTAAAGAAGTTTTGGAAACTAAAATCAGGAACGCTATAAGCAGTAGATCTGTAGGGCAATATTACAGATATAGCGATTGATAAATCTTGTTTGCTGTAGCTTTTACTAAATGATTGATATATATATATAACTGAGTTTCCACTAGACGTCTGTGTCAGCTCGTTGTAAGTGACGAATCCTAAAAAGGAAGAAAAAGGAGGTGAAAGACAGTCACTGTTATTGACCTGACTGAACGACAAGGCCTACCGCCTTATTTGAGAGCTATAACTATTACGATTCCAAACAATGACATGATCTGTCATTTTCTCTTTATTTTGAAAGCTATCATTGTTTTCTAGGAGTGTTTGAAAGCTATAAATGCCTAACGGAACGGCCTGCGGGTCTGGTTGTTAGGTTCTGACAGGATGTCACGCGGGGCTCTGGAGCTCTATTTTTTAATCACTCGTATGATATTCTGTTGGCGAATGCGACTTAATTTTCACTCAAAACATTACATTTGGACGTTTATCGAGTGCAGTCGATCGAGTGATTCAAAGATGCATGACAAACGAAAATCAGTAGAAAACTGCACGCGAGTGATTAAAAAATAGAGACCCTGGAGCACAGATTTTATAATAGTTACTACGTAACAGATAAATCACTCCAAGGAAAATCGTCCATACCTACTCTTATAATAGCCTACTATTTTTGTCGCAGACCGCTGCGCCCGAAAATGTGCCTTAAGTTTCGAACATTACGTTATTATTCCTCTGCAGCAACGCGGCCTTGGAGTAAAACTAATAAAGTAAGGGTTTCCTCTTTCGATACAAGGCCTATTTTATTTGTAGCTTGGTTTGAAACGTTTTACAATGATATAGTGTTTTACAAAATGTTTACCTGTGCAAAATTTTCGGTTGTCCCGAAAAACAAAAGATTTAAAAAGTTCAAACATTCGAGACTCTGATAATTCCAGAATTTTATTTAAATCTGAGACACTTTTAGGACATATTATGCTTCTGGTTGCATTTGTACAGTAAATACCAGATGCATAAAACATATTACTTAATTAGTTTGCATAAAAACGATTCGACCGTAACACAAATAATTCAACAGTGCGTACGCGCGCGCCCGTCGGTTGTTGGCAGCCTACTGATTTACGCACCGCCGTCGGTGCGCTCGAGAGTAGGCTATTAACGCGCGCAAGTACATTGAGTGAGAGATGCCTGCCTGGAGGTAGAAGTAATATACATTACCTAATTCACCCACATTAGTTACACGATTGCGGCTGATAATGATTACTTTACTACTACTATGTTTTCTAGGACGTCAGCGACCAAGTGGAAAGCTGTTCCATACCGTCAAGCGAGCACCCTTTAGAGAGGGGAGCTCGCGTAGTGATCCGGGGGGACTGGCGCGCGCACGTGTGCTCCGCCGTCGCGGGGGACTTGCGCGCGCGCAGGACCTACCGCGGCGACCGCCTCGCGCACCTCGTGCGCGCCATACGGAACAAGGTGGGGAATAGGATAACCCGTGAGGGCTCGTGAGATTACGTGCGACTCAAGAGGGTGAGCGGGTCTTACAGAACCTACCGCGGCGATCGTCTCGCGCATTTTATACGCGCTACATGCAATAAGGTGAGGAAAATAGGATAGGGGTCGTGAAATAATCATGTAGGGCTCGAAAGAAACGGTCAATGGGGTTCTTCGGCTTCGACAGCGACTGGGTCGCATACGTAATAAGGTGACGATATACAATAGGATGTAGCTCACTTCGCACTGTAATAGCAGTAATGCGGCGAGCAGTCGGCGGACGGAGCCGGCGCTTGCTATTCTTCAAGCGTATCTATATTGCATGGCATTGCACATAACGTTTACAATGGTTGACATTAAATAGTGCTCACCGTGTCGTTGCCATTACAGTCTGAATTGAGTCTAAGGGGTCATGCTTCAAGGGGGTTCAGAAAACTCACGAAATATCACAAGAGACAGAAGATGCAGGCGGGGACCCTCATGTCGTTGACATACCGCTAATACGCATCAAACGTTTTAAAACTTCGTTCCTCTTGCATAAGCTTAGAAAGTGAAATTTGTTGCCGGCTGGGGTGTTTCCTAAACATTATAAGGAGTCCATCTTTTAAGAAAAGAATGAATAGGTGTTACTAGCCTATTTATATTATTTAAAAAAACGGGGGAAGGAGACGGCGAAAAGCTGTTCCACACCGTCGAGCGCGCCCCCACTAGAGAGCGGTGCGCGCGCAGGACCTACCGCGGGGACCGCCTCGCGCACCTCGTGCGCGCCATACGGAACAAGGTGGGGAATAGGATAGGGGGAGATATGTCACGTGAGGTTCGAAAGGGTGAAGCTGGTTTTACAGGAGCTATCTAGTACCTACCGCGGCGATCGTCTCGCGCATTTTATACGCGCTACATGCAATAAGGTAAAGGAAAATAGGATAGTGGTCGTGAAATAATCACGTAGGGCTCGAAAGGAGCGGTCAATGGGGAGGACAGCGACCTACTGCGGCATTTTATATACGGAATAAGGTGACGAAATACAATAGGATAAGGCTCAATTCGCACTGTAATGGCAGCGACGAAGCAAGCAGTCAGAGGCCAGAGCCGAAGATACGCGGCACTTTCTATTCTATCAAATTGTATCTAACAAAGAACATCTTAACTCTTTCAGAAACACCACTTCAGAGAACTCGAGTCCGAGGTACGCGAGAGGCTCGGCAAGATCCCGGACGGGTTCATCACGTACTGGCTCCGGCGGTTCCCCCTACTTCTGCCGCACGTCTGGCTTCAGATGCAGCAGTTCAGGCACGAGGACATCCTCCAGGTGTACTACCCCCACTCCTTCACCTTCAGCCGGGAGGACGTCCCTGAACTGAACAAAGACTACCAAGATCCACCCGCAGAACTATGCGATCCCGACGCGAACGAATTGTTCGTCAAAAGCAAAGTATACTTCGATGAAAACGAGGAAAAACCCAAGTACTTCAGAAACAAAGAATCGCCCCGCAAATCCGATTGGAGGACTGACGACCGCGACTACAGAACGAAACAGGACGACGTCAGACTGAGAGACAGACACGTTTACAAGAAGAAAGAGAAAAAGAGAGAGGAGATGCCGGTTTGGACTTTGCCACCTCAGTGAGTGCACAATTTTTTGTGATCAAATGTATACTTATTGTAACTTTGGTCTCGGTCATGAATATGCCAATTAGTCGGGAGACAAATTAGTTGATTATGTGCTAGTCTCTTCTGATAAGAGTGTCTGACACTCGACTAAGATACGGAAATTGAGGCTAGTTAGTTTTTAAGGTAATGTCAAGATATTACATACTTAAACATTGACCTTAAGTTTACTATTAACATGGATAATTCGTCTATGCTATGAACTACTATGCGAATATGGATGTGAAATTAATGAATAGTCCGATTTTATCTTATTTCGGTATCTTTTGATATAGTAATTCTTTTATATCTTTTGTTTTCTTCAGACTATGGTTCCCAATTTTAACAGTACAGCCATCATCATGAACACGGGTCTTGCCAAGCCAAAGTTTTCCTCGTTCATTTCTAACTCCAAATGGAACATCTTTCATGACATCGGATGACGTAGACCAAGATGATTCATTTGCAATACTTGGCGACAATTGAAGAGATTTAAATGAATTGTCATGAACATCAAGTTCATCAGGAGATAACTTAGTGGGAGTTTTGTTAGATACGGTGCAAACCTCTTCATTAGAAACTTCTCCTTCATCAGTTTCGGAATCCTTAAATTTTTGCTCAAAATGAATTCGATAACTCATCATCACTGTACTTATTTTTTTTTGTTAGGAGGGCTTTGCTGATTTTTTTCTAAATTAATTTGTTATTTTCCAGTTTTACTTGTTAAAAGGTTAAGTGGGGCAACAATAGGCTTAAATATTATATGGGATATTTGTGAAGCGAGAATTCACAGACATATTAGTTTGAGTCTGTTAAACGGGATCCATTAGTGTCTTTGTAGATCTCGAGTATCTTCACTTTTTACAATTCTAACTAATATTATAAATGCAAAAGTAACTCTAGCTTACGCAACCTTGCCTAAACTACTGAACCGATCTCAAATGAAATTTGATAGATAGTTTGAGACCCTGGAAAAATGGGGGATGAAAGTTTGTATGGTAAATCTGAATTTTAGCCTGGGTGAAGTCGCAAGCGGGCAAACTTATACGTATTACATAAAGTGCAATAAGTACGATCAATTTTATATTGGCCTACTTTTTAGAATTTATATAATTTTATTTAAATTTAATAAATTTAAGGTGTATGTAAAGAGTGACTCGGAAATTTTGACTAACTTTTTAAAGATTTTTTTGAAGTGGGGTCCAATTTAAAGTAACTTTACCTCTTGATATTTGTATAGATGAATTGTGATCTATGGAACTACTGAACCGATTTAGAAAATTTTATCACCAGTTTTCTAGCTAACATTATTCTTTAGTGACTTGAAATGATATTTATTGAACTGAAAAGTATGTCTTTACATTGTTTGAAACAAAATCGCTCCCGCTGTCCGTATGCTTAGATCTTTTAAACTACGCAACGAATTGAAATGCAGTTTTCAGCAGAAGTTAGCCATTCAAGAGGAAGGTGGATGTATAATACTTGCATATTGCACCCGTGCGAAGCCGACACTAGTCGTTAATATTACTTATTACCGTTCCGATTTTAGGACACGTGGTAATGTGTGTGAAACAGGTCCTTGATCAGTAAAAAGTTCGAATGACATTGTAAATTAGGGCATTTATATGTCTCATGTCGACTTTATTACTATCTAGAATAGAATACCGTTTGTTTTGACTTTTAAACGAATTGAAAATGGCAACTTTATTAGCTTTTTTAACGTGTTAAGCAATCACAATTTTTACTAGAGTGGTTTTTAATAAAATGTTACTTATTATTTTAATTCACAAGATGTGTTGTTATCAAAATAATAGTTTTTGACATTCCTTATTTTAGGTAATTTAAGCGAAAGATATTTTAATATATTTAGATTTGAAATTATGATTGTTGGTGCTATGAGTGTCATGAGTGCGAGTTGACAGAGTGCAAAAGTAGGTAGTAATACATTAATTTATTTATTAATTATGTACGCACATGTGACAACACTTGTTAGGTGATACCTACCTACATTTTGTAAAATAATTGCTAGTGTATAGTATTTTTTAGTTCAAAATGTTTAGGTCCTTATGTATAATCTAAAACACATTTTTTTCAGTGAAAATTAATTTACTGTGTGCCCCAAAAATCGTGTCGTTAATTTTGTATGTAAATGTATATGATGGTTGATAGGTAATTGTTTTGTTTGGTAATAGGTAACAAAACTATGAAATTGTTTTTATAGTTTGCAATGCAAGACTTGCTTGTCTGGGCTGTTTCCTATAAAAACAATGGTATAGAATTTAACTTGGTGTCATTAATGAATGTTGTAAAATTGACATATTGTGATTGATATGAACTTGGTCATCTGCAAAACTAGAGCAGTGTTCCTGTAGGTAAGTTTAATATAAATATATTATAACAAATAATAGTGACACTAACATAACTTATCGCTGAAGAGATTCATTTAATTAATCACAAGAATAACTCTTAAGAAAATTAATTGTAACAGTGTCAAAAGATTTAAAAAGTTTCATTGTGAACACATGAGCACAAACTTGATATCATTAATGTGAGATAGTTTTAAGTGAACAGTGTGTATTAATGACGCTCAAAACGTTTGTATATTTGTAATATTTTACGGAAAGATGAAGAGTAAAATGATTACTTACATTCAATTATTGCATTTTATTATGCGGCCTTTTATTTTGTGTATCACATTTTAAAACAATAAGAAAGAGTAAAATAATCAAATTTTCAAACATATTTATTTACGAAATTAAAAAAAAACAAAGTGGTTGTGATGATAAGGTACACACGCCGCACGTCAGGCTACCCTATTTAGACCTTGAACCCGCCTCTATTCCATACGTAATAAAAGCTGTTTTTGTAGTTCAAATGGGTAACCTGACATGCTGCAGACTGTACTAGATTATTACAAAATGAAAACATAACACAATTATTAGTAATTATTATACAAAAAGTCAGTCTTTAGTCACAGATTAGTACAACAACAGTGGGTTAAAATTTGTATGGCACAAATACAAATATTTTGGCATCATGTGAGGTGCTATTTTGTGCAAAAGCCACACTTGAGCTTGTGTTGTCTACCTTTTGCACTATTTGCTAGGTACATGGAATGTAAAAAGATTATTTTGGAATGCTTTGAAACAAGAACATGAACAGGAACTTGCTAGTATAGTACCTAAACAAATTCCTTTATTTACCTATAACTGCTATTTTTATAAAAAAATAAGTAGAATATAGAGTTTTATCTTATTCCAATCATATTTCCTTAAATGTAACCACACCACATATAAACACAATTCATTTTTAATTCCTACATACATTACCAGAATATTGAAATTCATATAAATTCGATAATAATAATTAGTTATGTTTTTACACATTATTGGCATGTTTCTCTATCAAATCAATAATTGTCAAGTGTACCTTTTCTTTAGCAATCTTTAGTGCGGACTTTTCAGATCCATTTAGCATTGTCATATTAGGGCCATATGAAATTAGGACTTTAGCAGCCCCTATATTTCCCATTTCACTAGCATCATGCAATGGTGTGTTGCCTGTAATATCAACAGCGTTTACATTGGCCCCATTGTCAAGGAGAACTCTAATCACACCAGTCTTATTATTCAAGGCAGCCAAGTGTAAAGGGGTTTGTCCTCTCTTATTGGAACAGTTCACATTGGCTTTGTTGAGGATAAGAATATTGCACAACTCATCTAGACCATAACGTGATGCGTAATGTAAAGCAGTGAATCCATTTGAGTCAGAAAAGTTCATATCAAAATCAGTACATGCCTCAGATTTCTTTTTACACATGTGGCATTCACATAGAGGGTGACATGAAGAATTTCTTGAATGATTATTGCTGTTAATGTAAGCAGCATAGTTTATGTTCATGTAAAAACAAGCAAGTTTAACATCACCATATGAAATAGCTCTCAGTATCCTGTCTATTAATTTCAAGTTTTCAACTGCTTTTGAAGGGTTACTTTCATTGCTCCTCAGACTCATTTTTTGGAGCCTAAAATTTATGTTATTATCATTCTTGCAGTTTATAGCCTTTACATCTGAACTAGTTATATGGATGTATTCATACAAATTAGGAGTAACTGATTTTAATACTTGTAAAATTTTCAAGTTATGTGCATAATCAAATGCTGTTTTATTGTTTCGGTTCTGTAAAGATGGCTCAGCTCCATTTTCTATAAGTAATCTTGCTATTCCTTCGTAACCCCATTTTGAAGCTAGATGCAAAGGTGTGTTCCCACTTTCATTGGCTGAATTGATCATAATCATTTTCCTGCTATGCTCTGCAAAATAGATAAGTGCTTTAACACAGTTCAGATGGCCATTATTTACAGCCAAATGAAGTGGTGTGTTCTTATCAATGTTTGTCTGATTTATATTTGCACCAGAATGTAATAATAGCAACAGTGCATTTTGGTGTCCTCTGGAAGCAGCATAATGTAATGCAGTACATTCATTAAGGTCTGTTGCATCTATGTCTGCCCTCATTTCAATAAGTACCTCCACAATTGCTGCTTTTCCATGTATGCATGCAACATGTAATGGTGTAAGACCATGACTGTCTCTCGAATTAACAGTGGGAGAAGTTTTTAAAAGATTTTTGGAAATCTTACTGCAGCATTTCTTACAGTTGCACAAAGGATGGCATAATTTCTGATACATTTCTGTGTCACTATCACTGTCATCATCATCATCACTTAACAAGTCACTATCCAATTTTATTTTAAGCATATTATTGTCATTTGCCTGAATACTTTCCAGGTGTCTTTGGTTTCTCACTAATATAGCTTGAATCTGTTCTGTATGATTCGCTTTGACTAATTCAAAAATGTATTCGAGTGTTTCATCTTTGCTGTTAGTATCAGAGGTCGAAATTGACTCAGTAAGACTATTTTTTCTTTGTCTATCATTTAGATTTTCTTCAGTGAGGTTGCTTTCATAGTAGTATGATTCTGGGTCAGGAGGACCTGCTAATGCACCAGATTGTATGTGCTCTATAACTGCTTCTAAAGTAGTAATGAGGAAGGCACTTTCATCACCATCACTCCTGCCAACTCCACTGAAGCGAAACTCTTTCATATAAGTAAGTTGACTGTACCAATTAGGTAAGCCAGATTTAATTACTAGGAACACAAAAACAGGGAGTAAGTCATCAGCAGTTAGGAGCACAACATTGTTACTGCTATCTTTCTTGTTTATAGCATTGAGAGCTTGCTTCAAACAAAGAACCTTTTCTAAGACTGTATTATAGGAATCAATTTTGGAGAGAATTTGTTTTGCATTGGGCACTGCATGGAACAGTTCTTTTTTTATGTCTAAATCTCTAAGTTGTATATCACTCATGTTTCTAATCTTTTTATTAAGATGGGAGTCTTCATAAGCACAGCAGGTGCAAATAGGTTTGAACAAGGAATCAAATAGGATTTGTTGCATGTAGCATTCTACAGCAATCTTGATATTTTCAAGGATCTGCTTACAGGCCTTTGATTTCTCTCTAAGCCTTCTATTTTGTAATGCATACTGGAGGCACTGGGTGTACAGCTCACTAACAGCGTCTTTAAGTGGTCCAATAGCAATAGGGAGAGATTGTTGCTTCTTTAGAAACAATTGAACACTGTGTTCAATTTGATCAAGAACTTGTCGACCGGCAGCCTGAGTCCAAAGTAGATCAATACAATCATTGATGGATGTGAGAAATTCTTTCGTTATCGTATTGTCACCAACGTTTCTAGTGGGTTCTAGTGGAGACTCAATACACCATACCTTGTACTTTAGGAAGTCCTCTGTGTAAAATGTTTCTTCAAAAAGTATGTGGCTCTGCAGTGGGAGTTCTTTGGTGACTTCTAACGTGATCACCTTGTTTGAAACGGTTACTTGCTTTTCGGTCAGAGTGCTATAGTTGGTCTCTGGTAGTTCATCGCTGGGCACAAGTATGTGGGCACAGAAATCTTCTACAGTAAAAACCCGTGTCGTCAAACTTCCTATACGCGGTACGCATATCACCCATGATTGCGATATGCAATGTTGAAATAAATTCGTATATTCATTCTTTAATTCCACAAAAAAAGGGTTTTCCGAGATGATTTCGTCGTATGCACCGTCCATGTCTGCAACGTTGAATAATATTTAGGGACGGAATGTAGCTAATGATGTAAATTATGCGACCGGTCGAATTAATTATGTCTTGTTTTGAAATAACACACTCACCCAATGCTGTTTAGTCCAAACAAAAAAAGTTATTTTTATTAGAATCTGGTTAACCTTCAGTTTTTGACACTTTCTTTCTTCCGCTACAGAAATGATTACTGTTGGCTGTCATTAATGTCACTCATGACATTTGATCAGCTGTTTTTATTTTAACGTTCGAGTGCGAGATTGTAGAGACTCACCCTATTATAGTATAATCTTTCAACCGTGTGACGAAAAATGCGAGTTTTCATTTTCACATCACACGCGCTCACAATCGACCGAGTGTTGGAAAGGACTTGTCCACTATTTGTATGGAGGTTGGTTTTTCATTCCAAGATATAACTCACTACCATAAAACTATATTTATTTATAAGCTACAAAAATATGAAACACGACACCATATAAATTATAATTTGAAACGCCTCTACTTTTGAGAAAAAAATTGTTTTGTAATTTTATGAAAGGTCTAAAAGCATAATAATATTTTATAAATTAAAAAATAAAATCTACATAAACTGGCTCGCTACGCAACTACTATCTATGTAACATAACTTTCACGAAGTTGTGCAAGCCCAAGATAAAAAATTTCAATTTTGTTGACGAATTACTTTTTTTTCTTGCGTTTTTATAGCGGTTTACGTCTAGTTAAACAGTAATGTGAAAGGGTGCTTCATAGTAAGTATGTGGCGAAGATAGGTAAGTTAAAGAGGTCCAAAACAGTAATGAATGAATTTATTAAGAAATGACCTACTTATATACAAAACTAGGGCATTTGCTAAAACGAGACAGGCTGTCTTGCTATTACACACAACATGAAAACAAATAATTAAAACTTACTTTACCTACATACGAATTAATTTAGAAAGAGTACGATCACATAATATATCTATCTCACTCGACATGTTGATACAAGAAATTGTCGGTAGACGAATATAAACACTTAACCGATTACCTACTAAAAGGCAAAAATGTAAACGGCCGTAGTAGATCGGAACACTCCTACAGTCCGACGCTGATGCTGGTTTGATCCAGACGTATGTGATGTCGCCGACGTGATCAACACTGGAGCATGGAGTCACACCGTCGTCATCATCAGCGTCGTCTTCTCCCTTGCCAACAGCACCCAGCCAGCAGCATCCAGCCAGCAGTCTCCAGCAAGCCAGCTCACCAGCCTTAAGGACACCACCGCAGACCGCACAGGTTCTACCTGGTTCCTGGGCAGCCTCATCCAGCTCATCATCCCGACTCACTGTGGACTTCGAGCTTTCCCGCACGCATCGTGGACATCACACATGCTCATCCCGACTCACTGTGGACATCACGCATGTACATCCCGACTCATCGTGTGGCCATCGCGCACCCATCCCGACTCACCGTGGACATCGCGCATCCCGACTCGCCGTGGACATTACGCATGCCCATCCCGACTCACCGCGGACATCGCGCATGCTCATCCCGGCACATCGTGGACACAACAAGCACTGGCACTTGCAAGCTCACTACGCACAGACTGCTGAGCTCTCGACCATCCTGGCTCAATCAACCTCCGGTTCTTCGGGGGGAGTGGTGTAGCGACATCTTACCACTGTCGCTCACATTAACAAGCAACTTCCAGACGCGACGCCCTGACTCGGCTCCTACAGGCTAGATGGCGCTGTTAGCCCGCTCCATACAAAACAAACCGCGATATGTAAGATTTAGCACGAGCTTGACTACATATAGCTAAACCAAGACGGTGACCATTGGACCTTGGTCCCCGACCTTAACAACCGGTCGATAGGAAGCGGTTCCCTTTGCCTTCCTAGCTCAATTGCGCCAAAGTTTTTAAAGCCTCCGATTGAGAGAAAAATTATAATTAATCTTACTTGTGGCGACATCACATACGTCTGCATCAAACCAGCATCAGCGTCGGACTGTAGGAGTGTTCCGATCTACTACGGCCCGACGCTGATGCTGGTTTGATGCAGACGTATGTGATGTCGCCACAAGTAAGATTAATTATAATTTTTCTCTCAATCGGAGGCTTTAAAAAAATTTAATATATACAGAAAACCTAGTTTTTGAAAACTCGCACTAAGCCCTCAGCTATCGGAAAACTGCTTAACTTATAAACTTGTACCGTGAGCTGCCATGAGCGAGAGTTCGTAAGGGACATACCTATTACCCGTTTAGTCCACGTTGCCCCCTACCTCCTGTCCCGCTCCGCCAGTACGGATTACCTACTGTAGAGCCTAGCGGGTTCTAATCCCGCAAGGGGCAAATGTTTGTGTGATGAGCACGAGCATTTGTACCTAAGTCATGGATGTTTATAAATGTATATAAGTATGTCTATCCGTTATAAATCTATTATGTGTTTGTGACATTAATATACTTATGTATAAAAATGTAGAAAGTGCATAGTATAAAAATATAATTTTACAATTTTTTTTATTGGAAGAGGATTTATATTAAGAAACAAAAACATAGACATGTACGTATGTACCTATTGCATCTGTCTGATAAGAGCTTGTCTGTATGAATGAGTATAATGTTAAGGTACGTAATCCGTAATCATGGTTCATCTGTATTCGTTTCATCGTATCATCAGTACTACGAGGCCTGTGTAACTCCCTGCGTAGGTAGCAAAAACGTACCGACGCGCAGCGACCACTGCAATGGGCTTATCAACTTGGGTGTCGCTAGCAAGCAACGACACGCGCGCTCGTTTTATTCACCGGCGGCGCGCGGCACTACGTTGCTGGCTAGATGAGCATGAATAAAGTGCTAGAAAGGTGCGCTAGATGGCGACAGTAGCTTCTTGTAGCAGTCAACCCTATCGCGTCGCATGATAGTACGCCACTGAATAGGTTTAGTGTATTGTGAATCATATTCCAGAGTTATAAGAATTGAATTTATTTATCTTGCAATGGATTTATGTAGGTGTCTAAAAAAAATTACTCTGAGGCAAACTAAATTACACCATATCGTTGACGGCATAGAGTAGACGTTTCTTTGAATTTCATTGCAAAGTCAAACTCCTGCGGAGTAGTAGTACTTATTCCGTGGTACTACTTATGTACAAAAGTATTACTTTGCAATGCTATTAAAAGGAACGTTTACTCAATGTGGTAGAGAATATGGTGTAATTTAACTCGCCTCCGAGTCGAGCACCTTTTTGTTTAGAAAGAAAGATAAGTGATTTATTTGGTTCACTGACAACAAAAAATGAACATGAAATGAAAACATTATATTATAAATAGACGCTAACAGAAAAACATAGCAAGTGAATTACATTCTTATAACTCTGGATAACGATTTATAACACACTAACCCTATTCAAGGACGTCAGAATATGCGGCGCAATAGGGTTCACAGTTAACAAGAAACTACTATCGTCATCTAGCACACCTCACGAGCACTTCAATCATGTTCGTTCAGCTAGCAAAGTAGCGCCGCGGCCGCCACCAGTGAACAAGACGCGCGCGTGAGTCACCGCTTGCTCGCGAGTCCCTTCTAGATTAGGTACACTGCCGCGGCAGTACGCCACGCGTAGGTACGTTTTTGAGATAGGTTTAATCAAATACAAAATCCTTGGAATAATCAAATTATCTAAAGTAACTAAGATGAAATAGATAATGGCAGTAAACCCTTCATGCGCGAGTCCGACTCGCACTTGGCCGGTTTTATTTCTACAGAAGTTGTGTAGTCGGTACTTTAAGGGCCTACTTGAAAACTAAGTTAACACATTTTCCATATAAAATATATTAAACAATTCATCAAGTAAGCTACTCAGAGGTGGTAAAATAGGCACTAAGTGTAGGTAAATAAGTAGGCAGGCAATAATCATAGTAAATAGGTAATATGTATTAATTTGCATTATAAAGTAAGGTATTATAATTTATAGCTCAAGTCATTGGTAGGAAAAACAATAAAAATATAGGCATTTATTTCACCCTCTCCCACCACGACCACCTCCAATGCCACCGCGACCCCCGATGCCCCTTCCACCGACACCTCTCCCACCAAATCCCCTCCCACCGAACCCTCTTCCACCGAACCCTCTTCCACCAAAGCCTCGTCCACCGAATCCTCTACCGACGCCAAAACCTCCTCCAATTACTATTGGCACAGGTATCGGGTATGGACGTCGATCTGAAATAATAATTTTAAGTATTAAATAAACAAATAAATATGAATTGTTTTATTTGCCTCGGTGCCGCATGGCGCCATAGGTCTAAAGTTCGATTTCCATAGGCTACTCTTAGATTGAACAAAATAAATGCCTTGTAGGAAATCAATAACGAGTGTCTCAATTTGTGGTTTTCTGGTGGAGGAAATTGACTAAATGGACCTAGGGAGCTAATTAGCCGTAGGTAGGTACATACATTGACGTTTCTTGTTTGTCCAGGTAAGTCGTTGGATTCAAGCTGAGTTTTTAGTTGTCTGATGATACTTAGTATATAACCCGTAATATGCTCGTCCCATTTACTTACTCGATCGGAACCTAGCCTATTCTATACCGCCTAACCTATTTTTACCTAAGTATCTACTTAGAAAGATTCCAAAACTACTTACACCATCCGTAGTAAGGAACACCGTATCCATAATAACCAATTTGCCTTTTAGGTCTTGACAAAGTGTGTGCATTCAGTGGCTCTTGATGGCCTAGCTCATTTTGTTGAGACACTGCTGTTTTGAATGAGGAACAGCTGCTGCTTATCACCAATAGAGATATGAACAACACTGCGACAATATTCTGGAAGACAAAGAAGGTGATATATCAAATTAGTTAATGATCATCTGGAGAAGGTCATCTCAAGTCCTAGGTCTTTTGCCATGCTTAGGTATATTAATGCATATTTAGGTACAACCAGAGAACATACAACTATAGCATATTATGGCAAGGGATATATACTTACTTTCTTAGGTTTACCTTACTATAGTAACTACGACATGGCAATCAGAATACTAAGCCATTAACTAAACTAAATATTGTATACTGTTTATTAGAGGAGGCTGGTTGCTGTTGCTTCCCCGTCTTAGTTGGCAAGTAAGAGCCAACGCACGGCTTTATTAGATCAATCACATTGGGGTGGTGAAGTATCTACTTCCTAGTGGTCCACCTCAAGCAACGACATACCTAACAAACTTCAGTTTGTGATGGCAACTGACCGATACTAACAGCGGTTAGGTGCCGCCTGGTAGCTACCACCCCGAAGCCCGGCGTTACCAAGAAGCTTGCTGTGTTTCGTCGGTGAGTGCTAGAATCTTTTGGGTGAGCTCGCTCCACCGTCGACTCTGTCTACGCTACGTCTGGTTAAGTCTTGAGACAAAGAGCAAACCAATTCTCAAAATAAGGATCATTAGATTACTACAACACAATGTCAAGTATGAGGATAGCGGTGTATTTAACCCTACCATGACATTTAAAAAATCCCAACCGGCATTTTAATAAAGGGCGGCTGGCACATTTCGTACTTTTCCTAAAACAATGTAAAATATAGATCTACTTACATTGGTTTCCATTTTAGTTCCAATGACGCTTGCGACTGAAGCATATAATCATGTTTTGATGGTTTTATACTAGCACATGTCGGGAGTCCGCACTAGAATGCTAATTGTATGTTGAATCTTCAGGTTTACTGACTCATAAACTTATTTTCCATTTTATGTATCTTATTACTTAAGTTTAAGATCTACGTTTACCATAGGTGTTGTTAGTACAATACATAGGTATGACTTTCATGAGGTTTGTTTACCAAATAAGTATATTATTACCTTTAACTAAGTTGTTACTATACTTTTTAAGACTTACTTGTATGGACTGAGGGAATTCCCATCACATAATGAGACTGCAAGTAATAAAAACCGGCCAAGTGCGAGTCGGACTCGCGCGCGAAGGGTTCCGTAACATTAACTTAAAGCATTAGACAGTATAGGCAAAAAAAGTATATATTTTTATTTTATTTATAATTTCAAAAGTATTCATCACAGGATACCCGAAACAATTTTAAATAAGAGTTCCGCGCCTGTTTCTTTACGTGGGTGATTTGAAGTTTATAGGTCCAAGACTTTAGAAATTACAGGGGGGGGGGGGGGGGGGGGGACACCGTGTAAACGACTTTGGCGGGCTATATCTCGCAAATGGTAAAGCTGATAAAAAAGTGTTGTATGGAAACCCTACTTTATTTTCAGTGCTTTTCAACGATACCCCACACAAGGGGGTGCACTTCAAAAAATATTTCACCCCCCCCCCGCCCCTTTACATGTATGGGGAGGTACCCTTAAAAAGGGGTAATTTTATTTTTTTGTATTTTTAAATATGAGATCTATATGTGAAGTATCCTCGAACTAAGTTACATGCAAATCAGCCCATAAACGTAGAAGATATTCTTGTGACAGACTAGGACGGACGGACTGAATGATCTTATAAGGGTTCCTTGTCGGACTACGGAACCCTAAAAATCAGCCTGCCGCGAAATCGTAAGTATTATTTTTTTTTACAACATTTTATTACAATAACAAAATTTTCATGTTTGTAAGTATTTACTAAGAGCGACAGAAACGGTCAGGGCGACTGAAATCCAGCCTGAAACACATAGATATCGGATTTTTTTCTAATAATCACCTGACAAATTATCATCTGATGCATCTTAATGAAATATCATCATTCATCACCATCGGTATACAGGGTTACATTGCAAGGTGGTGCTAAATTTTTAGGAGCGACTCAGAATCAGTAACTTAATCCATATATGTAAATCTATCTTTTTTTCACATTTAATTATTTATATCCGCTGTTAAATATTCGTACACGTGGATATTACATTTATTCGTAGAAAAATACGCACGCACGATATCTGCATAACAATCAACTGAAAAGTGCAATACCTAGTACATAGTCTCAATGACGCGCAAAAGTTGCGTTAACTCTTTATCCATACTAATATTATAAATGCGAAAGTGTGTCTGTCTGTCTGTTACCTCTTGACGCTTAAACCACTGAACCGATAGAGATGAAATTAGGTGTGGAGACAGTTCGAGACCCTGGAAAGGACATAGGCTACATTTAGATGGGAAAAAAAATACAATTATTTTGCTTTAATATATTGCATTTTGTCGCGATATAAAAATATTAAGGGGGTGAAATGGGGGATGAATGTTTATATGGAAAATCCAACTCTTGCGGGCGAAGTCGCGGGGAACCACTAACTTTAATTTGAAAAATGCGATGATTAAAAATAGATTGCAAAAAAGTCGTATCGTTATATTGTTCCCTAGATAAAAAAATTGGCACCTGCCTTAAAAAATGACCGTATTTGTTTTATTTTATTACTAAATATTTTAAGCAATGACGCTTAGTTGAGAGCTCAGAAAAGTTACTGAATGGCTCGCGGTATTTGAGCTCTTGAAAAGTCATGAAGTGTTGTGAAGTTGAACCAATGTGCACCTAGAACTGATTTTGAATACTACTTTTTGTGTAAAATTCAGATAAATAAAAGTGTAAAACAAGAAACTTTTTCCGTTCAAACTCCTAGATGGCGGCAACTTTGATGCTATTAAGTGTCGTACCCGGGCTAACAACGTTACATTTTCGAAACCCGGGGGTTGAGACGAGTCAAATGGAATTATGTGCGATATGGGGAGGGGGTGACTGACCGGCAAAAGCGATTAACTCTATAATGTAGTTTTCTAGCCCAAGTGGAAAACCGTGAGATCGTGCCTTTAATAGTATCGGTTAAATAACCTTGCTTCCGTTATTGGAAATTAAATTACATACCTCTTTCCAATCCTTGCAAATTCAGGTATACGGTAGGTAATTATAGTTATGGTCGGCAGACAAACAAACTTACCAAATCAGGCTGAGAATGAAATCAAAATACTGGCCTGCATTTACCATTAAGTATAATAAAAGTAAAAGTACGTAGATACATAGAAATACTTCAGACACCTACGAAAGTTTCCCAAAATCTAAGCAATCACAATAAACAGCGTTTTGCAAACTGTTATTGTTTATGTTAATTATTTTCCGGCGCAAACCGCAGCTTCGTGGGGCGACGCGCATTTTCATACAATCACCATAATACAATGCCGCCTAAGTATTCCGCTGTGCTTCAAAAAACCGCGATCTTGAATATTTCCAGTGCACACTTACCAAGGCCCTCTTGGGAGCATAAAAGAGTGAGTGAGGTCCTTTTTACTACAAGTCAGGAGGGCTTTGAAAGTCCATTTCTGTTTTTACAACACTCCGACCCGGTTTTTCAATGAAAGATGGTAAGTGAATGAAATTCAACGATAAATACTGAAAACTTTACCCTGTTAAATAGGCCACGAATTCTTTAAGCTGGTATTTAAAAGCTTAATGTATAGTTAGTAGCTTCATAAAAAGGATGGTGATGGAGATTATTGGAGAGCAGTTTGCGTTTGGTGTCCATTTATTGGATTTTAGAGCTAGATGCAGACTTTTAGCCGTTTTGATATAAGTAATGCTCTTTCTTCTTTCGGAAATTAAACCACAGTCGCTGTTGCATCATGGTTTTACACTAATAATTATAAAATAAAGATTATTCTCTGATGTCCATTTTACCCATACGATAAAGACGCAATTGATACACGTTATCTACAAATCGTTTCGATATGTACAAAACGGTTTACAGGTTATCTGGACAAGATCTCTCCCAGCTATAAAAATTGTATGTCTGGATGTGTTTTTATGTTGCAAAAAAGGGTAATAATATAGATCCAAAAATCCTCTAAGCTCTATTTTTTACCGCTCGTTCCGCATTTGAGTCTTTCAGTGCAGTGCAAATAACTGATTTTTTTTAATTCCCAGTTTTCGAGAGCAGAGCGAAAACATTTTTGTATGAGTTACTGTATTTCTACCTAACCTAGTTGAAACTTGAATGTGCTTTAGCACGTCTCACTTCAGCACGCTAAAGGGAAGCGGAGTGAAATATGAAAATATAAAAAAGCGAAGTAGCCGGGCGTGGGAGAGCGTGATAAGCAAAGCTCGGCGAGAACAGACAACTTTTATGCACGAATGTGTATAGACTACGTACTCAAGAAAATGCTATAACATAACACATGAGTAGATAAACGGAGCAGAGACAAAGCTTCATACAAACAGCAAGCATATTGGTTGCACTTCTACAAGCATCGAGCACGTAACCTATAGAGGTGGCGGGATTTTTCTCCGAAACTTATCAGTGCTTGGCACTGATACGAAAAGTGTCAAGTTAAGCATATATTTTTAAAAAACGTGCGAGTTGGGCACGAGAGCACGAAGAGTTCCGTACCATTAACTTACAACATTAGACAGTATAGGCAAATAAAACTTTTTAAGTTTATACTGTTCTTTTGGAAAAAAGTAGGTATATATTTTTATTTTATTTATACTTTCAAAAGGATTCATCACAGGATACCCGAAACAATTTTAAATAGAGTTTCCGCGCCTGTTTCTTTACGTAAGTGATTTGAAGTTTATAGTTCTAAGACTTTAGAAATTACGGGGGGGGGGGGGGGGGGAGCTACACTGTGTAAACGACTTTGGCGTAATCTCGCAAATGGTAAAGCTGATAACAAAGTGTTGTATGAAAACCCTACCTTATTTTCATAGTCCTTTTTAACGATACCCCACACAAGGGGGTGCACTTAAAAAAATAATGAATCCCCCCCCTTTACAAGTATGGGGAGATACCCTTAAAAAGGGATAATTTTAATTATTTGTGTTTTTTTAAAAATTTGAACTATATGTGAAGTATCTTCGAACCAAGTTACATGTAAATTAGTCCATAAACGTAGAAGATATTCTGCTGTGACAGACTAGGACGGACGGACTGAATGATCTTATAAGGGTTCCTTGTCGGACTACGGAACCCTAAAAATCAATATTATGAAATATGAGATATTTCGGTTGTGATCGTATATAACAATCTTTTGAATATCACCTTTACTTTAAAATATGTAAAGAAATAAGTGAATTTCTTTAACAAAATGCGTTGAAGAAAAACAGAGGCATTAATTTCCAATGGGATTTTGACGTTTTTTTTTTAAACAAAATTAATGACATTTCGCCACTATAGGTTATGTGCTCGCTGTCTACAAGCATGCGCGACATGTGGGCGTGACCACTGGCCGCATGTCACGTTAGCGGCAAGACTGGAAAAAAATCGGGTTATGGCAGGCCTGTGTATCTTCCCGCGTAGGTAGCAAAAACGTACCTACGGGCGGCGACCCCTAGGTAAGGGACTAAACAAGTTGGGTGTCGCTAGCCGGCAGCGACACGCTCCCGCGTTTTATTCACCGGCGGTGCGCGACACTAGGTTGCTGGTTGGACGAGCGTGAATAAAGTCCTAGAAAGATGCGCTAGATGGCGTAAGTAGCTTCTTGTGGCAGTCAACCCGACAGGGTTGACTGCCGTTGCGTGATAGTATGTCACTGAATAGGTTTAGTGTATTATGAATCATATTCCAGAGTTATAAGAATGAAATTATCTTGCAATGTATTTCTGTAGGTGTCTAAACGAAAATGTTCTTGAGTCAGAGGCGAACTAAATTACACCATATCGTTAACAACATTGAGTAGATATTTCTTTGAATTTCATTGCAAAGTCATACTTCTGTACGGAGTACTAGTACTTATTCTGTGTTTATGGCAACATGCATAGTGGTAAAATTTCAGGGATTGCGCGACAAACAGTGCGTTATTTTTATAAGTCGCAATTGCAAGTTTAAGTATTGTAAATATAGAAGTCTGTCTCTTTCCATTTGTATAGCACAGAAAAAATAGGATGAACTTAAAATTAACCTTACACAGGGTACTTTGGAATCGAGCCCAATATTTGAAAATCTATAGGTAGGTAAGTTTAATTAAGAAACCAAATATGCGCACACGAGTAGGATTGTACCAACGCTCAAATTCCCCTGGTGGCCATTATTGGTTTCTTATTTAAACTTATAAACATAAAATACTACACTGTGAGTGTGAAAAAATACAAAAACTATTGGAAACAAGTTTTTAACGAAAGTCCATCGGTTCGTATTTAAATTTTGGTGCAAGGCTATACCTCGTAATCCCAATTGTTTACTATGTATGTAGTTAAAATAATAAAGTCGTATGAACAGCAACAGCAAACAGCGCATTGTGCGTTACGATGTAGCAGCTACCTACAGTATTCCCATTGCAGCTAACTAAGTTCTGTGCTACTACTTCAACGTAGCTACGTTCTTTTGCTACGAACCGTTAAGACTGTTACGTCTCGTAGCTCATCGACTACAAAACTCAGATAATTCTTGTTTCAGATGTGTTGGCCATTCTTTTTTCACCATGATGATAAGTCAGAATTTAAATTAACCGCTTCATATTCCGGCGCTCTGAAATATTTACACAACCGCACCCTGGTGTCCAAATGCCTTAACTCAGTATATTTATCGCTTATCAAAAATGCAATCTTGACTCTCGTGTATTTACGAGCGAGATGAACATTCACTGGGTGACCGCAAGAACCACTTATTATTAAAAACTTCAATCATTTCAGCGTGTTTAATAATGTAAAACGTTTTATCTGCAAAGGAAAGGTCGTCATGAAAACCAGTCGACAAAAAAGGCAACGTGAATCTGAGATTTGGAGGTAAGTCCTTACCTAAAGTTCATAATTCTGTAATTACATAGTTATGCTGAGTTTCTATTACTATTACCTAACTATGTTAAATCTAAAATAGATAAATTATCATCATATCAGCCTATTGCAGTCCACTGCTGGACATAGGCCTCTCCAAGACGGCGCCAACTTTCACGGTCCTCCGCTTCTCGCATCCAGCCACCACCGGCCACCTTCCTCAGGTCATCAGTCCACCTAGCAGGGGGGCGTCCAACACTACGTTTCCCGAGACGTGGTCTCCATTCGAGAACCTTCCTACTCCAACGCCCGTCGGTTCTGCGACAGACATGACCAGCCCACTGCCACTTCAGCTTATTGCACCTCTGAACGATATCTATGACTTTCGTCTTTTGGCGGATGATCTCGTTCCGGATTCTATCCCTTAGCGAGATCCCCAGCATAGACCGTTCCATAGCTCGCTGAGCGACATGCAGTCGGTGGGCCAGCTTGACTGTCAAGTTCCACGTCTCGGCCCCGTAGGTCATGACAGGTAGGACGCACTGGTTATATACCCTGCTCTTCAGGCATTGCGGTAGAGGCGACGAGAAGATGTGACGCAGCTTCCCAAATGCTGCCCAACCTAGTTGCACCCTTCTGGCGATTTCGCGGTCGAAGTTGTCTTTACCCAGTTGCAACACTTGCCCGAGGTAAACGTATTCCTGGACAACTTCGAGCATCTCGCCGCTGACTGCTATCGGTTCCGGGACAATATGTTCGTTGAACATGACCTTAGTCTTGTCCAAGTTCATCCGGAGACCAACGCATCGCGAGGCAGAGTCTAGGCTGTGCAGCATTTTTTGCAGATCCCGCGGCGATTCTGCCATTAGAACTATGTCGTCGGCAAAGCGGAGGTGCGTGAGATATTCGCCGTTGACATTGATGCCCAATCCCTCCCAGTCAAGAGTCTTGAAGACATCCTCCAGTGCACTTGAGAACAGTTTCGGGGAAATAACGTCCCCCTGTATCACACCTCTGAGCAGCTGGATGGGTCTTGTCTTGTGACCTTGAACTTGGACGGACATCGTTGCCATATCATACAGGCCTCTCAGCACCTCCACATATCGCCAGTCGACTTGGCATCGCTGCAAGGATTCCAAAACAGCCCAGGTTTTGACGGAGTCGAAGGCTTTTTCGTAGTCCACAAAAGCTAGACACAATGGCTGGTTATACTCTTCGGACTTCAGTATAACCTGCCTGACTGTGTGGATGTGGTCTACGGTACTGTAGCCTTTACGAAACCCGGCCTGTTCCGGTGGCTGGAAGGCGTCCAATCATGCGACGAGGCGATTTGCGAGAACTCTCGAGAACAGCTTGTAGACGTGGCTCAGGAGCGCGATTGGCCTGTAGTTTTTCAAGAGCGACTTGTCGCCTTTCTTGAAAAACAGCGCTACAACGCTCCCACTCCACGCCTCCGGGGTAGTCCCATTTGCAATGACGGCATTAAATATCCTCACGAGCTCCTTGATGACTGGAGGTCCTCCTGCCTTCAGGAGCTCGGATGTAATGCCGTCTTCACCAGGAGCCTTCCCATTGCTAAGCTGTTTGAGAGCCCCTGCAACTTCGTCTTCGTCCACATTTGGGAGGTCTTCAGTGTAGTGGCGTCTCAGCGTGGCTCTTGGGTCAGTCGCACCGGGAGGAGGCTTCGAGACATGCGAGGTATATAGTCGGCCGTAGAAGCCTTCAACTTCGGCGAGAATCTCTGGAATTGAAGTGACTACGTCGCCGTTCGAGGTTTTGAGTTTCGTCAGATGGCTCTTGCCCAGTCTTTTAGTAAAGACTTTTGACCCCCGATTTTGCTCAATCGCTTCTCGTATGAGCTGCGTATTGTAGTCTAGTCGCGTCTCACCGACTGTCGGATCTCTTTGCTGAGACGCTGGGTATCTGACGAAGCTCCCTCCGGCATTTCACGTCGAATTTTCATCAATTC
The DNA here is from genome assembly GCA_949316185.1 of Pyrausta nigrata. Taxonomy (NCBI): domain Eukaryota; kingdom Metazoa; phylum Arthropoda; class Insecta; order Lepidoptera; family Crambidae; genus Pyrausta; species Pyrausta nigrata. Next base: position 7,100,082 of record OX438943.1, read on the forward strand.
CAGAGTTTTCCCCGATAATTTAGACTTCTGGCTACCTCGCTTCCTCCTAAAGTGCCTATTTCCCACTTCGTGGATCACCCTAGTCACGCTTTCGAGGTCCCGGTCAACGCTCTCCGTGGTTGCTAGTTCTGCGAAGCGATTGTGAAGTTCCAGCTGGAACTTTTCGGTGCCAATTTCGGTTTGGAGCACAGTCGGACGAAGAACGGATTTGACCATCCGACTTCTCTTGACCTTAAAATTGATATTTAGGATGCCTCTTACAAGTCGGTGATCGCTACCGGTGTCAAACCTGCTGATCACAGAGACATCCCTAAATATACGTCTTTTGTCCGTCAAGATGAAGTCTATCTCGTTCTTCGTCTTACCATCCGGGCTCCGCCAGGTCCACTTCCTATGGGGCTTCTTTTGAAAGAACGTGTTCATGCAGAATAGCCCCTGCATGTCAAGGAAGTTGACCAGCATTTGGCCCCTAAGGTTTCTGTGTCCGATTCCGTGTGGCCCGATTCGCGTTTCGTCGCATTCTCGCACTCCCACTTTGGCTTTAAAGTCCCCCATGACAACGGTGAAGTGGGTTTTGGTGGTGGTGTGTAGGGCCCTCGAGATATCCTCGTACATGGCCTCAACCTCATTATCCGGGTGTGACGATGTCGGCGCATATACCTGTATGACCTTGAGAGTGTATCTCTCGGTCAGTTTTAGTACGAGGTACGCTACCCGGGTCGACACACTGGATACCTCCAACACGTTGTCACGAAGAAGTTTGTTGACCAGAAAGCCTACGCCACCCTGTAACAGTTGGTCGCCTTCCCAAAAGTAGAGCATGTGGCCAGATTCTAGGGTCATCGTGTCCTCCCCCTTTCTACGGACTTCAGACAACCCCAGAACATGCCACTTAATGTTTTTAAGTTCTACCTCGAGTTGGACAAGGCTTTCGTCCTGCCGTAGACTGCGTCCATTAAACGCCGCCAGGGTCAGATTGTGGCAGCCTTCTGTAGCCCGGGGATTCTTCGCACCCCCTGCCCTACCGTTACCGGAGCCGCTGCCGTGGCCCGGAATAGTAGGGCGGCCGGGAACTGGGGGCCGTTTTCTTTTTGGCTCCATTCTCAAAGGTAATGCCCATACTCACCACGCTGGGCAGGCGGGTTGGTGAGCGCAGGACCGAGCCTCGTACCGGCGACGCTGCTGCCCGCCGCCGGCCAGAGGAATTTGGCTCAGCCTTTAGATGGTTATACCGCCATCGGTTCGGTCGCCAGAGCCTCGTCTGTTAGTCGGCAGGGCGCACCACGTGCAGGTGAGGTTGACAATTGGGCTTCGTAAGATGGTATTCGGAGCCCCTTACACCCCTGATAAGTTATAAACATGTTTATTTAGCAAGAACACAGTATACAGAGAAAAATACTTATGCTACGATTCCGGCATCAAGCTTAACAATCTGTCGATTAAGCTGCCAGGAATTTACTTTGAACTGTTAAAAGCGGTATTTAAGCTGTATATACGTTCTTGTTAACTAACATGTTCTCTATTTCGCCACTAAACAGGCACCGATTTTATCTAAGGCGAATATTGCTCACGCGTTCCTAAAGCCTGAAGCGGCTTCAACAAAGGTCGCGCAAGTTAAAAGCTTCAGTGTGTACACCTGTTTGTTTATATTAGGTGAACGCACACCACAGCCGAGCCGAAGCGGACGATTGGGTAGCACTTGATGTCTTTAGGATAAAACCGGGATTGACGCTCCAGTGGTATAGATGCCCCGATTGTAATTACTTTAGTTTCGAAAATACATAGCGTGTAATTTTATTTATCTATCGAGAGACTTTCCAACTACCACCAAATGATCACTCTTAAACTTTCGCGTTTCATTATAAGAACACATTAAAACGGGGATTAACGCGACGAATAGATCATGGTAAGTTTTGACGTCGAGTCACTCTTTACCAACGTTCCAATTAAGGAGTGTTTGGACATAGTAAAGGACAGGTTGAGTGACAATGAAATGCCTTTTAACTATATTGATCTGCTGACGAACTGTCTTGATGGCAACTACTTTCTTTTCCAAGGTCAATATTACCTCCAGATTGATGGCGTCGCAATGGGAAGTCCCGTAGCCCCTGTACTGGCTAATCTCTGGATGAAACATTTTGAAGAGAAGGCGCTACGCCTGGGCCCGAAAACTATTAGGCTTTGGAAAAGATATGTGGATGACGTTTTCAGTATTGTAAAAGGCGGCACACAAGAGGTAGATCAAAATGTAGAACATCTTAATTCCATTCATCCAAAGATGAAATTTACGTGTGAATTAGAGAAGGACAAATCGTTGCCATTTTTGGATGTTAGTGTAACGTTGCGATCTGATGGATCACTATCGCACTGCGTCTATAGAAAACCAACGCACACTGACAGATACCTACACGCGACCTCACACCACCACCCTAGACATTTACAATCCGTTATGACGTCACTTAGAAACAGAGCATTTGACCTCTGTGACCCTGAGCATGTAAAGCAAGAGCTGGATCATGTTTAGGAGGTACTACGAAATAATGGATACAAAATGACAACAAAACATTTGCAAAGACCGATTAAGAAAGGTAAAAGTCCAGGCGTAAACAGACATCCCGCATTTTTACCTTATGTGAAAGGAGTAACGGACAAGGTCGGTTCCCTATTAAGAAAGTACTCCATACCCACTGTTTTTACTCCGGGAACAAAGGTAAACAGTATATTGCGCACACCAAAGTCTTGCCGTTACAAACTCCGGGTGTGTATAAAATCGGTTGCAGCTGTGGTAGTTCATACATAGGCCAAACAAAGCCAACGGTTGCTGAAAGGGTCAAAGAACATATCGCCGTTGTGAAAAACCGACAAATAACAAAATCAGCGATTGCAAAACATTTACTTGAGGCGGGCACTAATCATTGGATTGAATTTCATAAAACGCAAGTCCTCTCCACAGATCGCCACTATTATTCAAGAGTTGTGCGTGAAGCTATTGAAATTAAAAAACATGTTAATTTCAATAGGGAAGAGGGTTACAAACTATCTGCGACACGGGACACGGTTAGCGTAGTGTGCAGCGGCGGTTCGAATTTTGTTAATAATGTGAGAGTAGAAGAATATGAATCCACCCCACATACGGAGTGAAGACATCGCAGTTCTCCAGCCAGTCTGCCTGTGACCACGATCGGTGCAACCCGGTCGAAACGTCAGGCAAAATTAAAGGTAAATAATGTTTTACCTACTATTCGTCGCGTTAATCCCCGTTTTAATGTGTTCTTACCACCAAATGGATCGTGTATCATGTCTCTGTGCGATTGCATGGAACGGCAAGGTGCGATCAAAGTTTTTTCGGGATAGATCGCCTATTTCTCAGCAGGTCGTCTATCCTTAATGTTATTTATATGGACTTAGCAAATATGCCCTATATGTGATAAATGTCTCAAAATTTAGAGGTCTGTACTATTTTTTCCTTTCACAAATTCATAGATAAAATACTAAAGTACTTGCCAGTTTTACAAATATAAGAATAAAATTACTGTAGAAAGAGATATAACATATTTTCAAAAAGTGTTATGTGTTCAAAAAGTCATCTATTCCGGTTTTACCCTATATGAAAACGTGAAGGCATCGAAGACACCAAGCAGCAAGCCGCGCCTACCGTGCCGAATTTAAGGCTCCATTATCACCACAGGAAGTTATTATCCCTGTCGTCGCTGCGCAGATTGCGCACATGAAAATGTTTTTTGGAAATTCTATAAATGAAAATTTAAACAAAACAAAACTTATATGCTTAGCATAGTTTAAATGCATAGTTTTCGTCTTTGTGCAGGAAACAGAAGACAAAAAAGGCAAAGTTAGACCAAATTTCTGGAGGATTTTCTATCGAACCATATTCCTTTAATGGTGTTTTAAGATCCTTATTTATCTAACGATGTCCTGAAGTTCTGGTGATATAAGTAAGTTTGAAACTTTCATGGTCGAATTAACTTTTTCAACTCGCTCCTTCTTGACTAAGCTTTTCATACATTTACTGAGGCAATGAGCATAATAGTATGTCACCATAAGAAGAGCTACGATTCTTCCCTTAACTCGATTGCTTTCAAAGTTATAGTAGTTTTGTAGTGACAACCTTCGTCGCTGAGTGGCTCGCACACCGGTTTTAAGGTGTCGCCATCTCTGAGGTCCCGGGTCGGGTCATTATAGAGATTAATATCTTCTACTTACGATTATTTTGTCTCGGGTCTGGGTGTGATACCACTGTTGTTTAAGATTTCAAGCTACTTAGTTACTTTGGAATCAAATCTGAGCAATGTATGTGATGCTGTCTAGTATTTTTATAGCTTTCAGGAAAGCAATCATAATAATTGTTTTGAATCGCAATCGAAATCGCTTCCAAATTAGACGGTAGGCTGGTGAGCGTTTACCTCACCCCGCAGAATAATGATTACGTTCATTTACTATTCTGGGGGAGCAGAGGCACTCAGCGACCTTGTGTATGGGATTTTTTGTTACTAGCGAGGGAGATAATCGCAATATTGCTAAGACACAGTTTAAATTATTTTTGTAACTTAAGCAATCCGGGCGAATGCTCTTACTAATTGCTCGTGGGTTCGAGTCCCACCGGATGACACGGTCGATCAATTTTAATGCCAGTTTATAAAATACTGTAGGTAGAGCAGGTAATTAAGTTTTTACTCATCAGTAACATCTTGATTACCTGCTCTACATGATTTCTTGTATGACGAAGTTTTTTTTTGTTTGTCAAGTTCGGTTTTGATTATGTGTGTTATTTTTAGGGCTTCGGCGCCATAATTGATTGAATTCATGTTACTACTAAATCAGACCAATTATGTTGACAATATGGAGTTTTAGGAAAAATATTGATTAATTCTTTATAAATCAATTAGGTACTCTTTTTGTTTTGTTACCTTATAAACTACTCTTTTTGTTTTGTTATTTTACATGAATTGCTAACGTCAAAAGTAGCGACGTTTTGTGCAAGTTTTATGTGTTCTTCAAAGATATAAATCCCTTTGTGTTACTGTAAATGTCTGAAATCTATTTACAAACACTTAAGACATTAAACCTAAACAGAGATAACAACACAAAGTGGCGCAAAGGCTTTTACATGGAATTTAATCCATTCCATTACAAAGTTTAATACTAAAAGGAAATTAAATTTGCTATGTGACCCTCCACGGAAGACCCTTTGCAAACTTTTCATACCATTTGTAGACAAATCTTGTAAGATACGTGAAATACATTAAATACACGCGGTTAGGTACGATTAATTTTTTGGGGTTCCGTAGCCTGACAAGAAACCCTTATAGTTTTGTCATGTCTGTCTGAGGTGTTGCTAAGAGACCGTTAGTACCAACTAGAAATAATAAAAGTGCATTTCATAAACTTTATTAGTTTTGCAGTAATATTCGTGGAACTTGGGTGTTGGATACTTTTGTACCAAACACAAAATCCTTAAAATAAATTATCTGTAACATTTCATAACTAAGATGAAGTAGATAACTTATGGTACGAAACCATTCGTGCTCGCCTCTGGCTCGTACTTGGCCGGTTTTTTTCAATTAATAGGCAGACATTTGGCCGCAATCTCACCTGATGGTAAGCGACAATGCGGCCTAAAATCAGTCATGTCTGACTAGAAACAGCCTATTCACTCTTTTCTTGAAGGTATCTTAAATGTTTGAGGAACCCTTCAGCCGGCAATCCACTCTTTGTGCCCTGTAGAAGTCCATTTTCAAAAAGATTTCAACAAACGTCAAAAAAGGCCGAAAATTGGGTTACCTTAGCATTGTTTACACGAACTTTTTAAGCAAAAAAACTAAAGCGCTTGGAATCCTGTACACGCAGGATTTCTGAGGTTCTGTACCGTTTATTTCTTCGATATCCCAACTTAACACTAACCGATGCTCTTACGGTGAAGAAAGATCGTGAGGAAACCTGCACATTGCGACTGAATGTGTAACAATGATCCGAACTGTGTCAGGTTCCCCTGGCAACAGGGTCACGGAGGTCAGATGGCAGTCGCTCCACTGTAATTACCTGATCTGCCACAACCTGGATCATGGTCAGCGGACCCTGGGCCCTCGCGAGCGAGAGCACAACCGGGATAACGCTAGGAGGATGATGATGATCCCAACAACAACTTTCACGACACAGCGAAAATGTTGATAAATTAATAAATAGTCAATAGTTAGAGGAAGAAGTCTAGATTTGATTTAATTTTGTCCACTTTAAGTGTAGCATCTGTTCAACGCTGTATGACAGTTTAAAACATCAAGGCTGCAGCGCTTGGCGGACTTGGCAATGTTCCCGGCCAGTTGTACATTGCCCTAATATTTGCTAATACGCGCCTTGTACGGCTATGTGGGCTGCGCCTATATAATACTAACAGTTCCTTGCGCCTTTGTCTGTTTTAAATGTATCTTATATAAACTAATTAGCAGTTTTTGAAATGGAAGATTTGTTTTGGGATTTATAATTAAGAAGAACAGAAGTACTCCTAGTACTTCTGTTCTGCTATTAGGTGTAAACATGAAGTTTAACTTTGTAAAAGTTTACCCACACCGCCTGTTGTTATTACGATAGTCTAACCAGATTTCTGAGTAAACACTCTCGGTGTAATTACAAAAAAAATAGACCAGGTTTAAATAGGTCTAAATATAAGCCGACAACAAAGGAATGAATGATACATTCGTAATATGACCTTAATAGATAAACGCTTTTCTAATTGGCTAGCTAATAGCTTAGTCCTGCCTTAAACCCGGTACTAAGGTTTTGTAATAACGGGGTCTTGTTTATCCCAAAATTCACTACCTATAGCAAGAGAACACATAATACCTAATTAAGCTCTCGCTCGTTTACGTAAGTACTCAGTAGTTAACATCCCACGCAATTTTCCCTTTCCCAGCGCAAGCTAGTTAAATATAACGCATACAATCCGTGAAAATGTGGCTCCGGTTACCTCACAATGGGCCGTTTTTCCCAAGTGACACTTCGTACTGTGAAAAGCGCCATTAGAGGTCGAGCGCCTGTGGCCGCAGTGGCTAGGCTCCGCAAAATGCACACAACTAGTGTTGGCGCTCGATAGTTGAGGCAAAAACAATGTATCGATGTATCTGTCAATAGCTCCATTAGCATAAATACTATCAACATACAGCAATACCATCGATGCTATCGATAGTATCGAAGTTCAATACGAAAATCACTGTCGATAAGTTCGATACTATTGATCGTTAGTTTAAATACTATCAACATACAGCAATACCATCGGTGCTATCGATAGTATCGAAGTTCAATAATAAAATCACGGTCGATATGTTCGGTCCTATCGATAGTATTGGCTCTGACTATTGCTACAACTATCGATACTATCGATAGTTTGGTCCTATCGATAGTGGTCATTTATTCAATAGTATTGGTTGTGTACTTACCTGATTCACAATACTATTGAATAAAAGGTCACTATCAACAGGGCAAAATTGTCGACAGTATCGATAATATAGATTATAGATAGTTGTCGCAATAGTCAGAGCCAATTTTAATATTGAGCTGCAATACTATCGATAGTATCGATGCAATTCTATCGATAGTATTGCTATGTTTCGATAGTAGGTACTGACCCTAATGGAGCTATCGATACTATCGATATCGATATTGTAGATGATTTTCGAGGTGGCAACCCCACACACAACTCTACATTGGCAATTTATGTTGCTGCCCAAGTAGTTTTGAATATGTTATTTAGTTCAACATTTAGGCATAACTTTCCAAACTGCTCATTTCGGCTGCAGTGCCTCGTTTTGTAGCCAGCCTTTATGATTTGCTATTCTGTTTTAGAAAATCAACTGCAAAATGCACAAAAGATGACCTACCTTAAAAACCATGTTACAATGGTTTGTGACATAATACTCATCTCAATGTGTTTAATTAAATTATCCGGCATAGTTTCCTTCAAAAGTATCAACTAAGTATCAAGTTTCATAATAGAACGTAAAAGACGTAGATAATATCATATTTAGCACATAACTAAAGCAACATTGCAAAAAATTTGATCTAGTTACTTCTACAAAGTACTTATTTGATTTCTTGTATTCAAAGCTGTAGTTCCCCCAAGTGGCACTCGAGTTGCGGTTTACTGTGAATAGCGGCTATTATGAGCCCGCCAAGAGCCTATAGCCGTATATGAGTAGTTGTAGAGCTGGTAAATTGCAACATTTGCAACACTATCCACTTTAGCGAAATCTTAAGTTACTTATAAGAGTTTATTGAAATGATGTCCTGATATTTCATAGTAGAACTTAGGTATTCTAGAGATAGATGGATAGATACATCTTTATTGCACACCGTAAAAGAAATTACATATCAATTTGTAAATTGATATGTAATTTCTTTTATGATTAACAGTTAAGGCCGTCTTATTGTCAAAAGCCATCTTTTCAGATCTTTGGGTAACGGACAATTCTCATTCAACATATAAGCGGGTGAGTAGGTAGTTTTTTTATATACCATTTTAAATTTTAAACTCACATAGAACATGGTCTTATGATGTAGCAGTTCGAATCCATAATTGTGCAAATGCGATATACCAAAATTATATTTACGGCTACAGGTATGGTAACACGTCTGAGGCCCGGTTTCCACCAAAGCAGAGAGGAGAGGAGACGGGAGGAGATGTATTTGAATAAACCAATCAGATTTCGTTATTTTCACATGTATTTATTTTTCACCCAATAACCTGCCAGCTTTGCAGCACATCTCCTCCCGTCTCCTCTCCTCTCTGCTTTGGTGGAAACCGGGCCTAAGTGACTGAAAAGCCTGAAAAAATAACTCTCAAGCACTGTTAAAATGAGACAGTAGATATTTATACCTATTTCATTGTTTTAAAATTGGATACGTTCAACAAAAAAGTTGAGCCTCTTACCTTTTACTTAACGCGAATTTTCCTGGATTCCGAAAACGGCTTCCCAAGTTTCACTCGTTACAAACTTTGCGTGAATGACTGTCAAATATCTTCTGCCTTTATTCACATTGCGGCTTTGTGTATTCCAGCGCGGAATACTTGACTAGGTGCGACAATGTACCGTTTTTGCCAAGTGACACTTGGCGGTGCGATGTGAATGGAGACCATTAGGGGCCAGGCAGCTTCCGTGGCCGACGGGCGACCGATGTATAACTCGCTAAAAAAAGGTAGGTATAACTCGGTATCTATCGTTTTACTAGAGTTGAGTGCCTATCGTCGACACACTGAATGCAAGTGTGAGGATTTAACCACTAACCACAATCTCATACTGCCGTCTCCGTTCTTCCTTCGGAACACCAGACGTACTGTAGGTACTGCAGGTTACCATCATATTTGGTTGATATTCCCATCGCTCGTACCAAGCGCTTTTCATCATCATTTTCGCACAACCAAAAAAGTGGAATGCCATGCCTGTGTCTGTTTTTCTGAGTGTGAATAACCCGACACTCTTTAAGGCTACTTCTGGGCAAGCTCCCTCCATCGTAGACCTTATCTTTGCTCTCGGGCTAAAATAAATCAAATCAAATCGAACAAGAGTGTGCTAAGGATGATGGCTAAAGCTAGAACACTCAACAGAGCCCGCAATAATCTGCGCAACCTGGACCGAGTTATCTAGTAGTTTGCCAGACTGTATCAGAATTATGTATATACATATACGTAAGATATACTTATCAAAGTAGCACAATCTTTTCAGGATATTGCCAGCAAAAATATAAAAATTAATCCAAAATAAAACATTCTGCTTACAAGGAACCCTTATAAGATCGTTCAGTCCGTCCGTCCTAGTCTGTCAAAGCAAAATATCTTCTACGTTTATAGACTGATTTGCATGTAACTTGGTTCGAGGAAACTTCACATATACATAGATCTCATTTTTAAAAATACAAAATATTAAAATATTTACGAATTTTAAATATTGAAGGTATATAACGGCTTGAGTTTAGTGAAGCTCTAAGCCGTAGTTTAATCGAGTGTGTGAAAACTGTTATTGGTTACATAAATATTTTATTGCCTATACAACGCACTCTGGTTAAAATATTATTAAGTAACTTGCTATTTACGTATAGTTACTTACTTACAGAACTCAAAAGTTTTAAATTGTTGGCAAATACAGATACATATGCATTTATTTGCGTAAGTTTGGGTGTACATTAAAGTTCTTAAATTGCGTTACTTACTCGTACATGACATGATTTGAGTTTACCAAAATTTGCAATAATTGTTGCATAACTTTTTTACCCATCCGTTTCATAAAACAAATAAACTTAACTTTCTGAGCCCTATTTCACGAAACCTATAAGACTAATAATGTGAGTCCATGAACTAATATTTTTTTACAAGTTTAGTAGTGTGCGTTTCTCGAAGCTACGGTAATAAAATATTAGTTACTAGTTACCAGCTAATAAATATTAGCAAAAATTACTAGAGTAAATTTAATTTGGTTTCTCAAAAAAAAAGTTTTTAAATACTCTTGTAAATTACACTAATAAAGCTATTAGTCTCAGAAGGCTTGTAAAATATATTAGCTCAAACTATTAGACTTAAATTTAAGAGTGTATTTTATAAAATATTGTCTTTTTAACCAGAAGCACTTACAAAATATATCAATTATTAGTTTACTTTAAATCTTATTGAATAAAACATTTTGCTTTTACCGGCATTGTACCAAACAAAAAAATGTTATAAAACACAGCAAGAATGAAGGTCAACACAAGTATAGGAAAAAAAAACTAAATTTTGAGGTTATAGGTAATCGTAGAAAAAAATCATATCTTGCATTAATGCAAGATTATTGCAATTGTGCGCGAGCCCAACTCGCACTTGCCCGGTTTTTATAATCATGGATGGAGAATATGTGTATAAACGTCCAAGCCAGACTAATATTTTCTATTAGTCTGCTACTATTACAGTTATTAGTCTAGTACCTGTTTTTGAGAAACAGAAAATATTAGGACTAGTAATTTTTACATTACTAACTAATAGCTAATATAGTAGTAAACTAATATTTTCGTGAAATAGGGCCCTGCTGGTGCATGGCGTTCTGATTATATTTAAAAGATGCTAAAATGCTCTTAAAAATTACAGCTAAACTCGTTAGCAAAACTTTACCAGAACGTAAACAATTTCTTTACGTTTTATTTCCAACGAGGAAAACAATTATCATTTCATTATTTAACATTAGCTAAGCACTGAATAGTTTAGCGCTAGATAATGGGACTTATCAGCGAAGCACAAAGGGCTCTAGGAATCCTTGGAGTCAGTTACCGACGCTTTTGTCACAACAAGCGATGCAAGCATGTGCAATCTAAAATAGCGAGGATAAGATTAAAATGTATATTGTACTTTGCAAGTAATGTTATCTTAAGCCTATGCAATTTTTTTCTTGCATTAGGAACAAATGCGGTCGTAATTTATGAAATTTCAGTCACACATTTACACATGTTGTCTTAATGATTTGATATCTCATCTCAAACACAATAACTTGAAAATATTAAGAGGTAAATTAAAAGTTGCTGCTTTTTGATTTCCGATACTTCCCTAATTTGTCCCTAAATCAAAGACAGTAAATTTTTTTTTCATAGACAGTTACAAATCTGCCAGTACGAGCAAGGTTGGTGACTACCAACAGTTGTTGGACGGAGTCCGACTGGACTCCGTCGTTAGATTAAATAAGTAAAACAAATCCGTCTTTCTTTTAACAGTCATTCAATGCATCTTCTAGTTTAAATGTAAAACGTGAAACAAACGGGCATATCGGTCACGTAGGAGCTTCGTAATAAAGCTTGGATGCGGCTAAAAGTTCCGCGCTACACGGGTATGCTTTTAGCGCTGCATCCACCAGGGGGCGCCACGAATACGAATGTGCGAACGGATAAAATCTGAAAATCGGCGCAAAAGGTTGGGTTTTAATAATGTAGGGGAGATAGGCCATAGGTTCTCAGTGCATCTTAAATTCGTAAAATGCTGGTCTAATAATTTCATATGAAGGAGACAAAAACACTATAAAATTAATGCATAAGAAGTACCCATCTATGGGCATCTGTCACAGATATATGGGATATATACATATGGGATTTGCGTAGGGATCTAAAATATTTCTAGATGGGTATAGGATGTTAAATTTCTGGATTGGTATAAAATCTGAATTTACAATTATAGTAGGTCTCTCCTACCAAAATGAGCCATAGAGTTTATTGTTTCTACACATCTGTATGTACAGTTACACATTTTTACGAACTTAAAGATGATAAGGGTTCGAATCCCGCAAGGTGCAAATATTTGTGTGATGAGCACGAGCATTTGTACCTAAGTCATGGATGTTTATATGTATTTAAGTATTTCTATCCATAGCACAAGCTCACGCTTAGTTTGGGGCTAGGTAATTGGTGTGTTTGTTGAAATAATTTAATTTAAACAATTTCAACAGGATTTACTACTTTAATAACCAAAGAGCGTTTCGGCGATCACAAGTAATTGAATTTTGACACGCGAGTAGTGGACAAATTATTTAATCCGGTTCGGTTATCTAACTTTTCTAACCTTATAATGTCCTCCTAGCCGAATTTCGACTACGGCGGCCTATCTCATCAGAAATTAGCCAACTGCGCGGGACATATTATAGTGCACAAGTGTGTGCGCAATACACAGGTGCACTCTCTGTTCCTTCACTCTCATAATTCGGTGAGACGGCAGTCCGACATGACCGTAGAGAGATCAGGCGCAGGACTAACGGCTTAACGTGCTTTCCGAGGCACGGGGGTGTTAACACCACCAACTTCCTGACTCCGGAGCTGTGTCTGAGTTATTTCAAGACCCAAACACTCACGGCCCAACCCGGGATTCGAACCTGGGACCTCGTGGATAGTACCCAGCGTGCTGACCACTAGACCAACGAGGCAGTCAAAACCTTAACCTTAACCTTATAAGAAAAATATAACACAATAATACACTTAATATAAATACGGCTAAAATAAGATAACGAATGTAGGTAAAATTATACAATTAGCTACCATACTACTTATTTTTTTATTTATTGAATCGAACATGCAAAGCGAAAGTTGGATTGGTTTGGTAGGGCTCAACTTGAGATCTTAGCTGTAATAGGGGTGTTTCTGCGACAAAATATATAGTCTGATGTGCTGGCCACTGTACCTTTGTGAAAGCACCCTCACAATAAATATTATTCAGCCAGGCTTCACACCTGCCCGTCACTCATCTTAATTGCCCAGTGGTCACGCATGCAGCTGACCTGATTTTATTATCTGCTTAATTTGTTGATGGAAATGAAAAATTACTGTCCAAATGGTAATTAATTTCCCGTCCAATTTACTGCTTGATGTTTTCGTTGACATACATTTTGTGTATCTTTTCATTTAGAAAACGATTTTCCGTGAAATACAAACTGAAGTAGGATTGGGTGTGTTGTGTAGCTACTGCCGCACTCGGAGATGTCAGTAAATTTTTATTTATAATTAAGTCTCGTTCTGGCACTTTTTTTTAGAGGAAATAGAAAAGGAATGAGACTTAATGAAGAATTAACTTTAATTGACGTCTCCAAGGTCGATTTAGCTACTCTCTACTAGATACTTAGATGCGCAGTTGTGATTATTTGTATGGCAAAAAAACTGATTATTTGACTATCTAAATTGGCGAAACATAAGTAATAAATATGATTCGAAAATGCATCACATGGAACATCTACCAACGGAACAAACTATTACGCGAACAGCAGCGGAAGTCACCGCGCCGGAAAGGGGAGCATATCGCCGTGTCGGATTCACACTACTCTGTCGTGTTTGTACCACACTACTGCCGATACGGAGAAGGGGAAGAAATAATCACACTTCATGGTGGTAAAACATGAATACTTATATTAAGCTACAGTCAAGTCTTAGTTAAGAAACAATCTTTCTACCAGCGAACTGTGCTACCACCATCGAAATGTATGCAAAAGTCACGTGATATTATGATGGCTTCTTATACATTTTGTAAGCCATAGTAAAATTCGCTTTAAAATAGGTTTCTACAGTGAAAATCGCTATCGTCAACGAAATCTCAAAATATGTTAGTATGCAAAAGTCACGTGACGTTTCGATAGCTTATGTCAGGTTTCATATATTTTGTTAGCGATATCTAACTTCGTTTTACAAATAGATTGCATCTTGTTTACAAGCCCAATCTGTTTAGCAGGCCCGTTTTATCGTAAACGTTTTTTCATAGCTCAGCGATGGCGTACGTGTAGTTGTATAAGCGAGTTTCATTCCTATATAGTGAAGTGTGAAGTGTGAACTCACTCATACATACATACGCCATCACAAAACTGACTGCTGTATGAATGGAAGTGAGTAGTTGCAGAATCTCTACGAATACCAACTGGAAGAACTATGTGCTAGTACCTACCAACTTTCTGACATTTAGCGAGCTTAAATCTAGTACCAACTTACTGACATTTGACGAGAATGTACAGACACGAGCATCAATATGCATGGGTGCGCTTCATTTGATAGAAAATTAAATGATCTAATTTAAACTGGTATGACGTTCATTTTAAGTAATTTTTACTTTAAATAAATACAGTTTCTATAATTAGATTTCGTATAATTATGGTTTTATATATAATACAGGTGCTATAAAATCATTTTGTATACCATTCATGAGATATAAAATTCATTTTATATAATACTTCATTTGATAGAAAAACAAGTAAACAAATTTTAATTGATATAACGCTTATTAAACATAACTTTACTTAAAATAAATACCGTTTCTATAAATTAATTTCGTATAATCATTGTTTGTTAAAATATACAGGTGTTATAAAAGCATTTTGTATATCAGTCAAGGAATATAAAAAATATTTTATTTAGTGCTTAAATGTTATAACTTTTATGAGATATAACAATAATTTGCTACTTTAGGGCAAATTAAAATGTCATTATTTGTGCGCTGGCACGCACTGTTTTCGAGATACGAGTGATTTTTAATTTTATCAATATTAGGTTTGATTACATTAGGTTAGGTTAGGTTAGAAGTGTTGACCACAACGCCGCGCGAGCCGAGCGAGCGAAGCGAGCGGTGCCGTGGTAGCAGCCGGCGAAGCGCCAGAAACTATTTTTTGTTTATTTCATTACATGCAATTGGAGTAAGACGTCAGAAACAAAACCACGTTTGCCATTTTGTTGTTTGATGTAGGGCAGGCGTTATACGATATGAGACTTATATTTATCATTTTTACATTGAATTATAATTATAGCATTTGAATAGTATATAAAATGGACTTTAGAGATGTTGATTATCATATCAAATGAAATAAGACAATGTACATCTATGTCAAACGTTAACTATATCAAATGAGTTGTTATACCACAAAATCATTATATTATATGATTTTATATCAATTAAATGTTAGATCAAATATACTTATAACAAAATTTCTACACTTATAATATTTGAACATTATATGAAATGAACTTTAGAGTTATTGATAGTTATATCAAATAAAATTAGATTTCATGAATTTATATCAAACGATTATTATATGAAATGAGCTGTTATATCATAAAAGATTATCGTAAAAGAATTTATATCACTTAAATGTTAGTACAAATAAACTTATACCAAACATTACACACCCCAATATGCATACATCTGCATTCGATTTGAGACCTAATTACAATGTCATAAATAGTAGATTGTTATACAAGGGCCGAAAGTGACCATTCCACTCGAGAAGTTTCTGGCGCTCGAACGAAGTGAGAGCGCCAATAGCTCGAGAGTGGAATGGGTGCTTTCAACCGAGTTAAACATACTATTTTTCATTTCGACTGTGAGGAAAGAAATAGTGTATCGATTGACTCGATAGTTGAGGCAAAAGCAATAGTATCGATAGTTGAGGCAAAAGCAATATTATCGGTAAAATATCGATAATGTCGATAGACTATCGATAGTTGAGGCAAAAGCAATAGTGTCAATAAAATATCGATAGTGTCGATAGGCTATCGATAGTTGAGGCCAAAGCAATAGTATCGATAATATATCAATAGTATCTATAGACTATTGAATATTGATAGTCTAGGCAAAAGCAATAGTATTGATAGAATATCGATAGTATCGATAGACTATCGATAGTTGAGACAAAAGCAATAGTATTGATAGTGTCGATAGACTATCGATAGTTGAGGTAAAAGCAATAGTACCTATAGAATATCGATAGTATCGATAGTCTACTGATGGTAATGATAGTATCGATAGTAATGAAAGTATTTATAGTAATGATAGTATGGATAGCTCCGTTAATATAAATACTATCGAGTATCGACACATAGCAATACTATCGATAGTATCAAAATTCAATATTAAAATCACTATCGATAGCTGATACAGCTCTGACTATTGCAATAACTATCGATACTCCAGATAGTGGGCTTTTATTCAATAGTAGGAGTATAAAGTAGGAGGGAAAAGCTATTTCCCACCCGGCTATCTACACATGAAAGTTCAACTTTCCGAACAGGTGAGATGAAAAACGTATTTTTATACATTTCATTGCTTGTGGCTGTATACGTTTAAATGATGGACGGCTAGGCCTACTTTGTGCAGTACAAAACTGTTGGGTGCAGTCTGCAGGACAACAAGACGGCTACCCTATGTATCCCTGCTTGTAACTTTTTCATGAACACTAATTTCTCTCATGAGTAATGGGTGATTTTCATTTATTCTTGTGTTTTAAATAGAGTTTGTTTGTTTGCTTTTCGACGAAACTTAACAATTCTTCGTCATTTTATTCAATGGACATTATTCTCTTTACTTACATTGTATTGAAAATGTAGGTAAGAAACTGACTTTTGTTATGTAAGTTGTGATACATGTTGTTTGCTTATTTATTATTCCCATTCAAGCAAGATTAAATTAGTTAAAAATATTCGTACCTACCTACTCCAATCATTCGCATTTAATAACATTTTTGACGCGTATAAAGTAGACAACTTCTCTGTGAGATTTATAAATGCATGTCCGTGCCCGCGCACGTAGAATGCACAAATTGGTGGTCACTGTGATTCAGTTACAACGAGCCACGAAGGAAAAAAGAATAGTCATGGGAACTACACAGGCCTGTCTCGAATTAATGAACAGTAGTAATAAGTAATGCTCAATTATATTAGTTGACACAAGTGGCATCGAACCACAGATTAAAATAGTTTCTAATATTTTAACACTCACAGTGTTCTTTCTTATTTAAACAGATTATAATACTCGTAGTTACTACGACCGCACCAAACAATGATTAAAGTGAGTACATATGTGTGAAAATGTTAACACTATAGTCCGATAAGTTCTTGTGCGAGCTTCCTGCGGTCGCCAGAGGTGCGAGGCACGCTTGACGTCAGCGGATGAGGGTGATGTTGTGAGGTAAAGTCTGTTTTTCTTTGCATGTCAAACATTGTAAACAATCTTTTTATGACTTTGAAGGCACATCGCCCCAGTTAGGCAGTCTAGCACCCTCATCAGAGGTCTGGTAGTCTATTGGCACGGATACATAGACTTACTTGCATGCACGGATATTGTCGGATGGTCTATCTCATGGGCATGGATAATCGGGCGAGGAAAATAAGACACTTCACATTTAAGTCAGGATTCGGTTTACTAATCTTAGAAATACAACATGGATCACATTTACAGTATTTTAATCATCAGAGAACCAATGACAGTCCGCCGAAAACGTAACGCGCAATCCACGATGCAATCGGATATCGCGGTCAGACTTCAAGTACGTCTTCCATCATGGCCGCCTCAATTCGACTGCTCGCGCACGCTAGTGTCGTAGTTGTGTCAGAGCGATGGCATCCCTCCTAGATGGAACATCGTTCTAGGTTCTTTGATAATATAAGCGAGCGCCGTCAACTTTTAAAACTAATATTGTTGAGAAAAATATATTTAATATGAGATGTAATTTTTGTGTCTATCTTATTTTTAAATGAATAATTTCGTTAAAAAGGAATGTCAAGATTGTTTATAATATTGGACAAGCAATGAAAAACGGACTTTTGAGGATTTGCTTTGCAATCGCAAGTGACTAGCGCTTCCTCCCCTCCGCACATCTTGCGGGGTCGCGCACGAGCTTGTCGGACTATACCAAATGCATCCCCTTACTAAGTGTAGACTTGGTCAGTACAACCCACTTGTTAGAGGTCACGTTGCCGCAGAATTGCGGTCTCAGTTGATGATTTCTGTTGATTGATTAAGTCAAGCAGGTTTGGGAATGGACTTAATAATATAGGTAAATAAGTATTTATGGAAACTTCAAAAGCACATAAATCAAACAACTACTCGTATATAACAGCGGATTAGTATCTACACAAGCATCTAAACCAAACATTTAAGTAAAGCAACCGTCTCGATCAATCTAAATCTCTTAAAGCCTAAAGTGCCGCTCTACGGAACGAAATTTATATTAAAACAAAATTTAAACATTGCCAAAGTGTTGAAAATATGAAAATTGTTTCCAATTAAAGTAGGATGGCGCAAGTATAAATGGTTTCATCACTCAAGGCCATTAAAACAAACAGCCTCTCTCGTTTGAAATGTGCTAATAAATAATTTGTCCTCGGTTGTTTCTCGGGGCTCGGGCGGAATGAGAAAAACCGACCAAGTTCCACTCGTGACATTGCATAAGGTTCCGTATAAGCATGGGACATAGATATGATAACTTTTTGTTTACTTAGAGGTGAAAGGGTTTTACAGGACTATGAGAGTGACGGAAAAGAGATTGCACTAGTGTATTGCGCACACAGTTGTTTACTATAAAATCTCTTGTCGTTGGCTATATCTGCGGATATTAACGCGGCTAAAAGGACATTATTGTACAATACTTATAAGCGAAAAGAATCCATCTTTCGTGTAGGTACGAGGGTCAAACTGAAAGTTCTTAGAAAATCAAAAACTGATTACATTAGCCAGTTATTAGTTTTATTATATATTTTCAAAATATTGTCCATTGACGTCAATACACCGCTGCATGCGATGGAACCACTGGGAAAAGCACTTTGCCCACTCGTCCTTAGGGGTCTCTTCAATGGCATCGCGATACGCAGCCACCGCTTCTTCAGCATTCATAAACCGCTTTCCTTTAAGTTTTTCTTTAATTTTTGGAAATAAATAAAAATCACAAGGCGCGAGGTCGGGGCTATACGGCGGGTGACCCAGTAATTCAACGTTTGATGTCGCCAAATAGTCGATCGTTCGCTTGGCGGTGTGCGACGAGGCGTTGTCGTGGTGAAGGAGGATCCTACTGCGAGGTCGTTTCTCTCGAACTTTTTCCAAGACAAGTGGCAAACAATTGGTAGTGTACCATTCTGCAGAAACTGTTTTTTGATCCTCTAACACAATTGTTGCGAAATGACCTATCCTTCCAAAGAACGAGGCCACCATTTTTTTTCCCACACTTCGATCTCTCTTCACTTTAGTTGGCAACTCCTCGAAAGGAAACACCCACTGAGCAGATTGTCTTTTGGTTTCAGGATCATAACAGTAAATCCAGCTTTCGTCACCTGTTAGTATGTCGAACACAGCATTTGAGTCACCTCCGTTAAATCTTTCAATCATTTTACGGCACCAATCCACACGATGGAGTTTTTGAGCCTTAGTCAAATTATGAGGTATCCACCGGGCGCAAAGCTTCCCGCTAATTGTTCGTGGAGGATTTTGTGCACTTGACTCATACCGATGCCTAAGCTTGTCCGAATCTGCTGATAGGTCACTCTTTTGTCAGTCTCTATCATACGCCGCACAACACAGATGTTATTTTCAGTCGTCGCCGTAGAAGGCCGTCCCTCACGTACATCATCAGTGAGATTAGTGCGACCACGTTTAAACTCATTAAACCAGTTGTAAACAGTCGCACGAGATGGGGCTTCATCGTGAAAGGCCAATCGTAGTCTATCATAACTTTCTTGTTGACTTAAATGACATCGAAAGTCATAAAAAATCATTGCACGAAAATTTTCTCGTGTTAAATTCATTTTGTCGTGACACAGACAATTTTCAATTTGCCGCCAAGTCGTAAAACAAATGACAAATGAATGAAATATATACTCAGTAATATTGGCAAAGAGTTCTATTTTCAAATTTTAGAATATTTTTTTTATTATATTGTTTATAAGTGGCCAGTTCTAAGAACTTTCAGTTTGACCCTCGTACTTAACACACGCAGCCGAAGAAGATTCTTGGCTACGTCCTTATGCCTGGTAAAAATTGCCACCTCAGAGGTGCCCCCGACGCAATTAAGGATTGGAATTTATTAATACACTCTTGTAAGATTAGCTATATAAGCTTTACCAGAAAGAAAGCGATTCGAATCCTACGTAGGTGAATACCGTAAAAGTAGACTAACTACACAATTAAATTAAAATTAAAAATTCAAATTTCTAGTCGCTAATTAAAATAATGAAGTCCTTTAATAGGAAGAAGGAATAAAAAATAGAATAAGTGAAAACGCGACGCTTTTAACTGATTTTTTTAAAGGTCTTTATTTGCAATAAAATATACAATGAGTACTAAGAGCTAGTGTACATTAATACTCCTAGTTCTAGTAATCATGAAAATTTTTTTTACTAAATGATTTATGTTAAATACTCGTAGTTCTTAAACAAATCTGAGAAGCGTTTTTTTTAAAGCGGCACTTATCACTGAGACCTAGATTTCTAGGTTTTTAGATCCCCTGCTGAATCCTAAAAAGTGTATCTTAGCACAAACTCGTTCGTAATTTAAATTTCTGCAACTTGGAAATTGCTGTTCTGACTTGTAAACAAACTTCATCTAGACCACTCAATAAAAGTGCGCTTCAACTATGTAGATACCCGCTTTCCATTTCGCATGACTTAACTTTTAGATTAAATTAGATTTTAAAGATTTTAGATAAAATACGAATACTTTATTATCTGTCCTGTATAAGATTATTCTAGCTGTAAGATTGCCAAAAATTGTGAAATGAAATGAAATTATTCGTTTTGGTTTAGCAGATACTTCTTAACCATATTCAAGTGCTTACGACATCATCACTATCTACCTACGTGGCAACGGAAATGTTATATAATAATTATCCTAATAGGCTCAGAAAACGTTCTGGTCAAAAATCTGGAGTGGCAACATCGAAGTCAGGATATCCGAATTAGTAAAAAAAATTGCCAACTATTACCAAAAATGCCTCAAGAATCATATTATGACGAAAAGCCAACAACCAAAGCACTGAACGTAGGCCTTCTACATCCAAATTAAACGGAGTAAGCGGCGTGCATTCAGCGTGTACTTGCGATTGCCACCATTACAATGTCTGGTCAAAAAGTTAGCCTGGTTGGACTGAAATTTTGTCAAAGGGACTCCAGAAATTTTCTGCCCCTGCGGATATCAGTTTTTCGCGCTATGTGCTCTACCCCTGCCACTTGGAAAATAGTTTTAGATGTCAAGCTTCATATTTTGTGCCATAACTACAGAAACGGAGAATGCCTGATTCAGCCACTTATAAGTTTTCGAAGCTCCACGGCACCCGCATCAGAGTTCACACTAGTGGGTTCGTTGCATTCACACAGAATTATTGAGGTTCATTAAAATTTACCCCTTTGCTTAAAATTAACTTCCGCTCCCTATTATGATGCATGCAACTAATTACAGCGCAATGTGGTTTATGAATTCACAGGTAAGCGAACTTTATACATTTTGAATTGTGGTTTTAGTAATATTATAATTAATTTGACATAGGTAATCATTTTATACGAAATTATATACGAAAGTCCTAAAGTCAAAGGGGAAGTTCACCGTGAATATGTATTCATTTATAGGTACTATTACAATCGGATACACTGTCTGATGGTGACATTGTGTTCTCCTGCTAAAATATGAAGAACAGCCTTGACTAACATGTATGGCTATGTGTGGAAGGAAGCCCAATAATCTCAAAAAGGACGACTCGAGACCAAAAATCCTGGAAAAAAATAAATAAGAGAGCCGGAAATGTAATTAAGGAAAAGAAACTTCCGCGGCATTGAATTGACGAAAGAAGTGATTATTATCGCATCAAAATGTCAAGTGACAAAATTATATTAAACTTAGGGTAAAACCGGGATTGACGCACCAGTGGTTTTTTTTAAAATTTGAAATGGGTTTGCTCTTGACTCTAGACTAAGCCAGACGTGGCACAGACAGAGTCGATGATGGAGCGAGCTCACCCAGAAGAAGCCTGTTCACTCTGAGTTTGAAGGTCTTTGGGTCGCCGGTATATATAAAATCCAAGAATCCACATCAAAATTTTGCTTCAAGAAGGCTTTGAGAACTATGTACAAGGAAGAACTCTCTGTTCTGTCTGAATGATATGTTCTGAGTAATATTATTACATATGTGTATGTTTATGTATCAATATGTATTTTATCTATACTATTATTTATGTACGTAGTGTGTTGGTATATCTATTATTTTGTTCCTTTTTATATTTCTAATATGCTATTTTGCACCGCCTGTATTTTCTCTGTTTGGGCCTATGGTTGACTGGTAGAGAATGCTTTTAGCATTAAGTCCGCCATTTGTACAATAAACTGTGTCCAAAAAGTTTAAATAAATAATAAAATAAATAAATATGTGCCCCGATTGTTGCTCTAGGTTCGCAAATACATATCGTGTTATTTTATTTATCTATCGAGAGACTTTCCAACTACCTACCACCAAATGGATCATGTCTCTTGTCTCTGTGCGATTACATGGGACAGCTAGGTGCGATCAAGGTTTTTTCGGGATAGATGGCGTATTTCTCAGCGGGTCATCTATTCTTAACGTTATTTATATGGGCTTGGCAACTATGAGATAGATGTCTCCAAATTTTGAGGTCCGAAATTATCGCTACTACTCTGGAAATGACTAAGGTAATATTTTTTCCTTTCATAATTTTTTTAATAAAATACCAAAGTACTTGCCAGTTTTACAAATAAAAGAATGAAATAATTATACAGGGAGATATAACTTAATATTTTCAAAAAAGTGTGGCATCTATTCTGGTTTCACCCTACATGTAGATCCGCATTAGGTATATTCGCTGTAAACAGTAAGCAAATGCAGCGTAATGAGTGATGTGTACGCAGTGCGTTCGGAAATGCGGGTAGGCGGAGATAATGGGCCGGAAAGAACCATCCATACATTTCGGCTTTCGGTTAGCAACATGCTGCGCCGGATGAGGCCATATACTATTAAGCATGAATAATAGTATCGTCATAGGTAATATTTATTATGAGTTCTTCTAAAAGAAAATAACATTTTCTGCCAATGTTTGTATCATTGCTTGTTAGGGTTCCGTAGTCCGACAAGGAACCCTTATAAGATCGTTCAGTCCGTCCGTCCTAGTCTGTCACAGCAGAATATCTTCTACGTTTATGGACTGATTTGCATGTAACTTGATTCGAGGATATTTTACATATAGATCTCATTTTTAAAAATAAAAAATAATAAAAATACCCCTTTTTAAGGGTACCCATACATGTAAAGGGGGGGGGGGGTGATTTATTTTTTGAAGTGCACCCCCTTGTGTGGGGTATCGTTGAAAAGGACTATGAAAATAAGATAGGGTTTCCATAAAACACTTTTTTATCAGACATTAAAATTGTTTCGGGTATCCTGTGATGAATACTTTTGAAATTATAAATAAAATAAAAATATATACTTTTTTTGCCTATACTGTCTAATGTTTTAAGTTAATGGTACGATACCCTTCGCGCGCGAGTCCGACTCGCACTTGGCCGGTTTTTTTAACGTAGTCTTATCAACCAGCCTAGTGAACACCCTAAATTGATTGAACACCCAAGCGAAAAACAGCTTTATTGCAGGCTTTACTGGGAAAAACAAGAATGAAAATAATTTAGTTGGCACCGGACATAAAATAAAAAAAAAGATAATTTAAATAGCTAAAAAGACAAACCTTACTGTCAGATGTTATCAAGCCGCACCAGGGCCTCTGACCCCTTGACTAGGCTTAACGACTAATACCAACAGATATTAGCCAGGACCAACTGCTTAACGTACCTTCAGAAACACATAGATGCTTTTGTCATGGACGTCACTTAAATGGTCGGAACGGTCACCCATCCAAACACGACCGCGCCGTGGGTTGCTTAACTTTGGTATCACTACCAAAGCGCTACCGCCACTGCGCCACAAGCACCACAGTCGCCTAAATGTGATATTATTACAGTAATCTGTGTTATTACAGTGATCTGCATTAATCGCACATGCACACAGCGCGCTGCGATAGCGCAGTCCGGAACTCCGGCACTCCGGCACTCCGGCGTCGGTCGGAGTGGTCGCGGATAATGGCGGCACTTGTCAACCGCATTATTGAGTTGCAAATATAAGAGCTATGGTATAAGGGGCTTGGTAAGAACTTGGTTTCGTGATAGATCTCACTTCTTTTATCAGCGAAACCGGTAATTACTAGGCATTTGTTCTCATTTATGTTTTGGATGGGATACTATTTACACGTCTGATCTCGTCCGAATCAAAGAGGGGAGGGAGGGGGAGGTATCTGACCTCCATGACCCTGGTAACAGGGAACCTGACCAGTTTTTGGATTATGGTTATACATTCAGTCACCTGAATGTGTTATTATAACAGTAATCTGTGTTATTACAGTGATCTGCATTAATTGCACATGCACTCGGCGCGCTGCGATAGCGCAGTCCGGCACTCCGGCAGTGGTCGCGGATAATGGCGGCACTTCCGGTCGCGATCCAAAGCTCACTTCCGTTCCGGATCCGATTCCAGCGCGCTGGATGTGCAAATGGCGCTCGTTGTAATAATATTTTGATTATTGCATTCACAATTACTAATGAGTTTCCGTATTAATGGTGTGCTAATGGTAGTTATTGTTATAACAAAGCATAAGCTGAAATACGCACAAAGTGAAAATACCTAATTTTTACTGGTTTCGAGATACATAAAATATACCTAGGTAATACGTAAACCCATGAATCAGAAGTGTATATCACATATTTTGAGTATATGTTAAAGGAATTCTGTGCCCTTTTTCGGTCATACCAAACTTCGTTATCTTGCACTTGTGTCGGATGATTCATTTATAAGTTTTATCTACTTCGTGATACAGTAATTTCGTTTTAACTAAAGCTAAACGCAAATTATCAAATCAAAAAGTTTATTTAAGTATATATTTTAGGTAAAAGTTAAATTTGGGTGTTATAAATAAATGTGATGATAACATAGGGAGCATCGAAATATGCTTCAATTTAAAATGCTAAAATCTGCAAAAGTTTATTCAAAATCTCTCCGAAAAGTGAATATCGCGTTTTATATCTCGGAAATAATGTATGCAATGTGTTAAAGTAAATGTTGTGCTGATAGCAACGAATGTGATGGGAATTGGGAACAATGCAATCGGTCACGGAACTGCGGATAACGACCCAGAACGAGCCAGAACTAGTGCTGTGAATAACTGAAAACTCTAAAAGTCCAGGTTACTTATTCAATAGTAATATATTTTTTTCGTGTCGACTCTGGCGTTATATTTTCGCGTAACCAATACTCAGCGACTAAGGGAGCATTATCAGTAGCGTTGTCCAGGTCCACACGTGTGCAGGAGAAGGGCACAGGACCTACGTAGGGCAAGACAATAAGTGACCCAATGGCTGGACTTCTGAAGAGAGACAACACAGTCGCACGACTGTCAAAGGCTGACAACAGAGGTTTTATTTACGATGTAACCACAAAGCGGTTTTCGACCGTTTACATGTTTCAGGTTTCAATTTCATGATTCAGGGCCTAGGGGAAGTACCTTATAGGTTTGGATTCCCCTGCGAAATGTTAGAAAATACAGCTAAAATGGCCGCATCTACGGATTGCGGTAACTTAGAAGCTTGATTTTTTCACAGCTTCAAGTGACCGCAGCCAAAGTATGGGTCTTGCGGACAGACGGACAACAAAGCGATCCTATAAGGGATATATTTATATATATATATATATATATATTAGAGATAGTGATATATATTTTCCCTAATGAAGAACGGAACCCTACAAACTGTATAGAACAGAAAATAAAGTATCGTTTGGGGTTTTCACAACACTTATTCGAGCCGTTGCCAAGCCCCCATTTTTGGATTATCTGGATAGCCCGAAGCTTTATCATCATCACTTAAACTGTAAATGAGATTTATTTATTTTTGTGTTAAATTATATTATTATTTAGTAAAACTAGACAATTCATGATTTCGATTTAGTTAGGCCAATTAAAACTGTGCTAATTTTTGTAAATTAATATCTATTACCCAGTAACATTTTTGAACTCTACTAAATTATAAGTGTTTTCTACCTACACAAAACTATTTTTTTAAAGGTAAAACTTTATTTAAAGGACCAACGCGCGTGCAAAAATAATTTTGTGAATGTGTACTAAGAAATGTGTTTCCGATTCGCTGCCCTCTCACGAAAGGATCGAAGGAAGAGGATAAAACAGACCTTCAACTGGATCTAAGGAAATCTTTTTAACAACGTTTTTAGTACGTAATTAATTGCGCTTAGGTACATAATAATAATTAATACTGTTTGTTTGTGGACCAACATTTACAAATCCTTTGATCACACTTTCACACATGCCCTTGACGAACCTCCTTCCTAATTGGTGTTTAGTTACAGGAGCCGACGGCAACAAAACGGCTCTTTCAAAAACAAAACAAAGGTGACATAAAGAGCTGTTTAAATAATAGTCCCCCGTTTTAGCTGATTGCGATGCATCCTTTGTTTGGGGCACTCGAGCAACGAGGGCTCGTGTCGGCTCGACTCGCAGAGAAAGGTCCCACTGTAATTATGACATCATTTTGGAGTACACGGACATTATAAGAACCAGGGTTCAGGTGGTTCCTTCAAGTTTAACTAGTCTGTAGATGCAAAAAATATTTTAAATGCTTAAATTCATTTGGTTTCTAAACCGTCTTTTTAAAACGTTTTAAACTATATTTTTTGGTGGAAAAGATTTTTTAATTAGAGTATTCAACAAAGTGATATAAGAATACCATACCTATTTTGTTTAGAATGTACCCATCATATATTTTGGTGGTTTTAGCAACCAGGTAAGCAATATTTATAACAATAATAATAATAGATAACAACTGCTTGCTGGCCGCGGCCGCTCCGCACACGCTTATCTACATCATGGTCCACGCTTGTGCTCAAAGCTGTAGTGGAATGCGGTTTTGAATAAATACATAAATAACGTCTACAAAACAATGAAGGCTGTGAAAATAATGAGAAAATATCAAGTCATAGGTCATTGCTTCGGAATTGCAATCGTGATCGCAATAGCTTCAATGTTGACCTGCTGGAATGCAAATAGGGAAATTATCTAGAAAAAAAAAACTACAACCAAGTTCTTAAATACCTACTACAGCCGTATTAAAACAGTATAGATAGCGACACTCTGCAATGTGTGACATTCAATTTTATCTTGGCACCTCGTAGACATAGTAAACGACCCTTTTAGTGAGCCTCCCTAGCCTTCGTTCGGAATAAACAGTAGCTTAGTAGAATGCTTAGTAAGGAACCTAAGTGCCATCCTCACCGTTTTTATTGATCGGGATTAGCTACGTGTTTAAAAGATTCTGCTACGTAGCATTACACAGTTTTGTCATCAATGCTGGCGTCTGAAATGCATTTTAACCTTCGATTTTAACAAAAAAACACAATATTTTGCTCCCTCCGTTTTACTGCTGTCAGCGTGCTTTAACTTATGGACGTTTTTTCATTGTCATATAAAAAAATACTGGCTTTAGGTCGTTCGAATTAGTATTTTCTACAAATAATGTAATAAAATTTAAAATCAGTCGTGTTGCATATGACGGTAAGTTCATAACTGACTGTTAAAAATATTGCCTACAATGGAATGCATAGAGACGGGTAAGAAGGGCAGATAGATCTTGAAGCTACTGTCCAACCCGACAGATAAGTTATCAACTCATTTTGTAAAATAATTCTTCCACAAAACCCACACCCAAGACTACATAGAAAATGCAAATTTATACATTGACCCGACCGGGGACCTCAGAGATGGCCACACCTTAAAAACCGCCAGTCCAGTTTCAGTGCGAGCCAGTCCGGTACGGAGACCGTCAAAGTCACATGATGTCCTGACCGGGTTATGTCAGTTTCATAAATTTTGCTAGCGATAGCAAACATCGTTGTAGATTAAAGATTGCATCTTGTAGCTCAGGATACTAGTTAGGGATATAGTAGCGTGTGAAACACAATTGACTTAAACGCATACTGACGTGCCGTGGGCGTGGGTGTAGTGACAGACAGCCCTTGAGGCGATGGCCCTCGAGTCGCGAGACCGCGAGGGTGCTACAATGCCTCGCTAATGGCCACTTGTGTATCGATTGATGCCTCTATTTGTATCTGATTGGTCACAATATCGTTTAGGCAGACTTTGTTGTTAGTTGGCAATTTTTGAGCATGAATTTTGAAATATGCGCTAGGCGGTTTCATTTTGGAATACTTACAGCTTAGGGAACGTACCCATATTGTCTTTTGTATCCCCTCCCCCCTTCAGTGACCTCCCGTAGGATATGTCACGAGCCCCTCCCTCCGAAACCGTCACATAGTATGGGTACGTTCCCTTAGAAACCAGAAAGTTTCAGATAGTGCTAAGTACCTAGTTTGATTGGATTTACTTTCTACCTTTTTTTAGGCGCACTAATTAATTTTACTTATTTTTTATTTTTTTCGGATGCAATACCTACTGTATTGCTTGTTAATTACACCTTTAAATCATTAAATTAAATCCGAAACGGTATCAGAGTAAACTGTGTTCCATTATAATATCCTTGGAATTGAGACAAACATCGCCTGAATATCCGGACGAATGTAGGACAACAGGCGAAACTCGGCGAAATTTTTTCCCATTTTAAAACCTCGCGCGTTCTGCAAATGCCTGGCTCAGCAAAAAATAAAATAAGAAAAATTGCAAACGTTTCAATAGTTACACTTTAGGTCCAGCGTCGACAGTGTGTCGAGATTTAAATATGATGATGCAAACGCGTCAGCTCTATCTTATTGAGCTAACTCTCGCTTATTATATTCGCATCGATAGATCACGTGATTTTTCTGTTGGTACTCTTCGCTTTCACACATGTTTAGCGGTTCTTTTGACGAGTGCAGAGTTTTTGTGAGCAAGCTTTGCTTTGCGCGAACGTGCTGCAAATATCACACGATTTACTGTTTGCAGCGACGACGAGAAAAATCGCAATGCTCAAAAAATTAAAATCCCTTAGAGAAGAAGGATTGAATGCGAGGTTTGCGTTTGCATCGGAACATTTTCTTTTATGGCATCAGCGCTGCGTTGGACTGTCGGGAATGAATGCGCTGAAAGTTTATCACAGACGATGCGTTGCTTTATATGGTTTCCTTTCCATGTTTTTCATTGTTGAAAATGTAAATATGAACGGAAAGAGTTGCAATTAATTGCATGTTCATTTTGCGCATTGCAAATTCTATATTTTCGAGTTTAAAAGTTGAATTGGTTTGTATAATTAAAGCAAATACAGTTCTGCGTCTTCACGGTTCACGAGACGCAAGGATTGCACTTAGACTTTCATAAATCGTTGCAATATGCAGCTAATTTAATTTACTTCTGCAGGCACTCACCGAGACGGGTTGCAATTCCTAAAGTGTGCATTCAGCGATTCCGCGATTCTTTCGGTCTCATAACTAATGCACATAAATTACCATGGAGAGCACTTAACCGCGAAAATATGCAAAATTACGTGTAACGCGCATCTAGCCACATGTGCGGTGCTGTTAAGAGAAGTGGAAATTGTAATAAGGGCACTTTTACGCCGGAGAACGGCTAACGACGTACTTCGCCTGTAAACTGAACTGGTAAATATTCATAACGCGAGCGCGTGGATAGAGGTGCAGACGCGCCCTATTTTGTGCTTACCTTATTTTTACACGATTTAAAAAACAATTGAAATCAGCTGAACCCGTAAATTTCAGGAGATCCTTGGGTTTTTCCCAAAGGGATAGGGATAAGTCAGATAAGAAGGAAACTGATCCGTCCATTTGTATAAGTAAAAAAAAGTTGGTTAAAACCCATTAGGTTAGGTAGGTATCTCTACCTAACGTTATGGGTTTTTTAACCAACTTTTTTTTTTCGGGCTATAGGGGTAATAATTTGTTTGAATAATAAACAGCTGGTAGGTACTTAAAATAATAAAAAGGTTTAACTGAGATGTATATTTTTCTATAATAGGCAGACATTTGGCCGCAATCTCACTGGCTGGTAAGTTACGAAAGATAAACGACCAATGAAGGCTAATAAAATATAATATTATCTGTTGTTGGTTTGTCATGGAGTTCACCACCACAATCGGTGTTATTACAAAATAATTAGACCAGGTTTAAAAATGGGTCTAAATATATAATGGGCCGACAACAGAGGAATGAATGACACATCCGTGACATAGCCTAATAGGGAAACGCTTTTCTAATTGGCTAGCTAATAGCTAAGTCCTGTCTTAAACCCGGTTCTAAGTTTTTGGAATAACGGGAAATGTGTTTAATTTTTAATCAGCCAGTTTGGCATTACTTGACATATTATGTATGTATTCCTGTCAAAATAACCGTCGATTGCGGTTTACCGGCTGTTCAAAGATTGGTGAACTCGGGTCTTAATGTAACAACACCCGTTGACCCGTACTTATTGCTCAGAACATCAAACTTTACACACAATCAAAGAAAACTTTAGGAGTATTTATATAAATTTTTCACTTTAGACCCGCTCAGTAAAAAGGTAATAAATAATGTTTTGTACACTCACGATGTTTCCCGGACATGTAAATTATGCATTCGTTATAAAGTTCGCACCAACGAACAAATGATTATTAACTTACTTCTATGTGAGTTTTTTTTGCCGATTCATTTAAATCTTTGATAACATTATTGAGCCAAGTTTGATTTAGAATGCAATCCGATCAGAGAAAGTTGAATAAATAAGTACGGTGCGGTTATCTAAAACCATCTTAAGATGGAGTATGTAGGTAGGTTAAAACATGAAGTCAGATTATGTATCTTGAAGTAGGTATCTTTGCATTTTGAATTGTTTTAATTTTAATTTTATTTCTCTGTAATTTACGTGTTATTTTTTGTTTGAGCTTGTCGGCGGATACCTAGAATAAATCAATTCATCATCATAAAGAAAACTGTTTTTTTATGGTAATCTATTCCACCAATGTTTTTGCGATGAAGTAACTACAGTAACAACGACGGTCTAGGTTCTAATGTTTTTTTTTTGTTCAAGCGCTTTAAAAGGACATTTAAAAGGACAGGCTATCAGAAGGACTCTCAATTGGTTATTTCATTAGGGCAAGTGGCGGCGAGGTGCAACAAGGGCTCGCGATCTAGATAGTACACGGATTTGCTCCGTGCTGTTTTGCTTGTTTAGACACTAGAGTAGTAGTGGGAATGATATACTGATTAAAAGAATATTGTAATTTGTGGGTAGCTGATGCAGTTGAGGTATCAATGCTTAGTTCGGTATGAAAAGTATTTTGAGGGCAAAAAATTTATTTAAAAAAATCGATGTATATTTTTTTAATATTTTGACTTTTTAGACAGTCCGTAATTTGTTATGTTTTTTAAAATTTGGTAGGCGTGACGACTTCCACACTCACATATGGCCATTGACAGTTAACACATGCCAGCTCTGTCTGACAAGTCAATTTGTTGAGTACACACACCGGATGGTCACGTCAGTCATTCATGCCGTTTATTTACTCATGTGTTATGAGGCCACGACACTGTGACATGACGCTCACTCGCGCACCCTCTCACGCAAAATGACAGCGGGAGATGACGACAAAAGTAAGTTTTCCGGGGAAAATTGACTTTATTTTTGTAAAAAAAACCCTTGATTAATTTTGTGACCTTAAAATCGAAATATGACGTGTTGTTTAAGGGATGAAATCTCTACATAATCTTTTAAATCAGCATAGTTTTTTTATTTTATTTTAAATACCGAATATATTTTGTAGACAAAATATTATTATTGTTAATTACACAAAATATAGTTACACAAAATTACGTTTCTTAGTAGCGTAGTTTTTATGAAGTCGAATAAGTGCAGTTCTTGTTCAACCTCCTTATTAGGGATACACCAATGTTTTGATTAACACAATCTATACCATAATAAAAACTGTAAAACCGATGCGTCTGTACATTGAGTATTTTTGCAAAAAACTAATTGAGGGTGATGTTATAATAGTAACAGAATAGGAATCGGCAACTTTTAATTTTTTTGTCTGTTTGTCCGTTTGTCTGTTTGTCTGTTTGTACACGCTAATCTCCGGAACTACAAAACGGATTTGAATGAAACTTTTTTTATTATGTAGCTATTAAGTCTGGGCAAATACTAGGCTATAACTTATTTTAAAGATCGAAGTACCTGACATGGAACCTTAGCAGTACACTTAAACTAAGAGAGATATGAAAGCAGCGCCTTTAGAAAAGTTATTTGGCGTGATGAGCATTTTCTATTGACGTACACAAATTGAAGGTCCGGATCAACTGATATGGAACCCTAGCAGCTCAGCTCAACTATAAGACATATGAATAGAGCGCCTCAGGGAACATTGTTCAGCGTGATGGGCACCTTCTATTGTCGTACACAAATTGAAGGTCCGGAGCAACTGATATGGAACCCTAGCAGCTCAGCTCAACTATAAGAGATATGAATAGAGCACCTTAGGGAAGATTGTTCAGCGCGATGAGCACTTTCTATTGACGTATACAAATTAAAGGTCTAAAGCAACTGATATAGAACCCTAGCAGCTCGGCTCAACTATAAGAGTTATAAATAGAGCGCCTTAAGGAACATTGTTCAGCGTGATGAGCATTTTCTATTGACGGTCACAAATTGCAGTTCTTGAGCAACTGATATAGAACTCTGCTGCTGGTGCTGAGCTTAACGCTAAGCTAGGGACACCACAGGAACACAAAAAATAGATTCTAAACCACATCCATCTATTGTGGTAGGGAAGTTTGAATCTGACTTTTTCTGAACATTAAAACCTAAACTTACATATTACATTTTATACAAACGAATAAAGCTGCCTTCAATAAATTAAACGAAAAAGTAAAAACATTCCCTTTCCACTTTTACTAAGAAAGATATCCGACAAAATTTAGTTTTGGAGTCGGTGTCACTGTCATGCGAAATTTTCTTACCAGAGGAGGAGGATGGCGAGATAGTAACCTATCAAAAAGAAAGTGCCCATTGACCTTGATTTTTCATTCCTCTCATCTCCTTACGACATGGTAAACTAAGAGATCATGATAGCTAGATGGCGGAGTATACAATATTTTGTATCATGTAGTCCACGCGTACGAAGTCGCAGGCAACAGCTAGTGTTAAATAAATAACAAAATTATTGTTGTACCCAGCCCAGTAAATTAGTGTGGTTTTGCCATGTTTGATTACGGAAGCTTTGACAGATGCCTTCGTCGTATCGAGATTACTTGATCAGTAGTATCTACTCTAACATGATAGATTGCTTACTTTTTTATTTCTACGTTAACCTCATAATAAAGGTTGGTATTGATTGCAATTCCACCTTTTCTGCCTATCAACACAACCGATTGTGCTAACGTAAATTGGGCCACACAACGGCATCATAAAAGCGGATGTGAAATAGGCAGGGTATGTGATACAGACAACCACAGACCGAATAATTGCCACTCCGCTTGCACAGGGTATCTTGTAACGAGTATTGTTGTAAATACGCATACTACGTGTATTGTACGTACAGTCGGCAGCACATTGATCTACCCAAATCTGACAAATAATCCAGAAGATTTTTGAACTCTACATTATAAACATTAGGTTGAAATTCGGCTGAGGAAATTTGACAGATCCTGGATAGGTCGATATGCCTCCGTGTGTATGTGTACAAACACAAGACACGATGTAACAAAGCAGGGGCGGATTTGGACAGATCGAATTCAATCAGGGACTCCCATTCAGGGTCTGATAATAAGGAGAGATTGTAACTATTGACCTAGATGCTCATTAGGGACAAAGCCTTTGACCACCACAAAGGTTATCGAGGTAGATCGATATGATTGACTGTAAGCACTTAACATAACAAACTCCTTTGAATTCCGGTATGTTTTTCTGTGTGTTAATACATTTACCTACTTATTGACACTGGTTATACCCATCACTTGTCCCAAATGAAACTCTCCTCTCTCCATTGCACTTCCGTTTTAGCAGGAAAAATCTTTAAACATTCTCGCCAGCTCTCTGAGGTAACAGAGGCGGAGGAGTTTTGGAAAGGTCTCTGTCCTGGTGTAGACATCCAAAAGGAACGTCATCAACGAAAACTCTGGGATGTCCCTCTTGCGAGAGAGACCTTCAATTCTTTACTTCAAAATTCTGTCAGTGATTCTTATCGTGCAGTTTCCTGCAAAGATTCAGGCCACTGGCTTCATGCTTTACCATCAAAAAATCTGGGCACCCTTTTTGATAGTGAGTCATTCCGGGTGTGTGTGGGTCTGCGCCTTGGTACCCCTATTTGTGAAGTTTTTACGTGTCCCTGTGGCAAGGAGGTCGACAAATATGGTCTCCACTGTCTTTGTTGCCAGCAAAGTGCTGGGCGTCTAGCGCGTCACGCTACTCTTAATGACGCCATCAGGAGAGCTCTTGCCAGCATCAATGTTCCTTCCACGTTGGAACCACGTGGTTTGGTCCGTGATGATGGCAAGAGACCCGATGGCCTCACGCTCATTCCCTGGGAGCGGGGTCGGAGCGGCAGCGGAGTTAGCTGAAAACGCCAAACGACGCAAGTATGCATCACTTGCAAGTGATTATGTGTTTGCGCCGTTTGGCGTTGAAACTTTTGGACCGTGGGGGCCATCCGCTAAATTACTTTTTGGAAAAATTGCTACTAAATTAAATTCTGTTTTGGCAAATAGTAAAGCTGGCTTGTTCCTCGCTCAAAGGATAAGTATAGCTATCCAACGCGGTAACGCAGCCAGCATCCTCGCCTCCTTGCCTCAAGGACACGGGTTTATTTTTGATTAAGTAGGTTTTAAGTTAATTTATTTTTATTTCATGCATGTCTTTGTGTTTATTTTCTTTTATTGAATAAAATGTTATCTTAGCTATGAAATTACTAGAAACGGATGAAATGGATATATAATGGACGGCTCCAACAATAACGATTATTATGTCTTGTTTCGTATAGTTTAATCATCTGATCCATCTCTGTATTCAATTAAACATGCTTGAAAGTGTTCCTGCACTGAATTTTAACCAGATAAGGCAGGATATGGAATTCATACTTTAATATATTGCTGAATTGAGACTAAGTGGCGTTTAAGAAAGAAGACGTACCTACGTTTACGTAGAAGAAAGGTAGAAATTTTATTTATTTCCGAATTTATTTAATTTGACGTGGGTAGGAAACGTGTAAATTTTAGATAATTTACAACATTTGTTAGTATATTTAAGTAGGAATGTGTATACAATTCACTACTAACACACTAATGAATAATTAGTTAAGCATAAGATCTTTCGTTTCTTTCATAATTCGCGCTGTATGTGTTCCGTCTATAGGCATGTGATAAGGAGAGATGAGGTCATATGACGAAAAGAGTGATGAGTATGCATGTGAGTGGATGAAGAGGAAGACGCGGCTCTAGAAAAAAAGGATGGACTGTATAAAACAAGATATGATTGTAAAAGGAGTGGATGATTCAGTGACGAGTGATAGGATTGTATGGAAGAGAAAAACATACTGCGCCAAAGCCAGATAAACTGGGTAAAGGGCAAGCATATGATGAAAATGAGTGCATTGAGTTTATCATATTCCCAAATAGCAAATAGTATTTCAATGGTTATCACTTTAAGGAGAAAACCTGCTTTAACATAGGAATAACATACTTTATTCAAACCTTGCAGACAATTTCCTGCTGCTAATTACTTACCCTTAAAACACATTTCTTATAATAACCGCTTAGGAATCGTATAGAATTTGTAGAAAATATGTTGAGTACAATTTAATTCACACACGAATTGCATAGATTTCCTAGGAAGTTCCAAAATTTCAGAATTCATTTTTTTTCTGTAACAATACCCAGAGAATACTCGATATTTCATTTGAGTGTTTTGCGTTCCTGAGTCGTGACGTACTGGGTTAACAATCCAATCAGGGTGGATAAAGTTTTTTTTTAAACTCTACGAGTAAACCCGTACATTTGCGTAGTTTCATATTTTCGCGACATTGGCATTAAAATTGTCTTGACCTAGTTTATACTTTACTTGTTATTATAATTAACATATGATTTTAGTGTTGAATAAAGACTGCTACAATCGACATCTCTGTTATCATTACGTACATCGACATCAGTTTTCGACATTCACAGCATCATATCAATCTTTAATGTGTAGACCGACACTGCACATTATACACAAACAATGTGTCGTTTGGTTTGTTGAAAGAGGCTGCACTGAGATTTCAATTAAACTTGGGTGATCTGATTGTGATTTGGGGGACATAGAAACATCAGTTTTCAATCGCTCGCGTCGCGACTAATTACTAACGACAGCGGATACTAACAGCAATACCGAAACTGAAATGAATAAAATTGAGCCAAATTGAAATGAAATGAATTTATCACAAACAAGAACAAGAATTTCGGTACAGTTTTATGAGATAAATGCTTTTAAAATTAAATTTGAAGCTGTTTCATACAATCGATTTAAATATTGGTTTATATGTTTTCTCCAAAATTTTGATGTATTCACTTAACGTAATAATATGATTGTTTTATTTATAGGAAATTGGATTTTAGCATTTTAGGAGTGATAAAGAAAGCATTTAAACTATACTTATTTTTATAACACTTTGTTTGCGGATCAAAAATTATGGTGTTATGGTGGTGTTGAATATTTGCACTTGCACTTTGCACTTGTTTCTGTCACTTGACTTTATCTCTATCTTCTCATTTGACAATTGATAAATCCTATACTGTCACGTGGTGTATCGGTAGCCAATTTGCTGTCGAATAGTTGAAATGTTGTTAACCTTTTTTGAGCTGGCGTTATTTAACTGTCTAGTCGACGCCAAAGGGAGTTTTCTTCGTCACATGACGACGACTTCTCGTGAAGTGTAAAATTAGTCCATTGAAACTGCCTGTGGCGTGCTGCTGCTGTGCGTATGTAGAGGTTAAATGCGGTGGCTAGGGCTGGCGTCGTTAGACTTTTGGTATATGCCGAGCCATGGGTTAATTGAAAAAACACCAATTAATAGTGTTCTACAAATAACCCTTTGAATACGTTAGGAGTGTGTATTTCATAATGATTATAGTTTGTAGTCATTATAACTATACTTACGTATTTTTTGGGCCCACACCTTATGGTAGCCCTGAGTTTGCGAACAAGGTACCTACCTACCATGCCTCGTACTCGTATATGTTATGAAACTGACATTAGAGAGTTGTTTTTTTTAAAATAAATAATAAATAAATTATAATAAAATTGTTTCAACAAACACACCAATTACCTAGCCCCAAACTAAGCGTGAGCTTGTGCTATGGTGACTAAGACAACGGATAGACATACTTATATACATTTATAAACATCCATGACTTAGGAACAAATGCTCTGCTCTTTACACAAACATTTGCCTCTTGCGGGATTCGAACCTGCAACCGCCTGATTTAGTAGTCCGTAACGCGAACCACTACACCAAGACGGTCGTCAAATGGGACATATACATTTGGCACCAGATCACTACCAATAAATTGATGTTTCATATCACTTTAAATGAGATTAGATTAATGAATGATATTATTTATACCTATCTACCTTTAATATAAGTCTATAACTATGATATGATGATAAATGAAATAAACATTAGTTGTACCTAATAATGGTAAACTTTCCAACACGAAATTAATTTACCTGCAATTAGATGGAATTGGCAGCCCTATTTAGCTACAAAGGCTATGTGTTCCAAGAGGTCCTCGGTATAGACCTGCTCGGTTTAAATTATAATCCTCCTAGATTTATGTACAAACGTGGTACTACGTGATTCTAATGCAATACAATTTCCTCTAATCGCCTGGCTATAAATAGGGTACACGTTATCTATTTGTTTATTAGTAATTTAAATACAGATGGAGTGATGGCATTAATGTGTTTAAATAATAATACGTAATGCCATTACAAGAACCAATTTACAATAGCTTTGTTGTTAGAAACGGTAAATCTCAAGTTTTTTTCACACAAAAATTTACCGACCGTGTCGTCCGAAGGGACATGCACCCACGAGCCTTCGCTATCCGGGTGAATCCTCTTCCAATTGAGCTACGCAGGATATTAGTCGACGAATTAATTATTGGGCTCAATTCCAATGCGCCCTGTCTAAGATTAAATTTAGGTTCAGTCTTTCTCTTTTTCTATCGAACAAACGAATGAGACAGACTACAATAATTAAGAAACGTCAAATTAAGTGATGCGATTTCTAACGTATTTGTACAAAGTTTTGCGTGTTTTCGTCTAACTTTAGTCGTCATCGAATGACATCCCTACTAAATTGTCTATGGGTTCTCTAATTTCCTTAGCAACAGACAGCTGTTTAGTCTGACGTTTCTAAATTAATATAGTCTGTCTCTTTTCTTTTGTTTGGCAGAGAAAGAGAGAGACTGAACCTAAATTTAATCTTAGACAGGGCGCATTGAAATTAAGCCCACTCTGTGCAAAAAAGTAAAAAACTTGCCAAGAAATTGCTTTAATTATACAAATAATTAATAGTGAGCATACTTAGGTATATGAGGTAGACTTTGGCCAGGATAGTTACTTTAACTAATAACAGCGTTTTAACTTACAATAAAACGCTTATTAAATACCCACCTTATTTGGAGCTTAAACATATAATGAGATAGGCCTATCTGTTTTCCGCACGTCTTACCTCTCTGTCTACCCTAGTAGCCCCTTCTTGCTCGCACACTTTCCCTCACTCCGCCACCAGCGCGGCCGTTCGGCTCGCTCTCGTCATTGTGTCGAATTATACCAGGCTGAGAATAAAAGTTAAGCTTCAAATAAGGTAGGTATTTAATAAGCGTTTTATTGTAAGGTAAAACGCTGTTATTAAACACCTGACCGTTATTTGAAGCTTAAACATATAATGAGACCTGTTTGTTATCGCCTGGTGGAGGAGAACGCCAATGTGAAAGTATGTTGCACATCTTCACGCCGAAGGCGTTAAGGTAACAATGAAAGTTACAGAAGTTATTGTTTTTAATTAAGCAAATAAAACTAAAAGTGTGCGAAACTAAGTAAATTTATTCAATCAAGTTATAATATGTACATAGAAAATATAATTACCTACAAAAAATAAACAAAATGTGGTTAACTCCTTCTCCGTTTTATTTAAATTGGGCGAAAACAATTTGACATCCCAGAGCTAACAGGGGCCTAGACGACCTCACGCGTATAGAAGCAGCGGAACGTGTCACCAGACCTCCAATTCCCTCGTGATAAAATTTCATCACCGAGACGTTATCGGCCCAACTTCTAGAGGCGACCGCTGAGCGGACGCTACCGGGAGCTGCGACAATACCAGCCTCTGATAGGAGAGATTTTACCCAACCTGCAATTACAGTACGCGATGCTGGCTTATGATCATCTCTTAAGTTAACAAAGAATGAATAATTATTTGAGGAATCACGCTTTTGATTAAACAATTTGATACACTGCTTCACCCAAAACACGGGGTCGAGGTTTCTTGTATTCTCATTTTTTAGTAATTTCCAGCCCGATTGCCTGAAATCAGAACGGTCAGTTTTAGATCCAAATCTAGGCCACAGAATAATATGGTCAGTATTGTCGATATAATGCTCTTGATTGACTGCTAGAAGGGTCAGGTCATGGATACGTCTACCAGAAACTAAAAGCAGCAACATGGCAGTGTGTCTGGCGGTAGCAAAACAGTTATTTTCGTTAACTTCATATGCAGTCAAAATAGAAATGAGTACGTTGACATCCCAAATAGTTTTCTTATGAGGCACAGGCTTCCTTATTGCAATGGATTTCATAACATGCTTAACCAGAACGTGAGCACTTAAGACTCCGGATATTTCGGTATTAGCGTAGACACCACTGATTTGTGTAGCAGTATAGTATTGTATGACAGATTTTCTTTCAAATATAAATCGGCTAAAAATCTTGCTAGAATTGAACCGGTTGGGCCACATGGATCAGCTTTTTCATTTTTACACCATCCTAGCCATCTTTGCCATGCGGCTTTGCATGTATTACGTGTAGAGGGGCGACAGGATGATGAAAGTAGGTCCAGCTGGGAACTGTCCTAATCATTTAGGTTATGAGACCACCCCCACATTTCCATACTTTTAGCGTCATTTCCTGCACTTAGGGAGGTGGAAGGCCCGTCGAAACGTCTACTAGATTGCGGTTCAGATGCCTGATTGTGAAAGGAGCAGCTAGCGCTCGGGATTTGAGATCGGCTCTCCAAAAAACTCGTTCCCACCGTGGCACCACTAACAGAAAGAGGCCCTTGGCCGAATTGAGATGGGTAAGGACCTTGGGGATCAAATATGGAGGAGGAAATATCCACACTAGGTGGTAATTCCAAGTCTGGAAAAAGGCGTCGTGGAATAGGGCTTGGTCGTCGTTCTGGTCCAGAGACACATAGTTGGCCACCACATGCGCATCTTCCGACGCAAACAAGTCTATTACTGGAACCCCGAATCTGTTGAAAATCAGGTCTGTGCACGCAGGCAAAAGGTGCTATTCTGGTGGAAATCGGTAGCGAGACAGATGATCTGCGTGGGAGTTGAATCTGCCGGGAATGTGATGAGCGGCTAGGTGAATTTGATAATGATCTAAAACCTCGAAAATATCTATTGTCAAGTCCAAGAGAGCTACTGACTTTGTGCCTCCTTCTTTGCGAATGAAAGCCACAGCTGTTCTGTTGTCGCACTGCCATAAGACCGTGGATTGACGCAGAGACTGACATGGTCCTGTAATATCTTGAGTAATGCTAGAAGTTCCTTCTGGTTGCAATGTAACGGTTGTTTTTGTTCGTTCCACGGTCCCATGAACGAACAGTCGTCTAGTTGCGCTCCCCAAGCTAGGTCTGAGGCATCGGTCGCTAGGAAATGCTTTGGAGGCGCGAAGTGAATCGGAGACGGACAAAGGTGGTTCTGCATCCACCAAGTTAACTCTTTCCGGGCCTGATCCGGAATCATGAACTGTTTGGCAACTGGCATCTTGGCGACCGTGTTCAGGAAAGATAGGAGTGCTCGAAAGTGAAGCCTGCCCCTTGTCACAACAAAACTTGCAAAGTTTAATAGACCCACTAGGCTTTGTAAGGCCTTCAAATCGAGGGCTCTCTCTTCTAGGGCTGTCGATATCTTGGTCATTAGATTCAGGCACTTTTTCTCTGGAAGAGATTTTTCGTTAAATAGAGTGTCCCACTGAACACCCAAGTAGACTAGGCATTGACAAGGTGTGAATATGGACTTTTCGGAATTCACCAACCAACCGAGATACTGCAACCTCTCTACTGTGATTTGGACATGAGTCTGTAATATCTGTGGGACTTGATGCACAACCAGATAGTCGTCCAAGTATAAGATGATTCGAATCCCTTGATCCCTTAGTGTCTGAGCTACCCAATTGGACAGGGAGGCAAATACCTTGGGGGCCGTGCATAGACCGAATGGAAGACACGTCATTTCCATTAAAATTCCTTTGTAGATTAGACGTAGGAACCGTCTGTGAGATGGAGCTACGGGAAGGTGAGAATAGGCCTGTGACAGATCTATTTTGCACATCCAATCGTTTGGTTGAAGGAAGTCTGAGACCCGATAGACATTTATTAATCTGAACCTGTCGGTGATTACGTAAT
This sequence comes from Pyrausta nigrata, assembly GCA_949316185.1. Taxonomy (NCBI): domain Eukaryota; kingdom Metazoa; phylum Arthropoda; class Insecta; order Lepidoptera; family Crambidae; genus Pyrausta; species Pyrausta nigrata. The sequence continues at coordinate 7,142,085 of OX438943.1, forward strand.
TGTTTAATGCTGCTAGGTTGAAGATGGGTCGGTGCGACTCGTCGTCCTTTGGCACAAGAAACATTGTGGACACAAAACTTGGCGAGACTTTGACGACATCTAATACACCCTGGTGTTGCATTTGGGTGATTATGGACGTCATTGCATCTGATGGGACCGTGCTGAACTGACTTCCGTTTAATAGAGGTACTACAAGTGGCGGTCGATGTGAAAAGGGTATGCGATACCCTTTTATTATCTTTAACAAATAACTCGGCGCGCCCAGTTCCTTCCACCAACGGTGAAACAGGACCAGACGACCCGCTCTGAATGTTCGGGATTGATAGTCAATACTTACGTTTTTTGTTCCGGTTGTAATTCTCAGAGGGTGATGCGGCTCGCTTGCGGCTATTCTTGCTGTCTTAATGCCTGTAGCCTTGCCGAACTCCTCTGCCTCGAAAGGAACCTCTTGAGCCACCAGAGTATGATTGGCGATTCTCGCTTTGATTAGAGCCATAACCCTGCGAGGGTCGGGCATTATAGCAACCCTGCGAAGGTTGATTGTAAGCATGGGGAATATGCGCAGGCGCACAACATCCATGAGCAGTACCCTGCGAGGGTACGTTACGTAAAGCCTGCCCCTGCGAGGGGTGGCGTGCGGGCTTGCTTTGACCCGTTTGCGAAACGGAAGCAGTACTGCCCGGCTTTTGTAAAGGCAAGAAGGCTTTTCGAACACCACCTGCCTTCTCTAGTGCTGTGGCTAGTGACTCCGCATTAAACACGTGCTGACACGACGGAGGGATCTTACGTAAAGCGGCCTTGACAAGGGGATCTCGCACGTGGTTCGTAATCCCATCCCTTCTCATTTGAATTACTTCCGCTCGGTGACCGCAGGTTAATTGCAATAGATCGGAAGAAACTTTATAAAAATCGCCCTTCATAAATAGCTCATTAACTTTTTCGTTTATACCTTCGTAAGATAAATCCGCACCACGCACCCACTGTAAAAAACTTCTGACGGAAGTTTGAAAAGCTTCGCGCTGTTTAAGAATGCAGAACGATAAGGCAGCGAAAGCCTTGTCAGCGTGAGCAAGATGGCGTAACGAATCATACGCCTTGATTTCTTCATTCATCTCCAAATCGACAAAACCGGGGGTAGAATTATAAAGTTTTTGGGTTTCCGCATAACGAACTTCGCACCAATCACCAATCGCCAAATGTTGCAAATCCTTTAACGTCTGAAGAAACTCCTGCGGGGTCTTTGGAATACTAGGTTCTTTCAATTTCGTCTCAATTTCCGTCAACTAGATTCTTGTTAAAGTGTACCGCGGAACAAGGCATAGAATTATAGTTGCAAAAAGTTAATTGATTTCGGAGTTCATCTACCTGACGTGTTAATTTACAAAATCGGGAATCCCGTCGCCGATGCCTGCGTTTGCCCCCCCTTTTTTGTTGTGGTGACGCGGCGCGGATTTTCGAGGACTCGAGTCCGAAGACGACGAACTCGAGCTACTAGAGGAGGTAGATGAGTTACTACTCGACGAACGAGACCTAGTTCGCGACTGATGACGAATAGTCGATCGCTTTTTATTGGCACTACTAGCGGGAGCACTAGCACATGGGGCTGTCGAGGCCGGATTTGAAACACTTTCATCACTTTCCATGTTAACGCGATCTGAAAAATGTAGGGTAGAAAACCACACAAATTATTCACAAAATAATCGCAAATTAAAGCAACCTGAAAGATATGTAGGTAGTTACTAAAAACTTACGTACATAAAAGTACCGAACGGTAACACCGTTTGTTTAAAATTTAAAAAGTTTAATTACTTCTTTTTTAAAGATAAAGGTAAGAAAAGCTTTTCAACACTTACGTGGAACAGGAACGGTATGAAAAACGAAATTATTTAACTGAGTCCTGAGCACGACCGTGCGCAGCGGAAAACAGGACGCCAATGACGAGAGCGAGCCGAACGGCCGCGCTGGTGGCGGAGTGAGGGGAAGTGTGCGAGCGAAAAGGGGCTACTAGGGTAGACAGAGAGGTAAGACGTGCGGAAAACAGATAGGCCTATCTCATTATATGTTTAAGCTTCAAATAACGGTCAGGTGTTTAATACCAATTTATTGAGAATTTATAGAGAGAAACAAATTTATGTAAAGTTTTAATAATAACGTCAACGTTTTAATAAGAACGACAACGAATAATGGCGTTGACGGCCAAAAGTTTTATCAGCCGTAAAAAAATCAGTGGGTTACTCCTCTGTAAAGTTCGCAAGAAGAACGTCCGTCGATTCAAATGTGTCAAGGTACACGTCCGAGCAATGTGGCTTGCAGCTCCGGCTTCTTGCATGCGGCTGTCATGGAACTATGACAGTGTATCCAGAAGACTTCCATTTCGAGCCATGCGTCATGGCCATACAATCCAACAGTTCCATGAAAGCCGCGCGACTTTTCGGAGCCGCATGCGGCGAGCCGGAGCCGCATTGCTCCGAAGTCTACCATAACACATATTAAATGTGTCACAATATTCCATAACTCATTATTTTGTAAGTTTCAAGTTAGATAAATGTACCAATATAACTTACTTAAAATTAACGCATGCCACCTAAACCCGCATCCCTTGCAATTATGCACTAATAACAATCAGCAATACGTAACGCAAACTACTTTATAGCATTAATTTAATGTGCACATACGTTTGCGGCGCGCAGAGCGTGTGCAACGTGCTATCTATTAATCTTCAATAATAGATTCAATCGTCTGAATAATTCGGATTCAACACGATACGCCGCCAAATTTCACTGGATGCTGGATATGTGCCTTCGCAATGAATAGCAGGAGAGCGTCATAAAATCTCAGTGAGAACATCAAAGCTATTCGATTCAATAAGTTTTACTAGTCGATACTGCTGTTGGAAAGTTTTATAGATAAAAAAGTATTCTGTAAATGATCCCTGAATTTTAAAAAACGATTTGTGGCATCGCATGCTTAATTGAATCCCATGTTTCACGTTTGTATGCCCCTGTTTTTGTATAGCAATAAATTAGGTCTGTGTAGAAATGTCAGAAAGAAGAATTATAACACTTTAAATAGGTGTGTGTCCGACATTATTTAATTGCATTTGTATCTACGTGATTAGCATGAATAAGTAAAGTCTCTATGAAAATTATAACTTATATTACTATAGTAGGTATAAGTATTGTTCTAAACTTATCAACTACTATCGTCTCTTTTGTCGCATAGTAAATACTAGCTTTCGTCAACTTATTTTCTATGATAGTTATTGAGCAGCAGTGTCAATATTTTGCATCATCTAGAAGTCAGCAAAGGACGAAGCACTTACGGTTAATCTGTTTACCTTCGAATAATTAAAATAGAATGCAATTTTGCTGCCAAGGACACTTTTAAAAAAGAAGTTTATTTCTTAAGTCCATTTACAATAACAGTCATTGAGCAGCAGCGTCATTTTGCGTCGTCACATCGGGCGCGTGACGCATGAGCGCCCGCCCGCTTTGTGAATGCGCCAGAGGATTAGTCGACTCAATCGGCTGAATAATTCGTAGCTGTGGAGCCTGGACATCGGCTGGTATGTGAGACTGTACAGTGGCCAGCACATCAGATTAATAAATTTTTATTGCAAAATTGCCCCATAACGATAGCATAACATACTGCAAAATATGATGTGCTGTCGTTCGTACACTTATTTGATGAGAGCAGTTCGTTGTTATAACAACGAACTGCTCTTGTTTTAGTAACTTATAAGTTATTAAAACAAGCGCTGGTGACGTGGTTATCAGATGTGTATGGCTATAGTCTCCAACATTATGCTGTATGGTTACCATGGTGAATGATGTAGTGGTAGTACTGTTGTGGTCTCTTTTACACGCTGACGTCGAACGCCATGTATAGCGTAAAATAAGAGACCATAGCCTAAAATTTTAAACTTTGGCGTTGCATTGGAATAGCAAGGTTCTGCTTTATTAGTGTTCTCAATAAAAACTCCACTAAGATTTATTTATTGAATACAACTATATTTTCTTAATTAAAAACTAGAACCCGACCAAAAGGTCCAGTGGATAGTACCCTGATCTCTTCGATAGTCAAGTATGTGACCCAATGAGATAGTCTAGCTTAATGATAGATCGTCCAGCGTCCAGCTAGCAGGATATTTTGTACTTCCGGAAGGACGCATTTTTATTGGGTCACAGTTCCTTAAATAATTATGATTCAAACTTAAAATTTGCATGAAAAAATAGTGTATTTCTTTCTCTTTCGTCTGTATATGATATTTTTTACTAATCGGTACCGCTATTCAATTGGCAAGCGATGGCGCACGGATATAGACGCGGGCAGCGCGTTCGCGCGCCGGCGACGTGTTTCGACCTGCCCGGCACCGATCACGCCTGGAGTCGCCAACATTTTGGCAAAAAAAGTAAAAAAAAAGACAAAGTCCAAATTACTTATTTTTATACCTTTAGGTAAAAAGAAATGTTGTGTTAGTGTTTTTGAAGTTTATACTTTAATAAATACAACATAAAATACGTCTGCGTGGTTTTTTTTACACCCTCGCATGGTCTGGATCATTCTCAATGCAAATTAGTAGGTACTATATTGAATTTCTTAGGTGGGCGATAAAAAGTTCACGGGGTAATCTAGTATTTTATAAAAGCAAACCAATGTTTATAACCCTTGGCGACACGAACGTTCAAGGTCAAGGTCACCGTACTGCCGGAAGGACCAGGAGCAGATTTCATACAAACCGCGTACTTCCAGCAGGACTCAAGGTCCGTCTTCCAGCAGGACTTTTTGAAAAAATCGGACGTACTTCCGGAAGCGCTTCCAGCAGGACACGGGGTCGGACGATCTATCATTAAGAAGGATACCTAAATGATGCCACATAAGCTCATTTATGTATCCAGTCCACAAAAACAACGTCTCGCCAGTTTAATCCTAGAACTTGGCGTGATTCATACATACTGGTACGAGTAATAGTTGGATGTTAATTTATAAGGAATGCATGAATAGCTGAGTGTGATTCTCGCCTGCAGTTGGCTCAAGAGACTCATTTGAAATTCATATAGCGCGGGTATGGAAGCGGCAACTGCCTACTGGATCCAATACCTTCGGCAAGCGTCTATTGAAAACACGGAAACTTTCTCTAGGAATAACATAATAACAAATTGTTTCAACAAACACACCAATTTTACCTAGCCCCAAACTAAGCGTGAGCTTGTACTATGGCGACTAGGATAATGGATAAACCTATACAAGTACGTTTATAAGCATCCATTACTTAGGCACAAATGCTCGAGCTCATCACCCAAACATTTGCTCCTTGCCGGATATAAACCGGGTTTATAGGTGTAGTCCGGAGCGCGACCCCAAAAAAAGTCGGTCGAATATCAGCATCCAAAGACTATAGTGAAAAGTGCTATAGTACAAAGATAAAGTTGCAATTAAAGTTTCGCCTAAACTGGATACCGATTAATATGTGAAAAAACCCACTCGTGGCGAAAGATTGTTGAAGAAATTCTTTTGCCAAACCTAGGTCGACAGAAATAAATTTAAAGAAGTGTGAAATAGTTTTCATAAACGATCATGTTGTAAGTAGCTACATCAGGCCAATAGATATGGTAGAATATTCCATTGTTAGTAACCGTAAAAGTTTTTAAACAACATCAAATGTTTTTTGTCCTCAGATGATTTCTCTCCGCCTTGCAGCTCCATAACACGACAATGAAGACTACTATTAGGTACTATAGTTCTGACGAATATATTATGTTAGTCTGAACGGAATACAAAATAATTTGAATTACTACATCTATAAAATCTTAATGTATAATTTGGAACACTTAAGTACATAAATAATATCACTTCTATAGACTGCTAGCTCCTGTGAGCTGAATATTTAATTACCTATACTCATACTTTAAAAATAAATTATTAAATTAAATTACTTTATAAAAATATTTAAGGGAGCTCGCATACAAAAAACATGGCTTTTTGCTCGATATTAAAAACAGGTAGACGCTCGCTAGATGTTGTTCACAAAATATTAAGTTGTATATTAATTTTAAAAATAAATATTTAAGGGCTCACATACAAACGTGATTATTAGTGTCCAAAGTTGTATAGATCATTATATATTTTTGGTACGGAACCTTTCGTGCGTGAATCCGACTCACACTTGGCTGGTTTTTGTATTATAAAAGACGAATTGAGTGCTAGTGGCGTTCAATATACTTTATAAGCTTTGTAAATAAGGGCTGCTTCTACTCGTATAATTGATCTTGACGGATGTAAGATCATAATAAAGCTTTTTCGTTAGAAACCTTACTTGAATATATTATTTAAACCTACTTATCTCTTTAAGTTTTAAAACGGGCAGTTTGTTGTATGGCTGCAAAATAATTTTGTATAATTTTAACATATTATTGTAGAACCTACCACAGATTACCTACTCGTAATAGATTTTTTACTAATTAAATGTCACTCAAGAACTCCAAACTCCAATTTGTTGCTATAATAACGTCACATCACTCACATTCATGATTATTACATGACTCAATTCTCAAATCCTTTGAGCTCCCCTACCACAGGGTCTACCTACGCGCTTTCACAGTCAAAATCACGCGCCATTTCCACTTACAGAGATCAAGATTCAGTGCTTTGAATCTTTCTTATCGCAGCATTAACATAAAACAGTCGTATTCTGAATAATATGCGGCAACCGAATGTTTTGATCGCGCGTTCTGATGAGGCCGGGATAAATCTCGCTTTGAGCTCACCCGGCGTTCCTGGCAAGTTACCGAACAACAGTAATGACGGCTTAATCTGCTGAATTCCTGCATAATCCGCGGGATCCGTCCGGGACTCGGCTTTGCGATGTATAGGTGGTATTATAGAGAGGCGTCAATAAGTTCTGTAGATAAGTGAGCGATAGTGAGGCGAAAGTATTGGCAGCTTGATTGTCGATGTCAAGGATTGTTAAGCTGTCGATACTCTAACTACGCCTACTCGTGGAACTACTAGTGGGAAACTGCGTTTACACGGTAACACTGAAGACGATCCGTTAGTTATTCACTCAGTGGGCTATGATAATAAATTATTAGGCTTAAGGATGTTGTACAAGTGATAATATAATGTAGCGACACAAAATGGTTATTATTGATTTAAATATAAATGAGAAATATTTTTCAAAAAAAATACACCTTTATTTATTTATTCAAACTATATTGCACAACTAAAATTTTGTACAATTGGCGGACTTAGTGACATTCTCTATCAGTCTCTACCTTTCTTGAGATATTTTTGTGAAATATTTTCGGTCTGCTTATTAGTAGTTGCCCTTAAGGTGTTCAAAGTAATAATGACATTATAGATAAGATTGATTGTGTATATGCTACATGAAACTACACATACAGTACAGTTTATAGTGAAGAATCTATACATAATATTCATGTTGTTTGTTTGTCGACAGTTATATGCACAACACTAGCGAGCGACCGGTGGATTCGGTATGAGCATTAGCATATCTAAATATTTGAATAGTCCACGTAAAATGGCAGTTTTATGTATCACTGGCAAAGATCCGGTTTGAATTTTTACAAATTAGAAGGTAGGTATATTGATAAGCTGAAATTAGATTGTAGGACTGCTTCAGTTTTCCATACCAAGGTCTTAGATGTACCTACTGCATATTTTAGTATAAAACGCGTTTTAGGATTTTAAATCTTGTTGTAACTTCACTCTTAAATATGTTCCTAGAATATTAGAACTTCGTACCCTATCACATAGTATTATTATTATTGGTAATGCGGTTCATAAGTATCTTACCGTTAATTTCAGAACATACAAAGATGTTTGGCGGTTGGACAATACCAGTAGATATCACGATATAGTGATACCAGTGCGCGCAAATATCTTTTGTACCCATTAAACACAAATATCTTTTGTACCGGTAAGTCAGAGCGTCGTTATAAAGTTGGATTAGTTAACATCTTAAACATATTTTTTTGAGAGAATGAAATTATATATTGTTTTTACCATTTAATCATAATTATTAAAGTTAAACAACCTTCCTGTAATATAAATGTAATGTAGAACACATTTGCGTCAGGTGTGGTTACAATAAGATAAATTCGTTACGTAATTCGTCGGCTGCCTGCCTCATCCAGCCGGCCGCAGGATAATCTGACAGTCTCTCTAATTTATTATTGGGCGTATTTTTTGTAAAGGCGTGAGTTACAGCTATTTCTCATCCAAAAGAGTTTTTCACAATTCGCCAGGGCGTTATAAATTCTGATAATCCTCGACTTCGCCATTACAATTTGCGCAAACGACTTTGCGCTATTGAGCTGAGGTGGCTAAAAGCACATTTAAAAGGCCGATGGGTACGGGTTGACTGACACCTTTGAGACACGCGAGTAATTTCTTACTTGAAAAGTTAAAGTATGTTAATATATTCTGCTACCGAATTATGGCAATGGTGGCTAATCTCAACAGAGAGCTGTGCACAGGTGTATGCGCAATACACAGGCGGACTCTCTTTTTGCACTCTCGTAGTTCAGTTAGACGACTAATGACTGGAGAGAGATCAGGCGTAGGACCGAACCGATCCAACGTGCTTTTCGAGGCACGGGGATGAAACATCCCCAATTTCCTGACTTCGGGGCTGTTTCTGAATTATTTCAAGACAAAAAAACCCACCAACCAATTTCGGCCCGACCCGTCATTCGAACCCGGGAAGCCAAAGTTCCGACCACTAGACCGACGAGCAGTTATAATATAGTATGATTTCATGAAATACTCGTATATGTACATATATATTTTTAATTTGGAATGGCTTTGGTCTTGACTCAGTCTAGAGTAAACCAGACGTGGCGTATACAGAGTCAACGGTGCGGTGGAGCGAGCTCACCCAGAATGATCTGGGCACTCCCACTCACAGACAAAACATAGCAAGCTGCTTGGCGCCGTGCTCCGGTGTGAGGGTGGTAGCTACTAGGGCCCTTAGCCAAGTGGCAATTTATTCTCAAGCGAAGTTCGTTATTGCTAACAAAATGTATGAAACTGACATAAGCCATCGAAATATCACGTGACTTTTGCATACATATTTTAACATTTCGTAGACGATAGCGATATTTGCTCCAGAAATATTGCCATTTATCTACGGTGCCAGGCGGCACCTATCGGAGCTACCACAGTTGTTAGGATCGTACAGATAGGTGAAATTATAAGGTTACTAAACTACTAATAATTTCGTTATAGGTAGGGTATACTTTTAAACATCTGTAGTCAGTTCCCAAGCAACCCGAGGAGTGCATTTTAAAAGAGCTTCTGAATAATTCCGACGTGACACGACCGGATTACAGGCAGACAATTTGTGTAGTTGCGACACTACATTATGAAAGTTCAGCCTTTTTGATGCAATGGGATTTTAAGTAGCGAAATTGGAGTTTATTTTTAAAAACATCAAAATTGATAAAGATCAAAAGTTATTAAAATCTAAGGTATGTGTTTTTTGATAAAACAAATTAACTGTTGACATTGATTATTTAAAGCCTAAACCATGACCAACGAATGACTGATTAGTTGTTTATTACTACGATTTGTATCTGAAAGTGTGTTAGTGATTAGTAGCTCCGCATGTGACGAAATTTGAAATTTGGCTTTACCTATCTTTACTTGTATTTAGTATTGTGTCTCTGCTAGTACTAGAATAGTCAACTCAAAATATGATGCCCAGATCTATGGAAAGGTCGACTCTTATTACCATAAAAGCTTTGCTTATGTTTATGTGCTATTTATGACGACCTTTGTTGTGACAATGCCACTCGCGACGTAATGAGTATTCTTTAGTCCCTTTGTGGAAACAATGTAGGCAGATGATAAAAGTGTTCGCTGTATACATGATATGTAGGCAGTAGGTATTGACATGAAAAACTTAATTATACAATAATGACATTTCGTTTCTATAGGTTACGTGCTCTATGGATATTCTTCACTTATTTAGAATCTATTTGACTTATCACATGAAAATTAGACTGGGTTTAAACCGCGATTGCAAAGACAAAAATGTGTCTGTATGATTCACGCAAAGCGTTAGAAAGCCTGAAACATTAATCCCCTTACTAATAATGATTATATGCAATAGCTAAAACACTTGAATATTATGAGAAGGCTAATTTGAAATGTTTGTCTCTTTTATGTCATGTCACCTATCTCCATTGTCATTAATTCCAAACTAGCTGTCACAAAGTGTTATAGCAGTGGCGAGTTTAGTATACATATTAGTAACTAGATTCTCGATTAAAACGTTTTTTTTCTGTATCTGATCAAGTCCGTATTGACTGTGTTTTTGGAAGTTTTTGGCTATAAGAATAGACGTACAGAGTGAAATTGGTACAGATGTACATACTCAAACTTCTATGTATCTTGAGCATACTTACAGAATGCATGTTCTTCCTAGTCGAATCAATTTTAATTTTAATTGTTTTTGCTGACTCAGTTTTTGGGTTTAGTTATTTCGTTTTTAAGCTTATTTTTAAGTTGTAAAGCTGACATGTCACGCAAGTGCCATAAAGTATGACTGGTAAAGAATTCCAAATGGCGTTCAGTGGACCTTTTGTATTACGGGTTGCTTATGCCGCCGATGGTCAAAGGAGTCAGATACAAAGCAGACATGTTCTTTCTGATCGCATAAGCTAAGAATCATCGATATCATTGACAGTTCGTAATTAAGGAATACTTAGTAAACCTACTGTACATTGCCATTTCAATTGTACCATAACGTAACCTGTGCACTACAGTGGCGACACCTAGGGAGAGCATTTAGATAATTGCGGGATAGCGGAACTCGGTTCGCTTTGTACCGGCCGCCATAGTTCGCGCTCTTTGAAGAGCGTAATGACACGACGCGTCGCGATTTCCCGACACGAGCCTATACACATTGCCACTTTTTGCAGCGATTCAGTCGCGATGAAGTGGCGATCAGCATCGTTGTGAACGCGTTTACAAAATCGATACAGACGCGCGTGGTGACAGCCATGTTAGTAGCATCGTAGCATTGTATAAGCAAACCGTAGAAAAATACTCTAACTCGAAGTCAGTAGCAGATGACATTGTTTTAAAATAAGCTAGTTGAATATACAGGGTGTCCGGGTTTCGACTAGCGATAATTTAAAGGAGTTTTATTTATCAAATTTTAGAGACATAATCCTAATAAAACAACTTTTTTTACAAAGTTTGTTTAGTTTTGTAATAGGTTTAAAAAAGTATTCGACCTTTTTTAAATTTACATTTGGTGAACTAATAGCCCAAAAATTATCGCTAGTCCAAACCCGGACTGAAGTCTTTAACTATCCAAACTATTTTATTCAATAAAAGAAAAGAAACACAAAGACATGCATGAAATAAAACTTAAAACCTACTTAGTCGAAAATAAACCCGTGTCCTTGAGGCAAACAGGCGAAGATGCTGGCTGCGTTACCGCGTTGGATAGCTATACTTATCCTTTGAGCGAGGAACGAGCCAGCTTTACTATTTGCCAAAACAGAATTTAATTTAGGTGCAATTTTTCCAAAAAGTAATTTAGCGGATGGTCCCCACGGTCCAAATGTTTCGAGTTGACGTCTTTGAGTACGGCAGTAAGACCAGCAAATGTTTGTATGATGAGCACGCGCATTAAGTTATATCCTAGTCGCCGTATTACAAAGTTACGTTTATTTGGGGCTATATACTTTGTGTTATTGTTGGAACAATTTATTATTATAAAAAAAATGTCGCAGTGTGTAAATGACCTAAAGGTATTGTGCCGGTGATCCGCCGCAGCTGATTTGATGCGTTCATTAAAATAATGATTCCGCCGCGGTTTCACGCGAGTGAACGTTTGAGCACTATTTCGGCGTGATTTTTTGCGGTTATCAAAAGGGAGCTTTTTTATGTCGATTGTTTTTTCATAACTGAGTTTTTAAAGAGCCGTATGAAATCGTCACTATTTCATAGTTGCACTTAAAAGTTGTAGGGGAACAACTATGGAAATATCAAGTAACAAAAAATAATTACAAATTGATGTAGTAACTAGTAAAAGTCCATCATGTTAAAGTCAGATAAATGGTCTCATAATTGCACACATTCTAAGGAAACTACGTTGCTCTTGCGACTAGAGATTTAAGTTCGTGCCAGTTGAAGTGTTCCCTAAACACTGATCTGGAATACTTTCAAGAAAAGAGTGAGTAAGCTATTACTGCCAGGCATGATCCATCTTCGGCCACATCGTCGCTTACCATCTGGTAAGACTGCGGTCAAATGTCTGTCTATTAATAGAAAAAAATATTTAAATAGTTAATAATTTTAATAACATAAGTATTTTTTCTTTGCTAGCAGGTAATTTTCTTTTAATATTAGCAACCTACATCGCAGCTGTGTACCAACTAGCGGGAACGATAGAGGATTTTCCTTTTCTCACTATAACCGTATTTCTCGAAAATAAAATAACATAGCGAAGGAATGAATGAAGGAATTCTCACATGATATTTGAGGAACCGCACACAATCGCTGGCTCGGGATCATGTGACGGGTTCGCGCTCGCTCTGCACTTTTATTTTCTGCTAGTCACTGCAATCTCTGTGCAACTATACATGGTGTTGGTTTAACACGTTGGCTGCCATGAGTATTACCCGTGGGATCACATTTTTATTCTGTGTGGTCATGAGCATCACCGGTGCGATCAAAAGCACTTTTTTAAATAAGTGTGTTACATTAATAGATATATCACCGGTCACCGGAGATCCTCATCGTACCTCAGTAATAGTTCGTCCATGGTAATAGAGTGATGCTTTTAGCATCACCGGTGGATAAGTAAAGTATGGAGCATTTAATAATAATAATAAATTGTTTCAACAAACACACCAATTACCTAGCCCCAAACTAAGCATGAGCTTGTGCTATGGTGACTATGATAACGGATAGATATACTTTTATACATTTATAAACATCCATGACTTAGGGACAAATGCTCGTGTGCTCATCACACAAACATTTTCCCCTTACGGGATTCGAACCAGCAACCACCTGGTTTAGAAGTCCGAGGCCCAAACCACTACACCAAGACGGTTGTCGGTGTTTTTACAGCATTGGAGCAATACTGTCGGTTTAATATGGTGGGCAGCCAACGTGTTAAGCAGTGTTCATTTAAGGGAGTTACCAAAGTACAACTTTTACCAAAGTCATTATCGAATTGTAAAAAAATGGCTCTCTATATACACTGTCATCGAGGTTGCAGAGGTTTATAATAGTGTTGGTGTAGTGTTGGACCTTTTGATTTTTTCAAAGATTTGGATCATGACCCCAATTTTAACGTTGTAGGTATTGATGACCAAAATTCAACCCCTTAAATATGGAGACTGCTTAAACTAACACCCTGTATGTATAGGGTGTGAGCGCTTAATGTAACGGAAAAATAAATACCTGAAACGTTTGCTTACAAAGATTTTGGTACAGTAGTCTTCAGTTATTGTTTATTTTCTTGGTCACAAATCTTTGACGAATTTTCAATCTAGGATCACCAAATTCACATTCATTCACACCATGATTAGATCAGAGCTTGATTAATGCTTTATGTAAATACTTAGATTTTTAAATAGTTATTGGGCATAATCATAAAACAAGTGGTTAATCAGGGTGAAGTGCTGAGATTTGAAATATATACATTTCGTTATTATCAAAGTTAAAGTGGGTTCACTCGACAATAACGTAGTAAAAGATTTCAAACTAAATATTTAAAGCAATGGAACGTTCTTTTACCGCACGATCTCGGGAATAGAGATCATTTGACGCCTTGCAGCGCTCTGCACTTTTATTACTGCTATAGTCACTGAAATCTCTGTGCGCTTCACCAAGTGAACATCGAATGCAGTTTTGAGCAAAATAAGGTTTTGTATTGAATAATAAATCTGATACCAATCTATGTTATTTAGTTTAATAACAGGGGAGAATGAAGTGACAGGTAAAGGAAAATACCAATAGGTGAATATTAATGAGCAATTTCCTTTACAAAGATGTTTAGTGTATCTTTATAGACGTAAGTAGGTACACAATATTAATATTAAGCTAACTGAGAATCGTTACTTCTGATGTTTCTTTTCCGTTGTTATCCGATATCTAAAATTATATTATACTTTATTTTAAAAGTAATTTATATAATTAAGATTTGTATTACTCTAGCCCGTATGTGCTTATAAACTTTTTGACGCGATACAAACCCACAAGCACAACCTAAAATTATATATATTGGGCTAACTCTTGATTTTCATCTTAGCCCGAGAGCAAAATGAGGTCTTTACAATTACTTCTATTTTCACCATCAGTTCACTGAAACTGTAGTTATTCTACAGCCGTTGTTAAATTGAAGCATCATTCATAACTATTTGCTATCAAAAAAGTGCAAAACGAAAAAATCCGCACAAAACTGTTCTATTAACTATCCCGGATCATAACTCACTTACGGTAATGAAAATTGTAACTACTAAAACCAAACGGAACAAAGTCCGGACGATATAATGGCGCAATAAATTCTACGCGTCATACCGGAATGCGTTCCGGTTAGGGTTGCCACACAGAGGGACGTTCCGGATAAATGGGCTGTAAGTACATGACAGTTTTTCCTATATGCACTGAAAACGTATGGCGTGAAGGTTTATATGAAGTATACACGTTGGAATACATCGAATCCAAAGAATATCAATGATAGGGAATAAATGACAGATTTCACTACGGTATCTGTAAAAATGATTCACGCTAACTAATAAAGTACCTTACCAATTTTAATGTTTCTCCTATGAGCCCATAATACAGAACCCCAATTTTGTATTCATCATTACAATAAGTGGCAGCCCCATTACACTTTTAGCATTCTGAACAAAGGGTTAGTACGTGTTATGCAGTAAAAATCGCTGAGTTAATTCAACCATTACATATTGAATGGTATGATCCACTCATATCCAGTGCCGACTGGTAATGGGGGTCATCCCATTACCAGCTTTATGGTGAAAAGAGGTGGTAGAAAACACGACGAATAGATATGATTTTTATAAAATGATTGGATAATGGAATTGCTATGACTTTTTTGTTCGTCAAGCTATGTGTACCCATCCGTAAAGATGTAAAAGTGTGTCGTCCTTATCGTGCAGGGTAGATGTGTGAAACAGCGCCCATCGAGATTTGCATCTGTAAAATGGAACAATACATGGCGCGTTCCGAACCATTGAGCGCGGGAATCGATCAGCAAGCGCTGGACTGATTCCCTCCCATTGACTCTGCTTGTTCCAATAACAATTTTCACACATAAATACGACCATTGAGCTAATGGATATACTACCATTAATGCTCTATACCTACTGCGGTTTACGTTCAAATAATTTGAAACAGATCAGTCTGTTAGTGGTTATGAAATCTGAATTTTAGATCATATATTAATTTGAGTAGTCATTACCATAATTATTATCTCAGTGCTCATTACAATATTATTAATTTTGGTCTGGGTAAGCTTTGAAAATGTGAATTTGAGACATTCATTTATTTCAAGTGCGAAATTAATGTTGTGAGATAGCGCTCGCTTAATTAGTTAGGTCTAGTATCCTCTATATAAACTATCAAAGATCTATTTTTATTGCAACACCTGAACGTTTTTTGCTAGGTTTATTTCGTGTCGTCTGATCTTTAAAGCAAAATATAAGAAGTTTGTTTTTTAGTTTTACAGTCACCAGCACATCAGAATGCCCACTGGAACTACGAAAATGGCTTATATTACGTAATAGAAGTCTCAAGGTCGACATGGTATAGTTTGACGTGCGGCCGTGTGTAGCTCTTCTTTCTCTAGGCTCCTAAGTACTGGGCTAATCATCAATGAATTGGGCTGCTGCTGTTTTCGATATTCAGGTTACTGTTTATTCTGTGGTAGGAGGTAATTTTATCTATTTAATTATCCATAGTTATAACAACAGTGGAACCAACTGATAGAAGCAAACAATCAATCGGATGCAAGGCGTAATCGGATTTCCAATTATTATTATACAAACGAGCTCGGATCGTGTGAACGGACGGACAGACCGGCTTGAGCTTCCCCAGTTGTGTAATAGTAACTTGGTACATACTATTCGTGATGAGTAATACTTACCTAGATGCAGGGTAACCAGAAGTTGACCTTTGGCTTAAGTAAGTTGTAAAAATAAGAAAACATTGTTTAGATAAAATTGCTTTAGATTTTAGATCGTACTTACAAAATATCCAAGTTTTAATTTCGAACGTTTATATTATACACAATAAAAAGGTAACGAAATATTTAAAGTAGATGGTGGAAGTGCATATAAACATGTATTCACCTTCAGGACTAGTGATGGACCAGCTCAGCTTTTACCCAAAATTTGCAATAGTCAAATATACAATTCATTTTATAAGAACTTATGCTCAGAAGGAGCACTATTCTTATAGGAACCCTCCTAGTGCTTTGGGTCAATTGTGGCCTGGTGCAGACACGCAGGAGTACTAGGAAATTCATCCACTACTGTCATCATCACAAAAACTTTAAAATTGCGTTCGACTACCGCACTTTGACCATTCTCTATGTAATAAAAACTGTTTTCGTAGTTCAAATTGATTACCTGACCTGTACATGTCTCCTTTTTTTAAAAACATCTGTATATGCATGATGATGTCATGCTGAAGGGTCGATATTAGATGAGTGATCCGGCTTAGCCACCCGTTTGATCTCCACGGCTGACCTCACACGGGATGTATGCAGGGACACGTATGATGGATATCAGAATTATTCGAATATAGGGACGAGTTTCTTATAATCCTCTTATCATGGCAGCAGCAGAAGAGTATCTATAGGTAAAAAAAGAAAACGAAAATTAATTTTTCATTTAAGAATGATAACATTTGCGTATACCCACGATACGCAAATGTTATCATTCGACCTAAATAATAAAGCCAAGCCTGGATATATGATATGACAAATGTGAAATTACATTTACAATTACATGCCTAATACCTACCTATACATTATTTTAGAAACCACCCGATATTTTGAATGAACACAACGTCGCAATCCTAAATAAAAAAGTATTGTCTTATACAAGTAGGTATACAGGGTGTCCCGTAAATTAGCGTCAAGCGAGAAATCTCAAAATTTTTTTGGCTTTCCCATACAAAAGTGCCGATCGGCTGAGAGCAGTTTGTATGAAGAAGTCAAATTTTTTTTGAGATTTCGATGTTGATCCTATAGAAAAATTTGTTGTATTTGAGCAATAGAATGACGTCATTCTCGCTTGACGGTAATTTACGGGACAACCTGTATAAACGTGCATTTGACCAACAATACTACGCATCAAGTATTTTTTTGTATTATGTTTCGGCTGCGTCCAAGTACTTATTAATAGCTTTACCAGAAGTTAAACGAAGTTAAAAGCAACAATTTAGTTACAGAACACAGAAATTTGTTAACCATTAATGTCACATTTTAACGTTCCGGCCCCTAAGGATGCGTTCGCTATGTAACTTTGTTTAGGCTACACGACGTTATCTTTTGGTTAAAACCGGAGTTTTCTTCCGAGTTGGTCGCCCTGGGGAAACGCGTAGAACTTGAGACAGCAAGAATTTTTGATGTGCTTAAGTAATTTAGTAGTATGAGGAGCTTATTTTTGCCAAACTAACATTATTTAAATTTTAATTATCATATAAAATAATAATATATTTTCTGCCGTTACTTTATTATTTTTGAAAAGTGATCTTTTCTAATTTTTACTATGCTATGTAAAAAAATTATGAACTATTCGTGTCAAGATCTAAGCTGGTTCATATTTAAAAGATTATGATTTTAGTAACAGAGCCAATTTGTTTTTTCAGAATTTCTCAAAAAAAAATCTTGTAAAAGTAACTGAGTGATTCTCCGAGGGCCGTTTTTTGGCGGTCACACGTTCATAATTCCTAACCTATTCAATAAACAGCTTTGGAATTAACTTTAAATGATTCTCTGTTTATAATTCTACACAGACATAGTTTTAAATATAAAATAGGGCTTACAGATATTTTTTAAATAATATTTTACCGCCAAAAACCTGTGTTCTCCGCTCGTCCCAACGATCCGCGCTCAGTTCAACCATCTTTATTGTCTGTTGTGTTATGTACACATATTATATGTCAAAAAAACTATAAATAAGTCAAAATTGATCATTCAAAAAACCAGTATTGATATCGTTTAAACAGAAAGAGTTAGAAAATATTTTGTCTCGGTCACACGATTGTGGTAGATTCGTGAACACAACATAAAGAGGTCCATACCTTCAAAGAGCCTCAACTTTTAGACACGCTTAATGACCCTACGGAAACTTTAGTTTCATTACAGCATCATTGGAGGACAAATGCCTTTCTTATCGCTATGATACAGCAAAATATAGACACACAAATTCATCAACTTTTTTCTGGCAACCTTTTGAAGAAACCCTTCATGGTTAAATATTAATAAAGACAATAGAATGATTTAGATGTAGGTGTTGAATATTCAGTATAAAACCCTTTTTTAATTTCTTCGTCCGCTTTTAAGTTTTTTTATTTGTTAAGAAACAACTAGTAAATTTTAAAAAATGTAAAATTTCCGTAACTTTTGTGGCATGATTTTCGTGGACATTTGACCACAAAGGTTATCTTTCACTCCACGTAAGGTTACAAAGGTCTAATTATGCAGTCTTAATTTACTTCTTTGTCAGTCTGTAAATGTTTTTAAATTAACAAACGATAGTTTAAGTAGGTATAAGTATGACTTTTTCTTATATTTATCTATTTTAGTCAAACATGGTTGATATGTCTAATTGATTGAACCCTGATGTTCTACTAACTAAATAAATGGTTGGCTTATCAATTTATCGACGTCAATAAGGAAAGTTCTACACATAATTCATATACGAATAACTTGATAAAGCACTGCCCTTGATTGAATGTATGCACATGTGGATTAAAAAGAATTTGGCATAACCAATACATCACACGGAAACTGTGATCTACAGTTTTAGACGACAGGAGTACGTTTACTTGGAACAAGTGTTTTTTTATTCGGTAGATTTACCTTGGCTGGATAGGATCCGAAAAACTACGTGAGGGCATTTATTATTTAATTTGGGCCAAGTATAAGCCAGCTCGACCAATGATTGGTCTCTTGAGGCAGCCCTTTTGATTATAGCTCACTTAAACTTATACCCGTTGAATCCAGGAATTGCTAGGTTTTTTTGGGTAGTGAGGTCAACTTCATGCTTGTCATATTTTTGTTGTATTTGCAGTGATCCGTCAGTATTCTGGTCACAGCACATGTTTTGTATCTTTTGAGCTTTAGCAGTTCTTTAGATACTTTGTTATTATACCCTTGTATGAGCGCTTTAGAGTGTTCTTGTCCTAGTACGGACTTCCACAATTTAATAGCCTCTTGTTTACAAAGGGTAGTAAGAAGTGTTGTGGCTCTCTGCTTGGTAATACCACAGAACGGTTCTGGACCGATTTGAGGGTCGTCGGCTCCTTTTCTGGCGAGCTCGTCTGCTACTTCCTTACTGTATATGTTAGAATGCCCTGGCGCCCATGTAAGTGTTACTTTATTGGAGTTACCCAGGGCATTCAGGTTTCTGTTGCATGTTTGAACTAGTTTTGAGTTTAGTTCAAAAAATTCTAGAGCCAGCAGTGCTGCTTGGCTATCCGAGTTGATGTAGATGTGTTGGTTACGAAGTTTCCTTTTCAAATTTATCTCCGCGCATTTGTTGATTGCAAAGACTTCGGCTTGGAAGATAGAGGACTCCGTGCTCAGGTTAACGCTAACCTTGAGCTTGGGCCTCTCTCCGTATGCCCCACACCCTACATCAGATCCTTTCTTGGATCCATCTGTATACCAAGCACGATTCTTCCTTCTTTAAAGATAATTTGGCCCTCTAGCCATTTGACTGCTTCCTTAAGTTTTGTTAATGTCTGAGAGGTCCATCTGGTTTTTGTGTGGGTGCATATTCTGTATATACACTGCTTGGCTTCCTTTTGTACCTGCACTTGTAGTGGTATAAGGTCTAGCAGTGCATTAACCGCTGCCCCTGGTGTAGTTTGCAGAGCTGCTCGCGAGGACATTATGACCCAAATACTTCAGTGCTTGAAAACGAACGCCTACAACCAATCCGAAACATGGTCTCTTACTATAGGCGTTATAAAAAAGTTTAAGGACGAACAACCGGCTATGTTCGGAGTTTGTCCACTGGATTGAATTGAAGAGGTACGTAGACGAACTAAGGTTACGGTAAGAAACATAGCCCTGTAAATCACTAAGCTCAAGTGGCAATGGGCAGGGCACAGTGCAGAATGGTTCTTGATTAGATACCATTTGGCCAAGAACGTAGCATAGGGCGTCCACCAGCAAGATTGACAGACGACCCTGAAAAGGTCGCATGATCGCACTGGATACAGGCCGCTTGTAGCCGGTCACGTTGGAAGACTTTGGGGTAGGCATATGTATATCAGTGGACGTCCTGCGTCAGATTATGTCGTTGATATGCATGTGTGCAAAAGCATAAGTAACAAAATTAAACCTTACTTCGTCGTTAAAGCGAAACTATTTACTGTATAAAAGGTTAAGAGATTTGATTTAGATTTAAATTATTAATGCTTTTTATGCTCTGTACTATAAAAAAACTATTAATTTTCGTAAGAACAGGTATACTTTTAATTCTTTAGGTTTTATTTTTTGAAACATTTTTATGTAATAAAATATAACTTCGCTGTGAAAAATACGTTTCGTAATTTTCGTGGAGTCTTATATAACTTTCGTGGGTACCAAAATGTCAAATGAAATATTGGAATAAATAACACACCGATTTGCTTGATTCCAACAGAATTCAATATAATTTCAGGCCTTCTTTAGTGTAGTATTTTTCTATTTTCAAAAAAACTTAAACTAAAAATCGCCACGAAGGTGACGTGAAGAATGCTTTCCGGAGAATCACTCTACTAATTGACAATGACAATTTTATAATCATACTCGTACTCATTTTGTATAAACACTACAAATAAAATATTTTTGTGTCACAGCATGCATAAAATTCTATAAAATTTAATAAGAAAAAAAAGAGTTGTCGCAGACATATTTTATCCATTCACCCGATTTCCTGCAGACATTTTATTGCCACAGTGCGAACGTAATGAAAGTGGAATAACAAGTGCATTTCACATTTTATTTTTGATTAAGGTATTTAAAAAAAGGTCGAGTGTGTGAGTCCTCAGATTCTCAGCAATTAATTATTTTAATACTTACATACTTAAAAGAAAGAAGAAAGAAAGAAGAAAAGAAAATACATTTATTAATGAATGGACATCACATTACACACGAAAACAAACAACGTAACGGGCACGGTTATAAACAAAGAACACAACAAAATTACAGTTTATGTGGGTAAGCCATTGTGGGACTGTGCAGTTGTGCGCCTGCGATGTCCATATTAAAAGGGCCCCACTCAGCTTAAGTCGTGACCCGCTAGGGGCCCCGACGCTGGTTTTCAGTAGATCCTAGCCGAGTGAGGTCACGGACAGATAGGCCAACCATTATTAAAAATAACATACATATTAATACCTAAATAAAATAAATAGTAGTAAACTAAATTATAGTCATATATATATATATATAAAGTGTATAAGTGTAAAACAATAAATACAGCACGGACAGATATTCGGATCACTAAATCACGCAAAACGTAATTATTACTACGCTCATTATACTTCGTAGTTCGTACCTACAAAACAAGATTCAAGAATCGCTGCGCGGCGCGTTGGCAAGATAAGGCCTATAGCAACTAAAATATTTATAATCTGTGCCTATAGATAAATTTGCTGCTGTTTATAGCGCACGAGTCATGAAAGGTAGCCAGTTAAACATCAGCGTGAATCCACGCCGAACGCTTGTATCTACCTACTTCAAAAGATTTATCAGTGGAATTAATAAATTAACCTTATTGATTTTATTAAAATGGAAATTAAAATTAGAATGTGAAAGTTTACGGCCGCGTCCACCGCGTTGTGGAGTTGGAACGCTTTCATTGTTCGAATGTCTAGCCCTATTTGGTAAGTTACTGTTGTATGGACTTTTGAATATTGAGAACATATTGTTTGTAGGTTTTCCTGAACGTACAAATTGATTTTTCTAGACATCGTAAAGGAGGTGGAAGATCTTTCCAACACTTGGACGCGGCGAACTTGAAACAACCTCTGAAGGCCACAGTACGATGAAGGGGCAGGTCTAGAGCAAAACTGAAGCGGCGGGTTCTACGAGCCTGCACATCGCGCCGCCACACTAACCTCTCCGTTAGATAAGTTGGAATGCCCCCCTTTATTATTCCGAACAACAGTGTGGCGTAGTGTAATTTCCTACGAGCATTCATTTTTAATATATTGGCACCGTTAATGTAAGGGGTCACGTGTGCGCGGGGCGGTATTGCAAAGCAGTACCTAGCACACGCATTCTGTACACGTTGAATCGCATTTTGTGTTCGTACTAGAAGTCGTGGACCATAAACCACATCCATGTAATTAAACTTTGACAGTACCAACGAATCATAAAGCATAATTCGGTTTTCCAGACTCAGATAATTTCTTACTTGGTACAGTACCTTTAATCTATAAAAACAACTACCTATGATGGAATTTACATGAGTTTCAAACCGTAAATCTGCATCCATCACCAGTCCCAGATTTCTAGCTTCCAATACTCGCTCCACAGTTTGACCCTCAATCGCCACATGAACCCCCTTTTCGTATATTTTCTTAACCTGATCTTTAGAACCTAAAATCATGTACTTGGATTTGCTGCCATTAAGAACTAATGAGTTATTTTTTGCCAACCTGGCAATACGCTCTAGGTCTTCATTTAGGTTTTGTGTTGCTATTTATGTGTGTATCCTCTGGCTTGTGAGAGATGTAGACCTGTAAATCGTCGGCGTAAATATGAAATTTACAGTTATATATGTGTGCCGTGACATCGGCGCTGTAAATAATGAAAGAGGTACCCCCCTGCACACAGATTTGGGTTCTGACAATCGTGTGTTCCCTTCCTCATCCCTTATTTCGACCCTTTGCGTTCTATGTCTAAAGTAGCTGTAGAACCAATTTATTGCCTGGGCGCTGAATCCATAATATCTAAGTTTAGACAGCAACAACGGGACATTCATACAGTCAAAAGCCCTAGAGAAGTCAAGGAGTGCGAGCAACGTACCTTCTCCATTGTCCCGAGCTGTGAGAATATCATTAACTACACTGAGCATAGCGGTTGTGGTGCTATGTGATTTTCTAAAACCGGATTGTTTTTCAGGCAGAACATTGTTTTCCTCTAAAAAAGTTTTGAGTTGATCAGCCACAACCCGCTCTAAGACCTTCGATAGACACGGCAATATGCTGACTGGGCGGAGATCTGCCAATGATGTGGGCATTGTCTTTTTAGGAATAGGCTTTATAAGTGCCTCCTGCCTGGGATATGAGCCAGACAGGATTGATTGGTTCACTATAGCTGTTATCGCAGAAAGCGAGTGTGGTAAGGTTGCAATTAACATGTCCAGAGATATCCCATCCAATCCAACAGCGTTTGATTTTAACCCCTGTAAGATTCGCAAGATTTTATCCTCCCCTACTGTTACAATATCAAAACTTTCAGAAACAGCTCGATGATACTCAAAAAATGTCAACGTTGAAATGCTAACATCCCGGTTGCCTGGGACATTGAGGAAGTGATTATTTACCCTATCTGGGTCTGTAAACATATGTCCTGGCAACACAGGGTTAGTTTTAATACGTACATTTTTCTTTATATGTGACCAAATAGTGCGCGAATTATTTGATTTATCATTGACGTATTGATTATAATTGAGGTCCTTATAGAATTCCCTATGTACGATTTCCCCAGATTTACGAGCCCTGACATAAGCCTCGTCCCTTTTTTTCATCATTAACTTTATGTTATATGTGATCCATGGATATTGGCGGTCCTTAATGTACTTAGTTTGCAAAGGAGCATGTACATCAAAAATACCCAATATGTAGCTATTAAAAAGTGTTATCATAATATCAACGTCCGTAAGCCTTTCTATACTTAACTTTATACTTATAATTAAATTAATATAGT
The DNA here is from genome assembly GCA_949316185.1 of Pyrausta nigrata. NCBI lineage: Eukaryota > Metazoa > Arthropoda > Insecta > Lepidoptera > Crambidae > Pyrausta > Pyrausta nigrata. The sequence continues at coordinate 7,166,251 of OX438943.1, forward strand.
ATATACGAGTAGAATATCTCTCGCATAGAGTATGTCTCTCGCAGAACCGACGGGCGTTGGAGTAGGAAGGTTCTCGAATGGAGACCACGTCTCGGGTCTAGGTGTTGGACGCCCCCTGCTAGGTGGACCGACGACCTAAGAAAGGTGACCGGTGGTGGCTGGATGCGAGAAGCGAAGGACAGTGAAAGTTGGCGCCGTCTTGGAGAGGCCTATGTCCAGCAGTGGACTGCAAAAGGCTGATATGTTGATAAAAGTCAGCATTACCATTTTTTAAATGCTGAACGTCGGTTTCATATTACTCTTGTGCACTATTATAACAACCTACTGCGTCTCTACTTGATCTCTGTTGGGATTGATCGAGTTACTGAAAGTCGGTTCGGAATACATTACATAATAATGCAATTTTTTTGCAACGTTTTTAGCTACACTTTAAGGTTTCACCAATGTTTTTAAACCTTCACTGGTTGATTCCAATTGTCCTGAATAACATTCCCAGTTTCAGATTTTAAAATTTTCGTTGTTTCTTTTTACTGTAATGCTATTACCCCATTTTACCCTTGGTTGGAGACTAAAAAACCTAATTTGCATTCTTGTCAAAGAAATACGCCTGTTATTTTTTAAACAGTGTTGTGGTAATTGTCTTATTTCTTATAAAAAAGTTTAATTTCTTAGTTCAGTTTGAAACAATCTTTATAAGATTCTTTTCTCATCAGCTTTTAAGAGTTTTTTTAAATATTTGTTAAGCTTTTTAGTATCAGCGATCCTGTAATAACAAATTAAGAGGCGACGTTTCTAAAGCTGCCGCCATGTTTTTAGATCGAGTACAATTTGACAATGAACCTAATGTACCTAATATTAGGTTCATTGTCAAATTTCAACTGCGATCTTTAAAAAGTGCAATGTCAGTGGCGCACCCTACCGGGGATGACCACGCTTTAGAGGCCCTGCTTTGCAAGTTAATAACCTGTTTAGTCCGTTCTAAAGGCTGCACATTCACGGCGACGAACTAAGTCCAGCGGATAGGGCTGTGATATGGTTGTGCTAGTTTGCCCATAAGGCTGGTTAGGTCAAAAAGATTTGTCAATTCCTTTTGATATTTAGTTAAAAGGTCATTTGTGTTTTATTAAACTTATTGTAAATATTTATTTATTTAAAGTTTTCAACTAGCAATAATCGCACCTCGGATAAACCTCATTGGTTACGATATTGCCTCTGCGCAAAGTATTTATTTATTTAAATTTATTACACATGTAGACTTTGTAAAAAATGTAGACTTATATTAGTAATCAATAATATACCTCAAAAATTGTGGTATACTTAGCGATTTCGATAGCGCGAACACATTTTTTTAGAGCTAAAGGCAGCATAAGATAGTCCTTTTACTAGATATCTTTTCTAATTCTATACCCCTGTACAACATCATAGGTTAGCAAGTAGATGTTTGTTACTTACATTGTTTAGCGGCCTATCTGCGTAAAACGCTATTGTTAAATAATTATATTTTATATTTGGTCCTTGTGACGATGTTGTGGTGGCAGCGCTTTGGTAGTAATAACAAAGAAATTAAAACCTACCAAAGTTAGGCAACCCACTATGCTATCGTGAATAGATGGGTGACCATTTAAGCGACGTCTGTCACAAGCATTTCGTTCATTTATTTAAGCCTAGTCAGAGGTTGGGTCACTTGCCTTACAGACACCCCTTCACTAATCCGCACTGAGACCGCGTGGTGGAGTATGACTCATACCTTCTCATAGATAGATAGACACTCCTACTCATACACACAGTATAAATTTACATAAATGCTCATAGAGAATGCTTCAATTTAAGCGGTCTTATTGCTGAAAGCAATTTCTTCCAGATAACCTTCGGGTAGAGGACAGTCTATAATTGAATTGGGTCTGCGGTGAAAACTATCAAAATGAAGGGAAATGAGTAAAGAATTAAAAAAAAAACAATATAAGCAATTATACATATACATAGTTGAGGTGAGGCCTTTCCTCAACTGTGGGATCTAAAAGGCTAATATTTCTTTACTTTAACCTTCTTATATTTGTATGTAATACAAATTATATTATATCCGTAAAATAAAGTTTAAAAGTATTCGTAGTCGGCCCTAGCTGGTCAAAGTGCACACTGCAGTGTTCGACGAGCGTTAATGGAAAACGGATTAGAGCTCGCAGTGGCCCAAGCCGCGGCTTCGGCGATCGGCTTGCGTTGTCTATCAATCACACAGAGGACGGACAGCTTTGACATAGATAATATATCTCTAAGATATAAAGAAAAAGTTCGTTGGCTTCGTTGCCTCAACTAATTTGGACAAAAGTAAAAAATCTGTCAAGTTAAAGTAACGGATTCCAATGCACATTCTCGATATCATTGTAGTTCATTGACGTTCTACCTTTGTATTTGCTAACACGGTAATGGGAGGGAAACACAATTTTTTTAAGGGTTCTGTACCTCAAAAAAAAAGAAACCCTTGTTCACTTTTTGTCCGCCTGTCTGTGAAGACCGTTTTCCTCAGGAAAATCCGTCTGTCTACCTACCCGCGGTTTTGTTAAGAGACCGTTAGTACTAAAAATATTTTTTATGGTGGTTCCCTTCATGTGAAGTGGGGATGATTTTTTTCGACGTCTATTCTATCTTGTGAGATATCGTTGAGTTGGTCTTTTAAAATGATTAAGGGGTTTCTAAAGCATTTTTTTTGATTTATTGTTACTTTACGAAATATTACACTTTAAAGTGCAAAAAGCTTAAATGCTGGCCTGAAAAATCTTTAAAAAAAAAAACATGATTATAGTGCATTTAATAAACTCTGAAAAAAACCTGTAGCGGTAAAGATAACTTTATTGGTTTAGCACGTAATATTCGTGGAACTTGGGTGTTGGATAATTTTGTACCAAATACAAAATCCTTAGAATAAATTATCTAAAATGAAGTAGATAATGGCACGGAACCCTACTTGCGCGAGTCAGACTCGCACTTGGCCAGTTTCTTAGAGTTATCGAATTAAACGGTAGCATGCCTCAGAAATCCCGGCATTAGTCATTTTGCGAGCTTACTCTTGCCTATTATAGTGTAATAGCACAGATGCAGTGTAGCGCACAGTCCAAACAGTTGCGTTCGCATTAATCCGCTCGCACAGAGCATTAGTAATTGCATAAAAGGCGGTGTGACCGCAGTGGTGAAATAGCGCTGTGTACGCACTATGGGCTCTCGCATGACACTTCATGTTTATTGCTCGTGTGCGCTGCCCTTCTTTGTTGATGTGCATGCTTTTAGAATTCAGGATTCAAACGTCCGTATGATGGTGATGACTGCGATCAGGCTGTTTAAGACTGTTTAATGTTTTTCTACAGATGACACGCATGTCTATTTTTTAATAATTGATTTTGGGACGCTTTTCTTTTACTATTACGCCCTTTTAACTAATAAATAAAATTAAGGAAAAAATTAGAAACGTTCAAGGTATCTTTTGCTGTTCAATTTTAAAGAATATAAGTAATTTTCAAAATATTTATGCTGTCGCAATTTCGTAGACATCATCAGAATAAGACGAATAAAATCAAAACAGGCAAAAGCTATTTAAAAGAGAATTTTTCCATCTATTAATTAGGTTGTCCGAAAGAGTTCACCTCCAATAATAATACGAACTTGTATTTTTTGTATTACAATTGAATGGGGGGGTTTTAATGGACTGTATGTGAAACAAAAATTTTAAATAATAAATACACAAACTATAAATCGCGGACAAAAGATAGGCTGAAATCAGTTGTAAGAAGCACTCACCTTGCTGGTCTGCAGTTGGTGATGCAGATCTCGGTAGTAGTGGCTGGGGCAGGCCTCCTAGACCCTTGGATCATTCGAACTCACCTCGGATGCCAGGAATACCTTACTACCGATGTTACCGACACACAGCAATTCTGCATTCCTCTCAACGGATCAGCCTTCTTCTATATTTGCGTTATGTGTACGACGATAGATTTCACCAAATAGGCAAATAACGACACGATATTTGAAATAAAACGACAATTGCGCGATACCGCGCCGACAAAACGATACGATCAAAGTTCAAGCCAAAAGTCAAGTGACTCGACATAATTTTTTTTTTTTACAACGAAACGATAATGTTGCCAGGCGATAAAATGGCAAGCTACAATTCTTAACATTCCACCCACCAAAATACACAGTATTTTAACTTACATTAAAGATAAAACTTACGATTAAACGAAATTTTGCTTAATACTACGACAATCTACGATATGACATTAACAGTTTTGTAGAGGTAGAGGATACAGCTTTACTACTGGTCTTTTAAATTCACCAGACTCCGTGCGTACTGTGACAACCCGACAAATCCCATCAGTCCCTGGATGAAGTTGTATCACCCGGCCAATTTTGCATTTCATGGGGCTACATTGCTCATTAACAATGAGAACAAGAGTCCCAACAACGATATTCTTCTGGTTATCGAACCATTTGTGGCGCTGCTGCAAGGTGTGCAAATTCTAGGTACCGCGAAGTCTTGATGGATCCTTGTAATATAGTGAGCGGTTCCATCGTCAGAAAATGACCAGGGATTAGAACTAAAAAATCATTGGGATCAGAACTAACGGGAGTTAAAGGTCTTGAATTCAACATAGCTTCTATCTGCGTTAAAACTGTGTAGAATTCTTCGAAAGTAAGGCGCTGTGAGCCTATAACACGCGACAAATGAGTTTTTACAGACCTCACGCCAGCTTCAGCTACGCCAGAAAAGTGCGGACTACCAGGCGGGTTAAAGATAAAGTCAATTTGTTCTGCTCGCGAAGCCTTAGCCATCAAGTCTTGTAACATGTTGGATGCACCCACAAAGTTCCGACCTTGGTCCGAGATTAATCGTGAGCATCGACCACGACGCGAAATGAAGCGGCGCAAAGCTGCTATATAAGCTTCAGACGTAAGCTCGGAAACGAGCTCGAAGTGTACCGCTTTAGTGGCAGTACAAACGAAGACGCAAATATAAGACTTATGTGTGCGTAGGCCCCGACCGCGACCTAAACTAATATCAAAGGGACCCGCGTAGTCAACCGCCGAGGACGAAAACGGCTTTATCTGGCTGATTCGGAACGATGGCAAATTGCCCATAATAGGAGCTGCAGCCACTCTTGGGCGTGCGCGAAAACATTTCATGCAAGAAGAGGTTACAGAGTGTATAGCCCTCCTCGATGACAAAATGCAAAATTCTTGGGCTAGCAAGTTTTGCATGGTTTGTAACCCTGGATGCATAAACCGATCATGATAATCCTTGATAATCAGCGTCGTCAACCTATGATCACGAGGCAACAAAATTGGATGTTTAACATCAAACGACAAATTTCCTTTAGAGAGGCGACCCTCAAGATCCCAAGCTCATCCAAAAATGGCGACAATTTCCGCATGGGTTTCGATAAAGGGAGGGGAGACTTCTCTTTCGACAAGCAACGAAGCTCAGATGCGAAGGCAAGCTCTTGCACATGCTTCACGAGAAAATGAAGAACCTTAGTTATTTCTTCAGACGACAAATTGGGATCTGTTTTTCGACGATGGATTTTGCAAGTTACGGATATACCGAAAACAATAAGCGAGAATACGCAATATGCGTTGCAGAGACGAGAATTTAACCAAAACGTTGTTGACAAAAGACTCATTAGATGCTGTGAAGAGACTAAATATCTTTTGCTCGTCAAAAGCAGCTTGATCTGAAAAGAACTCCGATTGCGGCCATGAACCTTGGTGATGGTGCAGCCAATCTGGCCCGGCCCACCATAGCGCATTCTGGATTAAATCAGAGGGTAACAATCCGCGGGAGCCGCAATCCGCTGGGTTACATGAACCAGAAACGTGGTGCCACTTTTCGGGGGAATCTTTTCTTGTATGTGTGCAACCCTATTAGCCACGAAGGTTTTCCACTTCGAGGGACACGACCGAATCCAAGACAGAGCGACGCTAGAGTCTGACCAAGCGTGGATATCATCGAAGGTATAAAAATCCTTTAAGGCTTCTGTAAACGAAGCAATCAAGTCTGACAGTAAAACTGCAGATACCAACTCCAATCTCGGAATCGAGCACTTGAGGAGCCAGCAGAGTAGCCACTCTTGATTTCGCGCAACACAAACGCACGATAACAGAACCGTCATTTTGAACCACACGACAATAAATGACAGCGCAGTAACCCTTCTCCGAAGCGTCGCAATATCCGTGAAGTTGCAACGACACGAAAGATACAATCATTCTACGGGGGATGGACAATGAACTCAACTCCGGCAATTGAGATTTGAATCTTTGCCATTCTAGAGTGATCGTGATAGGAGCTTCATCATCCCAATCAACACCAGACACCCAAAGAAGTTGTATTAAATACTTCGCAAAAAACACCACCGGCGATAGTAGACCAAGAGGGTCAAAGATACGAGCAATGTCCGAAAGAATTGACCGCTTCGTACAGCGACAGTCATTCAACGACGTTTTGAATGTGAAATTGTCTTCCTTTGGAAACCAGGAAAGACCGAGAATTTTTAACGAAATATCATGAACGTCTTGAAAGTTACGAAGTTGATCTGAATATAACTCCGAATCAGGCAGACTCCCTAGGAATTCGGGGCTATTTGAGGTCCATTTACGCAATATTACAGGTGTAGGTGAGCAGACGACAAAATGTCCACCAACTGCTGACGCAAAACCAAAGCTTTCTCTACAGACGGCGCACCTGTTACTACGTCATCGACATACACATCCCTAGCTAAGACTTTAGCACCGCCAGGAGCATGAGACGAGGATTCCTCCGCCAACACACATACACCAGAGCGCCTGATAAGGGGCGCACCAAAGCGCCTGATAAGGGGCGCAAGCAACGCCGTACGTCACTGTGAGCAGCCGATAATCTCTCACAGGGTCCTCAGAAGATGGACGCCATAGAATGCGCTGATAGTCACAGTCCTGAGGGTCGACCAAGAATTGACGATACATCTGTTTGATGTCTCCGGTGAACACTACGGCATGCCATCGAAACCGAACTAACAAATCAAACAGATTTTTTTGCAATTTACGGCCAGGCAGCAGTGTATTATTTAGGGATTTCCCTGTAAGATCCTGGGCGCTTGCGTCGTAGACAACACGAAGAGGGGTGCTAATAGAATCAGGGCGCAAAATACCATGATGCGGAATATAGAAGAATTGACCTTCAGACGACGATGGAGCATCAACTTCTTCCATGTGACCACATTTTAAATAGTTGTCCATGAAATTGACATAAGCTGTCCGAAATTGAGGGTTCAAATTGAACTTCCTCTCTAAATTAAAGAGACGATTGAGAGCAATCTCGCGAGAATTTGAAAACCTAGGTTTATCCTGAGGGTCAGCGAAAGTCAACGGTACTACCATTCTACCTTCAGGATTACGACAGTAAGAATTCTCCATTTGGTTTTCACACGACATTTCCGATTTCGACAAAACGATAGTTTTAGGAGGATCTACATTTTCCAACTTCCAGAAGCGCTTGATAGTATTGTCCAATGGAGGACTCGAAACGAGATAGCACTCCTTGTTCTGAACACGAGAATCCTTATGACACCGAGAACGAGAAGTGGTAACATCTATTGAACACTCACCCATGACTATCCAGCCGAAAACAGTGCAGATAGCAATAGGTTGACCTGCATTGCCCTTGACAATGCCAGGCTGAAGTGCTGAAACGAAAAAGTTGACGTTAACCAACATGTCAATAGGTCCAGGTTTACAGAATGATGGATCAGCAAGATCTAAATCTTTAATATGCCTCCAAGTTGAGACATCAAATGGTTCTGATGGCATATCAGAGCAAATCTTAGGAAGCACGAACGCTTCAATCGAAAATTTACACGAGGAGTCACCATTCGAAGGGACTATTTCACAAGTGACCACTCCAAGAGTATCAGTTGAAGTTTGACCAATACCATTAACCACTTGTGAACAATTTCTTATATTTAATCCAAGCCTCGGTGCACACTCCGAGGTCACAAAATTACAAGCTGATGCACTATCGATTAATATCCGAATTGGTACTAATTTACCATATTTATTTTTGATGAGTGCAACAGCTGTCGAAAACAAAACCTGTGTTTTTGAATATGGAACAGCCAAAGTCAGCTGAGTATGTTGTATGGGAGGCTCAATCCTTTCATTATTTTTATCAAAATGAAGTAAGGTATGGTGTCTTTGCTTACATGTACCGCATGTTACAGATGATTTGCATTTTTTTACAGTATGTGATGGACAACAACAAAGAATGCAAAGTTTATTTTCCTTCACCCGAATAAAAACCGCTCATACGGAGACAACTTCAAAAAAAAAACAATTCTCTAATTTGTGACCAGGTGCAGCACATATGGCACAGTTGATTACAGGTGGCACGATAAAAGATGCTTTAGGTTTAGCTACCGGCTTACTGTTTACTATAGGTTGCCTAACTACCGAGTTTTCCAACGCTTGACCTCGCTTTTCAATAAACAAAATTAAATCTTCATAGCTTGGTATTTCAGTGTTGAAGTCAAGTTGCAACTCGAAAGCTTCTTTAGTAGCAACATCCAACTTGACCACAATAATTGAAACAATATAAAGTTTCTGTCAGGCAACTTATATTTTAACAGTATTTCCAAGTTTTCTTTAAATGTTCGACAAACTCTATTTAATTCCAGAGCACTCTTTGACTTCACTGATTCACAGTTTACCAGCTTTTCATAAAAAAGGTTAGCTAATACTATTTTTTTGTCATAATGCAATTTCAATGTATTGTAAGCCAATAAGTAACTATCATCTGACAATGGATAGTTCTTAATCAAATCAAAAGCTTACCCATGAACACTTGACAGTAGGTAATGCAACTTTTCAACTGCTGGGATATTTTTACCGTGAATAAGTGAATCATAGATTTGTATAAATGATACCCAACTCTCAATTTTTGAATCAAATGGAACTATGCTAATTTTAGGTAGCTTAACACTTGAACCGGAACTACTATTTAAGCTATTAGTCAAAACAGCTGGTTTTTGTTCATTTTTTCAGCTAAACGTAATTTGATAGATTTCACTATGCGCTCGAAATGCAATGATACTTGCAATTCATTTTCCCTATCACTACTATTTAGGGAACATAATAGTTCGACCTGAAATGCATGAAATTCCTTTTCTATATTGTTTACGTCTTGCATACTATAACCCTGCAAATCTGATTGAAAGTGAAGTGAAACAAAAATTTTAAATAATAAATACACAAACTATAAATCGCGGACAAAAGATAGGCTGAAATCAGTTGTAAGAAGCACTCACCTTGCTGGTCTGCAGTTGGTGATGCAGATCTTGGTAGTAGTGGCTGGGGCAGGCCTCCTAGACCCTTGGATCATTCGAACTCACCTCGGATGCAAGGAATACCTTACCACCGATGTTACCGACACACAGCAATTCTGCATTCCTCTCAACGGATCAGCCTTCTTCTATATTTGCGTTATGTGTACGACGATAGATTTCACCAAATAGGCAAATAACGACACGATATTTTAAATAAAACGACAATTGCGCGATACCGCGCCGACTAAACGATACGATCAAAGTTCAAGCCAAAAGTCAAGTGACTCGACAAAAGTTTTTTTTTTTACAACGAAACGATACTGTTGCCAGGCGATAAAATGGCAAGCTACAATTCTTAACAACAATAAATAATATATTTATCTATCTATAATAGCAGCAGCAGTCGCAACTAGCTGAGTTTAGGCAGGCCTGTGTATCTCCCCGCGTAGGTAGCAAAAACGTACCTACGCGCGGCGACTCTTACTTAGGGGCTAAAACAAGTTGCGTGTCGCTACCGGCCAGCGACACGCTCGCGCGTTTTATTCACCGGCGGCCGCGCGGCTACGTTGCTGGCTAGACGAGAATGAATAAAGTACTAGAAAGAGGCGCTAGATGGCGTTAGAAGCTTCTCGTAGCAGTCAACCCTATCGCGTCGCGTGATATTACGTCACTGAATAGCGTTAGTGTATTATGAATCATATTCCAGAGTTATAAGAAAGAATTTATCTTGCAATGTATTTCTGTAGGTGTCTACACGAAAATGTGCTCAAGTCTAGGGCGAACTGAATTACACCATATCCTTGACAACATTGAGTAGACATTTCTTTGAATTTCAAAGTCAAACTTCTGTACGGAGTACTCGTACTTATTCTGTGGTTTAGGTTACTCTGAAGTCAAATGATGCGTCCAAACAGTTCGCACAGAACGCAACGTTGCACTGAAATGGTGCGGCGTGCACACTGCTCAAGTGACGGCAGCGGCCGCTGTCACGCCCGTTACTCACGAGCGCTCAGAGTTTAATTCTTTTCTCTTAAAACGCACGTAATATACGCAGTTTACATTACATGTCAACCCGCGACCATGATTCGGGCAACTGAATCGAAACGGGAAGGGAAGGGAGGGATAGGGAAGGTAAATACACAATTTCCGTTATAAAAAAGTATTAGTTGCATTAAATCCCGTTTGTGTCGTTAGGTGTATATTTAGAAATGTCAACAACAAAGTTTGAAATCCTATATATTACATTTTACCATCAATCGTTCACGTTCGTTTTTAAGGACTATCAAAACGCTATTCTTCCATATATTTTGTATGGTGTAAGGTGCGAATCGGGAGTTATATGGAAACAACTGAGTCCGAGTAAATACGATTTATTACTGCCTCCAAATACATTGATATACTGCCTTAAATAATAAGAGCGCATAGGTACATCACACGCCCTACCAAAACGAAAAAAAATACACATTAGAGTATTTTTTTAAAATATATACAACTTATTAATAAAAATTAAGAAAAATGACTTAATACAACACTAAAACAAAAATTATAAAAAGGGTCCTTGTGGTAAGGTTCCTAGGATGCTGGCAGCATTACCGCGCTGGATAGCGATGCTTATACGCTGAGCAAGGCAGCTGCCAGCTCTTAGGTCACCACTGATGTCAACTAGCCTCTTAGAAATCTCTTTGAAAAAAGAGATAGCGTTGGGACCCCACGAACCCAGTGTTTCGACTCCAAACGGTACAAAGTGGTACCGGGAGGCGATCTGCCTGTACTTGTTTTTTAAAAAAAAAATAATAAATAATAATAATAATAATAATAAATTATTAAATAATTTATTTTTTAAAATTACATTGAGTAACTATAAAATACTATCTGAGTATAAACTATGTAAAAGTTACAATTATTAATAGGTATAATATTGTTACATGTTGTATATTTTAGTACGGTTCTTATGTACGACTTCTTCTTTATTGTCTTTAAGAATTTTTACATTTGTTGACAAATCCTCAATGACTTTATAAGGGCCTGAATACACTGGAGTAGTTAATTTATTGCCAGTTTCGTTTTTTAACAATAATAGATCGTCTTTTTTGTACATAACGGGATTTAAATAAGTATCGAAAACACACTTTCTAGATTCCTTACATTTTTTAAAATTAGTTCTAGCATCAAGTTGCGATTTTTGCAATCTGTATTTAAGTTATTTTGGATAATTATCTGTATTATATAATGGTTCAACAAAATTTATTTTTAGATTACTTGGTAAGTAACACTTTTTCCCAAAAACAAGTTCGAAAGGACTATACTTTGTTTCACTATGAGCAGTTGTGTTATAAGAAAAACACCAAAATTGCAACCAATTACTCCAACTTTTTGAGTTATTATTTGTTTAAATTCTTAAAAAGGAATTGAGAGATTTGTGGGTATTCTCCAAAGCACCTAAAGACTCATGATGATACTCTGTAGATGAAATATGATTAATTTGAAGGATTTTACATACCTCTGACATTGTGGCTGACATAAATTCAGTTCCTCTGTCGCTTCCAATTTCTCGTGGTATACCGTACCTTAAAATACAATTTTCTACAAATGCCCTAGCTACAGTACTACTATCTTTTGATTGTAGCGGATAAGCCTCTACATATTTACTTAGTTCACACTGTACAGTTAGTATATATGAATAGTTATAATAATCTTTTTCTAATGGTCCTACAAGATCTAAATAAACTTTATCAAAGGCGCTTTTCTAGTCTAGTCGCTTTTCTTGTCTAGTCGGTAAAGAGTGTTTTTGTTTTTGGCAACTATCACACTTCCTTACGAATTTTCTGACATCCTCACTCATGTTTGGCCAGAAGTAATATCGTTTAATATTATTAATCATGCGGTTAACTCCTGCATGTCCGCTCGTTGGTAATAAATGGAAATCATTCAATATAACTTTTCTGTCGTCAACGTCACTTACTCGAGTAAACTCCTTTAATAACACAAAGACGGGGTCCGGACCACTTTGAATTATTTTTTATCTCATCGCTTAACCATTTAATTGCGCGCATATTATTATCATTCTTGACGACAGATATCTCATCTACTTTTATATCTTTACATAGCGATTCTAAGTCTCTCACGAACGCGTCTCGCGCAAAACATGATCAAGTTTTAGCATCAGCATATATAATAGATCTCGACGGTATAAATAAGAAGTTGTTATACTTGTAAAATGTTTCGTCTTGTTTTAATTTAGGTAATTTTCCTACTATAAGTTCGACTCCTGAGCTTGGTTTTTTAATCATTTCCACGATATTAGGGTGATCAATCCGGCAATTGGTGGTGATGTTATCGACCAAACCAGGGTCACTATTCTCGTCATCTTGTAACCTTTTCATTTGTCTCGTCATCACACTTATCACATGTTTATTCATATCTTTCAACTCATCCGATGTCAAAACTATGCGTGATAATGCGTCTGCAGCCACATTAGTCACACCCCTCACATACTCAATCCTGTAATCATACTCTTCCAAACATAGTCTAAACTTTAATAAACGACTGCTTGGGCTGTTTATGTTAAATAAATACACCAATGGTCTATGATCGGTTTTGATAACAAACTTTTTGCCAAATAAATAAGGTCTAAAATAGCGTACTGCCCATACAATAGATAACAATTCTTTTTCTATTGTTGGATAGTTAAGCTCTGCTTTATTTAATGATCGACTAGCGTAAGCTATTGGCAAGTTGTTTTTATTGCAAAGCATAGAACCAATTGCTACGCCAGATGCATCTGTTTGTAGTATGAACTCGTTTTCGTTTGTAAAATCTGGATATTGAAGGATTGGTGGTGTTATTAATGAATTTTTGAGTTGTGTAAATGCTGTTTTACATTTATCTGTCCATTCAAAATGCGTTCCTTTGCGTTGTAATCTATTGAGTGGTATAGTAATTTCAGCAAAATGGGGAATAAACTTTCGGTAATAGTTTGCAAACGCTACAAACCTTTTTACCTCGTCAGCATTTGACGGTCTTGGATAATTTTGTATTACTTTTGTTTTTTCCAGGTCGTGCTTGACACCTTCAGCAGATACTACATGTCCCAAGTACAATCATTCTTTTTTCAAAAATTGACATTTTGATGGGTTTAATTTTAAGTTAACTTTTCGTAACCTTTCAAAAATATCTATCAAATTTTTATTATGTTGAGAAAGACTTCGTCCGAAGCAAATTAAATCATCTAAATATATCAGGCATTTTTCATAATTTAATCCCGACATAGCTACTGTCATTACGCGACTAAATGCACTAGGACTAATTTTAAGTCCCATTGGTAAACGTTTTAATTGATATTGTTTGTTAGTGGTGAAAGCTGTATATTTTCTGCTTTCAGGGTCTAGCTCTAATTGGTAGTAACTTTGACTCAAATCTAAGTGACTGAAATAAATAGATCCAGATAACGCGTCCAAAATATCGGTTATATTAGGCAAAGGGAACTTGTCATCTTTTATTCTTTCATTCAATTTGCGATAGTCAATAACGACTCGCCACTTTTTTTCATCTGCATTCTCACTTTTTTTTGGCACAAGGAGAAGTGGGCTTAACCATTCACTCTGGCACTCTTCAATTATATCATCTTTCATCAAGTTTTCTATTTGTCTATCAATTTCTGATTTCTGTGATTTAGGTAACCTATATGGTTTGACGTAAACTGGGCTACTGTTCTCTTTGAGCTGTATAGACTGTTGATAAACATTTGTCACTCCTAACTTATCACCATCTAAATGAAATACGTAAGGGTACTTGGCACAGATGTTCTCTATAGCAGTTCTTTCTTCAAGATTTAAATGATTTAGGTGTAAAACTTTAAATAAACTTTTGACTCTATCCGCGTTTATTACCCCCCGTTCAAAAATACAAATTGTATAATTATTTAAATAGTCCATTTCTGGTGTGAAAAAACTTAAGTTTACTGTTTCGTCTCTAGTATTTAAAATCTTGATAGGTATTTTACCATTGGTAGGGGCCACTAAAGAGCCTGCTAAGTATATTCCGTCACAAAGTTCTCTTTGAAATATTACACAATCCTGATTCCAACTGCTATTAATATAATGAATGGACTCGCATCGCGGTGGCAATGTAATGTAGTTGTTAAACCCCTTACTACCCATTTCAAGCTGAAGTACCTTCGAACCTAAGTCGGTATTTACAGATAAAGTATTTAATTCCAAGTTAATAGTTATACAGTTAAACTTGCTTTAAAAGTCTTGTCCTAATATTCCATCTGTTCGACACGGTAAATTTTTAAATACGTAAAACATATGTTCTATTTCTGTATCATTGATTTGTAATTTTAAATAAACATATCCCTCAGAGTAGATGCTACCTCCTATTCCTTGAATACATACTCGCTGAAAATGGAATGGAATGTTAAGCGAGATCAAATTCTCGTACTTTACGGCTGAGAGTGTGGCGCCGGTGTCAACTAACCATTTCTGGGGAATGTCAAATATACTAATCGTTACTGAATTGATGTTATCGAAAAATTCATTAGTTATATTATGCACGAAAAAAATTACTTAATGACTCGGTTTGACCCGAATTTTCATTTTGATCTTCGGTGGTCGGTTGAGCCATATTTATTTGGTTTCCGAAATTCCTATTTTGAAAAGTATTTCCACGGTTACAGAGATTTGAACCGCGACGATTACGGCGGAAACCTCTATGAGATGTGTGACCTGTCAAGTTATTTTGAGAAAAATAACGCGTACCTCGACCTTGTGTAAACATGTTGGTACTAGGCCTCCTCGAATTATTGAAACGTCCTTGATAACGACCTCGTGAGATAGTTAGGTCTACAAATAATGTTCCGATTTCCTTACCGAACTCCTCTACGCTTTTTCCGCCTTGTCTCGCCCTCTGCAATTGCTGTTGTATGGCTGTATCTGATTTTTTCGATAGCAAACAAGATCGCATATCATCTACAAGACCTGAAACTGAAGTGTAAGTTTGAGACAAGCGCAACTTAGCACTTTCCGAGAGTCTTGATTTTAAAACAAACTGAATAAGCATTTGTTTTCCTTCACTGTTCAACATTGAATCGTACATTTCTATATTGCTTATTAATTGCTTTGTTACCCCCTCGTCTCCAGTCATTACCGGCAACAAAGATACCGCAGTTTTTAAATTAAATTGTTCCATGGTTGAAACGTTGGTGCTTTCCTTAGTTATGTCAGTACTATCAGACTCTGAACAAAGATCTTTTATTCTTAAATAAATGGAATTGATTTCGTTACATAAAGTTTGTAATGTCTCAAAATTTTCTAAAGTAATATATTTAGTTTCGATTTGTTCCTTTAAAATCTCATAAGTAGAAGTAAACTCGTCATATAAAAATGTTGCTTTAGATAATTTACCTTGTAAGTCTTGTTTTAATCTCCTAGTAGGTCCTAATTTAATTAAATATGTCTTGATATTTTTTAATTTATTCAATATTTCTTCAAGACTTTCCATAACTCATTGTTATAATCAAGCAATATGTAACATTACTACTTTGCAAACAATTACACATTATTTAGGAAAGATTAAAAATAATAATAATAAAAAATGCACTTACGTGAAATAAATTAGGTCATAATACCTATTTTACAGCGTACCTATATAACATGCTTAGAGTCCACTAAATATATAATGATTATTATGTTTTATTTTGCTGAGTTCGCGCCCTTTTTTTTACACTTTCACTTCACGCACATTCACATTTTGCTACCCGAACTGCTGCTGCTTGGCTGCTGCTCAACCGGTTGCGGCACGTAGAAACCAATAGGTCGTCCTCGACCAGACGCGAACCGAACACCACGTAATGCTGCTTGCATGACCTCTTCTCTCATCAAACGCCTATGGCATTTTTTATACACCTTGTATTTAAGGTATATTAAAATGAGAGCCAACATGAGCGCAGTGACACTGGTGATGATGTTATTAGCACTTAGATGCCCACCGACGTCCGTAACTTGGGCTCCATTTGAACCAGCTGCATTTTGGTTCAGAAAAACTTCTTGCTTATTTTGGTTAGATTGGCACATCTTGAATATATTTTATTGTATCTTGCGAGTTCACAGCGCAAAGTTCACGAACGGTATGTGGTAATGCCATTGTAATTGATCTCTAGTGTCCAAATATGTAAAACAACGCACGGATCGCGCACGAGGCAGACTCCTGTGGCAGGGTCGCCATGTAAGGTGCGAATCGGGAGTTATATGGAAACAACTGAGTCCGAGTAAATACGATTTATTACTGCCTCCAAATACATTGATATACTGCCTTAAATAATAAGAGCGCATAGGTACATCACAATGGGAATACTCAACGGTGATGACACGCTTTTCCGTGCTCAACTTACTTAGTTTTGAACGGTTTTAGCGTTATTTAAAATTGAATATTAAAGTTAATTAAAAATGATCAATGAACCTTTACCTGAAATATGTTGGTTATTTGGTTATTTATAAGGTTAGTGGATATTGGCATCATCCATATTTTACTAAAATATTTATTTATCTTTATTAGGGAAACAAACAGCTATTAATCTTACATATAGTTATATTCTTATATTTAAACTAAAGATGCATTTAGTTTTTTTTTACTCTGCAAACTTAGATCAACCATACCTGTTGGTAACGCATGAAACTCATATTCAAGTACCCCTTTACCCGTTCCCCTTTTGACTACATTTGGATGTTCGTATCTCTTTATGCGTATCGATTGTTGATTGTCGCATAAACTTTAATGTTATAATGTATCTCCTGTTGTTGTTGTGTACTCTATAGGCGAGGAAAGTTATAGGATATTTCTAATAAAAGTTATGAAACTATAAAAGTGTTTCTTTTTTTGGTAGGTGGGTAGAGAAGCTTTTTAAGATACTATATCCAAAAGTTTGGAAAAATTCATCGAAGGCAATAGGTATGGGATAGGTATTTGTAATAAATGTGTGTAACTCTCTGATTACAAAATTAAAGTGAAAATAGTTGATTGATTCGACACAAGGGCTATCTAAATATGATATTTACCAAAGTTTGAAAACATAGGTATTTGGGAAGTATGGAAACTAAAAAAACTAAATATCTTCACCAATAAAATGTTAAAGTAATTGAAAATTATTTTAGGAAGTACTTTTAAGTTCGGCAAATCTATTGGAAAAAGTTTGGAAGTCTACGTTTTCTGCTGAGTAAAATTTTTGGTTTTTCTTGCGCTACATGTTCTACAAAAAGTTAAAATGGGTAAAGTTTGGATTTATATGATCATAATAATGTTTGCTTAATGTTTGCTTTCAGATGTGGGTGTTATAGTGCAAACCCAAAATCGGTTATTATTACGAAGAAATGAAAAAAAGTAGAAAACTATTTAAATCAAAAATAAAATGGTGTCAGAACAATGAACAAAAAATTAAAATGCAAACTTTGACTACACACATTAAAACTAAAGACTTTTCTAAATTTTGGAAACATACAAATAGACTGAATCCAAGGCCGAGTGTCCCTGCGAGTGTGGATGGTGAAAGTGATGCGGGGAAAGTGGCAAATATTTTTAAAAACCATTTTCAACACACCATGCATCAATCGTCGCAGAGTTTCGATGCTGGTATTCGTGACGGAGATGAGGCCACGTACTTTACAGCGAAAAATGTTAAGGATATCCTGAATAACATGACGCGTGGCAAATCTCCCGGTCACGATGGTATCAGTATCGAACACCTGCAGTATGCTGGTTTCCACTTGCCACGTGTCCTGGCCATGCTATTCTCTTTCTGCATAGGGCACTCGCACTTGCCTTCTGACTTTATGAGGACTGTTGTTGTACCAATACTGAAAAATAAAACTGGAGATTCGTCGGATAAAAACAACTACAGACCTATATCACTGGCTACTACTATAGCTAAGGTGATGGACGGTTTGCTTGAGAGAAAGCTACAGGCGTCCCTTAATCTGTGTGATGCCCAATTTGGTTTCAGACCGCAGCTATCCACAGAAAGCGCTGTACTTTGTCTCAAGCACACCGTACAAGTCGTAAAACACCTGTTATAGCTTGTTTTCTTGATATTTCCAAAGTGTTTGATACGGTTAATTACGATGTTCTTTGGAAAAAACTAGCGACGGAAACCAACGACTTTCCGAAAGATCTGATAAGTTTGTTTCAGTATTGGTACAGTAATCAGCGGAATCAGGTCCGGTGGACGGGAATACTGTCTGAGGCGTATGGGCTAGAGTGCGGGGTAAGACAGGGCGGTCTGTCCTCCCCTGCACTTTTTAACCTCTACGTAAATAGTCTGATTGGTGAGCTCAGTGGTAGTGGAGTCGGCTGCTCCATTGATAATATTTCATATAACAACATTAGTTACGCCGACGATATGGTGCTGCTGAGCCCATCAATCAGTGGGATAAGAAAATTACTCAGAATTTGCGAGAGGTATGCAGCGTCACATGGCCTGCGTTATAATGTGAAGAAGAGCGAAGTTGTAGTTTTTAAATCTAAAAATAGAAGCTACAATTTTCCTTCTGTTACTCTTGAAGGCCTCCCACTGAAAAGAGTGTCAAGTTTTAAGTACCTGGGGCACTGGCTTACTGAGAGTATGTCAGATGAAGCTGACATAGAGAGGGAGCGCAGGGCTCTAGCTATGAGAGCGAACATGCTCGCCCGTAGATTTGCACGGTGTAACACTGAAGTAAAGCAAACTCTGTTCAGAGCCTATTGCCAGTCGTTCTACACGTGCAGTCTATGGGTGGAGTATACACAAAAGACGCTGTCAGCTCTGCGCGTCCAGTATAATAATGGGTTCAGGATGCTGATGGGGCTGCCTCGGTACTGCAGCGCTTCGGCGATGTTTACCGAGGCTCGTATAGACAGTTTTGCAGTAGTCATGCGCAAGCGGGTCGCCTCTGCCTGGCGCCGCGTCCGAGACAGCCCCAACAGCCTCCTGGCGGCGATAGGGAGTCGCTATTGCTGCCCTATCCTGAGACACTGGAATAGCGTCCATGTTGGTTCGAGACCTGCCTTAGTAAATATTAAGTAGGTCATTTTTTTTGTGTGCCATCCTTTTTATTGATTTACTAACCCTAGCTCGTAAGATATTTTTTCTATAACTACTAACCCAATATATGGAAATTTTTATTTCTGAAATAAAGATTAATAATAATGTAATGTATCAACTTACAAAAAACTAGAAATGTGGAGTTTGTGCCTTTGAAGTTATTAAGAATCAACGAAATGAACTAATTATAACGCCGTGCGCGGCGGGGAGCGGGAGTGGCGTGCCGCGAGTCAAGCACCCGGCCGCACGCGCTAGCAGCATGTTCTGCGGTTCCGCGCGAGCCAGGAAGACTTTTCTGATTTCTGACATTTTGTTTTATAGCAAGTACATTACGCAAGTACCCCTAATATTGGGTGCTGCGTGGCGTGGTGTTCATGGTTCGATTAGATTCATCCGTACCTACCTACTAACCTTACATGATCAAAATATACTTAATTAATGACGAAACTATAAAGGTTCCTTGTCAGAACCACGGAACCCTAAAAACCATGCCTCAATATAACAAAGCATGAGAATAATAAGCGGAGCGGCGAGTGACGGCGGTCACGGTGTGGCAACGGCGCGCGCGTTGGTGTGTGGCACCCGACTCCATTCACTTAAGACTAGGCTCCCTTTTTAGGGTTCCGTATCCAAAGGGTAAAACGGGACTCTATTACTTAGATTCCGCTGTCTATAATAGTATTCGAAGGTGATGAAGACGAAGAATTTGAATCAGTCAAAGAACTTTAACCCATTAACTAACAAAGTTGTTTAAATCCGTCCATTATTTTGAGAAATATACAATTTATGATTATTTTTAATAATAGTCTAAGGATATGTCCGTCCATATTATGTTTTTTTTTCTATATGTAAGAGCACATTTTTAGCTAATGCAACTAAAATATTTTAACAAAACAAACAACATTGTAAGTCGCAAAATTAATGCAAATTCTAAGGTATGTTACGCCGCAGTCGTAAATATCCGACCCTAGTGTAGTAGCACAGTACTATAATCTACTAAACACTACAGTGGTTCTAAAGAATAAAAATTATGGTCCAATTTAAACTAACAAGTAAATAAGATATTAATATGTGTGTACACGCCAAGTGCCAACATGATTTTATGTTGTAATATCACCTAAACATCATTCGCAACAAGAAGTGGGATGCTAAATATCGGTAGGATATTTAGGTAATTACATTATAATAAAAAAAAGTACGGAAATTAGGCAAAGCTCGGGCATCAAAAGCAAAAAATAAAATGAAATTAAAGATTCTGCTCGCCCTATATCTGATATCTTTTCCTATCGCCGATTTTGTGTTATAAAAGTGTTTTAATGGGTTCGTACCACAAAAAGCTAAAACGGAACCCTTATACGATTAATTTGTTGTCCGTTTGTCCGTGTCATCGTCTGTGAACGTATCGTTAAAATTAGCATTAAAGAAAGAAAGAAAATACATTTATTAATAAACTAGCTGTTGCCCGCGACTTCGTCCGCGTGGACTCGATGATAACCACGTCGTAAGGAGAAGAGAGCAATGAAAAATCAAATTCAATAGGCTCTTTTTCTAGGTTAATATCACCTCGCTTTCCTCCTCTGGTAAGAAAATTTCGCATGGCAGTGACACCGACTCCAAAACCTAATTTTGTCGTATATGTTTTTTAGTAAAACTATAAAGATGGATAGAGTATATAGAAGAGCTTTATTCAGGAGAAGGGATGTCAGAAAGCTATATGGAAAAAGAAGAAGATGTAGATACTTTAGAACTGGGACCTCTGATATTGAAAGAAGAATTCGAAATAGCTTTGAAATGTATTCAAAACGGGAAAACAGCAGGAGTTGATAATATTTATATTGAGATGGTTAAATATGCAGCTTGCAATCAGTTGAAAGAGGAAATTTTTAATTTAATTCAAGAAATGTATAAAACAGGCAAAATACCTCAAGATTTTAATTTAAGCAAGACTGTAACACTACCGAAAAAAGCAAACACACTCAAATGCGAAGAACATAGAACACTAAGTATTATTTCACAGGCAAGTAAAATTTTAATAAAAGTAATTCAGAACAGAATAAGACCGTTAACAGAGTGCTTTTTGGGACCGGATCAATATGGGTTTCGGCAAGAGAAGGGAACCAGAGAAGCGATACTAGCTTTGAGATTGGTAATAGACAGGAGACTGGATTTTGACATGGACACACATATAGCTTTTATCGACTTAGAAAAGGCGTTCGATAAGGTCAATTGGAAAATAATGATGGAAGTACTTAAAGAAGCTGGATTGGATTATAGAGACAGAAGGATTATTTATGAATTATATACAAAACCAAGAAACGGTAATAGAAGTAGGAGAGGAAAACGGAAAGGCAAAAATAAGACAGGGAGTTAGGCAGGGATGTCCACTTTCACCGCTAATTTTTAATTTATTCATAGAATGTGCGATACGCAGAATAACGGAATCAAAAAAGGGGAGCGTCAAAATTAATGGGGACGTATTTAAATTCATTCGTTTTGCCGACGATATTGCAGCCATTGCAGAAAACAGATTGGAGTTGGAAGAATTGGTTACAGAAATGGACACTATTTTTAAAGAATTTGGTCTCAAAATTAACATAAATAAAACAAAAACACTAATTGCTTCTAAAAAGGAAAAATATAGCCCTATCTCAATAAATAACACAAAAATAGAACAGGTTAAAACCTTCAAATATCTAGGTAGCTTGATAACTAGTGACTCCAGATGTACACCAGATATAAAAGCAAGGATAGCGATGGCGAGACAAGCTTATAATGCAAAAAAGCACCTGCTCAAGGCCAGAATATCAAGCAAAGTTCGCAAAAAACTTGTTAAAGTGTACATTTGGAGTATAGCACTCTATGGATGTGAAGCGTGGACATTGACAAAGAGGGACAGAGAGAGATTGGAAGCCTTCGAGATGTGGTGCTGGAGGAGAATGGAGCGTATAAGTTGGACTGAGAAGAAAACAAATGAAGAAGTTTTGTCTATGGTTAGGGAAAAAAGGAGATTGATGGAAACAATAGAGTGTAGGAGGGGACGAATGTTAGGCCACCTGATTCGACACGACAATTTTATTAAAACGATAATAGAAGGAAGAATAGAAGGAAAAAGGGAGCGAGGAAGACCAAGAATAAGCTACATGCAGCAAATAAAAGAAAAGATAAATGTCGGGTCGTATCAGGAGGTTAAGGGAAGGGCGGAAAGCAGAGAGGAATGGAAAAAGCTCCACCGACAAGAGCCTAGCTCTTAAATTTGATGATGATGATAAAGGTAACTTTAGGTTTAAGTGTTCAGAAAAAAGTCAGAATCAAAGCTCCCTACCGCAATAGATGGATGTGGTTTAGTATCTATTTATTGTGTCCTTAGCCTACTCAGGGCATTTCCTTTGTTAGTTACTACTATCATAAAGTAATCTTAGAGTTCAATTTTCGTGTAAGTGATAAGTAGCATAAAAAAATAGTGCCAATTGACTTTGATCTTTCATAACTTAGTAATATGGTAATTCAACAAAATTTTGACAAACTGTTTTTGGTGAAAGTATCCACGAACTACTAAGCGTTAAGGATTATCATCATTAGGTCAGCAACTTAAAATTATGACTCCTGATTGTAAACGCTTAAATACCTGCATTAATGCTGTAGCATATATGGTATACATGCCTTTATTATCTGAAGGATCGATTTCTCCAGGTTTCTGTTACCAGATCGTAACTTGGAGACAGTAGGTAATCCTACTGGAGTTTTGAAAATTAGTCTAAAGTAATTTAGCATATCAGTTGCTCCACACCTTCAATTTGTGTAAGTCAATAAAAAATGCTCATTTCGCTGAATAATGTTCCCTAAGGCGCTCTATTCATATTTCTTATAGTTGAGCTGAGCTGCTAGGGTTCCACATTGGTTGCTCCAGACCTTCAATTTGTGTACGTCAATAGAAAATGCTCATCACACTGATTAACTTTTTGTAAGGCGCTGCTTTCATATCTCTCTTAGTTTAAGTGTACTGCTAAAGTTCCACGTCAGGTACTCCGATCTTCAAAATAAGTTATAGCCTATTATTTGAACAGACTTAATTGCTACACAATAAAAAAAACATTAAAATCCGTTCAGTAATTCCGGAGATTAGCGTGTACAAACAGACAAAAAAATTAAAAGTTGTAGATTCCTATTCTGCTACTATTTTAAGATTACCCTCAATTAGTTTTTGGTAAAAAATTAAAGATTCACATAAAATCCTAAAAAAGGTTTTATAACTATGGAATTTTATTATATTTTTATAACTTCAGCAATTATTAATTGTGTAAGAGGTTAATTGCAAGTTTTTACGAAATTAAATCAAATTTCACTTACAAAAATTAATCAACTGTGTCATCCGGTGGGACTCGAACCCACGTCCCTTCGCTATCCGGGCGAGTGCTCTTACCAACTAAGCTACGGAGGACCTTAGTCAGTCGACGATTTTTTGCAAGTGCTTGCTACGCCAGTGAGCCGGCGTTCGATTTCATCAATACTTGGGGAATGTACCCGCATGTATCCAATGGAAATATTTTTACAAATATTTAACCATCAGTTAAGATGAAATCAGCTTAACTTATTATATTTTTATAACTTAAGCAATTATTTTGCAAGTTTTTACGAAATTAAATCAAATTTCACTTACAAAAATTAATCAACTGTGTAAATGAAATTTGATTTAATTTCGTAAAAACTTGCAAAATAATTGCTTAAGTTATGTTTGAGAGTTTAGGCAGTGGATTACACGTGGAGGGCGACAATGATAGGTGGAAAATTAGTCAGGTCTGAGCACTTATAGCTAGGTACTTGCCACATCAGCTTTCAGGGGTTCAGGTATCACTTCACAGGCCATAATCACTCGAAATATCTGTAAGGAGCTTCACAGGATACACACGCGGCGAAAGCGCTCTGGTCAGTCTAGTACATGTGTCACAGGGAACGTCTCGATGTCGACTCGCTCTTCGGGGTTCTCACAGTACGTTTTTAAACAAATAAAAATAAGGCAGGTATGCGTGTGTGTGTGCGCGGCGTAGTATCAATAGGGTACACAAACAAATCAAAATATTGTAGTAAACAAGTTATAAAAATATAAAAAGTTAAGCTGATTTCATCTTAACTGATGGTTAAATATTTGTAAAAATATTTCCATTGGATACATGCGGGTACATTCCCCAAGTATTGATGAAATCGAACGCCGGCTCACTGGCGTAGCAAGCACTTGCAAAAATTCGTCGACTGACTAACGTCCTCCGTAGCTTAGTTGGAAAGAGCACTCGCCCGGATAGCGAAGGGACGTGGGTTCGAGTCCCACCGGATGACACAGTTGATTAATTTTTGTAAGTGAAGTTTGATTTAATTTTATGGAATTTTAGCTACGAGATACAGTTGGTTTAAATGGAAATGGAAACCCTATAAAAAGCAAAAAATAAAACTGAAATTTTACCCTACGTAAGTACGTAGGTATACAATTTTTAATACTAATGTGGTCGCGTCGGGGGACCGCACTAATATACATAATTAATGTAAAATAGTTAAGGTAAAGTAAGTAGGTAAACTTAAAAATAAAATGCAATACGCAATTTTAAAGATTTGAAATTTAGCATAGTGTATTATAGTATTCTACTAGTCAGCCCTTTCATTGGATATCCATATTGAGGGAGTTTAAAAATATATTTGTTACGGCGGCCATCTTGTATTTGAAATTTGTCATAGTGTAAAGAATTTGACTAGTCAAGACCTTTCATTTGATACCCATATTGAAGGAGTTTAAAAAATATATATCATCCGTTATTTTGTTACGGCGGCCATCTTGGACCGATTTTCATTAAACATAGCTAAGAACACTCCCGACTAATTAATTATTGAAACAAAAAAAAACTAAATCAAAATCGGTTCATCCGTTCGGGAGCTACGATGCCACAGACAGACACACACACACACACAGACACGTCAAACTTATAACACCCCGTCGTTTTTGCGTCGGGGGTTAAAAATACTCAATATAAGCGCATTGGTTTTAGTATGCAGCAAATTATAAATAAAAAAACATACCTACTTATCTATAACTCACTATCAGCAAAAGAACAATAATCGGAGCGGTTTGGCAACGCCGTGCGGACGGACGTACGCGGCAGCGCCCAAACGCCACTGGTCTCAGCAGCGAAAGCTAGTGAGAATGTAAGCGAATACTTACTTAAGTATTAACCTTATTAAAAAAAAATTAGCGAAAAACAACTACCTTTAAAAACGCACTAAAAGGTTTGAAAAACTATTTTTTAACAGAAACATTTTTTATCTCGATCCCGTTGCGTGCTAGCGCAAAAATAATTTCATTGTATTGTAGGTATTGTACATGACAAAAAAATATTTTTTTTACATTTCTCATACTAGTGTTTTTTTTAAATTAAATTGCCGCCAAAAATTCCTGAACGCCCTTGGCGACACCGAATGAACGAAATGATCAAATAATTATAACGCAATCACCACACGAATGGGTCATCATGATCGAATCGGTTGACGAGAATTGATCGATGGACACAGGTCTATCATGCACAGCTACTACCAACATACGGTAAATACTGTTACGATAAGTATCTACGATACGTACTTAAAATGCCAAATAAATTCAAATATTTCCTAGGTCCTACTTTACATCAGTTAGGCAACTCCTTGTGAGTTCGCAATCTCAGCAAACAAAGATAAATTGTCGCATTAGTATATCAATTTCCTTTTTTAGACAGTACGGTGAATACCTGGTATGTTACTGAATCAAATCATGAATATCACTCCTCGCAGTAACATCACACGAGACTGAAAAGTCTTTCATCGCCGGCTAGCGGCCGCGCGGTCGCGCCGCGCAATAACTCGCCTGCCCCGCCCCACCCACCGCACGCGCCCGTTGTTTCATACTTATACTTTTGTTCATTCGTTTCATTACATTTAATTCTATAACTTCGACCGCAAGCAGTCAATATTTATATTTTTTTGTAAGTTGATATATTACATTATTATGATCATATAGATGCAAACTTTACACATTTTAACTTTTTGTAGAACATGTAGCGCAAGAAAAACCAAAAATTTTATTCAGCAGAAAACGTAGACTTTCAAACTTTTTCCACTAGATTTGCCTAACTTAAAAGTACTTCCTAAAATAATTTTCAATCACTTTAACATTTTATTGGTGAAGATATTTCGTTTTCTTAGTTTTCCATACTTCCCAAATACCTATGTTTCCAAACTTTGGTAAATATCATATTTAGATAGCCGTTGTGTCGAATCAATCAACGTTTTTCACTTGAATTTTGTAATCAGAGAGTTACACACATTTATTACAAATACCTATCCCATACCTATTGCCTTCGATAAATTTTTCCAAACTTTTGGATATAGCATCACATAAAGCTTCTGCATAAACTCACCAAAAAACCAGGCACTTTAAAATTATCAAAGGGCAAAACCGTTTCCTTATCGGACTACTACTTTTCAATTTAAAAATTGCTTCTAAAGTAGACATTGGTGTGAATGTGAACGCAAAAGCAGCTTTATCTGAAAAGTAAAGGGCTTAGCAATAATACAGGGTGATTATTCAAATACCACATACAATTGTGGGTGGAAATCACTTTCGCCGCAACTTTTATGTCTTTTTATTGTTTGAGCTTACTCTCCCCGGCCATTCCGGCACTTTCCCCGTGAATTATTTGGCAAGCCGCACATTAGCCGATTTATGGTACTTATTCAGGGTGTACGTCGCAGGGAGTGCAATGAATTGGGTCTTAGGGAAAATCCTGAGACGATCGAAAAAGGATTTTAATAAAATTGAAAAAAAAAATGCAGGCATGAAGTATGTAATTTGATATGTAGGCATACTTATCGCAAGTAATAGTACTTATCGTAACTAAGAAATAAGAAGCAATGACGTACAAACGTGGTTCAGTTCAGATTACTTAAAGTGTGACTTTACATCACGATTCAAATAAATTAAATTGAAAGAAAATACGTTTATTTACAGAATTACATTACACAAGTGATCTGTTTTTTTTATTTTAATGTACCTACTTTTGTTTACAATTTAATTTTTAATACTTTCCTGCAACACAGTGTATCACATCATAATAGCACTATTCGGCGTGTAGATATAAATGTTTAATGAACTCTATGCGCGGTGTAGCCCGCACTATCAACTATTTAGCAGACCACTCACATTCGAGCACAAAGCTTATAATCGTATCAAATATTAAATTCAATAGGGTAATTTTATATTTTATGCAGTGGTTTTCTTTGAAATATGTTTTGTAGTCGTAGTGAGTCTAGCTTAAACATGAATATTGATACACAATTTATGGGTCAAAATGTCATAAAATGAACTAAAAATATACTTTGACTCCTGATCATTATATTTAAAAATCAAATGGTGTGAATGGTTTAGAGCTGCAGCAAACCCACTGATAAGGGGTAACTGCTGTAACATTATCTTACCAAAGTTTTTGGACTAGAGCCTACACACTTTTGTAACAGGAAATAGATTACCGGATTTTGTTTTATTTATTACTAGCTTTTGCCCACGACTTCGTCTGTGTGGAACTAGTTATTTGGGTAGCTTTTGGTTTTTCAAAGTCAAAATCAACAATCATTCATTCATTCGATTATGGACAGAAAATGCCCTTTGTGAACGTATCCTATCCGCTTTTTCATTAATCTGCTTACAATTTTCTACTTAAAACTTAAATACTGGACATACCAAAATTAAAGCCAACAGGCTCCATTAGTAACCCTGAGATAAAATGTCCTATCTTTTCGCGAATGGTCAAACTTATTTAAACACACTTTTGTAGATTTAAACAAAGACCAAAACGAAATCTGCAGTTCTTATAATTTGATGTGTTCGAACATGACTGTGGCACCGTAAAGATAAAAAATGGTGTGAAAACAATTTTCGGAATGTTAGGCTTATTTGCCGATTGGACGGAAAACGGCTGTATTTGACTGGCGAAACCCTTTAAGTATCGGCTTTCGGCTTCACAGGCGAAATGTTAGCAAATATTTTGACCAGATTCCTAGTTGAATTTTATATATGTCTTTACACTGAAAGTCAGCACTGTTGGAGCAATGTTTATTTACATATTTATATCTAAATTCTCTTCGTAACATTAAGCATCTTTAATAATAATTAATATGCCACTGATATAACAATTGAATAAATATACCCGACTCGAACTTGGCCGGAACCCTTCGTGTGCGAGTTCAACTCCAATATTAGCTTGTATTATAAAGATATTTTTTACAACGTTCCAAAGCTATCTTATATAAGACAGCTTTGGAACGTTCTCTTTATTGCAATGTTTGCCACCTATCAGCTGTAAATTCAAGTGTTATTATGACAGTTGGTATTATATAATTGGTTAGGCAGCATATGTAGTTTTATTAAAAACTGTTTTAAATAAATTAAACCACTGCAACTTTACTACGTATTCTGAAAAAAAACAAACATTGTAATAGTTTTTTTTAACTTATTAACTCTGGCACAGGATAGACAAATATATTATATATTTGGCCTTAATCTCAGATAGAAAAAGCGCGGGAACCTTGATAGTGAAAGGCGCCCAATTTTATAAAATTTAAAGTTTTTTATAATTAGTGTACATTTTTTGTTTATATCGTTGTAAATAGATAGTAAATAGTTTGTTTTACGAGGGTCAAACTGAAAGTTCTTAGAAAATCAAAAACTGATTACATTAGCCAGTTATTAGTTTTATTATATCTTTTCAAAATATTGTCCATTGACGTCAATACACCGCTGCATGCAATGGAACCACTGGGAAAAGCACTTTGCCCACTCGTCCTTAGGGGTCTCTTCAATGGCATCGCGATACGCAGCCACCGCTTCTTCAGCATTCATAAACCGCTTTCCTTTAAGTTTTTCTTTAATTTTTGGAAATAAATAAAAATCACAAGGCGCGAGGTCGGGGCTATACGGCGGGTGACCCAGTAATTCAACGTTTGATGTCGCCAAATAGTCGATCGTTCGCTTGGCGGTGTGCGACGAGGCGTTGTCGTGGTGAAGGAGGATCCTACTGCGAGGTCGTTTCTCTCGAACTTTTTCCAAGACAAGTGGCAAACAATTGGTAGTGTACCATTCTGCAGAAACTGTTTTTTGATCGTCTAACACAATTGTTGCGAAATGACCTATCCTTCCAAAGAACGAGGCCACCATTTTTTTTCCCGCACTTCGATCTCTCTTCACTTTAGTTGGCAACTCCTCGAAAGGAAACACCCACTGAGCAGATTGTCTTTTGGTTTCAGGATCATAACAGTAAATCCAGCTTTCGTCACCTGTTAGTATGTCGAACACAGCATTTGAGTCACCTCCGTTAAATCTTTCAATCATTTTACGGCACCAATCCACACGATGGAGTTTTTGAGCCTTAGTCAAATTATGAGGTATCCACCGGGCGCAAAGCTTCCTGACCGCTAAATGTTCGTGGAGGATTTTGTGCACTTGACTCATACCGATGCCTAAGCTTGTCCGAATCTGCTGATAGGTCACTCTTTTGTCAGTCTCTATCATACGCCGCACAACACAGATGTTATTTTCAGTCGTCGCCGTAGAAGGCCGTCCCTCACGTACATCATCAGTGAGATTAGTGCGACCACGTTTAAACTCATTAAACCAGTTGTAAACAGTCGCACGAGATGGGGCTTCATCGTGAAAGGCCAATCGTAGTCTATCATAACTTTCTTGTTGACTTAAATGACATCGAAAGTCATAAAAAATCATTGCACGAAAATTTTCTCGTGTTAAATTCATTTTCGCCTCTACAGAGCTCCTGCAGTACGTATACCTTGACTCGTGGAGACATGAGGTAAGTGTGTACGTACCGCCGGTGAAGCAGTGTTTGCGCTGTTTGAAGTTCGGACATATTGCACAATATTGCAAAAATTCCGAAGTATGTTCCATATGCTCAGGTGCACATAATTTTAAATCTTGTACAGTTGACCAAAAAGATGCCAAATGTATAAACTGTGGTGGCAACCACGTTGCTATTTCTAATTCTTGTCCACAAAAGAAAGCCAAACTTGAAGAAAATAAAATAAAATCCAGAGCTACCACATATTCAGAACTTTTTAAAGAAAATACTTTTCCTCAATTATCAATGAGAAATATTGAAACTCAGTTGGAAAACCTAACAAAATCTGATTTTTTTATGAACATTTTAACAAACGCTGTCACCAAATTAATATTGAACCAAAAAGACAACCCTATAAACTTTACCTCTATTAAAGAAACTATACACCTTACTCTCCGAAACAGCTCTTCTTTTCCAGTAAATGTATCTTAACATTCTGCAATGGAACGCCCAGAGTATAAATAGCAATAAGATTTTACTTTCAAAATTTTTATATGATAATAAAATTCACATAGCAATAATCTCTGAAACTTGGCTTACGCCTATTAAAACTTTTAATATTAAAGGATATATAACTGAAAGAAATGATTTAAGCAACCAACATAATGGAGTAGCTATTTTAATTCACAATAGTATAGATTACAGGAAAATTAATACTTATTCTGATGATTCTTTACAAAACATTTGTGTTAGAATAACTGTACATAATGTAGAAATAAGTATTGTTAGTTTTTATTGCCCTTCGAATTCTACGCCATCTTTTGATAAACTTAAATTTCAATCTCTAATAGATTCAATACCTGAACCAATGATTTTCGCCGGTGATTTTAACGCTCATCACACTCATTGGGGATGTCACACAATAGATTCAAGAGGCAGAGACATTTTAGATATAATTGACAATAGTGATTTGGTATTATTAAATAATGGTCATGTAACAACTGTTGGATCTCTGTCATGGCGTTCAAATGCTTTGGATTTATCATTAGTTTCCTCATCTTTAGCTCTTTCTTGTAACTGGTCCGTCCATACCGATCCTCTTGGCAGTAGCTATCATCTTCCTGTAATAATAAAAGTTTTTGTAAATAATAATAATGTAAATAGGGATGTGTTGTATAATAATTGTATCATACATTCTCCAATTTATCCTAACTTTAAAAGTGTGGATTGGAAAATGTATGAGCGAATTGTTGATTTGGAGCTGTCTGACTTTGAAATCGAAAAATATTCTCCGCTAGATGCTTAGTCCACTTTCATAAAAATTTTACACACTACTATAAATAAGTGCCTTCCAAACCACTATTTATCTATGTCTTGCCCTACTACTATCAACAGTAGTAGCACTACTACTGGTGCTACTACTACTAATAGTACACCTCATAGGAAATTCAAAAATCCTCCTCTTCCTTGGTGGAACAAAGCATGTACAGATGCTGTTCAAAATTCTAAATCTGCATATGTTAACTTCAAAAACAATCCCTCAGATGAAACATATATTGAATTTAAGCGTTTGCAAGCTTTAAAAAACTCACCTTGAAAACGGTTAGATCCAATAGCTGGATAGAATTGTGCAACTCCTTTAATCGATGTACTCCCTTGTCGACAATCTGGAATTTTATGAGAAAATTCAATAAAACATATTCCTGGGCTAATAACGATGATAGTTGGGTTTTAGATTTTCTTCGTAAGTACACTCCTGATTATGTAAATAACAAAACAAACATTCCTTCGGTTAGTGGTACAAATTCTGTAAATAGTTTCTTGACTGATGCCTTCACAAAAAATGAGTTAATTGCTGCCCTATATTCTAGAAAGGATAGTGCTTTTGGTCTTGATGGTGTTCCTTACATGATGTTGAAAAAGCTTAGCTGTATGGGATTGGACATGTTTCTATTAATATTAAATAATCTTTGGCTAGCTATTGATATACCACATTCTTGGAAGTCTGATTGTATAGTTCCCATATTAAAACCAGATAAGCCGCGATCTAGTCCAGACTCTTATCGCCCTATCGCACTAACATCTTGTGTAGGAAAAGTATTTGAACAGCTATTAAAACAAAGACTAGAATTTTATATAGAAAAAAATAACCTTTTACCTTCTAATCAATACGGCTTTCGTAGGGGTATGTCTGCTCGTGAAAGTATTTGTCAATTACAGCTTGATATTCAAAGTAGTTTAAATAATAAATATTTTTTGATGTCTGTGTTCTTTGATGTTTCTGGAGCCTTTAATAATGTAAATGTTGATATTTTGGACAATGAACTACTTTCTATTAGGATTCCAACCAAAGTGGTTCATTGGGTTCAAAAATTTTTAACAGAAAGGGAAATCTTTGTTAAATATAATGGTTTGTTATATGGTCCAAGATTTGCTTCAGTTGGTACAAACCAAGGTGGTATTTTGTCTCCATCAATTTTTATTCTTTATATTCGCCGTTTGAACTTGGTCTTGGGTCCTGATGTTAAAAATCTTCAATTTGCTGATGACTTAGTAGTTTACACATCTGGTAAAAGTTTGGCTCATGTTACAACTCTTATTAATAAGTCAATGTAATGCAATGCAAATGCATATACAAATATAAGCAAATAATAAGTTGGAAGGTTTGTTTTCTTATTTCTCATACTTAAATCTTAAAGTTAATGCTTCAAAATCAAAACTGTTAGTATTCGGAAAGGTTTGCAGTTCTACCCCTGTTATTGTCTACAATCAAGTTCCTATTCCTGTCTCTTATGAAGTTAAGTTTTTAGGTGTAACTTTCACTCAAAACCTTTCCTGGAAAAATATATTGATTTAATAGCTTCTAGAGCTAATAAAGCCTTCAATATTTTGAAATCATTATGTAGAACATCTTGGGGAGCCGATCCCAAGGTACTGTTGATGTTGTACAAATCTTTAATTCGAAGTCATTTTGAATATGGTTTCCTTTGTTTTGCTAATGACAGTAGGCTGGTTGATGTCTTAGAAAAAAATCAAAATAAAAGCTTGAGACTTATAACTGGAGCATTTAAAAGCACTCCCATAAATGCAATGCAAGTTGAATGTAGACTTCCTCCCTTAAGTATATTTAATAGAGATATTCATATTGAAACTATACAGTAAAATTAATAATCACCTGTTTCTAAACTTAAAACTTGCTCCACCTCCTCCCATACGTAATTCTCTTTACATATTGCAGGGCTTGATACAATTCATAATTTTCTTGAAACTTTGCAAATACATATGTCTTCTGTTCTGCCATGTTATGTTGGAGTCTTTCAAAGTCACTTTCCTGCAATCAACATTATTATTGATCATAATTTGTTCTCAAAAGAAGATGTTTATAGTAAATTCTCTGAATTTGATGATTGTAGATTTGTATTTACTGATGGGTCCAAAAATGAGTCTGCTGTTTCTTTTGCTGTTTTTGATAGTTTGTTAAATACTGGAACTGGTTATAAAATTAATTCAAACACAAGCATATTCACAGCTGAGGCTGTGGCTATTCTTGCTGCTTTGAAACACATAAAACAAAAATAGTGGTAGTCTTAAATGGGTAATAGTCAGTGATAGTATGAGTGTTTTGGAAAATCTAAAAAATAATAAATTTAATGCTAACACTAACTATTTGATTGTTGCAAAAAAACAGTTATGGTTGGAATTAATATCAATAAATAATTTCAATATTTCTTTTATGTGGGTACCGTCTCATGTTGGTGTCATAGGTAATGAGAGAGCTGACTCTCTGACTGACACAACTATAACAAATTGTGCTACAATAGTCCCCGATTCTAGCAGTAGTCTAGATGTCCATTTACCTTGTTCTGATATTGTTCCTCTTTTAAAGAAAAGGTCCATTGACATTTGGAAAAAACATTATAATCATATAGTTCAAATTGAAAAGAAAGGTTTGTGGTATGATGAGTGTAATGCCCAAATTGGAGTTATGCCTTGGTTCTGCAAAGGTGACACCTATTTAAACAGGAAATTTTACACTTCTATTCTGAGGCTACGTTTTGGACACTGTAATTTGAAATTTCATCTTTTCCGCTTGAAAATGGTGGATAGCTCACATTGTGATTATTGTGATGTTGCGGTAGAGCAAACTCTATCACACATATTCTTTGTTTGCTCGGCCTTTGGCATTCAGCGCCTTGTGCTTATGGACGAGCTGATTAAAATTTATGGCAAGCCTGATTTGGTGCCGCGCTCCATTCAAGCTCTTCTTGTAAATAGCCTGACTTACATACCTCTCTACAAATTTGTTCTCTGTACGGTTTGCAGAATCTAATGTTTTTTTGTAAATATGTATAAATTTAGGTGTTGTTCAATCGTTGTAAATACTTTGAATTGCTCAATGGTGTATATACTTTCTTGCTTATTGTTTTTTGTAATCGCTTGTGCTTGTTGATAACACTGTTGATAATTTTTGAATTTGACATTGACGTTTGATCTAAGCGTTTGATACGTTGCTTTGTTCCTGCAATGATTTATTGATTCCACATGGATTTTTTGTACTTGTGCTCTATTGGAAGTTGATATTATATAAAAAAATGGATTTAAGTATCTAAAAAACATTAAACGACTGAATTCTCGGATTAAGACATGCTTACAATACTAAAGACTTAACTTTCCCTTAATGTACTAAAGAAATTACCAACCTATGACATTGTACTCTTACTGGATTTTACGTGTATTTTGTTATAGTTCACAAGATGAACTTATAATTACATTCGTAATGATCAAAGCCATGGATTTAAGACATTAAAAATACTGAAGACAAATTTCCCTAAATTGACCAAAGAAATGAAAAACTTATGACAAGGCAGCATGGTCATTGACCTTAGCCTGTTCCAAACGGAACAAAAATAACAAAAAAATAATAATCTCAGATATTTTATCTTAATTTAAACATAATGCATATACAAATATAAGCAATTACAACAAACATAAGCTTTTATCTTAATTAGTTAAAGCATTCCTTTTTATCTTAACCGTCTTGAGGGAGCCACATTTGGTAGTAACAAACAAAAGTTACTAGTCACTTAGTATTCTGTACCTAAAATTATTCTCATTTACTTATCTTTGCGCCAAAATTTGGTATTGTGGCTTATCGCAGCAGGTACCGGAGCGCTACGAACCTCCGTAGCGCCGTAGCGTTGTCGCTACGGATGTAGTGTATTACACGCTTCGATACATTATTTATTTATTTATTACTAGCTGTTGCCCGCGACTTCGTACGCGTGGACTCGATGATACAAAATATTTTATACTCCCATCGCCATCCAGCTATAATGATGTCTTAGTCTACCATGTCGTAAGGAGAAGAGAGCAATGAAAAATCAAGGTCATAAAAAAATAGGTAACTTTAGGTTTTAGTTTTTCAGGTCAGACTCAAACCTCCCTACGCAATACATAAATGTTAGGTTTAGCATCTATTTAATTGTATCCCTAGCCTACTCAAAGGTCGGTTTGTAAGTAACTACTATCGTAAAGTTATTATTATAAATAGCCTGTTGTGTCCACTGCAGGGCAAAGGCCTCTACATACCCTTTCCCCTATATAGTAAAGTAAGTAGGACTAAAAAAAGCAATTTAACGTATTTGCAAGCCTCATCTTTCGATTGTTTAATACTGGCAAAAGTATTTCTTTCGAGTGTTGAGGGTATAATCCCAATAACATTGATGAAAGCAACGCGGCATTACAGCGTTAAGAAGCACTTGAAAATTTCGACAGGCTCTGCTAACGCCAGGGTGGCCGAGAGGTAAGGCAATTGCCCGGTATGCGAGGAACGCGGGTTCGATTCCCGCCACTGATGGTCAGTTTTTCAAGTGCAATTATATTATATTAAGTAACACTATTCTTATACTTCAATTTTTAGTGGTGATAAATAGTATAAAAAAATTGTGCCAATTGACTTCGATCTTTCATTGATGAAATTAACAAATAACATTAAATAAATCTGTTCAGTAGTTCTGGTGATTAGCGTGTACAAACAGACAAACAGATAAACAGACGAACAGACAAACAGACAAAAAATTAAAAGTTGAAGATTCCTATTCTGTTACTATTTTAACATCACCCTCAATTAGTTTTTGGTAAAAATACTCAATGTACAGACGCGTTGGTTTTACTGTTTTATTATATGTATAGATTATTACACAAATTTTATGGCATAATTTTGGTTAGTAGTATCTTGAAGCCTATGTTAGGTTTGTCTAGATACTATTGGTTCTCTAAGCAAAAAATGATTATAATAATACAAAAACAAGTAAAATCGACATGAATATAACATATTAAGCTCTCTTTGTTACTTTTTAAAACAATGACCCTGAATTAGCGATGGGCGATTGTTCGAAAAAATAATAATCGAATGAATCGATAATCGACCATTCAAACTATCGAATGTCGATTTAGTAATTCGGAAAAGAAATAATCGAATAATAATCGTCAATCGAATGATAATCTATACTTGGCCCTTCGATGCATTCGATTGAATTGCCGCGACTGTGCGCACAGGACAGGCAGCCAATGAATGATTAATCGACGCGACGAATGACGATTCATTCGTTAGTAGTACGGCCTGCGCACTGCGCGCTCCTGTATTGCTCGCCGCATACCTAATCGAAGGATAATCGAATGACTGCGGTTGCTTATCGAATACATTCGATTCCAGAGCCCATTCGAATAATTCGATTAATTTTGTAATAATCGCCCATCGCTACCCTGAATGAAATATTACCTACTTACATAACACGAAGCCGAAAAATATCTTGGATATTTATACTATTGTAACAAAATAAATTGACTACCATAACTATTGAATAGTTGGATAAAAAAATTGATATCATAACATCACAAAGTTGTATTTGAGTATCAGATTAGCCCCTATTTTTTAAACATGTTTTATTCTGAATAATTGTATAATTTTAATCTATGCTCAAGACCTAACAACAATACTTATTTTTCTTTTTAGAGCAAAGAAAACAGAAGTAGTTTTTTTATATAAATTGACTATCATGAGTATCATGACTATTTAATACTTCGAAAAACTGATCTCAATATAAAAGTTTACGATTTATTTTACTGATAGTGTTTGAAAGAATTAAGCGCTTTATAATAAAAAAGACTAAATATACACTTATATTATAAACATAAAAGATTTCATTGTTGGTATAGAATAGGCTCCGAAACTACTAGACCGATTCAAATGAAATTTGGTACAGAGATAGTTTGAGACTCTGGGAAGGACATAGGCTTTTTTCGCAATATAAAATCATCAGGAGGGTCAATGGGGAATAAAATTGTTAGTATAGAAAATTCTACTTTTGGCGCGGGCGAAGTCGCGGGGAACTGCTAGTGTAAAATAAACCATTAAATCATCCGTAGCAATCGTAGTCGAATCGTAGCGTGTCCCCACCGGTGTATGCTACGGCGTAGCAGTCTACGAGAGAGGTTAAAGAGCTACGTGCCTCACTCGAGTGCAGTGTTTGTCGCGGCTAAAAGGCGCGCTTAGGTAAACGCAGGCCAATCTGAAATATACTCCACGTGTCGCCGACGCTTTGCTGTTATTTGAAATAGCGCGGATTTCATCTTTGAACGACCCTTGAAAGTGAATTTCAGCTACGAAAGTTTCAAACATTGAAGTTTTTTTTTATTTATTCAACAAGATAAAGCACAGAACTTGAAACAATATTATGCCAAACTGTGCAGCAGTTTGTCGGCAGTAGCTCTCTTTTCTATCTATTATATAAGGATACCACGGTAAAGACTACAAACATTTACAGTGGCACTAGTTAATTGAAATCCATCACCAGTACAATATCATACCGTTCTATTATATTGAATATAATACATTGTTAACCAAGGTCTGTTCACTACAGCTTTAGACTCATCTAAAAGTTGCAGTATGTAGGAAATTTAATTTAATTTCGTAAAAACTTGCGAAATAATTGCTTAAGTAGTCTGATGTGTTGGCATCTGTACGTCAAAAATGGTAATTACTTGTAATTTGAACTACGATTTGTACACACGTCAGATTACCCCACTTTGAACTTGAGACCGCCTCTATTACCTCCGTAATGAAATCTATTTTCGTAGTTCAAATGGGTAATCTATTGACATGCTCCCGCTGTACCTAGTCATTTTTGTAGTCTAACAGCTCTTTATCTTAGTAATCTTTGAGGGTCCCTGACCTCTATAAGACAAGTACGCTGGACTGCATACTATCAACCTTAAAATGAAGCCATTTAACTATCGCCATTTTGGCGCTGACGGCTGTAGTAAGCGTGCGGTGACCGTCCACGGAACTAATGAAAGTTGATATAAACATATTCAAGTTACTCTATTTTAGTTTCCTGTACACTCGATGGGGGCGCTTTGATTCGGCACAAAAATTTCTGTCATGTTTAGTCCAGCGTACTTGTATTATAGAGGTCAGTGTTTAGGGTATATCCGCAGTCGGGTAAAAAGGGGCTTATGTACACAATATTTACGTATACATGAACACCATTATCATTGGGCATTACGCTCGGCTGATGCGCGCGATTGTATCGGTAAACGATCCGTTATCAGCCGTGTTCACGCGTTGCTGCGTCGTTGGGCTGATAAGGCTTCTCATGTTCTTCAAATATACATGTGGTATTTTAGGTGACAGGATAGTATGTACGTACATGTGCATATAAGTTTTAAAGTAATTTTTTGGAAAGCTATTTCAGTAATCTGTACCCATAGTGGTATATTGACTTCGATAACAAATATTAAACTAAAAATAACTTCGATGACAAATATTGAATTGAAAAATTAAAGTTTGAATTGTGCTGAAAAAAATGTATTAGCTCAGGGAGCTTAGCTTACGAATATCTGAAAGTCAGAACCTATGCTAGGTTACTTTTGCCGTGATTTTAACGTCCAAAACTGATTATTATATGTATTTTACAGAATTTTGGCTCTAATGGTGAAAATAACGCGGCCCAACGGGGCCTCGAGAATTTCAAACCTATTATAATAATTTCCATTTCATGTAAACGGCAGCACGTCAGACTACCCTACTTTTACTTTAAGACCGTCTTTATTCCCTACGTAATAAAAGCTGTTTCGTAATTTAAATGGGTAACCTGACGTGCTGACGACTATACCCATCTAGATATATGCAGTGTAAGGATAGAATGCCATAGCCGTTATATTGCGATATTTAATTTGAGATATGACACCTGTATTGGAAGCAGAGTTTATGTGCAAAGATACGATCCAATAGAGTTCCATTTTATTTCCGTTTTGACGTGACGTTTTAAAGTGGGTCAAAATTTTATACGTTTTTAACGGTGGTGTTTCAAAACTTTTGACAGAAACTCACTAAACTCTCTATAATTGCAGTCTAGACTAGCGCAACGAAAACTTGAACTGAAAACAATATTCTAGACTTGTTTGATATTATTTGATGTTGCCATTTAACTGTTTTGTTTAATCTCAGTGGAATGTATGTAGTAGCGCCCCACGTTTTAGATCGGTATAAATAAAAACAGTTTTATGTATATGTATCAAATACTCTAGTATTTGTATACTCACTAAAATACTTTCGCGTTGCATTGTTAGGTTTTTGTTGTTACAGATCAATTACAAGTGAAAATAAAACAGTAAAAAAATGTTTCAACCAACACACCAATTTACCTAACCCTCGATCTGAGCGTGAGCTTGTGCTATGGCGACTAGGATTTCGGATAGCCATACTTCTATACGTTTTTAATCATTCATGGCTTAAGTACAAACGGTCGTGCTCATCATACAAACATTTACCCCTTGCGGGATTCAAACTCGCAACCTCTGGTTTTCTCTAGACTCTCGTTTTCTTGTTGCACAGTTATATTTTGCGGGACGCTGTGCTTCGGTTTAACCCGCATAAAACGACATTTTATAACCCACTTAGCTGATAAAACCGATAGGATCCAAGGGTCTGCCACGGGTTGACTGCCTCCATAACAATTCTATGTTATTGAAAACACTTTTACGCTTCAAGTTATCTACTAGACAGCACTTTACTTTCTTGACATCTATTTATATACAAAATGAAAAATGACTTAATGACTGACTGCGTGACGGACTGATATATCAACGCACTACCCTAACTACTAGGATAAGGAATTTGAACACTAATAAAGTGCACTATTGATTTCTGGAAATTCGCCTCCAAGGGGGCAAAAAAGGGAAGGTAAGTTTTTACGAAACTCTGTAAGTTTTAAAGCTTATTCGATTAGAATTGGTATATAGCTATTTGGTTACAAATTAATAAGAAAGATGTATTTCAGAAGACGAAATCGCGGGTATTGGCTAGTGATTAAACAATTCTTCGTTCTAAAAAATATTTAAGAAATAAGATCCGCAGATAGCATTAGAACTATTTTGAACACATGTATTCTATTTCAATGAAATCAATTGCTCTACTCTTAGAATCATTCTTCCAGTGAGCCGATAAAAGCCTTTTCACGCCGAACTGCCACCGAAGTGCTGATACAGGGTAGTGTTGTCGATAACTCAGAAAGTAGCGAGTTCGTTTGTCATGTATGTCTTGAATCATTAGTAGTGTTTAGGAAACACTTAAGCCGGCAACGAGAGAGAGAGAGTAGAATTCCATTCTCTAACCGTACGCAAGAGGAACGTGGATTTAACACGTTTGGTGCCTCATATGATATTTTCTTAAAAATAAGAAAGTACGAAATGTAAGTTGGTAAGTAACTAGTTTATTTATTTTTAATGCATTCGTGCGTCTTAAACTATGATGAGTTTGTATCATTTTTTGGCCTTGAAAGGGAAAACGGTTTTCACACTACCTACTCGGCAATGTTCAATTACACATCAAGTAAACCTGACTTAAAGTGAGTCATTGCATCCCTAGGGACGTAATGTTGTATGAAATTTCATTACGCCCCTAGGGAGGCAAAGTGATTTGAATTTCGAATAAGAGTTCGTAGGCATGATCACACTAGCCCGTCCCGCACAAAAGAGAACATATTTGAATTTGAACCTGGCAGCCAAGAATTTTAGCACGCATGGAACGAAAAAAAGGGCGCGCTTTTAAAAAAAGAAATAAATAAAGAAAAAAACCTATGTATTTAAAGAAACTACAAACAATGTTTTCGTAAAACTGTCGAGTGACGGAAGTTTATGACACCGGAGTCAATTTGATGTAAAACTGCTTGTATTGTTAATAATAATAATTTACTGCCAGAAAAGTCAAAGGATATATACTTATAGATAAAATAAGTTTTATTTTTTTATTACCTCGTAGGAAGTGTAAAAAGCAGAGTATTTTTTACGCCAATACTGAGGCTCTACGCAGATGGGTCACCGACCACAGCCACCGGTTGCTAGCGACAAGCTGTTTACGTACTGTTTTTAATACACCTCAAGCGAGTAGCGGCCACAAGCGACTCAGCGTCCGCGACTTGCCATTGGACAAAACGTCCGTCAAACGTTATTGGTGGTTGCTGTGGTTGCGGCTACCGATTACTGTGGCCCATCTGCGCGGAGCCAAACAGTAATCGATTCGACAAGTTACACTCGGCAGCACTACTTGAGGGGTCTATTCTGATAGTTTTCTCAGGCGTCGCGTTTTGTTCGATTTGAGTGGACGCGGTTTACGGGTCGGTTTCACCCGATTCGCTTGATAAAGCCAGACGTATTGCTTTGTATTTTACTTGTTTACGCTTTGCCTTTTCTTTGGAAGTTTATTAAAACTTAAAGTAAAACTTTTGGTACATAGCCAGATGGTCGACACGTTTGCAATCTTTATTTTTAAATGTTATACCTTTTGCTTATCTAAAATACGCTGGTGATAACAACCAATACAAGACTTTTACTTCTAAGTCTTGAAAAGTCGATATTGATAATTATAAATTTTGAGTCTTTATATGACTCGCTCATACACACACTATCCATATGATTAGAGTTGTGTATTTTTAGTGTGGCCTGAAATTACTTGTATACATATGCACAACTTAGTATAAACGCACTCATCAATTCATCATACAACTAAGAAAAAATACACTTATTTTTTATCTAAAGACACAAAACAGAATAACATCTCAGAAAACACAATACTATAAAACAGAATTTCTTTCAACCATCATCCACCAGTCTAAAAGATACGATCGGAACTGCTCAAATAAGACTAATTTCCCGTCTCAGTTGAATACTTTGGTGCGCAATCTTGCACTGAAAAGGCGCTCGGGTCGCACAAAGAGGCTTTCAGGCCGAACCAGGGCGCGAAAATGGAGCCGGCCAAACAAATCCACACACGGTGAATAACCTAAGTAGGTTAGGCCGATACACTACGCTCTTAAATCTTTTTACGGCACAATAGAGAATATTTTTAAGCTTCCGCACCTTTTTGGCTATATCTCGGAATTGCGTTTGCAAATAGTATTTACACACCAAATACTTTTTCTCTATCTACTTAAATACACAATAAATATCGGGATACTCTTGAATTTGAAAACCTTCATAAAGTTCATATTTCTTTTTCTTTTTACAGGTTTGGTACAAGATGTTTTTTCTTTTACGTCCCTATTAAATATTCAAATGAAAGCTTAAACAGATATATAACTATATTTCAAGATCTTTATAAGACATCGTGGAAAATTTCCAATTAACTTGAAACTGCAAGTCCAATATACAATGGAATTGGAGAGGACTGAGGTGGGCGCTCCTAATTATGAAATCTGGCACGTGGGACGCAAACGAATCAGTATTGTAAAATTGCAACGTGGAATGCCAAGAGTTTTCGTACTTTTTAGGATTTTACTTGTATTTTTGGTTTAATAAATTGAACATTGTCATCGTCGTGAATTGATTAGATTTCGTTAAATAATCATTGAACTGAACTATTACCTGCCAATCGGGTTAGTTACAAATAGGTGAATATATAATAATAATAATAATATTCATTTATTTCAGGCTACAGACTACAACGTAATACAGGCCCATAGGATAAATACCTTACAGACTAACATACATATGAAATATAAAAAAAACTAATAAAACACTATTTAACTAATTACACGAGCGACTAGATACGACGCGCGCGGTGTCGGCTGGCAGTCGTCCCCGGAATCTTCGAAACACGACTCCCTGCGGCCAGAAGTCCTCCTTCATGAAGGTCGCCAGATGATGGGTCGGTACTCTAACCACGAACGAACTAAAATTCACTTTGTGGCTAGATTCCAACCGTTCGACCCTCAGGGTCAAGTTGGACTTTCTTCGAACATAGTCGACGACCTCCTCTACCTTCGTCGACCAGTGACATCGGGACACATACAGCTGCGTCGAGCGTATTTCGGGACGCAGCGCGGGTGTTCGGGTCCAATCGGTGCGGTGCTATGGTGGTTACGGCTGGCGGGCTTCCTCTTCTTCCTTTCCACTTTCGTGAAGCCCTGCTCGTTGCACCGGTCCTTCGGTTGACACGGTGTTGGTGTCAACTTCTTATGTTTCCCTGATGTATTAGGCTGCCGAGGTGACATGGCAGCGGCGGCTGCGTAGGCGCGAGTCGGGGGGCTCGTAACAGCGCTTTTCATCGGCCCTGCGGGCGCGGGGCGGGCGGCGGGGATCGGCGGCGCATCGCGGTTAGCAACAACTGGCGACGACTCTGTAATGCTGACTGATGCGTTTTGCGCACCTCGACTATGCGCGTTGACGTCAGAGGCCACGGGTGACCTACTTACCGAATCACTATGTTTTTAAGATAATAATTCGGAATGCAGGTCGGAGATGGTAGACTCCGAGGCCTCTACCTTCAGTTTCATCTCGGCCAGGCTCGCCTTCAGGGTTGTTATGTCCTTCAGAAGCCTGGTGAAATCGACGTAGTCGAAAGTGACAGGGGGTAGCTTGTGCAGGTCCCTTGCCACGAACGCAGGCACGTCGTCCGGATCGGTCTACTTCAACAGTGAAATGACATCTTGGAGACTCCTCTCGCCTTTTTCATCCCTCCTGCGGGTCAGCATGCGGTCGGCCTTGCCGAGCGACTGGAAGAGCAGCACCTTGCCACTGCGAATCTCCTCTTCATTGAAGTTAGACTATATAGTTTATATCATTATCCTCCTAGCGTTATCCCGGTTATGCTCTCGCACGCGAGGGCCCAGGGTCCGCTGACCATGATCCAGGTTGTGGCAGATCAGAATTTATAGTTTATATATACGAGTATTATTAACAATTACAGATAACTGTGATTTTTAATATTACCAGACTTGTAACTGAAATTACAAATACGTTTTGGCAGCTTTTTTTTTCTTATCGTCCATTTGTGACTCCGAAGTAAATATTTCATTTTTTCTCGCAGCCGTTAAGTAATAAAACTGGTGACTAAGGAGAAATCCTTTCAGTGTTAATATTATTTATGGCCAACATCTCTCTTTACCATTTTATTACGCTAAGGGACTCTGAAGGAAAATACTTTAAGTAGCTATAATATTTTTCTGCGGAACGT
This sequence comes from Pyrausta nigrata, assembly GCA_949316185.1. Lineage (NCBI taxonomy): Eukaryota > Metazoa > Arthropoda > Insecta > Lepidoptera > Crambidae > Pyrausta > Pyrausta nigrata. The sequence goes on from OX438943.1 coordinate 7,211,038, forward strand.
ATTGAGAATTTGAAATAATTTATCCTCATTCCTTTTATTAGTTATTTTATTACGTAAGTAGTAGTTGTGATTGATTAAGTTAATTATTGTTAGTTCATTCATTGAAGCAGTATGGGGTGAAGTTAAAAATATTCTCAGTGTGTCTTTTACATAGTTTGCGTTAAGTATTTCGCTATAACAAACTTATAAAATACGTACCCCCTTACTAATAGTGGATTTCCCTCTGCTATAACAGTTGTATAAATATGAAACGGATAGTTTGGAGTTAATGACAGATAAGGTGACATGACCTAGTGGAGACAAATATTTCAAATTTGTTGTCTCATATTTGTCCAAATGCATATAGTGTATAGCAATATCAAAATCATTATTAGTAAGGGTGGGTAGGATTTAATTTATAAAAGGCATAGGTACCGCGCGTTCTCTTCATTATGACAACTATAACTCAAGATCTTGTACGCTGTAATATAATATCTCTATTAAGCTTGAGTTTCTTTAAATGTGTATCCTTGAAACCTTTAAAAGTGCTGATTATTTGTTTTATTTACACTCCCATCCATATCCTAACGTTGCCACTTAACCAAGCTTACAACCCGAAGAATGTTATTTATAACGCTTTTCTGTTGCAAAAAGGCAACCCATTTCCTGAGAGGACCCCGACCGCCAGCGAACACATTTTGTGAAAAAAAAAACAGAGTTTATGGAAGCTTAAAATTTTACGTGTTTGCCAAAGGTTAACTCCACATTTATACACATATTGGAACTAGCCAGGGGGTTTAATAGTTTCTATTTTATATATTTAAGTATCCATGGAAGGTACTAGGCATTTTACGACTGGAACACACATTCTACGATTGCATTTGGAAAAAATATAAACTCATTTATTGGATATTTGTTACATAAGATTACATACACGTAAACAAGTTTACAGGCGTAAAGAATACCTGATTATAAGTAAGGAACGTTTATTAGATTTACCTAGTATTTTCGCCGACTTCATAAACGTATTTCAACTTAAGTGGAAGTAAAGCTCGCCGGGGTAAGTCACTGGGTATGCAATGAACGACAGTTGACTGGAGTGTCCCACGTCGTTCAAAGTTTGCGCGTTAAAGCGTAATACGATAGAAACTTCTGTATCGAAAACTACTTGCGAAGTGAGGACGACAGCACATCAGGTTTAACAGTGCGGCATCTTATGCAACTTTAATAGGGGTGATTATTCAATGAAAATATGTAGTCTGATGAGTTTGCCTCTATACATAGCAAGTCCCGTTAGGTAGATCTGTTTCAGAATTTGGCTATTGACAGCCCGAGCGTTAATGCTGCATGTAACCAAATGCCCGTGGTATATAAACTGGCGATCTCTGACCATTTAGCACCATTGAGAGGTGGTATAAAAAAAGGGCAGTTGATACCTGCCCTTAATGTCATGTACTATAAATAATAAGTCAGCCTATTAGATCCCACTGCTGGGAAAAGGCCTCACCTCAACTATGAGGAGGAACGAGCCATACTTCACCACGCGGGCTCAGTGCGGATTGGTGGAGGGGTGTATGTAAGGCAAGTGACAAACCTTACTGTCAGAAGTTATCAAGCCGCCCTAGGGCCTCTGACTAGGCTTAACGACTAATACCACAGATATTAGCCGGGACCAACTGCTTAACGTGCCTTCCGAAGCACGGAGATGCTTGTCATGGACGTCACTTAAATGGTCGGAATGGTCACCCATCCAATCACGACCGCGCCGTGGGTTGCTTAACTTTTGGTATTACTACCAAAGCGCTGCCGCCACTGCGTCCCAAGCACCTGCATGTACTAACTCTTATAAACGCTGACTGTGTCTCAGTCAGCGTTTACAGAAACAGGATTATTGAAAAACTACTTACTTATGTAAATAATATATTACTATATGTAAAGTAAAAGAAAGAAATTAGCCACCAATGATTGGAATGACTAAAAGTTCACCATATAATATACCTTTACAATTGTCAGAGACACTTAATAAGACAATTACCCGTCTATAACAATAGAGCCAGTTTTACATTCTACAAATATTGAAAAGCCTTTATTATGATTTCAAATAACAGTGTCGTAGCTGGTGAGCCACTTCTGCTATTTATTCTATAAATTGGAGTTATTAAAGGTACATTGCACCACATCGAAAAAGTCAATAAGTTATATATGCCGACGGTGTTCATTATTAATAAAAAAATCCTTTAGTATAGATTAGTAACATCATTTCTTACTACATACCGAGCATTTTTAAAGTCAAAGTGTTGCCATTTTTGATAAAGTAAAAGTTCTTATAATTTTTGGGAGCATTATGATTATTTTGATTTTAAAAATGAAACGATTCAGGTGTTTAGAATATATTCAAATAAAAACAGATATTTAAAAAGTTTATATTTGTACAAATTATTTATTCAAAAAATAAATGTTAACATCTAGTCAATGGGAAATGGAAAAAAAATGGCATTAAGTAGGGCAAGATGTACAACTAATATGTACTATCCTTCAGTTAGTTAGTTCAAATTGTCATAATACGAGTTGGAGCTTCCGCTTAAAAAATGTCAAAATTCCTCGCATGTGTTACTTTAAAGTTTAAAGTAACACATGCGAGGAATTTTGACATGAAGGTTTAAGTTAAACCTTCACGTATCATGATTAGACACAATAGAAAATTATTTGTCATGGACTCGCCCGCGGGTCTTATAGGGTTTGACGGGTATAAAATACGATTTTGGGTTTATGATAAACAATTTTATTTGTGTTCCGAATAATTCGCTAGCTTTTCAGAGAACGTGTTTTATGTTGGGACGTTCTGAAATGCTATTTCCTGCAGCTATTGAAACAACATCTGCAGCTGTGAGTTGGCAAGTTTGATACGAGTCGAGTATTGTGCGAGCTGCGAGTACTTTTCTGTTTAGATTTTGATAATTCTATTGGTATACGACGATTAGTATTTGTTTTTGATTTTTTTGAAATAATAGCTTATATAGCTTTGCACGCAAGAAAGATGACATGAGTACAAGTTCTCTACGTAATTAAAAAACTAACATTTTGTTATCGACCTTGCACTCCCTCGTGGTTGGTAGGTACGAGTAAATGCTTGTCGCCGTCATTGTCAGCCTTAGGGGGCGTCCATAAATTACGTGAGGTGTTTTTTTAAATTTTCTGCCCCTCCCTCCCCCCCTAGTGAGATGTCGTGAGATTTCATTCAACCCCCTCCCCCATCCCCCAATCTCACGTGAGATTTTTCAAAATGTGAGTTTCTTACGTAAACACGTTGGATTGTTATTGTAATAAGAAAAAAACAAATTTGCTTCATGCTTTTATTTACGACTATTTAAGACTAGTAATCAATATTGCTGAGAGTTTAATTATAAGTGTAATAAAAATTTTACAATAGAATACTTAAATCGTAACTACTGTGATTAAAAAAAGAATATCTACTCTAATTCAGTCCATGGAGAATCATGCACGGTCTCAAGAGAGACTATTGGAACCAACATCTCCATATGATTTTCAGTAAAATCATCTGATTAAATGGACCAAAATAGTATTTTTTTTTTTTTGTTTCAATCAGAAAAAAAATTGCGTGATATGTGCCGAGACCCCCCCCCCTCTCTCCAACGTAAGATTAGATGAGATTTGACTCGACCCCCTCCCCCCCTTAAACACCTCACGTAATTTATGGACGCCCCCTTAGGGTCTCCAATGTAAACGTCAGTTTTTAGGAACCCTGTTTCTAATTCAAAAGCCTTTATTTAAGAAAAAGGGGGAGGGGGTTATGGGTGAATAGATACAGAGTTATTAGGTAAGGAAAAAGACGGCAGCATTGTACCTACCCGCAAAAAATAGGAGTTATGTAGGTATTACTTTTTTTACATCATTAAGGTTTACTTTGGTAAATCAAATAATTTTACCCTTTCAAACCTATATGTATTTCTTAGTTTAAATTTATTATCATGTAAGTGACGCAGTATTACTCTAAATCCTTCACTCAAGTTCACGCGGAAGTGGCGACACTTCTTCATTAAAACGACAGTATAGTAACATTAAACTTTAAGTAACAACTCTCAACGCTAGTAAAAGTCGGGTGGTTGCCCCTAATGTATGCCGTGTAACCGTGATAAACGCGCGCGTCTGCTGCAACACGGATCGGCTTTTAGGGTACTGTCCACCTGCTGGCTTATTCTGTGACCATCCGGACAGAAAACCCTTTTGTGTTGCTTTTTTTTGTTAATCTTGGATAAGTTAGGATAGAATAACGTAGCATGCATCATGAGAAAAAGTAACTACATCATTTGGGCACTAAATAAGCAATCTATTATACAGCAAAGTTACAAAATATGAAACTGACATAAGTATTCTATCGAAATATCCCATGTGACGCGTAGTTTGCTATAAACTAGAAAAAGATGAGAATCATTATTTGTGCTTCGTGGAACTGGTGGAACAAACGACCTTGAGTTCTTAAGCAGATTGAATTGTTATAGCCGTAGTATTTATTTTCTCTATTATTTTGTTTTCCCCGAACCAAATGTATTACTAAATTTACTTAATAAAATTTAATGATTACTTTAATTATGACATCGCCAACATTTAAAAAATAAATAATTTGAAAATAATGGAGTCAATCATATCTGCCTATTGCAGTCCACTGCTGGACATAGGCCTCTCCAAGACGGCACCAAGGAGTCACGGTCCTCCGTTTCTCGCATCGCACCACCGGCCACCTTCCTCAGATCAGGCCAACACTACGTTTCCCGAGACGTGGTCTCCATTCGAGAGCCTTCCTACTCAAACGCCCGTCGGTTCTGCGACAGACATGACCAGCCTACTGCCACTTCAGCTTACTGCACCTCTGAACGATATCTATGACTTTCGTCTTTTGGCGGATGATCTCGTTTCGGATTTTATCCCTTAGCGAGTTCCCCGGTATAGACCGTTCCATAAAATAATGATATGAATGAAGTATAAATAATGAAGTACTTTAACTTTATAATTAGAATCTGCGAGTATGCGTCATACTTTCTTTTAACGATAGAGAAGATCCCAAACTTTAGGACTATATCAAGTTGTAAATAAATAACTAAGTAGAAAAACTAAACAGCACATCACTCTCAAGCCACAAAAGCTTTATTTTTGGTTTAAGTGATTTGACAAAGATACTTTCAATCCAAGTCGGGTAAAAACTATGATGAATGTCGGGCAGCGTCGCGCGGGCGAAACATGGATTCGCTTTTAGCCGCGCATCGCACCATCTGGCTTATTCCTTAATCCCCACATGATTGAGAATAAGACCCGTTGCGAGTCGGCTTATCGGAGTGCATGCAAATGCATTATTATCGAGGCATTTTAGTTAGCGTGTCGTAGTGCTGAAAAGAACGTGAAAAGATATTTATTTTACCTAGCCTACTGTATTATCCTACCTATTATATATGTAGTCCTAAATCGTACCCCCTTGGTGGCCTAAATGCAAAATAAACATAATTGATATTATTGTTTTTTGAAAATGACATGCCTATTTGCGTATCTATCTAGGCGTCATAAAAACACCATATAGATTAGTTTTTTATATAATAGGCTATCATTTGACCGCATCTTTGCTTACCATCAGGCAAGAATCGAGGTCGAGAATTCTTAGTAGTAACTGCCTATTCGCTCTACTCTTGAAAGGACCCAGGTGGAACACTTCAGGCTTTATTATTTAAAAAATGTGATATTTATGCTTTCTAGGCTATACTTACTATACCTAGAATGTTTTATATTTACAAAATACTGGAATCCTTCCAAAGTTAATCACATTATTCAAAAAAAAAAGACAAGAATCCAGAATAGGCGCCCACCTGTCAGCACATTGATTCATGGCGCAATTCGTCTTTTCTCACAGAAACGCGAAATGGCGTTTTAATTTGTTGGACATAGCTCCCTTTTTTATTTGCCACTGGGGAAACAGAAATGTTATATTTTATTTTACTGTGTTCTAATGTAATTAATTTTACGATTCAAGAGTAACAATTTCACTTAGGCCTATACTTGCTTAAGCCGCTTGCATTACACGTATTATATATTGTATTTTTGTGTGTACCTAATTGTTTTGTATTTTCTTATATGTAGAATAAAATTAAGTGGATTTTTATTTATTGATTTATTTAGAACACAAAACAGAATAACTAACAGGCTTTATATTAAATACAACTATGCAATCGATAATTATTGCATACGTATTAATATAATTATTAAGCAATTAGTAAAACTGGCACGTTCCTTGCTCAAAGGATAAGTATAGCTATTCAACGCGGTAACGCAGCCTGCATCCTCGTCTCCTTGCCTCAAGAACACGGGATTATTTTTGATTAAGTATATTTTAAGTTTATGTATTTTTATTTCATGCATGTCTTTGTGTTTATTTTCTTTTATTGAATGAAATATTTTTGTTCAGTGAAAAAAAATAAGTAATTTGATGTTTCACCTATCTACTTTTTGAAAATAAGATGAATTAACGATTTACTAAAATGTTTATAACATATTCTCTGATAAAATGGATTATTCATTATTTTCCTAGAAACTAATTCAGTATACATATTTAATTGGATTTCAAAGGTTCATACTTTTCCAGCCTAGTTGGTAGCTCGAACTCTATGTCAGTTTTAACGGAACAGGGTTAAAAAATGATAGTACATATAACATAAACACATCCATACTAATATTAGAAATGGGAAAGTGTTTCTGTCTGTCTGTCTGTTACCTCTTGACGCTTAAACCACTGAACTGATTGAGATAAAATTTGGTATGGAGACAGTTCGAGACCCTGGAAAGGACATAGTCTACATTTCGTCGTGATATAAAAACATTAAGGGGGTGAAATGGGAGATGAAAGTTTATATAGAAAATCTAACTTTTGCGGGCGAAGTTGCGGGAAACCACTAGTTACTTAATAAATTAAAGTAAAAAGTTCAAAAAAGATCTAAGTATTTTATTGAATTAATAAGATCTTATTTGGTTAATATAAAAGAAAGGCAATTGCACTTATTTGTGATGTGGTGAACGAACAAAAAGTCTATCTTGCTATTTGACACGAATTGTTTCCAATAGGGTTGTCGATAAAGGAAAATCTTGAATTTCCTTTTATACTACTTACATATTAAAATAATACTTACAAATTGTACGCAACTAGTTTAGTTTTCGCGTGACAGTGACCCTGACAGCTCGCCCATAGTCATGGACGTGTACTCTGTCCATAATTTACATTACATAGACATGTTCTGAGTATCGAGGCTTATTTCTTCAGTGTTTTAAAATGTAAATTAAAATTCACACAAGGCTGGCCTATACTATTAGTTTGTTCGCAATTAACCGCTAGCTGTCGTAGCGCACGTTATTCATTTGAGAGCATCGCATTACGCGCAAGCAATGTAATAGACGTTCCATAGTCTGGCTGTCCTATTTTTGCGCTGCCAGGGGATTTCATATCTAGGCAGTTTTATGCTAGCGTGTTGTGTTCTTTTGGTCTTAATTGTAAGAAAAAAAAAGAAAAACGGCTAGACCTGCGCTAGTTATTTTGCAATTGTATGCCGGCTGTCTTAGAGCACGTTATTCATTTGAGAGAATCGCATTACGCGCGATAACGATACACGAGGTCCCATAGTCTTGCTACACTATGATTGCGCTGCCAGGGCATATATACGAGTAGTATAGGCGTTTTAAGCTAGTGTGTTGTGATCTTTTGGTCATCTTAATATATAAAAATGAAAACTAACTGATTGACTGACTAACATTTCAACGCACAGCCCAAACCGCTGGCAAAAGGTTCCTTATAAGGTCTAGCGGTGCACTAAGAAAGAATTTTTTAAAATTCATCCCTTTAAAATTCATCCCTTGTTTGTAATGAAACTCCGTCAGTTTTGAAGTTAAATCAAGAAAAATTGGTAGGTATTTAGCTATTTGGTTAGAGATTATGAATGAAGTATTGCAGGATTTTTAAACGGGGTGGAAATCGGTATAAGAAATTCGTTATTTGCGCGGACAAAGTTCCGAGCATTGGCAGGTAATTGTAATAAAATAAAAAAGCTATAGCTGGCCCTTGCCAGCCCTGTCCTAGCTTGTTCCCAACTGTCCGCCAGCAGAGCGCGATGTTCATTTGAGCGGAGCGCGTTTAGCGCGACAGTGACACTCGAGATCCCATAGTCTTGCTGCGATTTGTTTCACTGCCAGGCAACGGATTCTAGTTAGGCATGTGTCGTATAGACCATGTGTGTGCCAATTGCTGGTTAAGTTCGCTTGTCCATTGGGTGTTTTGTTCATTTTGCTTTGAGGGTTTTTATGGATCTCTTGCACTTTGGTTTCATTTTAATTAAGGAATACTGAATTAACTCTTTTAATAAGTTATTGAATTATTTGGTAGTAAGAGTCTGGCTACGGTTATTGACTAAAATTTAATATTTCACAATGATTTTTTATATTAGTAGTTAATTTATATATATTTTTTAAATAATTACATTATTTGTGGGTACCTAAATTTTTAATTTACCTACATGAAGCTGATGACTTGAATCAACCTCAATCCTTAGCTGGCATCTACAGTCCCGGTTTACTTGTACATTTGAAAAGTAAATCATAACCAATCTTATATCTTTAACAGCCACTCAACCCCTATCTTTATACGAAACCGGACGCGTCCGACACGTCACAATAGTGGAGGGTAGATTAAATCACCCCGCCGGAGGGCAGCTGGAGGCAAAGGAGTGAGGAAATGAAGGTTGTCTACAGGGCGCGTTTCCGCGGCCGCCCGCCCGGACGCACCAAACGCGCCGTTAGCAGGTGCCATAGTAGAAATATGTTAAGTAACTCATCTTTGAACGGCAATCCTTCTAGATAGTTTTTTATAAGAATCTGAATAAATTATTTTTATAAGTATCTGAATAAATTATTCTTAAAAAATATTGAATCCAGTAGCAAGGAAGGTGGATTGACTGTCTTTTTGATATACGTTTAGCACTGCTATATGGCACTTTAATGATTGATGGTTTGGGTTAGGTGAGGTAAAAAGGCTGCTGACAATAGAAGCGAAAATATCCAAAATTAACTGGCACAAAAATCAGACATTTAAAAAAAAATATTTCAATTTTATTTAAGAATAGGTATTAACTGTCATATTTAAAATTGATTTTTTTAAATAGATATAGGTGCACAAGTACATCAAATAATGTCACGAAAATAGACTTGGCTGTTATATTTATGTTAATTCTGGGGCAATTTGTACACTTAGTTATGTTGGCCAAAGCTACTTAGCTTTTAAGGAAAACAATTCAAATTCTAAACTCAAGTCTAGTCAATTTCAATCGAATTCACAAGCAATTATAATAATAAAAATTCCTTTATTCCTATAGTCAGGTTTACAGTGATTTATGGGGTTTACCTTTTAAGTTGTCTTAGACACTTGTATTGGGAATAACTTCCAACTTCCCTTACGGTAGCTTAGGCTATATTTAACTTAATATTATTATATCTAAAAGGGTAAGAATAATACTAGGTATTGTATAATATAATAGTACCAGCACAAAGCCAGCAGAAGTAAATGTTTTGTATTCCGTTCAAGTAGCCACACAAAATACCCTACTGTATACAGTTTCACTATGTGGTTATCGCACAGCTATGCCATCTCGATCCGGCTGGCTGTAAACTCTTTGTCTCTGCAGCATTGTGCAATGCTCTTTTGTGCTTGCCTTCAGACGTGTTTGAGCTTGTTCCTGCCTGCTGCATGCGAGCGAACTGCCTGTTTGATCCCAACCATGAGGCGCTTGCTCGGTAATTAATGTTTGTCGGTACTTTAACTGGGAGAGTTAATGAATGAATTGTGTCAATAGTTTGGTACCACTGTCTTTGACGACTTAATGACAAAAATCTTTTTGCTTTTATAGCCACACACTAGAATAGTAGGATCAATTCCATGTCAATTTGGTAAACAATGTATTTACCAGGTTATACCGTAAGTATTTAGTTTACAAGGGATTTGCATTGTTGACTGGTAGAGAATGTCTTAAGGACTTACTTAAGTACTCAGAGACGTCAATTAAAAGTAAATTCTTGTTTAAGTCTCATGCCGTCATTTCCTATATCATTGACAAAGAAATGACAGAACGAGACTTGAACAAAGATTAAAGATTGACGACTCTGAGTGCGGCAGTTAATATTTTAAGGCATTTTTTACCAGCCCACCGCAAAAAAGTATGGTAACAAATTTCTGGTTAGGGTCTGGGTATGCTGTAACTTATAGGTTATTTTTCTAATATTGCCTATTCTACGCCTCCAAGCGACGTGCGGGGGGCGTAGAGAAGCGCCAAGTGCACGCGACTGACACAGGAAATTTCTACGACATCGAGTAAGTCACGCCCACCGCACCTCTGGCGATAGCAGGAAGGTCGCCTTCGAACTTGTTGGACAACATTTATAATAATTGAGCTTGTAATTTCTTGACGAATGAATTAGAGGTGGACGCAGCTACTTCTGTTCCTGTTTCAGAGTCACTTTCCTTTCAGAATTCGTTTTGTCTGTATAGAGCAGTTCCGCTAAATTACGTTTCAGATGAGTATATGAGTTTTTTGCATTTCTTATTGCTATAGGAATAAGGATAAATTTGCATTGCAAATGCATAGCATTCTGAACTAAGTATTTAGGAACTTGAATAGCAGCATTGTTTTCTGTGAGCATAAGGATATGAAAATCAAACTGAGATCAGCAATATCTTATCAAGGTTTATTGGAACCGTTTATAAATTAATAGGCGTAGTTACCTTATTTCTGGCGAATAGCTACTTATTTAAATAAACTATATTTTTTACTTGATTATAACTTGACAACCGCCTTGGTGTAGTGGTTCTTGCCCCGGACTTCTAAACCAGGCGCTTGCGGGTTCGAATCCCGCAAGGGGCAAATGTTTGTGTGATGAGCACAAGCTTTTGTACCTAAGTCATGGGTGTTTATAAATATATATAAGTATGTCTACCCGTTATCCTAGTCACCATAGCACAAGCTCACGCTTAGTTTGGCGCTAGGTAATTGGTGTGTTTGTTGAAACAATTTATTAATAAAAATTAAGATAAATTACTTAATACAACACAAAAACAAAAATTATAAAAAGGGTCCTTGTGGTAAGGTTCCCAGGATGCTGGCAGCATTACCGCGCTGGATAGCGATGCTTATACGCTGAGCAAGGCAGCTGGAAATCTCTTTGAAAAAAGAGATAGCGTTGGGACCCCACGAACCCAGTGTTTCGACTCCAAACGGTACAAAGTGGTACCGGGAGTCGATCTGCCTGTACTTGTTCTTTTTAAAGTTTTCGGCACCTTTCGCAGCCTGCCTGTACTTGTTCTTTTTAAAGTTTTCGGCACCTTTCGCAGCCAAACCAGCATCACGGCTTGTCCCGGGCAGATGAAAGGCTGCAAGTGTGTCGACACAGGTAGCGTCCCACACAAGAGCCCGACCCATCCGCCAAAAAAAACAAAAACTAAAAAAAAACATTACATTATTTATTTAAAAAAAACTATGAATGAAGAACATGTTTTGTCGAACTAAAGTAAGCTAGTAGGTAGGTCCTAATCTAATTGAAACTACAAATTATCATTTCCTTTGAAAATTCCGAAAACTGAAATCCACCTTTTTGTTTAAAGTTTACCGTACCTTTAATAACGGCTTTAATTCATTAAAAGGAGCGGAAGGGTATTAGTTATCGGATAGTTAACGAAGCTCAAAGACGAACGGTGTGTCCGGACGGTGCGACCGGACGGCTTATCGCTGCCGGAAGTATACCGGACGGCGGCTGCACCCGATATTGTGAGTACACACACAGTATACGAGAACTAACAGTACGAGTTATTTTATATAGGTTGTGAAAATACTGGAAAATATTTCAAGGAACGGAGTAAAAAAATTGACAGTATGCCATCTCTAAGTTCAATTACTATTTTCCACCGAAAAGTAGGTCCCTAGTGAGGCTAAATAACGAATAATTAAAAATATTATAACTTAGATCAACTATTAATTACATGATTAAAAAAATACCTGCAGAACTTATCTTATTCGTATTGTTAGCAATCGCGGTGTCAGCAGAGGTGCCGAGGTGCGGGCGGAACCGTCCTGTGCCGGGCAGAGCTGGCCGAGACTCCTTATGTGGAAGACGTGTGTGTGGAACCTATGTAAATCGTGCTATTGGTGTATCAATTACACAAAGTATGGACGAATTCTAGTTTCATTTATCATCGATATCGATTGTCGATAGCAGTATAATTAACATTTTAATATCTTTTTTTTTTGTTCGGCATTACTTCTAATGCGTTAACTAATCTAATAATTGAATAACCCATATTTCTTAAAATTAAAACAAAGCCATATCGCCTCGTTCATTAACTTGTGTACGATCCTTCATAATCTGTTTTAAAACACAATTAATATTCTATCGTTAAATGCCATTTATTTAGTGTAGGTGTCTGCCCGCCCTTTGGAAGAGCCTCTAAATCCGATAGATTTGACCAACCGGGCAGTCGCATTAAACCATTCTGCCGGAATGAATAAAATATTCTTACTTAATAACGGGCTTAATAGATTTTACGATCTAAATGGGCCAATAAAACGTTCGTGCGAGAAATCGCTTCGATCGAAAACAATTAATTTGGCGATAAGTGTGGGCGGTAAGGATTTTATTTTTTTGGGTGATTTTATATTTGCAGGGAATAGGATTTCAAATTCTCAGCGTAAAAACTAGTACCTATTTGTACTATTATTTATTCTGTGCATATACTTATTATGTTGATTTAAATGGACTAGTAAGCTAGCCAGGATCAAAGTAGTACTACAATTTCTATGTAGCAAAAATGTATGGAAATCCGTCAAGAAAGATTCACTGTGAAAAGATTTCAATAAATTTTCATTTTCGACACTCCACTCACTTTACAGAAAGATTATGTAATAACGGATTGCTTTTAACGTTACGTACTAGGAGGTGGTGTAGTAGGTAGGTAGAAAATGAAGAGGTATCTATTTTGAACAACTGTAGTGTAGCAAGTATCACCTACCTATTATAATATAATCCTTTTTCCATAATAACATTTCGACCTCACGCTATGTATAACCATGTAAATTGTCATAGCATAGTGTAATTCTTATTTTTAGCAAAATAAAAACTTAATAATATCTTAATTATTGTTTTTTAAGTGATAAGCATTCGTGTGAAAATGGTCTGGTGGTCGTTTTTTTCAAGTGCAATAATATTTTTAGATTGCATAGTGAATGCTTATCACTTAAAAAACAATAATTACCCTATTTGCAAGCTTCATCTTTCGATTGTTAAATACTTGCAATAGTATTTCTTTCGAGTGTTGAGGGTGTGATCCCAATAACATTGATGAAAGCAACGCGGCATTACAGCGTTAAGAAGCACTTGAAAATTTCGACAGGCTCTGCCAACGCCAGGGTGGCCGAGAGGTTAGGCAATCGCCCGGTATGCGAGGAACGCGGGTTAGATTCCTGGTGGTCGTTTTTTTTTTCAAGTGCAATAATATATTTAACAATATCTTTTTAGCAATACGTCATAATATCTGGTGTTTTTTATACTCGACCACCTCTCATACCCATTTTTAGTATAAAGGGAATCAAAATTTTGGCAAATGTCGCATCACTTTAATTTAATTAGGGTTCGCCTTGCAACCCAATCAATAAGATTATTTATTATTATTAAGAATTTTCTTTTATCGTTAGTAGTTTGGTAAAAAAGCTAAATCCTTAGTTCACATTGCAAGTAATAATTGACCGTCTGGCATTTCACTTGTCATTTCCCGCCGTTTCGCTCGCAGTGAAACTTTGCCAGCCACTCGCAGCTGCAAACTTGTCGACTGACACCGGAACCGTGCACTGTCGAATATTGGCTGTATTTGGTATTCCTACTCTGTTGATGCTCAGTTCTCAGTTCCAATTGGAATCTTTTTAAAAATATTGTTGATGATAAAATTAGGAAATTACACTTTTTTTAATGCGTCCTCTAAGTCTATCAGATTAAAAAGTAGGTAACGAATACCTCACATAAAAACGTAGACCTATTTTTTTTAAGTTAATGTAGTTATGTGCGCTAATACTTATTTTGTCTTCTACATATACTGGAGGTATCACAGCTGTTTGAACAAGTAAGTAACGAGGCACGCACCTGTGCGAGCCAGCTTGAATTTGTATTGGAGATGTGCAACGAGTTGAAAATGTATGAATGCAGTTTTCTGACCCCACTATTTTTTAGTATTTTAATAATAATAATATATATAAATAGATTGGGATTCGTTGGAGACTCGCACGCATCGTCCGCCGATTTCTTTCTCTTTTGCCCTGGCCGGGACCAAGTGTGCTATTGCTGGTCATTACCGCCCAAGAGGCAAGAGGTTTTTGGTCTGTTAAAACGAGTAAAGTAACCAGGACACAGTTTAATGAGCAGCGACTAATATTTTCCTTTTTTTTGTGAGAAAAATTTAATTTAATCTCTCTTTTAATATTTAATAAAATATATAAAGAAAATTAGCTAACCAAAATCACAACCAAAACAAACACGCTAAAAGTGACTACAAGACTTAAAAAAGTCGGCTCTCTTTTTAATTAATTAAGCTCTGTGAGATCAACGTCCAATACTAAGGAAAATTCAACTTGAACCATAAAAGAGTAGAAGCCTCTCTAAAACTTAATAAGAGTAGCGCCTAAGTTAGTTTAAGCCCGGAGTGAGAGGGCGATCGATCCCGGTATTGTGTCCTGGATTAACTCATGTTCATTTGCAGCAAGTGTCAAACCCTCTTCAACTAGATATACACTCTCTACACATTACGGTCTGCAGATGAAAAGTATGTCTAGTAAATTGAGTTTCCATTAAGTTTGTACATGCGGGTATCTTTTTTAGTTGTTACACTGTAAAATAAAGATTATTGGCTTCAAAAGTTTGTTTATGATGCCAAGGTGTTATTTTTTATGATGATATCAATTGTCAAATGTACTGAGTCAGCCTTCATCTCCAGTGTAATGGTCAATTAGTCTTTCCTTCATTTTACGTTTTTTATCACTTAAACAGTCATTTTTCAAGAATGAAATTTTTATAAAATGGTATAATTGAGTATTTTATGTAAATTTATTTTAACTGGAACACTAAAGTCCCTTTAATACTAACTAGCTCGCTATTAACCATTAAATAATACATCCATATAAGTACTAACTCTATTCTAGTTTGGTACTGATTAATGTCTTATAAACATGTTTGTATACTTACTACCTAGTTGCCGTGTCACATTTGTAGTTAGGACCTCAGCCCCTTTAATTAACTCACAGCTACTTAGCATTTCCACAGAGTGTCTCTAAAACCTATGATTGATCTCGTAAGCCATTTAGCCCACTTTCAATTCCAAGGCTTAACGTAACACGCTTCTAAACGTTTCACGTAATACCCGTGGCCGTCCTTAGCACAACTCCAAGTCTAAGCGGCTGAGTCGCGACAACGAACTAAAAGTCAAACTTGCTCTCAGAACATGATTGCAAGCTAAAGTTCCCAAACTACTCGCGAAAGAACTTCACTTTAACTTCTGAGTCACATGACGTTCACGTACCCCAGTTACGTTGCAACTTGCTGACAATATAAGGGAAGTTTATATGCCGAAATTAATATCGCGGCACAAGCAACGTTTGACGACACTATTAGCCGAAGGCAGTGTGGGGCGCAAAAATGTAAATGCGAAAAGCGAAATACGGTGGTATATTGGCCAATTTGCTGTCCCCCTGGTTTTGAGGCGATATTACAGGTGCCATCATCAATCACTGATAGCTTTTATAGGAGCTTTTAGCAAATAATATCTGCATGCTACGACGAATTCGTCGAAAGAGAAAGGTTTTGTTTTACAAATTTTTAAGTCTGTCCGTGATCACGGTCTATGCCATTGGGCCGAAACGTTGGGATAAAAGGCAAAATGCTTAGAATTCCCGTTGTTATAGGTTTTGTTTTTACCACAGTAAGTAAATCATTAGTACCGATGTTCATTAACAAAACAAGCGTTGTAACTCTTTGTGGGTGAATTGGTTCTTAAATAGATTTTACGTTTTCATTATACACTTATCATCACTGTCTAGGGATATACAAAACAAAATATTATTATTTTATCTAAAATATCCCTAGACAGTGTTGATTAGTATATATTAAACCAATAAAAAACAACTTCTTATGAAACAAGAAGTTGAGCAACAGTTTTCACATTTTGAATTTCGAGTGGCTTGTATTTTACAGAGGCGCGTCCGTTATTGATTGCATTTTATTTGAGTTTGTTTATTAGATATTTCATTTTGATAGCTTTTCGTATTTATGTGATCGTCGAAATTGGAGACAAGAATATTTTTAGGTAAAATACTTACCTTGAACCTAAGAACAGTGTAGGAATGGTTAAAAATTACATCCAGCAGCCATTGCAGCCAGAGGGCTCGGAACTAATAACACAGTCATAATACCTATTATAGTTCTCTCGTTGGCCGATTTGTTAGAGAAAGCAATTCACAAAATGCAAAGATATCGAGATTTGATTTTAAATAATACGGAAAAAGCGATGTGTAATGCATTATATTTTTAATACCTACATTACATTATCAAAATATACTTCAATATACATGCATCGAACTGCAGCGGAGTTAAAACAAATCTTTTAAGTGGTAAAGCAATACCAGTGAAAATTGCAAAGCAGCTTTTGTCTGAATTCAGTCAGTCTAGCGCGCAGCTGGGAGTCCCCGAAGTTAGTGCAACTTTGGCCAAATCTGCGCTGATCGTAAGAGACTAAGTACCTAACGCTTTGTAATTTTTGCTAATGCTAAAAGAAGACTTAAAAAAGATTGGCATGTCATCACTCGGCCATTTTTTTGGGTGACATTTATTTTTAGTCAATCATAATCATATAAAATTCTACTTACAAATGAAACGTGTTGTGATTGTTTACAATATTTTACTTATATTGTTCTTATATTTTCATTTTGTACCTAGACTGTCTATTTTCTTTGCAAAACTGCGGCAGTTAAAACTACACAAGATTGAACTTGATTAACAGCTTGATATAAACGATTTATTTATTTTTCAAATTTTCTATACGTAAGTACATATAAATGACGAGCAAATCTAACCGAAGAGCTAAGCTAAGCATATAAGTTTAATATAAGTAATAAAATACGTGCGAAAATCTACCGACAATTTTCTCAGAAGCCACAAATAAAACGGATTGAGAGAACGATTACTTAAAAGCAAATACAATGTTGCCTACTACAATCCCGTCAAAGAAAAGAAAAGAAAATTATGAACGGAATGTTCTCACTCTATGAAAGCCTTTATTATTACAAGATGCCTACAGGGACGTAATGAGTAAGTTATTATACATTGAGTTAAGTACAGGTAATGATTTTAATGCTAAAGTTGATGCAGTCGTAAATACTTGTTTTTTTGTATGCAGCTTTATCAGCTGCATACAAAAAAACAAGTATTGTGTTAGCACTATGAACTTCTTTGTAACACATTTCAAAGCATCCCGACGCACAAACTTGAAGGTTTATTAAATCAACAGACCAGGAAGACGATTCTCATGCAACAGAAAAAAGTTCACATTCGTAAAAAAGTTCGAAATTCGGAATATTTCCGAACGTAACACAATTTGTGCATTGTCAGAACTTCACAATCGAAATAGTTCGATCGTACAACACCCGAACGCAACGAGTGGTAAGTACCAGTCGAAGTCGAAGTTCGTATACGACAAGCTGTCGAAATTGTAAACGGAGCTGTGTGATTCGGGGTTATTTTGCCTGACATTTTCCTTATTAAAATCTGTCTGTTTGATTTTATTTTAAAATAATGAGGTTTAGGAAGAATTTGTTGTAGACTTCATTGCCAAATTATAGGTACAGGTACAGAGCCGTCGCGACGAAGGCTAGTCGTAAACCACGAACCATACGATTTGAGCGATGCGGAGTTTATCAAACATTTCCGTTTTCATTGCAACTTATTAAGATTATCCCAGATAAACCTACCGACCCATACATAGGATCTGACAAATAAAAAAATCTCCCCTTGTTATTTGAATGATTTCTGGCAATTGGTAAATATCTTAAGAATCTTTAGTCGTTACTTGTTTACTGTGGTGACAAGCATCAAAGCTAATTTGTTAATTACTAGTTGCTTTTTGTGCTTAAACTAATTGGATTTGGAAGTGTAAGACATGTCCTCGAAAAGGTAAGTGTAGATTGCAGTATTGTTATTATATAAAAACAGGCAATGTGTAAATAAAAACTTAAATAGATAATACAATTGATAGTGAAAAATAAAATAGTAATAGTTTAGTTTTTTACAATTTTATTTAGGCACCAATTCAAGGAACCCATACATGGTTCGGTCGGCACAACCACAATGGTTGTGGTTGATTGGTTTTTTGTAGACAACATGTTTATTTCTAGTATTTCAGATCAAAACCAGTTAAAGAATAGTGATTAACCGATACCAGAATTTATTTGAATTTGAACCACCAGATAATGCAAATGCTGCTGTTACCGATGAAGTTTCTAGAGAATAAGATAATATTGCCATATACAACTTACCTGGTTCCATCTTACGGGCACCCGCCGTTGGGTTGGAACTACAAGACTAGGATATGTAATTTGGTTTGATCCTTACCAAGGTCAGACTGCACAAATACCGTCTATTTACAAAATGTTTGAACTTGGTGGTAGCGTAATTTTACAGTACGCCAATAATCCTCAAAGAATGTACCCGAATAATGTATTTTATCTTTTTTTTGATAATTACATCACCTCTATTCCTCTTTTGCTCGAGCTAAAAAATAGAAACTTTAAGGCAACTGGCACAGTGGCGAACTTGATCACCTCTGTTTTCGCAGGTCTGTTACTCGTACCAGAGTCCTGCACCTAAAAGTCATCTTGAGGATTCAAGATATGATCAACTGGATCACGTAATTAATTATATAGGGTAGATTCTCAAATGAAAAATCTGCAAAAAAATACTGCAATTATGTTTGCGTAAAATGCAACATACATTTACATCCCAAAGAATGTTTTTTGAATTACCATACTGCATAAAACGTTTACTGTTAATTAGATTTGTGATTAAATATTTATAAATAACACATTTGATGTGATATAAGTGTTTTGTTTATGTTTTCATACATTACTGAAAGCATGTTAGTACTATGCATTAGTCGTGCCGACCAACCCATTATGGGATATGATTTTCCGGCTTTTCCGGAAGTCGATATTTTTTTTAAATATTTTTTCCTAATATGTTTGGACTAAATAAAACCGTATATAAAAATTCGTAGGTTTCCTGACAAAAATAGTTTCAGGCTTATCTGGGTTATTCCACCACACAATCAAAACAATGACCACATAAATAAAATATCTTTCCCGTCTCACTTCTCAGTCTCACCAAAAACTCTCCTTTGTTGACAATGACAACAAATGTCAGTTTACCGCATTCCGCATTCCATTTCAGTTAATGCTATTTGTGAAATATTTAAAGTTGAACCTATAATAATTATGGTGTGTTATTATTATATCTATTAGTTCTAGAAATAGATTATAAATAATATGATATTCAAAAGATAAGTAGACTTCGTAATAAAATTTCACGAAAATACTATTTTTAGATGGTAACTAATATTATTGCCACGGCGTTTTTAAAAACGCCGTAACAGAACGTGAGTTATTGTCTAATCTATGTCCGACTACATAATTCGCCTGGTAATTGTTCGATTTGTGCGCCAGAATATAGGTGTTTTACGTATCACTTGAACTTTTCAGTAGAACGGTAAAGTTCGTAGGCGAATTACCACACGGAAAAAACTCGATTGCATGAGAATCATGTCCCTGGATCTCTTTTTTCGAATAATAAGCAAATCAAATACTTGTAAAAATATGTAAGATATAGCACAACTTAATTTGTCATTTTAAAATTATTGAAAACTCTCTGTGTTTCTATAGCGAAGAAAGAGAGAGAATAAAATAAATATTTTCAACAAACACACCTAGCACTAAACTAAGCGTGAGCTTGTGCAATGGCGACTAACATAACTGATAGACATACTCAATACGTTTATACATCCATGACTTAGGTACAAATGCTCGTGCTCATCACACTTACATTTGCCCCTTGCGGGATTCGAGCCCGCAATCTCTGGTAGAATGTTTTTAAATTTAGTCTCAGAGAGGGCTTTCGGAAGTCGCCCTAATACGTGCCTGCTCTCTGAGAATATAATCTTTACTCGCGTGTAGGTACTATAACGCATTAGCGAAATTAATGCTCCGCTTTTCAACTTTGTCAGTCGGCGGCAGATCCAAGTTCTTACGGGCTGAATAAGATCGATATTCTGTAGGGACGACCTAATATTTATTATGGATAGTCACTTAAGTGATTGATGGACAGAACCTTAATACGAAATATTTAATCTGTAATTTTCATATCTGTAAAAGCAATAGTAGTATCTAGTGCTCACTGCGGATGTACTTAACATAAATATAAACACTAACTTGTAAAATAGGCATCGTAAGATATGCCTGTAGGTCGCATCTCGTATAGATGTACGATACGAGTTAATGTGTTTTGATCTAAATGATAGGTACTCAATTACAGCAAAAAGTTTTTCTTGCAT
The DNA here is from genome assembly GCA_949316185.1 of Pyrausta nigrata. Classification (NCBI taxonomy): domain Eukaryota; kingdom Metazoa; phylum Arthropoda; class Insecta; order Lepidoptera; family Crambidae; genus Pyrausta; species Pyrausta nigrata. The sequence goes on from OX438943.1 coordinate 7,231,739, forward strand.
GGCGAATATTGTAAACAATCTTGACATTAGGTACTTTTTAACGAAATTATTTATTTAAAAATAAGACAAGGTACATTACAACTTCTACCCTAATATTATAAAGAGAAAAGATTTGATTGTTTGCTTGTATTAAATAAGCTCCGAAACTACTGGACCGGTTCAAATAAAATTTGGTGTAGAGATAGTTTGAGATCCTGGGAAGGATATAGGACTTTTTGTCGCAATATAAAATCATCAGGGGGTTGAAATGGGGGATGAAAAATTGTATGGAAATCCGACTTTTGGCGCGGGTGAAGTCGCGGGGAACTACTATCTATTATAAATGTCAGCTGCAAATGTTAGTGTGTTATTCGCCACTTGAATAAATTATTATTTTAAGCAAGCACACCAATAAGTGTAAGTACTCACTTAGGTACCGGGACACACGCACATATAAGCTTATGCAGCTTTAGATTTTTTAATAAGTACTTTTTATAGTAATTTTGAATCAAAAGTCCTGAAAAACAATGCTTAATTCATTAAAATACTATTACACGTAGGTATTTACAAAATTATTCGTTAAAAACATGTCTGCCTCAGCAGATTTAAAGAATCTCATCCATGCTTTCTGGTATTGAATAACTTTTTCCCGTCATTTGAATACGAAAGTTCCGTTTACTGAATACTTAAAACCAGCCGAGTAATTTCAAATTAATTTTCACGTCCACCATTTCGTCCGAAAAGCGGTTTAGAGCGATAATAGCCGGTATGCGGTAATTTGAATGGATGAATAACTTGTAAATATACGCTGCATCATGTTGCAATTGGCTACTTGTGGATAGCTTTTACGTTTATAGACGCCGCACCACGTTGCAATTGGCTAATTGACACTATCCAGAAATAATTGCAAAACCCTATTTAAAATGACAACTCACATAAATGTTTGTGTATAGATTATCTGCATTATTTGATTTTAATTAAGTTAAACTAGAAAAAAATGAGTAAGTTGAGAGTACCTGCAGCAAACTGTGACGTCACAGTAAACTATTTCCATAAAGGTTTATGAAAAAAGAGCGTTTTGAGAGTTCATTAAAAGTACGTCAACAATAATTAGTCGTATGGATAGCTTAATTTAGTGTAGATAAAATTTGAGGTTAAATAATGCCATTTTCTAGTTTACCTACTTACTTGGAAACTAGCCTTTCTAACTAGGCTTGTGTCGATCGATCATTTCTCATGACCCGGTTTGATCGTCGTAATTCATTCATGTGGTGATCGGGATTTAATGATACGATCTCATTTCAATCAAAATCTCGCGGGTCTCTATAAATTTTAGGTTAAGAGAGGGAGCAGTAAATATCTAAATTTCTTGAGGATTTTGTATGGACTTGTAAAATTTTCACTCTTTAGTATATGTAACAATCTACGTTTTACATAGCCCGCCTAAACAGGTTTTGTTACGTAATAACTTAAACGAAAATGAAGTTCGGGTCAAAATGATCCGTGATTCGATCGATCTTTCATATATCACGATCGAACCAAATCGATCACCATCACCACAGGTCTATTTCTAACGTGATGTATGAACTAAGATTTAACTTTTCTTGTAAGCTCTTGTTTATCGTGATAACTAACTTAGTACACATCATATCAGCAGAGCAAAAATCATGCCAAACAAAACAGTTCGTTAAACCACTACAATGTTGTTGCGTAGTGCCTCAAAGCTTTTACACGATAGGTAGTGCAATTTACTACTCAAGCAGTGTTAATTTAAATGCTATTATCATCAGTTCAGTTCTATTCAATGCAAACTGTACCTAAACTTTTGCTATGCAACAAACACGCCATCTTTACCATCTGTTGCGGTAAGTTGTCTATCTTTGAATGCAACCGTGTCCACTAGTAGTTTGCAATTAAATGTTTCCATTTCAATAGAACTTTGAAATAAGGAGGTTCTATTCAGGCGGCTATTTCGAGAGTGGTGGAAGGCCTTTGTCTCTGATGAAAGATATTTCTATGCGGGATCTATTATTGCAAATTCCGGGGGCATATTAAGAGGGTGTAGTTGTATTATTTTGTTTTTAGAGATGTAACAGTAAGACATCGGGTAGTCATCTTAAAGATTACGCTGGGTCTACATGTTGTAGGGAAGTGAAGGTGATTCTGGTACTTTACGAAAATAATTTCTAATAATACGGCCTCAACATTGCACAACAGTAAAAACAAACCGTGTAAGTGCGAGTCGGACTCGGGTAATTAGAGTTCCCTGCAAAAAAAAGGTTTTTTTCTATGATGCTACCATAAAGCGGTTTTCGGACTTTTTTCCTTACCCGTGCTGTAAGATAGGATGGATGGGATGGGAAGTATTGCCCTATAGGTTTTGATTCCCCTGTGAAATGTTAGAAAATACGGCTAAAATAGCCTTAACTATATGAATTGCATAGGCTAGCACAGTAGCTGTATTTAATGTCAACATATAGACAGACAACAAAGTTATCCCATAATGGTCCCTTCTAACTCTTAAAACAGTCGAAAATTTGCTGTTCTCTATATAAACGTCGTCGTTATTAAGTCATTTTATATTCAAGGGCCATATAACATGGTATAGTATACTTACTTTGGAAACGAAAATGCAACAATGAGAAACATTTATGTGACAAGAAAAACTTCCCACAAAAGATATCCATCACCTTGACAGTAACAACTGATGCCCATTCATTTGGCTCCTAACTTGTTACGCAACGAAACAAAGTGACGAACTCCATTGAGGCGTAATTCATCATCCATTATACGAGCAACTTTATTTTAAATCAAAAGTTGGTGGTGGAAAGTTGGTCGTCCGCCCGCCCTAGCGGCAGTCTTGGGGCGGCCGTCGAGAGGGAAGCACGTGTCGCGCCCTTTACCGAATATGGTGGGAAAAGTTTCCCAGTTCGCGATAACACAACCTTAGCTGGGAACTTTTTTGTTGAAATGCTAAAGTATGGGACCATGCAGTGGACAGTTCGAGAGTGAGATGTTGACTGGATATTGTGTGTTTATTTTGAACTGTTGGTGGTGAAAATTGTTGAAATGCGAGGTTGGTATGAATTAGTATAATATTATAATTGTGTTGATTTGCAAGGTGTAAAATTAATAATGTGTTGATTTTTTTAATGCTCTGATGCTTATGAAAGTACTCGTAATTATGACAGCTTTATCCTACGTGCATGAATAAAAATATTTTTACAGAAGCCTAAATAACTATTAGTGATTTTATTTCATTATTTCTATTATATTTTATGGCATACTTTCATCATTACATTAGTCATCAGTGATTATTTGTAACAAAGCCTGGCTAAAAGCCAGAACATAGAAAAGGAGATATCAACAAATCAGTACAATTTTTTTCATATTGCAATCAACTTAGATTTCTATATTTTTATAATGTAACTTAATAAAAACTCTGCACCAGAATTTAGATTGTTAGTAGTTTTTTATGTTTAAAAGCACCAGAAAAATGTTTCATGCAAAACATGTTTTCGTAAAATAAAATAAAAAATATCTTTTTGAAAGCACCTTGCTTCTAAATTAAACAATATTAATGACTTAACTTAGTTGCCTGCTTCTAACAGGACAAAGTTATTAACGAACTTAAGTAAATAAGTTTTTGTTTCTAAAATCGGACTTAACCTCGACTGCGGTTGGCGCCGAAAGTTATTCCCAAGGAAGGCAAACAAAACTTTGGACCTAGAAAACTAATAAATGTGGTTTGATTCAGAAATACGTGCTTTTAGATCTTACTAGTGACCCACCCCGGATATGCTGGTATAATTTAAAAATAAAATATTGTAAGTAACTCTTTAAACTTGTTTATAAACAATAATAATAAAAAAGCTATAAATTTAAGTAAATACAAAAAAAGTACCGGTGCGAAATAAGTCGACAATGCAAAAAAAACACACCAAAACTCGAAAAAGTATTTTCCCAAACATAAGACTAATATAAATCGATTTTTCATCCCCGATAACCTCCACATACCAAATTTCAGTTAAATCGTTAGCGCCGTTTCGGAGATCGCAAATACATAGTATCTTTACTTATATATCACTTTAATACATTCTACAAATAAATAAATAAACAAGAATTGATCGTTTCAAGGTTAAGATAGTAAGACTTATATTCTTCTAAAGACCGGTTATATCCTCAAAGCACGCGGAAAACTTAGTTACAAATAGCGGCTCACGTTCCCAACTAAAACTCCTACAGGTGTACGAAAACGTTAACCCCCAGTCTGCCGACCTTAGTGTAAATCTAGCGAAATATGACGCTGTAAATCCGCTGAGAATGTTAAAAGAGCGTGCATGTGCAGTTAATCGTATTCCCGAGATTTAGTGCGGTGTCGTTCATACGGGTCCGTATAAATCGCGAGCTTCGTCTATCGCCAGGTCACAGTATAAAGGTTGTACCAGTTTTTGTGCGTCAAATAGGAACGTACTGACTGATTGTGAGTTATTATTTGAATAATCAAAATAAAAAGAAAACAATTACAAATATACAAATAACTTTAAAAATCTCAATAAAAGGTTGAAAATAACATAAAACGAAACATGGAAGGACTTCCATTCACGTTTTTTTCACTCTGCGATTAAAATGTTGAGGCAACGACTTTGGTGTTAGCATAGACATATCTACAATGTCACACTCTTAATTGGCAACGACTTCCTTTCACTTGGCGATCACTTATTAAAACCTTTTCCAGATCGTAATAAATACTATTCGGTAAACCGCATTAAATTCGGTTCGGCCTAACGCGAGATAATCGTGGACAAACATACATACGGGTCAAACTGAGAAACTCATTTTTTTAAGTCTTTCACAAATAGACAGCGCATGCTTTTGTTTAATGTCAAGACTCTAGACAGAGATTTACTCAAATCGTCTTTTTCACTTGTTTCCTCAGAATTTTAAAATTAATTGAAAACTTCTCACTCACGACGAGACTAATTTCAGTCCTGGACAGTCGGTCCTTTTCGTTATTTTTAGTACTATATTAAATAAGAATACAGCAGAAGCAAGTTAGGTATTTAGTATTTATTCCTACTTAAGCGTCGATAGTTGGAAGGTCACCTTTGTTCAATGGAAAGGTTAGGAGAGGGATGCACAACATTTTCCGCGTGGTTAATTACCTTCTGATGGTGACCGTTTTTGGTGTTAATCCAAGCTTACTTAAAATGTTCCTTCATAAAAATTGGAAAAGTCTTCAGCGCCGTACCGTAGCCGTATAACAATCGAAACTCATACCAACACAATACAACGTTTACTTTCGAGATTTGTTTTTTCTGTGTACATGGGAACCGGTAGTAGCAGTAGCGCTGTGCGACTCATTTGTCAAAAATTCTAAAGTTGCTAAAAGCGAGAACTTTTTGAAAGAAAATAAATATTCATTCCGTATGAACTTTCACATCGACTAAATAATCACATGCCATGCGTGAGTATAAAATGTATTCAATGTTCTGCGAGTACATATCAGTCTGATAACATTTGATTCATTGGGTCCTAAACATACTTTATTTTATCTACAAGCATGTACGTTCGGCAGCACCTCAGGCTACCCATTTTTACTACGAAAACAGCTTTTATTACGTAGTAAATTGTGGCTGTCTTAAAATCAAAGTGGGTTTGTCTGACGTGCATAAGATAAATATGGTGCATACATTTTATTACCTCTTTTCAATTTAAATTGTTATTGTATTATGTAGTTGAGGCTAATTACCTAATTAGGTAATATCTAGTTTTGTTTTTTCTACACGCACCTTTTGATCTCTGCACGGTTGCACCAAACGAACGCGTGACGGGGTGAAACCGTGACTATAGTGCTTCGTATACAATGCAGGCCTTTTTCAACGCGAGAGCAATAAAAAACTACACTTGTTATGCAACATTGTAGAGTTCGCTTCGCACGTAATATGAAAGGCAAACGCAGTTCTGAGATTTATTTTGAACTAGCAGTTCCTCTCGACTTTATCTAGGGCACATGTTGAATTATGTTACCTTTTGTTTATTTCATCTTCTCTTCAAGAGAATAGGAGGGATGGCATTTTAGTCTTCTTTTGACGTTTGACATTGTAATTTGACTATGTGACCACACGTTGATCGTGACATGTCACACAGTTTCAAAATGATTCTTCCTCCTCCTACAATAAGGCTTTTCCCAGTTCATCCCGAAAGTCAAAGGAACCTCGTCAAAATTAAGATAACAATATTTATGTAAATACTCGAAATCTTTGAACTTCTATTTGCCTGAGTGTTGATCTAAACCCATTTTCCAACAAGCTATCCTTAGGGTGCTAAGCCAGCTAAGACGATTTATCTCTAGACTAGACGCAGGCCGGCGCGGGCGGATCCTATAATGTTTAATCTGTTTTACACGGTGTCACGAGCCGACAAGTGCTGTTTGAAATTCAATTAGTCAAAGTGCTGTCAATACCTGTCGCTACTGTAGAAGGACTTGCAATTTAATTTGTTTTTAGTCGCTGGTTCAAAGTATTTATCGTTTGATAGTTGTGTCGTCCTCTATGTTGATTTCCATAGCCATAGGATAAAGTTTATTCTAATGTCAGCTGTTTATCTTTGAAACTACTACCTTGTTATTACAAAAACTTAGAACCGGGTTTAAGCCAGGACTAAGCTAATAACTAGCCAATTATAAAAGCGTTTCTCTATTAGGTTATGTCACGAATGTGTCATTCATTCCTCTGTTGTCAGCTAATATTTAGACCTTTTTTTAAAAACCGGTCTAATTTTTTGGAATAACACCGCTAAAGTCGTCTTTGATAGTACAGTTTTGACTATTGAGTTCTTAATTGCAAATTAAAAGGCAATTTTGTGATCACACAATTAAAATATAATATCAATTCAGTGATTGGTTCAATAGTGGCTTACCAAAATCATCATATTTGACAGCAGAAAATCAATTGTGTTATGATGCAAGTCACCATAGAAACCGATGCAGGGACAGTATATTCAGCTGTAGCTGCCGTAAAATAGTCACTTTAGATATCGTTGCGGGAACCGTATATCCAGTTGTGAGTGTCCAATGGCGAATGATAAAAATGAGCGTAGTTATTATAATACTTTTTCTTTCCAGAGCACGCTCTAGTCTTAGTCGCGCTGGCAGTGACCCAAGCGGCTGGCACTGGCGACAAGCGACCGCACTTCACGGCCGAGCCACCGTCGCGGCTGCTGTGGCCGGCGACTCGCGGCGCATACGCAGCCTGCCGCGCCACCGGCCACCCGCCGCCTGACGTCCACTGGGTTACGTCTGAAGGACAGCTGGTCACCACTATACCTGGACTGCGGTAAGATTTTGACACAAGAAGCAACTGATGACACTTTATATGATTAAATATAAAATTCCTTAGCATTATGGCTGGAGCTACAAAAAAGTAGATTAACAAACTTCTTGTGTTACTTGCAGTTTGGACCAGATCGTTTCTAGGAATTTGGCCGAATCCACGAGGGTTGGCGAAAGATTCCATTCTCATTTAGAACACTGTATCTTTTTAATAATAGACTCAACAGCTGGCTGACGGCCTCGGCCTGGTCTAGTGGTCAGCACGCTGGGTACTATCCACGATGTCCCAGGTTCGAATCCGGGGTCGGTCCGCAAGTGTTTGGGTTTTGCTGTCTTCAAATAACTCAGACACAGCTCCGGCTACAGCTACGGCATACAGGAAGTTAGTGGTGTTAACACCCCCGTGCCACGGAAAGCACGTTAAGCCGTTAGTCCTGCGCCGGATCTCTCTACGGTCATGTCGGACTGTCGTCTCACCGAATTATGGGAGTGAAGGAACAGAGAGTGCACCTGTGTACTGCGCACTTGTGCACTATAATATCTCCCGCGTACTTGGCTAATCTCTGTTGAGATTGGCCGCTGTAGTCGAAATTCGGCTAGGAAGACATTATTAAACAGTTGGCAATTGCGGCCACACCTAGAGTTCGAAGTGCTAAGTCACAGTCTCGCCGTCATTCTAAGATTTTACCGCAACAATGCTTAAAGCGAACGTGAAACGTTAATTATATAGCTATTTACATAACCTGCGGTAAGTACTGACAAAGAGCTGTACAAACGAGGCTCTCTAGCGTAATTCAGCGTTTCAACCGGCTCGCTCCCATAACGTTTATGTGGAGGGCCCTCAAATTGATACAAAGCGCTTAAGAGGAAGCCAAATTGGGCGTGAAATAAACGATTATGGTGACGGCTGATGTATGGGTCGGAGTGAACAGGGTTCCTGATAAGGACATACTTATTAATTTATAGAGACGCTTTGAGTGGCTGAGAAAATTAGGTAATTGAGGGCGTTGAAATTCCGGTGCTGGTTGACAATGTAGCTAGTACAGTCAAGGTATTTGAACTACGAAAAAAGCTTTTATTACTAAAGAAGCGGTCTCATGGTCGACATCGGTGTAAAGTCAGATTTTCTGCCGTGTGACAATTTCGATTATGTACTAATTAGTAAATATTTCCCGCACAGGAGATAATATTTAACGTTAAAAGCGATTTAATAAGTAACTACACTGAAAAAAAGGATCAACCAAACTAGTTTTGTTAGTTAAAGGTTTCGTTGTAGGGAAGTAAATTTTTGTTAAATATAAACAATCTTCTTAAAAAATAAAATTTTGGTCACTGTTAACCAATAATTTTTTTCAGTGTACATTTTATTGATATAAGCTGTATACATTAAGGTGTGATTGATCATCGTGATTTAAAAAAACAGACTCGCCCAACCTTCATCATTTCTATTAAATGACACGGCATGAAATCGCTGATAAAATACGACTGTCTAACTATGTATTACTATTGAGCTAGTAATTCTTCCTTCCCAAATAAACGCAGCTAATGGAATAGAAAAGAAAGAAACCCTAACTGAGGTCAGTTTAATATTATCTGGGGCCAATTGTTTGCGGCCTAATGGAATGTTTTGTTCAGAGATGGTAGGGAGTGCGGATACTTGATGGGATTTGACGTTCCATTATCGCTGTGATTGCCCAACCTCCCGATAATTGCGTAGCATTGGCATATTTCGTTAGTACTGAACTACGAAATGAGGTTTTTGGATGTCCATTATTCAAGTAATGATTTTAGAAATTTGTGTTTGCTAATTCAGAGGTTTTAACGGTAACTTGGAAAATCTAGTGTCTAAGTACCTAGTATTAAAAGATGTACCTACCCACTGAAAGATTCAGATAGAATTAATAACACTTTATTCTTAAAAATAAAGCCTAATACGACGCAAATAAGGCATCCTTATACTCCAAACGGCTCTAAAAAGTTAGTACCACCCATGATAAAGAAGACAATGTTATGCATAATCTACCCTAAGCACCAACGCCAACAACATTCAAAAAATTTATCGCGGCATTTTTTCCGAAGTCATTAACGAACTTTCCAGTCTTAAATAGAGCCAGAAAAAGTTATACTGGCAAGTTATAAAATGTCTCTTAGCCAAGTTACTTTAAGTTGCCAGCCACTAACACAGGATCTTTTTAAAAATACAGAAGTTGTCGGAGCGGGCTGTTGGTCATTAACTGAAACTTTGTCGCTGCCTTTGTTTCGGCACGCAGTTTTGCTGCAAAATAAATCTAGTGCCCTAAAAAGATGTCATTGAACATCTCTCTGTAATTGTATTTTGAAATTAATATTATTATTTTGATTTTGAGAACATTTTGATTATTTGATCCTGAATTTAAATGCAGCTTGCCTCTCTACGCATGCTGGTAGCCTTTGGGGGTTTTCTCCGAACTTGAATTATTCATCAGCTGATTATTGTTATGATCGAAGTCATTGTCACTGACACTGTTGCCAAGGACAATATTTCAAGCCCCTGCGTTGCCAAGAGTGCTTTTTTGGACCAATAAGCACCTTCAGATCGCCCGTAACAACCAATGGGATTGCATTTTCAATTTACTTCTGTGTGTCAACTCTACGTCTAAATTTTCTATTTGAAAAAAAACTTTGTATTTTGTAGTATTTTCTGCTCTCTTGTGATAGTATAATAAGTTAATAAGATTGTTAGTAAGGTAATTTTCATGTTTCTAGTTTTACATTCTGTTTTGTTTAAATTTAAGGTAAGGTGGGGTAAGACTAACATAGTTTATTGTTACACTGAAATTTCACATCTTACCGTTAAATGAATAATTACACTAAATTTAGATTTCTTTACACTTTTACACAATTGTTTTCATTTTTACGCAAGTACACTCGAATTAGATTTATTTAGGGATATCTAAAGCCTTTCGAACTGCTAGTCTTGCCCCACTAAACGGGGTAAGACTAACACTGCTTTTTATTCTCTAATAAAACATACTTTCTTAACATTTGACAGAAAAGCCGTTACATTTAAAATTGCCACTTAGATTTTAAACTTTATGCATAACAGAATAAGGTGCAGTTTTGTAGTTATTCAGTTTTTTCTTTATTTGGGGGAAGACTGACATATAACTAAAATCAGAGGTGTAGAACCTTTTTTCTTTTACTTGGGGGAAGACTAACATATGACTAAAATCAGTGAAGAACCCGGGAAATCTTGTAATAAAATTACCAAAAAGAGTCAGAATCCTTTTATATCAGAAAATTACTTAAAATTACAATTACTAAAATTTTTGAAAAGTGTTTTGTGTTAAAAAGTACTTGTGTATGTATATGTAGAGATCCAAATGTTTATGACATCTGACTTGGGGCAAGACTACCATATGTTAGTGTAGCCCCAGGTGGACTGATAGTCTTACCCCACCTCGAAATTTTGAGGTTATATATTTATTTTGATCAATAATCTTTTATTGGTTTGGTTTTACGTTGGACCAATATCATTTCTTAAAAGCTATTATTATTGCAATAATACTTACGTATGCAACGCTTCAAATTCACCACTATTTCCACCGAAAATTTTATTAAAACCACCAACCGGCGACCTCGTGTTTTGCTTCCTCGAAATGTCAACTTAGAAATGTCTCATGTTCACCTTTTGTATGTAAAGTAGCGACATCTGTGTTTTGAGCCAAGAACTTTTTAGTGTTTACTACTTTACCAACATAATAAACTAGAGAAGAAAACTGTGTACAACGAGTTATTACACAGTGATAGTCTTCCCCCGGTGATTGTCTTACCCCACCTTACCTTAATTTGGCAGTTTTTGAATTGAAATTTGTTTGTTTTTAAATATTTTTATGAGTGGTTCGATAGCTCCCGGTTCCGTTTCGCAGCCGGAATTTCTTCGCTGTCACTTATGTAACACCATTAGAACTTTCAAAGGTAAAAGGGGTCTGAATATACACATTTCAAAATGTCACAACAATCACAGGGTTCACTCTTCGCTTCCTTCGCCCTCACTTTCAATTCTTCCTTCCGCACCCAACCAATCTTTCGAATCACTCATCACTCACCTTCACCAGTCAACGCCAGTTGTTAAAAGAATTCCTCGAGGGGCGAGAATTTCTATTGCCAAATCACTTTCATCTTGTATTGAAAAATGTCTTCTAAATTCGGAATCAAATTGGCAAAACCTCTTTACCTTTTCTTACTCTCACCTTCATGTTAGTCCTTCACCGAAGTCTCTGACTCGCGCACTCATCGACAATACTTTTCAAAATTCAGCCCCTTCCACTTTTCCTCCTCGTTCTTTCAATTTTAAATCTCAGAACATATTTCGCACTGCAGAAAACAAAGTCATGGATGGTGACCTAAAGAACGCAGCTCGCATCCTCTTTTCTGATGACACGCTCGCCCCTTGTTATCAAGAAAGTCTCGACAGCCTTTATAGTAAGCATCCCTCACGTCCAGACTCTCCTTCTTTTCCTATCCCAGCACCTCATAATATCAATCCGTTACAGATCTTTGATGACAGTGATACTTTCGCTGCCATCATGTCCTTCCCGGCTGGTTCTGCCGGGGGCATCGACGGCATCACTCCTCAACATCTGAAGGATTTGGTTAGTGCATCCGCCGCTGACGCCGGCAGAACCTTACTTTCAAACATCACAAAACTTTGCAACCTCCTTTTATCAGGTAAAGTCGTTGAAACTTTTATCCCTTACCTGTACGGCGCTAGATTATGTGCTTTTCGGAAAAAAGATGGCGGTGTTCGTCCGATTGCCATTGGCACTACCTTCCGACGTCTAGCGGCTAAACTAGCCTGCCGTGATATTTTTAATCCACTAAAGGAAATGTTTCAACCTATACAGCTAGGTTTTGGTAGTAGAGAAGGTTGCGAAGCGGCAGTTCATGCAGCTTGAAATTTCCTTTCTTGCAACGATTCTGACGTTTTTTTGAAAGTGGACGTGAGGAATGCTTTTAACTCACTTGACAGGTCTGCCTTGCTGAACGAAGTACATGTCCATGCCCCTCAGATTTATCCTTTTGTGTTTCAGTGCTACAATAGCTCAACTAAATTACTGTATCAAGACCATTCAATTGTCTCAGCCGTCGGCGTTCAGCAAGGTGACCCTTTAGGTCCTGCTCTCTTCAGTTTAGGCATACAGCCTTTCATTTCATCTTTAAATTCTAAATTTAATGTTTGGTATCTTGACGATGGCTCTCTAGGGGGGAAAGCTGATATTGTGTATCAAGATCTTGTTCGGATTATAAAAGACTTTTAAAAATACGCTTGGAGCTCAATCTCTCTAAGTGTGAACTCTTCATTAATGACCATGTTTCTTCGGAATCACGTCAAAATATTACCGAAAGATTCAACTTGCTCGCTCCCAATATCAAAATTCTAAATTCTGAATCGCTTTGCCTTTTAGGAGCTCCTCTTCTTGACGCCAGCATCAAACCTTTTCTTGATAAAAAATTGAATCATACTCTTTCAGCCCCCAGATTGGAAAATTTGAATTCTCATATTGCTTTCACTATTCTGAAATCATGCCTTTTTGTCCCAAAATTTACATATTTTCTTTGTGCAAGTCCAATCTGGAAAAACTCGCAACTTCTAGAGCTTTTCGATACCACCCTTAAAAAAAGTCTTGAAAAAAATCTAAATCTTCAGCTTGAAAATGATTCTTGGTTACAGGCAACACTTCCTATTCGTTTTGGTGGTATCGGCGTACGCAAAATTTCGAGTGTTGCTCTCCCCGCCTTTCTCTCCTCTTTGTATAGCACTGCTAGACTTACAGAAAAAATCTTAAAACACCCTTGCCAACTTACTGAGGTGAGAGAGGCGGAGGAGTGTTGGCAAGGTCTCTGTCCTGGTGAAGACATCCCAAAGGAAAAACACCAACAAAAACTTTGGGATGTCCCACTAGCTAGAGAGACTTTCCATTCTCTTCTTCTAAATTTTATCAGTGATTGTCATCGTGCAAGGCTGTTGGCAGTTTCCTGTAAGGAATCAGGCCACTGGCTTCATGCTCTCCCTTCCAGAAATATAGGCACCCTTTTCGATAGCGAGACATTCCGGGTGTGTGTGGGATTGCGAATCGGAGCTAAAGTTTGTGAACCTTTCACGTGTCTCTGTGGCAAGGAGGTCGACCAATTCGGTCTCCATGGTCTTTGTTGCCAGCAAAGTGCAGGGCGTCTCGCCCGCCATGCAGCTCTCAATGATGCCATTAGAAGAGCTCTTGCCAGCATTAATTTTCCTTCAACGCTAGAACCTCGTGAGTTGGTGCGTGATGATGGCAAGAGACCAGATGGCCCCACACTCATTCCCTGGGAGCGGGGACGGGGTTTAGTATGGAACGCAACTTGTGTCGATACTTTGGCCCCTTCGCATCTCAGGGAATCAGCTCTTAAAGCTGGTTCTGCTGCTGAGTTGGCAGAAAACGCTAAGCGATGCAAATACGAGTCCCTTGCTGGTGACTACGTGTTTGCGCCTTTTGGCGTTGAAACATTTGGACCGTGGGGACCCCATGCTAAATTACTCTTCGGAAAAATTGCACCCAAATTAAATATTTTATTAGAAGATAAAAGAGCTGGCTCGTTTCTCGCTCAGAGGATAAGCATTGCTATCCAACGTGGAAACGCAGCCAGCATTCTCGCCTCCTTGCCTCAAGGACACGGTTTTGTTTTTGAATAAGTCATTTGTTTTTTATTTTTAAGTTTTAGGTTAGTTTACTAGTGTATTTAGTTTAGTTGAGTTAAAGTTGGTTTGTGTTTCGTTCGTTACCTAAAACGAAAAAAAAACATGAACCGTTTATGCTTTACATTCTTAACTTCTTTGTATGTTTCTTATTTAGTCTTTTACAAATTCGACGAAGAAGTTAGTTTTTTGTTTAAGAGCATGGACAGCGAAGGTCGAGGGTTCAATACCTCAGTGACGAAGTCCTAAGAGCTGTAGCAGTTTGAATGGCTCCAAAGAGTGCAATAAAAACGTACTTGACGATATACGACTACCGATAGTATTCTTTCTTTACATTTCTTTCTTAATATTTCTTTGTCTCATAATATTGAATTTCAACTGAAAAAATATCTTTATCTTTATTGAATTAGTTAAGTTAAGTAGTTGTGCAATAAAGCTTAAATAAAATTAAAACTCTTCACTGTGCTGAAAATTAAATCTGGATATCTTTCTCTGGAAATCTCCAATACTCGTACACACAAACTAGAAAAAGTATCCTTACCTAAAATGAACTTCAGGCTTTACTTTAAGTTCCTAGAACAATCTGAATCGCAAAAGTCGCTGCAAGTTGGTCAGGAAACAATTGAAACGCGACTAATTAATCCAGACTGTAAGTTACTCCAAAGTGAGCACTAACAACTTTGTTAATTATTCTAGCCGGTACCGCCTCAAGAATCGCACTCGCAAACGTCACTTGCTCGCACGGAATATAATAGCGGAGGGAAAATTCGTGGCGGGCGTTAGCAGTAAATATTAACTTGGCCGTATCGCTTTCTTGTAAAATATAGGTGAAGTTCGAGTAGTTTATTTAATGGACCCGTCGTCGACTTTCGCTAAGTTCGCTAACTCCCGATTTCTAAACTAATCTGGAAGATCGATCACGAACTCCGAAGATCGTAATGTGTATTCGTAATAGACTCCGCATTTTTTTCAGCGGACTTGTTTTTTCCTGTCCGTGATTTATTGTAGTACTGTTAAATTATTTCTGTGGAGTAATGCGTTTTGTGTTACGCATTATTATAATGTGGGATCACGGTATCCATCAATAATCCTTCCTTAATATAGCAGTTTAGATATTTTTATTAACGGAAACCCTTATAGGCTCACTTTGTTGTCCGTGTGTTCATCTGTCTGTCAAGATCCGTTTCTCAGGAACGCGTGGAGATATCAAGTTGAAATTAACATCAAATACTTATGGCTGCGGTGCCTTGAAGCTGTGAATAATTGAAGCATCAAAGTTAACGCTTCCGAAGATACTGCCAATTTAGCTGTATTTTCTGTCATATCTCAGAGGAATCAAACCTACGGGGTAATTCTCTAAGCATATGGGCTTATAATTTGGCAAGAAGGATAGTCTTACATTACAAGTAAAAAAGTGCAAATTTGTGGTAACATCGTAAATAGTTAAAGACTTTATTTGCACGTAACCCTCACTGCGCGAGTCCGACTCGCACTTGGCCGGTTTTTTCACATCAAGAACGTATTTTATTTTTACTTTTGAATTGTATTGTAGCGACCGTATCGACAGCCTTCTGATATTCTACGTCAAACCTGTTTAATTAAACGGATTCAAAAGTTTACGTACCTATCTCTAACGATCACGATCACTCCAACTAAGTGCTAATGAAACACTCAAATACCGGAGTGAATCGGCGAAGTTCTGAACTAGACTCACATACTCTTAGAACAGACGTTTATACGCCAAAGACTTAAAAAAACCAAAAAAGATTGTTTTTTTATGATTGAGCTTCGTTTTTTTTCTAAAATGTGTCGCAATAATACCTTGTTTTATTTTCTCTAATTTTAAAATAATTACATTTTATTTTTATTATTTTATGTTTTGTCTATGCAATTCTTCCACGTTAACACCCTGAGATGTCAAATCGAACCTATTAAAATAAAAATCACAACCTTAATCTATGTAACAAAAAAAAACATAGGTACTCGTATCTATACTATTTCACTTTTCTTTCCGAAACACAGACATTATGTACCTAATCAGGTTCAGGTTCTAACATAAATAATACATAGTCAAACGAAAGCATTCTAGGCAATAAGACATAAGTACTAACTATCGTCTCTTCTAAGTATAAGAAAAGTGTTTTCCTATATCCATGTCCCCAATTTTGGCCTTTGGTATAATAACCATGCACATGTGTGAGATGCTACCTACGAGGTAGGGTCGAGGGTCTTAGCCCTTAGTCAGGTTAGAAGCTGACTGAGGTGCAGAAGTGTCCGTAGATAGTCACCAGAAGCAGAACTTGTAACATGTAAATAAAGCTGGGTGCTTATGTCTACCGATACATGTTAAGGCTACCTTGAAAGAATCACGATTTAAATCAAAGCACTGTGTACTTTGCTAATATCAAGCATTAATAAGAAGTATGTTGAATCGGTTAGTCACAAGAAATGACAATATCATAAATAGGTAGGGCACATGATTTGTAATTTGCAAATGGGAAAGCCAATACATTTCCTATCAGAAACATTACAAAGTATCATTACATTACACACAGCTCACAAAAATGCGATTCCACTGCTATTTCAAGTTACCCCGCAAACGATCTTGCCGGGTCGTAAAAACTGCAAATCTCCACATTCAACATTACAACAAAGGAATATGATAATGTGCATATAGTTGCCAGCACATCGGACTAAACTTTTTCGTAGCAAAATCAATCCTTTATAACTGCATACTGCTGCGTTCTGCGTTCCAAAATTTAGGATTCAATGGGTTGGTAATTTATTTTTGGGGGCAATCGTATTATATTAAGTAAGAATTGGATCTACTTATTCAAAAATGTTACCGTGTCCATGAGGCAAGGAAGCGAGAATACTGGCTGCGTTTCGGCATTGGATAGCTATCCTTAGCCTCTGAGCGAGAAACGAGCCCGCTTTTTTGTTTTCCAGAATTGTATTTAATTTAGGTGCTATTTTTCTAAAATGTAATTTGGCGTTAGGTCCCCAAGGTCCAAAAGTTTCAACGCCAAACGGTGCAAACCCATAATCACCAGCAAGAGACTCGTATTTGCGCCGCTTGGCGTTTTCTGCCGGCTCAGCGGCAGACCCAGCTTTAAGAGCTGATTCCCTGAAATGAGAAGGGGCCAAAGTATCAACACAAGTTGCGTCCCATACTAAGGCCCGTCCCCGCTCCTAGGGAGTGAACGTAAGGCCATCAGGTCTCCTGCCATCATCACGAACCAACCCACGAGGTTCTAATATGGAAGGAACGTTGATGCTGGCAAGAGACGTCTCGCACTTTGCTGGCAACAAAGACTATGAAAACCTAAGACCTTTTTTAGGAGATGTATAAAATGTTTCAATAGGCTACCCGATAATATTGTTGAATTACCTGTACATAAATTTAAAACAAATGTATTTTACTGTCAAAAGGATATTACACAATAGATGTTTTTTTAAAAGACAATGATAAAAATGTATGGAATAATTTTAAGGAAAGAAAAGTCTTGTAAGAGACGCTATGACAATAGTGACAGAGTTTCTTGCGCTGCTTCTTCTCAGCAATAGCCAACAATTGTCCCAAAGTATTGGTAGGGTTCTAATTATATAATTTTATATTTGGGTTCTATTAAAGTTGAGACGTGTATAAATAAGGGTTTGTTTATATCGTAATTCTTATCCTTTTATTTTTTGTGTAATGTACACAAGAATTTACCCCAGGCATCCACTGAAAATCAGTGTCGTGGTTTGCCCTCGGCTACCATGACTAATGCTGAGTCGGATGCCTTTTCGGTAGATCATTTCATAATATTTTGTAAACTGTTCCATTGTTCACCGATCATCGAATAAATGCTTTTTCTTTCTTTCTTTCAAATAAGTGCTCCTTACGAGCCTATGGACAGAAATAAATGAATTTTTAATTATTATTATTTTTTGCATAATGTTTAAGACATTTGTGTATCGCAAGTCAGACTACCCCATTTTAACCTTAAGACTACATCTTCTCTATGTAATAAAAGCTGTTTTCGTAGTTCACATGGTAACTTAACGAGCTGCTGACTGTACACACACTGGATTTTTAAGAGTCCATCCGCGCTGTTTCGTTCAACGCTTCGATAAAGTTTTCGCATGCCAAATAGCTCAAGAATGGGTAATGTTAACGTTATCGCTGGCTGACCTCTATTTCAAAGGGATAAGATCTTTTTTTGATCTTTTAGCCGAGAAAGAAACATGTTATGAGGAAGTAGGGTTGTCGACATATGGAAGGGTTTGATCCCGAGTCAACGGATTTAGAGGTTAATATGGGCCGTATCTTTCATAGACAGAGTATAGGCACATCTTCAAGCACATATTGGCAGAATGGTTTAAAACTTTTTACGGTCTACTATTATGTGTAGCTGTATGAATATTTACCTCGAATATTATGTACATACACGTTTTAGCGTAATTATAATTTTGTTTGTGTCAGTGATAAATGTATTGAGTTTACGTTTAATCTTTTACCTCACCTTATTAATTCATTGCTCTCTTAACCTCGTCCTATCGCCTTCTATATAAGCTGCCTTCATATAGTAGGTATATTTTAAAATCAAAGTGTTCACTTTATTCAAAACGTGACACCTATTGGTATATAAGTTTAAAATTCAGCGTGAACCCTGTCCTGTATAGCCAACGTAGTTGTTGACTTTGTTGGCGACAAACTCTGACGCTACCTGGGAAGTTACCCAAAGGTTTATTATCAGTTTTGTGTACTCGACAGTTTGGGCTATTCGCGGCTTTAGATATGTATATCGGCTATCAGTTCACGTCTAGTTTTAACATAAATATTAGTTTATTTATTCCACGACAGAAGTTTTAACTTCTCTTTAGTAAATAAAAAAAGTAAGGATAAGCCTTATAACGTTGTTAAATTAGTAGCTGCACCCTTGAAGGTGAATGACCTTTTGACTTTTCAGGGCGATAAAAATGAAAGCAAAGAGCACTCAGTTTGAAACATCTCGATAGCGGTATCTTGTTTGACACTTAGACCGAGTCTGAAGCATCATACGCTTATCCAATTCGAGTACTTGCTGAGGGTCGTCAGCGTGGCTGCATGCCTTGGTATTTAGGTAGATATATTCAATGACAATGTATCAAAAGAGGTAGACATGTCATCTCTTACTGCGCGGCCGGGCACACGTTCTTTTACGTGTCAAATGTCATATGTGTACGAAATTTGAATGGAAAATTGAGCTAATTCCTCATTTGAGGCTAGCAATTTCCGCGCACTAATGACACATCTGCTACCTCTTTTTATATGCACTTACTTAGGCACCCATATAAAGGTGACTGATTTGAAATCACTTACATTTTGATTAATCGTAGTCGCACTGATTTTATATTGTACGGACGCCATTACAATGATCAGGGACCTCATGTAGGAAGCATCACTTCAACTGCGGATAAATACAAGTTGTACTCCTTTACCAACAACACAAAGAAAGCGTTTAGCCATTTCTTTTGATGAAAAGAGTATCCAAGTATCACTCCAATTCGAGCAGAAAATTAGGTTTCTGTGTCATCACGAATAAAAGTGAAATAATATTTGTCGGTACAAAAATTGGCGTTGATCGATCTTTCTTTTCTTGTGTACGATATTATAATGTTGGTTGTTGGGTCGACGCTTCGTGAAGCCTTTTTTTATCGAGGCCTACAATGGGCACATTTTAGATAAGTACCTATTTTAATCAATTTGATCACACATGTGATTAATATAAGGAAGGTACAATATGTGATTACTTGTATTAGTGATAAATAATTAACATATGGTGTCAAAGATAATTCGTATTAAAACAATAAAACCTTATTATGACAAAACACAATTTTGACGATATTTCTGGGACAAGCAAGATTCGATGTGGAAAGTTTATAAAACTTAAATAAAACACGGTTCTTTACTTACCCTAATCCAATGCTACTTACTGCCGTACTCAGTAATTAAAGTTAATCTTTCATTATGTCTAATGCCGTCCTTTTTTATGTCATTGACAAAGAAACTAACAGAACTAGAATTAATTATACATTTAATTTAATTGGCATCTCTAGTTGCGGCAGTCAGAATGAGAAAAACCCTGGACAGCAGGCACAGAGCCTGTGAAGAAACAGCATTCCTGATATCGTCTACCGTCGTCGTTAGTCGTCCTTGTATTTTTCTGACCCAACGACTATTATCTATTGTAACGACATGTCTACCCATTTCTACTTTCTTTGAAGAGCAATTGTATAGAAACAAAAAGATCCTATGGGGTCAAGGTGGCCCCTGTCATAAGATAAAGAAAATTGAACTAAATTACTCAATGCTCTATAGAGCAATAATAACCCAATTTTGTTTTATAGAGTATAGAGTAAATTGGGTAAGATATTTTACCAAAACCATTTCCCATTCACCCAAGCTTGAAATAGATAAGACTGAGCTCATTTCTTTTTCATTCCAACGTACAAGTCATATACAGGAGATGAGTTCATATACATTGTATACAGTAAAATATGATGTACGTACATACATACTTTTATATATGTATATTTACGAGGTGTTGCTCCGGCGTCAAAGTGCTAGCACAGGGTAAGTTAGAAAATGAAGTTGCACCCCATAACTGTTTTATAACTTAAGTTGTCCCGTCTGCGTTGTGCTGATAGAGATTCTTAGGGTTCCGTATATTTCCGGGGAATGGCAAGCGGCTTTTTATGACCAATGAGATGGCTTTCTCGGTTGTTAGTAAGCGTTTAGGCCGAATATGGAGTACATTGCTATGTAAATTAGTGGTGTCTACTATTTAGAGTTGGGTTTTTGAAAACCAATTTGTAAGTAGGTACTCTATAAGGTATGCTCTTATTGGAGGAGCTATCTCCACTCTTCTCTTTTACATGTCATCACCTTGTGGACTTATTACATACAGACTTATTACACACTCTAAAATCTTTGAAATAACTAGCGTCAACATATACCTATGGCTACTGCTATGAGAGGTAGTTGTATCAACCCAAAAATTCTTATCAGTATCTGAATAGAACTTTGAGAAGGTACTCAAGTTATTTTTATTAAAACCTAATGCCTAGTACCTATCTATAGATTAGTATCAAAGGAAAAACATGTTGCAATAAGATAGTATTTTTTACTTTCGGTCTGGACTAAATACTACATCTTTTGTTCACAGGCACGTGCTTCCAGATGGAAAATTAGTGCTGGGTGCAAGACGGTCACTCCTAGATGCAAATAGTGGGAGTGGAGGAGCAATCCTGAGGTGTAGAGCCTCCAACAGAGCCGGGACTGTACTTTCCAGACCTGTACTATTACAGCCTGGTGAGTAGCACACAAATAAGAAATGCAAATAAGTAGTATTTTGTACTTATGCATCCACCTCCACGGAAGCCTAATGTGTATAATACATTTTTATAGTTAAGATTAGTTCCGACTGCCGTATGTAAGGCAAATTGCTTTGCTCTTAGATGACATCATCAAGGCTTAGTCTAAGTTTAACTATGCTTTATGTTATGTTATAAAATTAACTGGTATCAACTTTAGTATTAGCTGCTCCTAGAGAACAGTATCAAGCATCTAAAAGGCTTTAGAAATAATTCGATACAATACCGACTTTGTAAAGTCAGCCTATATAGATCCCACTGCTGGGAAAAGGCTTCACCTCAACTATGAGGAGGTACGAGCCATACTCCACCACGCGGGCTCAGTGCCGATTGGTGGAGGGCAAGTTACAAACCTTACTGTCAGATGTTATAAAGCCGCCCTAGGGCCTCTGACTAGGCTAATACCAATAGATATTAGCCGGGACCAACTGCTTAACGTGCCTTCCGAAGCACGGAGATGCTTGTTATGGACGTCACTTAAATGGTCGGAATAGTCACCCATCCAATCACGACCGCGCCGTGTGTTGCTTAACTTTTGGTATCGTTACCAAAGCGCTGCCGCTACTGCGTCACAAACACCTCTAATGTAAGCACTAACATTTAACAAATAAATTCTCAAACAATTACAAAGCTTATCACAGCCTTACGAGAAACTTTCTAAATGTAATTAATTTAGTGGTATGTTCTCATCACGATACAACACCACAATAAAATTCATCGTAATCTTTCGAAAGTAATTTAAATACGTCAGTGTTCTTAAGAGAAATTATTCAAAGATTCAGAGTCAAGAATTAAATGGTTCTAAAACGTTTAAACCGCAAGTTTATCGCAGAATATTCAATTACGTTCCAAGAATTACCGCAGTTCAATTGTACGCCGGCTGGTTTGCATATCATGAACTTGTAATAGGCGAATTAGCATGTTCATCTGACGAGATAATTTATTTACACCAGATAAAACAATGTAACAGAAACGAACAAGGGAGTTAGCATAATTACTTTTGCCATTGACGCGCGCCCCGTCCCGGCATCTCATTTGCGAGATATAATGGAAATTATAAAAACTGTAAACAACAGACTTGCAATAAACAGATGTACTAGAAGGCAAAACAAATTACAACTTCGAGACGAGTTGGACCAATTAACTTTCCGTTACAGCGAGGAAATATGGAATAAAATGGAAACAGCCCACGGCCGCTCGAGTTTTTTACACGGAAAACTTTTAATTAAGGGATTAAAAATGACATTAGAGCGAGTTTGCAACAGGCAACTTTACTTTGTTGAATGTCTATAAGGAAAATTTGACGAAGCCTGCCAATTAGACACAGGTGAAAGAGCTGGGCTGGGTTCCTAGACAAGATGCAATCTACTCTACAGCGAACTTCGCTTTCGCCAACGAAATGTTAATAGTAGATTATTAACCAAGGGGGTAAAGTGATGTCCTAGGTCACGGGCGGCATCTTGAATCTCGAGCGTAACGAAGGATTCGAGAGTTCGAGCGCAGCGAGGGAGTTAAGGGTTAACTCCCTCGCTATGCTTGGGAGTTAAAAGTAGAATCCTAAGTTGAGCAAGTGATTTAAGCTCGCCCAAGACGAAGACATCTTTTTCCCCGAGGAGAATACTCTGCTTTTCACACTTCCTACGAGGCAATAAAAATGTACTACAAAAAACTTTTTTTATCTATAAGTTTTCTTTGACTTTTCTGGCAGTAAATTATTATTATTAACAATACCAGCAGCTTTTCATCTAATGGACTCCGGTGTCATACTCATAAATTTCGGCACTCGACAGTTTTACGGAAACATTGTTTGTAATTTCTTAAAATACATAAGCTTTTTTCTTTATTATTTTTTTAGGCCCGCGTCTTTTTTTTTCATTCCATTCGTGCTAAAATTCTTGGCTGCCAGGTTCAAATTTCAAATATGTTCTCTTTGGTGCGGGACTGGCTAGTGATTATCATACCTAAAAACTTTTATTCGAAATTCAAATCACTTTGCCTCCCTAGGGGCGTAATGAAATTTCATACAACATTACGTGCCTAGGGATGCAATGACTCACTTTGAGTCAGGTTTACTTGATGTGTAATTGAACATTGCCGAGTAGGTAGTGTGAAAAATAAATTATTGTATATCTACCTATAGTTACATGATGTGTTGAGGTTTCGATGGCTTGTTAGATATGTCAGTTGTACATTTTGTTATTGATATCTAACTTTACTGTAGAATAGATTTGAAATGTACTTAAAACAACGAAACGTACTAATTTATATTTATTTGCATATTTTAGAAAATAAAGCCACCAACACCGCCTTTTTGTCGTTGACATACCGCTAAAGCCGGGTACAGACTGCTGTAACGTAACATGCAATGTAACACGCAATGAAAGAATTTGCCGTCCACATTGTCGCAATGTATCATGCAATGTAACAAAATTCCCATAGTGTGGACGCCTTGCGCGCACGAACCGTGCACACTATGCGCACGAACAGAGCATTTCAACTCGTGCGCGCCGTGCCGCTCCTTTGTCGGTTTTAATGAAGCACCGACAATCATCGTAGCCAGTAATTGGTCGTTCTGATCCATTATCTTCGCGTGTTCGCGGCAGACTGAGCTATGTTCGCCGCGCGCATGCCGGTTCATAATGCGAGCACGTACATGCTCAGTTCGAGCGCGCGCTGCATCCACACTTATGAAATGCTCGTTTCATGTTACATTGTATGTTACGTTACAGCAATCTGTACCCGGCTTAATACGCACCAAACGATTTTAATCTACGTTCCTCTTGCGGTACGGCTAGAGAGTGAAATTTGCTGCCGACTGAAGTAAACACTATTATCTGGATTCCCATAAGAAAAGAGTGAATAGACTGTCTCTAGCCAAACATGACTCATCTTTGGCCACATCTTTGCTTATAATTAGGCGAGATGTCTGCCTATTAATAAAAAAGCGGCAAATTGAGAAAACACATTACCCATATATTATTGCTGCTTAAAAATCGGCATACTAAATAATGACTGTTCAACATTTGTAAAACATGAGACGGCTAAATGTTTGTGTCCACTATGTGAGATCACATAAGGGATTAATATAATTTTAATATTTACAAATCATCTGTTTTATATTTGATGGTTCAAATATACTTATACAATAATATCATCATCCTCCTAGCGTTATCCCGGTTGTGCACTTACACGCGAGGGCCCAGGGTCTGCTGACTATGATCCAGGATGTGGCAGATCAGGTTATTACAGTGAAGCGACTGCCATCTGACCTCCGTGACCCTGTTACCAGGGGAACCTGACCAGTTTTGGATCATGGTTACACATGCAGTCGCCTGAATGTGCAGGTTTCCTCACGATGTTTTCCCTCACCGTAAGAGCATCGGTTAGTGAAACAACTAATGTACATAACTCAGAAAAAGTCATTGGTACATGTCGGCATGTGGGATCGAACCGGTGCCTCCCGCATGAGAGGCAGCCTGCTAGCCACTGCGCCACCGACGCTCTTATATACTAATATACTAAGTATAATATATACTAAGTATAGATTCAAGTAATTAAGTAAAAAAACGATATGTGGATAAACCCCTTTGTCCTAACGGTATCGAAGTATAACACTGGATATTCTTTATTAGAGCTTGTTAAAAGTTGCTCAGTTTTCCGAGCGTAAATAAAAGGAAGTTATCTTCACTTAGTTGAATGATGTTCCATCCGAGCTCAAGCTGTTGTACCGTTGTAGCGCTAGCGAGGGCACTTCGAACTTTTTGATTTTCTACACAAATTGAAATACTTTTACGGAAATTAGAAACTCGGTTTTAACCATTTAGAACGCGCACCTTGGTGACATTGCCGCTGCGCTGCGACGTACAAGTATAATTTTTGTAATTTGGTTTGTCTCGAGATTTTAAAATCATTATTTTCTGTGTGTCGCGTTCATGGCTGCAATTTTAAAATTAGGTACTTACTGCATAGAAATTGATAGAATACTTACTCAAAATGTTATCTGTCTCAGTCTTGTTTTATTTTTAAATCAAACTTTTGTTATTGGTCGGACAACAACAAAAAAAACTCGTTTTCCCGTTTCGTCCTACCCAAAGACCAGAAAGTATAATGTTAAATAACATATTGGTTTGTATGATAATTTATTTTCGCGAAAATATTTTTTATGTACCCTGATTACGAATAGTGAAAATTATATTAAATATCAACAGCGCCGTTTTTAGAAAATAATATTCAATAATATCAGTTACGAAACAAAAATACTAGAACTCGTCCACGCTAATATTTTCGTAATTATCTCCGCGTCCCTGGCGTACCCAAATATTGAGATGTTTGAAAAGATGAATATTTTCAGTCCAATTACTTTTTCCAACAGGGACTCGGGAAGTTTTAATTAAAGACCGACCGACATTATGTCCTTTCTCGGAAAATGATGCTTGTTATAAGGATGCCCAGTATTGCCCAGCTATTCCTTATTAAAATTATACATAAAGCCCGGGGTCACCAGAGATTGCTATATTTGGACCAGATTCCCACAGAGGCAACAATTTGGAAGATATTTAGTATTGGATATTGTTGGTAGGAAAAATTTGCATAAAAAAGAATAATATTGTTTATGGTCCGATAAGTTCGTGCGCGATTCTCTTACGCCCTACAAGACGTCGGGGGGCGAGGAAGACCCCCCCCCCCCCTCCGAAATCTAGCATGCCTGGCCTTCCGCACGTCTTTCGTAGCGCACGAGGGAACACACTCTTGAACTTGTCGTACTATAGCTGTAAGACATCTAGGTTTAGATCCATAAAGGAGTAGGATTGGGAACTAAGTATTCCATAGTTTAGTTTTGGAATCAATCGCACTGAGCTATTTGCAATATTCATACAAAAACTTGGGTTGGCTTGATTATCCTTCTGCCACTGAGGTGGAATTATTGTTTCAGTTCTACTGAGGTGGTAGACTGGTAGACACCTTTTTGAGATGTTGTACCAATTACACTTTGACTTTAATGTTGGTATTTTTTGGTCTTAAATATTTACTGTACTATTTACAACATATCTAAACGAGACAAGTGTAAAATAACAGTTAAATAAGCAACTTGATCACGAGAGTCGCAACGTAGACAACGACGATAAAATTACATAGTTTCTGATTAGTGGTGTCTGTGGGACTACCACCTCAGTTGCAGAAGGTTATAATGGTGTCGTTCCATGTTCAAATCTTACCTCTAGATGTTTACTGTGCTATTTTACATGCCCAATCGTTGGACTATAGCGCTTAGGATAAAAACTCAGGTCAGATCATACAGAAAGGAAGAGCCAAGAACTCACATTGAAACCACAGCCTTGCCGCAGGCTCAAAGAAAGCGGGTATTCGCATTCAGCTCAAGTCACCAGTAATGCGCTAATAGAGTTCCAATGTTTAACTTTGTAGCGTCGTTACACCATCGATACGCCCAGAGTTGGAAGTTTAGGCGCACGGCAGAGGACCAGGCCAAGATTTGAAACATTAAATTATTTTTAACAAGACGCTTTAAAAGAGTTTGTGTTACCGTTACGAAGGTGTTAGACAGTGTAGTAATAATGAGTACATATTTATTAATTTTACTTTAAACAATGGCATGGTAAGAAGGCCCTTTTTTTTAAGCTTACTGTAATAATCACTCGTTAAGATGTTGTATTTAAGCATGACTATATAAAAACACACTTACACCATCGAATAACAATGCTTATATTAAATAAAAAAGGCACATTTCTCTTTGAATTTCCTCTAATAACTTTTCCCTTAATAGGTATAGGTATAATGGGTACAGTCCCTAATAGGTAACAGAGAGTTTCCAAAAGAACAAAGAAAGAAAAGGAATAATAAATAAAATAATAATTGCCAAGGACAGGCTTTGTTAGATCCAGGTTTTGTCGGAACCAATTATTTTAAGGCTTCTTATGTTTTGGCATTTCAATTTCGACGAATGTTTAATTTCTGTATACTATGGCTATGGTAAATTTTCGTATTTTTTATAAGGAAGTAATCTAGAAATAATTTGGTTTGTTGATATTGCGATATTGTATTGTATTTACTGCTCATGAGTTTTATAAAATTGCTATAGAGTATAGTATAGTAGTTATAGAGTTTTATAAAATAAGGTTATGCAACTCAGCATTAGAGTTTATTTGATACAAAATACAAATAATACCTCTTTGCAATAGTATTCAGTAATAAACGAATATTTAATTAAATAAACTTTCAAGTTATATGATTGTGAAAAAATATTATTTTTTCATAAATAAAGTGTGAAATATTACGGCTATTATAGCTGTAATATTTCACGTCCAATATTAATCATTGCCTTTTAAATAACCCATTTTCCATGTAAGATAAATACAGAAGATTATTTGCATAAGCAGGTCTGAAATGTAAAACGCCATGAAACAGGCGTAACATAAATAATAAGACATCAAAGTGTTAAGGTACGTCTTGGGAACTCATCTGAATGAGAATAAGCTTCCATTTGATGCTTTTCAATTCTCCTTTTGTACAAAGTTTGATTGTACAAGGAAATATTAAAATATGGTAAACAGAGTCGGGTGCCTCGAGTTCTTAGCATTTACTAGATGTTCATTCTGATAGAATAGAATTTTAGAAAGTAAAAATATAGACTATATTTGACTTTATTGCAATTTAGCAACTTTTTCAAAGTTCGGCACTTAAGATTCCGATAGATTCTTGACCCATAATAAAATTAAAACACCGAATTATGTGAGTGAAAGAACAGAGATACACACATACTTGTGCAATATAATATCTCCCGCGCAGTTGGCTAATCTTTGTTGAGATAGGCCGCTGTAGTCTGAATTCGGCTAGGAGGACATTAATATAATGTTCACTGATTTCTACGTCAATTGTGGACCGATTATTAAAATCATTTTCTAAAAAGAAATCACTTTATTGCTCATACTTCTGAGTTGGTTCCATTGTCAAGTCAGGATCTGGTGCTGGGATCGTGGAAAAATGGAGGGAAACCTTTAGATTGAAGGCTATACGTGCCAGTTTTTGCTACATCTTCGTCTTCTTTATATAGTGCTTAGCTAATGATGGAAGTCGTATAAATCTCCTCAACCAATAAGAGTTAGCGTATTGCGATTGTAGTATTGTGTTAGAAAGTACGGGAAATTGGTGTACCTATCACTAAATATGGTAAAATATTTTTTATTTAATAACACTCGCCTTAAAAATAATCTCACTAAAAATTAAGAAATAAGTTATTTGTAATTTTGGTGGGGTTTTGGGAAGACGCTTGTATTAAAATGTCATCACTGCTTCTATGATATCCTCATATTGAATGACATTTTTAATAACGTGCGTGCTATGCATATTGTTATTCGGCCAACTAACTTTTGACAGTTGCAAAATCGTTCCTCATCAATATAATTTTTTATTTTAATAGTTGAAGACAATGTGCTATCCCACGTGGCTCGTCAACTAACTCCCGCCAAAATGGGGGGTTCGGTAGTACTGCGGTGCGAGGTGTCACCTCAAGTTGGACTTGTTGATATCACGTGGCTTCAGGACGGGCTACCCTTGGCATCAGGGTATTTGGGAGCTGGTAAGTTCTTTATAAAAATATTTAAGTCTCCATCCATTTCAGATTGGTTAAAAAGTAACATCCAGAATGTTAATAACGCTATAATAAAAAAAATTATCATGCCGCAAGTAAAAATTAAGCAGAGAGATTAATTTAAAATTATACAATATACCTACACTTTTATTTCTATTTACTCTTATCTTGCTACAGGGCTGAGAAACAATAAAAAGTTTAAAAAAAATACATACTGGCCACTCATAAAGAGTTACCAAACATTTTATTATTGCAATTAGGTACTGGCCACTACAAGATACATTTTACTTTTTCAAGAAGAAAAAAAGTTCGATGCTCTTTTGTTTTTGTAAAACGAAATCAGTTTTGGCATTGTTAGTTGTTTTTCGTGTTCCGTGTTAAATAAATAGCCGTTTCAGATTCAAGATGGATTTCTGGGGCTGGTGGTCTGTTGCTTGGTTCGGATTTGACACAGGCGGACATACAGGCCGATTACTCCTGCGTAGCGCTAGACATCCCGAGTCCTCCTTTGAAACTAACTACTGATGGTAAGCGTAGAAGCGTAGACCTAAAAAGAAAACTCTTAGCTATTAATGTTCGTCCTGTAAACTACAATAGCGTCGTCCGTAGCTCTTAGTTAACTTTTAAGATGCTTTTATAACTTTTTATTACTAGAACTAGCTCCTTTTGGTAATACGCTAACATTATTATTTAAGTCCACCGACGTAGTTTACGATCATAATTTTGACTATATTGCTATGATCTACTATATCACTTAATTCAACTTAAATGTAGTAAAAGTTATTAAGTAGACTGTGGTTATAAAAGCGTAATGTTTTATCTCAACAGATAGCAGTTGGTTAGAAAACATCGAACTGAATTCAATAGAGTCTCGCTTTGGAGATACTGTGATAATACCTTGTATAATGCGCCACATGACTACGCTTACTGTCAGGTACTTGTATTTCTAGTTATTCTAACTGATTTGCTTAAAATATATTATGGGCGTGACACTGGAAAATATCAAAATAATTCGTAAAACGCTTGTCCGAGGGACCATCTCTCGGTACTTTGGTACTTAAATACAACAATTTGATGTACGGGACCAACATTTAAATATCGAAAATAATTTCACGTTTCCTTTACTAAATTACCAATCAGCTATTACAATCTTGTACGGGAAACTTTATTTTATAAAGTTTCAATCAAGTTGTTTTATTTGAGTACCAGGATTAGGTACAAGGGGTACCTAACCCTGGTACTCACTCACTTCACGTCACTTTTATCGGACAGGGATTTTTTCATATACTGTATAAATATACAGTACATGGAGAAGCACTTCTAGCCAAATCAGTGGCTTCAATAGATGCGTAGTATATCAAATTTAAACGTCAGTTGGCAGCGGCAGGATGCCACCGGAACTTGGGCAACAGCCACCACCGAGGGTATCGTCAGGGCAGGAGCTCTGGTCTTTCCAAACGCCAGAGAACACCATGCAGCGAGATACGCATGTTCTTTGGGACTGGAGTCTGCCCAGAGAGTTATAGTGCGATTGGTGGTATATGAACCTCTGACTGTTACTGTCTCTCCCAACCCCTTGGTAAGTCAATTAGATTTTGCTTTTTGTTACTTTACTTTAATTTAATTAGGCCTGTACGTGATGATTACTCTTTGCATTACATAAATTGTAACATTTTGATTTGAGGGAATTATTTTGTTTCTGTAGATGTTGGGTACAGGAGGAACTGGTCATTTGAACTGCTCAGTTCACGGAGGAAGAGGTGGAGGAGTCACGATTAGCTGGCAACACGAAGGTCGCCCACTTCATGCTCCTCAGTCGAGATTGTCACTTGGACCAGTCAGAACGCACCATGCTGGGCTTTACCAGTGCACGGCCCATGACCATACTGAAACAGCTGTTGCTGGAGCTGAAGTTGTTTTAGCTGGTAATGGTCTGTTGTGTCTTTTACATACATTTATTTATTTTTATTTTGTTGGAAAAGAAACAGCTTTTGACAATGCATGATGATGATGATGTCATCCTAGCCGATTTCGACTACGGCGGCCTATCTAAACAGAGATTAGCCAACTGCGCAGGACATATTACAGTGCACAAGTGTGTGCGCAATACACAGGTGCACTCTCTGTTCCTTAACTCTGATAATTCGGTGAGATGGCAGTCCGACATGACCGGAGAGAGATCAGGCGCACGACCAACGACAAATAACAATGCAATATAGGTTACAAAACAATAACATATTTCTTTAAATCATAACCAGGCTTACGATTTTGTTTTGCGTTTTAGACAGGCCGCCAAGATTGGTGTCAACATTTAGTGAAGCAGTAGCTAGGATAGGACAAACTATTGCTTTGAGGTGTGCAGCTACAGGTATTCCTCCACCACGGTTACTTTGGACGTTGGACGACCGACCATTGCCAGCTGCGCCAGACAAGTATGCTCATTTTAATAAATTTACTCCTTATTGATCTCAATCCTTCATTTACATTTGTCAATATTTGTAGGTATACTGTAAGTACCAGAGCAGAATCACTACCAGGAGGAGAAGAAGGAGCAATAGTTTCAACACTAAGCGTTACGATACGAACAGCTGATGAAGGTGGTAGATATGGCTGTAATGCGACCAATTCTAAAGGGTCCCATTCTCATCATGCAAGACTGAACGTTTACGGTAGGAAAGAAAGCAAGACTTACAATTATAATGGAAGTGATGTATGTTTGACTGATGAATTGATTTTGCAGGTCCACCAAATATAAGATACTTGCCAGCAATACATGTCAAGACTGATACTGATGTAACATTGTATTGCCCTTATTCAGGACATCCTATAAAGTTAGTACTTTACCGAAGTTAATACGTTAGACTATATTACCTAAAACTAGAAGCACTTAACGTTTTTAAATTTTTCAGAGAAGTTGTTTGGCGTAGAGAAGATGGTTCTTTAGTAGAAGTTGCAGTTGATTCCAATGATGAAAGGGGTATGCTGCGATTGACTTCAGTTCGAAGTGCGTCGGCAGGCAGTTACACTTGCGAAGTTAGAGCCGAAAGCGGAGAATTGGCAAGAAGGACTGTTCGCCTTGATGTGCACAGTAAGATTATCCCCCATTTAATAAATAGTTTACCATGTACATAGATAACAGGTAGTGGACAATCCTAACCATTCATTTCCATCAACAGAACCGCCAAAAATTGCATCATTTCATTTCCCCGAAGAACTCGAAGTTGGAGGTAGCACACAAGCATCATGTAGTTTAGTGTCCGGAGACAAACCTATACAATTCACATGGCATAAAGATAATTTGCCTATACCATCCGTTTTGAAGGTAAGTCCATTCTCAATCGTAATTCTAATCTCATGCTGGGTGTGGTAGAGAAATTCTAACTAGGCGTATCCTTTTGTTGGTCAGGTTGAACAAAAGAATATGGACTTTTTTACAATTCTAATCATCCAAGATCTCACATCAGCCCACAGTGGAGAATACACTTGTAAAGCTACTAACGATTTTGGTACTGTCAGTCACAGCGCATCACTCGTTGTAAAAGGTACTTATGAAGTTAATAAGATTACATTTTGTGCAATAAAGTGCTGAATAGCGTAACATATAAAGCAGTCTTTCCGTACAGAACCACCGACGTGGGTGTGGCGTGCACAGAATACTTCGGTATCAGCAGGAGCTTCATTACTATTGCCCTGCTCTGCTAAAGGACAACCATCACCTAGAATCTCTTGGGAATATTCTTCTGGTATGTTACCAGTATCAATCAGAATTATTCAGGATTCGTCTTCAAGAGGTGTCATTTTGAATATCTTTTTTAGATGGAGAGAACTGGCGTCACGTTCTTTGGAGTCAAGCTGAGCCAGTTGATGCTAATGGAGATTCAATACTATCAGATGGTACAGTTTGGTTAAGGGCTTCCACGCCAGAACATGAAGGATGGTACAGATGCACTGCGCGCGTTCCACATTCCTTCCTACATCATATTTTTTATCTTGATGTAAGAGGTGAGACAGAAATTTATCATTGATGTTATAAATCGAAAAATCAAAGAATGTAAGTGTAGTGGTCTATTGGCAAAAGAAACTAACAGATTTTTTTACCTCCAGAGCCCCCAAAACTAAGTCGTGGAGGCAGCGGAGGTGAAACCAGATGGGTTGTGAGAGGATCAACAGCAAAACTCACTTGTACAGTAAGAGGAGAACCTGAAATTCATCTGCATTGGACACACGATTCGAGACCGTTAGCTTTGCAGTAAGATAAATGTAACAATTTAAAAGTTAGAATAGTTCGAAAGATATTCTGTTAGCGATATAAATAGAACATCTTCTTTTGTAGCGGGAGTGGAGGGGTAGAAACAAGAGACACAGGGAATGGAGGGATCACATCGGAGGTGACGATAGCACACGCAGGCCCTGAGCATGCAGGGGAATACAGATGTCTCGCAAGAAATCTCTATGGAACCGACGAGTTACTATTTCGGTTGTTTGTGAAAGGTATTTACAGAGCTGAAAGGTACTAGCTTGATGATAAGACTTGAGTTGCAATAAGATAGCATGACGATGAGATTTTGAAAAAAATACACTTAACATCTCCTTCTATCTAGAACGCCCCAACATGCCAGACGAGGTCCGCGTATCAGAAGTGTGGCCCAGAAGAGCACGAGTGACTTGGAGGATAGCAAGAGGTGCAATGGTTTCCCACTACTCTCTCCAATACAGGGCGTTGACCCGCGACCTCG
The DNA here is from genome assembly GCA_949316185.1 of Pyrausta nigrata. Taxonomy (NCBI): domain Eukaryota; kingdom Metazoa; phylum Arthropoda; class Insecta; order Lepidoptera; family Crambidae; genus Pyrausta; species Pyrausta nigrata. The sequence goes on from OX438943.1 coordinate 7,265,509, forward strand.
CAAACGCTCCACTCGACGCCCCGCTACCCGCTCTGCTGGAGACGTGGGACTCACCCGAAGTTCTCAACCTAACACTGGCTAATTCAGATTTACTCCATGTCGCGTAAGTTCATACTTTGCTTATGAATATTAAAGTGCTCTAGAGATTTCAATTCCAGTCAGCAATTAGTGGTAGTACCGAAATTTGACTAATTTGTGGGATATTTCATCAAATTATGCAATGGGGAAACTAACTAAGACGAAGGATACTGAATTTATATAATTAAAATCAGCTTTCATAGTTTTGGGTTGGTCTTGATTGCGTGATTGCGCCTTCTCATCAAATTCTTTTTTATTTGCCTTTGTTAGTGATCGCAAGATGATTTTTTAATGGGATTCCTTATGTGAATAGGAAACAATAGGTACTATTTTATGACCGACCAAAAGACTAAAAAAAACTACAGTACCTACCTATCTATTTTCGTAAGATACTACCTACATACTGGTTAGTTAGAAAGTAAATGTTCAATTCACAAAAGACGCAGAAACTACTACTTTATTACAAGAGCAAAATCTAAGTAATATATATCTAAGTATTATATACCTATACTAATCAACACTGTCTAGGGATATTTTGGATATAATAATAGGATGTTTTGTATATCCCTAGACAGTGTTGATGTGTGTATTACGACACAGATTGCGACTAAAACACTGGTCTTATGCATGGCTCGAAACTTATTTTAGGTCTTTTAAAGGCGAATTCGGTTCTTTAATGGCAACATGGTTTTTGCATTCTTGTCCTGTTATGCTATCAGGTCTGAAGGGCCCGGCCGCGCCGGAGCCACAGTGGCAGGATTATCGCCCGATACGCGATACGCTCTCAGACTTGCCGCCTTCAACGACGTCGGCGCCTCCCCGTACACAACACCGTTGCATTTCACTACGAGGGAGGAAGGTAAACTTTTCAAGTGCAGTATGCAGCACGTAAGCGTACATATTTATGTTGCAAAATCGGCCCTATTACAAATACATTAGGTACCGCAGTGTTTTGCTTGACGTGCTGACGTCCGTACAAAGGTTGTATACGATGTTTATACATCTATTTTCGGCTCTGGCCGTCTTTTTTATTTATTTAAGCCTAGATGACAGAATGCGACACCTAGGTTAGGAATCACAAACGTTTTTACCGATTGGAGCTTAAAACTTAAATCATTTTAATGTATATGTTACAGTCAAAACTCATAACCCGTCAAAACCACTTATACCTACAAAAATCAGGCAAAAGTGGTTTTGACCGGTGCCCTTAGTTAAAACTGCTGCGGCGGCTGAGAGGCAAACTCTTTACGTTTACATTTTTTTTTATTTATATTAGATTATAGATTCCCAAAATACAGTTTTCTAGTTTGGGAATTAATGTATTCATCATTTAATGTCCACTTTACCTACCACTTCTTTAATTTGTACTTATAAATGTAATAAAACATAACAAATGAAAAAATCCTCATATGCCTACCACGGAATTAACCTGTATCTCGACAGGTTAATTCCTAGTTCGATGGTGGATGGCTGATTGTTGATGTAATACTATGTACTACTGTTATTGTAACTGAAGTGGAACAATAAACGTTATTTATTATTATTATAAAAACAATTTTGACTGATTTTCGTAGTCGAAAGTGGTTTTAACTAAGAGCATTTTAACTGCTAAAATATTGGGTAATAGTGATTGTGAATGATTGTAAACTACTTTAACTGAAAATATTGAAAAAATCATAGGTAAGTATTACAAAATCGTTTAATTAATAAACAAATAAACATTAATTGACATTCAATTGAATAATTGAAATATAAAGATCTCGTACAATGCCGATTGAATTTTGTATGCACAAAGCACTTTACACTCACACAAACTTTACACTTTAAAATTGTTTAATAACACTTATTTTATAATTTTCCTGGTAGGTTTCACTGTCTACTTTAACTTTTTATGAATTTTAACCGATCGTCTGATTTAAGATCAGACAAAACCACTTTTGACGGCAAACATCAGTCAAAAATGTTTTTGAGTAAGGGCATCAGCCAAAACTACTTTGGCCTGATTTTGTAGTTAAAAATGGTTTTGACCGCCTATGAGTTTTGACTGTAACATATACACTTAAAAGTTAAGTTGCGTTATTTCCATGAGTGCCTTGGACATGGAAAATAACGCAACTTTACTTTTTAAAATTTAATGTGTTAGGGATGCTTAACAAGTTGCACTTTTCTCAAAATGTAATGCAGTAATAACTTTATTAAAATTTGGTATACGTAAAGGTAATAATAAGCATCTCCGTGCTTCGGAAGGCACGTTAAGCAGTTGGTCCCGGCTAATATCTGTGGTATTAGTCGTTAAGCCTAGTCAGAGGCCCTAGGGCGGCTTCATAACTTCTGATAGTAAGGTTTGTCACTTGCCTTACATACATCCCTCCACCAATCCGCACTGAGCCCGCGTGCTGGAGTATGGCTCGTACCTCCTCATAGTTGAGGTGAGGCCTTTTCCCAGCAGTGGGATCTAATAGGCTAATTTACTATACGTAAAGGTAATGGACAACACAACTATATAAAAAAATGTACCTACCGTAGTAAAAAAGTAAACTTCGCCTATACATCCCACTTATGGGCGAAAGCTTAGAGGAGGTATGAGCAATTAAATACTCCACCACTCAGGCTTACTGCGGATTGGTGGAGGGGTGTCTGTAATGCAAGTGACCAACCTAACTGCTAGATGTTGATAAGTCATTCAGAACACCTGTTAACAAGTGTCTGTAAAAGCGAATTGCTTTATGAATTAGTCAAAACAAGTTAAGTAGAACAAAAAGTCCCACTCTAAATTAAATTCGTAGGTACTTTGTGGTGTATCACTGCTGCTACACCCCTGCTTCCTTAAAAGTAATATTTCAGTGAGTTAATGAAGAAATATTACAGCTGTAAGTGTTATTTATTGGCAGCGCCCGGAGGAGCTCCAAGAGACATCTCGGTACGCGCACTGAGGGCTCGGGAGCTTCATGTCACGTGGCTGGTAAGATATATTTTCACTTACATACACTTAATAAATTTTCTTATAAGACCTCTTATCATGCCCGGGTAATTCACTACTCTATATCACAGGGTAATAAGCTCATTTACTTACAACATTTTGCCGTGGGAGAAACAATGGTTAGTTTATCCATGAAGAAAAACTGGCCAAGTGCGAGTCGGACTCGCGAAGGGTTCCGTACCATTTTAGATACTAACATTAGAAATTATACTATACCCTTTCTTTTAGTTAGCAAAAAACACGTTATTTTTGTTCTGTTTTTAGTATTTTTTGTTATAGTGGCAACAGAAATACATCATCTGTGAAATTTTAAACTGTCTAGCTATTACGGTTCATAAGATACAGCCTGGTGACAGACAGACAGCGGAGGCTTAGCAATGGGGTCCCGTTTTTACCCTTTGGGTACGGAACTCTAAAATGAGTATGATTAGAAATAATTTCATAAGTTTTAAAAATCATTTACTTGGATAATTGTGATAAGTTAACTCCGCAGCAAAAATATAAGAAGTTACTAGCACCTGTTGCTCGACTTTTAGAGTGTTTTTAGAGTCGTGCGGATTTGCTCACGTAAGCAGAATTTAGATATACACACTCAACACTGTCTAGGGATATATATAAAACATAGTATTATTATATCCAAAATATCCCTAGATAGTGTTGATTAGTATACCGTACATGATCTGTGATGCGTAGCACCCGCGGCAGCGCTGCAGCATACGTCGTCTACATCTCTTTCTTTAAATGTTAAAAAGGTAATCATTTTATGAGTGAGTTAAACCTTACCGCTATTTCACTTACTGATGACATTTTGTCAAACTGGTAAACCACTTTCTTGGGCAACCGTACCGTATCTATATCAATTTCGCGTGCGTAAGCAGATCCGCATGACTCTAAAACACCCTTTTTGCTTACACAGTTTTATTCTCACCCTATATTTCCATAGCCCCCATCCAGAGAGACCTGGCACGGGACGCTACTAGGCTACACAATCCGCTGGTGGGAAGTATCCGAGAATGGAAAGGGAACCGTCGGTGAAGGCCCAGGGTCAGAAAGTGGGGCTAGCGCTGATGCCACAAGCACCACTATTAGAGGACTCAAAGCAGCCACCCGGTATGGAATCACTGTCAGAGCGTATAATGCGGCCGGGAATGGACCTCTTTCGCCTCCTCACTATAGGCACACTTTGGAATCACGTAAGTTGCTTGCCGTTTTACACTTATTTAAATATAGTAAAACCAGGCCTGTCTCACTCCGCAGTTTTGGTGTGTAAAACCACAAGTACGCTTGGCAGCACGCCAGGTTACCCATGAGAACTACGAAAACAGCTCTTATTACGAAGGGAATAGAAGCGGTTTCAAGGTCGAAGTGTGGTAGTCTGACGTGTGGCCGTGAGTATATGGGGCCAGTCCGACGGACGTTCGAATTCGGTAGGGATGTCACTAGCCAGCCGGGCCGATATTCGATATTCTCGTGCCGCATCGTGTAGTTTAGTCTCCTGCGTAGACAAGGAGTAGGTAAGTTTCAATTTGCTCTATAATTAACCTTCTTTTGGTTAGGAGTGATTAGGAGCAAGAAGCTAACACCAGCACCACCTGATCATACAAAAAACTAAAATTTCTTCTTCGTACTGGACACACATTTACAATCCAAATCCGAATCTGAATTTTAAACAGGGTGGGTTTTATGAATATCAATATCGCCCCCTTCGAAAGTCCAATAACGAGGCAGAAAGTCCAACAAGGCGTTAGCAAGTTTTGTCACAGTACCGCGTAAATAAATCCCTCTGCTATATCGACGTGAAGCGACGGTCGTAAATTTTCCCATCAAAATGCAAAATGGCTTAATTGGACTGTGGCCTTCCCGATCTAGGTCAACGATTCAGAACAAATTGATAGCACTTTTGTTCACTGCCTTTGTTGCACTTTTATTGCTCAGAATATAACCATTCGACGTTTTCTATGACTAAAATGTCGAAGTTTATCTTTGCACTGACTGAACACCTCTACACCACGGTTGAAATCACATTCTTATTTTTGTTCCATATTTTAAGTTAAATGTCTGCAGAACTGAATCGTGCCGCATCCTTTCGACTTAAGAACCTTAAGCAGTTGCGTTATAATTTACAATTTATAAAACATGAATATTTTGTTGGCTTGGTTTGGGGGCTTAAAAGTGTCATTATTTATAGCGAAGGCTCCGATTCGTTTCTGTCTCTCCCTCAAACAAATATTAATAGTCAATTAAAATTTTAGCGCCGACCGCGGGTCCTGAGGGTGTGAGCTGTATTTCGAGTGGGTCCACCTCGCTGAGAGTGTCTTGGAGACCCCCTCCCGTTGACACAAGAGGAGGAATAATCACTCACTACACATTACAATATACGAGGTGTGATGCTGACCCGCTGGTGCCATCTCAAGACGCTTATTTACGGGTGCAGGTAAGCTAAAGTTAAATCTGCATGTCTATCCTCTATCCCATATCAAGTCTATTTTTCTACATGTTTTGCAATCGTAAAGCCGGTGATGTCGTCTTTTATTTTAGTCACTTAACGGAATTGAAAAGAATCCTCCCAAAAGTATCTGAGGAATTTACTTACAACGTACAGTATTATTTGGAAACCCAATAATACACGTAGAGATATTTTTGTTTCTGCTAAACATCTTCTATTGACACCACAAAACACATACACTATTAACCTTGCCTCACCCTGATAAAATAGTATTCCAAAAAAAAAACAATAGCCCGTCCGTCTAATAACAATAACCAACGTCGACCCAATGACGTGATATATTGACAACCCTAATATTCCTTAGGGCGAGGAAGCAACGGTTTCTAGATTAACCTCGTACGCGGAATACGAAATTAGAGTGCGGGCCCACAATGCAGCCGGCGACGGACCGCTGTCGGCGCCGCAGGTCTGCAGGACCGACGAAGATGGTTAGTATACAATACAACAGGGTTAGATTTACACGGGTTGACTTTGAACTAAGAGACGAACGTGTTTTGGTTGGGAACCCTTCGATCAAACATACCTGGGGATATGGCATGACATTGACAGCGGCGGGACATTATCAAGTCCACATATGGGGAAATTAAATCCAATTATGATTGATACTTACATTAGTGCTTAAACTATGTTATAAAATATCACCTGTGATTAGCCAGTTTTTAGTAAATAACAGTCACACGAATTTTGAGTTGAAAGTGGTGCCATATTTGGGCTTTCCTCTTGTATCTAAGGTGTAACCATCAACTACAAGTCAATTTTCAGTACGTATAGCTTACGAGAAAACGTGTCCTTGTCTCTTTCTAAACGTTCCATTGCACCTACTAGTCAGGCACAGGAAAAACTTATTTAACTTATCAAATGCTTACTTTTTGTTTGTAAAGACTCGTCACTTGAATGTGGTGGATAATATTAGGGACTGTAGTTAAAAAGTAGTAAGGTTGCTTTTACTGATACAATTAACTACGCAATGCTGTTTCAGAGTGCCTAAAAACTTCAAGATAGAGGTCAAAGAAATATTACAAGATATTTTACAACTTTTTAAATTTAAGTGTCCAATAAACTTTCTTTAAAAAAGTGCTTGTCAAAAAATAAATTTCTTGATTAAAAATCACCCAAAGTCAACCCGTGAGAAACTTAAACTTATAAATTTCTTTCACTGCAATTTCCTCTTCTAGTTCCCAGCGCCCCAGGTGGTATGAAATTGATTGCGCTCAGCGAACGCTCGTTAAGGGCATCCTGGCTGCCACCTCCGGAACCTAATGGCAAATTAACGCATTACACTCTTTACGTTAAGGATTTATCTGGGTAAGTGGTCTTACAGTCTATTGGTTCTTGATAACAACTGCTTCGAACGCTAGTTTCAGGGGTAATAAATTGTAATTTGAATAGGACGTCGTGTGACTTTTCAAGCTATCAGATAGTTTGGCGGATCGGCGAAAGATTTCCTAATAAAATTAATTGCAGAATTGAATACAGTAGTTAAAAGCTTTTGAAAATAGAAGTCTGCACTGCATATTGTTGTAACATTTGTAAGTAAAGTAGAATAATGGAAGGCTGGGTTGCACCATGTTACTTCAACTATAACAAACATCAAAAGTCTATCAAACCTTATAATAAAAACACTGATTATCGTTAAAGTAAGGTGGTGCAACTCAGCCTGAGTGTTATATTTAAGAATATATGTATTTACAGATAAGTTATTAACTTTTTTTAAATACAATAAAAAGGAGCATTACTTAAACTTTTATCTTGAGGCTTGGATACACCAGTAATTTAACAGGCGTAAAAAATCTGTCAAATCAGAAAAAAAACAGAAATTACGGTTACGATTGAATAAAGGTAGTAGAACTAAGCCTCACACATTTTTTTAGGTCACAAGAACCAAACATGTCCAGAGTGAATGCATGCACAGAGAGCGAGGGTAACTCAGTGGAGTGTATGAAGTCGCTGCGAGGCCTCCGGCCGGGGAGGACCTATGAGGCCTGGGTGAGGGCGTCCACGGTAGCCGGGGAGGGCCCTCCCTCCGCCGCGGTAGCTTGCCAGACCAGCGCTTTGGGTAAGTTTTTAAAAGGCTTAAGTAAGTACGTTAACTTTGTGTATGCAGTCACTGCGAGGCCTATGGTCATGGTGCACCTATAAGGCCTGGGTGAGAGCACTTACGATAGCCGGGGAGGGGTTGCCAAACTAGCGCTTTGGGTAAGTTTTTAAAAGGCTAAAGTAGGTACATTAACTTTGTGTATAAAGTCACTGCAAGGCCTATGGTCAGGGAGCACTTATAAGGCCTGGGTGAGAGTGTCTACGGTAGTCGGGGAGGGCTTGCCCAGCCAGCGCTTTGGTTAAGTTTTCAAAATGCTAAAGTAAGTACATTAACTTTGTGTATGAAGTCACTGCTAGGCCTATGGTCAGGGAGCACCTATAAGGCGTGGGTGAGAGAGTCTACGGTAGCCGGGGAGGGCTTGCCCAGCCAGCGCTTTGGTTAAGTTTTTAATTAGCCTAAAGTTAGTACATTAACTTTGTGTATGAAGTCACTGATAGGCCTATGGTCAGGGAGGACCTATAAGGCCTGGGTGAGAGAGTCTACGGTAGCCGGGGAGGGCTTGCCAAGCCAGCGCTTTGGTTAAGTTTTTAATTAGGCTAAAATAAGTACATTAACTTTGTGTACGAAGTCACTGCTAGGCCTATGGTCAGGGAGCACCTATAAGGCCTGGGTGAGAGAGTCTACGGTAGCCGGGGAGGGCTTGCCAAGCCAGCGCTTTGGTTTACTTTTTAATTAGGCTAAAGTAAGTACATTAACTTTGTGTGTGAAGTCACTGATAGGCCTATGGTCAGGGAGGACCTATAAGGCCTGGGTGAGAGAGTCTACGGTAGCCGGGGAGGGCTTGCCAAGCCAGCGCTTTGGTTAAGTTTTTAATTAGGCTAAAATAAGTACATTAACTTTGTGTACGAAGTCACTGCTAGGCCTATGGTCAGGCAGCACCTATGAGGCCTGGGTGAGATCGTCTACGGTAGCCGGGGAGGACTTGCCAAACTAGCGCTTTGGTTAAGTTTTTGAAAGGTTTAAGTAAGAACATTTACTTTGGAATGAAGTCACTGCGAGGCGACTGGCCGGAGAGGACCTATGAGGCTTGGGTGAGAGCGTCTACGGTAGCCGGGGGGACAATCCCCAGACCAGTGCTTTGAGTAACCTTTTTAAACGCTGGAGTATTCCTAGACGGATATATTTTCAAAAAGAGTAAATTGAAACAGCAAATAAATCAGAGTTCTTTGTTTAACTAACTTATAAGTTACTATCATCATGTTAAAAATAGAATAGAAGTAGGATAAACAAAAACAACATATAAGACAGAATATAAAGATTAGTGTTGTGCGAAATAAATGTTTCCTTTTCTTTTGATGTTCTTTTCGTAATCCGTATAAACTCTACCTAATTTTATCATTACCTCATTCGACCATTTTCCCGTAGCACCAGCCAGGATATCGTCATTCGGTGGGCTGTCCATGGGGGATGCTGGTACTTCGCTATCGCTGCGGTGCGTGGTAGGGGGCGCGCCGCCGCCGGCCAAGCGGTGGCTCAGGGGGGGCAGCCCGCTGCATCCTCGACCACCCTTCCATTTGGATGGAGACGCTTTGCTGATACGAAGTAAATAATATAGATTTAGATAATTTTTTTGGCATTTTCTATGATTGAGTCATTGACACTGATTAATCTGATTAAATTGAATGCGTAATAATTTTAAACTTAATAAAGAACTTAAACAAACTGTAAATATAGAAAGGCAATCGCTTAAAAATTTAAGACCCTAGTTCACCAATTTTTAAACAGCCTAAATATATAATAAATCGTAAACCTCGATTGACAATTATTTAGACATTCTGTCTATACAAAATATGTCAAATAATGCTAAACCGGCTGATTTAAAATTAAACATGTATTAGTGACCTTATTTATTCTGTGCCTCTAGGATAAATAGTCAAAGTTAAAAAACTATACAAAAGTCAATCAAATATCAATTTTACTTCCTGGCCCATCGGTTTTTGCTACAATTGCATTCATATTTCAGATTTAGACCTATCCCATGCCGACAACTACACTTGTGTGGCTGAAAACCCACATGGATCGGATTCGGTCACATGGCGTGTTGTGGTGTTGCGCCCACCTGCGCCACCTACACTGGCCCTGATAGAAGCTCGGTCAAGGGAGTTGGAGCTTGAGCTACGCCCAGTTCTAAGAGCCCCTGGCCATGCTCTGCCAAAAGCCTTTGCGATACACTGGAGACTTGCTACGCCAGAGGTAAGATTGATTTTATTGTATTGTATATCGACAGTGGCCAGCAAATCAGACCACCCATTTTTGTTGCAATATTGCCTAAATTACAAATGCATAAGATGCAGCAGTATTAACCTTGATGTGCTGTAGTCCGTATAATTGTCCCTATATCTTACAGGCGCGTTCCGTAAAAAAATGACTAACATTCGTATCAGTAATGTTTTTATAAGCTACTAAATATTTGAACAATGTTCTATGAGCATATTAACTTTTAGGGCGAATGGCGGATCCAAATCGCCAACCCTGGCCCTGTAACCCTAACGGGCCTTCGTTGTGGGTCTTCATACAAGGCCTACGCAACAGCCGGCGGGCCACCAGGCTCTGAACTAGCTGTTCGAACATCTGGGGGACCACCGACAGCCCCTCCTGACTCGAGGTGGATCAGAACAAACGCCACTTACGCGAGGTTTGATACCAGCGTGTGGAGCGACGGGGGTTGCGCCCCCGTCACATTGAAATTGGAGTGGGCCGGCTCTGGAGTAGCTGGAGCTAGAGATGTGCCCGTAGGTGGTGAAGTTATTTTGGGAGGTGAGTTAAAAATAGCTAGTATTTTCATCGTTACTTTGAAGTAGATATGGACGTTGATTTAAATTAATAACCAAATAATAAATTATATATAAATTGAAACCAAATAAGATAACATTTTCTAGAATTACTCAGTATGTTTCCATTTAGTAAACGTTGTATTTGATAGAGTTGAGTTTACCTACATTTCATTAACGTTATAAACATTCCCTCTTACAAAAATAACTTCATTCTTATTTAGTTCTAAAGAGGTTACAAATAACAAAACATCGGGTGAAAGAACCTTAATATTTGAAAGTATGCTGCTATCACAACTGAATCTACAGTCACAAGAATTTGAGTTATTGCCACAATGCAATCACAAATTACCATCAGACCTAAATCGAAAGCGGTGAACTAGATTACGTGACAATTCAAACTATGCGATGCAAAATTGAGTTGGTTCCGTTAGCATCGGCGTGGATTAGGATAAGTGAAATAGCCAATTAATACTAGCTACAAATTGACAATAATTGTATGCATTGATTATGATGTCAAGTTAACCACGACGTTTGACATTTCAACTTAGGTAGATATACGAGTATTGATTGTTTAAATACAAAGAGCCCACCGCCAAAATGTTCATTGAAGTGTATTAATGACTTATAAAATTATACTATATGTAATTTTAAAACTAATTTGTGTAAAATGGATAGCGGATATCAGTGGCAGCAATCAAAATATTTGACCTGATTTAACTTACATAATAAAAATAAATAAAACATCGTTTATTCATTCATAAAAGCTACATTAATAAAAGCCGGCCAAATTAGAATCGGATTCATGCACTGAGGGGTTCCGTACAAACAAAGGATTTTTTTACGATGTGACCACTTTGCGGTTTTCGAACTTTTTCAAACGTTTTTTAAGACCTTCTTTCGTGCCAATTTTCATGATTCTAGGCCTATGGAAAGTACTCCATAGGTTTGGATTTCCTGCAAATATGAGGAAATTCGGTTAAAATGGCCGTGGTTTCAGATTGAGTTAACTTAGAATGTTAATTTTTAACAGTTTTAAGAGGCTGCAGGCGTAAGTATTAATTTCAACTTGATACTTTCAAGCGTTTTTTTAAAAAAAGGGTCTTGACAGACAGATGGACTAATGGCAAAATAAGGTTTTCTTTTGAGGTACGGAATCCTAAAAACAAACATATTATCAGCTCTAGCTTATTTTAGGACAAAACTACTTTATTAATTCACCAAATGTTAATTAACGCGTCAAGTTAGTTGTTCTAGTCATATTTACACCCCTTAAAAAATATAGGTCTAACTCCTGGCTCAAGATACCGCGTGGCAGCCAGGGCTACCAACGAAGCTGGTCTGACTCGAGAGGTGTACGAGTTTAGCACGCTGCCAGCGGAGGGGGGGTTTGCTGAGGAGGTGGACGCCCCCTTTCCAGCAACGGCAGGGGAACTGGCCTTACTGCTCGCGTTGTGTGCAGCACTATCGTTGGCTGCGTTGACAATACTAGCTATATTGTTAAGGCGTAAGAGGTAAGTCGACGTTTATCTTTATCTTTAGTCCAAACAATGTTCCTAGTCAAACTTTCTGCTTTCGACTTTACTATCTAGGACCATTCATTTACTTAACTATTAAGAAAAGTGTAACTCCACATATGCAAAACCTTTTAGGTTGATTTTGGTTCTTAAATCCATTTTTATGGGACCTAAAAAAAATTCTAAAGTTGCCTAGGTAATCGGTCATTAGGTATAGGTAAAGTGATTATTTTTGATGTTAATCCTTTACAAAAAGTTGTTGTATCATCTCATCAAAATCACCCCCTAAAGGGTTTAAATTAGGTAATGGAAGTTACACGGTGTTAACAGCTACTAGAGCTAAGATATGGTACATAAATTTCTTAAAAACCTTTTTCTGAAAGATATTTCTTAATCAAATTTATCATTTCCATTTCGATACCCGAGATTTTTATTGACACAATAAAATATTGCGAAGTAATAACATAAAACTCGATAAAAGGTCTCGTTCTTGTTAGCACCGACGTGACGGTGACACGCTGACACAGGGCTCTCGGCCGAGTCATTGACCCTCATCACGAAAAGGTTTAATACGTTACGTCATCGGCAGTCCAAAAAAATAAGGCCAAATGATGATAAAGGTTTTGTTAAACAACGTGTTGGGCGCCATGTTGGCAATGGAGCAGCTCGCTTGTCATGGTACACTCTTAATTAATTATGAGTTAGTAATCCTGAAAAGATTTTAAAGTCGAACAAACATTAGCGGTTCATTAAGAGGTACTTACGAAGAAAACAAAGTAACTTTAGATTTTAAATCCTACACACACAGACTAAAATTGCCAAAAAAATGCAATCCGCTGACTAAAACTAAGGCAAATTTCGGATAAATTTGACGTGCAATTAATAAAGGTATTCGATGTGGAAATCAAATTTCTGTAGGTACATTGATTAAACAACTTTTTAGCAGTTTTTTTTTAATCATGCACATTTTCAAATTTATTGTTTACTAGCAGTTTCGCGCGACTTCGCCCCCGCCAAATGTCGGATTTTCCATACAAATTTTCATCCCCCATTTCACCCCCCTGATGATTTTATATCGCGACAAAAAGTAGCCTATGTCCTTCCCAGTGTCTCAAACTATCTCTGTGCCAAATTTCATTTGATTCGGTCCGGTAGTTTCGGAGCCTATTCGATGCAAATAAACAAACAAACAAACAAATCTTTCCTCTTTATAATATTAGTATAGACACCATTAAAGAGAGACCCAATCTCTTTGTTATTGCGACCGATTACCATGGATTGTATCCGGTGGTTTAACACAGTTTTATTGGTATTGCCCCATTTGCCAGTGTTTACGCCAGTCCCATTGTTTACAAAAGCGGTTACCGATTTTACTGAATTCGCGGATTACTTCCCACGAATTTAAAGCAGACGTTTCCTTATTTATACTTGCGATAATTACAATTTCATTGTAAGAAACAGACATATAGCAAGATAGCTGATTGCACATGCTTTTCTTTTACGGAAAAGCTAACCACGCGCGTAAATATTAAGCAGTTAGATGACACGTCATAAGCAATAGGTTACCTTCGTATTGAGCTTTACCAGGCATCTCTCACTCGATGTACTTGCGCGCGATAATAGCCTACTCTCGAGCACGTCGGTGCGTAAATCAGTAGGCTGCCAACAACAGTCAGGCGCGCGCATACGCACTGTTGAATTATTGTGTTAGGTCGATTCGTTTTTAAGCGAACTAATTTAGTAATATGGTTAACATATCTGGTCATTTACTGTACAAATACAACTAAAAGCATATAAGTCCTGAATTAGTCTTAGATTTAAACAAAATTTTGGACTTATCAGAGTTTAGAATGTTTGCACCTTATAAATCTTTTTTTAATTAATCATCATAATTTAACGGCAGGCTGTAAGTTCCCTCAAAAACTTTTTATAAATACCTATGTTTTTGTTTCATTTATCACATAACAACATGTTCCATGTTTGTGAGCGAAATTTAGTTAGTTTAATTGCGTAAAAACATGCGAACAAATTGCATAAGTCATAAAAATAATTATATCATCTTTGATCTTATAAAAATGTTACTTTCATCCCACCTTGCCCTTGTTTTCCGCATGATTACTTACTTATTAAAACTGTTTATACTATTCCTTTTTTTTCGGGACAACCGGGAATTTTGCACATATAAACTTTTTGTAAAACACTAGTTCATATTAAAATATTTAAACCAATCTACAAATTTAAAAACCTTGTATCTAAGGAGGCAACCCTGACTTAATTTTTATTACCGACGCGCGGCACCGGCCGCGCGCAGCTGCAGAGGAATAATAACGTAATGTTCGATGCTTAAGGTACATTTTCGTTCGCAGTGGTGTGCTACAAAAAATTGTAGGCTATTATAAAAGTAGGTATGGACGATTTTGAATGGAGTGATTTATCTGTTACGTAGTAATTATTATATAATCTGTGGCTTTACGCTTAGTTTGAGGCTAGGTAGTTAGTGTGATTGTTGTAAAATAAATTGAATTTTAAACAAAAAAATAACCGCCTTAAAAAAAAACGCTCTAAAAGCTGAAAAAAACTTTTTTATCGCTAAGTAAGTGTTGTGATGACTGATCGTAGATATTAAACTGCAAGTATGTGTTGTCTGATAATTATCTGACGTAGCAAGGTACTTACAAACATTTTTCAAATGAATAACGTCCTCGGTAGCTCAGCTAGGAGAGCATTGGCCCCGATAGCCAAAGGTCGTGGGTTCGATTCCCATATAAAGTTGATGAGTTTTTATCTGCAACATTTTCTTTGTATATGTCGTCTTGTCTAGAAGTGATGGCGCAGTGGCTAGGGTGTCCACTAGCGCGGAGAAGCCAGCTTGCGGCACCTACCGCGCGTCGCCTCATCAGATGCCCAAGCTACCACCAGACCCACCAGGTATATTTAAAAGTCCTTTTTATTCTTATTGGTTTTGTCTTCATTAGTGACGTAAAATCTCTCTCCAGTAAGCAGCATAATTAATCTGCAATACAATCTGCAACAGCTTTGTTTTCATTTCAATCAAATCAAAATTCTATTTATTTATCCATCACAATGGCACCCAAAATTATTGATATCATAACTTAGATACTACACATAGTATTAAAGTATGAGCAGTTTATAATGGTTATTTAAAGCTCCTAACGTCTATTCTTTGTAGGCTACTGAACTTTATGTAAAGAGCACCAGTTGCGTTTCTTTGCATAAAGAAATATTTAATGAGCCATCAAGTGTGTCTCCGGTAAAACATTTTTTTACATTTTGACCCGATTTCACCAATTTTTAAACAGCTATTAATTATTATTTAGGGGTTATTTGACACAATTCCAATACAAAATATGTCGAAATATATTCAAATGATTGTTGAAAAATTTATTATGTATTCTTGAACTCTACTCCAAAATGAATAAATAAAAAAAGATCCTAGTCGATACGTTATACCTATACAATATGTGTTTCCCATTAGTTAAACTGTTTACATTGCAAATCCTAACAATACGCAAAACAGATCCGTTTCGCAATCCGTTTTGAGCTATGGCTTTGCAGTCACTGCAGTGCATAATGTCTTATGTATCTCCAACAATAGATTTGATTAGACATTATAATTGCTAGCTAATTAATCCATATTATAATCTAATGAATATTTAATCAGAACTTATTACATACCTTATTAGGAGTGTTTAGGAGTATATTAGGCGATTCTATTTGAAACTACTCTGTTAGGCCCTGCTCTTTCACTATCTTCTTTTTTTTACTTTCACTATATTTTTATCCGCACTAAGCGCACCACATTTTGACAAAAGAAAAATGCCAAAATGCCGTTCACTTCAAACGAACTCTTTGATTCGATGGTATTGTAAAATATGGGTACTCCGTGGACACAATACGCGGACAAACTGTATAGCAATTACTTTCCTTGTACTAAAAGTAAAATTCACAAGCTATATATAAATAAGTACAGTATTGACAATGAGCAAAAAATAGGTAAAAACCGCGTGTTACCCGACTGCGCAATAAGGAGCGTAATGTTTTTCGAGTGTATTTATGTATTATGTATGCCTACTTTTATGGCATGCTCTATACAGCACAAACGGGTGGATGAAGTTTGACATGTGATGTGAGGTGTAGTTGAATTTATTACAATTAAATTTTGAAAATGGCATCCGCATATAAAAAAAGGGCCAAGGTAAAACAGGGTAAGAATAAAAATATAAGTATCATATGAAAGCTAGTGAAAAGACCATTTCAAAAATAAAGGTAGGTAATAAATTTCAGGCGGGAATTTGAAAAAAATTACGCATTACTTGTTTGATTGCGTCTTTGCCTGCAGGGTCCCCTTTCTATTACACCCGTACCCCGCAGGCGAGGACTCAAAATACAGTTCAGTTCCACTAATATACAAATTATTCAAGGTTATTAAATCAGGCATGATGTATCCTAGTCTAAGGCTACATGTAAACTTAAATATTCTCATGATCATATTGACTGAATGAGTAAAAAACCATGATAACCTCCAGATGTATACGAGATAAGTCCATACGCGACGTTCGCTGGCGGCCCTGGCGCGGTGGCGGGCGGCGGCTCGCGCGCGTACACGCTGCAGCTACGCGCGTTAGCCCGACACGACGACGACGCCGCGCCACCCACGCACCCGCCTTGCTGTGACGGTAAGAGCATATTCTACATCTTTATTGCTTCCAAGTGGCTTAGGAAGGCAGAGATAATAGGGGAAGATCGTGCCATGAAGTGGGCAACGCCCAGTCCGACGTTGTGAATATCGCCGGGAAAGACAAAGTAAGACGAAGTACAGAAGAACCTGCGTGGATTCCATATAGCCAATGGGCAAGAGATTGCACAGGATTGGAAAGAGTGGAGTCTTCTGGTGTCAGAGATCAAGATCCACTCTGAGTCGCCGCGCCAGTGTAATAAGTAACATAACGAACGATTACGAGATAACCCGCGCACCCCTGCTGTGACGGTAAGAGTATATTTTACATTTGTCTCATTGGTCCTAGTGGGCAACACGCCGGCGTCCTGGATTCAAATCTCGGGTCAAGCCGAAATTTGTTTCTAGGGTTTTCTGTCTTATCGACTCAGAAACAGTTCCGGAGTCAGGACATTGGTGGTGTTAACACCCTTGGAAAGGACGCTAAGCCGTTGAACCTGCGCCTGATTTTTTCTCCGGTCATATTGAATTGTCTAGTCACTGCAATATTAGAGTAACGGAACAGAGAGTGCACCTGGGTATTGGGCACACACGTGTGCACCGTAATAAATCCTGCGTAGGCCTGGTTGATTCCAATTGGGAGAAAGACAATCCTCGTAATAGCAGTTCCTACAATCATACCATCCAATTAGGACCAATTACCGGTTGGACATCTTCAGGGGTGGGCCTAAATGTCATCACTTGTCATCATCTTTTTACACACGCTGGAGCCTTAACTGTCAACTTTTATATTGTGCAGAAGAGACGTGCGTGGACGCATGCGATGCACAGAGGCGGCGAAGGCGCCGGCGGCACTACTGCCCCGATCATGGTAAGAATGATATATCAATCGAACCTAAAGTAATATTCAATTACCCAAGTGACAATCGATTATTTACCGTAAAAGCCCGTTATTGGCGTGGCCCTTGTACTCCAATATTGTTTGTTATGGCTAGTAAAATTGAACTCGACTTTACCTACTACTACCATTTTTAGTAGGTACAAATTTTAACTGCTACTTGTTCTTATATTACTTTTTGTTCACAGGTTGTTCACAAGACTCAGGTAGTTGAAAACAATACTGCCAAATTGTTTAGATGAAATGTCTAGTCAGTGTAATTTAGCA
This sequence comes from Pyrausta nigrata, assembly GCA_949316185.1. Classification (NCBI taxonomy): domain Eukaryota; kingdom Metazoa; phylum Arthropoda; class Insecta; order Lepidoptera; family Crambidae; genus Pyrausta; species Pyrausta nigrata. The sequence goes on from OX438943.1 coordinate 7,283,320, forward strand.
AATTCGGTTATACATATGAATATGTATACAAAAATTTATACAATAATATTGTCTATTTATACTATGAAGTTTTTTTTTGTCTAACTCTCAGTAATAAAATGACCAAGATTAAACTAAAGGGTCAAAGAAGAGTTGATTCGCATTCATAGTCAATAAAAAATCTTATATAAGGTCAAGATCATACCTAGAGGTACTTACGAGTACCTACTAGGGTTCATTCCCGGGAATTCTTGAGCCGAGAATTCCCGGGAATATCGTTGGGCTGTGCTCCCGGGAAATTAAGCTCAAGAAAAGTCGAGAACTCGAGAAATCATATTTCGTCGTCGTCATATATCGTTGCTAAAATAAGTACTTGAACAGACCCGACAATTTCATGTATAAAAGTACTATATTCATAGTTAAAACTTATTTAACAACTTTTACTTTAAAAATTATAGATATTCTTAATATCAGGAAATGTAATAAATAAAATAAGGAACCGGCTGTCTCATAAAGTTATATAAGTATGCTTTAGCTTTTTTAAAGGCTAATTTATAATACAGAACAAGCAGACGATTGGTTTGTAGGTATTTTTAGACATTATTTGATCTTTTTTCTTTTTTCATTTTTTGAACCGAATAGATATGCTAAATAAAACATACGTGAAGGTGAATTTCTCGACAACCCGAGAAGACCCGAGAAATTGGGCTCGAGAATTCTTGAGACCCGAGAAATTGATAAGCTCGAGAAATCTTGAACCCTAGTACCTACAGACACATCACACCAGACTGGCGTCACCAGTACTAACACTGCGGCATCTTATGCTGTTGTCATCATCATCACTCTAGCATTTTCCCGGTCGTGCGTAAGCATCAAATAGTACAAGGCTTATAAATCTGAGATAAACATCACGATAATGTACTCGGCTAGTACAAAGTCTTCTTATGTGTTTTTTGTGTGATACGTCAAAATGGCGGGATCAGCGTTTTGATTACATTACTTTAATTCAGTTATTACTACTAAGATAACAGTCTAGTATATAGGAAGTACAACAAAGGTACAAATGTCTAGGTCAGGGTATAAATGGGACATTAAATTGTTTCAACAACAACAAACACACCAATTACCAAGCCCCAAACTAATCGTGAGCTTGTGCTATGGTGACTAGGGTAACGGATAGATACTTCTATTACATTTATAAACATCCATGACATGGTACAAATGCTCGTGCTCATCACACAAACATTTGCCCCTTGCGGGATTCGAACCCGCGACCGCTGGTTTATAAGTCCGGGGCGCGAACCACCACACCAAGACGGTCGTCATTATGAAGAACTTACCTATACCCTGATATGAAACATTTGAATTGGAAGCTTGATTCCGCAATCTTGATGCTCACGGTTATGGACGATTACCCAGGATATGGAGATCAGGTAATAGGATTGATTTTTCAATAAAAAATGTATTGTCTGATGTGCTGTCCACTGGACACACAACCGCACGTCAGACTACCCCACTTTGACCTTGAGATCACCTCTATTTCCTACGTAATAAAAACTATTTTCGTAGTTTTCATTGGTAACCTGACGTGCTGCCTGCTGTACATACATAATATCTAACCCTGCAGCAAAATTCAAAGCTTACTTAACCGTCGTAATTTAATAAAGCTGCATTTCCGTCAAAAGATATACCTGTAGGTGTAACGACATCAAAAACCAATTAAAATTCGGACGTAAACAAGGTCTCCCCCATTTGTAATTACCAACGTGTTTTTTTTTAGCTACGCACCGACTGCGATGTAATCAACTTATCTCCGGCCCAAACAGGCGAAAAATGTCAGGCTAGACATTGGGGTAAGCACCTACTTATGGGGAAATCAATTGGATCATAAGGACTGGAATTGCATGCATGAACTTTTTGTTTTCATTATAGTCTGAAAGTCTCATGTATTCATAACTACACTTGTACAGAATACCGACTTAGAACAGTAATATTTCTACCTATCAAGTAAAACAAAAAAATCTAAACAGTTAGTACCTACTCGATACTACGAGTATAACTAACTACTAATTACAACAAACTTACTTTTATACGATATTAAATCAAAGCGCGTCTGACAGGTTAAAAAAACTAGTCATGATCGTAATCATGTCTATGTTTATGAACATAGCAAACTAATATAATTTTTGAATACTGATAAAATCCAAAAATCGGGAATAAATTTTAGCAACACACCTAATTAATTAACCAGTCTATTACCGCGTTTCCTGGATGTAAGTATATAATAATTATGAAAGATCGGTTCTCAGTAAAATAATTAGTACAGCGGTCGATCTTATGTGGTGGAAGCAATTAGCTGGCAATCCGATTAAGGACCAAGCTCTAAACTCAGCGAAAACAGCCACTTCTGGTATAAGGTAGCAGCTGATGACATGTCGCCGCGACACCTTTTGTTTCTATGTATTTCTATGAAATAGTCTCTGCTAGCGACATAAAGCTTGCATAGAAATACATAGAAAACAGAACACTACCGTGTCGCGGCAACATGCCGACTGCTAGCTGTCGTTTGTGGTCGGCTACGAACTTATACCTTCACTCGTTCATCTCGAAAAATAAGAAATTGGAGTATCTGAGACTAAAATTATTTATGGAAAACCACATCATGCATAGTCAAGGGTGTTTTTTCTCTTCAGAATTTGATGTTAGTAGGCTCTTCTCACTGAGCTGGGATGTGCTAGCCAGCTTTATATTACTTATTTACTTTCGTGCTCAGACCAGGAAGTAACAGGGAAGGATTAAGACCGTTAGGTTGCCCTAACTAGAGCATGTACCACCTCTGGAAGCAGGTTATGTAAAAATTTATCAGATGCACCATAATAGTTAAGATGCAGCGTTAAATATCACCAAAATTTTGTATGGATTGTGTACTCTTTGGTACCTTTGATAAGGTATTTGGTACTTAGCAATTTTTATACAGGGTGACTGGTATTGAACCCACCATAGCAAATTCACATATAGAGGAGGTCATTTGCTAATTACGGATTGGCGGTAATTCGAGCAGAGTCCTTACTTACATCTTCATTTCTGCTTTTTATTTCCGATCTTTACCTAATTTACGGTTTTTCAATTAGTACTGTAAGTACGCAAAGCCCTAATTTCTTTTATTTTATACCTACTTATAAATTCGCAAAGCCAACCAATGTAATTGTAGTAGGATTGTGTGTCGTTAAAAAAAACGAAATCTTTTATACAGAAACATCTAAATTTTCAGGGCGTAAGTAATGAGTTGTTGCTGTCAGCAGTTCCGTCAACAAATTTAATATAATCATGATTAAATATCTTGGTAATATCTCGGTAAGTAAGTATGTACCTATACTCTATTTATCACATAGGAATAAAAACCAGCCACGTATAAGTACGCATATCTATATTGTTACGAGTATCTCTCGATACAGACCCACTCAAAACGGGACCGTAATAAAATTAAATAAACACGTACACCCCCGTGTTTATCAGCAACAAAAACTTTGCGCTCGACTCAATTATATAAACTAAGTTGTTTCCATGAAAATTATTTGGCTTAGATCACGGCCGCAATCCACTGAGGGTTGGACAGTAATAATTAGGAGGGAATATTACGCGCGTAGGCAGGATACAAAAACAAATAAATTGCCCACCCACGCTTATTCTATAAAGGTAACTGATACCTATTCGGACTTGCGCAAGTGGGCCCTTAGTACCTATCTAAATAAAATTAATAATTGAAATGTCACACTAATTAACCTACCTTGTCTCAAACTTGAAATTGCTTTCAGCAATAAGACCGCCTAAATTGTACCATTCTCTATGAGCATTTATGTAAATTGATACTGTGTGTGGTGTGCAATAAAAAGTATCTATCTATCTTTAAAATAAGAACTAGGCTTTTGTCAAAAAAGACAAGCCCCGGTTCTTAATGCTACTTACCTACACCTTGTGAAAAAGAAGGCCGCTTACCATCTGCAAGTGAAAGAAAACATCTTAAAGACACCTTGACACTGAAGACTTGATGATCTTATGTAAAATTAATGCACAAATGATAAACCAATACTTCAAAACTGCCGAAAGAGTCGTTGTATACCTACGAGTATAGTTCTAGTTAAGTTGGCGACCAGTAACAGCAGCCTTTTTCGACATTTGGTTTTTTCTGTATTCATAATGTTCCATTTAAGAAGGAAAAACAATTATGTTGGGAAAAGATGTCAAAGTAGAGATGTCAGTCTGATAATTATATGCGGAGGTAGTCTGAAATAAAAAATGGAAAAATAGAGCTCTGGTTTGTTACTTACTTACCTTGGCCACACCCTCAGCAAAGTAGGTGCTTGACAATCATTACCCTCGATGTCAAAGGTATACAAAATGAAGAAGAACCTTTTGAACAACAAGGGAATAAAGGATTTAATATTCACGCTGTGCTTACCAAATACACCCCCAATGCCCACGAAATAAAAAGTTACTTGTGTAAATTATGTCTGCGACCGCAATCCGCAAAAGGTCCGAGCAGTAACAATTAAGGACGGGATATTTCGGTGCGTAACATGTGGCCAAGCCGCAAAAATGTACCCGAATTGCCCACTTGGCCGATATTAAGGTTCTAGATTGTTTCGGCTATATAAGGATGCTTTTATGCAAGCTAAGATTTTTCAATTGAGATAGGTAAGAAATTAGTAATTTTCAGGATTCGCGGATTCCCCGTTATATCATACATCGACTGCCAGGAAATTATAAAATAAAATAAATTATCTGGTGCTGTCTGGTGATCACAATGGATTTTATTTTAACCCTTTTTTTATTGGAAGTTACCTATTACTACGAGTCAGTTGGTTATACAGTTACCATATTGAGTTATTTAGGAAATAAAAGTTGAGTATTAATTATTCCTAAATTCTTTGCTACAACGATGTCTTGACAACTTGATGGAACGTACCTACTTTGATTGTTGAATAAAATATCTAGTTTAATTTATACACGACGAGCTCCGTAGCCCGGCTTGCACACCAGTTTTCAAGGTGTCTGAAGTCCCGGGTTCGATCCCCGGTCGAGTCAATATTATGTAAAAAATATATTTTCTATGTTGTCTCTACAATACCCAGAGTGCTGTGATACCACCGTTGTTTAAGATTTCCATAACACAATTGCATAAGCATCTTACTTTGGGATGGGATGGGATGATGGCATTCTTCGCCATTCTATAACCTAAACATGTAAAAAAATGTTTTATCTGACGTTGGTAAAATTGACTCTAACTGCCGCACTCAGAGACGTCAATCAAAATTAATCTATAATTAAGTCTCGCACTGTCACTTTCTTTGTCAATGAAAATAGATAAGGACGGCATGAGACTTAATGAAGGATTAACTTTTATTGACGTCTCTGAGTACGGCAGTTAGTCAACTATATTATATTGATAAATAAAGATTCTTAAACCGATGTCAGTTTTCAAAAGGTTGAAACCGCTGAAATTTCGCAGTAACTATTATATAACATTTATGTAACACTTAGTATGCGAATAAATGAATATGAATATAATCTGTGCTTTCGCATCAAAACTTCAAATACTTAAAGGTAATTAAGACCGTAAAAAGCCGTAAAAAGTAACCCCAACCAAATTTAAAACAATAATACACCCGTAGACTAATGTCTTCTGGGGCCAAGTTACTCCCAAACTGTTGATTAATGGCCCACGGAGGACGACTGTACCTAATCTTCCATTACTCGTAAAGTGGCTTACTTCATAATGCTAGACCATGAATATTGTTGCATTTACGTGTCTGCTTGTATCCTTTTTGGCATTGTTGAGCCGTGATGCTCCTTCACATATCTTGGTATAAGACAGTGCCAAAAGATGTTGGTTAATTGGTGACGAATAACAACTTCGCATAGAAGGTCTAACTTTATTAACTGCGTTCCTTTTAGAGGATAACTCTAATTAACACTATGGAACTAACTTCGATTATAAAGGAAATAACTTCATAATTTCAAAAATAATGTTGAAGAGAGATCAGCTAATATTTTTTTGTGATTTCGAATTTGGTTCAAAAGTAAAAGTTGTTATATTCGAACAGTAAAATAATAAGGCTATTTTCAAGGGAAAAGAATTACAATTAATAAAGTTAGTACTGAAAATTAATGTTTTCTAAAAAATAAATATGATCAATTTTTATATATTAAGTTTCACAGTTTAGATAAAATGTAGGTAAGTACAGATTTACACTTATTGTAAAATAATAAAATATGTATTTCAAAATTCCCAACATTTTCTGTGCCAAAATGTATAAACAAATATTGGCGTCGGCGAAACAAAGTCCTTCGAGTATTAAAAATATAATTTAGTACACAGAATGTGGATTGTAATAATGTCTATGCGATAGGGTAATGGGGGCGTGTATTTAGGGGCATGTAAAGGCAACGCAGCCTTACAGACGCCGCAATATGATATATTAGAATTTATTTGCAATCGAAAATTGTGAGAAATGTACGCTGCGTACTTACGAAAAAAAAACGATAACATAAAGCAAACAAATGCTTCTTCGTTTTCAGTAAGTTATTTATCAAATCAAGTCAATCAATGTGTTTATAAAATAATATATGTCGCAGGGATATTATAAAATCCGTGATATTATAATTTCACTAGTGACATTATAACTACACTGATTTATTGTCAATCGTTTGCATTTATAATTTCACTAGACTGATACAGTGACATTGTAAGGCACGTTCCAATGTTTATAAGTGTGTATTGCGACTGATTAACTCAATTGACCAATCAGAACACGCGGGGCTCCCACCACAAACTCAACTCATAATAAACCTAGATTTATTATAATATCACTATTGCAGCCCAGTGAAATTACAATATCACTGAAAAGAGCCCGTTAAATTATACGAACCAGTCGTCATTAACAATAATCAGTGTAGTTATAATTTCACAAGTGAAATTATAATATCACGTCTTTGACAAAATCCCTGCGACATATATTTTACAGTCATTATTGATAAACCTTATCAGTGAGTAAAAAAAGATCAAATTTAAAGTACTTCTGGGCAAAACATCTGTCAATAGTTCTAGCAGATAAGTGTCAACTGTAGCCGTCACCGACCACCTTCGTTTGCGCGGGACCAAAGAGCGTGGCGCTCCGCGCTCTACAGCTGTACGTAGTATCGTGTCATCTCAATAAAGTAACGGTAAGTAATTCATTCAATGAATTGCCCGTACCCTACCGTACAGTAACTGAACCGGTTACTGCAATAGAACTGATGTGTCAGTTCATACTGTCCAGCCGCTCTACCATGCAGCGTCTACTCCCAAATTTGTCTGCGGGAGTATGTTATCAAGTCGACCCAAAAGTTGGTCCGTCCGGCCGCGCCGATAGCACCCGGCCCGCTCCATCAGGCGGATTTAGGGAATAAAATTTGCATACAAACGTGTTATGTACGGTAATACACCGAAATTCAGCGTGGAACTACATTGGAACTCGACAAAGTTGCGCTTTGGGGGCAATAGACATTTGTTTTTAGTTGTCATGTTAATAAAACCTTCTTGTGTGCCCGTTTCTAATGGCATAAGCAGTAAAAAAGTTTAATGTAAGCGTAAACCTTGGATACGATACGTTGAATGCTGTGTGTCCCGTGCTGTGGTTCAAGGTGGTGTGCCTAATGTCTTGTAAAAATTAACTTTATGATAACTCAAAATTATATGCCGACCCTGGGGCATTGCTATAATGAATTGATGGCACGGTTAGCACAAATGTTGTCATCGTAGGATTGTTTACAATAATTATAATAATAGTGCAGTGCACTCTAGGTCTAAATAGTATGAACAATCAGATACCTTTTTCTACTTTGTAAAAAGTTATGCGCGGTCATACATAAAAAATACACACGTGATATATACTTGAGAATCTCCTTTGTTTGAAGTCGGTTAAAAATATAAAAACGCGTCTTAAATGAAAACAAATAAAACGTAAATATAATGAATATTTTATTAATTCACAAGACTTAATTGAAACGTTTATACCATTTACTTAGCACGAAACACTGCGAGTACCTTTGTCACGCTAAGCGCAAACACATGCTTCTAATTAATTGAATAAGGCTCACGATAAATTAAATGCGAGTCACAACGGGTTGAAGAACGAATGGTTGTTCTCGATGGCAGGTGTTAGGTATAGGGCCGGATTCCATCAAAGCGGACAGGAGAGATTTGCGGTGTTTTCATTCATTTGTGAGTCAGGGCGTTTTCAGTGTCTTGCGGATTTGCTCACGGACGCGGGATCGACATTACATAATCTGTGATGCTCAGAAATCGGAGTTGGGTAATTGATTTGCTGTACTTTGACAGTGCTACAATAATATGGATATGCCTTTTTTTAAAAACCGATAACGCAAAATACCGGTTTGTATCATATTATCTTACTCATTTTATGTCACCTGATATTACTCGGCTTGGCACTTTACAAAACTTTGTTCTTTTTACAAGTTACAAGCTTTTTATTAGCTTGCAATGTAACTAACTAACTATGTTTGTTCGGGTGGAATCTTGCAACTCAATTTTGAAGCAGATATCTTAAACCGATTGAGCTGAAATTTTGTATACACGTTAAGTTTGGATGACAATGCATGGTAAGATGTGTGACGTCATTCTAAATTCAACATGGCGGAGCATCCAAGATGGTGGCTTCGTTATTTTCAATGCATTTCTACAATATGGGTATTAAATGAAAGACTTTGCTAAGAGCAACTCAAAAATAAAGTGACGTCACTAAAAACAGGTGCACTCTCTGTTCCTTCACTCTCATAATTCGGTGAGACGGCAGTCCAACATGACTGTAGGGAGATCAGGCGCAGGACCAACGGCTTAACGTGCTTTCCGAGGCACGGGGGTGTTAACACCACTAACTTCCTGACTACGGAGCTGTGTCTGAGTTATTTCAAGATATAAAAACTCAAACACTCTCGGCCCAACCTGGGGCTCGAACCCGGAACCTCGTGGATAGTACACGCTTCCCGTTCCTACACCTGATCATTTACTGTCCAATCCATCCGCTTATGGAACTCTCTGCCACTGTCTATCATTCAGTCTGAATCTCTTCCCATCTTTAAACGCAAATTAAAAACTTACTTCCTCTCACGCCTCTAGTTTTCTTTCAATTGTTACCTTCTCCTTTCAATGTTGGTCAAGTCGCACACACCTTATAACTTATGTTATGTTTAGTATATAGTATATATAATTTATGTATGTTTATAGTATCTTTATAATTTGTATGCATAATTATTATTGTATGTTTATGTAACTCAGAATATTCATTAGTATTATTAACATTTAATAGCCTTAGTAATTTATGTATATGTTTGCTTAAATGTGTCTTTTTCTTTATTCTTTACCCATTTCCCTTTATTCTGTTAGTTTTTACCGCCGACCCAATTTAATTTTAGACTGTCCTCTACCTGAAGGTTGTCTGGAAGAAATTGTTTTCAGCAATAAGACCTAGGCGGTCTTATTGCTGAAAGCAATTTCTTCCAGTACCATTGTACCATTCTCTATGAACATTTATGTAAATTGATACTGTGTGTGGTGTGCAATAAAGATTATCTATCTATCTATCTACCCAGCGTGCTGACCACTAGTTCTAGTGAACAACGAGGCAACGAGGTATAAGACTGTGAAGAAAAGGGGTTTTCTTGGAGTCCTCGATTATAATTATTGAGATTGAATTTTTGAGTCTGTAGCATCGGTAGGTAAACTTTGACGAGTTTATTTTTGGTGAGATATGCGTCAACAGCATTGGTTTGCCTGCAAACTTTAAATCAAACTGGAATTGTGCTTACGCTGCGTAGAGCTTAGCTTGAAGTCACAATAATTAGCTTGAAGCTTACTTATGCCTTGCGCGGCGCATTCCTCCTAACACCCAAGACAAGGTGTTGTACCCAGTCGGGTGATAAGTTATGTCACAAATACTTATTGCAGCTCAATTTTAAAGCAGATATCTTCAACCGATTGAGCTAAAATTTTGTATACAGGTTTAGTTTGGATGACAATGCATGGTAAGCTGTGTAAGTCGTCCAAGATTTTTGTGTATTGATTGTACTGAGGTTTTAAAGCCCTTAAAAGTAAAAAAATAAGTCGAATTGTTGTAGTTCGTAGCATCGATTATTTAACTTTGATTTGTGTAATTTGGCGAGAGGCGTCAACAGCATTCGTTTACAACTTGTTAGTAGCATGAAATACAATTAGGATGCATAGGATTACCTTCGAGGGCTGCTCTCCCTTCGGCCTTTAAATTGCACTGTTTATTGGGCAGACTAGTACCACAGCGAAGGACCACGGCGAGTCGAGGTAAAAATAATTAATTTTCATATTTGCTGTATTTTTAAAAAGATTTCAATACTTCAGGGTAATAATTCGTCTTAGTCGTATACCTCATAACTGAGGGTCGTGATCATTATGTGGAATAAGACACACACGACTTTCTTGGCAACTTTTAATGGAGTGGTCTGCCATTGCCTTCTCCATTTTACACACTAACTAACTAGTGTGCAGGTTTCCTCACGACGTTTTCCTGCACCGTCAGCGATATCTTTGAAAAGACTGTACTTAAGTTTTTATACAAACTCAGTGGTACAGGCGGGGATCGAACTCACGACCTCACGGATGAGAAGTAAAGTTTTCACCGTTCGACTATCGTGCCTTTAGGGTAATAATTAGTGCTCTACAACTCTTTGGTTTACATTAAATTCTTAAAAAGATAAACAAGTAAATTATAAACATGACTTGATATGATTGACCTATTTTTTTTAAATCAAACTACTAAATACGCCAATTGAGTACTTGATTAAATATGACTCTAAAAACGCCCTCAAATATGACTCTAAAAATTTGCCGGACACAGCTCTGCTCCTGCCAAAAATGAGTTTGGCAGGAGCAGAGCTGTGTCCGGCAAATGTATGAAATCTCCGCACATATTATCTCATCTTTGGTAGAAAACCGCCCTTACTCAGGACGTCCGAATGTCAGAGACTGTCGGACAATTGGACTGATTGAGTATAGACTGCACCAAATGTAATATACAGGGTCTAACTTAATCAATTTTATTCCTTTTGGGGGTGATTCTGCTGCTTCAATACAACAAATGCTGCTCACATAAAAATTCACCTCCCTATACAAAATCGCCGAGTTGACATCAGTTTGTATGAAGAAATCGTTTTTTTTTTTTGGGATTTCAATGTTGCTCCTATAGTAAAATTGGTTGTATTTGAGTACCAGAATCAGCCCTCGAGGTTCAGAATTAACAAAAAATTGCCTTGTATACTCGTACATATCGAAATCTACTATGGAGACGTCAGTTTAAAAACTATTATTGCTTTCCTGAACGCTATAACAATCAATGTGTCGATAGGATTGCGGACCCCAAAAGAGAACAAAACGTTACAAGAAAAAAATTAACAAATAAATATTTGTGACTAAGGGGCGTTTCGTTTCACAGACACCTTCATGTATTTGAAAAGACAGTAATAGTATAAAATTGTACAAAAATGAGACAACCAATGATTAATGTGTTGCGTCTCACACTGTCAGGGCTTATTAAAAAGTTAATATAGATCTATTTGGACGCGGGCGGCGACAGAACATCATTAGCGAGGCCTAAACAATTAAGATAGCGCCGATTGCGCAATCAATCTTCGTCCTGTGTCTTAACGATAGGCTGACGTCGGCAATCATAATACGATAAGATAACTGAAATTTTAAAAAAAAGCTACATAGCTTCGGAATGCATGCGGTGTTCACTGTTTTTAGAATGAACGTGTCTTTTGCTGTCACTTAAACATTGTGTGCGTCACATTCCATTAGTGAACCAATAAAAAGAAAAACAAAATGCATGACCAAATTATATCACAAAAGGTTTTCTAAATGAGATTGAAGCTAATATTAGCTTTTATGGTTTGTAAAGAAGGCTGCTTTTGCTTAAGAATAATACCAGCGAGTACTTTGTTACTTTTTTTGTATCTTTTATACCTACGTCATATATTAAAACCCTGGTGTGTTATTAATCATATGAATTGCATGTACTTACCATACATTCCCCAATCGCGCAGTGGCCTTTTAGTGCGACGCATTCCATTTATCGCGAGTATCGAGCCAGAAAACGGGCCTATTCACCGAATTTTACGCGATTTTACATTCGGCTTGCGCACATTTCGAAGTTTCATAAACTCTATTCGGGACTTTCCAATCACACTAATGTACGCTAGTTACTTTTATCGGTAGGTTCTATTAAAATCAATTGATAGCGCGTTAATTGACATAGAAACTTTTTAATGCCTACCTAAAAACAATAGCTTCGAAGCATATAACTGACTGGAAATACACATAAACTGAGATATAGCCTTTGTCAAAGCATTAGTAAACACCGTTTAAAATGAATTGGTAAAGCGAATGTAACTACCAGCAAATGTAGCAAGCCAATAGTTATGTGATAAACATTTGGTAACAGATTTATTTAAGTAGGTATAAGTAAATCATAACTTACTTTATTATAGGCAAAAACATAAGTATTTTGGTTAAGACATGTACAGTGGGACACACATCAACCTACATTGATCCGTAAAATTTCCGCCACCATATTTCAACCTTATAATTGATGGCATAGAGTTCCATATGATTTGAGAAATTTTGACACCTAGAGTTTTGGCCCACTGTACATACAGGCAGCCAAATCGTAACAACAATACAGACTGAACGTTTTCATATAAAATTAAATAAAGTAAAGTGCCTAAATAACAATGTATCGCACTAAAAAGTCATTCATTAATTTGCTAATACGTGTGGGTACATACCTGTATTGATATGAAATCAAAAGCCGGTTCACTGGCATAGGTCTCACAAAAAATCTAGAGACTATTTAACGTCCATGGTAGCGCATTTGGGAAATAATTTGCCCTGATAGCCAAGGTTCCTGGGTTCAAGCCCACGACCTTTCGCTCTCTCCTGTCCCACTTGAAGATGGGCGATGAATTTTCGTAAAAACTTTTAAAGAAACTGGTTAAACTTCAAAAAAACTCCAAATCCTTGTTTCTTAATAATAACATAGTAACGTTTGTATGGGAGCCCCCCTTGTTTTTTTTAAAAGTGAATATACAACTTAATATTCTGTGAATATTTCAAGCATCTGCCTGTTGCTATTATTAATATCAAAAAACAACAGCGAAGAAATCATGTCTATAATTCGTTATTAACTGTCGTAATATTCATTTTATTCAGTTTTTAGTATTTTTTGTTATAACAGAAATACATCATCTGTGAAAATTTCAACTGTCTAGCCATCACGGTGCAAGAGATAAAGCCTTGTGACAGACAGACAGCGGAGGCATAGAAAAAGGTCCCGTTTTTACCCTTTGGGTACGGAACCCTAAAAAAGGAAACCATAAACATTAAATGAGCGAGCGCCTTCGGCCAGAAAAGATTAATTACAAAATCGACAGTTTTAATTAGTTCCGTAATTAACAGCATGCCACGGCGGAACTAAAACAAATTACCTTTTAACACAATCACTCCGTGGACTCGGATTAAATTGCTCGCGGGGATCATTCTAGCCAAGTAATGGAATGAGCGGCGAATTCGCTTCAGTTAAAATGTAGAGAAACCCCTTGCGTTAAATCTCTAGGTTCCAAAAAAAACATGTTAGGTATATAGTGTGTTCGACCACTAAGAGATTCGCGAGGTGACCTAGATAAGTTCACCTGCAGCAACTTTATCTTTAATGAACCTCGAAATTAGACAAAAAAACACACTTTATCTGAAGAGAGAAAAAAGTATTTGGGATTTCAAGGCTATGGTCTCTGAAAAAAAAAAAATTTTGGTCGACAGTAACCAAAATTTGGCTACTAGTAGGCCGTAATCTAGTGACTTGCGAACTTCTGGTTATCAGTAACAAACCAGTTTTGTTACTGATAACCAGAAGATTGTTTATATTTAACGAAAATTGACTTCCCTACAACGAAACCTTCAACTAATAAAACTAGTTTGGTTGATCCTTTTTTCAATAAACGCCATACACCACCTTGATTTATTCTTCGTTCGTCCCAAAGTTTTGTCCCACATTCCAAAGAGTTCTTTGTTCGTCCCATATCACTACTAAAGTATTGCTTCGTCCCAAATGCTGCCTTCTACAGTGTCATGCCGTAAGCTGCGTTACAATAGGAATTAATTAGAAATTACTATGGAGATGGACTATTTTGGTCTGTTTTACACGCTAACGTCCGACGCCGCGCTACGTACTACCTGACCAAGCCAACTTGACGAATGTGCGATTTCGTTGTAAAAATACCGAAGGTAAATTAAAAGTTATGCCGTCACAATTTAGCTGAAATGCCTAAGTTTATTTTATAACTTCCATCGGCATTTTCGTTGTATTAGACGTCTTTTGTCGTTTGTCATTTGTCTAGGGCTTCGTCGAGTAGTAAGTACAAACGACGATCGCAAATTCGTAATGTTGACGCTGGCGTTGGACGACGCGTAAAGCGTAAGATAGGAGACCAGTCTAAATAATTATTTTGATGTTTTGCTTCTTTATCACCTTATAAAGACACCAACACCGGCAGGTCCTAACGCCTAATTTGAAAGCTCGCGATTACGATTGCAACTTCAAAGCAATGACATATAAATTGACAATTTCTTATTATTTTGCATGCTATCATGTGTTACAGACGTCAGTTTAAAAACTATTAAAGCTTTCCTGAAAACTATAACTAATGCAATTAAAAGGCTATAAAGTTATGCTCTACCTAGGCCTGCGGTAACCAAACACAGTATAAAAGCGTATTTGAAAATCATTATTTAGATTGCTTTTCAATATCACGCCAGTACGATGAAACTGCGAAACAATGGGTACAATACAATTGTAAATCAGTGCGTCAATTTAAAATATACAATGTTCAACAGTCAACATCATTATCTGTGTTATTGGTGCATGTAACACTAATTAATTAGAATCCGCCATGCGTGATAATAATCGCGGTAACCTGCCTACGAGTAGGTGTGAGTAAGTACTCGCTGCAGAGCCTGTAAATGTTTGCCACAGCCCAGAATCAAACAGCCAGTGCTAAGTAACGTACCGTGTTTCGCTTTTAAATAATAAGAATAATGTCCTCCTAGCCAAATTTCGACTACAGTCAGGCCTGTGTACTCCCCGCGTAGGTAGCAAATACATTCCTACGCTCGGCGACCCCTTGGAAAGGGGCTAATCAAGTTGGGTGTCGCGAGCGAGCAACAAGACGCCCGCGCGATTTATTCCCCAGCGGCACTATGTGTGATTACGTTGCTGGCTAGACAAGCACGAATAAAGTGCTAGAAACGTGCGCTAGATGGTGTAAGTTGCTTCTTGTAGCAGTCAACCCTATCGCGTCGCATGATAGTACGTCACTGAATAGGTTTAGTGTATTATGATTCATATTCCAGAGTTATAAGAATGAAATTATCTTGCAATGGATTTCTGTAGGTGTCTAAAAAAGAATGTGCTTGACTCTGAGGCGAACTAAATTAAGTAGATATTTCTTTAAATTTCATTGCTAAGTCAAACTTCTGTACGGAGTACTAGTACTTATTCTGTGCTACAGTGGCCAATCACAACAGAGACTGCGCGGGAGATATTATAGTGCACAAGTGTGTGCGCAATACACAGGTGCACTCTCTGTTCCTTCATTCTCATAATTCGGTGAGACTGCATTCCGACATGATCGTAGAGAGATCAGGCGCAGGACCAACGGCTTAACGTGCTTTCCGAGGCACGGGGGTGTCAACACCACTACCTACTTCCTGACTCCGTCTGAACTATACTAACTGTGTCTGAGTTATTTCAAGACAGAAAAACCCAACACTTTCGGCCCGACCCGGGATTCGAACCAGGGACCTCGTGGATAGTACCCAGCGTGCTGACCAGTAGTAGATCAACGAGACAGTCAATAGCTTTTTAAAGAAACAGGCGTTGTTACTGTTTTGCACGAACGGACTGTGAGTTGCCAGACAAAAAGTACAACGTCGTATCTCCTACTCCCTAACTTGACCACGTTCTTAGATTCTTCGTAGATTTCGTGCGAAATATCCATAAGTGTAATTTCACGTAATCAATCGTCTATTCTACAACGGTATAAAAATCATTTTAAAATTACCGTTATGTCTTATTTAAACTAACCAGTCGTTATCACGACGAGATTTGTTTGGCTACGGAATGGTATGACCGGTGTTGTAAGGTACGCGTATTAAGGGAACAAGATAATTAAATAATAATATAAACTATAATTTATTATGTGACTATAATGATAACCCTCCCAAGTCGTGCAAAAGCAGTAGATTACCTATGTAACTGACGTTTAGATGATGGTCCAGCTTACACAAACTATATTGAAAAATAAATCAAGACCGCGTTCTTTTTCATGCATCAGTAGGTTTTGTTGTAATTTTAATTACATTCCCATCCCATCCCTTCTTCAAAGAAGGTCCAGGGCCGCACTTCACAATTCTTAGCGAAAAAAAACGTTAAGTTCTATTTTATTTAATCAAAAAAAAGAACGCGGCGTATTGTTCTGGGCGTAATTCGTCACAATCGGAATTGTGACAATTCCCTCGGGACGGCTTTGAGAAAAATTGTCGCTAACGAGCTTGTTCCCTCCCCCACACCCCCTACTTTTAATCCATCCCCACCTCTTCCCGTTTGCGATTTTCCGCACGGAGGTTTTATCAAGAAAAAGTAAAGAGAACGCTTACTCATTGTCTGCATTTTTAATTGTAGATACGCTATTAATATCCTAGTGCAGTTGGTTTTAAGTTACAAGTGAGTTTTTATTTCAGTAAATAAATAAATAAAATAAATTGTTTCAACAAACACACCAATTACCTAGCCCCAAACTAAGCATGAGCTTGTGCTATGGTGACTAGGATAACGAATAGAAATACATATAAACATCCATGACTTAGGTACAAATGCTCGTGCTCATCACACAAACATTTGCCCCTTGCGGGATTCGAACCCGCAACCGGTTTAGAAGTCCGGTGCGCGAACGACTACCAAGACGATTGTGTGCAAATAGGGAAGATCCTTGATAATTATTTTTTTTTCTACAAAATTATAGGTAAATATTCACAACCTTGTAGTATTCATTAAGAGCCTTAAATACGACATGAAATTAGACTAGCCAAAATTAACTAAGAAATTATAAAAAAATACTTCTTTACTAGACGTCCAAGAAGGGTTACGTTTTTTGTAGTGTACCTTCTTATTTCAGTTACAACATGGTAACCACTCTGTCCTGTAACTCTTTTTAATAAGACAATAGTTCCTTTTTACCCTATGTATGTATGTATTTATGTAACGGCTACACGCCTGTGTTAAACATGCCTTGATTGGACAAAGAAAATCTTGTTCCGCTATTTGCTATTGTTATTAAATTAAATTGATGAAGTGTAAAACGGGAACTGAAAGTAAAATGTTTCAGCAACTTCGAAATAGGCAAATTTGTTCTACTTAGAGTGTGTCCTCTTTAGAGAGTTCAGCCTCATTAACGATTTTCTGCCCGAACGCACCGAGAAAAGACAGGAACTTTTATTCTCATAATAAATATCGAGAAATGTTGAATTTACGGAACACAGTCATTTCTGGGTCGTTCTTTTGGAAAATTATTGTCGTTTTGTTTGAAAGAAACTGTTATTACAGTACGATCGTTTAGAGATTCCCGCTTTATTGTATCGTAGCGATTTCACCCGCTGTGTTTCAATATTATTTAGTAAAATACAAACTTGTCTGAAAAAAAAATAACTACGATAAAATTATTATTTTTTATTTTATTTTGTAGGAAAACAAACAGCTTTTAACAATGCAAGATAGGTTACAAAACAATGAACATTGAGCCCATTTAGCCTTCAGTTTTCACAGATATGTAGCTAAAAGAAAATTAAAATTATGTGTATCTAGATCAACAAGTTAAGGTTATATAATATTTTTCAAAAAATAACAATGAACAGCAACAAAAGTCGTTAATTTATGACAATACTATAGGAGTGTTATACCTACAGTTATCGTAGTTAGTTATTATCGTAGTTATACGTATATGTATATTGATAAGATGTTCATTTAGTCAGAGAAATCATGCCAAAAAATGTATTTTTCAGTTTTCTGTAGGAAACACATGAAATGACTGCTTTGTAAAAATTAATATTATTTGAGTGATTCTTCGGAAAGCGTTCTCCGCGTCACCTTCGTGGCGATTTTTAGTTAAAGTTTTTTTCACAAGAAAAAAATACTACCCTAAAGAAGGCCTAAAATTACCTATAATAAATCCTGTTAGAATCAAACAAATCGGTTTGTTATTCGCTCCAATATTTAATTTTGAAATTTCGGTGCCCACGAAAGTTATTTCTGATTCCACGAAAGTTACGAAACGTATTTTTCATAGCGAAGTTCTATTTCATTACATAAAAATATTTCAAATTAAACCTAAATAACTAAAATTATACCTACTTTTAAAAAATATAGTTTTTTTGAAGAAAAGAAACATAAGAGAAATTTCATGTATCAGCAGGCAAATTACTGATAATATAATATCAGCTAGCTGTTATTACCTGTGGGCCAGAGGCCCTACTCCGATTAACGTTGTCCGTATTTTCGAGTCTAGCCATCACGCTCGTTCGCGTTGTCATTCTGTCGTGAGTGAAAGGGACGGCTACATTCGAAAATACGGACATCGTCAACAGGAGTAAGGCCTCAGATCATTTTATCTTTGATCATTTGGTCGGCTGTTCTTGTTACATGTCATCTTTATTGTCTAGAAAAGTCTTTCTTTTTACTAACTCATTTTTATGTAGCGTATATTTCATTTCTTCGTTACACATGCCCAATCTATCTTAGTTAGCTTTGAACCATCTTTTTCGCAACAGGAGCCACTTTGAAAAAGACTGGTTCACTCGTAACGTCATTTAACGAGTCAGATCACTTTTGTCAGATCACTATTCTTCTATTATCTTATGGGTTCCTCTTAATTTAATATAAGATACAAAAAGCCATTGTATTAACACTGAGATAGTGATTCTTGTTTCAACTTATGCGCTGACCGCTGACTAGGCATTATGGTCTTTACATTAATTCAAAACAATTTGTTGTTTAGATATTTAATTTTGCTGCGGATTTTCCTAACAACAACAATAAAGATAAATGGACACACTTAGGGGAGGCCAATGCCCAGCTATCGGACAGTAACGGCATAAAATGTGTAATGTTTTAAAAACAACTAGTACATAGAAAGTAAAGTTTCTCTGGTCCAGTACAAAAAAATAAGATTTATTTTTGTTAGCTTATGTACTAAATGCACACATGCATATCAATAACATAATCAGACGCAGGACGTCTACTGATAAACATAGGCCTACCCCAAAGACTTGCAACGTGCCTGGATACATGCAGCCTGCATCCAGTGCGATCATGCGACCTCTGCAGGGTCGTCTGTCAATCTTGCTGGTGAACGCCCTAAGTTACGCTCTTGACCAAATGGAATCCAATCAAGAACCTTTCTGCACTGCGCCCTGCTCATTGCCACTTGAGCTTGGTGATCTACAGGATAGCCCCGTAGATCATTAAACATAGGTCTGTTACCTTAGTTCTTCTACGTATCTCTTCAATTCAATCCCGTGGAGAAACACCAAACATAGCTCGTTGTGTGTCCTTAAACTTTTCTATTACGCCCATAGAAAGAGACCATGTTTCGGATTGGTTGTAGACGTTCGTTTTTAAGCACTGAAGTATTTGGGTCAAAATAATGCCCTCGCGTAGTTTTTCGGACTCTGTCCAGCCAAGGTGAACCTACCTAATTAAATCACTTGTCCCAGGTAAACGTACTCCTGTCGTCTAAAACAGTAGATAGACACAGTTTTCGTTTCTAATAGATACAGGAGAGAGTACCACTTGAACACGGGAATTCGACTAAAATTCGTCTGGCCCAAGTTAATTTTAAGGCTCACTTGTTAGGAGGCAAGCATAGTGCCAAGACCCTCCAGCTTTTTTGTCCCAACTGCGTGTGTGATGCTATTAATCAAAGGTGTGTGTTGTATTGGTTATGCCAAATCCTTTTTATTCCACATGTGTACACATTCAATTAAGGACAGTGTTTTATCAAGTTATTCGTATATGAATTCTATGGAGAACTTTCCTTATTGACGTCGATAAATTAATAAGCCAACCATTTATTTAGTTAGTAGAACATCAGGGTTTAATCAAATAGGCACATCAACCATATTTGACTAAAATAGATAAATACAAGAAAAACTCATGCTTCTACCTACACAAACTATCGTTTGCTAATACCTTTGGGAGAAAACGATAACACGGTTATTTAAAAACATCTACAGGCCGATAGAGAAGTAAATTAAGATTGCATAAAGAGACCTTCGTAACCTCACGTGGAGTGAAACCTTCGTGGTCAAATGTCCACGAAAACCATGTCACGAAAGTTACGAAAATTTTACATTTTCAAAAATTTACTAGTTGTTTCTTGACAAATATACAAAATTAAATAGCGGACAAAGAAATTGAAAAGGGGTTTTATTCTGCATATTCATTACTTACATCGAAATCATTCTATTATCTTTAAAATTTTACCATGAAGGGTTTCTTCAAAAGGTTGCCAGAAAAAAGTTGATGAATTTGTGTGCCTATATTTTCTGTATCAAAGCGATGAGAAAGGCATTTGTTCTCCAACGATGCTGTAATGGAACTAAAGTTTCCGTAGGGCCATTAAGCTTGTCAGAAAGTTTTGGCTCTTTGAAGCTATGAGGCTTTATATGTCGCGTTCACGAATCTACCACATACGTGTGACCGAGACAAAATATTTTCTAACTCTTTCTGTTTAAGCGATATCAATATTGTTTTAATAAAAAATGAATCTTAACTTATTCACAATTTTTTTGAAATATAGTTTGTGTCCATAGCACAACAAACAATAAAGATATTAGTGGTTGAACTGAGCGCGAGGTCGTGCGGACACGCGGAGAACAGCGGTTTTGCTCCCGTTTTTGGCGGTAACATATTATTTAAAAAATAACTGTAAGCCGTATTTAATGTTTAAAACTATGTTCGTGTAGATGAATAAACAGAGAATCATTTAAAATTGATTCCAAAGCTGTTTATTGAATGGGTTGGGAATTAAGAACGTGTGACCACCAAAAACCGGCCCTCAGAGAATCACTCATTTATCATCGGTAAAAAAGTCCTTTCATAATTTGGTACTGGATGACTTACGTTTATTTGAAAGGGTTTCATTACAAGTGGAGTTGACTGTACCACCGGAAAATTCATCACTGTAGACATCCTTTGCCTATTTGATGTTCATGGGTACGAAAAATCAAAGGGAACTGTCAATAGCGGATGAGACGTTGCGGCTTATAAATGAAGAATAAAAAAGGTAAAACATCTAATATGATGTAGCTCAATCCTATTAGGTATGTTCGTGATCCGTATGTCCTTTGGGAAAAATAAGATACAATTATTTTGCTTTAAATTGACGACTGAAATGAGTCGCTGGCGAGTCGTCCGTGCTCAGCCGAGGCGACAACATCTCCTGAGGATGCCGCGTGGAGTGGCGAAACGCGTCGAGGTTTTTTGCACGTTGGTGTTGGTAACTAACAACTGCATTAGCTGTAGTGCATGCGTATTGAGGGAGGGAGGGCGGTGCATTCTGCATTTGCCTGAACTGGTACTCAAAGCGGTTGCGGTTGGTGTGGTTTTGTTGCCTGCGCTAGCGTCTCTTAGCGGAAATTTAAAGCAAAATAATTGTATCTTATTTTTCCCATCTGATAATGGATTTCCGCAAAGTAACGCCTGATTCTATTAACCGTATGTCCTTTCAAAGAGGACAGATCATAACAGAGGAAATGCAACGTTACCCTCACAAACCTTAGATTTAATTTACAAAAATCGCTAAACAAATGACAGAATCGTGGATTAGAACATAAAATCGCCAACGCCTGTTGAAAATCCCGGCTATAAGGATTAGAGGTGCTTAATGTTAATACCCCTGAGTTACCTGTGACGGCAATTGGGTCAGATTTTTAACAGATTTTCACGTGGGCTGGGAGAGCCTTTGCAAAAGGGATTAATACTCGGGACACTGTGTAACAACGCCTTAAAGCTGCTTCCCGGAGTAAAAGGCCCATCAAGTGTCAGACACTGCATACTTATTGGTCTCATGTGAGTTTAAATGGAGATACTCGTACATAAATGATATGATAAATCTGCCTTGTGACAAACAGACTTGAATACCTTTCTGACTTGTAAATGATATTGTATAAAGTAAGTAAAGTCAGCCTATATATATCCCACTGCTAGGCAAAGGCCTCACCTCAACTATGAGGAGGTACGAGCCATACTACACCACGCGGGCTCAGTGCGGATTGGTGGAGGGGTGTCTGTAAGGCAAGTGACAAACCTTACTGTCAGATGTTATTAAGCAGGCGGCTAGGGCTTCTGACTAGGCTTAACCACTAATAGTTACCAACAGATATTAGCCGAGATCAACTTTTTAGCGTGCCTTCCGAAGCACGGAGATGCTTGTCATGGACGTCACTTAAATGGTCGAAATGGTCACCCATCCAATCACGACCGCGCCTATGGTTGCTTAACTATGGTAACACCAAAGCGGTGCCCCCACTACGCCACAAGCACCTCCGTACTGTTGTATAACCACTATATATTTCTAAATAGTATTAGGTAGTACCTATATCTACTATGCTTTTATCGTATTAGACATAAACTAGTAAATTGGTAAAACTACGAAAAAGTCGGAGACACATTTTCGACCTCTTATACATTGGCGATTGGTTGGTACCTAGCAATCCCAGCCCAGCGAAATTTTATAATAAAATCGCAAAGCGTGATCTACTCAGGGATCGGACGGTTAGGGTTAACAGTTTCAATATATCTGTTATTAACCTGTTAATATATCGGTTAACCGAAACTATCTGTTAAGAAATTATTTCGGTTAACAGAATCCACAGATATTGAAGTTTGCAAAACCTTTTTTAACACTTTTATATCGTAACAGAAATAATTCTGTTAACCGAATCGTTTCGGTTATAC
Source organism: Pyrausta nigrata (assembly GCA_949316185.1). Taxonomy (NCBI): domain Eukaryota; kingdom Metazoa; phylum Arthropoda; class Insecta; order Lepidoptera; family Crambidae; genus Pyrausta; species Pyrausta nigrata. The sequence continues at coordinate 7,306,452 of OX438943.1, forward strand.
TAATCCTAAAAAAAAGGGTATTCGTGCTTAAAGTTTAAAATAAAACGTCGCCAGCGCGTGGCGCGACGTCCCGATCTTTCATCTCACACACGCAAAGCGCCGTGCAACGTCTCTTTCAGTGAATTAGCTGACTAGTTTATAAGAAAGAAATAGATATATGTCACCGTCTGTAGCCACCACAAATTTTGCATTATTTGTTTATCCTGCAGATAAATTTTGTATTGCTGCGGTAATTGTCTTTCGGATCGGAAGTCGGTTGGTGGAACAGTGCTGTTTAGGTAATAGATTATAGAATTGATTTTACGACTTTGTAAAGATGCCTCGCAGGACATCGCTGTTCATAGATATTTTGATTTTGACGAAGGTGCAAAATTCAGCGCATGCAAGGAATCTATACTATAATAAAACTGTAAAACCGATGCGTACAGACGCATCGGTTTTACAGTTTTATTGAGTATTTTTACAAAAAACTAATTGAGGGTGATGTTAAAATAGTAACAGAATAGGAATCTACAACTTTTAATTTTTTTGTCTGTTTGTCCGTTTGTCTGTTTGTACACGCTAATCTCCGGAACTACAGAACGGATTTGAACGAAACTTTTTTTATTATGTAGCTATTAAGTCTGGGCAAATACTAGGCTATAACTTATTTTGAAGATCGAGTACCTTACGTGGAACTTTAGCAGTACACTTAAACTAAGAGAGATATGAAAGCAGCGCCTTAAGAAAAGTTATTTGGCGTGATGAGCATTTTCTATTGACGTACACAAATTGAAGCTCCGGAGCAACTGATATGGAACCCTAGCAGCTCAGCTCAACTATAAGAGTTATAAATAGAGCGCCCTAAGGAACATTGTTCAGCGTGATGAGCATTTTCTATTGACGTACTCAAATTACAGTTCTTGAGCAACTGATATAGAACCCTGCTGCTGGTGCTGAGCTTAACGCTAAGTAGTTCGTAGATCGTTCGTTCGGTTTCACCACAGACAGTTTGTCTAATTCTAAATAGTCTTACCTACTCACTTTACGATAGTAGTAACTTACAAACCGACCCTTGAGTAGGCTAGGGACACCACAGGAACACAAAAAATAGATGATAAACCACATCCATCTATTGTGGTAGGGAAGTTTGAGTCTGACTTTTTCTGAACACTAAAACCTAAACTTACATATACATATTTTATTACAAACGAATAAAGCTGCCTTCAATAAAGTAAACGAAAAAGCAAAAACATTTCCTTTCCACTTTTACTACAAAAGATATCCGACAAAATTTAGTTTTGGAGTCGGTGTCATTGCCATGCGAAATTTTCTTACCAGAGGAGGAGGATGGCGGGGTGATAGTAACCTATCAAAAAGAAAGTGCCCATTAACCTTGATTTTTAATTCCTCTCATCTCCTTACGACATGGTAAACTAAGAGATCATGATAGCTGGATGGCGGAGTATAAAATATTTTGTATCATGTAGTCCACGCGTACGAAGTCGCAGGCAACAGCTAGTGTGGAAATAAATTAAAAGTGAGTACTCACCTATAGCGATGGGCAAGGGAAAGAAAAAAATGGGATGGAAAAGAAAAATACGGGAAAATATGGAAAAAAACGGAGATTGAGAAATATTCCAATTCGGCGGGAAAAAACTCAAACCCCTTTATTCTTGAGAACTAACCCACGTAGATGCTTTTACACCTTATAAATCATGATTGTTTTATAGTACGTAAATTTTAACATAAGTAAAAAAAAACAGGACTGCTTTGACCTTTAAAAAAATTCTAAAAAAAGGTTCTTTATCAATGCCATTAGAATTGATAATTCGTGTAGTTTTGATCACAATACGCAATCTTTAAGCTAATTTATGAACATACTAAAAGACCCCGAGCGAAGGGGGTAAGCTAGCGAAGGTTCCTTTTTTTGATTTTACCTCAAAAACCAAATTTTATCTTCAAAGTTACTTCTAAGTTATTAAAAAGTCAGCATATATAGATTCCACTGCTGGAAAAAGGCCTTACCTCAACTGTGAGGAGGTACGAGCCATACTCCCCCGCGCGGGCTCAGTGCGGATTGGTGGAGGGGTGTGTGTAAGGCAAGTGACAAACCTTACTGTCAGATGTTATCAAGCCGCCCTAGGGCCTCTGACTAGACTTAACGACTAATACCAACAGATATTAGCCAGGACCAACTGGTTAACGTGCCTTCCGAAGCACGGAGATGCTTGTCATGGACGTCACTTAAATGGTCGGAATGGTCACCCATCCAATCACCCATCCGTGGGTTGCCTAACTTTTGGTATCACTGATTCGTTAGGGGCATCGCAGATCTCCACGAAGCTCAAGTATTTTTTCCGCCTGAGCGAGCTCTGCGCTGCGCGCAACACGATAACAAGGCACTAATAAATTACTATGCGTTAGGAAGACCGAGCGGCAGGACGCGCGGCCTACGCACGCGTACTGTTTTCCGAATGCTATCGCTGTCCCTTTCTATTGACAACTAAAATATGGTTTTATTTCTGTTAACAGTTTCAACTAGTAACCCATAAGTTTGGGTTATACCAAAACGATTTCGGTTAACCTTAATAGATATAAGATAATACCGTGTAAAGCAATACCGATACGATTGGGTTTACCAGGATTTCGGTTAACCGTTTCAATTTAGTAACAGAATAGAGGTTAACCTATTGAAACGGTTATCTTTATGAATAGGTTTTCCATTCCCTGGATCTACTTCTTAATGATAAATGCAAAGGTACATCTGTAGTAGATCAGATTTGCAACTTCGAAAACCTTATGCACGCTGCACTGTACGTGATTGATAAGGTGGTCTTTTCGCATTTGCCATTAAAACTTCTACAACAACTACACCAAGCTTTGTGATTTTAGCCTATTCTTGTGTTGATTTTTACCGGCCTAAATATACTCTTAACACTGATTTATGCCTTGGTTCGTTATTCTGAGCTATAAAATTCTTTTTATAGCACATTGTAGTACAGTAGACATTTACAAATTCTAGTTGTACAATTTAGGCGGTCTTATTGCTGAAAGTAATTTATTCGGAAATTACTTTTTTGATTGATTTGATTGATTGATTGATTGATCGTAATAAATTGTTGTGGGTGAAATTGAATCAAATTCTATTTATTTATCCATCACAGTGGCACTTAAAATTATTGATATCATAACTTAGATACTACACATAGTATTAAAGCATGCATACATGCATAAATATGCCAGAGTGAGAGAGCGGAATCTGTACTGGAGGATACCCTGTGTTACAGTCTTCCGGCCCTCCAGTTCTATTCCCATTGTAATTAACAAAATAGTGTGTGTGTGTGTGTGTCTGTCTGTGTGTGTGTGTGTGTGTGTGTATCTGCGTGTGTGTATGTGAGTGTATCTGAGTGTGTGTGTGTGTGATCAGGTGTATGTTAGTGTGTGCATGCGAGTGTGTGTGTGTAAGTGTGAGAGGTGTATGTGTATGTGTGCGATATGGTCCACCTATTCTAGTAAATAGTTAGGAAACACTAATATATTTTATTTAATTAGACAAAATACTCTGAAATTAAGAAGTTAGGACGCATATAACCAAAAATATAGTCAATTATTAATAATTCAATGAATAGGGGTGTTTGTGGCGCAATTTGGGTGCTTGTGGCGCAGTGGCGGCAGCGCTTTGGTAGTGATACCAAAAGTTAAGCAACCCACGGCGCGGTCGTGATTGGATGGGTGACCATTCCGACCATTTAAGTGACGTCCATGACAAGCATCTCCGTGCTTCGGAAGGCACGTTAAGCAGTTGGTCCCGGCTTATATCTTTTGTTATTAGTCGTTAAGCCTAGTCAGAGGCCCTAGGGCGGCTTAATAACATATGACAGTGAGGTTTGTCACTTGCCTTACAGACACCCCTCCACTAATCCGCACTGAGCCCGCGTGGTGGGGTATGGCTCGTACCTCCCCATAGTTGAGGTAGGTGCCTTTTCCCAGCAGTGGGATCTATATAGACTGACTTTACAATGAACTCACCTGTAAGTGAAGTACAGTAATACATCACTTTTATCTCATGGTGCTCGCGTGTCAAAGCCTTCAAACACTAACAACATGTTTAAGTCGTTTTCGTATTATAGTCATAAACACAGCATGTATTGCCGTAAAGCCAAGGCTGGCTTTGTTGTTGGCATGCATTCTCTGTTCGTACTGTTAATTAATAAGTCCATTGGCGCTGGCTACAACGTATTTGCCTTGTACGCTGAAACAAAAGCCTACTAAAGTCGCCAACAGAAAATGGAATTCAATAAAATTAGGTTTCGTTGCACCACCATACTAAAGTAAACTTAACCATTGCCTATATAATTTGACCGATTTTTGGGGTATGTTAGTCAAAGTATTTATCACTGGAATGACTGTGGTATATCTGTATGTATATATCTTTATGTGGTATATCTACACTAATAATAATAAGAGGAAAGATTTGATTATTTGATTGTTTGTATTGAATAGGCACCGGAACTACTGGACCGATTGAAATGAAATTTGGTATAGAGATAGTTTGAAACCCTAGGACATCCATCCCGACAACCCGAGGACATCGCGATATAAAATCATCAGGGGGTTGAAAAAGGGAATGAAAGTTTGTATGGAAAACCTGACTTTTGGCGCGGACGAAGTTGCGGGGAACTGCTAGTAGTTTATAATGTGGTGAACAAGTCATTTAGTAATCAAATTACTGTATTCGACGTTTAGTTGTCGACGAATGACTATTTGCATCGTCCTCTGTTAGGCTACGATGACCAACATCGATAAATTGTCGTTAGACATGAGAAAATTTGACATCGTGTCTTATTTTATCATTTTTCCTAACATGGCAACCACTCACGATAGAAATCCTTCCCACGAGAAGCCTTTATCCACACGACCACAGATTATTTAGACACGATAACGGGATATAGCCATATTACAAAATTAAATCATTATTAGGGGTGGCAACATTTCGTTGATGTTCAATCATTCGTTCAATTTTACTACCGATTTAAAACTAAATTACTTACATCTGTTTTTGACATGACATTGACAGTTTTGACAGCCATTGATAGACGAGTCCCTACTCCAGTTGACGATGTCCGTTAGCCATCTCGATCGGTTGCGTTGTCATTCTGGCGTGAGTAACGGGGACGGCTACCGTCGACAATACTGACATCGTCAATCGGAGTAGGGCCTCTGTTTTATAATCAAAGTCAAAGGTGTACCTATAAATATTTTTCAACAAATTGTATTATCAAACTAACAACAAATGGAAGAGAAACTAATATCATTATTTACTTTTAGAAAACTGTGATGTGATATAGGTACAGATTACTTATCATACATGAAAGCGCACCTGGGTTTTGCTACCTTCTTTATCCTTACTCCTCAGGTAGCTGCTAAAGTGGAGCAACCAGTAGGAGTACCTTAGGCCTATATTGGTTGGACAAACTGGGTCCATATCGCTCAGTAGAGCAGTGAAAAACGGTAAGTATTGAAGCATTAAAGCAGACATGCAACATTTTGTCGTAGAGTGTTTTCTTTGGTATTTGAATTGAAATTTGGTAGTTACTAAACCAACTATACCTACTAAACTACATACTTAGACGTATAAGTATGCACAGAAAGGAAATACATATTAGTTTATTAAATAATAATATGTAAACAACATTTTATTTCAGGATTTAATTTTGGGAGGTACGCTGGAACACAACAAAATTGGATTCAATTGTAAGGAAAAGTTTATTTTACAGAATACTTGTAGTAGTACCAACACGAATCCCGTTGAAAGTAATTGTGAATAATTTTTGATCCCTTCTAGCTTGTGATATTTTAGTACATGCAGGTTCTATTGACATGTTCATTCGATTGCTCATAATTTTTATGATTTTATTGTTTTCAAAATTTTCCACCTCTAATGGATACCTTGAGTCACCCTGTAACAAAATCGAAAGATATAATGAAAAACATAGTTTTAAAGAGTATGTATTATTTTTCAGAAAATGTCATCGCAGTCAACGTTGACTTGTAAGAAGCAGTGGAGACTATGGTGATAAGACTTATTATATTAAAATTTTAAGAAAAGGTTTATCGTTTGTTAATACCTTATTATTATTCTGTAAAATTACATATTATTGTTTATTTGAGTAATGATTTTTCTACTCCAATTCATTTTACTTTTATCCACCTTTATGTATAATAAAGTATATACGTATATAGTAGGTAGGTAAAAGTAGGCTCCCCATAAGTTATTCAAAAGCCAGTTAGGCGCAGATATTGACTGGAATACTTTTTGGTGCACAAAGCTACATTAGGAAGTTTACATATCTAAGATATTTTAGTGTGCAACTTTTCACAATTTATTTCACCGATTTACATACACTTAATATATGCTTCCTACCACTGGTCCTAGACTGAAGACACTGCTTACAGTAGTTTGGGCTTAGCACAGAGAGCGGTGTTGTCCAATTTGCTGTTGGTTTCCATGGGTCAAAAAGAGGCAACATAGGTAGACCCTAAGAAACAAAAATCAAGATTACCTAACCTAACCTATGCTACCTAATACGGGTGGGGAACGGTTGGCACCGATTAAGAACACCTTCTTCTAGTTCAATATGAGCGTATATTAGAAAAAGCCACAAAACCGTTACAAAATTGACCGGGAGCGACGTGGGTTTAGTCTCGCGGAGCGGTGGGCCGACTGACTGCGCATTCAAAAAAAAAAAAAAATGGCCGCAGCGCGTACGTTCCCCGCCCCGCTCCCCGCAAAAGGGATGTGCACCGCGCGTCGCCTACACGCCCCACCCCAGTGCTGCTTCACCAGCACTCATCTTCCATAGGTACTGGGGCGACGCGTGCAACCGACCGCCGAAGCACTTTACCAGATTTAATCTTAATATCTAACATTCTTATTCGACCGTCCTTGCCTGGGAAAACCGACTGAACGATGCCCTTCAGCCACATGTTTCTGGGTGAGTCCGGATCTACGATCAAACAAAATTCCCCGGTTCGTAAAGGCTTATTCTCCTGGTTCCACTTCTTGCGTGGAAGTAACGTGGGAAGAACTTCCTTTACCCACCTTCGCCAGAAGATGTCCGCCAACCTCTGAGACTCACGCCACTGATTGCGCAAGAACGGACTGGAGTTGTCAAAAACCCCTAAAGTAGGCAGATTCGAAGTAGTGCCCAAAAGAAAATGATTAGGCGTCAATGATTCCGCACTAACTGGGTCCACGGACACATGCGTAAGCGGTCTACTATTGACTACACATTCGACCTCTGACATCAAGGTGGCGAGCACCTCATCACGCGGGGCTTGCTCCCTGAGGGTGACCTTTAGGGCAGCTTTTACGCTGCGAATGAGCCTTTCCCATGCCCCACCCCAATGAGGACTCGCGGGCGGTATGAAAGTCCAACTGGTCCCGTAATTTAGAGCTGCATCTTTTAAAACATTTTGATCGAGCTGCTTAACTGATTCTCGGAGTTCAGCATCTGCACCTCTCAGGTTGGTGCCATTGTCCGAGTACAAATGCAGGGGCCAACCGCGCCTCGCTGCCATTCGGCGTAGTGCCATAATTAAGGAACTTGACGTGAGCGTGCTGACTAATTCTATATGGACTGCTCTTACCGTCAGGCAAGTGAAGAGCACCCCATAACGCTTTTCCCTTCGCCTTCCTAATGTCACATCCATGGGGCCGAAAAGATCTACCCCACAATATGTAAAAGGTCTTTGTCCGTGAGCTACGCGTGCTTTAGGCAAATCACCCATCCTAGGTACCAGCGGAGACGCTTTTCTGATGCGGCAGAACATACATTTAGACGCGACATTCTTAACAGTTGGACGCAGCCTTGTGATCCAGTACTTCTGTTTAAGTTCATTAACAACTGTTTCCTGACTAGCGTGATGAAACCTTTTATGGTAATGCATAACGATTAATTTTGATACATGGTGATGTCCATCTAGAATAATTGGTTTCTTAACATCTTCTGCAACGCCTATAGCAGCGTCAACGCGGCCGCCGACGCGCATCACACCGTGCTCGTCTACAAATGGTGACAAGGTAAGTAATTTACTTTTCCTATCAACGCACCGGTCAGCTGATATAGCAGTTAATTCGTCACTAAATGATTGCTGCTGCGCTCGACGTATCAACAAAGTTTCTGCTTGTCTCATTAATTCGTCGTCCGTGATTTGGGTAAGTTTTCTACATTTGTTTATAAAGGTAAGTACGTAAAACACTGATTTAATTAAACGCAACCAACTCTAAAAGCGAGACGCATCCGGGACAGGTAAGTCAATAGGGTTTGTCTGAATATTGTTTACTATTTCTAATTTACTTTCATCTGTTTCAGGCGTACATGCATCTGTGGGCCACGCGCATTCCTTCTCGTAAAGAAAGGTGGGCCCGGTTAACCACTCGTTCTGTAACACGGAACAATCATACGACTCCCTAGTACCGTGATCCGCAATGTTTAGGTGTGTAGGTATGTAGTGCCACTCAGACGCGCGCGATAACTCATCTATTTCACCTAAGCGGTGAGCGACAAACACTTTATAGTTTCGCGAATCATTCCTCAACCAGTGTAAGACTGTAGTCGAGTCGCACCAAAAATGACGACTAACAATACGTAACCGGTGTTCCTTAACAATGGTATCTGCTAGTCTGGCGCCGAGCAAGGCCGCCTGTAGTTCTAGTCTAGGTATAGACACATGTTTCACGGGAGCAACACGACTTTTCGCGGCCACGAATGTACAACGCACCCCCGTATCGCTATTCCAGCGCCAATATGCTACGGCACACATCGCCTTAGTTGACGCGTCTGTAAAAACGTGTAATTGCAAATCGTCATAACAGCTGTTTACATTTTCGGACGGCGCCGGCGCCGTAGGGGTGGCGGCCGCGGCCTGTTGCGCGGAGTTTGTACCTATTGCGCCCGCGCACTGATAATGTCGCGCGAAACTAATTTTACTCACATCATTTAACTGAGTTACCCACGCTAACCATTTATTGTGTAACTTATCAGGCAAAAAGTCATCCCATCCCAGACCGAGCGTCCATGTATCCTGTAAAATTAGTTTACCTGTCAATGTAAACGGCGATAGGTATCCGTAAACGTCATAAATGGACATAATAACACGTAACAACTGACGTTTGGTAGGTCGCTGTGACCCGTTCATTATATTCATCGGTAAGTTTTTAAATGATAAATCGAACCTCAATGTATCATCCTTAGGTTCCCACAACAAACCGAGCGTGCGTTGGCTTAGCTGATTTTGATTGAGTTTAAATGCCACCGCAGCTGAACCTAAAGATTCCTTAGGGATAGTATCCAAGACAGACTCACAATTACTGTTCCAATTACAAATGTTAAACCCTCCCTCATTGTGTATAAATCGAATATCTTTTACAAGGTCAATAGCAATATCTTTATCGGGCAAACTATCAATATAATCATCCATATAATGTTGTTCACAAATAGCCTTCACAGCTGACGGCATAGATGACTGAAATAACTGGGCATTCTTATTTTTAACATACTGGGCAATGAATGGCGAACAGTTCGCACCAAATATCAAAGATGTCATACGATAGGTTTTTAACAAACTTTGGCTATCATACCGCCATAAAAATCTAAGCGCGTCTTGATCTTCCGACCTAATCTGAATACGTAAAAACATATCTTTTATATCACCTGTCACGGCTATGGAGTATTCACGGAACCGTAACATGATGCCAAACAGAGATACAAGGAGATCGGGGCCTGTCAGCAGGCAATCATTTAGTGACACGCCGTTAGATTTCGCCGCAGCATCAAACACTAACCTCAGCTTTATTTTGTTGGGGTTATCGACCCCAAAATGAGGCAAGTACCAAACCTTTGGAGACATGCTCACGCCAAGTACTTCTTTAGCAAAGTCGTTATCAAACAAATGATTAATCCTATCTGTATACCTAAATGCATAATCGGGATTCGCCTTCATTTTTCTCTCAACATTATGAAACCTGTTTAATGCATGCTGATAAGAGTCGGGCATCGAACCCTGCTCATTCTTCCAAGGCAACCCAACAGACCATCGGCCATTGCACAATACAGCGGTCCGCTCTAAAACTTCAAGGGCGCGTACATCTTCTGCGTTCTGTCTAGGCTTCCCACTCACTCCCATCGACTCAAGAGAAAAAAAATTACGTACGTCATCGTGGATTTCCTGAAGCACCGAGCGCTCCGTAGTCTCGCCGCCCGTACTCAACAACAAGGCACTATCACTGCGTTGCGCGCGCGCCGGGAACGAACCCGAGACCCTACCGTGCACGCACCAACCCAAAGGCGTACGAGTGGCAATCGGTTCATTTGGTTTTCCCACGACAATATCTATAGGTAAAAGCAAGTGATTATTATCTTGGCCGATTAACATTTCGGGTTTACATTTTTCAAAAACAAAACAATTTCGTAATTTTTGTATGTGTGAATATCTAGAACAATCAATAGATGATAAATTCTGTATTGGTAAGTTAAGTTGCTCAACACTTCTAGCATTTATATTAAATATCTCAGTATTATCATCGGAGGACACATCAATGTTTACAATCTGTGATTCACAAATAACATTATGATTATTCCATGCCCCGCTCACACGCAGGGTCTGTTTCTCGCCAGTTACACCTATTTTTGCCGCCAAGCTAGCGCTTATAAGAGACACAGTTGAGCCATCGTCCAGTAGTGCTGTTGTTCGGACGGCGCCGTGAGGCCCGCGCACAGTTATGGGAATAACTTTTAACAAAACATTATAGGTACTTACGTTTACGTTTGTTACCGTCTCTGATTGCGTGTCACTCCTCGACGATGACTCAAGCTGGCACTGCTCGTTGACGTTAACACACTCGCTGGTGGCGCTACTGTTTTGGGCAGGCTTGGAAACATCGTAATGTAACAGAGCGTGGTGAGGCTGACCGCAAGCGTTCTTATCACACACAGGTGCGGTACACGTATTACGATCGTGCCGCGTAATTAGACACTTAAAACATAAACCCTGACGCTTAACAAATGACCATCTATCTCTACGCAGCGATTTTTTAAACTTCTTACAGTTCGGTAACGAATGATTTGAAACGCGACAATACCTACAACGATCACTTTCACTTTGCGCACTTTGCACTAATGTCGTTTGCGGTTGCACTAAGTTAACACTATTTTCTTGTTTACGTTTGAACACTTCGTTATGCCGTATGTTGAGTAGATTGATGTTAGAGGATGAAATTTTAACTGCTTCTTCGTTCAAGAATCCAGATAGCTTCGTGAGTTTAGGTACTAAACTGTCTCTTGAGGTATGACAGTAATCCGCCCATTTGGACAGCAAAACTGTAGGCATCTTCAAGAGAATTGTTTTTGTGATGTTTGTGTCGTGCAGGTATTCGGTGCGGCTAAGGGCACAAACAGCTGCTACGAAGTTTTTGATCTTTATAGAAAATTGCACTAGGTATTTGTGATAATCTAGTGGCAGCGCCTGTAATCTGTTTATTTCCCATTCTATGCGGGATAAAATGACATCCGGGTTACCAAATTGCAATTCTAGCGTGGACATCACTTCCTCGGCAGATGTACTAGTTACCAATAGCGCAGTTACAGCTTCTTTAGCGGCTCCTTTTAGGCATTTTCTCAAACGCCATAAATTCTCTGTGGGGCTGAACTTACATACTGCAGTAGACTCCTCGTAAGTCTGTTTGAAATGCAGCCATTCCATTGGGTCCCCACTGTAAATAGGTAATTCCCTCGGGGTACTCAGGCGACTTAGCAAGTTGGTACTAGGGTCGGCTTCGGCCGTCGATGTGGCAAGATCGCGAAGTGCAGTGGCCAATTGGTGCACAGCATCCTGGTTACCCGAACTGACTTCCGGGTATTGGGGTTTGACAATCTCGTGGATAGCCTGTGCTTTATGCAATTCCTGCTGACTGCGGTCAATCCACTTGCCTACATCATTCATGGAGCACCGTGAACTTGAGCGTGAACTGTATTCTTCGATTTCAGCTAAGTCTGCGGCCAGCCGCTTATCTATGAGCTCCTTTTCAATCCGCGCTTTTTCTTCAGCCGCTCGCAGTTCCAGTTGCAATTTACGAGCGCGAACAGAAGAACTCGACGATTTTTTACTTACTGCGCGCGGGTAAGTCTCGATTTTCATTTTTGCGACACTGCAGGTGGGGCTCTTTTCCTCAGCGGTTTGTTCAATAACATCGCTTTTTGGTTTCAGGTTTTCAGGTTCATTCGATTGGTGTTTCTTGTTACGAGCTGTGCCACGTGTGTTCACCATTTTACTTGGCGGAGTATGAAACATCCGACTTGCGCAGTTCCAACCACAATATCTGGCTCGATGGACCACTTAATACGGGTGGGGAACGGTTGGCACCGATTAAGAACACCTTCTTCTAGTTCAATATGAGCGTATATTAGAAAAAGCCACAAAACCGTTACAAAATTGACCGGGAGCGACGTGGGTTTAGTCTCGCGGAGCGGTGGGCCGACTGACTGCGCATTCAAAAAAAAAAAAAAAATGGCCGCAGCGCGTACGTTCCCCGCCCCGCTCCCCGCAAAAGGGATGTGCACCGCGCGTCGCCTACACTACCTATGTAAAATAACAGACATTATAAAAGGTTCGGTTCTGTTTTCACTACAGTATTTTGTGAGTTTATAAAACACAACAATAACAGTTATTCTTTGCTTTTGTGTAGGTGAAAGAGCTCTTTGTGATAGATGATTTACGTAAGTGTTTATTTTGGAGATCTCACCTTCAAATAGGCTAGTAGGCTTATAGACTCTAGCTGGGGCGAAGCTAAGCTTGTCTATGATGTGAAATATCAGTATCCATAGGCTTAAATATTCGCCAAAGCGACTGAAATACACTCTCAGAAATCGACTTGATCGCAAATATCACCGATGCGTTTCTGTCGTATTTCTTACACTGGTCGTTCGTCATATGCGTTTAACACAAAATATATAACGGTACGGACATATTTTTCGCGTTTTACACAGTTTTTCACCGACTTTAATGAAGTTTTTTCCTTTGTCGTTAGCACCAAGTGACCACGATAATATGTCATGCGAAAATGTCAAAAAACGATTAAAATAGACAAATAAAAGAGGCTCATGTTAGAGTATGTAGACTCTTTTATCGTTCTTAATCATATTTCGTATTTTGACAGTTAGACATGACATAAATGGCATCACATGTTAGCAGCGGTAGACAAATGATATAACGCTGTCAAAATACGATAAACGGCCGCTATAATGATATGTTGTTTGGCTTATGCTAGGGCCACTGATGTAAAAGTCATATTAAATTACATCTTTGGTGATAAGGAGTCAACATAAAACAAAATTAAGTGTTTTAAAAATCGTTAATTACCTCCTTATACTTAAAGAAAAAAAAACAACTGAATAAATTAAATTGTATCAAAATAAAAAATAAAATTGATACAAAATAAAAGATCATAAAAAAGTCAAAACAATAAAAAGGAGGATTGCGTCGGCAAGAATTGTACGTATTTTTTCAGAATAACAAAGTCATGCTCTACTTGTCAACGATGTTTTGGGTCTGAGGGCCCCTGTTTTGATGCAACATTGAGCACAATAAAACCGAATCATTGCAATTATTTTATATATGTTTATGCTTTGTTGGGTAAGTTACAGTATACAAAAGTGTAATGTCGAGGTTCCGCGAGTTATTTAATAAAGCTAAACATTGGGCGGGAGCTGCAAACAGCGTGTGTAAATACTGGTGATGTGTGGACGCAGCATTATGCGCCGTCAGACTCATTTTCGTTAATGTAATTAACGCAGCACGAACGAGGACTAAATACGCTTCTACATTTGTTTGTAGCGCATAATTTTTTGTCTGACTGTGTTTAAATACCCATAATACCTCGGCTATTTACTGTCAACTGTCAATCAACCCAAAATGAGATGCATACAATGGTTGAATTTATGAATGTAAGTGTTATATTCCGAACTCATGCTACACTTTTCACATCAAAGAAGCACACTAAGACCCGATTTCACCAAGTTTTAAACAGCCGGTAAACTTTAATTCACGGTTAATTTGATAGAATACCCATACCAAATATGACTAATAATGCTAAATCGGCTGCAAATTAAATATGTGTTGGTGAACTCCAGACAGATAATCAAAAGTGATCCTACCAAACTTGTCACCCTCTAGATAAGCCTATCGTGGCCACTGATATAATTCAAACGATTTTTATCGTTCGCAAGTGTTATTTATTTACATCAATGGATTCAGTTTTCCGAAGCCATAAACAACAGTTTATAAAAAACGGTAATTTAAAAAACTAAACAACCCGACTACGTTTCTGTGTAATTGGAAATTAAAAAACCCTAAAACAAGAAAGAGGTCATACCCGGGTTAAATTGGTACCCATATTAAAAATTGTATAGCAGTCGGGACCCATTCTAGAAATTGAGGCTTAGTGAATTTAGAGCACATAACTACCTCTGTATTGCAATGCACATTATTCCAATCTACTGACGAGACGGCTGACTTTACCTATGTCACTTTCACTATTTTGACAAATTATGTCATTCATTTATTTTTAAACTGTAACGTCTCTTTTACAATACAAATGATTATTATGATAATAAAATAACACATAATTTAACAAATTCAACGACACCTCATTTGTCAAAAATTGTCTAGCCGTTTGGGCTGTAGGGCGTGCCAAACAATTATACATACATACATACTCTCGAAAACATAACCCTCCTTCCGCAGTCGGGTAAAAAGGGACGCACTTGATCTAGGAAAAAAAGTCCAGGGAAGCATGCGGTCGACGATAATTTCGTCGACGCGATATAATTTATCGATCGACGCATATTATCCCAAGTGATAAAAACCTTCAAATTGATTTGACTATAATTATTCCTACTACGATTTGAAGCTATACGGTTTCTAGCGGCCGCTGTTCGCTTGCTACATCCGCTACGAACATTACCTCTGCTACGAACCACGACGGACGGAACCGCATGAAACTATGTCACAGAAAGTTATGCCAAGTGTTAGCATGTGATATGAATGTGGGTAAAATTCATGCTCTTGATTTAAAATTAAGTTGGTAGAAACTTAATCGAAAATCACTACTAGTTTTACATAAAAAAATATTTTAGATTGTTCAATAGTCATTCATATCTTAATAAGAAAAGTTGTCTAATTGTTACACATAGCCATGTCGCCGAACCCGACTTGATATTTTCATTCTTATCAACTTAATTATATGATGATAGTATGATGTTTTAATTCTTATCAACTTCATTATGATGATAGTAAACCACGCTTATAGTTATATAGCCACGACACAAAGCTCTATTCGTTGTTAGAAAATTCAATTGATGTTTTAATTCTTTATCACCAACGTGCGTAACGCGTTACATCACCCTCAAAATAATACAATATTGACCGAGCCAATCCGCTGGTAGCCCAGTTCTAACCGGCGGCCATTACGCTCCCTAATGGAGGGAAAGTGGACGATTACAATTAAAGCCGAAGTGGAGGCTTGCCTTTATGATACCGCGGTAATCCCGCCGGAGCCGCGAACTGCTGAAACAATGGACCCTTGAATAATGTGCTTGATACTCGAACATTGTAAATACATTGGCGATGGATTCGTGGAGACAAATGGCAAAATACAACGCTGTATTTCGCTGTCAATCACGACGAGTCGTAGAATAGTAGGAAACAGCGAGAAGGCTTATGTAAGTAACAAGCTTTTAATATTAAAAGTTGTTGGAAAATGGAGTAACTGACAGTTTTTTTTACATTTGGCTAAAACCATGTATCATTATTTTTCTAATTTAAGCAATTTGTTTGTAATTTTATACGAAATTAAATTAAATTTCGCACACAAAAATTGATCGACCGTGTCATCTTTGGGCGCATATAATGCTTTTTTTAGATGTATCATATGGATGGATTTACCCGATATTGAAATAACAGACATGCAAACCTTTGTCGATGGAGCGGCCCCTGACGGCCTTAATTGAATAATGCACCGCGTTGATTGGTTGAGAAGGATTTGCCCTCACTCGATAAAAACGGATAGTTGGATTCGGCTCTATTAGTTAAGAAACCGGCCAAGTGCGAGTCGGACTCGCGCACTTAGGGTTCCATACAAACAAAAGCTTTTTTCTACGATGTCATCACAAATCCGCGATTTTCGGACTTTTTCCTTTACTCGTACTGACCTTACTTCTTGCCAAATTTCATGGGAAATACCCCATAGGTTTTGATTCCCCTGAAAAATATTAGAAAATAGGGCAAAAATGGCCATATCTTAAATCTTTTAATTGCGTTGACTTAAAAGTTTGATTGTTGTACAGCTTCAAAGGACCATAGATATAAGTATTTGATGTTAATTTCAACTTTATACCTCAACGCGTTCCTGAGAAAAAGATTCTTGACCGACAGACGGACAACAAAGTGATCCTATAAGGGTTCCTTTTTTCCTTTTGAGGTACGGAACCCTAAAAAACGTGTTTGTTTGTCGTCGCCTTTGAAATATGAATGGATTTAGCTCTAATTGTTAAAATGAATAAAGATATTTTTTAAGCTTTCATCTGATACCAAAATCTCATATGTTGGAGCTACCTTTGAATGAATTTGCGCGACAGTATGTGTAGCAATGAACGTATTCCAATACAACCTGAATTTAATAAAAAATGTAAAAAAATAGATTACTAGAGACAGCGTTATTTTTCGCGAAACAAAAAGTAGCGAGGCAGGATACTTCAATATCCATTACCGCACGACAGCCAGTGTTGCAGTGCACTGCAAACACCAGCGATAGCGCATCGTCAGCGATTCCCGCCACCCGAGGCATGAGGATGATTTGATGATTCGAATTATCGTGAACATTCTAGGGATTTTGCGAAAACACGGATAATTAGACAATGGAGGTTATATTGAATTTCGCTCACAAAAATTAATCGATTGTGTAATCCGGTGAGACTCGAACCCACGTCCCTTTGCTTTCCGGGCGAATGCTCTAGTTAGGTTTTATGCAAAAGCGCGAGTCACCTTAGTAAGATTGAACATTCTTAACGCTGATTAGCTTGATTTTTCTTGCTGGCAAACTCTTGTACTGATTGGTTCCTATCTTTTCCCATGCAGTTTTGATGTATTATCGTAGAGTTTAAAAGGTAAGAAATTACAATCTACATAACTTTTCGCACTATTTTTCATGTTCAAACACAACCTCAAACAAATTAAATAAAATAAAAAAACGGCATGTTTAAGCCGGCTCTAAAAAAATTTATGGGTTAAGTTTATATGAAACTCTGTCAGTTTTATTTGGCTAGAAATTAGGAATAACGTACTGCAGAATCATTGATAATTCAACCTTTGAATTGAAAAATTCAAATGGGTGGAAGTTTGTATGGAAAATTCAACATTCGTCTAATGCCGATAATAATAATAATAATAGTGTGTGTCGATGCGTAAACTTTGGAGCCGTAATTAGCCGTATTTTTTATCTGCAATTTTATCAGTTTTAATTGGAATGGTGCTTAATACGCGTGAAATGGCTTTCATAAAAATTATGTAGTACTCGTAATAATCCGTAATGGAATTAGTTATACAGCCAACATTTGAATCTGTTTTTAGGTCTTGATATTTTCTATTCCGACAAATTAATGGATATACTTTAAAGTGAGACAGTTTAAATATATTTAATTTCTTCCTTTTATAACTTGTACCATGTCAACGAATCTGATGAGCTCTCCAACTAGCTGTGTTAAAATAATTAATAATGTCTCGATTGTGGTTTTCGTACCACGATGCGTAAACTTTGGAGCCGTAATTTATTTTTTATCTGCAATTTTATCAGTTTTAATTGGAATGGTGCTTAATACGCGTGAAATGGCTTTCATAAAAATTATGTAGTACTCGTAATAATCCGTAATGGAATTAGTTTTGCCGTCACATAACTTATTCAGAATGATGCTTCAATTCATTAGGCAATGGATAACATTTTGATGTTGCAAATTGAAGGATTAAGTCCTTTAGTTGCAGTACTGTAATTAAAACGTGCTTCACGTTTCGAAAATGGGAGGGATTCGTATACTAAATTTCGCTACTTACATAGAAAATGCTTTGGGCATTTACCGAAATTTATGCGTCTTTGGCATCTACGGTCGGGCGCTGATAATGACGAGAATAGTCGTAGAGTTACTAACAATAATCGCTCACATTGTTGTTCGCACTAATCACTATTACTATCACCCCCAATGTAAAACTGATGTCATGTACTTCTACATGACAAGTTTCAATTCCATGGCTCTAATTATTTTTGGGAGTGTGTTCACAGAGAGTTATAAAAGCCTCATGATCCATTTGAACTCCGGTTGCAGATACTTTGACAATGATAATAATTATTTGAGGCAGCTTAGATCATACCATACGTCGGTAGTGGCGTTGCTATTTGTGATTTGTCTAGTAAAAGGTCTTATGTTTGTTTACGCTCAGTTGTCTTCAAAATCCAATCCTGACCTGCCCACATTTTGGCATTATTTGTTTCAATGTAATATGTTGATGAGTGATTTTCGATACATTTTCGAGTTTTTGGTCTTGTATTGCGTTTTGCATGTAATGTCTGAGCAATTAAAAGTTGTGACTAGGTCGATTGACAGTGAAAATGACGCAGATAATAATGCCAATAATTTCCTCCCTGAAGTGGACAAATGGTCTGTGATCTATAAACACATCAGAGAAAGTGCTCAACTTTTCAATGACATATTTGGTGTGCAGGTTGGTTTTGGAATTATATAAATCAACAAATTCTGCTATTAGTTCCGAATTAATTATCTTTCTAATTTTCAGCTGACCGTGATGTTGGCCACTACAATGTTTTATTATATTATATTTTTGTACACAATTGCATCTAAAGGTGTAACGGTCAGTATCACTTTTAGTATTTTATTTTATAGGTTTGAGTTGTTGAGACACGTTATCCCTGATTATTTACCTTTCCAATGATGGTATAATGTATGACATTTCTAAACTTATTTTTCTAAGCTTTAGTGCACGATCGTTCAGATTTGTACAAAAAGTCGACTCAACACCATTTTTCCTAATCCAACTTTGATAAGATACCATGATGATAGTCGTACTCTAGTCGTTACTAGATAAATAAGGCAGTCTAAATACTATTTATTTATTAATCTATCGTATAACTAAACAACACTAAGGAGAAATTATAATAAAAACACACCTTTAAATACAGGTGTTAATTTAAACTGTCTAATCCTTTAAGGAAGTGAATATTCATCATAATAACTAAGGAGTCATCATCACCGAATTTTAACTCTTTATACATATAAGTTATCGATGTAACAGAATTATTTGTATGAAGCACCAGTTTTTTTTTTTTTTTGATCATGACTCCATAGCTTTTTTTTGTATTGTTAGCCATATTTACCCCCCTTAACGAATTAATCTGTGCAAACAAAATAGCACCCTGTAGATTCTAAATGTTTCTTCCATTCCCAAGGGCGACTTCACAGCGAAAGAGACGACCGTATACCTGTCGACCCTGGCGCTGATGCTGTCCATCCTGTGCATGGTGGCGCGCGCCGCCCAGCGCATGGAGAACAGCGCCGACGTGCTCCGGCGCAGGCTGTGCAAGCTACTCCTATTGTCTCTGACGAGTTAGTACCTCTATAAGGAGGTGTCCCAAAAATAGCGTTCCAGACTAGAGATAGTTTAGCTATAGACCTTTCAGAGTAACTTAAAAAAAGTTTTGTGGTTTGGGAGATAATGCCACTTTTTGTTCAAAAATGGCACGCCAGATTGACACTGGAGATTGTTTAGCCATGGACCTTCAAACAAAATAACATGACTCTAGTAAAATTGTCATAAGTTTGGGAAATAATGCCATTTCCTGGTTTAATAATTCTTTATACAAGTAAAGTACAAACTAGCTCGCTCTTTTTGGGACACCTGTACAAGTAAGACTGCGTAGTTGATCCTCGCATTCTTGTCAAATTCAAATCACGCTACAATCGTCCACCTGCTCCTCTCACAGTCCCCGTTCTCGTCCTACCTCCGCGGCAACATTCAATTAGGTGTTAGGGATGACATCATTAGTTTTGTATTTCAATTTTATACGAAAAATTTGAAATTTTGTGTGGCCATAAACCTGAAATGTGCAACCACTGAGAGTCAGCAGACCAATTCATCGCTTTTGGAGATACCATTCTTTGAATGTGCTAAAACTAATCATTTATCTTATTGTTTTATTTCACGCACCAACTTGTGTGCATCATTACTTTTAAACGCACTGAGAGCCGGCAAACCAACTCGTTTCACTAGAGTAGTTATTTACGGGATTGCTACCATGTACCTTTTTATTTTCAAGTTTCCGATATTTCGGCGCTATTGCAAGCGCCATGATCACGGAATAACTGAAGATCTTGCGGGTGGGATGCTATGGGCAAACATATCGGTCTACCCTCCTTCAAAGTATTTTATTGCGTTCACCTCCGGTACAACTGTTTGCAAACTCACGACGTATCCGACCGCGAAACTACACTTGGTTGGTTTTTCCGGTTTTTGCACATTCGAATCACTGGATTCCAGACACTTGACAATTTAAACCCGTCCTCGCGATTGACATTTTTGTATTTGGTGACTTCAATTGCTTCTCTGACCAATCTTGGTATGTAATGGCGTTCTGTCGAAATGATCTGAGGGTTATGAACCTCAATCCAATAATTTGGACCTGATTCTATGAAATGTTCCGCTATCGCCGATTATTGTATGCCATTGTTCTTGACCGCCTTAATGTGTTCCTTCATTCGTTTCACGTTTGAAGACCAGCTCTTGTAGTAGAAGGTCAGCTTTTGTACTGTCTCAAAGAGTGGCTCTTTGAGACAGTACAAAAGCTGACCATTTTGGTAATCATTTTTCTTCGCAACGATAAAGCCTTTTTAAGCGCTATATCTTATAGTTGCAACCACTGGGAGCAGGCAGACTGACATTTTCCACATCACAGGATCGCCCTTTATCCCATAGAAACAAAACTTAAAGTTTTCATGATCGTTACGAAAACTCTTGCTACCTCATTTACAACTCGTATAACCAATCCATTTTTAACTTTAGATCAGAATCTGTGTTCAAATAATACAGCAGACTTAGGTGATATATTATATTTACAGATGACGAATGCTACCAAGCCACCAAGGACCTCCTGCGCATGATGTCCACGCGGCCGATCCAGGCGCGCGCGTTTGGTTCCATCAGCGTAGGCATGACTTTACTGCCCACCTGCGTTTCGTTCTTCACCTCCTATACTGTCATTGCGCTTCAGTTTAACAATGTGCTTTAAATTTGTATAGGCAGGTCTGGGTCACTCCGCAATTCAGCTTAAATATACATACATGCGCGGATCCACTGGTCAGCGTTTGTTCGTAATGGATGTCACAAGCTGGCATCGCATTGCATGTAAGAACTATAACTCATGCGCACGTTTGGCGTCGCGTCTGTCGACCCTACGCTGTCAGATGAGATGAGGTTACGCGAGAGAAAGAGGGGCAAATATGAAGGTGCTTTATCGGTTGGCTATTGGCGTGCCGCGATCTCAATTTGCAATTTTTAGTGTCGTAGCAAGAGTCGCTACTAACTTTAATGACTTTGAGGAGTAGTCCTTCTGTAGTACTTGAACTATTATTTATTCTGTGGTAAAGGTAAACCGCCTAATATAGTCGGAAGTAGAGAATGAGGACTGTGAGACGTGCGGGCGGCGGGCGGCGTGCGCTTGTAGTTTGATCAGGTGATTTGAATTTTCAAAAGATTGCGACTGCTACCTGCACCTTAGCCTATCCCAGTCCAAGTTCTCATCCTACCTCCGATCTTTTTGATTCTGTTTTATAGATGGCAAACGCAACTTTCAATTGTTTTATGTTTAGAGAAAAAATTAGATATTGTTATAAAGTTGTTTGTTGCTCGACCATAGGAGCATAGGTCGTACAAGATATAGATAAATAGACGACACTAAGAACGTAGCTATTAAATGAATTAATGAAAGTTGCCACAAAATATCGCCTAGGATGTTTCAAGGTGGCTTTTACGCAAGAGGGACTTCACACAAGCAACTTATAAATTGCACTTGTAATTTTAAAGTTTAAATAAATTTGGGTTTTAGATGTGTAGAAAAATAAATCTAATTATTATCTATAACATAAAGCTAGTTGCATAAGTTTAAACAAGAAACCAAAAATTCGCAAACGGGCAGGACTCGAACCTGGTTCCTGGTTCTGGGTTCGAGTCCTGCCCGTTTGCGAATTTTTGGTTTCTTATTTAGACTTATATAAATAAGAAAGAACACAACGGAACACAGAGTATTAAAATATTATAAAACTACTACTTGACCAATGCTTGGTTGGTGAGGTCAGCTGAGGTACACCGACAACATACAAAATGCTAAAAAACTTTGCTGTCAAAAAACCGGGCATTCATTGACATTATAATCTTGATTCATGATAATATTATTATTTCTTTATTATGTATGTGCCATTGTGATGGATAAATAAATTGGTTTTGATTGAAAAAAAAAACTTTTCAGCATGTTATTTCTGAGTCACTAAGATTTGCTTAGTGTATGTCTATGAAATTTTCATTTGAATCCAATATACAATTTGATTAATCATTGTGTTAGAAGAATAAACTTTGGTACAAATAACTTTATTTTCATTTGAACTACTTAAAACCGATAAAATTAAGTTTTTACAGTGGTTTCACAAGAATCTCTAGCAGCATTCATTAAGTAGGTAAGTAAACATTTCAAACAGCCCTCGCCTCTAAAAATACCCAGTAGAGCTGAAAACTGTAAGAATGTGTCAACAATTGGTTCCGCAGAAACGTCCAAATCCCCAACTCCAGTTCAGTCGACAAATACAGGCACATTCTTTATGGTTGCCACCAAAACAAATACTTCGTTCTTACCATAACGTACAAGTGACTACTAAATCAATTTAGCGCTAACCGCAAGTTCCTAGCGCAAAAAATCCTTTTCATTAGTGTTTTAGTGGTTTATCACTTTATATTAGTAAACTGTTTATTCATACAAGCTGTGTCCGAGCAAACATAAATGACTTTTTTTAATTAGGTAAATGTGGTTTAACATACCTTTGAAATAAGATGTACCCTTTCAAACTTGTTAAAAATATTATTCTTATTAAAATAGTTACCGTTGGGTAAACTTTAATTTTAATTTTATTATCTCACGATATTTTGATGTTTCAATGATATTATATATATTTTGATTTTGATGTATCAATGATATTATATATATTTAAAAAAGTTGCCGTTTGTCTAGGTTTAGTTTAGTTTTCATCTCCTTATCTCACGCCATTTTGATGATTATTATATTGATGAGGTACCTATATTGCACCTAAAATTACTGCTAAAATTGTAGAAGTAGTACAATGTATCAACCCTAAATTCCTTTCTCAACGCGTCAGCACTCTACGATCCCTATTATTTTTCCACCCATATTTTCTGAATTGATAACTTCGATCACCCAACGTTGTAGAAAATGACATTGTTAAAATTCCCCGAGGTGTTTTTCCGTCGAACATTTGAATAATTTTGGAGAAAAATGTGTCGTACATCATCGTAAAATATCATAATGTATTTTTTCATAGTGTTTTTGTTGTTCTGCAAATAATGTGGCAAAAAGATACAGTGGTGTATTTATAGTAAAAGAATGTAAGGTTGGCTGCATCTCTGTCAACAAGAATTGTTTGTCAAAGCGGGATATTCGTATCCCGAATCGGCATTAAAATGAGAATCCTCGTGATGGGATTGTAAAAGAAAAACTGTAAGTAGTAGCTAAGGGGTGAGGTGGCGATAAAATAAAAATGAGAGGGTGGGGTCTCGTTAGCGAGCGGTCTTCTCACTGCGCGATTGTCGCGAGCTCAACATTTACAATTATTCGACCGACGAAATGAGCTTTATAGCCCGGACGTTAGGGTTAAAACTGCATCACCAGCGTGCTTCTTTAAAAATGCCGACGGAACAAAGAACGCATAAAATTCTGCAATACAAAGGATTTTCAAAAATGTTACAGACGTAATGTCTAATTAGATTACCCGTTCCATGCTTTTGAAATGGATTCGGAACATCACAAAGCACCTTCCGAACACTCGTTTGTCAGTCATCTATAATTACATTTACCCTTGTAGCGTGTTACCTTTTATTCAATGTGAATGTACCTTTACAAATTGATAAATCAAATTGAATAATATGTACCTTCTTAACATTTCCTTGTAGCAAGGTGCAACAAAAAGGTTACACAGACATTTATTTTTACAATACAGTAAGTTCCTACTCGTATTTAGAAGTTATAATAGGACACTTAATTTTTGTTATAAAGAAAACTTACTTAAAACAATACTTTTACTAACGTTAAAATATTTTCTAAATGCATCAAATACAGTTAACAGAAGATTTATTTCGTTTCACACTTTACTAAATGCGTAGGCGTTTAGCTTACGAGTAAGTATCTCAATGCACACTACGTATCTAATGTTTGAAATCTCCCTTTCATCACATATCAAAGCGAAACCGGCATATCTACAAACAGTCATTAAAGTCCCAACTGTGGACTTGGTTAGGCTTTATGTCCACCACATATAAGCGAGATAGAGCTCTGAAGAGTAAAACTCTCACCAGATAGTACAAATTACAGTGAAGATATGCACGCTTACTCAGTTCTTATGGTCAACCATAGTTTTCTCTCTAAGAACAACTAAAATATTATAATATTAAAACAGAAGCAATGCTTGTTACAAAACTTCTCATCTTAAAAATTTCAGATACAAATTACTTTATTCGACTTGCAATTAAAAAAAGTATAATATCTTACTTTAAAAAAATAACTACTATTGAGTCCTATGTTGTCAGTAAGCCTGACGTGGTGTTTTTATTGTCGACTGTGGAGCGAGCTCACCCAGAATGCTCTGACACTCCCACTCACCGATGGAACACAGCAAGCTGCTTGGCGTCGGGCTCCGGTGGGAGGGTGGTAGCTACGAGGCGGCACCTAGCAGAGCCTACCGCCACTAACCGCACAAACTGAGATGTATGTGGATGATTTTATATCCACCAATAAGTTGAGTTTATATTTAAAACACGTCAACATTAAGTTTTATCTCTCGCTACGCATAGCTCATTCCTGGTGGAAGCGCAGCCTTACCGTGCAGTCCCAGCAATTGAATCGCGCGAAACGACGCTATCTCTATGCTATCTGATGTGAATGCGCGAACAAGCGCGGCGTGGTGAGGTGTCGCACTCACACACTAGCCAAAGGGCGTATCATAACATATCTACGTGGAACTACGAAAGTTCTCATGTAGAAACATTTTTACTAGCCCAGCAATAGTTGCTATTTTTTTTTAAAGTTGTATTTGTGTAAGTTGACTAAAGTGAACCAATATCATTTAAGTCTAAATAAAAAACGTTTACTCTGTCATTTCGCACATGATTGAGTTAAATAAAACAATTAATTGTTTTAAAAACTGTTGCAATTTATATAAAAGTTGTTTTTAAAGTGTCGAGATAATGGTCGCAGCAAAATCAAACACGCATAAAAAATGTTTGATTTTATGACCATAAAAGTAAGTAAAATGAAACTAAATTGAAATTATACTTTAAAGTAAAACACAAAACGGTAAAACACTTTCAATGCTGAGATACTTATTAAAACACAATTTTACGGATTACTTCGCGATTTATTTACATTTTGTTTTAAACCTGACGTTTCGAACACTTTACAGCGATCGTGGTCACAGGGAGACTAAGGTATTATTTGTCATTACATGTAAATAAATCGCGAAGTAATCCGTAAAATTGTGTTTTAATGAGTTCAACAATTCGCGTAAACGTAAGAAACAAATCTGAGATACTTAATTAAATCGAAGGAACTATTTATAATTGAGTAAACATGTTTAAGTTAAAATTCTAATGGAAGTGACTACGAGCTTCGTAGTCTTGTCGTAGCATTACTACGAGTATGCGCCCGTAGCAAGTGTGGCGCAAAAGCATACTCTATAGGCAGTTATTAGACTACGCGGTATTCAGACAGTCTTACTAAGAGAGAGTCTATCTCCCATCTCGCTCTTTCATACTGTGAAAGAGCGAGATGGGGCAGACATTCTTACAGGCTAACTCTTAGTACACTGCGCTGAGTCTTAGTTAGATTGTCTGAATACCGCGTAGTCTAATAACTGCCTTCGACTGTCTCAGTGAGACTGTCTGAAAACCGTGTAGTGTGATAACCCCTATACTCTTGGAACTAAGAATGTTAGTTTACACCACTTTAGGTTTACTTGGCTTGGCTTCTAAAGCTGCATACTTTATCGGCATTCCTGTCAACCCACAATGTAATTCGTCAATGGTACAAAGTTTTGATTAGTTCACTCGGTCGGAACTACGCTGTGAAATACTACTCAACTGTAATTTAGATGTCAATTAAGTTTGCCTTCTTGTCGGAAGTAACTTATACAAATGTTGCCCGACCGTCTTTTGTTTGGTAACTAAACTTTAGTCTCTACAAAGGAGAATGGGTAAATTTAAAGAAAAATAATTAGTATACAAGGCGCTTAGGCGCTACGATTCTTCTTTATATGACAACACTTGATATAATCATACCAGCGTAGATTGGCAACTAAACTTTCAAAAAATATATTTTTTATGTTACATTTCTAAGTCTGATAATAGATTCTTCGATGCAAGAACAGAAGAACGAGAAAAAAGAAAACAGAATACTCGCAAATTAAGTACTTATTAAAGTCAGTGGCTCTTTGTAATATTGGCCTTGGGACCTAAATGTAATTATCTTTGTAAACCAACAGACGGTTAAAAAAAAACTATTGTTCTTCTAAATTATCTTATTTATCATGTAATCAGACTATTAAATATCGTTCATGATTTTTTTTAAACTTCTTCTACCTATTACAGTTAAATATCTAGGCAGCATTGAAATAAAAAAAATTAAAACTCTTAAAACAAGTATACCTAAATGATTGTAACTTTTTAAAATCGTTATTAAAATATTCTACGTTGAAATCAGTAGCCAATTCTCACTGATCGCTCTATATGACGTACTAAAAAATTTGATTTGACAACTAAATCGACAACTCATTTAAAGAAATTATGTTGCTTACATCGATTTTCTTGTCACAAATTACTACAACACATGTTGAACCACTTTTCTTTTACAAAAACTAATAGTTCACGGTGTTAAAAACGTTTAACACATGAAAATATCACATACTTACTTGAAAATTAGATTACGCATCTACTTTAACACTAATCATTATGATAATTAATGACATGCCAATGACGATTTGTGGTTTCTGTTGACTTAAAAGAAATTAGTTTCAGTTGTTTTCCGCAACATGGCGAGGTCCCATATATTTTTGGTCAGGCTATATAATAACTATTTACACACAGCGCAAATATTCATTTGTTTTAGTCATTCGAAAATTAAATACCTTCACCTAAACCGCTAAGATCTAAGCTGGTCAGGTTCCACTGTTAACAGGGTCGCGGAGGCTGACAGCAGGGGCTACACTGTTACCTGATTTGCCATATTCTGGATCATGGTCAAAAGCGGACCCTGAATTTTAGTCCGGAGTGCGCACTACCACACCAAGATGTATGAACGGTAATCATTGTTAATAATAACAAATCCCACTATATATAATATTATAAATGCGAAAGTTTGTGAGTGTGTGAGTGTGTATGTTTGTTACTTCTTCACGCAAAAAATACAGAACAGATATGGATGAAATTTGGCACAGAGATAGATTATAGTCTGGAATAACATATAGGCTACTTTTTATCCCGAAAAAAAACACAGTTCCTGTAGGATACAGAAATAGTAGTTTACGCGGGCGAAGTCGCGGGCAACAGCTAGTATTCCATATGCTTCCTTAAAATGAGCCCTACTAGCGCTTCGAGATACGACACAGACTACTGTTGTAGTCGGCTGAGTTTCAGCACATAACACAAGAGTTGTAGTCATTTCACTCAGTTAGATAGGAGCGTCGGTGGCGTAGTGGCTAGCTGGTTGCCTCTCATGCGGGGTACTGGGTTCAAACCCACACGCCGCCATGTACCATGTAATTACATGACTCATTCTGAGTTATATATATAGCTGTTTCACTAAACGATGTATCTTATAAGTTAAAACATCGTGAGGAAACCTTTACATTCAGGCGACAGAATATGTAACCGTGATCCAAGCTGGTCAAGTCGGCTGTCACACCACTGTAATTATCTGATCTGGCATATCCAAGATCATGGTCCAAAGCGGACTCTGAACCCTCGCGCGCGGGTGTACAACCGGGTTAACCCTAGGATGAATATTATTGTTATACAAGGGTTGTATTAAGGGAATTATAGTAAACTTGTGGCTCCCCGCGACTTCGCCCGCCCGCAAGAGTTCGATTTTCCATATAAACTTTCATCCCCCATTTTACCCCCTTAATGTTTTTATATTGCGACAAAATGTAGCCTATGTCCTTTCCAGGGTCTCGAACTGTCTCCACACCAAATTTCATCTCAATCGCTTCAGTGGCTTAAGCGTCAAGAAGTAACAGACAGACCAGACACACTTTCGCATTTATAATATTAGTATGGATATAGTACAATATTTTGCACCTCCACCCTAATTCTCATATCAACGACGCATCAAACCTATACCTAGCCTTCACTGCCTAGCCTATGAAAGAGGTCTCGGCGGGCAAACGTCTGACGGACCTTTTAAAAGTAACCGCTCTACGTGTTTGAATGAAAAATAAGGACGATAGTTTGATGGCCGCTTCAGTGCTTGACGAAAAAAATATTTTGGAGCCGAGCTGTTTACTAGTGGACTGCCTAAAAGGTTTTTGTTATATTAAACGTAGATTTTAGGATTTTGAGTGCAGTTGATCAATGTTTGCGTAAGAAATCGTTATTTTAATGGGTAAATATTTAATATGAAAATACAGCTATTTATATAAAAAAATATATTGCGTCCAATTCTGAGATAAAACAAATTTTTTGAATCACTGCAAACATGTAACGTGTTGTAAACAGTGTCTCAGACACAACAACTTATATGTAACTCGACGCTGTTAACATGAAAGATGAAATAAATCAACACGCGAAATCATCTTAATTTTACGATAACACCCTTACCTAAACACGGAATTACGGGCACCATAACGGGCAAATACAGAAAGGGCCTATTCAAGTAGCTAAAAATACAATAAAAATTCAGTATCACAAGTTCAAGATAGGTACTCATCACAAATTGATTTTGTCTATCATTCCGTCGTTTGCAAATTTGACAGTGGAAGAAAGTCAAAAACTGCAATGATGTCACTGAACACTTTACCTTTAACTTTATGGATAGATAATAACTCCGCATAATCATTTAAATTAATAAAGACTACTGCTTCTACATTACAAAGTGTAATAATTCAGATCGTGCAGCGCCCAGCACCTACCATTTGTAGTTGCTTCTCTTTTTATAACGCAGCACTCTTCTAACTGCGTAGGGTTGAACGTCGTTGGGTGGGC
This sequence comes from Pyrausta nigrata, assembly GCA_949316185.1. Taxonomy (NCBI): domain Eukaryota; kingdom Metazoa; phylum Arthropoda; class Insecta; order Lepidoptera; family Crambidae; genus Pyrausta; species Pyrausta nigrata. Next base: position 7,336,083 of record OX438943.1, read on the forward strand.
ACAGGGCGTGTGACTATGCCCATCGCTCATCGAGCTAACGCGTGAATTGAAAAGCGAGTGGCACCACCACTGAATTAGACCGACTCGTCGGAGCAGCTACATTTGCTTGTAGTTTCTTACTTAAATTGTGGAGTGAGCCAGGCCTGAGAGTACATATGAAATAAAATACGAGAATAGAGCGCCATCTCGCTCGGGTCCGAATCGGTTGTATGACGAGTTGTGCGACATAACGCGATATTTTATAGGTTTTAATTTGGGCGTTTTATGTCGCGATAACATCTGCGGGCATAATGGTGCCGCCAGCCGCCGCTTTACGAGCATCGGTTTATGGCCAGTGCGTCGCTCGTTACCGGAACTATGTTGATTTTTTAATATTTTCGACGACCCATAAGGTGGCAACTGAAATTATTATTATTCAGCTTGTACTTGACAAAATTCATCAAATCATTTTTAAACTGGAATTTATCGACAAAAAATTCAGCGTCGTCGTAAGATTTTTGACATCTAGCAGTCCCTACGGACGTTTCGGCATCGACACGCTTGTCGTTGGTTAGGACCTCCATAATATAAATCCAAAGTCTGTTTTCTCATAAGACAATAAGTCTTATAAGAAAACAGACTTTGGATTTCATTTCATTTCATTTATTTTTCTACATACACCTACCCTTACAGAAAAAATCCAAATCGATAGATCAAAAGCGGTTGTGTGGAATAGAGCCCTTTATTTTAAAAGGTGAAGAATGTTTCATCAAAATGCTGAAAGCGACATGCGGGCGCTGACTGCCGCAGAAAGAACTAAGTTAACTGGGCGCTGGCACTCAATAGATCGGGTGATCTGCATAACTGGTGCAAACTGGTGGATTAGGTTCCACCAGTTCGCACTTGAACATGTGGAGCGATCGGCCTCGCGGTGAGCAAAAGCGCTGCGCGATCGCGCTGTTTCCAAGATAAAGTTTTTTTAGAACCACGGAGTTAAAAAACAATAAAGAACTTATTTCCATAGGTACATAATCAAATGTATGATATATATTTTAAAAGAATAATAAACTGGCTATACAACAACAATATTGTAAGCTAGATTTTGGCTTTCTATAATAGGAAATAGATGTTTTTCTTTAAAATTGTGTTGATCCTGTGATGTGATGAGCATTGCGCACACTTGGTGTGCGCAGGACACGCAAGGCCATTTTGAGTTACGTACACATGGTGTGCCTAGGACGCTGAAAGGGTTTTAACGGAGCAAGACTAAAATAGAACTGCTCAAAGCTGCAAATTAAACTAGCGATCTAAAACAGTAACGAAACTCTTTAATAAAAAGGCATTTGCTAAGGATCCTAACCCAACTGTTCAAAAAGCTGTATTGAGGTTTACGCCATCACAGGAAGAATGAGCTGGTTTCTAAGGCCTTACTCCGAATGACAATGTCCCGTATTTTTGAGTAGTAAAGCAATAACGCTTATTCACGCTGTTATACTCAAGGGGGTGACAGAAACAGCTACAGTCGAAAATACGAACATCGCCATGAGTATAGCCGCATCTGATAAACGGCCAGAGAAGAGTTACACTGGCGTAAAACATATTTTCCATTGTATTAGGACTCACGTTTCTATCAGACTATTTTACATCTTCAAAGTTTCCTAAACGCAACAATAATATGCACGTAATATTCAGTGGACTGTTAAAGCAAAGGCATTTAAAAAAAACTCCTCCCATCCCCAACTCCCGGTCCGAATTTTTGCTCATAAACGCTCTTACTAGGTACCACAATTTAAAAGTATAATTAACGATAGTCGCCATAGCTGAAAATCAGAGGACCAAGAAACGCTGGACGCTGGTCAGCAGATAACTCGATCTGCATAACTGGCGCTCCACGCTAACCTAATTTGCCTTGACGGGTTAACACGACTGAAAAAGTCCTGTTTGTTGTTTTTCTCGCACCAATTAGTTCGAAAGCTCGGCCTTTCGACGCAAATATTATAAATGACGTAAACAAGTGTTGAGTAAATAAACGCTTTGTTTGCGAATGAAACGTGATTTTACCGTTAGTAAAAATATATAACCGTGCCATGGTAGGTACCACCAGTCTTTCAAGCTCTGTCACCTAAAGTTGAATACTTTAACCACAAATAAGTACCTACACGACGATCATTTCCAAAGATCAACAGTATTATTGATGTCTTTATGCCTGGTCATAATTGGTATACCATTAAATGTTGTCATTTAAGATTGTCCCTATTTCGGTAGGCTCTTATTTAATTGGATAAAAAAGATGTAAATTTTTATCGGACATGACATTGCATAATATTGAGCACATAATACATAAGGTAATTATCAACTGCTGTATACTAGCTGCTAGTGCATACAGATAACATTGTTTCGGTTTGATGCTTGTCTCAAACATAATATGGAGCAAAGGTACTTGCACTGGTTCAGATTGTAGATTCTATAATGTTAGCTATGAATGAATAAAGAAGGGCCATAAAATTAAAATCCCATGATAGATTCTATGATGTTTCTGTGATTCTATAATGTTTGTGTTTGTGATTCTGTAATGTTCTTTAATAGATTCAATAAGTGAATAAAGAACAAGGCCACAAAAGTAAAATCCCATGTTATATCTAACCATTCCAAATGACAGCGTTGAAACGGTGGGTCCCGTTTAAATCCCCATTATCCAAATAAGCGGTTTATATCAAACTGCAAATTTCACAGAGTGGGATTGAGACTCTCGGGTTTTTCCTCGAAATACGGGCTTCAACAGACAGTATTTAGATGTTATTCAAGATTTATAAAGGTTTTTAGACGATATTTCGTCGAAAAATAATTGTACACGTACATAAATACTTAAAAACAGTTTAGATCAAAATAATTGTATTAATAAATTAGACTTGTCAAATACCTACCTATACTTTATGAAAACAGCGTATGCACCAAAAATGTAATTTCAGTAATAAAATAAAATTTACGGTTTTGCTAGTTTCACTACTTTAGAATTTTTACTGAAAGTTAAACTTACAGTGCGAAAAAATGCAGTTGCAAATAATGTAGGTAAAGTTTCCATTTCACTAATAGGCGGTTTGGAATAAAACTGCTAATTTCACTAAGTAAAACCTACAGCCCGTGTTACAAAACTTCCTCCGCGGAGGTAGTTTTAGAGAAAATACCCGAAGTTGCCAACGACATGCGGAAATCCTGGTAAACTCAAATGCAACTGAGGCTGAGGACATCAAAGTTTCGATTCAGTCTTGTAAAGAGATAGGTAGTATGCATTGAAAAATTTACCTATATAACCAAGCAAACATAATGAAAAAACAAAACGTGAAGAATGGGTAGATCAAAATTTTACGTTAGCATATAGCGAGTAAGTACCCTTAAATAAATGCAACAATATTATAAAGTCACTTATAACAGAAAATAAACATAAATTAGAAGCATCGGCATCCTCTATCCGTGACCCAAAAAATGAAAAATATTCGAAACAATCAAGTGTCAAGAGTATTGTTATGAAAATGTACACAGTAATTTGAATAAATATGGTGAACTTAGCATATCGTAGCGAGCGGGGTATTAAAAATTCATAGTTCAACGCAAAGCGGAGGGCACGTTAGCTCACTTTCGGAGTTGCCAAATAGAATTTTAAATAAAATCGCATAAAACAAAGCTCGTGTTTGAGTAGGCTATTTAATTAAGGTCCAGAAATAACTCCATAATGTTGTTGGTACAGCTTTAGTTTTGAAAACATACAGCTTTTGCTTGTACTTAGTTTAACATACATTTTCGTAATATGTAGTAATTAATGTAGGCTTTCCAAGAGACAGACATTTTATAGGGACTCTGGCGGCAACAATCATCAACAGACAAATTGTATTTTGAATTATTAGACAGTCCTCAACCCGAAAGTTGTCTTGGAGAAATCGCTTTTAGCAGTAAGACCGCCTAAATTGTACAAATATGAAAACGTTCGTTTACCGATGTGTGGTGTGTAATGATGATTGATGATAATGTCCTCCCAGACGTATCCATCGACGTCAATACCCTTACAAAGTGTTAGCCTGGGACCTTGGATGGGCGCGAGCGTGACTAGCAAAGCCAGACTTGGTTTTGAAAGAACTGATGCAGGAAGCACAATAAAATATCCCAAATAAGTATGTGTAGTCGAAAGTAAATTTCACAAACACAAAAAACTTTTAATCAATTTTTGTGTGTGAAATTTACTTTAGTAAAAACGTGCAAACAAATGGCTTAAGTTATAAAAATAATTGTATATGTAGTCGTGTATATTTGACGACCGCGTTGGAGTAGTGGTTCGCGCTCCGGACTACAAAACCAGAGGTTGTGGATTCAAATCCCGCAAGGGGCAAATGTTCGCGTGATGAGCACAATCATTTTGTACCTGAGTCATGGATGTTTTTAGACGTAGATATGTTGTGTTAAAGCGACCAGGATAGCAGTACATATGTACTGCTATCCTGGTCGCTTTAACACAAGCTCAGCTTGAGCTAGGTAATTGGTGTGTTTATTGAAACCATTTTTTTTTGTTTAAGATAGTTAATGACTTAATTCAAGGTAATAAATATTTACAGGCAACTTAGAGATATTATGAAACATTATTATGTACAAAATTAAAATTATGAAACGGGTCCTTGTGGTAAGGTTCCCAGAATGCTGGCAGCATTACCCCGCTGAATAGCGATGCTTATACGTTGTGCAAGGTAGCTGCCAGCTCTTGCCACTGATGTCAATCAGCCTCTTGGAAATCTCTTTAAAAAAAGAGATAGCGTTGGGACCCCACGGACCCAGTGTTTCGACTCCAAACGGTACAAAGTGGTAACGGGAGTCAATCTGCCTGTACTTGTTTTTTTTTTAAGTTTTCGGCATTTCCCGCAGCCAAACCAGCCTCCCGGCTTGTACCGGGCAGATGAGAGGCCGCAACCATTATTTTTATTTATTATCTCCTTTAGGAAATAAAGTGGTGTGCGATAAAGATATCTATCTATAGTATAACATGCCTACAACATTCACAAGACTCAAAGCTGGCAACTGCTCAGTGCTCGTATGACGACATTAAGCATATTTTCATAGCGGTTTGCAGAGCCGGCCGGCGCGAAACGCTGAATAGTTGATGTCGGCGGGACGACTGCTCGCGGGACATTTCATAAATGTCCAATGTTCGTATCTGCCAATTTTGCTCGGAATCTTGCAAAGCGTTGAATGTAGTTAGAATTTTTCAACTCGTAAAATGAGGAACTTTTGTAGGTGTTGCACTTTCATGATATAATGTTATTGGACCTATTATATTAGTGTCAGATACGTATCACTAGGTTGTGAACAAATCGAAAACAGTGTTAAACTTCTAACCTGGAGTTCACCAACACAAGTTTAATTCTTATTCAGCCGGTTTAGCATTGTTTGACATATTTTGTTTGAGAATTCTGTCAAATTAACTAACTGTCAATTGAGGTTAACCGGCTTTTTAAAACTTAGTAAACTCGTGTCTTAGAGAGTTCGAGACCATTTCCAAATACATTTACTACCACAACAAAGTTTTATACCGACGCTTTGGCGACAAACATTTTAACCCTAGTTATTAAAGGGTCAGCCCAGTCCCAAAACGAAAGAAAGAAAAACAGTTTATTTAGAACATGAGACAACAAAATCACAATGATGATAAAATAAAGAATTTAGTGATAATTTACAATCGTACCAACTGGTCTCGCTCATCTTTCCTGAGTACGGCAGTAAATTCACTATAAAAGAACCTTACTAATAATGATTTTGACAATGCCATAACACTTGAATAGTACAAGTTTTACAAAACTTATTGTTACATATCTTATTACAGCTCCACTGAAAAGGTAACCTTTTGCATTAATCAATAAATACACTTGCTTATCACATCATCTAGTCTCTTTCAGATACAAATATCATCAAAGACTTTATCACATAGCGTCGTTGAGCAGTCACCAGGAGCTAATAAACACATCTCTCACAGGATCCTGTGCATCGTCACATGCCAAATAATAGTACAAGTTTTACAAAACAATAAAACTTGTATTATTGAGCAAAGACGATGCACAGCATCCTGTGAGAGATGCGTCTACTTTCGGTCTAGCATTGTGACGTCTTTGCGTCATTTCCTGTTGGGTTTTAATTTAGTAGTTGAATTGACTTACTTCCGATTGGCGCCATTTTAGTCACCTGAGGTCGAGTTGGCTCGAAGTTTCCTCATAGAAGACTCGCCAGGAGGCCTTCATGGGATGCTGTGCATCGTCTCTGCTCAATAATACAAGTTTTATTGTTTTGTAAAACTTGTACTATTATTTGGCATGTGACGATGCACAGCATCCTGTGGGAGATGTGTTTATTAGCTCCTGGTGACTGCTCAACGACGCTATGTGATAAAGTCTTTGATGATATTTGTATCTGAAAGAGACTAGATGATGTGATAAGCAAGTGTATTTATTGATTAATGCAAAGGTTGCCTTTTCAGTGGAGCTGTAATAAGATATGTAGCTATTGTTATTGTTATTAGTGTTAAGGTAAATAAAGCAATATTGTATTACTTATATATTGGTTTAATTGTTCGTACCTATATGTACGTCAACTAGGAGTAATCATTCTGCAAAAAGAAATAAATAACAACGTATACAATGCGTACATGTATCTGTCTAAACAATGGAATAAACTTAACCTATTATAATCATAGGGATTACAAAATAAATAAATTATTTTCGTGACTAACTGTAAATTAAACTAGATCGGTTCAAAACTATTAGTAAGAGGGTTGCTTGGGGCTTCAGTCATAGGTCTGTTTCTGATCTGTTTACAGTAAAACTTTGCAAATGTGTTTTCGCTGCGCCAGTTACCTCGTGAGAGAATTTTGTCTAAGGGTATATTATCAATCCAGTTCAATGATGCTACAGCGGAACGGAAGCTACCTGGTGATGCCTTAATACCGGCGTCTTTAAGCACTGTTTTTACCCAGTTTGCTATTAGGGTCCTAGTGGCAGCCTTAGCTTCGCCTGTAATAGAAATAAATAAAGCACCTTCACATTCCGCTGTCCGCCTCTGCTTACCTATTTCTAATAATTTCCTTAGCCAGAAGATGGGACAGATATTATTGTTTGGGTTAACAGTTAGCTTCCAGCCGGATTGTCTGTGGGAAGCTGTGTCAGTTTTAGACCCGAACTTAGGCCACAATATCACATTTTCACCACTGTCTTGAAAATGTTCCGGTGTGATTTTTAATAGGGTTAGGTCGTGGACACGCCGACCGGATGCCAGGAGCAAGATACAAGCTAGTCTGCGGGAAGATTCATAGAGGTTAATCCGATTAGGGTAATTTGAGCTTAACCATGAAGTCAGGTCGGATGGATCCCAAATAGGGGCCTTTACTGCTTCAGGCTGTTGTAAGGAGATTGCTTTCAGCATATGTTTTATAAGAAAATTAGATTAAAGTTTTTCTTCGGGCGAGCCTAGGGTTAGTATTACAGATTTGTGAACTAAGATAGTAGAGAAAGATAAATTTTCCCTTAGATGTAAGTGTGCTAGATATTTTGCTACTGTGCTTCCGGTCGTTGTTTGTAGTTGTAATTGTTGTCTTTGCACCACTTTACCCAACGTGTCCAGGCTGGTTTATACGTTTTTAGAGTTGACTCTCTCCAACTGCGTTTGAGGAGCGTTTTTTCATCTTCCGTCCAGTTGTTTAGGACCTCTGCCCACCCCCAACTTTCCATACTAAAAGTTTCATGCTCTCTACTTGTGGGGGGGGCAGACCCGTTGTTTGATCTATAAGAACTTGATGGAGGTTCCTCACTCTCATCGGCGGGCCTTGTGCTCTGCGGCGGAGGTCTGGGAGCCAATTGGTTCGGCTCCAGAGAGGAACCACCAGAAGGAACGTACCTTGCGCCGTGTTTAGGTGGTGTAACACTCTGGGGATTAGTGACGGAGGAGGGAAGAGCCATGCGAGCTTGTAGACCCATTTCCTGCTGAACGCGTTGCAGAAAGCTGCTGATGAGTCTCTCAAATCTCTCGATACATAGGTTGGCAGTACCTTGGTGTTCTTGGAGGCAAAGAGATCTATCTCCGGCTTCCCGAACCTCTGGAATATTCTCAGGACGGCTGGTTTTAGAAGGTGCCACTCCGGTAATTCTTTGCCCCTTGAGAGACTGTCCGCTATTCGATTGAAACAGCCCGGAAGGTATTCCGCCGTTAGGGTTATTTTCCAACGATGAAGTGATTGGTATAGTTGGTGAGTCAGCTCTAGTAATGGCTGTGATTGTGTATCCCCCTCGTTCCGAATGTAGGCGACTACTGTTCGATTGTCCGATTGAAGTATTACGTGGGTATCTTCCAGCAGGTGTTTGAAGCTCTTTACGGCTGATATTATTGCAAACATTTCCTTGCGGTTGCAATGCCATTTTGCCTGATTTGGGGTCCACTTGCCTGATATTTTGTAGTCGTCTAGGTGGGCTCCCCAGCCGTAGTCTGCTGCATCGGTCGTCAGGAAGTGTTGAGCTGGATGGTCGTGCAGGGAGCTGTTCGCCGGTTGTCGGATTGCAGAAAGCCACCACTTCAGGTCCGAACTTACCTCCTGTGTTATGGGGACTTGCCGATTGTAGGGTGAGTTCCTTAGGTTGCGGCAAAACCTCTGGAGGTGGCGACATCTGAGCCTTCCGCCTGGGATGACGTAGTTGGCGAAGTTCAGGGTACCCAGCAGCTGCTGACACTCTTAATTGTTATGGTACCTGCATTGAGTATTCTGTCCGAAGTCGACGATATTGAGTTGATGCTTCTCTGAGGGAGAGATTTGATGTTCGTCGCTGTGTTCCATCTGATGCCGAGATATTCGAGTTCTTGAGTAGGTATCATCACAGACTTTTCGTAATTGACCGCCCAGCCGAGCTCTTCCAGAAATCGAATGGTGATGGATACTTCCTTTTCCAATTGTATTCTGGGCTGGTTTACTAGTAAAAAATCGTCGAGATAAACCAGTATTCTCATACCTTTCTTCCGGAGCAAATGGGTTATCCAGTTCGTGATTGTAGCAAAGTTTTTCGGTGCGCATGAAAGCCCGAACGGGAGACTGGTCATTTGAAGTACCTTCCCTTGATAGGTCATGCGTAAGAATCGGCGGTGGCACTGCTTGATCGGTACATGGAAGTACGCTGACGAGAGGTCTATTTTGGTCATCCAATCCTGGTTCTGGAGAAATTTTGGTATTTGGAAATGAGAGATCAGCATAAACCTCTTGGGGATTATGAATTGATTCAGCCGTTTGAGATTCATAATTGGTCGATTTGAACCGTCCTTTTTCTTGCGAAGGAACATTATGGAGAAGAAGCTCATGTCTAGAGAGTTCTGATTGGGTATCTCGAGTACTTGCTGCTCTATCAGAGCTTCGATTTGTGCGGTCATGTCGGGGGATTCGTGTGTGCTGAAGCGTTGAATATTGCGCGGTGTTAGTGAGACAAGCACCGGCTTGGAGGTGAATGGCTTTCGGGGCCTGACACGCCTGCCACTGCCTTCGATACGCTCGGAGGCAGCCCCCGTAAAATTTGCTTGGTTGGGTTGAATAGTCACTTAGTGTTTTTATTCTACTGTTACTCTGCCCTTCTTTACGGTTAAAATTTCAAAATTTTTGTGAATTCGTCGTCTTAGGGCCTGAGGAGTTGTTGTCTGGTTTTGTACTTCTCGGCCGTTGCTCTGAGCGAAAGGGCTGATTTTGGTACTCACGACATGGTCCAGGCTTTGGAGTATGCTTAGGGGCGGCTGGCTTCTTGTGATCCTTGTTCATGTGGAACCAAGGGCGTATCCATTTATCGACCCCACCTGTGCGTTGTATATAAGAGCCTAGAGCAATCTTTTCGAATAAGTTTTCAGCGCTTGGTGGGATTTTCCGCAGACCCTCGCGCAGTATTTTATTCGGAATTTCAGCCAGGATACGCTCCCGGCGCAATTCAATACACTCAGCACGCTTTCCGCACACTATCTGCATAATATCTGCATTGGTCTTCTGGAGTTTACTTTTGCTACTAAACAGGTCGGATATCTTATCAAAAATATTAGACGCTGTGAGTTCTGTAGTGGGCAGAGCTGCCCAGTCTACAAACTGCTGAAGCTGTTTTTTAAGATGCTCGTTTTGAGCTAGCAGTGCATTTGAGACAGCTGCAAATGAGCGCTCGACAGGGGCGATGTAATGTTTCCCTTTTGTGAACTGTCGGAGCTCCTCGTTAATACCTAGTTCAATAAATCCAGGCTGGGCGCAATAACCTTTTAAAACTTCTGCGTAGCGAACCTCTTTCCAATTTATGTCATTGAATTTTTGTAGCTCCTCTAACTTTTTAAGACGCGATGGATCGGAGCTAGCGACTTTAGGATCCTCTAACGATGTGTTTAGATCGCCGAGTTCTAATTTAAGATTATTTTCGGCAGTAATAGTAGCAGGCCGTTGTAAAAACGATGAACTATCGGATTGGGTTTGTGCTAAGGGCATGCTTGTATTGGGTGTGATATGCGCGGTAGCAGACGCAACCACAAGCAACGGTACGTTTGAGGTAGTCGCTGTTAAGTTTTTATTGGACGGAGGTACGTTTTGCAGGTTGTTCATATAAAAGTTTGTTAACATACTCATATGATCTAAGAGGGTATTCACGTTTTCAGTATTCCACGTACCTTGTTTCGCCCGTTTTGTCTCGTGCTCCGGGGAGCTGCAGTCGGTCAGCTTCCTTTTTCGCTGCGGCTGGTGTTCGGCGTCCCTCGGTTCACCCTCGTCCGTCGGGGGTGATCGCCGTGTTCGTTGTCGACCACCATCACGTAAAAATCATAATTATCACTATATTCGCACTCACTCATAGTAATTCACGTTTATTTTTATTTTTTTAAAGAGTTTAGGAGAAAAAAACGTTTTTATTAATTGCGGAGAGATATTTTTCTGACTTAATTTAAGCAGAGCTTCTGCTTATGATGTTGCTAGTTCGAAAGTTAACGACGCTATGAGGAAACTTCGAGCCAACTCGACCTCAGGTGACTAAAATGGCGCCAATCGGAAGTAAGTCAATTCAACTACTAAATTAAAACCCAACAGGAAATGACGCAAAGACGTCAATGCTAGACCGGAAGTAGACGCATCTCTCACAGGATGCTGTGCATCGTCACATGCCAAATAATAAATAAGACGGCTAATTTGAAATGTTTGTCTCCACTATGTCATGTCACCTATCTGTCAACAATAGGCAAGATGACAGATTTTAAGTGTTCTAAGAATTCTTAACTATCTTCTATTTTCAAAAAAATATTTTATTTTTGCAATCAATAAAGGTAATATTTTTTTTTTTAATTTAAATGAATTGTTTATAAATTGGGGCCAAAACGCGGCCAGGGTGACATGGCGTCTGCTGTGACGTCACACCTCAGTAAACATATTTTAAACTTTAGTGTTATAGTCGAAATTCGTATTATAATTCAGTGACAGTGACTGACAGTGACAGTATTTACTGAGGTGTCACGTAACTCGAATCTGATTGGTGATATAAAAAACATGGCGGATTTCCGTATTTTGCAATTTTATTTTCTAAAATAAACTAATAAAATCGTCTTAAAAATAAAAATAAAATGATTTTTTTCCATAATCTATACACTACCTATATTTTACTAAATAGACACATTATTTTAAAGATTTTTGCTTACTGTCATCTTCCCTATTCCATACTAGCCGTCTCATATTTATACAAGTGTTATAGCAGTGGCAAATTCATTATTAGTAAGGGGGTAAGCAATTACTTCCTTTCATGCATAGTGACACGTTGACAAGAACATTAAGTAAGTTGCCGAAAGACGTTGCACGTACCAAACTTCGAAGTGGCAAACACCGCGGACCGACCGCCAATTCGACCTTCTTGCTAACTGTGCCAGAGTCCGAACTCCTGTTCAAACTTGACACTTCAATACTAAACTTAATAAGTAAGTAACTTTAATTTAAACTCCGACGTCGAGTGGTCAGTACCGTTACCATGAGTTTACGGCGGTTTTACTCGCTAGCGACGACGTAAAAAAAGAGTATGGAAAATTGCACAGCGCCTCTAGCGGTTACTTGAAGAACTAAACATTTCCATACACATTTTTTACGTCGTCGCTAGCGAGTAAAACCGTCGTAAACTCATGGTAACGGTACAGTTGGTAACTGCGAGTTGTGAAATAAAATAAGTGAACAAAACAGTTTACGTCGAGAAGAAATGCGGTAAGTATATTAATATCGGATTGTGTCTTGTCTCGAAGTGCTAGTAGGGCCCAAAAATAGGGAGTCGTCGGAGAGGCAATATCTGTTATTATTGACATTCTTGACTGAAATTTTCTAACCTAGATTTAATAAGAAATTATACTGACTTTGTTAATACTGCCTGCTGTAATGATGAGAAAACAGTGTAAAACCTTTGAAAAAAAAATGCTGTAAAGCATAGGCTGGCCTCTTTTTAGGGTTGCGTAGTCAACAAGTCAATTGAAGCTCCTTTATCATGTAGCTTTTATGCACCTAAGAGTTTGCTTTTATCTCGTTTCCAAAAATATCGTATCAAGTTACCTCCTATCGCGTAGGCATTAGTACAACCTTAACTATACTTGGGTAAATAAACCAACCAATAGGGAAGGTAATTTTACCCTTCTGAACCGGGAACTAGACAGTGTTGCCTACCGGAAGTCAACTATCGATAACTAATATAGTGTGATAGATACCAGTAGTATATCGGAATATTATTGAACAATATCACGTACATTGCTATGATCCCAAAGTAAGTAGCTAAAATGTGTTATGGAAATCAGAAACAACGGTGGTATCACAACACCCAGACCCGAGACATTATTAGCTTAGTTTGGGGCTAGGTAATTGGTGTGTTTGTTGAAACAATTTATTAATATTTAGGTGTTATTTCGGCTAGTACGAAGTTATTATAGAAAATATGAATTTCTATATCGACCGGGGATCGGGACCTCAAAGATGGCAACACTTTGAAAACCGGTGTCCGAGCCACTCGAAGGACGGAGGTCGTTAATATAACAATGTCGATAGTATTGACATGATAGCCTATCGATAGTATCGGTAGTATTTGTGCAAAATATTACTATACGTACTCCTCATAGATATCGAGAAAAATCATTGATAAAGATTCAAGTGCAATAGTTTTATTTGAATCTTGGATTACGGATTGGTTATTAATTTCGGGCATATGTGAGTTGAAGTGCTTGTGGCGCAGTGGCGGCAGCGCTTTGGTAGTGATACCGAAAGTTAAGCAACCCACGGCGCGGTCGTGATTGGATGGGCGACCATTCCGACCAAGGGACGTCCATGACAAGCATCTTCGTGCTTCGGAAGGCACGTTAAGCAGTTGGTCCCGGCTAATATTTGTTGGTATTAGTCGTTAAGCCTAGTCAGATGCCCTATAGGGCGGCTTGATAACATCTGACAGTAAGGTTTGTAACTTGCCTTACAGACACCCCTCCACCAATCCGCACTGAGCCCGCGTGGTGGAGTAAGGCTCGTACCTCCCCTCATAGTTGAGGTTAGGCCTTTCCCCAGCAGTGGGATATATATATAGGCTGACTTTTTATACGTGAGTTCGAGATAACAATAGTATCGATAGCATCGACGGCACTATCGACATCCTAACTATCGATAGTTACACGACTCTACTGGGAACGTCATTATGGGGCATTCGCCCGATAAAATGGGCAAATTAGACCACCCAGTGCGAAACGTTTCTACGGAGGTACACTAATCTGCCCAACCCAATAACATATGTGGGCAAGGCCTTAATTAAGAAACCTTGGAGCCGGCTTAAGAGAATCGGATTGTTGCTAAAAGCCCGATAAATATAGATACACAAGCACGCACATATACGAGGCGCCGAGGGATCAATTTAATGTAGACGAATAACGAATAGACATTAGCTGTATTCTACTTCTACTATTATTTATTCTGTGGTTCTACGTCAAACTGAATATAAAAAAAAGGATACCTATTCGTACATTTATAAAAAAATCTAGAATCGTTTTTCAACTGCAAGAACTTTTAGAAATTTTAAATTTTTAAGGTACAAAAATCCTCCACCCAATAACTTTCATTTTCAAAATACCTTTAATGAAATCAGTACCTTCATAATAACCACAATACAAGAAATATTAAAACCTAAGTTTTTAATTTTAACTTTATTTATTTATTTATTTTTCATTTCAAAAAGTAAGCAATATCCTTAGATACGGGAGATAAGAAATCAAACTCAGAAAGCCTGCCAAAATTGTACGGACAGTCAAGCTGAACACTGCGACACCTTTGGCAGTGGTTGTATTGTAATATAATAACAGACTTTATAAAAAAAATATAGGATGAGCTGTCGACTGTACTTTCACCTCAGAACATGGTTACACCTACTCTTAATAGTGTTGAAAATCATTTAAAGTAACAACTTATTTACGCCAGTCGTTGACTTGAAATTATTCTATCTTCTAAGAGGAACACTAACATGGCTTATATCACTGTTTTATGATGCACTTCGGGACTTGGGTTACTTGTGCAGCTGAGAAATATGAAATGTACTTTTAGATCTAGGTTAATCCTGGTTTTGCTTCAAAAAGAAAATTGTGACAGGTAAAATACAACTGTTTCTATAGCTTAGCTTCTATCCTACTACGTAGTTCTTCGAACAACCTATGAGAAAAAAACAGTAGGCAAGTGTGAATTGGACTCACGTACTGAAGATTCCGTACAAACTTCAATTGCATTTTTTTGTGATGGAATTAAACAAGTTAACGGTTTTCAGATATTCTCTATTATTTGCGCTCTAAAACATTTCTTCTTAATTCTAGGTATGGAAGTATATTGTGAAGTATTAGTAATTAAGGCTCAAAGGGTCTAAAATTGTAATAACTATACTTAGAGCGAGCGCCATTGAGCTACAAGACAAGGACAAAACAGTGATCCTACAGTCTATAAGAGTTTATTTTTTCCTTTTAAAAATATAGTTACGGAACCCTAAGAAAGAGATAACATCGTATAATAAAAAGCATTGTAGTGCCGAAGCTGTATTAACCTACGTACTATTAGAGATTCTTCTATGATATTTATAGATATGAATCCAATAAACATAATCCGATATATCATATTATATTTGAAACCGCCTATAAACTTACAAACACATCTTTGGACGACATAAACCCTCGTATTTTATGAGGTGTTCTGTAATGTAACTGTCCATTTCATTAGGTTTATGACTTTGTTGTGTCAACCATTTGCGATATAGTATATTATCTACCATATTTACTTCATGTACGGCCATAAATGAACCAAGACACTGACTAAGCTAATAAAAACCTAAAATAATAATTAAGTTCATTACATAACGTTCATACATTTCTAGTCTAATTATAAATACCTAGATTACGTTTATTATATTATAATTTATGGTACATTACGTTTATTACATTACATTTAACTGAAGTGGAGACCTTTGCATTTTTTAGGGTTCCGTAGTCCAACAAGGAACCCTAAAAGCCTTATAAGATCGTTCAGACCGTCCGTCCTAGTCTGTCACAGCAGAATATTTTCTACGTTTATGGACTGATTTGCATGTAACTTGGTTCAAGGATACTTCACATATAGATCTCATTTTTAAAAATACAAAAATTAAAATTACCATATTTGTTTCTTACGTTTACGCGAATTGTTGAACTCACTCCGTAAAATTGTGTTTTAATGAGATTAAAATTACCCCTTTTTAAGGGTTATACATGTAAAGGGGGGGTGAATTATTTTTTGAGTGCTTCTCTTTGTGTGGGGTATCGTTGAAAAGGACTATAAAAATAAGATAGGGTTTCGATACAACACTTTTTTATCAGCTTTACCATTTGCGAGATATAGCCCACCAAAGTGGTTTACACGGTGTCCCCCCCCCCTGTAATTTCTAAAGTCTTGGACCTATAAACTTCAAATCACTCACGTACAGAAACAGGCGCGGAAACTCTTATTTAAAATTGTTTCGGGTATCCTGTGATGAATACTTTTGAAATTATAAATAAAATAAAAATATATACTTTTTTTACCTATACTAAGTATCTAATGTTAATGGTACGGAACCCTTCGCGCGCGAGTCCGACTCGCACTTGGCCGGTTTTTTTATTAATAAACAGACATTTGACCGTAATCTCACCTGATTATTTTTATTCTTACTCATTTCTTAATCCAAATCATGGTGTTTGGCAACAGTACAGCCGGCAAACCAATTCTGATCTTTAGCCGTACGTACGCAATTAAAGTAGGTAGGTAGATACCTATAGTTAATATTTAGTTGCTTAGCAGGTTTTTGAGTACACAGGAAAAAATGCAATCTTTTATATTCTTTTTTGAAGCAATAAAGTCACACAGACATTTTATTTTATTCAAGCGCTGTAAGCCCGTTTGGCATCTATGAACAAAACTGTCACTCGATTTCACTCCCGCAATATTTTCAAGACGAGGTTTCTATAAAATTGGGATTCTTTCGGTCGCTTGGGCAAGTTGTTTCAAAACTCTTTGATTTTCATAGAAAATATACTTAGTATCATTTATTGTCATATTTTTAGGTCACGACGACTAACTTTTAATAGCTATGAAAGTTATGAAAAGTTATTAGTAAAAACGCTTTGTAAAGTTCCTGGTGCGTGAACGGAGTTAATATTGTGCTCAAAAATCAATTTAGTTACAGATCTTTAACAGACTTCAAAAAGGAGGTGGTTTTCAATTCGTTGGAATCTTTTTATTAGAAGTATCGTGCATACTCCAAACTCAACGTTGACAAATAATTTCACTAGATCATAAATGCATTTCTGGCGTGAAATAAATTTTTCCACAAAGCAATTTGCGCTGGCTGACTAATGGGTGGCGATTGCAATGAGCCAGTTGAATGAGCGTTGATTTAATTTCACCGAGCCAGCGTCGCAGGCTTGATATAATGCTCAACTAAATAACGCGGACATCTACTACCCACCCCTCCTCCCCTCCAGCCTTCCCACCCCCCACTCCAGAATTAATCTTCCACATGCCTCAATGTCATCTACCGTTGCAAATGACGCAAAAAATAATGATAAATACGGCGGAAATGCAAAATTCTCAGTTTGAAAAATCCGCTCATTATGCCGATGGGAGTGTCTTGTGGGCTTTGGTTGCGGCTTTACTTTCAAATGAGGATTCATTTTGAATAAAATATTTTTTGTGCCCATTACTCTTGGATAAACTAACTAAGTTACTGACACATAATTTTTATTTGCCGCATGTACCAAAATCTGTACAGTTTTTAGTAAAATGCTGAGTAGATACATTAATAATTAACTAGCTGCCGCTATACCTACGTAGATGCAAACCGTAAACAAAAACTAACTGAAAACTCACTCGTACTGGGATTCTGTTTTTAATTCATCGGCTAATTCCAGACGACAATTCATTTTTGAAGGCAATAAGACCAAACATCATCCCTTAGCAATTATGAAAGCTCATCTAAATAAAATCGAAATGAATGTAAGCTATTTTGTTCAGGGAATTAAGCCACCGCGATATTTCCCGGTCGGCAGTCGCTACGATTTGAATCAACGCCAGACCAATATTCAGTGGAGCGACAAATCAGCACTTCGATATTGCCTCCATTTGGGCACCACCTCAATATATGAAAATAAGATTTTTCATTGCCTTCCGAAATGGCACGCGCGAAGTACCATAATATTTACAAAACTCTCTCGCACCGCGCGCAGTAACTCGGTAAAACCAATTAGATGAACGATTCTAACTTCATAATAGACCGTTTATCAACTTAGAGACGGCATAGAACGACTTATTGATTTTAGGAAATTTATTGTGCCTTAAATATTATATCGTGTAGCCGCTCTGGTAGCATATTAATGAAAATTCAGTTCTTTAATTAATTAACAAAGTCAGAAAATAATTTAAAGTTTCTTTTGATTCATGTTCTGATAACAGTAAGGCGATTAACACACTGCCCCGCACAACGCAGCGTAGCGCGTGTTCTGACGTTGCTTGTATGTATACCCGTTTGTATAGAAAACACGCACAGTCCAACAAACAAAAAACGCGTCCAAGTGCGGGAGCACCCGTGATAGAAAGAAATTTACGCGCTACGCTGCGTGGCGCGGGTCAGTGTGTTGATCACCTATACTGTTTCTTTATCATCTTCAATCGTCAACAGCAATATACTACATTATAATGTATTCTGTGTTATTATGTAGAAAATTATAATAGTCCCCAGTGAAATTATGCTTAAGTTTCAGTCAAGCTATCTTTTATTAAAAAAGCTTGAGTGTTTTTAGGGTTCCGTAGTCCGACAAGGAACCCTTATAAGATCGTTCAGTCCGTCCGTCCTAGTCTGTCACAGCAGAATATCTTCTACGTTTATGGACTGATTTGCATGTAACTTGGTTCGAGAATACTTCACATATAGATCTCATTTTTAAAAATACAAAACAATAAAACTACCCCTTTTTAAGGGTACCTCCCCATACATGTAAAGGGGGGGGGTGAATTATTTTCTTGAGTGCACCCCCTTATGTGTGGTATCGTTGAAAAGGACTATAAAAATAAGGTAGGGTTTCCTTACAACACTTTTTTATCAACTTTACCATTTGCGAGATATAGCCCGCCAAAGTCGCTTACACGGTGTGTGTCCCCCTCCCCCCTGTAATTTCTAAAGTCTTGGACCTATAAACTTCAAATCAGTCACGTAAAGAAACAGGCGCGAAAACTCTTATTTAAAATTATTTCGAGTATCCTGTAATGAATACTTTTGAAATTATAAATAAAATAAAAATATATCCTTTTTTTTGCCTGTACTGTCTAATGTTTTAAGTTAATGGTACGGAACCCTTCGCGCGCGAGTCCGACTTGCACTTGGCCGGGTTTTTTTTTTCTAAGAAAGTACTAATGATTCTTTGTTAAGTTTTTTGGGTTATTTCAACAATTGTAAGAAAAGTTTGAATTCTATTCATTTTGAAGAAGTAAAATGTAATTACAAAACCAGAAGTTAATAATAATTACAAGTACAGTCAGGTTACCCTATTTGATTGCACTAGGAAAATGCTTTGATTACGTAGGGAATAGAGGCGGTCTCAAGGTCAAAATGGGGTACCGAGGCGGATGTCCACATTTTTGACATGATCTTTATTTCTTGATCAAACATATTTATAATATTTTTTAAGAAACATATTTTTGCATTCAGTTTCTTTTGGTATTCAATGAAATATGATTTTTCATGAAATGCAAATATTTAAACAGATTATTAAGATCATTATTTGTAACACCTACACAATGTTTGTTACTGTGTATACCTACACATATTGTTGTGTATTGAGATCAGCCAAGGAGAATTCCGATGTCGTGTATCCGCCTTTGTCTTGTCTTGCCGTGATTACCACATCGAGCAGGTGAAATTAATATAGAGCTTTGAGCTATACCTGCCTACCTCGCAGTGAAATGCCTTCAGGTTAATTATGATTACCTACTGATGTCCAAAAAAAAATTCAATACGAAACCCTATAAACATAACATAAGTTCATGTTTAATTTTTAAAAATTTGTGACATTTTTATGCAGATTCTCCATTTGAAAGTAGCTCAATAACATAAAAAAATGTTAACGTCATATGTACATTGCTGCTTAAAAGCTTTGTTGTGTTCTGAATGAAAAGAATTACAAATTGAATTCCATGTCTCCATATTTTCTCTGCTGTTCATATTTTAATAGAATTTGTTACAGTTTACTACTAATGTTTACACAACGTTTAATTTATAAACAAGCAACTTACGTGCACGAACATGCTTACTTATTAAGGATATTGCTCACAACAGTAGCAAGGTGAAAAAAATTAAAACATCCACGACCAAAAAAAACTGTGATCTGGAAACTTGACTGACAAGAGCCGCGTCTCTAATTTAAAAAGTCGTTTTGGCTAAACAGTATTTTGAGGAAAAAACGCTTTCGTTGTTTAGTGAAAACCTTTTCTCAAAGATAAAGATAAAGAGGGAAACTACAATTCGTTCTAAAGCTGAATAATCGTATTCAAGCGCTCGATAATGACAGTCACAGGTCTCCGAACTCGTATCTTGCAAATGCGTCTATGTAGCGATTCGATTCCATCCGATTGCCTCTCATCACGCGAGGCAGGGCTATCGAAACTGTCATAAGCGGCTTAGAGTGGCTTCCAATCCAGAGTGAAGTGCTATTGATTTGGGCTTGTATGCGACTGCTATATAGCTATGTACTATTTGGTATAGTTGCTTTGTGTCCCGAATTCTAGATCATGTATATAATAAGTCTGTAAGCACGCCCCAAAATGGCCTACGTCATAAGACATCGCAGTAAAAGGCATGGCACACGATTGGAAAAGTTGTGCTGAGCGAGAATTAAAAGATTATCGCACCTGAAACTGGCCGGAAGTTTTTTAAGTAGCGTGTGAAAATAAAGTTATTTAAGTCCTTTTAAAGGACGTCTAGCCAGATATAGCATGGCTGACTTATTTTTTCTTAAAGGCACTATTATTTCGAAACGTGTATAAAATTATCGTCCATGTCGCAAGACGTAGGAAGCACACGACACGACAACTACTACCATCTGACTTCCTTTTAGGTGCAATTTAGGTTTGATATTGCTTACCAACTCTTTAGATATCAAAATCGAAGTACAGTGTGTTGACTGTGTCAAGATGTCTCTACTTATAATGGCCCGGTTAGACCAAACGAACAAACAACCGAACACGCAAAAACGCTGTAGGAAACTGTTCGCGAACATTCATAGAATCATCAAGAACAAAGATAAGTAGAACGACGAAGGAAATTCTTTGTAAACAGATATCGAGATTTAAAATGAGGATAAAATGAGCATTCGCTCTTTTGATCTATCCGCATCGTCTCCCTAGTCTTGATGTTTTTGTAATTGTAATAATACGCTTAGCTAAGAAAATAATAGTTTTCTGATAACCTACTAACTTTATTTGTTATACTTTAACTAACTAAATTATTGCCATAGTTATAAGCTAAGAATTTAAAGTAATCAAATCTGAGCAAACAAAATTTCAGAGCGCTCCAAGATTGTTTTTTTCGCCTCCGGGAAGAATTGAAGTATATTGAACCACGTGTCCAGACTTAAAGTAAGTACGCTGACCTGAAACATTAAAAGAATCATAAGATAAAACTTTTATTTAAAAAATGTTTTTGATTGAATTCAATTTTTAAAAGAGATAAAAAAAACTGGATACCTAATTCGTTCCATGCTAAAAAAACACATTCACTTATGGAGAAATTGAAACAGCAGGGCCTGAGACATGCATCTTAAACAGTACGATAACTATGAAACTCTCGTCACATAGATCCCCATACCTTCGTCTCAGCCCGGTAAGAGAAGCAGTGGGCGACTCCCTTGTTCATTCCTTGCAAGATCCCAAAGACATCTCCTGGCCCAAGCAGCTCGTGTGTCGTTTCAGTCAAGTCTGGTCTCACTGATACCACAGACACAATGCCAGACACCACCCAGTACGTACTGGCGTTACAGTCACCAGCCACTACTATGTAATTTCCTGTAAGGAAAAATCAGCTTTAAATTATTGTGATTAGAGCAAGGATGCTCAAAAGAACTCGATTTATCTATTGGAAGAAGTTCTAGTTGATCTTGTAATTAAACAAACGGTAAACAGTTATTTTTATGTTTTAGTGACCCTATAACACTTGATTAATGAGATTATATGAGATGGCTAATTTGAAATGGATGTAGCTGCACCATGTCATCACCTATCTGTCATTTATTCCAAACGAGCCGTCTCATAGATAAACAAGTGTTATAGAAATGTCAAAATCATTAATGGCAGCAACTACCTGCGATATTAGTGATTGAAAATATTCGTGCATCATGTTGATAATTACTTCAAAATATACGAGATACTCTGCATAGCGCTTTACCGTGCTCCTAATCCAGGACTTGATGAGATGACTATAGCCGGACCGCGTAACTGAGTCCTCGTCTGCAGGGCACAGCGGTGCGGAGGACTCGGGCGGTCGCGGACTATGTAATTTTGTACCTGTGACTAACAACAGTAAGTGGTAATACTTTACCAGGGAAGAACACAGTGTAGTTTAGAACAGCAGAAAGTTGACGAAGAAACTGCTCTCCCGTGTCGGAGAATATGTAGCAGTTTCTCAAATGGTGTCCAAACATGGCCGACATCAGATCGCATCGTCTTACATACGGGGTTTGCTCCAGAAGCACTGGCAGCTGTTAAAGATATACAAGATGTGATAATTATCGTTCCTAAGTTGAAGGTAGTAGGGAGAAGTGCGAATATGTTTAACAAAAATAATGTACTCAATATTATCCATGATATTATCACCTTATCTTCAAGAGGATTACGTTTACTTGTTAGTTTTTAAAAGAAGATACCTACCTACCTGTTGTTAAAGGAATCAAACTTCCATAAAATAAGATTGCTGTTCTTATTGTCAAAAAAGATCTCCTTTCAAAACAATGCTTTTTTATTTGAACGTCATTTTATATAATATTCATTGTTATAAGATGAACATAACACGTTTAGTAAGGGCGATAAAATAAAAATAAACAAAAAATACAGCGACGTTACCAAAACTGCCATGCAATTGCCACGGGTATCTGAGCCATTAATAATTCTCGGAATGTACTGCCAGCGAAATGTAAACATAGTTTATTTAAACTAGGCAACGCTGAAGCCTCAAAAACATAATATTTTTTCTAGTCTAAAGTCAGCCGATATCAAAAGAAATTTGAATCGAGTAACGTCTTGATGCATAGACTGTAAACAAGTCCATCCTATTTTCTTAACAATTTATAATTAACTAGTACCGCCTTAGGGCAGATTTCGTTTTTCTGCTATTCTTCTAGCAAATTCCTCATTTTTCTCACCATAAAAGTCCTCGGACATAAACAAATATTTGAAAAAAAATATTGCTGAATTAGTTTTAACATTTTGCGCTTAGAAACACATTTTTATTTATAATGATTATCTGCTTCTTACCTGACGACCTCGTTCGTTAACCCAAAGTTGCCTGATGTACTGCCAAAACTTCTTCAACTGGTAATCTAAGGAACAAAATATTGATGCCAAATATTGTGCCCAAAAAGTCGAGTGCTAAGCAAGTGCCTAACCGATAAATCGCACTAAACATCGGTTAAAGATTTCAGCCATCGAATTTGCATTAGGGCCTGATAAATCTTACTAACCGAAGATTAGCTACAATATGTTTTACTGTTGATTGTTCCGAAATAAAATAAGAATAACACAAAGAAGTGAAATCATTTCATATTGTTACAACGCTTCGAAATTATCTAAGTATATAAATTAGATATCTACAGTTAAAGTTATAGGTAATCAAAGCATCTCCTTGGGTAAACTCCCTCGGTTGACCCATACAAGGGTTCGAACCCGAGAGCTTATTTCCTCGGAACCTGAATTCCCAAATCGCCATTTCAGTAAATAAATAATAATTCTTTAACTTCAGATTAGTTACATTATTCCCAAATTAATTCAAAAGATTTCGAATCTATAAGGAAACATACAAAAAAATTAAAAACTACATTATATCCGATTGACCTAATCTAAGGCCTGACTGATGGGTATATTTTATTTTATTAGATCAATACGACATATAATAATGTACGAAATATACCTACTCTAAGCAATATTGTAATATGTATTATTTGAGTCAGTCAGTATTATTAGAGCATATTATATTATATTATTTAGGAGCATATTATTTAGGAGCATATTGGGCAATAGTTTTATCTTGATATTGCAAATGTTAACTCACGCGACAGTCCCTGGTTCTTTAGCATGTCAATAAGTTCAGCAGTAGCTATCTCATACGCGGTGAGGGCGTACTTTGAGGAGTATGCCAACTGGATGGAAGTCGCTACCACGGTGCCAGCAAGCATCTTGCCGCAAACCAGGCATGTCGCCATTATCAACATAGGTAGCATCGAGTCAATAACGAACTCGTCACCACCAGTCATGGTCAACTCGGCTACCACCACGTAGAAAGAGGTCACGTAGTCCCAGTAGCGTTGGGGCGTTTCTCTGTGAAGTGAGGTAATAATTTCATGTTCTCCTAGCCGAATTACGACCACGCGAATCTCAATTGAGATTATCCAACAGGGCGGGAGATATTAGGTAGGTATAGTGCACAAGTTGACATGACTTTATTCGAACTTAAGTACCAATCTGTTGTTGTTCTTAATTAATGTTTATATAGGTAATATTTGTTTGCAAATTATTTAAGTGTAACCTGGTGTGCTTTGGTGTTCTGCACTGTAATATACTTACCACGTGTAAAGAAATTTAAAAAAAATGTAAGCAATTCACTGTATATATTCACTCTTTGGTCCTTCACCCACAAATTTCGATGAGACGGCAATCTGACATGACTTCATTCAGAGAGATCTCATGCGTGGTACTTAACGTTATTTTTGAGGCAAGGGTGTTAAGACCTCCAACATTTTGATACCGACACGAAAACAGCTTTTCGTGTTATTATAAGACAGAAAACCCCAGACAATTCCGGCCCAACCTGGGTACACAAAAACAGCTGCTACATTTACATCAGCCAATTGATCTCGCAAATTTGTGACTAGCAACGCACTATACACACAGATATAAAATTAACATAAGAAAAACATATAGGTAAAGGGAAAATAAGGGTAGTTTCAACTTTGAACTTTTTTTACAAGAATGATAATTAATTAAGCTTGATGAATGAGTAATCTAATAATAGTAACACTTACTCATCGATGAGGTGTACCTTCAGAGTCCGTAACAGGCACACCGGTGAGGTTGCAATAAGGGATAGTAGCCAAAGACATGTGAATGTGTGAATGAGCAAGACCACCACTATAGCTGTCATCGCCACCTATAAAATAACAATCGTACTTAAGATACCAAGTGGTTTAAATCTAGGGCCGGCAGACTTGAGCACATAAGTCACAAAAATTATTTTTATTTTTATTTTTCATAAGTCTTAGGTATTCATAGAACGATGCGTAGCCTGACTTAATAACATAAGTCATATAGAAGCGTATATCGCTTAAAGAATGTTTGTACTTTTAAATACTACTCAAATTTTATGAAGTTTTTTTTATTCCTGTTAAGTTGTCATTTTTGACTTATGTTTTTTTAGTCTGCCGACCCTAGAAATATCCTTTATAGTTGGATATTGAAATCATTTGATTCTATGTTATTAAAGATTTTACAATCGTAGGTACGAGATGGTGTTGGTACTCAAAAAGACGGTTAAAAAGAACAAATGACTTTACAGTGGTAAATCATATTTTTTTTATTTAATATCAATTTTAGTTTCTAATTATATTGTCCTGAAACCTAGACATAATGCACTCTGTTGTTTTCAATTTCTTTTAATTTAATTAATAGAGCGTTAACTAAATATGTACACTTAAAAAAAAACTTTAAAATCTACTTATTCAAAAATGTTACCGTGTCCATGAGGCAAGGAAGCGAGAATGCTGGCTGCGTTTCCGCGTTGGATAGCCATACTTAGCCTCTGAGCGAGAAACGAGCCAGCTTTTTTGTTTTCCAGAATTGTATTTAATTTAGGGGCTATTTTTCTATAAAGTAATTTGGCGTTAGGTCCCCACGGTCCAAAAGTTTCAACGCCAAACGGTGCAAACACATAATCACCTGCAAGAGACTCGTATTTGCGCCGCTTGGCGTTTTCTGCCAAATTTTAGTTGCTACCAAATGTTAGTTAGTATGTTTATAGGTAGCTCGTCTCTAAAACTACTTGACGGATTTTGAAATTTCTTTCAACAGTAGAATGCTACGTTTTGACTGTGTGATATAGGCTATACATATTTGATTTTATTTTATTTAAATGCAATCGTGCGAATCCAGGTATTTTCTAATAAGATAGATGTTACGAGTAGCCATTGAAATTTCTTTCAACAGTAGAATGCTACGTTTTGACTGTGTGATATAGGCTATACATATTTGATTTTATTTTATTTAAATGCAATCGTGCGAATCCAGGTATTTTCTAATAAGATAGATGGCTAAGTACAATAAGTACCTATAATTAGTAGTTCCACGTTTACAATAAATGGCCGTAACACAGAAGTACTTATATCTCAAACCCATTTTTTTCCTTTGTAATAAATAACGTCACGAAACCAAAGTCACGAATTCAATCTCCGGGCTCATCAGATCGGTTATCCTCAGAAGAAAAAAAATTCTAGATGCTTAAATATTGTTTCATTACATTTAACAGAACATAATAATAACAAATATTATGTACCTACTAAAGAGGATGAAATACTAATATTATACTTGTAGCAGTTAATGCTCAAATTGTCATTTCAGAAACTACACGTATTACGTAGTAAATCCATACCAATCCATACTATCCATACTAATATTATATTTGCGAAATATATTATAAATGCGAAAGTGTATCTGTTAGCTCTTGACGCTTAAACCACAAACCGATTGAGATGAAATTTGGTGTGGAGACAGTTCGAGACCCTGGAAAGGACATAGGTTACATTTTGTCACGATATAAAAACATTAAGGGGGTGAAATGGGGGATGAAAGTTTATATGGAAAATCCAACTTTTGCGAGCGAAGTCGCGGGGAACCACTAGTATTATATAATCTGTGCTACATGTTTCAAATCGCTTATTGGTCCTAAGAAAAAAAGTCTAATAATAAACAAGATCACATCACAGTACCCGGTGACAAATATTACACATCAGCGATCTTCGCATTTTCGATTATAAACGAACGTATTTTTTTCCTTGTCTACCAATTATTAGATATATTTTTTATCGGAAATGCATTTCGGAACTCAGTGCTTCATTGTTGTTTTGTTTTCATGTCCATGTCAATTAATAGATTTATCGTTTACCATAACTGGAATTCCTGAACTGAGTACTTTTGTTTTAGTTTTGAATGCAGCCAATCAATTGCTAAATGTTTTTAGTACTTACTAATTTAGGCTTATTTATTGTACGAAATATGTTGTATTATTAGAACCTAAATTCTTTAGATTTAAGTTGTGGTTAAACTTACTTGCAGAGTTGTCAAATTATTCGTCAGTTGTGCGGAAGTCTTTCGATAGAACTCGACCAAATATTTCAGTCGTAATAGTTTATTGGCTCGAAGATAATGCATTGCTGACACTTTGTACCTAAAATTAACAATAAACCGATAATTACATGTTCATACTATAATCTTTGTAAAGGACTCTTAAGACTATAGGCCCATGTCCAAAATGGATGGGTCATATGAACCACCAGGTGACGTATATAGGACGATATAAGAGCATAAAATAATTAGATTTAGCACCATGCTGTCACTTGTAAGCTGTCCAACTGAGTGCTGGTGAGAATTCAAAAGTTCAGGAGAAGAGTAAGAACATTTTGGTCATATATTTTTGTACGGCATTTTTACCATCGATAAATCCATGAAAAATAATAAAAAAGCGCGTAGTGCCGTAAAAAAATTGAGCGCCACAAAGACGGTTTTTTTTTTTGAGAAAATCAATCTAAGCATAGTGCTGAATCTTATTATTTTATGCTCTTATATCGTCCTATATACGTCACCTGGTGGTTTATATGACCCATCCATTTTGGACATGGGCCTGTAGTCTATCTACTCTACAACGTATTAACGACCTCCGTAGCAGAGTCTCTCACACACACTGGTTTTCACACCTGGGTGTTGCCATCCCTGAAGTCCCGTGTTCGATCCCCGATCGGGTCAATAAAGAAATTCACATTTTTATATTGTCTCGGGTTCAGGTGTTGTGATACCACCGTTGTTTCAAATTTCCATAACACAAGTGCTTAAGCTACACTTACTTTGGGGTCTGAGCAATGTATGTGATGTTGTCGAATACATTTTTTTTTTATTACCGTACCATACCGTAAATGTGGTAAGACGTATCAGGCACGGCAAGTAACACGATATGCTCTACTATGGCTGGCGTTGGTTGGTAATGGAAGGTATTAATGGCATAGTTTGCGTCAGAGGGCGTAAAGAATAAGGGGGAGAGAGGGTGTATTTATGGCAGTTATAAATAATTTGATAATGCCTCGGGCTAGTAGGTACAAATAGTATGCAGTAGTGTTGTAAACACATAGGAAAATATCGACTATATTCGAATAATCGATACTTTGTCCATAGATGGCCACCACTAAGTGCATTGTGTTTCACCCCATTGTGGAATTGGAAAACGACAAATTGAATTTGCGTGTAATGCCAGCACGACATGTATTGATATGTGTTCAGCCTGCGCTGCTGTAGATAATTCCCTGTGCGTCTATTCTCTTAACTACTCTCGGTTGGTATTTCCCTCTTATTCTCACGTTAGTTACATGGACATAGACCGAACGTCAACGACTTGCAGGCTTAGCCTGGAGTTCAATAACACATGTTTAAATTTGACATATTTTGTATTGCAATTCTGTCAAATTAACCGCCAATCGAGGTTTAACGGGTGCTATAAAAGTTAGTGAACACGGGTCTTACTCTTGACTCACACAAAATTATGTACCGACAGAGCCATTAATAATTTCAGTGTCAAAATTATTAACTATTGGAAATCAGATAGTAATACTTACGGAAAGCAAAATCCAAAGAGTTCTAATGGAAAGTTGACGATGATATCCGACCAAACCCACACTTTGTGTTTAAAATATCGTTTTCTACACTTCGCAGCATTAATAACGAGATCTCCATGCTTGTTAATGAAGCCCTATAATAAAGCGAGAACTTACAATATTACATTCAGTCAACAGTACGTCAACCTACATAATATATAACCTAACTTCCCTGACCAATTTTCAACATTGCGTCTCATTTAATACTTACTCATGCGAGTGACTAGCCACGTCCATGTAGAAATTTGATATGAAAATAATAAAATTGTATAAAAACCTCAAAGTAATGCAGGTTCTAAAACAGATAACTTTTTTACTATCATCTCTACAATCAACGTCAAATAGTTGAAGTTTTCGTTGGAGTTAACGTAAATAAGCCTAGAACATTACGAGTGAATATCTTACGTTTTATCTTTCAACATTAACAGACGCCTGTCTTATAACTCCTAACAAGACGGCTTAAGACAAAGCTCGGGTGATTAATATTATGAAGCTAAGATGAGAAAGAAATATTTTTAAAGGTAATAATCCTATAAAACTGAACAAAGAATCAGTTTGCGAGAAAATTTATTTCTGCTCCGATATTATCAACACTTAGGCACTAACCTGATGCATCGTCATAAAGATTTTCAAATAAAAAAAAATGTCGAAAAACGATTGCAGCCAAAATATGACGTAGCAATCGTTCAAGGTGGTCAATTCGTAGAGACTAAGTACATAATTTACAGTTGCTGCTAAACATGTGAAGTAGCCGTAACCCTGAAATTGAAAACGTTAGTACATTATATATTTGTCATGGCAGAGGCGGGTCAGTCAGTATCCCTCTTGACCAACACTCTGGCAAGATGACGATTTATAGGGGAGTACCTATATCTCCCCCCGGTCCTCATTTTGATGAGTATATATATTACTATTGAGAGATGACTGAAACGTAATGATGGCCTTATAAGGCAAAAGAGAATCCCTTCATAGTTTTTAATATTTTTGAACACTCACAGTGTCATTCTTATTTATATAAGTTTAAATAAGAAACCAAATATTCGCACACAGGTAGGATTAGAACCTACGACCTTTGGAATTTCACACGGTTGGATGAACTGCTCAGTAGCTCAGTTGGTAAGAGCGTTGGCCCGGTTAGCCAAAGGTCGTAGGTGCAAATCCTACCTGTGTGCGAACTTTTCGTTTCTTATTGAAACTTATATGACTTCCTTCATGATTAATTTAATAAGTCCGACAAGTTCATGCGCGACATTCCTGCGGAGTGAAAGATGTGCTGCAATTGCATGCAACTGTCATAAATCCCCTTCCCCGCAACACCACCCTTCCTCGCTGACTAGCACG
Source organism: Pyrausta nigrata (assembly GCA_949316185.1). Taxonomy (NCBI): domain Eukaryota; kingdom Metazoa; phylum Arthropoda; class Insecta; order Lepidoptera; family Crambidae; genus Pyrausta; species Pyrausta nigrata. The sequence continues at coordinate 7,366,137 of OX438943.1, forward strand.
CCTTGCACCCCGCACGTCTTCCCCTCCACAGGTAGGTCGCGAACGAACATGTAGGACATAGTGCTTAATTTTAAGTTAAACAAACACATACTTTTTTACCGCAATAAGGAGTTTTCCTTCATTGTCAAGGTGTTCGTTAGGGTAGACTTCCAGGCAATGCGGCCTGCGGCTGCGTCTCGCCGCATGCGGCCCCTCGCAGCCGCGCGGCTATCATGGAACTATGGAACTGTATGGGACCCTTTCCGAGCGATACGCATGGCATGCGGCCATTTCACACATTACTGTAGGGCCGTGATAGCCACGCGGCTTGACGCAAGCCGCAAGCCGCATTGTTCCGAGGTACAGAAATGTCACTTGAATTCTTTGGAATATATTTTTTAAAGTGCCTAATGCAAAAGAGGCAACGCAACGGAATAACATTACTGTTACTTCTGCGTAGCGAGAGAACACAACCCTCGCCACGCAGCTTAGCTCATCCCTGGTGGAAAACAGGCCTTATTATGTTCAACTAGTAGAAACAAGGCAATTATAGTTTACGGGTACATACAGCCAGAAATTTTGGACGAACAAGACAATTACAAGGTGACCTATCGTCTTGCGGAGCAACCGCGTGCCTTACTCGACACGTAATCAAAGTACCCGAATAGGTACGCCTCTGGGATTACAGTACAGATGTAGGGATAAACGGCTAAAATTAAGATATCTATTCTACAAGTGTCCAGTAAAGAATAATCCTTAAACTTTTACTACCATTAATATTAGTGAGTTATGGTTGTTTAATTCATAAAAACTTTGTAATGACAAATAACACATAGCTTAGTCTAACATAGCCACGGACGCGACGCCGTAAAATGTTGTAAATAAATCGCGTAGTAATCCGTAAAATTAAGTTTTAATGGGGATCCACACGCAAAGCTTGATGCAGATGGCGCTAGCATAGATACGGGTATGTCAAACATTTTGCTAATGTTTATGTTGGGCTTTTTCGTATCTAATTTACAGTTCTTCGTGACTATCTAATGTTATTTCATCGTAATGTGAATACATTTAATCAATACATACAGTCAATGAACTTCGGAAACAAGGATCAAAAGTATCTGGTAAAAAAGCCGATCTTATTGCGAGGTAAACATTTGGGTGTTAATCCAGTTTTATTACTGTAAATGTTACATTTAATTGGTTGTTGAAAGTGTTTTTGTTGTATTTGTGTTACAAATTAACTACATAACAAGGTTTTTAATAAATATAACTAAAATAATAAAACACGTACATGTTTGTTTTTTAGGTTAGAATTCTACGATCGGAACCACGATGATGAGGAATTTTAGTGTCGTAGCTTCACAATCTAGTTTTACGATGAATGTTCCCGATCCATAAGTTTATCGTGATGTAAATAGTTCCAGTAAACTACCTAAAATTAATGAATTTTATTCTTATAGCCGTTTCCCACTTCTTTTTTAAACTGGGTGTTTTGAAAAAAAAATAAACACCATTATTGTAACAACCTGGCACAGCACATAACGGCATTATGCTTTCGTAGATTGAAAACACAAAATAAATACTCAAAAAAACAACTTCTGTACTGGAATGACAGATAGCTTTGGCCGCATCAACAATGCGCCACCTACAGGAAGAATTTGGCAGTGTGGATCCCCATTAGTTTGTCAAAGATGTCAGAAATTGTATTTTCCTCTTATATCACTTTGCTTTAACTGAGACAACGTCAACATCTGCAGTGTTTTTAGAGTGATCTAGAGTTTATTGTTATAACACAAGAGAATGGCCCCTCTGACTTGCTGAAACTTAAATTACTTATTATTAACAAACTTTTTTAAAGATAGACTTCTTTTTCCGCTGCTTCTTCTCAGCCACGAAGCAGTAGTAGCGTCTATGTTGGGATATTGTGTATTTAAGTTGTTATTGAGTATTTAATTTAAGAAACACGCTGATTTAAGTCCGCAAAAACTGAAAATCTTACCTGAAACAACCACGATCCTGGTCGCAGAAAATTGGTGATACTTGCGTAGCTATGATATGTAATGGTACTGGCAGTTGACTTGGCCTGGCTAACGTTTGACTGAGACATCCGGGTATTTAGGTGACCTACAGATAAAAAAAAACTTAGTTTTAGTTCAATCTAAGCCCGCAGGCGTAGTTGGTGTTGTGTTGTGTTGTTGTACTGCCTAACTCAAATGCTTTTATTTTTTAAGCTATAACTAGCTTTTAAATACAAAAACAATGATCGCTTTAAAAACAATGATATATTACAATTGATTGACATTGCAATGAAGTCGCAATTGTTACCGCGATAGCTTACAAGAGCTTTTAAGAATTTAGCTAAGGTTTATGTATCCGATAGCAATATAAAGTAAACCACCGTTATAAGAGCCTCCGAAACAACATTTGCAAAATAACTTCTAAGGGGTTTCTTTTTTTCCCAGTATTTATGTTAAATGGGTGTCCTACGTAAATTTTTAAAGTAGGCAAATTTTTAACAGTGGTTATTTATATATTTGCTATAAGTCATAACTTATACAGATAAACCAAATGTACCTAAAAACTTAGCTCTTACTAATATAAACAAAAATTGTTCGTATACCTTCACAATTAAACAAAAATGGTATCAAAATGAGCTTTCTACCATAGACTTTACTGCAGAAACAGTATCAAAAACGTACGTAAAGACTTTACGAAAGCGTAACTAACCATAAGTCCTACACTGACCTATTCGTAAATACGAAACTAAATGAGCAGATAACTCCATAGTTTGATTACAGTCGCCTGTAGTAACGAGTTAGTTAGTGGGTACCAACTTATTTTATCGAGTTACCAACGCGTCCAACTCGTTTCAAAGTCAACACGTGTCTGCTAATTTATTTCTCAAACTTTCTGCTATTTCATTTTTATGTTCGTAAGTTTGTTTGCGAGTCGTTACTGTGTATAGAAAGTAAAAATCTTTTGCTAAGTGTCCTCAGGCTTATAAAAAGATAATAAACTTTAATGTTAAAAACCCTAATTGATTGATGCTATAATAGAAGCTTATAGAGCTATGTGACTCAGATAGGAGTTTTGTTTTGATTACCTTTGTTCTTTTGATTCCATCTTTAAGCTTAATTGTAACGAATAGTACCTAAGCATCAAATGTTATTTTAGGGATAATAATAGGCTAATTTGTAAATAAAAAAATGCTTACTACTTGAAGTTTCAAACTTGCTGTCTGCGCTCATTGTGTCCATCCCTGACTCTATAGAGTGAAGATCGACTTCAGAGTCCTCTGTAAATAGACCCAATTGAATATATGAAATTTCTATGAAAAAATTACATTGAATTTTAAGTACATAATTACGCTATAAAGACAGGCTTATCTATACAGGCTCTTGTTTTGGTCAGCGCCCCCTGACTCAGGGGTGGTTGTACAAACAATACTGATGCCAAAAAACATATAAAAATACCTTAATATTTCATAGGAAAACCCACAAAATCAATTTATTATTGCGATCCTAGCGAGCGAGTCGAAAAACTACAAACCTATCGGAAGCTACGGCGTAGCGTTTCGTAACAACGCACGAGGGCGCGAGCGTCCCCATTCGTTGCAAAAATTTATAGACAGTAGTGAAAAGGCTTTTTTTTAATTTTAATATTATTTGAAGGAAATATTTTTTTTAGGTTGAGTTGGGGGGCGCTGTCCAAAATAACTCCTTGTATATACATAGGTACTAAAATTTTTCGTCTAAATAATTTTAAGCTATTTTTGTATGGACAGAAAACACTTTTGATTGATGTTACGATTAAAGTTTAATTAATTGTTATTGCAAGTGAACTTTGGTTCATATGCGCCTTGTTATAAGATGAAAACGTATATAATAAAAAGTTTTTATTTATAAATCTTCATCGCCTATTGGAAGCTTATAAAATTTATATCACTTTTTTATACCATGGAACATTTAACATTTACTTTACTTTACTTTAATCTCGACTGGCAATGGACTAGCTTAATAAGAAATCCTCGATTCTAACGACTATTGAATTCCTGTTAAACGGATGCACAACTTAAATTCCGGAATTAGGTCACATGCAAATGCGCTCAGAACGAACTAGGAATTGATGGGGTACAGCAGAGAGTTCTCTAACTAAAACTCATTGTTGCATTTCGTTCTAGAAGTATCTACTTTTGGTAGAAATAAAGCCGGAATAAACGTTACATAGATAGATAGATAGATACTCTTTATTGCAGACCACACACAGTATCACGTTACATAAATGTTCATAGAGAATGGTACAATTTAGACGGTCTTATTGCTAAAAGCAATTTCTTCCAGACAACCTTTGGGTAGAGAATAGTCCAAGATTAAATTGGGTCGGTGGTGAAAACTAACAGAATAAAGGGAAATGGGTAAAGAATAAAAATAAAAAAGACACGATATAAGCTTACATATACATAAATTACAAGGCTATTAAATGTCAATAATACTAATAAATATTCTGAGTTGCATGGGATCATTAATTGTACCTATGTTTTCTTTTATTGTGCAATAAAGAATATCTCTCTTAATAATGATAGAAAGAGAGATATTCTTTATTGCCGTGTGTACCTACGTACACACGGCCGCACGTCAGACTATCCCACTTTAACCTTGAGACCGCCTCTATTTGCAACGTAATAAGAGCTGTTTTCATAGTTCGAATGGGTAACCTGACTTGCTGCCGACTGCTCACTTATAAAGTTGCATCGGGAATTCTTCTTCTTTCTTCTCTTATCATAGTATTTCCAGTTCTCAAAGGCCTTTTTTTGAAGGAAACATTGCCTCAAAACTTTTTTATGGCGTCAAGTAGTGTACTGTATCACATTTATTTTCTTTATTGATTCAAGGACTTTTACAAGGTATGTCAGTCCTATTAAAACTATCTTACAACTAAAAATAAACTTGCGCAAAATTAACAAAAACGTAAAAGCAGTTGTCCTCTTTTTGTATGGAGGCTGGTTTTTTATTCCAAGATATCAGCAACCACCAATAAACTATATTTATCTTTAAGCTACAAAAATACGAAACACGTTACCATAGAAATAATAATTTTGAACGCCTCCATTTTTGAGAAAAAATATGTTTTGTAACAGACATCATCCATTGATCACTTACTTGTATTTCCTGGCTGTATAGCTATGTACCATTGCCTTTCCACTGGTGGATAAATACTACTAGGTACTACCACAGATTATATTATAGGTACTACTGTCAATGGAATGTCAATTTTTTTGTCATTTTTTTTCATGCGTTAATTGATATAGGCGAAGGTGCGGTTTATGTACAGACAAAGAGAAAAAATAATTTCAATTTTTCTCTAAATCGGAGGCCTTAAAAAAAAATTAATTATGCAGAAAGGCTAGTTTTTGTTAACTCTTTCATAGAATATTTAGTTTATTCGGATTAGAAATATTGACGAATAAAAAACCATTAATGGACAAGTCCTTTATCTACATTTATTGAGTAATTGTCACCGGTACACCACCGAAACCATATCGCAGATGAGTCTTGCAGAATCTGATAAAGGGTTTGCCAATAGTCTAAGCACGTAAATATTAATATTATTATTAATATCATGTACGAATATAATGTAGATAATTATTTTTCTCCAAAAATGTAAATAACTGATTATAACAATTCGAAATCTTTTATTCCTTTCTTAAATTCCTTTGCCAAATAAGCCACAAAACCACAGTTTCAAAGAATGAACAAATGATGGATCTGAAACGTGGTAATAAAAGAAATAAATAATTAATACCTTCCATCGTTATAATGACAGCTCGGCAATATCGTAGGAGTCCGAGCCGCTTTGTCGGATTAAGAGCTTAGCTTTCGCCAATTAATCCGCCTTTATTGTCGCTAGTCACAGACAAATAGCGCTTGTAGACGACTTTTATAGTGATAAGTACCTACCTACATACGAAGACAGAGCTATTGCGCTCTGAACTCCTCCTCCTAGCTCCTAAACAGATGCAATTTTCAGGTCCTTTACTTTACTGTCCGAGTCGACATAACCGTTGAAACATCAGCATCAGGCATGGGGTATTTCAGAAAGCTAGTCCGTACAGTTAAATTTCATGCCCCCAATGTAAGTTTGTGCTTGTAACTAGGGAGTTGCTTCCAAAGTTTCTACCAATCACATGCAGTCTTAAGACTGGTGGTAATGTCAGCTTAGCAAATATTTTTGGATAAAAGAAATTGAATCATTTGCTCTACACATAAAATATACATTTATAACCAGAAATACCATGACATTTGAAAATATATGTGCGGAAATTGCGGCGTCTAACATTTAGGGCTATCTACATCAGCTTACCTGAAGTGGTGTCGTCGTTAACATCCATAGATATAGGCAAAATATAATCTTTGGACACTTCAAAGGCTTTGTTCAGAGGCTCCTGGATTTTCGGATAGTATTTAACAAGGTTGAAAAATGATTGACTGGGTATTACAAGGAGATCTAGACTTCGGCTGGCGCATATTGCCACAGCGGAGCACGCTATGGGTTGCTAGAAAGGAAAACCAGTGTTCGAATTGTTCGCTAATTCTGAAGTGGGTTCTGCTGGTGCCTTACTCTGGATGACGATGTCCATACTTTCAACTGTAGCCATCTCTGTCACTCATGTCATCTTGGAAGCGCGAACGAGCGTGATGGCTAACCTATCGCATCGTCATTCGTAGTAACACCTCTGTTCATATACAGCTTTGCTGTGTTTCGGGAAAGAGAGTACATACCTTCTGAGTATCGAGCAAGCGCAACATTTCTTTATCGCTTACCTACTACCGACCTCAGATACGTTAATTAAAGTTAATCCTGCGTTAAGTCTAATGCTGTCCTTTTCTATTTCATTGACAAAGAAAATGACAGTATGAGACTTAATTATAGAATAAAATTGACGTCTCTGAGTGCGGCAGTTACCGGCATAACGAGTTACTAAAGTCGTGAGTGCTAATTCAAAAATTAAATAAATAAAAGTACAGGTAAAAATCACGACCCTCCGCTTCTCCGTAGACAGGTGAAAGTAGAAAACCAGGTATTAATGAATTTGGAGATCAGTTCTCAATAACCAGGCAAGTGCAAGTGGGACTCGCGCACTGAGGGTTCTGTACAACGAAAAAAAGGTTTGGTTCTACGATGTAATGTCAAAAGATTGATGCAATTTTTGGTACCCACCTCCAATAGCAATGTGTGATACGTCGTTAGACAGCTCTCAGTAACCTAAATAAAAAGTACTATGGCGCCAAGTTCCGATCGTTAGTCCGTTCAGAGCTGTACGGTATTAAAGTCTCAGAAAACAAACTAGCACCTACTTTTAGTAACTACCACCAACAGCAATGCATGATACGTCGTTAGGTAGCTCTTAGTATCCTGACTAAAGGTTACTATGGCGCCAAGTTCTAATCGTTAGTCCGTTCTGAGCTATACGGTATTGAACTCTCGGTACAAGTGGAGCTAGTGCATCTACTTTTAGTAACTACCACCAATAGCAATGTCTGTCACGTATTTGGATAGCTCTTAGTATCCTGATTAAAGTTTACTATAGTGCCAATTTCCCATCGCTAGTCCGTTTAGACCTATACGGTATTAAAATCTCAGAATAAGAACTAGCACCAACTTTTGGTAACCACCACCACCAATTAGGCTTGCCAGGTGTCCGGTTTTAGCCGGACATGTTTGGCTTTTTGCGGTCGCGTCCGGCCAAATATGTACGTGTTCGGCCTGTCCGGCTTTTGTCAGGCTTTTTGTCATTAAGAATGCCAAAAGAGAGCTATATTCGTTTGTTTTTTAGATTTCATAATACTTAATAATCTACAAAAGACTGATGATTCATTTGTAAGTAAAACTGTAAAAGTGTAACTTAATCAACATTTCAAATTCGTAAACGAGTGTTTTATTATAAATATTATGTCCATCTTTAAATAAATATCGAATATGCATATATCTGGCACACACTCCATCTTCGATCTCATCCTCACTTTACATCACGTATAAATACTTTTTTCAACAGGCCAGTTGTAAAAACATTATGTTTGGTAATAAATTAAAAATGTCCGGCTTTTAGGGCAAAATGTCCGGCCTTATATAGTGCGCAGTCCGGCCTTTGTATTTTATGGCCTGGCAACCGTACCACCAATAGCAATGTGTAATACGTCGTTGGATAGCTCTTAGTGACCTAAATAAAAGTAAAAAAAAAATACGTCGATGGATGACTATTAGGCTATTAGTATCATAACTAAACGTTACTACAGGGCACCAAGTTTCGATCGTTAATCCGGTAATAGCTACACAGTACGTACTTAAATCTCAAAATTAGTAATAGCAACTACATACTTTTGGTACCCACTTCCAATAGCAATGTGTGTTACGTATTTGGATACTAGCTCTTAGTAACCTGAACAAAAGTTACAATGGCATGCTAGACTATGGCATGTCAGCGGGGATAGGTGGATACTGCGGGGAATGGGGTTTTCTATCAAGTGGTACCTAGACTGAGCGTGACGGCCGAAAAGAGGACGTTGGAATTGACTTGTCAATTAGGGTAGTCGTATAACAAATATTATAGAGCGAGGAGATGCCTCTTCACTCTCTACAGGTATTTCTCTTCTTCTGGGACACCGTTATCTCGCAGAAACACCTAAAATCACTATGAGGCTCCTGCTTTATGCCCTGCCCTTACGATGTATTAGTAGATAATAATGTTTCATAAAGCCTATTTAATTTATTTAATTCATTGTTTAATCATTTTGTAGTGTAATCTCATATAATATTAAGCTGCGTCCGTGCTGTATTTTTTCTAATTATTACTAAAAATTGTTATATTAAGGAACAACACAAAACGTACTTACATTAATATTATTTGATTTCATTTTGGTAACGGAAAATCCACATTACTTGACTTGATTTTGTTGAACTTATTTTAGGCTGGTAAGCAAATCGGACAATGAATCAAGACAAGCGCCATACCAACTCTTGTTCTACAAGATAATAACTTTCTAATGATATATCACACATCGTTATTGGAGCGGGTACCAGGTTTCATAGAAACCCTTGCGTCATCCATTGCGGTGTCAGACTATTTTCTTTACTTGCGCTGTAAGACCTTCCTTCTTGTCAAATTTCATGATTCTAGGTCAATGGTACCCTATAGCTTTTGTTTCCCCTTCGAAATGTTACAAAATACGGCTAATATGGCCGAATCTTTGGATTGCGTTAACTTAGAAGCTTGATTTTTTTCACAGCTTCATGGGACCGCACAGTCACAAGTATTTGGTGTTAATTTACACCTGTTATCTCCACGCGTTTCCTAGAAAAAGGATCTTAACTGATAGATGGACAGACGGACAACAAAGAAATCTCATTAAAGGATCTTTTTTTCCTTTTGAGATACGGTATCCTAGCGCTCAAATGATATTCATGAGAAACATTAAGCTTGGTGACACGATTTGCATTCACATAATAAAACTCACTCCGGTGAAATTTCCAAACATCCCGCCCGGGCCCATGCATGTTATCATTTCATTGTATGAGCTCAACACGTCCACCTAGAATGAAGAGATGAAAAAATAATTACATGTGCGTTATATACACGACTAGGTATTTATAACTGTGTAAATCCGGATTGCACTGGACCATGCAAAACGAACGTTTGTCTTCAGAATACTTACGTATGTCCGACGAGCCGACAAGTTCTTGCGCGACCTTCCTTGCAAGACGTGCGGGGGACAAGGAAGTGCCAATCACAAGCGATTGTCCAAAAGTAAATAGATTTCCCAGAACATTACCCGTCACCCGGTGACGTCTAGCGTGCCCTGTCCCCCGCAAACCGCGACCGCAAGAATGTCGCGCATGAACTTGTCGGGCATAAACTAATAGGAAGTCTGTTCTTGATAAAAAAAACTAACTTTGGTTCCCTACAAGCTTTACAAGCTTTTTGTTATTTACGAAAACATGAATTCTACACGGGATTTTGTTAATATGTGTGACGAAAGTATTAGTATCATATCAGTGTTGTTTATTATCCAATTAACATTTTCATGGGTTAAAATATTTGCTTCTAAGATACACCACAATTTGTATTAGTATTGTCCTGAACTATGTGCATTAAACATTAACTATTAATGGTTCCTAGCCTTATACCCATTAAGAACGCCTACGCACACATTAGGTTCAAGTAACTAAGTATGTAGGCGGCGTATTAGTAGGTCAAGAGTAAGAGTAATAATTGATTCTGAAAGAACTATTATGGAACTTTCTTATCACAGTATTGTATATTCTATACAGACTTCAGTACTTTATGGCCAGTTTCCCATATACCTACACTGATCAATACTGATTGGAGGCCAAAGTGGCAAGTTCTTGCTGGTAATACGATTTCATTTTTTTTAATGGTAGGTTGATGAGCTATCGCAAAACTAATCACATCTGTTGATTCGAGAAATTACGTAGGTACCTATTCAATATACAATGTGTTAAGGAATTGATCCGACCAACTTTAAGGGGGGTGACAAGTCAACTTAAGAATAATATTTTTTCTAAATACTTTGCGTAAAAAAATATTTGTTTAATAACTTAAAATATTATTTTTGATATATATGATACTTGTTGGATTGACGCTCTTTTTGGGTATCCGACAGTATTTTTTCGAAACGATGAGCAAATAATTAAAATGCCGCCTTTCCGAACGGGTCGAAATTTCACCCCACATACGAGTACGAGTACCCACATACGAGTAGGTATATAGGTTATTTTATGATTAAAATTTACTGGAGAAGAAGTTTATCAGGACGGTTCGCACACATTGTACATATTAGAAATAGTAGATAAATAATACCTTGCCCCTGTAAATAATATAGATGTAGGGCTGCACGTCTCTGCACTGTATCACGGTTTCTCCCTTCAGAAAGTACATTTCATGGAGGTGTTGTGTGATGACCCTAATGAAGGACCTCTCGACTTTACCAAATAGAGGCACTTCTCTGAGGGCCTTTTCATACATAAATACAAGGGTATCTTCCATTAGGGCAGTGTTCAGACACCGGCATATTTCCTGGAAATAAAATTAATTGAAAACGGTACTCAGAAATGGAAAATGCATTTTAATAAAATTATACTGAACGTATATTTTAATTCACTGAAGACCTACACTATTAAATATTCTGAATAATGAAAAATTGTGTAGGTATATTATGTTGCCTGAAAATTATACAGGGCTTGTTTTTTAAGGACAGTACGAGAAAATATATTCCATACTATGTAAATAATAACAGCTGAAATTCGCCCAAAAATTACGTATTTTTCTAACAATTTGAAGTTTAAATCTAAAACGTCTGGAAAACCAACAAACTTTGTTTTTCTACTGGGTATTCTAACCCTCTATTTGTTTTAAAGTTGGAACAGACCCCGACAGCAAAAATACCAAACAAAGGCAACCTTATTAAAAGTTGGGCATGGGCGATACCGGCAGGTGGAAAGTATTCAAAAGGGAATTTGGGTAACTTTCTGACCGCGGATTCCATAACGGCTTAAATTAAATGTCTATTCGACAACGTTAACTAATAGACACCATACCTACAGAATAAAAGACATGACGTTATGTATGTCATAGCATGCTCTCAAATTGATTGAACCTTGCACATTAATTGTTAGTGAATATGGCAGTATCTAGGTACTGGCGACTGTCCCGAAGACTGCGTTGTGGCCAACCCGCAGACATGATTTTCAAACTAACGTCTCACTGCTTGACTTGACGTTTAGTTTGAAAGCCAATTTTTTAAGCGATCGAGTAAAGCGGCCTTTTTTCCACTCAACTATCATTCTAGCAAGAAGCAATACATTTGCGTTGTTGCATCTTAACTTAGCCTAAAAGCGAGAGTAAGACATCATTTGTCAAATGCATGCAAGGAAATTAAGCCTAGCGTAGTTGTATTTGTATGTGATAGACAAACGCGACGTTGCCGCTTCGTGGACCGAGTTTTGTTATTTTCTACTCAGGCTCTGCAAGCAAGCATAAAATGAAGTGTGTGACGTGCGGTTTACGTATACAGTGGACCCCGCATCTACTAACCTAAAATCTGTCTAAATTTTTCGACATCATTTAAGGTTGAAATATGGTTGCGAAAAACTGCGGAACTCCGGCCGCAGTGCCTCCACCCCAAGGCAGGGGGTCCGGGGAGGACATGGAAGTGACGGGCGCCTAGGATGGCCTTAAAAGTCGTCCAGGCGAACGTCGGGCACTCCGCCGCCTCCCAGGACCTCCTGCTGCAGCATCTTGCGGAATGGGCCGCCGATGTGGCAATCCTGTCGGAGCCGTACTACGTCCCCCCGGGGCGTTCGGATTGGGCAGTTGATTCGGCGGGCCTTGTGGCGATTAAGTTCGCTGGCGGCCTGCCGTTCACTCTTCACGCCCAAGGCGATGGCTATGTGGTTGTCAAGCACGGGCAGATGTTGTTGGCCGGGGTATATTGCCCCCCCAACGATGGATTCGCTGCATTCGAGGCCGGCCTTAACAGGCTGAGTGCCGATCTGCAGCGGTCCTTACTGCCCGCGCTCGTAGCAGGCGACTTCAATGCCAAGTCGACCGCCTGGGGGGCCAGGCTGACCGACAGGCGCGGCGAGAAGTTGCTGGAGTGGGCCACTTCACATGGGCTCACAATCCTCAACAGAGGGACGACCCCCACATGCGTGCGACCGCAGGGAAGTTCAAGGGTGGACATTACGTTCGCCCATCCCGCGGTTGCCGCCAGAACTAGTGGCTGGGAGGTGTTGGTGGAGGCGGAGTCATTGTCCGATCACCGGTACATCCGGTTTGACATCTCCGCTTCCGGTTCGCCATCACCCCGTCCCTCTGTGAGGACAGCAACTTCCCCATTCCCGAGGTGGAGGCTGAAGGCCTTGGACAGGGACATGCTCAAGGAGGCAGCCCTTGTCAAAGCGTGGCTCCCTGTCCCGAGCGGAGAGGTCGAGGTGGACGAGGAGGCAGAGTGGTTCCGGGAGGCACTGACGCACGTATGCGATGCGTCTATGCCTCGGTCCGGGCCCCTGCCACCCCGACGTCACATCTATTGGTGGTCGGAGAGGATCGCCGAATTGCGCCGTGCGTGTATCGCAGCGCGCCGCGCATCCTCCCGCCATTTGCGTAGGCGACGTCGAGATCCAGATCTCGACGCTCCGCTCCACGAGGCCTATCGGACGGCCAAGAAGGACCTAAGGGTCGCCATAGCGCAGGCCAAGGCGCAGGCGAGAAAGGAGATGCCGGCCGACCTTTCCAGGGATCCGTGGGGGCGCCCGTATCTCACGGTTCGGGGGAAACTCCGGCCATGGGCAGCCCCAGTCACGGAGACCTTGGAGCCGACTCTCCTGGACGCAGTCGTGTCCGGCCTGTTCCCCTCTAGGGGGGAACACGTGCCACCGGCCATGCGACCCCACCCGCCTGCTTCCACAGCGGACCCGGAGCCCGTCTCGGAGGGCGAACTTGGCGACGCGCTCCTTAGGCTGCGCGCCAAGAACAAGGCCCCGGGACCAGACGGCATCCCCAGCAAGGCTCTGGTGGTTGCCGCTGGATGTCTGGACATCCGACTTCGGCGGCTATACACGGCATGCCTTGCCCAGGGACGTTTCCCTCCGCTGTGGAAACAAGGCAGATTGGTCCTTCTTCCGAAGGAAGGCCGTCCGGCGGACTCACCCTCGGCCTATCGACCCATCGTCCTGCTGGACGAGATCGGGAAGCTCTTCGAGCGCATAATTTCCGTGCGCCTCGTCCGGCATCTCGAGGGGACGGGGCCTGGGTTGAGTGAGTTCCAGTTCGGCTTCCGTGCCGGGCGCTCGACCATCGACGCGTTGCTCAGGTTGCGTGAGCTTGCAGAGAGTGCGGTGTCCCGCGGCGAGGTGCTGTTGGCGGTGTCCCTCGACATTGCCAACGCGTTCAACACCCTGCCGTGGGCGAGCATCAGGCGGGCCCTCGAGTATCACGGGGTGCCCGCCTACCTGCAAGCAGTGATCGCCGATTACCTAAGCGATCGCGAGGTGATGTGCGTCACCCCGAGAGGAGTGGTTCGCAGGCAGTCGTCGTGTGGCGTTCCGCAGGGGTCGGTTCTAGGACCACTCCTGTGGAACATTGGCTACGACTGGGTCCTCCGCGGCAGTCTTACTACGGGGGTGGGCGTAACCTGTTACGCCGACGACACCCTCGTCACTGCCAGCGGAGTCGACTTCGTCGAGGCGACGCGACGCGCGACTGCCGGCGTCGCAACTGTGGTGCAGCGGATCCAGAGGCTGGGACTGGAGGTGGCGCTCGATAAATCTGAAGCCCTGTGTTTTCACGGGCCTCGACAAGCGCCACCATCTCTCTGTGGGCGGCACACAGATTGTTCTAGGGCGAACCCTCAAATACTTGGGGCTGACGCTGGACCCCCGCTGGAGTTTCCGCGCCCACTTTGAACGGTTGGCGCCGAGACTCCTGCGGGTGGCCGGAGCGCTCGGCACGTTAATGCCGAACTTGGGTGGGCCCTCTTCATTCAGCCGGCGTTTGTACATGGGCGTCGTGCGGTCCATGGCCCTGTACGGGGCACCGGTGTGGTACGACGCCATGTCGGATCACAACGCTATGCTGATGAGGAGGGCGCAGCGCCACTTGGCCATACGGGAAATCCGCGGCTACCGCACGGTCTCGGCGGATGCCTCCCTCGCGTTGGCCGGGAGCATGCCATGGGATCTCCATGCACTGGTCCTCGCCGCTCTTTATCAGTGGCGGGGAGACCAGAGGTCCCAGGGGCAAAGGCCTGCACCACGTGAGGTCGAGGCGGAGCGGGCTCGGTTGGAGCAGTCCGCCGTGGAGCGGTGGCAGGATCGCCTGGCCGTCAGCCGAGCCGGTCGACGCACCTGTCAGGCCCTCCAGCCTGTGCTGGAGGAGTGGATGCGTCGTGGGCACGGTCGCCTGTCCTACAGGCTGACCCAAATACTGACTGGCCACGGCTGTTTTGGGACGTACCTCGCCCAGATTGGTCGCGAGTTGACCGGGCGGTGTCACCATTGTGACGGCCGCGAGGAGGATACCGCGCAACACACCCTCGAGTCGTGCCCGGCCTGGGCGAGGGAGCGCGAGGACCTCATCGCGGTAGTCGGAGGTGATTTGTCACTCGCTGCCATCGTGGCGAGGATGGCCGGATCCAGGGAGGCGTTTGCGGCCGTGCAAACCTTCTGTGAGAGCGTGCTCCTGCAGAAGGAGGAGGCGGAGAGGGTGCGAGAGGCTTCGGCTGACGCCCCGATGATCCGCCGCCGACGCACAGGCCGCTGGAGGGGACGCTTTGCTCTCCTCCTGCCGCCTCCCTGAAGGACCCCGGGTGTACTCGGTGCGGGGGTACCGATACGCCCACACGGGGTCGCAGCGGCGCGTGTGTGTTCCCGCGCGTCGTTGCTTGTACCGAGGAGGGGGCTGCTCTCCCCTCCTCGAAGCCGGGCGGGGCCCTGTCATATTCGTGGGCCGCAGCTGGGAGCGAGTGCGTGGTGGCATAGCGTCGGCTGAAACCCATGCACTCGCACCGACAACAGCACCGGAGGACACCGTCAGGTTTTTAGTGGGTTGGAGCCCCACATAACCCCCTCTACCATCCCCGCTGGCGAGGGGGTATGCACCGCATTTTCCTGACGCTAAAAAAAAAAAAAAAAAAAAAAAATGGTTGCGAAAAATTGACAGATCAGGTTAGGTTGATGTGGGGCCGTATGCCGTATGTACATTAGGCATACTATTATATAACTTGTTGGACTGCCTCGTTGGTCTAGTGGTCAGCACGCTGGGTACTATCCACGAGGTCTCGGGTTCGAATCCCGGGTCGGGCCGAGAGTGTTTTGGTTTTTCTGTCTTGAAATTACTCAGACACAGCTCCGGAGTCAGGAAGTTGGTGGTGTGAACACCCCCGTGCCTCAGAAAGCACGTTAAGCCGTTGGTCCTGCGCTTGATCTCTCTACGGTCATGTCGGACTGCCGTCTCACCGAATTATGAGAGTGAAGGAACAGAGAGTGCACCTGTGTATTGCACACACACTTGTGCACTATAATATGTCCCGCGCAGTTGGCTAATCTCTGTCGAGATAGGCCGCCGTAGTCGAAATCGGCTAGGAGGACATTATATAACTTGTTAACGAGTAGTCTGCCTACAACGTTAATACGTCTAACAGTGAAAACAAACTTGAGGGTTGCTCCCGTTAGTCCGCTTCCATACATACTCAAAATACTTCAACGTTTTCGCCGTGAGCATCGGATCGACGTTCTCCTGATACAGAAAGTTGGCCAGGTCTCTTGTTCTTTCCTGCAACACGTATGAAAGTGCTCATTAAAAGTAAAACTAATCTAATTATTGCGCCGGTAGTATTTTTAATGGCGGAAGTTTCCCTGTTAGCGGCACAGGTGCGCTACAGACACTAGTTATTATTTAGCATACTTTCACGAACTCGTAAACAACTTGTTAATGGAAAATTAACTTAGTTATAATGTTTTTAATAAACAAACAGACGGTTAAATTGTAAAATAAATCAAGTTGTTTTGTTCACCTCTTTCGTATAGTGCAACAGAAAAGCAATGTGAGTGAATATTAATAAAAATCACATTGTTAGATACTGCGTTTTTATGAGGAAATAGTAGATTGTTATACAAGGGACGAAAGTGACCATTCCACTCAAGAAGTTTCTGAGCTCGAGAGTGGAATGGGTGCTTTCACCCGAGTAAAATATACTATTTTTCATTTCGAGTGTGAGGAAATCGAGGGTATCGATAGACTATCGATAGTTGAGGCTAAAGCAATAGTATCGATAGAATATCGATGGTATCGAAAGACTATCGGTAGTTGAGGCAAAAGCAATATTATCGACAGACTATCGATAGTATCGATATTTGAGGCAAAAGCAATAGTATCGATAAAATGTCGATAGACTATCGATAGTTAAGACAAAAGCAATAGTATCGATAAAATATCGATAGTATACATAGACTATTGATAGTTAAGGTAAAAGCAATAGTATCGATAGTATCGATAGACTATCGATAGTTGTGGTAAAAGCAATAGTATCGATAGAATATCGATAGCATCGATAGACTATCGATAGTTGAGAAAAAAGCAATAGTATTAATAAAATATCGATAGTGTCGATAGACTATCTAGTTGAGGCAAAAGCAATAGTATTGATTAAATATCGATAGTATCGATGGACTATCGATAGTTGAGGCAAAAGCAATAGTATCATAAAATATCGATAGTATCAATAAACTATCGATAGTTGAGGCAAAAGCAATAGTATCGATTAAATATCGATAGTTGAAGCAAAAGCAATAGTATCGATAAAATATAGATAGTATCGAAAGACTATCGATAGTTGAGGAAAAAGCAATAGTATAGATAAAATATCGATAGTATCGATTTATTATCGATAGTTGAGGCAAAAGCAAAAGTATCGATAAAATACCGATAGACTATCGATAGTTGAAGCAAAATCAATTCTATTGATAAAATATCGATTGTATTTATGACTTTCGATAGTCTAGGCAAAAGCAATAGTATCGATAGAATATCGATAGTATCGATAGTCTACCGATAGTAATGATAGTATCTATAGCTCCGTTAATATAAATACTGTCGACACATAGCAATACTATCGATAGTATCAAAGTTCAATACTAAAATCACTATCGATAGCTGATACAGCTCGGACTTTTGCAATAACTATCGATACTCTCGGTAGTGGCCTTTTATTCAATAGTAGGAGTATAAATTAGGAGGGAAAAGCTATTTCCCACCCGGCTATCTACACATGAAAGTTCAACTTTCCGAACAGGTGAGATGAAAATATTATTTCACTAGTCCTTAGTACTTTGTTTCAAAAACTTAGTTAGCCATCAACAAATCTTTCGCAGCGTAAATAACCAAAAAAATTGCACGATAGTATCAAATCAAGAGAAAAAGATGTGTTTGTAATTAAAAGTTTGATTGTTGTGTGCCTACCGTTTTTTCAACTTACATTATGTTCCAACAAAGCCGGCGTTTCAGTGGATCTCGACGCTGCGACATAGCCGAACATGAAGGCAAAGTAAAGAAACCCTGTGATCTTCAACGCCATATTGAGGTACACATCTACACTGTTCGAAACTCCGACTGGGGTACAACCGCATCCTGCAGGATAGTAGCTCACATGTATCTTATCATACAGTCAGGCATTTAAACAACTATTCAAATGTTAAGACTACTGAATAAATGTGAACTCTATTCGCACAGGCAATAAGAAATTGCATCAAAATTATTATGAAAGATTATTTTAATTCAATGTAATCGATCATTCGGCGAATCTACGAGTAAAAGGGGTATCATAATGAGTGTAATTTTATCACAAATTTTAATGAATGAGCCAAACATTATTAATAAAATATGGAATTACCTACAAATATCTCGAAAACCCAGTAAAACGTGTTCGCATATTCAGTGGCCGCAGCTGTAAGCGGGTTAAAAATGTGGTAAGTACGTTTCATTAGTAAATAATACAAGGCGGATAATGGAGGACTTTGTTTTGGGAAAATAAAGGTAAATAGGACCATAGGATTAATCCATACTAATATTATAAATGCGAAAGTGTGTCTGTCTAAATTAAATCAAATTTCACTTACAAAAATATCCGGGCGAGTGCTCTTACCAACTAAGCTACGGAGGACGTTAGTCAGTCGACGAATTTTTGCAAGTGCTTGCTACGCCAGTAAGCCGGCGTTCGATTTCATCAATACATGGGGAATGTACCCGCATGTATCCAATGGAAATATTTTTACAAATATTTAACCATCAGTTAAGATGAAATATGAGTCCCACCGGATGACACAGTCGATTAATTTTTGTAAGTGAAATTTGATTTAATTTCGTAAAAACTTGCATAATAATTGCTTAAGTTATAAAAATATAAAAGGTTAAGCTGATTTCATCTTAACTGATGGTTAAATATTTGTAAAAATATTTCCATTGGATACATGCGGGTACATTCCCCAAGTATTGATGAAATCGAACGCCGGCTTACTGGCGTAGCAAGCACTTGCAAAAATTCGTCGACTGACTAACGTCCTCCGTAGCTTAGTTGGTAAGAGCACTCGCCCGGATAGCGAAGGAAAGTAGGTTCGAGTCCCACCGGATGACACAGTCGATTAATTTTTGTAAGTAAAATTTGATTTAATTTCGTAAAAACTTGCAAAATAATTGATTAAGTTATAAAAATATAAAAAAGTGTGTCTGTCTGTCTGTTACTTCTTGACGCTTAAACCACTGAAACGATTGAGATGAAATTTAGTATGGAGACAGTTTGAGGCCCTGGAAAGGACGTAGGCTACTTTTTGTCGCGATATAAAAACATTAATGGGGTGAAATGGGGGTGAAAGTTTATATGGAAAATCCAACTCTTGCGGGTGCAGTCGCGGGGAACCACTAGTTCTCTATAAATACAATGCGACACATGATGTGTTAGGAGGCCGCAGCACTCAGTAGCAATGCGTGAGTTAAGTTTAACTTGATTGTTAATGACTAACTGAATATACTCTTAAAGAACACTGAAAAAATGATTGGTTAACAGTAACCAAAATTTGGCTTCTAGTAGCCCGTAATCTAGTGACTTGCGAACTTCTGGTCATCAGTAACAACCTCGTTTTATTACTGATAACCAGAAGATTGTTTATATTTAACAAAAATTGACTTCCCTACAACGAAACCTTCAACTAACAAAACTAGTTTGGTTGATCCTTTTTTTTCAGTGAAGGTTTTCATACTAACTTAGTAGGTACTCAGATTTTGTAAACCCACTTATCAGATTACCCATGCAAAATTTCATTGATCGATTCTATGTTGTCAAATACATTGATACAAAATTAAAATGTAACTAAAATCACCAACATTGTACTAAATACGGCTTCTGTCCTAAACTTAATAGGAATTCAACATTTGTTTTAAAAGCTATAAAGTGCTTGCTGCATTTCTGTCAATCCGCTTCCCATAAACACATTATTTTTAATGTATAAACATAACAATATGGAGTCAAAAATACAGATTTACTTACACAATTTGATATCGTATCTGTTATTAGTGATGGAGAGTGATCTAGAACAGTTAACTAGCACATAGTAAGAATTCAGCGGCAAGTACGGCTTGCAAGTGTTGACAAAGATGAGAGCCGTGGCGAAGTTCACAATAGTGAGTGTTACTGGGAGGTATTTTAATAGCACGATTATAGGGTTCACTTCCATTATATTGCTCTCCCAATATGAGAAAGCGCCCAGTATTCGGCTAACCTATAATTCATGAAACAAGTTGTATGTTATTGGAAAAAAAAAATCATCCGTATTCTACGATAAATATAATAACTTAAATAAGCACATTTCTAAAATAGGTTATTATGTAAAAGAGATATTTGATATGTTGACACTTACCAAAAAAATTCGGTTCATTCGATAAAAATCCATATCTGTATTATCATTTATGATACGTAACTGAAAAGTTTGAATAATTAGATTTTAGATAGAAAATAAATAAACAGTTCCAAATGAGACTGATCTGTTGCAGAATAACATCGCAATATCACTTACTGTCTCTTAAACGAAAAAGCGGCTTTTGTGATTTTGTGATCAACATATTTGTAAAAGTGTTTAAAAGTTGTCGTATTTTGACAACCCAACACAATCAGGGTACACAAAAAAGAACAGGGTTCGCTTTATAGTTATTACCATTAGATAAGTTTACTACGGGCTACCTTGTACCTTTTTATTTGTGAGTTTCAAATATTTCGACTTAGTTTCAAGTGCCATGATCGTATCAATGGTATTTTGGTAGAAATTCCATAGTAAACTATTCTAATATTTAATTACCATAAAACTTTAAAACAATATATTTCTTACCACTTGCTCAAATGGGAAAATGCTAATAGCGTCTATGAAAAAAGAGGTCTTTAAATATTGCGAGACACACAATAGCGGATGGGTGACCAGCAGGGACTTTTCGTTATAGTACGCCACATACGACATAACCACTATATCGACGTACAACAGTATGTCTGTCCATGGGTACCTTTCCGTGAATCGGAACTGCTGCGTCTGAAAATAAATACGTTTGGTAGATGTTAAGATTCAAGAAACTAATTTGAGGCAATTTTGGTTCAATCAATTGGTATTCTAAGCCTATATACGACAACACTGTGCAATTCTTTTGTCTATTTTCAGTGAATTATTTAAACAAGTAGGTTCTAAAGCATGCCCAAACTTTACAGTCATACTCGTATTTGGCTACTAACCATAAAATTGTAAAAGAGTCTAAAGAAGACATAAAAACTTAATTTTCCTTTAATAAGTCCCGCCGTGATAAAGTTTGAGCAGCGTCAGCAACGTCGATTCGTTGTCTTGTATAGTCACGTGCAAATGAAATGTATACAGACGCGCGTATATCGAATGCATCTGCATACAATATAAATGATCGTGACTGTACAATAAGATTTTATTGAATAATATCTAGTTAAAACTGAAACTTACAGATATATTGTAAGGAATTATGATAATATAATACAAGGCCAAGACAAATCGCAAACCACACCACAACTTCAAAAATATCCCATGAGGAGTGATACATCCAGGCATGAACAAATAACGAATGTATCTGCGAAATAAAACCTCCATTTTAAAACTTACTTATAAGTAAGTATTAATTAACCAATTAATTTCCTAGAAAAGTGGATGCAACCCAGATTTTGAGAATCATTGACATTCAATAAACTTTCCTTAGGGATATTCTAAAATGTAAACCTTTTACTCCATAAAACAAGATTTTCATCTTATTTAATATGTACATAGTGTTAACTTATTTCAAACTAACTTTACAACATGTAAATGTACAAGAAACTAAAAAGTTCCTCAAAATCCTGTCTTTCTGGTCTTCACTTTCATTAGACTCAAATAAATTTCTTATTCTTATTTATAAGTAATCTTTGCGACAAAGGAATGCCTTATTCAAAAGTTAGATTCATTATTTAGCATTGTATGAATACAATACAATATAATTTGACAAAGTAGCGTGACGAATGAATTCATCAAAGTTCCAACTTTTTATTTTGCTAAAACGAAATTCCACTCAAATTATATAGGGAAAGGTATCGAAACCAAGTACATGGGCGTGAAACCTGATTTCACCTTAAAAAATGATGTCCCATTATCTAACGATATCAGACAACATCGGCCTACATCTAAGTTCTAACTAAATAAATACTTTAAAAGTTATACTTATGTTCTGTTAATCCAATATCTGACACTCACCTCATGACGCCCAGCTTGTCAAAGATCCTCACGTACTGAGCCCTGTCCCGGCTGCTTATCACCACGAAACTTTCCTTTAGCTCTTGCTAGAAGAAAACATTTAAAAAACTAAATATGTATAAATAACCGGCCAAGTGCGAGTCGGACTCGCGCACGAAGGCTTCCGTATCATTATATCTGTCACCGTAAGATTATAAACATCGTTCGATTACAATCTATCTCGTGAGATTGTAAACTGTCGAAAAATTGTGAACCGTAACATATGATTGCAATGTAACGCATTATTTATCGTTATATTATAATCTATCGAAGTGAAACTTTTAAATTACAAACTGTCCCGCGTCAAATTGTCAACTGTCCTAAAGCTCTTGCTGATTGGTCGGTTTCATTGTAAGAGCCACCAATCACGACCAGCCGTTCTTTATCCCCGCAGAGTTAGAAATAAAATAAATACTAAAACAAATATTAAAACAGGTTGTGTTCAGAAACTAGCACTAATTCGTTGGTTTATCATTCAAACATGCATTTTTTCACATATTTTTTTACGTCCACAATAATTTTACATAACTAGTTCAATAGCGGGGCGGCGGGGGGCACATAACGTTCAACCAATCAGCGCCTGAGATGCATTCCGTTCTACGCCGGTTCACAATTTGACCGCTTCCCATCGATAGATTACAATATAGCGAAAAATAATGCGTTAAATTGCAATCATATGTTACGATTCACAATTTTTCGACAGTTTACAAACTCACGAGATAGATTGTAATCGAACGATGTTTATAATCTTACGATGACATATCTATTACAACATTAGACTCTATATTATGACTTAAAAAAACGCATTTGTATGGGAGTACCCCTTAAATACATATATTTTTTTATTTTAATTCAATTATTTATTTTTCATATGACTACACAATTCAATATTCTGTGAATATTTCAAGCGTCTGCCTGTTGCCGTGATTATATAGAGCAAAAAACGCCAAAAAATACGTATGTTGTATGGGAGCCCCCCTTGAATATTTATTTTATTCTTTTTTTTAGTATTTGTTGTTATAGCGGCAAAAGAAATATACATCGTCTGTGGAAATTTTAACTGTCTAGCTATCACGGTTCATGAGATCCAGGCTGGTGACAAACAGACAGACAGCGAAGTCTCAGTAATAAACGGGACCCCCGTTTTACCCTTTAGGTACGGAACCCTAAAAAGGAACGGTTGGTCAAAATTACAAGGATTAGAAACTCGAAGTCTTTGCTAATTATTCTTTCTTAATCTTTCTGTGCTGTAAAGTGTGATTAAAAACTGGTTAAAAATATCGTTACCTACTGATTTCTCTATACTCTAAATTGCAATTATAATAACAATTTTTTGTTCAGTTGGCGACTGGCTTGGTGTAGTGGTGCTCCCGACTACAAAACCAGAGGTTGCGGGTTGAAATCCCGCAAGGGGCAAGTTTGTGTGATAGGCACGAGCAATTGTAGATACCTAAGTCAAGAATTAAAGCAAATTTCACTTACAAAAATTAATCGACTGTGTCATCCGGTGGGACTCGAACCCACGTCCCTTCGCTATCCGGGCGAGTGCTCTTACCAACTAAGCTAAGGAGGACGTTAGTCAGTCGACGAATTTTAGCAAGTGCTTGCTACGCCAGTGAGCCGGCGTTCGATTTCATCAATACTTGGGAAATGTACCCACATGTATCCAATGGAAATATTTTTACAAATATTTAACCTTTAGTTAAGATGAAATCAGCTTAACTAAGCTAGCTTAGTAGCTCCGTAACTTAAGCTCCGTAGCTTAGTTGGTAAGAGCACTCGCCCGGATAGCGAAGGGACGTGGGTTCGAGTCCCACCGGATGCCACAGTCGATTAATTTTTGTAAGTAAAATTTGATCTAATTTTGTAAAAACTTCCAAAATAATTGCTTAAGTTATAAAAATATAATAAGTCCAGAATGTTTGTAATCGTATTTAAGTATATCCGTATCCGTTATCGTTGTCACCATATTACAAGCTTACGCTTAGGGGGCTAGGTAGTTGTTGGTGTGTTTGTTGAAACAATTTATTTATTTATTTTATAGTTTCTAACCGCTATCCTGTTTATTTTCGTATCCAGGCGACCGGACAGCGGTTTCGCATCTTCGTATTGTCTTGCCAATTTTCGGAGTTCAGGGTCGTCTAATGCCTACAAAATAATATTTAGTTATTCATTAAGAAAAACCGGCCAAGTGCGAGTCGGGCTCGCGCACGAAGGGTTCCGTATTCCCTAGGGTGGCTACAATCACTTCAAAACGCTTTTACATTTAGGCGACTTTAGCAGCGCGACTTTGGCGTTTACAGTCACGCTGTCGAAGCTTTTTAAAAGTGTCTCCAAAATGGTTATTATTGTCCTATAATAAAACAACACTAGCTCAGCGCCTTGATTGAATGCAGAGAGCGCATGCGAATGTCGCGCAGCTATACCGCGCGGATGTTGCGCTCCGTTTATAGTATGAAATTATCAGCAAAGTCGTCTAAATTATTTTTAATGGATAACCATGCCCTAATTAATGAATTATGAAGTAGGTATGTAGGTGACAATTACACTTATTACAAAGACAATAATTAATCTCTAAAAGAGGCTTTAACTTTGCCATTAAATAACTATTGTTGTTACATACAATTGGCGCCATCTCTCGGATAACTGTTATACTGATATAAAAACTAACTACTGCGCTTAGCGCAATGCATATCGAACACAAATTGATCGTTTCTCATTGTACCATAGCTCAAGAGCTAAGGTACATGAGAAACGTACAATAGATAGCGTAAAACAACAAAAAGAAGTACATGCGTTTTTCTTTCGCAATTGTTTAACGCACATTAAGTGTGGTAATTTCGTCACGGTATGTTTGTATGTTTTGGCGCAATGCGAAAGACGTTACTAAGAATGCTGAATTTTAGAAGACGAGCGTTCGAATCTTAATGGGTGATTTTTTTTTGTATTTATTCAAGTTCATAGCTTTTTTTCTTTTTTAAACAAGAACTGGTATGAGCATCAAAATTAGTGTAACAGATTTTAAATCCTACACACACAGACTAAAATTGCCAAAAAAATGCAATCCACTGACTAAAACTAAGGCAAATTTCGGATAAATTTGACGTGCAATTAATAAAGGTATTCGATGTGGAAATCAAATTTCTGTAGATACATTGATTAAACAACTTTTTAGCAGTTTTTTTTTTAATTATGCACATTTTCAAATTTCAAAATCCGACATTTGGCGGGGGCGAAGTCGCGGGAAAAGCAGTTTCTCGCGACTTCGCCCCCGCCAAATGTCGGATTTTCCATACAAATTTTCATCCCCCATTTCACCCCCCTGATGATTTTATATCGCGACAAAAAGTAGCCTATGCCCTTCCCAGTGTCTCAAACTATCTCTGTGCCAAATTTCATTTGATTCGGTCCAGTAGTTTCGGAGCCTATTCGATGCAAATAAACAAATAAACAAACAAATATTTCCTCTTTATAATATTAGTATAGATAGAACTAGCTTTGTTAATCAATATTTATATTTGCAGTGAAATAATTTATTTCAAGTAAAAATAGTATACTTAATTGAAATTTGATAGATGCTATATGTCTTTGCTGTGCATTTAAATATACCTCGAAAAAAAGCGTACATTTCGAAAACATCAGTATTATATCCCTGGGATCGATCCCAGATTCTTACGATCATACCCAAGATGTTAACCACTGGGCTAAGCGTGCTTTTTGTTATCAAACGAAAAGTAATAAGAAGTACGTACTCCAAGAAAAAACTCATTTTAGCGCGAACTTAAAAAACAACAATGCCAAATGACGACATCTAGTGACGAATATCAGAACTAACTTATATTTATATTCGTTTATTTGCATACACCGTGCGCCCAGTTGCACGAGAATTTTATAAAATCTATATATATAAAAGAAAGTCGTGTTAGTTACTTCACTTATAACTCAAGAACGGCTGAACCGATTTAGCTGAAAATTGGCAGGGAGGTAGTTTAGAGCCAGGAGAAGGACATAGGATACTTTTTATCCCGTTCGACATCATTCCCGTGTGACTTGACATGTAACGTCAGTCACTATAAAACGTGGTATAACAAAAAAGAATCAGACTTGGAATAACAAAATTGACGTATAATGACAGCTATGTAATGACGTATGGATGACTATTTGATATTTGTAAGAAATCAATAATATAACTATTTCTATTAAATAAATAATTAACATTATTGCCCAATTGCCCATTCGTATAAACAGTGAAGTGAACTATAAAACTCGGTATGGTTAAAAATTTAAGTTTTTAGGTGAAGTGAAGTTTAATTAATAATGCCGCGACCAAGACGATCGAATCTTTCCCGACAAAGCCGTGATGCAAGAAGAATACGAAATACTGCAAATGAAAGGACTGAAGAAGAACAAGAAATTGCACGTGAACAGCGCCGCGATAGTATGGCTCGACTTCGTGCTTCTCAATCACGAGAGCAAAGTGAAGCAGCCCGTGAAACAGCTCGGTTGGCAATGCAGAATCGTCGAGCGAACAACAGAGGTCAACAAATAGATAATTTGCGACGCAGAACAAGATATTTATCAAGTGCTGATTTGAATCGAGCAGCGTTTCAATACGATTGCAGCAATGATTACAGCTTGCATCCTAGCGTTTGCATTGGGCAAATGGACGTAGTTTGCGAGTATTGTGGTGCATTAAAGTTTTCCGGAGAAACGCCTGGATTATGCTGCCTTAATGGTAAAGTGAAATTGCCATTGTTGACTCCGCCACCTGAGCCATTGTATTCATTGCTTTGTGGCGAAACACAAGAATCACGCCACTTTCTTGCAAATACTCAAAAATACAATGGTTGTTTCCAGATGACGTCATTTGGGGCAGATATTATCGAAGAACGGGGATTTAATCCGACATTTAAGGTATTTATTTTTGTACTTATATAGAATGTAGTTAAAGAATAACTTACTTTATCTATTGGTACCTATGTAGTATATTTGCTAATTCTGAACTCTACTCTCCCACCGAAAAAAGTGTTTATAACCCAGTTAATACTGTCTGGTTTTTATTTTGTAGATACAAGGACAGATTCATCATCGAATTGGATCATTACTACCTTTCGAAGATACACAGAATAAATTTTTACAAATATATTTCATGGGCAACATGGAAGAACAACTTGATCGACGCCTAGAGATCAATGCAGGAATGAAGCGAGCAATTCTTCAAGACTTGCAGTGTCTGCTTCATGAACATCATGCGTTGGTCAGGTTGTTTAAGAGTGCTTTAGAGCGCATGCCAAGTGATGACTATAAAGTTGTTATCAAAGCAGATAAACGACCATCTGGAACACACGAAAGGACATTTAATGCTCCAACAGTAGACGAAGTTGCCATCCTGATTGTTGGTGAACAATTGGAAAAACGCGATATTGTGCTTACACGTCGCGATACTGGGCAACTGCAACAAATATCTGAAACTCATCGATCATATGACACATTGCAATACCCGCTGATGTTTTGGCAAGGAGAAGATGGATATTATTTTAATATTAAAATGAAAAATCCATTGAATGGTGAGTATCAGTATCATAATTTATTTCATTTATTTGTGAAAGACACTGATTTAAAATAATGCTTATTAAAAAAATGGTTAATGTCTGTATTGTTTGCCTTTAAAATTTGCCTTTGAAATGGTTAATTATCAAATTTTTAATTTCAGGTGAAGAAACTACAAAGAAAGTTAGCTCAATGAATTATTACGCATATCGTTTGATGATTCGTCAAAATGCTGACAACTATTTGCTGCGGTTTCGTCGATTGTTTCAGCAGTATTGCGTTGACATGTATGTAAAAATAGAAACGGAACGTTTAACATTCATTAGGTTGAACCAAGCCAAACTGCGTTCTGAGGAGTACATCCATTTACGTGATGCAGTTAATACTGAAGGAAATGCAGCTAATATTGGTCGATTAACTATTCTGCCGGCGACATACATTGGTAGTCCACGTCATATGCATGAATATGCACAAGATGCAATGACATATGTTCGTCATTACGGTCGGCCCGATCTCTTTATTACTTTTACCTGTAATCCAAAATGGATAGAAATTACTCAATTGCTGCTTCCCGGACAAACATCAAGTGATAGACACGACATCACAGCACGTATATTCAGGCAAAAAATTCGGTCCCTGATGAACTTTATTGTTAAACAACGCGTCTTTGGAGATACTCGATGCTGGATGTATTCAATCGAATGGCAAAAGCGAGGCCTGCCGCACGCACACATTCTTATTTGGTTAGTGGAAAGAATTCAGCCTGACCAAATAGATGATATCATATGTGCTGAGATTCCTGATTATGAAGTCGATCCAGACCTACATGATGTTGTTACTACTAATATGATTCATGGACCGTGTGGTGCCATCAATCCCCAATCACCTTGCATGGTCGATGGAAAGTGCTCTAAACGATATCCACGGAAATTAACGGCGGAGACTGTCACTGGCAATGATGGTTATCCGCTGTATCGGCGTCGATCACCAGATGACAACGGTCGAACTGTCACAACGAAAGTGAAAAGAATGGATTTCGTTGTCGACAACAGTTGGATTGTTCCATATTCGCCACTTATTTCTAAATCGTTCAAGACACATTGCAACGTTGAATACTGCAATTCAGTTAAGTCCATAAAATATATTTGCAAATATGTCACGAAAGGCAGTGATATGGCGGTTTTTGGATTGCAATCCTCGAATACCAACGATGAAATTTCACGCTATCAAGTTGGTCGTTATGTGAACTGTAATGAAGCGATTTGGCGTATATTCGCATTTCCCATTCACGAACGTCATCCTACTGTTACGCATTTGGCGGTGCATCTGGAGAATGGTCAACGAGTATATTTCACGGCTTCGAATGCTACGCAACGTGCTGAAACACCTCCAGCAACTACATTGACCAGTTTTTTTGCAATCTGCCAAAGCGATCAGTTTGCACGAACTTTGCTTTACTCGGAGATGCCACGTTATTATACTTGGAATGCTTCATCGAAGAATTTTCAAAGACGGAAGCAAGGCGATGCGGTTCCTGGGTATCCAGATGTGCGTTCTACTGATGCTCTTGGTCGTATGTATACAGTTCATCCAAAGAATAATGAATGTTTCTATTTGCGGTTGTTGCTGGTAAATGTGCGTGGGCCAACGTCATTTGAGTCACTACGAACTGTTAATGGTGTAATATTCCCAACATATCGTGCTGCATGTGAAGAATTGAAGTTATTAGAAAACGATAGTCATTGGGATACGACAATCGCTGAAGCCATTATCTGTGCATCTCCAAGTCAGATACGCACATTATTCGCTATCATAATTTCGACATGTTTTCCATCAAACCCATGTAACCTGTGGCACAAATACAAGGATAATATGTCAGAAGATATTTTACATCAAATTCGTGTCAGTTCCAGAAATCACGATATTGAGATGAATGAGGAGATACATAATCGTGCTTTACTCTTGATCGAAGATATGTGTTACCTCATGTGCGGTAATTTATTAATCAGGTTAGGAATGCCAGCACCATATCGTGAAATGAATGACGCATTTAATCGAGAATTGGAACGGGAACGTGAATATGATCACCAGGAATTAGATTTAGTAGTTCAAACGAATGTACCCCTGTTGAATTACCAACAAAAGAAAGTTTATGATACTTTAATGAAGGCAATCGATGATGAAAATGGTGGTTTATATTTCCTAGATGCCCCTGGTGGAACTGGCAAGACATTCCTCATGTCATTAGTTTTAGCAACTGTTCGGGCGAGATCTAACATAGCGGTTGCAGTTGCTTCTTCTGGAATAGCAGCCACATTGTTAGAAGGATGCCGTACGGCTCATTCAGCATTCAAATTACCGTTAAATCTTCAAACTATTGAAGAACCAACGTGTAATATTGCAAAACACTCAGCAATGGCCAAAGTTTTAGCGGTATCGAAAATCATCATCTGGGACGAATGCACAATGGCGCATAAACGTGCATTAGAAGCACTTAACCGAACATTAAAAGATTTACGCAATGACTCGAGATGTTTTGGAGGAGCAATGATTTTACTTTCTGGTGATTTCCGCCAAATACTGCCAGTAATTCCAAGATCTACGGCTGCCGACGAAATAAACGCTTGCCTCAAATCGTCAAATCTATGGCGCCATGTGAAGAAACTGCAACTGACAACAAACATGAGAGTTGCATTGCTTAATGATACATCTGCTGAAGATTTCTCGGAGCAATTGCTGACTATCGGTAATGGTCAAGTACCTGTCGATGAATCGAGCGGATTAATATCATTTCCAAATAATTTCTGTAATTTTGTCTCATCAAAAGACGAACTTATCAACAATGTATTTCCAGAAATTATTTCTAACTACAAAAATTATGAATGGATGAGTGAGCGAGCAATTTTAGCGGCTAAGAATAAAGATGTAGATGACCTAAACAACATAATTCAAAATAAGATCATTGGAACAATGCATTCATTCAAATCTATTGACTGCGTCACAAATGAAGATGAAGCCACCAACTATCCAATTGAATTTTTAAACTCTTTGGACGTGCCTGGCTTACCACCGCACAATTTACGCCTAAAGGTTGGCTCCGTAGTAATCATGCTTCGAAACATAAACCAACCAAAACTGTGCAACGGTACGCGTTTGGTGGTTAGAAAATTGATGAACAATGTAATTTACGCTACGATAATGATAGGAAAATTCAAAGGTGAGCAAGTTCTCATTCCGAGGATACCGATGATCCCAACCGATATGCCGTTTGAATTTAAAAGACTTCAATTTCCGATACGTCTTGCATTTGCCATGACCATCAACAAATCACAAGGCCAATCCTTAAAAGTTTGTGGTTTAAATCTAGAACATTCATGTTTTTCCCATGGTCAATTATACGTGGCATGTTCACGGGTCGGAAGACCATCTGCGTTGTTTGTTTTTGCGCCTGATAATAAAACAAAAAATGTCGTGTATCACAAGGTACTTAAATGAAGAGCAACCTATGTACTAAAATACAGAAATAATTATGAATGATTGATGTAGAAATTTAATTTTTTTTGTATTTATTCCAATAAAAAAAAAAAATGCTTATTTATTGACATTAAGGCGGAACAAAGTTCGCCGGGTCAGCTAGTTATTGATAAATGATAAAATGTTTCTGTAAAACCATATCAATATTTAATAGGAATTAAGATGTTTCGTGGTTCCTTTTTTAAATCTACCTAAACATAATTATAGAACAGTATAATAAGCATAGCGCTAGCGCTCCATCTACTTATTTTTTGGACCAACATTTTGTCCTCGCGATGACGATCGAAAAAGCTATTTTTGTATTTGATTTAACAACAATTAACGATTTTCGGACTTTTTCCTTAACTTACTTTGGTAAGACCTTCCTTCTTGCCAAATTTCATGGTTCTAGGTCTATGGGAAGTACCCTATAGGTTT
Organism: Pyrausta nigrata; assembly: GCA_949316185.1. Lineage (NCBI taxonomy): Eukaryota > Metazoa > Arthropoda > Insecta > Lepidoptera > Crambidae > Pyrausta > Pyrausta nigrata. The sequence continues at coordinate 7,398,009 of OX438943.1, forward strand.
TGATTCCCTTGAGAAATGGGGAAAAATGATAGAAAATTGGACAAAATTGGCCGTATCTTTTTTCAGCGTTAACTTTAAAGCTTGACTTTTTCACATCATTAAGGGACCATAAACATAAGAATTTGATGTTAATTTTAACTTTATACCTCCACGCGTTCCTGAGTAAAAGGGTCTTGACAGACAGACGGACAGAAGGACAGACGGACAGACGGACAACAAAATGATCCTATAAGGGTTCCTTTTTTCCTTTTGAGGTACGGAACCCTAAAAATAACATCTTAACGTTGCTTAATTGTAACTTTACTGTACTTTATAAGCCAAAATTACATATGCATCTGTCCACATAATTTACTACGTGCTTTACTTACTTGGGTGGTTATAAAGACTTAAAAAAATACAACCGTTACATACATCAGCTTAACATTTAATGATTTTTTGATAAAACTAAAAAGACGACACTATTAACTGAATAACTAAAGGCTCGTTATGAAACTTTTTGGTATAACTCAGCTGCAACTAATTTTCATAACAAACAAACAACAGCTCAAAAGTAACAGCCAACCACTTCGTGTCCCATATTTAGAATGTACTATTTCATTAGTCTGATATTTTTATAAAAGACAACGAGGATTTCAATCGTGGGCAAAATAAGCACCCTTTATTTTTATCTAATGTAAGGGCTCATATTTTAAAAAATTCGTATTTTCACGTACCCATGAGCAATTCGCGATGTACCTAGCGGCTTGTACAAATTTTAAAATAACGACAGTAATAAGCACTAACCCACCAAAATTACCACCAGTCAAGTTCCAAAGCAAGGCACTACTAATTATCTCCGGTTTAGTCAACCACCTCAATGGTGTCGCAATCTCCCGAACAAAGGTCCCGGGTTCGATCCCCGGTCAGCTTAATTAAGGTAACCATATTTTCTATGTAGTCTCGGGTCTGAGTGTTGTATTACCACCTTTGTGTCTGATTTCCAAAAAACAAGTGATTAAGCAATTCATGTGGACAACAATATTAATTGTTGTTTCTTTTGCGTGAGCTGGCTGTTACATCCGAGCTGTCGTACATTACACTCGCAGCGCGATATTAAATGCATGAATCACCGTTATAATGGGATGACTGATGTCGGGGAACGTGCCCCAGCACTGCACCAGCGATGTATACTCCACATGCAGGAGGATGCAATTTGTCGACGTCACCACTGTGTACACCTGGGATAGTGCGATGACGACAATAAGGGGCATAATTAGTGGAAGGTGTGCCTAAGGTAGGATTTAGATCTTAAGTTTGGGGCAGGAAAGTGAGATGTAAGTTAAATGACTTTTGGTAATTATTCAGTTAAAAATGGGACTGCTTGTTAATAGCTTTGTAGATTTACTAACCTTAGGCAATCCAAAAAGCATTTCAATAACTCCAAAATGGTTCCCAGGGCTAAGGGATTTGTCAATTTTGCCTTGATGATTCAACATATTGCAGTGGCCCTGTAATGTTAACATTCTAATCAATTAATTTAAAAAAATGTCAGTATTCGCGGCATAATATCGCTCCTCACAACTCGTCGCGGACTCGCGGATGCCGCAACAAAGCCAGCTGCCATCTTTAAAACAATTAAGCCGTTTTTACAGGATCGGTAGCTTCACAGGGCTTTTTTTATTAAAAAATACGCTTACATGAACCTTTTTTTACCATTACGAATTGTACCCAATAAGTACCTAGATAAAAAATTAGGTAATTATGTAAAATAGATCACGGAGTAAATTCCAATAGTAGGTATCTTATATTTTATTACCGATTCTAAATCAATATTGTTTAGGTAACTAGTAAGTTTTAAAAATTTGTATTCGCAAGGAAGTCTCCACTTCTTGGCTCTTTTATACTAAGTTCATGTAAATTATACTCTACTTGGCAAACACTGTACCTAGTTTCATCAGTCATGAAAATGTTACTACTTTCTTATCACCCTGTATGGCTGGCAAAGTACCGAAGCTTAGAAGCCCCATCAGCTGCAGATGCTCAGCGGTAGTTACCTTTTGTATGATGTACATATCTCGCCCGATATCGCCCCCGTGCTGAACTATCTCATTATCTGGCAAGACAATGGTCCTGCTGTTGGCGGCTACTGTCTGCAGAAAGTCGCGGTTGCCGCACTGTAAGAATAATCAGATATAAGAGCAAAAACTCTACGCTGAAGAAACTGGGCCCTCAGACAACATGCAATCTTTTAACAGCGAACTTTGCTATCGCCAACGAAATGTCAAAATATGTATGCAAAGGTCACGTGATGTTACGATGGCTTTTGTCAGTGAAAAAAAAAACTGCACTGTATTTGTTGAGCTTATTGGCTTGCAAGGCGTGGCCAGTGTCAAACTTGTTTTTTGTTATTTGGGTTGGTTCAGCATCCTTTCCTGTATTCAAAACTTGGAGGCCAAAATGCCTATGAAAATGAATCTAACATTTTCACTGACATAGATAGTTAGCCAAAATGTCTTAATTGAAAATATCTCTACCATTTTTACTAAGATAGATGGTTAGTCTTTATTGCACACCATACACAGAAGACATTTACAAAAATGAAATAAAACAATATACGTATTACATTTACCTGAAAAATGGGACAAAACATTAAAGTTTCCACCATTTCTATAGCCAAGACCTCTTGCTGTATGTTAGTGGACATGTCCTTGAAGATTTCTTCTGTCGACACTGCGTTATTGTAATACCTTCAAAATCATTAAAGTTTTTAAACTAAATCAAATCATTAATTGCATATCATATTGCATAAAACAAAATAGTAAAAAAATAGAATAAGTATGTATTTTACATGTAACGATTTTACTATCTTTTTTTACAACATTGTTTTATTAGTTTTAATATTTCTTAACACTCAGTGTTATTTTATTTTTATAAGTATATTTAATAAATATAACAGTATGTAGTAGTATGTAGAGTAGACAACATTTTCCTTGTTCTCAAGACTACAATAACTTTACCACTGAACGCAGAAAAACTTTCTCACGCGAGCTTTGATCTTGCCGCTCACGTGATTCACCGACAGGAAGTAGAACAGTTCCCGCATCGATTCCTGGCCGAAAGAAACTATGTTACTTTGTATCAAAAAGTTATCCTCGGTCTTGTTACAATATAACATCCGCAGCTGAGCCGCTGAACATAGGATTTTCACAGAGACTACGTTGAATAGCACGATATCGACAGCTCAAGTATGGACTAAATGTCAAAATAATAACGATTTGTTAAAAATTTGCTAGCAAAATTAGGATCATGTGTGTCAATTGTCAGGTTCCCCTGTTAACAGGGTCACAGAAGTCAGATGGCATCGCTCCATTATAAAAACCTGATCTGCCGCATCCTAGATCATGGTCTAAAACAGACCCTGGGCCCTTGCGTGCGAGTGCACAACCGGGATATCGCTAGGATGACGATGATGATTAATTAGGATCAAGTACGTAAAAACTCATACTCATAACTTCTTGTAGTAAATAGTCTTAATACCTTGAATTTTTGTTTCCTTTGAGTAGCCAACAAAAACCAGCTGCAAATCTTTGCTGTGTACAAACAGCTAATATACAATCCCAATCCAAATATTACCACAACCTGAGGAAATAAAAAATGGACCACTATGAATTCCTACTTTTTATTCATAGGTACTTATACGTAGGCATCTTAAAACGAAAACGTTATTCTGTTGTGCTGGCCATTGTACAGTCAATGCATACAGAAGTGCTATTAAAATAATTTTAATAGTCTCAAATCGAAAGCTTCTGTATACATTATTAATGCTCGTGACTGCACAAGTATTTGTTTTAGTAAATTGTACTGTAACCATATAAGTACCCATTAGAAAGTCGGGTTCTAAAAAAAGTTTGTAAGACCGCATCCCCAAGAGGCTTACAGTGACCGGCTGACTGTGCCCTTGGCTCTGAACAGGGCGTATCAGTTCGAGTTAGCGGCGAACTATAGCGTATTAGCACAGAATAAAATTAATAGTGCAAGGTACGAGTATTAGCCGCGAAGCTCTTGCAATTTCTTAGGAGGAAAGTACTGTAGCCGATGTAGTAACCATCATTCGCTGCGACTCGGCCACTCACTGAATGAGTCGAAAGCGTATTCAATTTAAAATAAGAGAATCGAACTCTTTAGTTCCCTCTTAGGGAGCTTGCTGTGTTCCATCGGTGAGTGGGAGTGCCTTTACCTTCTGTGTGAGCTCGCTCTACCGTCGACTCTGCCTACGCCACGTCTACTTTAGTCTAGAATTCAATCAAAATAAATAAGTTACTAGTTTAACCTCTGCTAACTGTGAGTCCAATAGGGATGCGAATTCTTACTACAAATAAATCTGCCGATCCAGGCCCCATATCTGATGTCCCTGTGCCAGTGAAGACCGACGTTCCAAAGGAGAATGAAGATAAAATGGGTTTTTCATGCTTGGCGTCATTTGTCATGAACAACTTCGTCTCCCAATAGATTAGTTGCGTCATCCAGGAATTCTAGAAATGTTGAAATTTTTATTTTAGTAACAAATATTTACCTTAAGAACCTTTTTTAAGAGGTCGTTCGCACATAGGTATTCCTGACGCTCGAAACAAGTAAATTTTCGTCTTCCATGCCATCGTTGAGATTGATATAATAATAAAGTGTAAGATGAAAACCCGAATTGAAAAAATTGACGACCGTCTTGATGTAGTGGTTCGCGCTTCGGACTACTAAACCAGGCGGTTGCGGGTTCGAATCCCGCAAGGGGCAAATGTTTATGTGATGAGCACGAGCATTTGTACCTAAGTCATAGATGTTTATAAATGTATATAAGTATGTCTATCCGTTATCCTAGTCGCCATAGCACAAGCTCACGCTTAGTTTGGGGCTAGGTAATTGGTGTTGCTATTAATTATATTATATTATTAAAAAAGTTATTATAATCCGTTAATCACAGCTTAACCTCATCCTGCTCTACTATCAGCCATTTTTTCTTCAAGTAAAAGTTTTCATTTACTGTACAGTGTACACACTGTACGTATACCCTGTATATACTACAGAGCGTATGGTTTGGACAGAAATTAGGTGCATATGACCCTGTTCAAACCGACTCCATTATGATGGTATTCATAATGAATCAAGTAAGTTTAAGTTTGACAAAAGCATATACTGAAAATAGAATACGTAATCTTGGAGTATTATAAAGTTTGTTAATCATATATTTGCGCGAACGAAGCCCCGGGAATTTACTAGCTAGTTCATAATGAACTTACCTCATGGCACAGCTTTCTGGGACAGGCAAAAATGTAAAGGAAGCAACCAGACCAGTAACAGGACATTACCACCAGTATGAAGTACTTTATGAGGCACAAAAGCTGCAAACAATACACAGAACATTGAATGAGTTTACCACACACACACAGAAGCACTTGAAAATTTCTACAGGCTCTGCCAACGCCAGGATGGCCGAGAGGTTAGGTAATCGCCCGGTATGCGAGGAACGCGGGTTCGATTCCCGCCTCTGGTGGTCTTTTTTTTCAAGTGCAATAATATATTTAGAGTTTACCACACAATAAAATAGTAGAGAGAGCAGTGGTCAGCATGCGGATATACATCCGACTAAAGCAGCGATTGAAATCCATATATCTCTCTAGCTACGGATTATTAAAATATTTTTCGATCATTGATCGAAATACAATGAAAAATTCTATAAAAATGGGTAGTTAAGTAGACTGTATAGAAAAGTATCAGCAAAAAATTTTAATAAGTTCAAAAACAAAACAAAAACCGCTTTTATAATAATTATGATGTCAATAATAGGATATCAAAAAAAACGTTTTATAATACCTTGGCATTACTACTAAATCCCGATTTCCACTTGTCGAAATAATCCCATATATGCCACACTTGTAGTATCGGAAGCACTTTGACTATTTGCCCAGCTACCGACTCCCCGTGGGGGTCCAAAGTATCAGTGAAGATGTACACAGGAAATACCGAAAGGATGTCTAGGTAGAAGCCCACAGTTGCCATTTTCACTTCTGCTATTTCTCTGACCGTCTCCTTCCGGACGTTCTGAAATAATAACAAAATATTAACGACAGTCTTTAAAACAACATTTGACATTGTTTGCTATTCAGTAACGCGCTCATCAGATCTTCACCAGGTTTTTGAAGTCATACTTATTAACCCCTTGAGGATTATAAGACCGCCAGCGGTCTTAGTACAATTGATTTTCTATTGTGTCTGGAAACATGTCTCTGAATGGTAAGTTAAATTGCAGCAGAGCATTCGGGTAGCGAAGAATCATGGATTCAGACGAGAGTTGATGGCGAAGTAAAAACTTGGAAAGCATAAACTAATTTCATTTCAAAGCATGAGCCCAAAAACTACACACACAACTAAGCTAAAATTAGCTTAGCTAACAATAAGCTTAACAAACCATGCATTAATATAGCAAGCAATAAACCCGGCTACAATAGCCTTACAGCTACACTTGCCTCGAAACGTACACCATGCGTACTAACTAATTCCCATTATTATAATTTTACATGCATTACCTTTTCCACAATGGCCGTTGTTAGTTGTATGTAAATGTTGAGTAACAAGCCGGCAGTAACAATGGTGGTGAATATCACCTCCCAATCGCTCTGTTCGTTCTGTATCGCAAGGTTTGGCGCCATCACACATAGGTACATGACCATAAAGAAATGGCCAATATCGAACATGTGGGTCTGCAAGAAGGATTAAATAAATAATGAGGAAAAAATACCTGAATTCGGCACGAAAGACGTACACATTACACAATAAAAAAAGATTTAAAAACAACAGTAAGTAAATGGGAGTGGGATTGATTCCAATGTGCCCTGTCTAAGTTTAAGTTCAGTCACTCTCTTTCTCTGCCAAACAAACAAAAAAAGACAGACCATAATAATTCAGAAACATCAGACAAAATGCTGTTTTGTAGTTTCTAAGGAAATTAGAGAATCCATAGATAATGTAGTAGGGATGTCATTCGATGACAACTAAAATAAGAAAAAACACGCAATAACTTGCAAAAATACGTAAGAAATCGCATCACTTAATTCGACGTTTCTAAATTATTGTAGTTTGTCTCTTTTCTTTATTTTGTTTAACAGGGAAAGAGAGAGACAGAATTTTAATTTAATCTTAGACTGGGCACATTGGAATTGAGTCCAATGCCAGAACATACAGTGCTTTTATAAATATACAAACTTTTCCAAAGAAAATTTACTCGTAGCTTCTTAGGAAAAGTTCGAAAATTAAGCTTGGCTTTTTGCGAAACCAAGTGTTTTTTCTGTCTTGTTATTTAATGATAGACAATAGTCAGCGTGTATATCGTGACTTTCTTAATGGATTGCGAATATTGCGATGTCACAGAGCGATGTTGATCAAACGCTAGCGCGGTAGCAAGAAAACGTATAAAAATCTAAACATTACTAATGACTTACTTTGATGAAGTTGACACGTTACTGCACAAATTGCCGAACAATATAAAAAAAACATTTTTAGGGTTATAGTAACCTTAAGGGGGTGCCGCGCGAACGAAGAAGTTCCAGTTAGTCTATACGATCTTCAAACAGAAACGAACTTTAAAGTTGATTAAAAGTGCCATTGATTTTAAGAGTTTAAATGTGTAATTGACACCAAAGGTTTTATAAAAAATACATGTCGATTTAAAACTATTATTGGCAATCTTCTTTTTTCGAACACTACCTATATCATCATCATTCGCTTGCCCTGTTCCCATTATATTTGGGGTCGGCGCAGTATGTTTTTCTCTTCCATACAATCCTATCACTCGTCATTGACTCATCCACTCCTTTCATAATCATATCATGCTTTATACAGTCCATCCATCTCTTTCTAGGTCGGCCTCTTCCCTTCCATCCACTAACATTCATACTCATCACTCTTTTTGTCACATGATTAACACTATATCTTTTGTCAAAAAATGTATATTTCTCATATATCACTGGACTGGCCGCTTTGCCCTTACCCCCATGGCCGCTTTGTGCGCCACCTTGGGCAAAGCGGCTTTTTGCCACCTTTTCGTAATTTACGTGTCATATATGTATTTTCAACTTTTTGCAGATTTGGATTGCCGACAATGAATAACAAATGTTTTTTCTACCTATCAGTATAAAAATCTTTTCGAAAATAATTTTATTCAGTAGGTTTTTTACACCTCAAAGTAAAGGTGGCCGCTTTGAGCTGACCTCCCCTAACTATCAGTAGGAATCCTGGATACCAATAGGAAAGAATGTGTCATGTCATGTCATGAGTCATGTCGTGTGCTAAAAATGCCCTAACTAGCTGTTGCCCGCGACTTCGCCCGCGTAAACTACTATTTCTGTATCCTACAGGAACTGTGTTATTTTTTCGGGATTAAAGTAGCCTATATGTTATTCCAGACTATAATCTATCTCTGTGCCAAATTTCATCCATATCCGTTCAGTAGTTTTTGCGTGAAGAAGTAACAAACATACACACTCACACACTCACAAACTTTCGCATTTATAATATTAGTGGGATATACTATTCTAAAAGTATTTACAAGTTTGATTTTGAAGAGCTGAACATCAATGTCTATTACCGCTAAGTTACAAGTAGTTAGTACAAGAACTAAGCTCTAAAGTAGTTAACTAATACGGATTAAAGTAAAGGACACTAAATAATGTTTCCCCGTTTGTTAGAAATCCCCTAACACTTTGAAGGATTGATGGCTTTAGTTGGAGAAAAACAGGACTTACGTACCGTTCTGGAAAATAAAATAAAATGTTGGCTCTTTACTTAGCTTAAGCCTTCGTTCTGGACTTTTGAAGGTACGTCTGCAACTTGTCTTTTTAACAAAAAAAAAGTTTTTAATGTGACGCAAAACGATTACCTAAAATAGGTATTACTTTTTTAGGGTTCCGTCCCCAAAGGGTAATAAAACCGGCCAAGTGCAAGTCGGACTCGCGCGCGAAGGGTTCCGTACCATTGACTTAAAACATTACACAGTATAGGCAAAAAAAGTATATATTTTTATTTTATTTATAATTTCGAAAGTATTCATCACAAGATACCCGAAACAATTTTAAATAAGAGTTTTCGTGCCTGTTTCTTTACGTGAGTGAAGTTTATAGGTCCAATACTTTAGAAATTACAGGGGGGGAGGGGACACACCGTGTAAACGACTTTAGCGGGCTATATCTCGCAAATGGTAAAGCTGATAAAAAAGTGTTGTATGTAATGGTGCTTTAAAAAAAATAATTCACCCCCCCCTTTACATGTATAGGGAGGTACCCTTAAAAAGGGGTAATTTTAATTTTTCGTATTTTTAAAAATTAGATCTATATGTGAAGTATCCTCGAACCAAGTTACATGCAAATCAGTCCATATACGTAGAAGATATTCTGCTGTGACAGACTAGGACGGACGGAACGGACGGACTGAACGATCTTATAAGGGTCGGACTATGGAACCCTGAAAATGAGATCCTATTACTAAGCCTCCACTATATGTCTACTGTCACCAGGCTGTATCTCATGAACCGTAATAGGTAGACAATTGAATTTTTAATTTTATTTCATACACCAAACAGGATTTTTTGGCGTGTTTTGCTCGATATTAATAACGGCAAAATGTAGACGCTTGAAATTTTCACAGAATATGAAATCATATATTCACCTTAAAAATTAATAGTTAAAATACAAAAATATTCAATTTGTTGCTCGATATTAATAATGGCAACAGTCAAACGCTTGAAATATTTACATAATACTTAGTTGTACATTCACTTTAAAAATAATAATTAATATAAAATAAAGTGAATATTTTAAGCGTCTACCTGTTGCCGTTATTATTGTCCAGCAAAAAACGGCAAAAATATCACGTTTGTTGTATGGGAGACCCCTCAAATATTAAGTTTATTCCAGTTTTAGTTGATATAGCGGAATGAGAAATACATCATCGGTGAAAATGCCAACTGTCTAGCTATCACGGTTCATAAGATACGGCCTGGTGACAGACAGACAGACACACAGCAAACTGCTAGAAATAGTGTCCCGTTTTTGCTCTTTGGGTAAGAAAACCTAAAAAGGTATTCAGCATCCTTGTATTCATAAAAAAGAACGCGAATAAATAATACTCCATATTTAACCTTTAATTCACACGCGACTAATCTGTTTTATGTTACTTATTATTAATTAATAAACGACGGGTAAGTAGTTTCCTCCCACTAAGCAATATTGAGGATGGGATCGAATACGGAAGTCCACCAATTCAATTGAAGTTCAAGTGAGTGCTATATAACAGAAAGAAAATATATCTGAATAGTTTAGTTAGTAGTTAGCAGGAGGTCAAATATTTTGTTTACAGGTTCATGATGAAATGCCTTAATGGATGCGCTCAACGTCTTATTGAAATATTTCTGTAACTTGCTTAGTTATGATATTACGTGTTAGTTATACGATTTTATTGTATTCCCATTTCTTTGTTGGTACCTACTGAAGTCTCCTAAAAATAAGCTTCATCGTATCCATTACACGGGTGAATATTGTGGTATAAGACATTGTAATGGTGTGATCCCCTGATAGGGGACCTCTTCCTTATTCGATTTCACCCTCAATATAACTTAGTAGGAGGAAACTGCTTAGAAAGATCACTCGCCGTTTATTAATTAGCGATAAGTACGTGTGAAATAAAGGTTAAATAAGGAGTATTAGGTCAGGTTTCCCTAACAGGGTCACGGAGGTCAGATAGCAGTCGCTCCATTGTAATTACCTCATCTTTCATATCTTGGATCATGGTCCAAAGCGGCCCTGGGCCTTCGCGAGCGAGTGCACAACCGGGATAACGCTAGGATGATGATGATGGAAGACATTGTAATGGTGATGGGAAACTTTCTAGCTTGTCATCGATCGACACGAGAAAAATAAGGGTCCAAAATACTGACAAAAACACGTCATGGTAAACACTGTGGCACCCTATGCAGTTGTAATATGAGTAGTTTTGGAACAAAAATGCTAGTCTGATGTGCTAGCCACTGCACAACTTTGTATAAAGAATTATTATCTTACGAAATCAGTATTTGGCTCCAGAATCCAGGGGAAAGTGGCTCTCAAGCAAATTCGCGGGGCGTCGATAGTCGTAACATTTCGCGCCCTCTGGTACAGCTCCAAGTATTCTCCAGTAAATTTGGGCTCGCGAACGTTATTTTCGTCTGCAAAAAATATTCAAATTGAAAACGAATGATATGTTTATGTCAAGAAAAAAAAAATTTCTTTTTGCAAATCAGCTATATTTTGGCACTTCTATTTTGATCCTACTTGTTGAATAGCCTGGATTACCTTCACATCAATCGCTGTGGTTCTCTGAATCACGCTAAGTATAGGATTCGCAAAATTTTCGCCCCATCGCATCCCTATAGAAACATGCAAACCAAATTGAAACTCTATTACCTTTATAATACATATGAGAATCGTCCACAAACGTCGGATCGTCGTCTTCGACACCAGCTAAATTGTCTTTGAGCACTTTCATCGGTCGGTAACGAGTTCGAATTAGTCTCGAATCACCTTTGTCGTATTGAGTTATCGCTTCCTGGAATGTACAATTGCTCTTTGAAACGGTTAGGTCAAGTTATACGAGTATTCATCAAATGCACTGGAATGGAGGTACTTATTAAGTACCTAACGTTGCTATTAACTGGCCACTGAAATTAAGTTAGTAAATTGATGGTCCAAGAAAGAATAATTCACATCAACAAATGTTTTTCGTAATTTCGGATAGGGAAAACCAAAACGGTCCTTGATAAATGTAGGTGTATTCTCCTACCTTATTTCGACCACGGCAATCAATCCCAGCAGATCAACCGGGTACGAGAGATATTATGTGCACAAGCGTCTACGTAGCGTTATTACACAGGTGTACTCTCTGTTTCGTCTCTGCCATAGTTCGGTTAGATGACAATTCGCGTAGCGTAATACACAGTTGCACTCTTTGTTCCTTAACTGCCATAGTTTTGTGAGATGACAATCCGACATGACCGGAGAAAGATCAGTCGCAGAACCAACGGCTTGACGTGCTTTCCGAGGCACGAGAAGGGGATGTTATTCCACCACCAACTTCCTGACTCTGGAGCTGTTTCTAAGCTCAACAGAAAAAAAAATCGGTTCGACATAGGATTCGAACCCGGGACTTCGTGGTTAGAACCTGTGCTGGACGCTAGACCAATGAGGCAGGCAAATTAATACATAAATTATGATAGTATAAGCAACCTGTCTGTGTCTAGTCGTCTTGAGCCTGGTCCCAATCTTATCCCGTATGTGATTTAGCATCAACGGGTGCTCCGATATTACTCGCATGAAATCTGTTCTGCGTAATACCTATACCAGGGAAAAGATAAATACTTATATATACCAATTTAAACAAATATCATTCAATTTACGTACAATTGAACACAGAGAAAAAAGAGTTACTTTGCCTTAGCTAGGCATAGCCTATATCTTAGGCTAGGAAGAGCTTGTGATATCACTCGGCTAGGAAAGACTAAAACGGGACACGACCTAAGCTGAGTTGGGCCCTTTTAATGTGTACATCATAGGCTCACAACTGCACTGTCCGACTGGTGTACCATTAATAAGTTGAATTGCATAATATTTTATAAGTAAGTAATTACGAACCTAAAAAGTATCAATTAAAAAAAGTAGTTATGTAATTAAGCCACGCCAACTCAAGCTAGTGATTTTAAGACTTATTCGTCTTGCTGACTGATCATGCCTCGTATTTTATGAAGTTATACATATTAATATGTAGGATCACTGATACAGTAATAAAATAATTAATGCAAATAAGTACATATAATACGTTTAAAGACCCAAACAAAGTGCAATCCACTTATACAGAGCTCTGAAATCACCGCTTTGAGGGCTAAAATACACAACAACCCTCATCATAAAGTTATCAACCCAAATTGCTTTATCAGTAAGTATTACGACCCCGATATTAATATTCGTATTGGACAAAAATTATTTCCAATATCGCGGTTTAATATACTTAATGGACTCGCCTGAGCTTCGACGTAAGTAGCCGCCTTCACGGTGACTTTCGCTGGGATTGAATAAAATAAACTCAGCTCCCCTAATACCTAGAAGAAAAGTTTAATCTTTATCTCGATTTGTGGGAAGATTTAAGATGTGGCGGGTGCTTATACTTTTAGAAATAGTCTTTTATATTAGACTAAGGATGTACTTATTTCTTTGGGCGTTATCCTTTTCAGTTTATTGCGGTTTTTTGTGGAAATAAGGTCACAAACAACGGATGACGGTCTAATATAAAATGCCGTAAGAAGGTGTACTGAAACACTAATATGTACTTACTTCACAGACGTATAATAGTAACAATACAGCTTAGTTTAAAATAGGTAGTAAATTCAGCCTTTTAGATCCCACTGCTGGGAAAAGGCCTCACCTCAACTATGAGGAGGTACGAGCCATACTCCACCACGCGGGCTCAGTGCGGATTGGTGGAGAGGTGTATGTAAGGCAAGTGACAAACCTTACTGTCAGAAGTTATCAAGCCGCCCTAGGGCCTCTGACTAGGCTTAACGACTAATACCACAGATATTAGCCGGGACCAACTGCTTAACGTGCCTTCCGAAGCACGGAAATGCTTGTCATTGACGTCACTTAAAATGGTCGGAATGGTCCATCCAATCCAATCAATCCGAATCGGAAGCCGAAGTCGGAATCCAATTACGACCGCGCCGTGGGCTGCTTAACTTTGGTATCACTACCAAAGCGCTGCCGCCACTGCGCCACAAGCACCCTAAAATAGGTACCAAGTTGACATTGTCATAAGCTTAGACAAGGAGTCGTAGTCGTAGCTCCGTGGTTTGTTACGACTCGTAGTATAAGAGGTCACGTGTTCTCGTAGCTCGGTTTGCGTAGCACTAGATCTCGTAGTACGAGAGATAGGGTACATACTACTTGTGGAGGTAGGCGCATATTTTTGGTATCATCAAGTTTTATTAATATGTAGTTATATTATAAGTTCAGAGCAGATACATAATGTGTAAATAACCCTGTCTGTCTGATCATTATTTATTTATTAAAAAATATATATACTGATTGATGCTCACTTAAATGAATATAAGACGGCTAATTTAAAATGTTTGTAGCCACTATGGCATGTCACCTAACTGTCATTAATTCCTAACTAACATTCTCATAAACAAGTGTTATACTCGTACTAGTAACACATTCATTATTAGTAAGGGGGTTATAGTAATTCTTGTGCTTGGGCATCTAAATCTCCCTGTTGGATCAGACAGGGTTATTTACACATTGTACATCATGCCAACAAAAAATATTTGTCTTATAGGACGTCGGGCTTTACAAAGATAACGATATCTAAGCACATCACTAACCGTTCCCTGTTTAAAAGCAATCATCGGGCTCTCGTCATCCTCATCTGACAGCATCTCAACAACTCCTCTCTTGATGCAGATCATTCCACTCTTGACCACTCCTTGGCTCCAAATGTGCTGACCAGTCAGAAACAACTCATGTTTCATCAGCAACGAGATTTGACGCATGAAGGCTTCCTCTAAGAACAGTGTATGTATTTCATAAATATAAGAAAGCGTAGTGTAAGTAGTTTCTTTAAACAATACTTGGCTAACTTTAAAGTATGAAGTACTTTAAAGAAGAATTAAAAGATTTCTCTACAAAGTCCACGGAACAAACTGCTTGCAGGTATTCTACCCAAAGTAATTATCTAGCTATCGATAGCGTGAAAAAATATACCTTTTTCATGCTATTTTACGACAAAATGAAATACAGCATGTGTACATAACATAACTCGAAACTTCATAACGGGTGATTCTGGTGCTCGAATATTACAACTTTTTGTATATTAGACTCTTAGATTAGACTCTTGTCCATACTAAATCTAAACAGCTGTTCGATTTTGCATGGAAGTATTATTTTTTTAATTTTGATGTTGGGCCCGAACAAAAAGTTTTGTGTCAGCACCAGATTTTTCATTACTCATAAACACGTTGTAGATTGGTACTTGCCCTATTTCCATTTCGGGTCAGTGCAGAATATGAAAATACTCTGCACTGACCCGAACAAAACAAAATACTAACACTTTTTGTCATCCACTCCTTTCTCTATCATATCGTGCGAATGCAATCTATCTATCTCTTTCTCGACCGGCCTCCTAAACTTAACCAGAAACTTCTTTTATTTAATAATTTGGTTAAACTTCTTTGATTGAGTTTTCACTTCTTTCTAATTTAATCCAACCCAAGCATCACTGGCTGGAAAAGCTTTCTAACTCTTAAAGAACGCATCTAACTATCTGTATCTGGATGAAGACAATACTGTCGTCAAGTGCCAAGTGTAGAGTTGAGTTGGATATGATTGAATAGTAGTGAAAGCCCAATTAAAGTTAACAAAATTTGTAAATAGAACAAGTTTCTGTTTAGATTTTGGCCACTTAGGCCAAGAGAAAATATGGGAATGATCGAGAGCACAATATGGGAAGGAAAAATTTCCTTTGTGAATTCGAAAATAAGAAAAAACTAAAATAGGAGCGTAGCTGTGGTAAATGTAGATTTTATGGTAAAAAACGTATTCCCTTTAGTCATTATAGGGCGAAAACAGGGGACTATGTTTGACGCCTTACTTATTCACATGGTGCCTAGTCTTTCCTCTTAAGTCTCCGATATCAAAACAGTTATCAATTGCGTGCGTCAAACTGTTCAAACCTGTTTCACGGAACAGCAAAGAGTTGTGGAAGTGTCCAACATTGACGTCAAATATCAGCTCCATCTGCAAGGGCAGTGGCAACTTCTGCAGCTGTTTCGAGGAGAGGATCCCATCTTTCATCTGCCATAGTTGTTGCTTATACTTGGCAGCCTGGTCAATCAACCATGTCGGGGCTCCACGGAATTGTAAGTAGGTTATCATATGATGATACTGCAATACAACAAAGGTGTTAAAGGTGGCCATTTCAAGAGTTAGTACCCTACATGGGGGTATTTCGTCGATAACATTTAAAAAAATACAGACCCGTAATTACTAGTCACACTGTAGCTTACCAAACAAATTTAACAGATGTAATAACAAAACAAAGAAGGTATATTTTTGTAAATTCGCCCTTGCATGCCTTTCAGTGTTCATTACACTGAGAGGCGTGCAAGGGCGAATTTAATTCCTCAGGGATTTCTCTAATAAATCGCTTACCCGATCAACGAACGTTGATCTCCTGGAGTTTTCTAGAACCAGCTCCCATGTCAGGAGACCGATAAACTGGTACCGGGTGAAAACGTAACCGATCAACATCAAAACGGAGGTCAACCACTTCTCCATGTCCCGCTACAAAAGCATTATAATTATCATTGTAAGGCTGAGTTTTCGCGCAATCCAGCGCGATCCTGCAACCTTTATAAGGTCGCCTGTACGTACACCTTGCCGGCGGACGTCAACTACGCTTTTAATCAAATGGTCTCAAATCAAGAACTTTTCTGCCACAATGGCCAGCAATATATTTTCAATAGTCGGAACAAATATAACCGTCTAATATAAAATTAGCACAATTAAGTAATTTTGAAATGTTATACTAAACATCTTTAGAAACACCTTTATGTGGACGTCATTTTAGATAGCTGTATAAAAATATTTCATGAACAACTTCGCAAATGGAATCATATTAAATCAAACTGAGATAAAACTATTATATCTCTTTTGCAATGGGCTGCAGTATCATGCACCAACCTCTTATTTTTTACACAGCAAAAATGCATTTTTTTTTTCAAAAACTTAATAAAATCTCACTGAACGGAAATAAAAATAGAATTTTCATACTTGCCACCTTACCATGATAAACACAGGGAAATTAGCCTATGGTATTTGGAGTTGCATGTCACCATGTTCTTTTAAAGATGAGGTATATGGATAACTCCACTTACCAAGGGAAAAACATCACCAAAGATAACATTGCAGAAACGACAAGCGCAATAATACCAGCAGGTCAGGTAGCTGCAAAACAATTAAATGCCAAGATTATTTACGAAACCAGCACAAAACATTTCACTAATAAAGCTGAAAAGAACTAGTTTATTCGTAACAGCACGGGCTGATAAAGCACCTTGACGCATCTGTATAAAAAATCTGACTGGCATTTCACTTGAGCCGCAACGGTCGCCGGTCTTGGTCTGCTTATGCTGAGTCAGCATAATGAAAAAATATTGTCCTACCGAATTTCGGCTATATACAGCGGCATATCCCAATAGAGATTAAAATGAGGTACGCAGGAGATAATATATGATAATTAATATAACAAAGCACAAGTGTGTGCGCAATACACAGGTGCATTCTCTGTCCTTTCACTTTCATAGTTCGGTGAAACGGCAAACCGACATGAGCGGAGATAAATCAGGAGCAGGACCGACGGGTTAAGGTCATGGCACACTATACCGGCACCGCAACGGCACCGCCTCACCCAACAATTAACTTTGCAATCAAATAAGAGCATTAAGTTGTGAGTCGTACAATATATTTTGTGAGGCGACGCCGTGCTGCAGCCGTGAGAAGCCGGTATAGTGTACCTTTAACGTGTGTTCCGAGGCACGTAGGTAAAACATTGCCATCCTGACTCCGAGGTTGTTTCTGAGTTATTTTTATACAGAAAAACCCCGAAACAAATTTCAGCCTGAACCCGGGATTTCCAGGATAAAAGCACAAGACTTACAGAGCAGTCAGCATAAGTCGTCGACGAAGGTTAACATGATGATGTTATCTCACGAAGCAGACTCTCTTAGAATTCGAAGTCAGTTAATAATTTACGCGTGAAATTATTAAATAATGTATTTTTACGTGCATAATATTTTGTATGTATAATAGTCAGTAATTTGTTTTTAATTTCTTAATTACGTCAGAAAACTGTTGTTGGAATTAATTATATATACATATATAATGTAAAATAAAATGTTTCCATCACTGTGATTTCTTACTTATCGAATTTCAGTTTCCACGAGTTGACATGTTGAGGATAGCCGATGTTGTACCAATCTCTCCCGAACTTCGGCGGATAGCGGTGCAAACCGAACCATAGACAGGTGGTCGCGTGTAGAATCAACATAGCAAATGCTATATGTTCGATCATATACAGAGCTTTGCGGGATTTGCGAACCTGAAATCGTTATTAGTAGTTTAAAAACTTTATGGTCTCAAAAAATTTGGAATGGCTATTCTGCCTACCCCGTAAAAGTAGGTTAATATTTTCAGTAGTTAGTAGTCAGATTATAAGCTTGCAACAATTAATTGCATAACGGAGACTTCTCAAAAATCGCATAACATAGTACCTACATGATGTCCTCCTAGCCGAATTTCGACTACGGCGGCCTATCTCAACAGAGATTAGCCAACTGCGCGGGACATCCTATAGTGCACAAGTGTGTGCGCAATACACGGGTGCACTCTCTGTTCCTTCACTCTCATAATTCGGTGAGACGGCCGTCCGATATGACCGTAGAGAGATCAGGCGCAGGACCAACGGCGTAACGTGCTATCCGAGGCACGGGTGTGTTTAACACGATTAGAGTAATTTGGTTCGATAGAAAATAGTCCCGAAGTATGATCTTATTTTGCATATTCAATATTGTTTTAAATGTTTGCTCTTTATTTCTGTTCCTTAGTACACAAACACGAAAAGATTGCAAAAAAATTGCAATGGGACAGCTGGGCCTTAAACCCATTTTGTGAACATGAATCTCTGCCGAAGCAGATGATAACGATGTTACAGAAACATATCTACTTACATTTTCATTAATGCTCCTAAAAAAAGTGTACAACCTATAAATACGGCATATACCCATCCACCGGTCGATCATTTGCACGGTGTATTCATGGCCTTGTATACTGCCGACTGAAAGTAAGTAAACGCCAAATATATTCATTATGTATGACAGTAAGGTTCATCATCATTATTACCAGCTGTAGGACGTCTACTGCTAGGCCTTTCCACAACGACCGGTTGCAAGCGGTCTGCATCAGTGTGATCCTGCGATCTATAACAAGGTCATCTGTCCATCTTGCTGGTGGACGTCCTACGCTGCGCCTTTATCCAATCTTAATTTTTTCTGCCCCAACAGCCATCAGTTCTTCGCATTGTGTACTCTGCCCAATGTCTGCCACTTGAGCTTACTTATTCGCAGGGCTATGTCCGTGAGCTTGGTTTTTCTATGTACTTAGCTCCTCATTTTGATTAGATCTCACAGAGAAACACCGAGCATAGCCCTCTCCATCGCTCGTTGCGTAATAGTTACGACATAAGGTTAGGGTTGTATACATAAGCGGATCGGCACTGGTCAGTTCGGTAGTATTTGTTGATCAACAAAGCCGATTCAAAGCAAATACTGCACTAAAACTTGTTCGGGTTGATTCAGCTTATGCCGATCGAGCATTAGTAAAGCCAAGCGGCTTTTTCCTCGAATACTTACATTTAATTATACGACCCTAACTCACTAGAACCTTTTATTCGCCATTTATAAGATTTTTTACTTTAAGTTAGTAAGTTAGTAAGTAAGAGTTCTTGCGACAGATAAATCTACTTAGGTTTTTATACAAACAGTTTTTACTTACAAATTAAGTTCGTCGGTACCACACTCCAAACGTCGAATGTGAGGAAGAAATAATTTCTTCTTAGAACTCTGATATGCATCCGGACCAGGGGCCAGAAGGCGTGTAACAAGTGAACGATGACGTCGGTAATGAAGACCACCTCTCCGATAGCTACGGTAAACTCAAGGAAGAACCAGGAGCTGTCTAGGTAGTACCCAAGGAGCAGGTGTAAGACGAACTTATACACTACCAAGATTATGAGGACAGACTGAAACAAATGCTTTTTTAGATGCCTAGCATATTTTTTACATCATCTTAAAAACATAAAAAACAAAGGAGTACAGTAATTGGGTCAATCTATTTTCAAATTACAAGTTACTCCTGGTCGTTTGTAAAGTAAAAAGGCATTTATATTTTAATTAACCCATGTATTTGTATGGTAAAGTATGTCATACCAAAATAACTATATTAAAACATTGAACAAAAGTGATGATCCAATGAACAACCTACCTCTATTTTTTCAATACAAATCGGGGGACAATTCCTCTGGATCTTGGAAAGGGCTTTTCAGGTACTTATAAAAGATAAATTAGGTCGAAATGTGTTGTAAATGGTATGTGTTGTATTAAATATATTTCGGGTCTTATCTAAACATAAGTCTTCTGAGAAAGGGTCGAAAGCAGGCGACAAAAAAGTTGATTGACCCAATTACAAAATCTTTGAATGAAGAAACTTAGAATTACTTAGAACTTAGAATTTCGATCAAAGATAATTAAACGTTGGCGCAGCAAGCACTAACAAAAATTTTTAAATTGACTAACCTCCTCTAAGCTGTAGCTTAGTTGGGGGAGCAATTGCCCGGATAGCGAGGGGTCGTGGGTTCAAATCCCACCAGAAGCCGGTCAATTAATTGTGTGTGTTGTCAAAAAAATTCCCGTATACAATATAAGGAATACATAACCAGCTTCAAAATCCCAGGTTTCAGAATACTGCTCAGCCAGTAATCCGCTCATTGAATGATGTGTTTTGCTTGCAGCTCAACAATAACAAACTGGCCAATTTCAATAAGTTATCCTTAGAAGTCTGCATACATTAGGCTCTAACCTCTGGCTCCACAGGGTGCTAGGTTGAAAGTGGGACAAACAATAACAGCATGTTGTGCATAAATGAATCTGAGCTATTTTCATTGAGTAGGTAATAAAACTAGTTATGTAAAAATGTGACTCTTATCGAAATAAATATTTGTCAGAGACAAGCCATCCAAGTGCTCTGTGTCTTCGTTCATCATCGCAAATAAAGAAAACAATACATAATTACAATCAATCTAAGCACACGGCCGCAAAGCAAATTGATGCTGTCTCTGTCTGTCAAAGTAAGTAAGAGTATTGTAAAAGTAAGTAAGTAAGTAGTAAGTAAGAGTAATTTAATGTTATTGTATGTAATGTAATGAGCAAAAGTGGCGCGCTGGCAGACGCGAGTAGCAACTGCCTTGTTCTGACTTCTGTTGTTAGCGAGAGCTCTCGACAATGACAGATGACGTCCTTAAATGTCACTGACACTACGTCCATAGCACCGCACAGTCTGCGCCGAAATATTTTACAAAAAATTGCCGTCTTCATAAATGTTGAGGATGGCAATTTATAATTTCTTCCGATTTCAATGTTCTATAGACAAAGCTGTTCCAACAAATGTTTGTACAGCATATGTTGTTAAAGTTTGTCCCACGTTTTACCTTGCATCCTATTTAATGTTTAACATTCAGCAGCAAAATATGAGCCAATACATAATACAGGCCGACATAAAAACATAAGGGCACCCGAGCTATAAAAGCTCTTTCCTTAAGTAGCGTGCGGTTTCTCCGCACTTTACCTGAAACCACATATTCCAAGGAGTTAGCATGATGGCCATGGTGTATTTCTTCATGCGTCCCTCCCAAAAAAACTTCCCTCGTTGCTTGTCGAACCGATTTGCCGAGAGCATGTTCATGTGACTGACGCAACTGTTTGCACCTGTTGCAATGGTCCTATATGAACAAGTAAATGAAATTATACCTTTAAATAATTAATATGTTCCAACAATCACACTGATTACTTAGCCCCAAACTAAGCATGAGCTTGTGCTATAGTGACTAGGATAACGGATAAACTTATAATACGACATGACTTAGGTACAAACGCTCGTGTTCATTTGCCACACAAACATTTGCCCCTTGCGGGATTCGAACCAGAAACCGCTAGTTTTCTAGTCCGGAGCACGAACCACTACATCAAGACGGTCGACCTTTATACGTACAGTCGATTTTAATTAATGAGCATTTCCTATGCTTCGAATATAAATACACAGGTTGGGTACTTATATGAGCGCAG
Source organism: Pyrausta nigrata (assembly GCA_949316185.1). NCBI lineage: Eukaryota > Metazoa > Arthropoda > Insecta > Lepidoptera > Crambidae > Pyrausta > Pyrausta nigrata. The sequence continues at coordinate 7,420,009 of OX438943.1, forward strand.
ATTCATCAATGAAACATAATAAGAATCTGCTCAGATATTACAGGTTATTTTTTTAGGCAGGTGCCAATTTCTTTTATAAGATCTAGGAAACAATAGAAAGAAAAGACTTTATCACAATTATTGTTTAGGTAATCATCGTACAGAATAGTTATTTACGGGATTGCTACCATATACCTTTTTATTTTCGAGTTTCCGATATTTCGGCGCTGTTGCAAGCGCCATGATCACGGAATAACTGAAGATCTTGCGGGTGGGATGTTATGGGCAAACATATCGGTCTACCCGCCTTCTAAGTCTTTTATTGCGTTTACCTCCGGTACCACTGTTTGCAAACTCACTATTTTCTCGCGTCTGTTCTCGGCACTGAACACTAACAGTATCCGACCGCGAAACTACACTTGGTTGGTTTTTTCGGTTTTTGCACATTCGAATCACTGGATTCCAGACACTTGACAATTTAAACCCGTCCTCGCGATTGAAATTTTTGCATTTGGTGATTTCAATTGCTTCTCTGACCAATCTTGGTATGTAATGGCGTTCTGTCGAAATGATCTGAGGGTTATGAAACTCAATCCAATGATTTGGACCTGATTCCAACAAATGTTCCGCGATCGCCGATTTTTGTATGTCATTGTTCTTGACCACCTTAATGTGTTCCTTCATTCGGCACGCTATGGTACGTTTAATTTGGCCGATATATGAACTACCACAGCTGCAGTCAACCTTGTAGACACCAGGTTTATCTGAGGGGAAACAGTCTTTAGGCGAACGTAGATATTGTGTCACTTTTCTTAATGGAGTGAAGACAGTATTTAGTCAATATTTATTAAGTACATTTGAGATATTGTCTGTCACTCCTTTTAAATATGGCAAGTATACCGGCTGTCTGTCTACTGTATCTTTCTGTTGTCTTACTCTGTGTCCAGGTGGAAGCTTCCCTTTATATCCATTGTTCTGTAAGACCCGCCGAACATGTTCTAGCTCTTGGTTTAGATGTTCTCCATCACACAGATCATAGGCTCGGTTTGTCAATGAGGTCACTACAGAATTAAGATGATGAGGGTGATGATGCGAGGCGGCGTTGAGATAGCGGTCAGTGTGAGTAGATTTTCTGTAGACAGAGTGACTCAATGAACCGTCACTCCGCACACGAATCTGCACGTCCAAAAATGCAATACTTCTGTCTTCTTCTACCTCGTAGGTAAAGTTTATATTCTGATGGATGCCATTAAAATTTTCCAAGTGAGATTCTACGTCTTGATTGTTTCCCCTCAATATACAGAAAACGTCGTCTACATACCTCTTCCATAGTTTAATCTCAGTGGGTGCAGTGACATGGGCTTTTTCTTCAAAAAACTCCATCCAAATATTTGCAACCACTAGAGCTACGGGACTACCCATGGCGACTCCGTCTATTTGGAGGTAGTACTGACCCCTGTATATGAAAAAATTCGTAGACAAACAATGATGTAAAGGTCCATCGGGATGTTGTTGTCATGCAACTTTACCTTAACCACTTCCAGACAATCTGCTACTGGTACATTTGTAAAGAGTGATTCTACGTCAAAACTGACCATCAACTCATTCACATCAACCTTGTTTTGGTGCAGGATTTCGATGAAGTGACGAGAATCTTTGACAAAAGATGACGAACGACCCACCAATGGCTGCAGTACTTTTGCTATGTGCTTAGCCAAGTCATACGTTGGTGAATCTATTTGACTCACAATCGGACGCAAAGGCACATTCGGCTTATGAATTTCAGGCAAGCCATATAGCTTCGGAGGCTGGACATTCCTAGGCCGCAATAAATACTTGAGACTGTCGTCGTCAAAAACGTCTGTGCATTCTTTTATAAGTGAGCGAGTACTTCGATCCGTTCTCGCCGTCGGGTTGTAATTTACCTTCTTGTAAGTGTTTACATCGTTGAGTAGACTTAAGATCTTAGTATCATACTCATCGATGTCCATTATAACGGTCGCATTTCCTTTATCAGCTTTTAAAACTACAATAGATTCATCCTTTCGGAGTTCATTGAGCGCAGCTAATTCGGAAGAAGTAATGTTCGGCCTTGGTGGTGCTACCTGGCGTAATATCACGGCAATGTCTTGTCTTAATGTATCCGCATCTACTGATGGTATTTTATTACGTCTGATACCTTCTTCAACCGACCTAATCACCTCCTCATAGGGAATACGTTTTGGTGTAATGGCAAAATTCATCCCCCTTTCAAGAACTGATTGTGCGGCATCTGATAACTCAACGGCTGACATGTTGACTACCGTTCGAGTTGGGATCGAGTACTCTTAGTTGACCACTGGCTTTTGTTTTCGTATCAGTAATTCGAATTTATGATCCTGTTTTTTAGCACTAAGTTCTCTTGAACGCTGTGCTTGTAAGTAGGAAACACGATCACAAATATCAAAATCACTTTTTGTAAGTATCTCACTACACTTATGGTGGATTTGGTATAACTCACACTGAATTTGGTCCAGTTGGTACCTACAGTTACGAATCAGTTTACGCAATAATTTCACACTCGCATTTCGTAGAATACTCGCGGAACCGTGAATGTCATAGCGAGGCTTTATTCGTACACACACTGGAATAATATCCGCATCACGACACTTACACTAGGAATGATAGGGATTCCTTTAAACATTCACTCTTTTTCCGCGCGCGTTCTAGTTGTTTTATCAATTTTGATGTATCCGGCCCGTACCGGTTAACAATATACTGTTTTAAACTTTAATGGTCACTATCATTAGAATAGTTATTTACGGGATTGCTACCATGTACCTTTTTATTTTCGAGTTTCCGATATTTCGAATTACTGATACGAAAACAAAAGCCAGTGGTCAACTACGAGAACTCGATCCCAACTCGAACGGTAGTCAACATGTCAGCCGTTGAGTTATCAGATGCCGCACAATCAGTTCTTGAAAGGGGGATGAATTTTGCCATTACACCAAAACGTATTCCCTATGAGGAGGTGATTGGGTCGGTTGAAGAAGGTATCAGGCGTAATAAAATACCATCAGTAGATGCGGATACATTAAGACAAGACATTGCCGTGATATTACGCCAGGTAGCACCACCAAGGCCGAACATTACTTCTTCCGAATTAGCTGCGCTCAATGAACTCCGAAAGGATGAATCTATTGTAGTTTTAAAAGCTGATAAAGGAAATGCGACCGTTATAATGGACATCGATGAGTATGATACTAAGATCTTAAGTCTACTCAACGATGTAAACACTTACAAGAAGGTAAATTACAACCCGACGGCGAGAACGGATCGAAGTACTCGCTCACTTATAAAAGAATGCGCAGACGTTTTTGAAGACGACAGTCTCAAGTATTTATTGCGGCCTAGGAATGTCCAGCCTCCGAAGCCACATGGCTTGCCTGAAATTCATAAGCCGAATGTGCCTTTGCGTCCGATTGTGAGTCAAATAGATTCACCAACGTATGACTTGGCTAAGCACATAGCAAAAGTACTGCAGCCATTGGTGGGTCGTTCGTCATCTTTTGTCAAAGATTCTCGTCACTTCATCGAAATCCTGCACCAAAACAAGGTTGATGTGAATGAGTTGATGGTCAGTTTTGACGTAGAATCACTCTTTACAAATGTACCATTAGCAGATTGTCTGGAAGTGGTTAAGGTAAAGTTGCATGACAACAACATCCCAATGGACCTTTACATCATTGTTTGTCTACGAATTTTTTCATATACAGGGGTCAGTTTTACCTCCAAATAGACGGAGTGGCCATGGGTAGTCCCGTAGCTCCAGTGGTTGCAAATATTTGGATGGAGTTTTTTGAAGAAAAAGCCCTTGTCACTGCACCCACTGAGATTAAACTATGGAAGAGGTATGTAGACGACGTTTTCTGTATATTGAGGGAAAACAATCAAGACGTAGAATCTCACTTGGAAAATTTAAATGGCATCCATCAGAACATAAACTTTACCTACGAGGTAGAAGAAAACAGAAGTATTGCATTTTTGGACGTGCAGATTTGTGTGTGGAGTGACGGTTCATTGAGTCACTCTGTCTACAGAAAATCTACTCACACTGACCGCTATCTCAACGCCGCCTCGCATCATCACCCTCATCATCTTAATTCTGTAGTGACCTCATTGACAAACCGAGCCTATGATCTGTGTGATGGAGAACATCTAAACCAAGAGCTAGAACATGTTCGGCGGGTCTTACAGAACAATGGATATAAAGGGAAGCTTCCACCTGGACACAGAGTAAGACAACAGAAAGATACAGTAGACAGACAGCCGGTATACTTGCCATATTTAAAAGGAGTGACAGACAAGATCTCAAATGTACTTAATAAATATTGACTAAATACTGTCTTCACTCCATTAAGAAAAGTGACACAATGTCTACGTTCGCCTAAAGACTGTTTCCCCTTAGATAAACCTGGTGTCTACAAGGTTGACTGCAGCTGTGGTAGTTCATATATCGGCCAAACTAAACGTACCATAGCGTGCCGAATGAAGGAACACATTAAGGCGGTCAAGAACAATGACATACAAAAATCGGCGATCGCGGAACATTTGTTGGAATCAGGTCCAAATCATTGGATTGAGTTTCATAACCCTCAGATCATTTCGACAGAACGCTATTACATACCAAGATTGGTCAGAGAAGCAATTGAAATCACCAAATACAAAAATTTCAATCGCGAGGACGGGTTTAAATTGTCAAGTGTCTGGAATCCAGTGATTCGAATGTGCAAAAACCGAAAAAACTAACTAAGTGTAGTTTCGCGGTCGGATAGTGTTAGTGTCGTGTGTCGAGAACAGACGCGAGAAAATAGTGAGTTTGCAAACAGTGGTACCGGAGGTGAACGCAATAAAAGACTTAGAAGGAGGGTAGACCGATATGTTTGCCCATAACATCCCACCCGCAAGATCTTCAGTTATTCCGTGATCATGGCGCTTGCAACAGCGCCGAAATATCGGAAACTCGAAAATAAAAAGGTACATGGTAGCAATCCCGTAAATAACTATTCTAATAATAATGACCATGAAAGTTTAAAACAGTAAATCATCGTATATTTTGAGTACAGTACCTAAATAGAGACGTAACTTTCGCGCGCCGCGGCCGTAATGCCTGTTAATGTTGCACTTGATCAGTTGATCGTTACACAAATCTATATCGTACTGCGTACCTATTTTTCTACGAATGTTTTAACTATCAACGCGTAACCTACGATTTTTAACAGCAACCCTGTATAAGTACCCTTCCATGAATATATATTTAAAGCCCTGGGAATGCTCGTATATAAATAAACTCGACTGTACCTATTATAAAGCATTGGAAACCTATATACAAATACAAGATACAGCTTCGAATTAGGTAAATAATCTTAAATTGAAAACAGTCGAGATGGTCAGCAGGACTTAAAAATCAATACGATTCTACCAAATGTTCTAGACCAACAGGAAGTGCAGAAAATTAAAATGTGTTAAAACTTATGTTCGTACCCATTTCCGACAGATATTCCCACAGAAGGCTCGCTGTAACTTCGCATCGTGATAGATGCGTAATTTTAACTTCTTTACTGCACAGTTATTTAATGATTAAAGATCTAAATTGATTGTTAGACATATTTGGCGTAACCAACTAGATTCGTTACGTAATGTAAACACTTAAAACGGCAGCACGTCAGACTACACATGTTGACCTTGAAACCGCCTGTATGCCCTACGTAATAAATACGCTGCTTTCGTACTACCCGACCAAGCCAACTAGACGAATGTCAAACGACAAACGACGACGACTACGACGAAAGTACTGTAAAGGTTTGGAGCTACGCGTAAAACCTCTATGTCTCGCTCGCTCGACTATTCGATGTATAAATAAAACTAAAGTTTCTTTATACGTCAATTTTGAAGTAACGTCAGAGTTGATAGAGTTCAAAGGGTTGGAAAATAGAAAAAGTTATGTCAAGCAGTTTACGATATTAAAAAAGGGATACGTTGATAACTTTACAAAAATATTTGTAAAAAGTGAAGCAAATAAATAAAACAAGGAGTTGAAAGATAATAAAAATAAAAATATCTTTATTGATAACCAGAATAAGATCAATAATAATCAATTAAATACAACATGAAAGTGCTATATATCTCACGCAATTGCCAGAGGCTCCCAAACTAGGCTCTGCCTGTATCTTGAGAGACTAGTTACAATTACTTGGCTAAGGTGTGTGGCACATTCTATTATTATAAATAAATATGTGTATGTGTGTCTGTGAGTGTGTGTGTGTGTGTGTGTGTGTGTGAGAGAGAGAGAGAGAGAGAGAGAGAGACAGAGAGAGAGAGATCGAATGAGATTAACTATTACAGATTAACGCTTCAGTCTGCTTGTAGTCAAGTGAACAGAGTAACCGTACCACCCGTTTCCTAACTTCAGTTGCAGAGCAGTTTTTTAAATCGCAAATAGCTGCCAAGTTATTATATGTTGCAACCTGGCAGTATCTAGGAAACCGCTTGGCAAAACTTGAGTATTGATGAGTATTCTTATTTAATAATAAACACAAATTTATAAGTAAATAGATATTTTCATAGGATTAAGAAGACTTCACATCCAGAGGAAATTCTAGAGTACCGATGGCAAAAGCAAAGTTATAAAAATTAACATAACCATTTCATTAAAATTGTTGCCATCGGTATTTTCGACGTAGTCCAATGGCAGTTAAAAAGTTGTCAAAGATAACATTATGCATTTCATTAAAATTGTAACAACATTGCTTTTTTATGAGGGATTTTCTGACAACTCAATTTTTATTTTTATTGTATGTTGATAGATGGCGCTATTTATCTAAGTAATACAAATATTGCGTCGAAATCATTGAGCATAAACAAAAACAAATTTTTGTAATATTATGTATACAGACATGTAGTGGAAGTACTTACGTTAAAAATAAGCAAGTTTCAAATTGCAGTTAAAAAAAACCATTTGATAGAAAAAACGTCTTGATGATCATTAAATTGTAAAAAACGACCTTTTATAACGCGTGAATCAAAATAATGCTATACATAAACATTATAACATATAAACGTTCAAACCAGCCTTTTTCATCAATAAAAATCTACCTGACTTAGATTGGTCAACGCCATCTAGCGGATTTTAGGTACAAATTTTTGACACAAGGAAAATCCCTCATTGCCATCGGTATTTTCGTCACAGTCGTTGTCGTTTGTCATTGGTTCGTTCTAGTTGGCTTGGTCAGGTATAGTAGTTGAAAGGTGTAACCTGATGTGCAATTACAACAGTAAAATTGTCTGCGTCGCTTATTATTTAAATTCATTCTGATTTATCATGTACATTTTATAGAAGCCAAAACGACGAAACGATGAAACAAATTGAGTCCATATCTCTAAAGCTTTAATTTTGCCAAACGAGATTTTAATCTCGAACTCAATTTACAAAACGTAATCCCTTTTTTATGTCTGAACAAAAATACACAACCCTTCCCTTTACAAAACGAATACCAACTGCTTTACTCATTCCCTTTTTGTTTTCGACGAGTTTTTAATATCAGAATGGTAACGTAGACAAATATTTTGTGTTCTGCTAAAGGTAGTAGGTGCGTTTTGAATCGGATTAGTTCTAATCTTACGATTAGATAAAAGCTTTTGACCTGTTCGTTTGGAAACACAAATTCAGCTACAAATTATTATAGCAGAAGTAAAACAATTTGTTGCTATGTCAAGTACAGAAGACTTGAATATTTGAATTGGCTTAATTTTGCTAATAGTAGCAGGTCCTTACGTAAAGCAAAGTTGAGCAATAATTCGAGCACGGCACCAGATGTGTACACAAAAGTTTTGAGCGTTTCTAAATAGAAAAGTTGCCTAACTTTTTTATTCCCCATTTAAGTAAGCGGGTGAAGTGCAGTGCTATATTTTTAGGAATATTGAAATTTTTTAGTACCTACCCGGTCGTTGGATGCGGTCGTAAAGTGCAGAGGAAGCGGCAGCGGGGGCGGGAAACATCCCGACGACGAAAAACATAAAATGAAATCAACAACTGTTAACCACTAACAACAAGCCATTCGAAAGTAAATAATAAATGTGCTTTTAAATGAATATTTTTACGGCTAAGTGTTCAGCAGCTGTATTATGCTTAGGGAAACTGTTACGTTAACTTTTTTATGGTTATTTAAACTCTCAAAGATTAAGCAGAGCTCCACTTGAACTCATAACTTAATATTCACGTCATATTTTCTTGCTTCATAGTAGGTATTCACGTTGCACAAAAGCTTGGGAGAACCTCTATGAATAACTTTAAAAGAGCACATAAAAGACTGCCGAAAAGCACTATAGAAAGTACTGCAAAAGTGCTTACCCGGCGAAATGGGCACGTACAGTGTAGGGCACTCATATAAAATGTAAATATGCGTCCAAACTGTAGCTACGAAAGAATAATTCATATTTAGGAGGGGCGCGGGGGGAAGGCATCCATTTTGCATGGTTATTTTGCTGAAATCCCCGCGTATTCCGCTCTCATGTAATTGAGAGATTAAAAGATCAACGGGCGGGTGTGCGCGGACTCGACGGGGTTTTTATGAAAACATTTTTCTTCGCGGCAATACAGTAGGTCTCAGTCTCACTACCCGTCATTCACTAATGTACATGAGAATAGGTTGGGCGTAATAACGAAACTGCCTGCGAGTATTACCTACTGTTTGTTCGGCGGCCATTTTTTTCTTTCTGATTATCCTCAGTGGGAACCTTAGGCCTGGGTTCGTTTTACTTGGGTTGCCTTGAGTTCATTATGAGTTGTAATATTCTTTTATAACTTTAACAATGTTATGTTGGTAAAGTCGTAGACATAAATTGTTACTTATTCGTCCAAGTATATTGTTTTCTTTTACTCAATACACAGGATTACATTCCAAAGAGTAGGAAAAATTTTAGGAGCGACACAGAATCCGTAATATAATTGATCTATGCAAATAAAAAATCTTTTTTCACATTTGAAAATTCCTTTCATCATTTAAAAAAAATAACTCATTCGTAGAAACATAAGGACGCATGCGCAATATCTGCGTATTATATCAATCATTGAGGCGTGCGAAAGTTGCGTTCACTTTATATTTGGATATTATTTCAAGTAGGTTTTATTCAAAAAAATCCAAAAATACAATGATTAAAAATAATTCGTTTCTGTATATATTGTTTCCAAGATATTATTTAAAAGATTTGACACCTGACTGAAAAGTAGCCCTGTAGTACATATATTTTTTTGTAATAAGTACTTACATTGATTTTGGTGTGATGATAGAACGAAACCATTATTATTTGGTTCACTCTAGGGGAGCGCTCTTAAGCAATATCCGTATTTCGACGCTAGCCATTCCAGTGCTTGATATGCCTGTCACTGCCTGTAAGGCATTAGGTACGGTACGAGTAAAGGCACTAACACACATTGGCAGTCCACCACAATTGCAATTTAAAATCTCGCAAGGAAAAGTAATAATATATATAATAGTAATAGATCCACCGGTCATGGATTGCCGTCTCGCCGAATTTTGATTGAAGAGTCACCTGTGTATTGCGCACACACCTGTGCACTCTACCAAATACGAAATCCTTAGAAAACATTTTCTTTTAGAATAGAAGTAGGTAGATTGATTGTCGAAACTGAAAAAAGGTCTTAATATGGTGTCTAATGTTGTATATAAATAATGGTACGGAACCCCTCGTGCGCAAGTCCGACTCGCACTGGGCCGGTTTTTTTTTACTGGGTTTTACTATCTATATTAACTTTTTTCTGTGCCTATCTACGTGGTAGGTACATTAAGTATATTAAACTTCAAAAATAGTATTACTTTCGACGAAGAGCTCAGCGAAAATAATACATAGGTACGTAATTTCTATCATAACATTGGGGTAAGTTTCAGACCATTTACCGACCGACGGGCCTCGTTAAACTGAAGTTAGGAGGCTCGGCAATTCCACCAAGTTTGGGTCGCATCGTATTACATTGAAATTTATTTGCGAACAGATTTTTAGACATAAAACTTGACGAATTTCTATTGACGAATCGACCAAAACGCGGTATTTACCTAATTCGTCAAGTTAACAAATCGTTTTTTAAGTTTTATGTACTAAAAATAAAAATATAAAAAAATAATTTGTTGATACTCGTGTAATTGTTTGTGTATAGTTAATATAGTTACCAAAATTATGTCTTATTGTCTTCTATTTTAAACAATTCTCGGGAAAAAAACGGTTTGATGGGTTTAGATTTAATTGATTTACCGCAATGATATTCCAGCGATACGATCTAAGGGCTTCTCGTCAACAACGTGCACAGCAAAAATGTGGGACTCACTAACCGTATGTTGCCAACGGATTACAGCCAGAATACCATCTCCTCTCTCTCCTCTGTCTATGCCACGTCTGGCTTAGTCAAGAGCAAACCCAATTTCAAATAAAAAATAATTAAAAGGTGAAATATCAGAAACTGTTATGCCTGTTAGCCTCTAGTTAAGTGTTTATTATACAACAGGGGTGCTGCAAGTAAGGTGTTGCAATACACCTACGTCATCAATGACAGTGTATTAAAAAAGAGGTAGACATGTCACTGGCGCACGGAAATTGCTTGCCTCAAATTGAGCAATTTGCTCAACATTGCATTCAAATTTCGTACAAATATGACATTTGAAAGGTAAAAGAACGTTGGCTCGTCGCTTTAAATTCGAATCACCGCGCAATAGGAGATGACATATCTACCTGTGTTTAATGCAGTATCATTGTACGTATAGCTTATGTAAGCTCCATACGCAAGTTACATTATCACCATTACCATAAATAATCAGCATCAGGACGTCCACTGCTGAACATAGGTTCCCCAATAGATTTCCAAAGTGACCTGTTGCAAGCGGCCTGCATTCACTGCGATTCTACCTTTGATATAAGGTCGTCTGTCCATTTAGCCGGTGGACAACAAATGCATAATGGGATCATTGATTTATTTATTTTGTCACCTCTACTGTCGCCTATTCGCGGACGTTAAGTGGGTATACCAGGTGCAGACCATACAGCATTTCCTCCGCGTAAAATAGGTTATTATTAATATCGATATTAGTTACTTCCTTATTCTTATATTGTCAAAGGTAACGTACATAAGTATTTGTAAATGATTCCACTACAGCCGCTTACAAACTTTTTGTACCTACTTTGAAACGTTCCGAAATAGCAGCAAAGGCAAAACGTCCAGTTAATATTCGACAAGAAATAACGATCACAAAGAAGTTTATTACCGGGACATTGTGTTCAGCGCCAGAGTTAATGGGCACACGTAGAAAGGCCACCTATATGGAAATGAGAGAGTAACGAAGTACGGATGGCTACATACTGCGCGTAAGTTCGGCTAAACTTGGCATAGAAGGAAAACAAACTTTTATAAAATGTATTTTTACTAGTTATGTATAAAGTTACTCAGAGCAAAGGGTAACACAAAAGTCAGGGGTTGGAAACAATTCTAGTCTCAATTTGTATTCAGTCTGGTACCTACGTCGTAAAGCAATGCTGTTTTTAAACAAAATTAAAAATGGCTGATTATTTTTAAGCGTAGTAAGATAACGCTTGAAATAAATAATAACCAATCCGTAATCCAAGATTTAAATCCATCTCGGTTATTTGCGTATCCATTGCAAAGTCCACGATACTACTGCGCGGCTGCCAGTGTGAAAATACGTACGTACTAGATACACTGTTAGTTAACTACTTTCTCTCTCTGCTCTGCAAGACCTAAAGGTTAGACCGGAAGAAAATGTTTTAGCAATTATTCCACCTTTCGCGGAGAACCGCTAGTATTCAGGAATTGTCACATGTTCGATTATTTTTTAAGCCCGTTATGATAAAAAATATTAACGACTATAGAAGGAGTATTAAAAGTTACGTAGATACTTTTATTTGTGCATTTAAGATATTAAGTAAAGAAAATAAATACGTGTTCAATGTCTAAGAGCGGCACGGATCGGTCAATAATTTCAGTGTAAGAGACATAGAATAAAATAAGTGTAATAAAAATAAAGTAATACCACCTAATGAGATAAGGTTGGATGTTTTCCGGATCTGTGACTGATAATATTATGCTGCATTGGTGTAACAAATGTAGAACTGAAGTTATATAAGATCAACGGGAGCTTACCTATGTAACTAGCCGTGTGTCCTCTATAACTAGCTCGAACAAAAAAACGCAAAAAACATGGGCGTTGCCTCGGCAGCGGGAAAATGTACCGAAGTGTACCGAAGGCGTGAAAGCTGCAACTTTGTGCGAGCACCGGTTGTGGGTGGCACGTTCGTCACTTCTTATTAGCATGTGTTTGAATCAAAGTTACGTTCCGTTTCCAAGTATTGTCTAATCAGCGTGATGGGTATTATTGCTGTTCTTCTTCTACGGAATTTATTTGATTAATTTTTACTCTACTATTGTATCTACTACCCCGAAAATGTGGCACCACCTTAAGAGTAATCTAATGCATATATAATGTAGCTGGTGGTCTGTGACGCAGGTTTCTCTGATTCCTACTTCAGACACCAGTCTTTCACAAATGACAAGCGTAATGTGTCTACCTTAATGTAGAGTTGCTTTGAATTTTACCTATTTGTAATAAATTCGACCAAAGGTCTACCAAATATTTTAATATTTATAGGATTTACCCTATGTACTGGTTTTATAAAGATTCATAAAGGAGTACCTACCTACCTACCGACAACAGGCGATCAAAGAAGTCACTAACTCCTGTACCTTAGATTGTGGAGCGAAAAATAAAGAATCATTATTATTATTATTACTAACAATATATTCTATTATGCAGAATCCTAAATGTATCTACGCTAATAATGTAGTCGCAAGAAACCACTATTCTGAGAAACGACAGCCAATAGTACTCGGTCTCGTAATTCCCACCTTTAATTTTGCAAAAGAAGAATATTTCTAGTTTTATCAACTTGACGGGAATTAATTTCCTCTGAGAATTCAGCGGGAGTGTCTTATCTGACGTCTTGTATTGGTTGTGCGACCGAGTTGTTTGTGTTTGAAACAAACAAAGGCGAATGGACATATTTTTAGCATAATATATTTTTTTGTCTAGCAATAAAAATGACGAACAGCTTATAACATTCGTGCATGTGGTTGAGACAGATTTAATTTAGCAGGTATCATATCTACACTAATATTATAAGAGGAAAGGATTGATAGTTTGTTTGTATTGAATAGGCTCCGAAACTACTGGACTGATTCGAATGAAATTTGAATAGTTTGAGACCCTGGGAAGGACATAGCCTAGGACTTTATGTCGCGATATAAAAATCATCAGGGGAGTGAAATGGGGGATGAACATTTGTATGGAAAATCAAACTTTTGGCGTAGTCGCTGGGAACTGCTAGTCATTTAATATAAATAGTTTGATCAATAGTTTTAAGATTTTTAACACTCACAGTGTTATTTTTATAAGTATTAAATAAGAATCGCGCACGGGCAGGATTTGAACCCACAACCTTTGGCTAACCTGGCCAAGTTGACCAAGTGCGAGTCGGACTCGCATACAGAAAATTTCAACTATATTGCGCCACAATAACAATGAACTATTTATGCTGAATACTTATCGCGAGCATAATACATAGTAGCATTAAACTCTCTACCTATTAAATACGGTAAAAAAAGACCAGGCGAAGCACAGGTAGAGGTTTTAGTTAAGATGCCGTTATAGTTAAGAGGCAGAAGAAGGGCATCCTTCTGGTGCAGAACCCTGAATTCAGCTTCTTAATAAAACCGACATCATCAGGAACCTACTTATTTCGTATCATCTTTAGCCTTAGTCGTCGATCAAATAGAACGTCAGATGCAAAGAATTTTTTCATTGAAAGGCGACTACAATAAAATTGCGGCGCTATATTTGAAGGCACTTAGACTGGAGTTGCTATCGAAACCATGTTCATTACTTCTGAATGAGTTTCATTGGTACGTCGGGAGCGTTCAAGGAAATATAGCGGTCGGAAGCCGCACCGATGAAGTGCTATTTATATGGGAATAATGTAGAAGCAATTAACGCATGGAATACAAAGAAAATATGGAAGGTAAGTGCCAGGCCCATTTAAACATATGATGTAAAATTAATAGGTAACTTGATGTTATTTAGAATCAACAAGCTGTTCAATCTTATAGTAAAGTATGCGTAGGCCTAAGGTACAGAGTTGAAAATGACCTGTAATTTCCATTTTGAAGGACAGATTCCTGAAAGTTATCTATAGGAAAGTTTCCAAAAGGATGATATACAAAAATAAATACAGTCGTACGTGTGTATAGAATAAAGAAAGAACACTTTGTATTTATTTTATTCCCCACTTAAAACTTTGACTGACGAAATTAGGAGTATCTGTTAATTCAAACATTATAAATGCAATTAATAGTAGAATGGTTGTTTTAATCACAAAAGAAAACCAAATTGAATTAGCTTGCTGATTAATAATTAATTATTCGTAAACATTGGTAAACATTGGTAATTTTCAGTACAAAAGCATCTTCTCTATAAAAAATCTTTATACACTAGCAGCATTCAGAGTTTTATCAAAAATAATTTTTATTGTAAAACGTATCTTTTTTTTCCTTTCAATTAATTTTTTAGATGTGGTTAAATAAATAAGACGCCAATTCGTTTTAATGTTACCACTGTTACCAGTCAGTTATACTTTCCACTGCTATTCTTACTGCCAAGTTCAGTTTGCCAGAAATATGACACGCAAAATTCATGCGTTCAAAAAGGTTGCGAACTTTTTCGCCTCTTTATGAGGGATTTTCTGACAGCTCAATTTTTTTATATTTTTTTTATGTTAATAGATGGCGCTATTCATCTTAGTTATATAAACATTGCATCAAAATCATTGAGCATAAAACAAAAACTAATTATTGTAATATTAATATGTGTACGTACACAGACACAGACATATACAGACATGTAGTGGAAGTACTTACGTAAAAATTATCGAGTTTCAAAATTCAGTTAACAATAAAAACGTCTACATTGTTAAAAAAAATACATGTTAGTACGTGTAAATCTAAATCATGCTCTACATAAACATAACATAATAAACGCTAAAACCATCCATTTTATAAATACAAACCTACCTGACATAGGTGGTTCAACACCATCTAGCGGATTTATAAGTAACTGGTTTTTAACACTAAGAAAATCGCTCATTCAATAAAATGTTAAAAATAATCATGCTAACAAACAATATAGTCTGACTAGAAATATTATTGGACCTGAATTAAGGGCGCGTCAAATCTCCTTTAAATTACAACAACACTCGGTATAAATAATCATACCAGTGTAGATTGGCAAGTGAACAAAAATATTGTTTTATATACATTCAAATACTTTGATGCTGCTTGATAAAAGATTCTACGTTATAAAAACAAGAGACAACATGCGCAAATTGTCTACTTGATAAAAGTCAGTGGCTCTTTGTAATATAGACCTTGAATTAGGACTAAACGGGTATGGTTGTTTTTTTCTAAATAATATTATTTACCATGTTATCATTATATTCTGTATTGTATACGTATACGAAATCTTTAAAACTTCTAGGAACTATTTTAGTTAATATCTAAGCAAGGTTGAAATAAAGAAAATAAAACTCAAAACCAGTGTTTGTTATCGTATTTTTTCAATTTTATTAAGTTATCAAAATATTCTCCGTAGCCATCAGTAGCCAATTCTTATTGTTTGCACTATATGACGTACCAACAATTTGTAATGACAACTTTACCTAATAAAGAAAAGAAATTATGAAAATCATAAAGACTTTCTTTTAGAAAAATATTACACAGTACTGTTAAACTATTTTACCTATAAGACAACGAATAGTTCTCGACGTTTTTGCTTTATCTAGGATGTCCTAAGTCAACGTGCCATAACTCAATCCCGTGCAAATGGGTGACCCGCGCAGTATCGCGTTACACAGGCGACAGCGGACGTCCATCTCCGTGGACGTTGCGGGGGGTAACTCAATCACCGCCTTGGATTTTTACCCTCAGACAACTCCAGATACTTACTAGGATAAAGATCATTTGAAATAAGGTTTTTGTTGCCTACTTTTGGTATTTATGTCCCTAATTTTGAAGAAAGAAAAAAGCTGGCTAAAGCCGAGATTTTTCAAACTCGAACTCAAAATGCATTTATTCAATTTAGAAACATAATGCAACTTTCGATAAAAAATTAAACAATTTGATATTTTGGTAGAGCACAGAATACTAGTACTTCGTACCGAAGTATGACTTAGCAATTGTATTCAAAGAAATGTCTACTCAATGTCGTCAACAATATGGCGTAATTTAGTTCGCCTCAGAGTCAAGCACATTTTCGTGTAGACACCTACAAAAATCCATTGCAAGATAATTTCTTGCTTATTGCTCTGGAATATGATTCATAATACACTAAACCTATTCAGTGACGTAATATCACGCGACGCGATAGGGTTGACTGCTACGAGAAGCTTCTAACGCCATCTAGCGCCTCTTTCTAGTACTTTATTCATTCTCGTCCAGCCAGCCACACTGCCAAATTCTCCCTGTAGGTGGCGCTTTGTTGATGCGGCCAAAGCTATCTGTCATTCCAGTACAGAAGTTGTGTTTTTTTGAGTATTTTTTTGTGTTTTCAATCTACGAAAGCATAATGCCGTTATGTGTTGTGCCAGGTTGTTACAATAATGGTGCTCATTAATTTCCAAAAGACCCTAATAGTTTTAAAAAAGAAGTGGGAAAAAGCTATAAGAAGAAAATCATTTGTCGCGACAACACACTCTCGGTATAACTTTGTATTTGATGTTTCGTAATTTTAGGTAGTTTACTGGAACTATTTACATCATGATAAGCTTCTGGATCGGGAACATTCATCGTATAACTAGATTGTGAAGCTACGACACCAAAATTCACGGTATCATCGCGGTTCCGATCGTAGAATTCTAACCTAAAAAACAAACATGTACGTGTTTTATTATTTTAGGTCTATTTATTAAAAATGTTAATTTGTAACACAAATAAAACAAAAACAATTTCAACAATCAATTAAATTACATTTACAGTAATAAAACTGGATTAACACCCAAATGTTTACCTCGCAATAAGATCGGCTTTTTAGGGTTCCGTAGTCCGACAAGGAACCCTTATGAGATCGTTCAGTCCGTCCGTTCCGTCCGTCCTAGTCTGTCACAGCAGAATATCTTCTACGTTTATGGACTGATTTGCATGTAACTTGGTTTGAGGATACTTCACATATAGATCTCATTTTAAAAAATACAAAAAATTAAAATTACCCCTTTTTAAGGGTACCTCCCCATACATGTAAAGGGGGGGGGGGGTGAATTATTTTTTTGAGTGCACCCCCTTGTGTAGGGTATCGTAAGGACTATGAAAATAAGGTAGGGTTTTCATACAACACTTTTTTAACAGCTTTACCATTTACGGGATATAGCCCGCCAAATTAGTTTACACTGTGTGTCGGGCCCCCCCCCCTGTAATTTCTAAAGTCTTGGACCTATAAACTTCAAATCACTTACGTAAAGAAACAGGCGCGGAAACTCTTATTTAAAATTGTTTCGGGTATCCTGTGATGAAAACTTTTGAAATTATAAATAAAATAAAAATATATACTTTTTTTGCCTATACTGTCTAATGTTGAAAGCAATGGTACGGAGCCCTTTGCGCGCGAGTCCGATTCGCACTTGGCCGGTTTTTTTTACCAGATACTTTGATACTCGTTTCCGAAGTTTGTCTTTTAGTTCAGACAACTTCATTGGCGAATACATTATGATAAAATAACATTAGATAGTCACGGAAAACGGTAAATTAGATACGTAAAAGCCCGACATAAACAATAGCAAAATGTTTGACATAGCCGTAACTATGCTAGCACCATCTGCATCAAGCTTTGCGTGTGAATCCCCGTAGGATATACCTTAGCATATTCATTATACACATTGATTTGGTTGAATCTCTTCTCAAATAAAAGTTGGTTTATCTATATAAAAAGTAGGTGTGAATATGCACTGCAGTTCTGTATTTGTTTTGCAATTTAGCACATACACACACACACAAACACACACACGGACACCCATACACACACACTCACTCACTCACACACACACACTCACTCACTCACACACACACACCAGTAAAACACATAAATGTAAAATTTCTAAAATTTCATTGTCATTATAAATTATAATTAATTAATGTATGTATTTAAAAGAAAAAAAATGTTTATGAAATTCTAGAGGTGGGCGCTAGCAGCTGCGACACAGTCTTTTGACTACTGCGGTTGTTAACGCAAGAAAGTTTCTGTTATAATTTGTATGTGTTGAAATAAAAAAATTATGAAAAAAAATATATAAGGGATAGCTCATCACACCGACAGCTAAAAAAAATTACAAAAATCACAGCTCAATGAATCGTAAAATATATAGAATGACGTTTCATCGGTAGGCAAATATTATTGATAAGGTTTAAAACCAAAATAACACTTGAAACCTGCTTTAATATTTTATTTTCTAATTATAAGTAAAACATTGCCAATCTTCTATTATCGCCCTATTTTCTCGCCCAAAGCTAAAATGAAACAAAATACGTGACGTCATCGGAACAAAGTCAATTTTAAGGATGGAGTCGCCAGTAATTTTTTTGTTAAACAAAATACTTCAGTTTTTAGGTTTCCACAAAATTATGTTTGTAAAGAAAATGAACAAAATTTATCGCAATAAACCAGGAGGATGAGTTTTATAAGAAGGGAAAATATAGCGTTGTCTGTTCGTATATTTTTCTGAATCTGATATGTAGGTATTACACTACACGTAAAAGGGATGTAGATGGAAAAAGGCTGCAATTAGGCTGGTATTCGGGGTACCCAGCCTATGTATTATATTTTTATGTTGTGTTTCACTTGCTTGGTGTTTAACTGTCATATCTTAGCCATCGGTAAAATCTAATGTAGTAGTTAGGTATAACGAGTACCTAAACTAAAGAAACGGTTTTTAGTTTTAGTACAGTCAGCAGTAAAATAAAGACTAAAAAAAGTGTTTAATAAATAGTAATTTCTGCTGAAACTCTTGTCTTTCAAACGGTGCTAACAATAAAAACAGCTGCAGAAAAATAATAACGTAATGTTCAAAGCATAAGATAGGTACATTTTCAATAGAATAATGTAGCAATCCGATTATAATACTATTACACTCATAATTACTATCGTAGCTCAGTTGGTAAGAGCATTCGCCCGTATAGCGAAGGGACGTGGGTTCGAGTCCCACCGGATGACACAGTCGATTAATTTTTGTGAGCGAAATTAAATTCAATTACTATTACACTCATTAATTAACAAAATTAATACCTGTGGCAGTAGCCTGATGCTTCTTATAAATCTGTGGAACATGTTGTTGGTTTGTACTATAGTACCTATAGAATATTTTGCCACTAAACCAATTTTGTACATTACCGTTTGTGTCATTGTCGAGCATTGAAATGTGAACCATCCCCGCATTTCAATGAGTTAGGTTAGGTTAGTTTGTAGTTTAGTGTTAGTGTAGTTGTGTAGTGTATAAGCAAAATAATACTGAAGAAAATAATGAAAAATTTTACAATTAAAAATACTGAAAAAATATGGTATATTAAAAAAAATGACGTTGCACCTAACGTTTCACAATTATTGGCAATGAAAGTATAAAGCAAACACTACCTACGTACGGTCATTAGATTTAAAAAAAACTTTATAAAACAATGTTCTCATTGTACTAATGTTAATAACGCATACAACCTAAAGCAAGCTCAAACTAACTGTTTACTACAATATTTTGATTAGTTTGTGTACCCTATTGATACTGCGCCGCGCGCACTCGCACGCGTACCTGCCTTATTTTTATTTGTTTAAAACGTACCGTGAGAACCCCGAAGATTGAGTCGACATCGAGACGTTACCTATGACACATGTACTAGACCGACCAGAGCGCTTTCGCCGCGTGTGTATCCTGTGAAGCTCCTTACAGACATTTCGAGTGATTGTGGCCTGTGAAGTGATACCTGAAAGCTGATGTGGCAAGTACCTAGCTATAAGCGCTAAGACCTGACGAATTTTCCACCTATCATTGTCGCCCTCCACGTGTAATCCACTGCCTAAACTCTCAAACACTAACGAATCAAGTGGTTTTATTATTGTTGTCCAGCCACGGGATTGGTTATTTCAATAGTTTTAAAATGTGTCATAGAAAACAAACTTGTTTTATGAACGTTTTAGTCTCTGCAGGGGATTCCCAGTAACGACACGTTCGTTGGATTCGTCTGGTACTAGAGATGTGCCGAAACTTCAATTTTTATAAGATGTTTTGTTGGAATCTTAATTAACTCGAACATTTTTGCAATCGAAATGGATTGCCATATATTATTATACGGTAATGATAAACCTGCCATATGCCGTATAATCTAGAATTGTGTGCTCGAATTACCGTACATTACGGCAATTGCCGTATCAATGGCAACGCTGGTTTGAGCCGCATCTTATTAGTTTAGAGAGGCCCGATCTGGACGATACTGATGGAGAGTAGGTAAGTAGTTACAGTCACAATTTACAACCATAAGTTTTTGTTTTTTTATTTAAAAACACGTGTTGTTTGTTTTATTGTGTTTAGGTAAAACTAATTCTCGATTTGAAATTAACTCGCGCGGCCCACCTCCCCCCTGCTCGCCAACCCCTTACACACAACAAACGCACACACGCATACAGGCATACCTAGTCTGTTGCGTGCGCGTCATTTCCCAGCTATTATCCCTTTCGGACCCTGTACTCACTTTTGTGAGTATGATTTTATGTTTTGTTATACGCTTTCTCGAGATCGGTAAGCGGACGGGGGCGAGCTCGCACGGAAGTGAGAGTAGTTCCTTATTTCTTTTGCATACAACTTGGTTTGATGTACAGAATACGTGGTTTATGGCTTCGTTAAGCTTTTTTTTACACCCTGTAGACTTGATCCTTTGCCTACCCAGAATTTGGTGAATTGTGTCAATACAGGGTGTTCCAAGAAGTATGCTAAAGCGGAAGTCCAGAGATAGAGTACCTCTTGGGGTACCCGAATCACCCATGTATGTTCCGCGATTTTCCATAGTTGTTAGTTATGATTTTTTTCTGATTTTTTTAAGAATTATCGACCTGAGCAACTAAAAATATATTTTTTTAAAGTAGAAGGTTTTTTTGAGGTTTCTTTTTGCAACTAAATCATCGTAAAATGTACTTTATGCCTAAACTAATCAGATTCGAAATTATGAATTACGAAAACGTTGGTTCGAAGTGTAAAATTTACGTTACATAAATTATGGCTTAAAATTTCAACTTTAAATTAAAAATTGAAATAGGTGATTTTATGGTTTTAAAGTAGTTTTTAATACTTTTCCAGACTCTCAGCTTTAATTACCATTTAAAAAAAGTAGCACTGAATAGGCTACTTTGGGCTAAAAACGACCTTCAAAGTCATCGAGGCAGAAAATTCTAAACAATTTGGCCACCAGATAACAAAAAAAAGTTTCTGCCATTTTGTCATTCTTAGCATTAATGATTTTGTTAACTAACCAAAGATAACGCTAAGCACATTTAAGAGTTTTTTTTTTATTATTTTTTTTTCCAGGTGTCTGGTATGAGTTTTGTTTCAAAAATGATAATTATGGTTTTTTTTTTAAATGGTTTATAAAAGATAAGCATTTACTTTGAAATCTTTAGATTCAATAAATAGTATTTATTTCGAGTGTTGAGGGTTTAATCCCAATAACATTAATAAAAGCAACGCGGCATTACAGTTAAGAAGCACTTAAACATTTTGACGGGCGAGAGTTGCTTTGTCTATTTCGTTCTACGGCTATTCGATTGCCAGCATTTGTGCCTTTCGATACTTTTATAATTTGTAATTTTTTGACGATCTTTGCTTTATTTACGGACCTGAGCGCGATTACCATTTGGTTTCATGTTACAGAAATTAACTAATTAATAAAAAATAAAAATGACCACCAGAGATAGGAATAAAAAAACATTATCCATAATTATCGTTCTTGGAACATGGAAAACCCATGCCTGAAAAAAAAATTGAAATGAAATTAATTTGTAAAAAAATACTTAAATGTTCTTAGAGTCATCTTTGGTTAGTTAACAAACTAATTAATGCTAAGAATCACAAAATGGCAAAAACATTTTTTTGTTATCCGACGGCCAATTTGTTTAGAATTTTCCGTCTTTGAAGGCCGATTTTAGCCAAAAGTAGCTATTAGTAGTTATTACAAAATAGCTATTCAGTGCTACTTTTTTTAAAATATTATTAAAGGTATAATAAACTACTATAAAACCATAGTGTCACCTTATTTTTTATTTAAAGTTGCAATTCTAAGCCATATTTCATGTAACGTAAATTTTACACTTCGAACTAACTTTTTCGTAATTTTATTAATATTTATGAATTTGATTATTTTAGACATAAAAGTACATTTTACGAAGATTTAGTTGCAAAAAAGAAATCTCGAAAAAAACATCTACTTTAAAAAAAATTTTTTTACTTGCTCAGGTCGATAATTCTTAAATAAATTATTTTTGTCTGAACATAGGTTGAACCTGTGAACATAAGTAAACAAAATATTTTTTGAAGCTAACGATAAACTGTACGATACATACATAAATGGCATTCAGACTCGATTGCTGTGTTGTTTTAACCAATTGTGCATACTGATGTAAGTGGGCCGATCTCTTTTTCAATGGATGATAAGAATTATTTAGTATTGTTTGTCAATTAATTTACTCACTAATGTGTTGCATTTTGGCACCGTATATTTTTTGCTGTTAATATTCAGTACCTAACAAAAAGTGAGACTGAAATCAAATTCAAAATTGATGATCATATACTGTGAAAACGGGTCGGAAGTATTTACCTAGTAAAGAGTACTGTGTGTCTCAAGGAATTTCATACCATAACTAACAATAACTGTTCCTAGAAAACTACAACAAATTATTTTTCTCGAGCGTATGGTAAATACAATATAATAAAAAGTATGTTACGCGTTGTAATTAGTAGGGGAGATGCAGTTCTAACTGCAGTCACAGATTATATAATAGTTACTAAGTAACAGAAAGTGTAACAGATAAATCACTCCATTCAAAATCGTCCATACCTACTTTTATAATAGCCTACAATTTTTGTAGCACACCACTGCGAACGAAAATGTACCTTGAGCATCGAACATTACGTTATTATTCCTCTGCAGCTGCGCGCGGCCGGTGCGGCGCGTCGGTAATAATAATTAAGTCAGGGTTGCCTCTTTCGATACAAAGTTTATTCATTTGTATATTGGTTTAAAATGTTTTGATATGAACTAGTGTTTTAATAAATGTTTACATGTGCAAAATTCCCGGTTGTCCCGGAAAAAAAACGGAATAGTACAAACAGTTTTAATAAGTAAGTAGTCATGCGGAAAACAAGGGCAAGGTGGGATGAAAGTCACTTTTTTACGAGATCAAAGATGTTATCATTATTTTTATAACTTAAGCAATTGTTTGTAAGTTTTTACGAAATTTAATTTAATTTCGCTCACATACATAGAACATGTTGTTCTATGATAAATGTTTTTAGAAAATGTAGGTTTACAGACATAGTTATAAAAAGCATCTAAAGGGCACTTTCAGCCTGCCGTAAAATTATGATGACTAATTAAAAGATTTAAAAAGTGCAAACATTCGAGACTCTAATAAGTCCAGAATTTTATTTAAATCTGAGATTAATTCAGGACTTATATGCTCTGGTTGCATTTGTACAATAAATGAGCGGATATGTAAACCATGTTACTTAATTAGTTCGCCTAAAAACGAATCGACCGTATAGTATCACAAATAATTCAACAGTGCGTACGGGCGCGCCCGACCGTTGTTGGCAGCTAACTGATTTACGCACCGACGTCGGTGCGCTCAAGAGTAGGCTATTATCGCGCGCAAGTACATCGAGTGAGAGATGCCTGCTGCAGTTCACTATAACGCCTACCCGCGCTTTACTAGAATAAAACTCTTTTGAAATGTGGGATGATAAAAAGCCTGCAATACACCATTTAAAGATTTTTTGGTGTAATTCTGATAGGTTACTAGGAACCTAGATAACATTATTTTGCAATCTAGGCTCAATTAAGATTTGAAGGGAATGAAGTAGAACATTTCCAATATACTGAACTGACTTCGAAGTCAGGGTCATGCCACCTTATGGTGTGATAGTTTGCAATCCGATAGCTTAAAATCGGGTAAGTAGTTTGAAGTCAAGTTTAAAACTTGATAGTGATAATTGATTTTTTGTTTCTAAGATTCGTAAGCTAAACAATTCAAATAACGTGTGAAAGTCGAATATCGACCAGTAAAGCAAGTAAAATGAAACTTGCAGTCCTAAAAGGGACACTGAGAAATGTCGACAATAAAACAAGTAAAATGAAACTTGTACTTAGGTATTTGTAATAAGGATAATAATACAAGTACACACAAGTATAATAAAACTTGTGCTCCTGAAAGTATTTCATGTCATGATTCTTGTTTGCTGAGTTGAAGTGCTAGGATAAAAGGTATACAAATAATATGACGTACTTATAACAGAATTGACGAAATATTTTTGTGTGCTCAGTGAATTAGTTACGAAATACCTACCTGCTTCATTAAATGCGATTAAAAATTGAACCCTTTCGGTTCGTAGCTTAAATGTGCAAAAAAAGGCTAATTAGAGTTTTAGCTAATAATACTTGGGCGTTAGTGCCAAAACATGTTTATTTATAAGCACATAGTCTACAGTAAATGTAAACATTACCTAATTTTGTGGTGTTAAAATTACTCGTAAGTAATAAAACTGTAACTTTAGATAAAGGTTTATATGTATTAAAAAAACATTTTTAGAGAATTATGGTATGCCTATAATAAAATGTGTTACATAAACACTATTGTGAATATCCAAACTATTGTATAAACTAAGCTCTGAACATAATGGACCTTGTCGTAACCTAATTGGTTGACTAATGTGTTGCGTTGTGTACCCTATATTGTATACCCTATATGATTTTGGCGTAAGTGTTAGTTACACTACACCACATTTTAAGCAGATATACAAACCTTATAATAAAGAGTAGTGGTAAGACTTAAACAGGTACATACTGAAGTATTTGAAAGGCACTTTATAACTAAAACTAGCGTTATTTTGTTTTAAAACTAACGTACCAAAAAAAAGGTGTCATATTTTTAAGCATATTTTATAAGAGAATATAAGGACCTAGATTAAGACTGAGTGGCAAGGTTAATAAATAATAGAAAGTAGGTACCTCAGGTTATTTATTGTAATTGTATAAAAGCTGTATAAAAACTAGTAATACAAATGTCTGTAGCGGCTATAGCATTGCTTGAAGCTGTAAAAAGGCATAAAGATTAAATACTCTAATAAATTAGTTTTAAAATATTGTCAGTCCAATACGGATTTATGAATACAATAGTGGTTGTTTAAATACAGCAATAAGCAAACAATCGTACGAGCCATAAGAGGTCTTAACACATTGATATCAAGCACCATTTTTCTAGGGAACATGTACAAAGAATGTGATTAAATTGGTATATATCTGTCCACAAGGGTAAACAGATAGCCTGTGAATTAACCAAGCCACAAGATAGTGGTTGTTACATTTTATTATTTCAGAGATGAAATGTTTGTAATAATAGTAGTATCTTTTATTGATATTTATTTTAAAGTTGACTTGTAAAGTTAACGTATTTTTGAACTTATTATTTATTTAATGATCTGAAATTATATTATTTAATGATCTGAAATTAATTATATTTATTTAATGGGTCTGAAATTTCCATAGAAAAATAATTATTGATAAAACAAAACTACCGATTGCAAAACTTATTATATTTTTGTTGCTGCTGCTACTGTTTTAACTGGCTTTCATTTGATACTCATATTGCTATGGTAAGAAAAAAATCAATCCCCCCTCCTCCCCCCTTTATTTCCATTTGTAGGCGCCATTTTTTAAGTATATGTAGCTTATCAATATCACAATTTTAACAAATTCAACGACACCTCATATGACAAAAACTGTCCAGCCGTTTGGGCTGTAGGACATGGTGCCAAACAATTATTCATACATACTTACACACATACTCTCGAAAAACATATCCCTTCCTCCGCAGTCGGGTAAAACAGGTTTCGCAAACGTTCCACTAGGGGTGCTGAGGGCCTAGTGCGAGTTTTCATTGGTTACTCACACGCGCTCACGATCGACTGAGTGTCATAGAAAAAAACAGGTTTCGCAAACATGCCGCTAGGGGCACACGGACGACGGTGAGAGCTTGAAAAAACTCGCACTAAGCCCTCTGACCTTAGAGTTGGTAGAATGGAGGGAGCAAGTGTCAAAATCCCGATGAAAAAATTTTCGCCACTTTTCGCGGGGGACGAGGAAGCACACTACAAAAATTTTGACGTTACAAAACTTTATAGGGACGGGACATAGCTAACAAATTATTTAGCTTACTAACTGACTGATTGCACTAATCCTGTGCTAAAAACTAATAGATTTTGACGAAACTTTACAATAATATGACTCATACATTTTGATATAGGTATACTGCAGCACATAGGCATTTAAGCATTTAAGTAAAAAATTCAACGTAGACAAAGCTAGTGTTTATTGTTTTAAATAGGTACGTACTTTAGTAAAGTAGTATCTAGAATGTTGTTTGTGTATTTAGCACAATACTACTGCTTATTTATTGAAAAGTATATTAAAGATGTGTAATTTACAACTCTACTCTGAATATAAGAGAATAATTATGTTGGGCTAAGATGACAAACATCGATACATTGTCGTTAGACATGAGAAAATTTGTCATTGTGTCTTATTTTATCATTTTTCCTAACATGGCAACCACTCACGATAGAAATCCTTCCCACGAGAAGCCTTTATCCACACTACCACAGATTATTTAGACAGGATAACGGGATATAGCCATATTACAAAATTAAATTATTATTAGGGGTGGCAACATTTCGTTGATGTTCAATCATTCATTCAATTTTACTTCCGATTTGGCTTAAACACTTAATCCCAAGCACGACTATCGATTTAAAACTAAATTACTTACATCTGTTTTTGACATGACATTGACAGTTTTGACAGCCATTGATGGACGAGTCCCTACTCCGGTTGACGATGTCCGTTAGCCATCTCGCTCGGTTGCGTTGTCATTCTGGCGTGAGTAACAGGGACGGCTACAGTCGACAATATTGACATCGTCAATCGGAGTAGGGCCTCTGTTTTATAATCAAAGTCAAAGGTGTACCTTAAATATTTTTCAACAAATTGTATTATCAAACTAACAACAAATGGAAGAGAAACTAATATCATTATTTACTTTAAGAAAACTGTGATGTAATATAGGTACAGATTACTTATCATACATGAAAGCGCACCTGGGTTTTGCTACCTTCCTTATCCTTACTCCTCAAGTAGCTGCTAAGGTGGAGCAACCAGTAGGAGTACCTTAGGCCTATATTGGTTGGACAAACTGAGTCCATATCGCTCAGTAGAGCAGTGAAAAAAGGGTAAGTATTGAAGCATTTAAGCAGACATGCAACATTTTGTCGTAGAGTGTTTTCTTTGGTATTTGAATTGAAATTTGGTAGTAACTAAACCAACTAAACTACATACTTAGACGTCTAAGTATGCACAGAAAGAAAATACATGTTAGTAAATTAAATAATAATATGTGTTTACATTTTATTTCAGGGTTTAATTTTGGGAGGTACGCTGGAACAGAACAAAATTTAATTCAATTGTAAGGAAAAGTTTATTTTACAGAATACTTGTAGTAGTACCAACATGAATCCCGTTAAAAGTAATTGTGAATAATTTTTGATCCCTTCTAGCTTATGATATTTTAGTAAATATGCAGGTTCTATTGACATGTTCATTCAATTGCTCATAATTTTTATGATCATGAGTCACCCTGTAACAAAATCGAAAGATATAATGAAAAACATAGTTTTAAAGAGTATGTATTATTTTACAGAAAATGTCATCGCAGTCAACATTGACTTGTAAGAAGCAGTGGAGACTATGGTGATAAGACTTATTATATTAAAATTTTAAGAAAAGGTTTATTGTTTGTTAATACCTTATTATTATTCTGTAAAATTACATATTATTGTTTATTTGACTAATGATTTTTCTACTCCAAATTATTTTACTTTTATCCACCTTTATGTATAATAAAGTATATAAGTATATGGTAGGTAGGTAATAGTAGGCTCCCCATAAGTTATTCAATAGCAAGTTAGGCGCAGATATTGACTGGAATACTTTTTAGTGCACAAAGCTACATTAAGGAAGTTTACATATCTAAGATATTTTAGTGTGCAAGTTTTCACAATTTATTTCACCGATTTACATACACTTAATATATGCTTCCTACCACTGGTCCTAGACTGAAGACACTGCTTACAGTAGTTTGGGCTTAGCACAGAGAGCGGTGTTGTCCAATTTGCTGTTGGTTTCCATAGGTCAAAAGGAGGTTTCTTAGGGTCTACCTAGAAAATCATGATTACCTAACCTATCCTACCTATGTAAAATAACACACATCATAAAAGGTTAGGTTCTGTTTTCAATACAGTATTTTGTAAGTTTATAAAACACAACAATAACAGCTATTCTTTGCTTTTGTGTAGGTGAAAAAGGTCTTTGTGATAGATGATTTACGTAAGTGTTTATTTTGGAGATCTCACCTTTAAATAGGCTAGAAGGCTTATAGGATCTAGCTGGGGCCAAGCTAAGCCTGTCTATGAGTATCCATGGGCTTAAATATTCGCCAAACCGACTGAAATACACTCAGAAATCGACTTAATCGCAAATATCACCGATGCGTTTCTGTCGTATTTCTTACACTGGTCGTTCGTCATATGCGTTTAACACAAAATATATAACGGTACGGACATATTTTTCGCGTTTTACACAGTTTTTCACCGACTTTAATGAAGTTTTTTCCTTTGTCGTTAGCACCAAGTGACCACGATAATATGTCATGCGAAAATGTCAAAAAACGATTAAAATAGACAAATAAAAGAGGCTCATGTTAGAGTATGTAGACTCTTTTATCGTTTTTAATCATATTTCGTATTTTGACAGTTAGACATGACATAAATGGCATGACATGTTAGCAGCGGTAGACAAATGATATAACGCTGTCAAAATACGATTAACGGCCGCGATAATGATATGTTGTTTGGCTTATGCTAGGGCCACTGGTGATGTTACGGGAAAGATAAGTCTTATTATTATGTATTGGGCTAACCCAATTCTGTAACGTATTTGAGAGAAATTAAAGGAAACCGGATTTTTACTTTGCAAATATTGATTAAATGATGCAACTGACGAACAAAGGTTTTTTTGGTGAAATTAGTGTGATTAGCTTTTAAAGTTTGTTCGCCCTCCGGATAGAAGGTTTATTTGCCAAATACAGTTTTTAGGACATCTATATATTTTTTCATAATCACTTTTGCTAAATAATGAATGATCATCTCTCTCAGGGGCACTTGAAGGTTTTTTTTTACTCCCTATAAATTTTTTTTTGATGAATATCATATTTTAATACGTATTATCCTATTCCAAACGTAGGGCATATTAAAAAACACAAAAATCGTAATAATTTTTCCAACCGTTCTTGTGTCATATGTGGTGTAGTGTAACTAACACATCTTTCTTACGTAATTATATACATATAAGAATATAAGATATAATCGATTTTTTAAGTGATTATACAACTTAATATTCTGCGAGTATTTAAAGCGTCTACCTGTTGCCGTTCTTATTATCGAGCAAAAACTTTAAGCGTCTAGCAATAACGGTTTTCAAAATACAGCCTGGTGACAGACAGACGGACGTCAACCCTTAAAACTACACACTTGGCTTAGAAGTTTCTTAGTACCTAGGCACTGCTGCTGCTGCACGGAAAAAAATATTTTGTTGTCCGAACATTCTTGGAAACATCTGGACTCAAATTGTGCTGAATAAAGCGAAGGGACGTGGGTTCGAGTCCCACCGGATGACACAGTCGATAAACTTTTGTGAGCGAAATTTAATTGAATTGAATAAATCACACTTGTGTGAGAAGAAAGCCAGTATTTTTTGACCACAAACCATTCTTCGTTCCATTCGACTTTCACCTCTAAGGGATCTATCGGAAATTTTAAAAAAAACTTACTTTTATCATCCTATATGTCAATGGTATGTTAAAATATTAAGATAACATACACTTTATTATTTATAATTGTGGCGATAAGCTAACTAACTAAGTTAGTTACCATTGTTGTCCCCACACATGAAGCTACTAGTCTCCCTACTGTAAAGAAAATACTCAACTATCGCTAGCTTGTCGAAATAACCTCAAAGTAAAGAACGATGACCTTCGAAATACTGTTGTAAATAAAATTATTTGTACTCAAAAATGGTAAATCACGCCATGATACCGAAAATTTACCAATGATGAGCGGTTTTTGGGTCCGAAAACAGCACAATTTACCATTTGCAATCCTCTCCACGGAGATGTTTGTTGCGACAATTTGCAATAGATTCTGTCAAACGGTCACGACCAAGTAGTTTTATATAAGCAGTCAAACTATATGGCGAACATTTTTGACTAGAGGGGAAGGCCGTCTATGCTCCCTCCATTATAACTTCACTAAGCCTTAGACCTACAAATTTTCGTCACACGGACGGTGAGAGCGTAAAAAAACTCTGACTAGGCCCTCTGTCCATTGAGTAAATATAATAAGAATTGTTTTGCGCGGACCACTACACCAAGACGATTGTCAAGATAATGGAGAGAGCATGTGTCAAAATCCCAGTTCAGAAAACTACGCCACTTTTGGCGGGGGACGAGGAAGCACACGTATAGCACACTACAAAAATTTTGACATTTATCGCTACTTCCTTTTTCTGCTAAGGACGGGACATTGCTAACTTTGCTAATTCGTTAGCTCACTAACTGAATGCACTCATCCTATACTACTAATATTATGGCTGTATAAGCGAAACATTTTAAGACGATCGAGAATAGACGTGGAAATATGATAGGAAACCTTGGCAGTTTTTAAACAACACAATAGAGGGAAAGGTTGAAGGAAAAAGAGAAAGACTAAGTTTAACTTTGTTGTAAATAAACTTATGTAAATAAGAA
This sequence comes from Pyrausta nigrata, assembly GCA_949316185.1. Lineage (NCBI taxonomy): Eukaryota > Metazoa > Arthropoda > Insecta > Lepidoptera > Crambidae > Pyrausta > Pyrausta nigrata. The sequence goes on from OX438943.1 coordinate 7,451,310, forward strand.
AGAACACTATGAGTGTTCAAAATATTAAAACTATTTAACTTTGTTGATTTTTAGAGCTTTAATTACCAATATGTTCTTTTATACGAATAGGTGCCAATCAATCCTAGTACGTTTGCTACTTACGTTGTACGTGCCAATGATAGTACTAGAAGTGTACTTTGGATGTTTTTTGAAGTTTCCTGTTTTATTTCAACAAAACGTTTCTTTTTTAAACATAATGTGTTTTTACTTTAATTAAATACATCAAAAATTCATGTAAAGTCCTAAATTCACCATTTTCAATCCTCTTTATGGAAATGTGTGTTGTGAAACCGTCACGACCAAGAAGTTTTATATAAGCTGTCAAACTATATGGCCATTATTTTTGGCTAAAGGGGAAAGCCGTTTATGCTTCCTCCATTATAACTACTCTAAGCGGGACATAGCAAACAAATTTTTTAGCTTAGTAACTGACTAAGTGCACTAATCTTATGCTACTAATATTATGGTTGTTTCAACTTTGTGACGATGAATTTTATTAATGTTTGTTGCCCTTTCATACAAAAACCAATAGATTTTGACGAAACTTTACAATAATAGGTATACTGCAGCACATAGACATTTAAGTATAAATACTGACATAGTCAAATTAAGTATTTATTTTTATAAATATGTAGGTACTTTAGTAAAGTAGTATCTAGAATGTTGTTTGTGTATTACTGCTTATTTATTGAAAAGTATATTAAAGATGTGTAATTTACAACTTTAATCTGAATATAAGAGAATAATCATGGTGATGTTACTGGAAAGATTAGTCTAATTATTATGTATTGGGCTATATTTTTTTCGATGAATATCATGTCACGACCAAGTAGTTTTAGTAAGCCGTATAAGCTCCCTCCATTATAACTCCTCAATGGTCTGAGCCCTCCGACAGCGCGCGACTGAACCAAAACTGCTCGCTCACTCTCATCTATCACTGGGCTCAATTCCAATGCGCCCTGTCTAAGATTAAATTTAGCTTCAGTCTCTCTCTTTCTCTGCCAAACAAACGAAAAGAGTCAGACTATATTAGCTTAGAAACGTCAGACTAAACAGCTGTTCGTTGCTTTTTTTTTTATTCGATTCACCCATTCTGGGTAGGCTAAGGATCAAGTCCATACAGCCTCGTCTTCAGTATTTATTTGTATCTTTTCTTTATTTTCTTCAGTATATGTACTTCTTCATAAACACTTACACAACTAAACTACAAACTAACCTAACCTAACTCTAATTGGTTCACATTTCAATGCTCTCAAGGAAATTTTAAGCAGGAAATCGAACCGGATCAGATAGGAGCGCCTTACTTTGTTTCTTACTTTTACTTTATTAGTTCTCCACTGCAGCACATTATTAACCTATTGAACGCCAATGACAACTTTAGTTGCAAAAAGTTCCCGTGACTGAGACGCCATTGACAACTAAAGTTGTCTAAATTTTGCTATTATTATAATAATATTTTTTTCTTTGTACAGGGCGCCATACTGAATGTTAATTGTATTTTAAACATTGTTATTAATATGATAAATTATTGTTTTTAAGTGATAAGCATTCACTTTGCAATCTAAATATATTATTGCACTTGAAAAAATGACCGCCAGAGGCGGGAATCGAACCCGCGTTCCTCGCATGCCGGGCGATTGCCTAACCTCTCGGCCACCCTAGCGTTGGCAGAGCCTGTCGAAATTTTCAAGTGCATCTTAACGCTGTAATGCCGCGTTGCTTTCATCAATGATATTAGGATTACACCCTCAACACTCGAAAGAAATACTATTGCAAATATTTAACAATCGAAAGATGAAGCTTGCAAATACGATAAATTACTGTTTTTAAGTGATAAGCATTCACTTTGCAATCTAAATATATTATTGCACTTGAAAAAATGACCGCCAGAGGCGGGAATCGAACCCGCGTTCCTCGCATGCCGGGCGATTGCCTAACCTCTCGGCCACCCTGGCGTTGGCAGAGCCTGTCGAAATTTTCAAGTGCATCTTAACGCTGTAATGCCGCGTTGCTTTCATCAATGTTATTAGGATTACACCCTCAACACTCGAAAGAAATACTATTGCAAGTATTTAACAATCGAAAGATGAAGCTTGCAAATACGATAAATTACTGTTTTTAAGTGATAAGCATTCACTTTGCAATCTAAATATATTATTGCACTTGAAAAAATGACCGCCAGAGGCGGGAATCGAACCCGCGTTCCTCGCATGCCGGGCGATTGCCTAACCTCTCGGCCACCCTGGCGTTGGCAGAGCCTGTCGAAATTTTCAAGATCATCATAACGCTGTAATGCCGCGTTGCTTTCATCAATGTTATTAGGATTACACCCTCAACCATTGATTTATTATATATACGGATGCACTACGCCATACAAAACCAAAGCCCAAACATGGCACATGTTATTATTCACCTTATGAAGCTTCAACTGGCTAAGTTCATACATTGCCGCTTAAGCTTTAGCTATTTAAATTGTCATGTGTAATTACGCAGCAATGGATGACGACACTACGTCATATGTCAAATATCATTTATTTGAAGATCGATAAGCCAATAATACGAACAAAGAAGTAATGGAGTAGATTGTTTGTTCATATTTTGTATGAAATTAAGTAACTGATGAAAGTCATGATTTATATTTTATTTACTACTTTTCATAAAATTAGGTACATTATGTGTATGAGAATACAAGTCTTTTTTTAATGAAGACACCTTCATAATAATCATATTTCTACATTTCTACTATACAGGTCCAAACTTGTCATACTACAACCAATAATAATTATATTGACACAATTCACCAATTCTGGGTAGGTACACTACAACTACTACACTAAACTACAAACTATCCTAACCTAACTCATTGAAATGCGGGGATGGTTCACATTTCGATGCTCGACAATGACACAAACGATAATGTACAAAATTGATTTTGAGGCAAAATATTCTCTAGGTACTATAGTACACACAAACCAACAACATGTTTCACAGATTTATAAGAAGCATGTTACCCTCCTCAAAGTTGCGTCTGCACGGAGATGTAATGAATACAGAACTATCTCACTAATGAGCCACGTACTGAAAATATTCTTAAAAGTTATCCATAAAAGAATCTACACCAAGTGCGAGGAAATTATTTCAAAGACTCAATTTGGTTTTCGTAGTGGGCTGGGTACGAGAGACGCTCCTTTCAGTTACCAAGTAATGATTCAGAGATGTTGGGACATGAATCAGGATGTATTTGTATGTTTTATCGACTATGAGAAAGCCTTCGACAGGGTGCAGCATTCGAAAATGGTCGATATCTTACAATTCATTGGCCTCGAGGCCTCACTCAAGGGACATACGGTTCATTGCAAACCTCTACTGGAACCAAACGGCAAATGTACGCGTGGAGGGTAGATTGACTGAAGAAGTGGAAATCTTGCGGGGCGTGCGACAGGGATGCATCCTTTCTCCTGTGCTCTTTAATGTTTACTCCAAGATAATCTTCAGAGAAGCTCTGGATGGTTTGGACATCGGCATAATTGTCAATGGCCAAGTAAATATTAACATCCGTTATGCCGACGATACGGTGCTTATCGCTTCAACAATAGAAGACCTGCAAATACTCTTAGATAAAGTACAGGTTGTTAGTTCGGAACATGGTCTGAATGTCAACAGCAAGAAAACTAAATACATGACTATCTCAAAGACACCTCCAGCTTCTGCTGTATTATTTTGTAGCGGATAACCTTTAGAACACGTTCATAAATATAAGTATTTGGGTTGCTGGGTAGACGACAAGGGCGACCATAGCCTGGAAGTAAAGTGCCGTATTGAACAAGCTCGAACTGCTTTCATGAAGCTAAAACAGCTGCTATGCAACAAAAAGCTGAACATCAAGCTACGATCGCGACTTGCCCGCTGTTATGTTTTCTCCATTCTACTGTACGGCGTCGAAGCATTGACACTCACTGAAGCGATGTGCAAAAGGGTTGAGGCTTTTGAGATGTGGGTGTACAGAAGAATGTTAAGGATATCTTGGAGAGACAAAATCAAAAACATAACAGTTTTGGACCGCATGAAGAAGGACACAGAGGTTAAATACACTGTCAAGAAGAGAAAGCTGGAATATCTTGGACACATTATGCGCAACCCGAAATATGAATTTTTGCAATTAATCATACAGGGAAAGATTCAAGGCAAGAGAAGTGTCGGACGTAGGAAGGTATCCTGGCTGAAGAACCTACGCCAATGGTTTGGAAGGAGTACCCGATCATTGTTTAGAGCGGCGGTATCAAGGGTGCAAGTTGCTATAATGGTCGCCGAACTTCGACAGAAGATGGCACCTTAAGAAGAAGATAGGAACCATAAGGCTACAGGTATTATTTTAGTTAATTAATGAGTGTAATAGTATTATAATCGGATTACTAAATTATTCTATTGAAAATGTATCTTATGCTTTAAACATTACGTTATTATTTCTCTGCAGCTGTTTTTATTCTTAGCACGGTTCAAAAGACAAGAGTTCCAGCAGAAATTACTATTTATAAAACACTTTTTTTTCGTCTTTATTTTAGTTATTTATTATAGTGTGGTTTTATGAAAATACTTTGATTTACTGCTAAGTTAGCTAGAAGGTTCTCTTCTAAACAGTTGGCTAACTTAATTTAAAAATGAGGTGAATAAGGTAACCTAGTTAAGTTCAGTTGGAAGTACGTCAAGGCATACATTTGAACTACAAAAACAGCGTTTATCATGTAAGGAGTAGAAGCGGTATCAAGGTCAACACGTGCAGTCTGACTTGCGGTGTGTAAGTACACTCGGCTCACGTCAGACTACCCCACTTTCACTTTAAGACCACCCCTATTAACTACGTAATAAAAGCTGTTTTATAGCTCACATGTAACCTGACGTACTGCTGGTTGTACTAAAATTAAAAACCGTTTCTTTAGTCTAGGTACTCGTTATACCTAACTTCTACATTGGATTTTACCGATGGCTAAGACAAACACACACATGACAGTTAAACAACAAGCAAGTGAAATACAACATAAAAACATAGGCTGGGTGCCCCGAATACTAGCCTAATTGCAGCCTTTTTGCATCTACATCCCTTTACGTGTAGTGTAATACCTACATATCAGATTCAGAAAAAATATACGAACACACAACGCTATATTTTCCCTTCTCATAAAACTCATCGTCCTGGTTTATTGCGATAAATTTGCTTCATTTTCTTTACAAACATAATTTTGTGGAAACCAAAAAACTCAAGTATTTTGTTTAACAAAAAAAAATCACTGGCGACTCCATCCTTAAAATTGACTTTGTTCCGATGACGTCACGTATTTTCTTTCATTTTAGCTTTGGGTGTGAAAGTGATAGAAGATTGGCAATGTTTTACGTAAATAAATTAGAAAATAAAATATTAAAGCAGGTTTCAAGTATTATTTCGGTTTCAAACCTTATCAATAATATTTACCTACTGATGAAACGTCATTCCATATTTTTTATGATTAATTGAGCTGTGATTTTTGCAATTTTTGACGACACACTTAGGCATGTTCATTGTTTGACGGACCCCGCGTCATTAGATACTTAATCGGCTTAAAATGGCGATCCGGCCGATTAGAGTATGTGCCATAGCTGTCAGTATGATGAGATATCCCTATATATATTAAATCAATGCCCTCAACACTCGAAAGAAATACTATTGCAAGTATTTAACAATCGAAAGATGAAGCTTGCAAATACGATAAATTATTGTTTTTTAAGTGATAAGAATCGCCCGGCATGCTAGGAACGCGGGTTCAATTCCCGCCTCTGGCGGTCATTTTTTCAAGTGCAATAATATATTGTTATTAATGTTAAATTACATTGACAATTAAATTTTGTGAAATAAATTTAGTCAGTAACGTATAAAATGTGTTTAAAGTTAGTATTGAAATTTCACGATTTTGTCACTTTTTACGGCGCCGATTACCACTTTAGATGACAGCTAGTGATGGGATAATATCGAATATTCTTAACTGACACAATGTGCTCATGTAGATAAATTAATCAAGTAAAAACACTATGTAATTAAACATGCTTTAATATTTGAAATCAACTGAAAGGTTTAACATAATTTCGACGAGAATTTAATATTACAATTATAACATTTGTTCAGTATTCTGGCGACGGGCAAGTTGAATCTATACTGCGTTCTCCTCTAACTTTACGAATAAAGTCAATTATTTTGAGGTAATCTAAGGAGCGATCCTCTGGCTGTACCTTCTCCATTTCAAACGCTATTAAAGCTGCAAAACATTTATTCCGCGAATCTCGAGGATGTGTATTGAAAAAGTGTGCATCTTCAATATTTATCATAACGGATGTCGTCTTCACCGACTTTAATATATTGAACATAGCTACCATCTGTTTGTGAAGCTTTGTCTTCGCTGGTTCTTATTTTTCGTTTTCTGGGACACAAAATTGATGGGGAACTTGGGCGTTCCTCCTGACTGGCTTCAATAATATCGGAGTCCTTATCTTGCAACATAACTACTTCACTTTTTTCATTAACTAAGTCTTAAAAACCACGAAACCTTTTTACTTACAATAACAATGAATATGTAATCCAATTTAGTAAAACTGACTGCTTTGAACCACTGCCTGAACTCAAAAAACGTTAATACTACGAGGCATTATCGATATGTAAGTATACCTTTACAGACGTTTCTAGAATTTTTAAAATCGTGGCCATCGCTACGCCATGGGCAACTTTAGTCGCCCGCTTATGACGTCACAAGCGAAGCTAATAAACAAATAGTGATGTAAACATGTGGGTAAATGTATAATTTATTTTTCTACTACTACCTTGCAATGAAAAGCAGAAGTCGCTGACGTTTACATTTGATTTTAGTATAGCCACTGTTAAGTGTTAACATTTCTTTGTTCGAGCTCAGTTTAGACTAAAAACGTTTTATGGAAATATAATTGGAAAAAATATGTCTTCAGTACAAGAATATGGGCACAGTCGATACTGCAGACATGATGATAAGTAACGTTAAATGTCTACGAAAAACAATAAAGTGGTATAAAGAGCAATTTTTTCACTTAATTGATATGCATTTTATTTTATTAAATTCTTTCTTTATGCATAAACTCTTGAATGCCAATCTGCCTGAACGTAAATTACGTTTGAAAATATTCCAACTATCTGTAATACGTCAAATCATTCAAAAGTATGGAGGTCAGACTGCATTTAAACGCACAATCGTTCGGTCAGCTCCTGACCATCCTACTCGTAACCTTCCAGGAAATGCAGCGGCTCACTTGCCCAATTATATACCGAATGGAAAAAAACTTAGATGTAAATTTTGTTCTTCTCGAGGTGTACGAAAAATCACACGTTTTATGTGCAACGTATGCAAAGTGCCTCTGTGCGTCGCGCCATGCTCGCAGCTGTACCATGGAGCAACACGTTTATCATACTGATCGTTTATATGGTCTAGGTGTAATTAATAAGACATTTTTAGTGTCAACAATCAATCGGTAATATTATAGTTCTCACGACTCCTAACTCTAAAAAATAATGATTTCGGGACGCCGTAGACCACTTAAGTTGTCAAATAGTGTTGTGAACTTTACCTTGTAATCACGTAACATTTTAGAAGGTTTTTACGTTTTTCTTTATGTATTTCTAAGATTTCAAATAAAATCTGGTCGCAACTGTTATATAATTGTGTTTTATTGCAGTTAAGTTCGTAATTATTATTGCAAATCACCTCAAATTGCAAAAAATACCCTAATAATACTTTAGAATGTCCCATCACTAGCGAAAATCATAATCATTGGAAATTTTACTATGCTTGGCGTCGGGTGTGAAGAAACTTTAAAAAGCGCTGGCGTGCAAAAGGTTAAGATTATTCTACCACACAATCACAACAATGACCACGAAAAACTAATTTAGAAAATTAAGAAACGAAGCCCAGCCATCACAGTTCGTTTCCCGCCAAAACTCTCGCTGTCCGTTGCTATGGAAATTAGAGCACCTATAGACAATTTATTTATTTATTTTATTTATTTATTTAAAACTTTATTGCACTGTAAGTTGTACAATTGGCGGACTTAATGCCTTAGGGCATTCTCTACCAGTCAACCGCTTGGAGATGCAGAAAGTTGAATCAGTGGCGATGCAGAAAGTTGAATTTACAATTTAGTAGGGATGTAAAAGTAAAAAATAACTAGTCAGATTTTTATAGTCACTAGAAGTGTTGCACTTTTTTTTTTTTATAGGCACAATTATTTTTTTATTGTTTCAACAAACTGTTTGATAGAGAAAGAGAGAGAATGAACCTAAATTTAATCTAAGACAGGGCAAAATTGGAATTGAGCCCACTGTCTCTATTAATCTAGTTTCATTCCATTCATTCAGTCAGGCACTGACTGCCGTCACTGAGTGAGCAAGTACGAGGGTCAAACTGAAAGTTCTTAGAACTGGCCACTTATAAACAATATAATAAAAAAAATATTCTAAAATTTGAAAATAGAACTCTTTGCCAATATTACTGAGTATATATTTCATTCATTTGTCATTTGTTTTACGACTTGGCGGCAAATTGAAAATTGTCTGTGTCACGTCAAAATGAATTTAACACGAGAAAATTTTCGTGCAATGATTTTTTATGACTTTCGATGTCATTTAAGTCAACAAGAAAGTTATGATAGACTACGATTGGCCTTTCACGATGAAGCCCCATCTCGTGCGACTGTTTACAACTGGTTTAATGAGTTTAAACGTGGTCGCACTAATCTCACTGATGATGTACGTGAGGGACGGCCTTCTACGGCGACGACTGAAAATAACATCTGTGTTGTGCGGCGTATGATAGAGACTGACAAAAGAGTGACCTATCAGCAGATTCGGACAAGCTTAGGCATCGGTATGAGTCAAGTGCACAAAATCCTCCACGAACATTTAGCGGTCAGGAAGCTTTGCGCCCGGTGGATACCTCATAATTTGACTAAGGCTCAAAAACTCCATCGTGTGGATTGGTGCCGTAAAATGATTGAAAGATTTAACGGAGGTGACTCAAATGCTGTGTTCGACATACTAACAGGTGACGAAAGCTGGATTTACTGTTATGATCCTGAAACCAAAAGACAATCTGCTCAGTGGGTGTTTCCTTTCGAGGAGTTGCCAACTAAAGTGAAGAGAGATCGAAGTGCGGGAAAAAAAATGGTGGCCTCGTTCTTTGGAAGGATAGGTCATTTCGCAACAATTGTGTTAGAGGATCAAAAAACAGTTTCTGCAGAATGGTACACTACCAATTGTTTGCCACTTGTCTTGGAAAAAGTTCGAGAGAAACGACCTCGCAGTAGGATCCTCCTTCACCACGACAACGCCTCGTCGCACACCGCCAAGCGAACGATCGACTATTTGGCGACATCAAACGTTGAATTACTGGGTCACCCGCCGTATAGCCCCGACCTCGCGCCTTGTGATTTTTATTTATTTCCAAAAATTAAAGAAAAACTTAAAGGAAAGCGGTTTATGATTGCTGAAGAAGCGGTGGCTGCGTATCGCGATGCCATTGAAGAGACCCCTAAGGACGAGTGGGCAAAGTGCTTTTCCCAGTGGTTCCATCGCATGCAGCGGTGTATTGACGTCAATGGACAATATTTTGCAAAGATATAATAAAACTAATAACTGGCTAATGTAATCAGTTTTTGATTTTCTAAGAACTTTCAGTTTGACCCTCGTATGACAACTGTACCATATTAAAATTTCGCATGTTTGACCACCTGGCATCAAGACTGGAAAGAAACTACTAAAGCTTTGAAAGGAAATTGGTACGCCCATCTACAAAAAACTATTCCAAAGAAGCCTTGGTATTTTAAGCTAAAATCACCTTCACGTTTATCACCACCATAAATCGTTTAAGAACACCTGATTCTTCAGTGCCCCGCCTTCTACATCCAACGGCTTTTATTGATATATGGTTTACAGAAGTCCTATGAACATGAAGACAATCCCCGCCTCTTGCCATCTCTCTTAGAAAATGAAAACACCTATTAATACTTATATGAATACATTGCCTCCAGATTTGAAGACATGTAATTTATTAGTTCATGAAACTGTAAAATCAAGCCAGTAGTGAAGCCAAGAAGATCACATTAAGATTCTCCCTGAAGTCGTGAAAACACCTAAAACAATGGGAATAGATCAATAATGGCATTACCGAACTAAAGATTGACCGTCAAGGACACTGTCCAAAGCCGTAAAACGCATATTATAAAAAGTATGACAGCCGTGGCCCGTGTCTCTAAATAGTCTGTGCTCGTGACTGACAGACAGACACCACAGATAGACACAGACAGTCAATAATTTGTATTTGTTGTAACAAAACATAACATTGGACTAGCAAAATGTCTTTACTAAAATCATCAGGGTTTCAAGCTTTTGATTATAGAAAAACAAAAGAAGATTTTAAACGGATACAATATGACTACATTCGAAGAAAAAGCAAAGGTATTATTAAAGGTACATTTCACCTATGGACTCGCGAAAAAGTGGATCTTTATGTTGACATTATTCTTGATTATAAAAAGAAAAATGAATCTTACCTGGCTGATGAAGAAATGTGTAATTACGATGTCGTCAAGATAGATGGTGCGTACAAACTAGTGCTAAAAAGAAAGCGGTACCGTGGCCAGTGCATTGAAATAGTGCCCTTTGAGGAATGTTTTGATAAAATTTTGCCTGTTCACAGGCGTATTGGACATAACCCTAATCATAATAAAATCATGTTTAAAGTTCTAAGTAGAAAATATGTGATCGACAAGATATGGGTATTCCTAATACAGCGCAGCTGCAACTTCTGTAAGAGTAAATTGGAAATGAATAAGTTTCTTCAATCTGAAATTGTTGACACAGATTCTAGATTTAATGGCTGTTATCGAATTGCTATTATTCCAGTTAATACTGAATCCACTAAGCCAATGTTGATGGTAATTGAGGACAGACTAACAAATTTTATATTTTTGAGGCCATTAATAATATGTGATGAGAACACCGTCACTGTGGAACTGGTCAAACTATTCTGTGACTATGGAATCCCCAAAATGATTGAAACTAAAGATATGATTTTGATGAAAAAAGTGATACAGTTGTTGCCAAAGTTTAGCAGTGAATATAATGTGCATTTATTGACTGTTCCACGCATTAAAGTTCCTATTTGGTGCAAACGAGTGTTGGCTTTTTTGAAGGAGTGGATGGATGTAAATGAATGTGCCAACTGGGTGGCTGGTTGTCCTATCGTTCAGTGGCAACTTAACAACATTCGGTATGGCTGCAACAACATGACCCCTTACAAGAATGTGTTCGATAAGGACCCTGTAAGGGATTTGTTAGTAGGGTAGTAAACTTGAATACCTTAAGCAACATCTGCTAGAACAGTAAGACTGAAAAGCTAGTTAATTATATTTAAACCTTCATATATCATGACCCAACCGCAGGTCTTAAGGGGTTTGACAGGTTAATGATGTTAGGTATACCTTTTTATAAATAATTTATGTTCAAATTATTATTATAGTATAATAAAACTACTTACTCATTTTTTACCAATACCTACTTGTTTTATTCATTATCTATCCCACTAGCTTAACTAAGTGTATGAACATTTTATTTTGTTATTAGTTCAAAACTGTTTAAAACATACACAACCTTCCTATTCTCAAGTCTATAATAACAATAAACCAGCTATTTAAACGGAATCAATTTGTTCTTCTAACCATACATACTTTTGATTTCATTTTCGAATATTAATATTTTTGTACGACAGCACGTCAGGTTACCCATGTGTACTACGAAAACAGCTTTTACTACATAAAGAATAAAGGCGATCTCAAGGCTAAAGTAGGCCGTAGATATTCTGACGTGCGGTGCCGTGTGCAGTGCACCTACCCGGCCGCGCTACCACAGATTTGAGATTATATAATAGTTACTACGCCTACTATAATAGTCTTAGAACTTAGAACAGTGATCATACTATTCTAAATAAATAGGATCTTATATAAAGTGTGAATTTTACATTGATTTATAAATATTTTTAATAATTATAATAATAAAAAATCAATGGTTGTATTAAAAGACGTCACACGAGTAGGTAAAGGGCTGTATGGACCCTGTTGTCCAAGGCCGTGAAGCCGTAAATCTATGTTTAGTAAAAATCTTTTAAAATCGTAGTTGTAGGGATGCGCTGTGATTACACTATCGAATAATTCGTAGAAGCCATGGTAGTAGCACGGTATATAGATGTACAGTACTTTATCTTCATACTAGAGCGCCCGAATCGACACACGTCCACATACACGGCCGCTATTTAATCCACGAAGTGCCACCACGTGCGCCGCGAGCCGGTTTGCTGTCAAAGACAGACTTTCAAAATGCAGACAGATGTCATTGAACAAACAGGTAGGTTTTATGAAACATGTATAAAAACATCTTTATTTCGGACGACAGCTGTCAAAATTAAAACGGCAATATCTCGATAACTACCTACCTAGACTTCTGGTGTGTAGGGACAAATTGTAGGGCTCGACGACATCTTCATTTCGGTTGACAGCTGTCAAAATTAAAACGCCGATATCTCGGAAACTATCCACCCAAGACTACTGGTGTTTAGGGACAAATCGTAGGGCTCGACGAGATACTCGTTTCGGATGACAGCTGTCAAAATTGAAACGGCCATATCTCGGAAACTAGGTAGGTACCACCCACCTCAGATTACTGGTGTATAGGGATAAATCGTAGTCCTCGACCAGATCTTCATTTCGGATGACAGTTGTCATAATTGAAACAGTAATAACTCGGAAACTACCCACTCTAGACAACTGGAATGTATGTTAAAAAAATAAAAATTCTTTTCGCAAAATTTGTTTCTTAAATTCATTTTCAATGCCTCCGCAGATCGCGGGAACTGCAGGGTGGATTTTTTTCATACACATAGGATTTAATATTTTTTAAGGCTCAATTATGTGTACGAGCAAACTTTTAAATTGTATCTCGTCTCATCGAACTGACAGTGTAAAAATTTACTAAGATTCCACTGTCCGTCTGTCTGTCACCAGGCTGTATCTCATGACCCGCAAAAGCTAGACAGTTGAAACAACTATGAAAACAGCTTTATTATACGTAGGATATAGAGGTCAAAGTAGGGTAGTTTGACATACTGTGCTGTTAATAGAGAATAAACTTATTATTATATTTAATAAATAATCTATAATTAAAATATGACTCATTCCTAAAATAATACACATTTGTGGAATAAAAATCTAAAGACATTTTTTACTTTTTGTGTACCAACCGCTCCGCTGAATTCTAATTTCAAAAATACGGCCAAGATAAACTACTGTAAGAAAACAAATCTATCTATAAATTAAAGGGAAAAGAGTGATCGGGACCTTATATTTAGTTAAATAGATATAAATGGATATAAATAATATACAAATAAATAACTTCGATTACACAGGTTTACTACGTACGAATGGGATGGTGTGACTAATAAATGCTATATGTTTCCTACAAATCGGATAGTGTAATTAAGTGCTATTCTGTGGTGGTGCTATCATATTATCATTTAATAATATTTTTTCACTCCTAAGTGCAGCTGCACGCTTAATGCGCCACGAATGAATGGTATTTTGGTATCGCTTCACAACAAAACGTTGTTCCCCGCCCGTCTCACTGCTCACACCGCTCGGGTCGGTCGCCCGCCGCCCCACCACTCGACGACTCACTCGCCCCCCGCCAGTCGCTCACCGGCATCGACCGGCCTCAGTGTATTACTGCTCAGTTCTGTGACCCCATGCTGTTCCATCCTTAACCAAACACAAAATGGCGTCAAAAGAAAAAGCTAAAGAGTCAATTATCCGTTTCAGTCTTGAAGATACCGCAAATAACTATTATAACCTCCAGTGTCGTTACCTTGAAAACAATAATTGGGCAATACAACAAGGTAAACTAAAATTATTGACACGCCCAGAAGTGGAAAAGTTAATCAAGGAAGTCTTAGCAAATAATATAAATCTAAACCAGTATGGTGTTACTAACGTCAAACGTAACCGTCATCTCACGTTAAAAGATAGAGAAGATCCATCAAAGTACCGCATTGTAGTACCGTACGAAGAATGTTTTGACATTGTATTGGAAGTGCACAGAATCTTCGGCCACAGAGGTGCATGCAAGGAAAGTTACAAGTATTTGTCAAAAAAATACGTTGTGGACAAGGTATGGCTAGCCCTCATAGCAGAGGCTTGTAATTTCTGCGAGAGTCGCCGTCGCGAAGAAGTTCGAGATATCGATACAGACTCGCAAAGATTTAAAGAATGCTATCGTATTTTTTCTGCAGTTATAAATAAAACGCATGCAAAACATATTAATCCATACACATCTGTGCAACATAATCTTTACAGAGCTTTGTTGATAGTAGTTGATAAATTCACAAATTTCGTGTGTCTAAAACCGTTGACCGCGTACGATGATAACAACGTTGCCGTTGAACTATTTAAAGTTTTCTCTGACCACGGAATCCCGAAAATGCTTGAGACGAGTGACTTACCATTTTATGAAAGTGTATGCACGAAAATGGCTACGTTCACGCCTAATTGCAAAGTGCCTGTCAAAAGTATTCCTATTCCGCATACTGACTGGTCAGCTCTGGTGGTGGCGTATTTGCAAGACTGGATGGATCTACACAACAGCCAGAACTGGGTGCTGGGATGCCAATCAGTGCAGTGGAACTTGAACAACACTGTCCGCGCGGGCAGTACACCGTTTCTAGATGTATACAAGTCTGCACCGATCCAAGATTTAATGAATGCGGTTGTCTCCCCAACCAATGCTTGAAGTGATGAGTTGTTTGAACCAAAAAAAAAAGTTCAAACATTTTATTACGTTTTTTATTATACAAGTTTTAAAACAAACCAATAAAACCTGTTTCGATTACTATATCAAATAGAACCGTCATGTAACGTGTGCCTAGATTAAAGAATTAACACAAACGCTGTTTTGTTTTAAAAAATCGTCCAAGAAAAAAACAGATGAAATAGTTTATTTTGGTACAGCAGAAACTGTAATTTCATGTAAGACTTATACTATGATTTATTCTGTGTTCTAAGTAGGTACCTACCTAAATGTCGCTGGAATAAAGGTATCTATCAGACAATCAGCGCCCTAGGAGAGCCCCAACTTAGAATAATATCTAAGAGCTCCAAGTGATTTGATCAAAACACGGAGCAAAGTAAAATTACTTACAACTTATTCTAAGCTTACAACACAATTTTATATAATTTCACTAACCCACCTTCCCAGGCCCTATATTAAAAAAGAACGAATCGTTCTGCATTTTAACTGTATTTTTTTTCTATACTGACGATCGTTCTTAAGTTAACCGACTAAGTATACCGACAATAAACAAAATATAATAAGGTCCAAATTCGGGTTCGGTAAATCTCGTCCTAATTCTAACTCGCCCTGAAACTAAGCCCAGATTTTTTTCTTTTTTATTAATTTGTGTCATCGAGCACGTAACCTACAAAGGCGAAGTAAGCGCGATTTTTCTCCGAAACTTATCAGTGCTTGGTACTGATACGAAAAATATCAATATAAGCATGTAATTTATAATCGATATTATGAAATATGCGATATTTCGGTTTTGATCATAAATAACAAACTTTTTAACAACACTTTTATTTTAAAATTTGTTATAGAATTTGTTTGACAAAATGTGTTGAGAAAAAACCGAGGCATTTATTGCCAAGGAATTTTGACGGAATTTTTCTGACACAAAATTTCGTCTCTATAGGTTATGTGCTCGGTGATTTGTGCCCAGTCACATCCAAAAGTTACCAACATATTTTATTTAATAGCTAACTTCGAAGTCATCCTTGTTATTATTTCATTGTTTATTTGTTGTAGACTTATTTACTGGTGGTTTTTAATTATATTTACCTACCTACTAGCCTAAGTAATTTGTCATTTATATGAGTTTTTTATTATTAATATAGAAGATTGTTTGTCACGTGAAATCCTGAACTTGTAAATGCCCTACGGGTTCCACGGACAAAAGAAATATTTGGAATTGTTTGTTTTATTTAAATTAATGAAATAAAAGGATTTACATTGACCGATTCCATACGAACAGATTATATAAGTACTAGCTTAAGGTTATGCTATAAAATCTTAATCACAGAAAACTAGTTCATCAGAGGAGCCGAACATAAATGGGTTCTGATTAGGCGTTTACACTTTACATAAAAATATAAAGAAATACTTGTAAAAATAGTATTGCCCACCACTTTGCTTTGATAAAAAGAATACTAAAGGGGTACTAATTGCCCTAATTAAAGTAATGGAGTTGACCGACCTGCATTCCTGGTGTTCAATAAATTCCTGCGGATAGGCCGAAGCTGAGTATTGGCTAAAAGCGTGATGGAAGGTGTGCAGTGGCAGCTGATTGCAGGTTAATGTTCCACGTGGGAGCTGATCTTACATGTCCCCGTCAAAGCATGTGGAACATGACAAAATCCAAAACGAGGACTCAAAATATGAACTTAAATTGCAAATATTTATATTAAAAATCTTAACAATCTGAACAATTTCAAAAATCTGTACAATTTAGTAGAAAATAATAATTCACAATAAGGATAAAATTGTTTTATATTATTTTGCAAATAAGGAATTACAATGGCAAACCCGACTGGAACGGTGGGATGTCATTGGCCACAGGCTTAGAGTGGCCAGCTACAAATTAAGATCAAATTTAAGTCCGGAATACCAGGTAGACGGAAAGCCCTGTGGAATTTGCGCGAAATTCAAAAGACAAATGCGCAAGATTCGAAATAATTAAAATCCACAACTTTACAAGTTAAACATCTAAATTATTAAAAAAACATCTAAATTTTTATATGTTGTAACAATTTGAATTAAGTATCATCGAACTATGACCAATGTTTCGAACTTTAAAGTTTAAAAGCCCTTTTCACTTCAATCGTTTCCGGTACGAGTTAGACTTGGGGCGAGTTATACCGATCCCTCAAATCCCACTAGTGCGCAAATTTATTATGAGATATAGTAATTTGTCATTTTTTATTGAACCATTTCAGGTAATTGCTAGATTTGATATTAGGTACATTTAATGATTATAGGTATTGATAAATACATATTGTAATTTTGACATCATCCGTGATTTGAACAAATCAAATCAAAATGTTTATCCTATCCACGGGACTTAGGTAACTATAGGTACCTATGTAATAACATGTTAATAGCTGTCGTTCGTGCTTCCATAAAGTTAGAAGAAAGCTACGTACATAATATTCAGTCCAGTCATTAATCCATAAGTAGGTATAAATGCGAATGTGTGTCTGTAGGTCTGTTATCTCTTGACGCTCAAACTATCTATATCCCTGTCATCTAAATCGGTTAAGCAGTAATTGCTTAACGGATTTAGATGACAGGGATAGAGATAGTTTGAGACCCTGCGAAGGAAATAGACTACCTACACGTACTTATTCTGTGCTACTACCTACTCTGTGTCGCGATAAAAAACAAATTTTAATTAGCTGATTTAGCATTATTTGCATTGATATTATTTGACATATTTTGTTTTAAAATTCTGTCAATTAACCGTCAATCGACGTTCACCGGCTGTTTAAACATTGGTGAACTCAGATCTTTAGGGAGTTAATAGGGAAAGAAAATTTAACTAGTATGGGAAATCTGACATGCGCGGGCGAAGTCGCGGGCGACGCCAGAATACAATAATTAAGCTTTGTTTATTTAACCTTCACTCCGCACTGTACCTACTAGCTACCAAATAATGCTAACACTGTTTCCCAAACATTGTTCCGCCTTGGAACGGTAATTTTGGCACTGCCCCTTCGTGCGTGACCCATTTAATTCTTTTAAACCCAAGTCGGTTTCATTAGATGATTGATACAAATTTATTAATAGTAAAAATGTTTTATTTTTAAACAAGGCGGCAACCACTACACCAAGACGACCGTCTTGGCTTGGTGTACCGTGTAATGGTTCACGACTGGTGACTGCCTCGTTGGTCTAGTGGTCAGCACACTGGGTACTATCCACGAGGTCCCGGGTTCGAATCCCGGGTCGGGCCGAGAGTGTTTGGGTTTTTCTGTCTTGAAATTACTCAGACACAGCTCCGGAGTCAGGAAGTTGGTGGTGTTAACACCCGTGCCTCGGAAAGTACGTTAAGCCTGATCTCTCTACGGTCATATCGGACTGCCGTCTCACCGAATTATGAGAGTGAAGGAACAGAGAGTGCACCTGTGTATTGCGCACACACTTGTGCATTATAATATGTCGTGCGCAGTTGGCTAATCTCTGTTGAGATAGGCCGCCGTAGTCGAAATCGGCTAGTAGGACATCACATCATGGTTCACACTTTGGACTACAAAATCAAAGATTGCGGGCTCATATCCCGCAAGGGGCAAATGTTTGTGTAATGGATAAGCACGAGCAATTTGTCCCTTTAGCTATGGATGTTTATACTTTTATATAGCTTGTGCTATGGCGACTATGATAACGGTGTCGTTTGTCTGTCTATCCGTTATCCTAGTTGCCATAGCACAAGCTCTTAGTTTGGGACTAGGTAATTGTTATGTTTGTTGAAATAATTTATTTATTATTAATTAATAATGTTGCGATCCGTTATTTTATTTTGATGACTCGGTACCTACCGGGTCGCGACTTGCGACCAGGCAAATAAAAAACGTAGTGCAGTAGTGTTAACTAATTTTTCATGTAATGTCGATGTCAATCTATGTCGCGAACTAAATGGAAATGCGGCACCCGGGAGATTAGTATAACTCCACAATATTAGCTTCAACTAATCTGAGAACAAAGTCGCAAGCCATTAAGCGACGAAAGCTGAACTTTCGTAATAGCAAAACCAGGCACGGATTAAGAGAAGAAAATAGATCGATGAAAATTCCTGCAAGCACATAACTCTTTTAGGTACCCTACCTTTCTCCCGTGTATTTTAAAACTGTGTTGGATATGTTTGTATTGTGTTATACCTATTTACCCATTAACGAGTTAATTACCTACTTAATACACCTTGGCTTAAATTATCATCATCACTTCATCAGCCACAGGACGTCCACCAGCTGAACATAGGCAGAGGTCTCACACATACCTAGTCGAACTAGATTTCCGAAATTATCGGTAGGTAACCACGCCGCTAGTTGCCACTGGTAAGTGGCATCCAGCTTAGATATAATAATTATTATCTTCATACTTATACATTTTTAACTAAAATTTTATATGAGTTAAGTTACTACGTAAGGTAAGCATAAGTCATATTTATTTACTAAGCTGGATTTTAAATAACGTTTCATTACTATTAGACTCTGAATGTGGACCTGTACAAAGTTGAGCCAATTAATGGTTCGGGAGAACTTTATTAGCTGCGTTGTATGGCAGCACAGTGGGTGTACTTACTTTACAATCATACTGATGTCACCACGTTTAAGGTCGAGGGTGTAACTATGGCGACATGTGAATAATTTTGTCCTTTCACTTACAGTATGACGCTGTGTCGTCTTCTTTATTTTCTGCTTCGCTTCTATTCATCTTGTAAACAGTTGTCGCGGTGTTTTGGGGGCTTAGATTAATATTTACACCGGTCTATAAACCATAATACTTTTACTACAAATAATTGCGACGTTAAGAAACCGATAATCCACTTCGCCTCCCGTAATAAACACTCACTCTCATGTTTATAACCCTCATGAATAGAGGTAAACTAGGCTACCTCAACGGTATCTATCTCATTCTGATTCTTCGTTACATCTCGGTGCGTTTCTTATGATCTTGTATTCCTTGTCCGTATTATCATCTAGTTACCTATGTCACCTATGTAAAAGGTTTATATCTAACTAGTGGTTCCCCGCGACTTCGCCCGCAAGAGTTGGATTTTCCATATAAACTTTCATCCCCCATTTCACCCCTTAATGTTTTTATATCGCGACAAAATGTAGCCTATGTCCTTTTTAGGGTCTCGAACTGTCTCCATACCAAATTTCATCTCAATCGGTTCAGTGGTTTAGGCGTCAAGAGGTAACAGACAGACACACTTTCGCATTTATACCTAATACTAGCTGTTGCCCGCGACTTCGCCCGCGTAAACTACTATTTCTGTATCCTATAGGAACTGTGTTTTTTTTTCGGAATAAAAAGTAGCCTATATCTTATTCCAGACTATAATCTATCTTTGTGCCAAATTTCATTCATATCCGTTCAGTAGTTTTTGCGTGAAGAAGTAACAAACATACACACTCACACACTTACAAACTTTCGCATTTATAATATTAGTGGTAACTAGTGGTTCCCCGCGACTTCGCCCGCAAGAGTTGGATTTTCCATATAAACTTTCATCCCCCATTTCACCCCCTCAATGTTTTTATATCGCGACAAAATGTAGCCTATGTCCTTTTTAGGGTCTCGAACTGTCTCCATACCAAATTTCATCTCAATCGGTTCAGTGGTTTAGGCGTCAAGAGGTAACAGACAGACAGACAGACACTCTTTCGCATATAATATTCGTATGGATAAATGACTGCATGTTAACAAACCATCTTCATCACGAGGAAAAAAAATATTCGTTATCGTCGTTGACGGAATTGGTTCGTATTTCAACAAAAATCTTGTTCCATCAGCCAATTGCAATAAATGAGCGAGTCTGATTGGAATCCGACGGGACGGGATTTTTTGCCCATCGGGACGTCAATCCAGAAGATACCGCTGGGGCAATTTTCCGAGAACGCCGAGGTTATCACAAACCATTATTTGTGCTGATATACCTAATAGTTAGTAATGTATATAGAAAAAATAGGTTAGTGACTGGCCAAAAACTACTATGTATTTTTCCTACCTAGGCAGAACGTGTTTAATCTATTACTAGGCTGATTTTTATGTCCAAATGAATGAAAAAAAAATTCTTTAGAACCAATATCAAAGTCTCGAAAAAGAAACATCGATGAAAAAAAGTTGCAAAATTTGATACTTCAAATCGGTAATGTTATCAAACTTAAGCACTTATTACACTTTTCGAATTTTAGGAAACCTAATTAAGAAATCGGAAGATGTAATCGAAGTTAGGAAAAAATTGATGGATTTGATTAGTTCCTAGCCGCCCTTTATCTAAATTGTCTCCTATATGTACTTTACAAATCGGATAAAGTACTATAAAGTGCTTTTGCTTTGGAAGCTTAACCTAACCTATGCAAAAAGATTGTATTTATCTACTTAGGTTAATTTTCGGTGGAAAAAAAGTTTTAATTACCACGAAAAGATAACCAAACAAAAGAGGATTGTCTCTATATCCGCCAATAATTATAATCTGTTTGTATCAATTAGACAATAGGGGACATCGGCCGTCATTGAAGGGGATTATAGCGGACTCCGTAATTAATGGAGTCAAACAAGGCTCTACTCCGATGAGATTCAATTAACATTATCGATCTCGTGACCTAAGTATTATGAGATTTTCGCTGAAAATGTCCTAAAACCATTTAAATAGCGATTCACTAGAGATTAATTAAAATTTCTAGTCTCGATTTAGCTTTATTAAAATGTTTATTAATCTAATTAAGATTCTGGCTGTCGAGGGAATAGGAAAACGGTTTGTTTTATTGTGTGGAAGATCTAAGTAATGAAATATTGGCCTAAATATCTAAGATGTATATAGGTATCTAGGTACCAACATTTAAATACCTATAGGTACATTATAAGTTTCCTCGAAAAGTAAGAATAAATATGGAACAGATGAAATGGCGAAAACCTAAACGAACAGGTACCTAATAGTCAGATGATCGAATAAAATTATTAGTCTGTATCGAGCACAAAAGCCACAATAGTAAACGCACTGCGATGTACACAAATAACCCTCCAAGAAATTATTACTGGCAAGGAAAGTGAGAGCATCCTTCCTACAAAAATAAATATCTAGGTACCTAAATCAATATAACTATAACGTTAGAACATGCTAGTTAGGGCTGGTGAATGAGCTAGACGAATGATGAATTGATTGGCTGATTTAGATAATATTCCAAGGCAATATTTCAGCGAATAGTGACTAGAAGAGTAAAGGGGTTACCTTACAAACGGACCAGTAGTTTTAATTTTTTGATAGGTTGTCTAGGATGGTTGATTAGTAAGTGTTAAAAAAAAGTACAATTCCTCTCCCTTTCTACTATACCTAGGTACTAATATACTAGTACTCTGCTATACTAGGTTCTTGCTGTCCTATTAGCGCCATCTTTTAGGTACTTCGTAGCATCGTAGTTCGAAGCATGGGTATGTTCGTCGAACATACACCTCACTCACTAGAGATGCGCAAAATATATCAATGAAAAGAAAAGAGTGATTCATATCATTGTGAGCTTCTGATATATATCACTCTTTTATATCTTTGGTTTTTTTAACTCAGTGATACAGGGTGCGAATCATCCTCTCTTTCACATACTAGCGAGCAGTAACACCGTCTCACTCAATCCTGTAGTTCAGTTCATTTCGTTCAGTTGCTCAAAAGGAGTCGTATATCAAAAGAGATAAAGATATGTTTGGGATGCAAGTGAGTTAGTGAGTGATTAGCTTCTTTGAAAAGATATATATCATTTTTGTCATTCACTTAGGAGTTACACAAGTCTATCACTCACTCACTAATCAAATAAGGTGCTGGTCCAGTCGAATACACAGCGAACATTACAGCGACCTATTCAAAATAACATGGAATTGTATGTAAGTGATTGATGACTAAGTAAAATCAGTCCTTAAATACTTACTTATATACCTAGGTACCTGTTACTTTTAAGTGATAGGAAGAAATTCAGGTAGGTACCTAGTACCTCTAGTAATACTTACATCTCCAAAATGGCGCACTCGGAATACCCTTGATTAATTACTCTGTAATCCAGACCCACTCGGGCTGAATCGCCTTAAAACTTACCCAAATACGAAAACGATTCAAATGGATTTTGGAATAAATATAAGGCTCCACTTGTAAAATTAAATACAGAAAGACTCTTTTATAATCGTTCCCTTTCAAGGGAAAACACGACAAGTGCGAAACGGTTTTTTGCACCAAGATACTTACATCTTTCAACCCAGAATTTGGAAGCCGATTCCGATTATTGCAGTGTGTAAAAAAACCCAGTCCGATCAAAGAAGGAGGTGATTCTGTTGCTCAAAACAATAACTTGTTGATGGGACATCAAAATAATAAAAAACAGAAACACACCAAAATGTAAAGAAACAACTTAGAGATTGTAACACAGATTAGTATTGCTTAAAGTAGATTGTAGCAGCTAATCAGTCTATTAAGTAAGTATCGGTAGTGTTCTTTTTTAGTTCGTTAAATAGAAGCCAGCCAGCAATACAAAAACTTACACATACTTACACACACACGTTCTTACGGTTCAGGGTTGATGGCGATAGCTTTTCCCTGAGTCTTGTCGGTGCTGGGCCTTACTATAACCAATTCTTACGTTTGATTGATGGAGGTGCTTGTGGCGCAGTGGCGACAGCGCTTTGGTAGTGATACCAAAAGTTAAGGAACCCACGGCGCGGTCGTGATTGGATGGGTGACCATTCCGACCATTAAAGTGACGACCATGACAAGCATCTCCGTGCTTCGGAAGGCACGTTAAGCAGTTGGTCCCGGCTAATATCTGTTGGTATTAGTCGTTAAGCCTAGTCTAGCCCTAGGGCGGCTTGATAACATCTGACAGTAAGGTTTGTCACTTGCTTTACAGACACCCCTCCAACAATCCGCACTGGAGCCCGCGTGGTGGAGTAGGTATGGCTCGTTCCTCCTCATAGTCGAGGTGAGACTTTTCCCAGCAGTGGGATCTAATAGGCGCACTTTACGTTGGATTGGTATGGCAATGCGAAATAGGTATTTGTTCGAAAGGTGCCGAAAAAGGAAAAGTC
Source organism: Pyrausta nigrata (assembly GCA_949316185.1). Classification (NCBI taxonomy): domain Eukaryota; kingdom Metazoa; phylum Arthropoda; class Insecta; order Lepidoptera; family Crambidae; genus Pyrausta; species Pyrausta nigrata. The sequence continues at coordinate 7,475,320 of OX438943.1, forward strand.
ATTGAACCCTTTGACACGGAATCCTAAAAAAGACTCCTACCTCGTTGCCATTAGGCAGGCATAACACCGACAACTTACCTGGTATAAGAACCCTTAATGGGCTTTCAATTTAAAAACTTCCTAACAGTCTCCGAGGTCCATTTGCTGGGAAAGCGAAACCAGGGCAAAGTTATACCGCTTTATGGAGTTTTGTGTCGCGATGAACGAAAACCGATCTTGCGGGATAACGATGTCTTTTGCCTTTCTCCGCCATTAAGCTCGATTTTTGTTTTTTGCCGACAATGAGAAATTTTCTGACATCTCAAAATTTTAGTTTTATTGTATGTTGATAGATGGCGCTATGTATCTAAGTTACAAAAATATTGCATCGAAATCATTGAGCATAAAACAAAAACAAATTATTGTAACATCATGTTAACAGACATGTAGTGGAAGTACTTGCGTTAAAAATTAGCATGGTTCAAATAGTAGTTAAAAATAAAATTTAATAGAAAAAACGTCTTGATGATCACTAAATTGTTAAAAGACGACCTCTTAGTACGCGTGAATGAAAAACATGCTAAACATTATTATAATATATTAACCTCAGAGTCAGGAACTTGGTGGTGTTAACCCCTGTGCCTCGGAAAGCACGTTAAGCCGTTGGTCCTGCGTCTGATCTCTCTACGGTCGTCGGACTGACGTCTCACCGAATTATGAGAGTAAAGGAACAAAGAGTGCACCTGTGTATTGCGCACACACTTGTGCACTATAATATTATGTCCCACCAGTTGGCTAATCTCTGTTGACATAGGCCGCCGTAGTCGAAAGTCGAAATATTAAACGCTAACACCAGCCTTTTTCTATATTATAATATTATAATATTATAAAGAGGAAAGATTTGTTTGTTTGTTTGTTTGTTTATTTGCATCGAATAGGCTCCGAAACTACTGGTCCGAATTAAATGAAATTTGGCACAGAGATAGTTTGAGACACTGGGAAGGACATAGGCTACTTTTTGTCGCGATATAAAATCATCAGGGGAGTGAAATGGGGGATGAAAATTTGTATGGAAAATCCGACTTTTGTCGCGGGCGAAGTCGCCGGGAACTGCTAGTCTTAAATAAAAATCTACCTGACTTAGATTGGTCATGTAGTAAATTTTGAAGTACTGATTTTTGACACTAAGAAAATCCCTCTTTGATGTTAATCATGTAATATGTATTTATTTCACAGCCAGAGATATGAAATTCCATAAATAATAATAATAAATTGTTTCAACAAACACGCCCCAAACTAAGCGTGAGCTTGTGCTATGGTGAATAGGATAACCGATAGACATACTTATACGTTTATACATCGATGACTTAGGCACAAATGCTCATACTCATCACACAAAAATTTGCCCCTTGCGGGATTCGAACCCACAACCTCTGGTTTCGTAGTCCGGAGCGCAAACCGCCACACCAAGACGGTCGTCTGTAAAGTAATACCTACTGTGTACTTATTTTTATCGACGTATGGGGTGGTGGTCTACTAATGGTTTACCCCGGGCAACTGAACATCCTCCCACCGGAGCCCGGTGCCAAGCAGCTGGCTGTGGTTCGTCGGTCAGTGGAAGTGCCAGAACTGCTGAGTGAGCTCGCTTCACCGTCGACACTGTTTATGCCACGTCTGGCTTAGTCTAGATGCAAGAGCAAACCTTTTTTAAATAAAAGAAACCTATATTGTGTTTATCCGTAACTGAAACGTACCAAATATTTTTTTACGTAATGTAGTTTTATTGTGCCACAAGCAAAGAAAAAAAAAACTTTTTTATTCACATTTAATTATTTCTATCCGCTGATAATACAACTTATTCATTCAAATAAAAATACGCACGCACGAAATCTGCGTAACGGTTACCGGAAAAATGTAATACAATTTATAGTTTTGGTGCTTGAAAGTTGCTTTATCTCTCTATTTACTTTATTTTCCGATATTTTATAGTAGTATTACTAGTTATTATACTTGCATTATAGTCGTTTCTTTATATTGTTCCCTAGATCTTTTTTAAATTTTGGCACCCCTTTGCAATGTAACCCTGTATTAGGTACGAGTAGGTGATATTCTATGCTCAATTTTTTTCCGTGTCTTGATTTATCGACCAAGCTTATCGAAGGCAGTAAATATGAGTTAAGTGGCAGATTAATCGGCCCATCGAGTAATTTTTATACAAACATGCTTATTTCACAGATTCACTGATGAAAAAGTTCTTATCATACGGCAATAATGTTTAATTCAATTGATTGGATAAATGTTCATCTTTCAACAACGTTTTCTAATTGCCTGCAAAAAATACTCTATTACCTTAAAAACCAAAAAGACTAACTCTGTCTGCGCGTTCCGTACAACTAATATTCCAAACAAAAGGCATATAAAATGAATTTACAGGCGACTGGTTTGTTAATTTAATTAAAGCGATAGCCATTCCTGTCAATCTAAAGATAGAATAATGTCGTCGCGAGATGACTGACAGATTTAATTAATTTACTTGCCACTGCCGCTAACTATGCGACCCTTGAGTGAGCAGCGCAGGAATAAGACGGGAGCAATATCAATTATATTTCGTTTAAATTAAAAATTACGACAAAAGGCATTCAAAACAGTAACAAAAGCCAAAAAACGATCACGTAAAGCACTTACACCATCCTATCTGTAATTCTAACTAGGATTCTAATTAGGAAGTTAGGAACCTTATCCCTCTTATTACAAAAAAATAATAGCAGATTAACACCAGGACTAAGTATTAGCCAATCAATTCTCTCATGTCACCGATGCGTCATTAATTTCTAATTTGTCTGTTAATATTAAGTCCTGGTTTAAACCTAGTGTAACTTTTTTGTAATTTGAAACAAACCAGTGTATCTTTTTTGTAATAAGGCCGAGTTAGTTTAAATAGGAACCTAACTCAGATTACATATTCCTATTTCCTAAGTAGGTTTCTAGTTAGGATGCTAGAAATAGGATGGTGTACGTACACGTAATAAGTGTTTTAACCATGTCGCTCTTCTTGCCGCAATTTGTTATTACGAGTAGGTAGGTGGAGGCTGCAATCAACCATACCTACCTGTGGATATTGAATGAATCTAACAGCCGCAAGACATTTTCAAGTCCCCATCAGACAAAATTCGGGGACTTTAATCCATTAATTCGTAGGTATACTTAAATCATCGCTTTAGCTTCGATATTATAAAATATAAGTATAGGTATCTAATGGATAAGTGATAGTTGAAAGTTATGCCATATTTAAGCTTTGAATAATATTATTTATGGCGTAGTGAATCATTCATTCGGAAAATATAAGGATATCATCCACTTGGTGTAGAGTAATATGTTTGTAGGGAAATTGTGGAGTTATTTTGAAGTTTTCTTGCAAAAAGAAAGAAATCAAAAACTGCACAATACCAGTGCCGATACTTTTATCCTGTTCCGATCGATCCATTTATTCTGTGCCAATGTAAGTTAACTAAGTAAATATAACCTACTATAAATATAATAAATCAATGCCGAAATCGCTTATTTTACGTGACATACTCGTAGGTATATCATTAGTACTGGTTCCCCGCGACTTCGCTCGCAAGAGTTGGAATTTCCATATAAACTTTCATCCCCCATTTCACCACCTTAATGTTTTTATATCGCAACAAAATGTAGCCAACTGTCTCCACACCAAATTTCATCTCAATCGGTTCAGTGGTTTAAGCGTCAAGAGGTAACAGACAGACAGACACACTTTCGCATTTATAATATTAGTATGGATTGTGAAATTGTAGCCCATTGCCAATGCTTAAAGCTCTCGATTTCAGGAAATAAAACCTTCTTTAAACAAGGATGCAGACAATAATGGCTCTATTTGAATTTAGAATTGTCAAAAATGACAAACAAAAATCAAAAAGTGACGCATGTCATCGGCGCAAAAATACAAAATTAATTTTTATATTTTGATATCCACCACTATGTATTTTGTTTTGAAATAAGGTAAGTAATAATCTTTGATAATATTCATAATAAAGCCCTGGTACAATTAAATTTATAACATGACACGTTGGAAGTCGTCGTTATGGTTTAATACTATCAAAATCAGCGTAGTGACTTACACGACGAATCACATTTATGACAGTTTATGCTTTTCATTTTCTAAAATACCTAATTGAAAAAACTTAATGAATTAATTCCCAGTACCTACCTAAAATATAGCTTTCATATATTGAGAAAGCGATAAAAGACTGGCCACACTAATCTCCAGTTTTATGTGATCTATCTTGCGCCCCTAAGGATACACTCTTGCCTAATATTCTATAAGAATGATGATATTATCATCAAAATCATGAAAGCGCTCCGAAGTTTAGTTAAAAATACCTACGTTTTGGGAATTGATAGCAGTAATATCCCCAATTTCATTAAATTTTGCTCATTAGTAATTTGAAATCAATAGTGTTGAGTACCTTTAGATGCAATTTATAAAGTAAAATAACTTTTTTCCTAGTTTTACACTAAGCTGCTGAACAATGATAGAAGCAAGCAGCACGGATAATGCTACAGTAACTACAGCACCATTAAATCCGGTTAGTTCTCTCAAATTGTAATAAAGCCTTGATTACTTTCCAAAGTACTTAAATGCCAGGACAGTACTGGACATGTCCAATCTTTTTGGACAGGCTATTCCGTGAACTTGATTTTTTATTCCGGTGTAGGACAGTTCTTGTAATGTTAACTCTGAGTTTGATCCACGTTTGACACCATATTTTGGTAAGGTACCTTTTATGTTACAGAATTATTAACTTTTTTATTTAAAGTTCACAACATCCCCAGAATGTTGAATGAATCGTTGCTAAAACGATTTCCATGTTCTATAATGTTCACACGGCTGCAAGTCAGACTACTTAACAAAAGCTGCTATCCTTGTTCAACCTGTATACCTTGATGTACTAATGCGCCTTTCTGCAGGACAAACCACTGCAAGATGGTCCAAAAGAAGATGATGACGTCGCCCGCTCAGAGGCCACATTCCGATACACCGTACAAAACATAAGTCAATTGAAGGAGCAAGTCTTGTCGCCCCCTTGCTACGTACGGTGTCTTCCCTGGAAGATTTTGATCCTGATCCGACACACCACGACTCCTGACAGACAGCAGCAGAAGGCTTTAGGGGTGTTCTTGCAGTGCAACGGGGACTATGACACTCCTGGGTGGTCCTGTTACGGCTTAGGGGAGCTGAAACTGTTATCCCATAATCCAGATGGCGCGCATTTGTGTAGGAAACTACATCACATGTACCACTGGTAAGATATTACTATGTTATATTACTTAGTCTTATATACTCGGAGGTACCCTAAGTCTGCGTAATGGGGGAGTCAGTGGGTAGGTCATTTTCCTTTCGTGTGAGATACAACGACATTGGATGTAAGTTTTTAATGGAAAATACGTAGGTTGTCATTTCAATCAATGGTTCAACTAGGCGCTCATTGTCCAAAGCACACAATCAAGGTTATTATATGTATACCATTCATAACATATCACGTTAAAACATTATTAATATTGTGTAATTTAAAACTTCCAAAATATTTAATCTAAACCAAAAACATTCAGATTGAAGCATAAATCGCCTACCAACTTAGCAAATAGGAAATGAAAATTTATTCCCGATTCCTTGATCGGAGATTTTGCGAACTTTGCTTGAATTAATTTGTAATTAAATTAGGGCTTAGACTTATTCTACCCATTCTACAGAAGTAATTTCTGGGTACCAAACTTTGTTTTTATGAGATCTTGGACCGTTTGTTTTGAAACTAAAATTTGTTTTATTTTTATTAGTACGTTGTAGTAGTAGTTTGTAGTTAAGTCAGTTAATTTAGGTACCTAAATTAACTGACGTTAGTACCTATGTATTTCATGTTATTGTAAGTAAGTATTATATTTACGTGTACTTCCGGACCTATCTATAGTTATTATTGTAAACTGACATTTTTAGCCTAAGCTAATTCTTAATAATCAGAAGATACTGCAAACAGTGTTACCTTTTGCACCAGATATGTACAATTAGGCATCTACTGCAGAAACTTACTTTTCTGGAGAGTTCAGATAACAATGACCATCTTGATGAATTATTTCAGCAAAGAAGATGACTGGGGCTTCGCACACTTCATATCCTGGGACGATCTGATGGACGCCAACAATGGCTTTGTGAAAGACGACTCCATAACTGTTGAGGCACATGTCGTGGCGGAGGCCCCTCATGGCATCTCGTGGGACTCTAAAAAACATACAGGATACGTTGGTAAGACATTTAATAAAAGTGTGAAAAGTCGAATTCTGTACATTGATATAAGTAAAAACAAAAATACCTCCTAGGCCTTCTTACATAGTTTCTTTCAACTGTGGACCACAAAATGTTTGCGTTTGATTTTTGTTTGCATATTATGTATGTTACTAATGGACTCGAAATTAGTCTTATATATTCTCTGCAATCATATCCGCATTTCATATTCCGAACATATAACCATATTACTCAATAGAATAACTACATCCAGATATACGACATAGTATAGAATTGAAAAAGAGGTCATTCATTTATGATTACTAGACGGCGATGGGAGTAGGTAGGTATCATTGTTTATCATCGAGTGTACGCAGACGAAGCCGCGGGCAACAGCTTGTGTTTAATGAAATTATGGCACATTATTTCTAATCTGCATACGTCTAATACCTAAAGAATGCTTACTATGCTGCTAATCAAAAGATAATTGCCTATAAGTTTAGATCGGATTTTGTTTTACATTTAGGTAGTTACTGAATGATGTACTTTTAACATTATTATCACAGAGTGAGACCGCAGCCATCCCGTATTTTTATAGCCCATTACATTTAATAGATGTCCTGTTACAAGCTGGGATTTAAGTATGTCTTAAAGTTTCCTTAGGTTCTAAAAATCAAGGTATATATTACTTGTTACAAAACGAGGATTTGGAAAAATCTAGTATTTTATCTCTTAGCAAATTCAAAGATTTACTTAATAGTATGACAGTACCTGCCGACCTTGTGTATATTGGACCTCACAGAGAATGATCTCCTCTACACGCCAATTGGATACTATTTAATCTAATTCCATGATCATAAATAATTAGTACGGACACGACACGACCCTAATTGTGGCGGACCCGTATTTTATACTTTTTCAATATTTTTTTTACTTTTTCCAAGGACTCAAGAATCAAGGCGCAACATGCTACATGAACTCCCTTCTCCAGACCCTCTTCTTTACGAACGTTCTTCGCAAAGCAGTTTACAAGATACCAACAGTCGGTGACGACAGCTCTCGGTCGGTCGCCTTCGCCTTACAACGCGTCTTCTACGACCTTCAGTTTGCAGACAAGCCAGTGGCTACAAAGAAACTGACGAAGAGCTTCGGATGGGAGACGCTAGACTCTTTCATGCAGCATGACGTGCAGGAGTTTCTTAGGGTGAGGTTCTTCCACAGAGCTATTATGAGAACATAGGGGTCAGTATCAGGACTCAGTCATCCCAAAATGGAAATAATTGCGAGATCAAAGAATTATGAATGACAAATCGAAAATTCAAACGTTAGTATTCACCGAAATCTCTATACAAATTGCATATTTATACAACTACTCGAATGATTTAAACATTCAATCGGCTTGATGGGTAAGTGGTAAATCAAACTGTTTTGATTTAAATTCATCCGTACACAAACAGGTTAATTGAATTTTTGCCGCGTTAAAAATTTGTAGCGCTTCGAATAGGCGGCGAGTTGATAATTTTTGAACTGATGAAACGTGGAGTTTTTGCGCAAATATTGGCTTTTTCAGTCACTGACAGTGTATTTGTTTAAAAACGAGGAAGACCAGTCATCTCGTACTGTGCGGCGATTCGAATTTGATGCTCCGAGCACATGTTCTTTTACGTGTCAAATGTCATATTTGAATGCAAAATTGTCCAAATTACACAATTTCCGCGCGCTAGAGCCCCATCTACCTCTTTTTAAATGCACTGTCATTGTTTTCAGTTATGTTGTTATTAAATAACGAGAAAGTAAAAAAAAAACAGAATTATTGAACACTGATAATTTTAATATTTTTTTAAGCAATTTGTTTGCAAGGTTTTACGAAATTATATTAAATTTCGCTCACAAAAATTAATCGAGTGTGTCATCTGGTGGGACTCGAACCCACGACATATGGTTCGGCGATAAATGTTTGTCAATGCATATGCGTAAATAATGATTAGTCTGCACTACAGCTTGCCCATTTGTAGACCAACTTTAAGATTATTTATCCATAGGTGCTCTTAGACAAGCTGGAGAACAAGATGAAAGGCACGGTAGTGGAGGGCACGGTTCCCAAGCTGTTCGAGGGGAAGATGACCTCATTTATCAAGTGCAAGAACGTGAACTGCACCAGCACCCGCGTTGAGACATTTTACGACGTCCAGCTCAGCGTCAAGGGGAAAAATAACAGTGAGTCTGTGTATGAATACCAATGTAATAGAAAGTAAAAAAAAACAGAATTATTGAACACTGATAATTTTTATATTTTTTTAAGCAATTTGTTTGCAAGTTTTTACGAAATTATATTAAATTTCGCTTACAAAAATTAATCGAGTGTGTCATCTAGTGGGACTCGAACCCACGACATATGGGTCGGCGATAAATGTTTGTCAATGCATATGCGTAAATAATGATTAGTCTGACTTGTTAAAATGAAAATCCCTGATGCTAGATATTTTAGCTAGGTACAACAGCACTACAGCTTGCCCATTTGTAGACCAACTTTAAGATTATTTTTCCATAGTTGCTCTTAGACAAGCTGGAGAACAAGATCTTATCGTCGTAGGGGCCATGAGCATTAACCCAAGGAGCACCTCGACCCAATATGATCTATTGTGACTCCCCATACCTATACTCTCCAGTGTTCCTTCTGTCGTAAACGTATTACTGTTTATGTAATACTGACTTAATAATACTTCACTGCCTCGTTAGTCTAGTGGTCAGCACGCTGGGTACTATCCACGAGGTCCCGGGTTCGAATCCCGAGTCAGGACGAAAGTGTTTGGGTTTTCTGCCTTGAAATGCTCCGGAGTCAGGAAGTTGGTGGTGTAAACACCACTGCCTTGGAAAGCACGTTAAGCCGTTGGTCCAGCGCCTGATCTCTCGACTAGTAATTATCTTCAAGACGAGCGTGATATTACGTTACTAAGGTTCCTCCAAGATCTTTTTTTACCAAAATCGTAAAAGCATATTCTGCTTTAACAATGTACCTATTTTGGCGTCGTCCTTTTGAATCCTATTTTAACTTTGTTCCTCCATTCAGTCACAAAAACATTACACAGTTGCAAGTAGGGTATGAAAAATAGGGTAACAACAAGTTTCGCATCTAAACTCCAGCACTTCGTTTTCTTTACATTTTCGTAGTGGACATTCTGATTCTTCACAATAAAAACTCATCGGTGATTGTGTTTGTTCAACATTATTTCTTTTTTGTACTCGTACAAAAATTTTCTTTCCCCTTTTCTGAATAAACGCGCATAAAAGTTACGGTTGCCCAAGAATCCCAAGTTTGATTAGTTTCGTTTGCAAGCTTTCCTCAATAGAAGTTGGACAGTCTTAGAAAGTATAAGGCGTTACGTTGCGTTAGTTTGACCAACTTATTGCTAATTTATTAGGGCAACTGCTGCATTAATCTGTCGCACGGGTTAAGGCTGTTAAATATTTATGTTCCGTAACGTGGTTAAAAACGTTTATACGTGTTTTTATGTGTAAGCAGCTGGGCAGTCATTTTTATTCAAGAACGAGTACTTACTTATGATACCGCAATAACAGATTGTAAATAAGTCGTTTATACATACTTCAACACATGCTAGGTACCTGTTACGGACAGCCTCCTTGGGTCTTTTAGACCAGCCTCCTTGAGTCGAGACCTTGGTCTATGCTTTCGATTTTATGATTTTACGTGTCAATGTGTATGTGATGAATTAATGAGCTTTTTTATTACTTATTATTTGTACATATTCTATTATAGTGTTCCTTAGCTTGAGTTAACCAGCTTTTTCTTTATGCAGTCCCCTTTTCCCCCTATCTGTATACTACCTATTTGTATCGTTGGAAAAGCTACGTATTTGTAACTTTTAAAAATTAATGTACCTTAATGAAACTCGATTTTGTTTTCAATACTTTCTACAAAGCGTCGTAATTTTACCACATATTTGGCCACAAAGGCATTAACCATTTTTTTAGGAACATTCTTAAGCTTCTCACCTCGAAATGTCTATCACAAGTCAGCATTTCAATAATAGGGCGAATCTACTCCGCCTGTGTCAGCGCCTGGACCAATCAACGTTTCGGAACCCAAATTGGTAAAAAAGGAATGTCGGTCGGAATGTAGGTGAATTAAAGAGAAATCTATTTTTGCCGAACTAGCACGAGCACCACTTTTATTTACCTACTCGTATTACAACTTTGTTTGATGCGAAATGGTCCCAGGGATTTTAATAAAATTATATTACTGTAACAGTGATAAAATAATATTTGGGTTTCCGTGATTTTGGCTAATGCAAATGAATGATTTGTTACTTAATTTGTACTCGTACAGAAATAATTAAATCATGGATGGTAATGGTATTGTTTGGAATTTTTTTTGAAATTCATCGCTAAGCAGCTAGTATAACTGAATACCTAGTTTCTTTTCGCCGTTGCTGTTCCACTGTTTGGCAAAGGCCTCTCCGAATCGTCTCCAATCGTACTATTTGCCAATCTTTATGCGGTCTTCCCACCATTGCTTCCGCGGTCTACCTCTTATACGACGTCCATCCATAGTATCCGAATATAATTTTTACATTTGAAAACGCTGCATCACATCTGTGTCCCGTGTATTTAAATTTCAATATTTTTCCTCTACCAGTATACGAGTCGTTCAAAGACTACATCAGCACAGAGCTTCTGGACGGCGAAAACAAGTACGACGCGGGCGAGCATGGGCTCCAGGAGGCGGAGAAGGGCGTCAGGTTCGACGAGTTCCCGCCTGTGCTGCATCTGCACCTCATGCGCTTCCAGTACGACCCCCAGAGTGATGCTTCTATCAAGTTTAACGACAGGTAAGGCCTGATCAGGACACTCAGAGTGATGCTTCTATCATGTTCAACGACAGGTAAGGCCTGATCGGAAATGCCAGTAGCAAGTTATGCAAGATAAAAGCCTCTACTCCGTCATAGTCATCACCATCATCAGCTGCAGAAATTCGTCCCCCATGGATTTCGAAAGTGACTTATTACAAGCGGCCTGCGTGCACTGCAATCCTGCAACTTTCATAAGGTCGTCCGTCCTTCTTGCCGGTGGGCGCTACGCTTTTAATCAAATGGTCTCCAATCAAGAACCTTTCTGCCCCAACGTCCATCAGTTTTTCGCGTAATGTGCCCTGCCCACTGCAACTGGAGCTTCCTGATTAGACTATATCCGTTTGGCTTTATCTATTCCCGTCGCTCGTTCCAGCATATTTTGCAAGCGAGAGGTTGGCAAATGCGGGCAATGTCGCACTGAGTAGGGCATCATATTTTATATTTAAAAAGACGTATCTGGAAAAGACACTATTCTATAGCTCGTGTCAGGTAAAAAACAGAGGAACTCACCTGTTAATCTTCGGATTTCTTATAGAGTTCCTGATCCATATTTAATCTTTTATCCCTTCTGTCGGAACATTTCATCATCTACACTGCTGAACTACTTCCCCCATAAATTTCCATTGTAAGCGGCCTACATACAGTTATGATTTTATAAATGGAATATTCTAACTATCAAATAAGTATGTAAGTAGGTACAATACATGTATGATTAAGGTTATAAATGTAAATTTTATGTTTGAACAAATGAGACTAATAAAGGCAAACACACAGCGCATTTACCATTCGGCAGACACATATATCATTTTATTACCGCAAATGAACAAACGTAGCGCTGCTACAGCAGTTAATATCTAAGTCTTGATTACGTGAACGCTGAAGCCAGAACAACAGCGGCTGAGTTGATTATTATTGTATAGCTCGACTCTGCAATTAGCGTCTCAGGGGACCGATTGTCTGAACGGAGGCTTCAGACGATGAATCATCCGTTGGAATTTATACACAACGACCAGTTTAAAGTGAGCCCGAATGGGGAATAAAAGTCTATCCGAGTTTTTACAGTTCATTTTTCTTAGAAATACGGAAGAATGAGGAATAAACTTTTTTGTTGAAAACGCTCCCTTTTAGTAGAAACTATCTACAATGTCTCGCTTATGTTATTTCTCTTCATTGCGTTAGACTTCCGCTTAGTAAAGGAGAACACTAGCTATGAGAAATAGGGGTAACGTTCAAGATTGTGGTACAGATTTACATTTAATTTTTGTCACTTGAAAGGTTTGTCATGTTTAGACATTTCGGTAGCGTAGTGAATTCATATTCATTAATTATTCTTATGCTATATTTTTTGTAGGTTTGAGTTCTACGAAGAAATAAACTTAGACCCGTACCTGCAAGAGATCCCGTCGACTCCAGCTCACTACACGCTGCACGCGGTGCTGGTGCACTCGGGCGACAACCACGGCGGGCACTACGTGGTGTTCATCAACCCTAAAGGAGACGGGAAGGTACACAGCATCTCTTGCAACGACTCGGCAGGCGATAGAATGATAGTGGATTTAAGAATAGAGGCCTTAAGGTGAACGCGCCACAGGCGCCATACATGCGCGTTGTTACATATGATTTTATAAAAAAAGTTTTATAGAATGCAATGACTGCGGCGCGTGCTTTCTAGGCACTAGTTTACTCCGGATGCCAATGCATGTCTGTATTTTCATCGTAGCCTTAATAATGGTTATATAAGAAGTTTTGGTTTACATAACATCATATTAAGTATATCCTCCCTATATTATATCAACAATTATTCCATCATCATCATGAAAACTTTATGTAAACAATAATCAGAAATCCTTTTCACTTGTAAGTAATTTATTATCACCCAAAATACACAGGATCGTGCGTATCGAACCACGCACGGAAAAGCAAGTCCCGCCAAGACAAAAACCCTCATTAAGGGCTAATAACGCCACTCAGGGCTAATAACGTCACTAAGGGCTAATAACGCCACTCGGGGCTAATAACGCCACTCAGGGCTAATAACGCCACTCAAGGGCTAATAACACCACACAGGGCTAATGACGCCACTCAGGGCTAATAACGCCACTCAGGGCTAATAACGCCACACAGGGCTAATAACGCCACAAAGGGCTAATACGCCACTGTGGGCTGTAAATATTCAATAATGGCATACGAAGTTAGTAATAAAAGCATAATTATTTTATCAATATTTTTTGAAATACATTTAACTTACAATGAAGCCACATAACAATATTTTAAGTATAATCAATATTTTAAATATAATTACTAAAAAAATATTTATTAATACATTTAAAACTTAATGTTTTACGTTAAATACTTTAATCGGGACTACTATTATTCGAATCACTATCTATAGGGTCATTAGAAAACACTAACCAAGGATGTATTTTGTCAACTGCGAATATAGCTTTGTATATAGGCTTGCCCTTTTTCTTCGTTATAGGGGTATCTTCGACCTCATACCTATCGTTTCCTATAATTCTGACTACTCGGTAAGGACCATAACATTTGGGAAGTAACTTTTTAGATTGTCCTGGTACAGAAGATCCTATTTCTCGTTCAACCCGAACGAGATCTCCAATTTTGTAAGAATGAGCTATCTTTCGTCTCTTATCAAAATTGATTTTTTGTTTTGCTTGCTGGCTTTCGATGCGTTCTTTAACCCCAATCCTAATTCCATCACGATCCTTAGATCTATTAAGTTCCGATACAACGGTATTCATGACCCCGTCGGAGACACCAGTAGGTGCAACGCCAAATAAAACTTCAGCCGGGCTTTTCCCGGTGGCCTTATTTACAGTATTATTAAGGCCCCACTGAACTCGGGGTATCATGATATCCCATTCATCATCGGGATGCTCGTGGTTTATTGCAGTAAGAGCGTCAATTATCGAGCTGTTGTAACGCTCAATCTGGCCATTGGCTCTAGGCGTTGCAACCGCGTTTACTATATGTTTCACTCCTTTTTCTTTAATGAATTTTTTGAATTCACGGCTAGTAAAACTAGTGCCTTTGACGGTTACTAGTTTAGAAGGTACCCCAAAGAGAGAAAAATATTCATCAAAGACAATAATAGTTGTTTTACTTTTACAGTTTTTGACGGGCTTTATACAAATAAACTTCGTAAACGAGTCAATAATTGCCAGAATGTAACAATTTCGTTTTTTACTTTGAGGAAACGGTCCACAATGATCAGCGTGTAACATTTCAAATGGCTTGTCAGGTTTGGGGATCGGATGTAGCAGTCCTTCTTTTGGTCCACCAGGAAGTTTATTATGTGCACAATTCAAACAACTTTTGCAATACTTCTTAATGAACCGGCGCATCTTTTTGAACCAAAACACCTTACGCACTCTTTCATAAGTTTTATCATAGCTAAAGTGGCCAACATCGTCATGATTATTTTTGACTATTTGCCATCTCACCGACTTAGGGACAACCCACAACAGTTTGACAGTATCATTTTTCTTTACAACTCGGTACAACTTGTCATTTTTAACAGAAAAATTGTTTTTAATTTCAACCATTGCTTTCGGGATCTTGGATAATTTTAATAATCCGCTGTAATTCACTGTCAGACTGTTGCACGGTTTGCAGCCAGGTGTCATCGGCAACGTCTATTTTATTTACGTCCCAGCAGTGTATACTTAAAACATGATCATCGTCGTCGCGAGATGAAGGATTTTCTGAATCAATAGGATTCCTGCTTAAGGCATCTACGTGTGTCATTTTAGTGCCAGCTCGATATTCTATTGTAAAATCAAATTCTTGCATTGCAAGCCACCATCTCGCTACTCGAGGAACTAAATATCTTTTTGTCATAGTACTTTTAGTTGCATTACAGTCTGTCTAAGTTTAAAAGTCGCACCAAGTAAATATACCCTAAATCGGTTTAGGGCTGTAATAACGGCAAGGGTCTCCAACTCGTATGAGTGAAACTTCTGTTCTTCAGGCGAAGTTTGCCGACTGTAGTAGGCAATAGGTTGAAGGCCCTTGTCGCCATTTTGTAAGAGAATGGCACCTAAACCCAACTTGCTTGCATCTGTATGCATTTCAAGAGTTGCCTTAGGGTCATACAAGGCAAGAATCGGCCGGCTGATTAACCTCTCCTTGAGAGTTTCGAAAGCTTGTTTTTGTTCCTGGCCAAATTGCCATGGCTAATCTTTTTTTGTAAGGCTAGTGAGCGGGCGGGCTATTGCCGAAAAGTTCTGGACAAATCTACGGAAGTAGCTCACCTGGGTTGGTGAGCTACTTCCGTAGATTTGTCCAGAACTGAATGAACTGGCGAATCTCGTGGACATTTTTAGGTGTAGGAAATGTCTAAACTGCCTCAATTTTGAGTTTTCCGGGTCGGATTCCGCTCTCTGAAATTTCATACCCTAAGTATTCAATTTCTTGTTGAAAAAATACACATTTTTTTGGATTCAAAGTTAAATTTGCCCTTCTGAGTAATTGAAATACCTTTTCTAGTTTATTTAAACCTTCTTGTATTGAACTAGAAGGGATTAATAAGTCGTCCATATATGCTAGTGCTAAATTACGATCAGCGCCATTTAACATAGAATTTATTGCCCTCTGAAATACACTTGGTGCATTGGCCAAACCGAACGGCATACGATTATACTCATATAAGCCGTCTGGAGTGACGAATGCCGTGAGGTGTTTACTCTCTTCTGCTACAGGCACTTGGTAGTATTCTGAAGCTAGGTCCAAACTTGTAAAATAACTATTCCCGCCTAAACGATCTAACCTATCTTCTATCCTAGGTAAAGGGTACTTATCTTTCAACGTCTTGCGATTTAGCGCACGATAGTCGATGCACAAACGCTTTTGACCATTCTTTTTGTTCACTAATATTACCGGGCTTGCATATGGGGAGGAGCTTTCGCGTATAATACCATTTTCAAGAAGATCACCCACAATTTCAGAAACCTGATCTTTTTCTTTGAGAGACATACGATAAGGGCTATATACAATCGGTATATCATCCTTGAGCTTAATAACCATCTCCGTCAAATCTGTCTTACCTAATTCCGACAAATTCACCGCAAAGCAATCTCTAAATGTTTTTGATAAATCGTAAAACTTCGTTTTGTCTTCTTCCGTTAATTGTGTACCGACCTGGACAATATCTTTTATTCTTATATTATTTGTTTCTTGTGTTGTACTCGTAGTTATGCCGACATAAGGTTCTACGACTTCCTTGAAACCAAAGCCTCTTGCCAAAGTTTGACCTTTTGAGAAATTTAAGGGCTTTTTGTCAATATTAGAAATCATGATATATCCCTTTTTATTTTGAAAGTTATACAAACCTGGCAAAACAATATATTTGTTTGCATTACTAAAACAGTTACTGGTAGGGACAAAGAGAGAACCAGAATATTCTGAGATTGTTTTTACTTCAACGGGTGACGTTGTATGAGGTTGGATGGTAACTGAGTCTAAAGATGTTAGTTTTAATTTCAGAGAAGTTTCAGAACAGCTTTCATCGGGTGCTTCATAAAATATTAAGCTATTGGATGTCTTATACATGACTCAGTTAGGCAACTCAGTGAATGTTTGACCTATTATAATATCACATGGCATGAAATTATCAGAGACAATTATTAAATCAACTTCAGCACAAACGTTATCAACTACTACTGTTCCTTTGACAGAGCCCAAGGGCTTAACGTTGCCAAAACCCCTTAGATTAGGAAGTTCTTTATCATTTTTATAATTTCCATAGATTTCCTTAGCTAGACTTTCTTTTAGAAGTGAACAATTGCTACCAAGATCTACAAAAGCTTGTCTTTCACAACATTGTAACATCTTTAAAATATTTGTCACTGTCTGTACCATTTAATCCAATTCGCATAACAGATTTATCGCTTGGCGGAGCAGTTATTTGTAATAATTTATTGCTATCATTACCAACATCAGCTGTATTAACAAAATTTTGACCTCTATTACTACGACATTCTTTTGCTAAGTGACCTACCCTTCGGCACACGTTACATCTCTTCATAGGTTTCGTACATTTTGTGCGAACATGTCCTGCTTCCCCACAATTGAAACAAATTATTCCTGGCTTAGTAATTTCAGCGTTATCGGATGATAAATTTGTTTGCGAAAGTTGCGATCCGTGATCTTTATTCCAAGGTAATTTACGCCTTTGCATTGCGTAACCATCACTCTGTACTAATGTTTTTAAATATGAAAATAGTTGTTCAGGGTCCTCAAAACGACAAGCATTCGCACTCATTGTTATAAATTTGTGATCGATACCGTGTACCAAACATCCTACAGCTTTACGCCCACTGATTTCGCATTTATTGATCAAAATCATCTTTTCATAATAATAAACATCTAACGGTTGGCCTATCTTACACCGTACTTGCAACATTCTTTGAAGAAGATCACCATAATTCTCTGTAGAAGGAAACGCAGACTTTAGTTTCTCTATCCATTGCTTCCAGCTAAAAAGAAGAGAAGGAAGCCCCTGGTACCAACGTTTGGCCAGTCCCGTTAATTTTGGTAAAGCGTAATGACAAATCTGAGTTTCATTCCAAGAGTATATGGTCGCACACTCGTTGACTTTATGTATCCAGGATTCAATGTTTTGGGAACCGTCACTCGGATCAAATTCAGGAATAACATTTATGTGTGTAAACGTCTGTGTAGGAATCGTAAAAGCATTTGAGTTATTAGCTGATGAAGCAGTGCTGTTTGACGTCAAATTACTTCCTATATTGCATGATTCAGTATTCGGCATTCCTATCAAAGGTGGAGTTTGCGCCTGAGATGTAATAGGATTATGAATGGATCTACTACATGATTTAGATTTTGTGTATTTCCTTGAACGTTTGTTATGTTTTTTGCTATTATGCTTCGAACGTTTTTTAGATCTTTTACTTCTTTTGAAACGGTTACTACTACGAGTAGACCCAGATGAGATAGAATCAGGGCTAGAATCTGAGGAATGGCGACGGCGGAGAGTACGTTTTTTTGATCTTTTATCACGTCGGTGTCGTTCAATATTCGATTTAAGCGACGAAGTAACAGAACTAGAACTAGGAGTAGGACGGCAGCGACGATATTTTGATTTTCGACGCTCACGAGAACGAGAACGCCTCTCGGACCCCATAGTTAACGATTCGAAATTAGCCTATGGTATTGTCTTACAAAATGGGGATATCTACGATAACCTAGGTAATAATAAAAAAATACTGTAAGATATTACAAACCAGTCCGCACTGTACCGTAATGGATAAACAATATTCAAACAATGTAATTACTGCTTTAACATATGCTTACCAAGATTAAATAGCAATTACATGTACAATAAAATTTAACATAATAAATTCATCGAGTTGGGTACTTTCACACAATACAAAAAAAAATATAAAGAAAATATTTTCAAATTCACAAGTGAAAGCTAAAACACCTATTACTTAATTTTACTTTTGTCAGGTTCACTTTTGTAGTATTAAGAAAGTATAAACTCCAAACGAAAAACAAAGTTGTTTCAAGTTCAGGTTCATCAATCACGTCACTTGACCGACATGATTTGTACTCATTAAATGAATATGTTTGTTGTTTGTTCACAGTAATGTTTAGCTGCACGATGTATCTTGCACGATGTACGAACAATATATAGGTATATCTTCACCAACACTGTAATCGCAGGCACTGTAAAACACCATCCGTTATTCAAGTAAATACTTATGTTCAATAACTCACAGTTAAAGTCGTCAGGATTCCGCTTCTAGGTGGCTTGACTACCCAATTCTGATTGAAAACTTTATGTAAACAATAATCAGAAATCCTTTTCACTTGTAAGTAATTTATTATCACCCAAAATACACAGGGCGTATCGAACCACGCACGGAAAAGCAAGTCCCGCCAAGACGAATACCCTCATTCTTTTTTTTTTTTATTTATCAGGAGATTTGTTTGTATGTACATTTTATTACAAAAATAAAGGAATTTTATAAATAAGAAGTATTAATATTTCCTTAATACACGATTTGCTTTCAATCAATTATGTACTTTATCATTACAAATTGAATTACATTTCCCCGTAGGCCACTTCATAATAATACTCTTAGATACGATATAATATCGAATCCTATCCATGCCCCGGGCAACCTTATTGAATAGGTACCTACCAAAAATCAGAGCGACATTCAATTGTGATTTATAGCTTATTTTGGGACGTATTGAGGCACCTTTTATAACTTCATTGATATTTTCAATATTATTTCGTTCTATGACATGGAGTTTTTTATCTGCGAAAGTGTTTTTGTGTTGGTACCGCTTTTAGAGGTTCTCATCACGCGTATAAAGTTATATTCTGCTAATTTTTGACATCTTCGCCAAAAATAGGTACATTCTGTCTGACAGTTTGTTTCATTAACATACTTAATATTTAACAGTTTTACGGAAAAATAGATTTAATATCATACAGAATTGGCCACAAAGTTACACGCAAAAAAAATACAAATTAGAACTCTGTTTTACACCTCCTCCGCTCTGCTCCACTCGACCTGGGCATCGCTAAATAATACTAGTTGAGGGTGAAGATTTCTATAAACCACTATATATACTATCGAGGACAAGTGCACCTTACCAGTCTTAGAGCTAAAATCGTTTGCACATCGCGTCTTAATTTTCTACTCGTAAGGACAGATAAAACCAAATAGCTTTTCTGGCAGGATGTAACAATCAAATTCAAACTCGCTAGCAGTTGCACTGACATCAAACTTTTTGTAGTATACTGATGAATGACGGGGAGATTCGAATTTTGAAATCGTCTGGGGCCGGCTACTAAACGAATCTCTCTGCAAAGTGGTAAGATCAGTTGGTAAGAGCACTCGCCCGGATAGCGAAGGGACGTGGGTTCGAGTCCCACTGGATGACACAGTCGATTAATTTTTGTGAGTGAAATTTGATTTAATTTCGTAAAAACTTGCGAAATAATTGCTTAAGTTATAAAAATAATTATAAGTTAAGCTGATTTCATCTTAACTGATGGTTAAATATTGGTAAAAATATTTCCATTGGATACATGCGGGTCCATTCCCCAAGTATTGATGAAATCAAACGCCGGCTCACTGGCGTAGCAAGCACTTACAAGAATTCTTCGACTGACTAACGTCCTCCGTAGCTCAGTTGGTAAGAGCACTCGCCCGGATAGCGAAGGGACGTGGGTTCGAGTCCCACCGGATGACACAATCGATTAATTTTTGTAAGTGAATTTTGATTTAATTTGGTAAGACGCATTTGATCCCGATAGGTATTATCGGAGAGTACCTACCACAGAGTATTTTGGTACCTACTTTGGTTTCGCGGGCACGGTTTCCCGCCGGACCGAGGTGTGCTGCAATGCAACCCTTAAAGCTGATTTGTTTCTTTGTCCAGTGGTGCAAGTTTGACGACGACGTGGTGTCGCGGTGCACCAAGCAGGAGGCCATCGAGTACAACTACGGAGGGAAAGAGGACGCGCCGCACCTCGCCAGGAGGGCTACCAGCGCGTACATGCTCATATACATACAGTAAGAATGTTATGCTCTTGATTTTTGCAGGTTTTGACTGATTTTGATGTTTGGTAAAACAAGAGAGGATCTGGAGTAAGGCCTCTGGTTGCATTTTCGATACTTTTAAAGTACAGCTTTTTTGTTAACTAAGAGTATTATTGCACATAATGATTGTAAGAATAGAAACTGCTATATTTGTATAGCACTGTCTTTCTAAGCTAGGGCCGGTTTTTTTTATATTTACCGTTTATGTACCTATGCATTTTGTACCGCTTTGACACTACTTGTAATAATTATTTTTGGAAAGAACTAAACTATTTAAATAATTGATTGGCTTTGAAATAATATTGCCTTTTAAGAATAAAATAAGTAAGACACATCTGGCTTGAACTCCTTTAAAAGGACTTGCTTACTTTACTTTTTCCTGAAACTTCCGGCCATTTTGTGGTGTGATAATCTTCTGTTTCACGCTCGTCACAACTTTTCCGATCGTGTTGTGCCATGCATTTTATGATATGATGTCATATGAAGTAGACAATTTTGGGGCTAGCTTTCTGTGCCAAAAAAAACTATATTTATATGGATTTTCAACACACGCTGTATAGCTAGTACTCGTATATTTTATATTTAACCAAAACACCGCTTCTAATCTCAACGGAGTAACTTTCCCGCCACACAGGACGTCGCAACTAAAGTACGTACTACAGGACGTCACGGAAACGGACATCCCCAGCGATCTGTGCGAGCGCATCAACGAAGAGGTGCGATTCGAGATGGTAAGGACATGTAAATATCAAACCCTGCACCACATAGTCTGGCTGTATATACGCTGCGCCGATCATGAGGAAAGCGGGATTTCGAATGACGAATTACTTAGGACGAGACGAAAAGTTTTTGGTTTACATTATGCCACTGCAATATATACTTAGATAGGTACATAACTTTCTTGTTTCATTGTTTATCACTAAACATTATATTAATACAGGAATTCATCTGCCCGTAACCACGGTCCATGCAATTGGGCTGGAACGTCAAGAGTTAAGAAAGATATAGCTTTTTGATACGATTATTTTTTTAATGTTAAGGAATTACAAAGTGATGGATGTTTATAAATGTATATGTTACAGTCAAAACCTTTAACCAGTCAATAACCTTATTGACCGGTAAAATTAGTCAATAAGGGCGTCGGTCAAAATCCATATTGACTGATTTTATCTGACAAAATCAGTCAATAAGGATTTTGACAAACACCCTCAGTCAATAACCTTATTGACTAATTTAAAGAGCAGACATTCAGTCCATATAGGTTTTGACCAACGTATCCAGTCAAAACTGATATGGACTGATTAGAAAGTCAAACGTTGAGTCAAAACTCTTAAAAAGTTGGAGTGGTTTCAGTTTTGGTTGATTGCAGTGTTTGAGTACCTAATAAACGATACCGGTATCGGTTCCAGATGTGATGCCAGTTCCGATTCCAATGTTATATATTAACTGTACCGGTTATAGTTTAGTACTTTCTTTGATATTGCTAAAATTCCGATTCCGGTTTTGGTTTTATTAGGTACTAGTTTAAGTACCGGTTCCGGTATAGAAATTGAAATCAGAACCAGTACCAAACTGCCCCTAAGGTGTTTTCTTCGGGCTTTAACATGGGGTCCTTTAAAAGGCGAGCTAACATGGCTCTCATAAGTCGGCAACATATTGGTGAATCTCTGACATCGCAGGTGCCCTTACCCAAACTCCTCAAAGTACAGTCATACTTCCCTCAAACACAAACACTGCAATCAACCAAAACTGAAACCACTCCAACTTTTTAAGAGTTTTGACTCAACGTTTGACTTTCTAATTAGTCCATATCAGTTTTGACTGGGTACGTTGGTCAAAACCTATATGGACTGAATGTCTGCTCTTTAAATTAGTCAATAAGGTTATTGACTGAGGGTGTTTGTCAAAATCCTTATTGACTAATTTTGTCAGATAAAATCAGTCAATAAGGGTTTTGACCGACACCTTTAGTCAATAACCTTATTGACTAATTTTACCGGTCAATAAGGTTTTGGACTGGTTAAGGGTTTTGACTGTAACATATATAAGTATTTCTATCCGTTATCCTAGTCACCATAGCACAAGCTCGCGCTTAGTTTGGGGCTAGGTAATTGGTGTGTTTGTTGAAACAATTTATTGTTATTATATGTTTGCAAGTTTTTACATAAGTTTTTGCATACAAAAAAATATCGACCATATCAACCGATGGGATAGCTTTTGGATATTTCATGACGAGCAATTAATGTTAAGTGGTGGTCGTGGTGTCAGCGTCCTAATTTATTCGTCCTTTTTAAACCGACTACATTTTATTTGGTTCTTTTCGCGATCTCAAGATCGGCACAGCCAAAACAGTCGAACTATATTATTACGGTTTATTTTTCGTTTTTGTTCCGTATACAGAACGCCCTGTTACGCATTTCAGGCGGCAGAAAAATAAGGTGCAGGAAATATAAATCTGACACGTCAGTCAGTTCAGCGAAGTACTACGCACGGATATTCAGCGCACTAAAACAGTTCTTCACTTTGCAGGCCCTAGCCGGCTCTAAATATAAAGGAAGATAGAATTACAACACACGAAGCATACCCAGTTTTTTATACAGTTATATTATACAAATATTTTGAAATATAAACTTTTGCCGATGGCGCTTATTTAGTAAATTCGTCAGTTAGGTTATTAAGCTTCATATCAATGCATTATAATTTTTGCTTTGTGTATATTTTGTTGTAATTATTTATGTACCGTAATAAAATTTGTTGCGAATTAATATATTGTCGGCTTTTATTCAGTATTACCGCTACGTTAATGTGTAACCTGCTTATGTTACTTAAATAATTAAAATTATTCACGGTTCAGGTATCAGCTTGATTACAAACTTAATAGGAATTTACATAATACCTACGGTATCACAATAAAAATAGTGGAAGCTTAAGCTTTCGCAGGTTAGATAGTAAACATTAGCTTCGTTACTAGCCAGTGCATCGTTATTTTTCGCGAACAAAGGAATGCCACGGGAGCTGACTAAAAACACGAAAATTTATGAAGCAAAACAACTCAACATTTCCGCAATGAATAGTAATAAGAGCAGGATATTTAGCGCGGGCCTTATGAGTCTCCATGCACTAATTGCATCTGGATTGCACAAATTAAACTATCGCTGCACATTGCGGGGAATTAAATAATCTCCCGCGAATGCACTTGCTGCTTAGACACTGATGGGATGCCGGAGAGACGGCGCCGCATTCAACAAGCCGTGTAAACAGAATTATGCTTGGATGTGACTATGTAAGGTAGGTAATACGCTTAAATGTTGGGAGTGATGTGCGGTACAAATAAAGCTAGCGATAGGGTTAGGTATACTTACTAACAATGTATCGATTGACAGATAGATACTATTGTGATCTTTTTGTATTCGTACCGTTTCTGCAGAGACAAATGTTTTTTTTTTAAACGGGTGAAAGTAATTTCTACTTACCCTAAAGATAACACTGGTAGAGAATGCGCCACAAATATAGGTAGCGTCAATGAAATAATCCAATGAAAAGACGTATCTCACAAGTAGGTATAGTTACCATCCGGAAATAACATTTACTTACTTTAAAATATCCGAAAATAAAGTGAGAAATAGAGAGATAACGCAACTTTTTGCGATTATCCCCGCGTACGACTTTTATCAGGTAATAGGAATAATTTTACGTTTTTTTTATACCCATTCGCTGCCAAACTCGAGAAATTTTAAAAAATCAATTGTTATACTTATCACTTACCGGTGCGTGCTGTGGCAGCGAATAGGCCATGGTAGGTTACCGATTCTGAGTCGCTCCTGAAAATTTGGCAACTCTGAAATGTAACTCAGTATACTCAATGGGAACGCACATTATTTTTATTGTATTCAATCAGCTTTAACTACGAGTAAGTATCTCGCTAAATACAATCTCACAATTAAATCTAATCTTGATTATAATCTATAATCTGTTTCCTCCTTACTTATACTGAGCAGAACAGCCTACAAAGCTAGTTAGCGCACGACAATTATAAATGGCGGATCCTTTTATTCGTCGTGATTCCCGCTAGTTATTCGAGTGTTTAAAAAATCGCCGCTCGCCCGGAGCGTCGCGTCGCCATAAATCCAGGGTACGATAAATTAGAAGCGACGTGGACGGCCACCTCGCAGGGTGGAGTGGAGACGCGCGCGTCCGGAAATAAATGTCTATCATCGACTATAAGCAATGGTTGTGTGTAATTTTGGTTCATGTGGACATCACAGCAAAAAAAATTAATTAATGCTTCCAAACCGGTTCGAGAGAGCAGCGGAATATCGTCGTTATAAGTTGATTAAACAATTCATCTTTATCTTATTTGTGGTCTCTGGCGGGTGGAGTGCAATTAACGATGTTGACAGACCTAGCCTCTTCATATTAATGATTTTCACACTGCTTCAAAACTGTCTAAGGCTATAACGCTTAAATATACAGACTTTTGTTTTGGTAGGCCCCCACAGGGGTAGTTTTACAAACGATACTGATGCCAAAACAATATAAAAAATACCTTAATTTTTCACGGGATAACCCACAAAGTCAATTTATTATTGCGATTTTAGCGAGCGAGTCGAAAAACTACCAAGCTATCGGTAGCTTCGGCGTAGTTTCGTAGCTACGCGCAAGAGTCCCCGTTCGTTGTGAATTTTTTTAGATGTGTTGTAAAAAGGTTTTCTTAAAACTTTAATATATTTAAAGAAACTAGCTTTTTAGAATTAGTATAACTAATACCACCATCATCCCTGAGTCGGGGGGCGCTGACCAAAACAACATGTATATGAGCAAAACAACATGTGAAAGAGACGACTAATTTTAAATTTTTGTCTTCACTATTATGTCGTGTCACCTACCTGTAATTAATTCCATGAAAATGTTTCAAGATTTTTCACGGTATCAACGAGCAATGGAGTATTTGCACGTGGCAGCACCACTAACTACTAGACTATTGTATTGATTGTAAAAATCACCAAGCAAGTCATGGAAATTACTAACGAAATACAGCGCCATAAGCTTACTCAGCCTCAATTAACTTTTTAGTATCTTGTGTAAACAATATCTGCGTTTCAGCCTAATCAAGCAAATGGGGGGTAAATAAATTACACTCGTAAATAACGGAATTGTCCTGGCTATCCAGAGGACAAGGAACGAATATATTTTCCGATCGGCTTTGTTCTGAACGAACAGTCCTGACATCAATCACATTGAATGGCGCATGACGACGGATATAATTATTACTACAAATTATTTATCGTTATAGCCTGTATTAACTTTTTTTAATCTACGTAAGATACTCATTTTACTTACATAGTTTAAAATGAAACTTAGTTTGAAAGGACTGACAAACAACTCTTAACTTCGTTTTATGACGGAGTAGGAACATAGAGTTCTTAGTTAATACTCGTAGTTCAGTGATAAAATCCAAAAAGGATAGAGTAGGCTTGATCAACACAGGTCGTACAATACAGTCACTCACGATCACTTTGGAGAACGATTGAGGAGGCATTATAATATGTCAAGCAGTAAATATGATTAAATTTTTCTGGATTTATAACAATAATAAATTATTTATTTCGACCAAACCAGTGATCATAGTGTTAGTAATTTTGTGTGAGTGCTTAAAAAAACCTAGGTTAGTATTAAATCAAAATAAACAAGTCCAATGATACTACATTAAGAAATACTACATCTAGACTTTGTCAGCAAATGAATCATAGCGCAATGATTCAAGTTCTGACAATCAAGTCTTGATGCAAACATGCTCGGGACGCTGTTGGAGCTAGCCAAACAACAATGCAGCAAAGTTAAAAAATACCTTTGCAAATAGGTTCCTGCGTACCTGCCTATTGGGATATGTTGCTACCCGAACATTAAACTTCTTACCTACTCTACAGCCGTTCTCGTTGGGCTGCCATGCCGTAGCGGCAGATCTTTGCTAATTAATACGGGCTCCACTATTAATTAGGGGAGTTTTTCTTCGTCAGGGCGGGGATTAAACTGACGACTCCCGTAATTGCTCGCTGGAAGCTTACCTAACTGCTTTTCGTTTAAGCAGCTCGGGCAATAGTGGCTTTACATTCGGTTTGTAGGTCGGTTTGCTAAGTATTTTATCTTGGGAAATAACGAAATAAGTATTTGGCGTGAAACTCTTACTGCCGTACTCAACGTCAATAAAGTTAATCTTTCATTAAGTCTATGCTGTCCTTTTCTATTTTATTGAAAAGGAAAGTGACAGAACAAGACTTAATCAAATATTAAAATTAATTGAGTGCGTTAGTTAATCTTCAGTCTTAAGTTTTCTGCCTACAGTCTATACGAGTGCAACTAGTTAAATAATAAGTATAAAAGCATCGTATTCGCATACCTATCCGATATACGTTTATCAGCCCATTCTATGTTTTTATGGATCTATATTAGGACTAGAGATAGTAAAATTTGTAATTTAACAAGTTTTTATTAAGTTTTTGCCAAGAGATTTGACAACGATACGATAAGTAAAGCATAGTAATGGACTAACTAAATAATGTGATCCATCAGTCATAATCAGAAACAATTATCGCTAACTGCTCTACTCTTGGAGGACCTAGTTCTGGCATTTGACTTTGATTGCATTAAAATTATTGGGTACCTATAACCACGGTTATAAAGGTCAAAACCACGCCCTAATTTCCAAGGTAAGTAAAATAATGTTCGTTAGTGACAGAAACTTGAGTGAAACTTGTAAGGATCCTATCTCACTAGGACACCTTGGTAGCGCGACTGGTCGTGCGCTACCAATAAAATGTCTGGGGATGTACTTATGGAGGGTATATCACCTAGTGGCTAGTTTGTAGCGCAACGCAAAAAATGTCACCACAATAGTGCCCTAGTGAAATAGGGCTCTTAAATCGCTCCTACTACCTTATATAACCAGTCTCATTGGAAATCGTGGTAGAGGCATCTGTTCAGCAGCAATAGACGTCCCGCGGCTGATTATAATGATGATCACTCAGTAAAACGAAGAAAAGCAGCTCGATATTTTTTAATTACCGTTACAACCGACCAAAAAGCCGCGACCTCCTCATTCTGCAGATTCCTCAGGGTTGCACCGGCTCATGCACTCGCTGACTGAGCTGAACCTGTTCTGGTTACCACCGCACCCGCCGTAAATGAAACTCTTGCAGGTTTCGTCGTTCACGTCGTAGTAAAACCTTGGGGTTTGACAATTTTATTAGTTCCTATAGGAACTGCCCAGTGACCAGGAAAATGACTCTACCAATAAGAATTTAATGGTGATACTATCAGATAGATAAAGATAGGTATGTGTTAGGTTTGTTTGCGGGAGTCGAAGGAATGAAAACAACCGATACGCTCAAGATCGTATATTCGACTGTCGCAGCAGCCGTTGCTTCTTTTTTATCTCAACCTACCGCCTAAACAGTGTAATAAAACCTGAGTTTTACCCTACAATATAACATCCCTCCACCATTATTTTAAAAAAACTTTTTATAATCTACAACTGTCCTGGTACGTTTGGAACGTGTGGTGGCTTCCTCTTGCGGCGCGGTACGACCAGGCTCGTCTTCGAGACGTGTCGGCGCGGTGACGTCATCCGACTGCCCGTTTCCATCATTAGCGCCGCAGTCAAACCAATCGTCATGATTATGTTCACTTTGATTAGAATGGGTGACGACATTTCCTGCTTGTGGATATAAATCAGTGGATACTACGGTTTCCTCTTGACATGATGGTTCCTCGTTGCTGCTCTGCTCTGTTGGTAATATGAAAGCAGGGACAGTCTCTTCTCTCCTAGCTTTCAGATGATGATCACCAACTTCTCCCCCTTTAAATTTTAACAATTGATTGGTATGTCTTTTCACAATTTGGTCGTTGCTGGTCACCCGCACCAAATACAATGATTTTCCAATTTTCTTGCATACTACGCCGCGAGTCCAGTAATGTTTTTGCTGGGTAAAAAGCTTAACTAACACCACATCGCCTATATTAAAGTTTACTTTCCGATTGCCGCTATAGTTATCACTCTGTAAGCACTGTTTAGATTTAACGCAACTGTCGAGCACTGCGTCCGATGGAGATGACGTGGTTGGTTCTAAAAGATCTAAACGACATCTTAACTTGTGGCCGAATAATACCTCAGCGGGAGATCTGTTGAGTGTAGAATGAATTGAATTTCGGTAGTTTATAAGAAATTCCTGCAACTTGACATTTATATCTTTCAAATAATACCCAGACAGCAAAATAGATTTAATAGCCTTTTTAATTATCTTTACGGCACTCTCAGCCTGACCATTACTAGCCGGGTTGTAAATAGGAGACGTCAGGTGAGTTATGCTATTCAATAAACAAAATTTCTTAAACTCGGAAGACATAAAGGAGCTACCATTATCTGAGCAAATTGTATGTATCAATCCAAATCTTGCCATCACTTCACACAGCTTTTCAATAACTACACGAGAGCCAAAACCAGTAGAAACATCAAAACATTCGACCCATTTAGAGTAGGCGTCCACCACTATCAGGTACATTTTTCCACTAATCGGACCAAGAAAATCTAAGTGGACTCGATGCCACGGCGCGGCCGGATAGGGCCAAGGCGTGAGCGGGGCGCGAGGGGGCGCCGCGCGCTGCGAGAAACAGGTTACGCACGAGCCGGCAAGTCTCTCAATTGCGGCAGCCATACCTGGCCACCAAAACCTATGACGGGCTTCTTCTTTCATTTTTGTCACGCCTAAGTGACCTCTATGCAACTCGTTTAAAATAGTTGTTTGTAAGCTTATAGGAATTACTAACTTATGGCCTCTCATGAGACAGTTATTTTCTACAGATAATTCAAGTCTATGACTATAGAACGTTTTATACCTATCATTTATGTTATTTGGCCAACCGTTTAAGACATAGTGAGCGACGGTAGACAATACCTCATCTTGCTTTACAGCTTCCTGTAAGTCTGAAAACGATAGGAAGGGTTCACCCTCGTAAACGAACCGTACATATGCAGATTTGTCGATCGATTCAACGCATGAACCCGAGTGCGCGCGCGCATTAGAACAGGTTCCGTCGCCCACTGACCTACTTAAATAATCAGCACAATTGTGAACACTCCTAATATATTCTATTTTATAATTGTATGCCGAAAGAAATATTGCGTAACGCTGTAATCTGTTCGCTGATATTTCAGGAATGCCTTTGTCCGGGTTGAATATTGATATGAGTGGTTTATGGTCCGTTCTTAAAATGAACGGTTTATTTCTACCATACAAATATTGGTGGAATTTTTTTACACCAAAAATAATAGCTGTAGCCTCTTTTTGAATCTGGCTATACCTTTTTTCAGCCGAAGTGAGTGATCGGGACATGTACGAAATAGGTTTTTCTAAGCCATCTTCCATTTGTGATAAAACCGCCCCTAAACCATATGGTGACGCGTCCACAGTCAATATTAGCTCAGCTTCCGGGTTAAAATGAGTTAAAATGTTGTCTGATGCCAACTGATACTTAATGTTAGCTACGGCTTCATCGTGCTCTTTGGTCCACGACCAAGACACATTTTTCTGTAGTAACTGATATAGAGGACTTAAAATCGAGGATGCATTTTTAACAAAGTTCCTATAGTAATTTACCATACCCAAGAATGACTTAAGCTCTGTAGCATTTGTTGGTGCACGAGACTGCAAAATGGATTCTATTTTCTCTGGGGATTTATGTATACCATTGCGATCTATAACAAATCCAAGATAGGACACCGATTCCTGAAAAAACGTACATTTGTCCTTATTTAAAACAAACCCGGCCTCCTCCAATCTACGGAACACCTCGCTCAGCCTTGACATCATCTGCGCGCGATCCTCAGCACACACACAAACATCATCCATGAATAATAGCGTACCGTCCAACCCTGATAGGACCGATTCCATGGTTCTTTGAAAAATTGCGGGTGCGCTGGCGAGACCAAACACTAACCTAGTAAATTTAAAGAGTCCTTTGTGTGTATTAATGCAAGTAAGCATTTGTGAAGCTTCGTTTAAAATCAATTGATTGTATGCCTGTGAAAGGTCTAACTTGCTAAAAAACTTTCCACCATGCAACTTAGCAAAAAGTTCCTCATGCCTCGGCAACGGATATTTGTCAACTAGTAATTGCTTATTGATTGTTACGGAGTAATCTGCACAAAGTCTGATAGATCCGTCTCGCTTCAATACAGGCACAATGGGACTGGCATAGTCGGAATATTTAACCGGTACTAAAATTCCTAAATTAACCAACCGGTCTAATTCTTTCTCAACGCTAGAACGGAGAGAAAACGGTAATGGCCGTGCTTTAAAAAAGATAGGTTTTGATTCTGGTTTAAGGTTTAAATCCACTTGCACTTCTTTAAAACAACCTAGTTTATCGGAAAACAATTTCGGGTATCTTAATGTGATGTCATCTATAAAATTGTTACAATTATTAACCGAGCAAATTTGTAAGTTAAATCGCGAAAAAAAATCTCTCCCCAACAATGGCGGACCCCCATTATAAACAACGTAAACAACAATTTCGTTGGTTTTATCTTTATACGTAAACGATAACTTTAACACTCCCATTATGTTCAATCGATCCCCATTGTAACTATGTAAAATAACGTCACTAGGCTCTAACGTAACATTTGAAAAGAACCGTTTATACATCTGCTCAGATATGACCGTAACCGGAGATCCCGTATCGATTTCAAAAATCAAATCCACCCCATTGACCACAACAGACTCCCTCAAGGGTTCCCCGCGTAAGGTGCGAATATTACAACATAATTGCTTACCATCGTCATCGACATCCTCACGGCGCTCGACATAATGCTGCCCATCTAGCTTATTACACATTCGCCTGAGATGGCCTTGAATACCGCACTTCCTACACTTGTAACGCGCAAACCGACACGTAGCCGCCTGATGTCCTCGGTAGCCGCACACGGAGCAGCGGGCGGCCTGGGCGGCCTGGTCTGCGGCCGGGGCGGACGCCGGGCCGCGCTGCTGCACACCGCCCGCGCCGCTCGACATCGCCACCTTCATCACCTGCAGAGGCACCGGCGCCTCCCGCCGTTGCAATGAGCTATGAGCGCCCGCTCGAGCGCAGCGTATTCCTTCTGCCGTGTCCAGGGCCGCACTTAAGGTCAAATCCGCCAAATCCTTCGTAAACAGCGTATCGCGTTCGGGTCCGGACTCCAAGCCCAGAACGAATCTATCGCGAAGGTGCTCGTCCAGATACTCCGCTTTGAAACCGCAGTGAGTCGCTAAGCTTCGTACGCGCGCTGACCACTCTGCTAAGCCTTCACCCATATGCTGTGTGGCGCTGTGAAATTTCCACCGCTCCGCAAATGTGCATTTCTTTGTTTTAAAATGGTCATTGAACAACTTCACGACTGAATCGTAATCGAGTGTACCGACATCCTTTGGTGAAGCCAAATCACGCACGAGCTTGTAAGTTGATTCTGACAAATTGCTCAATAATATAGCTCGTCGTTTCGTACCGGCTTTATCCGAACCTGTATCCGCCGAAATGTCGTTCGCGAGAAACCACTGTTCTAAACGTTCTTTGTACACAGACCACTCTTGTACGTCATGGTTAAACGTCGATAAGACGCCAACCGCTAATTTCGCCATTATTGTTGCACGCGTTGCACTTTTACTCGTTCGCCAACTGTTAGGTTTGTTTGCGGGAGTCGAAGGAATGAAAACAACCGATACGCTCAAGATCGTATATTCGACTGTCGCAGCAGCCGTTGCTTCTTTTTTATCTCAACCTACCGCCTAAACAGTGTAATAAAACCTGAGTTTTACCCTACAATATAACAGTATGCAAAAGCATTAACAGAACCCACCTTTATAAAATGTCATAATAAGTAAATCTATCAATAAAATCGATATTACATTCTTGTATCTTTGATAAACCTATCTGCCATTGGCAATTAAATTACTAAAATGACCCATGAAATTGAACTTATAGCCTGACCAGGAATATATGGGACCTGAATTAAGGGCGCTTCGAATCCACTTTATATGACAACACTCTGTATAGTCATACCAGCGTAGATTGGCAACTGAACATAAAAAAACATATTTTTATATGTTTACATTCCTGTACTTTTTAAGCCTGCTACTTAATGATACAGATTCTACGATAAAATAACATGACAGAACACTCGCAAATTGAGTACTTATTAAATTCAGTAACTCTTTGTAATATTGGTCTTGAATTTTGGACCAAAACATAATTATTTTTGCAAAACTACTAACGGGTAAAAGAAACATTAATACATTGTTTCTCTCAATATCAAAGTCAAAGTCAAAAATAATTTATTCAATTTAGGACAGAAAATGCCACTTATGAACGTCAATGATATTATTTATATTGTTATCATAATTTTATATAATGTTTAGAAAATCTTGGACAACTCTACGAACTATTTTTGTTGTAATATCCAAGTAGAGTTGAAATAAAGAAAATAATACTCAATAAAAGTATTTATTATAATCATTTTTCAAAATCGTAATTAAAATATTCTCCGTAGCCACCAGTAACCAATTTTCACTATTCGCACTATATGACGTACCAAAAATTCGTGATGACAACTATATTAGTAATTATTTTTAAGAAACCGTGATGATCACATAGACTTTCTAGTAGAAAAATACTACAACATATGTTTAACCACTTTTCTTTTACGAAAACGGATAGTTCTCGGTATTTTTATCACATAAAAATTGCACTTGGTCGAAAATTAGATTACGCGTCCCAATGACACTAATCATTATGACAACTGATGACATGTTTGAAGTTCCTGTTGCCAGTAAAAGAAATTAGTTCCAGTTGTTTTCCGCAATATGGCGAGGTCCCATATATTCCTGGTCAGGCTATAACTCGTGACTTAACAAAGATAATGAAAAGGCCCACAGTTGAAAAGGGTATGAACCACAGGGCATAGTTTCAAATCAGATTTCTTCTAAGAAGTTCGCCTATACTAAATTCATGACTCCGAAAAGAGCAATGTGGGAATAATCTATGACGACGGAATTATCAATGACGCGCTAAAATATGCAGGGGTGAGAACAGGCGTGTGCTTGGTAGGTGTTAGGTGGCGCATGGGCTGGCAACCCTGCGGTTAACCTTAATGGATTTCGGCTGTTGGGCGGCCGTTGATCATTGATAAATGCTCTGAGAGTTTCAGCATATTATCTTGTTTTGGATTTTTGTACGCAATTTGTAAGAATTAAATTTTCTCACTAGTGAAATATTTTTTCTAGCATGAGGACCTTAGTCACTTGCACAATTCTTCAAGGTTAACTAGCTCAGTGTAAAATTACTATTTTACGTTGCCAGTAAGATTGAACAGAATGTTAGAAAACCATAGGTGAGAAGTGTGCAATAGGCCGAAGAAACTAAATGCACGTACGAGGGTCAAACTGAAAGTTCTTAGAAAATCAAAAACTGATTACATTAGCCAGTTATTAGTTTTATTATATCTTTTCAAAATATTGTCCATTGACGTCAATACACCGCTGCATGCGATGGAACCACTGGGAAAAGCACTTTGCCCACTCGTCCTTAGGGGTCTCTTCAATGGCATCGCGATACGCAGCCACCGCTTCTTCAGCATTCATAAACCGCTTTCCTTTAAGTTTTTCTTTAATTTTTGGAAATAAATAAAAATCACAAGGCGCGAGGTCGGGGCTATACGGCGGGTGACCCAGTAATTCAACGTTTGATGTCGCCAAATAGTCGATCGTTCGCTTGGCGGTGTGCGACGAGGCGTTGTCGTGGTGAAGGAGGATCCTACTGCGAGGTCGTTTCTCTCGAACTTTTTCCAAGACAAGTGGCAAACAATTGGTAGTGTACCATTCTGCAGAAACTGTTTTTTGATCCTCTAACACAATTGTTGCGAAATGACCTATCCTTCCAAAGAACGAGGCCACCATTTTTTTTCCCGCACTTCGATCTCTCTTCACTTTAGTTGGCAACTCCTCGAAAGGAAACACCCACTGAGCAGATTGTCTTTTGGTTTCAGGATCATAACAGTAAATCCAGCTTTCGTCACCTGTTAGTATGTCGAACACAGCATTTGAGTCACCTCCGTTAAATCTTTCAATCATTTTACGGCACCAATCCACACGATGGAGTTTTTGAGCCTTAGTCAAATTATGAGGTATCCACCGGGCGCAAAGCTTCCTGACCGCTAAATGTTCGTGGAGGATTTTGTGCACTCGACTCATACCGATGCCTAAGCTTGTCCAAATCTGCTGATAGGTCACTCTTTTGTCAGTCTCTATCATACGCCGCACAACACAGATGTTATTTTCAGTCGTCGCCGTAGAAGGCCGTCCCTCACGTACATCATCAGTGAGATTAGTGCGACCACGTTTAAACTCATTAAACCAGTTGTAAACAGTCGCACGAGATGGGGCTTCATCGTGAAAGGCCAATCGTAGTCTATCATAACTTTCTTGTTGACTTAAATGACATCGAAAGTCATAAAAAATCATTGCACGAAAATTTTCTCGTGTTAAATTCATTTTGACGTGACACAGACAATTTTCAATTTGCCGCCAAGTCGTAAAACAAATGACAAATGAATGAAATATATACTCAGTAATATTGGCAAAGAGTTCTATTTTCAAATTTTAGAATATTTTTTTTATTATATTGTTTATAAGTGGCCAGTTCTAAGAACTTTCAGTTTGACCCTCGTAGTGATAGGTATCTCTGCTAATAAAGAAATTGGGAAGATAAACTCACTTGTAAAACATCGCCATGCATAGCCCTGCGCTTGGTTGAAGATAACAGTAAGATGGATTTGTCGTGTCTTTTATAGTCATATAAGCCGCTCCTGTGTATTACAGATAACAACGTTATACATTGCTAAAAAATTAATGAACTAAATATGTATGTGCCGCACTCAGAGACATCAATTAAATTCGTTCATAATTAAGTCTCGTTCTCTCACTTTCTTTGTCAATAAAATAGAAAGGGTCTACATGACACTTAATGAAGCATTAATTTAATTGACGACTCTGAGTGCGGCAGTAAGTAACTCATTACTACCACACGAACCTTTGCAATATCTTTCGCAGTCAACCAAAGTGTCGAACTTATTTTTGTTCCCGTGGCAGCCCGAGTAAGTAAATGACATGCACTGGTCAATCTGTGCGTCGTAATAATATCTGTAATAATTTGATAATAAAATAACGCGACAATATATTTGTTAATACCTAGGCATTTTGTTAAAAATGGAAATACCTAGTTATACTTTGAGTACAATTTCCAATCTTCGGTTGAAGTTGACACCAATAATCCCAGTTCCAAATATTGACGCGCGCTGAAAACAGCAAAACAACGAACAAATCAGCTACAAAAAACTTTTACTACAGCAACGGCCGCGTTGGTCTAGTGGGATGGTCCATGATCCACGAGGTCCCGGGTTCGATTCCCGGGTCGGGCCGAAAGTGATGTGTTTTTCTGTCTTAAAATAACTCTGACACAGCTCCAGACTCAGGAAATAAGTAGTGTTAACACCCCCATGCCTTGAACGGCTTGCACGTTAGGCCGTTGGTCCTGCGCCTGATCTCTCTATGGTCGTGTCGGACTGCCGTCTCACCGAATTATGAGAACAAGGGAACAGAGAGTGCATTTGTGTTCACAGAGTTCTTCGTTTGTTGTGGACTTATTTTGGTTATTTATTGTTTTTCTCATTTAAAGAGCATACTTTTGAGGTTATCTCAGTGTCACCAAGTCGGGATCTAATGCTGAAACCCAGAGAAAATAAATGTTCGCGCTTGCTCCGTTTGCGCCATTTTAAACATTCTAGTGTACTGAGACTGCCTGTTGATTTAGTTTTCAGCACGCTGGCTTCTATCCAAGAGGCCCCGGGTTCAAACCCCGGTCGGTTCGAGCCGATTTCTGGGTTTTACCGTTTTAAAATAACTCAGAAACAGCTCGAAGTCAGGAAATTGGTTATCCATCCCATCTCATCGAACTATGAGAGTGAAGGATCAGATAACTGCACTTATGAATTGTGCACACACTTGTTCACCATAATATTTCTAGTGCAGTTGGCTAATCTCTGTTGATTGGTTACCGTATTCCAAATTCGGCTATATAGCAGAATATAATTATTATTTTTAGTTTTAGTGTACTAACAGGTTTGAAAGGTAGTTCCTTTGACAAAAGACGAAACCTTATTAAAAAAACTAGATCTATATCACTCCTGAGCCACCAACTGTTTTCAGGGGTCATCGCGTATTGTCTCGTACGTTGTTTTGATGCCTTCCAACCTCCTGAACCAGTTAGTTGGCTTTCGAAAAGGCTTCAGTACAATAGACAATATCCATACGCTAAGGAAAATTATACAGAAGTCCGAGGAGTAAAATATGCCTCTATGGTTAGCGTATGTGGATTATTAGAAGGCCGTTGATTCGATCGAAACGTGGGCGGTGGTGCTACAGTCTCTTCCGAGGTGTCTCATAGACTATAGGTATATAGAGGTGTTAGAGTATCTACAACAATGCCACGTCGGTCCATGAACAGAAGCAGAGCTCGAAGGCCATTCCACTGCGGAGAGGTATGAGACGAATATCTTTTAAACTGTTTACATTAGAAGACGCCTTCAAGCTTCCGGAATGGATTTGGATCAACGTCAACGGCGAATACATCACATACCTCCGGCTTGCCACGCTGGAGGACTATGCTCAAGACCTCAACCGAATCACCCAACAAGTGGGTCTTACAATGAACATGGACAAGACGAAAGTAATGTCTTTTAGCTCCAGAGTGGTACCCACTCCAGTATCCGTTAGGGAAACTACACAAGAGCACCTTCTCGTCTCAAGTACCTCAGTGCCTTAAGACGAAAGTCTTTAATTAATGTGTGCTGCCAGTGATCACATACGGATCTGAATCATGATCTCTACTATGGGCCTCATAAAAAAAAGCTTGAGTTCATGCAATGGCGAGGGCTATGCTCGGTGTTTCTCTACGAGATCGAATTTAGAAATGAGGAAATATGTAGAAGAACTAAGGTAAAGCACATAGTAAGCTCAAGTGGCAATAGACAGGGCACATAACGCGAAGAACTGATAGCCTTTGGGGCAGTTGGGTAGCCGTAGATTGGAGATCCTTTGATCAAAGGCGCAGCGTAGAACGTACTTCCTACGGCAAGATGTACAGACGACCTTGTAAAGATTGCAGGATTACACTTAACTGAATGCAGGCCGCTTGCAATCGGTCGTTGTGGAAAACCATGGGGTAGTCCTATGTTCAGCAGTGGACACCCTACGGCAGCATCAACATGATTCTCAGTCCAAACCGAAACCTTGGTCATTTAAAAATTAAGATCGATTATTTTTGTTTATAGCTAATTATATGGAACTAGCTGTTGCCCGCGACTTCGTCCGCATGGACTCGATGATACAAAATATTTTATACTCCCGTCGCGCCATCCAGCTATCATGATCTCTTGTCGTATGGAGAAGAGAGGAATAAAAAATCGAAGTCAATAGGCACTCTTTTTGGCTAGATTAGGTAGGGCTCATTCACACGGGTTCCGTCATTGACGATTCGTCAAAATACAGGATAATCGGATAACGTCATGACGGATGGACGGTCACATTGCATACGGAATCGTGTTTTTCACGATTCGTCAAAATATCCGAATTGAATTTAGGTATAGTATGTACTGTTAGATACAACAGCCACTCATCATTGGGTATATGTAACTCAGTGAAAACACAACGATGGCGCGTTTTAAAATACTACTAAAGCCATCTATTGTCAACATTTAGAACTAAAAAATATTTTATTCGTCATTATTTATTCGTTTCATTAGGTAAGTACTAATAGGTTCAAACTAATACATTTACATCCTCCATCATCCCTTATGTTATCCCCATGGGGGTTGAATTTATCAAAATCCTATTTAAGCGGACGTCTTCATCATAGTAGCTCCAATATTTAATTTCAGTTTAATCAGTCGAAAATCTAAGAGAAGATTTATACAAACTTTTATCCCCTATTTTATCCCCTTAGGGGTGGAATTTATTAAAATCCTTTCTTAGGGGATGCCTACGTCATAGTAGCTTTATACATGCTAAGTCTCAGCCCGATCGGTTTAAAATTGACAAAGTTTATTATACAAACTTTCATCCCCTATTTTATCCCCTTGAGGGCAGAATTGATCAAAATCCTTTCTTAGCGGATGTCTACGTCATAACATCTACCTGCATGCCAAATTTCAGCCCGATCCGTCCAGTAGTTTGGGCTGTGCGTTAATATATCACTATGTAAGTCAGTCAGTCACCTTTGAGTTATATTTATTATATATTATTTAGATTCAAGAACTCTTTAGCACTTGTTTTTGTTTTAACTACTAACTTACTATTATAATAAGCATAAATTTGCGTGTTATAGCAAAAAACATGTTTATAAAGTATTTATCCGTCTTTTTGGATAAATACTCGAGTAGAAATGGATATTTATGAGTATTTATTCATTTTGAGTATTTATCCGGATAAAAACCCATCACTATTGCCATATCATACAGGCCTCTCAGCACCTCCACATACCGCCAGTCGACTTGGCATCGCTGCAAGGATTCCAAAACAGCCCAGGTTTCGACGGAGTCGAAGGCTTTTTCGTAGTCCACAAAAGCTAGACACAATGGCTGGTTATACTCTTCGGTCTTCTGTATAACCTGCCTGACTGTGTGGATGTGGTCTACGGTACTGTAGCCTTTACGAAACCCGGCCTGTTCCGGTGGCTGGAAGGCGTCCAATCATGCGACGAGGCGATTTGCGAGAACTCTCGAGAACAGCTTGTAGACGTGGCTCAGGAGCGCGATTGGCCTGTAGTTTTTTAAGAGCGACTTGTCGCCTTTCTTGAAAAACAGCGCTACAACGCTCCTACTCCACGCCTCTGGGGTAGTCCCATTTGCAATGACGGCATTAAATATCCTCACGAGCTCCTTGATGACTGGAGGTCCTCCTGCCTTCAGGAGCTCGGATGTAATGCCGTCTTCACCGGGAGCCTTCCCATTGCTAAGCTGTTTGAGAGCCCCCGCAACTTCGTCTTCGTCCACATTTGGGAGGTCTTCAGTGTAGTGGCGTGTCAGCGTGGCTCTTGGGTCAGTCGCACCGGGAGGAGGCTTCGAGACCTGCGAGGCATATAGTCGGCCGTAGAAGCCTTCAACTTCGGCGAGAATCTCTGGAATTGAAGTGACTATGTCGCCGTTCGAGGTTTTGAGTTTCGCCAGATGGCTCTTACCCAGTCTTTTAGTAAAGACTTTTGACCCCCGATTTTGCTCAATCGCTTCTCGTATGAGCTGCGTATTGTAGCATCGGAGGATGCGTCTCACCGACTGTCGGATCTCTTTGCTGAGACGCTGGGTATCTGACGAAGCTCCCTCCGGCATTTCACGTCGAATTTTCATCAACTCCAGAGTTTCCCCCGATAATTTAGACTTCTGGCTACCTCGCTTCCTCCTAAAGTGCCTATTTCCCACTTCGTGGATCACCCTAGTCACGCTTTCGAGGTCCTGGTCAACGCTCTCCGTGGTTGCTAGTTCTGCGAAGCGATTGTGAAGTTCCAACTGGAACTTTTCGGTGTCAATTTTGGTTTGGAGCAAAGTCGGACGAAGAACGGATTTGACCATCCGACTTCCCTCGACCTTAAAATTGATATTTAGGATGCCTCTTACCAGTCGGTGATCGCTACTGGTGTCAAACCTGCTGATCACAGAGACATCCCTAAATATACGTCTTTTGTCCGTCAAGATGAAGTCTATCTCGTTCTTCGTCTTACCATCCGGGCTCCGCCAGGTCCACTTCCTATGGGGCTTCTTTTGAAAGAACGTGTTCATGCAGAACAGCCCCTGCATGTCGAGGAAGTTGACCAGCATTTGGCCCCTAAGGTTTCTGTGTCCGATTCCGTGTCGCCCGATTCGCGTTTCGTCGCATTCTCGCACTCCCACTTTAGCATTAAAGTCCCCCATGACAACGGTGAAGTGGGTTTTGGTGGTGGTGTGTAGGGCCCTCGAGATCCTCGTACATGGCCTCAACCTCATTATCCGGGTGTGACGATGTCGGCGCATATACCTGTATGACCTTGAGAGTGTATCTCTCGGTCAGTTTTAGTACAAGGTACGCTACCCGGGTCGACACACTGGATACCTCCAACACGTTGTCACGAAGAAGCTTGTTGACCAGAAAGCCTACGCCACCCTATGACAGTTGGTCGCCTTCCCGAAAGTAGAACATGTGGCCTGATTCTAGGGTCATCGTGTCCTCCCCCTGTCTACGGACTTCAGACAACCCCAGTACATGCCACTTAATGTTTTTAAGTTCTACCTCGAGTTGGACAAGGCTTTCGTCCTGCCGTAGACTGCGTCCATTAAACGCCGCTAGGGTCAGATTGTGGCAGCCTTCTGTAGCCCGGGGATTCTTCGCACCCCCTGCCCTACCGTTACCGGAGTCGCTGCCGTGGCCCGGAATAGTAGGGCGGCCGGGAACTGGGGGCCGTTTTCTTTTTGGCTTCATTCTCAAAGGTAATGCCCATACTCACCACGCTGGGCAGGCGTGTTGGTGAGCGCAGGACCGAGCCTCGTACCGGCGACGCTGCTGCCCGCCGCCGGCCAGAGAAATTTGGCTCAGCCTTTTGATGGTTATACCGCCATCGGTTCGGTCGCCAGAGCCTCGTCTGTTAGTCGGCAGGGCGCACCACGTGCAGGTGAGGTTGACAATTGGGCTTCGTAAGATGGTATTCGGAGCCCCTTACACCCCTTACATTCCATAAGTTCACAAAGTATAAAAAAAAAATTACGAACTTCTTCTGATATCCGAAGCCCTCAACCGAAAGAGATCCAAGGGAGCGTGTAACCTCTCCTCCACGTTTCGATCAACATTGATTCTTCCGTATATCTTCGTAGGTTTCGGAGAAGTCTCATGCCGAACCACGGCCGTCGTCAACGTGACATCGTCACCCCCCACTCTCGCAAAAACGCCGAACAAAAGAACAAAATCCAACCCCTTTTTCATTGCAAAAATATAAAATGTCCCCGTAAATATTCGCGGCCGTTATACTGACCGCAATAAACGATAAAAACAAAGGTGAACGAAATTTATATTGCCATAAAAAATATTATCGCGTATGCAAATATGTCCTAGGGATATTGTGCTGGCGGCGTGTAGGTACAGCAAAATACTGATATTATGCGTTTGCGTTTAGTCAAAAAATTTTGAAAACCGGACTGGCGCAAATGGGCCTTAGTTACTTAAATAACTCCAAACTCTTGTACAATAAGTCATTGCTTGCCTGATCATTATAGAAAATTAACCGACTGGGTTTTTAAAAGTGTATTGAGAGGTGTGTAGATATGTTTGATTTAAAAAATAGAGACGATTAATTATTTTTGGGCCTACGGTGAACAATACACAACAGCAATGCTCGTATACATAGCTATTGATCTTGACAAGGATTGCATCAGTAATTAATGTCAAGACCAATGAACAATGTACCTAACTGATAAGCCACGTAATTAATTACACTATAACTATGTTATGTACTTCCGTGAATCTTTAATGTAATGTAATGTCCTCCTGGCCGAATTTCGACTACGGCGGCCTATCTCAACAGAGATCAGCCAACGGCGCGGGACATATTATAGTGCACAAGAGTGTGCGCAATACACAGGTGCACTCTCTGTTCCTTCACTCTCATAATTTGGTGAGACGGCAGTCCGACATGACCGTAGAGAGATCAGGCGCAGGACCACCGGCTTAACGTGCTTTCCGAGGCACGGGGGGTGTTAACACCACCAACTTGCTGACTCCGGAGCTGTGTCTGAGTGATTTTAAGACAGAAAAACCCGAACACTCGGCCCGACCCGGGATTCGAACCCGGGACCTCGTGGATAGTACCGAGCGTGCTGACCACTAGACCAACGAGGCAGTGAATCTTTATTATGATAATATAACATAATACATTTAGTTGAGGCACCTAAGCATTGATTTATCATATATTTTTATAGTAAATTAATGCACCTAAGTAACTAATGGCACGGTAATATTATATTACCGTGCTTAAACGTCCGCTAAATGACGTTGATCAACATAAGTCACGTCGTTTTTTATTTATGAAAAAAAGGCTGGTTTTAGCATTGATCATGGCATAATGTTCATGCATAGTATGTTTTCGATTCACGCGTAATTTTGTAACAATTTAGTGATCATCAAGGCGTTTTTTACATTTAAATTTATTTTGAATACATTTTGAATCT
The DNA here is from genome assembly GCA_949316185.1 of Pyrausta nigrata. NCBI lineage: Eukaryota > Metazoa > Arthropoda > Insecta > Lepidoptera > Crambidae > Pyrausta > Pyrausta nigrata. The sequence continues at coordinate 7,518,394 of OX438943.1, forward strand.
CGTTGATTTTTGACATAAGTACTTCCACTACACGTCTGTAAACGTAATATAAAAATATTAATTTTTGTTTTAAGCTCAATGATTTCGACGCAATATTTTTATAACTTAGATGAATAGCGCCATCTATCAACATAAAACAAAACTACAATTATGAGCTTTCAGAAAATCCCTTATTGAAGAAAATTAGAGAATCCATAAAAGAAATTAAGTAGGATAGAATAAACACGCAAAAACTATAATAGTAATAGTTGTTTCTAAATTATTACAGTAAAATAAAATAAATTAATGGTTTTAACAAGCACACCAATTACCTAGCCCCTAACGAAGCGCGAGGTTGTGCTATGGCGACTAGGATAACGAGTAGACATACATAAATACGTTTATAAACATTCATGACTTGGTGCAAATGCCCATGCTCATCACACAAACATTTGCCCCTTGCGGGATTCGAACCTACAACCGCTAGTTTTGTAGTCCGGAGCGCGAACCACTACACCAAGACGGTCGTCAAAACAGTCTGTCTCTTTTCGTTTCTTCTACAGAAAAGAGATTGATAAATATAAGATTGGTAATGGATAGTATCGGGAATCACGCCCAATGTTTCTCACACTCTTCTTTCGCCCACTTTACATAATTCCAAAATGTTAGAGCACCCCGGCGCAAACTGTCTCTCCTGGAATTGGTAGAGCTAATTAGTGTTTTTATCGGAAACGGACTCACCGCGGAACTTACGTGGAACCGGAACGTACCGTACTGGACCGCATACAGATGTTAGTGAGTTACACTATTAGCACTTTTTGCTTTCTTACATAGATATTGTTGGTAGAAACTGCAACGAACTCAAGTAAGAACCGAAAAATATTCTTTAATAATGTGTTTCATCTAGTTGTAGAATTGTAATTCAATCAAACGCGCGAACAGACGCCCAAACTTTCTTATATCCTTGTGTATTACATCTTAGTATGCCATAATGAAATCTCTAAACCGTAGGCAACTGCCTTTGTCAGGCAGTTGCCTACGTCAGCCTAAAATATATTTAGCTGTACCCAGCAGGCTGCGTTATAGTAGTTGGCTGACACAGGCAAGGTAATGAAGCAGAATCCATACAATAACACTAGCCCCCGTAGGTACTAATTTTGAATTGCCACTGCTATAAAACATCCAAATTAGCCGACATCATAGGTAATTTTAAATTAATAGCAAAGTGTTATAGGAATGGCAAAATCATTAGTAAGGGGGTTAGTATTTATTTTATTTTTTTATTTATTTATTTAATTATTTTACATCAATCCACAGCTCCTAAGATTTAGTACACAAGCAATAATTATTAATATTACTTACAGCCAAAAAAGGATTGTCATTTTACAAATGGCTCATTAAAATTATTAACATCGAACGGTTGTGAAAGGAACAGATAGATACAATAAGACTTATAGTCAATACAAACAAACGCACTGATATCATTAAAAAAAAAACTAAACGTGTTCATACAAACACTTATTAACTATAACTACAGTTTCAAACAAACAAAAATAATATAAATTTAGCAAGAGAAACATCCTCAGAAAAATAAGTAAATAGCAAAACGCCAAAAGTGAAGTGAGTTTATAACATTTCACAAAAACAGTTTAATTTTCTCAAAATCAATTCTAACTTTGTGAAATGGGGTGGAAAATAAAACTAGCCTGAAAAATTCTAGATTTACCTCTCAACCCATTACACATCGCTTTGACAACAAAAACCAGAATACTCCAGCAATTACTGCAGTGCCGTAGTCAAAACGCGTTAATGATTTCGGAGCACAATGCATCGTTTGATGCAAGCAGATGTTTGCTGATCTAATGGCGATTTCAATTTGCATACAAATTCCTGGCTCGCATTGCCGACGAGCACGGGATTTCGGCCGCGCCGGTCACTCCAGCTCGTGCCATAATGCAGATAAAGGCAGTGCGCTAGCTACAATAAATGTACTGAGTAATAACAACAGATAGCCAACGCACGTTTAAAATATTTGACGTAATTACGGTCGGCCAAGGAAGTCCACCACCCTAAGGTTGAAAATCATTCGCCCGTCATTAAACAAGAAGGTTGATTTTCCCATGCAAAAATATTCTGACAGCTACTACTACTAATCAAGTGTCAAATGCATCTATTTCATTGTTATAAAGGTATAAGTCCATGAGTGAGTTCAACCTTATCGCTATTTTACTTATACATGACATTTTGTTAAAACTGGTAGACCACTTTCTTGGCCGACCGTACCTATAAACCCAAAGCACAGAATAAACATATAAAGCTACTAAAGTCCGAAATGTTCGTGTGCGCCCTTCCTGCGATTGCGAGGGGTACGGAGGGCGAGGCATGCTATGGACGGTGTTGCGGGAAGGGAATTTCCAATGACAATCACGCTTCTCCCACGGCACGTCTTGCGGGGGCGCAGGAGGGTTGCGCATGAAACTGTCGGACTATAATACCAAGATAGCTAGCTATATTCTTTATAGTAACAAGAAAACACATTATCTACAAATATACAGTCTAGATTATTCTGAGTGTTATCGCTGAGAGCGATCTCTTCTAGCCAACTTTTGGGTAAAGATTGTAACGCTGAAAGTTTCTGCCATGCTTTCAAAAACATCCGCTAAATAATAAAAAATACCCAAAAAGTAGGCTTTCTGCGTTTCTGTACTTTATGGCTGGCGGATAGGTACCGAATCAGATTACCGCTAACGACGCGCCATTCTGTGCTCGGCCCCGCATTCGCTGGCGATCCCGACACTGATCAACTGTTGTGCGAAGCATGCTACCCTGGGTACACAATATAAACTACTGCGCAACGCATTTTCTGTCTCGATACTTGTTTTTATATAGGTGCTGGCTGCCTAGAGGTTATGGCTTATGAAGAATGACAACGTTAGGTTTACGGACAGCTGATGGATCCTTTATAGATATTATAGTTTGAGTACATGCCAAAATTTGGCCCAAAGTTTGGCAGCAGAGTGGCTAGCAGAGATTAGCCCCAAGTATTCAATCTATGTCCTCTGCGGACGCATTGTCCAGGACAATATAGGTAGTCGTGTACCATCGTGTGATTGTCTAAGTGCCGTACTCAGAGACAGCAATTAAAGTTAATCCTTTATTAAGTCTCATTTCGTCCTTTTCTATTTCATTGACAAAAAAGTGTCAGAACGAGAGTTAATTATAGATTAAATTTAATTGATGTCTTTGAGTGCGGCAGTATGTAAATTGACATGTTCGCGTGAAAACTAACTAAAAAGCATACCATCATCTTTTAACCTACATGCCTGTACCTACTCTGTCCAAAAAATGTTTTTTTTTTTTAATCTAAACCTCTAGATTAACAAGCAAGACAGTGAGATAGCTACAATTCCGGAAAGGCGATAGCTCTTCTGAAATCTTTTTAAAATGTAGGTACAATTGTAGTCTGAGAATTAATTGGCATAGTTTTTCATCCCGTCCGGGCTCCGAGATGAGTGGGGGGATGGATTAAGGGGGATCCGCCGGCGACGGCAATAATTGATTGTCATTATGGTTATGACTACAAAGCCAATTGCTTCTCTGGATTATTTAAGTGCCTACATTAGTATTAAGAGCGCTTAACTGAACTCTAGGTTCTGGCCAATTTAACTGGAATCTGCAAAGTTATCATTATTATAATAATAATGTTCGGGGTAGAAGTTGGACTCTCATGGGGTTCCAAGAACGATTCGACTGTTTTAATTATCATTTGCAGCCTTAATTTCATTGTAATTTATTATATAAATTGACCATGACGCCAAAGAGAGGAGATAACTAAAATAAATAGTAGGATTAACGCTTTAGGGCCGAGTTCACCAATGTATGCTTAGTTTCAAAAGTATAGTTTTAGTAATATTTGACATAATCTTGTACGGGAATTGTGTCAAATAAACCGTCAGTCTAAGTTTACCGGCTGTTTAAATGAATGAACTTGGGTCTTAGTCTGGAGTTCACCAACACATATTTAATTTTTAATGAGCCGGTTTAGCAATATTTCACATATTTTGTATGGGAATTCTGTTGAATTAACCGTCAACGAGGTCCACCGGCTGTTAAGAATTGGTAGACTCGGTAGTACTTAGTATATCAAAAGGGTCTGATGAATATCCGTGAATTACAAATTACATCACAAAAACGCTGCGAAGAAACCAAAGTAAAAAAGTTACAAGGAGGCGGCAACGCAAAAATTCAATCATTTCGAGCGCTCAGCAAGATTTGTAGCCGCAATGGAGCGGAGAGGATTTAAATCAAATTACGGCATTGTTACCGCGTTTAGCTGCAAACGCCGACATGATCACAAATTGAAAGTATAGATTTTAGCAATTTATACGGTAAAGATGAAATCATGAACGTACATAGGAAATGTTAATCTAACTGGATCTACGATCTAAGTAGTCAAAACTGAAGTCAGTTTTATTTTTATATTTTTTATAAGATCTCGTAAACGATTGGGTAACGAACGGGTAACCTTCCTTCTTAGTTTACTGATCTACTACTACTTACTTACACTTATAGGTGCATATCTCTGATCTAACTACTTGCACGTATACTTTACTTACTGTAATTTTCACGACATGGATATTTTCTCCAGCAAGCAGACCCCCGTTGTAAAACTTACAGTATACTTCGTAAGAGTGTTATTTCTTCTAGGTCTTCGATCGAAAATACCTAATAAAGAAAAGGAATATCTATAAGAATATTTTCTTTTTAATAAATTATTTTTATTGTAAAATTGTTTTAGGATACTTACTCTAAGATTCCTTTGGTTAAATAGATAGTTATAGGTATTTGAATGAGCATGAACTTTCCTATTATAATCGATCTCGGAAATGTCTTAATTTCTAATCGATAGCTAGGAAAAGTTGATAACAGAAAAACCACATGACACAATCACATGATTTATCCGTTATAGATTTGTTGCAGATGGTGTCGTGTTCGTATCCGTATTCGTATTTTGTAGACTTACCAAATTCCAGATTTTGTTAATCAACACAATAAACTATGGGTTACTAGCAATGATCAGAGTAGGTATTGCTATTTTTGTACTTGCGATACGTGGTGGTAACATGGACACTCCCGGAATCCTGGATTTGTAATATGATTGTTAGCCAGAGAGCCCTGCCAATGCATAAGAGAAGCTATATTTTCTTTGTTTATAAAAAAAACAACTATTTATTAGCAACTACATCCCGGGGTTTCAGTTATAACCTCGGGGGAATGTCTACATTATTATTAATGTTTGCGGTCATTGAACCAAAATAGCTCTACCTACTCCGATCATTGGTTACTAGTTTAGCTAATTACTTTCATTTTAGTAATGCCAATAGATTTCATGATTATAAATATGCACCCCAATTTAAGATGTTTCTCAAATTGCCTCATACGTAAGAAATGGGGTACTAAAAATTAATTTAGTATATCAATTTCAGCAAATGTTAATCACTATCACAATTCCAATCGTTTTCTTAAAATTTCTAAATGTTTTCTAATTTATCGGCGAGGGAATATCTTGTACAAAATAAAGCAAATTAAACAAATATAGGATTATATTCAGTGAAACATTCAAATCCAACTTAACAAACATTGGAGCGCACGCGGCGAACAGTCCCCGCGCGGGCGCACCCGCGGGTCTTCAACCGAACTAAGAGCCTATAATCCCATTTGCCATAATTATTATTTCGGCATGTAATCTAAGCCACTATTTTTCTATGATCGTCTCAATAACCTCAAACCTTGTTAATGAAAATATCGCAACCGACACACATTGTTAAAATAAAAGTTAATCTGCGATAAATCGATTGCCTCGAAAGCGACACGCGAGAGGCTCCGATGCACAATGTGAATAAGTTACCGTGTAAAAGTGAAATGAAAACTAAAAAGGGTATAAATTAAATTAAGTATTACCATTTCAGATTACTAAAATGTCTTAAAACGTCTAAGGCATCTTTACGAAAACTTATTGTATTTTTTTCTTAATTTATTACATCATATATATACATAATTTCGACATAATCATTTATTAATAACGTAACATTTGTCTGGCAGGTCAAGTAAAAAATTAAATAGTAACATATACATGTTTTGATGTTGACAGGGCTTACAGCCAGAATTAACAATACGGTGCTAGTGTATTACAACTATTATGTGCAGTTAATCTAGTGTACACTCGAGGCCGCGGATCAACACTGCTTGCTTTTAAAATTTATCGACAAAAATACAAACAAGAGTGATCGATATAATTCATCGACGTTATTATTGTATCAGCAACTTCATTATCGCCTCAAATATACATTGGTGTTTTGGTAATTCGACAACAATTTAAACATTTTATTCTATAACTATGTACTATGTATATACTTCGATAATTTCTATAAAACGGATTACACGGAATTTGCTTTTAGAATATTCGTTATGAAGGCGAGAGCGCGCAGGAGTGTGCCTGCGGCGATTATTGCTTTGCACGTCGGGTGAGACGCTGGGGTAATGTATCAAGCGCAGCCTACAGGATCCGTACTAACGATACGTGTATGTGCAGTTGTAGCTATGTACAAGCTTCTCTAATATTAACTATCACAATTACAATCATCGATAAATTCAAACCTGATGCGTGATGCGAAGTGGTACTGATGACAATTATGTGCAGCACTCGACGGTACATCGTGACAATATGAAAACTGGACAAAGTGCAATAGGATACGAAGATTATTTACGTTTTCGATATATCTCCACTCTGAATCTCCGATATGTAACTGAACCACAAAAAATATAAAACATTACATTACAATATAGTATTTTATTTTATATTGATTAGTAAATGTATGTGTACTCAACAAAAAAAAGTTTTTAGTTCGCCATGTTCCTTTCATCAAAATTCATAATTATTATAATTTTGTGCTAAGATCTGATAACATGTAAACAGATAAAAGATCAAACTTTACAAAACTATGGATTAAATAAATAAGACTTAAAGACTGTGCCCGCTACAACGTATGGTACATACCCTGACTAAGGTAGGACCGAATAGAAAGTACACATTTGATTTTCGACCTTAGTGTGAAAAGTTAAAAGTGCAAAATGCATAAGCTCGGTGTTCGTTGATGCACCGTTCTGGCAGAGTCAAAACGAACACCGCGCTTATATAATTTGAACGTTAACTCCTCTGTTTAGGGTTGAAAATCAAATATGTATTTATACGGTCCTAACACGGTCATGGTATGATACGGTGCAATGGGAAGAAAGCTTAAACCATTTAAATGATACAAAAAATAATGTGCATAGCAATTTAGTCTGACACCGTCTCACTGGAAAATAACAGTAAAAGCAAAGTTTCTGTGATATTATTATTATAACACACACCACAATATTGTCTCGTAAAAATATATCAATCAAGTATTTTCTTGAGCGCATCACGTTACATGAATAATTAGCTTTAAATTCATTATATTTGATATCGTTTTAAAATCTATATTTGTTTCCCTCGCTGGGTTAACCGCGTTAGATATATGCATCGTACAGGCCACATACACCAGCAAGCGACAACACAGGCACATTCGACTATACAAAATACTCTTAAACACAGTCATTACAATATATTTCTCATCGTACAAATTCGTATCTAAATAATGCTGTATACTCTGTAGTAAATGTTTAACTTTGCCGAATCACCAAAATCCTGAAACCAGACGAAGGCAAGAGAGCCTAGGGGCACTGTGCCTGCGGAAGGTTCCACACTAATATAACATAAATAAAATGACAGCAAACGATTCCTATTCGGGAGGCCACGACACGAATAAACACTGGAAATGCTAAAAGGCGATTAATACAACAAATTGACGCATCTTCAACATAACCGAACCGACCTTCAAAACTTACCAGCTTTATAGATTTAAAAATGCTAGACGAGATGATTCACGGAGGGTAATACTCTAATAGTTATGTCGTTAAGACGTTCGAATTCATGATAATGAGTTGTTTAGCGCCTTCAGCGAGTCCCGATGCGTTCAAGACATGCCTTCGTGTGGCTTCAATAGATGTACAACACGTGACGGTTAGTATGATCGACAATATTGCACAATAGACAGCAACGTTCCATGAGGGTTGGTTATATTCTGCAAACTGGTGATCTCCAGACTAACTAATTATAAAGGTATTGTACAACAATCCTTGCCGTTGTACAACATTGCTTACACACTTCAATTGTTGCCACATTATAGGCATATCGAAAACCATCGTTACAATAATATTTTGACAATACGCTAACAGGGATACTATGTGGCCAAATGCTTACTCACTCCACATGTTCTCTAGGAACGAGATGATACAAAATGTAAATGGTCTACGACGTAATTATACCAATATTTCATTATTTTATACCTCTATTTAACAATCAACCGGGCGGTCATCCTAGTCCCCTAGTGACATCGTGGCACGACCTTTAATTGGTTCGATCCACTACATGATAAAGCACAGTCAAAGAAGTCAAATATTGGTGTTCGCGGTTTATAAACGTGAAGATAAGGCTATTTTTTGCTTGTAGTCCGCGCGATAGTAACACTGCAATGGGACAACGTACCGTCAGCCACAAAAATATCATCAAAAATTACTTCTATCAAGAAAATTGATTAGATATTTTCGTCACCCGAATAATAATTTAAACATGAATATCACCAATTACACGCATTGATAGCAGTTCAAATTCATTGCGTACCAACACCATTATTCTAAAACGATTTAATAGTTTTATAGAGTATCTATACGGAAAGTTATTTTACGACTAATTCTTGGTAATACTCCAGGTACCATTTCGATTGCTATGCACTTGGCACCTACACTCGTAGGTTTTTCTGATACGTGTCTACCAATCGAAAGGAATCGTTCAACGTGGCTTGGTCGTAAGTAATCCACGAGTGGTATAGTAATATTGTTTGAAATACACTCGGAAACCATTCGAGTTTTGCGGAAATCATTTTGATAAACGTATTTGTTTCGATCACAACCTTATAGCAACGTAGCTGGTGATGCGAGTAAGTACGGTTACGTCTTTGACATGATAATAAAATGCAAAGTACATCAAAACGAATTTAGGCTCAACTGCACCTAAGTTTATCCATAACATTTAAAAAAAAACTGCTCTTATAAAATCGCTAGCAAATCAGTCTAAATAATTGCAGTAAAATCAAATATATTAAAGAACTGCATAAGACATTGCAGTGTTTAGCTCGGTTTACTTTACTATGTTGACTTTTGATGTTTTAGATTTTTTTTCAAAGATATCACTACCTAAAGTTGAAGGAAAACATAGTGAGAAAACCTGCACACTAATTGGCTAGTGTGTGAAATGCAGGAGACAATGGTAAACAACTCCATTAAAATTGCCAAGAAAGTCGTTGTGTGTGTTCATCTCATCATTTGATCACGATATAAGGTATACGACTAAAGAGACTTTTAAAAGTATGGTTAAAATTAGAGAGTGCAATCGATCGAAAATGCGTCATCCGTAAAACGCGAATAGCTTCGAAACGTTTACTTTAAAAAGGTAAAAGGTAAGTGTAATGCGTTGTCACTATCGCCGACGCGCGTGCGTGCAGTGTTCAGTTGTATATCTTGATGGCTTTTTCGAGGTAGTTGACGCGCGAGCGCTTGGGCGTCTTGTTGATGTGTTCCAGCCCCAGCCACGGCCGCCCGCCGGTCGCGTCTGGGAGGGACATATCTGTATTACATTTTAGCGAACATTCTTGTGGGAACGGACACGATGTAATCGACTGGGGTGAGGTGAGAAAGCGTTTTGTAAATAGCGTTGCGCTCTATAATAATATCAGGCAACTACGACTTCATACGAAAAATTTGCCCATATAATGAATACCTTAAAACTAACACTCATAAAATGAAATAAAATTTATTTTTATGCCACTCGATAGACTATAGATAGTTGAGGCAAAATCAATAGTATCGATAGGTATTGCAATAGTCAGAGCTGATACTATCGATAGTATCAATACTGATTTCAATATTGAGCTGCAATACTATCAATAGTATTTCTGTGGCGATAGTATTTGCCCTAATGGAGCTATCGATACTATCGACAGGCCTATCAATAATGTAAATGATTTTTGAGGTCAAATATAGATTGTAAAATTATTGATAGAGCAGCAACGCTATTTATTAATCACCGGTTTCAAGACCGAGGCCGTAATCGGTTGTCCGTCTCTCTCGCTCACGTGAGGACGCGGGCGAGAGTAGGTAGGGACAGCCAGACCGAATTACGATTAGTTTCTTTCAGAATATGGCCTCGGAATCACAAGGAAGATATAGTATTATATTTTTTTTATAAATAAGGAAATACTAACAGGTTTGAAAACCGGTCTGTGTAAAAGTGCTAAAATTTCTTGAAACTTATATCTTATTCAAGTAATTTTGTTGTCGTTACTATTATCATTTAATTATGCTTGATTTTGAAAGTCAACCGTTTCAATACAGCAATGGTAAGATCGAAAGTAAAAAAAATCATGCAATTTTATCTACCTCCAACCCGATTACATCGATCCAATTCCAGAGTATATTTTACTTCACAGTCATAATTTATGGTTTCATGAAAATCTAGAAAATATACACAAATAAATACTCACTTGCATTACTACTTGGCCTGAAGTCGAAAATGTTTATTGTCGCTCCTTCACTTATGTAATTAGGTCTGCCATTTGTCACTATAGCAAAATTGTACTGTAACAAAAAATATTCACCTTAAGTTTTGAATAGGATAAATTATTACATAATCAATAAAAAACTGCGTCCTCAATAGTTTTATATATATATATATATATATATATATATATATATATATATATAGGTAGGATTTGAACCTACGACCTTTGGCTAACCGGGCCAACGCTCTTACCAACTGAGGTACTGTGCAGTTCATCCAGCCGTGTGAAATTCTAGGTCTCTTTTGTCTTACGTCATTGTGTGACGGCAGCGACATCTACCCGAGCTGCATTGCAACAGCAAATATAAAAATCTATTCAATAGCAAAAGCTTAGTTGGCATGTACCAAGCCAACTAAAAATATTCGTTTAGTTGGCTTGGTCGGATAGTAAGCGGTGTGCAAAGGTTTAGGTCTAGAGACTGCGTCCGACTTGCGTGCGTATCACATCTGTATCGCTACCAAAGCGCGTCAACGACGCGCTTAAAAAACGTGGTGTGCGCACAAGCTTTTAATAGGCGTGAATGCGACAGACTTATAAGTTTTACCTTTTCCCACTCTTTGTCTGGTATGTCGAGCTTCTTCTGCAGGCGGTCCTTGACTGCCTGGAAGGGCTCGTTGTGCTTCACGCGCGCGTAGAACGGGATCCCGAACGTCGCGTACACCTGCTTGTGGAAGTGCGCGCACGGCACTAGCACTTCGTCATCCTGGAAATAACAAATAACAAAATGTTACCAATGTTGTGTGCCAACACTCTTAGCTTCGATAGCTCAGTTGGTAAGAGCTTTGGCCCGATTAGCCAAAGGTCGTAGGTTCAATTCCTACTCGTGTACTAATTTTCGGTTCCTTATTTAAACTTATATAAATAAAAAGAACAGTGTTAAAAATATTAAAAACTACACAAACAATTGCCCCTAGCGGGAGCGGTTTATTTTTGTTTAAAAGGTCTATGGCTGAGCTGTCTCCAGTGTCAGTCTGGCGTGCCATTGGACAAGAGTGGCATTATCTGCCACACCAAAATACTTTTTTTAAGTTTATCTGAAAAGTCTCTGGCTAAGCTATTTCTAGTGTCAGTCTGGCCGCTCTTTTTGGGACATTAATAATAGTACAAATACAGAAGAATCGCTCTGCAAAATCATCTTATTATTTAGCGACTCTTGCTGCGACACAATTAGTGCAAATCAGTTAAGCACTAACACGTTCAAACGTGTATTACCTGCAGCTGGACCTCGTCTTTGGGTATCTCTTCTATTCTGTACAGTCTGGGCGGCGTGATGGTCACCTGGTCCAGCGTCAGCTCGGGGTCGGGGCCCGGCAACACTTTGTGACACGACACCTCCACGATCCTTAACCTGGAAACAACGAATAAGGTTTTATTATTCAGCCTGCGCTACGTTACAATAATAACAAAGTAAGAAGCTGCTTTGTATTTGCCTTCTAGTATTTTCAATTTTACGTAAAGAATTAAGCGCAGAACACGCAAAGGGGTTAATGGCGGGAAATAGTTTATAGCATCTCAAACATTACAGAAATTTACGCCCCCGGAACCGCCTTATTGGGTTCTGCGCTTCGATTAGAATATTTTGTCACAAGACACGTATACCACCTACTCTCCGAATAATAATCTAAGGGTGTTAATAATTTTATGACACCTTTAACTTGTAGAAGAAACTTAAACACAAGGTCGGCTAACCGCCATGAACATTTTTTTATTATGATTTGAAATATATGTACCTCCGTGAACCGTCAGGAGACATTTCAACTACTTTAGCTGCCTCTTCTAAAATATCTGCCACTTTTCCGCCTTTGTTTGGATATAAAATTAATTCTTTATCTTCTTTGTAGTTTGGACCTACCTGAAATTACGAAAACCATCGGATTAACGTACATATGGTACAACTTTGTCGTTAAAAGACATCACAATACTTGTAAAAAAGCTGTATTCAGCAATAAGGTTTGTTTACACTAAGTATGACTTATGCTCGTCATGCCATAGTGTAAATAATCCTTAAAATAAAACCGCACCGCAATAACCAAAAAAAAATTACCCATAAACATTTGAATTGCTTCTTGTTATCCAATTCATTAACTTTAATTGATAATATCTGGTAGAACAACTTCTTAGGGCACTTTGGTTTACAGTACACTAACAAATCCTTAAGTATTCCGTCGTATGAGTATCTCAGAGCCAATCCCGGGGTATCCTTGTAACTACAACAATAAAAAGTAGAAATTAATATTCTAAGCCATCGATAACAAATCAAATACGACTTTTTAGAAAGGTAGTCTTTCTCATCATCATATTATAAGAGCAGATGCGACAAGTTTTATGTAACCAGCGTTTAAGCAGCATCGGAATAGTAATCGAATTGTTTATAAAATAAAGCGACAGCCTCTATAGTGCGACAAGTTAGTGCGCGACCCTCCTTGCACCCAGCAAGACGTGTTTGGGGCGAGAAAGCGCAAGTCACCCGTGATTGTCCACAGAAACTGTGATATAGGAAATGCCGGTCCCGCAACATCACCTGTCTCCGCTGACATCTAACATATCTTGTCCCCGCACCTCTGGCGAGTGCAGGGAGGTCGCGCACGAATTTGTTGAATTATAGTGGTTAGCACGCTGGATTCTCTCCAAAAGGGGACGAATCCCGGGTCAGGCCGAAATTTGTTTCTGTTTTGAAATAAATCAGAAGGAGTTCTTATTCAGGAAGTCATCAAAATTTTCGGTCATGTTTTAAGTAGCCATTATACTTATGGAAGTGTAAAATAACTTAAAGAGACAGAGTTTACCTAAGTACGAAAACAAAATCTAACCAAATTCTTATAAACGTATTGGTAGAGTTATTATATTAGGGTAAAAACTTACTTTTGACACTTGAAGAACTGAATTAGATAAGGGTCGACATTTAGGTGCTGCCCCACCGCCCGCGCCATCTGATCGTACCTCATCTGCATGGACAACTCCATCGTAAACCTGGATCAAAATACAAATATTGTTACCACGAACATAAACAGCGTTGGTGCTCCATTCCTTCTCTATTCTAGACTTATGAGTACATATCTTACTGTCCAATATAACTGAAACAGACTATTCGGTTTAAACCCTAATATCCGCACAATTTTAAAACTATAAAATTTTTATTCGAACGCGACCTTGACTTTTGTTGTTGTTGAAAGAAAAACGATCTCTATACAGTTTTTGCAGGGACTTTATGTATACACATAATTGATTAAAGTATCATAAATGTTGCCAAAAGACGCTCTTGAAATTGTATCGCGGCTGTCAGTTTCATGCAATATCTATAGGTTTAGTTGATCTAAGCGTGTCATGTACAACTAGAAATGAAGCAGAGGCCTTACTAGTCTACTACTCCAGATGCCGATGTCCTTGTTTTCGACTGCAGCCGTCCTTGTCACTCATGACAGCTCCAGCATGATGGCTAGAATCGAAAATACGGACATCGTATCCGTAGTAACGCCTCTGATTATCATCATCATCCTAGCGTTATCCAGGTTGTGCTCTCGCTTGCGAGGGCCCAAGGTCCGCTTTAGACCATGATTTAGGATATGACAGATCAGATAATTACAGTAGAGCGACTGCCATCTGACCTCCGTGACCCAGTTAACAGGGGAACCTGATCAGTTTAGGTCATGGCTACACATTCAGTCGCCTGAATGTGCAGGTTTCCTCACGATGTTTTCCCCTAACCGTATGAGAATCGGTTATTGAGACAACTAATGTACAGTCGACCAAATTGAATCATGACCCACCTTATGGTCATTTTTCTACTGTCATTCTATACAAGTAGGTTGAAATTAGCTTGAACATAATTTCCTAGAAACGAACTGTTATCATTTTATTAGACACTGACAGTTACTGACAAGGCTATGATCGCTATCTGTACGAATAAGTTTGTATGAAAATCGGCGAGAACTTCATTTCATGTGGGTAAGGGTTGCAATGCAACACACAGGTAGGTAGGTAGATATTCGGGATTCGGCACAGCCGGGCGCCAAGTCTGTATTGGGAACCAGTTTCTTCATAAAAGTTCCACTGGAACTTGTGTTAGCCATGATGAAATAAAACAGTATACTTAGTTGAAGAATATAATATTTATTTTAGGTATATATTTAACAAGTGGCATTAAATTGGTAAAGTGAAAAGTGACCCGATTAGACGACTACAAATGTCACTTACCCAATCCAAACCCCACAAATTTTCTATTGGATTAAGATCTGGAGACCTAGACGGCCATGGTATACAAGTGAATTCATCTTCATGCTGGGTAAACCAATTCGAGACAATTCTGGCAGTATGCACTGGACAGTTATCATGAACAAAGGAGAATACTGGCACTTCTTCACGCAAGTAAACTGTTCGCAAAGTCGGTAACATTGATTCTTCCAATAAATTGACATAGTTTATAGTGTTCTGATGAGGAGAAATTTGAACAATTTCTCCGACACTTCCGGCGTCCATCCAGGCACACATGTTAGCTGAAATTCAGCCGGATAATTGGTTGGGCACAACGTGATCCTCTGTGTATCGCGTGTTATCGTAACGCCACGAAGTTAAGCGACCATGTTAAGAAGAGCGAAATGATTTCTCGTCTGTAAAGATGTCATTCGTAATAGTGTTGCATTTCCGCTCTCGTTGGTTCGTGATTCAACGAACGCCATGATTATGTCGTCGTTTGTCTTCGAGGGTACCCTCTTTAGCATGCCGTCTGATCCAGGTTCTGACTGTGTTCTGACTTATTCTTAGCTCTTTGTTCTGCCGAATTGGCCATTATACGGTTTGTTTGTAGATATTGACTTAGATTTTTATAAAATTTCAGACTTACTAGATATGCTTGACATCTGACACACGACGTTTTTTATTTTTAAAATTATAATACATTTTTCTTCGTAGTGAAAAGAGTTTGGATTATGGACTTATTTTAAATTCATATTAAGACTGGTTTATCTAAAACATGTCTAGTGCAGTGATAATAAAGGTTAAACTTGCATAGATCTCTAACCCGTAATGACGCATTTAAAACGTACTATGTGCAACATGCATGACAGCGAAGAAAACCTTACTACATTAATGAATACAAAGGAATAATCGGCAAAGTGGGTCATGATTCAATTTTGTCGACTGTACATAACTCAGAAAAAATCATTGGTACATGGCGGCACGTGGATCGAACCGGTACTTCCCGCATGAGAGGCAACACGCTAGCTACTGCGCCACTGACGCTAGTAACGCCTCTGATTACAAGGTACTACCAAGGAAAATATTTCTCACCCGGGATCGTTAGGCAGCGTCTTGTCCACAAACTGGACCTCGACCTTGTAGAATATGTACTTGAAGTAGTCCTGGCAGGTGGGCAGCTCGAGTTCCTCGTGGCGGTGGTCGGCGCGTTCGAACACAATGATGTCGCCGTCCATCAGCTCGTCCAATACCTGGCCGCGTGCACACGACTCAATCCAAGGGGACGCTGGTGCGTTTGCCCCGATGTTGGACGTACGACAGTCGCGTAGTGTGTTTGGTGCCGTATAAATGCTTCGTACTACATTAATATACTAATGATACCTTAGAATGAAATGTGAAGTATAATAGGGTACATGCCACCATCAGATGTTAACGTACTTTTTAAGGACCATCGAAACGCTTTTTTGTGCGTGACGTCACGCTTTTCTGTGCTCAACAACACTTACTTTTTAACGATTTTAGCGTTATTAAAAATTCAATATTACAGATAATTGAGAATGATCAATGAACCTATATGTGAATTTTGTTTTTACTTAAAAACAATCGAATTATTAGTGGCATCATCCTTATTACAATCGAGCTTCACATACTGGCAAGTTCGTTTAATTATTAAGGACTAGCGCGCACGGGTTTCTGTTATGTACGAGGGGCGTTCAATGTATTCTCGGTATCGGGGTAATTTGCTAATAACGTGGGTAATCTAATTATCTTATTTGTTAATGACACTATCTGAGCGTATAAATAAAAAAAATCATTTAATTACGATCATTACTTTTCTATTTATTGTCAGTGAAAGACGACCAGAATGTCTGACGTCACAATGATAAAGAAAATCGAGCATCGCGCTGTTATAAAATTCCTCACTAAGCAGGGAAAAAGCCAAAAAATCATTCACGAAGAGATGGTCGCTGTTTACCAAGACTCTGCCCCGTCGTTATCAACCGTTCAAAAGTGGTCAAGTGAATTCAAAAGAGGCAGAGAAAGCATTGAAGACGACCCTCGCTCGGGCGGGCCCGTGAGCGTCACCACTGAAGAAATGTGAAAAAAGTGGAAAAACTTGTACTTGAAGATGCTAGAATAAAAATCAAGATGTTAGCAGAGATAACAAACCTATCCGTGGGTACCATACATGCTATCCTGCATGACCATCTTAACCTCTCAAAGGTCAGTGCAAGATGGGTGCCGCGAATGCTGACCGCACCTCAGAAACAAGTTCGTGTCGAGTGCTGCAAGGAATTTTTAGAGCTCTGTGGAGAAGATTCAACGAGTATTTTCGACCGACTTGTTACTGGAGATGAGACGTGGGTTCATCACTATGACCCTGAGAGTAAACAGGAGTCCATGCAGTGGGTAAAAAAGGGTGCAGAGCCCCCAAAGAAGTTTAAAGTCACCCCATCCGCCGGAAAAATAATGGCTACGGTTTTTTGGGATTCCAAAGGTATTTTATTGATAGAATACACTAAAAAGGGTGTAAGCATCACAGCAGCATCATACGCAATCACACTGCGTAATTTAAAAGGAGCAATCAAAGAAAAAAGGCGAGGAAAACTCACAGCGGGGGTGTTGTTGCTTCACGACAACGCGCCGGTTCACACTGCCCGCGTGGCGAAGGCTGCTGCGCGAGACTGCGGCTTCGAAGAAATTAATCATCCTCCGTACAGTCCAGACTTGGCCCCCAGTGATTATCACCTATTCCCAAATTTGAAAAAAGACCTTCGTGGAAAGCGATTTTCCGACGATGAGGAACTGAAGACAGCAATTAATGCCCATTTTGAGGAGAAGTCAGAAGAATATTTTTTAGAAGGTTTAGAGAAACTTATTTATCGTTCTAATAAGTGTATTGAGGTTCTAGGGGATTACATTGAAAAATAGGTATTTTTCCAAATTTTCTGAGTTTTCTTTCGTGCCCATACCGAGAATACATTGAACGCCCCCTCGTAACATTGGTGTTTTTGTCAAGTGTTGGTATCATTTTAAATTTTATAAGGACATTATTATCAATATCGTCTTCACGAATGTTTACGTTTTGTGATAGCATTGTTCGTGCGCCAAAGTCGATAATCGGAATGCAAATAACAATTTTGACACCTGTGCGCGAACTGCTTTATAGTGATGTGGTAACAAGAACGAGTAATAAGAAGCTACTCGATATTGTTGTACGTCACTAGTTAGACGATTGACTGTTTGATAACAGGCGACACTCTGATTCCCGGTTTTTTAGGTCATTTGACGGCGGTTCTTTTATTTGATGCTATATCGAATTATGATCGATTTCACCAACCAGCACCTAATTAGGTATTTCTTACTTCAGTAGACTCCTAATAGATGAACCTTATATTTGGAGAATAAGAGAACGCTTTTATCAAACTAGTCTCCTGTCAAAGAAAATATTGTTACACACACTACGACACTGTCGAACGGGGCAAACGCATCGTCATTGTAAACATAAAAAAACATGATGACACGGTATAAGCGCTTCAAACTATTAGTGGAGAAAACAGTTAACAAAATTATAAAAAGTCTTGTAACACCAATTACCCATTAAACAACTTGGCAAATTAATTTAAAATGATTCTTTATCATGATGGCACATACATAAAACTAGTAAATTATAAAATAAAACGGTACTTATATGCCAAATAAAAGCATGACATCCAAAGCGTGTGTGATATACAATGATTTATGAATATCAGTCAACACAAGTGTACAACATATATTTATTTATGCCAAGCAGAAAATATTTTTATGCCAAGCAGAAAAAAAAATTACCAACATTTAAGTAATACACGAAATATATACCATACCTTTAACGGGTAAACTTTCATGGGCTTGTCTAAAAGTTAGTTATTATCCACATAAACATACTATAACTAAATGTACACAGTACTCCAGTTATGGAAATTTACTACTTTAATATCTTTCTAATTACTTATATATCTGAGAGTATTCTATTCAGTATCTATATAAAAAGATTATTATTTACAAATTGCAAAAACTGCATACTTTTTAATTTTCAAATTCTCAATTTGTAAGTTAATTACGCTGCTTACAACTAATGAATGGTCTGATAACAAAAAACTGATAAATAATACCTTTTCGAGTGGATCGTTGTAGTTGTTGATCTTCTCCACGAAGTCTGGTTTGATCTCTTCGTAGAGTACTAGAGGTGTATCAGGCGGGAACCCTGTTCGAGAAAAATAACATTAAAAAACTACCAGAGTTAATAGAGGAGCTTCAAAAAAGAAGTTTAGATTTTTCCTAAGCATAATGAATTGTGTTCCAAAACCAGAATCTATTCAGCTTTCACACTCTTATTAACTGTTTCCCCTCAACACTCGAACAATATTTAACAAAAATTTAATTTGTATACATATTTATATCACCGGGAGAGCAGAGTGGGCCTAGAACTTTTATTACTTCCCACCGGAGGGATCGCGGGCATTGAGGTTAATGGGATTATTCACGACTCACTATTAATAATTAGACAAAATTACTTCCCTATGTGATGAACCTTTTTTTCTAAAACAGACTCTCTCCATCATCGATAGAGGAACTTTCAAGATTCCTACTTGCGATTATTTGGTTCAACTATTCAACTAAAGCTAGTATTCAACTTAATTTTGACACAAAAAGATGGTGTGACAATTTAGGCAGCTTCACGAGGTATTTGGTAGTTGCTGAAGATGGAGAGGGACCACTGGAAGAGTTAGTTTAAGACCTTTGCTCAATTTTTGGATGATAATAGTAAAATATATATAGGGTTATATTTTAGCTTGTGACGATATAACAGAGCCTCTTACGTCGGAGAAATAAGACCTAAATATTATTTTACAAAAAAGGGGCACTTTATTTATTTTTATTTTTCCTAACAAAAAAAAATTATATTTTTAAGATCATCCTGTTTAGACTTAAAAACTAAGTTTTTGCCGCTGCCTTTTTTATTTCTATTTACTCGTACACAGAACTTGGGTACCAAACGTAAGCAAGAGAGTAATCACAACACTTTTTACTTAGAAATCATAATGTTTTTTGACGTTTTTCTCGTAACCTAGCATATAAAAATAAATGTTTTTTTTTACAAACATTATTTACTAATGTTGTTACATTTGCCCTCTAAGTTTCATCCGTTACTAAAATGTAACCTTATATATTGTACAACATATATAACATACATTGCTCCGATCCCTAAGTAAGTAGCTAAAACACTTGTAATTTGTGGGCTGTTGGTGAAACGGTGGTACAACAACACCCGACCGGGGATCGAACCCGGGACCTCAGAGATGGCGACAATTTGAAAACCGGTGTCTGAGCCACTCGGCCACAGAGATCGTCGAACAAAAACTTACCTGCTCGTTTATTTAGTATCGGTATGAGATCGGCGGGCTTGCTCGCTATCGGCAGGTAATGATGCCCGCAGTAGTGTATGCGCTTCTGCTTGGGGTCGTAGTACTTGAAGAATAGTACTACGTCGTTCTCCTTATCGAAGTTGGGCAAAGCGCTCAGTCCCGAATCGGGGGGCAACATCTCGAGGAATATGTTCCAAGGGTTCATGTTCTCTGATACATCTGCGACCGTCTTGTGTTGGTCGTTTAGGATGTCTAGGCAGGTCGGTCTGCACGTCTGCGAAGAGGTGTTTTGGTTTTTAAATATAGCGAAGAAGTCTAATATTCGTGTAAAGCATTTCCAGTTTGATAAAATCTAAGGGGAAAGTTACGCCGTTAGTCTTGCGTCTGATCGTTCTTTCATGTTGGATTGCCGTCTCACTAATTATGGAGATTGGAGAGTGTACCTACTATAGCCAAAAGTGCACCTGTGTATTGCGCACACAATCGTGCATTTTAATATGTCCTGCGTACTTGGTTGATTTCTGTTACGATTAGCCGCCGTAGCCGAAAATCGGTAGGACAATGTTATTGTTATGATAAAATTGATAAATATTGCACATTCGACCCCATGTACACATAATTGTAAAGATCTGCATAACATATTTAACCACGGTACCACCAACAATAAAAAATTGTGATATTATATTTTATAGGATTGATCAACTGACACGAATGTCCACAAATTATTATATAGATAGCAAGATATCAAAACAAAAAACAAATTAAAGAAAAGCGGCTTTATTATAGCCGTTACGTTTTTTGAAAAGTAGGGCTTGCTTTAGTCATTAAAACGAAGCTTAACAACTTTTCAGGTAAACTTTTGAATCTTCTAAAAGGCATGCGGATACCTGGCACCTAGCCTGACTAAACAATCTATGGCATTATTTCCTTCTAAATTAAAATACTACAGCTTTTACCATTACATACCTGATTAGAGCGCGCACTAAAAGGCCAGGGACGCAGCTGCTTCAGCGGATATCTGAAGTTCTCCGCCAGCATCTCCATAAGTTCCGCCACTGTTGCTTGCTTGCGGACCCTGAACACCCTGTAGTGGGCTCTTTCAGGGTCATACAAGTCGTTTCCTTGATGGCCATCAAACGCCTCTTCTAATACTACGTTCACATTCATGTAAAGATGAGCTTCATTGCGCTCTTTGCGTCGGATCTGTGGAAAACAAATGACATAATACAGCATAAAAGAGACAAAAACATTTAATAATTTTGTCATTGCTATAACTAATTTAAAATGTTTGGCTACACTATGTCATGTCCATGCAAATTAGACGTCTCATATATAAACAACTGTCGACCATCTTGGTGTAGTGGTTCGCGCCACGGACTTCTAAACCAGGCGGTTGCGGGTTCGAATCCCGCAAGAGGCAAATGTTTGTGTGATGAGCACGAGCATTTGTACCTAAGTCATGGATGTTTATAAAAGTATTTAAGTATGTCTACCTATCCGTTATCCTAGTCACCATAGCACAAGCTCACGCTTAGTATGAGGCTAGGTAATTGGTGTGTTTGTTGGAACAATTTATTTTATTTATTTACAAGTGTTAAAGCAGTGGCAAATTCATTATTAGTAAGAGGGTTAATATGTGAAAAAAAATTGAATACATACAGTCTCAATTCGCTTCTCTTCGGCTAATCTCTCACTGAGTTCTGTGGGTATGTCTGCTTGAGTAACCTCTTGTAATACCGTCTTCAACTGTGAATCTCTGAAATAAATACACATTTCGGTAATTAAGAACAAAACGGTTCCTTTCAGCACGGAAAGCGTGTTGTGGAAGCAGTGGAAACAATCCGATCCGACTAAAAGTTACTGGGTCACCTTTTTGATGTATTAATATAAGCGAAGCGTTTGGTCGCAAATATCGCCTACATAGAAAACGCTTGCCTAAGAAATGCTCCTTCACTCGAGATTTGAAGACTTAGATATAGTAACAGCGTCAGGTTTTTAACCCCTTGAGGATCATGATATCTAATAGCATAACAATAGATTATGTATTGTGTCTGGAAACTTGATCTCTGAATGGTTAACACAGAAATAGCTAGATTTTTATATCCTTTTACCTAAATCAATGTTTTAAGAATCCTGAGCACGTTTTCGTAAAAGCTTAATGAACCAATGCTGAAACATTTTGTCTCAGTATTGAAATCGATATATATTTATTTGCCATAATATGAAAATTGTCTTTTTTACCACCTCTAGTATTTAAGCTAATGTATACTAACAATTAGCCCGCAGTCGACGCAATAAATTATTACGTTACTAAAAGTAAAAATCATACCGCCCACAGAAAATAAATATAAAAACATAGTTACCTAATATAAACCAACATGTAAGCGTTGGTACAGTGGCGCACGGTGAGCGCCATGTCCTCGTCGTGGCCGCCGTAGTTGTACTCGATGGCCTCTTGCTTCGTGCAGCGGGAAACAACGTCGTCGTCGAACTTGCACCACTGGGAAACATTATGTTTACCTACTAAAGTCTGTATTTCTTTGCTTCTAATATTGTAAACTATCTAGACATTTATTTTAACGAAATTATTCATTTAAAAATAACAATACTGAGGTAGCAAGATTTTTCTTAACGATCATGAATACGGTAAGTTGTCTATGGGATAAAGGGCATTCCCGTGAAGTGGTAAATGTCGGTCTGCCTGCTCTCAATGGTTGGAACTATAAGATATAGCGTTTAGCGCGAAGAGGCTTTATCGTTGCGAAAAAAAACGATCACCAAAATTGACAGTCCAAACGTGAAACGAGTTGGTCAATTTGTAGCCTTGTTAAGAACAGCTTTTGAGTAGTTATTACTATGGCACTAAACCACGGCGAGGGTTTATTTATTTGATATTAAAGTTCAAAAATTAAAAGTTTCAAACTACAATACCAAGTAAAGGAACCTTCGTCTTGCTCAAATGCTCAAATAGCTGTTCTTACCCTTGTTGGCTGCATCATAATTTTTACCAGTTCTCAATTGGCGTTGACAATCCGACGAAACAAGAATTCGACAAAAGAGGAATCCGACGAATCAGGAACAAATCTTAAAAACAATGTAAACAGCTATTCACTAGCCACCGGTGGGCGGTGGTCGGTGGTCCACTAGCGCAGAGCCAGATGTTTTCATAGCACAGCAATACCCAACTAATATGGCTTGCCGATGTAACTGCGCAGAAGTCGAATTTTAAAGCGCGGGAAATACTGTTGGCGAATCAGCACGCTCGCGCGTCTTTTTCCTGGTCATTAGCTGCCGTCATGCTAGCGCTCGCGAGTGAGATGGATCTAATACCTGCAGTGTACTATAGACCTTAAAGTAATACAATCTAAAGATTATTGTAAATTTAGCTTTTTCGTTAATCTTCGGAGCCCTACTTTCTTTTCTGCGTGAACGAAGATTAACAACGAGGCTTATTAAGTGGGTACTGTACCTTCCCGTCTCCCTTGGGGTTAATGAACACCACGTAGTGCCCACCGTGGTTGTCGCCCGAGTGCACCAGCACCGCGTGCAGCGTGTAGTCGGCCGGCGTCTCCGGCTTCTCCTGCAGGTACGCGTCCAGGTTGATGTGCTCGTAGAACTCGAACCTGGGGACGAGACGAGTTAAGGGTTGTCTTAGTGTAAATACTATCGACAGACAGCAATACTGTCAATAGTATCGAAGTTTAATATCGAGTGCACTATCCATAGTAACAATACTATTGCTGCTTACTATTTCAATAACAATAAGATCGACAGGAAACTATCAATATGACAATAATCCAAGCAAATACTGACTGTTTGAGAGTTTAGGCAGTGGATTACACGTGGAGGGCGACAATGATAGGAAAATCAGTCAGGTCTGAGCACTTATAGCTAGGTAATTGCCGCATCAGCTTTCAGGGTTCAGGTATCACTTCACAGGACACAATCACTCGTAATGTCTGTAAGGAGCTTCAAAGGATACACACGCGGCGAAAGCACTCTGGTCAGTCTAGTACATGTGTCATAGGGAACGTCTCGATGTCGACTCGATCTGCGGGGTTCTCACGGTACGTTTTAAACAAATAAAAATAAGGCAGGTATGCGTGTGAGTGTGCGCGGCGTAGTATCAATAGGGTACACAAACAAATCAAAATATTGTAGTAAACACTGACGATAGTATCGGTACTATCGACAGTGATTTCAATATATCGATACTATCAATAGTATTGCTATTTAAGTGACAATGGACTCGATTACAATGTGTCCTGTTTCCAAAATTAAATTTAGGTTCAATATCTCTCTTTCTCTGCTTAACAAACGAAAAGAGCGACTAAAAACGTTAAATTAAGTAATTCAATTTCTTACAAGTTTGTGCGTGTTTTCGTCTAACTTTACTCATCATCGAAATACATCGCTACTAAATTGCCCATGGATTCTCTAATTTCCTTATGAACAGACAGCTGTCCAGTCAAACGTTTCTAAATATTATAATCAGCCTTTTTTTCGTTTGTTTGCCAGAGAAAGAGAGAGACTGAACTTAAATTTAATCTTAAACAGAGCACATTGGAAATTAGCCCAATATTTACCCTAATGGATCTATAGATATGATAGATTTTCGAGAGCTATCCGCGTCGTACTATAGTCCAACACGTTTTCATATACGACACGTATCTCCTGTGTCTGTGTTCAAAGAGAAGAAAAACAAACTATCTCTACTCTGGCGCTGAGAAGAACCGAGGGGACTACTAAAGCTGGGATCAGTCAGAGTTGCTGCTCACCTGTCGTTGAACTTGACGGAGCTGTCCGTGTTGGAGTCGGGACTTCTTAAGCAGGATTCAACCAGAGGTCTACTATAATCCCCAGTGTCTCACCTGTCGTTGAACTTGACGGAGCTGTCCGTGATGGGGTCGTACTGGAAGCGCATAAGATGCAGATGCAGCACGGGCGGGAACGACGCGAAGATGACGCCCTTCTCCGCCTCCTGCAGTCCGTGCTCGCCCGCGTCGTACTTGTTCTCGCCGTCCAGCGTCTCCGTGCTGATGTAGTCTTTGAACGACTCGTCAACTGGAACGAGGGAATATTTTGAGATGCTAAATACGGATGATGGATGATGACACTATAGTCCGTGCCATTTAAACTTGCACAAAAGGTCATTGACACCCCTATACCACTGCACGTCGATACGGGATCGCGGCGAACCAAAATACAAGGCGTAGTGATAGAAGTCTATGTAAACAAACGTTTATTGGTACGAGACGACCTTGACCCGAAAAATTTACATGTATTACAAACATTTGGCTACTGCGTTACAAAACAAGCAATATGCTGAGGGACAGCCGACATTTTATGTAACTGGACATGAATAATTAAATAAAAATAGTTGCATCATTCATTATTAATAACAAAAAATGTATTTTTCTATATCTGGCGTTAATATCGCGGGAGCAGTTGGTAGGTAATATTCAAAAATTCAATTTTTTAGCAGATATCTTTAACCGATTGAGCTGAAATTTTGCATACACGTTTAGTTTGGATGACAATGCATGGTAAGATGTGTGACATCATTCTTAATTCAACATGGCGGAGCATCCAAGATGGCGGGCTCGTTATTTTCAATGCATTTCTACAATATGGGTATGAATATGAAATGAAAGGGCTTGCTAAGAGTAACTTAAAAAATTAAGTGACGTTACTATAAAACAATATAGTCGACTTCTAAATGTACTCCTACAATATTGGTATCAAATGAAAGGGCTTGCTAAGAGTTACTCGATAAATAAGGTGACGTAATTCCAAATCCAATATGGTGGACTTCTAAAGATGGCGAACAAAGTTTTTTTTTGCTTTTGTACAATGTAGGTATCAATTGAAAAGGCTTGCTGAGAATAACTTAATAAATAGGGTGACGTCATTCACAATCCAATATGGCGGACTCCTAAAGATGGCGGACTAAGTTTTTTTATCTTTCCTGCAATATGGGAAGCAAACGAAAGGACTTGCAGAAAACAAACATGCGAGTTTAACTCCGTTGCTCCGATCCGTTTAGAAATTTGGTGTATTGGGTTTTCTTTGCGTGTAAAAAAGGCGTGTTTAAACCCATGCGGTGAAAACGGTGAAGGAAAACACCGTGAGGAAAAACCTGCACACTAGTGGCTAGTGTGTGAGATGGAGAAGGCGTGTGTGTTTCATTCCACATAATGATTACGACCCTCAGTCATGAGGTATACGACTGTGAAGAAAATGGGTTTTCTTGGAGTCTTCGATTATAATTATTGAGGTTGAATGTTTTGAGTCTGAAGCATCAATAGGTAAACTTTGACGAGTTACATTTTGGTGAGATATGCGTCAACAGCATTGGTTTGCCTGTCTAGGAGAAGGATAACTTCAAATCAAACTGGAATTGTGTTTACGCTGCGTAAGGCTTAGCTTGAAGTTACAGTAATTAGCTTGAAGCTAACTTATGCCTTACGCGGCGCATTCCTCCTATTCTTCAACACCCAAGACAAGGTGTTGTACCCAGTCGGGTTATAATTTTAAAGCAAATATCTTAAACCGATGAGCTGAAATTTTGTATACAGGTTTAGCTTGGATGACAATGCATAGTTAGCTGTGTAAGTCGTCTAGACGTCTTTGATGAGCTGACGACCATTTTAAAAAAAGTCACTATCTCGCTGAGATACTTACCATCATGCGAAAAAGTATTTCAGCGAAGCAACGACTCGCTTTTCGCAATTTCTTCTATTAGGCTCATTTTGTGCACGTCCTAGCTCCTGGACTAACTGCATTCGTGGGTCAAATGACAGACGCGGCTAGCTGTCAACATCAGCCGGCGACAGCCGCCAATGCGTCGACAGCACGTCGACGGCATGTCGACAACTAGCCGCCGACTTCTAACGTCGGCTGCAGTTACATACGTCGACAGCAAACTGCTGTTTGTGTAAAAGCTCATTTTATATTTAAAAACATCGTTCAAACTTGTGTTCAAATGGAATAGCAAAACATATTGTAAAGGTAAATTATACAAACTAACCTGCTTGCTGTTCGAGGATTCTTTTACGCCTCTTTTTATTCTTCTCAGGTTTCATCTTCACTTATAATAAGTAAATAATGGAGAAAACAGCAACAAAATAAAACAAACACAAACGTAACAAAGAACAATAACAGAAACTTATAAAAAAATAACGACTTATAATAACACGTGAACACCGAAATTCGTAAATTAGAAAAATCGAATTATGCCGCACCGGGTGAGCCATTACAAAATAGCGTACAGGTATAGCACCCCTGACCTTTCAAACCACTAACGGTTAAGTGCAATAAATCATAATTTATCATTTTCGGAGTTGTGTGAGAGTTTAGGCAGTGGATTACACGTGGAGGGCGACAATGATAGGTGGAAAATCAGTCAGGTCTGAGCACTTATAGCTAAGTACTTGCCACATCAGCTTTCAGGGTTCAGGTATCACTTCACAGGCCACAATCACTCGAAATGTCTGTAAGGAGCTTCACAGGATACACACGCGTCGAAAGCACTCTGGTCAGTTTAGTACATGTGTCATAGGGAACGTCTCGATGTCGACTCGATCTTCGGGGTTCTCACGGTACGTTTTAAACAAATAAAAATAAGGTAGGTATGCATGTGAGTGTGCGCGGCGTAGTAGCAATATAGGGTACACAATCAAATCAAAATATTGTAGTAAACAGGAGTCAAAATTATATAATGATAAATATCTATGAATGGTCAACTACTGTTAATTCTTTATGGAAAAAAGGTAATTTCTAATTATTGTGTTTATATTTGTGGTAAAAGTAATGTCAATTAACCGAGTTTTTAAATTAAAACCAAGTAACTGCTTAAAGACTTTCAATACGTAAATTAAAAGAAAATTTATTTTAATAACTAAATCTGTGTTTTATTTACAAAATTGCGAAACTATTACTTAAGTTTTGATGTTTTAGAGTTGTCTCGTTCTCGGACGGGCCGTGGTATTATGAAATCAGTGATAGGTCGGGATTATCGCTATTTTATACGATGAGCAACACGTGTCATAAAGTTTGGGCATTTTTTGGTACAGGTGGGGTCAATAACCTTTTGTGCAAGTTTAAATGGCACGGACTATAATCCATACTAATATAATAAATGCGAAAGTGTGTCTGTCTGTCTGTTACTTCTTGACGCTTAAACCACTGAACCGATTGTAATTAAATTTGGTATGGAGACAGTACGAGATCCTGGAAAGGACATAGGCTACATTTTGTCGCGATATAAAAACATTAAGGGGGGGAAATGGGGGATGAAAGTTTATATGGAAAATCAACTCTTGCGGGCGAAGTCGCGGGGAACCTCTAGTAAATAAATAAAGCTTTTATTCCCGCAATGATACGTATTTATACTCAATTCTTCTTTATAGCAAGAATCCCATATTTGGTTGCCTTGTGCTATTTGGCTCCAGTTTTGACACTAGACTATTGACACTATCTACAAATAATGCCAATAAACTTTAGAAATGAACACAATATTTCAGATATACATTCATTGAATCTTTTCCATAATTTGTTACATTTTTAATTACGCTAATTGTAGTTAATTGAGCACAGCAATGCGTGATGTGTTAGTCAGTTGTATATTTCCATAAAAATTTCGTTATAAATCATTTCATTTCCATAGCCCTGAAAAAGAACGTCAAGTGTCGTGTACCACATTGTAATAAAAACTATGGTTGATTTGCAGATTGACTGATCGGCTGTAACACGCCAGCCGGATCGCACGTGAGATCGACGATGACCCTCGATCGGGTAAGATTATCAAATTTGCCATGTCACTATCGTAACGTCTCACATCATTGCTTCTAATAAAAAAATATACACCGTAACAGCCCTTTCACACGGCATTCCAGTTTTCAAGAACGGCTTTTTATTGGATCCTGCAAAAACGGACGCTGTGTTCACACGGTAGTTCAGTTTTGCAGGATCCAGTAAAAAGTCAGTCCCGCAAAACTGGACTGCCGTGTGAATACGGTTGCATCCTGTTTTTTGACCATTCCTACGCTAGTGATCAGGCGAATTGGACGTTAATACCACCCGCCACCACTCCACTATCCCCAAAAAACAGTGTCCAGCAAAAACCGCACGCAGGAAGCCGTGTGAAAACTGCTGAAGAAATATATGTGTCATTAAACGGGATCCCGCTTTTTACTGGACGACGGATCCAGTTTTCGGTGACAAAACCGAACTGCATATATCGACGGGATCAGCATTTTGCAGGATCCTCCATGCGGTTTGCTCGTGTGAACACTAGCTTATAATATCTTTTGCGATCAAACGGGATCCTGCAGAAAACGGGATCCTGCAAAAAACGGGATCCTCCAAAAAACTTGACTGCCGTGTGAAAGGGCTGTAAGTTTATTAGCCCCGCTAATTCATCATAGTGAACTTCACTTGAAGAACTTTAACTTTGAGAGCAAAATGCTCTATGCAAATAGCCCTATTCATTAGTTGTATTTTAAATTTTACTAATACATAATAACAATAAATATTGGACAACATAACATACATAGCTCCGATTCTAAGTTAAGTGTCTGGCACTTGTGTAATGAAAATCTGAATTGTCCCTAAGTGTCAGTAATTTATTTTCTGACTTTAAAAGGCATTTTCTGTACAAAATTGAATAAATGAATTTGACTTATCTACAAGATCAATACCATGCTGTTTACTCACTGTTCTTTTTCCCCTTGATATTAAGCTGTATGTCGTAGAAGGTCTCCACGCGCGTACTAGATACGTTCACGTTCTTGCACTTTATGTAAGAGGTCATCTTGCCCTCGAAGAGTCGCGGCACTGTGCCCTCCACGCAAGTCCCCTTCATTTTGCTCTCCAGTTTATCCAGAAGGACCTACAATGACAGATGAAATTGATTCTTTTCACATTTATAAAAAGTGGGGCATGAAATCTTTGCATCTATCAACCAATTTTTCGGCAACAAGGGCATATTCCATTGGAAGGGATGACATTTGTACATATCGTTTCTCACATCATACAAGACCCATAAAACAAATGTAAATGTATAAAATATAGTCATATAGCGCATAGTCCCGTGAAAAGCTGCTAATCATAAAAATAACATTATGCAGAACTAATCAGTATAATTTTGTCATTTGTGACGCAATTTTCCTCGCGTACAGCCGCGTCGCTTCGTTACTACTTAAGTTAAGCTTTTTTATTTTACTTAAACCTACAGAAATAATCATCAACTTACTCTCAAAAACTCCTGAACGTCATGCTGCATAAAGGAATCTAGAGTCTCCCATCCGAAGCTCTTGGTTAGTTTCTTTGTACCAACGGGCTTATCCGAAAACTGCAGTTCGTAGAACACCCTTTGGAGAGCCAATGCCACTGACCTGAAACAAAAATATTTTTATAGTCAACGTATTTGCACGGTTTATGAAATTATGAACTTAAATAACATGCACACAGTCTTACTAAAGTTACGGTTTAGCTTACAAAGACATAATCAATTAAGTAGTTCTGGAAAACACTTGATGAATATTATCAGTATTATTAGTGCACCATTATTAGTTACTAAAGTGGCAAGTGATTACAAAAATCTGCACACACTATTGCATTTGTTATCTCAAAGAAGACTTATCAAAATCATCAGACAATTGTCTGAATGTAATTATTATAAATTCTTAAAATTAGCAAATTCAATAAAAATATTCAATAATAGTAGAATGATAAATAAATATTACCTGGTGCTGTCATCAGATTCTGTAGGCATTTTATAGACCGCCTTCCGCAGTTGATTTGTAAAATACAACGTTTGTAACAAGGAGTTCATGTAGCATGTCGCACCCTGGTTCTTGAGACCTTAAAGTAACAATATACACTTTATTGTTTGGTTATTGCCTTGTGTGTACGCCTAAGGTACGCCTGCAAAAAAAAACCTAGTCAACTATTCATAAGAGTTTGTTTTCTTAATAGAAACTATGATTATTGGGTCTCTAGTCTCCACTTATAAATTAATATTAGGTTTGGTGAGTGAGTACGTTGCACAGTGCTCCTGGTTTTGTTTAGGATTACCTGACAATTTAATGGCATGTTGTGATGTAAGTAATATTTATTTGCAATACCTAGTCCTAGCCATGTCAGACAACTTACGTCAGCAGTCATGCTAAGCCCAAATTAGTTAGGCCTACTGTCTACGTAACGCTATACCGGGACTTGCCCCCCTAAAGTTTATTATTATTTTGATTTAAGTATTTATTTTTAAAGAAAATATACAGCTTAATATTCTGTGAATGTTTCCAGCGTCTACCTGTTGCTGTTATTAAAAGCGAGCATAAAACGCTAAAAAATTCACGTTTTTTGTATGAGAGCCCCTCTTAAATATTTATGTTATTCTGTTTTTAGTATTTGTTGTTAGAGCGGCAACAGAAATACATCATCTGTAAAGTTTCAACAGTCTAGCTATCACGGTTCATGAGATACAGCCTGATGACAGACAGACAGTGGACGCTTAGTAATAGGGTCCCGTTTATACCCTTTGGGTACGGAACCCTAATAAAGGTTGCGACTCAAAACACTCACCAACATATCCAGTATGTTTCTTAGAGTCCCAAGAAACACCGTGCGGCGCTTCGGCGGTCACGTGCACCTCCAGGGTGATCGAGTCGTCCTTGATGTATCCCTTCTCCGGGTCCAATACGTCGTTCCACGCCATGAAGTGCGAGAAACCCCAATCATTCTCCTTGCTGTACAGTAAAGAAAATATCTGAGCTATCACATTCGTACATTGCCTGAGGACTTCGATAGGCATTGACCTGTACACGAAAAATAAAGACATATGTTTACTAACGCTGGCAAATTATTTATGAGATTAGATAAAGTGATTCATTGAGATTATGATAACTTTTAGTTGTGGTATCGAGTTGTCTGGTGTCCTTCTGTTATTATGTCACTTCTGTCTTAAATTGCCTAGGTATAATAATCTGCCTGTACATTATGCCTATTGCCCGTCTCATTTACTCTCTTGTTGCCAATCCACACGCGAAATAACCGGGTAGGCAATCAAAATATCGCTCCCAATTGACCATGATAATTTATATAAAGATGACAGTGGAGCTTTCTTTGGACTAGTCTAGATTCTCTGTCCACACAATCTTCACCTGTGCAGACTCTTAAGGCTTACATACATATTTTCGACTCCTGCCGTCTTACTCACTCAAGCCCGTTTGCCAAACTAAACACCAAAGTTTTTCTTTAATTGTTTCAACAAACACACCAATTACCTAGCCCCAAACTAAGCGTGACCTTGTGCTATGGCGGCTAGGATAACGGATAGACATACTTATATACGTTTATACGTCCATGACTTAGGTAAAAATATTCATGGTCATCACACAAACATTTGCCCCTTGCGGGATTCGAATCCACAACCTCTGGTTTTGTAGTCCGAAGCGCGGACCACTACACCAAGACGGTCGTCTTCGGACGCTCGTCGACAGACGGATAGATGAATATGAACATCTTAGAGAGCGGGGCAACTAGGCCAGTCCAGGCAAACACACTCATAGATGGTCCAGCAAGCACGTGACTAATAGCTATAACACCAACCTGTAGAACAAATGCTGGATCTTCCTGAAGAACGGTTCAGTGTCCGGCTTGTGGGAGATGAGCCTCAACTCGGCCATGGCGTAACAGGACCAGCTCGACGACTCGCTTTCCCCGTTGCACTGGAGGAAGAAGCCCAGAGACTTCTGTTGCTGGCGGTCGGGCGATGGCGCTTGTCGCGGCATCACCATGATCTTCCACGGCAGATTGCGGACGTAGCAAGGCGGCGACAGCACGGAGTCCTTCAGGTTTCTAAAGTTCTGCACCGTGAAACGGAACGTGGCTTCTGATCGCGCCTCGTCGTCCTCCATTTCGGTGTCGAGACAAGCAAGCTGGAAATTACATAAATTTTAGTAATAAGATAAGTAGGTATTTAGTTATTTTTATACTCGTATGAAAGTGGTGCTTCATTATAATAACACCTATTTTGGCCCTCTAGAGCAGAGGTTTCCCTTTTTCATAGGGAAGGAAACCATAGTCAATCATTCCTTCATTGATTCTAAAATACAGGTAAAAAAATTAACCCTGTAGTTTAAATATTTATTATGGTCGGACTCAAAAACAACAATATATAGCCTCGAATGGATCCCTGTTAAGGTCGGCGCAGATAGGCATCGGACGGCGAACATCGTTCATTATACGTTTTGTATGGAGTCGCCGCACACGTGAAGAGAGTGGCGGCCACTCGCGACTCAGTGAAATGTCCATTGTCCAAGATATGCCACCGGGTGGCGACCACTTGCCACTCGCCATTTTGACAAAACGTTTGTCAAACGAGATGTGCTTGTGGCGCAGTAGCAGCAGCGCTTTGGTAGTGATATCAAAATTAAGCAACCCACGGCCCGGTCGTGATTGGATGGGTGACCATTCCGACCCTTTTAGTGACGTCTCATGACAAGCATCTCCGTGCTTCGGAAGCCACGCTAAGCACTTGGTCCTGGCTAATATATATTGTTATAAGTCCTTAAACCTAGGCAGAGGCCCTAGGGCGGCTTGATAACATCTGACAGTAAGTCACTTTTTTAAAGACAACCCCTTCAACAATCCGCACTGAGCCCGCGTGGTAGAGTATGGCTCATACCTCCTCACAGTTTAGGAGAGGCCTTTGCCCAGCAGTGGGATCTATATAGGCTGACTTTTGTCAAACGATATTGGTGATAGACAACCACCACCACCGCTGGTGGCGGCCACTAACTTCTAGTGGCGGCCACCGACCACCAACTCAACTCAACTACACATGAGCCTATAAAATAACAGCTCCAAATATAATTTAAATGACCGAAGAGGCACTGCTAATGAGATCATTAATTTTACATGGTTTAGAAGTTTTTTTGCAAATCACACATTGTTATACAGCCTGTCAATAACCAGAACACTTAAATGTTTGTATATTGTCATGCTAATAATTCAGAGTTGTAACAAGATAAAAGCAGTGTCGTTTACTCATTTATCAACTAGTAAATACGTAAAGAATAATTAAAATTATGGTCTCGAAGGAAGGAATCGAAAGTGTAGCATTTTAGGTATTAAATGTGCTCGTAAGCTTGTCAATACGCACATAACGAATCCTATCATGCGCACAGCTCGGCCTATCTCATTAGTATCAAAAGGACGATGTGTGATGTGTGACACGCATTGTGCTTAACTTAGAAGTCACTTCATATCCTTTATTGTCTTTGTTAATTAAATAAAAGACGAAGAGTTGACTCACAGGCATATCTGATGATGTAGTCTCTTGGTTCTTCATTACCTCCCCCATAACCACTTCGCCGTTGGGTCCTTTCATAAGCTCGTCGTCCCAAGTCTTGTCTGTGGCTGTGTCTACAGTTTCCACTGAAACAACAGTTGTTATTCTATTTATCCTTAAGTAATTGGTAAAGACAGGAGGTTTACCATCGATAGCATAATACACAGGAATATGCATAAGAAATGAAGTAAATTTAAAAAAATATTTCGTTCAAGGTTTTACTGGAAAAATACTTTTATTTTTCGAGTAAAACCTTGAACGAAATATTTACCACGCATCTAATAGGTATTCTTGATACTCCTAATCCACTGAGGGGAAATTAACATAAAAGATAGTGCAAAAAATTACCAGAAAAATAAGAAAAACTACTGCTAGTGGTTATATTTGGTTACCTTTATCGCTAATTTTGTAGCCTACACTATTAGATTAAATAAATACACCAGTTATTCAGAAAAAATACGGAGAAACGAATCTATCCATTGTTTTACTGATACTAATTTTGACAGTTGTTTTGACATAAAAATTAAATCAGTCACTCAGCTGCCAATTTTTATAATTTTCTATGAAACCTATTTTCATAAACAATTTTTTCTCAATGCTGGGTGCATTTTTCAATATTTCATAGAAGTGTTACAAAATTAAACATCCCATTATTTTTAGAATTCCCGTCTTAACAAATCCATAGAAAACTAATGTACTTAAATTACCTACTTTCAATTCAAGTACCTAGTCCCGTTATCGAGTACCTACATGACGATTAGGTAATACATAAGTAGTAGGTACCGAAAACTAATGTTTTTTTTGCATTACCCCAGATCTGGCTCATGAAGCCCTTTCATTTGATATCACACAATATGTTTCTGAAAAATCATTCAAATCACATACAAAAAAAATACCTGAAAGAGGACAACTGGTCTGAGGAGAGACTGATCAAAATGATTGTTTTAACCTAAAGTACCCGTGTACATCGATTTGCGGTTTTTTTACGCAGCGCGATCACGAGGCTGACGCGTATACAAACGGGCAGTTTCCAATACGGCTAAAATAGCTTGTTGACAAAAGGAACTTATTCTGCTAAACCTTTTAAACAAAGCTCTCATAATGGGAGACAAATAACTTATTTTACCGCGTCGGTAAAAAGTTGTGAACTTCGAACGAACATTAATGAATTATGAATTAGCTATAGTCCAACAAGTTCGTACTCAACCTTTCTGCTGTGAGGAAGGCGAGGTATACCAGATGTCAGCAGGGCGGGTGATGTTGCATTTGAATTTGAACAATTGTCACTTTTATCCCCTTTCTCCCGCACGTCTTGCGGAGGCGCAGGCGCAGTGTCGCGCTATTAACGTGTCGGCTCGGACTATAAGACGTCGATTTTTGTCGACCCTACATCAAACGGTATGACAGTTTTACTATGTGAAGAAAGAGGCCTATTATGTCTCACTAAAAGTTATTTATGAGATTCCACTCAGCTGCCGTTTGATGATGGGTTTACCTTTAAAAAGTTCCGTTTGGCGGCGAATACCGGTGGAAACCAGTTGGAAACCTTCAGTATGACGAGGTTACGAAATGAGGCAGTGGAAACCTATTCTAGAAGATTATATTGTATATCTCAATGGCTTACAAGGAAATGATCCTTTGGGCCGTTACAGACTACCCAGAATACCTAACTAAAATAGGACCTGGAGCACAGAATAAGTACTAGTACTTCGTACAGAAGTATGACTAAGCAATTATATTCAAAGAAATGTCTACACAATGTCGTCAACAATATGGCGTAATTTAGTTCGCCTCAGAGTCAAGCACATTTTCGTGTAGACACCTACAAAAATCCATTGCAAGATAATTTCATACTTATTGCTCTGGAATATGATGCGCCTCTTTCTAGTACTTTATTCATTTTCGTCCAGCCAGCAACGTAGCCGCGCGGCCGCCGGTGAATAAAACGCGCGAGCGTGTCGCTGGCCGGTAGCGACACGCAACTTGTTTTAGCCCCTAAGTAAGGGTCGCCGCGCGTAGGTACGTTTTTGCTACCTACGCGGGGAGATACACAGGCCTGCCTGGAGTCTATATTAATGCTAACCAGCTGAAAAGTTTGTTTGAACACGCTAATCTCTGGAACTACTGGTTCGAATTGAAAATATATTTTTGTGTTGGATAGTTCGTTTATCAAGGAAGGTTATTGCAATCAATGGAAAATGTTCTTCCGAGAGAACCGGGCGGAACCGCGGGCTAAGTAAGCTAGCACTTAATAAAGACAGAAAAGAAACCAGAGCATTGTCAATGATCAAAGTAGTCGGTAAAACTATTCAATATAATACCGCCGCACAGTGCCGCCTCAGACTCAGCACCAAGAAACTGTGGCAATTTTCATTAGCCTAATATTTCACATCACATCAGAGGCCCTGTTCGAGCCTGTTCGGCCCTGAGTCGTTGTTGGCGATCTCCGTATTTTGGAATCTAGCTATTACGCTCGTTCGCGTTGTCATTCTGTCGTGAGTGAAAGGGACAGCTACATTCGAAAATACGAACATCGTCAACCGGAGTAAGGCCTCAGGATCGAGTTGTCTAAGGGATCGAGTTTTATACTTCGAAGAAACTACCTACCAAGCCCATAAACAACACAACAGGAACACTAGTCTTTTATCCACATTAATCCTATACCTGTAACGTCGTCATGATTCGGCAACAAGCGACGGAGCGATCGTATTACATACGTTGATCGTCATACAAGCATTATGGCTTCATAGGTCATCAGTATCTTGTTTGACACAATGTGAATAAAATTTCTGTATTTTTAGTGCATCTAATGTTTAGTTAAAAGAATTTTAATATTCTTTCATCAGTTCATCACAGGTCTAACAATGAAATGAAAAGCCAGTGCGAGTCAAGTCGAAAAAGCTTTTTTCTACGATGTTACCACGCGGTTTTCGGATTTTTTCCCCTTTACTTGTGCCTTAAGATTTTTTTTCTAGTCAAATTTCATGATTCTAGGTCTATGGGAAGTACCCAAGTAGTGGTCTAAGGATAGGGTTATCCTATAGGGTTTGATTCCCTGCAAAATGGTACAAAATACAGTTAATATGGCCGTATCTTTGGATTGCGTTAACTTAAAAACTTGATTTTTTCAAAGCTAAGGACTGCAGCCACAAGTTTTTTTGATGTTATTTTTAACTTGATACCTCAATGTGTTCCCGAGAAAAACTTGACACACAGGAGGAGAGACAACAAAGTTATCCTGTAAGGGTTTATTTTTTCCTTTTGATGTTACATACCTTAAAAGGTAGGTATAAATCTAAAAATCCTTTATAATCAAAGAAGAAAATAATTGTTTGTCCCATATTTTTTACTAATGGCCACTGTGTCATTTTTAATACAAATCTTATACCTTTAAATAAGCAATCATTGTATATTTATTTATTTATATATATGTGGCAGTCTTGGAGAGGCCTATGTCCAGCAGTAGACTGCAATATGAATGAATGAATGAATATATATTTATGATCTCGGAAAAATTCATACCAGTAAGCATGAGGGTTGTGGCGGAGAGCATAAGACATCTCGCTCAGTGAGGATTTTTTTTCTTTTGTTTTTTATTTAAGTTTAAACCTTTTTTTTGTATTTTTTAAACTTACAAATTACAAAGCTTTATTATTAAATAGTAGAAACCGAGCAAAGTTTGGTCACCAAGGCACTGACTACTTAACGAAATTTGTATATGATATTACACTGTTCAATCTGTGCG
The DNA here is from genome assembly GCA_949316185.1 of Pyrausta nigrata. Taxonomy (NCBI): domain Eukaryota; kingdom Metazoa; phylum Arthropoda; class Insecta; order Lepidoptera; family Crambidae; genus Pyrausta; species Pyrausta nigrata. The sequence continues at coordinate 7,556,833 of OX438943.1, forward strand.
CTTGTGGAACTCTCTACCCTTAGCTATCAGACACTCCGAGTCTCTTTTCATATTCAAAAATCGACTTAAGGAACATTTTCTTTCACTGTAAATTAATTATACTGCCGTTGGTTGAGTACTTGTCATATTGGTATAATAATACGTATATTATGTATGATTTATATGTAGGTATATTGATATTTTTTATGTATATATAGTATGTGTAGTATATTATAGTGATAGTATATAATATGTGTATGTATGTCTGTTTCGTACCTATTATTTTTATAATATGTCTTTTGCACCAATCACCCCCTTCCTGTGATTAAGTATTTCCTATACCCAAAGGTTGTCTGGAAGAGATCGCTCTTAGCGATAAGACCGCCTAATTTGTACATCTTTATATGTAAATTGTATTGTTGTTACTTTTATGGTGTGCAATAAAGAGTTATCTATCTATCTACACTTTGTCACTGTGCAGTATCATAAAAATCCATTCTATCTTTTGCATAATTAGCATCTATAACATTGGCAAATCTCATGATTAGCACAATTAGTATGTGCAATACACTGGTGCACTCTCTGTTCCTTCACTACCAAGGTTAGGTAAGACAGCAATCCAACTTGACCGGAGAGAGATCAGGCGCATCACATCATACATGCAGAGTGAACAAACTTTGTATTATGTAAGTGGTATAGGTTGATGATTAGGTGATTTGTAGGAAAAGTGATAAGAATATGAAAGCCTTTTTACCACAGCCGCCCCAGGTACTTACTCAAGGAACTGCTACTTATAAAGCTACATGTAAACAGTTTTTTGAATTTCAAAATACAGAACCCTTTAAATTAATGTCTTGCTTCCTTAAATAGTAAAACCATTAACAGTTTTTTTAACACTGAATTAAGATAAATAAAACATTGATATTTACTAACCTAATTTTAAAATTTAAAACTAGATAATAAATGGTGGGTAATATCAAAAAGTTGTATAGTTAAACTTGCAAATAATAAAAATAATAAACAGTCTATTACAATGCATTTATCACATATTATGATCATTTAATTAAGGATTTTGCAAGTATTGGTAGCATACTTGCATCAAAACAATAGCATCTAAATATAGATTTTATATCAAACAGCGACTTGCACTTTTAGAACAAAGAAACCTGATGTTTTGAAAACATTCATGAATTTCAGATTGTGCAAGAATAATGTTATTTACATTTAAATTTTACCATAAAATAAAATTAATATAACAAAAACACCTGATTCATCAATCACAAAATCAACTAAATTTGAGGTTAAGTTCACAGGCATCATTTTATAATGAACATTCTAAATAACTCTGCAACTTATTTGATATACTAAGCAGTTTGAACTAATGAACAGTAGATAATGTATTTAAAATTGTGTTAAAAGTTAACAGTAAACAAAAGTACAGTATACAGATAATATGTGTGTACATTGATCATGTTTATGGAATTGTAAATAAGGGAAAATGAATTAGTTTTTGTACTGACCATCTTGAGTTTCCATTTCTTCGACCTGGTTCACATTGGAGTCGTTTTGCTGCCTGTCCGGGGCAGGCGTGTGATTCATGTTAGCCGGGCGCGCCACGGGGGACTCTCGCCCGCAACTCTTTGATATTTCCTAAACAAGCAGTTCCACTTTAGACACACACGTTAAATTTCCACTGAACCACATTTTGACGTCTATTACAGCACTTCACCTACCTTTAACGCCAGGGGATTGCTCCCTCTAGACCTGCTAAAAATTCGTTGAACGAATTTCAACGAACCTTTCTCATCGACTCGGGCACCCTGCGCAGCGGGGTTTTTATTTTTCTTGGATGTTAAGATGTTAATTTTCAAAGAGTGTTTACTAGCGGCGCGGCCGATGTCTGCAAATTTCAACACAAGGGCCCCAACAGTAGATAGGTACGCTAATAGCACATTCCTGATGGTATAACAATGTCTGGTTTACTTCAACACTTATCTCTGCGGCAGGGTATTTTAAAAATTCACTAGCGTATCCGGGTAGAAAGCTATTTTCGCGAAAATAAACAAAATGGTGGACGATAATTTAATTTCTAGCTTCGGATGTGTGGCCCGGTTTGATCGACGAATGCTGCACCATTTTATTTCTCTTACATTCACTATAGTGATGTCATCATGAAAACTAAATCGAACAGTATACAATGTATATAGATGATGAAAACATTTTCTGAGCAATCAAAAACGAGTTTTTTGTGATTTGTAAAAAAAAATGTTAAAAAAATAGTAGGACGTTGAAAAAAATACATATCAAGGACATACAAAGCTAGTCAGGTGTTTCACAAATATCACTTAACTGTTAGCCACCCTACCAGTAGAAGAAGAACCACTTTGTCAAAAAATGCGGTCTAAATGCGTGCCTACCGCCCTGTAGCAACATCGCAGAAGAGGCAAGGTTTATTTATTCATTTGCAAACACTGTTTGCAAACAGTGTTATCAATCAATATCGTTTAGATTTCAAATAAGACTAAATCAGGACACTTGTTGGAGGATACAGCAGGACAGAGAATTGTAAATAACTCTAACAGGAAGTTAAATGTGCAAAATCCAAATGTTCCTGCAATAATATGTTACAATTCCAACTTTCACAAAATAACATTAAATGAAACATTGAATCGAACACTATAATTCGATTTTACACATGAATCTAACAGTATGACATGACTACTTTCACGATAAGAAAATAATAATGTCTATGCTAAGAAATGTTGCCATTTAATGAATTACCGGTAATTTATTATCTGCCTTGACCATTGAGATCACAGAATGGAAAGAGCATGGACGGCCTTTCCCTCTAGCACAGAATAAGTACCACATAAGTACCAATAAGTACTAGTAGAATTGAAAAATGCGCGGGAAACGTGGAACGCGGCGGGCGCGTTTTTTGGTTGTTTTGGTTTTATTTAATTAACTTTCAAAAAATAAGTGATCAGTAGGGTTTATATTGCATAATTTCTTTTATATGTATAGTGTGTATATAAATTTTAGTGTAGTTTGCTGATATTTAGGTAAGTTTTTGCACTTTTCACTATGAACAAGCCCCCCGATTTGTCGGGGGGCTTCGTCAGTCCCTCACCGGCATTTAATGTCCCTGCAGCAGTTAATTTTGTTACGGTTGGTGGTACTGATATATGAATCTGGAAGAGATTGGGATACTGATGGCTCATATCATACCGATGGTTATCCTGGGTCAGGAAGCCCTCCAAAACACAGTGTAAAGAGACGTCGAAAGCATTACGGTCGTCAAAGAGATGCAGTTGAGGCAGATTCTGCTCCTATCAATGTCACTACTACTGATATACCTGCTTCAGATCACACTCCTGTTGGTCGGCAAATGTACAATTGTACTGATTCTGCTCCATGTGTTGTACATGTACAAAAAGTAGCTTCTCAGGATTCTGGTATCACATTACACCCCGTTGTATTTGGCAGACTTTTGGAAAGATATTCATTCCCTAACATAATTAAAGGAAGTTTGAAAAAAATAGGACGAAATAAATTGTCAATTGCTTTCTCTTTTCTCTCTCATGGATGTTTGATGGCAAACAATTTAAAAGCATTTATCCCTACTTTTAACATTACTAGAATGGGCCTCATACGGGGTGTACCTGAAGACTGGACACCTGAGGAAATTATAGACAATGTCACTGTTCCTGAAGGTTGTGGCAACATAATCAAGGTAAGAAGGTTAAACTTTAAAACTTTTGTTAATGGGTCCCCTGTTTGGAAGCCTTCGCAGTCTATAGTGGTTACCTTTGATGGGCAAATACTGCCAAAGCGCATTTATATGTGCTATAATACTCTGCCTGTCGATTTGTATGTGTACCCTACCATACAATGCTATAGTTGCTGCAGGTTTGGCCAAACTAAACTGCAATGTAGATCAAAGCCAAGATGTTACAAATGTGGACAATCTCATACCGGTGAATCTTGTCAAGTAGAAGAAGAGAATGCTAATTGTTGTTTATGCACGGGATATCATTTTGCTACTAATAAATCTTGTCCAGAATACTTAAGACAGAAAAATATTAAATCCACTATGGCCAACAACTCGTTGTCTTATGCTGAGGCTTCTAAACTGCATCCACCCATTTCTAAATCATATGCTGATGTACTCAAACCTCCCAAACCTTCTGTGACATCTTCTAATTATGGTCATATAAATGTGAGCAATGAACCCTTGTCATACAAAAAAACTGTTTTATTAAAACCACGTCCTCCTCCACAATTAGGCAAGGGCTATGACCGAGATGCCCATGAAGCATTTATTAGAGACTTCGCTATACCTGCACCTCCTAATGGATGTGCTTTGAACTCTGAAAAGGAGGATGATTCCTCTGTACAACAACTTTCTTTAATTGATTTAATAATTTCTTTGATCAAGATTACCCAGTCCAACTTTAACAAACCGTCCCACGCTGCTTATATAATTGGAAAATGTCTGGAAGTAGTTAAAAATGGCGTCGATGGCGATGGTGCTGCAGTGGAATAGCCGCAGCATCATCAATAAAAAATCAGATTTGATATATTTATTGAATAAGTTCGAGCCATTTGTCTTTGCACTAGCAGAGACATGGCTCAAATCGATGTATAGTTTCAAAATTAATAGTTATAATGTAGTAAGGGATGATCGACCTGATGGTTATGGTGGTGCAGCACTGCTCATTAAAAATAGCACACCATTTAACTCAATCTCCCTTCCTACCCCCAATGTAAATATGTCCATAGTAGCAGTAAGTGTAAATAATATTTGTATTATATCTGTTTATATACCTCACCCATCTATAGAGATTTTTAATGCTTTAAATGACATTCTATCAATTCTACCTAGACCGTTCTTAGTTTTAGGTGACTTGAATGCACACCACCAGTACTGGGGTAGTTCTGTTACTGATAACTATGGACAAGAACTTGTTGCTATACTGGATTTCCAAAATCTTTGTATCTTAAATACAGGAGTTCCTACTAGACGTACTAAGCCTAACCAAAGAACTAGTGCAGTAGACTTGTCTATTTGCACCCCAAATTTGGCATCCTTACTAACCTGGGAAACTTTGTCTTCAACTTTCGGAAGTGATCATTTCCCTATTATTATTTCCTTTCCTTTTCTTAAAGCCACAAGACCTAGGCAGTTACGTCGTGCTAAATTCAGTATCCCTACAAGCATTGATAGTGACTTATGGAGTATGTTTAAGAGTTGTGTAGAAAAACAAATGTCTTTGCTTCCAAATATTATCCCAGGGGATGAAAACTCTTGTGCTGATGCTTTAACTAAAATATTAACTGAAGCTGCTAAAGAAGTATTTCCTATCACAAATAACTCTTCACGTAAAATCCCTTCTCCGCCTTGGTGGGATAGAGAATGCACCGAGGCTGTTAAAGCAAGAAAAGCGGCCGAACGTAATTATAATTCTAACATGACAGATGCCAATTTCCAGATATTATCTAGGGCTATTAGTGATGCACGTAAGTTATTCAAAAACAAAAAATATCATAGCTGGCGTAAATTCTGCACTTCTATATCCCCTGACACTACTTCGACAGTGGTATGGCGCTGCATCAGAAGGTTTAGGTCGGCATTTTCTGAACCTGTTAATATTACTACGAGGGTCAAACTGAAAGTTCTTAGAAAATCAAAAACTGATTACATTAGCCAGTTATTAGTTTTATTATATCTTTTCAAAATATTGTCCATTGACGTCAATACACCGCTGCATGCGATGGAACCACTGGGAAAAGCACTTTGCCCACTCGTCCTTAGGGGTCTCTTCAATGGCATCGCGATACGCAGCCACCGCTTCTTCAGCATTCATAAACCGCTTTCCTTTAAGTTTTTCTTTAATTTTTGGAAATAAATAAAAATCACAAGGCGCGAGGTCGGGGCTTTACAGCGGGTGACCCAGTAATTCAACGTTTGATGTCGCCAAATAGTCGATCGTTCGCTTGGCGGTGTGCGACGAGGCGTTGTCGTGGTGAAGGAGGATCCTACTGCGAGGTCGTTTCTCTCGAACTTTTTCCAAGACAAGTGGCAAACAATTGGTAGTGTACCATTCTGCAGAAACTGTTTTTTGATCCTCTAACACAATTGTTGCGAAATGACCTATCCTTCCAAAGAACGCGGCCACCATTTTTTTTCCCGCACTTCGATCTCTCTTCACTTTAGTTGGCAACTCCTCGAAAGGAAACACCCACTGAGCAGATTGTCTTTTGGTTTCAGGATCATAACAGTAAATCCAGCTTTCGTCACCTGTTAGTATGTCGAACACAGCATTTGAGTCACCTCCGTTAAATCTTTCAATCATTTTACGGCACCAATCCACACGATGGAGTTTTTGAGCCTTAGTCAAATTATGAGGTATCCACCGGGCGCAAAGCTTCCTGACCGCTAAATGTTCGTGGAGGATTTTGTGCACTTGACTCATACCGATGCCTAAGCTTGTCCGAATCTGCTGATAGGTCACTCTTTTGTCAGTCTCTATCATACGCCGCACAACACAGATGTTATTTTCAGTCGTCGCCGTAGAAGGCCGTCCCTCACGTACATCATCAGTGAGATTAGTGCGACCACGTTTAAACTCATTAAACCAGTTGTAAACAGTCGCACGAGATGGGGCTTCATCGTGAAAGGCCAATCGTAGTCTATCATAACTTTCTTGTTGACTTAAATGACATCGAAAGTCTTAAAAAATCATTGCACGAAAATTTTCTCGTGTTAAATTCATTTTGACGTGACACAGACAATTTTCAATTTGCCGCCAAGTCGTAAAACAAATGACAAATTAATGAAATATATACTCAGTAATATTGGCAAAGAGTTCTATTTTCAAATTTTAGAATATTTTTTTTATTATATTGTTTATAAGTGGCCAGTTCTAAGAACTTTCAGTTTGACCCTCGTATTCCTGAGCATTTAGCAAATGATTTCATAAATAATCTAGCACCTCCTTGGGTCCCTCAAGATTTAACTTTACCTTTGCAAATTATGCCCTCCTTTTCCGATTGCACTGGACTTACCTCGCCCTTCTCGCTTCACGAGCTAAAAGGCATTATCAGTAACGCACGTGATTCAGCTCCTGGAGCTGATAGCATACCGTATTCATTTTTTCCTCATGTCGAGGATGATGTTCTCTTGTATTATTTACATTTAGTAAACAATATCATGATGACAGGGAATGTACCGCCATCTTGGAAATGTCAACTAGTGCTGCCATTTTTAAAACCTAATAAAAATCCAGCTTGTGCTTCGTCTTACCGCCCTATCGCCTTGTCATCGGTTTTACTAAAAATTGCCGAACATCTTGTCAAAAACCGATTGGAATGGTACATTGAAAAGAATGGATACTTAGCTGAAAGTCAGTATGGATTCAGAAAGGCCAGAGGTACTGCTGACAGTCTAAGCCTATTTGTTTCTGATATGAGAATATCTTTTTCGTTAAATAGTTATTTATTAGCAGTATTCCTTGATATTCATTCCGCATATGATAATGTTCTATTACCGGTTTTACTAACTAAACTTAGAAATTTAAATGTTCCTATCATCTTTTGTAACTTTATTATTAACATTTTGTCCGAAAAACGTATTAACTTAGATTTGAATAATATTACACCTCACTTTGCATGGAAAGGGTTGCCACAGGGCTCTGTGTTAAGTCCCTTATTATACAATATTTATACATTTGATTTAGACTCTACTATACGCAATAATTATAACATAAAAATACTTCAGTACGCGGATGACTTGCTTTTATACTGTGCAGATAAATCTATTGAAAATGCTAAGTTGATTTTACACTCGTCCTTGGTTTTATTAAAACAATGGATGGAAACAATGGTTTAGAAGTTTCTACTTCTAAAAGTGCAGTAATGCTATTTTCCCGTATGCGTATGCCTCCACCTCTTCAAATATATTATGATAATATTGTTATTCCTGTTGTAGATCAATTTAAATTCCTAGGTGTAGTATTAGATACAAAACTTACAGGAGCTTTACATTGTAGTTATGTAGTGAATAAATGTGAAAAACTTCTTAATATGCTTAGGTGCCTATCTGGAGTTTGGTAGGAGGCTCACCCTTACTCTATGAAGCTACTTTATAATGCTCTTATTAGAAGTATTTTAGACTATGGTACATATCTTCTTGAACCTGGGAATGTAACTGCTTTTAGGGAACTGGATAAAATCCAGTACAAGGCTCTGAGAATAATTACAGGGGCCATGAAATCGAGCCCAATTAATGCCCTTCAAGTCGAAACGAATGAACCTCCGTTACATCTTAGAAGGCAATTCCTGTCTGATAAATTTGTTTTCCGTACTATGCAATTTTCTAACCATCCCCTTATAGCTAAGCTTAATTCCCTCTCTGAATTAGTTTCTACTGCAAGCTATTGGACTCATAAAGCTACACCATGTATGGTACTAAGCTACCGGAAGTTTATATCTTTATCATCTCCTACACACCAATCGAACCGTCTACCCTTGTTTTCTATTTGTTATGAATTACTTTCTTTATTACCTACTGTTCATTTAAACTTATTCGACAAATCAGACCATAATGTTAAAATCGTTTTCAACTTTACCCTTGACACAAAATTTGACGATTTTCATCATATTTACACTGATGCATCTAAACATTCTGCTATGGAGTGTGTAGGTGTTGGGATTTACCACTCTCAGTACAAAATCGTTCAAAAAATTAAAATGCCTCCAGAAACTTCAGTGTTCACTGGAGAGTGTTTTGGCCTTTTAAAAGCTGTTGACTACGTTCGTATTATGAAACTTAATAAAACAGTATTTTTTTCGGACTCGAAAAGTGCATATCAGGCCCTACTAAAATTTCCTTTTTACCATAAAGCACAATACCCAGTCATCTTTGAAATAAAACGTATCCTATACGCATGCTTTGTTAATGCGCTTATAGTTCATTTTGTTTGGATCCCGGGTCACAGTGGGATTTTAGGGAATGAATTATCTGATCGTCTGGCGAATGACGCGGTGCAATGTGGGGATATACATCCCTATAAAAACTATGTACACGATCTTTTATCTTTACCTAGAGTTTATCTACTTGAAGATTGGAATAGTATTTGGGAAACAACATGCCTAACCAAAGGTCGTTTTTACGCGCAAATACAACCCGAAATACCCTGTAAACCGTGGTACAATGATGCGAAGTTTAACAAGATGGTTACTTCTATCCTAATTCGCTTGCGACTGGGGCATGTCTGCACGCCTGCACATCTTGCCAGGCTTGGTATAATTGCTGACTCAACATGTGAGTGTGGAGTGGATAATGCAGATGTAAATCATATGCTTTTTTCTTGCTCTCTTTATGACCGGTCTACCTTCCTAGAAAGCCTTGCCTCCTTCCATATTCCTTTCCCTACAAGTATTACTCAGTTGTTGCTTACTAATGATCCTAAAATATACAAAATTATTGCTTTATTTATTATCCTCAATGATATTATAAATTTAGACAAAAAAAATATTTATGATATTATTTTTATTGTATCCTTCCTATTATACCTTTTAGACTTACCTTTCTAATCACCTCCCTAAATTCCGCTTCCGATCCTTCCGTTTTTTTGGTACATTAATCCCGTTTCCTCGTTTTAACTTGATTATGGCTACGCACAAGCCGTGCAAGCCAAAAACCGGCAAAAAAAAAGTACTAGTACTTCGCCTCTAGCCAAAAATAGTTTGAGTGCTAATATAAAACTACTTGGTCGTGACCGTTCGACAGAATCTATCGCGCCTTGTCGCAACAAACATCTCCATGTAGAGGATTGAAAATGGAAAATTGTGCCGTTTTCGGACCCAAAAACCGCTCATCATTAGTAAATTTTCGGTTTTATGGCGTAAATTACCATTTTTGAATACAAATACTTTTATTTACAACAGTATTTCGAAAATCATTGTTCTTTACTTTGACGTTATTTCGACAAGTTAGCGATACATACGTTGAGTTTTTTCTTCATAGTAGGGAGGCTAGTAGCTTCATAGTGTGGGGACAACAACGGTAACTTAGTAAGTAATTAGTTAGTTAGCTTATCGCCACAATTATAAATAATAAAGTGTAGGTGTGTTATCTAAATATTTAAACATACCATAGACATGTAGGATGATAAAAGTAAGTTTTTTTTTAAATTTCCGATAGATCCCTTAAATGGTTTGTAGTCGAAAAATACTGGCTTTCTTCTCTCTCACACAAGTGTGATTTATTCAGCATCAGCACACTTTGAGTCAAGATGTTTCCAAGAATGTTCGGACGGAAAAAATATTTTGTCCGTGCAGCAGCAGCAGTGCCTAGGTACTTTGAAACTTCTTATCTAAGTGTGTAGTTTTTAGGGTTTCGTACGGGTAAAAACGGGACTTATTAAGACTCCGACGTCCGTTCTGTCACCAGGCTGTATCTCAAAAACCGTGATTGCTAGAGTTTTTTGCTCGATAATAAGAACGGCAACAGGAAGACGCTTAAAATACCCGTAGAGTATTAAGTTGTTTAATCACTTCAAAATTAGATTATGTCTTATATACTTATATCTATATAATTATGTAAGTAAGTCGTGTTAGTTACATTACACCACGTATAGGTAACACAAGAACGGTTGAAACAATTATTACGATTTTTGTGTTTTTTAATTTGCCTTCGTCTGGAATAGGATAATAAGTTTTAAAATATGATATTCATCGAAAAAAAAATAGTCTAATACATAATAATTAGACTAATCTTTCCCGTAACATCACCATGCTTATTCTCTTATATTCCGATTAGATTTGTAAATTACACATCTTTAATATACTTTTCAATAAATAAGCAATAGTATTGTGCTAAACACACACACAAACAACATTCTAGATACTTCTTTACTTTAGTAGTAAAGTTAAAGTTAGTAATAAAGAACATATAGGTCATTAAAGCTCTAAAAATCAACAAAGTTAAATAGTTCTAATATTTTTAACACTTGTTGTTTAAAAAACTGCCAAGGTGTCTTATCATATTTTCACGTCTATGCTCGTTCGTCTTCAAAATGTTTCGCTTATACAGCTATAATATTAGTAGTATAGGATGATTGCATTTAGTTAGTGAGTTAACGAATTAGTTAGCCATGTCCCGTCCTTAGCAGAAAATGGAAGTGGCAATAAATGTCAAAATTTTTGTAGTGTGCTGTACGTGTGCTTCCTCGTCCCCCGCCAAAAGTGGCGAAATCTGAACTGGGATTTTGACACATGCTCTCTCCATTCTAATATCTCAATGTCTGTGACTATTGGTCAAAGATTATCTGTTATTAAGGGCTTAGTGCGAGTTTTCTTTTGTTAGTTACACAAGCTCACCACTGACCAAGTGTCAGAAATTTCTATAGAAAAAAAAACAGGTTTCGCAAACGTGCCGCTAGGGGCGTTGACCCCATACTTTTCGTCACACGGACGGACGAAGGTGAAGAAAACAAAACACAAAAAACTCGCAATGGCCTCCTTTTTTTTTTTGGTTCACTTCTTTCCGCTTCGGAAAAGGCAAAGGTTTTCATCATACAGCCTGGACTTCAGTTTTTATTCTTTAAGAGTTATGGATAAAGATATTTTCATCGGTAAAATCTTCAAGATCTTGTTATTTGCTGTGGATTCAGATTACTTCAACGGTAGAGCATACGAATTTGTACAATGCCATAAAACATTCTTGATTTCTCAGAAGGTCCTGTAGACGGCGCGGGATGTCTTCAGGCTGTTTGTATATTTCTAATAAATCTTCAATTAAGACGAGTCTCTGCAGTGAGAATTCGGAACACTCGAAGAAAATATGATGAAGAGACTGAATAGCGTGATTACAAAAAGTACATGACGGGGAGGTAATCATGTTCATCCTATGCAGATGTTCATTAAATCGACCATGACCAATTCTCAAGCGTGAAATACATGAATAAAACTTTCTATTTTTAAATGTACCTTTTCCAAACCAGGGCGCTCTTATCTCATTATTTATTTCTTTGTACCATGCTCCTTTAATTGCGAGGGTTTCATGCCAATGGTCTATCCATTTTCTACGCAATGAGTCTTTGAATAGGGCTATACAATCCGAGGACGGCAATTTGATTTTTTTAACAGGAACTACTTCTGATGTTCTTGTTATAGTTTTAGCAAATGTATCTGCTTCCTCATTACCAGTCACCCCTATATGCGAGGGTGTCCAAAACAAGATAATGTCTTTTCCCATTTTGAATAAATCGAAATATTTTGATCTAATTTCTAAAATCATATAATTCGTTCGGCACTATGACACGGATTTGATAATGCCTCCAAAACACTCATACTGTCTGATACAATGATCCAGTTCTTACCATCAGATTTTTCAATAAACTGCAATGGCCTCCCTCTGTCATGTTCGTATTGTTTGACATAGAAAACTTTTTCTAAATGACGGAATAGTAGCAGTCAGCCGGTCAAATAATATTTTAAAATGACAATTAGTCAAATTCATTGAACTCAATAGCGCGTTTTTGCTGCCTATCGCTTGATTTTTGTTATTTTTGTTCAAAATAAATTCATGTAGGTAGTGTATATAATAAGACATTATACTCCATCAGTCAGACAGAACCTTTACAAACATTTACCAGTAAATGTTTTAGTGATAACCTCTCATTGCTTTCAAATGAAAAATGTTTCCTACAAATCACAAAACAATATTTGTATTGGATCACACTCCTTATTTTGGGATATCTTCAGATTTCCCAATAGATTTCGACACATCTAAGAGCCGTGGACCTGGTTATATACCTTTGCCGCCGGTTTGCAAGTCCTTGTGGACATGCAGTGTGGAAGCTGCTGTTGAATACTGTAGAATAGTTTGGGACTTGTTTCCTGAAGGGAAATTAGTAAGTATCCAATAACTTATTACAACATCTCCAATAGTGAAAATATTAATTATAACTTAAAATATCTAGTCTTACCAGACTAGTAAGTATTTACTTATTTATTATTGAATGAAATATTTCAGGTTCGGTTTGTTGTAAGTGATTCTGCAGCTCATATATTAAATACATGGGCTGTCACACAACAAAATCTTACACATGTAAGTATTTTTATCTTAGGTAAAGCATACAATTGCTCAACAGTTGCTCATTGATCAGCAAGCAGTATCATTGACATCTTTTACTCATTTTCTTTTTTAGATTCTTAATGGATTATGCCTAGTGGGTCCAGTAAGGCGGGGTGCAGGTGGAGATGTAGTGGGCTTGTGTGCAGCCATAGAGGCTTTGGCCGAACCTTCTCCAAAGCAAGCTTCGCAGCCTGCGGCTGAAAGACTACTGCAGAATCGGTAACTGAAGCACTCTGTGTTTGACTATTTTCTAAAATCAAATCCTTTGATCAAAAATATTTAATCCGGAAGCCTTTGAGAATTTTCAGTTCATAATTCAGTTTAGGTTAAACAAAACGGGCAAGTGCGAGTCAGACTCGCACACTGATAGTTCCATACAAACAAAGGTTTGTTTCTACGATGTCTTCACAAATTCGCGGGTTTCGAACTTTTTATGGTAATTTCAACTTTATCTCCATGAGTCCCTGAGAAAAAGTTTCTTAAGGACACACGGACAGACGGACAACAAAGTGATTCTATAAGGGTTACCTTTTTCCTTTTGAGGTACGGAACCCTAACAGTTTTGTCTTGTTGTTTTAGTATCAATATATTGCTACCTTGGGGTAGAAAGGTTGTAAAAGCCATAGAAGGTTTATGGCTTTTATGACCTTTCTACCCCAAGGTAGCGATATTTTATTAGATAAATATCTATTAAGTTATACTTTATTAACTTTTAGAGGGAGAATAATATGCATCACCAGTGCAAGAGATGATGACTCTATTCGAAGCCTAGCAGGCATAGCACTAAACACTATCATTCAACAAAACAAAAAGGCTACCATGCCTCAACCGCCTTCCAGTCCTGATGCAACTGCTGCCACTCCGTAAGTATCACCTAAGTGACTTAATTTGGGATTACTTAATTCAATAGGTTTATTAATACCAGGCACTGGCAAGTTACTGCCAATATAGTACATACAAGTTGAAAATATTAGTCTTTCATGACACTATGTCATGAAAGACTAATATTTTCATTAATGAACTTGAAATGTATATACATACTTTATTAATATGTTTTATTAATAAAGTATGTATATACATACTTTATTAATATGTTATATTATATTACATACTTTATTAATATGTTATATTATATTACATACTTTATTAATATGTTTTAAAATTTTTATTGTTTGATAGATAAATTTTCCTTCAAGAAGGCTTTGAAAATTCTTTACCAGGAAGAACTCTCTGTTCTGTCTTAATGGAAGAAAATATGTGTTCTGTGTATTACTATTATGTATGTGTATTATGTGTATGTTTATGTATCAATATGTATATCATCTATTTTATTTATGTATGTCTATCCCTATGTTCAGTGCTTTTCTTGGTATCAATTTTTTCCTAATTTACGATATCTTGCACCACCTGTATACTTTACCAGGAAGAACTCTCTGTTCTGTCTTAATGGAAGAAAATATGTGTTCTGTGTATTACTATTATGTATGTGTATTATGTGTATGTTTATGTATCAATATGTATATCATCTATTTTATTTATGTATGTCTATCCCTATGTTCAGTGCTTTTCTTGGTATCAATTTTTTCCTAATTTACGATATCTTGCACCACCTGTATTTCTTTGTTTGGACCTATGGTTGACTGGGAGAGAATGCTTTTAGCGTTAAGTCCACCATTTGTACAATAAACTGTGTGCAAAAAGTTTAAATAAATAAATAAATTTGTTAAAGTGATTTTGGTGGATTACAGATCTTTGGTGGTTCATTATTGTCACCTAGTGATTATAAATGTCACTCCAGAAAAGGCAGATACAAGAGTCAACAACCAAGCACTTACTGAGGTAAAACCAAATACATTACGATACCTTCAGGTACAATTGGCGTATAAACCATTTTGGCCAAATCGAGTTAAATATACCATTTTGATCAGATTTTTTTTCTCTATCGATCTGTATATCCAAAATGTTGAAATTTGCAAATAACATGTTTATACACCCCAAAAAAGTATTGCCGTAAAGTTAAACAAATTCCATAAAAACAGTGTAAAAGCCGTATGGTTGTTATTGGTATTTTGTAACGATGTAACAACCATACATTTTTAAGCCAGGGCGTATATGCCCAGCAACTTTGACTAGATGTGATGAATTTAAGACTTTTAAACAAAGAAAACGAGCCACAGCACAGTGTACTCAAGAAAGAAACTTATAAGTTTTTGAGATGCTTTCTACTGAATTTCTTTTTTTTAAAGTATCCAAACTTTTAATTATTCCACAAATGGTTACTTTTAGCAATAATGAAGTTGGGTTACTTGTCAAAAGATAAATTCACCATAGAACTTCTCAAAAAACCACAAATTCCTTCCCTGTTTAAAAGTCTTACATTTATTACAACCAATTGAAATCAATTTTACTGGCGGCAGCCTCGCACCAGAAAAGAAGTCCTAATTTTTTGCCATAATTGCATAAAAGAACTAAATTATTGTTGTGTTTTGAGTTCCAAAATGTTGATTTTTTCTACTTAGAATAATTAAAATTCTTAGTTTTTTGCCATAATTTTGCTGCAAAATTGTAAGAGAAAAACAAAAAAAGATAGGTATTTTCGTACTTTGGCAGTTTTATTTTATCTACATCAAATAAATAAAGGTATTACACTAACAAATATATTTCTACACATTCTTGAAACAATAAAATGTGTTTATTGTCAATACTACAATATTTTTATGCAATGTTTTATTAATACATTTAAATTAATTGCTTTAATCAATGATTGTAAAAACCAAAAATTTTGCATCTATCGGTCTTTACGACAGCAATTGCAATCTCATGTTTACCAAAAATTCCAATACGACGTAAAGGGATATTTTTAGATTCATTATAGTGGGTCGTATAAACCAACAAGTGTATTTTTTAAAGACGTAAATCCAAGCTAACTTTAAACCTTACGAAGATGGGCATGTTTTTAATATTTAGACTTTTTCGTAGCAAAATTTCAAGAATGTCTTATCTTGGACATTTCTTAATAACTTCTAAAATAAAAAAGTTATGTTTTTTTTTATTAAAAAGTGAAACGTTTTTCGGCTCTCCTGAAAAGTACGGTTTTGGTTTATACGACAATTGAACCAGAAGGTATCCATTAGAAAAACAACTTTAATAAACAATGTATAATGTACACATTATACAATTTTCCATAGATGGGAGGCGGTCTAATGGGTGTAGAAGTCATAGTGACCAGAGCCAGTAATCTAGCCAATCTCCTTGGTCGGCTAGTCCTACCACACTACACGTTGGTCACTACTACAGTCACTGGCATTCCAATGAAGGTAAGTTCCACCAACTTCCAACCAAAAAGAAAAAAATCCAAGAGGATTTTTTGATATTGAACTGACAGGAATATCCCATTTATGTATTGTTTTAGGAAGAGCAAAATGCCAGTTCCAGTGCCAACTATGATGTAGAAATCATTCACTCAGCAGACGCACACACAGGATTGAGAGCAGCACAAACTGCTGCCGAAGCATTAGAATCTGTAAGTTTATTTAGATAAATCTTTATCATTCAATTAATGGTGATGAATTTTGGGTGCAAAACTTACTTCCGTAAAAACTTTCAAATAAATTGCTAAAATTGTAATTATTTATTTAATTTTATTTAAACTTTATTGCACCAAAAAAGAAAGTACAATTGGCGGACTATATTCCTTACAGCATTGTCTACCAGTCAACTAGTACAAATTATTATTATTTAACCATATATAAAGTGTAATTGAAATTTACTATTAAACAAAGTACATTTTCAAACAAGACACGCAATAATTTTTATGGATTCTCTAGTTTCGTTACCAACTGCCAATTGCCAATAGCAAAATTTAGTAAGACGGCATCGAGCCCAGTGTCCACAAACTGATCAAATTTTAGTCCAACAAGTTCATGTGCGACCTTCCTGCGCCCCGCAAGACGTGCAGACTTAGGAAAGGCCAATCGCATGCGACTGTCTTATGAAACCGTCTTCTCCTTCTGTCTGACTGTCTGTCTTCCCTGCAACACCACCTGTCCCCGCTGACATGTGGCATGCCTCGCCCCCGGACTTCTGGCGACCGCAGGAATTTCTCGCACGAACTTTTAATCCCAATACAGCGTTAAGAAGCACTTGAAAGTTTTGGCTGGCTCTGCCAACGCCAGGGTGACCGAGTGGTTAGGCAATCGCCCGGTATGCGAAGAACGCGGGTTCGATTCCCGCCTCTGGTGGTAATTTTTTCAAGTGCAATATACTTTTCGTAAGGCAACCTGCACATTCAGGCGACTGAATGTGTAACCATAATCCAAAATAGGTCAGGTTTCCCTGTTTACAGGGTCACGGAGGTCAGATGGCAGAAGCTCCACTGTAATTACCTGTGCCACATCTTGGATCATGGTCAGCGCCTCGTGTACAGCCGGGATAACGCTAGGACGATGATGATGATGGTGGTGATCTCCTTTCTAAGGTGGTGCTTCGTTGGTGGACCCCCCGCGGCGCGGAGGGCGGGGCGGGCAGCTGCAGCGGGCCTCTTTGGCGCGTCACTCCCGCGGACGTGGCCTCTCGGCCCTCTGCTTGTCTTGTCAACTTCCTTCTTAACGGACGCTCTGTCACGTTGGAAGTGCCGAGGTATTCAGCTATTTGCAGCCGCTGTACTCAAACCAGTAGTGTTGAATTTTTATTTTATTTTAGATTAATAATCATGTCATTTATGATTAGAATGTGAAGGTAAAGTGCTAAATAAAGGGTAATTACTATTTATACTCGAAGATTTAGAATTTAATAAAATAATGATGATTATAAAATATGTTATTTTATGAAAATAACTTTTTGTGTTGTAATCATGCTCTCTGTCTTCACATTCGAGAGTTCGGAATAACGGAGAGTTCTCCTTTCTCCGTTATTAGTTTCGAAGTGTCTGTTAACTTTAGTGAGAGCTACTGCAGTCGTTATTTACTCATTATCGTCTTTCAGAGAAAAAACTCTAAAAGACATTGTTGATGTTTTCAGATTTACCCATGTACCTATTTATTTATTGCAAGTATCACAATCTATGTATATAGCAAATATAAAACTGTAACTTAATTACCGGAATAGGTATTATCACAGATTACTTAAAAAATAGAATTCATCAAAAGTTTTATTTATTTATTTTCCAAACTTATATCTATCATTACAGTATAATCATAACATGTATTTCTCTCATGCTGGGATATGGGTTGGGCGCTTGATTTCCTTACCTTTCTTTCTCTTTACGGTTTATGCTGAAGTTTATCATATAATTTTTAAACGAAAATTCGACACGATATTTTAAACAAAAATCTGTGTCAACTTTACTTACATGCTTATTCGATTGGCGCTGCCGAAGTATCACTAATGTCACTGACTTTTTAAAACGAAACAGTACACTATTGATAATCCAATAGGTATAAAAAAATGGAACTTATTTTATTGAATAAAAAGTTTATGTTATTGGCACTTGCAGTAGAAAAGGTGGAGGGAGATCAGCATCTCACGTGTTAGCCGCCCAAGGAGGGGAGTTGTGGATTGGGGCGCTCGGAGGCCGAACGCCTTACGACGACCCACCTGCCTTGTCCGAAGGGGCTGGCGGAAGGGTTACTGATTACAGGTAATTACCTTCATTATATACATATAAAGGATGTCCATGAGTTACCGCAAGATTTGAATTCGCCGCCGTTTGTGTGGTAAAATGCTGGCAACCCTAAAAAAATACAATTTGGCAACAGACGGTTTAGGGTTGGTAAAAAACCGGCCATTTGCGAGTCGGACTCGCGCACGAAGGGTTCCGTACCATTTACTTACAACATTAGACAGTATAGGCATAAAAAAACACGTTTGTATGGGAGCACCCCACGAAATTCCTGCACGAAATTGAGAAAATTGACGTAATTCCAAGTCACTTGTACGATGAGCTGAATTAGATGCATTAAAACAACTTATTTACGTTAGCCTAATCATTGCACTAGGTTCTGGTCTTGTTGCAATTTGAAACAAATTCTTTATGATATAATAAACATGAATTGCAGCTGATGATATCTAAGAGCATTTATTTTTTCGAAAACTTTGTGATTTAAACGCATGAAACAATAATTTGTACATGAAAATGCTTGTATTGATATTCCGCAGGTCCCTATCTTTTTAATATACACGAATAAAATATAGGTATATAAGAAAATATGAACACTTCAGTTTTTAACACAAATGTCTGATGGTTTTGCGCATTGCGCAGAATAAAACTATTGTTCTAATTAAATCATCAAGTCTAAAACTTTAAAGCAAATGGATCTAATTACTAATATTAATAAGTTCGATTCTGTTTGAAGATCTTTTAGACTTACTCGACTTGTTCCGCGCTGCACCCCCTTAACATTATCATAAACAAAGGTAATGAAAGTTTCATACAAATCATGGCCGGAATAGTGTTTTTATTTTCTATAATGGAAGAGATTTATTGAAAAATTTAGGAAGACTTATTTGTGAACGACCAGTCTGCTTATTGCCGCCAACTGATCCAGTCTCCCCAATTAATCTCTTAATAGTTAATGTTGGAACGCAACATCAGCGCAGCTTCATGCGCGTGAGACGAGTGCGCCCGACGGGCACCGAGGTCATCGCGAGGCAGCCCGAGCGGGTCCGAAGCCCTAGCACTCGCCTTGGGACACCCACCGTCGTCGGACATTTTGTCGCGTTATTTAATTTCTGTTAATTCCTCATGTAATAGAGGGCGAGAATTACAGCACCTTTTTTTATACAGTCCGCGTTTTTATTCATATATATCGAAGGACCCTAACAGTTAATGAAGTCAAAACACTATTCCGACCAGATTTTGCATGAAATTTTATAATATTGACGATTATTTTTGGTATAACCTTCAACAATAAAGACGATTATTCTATGTTTACTAACCCTAAATTGTTTGTTTTAAGGTTACACCTCGTTACACCGAACGAATCCATTAAAAAAAATCAGGACCTGACAGACGTGTTTAAAGCTCTAACCTATGCTTGACGAAGCTTATTCCTTCCAGAATAAAGGAGTTCGGTGCGCTAATGCAGCAGAATCGGCTCGGGCCACTGCGCGGGTCGGGCGCCAACGCGCGGGCTCGGGCGAGGTTGCAGAGGCACACCACCTACTGGCCTCTCACGATATCGTCAACGCTCATATTCAACTTGGGATCTGTGAGTGTACATGTTATTTTAACCTATGAGCGGATTCGATTCCAAAGTGCCTTCTATATAATACATTTTAAATACCTTCTGTTTTTTTCTGTGTTAAACAAATGAAAAGACCGGGCTACAATAAATAAACAAAAATATATATTTCCCTTATTTCCCATTACTGTCATACTTAAATCCCCACTTTTTGTAAAATATCCTATTACAACTTCGCTGATTTGCAAAAATTTTTCATATTATCGTAATATCAATTGATTGCGTTATAAGTCTGGTTATAACGCAATAACATTATTTGCTACCATTAAAAGTAGTCATATAATACATAAAACCCAAAAGGGTTCTTTTACTTAATTTTGTATTGTGACTTTATGGTTGATTTATGAAATAATAAGTAAATAAATGATTAAGTACAGATCGGATGCATACATATTTACCTAAACATTGCTACTCTTTTCCTATATCCCGAGCACACAGCAACTCACTATAATAAATAGCCACTTGTTCCCTGTATGTTTTGTGGCCACTTTAGACCATGATTGATCCGCTTAGTGATATGCATACGAAAATCCAATTCGAGATTTATTTAAATGTCTTAACACTATACATTTTATTGCAGGTAATGGAACCGTTAACCCGGCTCGTGGTTCAAGAATCGCTGAATGATGAGGAAGTGGACACCTGCCGAAACGTATTACTGTCCTTACTTGGCATGGAGTCTCGACATGAGTTTCCATCGGCACAGCTTCCTTCTAATATGAGGTAATACCAAATGTAACTAAAGTTTTACTTTTTGTTTAATATAGTTTTAAGATATAATATAAGATTGATCAAGATTTCCACTATAGCCAGGCTGAAGGCGCTGGAGGTCGTAATTCGTGGCTAAACATAAGTTTCGGTGGTGGGAAAGTGTAGTAGATACTAAAAGTCTAGTATTATGTATTATTGGCATTATACACTTAGGGTCGAATTGTCTTAAAAAACTTAATCTACAAGATTTTAAGATTGTGAGCAAGTCGCAATGAGATATATCTGAGGACATCTTCATATGTTGCTGAGCAGCTTTTTCTGTAAAATTTAGATTTATTTATTAATTATTCTGAAGCCTATAAGTAGTAGTATATGTAGACTGACTTTACTTGTGACGTCGCAAATGCTGTGTCGAGTGCTGCGCGTGATGTTACGGGCTCCAGGCTCGAACTAAAGCGTTATTCACCCCATTGGTCCTTCCCTTTTTTACATGGTGTGGAGCTTCGTGTATATCTTCAGGTGGAGATAGCATTGGTCAATGTGGGATTCAATTTACACCAGGTATACCCATTAAAACCTCCGCGATTTCCCTCAGACCGCTAATTTATAGGTAGGTAACAGGTTCGCTCTACGCAGGCTCTTCGTTGCCCCCATTAGTCCTTCCCTACTGCCCGAAAAGGCGTCTCGATTTATTAAACTTAGGATGTACCTTCCTAGTTAGAATCCTAAATAGAAAAGGTAGGATGGATAGGCAGGTGCTCTACATTGATAAAGCATTGTCCGTGTTTTCGCGTCTAGCCGTCGAACTCGCACGCGCTGCCATGGCGTTAGTGACAGGGATACAAAACTACGGATATCTTCTTACAGAGTTGGGCCCCAGTCACCTTCCTAGTTGGGACGTGAGCTTCCTAACTAGGCATTTAGGAACCTAAGTAGTGAACTGCGATTACATCTTCCTATTTCCTAA
Source organism: Pyrausta nigrata (assembly GCA_949316185.1). Taxonomy (NCBI): domain Eukaryota; kingdom Metazoa; phylum Arthropoda; class Insecta; order Lepidoptera; family Crambidae; genus Pyrausta; species Pyrausta nigrata. Next base: position 7,578,875 of record OX438943.1, read on the forward strand.
GTAGGATGATACACAAGTAGGATGGTGTATTAAGTGCTTTATAAACACACGTCTTTCACATAAGGAGTCTCAGCCTATGCCCGGCACAGGACAGCTCCGCCCACACCCCGGCAGCTCTGCCAGGCCTGTGTATCTCCCCGCGTAGGTAGCAAAAACGTACCTACGCGCGGCAACCTTTACTTAGGGGCTAAAACAAGTTGCGTGTCGCTACCGGCCAGCGACACGCTCGCGCGTTTTATTCACCGGCGGCCGCGCGGCTACGTCCCTGGCTGGACGAGAATGAATAAAGTACTAGAAAGAGGCGCTAGATGGCGTTAGAAGCTTCTCGTAGCAGTCAACCCTATCGCGTCGCGTGATATTACGTCACTGAATAGGTTTAGTGTATTATGAATTATATTCCAGAGCAATAAGTATGAAATTATCTTGCAATGGATTTTTGTAGGTGTCTACACGAAAATGTGCTTAACTCTGAGGCGAACTAAATTACGCCATATTGTTGACGACATTGAGTAGACATTTCTTTGAATACAATTGTTAAGACATACTTCTGTACGAAGTACTAGTACTTATTCTGTGGCTCTGCTGACGCCGCGATTGCTAACACGGCGCCACTATTTCCAGGGGTAAATCCAGCGGGCGCCGCGAGGAACAATGGCGTCAGGTGTGGGGCGAGTTAGAAGCGTTATTACGCGCGCACGCTGCGTCGCCCGCGCATCGCGCGTTACTACGAGTGCTGTTAGACTGCCGCGCGCATAACACGCACGCGACTGACGGTAAGTGGAACTGTCATCCTTTATTATTGTCCGACAAGTTCGCGACCCTGCCATATCCTGGATTGTAGTTTAAAATCGGCGCGTGAGTGCACTACCAGAGTAACGCTAAGAAGAGACAGAGAAGAGAAGTTTGCGACTACGTTGCGATAGTTTCTATAGAAACGATAGTATCGATGGCTCCGTTATAGTCTGAATAATCTAATAGGTTCAATTTGACAGTTCAAAGTTATCACAGAATGTAGCATTGTATGCGGAGGCATTCCATAGACAACACATAAAAGAATGAACATAAAATGCTATTGATTTTAAAATAAGAAAAGATAGATAGCACTGACTTAAAAGTATGTAATGCGACACATTTGATTTATATTTTCTACATAAAGTGTAAAATGAATCGGAATTCTATATTGCTGACAGACGTCTTAAAACGGCCATGTTCTATTCCGTTTTTTTCCTCATTTTAGTGTTGTCGTCACCTTTTTACTCGTTATACAGGTAAAGATTTATCGATTCATCGGTTAGTATTGAACCAATAACATTTGCAGTATGCAATTTTAAGCTTTAAGATTTAATTTTATTTATGGTTCATATAACCTAATTTTTAAACATTCCTATGAAATAAATAGTCACTAAAACGTAATATATTTTGTAATGATTTGTTTTGACAATGTTTTGAATTGATTGTAAATCTGTCTGATGTCTGAATCGTTAATTCCACCTACCGATTCGTAAACACCAGACCCTCTATGTCAACTGTCAAAATGAACCTATTAAATTATTCAGACTATAGTATCTACTATATGTATACTATCGACACATAGCAATACTATCGATATAATTGCAGCTCAATATCGAAATTACTAACTATAGTATCGGCTCTGACTATTACAACAACTATCGATACTATTGATAGAATCGATTGTTATTGCAACAGTCAGCAGTAATTATCAATCAGTATCGATAGTATATTCGATATTGAACTTCGATGGTATTGCTGTGTGTCGATAGTATTTATACTAACGGAATTATCGATACTATTGCTTTTGCCTTTACTATCGATAAACTATCTGCGGCAGCGTTTTTTGCGACACTCTTGCCTCGCGCCAGACGTCTCGGGGCTAGGCATGCTAAATGCCAGCGGAGACGGGCGGTATTGCGGGGAAGGGGATTTCTTATGACAGACGTCTGCGAATGGCGCTTTCTCGTAGACCTTATCTTTGCTCTCGGGTTAAGATGAAGGTCAAGAGTTAGCCCATTAACGTCTGGCGGGGCGCAGAAGAGTCGCGCAAAAACTTGTTGGACTAAATTCCTCCTTTTGCAATCCTACTATTAGACTGTAATTTTCATTATTTTATGCACACACTACTAATTTATTTCACACTTCGGTCGCCTCCGGTAAAGCTTGCACATCTGTTTCAATCGTGACACCATCTCTGAGGTCCCTTGTTCGATCTCCCGTCGGGTCAATATAGAAACATTTTATATGATGTCTTAGGTTTGGGTTGGTACCACCGTTGTTTGTAATTTTTATAAACTACTTATAACACAAGTGCTTTAGCTACTTACAGTATGGAACAGTAACACTACCTTTTTTGAGTTTTGCTCTCCTACTAAGTTATTTTAGCATGTAGACTGTATATTGTGATAACGTTTATTTTTGCATGTAGATCCACACTACTTATTTGTTTCATTCAGTGCGTAACGGTATCACAAAAAGTTATCACTGATATCCAACAACTGAAGTCATCATTCAGTCAGAATGAACTTATAAAATTAGTCTTAGAGATTGCAGTCGGGAATCAGGTGCAGTGATACCGTGGCTTTTCATTTTATTCAGCCGTAGGAATGTCATCCATCAATATCATTCAGTTGGCTAGTTGTGCGGCACCACAAAACAAAACTAAATGCTAGTGGCTGCGACATAATGTACGTAACTTAAGTCTTACTAACAAAACTTACACATAATGTCGATACTACCTCTAAAAAGAATAGTATGTATGAGGTACATCACTCTTATCTTTCACGTGATTGGCAACAGGTGAAACGTTTCTGTGATATCATGTTTTCTTAGTGTGTTTGGATGAGCAATTTCATAAACTGTATTGTTGCCCATGTCATATACCGTCGCTTTTATATTCATAACCATAGTACGAATATTCGGGCGCTCTTTTACTAAACATCAAGGTACTAACATAGTTGAAACAACCACAATCTCAAAGTGATTTTATGATTTATATCAAGACGGTGGTTTTATGAATCTAGGTCAGTACTTCCTTGAAGTTTAGACAAATAAAGGTTTATGTGAAATCTACATGTACCTAACCCCCCTTCCAATTCCTAAGCCTTGTCTTGATAAAGAACATTTTGAGTGTTTTTGTATTCGTTTTGTTTTGTGGATGATCGTTTATATTAACCAACTAACAACTTGAATTCAGGCTAGTATGTTTTTTTTTTGTTTTATGTTTTTTTTTTGCTTTGGCTGCATAGGCTTTTTTATCAACACTTAAAATTTTGCTAACCTATGGATACATGCATGAGACGGAGCATGATTACGTCACTGGTTTTTAAAATATTTTTTCGGAATCGTAATTTAATTATGAGATGAGTCTTATAACAATTTCCAACAGGTGTCAATTTAAAATCTATTTTTGGGTATAACACATATTCTTAAAAATATCTATGAGTTGACACCAATTTAATTCATGCATGAGATGGAGCATGTTAAATGACGTCACTGTTTAACCAACCATTTATTTTAATTATTTCCCGGATTTAATTATGAATCTGGAAATCCAACAGGGCAAGGTTATCAATGCTAAGTTACCTACCGTATGCTTACAATTTCACGTGTACCCACTATTTATTGCAGGGGAATCCCGCGCGAGTGTCATACGCGCGACAACAGACTCCCCTCTGTCCCCGGTGGGGGCAGGCAACGGGTCGGGGGACGTGTGGGCCCCGCGGAACGTTCTGGACGCGTTGCTAAGCGGGCCCCGACCCTCGCGACGGCCAGACTTCGCGGGGCGCATGGCGGCCGGCAACAGGATCGCTACCCTATATCCTCAGTTGCAACAGGATGTTGAGGCGCAGCATTGAGTGTGGTTGCGTTCGAAAGGTGAAGACTGAATTTATATATCAGTAGACTGTGAATAGTCCGAATTGAGTCAGTGATGAAACATATTATGAATGAGTGCAGTACATAGTTCGACATAAAAGTCAAACTCCTATCTACGTTCAAAGTACTTTTATTGGATATGTTGTGACATAAGTAACTCTTAATTATGATGATGATGTTGTGAACGTTTTTTTTAAAAAACAGATCGTATGGCATGTTTTAAGACAGAATGATGAAAAGTGATAGTAAGTAAGAGATATTCTAAAGTTTAAAAATAAAAATTATACTGGTGTAATTCTCATGTAAATAAATGTAATTTTTAAGCGCAAATTGTATTTATTTTTATGGTAAAAAAAAATCTGGTATCCAGCGAATAGTGAAATAATAAGACGTGCGAAAATTTATTATCCTTAGGTGTCAAATAAAAATGCAACATTATAAAATTAATATTTTATATTTGTTCAATAAAAACTACATTGTGGGCCGGTATCCCGGCGCCCGGGTAACACGACCTTTGTATTATCTTGTTGAATATAAACTCTGCGGGCAGACTGTGTCATAAGGCATTGGTGTGAGTGAGACGGCCTCGCGGCCTCGTCAAGGCATCTGGTCCGGATCCTTGCGGCGACCCCTCCCTTCCCTCGCCGCCTTTCGTTACAAATTATTGGAATGTCACGCGGGATGCGAACGTTCAAACGTTTAAAATCATTACAAACAAATACTAACGCTAGGCCCAACGCGGGCCACACCGAAAATACACTCACATTGTAATATTGTACAATCTCATATCTGAGCCCGGTCAGTCCGTCGAAACGCATCCGAAATTATCAATTAATTAATACCCTATAAAACTTACAAAACCGGTACTCTTAAACTTAACGCTAAGTTAAAATTAAACGGAATTGAAAATAAATTACCTAGGTACAATATTTTAGTCTAGAAAGCTATTTATAGGCGCACGAGGGATGCTTGGTGGGGGTGCGCGTGTGTCAGTGGGTAGCTTCCCGCAGTTTCTTCGCGACGGGCGGCGCCTGCGCGTCGCACGAGTCGCCCAGTGAGTTTTCTTCCGCTGAACTCGCCTCTTCTATTGGTCTGTTAGGACAAAAATACTCTCTTTTAAAATTTAAGTCTTAATTCAACATTACAAACTATTGGTCGCGCCTTTCCTATCCCAAAGTCCAGACTCAAAGAGCTACCAAAAAAATAAGGTGGACAGATGTGGTAAAGAATGACCTGTGTGTCTGCAATGTATCCATATATGATAAGTCCGCCATGGCAAAGTGGAAAAAAAAGGTTGACCCCACCATCAGATGGAATTAACAATGCCCAGGACCTAGAGATAGTTTAGCTTGAGCGCCCTTTCCAATCACAACAACGAACCTTCAGAAATCTGACTATTCTAGCTGGCTGATAGGTAGGTAGTACGTTCCGGAAATGATTTCACCGGCACCGGAGTTGAAGCAGGAGGTTAATCATGGGTGTCGCCACCGCAGTTGTCTTATATCGATAGGAAGCTCTGACCTCCCGTTGAATATGCGCGTCCATTCAGACTAGACATTTTTTTTGCGCAATCGCCCCTATTGCGATTGCATTAAAGGCCGTCAAGTTCGTGTGCGACCTTCCTGCGATCGCCAGACTCAGTGGGGATGGGGTAGTATTGCGGGGACGGGGATTTGCTATGACAGTCGCGTGCGATTGGCGCTTTCTGGCCTCACACGTCTTGCTTGCGCAGGAGAGGGTCGCCCAAGAACTTATCAGACTAAAGATGGCGCTTTGTAGCTCATTGCATTAGTTCGTACGTAGTATTGAGCGTAAACAAGTATACAGACTGATCATCCTCCTAGCGTTATCCCGGTTGTGCTCTCGCACGCGAGGGCCCAGGGTCCGCTGACCATGATCCAGGATGTGGCAGATCAGGTAATTACAGTGGAGCGACTGCCATCTGACCTCCGTGACCTGTTAACAGGGGAACCTGACCAGTTTGGACCAAGGTTCCACATGCATTCGCCTGAATGTGCAGGTTCCCTCACGATGTTTTCCCTCACCGTAAGAGCATCGGTTAGTAAAACAAAACTAAACAAGTATTCAGCTGCAGCTGATATATTTTTCTTACCGTTTCGCGCGCGGCGTGCTGAGCGCTGAGTCTGAGTTGTCGGAGGGAGAGGCGGGGGTGGGGGGCGACGCGGCCTTCGCGTCCATGGAGTCTTCTGTGCACGACGTCGTTGTGTCCTCGATTACTGAATCTGCTCCTAATTTGCCTGGAACAATGATAACAATAGTTATAGGGAGTTGGATGTCGTTGGAACCGAATTAAAGGCCGAATTCTAATACGGAAAGCAGACTGTAAACGCACGCGACACTGTTAGTAGCAGTTATTAGGTAAAAGCTGCTGTAGATGCATAATAACCAGTAAATAATGTCGCTTGCAGTTTACGGTCTGCAGACTGTCACGGAATTTAAACAGCATGGGGTCATTCTGCGGTCAACTAAAATACTTTTTAAAGAAAAAAACTTATTCCAACAGAGTGTACGCTGGTATCTGCGTGTTATTAAGTGTCGTTGTATTTCGTTAAACTGGAATATACTTTGAGGTTCAATATTATACATATTATCTGGAGGGATAAGGCTAAGTTTATAATTTTATTTTCTTAATTTTTTGTAGCGACAGTGCTGCTACAGGCGTGTTTTAGGTAATTGTGCAATTACTTGTAAGAACACCGAGACAGTAAGAAGTACTAAAATACTTGTAAATTATTTATTGATCAATCAAGTTATTTTCATCATGTCCTATCCGCCTACCAACAATTAATGACATCAAGCTCTCAATGTCGTTCCGTAGTGCTCATACCCTTCCCACTACTAATATGCTAATTATAACTGCCGTTTTGTCGGCAGTGTTTTCAACCGATTCCAAAAATGGAAGAGATTCCCAATTCGAATGTATGTTGTTTTTTTCTTATCACCATTTCTAAGTGTGTCATTTTATGGCACAGTGTTTAGGACAGAGTGTTTTCTTCTCGCATTGCGATACTTGCATGCAAGTCCTAATATGCTAATATTTATATGCCACCTTACTTGTATTTTGCAATGCCAACAAAATAAGAAGCTTTTACCTTAGTAATTTGATTTTTTTACTTGACCCTCGACCCCAACTAAGAGTGTCTAATATGCAATTGAAGTATGCATTTAATAAATTTTTTAACCTACCTATATTTCTCTACTTTTACTTTCCTAACGGAGATGGGTAATAATAATAAACCTTTATTTGCAAACAAGAACACAGTACATTTATGGTGTTAAAATTTAGGTTAGTCTAGCTAAGGCATTCGGCCAATGAAATAGCATACAAATGTGATTGAATTGCGACTTGCAATAAATTACAAACACGCGTTTTTCTAAAAAATATGTTAAGTCGGAATGCGCATACATACAAATAACATCCATCAAAAATATTCCGATTCAACAAATTCGCGTTGCTTAGCAAATTAAATTCATATTCGTTTATTGTGTGTCACAACAACAACCGGAGATATTGACGCACCAAAACAAACAGTTAATAGACAACGAAATTGTGATTGGACCAGTCATGAGATGCTTACGTCAAGGAACCCAGAAAACATTTGGTATTTATATGTATGTATTAATGCATATGTAGGCAAGGCTATCCAGATACTTGCCGTTTAAGGCAAATAGTTTTAGGACTAACCTAGGTCATTTTTCAACTATGAACAGGATCCAGTCTCATTACAGTAAACTATCTCGCTTAAATATCACAGAGATTGACATGTCATACTCACTACGTAAATTTAAATCGGCTGTTACGAAGTTATTTGCCAAAGTAAAGTAGATTTTAATTAACTTGTTATAAAGTTTATAATAAATATTAATTAATTAATAAATTTTAAATTACTCCTTAGTGCAGGTTACTACAGTTTGTTTCTGACTTTGTTTATTACGCATGCCGTGGCAGCCTTTAATTAAGGCAACACTATAACTATGTGGTCATTCCTTGTATTGTATGTTTGTGAAGTGTATGCTTTGTTGGTTGCCCTTAAATAAATAAATAAGTAGGTAGATTATATTATTATTGATTTGTTCATTACACTTATTCTATAATTTTTGCACAAAACTCCTCCTTCCTGTGAATGAGTATGTTCCTTTTCCTGGATTGTACATTACATTTGAGATCACCTACATTGTACATTTTTCTGTACAAATCGTTGTACTTACTATATTTTTCTGTTATGGTGTGCAATAACGAGTTATCTATCTATCTAACCCTTATAGTTTCGTCATGTCCGTCTGTCCGAGCTTTTGCTGAGACCCCCCCCCCCCGCCCCCCGCCCTCTCTTAAAGCTTAACTGCTGGCCTAAAACATCTGAAAAGATTCATGATGAATAATGATAGTGCATTTCATATACTTTTAGGCAAACGATAGCGGTTGAGATAACTTCATTGGTTTAGCAGTAATATTCGTAGAACTTGGGTATTGCATAATTTTGTACTAAATACAAAATCCTTACAATAAATTCTCTAAAGCGACTAAGATGAAGTAGATAATGGTACGGAACCCTTGCCGTTGCCGTGCACGAGTCCGACTCGCCGGTTTTTGATTTAATCTATCGAAGGCGGTAGAAATAATTTTTCATAACACTCTGTGTGGTAGTAGGTATTTGTAGGAGCTACTCGTCCATTACATCGTAGTACTAGTATTTATTCTATAATTTCGTTTACAAATAATTTTTATTTTCCTGTTTTAATTAGCATATTGTATAAAATTAAATTATTATTTTCCTAATAATAACAGCAATTATATCAGTTGGTACCTACTTGTATACTTTGTTTGTTAGTACTGAATATAGTCGCCTTTGTTTTTGTTTGTACTCACTGAACAATATTTCATCACTTTGTATTCCGTCATTTGTTAGTTGTTTGTTTGGTTTCGATTTAAAATTAATTATTTTGATAATTTTCTTTTATCAACAGAAGTATTGTCAGTATCGTGATTAGGTGCCAGTCCAATTTCTCACTATCTTGATTGAAGTGCTCAACCGACGAAGTGCTTGAGATACAGCTACGCGTAGTATTGACTTTCCATTCCGTCTTTGCCGTAGATACCTAGTTACCTATCTTTTTCGGTAATATTTAAAACAATTGACAAATTGTTATCACACAGTATTTTATGTAAGTAACTTTTTTAGTTGAGCAATTATTTTTATGATACATGTCAATTAAATTGACATATTTGACATTTATAAAACCTTTTGCCAATTAACGTTGAGTTAATAAATTTCGCCGTTCCAAAGTTTGCCTAGGGGACTGCTAACTGTGCACGGTGGCGTATTAAATGCACTATGCATGAGTCAACCGGCTAGTGATAATAGTGTCGTCCGCGGTTCTTTCGCGTAGAATTGAGAATGTAAACACCCTAAACGGGGCGGGGAGGCGCCCCTCCTCCCCCCAAGGCCACGTGGTTCTTGGCACACGTGTTTTTGTTTTCTCTGGAGCCGTATGAGGCATCATGATGTAAATAAATAATGACCGTTGCTATCCGTTGCCAGTGGCAACGCGTCGCGCGACTTGATTTAGTTGCAGTCAGTCGAACTGCATTTGTTTCGTTTTATTCATTGTTATGTTTGCAATTTTTCGGATATTTAATTTATAATTTCTGCATTTTTATATGTTAGTCTTAAGCAAAACAGTAATGTGTAATTTTTTTTAATTTAATTGTTTACAAAATTAATGTCCAAGCCATAATTTATGGTTCCAATATATCTGGATTGTCATGTTCTATTTTTACTGGTGGCACAATTTTATACTTAGGTACCCACATATTTTGGATATTTTATTTGGACACAAAAATCTCATGATGTTTCAAAAGTTGAATGCTGTCCCAACCTGATGTAATGTTATTAAGCGAGCTCAGAAACCACATTCAGTGCTACCTTCGAAATTAAATTAGAGATTATTGGTAGCCTGGTGGCAGTGGAATTCGAAACAATACTAAATATTAATCATGAGTTGGCTGTCGTCCCACCCAGGGTAGAGCTATTCGTGAACGCGCTCAGGTTAGGGTTTCTTTGAAACGATATAGGTTGTTGCTCTGAGTTTTGTATTAATATGTAACCAATTTTGTCCGTTCTTAGGATAAGTTGGTGTTAGTGCCAGAAACAGTTCGATTAGTTCGTTCTTAAAAGTCAAGAAGCAAGGAGTCCAGTCTGGCAATAATTTGAAGACGAGATACTTACACATGTTTAACTTACTTCAATATGTTTTATCTTTGCCTTCTCGTTATGTAGAAGAATTTGTTCTTCTGTTTTTAATGAGAGAAGAGTTATTCCGTCAGAGGTCTAATTTGGAGTTAGGTAACTCGGACAGCTTCAATGTTTATGTCTTATCAAAATGCTTTGTTCTTGGATTTATTGCGCAAAAGCTAAAATATGGGAAACGAAAGAAAAACTAATACTCACCATTGCCATTTGTTGAAGGAGGCTCGAGGTTGCTCTCATCACTTGGCAGGGGAGAACCGCCGTTCGTGGGTGCACTTGTGTTTGGCTCCTTCCCAAGCAGTTCCGGCTGCAGATCAGATACTATGTTGTGTGTCCATAACGCAAGCTCCACCATGTGCGGTGACCATTTCTTGCCACAGCCGTTTTGTTCCTAAAGAGTAAAATTGTTGTTATATCTACAGATAGACAAGTCACTCACTGGTAATTTGATTGTCCAGGGTATATTTTTGTATGCATTAGGCAAAATTGCTGTCTTTGTTCGCGTGACAGAAAGAACAAACATCATTGTATGCAGATATTTAACGGTCAACTTGTGACTTTAAAGTATGTCCGTTAGTTTGTTGTTTCGTTAGATCTTTTTATTAGATGTATTGAGCGTGTTACGTACCTTATTTAACCTATCACAGACGGTCCTTATATGGTTTACAAAATTGAGGTATTCCTTGGCAGTGTAGTCGCTTCCTTCCATCTCTGGGATGGCTTGTAAGCATTCGTCGGCCATAAAAGGTGCTATTTCTGGGCTGGCTGCGGCGAGGAGCGCGGAGGCTGTGGCCGTGCCCACACCCTTCAGGTTGCTGAGCGCAGTCATTGCTGACTCTATGTTGGGCAGTTTGCGGAAAGCCTTTTTTGTCTCTTGCATCACCGCTCTAGGTGTATTCACTTTTATGAGATACGATAACTGCGGATAAAACTTCCCTCTCTGAAACGAGAAGGTTTGGTCATTGTTCGAACAGAATAGCCTATTATGTTTCGTTAGATTACACGTGTGGTGTAATGTAATAAACTTCTTACGTTATTGTCCTGCTGGGAAATTATGGTTGAGCATTGACACAGTTAACTAAAGCTACTTTTAAGGGTATAAGGTGTATGGTGTGATCTATGGAGGATCCGTTCCTGAGGGTTCAATTCTAAAATTTGATCAGGACGCTAAAGATGTCGATCGATCTGATTGGCTTACAGTCTGCTGAGTTCGCGCGGAAAAGAGGGTGTGAGTGTCTTACACGAAAACGATTAACTGTGTGCCGTATTAAAATTGTAGTAGCCTTCATTAAATAAATACCTTTATAAGGCCTAAAATAACGATTCCCCGACATAAAATAACAGTTAGTATAAACAGGACGGTTGTAATAACATCTCTCGCGTAGTTTACAAACTGCACTCACCGCTTGTTTCCATTTCATGAGCTGGACCAATTCTTCATGGATCATGTGGGCATCTTTGCCGCGGGACTTGATCTTCTTTGGTAATTCATTTTGGTACCTGAAACGAAAGAGGTTTAATTTTTAAGGGTTGAATGGAATTAAAACTATGAGTAACGTTTAGCCCACTACACAATAGATATAATGCACAAGTGTATACGCAATGCACTCAAATGCAAATGCAATCTCTGTATTTGCACTTTCGTAGTTCGGTGAGACGTTAAATCCGGCAAGATCAGGCGCAGGAGCATCTGGTCTGTTACTTATTTTTTTAAATAAAATTTGGGTGCCAGATCCTGACCTAATTAATCCACTGTTCCCAATAAAGCGGGTTTACTGCACGGTTCTCTCAATTACAAAAATAATTGTTTTTTTTATAATGTTGAGGACTGTATAACCACGGGTTATACAGTCCTCAACATTATTAAAAAAAACAATTATTTTTACCAAATTATTTGTAGGTAAATAATTCCCTTCCAGTGCACGATCTCTTGTTTCGAAAGTATTTTTGGTAAACGATTTTAACAATCCGAAAGCAAAACAATTTGTTATCCAAATAAATTAGGAATTAAATTACTTTTTTATTTACTAAGTTTTTATAAGCAAACTAAAATATTAACTAAAATGGAATCAATAAAAATAGTTTGTTTAGCAAATATAACTTTATGAACTTGAAAAAGGCAAAATTAAGACTAATGCCTATTTATTACTTGTAGTATTAGCAATATTTTTCGTCAACATGATGTTAGTAATGTAAAGTATTAAAAACTCAAACCAACTGATGAACAGAGCCGAGCACATGTGTCTTACAACATCTGTTAGAGATATCAACGGAACCATTATAATAATAATAAAATGCACGCAAGTCAGTATTCAGATATACCAATGCGTAATTTATGATTTGAGTATATATTTTATATGAACAGGCTAACTATTTTTTAACCTGAATTGAAATAAGTATATTTTTACTCAATAAAAATTAGCAATTCACTATGTTACTTTAATTAATTAAAAAATATTTTTAGTATTTTGTAACATTACAATTACAAAATTAATTCTAACTGAAATAACAGATGAAAGTGGCCAACCCATAATCAGTTCAATATTGGAATGTTTTAATACAATTTGAAAACAAAACCGCATCAACCTCTTTCTCAAAAATGTTTGATCAGTTAACATAAATTAAATTATTCTTTATGTATTATTCCAATATTGTATTAAGGTACCTTATTGTAATTTAATTTCAAAATTATTATATGTATTTTATGCTAAATATTGTAGATACGCACAGGAACAAAATTTTACACGAGTAATGAGTGGATACATGTATGACTCGAGGTTCTTGTGAGTAGGTACTTGACTTGATGAGTCATTGTGGTGGTTTCAATAAATTAATTTTAAATTACATTTCTAAGTGAGTATTGTTGCTTATATTCAAAACATAATAAATCCACCGAAAACATTGCTAATAAACTCAAAAATATTGAAATACTATAGCAAAGCTAAAAGGCAAGTCACCATTTTGAACGGATGTGAGTCGCACTCAACAAAGCATTGTATTAACAAGAGAAGTACTTAAAAATACAATAACATGTCGAATTTATGATGAAGCATGTTATTTAACTAATGAATATACGGCATTAACTCAGAAACATCGTTAAAACATGTACGTAAATGCATAAAAACGAGTCATGATACGTAAAGGACAGCCACCATTTTATAACGCCTGAGCGCTGCGATATTTTTCCTCACACTGGCTTTAGGAAAAACGATCGTGTCAAATTGACATCGATCCCACGTGACGCAGTGATTTTAATGAGCTCTCCGCGGACTAGAGATGCAGTCCGCGAGGGAGGTAGCTATCAAATCAGTTTGCACGGATACACACACAATACAAGTTCATTGACACGCCACGGCCGCATTTTCTCCTTTCAAAGACGTTCGTACTTACCAATTGTCCAATTTTATGAGCTCCTCTGGTTTCTTTGTTTTCTGTTCAGCTTTTAGTTTAATCGCCTGTGGATATAACTTCAAAACACTGTCGAATTCTTTTGCATCTGCCTCCAAAAAGAAAGTAGACGTGTCTTTCGCGGTGGCCATTGTGAACGTTCTAAATGTACAACACTGCGTATTTAGTTTAGCTATAGCGCCGAACTCGACGCGGCGGCAGCACCTGGCCAACTGGGCGCACTCTCCCCACTCGGCGCCATCTTGTTGACTGAACCTCGCAATGACGTTCGATATTATTATTTGAAAAGTGCTATTTCACCCGGTTTTACTTAATATATCGATGAATACTCTATTGTTTGTCCGTATATTAACTTCAAGTATGATTTAACATTAATTACGACGGAATTTGACCAATTTTTAAACGAGTTTTGAGACAAAAAATATACTTACTCGCTTGCACAAGGTTATATCGGTCGCACAACGAGTCGTGGCATCGGACATTTGTCTGGCCTCCACCCACTGGGAATAACAGGATACAAAAAAAATAATCCATGTTATTCTAAAATCACTTCACCACACTGAGATAATTGATATTAAGATTGAAATTAAGTTGGAAATGAGCACAAATATCACTTTTATGTTAGTCACGTCGACCTCGGGGCATTATCAATTTCCTTAAAACGTGACGCAACACACGACACCGTTCTACCGAAACGGCTTTGGTAAACACGCATATTTTCCGTTGCATTGCAGTACACACTGAGCTCGGAGTAGTCATGAAGTAGTAACTAGCGGTGTACATAAGGCATTTAGGTAGTAGGACGTACATATCACCGGGGTGGAACGTCACCAAACCAATCGGCTTTGTTGTTTTGATAGATCGCCATGTGCTCTACTCCCTCTAACAATTTTGGTGCTTTATCGGTTATTGAAGAGCTCGCACTAATTGCTTGCCGTTTTAATACTGTTCAAATTGCTGCCAGTACCCTTACTAATAAACTGGTGTGTATGTCGTGGTAATAAGAGCTCTAAACTTTTTGTCTTAAATATAGGGGTTGATTAAATGCATGGTTAATTAAGTTACTTTAATCAATAAATTATTAGTTTTCTACATCCAAAAGCTGGTATACTTACCTACTAGTCTAATGGCTGCGTATAACTAGGTACCTACTTTTATTTTTGTATTAAATTAATTTCTCTGTTGTTCATTTTTATAATTATATATAAGGACTAATAAATTATTTAGGTACCTACTGACGGATTTTAGGTACGTTACCTCAAATCCGTCCTAATAATAAATAGTAGTAGGTAATAACAGAGAAATAACTTTTGTCATAATCACTTTCATATGTTGAGTGGTGGAAATCGCCGCTTGTGACGGCAACTCAATCTTAGGTACGTAAGTAGTACCTATTTTTGAAGCTGTAGACCAGGAATGAAAAAAGCCCGTTCGAAAATTAAATTGGAAAATAATTCCTTTAAATAAAACAAAGGGACGTTTATTTCGTTGTTCCACTGTTTTAAGGAATTTCTCGCCAGTTTTAAGTTCGTCCGAATCTTTTTGATAAGCCGTCACCGTGTCATTAGTTATAGTTAGGCCCATTTTTTTTAACATTATAAAAGTTTTTATATTAACATTTACGTGCATAGTCGTACTCGTAGCATATTTTCCCTGAAATGGCGTAGTTACTTCGGAAGCTTTTAATGCTACACGCTGCAACAAGTCTACAAATTATACCTAAATACACATACTAAGTTCGTAATTTGCCCAATAATAATATAATGGTCGTGTAAGTTTAATTAATTGACGTTTATTGGTTTTAAAATAAAATAAAAATTTTAACTGCAAGAAACTCGAACAATATCGCTCGTTAAATAAACATGAAAAATACCATTCGTAGATAACAATACGAAGCGAGGCGAGCGCGATAACGATAGCAACTCACAATCGGAAATTTTGTAAGCGAACAAAGTGTTACTTCAAAAGGGTGCTGTTTGAATACGCAGGGCCGCCATAACCCTAAAAGAAGAAAGCGCTCGAGGGTGCGGGTAACAAAAAGTATAGATCGCCCGTTAACTCAAGGCTTATTGAGCTGAGAATAGAGTTCTCTTTCGGGTGTTAGGTAGGTACGGTTGGTTTGGGGTTCGGCGAGGTTTCATTTTTTATACTGTCAGGGACCCTCGTCGCGTCGGGCTCAGCCCATATTTCCACAGCACTACACGCAGGCATCTGACGGTGACTGCCTGCTGGTTTTAAATGTGGTCTCAGCGTGTGCTAGATAGGTGGCAAGGCAAGGCAATATGATCTTCAAAGAGGTTTTTTGCCACGAATATATTTCTGAATATCAAATAGAATCAAGGATAGTGTGTGGCATCAGACTTATCAACCAGAGCGAAAGCTCTGTAGGTTGATAAGATAAAAGACAAGGTGTGAGTCTGATACTACAAAGGTACATAGACATCAGATGTGTCGTTATTAGGAACTGCAGATTCACACTGGAATTAAATAATATTTAAAAAATTGTTTTTACAATAATGATAAGATTAGGTCCTACTCTTTATTGCACACCATACATATGACATAGTAGACATTTACATGCAAAATTTTAAAGAGTTGTACAATTTAGGTGATCTTGTTGATAAAAGGCGAAATCTCCCAGACAAGTAGAGGACGGTCTTAAAAAGATTGTATTGGGTAGGTACCTTTCTAAATAATTTCCCACATTTGATTTCGATGTTATTAATGCATCACTTAAAGCTTGAAAGTAAAACTAAAGACATATAAATAAGTATCTATATCATCGGTTGAGAGAAGTTTGCCATTTTTTAGGGTACCGTAGTCCTGATAAGGAACCCTTATAGTTTCGTCACGCCCGTCGCCTCTCCGAGGTTTTGATAAGAGACCGTTAGTACTAGAAAGCTGTAATTTTGTAGGTGCACGTATATCAATTACGCCGACAAAGTGGTAATCAAATTTTTGATTTTTTTCAGGGTGGCTCCCCATACATACATATGAAGTACATACATGTGAAGTGGGGAGGCCATTTTCCGTCGACTACCGTGGGGCATCGTTGAGTAGGTCTTTTAACCTGTCAAACACGCGGACGAGTTGATTACAATTCATTTTCTATTGTATCTGGAAACACGATACGTGGAGGTTTAAAATGACTTTGGTGTTTTAATACTTATTTCCGATTGAATGCTCCATTTTTGAAAAATTATACTTTGAAGTGCAATTTTTTGCTCCAGTACCGCGTTCCCCTCTCTAAAAGCTTAACTGCTGACTTATAGTCTGATAAGATTATTTGATAATATTATTTTTTTACTAAGCCTTTATTGTCCCACTGCTGGGCAAAGGCCTCCCCCAAACTTCTCCAGTGGTCACGGTTACTGGTCTGGGCTGGCCAGTCTTCGCAGAAGTGGTCTAGATCATCTTGCCATCGTTTTCTGGACCTGCCTTTCGGACGTCGTCCATCAGCAGGCAGCCAGTGGGTGACGATCTTAGTCCATTTTTTAGGGCATATTCTGTTCACATGGCCTGCCCAGTCCCATTTAAGCCTATAGCTGTCTTCAGACCTACATCGGCTATACCAGTTTTGGATCGGATTATCGTGTTCCGGATCTGATCCGTCCTCTTAATCCCCAGAACGCTACGCTCCATAGCCCTCTGGTTTGTGCACCGTAGGTTAGGACAGGTAAAATGCAACGTCGATAAGCTTGCATAAAATAGTTAATTTTATGCACTTTAAATAAATATATAACTTGATTAGCTTAGCAGTAATAGTCGTTGAACTTGGGTGTTAGATAATTTTGCACCAAATACAAAATTTTAAGAATAAATTCTTTAAAGTGACTTAGATGAAGTAACTCCAAAATGTATCCTTGCCATTAATTATTTTCAGAAAAAAACTTACAAAATCGGTCTATAATTGTGATATGGGGCTACCACGGAACTCTACTCTGCGCATGCCCCACACGCACTTGGCCGGTTTTTTTAATATTTTAATAAGGACTTCAAAAATGTTAATAATTTTAAAGCGCGTTCGCTTTATCAATATAATTAGGTACCTGCCTGATGCCTACGTAACACACTTGATGCGACTTATCGTCTATCAGGCTCTTGTCTTTGATAAATACAAAAGAGCGTGATCTAATGTGAAGCTATACCAACTTACTTAGGCACACTTACACTCAATTAATTCATTGAATTAAAGGAGCAAAGCAGGTAGAATTAATAGGGTTCAAGGTTCAACATTCAAGATCAAAAATCCAAACAGTGGAACGTACGAGGGGGCGGTTTGATAAGTTCTCGGCCCGACCAATAAAACAAATGAAGTTAAATAAAAATTATTTTATATTACTAAACATTCACCTCTGATTTCAATACAGTTATTTAATCTGTGCTCAAGTGCATTTATAAAGCCTTTGGTGGCCCATTTCATAACTCTTTGAAAAATCGCTCCACACAGGCTATCATCTCTTCACCTGATAAAATGTTCTTCAAGCTTGTTAATTATTTTTGACTCAGACAACAGGTTATAGTCCAATAACGCTAAATCAAGGGAAATAAGGGAATGGAAACTTAGAATTGAAGTTAATAAATCTTAGCGATTGCAATGACTAACTTGTGCACCGGTTGCATAATCGTGATGAAAAAGGATCATCTAAAGCAATCCTGACCTCCTTTACAAATCTTTTCAGTGTATTTATTAAACAATTTAGTGTAGTTTGGGACTGTCATAGTTGATCCTTTCTTAAGGTTATAAATAAAAATATTTCCTTTTTAGTCGTAGAGCACTGGACGCCAATCACTTTTCTGCTTACGACATTATTTTGATTGTATTGTATTTTTTTATCCTCGAATATTGGGGAGAAGCCATTTTTTAAACCTGGTAACAAATCATCATCAAAAAGTTGCTGGTATTTGACCGCAAGAACGCCAGATTTGAACTGGTTAAGTTTGCGTTCGACGGGTAAGAAACGCGGCACGCATCTTGCTGACGCCTTTTTCATTTTAAATATCCTGGTTAAAATATGAAATACTTATTTTATACACATTGAATCTTAGAGCTTCTCGAACAATTTTGTAGATTTAATCGATGATTTCTGGTGTGGGAGACGTATACGGCCTCCTGTTCCTTGGATCATCTTCATTGCTCATTCTTCTATGATTAAACAAAGCTGCCGATGTTTTTGACATAGAATAAGAAGGTGCAGTTTTAACTTACTAACTTAATCGTATCTAACTACTTTGATTTAGTACGGCGAAATATTTTTTTACAAAATTTTTATTACGGCTATCACATCAGTTTTTTACATTTTGATGGGAGAGTGGCAGACTCCCTTACGGAAAAAAATAATTACGAAATCTAATGCGACGAAAAGCGTAAATATTTATTTACGTACTACCCTCAAATCTAGGTTAGGCCGAGAACTTATCAAACAGCCTAGGTAGAACCTCCTCTATTTTTAGAGGTGAAAAATCTACGAAGCATTTTGGTTTGGGTAGATACGTATCAATACATATTTGGTATAGGATCGGTATATTTTTCCAAATTTTGCGATATGTACCTAACTTCAAACAATGGCGATTTAATCACAGTCTGTAATCACTGATCATGTAATCTTTATAACCATGAATATTATGTTGGAACGCAGGAGTTTTAAGCAACGTACCAATAGTACCAATAAAGATTTTCGTCGTATAGATATGTGGCTCGTTAGCTCAGTGGTTAGAGTTACCCATTTGACTCGTCAATAGAGGTGGTCGGGGGTTCAAATCCCTCACGAGCTGAAGTTGTTTTTTTTATTTTTAGAAGTATACCTAATAAAAAACATGATAGAGAAAAAGAGTCATTATTAATTAGCTAATGATTCAACACTTTAAAGATGTATATTTTTCTAATCGGAAAGTCGATTTTACAATAATATTTTTCAAAGACCTACGATTCCACATGACATGATGGAGTAAACAATACAAAGTTTTTATCCCCACTTTACCTGTAGGGGGGGGAGGAGGCAAATAATTGTTTTTCAGGGTTCCGTACCCAAAGGATAAAAACTGACTGTCGGTCTGTTTGTTACCAGGCTGTATCTCATGAACCGTAATAGCTAGACAGTTAAAATTTTCAAAGATGATGTATTTCTGTTGCCGCTATAACAACAAATACTAAAAACGGAACAAAAATTATATTCAGGGGGGCTCACATACAACAAATGTGATTTTTTGGCGGTTTTTGCTCTTTATTAATACCGGCAACAGTTAAACGCTTGAAATATTCACATAACATCAATATGTATACAGACTTGAACAATAAATAATTAATTTTAAATAATTAAAATATTTAAGGGTGGCTCCCATACAACATCGAATATACTTAAGGTTTAAGGTTTAAAGAGTTTATTCTCAAAAAAGACAAGCCACTTACATGAGAATAAAATAGCATAGAGTAATAATCAAATTTCGAACGCCGAACCAAAGAAAAATAATAATAATGTAAGTACATAATCATAAAACTGTCTTAAACGAGCAGTTTGCTATTTTCAAATATAAATTTGGACAATTTGGTCTTAAAACTATTAAACGAACTAGCATTTTTCAAGGTAGAAGGTAGTTTGTTATAAAGCCGTGCTCCCTCAAATATATTTAAATATATTTAAGGGTATTTAGGGATACATACAAACGTGATTTTTTCCCGTTGTAAAACTAAATAAAGATAATAATAGTGTCTAATGTTGTATAGGTACATTACCTACGGTACCCTTCGTGCGCGAGTCCGACTCGCACTTGACTTGGTTTTAGGGTTCCGTACCCAAAAGGTAAAAACGGGACCCTATTACTAAGACTTCGCTGTCTGTCTGTCTGTCTGATGATGTATTTCCGTTGCCGCTATAACAAAAATACTAAAACCAGAATAATAGTAATATTTTAGGGGGGCTTCCATACAACTACTGTGATTTTTTCGCTGTTTTTGCTCGATATTAATAGTGGCAACAGGTAGACGCTTAAAATATTATATTATAAACACTAAGTTATATGAAAATAAAAAATATTAAAGGGGGCTCCCATACAAATGTGATTTATTGCAGTTTTTATAACTAAAAAAAGGTTATTAAGTATAGATAATTACGGAACCCTTTGTGCGCTAGTCCGACATGAACTTACCCGGTATTTTCATCTTTTTTTTGTACTGTTTTCTAACCGTGAAAACAAACTGTAATAAAAAATCTTTTATTTAATTTAGGACATAAAATGTCACTTATGAACCGACTTTGACCTTGATTGAGACCGCCTTTATTCCCTACCTTATAAAAGCTGATTTCATAATTCACATGGGTAATCTGACGAGCGGTCAATTGTATAAAACCCCTAAAAAAAGTTTTTTTTTTTTAGAGCACCAGAATCACCTCATCGGACCGCGTTTTAACATAATTAGTGTAATTAGATATTTTGGTGTTGATTTTCTTTTGTTATGATTGTTTTATTATAACAAAATACGTTTTGAGACTCCTTCAAAAAAAGTTGCCAACTCGAAAATCTTCCTTTTTGTGCTAATCCGAACCTTGACGTTCGTACGTAACAATTTGTACTATTGCTTCTTCGACCGCGCGCCTTATTAGTATTCTTGAGCAAGAAAAACACCGGAGTTGGAATTAAAATTCTCCTTTTTGCCCCAAGGTCGGTGAGTTGTGTCTTGTGATAACCGTGGGCACGCGGAGCTCGCTCGTTCGACCGCGATACGAGGAAACGATGTATTTTTGTACCTGATGCAATAAACTACTGCTAGCGCCATCTGTCGCTGCGCTAATGAACTTGTTGATGACACATCTAAACCTGGTGATTTGATTAGTGATTGGAAGAAATAGCATGCCTAACCAGTAACCACAGAGATTTCACAATATACTTATGTGCAATAGAGAAAATAAAATGTAATAGTAGCGCAATTAAATACGATAATAATATAGTACGTAACTGATTTACAGGTTTACGAGACTTCGTTTATCCCCCCCACAATAACTTCTTTGCTGTCAGGCAATATTAATAATATACACGATATCTCTCTCTCTCTCTCTCTCTCCTGGGCATTATTTATCCCATCTGATGGTGGGGTCTGCCTTAAAAGTTTTTATGGATCATAAATCTCTAAATAAACTTATATAATACTTAATACATAGTAATCTTGAATATTTAGTGTTACCTATTAATTTTCCGTCTATTAATTTAGCAATTTGTTTTTTCGTTTCACCTTTTTAAACCATGATTAAAGTTATTACTCTAGGTAAGTATGTATTACAAAATACCGAGAGTAGGTATGAACTCAGATTAATCACTTTGAATAATGAAAGGTTTTGCAAGTTGCTTGAATGAAATGACGTCATCGCATAGTAGGTACATAAACGACCAGCTGATTTTACTATTACTTAGATAGTGCACTGTTGTATGTAGTAGCTTAATGGGTTCTTTCTTTTGCATCAGATGTTCGGAAGAGTGATTCAGAACCTGCCAAATAATTATGTGGGAAATCATTGCTGAAGTAAAGTTAGGCTGTCGTTTCTGTTTTATTTTATTTTCTAGCAGTTCCTAGCTCCTTCGCTCGC
Source organism: Pyrausta nigrata (assembly GCA_949316185.1). Lineage (NCBI taxonomy): Eukaryota > Metazoa > Arthropoda > Insecta > Lepidoptera > Crambidae > Pyrausta > Pyrausta nigrata. Next base: position 7,601,019 of record OX438943.1, read on the forward strand.
CAAACGTCGGATTTTTTAATACAAACTTTCATTCCTCATTTAATCCCTCTGATAATTTTATATCGCGACAAAAAGTAGGATCTTGAACTATCTCTGTACCAAATTTCATTTGAATCAATCCAGTAGTTTCGGAGCCTATTCAAGACAAACAAACAATCAAATTTTTCCCCTCATAATATTAGTGTAGATACGATTGTAATATAATTAATAGAATCAGGCGTGCCTGCGCTAGCGTGTCTTAGCGGAAATTTAAAGCAAAATAATTGTATTTTATTTTCCCATCTACGATTGTAATAATTCAATTATTTTAATACATAATATTCAATAATTTAAACCCGATTATCCTCCCTAAACTTCTATCTTCTAAAAATGATTTAGCATCATCAAGGGTTGATGGATTATGCTTAATCACTTTAAGAAGACTTTCGATTTTCCAATGTGGAAAGCTGGGAAAGTTGAGCAAGACCTATAAGAGGCAGTTGCTTTATTTAGAAAATAAAATTATATTTACCTAAAATTTCAGTTTTGTCATAAAATTCTGTGCGTTTACGTGTAAGTCAGTGTCAGTGTCAATCTTGGTTGTGTTACAGATAAGCGTAATGTGTTTAAATTTAAAACCTCTTTTTGGGATGTCACGAGAATGGCCCTGGTGCAGCACGGACTGGATGGATAGAATAGGTCACAAAGTACTTAGTAGTCACAACTCGGTAGCGATGTGAGTCGGACGCCACTCGCCGCCTCTTTCCTCGCGCTCTTTCGCGCCGCGGGCGATTGCTCCACCGCGAATTTGGGCCAAGCACACATATTTCCCTCTCCCTCTTACTTACTGTTAATTCATATTACCAGCTCACTCCCTTCTTTTCCACTCACATCGTTATTATACGCTCATTTATGTAATAAGTTCAATGTTTACAACGTGCGTATCGAGTGATGAAAGAAAATACATGTGAATCACCTCGGATAGCAACTGATAAGCAAAAGAAACACTGCAACCGCTTCAATTTGTGTAGGTATTTAATAAGCTCAGTCTAAAGTGTATTTTATTTCTTCCCAGTTACAACATAACATTGCTTGAAATCGACTTACATAATGAAGATTTACGCACGTCATCAAAATATAACCGTCTATCAGAATATAATATAATTGTTATAATAAGTAGGGTAAAACATGTGTTTAGTAAATGCACCCTGTTTAGTTTCTTATAGATATTTAATTTATTATAAAACATTGACTAGTTACAATACTACATATCAAATATCTCAAGTTCATGTAGCTAAGTTACCTATCCATTTATTAATTATTAGTAATATAAAACATTAAATAAAATATACATTTTCATTATAACAGTAACTCACCACAACATAACGGAAAACAGCAGACTTCATAACAAGCTTATTCTGGCAAACCAACAATTGATTCAGTAGCGGAAACGTTTGGTCAATATTATTCCCGGTTTCCCTCATATTGACATATCGTGCTCGTAGTACCCTGACCGAACTCTAAATTAACAACCAATTCCTACTTGGTAAAACTTTAAAATAGTCAGATATTAAAGTAACTTTTTACTTTACTTTATTAAAGTTACAGTTTATAAATATATTGCAAATAGTTAATCTATAAAGGGTATTTTTATGAATCCATGACATAGTGCATTTTGGTACGAAACCTTCGGTTCTGAATTTTTCACTTAAAGTATTTTCCTATTTTTTAATTTTTTTTTCATTCTTTTAGAGGTGAAAAGGTACTTAATTTTGTTCCTAGCCTACTTATTTTTTTCATGAATGTCTTGCCGCCAATCTATTTCTTGTTCTTTGGTTGATAAGGCGGTTTTAAGCCGCATCTTATCATATTAACCGCCCTTTGAAACTCATATTAACTTAAGTATGATATTTATTCCAATTTTGATAAGAATATATCGTATACGTACTGCATTGCCAAGTAGATAAATTAAGAGCACATGCCTTTACTTAATTTTCATAGCCATGTAAACAAACAAGCAACTAGGTACATTGATTTGTTGATTATAAGAACCATTATCAGAAGTGGACATGAAAATAAAAGTATTTTGTATTGGTAAATTCTTTTTTGTTTCCCAAGAGGGTATATTTCCCAGGGGCCCCACATAAATTTTATGAATTAAAATTCAAATCATTTATTTTATATGGTAACGCAAAGATCTTAAAGCTAAAAAGTATCGCATATTTTGCCATTGACGTAGATGAAAAATACAAATATCAAAATCGGTCCAGTAGCAGTTTTTGTAAAAATCATTAAATCAATGCATTTCGTTTAGGGTTCCGTAAAAAGAAAAAAGGAGCGCTTATAGGATTCTTTGTTGTTTATCTGTCTGTCCACAGACAGACGTCTGTAAATACCCTTTTTCTCAAGAACGGGTAGAGGTATGAAGTTGAAATTTACATCAATATTTATGCCTTCGGTCCCTTGAAGCTGTAAAAATATCAAGGTTCTAAGTCAACGCAACCCATTTAAGCCCTGTTTTCTAAAATATCGCAATTGACAACAATTGACGACACTAAAATTCAAAAACCATTTCGAGATTTGGTGATGCTTAATACGTTAAAAATATTTTATTATTTTTTTACGCTATAAATTCAGAGATATTTGAAAAAAACTGATAGGTGCTATGATACCGGCATTATAAGGAGACATGCCTTTGCTTGGTTATCTGGTCTGACTTAAAAAGTATTTTACCATACATGCAAGCTAGCTGTCATTTTGACAATGATATTTGACACTGACACTATGATGAGTGAGTGAGAGAAGAGATAATTGTAGTGTTGTTGCGAAGTCCATCTAGTTATCGATAGTTTTAGTATAGTATATTTAGGATTGCTAAAACTACACATGCATTAAAATGATTATCTAGTTTAGTAACGAAATCATAAAAAAATCTTTTAATCATTAATAATGTTTTATTTGATTTTAGAAACCATAAAAATTTAAGTAAGGAAAATGACAAGGTTAGCTAATAGTAGTTAGTAAAGTTGTGTTTGATTATTTAATAGATTATTTATCTACTTCTTTATTTGGACTTTTGTATTATGATATACGTGCTTAATAAGATTGTGTTTGGGTAAACATACCCACTAAGATTATTTATCAACTTCTTCATTGAGACTTTTTGTATTTTGATATTACGTGCTTAGTAAAGTTGTGTTTGGATAAACATACTCACTAAGATTATTTATCTACTTCTTCATTTAGACGTATTGTATTTTGATATACGTGTCGATATCGATATCTTACTTCTACTACATACAACACTATAGACGTCAGTTATTTTTTTAAACTTTGAATATGGCAGAGTCGCGAAGTTGTCACATCCTTACTCTTGTACTTACGCTCTTTTAGAATTGAGAGTTTTAAAATAATTTAATTCAAGGGGAATAAATGGAAAGAAATGAAAAAGAAAAAATACGTATGTCTTCTTTTTTGATGTACTATTAGGAAAAAAATAAAAATGTGCATGTAAATTTTTTGAAACGTTGTCAATTCGCATGGCATCAAAACAAATAACAATGTTTTGCATTACAACAAAACATATATTATGTCGAATAAAACATGCAGCGTTGTGTGAAGAAGCGCTCTATGAAAACCTTTGCCTATATAGTCAATAATGTATAGAAACATACCAGATTGTCCATGGATTACCTCTTTGACCAATCACCATCCAGCAAGCGCGCGCGTTGTCACTGTCAAATGTGTCAACTTCATAGCGTCTTCACCGGCAAGAGTTATATTGCAACGCTGCATGTTTTATTCGACATAATATATGTTTTGTTGTAATGCAAAACATTGTTATTATGTCTTTCTAAAACATGCAGCGTTGTGTGAAGACGACGTGTTTGTTATCTGCTGGTGATCAATGCAAGCACAAACGCTATTTGAGTCTCTGAAATTTAATTTATTTAATTCTGATTATAAAATTGTATTATTCTTATTAATAAGTAACATTAGTGATATCTTCTGCACATCAATATACATAGATGGGAACTATAGAGTTAGTCTTCAAATGACATACCTAAAGCTTAATTTTGTCAATAAATACCACAGAAATATAATTTCTGTAATAAATACTTAAGGCTCTTAGGACAACAATACTGAATCTGTCTGCTGAACCCATCTTTATGCTTTTAAGTTATTAAACCTTACCTTGACATATAAGCATTGCTAAATATTAAATAATTAATTAACAGCAAGAAAGGCATATCCATTTCAGGAAATTCTTAAGAGTTAGTACCTGAATCTTGTAAAAATTAAATATTGAACTTCAGTTAACTTTTGGTTATATGTTGTCAAAATAAAATAGCTGAAAGTTAATCAAACATTATGTAACGACTTGTACTAAGCGAATGCTAGTTAGTTTTAAGTCACTTCAAGGTCAATCAACGCCAGCCTGTCCAGCTTATCCCAGACTGTTATGCTGACTAAGTGTTTTTTTTTTTTAGCTGCATGCTTATTAATTTGTATAAAAAACTTTATTAAAAGTAAGTATAAAAAGGACATTAGAGTTGCCTTTTTATAAAGGCAGCATCTTCTGCCAGAGATCACAGAGACACTTATGTCAGATTTTGTCCGTGATGCAAATATAAATAAACTAAGGCAGATTATTAGAAAAGGTTGTAGATTTAGCAACAACTATTTTATTTAACTAGATTATTAAATGCAGGTACCTGCGCTTGGTTAGATTTAGATGGCTACGAGTATCATACTCAATTTAACATATCCATCCATCTAGGAAAACATAGGTAAACCATAAGTTGCAATGTACGCTAACTGGTTGGGAATTAAACAAAAAGCTGCTTTTCTTAATAGTTTTCGTTAATAGCTTATATAGCAAGTTAAACTTATTTTCTTTAAAATTAGGTTAATTTATTTTCGTTGCTTTGCAATCTTTTATTTTAAATTGGTCTTTACTGCTTGTAACTTAAGGTTCTAATCATGTGAATCAAATGCAGGCAACTCAGTCAGTGGCCAGCGCTCATGCTTGTCTATGCAAACCACATGATCACATCATATTTCGACTATGAAACGTTGATGGCGTTACTTGTCGTTTCGCGTGATGATTCAACCACGTGCAAATACATAAGTATTTTGACCATGTGATGTTAGATGACACTACCCGCTTAGACTTTTTTAAAGTGATTTTCAGTAAATCACGTAAAAGTTTATTGATTTTACTACGCAGCTTTTAAATCTACTTATCGTTTGAACAATCATCTCTATTTATACAGGTAAAAGTTGTCTTTTAACTTGGTTATCTGGAATAGAACGCCACATGATTATCCCCCCCCCCCCCCCCTTCCAGTAAGAAAGGTTAGATATTTCTGTCTGTGTGGAGGTGGTGTTGGCTAAAGCTCTCAACCGTAATAATGCAATAGCGCTCATTTAACATTGCAATAGATCTGAAGTCTGCCACCAAATCTGGAAGTGGCTGCTCCAAGATGTGGGGAAATCTGCAAGTCATAATAAAAGGCTAAGCGAACGGTCCTATTTTACGCCATACGACGATTAATAACAACCCCTATTATCTTAAGCCCTTGTAGAGGTGCTCTTCGAGTAGAACCTCTCAAGACTAAAATTAATCTTTCATCCTGCTTAACCTCCCAGGTAGGTAAGAAGCCTACAAGGTTATACTGTGGAACCTTTAGGCCAGACAAAACTAGGGTTGTGTTTTAGGTTAAGGGTACATTAAACAGAAAAGCCTTTTCTTTTTTATGGCAAGTAAGACTTGTCTAAGTACTCTCCCAAGACAATATCTACTGCGTCTGTCTGTGGAGAAAAGGATTGTGCTATATATTCTGACCTTACAGATAAGACTTGTTTAGGTACTCTCCCAAGACAGTATCTGCTGCGTCTGTTTGTGGTGAGAAAAGCATTGTCCTTTATGACAATAATTGTACTATAATACTGTGACCTGACAGATAAGACTCGTCCAGGTGCGCTCCCAAGACAGCATCCGCTGCGTCTATGGTGAGACATTGATTGTGCTATAAGCTTTGACCTGACAGATAAGACTGGCCAAGGTGCGATCCCAAGACAGCATCCGTTGCGTCCATGGTCAGACATTGATTGTGCTATAAGCTTTAACCTGACAGATAAGACAGGTGCAGGTGCGGTCCCAAGACAGCATTCGCTGCGTCTATGGTGAGACATTGATTGTGCTATATAAGCTTTACCCTGACAGATAAGACTGGTCCAGGTGCGGTCCCAAGACAGCATCCGCTGCGTCTATGGTGAGACATTGACTGTGCTATAAGCTTTGACCTGACAGATAAGACTGGTCCAGGTGCGCTCCCAAGACAGCATCTACTGGGTCTGTGGTGAGTGATAAGATGATTGTCCTCTATGCTATGACCTGACAGATAAGACTGGTCTAGGTACCTACTCTTTCAAGACAGCCGCCACTGCGTCTGTGGTGAGTGAAACTATAATTGTTCTCTATGTTATTACCTGTCAGATAAGACTGGTCCAGGTACGCTCCCAAGAAAGCATCCGCTGCGTCTGTGGTGAGCGGGCTACTGATTGTGCTCTATGCTTTGACCTGACAGATAAGACGTATCCAGGTTAACTCCCCATACAGCATCCAGCTTGTAAATATATAAATTCTTATGCAACTTTTCCTGGTATTGGGTCCATACTAGGGGAGAGTAGCTAGAGACAGAGAGCAAGGGTTTTAGAGGAGTACCCTTGTCTATAGGCACTGTAAACTAAGGGACATATCTATTATGATACAAGTAGCATGGCTAGTAGCACTGTTATGTAAACTATATAAAGCGCCAATGATATTTTATATAATTAAGACTCCTCGTGCAGTTTGAGGGGGCTCACGGCGGCACTTTTATTCATTTTTTACACTTATCACATATAAACTAAAAACTTTGAGAAAATACGACCAGTTGGAAAAGTTTTCACAAACGCTATGTAGTTGACACATTTGACAGTGACAACGCGCGCGCTTGCTGGATGGTGATTGGTCAAAGAGGTAATCCATGGACAATCTGGTATGTTTCTATACATTATTGACTATATAGGCAAAGGTTTTCATAGAGCGCTTCTTCACACAACGCTGCATGTTTTAGAAAGACATAATAGGCAACCGCAAAGTGGCGCATCGTGGATTCGTGGAATAAAAAAACCCTATCTACCGAATCCTTAGTGTTTTCCATTTGATTTGACTAATGACAATTTTATGCGCTGTTTAATGTGTGAGGCATTATCAATAGATAAGATGATAAAGCAAACGATTTTGTAGCGATTAGGTTTGGTTAAGTAAAAAGTACAGTTTCTGCTTTCATGCGTTGCACGACAGCGATGTCTTGTACCTCGCTAAATTCTAAATTATTTAGTTTATGACGATAATTAGTTCGTCAAGATAATTTGAGCTAAATAGATGGTCGCGGCGCGAGCGCATCCTTCAGCCTTTGTTAGCGCGCGCGTTTTCAGTTTTCAATACAATCGTGTGTGCGCACTTGCTTAAGTTGCGTGTCCGCGTAAGTTTTTTTTAAATAGTTAACGTATTTCAGCCTGGGCTTGTAATCAGGTAACTTATTCAAGAACACTACCTTGCGTCCCACACTAAATTAATTATGTTTTTTTTTGTTTTATTGGCTTGTTAAATCAAAGTTAATGGATTTTTTTATCAAAAAATTCAGGCGGACCTAAAACTTTTTTGAGTTTTCTAAAATCCTTTGCTACGTTACGTTATATAGTAAATGAATAAAACTTTCGTTCTCAACGTCAATGTTTAGTGCATAAAATACTTAAGTTGCGGTCAAGTTGATAAGACCATAAATCTACTTACGTATTCTACTTTATGGTGGCAGCACGTTTTGTAATTTAATAGATTTATTATAGGAGCTAGGAGGTGTAAATGGTATAATAAAAAAAATTCAGTAAAAATTTCCTCAACAATATCCAAAGTCCGAAGTACGCGCGCATACTGTATTTGTACTGTACTTATGTAAGTAGGCAGCTGCCTGTTGTATCTTAGGCCTCTATAAATCATACAAATTAGTTTGTCCTATGTTTAGTTAGCCCATGTATGATTTTAGTCACGAATACCTAAACAAATATTTATTTGTAACTGTAAAAAATCATTTATTTATCTTAAGACTTCAGCTGACGCTAACTGACTATATCAATTTTGTATAATATATTGGACCTACTATCACGACGAGCATTCATTTATGTAATATAGGCGCATCCGATTGGAGACCTTATTACAATGTCATAAAAGTAGGTACGTCTGCATACATTGCACTGCTTGGGAATGTACACATTATATTTTACATAGAATAGCCTATTTACTATAGGCGTCGATCGACATAGCATGATATACCTACAGCCATTCCATCAAAGAAGGCGTAACAACTTTTGGAAACTTTTCAATTTCTTTTCGTGTAGGTAGCCTATTTTTTCATTAGTTGGAACTAATGAAAAAAAAGAGGCTAATTAGTAATATTGTGAAAAAGTATAATTGCCTCCAGCACTTTTATTGTGTAACTCACTGCGTGTACCTCTATATACATGTATGTATGTGATATAAGTTGACATTAGGTATTTAATTTTATGTGCTCGTAAGCTTATCCGTTATCAGTCAGTTCTCTCTGTGCCACTACCTGAATCGGGATCCTCTGTAAGATAAGGTACCTACGCATAATGTTTTAATAGTTCTATATTAATTTATTGCCCCAAGTTGCATTAATGAAGTAGGTACGCACGTGAAAACCGCACGAATAACTTTTTAATCTTGTTAAAGATAAAACAAACACATTTGCTATTGTTTCCGTCTCAAGCTATTATTAAATAGTTTGTAAAATGTCACATATATGACATTGGACCTAATTGGAATAAAAAATGAACTTTCATAAAATGATTGCGTTTTCTATTCCTATTTATTGTTTACATTGTTTGATGTTTTATTTTGCTGTAATTGTGTTTATGTTTTTTTGCATAATATGATAATTTCGAATGAATCCTAAGGACTACCTACGTATCTAGCTAGGCACGTAAGAGATAATGTGTAACATCTGATGTAATCACGTTTTCAACGTTAGTTTAAAGGTAAAAGTTGGTTTGTATTGGCAACTGATATAAACCTTAAAATAATATTACTACTCGTATAAATGCATGTATTAGTGCAATTTTTTTAGTTTAAACCCAATCTGTAATGGAGGGACCGGTCGTAGACCAATAGCGACGACCCCTTTAACTTAAATATTAGTTATTAATTAATATTACATGATAGGCTTAGTTTTAAATAATGGTATCAATAAACGAATTATCAAAAAAAATATATTTTAACGTTGTACATATAGGTACGCGCAAAACTACAGAATTTGATTAGGTACTAAATCTATTTACAAAGATGTAAAACAGTTTTCAGAAAAACTTTTTTAGTATCCAGTGCTTCTAGATACAAATATAAATCTGAGACGACGACATTTTACACTGTTGGAGATTACGTAAGCTCGAAATATTATGTGCAGAAAATTGTTTATTTTTCGTTTATTTCCCTGATTTAATGCAATATTTCTCAAAATAATGGTTTGACACATTATTTCTCAGCAGCGTCCATAATGTATATAAGGTACTCATCTGTAAATGATTTTATATCGTGCGGTTTCTTATTATCACTCGAGGAAGCAGAAGATGTCCTATCCTCTGGCAATGGCTGGCTTAATTCCAAAAGAACCAAGCATAATACTACTTTTGGTAGCTAGACTTCTTGGCAAACTCCGATACCTACAAAAATAATACCTAAATATTTGTGATTGCACAACGACACGGCCTACAAGACTTTTATTACAAACATGGAATAGTTTTTCCCCAATATACTTACTTGCGTATTTTATAGAGAATCAAAAAGCCAAGGCTCGTACACCTACTTACCATAATTTTAGCTATAAAATATTCTATAGTTTTATCGATTTTATTTAATGTATTGATCTTGAACAACTTGAACTCTAGCCAAAGTTCTAACGGCAACATTTTGATGGCATTACTATTTATAAAACTATAGGTAAGTTACCAAACGAGTAGGTAATAGCTCTTTGTTACTACGATGCACCTTTCTTATAAATAATTGATGCTACCCATCTCTTCTATTGGTTGCACTTGCACTTCGTTTGTTCAGAGTCCAACTACTGCACAAGGTTATAAATACGGCTCGTTGTAGTTAATAAGAGCAATAAGTTTTTATTAATATTCAAGGGTATTATGTACAAAATGCGCCAGACAGGTTTATATGATTATTCAATTGGGTACTTCCTTTTTTTGGAATATTCCCAAATTAAGGCGTAACTACCGCTAACTACTTTTTTTTCCTTTATCATCTTACAAATTACAATTAACATCAATGGTAGCTTAGTTAACGTAGCGCTTGTTACGCGCATAACCTTCACCAAATACCTCATTGCACCATGCTATAAGTTATTTAATCTTGCTCATCACAAAAACAATATTTTAATTTTTTTACCGAGGAAAGTTTAAAATACGAATAACAAAAATGGCTTCAATGATATCAAATTTTAAATTCTTTGTACTAGAATAACAATAGGTAATATCATTACTTATAAATATAGGTCCTAGATTCTTAAATACTAATATTATTTATTTAAATTAGCGTGATGGATTCGTTAAGGTTTATTAACACGATCGTAGCTGCGACAAAGGTTAGTTTTATTACGTTAGGTGTAATTTATTTGTCACCTACTTAAAATCGATCGATCACAGATATTGTGTCTCCTTCTCTGTTTCAGGCAATACTTATTTAGTTGTTAAAAAATTGTTAGTATGTATGTTGTGTTGTAATTGTCGGCCATTGGCCGACCTTGGTGTCTACGTACCCACTCAACAGGTTATTTGTATTTTTTTGATCTTTGTTTCATACCATCATCGTTTGTAGAAAACCTCAACTCGTCATCATTAACTTGACAAGGCTCGATTTTTTTCGACTGACCTAGGTAGGGTGCCAACAATAATATTATCATTGAACCAGAATCCTCCTTCCAATAGGTAATCCAAGATGGAATAAAAACGTAAAAAGCCGGGATTGATATTCGAATTCTGTCTGTAAAAAAATATGTAAATTACTTTTGAACTTGGATTGATTATTAATTTCAGGCGTTAAGTGTTGCGCTATCGATCCTGACCGTCAAATGTTTCTTCCAGGTAATGGGCACAAGCAAGCTAGCGCCAAGGTGACAGTGACAGCAAGATGCCGGTCCTTCGCAACGCCGACCACCCCGCCGTGGCAGCCACGGACTCCGTCGCTGCCCGGTATGCTGTGGCTGTGCTGGGCTCCTGGGCTGCCGAGACAGGTGATATACCTATACCTTCACGCTTTTACAAAATATAAACCTCCAACCCTACTGGTGAACTAACTGGTGGGCCCGTAGACAAAATGCAATCGTATCTAAATCTAATGAAGTTCGATATAGTTAACAAAATGTATGAAACTGACATAAGACATCAAAACATCACGTGACCTAATAGTTTTTTATTAATTTTAACACTCACAGTGTTATTTTATGTTTTCAAGTTTAAATATGAAACCAAAAATGCCCACACGGGTATAGGATTTCGACCCTTGACCTTTGACAATAAAATTAAGTGTACATTAACTTGTATAGTTTGTACAGTCATCCCCCGGACGACGACTCGTAGTCTATTATCCATAATTGGCTACTTGACACTACCAACCAATCGTTGGCGTACTTTTAATGACCTGCCAAAACGTTCTTCTTCCATAGATTTTGTATAGGAATATTTAATTGTGATGTCACATTCTGAAAATTACCTTGCTTTTGTAGCTTAATTAAGTACTGCAGATACTTAAAAAAATCAATAAACGTGCGTTGGAAATATGCTCTTATTTTAAAAAAATATTCTTACGTAAATACCTATGTATGCCCGGTTTCTGAGACATGTGTACTATGCTCCCTGACTGACTGACTGCCTGCTTGGTTTAATGGTCAGCACGGCTGCTGTTCAATTCTCTTGAAGAGGCCGGAAATTGTTTCTGAGGTTTTCTATCTTGAAATAACTCACAAACAGCTCGAAGTCAGAAAGTTGGTGCTGTTTACACCCACGTGCCTCATTTCATGCCGAATCTTGCAGTCGTTATTAAGAGTAAAAGAAAAGTGTAGCAATAAAGAGTGCATCATGTTTGCGCAAATACTTATACACTAATATCTCCCGCTTAGTTGGCTGAAGTCACTAGGCCAATTGGCCGCCGTAGTCGAAATTCGGCTAGGAGAAAATTATTATACCAACGTCAAAGTATCTCAGTATAGAAAAATTTACCCAAATAAAAAGAATCATTAATCATTTTTGAGACTCTGAGTGGCAGCGTACACTAATTTCATTATTTGTCTAAAAGTTTAAGCCTAGGACACGCCGTATAAATCCCGCGTGTCGTTCGCTTTGATGCGGTTTGCTCGCATAGGTTTACATTTGGTTCTAGTTACCTTATACATACCTAGCTTGCCCATGAAAGGAAAGCTTCAACGAAAATAACCCTACCGTATCTGACAGCTAACTAAAATAGACATGGGTCGTTCTGTTTTGTTCGTGTAACACGTAATTGGATGATAAGAAGGCAACATTTTGTCTAACCCCGTTACATACTTATAATTATTATCAATTATAACGCTATTATACTATTATAATTATAACACCTTGAATAAATTGAAACTATAAGTTAGTTATTTTAGTTCATACGCATTCACTGTATGAAACGGCTAATTTCGAATTAATGACAGGATAGGTGACATGGGATACTTGGTGGAGACAAACATTTCAAATAAGCATTATTTTATTAGTAAGGAGGTAAGTATTTAGAATGTTAATGATGAATGTAAAATAAATGATGATTTTAGTCATTTAGTTGTCTCTAGCTTAAAAACCGCAGCTATGATTGTCTGCAATTATTTGTAAACCAATTAGGCTTCCATTTATCAAATTGGCTGAGCGAATACAGAGTTTTATAGGTTTCAAGTCTATTATTGGATTTATTCGATGTTCCAGGCTTAATTGGAAAGCAACCTAGCCTGCAATGGTACCAATTTTTGTTCGTAAGCCTGAGTAGGTATCATAAACAAATGTGTGATGCACATCAGGTAGGTAAGTTTGAGTTTTTTGCATTGCATGTGCAGCACATGCAATGCAAATAACTCAAACTTACCTAAAAAGTATTATGTGGCAAATAGGTAGTTATAGGTAGATAGGTAACTAGGTATGTGCCCAGCTTCGGGTGTAGGACAATTTGGGTTAGTGGTGGTTTATCTATCTACTTTGTATGGTTCATCATCAATAATTTAGAAACTAGGTGCTTGTCGGTAGAGTAACCACCATTCTTCTCTCTTGTTTGCGTGTGCTTGGATTTCCTGACGTATTTTTTTTTTCCTATAATTGGTCGAAATGACTTCTTCTTGATCTTCCTTTTACCTCTTCTTCCTTTAATCTTCCCCTCTAGGACATTATTGAAAAAAGGCATGTCGCATCAGGTGACCTATCAATCAATCGATCGATTTGTATGGTAACCGAGTTGATAAACCACTGTTCACTAACCCAGAAACCGGGTTTTTTTAATTGAACCTACTTATCTTACCTAGTTGTCTTTTGTTTTATAGCGACGTATCCATTTGACTTGACGAAAACGAGGATTCAAATCCAAACTGAAGTCGCAGCTACAAAACATGGATACAAGGTAAATTTAACGCCTACTTATTATTTAACTAACTAACGTCATCCGTAGTTGGAAAGAGCATTCGCCCGGATAGAGAAGAGTCGAGGGTTCGAGTCCCACCGGATGACATAGTCGATCAATTTTTGTGAGTGAAATTTATAAATTTAATTTCGTAAAAACTTGTAAACAAATTGCTTATCTTATAAAAATAATTATAAACATTATTTGTAGGGCGGTTATTGTAACTACGGTCAGTTATCCCCTAATTTCACGGTTCATACTAAACACGGTTAGAACCCCTTTTAAAAAGACATTGCTGACAGTATGAAATAAGCGGTAACATTCTTCATAGCTTTTTTCTTTCCTTCTTACCGCACCATCTTTTAATTAGGAGGTACTTAAACGTTATTGACCTTTTTATCCAGGTGGAAAACATCGGCATGATCAAAACGGCGGTGGGTATAGCTAAGCAGGAAGGCGTCCTGAAGCTGTGGACCGGCCTGATGCCGATGTTCCAGCGCCACGCCATCTACTCCGGCTGCCGGCTCATCTTCTACGAACAATTCAGAGATATGCTGAAGGATGATAATGGGAAGGTCTCGCTGGCTTCGGCGTCTATTGGTGAGTTTTTTTACTTTTGTTTTAATCTATATTTCAAAGGAATGAAAGGAGCCCTATTAGGATTACTTCTGAGTATCCTTGCCTGCTAATATCTTCCCAAAGACTATGACCAGCACCTTGATTCACAAACACTCGGAAAGTTTCTGTGTTGGATCCTTTCCGAATTAGAATGTCAAACATTCTTTCCGAACGGAATTTTCGAAAGCTAATGGCGTTTGTGCCTAATAGAAACGTCAAAGTTTTCGTTCCCGACGATTGAGAATCGCATTTTTTTTGACGTCTTCGGAAACCTGCCTCTCGGACTTGAAATCTGTAGTTTCCGACACGTAGTGATTAAATGCTCAGTAGTTTCCGACATTTGTGAATGAGGGTGCAGGTCTGCGTGTTGGCAAGCAAGAGGATCAAAACCTGTAGGGACCTTCCTTCCAGTTTACCTAAATCTTGAAACTTGGCAAGGAGCAATTTTTAAAGCGCACTTTCAGTGTTTTTTACCGACTTTAAAGCCGTACGCGACAATGACGTACTTTTCATGGTATACGCGATGTAAGTTCAATATATAGTGTATAGTTCAAAGATAGTCAGCAGTTGGTAAGAGCGTTGGCCCAGTTAGCCAAATTTCGTGGGTTCAAAATAATCCTGCCCGTGCGAATTTTCGGTTTCTTATTTAAACTTAGAAAAAAATCTTAACGCTGATGTTCGTCTGCGTTGGCCCTTAATACCTCGAGGATCATAAAATCACCTAGTCACAGCCTATAGTAGTATAGTATAGTCCAATGACAATTGACTATCCATTGTGCTTGGAAACATGATACCTGAACACTGACCTCTATAATACAAGTACGCTGGACTGCATACTGTCAACCTAAAAATAAAGCCATTTGATTATCGCCATTTTGGCGCTGAAGGCTGCAGTGAGCGTGTGGTGACCGTCCACGGAACTAACGAGAGTTGACATAAACATAATATGCAAGTTACTCTATTTTAGTTTCCTGTACACTCGGTGGGGGTGCTTTGATTCAGCACAAAAATTCTCTGTCATTTCTTAGAGAACGTTTAGTCAAGCGTACCTACTTGTATTATCGAGGTCAGTGTACCTGAAGGATTAAACAACAAAACGTAACGAATCCCGAAGTTCCACAGGCGGGCTGGCAGCCGGGTCCCTGGCGCAGCTGATCGCGTCGCCGACGGATCTGGTGAAGGTGCAGATGCAGGCCGAAGGGCGGCGGGTTCTGCAAGGCCGCCCGCCGCGGTTCGCCAACTGCCGGCAGGCGTACGCTGTGCTGTATAAGGAGAGCGGGATCTTGGGATTTTGGAGAGGTAGGTAACTGGAAATCCATCACAGCCTTTGATGCGACTGTCTTCAGATATAGACCTTAGTCTACCACTCCTGTCTGTCTGCTGCCACTTGCATCCAGTTTACAAAGCCTGCTGCCATGCCAGGTAACAGGTGCACGACGCGATGCTGCGAATGCACTGCCCGCCGCGTGCTATGCTGTCGTTATAAAAACTTTCATACTTTATTAATTTGTTTTTCTAAAAACATAGAATGACTCAACATCATTTCAAACAAGACGGGTTATTACAGAAAGTTTTCTCAACTTCTGCAAGTCCAAGCAAGATACGGCCAAAATTAATAACCAGTCCATAATCCAAGATTTAAATTGAACAGTCCACGGTAGCCTCGTCCGCCAGTGTAAAAAAAAGTTATGGACCTATCAGTGGATACGCAAACAACCAAAATTTACTGAATCCCTATTAATATTAATTTCGGGCGTTAGTCGACTCGACATGAACTAAAAAATATTTCTGTTTTTACTAGGAGCGGTACCAAACGTGCAACGCGCAGCGCTGGTCAACATGGGTGACTTAGCAGCTTACGACTACACCAAGCAGTTTCTTATGCGGGAGTTCGGCATGGCGGATAACGCTCTGGTCCACGCCGCGGCGGCGTTCACGGCTGGCTTCGTGGCTGCCGTCATGGGGACGCCGGCAGACGTGCTGAAGACGAGGCTTATGAACCAACCTGTCGGGCCTGATGGAAGGTAAACTTAACTGTTTATTGCGACTGAGTAAGGCTCGAATTCCAACTTTTTAGGGTTCCGTAATCCACCAAGGAACGCTAAAGGACTTATTACACTATCCTATTTGTGAAGCATCCTACTTAGGAAATAGGAAGGTCTAATCGCAGTTCACTACTTAGGTTCCTACTACCTTCCTAGTTAAGAAGTTCGCGTCCTAACTAGGAAGGTGACTAGGGCCCCACTCTGTAAGACGATGTCCGTAGTTTAGGCTGTAGCCGTCCCTGTCACTAATGCCAGCATGTCAGCGTGAGCGAGCGCGACGGCTAGACGCGGAAATACGGACAATGCTTTATCAGAGTAGAGCACCTGCCTATCCATCCTAGCTTCCTAGTTAGGATCCTAGCTAGGAAGCTACAAAAAGGATGGTGTAATGAGTACTTTAGGCTCCGCACAGATGGGCCACCGACTACCGCCACAAACGAAGGTGGTCGGTGACCGCTGCAAACACTCGATCTGCTAGTTCCTTTGACAGCTGTTTAGGCAGGGGCGTAGCTACCGCCGTATCTGCCGTATCAATTATACGGGGCCTCCGCGCCACGGGGGCCTCCAACGTGCGTAAGCAAAAATTATCATCAGCTATAAATGATTAATAAATCAGTTTGCCGAAAAAAAGACAAGGACAGGGTATATTTAATTTGAATTGCTTGTAAAATTTTTAGAAAAAGTGACAAAAATGAATAAATATTTCTTTCAATTTTATGCAAACATTTTTAGGGTTCCGTAGTCCGACAAGGAACCCTTATAAGATCGTTCAGTCCGTCCGTTCCGTCCGTCCTAGTCTGTCCAGCAGAATATCTTCTACGTTTATAGACTGATTTTTTTATCAGCTTTACCATTTGCGAGATATAGCCCGCCAAAGTCGTATAAACGGTGCCCCTCCCCCCCCCCCCCCCTGTAATTTCTAAAGACCTATAAACTTCAAAATACTCACGTAAAGAAACAGGCGCGGAAACTCTTATTTAAAATTGTTTCGGGTATCCTTTGATGAATACTTTGAAATTATAAATAAAATCAAAATATATACTTTATTCCAAAAGAACAGTATAAACTTAAAAAGTTTTTTTTGCCTATACTGTCTAATATTGTAAGTTAATGGTAGTTACGGAACCCTTCGTGCTCGAGTCCGACTCGCACTTGGCCGGTTTTTTTCTTTTGTGAGAAATCTTTACCCTTCCTAAGGGGCCCCAAACAAATTTTTATACAGGGCCCCGCCAAAGCACGCTACGCTTCTGTGTTTAGGCAAAATGGCGAGTGGCCGCCACCGGTGGCGTGTCAGTAAGTCGCGAGTGGCGCTTCACATGTGCGGCGATTCCATACAGAACTTGTCGCTAGCTTCCGGTGGCTGTGGTCGGTGGCCCATCCGGTTTTTTTTCTATCGTATACCCCTTCATATGGGGTGTTGTTGGATCGGTCTTTTAAAATAGTTGAGTGTCTGAATCATAACCATCACATCAAACGAAACACTGCGACATCTTATGAGAATAAGTGTGATTCTATAATTAAAATTTGCAGTTAACTATAGTGTTTAGGATAGAGATTTTTTAACTGGGTAGGCAAAATATCGTATTTCTATACTTGTTAGACGGAACGTACTCGTATGTGAAATAATTTGCTGTTATGTAAGTAATAAAATGTATTCTAGGTAGGTAGATACTCCAAAAATCGGTCACATTTTAAATAATTTAGTTAGAACTTATTTTGGTTATAAGTTCAATTTCTTTTGATTCATCGATTGATTCCAATACAATTTGATATTGATTTTAGTGAAAATGTAGGCTAATTTCTGAGTGGTAACAAAACGTGACGGATTTACCCAATTTCACAGTAACCTGGCTCCTTTGTTTTATCTAATCAAGCTACAACAAGCTACTAAGTATAGGGGTAATTTGAAAATCCGTCGAATCCTAATTTGCATTTAAAATAATTGATTCATACATTATTTATCTTATTTGAATTTTAGGGCAAACTTGCTTCTATCGGGTTGGGAATTTGAGAATATAAATAATAGCTTATTATGGTTCAAAAATTGTTCATTTCGAGGACACCAGACCAACGGAAAAAGGAAAGATTATGATGATGCTTTTTTATGAAATTAACACTCCGACGAATAATTTTGTTTTCTTTGCAGCATTACCGACACTTTTTGAGATCGAAATCTAACAAAATCGGGTCAAAGTCAAGTGACAAACAGAATTTGTTACGTAGGTAATACTATTAATTAATAATGTTGGACGTTTACATTACTACTGTCTTTTTTTAGCACTATCGTAAAAACTTCTTTCTTTCTTCTCTTGCACTGGTCCGCCCATATCTTCTCTGTCAGAGACATATGGTTCACTAGTAGGAAATTATTTTGGCATAAAGTCCGCCATTTGTGCAATTATAGAGCAGAAATTATAAAAGTTCGGATGATAATACTTAAGGATTCGTTAAGATAAAATAATCTACGCAATTATTTACTACTTCTTATCCTAATCAATTTAAAATGCATTTGGTAAAAGTAGTAAAGTTTGGAATCCGATTAAAATCAATTACACGTAAACGGCATATCAACGAGCATGCGTGCATTAAACCCAAGGCCGCGATAGATAATGGCCGAAATCGATCTACCTACCTTGTTCTACTGAGGTCTGGGGCAAAACAGCTGTGCGGTCGAGGTCATACAACGGGGTCAAAGTCGCTTATTATAGGCGCGCAGGCTTGCGACGACTCCTTTTCCTTTCGAAAGGCAATGCGTAGGGCTAATGTTGGATGGCACGAGCGAGCCCATTCTATTTTAGACCTTATACCTTATCCCATTAGCAGTATTTCTTTTTTAGTAAAATATTGGTGTTAAGATATAAAACATAGCATAGCGATGCAAAAGTACGATGTGAATTAAGTAATTTGTACAATACAGATAGATAGTTAAGTAGGTACTTAGTAACGCAAAGAATTTAAATCAAACATTTAACAGTGCCAAAGGGCATTGTATCCTTATAGGTAGCAAAGCGTTAAAGGGCGTGGCAATAGTGGGGTTAGTTGTTTACAAGTATGCTGATTTATTAAAACGTATTCAGTTTTTCTATTCCAAATACATTACAATCAAATAAGGTTCATTTCCACCAAATTAAGCAGATGATCAACC
The DNA here is from genome assembly GCA_949316185.1 of Pyrausta nigrata. Classification (NCBI taxonomy): domain Eukaryota; kingdom Metazoa; phylum Arthropoda; class Insecta; order Lepidoptera; family Crambidae; genus Pyrausta; species Pyrausta nigrata. The sequence goes on from OX438943.1 coordinate 7,620,562, forward strand.
TGAAGGCAGATATTGTATAAAAGAAAGAAAATAAGCGTAATACATTGCCGCTAAAACTTCAATGTTATTTCATTTGTTGTTCGTTAACCAGTAATGTATGACTGTCAGTTGAAAATTGTATGATATATTTTGATTTTGTAAGGCATTTATATCCTACTACCTACTACAAATCATCTGAGGCTACGAAATATTTTTCGTTATCTATAGCGCGGTAAGAGTTGACTTTAGCAAGCTATTGCAACTGTGTAAACAGATGTGACAAGCCAACTTTTGTCAGTTTTACAGGTTGCGGAAGTTACCTGTAAGTGTATTTAAGTACGAAAAAGACCAGCAATAAATCTTGCAGAAATTTACTTCCACAAACTGTTAACCACTGTGTAAACAGCTGTAGCAAGCTAATTTTCGCAAGTTTTACAGCCTCCTCATAGTTGAGGTGAGGCCTTTTCGCAGCAGTGGGATCTATATAGGCTGACTTTACAGCTTGCGGATTGCACAACATTCAACAAACTCAAAAATGTATGTTAACATAAACTTTAACCCGTAGCATAATTAAGTTTAAGTGGTATCTAATAATTGTTAAACCTCTTTGTATATAATTTTTATGGAAATAAAGTAATTTTAAAAACTAACAAAACAAACAGCTTGCGGAACTAGCTACAAGTTATATGTGTTTTAAAATTTCAAATATTACGTTTACGAGTTAGCAAGTCTAAACCTCGCTTTACAATTATAAATATTGCTCGTAATGTAAACGGAGCAGAAAGTACTCGCTCAAGAAATTGCAGATCTAAACCTAGCTTATAGAAGGTCCTACTAACAATGTCATGCCTTTTTCAGGGGGAAACTTTACCGCGGCATGATCGACTGCCTCCAGCAATCTGTGAAGAATGAAGGAGTCATGTCACTCTACAGAGGATTCCTCCCTCTATGGATGCGTCTAGGTCCCTGGGCACTAATCAACTGGATAGCGTTTGAAAACATCATGCTAGCAATAGGTGGACACACCTTCTAAAACATTCTACATCAATGGAATTGCTGAACGCAAAAATATGTTATTTTTATTAACTTGTTTACACATAAGTAGCAGTATAGCAGGAACAAACCAAACAGAAATAGGATTTTTATGTTATAAAAAGTGATAGTAAAATAAGCATAGTTAAATTTTACTTTTTATTAGGTACTTACATGATTAAAATTAACACTGCTCATTATATCTTATGAATTAATTTATTACATAGATTACAAAACTATAAAATCTGGTATGACCATTAAACTTAATCAAAGATTTATGTAAAATTCAAATCGGACAACGAATATATGAGTACAATTTTAAAAATGTCTCGCTCGTAATTTTTGAATGTGGTCAGTTTAAATTAATTAAAGAATCTGTAAAGTGTTACTGAGGCTATTCCAACATAAAATCGAATGGTGCTACGTAAATAACACTAATAGCTGTTTTTAACATTTGATACAATATACAGAATTCATTGACAATACTTTTCGCAGCGTGTCTCAATTGTAAGTTACTAGCTTGCCTGATCGTGTGTAGTTAATTTGAGTAGTTATTAAGCTAATGTTGACAAACGACACTGTGATTCGTTCCTTAAGTGTAGATGTATGATTTCACAAAACGGTTTAGAAGTCATAGGCTATAAACGTAGTCATGTAGGGGAATATTTAACTTATAGTAAAATTTATATTGTTGTGACGAGGCCATCACCGGCGCGACCACCCGACAGGGTACACAACGGGCGTTTGCACCCTACGATAAAAGACAAAACCGTTTCGCGACTCCCGCGCGGTGATGGCCCTGTCACAATATATTAGTTGAATTATCAAGACATTGTTAAATGTGATGTTGTTAAATCTAATAAAATATTTATAATGTTGAACAGATACAGAATTGTTATTTATAAAACAGTCTTTATCCTTGGCTTATGTAATAGAAATAAAACGCAAAATTACAATATTAAATTTATTAGTAAAAAATATTATACATCTTCCACAATATTGGAGAATCATAACTTAATTAATTAAATATTTGATTATTATAGATTATAGCACTTCCGATTTCCCAAAACTTGCCTTCATGCACTTATTTGTCACTACAGCGAGAAGCACATTTATGGTCAATATTTAGAATTTATTGGTGTGTTAATTTTAATTACAATAGTATGTTTATCACGGTTGACCGATCACAACATGCGCGTTAAGAGTTGCATTGCTTATCCTAGAAAAACACACAGTAAATGCTTTGCTGAAGGGGAAATACAAATAAACACACGGTTCGGAGACAGCACGTCGTCGCGAACGCTTTACGATTAAAACCCTATTCACGATTCGATAAATATAGTAATGTCGGGTACAATACAATAACAAAAATAAATATCTACATTGAATCAACGAGCACTCAAGTTTTATCCTTTCAATTCTTGACTAAACGTTACGCTAACTAAGTACAATGACACTCCCGAGTGCCACGATTTACAAACTGCTTCCAACGTAGAGGCTCCTGCATACTAAACCGTCTACTATTAAAATGTATACATTATGTTAAAATTTTAGCCAGATTCGTTTACATTTGTTACTCTCATTAATTGGTAAAACACTAAAACGGTAACAAATGATCAAATTAAACACATCAAAAGCGATAAAAAGCACGATGTCACAAGTACATTACATATATGACTATTAAATCCTCGCTGTATAATCTGTTCTATCAAAAAATGGTTATATCCAAAATAATTTGACAAAAATACGTCCAACGTTCAGTATCAGTATTACAAATTGTGCGCAACGCAAACTATCGCCTGGCTTAATTCTACCAAGACCCAAGCTTTTCAAGGACGCTACATTTTAAATCCTACGCGACTATGGTACCAGATTACATATTTTTGTATACCAATGATAAAAAAATAAGGTTGAAATGTATAAAATGAACTTAAAACTATTACTTAACTAACATGTAAATGGTAAATATTTTAAAAATGAGCATTATAGACTAATAAAATAGGATAAATAATGGTCATACTTTAAAAATCACATCAATAAAACACTTTTACTGGGGAAATGTCAGTAGTACAACTGAGTTGATCCCTTATTTATTACTTGTATAATATTACTAAAACATATACTTCAAAAAACTACAAATAACATTCTGGCACGTAAAGGGCAACGTTGCTGTTTCGCTGCAAATTGTCACGGTTACACAATCGAGGCAATAAATTCGTTACCGGACCTGATTCCAGACAGCCCTCTCTCAGACTTATTTCAAGTTCATTCTGTCTCTTTCTCTGATGAGGAAACAAAGATATCCCTACAAAATTGTCCATGGGTTCAGTTAATTTCTAAGCAACTGACATTCGTTAAGATTAAAGTTTCTATTGTTTCTTTATCTAAAAAAGAGACGACATTTACAACTCAAAATTAGTCTAAGAGAGGGAATCAGGCCCACAGAACAACAAAACGCAACACTGCACGAAGTAAAACTTTTGTACTACCAAAACATTTTTATTGCATAAATTAAGGCAATTTACTTCCGACTAATAAGGACTAACATAGACCGCATCTCGCATTACAGATTCAGATTCGTGTAATTGTAGAAAATAAAGCACCATGCCGTATACAAGCACTTATTACACCATCCTATTTGTAGTATCATAATAAGGATCCTAACTAGGAAGGTAGCTTCCTACCTAGGATCCAAACTGGAAGGTAGCTTCGTACAGGATTCTAATTCCTACCTAGGATTCTAACTAAGATGTTAGCTTTCTACTAAGGATCGTAACTAGGAAGGTAGCTTCCTACTTAGGATCTTAGCTAGGAAGGTAGCTTCCTAACTAGAAAGGTAGCTTCCGATCTAGGATCATGACTAGGAAGGCAGCTTCCTACTTAGGATCTTAGCTAGGAAGGTAGCTTCCGACCTAGGATCATGGCTAGGAAGGTAGCTTCCTACTTACGATCTTAGCTAGGAAGGTAGCTTCCTAACTAGAAAGGTAGCTTCCGACCTAGGATCATGACTAGGAAGGTAGCTTCCTACTTAGGATCTTAGCTAGGAAGGTAGCTTCAGATAGGATGGTGTAATAAGCGCTAAAGGCTGGCGTCCACTTGACGAATGCGTTGAGACGCACCCCGCTCCGATCCGTCGCTTCACACAAAACACAGGCAGGCGTATTTTTGCATTGCATGCGGCTATTCCAGTGGACGCCAACCTTCACACGGAGAGCGAGGGCGGGCGTTCACCTAACACATAGACGGGATACAAAGAAAACTATAACGTTTCCTCGCGGTACGTAGTAAGCGTCGTAGTAATGTATTGATATGAGCGTGGTACGCGTGGTATGGGGTGACGGTCCGCGAAGCAGGCGCCCACTATGAGTGGTACGCCGTGACGTAAGACGCAGGGAACAGGCCGCGCCGGTGCGCTATCTCGCCCTGAAATAGTACACAGACATTGAGTTAATGTGAAAGTGAAAATGTGAGTGAAATAGAGGATCTAACAAAATCAATTGCATTATTTTAAAGGGGTAATTCTGCTGCTCTAATACAGCAACTTGTACTATGGGACCAACGTCGAAATCACAAAATTATCAGCTCATTACTACTTCAGGGTTGTTGTAGGTAAATTATTCGATGTTGTATCCATAATAAATTTTATTGTATTTGTTGAGTAAAAGCATTCCATACACCAAGTCAGGGAAAAATACACCTTTTTATTCTAAAACATTTTTTAAGACTTCGATGTTGGAGCTTAAAAATTGTTGTATTGAAACAGATAATCACCTCTTAAAGGGAATACAGTTAATAAAGTTATGTACAAAGAGGATAGAAATTGGGGACGTCAGAAAAAAAATTCTTCAAGTCGGCGATGGTCAAAAATTCAATTAAATATATATTTATTTCAGACAAAGTCCATAATGTAAGTAACAATAATCTTATGCTAATGTTAGTAAGGCTTAAAAGTAACAAAAAGACTTAAATAAATTAAAAACACATGACTCGTTTCAGCGCAAGTCCGTGAGAAATTGCGCTGCAGCGATTCAAGTATGCACAGTCCATCCTGTCCGCAATCATACTCAGGAAACTGTTGGTGCCGGCCCGCACCCGGCGCACCAGGGATGCGCGTCTTTTACGCATTGTCGCATAGAAGCAGTCTATGCGTGCTTCTGCAAACATCCTCCCTCAGGCACTACAGAATCGAGGCAGCCCCAACAGCACCCTGAGGGCGTTGTCGTATTGCACTCGTATGGCGCTGTAGCTGTAGGCTCGTTGGGTATAGATGTTCCACAGGCTACATATGTAGAAAGAGGTGCAGTATGCTCTGAAGAGTGTAAGCTTAACTTGGTAAGAGCAACGTGCAAACCTGCAGGCAATCATGTTCGCCCACACCGACAGCGCCCTCCGCTCCCGTTCGATATCATCATCGTCCAAAAATGGTTCAGAACCTATGAATTGGGAATATTTCTTGAGCTTTGCACGGCATGCAATAATTATTTACAAGATTTAATCTCTTAATTCCCCAAGAACAGAGGTGCAAGAACTTGTTGGACTAAAATGCAAACTGCAAATACAATTCTTTAAAATTGTATAGATCTACCATAAGTGTTTTAAAACTGATAATGATGGGAATTCTAGTTCTGACATAACCACTGGGCCAACCAAATGCCCGCATACGCATAATTATCCGCGGTATTCTACGACTACCAGGAATCCGAACGCAATGGGCGCGACCCAGAAACACATAGAAAGGGAAAGTGCTAGTAATATAATAGGTTGGGGAAAAAGTTTCTTCGCATTTAAAAAAAAAATCAAATCATTTTAATATAGTTTATTTATATTTCATTAAAGTATGTCATAATTATCCGCGGTATTCTACGACTGCCAGGAATCCGAACGCAATGGGCGCGACCCAGAAACACATAGAGAGGGAAAGTGCTAGTAATATTAGAATAGCGCACGCGAGCGCCATAGGTGAATAAATTAATACGTTATTTATTGAGGATAGTGATAAGGTAATGTAAGGTATAAGTTCGTAGCCACACCACACGCGGCAGCAGCAGACGACATGTCGCCGCGAGACTACTGGTTTCTACGTATTTCTATGCAATATAAATTGAAACCAGTTTTGCGGCTAGCTTCGTGTCGTTAGCTTCGAATGATATTGTATAGGAATAGATAGAAACCAGTAGTGTCGCGGCGACATATCGTCTGCTGCTGCTGCTAAGAACTTAAACTTTTAACTTAAAACACTTAGACCCGAGTTCACCCATTTTAAGGCTAGCTTCGTGTTGCTAGCTGCGAACGATATTTTATAAGTATAGATAGAAACCAGGTGGTGTCGCGGCGACATATCGTCTGCTGCTGCCACTACGAACTTATTCCTTAAATTTGACTATTGACTGCCTCGTTGGTGTAGTGGTCAGCACGCTGGGTACTATCCATGGGGTCCCGGGTTCAAATCGGGTCGGGCCGAAAGTGTTTGGGTTTTTCTGTCTTGAAATAACTTAGACAGCTCCGGAGTCAGGAAGTTGGTGGTGTTAACAATCCCGTGCCTCGGAAAGCACGTTAAGTCGTTGGTCCAGCGCCTGATCTTGCTACGGTCATGTCGGAATGCCGTCTCACCGAATTATGAGAGTGAAGGAACAGAGAGTGCACCTGTGTATTACGCACACACTTGTGCACTATAATATGTCTCGCGCAGTTAGGTAATCTCAGTTGAGATACGCCGCCGTAGTCGAAATTCGGCTAGGAGGACATTATTATTTTATTCCTTAAATTAAAAACACAGACTTGAGTTCACCAATTTTTAAAAAAGCCGGTAAACCTTGATTGACGGTTTATTTAACAGAATTCCCTTACAAAATATGCCAAATAACCCTTAACCGGCTGACTAAAAATTAAACATGTGTTAGTGAACTCCAGGCTTAAGTTATAAAATGTCAAAGACGTCAAATATGGTATTTCCGTCTGATTATCACGTCAGAAACAACGCCAACGAACTGGATTAATATCAAGAATTGAGTAAAATTATAAGAAAATACAACCAATAAATTTGTAAGTAAACATTATAGTCCAAAGAGTTTGTGCCCCTTCTGCTGAGCGGGGGGCGAAGCATGCTAGATGTCAGCGAGGACCGACAGTGTTGCGATTGCGGGGGAGGAGGGGATCACTATGACATTTAATAGTTTTAAATATTTTTAACAATCACAGTGTTGTTTCTTATTTATTTAAGTTTAAATACGAAACCAAAAATTCGCACACGGGCAGGATTTGAACCCACGACCTTTAGCTAACCGGGCCAACGCTCTTACCCACTGAGCTACCATGCAGTCCATCCACCCGTGCGAAATTCTTGGTCTCTTTTTGAATACATTATTGCGTGACGTCAGCGACATCTACCCGAGCTGTATTGCAACAGCAGTAGGTCAAATAGTTACTCATTACAGAATAAATTCCAATTGAATGATGACGCTTTCGCTATTCAATAGTTTTAAATATTTTTAACACTCGCAGTGTTCTTTCTTATTTATATAAGTTTAAATACTATGACAGTTGCGTGCGATTGGAGCTTCCCCACCTCCCGCTCGGCTTGCGTGTCCGCACGAGGGTCGCGCATGAACTTGTCAAACTATAGTATGCAGTGACGCACCTGCCACCAGTGCTGGTCGGAGCGGTCGGTGACGGTGATGACGTCACCGCGCCTGAACTCCAGCTCGCCCGCCTCCTGCGGCGTGAAGTCGTATAGCGCTTGCACCAGCATCTGTAAACGCAAAGTATTTCATTACTAGCGATTTCGTGCGACTCCGCACGTGCAAATGTCAGTTTTCCCACACAAACTTCCACTGCCCCTTTATACACCGGAATGTATCTATATGAAGTGTTTGTTTCACGGTGACGGTTCCAGAGATATAAGGTGGATCCCCGCGACATCGCCCGCAAGAGTTGGATTTTCCAAACTTTCATCCCTCATTTCACCCCCTTTATGTTTTTATATCACGACAAAATGTAGCCTATGTCCTTTCCAGGGTCTCGAACTGTCTACATACCAAATTTCATCTCAATCGGTTTAGTAGTTTAAGCGTCAAGATCTAACAGACAGACACACTTTCACATTTATAATATTAGTATGGATAATATAAATATTCATAACGGTTAAAGGTATTTAATTTAGATTAACAGCCTTAGGACATGACAAAAAATCTTTTGGGTCGGACTTATGTAGCGTCATATTAAAATTTACTAGTAGGTTTTATATGTGGAAAACAATTATGTAGCATCGTCATTCACTAATTAGTAAAAACACTTATCATCAAATTGGTGAATGGAGCCCTTATGCGGACTAAAATCACGTAATTAACTAATGGTTTTATTACACTCCAATATTGGGCTATTACCGGTCAATGTCGGTCACCGGCCCCGCAATATAGGAGTGCCCTAATGCCTAATATTAAAATAGTTTAACACGGTATACTTTATTTTAATTATTATTGAATACTTTGGGAAGTAAACAATGAAAGTAATTCCCCAGAGGTGAGGGGAACGCCATCACCAATATCATCTCACACCCACGCGGTTTACTGGTAGAGAATGCCTTAAGCCTTAAGGCATTCTTGATGTACAGTTACAAGTACCATTGGCTTAAGGTATTAAGCCAATCGTACTTTCTTTTATGGTGCAAAAAAGTATAAATAAATAAATAAAATACTTAAATCTATATAGATTAGGGATTAGGGATAGATTTATTTTAGAATAGAAGCGCCAAGCGTGCGATTGGCGCTTCCTCAACCCCCCCCCCCCCCCCCGCACGTCTTGCGTGGCGCAGAAGTCGCGAATGAACTTATCGGACTATATAATACTCGTCGACTCATACGATCTACGAATTACGAGTAAATCCAATTTAAACTTCTTAGGGCTGTTTTCTAATATTCAAAGTCAAATTCATTAGAAATACACTTTAATTAAAATACAGTACGACTATGTAATTTCAAAATGTTATCATCTCATCTGTCACTCTATGACATTTTAAATGCGGCTGTTTACATCTTTAGTTGTTGGACCAGTAACTATTATTTTCCGAGATTTAAAAATCGACCTCACCAAAAACATTTTGTAAAAAACTAGCCAAGTCTCGATGGAGCTGCTTGTTTATATCTAAAAAGTAATGAAATCTAGACAAAGTCGTGCCAAGTCTAAGGTTCCTTACTGCGATTTCTTTATTATTATGGTTAATGTTGTGTGACTTGGCCGTTATATGAAATGTAGGTTCACGCAATAGAAGAATTAGTATTTAGTATAAATCGATATATATGCCTAATATACTGGTACATCATTGGTTTATTATATCATCATAAAATTACGGTACCTACAATACAGATAATATGCATGCATGATTATTACTAAATAGGGAAATTGGTGGTGCGCCACGATGACGAGTTCATTCAGTGCAACATTTTTCCTGTTTTCATGTTGATTTCATTTTATTTTAAGTTTGACCTATTGAATTTGACTAGAAACAAAGAAAAAGTAAATACAATTTAGCTACAGATGACAAATCTTACACCTATTGTTTATGATCTGTGTAAATTGGATCCCATCAATTGAAATTAGCAATGACGATAAAAGTGGAAGAATTAATTGTTTACACTTGAGTGGTAATTAAGGGCAAGACCATGGCAAACGTTCTATCACTTCAATCACTTGTTATTACGGAGAGTTAGTGCTAGTTCTCTGAAACTAGAGTAACTACAGATTATAGGAATAAGACTGACTGACCGAGTTATTTTTGAAGCTTTATCAGGGTCACGCCATACTATTTAAACAGACAACGCACCGAGCATTCCATACACTATTGGTATCTTTTATGTTTTTATGTAAACGGGACATGTTTTACGACTTTACTTTTTACAGTTTTTATACATGTACTGCGTAATTGTCATGTAGCCTAGTGTTTCCCACTGTTATGTTTTTCTGTAAATTTCCTTGTCAATGTACGGAACGATTTATCATTTTACCTCAGAATTAAACCTTTAATTACCTCTAATTAAACTCAATATACATACAAAAATACTCACCTTTTGTACATAGAAAAACAGGCGTACATATTTATTCACTCAGGTAAAGTAATAAGATCTTATGAAGTAAATGTGTTGTAGGTAAATAAATATTGATTCGTTGTATTAATAATGTGACCGATTTAAAAATTGAATTTCGTTCTTGTGACTGCTAGCAGTTATTAAATTTCTTTGATGTATTTTCAGCGCGGCTGTAAATCCGTTATTAACGATTTGACCGAGTGAAATAACATTTAAACTGAATAGTATTATTTACCATACCATGAGACCATTTTGAAAATTAATTTGGTTAGCCACAAAACAAATAGCAGTGTCAAGTGAAGCCATTTGAACGGCAGATTTTTATAGACTGTTTGCGCCTGTCAAAGTGCTTTCAAACAAGATTGGCACGCTTTGCCTTACACAAAAACCAGACAATGCATCGATTGTCATCATTTCAAGTGAAAAATATAATACAAGATGCAAGTACATATGCAAATTCCTATTATGTCAAAAGGGAGTTATGTGAATAGAAATGCTATGGAGCTACGTTGAAATTGGAAATTATAGATTAGTATCAAAATTGCGGTCAATGTCTGCCTATTCATTAAAAATAACCCTAATAAAAATGTACATGTGAATGAAGTGTATATGTATATCCTCCTCTGCCGAAGCACCAAAGCCTCTAATTTAGAGTGAATTCTACATGATTAAATTTTAATTCACAGCTATTGTGATCGCGGCTGAAAATGCTCCGCGTAGTTCTCTTCGTAAGTATTTGTTGCAGATATATTACTTCAACAGTTGGCTGTCTGTTAGAATAGGTAGGTTAGGTATCCACATCGAAGCATGAGAGTCATTGTTCGAAAAATATCACGCGTACATCTACAGCCGCGAAGATTTTTTTTTTAAATATCTTAGCTATGATTTTCATATCCGTCAATCTTTCAGAGAGAAGTTAGACAAACTCTACGAGAGAAATGACCGAGTAACTCGTTAAATTAGTACAAACGTATCGCACAATTTACACACCGTAAGGAACGCAGCTATTACATAAAAGAACGCAAAATGCGATTAGTTTCATGACGTTTACGACATGCGCGTCGGCACGCAACGCGTCGTGGTCGGTTTTACGCGCAGCATAACATTGATACCAGTTTGGCTGAATGATTTAGAGATGTTGTAATCGTTGGGACGGTTTTCGCGGACGATAAATTTCGTTCACAATACATTCTGGGCTAAAGTATAAACAACCGATTGAGATTGTAAACGGAGTAAAGATAATTCAAAAGAAAAATCTTGATGCAGATGGCGTAGCATAGATACGGCTATGTCAAACATTTTGCTATTGTTTATGTCGGGCTTTTTCGTATCTAATTTACAGTTTTTCGTGACTATCTAATGTTATTTCATCATAATGTATTCGTCAATGAAGTTATCTGTACTAAAAGACGAACTTCGGAAACGAAGATCAAAGTATCTGGTAAAAAAACCGATCTTATTGCGAGGTAAACATTTGGGTGTTATTCCAGTTTTATTATTGTAAATGTTACATTTATTTGTTGAAATTGTCTTTGTTGTAAGTATTTGTGTTACAAATTAACTACATAACAAGGTTTTTAATATATATAACTAAAATAATAAAACACGTACATGTTTGTTTTTAAGGTTAGAATTCTACGATCGGAACCGCGATGATACCGGGAATTTTGGTGTCGTAGCTTCACAATCTAGTTATACGATTAATGTTCCCGATCCAGAAGTAATTATTTGATGATTATCATGAAATAGTTCTAGTAAACTACCTAAAATTAGGAAATTTTCTTCTTATAGCTGTTTCCCACTTCTTTTTTAAAACTGTCTTTTGGAAATAAATGAACACCATTATTGTAACAACCTGGCACAGCACATAACGGCATTATGCTTTCGTAGATTGAAAACACAAAAAAAATACTCAAAAAACACAACTTCTGTACTGGAATGACAAATAGCTTTGGCCGCATCAACAATTTGCCACCTACCGGGAGAATTTGGCAGTGTGGATCCCCATTAAGAAGACACTGGAATCCTATTAAGTAACTGTGTGCGGTGGAGTTTTCATTTGACCTAATTGCGGAAATTAGTTATGTTTTAACCCTACTGGGTTCTGCTTTACTTAAAGTAGTAATATTGATCATTTTGTATGAGTATACCGATATAGCAAGTTTTCAACTAGCTAAAGATATATGACTAATTGCAGGCCACCTGCACGCAACAGATTCTAGTATAGCGTGTAGCGACCTTAACCTGGTCATCGTATCAGCTGGTTAGCGGACGGCTTGCCGACTCATCGTCTTAATTGTCTTTCCTGTCGCCTGACTAAGGAATCATTTTTGTATAGTCGGCAGCACGTCAGGTTACCTATTAAAATTACGGAAACAGCTAATATTACGTAGGGAATAGAGGCGATCTCAAGGTCAAAGTGGGGTAATCTGACGTGCAGCTATGTGTTTACGACTAAATAAAAATAAATGAATGAATAGTGTATTCGTTACTGAGGTATTAATTTAAATCATTTTTTTCTACGTGAATGTCTTACACAGATGAAAAAGTCTAGGTTAAAATCCGTAAAAACTAACTAAACTTCTCACTTCACGGATTTTAAAACTTGCATACGCTAAAGGCGCGTATAGGTACTCTGTTCTTGTACAATACAACTTACATACATCCATGCCCACTTATTTCTATTTCATAATCGACCATTCGTTAACATCCCGATTGGCTATTACTTACATCCAGCACTTTTAAGCTATCGATTAGCGATCCTCCGTCGTCCTGCAAATAACGGCTCGATCGAGAGAACTCTCGAGGTTTTAGAGGGTATATATACTTAGTTGGTTGGCATAATGACTAAATACAATTTCCTCAGTATTGCGAACGCACATGTTGTTAGTACTTTTTATAAATTTTTATTAGCACCCCTTTTTTACTTATCCTTCTGACATAAATGTAAATAAAATATGTCACCTTTAATTTGAGTCTTAGACCCGAGTTCACCAATATTTAAACATTTGGTAAACCGCAGTCGACGGTTAATTTGACAGAATTCTCATACAAAATATGTCAATTAATGCTAAACCGACTGATTAAAAATTAAACATGTGTTGATGATCTCTAGACTTAGTAGGCAAATTCCCTATACCATAAAAGCCCTTTTTTCCTAAAAAATCGTGAGCTATCCTTCACACTCAATGTAAAAAAAGTTGTACTAACTTCTTCTGGTACAACGTCTCTGAGTTTGACATCTTGCAGACGGCTGACGGAGGCGGTGCGGTGGTAGTCTACCAGCTCGTTGAGCGAGTTGAACTTCACTACCCAGAGGAAGAATTTGCTGGACGCGTCTCTTAGAACCTTGAAGTGCTGGACGCCATCTGGACATCTGGAAGTGAAAGGGCTGTTTTAGTACTTTACCAAAACAAGCAAACATAATTATTGAAAAAACAAAACAGCCGACTGCAAAAATTATTATATTTTTGAAATGGTCTTTTTACTGGCTTACATTTAATACCCTATAGTAAGAAAAAAATCAATCCCCCCTCCCCCTTTTTTGCATTTGCGGGCACCATTTTTTTAAATGTACAAAGCCTATGACACTATCACAATTTCGACAAATTCAACGACACATCATATGTCAAAAACTGTCCAGCTGTTTGGGCTATAGGGCGTGCCAAACAATTATACGTACATACACACTCTCGAAAACCATAACCCTCCTTCCGCAGACGGGTAATAATACAGGTAGAACGCGAGGTTAAGGGGCGCAGGGATAAGGTGAATTTGCAGACCGTGAGAGGTGCGCGGTAAGGCGGCGGGCAAGGTTAAGGGGCGCTTGTAATTAGATTGGGTGATTAGAATTTTGACAAGAATGCGCCTTCCACCGGCACCTTTTCTAGTCCCGGTTCTCGTCCTATCACCGCGCCTCCCGCACCCCTTTACCTCGCAGGCGAGAACTCAAATGAAAAAACAGTTTTCATATATACACTGATCCGGGCCCTTAGACAAGATCCGATCTATTCTACAAGGTGTTTTGAAACACCTTGTATAACGAATTTCGCTATCGCCGACGTCAAAATATGTATGCAAAAGTCACGTGTTGTTTCAATAGCGTATGTTAGTTTCATAAATTTTGTTAAAGAAATTTTACACATATTAACAGATTAACGTTAACTTGCGTTAATTCTTCCGAAATGTAAGGCTTTAACGTTTCACAGAGCTAACTTTTTTGTAGCTGATTAACGACTAACGAAGTCAACTATTTGATTAACGGTGCCCAGCTATGGTGATTAGTCGATATGCTACCTCCGAATCAATAACATCACTGCTAAAAGAAAACAAGTAGTGACACCCGAAAAACAAATCAATAATTTGAGGGAGTAAGTGTTTGGGGAACTCCTATATATAGGCATAAATCCCACAAAAGCGATGAATTGCGTGGTACGTTTTTTTTTCATAATTCATATTTCTGATAAGTACTCGAAACGGGATCGAGCTGAGCGGAGCTATGTGAAATGTATGAGCACTTCGCATTAATAATATCATAGAATAAATATTAGTACACTAGTAATCAACACTTAAGGTCTCGTATAAATAATAAATAAATAAGGACCGCTAGTATATTACTATGAGGTGACTTTGTTCTAAACCTATGGAATATCAATAAATTGATCACCGTATCGCAAGCATTAGACGGCTTCGCGGTTTCTTTATTGCGAATTTGTGGTATTGGTAGCGCTAAAAGCGGGGATATAATGGTTTCCTAGTGACCTAGACTTGCTTTATATCGTAATCGTATTTTTTTAGAAAATCTAATATAGTATATATATACTATAAAAGCATGCAAAAAATTAGATTAACAATAACTTCTCGTAGCAATAAAAAGAAAATGACTAATACTTGATCTTTTCTTGATTGATATTTTAAGGATATTGAATTAATTACTAATCGTACGTGAAATAAATTAATATTTTTCATCTTGAGAAAGTGTATGATTACATATCCATTTCTATGAGAAGTAATAGTTTTAAATTACATCACACGAGCTATGTATTGGTACATATTTTGTACGAAACGTCTGCACTCTTCATGAGAGCGCACTAAACTTGGCGTTCGGATTCAATACCGACCTCTGACCTCGAGAACCGGGATCCCAATAGGCTCACAAAACGAGAAGGTACATAACTGGTTATCCCGTAAAGAAAATAAGTAGCGACGGCGGTGACAAAAGAGTTCTCGTACATACTATGTTTCAATTCTGACTTGAACGCGGTTTCAAAAGCTTCTGGTCGCAAACCTTTATAACTTCTTAAAGGATACACCATGGTCTTTATTTAAAAAAAAAGACGATTTAGGTAGAAAACATTTAATCCAAATTAATTTAAAATTGATATGCAAAGTAACGAACCGTTTATATTGCTACAAACGCGAAGATACATCGATACAAACGCGAGTCAACGGTACAAACGTCAAGTTAAACACTGCAACTTATGCAGTTGAAATAGGGGTGATTTAGCAACAACATTGTCTTATGTGCTGGCCACTGTACATTCAATTGACAGAGAGGGTCGCGGTCGTGTTTGTGTTGCACTTACGTGGATCACGCGATAGCAGGTCAGACGTCTGTACAAATGAGATTTGGGTGACGTCAAACGACAACCGATCGTCAATAAACCGGCCTAAATGCCGAAATGCTGCGTCATTCTTTGAATATACACCTTAACAGGCAGGCCTTATTTGGAGGGGACCGCATTGTGAAGAATTGCGATTAGGCAATTCATTAATTTGTTCTATTAATTAACAACGGGCGGTGATAGGTTAGTGGACTCATGCCTTATCTGTAAGCAGTGAATTCAAATTCTAACACGGAGATTTGTATGCTGTTTATTAGTGACAAAACGCATAGTTCAGGAGAAATGCAACCATCATGATGGTGACTAGGTTAGGTAGCGATGTATGTAGTAGTCTCGTTGAATTCAAGAGACACGGCCTACGAATGTAAACTGGCAATTTCTCGAAATGTAATATCAGGGTTCATTCGACAAACATAAAATTAATTAGCGGAATAAATACACTTCATGATCCTACACAAAATCAAACCCGGAACTCGCGAATGGAAACCAGCAACACAACTGCGCATAGTTAAAAATAATTAGTACGCAATCAAAAGATTGTGCATCTTAACAGTTAATATGGGTGTTTTCTTTTGTCTCATCTCACGAAAGAAGTTCAATTACACAATCATCCGAATAATTGTCATTGTACCGAGTTGCGCATAAAACTACACATTATCTTAGTTTACTGTAAGTGGGTTAATTATAAATTATCTGCAAATGGGCATATTTCTTGAGTTTATTATTCTGACGTTAAAGGAGGTACCTAATTAATTACCTATTACGATAACGATACGAAGGAGGAGATTTATGAGAAATCTCTTCTAATAATTAAAAGTCTGATAGTAAATGTCGATCATATTTTCGCGTTTAATACCGCTGCACGCTAAACCGATTTTGATTTATAGTAATAGTAAATACAGATAAAAGGCACCTTAGAGGAGAAATATAAATTCTCTCTCACCTCCTTTTTTAGCGTTAATAAAAATATAAGGATGTGAAATGTTTATATCCCATATCTATAGTTTATATCCATATGGATATCCCATATTTGCGCGAACGAAGACGTGATTAAGTTCAAAACTGTAACTTACATTAACCTACCCAGTACCTGTCTACGGGTAATAAGTAAAAAATATTTAAACTGTTACTGCAACCGAAAATAGCGTTCTTTTCCAAACGGAGTGAAGAAAATCATCTATCTAGTTGAAAAGTAACAGATGTTCGCATAATAATGTTTGGGTGAGATTCCCGGGCTAGCATCAGCATGGCTTGCCTTATTGTCTGTCTGGCTCATTGTCTGGCATTGTTAGTCGAGCTGCCAGAAGCGAGAATCTTCCGCAGTTGCGTAGCTACCGAACTGCTAGACGGTGATGGTACTAGGACCCCCAGTTTTAGGGGCCCACGGTTGACCAGCAAATCTTGTATTGAAAAAGCAACAAATTCTCCCACCGTTGGAATGTAAAAATAGGTTGCAATTGCAACAGGACTTTAATTAGTACTGTCGCGGTCGGTCAGTGAGGTACAGTTAATATTATTCTAATATTCGACATATTAGCAGATTATGATAAAGATAATGATTTCGTTAACATCATTCTGTCTGTGCCAACATTCAAGCAAATAAATAAATCTGAATCTGTTAAATTTTGAAAAACTACACAGAACCAGTAAATTGTTATTATTTGGATTCCATAAAAAGTTTTTTTTTTGCACCAGGAACTTTGGTTACCTACGAGTAGCTGTGTGCCTGTGATCGTGTGAAAATTAAACGTTTTCGTAACATGGAGGATTTCTTTTAGAATAGACGGCCATCGAGAGATTCTCATACGCAAATGAGGGCTATTCGCCGGATTTTACTTTCACATAAAACAGTTTTAATTAGAAAACAAAACAAGTTTAAGTTTTTTTGACATAGTTTAGTTTAATTATGGACAACTAAGTATACTTGTACTTTAATTTTATTCTGTGGGTGTATCTAATTCCTCGGTATTAAATAAACTACCAAATACCACAAATACTCATAGTACATACTAGTTACGAAGACATACCAAGTTGTAACAATAAATACATTAAATATTTTTTGTTTTTGGGACCGAGTAGGAGTGACATTTAAGTTTTTTTATTTACAAATAGCAGTTCCCCGCGACTTCGCCCGCGCCAAAAGTCGGATTTTCCATACAAATTTTCATACTCCATTTCACCCCCCTGATGATTTTCTATCGCGACAAAAAGTAGCCTATGTCCTTCCCAGTGTCTCAAACTATCCTGTGCCAAATTTCATTTGATTCGGTCCAGTAGTTTCGGAGCCTATTCGATGCAAACAAACAAACAAATCTTTCCTCTTTATAATATTAGTATAGTATAGATTGATACTCGACTTTCTTTTCGGCATTTTGACAAGGGTATTAGCTTTTAGTCATCGCAATTAATAGGATTTCTCATTTTATTACGTGACCCAATTTACTTTCCGATGTATCTATGCGATTCATTTATCACTTTGTCGCTAAAGGGGTATTAAGGTAATGTTCAGAATGAGGCCCGATTTTAGTTTCTAACAAATTATTATAAATAGACTATATGCCTAAAACTGGTTCTATTACAATCAGCTTGTCGCTGATTCATACACTTGGTGAAGGAACTGGTTTGACCTCGCATGAAAACTGAGTAAAAAAGCGTTTGGAAATTTGGAGTGCACCTCTTTATATTTCGTCCTACTGATTGTCAAGATATACTTGAAACAAACCAGCTTAGAAATGTTACAAGTGGCCCTTGTGAAGATAGTTTACGATATAACTTAAAATTAAAAATATCTACATAGTTTTATTTACAAGACAACCGCGGACTTTTCGATTTGTTTATTCAGCGTTCTAAATTATTGAACTAAATATCTCCATATTGCTAATGAGCTGTGCAGTATTTTTTTGTGATCGGAAACATATGCTGTTTATTCATAATGAGACAAGAGAGGGAATGCCCTAATTTTGGACCATGCAGCCAGTAATCAATTATGTCAAGTAGATACTGACGTTCAATATGGGCCAATTCAATTCAATATTGATAAATAATAAGTTAAGGTAATAAATTTCCAGTTATTATGACAATGGAAGTTCAATCGATAATTTAGATATTAAAAATATATATTTGTATCCTTGATGATAATTTTGTGAGTCAAACAGAGTATACTAGAAAACTAATCTGCGGTACCATATTATCAAACTTGTTATACGTTAACCCAGTGACTAATACATTAGTGAGACGTTCCCAACAAATAAAATAAATGTTAGACGTTGCGTGAGTGAGTCAGATACCGAGGCGCGAAGCTTATTTTTTTATAAACTACCAATTTAACATCCAATAGAATTGTTTGCTGTCTTTCGCTTCCATGGGTAGTATTTACTAAGATTACAAGTCGCCGGTAATGAGGAAACAAAGGGGACAAAATAGGTGTTTGTGCATTGTGTGTAAATAAGACCCACGAAATAATTATGGGAATGAAAAACGAAAATTTGATAGTACAAGGGCAAGAGCGCGAATATAAATCCTGAAATGCACACATTCTGAATAAAAATATATTATAATAGTTTTTGATATATTTTTATTAGTCATTTAAAACACATTAACTGCTAATTTTAGGGGTTTAAATGGTTACATATAGAAACGCCATAAACTAACATTGCATTATGTTAACCTTTAGTCAAGCATTTTTTGTATAGTTATTTATACTATCTTAGTGATCTCGGAAACGGCTCTAACGATTTCGCTGAAATTTTGTTTGCCTATCGGCGATGAAAAATCGATCTAGTTTAGTCTTATGTTTGGGAAAACACGTGTTTTCAAGTTTGCCAAAGTGGCCCAGGTACTGGACATAATAGTAATTTGGCATAACACTTTATAGCATAACTTCAAAACGCATAACATCAAATGGCCGAAATCTGCAAGGCATAATCAAATCACAAAAACGCATGCATAATTTGGATAAGAATCTAACAATTAAGGAATTTTTTTTACCATGATATTTAGAAGACAACATTTAAAAAGCATACATTCAATAAGCGTAACTGACAAAAAATCCTTAAGGGATGATTACACTTATTCACAATAGTACTATTTCGATTAGATATGTTTTAGTTACAGTGTATAGCAAAAGGGGTGTCTGCGACATAGACGATTTTTCGATCGGGGTTTGTATGGAGCTGCAACTTTCTGGCGCACACAAATAGCCCATTGAATGAATCGCTCAAAGGTCTAGAGTGCGTGAGCGGGATCGTAAGATTTTTTTTCGGAAACATGTTCAGAATCTCTAGTTCATAAACATACTAAAAGTCCTGGACACTAGGAGAACTGGCGGAGTGGGGGGAGGGGGGGAAGGGCCCATTCTTGTGTTTTTCGCTTATATCTCAAAGTTGGTGCGTTCTAGAGAAAAACTTTCAAAGAGTGGTTGAAAGACCATAAAATTATCTACAAATAATACCCAGGATGTTTTTTTTTAAATTTCTTACCGTTTTCGAGTTACACCTTTTTGAAAACTAGGCAAAAAATGTGGAAAATGCAAATTTTTGTGTTTTTCAAGGCATGATAAATTTTAAATGGGAGTTCTCGGCAGTAAGGCCGCAATTTTACGACAATGGGCATCTAAAAGATATGAAAATTATTTTCAGATCTTCACCAGTGCCCACTGTGATTGAAAATGCAATCTTATACTGTTTTCGCCTTCGCCACGAGGAGGCACTCCCAGCTTATGTTTTTATTGAGTTGACGGAGTTGACAGTTTTAGTAGTAAGCAACTAAAGAGCCTGATTGCCAGCAGGTTGTGATAAAACGTTTTATCTTCTATATTTAAAAGAAAGTCTTGTTAGTTATAAAATTTATAACTCAATAACGGCTGACCTGATTTGGCTGGAAATTTTATCGGCAGGATGACGTCTGCTGGGCCAGCTAATAAGTTATAAAGCAGCAGCTAATAAGTTTAAAAAACTCATTTTCGAAAAGGTGTAACTCGAAAACGGTAGGACATTTTAAAAATGTTCTAGTTATAATTTGTAGATACTTGTATGGTCTTTTAACTATTCTTTGAAAGTTTTTCTCTAGAATGCACCAATTTTGAGATATAATCGAATTCCCCATTTTTCCCTAGTTTTCGAAAAGGTGTAACTCGAAAACGGTAAGAAATTTTAAAAAACGTTCTGGGTATTATTTGTAGATAATTTTATGGTCTTTCAACTAATCTTTGAAAGTTTTTCTCTAGAACGCACCAAAATTGAGATATAAGTGAAAATCACAAGAATGGGGACAACCAAAAATTTTGCACAGGTAAACATTTTGCAAAACACTATATCATTGTAAAATATTTCAAACCAAACTACAAATAAAATAGGCCTTGTATC
This sequence comes from Pyrausta nigrata, assembly GCA_949316185.1. Taxonomy (NCBI): domain Eukaryota; kingdom Metazoa; phylum Arthropoda; class Insecta; order Lepidoptera; family Crambidae; genus Pyrausta; species Pyrausta nigrata. The sequence goes on from OX438943.1 coordinate 7,641,640, forward strand.
GAAAGAGGCAACCCTTACTTTATTAGTTTTACTCCAAGGTCGCATAGCTGCAGAGGAATAATAACGTAATGTTCGAATATTAAGGCACATTTTCGGGCGCAGCGGTCTTTGACAAAAAATTGTAGGCTATTATAAGAGAAGGTATGGACGATTTTCTTTGGAGTGATTTATCTGTTACGTAGTAACTATTAAATAATCTGTGCCAGGACTTTTAATATTTTCATGAACTAGAGACTCTGAACGTGTTTTCGAAAAAAAAATTACGATCCCGCTCACGCACTGTAGAATTGCTTTTTTCAATGGACTAAAAGTAAAATTTAAAAATAATTTATTTAATTTAGGACAGAAAATGCCACTTATGAACGTCAACAATTTAAAAATCAGTAATATTGGCCCTTAGGTAGCCCGGACATGTCTCCTTATCTTTCGGGCCCTACTAGTGCTTCGAGACAAGACACAGACAATCAGGCAAGTGCTGAGAAGAAGCACCGGAACAAACTCAGTCCAACCACTAGCTGCCATAAAAAAGTGAAAAAAGTTACAATAAAAAGGTAGGTACATCAGTTTGGTGCAGGGTAGACTGTCCATACATTCTCGTCATCAAGATAGTCTTGAATTTTATAATACCCTCGGATACAAAAAAAAAAAAAAAAACCATAAGTTTTCGCTTAACTAAAGTATGTTTTAAACCATCACTCATGGTGCTCTCAAGCTGAAAAAAATCTTTGGACCACTGTAAATGGGCCACCCTGTATAAACATTAAAAAATAAACATTCCGTTTAAATAAATCCGTGGAATAAAATAAATTATAATAATCAATTTTGAGACTACTTTTTATTCCCAGTAACTGCCTAAAGGTTACAAAGATTAAAGGATGAAATCAATATTAGTGATATTCACATAATTAATGGCATTAAGTCAAGAAGGTACCATACATAGTAGGTAAGTAGATATCATTGCAAGTGATAAATATTTGCTTTACTAAGTATGTAACACAATCAATGATTTGAATAATGCTCTTTCATATAAATAATAATAATATGTTATTAATGATTACAATAAGTACCAATTTGAAACATTAATCCCCATGTTTTGGGTTCCGTAGTCCTGACCTGATGGAACCCTTATAGTTTTGTCATGTCCCATCTTTCTTTCTGTTTGCCCGAGGTTTTGCTAAGATACCGTACTAGAACGCTGTAATTTTGTATGTATATGTATACCAACTACGTGTACAAAGTGGTAGAACAAAATATTGGAAAAAAAATACCTTATGGAGCGTTATGTTTTTCGAGAGTATGTATGTATGTATAATTGTTTGGCATGCAATATAGCCCAAACGGCTGGACAGTTTTTGATATATGAGATTTTGTTGAATTAGAGATAGATTTTATTTTATCTAAGCTAGTTAATTAGATCTTAAGGTCAACATGATTTAGCCTCACATATCATTTTGATATTTTTAACTGGTGTAAAAATTTTAACATTGGTTCAGTCAGTAGTTTCAGTGATTATTTTTTTAAAACTTTATCTTTTCATAATATTACTAGCACTCTGTTCTGGGCAGGTGCTGCCTGCCATTGATTTGCTAGGGTACATTTTTTTTAAAATATTGCCTATGGCGCTATGTCAGTTAGTATTAACATAGCTGTCCATTTTCTGTTGTTGCACTATTGACAAAGTAGTTGCTTAAATTATAAAAATAATTATAACTATTTTTTTGTTAATATTACAGGGGGTTGTATTCACATAGCTAAAACATAGTTTAACAGTATTAAAAACATCAAAAATGTTATTTCCCTTATAATTTATCTTTACTGGGTTTGAGAAAGACAGAACATCTAATATTAAATATTATCAAGAGTTGACTGAAATAAAGGTCAATTTTAGGCCCTCAGAAATTAGAAAATTATGAGATAACTACTTACTTGACAGATAGTGAGAAGTCACCAGGGCTTGATTCACTGATTCTTATCAAAAATCCCCCTTCTGGTTTATTTGCTAGGAGTTTCTCTGCGTCTGCTCTTGTAATCCTTCCATAATACCAACTGCAGAACAAAATTACAATAAGATACTGAACTGGTGTTTTTCCTCCCAGTTTGACATATTTTTAATTGTTACTTTACTAAAGATACCAGCCAAAAACCCAGCCTAATTCTACTAGAACTTCAACACGGGCATCTAATAAACTTGATGTGTGAGTTAATCATAGATTTCTAGTTAAAGTACTGATTAGGCTACATTAACATACCTTAATTTATTAGTTTTTTAGTGAATAATTTCAGAACCATTCTACAAGCTCTCTAAAGTGTGTACTTCAAACAACTCTACATTTCTTGAATGTAATACAAACATATGAACTCAATCCAAGTTTACGGTTTTTTGGTACTTACTTGTGGCTTTTCATTTGAATATAGTTGCTAGGTATGAGTCCTTCTTTGCCGTCTAATTCAGCTCTGTACCAATTCATATCGTCCTCCATGTTTAGTATCTGCAATAACAAAAATTCTAGAATGATCCTATTTATAGTGCATTTTAAACATTTCATGAATAGTATTTAGTCTAAAAACTTACTTTGAGAACTTGGTTCTTCCTAAAACTGAGCTCATCATCAGCAGTTGCTGTGAAATCGTGTTTTGCTATAGCCTCCATGATCAAATTAGGCACTTCACTGTAATGTCACCGATTACCAAAATAACTCACAAAGTATACAACCTATCGATAGCTCTTATAATTAGGGCATTAAAATAATCATAATGCTTATATTGTCTTACAGGATATTACAAAAATTATTGTTTCAAACGCGATTTATTGAAATGTTTCGTTCAATTTCAGGCCACACATCAGTCACATCACCACTTCTCCAAAGAAATACTACTAAAAATTTGGTGTTGGCACAAAGGTGCAGAAAATATTCTACCATTCCTTGCACAAAGGTCAAACGAATCGAAGTCATAACCGTTGCATTATTTCATTTTTACCAACAACTTATTTACAACTGTACAATCATTGAGTACTTAGAATGGAGAGAGCATGTGTCAAAATCCCAGTTCAGAAAATTTCACCACTTTTGGCGGGGGACGAGGAAGAAAACGTACAAAAATTTTGACATTTATTGCCACTTCCATTTTCTGCTAAGGACGGGACATGGCTAACTAATTCGATAGCTTATTATCTAAATGCATTTATCCTATACTACTAATATTATGGCTATAAGCGAAACATTTTGAAGACGATCGAGAATAGACGTGGAAATATGATAGGACACCTTGGCAGTTTTTTAAACAACACAATAGATGGGAAGGTTGAAGGAAAAAGAGAAACACTAAGTTTAACTTTGTTGTTTCGTCGTACTGAATTTTCTAAAAGAGGAGTCACAAAAAGTTTTAGAACAAAAGTTATAAGGTGATGAAATTTTTGTATCCACGGAAATTAGAAAGAGGCCAATGAAATTATAAAACCACTCCAAGGAAATTATGAGCTGTCATGGAAATTAGAAGAAATCTCTTAATTATGCATTTTTTATTAATTAGTAAGTACAATTAGGTCAAAACTTAGCCCATGATTGGTATTCAAGTGTCTGCTACAATTTTGGTGCAAGTTTTGCAGAGTTTCGTTTAAATAGTGTTCCTGGTGCTTGATGTTGTTCTTCGTAACGCAGTCTTTTTGCCAGGACATATTTTCATCGTCGGTCAAAAACTTTTTAATAACTAATCTTAATTTTTGAACTTTAGCTTTTGAAACATTTTTCGTTAACGGTCTAGTTTTATCCTTCTTATCAGCCTATTGCAGTCCACTGCTGGACATAGGCCTCTCCAAGACTGCGCCAACTTTCACGGTCCTCCGTTTCTCGCATCCAGCCACCACCGGTTACCTTCCTCAGGTCATCGGTCCACCTAGCAGGGGGGCGTCCAACTCTACGTTTCCCGAGACGTGGTTTTCATTCGAGAACCTTCCTACTCCAGCGCCAGTCGGTTCTGCGACGGATATGACCAGCCCACTGCCACTTCAGTTTACTGCACCTCTGAACGATATCTATGACATTCGTCTTTTGGTGGATGATATCGTTCCGGAATCTATCCCATAGCGAGATCCCCAGCATAGACCATTCCATGGCTCGCTAAGCGACATGCAGTTGGTGGGCCAGCTTTACTGTCAAGTTCCACGTCTCGGCTCCGTAGGTCATGATAGGAAGGACGCACTGGTTATAAACCCTGTTCTGAAGACCTCCCAAATGTGGACGAAGACGAAGTAGCGGGGGCTCTCAAACTGCATAGCAATGGGAAGGCTCCCGGCGAAGATGGCATTACATCCGAGCTCCTGAAGGCAGAAGGAGCTCGTGAGGATCTTCAATGCCGTCAATGCAATTGGGACTACCCTGGAGGCGTAAAGTGGGAGCGTTGTGGCGCTGTTTTTCAAGAAAGGCGACAAGTCGCTCTTGAAAATAGCGCTCCTGAGTCTCGTCTATAAGCTGTTCCATCTCGAGAGTCCTTGCAAATCGCCTCGCCACATGATTTGACGCCTTCCAGCCACCGGAAGAGGCCGGGTTTCGTAAAGGCTACAGTACCGTTGACCACATTCACTCTGTCAGGTATGTTATACAGAAGTCCGAAGAGTATAACCAGCCATTGTGTCTAGTTTTTGTGGACTACGAAACCTGGGCTATTTTGGAATCCTTGCAGCGATGCCAAGTCGACTGCCATCGCTGCAGTACGTGGAGGTGCTGAGAGGCCTATATAATATGGCAACGATGTCCGTCCAGGTCCAAGGTCACAAGACAAGACCCATCCAGCTACTCAGAGGTAAATAAAACGCTGTAAATATAATATTTAAATATTCAAAATATTCTAATATTAAAAGACAATAAGGCTGCAGGAACAAGTTAATATTAAAATAAGATTATAAATCTCATTGTGTGTATTAATTATTTTTTATAATCTTAGTTTAATAAACGAAACGTATTAACTTCTTATATTTCGGTTGGGTAAAAACGCGTATTATATTAACATTGACTCAATAAAAAAAAGTTGTTTTACTATAATATAATTTCTATGGTACTTCATAATTTCCTTGGCCAGTTTTGAGCCACGGAACACAAGGAAATTAGTGTCAAGGAAATTAGATTTATGCCTAAAAACCACCATATCCTAAAAAATATACAATCTTAATATTTTGTATTCGAAATGTGGGTTCAGCCATACAAATACTATTGTTGTATTAACAAACACTTAAACGAAATCAATTTTAAATCGACCAAAAAACATCCATGGAAATTGACTCATTTATAAACAAAAGCCCAAGGAGGGAGTTACTTACCCAACGGACGCGAAACCGATAAAAGGTGCGTAGGTCCTGCCTCAATAGCGGCTTGCGGCAAACTGGCCGCCGTGAAACGGTGTAGTCCGTTAAATTCAAATATTTGTGCGTTTCGATCTACGCAGCTAGAAATATCGCCCCAATGAAATTATACTTTTGACCCGGACAATAACTAAATTACGTTTCCAATATTGGTTTTAGCCATGTGATATGAGTAGATATATTTTGTATCAGGAATTTATCCTACAATCATATAATTTGTCTTTTTGAAATGAAATAACAATACGATTGGATGCTATATGCCGTCATTATGAAAAAAACAATAAATGGATACACCAAGGAAATTAGAATACTTAGTTTCGGTAACATTTTTTGTACATCAAAATTGTAGTTTATTATGTTTAAAAATCAAATACAAATCAAAATTAAGATATTTATTTCAAATAAATCATTTTCTACCTTAAAATATTAAGAAATTGTGAGTTCGCCGGTCCGGACATGAAAAAAATCACTGTTATGGCGAATCACCCTAATGAAAAAAAAACTCAACTCAAAAAAGTAAACAACGATGATTTTCGAAATACTGTTGTAAATAAAAGTATTTTAACTCAAAAATGGTAAGTCACGCCATGAAACCGAAAATTTACTAATGATGAGCGGTTTTTGGGTCAGAAAACGGCACAATTTACCATTTTCAATCCTCTACACGGAGATGTTTGTTGCGAAAATTCGCGATAGATTCTGTCAAACGGTCACGGCCAAGTAGTTTTATATAAGCACGCAAACTATATGACCAACATTTTTGACTAGAGGGGAAGGCCGTCCATGCTCTCTCCATTCTAAATTCTCAATGTGTACAATGTGTACATTAATTTACTATGTGTACATGTGTGTATTTATAATGTGTACATGTACAGCACACTACAAAAAAAATGTCGTTACAAGCCTGTATTGGGACGGGACATAGTTGATAAATTCTTTAGCTTACTAACTAACTGAGTGCACTTATCCTGTGCTACTAATATTATGGTTGTTTCAACTTTGTGACGATAAATTTTATTAATGTTTGTTGCCTTTTCATACCAAAACCAATAGATTTTGACGAAACTTAAAAATAATTTATACTCATACATTTTGATGTAGGTATACTGCAGCACATATTTAATTATAAATACTGACAGACAAAACTAGTGTTTATTTTTATAAATAGGTAGGTACTTTAGTAAAGTAGTATAGAGTGTTGTTTGTGTATTTAGCATAATACTGCTGCTTATTTATTGAAAAGTATATTAAAGATGTGTAATTTACAACTCTAACCTGGGTATAAGAGAATCATCATGGTGATGTTACGGGAAAGATTAGTCTAATTATTATGTATTGGGCTAACCTAAATTTGTAAGGTATTTGAGAGAAATTAAAAGAAACCGCACTTTTGCTTTGCAAATTATTAAATGGTGCAACTGACGAACAAAGGTTTTAGTGGTGAAATTAGTGTGAACTTAGCTCCTAAAGTTTGTTTGTCCTCCGGATAGAAGATTTATTTGCCAAATACAGTTTTTAGGACATCTAAATTTCAATTTTTTTTGACGCAAAACCTATCTGTTATGAAAACTATGGGACCGAATCGAATGAAATTTGGTATGGGCATAGTGCAACAGACTACCTATTGCGCTATAGGCTCATCTAGTGTACATTATTAGATAGATTTTTTGAATTCACTTTTTCTGTAGCTTTTTTGAATTTTTCGGCAAAAGATTAATTTTCGAAAAAATCCTGTGGAAAAAAATGTACCACCAAAGATTTGCTGACACTGCTGAAAAGTATCTTAACATAGGGTTATTCTTTACACAAAAAACATAGTAGTCCTTCGATTGCAACATCTTCAAAAACTTTATTATGTACATGAAAATCGAAAAATTACGAAATTTGCCCTATCTCGCTCTTTCATCCTGTGAAAGATGCGAGATAGGGCATAGACTGTCTTATTAAGCCTGAATGAATACCGCGTAGTGAAATAGGTGCTTAAGGGATCTATCGGAAATTTAAAAACAACTTTCTTTTATCATCCTATGTGTATGGTATGTTTAAATATTTAGATAACATACACACACATTTATAATTGTGGCGATAAGCTAATTAACTAATCACAAACTAAGTTAGTTACCATTGTTGTCCCCACACTATGAAACTACTAGCCTCCCTACTATGAAGAAAAAACTCAACGTATGTATCGCTAATTTGTCGAAATAACCGCAAAGTAAAAAACGATGATTTTCGAAATACTGTTGTAAATAAAAGTACTTTAATTCAAAAATGGTAAGGCACGCTATGATACCGAAAATTGACTATTGATGAGCGGTTTTTGGGTCAGAAAACGGCACAATTTACCATTTTCAATCCTTTACAATGAGATGTTTGTTGCGACAATTCGCGATAGATTCTGTCAAACGGTCACGACCAAGTAGTTTAATATAAGCCGTCAAACTATATGGCCAATATTTTTTGCTAGAGGGGAAGGCCGTCTATGCTTACTCCGCGCTACGAATCCTCTTTATATGACAACATCGATATAATCATACCAGCGTAGATTGGCAACTGAATAAAAAAAAACAATTTTATATGTTTACATTTATGTTAGATTTCCAAGTCTGATAACAGGTTCTACGATACAAGAACAAGACGGAACATTTGCAAATTGAATAGGTTATCTTTTGAGTCAGTGACTCTTTATAATATAGGCCTTGAAACGTGGTCCAAATTGGAATTATTTTTGCGAAATCAAAGCCGGGTAGAAGTTTCATTACCTAATGGTCTTTTAAAGGAGATGTTCAAATTTTTGCCATTTCTTGTACAGTTAAACAAAAAACTAAAAATATTTAAAATATATATCTTGCCGTTTTCTGATGCACAAAAATATTTTTCATAGTTAGTTATAGCCTGACCAGGAATATATGGGACCTCGCCATATTGCGGAAAACAACTGGAACTAATTTCTTTTACTGGCAACAGAAAAAACTAATCGTCATTGACATGTCATCAATAGTCATAATGATTAGTGTCAAAGTGGACGCGTAATCTAATTTTCGACCAAGTGCAATTTTTATGTGATAAAACTACCGAGAACTATGCGTTTTCGTAAAGAAAAGTGGTTTAACATGGTGCTGTATTGTTTTTCGACAAGAAAGTCTATGTGATCACTACGGTTTCTTTAAAATAATTACTCCTATAGTTGTCATTATAAGTTTTTGGTATGTCATATAGTGCAAATAGTGAAAATTGGCTACTGATGGCTACGGAGAATATTTTAATAACGATTTTTAAAAATAATTATAATAAATACTTGCTTTGAGTTTTATTCTTTATTTCAACCCTACTTGGATATTTCAACTAAAATAGTTCGTAGAGTTTTTCATGGTTCCCTATGCATTATTCAAAATTATTATAACATTATAAATAATATCATTTTGAAGAACAATCGATTAATGTTTCTTTTATCCGTTAATGGTTTTGCAAAAATAATATTGTTTTGGTCCAAAATTCAAGACCAATATTACAAATAGTAACTGAATTGAATAAGTACTCAATTTGCGAGTGTTCTATCGTGTTCTTTTATAGTAGAATTTGTTATCATTAGGCAGCAGACTTAAAATATTAACAAGAATGTAAGTATATAAAAACATGTTTTTATGTTTAGTTGCCAATCTACGCTGGCATGACTATACAAAGTGTTGTCATATAAAGTGGATTCGAAGCGCCCCTAATTCAGGTCCCATATATTCCTGGTCAGGCTATAGTTGTAATTTTTGCCATTCAAAAATAATGGCAATTATCGAATTTGGTTCCAAGGGTGAAAAAAAGTAGCTATCACCTGTCATTTGTGATATTCGCTTCCGCTGTTCCGTCTTAATGATATAGTATTGCCACAAAATTTTAAAAAATAAAACTTATTTGTGCACGAAAACAACGAAGAAGTTGTGAAAATAAGTGTGAGAATGGGGTTTCATAGAATTTTTCATATTTCTTGGTGTAATGTACAAGAGATGGTCAAAGTTCCGTAGAAACCTGGACCATCTCCTTTAATATTTATCATTATGTCTTTCTAAAACATGCAGCGTTGTGTGAAGAAGCGCTCTATGAAAACCTTTGCCTATATAGTCAATAATGTATAGAAACATACTAGATTGTCCATGAATTACCTCTTTGACCAATCACCATCCAGCAAGCGCGCGCGTTGTCACTGTCAAATGTGTCAACTTCATAGCGTTTGTGAAAACTTTTCCAACTGGTCGTATTTTCTCAAAGTTTTCAGTTTTATATGTAATAAGTGGTAAAAAATGAATAAAAGTGCCGCCGTGAGCCCCTCAAACTGCACGAGGGGTCTTAATTATATAAAATATCATTGGATCGGCGCTTGGGCATCTTTTCACTGCCTCCAAACAGGAGATCAAGATGCTTGAACAGATCCTGAATTTACTTCCTCAGTGGATGTTAGATACGTGCAATGCTCAGGTGAATATGTTTACCTCTGTAAAGAGATATTTTTCACCACAATTACCTATCACATTAATCAACTTTTTTCAGGTTAGATGCAACATAACATTTTTGCAATTATATTATGAATGTTTGTTAAAAAGAGGTACAGACCTACAGTATTACTATGTAAAGCTTAATGTCATTGCAATATAGTAATATAATGCAAATGACAGTAATCTTTGCATAAATGAAATGAGAAATTTTGTCATGTAAACTTAACCTCGCTCCTACTGAGCAGGTACTAGGAACAAGGCTATCTAGCAATGGGCTAACTCATTTCAAACCCACATTCGAATTTGAATTTAATGTTATTTTATTTAGCTTAAGTAATTAGCTGTGCAGGATGGAAATTCATACAAGCTATTGTTCATTAGCTTGCACATTTTGACTTATTTATATAATGCCAATATAAATTTGGATTATATTTTTATTCTAAACTAAATTGAGTTATATATCTATTGAATATTATTCTGAAAGGAGTGAGTTTTGTGGAAAAACTGTACTCGCTTATCAGTATCAGTAAGGATTCATTACTTCTAATCATTCAATCTGAAAACAGTTCAGTAAAGATGCATATAACTATCATCTGAACTTTAATGTAATGTCAATGTCGGTGAACTCCTATAAGAATGTTTTGTAGGGTTGCTTTTGCCCGTCCCATTTTATGTCACCTGCCCCTCATATTTTTGTGGCTGTACCGAGCTAGGTCGCGGAGATCTTTTGGGGTTAAAATTTTTGTGCTAGTTTAGCAAGAAAACTACTTATTGGTTTAGTAGGATCTGTTGATTTTCCTTCCTTGTAAAAACGAAGAAAAACTGAGAGGTGACACATAAATGCTAATGTATAGCACTGGTACCAACACAGATTTGCTTTGGTCCACAATGGAGCACATCAGACATGACTATGACAATAGATCAAATATCAATATATTTGGAACTATGGTTATTCGGTGTTTAGTGATAAATGAAACCCTGAAATTTTACTACTACATGCATTATCGACACGACAATGTCGAGGAGCGCCATCTAAACGATGATTGTGAAAATAGATGATACTATGTTGGCCAATGGGCTTTCCACTCTAAACTAGTGTTAATGTTGTTTAAGTAAACGCTCACATAGATGGCGCTTTATAATGAAATAGTTTACAACTTAATTATTGTCTACGGAAGCACCTAGATGGCGCTTTATAATGAAATAGTTTACAACTTAATTATTGTCTACGGAAGAACCTAGATGGCGCTTTAGATAGTTTACATAACAGTGGTACTAGCCATGCTACTTGTCTCATAATAGATATGTCCCTTAGTTTATAGTGCCTATAGACAAGGGTACTCCTCTAAATCCCTTGCTCTCTGTCTCTAGCTACTCTCCCCTAGTATGGATCTACGGTATTTTTAAGGCTACAGTTCCTCTACAGCTAGACTAACCAATACCAGGAACTTTATCTTAAAAAAAAAGTTGCATAAGAATTTATATATTTACAAGCTGGATGCTGTATGGGGAGCTAACCTGGATACGTCTTATCTGTCAGGTCGTAGCATAGAGCACAATCATTAGCCGCAGCGGATGCTGTCTTGCGACCGCACCTGCAACAGTCTTATCTGTCAGGTTAAAGCTTATAGCACAATCAATGTCTCACCATAGACGCAGCGGATGCTGTCTTGGGACCGCACCTGCACCAGCCTTATCTGTCAGGTTGAAGCTTATAGCACAATCAATGTCTAACCATAGACGCAACGGATGCTGTCTTGGGATCGCACCTTGGCCAGTCTTATCTGTCAGGTCAAAGCTTATAGCACAATCAATGTCTCACCATAGACGCAGCGGATGCTGTCTTGGGAGCGCACCTCGACGAGTCTTATCTGTCAGGTCACAGTATTATAGTACAATTATTGTCATAAAGGACAATGCTTTTCTCACCACAAACAGACGCAGCAGATACTGTCTTGGGAGAGTACCTAAACAAGTCTTATCCGTAAGGTCAGAATATATAGCACAATCCTTTTCTCCACAGACAGACGCAGTAGATATTGTCTTGGGAGAGTACTTAGACAAGTCTTACTTGCCATAAAAAAGAAAAAGCTTTTCTGTTTAATGTACCCTTAACCTAAAACACAACCCTAGTTTTGTCTGGCCTAAAGGTTCAACAGTATAACCTTGTAGGCTTCTTACCTTCCTGGGAGGTTAAGCAGGATGAAAGATTAATTTTAGTCTTGAGAGGTTCTACTCGAAGAGCACCTCTACAAGGGCTTAAGATAATAGGGGTTGTTATTAATCGTCGTATGGCGTAAAATAGGACCGTTCGCTTAGCCTTTTATTATGACTTGCAGATTTCCCCACATCTTGGAGCAGCCACTTCCAGATTTGATGGCAGACTTCAGATCTATTGCAATGTTAAATGAGCGCTATTGCATTATTACGGTTGAGAGCTTTAGCCAACACCACCTCCACACAGACAGAAATATCTAACCTTTCTTACTGGAAGAGGGGGGGGGGGGGGGGTGATAATCATGTGGCGTTCTATTCCAGATAACCAGGTTAAAAGACAACTTTTACCTGTATAAATAGAGATGATTGTTTAAACGATAAGTAGATTTAAAAGCTGCGTACTCGCTTTTACTTACTTTTACTTTTTTAAAGTGATTTACTGAAAATCACTTTAAAAAAGTCTAAGCGAGTAGTGCCATCTAACATCACATGGCCAAAATACTTATGTATTTGCGCGTGGTTGAATCATCACGCGAAACGACAAGTAACACCATCAACGTTTCATAGTCGAAATATGATGTAATCATGTGGTTTGCATAGACAAGCATGAGCGCTGGCCACTGACTGAGTTGCCTCCATTTGATTCACATGATTAGAACCTTAAGTTACAAGCAGTAAAGACCAATTTAAAATAAAAGATTGCAAAGCAACGAAAATAAGTTAACCTAATTTTAAAGAAAATAAGTTTAACTTTCTATATAAGCTATTAACGAAAACTATTAAGAAAAGCAGTTTTTTGTTTACTTCCTAACCAGTTAGCGTACATTGCAACTTATGGTTTACCTATGTTTTCCTAGAGGGATGGATATGTTAAATTGAGTATGATACTCGTAGCCATCTAAATCTAACCAAGCGCAGGTACCTGCATTTAATAATCTAGTTAAATAAAATAGCTGTTGCTAAATCTACAACCTTTTCTAATAATCTGCCTTAGTTTATTTATATTTGCATCACGGACAAAATCTGACAAAAGTGTCTCTGTGATCTCTGGCAGAAGATGCTGCCTTTATAAAAAGGCAACTCTAATGTCCTTTTTATACTTACTTTTATTAAGGTTTTTTATACAAATAAATAAGCATGCAGCTAAAAAAAAAACACTTAGTCAGCATAACAGTCTGGGATTAGCTGGACAGGCTGGCGTTGATTGACCTTGAAGTGACTTTAAACTAACTAGCATTCGCTTAGTACAAGTCGTTACATAACGTTTGATTAACTTTCAGCTATTTTATTTTGACAACATATAACCAAAAGTGAATTCAGTTCAATATTTAATTTTTACAAGATTTAGGTACTAACTCTTAAGAATTTCCTGAAATGGATATGCCTTTCTTGCTGTTAATTATTATTATTAAATATTTTAGCAATGCCTAATATGTCAAGGAAAGGTTTAATAACTTAAAAGCATAAAGATGGGTTCAGACAGATTCAGTATTGTTGTCCTAAGAGCCTTAAGTATTTATTACAGAAATTATATTTCTGTGGTATTTATTGACAAAATTAAGCTTTAGGTATGTTATTTGAAGACTAACTCTATAGTTCTCATCTATGTATATTGATGTGCAGAAGATATTACTAATGTTACTTATTAATAAGAATAATAAAGTTTTATAATCAGAATTAAATAAATTTCAGAGACTCAAATAGCGTTTGTGCTTGCATTGATCACCACAAACACGTCGTCTTCACGCAACGCTGCATGTTTTAGAAAGACATAATAACAATGTTTTGCATTACAACAAAACATATATTATGTCGAATAAAACATGCAGCGTTGCAATATAACTCTTGCCGGTGAAGACGCTATGAAGTTTTTTTTTTTTATGGCTCGCGCGGTTTGCGCATTACCAGTGTAAAAGAGAGGTAAAAGAGAGGAAACGGGAATTTAGGGAGTAAAAATCGGGTAGCGGAATTAAGAAAATCATAGATCAGGAGAGTAAGGAAAGGTACAAAAGATAGAAATAAACTAATAAAAGGAGAATAAGGTATCATACAGTATACAGTATACCCGGGATCCCGCAGTGGCCAGGAAGCCAAAATGTATCGAGTATTCGTTCTGTGCACAGTCAAAAGCAATTTTTCTTATGTCTAAAATAATAGGGTATATGATTTTAGATGAAATGGAAATTTTTCCAAGGCCTGAAGGGCACTTTTAGAATCAGAAAAGATCAAAGCTTTTTTTAATTTCAATTAACGTACATATTCTATAGCTTTAAATAGGCCGTAACATTCTCCAGTGAAGACCGATGATTCAGGAGGAAGCTTTACTTTTTCAACTATTTGATATTGAGCATGATAAACGCCAACCCCAACACAATCAGAAGGGGAATGTTTGGAAGCATTTGAAAAGATATGGTGATAATCATGAAATTCTGAGTTAAGAACGAGCCTAAAGCTACACTTAACGTCAGGGTCCAACTTGTCTACCAAATTATAATGAACTGTTGGGGAGAAAGATAAAGTTTCGTAGGGGTTAGAGAACAGAGGAAGAATATTAGAACGGTGAGTAGGGGATGAGAGAGACAAGAATTTTTGATAGCTAATTACTAAGCACGGCAAGGACTTATGGATCCAATAATTATCTTCTAACATGTCATTAAGAGCCTGGAGTTTATGAATAAGTGGGTGATATTTCAACTGTATTACTCGAAATAAAAATCTGTCTGATAAATATTGTCTTCTGAGACAGAGGGGAGGGTCACATGTTTCAACCTGAAGGGTGTTTATGGGACTGGATTTTATCGCACCTGTTATTAATCTTAGTGCCTTGTTATGTATAAGATCCAACTTTTTGAAAGCCGAGACATTGGCGGGTTCTAATAAAAATGTACCATAGTCGAGAATGCTTCGGATCAATGCGTTATAGACCAATTTCATAGATTGCGGATGGGCACCCCACCAAACACCGGATAGGCATCTTAGTAAATTTAAGAGTTTTTCACACTTGATCGATACATAGTTGCAGTGTGAAACGCCGGTTAATTTTTAATCCAGTATCACACCCAAAAATTTGAATTCATTAACAACAGGGATAACATCGTGATCATAACTTAACTGGAATGGAGGAAAGACACATTTACGATAAAAAATTACTACAGCACTTTTTGATACCGAAAGATGCAAACCATTGCTATCCATCCAATTCTTTAAAAGACGAAGGGAAGAAGAAAGTATGTATTGGGCTTCTGCAAGAGTGACTCGAACAGTATAATAAAAGGTCATCAGCATATTGCAATATACTAATATTTCTACCTAACGAAGACTAAGTCATACGTATAAATATTATATAACAATGGGCTTAAAACCGATCCCTGGGGAAGGCCTTTCCACACAAAACGTCTCACTTCCGAGTCAGCAATAGTAAGAACTATAGAACGTTCTGATGGAATCCGTAAAATAAAACTGCTTAATAGGTGGGGGACAGCAATAGTAAGAACTATAGAACGTTCTGATAGAATCCGTAAAATAAAATTGCTTAATAGGTGGGGGACTCTTAATTCATTTAACTTCCTTTGTAAAACAGATAAAATAACATTATCGTATGCAGAATTTACATCAAGGAATACCGCAATAACGGTTTCATTGATTGTAAAAGAACGACGAATATCTGAAATAAATAAACTTAAACTGTCTAATGTGCACCTACCTTTTCTGAACCCGAACTGACTATCTGCTAAAAGACCGTTGCTTTCCATATACCACTCCAAACGATTTTTCACTAAATGCTCAGCTAACTTAAGTAATACCGAAGATAACGCTATAGGACGGTAAGCCGTAAGGTCAGATGGGGACTTTCCAGGTTTTAAAACTGGCAGCACTAACTGTGACTTCCAAGATGCCGAAATATCACCTGTCAACATTACGTCATTGATAATGGCCAAAAAATAACAAAATGCATTATCAGAAATGTTTCCTAGAAATGCGTATGAAATACCATCTGCTCCCGGAGCTGAGTCTTTAGTGTTACGGAAAACACCTTTAAGCTCGTAAAGTGTAAAGGGAGAATTTAATCCAGTTGATTCCTCTGAAGATAAGGGAAACAGGCTTAGGTTTTCTGGGACCCAGGCAGGGGCTAGACCATTAATTAATTCTTGAGCGATGGGTTCAGGAATTGTGTTGAAAGAAGTTTCCGACATAGCAGACCTAAATCTTTTTATATTGCGCCATACTAAGGTAGGAGGAGTATTCGGTGAAATGGAGTCACAGAATTTCCTCCATCCTTCAAACTTCTTTTGCTTGAAGAGCTTTCGTGTGTCAGTATTGATTTGAGAGAGAGCTTTGAAATTATCATCATTCATATTAGCCTTATAAATCTTCTCAGCTTCTTTACGTTTCCTTACAGCTACAGTACAGTCACTATGCCACCACGGAGGGGAGGGAATTTTCATAGAAGAGTTATTACTCTTTTTGGAAAATACCTCATTAGCTGCATCTATTAGCACTTTAGTAAAAGAATCTAAACATATATTTTGGTTATTAGAGTCCATAACTGGAAGAGATGATAATCTTCTTTTAACACAATTCCTATACTTATCCCAGACATCATCAGTTTTCTTAGGAAGGTTGTATCTAAGTCGAGAAAAATGATTTGAACTAGTTGCTTTCCTAAATTGAAAGGTGATGATTATTGGGAAGTGGTCGCTTCCAAAAGATGATGATAATGTTTCCCATGATAGTGAGGTAGCTAAATTAGGGGTGCAAATTGATAGATCAACAGCACTAATGTGACAGCCAGGTTGTGTAAGGCGGGTAGGTGATCCTGTATTTAAGAGACAAATATTTTGCCTATCTAATATTTCTATTATGTCGTCTCCATAACTATCAGAGATAGAGCTTCCCCAAGATTGATGGTGAGCATTGAAGTCCCCTAAAACTAGATAAGGTTTAGGAAGTATAGAAAACAGATGATTAATGACATTAGATATTTGTACAGATGGATGGGGTATATACAATGAAACTATACACATATTATATACACTTATAGCTACAATAGAAATATTTACATTATGGGTAGGAAGTGGCACAATAGAATATGGCACTGAACTTTTTATTAGCAGTGCAGTACCATACCCATTAGGTCTGTCATTTCTAACACATGCATAACCACGCAATTTTAAATTTTGCATGGGTTTGAGCCATGTCTCTGCCAGGGCAAAGACAAAAGGCTCATATTTATTTATCAAGTAGATAATTTCACTTTTCTTACTGATTGCGCTGCGACAGTTCCACTGTAGCAGCTTAGCTTGCATCGCCATCTTGAATAACTTTCATACATTTTTCTATTATATAGGCAGCGTGGGACGGTGAATTAGAACTGGATTTATAAAAAACAATATTGATCAAAGCAACTAATAACTCGGATAATGAACATTGAGAATCTTGTTGTTTATCTAAATTTAGAGCACACCCATTAGGTGTTGAAGGAATCAGGTTTTCTCTAATAATGGCATCATGTGCCTCTTGGTCATAACCTTTATTCATCCTTGGAGGAGAACGAGGTTTAAGGTATACAGTTTTTTTGTATGATACTGACGGATTTAGTAACTTTTCAGGAACTAATTGTTTTTCAGGTTTAGAAGATAAAATGTCGGCATAAGATTTGGAAACAGGTGGGTGGATTTTGGAGGCTTCAGCATATGACATGGAGTTTGTTGCCATTGAAGTTTTAATATTCTTTTGCCTTAGAAATTCATTACAAGACTTGCTAGTTGCATAGTGGAACCCAGAACACAAACAACAAGAGGCCTTAATCTCATCAGTTTGACAGGAATCGCCAGAATGACCTTGTTGGCCACATTTAAAACAGCGCGGCTTGGATCGGCACTGCAACTTGGTATGACCAAAGAGGCAACAATTGTAGCATTGAATAGTTGGGAATATTTTTGGACGTGTACTACGTAAGGTGCACTATCAGACTCATTGTTCAAGTTGCGCGCTATTGGAGTGGGATTGGAACGAGGTACATCAGAAACAGGTAAAGGCGTAATTTCATGTTCTTGTGATTGGATCGTAGGGCGATCAATATTTTCTATGTCATTAGCAGACCTGTGCCTGCGTTCGACCTTTTCCTGATGTCTCTTGCTTTTCTTATTGCGACTGCGTTTACGAGGGAGAGCAGAGCCTGACGTTGAGTAAGTGGGGTTTTCTGTCTCTGATTCATGAGAAGTAACGGTGATAAAGTTTCCAGCCGGAGGAACAACAAAGTCCTCCGGAAGATCTGGATCAGGAGGGTCGTTCATAGTAAAATCGGTGCAAACTTACCAAGATATGTACACTACTACACAACAATTATTAAATATATACACAAAGTTAAAAAATATGAAAAAATATTGTACAAAACTAATCTATTTCAATGTGAAAATAAATATAAAAAACACTGAATCAAAAAAAGCGCCCGTCGCGTCCGCGTTTCCCGCTCTTTTTTTTCCGCTACGAAGTTGACACATTTGACAGTGACAACGCGCGCGCTTGCTGGATGGTGATTGGTCAAAGAGGTAATCCATGGATAATCTGGTATGTTTCTATACATTATTGTGTATATAGGCAAAGGTTTTCATAGAGCGCTTCTTCACACAACGCTGCATGTTTTATTCGACATAATATATGTTTTGTTGTAATGCAAAACATTGTTATTTTAAATATTGTAACTTAGATAAATAGCGCCATCTATCAGTTGTCACAAAATCCATTACAGCTAGGAAAAGATTACTAAAGAAAATAAAAATACTGTAGACTTGGTTGTATCGATTTGATCCTTTGCCTAACCAGAATGGCTAAATAGAAAGTAAAAATACTACTGACTTGAGCTGTCAATATTGACGTTTCTTTTGAGTCCATTTCGCTCCCAGTGGCATTACACGCGTAAGTTTTATTTTATAAATCTTTATTTATTTCTTTAATCTTTGTAGAAATAGATTATTTGTGTAATGTTGCTAGTAATACTTGTAATGTGTCTATATAAATGCTGAATATTTGTGATTTTTGTCATCCAGAGACTTGTGATTTCACCGGCTAGGTTGTTGTGTTTCAGGTTTAGTCGTAACTCAAATAAACGCAACGATGTCGGGAGGATTAGACATATTGACCCTCAATGAGGAGGATGTCACCAAGATGCTTGCAGCCACGACCCATCTTGGGTCTGAAAATGTCAACTTCCAGGTAAGTTTATGAAGATCACTAACCTAAAATTTTATGAACACATGACTACCTAGTCTTTAATAGTTATGATGAGAAGAGAATCCGTTCCACTTTAAAGTCTGAGACTTGTGACGATTACATTCTCCCAACTGATCCATATTATTGTGGAACTACTAGCGTTAATGTTTGAGATAGATGTCTATAGTACATTTTGTGTGTTTAGATGGAGACGTACGTTTACAAGCGCCGCGCTGACGGTACCCATGTGATCAACCTCCGTCGCACATGGGAGAAGCTGGTGCTGGCCGCCCGTGCCGTGGTCGCTATTGAGAACCCAGCTGATGTGTTCGTGATCTCGTCGCGTCCGTTTGGCCAGCGTGCTGTCCTCAAGTTCGCCGCTCACACCGGCGCCACACCAATTGCTGGACGTTTCACACCTGGTGCGTTCACTAACCAGGTAAAATCTTTGAGAATACAGAGATTTTTTGATAATGTTTATGTTAGCCCTGGCTTTGTGCCAACAAAGCTCTAGTTCTACAGTTTGTCCAGTATCCTAGTAGCTACATTCTAGGGAATATTTGAATATGTTAATTTTGTTGCTACAACTTTTGTATCTTCAAGTCCAATGTTTACCGCTGTGTTAAATGCAGTAAAGCTCACAGAACAATCGATTGCCCCAAACGAGATCGCAGCACCCCTGCTGAATGTGCACTGTGTCATGGCCCACATCCTGCAAACTATAAAGGCTGCCAAGTCTACCAGGAGATTCTCTCTCGGAAAACAACACCTCTCCATCTAAAGAAAGATAAAGTGAACCCTGACAACGATGGCCCTAAAATAACTAACAATCCGGCTCCATTAACGTCTGCGGCATGGCCAAAACTGCCTCAACGACAAAACTGTAGATCTGAAACGACTACAAACAATGATCAAACTAGTTATCAAACCAAGAACAGAAACCCAAAAAAACAAAATAATACAGATAGACAACATTACCTACAAAAAGATCACATAACACACAAGGAACATGAACAGAATATGTCAACTATCGAAAAAATTCTTATCACACAGACACAAAAATTTGAACTAATCCTACAACAAATGAGTACCTTAATGAGTCTCATAACAACACTTGTAAATAGGCTGGCCTAATAGCTACCCTAAGAATGGCAACCATACAACCAACATAAATGGCTTAGCCCCCAACAAAGACGAGGTCGAAACATTTCTAATAGAACAGAAAATAGACATACTACTCCTCTCTGAAGCCCACTGCACAAGTTTGACAAAAGTGAATCAACGGGTATTATACCTATACTACGAACCATCCGGACGGAACAGGACATGCAGGTACCGCTATTGTGATTCGCTGCGGTATCAAGCACCATCCTTTACCGGAGTATGCAACGGCCCCCATCCAAGCCACTACGGTAGCCATTGAGGACAAAGCGGGATATTTCAATGTCTCTACAGTATACTGCCCGCCTAAGCCCAAAATTACTGACAGTATCTTCTCCCTATTCTTCAATACTCTGGGCAATGATTCATAGCGGGGGGAGATTGGAACTCAAAGCATACAAATTGGGGCTCCAGACTTATTACAACAAGGGGTAGACAACTGAATACTTGTATCATGGAGAACAAACTGACCGCAGTATCTGCCCTAGAACCGACTTATTGGCCAACAGATCCTTAAAAAAACACCTGATCTTCTAGACTTCTTTATCATCAAAGGACTATCCAGACACTATTTGAAGCCAGAATCTTGCTTGGACAGATCTTCCGACCATACTTCGGTGATATTGACTGTCAGCACCATGGTAATTGAAGTCAACAAACCAGATGTGCTAACTAACAAGTACACTGACTGGAGCTGCTTTCAAGAGCATATACTGCAGAACTTGAATCTCAGAATTGCCTTGAAATGTTCGGATGAAATTGACAATGCAACAAAAACTTTTACGACACTTATCCAAGAGGCCTGTTGGAGATCGACCCCAGTTCTTGAACTCAAACGACAAATAACGAATCTGCCACTTTATATTAAGGACCAAATTCAAGAAAAATGAAGACTCCGTCGTGTATGGCAACAAAGCAGATGCACAGAAGATAGGCAAGCATTTAATAAAGCTATACAAAAGGTAAAAGGCGCACTAAAAGAGTGGCGTAACACAACCCTTGCAACCAAGTTGGAGTCTCTAACAGCAACCTCGGCTACTAACTACTCACTATGGAAGTTTACGAAGTCATATGACAGACCCCTTGCCGCTAAGCCACCTCTGAGGAACAACAGTAATGGATGGGCTAGAACTGCAAAGAGCAAGGCTAATCTGTTTGCAGATCATCTAGCAACAGTATTTATACCCAATGACACGAATGATCCTGACTCAGAGAAAAAGGTGCATGATGTCTTAAACCCGGCCACACCCACATTTGCCACATCAAATGTCATTGCCACCAAATCCGGTCACGGTGAAAGAGGTAATTAGAACTATTAGAAACTTAAAAGACAAAAAAGCACCTGGCTATGATCTAATTACAAAAGAAATACTAATGAAACTTCCTAAAAAGGCCATCATATACTTAACTACACTTTGCAATGGCATACTGAGAGTGCAGTACTTTCCTACCATGTGGAAAATATCCCAAATTATTATGATGCACAAGCCTGGAAAACCTCCAAATGAAGTCACTTCCTATAGACCGATCAGCTTGCTGCCAATTTGTCGAAAGTCTCCGAAAAAATGTCATTACACTGGATTCATCCCCTGTTGGATGAGAAGGAAATAATACCCAACCAAAAATTCGGGTTTAGACAATGGCATTCAACTATCGAACAGGTGCATCGGGTTGCGGATAGGATTCGGAGCGCTTTGGAGAAGAAAGAGTACTGTTCTTTAGCTTTTCTTGACATACAACAGGCCTTAATAAGGTGTGGCATGAGGGTCTCCTAAGTAAAATAAAAAACAGACTTCCTCATAGTTACTATGAAGTTCTCTGCTCTTATCTGACAGGCAGGCTTTTCCAGGTTAAAGAATCGGAAGAAGCATCAAATTTCCATGAAATACGAGCAGGCGTCCCGCAAGGGTCTGTCCTTGGCCCAGTGCTGTACATGCTGTTCACAGCAGACCTACCCAATGTAACAGGAGTTACTACCGCTACGTTTGCCGACGACACTGCAATAATCGCTTGCAACAAAGATCAAGCAGTAGCTTCCCGAGATCTACAGAGAGGATTAAATGAGATCAACCTGTGGTTAAAACGGTGGAAGATAAAAGCAAGTGTGACAAAATCAATGCATATTACATTCACTCTCAAGAGAGGCTATTGCCCGCCTGTTCATCTTGGGGAGAGTACTCTGCCACACACAAATACTGTTAAGTATCTGGGAATTCACCTCGACAGCAGGCTGACATGGAAAAACCATATTAAAGCCAAAAGAGAAGAACTCAATCTCAAGTACAAGTCGTTACTCTGGCTGCTTGGACGGAACAGTAAACTCGCCATTGACAATAAGTTACTTATCTACAAATCCATATTAAAGCCTGTTTGGACATACGGCATACAGCTGTGGGGTAGTGCTAGCGCCTCAAATCTAAACATGATACAGCAACTTCAGAATACAATTCTGCGTACCATCTCAAATGTCCCATGGTTTATTAGGAACACCGAAATCCATGATGCACTGCAAATGAACACAGTAATGGAGGAAATAAGGTCTACTGCTGAAACCTACCAGGGCCGGCTATCTCTGCACCCCAATAAACTTGCATCTCAGCTGCTGATACAGAGCTACAGCAATCGTCTCAAGGGGCACGACATTCTCAAACTGCACCAGAGAGTGTAGTTATAAATAAATAAGTAGTGCTCTCATTGGAGAACATGCTTAACATGCGAAAACCACTACAACTCTTTCGCTCATAGTCGGGAGACTGATTGCAGATTAGAACAGAAAAAAAAAAGTCCAATGTTGGTTCAATAATCAATACTTAAGAGATCATATTTCTAGACAGAAAATCAATTGTTATGATAGCCGGCGGTCTTCCAATTCTCAAGGGGTTAAAATTAAAGTTCTGAATAAAGTTTGTTTTTAAATCTCCATCGTCTTATGTGATGACAAACATAACTAAGGAACCACTGACTGCAATTTATTGCAAGCTTGATTACACACTTATCTGATTTTTTTTATTCCACATTTAACTGTTACATACTTTTTTATAATGTCGATATATTAACTTGCAAGTTTTTCTTTTTAGATCCAAGCTGCCTTCCGTGAGCCTCGTCTCCTGATCGTGCTTGACCCTGCCCAGGACCACCAGCCCATTACTGAGGCATCATATGTCAACATTCCTGTCATTGCCTTCTGCAACACAGATTCTCCACTCAGATTTGTAGACATTGCAATCCCATGCAACACTAAGGTAAGTCTTGTGACTGGATTTTGTTGAATAGTTGTAAATATAATTGTCTGCTGGAAGTTTTATGTTAATAATAACATATATGGGGCCAGAACATGTGGGCCCTTTAGCACTGCAAGTTGCGAAAATCTGATCAGTGCTGAGAAAAAGCGATTTATTAGCATCCATAAACTTCATATTGCTATTTCTATCTAAAAGTAACCCTAAGTATCCATTTTGAGTTTCAATTGGTGTTGAGTTTCAACAAGACTAAAAGAAACTACTAAAGAAGTTATTTGTTTGATTTTCTTCTATGTATAAACAGTGTTTTCTAGTCAACTTGATTGCCTGTATTGAAGAGGGATGTGAGCCAACAGAGGACTTATTCCCAGACTCCAAACCTTTACCCAACTCATCAACTAAAAATTAAAAGTAAAAAACTTTTAAAAACACCCGACTGCAATTTTTTTTAATATTCTTGTAATGGTCTTTTTACTGGCTTTCATTTGATACCCATATTAGTATGGTAAGGTAAAATTCAATCCCCCCTCCCTTTATTTCCATTTTCCATTTGCGGGCGCCATTTTTAGAATGTATATAGCCTATGTCACTCTCACAGTTTTAAAAAATTCAAAGACACCTCATATGTCAAAAACTGTCAAGCCGTTTATGCTGTAGGGCGTGCCAATCAATTATAAATACATACTCTCGAAAAACATAACCCTCCTTCCGCAGTCGGGTAAAAAAACATGACATAAAAAATATACATGACTTCCTGTGTTGTACTAGATACAGATGATAGTACATCTGACTTAACACTGCAGTAAAAGCGAGTAATAGGTGCTGACTGCTGCAGTTTAATTACATTCAATTTGTAATATTTCTATTGTAGTCATCACACTCCATCGGTCTAATGTGGTGGCTTCTGGCGCGTGAGGTGCTACGCCTGCGCGGCGTGTTGGCCCGCGACCAGCGCTGGGATGTCGTGGTGGATCTGTTCTTCTACCGCGACCCTGAAGAGAGCGAGAAGGAAGAACAGCAGGCTAAGGAACAGGTGAGGTTTCGTTTTCTTCTATCTTGTAAAATATGAATCTGGATAGATGAACCATCAGGATAACACAGGGAAAGGGCCCCCTATATGCAGGAGAAAAGACAATATTGTGTCGAAAAAAAGTATTTTTTGTTAAAATATTTTTTCAGAGTGATGTTTCTGTATTTCTTGTACTGTTATTTTGTTGTCTTAAATTATTCCAACATCATGCGTAAAAAAGTTACATTGTTGTGCTGTAGGATACAGGCGAGCTCTTAACTTCAGTCTGGGGAGCGTGGTGAAATATAAGTCCCTTATTGTCAGGGTGCTGGGGCCCAAGTCTTCTAAATTCTACTTTCAAGATTGGAATAGAATCTTAATTAAAAGGCTTTATTTTGACATTTGGCCCATATGGGCCACTAGTAGAACTGTCAAATTCAAGTGCGACTACAATTTTGCTTGTGTAATTTAGCAGACTTTGGCCCCTGGTCTAGAGAAAAGCCGATTGACCCCCCTCTGCTGAAGTGTATTGTTGTTTCACTGCTGTTTAATTGTTACTTATAAAGCAAGATTCTTTAATAACCGAATGGACCTGCATTGTCTGACCTCATTCAACAAATTAAATTATGAACATATATAAATAAAAGCATCCGTCCACAGGCCGTAGTGGCGGCCAAGCCGGAGGTGCCGGCGCCGGTGCACGAGGACTGGACGGAGACGGTGGAGCCGGTGACGTCGTGGGCGGAGGAAGGCGCGCCCGCCCCAGCCGCGCCCGCCTTTGGTGCCGCGCCCGCCCAAGAGGACTGGGCTACTCAGGTGATTATCGTCTTGTTGCAATTGTACTTCTCACTCGTGCATAAATTCCCAAGGAGTTCAAATTGTTAAATAACTTTTTCTCAGAATTGGTGAGTCAAGGACAAAGTGCAAAGACAATGTTTGTAGTTAAAATGACAAACAACTTTGTGTAAGATGTTTAAAACATACAACTACTTGTTTTGCAAAAAACCCCAAAAACTTAAAAAAATATTGAGAACTTTTACCATGCACATTTTTTTTGCACATTGGATTTTCATCATTTTATTATAATGTCCCCAACGTTTATGTAAAAATTCGGTTTCTTGGGAATTTATGGAAGGGCACCAACTTTTTTTTTCCTATTTTTACTTGACCTTACTTACTTGTTCTTGGACACTAGATAGAAAGACAATAGAATACTCCGAACTAGAACGATCACACGTTTAAACGAACTAGTTCGGTTTTCTAGTTCTATTAGTTCATCACTAAGACATCAATCGGCTCTCGTGAGTCCGCTGTCGCACAGATGCGATAGATAGATCGCTCTCATTCTAAGAATGAATGAGTGTCTGAGTGAGTTAAAAGATTAGCGACGCGTGCGCGTGAGCGTGATGGACGACGTACGGTGACTTGACGAAAAAGCGCGCTTACGAGTGTTTTTGTTAAGTTATTCTATAGACATATAACTGTCACCATAAGAAAAAACAAAGGTCTGTGACTATTACACCTTACCATATACTGGCTGTGCGTTTTATACGGTCATAGTATAATAAGTTCATATTTGATTTTTAACCTTAAAAATTTAAGTTCAAAATGATTTAGCTTGGTGTTCTTCAGTGCACAGTTTTGGCATTTTCAATACGAACACCACGCTTAATGAACTTTAACACCTCTGTTTAGGGTTGAAAATAAAATGTGTATTTTTATACGGTCGTAGCACGGTCATGGTATGCTTAGGTGTAGTGGGCACAGACCTTTTTTTTTCATTTATTTAGCATCGAAAAAACTTAAACTAATGTAACATTTCAATAGACATTGACAAAAACCATCATCATACTATAGTATTATGCAAGGACTCGTGGCAGACGGAGCAATAAAACGTGCAAATGAGACAGCGCACATCATTTTCTCCCTCGCACTTACACTGTTTATGCGTGACGTCACGACGACGTAGAGATGCGCCTTGTTTAAAAGCATATAGTTATCGATGACATAAGTTTCGAGAGGGATATTTGAAATGTAATAAAAGTGGGTAACCTACTGTCTAATTATTGCTAACTTACCTTCAATAAATTTTATGAAATTATGTATTGGTAAAATAATAATTTCAATACTATAATGTGGTTTTGAAATATTTGCAGCAATGACTCGCAAACATTTCACTATAACGATAGTTCAGTAATTTTGCGCGTGCGAATCTCTTCAAACAAAAGTGATTTATGGCTCTGCCTGCCATGAGTCTTAATAGTATAGTAGTGACTGACATGACTGCCTCGTTGGTCTAGTGGTCAGCACGCTGGGTACTATCCACGAGGTCCCGGGTTCGAATCCCGGGTCGAGCCGAAAGTGTTGGGTTTTTCTGTCTTGAAAAAACTCAGACACAGCTCTGGAGTCAGGAAGTTGTGTTAACACCCCCGTGCCTCGGAAAGCACCGTTATACCGTTGTCCTGCGCCTGATCTCTCTACGGTCATGTCGGACTGCCGTCTCACCGAATTATGTGAGTGACGGAATAGAGAGTGCACCTGTGTATTGCGCACACACTTGTGCCCTATAATATGTCCCGCGCAGTTGGCTAATCTCTGTTGAGATAGGCCGCCGTAGTCGAAATTCGGCTAGGAGGACATTATTATTAGTGAGTGACATATTCCCCCCCTACAGGTGCAAGACGAGTGGGGCACCGCGGCCGCGGCGGCCCCCGCGCCCGCGCCCGCCGCCGCCCCCGCGGCGCCCTCGTGGGGCGGCTCCGCGCAGGACTGGAGCGCGGCCTAGACGCGGTTACATTGGCTAATATAATATACTGTCAAAACTGATTTTGTGTTTCTTTTATCGTATTCTCCCTTTTCACTCCCCTAAAGGTTTAATTTACAAAAAACCTGCTTAATAGGCTGTTAATAAACAGACATGACCCATCATCACTACTTACCTACTTAAGATGACATTACGGTCAAATGTTTGCCTTTTGACGACCGTCTTGGTGTAATTCGCCCTCTGGACTAAAAAACACCCGAGGTTGTGGGGCGGACAAGTTCAATTAATTTTCCTAGAGTTGCACAACAGTCGATAGTTTCGCTATCAATAGTGGACTTTGAAAAGTAGTAAACAATCAATAGTATCGATATACTAGGTACTGATGTATATCAATACTATTGCCCTGTATCAACTAGCGATAGTACTAATACTATCGATAGCACTAGCGGTAGTTTGAACTATCGATACTATTGGTAGTTATCAATACTATTGCCCTGTTTCACACTACTATCGATCATCCAAGTATCGACATTATTGATATGGTGTCAACTATTGATATCCGGTCGCACTATCGGTAGTTAAACTACCGACTATCGGAGCTCAAATGTGCTAATAGGTACATTCGATATTATCGATACTATTGATGGTTATCAATACTATTGCTTATTTCACACTACCGATACTAAGTATTTCGATATGAAGTCTACTAGGTACCGTAATCATAAGTTAAGTGATATTCGACTATCGATAGGCATCTGCTCCGTCCCCCTACATGTTTAAGACGAGTGGGGCACCGCTGCCCTCGTGGGGCGGCTCCGCGCAGGACTGGAGCACGGCCTAGACGCGTTTACATTGGCTAATATAATATACTGTCAAAACTGATTTGGTGTTTCTTTTATCGTATACTACTGCGCCATTGAAGGATACATTTTGTAATAAACCTAATTATATTAAATTTCGCTCTCAAAAATATTTATAATAATATAATTTCGTAAAAACTTGCAAACAAATTGCTAAAGTTTAAAAATAATTTAATAAACCTGTTACATTGGCTGTTACTAGTCAGACATGACCCATCTTACCCATTACCCATCATCTTAGTCATTACGGTAAAATGTTTGCCTATTGACGACCGTCTTGGTGTAGTGGTTCGCGCTCTGGACTTAAAAACAGAGGTTGCGGCTTCAATCCTCCGTCATAAAGTTGCATAACATCGCTATCAATAGTTGACCTTGAGAACTAGTAAACTATCGATAGTATCGATAGAATGAGTAGCCCACATACCACATACTGAAGGATTACACGAAGAAGGCTGAGCACTCAAAATGCGCAGTATACTAGCGTTTTAATAAGCCAAACGCGCACAAGACAGGTGATTACGAATCTCCAGCCAGAAAAGCAGCCGAAACCGCGTGTTGCGACGTAGCCCGGCCACAGTCAATTTCATAAACTAAAGACGCATCAATTAAATGTTCTTTAATTGTTCTTGCAGTACTCGTAACTAGATTTAATTGTACCACTTTATATTTGAATAAAAATTGACTTTCTTGTGGCCGGGCTGTATCGTGTACGCTGCAGCCCGGCCACGTGCATATTTTCTAGAATATTTTGAAATATAAACCAAATAAATGTACCTTTCGAGTAATATATTTATTCAATGAAATAAACTAAGACAAGCGCAAGTATTAACAGAAAAAGACTTTAAATAAAAATTGTCATTAAGCGCCTGCAGGACAAAAATAGCAACATACAGTCAATTATTGACAAGGAAGATAACAATTAAGGCGTAGCACGTATCCCCGCGTAGGTAGCAAAAACGTACCTACGCGCGACGACCCATTGGAAGAGGCTAAACAAGTTTGGTGTTGCGAGCGAGCAACGAGACGCCCGCGCGTTTTATTCACAGGCGTCGCACGGCACTATAATATTGTGTGAATTACGTTGCTGGTTGGACGAGCATGAATAAAGTGCTAGAAAGGTGCGCTAGATGGCGTAAGTAGCTTCTAGTAGCAGTCAACCCTATTGCGTCGCATGATAGTACCTCACTGAATAGGTTCAGTCTATACTAATATTATAAAGAGGAAAGATTTGTTTGTTTGTTTGTTTATTTGCAACGAATAGGCTCCGAAACTACTGAACCGATTTGAAAAACTCTTTTACCATTAGAATCCTGCATTATCTGCGATGGACATAGGCTATAGCCTAACTTTTTTGATAATGTAATATAATTACATTATCAAAAAAGTTAGGGTTCCGTATGAAAACTTCGATTATGTAACCAAAGGTGTAAAAGGAAAATCATTAAATTGCGAACGCTGCGAAAACTATTGACAATAGAGCAAAGTAATGTTCTACAGTTTTGTAGAAGACATCATTATCTACAATAAAGTCCGCGATAACATATGTCTAACTATAACAGTTAAGTCACAATAACTCCTTTTTTAGGTAAAAATATGAAATTTTTGCGGCGGCAAAAAGAAAGCCACAGTTTCAGTATGTCGGTATTAATCCTTATCCAAATAAATCACGTCATATTCAAGGCTATATCTGTACCTGTAAATTACTTTTTGAATTATTCAAATCGGACATACCATTAAAAAATTATCACGAGTAATATAATATTGTATCGAAGTTAGGACGGCAGCAAAGTTGGTCTTTTGCTATATCGTCAATAGATTTATTTTTTATTTAAAAACTTTATTGCACTTAGAACAGTGTACAAAAGGTGGACTCAATGCTAAAAGTATTCTCCCCCAGTCATACCTATAAGTCGTGCAGAAAAATTGTAATGGGTGCAGGATAATGTAGTCGAATAGAAATTAAAAGACGCATCAAAATATTATAATGTAGATATAGATGGCGCTGTACGTATTTAACTCGCGGGTCAGCATGAGTTTCTACCCGACTGCGGAAGGAGGGTTTATGTTTTTCGAGAGTACGTATGTATGTATAATTGTTTGGCACGCCCTACAGCCCAAACGGCTAGACAGTTTTTGACATATGAGGTGTCTTTGAATTTGTCAAAATTGTGAGTGACATAGGCTATATAAATTTCAAAAATGGCGCCCGCGAATGAGAATGAAGGAGGAAGGGGGGATAGATTTTTTCTTTAGCATAGCAATATGGGTATCAAATGAAAGCCAGTAAAGAGAACATTTTAAAAATATAATAATTTTTACAGTCTAATAATAAAACTAAAAATATTAAAATAAAAAAGGTGGGTAATATTTATAAGAAATCGATGTAATTTGTATTAGGTAAAAGAAACAACTACATGAAAACAACTGGTAAAATAGTAAAACCGTCAAAAAGAGAAGGAAATTGAAACATAAAAAAAGAGTATAAAAAAAACAGAAAGAGTTCGGTTTGCCAAATTCTCCAATTACAAAGAAACCAGTTGGGTTTTTTAGTTTTCGTTAATTACATTTTTTCCCAATAACTTAATAAGTAAGTAGGTATTTACTAGGACGTACGATGTTTTGAATTGAAGTTCAAGCAAAGAGGTCTCTGCCGCCTGCCTTAACTACTACACTCACCTATTGTCGCTTGCACACACAATACGACAAGACGCAATGCTCTTTCTTTGGCCATCGTGGTAAGGCGGTGGTGACCAGGATAATACTTTAATATTGCTGATTTCTTCTTGAATTTTGACTAATTGATTGTTTGAATGCACTTTTCTCAGATCAGCATTACCTATTCATGGTCCGATTTTGAAAAAAACCTTTGTGTAAGGTACAACGTACCTATAGCAAGGCTATAAGATAGGTAATTTTAAAAAATCACCTTATGTCTTTCAGGAATGGAGTAAAATCAATAGGTGCGCATGAAGTCCTCTGGGACTGCTATTTTTTCTATACTAATATTATAAGAGGCTAGGGTCGGTTGCACCATATCTCTCATTATAACTGGAAAAACGGAGGAATTATTTTTTTTGTTTAAACATGCTAATCACAGGAACTGCTGAGCCTATTTGAAAAAAATATTTTGTGTTAAATAGCTTATTTTTCGGGGAACGCTTTGTATGAGCTATAAAATGCATGATACCTACCTAGAAATCAACGGGGAAGCAGTTAAATCAAAAAGCACGGACGAAGTCGCGGGGGACCGTTATAATTAATATTTTCATATTATTGTGATATCTTTTAAGATAAGTTTTGATTCTTATCTTAAAAGATATCACAGTTTTAAAAAATACTCCGCTCCTAACAATGCCCACAGAAAATCCTAAATTTACGCGAACGAAGTCGCGGGGGACCGCTAGTGTATTATAATATCATTTTCCAGATATATAAGAATGAAATTATCTTGCAATGGATTTTTTGTAGGTGTCTAAACGAGAATGTGCTTGACTCTGAGGCGAACTAAATTACACCGTATCGTTGACGACATTGAGTAGATATTTCATTAAATTTCATTGCAAAGTCAAACTTCTGTACGAAGTGCTAGTACTTATTTTGTGCTCGTAGTAATGCTCATCATATCAGCCTATTGCAGTCCACTGCTGGACATAGGCCTCTTCAAGACTGCGCCAACTTTTACAGTCCTCCGGTTCTCGCATCCAGCCACCAGTGGCCACCTTCCTTAGGTCATCGGTCCACCTAGCAGGGGGGTGTCCAACACTACGTTTTCCGTGACATGGTCTCCATTCGGGAACCTTCCTACTCCAACGCCCGTCGGTTCTGCGACAGACATGACCAGCCCACTGCCACTGCCACTATAGCTTACTGCACCTCTGAACGATATCTAGTAATGCTCATTTGTTTTTAAGTATTTAAACTAGTATTTTAGTACCTAGTACATATTTTGTATAGTAATAATTAATTTATTTTTTGAATTGCGATATTTTCAATGAACGCGATTTGACTGAAAGCAGAACACTGTAGTAACTCTACAGTAAGTAAGTATTAGGTCCATATTTATTCAATTCACTTTCTATACAAATGGATTCTATAAACACAAGTGTATTTAGAATTCCCTTGATTGGATAGCACACGGAAAATTAAATGCTTCAACGGTTTGGCCCAGTTGCATCGGAAGTACTGTTTTGCCGGTCCCTTGTTTTGATACACGCCATCCACTGTGTTTACCAATGTTCCATTTTCTAGGACACCCTGAAAGTTGATTAAATTTTAGCGCGACTCCAGTCTTCTGTTCCATTGCAGTGTAGCTATGTAGATAGTGGCCAGTGATGCAGGATGTCTCGTAAAGAGTGTGCCAAACTGACACTGGAGATAGCCATAGAACTTTCAGATAAACTAAAAAGTCTTGGTTTGGTAAATAATGTCACTATTTGTTCAAAAATGCCACGCCACGCTGACACTGGAGATAGCCTAGCCTTTTTTAAAAATAAGATGACTAAGTAAAAGTGACCTAGTTTGGAACATTTCTTCCTACAGAAAAAATAATACAAAAAGTGGTATTATCTTCCAAACCATGATACTTTTATAAAATACATTTTATATTTATTATAAAGGTCTAATAAGTCTATGACTAAGCGGTCTCCCGTGTCAGTCTGGCACGACTTTATGGGACACCATGTATATAATAACACGTACCTACGCAGTATTATATTTTTTAATTTAGATTCAAGATTTCATAAACAATGAAATAAGCATGAGATAACGATATAGGTAAAATTATTAGGTTGATATTTTATTTGGAAGAAACTTACGATAAGAGAAAAATCTTTAGGAGCACTCTTCGCGGCGTCAGGCCTTATGTGTTCTATACTCGCATAGTGTACCGGTGTCTCATGTGGTAGCTCTATCAAAATCTCTCCTTGCGAGCCACTAAAAAATAAATTATATTATACATACACGCTAGTGAGCTGAAGAATGTAGATAGATAACTCTTTATTCGACACCATAAAAGAAATAAAGGAATTTACACAAAGACGTACAATGTATGTCTTATCGCTGAAAGCGGTCTCTTCCAGAGAACATTCGTAATGTTGGTACATACCTAGTGACAACCCTCTATATGGTGTTGGTGTCGGCCTCACAGGTTTAAACTTTGCAAAGCTATGTTTTGTTGTACCTACGTTCGTCTAGAAATAAGCCAGCGACTGCAGTAGCTACACTTGTTTTCTTTGAATTTCGAACAGTGCGGCCTGCAATTGCAGTCTGAGTTTGTTCGCGTAGGTAAAGCTACTCTTTTGGCTAAAGCGGTGGTGTGGGTAACCTGACGTGTTGCCGACTGTACATACTAGACGATTATGTATTTCTTTTCTTATGACGACAAAAGTGAGGACCTTATGCTACGAGATACAAATCGTTCTAAAAGTGTTTTCTAAGAGTCGGATTTGCTGACGCACGCGGATTTGAGATGCATTATCTGTGATGCGTGGCACCCGCATCACAGATTAAGTATCTCAATCCCGCGTGCGTGGTTAAATCCGCTCGACACCAAAAACGCCCTCTCGATCTGTAGCCATTGGACTGATTCAAGACTGTGTGGTAAGGACTATGTATATTCCGTTTCTACGAGTTCCGAGTAGTCTGGTTTCTTGCCTGAAAGGCCAACAATCTGAAGGCGTGGGGTTCCTCCGAGCCAACACTATGTCAGGTGGAGGGGCTGCCCTCCAAAGCGGCACCACTCCCCATAGCGCGATCTGACCCCCCCACTCTGTTGTATCTCTCCCCTTTGAGACTAATGCGCCGTCTATGTACTTTCTGTCCACTTCTGCATTGCCTGGAATTTATATAAATTAAATTAAGATTGGTATAGCTCTTTATTGCACACCATAAAAGTAACAACAATACAATTTACAAAAAAAGATGTACAAATTAGGCGGTCTTATCGCTTAGAGCGATCTCTTCCAGACAACCTTTGGGTACAAGAAATACTTAATCACAGGAATTATATACTCCTGACTACTGAATAGTAGTACAGGAGTATATTATGAGGAATTGATGTTCTTTGATTGAAATTCCTGTGCTTACTGAAAACGGTCGATGACTTTTTGAGTGCAATATTTCTTAATACTTTCGTAAAACTTGCAAAGAAATAGCGTTAGTTATTTATTTTATTAGAAACTTATTTTAACCTTAACTTATTGCGATAAAATAAAATTATGATAGGTAGGTACACCAGTGCTACGTTATTTTTACACTTGATATTAGCGTCGATATCCGACAGACAGTTAGTTGGTCCTATTTCTCCTATAAAATTACTATAACACAATGAGCGCGACGAAATAAAAGATTTTACATTCTGGTTTCTTTATAGTCTAGTCGGTACTTATTGTATTGAACGCATTGCGCAAGTTAGCAATGTTGTGGCAATGTAGAACTTTATTAGTTACTTAGTACAACTACCGTCAGCAAGCAACTAAGGTATGTAACGTAGCAAAAGCTGACAATTAATAATCTATTACAGGCTATAGATAGCTTTATTGAAAATTAAATCAGTCTCACCCGTCACTTAATAATAAAAAGAGATCTTGAAATACAATTGGAGGTGTTACAACAGTGAAAACATTCATGTAAAATTCACTAAATTTTTTTGTTTGTTTAAACATCTTATACTTATTGTACACAAGCATAAATTTTATGAATTGTAAAAGGATGCAAAAAGATCGCCTATAGGTAATTTCTCTGTTTTTATCTGCAGACCATACACTGGTTTCAAACATAAAAAGGAGTTCGAATTCTTGAAATGGGTTGTTTTTAACGGAAAATAGTAGTTAAATTCTAAAGCCATACCAGTTCTTGTGATTTGCGTGCTAATTATCATTGTTCGTCGTACTCGTAGCGTGTGCCTGTAATTATAACATTAATTAATGATACGTCAGGGAGCACTATTTCATTGAAAATGTAATGAATAGCTTCGCTTCTTCTCTTTTTGCATTGACTCTTACGTTAATTTTTTAAGATAGAAGGGCAAGATATCGTATTTACCCTAGAAAGTGAGAAATAGATGCTACAATTCTTACAGACGTTAGCTTTTACATTAAGCATTGGTACAGCAATCTAAATATATATAAAAAAACTTGCGATCGCTAATTTTTGCAAGTCAATTAATATTGTGCATATGCACAACTATACCGAAATCCTAATTCCAGTTATCTATGTAGGTACTTCTTCTTCATTGTTATGGCGAGCGAACTTAAGTTTCACCCTGTTCTGGGCTCACTGTTTCGTCAATGTTATCTATCTAGATCGGAATTGATTTATTTAAATTACCTACTTCATCGTCAAATCCTAAGTAACAAGTTAACGTCAATGCTATCGCCATTAAGGCGATAAAATGACGAAGTAAATAAATTATTTATTCTATTACCAGGTGGACATCTAGGTATCTAGATAGGAATATAACTGTAGTTTAGAATTATTTATATAACTTCATCGTCATATTAAATCCTAAGTAACAAACAAGTTACCTTCAATGATGATTATTAATGATAAAACGACGAAGTTAATAATTTTATTCTATTCATATCATCATCACAGAAATCAAATTAATCAAGTGTTTTGATTAATTTTAAAGGAAAAAGTATTTTTGCGAAATATGTAGGTTGTTGCATCCTAACTCCCGATAAATATTGCAGGGAACGCTTTGTTTAGAGACGTATTGTTCTCTGTCGGCTGACAAAACATTGCTAGGATATCAAACTTATTTCACGATATTTAACTCTCCGGTTGTAGAGCCTGCTTTAAGCACGTATTACCTACACTATCCTATTTGTAAGGATCCTAATTAGGAAGTTAGGAACCTACCTAACTAATGTAAATAGGATCCAATTTGTTTCTAGTTTCGATTTACATCTTCCTATTTCGTAACTAGGTTTCCTACAAGTAGTATGTACCTACCAACACCACAGCATTTTTTCCTGCTTGTTCCATTAGCCAAAACATTTTCGAATAATTGAATTGAATAAGGATATAAATATGGTGTTTTTAATGACAATACCTACACATATCCAAAAAAGTTATGTAGGTACATTACTATTTATTCTACTTATTTTTAAGTGATTGTAATATTTGCAGTCACTGAAATCCTACCTTAGTGTTTGTTGTATTTTCGAAAGTTCTTCCGCTAAATACTTCATCTTGTAACAGCATTCTTCAGACATTTCAGTCTGTCTTGTTACGCCTACTGCACATTAAAAATATATTAGTAACTTACATAAGTACTCGATTATTTAAGAACTTGGTAAATATGTTAGATATATAATTCGTAAGTGTAATGTAATTAGTTCGGGCGTACTTACGTAGCGAAACTAATTTGTCCCCTTGTATGACTTTCGTGAGAAGATTTATATTTGGCATGTTAGTAATCCAGATAGATGCTGAAAATAATTATATTATAGGGATTAGTAGTTCGTGTCTCGAAGTGAACTCGGTCTGGGTTTCTAGCCGCTTATATTGCCTTGATTGACATTTACTTATATCAGAATTCAAAAACAACATTTGAATAATTATATTTTACAGTAGGCCTAATGTCAATGTTACTGATACAAGTGCCTACGGTAGGCTTCAAATTAATATTAATAAATTATATCTGAACTTTAATTATACCTAATATGTAGGTAGGTACCTAGTCTTTTAGACAAAGTAGAATTTGTAATAAAAATTTAAAGTGTCTTTGATGTTTCTAGCGCACAAAAACTATTAAGGGTCATGTCTGACGAAAGTTAACATTAGCTGATTTTGTAGATACAACAGCTAGTCTGGAAACTAAAGTTAACAGTCGTCTGTTTTAATTACATTAACCTGGACGTAAGTCGCCGAGTTGAGTGTGACGTCAATTTGCAGCAATTTTCATGTGAACTTTGGACCTCACACGATGGTAGTGTAGTGTTTCATTGACTATTCGAGAAGTGCCACTCGAGTTTTAGAGAATACTAACGTTCAATCTCTAATTTGAGTCAGTAATATGACATTTGACCGTTATCTAACTATCAATAGAAACCGTTGATTGTAGCTATAAAGTAACGTGTTATACAAAAACAAAAGCCTAAGTGTCTCTAATTAAAAATAGAAATACATTTTTATTGTGCGTCATTAAAACATCAAAACGCTACACACTGAAAAGCAAACTACATTACTGAAAAGAAGTTTAAAAAAGGAAACGGAAAAATCTCAGTTCGTAAACACTCACCCATCAGACCCAGAGCTATAATTAGTAACGCGAACAATATCGCAGCGATTTTCCCGCTCGTGCGTTTCGTTTTTTCTTTGCGATTACAATGCGACCTTTTCCTTTTGCCGCTGATGACTCTTTGTGCGTCTGTGTGGAGATACTCCCAAATGTTCTCTTTCACAGGATACAAGGATCGTATTTCCCATGTCGGAACTTTCCTTGGTCTCCTTTCACCAACTTTGCCTGTGGACACAGCATCGGATACCTGAGCACTGTAATTCAGTTACTGGAATACCTCTTGATTAATGTCTCAACTTGTTCGACCTTAGTTTTCAGCATTATTGCTTTATGTATCCGGACTAGTTTGTTTATCTTTTCAGTGGTAGATAAACTACTGTGGGTCGATAAGTTAATAAAAAGATTTTGATACGAATATCGCTTCGTGATTCGATTTCTTTGCTCGGCTTTGTCACTTTGAATTACAGAATTCGTCAGAAAGTTTTTACTTTCGTACCTTAGACTATTCATCCAAGTTTCGTACCTATTTTTAAGGCGATACTTTGATCAGTAGGTATTATTATTACATAATTAACATACAAGTTAGTTACAAGCATTTTGTGGCTATTTAATCAGTTATTTATAAATATAGTTACTTAATCTATTTTGCGATCGATACCAATATTTTTGGACTGATTCATTGTAAACCATTTTTCTTCTTACAAGGAACATTTTAATTTTCTCTTATCTATGTTTCGCACATCCATTTCTTTTTTAAGAAAAACGGACTTGTCTTTGTTATACATTTCGATTGAAATTCTCTTGCTTTCAAAACCTATTTGGGTAACGAAGTTGTTTATAAAGGTCTAGGCTGTCCCACGAACGTAACCTATTTTGCCGTCAGCTAAAATTCGGACGAAATTGAATGCGTTAACCAGAGCGCGCACGATTGATTTTGTAATCGATTCTATCCTGATTTAGCGGGCTCATGCTCTATTTGCTTAGCTAGTGTTGCATAAATCTCACGATAGACTATTGGATGGTTTGACCTACATAAAATAATCGAAAAATTGGAGTGTAGGTATTTGATTAGTAGCTCGATTGGAAGAGAAGTTGCCGCGTGCTGTTATAAATAAGTAATTTCCTAATAACATTATCTAAAAATGTTAATAACGCCACCATTTCGTACTCTGAAGTGAAAATATATTACAAATTGTCTAAAGTCAAAAGTATTTTACTCAATTTAGGACAGAAAATGCCACTTTATCATAGCAGCCTATTGCAGTCCACTGCTGGACATAGGCCTCTCCAAGACTGCGCCAACTTTCACGGTCCTCCGCTTCTCGCATCCAGCCACCACCGGCCACCTTCCTCAGGTCATCGGTCCATCTAGCAGGGGGGCGTCCAACACTAAAATGCGACTTATCAACTAATATTTTTTTCACAGGTCAAAATATGTAGAAACACGATAACTACTAATTTGATATAAGAACCTAAGTGAGCAAGCAATTGTGGGTAACTACTATTATATTTAAGGCGAGTAATAAGATGCAGGTATAAATTTACAAACAGTAACGATATATGCTATGCGTCACGTTTCACTAATGATATAGGTATTTAGCATTTACTCGATAGGTAAGACTTACTTTATAATTGACTAGCAACCGGGCCCAAGCTTCTCACGTGTCTAATTAACACAAGAAAAAAAAATAGTTTTCTACTGGTGAAAGAATTATCAAAATCGGTTCAGTAGCTTTAGATATTTGTAACTTTTTACAAACATTACCTTTTTATAATATTAGTTAGATATTCGCTTTGCCTAACACTATGTAAGTAGTTACAATTTGTTTTGTTTGCTTACTTAGCAAAACCTTTAGGTAACAGAATAGTTTCTTGCGACAAAATACCTACCCAAGAGGTTTCTGTGTCACTTGCAAGTCACTACAGTGACCTGGATAATGAATTAGGTAGGTACTAACGACGAAGATAAACACCTAGATCCTAAGGAACTTTCCATTATGATGTTGACGTGTTTGCCTTAAATATACACAGGAATGGGTCTGGTCTAGTCTATGTCGACCCCAGTTCACGTGTTTTATATGGCTCCACTACACACTACATGCACCTATCGAATCGCAAATGCCATTTTTAGTGTTCCGTACCTCAAAAAGAAAGAAGAAACCTTTATATGTGGGATCACTTTGGTTTCCGTCTTTCTGTTAAGACCCTTTCTCAGAACCGCGTAGAGGTATCAAGTTGAGAAGTTGATATAGGTAAACATCAAATAGATATTTAAAGCTGCGGTCCCTTAAAGCTGTGAAAAAATCAAGCTTCTAAGTTAGCGCAAGCCAAAGACACGGAATTTTAGCCGCATTTCGCAGGGGTATCATAACCTACGGGTACCTCCCATAGACTTGTCTAATCATGAAAGGCAAGAAGGAAGGTCGTTCATTAAAAGTTCAAATACCGCAAGTTTTGGTTACATCGTAGAAAAAAAAATTCGTAACACTCAGTGCAAGTTTGATTCGCACTTGCCCGGTTTTTATGGTAATTGTTTTTTTATAAATATTGAATTTAGCCCATGAACAGAGCATGGCTGCGATGCGTCGTTTTTTCCAAATTTTCCCATACTTTTGGGAGTTGGCTCCTGTATTGACGCTTAGTTATGGTCAATGGGGCGGATGTTATTCGACTTTATGACGACAGCCAAAACGTTAACACAATTTTTCCGATTCCAACTCGCAACTCATGCAAAAACAACTAGACAACGTTCATAAATTCGAAATTGTGCTACAGCCGCCTGGGGAACTATTACGTAATGCAATCGTTATAGGACGACACTCGAGAGAATTCATCAACCTACTAAAGTAATAAAGGCCCAGAGTAATCGGGGTTCAGATTTCTTTGTTGAATTTTAATGCATAATTAATAGATAGATGGATGGAGAGAAATAGCTTATCTAGCAAGCTAGCTATAAGCGTATCTGGTAGGGAATGCTAATCTACGACAAGTTATATTTAACACTTGTGTTATAAAAGGTTACTTCCCATTATTTATAAAATGAATAAAATCACATAAGTCTAGAAGTCGATATTTGATGACACACACGACGTCGACCTTGACTTGAAAAAAAGTTGTCAAAAAAGGATTTGCAAATAAGTACCTACCAGCACGGTCTACTAGGTACATAGTTGTTTTTTAAACAGTATATAATGGCTCGAATTATAATCGAAGGGTAAGGAAAGGAAATTATGAAAATAAGTCGTTGCTGCAAAAAAAAAGTCGCCTTCTAGAAAAGTGCACAAATGTTAATCTGGTAAAAAACGTTTTTCTGTCAAAATTCTGTGATAAGTAGCCCTCTTTATGCGGCAACGAACTACCTAATCGCACCTGGGGCCCAATTCTCACGCCTTCGATATTATGTCACATATTACGATATTTATCGAATAAACATGGCGGATGTCACAAAATTTAGATGTCATGTATTCTCGAAGTATGAAAATGTCGAATATTTATCATATTTTGTGATATCCGCCATATTATTTCGATAATACGATACGATACATACATACGATATGTGATATAATATCGAAGGCGCGAGAATAGGGCCCCTGGGACCCAATTCTCGCGCTTTCGATATTTACTATTCACATACGATATTTATCAAAAAGACATGGCGGATATCACAAAATTTAGATTTTACGTATTATTGAGGTCTCAAAATGTTGAATATTTATCACATTTTGTGATATCCACCATATTTTGTTTCGATAAATATCGTATATGACATAATATCGAATGCGTGAGAATTGGGTTCTTGGTTGCCTAGTTGCCTTGCCCTCACTTAATACTACCTGTGTTGGACTACGAGCGCCCAGTCGAAGCGCTTGTGAAATATTCTTATCCGGTTGTTTATTTAATGAACTCGCAAACAAGCTTGCTGTCGTGAGCTGACCGCTCGGTGCACCGCTGCAACTGCCAAATAACTGCTGAATTTTAGCTTACGAACCTAAAATTCGTCGTAAGTAAACACAGACAGATAACTTTTATCACTTCGACGTAGATAGCTAACACGAATTATAAATTTGAGCTCGATAGTCTTGTGAAGTAATTTTTATTAAAAAGTTTAGCTCGAGCGTAGAATTTTGTGAAATTTGCACATTTATTTTTTAACGATGATTTAAACAATGTTGCAGCTCTTATCTAGAGATACAATTAAAATTGATTTATTATGATGCATGAATTTGGAATTGCCTTTTTGCACTTTCATATTTATTTTTAGTTTTATTTATATTTTGGTCATATTTTTTTTTTTGATAATTCGTTTATTGAGACCATTATTTAAAACTAAGCCTATCATGTAATATTAATTAATAACAAATATTTAAGTTGAAGGGGTCGTCGCTATTGGTCTGCGACCGGTCCCTCCATTACAGATTGGGCTTAAACTAAAAAAAATAGCACTTACATATTTAATTATTACAATAAATTACCCAATAATTAACCTATTTAGCATATTACA
The DNA here is from genome assembly GCA_949316185.1 of Pyrausta nigrata. Lineage (NCBI taxonomy): Eukaryota > Metazoa > Arthropoda > Insecta > Lepidoptera > Crambidae > Pyrausta > Pyrausta nigrata. The sequence goes on from OX438943.1 coordinate 7,683,687, forward strand.
ATAAATGAATGCTACCAGCGTAGCAGGTAGGCAAAGAAGAAACAAAGTGACAAAGGAAATTATTATGAGATATTCTGTAACACAGCTATATTATGCAAATTAGTTCAAACCGAGGCCTAACCATGACATTGTCGACACTACGGGTCCAGCAAAATATCAATATTAAATTATTATTAACAACGATACGAGTAGAACACAGTTAGGTTCGGACGTGATGTCACGTCCAAGGTAAACACTGGCATCTTATGCTGTTGCAATAGGGGTGATGTTGCAACAAAAATGTGAAGTCAGATGTGCTGGCTACTGTCTACATTAGTATAATAAAATAACTAGCAGATTCCCGCGACTCCGTCCGTGCAAATGTAGAATTTTCTATACAAACTTCAAGTTTATATATGAAATTTTTGTGGGGTAGGCTCTCTTGTTACTTCTTTAGAGGTTTAAAAGATTTTAAGAGATTCTGAAATACGTCATTCTTAATTTTTAACTAAATAGCAATGATAAATATAGTTATTGATATAAACTGCTACGCCCTATTTTTACCCCCATAAGGGGTGAATTTTCAAAAATATAAAAAGAAACATGTTGTAAGTTTCCAATCCTAGTAGTTTGGGTGTGCGTTTTAGATATATGCTCAGATGCAAAGATAGGTACTTGAAAATCTGTAATATTTTACAGGGACTAGCACAGAGACAGACAATGCTTTTGTATTGCAATATTACAATATCATCATACCTACCGCAGTTTACCCTGATTTACTGTCGTCCCTACAAAGTTAACTTTCTTCTTATGCACTTTATTTACACACTTCAGTATAACTTGTACCTACAGTTACTATGTCGTCTCTGACTCTAAGTCTAGAAGGCTATTAATTTAGGTTAATAGAACTGGTAGGTTCCATTACCGTGCAATGTAACTAACCTGAGGAACACCAAGGCGGGATAATGTTGTTTTGCGATATATCACTGCAATTAGAGTTCTCGCAAGCTTTCCTGTATGCACTTCGGGTTATCATAACCATTTAGGCTTAATTTTAGCGTAATATAACAACTTTTATTAAATGTCACATAAAGCCAACTGGAATTTAAATGCGTTAATTTTTTCACGAAACTGGTAGTTATGACACATGCCATAAACTTATTTTTAATTGTTTGTTTGCCGCCAAAAAATTTTTTTTTACATATTTTTATCAAGGTAACTTTACCATACAGCCATAAATAAGTATACCACACGGCCCTTCAAAAAACTTTGTAGTTTTTTGTTTTTTAATCTATCTACCTATTTAGAGTTTAGATGCTCACAATCGGCGAGACAATAGTCATACTACTCGTTTACTTTCAATAATCCTACTGCCCTACAAAAAAAGTAAAGCAGTGACCCTTGCAGGTACCGTTAGTTCGAGCTAATCAAAAATTATATGATTTGTTCCCCCGTTAAGTATTCAAATCAAAATTTCACGGCCGAGGTTTTAAATCAAATACAATTCTTGAGGCGGAACAGTTTGAGGGCCATGTTTGTGATCGCGGTTGTTGTTTTTGCTGCTTCGCAAGCCAGTGCTCAAGATAATGCGATGAGCACAGAGGCTCCGCCATATTCGCCTTCAATACCCTTTCTAGACCTATTCACGGGTGCGTCAAATTACTATGGAGATTCTATACGCAAAACATACGACCCTTACCAGGTATCCTGCCACAAGCCAGACACGCTTACGTCATTTGCCAACGTACTAGGAAGTGCGGCGAAAATAATGCTGTCCGCTGCCGCGATCGTGTTCTTAAAAGTATTAGGAGGGAAACTGCTGCTGATGCCGTTTCTGCTTTTGTTTATCGGCAAACTTGGGTTGAAAGCTTTTCTCCTGTGGCCGATGATATCGAAGCTGATTAAATATTTCAAGAAAAAGAAAAAGAGAGGCTTGAAGTCTAGAATGATCATGGACTGCTCTGAAAGGATAGCGTGTGTCATTCAACGGGCGTCTCGAGGATGGGGAAGTAACCTGGGAGCTGCTGCCACCTTCACGTTGATTGATGATGTTGATGATGATTCGTCGTACACGAAAGCCCTGCTGAGTGTTTTAGCTGGTGACAAGGTCGCCGAATGTATGTCACTCGACTGCAGTTCTGGTATTGACATTAGCTGACGACTTTTGTTGACGAATATTTAGGTATGTAGAGTGCTTAGTTGTTTGGAATGCTAACCCAGATATTTACGTTGAATTACAAAATCGCAAAGTTGCTATTTAGTCTTTAAGAATTTAAATATGTTGAATTAATTTATTCAGAAGTCATTCGATCGCCATGGATTCGAGATGTTCATTAGCGCTCGTGCTATTATTTACGCCTGATATTTTTTGTCACTCTGGTGACCCAGTGATGTACTTCCCTCCTCTGGAAGTGCGGACTGTACGAGACCAGCCACCACCGTTTGTGAGTACTGAGTTTCAAACAAGGAACCCTGGATTGTCTCAGATGCAGTCACAACAGATATTTCATACGACTCCATCGCCAGTCAGGACAATGCCGTCAAGTCGAGTGAGGAAAGAAAAGTTGGAAGCTAAAAACTTCACGTTCTCTGAGCTTCTGGAAGCGGTAAACAGTTTGGAAGAGAGCAAAGATGGTCATCACGAAGCATCTAGAGCAGCTGGTTACGACTATCCTCCCTACGGCTATCGACCTTCTCCCTACGGGTATCAGCAGTCGAGCTATGGGTACCAACCCCAACCTCCAAGCTACAACAACGGTTACAACGAAGCAGCGTACATTCCTCCGAGAGCTGTGCATCACACTTCGTCGAAGTTATCTCTGTTGAAGCCAGACTTGGGCGACCTACTGAAGCCTGTGTCGACCAAAGTTGCCGGTAAAGTGAGCGGCTTAATCGGCTTAGTGCTCGCCTTACTTACAGGATCCGCGCCGAACGACTTGGAATTGAAAGGGTTCAAGGATATCGTTATAAACGGCATAGTCAAACCTCTTTTACTGGCAAAGGGTGGACTTAAAACGCTTATCAGCAAACTTACGATTCCGGTGATAGCGTTGCTTCTCATCAATTTAGAAGTGTTGATTACGATATGGTGGCTATGGGAAGATTGCCCAGAGCCTGTCAGTCCACCACCACCCTACTCTTATCCGAAACCCTCGTACGGATATAACTCTTAAAGGTTTTATTTTAAGAAAATCCGCTTTTGTTTCATCCCAGTTTTAAACGTGTAAATAGTAGACATTTAAAATAATGTTAATTAAGACTGAATGTGTAGACATTTTGTATATTTTATTAATTTAATGACCATAAATTATATTATTATGTACATTGTGTTTTATTTCGTTTCGCTGTAAAGTTTTATTATTTGCTCGTATTTATTTTATCCGAGATGAATTTAATATGCAAAAGGTTAGTGGCCGTTGAAAATTTTACTTTAAATTTTATTACATTTATACGTGGCTAATCTAAATGATAATAGTAGTTTTTCTATACCAAACATATTATAGTCACGTATCTAGTCAATGATCTTTTAACAAAATTCGTAATTGGGGGTGATTAGGGGTAAACAATACCAATGTAATTATGAATTCTGATAAAATTCCGAATCGAAAAGCTGGCACAGCTTTTAGATTCTCAAATTATAGTGCCACTACGCAATCGTAATCGCAATAGGGATGTTGATTAACTACAAATACGTGCTATAATTATTATCTGACGTCCCAATTGAATTAGGTAAGTAATATAAGGGCGAGTGAGTAGCTAGGTACCTAACTGCACACTAGAAATATTTAGTAGGTTTCTAAGAAAAAAGCTTTTTATATCAAATATTCTGAATTGCCTTTGATAATGCCTAATAGAATCGAAGCTGTAAGTAAATAATTAAGTTTTCTTATCTTACTGATCATTTTCAAACTCAATTTTCATCAAACTTTAAAATATTCAAATGATTTCGTGTTGTTATTTACAGAAGAAGCATATTAGGAAGGTAATATTGTATATTTTTTCCTGGTTCAAAGTTGGCACAGCAACCATTGAATTTATTTCTGTCCTTTTCTGGGTAATGGTCTTGGCGATTTGGCGTAGTTTGTTACCGGCAATCTATTGTGTACTGGTAAAATAGTCTTGCCATAAAATGTGTTCTGGTATGTAGACCAAAATTTGTTTATTTCGCAAGTTATGAATACAAGTTTGGAAAGTGCCTAGATGCGCGGAACCGACGCTATAATTTTTTATACTTACTTTTTGGTAGAAAGTTTTTTAAGTATCCACTTTTCGTCGGTGGTTTTGGTTTTATTGATGATTTCTCATTTGCATCGCGGTCTAACAATTAGAGTCACATTTTAATAAAGTACAAAATATGCACTTGTAGACAGAATTTGAGATTGTTGTCTTTGTGAATTAATTTGCATGCATTAGGCAATTCAACTAAAATTATATCTTTTAGAGGTGCTTGTGCCGCAGTGGCGGCAGCGCTTTGGTAGTGATACCAAAAGTTAAGCAACCCACGGCGCGGTCGTGATTAGATGGGTGACCATTCTGACCATTTAAGTGACGTCCATGACAAGCATCTCCGTGCTTCGGAAGGCACGTTAAGCAGTTGGTCCCGGCTCATATCTGTTGGTTAGTCGTTAAGCCTAGTCAGAGGCCCTAGGGCGGCTTGATAACATCTGACAGTAAGGTTTGTCACTTGCCTTACAGACACCCCTCCACCAATCCTCACTGAGCCCGCGTGGTGAAGTATGGCTCGTACCTCCTCATAGTTGAGGTGAGGCCTTTTCCCAGCAGGATCTATATAGGCTGACTTTTTTTTATATCTTTTAAATATCATCCATAGCTAGGTATGTGTAAGATTCGCATGTATTTCACCCTCTTACGATTCGACGACACAAAGACGCACTATTTTCGCCAATCCGCTTGTTTCCTAGAAGTCAGTCAAAAAACCTTTTTACAAGGACCCTGAAGTAAGGATAGTGTACTCTATATAGGTGTTAAAGTTACGCAAGTCGGCAGAGGCACTGTTGCGTCAAAGTTTAAATAGAACAGCCTCACACCCTGTGGTTTGATGGCTTAAAAGGTGAAACCCCTGATCCGATCCAGGGTTCGATTCCAGAGGGACACACAAAACGGTTCAACCAACAACCTTTGGTTTGTTTCATATATTTAAGAGGACTGCATTATGCACAAAATGCTGTTATATATTGTGCATAATACAGTGTTGTAACCTGTACCCATTTAATTCACGAAAAACAATACGTACAAGCTTGATTTTCTTTCTTAGTGTTATAAATATTTAGGTCCACTTGCAGCAAACGCTTAACCTAGATTTAACGTCACGCTGTCTCTGTCATCGCCGAACATATGACAGCGACAGAGTGACGCTAATTCGAGATTAAGCGTTTGCTGCAAGTGGCCCTAGTTTCCAAACAAATCACCATCAATATTGTCAGGCATTAATTAAACTATATCTAATACGCAGCCCTCAATGATAGCTACATATTTGTGCCTTTTGGCGTAGAGACCATGGGCTCTTGGGGTCCCTGTGCCCTTAGTTTTTACAAAGATCTCTGCAAAAGGCTAACTGATTCTACTGGTGATCAAAAGGCTGGCAGCTACCTTAGGCAAAGAATCAGTATTGCTATCCAGAGGGGCAATGCTGCTAGCCTTTTGGACACCATACCTTTCGGCACTGCTGGGGCTGATGCTTTTTATATCTTGTGAATATATATATATATTTTTACATTACTTTTAGTTAAGTTTTAGGTTATTGTATTAGTTTTAATATTTGTATATTATTTAATATTCATTTGTATTATTTTGTATCTTATGTATTAAATTAACATTGGCACTATTTTTTTATACTAACTATATCTATGCGAACAATATTCGTGCGGTTTGAAAGTGAGTATAATTATAGTCAAACTGTCCATGTGCACCCTCCTGCGGAGTGAGAGACGGGGGAAGCAGCGCTAATTGCATGCGACTGTCTGCTGTCATATAGGAAAACCCCTTCCCCAAAACACCGCCCGGCCCCGCTAGCAAATAGTAAAAGAACCTAGCTTATATCGCCTTAGAGAAATCAATCATCCCGCATGAGTTTCGCGCTCGGAGTTGACTGTATTCCAACTTTGGTTAGACTGTAATGGCGTTTCTTCTTCTGTAACTACAGTCGCGCCTGCCATAAAGAGGGCATGTAACGAGATTAGGCGACAGGTGCCTGCATTCGTTACCGGAGGCTGCGCCCTATTACACCTAATTGGGTAGGTAAAGGACTGAAGATACTATTGCCGAGTAAGATACAGCTTTATTCAATAAAAGGGAGTTCATTCGGATTCTATCGAGTCTTTAGACGGAATTAGCTGTACAATGGAACGAAAACTCGGTTTAGACGAATTCGAAAGGGTTTGGCGTGGGTGTGTTTTACTTTTTTTCAATTTACATTACAACAGTTTGGAGTTTACAGAAATGAGACTCCGATCGTAGCAGATACTTCGTAGCAGGACTTCGTAGTTTCGTAGCAGGTCTTCGTAACAGGACTTCGTAGCTTCGTAGCAGTTTGGTATCTTTGCAAAGATCCAAACTTTGGTTTTGAGCATTAGATTCTGAATGTATCGATAATTATGTTACTTTCTTGTCATTTAGATTGCATGCTCCTATTATTTGTGCCGACGTGGATGTCACATGAAATAGTAATTAAAAACTTATGTAGGTTTTTCTTGTTGGCCTAGTGTTTAGTACGCTGGCTTTTGTTCAAATGTTTACAGGTTCAAATCCCGGGTCAGGCCGGTTTTTGGGTTTATCTGTCTTGAAGAGTCTGGAAGTTTGTGGTGTCAAGTGAACACCTCCGTGCCTCGGAAAGTGAGTTAAGATGCAGTCTGCGTCCGACCCTTGGTAATGTCGGATTGCCGTCTCACCGAACATTAGGAGTAAAGGAACCGATTGCACTTTACATACTTGTGCACTATAATATCTCCTGCGCAGTTTGCTAATCTCTTTAAGATTGGCCACTTGGGATAAAAACATGTAATTACTGGCTAACACATAATTTTTAATAAATATTCCTTACCTTAATGAAGAATATCATTAGTTGATGTAACGCTCAGTTTTGCGCAAATACAATTAGCTACCAATAATAATATCCGGTGTACAAGAAACGCGGGTTCAATCCCCGCCTCAGGCGGTCATTTTTTCAAAGTATCTTCAATAATGTTTTATTTAATGCTTTTTACAACGAATTCTTACAAACTACCAACTAATTTGATAAACGAAGACGAAAAACAAAGCAGTTCGTATCCGGTAGCTGCGAAGCTTTACAACTTTTGTCGTATTTTGCATCTGTGTCAAACGTAACCTGGATAGCTGGCTCTTGTCCCATTTCAGCGTAATGTGGATCTAGGGCACATCAAAGCCGAGCCCAGAGATGGTGAGATAAAAAGGTTCGTACAAATATCCCCTAAGCTTAACTCCCATGAGTAGGGGTCGTGAACTCTATTGTTGGAGTTAGCAGGCATTCAATTAGTGCCTCTACGGGTGGAGGTAATGTTTTAAAAGTTTTTTTTTTAGTCTTACCTTTATGTGTAAATTGCATTGATGTTTCTTTTATGGTGACAATAAAGAGTTATTATATGTAGTCTGCGTTCGTCGTATGTACAGTCGGCAGCACGTCAGGTTACCCATGTGAACAACGAATTTAGCTTTTATTACGTAGGGAATAGAGGTGGTCACGAGGTCAAAGTGCGACCGGGTGTACCTACCTACACGTAATAAGCAAACCACAGCTTTCTTATAAACATGGGGGAACTAATACAAGCTATTTGATTCTTGGTGTTGGAGCCTTCAAGATGTGATAGTATAAGTTTGCCTACAAAATCTATCTGTATTACATTAACTCTGAAATCTGCATTCAGCTGATCTAATAAATTGGTATAGAAAAAGGTTTTTTAATATAGGATTTAGATTATAAGGTTGTATCCTATCCTATTTATGGTACATCTTGTTGACTACGGACCCCTAAAAAGGTATAAGAGTACCAAAAATTTACGGTTTCTAAGAGTAACGTTATTTTAAGCTATTGCTCCCAGTATAAACTTATTAGCCGGGATTTGCAGAGATTTCCTGATGCTCGCGACCTGTTTTGACCTGACATAATTTACTTTGGACTAATTTTGCAGGCGTCCGCCCAGATTAACTCTATAAATGGGGCTAAGTGTCCTACATTATAGGCTATACTCCCTGGGTAGGGCTGTATAGCTGATGCACGGGATTAATATTGACCTAAATGGTAAATGAAGACACAAATCGAATTATTCCGATGAGAAAACAAGACTGTAATACTTACACAAGTTCAAGTTCAAACGTTTAGTTGCCATAACACAGTTAAAAAAGGTAACAAAATATTTAAAGAGGTACATCTGTTCAGTTATACTTATAAGTCTTATTTTGACATGTTATTTCGTAATAGACGGACGCATAGGTTCAAGCTCAATATCTAAGGGAAATAATTACACTATCTTTAGGCCACGGGCTGGGTGTTTTTACATCGAAAAACAATTTGTTTAGCGATATCTTTACATATTTAAAACAGTAGAAAGTCGAATTCTGTACATTAATATTAAAAAATCAAATGACAGTTCAGTTTAGATCAGTAGAGTACCGAAATGTTGTGTTTTTTTTTTTCCTTTTTATTTATCCTTCTTGCGAGATATCTATTTGGTCTCTAGCTCAAAACTCAAATTTATTCCTATTTAATAAACCGTGAGAATAACATGTAAATTGCACCAATTTTATGGACTAAAGACATCATTACAACAGTAAAACTCAATTCAAGGGCGTTTAGAATCTTCATCTGCGGCATTGTCATTGTTACTTAACACACGGCTATGCCGAACGGTAAATCAGTAGCCCTATTTTTATGGGAATAACTTTAAGATGGTATTTTCTGTCCTAAATTTAATAAAAAACAAAGAAATGCTTCTGCGTTTGAAAGTTTTACTACCTCTCCCACTTCGTTCTTAGTTTGGTAGACAAAGAAAAACAATCTCTCTGATTGTTTTCCTTAAAAAAAAAAACCCATTTTGTCTAGAAATCTAAATCTAATTGTTATGTCTACTGGTCGTTCTTAAAATTAAACTGTTTGTTAAAGGTTAAGCCTTTTATTCAATTAAGCCAAAAATAGTTTGTTTGTTTACTTTAAATCACGAAACTTCTTATTTACCTATCACGAGATGATCCAGGCAGAAATCAGAGAACTTGTAACTTTATTGCAATTTATTTACTCATTAAGGCGGCTTGCACGAAATTAAGAGATAAAAGTATTTCTAAGTCACTTGTACCATGAGCTAAATTAGTTAAATACATTAAAACAACATATTTACTTTAGCCTAATCATTGCACAAGGTCCTGGTCTTGTTGAAATTTAAAAAAATTCTTTATGATATAATAAACATGACTTATAGCTAATGATATCTAAGAGCAATTTGTGGTGATTTTTACGCATGAAACAATAATTTGTACATGAAAATGATTGTATTGATATTCCGCAGGTCCTCTCCTTTTTAATATACACGAATTAAATATAAATAAGAAAATATGAACACTTTTCAGTTTTTAACACAAATGTCTAATGGTTTTGAATAAAACTATTGTTCTAACTAAATCAAAATATTCAGGTATAAAAAATAATAAAAATTTAAAGCAAATCGATCTTATTACTCATACTCAACGATCTTCAAACAGAATCGAACTTATTAAAAGTTCGATTCTGTTTGAAGATCGTTAAGACTTACTCGACTTACTTCGCGCTGCACCCCCTTAATAAGGGCTTAATTTCACCAAATAAAAAGTGTAACAATTCCTAAAAAACTGCGCATAACGGGTTCGGGTTCGGCCACACTACAGGCCTAGCGCGGGCGCGATAGCGGGATGTGTCAAACGTTATGAAAACGCCACATTGCCTCGCCTTCCGCCACTATGGCGCTTTTCATATTCTTGATAAATCGCTCCCGCTGTCGCGCAAGCGACCCGCAGTGTGGCCGAACACAATGAGGTAAATAGTAGGTACCGTATATGTGTAAGTACACATTCAAAAATTAAAGTATTTCTTCTTAAAAAAATATAATAATATCGTTACCTGTCAGTTATATTTTAACTTGACAACGCGTTGCAAGAAAAAATGCAAAAATATAATTTGAAAAATCCTTTAAAAAAATATATGTATCGTCATCTAAGTACATCGATAATGACGGTATTTCATTACAAATTATTTTTCCGTAATTTCCGTATCGAGGAGGGGTAACTAAAGAGAACAGAAAACGAGCGTGCGTGATGGCGCTGTGTTAGGGCCGTTCCCAAGGGACGTACCACTGATTCCCTATCAATAATGCATTACAGTACATTACACTGAACAAAAACTTCCTAGCATTTTCCTTCCATTGTTGTTGCCCTTCTTTAATTTGAGCAATTTGATTGTAAGCGAGCAGCTCACGAAGTTCTTGTTACTTTTGTGTAACGATTTTAGAAATAGACGGTGCAAAATACACTCGACAAAAGTAGGCTTCAAGCGCATCATGACGTTTTATGGTAGCAGAAATGTAGGTAGTATAATATTTTATTAGGTGAAAGGCTTTTGTACATACTTTAGATACCTATTTAATTTGCGAGTTGAATGAAATCTAAATAAAATCATATTTTCCATGTTTGCGAGACATTGAACAAATAAATTTAAGTAATAAAACCTAAAATTTAACTGTAATCTAAACCTAAAGTAAATTAGTTCTTGAACACTTTATTATCCACTGCTTTTTTATTAGTGAGCGTGATGAGAGTAAAATTATAAAATTAAGCTCAATGTAATGTATACCTAAGTAGATAAAAACTATCTAGGTACTCATGTTATGGGTTATGAATTTCCATGAGACAGTTTTTTTTAATTCATTAATTAGGTGGATATTCATTCGACGTTTACATATTCTGTGATTAAACTCACGCTAAACTTGTTTCGGTGGGCAGCAGATCAGGTTTACCCATTTGAGCTACGAAAACAGCTTTTATTTGTAGGGAATAAAGGCGGTCTTAAGGTAATAATAATAATAATAATTTGTTTCAACAAACACTGCACCAAATTACCTAGCCCCAAACTAAGCGTGAGCTTGTGCTATGGTGACTAGGATAACGGATAGACATACTTATATACATTTATAAACATCCATGACTTAGGTACAAATGCTCGTGCACATCACACAAACATTTGCCCCTTGCGGGATTCGAGCCCGCAACCGCCTGGTTTAGAAGTCCTTGGCGCGAACCACTACACCAAGACGGTCGTCAAAGGTCAAAGTAGGGTGATCTGACGTGACGCTGAGCGTACCAGGGTACCTTCTTATCGCTGCTGGGAGCGATCTCTAGATAAATTAGGGTAAAGAACACTGGTTTTAAAAAAAATGTAAGACTCCCAGATGACATCCTCTTCGGCAGTCTTTTAAACCGGTAACGACAAGTTGTTCTTTTTGGTGCCTTACCTTATCCACAGGTATTCTAATACTCTTATCTTTACGACTGGCGCTATTTGCGCTACTACCCTACTATGTAGGTAGACCGAAGAACCTGGAAATTCTAGCGAGAAAACAGCGTTTCATTTCATGCAGATGTCAACGCGGCCATGCGTGTCATTTCTACCACGTGTTGAATAATGCATAGCAGGTTTGTGACTAGAGGGGCACATTCTCTAGTAATGAATAAAGGGGTAAATCTTTGCTTTTGCATGTAAGCTCGTGTTGACGGTACGCCTCGATAACGGTCTGTTAACTTGCGAACGAACTTGAATAGTTACGGCGGGATACCGATGTCCTTGGAACTTCAGGGTCGATGGAAGTTAAAATGTCAGTAGTATTTATTTAATGTAGGTACAGGTACTATTTGTAGAAAACACACGACGACACTCGTGATGTAATACCTATTTGATTTCAAATGCCATAAATAATCTTCTCATGGAAACGAATTATGTGAAAAGGAGTTCAGGATAATAGGGGTTTTTTGCTGTTTTTCCTACTTTTTGCAAACCGATGGATGCAATATCGTTTATTAAAAAGTTTTTATTTAGCCAAAACAGAAAATAGTTGTATTACCAACGTTTTATTCAACTGATCTTTTTTAATACTTAAGTACATATTAGTAACATAGTTCTACATGGGGCCTATTTATTTTTAACCTGAAACTTATTACCTACAAGATCGATAACTATCTCCGGAACGCAGGAGAATGTATGGCCTAAAATGAGAAAGTTCTTGAATAACCTTCAACTAAGCCATGTTCAGGTCAGGGCCATTTTGTAGAAAATTATTAATCCAGAAACTGAGAGGGTCGGCCAGAGGAAGGAGCGGCCCAATTATTACGAACACATGCTTGGGCGAACAATCTGAGGTCAACGCTTAAAGATAATCTCAGAACATTTCATAATGGAAAAACAAGAGCTATAAGTTCGTAACGTTATAATTGTCGTTCCTGACTATAAAAATATCGATGTGATACAGAAAGACGTTAAACGGATCAAATTAGGGTGTTGTGTTCACAGGAGAGTGAAAATAAAAGTAGGCTTTGCGACAGCCGTTTCGCAATCGAGTGTTTTTATCGGTCCGGTGTGAAGTGAGCCGGTGTCGGCGGCGCGGCGGCGCTGCGCGCAGCTGCGTCGATACGCGCACCGGCCTGACGTCGCCGCGCACGGCGCACTCCGCTCCACTGCTGCCCGACGGCGGACCGCGCGACGCTACCCCGACCTCGCGAACGCGCCGCGAGCACTCCTCGCAAGCACCCTCCGCCGCGCATCACCACATCATCACCCCTCGGACTGATCGGTGACTTCGGACCTATGCATAATACACCCCTGGTGAAAACAAACACATCGCACGGTGCTTCTCGCGCAGGCGCGCCGCACGCGGACATGACGACAGCAGCCATCTTGGCCGTGGACGTACTTTCGCCTCGCCCCAGCCTCTGAGCCCCGAACGGAACCTAAATACACCGACGAGGACGGGCGATGCGTCGCGGACGAATCTCCGCGGGCGCTCCCTGAGCCCGCACCGCGCTATCGATCGGGTCTCGGCGCTCGCGGAGTGAATGCGGACATCGGGACCGCGGTGCGGCCCTCGCGAGCTAGCGGAGCGCTCGGGTAGTGATAGTGCTAGAGTGGTCGCGCGGCATGTGAGACAGAGTGTCGTCGCGGTTGCGAGGGCGCGCGGGCGGCGGCGGGCCCCGCTGACCGCGCGCCATGGGCGAGGAGTACGCGCGCTCCCCCTGCGAGCGCTTCCCGGCGGCGGGCGCGTTCAGCGTAGCGCCACCGGAGCGTCTCAGCCCGCCGCCGCCCGCGCCGCTGCCGGACCGCTTCTCGGCGTCGCCGCGGCGGGTGCGCCGGTGCGCGGAGGCGGAGCGCGCGCGGCGGCCGCGCTATGTGCCGCCGGCGGCACACGTGCCGGTGGAGCGGTACGTGCCGCGGCCGCCGGCGCCGCTGCGTCCGCCGCCGCCGGTGTACTGCGGGCTGGCGTGCCGCCCGCCGGCGCCGCGCAAGTGCTGCGGGCCCGCGTGCCGCGAGGACATCGCGGGCTCGCCGCCGCCGACGCGCTACGTGGAGTACGTGGGCGCGGCGGCCGCCCGCCGCCTCGCTTGCACGCCACCGCCGCCGCCACCGCCGCAGTTGCAGCTGCCCTGCGAGCCCCAGGAGCCGCCTTGTTGTGTGCAAGCGCGGAGGAGACCGCAGCCTCCACATGATTGGTGAGTACCCCCACCCTACATCGACGATCAAAACAAACATCACAAACAATTTCTTTTGAGCAGGCATGACGATAACAAACATACTTTACGTCCAAGTTCACAACAGCTGTATCTCGGAGAGCTTTCGCGTTAGTAGAACACAGTAGAACTCTCTAGATAGTACAGTCTAATACAGGCGAACAATTCCATAACAGAAGTACAGAACCTACGTCGCATTAATTATTCAACTCCCAAGTTGGCTCTACTCGCTGGAGATAAATTCAGAGATTCATTTCGCAATAGAACAATCTTCCAAATCAGATAAATGTGGGGTAGAGCATCGGATCGATCCGATCGAGTATAGGCGGGTAGCGGCTTGAAAGGGTTTTTAACGATTCGCGATGACGCTGGAGGCTGGCTGGTATAATTGGTTAATATTGATAGCGTGTGATTGATGAGCGCAGGGAGCGATTGCGAGTCAACGGCTCCCCAAACGCACGTTAAAAATAAACCGTATTGATCCAGGTAACCAGCAGCAGTAATTTTCGTCATCAATTATGATAACGAAATGAGACACGTCTATTTTCTTTGACTGTTTAGGCAAAACATAACGATCGTGTGTTTTCTTTCACTTAGGGTAATCAGAGAGGATTACAGCGATTAGGATTAATTTACGTGCAGGCATATTATTTTAGGGGCGTGGAAATAGGTCAGTACAACCTATTTATGAATGTTATTTGTTTGGTTGCCTCTTCCAGGGGATCGTAGGCATTATCCGGATTGGATTGCAAAAATTCGATACTGGGAATGTGAAGGACGGAAGGATAACTAATTCGACGGTATCGGGGGTCCTTTTCCGAGTAGTAAATGAATCGTGAATAATTTATAATGCGGTGTCCTAGTAGCACTACCTATAAACGTGCTGATATGACATGTGTATAAAAACATAGTTTAAGCGTACTTACAGACATAAACATAACGTTTAGTCCGATAAAACTTTTACTTTCGAAGGGTGTTAGATTTTCTTTGACAAACTAACCTAGTATTAATTACTTCAGTGCTAATTACACAGATTTTCTAGTCCTTTTTTACTTATAAAATAACTTCGTTACTTCATCAGTACGCATTAGACGACCGTCTTGGTGTAGTCGTTCGCGCACCGGACTTCTAAGCCAGGCGGTTGCGGGTTCGAATCCCGCAAGGTGCAAATGTTTGTGTGATGAGCACGAGCATTGTTTATATGTATTTAAGTATTTCTATCCGTTATCCTAGTCATCATAGCACAAGCTCACGCTTAATTTGGGGCTAGGTAATTGGTGTGTTTGTTAAAACAATTTAATTTAATTTAATCAGCAGCGATAGTGAGGTCGTGAGTTCGATCTCCGGCCTGTACCACTGAGTTTCTACAGTAAGCCCCGCATCAACTTACCCAAATCTGTCAAAATATCTCAAATGATATGGGACTCTATGTGATCAACATAAGGTTAATTATGGGAAATATGGTTGCGAAAATTTGACAGATCAGGGTAGGTTGGTGTTCAAATGACCTAATTGTGTCCTGTGTGTTTGTAAAAACGGATAAAAAAATTACCTTCTCCTTTTTTAATATCAGTTAAACAATTAAAGCAATTCCGTATTTTAGAGTAACATGGAATGTTGAAAGGATTTCAATGAGACGTGTCGCTGTAACAGGCAATTATGGTGTGTATAAAAATATGTGTGTAAATATATTATTGCACTTGAAAAAATGACCGCCAGAGGCGGGAATCGAACCCGCGTTCCTCGCATGCCGGGCGATTGCCTAACCTCTCGGCCTCTTCGGCCGGCGTTGGCAGAGCCTGTCGAAATTTTCAAGTGCTTCTTAACGCTGTAATGCCGCGTTGCTTTCAGCAATGTTATTGGAATTACACCCTCAACAATTTTTCAAGTGCAATAATATATTTAGATTGCAAAGTGAATGCTTATCACTTAAAAACAATAATTTATCGTATTTGCAAGCTTCATCTTTCGATTGTTAAATACTTGCAATAGTATTTCCTTCGAGTGTTGAGGGTGTAATCCCAATAACATTGATGAAAGCAACGCGGCATTACAGCGTTAAGAAGCACTTGAAAATTTCGACAGGCTCTGCCAACGCCAGGGTGGCCGAAAGGTTAGGCAATCGCCCGGCATGCGAGGAACGCGGGTTCGATTCCCGCCTCTGGCGGTCATTTTTTCAAGTGCAATAATATATTTAGATTGCAAAGTGAATGCTTATCACTTAAAAACAATAATTTATTATAATATGTGTGTATATAAACAACATTGACGTTTGATATTAAAAACATATACTTCATGTTTGACTGACTTGTCAAAGTTCACGTCGTTCGTTTTGTTTTTGCATCCGTGAAGACGTTTAGTTGTTCATAATTTATACATTGTGAAAACATTTTAAACTTTAATTTCAGTGCTTTTTAAATTACCATAAATTATACAAGAGCCCGCTAATAAAGTGATATTTATATTTAATGTGTCTCACTTAGTACGGTGTCTCTATCTATTGGGTCGATTTATGATCTCCTTTCTAAATTGAAACTTGTTCTATTTGGACGTAATAATGCTTTGTACTGGCTGAATGATCGTTCAACATCACAGGATGTGATTGGAGCATATTTAAATTTACATAATTTGCTGGAATGTCGAGAACACTCATAGCGCAGATGGAAATATGGATTAATTTATTAATATTTTGTGGAATAGTTTTAATTTGATTTGTTTCAACAAACACACCAATTACCTAGCCCCAAACTAAGCGTGAGCTTGTGCTATGGTGACTAGGGTAACGGATAGCAATACTTAAATACATATAAACATCCATGATTTAGGTACAAATGCTCATGCTCATCACACACACATTTGCCCCTTGCGGTATTTGAACCCGCAACCGCCTGGTTTAGTATTCCGGTGCGCGAACGACTACACCAAGACGGTCGTCGTCGTCTTATATGGATTTACATTCAAAATATGGAAAATATGGAAAATAAAACCCGAATTTTCACGATGTAAATAACGTATTTTCTTTAGAAACCATAATTAATAACGAAAACAATTTCAAATAAATATATGTAAATACATATTAATCCGGGCCCTAGTCATCATATTAGATTATTATAATCAGAGGCAGATTATAATCTGCTATTGCATTTAGTTGCATAATTTATTAGTCTGTGTGTAGTTTGTTAATAATAGATAAGTTGAAATTGAGTTTATTCACAATGTGCATATACCTTTGCTTATATGAGTAATTATATTGTGTAACATAGAACAGGTAGTACCTGAGTAGATAGGTACGTATTAGAAAGATTTGAGTTAGCAAAAATGCTTTCCCGAGTTCGCCCTTAGTTTCATTTAATTTATGATGAACATTTATCTTAGGTATACATACAGTCCCAACATTTTAACTTAAAAAATAATTATCTAACAAGCTAGCTACACCGTTAGATCGTAAATAGTATAGCAGGTTCTTACACTGTTCTTATTGTTCTTATACAACATGTTTATTAAGTTTATTATTAGCCTAAGACGAATTCTTAGGAATAGACAGACTACTTTGGAACCAAAACAACAAAAAAAAAACACAGTCGTTAACTGAACAGTGATGAAAATAATACATCTAAGTACTTATTAAGTGGTTTGGTAGTCTTAGTAGTTATGTAGTTCAAAAACTGTTTTATATTGTCATGGTTTGAGAACATTCAGTAAGAACTGCACAAAAATTTGGCAATGGAGTGCGTTGTTTTGTCTTACATTATTGCGTCTTAAATCGTCCATGAGAGCTTGCGAAGTATTGATTACTTTGCGTTTTTATAGTTATTATATAAATTCTGCTTTTGTAACCGAACTATGATGCCGATGCTATGATATCATTCATGACCATTCTTAGGGATCTGTAGGTACCCAAAGAGTAAAAACAGAACCCTATTACTAAGACTTCACTGTCTGTCTGTCTTCCTCCAGGCTCTATCTCATGAACCGTGATAGCTAGACAGTTGACATTTTCCGAGATGATGTATTTCTGTTGCCGCTATAGCAAAATATAAATCATAATAAAATTAATAATCAGAGGGGCTCGCGTACAACAAGCCTGATTTTTTTTCTCGATATTATTAATGGCAATAGGTAGACGTTTGCATCACTCACAGAATATTAAATTGTAAATTTACTTTTAAAAATAAATAATAAAATAAATATTAAAGACGGCTATATAACAAATGTTTTTATGCTAACTAAAAAAAGGTTAAGTATATGCAGGTAGTGAAAAAAATACTTGCCAAATTCAAGGGGGTGGTCTTAAGAGTCGTGTCTAGAATATAGAAAAAATCTTGAAAATAAACAAATATTGCAACGAATTTTATTAGTTTTTAATTGTTATACAGAAATTTTACTGTTCCATCTGTTCAAAGTATTTAGTTAAGAAATAATTAAAGCAATAATTAAGAGAAACCCCATCAAAATCATCAATCTACACTTGCACCGGCGTAAGATAAAGCGCGGCGCACGCGGCTGCGAGTTGAGATAGATGATTTTACTTAGGTGTTTCTTATTACTATGTTAAATTATTTTTTAATTAATTTCTATAGATGGACTTTTCTGTATAGTAAATAATATACTCATTTATTGGCAATAAGTTTTATTGAAGCAGTTTTTTTAAAACTCTTTTTTTTCTGCATTCCAGACTCGACTGACAACCGCCCTCTTGAATTTGGCACGTATTTTTTTACACCCTATATAGTATCTAATGTTGTAAAGTTGGTACGGAACTCCTGGTGCGCGAGGCCGACTCGCACGTGGCCGGTTCTGAGACTGTGATTTAAAAATTCAAAATTCTAATTCTGCTAGAGTATTCTATATTTCTTATGTCGTGTTGGGGTACATACAACTAGGAACTGGGCTACTCCCATAGGGACAGCCATTGACCTCAAGATGACCTAGTTTCAGTTGCTTTTGGTATTTTTCAAATGAAATACGAGTACCTATCTAGAAAGATCCGGTCCGGTATAAAACGAAGTGTGATGACAATGTATACCGTGTCCCGCGATAAAGTGCAATCCCGTAGAACTAAAATTAGTAAAAAAAATAGACAAAAATATTCATTTTGTTCTATCTTTTATGACGAATACATCAAAATATTATTTTGATTTTTTACTACAGACGCTATGTGCAAAAAAAAACGCACGGTTTGTGGAAATTCTTTCGAAATTTAGAACTAATTACGGTAAGGCAAAAAAAATGTTGTACCAAATAAATGACAATGAAGGTCAAATACCATAGAGCAAAAATATAGCTATCAGGATTATTACACATATCCATAATAATAACGGAAAAATTTATAACTAAATATTATTATCTTTCGTATTACCTTTTAATGGAAATAAAAACTTCTACGATCCAACATAAAATAACACTGTCGACGACCTTTATTGCGCATTGCGATTATTAATTATTGCAAGTTTGCCTGTTGTTATTTTATAAGTAAAATAAAAAACAAATGTATATTTTTTTAACGACAAATTCTATTTTTCCCCGAAAGTGGAAGAAGGGTTATATTTTTCAAAAGTTTGTATGTATAATTTTTTGGCACACCCTACAGCCCAATTGGTTAGACAGTTTTTGACATATGAGGTGTCGTTGAATTTGTCAAAATTGTGAGAGTGACAACAGGCTATATACATTTTAAAAATGGCGCCCCCAAATGGAAATAATCCTCCTTTATTTCAATTTTGAGGGGATTGTTTTTTTTTTCTTACCATAGCAATTGTTGTAATAAGTGAAAAGACCATTTTAAAAATATTACAATTTATGCAAGCGGGTGTTTTGTTTTTTCAATAATTATGTTTGCTTGTTTGTTAGGTCTAGTTTAACTCTTGTCGGAATTGCACTTTATCGTAACACACACCTGTATACAATATAAGTAACTCGTACTTATGTATGTTTGGACATACGTTCATGGGAACAAACACCCATTTTTTTTTCTATACAAGTTAAATTAATATTCTCGTACAAGATTCTTACTCTCCACTGTTATACCAAAGTGTAATAGGCCCCTGGCGTTTCTGCGAAAGACATGTGAATTAAATTACATAAAACGAACGAAACACGTGTAACTTTAGACATCCGAAAACACGCCATGACATATCGCTTCAAATCCGAGCCTACGCAATACGCCCACAAACATTTTATCGACCTTGTTTTATGCCCGGACAGACTTTAGGGTTCCGTACCCGAAGGGCTAGTGGGACCATGTTATTACCAAGCCCCAGCTAACAGACAAACATACTGTCTGTCAGTCTGTCATCGGGCTGCATCTCAACAAATCTCATAAGCCGTAAAAGTTAAAATCTTCACTGATTGTGTATTCTAAACAAAAAACAAGCTTAAATTAAAGGACGCCTATGAAAAAAACTTATGCGTTTACCTAATAATTGATTGAAGCATATTATATGGAACCCTTAGTCGTTTGGTCGGTTTTTTAATCTATCATAGGAATCTCGCGTATATTTGGGAAACTTTTAGATGAAAATCATGAAACAATTCTACGTTTCTTTTTCTCAAAAACAATTCAGGAATTCACGAATATCGTGTTTCAAGAATACGTCGCAAATTCCACCTTTTGAGACTACTTAGTTTTTTCAGGTGGGAAAAGGTCTTTTAATGAATTATTCCGTTACAAAGAAAGAATTAAGTTGAAAAGTGCGATGCTTCTCGGGGTTTTTATTTTATCAAAAAAAAAATAATTTCATTCATTCTTACGCTACTTTAATGTTGTCTTATACCTTGAGAAATAACTAAAAGTTATTTGATCTGATACGTTCAAATGTGGAGATTTAATAAATGTATTATTCAATCTCCTCTAATCTAATTTATAAATGTTAGGTACCATCTTTGGCATTGTTTAAAAGTAATTGTGAAAATTAGGAGTATTCTTCTTAATTTGAATCTCCAGACACCAATTTGGCCCTCAGTAACGAAACGGCTATAGGAACAGAAAACAATGGCGCATCCGTATATTTGTTTCATTACGCATGTATAAACAGAGAAATCATGGTAACTCTAAAAATTGTATCTTCGAAATGGACTTCAAAGGACAACTTGAAGGGGTAAAAATAGAAGACGCGGTTTGTATAGGCTAACGGGTAAACTTGTAGTAAAGCACTAGTCCTCAATATGATTGCTCAACAAAAATCAGCATCACAAAGCAGCGACGAGGTCGCAGTAGGCAATAGATGAACTTTGATCCGAACCCAAGGGACCGTGATGATTATTTCGGCCGAATTTCATTTCACGCACCGCGGCTATTCGAATGCCCTAAACAGAATCTCTTTGATACAACATAAAGTAAGTCAAATATCTAGGTATATAAAGAAATCTCGTATTGTATATTAGTTAAGCAAAACGTCTATGTCAAATCCTCAAGGATCGAACGCTTTTGGGAGATAAAAGAATTTAGAGTTGAAAAACTCACATAAAAAGATTTGCATCTTTAGTGATTCATAAATTCGTATCGACTGATCATCAAAGGTAAATAAAGTCAGACTCATCTTACGTAAGTTTGGTCTTTATTATCTGACTTTTAAAATAAAAAAAAGTAAAAAAGTTTTAATACGATTCTTTTTAATAATAAATATATAATTATGACACTTGATTTCCAAATACAGTTTTCGCTGTTCTTTTATCTAACCGCAAAACCATCATACCTCATGGTTACTTTACCTACTGGGCAATAAGGGCCATATTTGGTTACCTACCTATAGATCATAGTGTTTAAAGAAACTTATCAGCATCACGATAGATAAGATTGGGTCTGTTACTATGACTAACGCTTGTATCGCGAGTGTAGTCGCGTGTAATATTGTTGTTAATTGGTGCCTACTAGTTATTTGTTGCATAAATATAACTATTGATATTTGCAAAAAAATGCTTGAGTTTTCGCTACAGTGGCGGTTTTGAGTGATGAGTGTGAACTAAACGAAGCTGTAGTAGCAGGAATTCGTTGAGGTTATGGATAAAACAAAGTAAGTGACATCATTTAAACTTTGAATATGATTGTAAAAGTGCAGCCATAGACTGTTTATCAAAATGTTTATGTCGAAAGTATTAATGTTATGCAAAAAAAATGGCTAGGCCTCAGTAGGACGCCCGAGCCATAGTTTCTGCACAATTATTGGTTTAATAAATAAAATAGGTATTATTATTTTTAAGTGATAAGCATTCACTATGCAATCTAAATATATTTTTGCACTTGAAAAAATATATTTAGTTAACACTGAAAAATATACAGATTTTTTATGAAACCCTCTTTAATAAGTTCGTAACATTATAATTAATACAAAAACTTTAGTTTTAGTATTTATAGCGGCAGTAGAAATACACAACCTGTTAAAATTTACAATTCTCTAAGATGGTACCATAAGGTACAAACATATACTCGTAGACTAGCCCGTTGACAGACAGATTCGCGAGACCGCTGAAGCATTGTAGTAGAGGGTAGCCAACGGGACCGAAATTTCTGGTACGGAACCCTAAAAAATATCCCAAACTTCAGAAGTCTAAGTAATTTATGAGCATCCAATGTTTTAGAGACTTGCCCATAAATAGAAAACATATTATGTACATAAAAAGATACAAATAGCTTTAGGACAAAGAAAGAGGGAGTGGAGGTAAAAGAAATTATCCTGAGTAAGGTGGGTGATTTATTGATAGCTGGCTGGAAAGTAGTGAAGAAGCAAAATAGCCGAATAAGGAAGATAAATGAATTACTCCGTTTTGAGCGCAGCCCATTTGTGCGAGCGTTGAACGTCGAGCATTTTACTTAAAGTTATCGGTGGAATGTTAATGTCGGGATGTATGCCTGTGTATTCCTTTGCTTTATTTCGTAGGTAACTAAGTTGAACCAGAAAAATAAGGACTCGCATCCATTACATTCGAATGTTGAGTTCAGAAAAAACAGATAAACACTATCTGTTTTTTAGATTGGATTAGTTTTCGAATAGAGCACATCTTTTATATCGTTTCTGGTATAGTTAAAGACTGAACTAGTTGTACAATAAGAAATAAGATTTTGTGCTCAACTGTTTTCCTATTTACACCGCTCTATATGCTGGTATTGTCTTCTGTCAGCCCTATGCATCAGCTGATCAAATTCCTCTCAGATTAGCTGTCATCACAAGCTGTCATTTTGACACCTCTGTCCACCACTCGACATGAATACTGCTAATCCCCAATCACTTGTAAATGGTCAACAACGGATGTGCATTGAGTATCTAACTCCCGCGTCACAGAGAAGGTATATTAGCCAGTACATTGCAGCATTGCCTACATTTGATTAAAATTCTACTGTCTTAGCTAGGCTGTGTTGAATTCAGTTGACAAGTATAATATAGCTTGTCGACGTTAATTTAAGTTGTGTAAATTATACACCCTAGGCTACAAAGTTTAAATCGATCTTGGGAAACTTTTACAATTAAATAATCTCAAAGAGACACTTAATTGAACGCAATTTGTTAGTTAATAAAGATTTACTAAGTAAACAGCCTAAATAACTAAAGTTCCTTCGTTAAGTTTAGGTTACTTTCTACGTTCGTTACTATGAGAAAAATTAAAGTAAATGTTTTGCTATTCGTATATAGCAAAAACCGGTCAAGTGTGAGTCGGACTTGCGCACGAAGGGTTCCGTGCTAACTTTAACTGAGTTAGGATCCACTTACTTCATCTTAGCCAAAATACAAAAATATTTTGTTGACAGCAATAACTTTGTTTTTCATAGTGTTTGTATGAAGAACAAAGTTATGTTTGCGGTTGTTGAAAATGTGCTTTATTCTCAAAAACTCCTCGTTCGATGTCGTTTAAACCAATTTTCGTTGGAACAATTTGTTACGATCTACATCATGTATTTTTTTTAAATTTACACATGCTTAGTTCAAAAGTGGTGGTTCAAAAGCTTAGTGGTAAAATGGGTCCCCCCCATCTAGGGGGACCCATTTTACCACTTTGGAAGCGTCTATCTCTCAAACGTTAGACTTTTAGAGAAAATGATTTTAGGAACCTCGATGTCATTTTAAAAGACCTATACACAAACACTCCACACGCATAGGTTTGTCAAAATTTTTTTTTGGATTTAGTTTAATGTATGTTAAATATAATTATTTTTTATTTTATGTATGAGTTTCGTAAAGCGATTAACAGGATACATCTACTTACCTACCTAGTTTCAACTGTGTAGTGCTTATAGTTCCAGAATAAAGTGGCTGTGACATACGGACGGACGGACAGACAGACAGACATGACGACATGACGAATCTATAAGGGTTCCGTTTTTTGCCATTTGGCTACGGAACCCTAAAAAGTGTAACAGAGGGATTGAGTAATATTTTTTTCTGTTATTACACTTGAAAATTATATTTCCATCTCTTAAAGTAGAACAGTATGACATTTTACTTGCCAAATCTTCATTTCAGCGACTAACATTATACAGGGTGTCCGGGTTTCGACTAGCGCTAATTTAAGGGACTTTTATTTATCAAATTTTAGAGATATAATCCTAATGAAAAAAAAACTTTGCCGAAACAAAACTTTTTTAAAGTTTTTCATAAAAATTGCATTTTTGGGTAGTTTACGTTTATAGGTTTAAAAAACCTTTTTTACTTTTTTAAATTTTTAACAAGGTTTCCTTAAAAAAAGTTGTATTTGATAGGCAATAGCGATACCATACGCACTTTCATACCTTTTAGGACCTCCAGGTCCATAAAAATTGTATTTTTTTAAATAACTGGGGAGGACAAGAGGGGGAGAGGGGGGGGGGGAGTTAGAACCCAACATAGGGGTTTTTTGTGGATAACATTTGATGAACTAATAGCGCATAAATTATCGCTAGTCCAAACCCGCACACACTCTATATATCAGAGGTGTTGTACAGGTCCTTACGTGTGCAGGAGCACATAGGACAAGATCATATTGTGCCATTCTCTGCCAAATGAACTGGCTGTTCTACCCGACCGATGTGCAGGCCAGGTTACGTTCTATCGGAGTTTGCCTGGATGCCAGGACCTGCCAGATTGTGTTAAATGGATGGTCCATTATCAATGCACATTGTTAATGTGGTTGTGTCACTAAATAATGCTTAAACACATGCACATAAAGGTAAACGACGTCGCATCTTATGCAGTCTAACAGGGTCGATTTTGCAACGAAAATGTGTAGTCTGATGTGCTGGCCACTGTACCTACATGTGTCAAGATTTTTTGACCGTTATCTCATCTGATGGTAAGCGACGATGCGGCCGAAGATGGGTCATGTCTGACAAGTAACAGCCTATTTACTCGTTTCTTAAAGGAATTTAGATCATAGAGTTAAGGAAATACTTCAGCTGGCAACGGATTTTACTCTCTAGCCGCACATAGGAACGTAGATTTTAAACGATTGGTGCGTATTAGGCCAATCTGTGTTAGGTGGAACTTATCTGCAATTCGGTTAACCAGTTTTTTTACAATAAACCTTTTCATAAAATAATAAAAATATAAAACGTGAAGAGGTATTACTATTAGTAAGGGAGTAATTCTTAAAATGCTTCGTAAAAAGCTTTTTTTTGTCATTTGGCATTAAAAAAAAATTGCCAACCATTCACTTGAATACACCTCTGTAAGTGTTAGTAATATACCTAGTGCCTTATTCATGAACGTCTAACATGACTGTTATAGCGGATTAAAGTTCGTATGTCTTTGTTTGTCATATTAGACATTTGTTTTGTCAGAAAGGGACAACTAACCACATATGTTAGAAGTCTGATAAGTTTTATAAATAAAGGGGTTCAATTTTATTTCAAGAAATGCGTCATGCACGCTCAGTTAAATCTACCTGCGATTTCAGAAAACATTATTTTTCAAACTGACATGCTTATGTGAAAGTTAAATGCAAATATGAATCTAGAAATAATAGGTACCTACGTGTTTACTGTCTGTAAAAGGCATCAGATTTATCTGTATTTTAGGCAACATGTCTGGCGGGTCTAGAGTCTAGACATTCCTACTTGGCATGTCTACAGGTCGGTTTTTGTGTGTAATGATATATTTTAGGTTTCAATTGTGTATGTTATGTCTTAGTATGTCTAAATGTTACGAATATAGAAGGTCCACCTACATTGTTAGCCAGCTTGCCTTATATTCTTAATGTATTATAAAATATTCTGAAAAACGTTGAATCATTTGCCTTAAAAGTAGCTAATTTTAGGACTGTTTTAATATTCACAACAATAGCTAGCAAATTCAACATCTTAATCAAATTTTCGTCTCGAGAGAATTTGTACAAGTTCTTGTAATTATTGAATTTTGAAATAGCTAATACAGCAAAAATGTTCGAGTATTATTTGACCTAATCATCCGAGTATTTGACATTCTAGAGGCATTTTGCAATAGCCAACTGAGGTTCATATGAATCTGCAGTGCCATCGGTTTACACTGCACCATTTCAGATATGAGTTGGTTTTTGAAAGTCATTAGACAATGGGCATGAAATTCAAAGTATATCACAACTCAGTTAGTGAGAGTGGTTATGAATTAATGTAGCTCCATACAGATAACATGTAGTCAAAAGTTTATCATTTGTCCGACATTGAATAATTTCCTATAATTAAACTCATGAAACTTTCACAAAGCATTTCCGTGCCCTTTGGAATAGTAAATCCATCCTAAATTCTTAAACACTTTCGAATTAAGAGCAGAATTCGAAGAATTCTCGAGTATAACCCAACTTTGTACATTACTTTTCGGTGTCGCAGTGAATATTGGAACGGATTGCGAACTTCTCGGATGAATATAAAACTAGTGCTGCAGTAACTAGTGCAGTGTAACTAGACTAGTACAAGATCAGACTAGCAAACTAGTCAGATGCTGGAACCTGATAAAACTGATTGATGTGCAAGTGCAAATGGAGTTTAGGGCTGAAGCTTTGAAATAAATGCTTCTGGTCGTTTGTCTGTGTTAGTTTCAAAATCTACGCTGAAAAGTAGAAATTCCTAGTTCGGTGTTCTCGCTAGTATCAAGCATGAAATGTTGCCTCTTTCTGTGTGAAATAAAGGTTTTAAAGTGGAAATTGAAATGTATTGCTTGCTGTGTAAGGTAGACACATCTTTCACTCTTTAGATTCGCTTTTTAAAATGATAAAAACACGTGTGCCTTCGTGATTTTATGGTTCAGCAGTTCTCATTGATCTCAATCTTTTTTTGGGAGGTCCTTTGGTCTTTTATTTATAACATTGATTTTTGGTGTTTTTGGGTTTGGCTACGTCTGAGATCCTTCGTGCCCAGATTTGAATGTTTTAATAATATTCATGCCATGTTAATGTGCCGGTTCGTATGAGGCATGACAAAATTTTTGGTCATCATTTCTAGAACCACGGCAAGCATGGCAGCGCATGAAGACAACCGTGGGGCTTAACACAGATTACTTATCTATGATAGGCTATATATCCAATAACAAAGAAAATGACTCGTCATAAACTTATCAAGGCAGTACATTAAGCAAAAGCTAACGAATAGAATAATGCGAGAATTATTGAGAAATGAATGTGACTTCATATTGAAATTGTCACGACTCATTTGAGGCTAATCGTGCGTTATTTCAGCTATTAATTTAAATGGCGAATTCAAAGATGACTTAATTTTGGAGACGCTTAGCTTAGTTTGCAATCGTAGTAACTGAAACGAATTGACATTTCGGTACTATGCTATAAACAGGGTATTTAAGGCCTGACAAGCTATGAAGACGACTGAAATTACTATACGAAATTAATATACTTAGTAAGTGGGATAATCTGAAAATTAAAAATCGTTGAATAAGTAGGTATACCCAATTATAATCGTTTGAAAAGGACGCTATTATAACTATATACGTATTTTACTCTTTATTGAACGGTAACGAAAAAAGATTACACGGTAATGTAGGCGGTTGCATGCCTAAATCCAGTGTTAGACAACTTCATAATTGAATATTATGTGACACAACCTTTCTTAATGCGCCCACCACTATGAGGCTTGTAGAAAGGTTGTCTTAACAATTTCTCAAAATAATAAATTCATATACTAAATTCATTTATTTCTCTCTAGCACATTAGGTAAATAGTAAGTACATAATTAGCAATTAACAGTTTTAAAGGTTCCTAACGTGCGAGAGGCTGGCGCCTGAGATAGGTCTGAAAAAACCGGTGATACAGGTCGCAGGCCTCGCCCGTAGATACAGAAGACAAGACAAGGGGGAGATTAGAAGTGTATAACTAGGGATCAATATGAAAATGAGAAATAAGAACATAGTTTAAATAAAATACTGGCCTGAGTGTGTGCAAGTGTATTTAAGTGCGTGTGTGTAAGTGTATGTATATAATTGTGTGTGTGTGTGTGTGTGTAAAAATAAAAGCAACTAATCTTTTAAGCGCATTTTAATTGGTTTCTGAGATGTTTGCTTAGCATATAAGGGTCAATAAAATCTAAACGTGTCATTTGCCAGGACGCTCGATGGTTTCATTAAGTGCCCTCAGCTAAGATTTTATTAGGCCTTTAATTGAAATGACAGTACCGTCTCAGCATTTCAAGATGGTTGTTTTATTTGGACATGAAAGCTTGAGACGTTTGATGTGAAGCACCGTGTCTTTTTTATCTCTAAATAAATAAACTATTCAGTAGGTTTTTATTGGCTTTAAACTCTCGACTAGTAACATTTAAATGGCTTTTGAATTAATGAAAAATAGCAGCAGCTGAATGAACGTTTTAAACTTTCATGGTCACAAAGATTACAACAGTCTGTTATAGGGAATTTCTACCATGTACCATTTAACTACCAAAAGAATTTATACAATGTACCATTTTACTTTTACATGTTACATATTCTGTAGTAAACTATTTTAATCCGATAGAAGATAGATCTCCAAAAATACTGATAACATTTTAACCACACCTCACTGCGTGTTATGTAACAAAACGTCCGTGTTTTTGTAAAGAGTTGCTCCAATTTACTCTTGAGCAATTAATCTGGGGTTCAGTCGACTAAACCCCAATTAAAGTTGTTCGCGGGTCTAGAGCTCTATTTTTGAATCGCTCGCATAAAATTGAGCTTTCGCATGCGACTTACTAGTACGTCACACTCAGCATAACGCCGAATTTATATATCTTGAAATCGCTCGTCTCCGGTGGTGCCAGTATTTTACGAAATGTTGGACTCAACTCGTTTCAGGCAGAAGTCAGAGGGAACTGGCAACTTAATACTGCAACTAAAATGAAATGTAAACGACGACGACAGTTTTAATGATATAAGAAACGATACCTAACATACATTTTAAAATTTATAAATTATTGCTCGCTATAAATCGCTTAAGTGGTAGGGGCTCTCGTTGCATTCTAGCGTTTAAATCATCGAATTTCAGATGTCGAAAGAAAATCCGTATTAATAAAACGCTCGACTCGAGACGAGTGAATCACAAATAGAAGTCCTGATCAGGTTGCAAGACGTCTCCACTCTTCCAGTTTAATTGGTCGGATCTGTGTCTGCTTTATAGTCATCGTTAAAGCTGCACCATTTAAACGGAATTGGAAAATGTAGGTGCCAAGATAATTGGTATAGCATTTAGTGGGATTTTTCGATGAATCATTCTCGACGGGAACTTGCAAACAGCTGTTAGGGTCTATGCGTTAAAGCTAAATAACCACAAACGGATCTCTGAATCGACAATGTCTTATCACAAAAAAATTTACAGTGTTTAAGCTTTTGTTTTTATAATTTGGCTAATTGAAATGAATTATGGTTGTCATTACAAATAAATACATTGGTTGTCAATAATGTTTCCTCGATTTAATATTGGCCGTCTTATAAATAGACAATGCTTAAACCCTGTAATATTTTTTTCTAATAACACTGACACCGTTTAAAAAAAATCTTAACTGCCTGAACTGTAGGAGGTACGCATAAAAATGTTTTTTAAAGATTTTATTCGACTGTTTACTTGGCTTAATTTATATACTGTAAGGGATTTCCGAACGCAATCCATTGTTGCTGTGCGCGCGCGTTCCTGCCAAATGTTTGACATGTATCTTCCCTCTCTCTGGCACGATTCTCTCTGTACGCGGCGTCATATTTCTTGTGAATTAATGTGATTTATTAATTAAAATGTGTTTTAACTGAGCTCCCTTACAATACCAAATGAGTAGTGTAGAGTGGCCGCGGAGGCAAGGACAGACAGGCAGATCGACGGATATGGCGAAACTAACGGTGAATAAGGTTTTTTTGTTGTAGACTACGGAACCCTAAAAAGAAAATAACGTATATGGTTTCTCTTTCAAAACAAGTTGTATTACGTTTTCCTCTATTAAGTAGGTTAGTAGAGCAAATCACAGATCGGAGTGAGTGAACGTCCTTCAGACGAATTTATTATAGGACTAGTGCTTCCCCGCGACTTCGCCCGCAAGAGTTTAATTATCCATATAAACTTTGATCCCCCATTTCACCCCTTAATGTTTTTATATCGCGACAAAATGTAGCCTTTGTCCTTTCCAGAGTCTCGAACTGTCTCCACACCAAATTTCATCTCAATCGGTTCAGTGGTTTAAGCGTCGAGACGTAACAGACAGACAGACAGACAGACAGACAGACAGACACACTTTCGCATTTATAATATTAGTATGGATTCGTGATAAGTAGATAAGTACCTACCTACTGTCAAAGTTCATAATTGTTTAAGTAGATCAGATAATCGTTCCGGGGTAATATTGTACTTCAAAGTATCTAATTCAGTTGTAATTTCTGGTCCATTGATGACTTTACGATGTTGGCAAATATTAAAGGGGAAGGCCAGGCTTGTCAAGCTCGAGTCATTATTAATTTATGTACTCTGCTGTGTTAATAGGTCATCAGAGAGAAAAAGTGGGGCACTGTTACTCATTTTAATGAACTTCAGTTAACTTGACTAAAATAAAATGGTACCTGCTCCGAGACTGGAGAGTATTTCGTTGCTAACCCTAATTATTTGTGACAAAAATAGTCAAGAGACAGGCATAATCACATTAGTGTTTAATATAGTCCTTTCGTATAAGTATATCGTGTATTAAGGTATAATTCCGAACTCCGCTGCAGCCGCAGCACTTCTGGTACCCATTGTGTTCTTTAAAAATTAATATAAGTACTGTCGTCATGGACATTTAAATAACGAAAAAGGTTACCGTTTGCCACTGAGATCTTGCATTATTATATGTGAAAACCGAAGTCTTAAAGACCCTAATAGTCTGTACAGTAACAGACCGTAACATACAGCGCTAAATCTAAAACCTTTCTTCGTTACCGCATCGTTGAAATATATTTTTTCGTTAATTATGGGTCAATATTATTGATTTTATATTTTAAGTTCAAATGTGGCATTTACTGTCCTAAATTAATTAAATGTTTTTTGAGATGATTTGATTTCAATAATAGTTACGGCGGGTTAGGCTCTCTAAGACCGGTTTTCGTATATAACTGCAAAATCTACAACTATTTCACAAAATCAAACGGTAAACTTTTTCGTAATTTAAATATCTAGGGGCGACAGTAATTAAAGAGATGACAGTAAATGCAATACTTTTTACCACAGGGGCAGCACTGCTGTGTGCAGTAGAGATCGAAATCATACCTTAACCCTACCCTACTAAACTACGCTTGACATAATAACGTCGATTTATCTAAATATGTTGCTTACTCTTGCTTATTTTCTGCGTGGCTTAAGGAAAAATAATTCGATGTCGATTCGAATTTTGATTACCGAGTCTATCTATTTTATAAGCTGGGAATTAGACTTTTTCGCCCTGATATATTTAATGTCTCTGCGCAATAAAGGAAAAATCGTCCAAGTGCGAGCCGGACTCGCGCAAGAAGGGTTCCGTACCATTAACACACAACATTAGACGGTATAGGCAAAAAAAGTGAAATACAACATAGTACATATACTGTGCATATTTTAAGCGTCTGCTTGTTGCCATTAAAAATATTGAACAAAAAATGGCGAAAAATTCACGTTTGTTGTATGGGAGCCCCCCTTAATATTATTATTATTTCAATTTAATTAATTATTTGTTTTTAAGTGAATATACAACCTTATATTATGTAAATATTCCAAGCATCTACCTATTGCCGTTATTAATAGCGAGCAAAAAACGCTGTAAAAATCACGTTTGTTGTATGGGAGCCTTAAATATTTATTTTACTTTGTTTTTAGTATTTGTTGTTATAGCGGCAACAGAAATACATCATCTATGAAAATTTCAACTGTCCAGCTATCACGGTTCATGAGATAAAGCCTGGTGACAGACAGACAGCGGAGGCTTAGTAATAAGGTCCCGTTTTTACCCTTCGGGTAGGGAACCCTAAAAATTAAAATAGGAAGTTACTATTGGTATATATTCAATATTCCACCATCTCGGTGGAATATTGAGGGTTTTAAACTGTTTTAGACTGCCTATAAATATCCGCAAAAACTCAACTCTTATAAAGCGGAGCTTTTTCATGTAGGCGGCAATCTTTCCTTTCGAGGGCTGCGGCTATTTCGGTCCAAAACCCGTCAGAGATGTGTCAATTGCTCTGTCAAAGTTGTTTAAGATTTATTGTGGCTCCTTTATGATTAATATCCGTGCTATCTGCGAATCTTTGCTTCCATTCATTATACCCAACGATTCAGTTGACACGCGCCGCAAAATTGCGACTGAGTCCTTTTCAATCTATTGTTTTTGCCCCTGAACCAACAGTGTGTCTGAAAAGAATTTATGAAAACTTAGCTTTGTAATAGAAATGTTTTGTTGTTTCGAGAGCTGAACCATTTTTATTACGTTGTCTATGGCTGTTGCTTTTTATTTTTACAGTCCGCTATCTGATTGGATTTAAAACTCTCTGTGATCGTGAATCACTGCGTTGAAATAAAGTTTGAGTGCAATTTAGAGGTTTCATTTTATAGAACTGAAGATGTCTGGAGTACTCATTGAAAGTAATGACTTGAATAAAACGCTCAGGTCCAAGTTTATTATTGTTTTATACATCTATTGATCAGATGAGTATATTTATATGAACTTTCGCAAATGTGATTTCATTTAATTTAATAAAATAATGACATCGAAATGGTAAAAAAAGACGGTTAACTAAAATAAGAGCGGGTTAAATTCTCATGCCGCTTATTAATTTGAATAGCTTGATTCTTAAATTATGTTGGATTATTTAAGGCCACGAATGTGCTGAGTAATACTTAATTATATTTTTGAATATTTGCTCAGTTCTTTCTTATATTTTATGTAGACCAAGTTATTCAAATTAGCTCACGCTTAGTTTGGGGCTAGGTGATTGGTGAGATTGAGTGTGACGGGATTTCAATGCAAAATTGAGCAAACTGCTCAATTTGAGGGAAGCAATTTCCGCATGCTCATGACGTTTCTACCTCTTTTTTTAAATACATTATCATTCATGTAAATAAATAAATAATCCGCTAAATAAGAATGGGTTAAAATGAGCTCCTGGCCGGTTCCCAAATAGCCGGTGTCCTTGCTTGACCTCTAAAATACAAGTACTCTGGACTGCATACTGTCAACCTAAAAATGAAGCCATTTGATTACCGCAATTTTGGTGCTGACGGCTATAGTAAGCGTGAGGTGACCGTCCACGGAACTAATGAGAGTTGTCATAAACATATGTGAGTTGATCTATTTTAGTTCCCGAGACACTCGTTGGGGCCGGGCGCTTTGATTCGGCACAAAAATTATCTGTCATTTCTTAGATAATGTTTAGTCCAGCATACTTGTATTATGGAGGTCAGTGTTGCCAGCTCACAGATGTGTCAGCCCTAACGATGACACCCCCAGCCCCAGCCCCACTGGCCGGCCGATCGCTATCGCTTAATTAAACAACGCTAGATAGGTAGTCGTTTAAGCTGCGAACTAGACGAAACCAATTTTAGTTAAGTGACGTTTGCCATTACATAATGATGTCTTTGGTTCTTCTACCTAGTTCGTGCCCTACTGCACAAGGGACATGTAGCATTATTGTGGTTATACTTGAATGATTTGAAATGGTTTAAGTATGTTAGACGAGTTTCTGCCCTGTGAATAGGGAAAAATAAGAATAAGGACTTTTGAAAATAGGAAATAGGTATGTATGAATTCCGCTAATTTCTAATAAATCGTTTTGTAAACGATAATGTAAATGATACTTTTGAATTATTAAATGACACTTTTTCTGCATTTGAACTAAGCAAACACCAGAAATCTATCTCACCTAATGTCAAAGTTAACATTTAATCAAATAAGCACAGAAACTGCCACTTATGAACGTCAACCACGAAAGGCAATTGAGCATGAAGTTGGAGAACGGAAGTCTGTAAAAAATACTACCGGTATAAATATCCGTCTATATTTATTAATAAACAATATTAATATTCAAGGTAATAAATATTTACAGGCAACTTAGAGATATTATGAAACATGATTATGTACAAAACCAAAATGTATAAAAAGTAGGTATTACATATTTTGAACCATACAGGTTCAAAAACGTAAAATTTTAGCACCAACATCAACTAGTCACAGAACCTGTACCCTTCAGCAATGTAAGCTATATTATTATGTTAATCGGTAGCGCACACGATTAATTGCTAGGTTAAGTTGACATTAGTAGAAGGTAGTGTCGACGTTCACAGTGCTTAATTAAACATGACGATATAGTGATATATTCCTGTTATATATGAAGGGCCTATTTGCAAAGAGATACCTTTACGACACAATAATCAGCTACAAGACGCCCACTGCAATAACATAGGCCACCATTGTTTTCCAAAGTCAGACAAAGTGTGATGATTTATTTGGTAAAATGAAGAAGAAAGCTAGTTACTTAGATTTTAATTTTGTTTGAAGCTTGTTCATATCGACCGTGTTATTATCTCATTTATACTCAAATGCTGACTTTTCATTCCAAAAAGCGACTGCAACGTTCATAAGTATCATTTAACTTGTGTGCACAAACAAACACAAACTATATTAAACACAATGCAAACACGTATATAAACTTTAATTCAGTATCACAGTAATTCGACTATAAAATTTAACGAGTACACCTCGTTCATACGTGGCGTTAATATCATTGAATCAATTATATCGAGATACTTATTTTAAAAGCAACACACACTAATTAAATACGTAAATTAAAATGTTTGCATCTCGTTATCTGAGTGGTGAATTGTTTTTAAGCCCGAGTTATTAACGATTCTGAATTCGTAAGTATAACGCTTTTTGTTTGTACAGCATTTTCAGCGAGATGTACAAAATGAATTAATCGAAAGATAATTTAACCTACTTAATTATGCAAGGCTAAGTAAGAAAATTAGTTAATTATGGTTCTATACTATTAAATTCATATGGAAATGTGCGTTTTTACGAACGAATGAAAATTGATTTTATGAATATTATGAATGTATTGAAACATAAGGAATATTGACGCAAGTGAGCCGTTATGTTAGACTCTACTATCCACTTTACCTTCTACTTTTAGATATAAGTTAATATCTGAGCAATAAATATTTAAAAGCACATGTTCTAGATATAGATTAAGGTCGGTACACTGTAAATCTGAAATAAAAATATATTATTATTATGTAGAACCATTGATCAAATTCTCGATTTTCCTAAGAATAAATTTGTTATGACGTGGTCTGACGTTTTCTTTGATGGGAACTTGCGTAATATCGCCTAAATTGTACGACACGATGATTTTCGTGTATTTCTACTGTGTTAGGGGTGCAATAAAGAGTACTTATCAATCGATCTGTTAGGGAGCTACATCACACATCGCACGTTACCATATTAAAATATGGCTTCTGATACTTCGCAGAGCATAGATTGACTCTAAATCAGAACACAATTTTTGTTGATTTGAGTTTAGTAAATAAATAAATAAATGAATCTTTATTTTATTCAATACACGTATCTTAAACTAATGACTGTCGGTGTGTCCTTTAAAGCTTAAGTTAGCCTATATCAGGATACACCGCTCTTCTTTAAAATAGTTCATTTTGAGAAGTTTGGGTTCTGAGGGACAGTAGTCTTGCCTGGCACCACATACCTCAGTGGTTAGTAATAAAATAAACTTGGTAATCCCGTGTCGATAAAAATAATGATTATTTAATGCAATTCACAACGCTCAATGGCGCACATTGCGCGCAAACAAATGATTGTGAAATGCGACCAACTAACAACTAACATAGGTTTTAGAAGTTTGCACTGACAAATAAATAGTTAGGTATTTGGTGATTTCCATATTATAGTACAGGTCGCGGTCATTATGAGGGTCTAAGGGTTTTTGTGTTGCAAGTTATGTAGTAATAATACTATACCTACCTACTTTAGTTCATACACATAGATAGCCACTTCGGGGACGAGCCTAGGTGCTTTCAGATAAGGTGACCGAGTAATTCCTCGATATGGCGGGGAATGTCCATTTAGGCCTGTTTATTTACATAAAGGTAGAGCAGATGTTTGGAGTCAGCCTCTGGCTAGGATATCTTTCTTTGTCATAGATAAGAATGCAGTTTTTTTTTTACAATTTATTTATGCAAACTTGATCATAGTCAATTTCTTTTTTTTTTGAATTCATTGCAACCATAAAACTAATAATATTTGTCGATAAAATACACCATATAGGTGAATTTAATTTTAAGTTTTAATCATCCTACATACCTACTTTGCTTTTGAGAAACAAAGTATCCTTTGATACACCCATTTTAAAAGCCAGCATAAAATAGCTACCTCAAAAATGCTTAAAGCTAAATTCCTTAGCATTTTAAAGTGAAGAATAAACGCAAATAATTTTTAAGCGCAGTGAACTTTCTCCATTACTTCTAGGCATCGCAGTGAATATTGAAACGAATTGCGGAACTTCTAGACTTTGAAAAGTTAGAACTAGAATAATAAGAGTATGAAACTAGTGCTATTGTATTAAGTAAAACAGGATCTGCTTGAAAGTTCAAAGCAATATTATGGAGCTGAAGCTTTGGATGTTTAATTTTAGTTTCAACTTGTTATTAGAAAAGTTAAAGCAACTTAAAGATGATTTTGGTCTTCTCTCCAAATGTATAAGTTAACATTTGGAAAGAAGAACTACATACTAAAATGTTAGTAGGAAACTTATTTAATACAGGCTGTGGCATGTTCTACTCAACACTGTTTACTTCCGCTTATTATTCTTATAATAACATATTATTTGTTACTTAGTAATGATTATGTTAAATAATGATTATGCGAAACGATGTTGCAAATATGCAAATACCTAGTTACCCACGTAATTCTACAATCACATCACAAATGCTGCGGCTGATTGACCTACATTTAGAAATATTATAAACTTGTGTAGGTTATTTGATATTGTATGTTAAAAAACTTAACACGTAAATTATATTTTTAGGTAACTATTGATGACCATGTTACAACGGTTTTTGTATACCTGAAAATTTTAAATGTATTTTTTTTATTTTAAATAAAAATTAGAGCGTAACTTTCTACCGATTGCACCGATACTGTTACCAACTTTTACTTTTTTATTTTATGGTCGTTACTGCTAATGCAAGGTTTGTTAAAAAAAGACTAAAAACTAGAAAAAAAAAGATTAAAAACATACAAGAAAAGACTAAAAAGTTTAAAAACTACACGCCACTGCACACCTCAAACACACATAAAACGTAACAAAACATTTGTTGAGCTGTGGCTGGATTGTGGTAAGTGTACGTTAAATCAAAACCGTGTTCAATTAAAAAGCTGCCAATATACTAAAAGTTTTTAAATAGGCCAAAAAAAATACTTTGCCTGTCGTTTATGCGTTTGACATGTGGCTCATTTCCTTATGCCGATGTCAAACGCTAGGTTCGAGGCGCTTGCACCGAATTCGTAGACGCGCGACGAGTGGCCTGACTGGGTCGAGTGCTGCATTCGTAGGGTTACCATGCGAACTGTTTAGTTTCTACATTTATACAGTGGTGGAGTATGGCTCGTACCTCCTCATAGTTGAGGTGAGGCCTTTGCCCAGCAGTGGGATCTATGTAGGCTAACTTTATAGCTTACTCTGCAGCCTGCCTCCTTGTCTAGTAATCAGCTGGCTACTACCCACGACGATCCGTGTCCGAATCCTGGGTCAAGCTGGAATTTGTTTCTAGGTTTTTTGAATTGAAATACGACCGTCTTGGTGTAGTAGTCCGCGCTCCGGACTACAAAACTAGAGGTTGCGGGTTCGAATGCTGCAAGAGGCAATGTGATGAGCACCAGCATTTGTATCTAAGTCATGGATGTATAAAGTGTGTCTATCCGTTATCCTAGTCACCATAGCACAAGCTCACGGTTAGTTTGGGGCTAGGTAATTGGTGTGTTTGGTGAAACAATTTATTATCATTATTATTATTGTCTTGAACTAACTCAGAAACAGCTGGGAGTCAGGAAGTTGGTGGGGTTACAAACCGTGCCTCAGAAAACACATTCAGCCGCTGGTTTTTTCGCCTGATCTCTTTTCGGTGTTATCGGCAGCCGTCTCGCCGAATTTTGAGTGTTATAGAACAGAGCTTACCTGTGTACTGCGCACACACTTGTTTACTATATTTTTTCCTGGGTACCGTTAATTACTGTAGAATTGTCCACGCTAGCCGATAATTCAATAGGATGTCATTATTACAGCTTACTCTTAGCTCTCAGATTCCAATGTGATTTGTTTAGACATGTTCAAACTCCTGAATTGCATGGATTGCCGGTAACATATTTTAATACATAAGTAATATGGTTTCAGAGACACTTAAACGACGGTTTATCTATACAGTTATTATGATGCTGGTCTGGATCAGTTTCTGCTGATTTTCTCATGAACAGTCGGCTTCTGCTGTAGGCAGGTATTACCAACCGTTAGGGCAGTAATTGTCCCCATTGTACGTACTGGTGCGATAAATACACAAATAAACTCATTGTTAGTTTTAAAATTGCCAGATGCTTTTTTTTTTAAAATGGCTACCCTACCCGACCCAGTTGTCGCTGCAAACGTCGATATGCTGTCACAGCACTACACCGACTGTATACTGCATCCACTTTCCATAGCTTGCCTACATTCGAGGGCTCTATCACGACGACTTTAGGTTCAAAATGCTGTTACTATTTAGCTTTTACATATAAAATTGCTGTAACTGTCGGTCGCGTGCCGGTCGCGAGCATAATTTGACGCTTATGTTGCATTTTATTTATTTCTGACCGTACACCAGTGTTATATTGTTTAGTGAAATTGCACTGACCTTATAACCTTAATTTTATTGCCAACGGTACCTACTGGTTATTTTGTTGGAGTGGGTTTTTTTGCTGCGCGGAAGAAATACCATGTTTGCTTCATCCATATTCAATGAATTGGCGTTTGTTAATGTCTGCATGCACAGGGTTCAAAAGTTTCTCTACGCAGAGCGCAATGGGTGAAGTTAGTCGTATAGGTTTGTATTTTTGTTACAATTATTTTTGGGGATAAAGAAACCGGTACAAAAGCATCCTAAACTACAATGTAGGCTTGTTTTTTGCCAATCTGACGATTGTGATTTCGTCGAACTATTAAAATAAAATGTGTGCTGTGCTATACATGACACGGGTAGGATTTTTTACTAAAATATACCCAAACAATGTTAATTTCATAGTCGAAATATTTAAACCGGAGTTTCTATTGGATAACTTTCAATCAAATGCCTGCTGCAATCCGACCGCAACACAACACAGCCCAGTGTTTTTAATTTAGTTTATCCGTGGGCAGTGTTTAATCAAACTTTACCGTTTCTCGCCAAAAGCATCTACAGATAAATTGTGGCTAATTTAAAATCACTCAGGGGTGTCTGAAGCGGTATCTCCTCGATAGCGATGCTGCTTTGCTCAGCTCGCTTGGCGTGCGCCCAGGAGCTACAGTTGGCAAAAGATTTTTGTGAAATTTTACAGAATTATCACTAAAGCGGTTTGTAGGTACCTACTTAGTTGTTTAGCGATGTTTACTCTCTTCTTACTATAAATATTGGGTCGCCTTGAGCCAAAAAGCATTACTGTTTATGATAGGACAAAATAATTAAAGTGGTTCTACATTTAATTACATTTTGTACCTATGGTGATGATTAGGGATGGTTTAGTTTTATATTAGCTGTATGTTTCTATCTACTAAAGCGATAGTGGAATCACTAGGTATTTGACGGTCATCTCACATTTGCCGAAAGTTATATGCTAGTCATAGAAGTAAACGTAAAAAATATATTTTTACCTAATGTTATACGTCATACGTTTTCTTATACAAATGAATATTTAGATGCACAAAACAAAGCCAAAATTAATAAAATAAATCACGCTCGGATAACGAAGGTTCATGAACCGAAAAACAGCGAATCCCTTTTTAGAACCCTGTTACTAAAATGTGACGTTTCCTTTTTTCTCTTTGTCTTGTCATGAAAGCTGGTGTACCCATTTAAATTAAATTTGCATAGTTTATTAGGGGAATGTCCGGCGAAATAATACATACATGGAGTATAGAAAGTTTTGAGTAGCGTCACATGTAGACGTCCTTTTACCAAATAAGTAATATGCGTTTTCATTGTAACATGCATGACATAAAGTAACATTTACAGAGGACATCATATCAACCTTAACTGTGGTAGCTTATAATAGATGCAATTATGCAACAAAAATGTTTAATACGCTGGTACCTATTTAATTCTATACTTAATAATACTTATTTTTTATTAAATATAAGACACTAGTCCGGCTGTAGTGCTCAAACATGTAGTCTAGTACCTACTCAGATAAATTTAAATTATGTTCTAGTTTGGTTCAAAATATTTTTTGTCAAAAAAATACAACAAAAAAAGTAGTAGAATACAACTGAATATTACGGTCCATATAATTCAGAAATCATGAAAGAGCGTTAAGTTATACTTATTGATTCTCAGTCTATTTAATTCAACTTAATTATAGACCCATAAGTCAATTTCAATTTAAATGGTTTGGTAACTATATTACATTGTAAGGATTCTGGGAATTCATGAAAGGTTTGACATTGCCTAAGTAATCAAATCAGTAACTGTTTACAGTAGTTTACGCTAACAATAAAGTAAGTACCTTCTTGTGTACAAACTCAATTCTAGCCCCAAAACAATGGGTATTTGTAGGATTGTAGGCACTTTTTGCTAATTTAATAAGTTTGGACTTCGTGTCTGGTAAACGTAGCATACTAAAATATTTATCTATGTACCTAATTATAGTCCAGCAATGCAGTTGGACAACAGCTGAACACGGTTGCGTTCCACCTAAGCTACAAAATTGGTAGAGAAAGTGTGTTAATGAAGTTTGACTTTTTGTTAACTAAATTAAATTTTGCTCACAAAAAGAAATGGTTTAAATAAGAAACCAAAAACTCGCACACAGGTAGGATTTGGCTAACCGGGCCAAAGGTCGTAGGTTCAAATCCTACGACCCAAATTTGAACCTACGACCTTTGGCCCGGTTAGCCAAATCCTACCTGTGTGCGAGTTTTTGGTTTCTTATTTAAACCATTTTACCGCTTTGGAAGCGTCTATCTCTCAAACGTTAGACTTTTAGAGAAAATTGTTATAGGAACCTCGATGTCAAGAACATCGAGAACCTCGAGATACGGTAAAGTTTGATTAAACACTGCCCACGGATAAACTAAATTAAAAACACTGGGCTGTGTTGTGTTGCGGTCGGATTGCAGCAGGCATTTGATTGAAAGTTATCCAATAGAAACTCCGGTTTAAATATTTCGAC
Source organism: Pyrausta nigrata (assembly GCA_949316185.1). Taxonomy (NCBI): domain Eukaryota; kingdom Metazoa; phylum Arthropoda; class Insecta; order Lepidoptera; family Crambidae; genus Pyrausta; species Pyrausta nigrata. Next base: position 7,725,244 of record OX438943.1, read on the forward strand.
TATGAAATTAACATTGTTTGGGTATATTTTAGTAAAAAATAATAAAAAACACATTTAAACTTATATAAATAAGAAAAACACTGTGAGTGTTAAAAATATTAAAAACTATTAGTAAAATGGTTGTCCCCCCATCTAACTTTTAAACTAATCAAGTGAAAATTTTGAAAAAAAAACATGATGTAGATCGTAACAAATTCTTTCAACGAAAATTGGTTTGAACGAGATCGTTTTTAGTAGTTTCTGAGATATATCACATTTTCGCAACGCTCACTTTTCATATCTGCTTAGCCCAAACAACACTTGCTGCAATTTATTGTTATTGCTCCAGATTGCTCCATTTATTGCTATAGAAGTCCAGATTGCTCCAGATTGATCCATTACATTTACCGAGCAATTATTGCCAAAAAATTGCCCGTGTAAGGGCATCTTGACACAATGACAAGTAAGCGCATCTAGGGTTTACGTCAATGATCGAATCTACGACATAACGACTGGTAGTAACCGAACCATATCGTGTAAAGTGTTTTTCGATCATCTTTCTAAAACCCTTAACCCTTTGGTCGCTCGTAACCTTAGCTCGGTTATAAATTCGATTCATTTATTGCCTGTGTTTCAGGCTTACGACAGGGCTGTTCAATAAAATTCAATTTATTTCTGCATACCACACAAGGCGCATTTATACATATAATTCCAATCTTAACCCTACCACTGCTTCGGGACAGTTGTGGGCTTGTGCTACGAGGAAGCGGCGCAGTCACTATTGTCGTAGTTCTGACGTGTAGGGCCGACATCAAGCTTAGATAACCACTTTCGATCGTTATCGACCATCGTGAACTATCTTTATTTATTGGTATATGATAGATCTTCTATAAATAGGTACTCTGCATTCACATAGATAAATTTATAATGGACCACTTAACATACATAATCCTGATCCCAAAGTATGTTACCAAAGACCTTCCGTTATGGATTTTTTATAAACACCACATAGATTTCTCTGAATTTATGCATTTAGGGGGTTAACAAACTGCTTATTACGTCAAAAACCTTCAAAATATATATTTTATTTCCCCTTTGATAGTTCGGTGTGCACGTGGCTTGACCCTGATGGTCTTTGTTGGTGACACGCTATATTAAAGGCCTTGACATTTAATCTACACTACTGAAATAAATTGATGTTCGTTTATTTATATTTTCACCTAATACAGATATGCGAAATAAGTAAAAAAAACTGACACGTTACCAAATTGGTACATCAAGAGAAAATAAAAGTTTTTTTTCGATCCTAGCTTGATGTTTTTGGTAAAACGCGCAAGAGGAACACGGACTCGCGCATTGAGGGTTTCGTACAAACTAAAGTTGGTTTTCTACGATGTAACCACGAATATTCGGTTTTCGGATTTTTTTTATTTGCTTGTGCTGTAAGACCTTCCTTTTCCCCAAATTGTTTGTTTCTAGGTCTTTAGGCAGAACCTATACCTACGTTTTGATTCCCCTGTCAAATAATTATTGTTTTTTAAGTGATAAGCATTCACGATGCAATCTAAATATATTATTGCACTTGAAAAAAACCTCCCGCCTCTGGTGGTCGTTTTTTTTTTAAGTGCAATAATATATTCCCCTGTCAAATTTTATTTACGGCCATTTTAGCCTTATCTTTGGATTGCGTTAACTAAGAAGCTTGATTTTTTTACAGCCTTAGAACCGAGTTCGTCAATTTTTAAACAGCCTGTTAACATCGACTGACGTTAACAGGCTGTTTAATCGGTTATTTTATCGGTTATTTGTCAGAATTCAACAAACTATGACAAATAATGCTAATTCGGCTGATTAAAAATTAAACATGTGTTGGTGAACTCCAGGTTGAAGGGACCGTAGACAAAAGTATTTGATGTTGATTTCAACTTGAAACCTGAACGCGTTCCTAAGGAAAAAGATCTTGACAAACAGAAGGACAACAATGTGATCCTATAAGAGTTTTTTCCTTATGAGGTACGGAACCCTAAACAAAGGTAGACTTTTAAGATTCCACAGCTTTTATTAGGTATTTGAGAAGGTGGCACGGCAGGGCGAAGAAAAAGCAGTTAGGTAAAACATCAGTGGGTAAAACATTATTCAAATATTGATTCCACGAGTCAGTATCGACTTTCACCTTGACAAGACCGCCTCGTCGGTCTAGTGGTCAGAACGCTGGGTACAATCCACGAGGTCCCGAAGAAGGGTTCGAATCCCGGGTCGGGCCGAAAGTGTTGGGTTTTTCTGTCTTGAAATAGCTCAGACACAGCCCCGGAGTCAGGAAGTTGGTGGTGTTAACACCCTCGTGGCTCGGAAAGCACGTTAAGCCTTCCCCTGATCTCGCTACTGCCATCTCACCGAATTATGAGAGTGCACCTGTGTATTGCGCACATGCTTCTGCACTTTAATATCTTTCGCGCAGACGGAAAATCTCTGTTGAGATTGCCACTGTAGTCGAAATTCGGCTAGGAGGACATTATCGACATTTGCTCAGCCCCAACACTGTTGCAAACACAGTTTCTAACTGCTATAATTAATCACGAAGACACAAAGTTTTCCCAAAAGGGCTTGTTTTCAAACCGACTAACTAAAGACGACCAAATTGACTTTTGATTAAGCCGAAGGGTGGTTGTGTAACCGTTGGCGATGGCACGTTAGGGGCACTTGTTCATATGTTAAAGGGCAAGAGTTCTCAACTTTCGATGTAAGTATAGCAAGAACGGTCAGCAAAATTATGATAGCTATGGTAAGAATAGCTATGGTGTTAATTACGCGAAAACTTTCTTTAAATTATTTTTTCCGAAATAGACGACAATTTATATGGTCTATGCTTTATCAAGTGGATCTTCATTGAATTATTTGATGATGAGAAATTCAAAAAATGCTTCCGTTTGTATTTTGCTATGCCGTAGTTCACCAACACGTTTAATTTTTATTAATTAGTTTACATATTTTGAATAGGAAATGTGTTTTAAATTAACCTTCGATTAAGGTACCGCCTGTTTAATTTTTTAACAGTACAACATCACCTTAAACCACAAGCGAAAACTCCTCAGATTATTTGTATCTGACCGCAACTTCCACATGACAAAAGTTTCTTACGAGTGAAACTTATCTGTGTTAAGGCCTAATCAATCACCGCGTCTTGGGTGTGCTCGACCGATATTAATGACGTCTCAGATTGCCACACTCGCCACAATGTCGCCGAGGGATATTACCGAAAAGAGGTGGCAAATTACCAAATAATTATAGCGAGAGGCTGTACTTTCTTTCCTCCTTTGCCATTTATTCAATAGCCTTTTCATACTCATTGAAGGTTGCTTATTTGACGAGAGCTTGAGGGTCGTTAACCCGAAACTTAACATTAATAGGAACGGTTTATGACTCATTTTACTTTTGTAGTATTTTTTGGTTTTAAAAAAAAACTACTTGTTTAATAGGTACCTACAAGGCGTCTTACGTAAAATTTTATAGTCTTCCTTTTATTTTAGATGCTGTGTTGTCTGGTAAAAATACTCTTTCAATTAACCCTTTTGATAACCATCGTGAAATAAAGAGTAATTTTTATCATTTGGCGGGTTCCATTCCTGGTACAGAAAGGCGATTAGTCAAGAATCTTTCAATGCAGTTAAAATTGGTTTTCAAATTAAAATTCCTCCTTAGTAAAGTGTTCTTAACAAGTTCCGAGAAGATTCCTTGTTTCGTAGGCCGAAGCCATATTTGATTGTGCCATGTCGGTCACCTGGAATGTCCTATAGCTGGAACACCGAATAACAAAACCCAGTATTCATCAAAGCATCAATGAAGAAATTCTGTCAGGGAAGTTTATAATTATATAATTTGAGGAAAATAGGTCACGACCTGTGTTTACCCGATTCAAAAATAGAATTTGCTTTTTAACAACGCGAAGGCCGAACGAATCCGGTCCTGTAATTCAAGTCGTTATAAAACGCACTGACATTACGTGTAATGGGGCGAAAAAATTCCGACTCCTGGGTAGGGGTTGAAAAGTATCGATGCCGTTCGCTGAATCTCTTTACGTAAGTTTTTTTTATACTTACTATTGCTGTTGATCGATAATAATAAAACAAATTTGATGCCCTATCTACCGATACCTATTCATACAAAAAACATTTTGTAAAAGGGGTACCTAGTCTTTATAATAATATAGTGGCCTCCGAATAAAACAATAACTTTTGCGTTGAAAAAATGACTAACTACTAACCCTATTACCAACTACATAAGATACTGCAGTGTTTAGCTTGAAGTGCTGTCATCCGTACAGATGCAAAGGAGTTTTATTCTGTGGTTTGAGGTACCGCAAGCATTGTTAATGGCGTGAATTTGCAATAAAGTGCACCTACTCGTATTTTTTAAACGGTTCATTCTGTCGTGTTTCATCATCATCACATTTAAGAAAATAACATTCATAAAAATTCATTAAAATAAAATCTAGCCGCTGAATCATCTCCTCCAGATAACCATAAGATGGAGAAACTATGTAGGAGTGTCCTCAAAGTATTCTAACAACGCCCCCAATGAATAGCTCACTCAATATTCTCTTCATCTTAAAGGGTTAAGAGGTCACTAAGTCACCTTTATTCGAAGAGGTATTAAACGCACACAAGTTACGTGTAATGTGATCCCCTAGTAGCTACGTGCGAAGTAAAATAAAAGACAGGGATTAAACGCAGCTGCGATAAGTTGTTTCTGTATTACTTACAACCGCGCAAGTTTCGATCACGTACCAGTAACTAGGGCTGCTAACTCGCTGCTGTAGGAGTTTGTGAGATCTCACACTTAATACGATTACGTGTTCTGCAGGCCTGCCACCTGAAATAGAAATAAATATTGGGCACATAAAGAATGACATTCATGATTACAAAAAAAAGAGAATAAAGTGTAAAAGACAAAATGAAGCATGTGCCAAAAAGGCTCAGCATAAATCATGGCAGGAGATAGGTTTGCCACCATGGTACAAATTTTTAACGGGAACCTTAGGAGCATAGGGCATCACAAAATGTAAAATCACTTAATAATAAAACAAATAAACGTAAGACGACAGTTTTAGAAGCCATCCAGTTAGGCGGTAGCATAGTAAAATTATACCTACTTTGGCGGTAAGCATCCGGTCCCCCAATATGATTCTTGTTTTAATTGTCCCCCAATTTGATAAATCTCCGCAGAATGTTGAAGTTTTGATGTATGTTGCGTTGTTAAAACTCTGCTGGCACTAAGCGAAGTGGAAAAACAGGTTGAGGTTTTGGTTGTTTTATAGCTTAATAGGCAGCCCTAGGAACAAAGCGCGATCGCCAAACTAAACAGCTTCACGAGAGTTCAATCTCAGGGTAACCCGTTAAGCTATAAACGCCTTTGTTTCTGCGCGGCAACGTTCGTTTTCCCTCGCTATTGTAAGCTAACTTCGTTTTGCCGCGATAATGCTCAAACGATTTTATTTCTGCGTCAACTTTCGACGGACTCCAAACTGTTTTGATTTTATTGGGCTATACTCTTATAGACATGCTAGCAATTTTAAATGTCTATCCAAAAACGATGTCAATGCGATATGGCCGCTTTAGGGTATGATGTATTTATTTTATTTTTCATATTATCAAATGTGTATCCCGCGTGCGAATTTTTGGTGTCATGCGGATTAGCTCACGAACCCTCGGATTAACCGGCATGCGTAGCACCACAGAATAAATTAGTACGTAACACCCATTTCATGTGTGTGTTTATTATAAAGCGTGATGACAACGCGCGGGACGCGGGACACAGTTCTTTGACATCACTGATTATGTATCTCAATCCTTCTTGCAATAGGAAATCCGCATGATACTAAAAACGCCCTTAGACCTATTTGCACACTATTCAGGAAGATCAGGGTTGTTTAACTTAATATAATACTAGTTTATACCGGTTCAGCAGTGAACGCAAGAGGCAGGTACTTACTATCACTAGTTATGAGGATGTTAGTCCTTGGCTTGTCTGTCTATCTTACGATTTTGGAGTGATATCGCGACGATGTCGTAAACTCCGCCCTTTAATAGGCTCTTAGTTAACTCTGATGTTTGAATTGAAGCGACGCCGCGCTAATCAGATCCCGCTCAATAGACTTGGAATGCAAATTCGGTTATTAAATCCATTTGTGAACGACCTTTTGATAAGTGGATGAAGCTAATTGTTACATTTCCATAAACTAGACAAAAGATTACAGAATTTGCTAAAGTTATTTCAGTTGCTACATTTTAACCTGTCAATCCCCTTAAGACCCGCGGGCGGGTTGAAAACAATTAATGATGATGATGTCCTCCTAGCCGAATTTCGGCTACAGCGGCTAGTCTCATCAGAGATTAGCCAACTGCGCGGGAGATATTATTGTGCACAAGTGTGTGCGCAATACACAGGTGCACTCTCTGTTCCTTCACTCTCATAATTTGGTCAGACGGCAGTCCGACATGATCGTAGAGAGATCAGGCGCAGGACCAACGGCTTAACGTGCTTTCCGAGGCACGGGGGTGTTAACACCACCAACTTCTTGACTCCGGAGCTGTATCTGAGTTATTTCAAGACAGAAAAAAATCCAAACACTCTCGGCCCGACCTGGGATTCGAACCCTGGACCTCGTGGATAGTACCCAGCGTGCTGACCACTAGACCAACGAGGTTTAAGACACTTCATAGTAAGTTCCGCTTTCGATCTTAATCTTAAGTTAAGATCGAAAGTCTCTATACTTGTCACAAATAAGTTATTTAAAATATTAAAGTAGGCTTCGTATCAAGCACCTAGCTTATGGGCAAGATTTATTAAAACATTTTTGGTCAAACTAGACCCAACCAAATCAATTTCACTCGGCCCTTTTGCGCACTAGGCGTGTCCTCAAATCATTCCGTGACATTCGGAACTTTCAAGTGGACTATAAAGCAAAAACCGTTTAATTTATACCGTCGGGTTTGTTGGAAACTCGGACAATTCTCATTATTGTGGGCCTCTGCAAAATTTGGAATTTGTAACACATTTTTCGAATTCTAGTGTCTTGGGACTGGGCCCTGACCGTCCTAAAATCTGGGTGCGAAGGCCGGGCTAGTGTTGTTATGGATATGAAAACCATCTACCCTCTCTTTTCATACCTTTTGAAAAAAAAAAGAAAATTTATTTTCTAATCACTTTTATTTAAGATACATACCTAAACACTACGATTTGGATTCCTTTAAAAAAAGAGTGAATAGGCTGCTTCTAGACAGACATGTCCTATCGTCGACCGCATCGTCGCTTACCATCAGGTGAGATTGCGGCCAAATGTCTGCCTATTAAATTAAAAAAAAAAACATACTTTGATGAAATCATGACGATATTTGCTCTTGAGTGTGATAAGGTCTGTTTTTTAGGTTTAATTGTAATACATTTAGATGATGATGACAAGACGTTATATTTGTGACCTTAGTGTAAAATTATTTATCCAAATACAAGAGGTAAACACGCGACTCCTATGCTTCGGTTTCTGTTTGCGAATTGATTTTGTTAGGGGGATTTACACACGCCCCCACCTGTCATACGAAAATCTGACCGTGTCAACCCTAACACTAGGAGCTGATGCAATTCAAATATTGCTTGACGAATAGGTAATAAGAAGTAATTATGCTCATGAGAAGTTTTTTGTACTACGAGAGTTACCAGTTTCAACTTATAACCTACTCGGAAACCCCAAGCCACGACTAGCATCTTCTCTGCATATTTTAGGTGAAACATCAACGGAATGCTCCCACCAAACCTTCCCACCATTGCAACTTCTATTTAGCCAGCTTGCCTCGGTTCAAGGAAAAAGTTAAACTGTTTTGGGGACCCAGACAGCAACGAAATTATTCAGACAACAAATCATCATAATCAGTCGCGGGACGTCCACTGCTAAATATATGCGCCTCCTCTATTGATTTTTAAAGTGACTGCTTGTGGCCGCTGTCAACGTACCGCTTGGATAGCCCACTCAGGGCGGCATGTAGCTCTATTCTGCGACTTTTACCATACAAGATCTGACCATTTTTCACGTGCTCAGGTTATTAAGAGAAGTAAAACAAGACAACTCTATCTCGGTTCTTTTACCTTGCCTGATTGTGGTGTAATTCGACTTTCTAAACATGAAATCACAAATTTGTTGAATAAAGATCTAATTGTAAGTCGGTTGGTTTACATAACACATACATTCCATGAACTCAACTTCACGATAGTGCTGTCATCACCTTAACCCATTTCATTATAAATTGACGCTTAGTTCCCGTCAGGTTAGATAAGTTTTGGGACACTGTAATCCAATCTAAAGTTGCACCCATGACAATACGTCTATTGTACGAAGCTCGACCACGACGTTGTATTCTCTAAGCGCGGCCATGATTGTCACAGACAATGAGAGTTCCATATCCAAAATACATGGCAGTTGGTTATAGCGAATTTTACAGAAGAGTATGTTATGAACGGTAGATACCGTTTTAGGTTCTTCGGCAGCGGTAAGACCAAACAAGCGAATGCTCATTTTATTCCCATGCATTATAACGAATTCTCTTTGTATGAATAGTTATCGAGCATCGTTCTATGGACGAGAATAGGTCTATGAATGTTCTAAGAGTGTTCGCTTGGTATAAACGACCTACGACTACAAGCGCATTCGTTGTATTCGGATCTTTGTTCATTTGGTCTACTCTAATCACACCTCTTAGAATAAAAATCAAACATCACAGTTTGTAATAGATGATTTAGTACCTATAATGCTCGAGAAAATAGTCAGCATGCCGACCGCTAGACCTTTTAACCCTCTTGACCTTTTACTTATTTGAGGTTCTAAAACAAATTGATCTTGACATGCGTATTCTGTTTCCGTGTCTGATACGATCAAAGCACGACCATGCTATTTCATAGTCTATGGGCACAGACCCCTGCGTTGCTCTGGCATAAAGTGAAGCTATGTAAATTGTCCTTTGTGGCGGTGTGAGGCAAAGGCATCAGTCACACAGCCGGTAACCGCGTTACGCCGCTAATTGTGATCCCGAGGTATTGGCGCTCTCCGCGATCGATCGGGGAATTTCCGTCTTCGTATTTCTTCCCGCGATTTCCCCTCGCTTTCTGCGGAGCGGCAGACGGATTACTCAAATAGACGCCGCATTATACGAAAATATACGTGTTCGCTAAAGGCACTCAGGGTATTTCGACGTTGGATGACTATTTAAGCGAGGTGTTTTGAAACTTTTTTCTTTTGATCAAGATCAAATAAGTTGCTGTTGATAAGATCTTTAACTTTGCACTGATGTAATGTGATCCAATCATTAAGATTTATCATATTATTATCATAACCAGTGCATCAAGTGCTAATTTAGCAAGGTCTAGACTGAAGTCAAATGCTGATTTAGAAGGTGATGATTCAGTGACGAGTGATAGGATTGTATGGAAGAGAAAAGTATACTGCCGACCTCAGATAAACTGGGTACAGGGGCAACAAATTACCTACGAAAAGGAGGACGGTGAATAACGAAATTACGCTTTCATCTGTCGCATGGTCGTTATTTTAAACTGGATCTGTCGAGTTCACTCGACTGCTAAACAGCCAGGCCTGTTGTTTATTAAAAAAAACTTTTTGTTTGCACCCTCAGCGTGAACGCGTCAATAGTCAAGCCGCAGCCGCTTCGGCAACGGGTCGCCGAAGTAGGTCGCCGTCCCCTCCCCGTGTCGCCGCTTTCACTGCCGCTCGGGATAAAACCTAATTTTATTGCGTTCGGTTCGATCGCGTCTCCTGGTTCGTCGGTAAAAATGAAACAATTCCGACCGCGACTGTTGACTGATCCCCTAATCGTCGCTAATAAGATTACTTCAATTGGCCCCCGCTCAAATTCGCCCTTTAGTTCGACTTTACGTGCCCAAAATATTAGAACGCGTAACGAGATTTGCTTCGCGAGTTCTCAGGAAAACTAAATTGCTGTTTGGCTTTTTCTTAAAAAGGACAATAAAGTACTAAACTTATTTTGCTCAGCTTAATTTGTCATTTTGTAAAAAAGGTTCTAAAAATACTAACATTAATTACCAAAATAATATTCATCTCACAAATGTCAGGTCTACGTTCTACAATTCACTTCGAAGGAATCTCGGGTCAATGATCTAATTTAGGTGCTTTAGGTTACTGACACCTGAGTCGGATGACAGATTCCTAGTAAGGAATGTTCTAGGTAGGTTTAGGTAATTAGAGAGGATCGAAGCTTATTAGCAGTTGAGTTCAATCTAAAGAATACACCGAGTGAGCCTTTAAAACTTATTTGTGTTGTCTTAAAATATATATTACAAACACCAACCTAAAGCAAGCTATAAATTGACAGTTCTGTTTTAGGTTTATCATAGAAAAAGTATAGTATTTAAGTTAATTACTATACTTTTAACAGTCAGTATATTAGTCCTGAACAGTGGTAGGTAAAAATATATGTTGCGACGAGTATAAGTGCCCCATGTGGGCCTACATGCATAAATAAATGATTTATGACTTTTAGTCTTGAAAATACATAACATAAAATAAAATCTGAGGCGACTTGCCCTGATGTAATCATGCGCTGGCAGACATGTTTCATGTATATCGGTATTTTATGCAGATTATAATCATGAATCAAGAATACTTCAAGTTTTAATAACATAATAAATAACCGACGTTAAGAGGGCGCATCGAACGCAGCCCTAGCCGCCCGCCCCATAGATAAATAAGCACAGGCATTATACGCCATTTATCTAGCCTCAAACTAGGGCATTTCATGCACAGTCGATATAATTCAACGATCGGCTTCACGTTTGTCATGTTTAAAGAATGGTTTTTGTAACATTAGTAAGTTGGGCCATTCATTTTATAATGCTTCAAGAGTTTCAAAATGTAAATTGGTTTTGTCGTCGTGGTTAGAAATTAGATTTTCTAAATTCCAAAACTTTTGGTTAGTGATTACATTTCTTTATTTATTTGTATGTTGTCGAGGGGATGGATGACCGTCTCATGCACATAAGTAATAGATGTTTATAAAACATATCTGTCGGTTATCTCAGTTGCCATACCATAGCTTACGTTTAGCTTGGGTTTAGGTAATTGGTGTAATTGTTGGAACAATCTATTACTGTGTACTACACATGTTAAAGCACAGAGCTTGAATTTCATTATGAATAATGTTCAACACATTATCTTTAAAACAAAATGCAGGCCGAGATCCGACGAGGAATGGGCGTTATGCCGCAAACTTTTTACAACGAAGGTATTGTCGTCGCATTAAAAATAAAATGTGCTTCCTTGCCGAGGGCCATCAAATTTTACACCAGCAGTGATGCCGCCGCGGCCCATATACCCGGGTAATGGCTTCCTGCTTGCCCACTTGCTGTTACTTTGTGTTTTATGTCATTTGTCATAGTGCTAATGAATCTTGCACTGGGATTCATTATATGGCCACTTTCTTGTCTCTTCTTCTTACTGCTGCGCGACAAACTTGGTATGTACTCGTAAGTATCAGTAGAGCTTTGAGGTTTTTGCTTGTTTTTTGTTTAATATTAAGAGTTAGATATACTGTCCTTAATTTTGTATATTTAAACTTCTTGCTGACAACATATTGTACAAATGGCAAACCTAATGTTATAATCTAAATATGTTAACAAGCAATTTTAACGAGCATGAGTCAAGAAACTACTTATTAACCTCGGGTTTCTCATACAAACACGAAATAGCACTACAAAACATATGTATATACCATAACTTGCTTTTTAAACTGAAAATAGTTTAATAGCATCAACTGTAGCACCCAACAGCATAATGTGAAACAACACAAGCTCAAACTTCAAGCATATGCGAGGCGGAAAAGTAGCTTAAAACTCGCCGCGAACGCAGATAGCCGGCAAACATAACAAAATTCAGCTTTACAGCTTCGGCATAAAACTGAGTACGTTTTACTAACGACTAGAACACTAACGTAAGTGCATAGACAGTATAAGCATATAGGGTTATTTTATTCACTCTAGATAGGACTTTCTTAGATGGAAATATGTAAACCACGTTTTTTTCTTAAATTAAGGGTACCGATTTGTTTTTGAATTCATGCAACCCTGTTATGTTGGCTACAAGGAAAATGATCAAGTTAATCAAATGGCACATGCAAATGAAATAATGTTATTCTTTAAATGGTAAATAACAGTAAACTGGTAAATTCGAACGACCGAATATGAACTTGAAGTAGTGAGAGTTAAAAAGCGTAGGTCGGCGTTGTTATAAGCTTTGTAAACATTTTGTTAATCGATTAACAAGTGTCAATTTATTATTTTGTGGGATTGCGTACCCGAAGGGTAAAAGCGGGACCCTATTACTAAGGCTCCGCTGTCTGTCTGTCACCAGGCTGTATCTCATGAACCGTGATAGCTAGACAGTTGAAATTTTCACAGATTATGTATTTCTATTGCCGCCATAACAAAAAATTGAAAATAATAAATATATAAAGAGGGCTCCCATACAAACGTGATTTTATCAGCGTTTTTTGTCCGCTATTAATAACGGCAACAGTTAGACGCTTGAAATGTTAACAGAATATAAAGTCGAATATTCAATCCAAAAATAAAGAATTAAATTAAAATAATAATAATATTTAAAGGGGGGCTCCCATATAACAAACTTAAATTTTTCGCCATTTTTTGCTTGATATTTATAATGGCAACAAGCATACGCTTAAAATATGCACAGAATGTTATGTTGTATTTAACTTTAAATATAAATAATTAAATTTAAATATAAAAAAAAAATAAGGGGGCTTCCATACAAACCTGTTTTTTTTGCGTATACTGTCCAGTGTTGTAAGTTAATGGTACGGAACCTTTTGTGCGCGAGTTCGACTCGCACTTGTCCGGTTTTTTATTTTGCTTTAAAAAACACTCGCAAATCAAATAGCAACTGAAAAAAATTTGATGAAATCAACGAAGGCTCACTTGCTCAGCAAACATTTAGGTACAAACGATCTTCAATTTCGTTGAGTGACTTACGTCCTCTGTAGCTCAGTAGGGAGAGCCATCGTCCGGATAGCGAGGGTCGTGGGTTCGAGTCACGCCAAAGGTCGATGAATTTTTGTTTGCGAAAATTACTTTCATAAAAACTTGCGAAGTATTTGCTTAAATTGTTTAAATAAGTATAAGTCTATAATTCTTTTTGATAAAGCTGTCCTAGCATTCAATAGAATTTTTATTTTGTTCATAACATATTTTTTGGCACTCGAAAATGTTGTTATTTAACTTTAAGTGATTCTTTTACTAGGAAAAACTTATGCAGTTTTTCAAGTAGAAGCCTGGCCTAGAAAAGATAAGTTAAGAAATAACTTCAGACTAATGATTTTATGCCAGATTCTTCGCCCGGTGAAAATAAAAAACGTTCAATAAACGTAAAAGTTCATTCAGTTGTTGTTGTGGAAAGAACAAAACTTTGTACTTCCCTGTATACTGTTATATGGAACGGTTTTCTTATTAAGTATGAGTTATTGAGTAATTAAGGCACAATTCTCAATTTACTCTTTGCTTTAGCTATAAAATACTGTCTGTAACCAGTCAACCACGGAATAGAAAAAAAAGGATGATAAGTTATAATTTCTGCGCGATAGGTGCGCGCTGCGGTACTATCTATAAAATCTTAATTAATTTATCATGCGCTAACTAACTAAAACAATGCTTATTTATTATTATTCCGTATTTTGGCGACACATATTTCTATAAATACGGGTTAATTAAAGAGTTCACCAGTCCACACGTTACAAGGGAACAAAGAAACGGATATACATGTTAAAATTAACCCCGTTTTGGGTTTCTCTCTGTTCTCTGATTGTACCAATAAACCCGTTTTTCATTTAAGTGCAGTGGTCCAGAAAAACATAAACTACTTATTTTACACGGGCATTCATTTCCAACGGTATCCCAGACACGGGAAGCCTATGAGCACGGCTTAATTTCCGCTGTTCTGACGACTATAGATACATATCTAGAGCAAATTTAAAAATAAGGGTAAGTACTGGTGGTTGGGTGGGCGGTCGGGTGAGTGGGGAGAGGGGTATAAAGCGTTCCACTCGACATTTTAAATAGGCGTCATTCAACTCATTTGACGTGCAATTATTTTCGTTCGCAACCCAGTTCCGAAAGTGCGACGTGCGGCGTCGGACGACGCTTTTTGTCACCAGCGAACCTAATTTATGATGTTCCGACCCTTAATTAATTTACGTCTCCCGTAAAGTAACGTATACGTGCTTAATTACTTTGTTACCGGGTAGATTAATATGCACGACGTACGAGATGACGCGTTGTGTATGACATTTTGCCGTTTCTATTGTATTATACAAATAAAGTTTTTGAATATACACAACCTAACTTCTTACACACAACATAAAGGTTTAAAACTGTAAGTTATGTAAGCTGGAGCAATATGGCTTTATGTGACGTTATCCATATTTCACCACCTGTAGTATGGAAGTCAATTTATTTCATAGCTTTTCCTTATGGGAAATATTTACCGAAACGCGAGGCAAATCTCCTCGGTATCGGTGCTAAGTTTTCTTTTAGTTCTAAAATCCTTTACTCAACGGAGTGTGAAAACGATAACCGTTTTTATGGGCACCTTATCTTATTCTTGTTATATCTAACCAAAGGAGGAGGGATGTACCCCATTAAGTGACCTCTATAACTCTACTTTAGGAGTGTATAACCATATCCTCAGGTGCGTCTTTTAGCTCTTATCTAGATTGTTATAAAGGCCAAGGTTGAACAGGTGTGGTCTCAGGGTAGCTTTTAAATGGTAATGTTAAGTGATACTAGCCGATGTTAGAGCGTACTTGCGGAATCGGAGAATGCGTTGGGTACTTAAATAGGGGTTTCTGAGGGCTAGATAAGACTGGCCAGTATTCACTTAAAACATTAAGTTTACAAAGCTTCGAAGGCAATACACATTTCTGTTATAAAGTACCTAAGAACCTTTTAAAGAGTATCTTTTGTAAGATACTCACTGGCATGTAGAGACTAGATAGATACATATCTCTTTATTGCACACCATAACAGAAAATACAGTTAGTACAACGAGTACAGTAAGTACGGTAAGACTAGGTGCACTGACGAAGGACATCGGTTTGAACAATCCGGGAATTCTTATTCACACTAAGTTCACATTAAATGTAAGCAAATTTAAGGCCGAAAATAAATTAATTCAATTCAATTAATAATACACAAACCCTTTACATTTCCTCCAACATTTTATCACCATTTCCATTTACCGGTCGGTGGCATTCGTTGCTCCGCTGTCAATTTATTCGAAATTCAACGTCGCTGCTCATTTCAGTGGTCCGTTCCTCCCTGTTTAGTTAATAGAGAAAATAAAAAAATATTCAATGCACAAACATAAAGAGGACAAAACGGAGGGGGTGGGAAGAAAAGGGACCGCCCAGTTTTTGTGCACCCAACCCTACCATTTGTAATACATGTTTTTCAGTCACAATTTAAATGGTTCCCGGAATAATGCTAATAAAATGCTAAGTGTTACACTTTTACTGAAATTATTACAGAGGCAAGTTGTGCTCTGCACAATTTCTCATAACGGCTCTTGCGTGCGCGGACTAGAAACGAAATAAACTAGTTTACTGGTGTAAATATTAATAGTCATTAGTTGTACTACTCTAATTTTGTTCGTCACGAATTCAAGATTTCATTTTGGGATTCGGAAAAGATTTAAATTGTATTTACGACCATTTAGCGAAATTATCCAATCTTTGCCTTTGTAACATTGAACTGAAATTAAATTACAAAAGGGACGCTTAGCGATCTTAAATTAAAACCATTGTGTAGTACAAATTTCCCGGATAATTCCGGCTAAAGATTCTTAATTCTAAAAATACCTATCCATTGACGACAATCAAGAGGATGTCAAAAAAGACATACCAGAAAGAATTTAGCTACATAAAGGATATACAATAATCAAATTACTTTTTATTAACCGGCATTGACGAAGAATCATTAAAATTCCTCAAAATTTGCCTAACAATGTGTAAAAAGACACTTACAGCGAAGTTTATACGGGTATTACGTTAGCGAGCATTACCTTCGGTCAAATAAGATTTCTTTTTCTAGGTTCTGAAAGCACCCAGTACAAACGATGCACATAACTTAGGCTAAGGTCATTTCACCTGTTGGGCTGGTCCGAAGACCTAAGTATTTCGATATGTAACACTTTTCTCTGCTTTTAAAAGATGAGCATAATGCTTCACTAACGCCCTGTGTTTTACTGGAGCATACGCACGTATAAAAAGATTCATTAGAATAATATCTCAACATTCAAGCTATTGAGTGTTACCGCGTGTTAAAGTCGCCCCCGTGGTTGGTGGGTATGTGTAAGAGAATTTGACGTTAAAAAGGGATTTAACTTTGTTAAAAATAATGTTCGTAGCGCTTGTAACGCTAACCCACATCAACACTGTCCAGGGATAAACAAAACATAGTATTATTATATCCAAAATATCCCAAACACTGTTGATTAGTATATTTATAATTTACTAACGTCAAAGTACAATAAAAGAGTGTGACCTGCTGTGATGACCTTAGCTTTATTAGCTTAGCTAGAATGTGTCGAGAATTCGTAGCAGAACTTTTAACATGAGAGAGAGAGAGAGCAGCCGGAGAGAAACAAAACGTGCAGGCGTTCAAACTCTTCCGTCCATCTTCCATGAGGTCACAATCACAACCCTCTTTAATTCTTGGCAATGATTTTATGTTCAAGTTTCTGAGCTATTTACCTATTTATTTAGGTTTAAATACTTTATTGTGCCATTTTCAGAATTATAAAAAAATATACTTTCAGTCCATTTAATTTATGTTTCATTCTTAGAAGCCAGTGGCTGCTAAATCTAAAAAGACGAGTAGGCATTGAGTAATGTTTTTCAGGTAAATAAACTCATATGTAATGTGACCTTATAAAATAGTAACACAATGCAATTATGATTACAATAAATGCGAAAGTAACAGACACATTTTCACGCGTGGACGGAATAAAAAAATATATATAGTGTGTTTAGTAGTAAATAGTAACGGTCCATAGTTACGTATAGTATGTAGCTAGCTATGATAGTTACATTACGAGAGAGGTGCCCTTTCATTCTCAGTTACGTGAGCTAAATGGATCGGTGTATTGCTAAGATATACAAGTGTATCTGAGACAAACGTTTAGACTACGACGTAGATACATTCTCGTAGTCGTAGCAAATTATACGTGTATGCGTTGGGGTTGGGGTTGATCGAAAGAACAATACGAGTTCAAATATAGGGTGTCCAAATGAACGATGACCTGTAACTACAGATTAGTCACACCATGCCCAGCTTTATGCCAATGTTATAATTAGTAATTTGTTTAAGTTTAAATAAGAAACCAAAAATTCGCACACAGGTAGAATTTGAACCTACGACCTTTGGCTAACCGGGCCAACGCTCTTACCAACTGAGCTACTGTACAGTTCATCCAACCGTGTGAAATTCGTGGTCTCTTTTGTCTTACGTCATTGCTTGACGTAATCATTTGTTGTTAGCTAATAGTAGATGTAATTTAAGTGTCAGTTGAAGAAAGTAAAAAAATATTTCAGTTTAAATTTCACAAAAACTGATTTTATTACATAGGGAATAGAGGCGATCTCTAGGTAATAGTGAGTTATCTGACGTGCGGCTGTGTGGACCTATACAATACGATTAAACGAATAAGCGTACACTAGTTTCTGAACGCGTATCGTGAACCATGCAGATAGAAACAAAAGCTAACGTTAATTTTAATGCAATGTCATCGTATCTTCTAGCACAGTATTATTCTGAATGAGTTCGCCTTCAGTTTCAGCGAGCCAAGTGGAACGGTTTGTTTCGCTTCTGTATATAAGTACTCAGCTCTATTATTATCTATTCTTTGGGGATGTGTTCGTTCTTTTCATAGCGAATAATGAAATACATTTTTAAAATAAAACTTTTGAAAATCACTACAAAGCCAAAGTTTGGTGAGCCAATTTTAATTAATGATAACGATTGTTGATATTCAATTCGTTTTCGTTTCTTCGTTCCCCTTGTGTCTGTCTGTCCTAGAAAGCTTTAATTTTATAGGTGTATGTATACTAGCTGCGCCGATAAAGTGGTAGCACAAAAATTGTGGGTGTGAATGAAGTGTGGGTGTTTTTATTCCATAATATAGTGTCTAATGTTGCATACAGATATTGTGTATAGATATAGAGTACGGAACTCTTCATGCACGAGTCCGACTCGCACTTGGCCGGTTTATAATAGAGTCTAGACGTAGAATTTAAATTATATTGATTGTTGAAAATACATAGGTAAGTATGTACCTAGTATTAAAAATACGTACCTAGTATTTAAACAAACAAAAGGTGCGTGCGCAGCCCGAACACGTTTTCTTCTTCGTGTCAACCATTGTGTAAAGTCTTGATGTTATGACTTATTTTTAATTTTTAATAATTGCCTCTTTTGTATATGGGTATTCTTTTTTAAAAGTTATGAAAGATCCTTATGAAAATGATATGTACTTCGACGATGAAAACTCTTCGCACTTCTTCTTTGCATCTTTTGTCAATGGGTTTTTTTAAACTACTCGAGTTCGTGACGAAAATGGTACGTACTTCGATGATGAAAACCCGACGCATCTAAGAGGTTGGTATCAAATACCTCCTCCGTTTCGTCTTAGTACTGCGCATTACGATCGAGCTTTCGTATTCAGCGAGCTACTCCGTTATCGGGGTTGATGACCTCGCACCCTGACACGTCACCTCTATCTTAGGGTTGTCAAGTATGTTTTGTTCTACTTAATACACTACTTAAACACTTTTTAAATATGAGCGATAATTTTTGTAACAAATAAGGTATGGACCATCTTGTATTGTTAGAGATTTAACACTTTTTTCATTTGCCAGTTTTATTGATTTGGAATATCCGTTTATCTTTGACACATTTAAACTAAAACATGTAATATAACTCTTTTTATTTGTATTAAATACGAGCAGTGTTTATTTTCTAATATTTAAAGGAATTTTAAGACTTTTGCTCCAAGACTTTAATAATGTAGATACTGTTTAGCAATTATTTACCTAACAGACAAAGTTGATAGTCACTTTCAATTAATATTTTTTGTGCAATGTCATTCACCCATTGAGTAAAAAGTCAGCCTATTAGATCCCACTGCTGGGAAAAGGCCTCACCTCAACTATGAGGAGGAACGAGCCATACTCCACCACGCAGGCTCAGTGCGGATTGGTGGAGGGGTGTCTGTAAGGCAAGTGACAAACCTTACTGTCAGATGTTGTCAAGCCGCGCTAGGGCCTCTGACTAGGCTTAACGACTAATACCAAGAGATATTAGCCGGGACCAACTGCTTAACGTGCCTTCCGAAGCACGGAGATGCTTGTCATGGTCGTCACTTTAATGGTCGGAATGGTCACCCATCCAATCACGACCGCGCCGTGGGTTGCTTAACTTTTGGTATCAGTACCAAAGCGCTGCCGCCACTGCGCCACAAGCACCTCAATTGAGTGGCAACCCTAAATACTTTCAGCGCGACGAACGCTTTATGTAGATGAAAAAACAACATGTGTTTATTGCTTGTTTGGAAGCTAGGTGGTAGGTATACTTAAGTTGAGCTTGCTTCCATACAACAGCAAGCTTTGTGATACTTTGGAATATTGTACTATAGCTATCCCACTCTTCAAAGCTTTTTGGTGTACCTAGATCGAATAATAAAGCTACCAAATGATCGATGATCGGTTATTATTTTTCTAAAAGGGGAAGCCTCTTTGAAAAACATGTTAAGTAGAAGAGTATAGGTAAACATTGATTTCAAATTCTGCCCTATTTTTTAAAAGTAACTCGAAATATACCTATGAAAAAGCCACTAGTTGGTAATCGACGACATAAGATTAGAATCATTATTGTTAACGATTTCATAAGATTTAGTAATTGGTAAAGTTAACTGAGCGTCATGAAACCGCAGGCCCATCACCTCTTTTGAAAACTATAATTAATAATAAATAAATAGCTAAATTATAATAAATAAATAAATTGTTTCAACAAAAACACCAATTACCCCAAACTAAGCGTGAGCTAGTGCTATGGTGACTAGAATAACGGATAGACATACTAATATACATTTTTATAAACATCCATAACTTAGGTACAAATGCTCGTGCTCATGCTCTTGTCCTAAAAATACTATTTACATGTAAGCAAAATATTGTATTAACTTTCTAGAAGTTACGTAAGCAGTACGAGTGTTATCCGTAACAAAACCATTGGCAATGTTTCTTTCGAAATGTCCTTCAGTGTATTGTGCACTTTGCAGCTTAGTTCGCTTCGCAGTACTTTGCCTGCAAGTTCTGATGGCTAGATCGTTGAATAAGATTAAAATTTGCAAACTTGGCTATGACATAGCGTTGAAGTATTTTCAAAAATTCCAAGCAATCTACGAGTTTGGCTTACGATTGCAATTTTGTAAGAGCAGTGGTAGTATTTATGATATTTGTATTATACTTTTTAAATCATTACCTATAGACATCGTATATCCTCGGTCCAATCTCAAGCGTCGGTGGCGTAGTGGCTAGCTGGTTGCCTCTGATGCGGAAGCTACCGGTCTGATCCCACGTATCGCTATGTACCAATGACTTTTGCTGAGTTACATACATTAGTTGGTTCACTAAAAAAGGAAAATGTATAAAATAATAAACCGATGCTCTTACGGTGAGGGAAAACATCGTGAGAAAACCTGGTCAGGTTCTCCTATTATCAGGATCACGAAGGTCAGATGGCAGTCGCTCCACTGTGATTACCTGATCAGCCATATCCTGGACCATGGGCTTAAGCGGACCCTGGGCCCTCACGTGCAAGTGCAAAACCAGGAAAACGCTAGGATGATTAAAAGACATGGATGAGGATGGACATTCTCGGCCGCATCTTCACTTACCATCAGGTGATATTGAAGTCAAATGTCTTACTATTAATAAATGAACTGTCTCTGTGTAATAATGTCAGTATCAGTTCTGTTATATTAGGACCTAAGTATACGCGTTAATCAAAAGTATTGCTACAAACGTCGCAACGCCAAACTCGCATAACAAATTTTCGAGCAAGCCTAGCAAAATACACCATACTTAACTACCAGTTAAAGCGTGAACTACATCATTACCAGACTTTTTAGACTTATCATACAGGAATCCAGAAGAAAAATTTGTGTCCGTATGTGGGTCACGTCTATTTGCAATCGGGAAAGCTTGCGCTCTTACTTCTTCAGAGGAACTTTTTTTCTACTCGTTTCTTAGTTCTGAGATGGTTTGGATGTATCGTGATAATTTTAATAAAAGTGTTTCAAGTGAAAACTAAAAAGAATTCCGATAAGCATTATTCATTTAACTGTAACGACACGATACAAAACAGCATACATATTAATATGGCTAAAACAAAAAAATACGAAGATTTTGTCTAAAATGATGAGTGATGAAGATAGGGTAATTTTGATTGCCCTTATTTCTGTTGATATGGGCCACCGTAGACGAAATTCAGCTTGGATGACATTATTATTATTAATATATATAATAAAATGTAAAGTTAGCCTATACAGATCCCACTGCTGGGCTAAGGCCTCACCTCAACTGTGAGGAGGTACGAGCCATACTCCACCACGCGGGCTCAGTGCGGATTGGTGAAGGGGTGTCTGTAAGGCAAGTGACCACTTTACTGTCAGATGTTATCAAGCCACCCTGAATAATAGCTGTCTATGGATGATCTTTCGGTTCTAGAGAAATACTTGCAAACTCTCGATCCGTAGTACCTAGGTTAGGTATTACTATTTTCCGAGGTCACATTGACCACTTCATGTAGTTTCAACGTAAGTATATGGTATGTATTGCAATTTTTTAGTAAATACAATCTAGGTTTAATACCTAGTTGCCAAGCAAATTTGAACCTTTTTTAACAAAACTGCTACTGAATTGAGTGAACAAACCTTGTTATTCAGAATTTCGGACCAAAACAGACTAAAATCTCAGTTGCATATTTATGAACAGCGGGGTTTTACCATATTTTAATTCGAGTTCATCCGTAATCATGACATGACGGTTGAAACAATGTCAAAGTTAAAAATAACGCAGCGCAAAATTTTGAACTTTGTCATCGTACTTTTCAACAGAAAAGACATTCTGTGTCATTTCATTTTTAGCCTAATGTTTAAACTGGTGGTTCCCCGTTACATCGTCTTTCATCCCTTATTAGACCCCCTTTTCGTTATTGTTTATTTTTTTAATGTTGCTATCTTCTTCTTCTTGTCGACTCTGGCCCTATATTTTTTAAGAATCAATACTAAGCGATTAACACAACATTATCAGAAATGTTGTATAGGTCTTCAAGTGTTCACAATGTTGCTATGACTACTCCAAGTTATTCGAGAAAGATTATGAAAGTGCTGAAGTTATTAGTGGTATTAACTATCACGACTCTGTTATCTTTATGTAAAAAAAACTGCATTTCTTGCCACAAAGTATCTCAAAGTTGTTGGTACCTAAAAACCTTTTTACTATTTTAAGATAATAATAATTATGTGTAAAGCTTTTGCGAATAACAATAACAGACAGTTAAGTAAATCCATGTATAAAAATATAATGGTAATATATTCCGACCAAACAGTGAATGTTTCTCTGTAATAAAATAGATTTATTTAAATCGAAGTCCATTCCGTTCCTGCCTTTGATCCGGTTGCTTGTTTGCACAAGATATTGGAAATGAAAGAGGAATACATAGATTTACATTCTAATTTCATATTTACATTGCATAATGATGTACCACAAATAAATTGTAGAATAATTTTAATGATGTCAAAAGATTTTATTTCGCGATGCTTCGCCCCAAAGGTAAACGCACACTGAAACAGTCTCAACAATATATTCAGTAAAATCTGAATGATAGATATCATTCTCTAGGCTTTAGAATTCCTTTTAAGTTTTGATAGTACTAAATCAGTAAGTCAGTAGAAATAAAAAATGAAAACTTTTTATTGTTCTTGCTCAAGTTTTTATTTTCCAATAGATTTCATTTACTTGTTTATTATTTTGATATCACAATAAAAATCGTAGCTTTTGCATTAGAATGCCTATATTATTCAAAATACATTTCTAGCTTTTAGAATAAAAAACTTGTGACTTTTATCAGCGTTCGTAGACTTTCATATTTCAACGAATATTAAAAAGCTATTTATTTCGACCGTCAAAAGTTCGACATCAATAGTAATCAACTGGTATCAAAATATATAGTGTATATTAAACTTTGAAAAAACGTAATAAATTGTTTGGCATAAAGCTTAGTGTTCATATAATAAAACAAATAGATTTTGATGTAGCTGAATAAAATTTTTAGCCGCTGATTACTATTACCGGACTTCGTATTTATTTAGTGGACAATTGTCTTTACAATTGTGAAATATGTACACAAACATTAGATTGGGATTAATGCGGGATGCGGCTCTCATTTAGGCGTTGAGCCTTTGCTATTAATCCAGTTTCGAGTCTAATGGGGTATTGACATCAAATCCGTCCGCTGGGAAATTTTACACCGATACGTGTGCCACATTGTGGTCTGAAACATAAATGTGCTTCATTAAAAGCTGTGAACGTTCTTGTAAAGGTCGGCCAGATCAACTTACAGGCATACTATGGTACTCTTTTTGTTTTTACTCTTTTCATTAATATTTTTTCTGTTCTTTGCTTTTCTTTCTTTTATGCTTTTTCTTTTAATTTTTTTTTTTATTCTTATTAACAAGTATTTAAAGCTTACTAAGGGTGTTGCGCGCCCTATAAGTTAGTTATAATTCTACATATTAGTAATTGTTTACTTAAAGCTATATACAATCATTTCATCTTTTCATGCAAAATCATTTTGTTTTAACTTAATTTAGGTTGTTAATATGTTAATGTATTCATTATTTTTAATTACTAACTATCTAACCTATCTTTGTGATAGTCACAAAAGGTAAAATTAACAGAAACTAATAAATTAAAACAATAAAACAATGATTTAGAATTTGCAGAATTGAATTTGAATACAAAGTTATGAATCAAAAGCCAATAATTCATGAAACATTTTTACATCCTTACATAAGATAATTATAATTGAATTAAATGAGATAATAAAATACTATAATTGATTTACAACACAATACAAATAAAAATCGAGAATTAAATGTGATGAAATAAAATACAATATAAGAATGGGGCAATAGCCAATAGTTAAAAGATTTTTCTAACCTAAATAAGCAATCATTAAAATAATAATGAGGCAATAGCCGTAAACTAATTAAAATTACCTATAAAAATTAGAATTTCTTGGCACCATTTGCCTTGGCTGCTTGACGCATCACGTCAAGTGCGAAGGCGAGGAAATGGGCCCGGGTGGAGTCGTCACCGATCAAACCACTAAAACTACTTGCTTCAATCGTCCGTCCAAGCCTGCACTCGCAATCAAGTCTTTGACTACATATTATGGACATGATGTGTTCAATTGTTTCTACTGTATCATCGTCACAGTACAGGCTTCGACGGCCAAAAGCTTAAACCTAAACAGATATGCTCGTATGCCACCATGACCTGTCAAGAGCTGAGACAGAATGTTTGAGGGAGCAACCTTCCACATGATACGATGGGCTTCCTTGACGTCGGGAAAGAATAGCTTCGCGGTTGCTCCAGTGGTTGAATCTTCTAGTCTTCGTTGCCACAATGCGATAGTGTCGCCCCTGATGGCTCGCTTAGCGAAGGAGAGGGGGAAGCAGTCGTATGCCGGTCTTGCATTAAACTGACGTTAATCAGCCACTATGATGATCAAGGCAACGTAAAGAAATGTAAAATGACGAAGGATGCAATGCCTGTGTAATCAAAGTTGGGATTAAACCTTAATCTAGTTATTCATAGCTTAATTTATTCATTAAATCATGAAAACTTAAATTATAATAATCTTTCATAACTAAACTAAAAATATTTAAAAATATGATTGAACCAATAATTGGAGTAAACACCATGAAAACGGGAATGGTATATAATATTATTTTGAAACTGGTTTGTTTAACTATTTCTGACTTTACTAAAGTTTGATGACTCACTAAATATAAGTTAAAAGTTTTGTATTCTGTTACTTTTATTTTTACTTAATCTTACCGTATCTATACGAGTACAATATGTTTTCAAAAACCAAGTTGTATTGTTTTGGTGTCTGACAACATTGACTTAAGGAGACCATTCAATGGAAATGGAAAGGTTATTAATAAATAATACAACATAATCACCCTGGGTGTATATCATAATAAATATTTCGCATCATCTTTCGATAAGAAAATAAACCTACAACTCTTATTGCGTTCTTATCATCAATATCAGAGTTCCAACTGAGACGGCAATATTTTACAATGCAAAAGGCACAAAGTATTTGTTCTTGTCTTATTCTATCGGAAATTGAGTTTTCTTTATAGGCAAAGCAACGGACACGTCTGTAGGAACGCTACCGGCATAGTAATATGCCTGGGTCCTATGTGCGTTGTAAATAATATGGCTCTATTTTCCAATATCTAGGCAGGTAGGATCACCGACGTAATAATGTGTAACTTCGAGACAACTGATCTATTACTAGCATTTTATTTAGATTCACCTGTCCCGATGCTGTATTGAAATTTTGAATGATACATTTTTTTCATTTAGTTTTTACGTAACGTACGTAACTCGCTAATTCGTTTACTATAAAATTCAACAGATCTTATTCTGTTTAACTATTAATAAAATCTAAATTTACAGTCGGCAGCACGTCAGGTTACCCATGTGAACTACGAATACATTTTATTACGTAGGTAATAGAGAATTGCTCAAGGTCAAAGTGGGGTAGTCTGACGTGCGGCCGTGTGAACATATACAATACTTAATTGTATAAAGCACCTAGTACAAAGACTGCCTCGTTGGTCTAGTGGTCAGCACGCTGGGTACTATCCACAAGGTCCCGGGTTCGAATCCCGGGTCGGGTCGAGAGTGTTTGGGATTTTCTGTCTTGAAATTACTCAGACACAGCTCCGGAGTAAGGAAGTCGGTGGTGTTAACACCCCCGTGCCTCGGAAAGCACGTTAAGTCCTGCGCCTGATCTCTCTACGGTCATGTCGGACTGCCGTCTCACCGAATTATGAGAGTGAAGGAACAGAGAGTGCACCTGTGTATTGCGCACACACTTGTGCACTATAATATGTCCCGCGCAGTTGGCTGATCTCTGTTGAGATAGGCCGCCGTAGTCGAATTTCGGCCAGGAGGACATTATTATTATAGAGGCATTCAGTATAAGATCTAGACGAGAGCTCGTGTCTTTATACTGCTCAGCAGTATGGCAGCTGTTGAATTTATGATTTATTAAGAATATTTAACATGATGAACTGATCGTAATACAGTTTTCAGACCGAAAGCTAAGCTTAATTAGTTAAATCGCACGACTTTTACAGCTCATTTTGCTATAAGTGTATAAGTTGGTTTGTATAAATGCCCCCCTTGTTGGTTCTAATATGCAAAACAAATTGAATTTAATTAGCTCACAAATACGAAACCGCTGCAGCTATGTGAGTTAAGCTAGTAAGCTTATCTTTTGGTCTGCAACCCACTTTACTTTCAATGTCGTGCATGTTAAATGTCTCATAAAGCCACGAGGGTCATGAGAACCACAAGTATCATTAATTAAAACATAGCGCCACATAAACATTATACAAAATTGAGCAATAAAATCTAACTTTCATTAATGCTGATATACTGATACGTAACACGAACATTTCTTGTAAAGACAAAGACATTTACTTCGCAGTAAATAACAGGATGTTAGCTCCCACGCCCCATAACTCCATATTATCTCAAGTCACTATTTTCCTCGTATTTTTACGGTTCACTCCGTTAATTACGCAACGAGAATTCATCTCCGTGGTAAACAAAAGGACAATACAAGTTTGACTCCGGGACTCCAGAGAGATGAGTTCATAATTGCATAACTAGTTGTGGATTGTGGGTGCAGGGACTTGATTGTTTTGTTTCCATTTATAAGTTTCGAGTTGGTCGCCAGTGACGAAAACTGGAATGGTGTAGAATACCAAATTGGAAAGAGAGAAGCCGTGACTAAGCAAGCGCGAATGTCTTCTCATTTAATTTCGCATTTGCTATCCAAGTTTTCTTCTAAGATGAATTAAATAATTACACTTGAATTTAACAGCTTAATTCATGTAAACTGGGGTCTAATTCTCTTATTTCAATGGATCATCGATATCGTTGCAGTTTATTGCGATTCCGTCCGTCAAATATACGGAAGAGTGGGAGGGATATATTATTTTTGATATCGTTGACGTTTGATTCTATAATTTGAATTTGTTTTTAAATACGGAAATCAAGAGCATGGACACCGCAGTTACTTTTTGTGGAGCAACAGAATGCAACTGATATACTAGAGACTACTTGATATACTAACAACAAATAACTGTTTGTTATCGGATGCTGCCCACTCGTTTGCACGTTCGGAAACATTTATCCACAAACAATAACCGCGGTGTGGAGGCGCCAGACGCAAATGGCAACAGACAGAGGAGTAAAAGATTAGAGAGAGGACCTACGCCCGAATGTATCAAAGACTGTGATGGATATATAGTTCATTTCATGTTTTCGAATCGAATGCTACGAAGCGTTGTAGCAGAACGCTGTAGCATTGTACTCGTAGTCTGCTACGACGTGTAGAAGGCGTAGTGCTCTTGTACTTTGTAGCAATGCATATTGCAGGTACATTAAAACTAAGTGCTTATTCACATGGGATCCGTCATTGACGATTCGTCAAAATACAGGATACATCATGACGGATGGACGTTCACATTGATTTTTTTCACGATTCGTCAAAATATCCGAATTAAATTCGGAAAAAATCCGGGTATTTTGACGATTCGTGATTTTTAAAAACACGATACTAGATTCACGATTCGTGATCCGTGTGAACATGGGCATTCAAAAAGCGTTGCCGCCGTTGAAAAAAAAACGAATCATGAAAAAAAAACACAAATCGTAAAAAAAACACGAATCGTCCTCGTGTGAATGAGCTCTTAGGTAATATTTATTAGGTAAACTGAATAGTATCTTTCTACTTGCAAATAATTAATTTATTTGTCTTAAGAGCTGACTTTAGTTTTGCATATCTTGATTTGAGTTCTCGATTGATCGTAAAGTATAGTATCGCCTTGTCTAATAATAATCTTTGTATTGCAAAAATTTGCAAGTTCTAGCGACTGCATAAGTTGTTCGGTTGGGAATGCAGACGGGGTACTACCAGTTTGTTGTGCTATCGAAGTTTTCGTTCACGTCATTGGTGACTTTAATGAACCAAAAATATCCGGCGTGCCTTTAAAACTTGGCTAGTTTAGTATCAGCAAAAGAATGTTAAAGTTGAGCTAAATTATGGTGACGTTAAAATGCAATTGAGTCCAAAAAACTTTAAATGCTATTCACCAGATAAGGTTCAGTTGCATGAACTAAAGTTTGTGAAAGTTATTTTTTTATGTTGATTATTTATTTTTTAATTCTAGGTGTTGGTATAGGAAGTACCTTGTAGGTTTTCATTACCTTGCGAAATGTTAGAAAATCTGTCTAAAATGGTCATATCTGGATGAGATTGCGTTAACTTAGAAGCTTGATTTTTTCAGTACTTCAAGAAACAGCAGCCGTTAGTATTTGATGTTAAAATTAACAGTAGTTGAAATCAACTTGATACATCTATACGCGTTCTTGAGAAAAAGGGTCTTGATTGACAGAGTGACGGACAGCAAAGTGATCCCATTTGTGTTCCATTTTTCCTATTGAGGTCCAGAACTCTAAAAAGGATGTGAGCAGCTGAAAAATAATATATTTATTGTGTTCGTTTATTTGTAGACACGGGTTGAATACCTGGGCCCTTAGACAACATGCAATCTTTCTACAGTGAACTTCCCTATCGCCAACGAAATGTCAAAATATGTATGCAAAGTCACGTGATATATCGTTAGCTCTGTCAGTTTCATACATTCTGTTAGCAATAGCAAACTTCGCTTTAGAATAGATTGCATTGTCTACAGGCCCAGGTTATTTGTTGTATTTTCTGCTGAAGTTAATAATTATGGAAGTGATTCGGTGGAACCGACCCCTAATAGTCGCGTCAAATAACGCTTTAAGCTCAGCGAAAAGACCTTAACTCTATTTTTGCTTAGGTAGTACCCATTTTCCAGACCACTAGACCCGATTAGGTTCAACACACCGCACTAAACGTGTTAAGAATTTGAACACTACTTTAATGGCAAAGGTCATTTGCTTACAACACGTAAACTTCTTAACGTACAGCAATGAAATGTATAAAAATAAGTTATGCCATTGAATTAAGGTCTCAAATCGAATGCAGATGTATACTATGACTGATGTGTACATGGGTACTAGATTTTCTTATTTTAGCCTCTCGTATTACGTATCTCGTATACCCAATAGACATAACCGCATATCTCGGATTCAAAAAATTTCTAATGACTAATACTTTCAGAGTTTCTTCTTAATTTTGTATCCTTATAGACTCGCTTAAAACTTAACATATGGATACATTAGACTTACAACAGCATAGTCTAGATGAATTTGAAGAAACATAAAAAAATATGTTGTTTTTTTTTTAAAAATCAACGGAACCCAATTCATTTGAAATGATCTATTAGGTTAGCAAACGTAGAACTCAACATGAACAATTCTATTGATCAATGAGTCATGTTTGGAGTGCGATTATGACCAAATATCCTAAGCCATATATCTAATTATTAAAAACCACGTCAAGGAAACAAAGTTGAACTAAGCTATTTCAGCAAAGTATAATAATAATAATTTATTTATGAAAATATACAAAGATCCAATTATACTACATCCTACAAATAACATTATTAATTAAATTGATGATTTAAGATTAGGATTATTTAAGACTCTAAATATGTCAGAACTGAATTTCAATGCCAGTAGTACATTAACCATATTGCAATGGTTCAGGTACTGACAGTGAAAACTCTCCGCGAGAGAAAGGAAAACAATTTCAACACTTTGTTGTCCCACGCTCTACATGGCAAGGCAAGATATATTCGATATTTTACCAGGGCAAGATATATTCGATACGAAACAGATTAAAATACGTCGGGCGCGGACCACCCATTTTGTGTTCCTGTGATTTAGTGGTGGGAGCGAGATGGGTGCGATAGAACGAGAAGCGATGGCCTATTCGCGTGAGTCGTTGCTTGTCATAAATCTAAATCGTGAGTGTGGACCCTCGAGATGAGATCTGTATCTTGAGAACAGCCGGGTCAGACAGTCCTTGAGACACAGTTCTACAGCTTCCCATTTTTTTCGAAGGCAAGATGGAATAGATAACTCTTTATTACACATTAAACAAAATAACACAGAAATATGTACTGTTTTAGATATTAGGTACTCTGTATAATGCCGGAAACCTTCGCGAAGGTTACACGAAGCTTCGGGTAAAGTAAAATTGTATTACAGGAGAGGGAATGTTGCCAAATGTCAAGATTGTATTGGGTTTCAAGTATTGTTACAAGATGTATAGGTATGTGTGTGAAGTCATGATATCCTGGAAGTTACAGCTGTTGCAATGCAGATTTTAGTAAAAAAGCTTTTTTTTCTTATTTCATACTACATTACCACGTATTTACTTAGAGATGACACATTTTATCTGCTCGTGTAGCCTTAGAACCTGATTTATAGGGCCTTAATTGAACCAACGCAAAAGTTAGTAGTAAGGTAGGTCAACAATCAACATCTGATTAGATTCAGAATCTTTTCTAAGGAATCAATAAGTCTTTGTACAAAGACGTTATATATAACATTTTTCGCCAGACTGTGTCTTCAAACCCCAACCTTCAAAGCACAGCTAAGGATCGCTCTCGTAATGCCAGCAATCTGTCTCACCGCGTCACTGACCATTGATTGCCGAGGCACCGGAATGGTTCGCGGAATATACCTCCATCAAAGGGTATTGGGTCCTGAACACATTCTTCTATAGGTACACTGGCTTTGGAACTTGTAAGTTCGGCCTGCGGGCCGGTCAAAAGTGCGCCGAATATTGCTTAGGGTACCTATTTGTTCTTTAATACATGCAGTATTTACCTACCTGCGATCGTACTGGGTGAAGTTAAGAAAAACTACGAGTGTTTGCTCATTTTGAACGTATTTTCACATTAATCGTGACTAGTGTGAAGTGTGTTTGAAGTGATTGCTCGTGTAACTATGTCAGAACATTGTTATTAATTATTGTCAGAATATTAAGACAAGTTAGATATTCTAGTAGGTACCTATTTACTTTGTTATGCTATACCCATGGCTATACCTAGAAACTCCACTAATATCTATTTAAAATACACGACCGAACCAAATACCGGCTTTATCTTACGGATATAAATAAGTAATTCTTACCTTGCTCAGCGTATAAGAATCGCTATCCAGCGCGGTAATGCTGCCAGCATCCTGGGAACCTTACCACAAGGACCCTTTTTATAATTTTTGTTTTTGTATTGTATTAAATAATGTATCTTAATTTTTATTAATAAGTTGTATATATATTACTAATGTACATTTATATTCTAAATACTATTAAATATGATTCTTAGTTTTTTAATAAGTTTCATAATATTCGAAGATGGAAAATTTAATAATGCGATTTACGTCATAATTTTCTCGGCAAGTGCATTTTCTGTTAATAACTATGTTAAAAGTAAAATCATTCATTCCACTCCAGCGAGCAAACCGAAATCATTTCCAGAGAAACAAGTGGTAATAAAATACAATTCATAGCATCTGATAGTTGGAAGTTGTTAAGTTGGTGCTAACTCCGTAATTCTGCTTAGTCGTTTATTCACGTAACGTGATGTTACAGAGCCGGGGTCCTATTCTATAAGACAATATTCGTGTTTTCCGTCGCGCCCTTTCATCCCGCCGTACTAGCTTGAATGAAAAGCATGGTTGAAGCCGAAAGTACGAACTTCGTGTCATACGATGACCTCTGACGTAAAATATTTCTAACTGAACTATCGCGCTTTCAGTTTGTGTTAGAAAGGCGAGATGTTAGAGATATGAAAGCAAATTTTGTAGCAACGCTGTCGTGAAAAATACTGTTTTACGACATTGGTCCGCAATATCGTGTCAACGGGTTTATTTATAAGTAGATATATACAAAATTACATGATTGCTATTGTATTGCTTCTTTTAAAGGATCTCATAGATAGATAATAAGTGCCACAATGGGTATTTTAACATTATTGTTATGAAAATTATGACTTTAATCGCTCCATTTCGCATGTTTTCT
This sequence comes from Pyrausta nigrata, assembly GCA_949316185.1. Lineage (NCBI taxonomy): Eukaryota > Metazoa > Arthropoda > Insecta > Lepidoptera > Crambidae > Pyrausta > Pyrausta nigrata. The sequence goes on from OX438943.1 coordinate 7,757,701, forward strand.
AAATTCTATAATAAAGGCACATGATATCAAGAGAAGCTTTAGCAAATAATATATTTAGAACTTTTCAACAATATTGATATAGTTAAATACATTCTATTTAAAATAACAAAAATGTCAGCTTTTCAATATCTATGCAAAACGCACCAAGGGATTGAGTTCGCCGCCCTAAATTTAAATCTATGTATTTTAACGATAGCCGTTGCTCAAAACGGAGTAATCCGATAGCTTTTGTGACCTCTAACATTTTTACTGCAGGGAATTCTGAGCTAAAATGTTTTTTATTTTTGTTTCAGGTATGTAGCTATCTGCCAGCATCACAAATACCTACACAATGGAATTAAAAGTCTGATCTTTGTAAGTAAAAAGAAATACAGCATTTTCGTTCACAGAATAATAATTATAAACTTTTTTTTTCTACACTATCAAAAATACAGAAATTAGAAGCTTAAAATTACAAGTGTTTATTAGTTGCTGATGTGTAGTCCCTCTTGGGTGGAAATGTTAAGCACTATTTAACCCAAAAGTAGAATAAAGACTTTAAAATCACAAGGTAAAGAAAGAAATATACTTTTAGTCCTAATATAAATACAGTCGCTTGTACAGTTGATGTACTATCAAACTAAAAATTTTTTTAAACGTTTTGTTGAACGTTACAAAGTTGACTTGTGACTTTGTTGACTTGATTCGCGTACCTAATAAAACAATCAGATTACAGTCGAAAATTTTAAAGATGTTAAAAATTATGTTCCCTCTCATTCTCTGCAGGCAAAGACAGAGACAGAATGTTAAAAACTGCAATGATATCCAGGATGTGTTCAAATAGAATAGCGGATTACAGTACAGCTCTTAAAAATTATCGTTCTTTAGCAAATTATATATGCAGTTCAGCTTGATGAGCTATCGTCTGTAAATAGTACTTACTTCTTCGTGCTATTTTTATGTTTTTCTACTTAAATTATTTATTAATTTAAGACGATTTACAGTTTAAATTATACACTAAACAACAACAGTATACTGCATACTCCATACTAATTACAAATCTTTACATTTCCTAATAGCTTTAACCTTTGGGTATTTTATGCTTTAACGGGTATTTTTGTAACCGTCTGAGAACACAACCAGCTTGTGTAAACTATCTGAAAAAGCGCCTTTCAATATTTCATTCTTGAAATGAATACTAATTGTACAGTAATAGAAGTGCGCGTGGGTTTGATGTGTAAATATTACATACACATTCACCCACTTACATTTCACAAAATTCACAAATATTCCGTCTGCAAGCCCGAAAAGCATAGCGAAAACTGGCGCAGTTTAAATTTTAGATCAAAGCGCGATTGAAAAAAGTTTAATTAAAGCTGGATTCACATCGGTACCTAACAGTGTTTGGGCCCCAGTGAATTTAGGAGCTGGATTATGAGCGCCAGACAATACGAGGTTGGCTGCTGTATTTCAGTCCGTTACCGGATTAAAATTCACCCTACTGGTTTAATAAATTGCTTCGGATTCAGTTTCGGAATCGGACGGTATCTTTTTAGTTTCCTACCCGGGCCGGCGCATTAATTATGTGAACTCGGTCTTAAAAAAGGTGCCAAAATCCGTTGGAGTGAAAAAACAGATGCTTGCATTTCTGAGTAGGATGAATATTTTATGTATCATTTCGCAGTCCCGGGAATTCATCTCCACTTGAAAGATTTATATCGGGCGAAATCTCGAGGTTGTGGGCGCTTTAAACGCATCGATATATTTCCCTGAATATGTTGCAATATTTTCGAAAGTGCATCGCTGTAGTGAATTCTAATACATGCTTAGCCCAGATGAGTTCGAGATTCAGCAGAATGCTTACGATAAAGGAATTCCATAAAAATACATGAAAGGGGCTCAGATATCATCTGCGCTAAAATACTTTGCGGTCGAGAGTGCCAAGTTATTTGAAAAGTTGGTTACTTGGCAAGTTTTCCGATTTTGCTGATAAGATAAATGGCATCGAATATTTTTTGTTATGACGCGAAGATTCGTTTGTTGTCTTAATTTTCATTCTGTCTCATCGACTATAAATTATACTGTCTGATGAGTTTCAAAATAGTGGTTGAAATGAATTCACATTAGTAGGTGTAGGTACGCAAGTTTGAATATGTTAATGACGCGAGCGCGAAGTGTCGAAATTGAAACATGTTGTCTGAGCTATGTATTTTATTGCTGAAGTACCTACTTAATATGTTTATTTTTTTCAATTTAGTTATTTTTATCCACAGGTAGTTCGCCTTGGCTAAATTTTAAACTTGTCAAAACAAGTAAGCTTTTTATTTTTAATGGCTAACTATAATATTGTTCTTATCATTTGAAGAACAGCTCGTAAATAACGATCCAAATTCCGAATGCCATTGTTAAACCGTTAGTTACATGTTAGTTATCAAGCTGTCGCACGCGGCCTGCGACCAAATCCGATTATTTCGCTTGTAATGGAGCCGCAGTCAGTTTCGGCTGGATCTGGGGGCCTACTCTAGAAGATTTTGCCCGTATTCTCGGGTAGATGCCACAAGGGCGTTGCCATGCAATGATTTCGACGCACTACTTTCGTCACTCTTGCCGGTATGATAATGCGAGTGAGTGTGACGACTTAGGTCATAAGTGTGGAATATCTTTAGTCTAAGGAGATGCTACACGGGCGTCGCCCGTTGAACGCTCCGTTGTTTTACATTTAATCTGAGCAACATGCCACATATTCTATTAATACGACATGCGGCGGAACGCACGCGCATCGGACATGTCATCATCATTGGGATGAGATACATAATCTGTGATGCCAAAGAACCATTTCATATTATGTCGCGGTGCTACACATCACAGATTATGTATAGCCATCCCGCGTGCGTTTTGCACGTGCTCTGCATTGCGTTTAGTGTGACCACAAATTAAAGATTAGTCTGTTTTTTGGTGTGGCGCTCCGTCGTTTCACTACAGTATCCCTCTTAGCCTCGTCGATATATAGATACACGATGTGCGCGCGTTCTGCATGTCGTCTAAATATACTATATGGCATGTCCGCATGTCGCTCAGATTTATATGTAGAACAACGCAACGTTTGACGGGCATATCCGGGTGTGACATCTCCTAAGACTAAGGAGATACCACACTGAGGACCTGAGTTATCGCACTTACTCTCATTGTCATACCAGCAAGAGTGACGAAAGCAGCTGGAGTCGAAATCATAGTCATGGAATTAGAGTAGGGGTCATAAGACGGGCCAATGTAACGTGCTACTGAAGTTAGACGGGTATTTGATTAGTTATGTTAGCCGGCTTATTTTAGTTTCCAAACTGAGAAGATTTTACTACTTACTTGATTGTTTTATTATTAAACTGTAATTAGATGTATTCCCTTGGCGAGGGCTAAACACGCGGTTTTGTAAAGGACTTTAATATTTTTTAAGATTGATACCTTAACAGTATAAATGGTTCAATATATGTATATTGAACCATTTATATATAACACAATAACACAACAATTGTTACTCTTATGTAACATATATGTATATGTTACATAAGAGTAACTATTGTTGTGTTAACAGAGGTTACAATATAAATCTCAATGACCATCTAGACAAAAGCATATGCATGCACGCCCAAACGGCTAGACAGTTTATGACATATGAGGTGTCGTAGAATTTGTCTGAATTGTAGTAGTGACATTCATACGTTAATATTTTAAATGCGAAAGGGTGTCTGTCTGTCTGTCTGTTACCTCTTGACGCTTAAACCAATGAACCGATTGAGATGAAATTTGTTATAATAGACAGTTCGAGACCCTGGAAAGGACATGGGCTACATTTTGTCGCGATATAAAAACATTAAGGGGGTGAAATGGGGGATGAAATATGAAAAAAACCAACTCTTGCGGGCGAAGTCGCGGAAAACCATTAGTAGGTTATATATATTTTTAAAAAGCGCCCATAAATGCAAGGGGTGGAGGGTGGTTTATTTTTTCCTTGTCATAGCAATATGAGTATCAAATGAAAGTCAGTAAAAAGACCATTTCAAAAGTATAATAATTTTTGCAGTCGGGTGTTTTCTTTGTTCGATAATTATATTTGCTTGTTGGGACACCCTGTATGTTTGACGCAAACTCTCGCCACTTTAGATTTCATCATTATTCACCTTCAGGTAATATTAAAGTCAAGCGCTAATTCAGTCGTAAAATTCGTAAATAAATTACATAAAGTTTCAGGTCAGATAGGTCACGCAGGTTTATTATTTTCAGTTACGAAACTTTTTAATTCTGGGAGGTCAAAGAGAGTCGTCTATTGCAAACAAAAGAAAGTTAAACTGCAGGTTACTTATTATGTATTCGTGGACACCATATTTAAAGAATATTGTATATTCAATCTGACATTACTGACCATAGTGCCGTTTTGCTTTGTCTTGAAACTAAGCCCACTTCACAACCAAATAGAAACATCTACTCAAAATTAAACCACTCAAACCTTAATAAGGATATGATAAACACAGACTTCAGTTTAATATATGATATTGATGATCCTATCATTACCGTGAATCAATTAATTGAGATACTAACTAAACTTCATGATAAAAACACTGAGATCTGTTCAACTGGCAATCGAAATAGGATTATTAAACCCTGGATGACACCAGGCTTACTTAGATGTGTCAGGAACAGAGATAACCTCTTTAGGAAAGCAAAGCAAAACCCAAATAACAACATACAAAGGCATCTTACAAATAACATACAAAGGGTTTAAGTGCTTTTGTAATAATTTAGTTAAAAATATTAAAAGAAAATATGAAAGTGAGTTAATTTTGGGTGCAGATAAAAATAAAAAGAAGTTTTGGAATGTATTAAAAAATATAACGTATACTAATAAACCTAAAACATCTGCATATGAACTGTTACAAACTTTTTCAACGGCCGACTCAGCCGTAGATGGTGTCAATCATTATTTCGTCAATATTGCAAAGCATTTAGCCGAAAAAATCGCAGATACTGATAATTTGTCCAACAGTTGTTGTGGCTTGTCTGTTCCCACTAATTCTTTTGTCATCTTAAATACTGATGAATCAGAAGTCGAATCACTTATCTTAAATCTTAAAAATAGTTGCTCGATTGGTTGGGATAATATTTCAAATAACTTTCTAAAAAATAATAAGAATATTCTTGTACCGATTTTGACACATATTTTTAATAGGTGATTGGAATCTTGTGTTTTTCCTGACGCTTTTAAGAGGTCTATTGTAATCCCTATTCATAAAGGTGGGGACAGAGACCAAGTGACTAACTATAGACCTATAGCTATACTTCCCGCTATGTCCAAATTATTGGAAAAAAACATTAATTAACGCCTTATCAGCTATATAGAGAGCAATAATCTACTTGCTATAAATCAATTTGGCTTCAGACCTGGCAAAAATACAGAAGGTGCTATATATGACGTCATTCAGTTTTTATCTAAAAACTTAAATAAAGGCAGACGATGTTTAGCAATCTTTTTAGACCTTGCAAAAGCTTTTGACACGGTCTCTGTCCCGGTCTTACTGGAAAAGCTTGAAAGGCTTGGGATACGTGAAAAGCAATTAGATCTCTTCAGAAATTACATGCACAATAGATTTCAAAGTGTTAAAATTGGTAATTACAGGAGTGAAGATTTACCCGTGAACTATGGTGTTCCCCAGGGCAGTATACTGGGGCCCACCTTATTTACAATCTACATCAATGAGCTCTGTCAAATGGAACTCACATCTGGGAAGTCTATTTGCTATGCAGATGACACTGTGTTACTTTTCGCGGAAGTTAATTGGAAAAAAACTTTTGAAGTTGCTCAAAATTCTTTTAATAGGGTTCAAAAGTGGCTGTGTTCTAGTAAGTTGACTTTAAATGCAGAGAAAACCAAATACTTGCCTTTTTTCATTCGTAACGTAACACAACCAGCAGATTCTTTTAATCTACGTGCACATAGTTGTATTTTTACAAGCTCTAGCTCTCTCAATCTCTGTCGGTGTCCAGTTTTGAAAAGAGTTAAGTTGTTAGATATTTGGGAGTCCTTCTAGACAAAAACTTAACTTTTGAATACCACATCCAATATTTAACAAGTCGTGTCCGAAAACTAATATATGTTTTTAAAAATCTAAGACATGTACTCGTAGTTCAACCATGTCTCTTGAAGCAGGTTTATCGTGCTCTTTGTGAATCTTTGTTAATTTATTGCATTTCTTGTTGGGGTGAGGCATTAAAAACACACATTATTTCCTTAGAAAGGGCTCAACGAGCTCTCTTAAAGGTATGGTCTAAATAGTCTACATTTAAAACATTTCAATATCCTACATTATTACTATATAAAAACTGCCAAGTATTAACCGTCCGGCAATTGTTCGTCCTAAATATTATTAAAAGACAGCATCAGTTAATAAATTATGACCCTAAAAAACTTAACTTGAAACGACGTAAAGATATTGTAATAAAGTCCAGTTTTAAACCTAACACACAATTCATTAAAAAATATTATAGTTTTCTTGGCCCATATTTATATAATAAAATAAACAAAATTATTAATATATATTCATTGAATAGGCATGAATGCAACGTAGCACTCACAAGATGGCTACAATCTAAGTCTTATGAAAAAACTGAGGAGTTGTTAGCCGTAATTACTTAAATGACCATAAACTTAGATACTGATGTGTTTATAAACTTAGATATTGATGTGTTTCTTCTCTCTTAATTTTACGACCTGTTCACGTTTTGTTGATCCTTAATTTAGTTTAAATTTATGTTTGGTTATTCCAGATCCTTCCAGACTCTTTATATTTAGTGTATTTTATTTTAGAATTTAAATGGGAAGAGCTTTGCTTAACCTAAAACACAGGGTTTACCCTATCTTAAGAAGCAAGTTCATTATTAAGAACATAGTTTATAAGCTCCTTTGTAACTTACACTTGTATTTTACTTTCGCGAATAAATTATTATTATTATTATATTAAAATACAATGTCGGGCAAAGGGTTTGATTCCCAATAACACTCTAAGACTGATTTTATGGTCATTTTGTCTCTTTATCTCCTGTAGAAACGAAAAAGACAGACGGTAATGACTTGGGAACGTCAAACTTACTGTAGAGTTGTCAATTGCTAAGGTAAAATTACCTAAACAATCTAGTGAAGACACTAAACGACACGATCAAACTAAAATGAGACGAAAACCGCATTTTTTTCAATTGAAATTTTCTAAGCCATTAAAGTACTTTTTTTTTGTTTCTGCAGCATAGAGAGAGCCAGATAACTTAAAATTAGAGAGTACTGTCGATAATAATGTTCACAGCGGCTCAACCCTAAATTGCGCGTATCAAAAGATAAAAGAGGAGTCAACCCTTTGCGCTAGTAGATGATAGGGAAAATGTGAAACCCACGTGACCTATTTACAACGACTACATTTGATCCGTCACTATTCCATGTGGACCCAGTCACGCTCTCAGCCAATTAACAAATTAATTTGTCGAATTAACTCCGAAAGCTTTCTATTTATGGGGACGTAAAATTCGAAATCGGAAATGACTGGAGTAACAAGGCTCATAATGCGCCGCGAATCTTAATGGAGTCGTGGATTGCCTCTAATTTTCTATAAATCATTCGTCAAATTCAAATAGTTTGGTTTTAGACGGTTTTGGGCAGTTTTATGCGGTTACGCAGCACGCCGAGCGATAGCCGAGAGGATAGTTGGTACAAAACTTAATTACATTTATTTTGAAGATATCGTTACCAAACGGTGAGGGAAAACATCTTGACGGGACCTGCACTCTAGTCGTTGAGTGTCGGCTAGTATGTACGTAAAATAGAGGCAATGTCTATCCACTCCATTAAAACCGTTGTGTGTGTTTCATTTCACATTATGGTCACGACTGTCAGTCATGAGGTACACAAGCAATGAAATTTATACAAGTTTTTATGCCATTGTAACAAGGTCTCAAATCGACTGCAGATTTATACAAATTGATGCTCGTGACTGTACAACTATGAAGAAAGTAGAACGCGGTAACAGGCGAGGTGCGTACACCGATGACCCGAGATGCGAAAGATGTGATTTCGCGACGTCAGGCAGTGAAGCATCTGCGTTCTGTGGCGCTGAGAGCGCTATCGATTTTCCGCAGCCGGCAGACGCGGCGCGGGAGGGGGGATCTCAGCTGGGCATCCCCCCTCCCCCGCCCCTGTAAACATAAACACAGCGTCTCTCAGAATCGACAACCGCCGAGGTGAAATAACGACGGTGAATATTTATAAGCCCTCGCATCAAGGATTAGGACTTTTCTAGGTCATCAATGGGAATGCCATTTGTTAGACACTTATACCCTTATTACAAAAAACTTAGTACCAGGCTTAAACTAGGACCAAATATTAGCCGACCAATCAGTAAAGCGTTTCTCTATTAGGTGATGTCACGAATGTGTCATTCATTCTAATTTGTCAGCTAATATTTAGTTTTGGCTTAAACCTGGTACTAAGTTTTTTGTAATAAGGCCGTTAAAGAGTGCAGTGAGAACTTTGTTATGTTCTGATTACTTAATAGTTGTATGCTGTATGTCCCATTAAATATTACTATCAATATCGAAAATTATTCAATTCATAGTATATTGCAACACAATTTCTAATAATAACGACAAGTAGGTAAATAAATATCTAGAAGATCTTTATTAAGTCCGCCATTTGATCCTTTTCATTTTGCGCGACAAATATTATAAGGATTAAAATAAACATCGAAGGCTAAAAGTTTATTCCAAGCGTTTGAATTTCGATAAAAATAGATTCAATTATGAACGAATACGACATGACGAAAATCGGATTAAACGTCAACAAATTCAATCATGAACATTTTAGCGGCTGTAAATAAACTGAGTATTTATAAAGCTAAGACCAGTGATAGTGCATTTAAAAAGAGGTAGATGGGCCGTTAGCGCGCGGAAATTAATTGCCTCAAAATGTGTAATTTGCACAATATGACATTTGACACGTAAAAGAACGTCAGCTCGGAGCATCAAATTCGAATTGCCGCACAGTACGTGATCACATGTTTACCTCTTTTAAAAAAAAATACACTATCAGTGGTTAATACCAAACATATTAGGTGTAGCTTTAACTTAAGTGGTTATATGGAATTCTGAATTAATTAATGACTACACCAAAGAATTTTGTAGGCGAGCATCTGAAATAAAGAATGTAAATCTATCACGAAAATCTTTGCGTGCATTTTTTTCCAAGAAATGGCAGTTCATATGCCGAATTGTTTATATTTTATTGTTTTTGACTCTCGTAATGTTTTTTCGTGTTTTATATCATAATAAAAATTCATTAACCAAATACTGCGTCTCTAAATTGCACATTAGAATGTAATTGGAATTAATTTTCCGTAATAGGCTGCTGTCAAAAGCTCGGGTTCCGTACTCGTTCCAATTTACTCTGTGTACGCATCTCCAAAATTAATAACGTTAAGCTACGAAGGAATCATAATACAGCCATAAATTAAACGCATTAGTCCATATACAGGGTGTATATATGAATACAGCGGGTAATGAGGATTCTGTTTTAGACGAAACAATTTATTTTTTGGGTCAACAGTATGTTTTTAGAAACAGAAAAACATCACGTTCGTTGTGTCCTACTTCAATATAGGTATTTATTTTATTCTGTTTTTAGTATTGGTTGTTATAGAGACAACAGAAATATATCATCTGTACTAAAGTTAAATATAAACAATCAGTTCAGTAATCGGTCCAAAACTAGTTTGTTACTAATAACCAGTAGCTGTGCCAGTAGTTCGCAAGTCACTAGATTACGGCCAACTAGTAGCCAAATTTTGGTTACTGTTAACCAATCATTTTTTTCAGTGTACAGAACCCAAAAAACATTTTTTGTTTAGTATTTCTGAATATACATATATTGTTTTACCAGTGAATCACGCTGTATAGTCCGATATTACAGAGCGCCTGCATCTAGTATTGTTTACGGCATGACTTACAATTTTGCGTGGCTTTTGTTCCGCTAGATATATAGCGACATAATGCATAAGTTATGCTGCTGTTTGCTTGTATAATTTGTTTAATGCGTTTGTTAGGTACGTACTTGTTCATAACGGAACTGTTACATTGCAATGTTTTGAAAATAGCCAACAGTAACGTATACTTATCGAATCATTTATTAAAAAAACCGGCCAAGTGCGTGTCAGACCACGCGCTTTGTAGGTTCGCGTAGTAGCCCGAATTGTCACTGTAAGTCTTTACTCGTTATAAACAAGCAACTACTTCATATTAGTCACTTAAATAATTTAAACTTAAATTAAAGAAACCCCTAAGTTATTTTAAAACACCTACTCAACGATACTCACAAGATGGGATAGACGACGAAAAAAAAACTTCCTCACTTCACATGTAGGGGAGCTACCCTAAAAATATTTTCCAATATAGTTTGTTAGCGTAAAGTATCAATACACCTACAAAATTACAGCTTTCTGGTAATATAGGTCTCGTAGCAAAACCTCGGACAGAGAGACAGACGGACGTGACGAAACTATAGGGTTCCTTGACTGGACTACGGAACCTAAAAATGAAATAAATATTATTTCATTATAACAAACCATGGGGATATTATATTTTATATTATATGTACAGAAAAACCAGGGAAGTGCGAGTCGAACTAGTGCACTATCTCAGCTTGAACCCTTGGTTCAAACTTGTACGTACATAAATGCTTTATTTTTTAAAATATTCAAGGGACCCGCAGACAAATATATCTGTCGTTATTTTAAACTTTGCACCTCCACGCCTCCCTGAGTTAAAGGATATTAGCAGACAGACAGTCCATCTGTCTGCCAATATCCTTTACTCAGGTAGCCCTTACGTTTATCCTTTTGACGTCCAGAACCCTAAAAACCACATTAAGATAAAAGCGAGAATTTTCATTTCGGCTTGACTATAGATTGTAAAGTACATATATTTCACATATAAACGAGGCTTATTTATTGAGGGAGATCCCGAAGCGATCAGATCGTTGATGGCAGACCTCACGTCCGCCTGGGTGAATATTTATGTAGGCTCTATATTTGACATTTCGAGGGCAGTCTTACGAACGAGGGGTGCCGTATTGGACCCTATATTTCCGTTTCGCATACGGTTTTATATGTAGAAGATTAAAATAAAGCACGCGTTTGGCCGTGGCTCTGCAGGATATATTTTTTAACCGAAGATTATGGACTTTTTCCTCAAAAATATTTCATGGCAAATCAAAAGTCTGTTTGTTTTGAACCTTGTTGTTGTTGTAGAGACAAGTTTGTTTCAAGGGTATAAATTATCAATTCGATAGCCATTCCATATGTTTTTTTTAATATAGTTTTTCAAGTAATGGTTTTGAAAAAAGTATTACTGTTAAAGAGTATTTAAAGGTTTTCATTGTTTTCTAATAAGTGTTTGACTCCATTTTAAGGCTGGTACTTCACAAGCTTTTCCTGATTTCGGTGATCAGCCCCTGTTATCAGGATTATCGGCTCTCGGTGCTGTTAACAAAGGGATACCAGAGTAGGACGCTCTAATCTTTATGTAATTTTTTGGCTCAGACATTCGGCCTTGCCATAGCTTGATTATAACATGAATTCATTATTTTATATTTAATTTTTCATTAGAAAAATTTAGCAACATAAACAACAATTAATAATAATTTGTAAATATATATATATTTTTACATTACTTTTAGTTAAGTTTTAGGTTATTGTATTAGTTTTAATATTTGTATATAAAGCTGTTTCAACAACAATAATTAGCCAAAATCGTGTAGGGATAAAATTAGCTATGTTAAAATAGATATTATACTATGTGTACGGGTTTTGACAAGCGAATAATTTAAGGGCCTTTAATTCATCAACTGTTATCGACAAATATCCAACATGAAGTGTTTTAACTTCCTCTGGAAATTATCGGCATTTGAATACTTAAAAAAATACAATTTCTATGGATCTGGAGGTCCTAAAAGTATGAAAAAATATTCATTTGGAAGGTAACGATATCGTCTATCAAGTGAAACAAATATCAATTCAAAATTTAAATTATCATGGGGAAAACATAAAATTGTAAAAATCTTGCTAAAAGAATTAAATAGTGTAAGGGAGTTCCGAACGCAATCCATTGCTACTGTGCGCGCGCATTCGCGCCAAATGTTTGACATGCATCTTCCCTCTCACTCGCACGATTCTCTCTGTACGCGGCGTCATATTTCTTGTGAATTAATGTGATTTATTAATTAAAATGTGTTTTAACTGAGCTCCCGTAATAGGTTTTTAAACTTAAAACAAAACTACACTGGCTTTTTTCTATTTTTTTCCAGACAACCTTTTTATATTACCTATTATTATTTCGTTTACTTGTTGAATGTTGTGCACAGTAGTGATATTACATATTTACTAACACATTAACTATAAGTAAAAACTTGTAAATGGCCTTACTCTTCTACTGCATTAAATATTCAATTCCTAGCTGTAAGATTTCCGAAAACTGTTAAATAAAATAAATAAACTTATCTCTAGATCGGAAATAGGTCTTCACAAAACTAGAATGTTCTCAAAACACATACTTATTCAACGATGACACGATGGGCTGAACGAAAAAAAATTGCATGCATATTTTTTTTATCGATTTTAAAACACCGCCTTTTCTCTTCAAAATAATGTGAAAATGTTTTATATAACGCCCACCAAAAAGTAAAAATAAATAGTAAAAATACGGTAAGCGAAATTGATTTCGCACGATAGTGCCTACGTAAAAATCAAGTTTCAATTGTAAATCGGTTGAAAATGAACGACGGCTGTTATTCAATCATGTAGATAACCGAATGATTGGGCACAGTGATATGGAATTCGAAACTTTTTAAACGAAAATGCGAAGAATAAATGGAACTTTTAAGTGATTAAATCGGCAAGAATTAATCGTGGGACGATTGAAGAGACTGTTTTCTTAACTTTTCGAATATTTAGGCTATCAGGGGTTCCCAAACTGTAGCACAGTTATTGTGTACTGTGATTACGGCGCCACAACTGATTACATTTTAGGAACCGCGACAAATTTCTAAATTTCGTCTTTTGTAAATTAATATTATATGCACTTCGTTTAGCTCAGTCTGTAGTCATTAACCCGTCAATGACGGAATTCAGGAATAGTTTTATTATTTCGTATTTCTTATTAATAGGTTTCTATAAAAAATGGACTATTTTATTGTTTTTAATAAATTCTTGTATTCACAGAAACAAGAAGCTTAGCTACTAATTTATTTATATTTCTGTATTTGAAATAAATTACAACAGGATACCTAGAGTGCTTCGAAATATAGATCTGCTGAAGCGTAAGTCATTGGCTTACGCTTCAGCAGATCTATATTTCAAAGCTCTTTTGATAGAAATTCTGATTTTTGTTTGCTAGCTCGTTCTGATTCTTCTAATGGGTTTTCACGAAAGACGAAGAATGTAAGATCACGAATGAATACTCGGATGTCGCTGTTTTGTTAGTTTGAACAAACAAGAGGTGCAATGTTTTGAAAATATTTGTTGCTTTGTTCTTGTTGCAGCACTAGAATTACTTAATCATCATCATCTTTAAGATAAATTTGTGAATACAGGGTGTCACATACATGGGGAAAAGTGTCAGATAAATCGATAGGCATTAATGTCATCTAACTTCAGATACACTCTGGTACTTCCTTTTTGGGACAACTTGTAAATTGTGAACAAATGTCTCCTAGTCGCCATAGCACAAGCTCAAGCTTAGTTTGGGGCTAGGTAATTGGTGTGTTTGTTAAAACAATTTAATATTATTATTATGTCTCGTGAACCAAATAAACTGCTTACATATTCGCAGTAGACAGAAATGTTCTCCACTGTTTTGATGTTAATTAATAAAGTTAAAACGAACAGAGTGATACTCGTAGAATCGAATAATAGATTCAGATACACATAAATCTTGTTACAGCGAATCACATCAGAAAGTTAAATTAGGTGACTGCATTGAATAAAGATGGTATTTTCTTTACAACGATGTCACACTTTGACATTAGACAGCATTAGACTCAAAATTGATACTTGCATTTATTTATTTTGAGATAACAAATATTACCTGTTCGTGTGTAAATATTTTAGTCTGGAATGGATACCGTTATTTTTTGCTTGCAGTAGGTATGTACCTCAACAGTCAAATTAATAAATAAATTTTACTGTCGAAAATAACAAAGCAAAAGCTTGGGTATTTTTAATACAAGCATCACTTAAAATAATTTAATTATAGGTGGTAATACAAGAACAAACCATCTAGACACTAACAAGGTGGTAATTATTCACTTGAGACTGCGTTACTCTATTAATACTTCTCTATTATTGTGTATCATCTTCAGCTGAAGTTGCAGAACTATTATTGTATGTAAATTGCTCCAACAATAATTAAATTCAAATCTTTGTTAATTAAACTGTATCTCTTATGCTTAGTCTAAGCCAGAGCGGTCTTAAGCAAGAACCCTAGGGAATAAAATTGTTTTAATTATCTTAATTGACTTCGTTCTCTCGCGCGTGTGTGTGTGTTGTCATTGTATGTTAGGTCAATTGAGGCGCTAACACAGATTAAAATAGTACAGGTACCTACAGAAGGATCAATTCGCCAAATTATTTTAATAAATAGGGACTTTTCTAGGACATAGTTAACACACGACATAGCGCTACAGTCGCAATTACGGCCATTGTAAGGCCTCTGGTTCCTACGGAGTAATAATTCCCCCTATCTCTTGGGTTCTATTAACCTCTTGCGGTTCATCCCCAAATACAATGATGTGAACATGTGGTGACTTATATTGGAACAAGGGATTATTATCCCTCTGACTTGCTAATAAAGTGCAGTTTACGTTACACTCTGTTCAATTAAAATTATTAACACACAAAATTATTTTTACCTTGCTAGCGTGTATTGTTACACACAACAATGCTTTTGTTTTGAGTTAGTTAGTTTGCGAACCGTTTGTGCGAAGTTAGCAGGTTCACCCGTATGTGGAGAGAAAAAACAAATTGAGGTGCAATTTTGTGTTTTTAGGAAGTACCAAATTCATTTGTTGAATGAGGACTTCAAAGATACGTTACTCTGTAATTACTCGAAGCCTAACTTGTTTGATTTTTAAATGACAATAGATATATTATTCAAGAAAGCAAGCAACAATAGCTTTCAAACTGACGTCTGGAAAACAATTATAGCTCTCAAAATAATGAAAATGATCTCTAAAAATATCAATTCATTCATTGTTTGGAATCGTAATCATGATAGCTTTCTAGTAAGGGCCTTTTTAGAATCGTGTGGATTTGCTCGCGCACTTGCGATTGAGCTACATAATCTGTGATGTCAAAGAACTTTTCATGAACACATTGTCTTTCACTGCCCTGTCGCGAGTGCTAAGAATCACAGATTATGTCCTGACGACTCTAAAACGCTCTTAAGCGGTATAGGCCTGCGGTTCCTTCAAACGAATCGTTTTTCAAAAACTCAATTATCCATGAAAGAAATTTAGCATGCTGCATTGTTATAAAGCTCAGAATACCAACTTATTGAGTCACAATAGTTCAGGTATTCTACAAGGCAGAAATTAAAGTGAAATTAGATTCACATTTAACATAACGTGAATTGATTTAAATTTTAAGAACCAGTCATTATTGCATAGTAAGTTTTAGGGCTCGAGATTTGACTGCTTATTACGTTTGAAAATATAATTAAAGGTAAGTGTAGTAATTTTCCAGCCACACCCGAGCAAGTCCAGTCGTAATTACAAAAGATTTCATCGAAAGGTCAAGACGGTTCAGCAAAATCTTGCTTACAAGTCTGGCGAGTGTTATTCCATGGGGTCAACGATCGAACATCTACTTGTAAGATTAACTAGCTCTCTGTGCCCGTTTGATGTTTTACTTCACTCAATTTCAGCGAAACTTTTACAAGATTGGAATCTAGTGAACTCGGTTTGCTAATCTATACTAATATTATAAAGAGGAATGATTTGTTTGTTTGTTTATTTGCATCGAATAGGCCCCGAAACTACTTGACCGAATCAAATGAAATTGGGCACAGAGATAGTTTGAGACACTAAGAAGGACATAGGCTACTTTTTGTCGCGATATAAAATCATAAGGGGGTAAAATGGGGGATGAAAATTTGTATGGAAAGTCCGACTTTTGGCGCGGGCGATGTCGCGGGGAACTGCTAGTTACATAAAAGAATACCTGTCATTTAAAATGGCTTAGCGGATTATCTGTGCGATGAAAAGGTTCTGTTTTTTATCCTTAAAGTAATTTAAACTGTCTTCTAAAAATAACATCGGACTATTATGTTAATCCACTAATAAAAACTTCAAAGCTTAGTCACAATAAAGATTCTTTAAGAATGTTAAGGTGAATTTTTCTTATCCAAATAAAGTTGCGTACTATTTTGGTTTTTGCATGTTTAAAGTACAGTGGCCAGCACATCAAAATATGTTATTGGAAAATCATCCTATTACAACGGCATAAGATACCTCAATGTTGTTTTGATTTGCTGTCGTCCATTACCTAAAACCACTAGTTTTAGGTATATTAATATCTAAATTGATTTATATATATACATACAAATCAATGTTGTGCGTACGTATGTCATAGATGTCACAGTTATTGTAGTTGCAGACGTGGTCGATGACCAAAAGTCAAAAGTTCAAAGTTCAAACTCGTCCACAAGAGAGCAATGAAACCGAGTTTAGGAAAGGTTAAATTAATACAATACAGATTACATAGCTATTTACAAACTACGTAAGATACACAGATTTGTCATTAAGTAACGAGTCGTTGAAGCTAGAACACTTTGTCTGATTTGCGTACAAGTGCTTTCATTCAACGGCCTCGTTGGTCTAATAGTACGCTGGGTACTATCCACGAAGTCCCGGGTTCGAATCCCGGGTTGGGCCGAAAATGTTAGGTTTATCTGTCTTGAAATAATTCAGACAGCTCTGAAATCAGGATGTTGGTGGTGTTAACACCTGCGTGCCACGGGGAGCACGCTAAGCCGTCGCGTTGGCCATGCGCCTGATCTCTCTACGGTCATTTCGGATTGCCGTCTTACCGAATTATGAGAGTGAAGGAACAGAGAGTGCCCTTGTGTATTGCGCACATACATGTGCACTATAATATCTTCCGCACAGTTAGCTAATCTCTGTTGAGATTTTTTGGGGCTAGGAGGACATTTATTTTATTTTTTCATTCGACGGAGTTGCAGGCCCATCGCCTAGCTTTCAAACTAACCGATTACGATTGCTTATCCCAAGCATCATAGCATCATGTCATCATGAATTGATAGTTCCTCATTATTTTGGAACCAATTTTATCAGGCGTTAGTTTTAAAGCTATTATTTCTGTACTGAAAGCTATTCATTTTGCAATTTAAAATATCTTACAATTGCATTTTTTTATCATTAAGGTACCTCACTACTCAGATTTTGAAAATATCATTTATTTCCAGACGTCTGATTTTAAGGTACTATTGCTTTCCTAAAAGCTATCTATTAAAGTTTGAAAGTAATCGCGTTACGCCCAGTTGCATAAGCAGACATTAAATTTTAATGGTTTCATTATAGGTTGACAAGTTCGTGCGCGACCCTCCATGCATTCCGCAAGACGTGCGGGAGGCGCGGAAACGCCAGTCACCCGCTGACGTCACTGACGTCTAGCGTGTCTCGCCCCCCACACCTCTGGCAACCGCAGGAAGGTCACGCACGAACTTTTTCTTCTTCTTGTTATGGCGAGCGAACATAAGTCTACCGCTTTGAGGTATATCTGTTCCGCCAATGACTCGTGTGCAGCATTTACACGGCGCTTGTGTTTATAAAAAGAGAAATCTTTTAACAAAATAACTAAAACTTTATGCAGTTCTATCCATACTTTTCCAGAAAACTATCAAATTAACACATGCCACATTAGTAGCTAATAGAGGCATTTAAGCATAGCTGGGCATACGGCAGGTCTGTGGACCGGGAAATCCTGGATACTATCGTTCACGAGGTATGGGACGGGAACGAAAAAACACCGGCTGAGGAGGGAATCGAACCCGCGTTTATCACATACCGCGCAATTGCCCAGACCACTCGGCCATCCAGGCAGGCATATAATGAATACAAATTATGTATGAGTTTTACTTGTAGTTTTTGAACTGAAACTCTTTTTGAAATAGTGAATATTTGAAAAGGTTCGAACAAACGCTATAAATTACGTTTCGAGAACAGCTGAAATAAAAATCTGACAGAGTATAAAATGCAAACCAGATAAATTTTAGTATTTTGTTAAGTGGAAGGGGCGCAATGCTTACAGAACAAAAAAAAATCCCATTTATTAGGCAAATAAATCTGTCAAATCGAAGAAATGGTACTTACATCCTTTTTTTCACTGGAAGAGATTTAATGATAAAACCTTTGTTGTTGTCTATGGTTGTAGTTATTGCTTTCTTTTTTACATCGTTTTGATAGCAAAGCTATGAAAAAGTTTGTATGTTGCCTGCCTTGTTTCTGGCTCACAACAGATTTTTGCGAAACAAACTTATTTCTTACTTGTCTTGTAATATACCTACAGTTACATTACCTGGAAATATAAAAATAATGGTGACATCAATATTTTAGGTAAGGTCGTACGAGCTTTATTAAGTGCAAAAAACAGACTTACTTTTCAGATCGTGCAAAAATTCATGTTGAGGTACTCAGCACTTACTAGATTGTCTGTGTCTTGGCTCGAAGCACTAGTAATGCCCAAAAAATATGCCCCATTTGAGCCAATATTTTATGTTCTCTAATATTCAAATTAGTTTTCATAAAAAGAAAAGTGGCATTTTCTGTCTTGAGAAAAGAAAAATGAATGAATGATTTTACTTTGACTTTTCCTTTGATTTGACTTCACTGTAATTCATGCAACTACGTTCTCGTACGTGATTGTAGTCACGCGCGTAAGGATTTCCAGAAGCCCTAAAGGCTAAATCGCAAATCTTGTCAACCAGAGGACGATTGTCTCTGATTTGTGGTCAGAAACTACTCGACAATGATCTATGCGCTATACAAGTGTTTTTTTTCTCCTCCGTTTTTCTACTGAAAGGTCAAAACTAAAAAAGTTATTAAATCTCTCTCAATTATTTTTTTTGAACTTATGTCATATATATATATATATATATATATATATATATATTGTTTTTAGTTCATGAATGACTTTCTTTTATAGTTCTGTGATGTTTGTAGTTATATTAATAAAATGATAACATTATAGGTTGTAATAATCAATCGACATTCTCAGAAGTTATTGGAATTTTTGGAGCACAATTAATTATATTTTACAGACGTTGTTTTGATTCGGCAAATAAAATTGCAGTTAGGCATCTATTCTGAGCATTTTTTGGCTTGTCCGGAATATTTAATACCGGATTATTCAGGCCAAATTAACTTTTGAGTCAATTCACATTACATTTTTATACGAATTCACGAGTATCGGAATCAAAATTGATTCAGTACTTGTACTTATAGTGCGTTACATTATAAATACTTAGTTACGTTTCCCAAAAACACACGAGGGGACGCGAATGGATTGTAGAAAATATATTTTGTGAATCTAATTGGTGTCATTTGTTGATAAAGGTTAGGATAAGAAAATAAGTTATTCTGTACGCCTTTGTGTATTGACGTTTCTTTTTATTAGATTTTCACGACCGCGAACTGAGAAATAATGAATTGTCTAAACAAGGGATAATTATCGCCCCAGGCAATTTAGAAAATGTATGTTTTTTTTTAGTTCGTTGACTTATGCACCTTCAAGGTTTGTTGAAGGCTTTTTCTAAATTTTACACAGTAATTTACAACAAAATAGTAAATAAATATTTATTGCAAGGCATCGTGACACAGACCAATTTATTCCTTCTTCTTCTTCTTCTTTGTTATGGCGAACTTAAGTTTCACCCTATTATAGGTTCACTGTTCCGCCAATGTCACGTGTGCTAGACACATTTCAGATTTATGTAGAAGCACTATAAAATAGCTCAGCAAAACATTCGAAAATTCTTAACGACCTACCTATACAACGTTTAATTCTGAGCAGATATCTTTTTCGCTTGGCCAGTTATCAACATACAATACAATAGATAACTTCAATTATTATAGATAACTGGTCAAGCGATCTAATTTAACGGATGTAACTTTTGATCGCTTAATAAATATTTTCACTTTCTTTTACCTAACCCAATCTTTGTAGGACATCTATAAACCTACCTACTTAATAGAGTATTTCTAAAACGTCAAAGGTATCTTCACGGTTTTTATAATAGACAATCAAACTTTAAAACGTTCTTCCTTTGCAGCGTTTATAACTTTTAACTAGAAGAGTTTGGGAGATAAGCGAGTTTGCCTCGGTGAAGGATGCGGACTATCCAACTTCAATGTTTTACACTTTTTTGAATTATAAAAAGCACTTATAGAATTGCCTTTTTAAAGCCTACTGTACTTGAAACTAAGATTGTACCCATTTTCGATGTGAGGTTTGTGTGTGTGTGTCGATAGACAGAGAATGTTGATTTTTTTTTGGAGAAACGTTTTTTTAGAAGTTGACGTAAAATGTTAGCTACTAGCTAATTGTATTTGTATGGGATTGAAAAACCTAATCTCTGTAAAGTTTTTTTTTAATTGTCTCGACAAACACACCAATTACCTAGCCCCAAACTAAGCGTGAGCTTGTGCTATGGTGACTAGTATAACGGATAGATATACTAATATACATTTATAAACATCCATGACTTAGGTGCAAATGCTCACCAGCTTTTCGGATATTAATTACGATTTGAAATTGATGGAACCAGGATCGATTTAAAAACAATCTCGTGAAACAAATAAAACTTTTATGAAATGAGATACTAGTCTGGCTACTTTATTAGGCAATATTTTTATATCACAAATAAAGTGGGCTGTTTATTTTTAGTACACACGAAATTGAGTTTGATGTTTGTGAACGACTCAGTGAAATAAATATGAGGCAAATGTTTTTCAAACACTGACTTTTTTTAAATAACTGACGACGTTATTTTCATATTACCGATAAACATTGAGATTTTTACATCAACTATTGGAAACGACGTTGCGATCGCTATCACAAATGTCAGAATTTTTCAACTTTAATGTTGATTTTATAGTAAAAGTTCTGTAACAGATTACTTTTCCGCTAGGTTTCTATTATTCATCGTGTTAGGTACGTATCTATGTAATAAACAGAAGACATATAAAATCAAAGTAGCTACCACAGAATAGGTAAAGAAGGATGCAAGGGTAATGTCATCGAGACAGGCGCGCCGCAGCTATGATTAGATAGTCATAATTGAATCTATCATGCGCGAACTAACAACTAACTAGCAATTACAGTTCCACAGCGCTTCCGGAGTGACTGTGATTGGTCCGTCCGAGGTTACGCTTTCTTATTCTGTGGCTTTAGTGACATTGGACAGTACATCGAGCACGTAACCTATAGAGGCGAAGTAAGGGCGATTTTTCTCCGAAACTGCACCAATAACATAATTGGTGCAGACGCCGTCAATGTGACATCCCACAAGGACCCTTTTCATAATTTTTGTTTTTGTGTTGTATTAAGTAATTTATCTTAATTTTTATTAATAAGTTGTATATATATAGTTAGTTAATATTTTAATAAAGGTATAAAGATATATGTTTCGGTTTTGATTCTAATCAACAATCTTCTAAACAGCATCTTTGTTTTATAAAATATGTAAAGAAATAAGTAAATTTGTTTGACAAAATCTGTTGAAGAAAATACTGAATGAAATTTTGTTTCCATAGGTTATGTGCTCGGTAGGACAGAATTATGGTATCCTAATCCTACTTTATTTGTTTCCAATTGGTCCACACCTCCCTGCATTTTGGTGACACATATTGTCTAGATACTGTAAAACAAAGTCGCTCTCCGCCGTCCTATACGCTTAGATCAAACTACACAACGGATTTAAATGTTGTAATTCAAGAAGAAAGCTGCATTTTACAGTAAAGAAAAGGCGAGTACTTCGAAGATTTATAATATGATGTAAAACGTGTGTTAAACCTTACAAGATAGTTACAACTTATGTACCTACAGTTGGGAGCACTTCAAGGTATACATTTAAACTACAAAAACAGCTTTTTTTACGTGAAAGTAAAAGCGGTCGCAAAGTCAACATTTGTGTAGTCTTTTTTGCGGCCCTGTGTACAATTAAATCTTAAAAAGTCAAAGTCTACAAAAAGTCGAGGTTGGCATGAGAACACCCAATTTAACTTCTACCCGTGTATGTAAGCCGGAGTGGGTCGCTATTTTTCAATATAAATGGAGTATGATGGCCTTTCTAACCTTTTTTTCTAATCTGAAGATACTAAGAAACAAGTACACTAAAAGTGTATCACGTAGACGTACAGTCGGCAGCACGTCAGGTTACCCATGTAAACTACGAAAACAGATTTTATTACGTAGGGAATAGAGGCGGTCTCAAGGTCAAAGTGGGGTAGTCTGACGTGCGGTGTACAAAAACAAAGGAGCTATCCACGTCTTCGTTATAGCTCGTGTTCGCCGTCCAGTGTAATCGCGCTAAAAGCCGACGCGGACTTAGGTACATCTCAAGGATTTACTCCCACTATTTGCATGTATATCCTTGTTTCGGCATCTAGAAATGACGTCGTATCGCCGAAAGCGTTCCATTAACTTAATAGTGATCCCTTTTTAGAGCTCCGTAAACGAAAGGAAAAGGAAAAAATGGAACCCTTCATTGTCCGTCCGTCTGTCTGTCTGTCAACCAGTTTTTCTCCGGAACTCGAGGAGGTATCAAGATAAATTTATATCCAATACTGAGGTCCCGTCTCCCTGGAATCCCTTCTTTTTGTTTTTAGAATTTATTTCCACTAAATCAAAAGATACGACCGTTTATGCCATATTTAGTATATTTTGTTTCATTAACAAGGGAATAAAAACTTATAGATTACTTCCCCTTGACCTAGTAGGATCATGACAAGAAGCAAGGTCATCACAGAAAACACCTTTTGTTGCAAAAAATTACAAACTTACTTGCACTCAGTAAATTGACCGTGACCAATGTCGATGTGTCGGGGACACATCTATGTTTTCCATTGGTAAAACTATGATTCTCGTTTTGTGCAAATATTTTACATTTATACAAGTTTGTACGGACACCCCCAGTGCGCAAAGCCTACTCGCGCTTGCCCGGTTTTCTTTGTTTTTTTAACTTTACAGATGGTTATCGTCACTTAAATAATGTCGACGTTTCCACTGTCTTTGATACGACACAGAAACTGTGCGGTAAGATATTTTAATGAATTATTCATTTTTCGACGAATGCAAGATATTTCGTAGTCCTTTTTATGCGCTTTGATCTTCAAGACTGATCGTTACGATCGTTATACCCGATAAATACTTACCTACATTTACATTTAAATATACCTAAGATTCTGAATAGTTTGGTTCGCAGTACGCCAATGTAGATAAACGAATGGATCCATCTTTCCATGTATAATATATTTAGGTAGAGTGCAGGTAATATAGTTTTTTTAATAAAATATATATTTTTAGAAGAAACCGCCGGTCGGTTTCTTCTAAAAAATATATATTTCCCTTTCCTCTTACTCGATTGCTTTCAAATTACGATAGTTTTAATTTTCTTTTAGGAAAATAATAAGCTTTCGAACTCAGTCATGTTAAATTAAAAATAGAATCACAATTCAATATCTTTGCTTGAAATTGCAAAGGCTAGTTTTCAAGTAAGGCGTTAGGCCTACGGGTATACCGCCAGAAATTACGTCAGTAACCTGACGTGCCAACTGACTGAGGTTCTGACGTGCGGCCGTGTACTGTCACTAGTTTATTTAAGGTATTTATCTTTTTTTTAAGTATCTTAAGATCTTAAAAACAAACACTCGCAAATAGTGCACTGAAAACGCGAACATACAGCCTTAGGAACGCGTAATTCTTAATGCGAGCCGAAAAGACCTACTCGTAGCAACAATGCCGAAAACAAGAAAAATATCCGAACGCTTTGTGTTAGTGAATAACTTGCAGTACGGGTGGTATTGTGGAGTGCTTAGACAAAGCTACGGAACACGGCTTATGACGGCCATATAAATGGAAATTGTCGCGATTCAAGTTGGCCTGCCTCCTCATACTGGAGACTGGTTTCGGAAATGACAGTGAACCGAATACGACGTGTCTCGTTTGGTGTGAGGACGTACTCTATAAGACGACGTCTCTCGGGTAATTTCTATTATTGCTGTCTTGCTCCCTCAAGCCCGCATTCCAGAGCGAGAGGGACGCCAAGAGCGGAAAATATGGATAACGCTACAGATGCGTTACTCCGGGTGACGGAGTCCGTGTTTCCAGCTGTAGCCGTCACTGTCGCTCATACCAGCACGAAAGTGTGAACGAGCGTGATATTATATGTATTTCATGAGGCCAGACTAGAAACTATAGAAACCTTGATTCGGAGTGAGGCCTCAGAGTAGGGCCTCTATTAGCAAGTGGTGGACTTCACTAGCAAGTCAATACATTGACAATTCTAGTGTCAAACAAAACACGTTGAACTTTGCTTTGTTTCTTAACCGAACTTTGTTTTGCTGTGGACGTTAGTAAATGAATTTTTATTGGTATATCTATAAATGTGTTTTTTTCGGCAGCACAAAATTCATCCATATTATTGGATATTATTGAAGGAGACGTAAATCTACAAAAACTCGACTTGAATATTTTGGGCTACAAGTAGGTCAATGTGAGGCAGACATTTATTATTCTAACCAAAGGAAATGTTGTTTGTTTGTACGTACATACTATGTACAATATGAATAATAAGGCAAATTTGTAAGTTAGGAGCGGTTTAAAGAGCCTCGTAAGCAAAATCATTTAATCAATTTAGAAAATAACACGCCACTTATGAATATCAAACGAACAGTTGGAAAGGGAGGGAAGATGGAAGTTTGTATAGGATATCTGAAAAGTTTGTGCGTGAAAAGTCACTAAGATATTTTCAGGGCTTGTTGTCTTTTTACCGATTGACTTGATAATTTAAACTTGAAAAAAAAAAGATATTTCATTTTTATGTGGTACCTAGAAATGGGTGAAGAAGAAACAAAAAAATTAAGTAGTACCAAACCAATACTGTTAGCGTATGCAATCTTATTATAATATTTTGTTATTTTTCAGATTTATTTATTATAATTATTTACGGTAACGAGTGGCAACACTGATTTTCTATAATATCTACGGACATGGTTTTTAAAAAAAACATGACAACGGACGTTCGTTGAATGGTGATAAATTATCAAAATAAGTACAAAGGACTTGTCCTTTAATGGTTTTTTATTTGTCAATATTTCTAACCAGAATAAACTAAATAATTTATGAAAGAGTTCACAAAAACTTGCCTTTCTGCATAATTAATATATTTTTAAGGCCTCCGATTTAGAGAAAAAGTTAAAATATTTTTTCTCTTTGTCTGTACATAAACCGCACCTTCGCCTAAACCAATTAACGCTAGTACCTATTATATAATCTGTGGTAGTACCTAGTAGTATTTATCCACCAGTGGAAAGGCAATGGTATATAGCCATACAGCCAGGAAATACAAGTAATGATCAATGGGAGATGCCCCATTACAAAACATATTTTTGCTCAAAAATGGAGGCGTTTAAAATTCAGATTTTTATGGTTACGTGTTTCATATTTTTGTAGCTTAAAGATAAATATAGGTTATTGGTGGTTGGTGATATCTTGGAATAAAAAACCAGCCTCCATACAAAAAGAGGACAAGTCCTTTCATTGTTAATTTGTGGTCGGGATTATAATTATTGATTTTGAAGTCAGTGTTTCATTCGAAGTGTGTGTTCGCCAACAATAGCATAATAACAAATTTTAGTCAATTATTTTGTAAGAAATCGATGAAAGGGTAAATTGACCTTTAAACGTTTTTATATTGCCTTGTGTGCTCCAGGCCTCACTCGGCCAAGTTCAGATGTTAGTTTAGGACCCATTATATTCTCTTAGTCCAAGTGGCTTTGTCCTCCCCTGAATATTTTATTGCGAACATAAACACACAGATCCGAGAGTAATTACTCCATAATTAACTAGCTTTTTCTTCGGAGAATTTCGGCAACACGTAAATGTTTTAATTGCAATGTTTCAGACGTGTTGTACTTTCTAGTTGTTGTGTTGTGTGTCGTGTTGTATTTTTGGTTGTTTTTTTGTTCGCGGATATTCATTCATTTGAGTATGAGGTGATCTTTTTGCTAAATGTTGTGTTTGAAACTCCATTAGAGATAAGTTTTGATTACAGTAACAAATAACTTAGTTTCATATCCGAGTCGAAACATAGAGTTAATTGTCAAAGGACGGAAAAATATGAAAGGCGAATGCCATTGATGAGAATGAAAACACTTTAGACTTCTAAGTATTTACCAACAATTTATATTTACTATTATAAAAATATATTTCTTTTTTATAAGAGTGCTGTTTTAGGTTTTTACTGTTTTATCATCGAGATGACAATTGAATAACGACTGAACTACAGCCGTATCAACAATGCCTGCTTGAGTGAATATTCTACTTGTCCATAAGCTAGGACATTCTGTATTTGTAGGGCGTTTTACCAAAGCTGGGTACAGATGCCGAATTTACGCTAGTGCAGTGAACCCGCGTCGAGCGATGCATTATTTATATCAATTTCGGACTTGCGCGCTGTTGGAGTGGAGTGTGTCCTAACCTTTGAGCAAGCGAGGATATTGTTAGCGATAAGTTTTTGTTTTTAATTATTATTTCCACAGTACTACAATGTAGCAACTTTTACTGCTTCTTATGTGGGTTTACGTTATAATTTTGGTATTTTAACTTATGGTTATGATATAGACATCGAAGCTTAATTGTTTGGAGCATGATAAAAGTTAATAATTAGAAAGTAATGAGGTAATTATTACACACTTAAGGTTTCTCGCGATCTTGCTGGCGCAAACATCGGATTTCATCTATAAACTTTCACCTTCCATTTCACTTTCTTAATGCTTTACAAATGTGTGGTGCTGATTACATTTTAAGTAATTTTAATAAGTACAGTTTTAGAATAACCTAAAATGTAATTGTTTGTTGTCCCAAATAAGAAAAAAAAGGTTATTCGGGAAGGAGCGCGTGCATATAGTTAATTATTATGAAAATAATTCAATCGTTAGAGTTTCAAACCTGTATTACCAGAAACTTCAGGACATCGTTAATTTACTTATGGATCTCGAAACACGATAAGAGGAATTTGATTTGATATAAAATCCTCCTAAAGTTTAGTCTAACTTTGCCCTCTTTCAATGTTGAATATTGTTTAGTATAATATTTGCTTGTGCGAAAGTTTCGGAGCTTAATCTTTTAGTCTGTTCCAAAGTCAGTTCAGTAGGCAAAGACAAAACTATGGGAATACATTTTTGTTTTGTTTAACGACATAAGTTTGTTTACCAATGTAAGTGTGGATTTCCCAGAAATCTAATCCAGGAACTTTCTGCACTTGCAATTTAAAAAAAAGTTAGACATCATACGTTTCTCTGGTACTACTTGTGACCGGGTTCAGAGGTGCAAGCTCCTTGCAAGAGCTGTCTATTCTGTTTACAATAACACGGTTTACTGCTTGTAAAGCTACATTAGCTGTTATGAGAAGGGAAAGCTCTATTACATAAAGCTCGTGGTATGAGCGTATACAATAAAGTGCAACACAGTAAGCTTGCTACAAGAATGTTTGCAGGTACAGCCTTTGCTCAATTGAGTGTTTAAATGCCAGAGAAATTTGATATGATGGATTAAGGTAATCTTTGGCACAATAAAAAATATATGACGTTTTAAAAACAAGGAACTGTTAGTAACTTACAACAAATTCTGTCAAGACAATGTTTGTATGAACTATACTATTAATTGTGAAAATGCGTCTGTTGTCTGTTACCTTTTGATGCTTAAACCGCTAGGCCGATTAAGATTCAATTTAGTAATAACATATTTTGTGATCCGCCTTGGAAGGACATAAGTCTAAATAAATAAGTTAAAATAACTTTGCTTAAATTTCTGCTAAAAACACCGGCGCAGGCAACAAACTTTAAAGCAAAGTAATTTTTATTTATCAATTTAGTAATGGATTTCCGCAAAGTAACGCCTGATTGCATCAATTATAGGATATAGTCTACTTTATGTCGCGATATAAAAAAATATGGGGTAAAATGGTCCCCTATTTCACCCCATTTTTTTAAAAGTTTATATGTATAGAAAATCCGAATTTTTGCAAGTCGCGGGCAATGGCTTGTAGGATTTTTAACAGAGTCTTCTCTTCTCGTTTCATTTCCATCTTAGTCTAGGCTCTCTCTTACGAGTCTACCGCGTCTACGAGCTATGACGCTACGATGATGCTACGAACTCTCTCAACTATGTGGATTGAACTAATTCCCGTGAGATGGAGGTATTAACGACTTAACACGGAACGTGTCCTTTTAACCCGTAATTTATCATTAGTTGTCATTAGTTACAAGATGATTGTGAACTTATGGATAGCGACTTTGATTATATAGGGACATACACCGTCTAAAATTGAAGCTTTATTTAATATCAAATTAGGTTTTAGATACTGGACATTATGTAATTACGTGGAATATCTCAGGGTAGTCCGAGTAACTTTTAACAAAGCTGGTAACTATCCTATTAAAACAGTTTTTTCATAATATTTTTTTCTTGCTTGCCTCTTTTGCTTTATCTTTAACTATTTAATACAAACAATCAAATCTTTCCTCTTTTTAATATTAGTTTAGACTAACATGCCTCAAAAGGGTTTGTTTTTCCAATGGAAAAAAATAACACATCTGCCAGCATTTCAGCCTCTCAGAGAATTAGGAAAGAAAATGTCCTGCCAGAAGACGTATTCCCGGGCACCGTCTCATTTACATCGAAAACGGGGCCCTACTCTGTAAGAAAACATCCGTATTACGATTTAAGATGTCCCTGTCGCTTACGCCCAGCATAATAGTGGGTACGAGCGAGCGCTTTCGCAAGGGCTGAATATACTAACATGGTCTTGGCGTCTTCATGTAAGTAAAAGCTTGTTTAAGTAAAAGCAAACTGACATCAGAAAAGCAATGATAGGTATCTGCTATCAAACTGAAGAAAAAAATACAAGCTTTCAAGTAGGCCTGAACTTATTGAAACTTACTTTGACAGACAGGCCACCATATTTGGTAACTGTGTCTCCAAGATAATAAGGTGCATTTTTAGCTCACAGGCAAACTAACAATAGGCACCTCCAATCATAGAAAAGAAATAGGTACCTACCGATGAGTAAATGTGTTTTTAGAGCCGTGCGGATTTGTTCACGCACGTGAAATTGTGATACATGTTCTGTGATGCGTAGCACCCGCGCAGTGACATGTGAAATGTTCTTTGACACCACAGATTATGTATCTCAGTCCCGCGTGAGCCATCGAATCCGCACGACTCTAAAAACGCCCCAACATGCTTTCTACACGAAACTTGACCTTATAGTAAGGCCCCAGTTTAAGCACTCTGACCTAGCCGACACTCCCTGAAGGACGCGATTTGCATGTCATACCAATTACTTTTTACAAGTTCACTAATTTTGTCCCTAAAGATAATAAATTACGACAACGACGGTTATCGTTGCTGCCTTCTTTGGATGTAGAATAGGGGATAGGAGTACAAGTTTAGTATTTATTTAAAGAAATTAAGAGTTATACATTGCCTTTCTTTTCATTTTATTCTAAAACTCAGAACTAGAACTTATTAGTCTCATTGGTTGATTTTTACCTCTTAGATGCTCAGAAAAATCAACTAGGGTACTCAGTATAAAAAAAAATTAAAAAAGGCCCTTGTTATGCGCAGACCCGATGACCACGAGGTGAAAAATTACCTTTCCATGGCTACAAAAAAGAGAGGGAGAGGTAGACCGCAAACTACCGACAAATGTCTGAAAAGGACATGCAAATACTTGGCCTCGAAGGTGACGATGCCTACCAGCGAAATAATGGCGCCAAATGATTAAGAAAACCAACCCCGCATAATGAGAACAGGCAAGGACAAAGAAGCAGAAGGACCGTCCAATGTTTATGTTACCAAGTGGTACAATAATGGCTTCACTACAAAAAAAAACAACTACCATTGTTAAGGTTAGAGTTTGACTCTTTTAGCGTTGATTTTAGATTTTTATCATCACTTTCCACTAAGTACTTAAAAATGAGGAAACACGAGCAATGAAACTTAGAAGTTAGCTACCTTGTACCTTTCCCAAATAATTTTAGGCTAGAAATCTTATTTTGTAAGACCGCCAACTTGACAATTTTCATACGTTGCAAGTTTAATTATACCCATCTATTTCCTTTCAGCACATCACGTCGCTATAAAAAAGCTAAAATGTTTATCCTAAAAACAGTGTTTATTATACAACAGCTCGCTCTTAGACTAAAAAAGCATTTCAGTTACGACATCCATTTTGTAATCAACGCCTACGTTCGATGTACGT
Organism: Pyrausta nigrata; assembly: GCA_949316185.1. Classification (NCBI taxonomy): domain Eukaryota; kingdom Metazoa; phylum Arthropoda; class Insecta; order Lepidoptera; family Crambidae; genus Pyrausta; species Pyrausta nigrata. Next base: position 7,788,322 of record OX438943.1, read on the forward strand.
CAAGAAAAAAGTCTATTGTCATTTGTTATTGGTTGTTAACTTACGGAGTCAGCTTCCCACGCTTTTTTTAAAGTTGATTTATTAAATTTTTGTTACATGACAATAGACTTTTTTCTTGTTACGTAGCTAAATTGATTGCTTTTTTAATGTAACATTGTTTTCGGTTCTTTACGTCAACATTTAGTATTGGCAGGCCTGTGTATCTCCTCGCGTAGGTAGCAAAAACGTACCTACTCACGGCGACCCTTACTTAGGGGCTAAAACAAGTTGCGTGTTGCGTGTCGCTACCGGCCAGCGACACGCTCGCGCGTTTTATCCACCGGCGGCCGCGCGGCTACGTTGCTGGCTCGACGAGAATGAATAAAGTACTAGAAAGAGGCGCTAGATGGCGTTAGAAGCTTCTCGTAGCAGTCAACCCTATCGCTTCGCGTGATATTACGTCACTGAATAGGTTTAGTGTATTATGAGTAATATTCTAGAGCAATAAGTATGAAATTATCTTGCAATGGATTTTTGTAGGTGTCTACACGAAAATGTGCTTGACTCTGAGGCGAACTAAATTACGCCATATTGTTGACGACATTGAGTAGACATTTCTTTGAATACAATTGCTAAGTCATACTTCTGTACGAAGTACTAGTACTTATTCTGTGGTATTAGGTTTGTGGTATGAAACATGGCCTTTATCTTCCTTTTGAATGCCCTGCCTGTGTCAGTTTTTCCGATTGCGAATAACCCGAAACTATTTAAAGTGCCAATAAACAGACTTCTCCTGTGCAAGCTCGCGCCACCGTAGACCTTATCTTTGCTCTCGGGTTCAGATGAAGATCAAAAGTTAGCCCATCAAAAAGTGATTTGTCGGGCATTGTTCTAATAAGCCATGCATGAGTAAATATTATTCGATGTGTACTCGGAGCATTTCGTATTGCTAAATATGAAAAGAAATACTTAGGTTTCGTAGATTAAATGGTTCATTTGTTCGTTTTCATTTCATAAGTTATTGGAAAACAAAGCTAGAAATTTAAGTTTGATCGTGAAGCTTTTAATTGTTGGGAGTCGACCATTTTCTTTGACATTTGCGCGTGCGAAGTCGTGGGCAATCGCTAGTATTACCTAATTTATTTATTTGTAAAGTAGGTAGGAATTACAAATGTACTAAGTATGCAATGTATTGCACACAACAATGTGAGCTATGAATTTTAATTTTTAATTAGACCAATTATTCTACTTACTTACTAACGTAGAGTTCCTAGAAAGAATATATTTCCTGTTAAACAATATTAACTACCTGTACTATTATTTATTCTGTGGTTTACTATAAAAATACAAGTAAAACTTTTTCAACAGTAGAAATCTACATTATTTCTGCACTCAGGGTGGGCGAAGCCGGGGCGGGTCACTAAAATATTATAGAATATTATAATTTACGCGATAGTCATAAAAATGAGCTTTATTTGCAAGAAATTACGTTATGAAATCTTTCAGCAATTATCTCTTACAACAGCAAAAGCAAGACAAAAAATCGAAGACAACAAACATTTAGGTTTTGCTCGTTAACTCTGGGAAATTTAGCTTTCAACTGTTACACGGAATTTAAAATATTTAGCTTAAATACCGGTAATAACTTTTTTATGTTATAATATCCCGCAAAGAACGTAATTAATATCAGTTTACGCGCTCATAAGACTCATAAAACGCTAAGAATTAATTTTGCGCTGGCTTCATTAAAACATATATTTTATGTTGAATGCCAAAGGTAAGAAAATATTAAACGTATACTTTATATTTGGTTATGACTTGTGTATTCTTGAATTACAGGGACCGTTGATATGATTAATAATTGGAAGAAAATGAATTGTGCTTTTAGTTACAAATAATATGATTACGTCGTTAATAATAGTGTGGTCAAGCTCTCTATCATTATTATTGTTGTTATATTTATTGTATTGCCAATGTTATTAATGTTGTTATATTCATTGTATTGCCAATGTAGGTATAATTAGCTTTATTCCGATGGGAAATAATACTACTTTTCCATTCGTTATTTATCTTACATTTACAAAACGTTGCATCGCTTACTCGGTGATGACGTATTGTAGTCATGGAGTCTATTTGATGTTGAAAAAGACTTGAAATAAGTAACATCAATACAAATTAAGCGTAAGAGAAGTAAGTAAATATTGTGAGAAAATTAAAGAAATCATGTGTTATTTTACTATATTAGACAATTTTGGACAATGGTAGTCAGTAACATTATTGCCAATAATATTAAAATTGTTGTTTTTAATGAGAAATAAGCCTACTGGTGACTAAAACGGGGTTTCGTGCCGGAGACGATGAATAAAGGCAAGAAATTGGTGTTAGCTGGACATGTCCTTGAGGTTCGCCAAGGAGACACGACCTGTATTGCCTTTGTGTTTCATTATTTCAGAAGCCTCTGTAGTATTTGTATTGATGTCTATTTCTGTTTAACTTCAGCATCACATGTTTCTTTACCATAAAATATGTGAGTACCTGCTACAGGTAAACGTCTGTCCTGGATTTTGCATATTTTTTAGAATATAAAGGTCCCCTTGACATTCAGTATCAACTTTTAAATTCACACTATTTTCCAGCAATTCCAATTAACTTGAATTATTATTACTTATTTCTTAGGTCTTGTTTCAACCACGGTCTTGGAAGTTGGTAAAATTTACAGTCGGTTTTCTTCTTGGTATTATTACTGTCAGCGACGCGCTCAATTGAAATGTGTCTTGTATTTGTTTGTTTTTAAAATTTCGCAAAAATGTACGGTATAGTTTATGATTTTTATTAATATTTGAAGGTATCTGCAATATCTTTTATGCCTGTCAAAGCGGACCCCTATGTACTCGCACGGAACGTTCGTTCAGTTCAAATCGATCCACGAGCGACATCGTACGTCGCACTGGTGTATTTTTATCAATCCGTGTGGCTATCGTAATAAACAGCCTTTTTCTTTATCTCGGTCTTTTACTCCGTTTTTCACCTTCCCCGTAGTCTACAATTACAATTCACAATAACCCATCTCACTAGGACCATATTAAATTTATCTCAAAAATGATAAGAAAATGTTTACTGCCATATGGATTTGACAGCTCAAGTCAGCGACAAAAATGACAATTTTAGCCGTAGCGAGCGCTGTGATCGTTTAGGCTACTCCCTTCACCTGATTTGCACCCTGCCAATACCTATCTTCTGAGCCAGAAACGAGTTAGGTGTCAAAAGTCACGTGATGTTTCTACAACTTACATCTGTTTCATACATTTTGTTAGCGATAGCGAAGCTTGAGAATGGATTCCAACTTGTCTACAGGCCCAGCTCTTTTGTCTTCCAATTAAATTAGATCTTGTTACTCAATTTACTTGTTCCAATAATTGATCTCGGTGTCTGGAAGGCAGGCCAGACACAACAGTTTAAGGCTCGTTCTTAGTATTTTGGCATACAATTTTTATTAATGCTGTTTATATTAATTATATATTCATTTTCATTCGATCTCAGACATTGAAGTTGTCTGTTTGAGTAAAATTCCGTTGCCCTATTATCATCACTTTATAAAGACATATTCGCAAAGGCTCCTAGCGCCATCTCTTGACGCGAGCTAACAACGACCTCCAGAAATTTTGACGCATTTTTGACGTGGCCTTCTTCTTCTTCTTCTTTTATTAGCGAACGAACATAAGCTTGCCACTTAGGCCTCACTGTTCCGCCAATCTCACGTGTGCAGCAATTACACGGCAGTTTAAGAAAGGAACAAAATTTTGACAAAACAACCCCCGGGTGGGGACGTGGCCTTCTAAAAGCAATGACAAAATGTCAATAAGACGTCAAAAATTATGAACTCTATAGACTAGCCGGTAGGCCTGAAGATCGATCATACTTATTCAAGAACAAATGCAACACGACTAATCGCCTGTCAAAGTGGCCGCAACAAAAACGCAAAACTCCATCGCGCCGCTATTACACGCGCACTTTCTGACTGACGTGAACTTTTCCATCAACTAATGTTCAAAAGCTCTTATTGAAAAACTTGGACGCAAGACTGTTTTCTAGGTCACCGGATCGCAGCTGAAACTTGGCGCGACGTACTTGTTCTTTGTGATTCGAATCGGCGCTGTTGACTCGGCTCTTTGTCACTTAAAACTAGGAAATGTGTTGAGTTAGCCGCTCGCAATCAAGACTTGTTTGATTTCGTTTAGGGGTTTTCTTGTGTGAGAGCAAACGTGCCACTTTTTCCGAAAGTTTTCTCAGTGTTGCTTCAGGGCGATATCTTTTTTAATTTAGAAACTTTATGTATTTTTAAAAGTTCAAAGTCTGTTCCTTTAAAAGTCTATACCTATAGTACCAACTTTTAAATTACTGCCCAACAAGTTGTCGCAATGTTTTGTGAAAAGATTCACACATGCAAATAGCATAATTACAATCAGCATCCATTACTATAATTTAAATCATTTTTGTTCATCATATCGATAGTACCTAACGAAATATCACACAAGTTTCCTAATTAATATTTTCTTTCCCGCTCAACACAACATCAGAACAACAATACATATTTTCTAAGAATAAAGTATGTTTTCACCTGAAATAGAGTCAAATATAAGATGTTTCCTTCCTTTCATTAACGAGGTAACAAGAATAAGCTTTTCCTATGTTATTTAGAGCACTTTGAGTACTTACATTAACAAATAAAAACGTAAACTTGCTCTAACTGGAAAATACCGTTTAAACAATGTATTAAGTCTCAGCAGCTTATAGCTCCAAATTTTATCACAACAACGATAAAAAACTTACAAAAGTAGTTTCACCTACTATAATTGTTTCCAACATGGAAGCGACTCATCATAAAAATGTCACTTTTAGCCTGGAAAATAGAAGATGTAATTTTGGCAGGTTATGTTGTTTGCGGTCGTCTAAGCAATATTTTTTAAAACTATGTAGTAAAAATCTAAAAAAAATACTGAATGAGTGTCTAACAAGGGTAAAATTTAGTAAAAAGATCACAAAAGTATACAATGAATTGAAAAGATTATATTCTTTCTCTTAACTAACTTATTAAATTGGTCCAAGCCGCAACTTTGACTATCTACATTTACAACTGTAAAATTATTTGCTAAAATGCCAACGAAAACTTCACTACGACTTGTAAGATACACTCAAGTAAATGAAAGAAAGTTCGCAGGCGTTTAGCTAAGCTGAGCTAAAGAAGCGAACTTGGGAGACAGTTTTAATTGGCTTCGTTCTCACTGACGGCCTTTGGGAAGTCGTTGTTTGACCGGAATCCTATTTTGATTGGAAACATTATCTCCTAAAATATTTCGGTTGTATTTCACAATTTGGCGATCCGATTATTTAAATGTTTTGTTTTATTTAAGCCGCATTTTCATTTTTCATTGTATGCAATGATTGTTATAACTTATGTTAGGTGTTCATTAAATTACAAGGAGTTAAGGAGTATTGCTAAGATAAATATAGAGGTTATGTCTTAATTAAGAATATTATACCTCAATAAAGGTAAAGATTTACTGTATTAGGATGTAAAAGCTTCCACAATTTCGTTCTTACGAGGCGAAAATCATTAGCTGTGTTGTGTTATATTTCGGCTTTCTCCGCGTCATACGCTACGAATTTTATGTATTATGCCCTTAATAAACCCAGTTCATGACCCGCTATAATAATAATTTTGATTTTCTAGCGTCGCACGATTTTCTAGCGACGTATCACTCAGTTTTCAAAATACTTGGAACTTAATAAGTCGACGTAAAATATACTTAAACACTAACTACTACTTAAAATATACTTTTTTAATGATTAGACACCTTTATTTTATAGAAACAGTTGTTTGTATTTCTTTCGTTTTATCTTTCTGTAAAAAACAGCCTATACATTGGGGAATACTTTCAAAAGTCATCTTTTTTATGTTAATTTTTAAATGCATCTTTTAAGGGTAAGAGATTTTACAAGATAACATTTTCTTCTGTTTCTAATTTTTAACAATTATATATTCATTTTTACAAATTAGATTTAGAAAAAAATGTGTAGTTGTAAGATTTTCAAAAAGGATCGCGAAATACTTTACTGATTAAAAAACATACATAGTATAATATTAATTAATTTGCTAATAAATTGGTTCTAGTTTCGCAAATATCTTCATAAATTACGGTTTCTAATCAAGCCAATTGTAGTACTGTCTCAATTTAACACGCACGTTTCGGCAAATTAAAATATTATTCTGACGTGAGTGAATTAATTTGTTAGATAAATTAAACCATGTCAAGCTGCGTCTGAGGCATAATTGCGGTGACCTAGTTATGCCCCGCATTATAGCGGAGGACGAGTTAGGAGCTAGGGATGTGCTTTGTCACCATATCGCGAAAATATAATAAAAAGCAAAGTAAGCCTATATAGATCCCACTGCTGGGCAAAGGCCTTACTGCAACTGTGAGGAGGTACGAGCCGTGCTCCACCACCCGGGCTCAGTGCGGATTGGTGGAGGCAAGTGTCTGTAAGGCAAGTGACCAACCTTACTTTCAGATGTTATCAAGCGGCTCTAGGGCCTCTGACTAGGCTTAACGACTAATATTAACAGGTATTAGCCGGTACTAACTGTTTAACGTGCCTTCCGAAGAACGGAGATGCTTGTCATGGAAATCACTTAAATGGTCGGAATGGTCACCCAACCAATGACGACCGCGCCGTGGGTTGCTTAACTTTGGTATCATTACCAAAACGCTGCCGCCACTGCGCCACAAGCAAAGCGAAAATATACATATAAATATATAATTTACACCTCAAGGTGTAAAATTAAGTGGTCTTATATATAAGATGGATTTCTAATAAAAAAATAATAAAGGTAAAGTTATCCTATAAAGATCCCACTGCGGCGATGCTGAGCAAAAGGCCTCATCTCAATTATTTATTTATAGGTATATTCGAGAAAGAGAGAGAACTCAATAGGTACTTACGATATTACTTATCATAATACCAAAATCAACACTTGTTCATGTCTGTGATCGATCATTATAATACTTGATGCCGCGGTGATAGCCCATCCCTAGCCACCAGGCCACCTTCAGTATTAATATACCCTTTTAAAATTTAATTTTGCCGGTTCAAAGCGAGTGTTGCCATTTTTTGTGTGCTCTTTATTATTTGCGGCAGCTTTTAACGAAATAAATGCATCAAAAGACCTTAAGTTTCCTCCAAGTCTAAATTAACATGTTTGCCAAATGAGCTCGTGCCAAAGTTAAGACTTTAGACAGCCTTTGATGTGGTGGGTGCCTGAAAGTCTGTTATATTTAGAAACACGTATAAAAAGTTGTAAACAGCTTTAAAAATGCACTTACTGAATTTGCCTTGACAGCGCGTACTTAGTATTTTTGGTAACTTAAAACTACATTCGTTTATTTACCAACTATGACGTGTAGAGCCATGTTAAAAAAACTACTACACCTATTAAAATGCAATTAATTATATTAGAGTATGACTCTACACAAATCTAATAAAGAGGTTATAGTCTGTTAGTTGGTGGGTTTGTTTGTTGGAACTTATTTTGGAAACTACTGACCCAAATTTAAATATCCTTTCACTAAAAGAAAGCACTTAGAAATCTTCAGAAACATAGTTTTTTTGAAATTATCATTACTTGCTGAAATCTACCATTTTAATTAAAAGCAATAGAGTTATGCGGTGCTGGCGTGCTGGTCTTGATTACCTAAGTAACTGTTTCAGTATCAGTAGATGTTGCTAATTAGATTCAATGTAAACTCATCAAGAACTTCAGCAATAATGTAATTATAATTCTGCAATAGAACAGAGAAATTATTTTTTCTTTTAAATTAGTCCTCCAGTTAATTTCTCAATGTCGTCTAGGTCAATGTACGCAGTAAGTAACTTGAATGCGTTCATAACTCAGGTACTTAGGTATATTCAGACTGAGTGGAATCGAATGTCGTTTGAAGATGTTTCTCATGTGATATCAATTGTTATGACATGTCACCGCTTGTGATGTGCTTTCAAGAAAACACTTAGTACCCTGTGTCAAGCCCTGTCAAAGTCAAAACGAGGTAAAGGGCTGATGGTTTGATAAGAACATTCTTTTTCGTATTGCAGCCGTTTCTGTGTAAAAAAAAACAGGTCAAGTGCGAGTGGAACCCACGCGTTGAGGGTTCCGTACAAACAAAGTTTTTGTTTGTACAATTTTACCAAAAATTAGCGGTTTTTAGACTTTTTATTTTACTTGCGTTCTTGCTAAATCTCATGATTCTAGTTCTGTGGAAAGTAGGTACCCTATGCCTGATTTACTCTGTGAAATATTATTCGTACCTTATCATTGCGTTAACGTATTGTTTTTTTTCGTTACAGCCTTAAGTATTAGGTACCATGAAGGCATTTCTGAAAAAAAAAAAACGGTCTTGACAGACAGACAGACGACAAAGTGATCCTATAGTTATTTTTAGGTTTTCCTACTATACTTTTTTGGGTTCCGTAATCCTAAACAAGTAAACATAATTATTGAAAAAACAAAACACCCGACTGCAAAAAATATTATATTTTTGAAATGCTCTTTTTATTGGCTTTCATTTGATACCCATATTGCTATGGTAAGGAAAAAATCAATCCCCCTCCCCTTTTTATTTCCATTCGCGGGCGCCATTTTTTAAATGTATATAACCAATGGCACTCTCACAATTTTACGACACTTAATATGTCAACAACTGTTTAGCAGGTTGGGCTGTAGGGCGTGCCAAATAATTATACATACATACATATATACTCTCGAAAAACATAACCCTCCTTCCGCAGTCGGGTAAAAGTATATAAGGTACAGACGACAGCATAACAAGCTAAAAACTGTAGCATGTTATGTATTTGTAATTGATTTTGCAACGAAAATGGTTAGCTTGTTGTATTGACTACAGTATATACGGTAGCACGTCAGGTTACATATTTTAACTACGGAAATATCTGGTATTACATAGAGAGTAGAGACGGCCTCAAGGTCAAAGTGGTGTAGTTTGACTTGCGGCCATGTGTACATTGCTTAATAAAACTTTATTCTGATAAACATTTAGGTATATTACATTTTTCCTGTTTTCGTCGTAAGTTCAATTTCTTATTCTTCTTGTAGATAGTCGTGTCCAAATCAAGAAAAGAAATGATTAAGATAGACGCGAGTATCATCCGATGTCAATGCCACTTAATAATTTTCCAAATGTCCCCTTGAATAAAATATTCTGTTTGCTAAAATACGGACGTAAAATGACAATCTTCATTAATTTAACTGATTGTGTACCGTAATGATAATAACGTGAATTTATTTGATTGCTTTTTTCTACGTTAATGATGGCGGTTTGTTTGCTATTTTGTCTCAACGCATTATGGTTACTTAATAATATAATTAATCAATGCGCGTGGTACTGCGGTTTGATTAAAATAATAGCTTTGTAAGCATGATTGCACAATTGTTGCCTATGCCAGCTTAAATATTGTTCAATTAGGACACGATAAAATCCACTTAAAATGACACACTAGTCTTATTTTTCAGGTAAGTAGGTACTTGACAGCGGTTAATCAATATTATAATTATAAAAATATATAAGGTAAATATGTAAGGTGGGATGATGTAGGTTAATAAAATAAAAAAAGGTACAGCTTTCAAAGTAGCTTTGAAAGATTCAAGTTTTTTTTTTAAATAAACTTATTTCCAAAAGTCAAGATAGGCCGTTTAAACGCGTGCGGGTACGCATATGAGCTGAATAGGGCTAACGTTGCTTTGAACATTCTGTCACTGACACATCCAAGCCCACGAAGAGACTTTACTCGTCTCTTTAGATATTTACTTCTAAAAGTTGTCTAAGTTAAAACCCTTTGAAGCGAAATAGTCATATCAACTAATTACTAAGTTCAAAACTACATCCATGATAATTTTCTTTGCAAAGTTCTCTATCACAAAGAGTAAATTATACATTCAAATAAGTTGTTTTAAGATAGTCTGTTGTGAAAGATGAATTTTAATGTAATAGATGAGAGCATCACAACTTTAATCACCTTTGATCTGATGGTTACTAGCATTGACGTCGAGCTTAAATAATTTATAATCAAGTCTAATGCTGTAAGATTAGATCTTAAGACGCACTTTGTTGAAAACTTGATGCAAATTATCCAAATATCAGCGTAAGCCCCTAAGAGAAATTTGTGCTTGGTTTAGTGTTAAGAGTCACTGATGCAATTAGTACAACCTTGTTAACGTTGAAAAATTCGCTTTAAGGTCGCATAGCTGAGCGGAGAAAACTTTACTTCTAATCCGTGAGGTCGTGAGTTGTATCCCCGCGTATACCACTGAGTTTGTATACAAACTTAAGAATGGTCTTTTAAAGATTTCGCTGCCAAACTGCTGCTTCCAGAAACCATCGTGAGGAAACCTGCACACTAGTTGGCTATTATGTGAAATGGAGATGGTGATGGCAAACCACCCCATTAAAAGTTGCCAAGGAACTCGTTCCATTCCAAATAATGGACACGACCTTCAGTCATGAGGTATTACGACTATGAAGAAACGAAGAACGTTGAAATGTAGTGAAAAAGTTTTTAACTAGGTGCGTTCATATTTTGACCAGAAGGCGGGGCAAAATGATACGCATGCAGGACTTATATCTCGCGGAAGCTAGCAGCAATGAAAATATTAGCGCATCAATCAGTAACGTATATTAAACTGTATCATGTCGAAGTCTTTACTTCCTTAGAAGAATTTACAAAAAATATGATCTGGCAAGACAGTTTGCATTAGAAACATAAATAATGTATCATTAAAGTAATTTATTTCGATTTGCAGAAGATAAGATGCAGCTAAACGCAATTAAGTTAAAAAGCTTTTGTATCTGCTCAAGCTCTTGCACGACTTCATTTGTATGATATTAAGTTGAAGTGAAAAAAGGTGCTTGGTACAAATTAATGGATTGTTATCCATTTCTTTTATGCATAAAGCAGACCAGGAGATTAATACTCCACAATATTTAAAAAAACTAAGTGCGTGTTGAACTGTTGAGCCAAGTGGAAGGTTCCGCGTAGTCACTCTTAAAACATACAGTAAAATTACTAAGTTAAGTATTTATTGAGCTTTCAATGAAACTACTATAAGTATATAATATTTATTGTTTTAAAAATTAAGACTACAGCGTGTACTTACCTACAAATGCGCAGACTTCTAATGGCGATGATAAATTCTATAACTACCATAAAAGTCAGCCTATATAGATCCCACTGCTGGAAAAAGGTTTCACCTCAACTATGAGGAGGTACGAGCCATACTTCACCACGCGGGCTCAGTGCGGATTGGTGGAGGGGTGTCTGTAAGGCAAGAGACAAACCTTACTGTTATAAATAAATAAATAAATTGTTTCAACCAACATCAACAAACATTGTTATCAAGCCGCCCTAGGGCCTCTGACTAAGCTTAACGACTAATACCAACAGATATTAGCCGGGACCAACTGCTTGACGTGCCTTCCGAAGCACGGAGATGCTTGTCATGGACGTCACTTGAATGGTCGGAATGGTCACCCATCCAATCACTTGTAGGTTGCTTAACTTATGGTATCAATACCAAAGCGCTGCCGCCACTCCCTCGCATGATTTTAACGAATTATCAACCCCTAATTGGATCATACGCAATAATTGGTCCCTAGCAGAGTACTCGTGACCTACATACTCCCAGACACCTGTCACTGCGTGATAAAGGTTAGGGTCCTTTTACGTAAACGTGAATAGGTCTATTCAGGTAAAGTTGCTATGTCAGACGGACGAACGGTTTTCTTCTTCTTTGTACTCAAAAAAAGTACTAGGTATTTGGCTCTCGAAGCTCAGAATATGGCAAAAAGTTAATTTTTTGCCAATCAAATGAGTAGTGTGAGTTGTTTGTCAGTCACTTAGTACAGAATATTACGGCAGTATTAAAAGCAAACAGGTAGGTAGGTATCATTCAAGAACATCTTTTTATAGATAGTTAAATGAACACAAAGAAAAAAAAGATCAGTGATAGCTGTTTTATCAGAGTCTGAAAATGTACTTTAACAAATGAACTGCAGTAGAAATCTTTGAAACAACTGTAAATAATCTCCATAATATCTCTGGAACTAAACTTAGGCGACAGAAAACATTGCTATAGTTGTTCGCACTTTAATCGTGAAAAATATCTCTCAACTCCTTTTAAATTGTATTTTTCCTACGTTTATTTTATTCAGCTAAGTATTTCCAGTGCAAATGAAGCGGGAACTAAATTAATGCGTATTTTTCCCGAACCATTTGGAGATTTAAAACCTTGTGGAAAGTGGTGTAGTGTTGTTCTGAGTCGATTTGAGAAATATAACAATGGACCGTAATTATTCGATTAAAAATATTGTCTGTTTGTTAACAAAAATGTTATACTTAGATGTTGTTATACTTGCTTCGGTATCTATAAAATTATTATTATATAGAAGTAATAAAATAAATGCGATTAAAAGCGTACTTCTTACTTCCATGTGTTTAGCTTGACACCGGATCCCACCGGATGACACAGCCGATTAATTTTTGTGAGCGAAATTTAATTGAATTTCGTAAAAACTTGCAAAAGAATTGCTTAAGTTATAAAAATAGTTATAATAAAATAAAATTTAAGCGATTAAAAGCATACTGCTTATTTCCATGTTTTTAGCTTGTTTAAATATCGTTATTTCTCACGTAGGTAGCACGTCTTGTCACGTTTTATTTTGTTAGAGGTAGGTACTTACTATTTATTGCACATCAGACTCAGTAGCCATTATAACATACATTTATACAATTTAAGGGGTGATATTGCTATAAGAAAATCCTCGGCAAGCTTCGGGCAAAGGAAAAAAAAACTCTTGCATTATCGACATTTTTCTGGATACTTCGGCTACACTAATCTTAAAAGTTGGCGGGCATATTATAAATTAATTAACAGTGAAAGGCTTGTTCTGGCGGCTCACAATTGCTCCAAGACTGCCGCCGATGCAATGGCGGCTTGCCAGACGGTCCCGCATTTTAATAATTATGACTTATTCCATTTACTTCAGGGGCTTGTGGAACAAGAAATATTTAAGAAAGAGTAAGTGTCTCCTAGATTGAGGTTCATTTCGAATTTTGTGCTGCTTCTTAGCAGGACTGGCCCATGATTTTCTCTAATCTTTTGTACGGCCTATGTACAGTCGGCACTAGCACGTCGGTTTACCGAACTACCAAAACAGCTTTTATTACGTAGGAAATAGAGGCGGTCTGAAGGTCAAAGAAACTAACGTGCGGTCGTGTGTACCTATCTGAAGAACCTACTTTGCAGTATAAATCATTGTCAAAGCCACTAAAAATGTACGGATGAACCGCTGTCAAAGAACGAACGACAGCACGTCAAGGTAAACACTGTGGCATCTTATATGTAGTAACAGGGGTGATTTTGCAATGAAAATGTATAGTCTGATGGCCATTAGCTCAGAAACTGGGTGTCTTGTTGTTCTGTATGCATTTTAATCATATTGTTATTTGCTATCTCTGACAATGGAATAATGACTATGGCTATGGTACTCACAACAATAATTTTATTATTACGACTGACCAAGATGAAAAAGTAACATTTGATCAGTGAGTCATTTTTGTTATAAAATAGGTAAATATGTTTATTTTTGGAACCAACCATACTAGATAAAATACGCATGAAAAATAAATAAAAACATACGAGTATGCGAGTAAATAAAAACTTCTATCCAAATAAATTAAAATATTCATGAGCGTTTAAAACATCTGCCTCGACAGGTGAACACGAGTAACATTCACAAAAAGCTTTATGATCAAATAATTTGCGATATGTTAAATCCGTCGAGTGATTGGTAATTGGCTCGATCCGAATTTAGATTGAGGACATTACGCGAGTGATGACGTGGAATGGAGGCCTAAATTGGCTATTTAAGGTCTGTACACGGTTTATTGAGATCAAGTGAGAGAGGTCTGTGCTTGGAAATGTTGGTTTAACAATGGTAGAAGTTATAAAGATAAGTGGGCAAAAAAGGTTGAATTTTGATCAGGTTTGTAGGCATTACTCAGGGTCAGGAGCATTCGCTCTCAGAGTCGAGTACAATTTGAAATATTCAACCAAGGTTAGTCTCTTAGCAAAAAAACTTCCTTGACAAAGGAAATCCTTGGTGTTGCCCTTCCTAATGACACTTTAGCCGAAATAAGACATGACCTACTTTAAAAATAAGATAATATTTGTAGCGAAAATTACTTATTCTTTCTCAAGTTAAATAAGTCGTTCTAACGCAAATTTACTCTGAAATAGTTTGGGACTAAGGTTAGACGGAGTACCAATTCTCCCGTCGAAAAAAAATGTGACCTACAGTATAAAATGCAAATTTTCCTGGACTGAGAAATCTTGTTCTAGACTCTCCGTATCAATATGTCAGTAACTAAACAAACGATAGGTGCCAATTAGTATGAGTAATCCTCAAAATCACAACAAAATACTTATTATATTACGAAACAATCACCACAGTACAATAATAATGTCCTCCTACTCGAATTTCGACTACAGCGGCCTATCTCAACAGAGATTAGCCAACTGCGCGGGATATATTATAGTGCAAAGGTGTGTGCGAAATACACAAGTGCACTCTCTGTTTCTGCATTCTCATAATTCGGTGAGACGGCAGTCCGACATGATCGTATAGAGATAGCCACCACAATGTAATATCAGTGCCACAATTTATAATATAACAAACTGATAACAAAGGACAAGTATGTAGTTTTGGGACAATCCCTCGCAGAACAAACTGTCAAACCGATTACTAAATGTATGTTCCCCATACGTCTGTTTCTCGAATTGACTCTATGTAGGTCAGCTGTCCGGGACAACGATCCACTTGGATACCCTTGAGATAACGATACATCATACTATCTCTATAATAATTAGGTTGCGATCATTAATTACCGATTTGCAGCTGAGCCCCAGTGGTAATTAATTTTTCGTAGACCTAGTTCAGGCAGGTTTTAGTTATTAATTTAAGTAACTACAGATGATTTACAAGGGCTTTTGAGGGTTAAGGTTGCTATAGTTTTTAATATTTTTTAAGACTTACAGTGTTCTTTCTTATAAATATACCTAAGTTTAAATAAAAAACCAAAAATTCGCACACGGGTAGGATTTGAACCTACGACATTTGGCTAGCCAACACTCTTACCAACTATTACTATTCAATCCATTTGCGATTTTCATAAATATCTGTTGCGGCTATATGCCGTGATATTTTTCCTTTTAAATTCATTAATTGCACTATAGCCGCTTATTAGAGACCTCGCCTGTGGAGTACAGGGTTGTGGGGGTAGACGAGAAGAGGGATTTGATTGGGTGATTTGAATTTTGAAAAGAATGCGTATTTTCTGCGAATGCCAAAATTTAAATCACCCAATCAATTCACAAGCGCCAGTCGCCTGCGCCGCTCAGGCCGTTCTCGTCTACCCCCGCACCCCTGTACCGTCTCAGATAAGCGGTCGGACTATAATGTCACTTGACATGGAAACGGATATTTAAATCGTAATCCAAGCAGGCTTTATTAGTTGATGTGTAACAGTCGACCATAATTTCTTGTTGCATTGTATATTACTATCGTTATGATACATTTGACGAGAAACCGCTCATCGCCAGTCTGCCCGTGACCACAATTGGGCCAAAACGTTGGGATTATAAGCAAACTGCTTAGATAGATACGTTGCATGAATTCCAGTATGCTTCCAGCATCCTGGGAACCTTACCCAAAGGACCCTTTTTGTAATTTTTGTATTTCTATTGTAATAAATTATTTATCTTCATTTTTATTAATAAGTTGTATATATATTCTAGTATTATAATGATAGTCGACCAACTTATGAAATGTAGCTGGACAAGTTACAATAGAAAAACACTGGCTGCATCAATAACTTTGTAATTTTACTGTAGATTATAATGAGAGACTCGGCACTGAGCCCGCGTGGTGAAGTATGGCTTGTACCTCCTAATAATTTAGGCGAGGCCTTTGCCCAGCAGTAGGATCTACATAGGCAACTACATAGAATGAGCAACTACGAAACCCTACATTTGGGCGTGGCTCGACTTGCACATGTCTGTACAAGTCGAGCCACTAATGTACTAAAACGCCTCTAAGTCCTAATCAATAATCAGAAATTATTGATTCCCCCGCGCTCCGAGGGATCACGATTATTATGTAAATCATAACGAAACACAATGACGTAATGGCTTCACAGTTAACATAATATTTGAGTCTGTTCAATTGTTCTGAAACTGGATACAAAAATGGTTAAAAAATTAAACTTAAACTTTTATTTTAAGTAGAAAACTTCGATAGATAACCTAAATGGTCATTGTAATTGAGGGTACCGGAGTTTTGTTATTTAGATAAGATTTAAGATTCATCAGGTTTTGAAATGAACCAACAATACATGATTAAGAAAAGAAAGTACACACGATACCTGAGATTGGGTCAAGTAGTTTCTCGTACGGATATATTTATAAAAGACAATATTTACCGTTGTCGTTATTCAATAACGGTATTTTGTTAACAAGTTCCCATTGTCGTGGTAAACGTACGAAACCATTACGTAACTATGTTGACAACTTTCTTTGATATTGTTGAGAATCTAGGATACACTATGGAAACAAAACAATAATGATACCTACATGATTGCACACCATAAAAGTAACAACAATAAAATTTACAGAGAAATATGTACAGATTTGGTTGTTTTATCGCTAATAGCGATCTCTTCCAGACAACCTTTGGGTATAGGAAATATTTAATCACAGGAAGGGCGGTGTTTGGAGCAAAAGTTATGAAATATGTGCTTCAAAGTAAAATTATAATAAAAACAAATGCATACATACAATATACAAGGTGTATGTATGCAACATTTATCTACAGTTTACAGTACAGTTTCAGTAACAGTTCTATCTTCCAACATCTTTTAAGTTATATCTTTTCAATGTTTTCATGGGCGTTTGTATCTTTAATAATAATAATAATAATGTCCTCCTAGCCGAATTTCGACTACGGCGGCCTATCTCAACAGATATTAGCCAACTACGCGGGACATATTATAGTGCACAAGTGTGTGCGCAATACATAGGTGCACTCTCTGTTCCTTCACTCTCATAATTCGGTGAGACAAAAGTCCGACATGACCGTAGAGAGATCAGGCGCAGGACCAACGGCTTAACGTGCTTTCCGAGGCACGGGTGTGTTAACACCACCAACTTCCTGACTCCGGAGTTGTGTTAAAAGACAATCACAAGAACATTCAATATCTTGACCATCCTACAGCACATTAGCATAAGAAGAACTACTTCAATTCATTTTTTGCTCCACAGTAATATGCGTGTAGAATCTGTTTCAACCCACCATTATGTCATTCCCAGCTGGATAATATGCAAATCGGAGAGCGCTTAGTGCCTTGGGCTTATTGCTAGCATAAACCACGTATTAAAGATCTATCCAATTTTCTTTTCCTATTTTCTAAGTTATTATTCTAGTTGCTATCTCAGAGCCAGATAAGGCGACAATGCCTTAAACTAGGCATGGAAATGATTGCTACTTTTAATTCATTTTCATTTCATGAAATGATGATTTTTTTTCATATGAAATCACATGCGAAATTTCATTGACAATGTTTTTTTTTCGCAGTGTCATAATGTAACACTTTTTGCTATTTGCTACTTATAATGAAATATAAATTATTGTGAACGGTTGCTAATTTGCTACTAATATGAAATGTCATATTTAGGTTGTCATGAAAAATCATGGCAAACGAATCTAAACTTTATGTTCATAAGTTTTAAGTTCTTAAAATGCCCACCCAGTATCGATCGTCACCTATGATCGCATAACAAGTGTGTTTGTCTTTTTCTAACACGCACCTAGGGCAAATCATTCCTACTCGGTCGCTCGCGACTCGCTCTGCTACAAGAAGTCATCAATGAATGAAATGAAATGAGCATGATCTATGATTTCGCAGAGTGCGATTTGTAGCAGTCTATATGAAAAAAAATAGCAGGTGTGAAGAATGAAATTCATTTCATATGATTTTTCATCTGCTATTCATGAAATCTTCCATGCCTACCTTAAACTAAGGTCTTATCTGAACAACCACTCTTAATATTTATCATTTAATATGAATAAGTATGAAATTGCTGTTTTAAATTCTGAATAATAATAGTTTATTTAATTAAATAATAATAATTACTTTGCAAGTTTTTACGTAAGTTAATTTCCTACACAACAATTCAACGACCGTCTTCTGGCGGGGCTTGAACCCACGACTTCATGCTACCCGGGCGATTGCTCTCCCAAATTCCTTCTAAGCATTCGGATATTTGTGAGTTACTAACATTAGTAACTAGTAAAGTTATGAATTTGAAAGTAAATGAGAATATTTTAGTTGCAATCAATCATTGGTAGCATAAAAATCACAAATAAAAAATCAGTTTACCTCATTCCAGAGATACAACTAGCTTTATCGGATCAATATCGCCTATTTTTCCTACAGATGCTTCCTGTATTCTGGATATGCAAATCTGAGTGATCAGAGCTTATGCACGACCGAAGGTGTACCGTAATGAATAGTCCTGTAACCACTGGCCATTATTTCTAGGCTGGTAGTGTATGTGTATGCGTCAAGTGAAAGAAACGTGAAAGGAAGTCGGGGCTAGCATAGAAATACACGTAATATAGGTCACACGTATAATTACTCTGAATTGGCACCGACTGTCGGTACCAATAATATTTGTTTCTTACGTTTACGCGAATTGTTGAACTCATTAAAACACAATTTTACGGATTACTTCGCGATTTATTTACATTTTATTTAAAACCTGACGTTTCGAACACTTTACAGCGTTCGTGGTCACAGGGAGACTAAGGTATTATTTTTCATTACAAAGTTTTGAAAAATTAAACTACCGTCACTCTTAATATTAATTTACGTTCCTATTTACGCAGAAAGAGCTAACCGTGTCTTGAGATCTTGCAGTGCGAGGTGTTGCTTTGGTTTTTGCTAGAATAGTATCCCATGCCGGTGGGACTTTCCATCCATCTTCTCTATTAAAATTTGAATGTTTTCTAATTTCAATGGCTTCACGTAGCATTCGAGGAATAAAACGCCGTTCTTTAGCAAGTATTTTAGGTTGGTCAAATTTTCAAAACTTTGTAATGACAAATAATACCTTAGTCTCCCTGTGACCACGAACGCTGTAGTGTTCGAAACGTCAGGTTTTAAATAAAATGAAAATAAATCGCGAAGTCATTCGTAAAATTGTGTTTTAATGAGTACCAATAATATATAAAAAAAAAAACGGAATTGAAGTAAAACAAAACAAATTTCTAACAAAAATTAGTGCATACAGAAAACGTTCATTATAATGTGTTTATCCATTATTATTCAGTGATCATCTGCGCTATATTACGGACGTTAAATTGATGATTTTTGTGTAATAACTAGACTAGATCCGTTCTTGATAGATTTAAAAATAAAATAAAATCTAATATCTTTCTAAATCTTTTTTCCTGTATTATAACGTAAATGCTAATTATCACCCTCTTAAAATTTGTATTTATTGTACTTTTTTGGCACCTCGTTTGTATTACCATCGTCATTAAAAAAAATTGAACTATATAACTACGAATAGATAGAATGTTCGAAACAAAATACAAATCGCTTTAAATAGTGGGTAGGTAATAAAATCTCATCATATAGCAAACCAATACACTCACAACTAAGTAATTCACTCAGTACTCCTTGGATGTCCTCTGGCAGATCAAAATCCCCAGTTGCATATAAAAATGGCATCCACTCTTTGCGAGTGCAAAATGCGAGAAAACTTGGACAGTTTACAAACTCTAGCGGGCAACATTTCACTCGTCCTCGTAACAAAATAACCTTTACAATGCATTTCCTACTCTAACTTATGAGCCATTCGGTTGAAATACGTGTTATACGAACACATGTAGGCATAGTGACTAATGGCAAGAAGTTTTCAGTTCAAAAGTTAAGGGTAACAATATTTTATCGTTTTAATATTCGTGTGCGTTGAAAGAAATTGTTAGGGGTGTGTGAATGGCGTAAGTTAGTGTAGTGTCCTGAATTGTTTTAGCATTTCAAACATTTTATTATCTCGATATCTCAAGATTTTTATTTGAAGTAAGTATTATACATAAAGTTGAACGTACAGGGTATTAGAGCGTTAATAAAAAAGACAAGAAAGTGATGCAGAATCGCTCATAGGATAAACGAAAAAAAAGTAATGCTTACAAAAACTTTTAAAACAAAAATGCAGATGATGTATTGTTGATCCTTGTTGGTTCCCCATCAATTGAGATGGGAAAGATGATTGGCGCTACAAACACCTTTTTCACGAGATTGGTAGGTAACTGCAGCCATTAGAGGGAAAGAGGAACATTAGTGTGCGCTTCATACCAATTTTCGTTACTCCTTTAATGGGTAATACTCGTAGTACAGAATCTAATTGCTTCTCACCTAATTTCATAAAAAAACCATTTTACAGATTACTTAGCGATTTATTGCAATTTTATTTAAAATCTGACATTTCGAACATTTTAAAGCTTCCGTGGTCACAGGGAGACCAAGTTCAAGTGTGTGGAAGGTCAGATTTGTAATAAAATGTAAATAAATCGCAAAGTAATTCGTAATATTGTTTTTTTTGTGGTTCTACATGAGCCCTGAAAATATTGTTGACACTTTTTCAACAACAATAATAAGAATAAGTAAGTATATAAGGCTCAAAAGATATTTATACTTGGTCCTCAATTACTTAAAAACTTTCTGCAAGTATTAACATTTCCTATAACTCCTTCTTTATAACGTGTTGATTAAAGTTTGTCTTTTTTACGTTTACGTAAAACTTTTTCCGTAGTTTTCCATGTCGTATTGTTTTATATTTGCAAGTTTAATGGACTCGTCCGTATTAATATCCAAGTTCAGAAAGGCGAAACATTCTGGGAAAGTGATGCTTTTAAAATTACAACGGTATAGAGTTCCCTAGAGCTCCTTTGTCTTTTTCTATCAAGGTTTGTTTACAAAGAGTTATTAAATCAACTACGAGATTTATCCGTCGTATTTTCTACATTATAATCTTTAATTTGATTCGTTTTAAAATGAGATAGCGTCTGTTTACCGACCAAAACATGGAAAAATTCGTTAGGTATCCAAAAAAATATATATTACGTACCAGAATATAAAATAACAGTATCGCATTATAACACTTCCAAGATGCTTCTCGCAAACTTGTAAGAATTTGATTTTCCGATGAAAATATGCGATTATGGGGTACACAACTTTGCGCGTCACTACCCTACGTCGTTTGCTCAGGTTCTTGAATTATTAATGCCTTTACCCAGGGGACATGATACTTTACCACATTGGCACGTACGAAAGTGTATAACTACGAGTACAATTCAAAAACAGCTTCTTTAAAGATATGTTTCGAATGTTACGTGTTCGCCATTTACTTGGTTAGTAAACTGCAAGATCAGAGAGTTTCATGGATATTTGCCGGATTTCTTATCGTTAGATATCTGGAAAATATGTATTGTCGTACTATTTAGAACAATCGCAGCCAACATCTTTTCTTCTGGTTCTAAAGTGAGTTTTCTCTCAACGTCTATTGTCACAGGCAGAATGCTAAAACTTCAGGTTTGAAATAAAAGTAAAGATATCGTGAAGTTCTTTGTACAAGTGTATTTTAATGTGTTTGACTATTCGCGTAAACATAAAAAACAAATTGGTTTTTATTAAGTTAATTACATTTATTAAGACGCATTAGAGGTCATCAATACCTGTCGGATGTGTTTATTGCTACGATCGGTACTGGATGTAATGAAATTTAAAAGTAAAGTAACAATAGGTAAAAAATAAAATAGTTAACAGACATCCCTTACCAATCCGCTTTGAGCCCCCGTGGCGCAGTATGGTTCGTACCTCCTCATAGGTGAGGTGAGGCCTTTGCCCAGCAGTAGGATCTTTATAGGCTAACTTTATTTTTTGCATAGTTAAAAAGTTAAGTCGAAAGGCGTCCGTAATAATAAGGTCGAGAATGGTACATATTTTCAAAACCGTACACTCTAATAGTGCCAAGCAGGCAATTGCGTGGGAGTAGGGACGAAGTTTTGTTAGTAAACATTTGGTCTGGTACCCTCTTTCCGTCGAGAGAAGACGTCGATAAACGCGTCCTTCTTCTATATTGCCGCTTCTCACGCGACTCATAGACGAAGGGGTCTAATACCAACTGTGATAGAAACTCTTACATTGACATTACATCACACAACATTACTTGACATCTTATAAAATATATTTGTTAAGTTAGACTGCCTCATTGGTCTAGTGGCTAACCAGCACACTGGTTACTATCCATCAAGTTCAAATACCAGGTCAGGCCGAAATTTCTGTCTGGGTTTATCTGTCTTGAATAACTCAGATACAGATCCGGAGTCAGGAAGTTGGTGTTAACACCCCTGAGCCTCGGAAAGCACGTTTTGGGCCGTTGGTCCTGCGCCTGATCTATCTCCGGTCAAATCAGATTGCCACCTCTCCGAACAATAAGAGTGAAGCAACAGAGAGTGCACTTGTATATTGTGCACACACTTGTGCATTATAATATCTCTCGCGCAGTAGGCTAATCTCTGTTGAGATTCGCCGCCGTGGTCTAAATTTGGCTAGGAGGACATTATTATTTTATTTGTAAAATAAAAAGACGGGGAAATGCGAGTCGACTCATGCGCTGAGAGTTCCGTACAAACAAATTCCTAGAAGAGGATTTTTTATGATATAACGTTTTCGGTTTCGATGATTCTGTTTCGAAACCATTTTGTAAATAAATTTAAACTAGGTAAATGGAAGTAATATTGGTAGAAGTAAACTTTCGGACAATTTACATATATTATTTACTGATAATAGTATCCCAAACTCAAAATCAGAATTACCGAATTCTCAACAAAAAAATCTTCTAACAAAACTTTGTACATTTTTTTATTTGTTTCATGTCTGAGTAAAGTTCGTTTTCTTTGCTTGGTTAACTTTGTAAAAATATACTAGTTAAAAAATACTTACTATTAAATATAAAAAGTTGTACGTAAAGAAAAATTGCCATAGTACAGATATTTGACTGCAATCTCACCTGATGGTAAGCAACTGAGGATGCTTTCTTATTTTAAAACCTAAAGGATTAGGCCAAGCTAGGCTCAACCACAGAATAAGTATAAGTCAGCCTATTAGATCCCACTGCTGGGAAAAGGCCTCACCTCAACTATGAGGAGGAACGAGCCATACTTCACCACGCGGGCTCAGTGCGGATTGGTGGAGGGGTGTATGTAAGGCAAGTGACAAACCTTACTGTCAGAAGTTATCAAGCCGCCCTAGGGCCTCTGACTAGGCTTAACGACTAATACCACAGATATTAGCCGGGACCAACTGCTTAACGTGCCTTCCGAAGCACGGAGATGCTTGTCATGTACGTCACTTAAATGGTCGGAATGGTCACCCATCCAATCACGACCGCGCCGTGGGTTGCTTAACTTTTGGTATCACTACCAAAGCGCTGCCGCCACTGCGCCACAAGCACCTCTTTAACAGAATAAGTACGCTAAACAAAAAAAAAATACAGATAACGTCTTACCGAGTAGGGCCTCACGTACAGTGGCCAGCACATCTGACAACATTTTTGTTGCAAAATTACCTCTATTACAACTTCATAAGACGACACAGTTTACTTTGATGTCATCTGCACACACACATTACCAATACGGTTATCTTATTGAAAGTTGCTAATGCCTCCTCAGGTAGAATTTGAACTACTTAAGCGCTTTCCATAAATGGGCATTTCTATTTATTGGTCTTGTTCAATAAGCTGGAGTTACGACCGAATTTATTAGACACGAAACTCATTTGGTTCATTTATTTATGGCTGTGGCTGTAAAAAGTTTTTAATGTTTTTTAATGGTGCCCGTCTTCTACATGGACTAGATATGAGTTTGAGTTAATGTTCTGTATTATGTCATTTTTATGGTGCAAAAAATGTACTTTTGATGGTTCTGTTTAGGACAAGCTTAGAGTTTGAATTCCATAGATGTGTCATAACAACGATAATAAAACATGACGAATATAAATTTTAAATATTATACACATTTTTTTAACTCTCCATTTGGCAACTTCGATAAATATGATTTTACATTGAAACATTTACTCTATTTCATAGAAGTACCTGCATTGCTCATTAAAAAAAAACCTTAATTTAACACAAAACATAACGGTTTGTTACAAAAATATCATTTGATTAACTAGCAGAAACTCCAGTATTTATTATTCAAAACCTTGACCAGCTAAAAAACGGTATGATGACGTCACAACATGTGCGTGAATCGGGGTCACTGGGTGTGTTCAGGCAACTTTGGGACGATGGTGACGGAAAGTAACTTTGACAAAGTCCTTTTGATAAGTCGGCAAACCATTTAGATAATATTTCCAAGGATTTCGGTTCGTACCCTATGCCAGAGAATGAAATATATTTTTGACGGTTCTGATATTTTGTATTTTGGTGCTTTCAGTTTTGGTTCAAAACACATAAACAGTGGTTTGGAACAAACACATGTGAATTCAATTTATTGTATGTTTTTAAACAGTACAAAAATTAAAAGGGCGATCACTCTTTGTTTTTTTTTGTAATGAAAGTAAAATTCGATTAAGGACGAGAATTTACAACATTTTTGTCCTTCAGCACAGATAACTTTGTCGACATAATGTTTGACGACTTTCGTCTGCAGATTTATGAGTGCAAATCCAGCTGGGTTATTTAATTAGTTCATTGACCAAGGTTAAATTTGCAAGACGTGTCGTTTTCAATTCTGTTTTTAGGGTTCCATATCTCATTTCGTCTGTCTTTTAAGATTTGTATTAGATAGATATTCTTTATGCAACAAGAAAGCACATTACAACCATACAATTTAGAACATATTAAAAGGTACAATGGAATTAAAACCTTTTCCTTTTTTGTCCGGAAATTGACTGCCAATAATCAATTTAGATCTAAACACTAAAATCGTATCTGTACTCTTCAAAACTTTGTACGCGTGTAGCTGATCATTTCTTGAGATTCCTTCCATCACGTAGCAACAGTAATATACTTCAGTAAACACAAAAGAATCCTCAGTTAAAGTAAAACTGCAGTGTGATGTTAATTGCTCTTTTAATATATCCTGGGTCGGTTGCTACTGTTGCCGCTCGCCAACTGATATATTGCCGTCCGTGCTGGGCGTTACAAATTATGGAGCTGCGAGCTACGCCGTAGCGCTGTAGCTCCGTAGCACCGTAGCGTCGCTGCTTGGATCCTTGAAATTTTATAGCTGTAAGCTGCTGGATTCTAGAAATACACAGAAACATTAGTAAGAAAATATTGAAATGTGTATACCTCTTTCTGAATGTGACTGGAAATTTGACTCCTTTTTGACTTGATTAACGACCGTCTTGCTTGGTGTAGTTCACGCTCCGGTCTATAAAACCATCGGTTCAAATACCGTAAGGGGCACATGTTTGTGTGATGAGCACAAGCATTAGTACCTAAGGTATTTATGTATGTATACTTTTTTACAAAGGTATTTATGTACATACATAAATACCACAAGTATACATACTCGTATACCTACTATCCGTTATCCTATCTATCCTCACGATTAGTTTCGGGCTAAGTGATTGGAGTGATTGTTGGAACAATTTATTTATTTTATTTTCATAGAGGCTCCTCTCAAATGTACACTCTGTGTCTGTATTATTTAGGGGTTTTCTCTTTTGTGTTTGTTGATTGATGGAATGGGTCAGTATAATTGAATTTGTGATTACATTGAGCCCTTAGATTACACATGAGCCGTTACGACTGGATGGGTGAACACATATCTTAATAAGAAATAAATTAGTTACGTTCGTCGATTTATTTATTTACAAGGTGAAATGAAACTTAATTTTGTGGATTTAATTGGGAATTATTTACTGTCATGATAATAAACTTAGTAGTTTACAGCGAACGAAGATATTCGTATGTCGATCGGTACACGTAATATTTTTAATCAAAAGTTAATTATATCGTTGCTAAGTTTTTTTAAAGAAGTACGTAAAACAATAGGTTACATCCAAGATTTGTAACTAAAAAATAGCTTTAGACACATTTTACAGCTTTGTTTTACTTATACATCCTTTGTTATCGAAGTTCAACTCTAGTTCGATTTTAGGAAGATAATTAGTGCCCAACTTATTATCTTCCTAAAATCGAACTATCTATTATAAGGTTTTATATCAGATGGACATGCTGTTGTACACGGATAGACAAGGGCGTGATATCGCCACGCAATATATCCACCGATATTGGACACGCGCTAAGAATAACAATCGGCCGTTATCTATAAGGCTGTGTTTTCACCGGGATAATCTAACCAGTGAAGCGAAGGTGGTGTTTAAATAGATATATGTATAGATACTCTTTATTGCAACCAAAACACACACCCAGAAGACGACCGTCTTGGTGCAGTGGTGCGCGCCCCGGACTTCTAAACCAGGCGGTTGTGGGTTCGAATCCCGCAAGAGGCAAATGTTTGTGTGATGAGCACGAGTATTTGTACCTAAGTCATGGATGTTTATAAATGTATATGTTCCGGTAAGAGTGAATAATTGAAGATTATTAATAATTATCTATTATTATTAATAATCAAAGTCGAGGTTAAAGTGATAAATTAATCACATTTGGCGGTTTTTATTAATAATTTAACCCTAGTAGTGATAAATGTAATAAGTTTACAGTTTGCAAGGAAAAGTTTGTCACTATTGATGAGGTTCCTTGCATACAACTTGCAGTCTGCGAATACTCAAATTTGGGGGGCTAGGCTTTCAACACTGCAACTGTACTGGCGAATGCAACTCTAATCGCTGCAAATGCACAAAAAAATGCACGTTCAAGTGCCATAAGTCTTTCTTCAAAAATAATAATATTATTAGTTTCTTTTTTTTACGAGTCTTTAATTGTTTTATTTGGATGTTATTAGGGTTCCGTAGTCCGACAAGGAACCCTTATAAGATCGTTCAGCCCGTCCGTTCCGTCCGTCCTAGTCTGTCACAGTATAATATCTTCTACGTTTATGGACTGATTTGCATGTAACTTGGTTCGAGGATAATTCACATATAGATGTCATTTTTTAAAATACGAAAAATTAAAATTACCACTTTTTAAGGGTACCTCTCCATACACGTAAAGGGGGGGGGGGTGAATTATTTTTTTGAGTGCACCCCCTTGTGTGGGTTATTGTTTGAAAAGGACTTTGAAAATAAGGTAGGGTTTCCATACAACACTTTTTTATCAGCTTTACCATTTGCGAGATATAGCCCGCCTAAGTCGTTTACACGGTGCAATGTAATTTCTAGTCTTGGTCCTATAAACTTCAAATCACTTACGTAAAGAAACAGACGCGGAAACTCTTATTTAAAATTGTTTTGGATATCCTGTGATGAATACTTTTAAAATTATAAATAAAATAAAAATATATACTTTTTTCAAAAAGAACAATAGAAACTCAAAAAGTTTTTTTTGCACTGTCTAATGTTGTAAGTTAATGGTACGGAACCCTTCGTGCTCGAGTCCGACTCGCACTTGCTTGGCCGGTTCTTTATATTGCAATTTAAATGGCAATATATTTTACTTGCACAACAAGTATTTGTTAAATTCTATAAAAATAATTTTAAAAATTTAATTTCTTGCATTTATAGGTGCTACAGAAGATTTACAGGCAGACCAAATATGATTGTTAATGATTGCTTTGAGGATTCGTGTTGATTTTGTTAATGAAACAATAATTGTTTAATTTTATTTTTGTTACAATTTTATGTACCACGAAAGACTTTCTTACATTAATCAAACTTATGATGGTAGATTTGATTTTTATAAGAATTTTATTGTTAATTTTGTGATAAATGTGCCCTTATAGTTTGGTTTATTTGATATTCTTGTTCAGAATATGTGAATTTGTTGTCCTTTCGTTTTAAAGCAAGTACAAGTAACCTTGTTTGTGTGATCTCTAATTGATATAATTGTAAGACTGTGTTTAATATTATAAATAAATACCTGCTGGTCGAAAAACCTTGGGTTTTTATTTATTTTACAACTGTTACCAATATGTGTCGTGAATTATGAATAATTACCACTAAAAGTAATAAATTTCGATCATTTATTCACATTTACCAAAACATGTGGTTATTATTAATAATCTTGTATTAATTATTTTCAATTAATCAGATTTACCGTAACATATATAAGTATGTCTATTTATCCTAGTCACCATAGCACAAGCTCACGCTTAGTTTGGAGCTAGGTAATTGGTGTGTTTGTTGAAATTTATTTATTTATTACTTTACAAACATATATAAAAGAAAAACAATGTTGGTAGGTACTATGTAGGCGGTCTTATCGCTGGGAGCGATCTCTTCCAGACGACCTTTGGGTAAAGGATATATCTTCTAGCCGTCTTTCAAAAATAACATCTAAGTATTGGCAAACAGAGCAAATGGCTAAAGGTCATACTTCGTTTATACAGGGTTATTTGAAAAACATCAACAATCTCTTAAGGGTCGATTCTGGTGCTCAAACACAACAAATTTCTCTATGGGACCAACGTTGAAAACTCAAAAAAAAACATGAATCCATACACATTATTACGTGATTACGTACGGCAAAGCAACATTTTTTTCGCGATTTCGATGTTGGGCTCATAAAGTTGCTTTATAAAAGGAACAAAATCGACCTTTCAAAAGTTGTTGATATTTTTTTAATAACTCAGTATATTATTAAAATACGTGTTACCCAAATGCGGCTAGGTGGGAGGGGGCAGGCACCAAATTACTGCCTAAAGCACCTAATACGTAACTTCAAGCAAACAAATTAAAAGATGCAGTACAAAATTAAATAGAATACTGAGGTTCATGTGTGTGTAACATAAGTATTTCGGCTCTTATGCTAAATAAATTACAATTGCATTTCTTTACATAAAACATCGTCGTTTGTATGTCTTTCTGTGTCATTGAAATGGTGAAGACTAGCCTTATTTTTTTCGATGAGATATATGGCGCTGTTGTTATTTTTTCTCAATAGTGTAACACGTGCTCTATATTTTTGCTGTCAATATCAATGACGTGTATTAGAAAAGTAAAAACACATTTGCGTTTTTATTTTTAGGCACGATAGCATAGACCGTTACAAAATTAAATTAAAATGTATTTTTCGTTTAGCAGATCCAATATGAAGGAATGAAGTCATACTCGAAAACAATATACAAATGTCATGTGTTTTTTTTTCGATACACATATACCTTCTTGATTCAAACGCTCATCTGTTATGTATGTTCTGCGTTTAATTTATTGCTGTTTAGTAAATAGAATTCTGTTTTTTTACATATATTTGAATACTGGAACTGAACCTTAATTACTATCATTCCAAAGCTCGGGTTGGGATACGAAAGTAATCTGGGTTTTTTGCAAAGAAACTCGGAACAAGAAATAGTCCGCTATTCGTTTCGCATGCAAACTGTAAGGACTTTTGGGATGGATGAGATGATAAATCAAGCTTCTATATTCATTTGTGTACTGGTAGAAGATCTACCTCTCTTTAACGCACTATCATAATACATCAAAAAAGAGGTAGATATGTCAACTTCTACGCCGAGCACGTACGTACGAAATTTGAATTAAAAATTAGGCAAATTGTTTGAGGGAAGGAATTTCCGCGCGCTAATGATATAGAGACTCTCTTTTTGTAATATTTTTTTAATAATAGCGATAAGACCGCCTAAATTGTGCTTTCTGTTAATTTATTTTTAAAATTCATTGTACCTTTGTTTTCTTTTATTGTGCAATAAAGAATATCTATCTATCTACACAATCATTTTACGTTGCGTAAAAAATCAGACGCATAGTAGTCCTTAGTCCTAATAATGGTCCTTTGTACAATTGTTTGGTACTCGTTATCGCTTTTCTTAAAGTCATTATGATTAAGCAAACTATACATTACAGACGAACACATGCGAACGAATTGTATTTAATCCCTTCATCAATTTTTTAATGCTTCATGTAAAGTAAATAGTCTGGTTTAACATGTAATCATATAGGTAAACGTGTATGACAAAGGTGTGTTACGTAAGTAATCAGCTATTCAACTCGGGTTTTGTACGCGACACAATAATAAAGGGTATTTATCAAGCACATTGCTTAGCTTACTCAGAGCTATATCTTGATTTACGTAGTGTTTGTGAGGGGAGTACCTACTGTTGTGGAATTACTTGACTCGATTATAAAGACGATTTTTATTTATTTGATTGGATTCCGAGTTGGATTTTCAATTCAATAAAAAGGAAGCCAAGTTTATGGGTACGCCAAATCAGCGATAAGTGTTTTTGTGTTATTTTCCTTTTACGATTCTGTGTAAGAAATGTGTAAGAGTCAATAAATAACCCAGAATTCCTTTGTGCAATTGTTTGGTGCAGGTATTTGTCAATTATCTATCAATACCAGTTTTGATTCCAGTTGAATCTTTATGTCCATGTTTCAATCATAGTATTTGTGTAACAGGGTTCTATCCAATTTGTCTGAACACAGTCATGTATATTCGTCTTTGGTGTAGTTTCGTCGATAAAATTCCTTGCACATCACTATCCCGAGTGCGAATTATTGCCAGCTTCCCTGCACACCTGTGTCTGCTGCTTAATACACTCTAAGCAAAATTTATTTCACATTCATAAATAATAATACTCGACTTTCCATTGAATACAGTATGCAATAAATAATATTTCACCATCAGGACTTATCCGACGATTACGGGGCACGATAAATAGGATTCCATTACTTTTACGACCTATTAACATGAAATAGTTTCAGTAGGTACTTGAATCTGATAAAAAAAATATATTATGTGTAATTGTAATATTTAAAAACTACAGAAACATGTATATGTATAGATAGTATTGATAATTGGGGGGGATGTATGTATTTGCTTATTAATGTATTTTTCTAAACATTTTCAGTTGAATAACACTAGGATAGGCCACACATAACCTTTAATTGACACTTAAAGTTACTGGTTAATATCAGATTTAATATATGCAGAAATAATTAATAAATAAAATAAATAAACCTGCACTGTTTTAATCGTTCAATGCAATATCTACCGATACGGACAATTCGGAGAATTCGTGAAATCGGGCAAATTATTGACTCGATATCAAACCGATCTGTAATACCAATGCAATCGAAAGTTTCAAATAAATTCGACTAATTTCTTCGCTACTGTCTAAATAATTCCAGACCGCAGTTCTATAGGCTTACTTGGAACTGACCATTGAAATTGCTTGGAATTTGTTAACAAATATCGATGCAAAACAATGTGGTGCCAACAAAGCAGAGTTAACTTAAGGTGTATTCTTTACCTTAGCTTTTAAACTGAATTTACTGGGGTAACTGAGTTCAGAAAAGATGAGACTTACCTAAAATGGATTGATGAATGTTACACTCAACATAAATTTACTTATAACTTTCTTGTTGCATTGTATTGCATTTACTAACAGTATAATATTACACACATAACATTACTTCGTGGATATACTAAGCGTTGTCTACTATGAGTCGGATATGATGCGCGCCCTACCTTTTTTTAAATGCATATCTATGCCCTATTTGTTCCGATACTACTTACAAGTCACCTAATACCACATTTCCTTCTTCCACAGGAGGTCAAGCGCGGGCCTGCTGGCGCCGCAGCTGGCCTGCCAGTCGTCATCGCCCGCGCCTGCGTCTGCACCGCCCCTCCCCGCGCCCGCGTCACCCCCTCGCATCGTATCAGCGCCGCCCGCGCAACACCCCCCGCCTCCCGACCCTGTGCCGCAACCCGCGCAAGAAGACGGCGTCAGATTACGGAGGGCACACACCGTGGCAGTACGGGACTACCTTAAGAGAGAGACGCAGACTTTTTTCGGTGTGCAGAGGGACAATGAGAGGGAACAAAGGAGGCTGTGGTACGAGAGGCGGAGGCGGCACGCGGCGCGGGCGCTCGGCGACCTCCGGCTCGATTTGCCGCCGGACCATCATCCTGATGATGATGATATTAGGTGAGTTAATTCTTCCTTCTGGTTGTAGGTAAACTGTTTATTTAAGTTCTCACCTACTTTTTTTTTTTTTTTTTTTTTTTTTTTTAGCGTCAGGAAAATGCGGTGCATACCCCCTCGCCAGCGGGGATGGTAGAGGGGGTTATGTGGGGCTCCAACCCACTAAAAACCTGACGGTGTCCTCCGGTGCTGTTGTCGGTGCGAGTGCATGGGTTTCAGCCGACGCTATGCCACCACGCACTCGCTCCCAGCTGCGGCCCACAAATATGACAGGGCCCCGCCCGGCTTCGAGGAGGGGAGAGCAGCCCCCTCCTCGGTACAAGCAACGACGCGCGGGAACACACACGCGCCGCTGCGACCCCGTGTGGGCGTATCGGTACCCCCGCACCGAGTACATCCGGGGTCCTTCAGGGAGGCGGCAGGAGGAGAGCAAAGCGTCCCCTCCAGCGGCCTGTGCGTCGACGGCGGATCATCGGGGCGTCAGCCGAAGCCTCTCGCACCCTCTCCGCCTCCTCCTTCTGCAGGAGCACGCTCTCACAGAAGGTTTGCACGGCCGCAAACGCCTCCCTGGATCCGGCCATCCTCGCCACGATGGCAGCGAGTGACAAATCACCTCCGACTACCGCGATGAGGTCCTCGCGCTCCCTCGCCCAGGCCGGGCACGACTCGAGGGTGTGTTGCGCGGTATCCTCCTCGCGGCCGTCACAATGGTGACACCGCCCGGTCAACTCGCGACCAATCTGGGCGAGGTACGTCCCAAAACAGCCGTGGCCAGTCAGTATTTGGGTCAGCCTGTAGGACAGGCGACCGTGCCCACGACGCATCCACTCCTCCAGCACAGGCTGGAGGGCCTGACAGGTGCGTCGACCGGCTCGGCTGACGGCCAGGCGATCCTGCCACCGCTCCACGGCGGACTGCTCCAACCGAGCCCGCTCCGCCTCGACCTCACGTGGTGCAGGCCTTTGCCCCTGGGACCTCTGGTCTCCCCGCCACTGATAAAGAGCGGCGAGGACCAGTGCATGGAGATCCCATGGCATGCTCCCGGCCAACGCGAGGGAGGCATCCGCCGAGACCGTGCGGTAGCCGCGGATTTCCCGTATGGCCAAGTGGCGCTGCGCCCTCCTCATCAGCATAGCGTTGTGATCCGACATGGCGTCGTACCACACCGGTGCCCCGTACAGGGCCATGGACCGCACGACGCCCATGTACAAACGCCGGCTGAATGAAGAGGGCCCACCCAAGTTCGGCATTAACGTGCCGAGCGCTCCGGCCACCCGCAGGAGTCTCGGCGCCAACCGTTCAAAGTGGGCGCGGAAACTCCAGCGGGGGTCCAGCGTCAGCCCCAAGTATTTGAGGGTTCGCCCTAGTACAATCTGTGTGCCGCCCACAGAGAGATGGGACCCTGCTGGTGGCGCTTGTCGAGGCCCGTGAAAACACAGGGCTTCAGATTTATCGAGCGCCACCTCCAGTCCCAGCCTCTGGATCCGCTGCACCACAGTTGCGACGCCGGCAGTCGCGCGTCGCGTCGCCTCGACGAAGTCGACTCCGCTGGCAGTGACGAGGGTGTCGTCGGCGTAACAGGTTACGCCCACCCCCGTAGTAAGACTGCCGCGGAGGACCCAGTCGTAGCCAATGTTCCACAGGAGTGGTCCTAGAACCGACCCCTGCGGAACGCCACACGACGACTGCCTGCGAACCACTCCTCTCGGGGTGACGCACATCACCTCGCGATCGCTTAGGTAATCGGCGATCACTGCTTGCAGGTAGGCGGGCACCCCGTGATACTCGAGGGCCCGCCTGATGCTCGCCCACGGCAGGGTGTTGAACGCGTTGGCAATGTCGAGGGACACCGCCAACAGCACCTCGCCGCGGGACACCGCACTCTCTGCAAGCTCACGCAACCTGAGCAACGCGTCGATGGTCGAGCGCCCGGCACGGAAGCCGAACTGGAACTCACTCAACCCAGGCCCCGTCCCCTCGAGATGCCGGACGAGGCGCACGGAAATTATGCGCTCGAAGAGCTTCCCGATCTCGTCCAGCAGGACGATGGGTCGATAGGCCGAGGGTGAGTCCGCTGGACGGCCTTCCTTCGGAAGAAGGACCAATCTGCCTTGTTTCCACAGCGGGTGGGGTCGCATGGCCGGTGGCACGTGTTCCCCCCTAGAGGGGAACAGGCCGGACACGACTGCGTCCAGGAGAGCCGGCTCCAAGGTCTCCGTGACTGGGGCTGCCCATGGCCGGAGTTTCCCCCGAACCGTGAGATACGGGCGCCCCCACGGATCCCTGGAAAGGTCGGCCAGCATCTCCTTTCTCGCCTGCGCCTTGGCCTGCGCTATGGCGACCCTTAGGTCCTTCTTGGCCGTCCGATAGGCCTCGTGGAGCGGAGCGTCGAGATCTGGATCTCGACGTCGCCTACGCAAATGGCGGGAGGATGCGCGGCGCGCTGCGATACACGCACGGCGCAATTCGGCGATCCTCTCCGACCACCAATAGACGTGACGTCGGGGTGGCAGGGGCCCGGACCGAGGCATAGACGCATCGCATACGTGCGTCAGTGCCTCCCGGAACCACTCTGCCTCCTCGTCCACCTCGACCTCTCCGCTCGGGACAGGGAGCCACGCTTTGACAAGGGCTGCCTCCTTGAGCATGTCCCTGTCCAAGGCCTTCAGCCTCCACCTCGGGAATGGGGAAGTTGCTGTCCTCACAGAGGGACGGGGTGATGGCGAACCGGAAGCGGAGATGTCAAACCGGATGTACCGGTGATCGGACAATGACTCCGCCTCCACCAACACCTCCCAGCCACTAGTTCTGGCGGCAACCGCGGGATGGGCGAACGTAATGTCCACCCTTGAACTTCCCTGCGGTCGCACGCATGTGGGGGTCGTCCCTCTGTTGAGGATTGTGAGCCCATGTGAAGTGGCCCACTCCAGCAACTTCTTGCCGCGCCTGTCGGTCAGCCTGGCCCCCCAGGCGGTCGACTTGGCATTGAAGTCGCCTGCTACGAGCGCGGGCAGTAAGGACCGCTGCAGATCGGCACTCAGCCTGTTAAGGCCGGCCTCGAATGCAGCGAATCCATCGTTGGGGGGGCAATATACCCCGGCCAACAACATCTGCCCGTGCTTGACAACCACATAGCCATCGCCTTGGGCGTGAAGAGTGAACGGCAGGCCGCCAGCGAACTTAATCGCCACAAGGCCCGCCGAATCAACTGCCCAATCCGAACGCCCCGGGGGGACGTAGTACGGCTCCGACAGGATTGCCACATCGGCGGCCCATTCCGCAAGATGCTGCAGCAGGAGGTCCTGGGAGGCGGCGGAGTGCCCGACGTTCGCCTGGACGACTTTTAAGGCCATCCTAGGCGCCCGTCACTTCCATGTCCTCCCCGGACCCCCTGCCTTGGGGTGGAGGCACTGCGGCCGGAGTTCCGGCGGCCGCAGGTTTGCCTTTATTCTTTTTGGGTGGGGAGCAGTTCTTGCTCCCCACCTTATGGCCGGCTGGCTTGCCCGCATCTGCGCAGATGGGGCAATGCGGGGCGGCGCTGCAGTCTCTGGCAAGGTGACCCGGCTTACCGCAGCGATGGCAATGGTCGCTGCGGTCAACGCCGGACTTGCACTGAGCCCTGCAGTGACCGGGTTCGAGACACCGGTAGCACCGCAGGGCTCTCCTCTCCAGCAGATCTACTCGTGCGGAGACCCACCCCACCAGGAGCCGGCCCCGCACGAGCAGTTTCGCCGCTGTTATGGGGACCTTGATGACCACGGTCCCCATGCCAGTGTTGGAATGGCGAATCTCGCCAACCCTCACCGCTTCCGCCGCGCAACCGCCCTTGGTGGCCGCCGCTGCCGCAACCTCTTCCCTGGTCACAGAGTCGTCCAGCCCAGACAGCCGGACGTCTACCATGACCATGGGTCGGGTCACCTTGACCTGGCCTTCCGGGAGGACCTCTCGGAGCCTGGCCGCCAGTGCATCCGCTCTAGCGTCATTCGCCAAGCCGGGGATCTCTAAGAGCTTACCCCCGGCCTTCGCCCCGCGAAAGCGGATGCCCTCGATGCCAAGCTCGCCCAAGTCGATCTTGGCCCTGGCCTCCCTTAAGACGTCCTCATATTTGGCTCCGCCTTGAGCAGCCTCTGGCTGCAGGGTGATGAGCACCGCTGCTGAGCGCGGTGGGCGGAGCCTACGAGGCGCGGGCCTCGGTCTTTTGGCAGCGGCGGCGGCAGGCTGTGCTGCGGGGGCAGTTGCAGCCGCAGGCCGCCTCAAGCCACGCCGGACGACTGTCGTCCACGCCTCGTCCGTAGATGTGGGGGCCGGAGGCAGAGGGCGCGGCTCACGGCGCGGTAGGTTGGGGACTGTGTTGTCCCGTCCACCACGCCGGTTCTTGCGGCGGCGGTTCGCTGCCAGCCTGGACGTTGCGGGCGTCGGCGCAGTGGCCCTCTGTTGCCCCCTAGTCCCGGAGGCGGCTGCGGCGACCGGGGCCTTAGTGGCCGCCCTGGTGTTTGCCGGCCCTGCCGCGGATGTCACCGCCTGCGACATGCGGTGGTCAGCCGCGAGTGGCGGACCCATCCTCTCCTTTGGGAGAAGGGGCTCGAACGCAGCAAGGCGCGCGTCGAGCATAGTGCCCACTCGAAGCATTATCGAGCGGGCAAGTTCCTCCTCCCTGTCCTCCGCTGCCGGAGTCCGTCTCGCCGCCTTGGCCGCAGGGGGCTTTGACGAGGGCGCCGTTCTCGGCGCCGGTTCAGGCGTGGGAGGTTCCGCCGCCGTGTCGGGCACTGGCGTCCTCCCCGCCTTCAGAGCAGCCACCTCCGCCTTAATGGCCGCCATCTCGCGCTGCAGCCGAGCATTGGCTGCAGCCAGGCGCCGCACCTCGTCATTGACGGTGCGCTGCGAGAGCTCGGTGACCGCGCTCTCGATGCACACCGCCGCCTCCGTGAGGAGTTTCTGGGTTGTGCCCTTTTGCCCGCGGAACTGGGAGCATTTAAGCACGGCTTGGGCGCTTGCCCTTGCCTGCTCAACCAGCTCCGTGGCGGTGAGCTCACCCACTCGCTCCTCGGCCTGCAGTGCTGCCCGCTTTATGTTGCGGGTCAGCCGTATGGCAACATCCTCCTCCTCCTCGGACGGCCCCCCTTTCTTTTTCAAGAAGGTTTCGGCGCTCAGCCGAGCCGCCGTCCCCCCCTTGCCTCCACGCCTCGCCGCAGGCGCAGGCACCTTGGGCGCTGCGAATGGCCCAGCCAAGTCTAAACCCGACTCTCCACTATCGCCGCCCACTTCAGCCGCGGCACGGGTAGTTTTGCGCTGCTTCCTCTTGGTAGCGTTGAGCTCCGCCTTTGAGCTCCCCAGCGAGGCACAGCTTTCACCGCCATCGCCAGGGTCCTCCGTGGTGACCCCCAAGTCACTCTCCACTTCACTAGCCGCCGGAGTGTTAGGGCGCACGAACCGTCCGTGCCTATCCCTCCGCGGCTGCGAGGCCTTCGTTCCTCTCGACGCCTGCCGACCCCTTCTCGAAGTCGGCAACTTGGGGGCCGGCAGGCCTTCCTCGTCTGAGGACGGAACCGCCGACCCACCTCCCACCAGAGCCGGGTCGCGTGGACGCTTCCTAACAGATGATGGTCCAAGCTGCCCTCCGTCAATATTTCCTTCGACATTCCCCATTTCCCCAGAGATTGTTTTTAAATTATTATTATTCATAAGGTTCCCACGAGTTTGGGGGAAATAACAGGTCCACCCGGGCAGTGCCCCCTGTACCCGGGTAAGCGTATATACTCTAGGGAGTCCGCCGGTTCCCTAGAGGTGTGCCGTTCACGACTGACCACCCGTCAGCCATGCATCCCCTCGCCACGGCACCAAACTTGGGATTGGGGTAACTTTTTATAGAGGTTTCCTCCCTCTCGGCCCGGCCAATTAAGGCAAGACCGGCCTAGCAGCGAGCCGCGAGACGTGATCCACGACACTCGCCGCCAGGTCTTTCCCCCCGAGGCGCCAGTTTCCCGGCGCCTTGCGCACACCGGGCCACTCTGTAAGCAGAGCGGGCGGTGCGCACACCCCTATTGCGCACTTATTATGCACGCCGACCTGGCCGCCCGATACGGGACAGACGCCAGCCTCCCACTGCCGCCCGATGCGGGACAGACGCAGCGGGGACACCTCGGGGACACCTCTTGGCTTCACCTGCCGCTGGATTGCGACAGGCTACTGAGCCCCCCCACCACGACAAGGTGGGTGTCCATTGGGGGAGAAGTTCTCACCTACTGGGCCAAGTCGCTAATATCAAAGTTAAGCAAGCCACGGCGCGGTCGTGATTGAATGGGTGACCGTTCCGACAATTTAAGTGACGTTTATGACAAGTATTCGGCTTCGGAAGGTACGTTAAGCAGTTGGTCCCGGCTAATGCTAAGGGAATTTAGACAGTCTTACTAAGACTCAGCGTAGTGTAATAAGAGTAAGCCTGTAAGACTATCTCAGTAAAACTGTCTGAATACCGTGTACTCTGATGACTCCATAACGCTTCTGTTCTGTACCTGTACCTCTCTTTGAACGGGTAAACGTTAACGGAAAAAAAATTGACGCCACGCAGCGCACGACGCCCCGTGTCTCCATGAACGAGGCCTCATGATCCCTGTTCTCGTCTTGCCCCTGTACTTCACAGACGATGACTCATTTCTACCGATTACAATATCTTGATCATGTTTACTCTACCTTGTTTAGTGACTTAGTGTGTTATTTCTTCTGAACTTGTGTAAAGGCTCTTCGGAGCAATGCTTTGTGCGGCTCCTTTTTAAAGTAAAGTTATAGGAGAGCCGATAGAGAGTGCGCTCCTAAGAGTGCACTTAAAAATGTTCTTAATAAGCACGGGTAAACAGATTGATCGCAAATGGAATGTACGCTACCTACACTTCATTTATTTAAGACCCCTTAGACAAGATGCAATCTATTCTATAGCAAACTTCGGTATCTCCAACGAAATCGCTTCGCTGGAGAATAGATTTGCATCTTGTTTAGGGACCCTAAATAATCTTGTGTTACGAATTTGACAATAACAAGCACGTATTACTGTCGAAACATCTGTCCTAAGACATGGTTACTGACTTGTTTGGCATATAAATGATACCGATATTGAAAAAACCATCAGACAACAAGTAGATAAATAAAAACCTGCAACAGTTTATAACTTCATCTCGGCACAGCTTGCAAGTTACTAATGCACATTAAGCAGATTTACATTCCTAAAGCTTACACGACGTTCGTACTTCAGTCTTATATTCTGACTTCTAGATCAAAATATGTAGGTTAAACTTGTCCCTGTTTCTGAGTTATTTTTCATAAAGTTTCAGATATAACTTTAATATTGATGCGTCCATGTTTTTTTCATTTTTAATGGAAAGCTTTGTGTATTTTTCTGGAAAACTCACGCTGATTCGTTTAAATTTTAACGATAGTATTACGTTGTGACTACAACTTGAAAGTTGTATTTGTTTGTCAGATTTGGTTTAATAATACGTTTACGCATCCACACCGGTTTCTTATAATCATATGTTATGTGAAATCTATTCGCATTTATTAATGCCATCTAGAAAATAACCTATACCCTAGTGGTTGGGTGTTGGTGGCTAGTGTGTTTTGTCCCATGAACAATTTTGGCGTGTGTTTCATTCCACATAATGACACTACAGTTCATGAAGTAATATTACGACAAGAGAAAAGTATTTCCAACCATATAGGTAATCGTATCAACGGACTCAATGTCACGAGCATCGAGCACGTAACCTAGAGGCGAAGTAAGTGCGATTTTTCTCCGAAACTTATCAGTGCTTGGCACTGTTATGAAAAGTGTCAATTTAAGAATATATTTACTAATCGATATTATAAAATATGAGATAATTCGGTTGTGATCGTATATAACAATCTTTTGAACAGCACTTTTAATTTAAAATATGTAAAGAAATAAGTGAATTTCTTTAACAAAATGCGTTGAAGAAAAAACTGAGGCATTAATTTCCAAGGGATTTTGACGGAATTTTTTTGAAACAAAATTAATGACAATTCGCCTCTATAGGTTATGTGCTCGGTGGTCACGAGAAACATAATTACAAGAACGTTTCGATTTTCATAAGTGCTGTTGTTTAGTCGGAAATAGACAAAAACAAGCTCATGTTACTTGTTCCTTTGTCTATGAAGGACTTTTTATCATGAATTCACTCAAAATTATTGAAGACATAACTATAAAATTAAACAGTAGGCTGTTTAATTTTATAGGGTATAAACTAGTATTTATAAACAATCACGACACAAACATTTTCTCAATGCTTTGAGGAGGACAAACTTTGGCTTTATGGCAACATAGTTATTAGAGTTGAAGGCGCCTATGTAAAGTTTAATTAGCTATTTACTTTACATAACCGCGACCCTCCATTTGGCTTGTTATTAATTGGGAAACCCCCCTCGGCTAATTATGTTAATCAGAGCAAATTAGCAATATTATTGCTGACCACATGGAGACAATTTATAGCTGATAGAATTTTATGTTTATTATGAAGCCAATATTAATAACAATCTCATTGTTTTATTACATTGTCTACGTTAAAATCGGACACGTTAGCTTTTTATATCATTAAGTGATTTGCTCCTGCATTAAATTAACAATCTTTTTGCTGTCCAATTATCAAAATTTATGTGCACAATATTTTTCACCCTTCTGCATCGTTAAAAATTGATTTTGGCAATGAAGAACCTCCTGATTTTTTTGAG
The DNA here is from genome assembly GCA_949316185.1 of Pyrausta nigrata. NCBI lineage: Eukaryota > Metazoa > Arthropoda > Insecta > Lepidoptera > Crambidae > Pyrausta > Pyrausta nigrata. Next base: position 7,829,304 of record OX438943.1, read on the forward strand.
TCTAACAGACTCAAAAAAATCACGTGAAAAGTAACACAAAACTGAGCGGAAAAGAATTTGGACATTTGTTGCGCAGCTTATTCTTGTTAATGGAATGTTTCTAAATCTAAAGGTCCTCTGGAAGAAATCGCTTAAGCGACAAGACCAGCTACATTTTACATCTTTCTGTGTAAATTGATTTGTTATTCTTTTTATAGTGTGCTAGAAACAGTTATCTATCTTGGTCTCTGTACAAAAATAAAACTAATGTTATTTTATTTACCTACAAAATTAGTAGGCGTAGGAGCAGACACGTTTGTCCTGGCAATACTCTTGGCATGGGCATAGACGTGAAGTAAATACCTAGCATTGTAATAAAAGTGTCAGTAAAATTGTAATCGTGAGCTGTGCTGACTTTTAAGTATAAGTCCACAGACTATCGAATTACAAATGGATTACAAAAGCCATTAGTATTCTGGGCGCTCCAAGATAATACAATTAATGACACTCTTTGACTAACAATTAAGTTATCTTTTAATGTTTTAGTGGACTATTTCAGTTACCACTTATAATATTTTGTTCATATAGCAATAAATATGGTTCTCCTACCCGATTTCGGCCAATCTCAATCTAACTGCGATAGATATATTATAGTGTACAAAGATGTGCGCAATACAGAGGCACGAGGGTTGTTTCAAAGCAAAAAGATACAAAAACAGATCTAAACCGTCTTGGAATTCGAACCCAGGACATCTGAGATAGAAGGCAGCATACTGAACACTAGACCAACGAGGCAGTCATGCAATAAATAGTAAATTCTAGACATTACATAAAAAAGATATAAAACTCTTAGGCTAAGTGGCACCACTACAACAATAACTGGTGTTTTTCGTATGAAATTTAATTGCCTGAGACAGAGACATAAAGAATGTTTTATTAAATGGTAAAATAATTATTGAAATCAATTTACGAATATTAACAATTTATTAATACACTCAGTCAAGTTAGCATTCTCTTTCTTCATAGAAAATAGAACGATTATTACATGCTCAATACAATTATCTTATGTTTTTTGAATTCCTCTTCCATTTTTCTCTATCAGACACGTTGATAAAAGGTGTTGTAAGAACTAACTAACCAAATTATAGTCAAAGAGTATTCTCAACACCCTTAGTATGGAATGCACTCGGCAACAAAACGAGGTAAGCGCACGAGTTGTGTGCCCTGCGGGAGTCCGCGGAGGGGTTTTGTTAATGCCCTGTTAATTCTCGGCCAAGTGGCACCAACTCGGCTGTGTCGAACGCAAACTTTCGACAGTTCAGGTCTTACTCTGTAACGTTATCCGTATGTGGAGTAAAATGGAACGTAAGGTGTATGACATGAGGTTATAAGACGTGAAACGGAAAGCGACATGTACGAAACAAAAGAAAGAAATTTTTTTATTCGAATTCGAATGTGAGTGATTAAATCAGAGTTGATAGATTGAGTTGGGGTCAATGACCACAAACACTGATCTCAAAAGTGATAAGACTTAAATGGTATTCTAGACCGAAAAAATAAAAAGAACAAGGTTGTGTAAAGTGCCAAAAGTGTTTCAGTTAAGAAAATTAGTATTTCAAGACATAAAATAAAGTAGTAGTAATAAAACGAATAAGATATTATGATAGAAACTGAAATTTTGCGTTATCGGTTCTTCAAAAAAAGGCATATCCTTAGATATTATTCCAGCACAGTCAAAGTACATCCAACCAATCTATAACTACTCCGATTCCTGGTGATGTAGCAAGTGGTATTTTGCTGTGATTTGACTTGAGTATAGTTTTAAAAGTATCTGAGTGGTTGAGGAGCTATAGTGGTAGGCATAGATAGATAGATAGATAGATACTCTTTATTGCAACCAGAAAACACTTTACAAACATATAATGAAAGAAAAACAATGCTGGTAGGTACAATGTAGGCGGTCTTATCGCTGGGAGCGATCTCTTCCTGGTAACCTTTGGGTAAAGAAGAACAGTAGTGATAAGAGAAGGGGGGGGGGGGGGGGTTACAATGCAAGCTGAAGTTAAAAATAATTAAATTAAATTTAAAAACAAGAAGCTAATTAATATATATAATAGAATTAAATTCATAAATTAAAATAGCATATATAGCATAGTTTTTGAAGTTTAACAAAGTGCTGTGGTATTGTACTGCGTTAAATGAAAAAGTACTAACGTATTTTCGGTTTCAACCAACCTTTTCACTTACGAAAATACGCTGGCTTTAGTGAGTAGGATGGCAAGTATCGAAAATACGGGCGTCGTGTTACAGAGTAGGACTCTCTGCATTAACTTACGGGCTATACGAAGTAAGGCGAGACCCTGTTTATTCTAACTTCGGTTGCAGTGTGCAAAACGACAGGAGTGACAGTTTTGCCAATTACGGGTTATAAAACTTTAGCCTAGAGTTCACCAACATATGGTTTTTTGTAGTCAGCCTTTAGGTCTAGTATTATTTGTCATATTTTGTATGGGAATGCTGTTTAATAAACTCAGTCAAATCAATTGAGGTTTACCGCACGTTTAAAAGTTGGTGAAGTCGGGTCTTAGTAGTATACGTAGAATTTTTGGTATTACTTTCCCGTTTTGGCAAATCATACATGTAGTTATAAGCGTAGTTTGCTGTGTAATATATACACACCAGCTTCATGCATCATACAACTTTTGGTGTGAATGTAATCACTCTTTCTTTAAAAAAAGCTACGTGACTGTAATCTCTTCTGCGCTCTGCTCAAACATTTCAACGGTGAGTGGAGACGAGAGGTGTCATTATCGAAACTAACACATAGTACTAGCAGTTCCCTGCGACTTCGCTTGCGCAAAAGTCCGATTTTCCATATAAACTTTCATCCCCCTTAATGTTTCCATCTTGCGACAAAAATCAGCCTATGTCCTTGCTAGGTTCTCAAACTACGTTTATGAAAAAAAATACATATAAATCGGTTTAGGCGACAAAAGGTTACTGACAGACAGATACACTTTCTTAACCTATAATATTAGTATGTATTATCTCTTTTTAAACGACCTTAAAAGTAGTAGCTATACTAACATCTAATGACCGCATCGCCGAGAAACATTCTGTTTGTTCTCGTTTCGCGGAGGTTTATAGAATTGCATTGCCAGACAATAACATTTTATTGGCGGTGCAGTTTTGAAGCACAAAGGAAATTTAAACTCGTGCATTTGTGTTTACCGTATGGAGTAGAAGCGAGCACGTTTGAACGTTGAAAACACCGAGTATCTTGAGTGTAACAGTTATAGTTCGACGCTGGAAGTATGTAGGGAGCATTGTTATCGTTATAATGGAATAACTAGTAGGTGGAGATTCAAAGGAACGAGATAAAATGTTATCGATTTGTTTAAACTTAGGGGTTAGAGGTTTGCTGTTTTGCAATTTAGACCCGATTTCACTTATTTTTACAGCCGGTAAACATAGATTGACATATTTTGACACTATTCTCATACAAGAATGTCCATGTCAAATAATATTAAAATATCTGTGAAAATTAATCATGTGTTCGAGAATTTTACGCTCAACCTTATAATAAAATAAATTATTAAGAAACCACCACCCGACATAAATCTACACGTAAAATCTATTCTTCAGCACTCAATTGACTTGCTTAACCTTTTTTTGTACATGAGAAACTACGAAGCCTACGAGTCTTGATGCAGACCGCTTGCAACCAGTCGTGGAAAACTGTGGGGGACGCTTATGTTCAGCAGTGGACGCCCTACGGCAGACAATTATGATGATCTTGATAACATTTTTATGTACTTACATATAAAAGATAAAAAATAAATATATGATATTATTTTAGGTAAGCATACTTAAATACGATTATTAACTTTCATGACTTAGGTACAAATGCTGGTACGTGGTCATCACAAACATTGCGGTATTAAACTGGTAACCGCTGGTTTATAGTTCGGAGCACGAACCACTACACCAAGACGGACTTTGTTGTTATCCTGCAAGTTTCTGGGTAGCGCGTACACATACTACACCACCCAGTACGAATTTTTGGATCCCTTTATGCCAGCCTTTTTTCTTGTTCATTTTTAACAGTTTTTCTCTCCCACAGTATGTACGGAGCGTCAGGCGCAGCGCCGAGAGAGGCGCGGGGGCCGGCGCGCGAGCGGCCCGACGTGCTGCCCGCGCCGGCGTCGCTCGACGATGCGCCCGCGCCGCTGCCGCGCCCCGGCAAGGACAGCGTGGCGCGGCTCACGCTCACCGGCCTTTCTTATGTTGTTACCGTAAGTTTTTTCAATCTTCTCTCTAATCATAATCATCATCATCCTAGCGTTATCCCGGTTCTGCACGCGAGGGCTCAGGGTGTCGCTGTCTATGATTCAGGATATGGCAGATCAAGTAATCTACAGTGGAGCGACTGTCATCTGACCCCTGTGACCCTGTTAACCTGACTCGTTAAGGGTCATGGATACACGTTCAGGTTTCCTCACGATGTTTTCCCTCACTGTAAGCGCATCGGTTAGTGAAACATCTAATGCAACATAAGTCATTGGTACATGGCGATACGTGGGATCGAACCTGGCTCCTCCCGCATGAGAGGTAACCCGCTAGCCTTTGTGTCACCGAGGATCTTCTCTCTCGTATTCTTTATAAAGTATAATATTTAAGCGTTTAATAAAGTTTGCCGTAAGTAATTGTTATTTCTAATTTCATCTACTTTATTCAGTTATAAATAAGTTACATAGTTACATTCATCCTTTACAAAGTACGTCTCATGTCGAACATAAACTGAGATCGTGGCGACTTCTGGTAAAAATTTAAATTTATTAATAGTTTATTACAAATATTGGTATTATGCGCACTAATTTTGCTCACTCGCGAGTTTAACCATCCCAAACTTTTGTGAAGCTCCATTGAAATGGAAGCCAGTATTTTACGGCATAATGCATTCACGGTTTTTAAAATGTCTCGGTCCAAATATCCTTTGGCTTTGCTCCAAAATTGTTGTCAATGGAGTCGGCCGTCCTCCCCTTGGATGAATTGATGCAGTAGAGAGTTCGCAACGATGCAATACTACTATATTGTTATTGTTATTAGTAGAAACACTCACTTTAAAAACAATCAGGGTTTATTGAACCCAAACGTTGATTTTAAATTTGAGAAATAAGTTTACATTTTCTGCAGAGCCACTCGTAGTAATGCTACGCGTTTTTTCCGTAGAGCGTAGTCCGATGTAGCTTCGTCGTAGCAAAATTCGTAGCGATGTAAGCAAAAATCCGTTGTCGAAACAAATGCGAATTTCAAATCACTGAAAAATGATTTGCAATCAAGTTACGAGTAGTAAGTAATTGGTACACAAAAGTTACCTTACGCTGCTTGTTACATGATATAAGCTTACAGGCTGTTATTGGTATTATAATATATATTCCATTTGCCACGTGTAAGAATTAGGTCAACACTATAAGCACTATTCATGACTAATCAAAAACAACATTGTTAGTTAATGCCATAGATTATGTCACAAATAAATAACTCATTATAGGTTAGTACCTATTTTTCATGATGATGATTTAAGATTTACATCAAATTTGCTTTTATTAGCTTACGTTCCGTTTACTGATATCAAATCAAATAATAAAGATTATCTATTTATCATTAGCAAATGAAATCATGTTTATTCAATTTTGATTAATTGGAGATTAACAAATATCAACATACTCTGCAAATTAACTAAATATTTATTTGCGCGTAGTTTTCTATTGTTGCATATATGCCACCACCACATCAATGACATTATTGGATGTACTTTTAAACATAACAAGAAACCCCATTAAACTTTACCTCTTTTTTAATTATTTTTTACTAAATAAATAAAACCATTAAATGATAATTTCATTTTTTTACGTTTCGTATCGTTGCATTGTGCTTCTTTTCATCTTTACTGAGTTATATGTTTTAGAACTTATTTTTTTTGTTATAACCTCTTATAACCTTATGTCTTTTTTGCGCTTATCTACCTAATCCATGAGAGTCATATTATATGTGCTCATAGGATCGATAAAATATGCATGTTGGCTGGTTTGCCCTGGCGGTAATTAGGCTGCATACATATCCACTTAATACAGTTCATCGCGTTATAACGGCCGCTCTAAGCCTGCCTCGTTAGGCTTCGTTAGTTGTGCAAAGTAACATGTTCTAACAAAGAGAAAATACGTGCAGAAAAAGGTCACTGAAAACAAATGAAAAAGATGCACTGTTGCCCCTTGAGGATCATTGACCGCCGGCATTCGGATAACAATTAATTATTTATTGCGTCTGGGAACATAATACCTGAGAGATTAATATCAGATTAAAACAAAATTATGTAGTATATTTCCAGGATAAAATATTGTACTTAAATATTTCTAAAACAGAAAAGTTGTCTCTGAATTTTATAGTCGAAAAAGTAATTTTATACTAAATTTAAAATAGACTTAATATATACGTACATATATACTCATTAATTAGTTTAACGCAATTCATTAAATTCATTCAGTTTTACTCTTTAAATTTTTGGCATTTGTGTTACTTAGTTCATGCTTAATGAACTAAGCTAGAGTTTGATAGAAGCAACCTCATCATCAAACATAACGTGTTTTATAACACTACCGGTGTTAATAATAAATTACAGCTGACTAACTAAATACTAGCAAGCTGTATGCTTAATCTACCAGCCAAAGCCGTTATGGCCACAGGTGGCATAGTTAGCCAGTAACCTAGTTTCGCGTGCTAGGTATTTAAAAGTTAGGTAAATATCCGCAACACAGCCACGGGCTTTAAAAGCCGTTTAAAAGCTGGAGTGAAGTTTCGTGCGTGTTTTTCATGAGTTGTAAGCCGGTCCTTAACATATATTTCAAAGTAAAAATGCTTGTATTTAAATATTCGAATGAAAACACCCTTATACATTTGATGACGTTACATTTTTGCTTATATATTCCATACACTCCTGCTAAGACAGTTATGGATATACTAATTTTGATAAATACACTTAAAGCGTCTTAATTGAGTTCAAATTCGTTTATGACACTTGACACGCAATGAGGAGTTTTTTAGTTATCATACATATCATTTCTAAGCTAGATAGCGTAAACAATATTTTTTAAACTACTGCGTGACTATGCCAAATGATTTTTAGTTCACTTTTATTACAAAAAGTTACACAAATTCATAAAAAAGTACCTTTTTCGACATAGTAAAGATTACAAAACTATTTCAAATCGAGATTGCATTTTTATAAATAAACATACAATTTAAGAATTACATTGTCTTTATAATAGCGTTCCTGTGTCTATTTTACATTGATCTTTTGACATTACAATTTGACTAACTTATCTAACCACTATAAGTAGGTACACCCTAAATCCTCACCGACTTTAGTATTTTATCATCTGTTGTCTTCTAATATTCTTTGATGTACATATTTTGTGTCAAAAATATGCAATTTTTCCTATATTCAATGGTTGGCAGACTACCGGCACCAATCATATATTTGAGAAGGCGATTACAAAAGCAACGGGCAACTTCCTTTCCCAGCAATATAGAGCTTATCTCGTTTACGGAACATAACTGAATTTATTATAACTAAATTACTCAGAATTGTACCGAATCAATTTGTTGTTTTCATTCTGGATAAACTTAAAAGCAACCAATCATCATTAAATATTACTAATGCCACATTAAATATCCAGGATTTCTCCCAATTTCGGCCACAATTTAGTCGTCACTATTTAGGTCAAAATAACTAAATTAACAGTAATTGTTTCAGCCAACCAGTATAAAACATAAAGTTAGTTGTTGCACGCCTAAATGACAAAATATTTTGTATGAAGAATGTTCATACATAAAAGTACAGAACATTATAGAACTTAACAGAGATATATGAAAGTATCTTCGCGGGTCCTTACGACTACGCCCGCGCCAAAAGTCGGATTATCCATACAGACTTTCGTCTCCAATTTCACCCCCCTGATGATTTAATATGGCGTCAAAAAGTAACCAATGTCCTTCCCAGGGTCTCAACCTATCTCTGTACTCAATTTCATTTGAATCGGTAGTAGTTAGCTATGTGGTGTGTTGAGGTGTCACGCTTTATGTAGCTAAAAGGGTCAGAAAGCTTGCATAAAGTATCCAACTGTGAAAATGTATTTACATAAGCTTCGCATGGCTTAGCGCTGTCGTAAAATAGATAGAAAGATAAAAGACACATACATTTTAAAACATATTAGTAGGTACAATGTAGGTGGTCCATCGTTGGGGGCGATTTCTTCAAGACAACCTTCGTGTAAAGGAGCACACTGGTAAAATAGATACCTATTAATTCAATTTTTATTTAATATGCACGTTTTATTCGCCCTCATCCAAAATCAGCTGAGTATGACTAAGACCGAAAGGTAGATCAGGTTTAGCCGCGAGCCGGATAGCTGCAACTTGGGAGAAAGTTACCTATTACTTGGATATTTAAAAAAAAGGTTACTACTACTTCTTAGCTGATGTTTTTTGCCCGGTTTGAGAGATGCTTTGACAGCGGTGTAACTCCTGTATTATCATCCAAAATGCAAGTTTTTTTTAAAATAAAAAAAAACAATAAAATTAATTTATTTCTGCATATAGACCCAACAAAACACTTACACACGTCCCAATCTTAACCCTAGCACTGCTTCGGGACAATCGTGGGCTAGTGTTGAGAAGAAGCAGCAAGAAACTCATCACTATTGTAAAGAAATTCAGTCACTATTGTCATAGTAATTTCTTTCACAGTGCCTATAAAACCTGATCTAAGTAAAATAATGTCTTACGAAAAGTTTGAAATTTATTCCGCATATACTAGTATGAAACCTCCGCACAGTGCTATTTTCACGTACTTATTTAATAAAAATACTAACTCAGTAGGTACTGGTAATGTATCTGACACACAGAAAAATCAGATGTTGCTAAGGGCGTGAATAAAAACATTTCACAACAGAATTCGAGCACAAAAATAGCCTAAAGGAAAAAATAAGACCAAGTAAAACGTTTAAGACGATTTCAATCGCGATGTGACATTCCTGGACCCATTTCAAGTTAGTTTGTTTGACGTTAAACGTACCCTCGGGTTCTGCTACTTTTCTTGTCTCGTATTCAGAGGAGATAACTTTTGATTTTTGTTTAAATGCTTATATTATTTATCGAATGTTCTATCCAGTTTAGACAGACAGTAGGTAGTTACTCAGATGGTTCAGCGACCCTAAGTCTGTCTTAGCCTCCAACACCGACACTAAGGCATACGTCTCTTTTCTCTTATTTTACGCCAGTCAACATATGAAGTTTTATTAAATAAAAAAACAATTTTAAAATCTATAATTCCTCAAGTATCATAACCTCTTTTTTCGAGCATCGAGATTTTACCCAAGTACACCCGCAGGCAAAAGCCAGTAATATTATTTATTACTGGTTTTTGCCTGATACAAAAGTGCAAACAAAATTCCTGTAAAGCCCCAAGCAGTGAAGGTGTCTTTGTTTATAAAATCCTCCAGCGCATCGCTCGGTTGTACGTACAAGTGTGGCAGAGCGCGCTTTGGACTCCAGAATGGGCTTTTAACCATGCCTTCATTTCGGCTTCCAATAAATTGGCTTAGGTGCAAATAGCGCAGCTAAAATACCTACTACGGCGTTCGTCATTATTAATTATCTTATACCTTTAAACAAGATTTTTTTGTGTATTCATTTATTTATATTATTATTTATGTTTGTGATTTCGGAAACGGCTCTAACGATTTAATTTGAAATTTCTGAAATTTGGTATCAGAGTTCAAAAATCGATCTAGATTAGTCTTATGTTTGGGAAAACGCGTATTTTCGAGTTTTATGGGTTTTTCTTTTGCATTGTTCGACGCAGAATATGGTCGCTAATTTCTCACCGGTAAGCATTAGCGTCATGGACGAGTGCAAAAGACGTAGGACTGATAGTTTTATTTGTCAAGGGCTTAAATCTCACTCGTTGACAGACCATTTTTGTATTTATTCAAGTTTATAGCTTTTTTAGTTTTTTAAATAAGACAAATAATAAAGCTTTTTTTATTAATTAGTAGTAACCAGCCTAGGTACTAAATAAGTTGGCCAATATCACATACTTACAGTGTTCTGATGCCTAAGTAAGTAAGTAGCTAAAGCACATGACCTATGATAATAAAAAACAACGGTGGCATCGCAACACTTAGACTCAAGACAATACAGAAAGAAAATGATTTCTAAATTGACCCGACCGGATCAAACCCGGGACTTTAGAGATGGTAAGCATCTAGAAAACTGGTGATTTCCAACTTTGTTATTCTTTTCGATCTTTTATTTTATTACAGAGTCTCAGTAGTAAGGTCTCAATAATAAAATGAAACAGCTACTCAGCATTTTGTACTTACCACTGATAGTACTCAGCTCTACTGTAAAAGCTCTACAGCTCTAAAGTGCTGAAGTGAAAGTCATTGATCGTTTCATAGAAGAGCATCGAACTACTAAACGCTTCCAAATGTAGATATTTTATGCACGAAATTGCAAAAAGTTTTCTTGATTTCATAACAAATATTTACATTATTGTACGTTTACCTACATAAATAATGAATAATTGATGCACAAACAAATGGTTGCAATGGTTTTGAGCCGGATTTATATAGAATCCAGGGCACTGAACATTTCCGCAAGACATTGAGCTTGTCCATACAACGCCGCAATAGTTAAATTATGCTTCGACGTAGAACCAGGCTTAACTTTGTAGTTTAGGTATAAAGCTACAAATACATGCGGTAGTCGGACGGTTCGGCAGGTCTGTCACACGCGCGGGCCGAATCACCATTCGCACGTTAGCTCACCGGCTTACCAGCGCACTTGTCGTAAGATCCTAGCAGTCAAGTGAGATAAGTTTACGCGACAGAAAGAGAGGCAAATTTTGTAGCTAGCAAGAGTAGCTATTTAGGGCCCGTAGCCAAATGGCAATCGTTCTGAAGTGAACCTCGCTATTGACAATTAAATGTCAAAATATATATACAAAAGTCACGTGATGTTTCGATGGCTTATGCCAGTTTCATACATTTTGTTAGCGAAAACGAACTTCGCTTGACAATTAATTGCCACTTGGCTACGGGCCCAGGTATTACACGTATCACACGGGCCAGGTACAAATTATCAGAAATGACAGTATGTTTGACGGAACCTCTGCAGTACACTCATCGTAAAATATCACGGAAAAACATGACACTTTCATACCTCGCAATTTAGTGTATAAATTCCCGTAACGATAGGCACGCTTTTATCCTCGTAAAGGATGACCCCATTATTAGGATGCCAATTTTTTACAAACTTTAACCTTTTTCTTTAGAACCTTCCGTCATAAAAAGCACCGATTCTATAAATTCTTGGGCACAAAGAATATTGTGACTGGATAGTAAATACATGGCGGACAAATTAGGTCATATTTTTGTGTTGTAACATGAATTTATGAAGTGACGTCTTTTGGGGATCGTCGACCACACGGTTAGGTTTTGATACTGGGGGTGCGCCACAGAATATCGCTTGTATTATCGTTTTAAAATGAAAAGCAGCACGTAAATCTGCAGGCATATTAAAAAAAATCTCACCTGCTTGTAAGCGACGATGCGGTCGCGGATGGATCATGTCTGACTAGTAATAGCATTTCATTCTTTTCTTGAAAGTATCTAGATCATAGTGTTTAGGGAACACTTTGTTCAGCCGGCAACGAATTCCACTCACTCATAAACGTAAATTATTTTATGAGTTAAACATCACACTTTAAATCTATGAATCTCATTGCAATGGAATAAGGTTTACTTATGCAATACATGTTTGTTTATTCCTCACAAGTGTGTTGAAAAGGTTCGTATGAAACTCGTGAGCAACTTGCTCACTAGACACTCGACTGATTTGTGCCCTCGCCTACGGCTCGGGTTGCAACCCACAGCCTCGTGTATAATGAGTAACTTAGCTCACTCGTTTGATAATATACTATTTTAAGATGTCAATTATCCAATACCAAATCAATTGTATTGGAGCTGACTCCAATACAATTGGTTTGGTATTGGATAGAGGTCGGAGCCCAATTGCAATATAATAAGGTAGTATCCAAACGTGCCAATTACTAGGTTTTGACTTTTGATTTGAAGTTCTGTTAGGTTTTAATGCAATTTGTTATTTTGGTACATTTGCTGTTATTTTGTATAATATGATGCGATAAAGTTGCACCAATGGATATTGTAACGTATTTTATATTGATAATTTATTTGATGAAAACCAACTGAGTAAATCGTTAGGTTTAAGTGATTTTTATGTGTATCTGCTTTATTCTGTGATCATAAAATATCTATTATTGCAATAATAAATCTGTAGCTTCAAAATGGTTTACGGTTAATAATTTCCATGGGGCCATGAATATTGTATTTTAGCTTATTTTAGACTTTAGCTCTATACAGCCTTAGGCCATGTCATTTAATTTGTTAGAATTGTATTACGTTTTCTTGTATAATTAAGCAAATAACTATTATACCACTCCTATCCAGAGTTTCATTATTTGTCCCTCTAGCCTTTCCTAGGCACATTGTATAATCTAAACTAGTAATAAACTCAGAGGATGTACGTTGAATATTGGGCAGAAGCTACAAAGTGAATCAAATTCAGATAGGAAATTACCTACACAGTGTATCGCAACGCTGTGGCGTTCTGACCCGTGGTCACGACTTTGCAGCCATAAATAATGGGAAAGACGGTCTGCGTTCCGGCTGCAATGGCCGGAAGTATCTACCCCGCCCCTACGTGCGACTGCTTCCGAAGCGAGTAGTCGCGTGGATGAATCGGGCCCCTTAAATCGGATATCGTATTGAGCTCGTGCTACTGTCCAGCTAGAGACTGGCTCTTGTTCTGTTTTTGAATCAAAGTTGAGTTCCTTTAATTAGTTATTAATAGGCACTGTCTTTATTTTTCATAATTATTTTTTGGCGTAATTAATATTATACTATACTTTAAGAAAACGATCTGCCAGTCTGTCATCCATGATAACATGCAAATTTTGCAATTATACAAAAGTCGATATCGCGAATAAAATTTACACATATAATACCCCAGTGCCTAAAACCATGACGATTCTTCAAGAATATTTTTTACCTGTTCAAATAACATCTTTTTTTCTACCTAACGTCCTATCATGAATGTCTATAAGCATGCATCCATACTAATATTATAAATGCGAAAGTGTGTCTGTCTGTCTGTCTGTCTGTCTGTTACGTCTTGACGCTTAAACCACTGAACCGATCGAGATGAAATTTGGTATCGAAACAGTTCGAGCCCCGGAAAGGATATAGGCTACGTTTTGTTGCGATATAAAAACATTAAGGGGGTGAAATGGGGGATGAAAGCTTATATGGAAAATCCAACTCTTGCGGGGAAGTCGCGAGGATCCACTAGTATTTTATAAATTATGTCTTTTTCTTTGATTGAATGAGGTGTTTTCTGTGTCAGCATTTTACGGTGACCCTTTTCTTGATTGTGGTATAAAATGTTAAGGTAGGCATGCCAAGGGAAGGCTCCACTCTCCCCATCGGAATATTTAAATGCTAATCTAACCTTCCCAAGTTCTTAACTTTTTTTGCGAGAAATGTGCTTCAAAGAGATTTTAATTTTGATTTAAAAGCTGGCACCTTTTGAGCCATAAAGTCCTTTATGATTTTAATTCAACTCAGCATTAAAGTTTACGACTAATTTTAATGTATTTCTAGTGTTTAAATAGTTTAGTTCAATCTAAAACCAATTTCTGAAGTTTTTTACGATTGCTTTAGTGTCCTTTCTTGGCTTGAAAAGTGAACTATACCTGGCTATATCACAGTCTTATATAACATTGTCTTCAAAATAACTAGAAGAGAAAATAGAAAACGATGTTGTAAGCTTATTTTTCTTATCCAGCCATGAGTTTTGTTCGTATGTCGACGGGTACTGGTCGATACTAATTTGTGGATACGTAGGTGTCCAGTGAGACTGCTATCTCATAGTTTTCAATTTCATGAAATCTTATGATTCGGACTCAGATAGCGAAAATGAAAATGGAATCGGCTGAAATGAAAATACTACGACTGTAAAGTTTGTTTTACCCGATTGCGTACAAAAGAGGGTGATGTTTTCGAGCGTATGTATGTCCATTTCTTTGGTACGTCCGTCCTAAATCTTAAACGGCTGGACGGTTTTTGCTATAATGAAGTGTCGTTGGATCGTTTTCTAACAAAAAAATTGTGGTAGTGACATGAGCTACATAAATTTAGAAAATGGTGCTCAAATATGAAAAAAGAACTGAGTTGGGAGGGGTAGGCGGTTGTTTTTTTATTACCATAGCAATATGGGTATCAAAGGAAAGCTAGTAAAATGTTCATTCGAAATATATTATTTTTTGCAGGGGTTTTTAGTTTTATTTTTTTGCTTTTTGTTCTTATATCACTGATTCGATAAAATAACCTAAGAAAAAGTAAAGTTTATTTTTCGTATTTAAGTAAGAATACCTACTGACTTTGTGTTTTAACCAATTTCAAATCCACTATCTACCATTTTCTTTCACGATAGTTCGGTTCTTCGAAAATGCTTGCTCAGATATTACCTATTGATTTTGAAAACGGTTCACTTTAATGGAATCTTTATTAAGAGCTAGCTACTTCGCAAATGTATTCAATTCACTTCACACGGAGTCTTTGCGGGAAGTGGTTTATACAGGAAAAAAACTGTTCACAGGAAAAAACAAATCAACGTCTGAACCTAATCGACGCTGTCTGAACCTAGCCTAAGTGATTAAGCACTAGATCAGTTCCGTATCCGATCTCAATCCGTACCGAAGTAGCCGTAGCTTTTTATTATTTTAGTCCCAAAAATATTGTTTATTACTAACATTTTTTTATCTCAGGCGGTGACAAGAAGATCGCGGCAGTCGACGTCGGCGCAGTGGTCGAGATCGTTCCGAAGCCCGGTGACGTCACCACAGGATGACGTTGAGGTGGATGACGTGTTCTTCGCGCCGCCGACGTCGAGTCAGCCGCTGACGCAGCATCATGACGAGGGCGACCAGACTGATGGACCTAAAGGGTAAGTTCTTAACGTTTTTATACGTGGTGTAAGGCAAAAAGACGTCTAACTAGACGGCGTCTCTACGCTGCCGATGTTGAGTTAGCCGCTGAACAGACTGTTGGACCCAAAGGGTCAGTTCTTGACGTTTTTCAAGTGCTGTAAGTCGAAAAGACGTCAAGCTGGACGTGCGCTTTGCGGTACCCAACGTTGAGTCAGCCGCTTATGCAGCACTATTATGACGACAATCAGACTAAAGGCCCTAAAGGGTAATTTTTTATAGTCGTGGTGATATGATGTTGAAGTGGAAGGGTTGGTCTTTACATTGCTAACGTCAAGTCAGCCACTGACGCAGCACCATGACGTCGGCAATCAGTCTAACGAACCTTATGGATACGTCTTTGTTGTATTTTAGAGATTTTACCAAGCTAGCAAGGTAAAAGAAATTAAAATAGGTAATTATAAAATTTTAAAAAATAAATCATTAATTATTGAACAGATTTTATTACAAACAGTGTGCACTGCACAGTAACAAGGTACTTCAAAAAATTTTTCCGCTTCTTTCAAAACTTGTTTACTTGATAATATTGTTCAATGACTTAAGTATGACAAAGTCAATCAAACTACTCAGATTGGACTTGAGCTCCCTTAACTCGTTATCTGCTTTGGACCGTGACTGATTTATGGATTGGACGAGATACTCCAACTTTCCATTACAGGTATAAAAAAGGTAGGTATGGCCGAAGTTTTCCAAGGTTAAGGATCGGTCGCAGAACAGAATAAAACTCTACATTTAAAACAACAAGTACGGGTACTAAAGGTTTCATGCATGGCATACCTGTTTGGTATGCTAGGTGTCCCTTGTTTCTTACAAATAAATCCGAGTGTTGGGCGCCAATGTGTAAAAAGCTTGGTTTTATTTTCTTTGGTTCTTTTTACATCCGGTGTTCGATTGTTCAGAATTTCTCCATACCTATTTCCTCTAAAACCGTGTAACTCTAATGCAACATTTGAAACTTCTAACAGAATCGCAGCTGAAGTCAGCCACGAGTAAGCAATTACGTAACAATTACGTCTGATATTGGATCCGTCTGCATTCCTCTCAGATTTCATACTCCACTTACCTCTCCGAGTTGCATGCACCGAGTCGCATAAATGTGGATCATGCTTGTACGAGTAGATTAGCAATTTTCGACCTAATTGCATGGAGACAGAGTTGTGCGGGTTTTCTGTCGAAAACTGGATGCGATTCTTCAGTTACTATGACGTAATCAGCGAGTTCTTTTGGATGGAATAATATTTAAACGTTAAAATACCCATCCCATTGCAGTAAGGCAAATCTAATGGCAAACCTGCAGTTTTTCCACCAAATTTAAATGTTTCCTTTCAATAGTTATAGCTTTGAAGTAAGAATAACACCTTCGCTTCCTAATCCACGTCATGGAAGTAATTATTGACAATGTTTTAAAAAAATACAATTCACTGTCAGCAACAATTACAGGTCATTGCTTTTAAATCACAAATGCAACCGCAATTGTTTTAAGTCTGCGTAATTATACAGTGGAGTAATAATAATAATAATAATAATAAAGTATTTATTTCTTCACAAAAAGTATTACATAATTTATACAGTCAGCACAGGTCATATCAATGGTGGTTACAGTTTTACTTTTGTGAAGACTGGTAATGATATAAGATTGTGTGAAAATTAATCTGTTCAAGTAAGTTACTCGTTTCAAAGTAGAGAAATAAGTTTATGATGATGATAAACTCTGTTCCATCTAACAACAAAGTTGTACTTTGTTAGACAATCAATTTAGTGGTCTGATGTCGTACTCAGAGACGTCATTAAGTCTCATGCAGTCCTTATCTTTTTCATTGACAAAAAAATGACGGAACGAGATTTAATTAAAGTTTAAATTTAATTGATGACTCTGAGTGCGATAGTAATATATCTAAGACCAAACTTGAGATCCAATCTATTTGTAGTTTGTCTATAATGATAATCATTTTACTCAAAACATTACTGGTAAGATGCATTGTTATTAACGTTTCCCACAGACCGCCATCCCACCTAATTTGCTAAACTCCCTGTGTATATAATTATAAACATTACTAGCTAATTAATCTGTCGAGCTGTTGCAACATGCGGCGGGGACGAGGCTTGAGGCTGAAGCGATTATTAGCTAAAGTTCCCAACTTGCTACACTTGGTACTTGCTTAAGACTTCACTTCCCTCCGTAAACTGTAACGAATTTTAGGGTTAGATTCTTTACAGGGTTAAAATCTTTAGAATATTCATTGTCACGGTACAAGTAAACTAGACTAAGGGTACAGGTGACATTGTCTTGAAATATTTAAAACTGTCTAGTCTAGACATTTTTTTGTGGATGTTTATTGGGAAATATACGATTCGAATGTCAATGAAAGGTTTTTGTCTACCAAATCACTCCATTTTTACAAGCTTACATTTTGTTAAATAGTTAGCTTTAAATAGCAAGATGGTATGATAAAAGTCTCATATAATGAGGTATGAGAATAATACCTAATAATGGAAATAGTTTAATGATTAGGTATTATTATGTTATCTTATAAGAATGATTTTGCGTTTGTCAAGTAAGCAAAAAAAAAATGCAACGTATCATCTTTAATGAACACAAATCAAATAAGCCTATTTTAAAAAAAGTCTCGTGACTGTTAACTTCATGCAATTCTACAAATATTGGGCCTAATTTCAATGTTCCCTGTCAGTCTAAGATTAAAGGACTTGTCCATTAATGGTTTTTTATTCGTCAATATTTCTAACCAGAATAAACTAAATATTATATTAAAGAGTTGACAAAAACTAGCCTTTCTGCATAATTAATATATTTTTAAGGCCTCCGATTTAGAGAAAAATTGAAATTATTTTTTCTCTTTGTCTGTACAGAAACTGCACCTTCGCCTATATCAATTAACGCATGAAAAAAAAAATTGACAGCAAAATTGACATTCAATTGACAGTAGTACCTATTATATAATCTGTGGTAGTACCTAGTTAGTATTTATCCACCAGTGGAAAGGCAATGGTACATAGCCATACAGCCAGGAAATACAAGTAAGTGATCAATGGATGATGCCTGTTACAAAACATATTTTTTCTCAAAAATGGAGGCGTTTAAAACTCTTATTTCTATGGTTACGTGTTTCATATTTTTGTAGCTTAAAGATAAATATAGGTTTATTAGTGGTTGGTGATATCTTAGAATAAAAACCAGCCTCCATACAAAAAGAGGACAAGTCCTTTAATAAACTTAAACTGCCTTTCTCTTTCTCTGCCAAACAAACGAAAAGAGACAGACTATATATGACGCCAGAACTATGTTTTATTATTTTCTAGACATTACAAGTGCTTCGAGACAAGACTTAGAAAATTTGGCAAGAGCTGAGAAAAAACGCCTTAAAAAACTTGGCAACGAGCAATCATTTGATAGCTTATGTTATTTTCTATTTAATAATATTCTAATGTACCACAGGTACAATAAATAAATGTCACTTATTTATGCATGTGCAGGCCCACGGGGGTCACTTATATCTACTCATGTACTGGCGTTCTTTAAATATGTAATAGGTTCTTTAATATTGATATCCAATATAATTCGAGATACAAATCAATGTCATACGAACTTATCTATGTCCATTCCAAGTGCATGTTTGGCGCTAAACGTTCCGAGATTAAATCTACGATTTCAGAGACCCTTCTCAAACAGATTTGGGTAGACTGATATCTGGAGACATGATTTGGCTGCTAGGTTTGCTACTGTTTTTTTATAATGTACAATACATGTTAACATAACTATCACGTGGCAAGATGAACGTTACATAATCTTCTTATATGTCTAAACATTACTAAAATACACATCTAAGACCAAATTAAACAGTCTTTTTTTTTATATGACTGAACATTGAAACTGTTGTCGTCAAGTTTAGTGACATAATGTCGCCAAATACAAGTATACTGCTAGGAGCATTATGAACTCAATTTAAACGAGATTTAGCTATAAAAGACTATCGCAAAGTAATGTTCCCCAACTTTTATTGAATTTAAAGCCCTTCAGTTGTTTTTTGAATACGAATTTTTCATTAAAAAGTTTAATTTGAGCTTAGAAGATTTTCGCCTCGACTTAAGACGATTTTATGCTTACTGTGAAGAAAAATATTAATTTTTGGGCTCTATATTCAGTCTCTATTTTTTTAAAAAAAATTTCATAAGTTATTTCATTCTCTACTCGTTTGATAAATGCTTACCTACTTAGTATAATTTGGACGAATGTTGAATTTAATAAAGTTTAAGAGAGGTGATAGTAATACTACAAATTATGCTACTCGTGGTAACCAGTTTGTATGTTTGGTAACAATTAACATAAATTAAGTCCTAAAACGTTAATAGATAAAATAAAAAAATAGAACATAAAAAATTCACATGCAATAAGATTTATCTAAAATAGAGCTATGTTATTCGAATTACAAAAGGTAAGACCTAAAAAAATATTGGTCCTTCTTTCTCTATTTTGCTTGCCGATTTTATTTCTTACGCTCTGATATTAAAAAATGACCTTTTTTATGGCATAAAACACAATATTATTTTGAATTGAATTGTCCGATTGAGTATATTGTTCGGAACAAAACATTATAAATTAGTCGTATTGCTTATTTTCGTCGATCTTTATTGATACCAACGTGAAATACTTATTTCAGCAGGCCTATCGCGTTGCACAACTGCATTTAATTTGAAATAGTTATAGCTTTTAGGAAAGCAGTAATAGCCTTTAAACAATGACAGCTTTAAAAGTAATGAAACAGTTATTCGTTTCTTACTGTTACGCGAATAGCCGAACTCATTATTACACAATTTTATGATTTTTAATTTTGCAATTTATATCGCACGAAACTGTCCCACGTTTCGTATAGTGCCTAGATTTTCGTATAGTACTAAGTTTCAAGTCTTTTTTCCTAGTAATTCAAATAAACTCTGTTCAAGTGAAATTCATCGTTCTCATTGCACGATGTTGGAAGGCTCGAGCCCAAATCCTGACGCTGCCCCCGACATCAACTTATCTTTGACCACGGATGCTGTACGTTCAGTATTCGAAACATTGGGTTGTAAATAAAATGTAACAAATAAATCGCGAAGTAATCGGTAAAATTGTGTTAATGAAAAAATATATATTCCAAAACAAGGAATTGCAATACGAATTGCGATAGCTTTCAAGTTAAGCGTTAGGCTTGCTGATCTACCCGCAGTCGTCTTGCGCAGTAACCTCCAATGACAGCACTCCCTGTAATAACCAAACTGCCGAAAAAATAACTGTAATTTACAACCCTCTTTCCAGAGCCAGATCACCGATCGGATCCAGCGGGGTGGAGTACCGGAGACCAGAGAGGAGTGTGTCCTGGGGTGCGGGGGGCGCCAGGATCCACACGCCAATGCTAGAGCCTTTGGCCGACAACTCGAATCGGAGGCAGTTCGGCATGGGCGTCGTCGGAAGATTCTTCAGGTTAGTTGACAGCATTTGACGTAGGTAGTAGTTCGATGCCAGCCAAAAGATGGCGCTGGGTATTTATTAGATTGCGATGGTGAATAATTCCGTTTTCGACTTTCTTGCTAGGTTACTTAATAATTTTGTAGAAATCAGATACGAATGACGCCTTATTGTGGGTCAGAAGTTTGCACTAAAGGTATGTTAAAATGACTTACATAGATGTCCTTTCTTTTCATCCAGTGGTAGGTTTTGTGAACAAATGACTTTTTCACAGTAAATGAATATTGATAACATTATTAATAATACCATGGATAATAATTATTTTTATAACTTAAGCAATGATTTTGCAAGTTTTTTACAAAATTGATATTTCGCTCACAAAAAATAATCGATTGTGTCATCCGGTGGGACTCAACCATAGTCCCTTCGCTATCCGGGCGAGTGCTCTTATCAACCATGGATAATACTATACAAGTACACGCTAATATTGTAAAAACTTGTATAAAACGTACTATTGTAACACGGATTGAAGTTGGAAGATTACTTGTCACTATCGATCATCGTTACGGGTAATCGCGAAGTTTTAAAAAACTTTAAAAAAAAAAGTCAAAGTTGCAGTGTTAACATTTATTGATTACAAGAAAATAATAAACTAGGAGACTATCTAGAGATAATCCAACTGTTTTGAGACACCTCATACGTACTTAAGGCAATTCATTTTGCTGACTTGAATCAGTTTAAATCTATGCAAAACTCTTTTTCCACTTTCTAAGTAATGGCTGAGCCAGCTGCATATATGAATACTTAATAATACATGCGCTTATAATTCTAATGAAAAATTAACAATGCTTAAGGCGAGTTATGAGAAATTTAACATTTGCTTTCTAGCAAAGGGGTCATCGTATCCATTTTACTATTGATTCTCGTTATTGTTGCGAGGGTGAAAACTTTTGTTCTACAATAGGTATTTTATACTTTATCAAGTGTGCTATTAAGTTATGCAAAAAGCATAAAACATAGGTATTTCCATTTGAATTAACTATGTAGATATGTGTGAAAGGCTACAAGTAATTTTCTTAAGCATAATTTATTGTAATAATAGTATTTATTACGCATATTGTGCGTGTCTCATCCTTTAAAACACATAAAGCACATTTAAGAGTATTTATTTTGCAAAAATAATTAAATAATTAAAGCTCTTCTTTCATCCTGCGCGTGGCAATGTAGCAGGTTTACAGGTATTGAATTCTCTAATGAAATTACATAATTCTACCCATCTCCGGTCGCGTCGTATATTGCCGTCTCACCGAACTGTGAGAGTGAAAGAACAGAGAGTGCACCTGTGTATTGCGTACACGTCTGGCTGGTCTCTATTGGGATTGGCCACCATAGCCGAAAAATCGGTAGGAGAATATTTTTTAGGGTTCCGTACCTAAAGGGTAAAAACGGGACACTATTACTAAGCCTTCGCTTTCTGTCTGTCTGTCACCAGTCTGTATCTCATGAACCGTCATAGTTAGGCAGTTGTTTTTTTTTTACAGAAGATGTATTTTTGTTGCAGCTATATAAAAAAAAACAGAATAAAATTAATATTTAAGGGGGCTCCCATACAACAGACCTGATTTTGGCGGCTTATTAACGGCAACAGGTAGACGCTTGAAATTTACACAGACTATTAATATGTATATCAACTTTAAAACAAATAATTAAATTAAATTAAAAATTAAATAATAAGGGAGGCTCCCATACAAGCGTGATTGTTTTACCGGTTTCAAACTAAAAAAGATCATAATGTTGTGCAGGTACGGAACCCTATGTGTGCGAATCCGACTTGCATTTGGCTGGATTTTTTATTTACTGCACCCTATTTCTCCATAACATCGCTCAAGTTCAAAACCCACACCTGTGAATTCAGAAGAATCAAAGTAATCTTGGAAGCCATGTATCACGGTTAGGTGAAACAGTGACAGGTCGTTAGCAGCTTGCCTGTGCGTACGAGATACTAAGGTGTGGCTACGAAATGAGAGAAACTTGCCACCAAAAGGCCATTAGGTTAAGAGTTATTTGACGTTTCGGTGCTTAATGTTACCTACGACTTTGTAAACCACCTTTGTATAAAGGTGAAGTAAAATGTAACGTGTTATGAGATCTATCACAAATTCACAAAGATTTCTCTAACAAAACACAATTAAGTCGGGCATGTAGTATTACTCTCTAGATTTTTTTTTAATACGTACACAGACAAGGTACATAGTCGTATGCTTTATCCTAATGCAAAACAGATAAAATCATTCATGTGCAAAGCTGCGCCCGACGAGACTTTACCACCTTTATGAGTCGACAATGGACATAATTCTTTCACAATAATCAACAGGTGGACGAGTAAGAAAAAGTAAAATAAGAGTTTAATGTTTAACAAACGCCACAAAAAACTTTTTAAAAACCGAATGTAATATATAGGTAATTTAAGATTTTACTCCGCTAAAAAGCTTCAAGCGATAAGACCCGCCTAAATTGTACACCTTTTTGTGAAATTTTGCGGTTATCTGGTTTGAAATAAAATAGTGTGTAACAATAAAAAGTTATTTGTCTAATGTAGACTAGAATCGATTTCCTTTTTAACTATATGCTGTGTTAAGCGTGGAAAATTTATCGCTTGTTTCAAGGCCACGAGCTAAAGTCCCGACCACATTACGCCCGCCCAAGGTCTTCGCGTTAATGACGGCGAATTCAGCGCTAAAGCTTAGCTCCACATTTTTATGCGAACATATTTTTTGCGATCGTATAAAATTATGCCTACATTTTCAGAGTTCCGTTAGTAAAAGCTGCGGCTTAACGGCAGGCAATCTGAAACTTGAACCAGATGACACAGGCTAAATTGAGGGCATTTATCTGTTTAACACGATGCTTGATTGGGCCCAGGTGCCAAATTCTCATTTTGGCACCATGTACTTTTATAATACCTATGATAAGTACTGATATAATACGCACCTACAAGTCGACTAAAAGTCATTTTCCTGTCATGTTCACTCACCCTGGTAGTACCTAACTCAAAAATAAATTTCGTTTAGATGTGTCCAAAGTAGGGACATAATTAATTAACTGCACAAAATTGAAATGACAGTGTCAAGGCTCGACCTCGAATTTACCTACATAACTACCTACACGTATTTTAAGAAAACCCGGTGCGTTTGTCTATACTCGTATGTGTGTATTTTTGCGATAATCTCGAAAACTACTGAACGTGTAGTTTTAATTTATCTACAAAACAGAGTAACTCTTAAAGAATGTTTAAGGGTATAATTTGTTTTAATTTAACATTTGTTGAAGATGTCGGAAAAAGTGAAGCTGTTTATCCTCGGAGCTTTAATCGAAAACCACCCATTTTAGACCCAAGTTCAGCTATTTATAAACAGCCGATAAACCTCAATTGACGGTTAATTTGATAGAATTCCCATACAAAATTAAATATGTTGGTGAACGCCAGGCTAAGTTATAACCAAACAATGTACGATTGGATAGGGAACTTTTATAGGTCTACAAAAATATGTGCATCTTTTAAGGATAGGTTAAAACCTACCCGTAAAAGCTGAGGCAGGTCGCTAGCTAGTAGGTATCGCAATAAATAAAAATTGCTTACCGCATCACTTGCAAGGACAAATATACAAGGACTCGGTACCAGCCATATTTCATTCTTGCTCGTAATATATCACGGTGTTCACGTTTACCTCCCGTTTTAAAGTTGTTCTAATGGGTTTTTGAATTAATACCCCGTGGTTGTGACATGGAATAATTTATGACGGGCCGTTATTTGCTGATTTCTGTGAGATAAACCACCGGGTCTTGTCAAGCGCGGTACACACTTCCGAATCTTGGCCTGATACCAAACCGAATAACGCTGCATTTAAGAAAAAACAAGTCATTTTTAGGAATGTAAGCACTTTCAGTTGTGCAACTAGGTTCCGTAGATAAATAACTAGATTTTTGCTCTAGTAAGTACCACAGCAATAACACAAAATTCTTAAATTTTGATAAGAGATGTCTGCAAGAAAACTTTTGGATTGAACATTTTTTGCCGACAGGATATACCTCTACCTCAACCATTATTTAGTGAAAATTAACTAAACTAAATAATACAATAACAATAGCGTAGGACATAAATAAGACAATTTAGAGTTATACTTTGTCTAAAATCTACTTCAAACAATTTTTAGTAAAAATTAACTAAACGAAAAGAATACAATAGCTTAAGTTTGCTTAAAGACGTCACAGTCCATAATTGAAAACGTTTTTTTTAACTCAAATGTTCTTTTGTTGTTGCCATCCCTAGTCCTGGATCGAAATGTATATCGTGCTCAAACATTTACATGTGAAAGCTAGAGGTACATAAAAAGGGTACACCTGTAAACATGGGTTTATGTGCCTGTTAGATTTCAGTAGAAGCACGATAGTGCTGTTATTACGCATTCGGTAAATTGAAATGAAACGTCTATACACGCCTTAAGATTTATATTTTGGTTACCTAAGTGATTGAAATATGTAGTTACGATTCGGAGAATGACAAACTCTTTATTGAATTTAAAGTGCTGAAATTTATTCCATTCAAATGTAAATTTGCATTTAGACGCATATTGCGTTTCTAAATCTATTATAGCTTGGAGTTTATACATTAATAATATGCTAAGGTAATTTGTAAATATGGACGAGTACCTTCACAGCGTGAGGTCTTTGACATGATAATTTGGTAATCCCTTATTAGCCTTATTAGGAAAAGGTACCCAGCAATTCAAACACATAACTCGTAGTCGCATATATATGATTTTGCTCCAAAATTTCGAATAGGTACTGATATTTAAACTGATTTCAACTGTTTCAAGGCCTCCGGCTAGGTCTATGTACGAGTGGAACCCTTTTGTGGTAATATTACATAACCTTTGATTATACGCCTTTTTAAATATGTTTTGAGTTTAGCATTTTATCTGGTCAGATGCAGCAAAGACCAAATGGTAGCAGTAGGCTAAACATAATAAATCTACAAAAATAAGCGCAAAATGTGTTGTCAAGCGCTAATCTCGAGAGCCGCGGGACCTATTTGAAATTTTTTTTCAAATATACGTTTATAGTTCGATTCGGTTTTTGTGGAAAAAAAATTAAAATTGCGAGAAAAATAGTAAAACCAAAAATCTGTCCGAAGGACGTAAAGGTCAACAGTCAGCTTCTTAGGCCCACCAGATTAACTAATCCAGGCTGGCACAAGTGGACGTTCCGGATTAGCTGTCCCAGACATGCGCAAGTGGGCTTTCAACTTAGATAATAGGCCATGAACAAATCGGAATTAACCAATCCGGACTTTTGCAAATAGACCTAAGTAATTAATAATTTAATTTATGTACAGAAAAAGTACTTCTGAGGTACTTTAACGGCGGTTCATCCATCCAGCCTGGCTTATGAATACTTAAACTACTGAATCGAAAAATACAGTTATTATGTCCTGATCTGGGATTGGAACTGGGGCCAGTGTTACTGAATATCAACGAGGCAGTATTTATAAAATACGATTGTGCTTAGCAACTAAACATAACCCTAAAACAACTATACATAACCTTTACAATTTTGATGCTTGACCTGTCAATGAGTAAATAAATGTAATAACAATAAATATAAAACTAAATAGGCACTAACCTAAAACTTACAAAACTTATTAACTAAAAACATAAGTGTCCATGAGCCATGAAGGCATTGAAGATCTATCTTAATCAAATCTAATCTATATAAGCCTCTAATCCAGAAGCGGCAGTTCTTTTGTCTTCCATTAATATTATTGAAATGAAATTATATTCTATTCAATTGACAGTTCTTAATTTTTTTTCAGGCGATCCCTAAGAAAATCTGTTACACACCAAGAAGACGTGGCTCAGCAGCTGGACGAGCTGACCGACTACCGGCCTTACTTCACGTGGTGGGTCAGCACCGTCCAGACCCTGGTGCTTTTGCTGTCGCTACTCTGCTACGGCTTCGGACCAGTCGGCTTTGGCCGGCACACGCATTCTGGACAAGTTTTAGTGAAGAGTTTGAGTTTACAACAGGTAAGCTTTTTGATATTCCAACCACCAATAATAACGTTACTCATATTAACCCTCTGTATAGAATGTGCCGCGAATTTAATATCTTGTCGTCCAACCTCGATCTTTTCAATCAGAGTTCTTGGGCGTTCAAAAATATTCTTAATAAGTTATAAATACTGTTTTCTTTTTATTTTAAATCATAGCCATAGTCTTTCTTGTAGATTGAATGTATATTTGTAACGTTGTGCATAGTTTTTTTAGGTCATTCAACCCACAATGTTTTTATTTAGAAACATTACCACATAAGTGTATTTGGTTGCTTGATTGTTACTGTGCCTATATTAAACAAATAAATTTGATATTTGGGGTAGCCGGCCGTCAATCATAATCAGCCGCAAAATGGCCACTGCTAAAGATAGCTTCCTCGTGTGCCTTACTTAAAGTGGTGGGTCAGCACCGTCCAGACCCTGGTGCTGCTGCTTACTACTCTGCTATGGCTTTGG
The DNA here is from genome assembly GCA_949316185.1 of Pyrausta nigrata. Taxonomy (NCBI): domain Eukaryota; kingdom Metazoa; phylum Arthropoda; class Insecta; order Lepidoptera; family Crambidae; genus Pyrausta; species Pyrausta nigrata. The sequence goes on from OX438943.1 coordinate 7,856,502, forward strand.
ACCAGTCATCAGAATTTTAGTTTAGTTTTTAGTTTACAAAAGGTAAGAATATTTGGATCAAAGCGCAGCGTATCCCCGGCAAGATGACCTTATAAAGACCGCATAATCGCACTGGATGCAAGCCGATTGTAACAGGTCACTTTGGAAATTTGTAGGGGACGCCTCTGTTGACCAGTGAAGTGGACGTCCTGCTTCTGATAATGATGATAAAGAATAATTAAAGTTGGTGACTATTCTACTTTTTCCTAGTCGTATACCTCATGTCTGAGGGTACTTTCTTAGAAATTTTGATGGAGTGGTTTACCATTGCTTTATCCATTTTACTCGCAAGTCAACATTCAACCTAGTCTACAGGATTCCTTAAGATGTTTTCCATTACCTTTAGGGAGCGATATCTTACTCTCCTTATGTTTTCTACATGCTTAGTAGCATAAGCCGGGAATCAAACTTACGACCTCCGAGGTTAGTTGTAACGTTTTCGGCGCTTAGCTATCGCGCATGTGACTTTTAACTTACTAATAATCAGCCGCAACATCTTTACAACAATGTAGGCCTCCTCCATATATTTCCAAAGTTCCTTTATGCGACCTGCATTTAGCACAGTCGAACTTCCGACCTTTACAATTTCGTTTGACCATCTGCCGGTGGAGGTGCATCGTTTCCCTTTTTATCGAAAGAATTGGTGTTGTAGGTTCCAAAACCGTATCAGTATCATTTAAATTAGGGCTGCTTTGAAGTTTGAGTAGAAAGCGTAGATATTTTCAGGGCCTATGTTCTACCAGAGTCAGGCCTGTGCATCTTCCCGCGTAGGTAGCAAAAACGTACCTACGCGTGGCGACCCTTGGTAAGGGGCTAAACAAGTTGGGTGTCGCTAGCCGGCAGCGACACGCTCCCGCGTTTTATTCACCGGCCGGTGCGCGACACTAGGTTGCTGGTTGGACGAGCGTCAATAAAGATTCGCTAGATGGCGTAAGTAGCTTTTTGTGGCGCTTGTGGCAGTCAACCCTATCGCGTGATAGTACGTCACTGACTAGGTTTGTGTATTATGAATCATATTCCAGAGTTATAAGAATGAAATTTCATTCTTGCAATGTATTTTTGTAGGTGTCTACACGAAAATGTGCTTGAGTCTGAAGCGAACTGAATTACACCATATTGTTGACAACATTGAGTAGATATTTCTTTGAATTTCATTGCAAAGTCATACTTCTGTACGGAGTACTATACTCGGCCCGGCGAACCCTGATCCCTATGACATTGACAGTTATTCCTACGACACAACATTGTAGTGGCGTCACCGTTACATTAGAATCGAATTGGAGGCTTCTATAAATGCCATTTATTAAATTTCGGTAGATATATGCCATTACAATGATATTCCGTCGGAATTATAACAATTCTTAACATTTACAAGAAATTATCTCCATTAGACTTTACGTTTACGTCCTGCAAAAGTTACTTCGTTCGAAAGATATCGACTAGTGCGGCAAAATATCGATAAACAAATGTTGATATTGAAAACGAGTGTACATGATTTATAATCATTTAAGTTATAGGTGCTGAATGTTAAAAAGTTGCATGAAATTGTTTTTATTTCACTCAAATTTATAAAATATTTCTGAGGACACCAGGTTTTGTTTTATTTAAGATTAGATTTTATTAGTATCAGTTTTTTATGTATGGCATAAAAAAGTGATAAAATATGCGAGTCATTACTTTTTCATACTTAAGCATTAGTACATTCTCTATTGAATAGAACGGAGCGCGGCATACATGCACTCACGATTGTATACCCAAGAGGATTAAAAAATTAACTGTAGGCCAAACCATATAAAACAAAAGTAGTTCAGCGATCATTTATTTATATATTTTAATCTGAATCTGATAATGACATTAGGGTTTGTGTCAATAACTCGGAATCTGAACTGCAGCTGCTGTCGCCTACGTTTATCAAAAACGGCTCATCTACAATGCTGTCGTATCGCACGTCTCGATCCCAATCATCAAAACAAAGTTTGAAAGAATTATATTGGCAGTGGTAGGGCGGTAGCCAAATCACATTAAGTTACATCGACACGACCCATCACTAACATGAACAAGTTCGGGTTCGCCGGGCCGGGACTTATTCTGTGCCAGAGTCTAAACTATTGTTATTCTTATTATCTTTTTTATATTTATAAAAGTCTATAAAAATACGTCTAATTTTATTAGTCTGAACAAATACTTACGCGATCTTTAACGTCTTATTTAACCAATAGTAGACAGAATGCAAGATTGAATCACCTACACGTACAATGTTTTTAATAAAAACAAAAGTTATATAATCTTTTTATCAATAACTTTCACAATATTCTTTAATTTAATTTGAACCGCGAACAATGGATGTGTTTCTCAAATGGGAGGCATACAATGAAACCCTCACAAAAAGGTCGGAGGCCTTTTGTAAGGGAACCTTAAGACATTATGCGTGTGGATTTTTTCTTCCAAGACATTGGCAAATAATATGCGTACTTTTTACTCTAGAATGGATTTTTATGTACCATGAGCCGACCCAATATTTCAGTATTTGTTACATCTAGACCAATCAGAAGTTGCAGACAGTATGTTTTTTTTTTATTCATAGCCATGCGCAAATGTTCCTACGTAAAATACCTATGTATGGAATACTCTAAACGTTTTCAAATAGCATACAAGCCACCTATAAATCATAAAATTAAGTATGTACCCGCAATTTTTCATTTTATGAACCTTTTTGAAATATTTGATGTAAGTCACCCAAAAAAGCCAACATCATTTCGAAATATAAAAAAATTGGCAGTTTTTCTGTTATGTAATCAAAGTTAAGTATTTTGTCTAATAATCTTTATTTTTCATAGAGTGAAATCTGTTAAAAATAGGTAGAAACTTAGCCGAATGTACTCATGACATAATCCCGACAAGTACTTAGGTATGTATCAACGGCACATTATGATAATTACTTCATTACGCCGGTTATAACTTGTAAGGGCTTCATCCAAGGGAGCTGTAAACCTTCAGACCCCATTCCTAAAGCTGTTAAGCTAATAAAAAATTAAAATGAACACTAAAACCCCGCGTCATTTGGGAGACATAATGCGCGTCAACGACGTCAACACAATTCCATTTCTTTTGTACCTACAGAAGTTACTTTAACAAGGTTAAATGAGGGAAAGCTTTTAGACTAAACACGCCCCCAGATTTTATGCCTGGAACAGGGTTGCCATATGACGCATATTTCCACGATTTTGGAGGTTTTTTCTCCAGTTTTTGCAGAGTAGCACGGAGATGGATTACACTAACTATAGTTCCTATAGGATATACTACTATATAATAAATAATGTCCTCCTCAACTCTCGACAGATTAGCCAACTGCGCGTGTGATGTTATAGTGCACAATTGTGTGCGTAAAACTGGTGCACTCTCACTTGAAATAAAACAGTGGTTAATACCCCCGTGCCTCAGAAAGTACGTTAAGCCGTTTATGCCCGAACTATGAGAGTGAAGGAGAAGAGAGTACCTACTGATATGTATTACAAACCTACTACTATTACAAAATATAAGGCATAACTTTTAATTGTCACTTCAAGTGGCAGCTATCTTTTAAAGTAAGGTCATATTGTTGCTAAAATTTCAATATTAAACAACAATTATGTTAAAGCAATAATATTTCGTTTAATTGGTATTAAAGTCATGTTTTCAAAGGGCGACATATTTTAACCGTGGTCTAAGGGAGCGCTTAGGACACATGCATAGTATTTGTTTTGCGGATTTAGTTTTTGACCTTTCTTTGTATGTAAATAAACCACGGTTTAACCTTCGAAACAAGCTTTGTTAGGTCATCTCATTAGATGTAACGTCACGGCCTTAGGATCAAAATAAACTTTTTACAAGCAAAAGTTCGCTATAAAGATCCAACGCGATTCACGAGTTTCACGAAAATAGTAAACGTAGAAATAAAAATAACAAAATGAAATATTAGGTGAAAGACCTCTAAAGATATTCCGTAACAAAGTATTGAAATGTAGGTGGTACTTGCGTTTCGCATTCTATAAATAACTCATTATTAAGTTTTTCCTTGACTAGTTCTAAAATAAATCGCGACTAGTATATTTGACTGTTTATTTTTTTGTAACTTTTCCTTAAGAAGTCTAACTTCCTTAAGTTAGACTTCTAATATAACTATAAATAAGACTTTTTTTACAAATAAGTACGTATTTTACGAATGATTGGCAAGAAAAAAAGTATTTTAACAATATGTAAAGTATGTAGTCGTTGTCTATTAGTTTTTACATATCGAACGTACCTATTTATAGTTCAACACATTGACCCGAGTTTACAATTTCTTAAACAGCCGGTAAACCTCGATTGAACCGTCAATTTGACAGAAATCCCATACATAATCTCTTAAATGAATCTAAAATCAGCTGATAACAAATTTAACGTGTTGGTGAACGCCAGGAAACTCGGCTAATTTTAATAGTAATTAAAACTTCAAGAAATTACTATATAGTGTCAGTGATGTCAATTTAAATACTTAAATCCAATATTACATTAAAATTAGCAAGCATATATGCATTTTAACCACGATTTTAACCATAAACGCAATATGAATTGGTTTATTCCAAAATTGAAATATCTAATATGAAATTCGTTTTCTAACATTATTTAGAGTCGACACACAATATTGTTAGAATATCGCCGCTATCAAAACTAAATAGAGACCACATTGTTTAGTTTCATCTGCTGTCGTATCATACTTTTCTTACATACATTTACATGTCTCTGTTACAGTACAGTGATAAATGTGTATGGATCATGTCTTTAAAAATAGAATCTATTCTATGATTCGGTAAACATGTGGCACGGTACAAAATAACCTTTTGTCTTTTGCCGAAAAATACCATTATCCGAGCTACATTCTAACAAAAGCCATTATCTTTTCACAAAAAGAGCGAGCAAAGCGTTTATTTAGTATTTTTATCGATTCTACAAAATTATTTGAACCGGTAGTTGGCGCTTAGTCGTACTATTATTATCTTGCTACCTTTATAATTGACTGCCTCGTTGGTCTAGTGTTCAGCACGCTGGGTTCTATCCAATAGGTCCCGGGTTCGAATCCCGGGTCGGGCCCGGAGTGTTGGGTTTTTCTGTCTTGAAATAACTCAGACACAGCTCCGTCAAGAAGTTGGTGGTGTTAACACCCCCGTGCCTCGGTAAGCACGTTAAGCCGTTGGTCCTGCGCCTGATCTCTCTACGGTCATGTCGGACTGCCGTCTCACCGAATTATGAGAGTGAAGGAATAGAGAGTGTACCTGTGTATTGCGCACACACTTGTGCACTATAATATGTCCCGCGCAGTTGGCTAATCTCTGTTGAGATATAGGCCGCCGTAGTCGAAGTTCGGCTAGGAGGACATTTTATTATTATTATTACCTTTATAATACTTTAACCATCTGGCTGTAAAGGTTTTCTGGTACTTTATTTTTCTAGCTTAATCCCTTTTTATCACACGTGACGTGTTTTGTAAAATGCTTATTTAATTATATTAATCTAAGGCCATTATGTATCTTAAAAGGTGATTGATTGTACCTTAACTTAGAAGTACTTAATAAATTACTGCCAAAATATCATCGTCATTTCTAAAAGTGCGGCAAAGTAATAATACCTATAGTTTAATGCAGTCTGATATGTATTAGCTAATGATTTTGCATAGTTATGCAAAAGGACTTGTCCATTAGTGGTTTTTTATTCGTCAATATTTCTAACCAGAATAAACTAAATATTATATGAAAGTGTTCACAAAAACTAGCCTTTCTGCATAATTAATATATTTTTTAAGGCCTCCGATTTAGAGAAAAATTTAAATTATTTTTTCTCTTTGTCTGTACATAAATCGCACCTTCGCCTATACTAATTAACGCGTGAAAAAAAAATTGCCAGCAAAATTGACATTCCATTGACAGAATTACCTATTATATAATCACTGGTAGTACCTAGTAGTATTTATCCACCAGTAGAAAGGCAATGGTACATAGCCATACAGCCAGGAAATACAAGTAAGTGATCAATGGATGATGCCTGTTACAAAACATATTTTTTCTCAAAAATGGAGGCGTTTAAAATTCTGATTTCTATGGTTACGTGTTTCGTATTTTTGTCGCTTAAAGATAAATATAGGTTATTGGTGGTTGGTGATATCTTGGAATAAAAAACCAGCCTCCATACAAAAAGAGGACAAGTCCTTTATAAACTTATATACAAAAGTTATAAATACTTTATTATAAACGATCTACAATGTTTAAATTTTCATTTAAATTTTTCGCTTTTCTTTCTGCTTACATTGTGTAGAAGCCCCCTTAACACTCTTAAAACATTGTTACAGGTGGAGTGGGAAGAACCAGCGTCTTTTTGGCTGGGCCCACGAGCCGCAGACCTTATACACTTGGGGGCGAAGTTCGCTCCTTGCATGAGGAGGGACGTGAGGATAGCGAGGGCAATAGCTGCTTCAGCAAGAAGAGAAAGAGACACAGCATGCTGCATACGAAACGATGACTCGGGGTGTGTGCAGTCGTCAAAGGCTGATTGTTCGGTGAGTATGCTTCTTTAGATTTTAAGTATGGCTTCTAGTCAGCAAAATCATGTTATTCTGCCCTAAAATTCTAAATGTTCCCAACCAATTTCATCTTTACGCATAATAAAAAATAAAGTCCAATTTAATTTAATTTATCGTTTTGAGGTAGGTTCATGTGTTGGAAGAAGTAAGCCTAAATAATGAATAATTTCATTATCATTATCTTTAAACTTTTAATAATTTGGTGCTTTATTGTACCTATTTTAGTTTATTTGAGAAAGGACGAGTCAATCTTTTTGCATAAAGAAATTCAAACACGTGATGTACAAATAAGGATAACGAACTTGTATTTACAATAAAGATCACACATTAAAATTCTGATAGCAGGAAAATAGTCATTGATCAATCAACAATTTGCTAATTGTTTGCCTTTGGAATGAAAAAACAAGGATAAACGAAATGGGAAGTCTAGTGAGACAAGGAAAAACGTGACTTAAATTGAAAATACATTTTTGATACCTACTCACTAATTTTAAATAGCGCATTTTTAACGATTTCTAGACGCATTCAATTTTTAACGTTTTTTTGATTACGTTTAAATTATAATTTACTTATCTAATTAAAATATTTTTCATGCTTACAAAAGATACGAGGATTAATACCTAAGGTAAGGTGTCATTATCAGTTATGAAAACATGAAGCACAATTATGTGTTTTGGAATGCAACTTTTATATTTTGTGTTGTGTCTTTCAGAATACAATATCAACGTGGAAAAAGTGGTCTTCAGGAGAATCTGGCCCTGGGGGTCGGATATCAGGGTCAGTTTGTGGATTAGACCCCAAGTAAGTTTATTCACCTTTTATCAAATATTATAATTAATAGGAACATAATCACTATACACACCTGTGTATTGCGCACACACTTGTGCATAATATCTCCCGCGCAGTTGGCTAAATTTCTGTTGAGATGGGCCGCTGTAGTCGAAATTCAGCTAGGAGGACATTGTTATTATCAAATATTATCGTGATGGAAGGAATTGACTTTCTTTTGTAATGTGTGAGAATCGAAACTAATTCTAAACAATGGAAAACACTAACTCCCGCACGCCGATCTATCAAGTCTACCTTTTATAGTGCGACAAGTTTTCATGCGCGACCGTCCTGCGCCCTGCAAGGCGTGTGGGTAAGAAAGCGCCAATAGCACGCGACTCTCATAGAAAATCCCCTTTCCCACAACACCACCTACCAATATTTAGTATCATTTCTCCTCTCCCCCCCCCCCCCCCCCCCCGCACGTCACGCACGATCTTGTTGGACTATAGTAAAACAGTTTTAAAAATTACCTGAAATAGTAATCTATCACACAGATTTAACATTTTATTATACATTTTACATTACTTAAAGAAAAAAATATAATATATTTGTTTTGAGGATAAAGATATATTACCTTTAAGTCAAAGGATATCCTTGAGAAAACGACACTACATTTAAAATATCATGAGCAAAACAACTACTTATACAGTATTTTTCTAACTTGAGTAACTATACAAAATATAATCGTAATTTAGAAAACAATGCCTACTTAGTGCATATTATAGAACCATGTTAAATGGGTTACAATAAAGTAAGCAAATATGACAATAGTAACAATTTTTTTAACTGTAACATTAGTCTCGTTGGTTTTTAAAATAACTAGCCTTGGGTATAATTGATTGTATTGTGATGGTTGAATGACTTATTTGGTATTATGTGAATATAAGACTTGGCCATTAATAACTATAATATTCTTATTTTAACTCAAATCTAAGTAAATACTCAAACGACTCTCTGAGTTAAGGTCCATTATTTTACTTGCTTGAAATATACGCAATAAACCATGAGGATACTGTACATTATCATACCCTATGATTTATATTTAAAACACCAATTTTATACAGTGTGAGTCTTTGAAAAGTGCACATATGAAAATGGGTGAAACTAGACCTATTTTTATCGAAGGAAAAATATTTTAAAAAAGTCTGAGTTTTCTTTTTTAATTTTTATAGATTTTTTAAAGTTAAATTACCTTCTGTTGACTTATTGCAAAGAAAACGTTATTACTTTTTATCTAGGAGGTATATCCTGATGAAATGAAAACAATAATAATGTTAAATAACAGATAATACTAAGAAAATACATAAAATTCCTAGAAAACGTCAACAAGTAATAATAAAATGTTACTTTTGAGAAAAATCTGTATTTTAATTGTTTTTTTTTTTTAATTATTTGATAAATTCCTCCAAATAATGCCCATATTACAGGTGGTTCTTATTACTTTGTATTATTTTTCATAGTATCACCTTTGTAAAACCAAAAATTCCATGTCTCTATCCCTATCACAACTTTAGCAATAAACATTTGAACTAAGTATCTCTGGGCGCGGCATTCAACGCTTCGTTGCTAAGGGTGGCTCTAGATTTGTTTTTTTCGTTTTCTGAGTATTTTATGGATTTTATTAGCATCACCTGTTATTTACCATCATTACTGTTTTAGTTTTATCAGGATATACCACTTAGATCAAAAGTTATTACGTTTTCTTTACAATAAGTCAACGGAAGGTAATTTAAATAAAAAAATGATCAAAAAATTTTTTTTTAGATTTTTTTTGACATTTTTTCTGTCGATAAAAGTGGGTCTAGATTTACCCATTTTCATATGTGCACTTTTTAAAGACTCACACTGTATATTACACCATACAAATGCAAGGGTACAATATGGACGCTTATCATTAGTATCATGTCAATTCATATTTTTTAGGGTTCACTCAAATCCTATTATAAAATCCTAACATTGGGCTCGATTCCAATGCCCTGTCTAAGAATAATGATAAGTTCAGTCTTTTTCTCTGTGCTAAACAAAAGGAATGAGACGACTAAAATAATATAGAAACTTAGATTTAGTAATGTGCACTACATTTGAATCGAGTAGTTTGTAGTCACTTGAATTTAATGGATGATTTTAGTGCACTATTCTATTATTTGAGTGTCTGTGTCTCAATACTTTTTATCGGCCGATTAGTATGGTCAGCTTTATAATCAGTATGAAGAAACGTTTTATAGGCCGATTCTAATGTGCACACTTACACACCTTAGAAAATCCGTAATTTGCGGGTCCTCCTATGGTTATGATCTTAGTATTACAGTTAGTTTTATTGGTTACTAGCAGTTCCCCGCGACTTCGCCGGCGCCAAAAGTCATATTTTCCATAGACTTTCATCCCCCATTTCACCCCTTTGATGATTTTATATCGCAACAGAAGTAGCCTATAGCCTTCCCAGGGTCTCACAAACTATCTTTGTACCAATACCATTTGAATCGGTCGTATATTTTCGAAGCTTTGCTCTTTATAATATAAGTGTACATTTGGTATTTATTGATATATTATGTTCATTTCAGGTTTTGCGAAGCACCCCGCTCTATAGCGCCGCACGAATGGCCAGACGACATCACAAAATGGCCGATCTGCCGCAAGTCTGTGCTGGACGGCTCAGCCGCGGCAGGTCGGGCCGGTCACGCTGCGGAACACATGGCGTGCGAGGTCATCGGCCATCCCTGCTGCATAGGGGTCCACGGGCAGTGTGTCATCACCACGAGGGAACATTGTGACTTCGTGAAGGGGTACTTTCACGAAGAAGCGTCGTTGTGTTCACAGGTACGTTGAAGAAGGTGCTAGATTTGTATTAAGTAGTCGTGATGGTGAACCCCATTATCATTTTCATCATCATTATCAGCTAGGACGTCCACTGCTGAATATAACCCTGCCCCGTGGAATCCACAGCGACCGGTGGCAAGCGGTCTGCATCCAGTGCGATCCTACGATCTTTCCAAGGTCGTCTGTCCATTGCTGGTAGACGTCTCACGCTTCGCCTTTAATCAAAGGGTCTTCACTTCCATAAGTAATGTGTCTATTTCAAAGAACCATTATTACATTGCCTATGTTCAGCAGTGGACTTTCTGCGGCTGATAATGAGGATGATGATCAAAAGAAGCTCATGCTTTCCAATGTACAACTCCCTACTTACTTAATAAACTTCTCTCGATTATAATTAATTTAATAGTCCATCGTGTGTTGAGATTGTCAAAATTAAAACTACAGAGATCTTTACAAATTCAATCTAGTTTCCATTAATAGTGGAAACATTATTAGAAGAACAACAAATCTGAAACCCAAAAATGAAACTAAGTACGCTCAGCCTCTAGACTCAATATTGCTCTGAACCATGGTGTAATATGCCAAATCCCAAAACGCTGGCGTATCCTAGACCCTGATTAACGTACATAAAAACAGTCAAATCACAGTATTAAATGAGAAACATTTAATACTGTAATTTGACTGTTTTTATGTCCTCCTCGCGTTATCAAATTGGATAGTGGTCACAACCTCAGCAAATTGCAATGATGTCGAGAATTGATTAAAATGAAACAAGAGAACAGAACCAATTTGAATCAGTTCTCCACCTTGCCAGTTTGAAGAAAGTTCAGGTGTGTGAAGTGACAGGTGTTATATTATGTACTTTACTTTCCAGGTTTCATGCCTTGACGACGTCTGCGGCATGCTGCCCTTCATGCGAAGACGTCGACCGGACCAGCTGTACCGAGCGTGGACTTCACTGTTCGTGCACGCTGGCCTACTCCACCTGGCCGCCACCCTAGCCCTGCAATGGCTCTTCATGAGGGACCTGGAGAAAATGGCCGGCCCAGTCAGAATATCAATAGTCTACTTAGGCAGCGGGGTGGCGGGGAATATGGCGTCTGCCATCTTTGAGCCTTATAGGGCTGAGGTAAGCACATATTTAAACAAAGTTTGAACAACAGGGTGATTGTGCGTAAATATCCACTTTACGTTATTGGCAACGTTCAGCTTTCCATTTTTAGCAACACAATGAGTTGAAATTACCTCTGAAGAAAGTACGAAAAATCAACAGAGTTTTCGGATACAATGGATAACGTTTCGTCATGCAAAAGGTTTAATGACATTGCTGGGTTTAGCACAAGTTAAATGCACGTAGGACAGACCTAGAATTTAATAAAATCTTCCGAACTTGGATTCAGTTCCGAAAGAGTTTTAGTCATTAATTATGAAATACTATACCCCTTTAGAAAACGTACGAAACTCAACTTGAACTAATGTTTTTCTCTTCCAGGTGGGGCCGGCCGGCTCACACTTCGGTCTTCTAGCGTGTCTTATTGTGGAAGTCATCGGAGCGTGGCCTTTACTGAAGCATCCCCGCCGAGCGCTCCTGAGGCTGATCGGGATCGCTTTCGCGCTGTTCCTGCTCGGCCTCCTGCCCTGGATCGACAACTTCGCACACGTGTTCGGTTTCGTCTTCGGATTCTTATTGTCCTACGCGTTGCTCCCGTTCATAACTTTTGGCCCGTACGAAAGGCGGCGAAAGATCGTGCTAGTGTGGGTGTGTATGATATCGGCGGCAGGAATGCTGTGCGCGCTAGTCGCGTTGTTCTACGCGGCGCCAGCGTACGAGTGTGCGGCGTGTGCGTATTTCACGTGCCTGCCGTTGGCGCCTGATATGTGTGCGTCTCAAGACGTGAGGGTCCGTCAGCTGGACGGGGTATGACGGCGCGCGGCCCGGGCGCAGTCGCCGCCGCAGCCGCCCCCCCACCCCGCGCCCCGACCACTCGGACCGTCTACTCGCCGTGGTAAATGTCAAATCGTTTTCAAATGTAGAACAGCAGACAGTCTTTTGTCACAAACGTCTTCTGTTTGCAGGTATTGTGCTCATGCATGATGAATGAGAATGTGTGCCGATGTAACTTTCGGGTAAGAATTCCGATTCGTCATGTTACGCTAAGATGTTTATAAAGTTGCTTTTTGAACGTCTTAGAGTGTTGCTGAATAAATTTGCTTTTTGATTCTTTTGTTTCGAATATCTATTTCAGTGGATTTGTCTACTTAAAAATAAATATTATTTTGTTAATTACAATATTTGTGTCGCCTTGTTTTGTTTGTTGCGGATATTTTTGGCCAAAACTTATTACGTAAGATTTATTTACAATTTAAATTACTTATCACTTGCCTATTTATTTATTCATAATTTTTACTGTTCCTAATAACAGTTTTAAAAGGTACACTCTAACGATTGGCGATTTACCATCGGTGATCTAGACACATTAAGATATGTTTAAAATGCCTCAAAATTTCAACTTTGTAAATGTACATCTACATTGTGCGAATATATTGGTAATTTGTCATGGTGTTTATCTGTCAAATTATCTCAACATCTATTCCCAAACATAGTGAGTGGATGAGACACGAGTGAACCATTTATAAATTGAGTTTAGTTTATAAACACTTTTGTATATTTCATTGTTAGTTAAAACCGCCCATATTTCTTTGTAAATTAAGATAAGTAACCTCACAAATAACAAATAATAATGTCCTCTTAGTCCAAATTTTGACTATTTTGACTACAGTGGCCAATCTCAACAGATATTAGCCGACTGCGCAGGAGATATTATAGTGCACAAGTGTATGCGCAATACACAGGTGCACTCTCTGTTCCTTCACTCTCATAATTCGGTGAGACGGCAGTCTGACCGTGGAGAGATCAGGATTCAGGATCAACGGCTTAACGGGCTTTCTGAGGCACGGGGGTGTTAACACCACCAACTTCCTGACTCCGGAGCTGTGTCTGAGTTATTTTAAGACAGAAAACCCCAACAATTTTTGGCCCGACCTGGTCAAAAGTAACAACAATGACAAATATCATGGTCACTAAGCTAATAGGTGACTTTGTGACATTGAACATTGTAATATTACAAAAGTGCTTATATACGAAAACCTATCCAATAAATTTACCGTAAAAATTGTGCTAAATTGTAAATCCACGGGTAGTAAAAAAACACAAAAAAATGCGGATGCGATTAATAGTGAGTGTAAATAACTTGTAAATTATACTACGTACACATACGGTCTTTAAGTGAGTTGTATTTATGTGTGACTACGTTTCTGTATGCGTGCATTAACGTTATATGCTCTATACCAGAATATCGCAAAAACAGTAACAAAATAGACTTTGAAGGAAAAGCTCACGAATCGCAGTATATATGTGTACTTATGAAAAATTACGACTGTCGGCTAAGTTATATTTTGATACAGAGCGTGTTTCAGTAATGGTGTCAAAATATAAATAATTTAGTATATTACTAAATAATGTAAATAGCATGTTAACATATTTGATATTTTCATCTATTATGTTCACCGCATAATATAACGAATTCAGTCTTATCTATAAGTATCACGTTAATGAATTTTGATTTCGTCAATTTATATAGTCATATGATGAAGTCTGCGTAGGTTTACATATTATTTTATAAAATATGCTAGTTATATTTAAACCATGTAAATTTAGGCGTATTTATTTTACTACAGAGACAGTTAGGGTCTTGGGGTTGTCTCTCGAACTCATTAACTAATGATTTAATACGAATTTATAATTAACTAGTCGTCTCAATTAAGACTTTTGTTTTTACGTGTACATAATGTTATTTTTTATTCGAAAGTGGTGATGAACGTAACAATGATTGTAATAAACCAGTTATTTGTTAAAGTAATCGAGAGAAGAATGTATCTAAAGTTTTATACCCAGGCACAAACCATTGTAGATAATACACTTCTGTAAGTATTGTACTCGTAACGACAAAGTCTCGACAAGGAACGTTTGATACTTTCATAGTTTCCCGTAAGCTGAACGAATGATGACTGCGTCGGTTTGTCGTCACATATACTGTCAAATTGTCAACAAATCACAATAATTAAATTTTATATAAACCTGACCATCTGACACTTCATTTAAGTGACAATTAGTTACTGTTATCAATCCGGTATGTAAAGTAAAAAAACAAACTATGGTTATTTCAAAACCATTTAGAGATTTTATGCCCATAATCAGTATACAGTTACTTTTACCATTTTAAATTGAAATATTATTTTTACGAAAATACCGAGTATAATTTACCCATCATATGCCCACTATACGCACCGGAAACCGACATATGACGTTACTATTTGCATGTGTGAGAGTTTCCAATTGAGAAAAAAGTTTGCTGCAATGGGCTCCATTCCGAAGTTTCATGTTTTAATTTGAGTTTGTTCTCTCTGGTTCTTTGAAAAAACGAAAAGAGACTGACTACATTTACGTCAGAGTAAACAGCTGTAAGTTACTAAATTACGCCAAGAAAAAAAAAAGTTACTAAATAAAACATAGAGTCCTAAGACAATTAAGTAGGGATGTCATTTGATGACGACTAAAGTTAGACGAATACGAGATCACACAAAATCTTGTAAAAAATCGTAAGAAATCGCATCACTTAATTTGACCTTTCTAAATTGGCTATTTGACACCAATCGTTGATTCACTTTTAATAAACCAACAAATCTCTCTTCTTCCATAGATTTTGTATGGGAATTGTAATGTGACTTCACACTTTACTGTACTCAACTATTAGTATAGTTGATATTGCACATAATTAAAACATGTTGCTGAAATATGCTGTTATTTTTAAGAAATTGGGCTTCGGAAATATTTGTGGATAGTGTCAAGTACCCAATTATTTTAGTCTCTTCGTTTCTACACTAGAGAAAGACAGAGAATGAACTTAAATAATCATAGACGGCACCTCGGAATAGAGCCCAATTTATACACGTAACTGGATTTAAAGTAGGCACCCCAAATATTGTAAACTCTATGCAATACTACTACTCGTATATGGTTGATTGATAATTTGACAAGCCTGTACGTTGCCGTTGTACGGGAAACTGGGGGGTCGTGTCGCACATTTATTTTTATAAGATATATTAGGTGTCGAATGTTTTGTCTATCTGATGTACGCAGAAATGATAGTTTTGCGAGTGATTACGACAGTCGCGTGGTACAATCTCCATTCTGGGAAGAATAAATCTTAACTCGGTAATCGATCTTAATACGGTACCTTATTTTATAGTTTTTATAGTGTCCTTAAATCTTGCTAAAAAACTATCAAACTGAATCAAATTTTAAATAAAAGCGTTTGAAATGTTACATCTGCTGTCCATTATATCGATACTCGATTCAGTGGAACACCACATGAATTCGTATAAAAAAATTGGAAATCGTAAATTGGTTGATGAGCTATTTCTGAACTAATGACAGCATTTGATGAGAAAATACGTAACTAACGTACAAGAAAATTAGGCTTAGTTTTCTGCAAATTATTATCGTAGGTACTTTTCCAAGGGTACAATATATCACGTGAAGTTTAGTCTCAAGTGTTTTTAGTGATCTGATCAAATCATTTTGATAATGCCGAATCAGATTTATATGATAACACTAACGCAATAGTTAGACAGTCACAGTCACACACACGTGATTATCTATTATTGTGAAGTTCATCGATGGAGATTTTACCCTCGACTGTCTTTGATGGTTTCGTTGTTTGTTAAAGCAATACCAAAGGGTTCGTTAAGTCCTGCTCATTTAACATGTACACTGCCTGTTAGCTATATGTTGGTCTACGGTGTTAATGTATTGTTTTCGACACGGGTGGTATCTCGTGATCGGTTTATTATTGATTGACGACAATATTATTCCTGCGTCATAGTAATCTGACATTTGACAGTGCAAATTGATAGTTGCGTCATTGCGGTTTGATTGTTACATCATTGCGCATTGCTGCGACAATGCCGTCAGGTGATTCGTGCACTCATTGAAATATTGACATAACATGTTGACTACACTTGTCATGTCGTAATTTTGGACTTTTCCCACCGCACTTTCCCACGTCAACACCCCCTGCTTAGCCAAGATCTTTACCTAAAAGCTAACTTCTTACAAAAGAAAACTAAATTGTCATGAGTTCAACAAGTAAATCAGAAACCTTTTAGTAAAGAGCGGGAATGAGACTATCATAAAACGCTATAGCAACCAGCTTTGCGCCCGTTAATGCACTTGAATGGCAAATTGAACACCTACTTTACCAATTTAATTATTTCTTTTTATCACAAGATCTGTTGCAGTACGAGAAAACTTACGTTCACGAAATTTGGCCCTTAGCTATGTAACATTGTCATGTTATACTTATTTGTACCTACTTGTACCAAATTCTAGTATCATTATGTTAGATGGACAACGTCGGAGTTTAGTTTACGACACATTTGTTAAGCATTAAAATGCATACGTTCGTCGTTACTTACTAACCGCAAGCCAAATAATTGGTCAACTTTACGGCGTGAAAAGTTTTGCGACAATCGTTTCCAAGAAATTAACGTACCTAATATGTTTCAATTTCAGCGGTCTCATGTAATATTACTATAATATTTTGAACAGCAAGTATATTGTTAGTTATTGTGTTATGATTTACATGTACCTAACTTTTGTACTCACTAACTGCTGATTAACCAAACGTATAGCTTATATTGAAGGTTATGACTGTTTTGGAGTTAGTAAGTTTAAATTCAACCAAAAATGGAATTTGGCAATACTTAAATTTGAAAGACATGAGTTTTTTGCTACGTACGATCTTCATAGTAAAACGCAGACATATCGTGACTCTGTTAAAAAAAGCGGATTCTTGAACATTATTCTGTATTTTACTTTGCACATCTGGATGATAATCATATGAATATGCTTGCCTGTTGAAGATAATCCTTTTCTTGACAAAACTTGCGTGTCGTATCCACTTGAAAGGGGATTATAGAACACCTTAGTCGAAGATTTACGCAAATATCAATATGCATTGAAACTATGACAACAGTATTTTTTTGCAATTTTATTTAGTTTTATTGTAATAAACGCAAAGATGAAAATTGGAAAATTTTGCATTTTGCGGTTGGCTTATGTGCCACTTATCTTTTCTTGTAAAATTTAGATAACTTCAGATATACCTAGGCGGAATGTACTCATGTTTCGCAGATAATAGTTTCTTTTAAAAAATACAGTGTAAACTAGCATTTTGTGCTCTTATATCATGTATATAATTGATCTAAGTTTGTGCCATAACATGGCAATACAATTTGAGAGGCATTGGTGTCCTCTTACACCAGGCAACTGATGGTACAGTCGAGACTACGTCGGTTACCCATTCGAAAAGAAAATACAAAACAGATTTTATTACGTAAGGAATAGAGGCGGTTTCAAGGTCAAAGTGGGGTAGTCTGACTTACGGCCGGACCGGACATTCTTCTTTGCACACCCTTTGTTAACTGTATCACAAGCAGCTAAAATAACTTGCGTGCTAAGATCTTACCGCGGAGGCGCTCGTTGTTCTCCTTCTTCTTCATAGTCATATACCTCATGACTGAGGGTCGTGATCATTATTTGGCAATTATAAATTATAAATCACAATATCTTGGAAACGACTGTCTAATGTGCGTAATGTTCTGTTTGAGGGTAGGTTGGGGCAATCGAGTGAAATAGTAACTCTTGCGAATTAACACCCATCTTTATAGATACTCGTAGTTAAAAAAACACCTTCCACGCCAATTAAGCTAAAATCACTTTGTTACTGTTACGTTAAGGCATAGTTTCAGATAAACATCCACAGGAATTACGTGTGTTAATCATCAAGAAGCATAATTATTATTAAGCATTACGGTGCCTATTCTATTACGGACATCCTTGCCCCACCCTCCCCCTGTCGTCGACGCTTGAAGTGTTAAATGCTGGATCACTGTTGCTTTCTCTCCCAGCGAATGTATCTACATAAAGTGCCCTTTCGCCAAACGGCTAGGCGGACTGTTTTCTGAATTTAACTCTAAGACAAAACTAACATATTGTACATTGTGAACATACACCTAATTATTATATCGAATTAAGAATGGTAAAGTAATCTTATTGTAAACTAGTATTAATCGAACAAGAAACCTTATTATCATAATATCTCTGCGTTTTATTTCCCTATACTTAGGTCAGAAATGATTTCTAAACAAAATAATTGACTACTACTGAATTATTGGTGTGATTTTTGGAACAGTTTATTATACTAACGTATCTCGTAAAATTCAGAAAAGGCGATGAATCTGTCCTTTGAGACGACGGACCGGTAATACTTAAGTACATAAAACATTAATATGACAGACAACAGAGTAAGGTTATTTAATTCACATCAATGTACATTAGTAATATATATACAACTTATTAATAAAAATTAGGATAAATTACTTAATACAACACAGAAACAAAAATTATAAAAAGGGTCCTTGTGGTAAGGTTCCCAGGATGCTGGCAGCATTACCGCGCTGGATAGCGATGCTTATACGCTGGTAAGGTAGCTCTTAGGTCGCCACTGATGTCAACTAGCCTCTTGGAAATCTCTTTGAAAAAAGAGATAGCGTTGGGACCCCACGAACCCAGTGTTTCGACTCCAAACGGTACAAAGTGGTACCGGGAGTCGATCTGCCTGTACTTGTTCTACAGAGTAAGGTTATGTTCCAAATAGTACTTGTCAGACAAAATATGGATCTTTCTCTAATTTATTGTACCTTTGTTCAGTGTTTATTTAAAAAAAATAAACACCTCCCACAGACGTCGACACATTTTTCCTTGGACAGACCGTTCAGGGTTCTTAGCAATAAAATATCTTAGACAAAGATGGAGATGAGGACATTTATTTCTTTAATTATTTAAACTGGTAAAAGTCAATAAAAAGTTTCTACATGTTCATTGTTCAATATACAGCGGCCAAGATCAGACTATCTATTTTCGTTGCAAAATAGCCCCTGTTACGAGTGCTTAAGATGCCACAGTGTTTCCTTGATGTGTTGTCGTCCGTAGCTATACTGAGTTATGAACCATCTATCACTATGGAAAAATAAAAACTTTTGTTTGATTAATATGAGTCTAGCCAAGACAATAGCTAAAACAAACACCTGTTTAAAGTTGCAAAAGAACTAAGAGTAAATTATCTCCTTATTGCGCAAACTACCTACGTATTATTAGTATAATTTATCTCTTATTTGATATGTTCAATTAACAAATATTGATTTGTGTTATATTCTACTCTGACGATAAAACATTAGGTGCTACCAAAAGTGCGCTAAGTTTTTTTTATTTAAAAAGTTAAGGTTATAGTGATATACATACTCAGCTTATTTATGTATTTTTTAAAATTCTATAAAAAATAAGCATGTACAAAAAAAATATCATGACGTAGCCGTTTTGCACCCGTTATTTTGCGGCTGCGGAAAAAATATCCGCTTATGTATATGCGGAATATCACCTTTCACACTAAGATAGACGATTAAAATCTAAAATTAAATAAAGGAATAGAAATAATCGTGCATCTTAAGTTAACACGTGCCGCTCTGTTGTGATAACACTCTTCATACAAAAGACACTCAGTTGTGATGATAACGTCAGATAGTAAAAAGTATTGAAACCGCAAAAATACAAGTAACTCGAACGTCCGCGTATTACCGTAGTTGTCTTTGTAACTTTATGGGATCGTGGTGGCAGTTTTGTATTGGAGATACGTAAAGTAGTTTAAATTGAAACAAGTTATACAGATACGGTAAGTTAAGACTATTTATTACTGTTTTTATATTGGACAATACCAATTTAAATAAATAAATAAATTGTTTCAACAAACACACCAATTACCTAGCCCCAAACTAAGCGTGAGCTTGTGCTATGGTGATTAGGATAACGGATAGAAATAGTTAAATACATATTAAAATCCATGACTTAGGAACAAATGCTCGTGCTCATCACACAAACATTTGCCCCTTGCGGGATTCGAACCCGCAACCGCCTGGTTTAGAAGTCCGGTGCGCGAACGACTACACTAAGATTTAGATTGCTTGATCCCAAAGTAACTTACTAAAGTATTTGTTTTATGGAAATAACTATCTATAATAATGAATTGTGGCATAATACTAAAATATTTAGTTAGTGCCGGCTAATATCTATTGATATTAGTCGTTAAGCCAAGTCAGAGGCCCTAGGGCGGCTTGATAACATCTGACAGTAACGTTGGTCACTTGCCTTACACACACCTCTCCACCAATCCGCACTGAGCCCGCGTGGTGGAGGATGGCTCGTACCTCCTCATAGTTGAGGTGAGGCCTTTGCCCAGCAGTGGGATTTATATAGGCCAACTTTATACTAAAATATTAAGCTACTTATGATGCTGACCACAACACTCAGACCCGAGACAATATAGAATTAGTTTTCTAAATTGAATTGACCGGGGGTCAAACGGGGAACCTCAGGGATGGCGATATCTAGAAAACCGGTGTGAGAGCCTGTTAACTACGGAAGTCATCGTTATCAAGATTATCCAAGCATCTAAGCATCTTGAACTTAAGAGTAATCAATTTAAAAATACTGATAGGTACTTAAAATATTTTAACTGATAAGTAAGTGTGAACATTGTAGTTAACACAGTTAAGACCACATAGAAAAAGATAGAAATAGTTATAACTATTGCAAATATATTCAAAGGATGTGACAAACGAACATAAGAACAGTCGTAAGGAAAACCTCTTATTTTGCAGTTATCTAATAAGATACAAAATATTATAAAGAAGCAGGAAAATCAATATTGGCTCTCATCACAAAATAAAAGGAAATGTACAGATAAGATAGGTAACAAAACACTTTCGGCAAACAGGTGTGTAGCAGCAAAGACCGTAAAGAAAATTCCAAGTAAATAATCACAGTCCAAACATTTTTCAACAATCTTAGTAAACAAAAAAATATCACACTGATTACAATGTGCGACCAAGTCATATATAGGCGATGACTTTGTTTGTATATTATGTCAATGAATATTAACTTCAGATTAAGGTGAAATATGCTCGATGCTTTGCAAATGTATGAGATGCACAGTCGGAAAGGAGTGACTTGAAATGTAATAGTTTATTATAAAAATAATTCAATCGTGAGTCAAACCTACACTAATACCAGAAACTTCAGAACATCGTTATCATCATCATCATTATCAGCCGCAGGAAGTCTACTGCTGAACATAGGCCTCCCTGCGGATCAGCAAGCTTAAGTGGCAGTGGGCAGTGCACATTGCATGAAGAACTGATGGCCGTTGTGGCAGAAAGGTTCTTGATTGGAGACCATTTAATCAAAAGCGTAGCGTGGGGCGTCCACTGGCAAAATGCATAAGTTGTTTATGGTAATTTTAGTTAATCTATTTTTTATGTAACTTCTTTTATCGATGGTGGGTTCGTTCTCTCTTCCTTTTGACGCCATTGAAACTGAAGCATTGTATTCGTAAATCTGTGTGAAAATAAATAGTTTTTGACCGTGCCAAGCTTGAAGTTATTAATTATAAGAAGACCTACAAATAGTTCACAAATCGAAGAATCTAACACAGACGACCTAATAAAGGTCGCAGGAACGCACTGAATGCAGTTCGCTCGTAACAGATCAGAACATCATAAAGGTAGGTAATTATTGCGGATCTTGAAACACCTTCTGTCAATCCATCGGGATTCGGGATTCTATAGACTATTATGAGTTTATAGTATGAACTCGTAATCCCAAGACTTCCTACTCGCAATAAAGGACTTAAACAAATACCTGTAGGTGTAGGTTCCTTCTTTAATTTTGCTTAATACTCAAATACTTATTTTGGTATTTGGGAAACAAAAAAAACTACAACTTAACCAAATCAAAATCACACTCGAACTCTATTGTAAAAACCTCCGTAGTAATAATGAATTTCCACTGCTTTAACATTCTTTAAATATGGAATTTGACGGCTTGTAGTTAATGAGAGATAGGTGACAAGACATAGTGGAGACAAACATTTCAAATTAGCTGTCTGATATTTATTCAAGTGTTCTAGTAATGGCAAAATATTTATTAATAAGAGGGGGGTTTAAAGTACAACTTTGCAGCTATGCGAAGGTAAATTAAAACAAATAACAATTAACTATTAAACTTGCAGTTATATACAATCCAACTTGTACCTAAAACAAATATAGGGTATTCATCAAAATGATACACATACCTAAAACCTAAATCAACGTTAAGGAATTCATAACGTATTTTTTTTTGATTAACTTTCTTTTTATGTTTTTTAATCAAGCTTAATATAATAAGTTCTCAGACTATTCAGGTGTATTATTGTCATACGTGAATCAAATTGTACTTTAGTAAAGTAAGCATAATGTGATAGATAGTACCTACACCGTGGCAGTACACTTCAATGAACTATAAACCGGAGTTACAGCAATGTTCCATGTCTAAAAAATTAATACATAGCTTGTGCTCACGTTTCATATTGCACATGTAAGCGAAGTATTTACACTGACTTTTATGGTGACATTGTTCGGTTTCATAGGCAACTAGATCTATAAAAATTAACCTTAGGCTAAGTTTTCCAAAGGGTCTTATTATTTAAGGAAATACATATTATGTATGGTTTTATAGGGCAACTGGTTCTTTAAAAAGTTACCTTGGGCTAAGTTACTCGTAGGTGATGAAGTTTTCGATAGGGTCTTATAAATATTATTAAATAATTTGATAATTATTTCAACAAACACACCAATAACATATCTATCTATGTTAGACAAAAAAATTAAAAATATTTTATGAAGTAAATACCTACTTTGAATATTACACCCCACGTCTTGCTAACACAAGGTTAAAGCACTTCAGATAATCCCATCGCATTTTACTATCTCATATCGGATCAACTTTTGACACCAAAACAGCACCTCTCATGAAGATCTTTCCTACAAGCACATAGATAATTCAGATATCAGTGTTTTTTCCTCACTTTTCTCTTAAACTATGCAATTAAGGGGATAACTACGCATCTGATAAACAAGAGGTTAATTGACAAGTTAACATTACCAATCAATTGACATGGACTTCAAATGAACTGTGCAAAACAATATGATGTCAATAATAAACGCTAACGTCACTGTTTTCATTCTCAATTGATATTACTATTAAAAGTAGATCCTCTTTTTAGTGCATCGTATGTACTTATTATTACAGTTCAATAAGAATGAAAACTTAGAAAAGGATTTTGGAAAATGTAACGTTTTATACAAAAACTAAACGGAAGTAAAATGGGAGATAAATCTTTGCATGGTAAAGTCCAACATTTTGCTAGTAATAATACCAAATTTAGCCAAACCCAAAGAAATGCCATAATTATATGTGTTTTATTTAATTACTAGCGATTTTCCGCAACTTTGCCTTTCTTGCTTTCCGCAAAATTGTGAATTTTGCCATACAAACTACTACCCGCTTTTCACCCCTTTAAAATATAATTTTGGAAAAAAAACTGTCCTATAACTATAGATAGATAGATATCCTTTATGGTACTTCCTTAAACTGCCTCCCTGAATCATATTTCATTTAAATCAGATCAGGGGTTTAATCGTGAACAGACAACCAGAAGACAAAATTTCATCTTTCATATAAAGTGTCTTTCAAAATCAATTGCATTCCTTTTAAAGGGGTGCTCATGGTGCTTGTACTTATTAAAGAAACAACTTTTATTATGGGCTCAAATTCGAAATACTGATAGTTTACCTACAAAACATCAAAAAGAGCAGTTGATCAATTTTTTTTCGGATTTCGATGTTGGTTCTATAGTAAAAGATGTTCAGCAGAATCACTCCCTAAAAGGAATGTAATTGACTTACTAAGTAAGGTATGCCTACATATCTTGTATGTAGGTATACTTATATTTATAAATATTAGTATACTCGTAGATTAATTTGAGACAAGAAACTACATAAAGTAAGTCGCTTGGGTAAAAAAAACTAAAAAAAAATGTAACAAAAAAATGACCCTTCTATAACACTTGTAAAAAATATGAGCCGGCTAGTTTGGAATTAATGGCATAATTAAATAGGTGTCATAGTGGATGGGAACATATCAAATACGCCATCGTATATTCTAGTGTTATAGAGTGGCATGATCATTAAAGTAACTGTACAATTATAGTCCAACAAATTCTCCTCCAGCGCCTCGCAAGACGTGCGGGGGGCAAGGAAGCATCAGTCGCAAGCAACTGTCATAGAAAATTCCTTTCCCACAACACCACCCTTCTCCGCTGACATCCAGCATGCCTCGCCCCTCGCACCTCTGGCGACCGCAGGAAGGTCGCGCACAAACTTGTTGTACTAAAGATTCGCTTATTGCGAAGCCCACATTATCCACAGTAGTTGGTTCCGGTCATTTCGATATATTACGATAACATTGTTCGCATCAGTTTTCTTCAATCATGATAGCTGGCAAACAAAAATAAGGAAAACTTAGATGACACTAAAGTAACATTGCTGACAGTAACAGTTTACCGGTTAAGTAGTTGATAAGGAAGTATTGCTTAGTGGCGATTTTTTTCTTTGTTTCAAACGGATTACTTTGCTTACATAGTGTGAAAATTGCGTTCTTCCGTTTTACTATATTATAGAGATTCGTTCTAGCTTTTATCGTTTTTAACGTTGGAAGTTAACTTCTTCCAAGGTTTCATTTCAGCACTTGTTGCATTTCGGCACAGTTTATCTATTAGTATAAATTATTTTGTAACAAGGAAATATTGATAAAATTCAATTTACAACTCCATTGTACGGCTTTGACTTAAGGCATTTTTAGTAATATTATAATTAAGTGTCAACGCAAAAACAACTCTTATTTCATATAGGTACTCGTAGGCACGTGAGACTTGCTTTAGAGAATACTCTCTCGTATTTTTTCCATCTACGCACAGAGCAACCGAAACGAATGTGGAATAAATATTCAGTTTCAGCTGTGTTGATAAAAGAGGAAGCCGTGCTCTTTTAAATGTATTGCCGGCATTACGATACACACGTGAGTCGCGAGAGTTAGCGACATTAAAACGTTTTTAATTAAGGTATCATGTGATAATCATAGTTATAATTTTAACATTCTAACCAGCTGTGTTTGTGAAGAGAGAAACTACGAGTATTTGTAAGGTTGTTTTGCTTTGAAGTTATTCATTTATGGTCTATACGATTTCACTTCGTTCTATACAACGGATAAATTATTTTAAAAAAACTAAGCGTGTTATGCTACCTTTTGTTAGGTTGTAACTCTTTAAAAATACATTTTATGCCAAACGTTAAGGTAAAAAGCGAGACAGCATCAATGTTTTTTAGGGCACGCTTATCAAATCTTAAAATGGTTAATATTTCCTTCTTATCCTCTCGGACGCGAGCAGCTCGCGATGGCCTCCACCTTACCCGGTAGCTTAAACCGTGGCGAAAATGCCTAGCCTTTCCTGATTTCAGTATCAGGCTATCAAGTTTGTCATCAGTTGTCTGTGATTCGCCCTGTAAGGACGTGGTGTGTGCGAATTTAAATTGATACGAGTACAACCGTATGGAAATACACGCTTCACTGCTTGTTCGCAATAAAAGTTGAACTCACGCTTTTTGTGTTTTTGTAGTGACTGCACAATGCTGACGGGATGGAGACTCGTTGTGTCAAAATGTAAGTACTTATCTATTTTTAAATAAGTTTTTTAATATTTTTAACATTCACGTTGCTTTTTATTTTTATAAGTTTAAATATGAAACGAAAAATTCATTCGCACATGGGTAGGATAACTAGCAGTATTAGGTATTACTACTACAATAGTATTATTACTCGACTATTAATTATTTTAAATTGTATTCAAAATAACCAATTTTTTCATTTTTTTAAAATAACTGATCTACTTAGATAATTGCATAAAACATTACTAAAATAAAATGACCGGTCGAATTTTTACAGTGGTTTAAAAATGTTAAGTATTATAATTATATTTCCAAGGTAAATATGTCATAAAATATTCAAAATGAGGGAATAATTAGCAGCAATTTTAAGCCATTTTAATGTTTTTACAAATGTACTGCCACAGTTTGATTTTTACAAAAAAAAAATACTACAGCAGATGCGATGTCAAGCTATCAAAAATATTCGAGTAAACATTACATAAGTATGATACGTTATATTCAAAATGTATCCCCAAGTCAATGTTTGAACACATTGTCTGGCTTGCTTGTAACTGTTTCGCATTTGTTTTTTTATAATAACGAAAACATGAAAACGACAAGGTCATTGTATTTAGTTGAATGGCACGCACGCGTGTTAAAATACAATGGTGGAATGGGTAGGTCCAGCCAGGTATTATACAATCTTGTGTGTAAACATAATATATTATGGACTGCATGCTGTTGGCTATCATGCCTAAGGGCTGGTTTCTACCAGTGGTGATAAGGGATGTAACGGCGTTTCCATAACTGATAGTTACTTTTCATTTCTGCTTAGCCCAAAGGTATGACTGGTAGAGAATGCCACTAGGCATTAAGTCCGCCTTTTGTACAAAGTTTTAGTTGTGCTATAAAGCTTAAATAAATAAAATAGTTTTTTTTGTAAAATCAAGTTGATTTAAAAATTAATTGACTTATAATGTTGAGTATTGACTTGAAATCTGCTTAGTTATTATTGAGTGGGGAAATATACCTAGTTCAGAACACGACATTATTTCATCTCAATGGCTATTAAGTACATCGAGAGGTACAGGTGTTCTCTATTTACCATACATGATGATACAAAAATTATCTGCTAATATACTATCGCAGACGAAGTCGCGGGTCACAGATAGATTGAAATATACCTCCGCTCGACTTTGCCTCAAATGGAAAACAATCCTAGCTTTGTATTTACGTAGTCAACCTTATACCCATTTATTTCTCACACAATCGTTGGATCAAATCATTTCGAACATCCTTTTTCTTACTTTTGGGATTTCATGGTTTGACTTTGCTTAATAAACCCTCAAAAACACAAAATTATATATATTTTTTAAACTACCAATTGCTTCATTAAAAGTCGTAGGTATTTAATTAGGTACCTATCTACAAATCACAACAGTTTGGAGTCAACCTTATACCCATTTATTTCTCACACAATCGTTGGATCAAATCATTTCGAACATCCTTTTTCTTACTTTTGGGATTTCATGGTTTAACTTTGCTTAATAAACCCTCAAAAACACCAAAATTATATATATTTTTTTAAACTACCAATTGCTTCTTTAAAAGTCGTAGGTATTTAATTAGGTACCTATCTACAAATCACAACAGTTGATCTGACTAAGGAATTGTAGTAGAGACTTTCATAGACGAATTTCATAGTCAGTCTACAACATCATGTAATTAACTTCATCGTATTTACAATGTGAAATGTTAACCTTACCACAAGGACCCTTTTTATAAATTTTGTTCTTATATTGTATTAAATAATTCATCTTAATTTTTATTAATAAGTTGTGCATATATTACAAATGTACATTTATATTGTTCTAATTAAATTAATTTAACTAATAAATCATTCTCATTATTTAAATGTTAAGTATATACCTACGGTAAAAGCATCGTAATTTAGATAAAGATGCCTAAATCGCAATCCTATCTAATAAAAAGTAGCAACAGGATTTTGTTTTATGACTTCTTTATTTACAGTTTTGTAGGTATAGATAGAACTACATTGTACTGCATTTATGCGGAAGAGTTCAGTATAGGAGTACAGTGTAAACCGCTACTACATACATTTAATTTTGATAAAGCCTTGTTTTGATCTTCCTCATTTATTTCCAGTATTTATAATACCCCAGCGGTATGTCATGGCCATTATGGCTTTGTTGGCGGTAGCCAACGCCTACACCATGAGGGTATGCCTTAACTTGGCCATCACTCAGATGGTCAGGAAGGGAGGCAGCCATGGATCAGGCGCCGTCGACCCCAACGCCTGCCCTGACTCGACGATGTTTGAGACGAATGCCACATCAAGTCGAGATATGTTCAGGCAAGATGAGGTATGTTATTTTGCAAGTACACACGACCACAAGTTAGACTATACATGTGAACCTTAAGACCGCTTCTATTTCCTACGTAATTAAAACTGTTTTCGTTGTTCACATATGTACCTTGACGTGCTTTACGGGACAATTTGAACAGATGACAGCCAGGTACGCTGGGGTTATTGACTAGTACACAAGTGTTTATATTTTAAAATAGTTGAAAAATATATCACATGTAAAGAGCTCTTAGTAATTGTATAAATGTTACACGATGGGATTGTTCATTGTCCGTACATTAACTCCATGAAATGTTTTCCGTTTACGTATGAATTGAGAAAATGCAAATGAACATGTAAAGCTTCAGAAAAATTATTAACAATAGAATTTGTCTATTACTTTTGAGTAGTGACCAAAGTTAATATTACAATAATGTTTAAAACTCGTGATACAATTTGGATCAGGTTTTACTATGTTATCACAAACGTGACATATAGTATTATCAAACTAGCTCAACAAGTTTTTCTGCATTTAAATTAATTGTAACGCAATATATGTGGCTCTTTTTTTTTACAAATAGTTCTAAATACAAAACGTCATAATTGGTCAAGTCCGTGTTAGGCCACGACCAAATGTAAGGTTCAGTAGTTACTCTTTTTCTCAAAAATAAAATGTTTCAATAATCACACCAATTACCTAGCCCCAAATTAAACGTAAGCTTGTGCTATGGATAATATGTGGCTATGGCGACTAGGATAATTAATAGACATACTAAATACATTTATAAATATCCATGACTTAGGTACAAATGTTCATGCTCATCCATCACGCTAACATTTGCCCCTTGCCCGGGATTTGAACCTGCAACCTGGTTTTGCAGTCCGGAGTGCGAACACCAACTTCAAGATGGTTGTCATATTGGTATCGATGAAATACTTTAGCAAAGTTGGTTTTATAGGTAGCTATTACGAAAGTTCCTTCTCGCCAGCTACACTTTATAAGTTAGTCGACTATGGTACTCAATAACCAGTAAAGGTTAAAGCATAATAGTTTCCCTTTAAATTAAATAATAATATGTGTTTTTTTAAATGATTTTTAGTGCCCCAAAAGTAGCCATAGGAACATTTGACTTGAGCAAAGAATACAAAGTACAAACTATATCAAAAAATGTCGTTTTATTACATTGTTTATGAAATAGGATCTGGCAAGGTGCCTAGTTTTGAATACATAAACGCAAATACACGGCGTGGTTTAAACAAGTCTCATCAACTTTAATAAGAAATCATAATTGATATAAAAATAGCAAGTTTTACAGTTAAACCATTGTGCTACCTCTATGACAAAAACTGGAGAGTCAAATTGTTTTTTCACGATTTGGGTTATGAATACACACAATTAAAGTAGGTATTGATGGATAATCCTGTATCCTGTATAATATTGATAATATCCTAGATCTTGAAGGTGGTTTTGATGATCTCGTGTTTGTTTATAAAATATGCTTACTTTTGGTTTCGATTAGATAAATATCCACTTGTACTTACTTACCTACCTATTTGACATTTGGGTGACGAAACGAGATAAATACATTATCTTAAAAGTATAAAATGATGTGATGAATTGTACCTACAAGGAAGATACGATAAGAAGATTTTATCAAACTCTTAGTACTCTAACAGGTTTGACAGAACACATAATAGCAATTACTGTACCTTAACTAAGCCTAACTAAACACTACCACTACAGATAAACGACAGTCAAGTGATGATTGCCGCTACTCTAGAAGGACGTCATTTATTATTGTCAACAACAGTTTATAAGTTAAATAACAACTACTGAACTAGGGAATTTCATCCAATCCATCCAAACTTCAGACAAAAACAGTTCAACTTTTAGGCTCTGTTGCACCAACTTACTTTAATAAACTTTGATAATAAACATTAATAATTGTTAAATTATATCCACCACTCTTAAAACATCTAGTTCTGCGCAACTTCACTAAACTATAGAAAAATTATAAGGCTTCGTTGATGTAGTAACCGGGCCGAAATTAGTTTCTAAGTTTTTCTGTCTTGAAATACTCATAAACAGCCCCGGAGCTAGCAAGTTAGTGATGTCAGGCCTGTGTATCTTCCCGCGTAGGTAGCAAAAACGTATCTACGCGCGGCGACCCCTTGGTAAGGGGCTAAACAAGTTGGGTGTCGCTAGCCGGCAGCGACACGCTCCCGCGTTTTATTCACTGGCGGTGCGCGACACTAAGTTGCTGGTTAAACGAGCGTGAATAAAGTCCTAGAAAGATGCGCTAGATGGCGTAAGTAGCTTCTTGTGGCAGTCAACCCTATCGCGTTGCGTGATAGTACGTCACTGAATTGGTTTAGTGTATTATGAATCATATTCCAGAGTTATAA
Source organism: Pyrausta nigrata (assembly GCA_949316185.1). Taxonomy (NCBI): domain Eukaryota; kingdom Metazoa; phylum Arthropoda; class Insecta; order Lepidoptera; family Crambidae; genus Pyrausta; species Pyrausta nigrata. The sequence continues at coordinate 7,887,308 of OX438943.1, forward strand.
GAATGAAATTATCTTGCAATGTATTTCTGTAGGTGTCTACACGAAAATGTGCTTGAGTCAGAGGCGAACTGAATCACATCATATCGTTAACAACATTGAGTAGATATTTCTTTTAATTTCATTGCAAAGTCATACTTCTGTACGGAGTACTAATACTTATTCCGTGGTGACGTTAACACCCCTGTGCCTCGGCACAGAATAAGTACACACGTTAATTCGTTGATCCTGCGCCTGATCTCTCTCCGGTCATGTCGGATTGCCGTCTCACCGAACTATAAGAAGGAACAGGACAGCACTTGTGTATACTACACAGGTGGTGCACTATAATACATCCTGCGTACCTGGTTGATTTTTGTTGAGATTGGCCGCTGTAGCCGAAATTCAGTAGGAGAATATTATCATCGTCAAACTAAGCCGGTCGATATTTGTCCGATTCTCGAAAGCTTCTTGTCGACCCCTCTTAACATCAGCATTACTATAAAATAAAGTTTCCTTCCAGGACGTCCTTTTTGACTGGAGCGAAGCCACCCAGGGTCTGCTCCTGGGCTCGTTCTACTACGGCTACGTTCTCACCCACATTCCTGGGGGCATGTTAGCTGAGAGATTCGGAGGGAAATGGGTGCTTGGTCTTGGTCTCCTCTCGACTGCCGTCTGTACCATCATCACTCCAATCACCGTGAAAATGGGAGGAGCAACCGCTTTGTTTATACTGAGAGTCATTGAAGGATTTGGAGAGGTTCGTATAGCGCCCGAAACTGATAACCAGAGTAGGAAGATTGATTTTGGGTCAATGACCGCAAACATTGATTTTAATATGAACAAGAATATCACAAATGGTATTGAAATTAATATGATCAATTTTACGTTGAAAGGTTGCAGGATAGATAAGGGTAGGTCGATTATGACGTATGGAAACTTATTATCTTTTCAATTTTGAGCTATATCCATGTTTTCTGAACATTTATGATTATAACGATATTCATAACAATATTTTATTGACTTCTTGATAAATATTAACGTTTTGTGTACTTAGTTGGCAATCGAAATAATTTTACTCTAAAGACCTCGTTAGTACAAAGAGTTTATACAAATGCTAATTAATGTAGGAATAATTTAATTTTATCACTTATTTGCATATGCGGAATGTTTCTGTTTAAATAAAAATGTGTGAACGTGTTCATATAAGTTTTATCTTTGGCAATGAAGTAAAGAACAAAATGGTTTCTTACAAACTAATTGTTGCATTTAGTAGATAAAATTCTAGCCGTAGACGACTTTTATGTCACTGAGAGAGTTAATCATGTGGGCGCCCACCTACCTATTTTCATTAAGAAAAAATATAATTATGACAGCTTGATCATCTGTTAACGTGATATACTTATGTAAATTATTATATAAAAAGATAAACAGTGTATGACATGTGTGCAATAATACTTCATATTATAAACATTCAGCACCGTGTCCATAGAAAAAGTTGATTATGTCAATAATTTATTTGCAAATAGTCTCACTAGTATAATAAATATGTTGGCTATGTATTTACGTGTAAATAAGTACCCTTAGGAGTCAACAAGACATATTATAAAGAGTTATTTAATAAAAAAAAAATTTTTTTCTTTACAATTTGTAGATGTTTGGCGGTGTTATTGTTAAAAGTATTTTGTTTGGGCAATTTTCGGTTAAAATATAGTCTTATAATCTAATAATGTTGATATTTATATGATTTTATAGTATTTTTATTTATTTTCAGGGTCCAACAATGCCCGGTCTCATGGCCATGCTGTCCCGATGGGCGCCCAAGGCTGAACGTGCCAGATTCGGGGCTATAGTTTTCGGAGGTGCCCAGATCGGGAACATAGCTGGCTCGTATTTCTCTGGCCTAATTATGCATAACGGCAGCTGGGAGAACGTGTTCTATATGTTTGGTGGACTGGGCCTCATCTGGTTCGCACTTTGGGTAAGTTATTTATAGATATCAACATTAACATCAACTCTAAAACATCATTGAAATGAAAGTGGACTTCACTGTGTTAGATGTTAGGATTAGAATTGGTTGGAAAACTTGCTTCTTTGGGGTATGACGACAATACTACACGCACTTGAATTTGTAGTCAATGTGTTCTCAGAAACATAATAAAATGAAAACAATATTAATGTAACCTATTTTGGGTCGCCAAATAACCAAATAAAGTACTCTTCTTTTTTCACAGAGCGTTCTATGCTACAGTACGCCCAATACTCATCCATTTATATCTGATGCCGAAAAGAAATTCTTGAACGAAAATGTTGATTCGCTGAGAGGAACTCAGAAAAAGTTAGACCCGATCCCTTGGAAGGCTTTACTGCGATCTGTGCCTCTATGGGCCCTCATCATTGCTGGTGTAAGTATCATACTATCGCAAGTAAATATTGTACACAAAAAAATAAAGAAAGTCTTTAGGTGGGACTCGACCTTACGACTCTTCATCCAGGCGAATGCTTTCTCGACTGATTTACCAAGGACGTTAATTACTCGACAAATTTTTGGAAGTGCTTGCTGTGCCGATAAGCAGTATCGGATACCTATGATTCGATTTTTTCGAATATTGGTAGTAGTATAGGTTGGAATCAAAAAAGGGGGAGACCCATTTCCTATCTTTGATTCTGCTCTTAGCTCACACTGTAAAAAACACATAATACATAATCTTTCAAATTACATAATTATGATCGGAACCTTGGAGACATAAACAGAACTAGCTAATATAGGTACTGGCAAGTTTATTAAGCAAAATTGTTAGTTCGATTTCCAGCCGAACCAAGTAAGATTTTTAAGTAACTCCAAATGATTGTAAGTAACTACAAAAATGTTTGTTTTAATATCATTTAAACAGTTTCTATAGCAAAAGTTTAAAATCACAATACACTGGGTAGGTAATACACGTATTTATGTATGTATATCAAGGCAAAAAACAATTATTCGGGTAACATTCCAGAAAATAGAAACGGTGTCTCAACCACAACGTGTTTAAATTTAAACTTGAGCACAGTAGGAAGATGTTACTTACTAGAGTCTGCGGGATATCCTGGCTTATTAATTTAACAAGTCCTTATCATTTGTTTAATCTAGAAGACTTGGCTTAAACTGGAATAAAAATGGTGGCACAGTAATCAATTTAACAGCTTTTGGATATATATTTTTTGTTTATAATAGAAGTAAAGACTGTCAAATTAAGATTCATTGAACGATCTTCAATTAATGAATCTTAAATGAATCGAAATATACATATTGAATCATTTGTATTGTCTGCCTACTACTTTTCTTTATACAATTTTTTAATAATAACAATGTAAAACATATTTATCAAAAAAATGGCGGCGTGAGAGAATAAATCAAAGAATGTTTGTAACAATAATGTTGTACACATTATTGTTTTAGTGTTAAAATTTAATGAGAACCGGTGCAACTCATCAACAATAGAATAGATATCTTAATCCATTCTTGAACTCTCGATAATAGCAACAGCAGGGTAAACACTTGTAATAGAAAGCCCTACTTTATTTATATTCTGATGTAATGACAACAATATAATAATAAGTAACAAAAAACTGAACAGGAATTAATTTGGTCAATCATTGATTTCCCGATTAGAGCCCTATGATGGAGCAGGTGTAACAATTAGAAAATGGGCATAAACATTTTTTACAAAATATGTAAATGCGATATAAATAAATTTTGAATACAGTTTTAAACTAATTTAATAACCTAACCTACTTAAAATAGTATTAATTTTACTTGAAGTTACATAATTTTCTTAATAAACATGTTAAACAATTTGATCATATGCGAGGGCATATGATTAAATGACTATATGCTACTAATTAGTTGCATTGTTCATAAAAAAACAATAGTATATTGATGTTGATATCTTTCGTTCTCAGATTGGTCACGATTGGGGCTACTTCACAATGGTAACAGATCTGCCCAAGTACATGACGGACGTCCTTAAATTCAACATCAAATCTACAGGAATACTTTCAGCCCTTCCATACATTGCTATGTGGATTGCATCATTCTTCTTTGGACTTGTATGTGATTTCTGCGTTAAGAGAGGATACCACAGCATCAAGAATGCGAGGAAAATTTACACAACTATTGGTAAATATTAGCAAATTGTATTTTTTATTAACATTAGTTAACGTTTAAAGTGTTAAGTTAACCTCAATAACCGAATTATTAGAGTGCTACCGGATTTCACATGTAAAGTTATTTATTTATTTTTCTAGTTTATTTTAGTTATTAGTTCATGTCATTTGATAATATTTGTATATAACTTTAGATAAATTACAATAGGATATTCTACGCCTCACGAATTCAACACCAAAACATGGCACGACTTTGAACTCACACTACAAATGTTAGCTAGTTATCAATTATTGGTCAACACCGGATTATAATAGGTCTTAATCTATGAAATTGGCAATTTGTCTAAACAAATTAAGAAAAATTTTTTTTTTTGATAATGTCTGTACAGACTTGGATGCAATTACAAACCATAGTTAGACAAAAAAACTACTATACTAGCCAATGCGTATTTCAATTTCTCAATAACGGAGTAAATGATGAAAATAATATACCTAGTTAAAGTACTTAAAACGACGACACATTGAAACAAGTGTTATGATTGAGTTCTCTATAAATAATATGCACTAGTTATATATTTTTTGTAAATATCTAAAAGATACATTTAACCGTTGATACAAGAAAAATGAAAGTAGGAAAAATATAACTAAACGCAAAGTAAATATGAGAAACAAACTTAAGTTTCACAGGTATTAAGATGTATAAATAGAGATAGAGACCGATTAATTTATAACATTGAAGTTTTAGCGACAGTATATACTGTATACATACTCGTTATTGGATTTAAAGTCACACACACCTTGTCAAAGGGGCACCTGTAAATGTCCCGCCTCTTAGTTTGATAAACTTTCTCACCATTTTACGCTGACTTATTCAATAATTTTATCTCATACCTAACTATTTAGAGACTAATTCTGGGAGTGGGTATTTAAAACAGCAACTTGGGACTGCCTGAAATCGTCTATATTAAGCAGCGCTCTTAAAATATCCGTGTCGTTTATTACACCTCCTTTTTCCACGTTTCAGCCGCCACTGGTCCCGGTATCTGCATCATTTTGGCTTCGTACTCCGGCTGCGACACAGTCCTCGCCGTTTTCTGGTTCATATTTGCCATGACTCTCATGGGGGCCTACTACAGTGGCATGAAGATCAATCCCCTTGACATCAGCCCCAACTACTGCGGTACCACCACTGCCATGGTCAACGGAATTGCCGCTATCTCTGGCATCGTATCGCCGTACCTTATTGGATTGTTGACACCTGATGTAAGGATAAACATTTGATTTATTAAACTTATTGGATTGTTGACACCTGATGTAAGAATAAACATATCACACATTTTATTTGTATCTAAAACGACTTACACCATCGCATAAGTAGCTGAGATAAATAAGCATGTACCCTACAGAAAAAAATACCAACGTAAAACCCGGTAAGGTAAGGGTTACCTCCACCGATAAGGCATTTATATTGTACTGAAACAGAATGGAAATGAAATAAGAAAAGGAGAATTCTCATAAACGAAACGTTAGTTAAATGTCCAAAAATATCACCTCTGACTAATTATGACGTTAATTCATTTTATTAGGCTTTTTTTTAAATAATCTCACATAGGCTTCTCGTACGAAAGAGGTGAGGAAACTTTCCCACACAAAGTTTGTTTCCCAAAAGACAAACTTGACTTAGAATTCTATCTGGCTAATTTGTACGACTTTCGACTCTCTATGAAAATATTGTAAATAGCAGTTTCCGCGACTTTGCCCGTGCCAAAAGTCGGATTTTCCATACAAACTTTCATCCCCCATTTCACCCCCCTGATGAATTTACATCGCGACAAAAAGTAGCCTATGTCCTTCCCAGGGTCTCAAACTATCTCTTTACCAAATTTCTCAAAGCCTTCTCAATACAAACAAACAAAAAATTAAATTTTTTCTCTTTATAATATTAGTGTAGATGTCGTCTGTGTGTGGTGTGCATTAAAGAGTTTATTTGTCAATCCTCCATGAAGTTCATAACTGTTTTTTCTTCCACAGTCAACCCTAAAGCAGTGGCGGGTGGCATTCTGGGTGTGCTTGGGCGTTCTGGTCGTCACAAATGTCATTTACGTCCTCTTCGCTAAAGGCGAACAGCTCTGGTGGGACGACATCAAGAAACACGGATACCCCACCGAGTGGCGACATGGTCCTCTACCGAAAAGAACACCAGACTCTGAAGACCAAAAAGTCGAGAATGTCGAGAGAAAAGAAAAACACTGACTGCATTTTATAGGCTAATTCGTAGATATAAGGACAATTAATTTATTATAAAATACGTATTCGACTGTAAGTGTACATAAAATGTTGGTTAATTGAGTTGTGATTTTTATTTTGTACAAATTGAATGTGATAAATAATAAATAAATAAACAATAAATAAATGTGGACAACATCACATACATTGTTCTGTTCCCAAAGTAAGTAGCTAAAGCACTTGTGTTATGGGAATCAGAAACAACGAAGGTACAACAAACACCCAGACACAAGACAATATAGAAAAATATTTTTCTACATTGACACCGGGAATCGAACCCGGGACCTCAGAGCTGGCGACACCATGAAAACCGGTGTGTACACCACTCGACCACGGAGGTCGTCAAACCCACAAAACTAGTTATGAAGTTTTATTGAGTCTGCGCTAAGAAAGCTTAATAAAGGTTAAATAAATTACGTTTACAACTAAGCAGGTCCTACTCCGGTTGACGATGTCTGTATTTTCGAGTCTAGCTATCCCGCTCGATTGCGTCGTTATTCTGACGTGAGGGACAGGGACAGCTACAGTCAAAACTACGGACATCGTCATCCGGAGTAAGGCATAAACGACAAAATGTATCGAACTAAACGGCATGGTGTCTTAAGAAATTACTGAGCATCTAACAGACCGAAATAGAGTTTAATTTATATCAACTTGTTACTATCTATAGAATTCCAATAGTCAGCCTTACAATGTTCTATCAGCATTCCGAAGTTTTGAGCCCATGGTTTTCCATGATATCCCTAAAGTCCATTATTTAAGTAGGTAACGAAAGTAATTCTTTTAATAATATTTATCGCTACCAGTATCGATACAGATAGATTTTGAATTGATAAATAAGCTCTTTCTAACTTCTCCTATGGGTACATAATTATGGTCCGTTGTTAGTTAGTGACAAGTTACCTATAAAATGCCGGTTACCGGTCAAGTGCGTGTCGGACTCGTGCACGAAGGGTTTCATACCATTATCTTTAACACATTAGATACTTTATTAAAAGTATAATCTACACAGAAATACATCAACTGTAAAAATTTAAACTATATAGCTACGTGATAGCTAGAGTGTTGATGACAGTTAGTGATGGGCAGTGGATAAATACTCAAAGAGTAAATACTCGGATATTTATCCAAAATGGATAAATACTCGTTTTTATCCATTTTTATCGGATATTTACTCAAAATGACGGATAAAAATAACTAATTGGGCCTGGGCCCTACTTTACCAAGCGCGGCAGGTGCGATACCTGACATTTCAGTTTTTAACCGATTTCAAAAAGGAAGGAAGTTCTATGTTTCACCATATGTATTTTTTTTCGTTTTGTTTTATTTACGTTTACATAGTTCTTCGTTTGTTGTGGATAATTTATTGTTGTTTTCATTTAAAGAGCATACTTTTAAGGTTATCTCAGTGTCACCAAGTCAGGATCTAATGCTAAAACCCAGTGAAAATAAACGTTCGCGCTTGCTCCGTTTGCGCCTTTTTAAACATTCTAGTGTACTGAGACTGCCTGTTGATTTAGTTTTCAGCACACTGGCTTCTATCCAAGAGGTTCAAACCTCGGCTCGAGCCGATTTCGAGGTTCTACTGTTTTAAAATTACTCAGAAACAGCTCGAAGTTAGGAAATTGGCTATCCATCCCATCTCATCGAACTATGAGAGTGAAAGATCAGATAACTGCACTTGTGAATTGTGCACACACTTGAACACTATAATATCTCCAGCGCAGTTGACTAGTCTCTGTTTATTGGTTACCGTATTTGAAATTCGTCTGTATAGCAGAATATAATAATTATTTTTAGTTTTAGTGTACTAACAGGTTTTAAATGTGGTTCCTTTGACAAAAGACAAAACCTTATTTAAAAAACTAGATCTATATCACTCCTGAGCCACCACCTGTTTTCAGAGGTTGTCTCGTACGTTGTTTTGATGCCTTCGAACCTCCTGAACCAGTTGGCTTTTGAAAAGGCTTCAGTATAATAGACCATATCCATACGCTAAGGAAAATTATGCAGAAGTCCGAGGAGTACACTATGCCTCTATAGTTAGCGTTTGTGGATTATTAGAAGGCCTTTGATTCGGTCGAAACGTGGGCGGTGCTACAGTCTCTTCCGAGGTGTCACATAGACTATAGGTATATAGAGGTGATAGAGTATCTGTACAACAATGCCATCACGTCGCTCCGTGAACAGAAGCAGAGCTCGAATGCCATTCCACTGCGGAGAGATGTGAGACAGGGAGACAAATATCTTTAGGACTATTACATCTTTATACAGCGACATTAGAAGACGCCTTCAAGCTTCCGGAATGGATTTGGATTAACGTCAATGGCGAATATATCACATACCTCCGGCTTGCCACGCTGGAGGAGCTTGACTTGCATTGGTACGTTGTGGTCCAACTAGGTAGTCTTGGAAACTTGGACCATTAGCAATGGCGAGGGCTATGCTCGGTGTTTCTCTACGAGATCGAATCAGAAATGAGGAAATATGTAGAAGAACTAAGGTAAAGCACATAGCCCTGCGAATCAGTAAGCTCAAGTGGTAATGGGCAGGGCACATAGCGCGAAGAACTGATAGCGGTTGGGGCAGAGAAGTCTAGATTGGGGATCCTTTGATGAAAGGCGCAGCGTAGGATGGACTTCCTACGGCAAGCTGTACAGACGACCTTGTAAATATTGCAGGATCACACTTAACTGAATGCAGGCCGCTTGCAATCGGTCGTTAGTGTCCTAGCGTGTAGTCCTACGTTCAGCAGTGGACATCCTACGGCAGCATCTACATGATTCGCAGTCGAAACCGAAACCGAAATCTTGGTCATTTAGTAATTAAGATCGATAATTTTTGTTTATAGCTAAATATATGTAACTAGCTATTGCCCGCGACTTCGCCCGCGTGGACTCGATGATACAACATATTTTATAATCCCGTCGCGCCATCCAGCTATCATGATCTCTTAGCCTAACATGTCGTATGGAGAAGAGAGCAATGAAAAATCAAAGTCAATAGGCATGACGGATAGACGTTCACATTGCGTACGGAATCGTGTTTTTTAACGATTCGTCAAAACATCCGAATTGAATTTAGGTATAGTATGAACTATTAGATACGGCGGCCAGTCATCATTGGGTATATGTAACTCAGTGAAAACACAATGTTGGCGCGTTTTAAAATACTACTAACGTCATCTATTGTCAACATTTAGAACTAAACATAATTTTGTTCGTCTTAATTTATTCGTTCCATTAGGTCAGTACTGAAAGGTTCAAACTAATACATTTACATCCTCCATCATCCCTTATTTTATCCCCATGGGGGTTAAATTTATCAAAATCCTATTTAACGTCTTCATCATAGCTCCAATCTTCAATTTCAGTTCAATCAGTTGAAAATCTAACAGAAGATTTATACAAACTTTTATCCCCTATTTTATACTTTTAGGGGTAGAATTTATCAAAATCCTTTTTTACGGGATGCCTACGTCATAGTCGCTTTATACATGCAAAGCCTGATCGGTTTAAAATTGACAAAGTTTCATACAAACTTTCATCCCCTATTCTATCCCCTCGGGGACAGAATTGATCAAAATCCTTAGCGGACGCCTACGTCATAAAATCTACCTGCATGCCAAATTTCACGCCGATCCGTCCAGTGGTTTGGGCTGTGCGTTGATAGATCGCTACGTAAGTCAGTCAGTCACCTTTGAGTTGTATTTATTATATATTATTTACCAACTTACTATTATAATAATCATACATTTGCGTGTTATAGCAAAAAAAATGATTATAAAATATTTATCCGTCTTTTTGGATAAATACTCGAGTAAAAATGGATATTTATGAGTATTTATCCATTTTCAGTATTTATCCGGATTAAAACCCATCACTAATGACAGTACATGAGGTACAGCCTGGTGACAGACAGACGGACAGCAGAGTCTTAGTAATAGGGTCCCGTTTTACCAAATTGCAGTTTTTTAGGGTCAAAAACTACAGCTACTAAAGTCAAATATTTGTTACTATACCCGGCCCGGCGAACCTTGATCCCTATGACAGTTCATGTTAGTGATGGGTCGCGTGTCGATGAAACTTAACTTTTTTAACCGACTTCAAAAATGGAGGAGGTTATCAATTCGAATGTATGTTTTTTTTATTAACCGACTTCAAAAAAGGAGGAGTTTATCAATTCGACTGTATGTTTTTTTTATTTTTTTTGTGGCTATGTTACCGCATATCTCACTCAGTTGTGGACCGATTTGAAAAAAAAAAAAAAAATTTACCTAGAGGCTATACCTTCTAGTTAGTCCCATTTTGGCCAAGTCGAGATCTGATGATGGGATCTTGGTGTAATCGAGGGAAACCCTTAAATTTTAAAGGCACGTATAGTGTTTTCGAAATAGTATCTTAATGTTGACATGTTGTTACCTCTGATATTTATTATGTGGAGCTGAGCTGATGGTGGAACTCCTTAAAAGTTAGGAGTTTATTAATTAAAACACCAGATGTTTTGTCAGGTACTGTATAGGATGCTAACAAAACAAAGTCAAAGGCGCAGCTCCCTCCTCTTTCCCCCTCCCCCTCCTAACCCCTCCCTCCCGCCCCCAACAATAAAAATATATAAATACTTCAAGAAATATATAATCACTGCAAGAAATAATTAGCTCTTACCGCTGAAACGATGGATTTGATAGTCTGAGTACCGAAAAAGGACATAGAACAGTTTTTATCCCCAAAATCATTTGTATAGGGAACCCGATGGTACGATATACAACAAAATAAATTAAAAATGCTATTAGCAAATCTTTAAATGTTCTTATTTAAACGGTCTTCCTTCTCGTTACTATTTTCTTCCAAATGACGCTGTCGCATTTGAACAGCGCGTTAAGTAGGTCTACCCATGTTGCACCTTACAATACATTTCAACTAAAAATAGAAAAAAAAAAAACCGACTTCAACACTGACTACAGTACTAATTAAAACTAAAAACTTTATAAACAAATTTAAACTAAAAAGTACAAAATAATGTTTAAATGACCTAACTGTTCTACGGAATTGTACAAGAAACCTATTTCCAATTTATTATCTGTTATTTTTTGGAGTCGGTGGCAGAAATTATAATTCTAATGTTTTTTTGCAAGTAAGGACAGGATTAGGAAAAAGTTATTGGCGTCGCTGAAATCTGCTGATTTATTTAAAGGCGGTATCACTTCTCTCAGAGTCGTCATAAAAAAAATGTGGATTTCGGTATGGAAAGTGTGACAAAAAAAAAAGTGTTAATGGAGCGGAAGGTTAAAGCACTGATGAAATGTGATTTTCTACGAAAAATAAAGACTGTTGAGAACTGGGAAAATGTGGTTTACCTGGACGAAACGTGGCTCAACGCCAATCACACAGTCCCTAAAATATAGACAGACGACACAGCAAAATCCTGTACCAAAGCGCCAGAAGGCAAGGGTCAGCGTTTGATTATCTGCCACGCTGGTACAGCCAAAGGTTTTGCGCTTAATTGCTTGTGGGCCTTCAAACCAGTTAAAACGACCGATGATCACGAAGTGATGATGGATAATTTAAATGACCCCCCCCCCTTTTTTTAAGGGCCACGCCCCATCCCATTCAGTCCAAGTCAATAAAGCACTACCAGCAACAATAATAAAGGGTAAATCCTAGAGTGGTTGCAACGCAATGGTGTGGCAGCTAACATTCAAATGTTCAAAAAAGAATTGGTCAGACTGTTGAACCTGCAGAAACAGCAAACAAAGCGGACATATTTTTTGTATGAAATGGCAAAATCCAAAGGTCACGCAGTGATTTGGCTACCGCCCTACCACTGCCAATATAATGCTTTAAAACTTTGTTTTGATGATTGAGATCGAGACGTGCGATACGACAGCATTGTAGATGAGCCGTTTTTGATAAACGTAGGCGACAGCAGCTGCAGTTCAGATTCCGAGTTCGTGACACAAACCCTAATGTCATTATCAGATTCAGATTAAAATATATAAATAAATGATCGCTGAACAGCTTTAGTTTTATTTGGTTTTGTCCTACAGTTAATTTTTAATTCTGTTGAGTATACAATCGTGAGTGCATGTATGCCGCGCTCCGTTCTATTCAATAGAGAATGTACTAATACTTAAGTATGAAAAAGCAATGACACTAATAATTTATCACTTAATTATGCCACACATTAAAACTGATACTAATAAAATCTAATCTTAAATAAAACAAAACCTGGTGTCCCCAGAAATATTTTATAAATTTGAGTGAAATAAAAACAATTTCATGCAACTTTTTAACAATCATCTCAGTACCTATAACTTAAATGATTATAAATCATGTACACTCGTTTCCATTATCGACATTTGTTTATCGATATTTTCCGCACTAGTCGATATCTTCCGAACGAAGTAACTTTTGCAGGACGTAAACGTAAAGTCTGATTGAGATAATTTCTTGTAAATGTTAAGAATTGTTATAATTTCGACGGAATAACACTGTAATGGCATATATCTACCTTACCTTAATAAATGGCATTTTTAAAAGCCTCAAATTCAATTCTAATGTAACGGTGACGCCACTACAATGTTGTGTCGTAAGAATTACTGTCAATGTCATAGGGATCAAGGTTCGCCGGGCCGAGTATAACACAAATATGACTTTCTAAAATCAAACAAACCTCGTATTTATTTTTTACCTATAAAGACCCATACTAAATTAGCCACTGCTATTCACATTTACACTTTTTTAAATATGAAAGGCCAGTTTGGAATTAATGATGACAGATAGATAACATGATTTAGTGAATACGAACAATTCAAATTAGCCGTCTCATGTATAATTAAGTGTTAAAGCAACGTAAATAATATTATTGTTAGTAAGGGGGCAGTTAAAGGGGGTTATTGTTCAACATCAAAACATTATAGTATCTTGCTTTATAAAGTGTTATCTCAGAAAATAAAGATTCACAAAAAGTGTGGTAACGTTATTTTAGATATTATATGTAAAAATAAATAAAATAAATAAATTGTTTACACAAACACACCAATTACCTAGCCCCAAACTAAGCGTGAGCTTTGTTTGTATTATAAATTTATTTGGCCATTAAGAAAAAATTACAAGACACCAATTTCGATTCATATATTTGAACATAAAACAGTAAGTATCAATTAGGATATTCAAATATTCCCGGTGGATGGCTCGGTAAACCCATCCCATATTTATATTTTTCATCAGGAATATAGTTTATCTGTGGTTATAAGAATTTGTTATGGAAAAAAAATAGAAAAGAGTTCAAATTGTAGCAACGTTAGTTATGTAGGTTTGCTAAAATATTTACGAGTAAGACTCATTAAAATACACGTCGCTTATCTTGCTTTACAAAATACTAAATACATAGATATAAAAAAAAACACTACAAAGTGTTTCTTATCTTCGTGCAAATGCCAGTGCTTAGGCACACCCTGTGTACAAGCGTGTGCATAATTCATAGTGCACTCTCTGTTCCTTTAATGACGTCTTGGTGTAGTGGTTCGCGACGCGTGGATTCTATCACTTAGCGAGATCCCCAGCATAGACCGTTCCATAGCTCGCTGGGCGACATGCAGTCGGTGGGCCAGCTTGACTGTCAAGTTCCACGTCTCGGCCCCGTAGGTCATGGCAGGTAGGACGCACTAGTTATATACCCTGCTCTTCAGGCATTGCGGTAGTGGCGACGAGAAGATGTGACGCAACTTCCCAAATGCCGCCCAACCTAGCTGCACCCTTCTGGCGATTTCGCGCTCGAAGTTGTCTTCACCCAGTTGCAACACTTGCCCAAGGTAGACGTATTCCTGGACAACTTCGAGCGTCTCGCCACTGACTGCTATCGGTTCTAAGACAATATGTTCGGTATCGGTTCGGTAAATATCGGTAGTATCGATAGATTATCGATAGTTGAAGCAAAAGCAATAGTATCGATAGATTATCGATAGTTGAGGCAAAAGCAATAGTATCGATAAAATATCGGTAGTATCTATAGACTATTGATAATCTAGACGAAAGCAATGGTTAAAATTTATGTAGATGTTATTTCTATCCTATTAAAAATCATTTTCACCGTCTTAGTGAACTATGAGAGTAAAATAAATAAATAAAATGATACTATCATTACTATCGATAGACTATCGATACTATCGATATTCGATCGATACTATTGCTTTTGCTTCAACTATCGATAGTCTATCGATACTATCGATATTTAATCGATACTATTGCTTGCCTCAACTATCTATAGTCTATCGATACTATTGCTTTAGTCTCAACTATCGATAGTTTATCGATACTATTGCTCTTGCCACAACTATCGATATTCTATCGATACTGTTGCTTTTGCCTCAACTACTAATATCAAAAAACTATCGATAGTGGACTATTGAGCGGCAACGCACTTTGGCGCCGCTCGCGGACCAAGTGAAACGCCAAAATGTACCGGTCTGCGGATATGAAATAAAAAACCTCTTCGATTGCACCACATAAAAAACACAAATGCTCTATTTCTTTCCTCACGGTCAAAATGAAAAATAGTATGTTTAACTCGGTTGAAAGCACCCATTCCGCTCTTGAGCTATTGGCCAGATACTTCTAGAGTGGAACGGTCACTTTCGTCCCTTGTATAACAATATACTATTAACTTTTAACATTAAAGATATCTCATTTTATCTGTAGCATTCTTATCAGGTCCTCCATAGGTCTTGCGCGTTTACACCTGTCAAAGACTGAGAATTTTCCTCTTGACTCGAGCGTATGATTTTTTTATCGGGTTTTGAATTTTGAAGTAGGTATCAACAGATTTTGATGTGCCGCAGTTATATTTAATGATATCGGCAAGCAAAGACGACTTGTCGTTGCTTATTAAAGGGTTAAAACATGGTTCTCACAGGATGGCGACGCGTTTTAAATCGAGGTAAGAACATTGTTCATTTTACTAACTTAATTTAAAATTATTGTTTTATACAACTTATCAATTAAAATTAAGATAAAAAGGGTCCTTGTGGTTAGGTTCCCAGGATGCTGGATAGCGATGCTTATACGCTGAACAAGGTAGCTGCCAGCTCTTGGGTCACCACTAATGTCAATCAGCCTCTTAGAGATCTCTTCAAAAAAAGAGATAGCGTTGGGACTCCACGGACCCTTTCTAGTTAGGGGTCTCACTATTTCACCACCTCGTAAGTTTTTGTTCTGGGTCCCTGGCTTACTTGATGGATTGTTTTACATATTTCATGTGGGAAATGTGTTCATTTATCTTTAGAGGAAGAAATGGCTACTCATAATTTACTAAAAGATGTTAACTCTATACTAGCTATAATTACAACGATAAGTATAATGCTAACCTTGAAGTCTTTGTATGCTTCGTAAAACTTTATGATGTTTTTGACGTGGTGAAAATATTATATGCATACCCGCTGCCAGGGTGTACCTGCTATGCTGCTATATTTGACTGCCTCGTTGGTCTAGTGGTCAGCACGCTGGGTAATATCCACGAGGTCTCGGGTTCGAATCTCGGGTCGGGCCGGAAGTGTTGAGTCGGCAATGAGGGCATTATTTTTACCTGATATATCAGCGGGTTATTTGGAACTCCCTTAAAAATCATGCTTACTCACCAAAATTTCCGCTTTAACAGGTCTACTGTAACTATAAACTGTATGATCGTATTGTTTTATATTTTAGTCATCTTCATACCCCAGCGCTATGTGTTGGGCATCATGGGGCTGTTTGCCCTGGCCAACTCCTTCACCATGCGTGTCTGCCTCTCCATGACTATAACTCAGATGGTCACCCATGTAGAGTCTTCGGAGCACATTATAGGAGAGACGTGTCCTGATCCGGCAGGAGATGTCACTACTAACAATACAAGCAATGAAACAGCTGTTTTTGTACCAGTATGTTGAAATATATTTTAACAAAGGCACGCATTAGTTAGAACGCAAATGCATTTATCAGAAAAAACCCTTATTCAGAAACTTTTCTTATATGTGCCTAATCTTGGAAAATATTTTTGATGATGGCCAATATTTT
Organism: Pyrausta nigrata; assembly: GCA_949316185.1. Classification (NCBI taxonomy): domain Eukaryota; kingdom Metazoa; phylum Arthropoda; class Insecta; order Lepidoptera; family Crambidae; genus Pyrausta; species Pyrausta nigrata. Next base: position 7,903,765 of record OX438943.1, read on the forward strand.
AAATAGTTATTCGGAATGTTATATGCTAGTGATCAAAGTTTACATCGTAAGACTATTTACTGATGTAGATAAGGTCAACATCTTTGATAAAAGATAGTAACACATTATCTCGCTGTCTAATCTAAATAAACTAAGTGTCACTGTGTTATATTGCTATATATAGTTGTTTTATATATCCATATATTAAATATTGTATACACGTTAAAATTTTAATGGTAGTTTTCCCGCGGTAAAATAGTGCAGTTTATGCTATATTGCTTAGTGCGTAGAGCTTCTTTTGCTTCAAACATTGATTTCCTGCGGCAAGCAGTACCCAAATACGTCAATTCTCGTAAAAGAAACTATCTTTTCTCACGTTTTCAAGTTGATGATATTTTTTTTGATTACAAAAATATTTTTAGTTTAAAAAATATCTTTGCATGATTCGATAGTACTACTAAAGGTAAATCGTTCTGCTGCGGGAAAACAACTACGAGAATTTCAGTGTGTATATCCAAGACACTGTTTAATTGTATTTTCTGGTAGGAAATTGCTATGACTTTCACAGGGTTTGCCTAGCAAATAGCAAAATAATAATTACATTTTCAGCTCCGTCAACAGTATGATTGGGATGAAGCAACCCAGGGTCTGCTCCTCAGCGCGTTTTATTACGGCTATGTCCTGACCCATCTGCCCGGTGGTCTCTTGGCTGAGAAGTTTGGTGGTAAATGGACCCTTGGGTTCGGTTTGCTTTCAACCTCAATAGCTACTGTGTTGACGCCGTGGGCGGTTACCGTTGGAGGTGCTGTTGGCTTGTTTATCATCAGAGTCGTTGAAGGTTTTGGAGAAGTAAGTGCTGCTGACTAATACTTCTTTTAGTTTTTCCTATGTTTAAGTGTACCAGGGCCCTAGACATTATGTAATCTATTTCAAAGCTAAGTTCGCTTTCACAAACAAAATGTATGAAACTGACCTAAACTATCGAAACATCGCTTTTGCATACATATTTTGAAATTTCGTTGGCGATAGCGAAGTTTGCTTTAGAAAGATTGCATCTTTTCTAAAGGCCTACATGAACTATTGCTAGATTTCTATCACGTCAAACGTCATTTGGTATGATCTTCAATTGTTTATAGCGATTGGATGTGGTAAGATGGCATCTTGAATTTACAATCCAATGATAACGATTTACAGAAACGTCAAAAAAAAAAACCTATATCTACTTGAATGTGCACCAATGTATAATTGCAAGGATAATAGTGACAAATGCTGTGTAACAAACTGTTGTATTCATTTCTCCAGATTTCTTATATATATATAATAATAATAATAAAATCGGAGCAGATGACAATGTGGTACATTAGTATGTATTCGCTGCTTAGGTTGCATTGTTTTTTAAGGGCCCAGTAACTCCGGCTTTCGTGCTTTTGCTTGCTAGATGGGTCCCACCATCTGAAAGATCACGGTTTGGGGCCATGATATTTGGAGGGGCCCAAGTTGGAAATATATTTGGACCCTATATGTCAGGCATATTTCTGGCAGACAACGGAGACTGGGCAAACGTCTTCTACTTCTTTGGTGGACTAGGAATAATATGGTTCTTATTTTGGGTAAGTTTCTTTTGATTTTCATCCATTTACGTTGATAAAATGTTCATTTTGCTATTGTTGACAAATAGTTAAGGTTTGCAAACAGTTTCGATTAATGTACCAGCCCAAAACTATATACCACTAAATAACCAACAGCTGAATATAATATGTTTTTCCTTAAATTTATCAAGAATGAACTAGGAAAAGACTAAGAAAATTATGATCATGACGATGATTCAACCAAAGACTTATTTTTCTTGGCCATTCTTGACATTGGTACTAGTACGTTACGTTTATTCCATATTTCTTGGAATTCGGTGCAACAAAATATAGTAAAGAAACTTAAATATTAATCCATAATTTAATCACAGATGGTGCTGTGCTACAGTACACCAAACGAACACCCATTTATATCAGATGAAGAACGTCTCTATCTGAACAAAAATGTGACTGCTTCTGGTCTTCACAAGAAGTTGGATCCTGTACCATTCAGAGCTATTCTTGGATCTGGACCACTATGGGTTCTAGTTTTGGCAGCGGTATGACCCATTTTACTTTTTGTGTTGCGATAGCGTTTCTTCCATTCATACCACTATTACTTCATCTGCCTGCCTCGACTTGACTGCCTCGTTGGTCTAGTGGTCAGCACGCTGGGTACTATCCACGAGGTTCCGGGTTCGAATCCCGGGTCGAGCTGAGAGTGTTTGGGTTTTTATGTCTTGAAATAACTCAGACACAGCTCCGGAGACAGGAAGTTGGTGGTGCTATATACCCCCGTACCTCGGAAAGCACGTTAAGCCGTTGGTCCTGCGCTTGATCTCTCTACGGTCATGTTGGACTGCCGTCTTAACGAATTATGAGAGTAAAGGAATAGAGAGTGCACCTGTGTATTGCGCACACACTTGTGCACTATAATATGTCCCGCGCAATTGGCTAATCTCTGTTGGGTTGAGATAGGCCGCCGTGGTCGGGGTTCGGCTAGGAGGACATTATTATTATTATTACTTCATCGGCATACTTTAAGGGTTTCAAACCGATTTTCCGTTTGAGCTAACTTAAGCTCTCTATGAAACTTGATTTGGCATAGCTTGACCCAGCTTTTATATTACTTTGTGTTGATATATCAAAAATCAGTACTACGTAACTTAAAACACAATAGCGGTACTATAAGAGCACATAGGAAACAGGGTTCGAAAACCTCAGCTATATCCACTGTCCAATTATATAAATAGTTTCATTCCGTAAGTTTTCCTCTCACACAATCGCTAGAAGCGCGGTTTTTTATTTGTTTATGTAAGCTTTAATGTACACATGGTCGCAATTTAGACTACGCCATGTTGACCTCAAACACAGTATCTATTATCTTCTTAATAAAAGCGGTTTTTATTACCCGACTGTGGAAGGAGGGTTATGTTTTTCGAGAGTATGTATGTATGTAAGTATGTATGTATAATTGTTTGGCACGCTCTACAGCCCAAACGGCAAGACAGTTTTTGACATATGAGGTGTCGTTGAATTTGTCAAAATTGTGAGGGTGACAAAGGCTATATAAATTTTAAAATGGCGACCGCAAATGAAAATAAAGGGGGAAGGGGGAAATGATTTTTTTCCTTAGCATAGCAATATGGGTATCAAATGAAAGCCAGTAAAGAGACCATTTCAAAAATATTATTATAAAATTAATATTAATAAATATAAATATTATATTAAATATAATTTTTGCAGTCTGGTGTTTTGTTTTAAATAATAACACTAAAAATAATTAAATAAAAACGGTAATTAAAAAAAAAACCAACTGCGTTTCTGTGTAGTTGGAAATTAAAAAACCGTAAAACAAGAAAGAGGTCATACCCGGGTTAAATTGGTACCCATATTAAAAATTGTAGCAGTCGGGACCCATGTTAGAAAGTCAGCCGTCTCGTCAGGAGATTGGAGTAATCTTCAATGTAGTATAGAGGTAGGTATGTGCTCTAAATTCACTAGGCCTCCATTTCTAGAATGGGTCCCGACTGCTACAATTTTTAATATGGGTACAAATTTAATCCTTGTATGACCTCTTTCTTGTTGTAGGGTTTTTTAATTTCCAATTACACAGAAACGCAGTCGGGTTTTTTAGTTTTTAAAATTACCGTTTTTTTGTAGTATAAATGAGCAAACTGAGGTGCTGCTCAAAAACAGGCTAGCGCCAAGTACGAGGGTCAAACTGAAAGTTCTTAGAACTGGCCAAATAGAAAAATAGAAAATATAGAAAAATTTGAAAATAGAACTCTTTGCCAATATTACTGAGTATATATTTTATTCATTTGTCATTTGTTTTACGACTTGGCGGCAAATTGAAAATTGTCTGTGTCACGTCAAAATGAATTTAACACGAGAAAATTTTCGTGCAATGATTTTTTATGACTTTCGAAAGTTATGATAGACTACGATTGGCCTTTCACGATGAAGCCCCATCTCGTGCGACTGTTTACAACTGGTTTAATGAGTTTAAACGTGGTCGCACTAATCTCACTGATGATGTACGTGAGGGACGGCCTTCTACGGCGACGACTGAAAATAACATCTGTGTTGTGCGGCGTATGATAGAGACTGACAAAAGAGTGACCTATCAGCAGATTCGGACAAGCTTAGGCATCGGTATGAGTCAAGTGCACAAAATCCTCCACGAACATTTAGCGGTCAGGAAGCTTTGCGCCCGGTGGATACCTCATAATTTGACTAAGGCTCAAAAACTCCATCGTGTGGATTGGTGCCGTAAAATGATTGAAAGATTTAACGGAGGTGACTCAAATGGTGTGTTCGACATACTAACAGGTGACGAAAGCTGGATTTACTGTTATGATCTTGAAACCAAAAGACAATCTGCTCAGTGGGTGTTTCCTTTCGAGGAGTTGCCAACTAAAGTGAAGAGAGATCGAAGTGCGGGAAAAAAAATGGTGGCCTCGTTCTTTGGAAGGATAGGTCATTTCGCAACAATTGTGTTAGAGGATCAAAAAACAGTTTCTGCAGAATGGTACACTACCAATTGTTTGCCACTTGTCTTGGAAAAAGTTCGAGAGAAACGACCTCGCAGTAGGATCCTCCTTCACCACGACAACGCCTCGTCGCACACCGCCAAGCGAACGATCGACTATTTGGCGACATCAAACGTTGAATTACTGGGTCACCCGCCGTATAGCCCCGACCTCGCGCCTTGTGATTATTATTTATTTCCAAAAATTAAAGAAAAACTTAAAGGAAAGCGGTTTATGAATGCTGAAGAAGCGGTGGCTGCGTATCGCGATGCCATTGAAGAGACCCCTAAGGACGAGTGGGCAAAGTGCTTTTCCCAGTGGTTCCATCGCATGCAGCGGTGTATTGACGTCAATGGACAATATTTTGAAAAGATATAATAAAACTAATAACTGGCTAATGTAATCAGTTTTTGATTTTCTAAGAACTTTCAGTTTGACCCTCGTAGCACTATAGAAAGTTAACCTTAAATAATGTGCTCTAAGCTAAGTTATTGCCGCCTTGAAGTTTTAAGGCTCTTTCTTTAGCTCCTTGAACTTTTATTAGTAGTTAAGAATTTCTCAATGTTAATAAAACATTAATGGTGAAAAAATATTAAGAAGATTCATTCTTTGGGTTGGATACCTACTCGTATATTGATGAAAATCTATCCTAGGATACTTAAGGTCAAATGCGAAGCAGCAATTATTAATAACTACGAATCAAAAGGAATAATGGTTTTATATAACGTCGGATCCGAGCTAACGAAAATGCAACAGAAAAATAACACAGTGCTTTTCATATTGCAGGTTGGCCACGATTGGGGTTACTTCACCATGATCACAGATCTTCCCAAATATTTCTCAGATGTCCTGAAGTTTAATATCAAAGAAACAGGCCTAATGTCGGCTCTGCCATACATGGCCATGTATGTGTTCTCCTTCGTGTTCGCTTATATTTGCGACACGTGTATTAGGAAAAAGTGGCACAGTATTACAACAGGAAGGAAGATTTACACTACAATCTGTAAGTTTTATGTTTTTAAGATATTTCATTAATGGCGCAGATATAACAAGGTGTTACTTTTCAACAACAAGACAGTAACCATAAAACAGGTAACGAAATCAGATCTAATACTTTCAAGGACAAAAAATCTTCACATGCTTAATTATTGACGAAAACGAAGGACCAACACCAAAATCGTTAAAATAAAGAGTTCACTGCAGTGAACTGATTCCAAGTTTTTGAGGTACACTGCCAATTTGATAGCCATGGAAAATGTCTAAATATTTTTTTTTCAAAGTTGTAGGTATCTTAGCAACCAAGCACGGATGTTTTTGTTCAGAGATTTGAGCGCTAAAATAACCCACTTAGATTTGCCTTAATCGTTTTACACCGTATTTAAGTTTGCTGGAGGAAAGAGCTCTAATGTGATTGATGTGGTCTGCACTGCGTCACAACACTGCAACTGCAATGCAGACGCATGCGTTCTCTTAAGGTAGACTTCGGAGCTATGCGGCTTGCGGCTCCGAGGAGCCGCTCGGCTATCATTAAACTATCGGAGTGTATGGAAGAGCTTCATGCGGCCATGACGCATTGTTCAGTAGGGGTTTTATACACTCCCATAGTTCCATGATAGCCGCATGCGGCGAGCTGGAGCTGCAAGCCGTATTGCTTTCTCGATTGTCGGTTAATTTGACAAAATTCTCAAACCAAATATGTCAAATAATACTAAATCAGCTGATTAGAAACATTGCCCTCCTACTGTCGCAGTCGAGTAAAAATTAAACATATGATAGTTAACTCCAGGCTATGATAGAACCTAAAACCAATCAAAGCAAAAAAAACTGATGATGGGAATTGACGAAGTCATTTTGCATGTCGAGTTATATTTTGTAATGTCGGTTGATTTCATTAATCAACAAGGCATTTATGAATCAATATGAGCTCAACAAAACATTGACTGCGTTGATGAAAATTGTGAAAACATTTTGTGTTCTTGTATTTTCGATAACGTGTACTTTTACAGTTTATTTATTGTCATCATATCAGCCTATTGCAGTCCACTGCTGGATAAAGGCCTCTCCAAGACGGCACCAACTTTCACGGTCCTCCGCTTCTCGCATCCAGTCACCACCGGCCACCTTCCTCAGGTCGTCGGTCTACCTAGCAGGGGGGTCCAATACTACGTTTCCCGAGACGTGGTCTCCATTCGAGAACCTTCCTACTCCAACGCCCGTCGGTTCTGCGATAGACATGACCAGCCTACTGCCACTTTAGCTTACTGCACCTCTGAACGATATCTATGACTTTCGTCTTTTGGCGGATGATCTCGTTCCGGATTCTATCCCTTAGCGAGATCCTCAGCATAGACCGTTCCATAGCTTGCTGAGCGACACGCAGTCGGTGGGCCAGCTTGACTGTCAAGTTCTACGTCTCGGCCCCGTAGGTCATGACAGGTAGGACGCACTGGTTGGTTATATACCCTGCTCTTCAGGCATTGCGGTAGAGGTGACGAGAAGATGTGACGCAACTTCCCAAATGCTGCCCAACCTAGTTGCACCCTTCTGGCGATTTCGCGGTCGAAGTTGTCTTTACCCAGTTGCAACAATTGCCCGAGGTAAACGTATTCCTGGACAACTTCGAGCATCTCGCCGCTGACTGCTATCGCTTTCGGGACAATATGTTCGTTGAACATGACCTTAGTCTTGTCCAAGTTCATCCGGAGACCAACGCATCGCGAGGCAGAGTCTAAGCTGTGCAGCATTTTTTGCAGATCCCGCGGCGATTCTGCCATTAGAACTATGTCGTCGGTAAAGCGGAGGTGCGTGAGATATTCGCCGTTGACATTGATGCCCAATCCCTCCCAGTCAAGGGTCTTGAAGACATCCTCCAGTGCACTTGAGAACAGTTTCGGGGAAATAACGTCCCCCTGTCTCATTCAATCATTATTTATTGTACAAGATATAATTAAAAGGTGTAGCCAATTCTACATGGAGGCAAAATGATTCTTCCGTTAACGATTTTCCTCTTACAGTTTCCTTAACCGCTTGGCAATATTTTACCCTTACTTCCTATAGTATTATAAATGAAATTCAGTAGGCTTATTGTACATGTTAAACAGAAATGTTTATGTTGCTGCCGATTACCTTTATAAGTCGTGAATGTGAACTTTATAGCTATAAGGAGAGTCGGTTGGACTCTTCTTATAACTATTAAGTTGAACTAGCGACCAGAATACATAGCTGCGATATTAGTTTAGGGTAAAAGAAAAGATTTTAAATACTTGTAAACACATTGGGACTAAATCAAACGATACTTCGCTAATCAGACAAATGATTTCCCGACTGACCTGCCTAGGAAGTCACTCGACAAATCCTTGTAAGTGCTTGCTGTGGCTAGTCTTGGCGTCGTGGCTGAAGGGTCGAGGGTTCTAGTCCCGCCTATTGACGGTCGATAATTTTTTGAGTGCAATATTTACTTCTAGCATAATGATGTCTTAAAGGATAGATCTGTAAGCAGGCAACATGAGGGTTATGAAACTTTCTTCTGTCCTTTGCTATAAAAATGCGGAAATTGGTATTTTGCACTCCGACAAAGTTTAGAGGGCCTTCCATCATTCCCCTCAACTGGGTCATTAGAAAACTTCGCAATAACATAAAGGTTATTTTGTTGCAGCGTCTTCCATACCGGCGCTCTTTATCATTCTGGCCTCGTACTCTGGCTGTAACCGCGCAGAGGCAGTTGGCCTCTTCATAGCCTCCATGGCCTTCATGGGCGGATTCTACAGCAGTGTCAAGATCAACGCCATGGACATCGCTCCCAACTACGCGGGGACTTGCTCCGCGTTCGTCAATGGGCTCGCTGCTATTTCTGGGATCGTCACCCCGTACTTGGTCGGGTTGTTGACACCTAATGTGAGTATAGAAAAATGGGATGGATTAACATATCGAGCTGGACATCTTATTACTCTCCAGACGTCACGTTTGAGTCCTTTTAAAAGCTATCGAGTTAGGCAGTAGGCCTGCTGATATTGAATACTTTCCTTTAGAAGGATTTTAAAATCCGGATAGTTGAATAAAAAATCCGATTTGTTGTTATTTGACCGACAAAATAGTCTTGGTGACGCTGCAGCAGATGTCTGTTTGGGTTTTTAATACAGTCGTCATGATGCACGAAGAAACTGCACATTGCAAAAACGACCATTATTTATTATACTGTATTTATTTTTTCATTAAATATATTTTTTACCTCAAAAATACAGACTTTCCATGAATAAAGGTTATGCCAAAATGGGGTAATGGGCCAAGGGTGATCGGTTAAGGTAAAAATATGGAAAACAATGTTGGACACATATTTTTTAAATTAAGCATTTTGTTAAATTCGAATACATATTTAAATAAAATATATTTTTCCCTTAAGTGACAACGCTTGGTACATCACACTGGATAGTGATTGTTTGAATGTATGAACCAGGGTTAGGGCAACCATGGTATTTATTTTGAACTCATGTGATTTAAATTTAAATTTTATATCTGATTTGCTGCATTCCTGATACCATTCTGTTATTTGAAGCAACTTTTATTTATTCACAGCAAACCATAGGGCAGTGGCGCATCGCATTTTGGACCGTATTCGCAGTACTCGTAGGGACGAATGTTGTTTATGTCATCTGGGGCTCAGGAGAGCAGCAGTGGTGGGACGACGTTGACAAACTGGGGTACCCACCGAACTGGAAACATGGACCGTTGAAAAAACGAACTTCTGACTTGGAGAAAAAGGTTGTTCATCCAAAACACGACCATTCCCCAGTTGCAGCGGACTGAATAAAGTATTGTATAATAATATACCAATGAGTTTAATTTTAGATCAATAATTTGTGTAGAAATTGCAAAAAAACTCACATCCACAGGGACATTTTCAAGTTCCCATTTGATAAGGGAGTTTAAATCCAATAAAACATCAATGTTAAGGGCCCTGTTAACGAGTAAATTGTTGGTAAAAATTTACGTGTTTGTCAAATTATTTGATAGTGTGCAGCTGTGATTGACGCGTTTGTCAAATATAATTTGTATGAAACCGTGAAGTTTGGCAAACAAATTTGATCGTTACGCGGTCGTTTGATCGTTGTCAATATTTTATAAAGTATCATCTGAGGGCTTAGCGCGAGTTCTTTTACAGTTTTACCTTTGTCCGTGTGACAAAATTTTGTATGAAAATTTGTCAGCACCTCTAACGGCATATTAGCTGTTTCAGTTTTCGTCACCAAGCCGATGATTAGCGTGTAACGGTCTCAAATAAGACTCGCACAAGGCCCTCTGATGTTATCTTGTAATAGAAAACTGTCAGTTATAAGTTGTGCTATGTTTGGGCTTTATTCTCTGTTTGTGTTTCGCGTAGTGAATCCATAATGTATTAATAATCCATGTTTTAATAAACACATTTCAGACAAAACGAGTCATCTGATTACAAGTATTTACGAAAGATTTTTTTTAACAAATAAACTAAATAAAAATACCTACTACTGCCTCATTTCAACTCAGGTATCGTGTAAGTTGTTGAATTTTTCATAAAATTCAACTATTTCATAACTAATAAATTATTGGCCTTTTTATACGACATAAATTACTTAACGCTTCAAAAAAAATATATGGCTTTAGTGTTAAAGTAGAAATATGCCCGATTAGTTAGTATCTAAAATTAGTGTATAGCGCTTTACAATTAATGTAACTGTAATTTGATTAAACACCGCTAAATAAATCATTTAACAAAAGTAAGGGTCACTTTGCAGTGTGAAACCTGTCATTTAAACCAATAATTTGTATTTCAATGTATTGTAATAAATATTTCTCATGTTAAACAATCAAATATCAGTATATATTTCTAAACCACAACTACACACTGTTATATGATTGTCTAACCACAACTCTCGTACTGTTTTTGATATTGTTGATGAATAGAAATCGCCATACATTGAAATGATTTCAAATGACTCAACTCGAAATGAAGGCAAGTGTTTCTGTGATTACCGTAAAGACAATAAGATCAGTAGCAAAGATTTTTTAAACTTGTTATTTTCAAAACAGCTGCAAATATTGTAAAAAGTGATTGACAGTCTTTTATTTGAATGACTCTTTACTGGTTTAAAAAGGAAGGATCATCAAATAAATAAAATTCAATAGTGTTTACATATTTTTCAATACCTACTGAAACGCGTGAATGATTGAGGAAAACTTAACGTATAGTTCTGAGCAATAAAAGATAAGAAGGAATTTAAACTGTGTTAATATTTTGCACGTCTTTGCTTGTCTCGTTAGAGTAGTGATCAGTGATGCTGGCCTAAAAACAAGAGGTTCGAATCCCAACTTAGGTAAAAACATTTTTAGAGTGCTTAGAAATAACCCTGAACTAGCATAAAATTAGAAAGTGGACGATATTTTTACTCTGTGTCTCAGTATGTCGCTATAGAAATATTAGAATGTAGTCCAATTGACTTAAAACGCCCAGACCTGAGAAAATATAGAAAATATTATATGAATTTCTATATTGACTCGACCGGGAATCGAACCCGGGACCTCAGAGATGGCGACACCTTCAAAACCAGTGTAGTAGTCACTCGGCTACGGAGGAAAGTAAATAAAAAAGGTAAATGTATTTTACATGTGATAAATCTTCTTCGTATACTTGATTTATCTATGTTGGCTGTAACTGAAGTCGCGAAAACACGCTATTTGTAAAAAGTCGACCTCAAAAAGTATGCGTTTTTGTTTAAAGACACTCCTATTAGTAAGACTTCAATAAGCTACAGCAACGGAAAACACTCTTATCAGCCTATTACAGTGTGATAAGTTGTACTAATAAAATGCTTTATATTAACTGTGCGGTAGAAGTCACGAACACGTGCTAATATAAAGGCTTGCAAAATGAATGAGGAATCTAAAGGCATTGTTCAGATTAAATGTAATTACTTGAATTGCTAGGCTGTAAATTATAGGCAAAGATTATGCAATTGATGCATACCTAAGTTACGCAGAGGGGACACTTTAGTAATGAAAACAGTGTGTATTTTATTTCTTCATTCCTTCAAGAAAACCTGCAATAACTTCCTTTAAATAATCAACCTTGAAATCACACATTAAGTTTTCTCGTTCCCGTACTTTAAGTAAAATGTGTTTGAAGATTCATATAAATAGGTGATATTTTGGGGTAACTTCGAGGTTTGTATAATTAAAATGTTAAACTCATCTATCATCTCTTGAAGGCTCCGACACCAGTGTCAGTGACCAATATCACTCTACAAGAAATCATGTATTATCGAAGTGTCAAAAAACTTATTTGACCTTACATCGATGATAGCCTTGGATTTATATTGAGGTTAAGTGCATGCTTATAACACGAAATGCATAAGTATTCTATACATCGACAAGGTCAGCTTGCCACTTACTTATTTCACGAGTAATAGTAAAAACAAGAAATACGCGTATTTACTAAGCACTTAAGTTTAAATCTTGTATCTGATTTGAACGCATAACGCATCTAACTACTTGATGATAAAATATTTAACAACACACAATTTAGTTGGCAGTTGTTTTTATTAACTATTCTAACAGAAAAACGACAACGTTTTGTTTTGATAATTTATTTGATGACAGTAACCACTACACAATTCTTAATTGTCTTGTCGTTACCACTTTCAAATACCCATGGTTGCTGCTGATTTTTTCATTCCAATTATCGCAGGTGACTAGCCAAAATAATTGTATTTTTTCGAATGTGCGACGTGGTAAACAGTAGCGGCTGACCGCTACTGTTTACCACGTCGCCAGTTTATATCCTTAAAAAGTCAAAATAAACTGCGAAATTATTCGATTCAATGGTACTATTAACACGTAGAGTGGTCCTCACATTAACCGCAACTATATTGTAACCTTACGGTGATCACATAGAGTTCCATATCACTTAAGATATTTTGACAGATTTGGGAAGATGATGCGAGGCCCATTGTACCTAGCATATGAAACTTTTGATAGTCATGCGGATACTTTTTTACCCACACAAAGGTAGTTGATCTATGGCCACAATGTCGCTGCAATGCGCAAACGCAACGCGCCTCGCCAGTCGAGCGCTCGCCGCTCGGTCGTCAATATCCTACGTAACAGTGTTGTATTGAATGTAAACAAACAAAAATACACAATAACCGGACTGCCCAATCCTGAATCAGAATTTAAAAAGTAAGTTCTTTTTTTTAATTTATCGGCACTGATAGTAGCTCGCAAAGGTGGCGGTTGTGATCGCGTTAAAACTTTTTTTACAAAGACAAGTTTTTCCCGCGCTCTACAACGTGGGAGGATTTTCATAAAATATATTTAAGTGTATTAAAAAGACAATTGAGAGATTATTAGTAAATAGGTAGGTTCTTTAGATTGAGTGCAGGACTATTTCCTTCTTTTGATAGAGCCTGAGGATAACTTCGTGTTTCTTTTAAAATGCACATTATCTCTTGATAATGTTGCACCAAAATAAAGAATCGCTTTAGGTCATCTGAACAACAAAATTTATCTCTTTGTTGTTTTCACCGTATACGAATATCCTTGAGTTTACAGCATGTCTCCAGGTAAAATTTATACAAAAACCCGTGTCTTTTTAAAATGATAACACGTGTTTTATTTTAAATGTATAGGTACAGGAGTTTGCTTTTTGAATTCAACTGTAAATTCAATCACACCTCCATCCCTACTGATATATTCATCTGTGTCAAAACCAAAAGAACACATTGCAGCCCATAATGTTTGGCCAGATGCTAGGGACATGCTGTATAAAATAATTTTTGTACAGTAATTTACATTGATACTAAACAAAGTTATTCAAACGAGACGTCAAAAAGTCTTGCAAGGTCGACAACGTTGCAATGCCCTTGCCGATGCAGACGATTAATTTCCAATTAATAGGAAAGTCTAAGACTAAAAAATGAGACAGTAAGTCAAATAAAAAAAAAATATTAATGGCCTGTTTGCAATCACTGAGTATTAAAAAATACTGTTCATACACTAAAAAGTAGTACGTCGTGTAAAATACCATTACGTTTGATAACGCCTATTTTATTTCTATGTAATGTTACGACTATGTTTTATTGAAAGCATTGAAAAGTGAACGCCAGGCAGCCTGTCTATTTCTTAGTTTGTTTTGCTAAACGAATGTAATGTTTAATACAATTATTACGTGTAGCCTCGGAAATCCAGAATGTGTAGTTTTGCCGCTATAAATTGATTTCTTACGCATTTCGTATAATTTTTTATAGTTATCAAGACGTAATTTAACTAACGTTCTCCTTTATAAGAGGATTGGAGGTTTCAGCTCTGCCAGCGCTTATAATGTCATCACTATACTTTACAATCAAATAGGATTTGTAACAAAATTGGTCAAAGTTTTTGAATTCATGCCAAAACAAGTTAATATAAATGCTAAGTTAACAAGAGAGTGATTTACAAGAGGAGATTTTCTCAATTACTTTTTTAATATGTTTTTTTAATCAGAGACGTTAATTGAAGTAATCCTTCAATCTAATAAATCTTTATCTCAATGACACAAACAAAGAAAGTGACAGAACTAGACTTAATCAAAGATTAAAAATTGACGTCTCTTAGTGCGATAGTGTCCTTAAAGAAATTTTTACCCAACACATACATATAGACACCTGTACGGATGAAATCCAAATTTCTATTACTGGTGAGGTGGTGCGTTCAGAAAAATATTCAATAAGTACAAGATAGTTAAGGATACATAGTTAAGGATACATCTTAAGGATTTGGTTAGTGCATCCGCCGCTGACGCCGGCAGAACCTTACTTTCCAACATGACGAAGCTTTGCAACCTCCTTCTGTCAGGTAAAGTCCTTGATAGCTTTCTTCCACTATTATATGGCGCAAGACTTTGTGCTTTTGTAAAAAAAGATGGCGATGTCCGCCCAATCACAATTGGCTCTACGTTTCGACGCCTAGCGGCAAAATTAGCTTGCCGTAATATTTTTTCTCCGCTCAAGGACATTTTTCAGCCTATACAACTTGGCTTTGGCAGTAGAGGAGGCTGCGAAGCTGCAGTTCATGCAGCCCGAAATTTTCTCGCCTGTAACGAATCGGAGGTATTTCTGAAAGTTGACGTGAGGAATGCTTTTAACTCTATTGATAGATCCGCCTTGCTGAATGAAGTTCATACCCATACCTCCAAAATTTATCCTTTTGTGTTCCAATGCTACAATTGCCCATCCAAATTATTATATCTAGACCATTGCATTGATTCTGCCGTCGGCGTTCAGCAAGGTGACCCATTAGGTCCTGCACTTTTTAGTTTAGGCATTCACCCCATCATTTCGTCTTTAAATTCAAAATTTAACGTCTGGTATCTTGATGATGGGTCTCTCGGAGGCAAAGCTGATATTGTGTATCAAGACCTCGTTCGGATAATTCAAGAATTTTAAAAAATAGGTTTGGAGCTCAATCTTTCAAAGTGCGAACTTTATGTTAATGACCATGTTTCTGCGGAATCCCGTCAAAATATAATTGAAAGATTCAACGTCCTTGCCCTTAACATCAAAATTCTAAATTCTGAATCACTTTGCCTTTTAGGAGCTCCTCTTCTAGATGCCAGCATCCAACCTTTTCTCGACAAAAAATTGAATCATTTCACCCTGTTAGCCCCCAGATTGGAACATCTAAACTCTCATATTGCCTACACCATTCTAAAATCCTGCCTTTTCGTTCCAAAATTTACATATTACCTTCGCGCAAGTCCAATCTGGAAAAAACTACATCTTGTAGAACTTATTGATACCACTCTTAGAACATATCTTGAAAAATTCTGAATTTGCAGCTAAAAAACGACTCTTGGTTACAAGCAACGCTTCCTATTCGGTTTGGTGGTATCGGCGTTCGCAAAATTTCTAGTATTGCCCTCCCCGCTTTTGTCTCCTCTCTTCATAGCACTGCTGGTCTTGTAGACAAAATCTTTAAACACCCTCGCCAGCTAACTGAGTTGAGAGAGGCGGAGGAATGTTGGCAAAGTCTCTGTACTAGTAAAGACATCCCAAAGGAAACACACAACCAAAAACTCTGGGATGTCCCTCTAGCAAGAGAGACTTTCAATACCCTGCTTCAAAATTCAGTCAGTGATTGTCATCGTGCAAGGCTCTTGGCAGTTTCCTGTAAGGAATCAGGCCACTGGCTTCACGCCCTCCCATCCAAAAATATAGGTACACTTTTTGACAGCGAGACATTCCGGGTGTGTGTGGGTTTGCGAATCGGGCCCCCGGTTTGTGAACCATTTACGTGTCCCTGTGGCAAGGAGGTCGACAAATAAGGTCTTCATAGTCTTTGTTGCCAGCAAAGTGCGGGGCGTCTCGCCCGCCACGCAGCACTTAATGACGCCATCAGAAGAGCTCTTGCCAGCATTAACGTTCCTTCCACATTAGAACCTCGTGGGTTGGTTCGTGATGATGGCAAGAGACCTGATGGCCTCACGCTCATTCCCTGGGAGCGGGGACGGGCCTTGGTATGGGACGCAACTTGTGTTGATACTTTAGCCCCTTCTCATCTCAGGGAATCAGCTTTTAAAGCTGGGTCTGCCGCTGAGTCGGCAGAAAACGCCAAGCGACGCAAATACGAGTCTCTTGCAGGTGATTATGTGTTTGCACCGTTTGGCGTTGAAACTTTTGGACCGTGGGGACCTAACGCCAAATTACTTTCTAGAAATAGCCCCTAAATTAAAAACAATTCTGGAAAACAAAAAAGCTGGCTCGTTTCTCGCTCAGAGGCTAAGTATATTAGATTACTATCCAACGCGGAAACGCAGCCAGCATTCTCGCTTCCTTGCCTCATGGACACGGTTACATTTTTGAATAAGTAGATTTTTAAGTTTTTTTTAAGTGTATATATTTAGTTACTGATTATTTTTATGTGATTTAATAAAAGTGTACTAGCTAGACAGTTTAAATTTAGTACAAGATATTACGAAAGTTAAATCCCGACCGTCTTCTGATGGGCACGAACCCACGACCCGACGCGCTCCGAGTGATTGCTCACAACTGAGCTACATAGGACGATAGTCCCTTAACGATTTTTTGTAAGTACTTGCTGCGCCAGTGACCGGCGATTGATTTCATCAATACATTGTGAAATGTGTATCCGATGGAAATATTTTTGCAAATATTTAACAATCAACTTAGCTTAGAATTGTTTTTAAAGAAATTGATTAAGTTATAAAAACTACATTACACGTATTACAAGACAGTAAAATAACTAAAAAAAAAATTTTTTTAAATTATTTTTTATATAAAAAAAAATGTGAATGAATCGCGAAGTATTTCGTAAAATTGTGTTTTAATGAGTTCAAATACAATTAAACAAGACCTTATCATTTATTAGTTTGCTTTGCGCTAGGGGAATGACCATATGGTTTTGTGGTCTATTTACTTTACAATTTTATTGCTTGGAATGGAGACTGTTAAACTTTTTTCTATGAAATTCTAATTCCACTTGTCAGGCTTATAACCCTGGTTAGATATAATTTTTGTAGTACAAAATTGTAATTGTAAAAAATCTTGTAGTCTCGAAGCTTAATCTCGGACTTACATGCATCACTAAAAAATTTAATCAAATCAAAGCCGACTCTAGTTGCAATAGTTATTTGTTATCTAAGTATCTACAGGCTTACACAATCTACGATACTTTAAATGCCTACTTCAGTTCAATATGGACATAACTTGAGAATTTAGGTTATTCCTACAGTTAATAACGTTTGATAAAGCTAATTGCTTTCAATGACTATTGTCGTTTTCTTGATATTCTATTAAAACATACCTAGTTATTTTCCACTAGTTTAGCTAAATTACTAGATTAACATACAGATACATAGAACAAATAAAACAAGGCAGACTGTGATTATAAGTATCTGAGATTTCTTTCAATGTTTATCAATGTAGGTTGTATATATAATTGTATCATTCAGGAACTTTATTTTAATTAGCAATTTGTAGAGCTGACGTGTGATACTCGTAGTTTAAATTGTTGAATGAATACGCAGTGCTTAGTTTTAGGGTCATTTC
Source organism: Pyrausta nigrata (assembly GCA_949316185.1). Lineage (NCBI taxonomy): Eukaryota > Metazoa > Arthropoda > Insecta > Lepidoptera > Crambidae > Pyrausta > Pyrausta nigrata. Next base: position 7,921,420 of record OX438943.1, read on the forward strand.
TGTTGTATTTTTGATCTTTTCTTTGTAAATAAAATATTTTATAATACGCAGTCATGTCAATTTAATGAACATAAATTACGTCAATATTAATATTTGTATTGAGTGAGATAATCGAAACTTCTATGTATTATTAGCATTAAGAAAAAAAATACTGTGACGTTTGGTTAGATATTGCCCAAATAAACGAAATGTTATTTGAGCCAATTGAATTAGTAGAAGCACGGACCAAGTCAAAGGCTCTAAAGTCCGTCTTGATAACATATAGATAATAAGGTTCTTTACTCGTACTACCTCTCCTCTTCTTTAGTTTATTGCTAAAATTCTCCCAAAAAGTTTCCACATTAAATCAAAGCAAAATAAATGTGAAACAATTCGTCGGTCGAATCACGAAAAGGCGTATCCAACAAAATGGGGATTTTGAGTTTAGTACACCATGTTATTAAAAAACGTACATTTTATAACGTCACCAAAGATCGTATCTGAATTCTTTGTCAGAGATCCAGTATTGACATTTGCAAAGGGCCCTAAATGCTTTTCCCATACTTCAATTATTCATCACGAAAAGAATCAGATCTTTGCGACTTTTTGTGAAAAAAATTTTGGGCATCTAACGGTTCAAAATTCAGATAAGTCTGTTCATATTAAAACTGTCAGAACTTTCATTTTGTATTAGGGTGAGTAAACTATATAGAATTTTGTATTACGGTGACCAGTAACACCTATTCACTGTTTTCTTCAAAGTAATAAGATCATAGTGTTTAGGGAGCACTTGAGCTGGCAAAAAATTCTAATCTTTAGCCATACGCAAGAGCAATGTAGATTTTAAACGTTTGGTGCGAATTGGTGGTACAATGGAACAATATAAGGGTGGCAGCCCTGACTACGTCTTGTGTCCTGATAGTAAAAAGGGGCTGGTGGAATCAATTCGTGTAATTATTTCGCATCCTTCTTGAAATTTATATTCATATATATGATATTTCGTATCATCCTCCTCCTTCCTTGATGCAGCCTGTAGAACATGGAAAGGCAATCCACCTAACGCATATGTTATAGGCAGATTAATTTAACAAAATTTAGTGCCTCCAATAATTCGTATTGCTATTTTAACCATCGAGTCTGATACAGCCAGTTAGCATTTCTCAAATCCTTCCTAAAAGTGGCAGCAGTATTCCATACTAGCTCAAACAAGCTTAGTGAAGTTGTAACTTGTAAGCTGCCTCGATGTGAAGTACCGCCTGACAATAGAGAGGACTCGAAGCTCTCTAGCTGGTTAATGGACTCGATGTACTGTCCAAAAATTAAATTGGATGACATTTGGATACCTAGAAGTTGCAAGTTATCGATGACGAAAACAGGTAGAACGCCGCGGAAAGACGGAGCCAGATCAAAATGACTCAGTTCAGTAGAGAATAAACGAGCCCGTGTTTTGGTGGGCTTAAACGTCAGTGACTTGGTGTCACCCTCATTAAAGATTGCCTCAAGAGTACGGCACTCTACAATGCTAAGCATTTTACCACGAACTCTCGACAAGATCGATAGATATTTCTCTAGATAATCTACCGACAACTGTGCTAACGTCTTAATACCCAATACAATCAGGTACATGCAGCTTATCGAATGTTGGTAAGCTGATTATGCCTGACTGTCGGAAGAGCGTTGTCGATAGCACTGACCCCTTAGAAACTACGAATTTATGAATAAATAATATTGTACTAATATTATCACGGTCCCAAGATGATTCTGGGCTCTCGCGTGTGTGTATAACCGGGATATCGCTATTATGAGATGATGTACTAATATTACAATGCTGCCTCTTTGGTCTAGTGGTAAGCACGCTGGGTACTATCCAAGAGGTCCCAGGTTTGAATCCCGGGTCGGGCCGAGATGTTGGGTTTTTCTGTCTTGAAATAACTCAGACACAGCTCCGGAGTCAGGAAGTTGGTGGTGTTAACACCCCCATGCCTCGGAAAGCACGTTAAGCCGTTGGTCCTGCGCTTGATATCTCTACGGTCATGTCGGCCTGCCGTCTCACCGAAATTATGAGAGTGAATAGAGAGTGCACCTGTGTATTGCGCACACACTTGTGCACTATAATATGTCCCGCGCAGTTGGCTAATTTCTTTGAGATAGGCCGCCGTAGTCGAAATTCGGCTAGAAGGACATTATTATTATAAATGCGAAGTATTTCTAAATGTGACGATTAATTTTTGTGAGCGAAATTTAATTTAATTTCGTACTTCTGTCTGTTACCTCTTGACGCTTATACTACTGGCACGATTTTAATGAAATTTGGTAAGTTTAGAGGTAAATTAGAACCCTGGAAAGGACATGGGTAGGCCACTTTTTAAAATATTATTGAGTAGTAAAATGGAAAATCCGACTTTGGCGCGGGCGAAGACGGTGGATACCGTTTCGGTAAATAATAAAACCATCTCTCCTCCTTCTCCTTAGAGAAATCATCCACGGAATGAGAAAAATCACAAGTTTATTTGGTACCTTAGTTAGCCGTCAAGAATGAAGCAACAAAGAAAAACATAATTTAAGAAAATATGAGTTTGAAGGAGATTGAAGAAAAGTCATTGGAAATATTTTGGAAATAAAATAATTTACTATGTATACTCTGCACTGAACCGCAACATAAAGGTAGTGTACAACAAACAAGCCAAAGCAAGCTATGAAATATGATAGAATCTACCGATCGATAGTTTAAGGGAATACTTAAGGATTGTCCTCATAGTTGAGGTGAGGCCTTTTCCCAGCAGTGGGATCTATATAAGCTGACTTTACTTTAAGGATTGTAGTAGATGTTTTCGTTCGCGTTTTAAAAACATCATTGCTTGATGATCATACTGTCCATAGTGGTACACATAACCACTTTATTACTTGGTGAGCATCAAAAATGTCCAAACATTTAGTGAGGTACTTTGTCACAATTAATTTGTATATCTGAAAGTGTCATAGCTACATCGTACCGCTAGAAATGTATACTTAGACCAAGCTTACGATCAGCTACCTCTTGTGATGGTGACTGAATTTAAATTCAAATTCAATCATATTTGGCACGCAAATAAAAATTAATAGAAGTACATTTCAACTTATGACTTCAGACCAAATGTGTGCCAAAAAGGTCCCTGCTCAGCATTAATCGTGAGAGCGCGAGGCATGTCACAATACTGATTTTCAGCAGGGACCTTTTAAGGCACTGTGTACACACATAGAGTCAAGAGCAAACCCATTTCAAAAAAAAAAAAACATACAAGGGAAAAAATAATAATAATACTTTCAAGGCCACTAGTTTATTATCTATTAATTAAGTATTTAAATAGCATGCTGAACGAATTTATTTTAAATTTGCATTGTCTGTTTGACAGTGACAATAATTTTATAACAAAGTAAAGTTAGCACATGAGACCCCACTGCTGAGCAAAGGCCTCACTTCAACTACGAGAAATGAGCCATACTCCACCACGCGCGCTCAGTGCGAATTGGTGAAGGGGTGTCTGTAACTACTTAACTTGCCTTCCGAAGTACATAATCTGATATATATGATAAACGTCACTTGAATGGTCGAAATAGTCCCGTGGTGGTTTGCTTAACTTCACTATCAAAATGATAAATTAGTAAAAGCACGTCTTGTGGTCAGCACGCTGGGTACTATCAAGAGGTCCCGGGTTCAAGTCCCAGGTCGAGCCGAAAGTGTTGGGTTATTACGTCTTGAAATAACTCAGACACAGCTCCGGAGTCAGAAAGTTGGTGGTGTTAATACCCCTGTGCCTCGGAAAACACGTTAAGTTTTTGGTTCTGCGCCTGATCTCTCTACGGTCATGTCGGACTGCCGTCTAAGCGAATTATGAGAGTGAAGAAACAGAGAGTGCACCTATGTATTGCGCACACACTTGTGCACTATAATATCTCCCGCGCAGTCAGTTAATCTCTGTTGAAATTAGCCACTGTTGTCAAAATTCGGCTAGGAAGACATTATTATTACTATTAACTTCTGGTATCACTACCGCCACTACGCTACTTAGTACTTCAATTTCATAATAACATCACAATACTAGTGTCGATATTTCGACTGTCAAAGACTTCTGTTAATTAGATTCTCGATTAAGGTCATTGAGGCGTACCTAAACTGCACACGCGAGGCTAATCCTTCTGCATTCAATGCGCAAGAAATACTGTCTTCAATTAACTTTTAGTATTTTAATAATACCGAATTTTAACATGCTACCTGTTTACTGGTTTATTCTCTATAGAGAATGTAAATAAAAAACCGGCTAAGTGCGAATCGGGCTCGCGCACGAAGGGTTCCGTCCTTTGTTCTTTTCTAATGCATTATCTATGCATTAGAAAGGAACAAAGCACGTTTGTGTATATTATATTATTTATTTTCAAAGCAAAAAAACTGGCTTATTGCGAGTCTTTTTTAGTTTCACAAAAATATCCCATTTATATCTTCTTTAAATATGTACTTTATTTTTTTTGTATTTGTTGTTATAGCAGCAACCAAAATACAATATCTGTGAAAATTTTAACGGTTTTTAGCTATCACGGTTCATGAAATACAGTTTTGTGATTAAGGATTTGGCAATGTGATAAAACTTGTTCATTTGTTTTGTGACAAACCATAGAATAGAAGTTGGCCTTACGTTGTTGGTGAAATACCTACTACTTACAGGCAGTAAAGTTAGCCTATTACGAGGAGATTCCTCTGCTGGGCAAAGGCCTCACCTTAACTATTGGGAGGAATAGCAACACAAGCTGAAATAAAAAAAATAAGAAACGGAATGTATTTATTTATACGGGTTGTTTGATTCACTCAAGAATAAGTATAAATTAAACAACCAGCTTTATCTTTATAAAAAACCAGTGGTTTCTCGTGACTTCGCCCGCAAGAGTTGGTTTTACCATACAACCTTTCATCCCCCATTTTACCCCCTTAATGTATTTATATCGCGACAAAATGTAGCCTATGTCCTTTGCGGGGTCTCTAACTGTCTCTACACCAAATTTCATCTCAATCAGTTCAGTGGTTTAAGCGCCAAGAGATAGCAGATAGACAGACTGACAGACACACTTTTGCATTTATAATATTAGAATGGATAACAGTATTTTTGTAATTGTTTTTTAAAATATTAACAGTTATTAACAGTAATTATGCTTTTGGTGAGTTAGGTAACGGTTGTTGGCATGGATAATTTGATCATTGTTGTACGTGTTATGTGCATATTGACCCCGAAACTGTATTTTTTTTATCTTGTTATATCATAGCTCTTAAGAAATAACCATTTGCTGGCTCATCTCGAATTCTGGCATGTACTCATCTTTTACAATTTTACATTCCCAAACTCGTTGACAAGAAATAATGTACCTGATTTAAAAAAAACTTGTGACGTTCTAGTAATCTTGCATGAAACCTACTTATGTTTTAGATTTACATGTGGAATTTCTTATACAAACTTCCACCTCCTTTTTTACTCCCTCAGATGTTGTATTTTCAAAAATCCTGAATTACTTACGTTATGTTTAACTTCTATCTATCTACCTATAATTTGAGAGCTACGCTCTTGTCGGTGGAGTCTTCTCACGAAGGGTTCCGTTCCATTATCTATACATTAGAAAGGAAAAAAACACGTTTTTATGGGACCTTCTCCTAAATATTTTTTTCTTAAATCTATAATTATTTATTTTCAAAGCATAAAAAGTGGCTTAGTGCGAGTCATTCTTAGTTTCACAAAAATATCCCATTTATATCTTCTTTAAATAGGTATGTATTTTATTGTTTTTTGTATTTGTTGTTATAGCAGCAACAGAAATACAACATCTATGAAAATTTAATCTTTTTGGACACGCTTCATAAGATACAGTCTAGTGACTGACAAACAGACAGACAGAAGAGGCTTAGTAATACGGTACCGTTTTTACCTTTTGGGTACGGAACCCTAAAACAAGGTTTTATTGCTTCCCGTGATCTGGCAATATGATACAACTTGTTCATTTGTTTTGTGATAAACCATACAATAGAAGGCCACCTTCGATTGTATTGTATTACGTTGTTGGTGAAAAAACCTACTATAAGAAGACTATAAGCAGTAAAGTTAGCCTATTAGATTAAATTCCTGGGCAAAGGCCTCACCTTAAATATTGGGAGGAATAGCAATCCAAGCAGAAATAAAAAAAATAAGAAACGGAATGTATTTATTTATGCGGGTTGTTTCATTCACTCAAGAATATGTATGAATTAAACAATCAGCTTTATCTTTATAAAAAACTAGTAGTTTCCCGCGACTTCGCCCGCAAGAGTTGGTTTTTCCATATAAACTTTCATCCCCCATTTTACCCCCTTAATGTTTTTATATCGCGACAAAATGTAGCCTATAATGTCCTTTCCAGGGTCTTGAACTGTCTTCACACCAAATTTCATCTCAATCAGTTCAAAGTCAAAAATTCATTATTCAATTTAGGACACAAAATGCAACTTATGAACGTCAAAATATCAATCAACTATGGCCCATATGGGGCCAGAACATGTCTCCTTATCTTGTGGGCCCTACTAGCGCTTCGAGACAAGACACAGACAATCTGGCAAGTGCTGAGAAGAAACGCCGGAACAAACTCAGTCACCACTAGCTGCCACAAAAATAAAACAAATAAAAATAAACAGGTAGGTACATCAGTTTGGTGCAGGCTGGACTGTCCATACATTCTCGTTATTAAGATAGTCTTGAATTTTATAATACCCCTTCGACATTAGGGTAGTTTTGACATGTAACTTAAATTTATTAATATGTAGTTCATAACATTATGAGGTGTATTATTGAAAAATTTGACACAATTTCCCAAGAATGAATTAGTTGTTTTGGCTAATCTGAAGTTTGGAATGACAAGTTTGTTTTTATTTCTTGTGTTATACAAATGAATATCGATTTTTTTCTTAAGTTCAGTGGTTTAAGCGCCAAGAGATAATAGACAGACACACTTACGCATTTAAATTATTAGTATTTTTGTAATTGTTTTTTATAATATTAACAGTTATTAACAGTAATTATGCTTTTGGTGAGTTAGGTAACGGTTGTTGGCATGGATAATTTGATCATTGTTGTACGTGTTATGTGCATATTGACCCCGAAACTGTAATTTTGTATCTTGTTATATCATAGCTCTTAAGAAATAACCATTTGCTGGCTCATCTTGAATTCTGGCATGTACTCATCTTTTGCAATTTTACATTCCCAAACTCGTTGACTAGAAATAATGTACCTGATTTAAAAAAAAACTTGTGACGTTCTAGTAATCTTGAATGAATACCTACTTATTTTTTAGATAGATGTTGTATTTTCAAAAATCCTGAAATGCTTACTTATAATTTAAGAGCTTCGCTCTTGTCGGTAGAGTCTTCTCCATTCCTCTCTATTCAGTGTCATTTCCTTGACTTCCTAATACGACGTGACACCTAACTTTTTCTTTATTTGTTCCATGGACCTTCTTGACCTTCTTCTTCTAACCTATATATAAATACCAAAATTTATTGTTAAGGCTTTAAAACTCACAAAATGTATACAAACTACCCCCTTTTTAAACCCCTTAAGGGTTGAAAAAGGAGGCATGGTGCATGAAAAAAATCAAATTTCTGAATCTTATAGTTCGAGAGTCAGTTAATCCAATCTTATTTTTAAAAGTAAAATTGTTGCCATTTTTGAGACTTTTTTTTTTTTGTCATTTTTGCTATTTTTAGTAACAATAAAATATTGATTTTGGTGTCTAGCTAATTTATTAAAGAGAAATGAAATAAAATAGATTTTAAAATATTAATAATAAATAGAAATTTACATACAAAAAATAAATGTTAAAATCTCGATGATTGTAAAAATAACCAGCATATAGTAGGGCATGTTGTAACTAATGTTTCAAATACGGGAAAAATGTGATATTGATTTAGTGAATAGGTACGTAGAACAAATTATTGTCTTTCTAATGTTACCCCATCTAAGGATGTTATTACAAAAACAATGGTATGGTCAGTTAGTTATTACTGAAATGTAAGTATCCTAAAATGGTAGAGAATGTTGAAGTTTTTGTAATAAATCTGTACTGTGTACGAGATATCCTTTTATGTATTTTTTGCCAATGCCAGAAGGTATTTGGATGCGAAAATCAGAGAGCATGACAAACTTCAAAATAATACTTCCATACGTCTATTTATCGACGTTTTGGGTTTTAAACGAAAACCTCAAAAACTTTGCGGATAAACGATAGCATTCAATTACCGTTATACAAATGTTTAATAGTGTTTTTAATAGCAAGTCTCTTAATTTTTTGGCATGATTACAAAATGATGGTGTAAAGAAGATATCAAACTAAATCTTTTTACTTAGTATTCTCTCAGACATTTAGGAAGTACAGTGATGGGTATAGGAAGTAAATGACACAGTGACCTTTAAAGGTTGGAGGAAAATGTGACATTATACGATGTGGTGCGCATTCGCAACAATTTAAAGCGACGTGCAAACATAGGTTGGATGTACATTTATTTAAAGATTAATAATGACTTTATAATTATATCGGAAATATTCAAACAAAAACAAACACTAAATAAAAAAAACGAACTAACATCTAACACTAAACAAAAATTTTACTTCATGCCGTAATTGGACTGGAAACAAAACTATTTCTGTATCCATTATAATTTATAATTGAATACATTAATTTATTATTTTTTATCTAGATTTGCATATTATGTATATACACTTGTCAATTTAGCTACAACGAGTTTCAAAGCACTGTAGTTCTTATCTTTATTATGTTTTGCTATGTATATTCTTCTCTTTATTATTCATTGTGTTATGTTCATGTCAATAAAATCCTGCTGGATTCGAGATGTAAAAGTTAAATTATATTACTTATTTTGGCATATCTTTTGCTTGAAAGAGTACGCGTTATACTTAAATATTGAATTAAAAGCCTTAATAATAAGTACTCCTATCGAGACATTACCTACTTCTATGTATAGGTTTGTTTAACTAGTCGGCTTTAATTTCTTTAATGTTTTGTAGACTTGCATGTATTCATATCTATGGAGTAAAATATTAAATGCAATACGAAAAAATAAAAACTATTTTTTACAAAATGATTAATTATCACCTTCGTAGAATTAAACGTTTTATTACCTTTTTCAGTGTGTGCAGAGCCTAAGGCTGTCCACAACGTATATTTATGACAAACACACGGTAGGAAGCTAGTTAGCACTCGTGATATCTGTGATTAGTTAAATAAACGTTACCAAGAAATAAGAGTTTAGACTCTGATAAATAAATCAACAACCTATCGTTCTCGCATCTTTGAATTTGCCTTCTTGTGCAATATTTTGTATCATCATCACTATTTTATTCAATTAAAGAAAAAAAAATACAAAGACATGCATGAAATAAAAATAAATTGACTTAAAACCTACTTAATCAAAAATAAACCCGTGTCTTTGAGGCAAGGAGGCGAGGATGCTGGCTGCGTTACCGCGTTGGATAGCTATACTTATCCTTTGAGCGAGGAACGAGCCAGCTTTACAATTTGTCAAAACAGAATTTAATTTAGGTGCAATTTTTCCAAAAAGTAATTGAGCGGATGGACACAACCTATAGGATAAAACTGTCACTTATTTGCTACGCTATAATAATGTTCTCCTAGCCGAATTTCGACTACAGTCGCCAATCATAACAGAGATTAGCCGACTGCGCGGGAGATACAATAGTGCACAGGTGTGTGCGCAATTCATAGGTGCACTCTCTGTTCCTTCACTCTCATAATTCGGTGAGACGGCAGTCCGACATGACTGTAGAGAAATCAGGCAGCAGCAGGACCAGCGGTGCGTTAACGCCACAATTTTTGACTTCCTCTACAATTTCGGGATCTTCGCTGATGCCATGCACGCGTTAAATAAACTAAGCAGCCAGGATGTAGTCACTGGTCCCAGGTGTTTTAGCTATTCGACTGTGATATCATTCAAGCCAGCAGCTTTGCCGTTTTTGAGTGCTTTTATGCTTGTGATGATATCAGTGAGTGTCAAAGGCAAGCTGATGTTGTTGCATGTCTGTTGCGTATGTTGGGCTGATCTTGGTGTTTTGAGGAGTCTTCCATTAGGCTTTCCCTTAAGTATAAGCTGGTGCCCTACTTGATTGGCTATGGCTTGATACCTAAATAGGTACGTTCATACTAAAGACGGATCCGGCAGTTTTTTGAATGAGATTGTTTTTTTTTCATATAGAAATTATGTCAATCCTGAAAAATAAAATGATTGTTTATTTTTTTTCATTTTTAGCTTGTTATTCCTTGTGTTCTGAGTAAAATCAGTTTCCCTCCATGGCCCATACTTATTAGATCGTTATATTGTAAGAAACTAACAGACGCGGCACATTTTTAAGTCCGCCTTTGATAACATTTGATGGTTTTAAATCAATTAACGTGTTGGCATTTCTTTAAAACTTCAATGAATCACATAGATCGTTGTGATCCAGTAAATAACTCACTGTCACTGAAAGTGTTATTTGACAATTGTGTTTTCTTCAGGTTTTGTTTTTGGAAAGCGTAGTATTACTGTTCTTGTGTAATAAACAATCTAAGCTCATAACTAAGTACGAGTAGACTCCAATCATATTATGTGGCCACTTTTGTGCCCCCAAATATCTGTTGAACGTCTTAATTCATGAATGCTTATGTGCAAGTCTCCGTCATTGACATACATTATAGGTTACTGACATTTAAGCGGTTTAAGCGTTGGTTACCTATCTTAAGTTTTGAAGAAAAATCAAAAAAAATCAAAATCAAAATCAAAATCCGTTTATTTATCCATCACAATGGCGTTACAACATCACTTAGATACTAATTAAATAGTATTAAAGCATGCAATCCTACAATAGGCCAAAGTGAGGGAGCGGAACCTGCACTAGGATACCCTGTGTTACAGAGTTCCGGCCCCCCAGTATCGGACCCGAGGTACAGTAATTACTTTCAATTAGGTTTGTTTTATATTTATCATGTATCAATGTGTGTGTGTGTTTGTGTGTGTGTGTGTGTGTGTGTGTGTTTTTGTGCGTGTGTGTGTGTGTGTGTGTCAGCATGGGTGGGTAAGTACATGTCTATAATAATGAATAGGTGATATGAGGTCGTGTGCGAGTATCTTTAGCAAGTGTGTAAATAATAATCAGAGTGTAAAGCCTATTCTAATACCTTTAGCATACATTCACATTCTTCATAGGTTTGAGAGCGCAGAAATTTCGTGACATCATACTTGCATTTAGAACGTATCAATGGGTAAATATTAATCACGCGATTAATTTAATGTATAGTTGCGGCACCAAAATATACGACGAAAATTATACGACGACACCAAAATATAGTTTTTTTTGTTTTTAGTTTTATTAACTTATTACCTGCAGGCCTCCCACCTAATTTAATGGCTTTTAAAATAGCTTTCAACCTAACATCTGAAAAGCAACGAAGTGGCGTCATATTTGAATTTTTTTTTAAGCCAAACTGTCTCATTGCGACGTCGATGCGCTAAACTCGCACAAGACAATGGATTTTCGGCAATTTCATGAATGAAATGCCATAAATCTATGACATAACAATAATTTGATACCCTAACGATTGAGTTCTTATCATAAATAATAACTTTTTAAATGCGCTCTGTTCTGGCTGAGCTAGCCCTCATAATGTTGCTATGCCCTGTGCAGGGCAGGGCGTCACATGTAAAATACATACCTACCTATTCTATTTTTGTGCCATCTTTAATGTGACATGCAATAAATGATTTGAATTTGCCCTTCTCATACAGTTGCAAGACATTTTATTATTGCTTGGCGATGGGTCTTACTGGTACTTATAGGTAAATAATTTATAAAAAAGTTATTAAATGTAACGTAAAATAGATATTTTTCTTGTATTAATATGGCCTGACTACTTTAACCTCGTCCTTTCTTTCATTTTTGTAACGCAAACATATTATCATGCGCACTTATCACTTTTTCTGTACCTAGTGGTTGTCAGTTATTATTTGCTAAATAGTTAGTAAGTAAAAACGAAAAAAAGAATATTCAAATTGTATGATGGCGGTGTGAAAACCAATCTTTTAATACTTTAGTCGCACTGCGACTAGCTGTGAAGGCATGTATGTACATAATCTCAGTCATAAAGTCATTAAAATAAAGTAAATTATAGTAGAAATCTAAAACAATTTAGTTCTATTTTTATGAATGAACAAAAAATATAACATCTGTTATGTTTTTTGTGCACCTTTGTGTAAGTGCAGAAAACAGTTTCTATTCTATTCGTTAAAGTACCCATTTGACAGCCTGTAATGTTAACTGACAACTAGATGTTGCCTGCGACTTTGCCTGTATCTATGATACAAAATTACTCATATTTCATCCTATATATACATTTCTTGTATACAAAACTTGTTCTGACAATAACGATCACAGAGAACTTCCTCCTTATTTAAAGGCGGTAAAAGAATTCTCGTAGAATAGTGCAGTGGTAAAAAATAAGACTTCGTTGGTTCCAAGAATTTAATTTTATCAATTAACTTAGAGGCAAAGTAAAACTCTAGTCGTGCAAAATGTAACGCGATTTTATTTTATTTTCACAAAAATAGATAGATAGCACTTGTGGTTTTTATCAATACCTGTTGGCTGTAGTAAAGAAATCGAGGAGGTTAGCCTTATTTCTTTCCCATGAAATATTTAAAAAAAAGTCTTTTGTCAATTGTACGTTGACGAGTCCGTCAAATACTTTCCGTCTTTCCATATTTGAAATCAAATTACGTATCTGGATGGATCCGGATCGGATTTAGATCGGACGTGGCGCGGAACCCCTAAAGCAGTTTGTCAGTTTATTGTGAAAACCATAACCATTTACACTTCGTCCTCTGATTCGTTCTTTAATTATGCAAAAAGGTTACGTTCATCCTTGTCGAATTGCTCGTCGCGGTCTTTAGACAATAAAATAAATTGCGACAAGAAGAGCCTTTTTGTGTTTCGCAGCAAGTAACATTGAGGAGAATAATATTTTGGTGGTTTAACTCAAAATATACGGTCACGGTCATCAAGTGGTTAATACTCTTACATCTAGACGGTTAAGTGTTTATTTATGATCGTGATTGCGATGGAAAGGCTTGCTTGCAACAATTTATGGCTGCAAGTTTAAAAGAAGAACTGTATAAGCTTTTCGCAACCTCTGACAATTTTACTGCCGTAGGCACTGATATCGTATTTATTTAAAAAAGAGATATACCCGTCATTTGGTACCTCGCGGCGATTTGAATTTGATGCTCCGAGCGTTCTTTTACGTGACAAATGTTATATTTGAATGCAAAATTGAGCATATTACACAATTTGAGGCAATCAATTTCCGCGCGCTAATGGAGAGGGGTATCTACCTTTTTTTAAATGCACTATTATTGGCCGTAGGTATGTAACGTCAGAATTTTATGCTGATAGATGGCGCTACTCAACTACCCTTAAAATATTGCGTCGTAATCATTATCCTGAATCCAAAACTAAAATTAACTGTTATCATTTATTAAAAACAAAATCAAGCTATACCTATCACTAATCCTAGTACTTAATTTGGGCTGTGCGTTGATATGCCAGTCAGTCTGTAATTCAGTTAGTCAATAATAAGTTCTTCTTTTTATATATTTAGACTTCTGACAATTGGAAAGTCTCACAATATAGGTCATCCTTAAAATAATCTAACAACTCCTCAGATATGAAGAAACTCAAAAGCATCACCTGAAAAGATGCAACATCAAATTCTCTCCATGGGAACGTTTGGCAGCACGTCGTCCCGGCGCGGCATTGTTCGTCAATGAGCAATGAATCGAAAAAATGTTTTAGAAACCAAAAAGTAATTTACTAACGATAGCTTACACAAAGGGGTAAATAATTTCACATTTCAGGAAAGCTAAACTAAAAAAACATCCATTTTATTCTACCAATTTGTCGGTGTAATCGGTGTACATACACCTACAAAATTACGGCTTTCTAGGTAGTAACACAGAATAAGTAACGTTCTCTTAGCGAAACCTTGGACAGACAGACAGACAGACATGACGAAACTATAAGGGTTCCTTGTCAGTACTACGGAACCCTAAAAATGTCAATCATTGTTACCTTCCTGCTTTACCTATCAAAGTAACTACTACCACATAACTATTCTAAGTCAATGTAATTTCAGTCATGGATCGTGTATGTTATAGATCATGATTTTAGCCATGTGGTTGTAGTGTATGAAATATTTTTGTAGGTACAGATCACTTGTGTAAATACTACTTATTGTATAAAACTAGCTATTCGCGATATGGTTATGTTTTCTTTACTTTAAATATCCAAAATTACTTACAGAAAAAATATTTGGCAAAGTTATTTTAACTTTCGGGTGATCACTTTGTTCGATTGTGCAATTTAACCTTAATGCCGTATGTTGGCCTTCAGCGTAATTGATTTTTTGCTTGATAAATTAAAAGTGAGTGACCCTAATGAAATCAAACTTATAAATCATCAAACAAAGTCCAAAATAGCTTGTGTTTAACGTGATTGAAAAAGTAATACTATTATATTTATAAAAAATGATTTACTACGCATTGGTCGAGTCATTGACACTGTTTATACAAAAAATATACAATACAAGCTCATTAGTTAAATACTGGACACGTTTCTATAGAGTGTTCTACTAATCATGTTAGTTTCATATGAATGGTAGATAAAATTATACTAGCGGTTTTCCGCGACTTCGTCTGCGCAACCCCTCTCCTTTAAAGGTTTATTTATGTAATAAAAACTATAACTTTTTGTATAATTTTTTCGGGATTTAAAATATATCTTCAACTAGTTTCATGTACGATTTACATGAAACTTGTTAATGAGATATTTTGAGTTTATATACAGAAGCGGTTTAAGCATGCAGGGGAAACAGACAGACAGACACACTTTTTAAATTAATAATATTAGTATGGTTTTTTCATTGTTTTAATAGTTTATTCTCCGTCCGTCATTTTCTGAGGAACGATACAGACCAGACGATATTAGCTACGCACTCGAGCCAATATATAAACGATCGTTCCCTCGATGTTATGGACTGTATTCTTCAAATAAAACGCTTCTTGTTTCTTTCTTCTTTTATTGGAGACCGATGACCGTGAGAGCAGCTAACAAAAATCCGGCGCTCACGGCCCTATACTTATACTAATTACATAGGTCTTACTTAGTGACCAAAGCACCCCAGTGTTCACTGGCGAAAGGATAAGGATAGCACCTACGTTACTCTTTCCAACGCGTTCAACAGCCACCCTCAAAACATCGAAATACTCAGGGAGGCAACCGATGCGTATCTCCTATCTCTTTCTACAATATTTCATACTACCTACCGATAGCCTAACTTAAATGGAAAATATATTTCTAATATCCCTTAGAACTGTGAAAATATTAAACTTATTCAAGTCTTTCTCAATCCAAAGATAAGTACCAAAGTTTTTGTTATATTTTTATACAAATCGTAAGCGAAGCGTGAAAGGGTACTTCTCGTTGACTTAGAATCATGTTAATCTAAAAAAAATATCATGTTACATTCAGAGACAATCCCTTATGTTATTTGTTGTACTTAGTATTTTTTTGGTTTATTGCGTTCTACAAGTAATCTTTCGAGATTACCTATCTACTTGTCTCTACATTTTAGTACTTCCCCTTCAAACATGTTTAAATATTTACGTTGCATCAAAAACTTGTATTCCATTTTCCCTGTTATGTTTTTAGTTTTTTAGTTTTAGCATTTTGTATTTTACGTACGGACGACATCACCTCCACTTAAACATTGCGCCATCCACTGACAGTGTATTTGTGTAAAAAAGAGGTAGTCCTGTCATCTCGTACTGCGCGGCGATTCAAATTTGATGCTCCGAGCACACTTTTTTTACGTGTCAAATGTCATTTTTGAATGCAAAATTGTGCAAATTACACAAATTGAGGCAATCAATTTTCGCGCGCTAATGTCCCATCTAGATACCTCTTTTTAAATGCACTATCATTGGCGCCACCTTATGTGATTGTATTAGGGGCGATTTTGATAGCGAGATCGGGTACTCTGATGTGCTGGTCATAGTACAGGAGATCACATCGAGACAGCTTCTACAACTCTACCAAGCTTAAGTTCGATCTTGTATAGGAATGCTGCTGACAGCTTTGGAATGAATCTGCCAAATACCAACTGGCGACATTAGATTCGATGGAAAAAAGAGCAATACGAATTATTGAAGACACTAAACTCTGTGAAACTAAGCTGCAAAGCCTCGATAAAAGGCGTAAGGTGGAATGCCTTTCAGTTCTACGGGCTACATTTCTGCGAGTGTGAGAAGGATTAACACGAAATGTTTCGACCGACCCTATTTTATTAGCTAGAATTCATTACTTTTATAGTATTTATTTACTTTTGCATAATACTATTGTATTTTAGTTGCTTGAAAACGTCAATGCGAAGGTGCAAGTACAATTCATACTAATATTATAAATGCGAAAGTGTGTCTGTCTGTCTGTTACCTCTTGACGCTTAAACCACTAAAATAACATAAAAATATTTTTTTGACTGCATCCCCTTGTGTGGGGTATCGTTGAAAAGGACTATGAAAATAAGGTAGGGTTTCCATACAACACTTTTTTATCAGCTTTACCATTTGCGAGATATAGCCCGACAAAGTCGTTTACACGGTGTCCCCCCCCCCCCTGTAATTTCTAAAGTCTTGCACCTATAAACTTCAAATCACTCACGTAAAGAAACAGGTGCGGAAACTCTTATTTAAAATTGTTTCGGGTATCCTGTGATGAATACTTTTGAAATTATAAATAAAATAAAAATATAATACTTTTTTTTGCCTATACTGTCTAATGTTATAAGTTAATGGTACGGAACCCTTCGCGCGCGAGTCCGACTCGCACTTGGCCGATTTTTTTTGAAAAGAATCTATTTTAAACTTAGGCCGGAAAAGGTAAAGATCATATCATTACCAGATATACTAAGAAAATTCTTAAGAGATACAATGCCTTATCTATTGTTGCGGAAGTGTAACACATTTGTTTCCATAAAGAAAACTTTGATACGAAGTAAGGCACATTTTATTGCATAACATCACTCGTGTATTCTATAGAATTCTATATTTGGTTAAGGAGTATTATTTGAAGCCTCAATAGTATCACAAAGCTCGAAGTAATTAGGCAGTTTGCAAACAATTCGGGTCTCGGGTATGTTTGTGAAGTTGTAAAGCCGCAGCCACAGCCATATATTGAAGAGACATTATTATTTGTTGTAATGGAATAATCAAGTTACATAGTTCCCTTTGTTTGTCACAGTAAAGGCCGATTTTTCCACTGTCTGATAAAGTATAGAGTGACTATTTTAAAACGTTTTTTAATATAACTGTCCACAAACGATGACCATGACCATTACTGATAGTGCATTTAAAAAGAGGTAGATGGGTCATCTCGTACTGCGCAGCAATTCAAATTTGATGCTCAGAGCATACTTGTCAAATGTCATATTTGAATGCAAGATTGTGCAGAGTACACCAATTAAGTA
This sequence comes from Pyrausta nigrata, assembly GCA_949316185.1. Taxonomy (NCBI): domain Eukaryota; kingdom Metazoa; phylum Arthropoda; class Insecta; order Lepidoptera; family Crambidae; genus Pyrausta; species Pyrausta nigrata. The sequence continues at coordinate 7,939,036 of OX438943.1, forward strand.
AATCAATTTTCGCGCGCTGATGACTCATCTACCTCTTTTTAAATGCACTATCAGTGCTGACCATTGAAAAATCATCCCTAAGATGATCGTCATATTATGTTGTCTGATGAGTCTAAAGATGGTCACGAGCCACTTTTATTGGTATAACTAAACTACGGTGCAATGCTATTATTCCTAGAGATATAACAATATCACGACATTAACCCCCTAGTAATAATTAATTTGCCACTGCTATGACACTTGTTTATGTATAAGACGGCTTATTTAGAATTATTGACTGGTGACGTGATATAGTGGAGACAAACACTTCAAATTTGCCGTATCATATTTATTCAAGTGTTATAGAGATGGCAAAATCATTATTAGAGAGAGAGTAACTTTCTTACTACGACATATCTGTATTTCTAACCCAAGAATATGAATAAATTATAATTACGTAGGTACTTTTACAAAACAGATGACCGATCTGAAAATTGTTTCCAAAAAATATTAAATAAATAAAACAATTAAATATTGAACAATATCACAACATTTCTCAGATCACACAGTAAGTAGCTAAATCACTTGTGTTATGGGAATCTGAAACAAAAGTGGAACCACAATACCCAGACCTGAGACAATATAAAATATATGAATTTATTTATTGATTTGACCGGGGACCGAACCCTGGACCTCAGAGATGGCGATCCTAGCGACATCTTGAAAACCGGTGTGCTAACCACTCGGCTACGGAGGTCATCAATATTAGGTACCTATTTAAAAAATGTGAAACCTGCTTTGTTGCAAATAAATGCAAGCACCAAAGTCTATATATTTTTATGTCAAAATTCTATTACATCTGCAAAAGATGCCGCAGTTTTAAGTACGATATGCTATCGTGCGTGCTATGTACTTAATTACTTTAAAATTATTTATTTATTACTTTGGACATTTTCATTTTAGGGTTCCGTACCCAAAGGGTAAAAACAGGACACTGTTACTAAGCATCCGCTGTCTGTCACCAGGCTGTATCTTATGAATCCTGATAGCTAGACAGTTGAAATTTTCACGGATGATCCACCAATCCGCACTGAGCTCGCGTGGTGGACTATGGCTCGTTCCTCCTCATAGTTGAGGTGAGGTCTTTTCCCAGCAGTGGGATCTAATAGGCTGACTTTTTACATACAAATAGTTTTTTTTTTTGTATTTAATCATAAGTCTACTGTTATATTATAGATAATGGTACGGAACCCTTCTTGCGGGAGTCCGACTCGTACTTGTCCGGTTTTTTCTTTACTTTGAGATACTTAGTTCATGATATCCACGTAAATCGAAAGTGCTAGTTTTATAGCAGTCGACCTCAGTATCGATTGGATTAGAGTTGTATACGATCGCGTTGCTCAACGTACTGAATACAGATGAACTCGGTATGCTCACTTTTAAGGAACCATGTCTACTTGATCGCTAAAGCTGAAGCGACGGATCGCGCTGCAAGAAAAGTACCTAGGTTTTTGGCCAAAGGTTTTAGTAACTATTCCTTAGTTATTACTTAGCTATCTACTAGCATTTTTATTTTTAAACTAACTTACTTAGGTATATTAAACTAAAATGTATATGAAACATCCCAGAATTCCCTGTTACGATACCTAGGCAAAATATTTTCAAGAAGTTCTGTCACAGGACAAATGCAAAGGACCTTATGAAATCTGTTTTTTGCTGAAATACGTCATACGAAAAAAAAATCTTGAAAAATAGACATTTAAAATAAATTACTTTTGAATAAATTAAAGTAAAATTCCAATATTAATAAAAGTTTTAGTGTGAATATGGTAGACATTGAGCATAATTGACATAAGGGGAGTGTCGAAGTGTGCCCCAAGTAACCTTCAGATAAATCTGCGATAGAGTTTCCACTTCCGATAGTAAGACTGGTGTTAAATGAAGATTTCTTTCCAAGATACACTTTCTTTCTAGATTCCAGAATCGCATTTTCTTGTTTGTTTGTGATTTTTTATGAGAAGTCTGTCTGTTTTGTTGGCTTATTAATATGGTGATAATTTGTACTCTATGATCGATTTTACATCACGCTTAATGTAAAAAAAATCACCACCTTGTTTATTTGATGAAGGTCAAGCTCCACGTGTTATTCAGAAATATTTTTTCGTTAACAGTTTTGGCATGTTCACTAAGTGCTTTACATTCACATTACGAGTAACTAGTGTTCATATCACACACTGTCATTTCCTGATTTAATTTGTGCATAAAAAATATAAAAGGCATACAATTTAAATTGAATTTTATTTCTGAGAATTGACATGAAGAGTTTTCTCTATCATATGTACTTATAATTTAATAAATTGCAAAATGGCCTTATATTTAAACATCATTTTAAATTTAAAATAAATGTATTATAAATTAGTAACGATCTATATTTTCAGTTTTAAAGCAAAAACGTGAAGTGTTCTTCAAATAATAGCTTGTGTTCGTCAATATCAATAATAAACTGGAGATTGAGTCAATGTCATTTAAAATGTGTTTTCTATACCTAATCTCAACATTTATTGATGTAGGTATACTTTGTGCTTTATATTTTTGAACTCCTCTGTTACTACGCAGCCATAGTCTCTTCTTCCTCCCTTCCCACAAATGTCTTCTAAAACTTAGATTACAAACACAAGATAATAAATAATTAATTTACTTTCCAACGAGTAGCATTAAGGGGAATAGTAGTAGTGTCTACTAGTGTGTAGTAGTGTCAGTGTCGGTAAGCCCAAGAAAGTTTTATAAGGCGTAACAAGCAGGATTCTTGGCATGGCAACAAGCCCATTAGCCAAATGCTTATTAACCAAAACAGTGTAGAGCGGAATCGCCAGACCCTCGTAGGCTTTTATCGCCGAAAGAACAAGCCTATTACACAATATTAGATACTAAATTTTACACATGATTTCTTATTTAAAATTACTGTACGTGTAGGTCAATCTTGCATTCTGCGTTCTATTAGAACGGTTCAATAAATACTTTAAGTGTATAGCAAATATTTTGCATCCTACGACAACCCTGAAAACGGTAAAAAAAACGGTCAGGGCGTAAAAACATATTTTGTAAGAAAACCGCCGCCATTTTGAATTTTGAGCGTGTTCAAAAGGAAGGAAGTAGTGATAAAACTTATTTATGTGTCTTAAAATGCTGCTACACTTGTTAAAATGAGCACATTAATGAATGTTACAGTATAGTTAGTTAACCAAAAAGAAAATTACGAAAAAAGATTTTTGGTTTCAACATTAGAAGCATTCCTCTCTTCTTATTTATTAAGGGCCACTTACGCATGTCCAAATTAGCTAATGTGAACTTGTTCAAGGCCTATTATCTGAGTTCAAAACCTTCTGGACCTTTCGGATTAGATAACCCAGACTTGTGCAAATGGGTTTTCAACTCAGATAATATAGGCCTTGAAAAAGTCTGGAATAGCAAATCTGGACGTGCTGGCGTGCAAGTGGGCCTAAGTGTCTTTATCTAGCACAGAGACACGCTTGATTAATTTCTAAACGTTTCTGAAACAAAAACTGCAGCAAGCCATAGGTGTTCTGAAGTCATAGAAAGAAGGGTTATGTTTTTGGTAACACTATAATTACTACTAAAACTAATTATGAGAGTGAAGGAACAGAGAGTGCACCTGTGTATTGCGCTCACACTTGTGCACTATAATATGTCCTGCGCAGTTGGCTAATCTCTGTTGAGATAAGCCGCCGTAGTTGGAATCGGCTAGGAAGACATTATTATTATTATTATAATTACTACATTTCTAGCGTCTTCTATATCAATAAAAAGTGATAATGCTCAATTGACATCCGAAAGCCAAAAGAATTTCAGACGTGATAAATTAGATTATACTATTATTTTGCACAACTGTTTATTTAGATAACTTTACTAACGTTCTTTTCCTACTTTATTTCCTACATTATTTATCAAATTGTTATTTTCACAAGGGAATTTTTTATTTCTTAAATGTTATGCGTCATAAAGCGTTTATCTTCAGCAATGTTGATCCTCCTCTCAGCGTGATAAACAATAGATATAATCCCGTTATCACTAAAGATTGTTTTAATAATACTTAACCACCGCTTGTTTCAGTTTCAGGTGCCTAAGTGACTGAAGACATACTTTGAAATGTTACCAAGATGGCGACGGATTATATCGAAAAGTAAGTTTTTAGTAAAAATATAATAAGTCAATATTAACTTTAAGAAATTACGTAAATACTTTACACTTATAGTTCATGTAACAGCTGGTTGGTCATTTAGTAAATAAATGATTATTATATCAACATTGATCGTCTAAGTCCCTTTTGATCGCTTTCCGAATCGAATTTCACAGCAAAAGTGGCGTTAGCGCAATTTTTTTTTCTTAATGCACAAAGTACCTATAAATTTTTGATTAAAAATTTACTATTCAGATGCCACAAGATATACAAAGGTTTAATAGTTGAAGTTGAAAAAAGGGTAATGTGAGTACCAAAAAAATACCTACTTGGATGATTAACACTAGAGTTTAAATTAGCGTCCACTGAATAGCATGTCACACATGGTAAAATATTATACCCTTAATAATCAAATTAACAATACTTTAAAATAAGTAGACTTAAACACAAATTACCTAACTAACATTGACATCATACGTTATTTTGTTTAGATTAACAAACAATACAGTACGTTGAAATGAGTTAAAGCATTTATGTAAATCGAGTTTTATAATTTTTTATTGTTAAACGGTACGTCAAATCAGTCGGAAATACAAATACAAAGTCACATACACACCTACGTGTATAGCTTAATAGTAGTTTTAAAGAACATTCTTTATTATTATTATAACCCAACAAATCTTTGAAGATCTATGCTAATCAGTTTTACACGTGCCTATCTCTAGTTATAGAAAATATATATTTTCTCAGAAATTAGCAACAAATAATCGTGTTAAATATACTTACTAAAACGCGTGAACAATGTTGTCACGAGACTAAACTAGTCTTTGAAATAGGTAATGTACTAAGTGACATGTGATGTGACAATGTTATATTCTTAAGATGTACTATTTTTAGTATTTAAATTAGGTATTTACAACTAAGCAGGTAATTAGGAACGGAGGACAGCACATCAAATTCAACAATGTCATATGTAGTTTACAATAGGATCAATTTGCAACGGCAATGTAACTAATGTGTTGGTATAAGTTTAAATAAGTTGGTAAGAGCGTTGGCCCGGTTAGCCAAAGGTCGTGGGTTCAAATCCTACCCGTGTGCGAATTATTGGTTTCTTATTTAAACTTATATAAATAAGAAAGAACACTGTTAGTGTTAAAAATATTAAAAACAAATGTGTTGGTGCTATGTTAGGTTACATTTTAGTAACGGATGAAACTTAGAGGGCAAAGGCAACAAAACTAGTAAATAATGTTTGTAAAAAAACTTTTTTTTTTGTTTCGAGAAAAACATTAAAAACATTTTGATTTCTAAGTAAAAAATGCATTGGTTACTCTTTTGCTTACGTTTAGTACACAAGTTCGGTGTATTAGTCAATCAAAATGAGAGAAAAAACGTAGATTCAAGACTAAACATAATGATCTTAAAAATATTTAATATTTTTGTTTTAAAAATAGTAAAAAAATGCCCGTTTTTTAAAAAAAATATGTTCATTCTATTTCTCTAATTTACTAAGAGGCCCTGTTAAAATATCATCATCATCATCAAATTTAAGAGCTAGGCTCTTGTCGGTGGAGTTTTTTCCATTCCTCTCTGCTTTCCGCCCTTCTCTTAACCTCCTGATACGACCCGACATTTATCTTTTCTTTTATTTGCTACATGTAGCTTATTCTTGGTCTTCCTCGCTTCCTTTTTCCTTCTATTCTTCCTTCTATTATCGTTTTAATAAAATTGTCGTGTCGAATCAGGTGGCCTAACATTCGTCCCCTCCTACACTCTATTGTTTATAAAACTCCAAATTAGGAAAGATAGTGTGGTGGTTTCCCTCTTGCCTTCCACACCGCAGTTTAAGAACCGGTTTATCCTGCATCTTAATATCCAGTCAAAAGCCCTTCTTGATACTATATCTTCGGCCTTTTGCCAGTACTGATATTGCTGCTGCACAACACCAGGGGAACGCTTATTTGATGGCGGCGTTGACTCGCCATGGCACAGGATCGTCAATGAATATTGTAGCTTTTTGTAGAGAAGTTCATCCCACTGAACTCCCCACTACATTCTGGTATCCTGCCGCTGTGTGGTCGGGGACTGCTTATTCTACATATTCGCAGCTAACCACCATATCTGGTGGCCGTTCACTATCCGCCACCTGTGACCCCGTTAGTAGCTTCCAGCTCAGATCGTCACTTGCTAAATTGTAACCTTGTATACCTACAGTTGATATGTCGGCGCTGTACGATAAAATTCTAACGTCAATTTGCATGTGATATAGGTGTTTTGTATTCTTTCTTTCCCTAGATACGAGTAAAACATTTTTTATATTATCTACAGTAATACTTATTTAACGAGTAGTAAAAATTGGTACCTACAGACTTTTTTATGGAAGTAAGCCAGTACTTAAAAACTGTTCTGGCAATAAGCGTTGGCGTTGAGTGTGAAAAGTAATATATGAATCATTACGCAAAGCACAACAGCAATTTTCGCATTAACCCCAGGATTACGAGCGGGGAGAGCCCTAAACTGTAACATTGAATATAAAAATAGGCCCCTCGAGCATCAAATAAAGTCGGTGCTTAACCCTACAATTTACGAGATTCGGCCGTTAAGATCTGATAACGCCACACTTGGCCTTGTTGGGTTTGAAGCGCTTTCAAAGACGCCTTATCGCGGTTTCATGATTTTTCTTCGGGTACTTACTTTTTGGCGGGTGCGGAAACTCGTCTGAGAAAATGTATTCTCAACTCTTTTTTATTCTGAACACTAATGAAATTGTGTCTTATGCCTAGCAGGGCTATTACTTAACTTCGCTATAAAAACAACTTTTATTCCAAAGCAATTACTTACATCATATTATAATAAATAATTTATAAATTGTATTTATTAAAGTCAACTAATGGACCAATCACATAATTACAAGAAGAATAGATGAAATACAATAATGATGACAATTTGAAATGAAGACAAATTAAATTAAAGCAAATGCAAAATTTTAAAATAATATTTTAACATCAGCTCGTACATGTACCATGTCACGGTGATACATGTACGACAGTACATGTATCATGCGCACCGCTCTTTAAGTCATTAAGTTAACTCAAATGGATATTGGTAGTTAAGTTCTTGAGGACTTGTACAATTTTTTTTTAATAATATGTTACGTAACTATGTACTTTAACACAAAGTTAGTCTAATATTAGTGCGGTCCCCTGACGCGACAACATTAGTATAAAAAATTGTATACCTACGTACTTACGAAGGGTCAAAATTTCAGTTTTATTTTTTGCTTTTTATAGGGTTTCCATTCAAACCAACTGTATTGTATCTAGCTATAAATCCATAGTTATTAAAACTTGTTTTAGGATTTATATGTGCATCTATTATTTTGTGTTCGGGGGTTTTTAAATTTTTAATTTATTTTTTTAGGGTTCCGTACCCTCCGCTGTCTGTCTGTCACCAGGCTGTATCACATGAACCATAATAGCTAGTTAGTTGAAATTTTGTCAGATGATGCATTTTTGTTGCCGCTATAACAACAAATACTAAAAACAGAATAAAATAAATATTTAAGGGGGGCTCCCATACAACATACGTGTTTTTTTGCCATTTTATGCTCGATTTTTATAATGGCAACAGAGGCATACGCTTAAAATATTTACAGAATATTATGTCGTATTTCATTTTACAAATAAATAGTTAAATTAAAAATTAAAAAATAATTGACTCTCATACAAACGTGTTTTTTTGTCTTTACTGTCTAATTTTGTAAGTTAATGGTACGGAACCGTTCGTGCACTAGTCCGACTTGCATTTGGCCGGTTTTAGTACAGCTTCAAGGGACCATAGACATAAGTATTTGATGTTAATTTCAACTTAGTACCTCCACGCATTCCTGAGAAAAAGGTCCTTGACAGACAGACGAACAACAAAGTGATCCTATAAGGAAAAAAGGAACCTTTTTTCCTTTTGAGGTACGGAATCCTAAAAATCTAAATAAAATAAGAATCAGATCATAAATTAGAGGTAGGTGGGTAATATTATTTAACTGAAGAAAGAACATTAGAATCTTTTTATACCTCTGATAATATTTCTATGTCCCGAGGTCTATACCTACGTACAGAATTACAACAGGAGATGATGTGTCACAAAACTACACCAAAACGGTCGTCATATACCTAAGTGCCCCTAAGGTTTAACGCGATTGTCAATTTTTACGTTATTGATGGTCTAAATGATCATCAAATTGAATAGAGCTTTATAAATACGTAATAAAAAGAAAATAAATAAATCATTATCATTTATTTGCAATAAATAATAAATAATACTTACATCGTTTTCATAATGAACTTATAGGAATAACAATTCTATCAATTTTTAGATATACAATGTTAAAATCAAATTAAATTAACTTAATTAAAGGGGATTTAAACTTCCTGGCATATTGAAAAAGAAAATAAATAAATCATTATTATTTATTTGCAATGAATAATAAAATTATAATTTAATACTTACATCATATTCATGATGAACTTATAAGAATTACAATTCTATCAATTTTCAAATATACAATGTTAAAATCAAATTAAATTAACTCATTTAAAGGGTTTTTTTTATTTACCCCGTCGCCATTTTGTTTTTTATTGAATCGCGGTGCACGCTGAAAGTGAGATTTACGGATTACGGATAGAGGATGCATATAGAAACAAAAAATGACAAGTATCATGGTACTCTAAAAGGGTCACTATACCGAGATATTTGAAGGCAAAGATCGAAATATTTTATTTGAACCTACGTTTTTCACCGCACTAAAAGATAGTCTACCATAATCTACCGTAGTACTGGTAGGCTACCTAACGCCTTGAAAGGCTACGGTCGATTTACAACTTTAACTCAAGAGTAGGATAAACAAGACTCACACCTTAAGTTCAGTTTCGTAACTGCGCCACTAGAGGGCGTCGAACGGCTATGACTCGCGCTAAAACTCGGGTTCGCCGAAAAAGCTAAATAACTATCGAATACTTAATACTGCGGTAGTCGCAGATCCCACTTCTGATTTTTAAATTTTTAGAGGCGTTGCATTCAGTATATCAATACCGAGGTATCAGATATACGAATAATGCGGGCCTATTTCATATATGGAGGCACACAATTATACAGACTATTCGACCAAGCCAACTAAACAATTTAATATCAAACGAAATTACCGAAGGCAATTAAAACAGTAGGTATTGTTACAATTTTGATGAAATTTATTTTAACACCACACACCTAAGTTTATTTTAACACCATTGCTTTTTGATTTCCATCTAGCGTTGGGTTTACTCCCCGGAATATTTCCAATCGTTGGGTTTATTCCTATTTGCAGGGAAAGTATGCGGGATATTTCCAATTCGACGAGAAAATAGGGAAAATACTCAAAAGTGCACTGATATTAATAATATGCAAGAATTTAGCTATTTTGACAATGGTTTTACGCATGTATGTAGCACATCTTTACTCGAAACCATAACAGCGGGACCACGCTCTCTCTTTTTTTTAATTTAGACGATCCTGTGGTGTTCCACACTTCCAACACCGTGCCCCCGATGTCGCGAACGGGTGCAGAGACGTTTGAGAAAGATAGGAGAAATCTCGACAAAATAAAACAGAGTCATAATAAAATCTCGCACTTGGCTGGTTTTTTTTAATAAGCTGGTTTAGCATTATTTGACATAATATTTTGTATGAGAATTCTGTCAAATAAAGAGTCATTCGATGTTTTGAAGAATTGGTGAATTGGTGAACTCTAACTAAAGGTCAAGCCGCAGATGTTCAGTTAAACCGAATGTAAAACAAAGTGCGGCCCACCCTAATAACTATGTGATTTTCTTGAATATTTATTTAATTATTCGCTAACGATATTAAATGATTAATATAAAAAATCGTTTTCCCCGCTCAGTGTTCCTAATTCCTCAGCGGTACGTCCTGGGCATCATGGGTCTGCTGGCTGTCTGCAACGCGTACACCATGCGCGTCTGCCTCAACTTGGCCGTCACGCAGATGGTGAATAACACCAAGTCTGAAGAACTGCATTTCGACCCGAACGCCTGCCCAGACGATAGTGAACTTATCACCAATGGAACCGTCAGTTCCAAACCTGTAAGTGTAAATGCATTAAGTATTTTTGTAGCAACCCTGAATAGCAGTCTTAAATAAACAGGGTGTTGTTTTGGTCAGCGCCCCCCGACTCAGGGATGGCGGTATTAAGTTATGCTAATTCTTAAAAAAAAACTTAATAATTAATTTTAAAAATCGACCGTCTTGGTGTAGTGGTTCGCCACGGACTTCTAAACCAGGCGGTTCGAATCCCGCAAGGGGCAAATGTTTGTGTGATGAGCACGAGCATTTGTACCTAAGTCATGGATGTTTATAAATATGTCGTAGCCGGTCATGAAAACGGACACTAAACGGAACGCAAGCGCGCCCCCTAGCGGCGTAGGCCAAGCAACTACGGTTTGGCGCGCTTCGACAGAGTCGTGGCGATACCGGCGGACCCGACTGGACTCACTTTCGATCGAGCCGCCGAGGAGAGAAGACATCGCACGGAACTGTCCCACGTTTCGTATAGTGCCTAGATTTTCCTAAAGTACTAAGTTTCAATTCTGTTTGCCTAGTAATTCAATTCAAATAAACTCTGTTTAAGTGAAATTCATCGTTCTCATTGCACGATCCCTATGTCTGCCCACACGATGTTGGAAGGCTCGAGCCCAATCCTGACGCCAGCCCCGACAAATATATATAAGTATGTCTATCCGTTATCCTAGTCACCATAGCACAAGCTCACGCTTAGTTTGGGGCTAGGTAATTGGTGTGTTTGTTGAAACAATTTTATAACAGTTAACAAGAAAACCTCGTTACAACATGTCTAAATATTTTTATAACGAATGGGGACACCCGCACCCTTGCGCGTAGCTACGACACGCTACGCCGTAGGTAGTAAGCGATGTCGTAGCTACCGACAGGTTGGTAATTTTTCGACTCGCTCGCTAGGATCGAAATTATAAATTGATTTTGTGGGTTTTCCCATGAAAAAATTAAGATTTTTTAAATATATTTTTTGGCATAAGTATCGTTTATACAACCACCCCTGAGTCGGGGAGCACTGACCAAAACAACAGCCTGTAGAACAGCATGAATGATAAAATTTATGGGTGCAATTTCAAGTCTCCTTTTGACTAGATTTCGTACCATTTAAGTTAAGTTTATGCATAAATATTGGGACTGAATCTTCAATGTTATAGATTATTATTTGTTGTTAACTAGTAATGGATAACTAACTGTCACTTAAAAGTGAGGCTTGCTTAGGTTTCGTTTATATCTGACTGCCACAAAATTAGGGTAATGTTTTTTGGCATGTCAAAGAAATAGGCATACATACATAGGATGGTAATGTAAATAATAAAGGTAAAAAGTTATATCCTACCCATAGTCAATGTCTTATTTATCTAATGTAATAACTGTAACAAACTAAAGCAGTCTTATTTAAATTGATAATATTAATAATAAGCTTTTTTAGTCCCACCCGCACAGCTGTTAATGCAATTCTACGCCGTAACGCGAGTGCGGCGCTCACGCTTTACGTGTTATTTCAGTACTTTAGGAGTAGTAATCGAATTGACGGCCGCAGCCAACGTGTTAAGAGAGGATATATGAATAAGTTTAACTGGTCAAGGTTTACTCATGAAATTGTCGGTAACATACTGTTTCAAGGGCAATCCCTAAGGGCAAAACTGTTAAGCCTAGCCAATTTATACATCAACATCGTCTTGTTACAAGCAGCCACGTGCGAAATGAACTTTTATTTTGATTTAGTTCAAACAGGAACTGTTTGTATTTAATCAAGTGGAAATGCAAAACGAGAACGATGGAAAATGTATGTTGCAATTGAGCACGAGTGTTTGCGAACATTAATTTGGATATTATTGTGAAGTGAACACGACTAGCTTGAAATTGCTTTTGCTAAGGGACAAATGATTCATACATTCGATGTAGTGTAACTGACGTTGACTGTTTAGTAAAATTTTTAGCTGCATCAAAAGAATAAACTCCATGTTTTTAATGCCGCTTAACTTTTCAATAAACTGGATTCAATAATAATACATCGAATAGCAAAGGACAAACTAAGATGTTTTTAGATTACCCTTGAGGGAATAGGTGTTATTGAGTAACAGATTAAAGGTGCCCTAATTAGGTTATTTCGAGTTTATTTCTATATGTGACGTGTGTAAAAAAGTCAAAAAATGCAATATAAATGGTTTTAATTCATTTGCAATAGGTAGGTTTTATACAAAGAATAAAATGTATTTGAGGCCTTCCTTTATGGATAACAATGCCTGTGTCAAAGAGCCTCGTTATTCAAAGGTTCAAAGTTACAAATGAATTATTGATCATAATAAAAAATGGTTATATTTTTTTCCATAGCTCATCATCAGAGAGCTTAAATAAACCATTTATGTCCTTTTCTTTAGTCATACAATTCTGTAGTTATATTTTAACTAGTGGTTTCCCGCGACTTCGCGCGCAAGAGTTGGATTTTCCATATAAACTTTCATCCCCCATTTCACACCCGTACTATTTTTATATCGCGATAAAATGTAGCCTATGTCCTTTCCAGTGTCTCGAACTGTCTTCATACCAAATTTCACAATCGGTTTAGTGGTTTATGCGTCAAGAGGTAACAGACAGACAGACAGATACACTTTCGCATTTATAATATTAAGTATGGATATACTCTTAGATATCTCTGCGGATTACTCCAATCTACGCGTTAAACATAACTTTCCAAAATGTGTACTTAACATTCACATTTCTCACCAACGAACCTTTAATTTCCAGTATGCGATATTCGACTGGTCGGAGTCGACACAAGGGTTAATTCTGAGCGCGTTCTACTACGGGTACGCGATCACACACGTCCCTGGAGGCTACTTGGCAGAGAGATATGGCGGCAAATGGACATTAGGCATTGGACTTCTAAGCACGGCTATATTTACACTACTCACTCCCGTTGTGGTCAAAGCTGGCGGCGCTACGTGGCTGTTCATACTTAGAGTGCTGCAGGGCATGGGCGAGGTAAGGAACAAGGGTTAACTTAATTGTTAACTGTTTAATTGGGATGCCACTTTAATTTGAACTTTAGGCTGTTGGAGGACAGTTGAAAGTGAATATAGACGAGTAACATATTATCAGAAACATTACTAACACACCGACTTCGGTCCTGTGGGGAGATTCAACTAGAAAATAAAAAATAAACTTAGGTAATTTGACTTCCGTCTTCATGTAGTACTATTGGTACGAATTCTATAAACCGATGGTTGTTGTTTCGAATTCATGCAGAATCCTAAACCATTTCTTTCTTTCTCTTAAACGATATCTCCAATAGGTATATAAACTCAGCGGCAGAAAAATCGCTCGGCTCATCGAGTAATTTTGGTACAAACACGCTTACTTCACAGATTTACTAATGAAAAAGTTCTTATCTTAAGGTAATAATGTTTAAATCAATCGATTGGATGAATGTTTATCTTTTGCCCGAAAAAGTATCTCTATTACCTTAAAAACAATAAAGAGTGACTTTGTCTGCTCGTTCCGTACAACATTATATGAAAGGTATAAAGTGAGTTATTCCATTGCATTGTTGAAGACATGGATAAGATTCTGTACCTTACTGGAAAGCTTTATTTAGAAATAAACATTTACCCTATCTATTGACTCAAACATGTATACAGTCGTACAACTTTTATAAATTGTGACCCTGTGTAGTAAGCATGTTTTTATGAAAATTACTTAATGTCGTGACGTGCCGTCACTGACATATACTGAGCGGAAGCCTTTTTGGTACCAAAATATTAGTTTTAAGCACCAAGTCGCACTAAGTTGAATTGTATTTTTTGGTGCTAAATAAATATTTTTTCTTTCTTTCTTTCTTTCTTTAATGGGCCGATTTTTCTGCCGCTAAGTGTAAATCTCTCTCGCAACGATATCTCTTATTAACACAGGCTAAGTCCTCATCAACTGTTCTATTGTTAGTACAATAAATATTTTTTCAGGGACCCACCATGCCAGCTCTGATGATAGTCTTAGCCCGTTGGGTGCCGCCCCACGAGCGGTCGCGTCAAGGGGCCCTTGTGTTTGGGGGGGCCCAAATAGGAAACATCTTCGGGTCCTTCATGTCTGGTTTCCTGATGGCTGGAGACGGCAATTGGGTTAACGTGTTCTACTTCTTCGGATGCTTCGGGATTTTGTGGTTTATATTCTGGGTAAGTAAGGGAAGCCCGGGCAAGAAGCATAGTGCGGGTAAAAAGAATAACTGTTTTTTCCATAAATCTATAAAACATGGCGCTTTGACAAATTTTCTAGTCGTGTAACGTGCGGCTGGCGACGCCATGACAGTTCAACCAAAACAATACGCGAGCGCATTCTTTGTAAAAATAAAAAAAGAAGAAATATCGTTGTTTTGTTACGATTTTTGACAATGTTTGTTTATTACCTTTTTGTATTACTCATTAGTTATCTGTGAAATATTTTATTTATCCAATTGCACGTTTATTGAAGTATTATTTGTGATAGTTACTTTTTGTTTACATACTATTATTATTTAAAGTCTTGATTTCTTTCGAATATGAGCATGTTGGGCAAAACGGATATGGGCAAAACGGATAGGTTTGCCCGTTTAGTTATTCCATTATTTCCTTTATAAGTAAAAAATATAATTTATCAGTATTTTGACAATTTTAACTATAGGTAGAGTACTATGGCTGCTCTTTAAACAGGCCGCAAACACAAGTGGCGAAAATCAGAGGTTTTGACGGAAACTCCCGTCAAAGTTCATCAAGCATACAATTTTTCAGAAGACAATTTGTAAGAAGACCAAGATTTCAGAGTAAGCAGGCCTCGGCAAGACTAAAGCAAAAAGACCCTATGTCAAACAACTGAACAAAAACCCGAAACCAGATTTTTACTGTTTAATGTGCGCTGACAAATACACTGAACCACCAGCTGAAGATTAGATTCAGTTTTATCAGTGCAGAAGTTGGGCGTATCAAGACCACACTTCTTATGTAGGAGTTGGCAGCTACTTCTGTAATGATTGCGAAGACTGATTCTTACTAATTTAACATTATTCTTTTTGCCCTTGGGGCATATACGATAATTGACACTTTTTGTTTATGCTCATAATTAATATAGAAATCGGTAAAGTTTTTAAGTTTATGCGATTATTTTCCTAAGATGATTAAACACACTAAAAAATTAAAGTACAAAAAGTTCTATTGATAATCAGATTGTGGTTTTATTCACATTATCCCTTAACATATTCGTCTTGCCCGGGCTTCCCCTACCCAACACTGATCATGTAATCTTTTAAGATTATTAACTCCCATTGACTAAGAATCGGCAAAAAATTACTGTCATGCGTCAAAAACTAAAGTGCTCGACCTTTTTTAAAATAAAGTGTAAGCAAACTCTAGTGATGTACGTGTATCTGATGTCGGAACGAATATAACCAATCCTTTTATCGAGTCATTTTAATCGGTTCCGCACAATCGATACTATTTAATCGATACCAGTTAATCGATATTTACTATCCGGTATAGATTATATTTTATTGTTAGTAAATAAATAAAAGATTGCTGTTTGTTGCAATAATACTTTATTATACTGCTTTACATAAAAGTATAAACTTATATATAATATAAACTAGTAACATAAAAGATCCATACCTATTACTAAAATACCGTAGGGTACCTACTCCGTAATATAATATAGTATGTCCCTAGTAAGGACTAATATTGTGCACTCATATTTAGCCGTACCATAGCGCCAAGCAAGATACAGTTCAAACGATCTATGTATTAAATGATGCAAGCCTGTCTAATCACCTCATAGCCCGCGTACCTAACTCATATCTTGGTGCTCTGGCAAAGCCATAATATGGGCGGGCCCTCTAGACCTAAAGTACTCCGACCTAACGGAAATATTATGTTTACATGTTGCAGCTCTATATAAGGAAAAAAATGAAAGAGATGTTGGGGCCCTATATGGGCTAATATTCGATACAAAGAGGCTTTTCTCAGTTCTACAGGCATACAGCAGATCCGATCCCCTGCTGGTAACCTGCAATGCAACATACTCAGTTTAGTTGATTCAATTCTACATTGACTGCACAAACCAATTGCTCAGCTCCACATGAAATAACGTGTGTGTGTTTCAAGCTTCCTCATATAAATTCAAAGCATGCTATATCTTTAAGCATAATTGGAGGAATTAACTTTATTGTGTATTAAGTACGAATCAAAATTCTCAGTCGAAGTGCAGCAGAAGGCTCGTAAATATGAAACATTTTGCTGGTTTTATGTACTCCGAATGACATGCCTAGGATTTCTCATTGCTTGTCTATGAGGAAGCTAGAGACACGCACATCACGAAAGCAGTTTTTAGATTTAAATTTCAGTACTTACCGTGATAATGCGAAACAAGAGGATGAATGAGAGAAAACCAGGAAATCTTCCTGGCGGCACATTTAAGCTTAGCAGAAGCAGACAAGATTTCCTTTCCAGACTTCACAAGGCGTCTCAGTTCACTCACATAGCCACTTCTCATGCAATTATTTATAAAGCAAATGTTCATGTTACTAATGCAATCGCACAAAACGTTAATTCGTTCGTTCTTAATTTAAATTGTTTCGTTCTTACTTAATGTAGAAAACTAATAAATTTTATTACAATTTTAAATAATGACACTTTTTATTGACATTATGTCATTCGACTATAGGCTGTCAGGCAGACCTGTTGAAATATTCGTTCTTTTATTACACATGTTAATCACATTTGAACTGGCGATGCATAAATAAAGAAAAAAAACTAATGACATTTAAAAAAGAAAATGCCTATAGATCTAAATATTAGCCGACAACAGAGGAATAAATGACACATTCGTGACATAACCTAATAGAGTAACGCTTTTCTAATTGGCTAGCTAATAGCTTAGTCCTAGCTCAAACCCGGTGCTAAGTTTTTGTAATAACAGGATATATGATTATTTTATGAACTAATGGAATATTTTCTGAACTACCGGTATTTTTTCATCCTAAAGAACCCGTGTACCAAAATTTCTACCCACATCGATTTGCGGTATTTTTACGTAGCTCGACCACTATTTGCCAATTTCATGGATATAAGGACGAAAATGTATTTCTTTATAACCACAAGGGATTCGGACGTTGCTTGATATCTATTCGTAAATTCAATTATTGAATTGGAGTCTAGTATATTCCTTTTTCTTGGGATAAAATTGATGGCATTAAATTCCTATTCTATTTATTTTATTTATAACATAACTAAGAAATTGGTTCGACCTAGGTATAAATAAAATGTTTTTGTGCATCTTTGCAGAGTATCCTGTGCTACAGTACACCAAATACTCACCCGTATATTTCCGATGAAGAGCTCAAGTATCTAAACGAAACTGTCACCAGTGCCGAAAATACCAGCATCAGAGACCCTGTCCCATGGAAGGCCATCGTGAGATCTGTCCCTGTGTGGGCCCTTTTGTTTGCTGCCGTGAGTACAAATATTGTAAATACTTAAATTCGATATTAAGGGAAACCATAACAAGAGCTTGTGGCGCAGTGGCGGCAGCGCTTTGGTAGTGATACCAAAAGTTAAGCAACCCACGGCGCGGTCGTGATTGGATGGGTGACCATTCCGACCATTTAAGTGACGTCCATGACAAGCATCTCCGTGCTTCGGAAGGCACGTTAAGCAGTTGGTCCCGGCTAATATCTGTGGTATTAGTCGTTAAGCCTAGTCAGAGGCCCTAGGGCGGCTTGATAACTTCTGACAGTAAGGTTTGTCTCTTGCCTTACATACACCCCTCCACCAATCCGCACTGAGCCCGCGTGGTGGAGTGTGGCTCGTTCCTCCTCATAGTTGAGGTGAGGCCTTTTCCCAGCAGTGGGATCTAATAGGCTGACTTATATTATTATAACAAGAGCTCCTATTACCGGGAATCTGGATTTTTGAAAGGCTGATTCTCAAACACAATACAAAAGACTTGTCCTTTTTTTGTATGGAGGCTGGTTTTTTATTCCAAGATATCACCAAACACCAATTACCTGTATTTATCTTTAAGCTACAAAAATATGAAACATGTAACCATAGAAATCAGAATTTTAAATGACTCCATTTTTGAGAAAAATATGTTTTGTAACAGGCATCATCCATTGATCACTTACTTGTATTTCCTGGCTGTATGGCTATGTACCATTGCCTTTCCACTGGTGGATAAATACTACTAGGTACCACCACAGAATATATAATAGGTACTACTGTCAATGGAATGTCAATTTTACTGTCAATTGGTTTTTCATGCGTTATTTGATATAGGCGAAGGTGCGGTTTAGTACAGACAAAGAGAAAAAATAATTTTAATTTTTCTTTAAATCGGAGGCCTTAAAAAATATATTAATTATGCAGAAAGGCTAGTTTTTGTGAACTCTTTTGTATAATGTTTAGTTTATTCTGGTTAGAAATATTGACGAATAAAAAACCATTAATGGACAAGTCCTTTAAACAGAATACAAATTGCAAAAACCTATTAACAAGCCTTCTTTTTAGTAGGTGAGGTAATCTATATACTTATTTCTTAATTGCCATATGAGATAATTTTCTCCATATATCTATACCATCTCTACTCTATTTGCTAACGAAGGATTATTTATCCTGACGAATGACATCTACATATTTATAGCTGATAAATTGGCCTCATCAATCCGCAAAAACTGGTCGTAATCACATTTACATAATAACCCTCTTATTTGGGATTCATCTTACATCACCGGCCTGCAGTCAAATTTTTGCCGATACCACTGAATCTTTAACTCATGTCCTCATTCCGTTTTTGGAGTCATCGAACCGAGCTGTCTGTCATCATTATCCAGAGTTTATTTTAAAATAAATTGAAGGTATTTTGTGCAAACAGAACTGCCTATAACCGTACCATAATTATATTTGCGTTTAAATACCCTTACCCGCTGAAGATTTCCCAATTCACCTTTGTGTATTTCTAATGAGGGTCACTCCCTCTCTTACACTTGTCCTTTATAAGCACTTAATTTAACCTCACTTATCATATCACCATGAATATCACCTATGTCTCCTTAAGAGAGGAAAAAGGTCGGGCTCAACCTTATTTTGTTTCACTCAACTCTCGATGTCATTGCAATCCGTTCAGTCTCTGTCATAGCAAACTCGAGATTAGAAGAGATAGCATTTTTACACCTTTGATACTTTTACACTATACCTCGAATTCAAAATTGTCTTAGTTTAGGGAACGTAAAATCCCTGTATTAAGACAGAATAGACTATAATAATATAAAGACAATAATACAAGACAATACGTGACTCTAATAATATAACGATAATAATATATAAAGACATTATAATAAATACGTCAACCTTTGCTTACCAGGTGGGCCATGACTGGGGATACTACACCATGGTCACCGACCTACCCAAGTACATGACCGACGTCTTGAAGTTCAACATCGCTGCCACTGGTACCCTAACAGCCATGCCGTACCTGGCTATGTGGGTCAGCTCCTTCATCTTTGGATGGGTGTGCGACGTATGTGTTAAGAGGGGATGGCACAGCATCAAAACTGGGAGGATTATACATACTACTATAGGTAACATTTGCTTTCTATTCACGTTTCACTACACTGATGTTTTATCTGACATCGGCCTCTTAATAAAAATAAATGGATGCTTGTTATACTTCATTCAGCGCTTGGTAATTATGTCCATTCATTGCTTATTAGACTTTAACTGAAATGCGATGGTAAAATATTCTATCTAATCCACTTTTAAAGGTCTGAAATGCGATTTATCCATTGAGATGAAAGTATTTTTAAAGTCAATAGAAAAAGCACTTAAAGGTACAAAAAGCTTTGCAAAGCACCTAATCAAGATACTAATGAAAAACTGTCGCTTTCAGTATTGAAAGTCATTATATGTATAAAGAAATCTATTATAACTTTTTAGTCCCTAGAATACAAATTTCAACAATGATCGTCAAATAAAGTTCTAATCGGTTAGACACAGGCATAGCAATCAACCCACCCAAAATTAAAAAAAATCAACCAATTTTCATTTTAGCGACTATCAAAGTAGAGTTCAATTTATTTTAAATATTTTTACGCTTTATAATGACGGCGACCTTTTAGTATTCAGATTGAGCTGTTTTCTTTTATGTCATTAACCTACAATATTAATCTTTGAATTTATTAAATCAGTAATTTGATTAATTTACCTGGGGACCATTGAAAAGGGCAAAAAAACCTTAAAGTCCACCTCTTACAAAAGTGGATAAAAATTTGCATTTTTGCTGAATAAAACTCTAGGAACGCCGAATAATAACCCTGTTCAGTAAAATAAATATTGAACCATTCAGGGATCCAGTTTCCAGACACAATAGATAATATATTGTTGTGCGACCACCTTATGCTCCTCAAGGAAGATCGTTTTCATGTTAAATAACACCCCTTGAGGAGCATAAGACTGCCGGTAGTCGCACAACAATAGATTCTCTATTGTGTCTGGAAACTTGATCTCTGAATGGTTCAATGTTGATTTTACTGAACAGGGTTATTATCCGGCATTCCTAGAGTTTTATTCAGGCCCGAATCCTTCTTTATTCTTAAGTCATGGAATTTCCTATGAATCACGTAGCACCGTTTTATTACGGACGAAATAAGTGTTCTCGGGAAAACATGAGTAGCGAACGAGTTTGCCAACAGGACCCCTTTTAACTCTGTTTGCATGGTCAGCAAAAAAATAAATTATAATTTAACACTATAGATATATACCTACTTACTCTTTATTGCACACAACATTCACAAAATGTTCGTAGAGAGTCGTTTTTAACTCTGAAAGGAACTCTCTGTTACTTAGTTTTATTATTTTTATGCAATTGAACTGATAGTGAAATATTTATGAAAATATTATGTATGTGCGTAAAAACTTGCATTTATTTACAAAGAACAGTGATACGCATAGATATTTACTGAAGAAATAATATCTTAATATTACCATGTTCACTTTTTTATCGTAAGATCGTCAAGATGGTAACATCATTGCATTCATGGGATCCTATTGAAAGGAAGGGGAGAGGAAACCTACCGATAGTACACTTCTTTATCGGATGATAGTCAAGGTGGTAACATCATTGCGTTCATGAGATCCTATTGGAAGTAAAGGAAGAGGAAATCTACCGTTATTCAAAACTGCTTAATCGCACCAGTATAATTATGTATCAAACCAATGTTTATAATGAGATGTCTCTGCTATCCGTACGTAAGTTGTAATATTAAATTTATCGGTTCCAGCCGCCACGGGCCCCGCAATCTGTATCATATTGGCGTCGTACGCCGGCTGTGACCGGTATGCAGCGGTCGCGTACTTCATAGCGTCTATGGCGCTTATGGGCGGCTTCTATAGTGGAATGAAGGTAACAAATTAATAAACATTGTAGCAAGCTAGAAAAGGTGAAACTAATCATGGGTGTACTTAACCATATCTTGTATGCGACATCTTTTAATACTTATAATAATATTATAATTAGTAGCTTTGCTTGACCCCTTTTAAAAAATATAGTAATTGTTTTTCTTTACCAAAGGTTGTATGGGAGAGATCACTCCCAGCGATAAGAAGGCCTAAATTGTACTTTTACTTAATTTATTTTTAAAATTCACTATATTTTGTTTGCTTTATTGTGCAATAAAGAATATCTTTCTATCTACCTATGCTTATGAACTAATAAATAATATGATATGATATGATGATGATGGTGATTTAAATTAGACCAGGCAGTGCCCGGAGCGTACCGTGTACGTCATAAAAAGTCATTAAAGTCATTTATTTATGTATGTAGGCCCACAGGGGGCACTTATACACGTCCCAACATATTATTTTTTAAGCCCTACCACAGGGACAAATTGTGGGCTAGTGCTGAGAAGAACCAGCGCAAGAAACTCAGTCACTATTGTCAAAGCCTCTTTTAAAAATAATGTTTAAATACAGAAATTGTAGTAGTGCGAGCTGGTCCACACGTTTACATCATTCAAATAATCGTCTACTTTATAATTACCTTTTGTCATTAGGGTATCCTTAATAAATGATTTGAATTTGTTAATTGGTAATTCTACAATATTATTCGGTAATTTGTTAAAGTAATTGACACATTTTCCCATGAAAGAATGACCAACTTTTTGAAGCCTGAATTGTGGAATAGCAAGCTTAGTTTTATTTCTAGTGTTAAAATTATGCGTATCACTTTTCTTTGTAAATAAATGCAAGTTTTTACGCACATACATAATATTTTCATAAATATATTGAGAGGCTACTGTTAATATCCTTATTTCTTTAAAAAAATCTTTCAATGAATCTTGAGGTTTGAGGTTATAAATAGCACGTACGGCCCTTTTTTGTAGTACAAAAATTGATTCTATATCAGCAGCTGAGCCCCATAGTAAAATACCGTACGACATCAAGCTGTGAAAATAACTAAAATAGACTAGTCTGGCCGTTTCAACATCAGTCAAGCGCCGTATCTTTTTTACAGCAAAAGCAGCTGAACTAAGTCTTCCTGACAAGGCCACGATATGAGGACCCCATTGTAGTTTTGAATCTAAAGTAATTCCTAAAAATGTTGTTGAATTTATAGTATTTAGCAGTTTGTCTTTTATCAAACAATTTGTTGAGGCCTGTCTGACATTAGGCATCGTAAACTTAACACATTTAGTCTTATTCCCGCTAAGCAAAAGGTTGTTAACGGTAAACCAATGCAATACTTGTGAAAGAGTATTATTCACATCGTCAAAAGTATCTTTCCCCTGGGAATTTTGAATATAAGTGAAGAATCATCAGCAAATAATACTATATCACAAAGATCTTCCACAAAGTGTGGAAGGTCATTTATATAAATTAAAAACAATAAAGGTCCCAATATCGATCCCTGGGGCACACCCATGGTCAGAGGTGCTCCAGAAGACTCAACCCCATTGATGCATACTTTTTGTGTCCTATTTGTAAGGTAAGATTCAAGTAGATTTAATGCAATTATTGAAGCCCCATAATGTCTTAATTTTTTCAATAAAGTTTAATGTTCTACACAATCAAAAGCTTTTGAAAGATCACAGAAAATACCTAAAGCATCTTGTCTATTATCATAGGCATCAAAGATATGTTTTAATAGAGCAACTCCCGCATCAGCAGTACTTCTACCTTAAGTGAAACCAATTTGTTTTTCGTGTAGTAGATGGTTTAAAGAAAGATGTGCTAGTAGTTGATTGAATGTTACCTTTTCAAATATTTTACTGAGGACCGGAAGAATCGATATTGGTCTAAAATTAGAGGGGTCACTTTTTTCGCCGGATTTAAATAGCGGTATAATTTTACTAAATTTCATTAGGCTTGGAAACTGGCCATCATCAATGCACTTGTTAAAAATTATTGCTAATTGAGGAGCTATTGTGTTGATAATTGATTTTATAATATACACAGATAGTCCCCATAGATCCTCAGTCTTCTTCATATTTAAATCTAGAAATGTTTTTGTAATTACTTCGGGACAACCATTCCTAAAGTGCAGTGGAGAATCGCACTGGTCGACATTGGACTTGAGAATGGATTCCGCAAGTTCTGAAGAAGATGCAAGTTCTTTAGTTGTTGAAGGTGCAATATTAGAAAAAAATGACTCAAAGGCATTTGCAACTTCTTGATTGGATGTGATCAATTTACTTTCGACTTTTAGTGAGAATGAGCTACTTTTTGATTTATTTTTACAAGTTTCCTTGTTTAATATGTTCCAAGTAGCTTTTGCCTTATTGTTGGAATTTAAAACTATTTTACGAATATAGTTTGACTTTGCTGCAGCACATACTTTTTTAAATATCTTAGAGTAATTTTTAACATATTCAATAGTATGTGGATCGTGTGAGTATTCTCTTATACTATATAAGTCATACAATTTAATCCTACTTTTATGAATACCTGGTGTAGCCCAGTCATTAAATTTACATTTAGCTTGATTTGTCTTAACCTTCTTCAGTGGAAAGATTTCATTGAATTATTTTTTTATTAATTTAAAAAGGTCTTCGTATAATTTATCAACATTATCGCAATTATTGGGTATAGTTAAGTTTACACTATTACAAATTGTATCCCTAAATCTGTCTAACCTATTTACTGTGACAGGCCTATAAACATTCTCCACAACACTTGGCTACATGGCTGGGAGCACGGCCCAGTCTGATATAAATCATCCTTAATCCCGTACACGTAAAAAAATATTAAGTACATTACACAGGATACTTACACAAGAATGCAAATCATAAATAAATGTGTTAAAAAGATTTAACACTTTTGTTACTAATACTAACCTGCGAAAGTAACTCCGTCTGTAACACACGATTTAAGGGGGTGCAGCGCGAAGCAAGTCGAGTAAGTCTAAACGATCTTCAAACAGAATCGAACTTATTAATATTAGTAATTAGATCCATTAGCTTTAAAGTTTTAAACTTGATGATATAATTAGAACAATAGCTTTACTGTGCGCAATGCGCAAAACCATCAGACATTTGTGTTAAAAACTGAAAAGTGTTCATATTTTCTTATTTATATTTTATTCGTGTATATTAAAAAGATGGAATATCAATAAATCATTTTCATGTACAAATTATTGTTTCATGCGTAAAATTTACCATGTTTTCGAAAAAAATGCTCTTAGATATCATTAGCTAAAAGTCATGTGTATTATATCATAAAGAATTTGTTTAAAATTTCAACAAGACCAGGACATTGTGCAATGATTAGGCTAACGTAAATAAATTGTTTTAATCTATTTAACTAATTCAGCTCATCGTACAAGTGATTTAGAAGTACGTTAATTTTCTCAAATTCGTGCAGGACCGCCTTAACGAATGAGTTAGGTGTATTCCCCACTAGGCTATTACGTTACGTTGTTAAAAAATAAAGTAATTGGAAGGTACAAATCATACTATAAGTACTTATAGGATATTTTAAAAATAGCATTTGTTTTCATATCACGAAAATGGAAAGATTATTTTGAATTTAGAACAGAATTCATAAGTTGGTACTCCATCATAAGTTACCTTTATCAAAGAGCAATGAGATGGAAATCACATTTTTATCTTTCTCCGTTAAACACGGAGGACACAAAGAGAAAAAGTTTTTTATGCCCAATTAAACATGATTACCTACAAATCACCGAATCTTTGATCATATTTAATAAAACCTAAAGTTCGTAACTTTCGTACATTAATATTTATATTTTACTAGTCACCTGAGCAGGCTTTGCAAGAGGAGTAGTAAGATTGGATATAGGTAATGCTATCTATAAAAGAAAATATTATAATCCCACCACACATTGTTTTGTTGACTGCCACGTTGGTCTAATGATCAGCACGCGGGGTACTATACCCACGAGGTCCCGTGTTAGAATCCCGGGTCGGGCCAAAATTAAGGTTTTTCTGTCTTGAGCAATCCAGTCGTATTACCATCTTACGAAACTGTGATAGTGAAGGAATATAGAGTGCACCTTGTGTATTGTGCACACACTTGTGCACTATACCTCTAATATTTCCCTATCTAATTCCCGCACAGTTTACTAATCTTTGTTGAGATTGGCCGCTGTAGGCAAAATTCAGCTAGGAAGACATTATTATTATTTTTAAATTGTTTTGTTATATCTCGAACGGATTAGGCAGCTTTTTTGATGAAAGCTCCTAAAGAAAGCGAAACAGATTGATTGTGTTTTTGACACTTCAACAATCATCGTCTTAGATGTATGCACATACTTAATTGATTGTGTTTTGATAGTAATTCTTTTTCCAGGTCAATGCACTAGATTTAGCTCCAAACTATGCTGGATCCCTAACAGCCATGATCAACGGAACGTCAACGATATCTGGAATCATCACTCCATATCTCATTGGATTATTAACGCCCGATGTGAGTATCAAAATGTTAACTTCTCACCAAAACAGACAAGATCACAAGATATGAAAGTCTTTACCAACCAGCTAAAGTGGCAGAAAAGTTGTAAAAATGGGAAAAGTTGCAATATTACCATAAAAGAAACCATTAAAGCAGTATTGATAACATTTTATTAGAATTTAAAAACATCAAACTGTAACATCGTTTCTTTCGATCAGCAAACTTCAAGAAAACACCCTAATGAGTTTGTAACGATCCCATTTTTCAACACCATTCCCTCTTATAAGCTTTCAAACAAATCGGCGAATTTTCAAATCGCGAATGGTCTCAAAGTTTTCAAACAATAAATAGGAGACCTTTATCAAAACTTTACACAAAGACGTAAACTTTTGTATTTTCAAACTGAAATCTTTGATATTTAGTTCATGGCGTCAGATTATTTTATTTTTATATTAATATCGGAACGCCATTTTGTCGGTTCAAGGGACAGAACGCACTACAGCATGTCAACACGTTGGCGTCTTATACAGTTCCAATAGGGGCTATTTTAAAACGAAAATGTGAAGTTGTATGTTGCTGGTTACTATACCTTTTAATAAGACAACGTCGATGCTACACTCACATTTTATTGTCTCTTTAAAATTTTACTTCATTTGTGAATTTTGATATGAATACTTATAACTTGTTTGTATGTTTATTTCTTCTATTAGTATGTTTCGGTTAATATACTTATTTTACCGCGCATGTCTCGAAGGAAGGCACGTGTGAGTTTGGCTGTGAGAACATATTGGCAATATGGCGTTTACAAAGGCGCTATCCAGTCCTTTCAGTAGCTCGTGTGCTAGCCTGATCGCATACCAATCTGCTCGAGTAACCGCAATTAAGTGCAAGGGAATTTATCGGCTTAATTCAATAAGATGTATATGTGTGTGTAGGTTACATAAAGCACTTATTACAACATCCTATTTGTAGCATCCTAACTAGGATCCTACTTAGGATCCCAACTAGGATCCTAACTAGAAACCTATCAGAAATCGTATCGTATCCTACTTAGGATCCAATTTTTCCTACCTTCCTAGTTAGGATCCTAAGTAGGATTCTAGTTAACTAAACTGTGTAATAACTATGAAAGTTGGCGAAGTCTTGGAGAAGCCTATGTCCAGCAGCGGACTGCAAAACGGCTGGTATGATGATGATGAATAACTGCTTAATACATTCAACTCTGACCCATAGTATGGCGGTGGTTGTTGAATCCATTATTTACAAAAGTGTTAAAATTAACACTTATGTACCGTGCTTTGTGCGTACCTACTAATATTTTTATACTTACGTATACGTTATAAAAATATTATTATACTACTTATAAAAGCTCACTCATGTCACATGAAACCTATTCAAATATTTTTTCAGCCCGAATCCTCGCTTTTGCCCAGTAGGGGCCAAAGCCTCACCCAAACTTAATTAAAATAATATATACCGTATACTGACTTCAGGGAATTGTACCCAGATCTCTTTAATGGGTTCCTTAGATCATTAGCTGAATTAATTTCATCGAATTTTAATTTATTTTTGTCTTTGCTTTTCCAGTCAACCCTAGTCCAATGGAGGGTGGCATTCTGGGTCTGTTTCGCTGTGTTGGTAGGCACAAACATCGTTTACATCTTCTGGGCGGACGGCAAGCAGCAGTGGTGGGATGACGTCAGACAATATGGCTACCCAGAAGGGTGGAAACACGGACCCCTGAAAACCGTTGACCTTGACAAGGAAAAGAACAGAAAAGAAAAACAAATGATAGATGGTTCTAAGCTATGATTCTTTTTGAGACGATAGCAGTGAGGTTTTCGAGAGTGATAGAAAGGAAAATTTTAATGTATCCAAAAATGTTGTGGAATAAGAACAAAATGAAGTGATATACCTTAAATCCTACATCAGTATTTGAAATCAAAATGATGTTTAGTAAATCTCATGAAATCAATATAAGAGATTGACAAATGAAATGAAATGAAAAAAAATGAGACGGACAGACAAATATTTGTCAGAAAAAAAAGATGGGTATGCTTTTTTAGGCAATCACTTTTAAATTCGTATTCTTACTTACTTGAAGTTCCTTAGTTAAACTTATCAATATTAACAATCTAACGAATTTATTTACATTTAAAAAAAAGTTATCGGTATCAATTTGAATAGTGTACCTAACCATTGTTTTAAAGACTATTTATAGACTTCGAAGCATTAGGTGTAAGTTTTAATTTATAATTTAGTGCCATTTGTTTGTATAGAAAAAAGATACTACTTAAGTAATATTAGACATACTACGATTTTAAACAAATTCAGTGTTTTTTATTGCAAATACCTCGTAAAAATGTTAAAACAATGTTCAAAAAATAAAATAAAATCAGGCGTTTTAACTTTAATTAATATAGTTAATATTTCCCAGTACAATTTGATATTACAATTTTTTAAATTTAATACGTATTGATTGATGTTAGTATGTACGTAATATGAATTTATTTATCTTTATGAATATCACATAAATGCTTACCTATGTATGTATTTGTACACAACTAAAAATATTATAGTAACGTGATGTGATAGTAGTACTTAAAGAAATGAGTAGTCTCGTAATATGTACGATAAATACCATAATTGTAATAAAAAATGTAGTTACTTTATGTCCAAATGTTTTTCATTGTCTCGACAACCTATCATTCGTTAAATCAAATAAGTTAGATGCCAAATTACAAATACGTAAAGTCAAATACAATACTAATTTAGGATATGTAATGAACTCATACGCAATAAGGGATGGTTCCCTATACTTGATAATACGAATCTTATAAAAAAAAAAAATTTTACAACTTACAAAAACACAACATACTTATAAACATGATCAGTCAGGCCCAACTGTCCCATTGCATCGTAACTGCGTAGATTTCATGAATGAAAATTTAAACAAAACAAAAAAAACATATTTTTCGTCTATGTATACTGAGAAACAGAAAAAGAGAGAACTCAAAATTTTAGCACCAGCAAACATAATATCAAACAACCTACTAAACATGCCAAAATGTCCCACCGGATGACACAGTCGATTAATTTTTGTGAGCGAAATTTAATTCAATTTCGTAAAACTTGCAAAATAATTGCTTAGTTATAAAAATAATTACAAAATGGCAAAGTTTGACCCAACTTCAGAAGGATTTCTTATCGATCCAAATAATACTTCAAGTGCTTTGAGATTCATACGATGTCCTGAAGTTTCTGGTAATATAAGTTTGAAACTCTTACGATCGGATTCTTATCATAAAAATAACTTCTTCGACGCTTCCTTCCTTTCTTCCTTCTTTCCATGATAACATTCCTTTTTTATTCACGGTACTTAAAAACTATGGACATTTAACTACTTCTGTAAGTACTGGTATTCCCGGAGCGACGACGTTTGTATCATAATGACGTCACGGATTACACACATCTGCAATTAGAGCTCATTGTTCCACAGCAGTGCCTCCGGCTACTGCTAATGCTGAGAAACGTCAGAATGCAGCCACCATATGACAAAATTTCAACCTTATTGCAATGACAGTAGCATTAACTTTAGAATTTCTTCAGTCGAGAGTTCTAGAAAACAGAACTAGATAAGGCACTTTAAAAATAATAGAAAACTACTTTTTCTGTTCAGACAAACGAAGACTTTTGTATTTTATCTCTACCTTTGAAAACGGTTAGTAGTCTAGGTACAGTCAAGTTCATTAAAATAAGTAGGTATTATGAGCATTCCCAAGGCTTCAACTGTACCTTATTTATATGTCAGCTACGAAATCGGCAGGTTGTAGCACCATATATTAATATATGAATTAATAAAAAAACAATAAGCGCGAGTTGAACTCGCACATTTTAAGGATTCCGTACCTTTCTGTTGAATTTTTACTTATTAGAGTTTTACAATTTGTTACTGTTGACGCAATATAAATCAAATCATCATCATACAACATCATCACAGATTGTGTCTGCGATCACAATGGTTGATGAAATACAATCCGCTGACAGATAGACGGACGTATGAAGAGACAAACAGACAGCGAAGACTTACTGATTGAAATAATTAATTGAATTTTATTGAACCTA
Source organism: Pyrausta nigrata (assembly GCA_949316185.1). Classification (NCBI taxonomy): domain Eukaryota; kingdom Metazoa; phylum Arthropoda; class Insecta; order Lepidoptera; family Crambidae; genus Pyrausta; species Pyrausta nigrata. The sequence continues at coordinate 7,969,384 of OX438943.1, forward strand.
CCCAACATCACTGTAATTCATTGTAATAAAAAACATATCTAGTCTAAGTATGTCCCAATAGAACCTAAGTTGAATACAAATAAGAAGTTTAGCCTTGTCATTACATATTAAATAGACAATTATGTAAATGATATAACATTGTTCATCGATTACATAAGTATTGACTTTGCGGTTTCGATAACTTTTGTCAGCCCCAAAACGCTTGCTAAAAATAGGAAGATGACAAAATAATCACGTAAAAACAAAGATTTATGTAAAAAAAGCTTTTAAGGCTCTCAGCTATCCTCATCCAATCTTTTACATCTGATCCACTAGGAAACAAAATTCTCATGCAATCCCCTCAATTGTTTGCTTTTCCTAACGGATCCCCCAATTGTATCGGAAAAAGAATAGAGAATGTACTACCAAAAATGAGCTTACTTACTAGCTCATTTTTCGTAGTTCGTTCTAGGGGATCAGTTGGGAATCAATTATTAAATACTAGTAGTTTCCCGCGACTTCGCCTCTGTTTTTCTATACAAACTTTCATTCCCATTTCATCCTTTAACTTGGCAGGAAGGCAGGAGATTAGTAGTAACCATAATATTTAAAAACTTGATATGTATTTGACAGAGGTGAAGATAGTTTCTTATGTTAACCAAAATCAGTCTATATTTTGGGTCAGGTAATCCGATGTCGCCTTTTGCCCGAAATAATAACAGGTTTCGTAAGCGAGTTATAAACTGAAAGAATAAGTAGGTAAGTATCACTATTAACCCTTTAACTTCCATTATACTTTGTTTCCATTTCCTGCTAACACATAACAAAGTTTGTCATCACAAACAATGAATATGCCACAGTTCATGAACTTTGAAGCCAGCATCTTAATTCAACTCATCTTCCACCAAGGACTTTTGAATATAAACACAAAAAATCTACATGACTCACAAGTTCATTAATTTGCTTACCATGGGAAGCGATTTGATTATATGGTTGTAGGACAACGTAATGCATTTGGCCTTGGAATAGTAATATTCAGATCACAACAAAGGAATATGTACTTGAGGCCCAAATACGAACTGTGCGCTCTGATATCAATTAATTCGTTGACGGATACATATAACCACCAGTATTTTGATTGTTTTTGTATAAACTATAGCGGTGTTATTACAAAAAAATTAGACCAGGTTTAAAATGGGTCTAAATATTAACCGACAACAGAGGAATGAATGACACATTCGTGACATAACCTAATATAGAAGCGATTTTCTAATTGGCCAGCTAATAGCTTAGTCCTGTCTTAAACCCGGTACTAAGTTTTTGGAATAACGAGGTATCTGTTCACTTCCAAACGTCAAACTGTTTTTGTATAGTCCAAATCTATACCTCGGCAGCAATGTAGATATAGCCAAAAGTTTTTGACAAAAAATAAAGATAGTTATCAATGAGCGTGCTGATAAGTGGTAATAATATAGATGCTATGATGTGGTTTTGGTAAAACAACGGCGTCATAGTTGCGTCATAATGTTACGAAAAGACACGAAACCCAAAGATAGGTCACACTGACGTGACTTGTTGTGTCTAACATACTTACATTGTTTTAGTGGGCATTATTCATAAAAACGTAATTACTTACGAATGCACAATAGTATAGAAATTACTAAACGAATAGCCCCATTACTATGTAATGAATTTGTCAGCGTGTTCAAACTGTCCAAGTAGCACACATCCTAGGATTTTAGAGAATATTCTAAATCTACACACCTATGAAAGTGCTAACAATGGTCCACAGTATGAGGAAGACCCTGATTATATAAACATGAAAGAGTTAATTTTAAATTAATGATAGATAGGTGACATGACATAGAGAAGACAACCTTTTCATGTTAGCTTTTTCATATTCATTTGTTATGGCAGTGATATGATCATTATTAGTAAGGCGGTAAGTATCGACTTCACGCATAACCTTTTCTCTCTCTCTCTCTCTCTCCAGTCAGTCTCTCATTACTGAGGATCGGGGTTACTTGAGGTAACCATTAGCAATATCAAAACTTGAATCTAGAAAGAGCCGACGATACCAGCTGACGTGGGAAAGAGTAAGAACGAAATAAAAAACGCCTTACTCTATGTTTTTCGTTTTTCTATCGGTTTAAACAGTGGGAGTTGCTAATAGAGCCTATAAAAATATTCAGATTAACTGACCAGCGCTGAGTACCTACGAGTACTAGTGATAAGTTGAATTGAGTCTATGAGCAGAGCCGTTTTTGACCCAATTATTATTTTGGCCCTGGCCCGTCTTCGGGTCCTGGGAGATGACTGACTAGCAGTGAGACATCATGGCATTAAAAGATACAGTTTATCACATAAAAAAATAAAGACGATATTTGTATGAATATCATATACTCGTAATTGACATTACTTATTGAAAACATAAGCTGATAATAATGTTACTCATAAAAACCCTCTGTATAGAATGTGCCGCGAATTTAATATCTTGTCGTCCGACCTCCATCTTTTCAATCAGAGTTCTTGGGCGTTCATAAATATTCTTAATAAGTTATAAATACTGTTTTTCTTTTTCTTTTAAATCATAGCCATAGTCTTTCTTGTTGATTGAATGTATATTTGTAATGTTGTGCATAGTTTTTTTTAGGTCATTCAACCCGCAACGTTTTTATTTGGAAACGTTACCACATAAATGCATTTGGTTGCTTGATTGTTACTGTGCCTATATTAAATAAATAAAAAAGCGTCATTGATTTTAAAAATGCCCGTCCTTGTAAAATAGAGAAGGCTAATTGACTATTAACTTTTTCTGTAATAATAATACTAATGTTTAAACTAATTTACAGACTACACATCTAAGACATTCTAGATCTGGAGTATAGCAAAGTACTTCCATGAGATGAGTTAAAGAAGATTGTATGGTTTTTTTTTGTAAAATTGTGAATTGATAAAAAAATATCAACTGCTGTGATTTTTTAAAACAATGCTGTGATTTTCTTTCTATCAATTCTCATTGTAATTTAAGATACAAGAAGTTAATCCTATTTCTATAAAAGCCACGGCATTATACATTTGTCCTTAAAGTATTAACCTTCATTACATTTTGTTTGGTGGGTTATTATGGACAATACTCGTACCTACTACTACAGTTGGAACACACTCACATTGAAATTGGTCATGGCACAGTGAGTATATGGGCCATACGAGTGCACGGCAGGGCACTCACGAGTTTGTGATAAAAATATAATGGAGTTTGTGATTACAGTCACTGTACTTAGTGATAAAACAAGAAAATAATTTAAAAGATTAAAAATATTATTTTCCTACAACGATTTTATTTACTAGCACAAGCATTCCCGATTTTCTGTTGACGCAGGTTTTTACGTGAACTCTTTATTAAGTATAAGAGCTCTATGTTTTATGATACTGAATATGTAATTTGAGGCTTGTTTATAAACGGAACTTCAAAGTAATTATTTAATTTTATAGTAGGTACTTATTTTTAACACCAACATCGAAAAAGGAAAGAAAGCTGATTAAATGTTAGAAGTATCAATTAGTACGCAGTCTGCATAAGTGCTTATTATATTTAGACGCGATATTCAACAATAATATTGCCCTAAAATCGTTATCGTTCGGTGGAATTCAAACCCTTCGCTATCCGAGCTAATACTATTCAAATTTTATTTATTACTAGCTGTTGCCCGCGACTTCGTACGCGTGGACTCGATGATACAAAATATTTTATACCCCGTCAGCATCCAGCTATCATGATCTCTTAGTCTACCATGTCGTAAGGAGAAAAGAGGAATGAAAAATTGAGGTCATCAGGCACTCTTTTTTTAGATAGGATACTATCACCTCGCCATCCTCCTCTGGTAAGAAAATTTCGCATGGCAATGACACCGACTCCAAAACTAAAATTTGTCGTATAAGTATCTTTCTTAGTAAAAGTGTAAAGGATTTTTTTACTTTTCAGTTTACATTATTAAAGCCAGTTTTATTCGTTTGTAAAAAAAATATAGGTAACTTTAGTTTTAGTGTTCAGAAAAAAGTTAGACTCAAACCTCCCTACCACAATAGATGAATGCGGTTTAGCATTAATTTATTGTGTACCTAGCCAACTCAAAGGTCGGTTTGTAAGTTACTATTATCTCGTACAGTTATCACGTATTGTTATTAGGAGCCTGTCGTGTCCCACTGCAGGGCAAAGGCCTCCCTTCCCTTTTCTTCCTATAAGTGCCAATTGACTTTGATTTTTCATTAATAATACAGTAATTCAACAAAATTTCGACAAACTGTTTGAAGTGAAAGTATCCACAAACTACTAAGCGTTTAGGTCAGCACCATCAAATTATGACTCCTGAATGTAAACGCTTAAATATCTAAATTAGTGCTGTATTCTTGCGATTTCTCCAGGTTGCCGTCACCAGATCGTGACTTGGAGACAGTAGGATTACCTTGGGAGTTTGAAAATCAGCCTAAAGTAATTTAGCACATCAATAGCTCTAGGTCTTTAATTTGTGTAAGTCAATAGAAAATGCTTATCACGCTGAACCATGTTTTCTACGGCGCTCTATTCATATCTCTTATAGTTGAGCTGAGCTGCTAGGGTTCTATATCAGTTGCTCAAGACTTTTGAATTTGTGTACGTCGATAGAAAATGCTCATCACGCTCAACAATGTTCCTTAATGCGCTCTATTCATATTTCTTATAGTTGAGCTGAACTGCTAGGGTTCTATACAGTTGCTCCAGATCTTAAATTTGTGTATGTCAATAGAAAGTACTCATCACGCTGAACAATGTTCCCTAAGGCGCTCTATTCATATCTCTTATAGTTGAGCTGAGCTGCTAGGGTTCCGTATCAGTTGTTCAAGACCTTCAATTTGTGTATGTCAATAGAAAATGCTCATCACGCTGAATAACTTTTCTTAGGGCGCTGCTTTCATATTTCTCTTAGTTTAAGTGTACTTCTAAGGTTCCACGTCAGGTACTCCGATCTTCAAAATAAATTATAGCCTAGTATTTGCCCAGACTCAATAGCTGCACAATAAAAATAGTGTCATTCAAATCCGTTCAGTAGTTCCAAAGATTAGCGTGTACAAACAGACAAACAGACATACAGACAAACAGACAAAAAAATTAAAAGTTGTAGATTCCTATTCTGTTACTATTTTTACATCACCCTCAATTACTTTTTGATAAAAATACTCAATGTACAGACGCATCGGTTTTACAGTTTTATTATATGTATAGACTAGTGGTTCCCCGCGACTTCGCCCGCAAGAGTTGGATTTTCCATATAAACTTTCATCCCCCATTTCACCCCCTTAATGTTTTTATATCGCGACAAAATGTAGCTTATGAATTTTTCAGGTTATCGAACTGTCTCCATACCAAATTTCATCTCAATCGGTTCAGTGGTTTAAGCGTCAAGAGGTAACAGACAGACAGACAGATTATTAAAATATGGTGAGCCGCTATGAGCTCGACTGTGAAGATTTCTGAATCACATTGAATTTTGTTCAAGCATAGTAAATTCGTTATTATTCCTTTTCAATAGCAATGTCCGCAGAAGACAGATCACCGTCTGGATACGATAACGTCAGAGCATTGATAGCTTATTCATACAGGTCATCAGTTCAAGATTCATATTTTTATTGTTCTTCTGGGTAATATCAGGGTTAAGTTGAAAACTTCTTTATTATATTTTCGGCAACTGTTTTGTTTTGTAAAATATTTTGTAACATTTATATAAGACTTAACTGTCACATTTAGATAACTTTACGTTTACAAGTGTCTCCGATACAAAAAAAACCGGCCAGGTGCGAGTCGGACTCGCGCACTGTTCCGTACAAACAAAGTATTTTTTTTATGATATGTCCACAAATTTGCGGTTTTTGGACTTTTTCCTTTACTTGCACTGTAAGACCTTCCTTTTTGCCAAATTTCATGATTCTATACCTATGGGCAGCAGGTTTGATTCCCCTGCGAAATGTTACAAAATACAGCTAAAATGGCCGTATCTTTAAATTCCGTAAACTTAGAAGCTTGATTTTCTTGATTCTCACAGCTTTAAGGGACCGCATCAGTCATAAGTATTTGATGTTAGTTTCAACTTGATACCTTCTCGCGTTCCTGAGAATAAGTTCTAGACGGACAGACAGACAACAAAATGATCCTATAAGGGTTCCTTTTTTCCTTTTAAGGAACGGAACCCTATAAATAACAAAACTATTCTAGTATCTACGTAACTAAAATTGCTTAAACAACTGACAGAGATTAGTCGACCTACCAAAGTCAGACAGCTGATTAGCTTTATTATCTTCGTGACCTAACTTCATTTCACGGTGGTCTAATAAAATCGGTGTAAATAACTTTCTGAATGTCACTTTATTTGTTCTGAAACTTAATATCAGTGGACTGGTGTAACGTTTCTTGATCCCAAGCGTCATCTCAATATCATGTCAGAGTATTCTATTATAAGCTTATTAGTTTTCTATTTTGTACCAAATTGATATTTGAACGAGTTTGTTTCGAAGATTTGGACACGGAGTGAATGAACTTACCCATCAAATTTTATTCGTTCATGACTGGGACATAAGTCATTAAAGAAAAAATATTTAGAAAACCTTTTTTGATATAAATTTGACAAACGTAAAGTCTAAAATATCTGAACAATTTGACACAACAGTTGGCGGTTGGCGATAAGTTTTGTGGAGAAGTTTGACGGGAAATCGTCAGTCTACGTAGGCGTAACAACGAAGTTGTTTTATTACGGCTCTATAAAAGTAGAACAAAAAAACCGGCCAAGTGCGAGTCTGACTCGCAAACCATTAGTTCCGTACAAACTTACTAGCTTTACTATTTTCGCTTGGTTAGATTAACTTGACTTAGAAGTTTCATAATATCAATTGATAACTCTACGCTTTGCTGACAAATGTGTATTGATTTACACACTAACGTCTTTTATACTAACATAGTGGTGTTTCCTTTGGAGGAACCATAAAAACTAAAAAAAACAGCAAAGCGTGAGTCGGACTCGCGCACGAAGGGTTCCGTACTATTATCTCACAACATTCGATAGAATATTATAACCCTTTTTAAGTTTTTAAATAGGTAAAAAATCACGTCTGTTGTTCCCACTTAACATTTTATTCTGTTTTTAGTATTTGTTGTTATAACGACGATAAAATTACATCTTCTGTGAAAATTTCAACAGTCTAACTATCACAGTTAATGAGATACAGTCTGGTGACACAATGGACTGGGCTTAGTGATAGAGTCCCGTTTTTAATTTTGTAGGTGTCGTACAGAACCCTAACGGGCTTGTTATACTTAAAATAGCCTTGAGTCCGTGCAGTTCCATAAACATAAATTTATATTTTTTATTCCAAGAAGTGAGATAACGAGTTTTTGGAAGTGTTTGAAAAATATTAATGGGATTGAAGTCTGCCAGATTTAAATGCCTAGGTACCTATTTAAGAAAATAGTGTGAAGTTAGTGTATAGGTTTTTCCAAAACAGGTGACAGAATATGTTATAAAGGTAGTAATAACCAACTCCATTACTCCACGAGTATTCAGAAATCAAGGAAAGAACAAACGAAAGCAAGGAGTACTTAAAAGCACTTTGCAACTCTCTGAAGTTGGTATTGCGCAGTCAAGTATATAGTATGTGCGCTTAGATTTTTTATTGCCCACATAATGAATTAAATAAGGAATTTTTGTGTGCAAAATCTTGGTTCATTTCATAAAAACTTATAAACAAACTGCAAAAATAAAATAAGAAATAAAAATAATAATTACGTAAGGAACTCAAATATATGCTAACTATAACCACAGAATAAGTACTAGTACTTCGTACAGATGTATGACTTTGCAATGAAATTCAAAGAAATATCTACTCAATGTTGTCAACGATATGGTGTAATTCAGTTCGCCTCTGACTCAAGCACATTTTCGTGTAGACACTTACAGAAATACATTGCAAGATAATTTCATTATTATAACTCTGGAATATGATTCATAATACACTAAACCTATTCAGTGACGTACTATCACGCAACGCGATAGGGTTGACTGCCACAAGAAGCTACTTACGCCATCTAGCGCATCTTTATAGGACTTTATTTACGCTCGTCCAACCAGCAACTTAGTGTCGCGCACCGCCGGTAAATAAAACCCGGGAGCGTGTCGCTGCCGGCTAGCGACACCCAACTTGTTTAGTCCCTTACCAAGGGTTCGCCGCGCGTAGGTACGTTTTTGCTACCTACGCGGGAAGATACACAGGCCTGCTATAACTAAGTACAAAGCACAATATTACCGTCTGACCTAAAAATATTCTGTCTTTAAGTACGTCACTATTCAGTATTTTAATTTATTTCTCAACTTTAACTTAATGTCGGTTTACTCATTCACAAAACTGAATATTTATCCAAGTGTTTATCATCATACAATTGTATTCTTATTATATTCTAAGCAAACTGAAAGACGCGAATCAACGCATTTGAATTCAACAGAGCTAATTGGAAATAGATTTTTGCGTTACATAGAGAATTCATAATGAATTTTGGGGAACGGACCCTCGAATAATGCTTATGAAACGTTTCGACAATATTTCACGAACGGGTTTCTCATATTAGATTAATGTTGAGCATCATTTTTGAAGCACATAAAAATAAGGTAAATTTTCGAGCAGGTTTATTCAAACTTCAATCTTAGAGTCAGTCTTAGATCAGGTATTTTAGGATTTTTTAATTGCACTAAACACGATTCGAAATACGTATGTCCTAAAACACATTTTAGGGCATACGTACGTACTCATTTTGTGCCATTCATGATATATATGAGTCTCGAAATACTATTTTCTTCTACACACAAATTCAATTCAAGATATTGTTTTTCCCTTGGTAACATTATGGACAAGGGAACAAGTACTACGTACTTCCTTTACACTGTAGTTTCCTGTTAGAAACACAAACCAAGTAAAATGTGTTAAAGTATGTTATTTATAAGTACTTAATTATCGAGTCTCTTTTTTACGTCATTGTTAAGTTCTGTATGTGAAGCAGCGCAGGGAATTATTTTGAATAAATTATTAAGCATGATAGGTTTTACAATTGCGTTCATTCTCACATTATTCCTGGTACGTTTAATCTAACCAATATCAAACGTTATTTCATTCTAAAGGTCGACGTTTTTAAATAGTAGTCATTTTTTTTTCATGTATAGGTACGTTAAATTAAAAAGATAATATGACCCAATTTAAAAAAACAACTTAGATAATTTTAATGGAGCTTCAATACAGTTTTTTATCAATGAAACAAGTCGATAAAATTAGGCAAGTGTCAAGTTCAGTTCATTTGACGTCATAATAAACTTAATCAGTAGCCGTGAACTTAGAATTATTAAAATTTACTGGAATGAGCGAGAAAATGGACCATCATTTCAACATTAAAATTATGCAACTATTCAGTTTAGTAAATTTACTCAAACTGAATTGCTCTCTTTTTAAGTATAACTAAGTCGACAAGATTATGAAATGAAATGTTGTGTGATGGGAACGAGCATTTGTACCTAAGTCAGGGATGTTTATAAATGTTTATAAGTATGTCTATCCGTTATCCTAGTTACCATAGCACAAGCTCACGCTTAGTTTGGGACTAGGTAATTGGTGTGTTTGTTGAAACAATTTATTTATTTATTATCTAATAGTACCTACCTACCTGGTACGTACTAAGCACCTTTGAATAACACTTTCGTTATAAAGAGCTTTTGTAAATATAGCCCAAAATAACTTGAATACAAATATATTGAAATATAATACGTTTATATCAACGTAAAACATAATACTAGTAACTAAACAAATCATAATAATGTCCTCCTAGCCGAATTTCGACTATGGCGGCCTATCTCAACAGAGATTAGCCAACTGCGCAGGACATATTATAGTGCACAAGTGTGTGCGCAATACACAGGTGCACTCTCTGTTCCTTCACTCTCATAATTCGGTGAGACGGCAGTCCGACATGACCGTAGAGAGATCAGGCACAGGACCAACGGCTTAACGTGCTTTCCGAGGCACAGGGCTGTTAACACCACCAACTTCCTGACTCCAGAGCTGTGTCTGAGTAATTTCAAGACAGAAAAACCCAAACACTCTCGGCCCGACCCGGGATTCGAACCCGCGACCTCGTGGATAGTACCCAGCGTGCTGACCACTAGACCAACGAACTAAACTATAATAGTAATATACAGGGTGTGGCGTAAATAGTGGTCCAAAGCAAAGGTGTGGATACACTGTACACTGAAGCACCACATACCAGTATTTAAAAAAAAATTATGTACAGGGTTTTCAAAAAAAAAAAATTTTTTATTTTTTTAGAAATCGTTACCTTGCCTTACAAATTTGGTTATAATTTCCAAAAATGACGGTTTTTTTTATCCATTTTTTTTATTATTATTGCTGATCACTTGTACTTAGTACTCCATTCGTTTTTTTTTTACAAACTGTATTTAATAAAAAAAAATAAGTTTCTTTCAAAATTCAATACTCACTGCTAGCAAATCGTTTGACTTTCAATGCTTTTGGTGCAAAAAAAATGTACCACACTGTCAGTGCCCATTGTTTAAAAAAAATGCCCATCTTTTGCAGATTCTAAAATGGTGCAACAATAAGTGTTACGACTTACAGGAAAAAAGTTATTGCTTTTCGAAACAAAAAGGAGCCCAATTCAGAAAAACAATTTATTTGAAGTTCAAGGGTTTACAAGGGTTGTAATTTTTTTCTGTGTGGTCCAAAGCAAAGGTGTGAATACACTGTACACTGAAGCACCACATACCAGTATTTAAAAAAAAAATATGTACAGGGTTTTCAGGGTTTTGCGCGTGAAGCAGTTATTTTACTATCCGAGTGTACCACCGGATGATTGATTGGTGCGCCGGCGCTGCTTACACCCCGAATTGAACTGTAAGGTCCCGTCGCATTCCTTTTACTTTAAATGAAAGGAAAAATTACCACGCGACGACAAATTACCACAAAAATTTCATAACCTGACACAAGTCGTCGTGGTAATTTTGAAAATGCTTAGAACATTTTTATGGATCCACGTTCTAAAAATTTTAAACGCCGTTTGAATAACCAAAATTAAAGAAAAACTAAATGATTGGTTAGAAAAAAATTACAACCCTTGTAAACCCTTGAACTTCAAATAAATTGTTTTTCTGAATTGGGCTCCTTTTTGTTTCGAAAAGCAATAACTTTTTTCCTGTAAGTCGTAACAATTATTGTTGCACCATTTTAGAATCTGCAAAAGATGGGCATTTTTTTTAAACAATGGGCACTGACAGTGTGGTACATTTTTTTTGCACCAAAAGCATTGAAAGTCAAACGATTTGCTAGCAGTGAGTATTGAATTTTGAAAGAAACTTAATTTTTTTTATTAAATTCAGTTTGTAAAAAAAAAAACGAATGGAGTACTAAGTACAAGTGATCAGCAATAATAATAAAAAAAATGGATAAAAAAAACCGTCATTTTTGGAAATTATAACCAAATTTGTAAGGCAAGGTAACGATTTCTAAAAAAATATTTTTTTTTTTTTTTGAAAACCCTGTACATATTTTTTTTTTAAATACTGGTATGTGGTGCTTCAGTGTACAGTGTATCCACACCTTTGCTTTGGACCACACAGAAAAAAATTACAACCCTTGTAAACCCTTGAACTTCAAATAAATTGTTTTTCTGAATTGGGCTCCTTTTTGTTTCGAAAAGCAATAACTTTTTTCCTATAAGTCGTAACACTTATTGTTGCACCATTTTAGAATCTGCAAAAGATGGGCATTTTTTTTAAACAATGGGCACTGACAGTGTGGTAAATTTTTTTTTGCACCAAAAGCATTGAAAGTCAAACGATTTGCTAGCAGTGAGTATTGAATTTTGAAAGAAACTTAATTTTTTTTATTAAATTCAGTTTGTAAAAAAAAAACGAATGGAGTACTAAGTACAAGTGATCAGCAATAATAATAAAAAAAATGGATAAAAAAAAACCGTCATTTTTGGAAATTATAACCAAATTTGTAAGGCAAGGTAACGATTTCTAAAAAAATTAAAATTTTTTTTTTTTGAAAACCCTGTACGTAATTTTTTTTTAAATACTGGTATGTGGTGCTTCAGTGTACAGTGTATCCACACCTTTGCTTTGGACCACTATTTACGCCACACCCTGTATATACAACTTATCAATAAAAATTAAGATAGGTAAATAAGTTTATCGATAGGTAAGGAGATCAATTACTACTTTCGTTGATTAAATTTATGGACCTATTTATCATTAAGATGAAATAGCTGCTTTTTTGTTTGTTACACAGACTTTCAAGATTTTTCACCCTACAATTTTTTGTTACTTAAAGTCATCGTTCGCTAAAATTGTTGTATGAGCTGCGTGTTTCTTGAACTTGAAACTTTGAGTGCTAAATCCGTCCTAAAATAACTTTAAAGTATAATCCGGTCGCATACTCCGACTATTGCCGGCACATATATGGTTATAACTAACATTCCAAGGCCACCCGCCTCATGGTTTTAGGCGAGTAGGCGCTTGAGCTGCGCTTAGTGTTGTCAGCTATATGAAGACAAAAAGCAGCAATGCCCCTACAAAACCAGCAAATTTAACTACATTACACAATTACCCGTTTATTCTATACAATGTTAAAAAGAACATTGTCCGATCGATCGTTGTCGATTCTGGTGCTTGGACACAAACACACTTCGTTACAAGTAAAGTTGTTGTATTGGAGCACCAAAAGCACCCCTTTTCGACAGGTGTTTGCACATTGTAAATGACACTTTGTCTAGAGTAGTCATGACGGTGGGTGCATCAATAATAAATGGTGGTTTCCCTTAATTCCTGAAAGCGGAAGCATCGTTACCTGCCAGCTAAAAGCTACGTTGCTTGTAAAGACTGTACTTAAACTTTAATTGCCATACGCCAAAAGTGCTTGCGAGAGAGAGATACTTTATTGGACCAAAAATGCTTGCAAGAGAGAGAAAATTATAACTACGTAATTAAAAAAACGGTTCATTCCTTGACTTAGCACTGTGACTACGTGATGTGAAAGATGCCGGTAACTAAAAAAGTAGATTTTTACGAACGAAACAGAAAATTTGGAAGTAAAAACAGCAAATCAACTGTTCAAAAAGTATGGTTGGCAACACTGCGCTTACGATGACAATATTCGCCATACAACCGAGGAGCGCGCGCGCATACCGCAAATCGTTGATAAATAAAATACATACACGATAAAGTTTGTGTTAGTCTAACGGCTTGTTATTGTGAAATAACTGTGTTTGTGATGTAGGATAAACATTGTGAATAAAAGTGGATTTTTGTGCTTAATTAAAAGGTAAAGTTATTAATTAATCATATTAATTCCACATGTGAAAATGACATATGATATTTGCCCTGCGGTTTATTTATCAATATGTAGAAATACAATGTAGAGTGGTCGCAATCGCAAAGTATCGGTTGCGATTTCAAGTGTGCCTGTTTGAATTATAATAATCGCGAATAATAGTACCGACGCAGAACGAATATATAAAATTATTCGCTTAAATAGTATTAAAATGTTTCAATACAACATTAATATTGGCTGGATGAAAACATTTATGTGTTTTTGATTTTTTACATGATTTCAGTTTTATCCCCGCGACTTCGCCTGCGCCAAAAGTCGGATTTTCCATACAAACTTTTATCCCCCATTTCACCCGCCTGATGATTTTATATCGCGACAAAAGCCTATGTCCTTTCCAGGGTCTTAAACTATCTCTGTACCAAATCTCATTTGAATCTGTCCAGTCCTATTCAATTCAAAAAAATAAACAATCAAATCTTTCCTCTAATATTAGTGCAGATAATCATACATGTCTGTATGTGTGTTCTTAAGATTTAACACTACGACGACGACGACATTTTCATAACGACTTAATTTACCCCGTATTATTTGATACACTGACACGGTTTCATTTCACTAATTACATATTTTGCTGTCTTTACAGACAGTCTTTACAGACAGATAGTTACACTATGAGCACAATTATTTGTTTTAGGCTGAAACTCCACTAACTCCCACTTTCTGAGGTATTTTAACTAAAAACTTTTAGTAAGCTAAGAGGATGGATACCTTATTAAACCTTAGTTTTCAAATGGTTAATTTCGGATAGAGTTCCTCAGTTACCAAGTGTAAGGAAAAGATGACAGTAAAGAAGAGGAGATTCTTAATAAATTACGAATAAATTCTTTAATCTAGTTGGGGTTTTCTGGGGTAGAATAAGTCCCAAAAATAGCTAAAGTAATCGATCCAAGCTGAATTATTGTAGAAGCAAGCGGAGTGCATGGAGTTAAGGGAAACCTGATGATAAAAGGAACTCCTTATGTTCTTATCGATAAATAAAATTGCAACTCACAAATTTATTAAGAGGAGATTCGATCCAATGACCCTTAGTTGTCCGGACGAATGCTCTTCCAACTGAACTACTAAAGACGCTAGTTATTCAACGAATTTTCGTGAGCACTTGCTTTGGCACTGAGCGTTCTTATCGATAGGCTATCAATCGTGTTGATCTAAAGTACCAAATTTTGATAAACACATCTTTTCTTTTGTCTCGTCACCGCTTTAATGGAAAACTGGCCTTATCTGAAAGGCTTAGCTCCCACACTTCAACTTAAACACGTTCAGTTTACTTAAGAAAATAGGGCGAATTCTGGGAGTATTGTAACCACTAAAGAGCTAGCCATTATAAACCGTCAGTGAAATGTAATAGGTCTAAATAGATCTAATCAATTTTAAACAACCGGTAAACCTCGAGCGGTTAATTTGACAGAATTCCCATTCAAAATATATCAAATAATGCTAAACCAGCTGATTAAAAATAATATGTGTTGATGATCTCTAGGCTTTGAATCATAAGTAGGTCAATTTTTGCTTATAATTGAACTTACACATACACATGTTAATGCATAAGTCCTAGATGCTTTATAAATATGAAAATTAAATTGTGCCAATCATAATTAACTTGCTTGACTACACAACGTTTTCCGAACCCTTGTGTCATCGGTTCGCTAAATTTACGTCAAGAGGTTGATTTGGTCGACAAATCACAATGAAACCACTCACCTGCCTATAGAAAGACATTTACATTACTAGATATTGGGTAAATTGAATACTGGTAAGTAAATCACATGTACGAGTACCTATGTGATAAAATAATTGGCCTTACCTACGCCAAAATGCTAATTAATGCAAAAAAAGTTGCAAAAAAAACTCGTAAATAATTGAATTATAGCTATCGTTAAAGTTCAGATTTTATTTCACACTTAATTAGCAATAAACTCGTTTTAAATCTGAATTGTGAAAAAAACAACGAAGCTTTATGATTTGACTCAGTGTCTGATCAAACATCAAAGATCTGCAGTAAGTTCTTTGTCCGAGATATTAGTGCTGCTGTATAATTTAAATTAAGCATATTATAGTGTTTGCTGGATTTTGTATTTCAAATTCCAATTAGTTTGAAGGGTTTCGAACCCCAAAGGAAAACAAAAGAACCATCGCTCATTTTGTTGTCATCTGTCTGTGTGCGTGCGTGGAGGCGTCAAGTTGAATTTGTCTAACTTTCTGTAGACCTGAAAGTGAATCATGATATTTGTTAAGTTATTACAGTACAAGTAAGGAAAAATCCGAAAACCGCGATTTTGTTTTTTCATCGTACATTAAATATATATTCACGGAACCCATACTCAGTGCGCGAGTCCGACTCACATTTATCCGATGTAATTCTGCAAATAAAGCAGCAGATAAACAATACAAAAGGCAGCTAACATTTCAAAGTAGACTGTTCAGTTTCCTATTCTCACAGCGACCCCGTTGAGAGCTCATACGTTACTTTAAAATGTGAGAACGTCAATGGCGACAAAATATTGTATTTCAACTATTTTCATTCAAATATTTTTAACTGCCTTATGCTTAAAAAAAATATAGGGGTGTCAGAAGTGGCATGAAATGGTTTGGATTATTAACACATGGCCGGCCGGTGTCTTCGCCCTTGTTGCTCCGCGAACTTGGCTGACACACTGCCGTGTGTCTAACATACATTAAAAAATTCGGATAGAAGTGTCAAAAGTATCACCCACCTAAAAATTGCACTGGATGAGTGGTACAACGTTTTTGTACCACTCATCCAGTGCAATTTTTGACGGATGGTTTTGACGTCAAAACGTTTATTTATAAAAAAAAATGAGACGGCACGTGTCCGCGAAGTAGAAGAAGTCGTTCTAAGTTATTTTCTATATCCTGTGGTTAGACATGTTTAAGAACACATACATTGATTATTTGCTTTAAGAAAATGACGATGATAGTCAATCAATAGTTTCATACGGACACAATATAAGGCTGCGTAGATATTTAAGCTACATACTGTGCATAAATAATGTGTATTCGTAACTTCAAATACGTACGCCTACTCTAAGTTCTAAGAACCAAGTCGGTCTAGACTCGGCCCGATACCTAGTTGAAATATCAAACTTTCCGAAACAGCTAACAATTTCATGAGATCTAGAATAAATTACTACCTGTCTATTTACATAATAAAGTATTTGGCATATCTTTGAAAATATTATTAAATCTTATAATTTAAATATTTTGGAGAACATCAATTTTATTTAGATATCCAATAAGTTTTATTTAAAAATATTTTTTTAAATGCTATTTCACTCTTTGCAGTCATTCTAACAGGGTTACAATATGAGTGCTCTACTAAGTTGGTATCAGTTCTCGTATAACATTGAGTCAATAAAGTACCTACTCGTAAGTAAGTCATATTTTGTCCTCGTTGCATGATTGAAATATTAAATATGGTAATGCTACATAATGGTGATAAAACAGGCGTTATAGGGCGAGTCACTCCATTTATGTCACATACCACTTGGTGCAATAGACGCCGACATGGTATGCCGTCATCAGTATTGCATGACTAGATAAAGTTGAACAAAAATATAAATTGTGCATATTACTGCTGCTGAAGCTATAATTTGGCAAAGATTATGTAAGTCAATCACGACACCAAAACATTGTTTTGTATAGCAATAGGCTATTTCTTGATTTTCATCTTAGCCCAAGAGCAAAGTAAAGGTCAACGATGGAGCGAGTTTGCCCAGGAGAAGCTTATACATAGGAATAAAAATCTTGAAATATATTTTTTGTATAGGTACCTGTCCTAGAGGTAGTAGAGATGAAAATCTTTTGCTCCGAACCCAGCGTGTGGAGTATCATTGAATTGGTCTCTCCAAAATATTACTTAAAAATCCGCCAAATATATACTTTAAATTAAACATTAAAGAATTTTGACGTCAAGTTTCCCTACTCCTAATCGGACCAAGGGCTAATTTGGGAAGCACATTTGATGAATTTTAAACTATCACGGTCAAGAAGGAGAAATTTCGTAATAGCACAATAGAATATTAGCTGCATAAATATTATAACATTGTAATTTTATTTATGCGGTATTGAAATAATGGCAACTGCGGAACTTTACTTGTGGGCGAGGCCCGACACGGTCTTGGCAAATGTTGATAATAAAGTAATATATAATAATAGATTGTCATTGACGTTACGTTGATATCACGTACCAATAATTGTTACATGGTATGATAACACAGACTACCTATTGTCATCACGTTGTAAAATTTATAGATTGCCTGATAAAATTTGTCTAAAAAATATTGGGAGCAGATTTAAGTGAAGGGTGATGTCAAAGGAATAGTGTTTTTTTTATTAGTCTAATATTTTAGCCAACCAAACATTAGGCAATTATTTAAAAAATCGTGGTTATTGTATGCGTAATTAGTCTGCGTTATATGAAGGCGCCTATGTTTGAATTCATTAATTCGTAAGCCAGGCCTGGCGCCGCTGTGGTGACGTATCTTGAAGGGGCTGAATATGTGTTAAAGACATAATTAATAAAACATTCTTCGACCGTCTTGGTGTAATCGTTCGCACCTCGGACTTCTAAACCAGGCGGTTTCGGGTTCGAGTCCCGCAAGGGGCAAGTGTTTGTGTGATGAGCACGAGCATTTGTACCTAAGTCATGAATGTTTGTAAAAATGTATATAAGTATGTCTATCCGTTATTCTAATCACCATAGCACAAGCTCACGCTTAGTTTGGGCCTAGGTAATTGGTGTGTTTGTTGAAACAATTTATTTATATATATTTATTTATTCCTATTATTTATTTACTAAAAACCGGTCAAGTGCGAGTCAAACTTGCGCACCATTTTTTGAACAACATTGACACTATAATCTTAATTTTTTTTGTTGTTTTAAAACGGCAAAAAGATTGTATAGGAGCTCTACTGAATTATTTGTTTTATTCTGTTTTTAGTATTTGTTGTTATAAGCGGCAACACAAATAGTAATAGTATAATAAAAGTTTTTATTTGACACGGCAAACAAAAGACAAAGACAAGAAAAAAACATTGGAATAATAGTAATAACAAATTAGAATTGTCACGCACTGATTTTCAGCGAGAAACTTCGGGTATAGTGTGAACACATACTAACATAAAATCTAAAAATAGGACTTAACATTATCTTACTTAAATGCATCATCTGTTAAAAATTTCAACTATCGAGCTATCACGGTTCATGAGATACCATCGGACTGACAGACAGACTGACATCCTAAGATGTCCTCATAAAAGGGTGCCGTTTTTACCCTTTGAGTACCCCAAAAACTAGTTTTAGCCATTTTTTCATTATATTTTTATTTATTATTGCGAGTCTTCTATTTGAATACGATTATGTTACTTGAGTTAGTCTTAAACAATGAGCTTTATTTTCAAGAAACCATAATGTTTTTGGCTCCAACAACATAGCATTTTAACAGATCTAAAAAGAGGAGAGATAAGATAAAAGATTATATTATCATCCATGGCAGACACCGGCCCATCAATAAAAAATAATCTTTCAACACGCATAATGCTAACGCAGAATACGAGTATACTTTACTCGATCATAATTCTTATCAGACACGACCGTTCAAGTACGTTGGCCATCAATACGCAATACTTGAGTGTGAAAAATCAACGTGCTTACGCTTATCTTTGGGCTTGTTAATGTTTAATTAGCGGGATTTTTCCTTAAGTCCGTAACATAACGACCAGTTACATGTATGGCTAAACTAAGTTACATTTCATTTAGCATATTAAAGTTACTCAAACAAAATCAATGTACTTCATGGTTTATCTCTACGAGTATAACAAATTGCACTTCACTCTCATTTGTATTTACTCTGTGCTGTAACTTACCTAAAGTTTTAAGAATGTTATTATGAGAACTGAGATGACGAAACGTGCTCACTTAGTAAACATCTTGACTTGATTCTTTAAGGCAGCTTAAAAAGAGTCCGGCTTAGGAGTACGGGAACAAGAACACAGGCTATAGGTACCTACTATTCATTTAAAATCTGACTAATATTACATTACTTATAAGTTTTTTTCATTATATGTTTTTGGAGATAGAGCACATCCTATGATGCGACATCTCATTTAATAGTGTAGTTCAATTCAAATTGAAGCTAGTCTTGTCCTTTTTAATCGGAATACATCATTGTCTGTGTTCATGAGCGATCTTGCCAGGTAATTTTTGTGATGTCCCAGTCTTTGTTTATAGGCTTTGCAGGACTTTTCTATTTGTTCCTTAATAGTCGGCATTTCCAGATATTCATGGACCTCCGTGTTTCTTATAAACCATGGAGCACTGATAATGGTTTTCAGTGCGTTGTTTTGGAAGCGTTGAAGTATTTCGACGTTAGAGTGACTAGCCGATCCCCAGAGTTCTATGCCATATGTCCAGATTGGTTTGATTATGCTTTTAAAGATAAGAATCTTGTTTTCCAATTTGAGTGAAGACTGTCTACCTATCAACCAGTACATATCACGGAATTTTTTGTTTGCCTGATCTCTTTTGGTCTTAATATGATCTTTCCATAAAAGCTTTTTGTCCAGGTGCATCCCTAGATATTTAACTGATGCTTGGTGAGGTAATATTATTCCATCTAGCTTCACTGGTGGGCACTCTCCCCTTTTCAAAGTGAATGTTAAATGTGTAGATTTTGCAGCACTTGCTTTTACTCGCCACTTTTTGAGCCATATACCAATTTTGTCAAGATGTTTCTGTAGGTTCATAGATGCTGTGTTTGGGTCTTTGTGGCTTGATAGTAGTGCCGTGTCATCAGCATAAGTCGCAATTACAATGTCATCAGAGTGAGGTAAGTCAGCTGTGTATATTGTATACAGCACTGGGCCCAGCACTGATCCCTGAGGGACTCCAGCTTCTATTTTGCATATAGATGATAAGCTTTCCCCAACTCTAACTTGAAACATGCGGTCTTGCAGGTAGGATTTTAGGAGCCAGTAGGCGGTGTTTGGTAAGCACAGTTTTAATTTGCATAGGAGGCCCTTATGCCACACACGATCAAAAGCCTGTTGCACATCCAGGAACACAGCGGAGCAGTATTCCTTTTTTTCCAGGGTTTGCCGAATAGTGTAAGTCACTCGATGAATCTGCTCAACAGTGCCATGAGACGCGCGAAATCCAAACTGATAATTTGGCACTATTTTATGTTCTTCTAGAATTGGATGTAGTCTGTGCAAAAGAAGCTTTTCAAACAATTTTGAAATAACTGGAAGCAGGCTTATAGGTCTATATGAGCTCACTTCTGTTGGCGGCTTCCCAGGCTTGGCAATCATGTTTATAATTGATATTTTCCATAGCAATGGAAAATACTGCAATCTTAGCATTGAATTGTATAAGATCGTTAACAGGACTATACCTTTTCTTGGTAGCTGTTTCAATATCTCTGCCGTTATTAGGTCAAATCCCGGTGCCTTCTTAGATTTTAGTCGGAGATTGTTTTTCTGACTTCTGATGGTGTTATAAGCTTCAATGGTAGTGATAATTGTTGATCAGTCATCAGGACCTCATCGATTTCTTTCTCTGAGCGCACAGGATCAGGATCATTGGGTTTAAACGACTCCTTTAGAAAGCTAGCGAATAACTCTGTTTTATCTGACGGCTTTCTCGACCAGTCACCATTTTGTTGTCTTAGTGGCGGTACATGTTGTTTTGGTCTTTTCATAGATTTTGTGATTTTCCAGAGAGAGTAATCGTCAGCTTTATGTGGAGATAGTGTCTTCAGCTTATCTTGAAGGGTTTTGTTTTCGTTTTCCCTTAGCATTTGTTTCAACTCCTTTTGCGCTTTATTATGTGCCCTTTTGTCCCATTGATTTCTGCTTGTATGCCACTGACGTCTTAGCTTCCTTTTTTTTGCTATCATTTCTTTAATTTCCACTGAAATGTCTTGGATTGTTGGTTTGTAATCGAAGGATGGTGTGGATAGCCATGCTGCCTTTTGTATTAAGTTAGTGGCATACCAAGCAGTGTTCTCGATGTCCTCCTCTGTTTTAAGCCGCATTGACAAGTTGACACTCTCATCAATGTAGTCTCGGAAAGAATCCCAGTCGGTCTTGTTGTTGTACAGAGTATCAGGGGATTCCCTCCAGATAACAGTGGTGCTGAGCATGCAGATTATAGGTGTATGGTCAGACGTACTATCAAGGCATGATTCCATCTTAGTATAGAGTTCCGACACTCCCTTAGAGATGAAAAAGTCAATCAGATCAGGAGTTTTTTGGGATCTGTTGGCCAATACGTTGGCTCCCCAGTAGAGATTACAGCAATGGAATTTGTGTCTACTGCTTTTTTTTAGTTCTCGACCTCGCGTAGTAGTAAGTCTGGAACCCCAGTAGATGTTTTTGGCGTTCCAGTCACCACCAGAGATAAATCTACTTCCAAGTTTGCAGAAGAAGTCAGTAAACATGTGTTCATCAACTTTATGTCGAGGTGGGAGATACACATCGGCAATGGCAAGTATTCCCTCCCAATCATCTATTGCTACTGCAACCGCCTGAAGGTACGGTTGTTGGAGATTGAACAATAAGTGTTGTTTGATACACTCTTTGATCATTATTGCAGCTCCTCCGTGCGACGTTCCGTCGGGATGGTTTGAGTAGTATACATTAAATCCATCAATCTTAATTATTCTTACATTAGTCAGATGCGTTTCTGAAACTAATAGGATGTCAATTTTATTGTTCTGTAAGAACAGTTCCACTTCTAGCTTATTAGGAGCTAAGCCATTGATGTTCCACGTGGCAAACCGTAGAACTTTCATTTTTCCTGCCGGGCTATGAGTGTTGTGAGCAATCCTAATAAGGTGCCCATTTGTTGGATAAGTATGTCAATTTTTTCTGATTGTTTGAATATTATTTGTTCTAGGGAGTTTATTGGCTGAGGCTGTGTATCCTCTGGTTTTCTTTCCTGGCGTCGAGCAGCTGTAGAGTACGCCCTTTTCTTTTGAGGGTTGAATGAGGTCTTATTTTCTATGTTTTCATGATATTTTTTTTTGGGGTATTGAGTGGTGGGAATTCATCCAGCTGTGGCGGAATGGGCAGCTTTTTGGTCTTGTGGCTGTTATTTTACTGTTCATTTTGCGTGCTTTTATGTCTTTATAGACTTGACAGCCCTTGTAGTTGGCTGGATGGTCGCCAAAACAAAGAGCGCAGGTAGCCGGTGTATTTCTATCCTTCTTAGGACAATCTGTAGTTTTATGTCCTTCTGCGCACTTGACACACCGATAAGGACGCATGCCATTGTTCTTCGTATGTCCATACTGTTGGCATCTGGTGCACTGCGGTATATCATTGGTTTTTCTGGGATCTTCAATCTTAACTCTTGTGTGGTAGATGAATTGTATATTTTTTATGTCTGCATTATTTGGGCTGGGTTCAATATTTACGAAGAACATGTTTGATGGTTTTTTGTTCTTCTTAGATATTGCGCATACTACTTCTCCTCTGACTTTGTTGCCAGTTTTTTCTATTTCTTCAACTATAGCCGTTTTAGGTGTAGTGTGGTGCAAGTTCTTGACTACAATTCTGTAACACTTTTTATCTTTTTGTGTAAATGTGTGACCAATGAGGCCATTGTTTTGTATGTGCTCTATTAAGTTCTTGTAGATATCAGTGGACTGCGTAACGATTCTTAGTTGATCTCTGTTGACAATCTTGTACGAGTAAGTTCCAGTTGGCACGCCTTTGTTTAGTAATTCTGTTAAGTTCGAGAGATTTTCGATGCCATAAAGTATAATTGGTGGCAGTTTATGTACTTTTTTAGGTGGAGCGGCCTGGTTGTCTTCTTTAGGGTCTTCATCAGTTAAGTCTATCGGGAGGCCACTAAATCTGTTTGACATGCTAGTGTCCTCTGTTCTGCTAATGAGCCTTTTTTGACCATTTGATGGGCTGTTCGTATCTCGCTTTCTTTTAGAGTTGCGTTGTGTTGGTACTCTTTGCCATGCAGGATGGCAGTCTCTGTTAGTGTCTTTGCTCTCTGGCGATGGGAAGGGCAGTTTTTCCTTATCACTTACAGGGCTTCCCAGTGAGAAGGTTCTTGGTCGTTGAGTAAATAGGCTTGGATGGAAAGCCTGTTGTATATATTTTTTATTATTGCTTCCAGTAGCATTACCTGTCACAGAGGCCTGGTCGCTCGCTCCTGCGCAGTCTTCGGTAACAGATTTCACACTTGCAGGCCCGGGTACCTGCAAGCGCCGGGGGTTAGCCGGGTCGCATGACAAAACAACATCGCTTTCATTCATATTTCATATAGTACGATGGGAAATACTAACGGTGCTTTCCCAAGGCACCGTTGTCACTCTTTTAGGAAGGATTTAATCTCCCAAGGTTTGTGATGACCTAGAGTCAGGTTAGTTGACCGCCGCCTGTTGCTCGGCGTTGTTGCTCATTTGGCACCACCCAGGGGGCACGTGTAGGGTGGGCCTAGGAAAAGGTGGTAAATCCTACGGACGCGAGCAACGTTACCCCCCTAAACTTATAAGATAGACATTGTGATCCTATTACTTGCTTATACGAAAAGTAAAATCAAGCCACTGCTGCTGTATCATTTATTACTGCAAAACAAATCTGATTTTGAATCAATTCTGATTAAAGAAAAAACATTCAGTGATAGTGACCTTTAGACTGGCGGTTTATTTCATCAGAACCAGGTCTAACGGCATTTAGTGAAACTTTTGGCACCGTAACTTATGCGACCCTGCCCGGTGTCAATCCATTTTCATTTCCCTTCTCCCCGTTTTCACTATATAAGTCTCTCGTTTTACGGTTTTTTTTCTTTTTTTTCTGAAACTCTTTGAGATAATAAAAACTGTCCATGACAAAAATAATCTGCAATAAATTTTCTACAGTTACCAAAATTTCTCAATATGCCGTTAGCTGACGGAACGAGATGGAACTTTTTTGAAACAAATAAAGCCTCTAGTCTATTTGGCGAACGTTTTTAAATCCCAACTCAGCGCTCTCTAAGTCCTCATAACCTCTTACAAACCCCTTGAAATGTGATCTAAAATTATAGCTTTTAATACTTAAGGTCCCATTTTATTACAGGTCAAAGTAATCAACTACAATGGACGAACACGAAGCCCAGGCGCAGGCACACAAGCTACTCGGACAGAAAACGCAAGTGCCTCCACGAAGACCTGACAATGCTCTCACACGGACGTTACGGTCATGTAAGTTTTTTTATATATTTTTTTTAATTTCAAATGAGTTTGCTCTTATACGACAACCAAACGTGGCGTTAGCAACGTCGACGGTAGAGCGAAGCTACCCAGAAGGTTCTGGCACTCCCAGTCACCGACACGGCAAGCTGGTTAGCGCTGGGTTTCAGTGGGTGGGTGGTTGCTACCAGGCGGCACCTAACGGAGCCTACCACCGCTGATAAGATCGTTCAGCCACCACCACAAACTGGAGCTTGTGATGTCGTTGCCCGGGGTGGACAGCTAAGTGGTAGATTCCTTCAACACCCCAAAGGATTTTCCCGTTCAAACTTTAATATATCCACTTGAAGTTTATTATCGCTATAAAACGTACGTACCCATACCCTTTTCCAATATCTTAGCTATCTCTATGCTGTCAACAAATTGAAAATCACTAGTCAAGTACTCACTCAGTTCCTATATTAGAACGTTTTTGTATTAAACATGCTAGTGCTCATGATCTAGCTAGATATACAACTTCTAAAAGTACGCTCAAACTTCCTCTTAGTCAAACATTGCAAAAACATCGAAACTTCTACTGCGTACGAAAAACGTTATGCAATACGATAAGTATTCAGATATCTGTCTGAAGCGCAATTATGTAAGAAATTTTCGCAAATATGAAATCATAAAATATTTTATTATACTTTCGTAATGCAGTTACAGCTTCATCAAAATATTTGTCTAGAATTTAAATACCTATCTCGTGATACGTTGCTGATAGCATAATAATTATGCAAATTGGGACTAACTTAACAAACTTACAGACATTGTTTTGTTTGACAGCAGCTTCCACCGAATTGGTATTGATTATACTTTATTATTTTGTTGTTCTTTGAAGACAGTTCGACGTAAAACGATGTTGTTTATTTATTTGGCATTCATTGTACGAGGACTCGATATTGTTATACTAGTGTTGCGTCATACCAGTTGACCTGAAGACCTTGTTTCACGTCAAGGTACTCCGCTATCAAGAGATGCAGTAGTAAAGATGCAGTAGTTATAGTCATCATATCTTTTGTAAATAAATGTGGTACTTACTGTTTAAAAATCTAAAACATTCTATGTGGTTTACATTAAGAATACTTCTTCTTTGTCTTTGCTTTGCCATTTGCCATTTTGCTTGCCATTTTCCCACTTTTCCTATGCTTTGCCATTTTCCCACTTTAGGTGGGGTCGGCTCTCCTAATTAATTTGCGCCAGGCAGTTTTGTCCTGGATTGTCACTTCGTCCAACATCAAGAATACATTATTTTATAATTAAATATTACTTGGAATAATTAATTATTGCACTTATAAAAATTATCGCCTGATAAAAGCAACGCAGCAGAACATTTTTACAGGCTTTCCCAGATGATCTGGGCAATCGCCCGGCACATGCAATGAACGCGGGTTTGATTCCCGCCACAGGTGATATTTTTTTCAAGAGCAATATCTAATCTTTAGAGTGTATAGGGAATGCTAACCATTTTGTAACAATAACTTTTGGTTTACTTAAACCTCAACGCTCCAGTACAGTAAATGTAGCTATAATATTATAACAGTTATACGTACCACAGGTTGCCAAATAATACAACTGTTAAAATATGGTAATACCTCGTATTCGTTATTGTTTGTTCAAAGTTATACTGAGGGTTCAAGGCCGCGTCTGTAGTAAATAAGCTAGTTATACTTAACCGTACGAAGAAATACTGTCATATTAATTAAATTAAATGAAGCACAATTTATCTTTGCGCTGACCTGCACCAGTGAGATTTTATTATCGCTCAAGCGGGATTAATACGGTTCAATAAATGTGATTAGTATCGCATATCGACTAGCTAAGTGCTTAGGGCCGCCGTCTGCGTATCAGTAAATGCACTGTGCAATTTTCTTTCCATTATGTGGAACGTCAGTAACTGTTTTGGATAAATACTTAGCTTGAATAAATTAAAAGATGTGTGTTTAAGGGTTAAATAAAATGATAAAGATAAAGTACCTATATAAGATATCTACAAGAAAATATGGCGAAGGAGCTTTTATGTATTAGGCAGGCAGATAGTGCTCATCTCTTTTTTTTCGTCTTGGTCTCGGGGGCCAACTGTACCGTGCAAATAAAAAACAATACGCCGATTTGAAAGATCCGAATCGAATTGAGTACGTATTTAAAGCATTTGAAGCTGTAAGTAACAACAACAAAGATTGATAAATTATATTTTGTAGTAATAGCTTAAATTGTGAAAATCAATATAATTAAACGTTGCTTTGAGAAATAGTTGAATCAGCTGTCAGACATAACCATGTTGCATTGTGTTTGAATGACAGAGACAAATGTAAAATAGCCGGCTAGTGTAAATCCCACTCAGAATTCCAGAGCGATCGGACACAAAGTAGGTCTGTTCACTTCCCACACAAGACTTTCTCATAGTTGTTAGGTTTACGATTATAATGGTGTGATTCCAATGATACCAAAAGGTACGCGGGGTCGTTAACCCTAAAAGGTAGTTGACACCGAATGCAAAATGTGTTAAAACCTGTCATGTTTGCGAAATGAAGAGATTAGAATACAAAGTCGGAATGTTTAACCAAATAGCTCGTATTTATCTGTCACAAGGGATTTATTTGAATTTGTTATGTTTTGTAATGTAGGTAAATTTGTATATTCTAATTTTAGAGCATTCTTTATATTCTTCTATCTTTATATTCTTTATATGACGACCGTCTTGTTGTAGTGGTTCGCGTCACGGACTTCTAAACCAGGCGGTTGCGGGTTCGAATCCCGCAAGAGGCAAATGTTTGTGTGATGACCACGAGCATTTGTACCTAAGTCATGGATGTTTATAAAAGTATTTTCACACTACCTACTCGGCAATGTTCAATTACACATCAAGTAAACCTGACTCAAAGTGAGTCATTGCATCCCTAGGGACGTAATGTTGTATGAAATTTCATTACGCCCCTAGGGAGGCAAAGTGATTTGAATTTCGAATAAGAGTTCGTAGGCATGATCACACTAGCCCGTCCCGCACCAAAGAGAACATATTTGAAATTTGAACCTGGCAGCCAAGAATTTTAGCACTAATAGAATAAAAGAAAAGCGCGCGCTTCTAAAAAAAGAAAAATAACCTATGTATTTTAAGAAATTACAAACAATGTTTTCGTAAAACTGTCGAGTAACGAAGTTTATGACACTAAAGTCCATTAGATGTAAAGCTGCTGGTATTGTTTATAATAGTAATTTACTGCCAGAAAAGTCAAAGGATATACTTATAGATAAAATAAGTTTTTCGTTGTACATTTTTTTTATTGCCTCGTAGGAAATGTGAAAAGCAGAGTATTCTCCTCGGGGATAAAGATGTCTTAGTCTTGGGCGAGCCTAAATCCGAATCCGAGTTAACTCTCGAATTCTTCGTTACGCTCGAGATTCAAGATGACGCCCGTGACGTAAGACATCACTTTATCTCCTTGTTGAATAATCTACTATTAAGTATGTCTATCGTTATCCTAGTCACCATAGCACAAGCTCACGCTTAGTATGAGGCTAGGTAATTGGTGTGTTTGTTGGAACAATTTATTTATTTATTATTATTTATTTACTTTTAATATCGTAGGATCGCGTAAAAAAATAAATGATAGTGCAAAACATTCGATTTACAAATAATATTAATGACTGTATTCTGTATTGAATGAGTTTTCATGATCACATAAAATAGCTCTTTGTTATGTTTCTTCATTTCTTATGAATTATGATTGATACCATCATCATTTATAGGTGCTTCTTGATACCTAACCTAACTGTGATTAAAATATTTGTCAAACACAACTTTGGATTTTTCTTTTCTCTACTATAGTCGTCATCCATATGGGTCATTCTTCAAGGCACGTTTTTCAAGCGGCATGGCCTTAAAAGAATATAATAGAAAAGTCAGCAAGCCACTTTTTTTTCGGGTAAACCTCTAATACTCTATTAACTGGGTTATTGATTATTATTTAATTATCTTTATATTTAATATCATAAAAAAATAAAACACCCCGATTCTTTGATTTTCGTGGAGTGTCCCAAACCCCGATCTAGTCACTTTGTAAATTACATATTTTAAACTAAACGGTAATTGCTAACCAAAAAAAAAAAAACACTTAGGCCCACTTGCGCCATGGCGATAATTCTGGGTTACCCCTTAACCCTGTCATTTTTGTATGAACTATTCTCGGGTTAGGGATTAACCCGGTTTGGTGCAAGTCGGGCTAAGTCCTAAAAAGTTGACAGTGCTATGAAAATTTTGAAAGAGCTTCTTTACCCTAAAAAAACGTAAGTGTCCCGGGGTAGTTACTGATTTGCGTGCATCATTATAAATTCACTTGCACATCCCAACCTTCGCGGCCTGATTTTGTGTCATGCTACTACACGTTACTTGAACTAGCCGCGCTTCGACTGCAGGGCAGAGTCTTGTGTGACGACGCGTCGAGTTTTCGAAAAATAGGTAAGAAACTCGTAGCGTGGGCATGGTAAAACTTTGATTTGCGTGGTTCATTTTTCTCCGGTGTCTGGGAATTTATTTATTAAATAAAATATTGTAGCAAACAAATATAAGGTAACGTAACTTATATTCAAAACACAGCTTATTTGCTGTAAAGGTTTTAATATATATTTAAAATAAAGGATTTATTTTGATTTCCGTAGTCGTGATTTACGTGTTTACGTGGTAGTTTTGTTACATTAATTTGAGTTTTGTAATATTGTTGTGTGATATTTTTTTATAACTGTACTTATATGTTGATTCGTTGAAATCAAACTTAAAATGACGTAGTTGATAGGTTTCTGATTTTATAAGTACCAAATAACAATGAAAATACTATCATATTAGCAACCTATAGGTATTAATATTTCTAAATATATAAAATGCTATTAAGTGTTATAATTAATTTTGCAATGTCTTTAACAAATAATAAACAATGCTTAACTGATTCTAATATTTATAAAATCTTTTGAAAAATAATTTTTGTGGGGTGTTTTGTGATTTGCGTGGTCTTAAATGTTTTTACCTTGATTATCACTGTTCTTTTTTTTGTTAAACTTTTAGTTAGTTAATTAGTAAGTACACTAGTAGTCTAATATAATGTGTTGTAATATTTTAAACGCCCATCCCATTTAAATTACGAAGTGTAACGTCCGTTGCACATTTTCGCGCTATCACGGGATGCGATTTGGAAACTCATTAACTCGCTCCCAGAGTAATCTTGGAACTTTACAGTACAATTCATGACGTCATGACGAAGTTTAGTACCAACACGACGCCAAGTTGGAGTTTAAATATTAAACATTTATTTCACATTTAATTCATTAAGGAGTTACAAAATTTGTGGTCTAGATTCTGATTATATATAGAGTTCAAGTATATTGTAATTACCTAAAAATATTTTTGAGTTTGAGTACTTGCCTCCTAAAACGTTGGCGTATATGTTAACCAGTGTAAACAAGGATAAAAAGATAGCTTATTTGCAGTTCTATTAAGGCGAAAACAACTAAGTTTTCTGAAAAATTCAATGAAAACCATCAATTTCAACAAATTCACACTAAAGCGTAACGAATAAATCATACCTATTAATTATCAGATCTTTTTACGATTGGAAAACTGCATGAAAATAATGTAGTAATATCATAGGTCTTACTGATGGCGATGCCCTTCTTCGTATCTTCGACTATAGCGATCCCGCTTGTTCACGCTGTCATGCTGGCACTAAAATCATAGATGATCATAGCTGATACTTCTCTTATTCCACTGGCAGAGCAGCTCCCCCCTGGGCATGATCTACCTTGGCATATTTGGAAGTCTTTCAATAGACTGCGGACACAAGTCGGCCGAAACAAGAAGAACATGCACCGATGGGGTTACGCTACGGGCAGCGAAATGTGTGGTGTTTCTCCCCAGACAATGGCACACCTATTGTCTTGCCCTACGTGCCCCTACACCTGCACAGGTGAGGACCTGTACAACGCTACTGATAATGCGTTGTTAGACGCCGAGTATTGGTCCTCATAAATATAACGCCAGTGTCGACACGAAAAGAAGAAGAAGTGCTGGCATGAGTAACAAGGGTAGCTGCTGTCAAAAATACTCCTATCCGGTACATAATATCCCATTCAGTTATACTAAAAATCCCCATCCAGAGTTAAACCTCTGAGTTCTTTGAGGGTAAGGGTTGTTGAAGTTTTTAATGGAATTTTGTTACTGATATGAACCCACTTTTATTCAGAAAATATGTGTCGTCTTCTAAATAAAGTATTAGTTACTCATCAATCATCACCCTAGTAAGTGGGTAATATAATTGAAATTAAAATTTTAATTATCTACTGGATTAGTTTGGCTAACTAATCCATACATACTGGTAAATAGATAAAGAATAGATTAATGACATCGAATATGTCCATACCTTGATTTCAATACGGATTAACCAATCATTTAAATTAGTTTTTATGTTGTAGTACAAACTATTCAGTTTTCTGTACATTTGTGAAATGGTTTGACCAAAATATTAAAAAAATACCTTACCTGGCTCAAAATTTTATTCCAAATTAATTTAAAACCTTAAAAGCTGCAAATCTGGTTACAGGGCACTTACCTACGTTAGCAAACATGTTATTAACATTCCTTAATCAATTTGATGCAAAGTTGATAATTAAAAGGCTTAGCGTTAGATTGCAAGCCCGGTGCAGAAACTGGTTTGAATTTAGTCCTCAATATATATAACAAATAAAACCACTAGTATTTCATTTTTATACCCCCTTAGGAATAATGACTTTGGCATTGCTTTAAGTTTTGTTTATCTTTAAGACGGGTAGTTTAAAATTAATGACAGATAGGTGCTATGGCTTAGTGGAGACAAACATTTCAAATTAGCCGTCGTATATAAATAATAAGTGTTTAAACAATGTCAAAATCATAAATAGTAAGGGGTATAGTTTTCAACAATAGTTTGACCGAAGTCACAATTCATAGATTTCCGTCTCCTTCATGGTATAGAGATATCATGTTCATTTGATGGTTATCGGTTTTAATTATACTAATTCACAAAGTGAAGGGCTTAGCTTGTTTCGTCATATCGGATTAGCCTATCGTTTTAGGATCGACTCTTGCGCAGGCAACCGGTTCCGTGTCCTCGCTGTCTGTTTATTGTTTAATGGAGGTTTATTGTCACACAACTTTGTTGGAAGTTAGCGAATGGAGGGATAAGGTGGTAGAATGCGGGTTAATGAACTTTATGCAACTTAGTACATACTTAGTAGGACTTACATTTGCTTGAACAATTTTGGTGACTGTTTCAAAACGAAGTTGCATATTCATGCGCCGTCTTTTCTTTACAAATATTTATTATACTAGCTTTTTATAATAATGAACTCATTACCTACTTATATAATTTTGTCGGTTCACATTTTATTTAGGACATAACAGATTCAAATCCACCTAATTATCCGATCAAAACCTTTGGAGTGTGGGTAGACGTTCTGTAGATCCCATTCACCCTTGTCAGACGGCTATGACAGTACATTAATACCAGAATTTCTTAATATAACGTAAAAGTTAAAGAGCTGCATTTTTTCACAGGTTGTGTGATCCCTCAACGATACATACTCGGAGTCATGGGGTTGCTAGGAGTGTGCAACGCCTATACAATGAGAGTTTGCCTCAATCTAGCCATCACACAGATGGTACGCCATGTAGAAAGGAACATGACTGGACACCCGGCCAACTATACTGCTCCAGACACATGCCCGAACGAAATAGTTACTAACACAACAAAGATTTTGACTAAGCCTGTAAGTAGCTTTTTTATGGTTGTTGTTTGTAATACCTTGACTTCAAATAAATTATTTTTAAATGATCTGCCATTTGCAGTCTTCAATATTGCACAAAATCCTTTTATTTTAGACGGCCACACATGGCTTGCTCTTATAACGTATTCACATTTGTGGTTTCGATAAAGAAAAATAAAATGCTTCATATTTCGTACACATTCTGTTCCCAATATATTTTAGCTGAACACAAAACATCTGTCTCCAATTCTCCAACCAATGTTCACTGCATTCGTTTCAGTATGCAATATTTACTTGGGACGAAAAAACTCAAGGCCTTATTCTGAGCGGTTTCTACTACGGGTATGCTGCTACTCAAGTTCCTGGGGGCTACCTGGCTGAGAAGTTTGGAGGAAAATGGACCTTAGGTATAGGGCTATTAAGCACAGCCTTGTTTACCTTTTTGACCCCAGTCGTGATCAGAGCCGGTGGTGCCACGTGGCTGTTCATTCTTCGAGTGCTTCAAGGGATGGGTGAGGTTAGTTACTTAAAATATAAATGTGTACGGTTCCTAGACTATCAGTGACTAACAGTGAGCATGCCGACGTCACACTCTGAGTGAGTTGAATTGTTCCTATTCAGACTAACTAAAGATATTTTTCTAAGAGACTATATTAAATGAGTTACAATGACAATAGTCTCAAAAACCAAAGAGAAGTAGTGGGCATTTATCCTTTACTTACTGGTAAACAACAGAATTACTTTAATAGATGTTTTAACTTTTTTTCGCATAATTATGTGGATTTAAAGTCCCCCGTTCGTTGTTAAGGGGTGGACTTGAAAATATCTCACAGCTGTGAGTTTTGTGCAATATCTACAGTATGATTGATCTTTGGTTGCTAGACCTTCACTCTTCTTATGACAGCACCTGCCTTCAAAATATCATGAAATCCAGAGTATTACTCTTTTCCAGGGTCCAACAATGCCAGCTTTGATGATAATGCTGGCGAGGTGGGTGCCGCCCCATGAACGAGGGTTCCAGGGTGCCCTAGTTTTCGGAGGAGCACAGATAGGAAACATCTTCGGTTCATTCATGTCTGGTCTTCTACTGGCCGATGGGAGAGACTGGGCGTACGTGTTTTACTTCTTTGGTGGATTCGGTATTCTCTGGTTCACGTTA
The DNA here is from genome assembly GCA_949316185.1 of Pyrausta nigrata. Taxonomy (NCBI): domain Eukaryota; kingdom Metazoa; phylum Arthropoda; class Insecta; order Lepidoptera; family Crambidae; genus Pyrausta; species Pyrausta nigrata. The sequence continues at coordinate 8,003,038 of OX438943.1, forward strand.
TGGGTGAGTTATGTTACAATTTCTTTTAGGCAGGCTTTTTAATTTTACAAGTAAAAGGATATGTTTAATTTTATTACTTTAAGTTACCCAAACCTTCCGTAATTGTAGACTTTAAGCTGCCCAGGTTATTTTTTTACGTAAATTATTACCCTTTTAAAGGAAATTTCTCAAAAATCGTCACGCAACGCAAATACTGAAAACCAATGTAAGACAAGTTTGAATGCAACTACGAGTACCCATGCTAAAACCTAAATTCTAATTGCTAAATACTCAATTGCCCCCAAAAACCTTCATACCTGCGTAGTTTTGTAATACACACTGAGCTTCTTTAAATATTTTGTTCCGCGCTCTATTTCAGAGTCTTCTGTGCTACAGCACGCCTAACACACACCCGTACATATCGAAGAAGGAGCTGACATATCTAAACAACAATGTAACGACAGCTGATAACAAGTCTGTCAAAGACCCAGTACCATGGAAGGCGATCCTTCGTTCTGCACCTGTCTGGGCTTTAGTATGGGCTGCGGTGAGTTTCATATTTACATTTGGTCTTTTTACGAAAAACAACAGTAGACTGAGGACCTTTTTACGGGTAAAAAGGCCCTTAGTCGGGACTCCGAGAAGGAAGATTGTGTTTTTTGAATGTACCTATGGATGTATGTATAATTGCTTGGCACGCAGTTACGTAAGAAGACCTAGACGTCTTTCTCGCTCACAATTGAATTATACTTGAGTGAGTAGGCTGACAAAAGTCGAGGATACTAATATATAATATAATTGTCTTAGACAGTAGAACCTCTAGTAGTTGGACAGTTATGTAGAGTTCATTGGACTTATAAGCGCTATGTAGAGCTTAATTAAATAGGGTATATTAACGGTTCAGTGGTCAAATATTTCTTATCTTACACAGCTATCAAAGGAGGTGCCTAACTGCACCCACTGTATAAATTGTCTTTTATAGACGGATAAGGCCAATGATGATGATGGTCAATGCTTACCTAAAAGCCAGTCTAAAAATATCAGAGATATTTTTTAGAACAACATCTGTCTTCTAATCCTTTATTTTTAGCTTCACTTTGGAGATTGTAACGTCTCAGTCATTTATCATAAGGCACGTGACTTTTAGTAATACCTACCCGTATCATGATACCGAAAACTTTTGTCTCCAAACTTAAACATCACGGGACGGTCGGCAAATTGGGGTATTCTGGCAAGCGCCCGTGTGTACGCTATTAGTTATTTTCTCAAAAAAAACCTATTCATTGGGATTTCTTTATGTATACGGACTAATTTAAGCACTTTCTGAGATCATCAGTTTTATGTCCGCGCAATAAAAATATCTCGCTGACTGCAATTACGTTTGAGTATTGTGCTAGCGTGCATTTCTATAAATAATTATTTCCTGTAACTGTGACAAGAATATATTACTTTTACCATGTTTATTAATAAAATGCTTCCTCCACATCGAGCACTGGACATCGACGTATTTTTATTGGTACTAAGATATCAAATTAGTTCTTGGCACAGGACCATCTTTCTTGGGTGTTTTTAGGGTCAGAACGTGATGGGAAAAAGTAGGTAAACTTCGTAGTCGGTACCCGTAAAAACTTTGGTAGTAAAAGATTTCATTATCCATACTATAATATTATAAATGCGAAAGTGTTTCTGTCTGTCTGTTACCTCTTGACGCTTAAACCAATCGCTTAAAACACATTATATTTGGTGTGTAGACAGTTCGAGACCCTGGAAAGGACATAGGCTGCATTTGGTCGCGATAAAAAACATAAAGGGCGTGAAATGGGGGATGAAAGTTTATATAGAAAATCCAACTCTTGTGAGCGATGTCACGGGGAACCACTAGTTTTATTATATTTGAAACGAGCTCTACATACTTATGTACATAATATAATCACATGCTTCTTTGATATTTGAAAAATATGGCAGTGTCCAGAATAAATAAGCAAGAGAATTTTCTACAAGATGAAACCTCCAGACACAAAAGGGACATGTCAGAATAGAACATCGAGCAAAGTAAAGACTATGACGTGAATAATTAATAACTGAAGACTTAACTTCGCCGACGGCTACGGGAATACATGAGTAGCTTTGTCTACAATTTTAGATGTACCTACACAAACTTTAGACAATGAAGTTAGGGAATTATTCGTCGTATCCTACTTTAATAATAAATAGCACACAGCTACACATGAACCAGTCAATAATTGACTGGTTCACGTGTGGGTATTTGAAATTCGCTATTTTAAATAAAACTCAGGCATTTATTTATAGCTTCAAATATACAGGGTATTTTTAAAACCTCTAAAAGTCCGATCCTGGTGCTCAAATATAACAAACAAACGGTGGTATTACAAAAAAAATGACCAGGTTGTAAATTGGTCTAAATATTAGCCGACAACAGAGGAATGAATGGCACATTCGTGACATAACCTAATAGAGAAGCGCTTTTCTAATTGGCTAGCTAATAACTTAATCATGTCTTAAACCTGGTACTAAGTTTTTAGAATAACGGGGTTAGTGATACTGACACCGAAATTGCGAATAAAAAACTATTTAATTAATACAATAGAATATATTGCAGTTTGTAGATTCGTTTAAGGTATTATAATAATATTTATTGGTCTGGTAGTAGATAATTAGTTTAGCTAGGTATTTCATATGCGGGACCGTTTTCGGTTTTCAATTATTCTGTGCGCTTTGACTAGTTTTATTATCCCTCAAGCGAATGAACTTTGTTAAATATTCAACTAGTCTAGAATACAATCCCGAAGGGCGATATTACGTAGACGTTTATCCTTGGTTTCTGCTGTTACACTGAGCTGTTTATTTTTATTGCCGTTTGCGTCACTTAGCTCCAGTTTTTATTGGTCTGCTACAACAACTTTGCAAAGCTGTGAATTCCTTGTAACACTGAAATTGACTTTTTGTTCCGTTTATTCTTATTTTTGATTACCTATCTAAAGTATGTAAGCTATGTATGAGCTTACATTTGTGACGAAAGTTAAGTCTTGTGCAATTTATTCAAGTTGAGATTTGCGTCAGGTACCAGTTAACATAATAATGAATCAAATAAACTTTATTTTAAAAAAATCACATAGTTTTCAAGTGTAAACTAAAAAGGAAAATTTATATTTGCTCCTTATTCGTAAGTTAAAAGCGACGTAAGAGATGCTAATCCATGATTCGTTTTTTGAAAAAAAAAAATTTTTTACTTTTTGGGCCTTAAAATAGTAAACAGAACGTTTGATAATGTTTGTTGATCAAATACCATAACAACAACTTCTTCTTCTTAGCGAGTCGATGGAACACGATAAAATTACATCGTATAACAACAACTGAACAGATAACATTAAGTTTGGTCGAGAATGGGAACTTCTCTTAAATAAATAGTGTAAACGTATTTTTATTCCAACTTTTATGCCTTTTAGGGCAACTAATCCGCCATCTGCCATTGTTATTAGGCGTTGCAGTGTAGTCATTACGCAACAATTCGAAACGCTTAGAAGTTTAACTACCTACAATAACGCAGTCAACCTTGAAGTCACACTTAATGATTATTTAAAGTGACCACATAACAAAGCAATAAACTTACGTTTAAGATGCATAAGTACTTTGTTTTTAGATATAAGTGACTTTAGAAGGATGAGTTAGTATCGGACGGATCTGTCTAAGCTGGGCGTTGGTAACAAGTAGAATAAAATAACATAAACTTTATAAATGGAAACTCTTTTACATTTTTGATGATAATCAGACGCCTGTAGAGCCAATGTGATACTAAAGAATAAGGTTATTTTGGACTTAGGAACCTAAAACCAAGAGCAAAGAAGTGGGTACCTAGTGCCTAGTTTTCTCATGAACCGAGATCTTTTAGGATTATTTGTCCAGCTACTTCTATCAGAAACCTACTTATATCTCTCATAGTTAACTTTACTAAACAATCACAAGACAAGACGACCGTCTTGGTGTAGTGGTTCGCGCCCCGGACTACAAAACCAGCGGTTGCGGGTCCGAATCCCGCAAGGGGCGAATGTTTGTGTGATGAGCACGAGTATTTGTACCTAAGTCATGGATGTTTATAATTGTATACAAGTATGTCTATCCGTTATCCTAGTCACCATAGCACAAGCTCACGCTTAGTTTAGGGCTAGGTAATTGTGTGTTTGTTGAACAATTTTTGGCGCAACTGGTCAGGGTGGAAAAGGGAAGCGCTTCCGACCGACCAGGTGTTGTGGGACCCAACTTGACCTCGTCTTGGTAGTAATATATAAAGTCAAGTCTGGACTTAATTAAACATATCGCGGTTTGTGTTTGTATGTAACGATGTTGCGAGCTAACAGCCCGTGGGAGCCGAGTCAGGGCGTCGCGTCTATTGTGTTAGTGAAGGCGACGGTAGTTAAATGTCGCCACAAATTTATTATTATTTATTTAATTTAATCTCAAATTGCAGGTGGGCCATGACTGGGGTTACTACACAATGGTGACAGACCTGCCCAAATACTCACACGATGTACTCAAATTCGACATAGCGACCACTGGCATACTTATTGCTCTCCCGTACATAGCCATGTGGATCTGCTCATTCCTCTTCGGCCTTATTTGTGACTTCTGCATTAAGAAAGGCTGGCACACCATCAAAACTGGGAGAATTATTCACACGACTGTTGGTAAGATAATAAGTACTTGTTTTATAAATGACGAAGATTTAAAAAAAAATTATGAATCAACCAAACTAAACAATATTTTAAGAAAAGAAACTTTAATCAAATATTGCAAAGACAATAACTAACTCGGGTTGGAAAATCGAGCAAAGCATCAAGCTTGATGTTTTCTCTTCGGCGGCTGACGGGCAAATAGGCTTGTAACAGGTGTTTGAGGCTTTATATAAGCACGACGTGCAGTGTTGCCAGGAAAAAATTTGGCAAAAAAGATCTTACAGTACAAATTAAGGTTAAAAAGCCTTTGTTTATATAGAACCCTCAGTACGCTAGTCTGACTCAAAACTACCTATGTAGTAACTATTGTAAAACGTTTAAAATGACTGTCCTCAAATGAGATGATGACATTCTGCCTTATTGTGTTTTATTCGACGGTTATTTCTTAGCTTCTTTCTTTCTTTCTTTCTTAGCCCATAGTCGAAATTATATCAGTAGAATAGACCCCTTTGATAATAGGGATAGTTTCTGGCATATTATCAGTCGGCACCACGTACTGTCTTGTTACTCATCATAAAATATTTGTATGTGAATACAAAGTGAATAAAATTTTACAGAGTTCTTGTTTTTGGTACCAATGCAAATGTTAGTTTATTGTAAGCCTTAAAAAGATCATGCTAGAAAATGTTGAGCATACCTATTGCTTTCTGTAATAACACTTATTACTTAGTTACTTTTGGATGTTTTCTGACACCAAGTTATTTTTAGTGCTCATTAAAAGTAGATCTTATTCATTACTGCTACGTTCTATATTTGTTCACAGCGGCTACGGGTCCAGCGATTTGCATCATCCTAGCCTCGTATGCAGGCTGTGACCGAACAGCTGCAATAGTCTACTTTGTCCTTTCTATGGCTCTGATGGGCGGTTTCTACAGCGGCATGAAGGTATGATCCTTAATTTCATTAACATAAGAATTGGATGGAATTTTAGGCTGTCCAAAATAACATTTTACTAACAACTAGCAGTTCCGACAAAAAGTTAATTACTTCGAGACTAATGTTAGTGGAAGGAGTAGCTCGTCACCTGCTATATGGATTGCCTAATTTTTTAACAGGCTGAATGACGTGCACTTAAATAAGAAGTCGATAGGCTTACAACATTTTTTTCTTCCCTGATGAATATACAGGGTGGTCCAGTCCAGACAGATGTAAAAAAAATCTAGGGAGTTTGATTAAGGACCTATCAGATCGTGCCAGGAAAAAAATAATAAATAAAAATGGCATTTAAAAAGTCGTAGAGTTCGGACCAAGTCACGTTACCAGATTCAAATCAAATTTCCTAGATTTTTTTTATATCAGTCTGGTCTGGACTACTCTGTAGTCAAATTTGCTATCGAATAAATAATTTGTTTTCCTCTATTGCAATTAAAAATGTATGGATGGAATGGATCTTTTCTGTCTGAGAAAAAATAAATAATTATTATTATAAACAGGTAAATAATTGCAGTTATTCATCAATGGGAATTTTATCTTTCAGGTAAACGCACTGGACTTGGCACCGAACTATGCGGGCAGCTTAACCTCGCTGGTGAACACTACGTCTACCTTTGCTGGGATCGCCACACCCTACCTCATAGGGTTGATGACACCGAATGTGAGTTCAATTAGTTACATGACGAACAAAAATAAAACTTACTACCCGACCAAGCCAACTTAACAAAAGACAAACGACTTTCGAAGACAAATACAACGAAAATACCGATGGAAATCACAAAGAAATGGTGTTAAAATAAACTTAGTCATTTTATCTAAATGTTCATAAACATTATTGTGCAATATCATAATCAACATTAATAGACATATATAGAAAAATATCAACAAAAAAGAATATTCTTAGAAACTGTTCTTACTCAATCTTAAAGCGATGATCATACTCACAGCATAAAATAAGTATAATTTAAAATGAAGACACTTTTGTTTTCAACAGTACTTGCTCAAGAGTCTTGTCCAAAAAACTGTTGTTTTATATCGGGGGCGTCGCGGCCGGAGCCAAAGATTTAAGTCAATTTTAGTTGTTTGCGTAGTTATACATTAAACGCGTAAATTGAAACAGTTAGCCATGTCTGCATCGACTGTTCAATGAACAAGCAAACAGCTGGGATTGATTTCAATTGAATTCCATGTGAAAGCGGATTACGCATTGTTTATTAATTTCGGCCGTTAGTACCAAACTATTTAAGGATAGTGTTGAGAGCTAGAATAATTTGTGTTTCTTTTTGTTGTTGTAGCTTATAGAAGTGATATCCATAGACATTTTCTCGCTATGATATTGAATAACTTAATTACATTTTCGGATTTACATTTACATTTTTACGTGGTGGAGTATGGCTCGTACCTACTCATAGTTGAGATGAGGCCAGCAGTGGGATCTATGTAGGCTAATTGTACTTTAATAACATTTTAGAGTTATAGTAGAAACTGTTTTATCAAAATATTGATAAACATGAGTAGCAATTTTGTGGCACGATTGCTATCCAAAACCTCGAATGTGTTAAAAATACATTTCGATTTTTTATATGAACACTTAAAAACCTATCTAAGTTTAGAGTTAGAATTTTGGATGTCTTAATAAAGTTGAATAATTTATTCCAAAGTTTATTTCAAATTCTGTTTTACAAATACCAAGTGTTCATTAACTTGTGCAGAATCTATTTGAAGACAGCCATGAAGTCAAAGTTCAGCAAAGCCTTTGCACGCTAAGCCGAGAATCCCATAAGTCCTGGTTACGTTGAGTTAAGCTTACGGCTCGTAGTGGTAGAGCCTACGTCTGAGTTATAATTACTTATTCAATTTACACCGTCTACGATAAACTTGTTTACTAACGCTTGCGCTTACCAGACAAAAAGGTAGCTCATTAAATCGAACGTTTCAAATAATTTTGTTATTAAATGAAATTTTGGTACTGCTAGATATTAAGTACTGTACATCATAGCTGTTTTTTTTTTACAACAGTTGTTTTTTTTTAAATTGTTTTAACAAACACACCAATTACCTAGCCCCAAACTAAACGTGAGCTTGTGCTTTGGTGACTAGAATAACGGATAGACATACTTATATACATTTATAAACATCCATGACTTAGGTACAAATGCTCGTGCTCATCACACAAACATTTGCCCCTTGCGGGATTTGAACCCGCAACCGCCTGGTTTAGAAGTCCAAAATAATTAATTGAATCACTATTGTAGCTAAGCTAAAGAAAACGACGAGACGGAACGAAAAGTGAAGAAAAGCATATTGAATTTAGTATTGGCTGCCACTGAGAATAGAAATAGTAAAAAAAAAACACAATCAGTCTTTTAGTTTGAACCATTGTTGACGATGACACATTCAATCGGTCCTTTTAAGGTTCCGTACCCAAAGGGAAAAAGCGGGACCATGTTACTAATACTCTGCTGTTCATCTGTCTGTCTATCTGTCACCCGGGTGTATATCAACTGTCTAGCTATCACGGTTTACGTAAAAGCTAAACAGTTGAGATGTATTTCTGTTGCCGTATATTAACAAATAGGTACTAAAACATAACATGTTTTTTTTGCCGTTTTTTAAAACTAAATTCAAAGCCCATAATATCAGTGTTATGTTGTTTAGATAGTTAGTTAGTTTGGCTGGGGTGTTTTCCGCACTTAGCCTCTTGATTGGGCCTTTGTGCGTGTGTCCCTTTACTCTTTTATTCTAACCACTACAGGTTTTCCCAAAAGGCTAGCAACCTGCCCAGGTTACTACAGGCCTCCGGAAATGTTGCCGGGGATTTGAGAATGTCTGCCCGTTGCTCCGCCACGCCGGCGCACTCCATGAGTACGTGTTGCGGTGTTTCTTCTGCCTCCATGCATCCTCTGCACAAGGGGCTGTCTGTGACACCTATGTTGAATAGGTGTTTGTTTAGAAGACAGTGGCCAGTTATGGTTCCTACGGCTATGCGCAGCTTGTCTCTTGTTAGTCGGGTGAGGTTGCGGGCGAACCTTTTTGAGAATTCCGGGATTGCGTCCTTTGTTTGCCTACAACCTTCACCGTTTTTCCACTCTGCTAGGTGTGTTGCTTCAGTTTCTGCACGCAGCCATGTCTTTTTTTGGGTCTGCGGTATGGCCAGTAACGGCTCTGGTCCGTGTACTGTTATGTTGTTTAGATAATGTTACCTACGGAATCCTTCGTGGGCGAGTCTGATTCGCTGCTGCCCGGTTTTTTTTCTTTGAAATTTAAATTCTTTGTGGACATACCCTAATAGCAGTATCTACCTACCACTTACGTATCCTCAACAGATTGTTATAACCCATATTTTTTTATTTTCAGTCTACCCTATCAGAATGGCGAGGAGCATTCTGGGTGTGTTTCGCTGTACTGGTTGGCACAAACGTGATATACTGCATTTGGGCAGATGGCAAGCAGCAGTGGTGGGATGATGTACGGCAATTCGGCTACCCAGAAGGCTGGAAGCACGGCTCTCTCATCAAGGAAGAAATACCTGAACAACCCGAGTCAATGAAGCTATCCGACGGGAAAGAATGACGAAAGTAAGATTTATAATAAACTGAGAAATAAAAATGGAAATTGCATGTCAAATGATAGTTGATAGAAATGTGATGGCAGCGGCGAGCAGTGCGGCGAAATAAAGATTCCAATGCATAATTTAGTTAATAATGTACAAAATTTTAATTTAGTTATTTTGGACACGATAATTAAAGAACAACAAACAATTCAAATGCTTCGTACACATAAGAAGATAGCTTACACGATAGCACGTTAAGGTATACATAGTGGCATCTAATGGTGTGGTAATAGGGGCTGTTTTTGCCACTAAAGTAAATCGTACTCGATTATGAAATTATGTTTTAAATACCTTCATATGCACATTCTCCCCGTTATTACAAAAACTTAGTACCGGGTATAAGCCAGGACTAAGCTATTAGCTAGCCAATTAGAAAAGCGTTTTTCTATTAGGTTATGTCACGAATGTGTCATGCATTCGTCGTCGGCTAATATTTAGACCTAGCTTAAACCTGGTCTATTTTTTTTGTAATAACACCGTTGTATGTTTAAGTTTAAACGGTTTTTATGTAAAACAATTGAAATGTAATTTAAGGCCCTAAAGTGTTCTGTAAAAATAACTATAACTTAAGTGATTGTGACCAGTAATAGTAATATGGTATTACTCGTAGTAGTAAGTAGTGATAAAACTAAATACTAAATAAACACGAGTAATTAGATAAATAATTATAAAATTCAATCTATGATATTGTTACGTATTTTATAAATACATATAAATGTGGTAAAACACAATTTAAAACTAATCCTCTTTCATAATACCTACTTAGCTGAGGCCCAATTGTAGGGTTCCGTAGCCACAAAGGAACACTTATAGTTTCGCCAACTCCGTGTGTCTGTCCGCGTCTTAGCTCAGATACTTTTTTGCTGCACAGGCCTTCCACTTAGCCAAAAAACCATAATATTTTTCATCTCACCTGTTCGGAAAGTTGAACTTTCATGTGTAGATAGCCGGGTGGGAAATAGCTTTTCGCTCCTACTTTATACTTCTACTATTGAATAAAAGGCCACTATAGAGAGTATCGATAGTTATTGCAATAGTCAGAGCTGTATCAGCTATCGATAGTGATTTTAATATTGAACTTTGACACTATCGATAGTATCGATAGTCTATCAATACTATCATTACTATCGGTAGACTATCGATAGTCATTCGATATTTAATGGATACTATTGCTTTTGCCTCAACTATCTATAGTCTATCGATACTATAGATATTTTATCGATACCTTTGCTTTCTCAACTATCGATAGTCTATCGATACTATCGATATTTTATCGATACTATCGATACTATTGCTTTTGCCTCAACTATAGATAGTTTATCGATATTCTATCGATACTATTGCTTTTGCCTTATTTATCGATAGTCTATCGATACTATTGATATTTTATCGATACTTTTGTTTTTGCCTCAACTATCGATAGTCTATCGACACTATCGATATTTTATCGATACTATTGCTTTTGCCTCAACTATCGATACTATCGATATTTTGTCGATACTATTGCTTTTGCCTCAAGTATCGATAGTCTATCGATATTCTATCGGTACTTTCCTCACAGTCGAAATAAAAAATAGTATGTTTAACCCGAGTGAAAGCACCCATTCCACTCTCGAGCTATTAACGCTCTCACTTCGTTCGAGCGCTACAAACTTCTCGAGTGGAATGGTCATTTTCGTCCCTTATAACAATCTACTATTGTTGACAGCAAATATGACTTTGTTTTTCATAGTGTTTGTATGAAGAACAAAGTTATGTTTATGTATGTTTCGTAAAACGGTTAACAGGATACATCTACCTACCAAGTTTCTTCAACTGTGTAATGCTAATAGTTTCAGAATAAGTGGCTGTGACATACAGACGGACTGACAGACAGACAGACAAGACAGGCAAAACAGGCAAAACAGGCAAAACAGACAAAACAGACAGACAGACAGACTTGACAAAACTATAAGGGTTCTGTTTTTGCCATTCGGCTACGGAACCCTTAAAAAGATCCTTGGAATTACCCTAAAAATCAGTTTGTTGCATGATTTTTAGTTCACATACAATGTTGCAAACATTACAATTTTAACATTGAGAGTTTGATGATGACATCCTAGTCAAAATGAAATTGAATATAGGTGGAGTACGCAGAATAGTGCAGTGTTTTTATTTTAAGGAATTTCCTTGAGTTAAATATTTTTGACCCTAGGGCGTTACAAAATATTGCAGTCTTTTATTAAATTAACATAGTTCTACGTGTTTCTTGTGTTAAAAGAGAACATTGAAAGCATAATTACTCGTGGATGTGTATGTATCATACATATTAAAACTCATTACCATTCCATTTAAAACAATGCATAATTCGAAAAAGGAAAGAAAGAAAAAATATTTAGTACCAAAACTTAATAAGCAGGCAACTTAGAGCTTGTAATTATTCAGGTACAAAAAAAGGCTTTCGCTTGGTAAGCATACATTACGTCAGCGATGGCAAAAGCACGTCACGAGCACTGCTATTATGCGAAAGCCATTGTGGAGATGGAATGTATTCTATTCCAATTCACCATTTCACGGAGCTCACAGTACGAGATAATCCGTCCTCCGCATATGTCCCTTATTTTATGGGTGACTGGTCCACAACTCCGGAAATTACCTCAGAAATGGGACCAAGTAAAATACCTTATTAAAATTATGATAAATAATCTTAATTATCATTAGGTGTAGTTAACGCAAGAATATAGCCCCGGCCGTATGTTGTATGCGTTTTGAATACGGGTGGACTGTACCGAAGGATGAGAATACTTATATCTAGGCTGGTATTGCAAAGATGTACTATTTAAAATGAACATCGAGTTTAATAGCATTACCTGTTTCTTAAAAACTTTTTGCCAAAAGAATACTCATAATTCATCAATACATGCCGTTGTCGATTCTTCGAGTCAGTTTGTAAACAATATAAAAAGGATACAAGCGAGAAATATGATAGTCCCATGAGACACTTGCGTATTAATTAGATATTTAAATTCGAAGAATGGTCATTTGTGATCCAGACACAAAAGATACATCTGTTTTTTTTTTTTGGAAATCAATGGCTGACACCAAAACTCATGTTTTTATTAAGTTGATACTAAAGTCAATTTTAATGCCTTTTTATTTTAATTACTTACAAAACTCGTAAATGTGTGGAACTTATAGACGATTAATAAGTAATATTATGGGGTTTACCCTGGTGATCTGGTGATGGAGCTGATTATTATAATTTTAGAACAATGAAATGTTCGACTGCATCGATGGGTTCATCATCTTAAAATTAACCCGGTATATTTTGAACTTAGGCCCAGATTTTAAATATAAGAAAGCATTATATTATTAAGTGCAAAAAACTAAATCTGGTGTTAATTTGCGTCGGGCTTGGTTAAATTCTGTTTGAGCCATGGCCGTTTTTCTTTGATACCTCCACTTCTAAGGAAAAATGTCTTATTGATAGACACACAAGAACAACGAAGCGATCCTATAAGGGTTCCGTTTGTGTAATACCAGCCTAATAACAAGTATAATGTTACTTAAGTTGAAGTTTAATAAGTAGTATCAGTAGTATATACTTTTGTACAAAATCATGTTCACCGTCTTGGCGATGTTGAATTTATTACTCAAATATTTTTGAATAAATATTTTACTCGTTTTACGTAACGTTTTTAATTTTCACCTTTTTTTTCAAGTTTATTTCCACGTAGGCGGGTATCTCCTTATTTATTCCCTGCGCGCATATATCGAATGTACCGTAAAAATTTCGTTCCCTTTATACCACTCTGAAAAGATTATTTTCGGTATTATTTTTTTTCTATGTTCTTTTCAGGGTAGGTATTGACCATCTCTATTAAATTATTAATCCTAAAAGTTCATGCTCGACTCGTTATGTTATTTTGAGCTTTACAACAATGCAGCATGGTTGAAAGTCCTTTGCTGGCGATAGATAAGACAACTCATTCTTAAAATATGGAAACGAGATATAATAACATAGGCTTTATTCCATATATATGTTGATTTTTTTCAATTCCCCCGCGCGAAGCCGAGTGAGACGCTAGTTTTGAAAAAATCTCATTACTAGTCTTGAGCTGCCGAGTCATAACGAGCGCAAAGTTACTCTACCGTTAACTTACATCGTTACAGGCCATTGTTGTTCCCGGTAGAGTGACTTGACAGTCTGCTTGACTGCTCAATGCTCGCAAGATATATTTAAGTAATGTATCAAGTTGCAAGCCACCTAGTTCTAGCTTGAACTCTTCAAACTTCGCCGGTTTTGTCTTTATGCTACGAAAGATATAAGGGTTTTAGTTACCTACTATGTTAATTATAAATACTTTATATATCCTTTGGTTTAGGTGGATTTTCCACGAAAATGTTGGATTTTGCCACGAAAATTTAAGTATAGCCTTTTATGAGGGTTTGCGTCATTTAGATAACACGTCATTGGTAAAGGCAAATATGGCGATTACTTCTGTGTTCAAGATAGCAGAACACGTGCTAAAGAAGGACCCATCGAGCAAGGATAGTGCATATAAAAATAGGAAGATGTGTCATTAGCGCTCGAAAATTGCTTGCCTCACAGCAAGCAATGAGCCATTTGTTAAATTTCGCTTTGACACGTAAACGAACGTTTGCTCGGCGCATCAAATTCGAATCACCTCGTAGTTATTATAACTCGGCCCGGAGAACCTTGATCCCTATGACATTGACAGTTATTCCTACGACACAACATTGTAGTGGCGTCACCGGTACATAAGAATCGAATTGGAGGCTTCTTAAAATGTCATTAATAAATTTCGGTAGATACAGGTTATTACAATGATATTCCGTCGGAATTATAACAATTGTTAACATTTACAAGAAATTATCTCAATCAGACTTTACGTTTACGTCCTGCAAAAGTTACTTCGTAAAATATCGATAAACAAATGTCGATAGTGGAAACGAGTGTGCATGATTTATAATCGACCGTTGACTTCTAAACCAGGCGGTTGCGGGTTCGAATCCCGCAAGGGGCAAATGTTTGTGTAATGAGCACGAGCATTTGTACCTAAGTTTTGGATGTTTATAAAAGTATTTAAGTATGTCTATCCGTTATCCTAGTCACCATAGCACAAGCTCACGCTTAGTATGAGGCTAGGTAATTGGTGTGTTTGTTGGAACAATTTATTTATTATTTTATTATTATCATTTAAGTTATAAAAAAGTTATGTTACATCGCCACAACCCATCACTAATATGAACTGTCATAGGGATCAAGGTTCGCCGGGCCGAGAATAAGATACTTGACAACCTCTTTTTTTTAAAACCATGCCTATCAAGTAGGTATAGCCTGACCAGGAATATATGGGATGTTGCGGAAAACAACTGGAACTAATTCTTTTACTGGCAACAGAAACCACAGATCGTCATTGTCGCGTCATTAATTGTCATAATGATTAGTGTCAAAGTGGAAGCGTGATCTAATTTTCGAGTATGTAATATTTTTATGTGTTAAAAACGCCGAGAACTATTAGCTATCCTAAATAAAAGTGGTTTAACATGCGTTTAGTAATTTTTGACAAGAACATTCATGTAATCATCATAATTTACTTAAATGAATTAAGAGTTTGTTGTCATGTCACAATTTTTGGTATGTCATATAGTGCGAGCAGTGAGAATTGGCGACCGATGGCAACGGAGAATATTGTAATAACGATTTTGAAAATCATAATTATTTATACTTGTTTTGAGATTTTTATTTTCTTTATTTCAACCCTGCTAAGATATTTTACTTAAACAGTTCCTAGAAGTTTCACATACAATATTTAAAATTATAAATAATATAATTTAGAAGAACATTAGGTAATACTTCTACTCGAATGTGGTTTAGCAAAAGTAATTCCAATTTGGGCCAAATTTTAAGCCCAATATTACAAAGAGTCACTGACTTAAACAAGCACCTACCTACTTAATTTGCGAGTGTCTTGTTCTTGAATCGTAAAATTTGTTATCAGACTTAGAAAATGTAACATAAATGTAAACATAAAATACAGTTTTTATGTTCAGTTGCCAATCTACGCTGGTATGGTTATATCAAGTGTTGTCATATAAAGAGGATTCGTAGCGCCCTTAATACAGGTCCTATATATTCCTGGTCAGGCTATACATACTCGCATTTGCTGTGTGTACCTAAACCGATGAAATATCTCGTGATCGCCCGGGTTTTCAATAAAATAAACTGGAGATAAACGAGCTAATATAAATAAGGGCAAAGGAATTCCCTTTTAACAGCCTAACGTAATCGACGGTTTGCATTCAGGCTTCGCTCATCCCTCGTAGTTATCAATCTATTATGCTGATCCGTATTCATCCAAGTACCTTTTCTTGCCTAAAAATGTACCTAATATGTGCGTAAATATTTACCACATACAAAATCTCATCTGTTTCGGAACTCGACCCTTGACGATTTAAGGACGCATATAGATCCCAGCTCTCATGCTCATGGTATTGATTTTACAAAATAATGGCTTCCAATTCAAATTGTGACTAAAGTAATTAGGGTTCGGAACCAAGTTGACATCAACAGTACATCGAAAGTCCCGATGAGAGTTTCCAGATAGGTACATATAGCTTTGCTTTTACCTTTATTAAAATATCCACAGTAAAAACCTTACTAAAACACAAAACGCCACTAAATATGCAACAGCCCGTAAAATTAAAAAAGTTTCAGCTTCCAACCAATCGAGGTGCATCTAAGCTGCAGCTGTTATTTCCGGATTTTAGTTACCTATCCGTTTACGTGAAGTTGCCTTTGTTAAGCTTCAATGCCGGGCTATTCAGGTTTTACTGGTACGTACTTACATATTGATTATTTTATTTAATGGTACATATTAATGGATACATTTTGCAAAAGCACTTTTTATTTTGCGATACCCAATTCAAATAAAACGTTTTGGATTCATTGGAGAATATCCCAACGAATAAGTACGAAGTAACAAGGCGGAAAAAGGTTTATATCAAATAATTGGTTCCCATTCAATGAATTAATAAATATAGGTAATGTTACGGACACCCAATCAGTTACTTTGTGTTTATATTTGAATGTTGTAATTTAGTATAGGATATTTGTGGATTTCAATAAAGTTTAATTTTCTCATAGGGCTTAGCATAAGAAACAATGTAAATTAGCTCAGGGCTTGTTTTATTTAATAAAGATAGCAAACCGGTTATCTATAGGTGATTCCCACTTGCAGTAAGTTAGGCAGGTAGGAACTAACAATAAAATTTAAAGTAGGTAGTTTGGTACAGGGGCGAAGGAGACCCTATCTGGTCGTCCCACTCAGGCAGTGTGGGACCGGTAAGACCAATAGTCTGTCCCTGTCCCCCATCTCGCACATTCCGAGGGTAGGTAGGAAAACCCGCAGAGGTAGAATGTTGTGAGTGGGAATTGTTAGGCTATCGGTAGGTAGTTGTGAAATGTTGTAGAAAGAGATAGGAGATACGCATCGGTTGCCTCCCTCAGTATTTCGATGTTTTGAGGGTGGCTGTTGAACGCGTTGGAAAGAGTAACGTAGGTGCTATCCTTATCCTTTCGCCAGTAAACACTAGGGTGCTTTAGTCACTAAGTAAGACCTATGTAATTAGTATAAGTATAGGGCCGTGAGCGCCGGAATTTGTTAGCTGCTCTCACGGTCATCGGTCTCCAATAAAGAAGAAAGAAACAAGAAGCGTTTTATTTGAAGAATACAGTCCATAACATCGGGGGAACGATCGTCTATATATATTGGCTCGAGTGCGTAGCTAATATCGTCTGGTCCATTGCTCGCCGGATAAGAAGAAATCAGCATCGTGGCATCGACTTCGTGTGTGAAGAAAGTGTAACCAGCAACGAGGGATCAACGAAGCCGCGATCAAGACTTACTCCTGTGAGAGAGACGATCACATTTACACGGGTGTACCGTGGCTCCGGCATTCACCACCTAACGGTGCCAAACGGTGTCTGTCGCGAGTTAACGCCGTTTCCAGGCGGTGCAGTCTGTCGGGCGAGCTGCCACATATCGCGCAAGCGATTGTGAACCAGTCCGACCGCGCCAGTACGGTGTGCGTAAGCGTGGGGGCCGGACTGTAGGCACTGCTGAGGGTCCTGGACATTCCAGCCAGCGACTGAGCACCCCGCGGATGCGTACATTCTCTGCTGGGCGGTTCCTTCCCTTCCGATCCTGCACGACCATCCATCCTCGAACAGGCTCCCCTTGGTAGCGTACCTGTTTGAGATTGATAGGAGTAGGGGCAGCAAGAAAGAAGATGCCGACGACAAGAAGCCAAGCTGGAAGGAAAGAGACGGAAGACTCAAGACAACGCAACTTTGAAGAGCCACCCGCATCACCGTCAGTGCAAGCCACCGCAAGCATGCCACAAGCCCAAACAAGCGTAGTACCCGCAGAAAGCGGACGTATCGAACCAGTGGAGAGGCGTCACGACGCCGACGCCGACGCGCCTAGGACAAGGCCACCGTCGTCGAGAGGTTCAAGCGTTGCCGCTCGTTTGAAACAAGCGGAGTTACTAGCAGCCGAGAAGTTCGCGGAGATACAGCGAAGAGAGATGGCGATAGAAAAGAATTTAATTCAAAAGCGATTGGAATATGAAATAGCTACGATTATGGAGACCGATGAAGAGGATCGTGACCGTGAGAGCCTACCCGCCGGTGAAGTCCAAGCGAGGGTGGATGACTGGCTGGACAGAACCCAGTCCCGGCGTCACGACGAAAATGTGCAGATACCCACAACAGAAATGTCTTTCGGCGTTCCTACCCTCCGAGAAGAGAGGAATGAAAGAGACAGACATATGTTTACGCGTCGCAAGGAAAAGGAGGCGCGTAATATGGAAATGGACAGAAACCGACATTTAAACTCGCCAAGCATAGAACCAAATCAAGTTAATAACAATTGTGAACATAATGAGCAGCGACTAATCAACGAAAACAATGAATGTAAGGCAGGGCCCCGAGGTGATATGGACGGGGTTGAACGACTTGCTACTACATTAGAGAGGATTATGTCAAAGCGACCGGCCCCACGTCAAGCTATTGAGTTGCCGATATTTAATGGAAATCCAAATGAGTGGTTGCCTTTTAAAGCTGCGATGCAAGAGTCAACGAGATCATGTAACTTCAGTAAGGCCGAGAACCTGGCTAGACTACGAAATTGTCTAAAGGGAGAAGCCAAGGAAGCAGTGGCGGCGTTGTTGTACGGTGCTACAGATCCCGATAAAATCATGCGAACGCTAGAACAGTGTTACGGAAGACCGGAAGTGATTATAGATCGAGCACTGAACGACCTGAGGAGCCTGCCGCGAGTGGGTACCACAGCCAGTGAGTTGAACATATTCGCTATAAAGGTACAAAACATCGTGTGTACACTGGACTCTGTAGACAATAGAAGTTACCTAAGAAATCCGATGCTGATACGAGACATAGTCGAGAAGCTTAGCCCACACCTGAAGGCGAGATGAGACTACGCGGTCCAGTATTCAAGCTATTCGGAGCCAGAGATCGTTACATTATCGCACTTTTTAATGGAAGAAGCTAACACCGTGTTGTTTCTGTTGCGGCGGGGACCACGAAGTACCGAAATGCAAGAAGTTTACAACCATGACAGTGCGCGAGCGATGGGATTGGTTAAAAGAGGAAAGGATATGCTTTCTATGCTTGAATAGTAAACACAGGCGGTTTAAATGTAAGGCGCAGATGTGTAATGAGAATGGCTGTAACCGACGTCATCACAGGCTGTTACACACAGAGAGTAATAACAGCGGAAGACAACAAAACCAAGAAGTGGTAGCCTCAGTTAACCACACTGCTGGGGCAGCCAAGGTGCTGTTGAAGGTGTGTCCGATCGTCATTGAGGGGCCACGGGGTAGAGTAACTACACACGCTCTACTTGACGAAGGGTCCACCGTAACATTGATAGATCAGGACTTAGCAGATTACGTCGGCGCAGAAGGCCCGGTTCGAGACTTACACATATGTAGTGTGAACACGCAGAGCGTACCACACGCAAGCAGAGAAGTAGAGGTTCGAATTATCGCCGGTAACAAGGAAGAATATAAGGTGAAAGCGAGAACCATGGAGAACCTCCGCTTGAATAGTCAAACGGTAGATCGAAGCTGTTTGAATTATGGACACATGCGTAACCTGAACGAGAGTAACGTGTGTTATGTAAACGTCAAGCCGCGTGTACTCATAGGCGCGGATAATTGGCATCTTATAGTAAGCAGGAAGCTGTTGACAGGCAAGCGCCACGAGCCAGCAGCATCGCTCACCAGACTGGGGTGGGTGATACATGGTCTAGCGCCGTCCCGGATCATAAGGGAGAGAGATACGGTGCTATTCGTCGACGGCCATGAGAAGGCTCGGTCTACGCAACCTGACGAAGAGTTACACAATATGGTGAAGGCATACTTTGAGATCGATTCTCTGGGCATAGAGAAGAAGGAACGCGAAAACCCTGAAGATGTTCGCGCCTTAGAAGCTTTCGAGTCTACAGTGAGATGTGTCAATCAGCGATACGAAGTTGGATTGCCATGGCGCAAGGTTAACACAGTTATGCCGCCAAGCTACGATGCTGCGAAGCGGAGGCTCATGTCAATCGAGAGGAAGATGGACGCATCAGAAGACTTCAAAGGTAAATACACTGCTCAGATCGACGGTATGCTGAAAAAAGGCTACGCAGAAGAGAGCCGAGAGAGCGATACACAGAGCCCACGTCTCTGGTATTTACCACACTTTGCCGTGGTAAATGTAAACAAGCCACAGAAGATAAGACTAGTGTTTGACGCCGCAGCGAAGAGCAACGGGGTGTGCCTGAACGACGCGCTATTAGAAGGCCCCGATTTGCTTAGAGACTTAGCCGGAATTCTATTTCGATTCAGAGAGAAGGCTATCGCAGTAACTGCAGATATCAGAGAGATGTTTTTACAAGTAAAGATAGCACAGGAAGACCAACCGGCTCAGATGTTTTTGTGGAGAGGCGATGACAGAGCAGCACCACCGAAGAAATATAAAATGACATCGATGATATTTGGCGCGAAGAGCTCACCCTTTCTAGCACACAGTGTAAGAAACCACAACGCGAAGAAGCACGCAAGAGAGTTCCCGAGAGCGTACGAAGCCATAACAGAGAACCACTACATGGACGACTGGGTAGACTGTTTCGATACACAAGAAGAAGCCCGTGACGTCATTAGAGACGTAACTCACGTGCACGCGCAGGCAGGATTCACGCTCGCGGCCTTCAACTCAAACGGGCCTGACGTCATGCGTGAGCTGCCGTTAGAAAGCCGTGCAACCGCACCGAAACAGCTCTGCTCTAGTGGGGATCAGCAGGGGCGTACATTGGGCCTCGTGTGGGACGCTAACGCAGACGAGCTAGGCTTCAACACCGACCTAGTTAGAGTGCCGCGGGAGGTGAAGATGTTAGAGCGAACGCCGACCAAAAGGGAAGCATTGAGCGCAGTAATGTCTATCTTCGATCCGTTGGGACTGCTCAGCTACTACACGATTAGAGCGAAGATTCTAATCCAGGAAGTATGGCGCCTACAAACCGGCTGGGACGAGGCTCTACCTGAAGAAATAGCGAGAGAATTCGGCGTATGGCTACGGAGCGTAGATTCACTTAGCAGACTGCGTCTACCCCGTCTCTACTCTTTAACGGGGGGAGTGACTAGAAAGCAGCTGCACGTGTTCTGCGACGCTAGCGAGTCTGCTTATGCGACGGCAACTTACTGGCTTATAGAGTACGAAGATGGGTCGAGACGTGTTGTATTAGCGGCAGCGAAGGCTAGAGTAGCCCCGATGAAGACTCAAACGATACCACGTTTAGAGTTACAAGCGTGTTTAATAGGAACGAGGCTCGCGTCGGCGATAGTGACAGAGCACAGATGGCAACCAGATAGAGTTACATACTGGACGGACTCTACAACCGTTCTATATTGGATTGGGAACGACAGAGTGCGTTACACCCCCTACGTAGCGCACCGACTGAGAGAGATAAGCGAGTTTTCAAGTCCCAATCAATGGCGGTGGGTGCCGACGCAAGAAAACGTAGCAGACGACGCGACGAGAGTCGTCACAGAAAATAAATGTCAAGAAGACAGATGGTTCACAGGGCCGTCGTTTTTGTATCAACATGAAGATTCATGGCCATCTCCAGTCAGCACAGAGAGCAGCGAGGAGATAATATATAGCGTCACGACAGAAGACAAATGGAGCGTGCCAGACGCCGGGCGTTTCTCTAACCACGAGCGCCTAGTGAGAGCGATGGCATACGTGTTATTGTTTATAGATAAATGTCGTGGGCGCGCATCTGTAATGACCAAAGAGCACATAGATAGAGCAGAAAGATGGTTGATAAGGCGAGCGCAGGCCGACTCATTTCAACAAGATATAGAGCGCCTAGGAAAAGGCCAAAACTTGAAGACAGGAAGTCGCCTCAAATTGTTGGATCCGTTTATCGACGAGGAGGGCGTGTTGCGGGCGAGAGGACGGACGAGGGCAGCGGGTGCGTCTGCCCCCGATACTACGCCCGTAATATTGGACGGCAGCCACCCGTATGCGCGGTTGTTGTGCAATCGGGAACACCGTCGCGCCCACCACTCCCACAACGAACGCGTCGTTAACGACGTGAGACAGAAGTATTGGATCCTACGATTGCGACCTACAGTACGTGCCGTGGCCTACAAGTGCACCTTTTGTCGAATGAGGAAGGCGAAACCAGTGAGACCAGTGCTGGGAGACCTGCCGCGCGCTAGAGTAGAAGCCTTCACCAGACCATTCTCTAACTGTGGTCTAGATTTCTTTGGTCCCATGATAATAACCGTGGGCCGTCGTCACGAGAAGAGGTGGGGGGCGTTATTCACATGCCTCACTACAAGAGCCGTCCATATAGAGCTGGTAGCAAGCTTGTCGACCGACTCAGCTATCATGGCATTGCGGCGGATGGGAGCGCGACGAGGGTGGCCACAAGTAATGTACTCAGACAACGCGACGAACTTCAAGGGCGCAGACAAGGAGCTACGAGCAGCGATGAATGAGTGGGAGCCCGCTCTACGGGACTTCGCGCTCACCCAGCGCATCGACTGGCGCTACATAGCACCGGGGGCGCCGCATCAGGGGGGAGCGTGGGAGCGACTCATACGCTCAGTCAAGAACGCGCTACGAGTAACACTGAACGAGAAAGCGCCGAAGGAAGAGGTTCTACAGACTCTGCTGGTAGAGGTCGAGCACACTATGAACGCCCGACCGCTCACACACGTGCCTGTCAGCGCTGACGACCCGGAGGCGCTTACCCCAAACCACTTTCTCCTGGGGGGATCGCGCGGCCTACCCATCACCGGGCCGTGCGAGCCGGCGTCGAAGAAGACGTGGAGGGCGGCACAAGCGCTAGCCGACGAGTATTGGCGCCGCTGGCTGAAAGAATACCTACCGAACCTGGTGCCAAGAAGAGGAGCTCGTGACGTTACCGAGGTCGCTATCAAGCCCGGTGACGTAGTCGTCGTGGTGGACCACACACTACCACGCAATGTGTGGCCGCGAGGAGTCGTCACTGAAGTACATCCCGGACCTGACGGAGCAGTAAGGAACGTCGAGATTCGGACCAAGGGCGGCGTGTTTCGTCGACCGACGTCAAGATTGGCTGTCCTGCCGGTGGAATGAAGAGGTTCGCACTTCGCAGCGCTTCACCGGGGGGAGACTGTTACGGACACCCAATCAGTTACTTTGTGTTTATATTTGAATGTTGTAATTTAGTATAGGATATTTGTGGATTTCAATAAAGTTTAATTTTCTCATAGGGCTTAGCATAAGAAACAATGTAAATTAGCTCAGGGCTTGTTTTATTTAATAAAGATAGCAAACCGGTTATCTATAGGTGATTCCCACTTGCAGTAAGTTAGGCAGGTAGGAACTAATAATAAAATTTAAAGTAGGTAGTTTGGTACAGGGGCGAAGGAGACCCTATCTGGTCGTCCCACTCAGGCAGTGTGGGACCGGTAAGACCAATAGTCTGTCCCTGTCCCCCATCTCGCACATTCCGAGGGTAGGTAGGAAAACCCGCAGAGGTAGAATGTTGTGAGTGGGAATTGTTAGGCTATCGGTAGGTAGTTGTGAAATGTTGTAGAAAGAGATAGGAGATACGCATCGGTTGCCTCCCTCAGTATTTCGATGTTTTGAGGGTGGCTGTTGAACGCGTTGGAAAGAGTAACGTAGGTGCTATCCTTATCCTTTCGCCAGTAAACACTAGGGTGCTTTAGTCACTAAGTAAGACCTATGTAATTAGTATAAGTATAGGGCCGTGAGCGCCGGAATTTGTTAGCTGCTCTCACGGTCATCGGTCTCCAATAAAGAAGAAAGAAACAAGAAGCGTTTTATTTGAAGAATACAGTCCATAACATCGGGGGAACGATCGTCTATATATATTGGCTCGAGTGCGTAGCTAATAGGTAAGTTCAATACTATCATTTGGAAATATGATAAAATATTTGTCCTATAAGACTTAGACGAATATTTTGAAACGTTTTGGTAAGATTTTTATATCTAAAGTAGGGACCTACATAACTTGTTACGAAGACTGGTCTAGTCGATCTAGAAAGTCAAAATTGCAAAGCTTTTCAACACCTACCTACGTATGTATCAAAAACTACCATCAGCAGAACGTGTATTGCCAAAGAAATAATAAAAATCTAAAAAAACCGGCCAAGTGCGAGTCGGACTCGTGCGCGAAGGGTTCCGTACCATTAACATAAAACATTAGACAGTAATAGGCAAAAAAAGTATACATTTTTATTTTATTTATAATTTCAAAAGTATTCATCACAGGATACCCGAAACAATTTAAATAAGAGTTTCCGCGCCTGTTTCTTTACGTGAGTGATTTGAAGTTTATAGGTCCAAGACATCGAGGACATATCCCACTAGAGGGGAAATGGCATTAATTTTGTTCCAGAATTATTCCGCCAAATCCGAAAGATTCCGAATGAACCGACTGAATGTCAAACACCGTATTAGTGATGGTCAATAAGAAATTAGTATCGATAGTCGATGTTATTGTTTAATTTAATGGGAACAAAATTTTATTACACCTAAGGTTAAACTTTTCACTAATGTGCAATATCCTAAATATAATATCTAATTCTTGTTCCTAAGAAATTTAAGTTAGTCATCAAATTAACCATTTAAAGTATGAATCATCAAAATTGTTATCAATGTATCCCTATTTCCCTTGGTCACGCCATCACGCGTGAACGGCTGGATCGATTTCACTAATTCTTTTTTTGTTGTTTGTTATTGTCAGAAGAAGGTTCTTATGAAAGAATAAAATAAGGAAATTGCGCGGAAAATTTTTAAATTCAGGAATACTTAACCACCATATAAAATTATTTCTAATCAAACCTTAGCGCTTTGGACGTTAAAACATTTTGAATGTAACCTTATGACGTTCGACCACTGACCTCTATAATACAAATACGCTGGACTGCATACTGTCAACCTAACAATGAAGCCATTTAATTATCGCAATTTTGGCGCTGACGGCTATAGTGAGCGTGTGGTGACCATCCACGGAACTAATTTGACATAAACATATGGTAGTTACTCTATCTTAGTTTCCTGTACACTCGGTGGGGACGCTTTGATTTGGCACAAAATTATGTGTTATTTCTTAGAGAATGTTTAGTCCAGCGTGCTTGTACTATAGAGGTCAGTGCGTTCGACATAGAATTGACAGATATCGTTAGAGGCTTTAAAAAAAACTAAATAACAGGACAAAGTCTGTCGGGTCAGCTAGTATATAATAAAAAATAAACTTTTGTTTGTAAAACAAATTAACTTCTATAATTCTAAAACAAATTAACTTGCAAATAAATTGCTTAAATTATAAAAACATGAATTTAAAAGCCAAGCACAGAGAAATTACATTGAAATCTAAATACAGTAAGTATTTTTATTAAAATGCGTTTATTGTTTTCTAATTTCTATAAATTAAGAATAAGGCTCATACTTTATATACGACAGGAAACAAGTTTCTTAAAATCATGTTTTCCGATATATATCTACCTATTTACCTAAGAACAGAGGCATCACTTTCAAAGTTTTAAAGCCCGGACAAGGTTTTTTTTGAAAAAACAGGTTGAGTGCGAACTCGCACACGAAATTATACCATTTTCTACTTCATAGTCACTTAGTCACTTCAGGTTTTTCAGTGAATGAGAATGTAGGTAAATACGGTAGGTATTTTGTCTGGAAGGGATTGTTTTAATAATAAATCCACCTACATTATACATCTTTCTGTGTAAATTCTCTTTGCTTTCACTACGCATCTCATTGTTCATAATCCATTAAACCAAGAAAACTATCAAACGTCATGTCAAGTGTCAGCGTTTTGTTATTTGCAAGAAAATCAATAATTCTAACAAAACCTTCCTCGGTATAGGTAGGTTAATGTCATTTTTGCATAGGTATTGATTCTAGTACGCGAGTGTAAATATTTGTGTTATCGATTATATCACTATACCTCCGTGCTGCCAAAGTACTAAAATAATTATTGTGTAATGTAAACTGTGCACATAAATGTCGATAAGTCGTTTAACCAATTCAGCGCAACACTAGTAACGAGTGTTAACGAATAGAATGAGATGACATTATGTGCTAACCACTTAGTGGGAGCAAGATGAGACTTAAACGTCAGTACGCTTGACCGATTTATCTTGAGCCGTAGGAAAATTTTATAAACTTTTTAAAATTGCATAATTACTATTACTCACCGATGAAATGACATTACATCCGTTTTAAAATTCGATGTTTTGTTTTTTTTCTCTTACAACACAGTATACAACAATACGACATTATGTTAATTATTTCTCAAATCTTATTTTTTAGTAACAATTCAAGTATTCACGTTGACATACCACACAGATCAATTGGTTTTTGACATACGGTTTTGACAGAACTGACACCTATTGCGGTTGTCAGAGCAGATAGTTTCGGAGTAAAATAGTTTTTACTTCGCCTCTAGTAGGATATGTCCTCGATGGTCCAAGACTAGAAATGACAGGGGGGGGGACACCGTGTTAACGACTTTGGCGGGCTATATCTCGCAAATGGTAAAGCTGATAAATAAGTGTTTATGAAAACCCTATCTTATTTTCATAGTTCTATTCAACGATACCCCACACAAGGGGATACCCCATTTAAAAAATTATTCACCCCCCCCCCCTTTACATGTATGGGGAGGTACCCTTAAAAAGGGATAATTTAAATTTTTTGTATTTTTTAAAATGAGATCTATATGTGAAATATTCTCGAACCAAGTTACATGCAAATCAGTCCATAAACTTAAAAGATATTCTGCTGTGACAGACTAGGACGGACGGAACGGACGGACTGAACGATCTTATAAGGGTTCCTTGTCGGACTACGGAACCCTAAAAGTATTGCAGTGCCTACTTCAAACGAAACTTACCGGATATGAATGTGCAAGGGAAATGAAATCGCTGGAGCGATACTCCACTTCGTTACGAGCCGTCGATGCGAGCGATAAAGTGGAGTGGCCTGTGTTACTAATAAACTCAAGTAGGGTAAATTGATTAAATTGATAATATCTTACAAAATATTTTATAGAAATGATTTGAATCTGCCAAATTAGATAACCTGTGGTATAAGCGCAGAAAGTTTGCCGATAAACTTTATGCGTGATATATAAGTATGCACAAGCGAAGAATTTTTCAGTTGAAAGAATAATCTGTGCTGTCCAACAACGGTTTCGGTCATGTCAGACATCATTTGAAAACAGTTAAAACACAAAAAAAACTCTGTTTTAGTAAGAAATACAGTTTGATTTCTTCTATATCAATCGAATAGTTATTGCCAAAAGATAATGCAACAATATTAAGTAAGCATTAACATGGGAAACGATGGTAAAACTTGTTTTTTTGTAAGTTTTTCTGGGGATATGCGATGTATTGCAGTAAATGAAAAATGTCAATTCAGAATAAATATAGGTACATTTATTTTAAAGCCAATCATGTCCGAAAATTATAAAAACATTATAATAACAATTTAAAAACTATTGATTACATAAATTACTACCTTTAGTAAATACAAATAAGATTATAAATATGAATTAAAAACAATCCTACGTGTCATCCTGGTTATGTCGGTTTGAATGATGTATCTGCATGCGCCTGCGCGCTTCTCGCAGTTCGCGTGTCGTCTTCGCTATTTCTGCCTCTAGTTGCTTTTTCTTTTCTCTTAGGCAAACCACCTGCAAGTTCAATAAAATATGTGTTAAATAAACTTTTATATTTTATTTGGTGGTTAAATACAGGCCAATACCTGTTTGTTGCAAGTTTATTATGTATGTTTTTAATTAAATAATTTGAAGTAAGTGAATGTAAAATGTTTAGTTGTCAAAAACAATGAGGAATTTTCCTAGTGTCAAAAATCAGTACTTATATATCCGTTAGATGGCGTTGAAAAAGTTAGGTAGATTTTATTTAAGTAAAAGGGTGGTTTTAGAGCTGATTATGTTATAATGTTTATGTTAAGCATGTTTTAGATTCACGGGTACTAACAGGGTATTTTTGAAAAATTTTGTGATCATCAAGACGTTTTTAACCGCATTTTGAAGCCCGCTAAATTTTTACGTAAGAACTTCCACTACATGACTGTACAAGTAATATTACAATATTTTGTAATTGTTTTACGCTCAATGATTTCGAAGCATTAATTATATAACTTAGATGAATAGCGCCATCTGTCAACATAAAATGAAACTAAAGTTTTAAGCTGTCAGAAAATCCCTCATCATGAAAAACTTTTACTTTAGGATATAATTTAATTACTGCTTTTGGATGGTAGGTATAAGTTACAAAGTGTCTTCCATCGCTCGCTAGCCCGTGGCTAATTGATGTCTATCCACTTACTGCTCGGAAATGGGTCTCGCTCCTATAAGGGTTCGTCAGATAACCAGCGATTATGTGACCGACCATCGCACGTTTTTGCTATCACAGAAATTGGAACTATACCTAGGTTTGCCTACTAAATCTTAGTGTCTATTTGGAAAGATTTAAAAAAAACTCCTTGGTTTGAAGTCCAGTTATAATCCATACTAATACTATAAATGCGAAAGTGTGTCTGTCTGTCTGTCTGTTACCTCTTGACACTTAAACCACTGAATCGATTGAGATGGGATTTGGTATGGAGACAGTTCGAGACCCTGAAAAGAAAATAGGCTACATTTTGTCGCTACATAAAAACATTAAGGGGGTGAAATGGGGGATAAAAGTTTATATGGAAAATCCAACTCTTGCGGGCGAAGTCGCGGGGAACCACTAGTAATAAGTAATAATAATGTCCTCCTAGCCGAATTTCGACTACGGCGGCCTATCTCAACAGAGATTAGCCAACTGCGCGGGAAATATTATAGAGCACAAGTGTGTGCGCAATACACAGGTGCACTCTCTGTTCCTTCACTCTCATAATACGGTGAGACGGAAGTCCGACATGACCGTAGAGAGATCAGGCGCAGGACCAACGGCTTAACGTGCTTAAGTGTGAGTCCAGTTATACAAGGTAAGTAATAAGCAAAAATAATAACGTTTGGCTGTCTTTTTTATTATGAAATATGCTGTAGACCAAAATTGTTTACATCTCTACGCATTAAAAAGAATGCAAACTTATTATGCATGAACTTAAGTAAATATAACCATATTGGTTCGATAACGATAAAGTACGAATATGTATGCACTTCGTTTAATGAGGCCACACCCTAAGGAGGCATTACAAACAGCAGCCTTAATGTGTTTGAGCTCTATTTCCAGCAAATATTTGCCGCATGTCTGGTCCGGTTGTTTTGTAGCTAAAGCAAACCAGGGCCACTCTAGGGAATAGGGCGAAAATAACTTCATTTATGTTTTTGTCATCTTTTGCCACGGAAAAAAACATATTTTATGTGCTTTGAGCTATTTACAGCCTAGTGATAAAGACTGTGACTCCACCAAATAGGAAATAAGAAAAGAGATAAAATATTAATGTACCATGTATATATAGGTAGTGTCATTAAATCATTTAGAACTGAACTGAACTCTAATTAAGAAAGCAAGAGTTGTTTCGAATTTTTGAGTTATTAAGCTCAAATTAATGGCTCTTTCTGTTATGTACTATTTTATAAGGCTTTTTAATATCTTACTTTTTAGGTCAACTATCGGCACCTACTCAATTTCTCGATACGTTTATCACTATAGTCAACCCCTATAAAAGTGACCTTGAAATAAAATCGATGGCGCGTTTTAAAAGCACGCAAGCCCCGCTTTAAATTTGCAAATTTGTAGAAGCCCCGCATTGCTAAATGGCGTGAACCTGATCAGTGGCGTCTTGGAAGTCACGCAACAAGTCCTTTCTTGTCAGAAGGCCCGCTTTCAGTCGTTCTCCCTCCAGCGACCAACGCAGCCTGTCGCGTCGACCCTGGTGGCATAAAGGACCATGGGTATCTTGTGTCTCATGTACAAAATCAAAAACTGTTTCGTGGGGATTGTGAAACATGTGACGTACGAAATGAAAAAGTGAGACGTGTGCACTGTGCAGAAGACTCAAAATGAATGTTGTGCTCGAAATGTTTTTGTGGGCGTGTAACTTGTTACATCCTGATGATGGATAAATCTTTCGAATGACTCTGTTTTATTTTTGTTGTGGAATGTTAATTAAAATCACCCAATATCCCCATATGCATTTTCATAGGAAGCAGTGGCTGTCGCAATATCGCGCGGCCGTTATTTATGGGACTAAAAAATAATGTGTCTCATAGAGAAAAAAATATTTTTATCTTTTTGGTCGATCCATTTAAATTCCATAAGACGGTTGGTAGTGAGTTGGTCTCCAAGTAAAAAGTATTTCGTATAAGGAGCAATATTATTTCTCGTTCGAATAATAAGAGTGACGTGCAGTGAGTGCATTCTTGTTCCAATAATTTCAATTCTCAACACATCAGGTATTTATTCGGGAGTTATAGTATGATTATTAAAAACCTTTTTAAACATTTTTTTTGTACAGGAACAAGGCTAACAGGGTAAGATCAGGCAATTTATAAATACCTTAACTGATCCAAGGTCTTCTCTAGCCCTCAAGAATTCAATCTCAGCGTCACCAAGATCGCACTCCGAGAAGTCTATGACTTCGTCAGTGTGGTGCATCTTCTCTCGGATGTGCGCTAGCATCTGGTTATGCTCAGTGCACTTTGCGCGGTTCCTGATCAACTCGTCCTCTCTCTCTAAAATATAGAAGTTAGTACAAATGTCAATTGCGAATTGGGTATTTCAGAAACTCCATAGTTCATGCAACGTATTTTCCAGGAGAAGCATATTTGTTTTATTATATAAAGTAGTTCTTAATACAATGTTTTTGTTTTATAAAATAAAGTTTTCTTGTTATTAAGTTTGAAAAATTACTTGACTTATATTTTTGGGCTAATAACCCGATTTTGAAAAAGGAAAACTAATGGGGATTCTAAAATACCCGATTCCTTTGTAATTATATTTTTAGCAATGGAATTTTAAGGTGATAAATAGATGTATAAACATTTTTGCGTCTGTTAGGTACTAGTGTAGCATGTCGAATGACTGGTTTTGCCAAATATGTATTATACAATGATATTAATGTTTAAAAAAAAAAAACAATTCATATTTTAACAAATTTATTATACTTGTATCAGGGCAAAACAGATTATTCCGTATATTTTGGTTCTAAATAAAAAGTAAATACTCCTAAATTTCCGATTGCTTTTGAAACCGTAGGTACTCGTATTTGTCCTTTTTTCACATCAAATATACTCCCACCGTTGTTTACAAAGCAAACACTTCTTTTAGTCGTCAGGTTTATTGGCAAACAAGACATTAAACCGATACGAAGTTTCACACTCGACGAAACATAATGCGAGCGGACAGTATTTTATTTCACCCTCGCCCAATGAATATAAATGGGGAAACATTCTGCCTTTTGCTGTCAATGGTTGGCTACAAATAAAAAGCAATGCTGCGAGCTAAAAGCTAACTATGGGTACATCGAAGAGGAATCGACGAATATCTAACAGTTCTAGTCTGAATACAAAGCGGACCAGGGGCCCAATTCTCGCGCCTTCGATATAATATCACATACGATATTTATCGAAAAAACATGGCGGATATCACACAATGTGATAAATATACGACATTTTCATACTTCGAGAATACGTAACATCAAAGATATCAAAGGAATCAGAGGTACACGGAAAGTCCCCCAAGTCCCCCTAAACAACTTTGAAATCGGTGACATACACCCGCCATCCTGACGCTCACCTAAATTTTGTGATATCCGCCATGTTTTTTCTATAATTATCGTATGTGACATAATATCGAAGGCGTGAGAATTGGGCCCCTGGAGTTGCTCATTTTTTGTTCCGACAAAAGAACTTTACTTTCCAAAAAAGAACCAGCTAAGCAAAAACATGATTTAAACAAAGAGAAATGTTAAGAGTTTAATTAAAATACCTATGAAATATGGCAGTCTTGTTTGCCTCTTTGGAATAAATCCGATAATACCATTTATTGAATGATCAGGACTATTTGCAGTAAAGTTTGTACGTTATTGGATGTTACTATAGGCCATAAATTAATGCAATGGGAGTTTCAAACTGGTCAATTGAATGAAAGGTAAATGTTATATATAGCATTATACTTTTAAAATAGGTAACATATTTTTTAAAATAAGTTATTGTGTCTTTTGAACTTATTACCCATGTTACTTTAATGGTTATGATGAACTCTTGTAAATTTGTTAAAGCCTTTTAAACCTAGTTTGTTTATTATGCTTTATTTCACAATAAGGTATTGAACAAGGAAATCCGTCACTTTACCGCAATTAAATTCATCGATTTTCAACTCCCCGAAAACTATTCGCAGCAATTTGAATTCGATTAAACAAAATTCTTCAAAATTCATTACATCACATTAACAATTCTTCTAATAGTCTTAACCAAAAAACTTGTTTTATCAATTTTATTTCCACATTTTATACGATTTAAAATGTAACGTTACATCGATGGCACGTTTCACATAATTATGTTTAGTAAACAAAAAAGACGTTTATTATTTTTTGACAAATATTGGTTGTTCAGTTTTCAGTTCTCCAGGTTAGGTTAGAAGTGTAGACCACAACGCCGCGTGAGCCGAGCGAGCGAAGGGAGCGGTGCCGCGGCAGCGGCCGGCGAAGCGCCAGAAACATATTTATTTATTTCATACTAATATATTTTCGAATTTAAGATAGGCAACCGTAAATAGTGTTACGATGAAAAGTTACTTTGATGAAGTAATATCTTTATAAAATGTTCATTCGATGAATCGTTGTTCTAGCTATTAAACTGATTATGAAAAGTTTTTGCGATGAATTGTTGATCGATAGAATGAGACGAAATTGATTCGTTATGTGAATTAAAAAATGTTGAATTATTTTCTGCGAAATAAAGTTGGTTGTTTTAAAATACGGTGTATTAAAAGACACACATTGAACAAACGGTGTTTTTTTAACTCTATGTATGACACATTCCGTACAAGTATTTTTTGTGGGCTCAGCAGAAACGAAATATAAACGGTGCCTTACCTTCTATCTTTGTAATTAAGTTTTGATTGTCAATATATAGCTGCTCATATTGGGCAACATACAGCCCTGGCCCAAGCATCTCCAGTTTCCGAACGATGGCTTCAAGTTCTGTCACCGCATTTCTGACCCTGATGTACCGAAGACACAGAGCTGATGACTGTTCGCTCTTTCGTCTTTGGAGAGTGAGGAATCTTATCACTGTCTGAAGAAAGAAATTGTGGTTTTAAGAATATAAACACTTTAGTATAAAATTGTTCGCCGTACTTAGATAAGCACGTTTAGCCGTTAGTCCTGCGCCTGATCTCTTCCCGATCATATCTGACTGTCGACTCACCTGTGTATTGCGCATACACTTTGTGCATTTTATTATCTTATGTGAGTGTCACCTTGATCTCCGTTAGGATTGGCCGCTGGAGCCGAAATTCGGTGGAAGTTATTTTTTTCATGATATAATTACTATAGTCTGATCGCTTATCTGAGACGTCACCTCATCAAATGTCTGTTCTTGTCTACCCCCGTACCCCTGTACCCCGCAGGCGAGGTCAAACTAAGGTTTAAGATCTTTATTATCATTAAGAATTACAGAAATTCACTTACCATGAGAAAAATAATTATAACTTTGTACACAATATTTTACATTGAAGAAGCGAAGAAATTGGGGGTAAAAACTAAAAAACTAAATCACTGATAAGACGCGATCTGACGCGATCCACGCTCAATGTCTTACTAGAAGCGACTCGAGTTTCTTGTTTCGTTTTGTGTCTCTGTTATGTATCACACATTTTAATAATAAATTATTACTAAAAGAATATAATAAGTTGTGTGTAATGTAGTTTTAATTTATATTTTTATCTATTGTATTATATTTATTTACGGATACGAGTATATTTGGTAATATTTTTATTTTATTGTTTACTACTGGGTGTTTTGTTTTTTTTTAATTATATTTGAAATTTTGTTAGATTTTATTTTATAGTTTATTTATAGAAAATATTTTATGTCACAAAATTTATTACATGGTATTTCAACAATTTTTTGAAACATATCATTGAGGTCAGACTACAGTATAGTTACGTACCTATTCTCAGGTGTTTTATCGAAATATACGTTCGCTGTAGAATAGATTGCATTTTGTCTAAGGGCCCAGGTTTATCTAACGATAAAATAAACAAAGACAAGCCGCAACTTACTTTATCAGCGATTGGCTTTCCTTTCTTAGAGTAGATAAGCCCAGTGCCCGTAGTTCGCTCAAGGGTTTGGAGTTCATCGAATTTCTTTTCGGCATTTTCCAAGCGGTCGGCGTATTGTGATTCTACAGCATTCAATTTGGTTTTAATCTGAGAAAAGAAAAGCTTTTGTTTCGTTCAAACATGTGGACAGCCAAGACTTAGGGTTCAGGAGATAAATAATGTTTTCGCAATAGTCTTTTCTTAAAAGTATCTTAGGATGACTTTATTAGGCTGAGTTGACTGACTCACTATACACATGGCATAACTTTAGATTGTCACTTGAAGTGACAGTGAGTTTTCCATTTAAACAAAAGATGATATTTTATGTATTTAGTGACAATTAATATAAGTTTATTTGGATTTTAAATTTAATTTAATCTATAATTAAGTCTCGTTCTGTTACTTTCTTTGTCAATTAAATAGAAAAGGACTGCATGGGACTTAATGAAGAATTAACTTTAATGGACGTCTCTAAGTACGGCAGTAAGTCCCCAAATGTTGAAGGGTGTCCATGGTTAATTTAATAGTTAATTTAAATAAGCGATGACTTTAATGAAACATTCTTAAATATAATATTATGTTTACGGTGCTATTTTTCTTTCTACTTACGTCGGCAATTTCCCTTTCTTCTTTTTCTTTGAGTTCTTCATAAGAAAATAACTTTTGCTGGTATTTTTCTTCCAGATCACTAGAATTTTCCAGCGGTTTCAATACATGTTCTAACTTTCTCTTTCTGTAAGAATAGAGATTTTATTTTAAAAGTTTCAAAATTGATTAGGGTTTTCTAAAACGCCTATGGTAATAAACATCTTCTATGTAAATTAATTAATGTTACAGTCGTTTGAAATAAAAATAGTGAAACATAGAACCCATAAAAATCTTTTTGAAAAGATAACAGATTGTGCTATTTTTTAGTGTAACGAAAATCCAGTTGGTTAACTGCCACGTTTAAACAAACTATTTTTAAACTGGAATGTGAGTTAACTGATGGCATTTTGTTCTGACATATTGAACTTAGTCCGACATTCTGTTGATCAGACTATTTTTACGAACCTTTAGATATCTAGAGATACGTGTAAATAAGTAAATTATTAATATATACTATTATTAAAACAACACTGAACTTTTGATTTCATTTACTTATCTTATTATATGAGCAAAATATAGTTCATAAGTATGTGAATCGTTGCTGTGCCACTGCTTATGGATTGAAGCAGCGGTAATTCTCGTGTAGTAACTATCAAGGCCTATAATGTATTTAAAATATCCAACTTACTAACCTTAGTTGTTTAAGTTAAATTATTGTTACTAACAAATTGAGTCCTGGTCACTTGAATAACGATTTTATCATTTTAACTAAAAACAGTATATTTTTGAACAAAAGCATTGTTTTAAAATTAATTATAGGGATCAATTGCCAGAAATCGCTATGCGTAAGTTATTTCACATTTCCTTGACGCAAGATTTACTACCTTCGTAAATAAATATTATTCTGAGATATTGCACACTAGAACGTAAAATTGTATTTATTTCAATGGCCATTGTATTCGAATCATGGATATTAAATTTGAGTATCGCTATTCAGTCGTCCATTTAGAAGCGATAAAAGATGCGAGTTAAAATAGCAACATTTTTCATACACGTGAGTGACAGCTGCGTAATCCAATGTTTATTTATTATGATGGCTAATGTAACGCAATTCACAGATTAGTCATACATAAAATGATTCGTATAAAAGTATGTAACGTGTCTAATTTCAAATAACATTTCACACGCATTTGAAACCGTAGGTCAAGGGTTATTTAAACATGAGTCTAAAATCAACCAACATGAGTGATTTACGAACAAAAATGAGTTGACTGATGTGCTCGTCTCTACTGACACGATTTCGGTAATACATCAAAGGTGTCAAAGGTTTGACGATATAAGAGCTTTATTTAAATAACGTTAGGACCACTTACACCACTGAGCAATAATTCATAATTTAACACCCCCACCCTCTTTGTTATTGTTTGTGGCGCCAATTTCAAAATGTGTATAGCCTATGTCACTACCACAATTCTGAACAATTTAACGACACTCCATATTATGTCAAAAACTGTTCAGCCGTTTAGGCTATAGGACGTGCCAAACAATATTACATACATACATACTCTCGAAAATCACAACCCTCCTTCTGCAGTCGGGTGACAAACAAAGAATCAAATCTTTCGTCTTTATAATATTTGTGTAGATTGTACTTGAAAAAAAAATACCGCCTGAATGAAAGTGAACCCGCCTTGAATATTAAATATTTTTTAAATGCAATGTGCACTTATAAAACAAAAACTCGATCATTCTCCTAATAACCTAATGGTTACGATCTTATCTTCATAGGGACCATGGGGGTTAACCCATGGAGCACGTCAACCCAATAAGGTCTTCTGTGACTCCTCATATCTTTGCTCTTCAGTGTTGCATAAAGACTTTCTGAATAAATTTCACTATATATTTAGGGCTGAATAGCCTACAGGTAGTCTTCTCAGACTGAGTATGCCGCGGTAACAATGCTACTATATTATTTTTTTTCTTCTTAATAATTACTACGTACTTATAATATTCAGCTAATCTTCGATGCAGTATGTTATTCTTGATCTGAAGCTGTCGAAAATCGAAAGTCAGATCGCGGTGTGCTTGGAGATACTCGTCTCTGTCAACTGTGATGGCCGCGGTACCTACACCACGCCCAACTTGGTCATCATCATCATCATTATCAGCGACGCTAACTGTAAAAGAAACACATATCATTTGCGACGCCGTCAGAAAAAAAGGTCAACAGCGTTTCATTTACAGGAAACGCGGCGTGGCATTCAAAGAATAGGTATTTTAATAAAATGTTGCTGTCTTAATGCAATCTTTGGCGGCCACACAGGCAAGAAAGGGAATAATTTCAAGCTCAGACAGTAAATCGCTTCTTAAATTTGAGCAAAACAGCATTACGTAGTCCTCTATTTCCTCGTCCAAAACACAATATTTGCACTTCTGGACAAAATATTGAAAAATGTTAGCGGCCATTTCAGAATCCAATATAAAATTGAAGCGATAAATATGTGCTTAATTTTTTATTATGAGCATAATTCCCAGATGTGGATAGCTAAGAAGATAATGTTCATTTTATATTTTTTATATAAGTATTAAATAACGATAAAAGTGAATGTTCTTAATCGCTTATAAACAGTAATATACCAGTATAGTCAGTATTTTGTGTACTGACTCGAAGGGCATGGTAGGCCAGGGGAGGAGCAGCGAAGCTTCATGTAAAGAAGCAGTTTTGGGTAGCGCGCCGAGCCTACAAGGCAGACGCAGAGATGGCGCATACTCCACCTCTGCAAGCCAAGCTTGTAGCTTGTAGCTTGACAGAATCGGATAACGAGGACCTCTGGAGGATGGCCTACATAGTGGCTGCTGATAGGGTACGTCATTAACATACGCTGCGGCCGTATGGTACCAACCTTCGTCGTTATTTATCGTCAGAAGAGCGTTGCTTAGCACGCAGAGGTCGGCGCTTATTTTACTAACGAAGGCTTACAGAACGTGCAGTTTCGCGGCACTTCCAGTGCTAGCAGGAGCTCTACGAGTTGAGGAAGAGGGAATCCAGCTGAAATCCACACGCTACCAAACACTGCCACTGGACTAAAGCACGCGCACTCGGTCTTTGGGGCTGACATGTAAGAAATGTACACAGCCTTCATTTGAGAGGGAGTTTTCCCGGACAACTGGAATACTTGAAGACTGGTTGTCCTGCCAAAGGGTAACGATAAACCTTTGGCGGACTCGCGTGTGTATAGACCGGCAACGTTACTATCCATAGTTGGGATTGGGAAGATACTGAAACGCCTGTTCATTGCTTGCACTCCCTGCCTACACGGCTTGATATCGCCTGCGCAGCACGGCTTTAGGAGTAGAAATTCGACAGTCTCAATAACAGTTATTGACCGTGTTGCTAGTTCCACTGAGAGATATGTTAGTCTACCTCTCAGGAGCTTTCGACAATTTCTGGTGGCCCATGATCCTACTTAAGGTAAAACAGTGCGGCGGCTGTCCACCCACTATCTTATAGGATCTTCAGCAATTACTTTACAGGAATCAGAGTAGTTCAAGGGGGGCAAGTTGGAAGCGCTCTACAATGAATCGGTGTTAAAACCAACTTTATGGAACATTCTGCTCGACGACATCCTCCAGCCACATGGTCGTATACGCGGACGACTTAACTGTCATTCATCGACCTAGGGGGTTAGGTACCGGGCGTTGGGAGTCCTGTATACAGGTACCTTCGTTTCCTGTCAGTGTCACATACGCGGCTGCGGTGTGGTGGCAACGCTCGTAAAATCTACGTGGTTAGGCATGCTCTTTTAAGCTACTAGCGGTTTTCTATGATGATTTTGTCATATATTTTTATTGAAACTTAAAATATTAAAAACATCATATCTCCTAAACTACGAGTATCCATGACATCGAAATAAGGTGTTTAAAAAATGTAAGCACACCTTTAAATAGAGACTGATTCCAGAAGTTGCCCCTTGTTTTTTTCTTGGTCCAAGCTCCATACTATTTTCAGATGGGAAAAATAAGATACAATTATTTTGCTTTAAATTTCCGCTAAGAGACGCTAGCGCAGGCAACAAAACCACACCAACCGCAACCGCTTTGAGTACCAGTTCAGGCAAATGCAGAATGCACCGCCCTCCCTCCCTCAATACGCATGCACTAATGCAGTTGTTAGTTACCAACACCAACGTGCAAAAAACCTCGACGCGTTTCGCCACTCCACGCGGCATCCTCAGGAGATGTTGTCGTCTCGGCTGAGCACGGACGACTGAAATGAGTCGCTGGCGAACAGGCCTTTTATACTGACCCCACTAATGAGCTGACGTAATCGTTACGTTAACGCGATCGTTACGTAAACGCAAACAAAAAGTTAAAGTTAAAAAATTAAAAAGTTAAACCGTTGATGACTGATGGTTATTAATAACAATTTGTTGATTTGAAAATAGATTCAAAAGTGGGGAGGTGGTATAACTGACCTGTTCGTTCAACAATGTAAGCGTATTATCTTTATTATGTTTTATGATTTCTAATTGTTCCAGAACGGACAATTTAAAACTTTTTTCACATGTGTGTAAAATAGAAAAAGTATGATTATTAGGAATACTATGTCCTGAATCTTAAAGATGTTTGGCGAAGTGTGACTTTTCAGGATGGTTGTTTCGATACGCGGAAATATGTTCTTTATAACGTGTGTTGAAGCTACGGCCGGTCTGTCCTATATAAGTCAATTCCAAATTTATAGAAAACCAACACATACTGACACTGTCATTCATGCATCATCTTGTCATCCGTGGCAACATAAGATGGCCGCGTTCAATTCATATATTTATAGACTATTTACTGTACCACTTAGTAAAGACAGGAAGGAATTAAACATTTTGTATCACATCGCCATATCAAACGGATACAAGAGATGCATTATTGACAGCTTAATAAAAAATAAAATTAATAAAATAATAACTAGTTTATTATACTCTGTTCCTAATGAAAAGGTTAACAGGTATAATTCTAGTTTAGTTTACTTAGGGACGGTGTCGGAACGTATTTCTAAAACCCTAAAACAACATAACATACGCGTAGCTTTTAACACTAATAACTCTTTAAGATTAATTTGTAACGGAAAGGATAAGCTTGATAAACACCAAAAATCTGGTGTTTACAAGCTTAACTGTAGTGCATGCAACGCCACTTATATAGGACAGACCGGTCGTAGCTTCAACACACGTTATAAAGAACACATTTCCGCGTATCGAAACAACCATCCTGAAAAGTCACACTTCGCCAAACATCTTTTAGATTCAGGACATAGTATTCCTAATAATCATACTCTTTCTATTTTACACACATGTGAAAAAAGTTTTAAATTGTCCGTTCTGGAACAATTAGAAATCATAAAACATAATAAAGATAATACGCTTACATTGTTGAACGAACAGGTCAGTTATACCACCTCCCCACTTTTGAATCTATTTTCAAATCAACAAAATGTTATTAATAACCATCAGTCATCAACGGTTTAACTTTTTAATTTTTTAACTTTAACTTTTTGTTTGCGTTTACGTAACGATCGCGTTAACGTAACGATTACGTCAGCTCATTAGTGGGGACAGTATAAAAGGCCTGTTCGCCAGCGACTCATTTCAGTCGTCCGTGCTCAGCCGAGGCGACAACATCTCCTGAGGATGCCGCGTGGAGTGGCGAAACGCGTCGAGGTTTTTTGCACGTTGGTGTTGGTAACTAACAACTGCATTAGCTGTAGTGCATGCGTATTGAGGGAGGGAGGGCGGTGCATTCTGCATTTGCCTGAACTGGTACTCAAAGCGGTTGCGGTTGGTGTGGTTTTGTTGTCTGCGCTAGCGTCACTTAGCGGAAATTTAAAGCAAAATAATTGTATCTTATTTTTCCCATCTGATAATGGATTTCCACAAAGTAACGCCTGATTCGATTAATTATATCCATACTATTTTGCCCACTTTCCTTTCTAAATTTTATCATTTGCGTCGTAACGTAACGTTACGTTACACCGAGATACTATAAGTTGCCTCTCATTCTTAATAGCTTTTCTTACAAAGTTAAGGTAAATCAGGCGTGTATAAGTGCTCCTTTGGGATCCTTTGGGATGACTACAATGGCCAATCTCAACAGAGATTTGTCCATATTCTCATTAGACGGATACTTTTGCCAACATTTCAGGTCGCAACCAAGATATTGGTTATGGTTTTGGGTAACGCTCATGATTGCAAAGCAAGCCAAGCCAAGATCCAAGTAGGTAAGTACTTACCTCATGCAAAAAAAATGTATAATACTTATGTCTTTTACGAATAATTTTACATACCACTAGAACCACTCGAGCTTTCGTCTTGAGTTGGAACTTTTTTCGCCTTTTTTTTACCGCCCTGCAATACAAAATAGTAAACACTGTGATTTTTACAACCTTTTCTGAGGCCTTAAAAAGCCAGTAAATGAAGAGTAATCTTGTAACTACAATTAAGTGCCATGCATGGCTTTCATTGTGCCAATTTTTTCATGTGAAAGTCTCTACATTTTCGAAATACAAATATTCCATTTTTGTATAGCTATTTCTACAATAAAATAATAAACGTTAATTGAAATATTCTAGACATCAAAATCAGTATTATCTTGAAAATTTATTCTACGCCTTTGTAAAGTAAACGTTCCTAATTGAAATGTGCCGCCAACAGGCTGGTGGCGGACGATTCATTCATTCGCTCAACCAATAACAAAGGCCCAATCTTAGGGCATATCGGCGGGTGATTGGCTACCACGAGAGGGTGATGCGTCTCCGCCGCGAGCTGCTACAAAAACTCGTCAGCTGCAAATCCATTAATATTTTGAAAATCGAACATTATTTCGGTGAACTACAAGTGTAAGTGTGTGCGCGGTGTTTGTGTCCTATAGTGAGCATAAGAATTTCAATCCATCCATATTGACATCGGCGCCACGACTATCGCGTGGCCACCTGATCTTCACGCCTTCACCAGCTACGAACAAGCATCATCAGCCATCCTATTCCACTCGTACGTGGAAAAGCCTCCTCCCACTGGTAAGTGCTTTGTTATTCGGTGGTGGCGAGTGAACCGCGAATCGTTCTTAATTGTTGGCAAAGTCCATCTAAGGCTCTGACCCAGAGTGTCATAATCAGCCCGTTCCGGCAAGGCAATTGTGCACACGTCTACATGGTGCCGAAACCCGGGAATGGGTGGCTCATGATCTTAATTGTAAAATTCGCCCTATAAATGTAGCTGGTATTTTCACGTTTTTTCGCTTAAAATAGTACCTAAAACGCATAGTCAATTAATGTAACAAATAGTCATTCGTAGCTTTTCTAAGTCGTAAATTCAAAATACAATACGTTTCAAACAATATTTTTTTCCAATTACGCAGATACATTTTATTTCGTGACCGGTCAGGTAGGTAGAAGTAAGTAAGTAGGTACACGTCGTATTCCATTGCTCAGTTGTAATTATTTCGCATTTCGTCTGTTTTATGTGTGCGTTTGAATTCATTCGGTTTTCACTCCACATAACGGAAGTTCACAAAAAACAGTTCAATTGCTCACTCACAGATCAATCTCATTCGTTCCAACTTGTATGGTTCCATCGTTCACAATTGACAGTGACATTTGTAATCACTATTCATTCCAGTTCGTTCATTACTGTCAATTTAATCGTAACCCGTATTACTCGGCAACTTCAAGTTGATCATTGTAAACAATCATTTAATATTGTCGATTTGCAGCTTTAAGTCGTGCACTCGTGAATCCGTTGAGTAATAATAACAGATCATACCTATACAATCCTATTCAATTCCGTTTAAGGGTATATTATATTCGGCTGTTATATTTTACTTTCAGTACTCATACCTATTTATTATTACAGATCATACACTAGCAAGCTATAAAATTCAATTCGGT
The DNA here is from genome assembly GCA_949316185.1 of Pyrausta nigrata. Classification (NCBI taxonomy): domain Eukaryota; kingdom Metazoa; phylum Arthropoda; class Insecta; order Lepidoptera; family Crambidae; genus Pyrausta; species Pyrausta nigrata. Next base: position 8,045,735 of record OX438943.1, read on the forward strand.
GCTTTGTGTATACATAGTCGGCTGTGATAAGAAGTACGCTAGTTTTATTCGTTATTAACGAAATCATACGCTTTCACACTCCAATCAATCGTTTTTATTCGTAAACAACACATATTTTTTTTACTCGTTTGATATACCTATTTGGTTCATTTCACCGCAATCACGTGAAGTGGAATCGTAAGTAGTCGTGTTATACCTTTTAAGTACAATAACTTGTTATCATGTCTTTTAATCCGAAGCGTGCTACTCGGAAGCTTAGTCATTCTAAATCTAAATCGAAAAATACTTCTGAAACATACACTATTCAAGACTTACCGTCATTACGTCGAAAGCGTACTATAGCTTTGAACCGTATGTTAAAGGCATTAGAGGTCGGTATTGTTGCCGAATCGGACGTTAATCAATGCGATCTTTTCTTTTCATATTGTGATCAATTATCAAACATTAGGTCTGATTTCGAACTTGCACACTTCTCAATACTTGAATTACTGGATTCATCTAACTCAGCCAGTGATGAGGAAAATTGTATTGATGATGATATTCGTACTCGTTTTGATGACACATATTTTCGTGTTATGTCAATATCGAGATGTTTACAAAAGGCGGAATCAGAAGTAAAAAGAAATCATAAGGCTGAGTCTACACCATTAAAGTCTCACATCAAGTTACCTAAAATTTCGTTACCTACGTTTTCAGGTAATATAAAACAATGGCCCGAATTTATTGATTCTTTTAATTCACTGATCCATAACTGTCATTCTCTTACCGATGTGGAGAAATTTCAATATCTGGTGTCGACACTTAGCGGTGACCCGCTATCGCTTATACGGAAATATCCCGTAACAGGTGATTACTACTCCGATGCGCACGCGGCCTTAGTTGCGCGTTATCAACATAAGCGTGAATTATCTTTCACTTGTTGGAAAGATATTTTAAACGTTTCTTTCAAACTCAACAACGCGACCGAGTTTCGTCGATCGTTAGATTGTATTGACGAAAACTTGAGCATTTTACGTAAACAAGACCTTCCGGTGCACAAATGGGATTTTATTCTCGTGTATCATATTTTATCTAAATTGGACTCGAAGATACGTCGTGAATTCGAAGAGAAGTATATCAACACTGAGATTCCGGACTATTCTCAGCTGAAGAACTTTTTACATTCTAAATGTGAATCGCTGTCACGCGATAATCATTTTTCTGAGGGTTATAAAGAAAATCCTACGACTAAGGAATCAACTGGTCGAGTTTTCGTTTCAAACGCGAAACCTACTTTCAATAGTTTTTCTAAAGGTTCCAAGGCCACCCACACATTGTTGGCAGGTAATAAAATTCAAGGTCAAGCCTCAGATAAAATTGATAAACCAATTGTGGTATGTTCTTTATGTTCAGCTAATCATTCAATAACACGTTGTGAAATATTTCTCGCTAAATCCGTAGACGATCGTATGTCTTATACAACAGAGGCCAAATTGTGCTTCAACTGTCTGAAATCATCTCATCACCTGAAGGATTGTAAATCGATATTTCGTTGTTTGAAATGTAAACATAAACATCACACGTTACTTCATAGGGATCGTGATAACAAAAAACCTAGTGATGATGATAACTCCAAAGAGTCTAAATCCGTTTCCCTATTTGTTAAGGAAAATTCTAAGTCTTCAACAAATTTTGTTAACACGACTGTGTTGTTAGCTACGGCTATCATTCAAATACAGGACTCGGACGGTAGGTATCATTCTTTTCGCGCATTATTTGACACCGGAAGTCAAAATAATTTTATAACGCGACACGCAGTTCAGCGTCTTAACCTTCAAACAATCTCATGCGAATCGAATATCAATGGTTTGGGAGGTGTTGCTACTGACGTCGTCGGCTTAATTCGTTGTTCAGTCGGTTCAAACAATATTTCGTTATTCGATTTAGACATGCACGTTATATCAAATATCTGTGGTGAGCAACCCATAGCTAAACTTAGTTCGTCAGGTTGGACTCACATTAACTCGTTACCGTTAGCTGATCCAGGTTTTGACATCCCTGGTCCTATCGATGTTTTGCTTGGTGCAGATGTTTTCGCCGAGTCACTTCTTGGTCAGCGCTTGAAAGGCAATACAAATCAGCCACTTGCAATTAATTCGGTATTCGGTTGGCTTTTATTAGGTAGAACGCCACTTGCATCCTCATCGTTGGTACAAGTCTCTTCAAAATCCGACATCGAGTTGGCAACGGCCATTCAACGATTTTGGGAGGTGGATAGTGTTCCTCAGGCGTCACCTCTTACACCCGAGGAGATCTTGTGCGAGCAAACTTATACAACTGACCACTATCGTGATTCGAGTGGTAGGTACGGAGTGCGTCTTCCTTTTAAAGACACTGTGGAACCAGTCTTTGAAGGTTCTCGTGATATTGCCTTGAGACGTTTCCATGCGATCGAACGTCGCTTATCTCGTGATCCTCTTGTACATCAACAATACTGTGAATTTATGGATGACTATGAAAAATCCGGCCACATGTCTTTAGTGAATCCGGCGGAGTTGAACCAAGGCAAATTCTACATTCCGCATCATTGCGTCATTAAGCCAGATAGTACCACAACAAAATTACGCGTCGTCTTTGATGCATCGGCAAAGGATGCTAAGGGCATTTCGTTGAATGACACGTTGTTGACGGGACCTAAACTTCAATCTAACATCGTTGGGATTTTGCTCCACTATCGAATACATTCGGTTGTCTTTATGGCTGACATACGTCAGATGTATAGACAAATTCTTGTCTCCGATGAACATCGAGATTATCAGAGAATCTTCTGGAGATCAGGCCCTGATCAGGTGTTAAAGGAATGTAGACTTAATACGGTAACTTATGGGGTTTCATCCGCTCCGTTTCTAGCTTGTAGGACAATCAAGCAACTAGTAGAGGACGAAGGGAGTAAATTTCCTCTGGCTAAGAAAATGTTATCGACCGATATTTACATAGATGACGTTGTTACTGGTTGTGAAAATCTGACCACCGCGTTGGAAGCTAAATCACAAATCATTAAATTATTCCAACTAGGTCATTTCGTATTAAGAAAATGGGCTAGTAATTCACCAAGTTTGTTATCAGATCTTTCCCAGGAAGAATGTCTTCTGGATTCTAAATCATTTTCTGATGAACAATATCCTACTCTTAAGGTACTTGGACTCAAGTGGAATCCAGTATCAGATTCGTTTTTATTCGATGTGACTCCTTCTGATCGACCATGTACTAAGCGTGTTATCCTTAGTGAGATTGCTAAGATATTTGATCCTTTGGGGTTTCTATCACCGCTTACTATTCAAGTCAAATGTTTACTGCAGAGACTTTGGCTTCTCGGAATTTCTTGGGATGAGACGCCGCCCCATGACATAATTAACGTCTGGAAATCTTTCTGTGATCAGCTGCCTATTATTGGCTCGCTGAGTATTCCACGTCGTCTCACTCTCGATAGTGTAATTTCATACGAGCTTCATGGCTTTTGTGATAGTTCCGAACTCGCGTACGGAGCTGTTATTTATTTTAGGGTCTTGTGTGCTGACAGATCTATTCATACTCGGCTGTTATGCGCCAAGGCACGCGTCGCTCCATTGAAACGTCTTTCTTTACCTCGTTTGGAGCTCTGTGGTGCTGTTATGCTCGCAGACCTCACAAAATTCGTACTGGATGCGTATCAGTCCAAAATACCTATCGATTGTATTCATCTTTGGACTGACTCGACTGTTGTCCTTTCCTGGCTTCGGTCGCACTCGTCTCGGTGGACTACATTCGTGGCAAATAGAGTTAGCCACATTCAGGATATTATCTCTGCGAATTCATGGCATCATGTCGCCTCAGGTAATAATCCTGCGGATGTATGTTCTCGTGGTCAACTTCCTCACGATCTTCTTAATAATTCGTTGTGGTGGTTAGGTCCATCATGGCTGTCACAAACTTCTGATTGTTGGCCGAAAAATTCTCAAAGGTTTCTTACCAATGATGAAGAGCAAATTGTGCGTACTGAGGAACGACACTCAGTTACTTTGATTACCGATCAAGATAGTGATGGACAGCAAGATTCTATATTCGATGTTTTATTAAAACGCTATTCTTCGTTGGATAAAATAACTCGTATCGTTTCTTATATTCGAAGATTTCTACATAACATTCGTTCTAAAAGTACAGACGAGCGCCATAGCGGTTCTATTCTTACTGAGGATGAAAACCATCAATCGTTATTATTAATCGTAAAATTTGTGCAAAATTCATCGTTTCAAAGTGAAATTCAACGTGTTAAATCGAACCAATCGTTACCCAAACCGTTTCAAAAATTGAATCCCTTTATTGACAAAGCGGGTATTCTCAGGGTGGGCGGTAGGATATCTCGCGCTGGTTTAGAATATGATCAAAAACATCCCGCGCTCTTACCTTGTGATCATCCTTTTACAAATAAACTTATTGAATCCACTCATCGTAAGTACTGTCATACAGGGCAAAATACTACTCATTATTTAGTCATGCAACGGTTTTGGGTTTTATCTGCTAAACGAGCTATTCGTCGTTGTCTTTCAAGGTGCATCGGATGCTACAGAACTAATCCTAAGCCATTGGAACCGTTCATGAGCGACCTTCCTTCTTATCGTGTTAACCAAGTTAAACCATTTTCGGTCATCGGTGTTGATTTCGGTGGACCGTTCCGCATTAAAATCGGGAACCATCGCGGTGCGAGGATGGACAAAGCTTACCTCTGCTTATTCGTCTGTTTGACTACTAAGGCGGTCCATCTTGAAGTGGTGTCATCTCTTTCTACTGATGGTTTTATAGCTGCATTACGTCGCTTCGTAGGTCGTCGTGGACGTTGTAGTATAATTCATGCCGACTGCGGCACGAACTTTGTAGGTGCTAGCAATTTTTTATCGTTAATAGAAAAAGCGTCGCAGGCAGAACATATTAAATTCATTTTTAACCCTCCTTCTTCGCCTCACTTTGGGGGAGTATGGGAAATCCAAATTAAGGCTGCAAAGACGCACCTTTATCGTATTGTTGGCAATCAAGTTTTAACATTTGAGGAACTTAGCACTCTATTCATTCAGATTGAGGCCGTTTTGAATTCGCGACCCTTATGTGCTTTGAGTGCTGATCCGAATGATTTAAACGTCTTGACCCCTGGTCACTTTTTAACTTTGGAACCACTTACAAGCGTCCCCGATGAGGATTATTCTTCAGTTAAATTGTATCGACTTAACCGGTGGCAATTAATTCAATCCTTTGTTCAAAACTTTTGGATACGTTGGAAAAATGAATATTTAACTTCTCTTTCTCAACGCATGAAATGGACGAAGGCGTCTAAACCGTTATCCGTCAATTCAATCGTAATCATTAAAGATGATAATCGCGTACCTTTGCAATGGTCTTTAGGAAGAGTATATGAATTACATCCGGGTCCCGATGGAACCGTTCGGATGGCAACTATCAAAACCAAGGGTGGTTTTATCAAACGCCCTCTAGTAAAACTCTGTCCTCTACCTATAGAAACGTAACTCGTATTAAATAATTCGTTATTTTCCTCGTTTTTTAGCTAGGTACTTAAAATTAGTAATTAATTTTATCCGTTCTAAAACTAAGTAACTTCATCTAAGTTTTTCTGTGTTAGTCGTTTTTAAACAGTAGGTATTTTATCGTTTACTTTTTTTTACTTCGTTATCCGGAAAATACCAGCTGTATTTTGGTGGGCGGTATGTAAAGTAAACGTTCCTAATTGAAATGTGCCGCCAACAGGCTGGTGGCGGACGATTCATTCATTCGCTCAACCAATAACAAAGGCCCAATCTTAGGGCATATCGGCGGGTGATTGGCTACCACGAGAGGGTGATGCGTCTCCGCCGCGAGCTGCTACAAAAACTCGTCAGCTGCAAATCCATTAATATTTTGAAAATCGAACATTATTTCGGTGAACTACAAGTGTAAGTGTGTGCGCGGTGTTTGTGTCCTATAGTGAGCATAAGAATTTCAATCCATCCATATTGACATCGGCGCCACGACTATCGCGTGGCCACCTGATCTTCACGCCTTCACCAGCTACGAACAAGCATCATCAGCCATCCTATTCCACTCGTACGTGGAAAAGCCTCCTCCCACTGGTAAGTGCTTTGTTATTCGGTGGTGGCGAGTGAACCGCGAATCGTTCTTAATTGTTGGCAAAGTCCATCTAAGGCTCTGACCCAGAGTGTCATAATCAGCCCGTTCCGGCAAGGCAATTGTGCACACGTCTACACCTTAATAAAAGTAATAAAGATCTCAAATATAATAAAAATAACTCAAAATGAAAATCTAAAAAATAGTAGTTAACATTCATAGGATGGGAAAAAAGCATTACAGTAAGGCATTATGCTCTCTTGAACAACCTGTATCGTGAGACTGGAAAACAGGTGACTTAATTTGATTGTAAGGTGTTGGAAACTTAACCCCACGCTATCAAAGTTAAGTAAGTGTACTAAAGAGGATTCGTGCTCGTCTCATCGCGCTTACAAATTCCTCAAACAATAATGATACTGTCATATCGTAAAATGCAAACGACGCCACAAAAGCGAAAACTTGAACTTACTATCGCAGGGCATCTTCAAACATTTTAAAATGTAATAAAGAAACCCCCAAAGGAACTCGCGCACTGCGTCATGACAATACTTCGCGTGTCACGTAAGGCTCATTAATTAAATTGAAAGGCAAAATATCGAGGCATACCTTAGACTCGGCCATATCGCGTGATCTGCTTGAATTACCCCAACTTTATTGATCTGTTTAGCAACATCCAAAATAATTTTATTCCATTAGCTGTACAACACATGCAAAGATCGCGGTCTCGTTGTCATGGTGACGCGTTAACAAAAATCGAGCGGATTTTCATTTTCTTTTTAAATGGCGGCGTTTCTATGGAGCTAAGAGGTGAAAGCATGTAGGACTAATACAAAAATTGCTTTGCTTGCGGTCTGGCGTTCATCAAACTTTAAAGTGAAAGAAAATGCTTTGAATTTATATAAAGACTACTATTGGTTCCCCGCGACTTCGCCCGCAAGAGTTGGATTTTCCATATAAACTTTCATCCCCCATTTTAACCCCTTAATGTTTTTATATCGCGGCAAAATGTAGCCTATATCCATTCCAGGGTCTCGAACTGTCTCCATACTAAATTTCATCTTAATCGGTTCAGTGGTTTAATAATCAAGAGGTAACAGACAGACAGACACACTTTCGCATTTATAATATTAGTATGGATACTAAAAAAATTGTGCGCCACAAAGTCGTTTTTTTTTTTTTTGAGAAAATCTAAATTTACCGATTTTGTTGCGCATTTTTTACGGCACTAAGTGCTTTCTTATTTTTTTTCATGGATTTATCGATGGTAAAAATGCCGTATAAAAATATATGGCACTTGACTGATATTGAAAAGGCCAGACTAGTATATTTTAGTTATTTCCACAGCTTGATGTCGTACGGTATTTTACTGTGGGGCTTAGCTGCTGATATTGAATCAGTTTTTGTTTTACAAAAAAGGGCCGTACGTACTATTTATAACCTCAAACCTCGAGATTCATTAAAAGATTTTTTTAAAGAGATATAACGACTAACGGAAAAAAGAAATAGTAATTCATTGTTTTTTCAAATGATAATTATTTATAATGTTATCATAATTTTAAATAATGTGTAGGAAATCATGGAAAACTCAACAAATTATTTTAGTTGAAATATCCAAGTAGGGTTGAAATTAAAAAAAATAAAACTCAAAAAATTATTATAATAATATTTCGAAGTCGTTATTAAAGTATCCGTAGCCATTGGTAGCCAATTTTCACTATTCGCACTATATGACATACCAAAAATTCGTGATGACAACTATATCAGTAATTAATTTAAAGAAACCGTGATGATTACATTGACTTTCTTGTTTTACAACACTACAACACCATATTAAACCATTTTTCTTTACGATAACGAATAGTTCTTGGTATTTTTATCACATAAAAATTGCACTAGGTCGAAAAATAGATTACGCGTTACAAATCATTATGACAACTGATGACATGTCAATGTCGATTTGAGGTGTCTGTTACCGTAAAATGGGGTGAATAGAAACGTTTCCAACTTTTGAAACCAATTTTAAATATGTTTTTAACTTTATTAGATGATACAATTAGTTTTATATTATGAGTTAAATAGAAATTGACAGTTTTTAATCAAAGGATTACTTAAATTCTTTGTGATTCATAAAATTAAAAGAAAAATATACCTATTTTCTATTTACCCTTGATATGGGTGAATGGAAATGAAAAGGGGGTGAATAGACAAAAATGCTAGGTTGACAAAATTTACTACTGTAGCTACAATATTCACGTAAATAAAAAAACATCCACGAAATATATTCATAACTTTTTTATTTTTGCAAGAAAGTACAACAACTTAAAATAAGAAGCTTCTTTCCAAAAACATCTAGGTACCTACATACTATAATTTGTAATTTGCAATGCTCTTACAGAGCCATGTTTACGGGTCTTTCCTAATGTATGTGATCTATATATGTACCAACATGAAGCAAATAAACGTATGACTATGACTATGACTATCTATGAAATTTTCAAACAAAGTTTTTTAACCGTGTTTAAATTTTTTAGGCAAACACTATACACTACACAGGTATTATGGAATGTATACCTATTTTACGTACCTAATTGGTTTTCCCGACGTTTAGAACTCATTGCATAGGCCGTGGTCACAGGCCTCCACTGCTTGTGTAATAATATTTGCATCATACCTTCTATTGCGCTTTCCTCCAGGTTCCGGCTTATACACGCGGGGCATTTTGCAAATAACTATAACAAAAAAATATATATATTGTGTTAGCAAAATGAACAAAAATGTAGTTTAGTAGCCCTAGCAATGTAATTTCTAATGACCCTATATGCATAACTTTTCACCCCTCAAGCATTTCTATTCTGCCTTTACTCGTTTCTATTTACCCCACACTTCGATTCTATTGACCCCTCAGGCGTCTTCTTTTCACCCCAAGATAAATTAATAATTGAATAAGATAACTTTAAGGCAAATTTTAATGAAAAATCATGTTTTGTTTTACTTACCTGTATGTTTACGTAATTAATTGATTGCTGCCACTTCACGCAACTAAGTATTTCAATTCGTTTAGTAAGACAACACCAAATAAAAGTAAATTTTTCGACAGTTTAAATTTTCAACCGTTGAGTTGATCACTTTGACACATAAATTTTGGCATTCAGGAGCAACTTCACTTGTAATAATAGTGCTGCCTCAATTCTCTCAGTGTTCTTATATCTAAAAATCATCAAAACTGCCAATTTCACGCAACAGTGTGGGCACAATAACGCGACGAAGAAAAATACTTTTTTTTTCTTTTCCCCCCTTAAATTCTATTCTTCCCATTTTACGGTACCAGTAAAAGAAGTTCCAGTTGTTTTCCGCAATATGGCGAGGTCCCATATATTCCTGGACAGGCTTTAAAATAAAATTTGGAGCTGTCAGATAATCCTTCATTATTTGTATAGAGCTTAAGTTTTTTTTTTGATTTCTAATATGAACCCATAGTAAAAGTTGCAGGTAATGACAACAATATTCACCCCCTTACATGATAAGACTGATTAGAGTTCCATGAGTTTAAAAATTAGAAAGTATATCACAACCTAGCAAGTCACAATAAAATCCCTGACTTACTTGGGCAATCTTTATTGTGATCACTCGTCTAGACGGAGACGAAGACGCGTCTTTGCCACCGTAATCCACAGATTTATCCGTAATTGAATGTCGGTAGCAGCATTATTTTTTTATTTGAAATAGCTGTTGCCCGCGACTTCGTACGCGTAGACTTGATGATACAAAATAATAAATAATTTATACTCCCGCCGCCATCCAGCTTTAATGATCTCTTAGTCACCATGTCGTAAGGAGAAGAGAGGAATAAAAAATCAAGGTCAATAGGCACTCTTTTTAGATAGGTTACTATCAACTCGCCATCCGCCTCTGGTAAGAAAATTTCGCATGTCAGTGACACCGACTCCAAAACTAAATATTGTCGTATATCTTTTGTTAGTAAAATTGTAAAGGTATTTTTTTTTTAATTTGTAGGTTACTTTATTAAAGGCAGTTTTATTACTTTGTAAAAAAATATAGGTAACTTTAGCTTTTAGTGTTCAGGTCAGACTCAAACCTCCGCAATAGATGAATGTGGTTTAGCATCTATTAATTGTGTCCCTAGCCTACTCAAAGGTCGGTTTGTAAGTAACTACGATCGTAAAGTTATTATTATTAGGAGCCTGTCGTGTCCACTGCAAGGCAAAGGCCTACCTACCCTTTCCCCTATATCGTAAAGTAAGTAAGACTATTCTTATAGTTTAATTTCGTTAGTAGGTGATAAGTAGTAATAAAAAGTAGTGCCAATTGACTTTCATCTTTCATTAATGAAATTAACAAATACATTAATTTTACAAAATTTCGACAAACTGTCTGTGGTGAAAGTATCCACGAATTACTTAGCGTTAAGGTCAGCACCATAAAATTATCTGAAGGATTCTCTCTATTTCTCCAGGTTTCCGTCACAAGATCGTAACTTGGAGACAGAAAGATTACCTTGGGAGTTTGAAAATCAGTCTAAAGTAATTTAGCATATCAATTGCTCCAGACCTGAAATTTGTGTTAGTTAATAGGAAATGCTCATCACGCTGAACAATGATCCCTAAGGCGCTCTATTCATATCTCTTATAGTTGAGCTGAGCTGCTAGGGTTCTATATCAGTTGCTCAAGACCTTCTATTTGTGTACGTCAATAGAAAATGCTCACCACGCTGAACAATGTTTCCTGAGGCGCTCTATTCATGTCTCTTATAGTTGAGCTAAGCTGCTAGGGTTCTATGTATATCAGTTGCTCCAGACCTTCAATTTGTGTACATCAATAGAAAGTGCTCATCACGCTAAACAATGTTCCCTAAGGTACTCTATTCGTATCTCTTATAATTGAGCTGAGCTGCTAGGGTTCCATATCAGTTGCTCCTGACTTTTAATTTGTGTACGTCAATAAAAAAAAGCTCATCACGCTAAATAACTTTTCTTAAGGCGCTGCTTTCATATCTCTCTTAGTTTAAGTGTACTGCTAAGGTTCCACGTCAGGTACTCCGATCTTCAAAATAAGTTATAGCCTAGTATTTGCCCAGACTTAATAGCTACACATTAAAAAAAGTTTCATTCAAATCCGTTCATTAGTTCCGGGGATTAGCGTGTACAAACAGACAAACAGATAAACAGACAAACAGACAATAAAATTAAAAGTTGTAGATTCCTATTATGTTACTATTTTAACATCACCCTCAATTAGTTTTTGGTAAAAATACTCAATGTACAGACGCATAGGTTTTACTGTTTTATTATATGTATAGATAGATGAGTTTGCTTTTGACTATAGACTAAGCCATTGGCCTAAACAGAGTTGACGGTGGAGCGAGCTCACCCAGAAGGTTCTTGCACTTACGACGGAACACAGCAGCCTGCTTGGCGCCGCACTCCGTTGTGCATCATCATTGTGGTGGCAGTGGTAGGCTCTTTTAGCCGCCATCCTAAACTGAAGTTTGTGATGTCGTTGTCCTTGGGTAGATCTTTTACCACTTAAATTGAAGATAACTATCCAGATTGAACTGAGGCTTTGACAATAGTGACTGAGTTTCTTGCGTTGCTTCTTCTCAGCACTTGCCTGTCCCGAAGCAGAGCATATATATTTTTGAGCCCTATGCTCAAAAATATATATGGTGGGATGTAAGTGCCCCCTGTGGGCTACTGTGGTACTGTACATAAATAAATTACATTTTAGACTTTTGAACACTATTTCATATTTTTACCACATATACCAAATCACAAATACATTCATATTACAAATATTCCAAAATTATGTAAGAAAATAACACCAAAAAAAAACAGGTCAGACATATTCCACCATCGCTTCTTCACTCGTTCGGTTCATTAGGGCCGGTGTTTCGTCGGTTTTTTACTTTCGGGACAGTAACCTTTGTTGACGTTGGCAGTGTCACAGCTTCTACTGGGCAGTTGCCAGAACTTCGACAATGCTCTAACGAAAATAGCATCCGAGGAAAGTGAACTTTTTTTGGGGACACTCACCAGCCGGTGGGAGTTCCGGATTTTTGGCGAGAAGCTTTTATCTTTTATGTCTTGTCTAGTGTGGAGACCTGTTGTCGTGAGTTATGATGACAATCGCGGGCATTATTAAATGATTATGTTAGATTATGTTCAAGGCTGGAAAATACGAATTGTTTGGTTTTAATTTGTCTTGCAACATTTTGTTGGTTTTCCTTACATTCATTTCTTTTGTGTTTGATGTAACTTACTTTAAAAAGTTATAGAACATCGTCAAGTTAGAATAAAAATATTTAAATCAACAATTTGTTATTTGCAAATTTAATAATAAGAAAACAGCGTTGTAGTTTCAAACCTTTTAATAATTAAAAAGAATTTCAAATAGGAAGAACGTACATCAATACACACAATGCAAATATATTTATTGGAATAAACAACACCACCCCTTGGATTCTTTCCATAATTGTTGTTACACAACAATATAAACCTTGTTGAAAATACGTGTTTTTTTAGTTATTTGGCAACTAATATTATCGTTTGTTTTGCTATAACCACATATAACTAGAGGTTGTGGCACAAATCATGAGCGATGTGAAATTTGTTGGAGATAGCTCTAGAATTCTAGAGAGATTGTTTTTAATTAATATTTGAGAACCATACAATATTATTACAGAAAAAACAGAATTACAAATAAACATACTTAAACCCACTTAAACCAATTAAGTTTTTTCTGTTAATACATTTAGATATGTACAGTCGCGCTCAGAATTATTAAAAGGTAATTTGAATTATTTCTTAATATCTTTTTAACTATATTTTTTATATTTATAAATAATTTTATAGATCATTTTATTGTTAAAACATTTTTATTCATGGTCAGATCTCAAGATGCGTGACGTGTTCAAACTTTATAAACTTTAGAAGCGACCGAAACTAATTCCGTATTTTTGAGTTATAATAGTTGCTATAAATCTTAATTTTAACTCTTTTAATAACTATTTGATCGAAAGCAACAATGCTAAAGGTAAATACACTGAATTGGTCATAACATATATCATATCTATTAAAAGTGAAAGTATATATAAGTATAAATATATTTAGGCCGCGTAACATAACAACTATAATAAAATAAATATTATTGCATACGCGAATATAAAACTATGATGACTAGAATCAATTAAACATAATCTCAAGGCAGCATAGTACAAATAAGTACAAAACATAGATTCATTTGAATTCACCCGATAAAGAGTGTTTAGACCTCTGAGTAGGTACCAAATATTTAAACATTATCTTATATTCAGAGATCAGAATGGGCAGATTGATTTGGAGTCAATGACCGCATACATTATTGATATTAATATGGACATGCCTCCAGTATCTAAAAGTTTTAAGACTGAAACAAAAGAATAGAACAAAACTGAGTAATTTCAGGCGACTTAAAATAAGTAGGATATTATGATATTTCAGCAGTGTCAAAGAACCTACATCAAATAAATCGACCCTCTCCGGTTTCAGCTTATTTTAAAAGCACTCAATAATAATTATAATATAACTAGGTTCAATATACACTTCGTCAATCCGTTAAGTTTATTTTTTGTGAACACAACGAGCTTACAAAATGGAGTTTACAAAATGTCTAGCGATTAGCACTATTATTGCAACTGAATAAAATAAGCGTCAAAAAATCGCACTTTTTAAAATACAGTTGTTTCACAACATAGCAGACGACATACCTAATTTATATTTTTGGGACATAATACGGGAAAATGAGTTTTATTGGAAAAGTAGATTGTTATACCTACAAGGGACGAAAGTGACCATTCCACTCGAGAAGTTTCTGGCACTCGAACGAAGCGAGAGCGCCAATAGCGAGAGTGGAATTCGACTGTGAGGAAAGTATCGATAGAATATTGATAGACTATCGATAGTTGAGGCAAAAGCAATAGTATCGATAGTTTCGATTAAAAAAAATAGATAGTTGGGGCAACAACAATAGTATCGATAGTAATGATAGTATTGATAGGCTATCGATACTATCGATAGTGTCAAAGTTCAATATTAAAATCACTATCGATAGCTGATACAGCTTTGACTGTTGGAATAAATATCGATACTTTCGATAGTGGCCTTTTATTCAATAGTAGGAGTATAAAGTAGGAGGGAATATGTCCCACTGATGAAATGAAAGATTAACTTTCCGAACAGGTGAGATGAAAAGTAATGATAGTAGGTACTCTTTTAACAAGTATCAGTTAATGGTTACAGTTAATGGTGAAAGAAAACAGTTGCTTGAAACTAGTTTTCGATGAAGGGCGATATTTTTGACGCACACACGGCCCCACATAAACCTACCCTGATCTGTAGACCGTCTCTTATGTAGTTTATCTATGTGGATGCTCTATGCTGAAGCATTGGTTATCCATTGTCCCCACTTTCTGGTCCCTGGACCTGAAGATTTTTTCTTGACATTTTCTACTCTCATTTGTGATTTGCCTCATCAACCATATTTCAAACTTATGTTGATCACATAGTTGACCATATCATTTGTAATATTTTGTCAGATTTGGGTAAGTTCATGTGGGGCCCACTGTACAATAAATTGGATAATGTATACATAATATGATGTTAATCATTAAAATCTGCAACAACCCATCCCCTGGTAAAGGTAGTTGGTCCACTAACCGCATTATGTAATTATCTTTGGAACCCAATCATGGGCACAGAAGGTGTCTCGAAATGTATTGAATGATTACGAATGATACATACATGGTCTGTTCCAAATGTTTCACCGCTAAAGGGATTACCTGCGTTACTCGATTTCACAGTAAAAAAAACAGTGTAAATTAATGCAAAATCATGGATCCTGATCATAGTAGACGCTAGTGTGACATAAAACATGAACATGACTTATCGTCTACCAGTATACTATGTATACATAACAAAGTAGGTACAAAAATCTAGCAAAAAAACTGTTGCATAACACTTATAAGATTAACAAGGTTAAAATAAAATAGACGAAAATAAAAACGCACACTACAAGTGATAAGATAATATAATTTGAGCATTGTTTTATTTCACGTTTTAAAATATTATTGATGAAGTGTTAAAAAAAGTTTCAGTCTGACAGTTGTCCGGTACAAAAGTTAATTTAAAGATTTGAAAAGACAAATTTCCTTATTGTTATTCTACTTTATTGCAATTAATATTCTGAGTAAGAAAGATATTAGAATAAGTAATGGTTCACAACACGACTCTACTTAATTAAGTTTATAATCATCTATCCAGTCTCATGCAAGTAATAAAACGTAAAAGCATCAAGTCAAGTCACTTAGGCAAGGGAATACACAAAATGAAAATTCATGTAGAAATATCTATTGCATCTGAAATAAATACGCTTATATGGTACACGAGAGGTTGTGATTATTATTTACATGCATAGATACTAAGTGATTTGTAGTATATTTCTGAAACACATAAAGTAGTTGACGCACCAAAACCTATTGAATAATGATGTCTAGCTGAAGCTATTGAATAAGGCAATGCTCAAATCGTAATGCACGTAACGCATATCCTATACAAAATGTCATTTTACAAAGTGGTTCGAAGAAAGTAACCATATCAGTCGAGGTCTGAACAGCTGTATTCCTTAACCAAATTCTTGCGTACGCATGGAAAACTTTATCGTTACCGCTTTTGGTCGTTTGAGCACTGTTCAGTGAGGAGAAATGCCACTGTGTGGATTGGAAGACGCAGTGCTGTCATCGGCCTATGATGGTCGGCTCGTCTGCCATTGCTAGCTCATCTGTGGCGGCTTTGTCACCTTTCCTTTTTCTTGAGTACCAAAGGAAAGAGCCCGCGGCGAACAGGTTTACCAGAACCACGAACCAGGCGAGGAAGAAACTAATGTGGAAGCTGTGGAAAAAATGCATTTGGTTAGTATTTTCTGTATTAGGAAAGAACTATGAACTATTAGAGCTTGGCATAAAGATTTAACGCATCCATCATAATGGAGTAACATTTTTTAAAACTACTAAAAATAACTAAGCTCTTCTCAAATCGCTAGTCCTCTCTTTCTGCTTGTAGTTTAGTTTCCTGGTACGATATTTATTAATAACGTAACGTATTAGTACGTTATATTTTTTTCTTGAACCCAACAAACTTTTCGTAGGCCTCTTCCTCTTGCAAATGAATATTTCTAGCTTATCTTTGTCATTAGTAGTTACGATGACAATGATACAGAATTGCGAAAGGAAAACGTGTTGCCAAATCAGAATACAATACCAAAACTAAAAACATCTCTATTTTTAGGCATCCATTGGAAGTGCGATAGCGATTACTTACTAATGGTAGGCACGTTCGGGATAGACGTATGGCACTTCTTTCTTCAAGTGATCCACCGTTGACATCATCACTTGCACCACCACAATAGTACAGGCAGCTACGAATGAACGAAGACAAAAAAAGTTAAGAAAACTTCGGATACTTTTTAAAAGTTTGAATTTTAAAATTCCAATCGAAGACGATTTATCTCAATTACGTGTTGGATACAATTTTTACACGAGCAAACGGTATAGCTAGTTCGCAGAAGCGCAGGCCTCAAATTGCAATATAATTGTAAATCACTGTACTTTCTGCAAGAACATCTTTGCTGACATTTTTTTCTTTTAATCAAAATAAAAGCGATAGCAGCCCAGCGTATTCCCAGTCAACTAATAGTATTTAATACTCAGGACTACAAAACCAGAGGTTACGGGTTCGATTCCCGCAAAAGGCAAATGTTGTGTGATAAGCACGAGCATTTGTGCCTAAGTCATGGACGTATAAACGTATATAAGTATGTCTATACGTTATCCTAGTCGCCATAGCACAAGCTCACGCTTAGTTTGGGGCTAGGTAATTGGTGTGTTTGTTGAAACAATTTATTTATTTATTTACTTACTGCTTATGAAATGTATGCCAGCTGCAAGCCTCTTGAACATGTAGCGAGGATTGCGGAAGGTGTATATAGAGAAACCACAGCCCATTGCCATGACGAACAGGCTGATGATGCCGAAAGAGACCATCGTTCTTACGTAATCTAAAAAACACGATATACTTTATCATAATCATAGATAGAGAAAATATCTAGTAGGACTCTGAAAAGCTCATGTACGATCTTCCTGCGTAAGGAGGTTATTAGACTACGCGATGTTCAGACAGTCTTACTGAAACACTCTAACCTCCATCTCGCTCTTTCATCCTGTGAAAGAGCGAGATGTCTGTAAATATGTAAAACACCATGTTCGGTTCAAATGGGGGTAATTTTGGAGCGCAAATACAACTTCATTTTTAAAATGCGAAAAAAAACACGTCTCCTGTTCAAAATTATATCAGCAATTATTTAATATGGTAAAATAAATTTATTATATAAGATTCCGATGTTGGCCCCATTCAAAAAATGTATGTATTTGAGCACAAGGATATCCACTTTTTTGTTAAAAAAGGATTTTTGTTAGTATGACAGGAATTGATTGGAGCTGCCACCGAAACGATGCCAATTAAATAGGAAAAAATTATTAAGTACAGAGCGCGAAGAAATTCGTTTTTCTCTTCTACGAGACTAGGTATTATGAAATCATATTGGTGGTAACCGGTACAAAATAAATACTCACTAGCTACTATTAAATTGTAAGCTGGATCAATTGTTCTGTTCGTGTTGTCTGTCGCGGGTTGTGCTAAATAGTTGGTGCACTCTGTAACAATAATGAAAAAAAAACGTCAGTAATTATAATTTTTCATAAAACAAAACAAAAATTATTAAATTATTTTAAAAAAATCATGAAAATTGACGCTGATTTCCTTAAGCCTCTGTCAAACCAAAGCAATCTGAGAGCTTAGTGCGAAGTTTAGACCTGAGGTTATCAACTTTTAAACAGCCGGTAAACCTCGTTTGACGGTTAATTTGACAAAATTCCCATACAAAATATCCATACTAATATTATAAATGCGAAAGTGTGTCTGTCTGTCTGTCTATTACCTCTTGACGCTCAAACCACTGAACCGTTTAAGATAAAATTTGGTATAGAGACAGTTTGAGACCCTGGAATACATTTTGTTGCGATACAAAAAATATTAAAGAGGTGTAATGGGGGATGAAAGTTTTCTCTTGCGGGCGAAGTCGCGGGGAACCACTAGTATTAATAATTCTAAACCAACTGATTAAAAAACAAACATGTGTTGGTGAACTCCAGGCTTGATTTGACAGTTGCACGCGCTTACGATCGAGCGAGTGACGAAAATGTATTCAGAAAAAAATCAGGTATTGCTGAAGTGCTGGCTGGCGTGGCGTGCAAGGAATGCTGACTAAATTCCATTTAAAATTTCGTCACACGAAACGAAGGTGTGAGAAAACTTGCACTAAGGGCTCAGGCTTCTGCAATCGCTTGCAAGGTATCGAACAGTACATCCCTATTTTTAAATTGTTTTATCAAAAAATCTATAACTTATCACATCCTTGAAAATCGCTACCGTACACGCCATCGCGGACACAAGCTCTGGTTCAACTCTGGAACACTCTGGTTTGGCCACGGCTTAAGTACCTTGAGCAACTTAAAATAAGATGAAACACTATAGAATGTCTTGAATGAGAATTAAGCCTCATAAAACGGCTTCATTCAGATAAGAGGTATCGATACGGATTGGAATCGAGAGTGGATCGAGCGCGAAGGATCTCGCTCGACTCGATTGGTTAACTTTCGAGGACGCTTTGCCACTACTATACTCGGCCCGGCGAACCTTGATCCCTATGACATTGACAGTTATTTCTACGACACAACATTGTAGTGGCGACACCGTTACATTAGAATCGAATTGATGGCTTCTATAAATGCCATTTATTAAATATCGGTAGATATATGCCATTACAATGATATTCCGTCGGAATTATAACAATTCTTAACATTTACAAGAAATTATCTCAATCAGACTTTACGTTTACGTCCTGCAAAAGTTACTTCGTTCGGAAGATATCGACTAGTACGGAAAAATATCGATAAACAAATGTCGATAATGAAAACGAGTGTACATGATTTATAAGCATTTATGTTATAGGTGCTGAATGTTAAAAAGCTGCATGAAATTGTTTTTATTTCACTCAAATTTATAAAATATTTCTGGGTACACCAGGTTTTGTTTTATTGAAGATTAGATTTTATTAGTATCAGTTTTCATGTGTGGCATAATTAAGTGATAAATTATGAGTGTCATTACTTTTTCATACGTAAGTATTAGTACATTCTCTATTGAATAGAACGGAGCGCGGCATACATGCACTCACGATTGTATTCCCAAGAGAATTAAAAAATTAACTGTAGGACAAAACCATATAAAACAAAAGCTGTTCAGCGATCATTTATTTATATATTTTGATGATTAATGACATTAGGGTTTGTGTCACGAACTCGGAATCTGAACTGCAGCTGCTGTCGCCTACGTTTATCAACGGCTCATCTACAATGCTGTCTCGTATCGCACGTCTCGATCCCAATCATCAAAACAAAGTTTTAAAGCATTATATTGGCAGTGGTAGGGCGGTAGCCAAACCACATTAAGTTACATCGACACGACCCATCACTAACATGAACTGTCATAGGGATCAAGGTTCGCCGGGCCGGGTATAAGCTGTGGATCTTCCAACTTTGAATATGTACAGTAAGCAGCGCGTCAATCAGGTTACCCATTTGAACTTCGAAAACCACTTTTATTACGTAGGGAATAGAGGCGGGCTTAAGGTCTTCATGGCGTAGTTTGAGGTGCGGTTGAGTGTACTTTGGCTTAGATCAACTATACTTATAGATATTGCATGAAACTAAGGGCCTCAGAACATTTTTGAGTGAGGACTGTAGTACCCAAAATGTTGTCAAAGCTCCCTTTTTGGGGGACCTTGGTAACAAAACCTCAACGCTTTAGATTATCATGTGTTGTTAACCTAATAGGGATATCTGTCACTTGAAGTGTCAATAATTGAAAGTTGTGCTATGGTTAAGTTTTGATTTTATAAGGCGTAGTATGCATATCCTACTGTTATTTATCTAAGACTATCCAGTGTAACTTGAGCGGTGTCGTGTTGTCAATTATTCACTGGAGTTTTCCATGAAAAATTTATAAGAATGTTAATATTTCAAGACCAGGGCCTGTAGACAAGATGCAATTTATTTGAGGTTCGCTATCGCTAACAAAATGTATGAAACTGACATACCATTGAAACATCACGTGAATTTTGCATACATATTTTGACATTTCGTTGGCGATAGCGAAGTTCGCTGTAGAATAGATTGCATCTTGAATAAGGGGCCTGGGTATATTGATTGAATAATCTAAGTTTTTTTAAGATAATTAAAATTCCGTATTTATAATGAAAATAACAAAATAAAACTAAAACAGGAACATAGAGTGGATTGGTATTTTATTATGATTTCTCTGTGAGTGCACTTGCTCAGACGATCTGAGCAGTAGCACGTGATCTCACGTCACCGCTCAATCCATGACGTATCTTTCCGTGCGTATATTACAGTCACCACAGCACATCAGACTTTACATTTTTATAACGAAATCGCCTCTTTTACAACTGCATAAGATGACTCAATGCTGTCGTTGTACTATACCGCCCACAAATAGTCAGGCGCGTACATCATCGATCCTATTTTATTTTGAGATTGTTCCCAAGACTGCGTTCAATTGTTTTCTCCTATCAATCCAGTTTTCGCCAAGCTCTTTGTTTATTTATCTCCATGACAAGATCCAGGGCGCGACTCAAAAGAACGGGCGTGTGTGGTATTTTTATCGGTGAGTATAAATCTTATTGTGTGGGCTGCAGTGTAAGCGAAGAATTTTTCAAGAATAGACGGTTTGCCCAACGCATAATTATGATAAATTTTGTTTACAATACACCTGTATAAGATCCCAAAGCCGCTGTAATTGAGGTAAGTATGGTAGATCTGAAATAAAAACGAGTCAAATACGTATTTGTGTGATGAGCATAAGCGTTTGTACTTAAGTCATAGATGTTACTAAATGTATATAAGTATGTCTATCCAAAAACCTAGCTACCATAGCACAAGCTCACGCTTAAATTGGAGACTTTGGGAGATAATAATTGGTGTTTGTTGAAACAGTTTAATAATATTTCTCCAAAAGAGTTCAATGGACTCAATATTGTATCAATTTTAGTGTTTGAAATAGCTTTGAGTTTCATATATCTGCTGTGTCGTTTATTAATGAGGTTATAATATTATACACACGAGCAAATGATTATTGCATAATCAATATCAGTGTGTTCACTGTTACAGGTGTTCGAAATATTTTATTTTTTTACAAAATGCCTTTCTCAAACAAATGTAAATGGGGACGTTTTGCTTGGACCCGCACCCTATCCTTAATCGTAAACTTTAATGTCAAATAAACATGAAACGCTTAAATTATACAGGCCAGTTGATCTTAGAGCAGATATTCCGAGTTGTTATATTCCCCAGCGGTACAACTGCTTTAGTTGAATCCGACCTTTAGAGATATTTATCTAGGTATGTTTTAGATACATTCTCCTTCTTGTTTGTAAAAATTAATCGCCATTGCAGATGCAGATGGCGCTAGCATAGATACGGCTATGTCAAACATTTTGCTATTGTTTATGTCGGGCTTTTTCGTATCTAATTTACAGTTTTTCGTGACTACTGGAATGACAGATAGCTTTGGCCGCATCAACAATGCGCCACCTACAGGGAGAATTTGGCAGTGTGGATCCCCATTAAGCGAAAGCCTTCTAATTAAGAGTAGATTCACTTGTTTATTTAAGCATCATCATTCGAAAGTAGAAGTATTTTCGTCTTTAGCTATTGAGTTTACTCGCATTTTCGTGCTGGCATGGGAGACAGAGACAGCAAGTCTCAAATGTAGATATTATATTTTCGTCTTAAAGAGTACAGCTTCCGTATTCAATCAAGGGTGCTGCGTTGTGTCAAGTCTCCAGAATTTGCCTGCAGGCACGGACCACTTCTTTTCATAAGGATCACTTGCAATCTTAAGTAGGAAGCTGAGAGCATCTTTCTCTGACTTTGTTATTATTGACGTTCATGAGTAGATTTTCTGTCATAAATTGAAATAATGATTTTGGACTTTTACTTTATAAATATCAGTCTTACCCATACTTCGGAGTTATTTTATTTTTATACAGTTTGTTTTGGTCAAATTTATTCTAAAGTGTCATTTCATTTCTTTTGTAATTAGTTCATTGGTTGACATAAATAAAAATATATTTGTTCTAGCAAGATTTCCCCTGTCAGTTGCCTAGATGCACTGATCTCTGTATAATACAAATATGCTGAACTAAACGTTCTGTAAGAAATGACAAAATATTTTTAGCCGAATCATAGCCCGAGTGTACCGGGAACTAACATAGAGTAACTTGCATGTTTATGTCAACTCTCATTAGTTCCGTGGAGGATCACCACACGCTCACTACAGCCGTCAGCGCCAAAATGGCGATAATCAAATGGCTTCATATTTAGGTTGACAATAAGCAGTCCAGCGTACTTGTATTTAAAAGGTCACTGGTTACTGGTTATTTTAAAAAACAGATGACGATTTCGTTTTAACGTCCCCAAATGTTGTCAAAGTTGGTATGCTTGATCTAAGATGTAGCACATGATAGAAGAAGAATCTGGTGCAACAAGAGTTTTAAGTTTACTTCATAAAGAGAACGTACAGTCGACGTCGTTGCGCATCATTTCATTTCATCAAACGTTAGAAGCGTTGAAGGTTGATTCACAACTACAGTGCTTGTCAGAAACGTAACAAACGTAAACATTTTAGCAAAATTGGGACGAAAACAAACGCTTCTGTTTAACAAGATGTGGTTGTTCGAGTTTGATTTACAATACGATGTTTATCCGTATCTTTGTACCGTTTCAGTAAGATCTTGATGTTTAGTAGCCTCTAAATTACTTTGGGTGCTATCTGCTACTTTATCTTCACAATCTTAACAGTTTGGTGTAGGTACTTGTTTACAGAGCTTGTCATTATAAAACAATAAAATTAGGTCTATTAAGGCCCAACTACCCCATTGCGTCGTCGCGGAGATTTCACACTTGAAAATGGGTTTTTAGCTATTTCTTTAATTAAAATTTTAAGAAAGCATAAATTCGTTTCCATTGTTCTTGTCTTTGTGTACCGAGGACTAGAATAATACAGAATCCTCTGAAATATTAGCACCAGCAAGCATATTAAACAATATTTAACGAGTAAAGAGGGCAAAGATAAACTAAACTACAGAAGGTTTTTCTATCTAACCAAATCGGGCCTGGAGATACCAAAATTATCTGAACGTTGTCCTGAAGTTTTTGGTTATACAGAATTGAAACGAAGATAGAATTCTTATCTAAGTTCTTATTAAGTAAAATTGAGCTATTTAACGCGCTTCTTCCTGACTTGTCATAAAAGGCATCGAGATTATATTTCGTCTTAATCTATAGGTACGTTTGGCAGTAAAGGTAAAACACTGCGATACCTTATTAGAAGAAAATAAATAAATTAAATAATAAATAAATAAATTGTTCCAACAATCACACCAATTACCTAGTCCCAAACTAAGCGTAAGCTTGTGCTATGGCGACTAGGATAACGGATAAACATACTTATATACGCTTACAAACATCTATGACTTAGGTACAAATGCTCGTGCTCATCACACAAACATTTGCCCTTGCGGGATTCGAACCCGCAACCGCTAGTTTTGTAGTCCGGGGTGCAAAATAAAAAATAAATGTGTAGTGTAACGTGACTTCTAATGTACTCTACATGATGCAACTCAAATCTTATGCTGAAAAAAAGGATCAACCAAACTAGTTTTGTTAGTTAAAGGTTTCGTTTTAGGGAAAAGTCAATTTCTTCTGGCAAGTTCGTATGTCACTAGATACGGCCTACTGGTAGCCAAATTTTGGTTACTGTTCAGTGTATAAGAATAAAAAAAAATACAACCAAAATGTTAATTTCAGCCATCGCATTAAACCTAGTTCGAATTAATTGTGAAAACTATAAAAAATATATGACATAGCTAATTGTAGATTGTGGCGCAGTGGCGGCAGCGCTTTGGTAGTGATACCAAAAGTTAAGGAGGTGCTTGTGGCGCAGTGGCGGCAGCGCTTTGGTAGTGATACCAAAAGTTAAGCAACCCACGGCGCGGTCGTGATTGGATAGGTGACCATTCCGACCATTTAAGTGACGTCCATGACAAGCATCTCCGTGCTTCGGAAGGCACGTTAAGCAGTTGGTCCCGGCTAATATCTGTGGTATTATTCGTTAAGCCTAGTCAGAGGCCCTAGGGCGGCTTGATAACTTCTGACAGTAAGGTTTGTCACTTGCCTTACATACACCCCTCCACCAATCCGCACTGAGCCCGCGTGGTGAAGTATGGCTCGTTCCTCCTCATAGTTGAGGTGAGGCCTTTTCCCAGCAGTGGGATCTAATAGGCTGACTTATATAATTGTAGATTCAATAAAACTATACTGTTTATAGTTTCTAAGAACGCTACTTCACACAAATTCCAACACACCAGTTTATTGGCGATAAAATGTCAATCTAAAACGTCGCAAACTTACCACTAAAAGACGTTTTGAATAATTAATATTATTTTGCAGTTCCGAAGGGTTTGCAGGAAGATATTGATTGCCATTATTACCAAACAGCAGAAGTTGTACGTACTAGGTACTTATACCCTGCTCATCACATGACATACCTATTAATACAAGTAATAAGAGAAGTATTAAATAAACGTTTAAATTTGAATAAAAATTACTTACTAGTATTACAAATGCGCATTAAAAGTTTGAAAGGTCCTGCTGTTAATTTGTCACAGAAATTTTATAGATTTGTTGATCTTTCGTAATGAGTACCTAAGTAGATAACTGAAAATTGTGGACTGTAACGGGAAATAAAAAATAAAAAGTTTTTACGTTCTGCTTCTTAAATCATTTACTATCACGACCGTCTTTGTATAGTGGTCCGCGTTCCCGACTACAAAACCAGAGGTTGCGGGTTTGAATCCCGCAAAGGGCAAATGTTTGTGTGATGAGCACAAGCATTTGTACCTAAGTCATCAATTTATAAGTTATCCTAGTCGCCATAGCACAAGCTCACGCTTAGTTTGGGGCTAGGTAATTGGTGTGTTTGTTGAAACAATTTATTAATATTTTTATTTAATATTACTACTGCGCGACCTCGACCTCGTCCGCGCAAACGTCGGTTTTCCCATAAAAAACTTTCTTTCATCCTCAATTTCACCCAAATCTAAACTATCGTCATCGCATTAAAAAGTAGACTAGCTATTATTTATTTACTGAAAATTTACCACGTTATTTAGAATTTCAAATGTTAACTTATATCAAAACATTGGCATCACCACGACGGACGATCGATATTCACCTAATGTAATTTATTCATACTGTTGGCAACCTGAAACAGCTATAAAATTATAATTACTCTGAACCTTCCATAAACATAGGTAAGATGAATAATTTACCAGTTCATAGCCAATAGAGTTCTAATGTCTGTTAGCTTATTGCTTAGGTATAACCTAGAGTTATTGATACGAAAATTATGTAATTGTTCATCCGGAAATGTCTAGGAAATCAAAAGTTGTCTTTACTGGACTACTTTTAGGGTTCCGTGGTCCTGACAAGGAACCCTTATAGTTTTGTCATGTTACACTGTATTGTACAATGATAATGCATTTAAGAAGAGGTATTTTTATTCAAATTTCGTACTTATATGACATTTGACACATAAAAAACGTGTGCTCGGCGCATCATTCAAATCGACGCGCAGTATACGACAGGTCTACCTCTTTTACAAAAAATACAATGTCAGTGATATTGTAAGCCTAAATGTTTAAAGGTTAATGGCGTTTTCTTTTGATGGCACATTCCCTGGGGTGAGACTAAAATGAAATACGAGTACATGCCAACGTCATGCTGTGAACATCCTACGGCGAACGTAGATCTCATTTCAGCTCCATTTGGTGAGAGGTTAAGTTTGTTCCCTGCATTACTTTTCTCATCACAACACCACATAACTATAAAACTACTATCTATTAGTATTTAAAAAAAACTAACAGGGACTCCGTAATTATTTAGACTTGCTAACTAGATTCATGGTCTGTACACTCTTTAGAGCTGCAACAAATATCGAAGTATTGTTTATCTTAATCTAATAACCGTTCAAGTGCGAGTCGGGCGCGAGCACTGAGAGTTCCTTACAAAGGTTTTTATTACTAACAAAAAAAACACAAATATGCAGTTTTCGGACTTTCGCTTTTTGCGAATTTCATGATTCTAGGACCATGGAAAGTACCCTATAGGTTTTGATTTCCCTGCAAAATGTTAGAAAATACAACTCAATTGGCCGTATCTTTGGACTCAGTTAACTTAGAAGCTTGATTTTTTTTACAATTTTAAGGGACTACAGACATACGATGTTAATTTTAACTTAATACTTCCACGCGTTCGAGAAAAAGGGTCATACGGACAGACGGACAGACAGACAGACCTAGAGATTGACAACAAAGTGATCTTATATGGGTCCTTTGTTCCTTCCTAAACAATCGGCTAGATTCGGAGTTGCGTAGGAAGTATTAAAGCTAATAATAACTCTCTTTCTCTGATTAAGAAACAAAAAGAGACAGACTACATTAATTTAGAAACTTGTATTTCTTTTTGTTTCTTCACCAGAGAAAAAGAGAGGATGAAAGTCTTAGACAGGGCACCTCGAAATGGAGCCAAATACTTAAACCAAACAACATAGTATTAAAGGCATTATTTAAATAGCATCCGATATAATTTGTTACGTAAATATTTGTACACAAACATATATACCACATAACCTAAGACCTACAGCAAAGATAATATTCCATGAGGTTCATAAAGACGTCTTATTGAATTTCAGAACAGCCCTCGTGAATTATTAACGAACGACTATACGAACCACCCAAGTATTTATAATATAACATCTTATATGAATCATAAAGTATGACATCGGCGACGATATTATGAAATTCTTTATTAAAATAGTATATAGACTCTAGTGGCAATATAAGGATACCAGAAAATTTATAGGCAACTGTGTCTTTATGAGAAACAAAAACCGTATGTAAAATACGAGTAACTCTTTCCGATCCAAAAGGTGGTAACTCTAGTCAAACACCAACTATACAGGGGCCCAAATCTACTATACCCGGCCCGGCGAACCTTGATCCCTATGACAGTTCATGTTAGTGATGGGTCGTGTCGATGTAACTTAATGTGATTTGGCTACCGCCCTACCACTGCCAATATAATGCTTTAAAACTTTGTTTTGATGATTGGGATCGAGACGTGCGATACGACAGCATGTAGATGAGCCGATTTTGATAAACGTAGGCGACAGCAGCTGCAGTTCAGATTCCGAGTTCGTGACACAAACCCTAATGTCATTATCAGATTCAGATTAAAATATATAAATAAATGATTGCTGCACAGCTTTTGTTTTATATGGTTTTGTCCTACAGTTATTTTTTTAATTCTCTTGGATATACAATCGTGAGTGCATGTATGCCGCGCTTTGTTCTATTCAATAGAGAATGTACTAATACTTAAGTATGAAAAAGTAATGACACTCATAATTTATCACTTAATTATGCCACACATGAAAACTGATACTAATAAAATCTAATCTTAAATAAAACAAAACCTGGTCCTCAGAAATATCAAAAACAAGTCCACAGAAATATTTTATAAATTTGAGTGAAATAAAAACAATTTCAAGAAACTTTTTAACATTCAGCACCTATAACTTAAAGATTATAAAAAATGTACACTCGTTTCCATTATCGACATTTGTTTATCGATATTTTTCCGCACTGGTCGATATCTTCCGCACGAAGTAACTTTTGCAGGACGTAAACGTAAAGTCTGATTGAGATAATTTCTTATAAATGTAAAGAATTGTTATAATTCCGACGGAATATCATTGTAATTATAGAAGCCTCCAATTCGATTCTAATGTAACGGTGACGCCACTACAATGTTGTGTCGTAGGAATAACTGTCAATGTCATAGGGATCAAGGTTCGCCGGGCCGAGTATAAGTTACACTAGCAAAATTGAAATAGAATTGTAATTAAACATCATGATTTTGCTCGATTTAATAACGGCAACCGGTAGACAGTTGAAATATTCACAGAATAAGAATATACTTAAAAAACAAATAATTCAATTAAATTAAAATAAATACAGCTAATTAATTTTGAATTGCTCTTTGTTTTACTCAATAGACGAAATCATTACCAAGTTTGAATGAATCTTTTTCATATTCTTTCATAGGCCTCCAGAACCATAGAAATACTCTTTAAATTTGTTTTTTTGTCGAAATTTGATTAATCATATGTCCTTAAATTATATCTGAAAATCTGTGCAGTGAAAATGCTAACTCCCTATAAGTAAGCATTTTCACTGAGCAGATTTTCCGTTAAAATTTTTATAAATCATATTGCAAGCTATTCTTAGAAGGCCTGATGAGGTTGAGTTATGCCCTTGTATCAACGTAACTCAATTTATAATTTAATTTTTGCTACAATAACTGGCTTGATGAAATTTTTGACATTAAGCGAGGTAATGAGAAAAGCGGATGTTTATTTGATTTTGAAATTCATTTTGAGACTTGACGATGAATATATTTTTTTTGTTTTCATAAGAATAGGCCCGAAAATAATGTTATTGTATGTGTAATAAACTAGAAAAAGTTTGGGTTTTCGACACTATCCACAAATAATTCTGAAATCCTATTTTTTGAAAATAACAGCTTATA
Organism: Pyrausta nigrata; assembly: GCA_949316185.1. Classification (NCBI taxonomy): domain Eukaryota; kingdom Metazoa; phylum Arthropoda; class Insecta; order Lepidoptera; family Crambidae; genus Pyrausta; species Pyrausta nigrata. Next base: position 8,074,761 of record OX438943.1, read on the forward strand.
TCAAACACATTAATAATATTTTATAATTATCTAAAATTGTTTATTTTTTGAAGCTAAACCAAAAAACCGGCCAAGTGCGAGTGGGACTCGCGCGCGAAGGGTTCCGTACCATTAACTTAAAATATTAGACAGTATAGGAAAAAAAAGTATATATTTTTATTTTATTTATTATTTCAAAAGTAATCATCACAGGATACCCAAAACAGTTTTAAATAAGAGTTTCCGCGCCTGTTTCTTTACGTAAGTGATTTGAAGTTTACAGGTCCAAGACTAGAAATTACAGGAGGGGGGGGGGGGGCACCGTGTAAACATCTTTGGCGGGCTATATCTCGCAAATGGTAAAGCTGATAAAAAAGTGTTGTATGGAAACCCTACCTTATTTTCATGTCCTTTTCAACAATACCCCACATAGGGGGTGCACTCAAAAAAATAATTCACCCGCCCTTTACATGTAAAAAATAAAAATTACCTCTTTTTAAGGGTACCTCACCCTTAAAAAGAGGTAATTTTTATTTTTTGTATTTTGAAAATGAGATCTATATGTGAAGTATCCTCGAACCAAGTAACATGCAAATCAGTCCATAAACGTAGAAGATTTTCTCCTGTGACAGACTAGGACGGACGGACTGAACGATCTTATAAGGGTTCCTTGTCGGACTACGGAACCCTAAAAAGAGGAAGTGAGTAGAGTACAGCAAAATGTGACCTCACAGTTTACTATTCTCATACTATACTAGTACCAGATAAAGAAGAAGAGCGTGTTGACAGCTCATGTACGTGAACGATTGGTGGTATCAAAATTTTGAACTTTCTTGTTTATTATCATATTGCCTCGACATTATTAGTATTTCCCTGTGGTTTTTGAGCAATCTGATCATACTCAGGTACAGTGAACGGGGTGCAGGGAAGAGAACAAACACGCTGAAACGATGTTTGAAATAAAATAACCTTAAAAAATTGGTTTTAATTGTTCTGAAATTGGCCATTTTAAGAATTCTTATAAAAATGCCCGGTCTATTTGAAAATTTCAATAGTTGTTATATCACTTTCCCTACTCATATTGAGCATATTTAAAACTGCTCAGGCATTTTTATAATGTTCTAATAATCATTTGGTTCCTAAAATTATACATTCATGCTTATGAAATACAACTCATAAAACATAATGTTTCTCTTTTTATTTTGCCCTGAGTAGCTTGTATTATACATACTGCACGCGTATTATGATAAAAATCCCTATTTATTACTGGATCCATCATAAAATATGCAAGCGAGTTTGATTTGGTACTTTACAACATTTTTAAAAAGGGCGTTGGTAAGGTATACTTTTCACTGTTCATAACTGTACAAGCAACAAAAGTCGTCACACAGCCCTAGCTAAAATCCGTAAACGATTGGTACTAATACACAAAGTTGTTATGTCATAAACTGTAGCAAAGGCGTTAAAATAGCGACAGACTGCGGTTATTAATAAGTACGGGTTTGTTTACACAAAGAGCGATTCGTATTTAAATAAAAGCGAAAAGGAGCGTGGAGTTAGATGCTTACAGTAGCCTAAAAGCGAATGAATGAGCTCATAGAAAAATGCGTTGTCCCTAACGTTTTTATACAGGGTATCAAATTCTTCCGATCTGATTGCTTCGGTTAGGCGTGTATAAGCTCGTGTGTGATTCTCATATGAAACAAACGTTAATTCAGTAATAATATTAATTACGCTTGTTATTATTAGTCAAAACACACCTCTCTTATTTATTAATCACTAATAATTAGTAACTTGCTTCGCTTGAACAGACGACAGACATTTTTGGTGGCTTAGTATATTGCACGTATTATAAAAACAATACCTCAACTTGGCACAAGTCTCAACTGACAAAACTGATAAGTACAAAATACAATTGAAGTCAAGTACATGCAGCATAACATAAGGTAAGGTAGTCAAAGGTATGGGATAGGAATACTAGTATTTCCCTGTAAGTAAAACTTGCATAATATCATTGTATTCTGGCAAATAAATTATTAATTTGATTTGATTAGGAACCATTGATTCGTTGACCCTTTAATAGTCTCCATTTAACGGAAAATTAATGCAGTTACTTTTGATTTAGATATATACAGCTTTTTGATATTCCAACCACCAATAATAATGTCACTTATCATAATAACCCTGTTTACAGTATGTGCCGTAAATCTTGTCGATCAACCTTGATCTCTTCAATCAGAGTTCTTGTCATTTAAAAGTTTTTTCAATCTATACTAATATATAATATTATAAATGCGGAAGTGTGTCTGTCTGTCTGTCTGTTACCTCTTGACGCTTAAACCACTGAACCGTTTGAGATGAAATTCGGTATAGAGACAGTTCGAGACCCTGGAAAGGACATAGGCTACATTTTGTCGCGATATAAAAATATTAAGGGGGTGAAATGGGGGATGAAAGTTTATATGGAAAATCCAACTCTTGCAGGCGAAGTCGCGGGGACCCACTAGTAAGTTATAAATACGTTTGTTCAAAAACCATAGCCAAAGTCTTTCTTGAAGATATAGATTAAATGTATATGTGTAATGCTGTGCATAGTTTTTTTAGGTCATACAACCCGCAATGTACCTGTTTTATTTATCAATCAATCGTTTATTTGCTTAGAATACATCATTAATGCATAGCAGATCTTAAAAATATAGATGTGGCCCTGTATTTAGCCTGCATGCAGGCATGCATATAATAATCATTGTTACAATACTGATAAAAAAAACATGAAAAAATAATAATTATACAATATAAAATGTCGCTTATAATATACTTAATTCTTAAAATGTCAACGTTTTATTTCTGGTTCCAATTTAAATACTCATTCAGGCCATAGAAACAGTGGGTCGTCAACCAATTCCATAACATGTTTTTGAATGAAATTCCTTCTTACACCAAATAGAATTTTATGGTAACATTATTAATAATGTTACAATAAAATTGTATTTGGTTGCTTGATTGTTACATTAATAAAAACTACATACCTATGTACATACTTAAATGGCCTCGACCACTTTTAAAAATGACGCTAACAATTTTAACTAAGACATAAATAGCTCGATAGAAAAGTAAACTCGCGAGCGTTAATGGACTTGCCGACTGAGTAGAAACAGAAGGTGGTTTGGATAAAACAAACCGAGCTTGAGACTGTGAAAATATCCGCGAATCCAAAACACTTCAGATTGTTTATATTTTTTAACACTTTTCATAGAATGCTGCCTCACAAAAAGCTTCTCACCTCATTAGCAGTGTTTATTAAATTAACAAAATAGCGCAGTTTTATCGCTTGAGCTGGATTTTACGACGAGACATGTCCACTTGAAAGTTGCCAATATTCCATTGCTCTTCTATTTTTTAAAGACAAAAGTAGGTTTTAAGGTTCTTTACCTCAAAAGGACAAAGGAATTCTTATAGGACCACCTTTTTATCAAGAATATTTTTCTCAGGAACACGTGGAGGCATGAAATAAAAATTAAAAACAAATAAGTGCCTTAAAGCTGTGAAAAAATCAAGCTTCTTAGTTAAAGCAATTCGAAGATACGGCTATTTTAGTCGTATTTTGCAGGGGAATCAAAACCTATATGTTACTTTTCATAGCCCTAGAATCAACAAGAAGGAAGGTCTTACAGTATAAGTAAAGGAATATGTCCGAAAACCGCAAATGTATAGTCGTATCGTAGAAAATAATAAATATCGTAGAAAAAAAAAAAACCTTTGTACAGAACCCTCAGCGCGCTAGCCCGACTCGCATTTAGTCGATTTATTGAATTCTTGTCTATATTAATGTTTGTTTCGTATAGACTCGAAATGAAATTAATTAATTTTGATGTTCATACCACAATTTGAATATTGTAAAGAACGGTGCACAATTCAGGCTACGTCTCTTCTCAGTAGGATAATCACCACCAGGGGTAATAAGGGTCCAACTTTCCTTCAACATACAACATAGTACAAAATAGAAATCACGATTAGGTACTGGATAGGGGCGCGTAGGTGAAAGTATGAGTAAGTATGTATTATCAAACTAGCGGGCAACCACCTATTTATGATATGAAAACAGCTACAGCACTTACTTGTAAATACCTCAAATAGTAATCTGTTTCATCGACATCCAATTCGATAATTTATTTTCCCAGTTTCTGATTGATTTTGTTTCTAAAACAATAAGGTTCCTTTGGAAACTTCTTGAACCTCTCTGAGGATTGAATTACTTTTTAGAGTTATAGCAGATCTTAAAAATATAGATGTGGCCCTGTATTTAGCCTGCATTCAGGCATGCATATAATAATCATTGTTACAATACTGATAAAAAAACATGAAAAAATAATAATTATACAATATAAAATGTCGCTTATAATATACTTAATTCTTAAAATGTCAACGTTTTATTTCTTGTTCCAATTTAAATACTCATTCAGGCCATAGAAACAGTGGGTCGTCAACCAATTCCATAACATGTTTTTGAATGAAATTCCTTCTTACACCAAATAGAATTTTATGGTAACATTATTAATAATGTTACAATAAAATTGTATTTGGTTGCTTGATTGTTACATTAATAAAAAACTACATACCTATGTACATACTTAAATGGCCTCGACCACTTTTAAAAATGACGCTAACAATAAGGTTCCTTTGGAAACTTCTTGAACCTCTCTGAGGATTGAATTACTTTTTAGAGTTCCGTACCCAAAGGGTAAAAACGGGACCCTATTACTAAGCCTCCGCAGTCTGTCTGTCTGTCTGTCACCAGGCTGTATCTCATGAACCGTGATAGCTAGACAGTTGATTTTTACAGATGATGTATTTCTGTTGCCGCTATAACAACTCATACTAAAAAAGAATATAATAAATATTCAAGGAGGATTCCCATACAACAGACGCTATTTTTTTGTCGTATTTTGCTTGATATTATTGATTGCAACAGTTAGACGCTTGAAATATTTACGAAATGTTAATATAATATTCACTTTAAAAAGAAATATATCAATTAAAATAAAAAAAATATTTTAAGGTGAGCTCCCATACAAAGTTGTTTTTTTTTTCGTATTTAAAACTAAATAATAATGGTACGGAACCCTTCGTGCGCGAGTCCGACTTGCACTTGGCCGGTTTTTTCCTATTTAATCAATACTAGCGGTTTCCCGTGACTTCTCCCGCGAAGTGTCGGATCTCCTTTAAACTTTCATCCCTCGTTTAAACCCTTTAAAGTTTTTTAGCGCATGCTCTATACCAAATTTCTAAGTCAGCATCTATTTGTAAAAGCACTTACTTATGAAAAACTTCCCTTGCAGCCCAGATATGTCGTTCTGTGGCTTTGGCTGAAACGAAGTTGTGACGTTGTTTTCAGTGACGGTGATATTGTCAGGTATGAACACATTCCGGCATATCTCCCACACCCCTGAATCACTGGTCATGAGGTACCGTCCTTTTGCACGTGGCGCAGGTGGTTTGAGGTATATACCTGAAAATAAAAGATGATTTTATAAAGTTTTCGCTGAAAAAAGGTTCGTTGATAAATTTTAAAGGAGACTATTGTGTCTTTTTAAAAAATTCATCAACGAACCTATTGAGACACTTGTAAGTGTCTCCTTAATTATAAGTGACTATAGCAGTTCCCCACGACTGCGCCCGCGCCAAAGGTCAGATTTTGCATACAAAAATCAAATCGCAACACAAAGTGGCCTTTGTCCTTTCCAGGGTCTCAAACTGTCTCTGTACCAAATTTCATTTAAATCGATACAATAATTTAGGCGTGATTGCGTAACTCACTGACAGAGTTACTTTCGCATTTATAATTTTAGTTTCGTATTTATATATTACTGGTGGTTCCCCGCGACTTCGTCCGCAAGAGTTGGATTTTCCATATAAACTTTCATTCCCCATTTCACCCTTAATGTTTTTATATCGCGACAAAATGTAGCCTATGTCCTTTCCAGGGTCTCGAACTATCTCTATACCAAATTTCATCTCAATCGGTTCAGTGGTTTAAGCGTCAAGAGGTAACAGACAGACAGACAGACACACTTTCGCATTTATAATATTAGTATGGAAGTATGGATAGGGTAGGCATAACACATTTGTGTCTGTAAAACGATGGAAATACACATACAAAATTTAAACCTAATCGGTCTAGCCTTTTAGAAGTTGATTTACCGACAGCAGATTCTTACTACCCCTTGTCCTATTACATTATATAATCTGTGCTATTACCCCTTTTCCCATAGGAATGAAGAAGGGGATAATGTCGGCTTCTAATAGTAAAATATTTTTTCAAATCGGTTAACTAGTTTTGAAGCTTTTCAATACAAACAAATAAACAATCAAATCTTTCCTCTTTTTATTATTAGTGTAGATAATAATTATATTATAGGTATTATTAGCTACGCACTCGAGCCAATATATAGACGATCGTTCCCTCGATGTTATGGACTGTATTCTTCAAATAAAACGCTTCTTGTTTCTTTCTTCTTTTATTGGAGACCGATGACCGTGAGAGCAGCTAACAAATTCCGGCGCTCACGGCCCTATACTTATACTAATTACATAGGTCTTACTTAGTGACTAAAGCACCCTAGTGTTTACTGGCGAAAGGATAAGGATAGCACCTACGTTACTCTTTCCAACGCGTTCAACAGCCACCCTCAAAACATCGAAATACTGAGGGAGGCAACCGATGCGTATCTCCTATCTCTTTCTACAATATTTCATACTACCTACCGATAGCCTAACAATTCCCACTCGCGACATTCTACCTCTGCGGGTTTTCCTACCTACCCTCGGAATGTGCGAGATGGGGGACAGGGACAGACTATTGGTCTTACCGGTCCCACACTGCCTGAGTGGGACGACCAGATAGGGTCTCCTTCGCCCCTGTACCAAACTACCTACTTTATATTTTATTATTAGTTCCTACCTGCCTAACTTTTGGAAGTGGGAATCACCTATAGATAACCGGTTTGCTATCTTTATTAAATAAAACAAGCCCTGAGCTAATTTACATTGTTTCTTATGCTAAGCCCTATGAGAAAATTAAATTTTATTGAATCCACAAATATCTTATACTAAATTACAACATTCAAATATAAACATAAAGTAACTGATTGGGTGTCCGTAACAGGTATAAATATCCAGACCAACAAATTAATATCAAACAACTGACTCATGATAGCGCCGTAGCACATCACCATTACATAAATACTTCATTATTCTGGTAGGAAATCTAAGAGCTGAGTTACCTAATCTAAAAATGTTGGTGCTTTAGAAAAAGTAGATTTCCAAATTATGGATGAGATTAACGAGAGGATATGGCAAGTTCTTAAGACGAAGAACCACGAAATAATAGACAGTATTAATGATCCCAAGTTTAGTTGGAACAAAGCCAGATTGTTTGCAAGTAATTAATATAATAATGTCCACAAGCCACTCTTGCGAGGATGTGCCAGGTTTTAAATCTTATTGCCTGAATTGAGCGTCTGATGTTTGCGATTTGAAATGTTACAATTAATAATTCATGATTTTGTGTTAAAGACTATGTTTTACAAAACTGCAGACAAAAATTTAGATTTATGAAAGATTATTTTGTTTCTTGGAGCCTTCTTCATTTTGAGTGTTCAGTCTATTCTCGACCTTTCACTCATTTTATGATCTATTTGGTTTTACATAGATTGAATAATTATTCAATCTTGGCACATGTTTTTGTTTTGTGATGAACTATATGTATATATTTAATGAAGCTAAAGCATCAGTTTTTGTATTATGAAGGAATGTTACCGATTTCGGAACAAATAAATATTTTACCCGCTAGCATCAATGATGTCCTCTCAACTGTTCATTTATGGCATACCATAAATAGCTATGTAAAATTAAGTGTATGCAAAATTATTATAAATTTATTATTTACAGAAATGCATTAGCTAATTTCATAAAACGTATGATATTAAGTTTATTTCCGGTATAGTAAGGCAAGTTTAATTTATTTTTACGGCTTTTTAATCTTCACTTATATCATAAAGAAGAAAGATTTGTTTGTTTGTTTGTATGCAATAGGCTCCAGAACTACTGCACCGATTCAGATGAAATTTGGTACAGAGATAGTTTGAGACTCCAGAAAGGACATAGGCTACTTTTGTCGTGATATAAAATCATCAGGAGAGTGAAATGGGGGATGAAAGTTTGTATGGAAAATCCGACTTTTGGCGCGGGCGTAGTCGCGGGGAACTGCTAGTGTAAAATAATTTCGTCGAAACTCATTGTTTCATACCATTTTCAAATAATATCTTAAAATTAAAACTTGGCGCTCTGCTAACGATCTCAAATGCCTGTGACGCAGACTTCGTCACCAGATAATCTAATGTTGTTGAGTCTCACACGTGTTCTAATTACGGAACACTTTCTCAACTGAGGCCGTACTCCTGACTCCTGTATTTTCGAGTCTAGCCATCACGCTCGTTCACGTTGTCATTCTGTCGTGAGTGAAAGGGACGGCTACATTCAAAAATACGGACACCATCAACCAGAGTAAGGCCTCTGAGTAACCAGACACTGAGTCTGATTCCCGACAGCCCTCTCTAAGACTTATTTTAAGTGTGTGCCGTCTCTTTCTTTGCTGAAGATATGATAAGAGACAGACTACAGAATTTAGAAAGATTGTAGTCTCGCTTTTTTCGTTTGTAAAGAGGTGGCATGAACTTAATTAGTCTTAGAGAGTCTTCAGGAATCAAGCCCTTCACTATGGCACGGGTAAATAAATGCACAGTATGCAATTATTTAAATATTTCCTATCTCGCGCCTAGAATAATTAACGATAGTTTAATAATAGTTAGGTAAGTACTTTAAAAGCCATTTTCAGACCCACTTGCATCAAATAAATGTAAGTCTAATTTAAAAAATACACAATACATAATTGTAATGATTGTCGTTTTTTTTAAATTGACAGGGACAGAAAGAGATGTAAACTAAATTTAGGCAAATTACTTGCGACATGATCATTAAGTAGGTATTTGCTGAAAAAGGGCCGCAGACAAAAACTATGATTTCTTAGCTTCGACATATTAAGTTTTTAAAATACCTATTAATTCATTACCCTTTGCTATTACACTAATGCCAGACGCATTAAATCAGGTATTGTGATGACATTTTTGTCCTGCCAATGCGGTTTGTTCTATAGAACGTACTAGTTTCAGCTGAACAAAAATAGAAGTCGCGGGCAATGAACTCAATGCCACATGATTTTAATTATCGAGCCATGCGAAGCATGAAAGTATCGAGTTTTGATACATCGGATATCCTATACTACTATGTGCCAATAAATACGTCCGGTATATTTATTAAATTGCGATGAAAATCTTTCAAACTGTAGATATGGATTCTGAAGCTTTGTCAATCCTTAAAACCGGTAGTTAAACTAATACTTATAAGAAAAAGCTAAATATGCTGAAAAGTCATTGCTAGCATATGCAATGCAAATTGTATTATAGTTTTTTTTTTCAATACTAGAGTTCCTCGCGACTTTGCCGGGGCAAACGTCAGATTTCCCAACAGACCTTGATCCCCTATGATTTCTAAAATAAAACTAGGTATCTAGATTCCCGATAAGTATTTCTTTATCAAATTTTGTCAAAATCGGTTCAGTGGTTTACGCGTAAAAAGGTAAGAGATGGATAGATAGACACACTTTTTCGTTTTTATATTAACTATTTTGGTGGTGTGCATTGTATTTCTAATGGGTAACATTAGATTAGACATTGTTGGTGACCTATTTCAGTTAAATAAACTAATTAATTAGTACTTTTATTGCCGTATTCAGACGCGTCAATTAAAGTTAATCTTTCATTAAGTCTCATGCATTCCTTTTCTATTTCATTGACACATAAAATGACAGAATGAGACTTAATCCAAATATTATAAATTGACGTCTCTGAGTACGGGAGATAGTATTTTATGAATTATATTTATTTACTTATATTATTGTTTCGTTGTTAAAAACTTAGTAAAATATGGATCATACCATACTTTTACTAACTAATAAGTAGACCTACAAGATATAATCCAATTAAGATTTTCACAATTTTTCAGCAACACCAGAATTTAATTTAACTTTGAATTAAAACCAAATGTTTGTCTATTTGTTGGTCTCATTAGTTGCATTTAGCCAGCGCATATAAAATAACGTAAACAGATGGCGCTGTTCATATATAAATAACTATTTCATGATGTCTTTATGGTGTTAACTGGCCGTAAAATCTAAAACGGGAGCACACGAATTAAATAAAATTATGAACTCTGTTACAATTCTGTCGCTATGAACCACTGTGAACTAACATCCTGAATTAGAAGATATGTTAGACTGAATCTGGGTTTTATCCTTTAGAATTAACTGTTCGGTTAGTGTTTAATGCACACAAGCTACATAAATATTCGCGTTGACTTTGTTATAAAAATATACATCTTTTTTGTAACTGTCCTTCATTTAAAACTTTGTACCACGATCAACTTGGTAACTCTCTGGCCTGAAAATTGCAAAATTAAAACCTTAGTGGCAATGATTTGATAAAAATATGATTAACGCCAAGTGAATATAGTAGGATATTGTCACAACCAATAATCAGAGTAGGTAGAGCTATTTTGGTCCAATGACCGCAAACATTTATGTTAATATGGACATTTATTATCATAAAAGAAAGCTTGTCTTATGCATTGGCAGGGCTCTCTGACTAAAAATTATATTTAAACTTGGGGTTCTTGGGAATGTCCATATTACAACAACGTATCGCAAGTACAAAAAATAGTCCTGCCTACTCCGATCTATGGTCACAACACACGAGTTCCCGGCTGAATTGGCACCGAAAGCGCCACCATTAGCCAGCACCATTTTTGTAGGCAATTAGGTTGAATTCTGAGGCTTGCAAAATGAGCTCTGACAGCTCCTGCGTAAGATTCATACTACAGTACTTTCCTGACAAAAAGGATGGGCCAATTCTCAATCGATCTGACTGTCGTTGATTCCGTACTTACTTCGAAAAACTATGAACTAAATTGTTTAGCACACGAAATAGGAAGACTATATTCAAGCGAACCGAGTGTCAAAATATGTATCACCAATATCTATAGCACAAACAACAGATTTTCGTCCATGCTGCTTTGTTATAAAGCTCTTAATTATAGAAGAAGCACATTAAAGTTCAGCAATGAGTCAATTATTAAATATCCCGTCAAATTTTTTTGAGCCCTTATATTGCACATTATTTCGTTGTTGTCAGAGTCATTTACGAGCATAACTTATGATTGAGGGTCTAGATCATTACGTACACATACAACGAATGATGAAATGTAACACAGTTTTAACGCATTCTTCGTAACTCACCATTTCCTCCTTCTATGTGGACCCATTTTTCTGTGCAAACGGCTGTGATCCACACAAATGTGCACAGACCCACGAGAACTGTGCAGGCGAAGAGTATGCGCCTCTCCAGCACCAACGCCTGCATCAGAGGCCGCCTCTCTGCTGCACCCACTGATGATGCCGTCGACATCTTATCTGTTTCCATTTTCATTTGATCTAAAAAGAAAACATAATGAGTTTTGCCTCTGAAAGCCTACACCTTACAGTCCCCACTGTCTACAGACTTTCTAGAAGCCGAAAAATGGGTCAGCTTCTAACAGTGTAGGTATATAGGCCAATACTGAATCAGGGTATGTGCGCATTTGCAAACCTCTTTATGCTAATTAAGAAGCTGGCCAAACTATCGAGAAAGTCAGTAGTCTGCGGGGACTCTCAGGACAAACTGCTCGGCAACGGAAAACAATTTGTTTGAAGTTTTATCGATAATGTATATATGCATTCGTACCTATTATTTTATAATATGTCTTTTGCACTAACCACCCCCTTACTGTAAGATTAAGTATTTCCTGTACCCAAAGGTTGTATCGAAAAATCGCTCTTAGCGATAAGACCACCTAATTTGTCATCTTTCTTTGTAAATTGTATTGTTGTTACTTTTATGGTGTGCAATAAAGAGTTATCTATACATCTATGCAAAATGAGATGAAAACCAAGAACGTGTGTTTTGTGGATTTCAAAATATATAGTGATTGTCAGTTTCATGAGATATCTACAGGTGTAGTTGATTGGAGGTTAAGAATTTATAAAATGTGTATTATGTAATGTGTGTGTAATACAATTTATACATTACGGTGACAAATAATCACAGATAAAGTTAAACCAAAACCTAACTACTCGTAATACGTACGTATGTCTTTTTTATTATATTTAAAATCTGTTTCGTCAGAAAGGGACATCTAATAAATTAAGTTAGAGGTCTTATAAAGTTTTTTAATAAAGTAGCAACAATGATATAATCTGTGGTTAACGTAAGTGCAATTACAGATTTTTAAGTCTACTTGGTAAAATACTTAGATATTGTCTGCATACTTTTATCATTCCGGTAATGAGGTTATATTCCTCTATAACAACACGCATAAATTTTAATTTAGAACTGCGGTATGCTCGCGAAAAACTTTATTTATTGTCTGTATTCTCATGCTGGCGGAGTTTTGTACGGAACATTTTATTTTTAGTGTATTTACTCAATGTCATGGACGCTTGATGGGCGAAAATCACTGAAAAATTCCGCATCGAAAACAAAGCAAGCTTTTTGTGTTAAAATACCGTTGGTTCTGAATGTTTTGGCATGCGTAATGTTAACATTGACATCACACGCAATACGTTGTATAATTTGTTACACATAGCATTATTTTACGGAGGCGTTTTTCATAAATCATTGCGTTACTTTTTAGTACTATCATAACCTTAGATTTTGCGATGCAAACTACGCACGTCACCGTGGACGTTAACTTTTATTCCTGTTTCAGCGTCCTTCTGTTTTATTGTTTTCCGTCGAAACTGGGGAACGAGATAACGGCACTATTCTTACGTCACGGATTTAAGTCAGGGTTCATAGCAAAGTAGGTACTTAATTAAAAGTAGGTGTTCCTATTAAGTTTTGAGCAACCTTTATACTAATAAAAACCAGCTAAGTGCGGGTCGGACTCGCCCACGAAGGGTTCCCTACTATGATTTACTTCATCTTAGCCACTAAAGAATTTATTCTAATGATTTTGTATTTGGTACAAAATTATCCAACACCCAAGTTCAACTATTACTGCTAAACTAATAAAGTTATCTTAACCACTACAGTTTTCCTTAAAGTTTATGAAATGCACTATTATCATGTTTTTTTCCGGATTTTTCAAGCCAGCAGTAAAGCTTTTAGAGGGGAGGGGTTGTTGGAGGGGTTGTTGGGAACTGTTTACTGGGCCAAAAAATTGCACTTTAATACGATACGACTTATAAATACAATCATAGGGGACGATAGAAGGCAAAAGGCAGAGAGGGAGACCTAAAAGGTCATTTATGGACCAAGTAAAGGAGAAGTTGGGCGTCGTGTCGTATTAGGGGGTCAAGAGAATAGCAGAGGATAGGAAAAGATGGAAGAAATTCCTTCGACTACCGACCGAAGATTAAATAAACTAAAAACGAAACTAGAACCTCGCAAATGGTCCGGATGAAATTAGGTTCAATGCTTACGATTTGGCTGTCAATCACTATTTGTTTTGATGTAGGTAGTTCAGTTGAAGGGAGTTGCTAAGCAACGGGAGTTGTTGACCCGAACTAATTTTGCGGTAGCAAATATTGCACTCAATAATTCATCTTCAGGTGGAACTCGAGTCCCCGACTCTATCATATCCAGGCGAACAGACAGATATATATATAGATACATAAAGACAGAGATAGATTGAAACTATAATAATAATGTTATCCTAGCCAAATTTCGACTACAGCGGCCTATCTCAACAAAGATTAGCCAATTGGGTGGGTGATATTATAGTACACAAGTACACACATGCGCTATACACAGGTGCACTCTCATAATTCGGTGAGACAGCAGCCCGACATGACCGTAGAGAGATCAGGCGCAGGACCAACGGCTTAACGACCTTTCCGAGGTACGGGGATGCACTACCAACTACCTGACTCCGAAGCTGTGTCTGAGTTACTTATTGAAATAAGTAACTCAGAAAAAGTAAGTCAGAAAAACCCATCACTCTAGACCTGACCCGAGATTCAAACCCGGGACCTTGTAGATAGTACCCAGCATGCTGATTACTACACCAACGAGGCAGTTTATTAAAACTATAACGATTGAATTTAAATAATAAATAAATAATAATAAATTGTTTCAATAAACACACCAATTACCGAGCCCCAAACTAAGCGTGAGCTTGTGCTATGGGGACTAGGATAACGGATAGACATACGTATATACATTTATGAACATCCATGTCTTAGGTACAAATGCTCGTGCTCATCACACAAACATTCGCCCCTTGCGGGATTTGAACCCGCAGTTGCGGGTTCGAGTCCCGGCATCCAGGCAGTTGCCTGGTTTTGAAAGTCCGTGGCGCGAACTACTACACCAAGACGGTCGCCAAATGCTGTGGTAATCCTAAAGTCAGCATTGATCAAAGAAGCATAAAAAATAAATAATTTTGTAACATGCATGCAGCTAATTTGTGCTACCTATTGACATAACATTACCAATAAAGTATTGAGTTTGGAAGGATGGGTCAAGTCCCACCTGATCAAGCCTTCTGGATTCCCCCACTCCTTATTACATACCACACACACTAGACAAAGAGTCGAACAATTCGGGCGGTTTAGGAATGCCCTTCTAACGTAACGTAATTAAAAACACGTACATACACTTTTAAGTAACATCAAAAAACGGCTAAAATGCATTTACAAAGTAGAAGTTCAGCAGCCGATCTACACAGTCACAAGTTTACAATCATGCTAATAGGTATGCCGTCGTTCATTTTAATACCTCCTGCTGAAACTGTAATCGCATATAATTTCCTTCTTATTTTCATAGGAATAGATTTCTACACATTTGCTTCAAAGCTTTGAATTTCCGTTGATTGTAAGAAAATAATTATAACCGGGTTTGTTTCGAGAGCGCATAGTATATGGCTTATTAGTTAGTTTATTTAGTTCTAAGTATAAAATAGGTGAACATAAATAAAATATACATACAGTCGAACATCCTTCTCCTTTGAATTCGATTACAAAATCACAATAGGGATACAAGTAACATACTGTGTTTTTGTGGCGTTGCAATATCATCAAAAACTGATACGAAAATAAGTGTCAGACTTATCGACTTTTATTAAGATACTTAGTATTTTTTTTTTATGTGCAACATTTATTTTTTATATAAATTTCATTTTAATTTATATATATTTAATTTATCCCATAACTGGTATCTACTATACTACACACACTATTACTCCGTTTCGGCTTGACCTTGACTTATGGGACACCCTCTATATTTAAAGCATATTGTTGTCAAACATAATTGCCTTAGTGCTTAAAGCCATTATAAGTTCTCAAGCGTCGTTCGGTAACTTTTTGTTGGTAAATTCAGTCCCTGGTTAAGTAGGTAAAGCTATTTATGAAATTGCAAAGCATGTTTACCGTTCCATCACTGTCAAGTAACAATCTGTTTTGATTGATGGAGTAACATGATGCAGCCCAGCACTCATAAATGCTTTATTTTATTACTAGTGGTTCCCCGCGACTCCGCCGAGAGTTGGAGTTTTCATATGAACTTTCATACCCCATTTCACCCCCTTAATATATTTATATTGCGACAAAACGTAGGCCATGTCCTTTCCAGGGTCTCAAACTGTCTCCATACCAAATTTCATCTCAATCGGTTCAGTGGTTTAAGCGCCAAGAGGTAACAGACAGACAGACAGATACACTTTCACATTTATAATATTAGTATGGATTTGACACTGATCTGTCAAATTTCCGCAACCATATTTCAACCTTACGTTAATTACGTAGAGTTCCATATCATTTAAGATATTTGGAAAGGCGAGGCCCACTGTACCTAGTAAGAATTTACGAGGATTATTATCCCTATTCAATGGTAATGTGTGAGTGAGGAGATCTTCATCGGCTTGCAAATGACGTAACACTTAAGAAATTTTCCAAAAAATATTACAAAATAGCTATTGCTTTAAGTCTAAATATTCGAAGTACTTTTATAAGGAATCTTTATATAAATGAATACATTTAAAAATGTGTAAAATGACAATATCTTCAACGAAAATGCTTCCTTTGTTGTTATCTTTATATGAAAACAAGGATTTTTCCTTTACTCCAAAATGTTCGTGCAAAAACATGTTTACCGACCACATGTTTGAAATTTCCGTATTTTGAAATCAATGAACGTAGTAATTACTTATCTGTAAGCACAACAACTTTGTTTGCGGATCAACGTTGCGAGAGCAGGCGACAAGACGCCTGGCGTCTCATAGGCTATGTTTACTTAGAGACGTTTCGTTCCACATGTCTATCGGTTGAGTTGGTACCTACTTCACTCATTAAATTTGTGTGAAGATAGGAAAAATATAATACTTTTTCATTTATGAACGCTATTTTAAAAATTTACGTAGCCTACGTCACTACCACAATTTTGACAAATTTAACGACACCTTACATGTTAAAATCCGTCCAGCCGTTTAGGCTGTAGGGCGTGCCCACAGTAATTTTTATTTTTCTGTGGGCGTGCCAAACAATTATACATGCATACATAGGTACTCTCGAAAAACATAACCCTCCTTCCGCAGTCGGGTAATAAACTGATTATTGATTGATATTAAACATTAATGATGATAAAAAAAAATATCCAGTAATAGGTAACTGTCACTTGAAGCACCGTAAAGGTAGAAGTGTCAATTAAAAGTTGTGTTTTTAGGGTTAAGTTGTTGTAAGGCGGAGTATCCTGGTAATTTATCTACGTCCTTGTAATTACATTGCCAACAAACAATGTTCACCAAAATGAAGGATGAATGTTTGCAGAAAGAGCGAACGACTTGTTGCTACGAGTACCAAGATAAATGACAACACGCGAGAAGCCTCCATACTTACATAATAATAAAACCAATATTCCCTTACAACCTCGACGAATTGGCTTGAAAATACCGCCATACCTAGTCGAGTGCCTGGTTTGAATTTTTTACGTATAAAGACGTATTCTGAAACTTATGTAAACGTTCTCGTAAATAGACAGTCAATTTCAAGCATTTTAGCAATAGCAAATTATAGCGTTTATAAGTTGGCTTAACTGTCTAAATATAAATTATTTCAAAATGAAAGATGTCCTTTAAGATTCTCAGCGTTTTTGCTGATCAAATTCAAGGTGATTTAATTCAACCCGACTCAAAATGTTACGCTATTTATATTCGAATTGCCGTCTCACCGAACTATAAGAGCGACGGAACACTGAGTCCACTTGTGGACTAGGCAAAAGTTGGCCATACTCCGATAAGTTCTTGCGTGGCCCTCCTTGCACCCCGAAAGACGTGCGAGCAGCGAGGAAGCGGCAATCACACGCGATTGTCAAAGCAAATCCATTCCCCGCTACATCACCCGTCACCCGTTGATGTCTAGCGTGACTCGCCCCCCGCACCTCTGGCGACCGCCGAAAGTTCGCGCACAAAATTGTCAGACTATGACCTTTGTTAGAGATTAGCCACCGTAGTCTAAATTCAGCGTGGAGATCATTATAAGTATCCGTTACAAATGCCGTTAATAACTATAGTTCGAGCCGAAGCCTTTATGTAGATGATATGGAATACGATTATACATATAAATAAACTAGCGGTTGCCCATGACTTCACCCACGTAAATGTCAAATTTACCATACAAACTTTCACCCTCCCTTTCACCCCCTCAGAGGTTGAATTGTAAAAAATCCTGAATACATCATTTTTAATATCTAACTAAATTGCAATACCTGCCAATTTAAATTTACCACCCATTTTTTACCCCCTTAACGGGCAAAATCCCTTTTTCATTCTACTCAGACATGCTCACCTACACTATAAAAGAAGAATGGTGCAACAGATTTCTATTCCTAGTAGTTTGGGCTGTGCGTGTGTCAGTCAGTTTTCTTTTATTTAGATAGCCCCAGGGGCGAATAAATGATTTAATTTTCAAACAAACTATAAATGCGACGAATGTTGAGTACTCGATGCGTAATGTCAAATATTCACCTATTTGTTATCATTTTCTTACAACTCTCGAAGCAATTATGGCCGCACGCCAAAACATCTCAGACAACCAACTGAAAAGTGTAATATGGTTACGGCATATTAGTCACGCTATTCTCTCCTGTGACATTATAACCAGAGTGAGTAACGCTTGAAATATTTGCGTTTAGCCTATCATCATGACATCATACATAGAACGACAGCTGGATGGAACAAGTGGCGTACGCTGACCGGTGTTCTATGCGATAGTAAAATGCCTATTAAAACCAAAGGTAAAATCTATAAAACAGCAGCAAGACCAGCTTTACTCTATGGCTGTGAAGCCTGGCCAACAACCAAGAGCCAAGAACAGAGACTGCATACAACGGAGATGCGTATGTTGCGTTGGTCAGGCGGGGTTAAGCTTAAAGATAAAGTGCGCAA
The DNA here is from genome assembly GCA_949316185.1 of Pyrausta nigrata. Lineage (NCBI taxonomy): Eukaryota > Metazoa > Arthropoda > Insecta > Lepidoptera > Crambidae > Pyrausta > Pyrausta nigrata. The sequence continues at coordinate 8,093,331 of OX438943.1, forward strand.
TGAATACGTTCGAGAGTGTTTCAAAAGGACATAACCCACAAAACCTCTGAGGCCAGACTAATAAGATAATCATGTAAAAAGTGCCTATCCATTGCAATAAAGAAAAGGGGAAGGGGAAGACCCATACCACCTGGATGAGAAATGTCCAAAAGGACCTAAGAGACTCCAAGAGCAAGACGCTCAAGATATAATTAAATGGCGTCGAATGATTGGGAAGTTAAATTTGACATTTACGCGGGTGAAGTCACGGGCAACCGGGACAAGCCGTTTTTGTCTTCAGATGTACAAACGTCTAGGTCAGGGTACAAATGGTACAAATGATGCACTTATATCCTGATATATGAAACATTTTGAATCGGAAGCTTGGTCCCGCCATCTTGATGCTGACGAATTGCTCGTTTAAAGATATAAGATCCAGCAGATATCGAGAATATTTACAAGTAATCTGCAAATATACAGTCAAAAATGACTATAACTAAAAGTCCTAAGATATTTTTGTAGGTATTAGATAATTCAACCATGTAGGATTTAATTCATAAATCTGTGCACTAAAGTCTGTATTGGTCGTCGTATCGGATGTGCTATCATCATTACCAATCAGTCACATACTGCATTAGTATTATCGAGGCAGTAGCTGTTTTTTACGATGTATCATGTCATATCCACTGCAGAGTTCTGGGCATCGATAACTAGATATAAACCAGAGGTTCTTAAACTGTTAGTAGGTCGCCTGATCTCTCTACGGTCATGTCGGACTGCCGTCTCACCGAATTATGAGAGTGAAGGAACAGAGAGTGCACCTGTGTATTGCGCACACACTTGTGCACTATAATATGTCCCGCGCAGTTGGCTAATCTCTGTTGGGATAGGCCGCCGTAGTCGAAATTCGGCTAGGAGGACATTACTTACTTACTAGGCCGTAGATAATAACCATTAGCAAGGGTAGCTTATAGCGTATATTTCATGTTTTAAGGCAAAGAATTGTAACTTTTAATTTGTGTTGTAAAATTTATTTGAAAATTTTATGCAGGATTCTCTCACTCACACATATCCAATTTATCACAAGTAGAATTAATATGTACGCACCGGATTCATAATCCGGATATTAATAAATATCACTCAAACACGCAAGATGACAACTTAAAATTACGACACAAATACGTTTTCACTTTCAGCTATGATCTTATCTCGACAGAGATTAGCTAACTACGCAGAATAAATAGTGCACAAGTGTGTACGCACTCATTTCACTCTCATACGAACAATGAGGGATTTTCTGACAACTCAAAACTTTAGTTTAATTTTATGTTGATAGGTGGCATCATTTATATAAGCTATATAAATATTGCGTCGAAATTGTTGAGCACAAAACAAAAACAAATTAATGTGTCAGATGTAGTAAAACAATAGGTACTTACGATTAAAATTAGCAAGTTTCTACGAGTAATAGTAGTTGAAGTAAAATTTATTGAAAAAAAAAGCTTTAAGATCACTTAATTGTTAAAAAATGAACTGTCAGTACGCGTGAATTATAAAAATGCTAAACATAAATAAATAACACAATAAACGCCGAAACCAGCCTTTTTCTACAAAAAAAAATCTACCAGACTTAGTTTGGTCAACGCCATCTAGCGGATTTTTAAGTACTCAGTTTTGACACTATGAAAACCCCTTATTATTAATTGTGTTGGCGATTAGGGCGCCGCGCCGCGACAGTCATGAGCATCAATATGTATACATCTGCATTCGATTTGAGACCTCATTACAATGACATAAAATCTTATTTGTATACATTTCATTGTTTGTACATATCTGTGCAGTACATGCGCTGCGGATTGAATAAGTTTGGGAACCCCTGACATAGTCACTACTCACGCTGCTATCTGATTACAGTATCAGCTGATTCTATCAACTATTGCAGTAACCTTTTGTCACGCGATATGACAAACTGGCGTTATACGATTTGTTATTTGCGAAATACTTGCGTTATTTCTCATTTTAAAATATATGACAAATACAAGGCTTAGTTGAAACACTTTAATTTGAAACTGTAAAATTTTTGATATTAAAATTTGTTTTTGTTATCGAGTCAGTGTAAATTAAAGATACAAAAAATAAGGGCTAACTTTTTACGAATTTACAATGATTGTCACTGATAAGTAGTCTCGAGTTATACACAATATTGTTCACGAGGTTAATCACTGAACCGTTGAACTGATCAAATAAAGGAGGCCTCCTCTCTATCCAAATTCTACCAAATGGTAAAGGCCGGAAGTAGGAGCAAATAGTCAGTTCAAGAGGAGTTTAGAGAGGAGAGAGAAAATTTTAAGAGGCTTGAATGACAAAGAACCTCAGTAATTAGGGACTGACTTAAGTATATTTGCAGAAGAAGCTGGCAAAAGAGAAAAATTGATTATTCTACGAAAGTAGGAAACCAGGTGTTGGTTTCCTAGTAACTATAGCATTGTTTGCCCCGGCATTTCACACATGAGTTTTGAAAAACTGTCTCTTAAACATTATCCTACTGCTATTCCGAAGAACTATCAGACCTTACGACTAATGTCGACATCGATATTTTTTTATAAAGTCCCAACCCAACATTTTTAATGATTTTTATAAATTATATAGGTACGTTTTATGTTGTAAGTTTGACTATGTATATAGGTATAGGTCTGTGAGTCTGCAACCTACATTGAACGGGTAAACTTTTGAAAGATTTTTTTTATTTGAAGGCAGAGTTTTTAGCTGTGGTTTTTTAAAATGTATTATCAAAATTGGTTCAGACAATAGGGCTATTCTTTGGGCGACGACGAATAACTATCATAAAGCAAGCGCGCTTAAATTTTAATGACTGCTTTGTCACAAATTCATGAATATTTCGTCCTAAGTATGACTATGAAAGTTTTCCATGACGCAAGCAGCCATTAACAAAATGGATATTCAAACCATAATGGTAGAAGCGAGTGGAGTAATTGCCAGTAAAATAAGGGATCAGTTTCATTACCCTGGACTATCCGGTTCTTCCAGACTTAATAAGCCGTAAATGTATATTGCCTTTTGTTTTACGTTCAAGAGTTTAAGATTTATTCGTTTAAGAACCGACCAAGCTCGGTTTTACATAAGTAGGTAAATGCCCATGTATAGATGGATACATATACAATCTTTGAAAATAACAATTTAGCTAGGTATTGCGGATCATGAGGTATAGCACGCTGAACGACAAACGAATGGGCAGACTATTCGCTCATGAAATGCGAAAAAAACACAAAACAAAATATATAGATATTTTATTTATTATATTATTAAAACACAAAACGTAAATTTTTTTATATAGGATGACCAAAACAATTTACTTAAACGGGACCCTATTACAAAGCCAGTCCCCTTAGTCACCCGTTGGGTATGGAATCCTTAAATGAAATACACATGCGTATAGGCGAGGAAAGCTAAAGGATATTTCTAATAAAAGTTATGAAACTATAAAAGTGTTTCTTTTTCTGGTGGGTGGGTAGAGAAGCTTTTTAAGATACTATATCCAAAAGTTTGGAAAAATTCATTAAAGGCAATAGGTATGGGATAGGTATTTGTAATAAATGTGTGTAACTCTCTGATTACAAAATTGATAGAAGACACAAGGGCTATCTAAATATGATATTTACCAAAGTTTGGAAACATAGGTATTTGGGAAGTATGGAAAACTAAAAAAACTAAATATCTTCACCAATAAAATGTTAAAGTGATTGAAAATTATTTTAGGAAGTACTTTTAAGTTAGTTAGGCAGTTTTTTAGGTAGGCAAATCTAGTGGAAAAAGTTTGAAAGTCTACGTTTTCTGCTGAATAAAATTTTTGGTTTTCTTGCTCTACATGTTCTACAAAAAGTTAAAATGTGTAAAGTTTGGATTTATATGATCATAATAATGTAATGTTTACTTACTTAAGTATTAACCTTATTAAAAAAAAAATAGCGAAAAACAACTACCTTTAAAAACGCACTAAAAGGTTTGAAAAACAATTTTTTTTAACAGAAACATTTTTTAGGCTTTAGTGTGTATGTGTGTTTTAAAGCGGCGGTTTTTTTTGCTAAAAGTAGATGTATTTCGTTTATCTGGGACTGTGGCAGTGCCCTTGCCAAGTCTAGCAAAAAGTGGTGCGGCCGGCTACGGCACCATCCTTTTCTCGAAACAGTTCAGGCCATTTTCGACCACCAATAACTTCGTTGTGGAAAAACTAGACCTCTAAATTTTAAGTTACCAAGCAAGCATTGTATGCCTAAACACGTTATATTTCAAATTTCATTGAATTTGAACGAGTAGTTTAAGAATAAACTAGTTAAAGTTTCTTTTTCATCATCAAAACTCTAAGGCACTCTTAGCAGACATAGAAGCCATCACAAACAATCTAGAACAAAATGTAAATAAAAAATGTAAAACTGACTGACTGGCATTATCAATGCACAGGTCAAAATAGGTATTTGCACCATCCTTTATGGTGTAGATGAACACTAAGAAAGAATTTTTAGTTCATAATTTTAGGTTAAAAGAGAGGGCAAATTTGTATGAAATTCTGTCAGTTTTGAAGCTAAATCAATAAAAAATTGGTTAGCTATTTAGTTAGAAATAAAGAATGACGTATTTCAGGATTATTTAAAATTCAACATTTTAAGGGGGTGAATAGGGAGTTGAAGTTTGTATGGTAAATTTGACATTTGCGCGAAGTCGCGTGCAATAGCAAGTTTTTATAAGAAACTTATATAAATGAGCGAAGTGACAGCCTGCCACGGTGCAAGTGCGACCCCAGCAGTTGAATGAAATAAATATGTATTTTTATATATTTGGGTGAAACACGAATAAATTGCGGTGGTGGTGATACTGAATTTACAAACATACCTGCAAATATAATAATATACCGCATATTATTATTATTTAGTAAAAAAAATCGTAGTAGGTGGGTGTTCCTGTTCAGTTGCAAGTAAAAATAAAAAAAATATAGCATACATTTGCAAAACACAATGTAATAATAATAAAAAAAAACAATTTTTATAAACCAATATTATTCATTGAAATATTAATAAACAACATTATTCTTAATAAGACTGAATACAAAAAGTTTTTTAAAGATGTGTTTTTTTTTAATTATTACATACCACGCATGTAGGTAACGATTTACTAAGGTGGTTTGTTTTTTAAAGATATGTTTTTTTAAAAGTATTACATACTATGTGCCGATCGTGAACGATCAACGATCGGATCATTTTGATTTTGGCTCTCGGTTTCGCGCGCGACAATGATCGATCAGCATGATGGGGAAAGGATGAAATCATTAATCGCTTTTATCTTGATCCCGTTACGTGCTAGCGCAAAAATAATGTCATTGTATTGTAGGTATTGTACATGAAAAAAAATATATATTTTTTTTGCATTTCTCATACTAGGGTTTTTTTTATTAAATTGCCGCCAAAAATTCCTGAACGCCCTTGGCGACACCGAATGAACGAAATGATCGAATAATTATAACGCAATCACCACACGAATGGGTCATCATGATCAAATCGGTTGACAAGAATTGATCGACGGACACAGGTCTATCATGCACAGCTACTACCAACGTACGGTAAATACTGTTACGATAAGTATCTACGATACGTACTTAAAATGCAAAATAAATTCAAATATTTCCTAGGTCCTACTTTACATCAGTTAGGCAACTCCTTGTGAGTTCACAATCTCAGCAAACAAAGATAAATTGTCGCATTAGTATTTCAGTTTCCTTTTTAGACAGTATAGTGAATACCTGGTATGTTACTGAATCAAATCATGAATATCACTCCTCGCAGTAACATCACACGTGACTGAATAGTCTTTTATCGCCGGCTAGCGGCCGCGCGGTCGCGCCGCGCGACAACTCGCCTGCCCCGCCCCACCCACCGCACGCGCCCCTTGTTTCATACCTATACTTTTGTTCATTCGTTTCATTACATTTAATTCTATAACTTCGACCGCAAACAGTCAATATTTATAATTTTTTGTAAGTTGATTATGATCATATAGATGCAAACTTTACACATTTTAACTTTTTGTAGAACATGTAGCGCAAGAAAAACCAAAAATTTTATTCAGCAGAAAACGTAGACTTCCAAACTTTTTCCACTAGATTTGCCTAACTTAAAAGTACTTCCTAAAATAATAAATAAATGTTAAATTTCAATTAGTTTAACATTTTATTGGTGAAGATATTTAGTTTTCCATACTTCCCAAATACCTATGTTTCCAAACTTTGGTAAATATCATATTTAGATAGCCCTTGTGTCTTCTATCAATTTTGTAATCAGAGAGTTACACACATTTATTACAAATACCTATCCCATACCTATTGCCTTCGATGAATTTTTCCAAACTTTTAGATACAGCATCACATAAAGCTTCTGCATAAACTCACCAAAAACCAGGCACTTTAAAATTATCAAAAGGCAAAACCGTTTCCTTATCGGACTAGTATTATTTTTACCGATTTCAATGTTCGACTGTATGTATGTTTTTTTTTATGTAAGTAGATATGTTTAACGATGTCTTAGTCAATTTATGGACCGATTTTCAAAATATTTTTTTCACTTGAAAGACCATTACTTGTGAGATGGTTCCATTGTCAAAAATTAAAAATTTAAAAACCCCCGACACAAAATGCACGTAAAAATCCTACAACAAGGTTTTATAACTATGGAATCATAGCTGAATACAATACAGTTGGTTTAAATGGAAACCCTATAAAAAGCAAAAAATAATACTGTAATTTTGACCGTACGTAAGTACGTAGGAATACAATTTTTAAGACTAATGTTGTCGCCTCGGGGGACCGCACTAATATAAGACTAACTTTGTGTTAAAGTACATAGTTACGCCATAATCCATTTATTTAAATAGCTTTGCTTTCCGAACGCGACTCGCGCAAATTTTGGTGGACGGCGCGCAAGGTCTAATATTAGTGCGGTCCCCCCACGCGACAACATTAGTATTAAAAATTGTATTCCTACGTACTTACGAACGGTCAAAATTTCAGTATTATTTTTTGCTTTTTATAGGGTTTCCATTTAAACCAACTGTTTTGTATTCAGCTATGATTCCATAGTAATAAAACCTTGTTATAGGATTTTTACGTGCATTTTGTGTCGGGTTTTTAAATTATTTTTTATTTCATGCTTTTTGTAGGGGACTTCTTATTTTTTTATTTGGTGTTTCATCAGATTTCTTAATCAATAATTATAATTATTATAAAATAGTTAAGGAAAAGTAAATAGGTAAACTTAGAAATAAAAAGCAATTCGCAATTTTGTAATAGCGACCCTCAGACCAAATAAAAAAAGGAAGACGGTGCCCGCTCAAACAATGAAGTGAAGCTCACTGTGCAAATCTGTGTGCGTGACCTAATGCGTAGTACAGTGATCACGTTAGTGTGTACAGTAGTTAAGTGATGCCAGTACCCTGAAAATAATTGACCCACAAACGAATGAAAATAATAAGTCTAGTACGAAGCTCTTTTTCTCACTTGGATTTAAAATTATTAGGGATTTTCAAATACATTTTGCACAATTTTAATTTAAAGATGATTTATTTAAGGAATCAAACAGCACTTATACTTAATACATTAGCCAAAACAGTTTCGTAAATTTAGTAAAACTTGCAATAAATCAATACCTATGAAATTAACAATGGTTGGGAAAAATTTAATTGAAAGTACGTACGTTCTCAATAATATATTTTTTGGTTTGTTTTTGATTATTTGCACGGCTAGTGCATTCGCCACAACGGAGTGTCAAAAGGTAAGGAAACGATTATGGAACGTAACTTTGTTTGGGATAGGATGTTTATACTTTTATATGATTAGCTACTCTAAATATGGATAAGATATTAAGAATGGAAGTAGAGAAAGGAATACGGTGGGATACAAGAGAGTAAAACAATGAAGAATGATTAATTAAAGGACATAAAAAGAAGATGTGGTTCAGGTCACCTATGTCAGCCCCACATTCACAGTTCGCACAAGTCAGAGTCAATTATTCGGAATCTAGCAGCTGGTGAGCTGGATTACTAACGTAGTAAATAGAAGCAAATAATAGCCAGCTAAAAATTATCCCACATTTGGGGTAAATTTTTGTGACGGATTATAGGCACACTGACTGCATTTGTTGAGGTCTTGTGTTCCAAAAATAATATATAAACATTTTGGAATAACATTGAAATTATCAACGGATTCTATTTCTTACTTATGAAAAGGGATTCCAGAGTTTTTTTTTGAGTAACTGAGTTGTTTTTGCAACATTTTACCACTCACGAAGGCATTTTAAATTATTTTGTGAACGAATGGTTGCGCGATTATTACGTCAAAGGTTTGGCAGGGCACTGACGCGCGGTCGGCTTCCTATTTTGAAACCGGCTTCCTATTGCAGGCTTCACTTCTTTAGTACGCGAGGCTACGTATACCTTTTTTTATTTGGTCTGAGTAGCGACCATCTTGGATTTGAAATTTAGCATAGTGTGTTATAGTATTCTACTAGTCAGCCCTTTAATTGGATACCCATATTGAGGGAGTTTCGGCAGCCATCTTGGATTTGAAATTTGTCACAGTGTATAGTATTTCTATTAGTCAAGCCCTTTCATTTGATACCCATATTGAAGGAGTTCCGCCATTTTGTTACGGCGGCCATCTTGGATTTGAAATTTGTCATAGTGTATAGTATTCTACTAGTCAAGCCCTTTCATTTGATACCCATATTGAAGGAGTTTAAAAAAAATATGTTATCCGCCATTTTGTTACGGCGGCCGTCTTGGACCGATTTTCATCAAACATAGCTAAGAACACTCTCGACTAATTCATCATTCAAACAAAATCGTTTCATCCGTTCGGGAGCTACGATGCCACAGACAGACACACACACACACACAGACACGTCAAACTTATAACACCCCGTCGTTTTTGCGTCGGGGGTTAACAAAACTGTATCTGATGATGGGATCCTAGAGATTTCAGGCACTCTTCAGATTTTATAGGAGTCATATTTTTTGTAAATCGCCAAGTGAAAGACACTTGCGCCCTATTTCACAAAGCATACAAGTAACGTATTACAAGTGTGTAACCAGAGTAACGCCAATCTCTACTATGGGTCACTGACAGTATATTTATTTTTAAAAGAGGTAGACCTGTCATATCGTACTGCGCGGCGATTGGACTTTGACGCTCCGCGCACACGTTCGTTTACGAGGCAAATGTTATATTTGAATGCAAAATTGTGCAAATTTTACAATTTGAGGCAATCACTTTCCGCGCGCTAGTGACCCATCACCTCTCTTTAGTGCACTATCATAGCTATAAGTAATGGATTACCATGGTTACAAACTTGTATTACAAGACTTGTGCGCTTTCTAAAACATGGACCTGGTCGTAAATACGTGTGACCTATGTACGTTACGTTTACGCTAGCACGAGTTTCTTCCACGTTTCTTTCACTTGGCAGCAGAAAAAGTTATTTGTAATTTTTTTGTGCGATTTTCAAGGTGGTTGTTTTTTTGGAAACATTTTGTTTTACGTGTTGTTTTCGTATAAACAATCAGCGGAATTTTACAGTGACATAAGTAAAGCGCGGACAACGTATTTCAAAAAAAGGCTTAGCTCAGATTAACCTTTCTCTGTCAACGAACAAAGGTATCCATCCATTACCCTGAATAAAAACACACGATTATATTTTGGGTCAAAAATAAGTTTTAATAAAGGAATCAGAACAACCAATTCATTTGATTTTTAGGGCTTCGTGCCTCAATCAATAAGCGGAACTTTTAAAGGATCACTGTCATTGCACGTCTACGTCTCTTCGTATGGCTGTCTGTTGAGACCTGTTGAATCCTGCCTATAGAAAAGGATAGGTTACTTCCCATAGGCTTCAAATAATGTAAATTGACTTTTTGTGATTTAAGAAGGAATATCTCACATCACAATAAAGTAAAAATCTAAAATTGTTAATTTGTTGATCCATTAAATTGTTTTTTGTGCATTTTGTAGAAGCGCGATTTCAACTCGAACTAGTCAGGTTTTTTTTTAAGTAAGTACTTATTATTCTGAGTGTGTAAAGTGATTATTAATTTTCCTAGAAAAATAAAAGAAGATAATCCTTCTATTTGTTGTTCAGTGCTGTCGTATGTAATAGCATTTTTTTTAAATATAAACCTTTAATTTCGCTCATGGACGAGGGAATGACCTATCTGAAAGCACATTTTTAAAGGAACTGCTTTACGAATAGGATCCCAAGTTGACTTCGTTTGGATGTAGACACGTACCTACTTAACAAGCTAGAAATAAATTTAGATATTCCCTTAACGTTTAAAACTGAGGGCAAACTCTCTAACGATTTTCAGAGGCTTGCCGGCTCTGCGCAAACATTCAAGGTCACTAAAGACCTAAACACACACTTAACTAGGTCGTTAGATCCGTAGCTCACAGAAAACTTCCTATTTGTGGGCCTAGTTTGATAGAACTATATCCAAAAAATACGGTAGTTCATTCCAGATAATCAAATATTCAAGGCAAGTATCAATGAATCAATATTAGTAGTAGAAGTTACAATAGCTCTAAAACTGTCACTGATAGTAAGTTCTAAATGCAATGCAATGTCTTTTAAGCGGTCTTATGTAATAATCAATTAAACCTATCCTCATTTGAATCTAACAATAGTTTTAGAAAGGTTAAAACTGCAGAGGTGGTTTAGTTATGACATGTTTTTTTACACATTGTGATTGTAAGTAATTTTTAAATTTTGTAGTATTCAGGCTTTCCTTAATTAATGAGGAAGTGAATTCCAGAAATCAAAAGAATACATTTTGGAATAGGTTACGATAAGACAAAATTGTTTAGAAAGTATCCTGTCAAATTACAAGTCACGCTGCATACCGGATATATAAAGATATATCTGTATTTCACATTATAAAAGAAAACAAAAGTTATTTACACAATAAGATCTACATGAGATAGTTCAATAATCTGCTTATACCTACATTGTCAATTTAAATTTGATTGAAGGTTTTCTTCTTACATCTTTTATTAATAATTTTATCGTATTTTCTAGCTTTATCTTTTGATAATTTTTAATGGGAGTTTAGGGTGTAATCTTACTATCATTGATAAAAGCAACGTAGAATTACAGCTTTAAGCATTTTGAAATTTCGACAGGCTTTGCCAACGCCTGGGTGGCCGAGAGTTTAGGCAATCGACCGGTGTGCGAGGAACGCGGATTCCATTCCTTCCTCAGGTGGTAATTTTTATAGTGCAATATCAAATCATTAGATACCTAAAAACAATAATCAAGCTTATTTATCATCTCACATTTTAAAGAAACGAGACATTTTTCAATCACTACGTTACGCTACATGCTCTAATCTTTTTTGGCACCGAACTCGGAAGATTTTGAAGAAGATTAAAATTTTCAGTTCGGATAATAATCAAGTTTCACCCGTACTTAAACCTTCAAATATCAAATGTAATTTGTTCAACGATTTTATTCGTTGAAATTTCACGACGTACCTGTCTTTATTACTTTGCTGCAATGTAAACAACTTTGGTAAATGTTGTGACACCACGTAAACTGACCTGTTGATAGTTTTGCAAGAATACAAATTATGAATATTTAATGTATTCTGGCATATTTCACGGCGATAAAGTTTACACACGGCATAGTTGTAACATTCGCGTGTTTTGTACAGTCACTTGTGAGCACAGGTTTGGGCGGTGTGGGCACACGGTCGCGTTCGCAGGGCGCGCGGTTTGGGCGGGCGTTCGGAGCCGACTGACAATGGGCGGCCAGCAGGAACTAAATCAGAATGGCTGAGAATGCAGCTTGTTGCCGGGTAACGTCCGCGAGGCGAAACACTTCATGCTTTGTAATTTTGCGAAAAAAATATGATTTTTTTGATTGTGCAAGAATTTGGGAGTTAAATTTATTTTATATTATAATATTACATCTGTCTAACCGAAATATAATATAAAAGTTTAAAAGGAAAAAAATTGAGGTTTGTGATTATCTTAAAGTATCATCATTTATGTAACACTTAGTATGCAAATAAATGAATATTAATATATCAAACGGAACAATAAGGACAATGCTAAAAAAACTAAGCCGAGTGCAAACCTCAAAATGTAATGAGAAAATATTATTTTACGTTAAAAAAAGAAACAGCCAAATTAGTTTTTTTTACCCGACTGCGGAAGGAGGGTTATGTTTTTCGAGAGTATGTATGTATGTATGTATAATTGTTTGGCACGCCCTGCAGCCCAAACGGCTGGACAGTTTTTGACATATGACGTGTCGTTGAATTTGTCAAAATTGTGAGAGTGACATAGGATATATAAATTTTAAAAATGGTTAAAATTAAAATTAATTTTTTTCCTTAGCATAACAATATGGGTATCAAATGAAAGCCAGTAAAGCAACCATTTCAAAAATATAATATTTTTGCGGTCTGGTGTTTTGTTTTGAATAATATAACTAAAAATAAAAAAACGGTAATTCAAAAAACTAAAAAATCCGACTGCGTTTCTGTGTAATTGGAAATTTAAAAAAAAACCGGGTTAAATTGGTATCCCGCATTAAACATTTTAGCAGTCGCGACCCATGTTAGAAAGTCAGCCGTCTCGTCAGTAGATTGGAGTAATCTGCAATGTAATATAGAGGTAAGTATGTGCTCTAAATTCACTAAGCATCCATTTCCAGAATGGGTCGTGACTGCTAAAATTTTTAATATGGGTTTATATATTTTGTAAGAAGAGAAATTGGTGCAGTAAAATTATTTCATTCGCCGTTGATTTTTATTTAGGTGCGTTGCAGACGGCAGGGCAGGGCAGTCTTTTGACCGAGAAGCAATAAGCACTTATTTGACCATCCTATTTGTAGCTTTATAACCAGGATCCTACTTAGGATCCTAAGTAGGAAGGTACCATCCTAGTTAGGATCCTAACTAGGAAGGTAGGATCGATAGGCAGGTTCTCTATTCTCTGATAACGCATTGTCTATTTTTTCGCGTCTAGCCATCGTCCTCGCTCGCACTGACATACTGGCATTAGTGACAGGGACGGCTACAGGCAAATCTACGGATATGGTCTAGCAGAGTGGGGCCCCAGTCACCTTCCTAGTTATGACGCGACCTTCCTAACTAGGAAGGTAGGAACCTAAGTAGTGAACTGCGATTACATCTTCCTATTTCCTAAGTAGGATACTACACTAATATAATAGTGTAATAAGTGCTTACAGACCGCGTCTGCCCGTCCATACCCGCGGCTGCTTACCGCGAATGCAAAGCAGACGAGTGCCCGAGGTAGTTCACGCAGTGCATTCTAGTGAGGTTGAGGTGCTTGTGGCGCAGTGGCGGCAGCGCTTTGGTAGTGATACCAAAGTAAAGCAACCCACGGTGCGGTCGTGATTGGATGGGTGGGTCTCGAAAAACACAACCCTCCTTCCGCAGTCGGGTAAAAAATAATTCGCTTTTTGTATTTTTTTTTTTTAAATCTGTTCCGATAATTATGACATTATAATATTTTATTCTGAACAACACAGTAGTGGTTTTGTATCTCCGAAAAAGTCGCTGCTCTAAATCAAACAGATTAAGCAGAGTACCATATATATTTTTTTTATTTTGAAACCATTGAAAAAGTAGGTACAAAAATCTGTACGCAAACCTTATAATATCGTTAGAATATCAATCACTATATTAATTACTTTAGGAGCATCAAGATACAGTACAGAAGTTACAGTACAGTAGTTTAGCTCAGCCGTATTTTTGTCATTAGAACCTACGGATGGGCGAAGCAAAAAACACGGGATTTATTATGGGAGCTCCCTTAAATATTATTATGTGAAGCCGCCACTCGAAGGGGGTCCTGGTAGGGGCCTCGTTGACAAGGGAAGTGACGAGAACGTCATACAGGTACACGTCGTAGGTCGGTGAAATGACAAGACGGCAGGATCCGTGTTGTAAGAGGTATTTATTCTCAAAAAATGTGGGATTCAAAGAGTTGACTTGTATGCGCGCACCAGGGTTGAAGAATGCGAAATACCAAGTGAAAAGCACGGGTAGGGGACACCACATAGTTTCAGGACTTGAGTAAGGATGTAGGATCTCCAATTAGCGCAGACCCGTAGTGAACTTACTTTTTTTTTTCGGACGGACCTATCGCTGAAGCCGCTGAGGGCTTTACTCAGTTTAACCGGGCAGAAGCAGCGGGCGCTTAAGGCGGTTGCCCCGACGCGTCTGAGGCTGAGGCACCCTCAAGCAGGGACTCAAGCTGGTCCGGGCTCCTTACTAGCCGGCGTGATCGGAACGGCAAAGTGAACTTACAATTGTACAGGTTTAATATTAGTACTACTGGGCGACATGGGGCGTTCGCGTGAGTTAATCAACGCGAGAATTGTAGTAGTCGAAGTAGCGTAGTACGAGTCCTGATTGCCGGAGTTGTAAGGTGGTTCTAAGTGGTGTTGCAATTATTATTGAAATAAAATTAATAATTCATTTTTAAAGTTTATATTTATATTGATATTCTGTAAAAATTTCAAGTGTCTACCTGTTGCCGTTATTAATGTAGGGCAAAAACCACCAAAAAAATAAGGTTTGTTGTATGGGAGCCCCCCCTAAATATTATTTCTATTCTGTTTTTAGTATATTTGTTGTTATAGCAGTAACAGAAGTACATGATCTGTAAAAATTTCAACTGTCTAGCTATTATGGTTCATGAGATACAGCCTGGTGACAGACAAACAGACAGACATACTAAAGAGAGGAGGCTTAGTAATAGGGTCCCGTTTTTACCCTTTGGGTACGGAACCCTAAAAATATATCTAGATTTTTATTGTATGTACCTATGTGTATTGTTTTAGGTTCAGGAATGACACATACATACGAGTATTTTAACCTTTTAGTTTTATGAACATGACTGGAATGCCCTCAACAATTGGGTGCATCGATGGGACCCACATAGCGATAATAAGGCCCACTGTCCCATAAAGAGACATATTTTAACAGGAAAGAAAATCACTCCCTCAATGTGTTAATTGTAAGTTTCTTTTATATTATGGTAGATATATAAATCAAAACTTCACATATTTAAGATTTAAAATAGCAAAACACTTTCTAATCATCATATTCAATGTGTGTAGGTATTTGTTAACATTTACATTCTTGCAGTATAGTTTCAGATATTTGACAGATATTTAAATATGATGCATACAGATGCATCATATGGTCCCGAGCAGCGCATGATAGCTTTTATTTTGGGCTCAAAGTCAAGTGAAAGCATATATGGAGCAATTGTGTCTGAATGGAAAGACATGTTGGGTCTTGGGTATGCAATGTTAGTTTGAATAACATAAACCTACCTAGTATGAAGACAAATTTTGGTTTCCCTCAAAAAGCGTACATGATGACCCCAATATTAGAGCTGCAGAAAATTCTCCAGAGGAGTAGCACTATACAAAGCTCCGCTGCAGTAGACGCAATGTTGTGGAACGGTCTTTAGGGTACCTACTTAAAGCATGACGGAGATGTTTGATGACACAACGTGTGCTTCACTATAATCACACGAAAGCAGGAAAAATTGTGAATGCATGCGTATCGCCAACGCACATAATGTGCCCATACCCCAACTCACCGCCACTGATGAGCAAGTTAAACTTACTGAAAAATAGGAAAAATACGGGATTTCATTCGTATAAGACAAGAAACAAAAACTTGTTATAAACTTCAGATTAGTCTCAACAAGAAATGCATTCTTGATAATTGTATCAATTTCAATAACAATATACCTTACAGTGTTGTCGAACTACCTACCTATTAAGAAACTTAAATTAATTAACTGTACCTAAAAAATAGACAAACTTTAGGTAGGTATAAATTATTATATTATTGGGTACATCTTTCTGTGTAAATTGCATTGTAATTAATTATTTAATGGTGTGCAATGAAGAGTTATCTAGGTATCTATCTACCATTAATATCTAAGGGGTATTAATTATTTCAAGACAATCATGATGACGAGAATGGACAGTCTGTTCTGCACTAAACTTGGAAAAGTGATCGCCCGAGGCGGGAATCGAAGCCGCGTTTCTACCCAGATGCTAGCAAATATTTTTATAGCTAGCAGTAAGTGGTGAATGAGTTCCGACGTTGCTTCTATTTCTTTATTTCCTGTCCTGAATAATAGTATAAATGATTTTTGACTTCTTCGACTTTGATTAACTAACTTTCTTTTTAAGTTTCGATGATTGAAATGCCCTTGAATGTATAATTATTTGTACTGTTTTGTTGTTTGGTTGGGTATCAAGGTCTAAAATAAAACAGAAGTAAACCTTAAAATAAATGTTTTATTTGAAAAAACGATTGCCGCCTTGATGGCCTTGCAAGAACTGAAGAAGCTGCTGCAGGCAGCCTACTATGGCTCTATTTGATGCCCCAAGCTAGCAACTTCTTCCATTAGTCGCTCTTCTACAGCAATTCGTCGCTCCTCTATCTCATACACCAGGCCCGGCAAGTCTTCATCGCGATCTAAAATTATAACGAAACATTCATTATGGCAGTCTTTCCCAAAGTGGGGGATAACGCCCCCTTATGAGTGCTGAAGGCCTAGAGGGAGGAGGTAAGGGACCTAAAAAAAAATTGCAGGTGCTGATGTGTGAATGATGGGGGGCATTACTATCTCATTTTCAAAGTGAGCGTTAGACGAAACAGTTTTGGGAATATCTAATTTAGGACATAGCAATTAGGAAACTAAATAGAAGACACTTTGAAAACTTACATCGTGGCCTTGAGCTCCTCCGAATTCCTCGTAGCTCTAAAAAGTAAAAAAACACATTAAAAATAATAAATAGGTAAAAACTACTCAATAATCGTCATGTCAGTTGCACCTGGCGCAGCAAAAGGTGGTGGTTCGTAAGACGCTGGCGCAGCACGAGGCTCAGCCGGCTGCTCAGAGAGCGCCGAAAATTTATGATGTTATTTTTTAACTTAAAATATCTCATACCATAAACATATTATTATTGGTTATTAACTCATAGAGGGTTGTATCAGTGTACTTGGCGCAGCAGAAGAAGGCGGCTCGTCAGCAGCTGACGCTGGCGCAGTACCAGGCTCAAACGGCTGTTCGCAAAAAAATTTATGGTATTTTCAACTTAATATACAACAATGTTTGATGCTAAAACCTTTTGGGGCTGATTCTGGTGCTCAAATACAATAACATTTACTATGAGACCAACAACCAATATCGAAATCGCAAAAAAATTATCTCCCCACACAAAACCGCCGATCAGCTTACACCAGTTTGTATGGAGTAGTCCATTTTTTTTTTAATTTCGATGTTGGTCTCATAGTAAAAGTTGATGTATTTGAGCACTAAAATCAGCCTCAAGAGATTAAACAAATAATTGGTAGTTTCCTCATAAAAGCATGTATTAGACGCCCTATTCTTGTTGCCTACCCCTTAAGGGGTCACACTTTATGATACAACAAGTTATAAACCCTGATAAAAAGAAAAGGGTACATAAGATTGAGGCCTTCTGTAATGAATTTTAAATTTTAAATACCTATTTTGGGATTTTAATGACGAGACACAGGAATATTGCAATAACTAGTTTTTCAATGTATGTGCAGGCCAAAAGAATAAGACAAACTTATCTCTTTCCGTAAGTACAACACTGTAGGCCACTAAGGGATGGACCACCAAATAACATCTATAGACTAGCACTATTCAATGGTGGTAGGCCTCTGAAAGTGGTTTATAAATGTGTGTGGATATAGTGTTTACACAGTGATTGCCAAGCAAAGCCAGCGCAAACATTAAGTTATTAGTTGGGTGAGGTTAGTTAGTTAGTAGTTAGGTATACCTACTTACAATAATTTTCATGATACCTAGTACTTAAAATAATTTAGCTAGGTACCTAATTTGTATAAACATCATTGGCAAACTTACAGAAATGGAATGGATGGAAAAGCTAAGGTACTAACATCATAAGAGATCCTGACTTCAGGAATTCCCTCCACAGTCTCCTTTCCAATTATTGATATAGGTAATCCTCTCTTCCAAATCGGTGAGAAGTATTATCTTATTAGGACCACCACCTGTGCCCACGCGCCTCCTTCTGGTATATGCTGCCTTGCCTTTTGTGGCTTTTCAGCACGTGCCAGTACCAATGTATAGTGTTGCATTTAAGCAATAAATTATGTATGTCTATAAAATTTTATTTTTAAAATTATTCTATACTATATAAACTTCTAAATTAAAGTCATGTCATAATAAGAGTCATGTACGAGTACAATGTATAGTTCGCGTGAGATATAATATACAGTACATAATTATTATTGTTCGAGTAACAAGTACTATTATATAGAACGCCTATTGAAACATGGTTTCAAGGCTAAATTGAAAATAAATTGAAAGTGATACTCGTTCAATATTTATTGACTAACCCACTAAAAAGGGGGCGACTTCGCTGGATTTTCAATTTATTTCATTTAATATCATTATCTGATTAATGTGGCGCTTTTGAGTTTCCTTTTGTAAATTAAAGTGCAGATTGCCACTCTCCGCATGTGCGCAGCCTTCGGAGCTTACTGCGACATCAAATTCAATTTTATTTAATATCAGCTGATTGTTGCCTGTCAACGTCATTTTTACTAAGAAGCCGCCGTTGCTAAGGAAGTCATTTCAAGCCCCCGCCGTTGCCAGGAGTTAGTTCAATTTGTCCAATATGCGCTTTACACAAAACTTCTTCCACCATTGGAATAACTTCTATCGGAATGAAAATGGACTGTCTTGCGTGTGTCAGCGCAACATCAAATCGTTTTGTGTCTGAACAATTTTTTGTCATTTTATGTGTTTTGGTTTATTAGAAACGAAATTAAGTTAGTAGATAAGATTGTAAATAACGTAAGGTACGAGTAATTCACACGCTTTCTATTTGCATATAATTTTTATTAGTTGTTTTGGCAAGTTTTTAATCTACAAAATTTCATTGTTTGTTTACCTAGGTTTAAATTTAATTTTATGAGTGTTTTTATAACTCCCGGTTCCCACTCACAGCTGGAGTATTATCGCTGTCACATCTGTAACTCAAACAGAACCTTTAAAGGTAAAAGGGGCCTAAATATCCATATATCAAGATGTCACAGCAATCCCAGGTTACAGACATCTCTTCCTCTACCCTCTCTTCCAAATTTTCCATCTACATCCAACCCTTCTTTCGAATCGCATATCTCTCACCTCCATCAATCAACTCCAGTGGTCAAAAGAATTCCTAGGGGAGCGAGAATATCTATTGCTAAATCTCTTTCATCGTCCATCGAAAAATGTCTTCTGAACACAATCAAATTGGCAAAATCTTTTTACTTTTTCCTATACCTACCTTCATGTCAGTACTTCATCTAAGTCTCTAACTCGCGCTCTTATCGACAACCCCTTCGTCCACTAGGATCCCCTAACCCGATCCCCCAGGGGATCCTCGTGAACTCATCTGTTCATCAGAATCCCCTTAAACAAAAATAAGTAAAAAAAGATGCTATCACACTGAGTCCCATTAAGATTAAAACACGTATTTTGATCTAAAACATTATTTTAACTGGCTAGTGCAAGAGAATGCAATCTTTTTGTTTATGAAATGACGTTAACAATAATTATGTCAATTTGATGACATTCATATCCTTTATTTTTTCGTTGCGTTGTTTATTTCTCCATAATAATATTTAAAACATTCAATATTGAAATAATGGAAGACAACGAAAATTCCATCCATATAATAAAATAGCATGGAGAAGTAATGCTTCATGATGGACGTAAATACCATAAGAAGAAAAGTTACAAAAATGGTAATGTTTTATGGCGCTGTACCAATTGGCGAAAATTGAAATACGGTAGTTATGTGACTGTCGATGTAAGTAACTTTTTATGGTTATGTATTTCGAGAATATGTATGTATGTATAATTGTTTGGCATGACCTACAGCCAAAACGGCTAGACAGTTTTTGACATATGAGGTGTCGTTAAGTTTGACAAAATTGTGAGAATGTCATAGGCTATATAAGTTTAAAAATGGCGCCCGCAAATGGAAATAAAGGGATGAGGGATTGATTTTTTCCTTACCATAGCAATATGGGTATCAAATGAAAGCCAGTAAAAAGACAATTTCAAAAATATAAAAATTTTTGCAGACGGGTGTTTTGTTTTTTCAAAAAATAGTTTTTCAGAGATTTTTAATTAGGTACCTAGTAATATTTAACATGATCCATGAATGTTTGTATAGTGCGCCGCGCTTGTATGTCTATGTGAACCTTGACAAGTTTTTGTATACTTTTTCAGGGAACTTCTGTTGTGAGGGCTATTCCGCACACATTAGTGTGCGTCAAGAATGTCGTTCAAAATGAAATTGATTTGACCGTTCATAAATGTAAAGACAAAATAAGAAAATTGGATTCTCGACCAATAAGAGAAATATACGATAAATGTTTCTGTCCCTTAAAGAACAAAGGTTTAGATTTGGTGGCAGACGTACCATCACTAAAATCATTAAAAAGTGCGTTATACAAAGTTAGAAATGAAAGTGCAGATGTACCAAAAATGAGCTGTAGTAAAGTAAATGAAGTTGAAATACCTAAATCACATTTAGATTTCGTTATGAGTGATTATTTAAATGTACATGAAACGGAAAAACCGTCGCCTCGTATAATAATATTCTGTTTAAACAAAAACAAAAAAAATATCCACAATAGAACATATATTTTGAGATGGAACTTTCCAGTGTTGCGCTCCACCCTTTGAGCAATTGTATGTTATGCACGGAGATGTTGGCAGCTCTCAAAGTTCAACGAATGTTGTGCCATTACTTTACGCATTGTTGAGTGATAGAAAAACGGAAACATACGACTTATTTTTTAAAATAATTGTATCTCAAGTAAATAACTTTAACCCAAAAAAAATAACAATTGATATGGAACAAGCGGCTGTTAATGCTATTAAGATGAATTTCCCTGATGCTGCCATAAAAATATGCTATTTCCATGTAAAGCGAAATATTTGTAAAAAGGGAAAAGCTCTAAATTTACTTAAAAACAAATATACGAGGAGTGTGGTTATGTTGTGTGGTGCACTGCCATTATTACCTACGGATTATATTACTGAAGGGTGGAACTATATTAAAAAAAAAACATATTAAGTATGAGTGAAGATTATCCAAATATGTTAAAGTTACAAAGTTATATGAAATACTGGTTTAAAAAATGACGATGTTAAAAAAATGTGGTCCGTTTTCAGCGAAAGACATCGGACTAATAACTGTAGCGAAAGTTGAAATTCGGGTTTAATCAAAATGATTGGTCGAAAACGCCCCAACATTGTACAGTTATTGAACGCATTAAAAACAGATGCTGAACAAAAGCGAAGGCAACCGAAAAAAGCTCGCAAAACGGATCAAATCGCAACTGATAAGTTTATACAGGAAACACAGTTAGAATTATTACATAATGATATAACAGTAGGTCATTTCTTAGAAATTGTTAAATAGGATAAATTATCTTATTTAATATAATAAGTTTCCTGTTTTATAACCCCTGACGCAAAAGGAAGGATTTTGTAAGTTTAACGGGTTTGTGGTATCGCCTCCCAAACGAATGAACCGATTTTCGTTTTTTTTAGTGTCATAGATAATTTTATCCTTATTATTTTTAGAGCGTATCTTTTTGTCGGGGGTTTTCAAAATGTTCAATTTTACTTTTAATTATTTTAAATATCAATAAAAATACTCAGTGTGACATTTACTTTATGTACTTTTATTTAATGAGGATTCTGATGAACAAAATAGTTCACGGGGATCCCTTGGGGGATCGGGTTAGGGGATCCTAGTGGACGAAGGGTCGACAACACTATTCAAAATTCAACCCCTCCCACTTTTAATCCTCGTTATAATAACAAATCCTACAACTTATTCCGCACAGTAGAAAATAAAGTGATGGACGGTGATCTGAAGAATGCGGCTCGTATCCTTTTCTCTGATGATACACTCGCTCCTCGTAATCAGGAAACTCTCGACAGCCTTCAAAATAAGCATCCCTCACGTCCAGACTTTCTTACCTTTCCTATTCTACCACCTGACAACATTCATCCGTTACAGGTTTTTGATGACAGCGATACGCTTGCTGCGATTATGTCTTTCCCGTCTGGTTCTGCCGGGGGCATCGACGGCATCACTCCTCAACATCTTAAGGATTTGGTTAGTGCATCCGCCACTGACGCCAGCAGAACCTTACTTTCCAACATCACGAAGCTTTGCAACCTCCTCCTGTCAGGTAAAGTCCTTGATAGCTTTCTTCCACTATTATATGGCGCAAGACTTTGTGCTTTTGTAAAAAAAGATGGCGGTGTCCGCCCAATCGCAATTGGCTCTACGTTTCGTCGCCTAGCGGCGAAATTAGCTTGCCGTAATATTTTTTCTCCGCTCAAGGACATTTTTCAGC
This sequence comes from Pyrausta nigrata, assembly GCA_949316185.1. Lineage (NCBI taxonomy): Eukaryota > Metazoa > Arthropoda > Insecta > Lepidoptera > Crambidae > Pyrausta > Pyrausta nigrata. Next base: position 8,115,852 of record OX438943.1, read on the forward strand.
CCATACAACTTGGCTTTGGCAGTAGAGGAGGCTGCGAAGCTGCAGTTCATGCAGCCCGAAATTTTCTCGCCTGTAACGAATCGGAGGTATTTCTGAAAGTTGACGTGAGGAATGCTTTTTAACTCTATTGATAGATCCACCTTGCTGAATGAAGTTCATACCCATTGGAAACAAAAGGATAAATTTGGGAGGTATCCCAAATTTATCCTTTTGTGTTCCAATGCTGCAATTGCCCATCCAAATTATTATATCTTGACCATTGCATTGATTCTGCCGTCGGCGTTCAGCAAGGTGACCCATTAGGTCCTGCACTTTTTAGTTTAGGCATTCACCCCATCATTTCGTCTTTAAATTCAAAATTTAACGTCTGGTATCTTGATGATGGGTCTCTCGGAGGCAAAGCTGATATTGTGTATCAAGACCTCGTTCGGATAATTCAAGAATTAAAAAAAATAGGTTTGGAGCTCAATCTTTCAAAGTGCGAACTTTATATTAATGACCATGTTTCTGCGGAATCCCGTCAAAATATAATTGAAAGATTCAACGTCCTTGCTCCTAACATCAAAATTCTATATTCTGAATCACTTTGCCTTTTAGGAGCTCCTCTTCTAGATGCCAGCATCTAACCTTTTCTCGACAAAAAATTGAATCATTTCACCCTGTTAGCCCCCAGATTGGAACATCTAAACTCTCATATTGCCTACACCATTCTAAAATCCTGCCTTTTCGTTCCAAAATTTACATATTACCTTCGCGCAAGTCCAATCTGGAAAAAACTACATCTTGTAGAACTTATTGATACCACTCTTAGAACATATCTTGAAAAATTCTGAATTTGCAGCTAAAAAACGACTCTTGGTTACAAGCAACGCTTCCTATTCGGTTTGGTGGTATCGGCGTTCGCAAAATTTCTAGTATTGCCCTCCCCGCTTTTGTCTCCTCTCTTCATAGCACTGCTGGTCTTGTAGACAAAATCTTTAAACACCCTCGCCAGCTAACTGAGTTGAGAGAGGCGGAGGAATGTTGGCAAAGTCTCTGTACTAGTGAAGACATCCCAAAGGAAACACACAACCAAAAACTCTGGGATGTCCCTCTAGCAAGAGAGACTTTCAATACCCTGCTTCAAAATTCAGTCAGTGATTGTCATCGTGCAAGGCTCTTGGCAGTTTCCTGTAAGGAATCAGGCCACTGGCTTCACGCCCTCCCATCCAAATATATAGGTACACTTTTTGACAGCGAGACATTCCGGGTGTGTGTGGGTTTGCGAATCGGGGCCCCGGTTTGTGAACCATTTACGTGTCCCTGTGGCAAGGAGGTCGACAAATTAGGTCTTCATAGTCTTTGTTGCCAGCAAAGTGCGGGGCGTCTCGCCCGCCACGCAGCACTTAATGACGCCATCAGAAGAACTCTTGCCAGCATTAACGTTCCTTCCACATTAGAACCTCGTAGGTTGGTCCGTGATGATGGCAGGAGACCTGATGGCCTCACGCTCATTCCCTGGGAGCGGGGACGGGCCTTGGTATGGGACGCAACTTGTGTTAATACTTTGGCCCCTTCACATCTCAGGGAATCAGCTTTTAAAGCTGGGCCTGCCGCTGAGTCGGCAGAAAACGCCAAGCGGCGCAAATACCAGTCTCTTGCAGGTGATTATGTGTTTGCACCGTTTGGCGTTGAAACTTTTGGACCGTGGGGACCTAACGCCAAATTACTTTTTAGGAAAATAGCCCCTAAATTAAATACAGTCCTGGAAAACAAAAAAGCTGGCTCGTTTCTCGCTCAGAGGCTAAGTATGGCTATCTAACGCGGAAACGCAGCCAGCATTCTCGCTTCCTTACCTCATGGACACGGTAACATTTTTGAATAAGTAGTTTTTTTTTTTTTTTTTTTTTTTTGAAGTGTACATATTTAGTTAACTGATTATTTTTATGTGATTTAATAAAATTTTAAAAACAATTTTAAGTAATTTTAAAAACAATTTCAAAAAATAAGTAATTTTCTTAAAAATTTCAATATCCATATAGAAAAATTTTTGCTAGAAACTATTTAATTCCGGAAATAGAACCATTTTTCAAAAAAAAAACTCCTTACATATTACAATAATATAAATTACAAAATTTTTATTAAGCATATCTATTTAAATTAGTAAAAATATTTTAAAAAAATAACTTTGATATTATTTATTAAAAATTTTGTTCAATTATTTTATTTTTTGCGTTTTTCATCTAGTATGTTAATGTAAATGTTTTTCTGGCAGTATTATACTGATAATATTTTGAATAATTAATTTTTAATTAAGAAATAAAAAATCATGCATTTAAGGGTTCATAAAAAAATGGCAAGCAATTAAAAGGTACAAATCCATAAATTGTTGTTGTTTAAAAAAATATCCTAAGTAGCTGCACTGTACAAAATTGATCAATAAAGTAATACTGACCTACTTATTTATTGAACCACACAGAACATATTTTAGAAACAACGAAGTATTAGATATGAAAAATGTGTTAGATGTCGCTAATAAGCTCACACATTCTTAGAAGAGCATTTCTAAAAAAAGTGTACCCTATGTCAAAAATGTTACTAAATAATAATTTAATTTTTTAAGTCCTGAGTTAACATAACATCGTCAAATACTAAATATTAATATTATTATTAAATGCAAATTGTGAAAAAGCGGTAAAATGTATAAAAAGGAGCCCGGGAGGATAAGATGTTCTTATGTTGTTACCTACAATCTAGACGCAAATTAAAAATATCTAATCAAGTTAGAAATATTTTATTAAATTTATAGGTTTACATGACACTACTCGCCTATTGAAAAAAAAATTGACAATTTTCTTTCATTAGCAATTTGTTTCTTAAATTTGATAAATAAAAGGCCCATAAATTATCGCTAGTCAAAACCCGGACACCCTGTATATTCAAAAGTACATAATATATAGACATCATAGTCACTAGCTTATATCAGTTCACTGCTGGACATAGGCCATTCCCAAATCGCATCAACGAGCCCTATCTTGAGCCATCCAGTCATACATACATAGTCAGGTCATAAGTTCTGTCACACAATAAAATCTTTTAAATTTAAAGAAAATAAAAGATTCGTTTACGGTACCATAAAACGATACAATAAAGACTCTAGTGTAGATGACAGAACAAGAAGTGGCCGCCCTCGCTCTGTTAAGACTCCAGCCGTGATTAAAGCTGTGAAGGCGCGAATTCAAAGAAACCCCATTAAAGAGAAAGGCGTATAAACGTAAGCAGAAACTCTTGACCCTTCAGATGGGGTTAAGCAGGACCACAGTGAAAAGGGTGTTAAAAGAAGACTTAGGGCATATCGAAGAAAAACAGGACATCGTTTGGACGCTTGTTTAATGGACCTGAGACGAGATGAGAGAGAGATGAGAGATGAGATGAGACGACTAAGAGATGCCGCGCTTTGTTGAAGCGGTACGCGGGAAAAAAAAAATGGGGAAATTCTATTTCCGGATGAAAAAAATTTTACCGTGGAAGAGAGCTACAACAAACAAAATGATAAGGTGTACGCACACAGCAGTGAAGAAGCGAGCAACCGTATTCCGCGTGTTCAACTAGGTCATTTTCCATCCTCGTTCATGTTTCTCATACCATGTTTAATAACAGGCACTGGGTATTCCAACAAGATTCTGCGCCAGCTCATATAGCGAAAAGCACACAAGACTGGCTGGCGGCGCATGGAATCGACTTCATCCGGCACGAAGACTGGCCCTCCTCCAGTCCAGATTTGAGTCCGTTAGATTACAAGATATGGCAAAACTTGGAGGAAAAGGCCTGCTTAAAGCCTCATTCTGATTTGAAGTCACTCAAGGCATCCTTGATTAAGGCAGCCGCCGATATTGACATGGACCTCGTTCGTGCTGCGATAGACGACTGGCCGCGCCGATTCATTGAAGGCCTGTATTCAAAATCGCGGGGGTCATTTTGAATAAACTTTATTATTATATGAATCTATGTTTTATTATTATATGAATCTATCATTTTGCCATGTAAATGGTTACATAAATAATAAACATGTCTAAATTATTTCATATTACATATGTGACAGACCTGACTAGGCAAATATATTATAATTTATAAATACTGCAAATTAAATTGCCATAAAATAAGTATTGCTGCCTAAATAATTTCATTTATCTGTAATTTTTTTCTGGAACGCCATAAAATTTGAAAAAAAAAAAAACATTAAGACATGTCATGACGTCTGAATGTCTGGCCACTTTCACTGGTCTTTCTTTCTTCTTTTCTTTTTCACTGGTCGTCGAGGTACTAGATAATTTAATGTAGGTATCAAATAGTAACAGAAAGGTATTAAACCTTGATATGATATCGCACTTTGTCCAGGGGTTCTGACGCTTACCATTTTTAGCTAATCCGTCTTATCAAAGAAACTGCCGAATCCGTCCAATCCAGTATCTGCCGAATCTACGAATATGTCCAATCCCAGAATCTGTCGTATACCAAACAAAGGCTGCTGAGGAGCATGACGTTCAATATCGTGGTCGGGCCGTCCGTCACAAGACCAATCTGCTTGGCGCCGGGCTACAGTGGAAGGGTGGTAACTACCAGGCGGCACCTTTTAGAGCACCGTGAACATAAGAATATATTTAAAAAAAAAACTCGGAAACATCATATGAGTATCAGCAAAACAAGAGATTACAAAATTATATTAAAAAGAAAATGTTGCTAGTTAGTTAAAAGTTATTTAATATTCGCATGCATAAACGTTTTGAAATAACTACTTTAAACGAAACATTTTTATTATTCTTCTGGAGGCGGTTCCTCAGGAGCTGGTGCGTCATCGGATGGTGGTGGTGGTGGAGGTTCTTGTGATCCAATCGGCAGAATTATTTTGTCTAAAGGCAGGAATCCACGGTCATCTGGATCCCATGTGTATGGAGCCCAATAACATAACGCAAACCATAATATTGCTAAGCATCCCCATATGCAAAGGAAATTATACATAATCTAAAAAATAATTAAATAGATATTACTTTCGATTTAAATGTAAAAAGTGAACTAATCAATTTATTGCAAGAATGCTTACCATTCTTAATTTAGGCACTTTTCCTGTGTGGTGACAAAAATAAGCTGGAGTGTAGAGGAATGGTGACATAAAACCAAGTGAAGTTCCAATACTAACACCCAAAGCTGCTATATAGAGCTTTCCTTGCCATGGAACAGGAGCCGGTACGGCACTCTGAAAAAATTATATATTTTTTATTTATTTAATGTAAGGTAAGAGAAAATATTCCGAAATAGTGGTTTCATTCAATATTTGTAATATAAGTTTTGTCTACACTACGAAGCAAAAATCGTCACTAAAAATTTTAACAAAAAAAACCCTTCAGAATATATCGCACTAAAAGAAAACTTTTTTATCGCCAAGGTTAAGGGAGGTGGAAGGATATCAGTGCCAGCATAGGCGTACACGTACCTGAATATCACTCACAACACATTGAATACTCTTGAATATATTATCACCACCTTCCTTCCACCTTTCTTTTACTTGGTGATAAAGGAGATTGAGTGGTCTTTTTTGGTCAGTAAAATCGCCCCTGGTTAAAATAAAAACGCACCAAAAACATTTTCATGTAAAATATTGCCTAAACCATATGGCTCGCACTATCAAAAAGTTATCAAATCCCATGTAGAGCCAAGCTTTTAACTCTACAAGCCCAAAATTACCACCACCATAATCATTTTGCTGAAAATATCCTCCTCTACTATCCTCGATAGGTAACTAAAAACAAAAAAGGAAACTTAGCTTTCAACTCACCATATGGATAACAAGTGGTAACAAACAGGCAAGTGCTGCACATTCAGTCATTATATTTGACATTATACAAGCTATAAGGCAAATTACGAACAATCCCACACTCCAAGAGGGTGAGGTGAATTGTTTGCCAAAATTTTGCGCAATAATGGTTCCTAATCCGGACGCTGTAACAGCTACATTTAATACAATGGCCGCCCCTGGAACAATGTTCGAAATGTTATTTTATTATGACCACAAATAGCGGACACCATAATAACTATATTTAAAATGCAATGGCAGCCCATGGAACAACTGTTTAATTAAAAAGTTATTTAATTTATGACCATGCCTTAAAATTATATGCTCTATTAAATTTGTTCCTATTATCAATAAACCGACGTGATCTTGAACCGTACAAAAATGTTGTCATTTTTAAGGAGTTATTTTTCTTTATAATAAATTAGATATTCGGCTATTTTATTAAAAGTATTTGTAAAACATTTGTCAATAATAAAATACCGCCACATAGTAGAAAGCGGCGTAAAATGCGTAAGTCTTCTATTTTATTTATTTATGACGTAATTTTTAAGGTGTTTCATATACTAATACTATTTAAAAGCTACTATTATTTAATAGCACTAACTGCCGTTCTTAGATACGTCAATTAAATTTAATGTTTCATTAAGTCGCAGTCCCTTTCTATTTATCGGCAAAGAAAGGGACAGAACGAGACTTGACGTCTCTGGCTCTGAGTGCAGCTGTATGCCACGTAACGGAATTGACGACGCAGACTAACGTGGACTGAGACCAGCGGACGGCCTAATCGCCACCCCTTATTTTGTCTTGCCTAAATTACTTATTGTATAAATTTCACGCCAAAACGCCAGCGCAAAATAGACAAGCGAACATTTTAAAATGTCTAAAATAACATTGTCGCAGTCACTCCCGGCTAGTGTGGACAAAGGGTTATCAATTGGTATAGCATTTGGTAATTAAATTTGTTTTTTTCTGCTACGATTTAAGTATACCTTTTAACACATTCAAATACAAACAAAACTTTGTAACTAAGAAATCAGTAGAGACTAGAATAGGTTCTAAATGTTACCAGTATATCCAAATTTTTTTATTAAATATCTAATAAATTAAAGATTTACTGAAATAAACTTGTGCAATGTTAATCCTTAATTATCCCACTATCTAACGAAAGGTAAAAAACTTTACAAAAAAACCCACTATCTAACAAAAGGTAAAAAACGACAAAAAAACTTGGTCCTAATCGGGATTTGCGAATTTTAAAGATAACATTTTAATGAGAGTTGAAATTTGTGCCAGAGATCCGAGTTGAGTATAGCGTGTAATAATAAACAACCCAAAATTGCAGTCGCACGTAATGGGACCTTGAATGTAAGAAAGTTCGCATGCTCAGTATTCACAAGACAAATTTACAGCTGCTTCCTTAGATTCCTTATGGTTTTTTGCAGATAACCCTATATCAACGTAATCACAATAAAACAACGCTTTTATTGATACCTATATATTTTTTTCTATTATCAAGCAAGTGAAGGTAACTGACATACCCACTTATACCTGATAACCGAGTAGTTTGTCCAGGCAAAGAATAGGCAACCCAACGGCTGCACATTCTATACGTTTGATACTTTGTCAGGTTTAAAATTTTCTCATTATCTTGATGTTGCAACGTTTACTTATTTTTTTTGAAATAATTAAAAATTGTCTTTCCAGGATTTTTTCGCCAACCTATTCTTAAAATATTTTGTAATATACTAAAATATATTTCATGTTATTATCAGCTCGGTAAAGTTTGTTTCAAGTTCGGATCTTAGACCAAAACAAGGAAAAATACAAAAACTTAGTACCGGGTTTAAGCCAGGACCAAGATACTAGCTAGCCAATGGGGATCCACACGCAAAGCTTGATGCAGATGGCGCAGCATAGATGATAACAAACATTTTGCTATTGTTTATGTCGGGCTTTTTCGTATCTATTTTATAGTTTTTCGTGACTATCTAATGTTATTTCATCATAATGAATTCGTCAATGAAGTTATCTGAACTAAAAGACGGACTTCGGAAACTAGGATCAAAAGTATCTGGTAAAAAAGCCGATCTTATTGCGAGGTATTCATTTGGGTGTTAATCCAGTTTTATTACTGTAGATGTTACATTTAATTGGTTGTTAAAATTGTTTTTGTTGTATTTGTGTTACAAATTAACTACATAACAAGGTTTTTAATAAATACAACTAAAATAATAAAACACGTACATGTTTGTTTTTTAGGTTAGAATTCTACGATCGGAACCGCGATGATACCGGTAATTTTGGTGTCGAAGCTTCACAATCTAGTTATATGATGAATGTTTCCGATCCAGAAGCTTATCATGATGTAAATAACTCCAATAAACTACCATAAAATAATATATTTTCTTTTTATAGCCGTTTCTCACTTCTTTTTTAAAACTGGGTCTTTTGGAAATAAATGAAGTCCATTATTGTAACAACCTGGCACAGCACATAACGTCATTATGCTTTCGTAGATTGAAGACACAAAAAAATACTCAAAAAACACAACTTCTGTACTGGAATGACAGACAGCTTTGGCCGCATCAACAATGCGCCACCTACAGGGAGAATTTGGCAGTGTGGATCCCCATTAGAAAAGGGTGTCCATTACTACAACAGGAATTCAATTAGCTGTATATCACCCTAATCTACAGCTAATTGAATTATGCAGAAAAATAGTGCGTAATCTGCTATTAATGTGCGCCAAATTAAAAATTAGTGGGGGTTTTCGTGTTTCAATAAAAGCGAAAAAACGGATTCTGCTGGAGAAATGTCTCTCCAGCAGGAAGATTTTGAAAAAGTAGTCTGACAGTAAAACAAAGTATATGGGCGTGTAGATCTTACTTTTCTACAAATGTGGCACCTAAAATCAAAACTGTGGGCCATACCTCGATAGAGATATTCCATTTTCTGCTGGAGTGACGTTTCGCAAAATCTTCTATCTCGGATCCCATCGCATGTGCGGCCGTAGAGTAAACGGATATGGATAGACTGTAACTAGTAACGATAAGCCCAATGATTGAATCTAAGGAAATAGATACAGTTAAAAAGCTATGAAGATTTCTTGAAAAACAAAAAATACGAGATACCGCTTAAATTAGAGAACCAGTGAGTTCATTGATGACAGTATTTCAATGGTCTTGTTCTTCTTAACGACTGTAACCATGTACACGTCTTTTCTTGAATTAAATAACTTTTGACTCCTAACTGATAATGCATAAATATGACGTGAAAATGCGAAAAACTGAATCAACTATAGATATTCTAGTATAAACGAATAACTAGTGAGTAAATCAAAGCGTACATGCTGAAAATTTCAGCTTGAAATATGGCCTATTGAAGAAGATATCCACCAAAACCCAAAACAACAGCTAATGACTGGTTGTCCGACCAAATTGGAATGGTCACAAAAAAGCGGCCGTTTCATACATATGGGTGACCTACTTAACTATGCATTACAATTAGTTGTCAAATATTGGGCCAAGTACACTTATGTAGGAAAAAATAATTATTAATAAAGTAATCTGTAACAACGGTGGTAGCATACGCCCAGACTCCAGGAAATAAAGAAAATTTGGATTTCTATATTAGACCCGACCGGGGATCGAATCCGGGACCTTAAAGACAGTGACACTTGAAACCTATCTACGAGCCTTTCAAATGGAGATATCATACAAAGCTATGCTTTAGGTGTGTATACTTTGATTTATCAATTTTAGGAAGAGGTAATCCTATGCCGTCATGTACCAATGACTTTTTCTGAGTTATGTACATTAGTTATTTCACTAACCGATGCTCTTACGGTCAGGGAAAACATCGTGAGGAAACCTGCACATTCAGGCGACTGCATGTGTAACCATGATCCAAAAACTGGTCTGGTTCCCCTGGTAACAGGGTCACAAAGGTCAGATGGCAGTCGCTCCACTGTAATCACCTGATCTGCCACATCCTGGATCATGGTCAGCGGACCCTGGGCCCTCGCATGCGACTGCACAACCGGGATAACGCTAGAAGGATGATGATGAGGAAGAGGTAATCCTATCTAAAATATTTTTATCTCAAATGCACCCAAGACGAGACCATATGACTCACACAATCAAAAAGTTATCAGATCTTATGTAGAGCCAAGCTTCTAACTCTACACGCCCTAACTCTACACGCCCTAACTGTACAAGCTCTTATACCTATTTAAAATACGTGGGTTGGCCGTTCGGCTACCGTGATATAAATTGAAGTCCCTAAATATAATATGCAGCATTTTTGCCCTACTTACAGTCGTATGGGTGCATATGAAGTGTCTGCGGGTAGGTCTCGGCCAGGCAAACAATATTGCCGAACAAAACATGCAGGTAAACAAACAAAATTTTTCAATATTACTGATAAACTTTTTTTTAAAATTTAAGTTTTAATTTTTTTTCTAGTGGACTAAACATCGGAGGGCGTTGCAGACAACGTTATGCTAAAAATAACGCATACTATAATGCTATATCAATTTTTTTTTAAAATCGATCAACAAGCAAACAGAGAAAAAGGAGAGTGGGCAAATTAGTATAAAGCTTGGACAAAGAAAAAACAGCCGGCCGCTTCTGGAATTAACCTCTATTTATGAGCAATGATATGTGCTTACATTGTTAAAACATTACTTCGCTGTCAGGCTTCTGTGATTTTGTACTATGTCATATTTTCCTGTTTTTCAGCGTTTGCGAACTTACTCTTATCATTAATAACAACAAAAAATATATTAAAAATATAAAATTAACATTATCTCCTAAACTATCCACATCTGAAAGTAATGCTCTAAAGAAAAAAATTAGCATATATTCATAGCTGTAATTTAAAATTCGATTCTGAAGTGGCCGCTCACTTTTATTTTTCAACCTTTGGTCCAGAAGTGCCCAGTCTCTTTTCGATTGAATTTTGTATGAAGATCGTACGTCGCGCTTTTACGTTTACGTCGTGTACGTAAAATATAAAAATATTTTACAATTTAAAGTAGGTCTGTTACAAAAAAATATTAACTGATAATTCGTATCATTTACCAACTCATAAGGGTTCCGATATTGTTAAGCAAACACCAGTATTACTTGATAATAGATTACTAGATCATAATCGCTATTAAATTATATTAGCGCAACTGTACGAAAATCAGCTTCACTTAACATGATTGTATTAGGAAGGTCACCCATATGTATGAAACGGCCGCTTTTTTGTGACCATTCCAATTTGGTAGGACAACCAGTCATTAGCTGTTGTTTTGGGTTTTGGTGGATATCTTCTTCAATAGGCCATATTTCAAGCTGAAATTTTCAGCATGTACGCTTTGATTTACTCACTAGTTATTCGTTTATACTAGAATATCTATAGTTGAATCAGTTTTTCGCATTTTCACGTCATATTTATGCATTATCAGTTAGGAGTCAAAAGTTATTTAATTCAAAAACAGACGTGTACATGGTCTTTCAACGGTTCACAGTTGTTAAAAAGAACAAGACCATTCAAATACTGTCATCAATGAACTCACTGGTTCTCTAATTTAAGCGGTATCTCGTATTTTTTGTTTTTCAAGAAATCTTCATAGCTTTTTAACTGTATCTATTTCCTTAGATTCAATCATTGGGCTTATCGTCACTAGTTACAGTCTATCCATATCCGTTTACTCTACGGCCGCACATGCGATGGGATCCGAGATAGAAGATTTTGCAAAACGTCACTCCAGCAGAAAATGGAATATCTCTATCGAGGTATGGCCCACAGTTTTGATTTTAGGTGCCACATTTGTAGAAAAGTAAGATCTACACGCCCATATACTTTGTTTTACTGTCAGACTACTATTTCAAAATCTTCCTGCTGGAGAGACATTTCTCCAGCAGAATCCGTTTTTTCGCTTTTATTGGCAAACTAAAACCCCCACAATTTTTTTATTTGGCGCACATTACGAGGGTCAAACTGAAAGTTCTTAGAAAATCAAAAACTGATTACATTAGCCAGTTATTAGTTTTATTATATCTTTTCAAAATATTGTCCATTGACGTCAATACACCGCTGCATGCGATGGAACCACTGGGAAAAGCACTTTGCCCACTCGTCCTTAGGGGTCTCTTCAATGGCATCGCGATACGCAGCCACCGCTTCTTCAGCATTCATAAACCGCTTTCCTTTAAGTTTTTCTTTAATTTTTGGAAATAAATAAAAATCACAAGGCGCGAGGTCGGGGCTATACGGCGGGTGACCCAGTAATTCAACGTTTGATGTCGCCAAATAGTCGATCGTTCGCTTGGCGGTGTGCGACGAGGCGTTGTCGTGGTGAAGGAGGATCCTACTGCGAGGTCGTTTCTCTCGAACTTTTTCCAAGACAAGTGGCAAACAATTGGTAGTGTACCATTCTGCAGAAACTGTTTTTTGATCCTCTAACACAATTGTTGCGAATTGACCTATCCTTCCAAAGAACGAGGCCACCATTTTTTTTCCCGCACTTCGATCTCTCTTCACTTTAGTTGGCAACTCCTCGAAAGGAAACACCCACTGAGCAGATTGTCTTTTGGTTTCAGGATCATAACAGTAAATCCAGCTTTCGTCACCTGTTAGTATGTCGAACACAGCATTTGAGTCACCTCCGTTAAATCTTTCAATCATTTTACGGCACCAATCCACACGATGGAGTTTTTGAGCCTTAGTCAAATTATGAGGTATCCACCGGGCGCAAAGCTTCCTGACCGCTAAATGTTCGTGGAGGATTTTGTGCACTTGACTCATACCGATGCCTAAGCTTGTCCGAATCTGCTGATAGGTCACTCTTTTGTCAGTCTCTATCATACGCCGCACAACACAGATGTTATTTTCAGTCGTCGCCGTAGAAGGCCGTCCCTCACGTACATCATCAGTGAGATTAGTGCGACCACGTTTAAACTCATTAAACCAGTTGTAAACAGTCGCACGAGATGGGGCTTCATCGTGAAAGGCCAATCGTAGTCTATCATAACTTTCTTGTTGACTTAAATGACATCGAAAGTCATAAAAAATCATTGCACGAAAATTTTCTCGTGTTAAATTCATTTTGACGTGACACAGACAATTTTCAATTTGCCGCCAAGTCGTAAAACAAATGACAAATGAATGAAATATATACTCAGTAATATTGGCAAAGAGTTCTATTTTCAAATTTTAGAATATTTTTTTTATTATATTGTTTATAAGTGGCCAGTTCTAAGAACTTTCAGTTTGACCCTCGTAATAGCAGATTACGCACTGTAGATCACCCTTTCCTGTTGGAGTAATGGACACGTTTCTCTTTATGTCACGAGTGTGTCATTCATTCATTCCTCTGTCGTCGGCAAATATTTAGGCCTATTTTAAATCTGGACAATTTTTTTTGTAATTACACCGTAGAAGCTCAATTTCAAATTTTCTCCTATAATAGAATACAAAATTGTTCTGATTTTAATACAACAAAAAATAAATTTTGTAAAGAACTACCTTAATTACATTACCTTAAATACATTTAATGTACGAACAACAATATTTAAAACAGGAAGGTTTTAAATATCGTCACCGGAAATATGAATTAATGTAAAGGATTGCAAATTTTCCGCTCTATCCAATGGTATATTTAGAATTTGGATATCTTTAAAAATGATGTCCTTTACATCAACTAATTTGGTAAAAAATAACCTTAAAAAGTAATGCATAGTACGTGTAAGAACTGTGTAGAATTCTTGATTAATGTTATGTAGTATTTATTTTGAAGCTTGTTACTGTAAACACACTAACATAGTAAATTTGTTTTTTACATTAGCTAAGCTACTGAACTTCTACAAAACTGTTCCTTACATTAATCTCATAAATATTTTTTTTCGTTTATTTTTTCAACAAATTAATGTAAGTGGTAGAGGGCTGGTCATGTCTGTCGCAGAACCGACGGGCGTTGGAGTAGGAAGGTTTTCGAATGGAGACCACGTCTCGGGAAACGTAGTGTTGGACGGTAGATGGACCGATAACCTGAGGAAGGTGGCCGGTGGTGGTTGGATGCGAGAAGCGGAGGACCGTGAAAGTTGGCGCAGTCTTGAAGAGGCCTATGTCCAGCAGTGGACTGCAATAGGCTGATATGAGACGGTAAATCGCAAAATTCTTACCAAATACGAAAAAGTATCCATAATTAACATTCTTATCAACAAATCGCCACCACAATATCGCAGATTCGGGTTTTAAATTTTTAAGTTGACTCATTTCTGAAAAAAAAATTTAGGTTTCAATTTTATTTTTGTACAGTCGGCAGCACGTCAGGTTACCCACTTGAACTACGAAAAAAGCTTTGATTGCGTAGGAAATAGATGCGTTTTCAAGGTCAAGGGTAGTCTGACGTGCGGCTGTTGGTACTATAGTGCCAAGTTAGTCAGCCTCTCCTCCGGGATGAGAAAGCCTCAAAAAAACACATAGTAACAAGACTTTGTACTAGCTTAGTACATGATCGTGATGTTTTTGTGTGATTTAGCGACTTTGATATGAATGTAACTATTAACAGATACGTCAAAATAGCGAGATCAGCGTTTTGATTACATTACTTTAATTCAGTAATTATTAATAAGATAACAGTTCAGTATAATATCCTCCTAGCCGATTTCGACTACGGCGGCATATCTCAACAGAGATTAGCCAACTGCGCAGGAAATATTATAGTGCATAAGTGTGTGCGCAATACACAGGTGCACTCTATGTTTCTTCACTCTCATAATTCGGTGAGGCGGCAGTCCGACATGACCGTAGAGAGATCAGGCGCAGGACCAACGGCTTTACGTGCTTTCCGAGGCACGGGGGTGTTAACACCATCAACTTCCTGACTCCGGAGCTGTGTCTGAGTAATTTCAAGATAGAAAAGCAGTGTTTCATAAATAGCCATCGACCTCCGCTATATGTGCTTTTGCTATGGCAGCATCAGTACCAGTCACCCTGTATATACTATCGATAGTTGAGGCAAAAGCAATAGTATCGATAGTCGCTGCGCTGCGTCAGATTGGACCGGATCGACGTACTAGTGAGTAATGTGCCTAAATGCTTACTTGTAAAAATATAGAAATTTTAACTTACTTTCTACAGTCAAGAACCTAACAAAATTTATGCTTCTTGGTAACATGTGCAGGACTACAACAAAAAGGGCAACTACACAGGCGTCTTTAACTCTGAAATAAAATAAAGTGGTTTTAATTCCCAAAATTAACCTAATCATGATATACTTTCCTATGTATTTATGAAAAAAATATTTTTTTTTAAGTTAAAAGTGACAACATGATGTAATTTGCTTTAAATTCCACACACATGTTAATGCTAAGAATTCTGAACCATCATATTTTTTTTAATTTCCTATCTCGTTATATGGGGTACTAGACTCTTGGAAGGTGTGTAGTCCGAAGTAAGCCCGCTCCGAAATTGCCTACGCCATACCTGGCAATCTATTAAAAGGACTTAGGTACTTTAATTTTCCAACTGTGTGCTTTGCATTTTATCGATAAGAAGTGGGTAATTATGGGGAGGGCTTCCTTTATACTATCCATACACCTTCCAAGGGGTCCAGAAGCCGAAGTTCCCGAGATTGGAAATCACAATAATGGATTAGAATTCTTGGCAACAACATTTGTGTGGAAATATATTTTTGCACTTGAAAAATGACCACCAGAGGCGGGAATCGAACTCGCGTTCCTCGCATACCGGGCGATTGCCTAACCTCTCGGCCACCCTGGCGTAGGCCGAGCCTGACGAAATTTTCAAGTGCTTCTTAACGCTGTAATGCCCCGTTTTCAAGTGCAAAAATATATTTAGATTGCATAATGAATGCTTATCACCTAAAACAATAATTTATCGTATTTGTCTGGAATTTATAGCAAACTACATAATGTTGTTTCTTTTAAATTTAAATGAAATGCCTGGACTTAAGAATTATGAAGCCCTTACGTCTCCCTATATAGGTACACTGACCCGCAAAGTAAGGGTTGCACAGTAAATTTCAACATGACATACATAATAATGGCAAACAAATTAAAAAGCATAATATGTTTTAGCAAACTTATTACTAAGCATGAACATAATAACGCAGAATTGTTGAAAGACATAATATAAAAAAGGGTAAATCTCCATAACGGACGCACTCGTGTGATCGCTCTGGCGCTTCTTAGTCACCAATACCTAACTTGAATTATGTTATTTCATTTAAAAAATTTGATGGTCAAATAGTGTACATCACTCCTATAAATGAAATACACAATTAGAACCAAGCACCAATATCCAAAAAGTGCCAGAGTGATCACACGAACACGCCCGTTTTGGAGATTGACCCAAAAACCATAATCGATGAAATCTATATTGTTAGTCATAATTTTATAAGGTTATGTGTTCTGAATATTATGTCTTTATTTGCGTTATGAAGTTATGCTATAAAAGCTTATGCCAAATGACCATTATGGCCATTAACATTACCTATATATTGTCAGATTATAACGAAAAACGTTATGCGTTTTAATAGGTAGCCAAAGTAAGAACATCATATTTTTTTTATTATTTCTCAACTACAGTTCAGAGTAGTACCTACATACATGGTGCCGAAGCCAACATGCAGAAATCCGTTAGAAAACGAATCTTAAAGCTTTGCGACACCATCTGGCAATTATGCCTGTATGAACTATAAAAATAAAACCCATGGATAATACCTGGCTTGCGTGGCATTGCAAACTAGGACTTTGAAAGGAGAATGTATGGGTTAGGTTTACAGCTTTACACTAAATAAAATGGCAGATGGTGACCCGCAAGCAACTGAATGCCCCCTGACCGAATAAGTCGTATATATAGACCGGGCTGAGGGGCACTATTAATATAGTCCGACAAGTTCCCTCCGGACCACCTGTACCATTAGACAGTACCATTGGTGGTACAAATGGTACTGATTTATCCCACTAGTACAATTGATTGTACAAATGATACTAAAATATCCCGGTGGACCACCTGTACCATTAGTCAGTGTCATTTTATGGTACAAATAGCACTGATTTATCCAACTAGTACAACTGTAAACAACATCCTTCTTAGTGATAGTTGCTGGCCGCAAATTATTTATAATAATATTGTTTGCCTCAATGACGGTGTTATCACTTATTCTGTGCGACTATTTAATGTAACTTATATGATTTTTTTCGTGAAAAATGTGTGAAGAAATATCTATACTTGCTCGCGGTAGAGGTAAAGTTAAGAACCAATCGGTACAACACACGAAATAGAAGGAGTAGTAGCAAGTATGGACGGACAGACGATATTAAAATATAAAACACGGGCGAGATCGCAATTATTATTATGGTGGTTAGGTAAAAGCATCTATGCGACTGTGTTGTAAACATTCCAGCGCGCGGCGGCCATGTTGCGCGCGCCGCTGGTGATGCGATGCTAGCGTGAATTTATCTAATAAGATACAGAACACGTTGTCCGTTTGTTCATTGATACAAAATATGACATTATAATTTATTTTAACTAATGTGATTTAAACAATGTAAATAATGTGTTTTAGAATTTAGATGTTAAGTTATTTATAGTTGTTAGTTGTACATTATAATTTTATATTTCTATTTAATGTTGTTTTAGTTTTGTCGAGTTTACTAATTACAATTTATATTGAAATAGTTACATTTCCTATAATACAAATTGTAGGTATTTAATTTAATAATGAAAATATTATGAAAGTAAATGTGGTAGCACGCCACATCAACCCCCTCCAGAGACCGGGCTACGGGCAATAATAATTGGGGAAATGGACTTTACGTCCAGTTACGTGTGGTCCAGTGTATGCTGGTTTGAATGACCCGTGAGAGGCGTCATCCCTAAGAAAGACGCGTTGTGAAGTGGCCAGGTCTTTAAAAACAAATACTGGACGGCTACTTACGTGACGTGAAGCTGCAGATGGGAGCAACTTACGTGCGAACTGACGTATTCTTGTGACGTATTCTTGTATTAGTCCGGGACGTCAACGGGTTGCGGCTCAAAGAATTCTCCGGGTAGGCGAAGAGTCTCCCCATACACCAGCTCAGCTGGTGAGGCATGGAGATCCTCATTGTGGGTGGTTCGTATCCCAACAGAACAAGTGAAAGAGATTCCACCCAGTTATGATTGGCGTGACAAGTAATAGCGGCCTTCAACTGTCGATGGAACCTCTCGACAAGGCCGTTACACGCCGGATGGTAGGCAGTGGTACGTCGGTGATGGAAACCGACCAGGTCTGACAAGCGCTGGAAGGGTGCTGACTCAAACTGGCGGCCTCTGTCTGTAACTATCTCGGTGGGACATCCGAAACGAGAAATCTAGCCTTACAGAAGAGCACTTGCCACTGTCTCTGCAGTTATGTCCTGGAGCGGTATTGCCTCAGGCCAACGAGTGAAACGATCGACGATCGTGAAGCAATAGCGATATCCTTGGGATGGTGGCAGTGGGCCGATAAGGTCAATGTGAATCTTCGTGAATCGGGCGCGTGGAAGTTTAAATGTGCCGAGTGGAGAATGAACGTGGCGTGTAACCTTAGCCCGTTGGCAGGCAATGCACGAGCGCGTCCATTCTCGGCAGTCTTTACGTACACCAGGCCAAACGAATCTGTCGGTGACCAACCTTGTTGTAGCGGATGCACCAGGGTGGCTGAGGGAATGTAGGCTGTCAAAAACCTGTCTACGCATTTCACTTGTGACATAAGGTCTCAATGTATCGCTACTCTCATCGCAGTACAGTTCAAGGCGCGATCCCGGCAGTTTTTTTTTTTTAGGCGCAATGACTTTGTATCATCGTCGAGGAGCTCATGTAGTTCAGGGTCGGAGAGTTGGGATTCGGCTAACTTTGCCAAGTCAATAGGAACAATCTCCTTCACTCGTGAAAGGGCATCAGCGACGACGTTGTCCTTACCCGAAATGTGCCTAATGTCCGTGGTAAACTGCGAGATGTAATCCAAGTGCTTGAACTGTCTTGGTGAGCAATTCTCTTTCCTGTTGTGAAATGCGTAGCAGATGGGCTTGTGGTCACAGTAGACGATGAAGTGGCGAGCCTCCACCATATGGCGGAAGTATTTGATTGACTCGTACACTGCAAGCAGTTCACGGTCGTAGGGGGAATATTTCTTCTGCGCAGCGTTCAACTTATGCGAGAAGAATGCGAGTGGTTCCCAGGACCCGTTCTTAAACTGCTGCAGTGCACCGCCAATCGCGGAATCGGAGGCGTTTGTGACAATGGCCAGCTTGGCGTCAGCATCTGGATGTGCTAACAGCGCCGCTCGGCATAAGCTCGCCTTGCATTTGGCAAACCCATCATGTTCAGCCGTGGTAAAGTTGACTGGGTGAGAGCCCTTGACCGAACCAGTGAGGAGGGTATGAAGAGGTGCTTGGTGATCAGCTGCGTCCGATATGAAACGCCTGTAAAAGTTGATCATACCTAGAAATCTGCGCAACTCTCTCACGGTCTTCGGGGTCGGGTAGGACTGGATGGCCTCCACTCTCTCTGGCAGGGGTTGTGAGCCAGCAGCGGAGATGCTATAACCCAGAAACTTTACTGTTGGCACACCGAAAACCCACTTACCTGTGTTTATGACTAGGCCATACTGTTAAAGTCAGGCGAACAGCTGGCGTAGGTGAGCCTCATGTGTGGCCTGGTCTCTTGAAAAGACTAAAAAGTCGTCCAGGTAGGCATAGCAGAAATTCAGTCCCCGCAACACCTCGTCGACGAACCGCTGAAATGTCTGCCCGGAGTTACGAAGTCCGAACGTCATGAACGGGAATTCGTAAAGCCCGAACGGCGTGGTGATGGCGGTCTTCGGGATGTCGTCGACGTGGACAGGGATCTGGTTATATGCTTTCACCAGGTCTATGGTGGAGAAGACCTGGCATCCAGATAGACTGTGTGAGAAATCGTGGATATGGCGGATGGGGTATCTGTCCGGGATAGTTCTGGCGTTTAGCATCCTGTAGTCACCACAGGGACGCCATCCGCTGTCCTTCTTGGGGGCCAGGTGTAATGTAGAAGACCAAGGTGATTCGGAGGGTCTGGCGGTGCCATCCTTAAGCATCGAGTCAAACTCCTTCTTGGCAATTTTTAGTTTATCTGGCGCTAGACGACGTGGGGTACCGCTCACAGGTGGGCCAGGTGTGGTGCGTATGTGATGCACCGTATTATGTGCCGGTATCCTATGTATACCAGATGGACGAGTGATGTCGGGGAATTCCCGTAAAATATCGTGGTATACAGAGGTACCGGTAATGACCTTAACCGAAGATATTGCAACGGATGAGTGGGCAGGCGCAGCCGGGGTGATGAGGCTGGTGCTATTGTCAATAAGGCGCTGATGACGACAATCTACAATTAAATTGTAAAAAGACAAAAAATCTACACCTATAATTGGCTTCGTGACGTCGGCCACAGTAAACTGCCAAGCAAAGTCACGACGCAGCCCTAGGTTTAAAACTAAATGTACATAGCCATACGTGTGAATCGTCGAGCCGTTTGCCGCGCACAGTTCGTAATTCGTCGGTTGACGTCGCCCCTTCAATGCAGACCGGGGGAAGACACAGGGGTCACTACCAGTGTCCACTAAAAACTGCATCTTCGTCCGTTGGTCCGTGACAAACAAGCGACCGGTGCTAGGGCGGGCGTTAGTCGCCATTACCGACTGCCCGGAGCGTTTCCCGCCTTGAAGTCGCACGGTGTGACGCACTTGTTGGCTTGCGATCCGTGCTTTGCGTGGTACCAGCATATCAGAAACTTCCTATAGCTGGACTGAGATCTTGTAGACCTGGATCGATCTCGAGGGCGGAATGGAGTCCTAGACCTTTAGCGCGAATTTCGGTTTTGGGCGGTGGTGAGGGCTTCTACCTGCTTGGTCAGCGCTGAGACCTGCTGCACGAGGGTATCTAGCAAGCCGCCGCTTGATGTAGGTGCTGTCGACATGGCTGCTACTTGTGGGCTGGATGGTACGACGTCGTGTATTCTGTCGGCGAGATCTGCCAAACCCTCAAGTGGAGTCGCCGCCTGAGACGCGATGATGGTTTGCGTTGAGCTGGGGAGTCGACTGGTCCAGATAGTCCGCAGGAAATCCTCGGGAACACCGGGACCGGCCAGGTGCTGGAGGTGGCGCAGAAACTGGGACGGTTTACGGTCACCCAACTCTTCGTGGACTAAAAGCTGCTTGACCTTGCGCTCTCTGGACGCCGAAAGCCGTTTAATGAGTTCCGTCTTAAGCCGCTCGTATTTGTTAGTGTCGGGTGGGTTGGTAATTATGTCCTCCACTTCCCCTGCGTATTGCTGGTCGAGTTGGCCGATTACATAATAAAATTTGGTCGTATCTGCAGTTATATTAGATATTTGGAACTGACCTTCTATCTGTGCAAACCAAATTGCCGGTTTTTCGGGCCAGATTGGAGGTATTCGCACACCAAAATTAAATATTTCGCTAGACGGGGCTGGAGCCGTAGCTTGTTCTCCTGCGCAGTCCGAGAATCTGTCTTCACTTGCCATCTTGTGTTCCAACGGGGTCACCAGTGTGGTGGTAGGTGCGCGTGGTGATATGTACAGGAATGTGTTGAGAGACAAAGTAAACAATCCTTCTTGATAACAACACGAACAGTTTATTATGTAGGTACACAAAATTCACAGCAATCAGTACAACACACGAAATAGAAGGAGTAGTAGCAACTATGGACGGACAGACGATATTAAAATATAAAACACGGGCGAGATCGCAATTATTATTATGGTGGTTAGGTAAAAGCATCTATGCGACTGTGTTGTAAACGCGCGGCGGCCGGCCGCGGCATAGCTGCGCGCGCAGGCCGGCCGGCGGCCATGTTGCGCGCGCCGCTGGTGATGCGATGCTAGCGTGAATTTATCTAATAAGATACAGAACACGTTGTCCGTTTGTTCATTGATACAAAATATGACATTATAATATATTTTGATTAATGTGATTTAAACAATGTAAATAATGTGTTTTAGAGTAAGGTTTTTAGATGTTAAGTTATTTATAGTTGTTAGTTGTACATTATAATTTAATATTTCTATTTAATGTTGTTTTAGTTTTGTCGAGTTTACTAATTTAGTTTACTATTTTTTTAGGAAATATAATTTATTAAAGAGTGCCAATGAGTGGTAATGCTGCCAGCATCCTGGGAACCTTACCACAAGGACCCTTTTTATAATTTTTGTTTTTGTGTTGTATTAAGTAATTTATCTTAATTTTTATTAATAAGTTTACTAATTACAATTTATATTGAAATAGTTACATTTCCTATAATACAAATTTTAGGTATTTAATTTAATAATGAAAATATTATGAAAGTAAATGTGGTAGCACGCCACATAGTGTTTTATGTGGTGGTACACAGTTACATATTAATATTATTATTTGTGTTGATTAGTTAGATAACAACTGAAACGAATATCAAGAAAGTCCGCCAGGACTTTCTTGATATTCATTTCAGTTGCTATTATCAGAATAAGTGGAGTACCTATGTATGACTCAGTTAAAGTTTATTATGCTATTCACTTTCAACTCATATCGGCCCAAAATGGCATTGGATGACTCTTTAATTAAGATTTGTTTAAATCTGTTTGAAAACCCATTTAGCTGTATTGATAAAATATAGTTTACACAAGGTATTTTTTAAGGTTCCGTACTCAAGACGGATTGAAAGTTTCGTCATATTTATCAGTCCGTCTGTCTGCCTGTCCTGTTTTCCACATTAATGGATAATTAATTTCATAACTTTTACTTTTATCGATGTCAAATATCGATATTTTAAAGCCCTGTCAAAAAAAATTAATGAAGTGAATGAACTGTGTAAACAAAATAAGTCGACCAAATTACATGTGCAATACCTTTGGTGCAAGACTAGAAACGGTTTACTACTCTTTTTAATGGCAGATTATGATTTATTGTAAAAACTTTTGTTATTTATTTCAAGAAAAACTAACAATATAATTATGATAATACATTACGTACGAGGGAAAATATATTTTTTCTGGCTTTTCCAAATAGTTTTTTCAATACAACGGCACATATTCCCATTTTTGAATAGAATGTTTCTCATCGAGAGCTGACACCATACTGACAAGACGTCACCATTAGGTAAGGCTAAAAATCTCGGTTAGTTCTCAAGGGGGCAAAAGAAAATTAGCCGTCATTGTGGGTCCAGTGGTTGACTAGTCTAAGCCTCCTGACTATGAAAATTTAATACTGGCGGAATATAAAGATCATCATTTTCAGAGCAAAACACGTATCATCATTTTCTGCACTGAAGATAGTCTGGATATAATAAAAACAGGAACATAGAACATTCAAAAAATGTCCAAAGCCCTTTTTACAGGTTTATGAATTATTTTGTGCCGTTGGCAGCAGTGAGGATGATAATAAAGTTGTACCAGTTTTATATGCACTTTTGACAGACAAAAAGAAAACAACTTACAGTATTCTGTTGGAGATGATTAAGAAACAAATCCCAGACCACTATTTACGCCACACCCTGTATAAACATTTTGGAATAACATTGAAATTATCAACGGATTCTATTTCTTACTTATGAAAAGGGATTCCAGAGTTTTTTTTTTTGAGTAACTGTGTTGGTTTTGCAACATTTTACCACGCACGAAGGCATTTTAAATTATTTTGTGAACGAATGGTGGCGCGACTATTACGTCAAAGGTTTGGCAGGGCACTGACGCGCGGTCGGCTTCCTATTTTGAAACCGGCTTCCTATTTTGAAACCGGCTTCCTATTTTGAAACCGGCTTCCTATTTTGAAACCGGCTTCCTATTGCAGGCTTCACTTCTTTAGTACGCGAGGCTACGTCTACCTTTTTTTATTTGGTCTGAGGGGTAGGGGTTTCCCGGTAGGAGTCGCACCGGATAGCGAATGTTCTTTCCAACTGAGCTACGGAGGACGTTAGTCACTCAAGTGCTTGCTACACCAGCCAGTAAGCTGGCGTTCGATTTTATCAATACTTTGCAAATTTACTAACAGTTAGCACGTCAGGTTACCCTACGTGGGTACGAAAACACGTTTTATTATATAGGTAATAGAAGCGGTTTCCCACAAGTAACTTGTTACTTAGAAGTTTACTAACGTATTTATGTATGACTATCCGTTATCTTAGTCACCATAACACAAGCTCACGCTTAGGGCTGGGTAATTGATATGTAAGACTACTACTTTATTTAAACTACTGAACGAATTGTATTAAAATTTGATTTCACTCACATGGGTATCAATCTATGGCTGGGTGGCACATTATAGTCCGCCCAACCCATGTCTTGAAATTTGTTCCATCGAAGAAAAAGAATTAACAACGAAAAAAACGTGAAAAATATTGTGAGCTGCAAAAAAAACGATATTATGGTTTAGGTTAAAGCTACATGTATTATACGATCAAGTCGACTAGACGAATGTCAAATGACGACTAAAACGAAAATACTGATAAAAATTACAACAGTGTTAAAATACACCTAAGCAAAACTAAATTATAACAATGTTGCTTTTTAATTGCATTCGGTATTTTGCTGTATTCGTCGTCGTAAGTCGCTTAAAGCCGGGTACAGACTGCTGTAACGTAACATGCAATGTAACACGCAATGAAAGAATTTGCCGTACACTTTGTCGCAATGTATCATGCAATGTAACAAAATTCCCATAGTGTGGACGCCTTGCGCGCACGAACCGTGCACACTATGCGCACGAACAGAGCATTTCAACTCGTGCGCGCCGTGCCGCTCCTTTGTCGGTTTTTTCGCCGAACACAAAGGGCCAAGTAGCCAGTAATTGGTTGTTCCGATCCATTATCTTTGCGTGTTCGCGGCAGACTGAGCTATGTTCGCCGCGCGCATTTCACGCGTTCAAGCGCGTTCAAGATGCGAGCACGTACATGCTCAGTTAGAGCGCGCGCTGCGTCCACACTTATGAAATGCTCGTTTCATGTTACATTGCATGTTACGTTACAGCAGTCTGTACCTGGCTTAATATTGTTCTAGTTGGCTTGGTCGACTAGTAGATAACATGAGATTTTAATAAAAATAATACCGCTGTGTCCTCATTTTAAGCTCACAGTTAGCGGCTGTCTGTTTACGCACGTCTCCCTATATAGGTAAATGGAAAAGGACACACAAAAGTAAGAACTATACCAATTTTTAAATATTTTTTTCCTAAGTTACAGAAGTTCAGAGTTGAGATTAAACATTTTACAGGTAATTTCAGCATCTTTCTGAGAAATTCCTATTTATTATTCAAAGGTAGTAGTAAAACGCATAAAAAAGAAAGAATTTTTTTTAGAAATTAATACTAATTATGAGTAAACAAAAAAAAAATGTATATAAATATTTTTTTTTTGCTAACGCAATTTTTGTGCAAGTTTCTGGGAATGCCCGAAAAGCGGAGGTTGGCGGATTTGGGTCCCATTTGAGAAAGATTGAATTAGGTGCGCTAATTAATTAATTGTTTTTCTTAAATTTAAAAAGTCGCTTTTGGGTAACGTACTACCGGGACGGACTACTACGGTGCCGTAGGGATATGCCATGCCCGCAAAAGTGCGCACTAT
This sequence comes from Pyrausta nigrata, assembly GCA_949316185.1. Classification (NCBI taxonomy): domain Eukaryota; kingdom Metazoa; phylum Arthropoda; class Insecta; order Lepidoptera; family Crambidae; genus Pyrausta; species Pyrausta nigrata. The sequence continues at coordinate 8,141,307 of OX438943.1, forward strand.
TACCCGTTGGGGTACGCAAAACACCGTTATTCAAAGCGATTTTGACCATTCAAAAACCTGGCGGGATACACATCTCGGGTATTAGGTACCGCTTCCCACGGTGGTAGCGGATACCGCTTATATTGGCCTACAAAATGATTCCATGAAACATACCTACCAAGTGAGCTTGAAAAAATTTATCTGTCAACTAAAGGACACTGGCACATTTTCTTTGTGTAATATCAAAAGCACTTTTAGTGCCCAAAAGATAAGGAGACATGTTCGGGCCAGTATTACTGATTTTTTAAGTTTTGACGTTCATAAGTGGCATTTTATGTCCTAAATTTTATAAATTATTTTTGACTGACTAAATAAATTACCTAGAAAGCAGCTGAACTAAAGTGGGCCTGGGCTGGACATCTCAGCCGCATGTCTAACGACCTCTGGGGGGAAAACATGCACCAAGTGGCTGGATACCTGGTTGAACGACTGGGATACAGCTGCCCAAGAACGTGAAGATTGGAAAAAGAGCAGTGGGACATCACAGGCTCATAATAATAATAAATTATGATTTTATCACGTTGTTTTTCCGTTTTTTCTCTTCCCGGAATTTACTGATTTAGTGACATATCAACAAACAGCTTAAACTACTAGGATTAGAATTATAAAAAAATATTATATTATTCCTTTTACCTGCCCTAGCTGAACGCTAATAGTTAATGCAATGACGTTTAGTTAAGAGATCGAAAGAAATGGCATTTTTGTGGGTATCGTTTTTCAAATCATACAAGACTTATAAAGCAAAATGCATCCGATTCCAAATGATTTTATGTTAGGAAAATTTAAGTAAAATCTTTGTGAACTGTATGGGATTTGTTTTATTATTAAGGGAGTAAATAAGGGTGGTTACGTTTGTATGAAATTTGTATTTTGCTATTAGGTTACCATTTAAATAAAGTATGTCAGGACTTTTTAAAATTTAACCTCTAAAGGCCTATTATCCGAGCTGAAAGCCCACATGTGCAAGTCTGGATTAGATAATCTGGGAAGTCTACTTGCGCCCGTCCGGATTAGCTGATCCGGACAAGCGCGCAAGGCATAGAGTATAGTAAATATACCAAAAGGAAGGCGCAAGACCTATGATCTGAGTTGAAAGCCTATTTGCGCATGTTCAGATTAGCTGATCCGGACTGGCGCAAGTGGGCCTAAGGGGATGAACGTTGCTGTCAACCAGAAAGACTCAGTTGTTGTTCACCAGGGTCGCTCTTAATTGAAGCAGCAAGCTTTTGACAGCTCTAGTATGGGCCAAATGTCAGTCATGCTGTTCAATTAAGATTCTATTGCGATTTTTACGGTGTTATTACAAAAAAAAATGACCAGGTTAAAACTACGTCTAAATATTAGCCGACAACAGAGGAATGATGAATATTTACCACTTCATGCGCTGTAATCCGTTTTGGAATAGTTTTCTGTAAATTCAATATACGATTGCGTAAATCGGTCCTGGCTGCGGCGCTCATTGACTTTGAACAAAGGCTGAAAAAAAGCAGCATTGTTATGATTGGGTCACAAAATTATTTTCTTCTAAGTAGATGTTTCAAGTCAGAAAAAATTAAAACACAATTTTACGGATTACTTCGCGATTTATTTTCATTTTATTTCAAACTTGACGTTTTGACCACTTTACAGCGATCGTGGTCACATGGAGACGCTGTACGATCGCTGTAAAGTGTTCGAAACGTCAGGTTTAAAATAAAATGTAAATAAATCGCGAAGTAATCCGTAAAATTGTGTTTTAATGAGTTCAACAATTCGCGTAAACGTAAGAAACAAATATCAGAAAAAAATATTTGTTAAATAATATTAGTTTGACAGATTTTAAAATGTCATCACCTAATCTCTGTCACCAAGCTCTTATTGTGTAGGTCACGGTAAAAATATTTACTGACAGTTAAAAAATCTACTCACTCCATCCTATCTAGGTACTACTTATAGGTCATATCATAGAACGTCAACCAAGAAAACATTAAACCTACAAATATCATGTTTCCAGACACAATAGAAAATTAATTGTTATTAGCCCGGCCGCGGGTCTTATGGGGTACCCTAAAATCTACACAGCATTGTTACAAAAAGCTGAAGTGAAAATCTGATCATATTTTAGTGTATAATATTATTTATGTGAAATACAGTGTTCATTGCATAATTTTTATTTTCATTTTTTTTTATTAAATTGCATTTATTTTTAGTGGCAATGGACAAAGTGGGCATCCAGGATATATATGTCATGGGAACAAGATGTTCTAGCACCATTAGCTGACACAAACAAATTGACTAGGTTTAAACTAGGTCTAAATATTAGCCGACAAATGAGGAATGAATGACACATTCGTGACATAACCTAATAGAGAAACACTTGTCTAATTGGCTAATAATATAGCGAATAGTTGGAATTTACTACTGATACTAAGTTTTTGTTATAACGGGGACAATTGGCTAATTTGTACATTCAGCACTTATCGGCTTCTCAGCGGGCAAAACTCATACCGTACTCATACTAAACGGTAGACTGGTTTGAAATTGTTTAAGAAGTTAATTTTTAAAATTAAAATTTTTATGTTATCCCTGTTTATAGTTATTTTTATAACTCAAGCAATTATTTCGCAAGTTTTTACGAAATCAAATTGAATTTCGCTCACAAAAATTAATCGACTGTGTCCCACCGGATGACACAGATGATTAATTTTTGTGAGCGAAATTCAATTTGATTTTTTATCCCTGTTTGTTCAATGTGTCCTTTGGTTATAAAATGCATAAAAATATTTATCCGTAAATAACTGTTTGATTTGAAAAAGGGGTACTAATCATACACTTCACCACACAAACGGGATTTATTGCAACTAATTAATACTTTTTTAAAAGGCAAATTTGTATTTACCTTCCCGACGTTTCGATTCGGTTGCACGAATCATGGTCGCGGGTTGATTCGTGCAACCGAATCGAAACGTCGGGAAGGTAAATACAAATTTGCCTTTTAAAAAAGTATTAATTAGTTGCAATAAATCCCGTTTGTGTAGTGAAGTGTATGTTTAGAAATGCAACAACAAAGTTTGAAATCCTATAAGGGGTACTAATATTGTTAAGCTTACCAATTTACGAGCACCATGTGGTAGCACATGTTAAACAAAAACATTATAAAAGTCATAGGGAATGCAAAGGCAGAATATTGCATGTAGTTAAAAATATCTGGATATTCTTGTAACAAAGTAGGTGCAGCTCTGAAAAAAAATATATAGAATCAAAATTCCGACTCCTTATGAGATAGTGGCTTCGATACCAAGATACTAAGAATAAGTTAAAATTGTCTCATTATCTACAAAACAAAAAAGAAACTGACTACAATTATTTAAAAACATCAAATTAAAAAATCTGACGCTTATACAAATTTTTTTCTCGTATAACTATAGTCTATAGTTTATAAGTTTTCTAGTTATTTTTTATTTTAGTCAGTTAAGCAGAAAAAGAGACCGTATGAAAAAAAAATATTAAGAAATCGACCCTAGTGTCAATAAAATGGTCATAAACGCTATACATGGCAATAGTTTAAGCCTGGAGTTCACCAAAACGAGGTGAAGTATGTGCCAAAGTAATATCTCCATTTTAGTCGGGTCAGGAATAGACAGGATTCACAACACAAAATATCTAAGAACATGAAGTTTACAAAATACTTAATATCAAAAAAAACAAAATTACTTATAATTATCTTCTTATTACTTATTATCTTATCACTTTAGAAAGCGGCAGTTAAAATAGAAGAATAAATATCCAAGATAATTATTTTGGAACTAACTCGAAAGCATTACTACTTACGTTTGCCATACGGCTCTAAACAGAAGTATAACGTATGATGCATGGATTATTGCAAGGCTCCCTGAAACAAAATGTAGAAATTCAGGCTAAATCCAAATGGAGACTTGAACATCAACAGCAAAATTTATAAAAATACAGCACGTATCCGCCCAGATCATAAAAACAATTGATAATATGAAATAACTCTGTAATCGTTTGCGAACCTAAGTTGCAATAGTAGATTATTTACCAAGAAGATAAAGTAATATTTTACGTCACGGGCGTCATCTTGTATCTCGAGCGTAACGAAGGAGTCAAAAGTAGAATCCTGAGGGTAGCGAAGGATTAAAGCTCGACCCAAGACAAAGACATCTTTATCCCCGAGGAGAATACATAAGTCAATTCACAACGCTCATCACGCACACAAATGGCTGTGAAAGGTGACCGATTCACCGCGCGAATCAATATAGTTCTTTTTGACCTTCTTGTCACGTTCGCATGGGTCACGCCCCCATTTCATATCTCTTCTTTCGATGATCTGATCATGCTCGCTGTGGGTGCCGACTCAGCACACACATACAGCCACCCCGTGCAAATGTATGAGTAGGTAGTTAGTAGATACGTACAATGTAACCCGATAACTGACGCCGAGCGACCGGCGCTCCCACGCTCCCAACCTAAATTTATTTAGTCCTAAATTCGAGAGCACTATGTAAGCACGCAGACCAAGTTAAAATAAATCGGTATTGCCGGAATTCGTGTGTATCATTTCCACCCCTACATAAGACCTGATAGGCGCTAATCGATCAGGACTCGACACTCGCCATACAAAAAAAGATCCAGAACAAATGAGGCAAAGCAAATGCAACGAACGAATGTGAAATAAGATTGAAATTCATTTGAAAATCGTGACCATGCACAAAGAGCAATTTCCTATTTGCCTATAAAACTACTTATAATTATTTTTTAATTTAAGCAATTATTTTGCAAGTTTTTACGAAATCAATATTAATTTCGCTCAGAAAAATTAACCGACTGTGTCATGAGGGGCGAGGGGACGTGGGTTCGAGTCCCACTGGATGACCTAGTCGTTTTTTTTTTTTTTCATCAGTACACAAACAGGTTACAGCCGGTGACTTACTAAACATGGAAATAATACTTATGGAACTAGACTATAACCTATAAATAGTGTACATAAAATTACATAACATTACAGAAATTATTTACGATCGAAACAATATTAAACAACAGTTAGTAAATTTTGACAAAATAATAAAAGCTAATTAACAGATGCAAAATCAATTGAACAATTCTGCGGGCAGATATCAAGAGCACAGTCAATACTCTTGCGAAACGAGTGCGAATTTGACTGAAAAATGTCTAGGTCCGGATGGGACACAACCAACTCATCATAAATTCGACGCATCCGTACAAGAGGATTATAAAACGAGGTATTATTCCTGTAGACCTCAAGAGCAAACAATTTAGATCGACGGCATCTATGCAGGGTGTTAAAAGATAACTGAGCTACTAAATAGGGGCTGTCAATGAGCAAGTGTATGATTTTGTGCAAAAATATGACGTCATACTTCATTCGACGGACATGTAATGAAGCCACCCCAAACCTTATCAAACGTGCATTGTAACCGCTGATAGCTCGACCGAGCCCACAGCGAAATGAAATAATTCTCAAGCACCATGCCTGAACCCGTTCAATGTTTTCAGAGTGAGTTTTGTAGTAAGGAGACCAAACAGGTTTATTTGTTTTATTATATTAGATTAATTATTTATTTTTATTTTATTTATTTGTCAGATAAGAAATCTTATTTCGAATTCACCTATTGAGAGGAAACTGTTTTGTTTCCCACTGCCTGCGTTCCGAACCGACCCCCATTACAAGAACTTCTTGGGCGATTCGCACCGGGTTCGAACCGCTAGTGATGCGAAACGCCTAAGGACCCTGTGCGGCACGCGCATAATTTGTCACGCTTTAATCGCCCACCCTGAGATGCGATCTACACTCGGCCCGGCAAACCTTGATCCCTATGACATTGACAGTTATTCTTACGACACAACATTGTAGTGGCGTCACCGTTACATTAGAATTGAATTGGAGGCTTCTAAAAATGCCATTTATTAAGGTAAGGTAGATATATGCCATTACAATGATATTCCGTCGGAATTATAACAATTCTTAACATTTACAAGAAATTATCTCAATCAGACTTTACGTTTACGTCCTGCAAAAGTTACTTCGTTCGGAAGATATCGACTAGTGCGGAAAAATGTCGATAAACAAATGTCGATAATGGAAACGAGTGTACTACATGATTTATAATCGTTTAAGTTATAGGTGCTGAGCTGAATGTTAAAAAGTTACATGAAATTGTTTTTATTTTACTCAAATTTATAAAATATTTCTGGGGACACCAGGTTTTGTTTTATTTAAGATTAGATTTTATTAGTGTCAGTTTTCATGTGTAGCATAATTAAGTGATAAATTATGAGTGTCACTGCTTTTTCATACCTAAGTATTAGTACATTATCTATTGAATAGAACGGAGCGCGGCACACATGCACTCACGATTGTATACCCAAGAGAATTAAAAATTAACTGTAGGACAAAACCAAATAAAACACAAACTGTTCAGCGATCATTTATTTATATATTTTAATCTGAATCTGATAATGACATTAGGGTTTGTGTCACGAACTCGGAATCTGAACTGCAGCTGCTGTCGCCTACGTTTATCAAAAACGGCTCATCTACAATGCTGTCGTATCGCACGTCTCGATCCCAATCATCAAAACAAAGTTTTAAAGCATTAGGTATATTGGCAGCGGTAGGGCGGTAGCCAAATCACTGCGTGGCCTTTGGATTTTGCCATTTCATCCGAAACATATGTCCGCTTTGTTTGCTGTTTCTGCAGGTTCAACAGTCTGAATTCTATTTTGAACATTTGAGTGTTTGCCACACCATTGCGTTGCAACCACTCTAGGATTTACCCTTTATTATTGTTGCTGGTAGTGCCATGCCATGCCATCAAAATATGGTGGGGCTCATTTAAATTATCCATCATCACTTCGTGAGCATCGGTCGTTTTAACTGATTTGAAGGCCCACAAGCAATTAGGCGCAAAACCTTTGGCTGTACCAGCGTGCCAGATGATCAAACGCTGACCCTTGCCTTCTGGCGCTTTGGTACAGGATTTTGCTGTGTCGTCTGTCCATATTTTGGGAACTATGTGATTGGCGTTGAGCCAAGTTTCGTCCAGGTAAACCACATTGTCCCAGTTCTCAATAGTCTTTATTTTTCGTAGAAAATCACATCTCATCAGTGCTTTAACCTTCCGCTCCATTAACACTTTCCTTTTGTCACACTTTCCGTACCGAAATTCACATTTTTTTATGGCGACTCTGAGAGAAGTGATACCGCCTTTAAATAAATCAGCTGATTTCAGCGACGCCAATAACTTTTTCCTAGTCCTGTCCTTACTTGCAAAAAAACATTAGAGTTAGAATTTCTGGCACCGACTCCAAAAAATAACAGATAATAAATTGGAAATAGGTTTCATGTATATTCCGTAGAACAGTTAGGTCAAATAAATATTATTATGTACTTTTTAGTTTAAATTTGTTTATAAATTTTTTAGTTTTAATAAGCATTGTAGTCAGTTTCGAAGTCTGTTTTTTTTTTTTTTTTATCTATTTATAGTTGAAATTTATTGTAAGGTGCAACATGGGTAGACCTACTAAGCGCGCTGTTCAAATGCGACAGCGTCATTTGGAAGAAAGTAGTAACGAGAAGGAAGACCGTTTAAAGAAGAACATTTAAAGATTTGCTAATAGCATTTTTAATTTAGTTTGTTGTATATCGTATCATCGGGTTCCCTATACAAATGATTTTGGGGATAAAAACTGTTCTATGTCCTTTTTCGGTACTCAGACTATCAAATCCATCGTTTCAGCGGTAAGAGTTAATTGATTTCTTGCAGGAATTATATATTTCTTGAAGTAATTATATATTTTTATTGTTGGGGGCGGGAGGGAGGGGTTAGGAGGGGGGGAGCACGTTTGATTTTGTTTTGTTAGCATCCTATACAGCACCTGACAAAACATCTGGTGTTTTAATTACTAAACTCCTAACTTTTAAGGAGTTCCACCATCAGCTCAGCTCCACATAATGACTGTCAGACGTAACAACATGTCAACATTAAGATACTAGTACGAAAACACTATACGTGCCTTCAAAATTTAAGGGTTTCCCTCGATTACACCAAGATCCCATCATCAGATCTCGACTTGACCAGAATGGGACCAACTAGAAGGTATAGCCTCTAGGTAAACTTTTTTTTTTTCAAATCGGTCCACAACTGAGTGAGATATGCGGTACAATAGCCACAAAAAAAAAAACAGTTGAATTGATAACCTTCTCCTTTTTTGAAGTCGGTTAATAAAAAAAACATACAGTCGAATTGATAACCTCCTTCTTTTTTGAAGTCAGTTAAAAAAGTTAAGTTTCATCGACACGCGACCCATCACTAACATGAACTGTCATAGGGATCAAGGTTCGCCGGGCCGGGTATAAGTATTACGAAATCAATTTACTCTAGGAGGTAAGAGCGTTGGCCCGGTTAGCCAAAGGTCGTAGGTACCTGTGTGCAAATTTTTGGTTTCTTATTTAAAAACTTATATAAATAAGAAAAACACTGAGTGTTAAAAATATTAAAAACTATTGAATAGCGAAAGCGTCATCATTCGAGTTGCATTTATTCTGTAAAGAATAACTACTTGGCCCGCTGCTGTTGCAATGCAGCTCGGGTAGATGTCGCTGCCGTCACGCAATGACGTTAGACATAAGAGACCAAGAATTTCACATGGTTGGATGAACTGCACAGTAGCTCAGTTGGTAAGAGCGTTGGCCCAGTTAGCCAGAGGTCGTAGGTTAAAATCCTACCTGTGTGCGAATTTTTGGTTTCTTATTAAAACTTTTAGTGACGGTTTTGGAAGTCTTACTCTGGATGACGATTATGAGGACGCGTTGAATGTAGATATCAATTGAGGTAGTGTATTCGACGAATCAAGAAAAAACACGTTTCCGTGTCGTCGTTGTCTATCAGCCATGTTGGCTTGCAGTCTTTTCGACAAATCGTCAATGATGGATCCCATGTGAAATGAGCCCTAGCTGAACTACTTAAAGACAGGAATTAAATATCTAGTCATAATCCGACAGCAAACAGAGCATTTGAAAGAATTTACTTACCAATCGCTGATGAAGTCTGGATCGCATTGTTCACTATATAACGCATCTCATTATAGTCGGGTTCACTTGCAGACTTTCCATAATATGACTGAAATGTAAGAAAAAAATTTTTTGGCTACTTGTATCATCATTATCGTCACTTATACCTAAAGATAAAATTTTTAAAGTTGGCAGCACGTCAGGTTACCCATTTAAACTACGAAAACAGCTTTTATAATGTAGAAAACAGCTTGTATAATGTAATGTTAATATACAGCAGTCTCAAGGTCAAAGTGGAGTAGCCTGATGTGCGGCCATGTGTACTTAAGTTTGCGAGTTATTTTTTATATTAACACCTATATAAAAAACAATTGCATTCAAAATAATTGTGTGATATCACTTAATTCAGAACAAAATGACAAGATAATATAATGTTGTATTTGTACTTTTTGGACTGAAGTCATCTTTGGAACTACTGAAACTAAAAACTCTTTTACTAGTAGGAGTAGTAGAGCTACAATATTTTTAAGTGCATTTGGTTTTATTTTTAACCGACATCCAAAAGATATATCTATGTTCGACAAAAGATATATATATGTGTATGTTTTATTGATTTGACCGACTTTCAAAACTCTTTTTTATTTGAACAAACTTAAAGCACGTATAGCATTTTTCCACAGAATTTTGATGTATTAAGACATTTCTTCATACATCTGGAAGTTATAATTTTATGGTGTTGAGCTGATGATGGAAGTCGTATTGTATTAACCTACGAGTAGCACTAAAATGGTCAAATATTATTCTTTATAAAAATGAGAAGCCGCCTTAAAAAATCACACAAAAAATTATAGTTTTAGAAAAATTACATTTATTTTGTTTTTCTTATCATCACGACCACCGGTTCGTTTTATACAATGCTCACTAGTTTTTACGATGTTCACTAGATTTTACGATGTTCACTAGATTTTACGATGTTCACTAGTTTTTACGATGTTCACTAGTTTTTACGATGTTCACTAGTTTTTACGATGTTCACTAGTTTTTACGATGTTTACTAGTTTTTACGATGTTCACTAGTTTTTACGATGTTCACTAGTTCTTACGATGTTCACTAGTTTTTACGATGTTCACTAGTTTTTACGATGTTTACTAGTTTTTACGATGTTAACAAGTTTTTACGATGTTCACTTGTTTCTACGATGCTTACTAGTTTTTACGACGTTCAGTAGTTTCTATTCTACGATGTTCATTTTTTTACAATAATCACTAGTTCTTACGATGTTTAATTGTATTTGTTTTTATGGTGTTTACGTGTTTTTACGATACTCACATTTTGTTCTAAGATATTTAAATTTTTAAGTCTTTTTTTTCGGCAAATTGCAGTTTTGGTAACTAGCGTATTTTGTACTTAGCGAGTTTGTCTCTTTACGAGCTGGGTACTTTGCTAAATTGGGTTTTGCGTATTCGGACATATGATGATAATGATGATGTCCTCCTGGCCGATTTCGACTACGGCAGCCTATCTCAACAGAGATTAGCCAACTGCGCAGGACATATTATAGTGCACAAGTGTGTGCGCAATACACAGTTGCACTCTCTGTTCCTTCACTCTCATAATTCGGTGAGACGGCAGTCCGACATGACCGTAGAGAGATCAGGCGCAGGACCAACGGCTTAACGTGCTTTCAGAGGCACGGGGGTGTTAAGACCACCAACTTCCTGACTCCGGAGCTGTGTCTGAGTAATTTCAAGACAGAAAAACCTAAACACTCTCGGCCCGACCCGGGATTCGAACCCGGAACCTCGTGGATAGTACCCAGCGTGCTGACCACTAGACCAACGAGGCAGTCGGACATATACATACGTTGGCATAACGCGAATTTGAAAATGTGCGTTGTAGGCACGGTTTTCTTTGTGTTGATGAAAGATTGTCGTAAGATTCAAATATAAATATAACTATTACAAATATATTTAAAAAAATATCATATTCTTGAGCAACCCACTCGCGATATATTTTTAAACATATTAAAGGAGAGTGAGCAAAATAGTATAGAGCTTGGACCAAGAAAAAAACAGCTGGCCACTTCTGAAATTAGTATCCATTTAATGGTAGTGGGAGTCGCCGTCGTAGATAGTTTAGGAGATATGATATTTTTTATATTATGAACTTAACTAAAATACATGAAAAAATCATAAGAGAGGACCGCTAAATGCTCAAAAGTCTCTTTTGATTTCCAATACTTTTCATTCAGTAACCAGCTCGGTGAACGTCGTTTTATACTAGGTTGAATCCTCTACTATATATACCGAATTTTTTGGATTAGTCCAAAAAATTAAGCTCTTGCCAGCTAACTAAAGATAACTATATTTTATTTTTCTCATTTCAAATTAAGGAACGGCTGTCTGAATTTAAGTACATACTACACATTTTTATTTAATTATCAAAACGTGGATAAGTTGTGACTTATCTACGAGGAATATCATTATATATTTTCATTGCAATGGTTATTCGAACAGAAATATTGCTTATAAATTGCTATGTCCTAAAGACATGGTTATGTAAGTTACAAAAATAAGTAAATGTATGAATTTTATAGTATTTTAATATGTGACTACCAAGATATCTGCGTAGATGTCTGAGGTAAAAGTTGATAGGATGTTAGAGTTGGAGTTCTCACAAATTTATTCGTAAACTGAAGCCCAAAAAGTTTGTGCGCGACCCCGCTGCGGAACGAAAGATCCCCTTCCCCGCAACATCGCCCGTCCCCGCTGTCATCTAGTCAAAATAATTTATTAGGTTCATTTTGACAGTTGACTTATAGGGTCGGGTGTTTACGAATCGGAAGGTAGAATTAACGATTCAGACATCAAATCAATTAACGATCGATTTAAAATATTGTTAATCATTACAAAATATTTTAAGTCTTATTGACTATTTATTTCACGAGTGTGTTTTAGAATTACGTTCTAAGAACCACAAATAACTAAGTCTTGAAACTCACTGCATACTGAAAATGTTATTTGTTCAATACCAACCGATGAATCGAATAATCTGTAACCCCCGTAACTAGTAAAAAGGTAACAACACTAAAATGAAGAAAAAAACGTAAAAGAACATGACCGTTTTAAGTTAAGTCTGTCGGCATTATAGAATTCCGATTTATTTTACATTTAATGTAGAAAATATAAACGAAAATGTGTCGCATGACATACTTTTAAGTCAGTGCTATTTATCTTTCCTTATTTTTTAATATCAATAGCATTTTATTTTCATTTATTCAAGTGTTGTGTATGGAATCCCTCCGCATACAATTCTATGTTCTGTGATAAGTCTAAGCTGTCAAATTAAACTAATAAGATTATTCAGACTATACCACGAATCGCACCCCGCATGTCATTAGCTCCGCAGAACGGTCACGCACGAACTTCTCTGACTATAGCAAATAATAAATACCTACTTACCGACATTTCCATATAAATTGGTGTGACATATTGTGTTAACGTAGACGTAACTAATAGTCGATTGGAAAACATGGAGAGAATGTAAGCGGCCAGACAACACTTGAAAACCATTCTGAAAAAATATGTACCTAAATTTAAATATGTCCTGTTAAACGTTACATTACAACTACTATACAGGGTGTCCCGTAAATTAGCGTGAAGCGAGAGTGACGTCATTTTAATGCTCAAATACAACAACTTTTTCCATGAATTCCGAAATATCAAAAAAAAATTTTGACTTCTTCATACAAACTGCTCTCAGTCGATCGGCACTTTTGTATGGGGAAGACAATCTTTTTTTGAGATTTCGATGTTGATCCCATATAAAAAGTTGTTGTATTTGAGCAATAGAATGACGTCACTCTCGCTTGACGCTAATTTACAAGCAACCTGTGTAATTATAATACGCATTGACAGTAAACTCCCGTCTCATGGCAAAACACATCCATTCAATGTGATAAAACACATCCATACAATGTAATATATTATAAAGTTTTAATATTCTAGAAACGAATTTTTAATTTAATCAAATTTTATTAATAGAAATATTTAAAAATTCTTAAAAAAAGCGATTTCATACTCAAACATGCAGTGTTTAGTACAAATATGGCATTTCTTTTCGATATAGGTCTTTAAATAAAATTTGTTATAAATTCGCTTTAAACCCATATAAGTTTCTAGTATATTAGAACTTCGAAACACTGTACATCACGTCATTAGAACGCATCGCGGCGACTTTGTCAATTTAATACGCGTTACAATTGGCGAAGCGAAATTTTATCAGAATCGGTAGAGCAGTTATTGAAAAACCAGACAAATACGAACTCGAACACGAATGGTTCCACATTCAACCATTTTATTAACCAGTTGCGGTTATTAATATCAAGCAAAAAACAGACGTTTGTTGTGTTGTATATGGAGCCCCACTCAAATATTTATATTAAAAATTTGAAAAGTTATTTCCAACTTTTATAAGGCGGTTGTATTTTTGTTTAAAAATTTTTGATGCATACATTTTACCAGAAAAATGACACTGATCTCCAGAAGACAGAAAGTACAATGCTAGACGTCGATCGTAACCGGAATTGTTCAACAACAATATAAGCATTGACCCCAATATAAATAAGCACACTCCTTCCTGAAAATAAAGCAGATTTTGACATAAATGTTTCAATATCAAGTACTTAATAAATACAATGGCGGAAAGCAGATAAAGATGGAAAATACTCCAGCAACAAGAGCGTGAATTAGTTGATATAATGATGATATTGAAATCATCGAAATTTAACATTTGCGCGGACAAAGTCGCGGGCAACCTCTAGTACAGTCGGCATTACGTCGAGTTCTTTTTAATGCATAGTGATAGTGACATAATACGGTTACGTATTATTACAACTAAACTTGTTACAACTTTTTTCATAATAACTACGCTCGATTCACATATGTTTATATCGCCTATTGGACGACTCACATAATTCACACAACTTACATAATTTTATTTAAACTTAAATCATTTGGACTAACGAACGATTAATCTAATGGATGTTAAAGTTATTAGATGTTTCAACTATGTACGAAATACCTAATGGAAGACTCGCCTACGTGGACGAGAGTAACGCCTAGTACAGTTTATGAATGCGTGCTATGCTGGATTGATTTTAAAAGTGGTGGGTAAGCAATGTCAATATCTGGTCAGTGTATGCGGCTTGCATTTAAGCAAGCATGCAGCAAGCATGCAAGCATAATTTCATACATGCAATTGGATTTCCTCGTCTCCGGCGATGTGGGAAGTGCAGCCTCTCCGCCCTAGTGTAACAAGATTCTGGCACCTAAGTTCGCTTCCGCAGGCCTTCGGCGACCAGCCTCAGCCGCTCCAGCTCCAGCTCGCATGGGTGCCTGAACTTTGTTACAGCGGGCGGAGGCTGCTCTCCCTCCGCGCCTCCGGATTTTGAGTTACACTTTAGTGTAGGGCAGACTAGGACCACGGCATGTCGGGGACAACACAATTTGTTCTTCAAACATTGTTATTTTGTGTACAAATATTAACAATGGATAAATCAACAGTAAGTAAAAATCGTTAGTTAATTAATTTTGGTTTCATTTCATTTATTGTAGTTAAATAAACCTCAGGTGAATGAACCATTTGGTGAGTTAAACGTAGGTGATTTATTTAACCTTAGGTGAGTAAACCGTAGGTGAGTCAACCGTAGATGAAACGTCCGTTATAGATTTTGTCCATTAGTTTAGTCCAACAAAAATATGTGAAACGATCTTTAGGTATATTAAACAGTAAGTCTTCCGGCCGTAATTATTTGGAAAATAGTTGTAACAAGTTTAGTTGTAATAATACGTAACCCATAATATGAATAACGACACATTTGTTGAATACAACAATACGTGAAATTATACTCGCAAAACGACAATTAATATGCTTAACAACACGTTTGTGAAAATAAAAAAGATCGCAACATGAAATACACCTGCACACAATCGTATAAACGTATCGTATAATATTTGAACGTCGTAAAAACAAGTAAGTATCATGAAAAATTGTGACAATCGTAAAAAACAAATGAGCTTCGCTTCCCATGTTGATACGAGTATGATATTGAATAATTCGAAAGATACGATTTTTTTTTTTTTTTTTTTACGATTTTCATTTGTTTCTACGATTTCCTTTTGTTTTTACGATATTAATTTGTGATGTAAACATGTTTTATGCTGTTCACTAGTTTTTAACGATTGTCGTTTGTTTTAACTACATATTTTAACTTTTAATATGATGTTCACTTTTTTTTACGATGTTTTATTTATACGATATTAATTATTAGAAAAAACAATTACAAAGAAAATTAAATTGTGTAGATATTTGATTTTTATAAGTTTAAATGAGAAACCTACAATTCGCACATTTTCAGGATTTGAACTCACGACTTTTGGCTCGCTTTGCCAACTGTAAGTGTTTAAAAATCTTAAAAGCTGTTATGTATGTGACTCGTGTATTTTCTTCTTTTACGTTATTATTATTATAAATAAATTTAATAATTGTCGAGTGTACCTTCATTATAATGATAACAATGTTTATTTTAAGACAAAATTTTTAGAACGTTTGAATAATTATTGCGTTATTTTTGGTTTGTATATTTCTCGGCAGTACTCGCGACTATATCAATCTGCCACAAATAGGTTTATTTCATAATTAAATATTTTTATTCAATAATATTAAAACGAGGAAAATACACAATTTGGTCAAATACACAACATTCTCTTGTGTAGAACCTGAATTATATGAACACCTATCTAAAACACAGACCCAATTTTCGTCGTATAATATCATTTCAATCAAGATTTGTCTAAAAGATAAATTATTGTTTTTAAGTGATAAGCATTTAAGTGATAACTTTCGATTGTTAAATAATTGCAGTTGAATTTTTTTTGAGTGTTGAGGGGTAATCCTAATAACAGTGATGGAAGGAACCAGTGTTATGAAGCACAAGGCAATCGCCCGGTATGCGAGAAACGCGGGTTCTATTCCGGCCTGTGGTAGTCATTTTTTCAAGTACAATAATTGTCATAGTGAGTTAAAAATTAATATGTTGTCGTTGTGTGTGTACAAAAGCTAAACTCACGTTAAAATAGCATTGGCAGGTTAATAGAGTAGTCATCACACCGCACATAGGCAAAATAAAAATTGGGATCATAGCGGTGCAGGGAACAGCTATAGGTTGAAATATCCAGAACAGAAGCATCCATAACCACAGAAGTTGAACGACGAAATCGGACTGAAAAAAAAGAGTGTCATATACTGACTTACCAGTCTACGATCTTACATGTCCACGTCTATAGGGACGTAGGGAGTATCCATATAGCAAGACGTGCGAGGGCGAATAAGCACTAAGGAGGTTATTAGACTACGCGCCATTCAGACAGTTTTACTAAGACTCGGTGTAGTGCCTGTCTGCCCTATAAGACGGGTACGTATAACAATGCCGAATTTGAAAATACCAAATTTCATAAGCCCTACGAACGGAAGGCCGAATATGAAATTCCGAATGGTTATATGATCGCAAGTTTTAAATACCAAAAATTCAAAATACAGAATTTTATAAGACCTGTAATCAGAACGCCGAATACTAAAATGCCGAATATTAAAATACCGACTGTTTATATGACCGAAAATACCCGACGTCTACTAAAGGTTAGGTTTGATTACATTAGGTTAGATTAAGTTAGAAGTATTGACCACAACGCCGCGCGAGCCGAGCGAGCGAAGCGAGCGGTGCTGCAGCAGCGGCCGGCGAAGCGCCAAAAACTAATTAGGTTAGGTACTCAGTAAATAAGAAATATATTAGATTTGATTATTAGGACTGTAGGTATATGAATATTCGGGATTTTAATCATTCGGGATTTCGAACATTCGGTTATTTGAAAATAGACATATTGAGCTTCAGTATATCGGGTATAGGTATTTCATACGTTCGGTATTTTGATTTTCGACGTTTTAAGCGTAGGTATTTCAGTAGTAGGTATAAAGAACTTTTGGTATTATAATACGTACCCCATAAGACTGTCTGAATATCGCGTATCTCCTTAATCGCACGCGACTGTCACAGGAAATCCCCGTCCCCGCAAACGCCACCCGTCCCGCTGACATCTACCGTGCCTCGCTCCCCGCACCTCAGGCGACCGTAGGAGTATCGAGCACGAACTTATCGGACTATAATGGAGACACGGCATAATGTGTGCTACATAGTTGCTGTGGGTGTATTGCGTCGCAGGCAAACTGTACAATTCTGCTGTTTACATACGGCGTCATCAGTTTAAAAACGCTCGCTATGTTGTAGTTTGTCACAGGCAAAATGTATATTGCCGTGTTATTTCATACAAGACGTACGGAGTCTCCTGCGCCTCAAAAGACGTGCGGGGGAAGAGCAAGCGTTCATTGTGCGCCGTAACATTTCATCGACAATTCAAACGCAGTCTACATTAAGGTCGGGCCGCAATTAAGCGGCGCGGCGCGGCCACTTCGCTGCGCGTCAAAATATTATTTCGTAAGAAACTATGCTGCGACGCTCACTGGCACTCACTGCAGCGTCGCCGTAATGCGACATACACCATACAAAATGACTAAAGGAATAATTTGACGCTTTGTGCCGCGCTGCGCCGCTTAAATGCTGTCCGACCTTAATATGCCGCGGCAAAATGATGTATTTAGTTCCGGTTATTACCACACGCGTCGCTGTTAATCAAAATAAGAAAAATGGCGTCAAGTAGTGGGTTTGGGACACTAAAAGACAATGAAAACAGTGCAAAAATACGTCATATTGCAAGTGACTTTTACAATATATTTGCGATTTTTAAAAGACTAATGATAGTTAATTGAAAAAGTTTACGTTATACCGAATAAAAAGCCTAAAACAAATAACAAGGTTTTCGAAGCTATTCGGTAGGTACCTTAAAAATGCTAAGGTGTATAAATAACCTGATTCTGCTACATGAATGTTACACAAATGGGCTGCCAAGTCAAAACATGATGTTGACACATTCGCAGTCAATTTGAAAGACCTTTCTTTACGTCTTTACTTTATCGATAGTCAATATGTTGCATTGCATAGTTTATTAAATCATAAACAAAAACATCTATTTATGTGGTCAGACGAGGATGACGTAGGCGAAAATCAAAGGTACCTTGTTGAGTATGGTACCCTAAAATCGATAAATAAAAAAAAATACAGGGTGGGTGGTACTGAAACCGCAATAGCAAAATCACATATAGAGATGATCATTGGCTAATTATTGAACACTACTTTCCCAAACTAAAACTTCATGGTTTGGGAGATATGTAATTTTTTTTACGTGATTTATTTTTTCCAAATGTTACTTTCAAACAATCGTAACATATTTTTCTTTTATTAATACAGAACTTGTATTACTTGTTGGTAGTAGAAAAAAAAAACAAGTATAAAAATTCACATATCTCCCTAACCATGAAACTTTAGCTAGGGAAAGTAGTGTTCAATAATAAGCCAATGACCTCATCTATATGTGCTTTTGCTACGGAGGGTTCAGTACCAGTCACCCTGTGTAATATATGGTAATATGAATATAATAATTTTTCAACAAACACACCAATTACCTAGTCCCAAACTAAGCGTGAGCTTGTGCTATGGCAACTAGGGTAATGGATAGCAATCACACAACCCCCCTCCCCCCACACTTTTGCAATGCATTTATGTATTGCATAATAAACTATGCAACATTATTGATAAATTTTTCATCCGATGTTAAAAAAGTAATATTTTTGTAAAAAAATAAAATATTAAGGTTTAACGATTTTTAAAAGATTGTAACTATGTATTCTAGTATTTAAGAAAATTGCATTTGTATTTGTAATTGCTATACACGATTTTCATAACTCATTTGTTATTTTAGTTACAGATTAGGAGTTTTAATGTCCCAAAGAAAAACCATATGCCCTACCTCGCAAACCTACTGTAGTTCGTAGTCTTATTAATTAATTAATTATAGGAAAATACTCACAGTACCGGTTTTTGGCGCCCATGATGCCAAAACTATGATAGTTATTAGTACACCCAATATACCTCTGAAGTGTTGTACAGCGATATTTTTAATTCTTACTGAAAATCCTTTGATAGTGTCTTTATCACCAAATAAAGCTTTATTACTGAAAACCAAGACACAGTTAGTTAGTCATTCTACTTTATAAGACTATTCTTAATGATTATTTGTTAAGACTTTCTGCCATTACTAGAAATTAACAAAGTGTTTCACATTTTGTGTAGCAAAGGGGGTCGCGGCTAATCTTAGCTCCATACAAAATGTCTTTATTTAAAATTTCGGACGTCAATGTCATACACCCCTTTTGTTTCACCCTACCCATTTAGGTAAAGTAATTCAAATTAAGCTACACCTACAACTAATACTTACAAACGAGACCACATCCTGTAAAAAAAGACGTAATATTACTATCATAATAATGTTTTTATTATTACAGAAAAACAGTAATTATTTAAGAAGTCTTAAAATGTACTTACGATCCCATTTTTAGGTATCTTTAAACTACAATATTCTTCTTTTTCCCTTTATATCGCGCAAAAATAAGATTGAAGGGAATGAAGTATCTGATTAGCTGTCAAAATCAAATTCAGAATGTAGCATTCAAATAAGAGATTCTGACAAGTATTTTGTCATCAAAACAGTATTTATTCATTACGAAGTTTTTATAGGGGTATGAGTTTTAAACATACCTATTCCAAAAACGGAGAAGGTTCCCAACTCGACGCGTTATTTTTTATTACTAGCAGATACCCGCGACTTTGTCCGCGTGGTATTTGTTATTCATTCGATTAACATTTTTACCCTCATCAAGACTGTTATCTATGTATTGTAGTTGTAGTGAACTCGACTTATTCGGAATCAGTGGAAGGTAGGTATAAAAACTCTCTCGCCGACACAACATCCCGATAAAATCTTCGCTTCTATAAAATTACGTCGCAGAGAAGTAACTTTCAGTCTTGTCTGGTTGCAAAAATTTACGAATAGAATAATCGGGACGCCATTTTAAATTGATTTTGTGTGATTGAAGACTTTCGTTAGCGTTTTTTTACTAAATAATATTAAACTTGGCGCTATTAAATTACAATACCTTTAAACGAGTAATTCTTTTATATTTATTTATAGATATATTTTTGATCACGGAAACGGTTCGAACGATATCGCTGAAATTTGGTGTGTCGGGAGTATCGGGTGCGTGGTATCGGGAGGGAAAAACCCGATCTAGATCAGTATGGTGTTAGTGAAAACGCGTGTTTTCGAGTTTTCATGCGTTTTTCTTTTGCATTATTCGACGCAGATGCGATTACAACCAGTGCCATTCGACGGGAAACGCTGGAACTACACAGAACGCACTAATCAATAACATAAAGTTAACTGCCCAAGCAAAGAAATTGTCACTTATAGACTTGACTTGAGTGATGTGTTAGCTTACCTACTGATCGCATGGATGGCATTGATCGATGTTAACTCGCGCTAACATTTTGTTTTTTCGTTTAATGGCCTCCCCTGTAAACCTTCGATTTCGATCCAATGAAGGATTTTCTGACAGCTAAATATTTGTGTTTTATTTTACGTTCATAGATGTTTTGTTTATTTTAGCCCAGTATTCCCAGACATAATAAATTGGTACCTACATTGATACATGGAACTACAATTTTAATCTTATAACTCTGTGAAAGTATCAACCCTACCAAACTATTATATAATCTGTGACCCTACATGCTGGCTTTTCCAAGTCAAGTAAGTTATTATTGTAAGTACCTGGTTACTACAATGTAACGGGAGAGGGTGTTTGTTCCCGTTGATCCCCGTCCCGTTGGTTGTGGTAGCGATTATTTAAAATTACTAAAATAATCGAATTATTCAAATAGTCTCTGTAATCGAATGTATTCGAGAAGCAACCGCAGTCCTTCGATTGTCTTTCGATTATGCGGCGAGCAATACCGGAGCGCACGGTGCGGAGTAATTAACGTATCTTACATTTTTCGATATAAAGCGCTTATAAAATATACTTATTTTCAATAATTTTCTTTCAACTACAAATTGGCCTAATGATAGTTTATACGCAACTATGAATAAACACATATGTCAGCAGGCTGTGTCTCATTGGAAAAACCGTCAGGTGTTGCGTTGAAAGTTACGACGCAGGATGAGGGCAGCAGCATCTATCTATATAAATGCATCAGCTGGCGGATGTTCCACCGAGATACAGCTCACTGACGTCTATCATTAGGCCAATTTTTAGTTGAGAGGAAATCAGTAAAAGTAAGTATATTAGTGTTGTTAGCGGAAAGAAAATCGACAAACATAAGACGGCACTATTCTATCAACGGAGTGTGCCCCTCCCTACGCCATCGAGCTCCTAAGTAGTAGTAAGTTAGTTACTAAGTAGTGTATAGCCTGACCAGAAATATATGGGACCTGAATTAAGGGCACTTCGAATGCACTTTATATGACAACACTCGGTATAATCATACCAGCGCAGATTGGCAACTGAACATAAAAAAAAAAACATTTTTTTTATATGTTTACATCCATGTTAATTTTTAGGCCTGCTGCCTAATGATAACAGATTCTACGATAAAATAACATGACAGAACACTCGCAAATTGAGTATAGGTATTGGTCTTGAATTTTGGACTTAAACACTATTATTTTTGCAAAACCACTAACGGGTAACAGAAACATTAATCCATTGTTTTTCAAATGATATTATTTATAATGTTTTCATAATTTTATATAATTTATAGAAAATCCTAAAAAACTCTACGAACTACTTTAGTTGTTATATCCAAGTAGGGTTGAAATAAAGAAAATAAAGCTCAAATCAAGTATTTATTGTAATCATTTTTCAAAATCGTGATTAAAAGTTTATCCGTAGCCACCAGTAGCCAATTTTCACTACACGCACTATATGAGGTACCAGAAATTCATGATGACAACTATATCAGTAATTAATTTGAAGAAACCGTGGTGATCACATAGACTTTCTAGTCGAAAAATACAACAACACATGTTAAACCACTTTTCTTTTATGAAAACGAATAGTTCTTGGTATTTTTATCACATAAAAATTGCACTTAGTCGCCCGCGCGCGCCACGCGCGGACTGCGGTCGGTTACAATCGTTCGATATGAGTGACTGACTCCATCTGTTGCACGGACTCGTTTTTTTTATTAGTAGTTTAATTAATTTTTTACACAATCTTACCGTATTTTACCGTAAAATATAATATTTTACGTAAAATATCGTATTTTACTCAATTTTACGAAAGTAATTTTACCGCTTTACATCCCTACACATCATGTGTGCGTAACTCAAGGTCACTGTGTTAACTACTGCCTAATCGTAATATAAAAAGTTATGTCAGATGCTGGATGTTTCATTGACTGTGACGTTCGGTAAAATAATAGGTTTTTACTGAGTAGCCTGTTTATTCCTCTTTCTAAATACATAATAATATAGCCTGACCAGAAATATATGGGACCTCGCCATATTGCGGAAAACAACAGGATAATTTCTTTTACTGGCAACAGAAACCTTAAATCGTCACTGACATGTCATCAATTGTCATAATGATTAGTGTCAAAGTGGACGCGTAATCAAATTTTTAGCCAAATGCGATTTTTGTGTGATAAATATACCGAGAACTATTCGTTTTCGTAAAATAAAAGAGGTCTATCATAATGTTGTAGTAATTTTAGATAAGAAAGTCTGAGTGATCACCACTTTTTTTAAAATTATTTACTGATATAGTTGTCATCACGAATTTTTCGTATGTCATGTACTGCGAATAGTGAAATTTGGCTACTGATGGCTACTTATGATATTTTTATAACGATTTTGAAAAATGATTATAATAAATATTTGTTTTGAGTTTTATTTTCTTTATTTCGATCCTACTTGGATATTTCAACCAAAATAGTTCGTAGAGTTTTCCAAGATTTCCTATACATTATTTAAAATTATGATATTCTTTATAGTGTTAAACAATATCATTTAGAAAAACAATAGTTTCATTTGATCTAACGGTCAAGTTTTGCAAAAATAATTGTTCAGTTCAAAATTCAAGGCCAATATTACAAAGAGCTACTTAATTTATTAAGTACTGAATTTGCGAGTGTTATGTCGTGTTCTTTTATCGTAGAATCTGTAATCATCAGGCAGCGGGCTTAAAAAAACATGAATGTTAACATATAAAAAAAATATTTTAATGTTCAGTTGCCAATCTACGCTGGTATAATTATATCCCATATATTGCTGGCCAGGCTATACATATTTACCTAAACAGATGAGTTCTGAATTGTTATTTAAACTCCGTGGTCCTAAAAAACTACATCTTGGAAATAATGCGCAGCGTTTTTGCTCTCCGCGAGGCTCCACGGGTTGATAAAAAAGCTAAGTCTTATTAAAAAAAAAAAAAATGTTAGTAATATGTTCAAGCGCCTACTCATAACTTCGTAGCAACGAATCGCTCGCGACAGCGCTTGCAGATTTTTCTGATCTTATTTCCTCTTCTCTCTTTTCACATGTAGGTATATAACCTCACGAGTGTTAATCAATATTAACTGTCATTAACACATGTGTTAATCAACATTAATTGTTCAAATAAACTCCAGAATTTGCCGCAGCCCTCAACATGGATTTGATAAGGATGGAAAGGAAGAAGGAGGAGAAACCCAGCACTGAACCAGGTACTATGAAGATTAAATAACAAACAGGTTAGTCGTTTAAATACACCAGGGCAATCTTTGATTGGTTACTACGATTTAATAAAAAAAACTTTATAATTCTTAAGGCTTGTTTAAAAACTATAAACTTGAATAAATACAAAAAACTAAAGGAAAAAAATTTTTCGTCACCGAGCGGGAATCGAAACCACGTCTTCTTCATTTCTTCAGTCCTACCATGGGTCTTACGCACTGCGCCACGACGCTCATGTTTACCGGGACGAAATTAGCGACCTTTAACAATTACGAAAAAACTAATGAAAACCTATAGAGACGGAAAACCTAGGAACGACAAAGGCTACTTTTTGTCGCGATATAAAATCATCTGAAATGGGGTTATTAATATTGAGGAAAACACGGCAAAAATAGGTGTAATGTTTGGGAGTCCAATTAAAATATTTTTTATTATGGTTTTAGTATTTGTTGTTATAGATAGATAGATAGATACTCTTTATTGCACACCACACATAGTATCAATTTACATAAATGTTCATAGAGAATGGTACAATTTAGGCGGTCTTATTGCTGAAAGCAATTTCTTCCAGACAACCTTCGGGTAGAGGACAGTCCAAAATTAAATTGGGTCGGCGGTGAAAACTAACAGAATAAAGGGAAATGGGTAAAAAATAAAGAAAAAGACACTACATAAGCATACATATACATAAATTACTAAGGCTATTAAATGTTAATAATACTAATAAATATTCTGAGTTACATAAACATACAATAATAATTATGCATACAATAATGATACTATATACATACATAAAATATACATACTATATACTAAACATAACAAAAGTTATAAGGTGTGTGCGACTTGACCAACATTTAAAGGAGAAGGTAACAATTGAAAGAAAACTAGAGGCGTGAGAGGAAGAAAGTTTTTAATTTGCGCTTAAAGAAGATTCAGACTGCCTGATAGACAGTGGCAGAGAGTTCCATAAGCGGATGGATTGGACAGTAAATGATCGGGTGTAGGGACAGGAAGCGTGAGGGGGAGATATGATATAGCGGCAACAGTAATACATTATAAAATAATAGTGAGTAATTTTGATTGTTTTGTTAACACTGTTATTTGCTTGTTTGTGGTGAAAAATAAATACATTTTATTGTTATTATTATTATTATTATTATTATTATCTGTAAATATATATCTATCACCAGGCTGTAGGTATCCCATGAACCGAGATAGCTAGTATCACTGTTCATGAGATACAGCCTGGTGACAGATGCACGAACAGACGGACAGCAAACTCTTAGTAATAGGTTCCCGTTTTTATCCTTTGGGTATCCCTAAAAAGCACCAATTACTGACGAATGAACTGAAGAATGGCATAAGATGCTTCAGTGCTTGGCTTTAGGAGGTTCGGCTAAGAGGCAGAGAGTGTCAACCGAAAACGTAACTGGCCGCTCTCAATTTAAAAACTCTTTTGTAGATTTTTTCTTTATAAAATTATGTTCAGTGATTGGCACATTCTTTTTTAAAAGTGTCAAAGATCAGTTTCCAGAAAAGAAATTTTTATGGATAAATATATTAGAAATCTGTGATTTTTATCACGTGCAATTGGATTTTGTTGCAAAGAACGTTGTTATTGTAGTTTGAAAAACTGAACTCAACATGTTGTAAGTATTTATATTGTTTTTTACTTGTATATTCTACTGCGATATACGGTTCAAAAGGCAAGGGTGGACTTACTAAAGTGTGCTCTGGAGTTGATTCATAGCGCACCAATTATTGTGTTTGTGATGCCATGTTCAAATTGCGCTTAATTTCTATAAAGCCCCGTTCGAATTTTGATGTCTTTAGTGCAAGTGTCATAGTGATTAGATGACCAATTTGAACAGGCAATAATTAGTGGGAGTGTTTCGTATTTGCTTATGAGTCGCCAAGCCAAACTTGCATCTGCGATGGCGTGGCGTATATGGAAAACCTTTCAGTATTCAGAACTCCAGTACTTCCGAGGCGGGAGGGTTTACTAGCATTAATTTACAGAAAGTTGCTTTAAACCATTCCACTATTCAGAACTGCGATTGATCTGGATTCGGGTATTTTTTCCAGTGTATAGTTTTAAAAATATTATTATGAAAACGTTCCCTCTACTCAGATCCCTAGAAAGCATAAAGTACTTAGGTGCGATCTGACACGCGCGCGGGAGGGATTTCTGCGCTACGTTCCCCGATCGCACATCACAAACGGCACGTACCAATAAAGCGAGCGAGAGAGAGAGAGAGAGAGAGAGAGCGATATCATAAGCAACGAATCGCTCTTTTTTATTTGTTTTGAAAACAGTTTAGTTACCGGTTTGTCACGATAACAATTACTTCCGCATTTATTTTTATTGCCATTTCAATGTATTAAATAGAAGAAATTATTGTTGTTTGAGACTTCGAATTCGTAAGGAAATATGTTGCCTTGGAGTAAAGAAAGACTTGAAACATTTTTACGCGACAGTAATATTGTTTGTGTCTATAATAATTATAAATGTAACGGAACGATCATTAATATTATTTTGTATTTTTTATGATTAATATGTCTGAAATTTATTTATTAATTTATTTATTAATTTATTTGGCCTTTGTGATATTCAGCCTTTCTTTAATCTTCTCTCGTTTACATAGTTATCTGTTAAACCGTTAGAGCCAATTTGTAGTCGGAGTAGCAGTAGTAGGAGTATGAAACAGAACTAAAAGCATGATAGCATTTATACTGTCAAAGTGCGTGTTTAATCGCTTAAACCCTTCCGCATCTCAGAAGTACAAGAGTTCTGAATGCTGGAAGGGTTTTCATTTACGTTACGCGCGTTCATTGCTTAAACCCACCCGCAGCCCAGAAGTATCGGAGTTCTGAATACTGGAAGGGTTTCCATATACGCGACGGCGTGCACTCTGCGCAGTATCTAGCAATCAGTGGGAATGTGAAAAATAATCTATAGTTAAAAATATATTTTTTAACTTGCTATAATTATTAGAACTTGCTACGCTAGTTAAGCCAGCGTCGATTGTATCTCTTCTTCGGGAATGTAGCCACAAAGTATCTAACATAAACAATGAATAAGAATAGTTTTTAACACTAGTGTTTTTTCTTATTCATGTTTAAATAAAAAACAAAAAATTCGCACACGGGTAGGATTTGAACCCTCTACCCGAACTGTCGCTGATGTCACGCAATGACGTATTCAAAATGGACCAAGAATTTCCCACGGGTGGATGGAATGGATACGGTAGCTCAGTTGGTAAGAGCGTTGGATTTTAACCCACAGAGGTTTAAATCCTACCCGTGTGCGAATTTTCAGTTAATTTTTTAAACTTATAAAATTGAATAATAATTGGTACAATTCTTCTTCTTGTTTCTTCTATTTTGACTATCAGTATTTTTCTCTGCAACTGATAAATATAAATCTTGCAGTTTATACTATCTTTTCACCTCCTATAATAACCCAACTTCAAAACACCTCCATTTTTGGTTGGGTTGACTAAAAAGGAACTGCCTATTTCTAACAAAGATTAACTAGCAATGTTTCCAAGTGATGCCTGCTTCAAAATTTTCAATCCATATTTTCAACCATTTTTTAACTAGATATCCCTTTACCCGGCAGCAAATTCCACTCTCTAGCCACACAAGAGAAGCGTAGATTCGAACTTTTGGTCTATATTGGTGCAGAAAGTTCGTACGTCCTGTACCCTGTAATAAAAAAAAAACTAGCCTAGTGCGAGTCTGACTCGCGCACAAAGGTTTCCGTACCATTATCTACATCTTAGTCACTTGAGAATGTATTCTACTAAGGATTGTGTTTGGTACAAAATAATCCAACACCCAAGTTCTACAAATATTACTGCTAAACTAATAAAAGTTATCTTAACCGCTATAGTTTTTCTTTAAAGTTTATGAAATGCACTATTATCGTGAATTTTTTCAGATTTTTCAGGCAAGCTTTTAGAGAGAAGGGACGCTTAAAAAAATGCATTTGAAAATTTAATATTTCGTATATGGAGCAGTAAATCGAAAAAATATTTTAGAAACCTCAAGTCATTTTAAAAGACCAACTTAATAATACCCCACACGATGGGGTAAACGATGAAAAAAAAATATTTCCAATTCACATGTAGGGGAGTAAGGGGAGCTACTATATTACCATTTTGTCGGCGTAATTGGTGTACAAACACATATAAAATTATAGCTTTCTACTAACGGTTTATTAGTAAAATCTGGGACATACAGACAGACAGAAGAACATGACGGAACTATAAGGGTTCCTTGTCAAGACTACGAAACCCTCATAAGGGCCGGTAAAATCAATTCCTTCGCATAGTTTTACCCAAATAGTCTGTTGAACACTGAAAGGCACGCCACCTCAAGTCTATGTTCGAGGCTTTGCAGCTTGGTTTTACCAAGTTCAGGGTCTCGAATAATTTGTTTTGTTATTTTTGCCACTGACCAAGTCATGCAGCCACTCAATTTGCTTTTTTTTTCTTTTTAGTGGAAAAGCTAATGATGATCCCAATACCTTCGAATTGTTAAAACGATTCGCGATTGTTCACTGGAGGGGAATTGTGTGTTTTCTTGCCCCTTTTATACTGGCATCGGCTTTTGCACCAAAGCCCGAGGTATGTAATAGTTGTTGTATTGTCATTCTGTCTCGTTTAGAACCACATTTGGTTTAATTTGTACTAAATTAGTTTTTTAGTTTTATTAATGTATTCGATCTCCAAGTTTTATTATATATATGTCGCGGCTGGTCGTGATTGGTCGCTCTTACAATAAAACCGACCAATCAGGAAGAGCTTTTGGAAAGTTGACAATTTAACGCTGGACAGATTGTAATTTAACAGTTTTACTTTGATAGATTATAAAATAGCGATAAATAATGCGTTAAATTGCAATAATATGTTACAGTTCACAATTTTTCGACAGTTTACAATCTCACGAGATAGATTGTAATCGAACAATTTTTATAATCTTACGGTGACATATATAAATATATTTATTCCGTATAGTATGTAGACGGCCGTACTATCGCCATTTTCCGTGTACCTCACTCGGCCTACTGAAAACCAGCATCGGGGCTTATGCTGAGTGAGGGCCTTTTGATATGGATGTCCACCGACACACCGCGGCACGCGCTGCAGGCACAATAGATGGATTTGTTTTTATAGAGTAGTTTAGCTTAGCCTTATTTTTTAAATTAGAACCTACGCATGGGTTGAACGCTAGAGTTTTTTATTGTACATAAGTGTATTGATTTAGGAATGACAAATACTTCATTTAAAGATTATTTATTAAATAAAATAATAAGTTTATTGTTTATTAACAACACAGTATGTCAGACTACCCCACTTTAAACTTAAGACCACCTCTATATCCTACGTGAAAGCTGTTTTCATAGTTCAAATATGTAATGTGAAAATTTCAACTGTCTGACAGATCGACATACAGACAGACGGACATAGTCTTAGTTAAACAGGCTCATTTTTACACTGTCCAGTTTAATGTGACGAGGTAACAAAACGCAAAATAATATAATACAAAATATTGTAATTCCATTTCACTACAGATTAATGATATTCATACTGTGTTGTTGAAGTACTTACGTCAAAAATTGTCTCGATTCCTTTCATTTAGCTTTGGCCATTTTAATACGTTTCATAAAACCTACTTTATTTGTTCAATGACATTTAACTGCATTTTGAAAGTCTGTCTTTGACGGCGAACCGGCTCGTGGCGCACGCTGCGCGCGGTTGGCACTTCGTGGAGTTGTCGCCCCAAGACTGCTCAGCGGCCGTGTAAATGATGTGTATGTGTATGTGTGTCCATTCGGGCGCTCTTGTATGAAGTCAAAGTACTGTACATCGATATCACTTACCGTGCTGCGGGGTTGCATAAGCACTTTATTTTGTTTTGTTTGTTTGATTTTATTTTCTGTTGTTCTGCAATTCAACTGCAGTAATACAAGATTACCTTTTATGTTATTTTTTTGTTAGTGTGTGTGTGTGTTTGTGTTGTTCCAAGTTAATAAATCCTTTAACTTTATTTCTTCTATTTAAATTAAAAAATTGAAAACAATGTTTTACACCAATCTGCAAATATTGTTACGGATTCAGCAGAACAAAACTTGCACCAGAGGAGACATCTTTTATGCGTTTAAAACGTCAATGTTATTTTGTTTCAGCTTCATCATTATGTATTCTATACCTATTTGTTGATGGCCACATTTTGGCTGACTCAGTGTATTCCCTTAGAAATAACCTCTTTTATTCCGGTCATTATATTTCCATTGACGGGAGTAATGACATCAGAACAAGTCTGCCAATGTTACGTCGATGTAAGTACCTTTGACTTTATGTTTTTTTGTAGATTTTTGATACGCGAATTTGCAGAGGTTGAGCTAAAAACCTTGGTATAATAGAAAGTTAATCTAACACGTTAGTAGCTCTACTCTGTAACATTATATTATCCTTTTTTTTCAAGCCGCTCGTTTACGTTATGACAGCATACGACAATTTGACATGAGTATGAGTAATAGGGATTGCTATAGTAGTAATGTCTGGGTGTACATATTATTTTCCTTAAAATATGGATTGAAAAAGAATATAGGAAAAATAACATATTTTTGAGGCAAAATAAGTATAACAATGGAACTCTGTTGATGACATGACTTTATCTTGGCACTAGAAATGAGGATCTGTTGAGTCCTACCAAAATATCTTAAGTGTAAAATATATACCGTTAAATTTTAGAGTAGGTCAGTAAACCTTCTCGTGAATCTGGTAGAAATACCAAAAATACACAAAAATAAAATATTGTTTTTATAATTAAAGCAATTTCTTTGTAAGCGTTTAAAGCAAGTAAGTTAAAAAAGTGAAAGTGATTTAAAAAGAAAAATAAAATAACATTTTTAATCGTAAACCAAGTGAATGAAACGTGCATGGACGTCGGTGCCAACAGTTTGAGGTATAGAAGTTCGTTTATTAAGGAAAATCACATTCCCTCAAAACTGAAACTTGTGGACCTATATATATTGTGTGACATACGTACGTGTACGTCAATTCTTTCACGGACGTCCTTACACTTTAATTCACATAATTTTAAAGTTATTTCTCATTTTTAGTGCCATTTTTAGGGCGGTTGATTTTTTGTTATTTACTAATTAAGTTATAAAAAAATACAGGGTTAACAGATATTTAAATAAAGTCACATAACGAGTAATTATTTTTATATCTTAAGCAATTATTTTGCAAGTTTTTACGAAATCAAATTGAATTTCGCTCACAAAAATTAATCGACTGTGTTATTCGGTAGCTCTAACCCACGTCCCTTCGCTATCCATGCGAGTGCTTTTACCAATGCCCGGATAGCGAAGGGACGTGGGTTCAAGTCACCGGATAACACAGTCGATTAATTTCTGTAAGAGAAATTCAATTTGATTTCACATAACGAGGCTTATCACACTAAAGTAGGTATTTTAAAAATCAATATGACTCAGCAACCCTTGTTACGCAGCTTAGTACATCTTTGGTACAGACGAAGCTTGATGCTGCTAATTGATTATCTCACGACTATGTAAGTCAACGGTTAATTATTTATTTTCAGGATTCAATCTTGTTGCTGCTTGCAATTTTGTTTATGGCTTTTGCTCTCAAGCAATCTGGATTATTGCATCGTTTGGCAATGGCGGTTATAAATGTGTGCAGTTGTAGCTTACAATCGCATACTCTGTAAGTTGTTCAATACAAATATACCTGCTAAGATACAGTTAGTCCTTAGTTAAGTAACTATCTAATTAAAAAAAAACGACTGCAAATTGTGTCAATTTTAACTTTTTTAATTGGTAAGAAGAAGTAATATTTACGGTAGTGGCACAGGTATTTTTCGAGCTATCTAGACTAAGTGTCTTCAAGTGTGCAAAATTGGTGTCTTCTTTAATTTTCTCATATAAATGTTTGTTCCTCATAACTACAGTTGAGTCGATATTAACAAAATAACGAATCACAGCACCTTCCACTAAGATAGCACCACGCATTCATCCGCCAAGGTCAAATACTTGATTTTTAATTGCGCCACAACACAAAGTATTTTTTGATTACTCTACCATAAGGCAAAATACACAATTTCCTGCTCTAAAATGCTTCATTATAAAAAGGGCTTGAATTCACAAGTGTGGATGTGAATTCATAATTTGTCGGCCTAATTATTATACATATCCCTACAATGTTACTGCTGTCTAGTACTAGACTAACGGTCTCTTAGCAAAACCTCGGACATACAGACATACGAACATAACAAAAACTGTAAGGGTTTCTTGTCAGGACTACGAAACCCTAAAAATAAGGTAAGATTGCTTAATTAGTTAAGAATGCGGTTTAATGTATGTACGCCCGGGCTAATTTGATGTACAATTAGTATATTTGATGTAGAAATCATATTTTTTACATTAAACAACTTTTTAGTAGTAAATAAGAAAATGATGTATATTTACAACCTATTTGTAGACTATTGCACAGCAATATATATTATAGAATTGATGAACACTTATTAATAGGTGATACTTACGTTTTTGCTGTGCATTTAAATTATATCTCATTCATAAACAGTAAGTATAACAGATGATGAGGTCTCTGGGAGCAGAGATGACGACAAGGTTAAACATCGTTTCAAGTTATCAAAACGTCGTATTTCAAAGATGCTAAGACATATTAAAACTTTGTTTCAGAGTGTACTTGCTGTTAGGGTTTATAACATCTAGTATTTCAGCATTTATTCCAAATACGGTTACCGTAGCTGTAATGATTCCAGTGATGTTTACTGTACTCCAAGCTTATGAAAACGTAAGTGAAGCAATTTACTCTTTCTCGTTTGCGTTCTCAGTCCTTACCTTTATAATACATTAATTGAAAAGCTAGACATTTTTAAACTCCCTAAAAGGTATTGACCAAAGCCGGGCCCAGATTGCGTCTCTGTAGTTTATATTTCAAAAATCTTGTTTTGAATTATAATTGCACTGGTTTTTTAAAATAATCTAACAAATAGGGGCTTAAAAGTAACACTTAATCACAATTTTTTAAATTAATCACATAATTAATTTTGCAATCACAAAACATAACCTCAAAATGCCTAATCTGCCATTGAACTCCTCGTAAACCCCTGAGTACCTATTTTTCAAAAATATGTTTTGTGTGTATTCTTTCAAATATTTATATATTTTACCCGAACATTTTGTAAAGACGCATGCTGACGCAAAGTGGGCCGAGTTTCTATAGAGTTTTGGTCAAGATCCTTTGGATGCAAAAATCTGGCACCACTTTCCTTAAGTTCTTCGACCACGACGATCCGGAAAAATAGTTAAGCCCAAGGAAGTAAATTGATTTGAAATATATTTTTAACTTTCTTGTTGCATTGATTATCGCCAGAGATCGGAGTGCGTAGATTGATTTGATATTCTTTGACAGTGCGCTGGAATAATATGGGCCTTATCTTAAAGAAGCAATGACGCAAAAATCCAGTTTATATCTTACTCATTTTATGTTACCCGATATTACTTACTATATAACTTCATACTTACCTATTAAAAATTTTGTTTTTACTTCCGGCGTTCCCGACGAATTGTCGACGTCTGCCCGTGACCACGGTCCATGCAATTGGGCTGAAACGTCTTAACACATTGAGCGCCATGGTGGTCACCGGTGACCCCCAAACAATATAATTCTATTGTGTCTAGTTCCGTGGCAGTCAAAGGCTTAATTATAACAAAATACTTGATAGGTACGTTGCATGAATTCCCGTTCTAAAATAATGTTTAGTGGAGTAAATTGAATTAAATACTGTGATGATTATACCGCTCCAAATTTTCTGCCTATACGGCCTAGGTTTTATAAGCCTCACCACATTTATGTCACGATTTGCTCTACCACCACTATTCATCTTCACTTTTTACTAAACACAAAACGCGCACACTCATGGCACCTTCCAAATCTTTCTATTAATCTAGGACTCTTTCACCGACATAATCTTAAAAAAGTATTTTTTAAGATTATGAGAACAATCACAGCACAAAATTTTAGTTTTATGTTATGTTGATAGATAGCGCTGTTCTAGAGAAGTTGTATAAATATTGCATCGAAATCTGAAACATGTTACAAGATCTTTTCATTTGTCAAAATTAAATTGTAAATATCAAGCGAAATGTAAGTAAATTATTGAACTAGTGTCACGGTGGTTACCTACGCTAACCACCATATATAAGTGCTAGATTTAATTACATTTTATATGTAACATAACTAAAATGTTACATATTATATTAAAATGTAATCAAATCTACAGACAAACGTAAACAACAACACATTAGACATATCTTAACTTAAGAATAATGTGAGATTTACGATAATTTACCTTTTTAATCTTATAATGCAGTTCCCGTGAATGAGAACACTCGCGACCCATCGAAACTCAAATACATACAACAACTACAACTTATACGTAATTGTAACTGACAATCGATTTAACCGACACACGACAGTAATTTTTGGCGCAACTGGGTTAGGAAGGCAAAGGGAAGCGCTTCCTACCGACCGGTTGTTATGGTCGGGGACCAAGGTCCTATGGTCACCGTCTTGGTTTATCTATATGTAGTCAAGCTCGTGCTAAATTTTACATATCGCGGTTTGTGTTGTATGGAGCGGGCTATCAGCGCCATCTAGCCTGTAGGAGCCGAGTCAGGGCGTCGCGTCTTGAAGTTGCTTGCTAGTGTTAGCGACAGTGGTAAGATGTCGCTACACCACTCCCCCCGAAGAACCGGAGGTTGATTGAGCCAAGATGGTTGAGAGCTCAGCAGTCTGTGCGTAGTGAGCTTGCAAGTGCCAGTGCTTGTTGAGTCCACGATATGCCGGGATGAGCATGCGCGATGTCCACGGTGAGTCGGGATGGGCATGCGTAATGTCCACGGCGTGTCGGGATGCGCGATGTCCACGGTGAGTCGGGATGAGTGCGCGATGTCCACACGATGAGTCGGGATGTACATGCGTGATGTCCACAGTGAGTCGGGATGAGCATGTGTGATGTCCACGATGCGTGCGGGAGAGCTCGAAGTCCACAGTGAGTCGGGATGATGAGCTGAATGAGGCTGCCGAGGAACCAGGTAGAACCGGTGCGGTCTGCGGTGGTGTCCTTAGGGCTGGTGAGCTGGCTTGCAGGAGACTGCTGGCTGGATGCTGCTGGCTGGGTGCCTGTTGGCAAGGGAGAAGGCGACGATGATGATGACGACGGTGAGGCTCCATGCTCCAGTGTAGATCACGTCGGGGTCACCAATTTGGCGCAACTGGGTTAGGAAGGCAAAGGGAAGCGCTTCCTACCGACCGGTTGTTATGGTCGGGGACCAAGGTCCTATGGTCACCGTCTTGGTTTATCTATATGTAGTCAAGCTCGTGCTAAATTTTACATATCGCGGTTTGTGTTGTATGGAGCGGGCTATCAGCGCCATCTAGCCTGTAGGAGCCGAGTCAGGGCGTCGCGTCTTGAAGTTGCTTGCTAGTGTTAGCGACAGTGGTAAGATGTCGCTACAAATTCATAGACGTCAGGGATTATCTGTTATATTCATTTATAAAATAAACAAAATTAACAAATTTGATTGATTGACTAATGTTGTTGAAAGCCATCTAGCGGATTTTAAAGTACTGATTTTTGACACTAGGAAAATCCCTCATTGCATTTTTGTGTTTAGTTTTAAAATAGGGTTAAAAAGTATTGAACTTTTAAAAATTTTAGCAAGATTTCGTAAAAAAAAAGTTTTTTCTTCTATGGCGGTTAATAATTTAGGCGAATTTTCACTTGATAGGCGATAGCGCAATCTTTCAAATATTTTATATGAGGTGACTTAGAATTAATTTAAAATATTTTAATGGCGAATACTAGAGTAAAAATGAATAATTTTTTCAAGTATCATTTTTAATTTAAGTTGCTAGTTTTCGAGAAAAACGCCAAAAATCATTTTGATTTCTAAGTAACATAAAACACCCTGTTCGTTGTAGGCATTTACTCCTACTCTCTTGCGTACGTTTTGTAAAGGATGTCAATATCTTCCCTCTCTCCCAGCTTACACGCGCCAACTCGCCATTCATTCATCTCGACCGCGCATAGTGAAAGGTTTGCGACGCGTTTGTCGGTTTCTTTGATAATCGCACCGCAAAGCTTTTATTATGCCGCCAAAGCCCGCCGATCACGTGCCGTACTGCCCCGCCCACTTTTACGAGCGCGCGGCGCGGGAGTTTGTTTAGTTCGCTTACAACTTTTCACCCGTCCGTTTGTGTGCAACTCGCGCGCTCCTCGTTGCAAAATGCCGTAACGCTACTCATCGCAAGAGTATTTTAATATGACTCTGTGCTACAGAGACGCAGGTGAAGTCATGTTACGCGCCATATAACTTTATTAAGAACGACATGGTCGCGTCGTGAGTTTACGCACCATCCACGGGGCTGTGCAGCGTCTTCGCGAGAGCGGAAGTTTCCAGCCGCGTCCCGACCCAGAGAGACTCTCACCACACCAAGCGCAGATAGAACAAGACGTGCTGGACTTTTTCCAGCGGCACCCAGTGGCGAGCACGAGAGACGCTGCCCGTATGTTTGGCGTAAGCCAATTTTACGTGTGGCGGCTTCTGCGCAGCGAAAGACTCCATCCGTGATGGATCGGGCGCGGCAGCGTAATCCGCTGGCCACCGCGTTCACCTAACTTGACGCCGATGGACTTCCATGTGTAGGGTAGGTTAGCCCTAACCTCGTGTATGGGAACGACGGCCATACAATGCGCACAGTGGAGGAACTACGTGCGCGTATCACAAATGTTTTTGATGTAATGTCCAGTGAACCAGAAGTGCTCAGTAAGGTCCGACGGCATTGCATCAACCGTGCTAGACAATGTGTGCGTGTACAAGGGCGTCACGTCCAACATTTAATGTAAAAACCTATCGTGTAAATAATTTGTAAATATCAATGAATTTAGACTTTTAAACACGCCAAGTTAATGCAATTAATTTAGAATTAATGCTTAAATCAGTTAAATACTTTGTCAAAGTTAAAGGT
The DNA here is from genome assembly GCA_949316185.1 of Pyrausta nigrata. NCBI lineage: Eukaryota > Metazoa > Arthropoda > Insecta > Lepidoptera > Crambidae > Pyrausta > Pyrausta nigrata. The sequence continues at coordinate 8,178,252 of OX438943.1, forward strand.
AACATTGCATTTACTTGTCAGTCCAAAGCCTGAAAAAGTGTTATGGAAAGTCAGAATTCGTCGAAAATTCATACATAACGTTTTAAGCCATACTGTTTAATTTGATAAGGTCCTACTAAAAGTGTAATTTTTTCCCAGGAGAGGTGTACTGTTTATCATTGCAAATAAAATGAATTAAACTAAAAACTGAAAATTTTGAAAACGTGTTTAATTTATTTACAATACCTACATACATTAGGGTGCATTTCCACTGAAAAGAAACCAAGCAGTAATTATTACTATTTTAATTTTTTTGTTGCATTTTTAATCTTACTTTTGAAAGATAGATTTTAGAAGAATTTTAGAAGATAGATTTTTAAAAGATACTTAGTATCTTTTAAAAATCTAGCTTACACTGCACCACTTACGATTCTTTGGAAATATCCCCTGCAATTAAATTTAGTGAATACCTGTTGACGACAGCTACAATTTAATCATAAATCATAAATTTTCTATGTAATTACGTTAGACTTAAGTTAATTGATGATTTTCCTATGTATTTGATCCCCTTTGTTTATATTTTTGTGTAATAATAAAGAAAAGATTAGTTACTTGGTTAGATAAGGATAAAAATATATGTTAGAAAAGGAAATGTATATAGTGCCGTGTGCAAAGTTCTATGGCCACAATTGGATAGATATGCCAAGTGCAATAGTCACTAAATGAACCGAAAATTTTATAGATGAACAGCCCAGAACCTTGCACCAGCACGTTCACGCTTCAACAGTTGTTCCAGTTAGTACAATCCTCAAGTGACTTGTTCTAGTACAGTAGTAAATAAAATCAGTGAAAGTAAAAGTGCAGTTTCTCTCTGGGGACCTACCAGTGCCTATAGTGCTTACGTCCGAACTTTATACAGTCCACTTGCTAGGAAGTGCTATCGAAAGGCCACATTTTGGTCCATCGGAGACGGATTGTTAAGTACGCACCAGTGACTTAGTGATTTAGTGACTTATTGAAATTGACTCTCTAACTTTTTTGTAAGTACTATTGACTCTTGTTTTTCTGTGATTATTTCGTGACTTTGTAAATATTCTGTGACTCTATCGTGTGTAAATAATATCTGAGACTGTTACCTGTGACTTTTTGTGCCTTTTGTGTTATTTAATATAAATTCAGTGTGCCCGTGGGATATGGTAAAAACGCGAAGCCAAACCATGGATGAGCGACCTGTGTGTGTATTGCCGGAACCACCCCGGTCACCGTCCCCGTCGACGAGAAGCCGTACGGAAGCGAAACCACATACGGCCGCCCAGCCCACCGAACGTGGCGCCGCTATAATGGGACCCGCCGCGGAGGCCGGTATGAGCGGAACTCGGCGTCACACAGCGCGCTCAACCAGATCTACGGCCAGCGCTGTAGCGTGGCTACGGTTTAAAGCGGAAGAGCGGCTCACAGCCATCAGACGCAAAGAGTTGGAACTTGAAGCTGACATGGTAAAGAAAAGGCTCGCTGCGGATCTTGCAGAATTGGAAGATGATAGTGATCAGGAACAGATGCCCGAGATAGAAAAAGTCAATGAGTGGCTGGACAAGTCCGCACCGAACGCGGACACTGAACGGGGGGAGCGCTTGGAGGCTCCAGCGGAACCCAGTAATGAAGAAACGCCCGTGACCCGAAAAGCAAGGTTTTGGACACCGGGACCCGTTAACCCCAAACCACGAGCGGAACAACGACGAAGGTCATCGACTCCGAAGGGACGCGGTATTGAACAGCTGGCTGACACATTATCTCAAATGATGTCTGCACGGCCACCGCCGCGGCAAGTAACAGATCTTCCTGTGTTTTAGGGATCACCATTAGAATGGTTGCACTTTGCTACCGCTATGTAAGAAACCACAAAGCTGTATAAGTTTACGCCGTACGAAAACTTAGCACGACTACGCAACGCTCTCAGAGGAGAAGCCAAGGAAGCCGTGACGCCGCTACTAAGCAGCGCGACGCACCCGGACGCACGCGTCATGAAGACGTTACAGCAGTGCTTCGGCCGCCCGGAAATGATTGTTGACATGGCATACGAGGAACAAAACAAGCTGCCGAAAATGGGAAGCACAGCAAGTGAGCTCAACACATTCTCGGTTAAAGTGCAAAACATAGTGACTACGCTAAGTAACGTCGACCCGGCATACCTATACAACCCGTTATTGGTTCGTGAAATCTTGGAAAAGCTAAGCCCTCACATTAAATCGAGGTGGTGTGACTATGCGGAAGATCAACCCCGATTGACGGTACAGATAATCAAGCTTTCCGATTATCTCATGCAGCAGGCTGATCGCGCATTAAAACACAGCTACAGCGGTACAAAAAAAGGAAACCCCGATGACAAAGAACGTCAAGAATGAACCGAAGAGGAAGGTGTTCAATGTTACCGAGACGAACAACGCGCCAGTGAACACGGAGAAGCCCGAAGCGTGCATAATATGCAATGGACAACATCGACTACCTGCGTGCACGAGGTACCAGGAGCTGCCGGTGTCTGAACGCTGGGATGCCGTGAAGAAGGCTGGACTCTGTTTTCGGTGTATTACTAGTAAACACCGGAGGATGAACTGCAAACAGAAGGTTTGCGGTGTGAAGGGCTGTAAACGTCCTCACCACGCCACCCTGCATGCTGAAGTCCCGGCTGAAGAGGTCGAACAGGTAGCTACCAACCAAGAAGAGGTGGCCATAGCTACTGCAACATCAGGAGGGAGCGATGTCAAGCTGAAGATTTGTCCAATTATCCTCAGCGGCCATCGGGGAACGCAACGAACTTTTGCGCTCTTCGACGAAGGGGCCACGATATCACTCATCGATGAAGACTTCGCGAACGAGATTGGAGCCAGCGGACCAAGCACCTGCCTCAAGCTGAGAGGTATTGACAAGAAGGTCAAAAACATGAACAGCAGAACCGTCCGCGTCAAGATCAAAGGAAGCGACGACAGCGGATACAGCTCTGCCATCACACTCCGAACGATGGCTGATCTGAACTTATCGACGCAGTCGGTGCCTAGGGAGGCACTACAGCTGGAACACCTGCGAGGACTGGACGCCTCAAGCCTGGCCTACCACAACGCCAAGCCGAGAGTCCTCATAGGAACCGACAATTGGCCGTTAATCATCACGAGGGAACTGCGAGCGGGCAAGCCGAATCAGCCGGCAGCCTCCAAGACCTTATTGGAATGGGTGATCCACGGAAGGATACCAAGAAGTCGTCAAGCCGCGGAGAAGATCTTACACATCAGCGAAGATGAGAAGATCGAGAACCTGGTCGAACACCACTTCCGCATTGACTCACTAGGAATATCGCTGTCCACCCAATTCACCAAATCGGATGACTTGCGCGCCATGAAGATCTGCCAAGAAACCGCAACCTGGAAGAACGGAAGATTCGAAGTAGGACTACCTTGGAAGAATGAAGATACCAAACTCCCGCAAAGCTACCACGCCGCCCTGAAGAGGCTGAAGACCCTCGAGACTAGCTTAGAACGTCGCCCCGTGGAGAAGAAGCAGTACCATGATCAGATGGAAAACCTGCTTAAGAAGGGATATGCCGACCGTTGTAGTGGAGAAGAGGAACAAAGTCAAGTGGCATGGTACTTGCCGCACTTCGCTGTGAGGAACCCGAACAAAACAGGGAAGATAAGGCTTGTCTTCGACGCAGCAGCCAGAGCGAACGGAGTCTGCCTGAACGATTGCCTGCTAGAAGGACCAGACCTTCTACGATCTCTGCAGACAATTTTGTTCCGATTCAGAGAAGGAGCCTTTTCAGTAACAGCGGACATAGATGAAATGTTCCTGCGAGTGAAAATAAGAAAAGAGGATCAACCGGCACAGATGGTTCTGTGGAGGGACCAACCAAGCGACGAACCTATAAAGATGAAGATGACATCGATGATATTTGGCGCATCAAGCTCACCGTTCCTTGCGCACAGCGTTCGAAACAAGAACGTGCTTGATCACGCGCAGACGCACCCTGAAGCCCTTCTGCCGATCTTAGAAGCCCATTACATGGATGACTTCGTGGAAAGCTTCAATGACGTCGAGAGCGCCAGAAGAATTATCAAGCAAGTCGACGCAGTTCATAAAGAAGCCAACTTTCATCTTCGTGGTTGGAACAGTAACGACGAGAGGCTACTGGCGGTCACCCCGAGCGACAGACGAGCATCAGGGGGATCGACACCGCTAGGAGGCCCAGAGAAGACCTTGGGACTACTATGGAACCTGAAGACCGACGAGCTTAGCTTCAATACGTCATTGAATCGGGTCCCAGAAGCCGTCAAGTCACGAGAGCGAGAACCAACAAAAAGAGAAGCCCTGTCTACAGTGATGAGCATTTACGACCCGTTGGGATTGCTGAGCTGTTATACCATAGCAGCTAAGATCACCCTGCAGAAGCTGTGGCGCCTCAAGACTGGATGGGACGAACAGATTCCAGAAGATCTGGCTAGAGAATTCGACGGTTGGATCTCAGGTATGGACACGATCAAGAAGTTGCAGATTCCCCGGAGCTACAACGGGGGGAGAATCGTGCAACGCCGGGAACTACATGTTTTCTGCGACGCGAGCGAAGAAGCCTACGCAGCCGCCGCGTACTGGAGACTGACATACAGCAAAGAAGACATAGAATTGGTGCTGGTAGCAGCTCGCGCTAAAGTCGCCCCATTGAAGACTCAAACCATTCTGAGACTGGAACTTCAAGCGGCGCTTATTGGAACAAGATTAGCGAAGGCTATTAAACAAGAACACAGACTTCACATCGATGACATTGTCTACTGGAGTGACTCGCAGACAATCTTACACTGGCTACGAAATGGGAGTCGCCACTACACGCCCTTTGTAGCACACCGGCTCGGCGAGATCACAGAGGAAACGAACCCAGCAGACTGGCGGTGGGTGCCAACTCACTGAACATTGCTGACGTGGCAACGCGGACTGGCTACGTACCAACGTCGGAAGAAGATCCATGGTTTCAAGCACGGTCATTCTTGAAGAAGCCAAGAAGCGACTGGCCGCGACCCGAAGAAACAAGTGATGACGTCACTGCGGAGGTACTACACGTCACCACTAAGAAGACCAACGAGGATGCAGCACTGCCTGATATCAGCCGATTCTCCTCCTATGATCGGTTGATTGGAGCCACGGCAAGAGTTCTGCAATTCGTAGTGTTGTGGCCTGAACTACGGTGGATGCGTTAGTTTAGAGTAAAAGAGAGAGTTTATGTTTGAGAAGAGTTATATTGAAAGTAAGAACTTAAGAGTTAGGATGTCGAATGAGTTATGATGAGTTTGAGCGCATCCGAGCGATGGAGCGTCTAAATATGCACTAAATGTTAAAAGACAATTAAATTGACGGCCGCGGTAAACGACCTAATTACCGGCGCGTGCGTCATAAAGGTGTTCGGTTGCAATGCACCGAACACGTGGATTGCTGCCGCAACAAGAGGGTGACTGCGCTCAGCCACGATCACATCAAGAAGGCAACAAGTCTGTGGCTGCAACGAACACAGCAAGACTCGTTCCCGCAAGAACTGGACTGCGTAAAGAAAGGCGCCGTTGTATCCCGATCAAGCCCTCTTCACCGTTACTACCTGCTGTGGGAAGATGGTCTGATGAAGCTCAACGGACGCGCAAACAAGGTAGCAGTGCCAGAGACTACGAAACGACCGATTGTTGGATTGTCGTCACCCATTCACCAAGCTACTCATCGGGCGAGAACACCAAAGAGCAGGTCACGCGAACAACGAGAGACTAGTGAATGACGTCCGACAGAAGTTCTGGGTAACAAGGCTGCGACCCACAGTTAAGAAAATAGCTGCCACCTGCCAGATGTGTCGCCTCAGGAAGACGAAGCCAAGAAGCCCACCGATCGGAGATCTACCAATGGAACGCCTGCAGCCATACCATAGACCCTTCAGCTTCTGTGGTGTTGACTACTTCGGCCCCATCACCGTGACCATTGGAAGACGAAGAGAGAAGAAATGGTGCGCTCTGTTCACCTGCCTGACTACAAGAGCAATCCACCTGGAATTAGTTGCGACCCTAAGCACTGATTCCGCGATCATGGCGCTAAGGAGAATGGCGGCGAGAAGAGGCTGGCCCAGGACATTGTACAGCGACGACGGGACGAACTTCAGAGGAGCAGACGTCGAGCTCAAGAAGGCGTATGCTGAATGGCTACCTGAACTCTCAAGACTAGCCATGAACTACGGAACAGATTGGAAATTCATAGCACCGGGAGCCCCGAACCAAGGAGGAGCATGGAAGAGGCTAGTGCGCTCAGTCAAAAGCGCGCTCACTGCAACTCTACGGGAGAAGGCGCCGAAAGAAGAAACTCTAATGACTTTGCTGGCAGAAGCGGAGTATTCAGTCAACTCAAGACCGCTGACTCATGTCTCCGTTGACCCCGACGACCCGGAAGCCCTTACACCCAACCACTTCCTGCTGGGGTCGTCAGCTGGATTGCCGTACGTGGGAGCCTGCGAAGAAACGCATGCATTAGCTGCGCATTAGCTTCTGCTGGACAGCTTCTGGCAAAGGTGGATGCGCGAGTACCTACCGACACTCGTACCACGCCTCGACCGTCACGAAGGCCAGAAAGCTGTAAGAAGAGGAGACCTGGTCATCATCGCTGACCCACTACTTCCACGCAACATGTGGCCAAGAGGGACCGTCACCAGAACCTACCCAGGGCCTGATGGAATCACGCGCATCGTGGATGTACAAACAAAGGGTGGGACCTTCAGAAGACCCACCTCAAAGATCGTCGTGTTGGAGACTACATCCGCACCTTCCCCGGACCAGCAGGAAGGGACGCGCTGCAACGACGAGGAGCTGTCTACCAAAGGAGGCTGCGCTACGCCTTCGCCGGGGGGAGGATGTTGACGACAGCTACAATTTGATCATAAATCATTAATTTTCTATGTAATTACGTTAGACTTAAGTTAATTGATGATTTTCCTATGTATTTGATCCCCTTTGTTTATATTTTTGTGTAATAATAAAGAAAAGATTAGTTATTTGGTTAGATAAGGATAAAAAATATATGTTAAAAAAGGAAATGTATATAGTGCCGTGTGCAAAGTTCTATGGCCACAATTGGATAGATATGCCAAGTGCAATAGTCACTAAATGAACCGAAAATTTTATAGATAAACAGCCCAGAACCTTGCACCAGCACGTTCACGCTTCAACAGTTGTTCCAGTTAGTACAGTGCTCAAGTGACTTGTTCTAGCACAGTAGTAAAAAAAATCAGTGAAAGTAAAAGTGCAGTTTCTCTCTGGGGATCTAACAGTGCCTATAGTGCTTACGTCCGAACTTTATACAGTCCACTTGCTAGGAAGTGCTATCGAAAGGCCACAATACCTAAATGCTGCATCGAAAATGCAGTATTTCGTCACAGAAATTTCCCTATTAACAGGTTTCATAATGACATAGTGGCACTAACTACTTATGTTGTGATAGCATTGCATAGCGTAGCTTGTGGCGGAGTCTATTATTTTCTTTCGCTGAGCTAGTGCTGTTCATAATTTGAAACAATTTATGAATGAAATGCAGGAAGAGGGGTTGTTTTAGTGAAGTGAGGGAAAGGTTTAGTTAGTGAGAGAGAGAGATAGGCGATAAGACTTTATATGTACAGCATGCGCCTAAAAATATTACATTTACATTGTTAGGAAAAACAAACTAGCGGATGAAATAAAAACTTTACTTGAAAAAAAAGACTAAATTTTTGCTCTAGTATTCGCCATTAAAATATTTTAAATTGATCCTAAGTCACCTTTTATATTTCAATATCAATTTCAAATACACTTGGCTACGACGCTCATGCTTACCGGTGTGAAATTAGCGACCATATTCTGCGTCGAACATTGCGAAAGAAATAAAAACGCATGAAAAGTCAAGACCAATTCTTCACCTTAAAACACAATTTTAGCGAAATCGTTAGAACCGTTTCCGAGATCACAAATATATATATAATTTATATATAATATATAATATATCTTATATATTTATAAATTATATATATATAATTTATAAATATATAAAATTTGCTCGTTTGAAGGTCTAAATTAAAGACTTTTTCTTTGCTTGGCAACAATCAATCTGGACAAAATGAAAATGGAATTATTTATTTAAAAATAATAAAGGCACAAAATACCAATCTCTATGGTATTTTGATCATTTAATAGAAAGGCTAATTAACATTGTATTCACATAATTACTACACACAACCTGTATTATAATAATAATAGACTACAATTTTTGTTACAGCAAGGTGTGTTAAAAATATATGACACAGATTCTAAAGGAGAAAAGATAGCGTCGGATATAACAACCTGCTACTTCTGTTCAATCACCTTGTATGCAAGCATAGGTAAATATTACCTTAGTACCTAAGTATATATTACTTAAGTGTGTATTAGTACCTAACTGCCGCACTCAGAGACGTCAATATTAGAACTAAGTCTCCTACTGTCACTTTATTTGCAATGAAATAGAAAAGGACGGCATAAGACTTTTTTTAATTTTAATTGACGTCTTTGAGTACAGCAGTTTGTAATAAATTACTTAATATTCAATTTGTGAACCTTGTGACCTTGACCACACCACCCGAAATGATTCGGCAGCGATTCACGTACGAGCAGTCAAGTCTGCTAGCGATCATGCTTTGAAAATACCTACCCCAAAATCTAATTCGACAGTTTTCCTGTAATTTTTTTCACAAATCAATGCGACTGAAATACTTTGTAGTAGACCCGTGCATTTTTTTCTTTTGTTTTATTATTAATCTTTTTTTATATTGCCAAATATCATACAGATTTCATAGGAATCATCGGCAAACCTGCGCTTGGCTTAAAGCAAATTCAAATGCGTTTATTGCCATTTTTTAAGAAAGTAACATCGTCAAACTACTCCACTTTGACCTTGAGACCGCCTCTATTCCCTACGTCATAAGTGCTGTTTTCGTAGTTCCTATTTGTATCCAGACGTGTTGTTGCCTGTACAGTCACCATCAGATATATAGGAGCATGCCATCTATTCAAAAAATACTACACAACTTAAACAACCAAAAACATCTACACAACAATAGTATCCAAATTTTTTATTGTAAGCATCCTACGCGTCAATATCATCTAAACACTCTTCCTTCAAATATATATACACAAACAAAAGTTCCAAATTATCTTGTCAACTGAGGTAATCAAATGTAACTAAGCAACCAAAGTGTTCAAAAACACGTTAACAATAACTTTTATGAATATGATTTTTTATTTTATCTGGGGCAAAGTAAAAACTTTTAGGCGTCTTAGTCAAATTAAATAACAAAGTTGAGTATGTATAGTTCATATTTCAACTTAAATAATACCAAACTTGTAACAAAAGAATGACGTAGGTTAGGTAGGTATACAGGGTGACTGGTACTGAGTCGTGGCGGATTTGCACATAATTATATACTAATCAACACTGATATAATAATACTATGTTTTGTATATCCCTAGACAATGTTGATGTGTGTAGTAGGTCATTTTTGGTAATAATTGAACCTACATTTGGCATTTAGCATGCCTCGCCTCCCGCACCTTAAATAATAATAATAATATTTCAACTTAAATAATACCAAACTTGTAACAAAAAATAGACATAGGTAGGTAAGCAGGTAGGTATACAGGGTGACTGGTACTGAGTCGTGGCGGATTTGCATATATAGTAGGTCATTTTTAGTTGTAATTAAACCTACATTTGGCATCTAGCATGCCTCGCCCCCTCACCTCTGGCGACCGCAAGAGGGTCGCGCATGAACTTTTCGGTCTATAACCACTTACCTAATTTCTTTTATAATACTTTGCGAAATTTGCTTCAACCTTTCTTTGGCACATTCACTATTTTCTACAGAATTACTTTGGTTGACAATAAAAATCCTACCAATATCTAGCTATTTAAACAATTTTTTGGATATTTTTAGGATCGGAAAAGTGACGAATTAGAGAATGAACTTTGAGTAGCATACATTATTGAAACACCGCAGCTTTTTATTTATTTTAGGTTGAATTTCATCGCAAAGCCTTATTTTGTAGTAGATTTTTTTTCAAGCGTACCTATATTTTATTTTTTACCATAGTTTAAGGGTAGTTCGCATGTATTCAGATCCCAAATGCTTATGACTACCAACAAATGACAAAAAATAAAATTTAGATACAAAATTTGAAAAAATCTCATCTTAAATATATAAAAAAACAGGTTAAGTGCGAGTAGAACGTGTGCACAAAGGGTTCCGTACCATTATCTGTACAAAATTCGATTCTATTTATGACCATTTTTTTAGTTATAAAAACGGCAATAAATCACATTTGGGCTCCCTTACAAATGTGTTTTTTTGCCGTTCGCCTTATTTTTAAATATTTTAACTTAATTATTTATTTTAAAGCGAATCTACAACTTAATATTCTATGAATATTTCAATCGTCTGCCTGTTGCCATTATGAAAATCGAGCAAAAACGACAAATAAATCACTTTTTTTATATGGAAGCGGATATATAAATGGAAGCCTACTTAAATATTTATTTTATTCTATTTTAAGTATTTGTTGTTATAGCGGCAACAGAAATACTTACATCATCTGTGAAAATTTTAACTGTCTTAGCTATCATGGTTCATGAGATATAGCCTGGTGGTGACTGACAGACGGACACTGTGTCGTAGTAATAGGGTCCCGTTACCCTTTGGGTACGGAACCCTAAAAATAGACATATCTCCCAAACTATAAAACTTTAGCTAGAGAAAGTTAGGTTAAATTATTGGCAAATGATCTCCTATATATGCGAATTTGCCAAAGCGGGTTCAGTATCAGTCACTCTGTATTTAATGGTGAATTAAAAGTAGCGTTTCTAATTTGTACTAGTATTACATGAAGAGTGGGGAATCGTTTGAAGACGGGTTTAAAGTAATATCAGAAACTCCTTGCACAGCAAGGAATTTAATATGCCACCCACCTAAAGGCGAATATCGTAGAGCAAAAACTGATCCCTGGCGCATGTCTGTTGCTATGACTACGGTGCATCGTAATTCGTAACTAGGCAACTGATTATTTACGTCAAAGAAATTAAACGGTTGTTAGGGCTCGTTCACTAAAATAGGTAATGCTCCTAATTAAAACTTCCTTAACCTCTTCTGAAGGAAAGTTTAATTCTAAGAGACACAAGTTAATTCCGGGCGGCCACATCGCTATAAGACAAACAAGTTCGTGTAAACGCACCCTTACGGAACTGTGAACAAAATCTTCAATGTTCTTAAAATTTTGCCAACTGACACTATCCCTTGGGACACTGACACATCAACACGTGACACTGAAATTTTCAACTTTACTGCATTGTATTGTAATATATTTTACAACATTTTCACGAAGTGGGTCGGATCGGCAAAGTTCGCGAGACCGATAACTTCCGAAATGAGTGTTACTTCAAAATCACTAATGTTTTTTTACTGCTTTAAGCGAAAATGATCTTTCAGCAAACGAAATAACTTGTATTATGATAAACTTAGCACATTCGTATTTTTTTCTTTAATTACGTATTTTATACAAATCAATTATGAGCCTTAACACATGAGCATAGGATTTATTCTACTTGTTTGATAATTCATTTCATTACGAGCAATCTAGATTGCTTAGATACCATTGACAGTCTGTTTGTTTATATACCTATGACTTTCAGTTTGCTACGAAATATTTGACAACTTGTGTGCTCACTTTTATTTGAAACACTGGATGCTCTCATCAATCTGAAAACTTTTGTTGTATAGATGATTATGGTCACTTTGAATGTGTAGCACTATGTGAACAGCAGAGTTGCTTATCCACTTCTGATGCTGACTGTACATTCAAAATTATATTAATACTTAAATAAGGTACTTACCTAATACATCTTTTTTTAAATACATCTTTTTTTGTGATCAAACATGGAGTATACGTCTGGAGTACCAATGTCCCTACATAATATCCCCTGATAAGGAGACCACTCATCACACGAAATAATTTCTATTTTGACCGTACCACTTTGACCACTTAATTTGTTGAGATAATTATTATTATTTTTTCATCACGGCCTCTATGTGGTGTTCGTTAGGGTCACCATGGCGAATCTCTGTTGAGATTGGCCGCTGTAGTCAAAATTCGGCTTGCAGAACATTATTATTTTAATGTTTTAACTTTTTAAGACAGTAAATTGCTTCGATGAAAAATAGAAAAGGCTCGTAAGAAAAACAGGTCTTTTAGACTTCATCAACGTCTTAGACTTCGGAACTGGACATAAGTTATAATTTGAAATCATTACTAAACTACATTTGTGTCATACTTTAAATTTCCGATAAAGAAAAACTCTGCTGAACGAAAATCTTATAAAAATAACAGATCAGAGATTTTTAAACAGATAAAATGAATTTGTCGCCGTGTTGAATTGTGAATTCCTATATAATTTAAGATAAAAAATAAAACAAAAAAGAATTTGTTTGCATATAATAAGACAATAAAATAAAATAACATATTTTTATAAGTAAAATAAAATTCCTATTCTTACTCTCCTTGATCCTACTTGATTTTCCTGCCAGTTGTATTTACAAACGATATTGTTTTACCATACGTCCTATTTACAAGTCAGTTTTGTGTTTTTTGGAACTAGGAACCAAAAAAGGGGTTAGGGTAAGGGGAGGGTAGGGGAAGGGCAAGGTATAACATCGTTTGCTGGTCACCTATAAATAATAAAATTTTAATTGATAAATAAATCTATCTATACATATAATAATTCAGTAAAACCGATGCGTCTGTACATTGAGTATTTTTACTAAAAACTAATTGAGCACCCTAGCAGCTCAGCTAAACTATAAGAGATAGAGTGTCTTAGGGAACATTATTCAGCGTGATGAGCATTTTCTTTTGACGTACGCAAATTGAAGGTCTGGAGCAACTGATATGGAACCCTAGCAGCTCTGCTCAACTAAGAGATATGAATAGAGCGCCTTAGGGAACATTTTTCGGCGTGATGAGCATTTTCTATTGACGTACACAAATTAAAGGTCTGGAGCAATTGATATGTAACCCTAGCAGCTCAGCTAAACTATAAGAGATATGAATAGAGCGCCTTAGGGAACATTGTTCAACGTGATGGGCATTTTTTATTGACTTACACAAATTGAAGGTCTGGAGCAACTGATATGCTAAATTACTTTAGACTGATTTTCAAACTTCCAAGATAATCCTACCTAACACATACAAATACAGGTCTTAACTAGCGATGGGCGATTATTACTAAATTAATCGAATTATTCGAATGGTCCATGTAATCGAATGTATTCGATAAGCAACCGCAGTCATTCAATTATCCTTCGATTATGCAGCGAGCAATACCGGAGCGTGCAGTGCGCAGGCCGTACTACTAACTACTAACGAATGAATCGTCATTCGTCGCGTCGATCAATCATTCGTTCGCTGCCTGTCCTGTCGCGGCAATTCAATCGAATGCATCGGAGGGCCGAGTATACATTATCATTCGTTATTATTATATCATTATTATTCGATTTTTTTTTTTCCGAATTACTAAATCGACATTCGATAGTTCGAATGGTCGATTGTCGATTCATTGGATTATTTTTTTTTGAACAATCGCCCATCGCTAGTCTTAACGCGATATCGAACAAGTTTGAAGGTAAAAATGTAATAATCCTACTGTCTTCAAGTTACGATCTGGTGACGGAAAACTAGAGAAATCGAGAGAATCCTTCACTTTATTTACTAACGGAAATCGACCTATAAGAACTATAAGAACAGTCTTACCTACTTTACGATAGTAGTAACTAACAAACCGACCCTTGAGTAGGCTAGGGACATAATTAGTAGATGCTAAACCACAGCCATCTATTGCGGTAGGGAGGTTTGAGTCTGACTTTATCTGAACACTAAAACCTAAAGTTACCTATATTTTTTTACAAACGAATAAGACTGCATTCAATAAAGTAAACTAAAAAGTAAAAAAAATACCTTTACACTTATGTCTGTCACTGTGTACTTCTATGCGAAATTTTCTTACCAGAGGAGGATGGCAAGGCAATAGTAAACTAGCTAAAAGAGTGCCTATTGACCTTGATTTTTCATTCCTCTCTTCTCCTTAGGACATGGTAGACTAAGAGATCATGATAGCTGGATGGCGATGGGAGTACAAAATATTTTGTATCATACAGTCCACGCGTATGAAGTCCGGGCAACAGCTAGTAATTAATAAATAGTTTATTTTCTCATTTCCTTAAATTTATTTTGCGTGACGAGTGGTCCCTTAACCCCATGTAGGTATGCATATAGTTAGAGATGGAAAAAATCTATGTGCGCAGCCTGAAGTAAGAATTTGTTTAATTTTAATTTCAGGTGGTGTTACTACGCTAACAGGCACAGCAACAAATTTAGCGTTTAAATCACTTTATCATGCGTAAGTATTAAGCGACGAAGTTCTATTTCCTTGGTGGGAACAAAAACCGGTAAGGCTGGATACACGCGGCTATTGCCATGTGCTCTGCACGTTTTTGCAGTATACCTACGTAAGAATATAGTGGCACATAGGTTCCTACATTGTACAAAAATCCTTTCACACGTCATTTGTACTGCATAATCGTACCCTTTGTACGTTTAAATAAATTCCTACTTACCAGACTTGTCAAGTAAATCGAATGAACTTGAGGCAAAGAATATGTACACTACGCGAAAAGAAGCGACACTTAAGCCTGTGTGCACGTAAAATCGTGTATATTAGAATATGTGTTGGTGTCTGGAGGTCCGCGGGGGCCTTGTGAGGCGCGCGGGGCGTAGAGCGGGCAGTCACCGACTGCCTTGGCCGAGGGCTGTCACACGCACCGCGCGCAGGGACGGATTCGCACGTATGTGGACCGCGTTAATTAATACTCTTAGAGTATAAAACTTCATGGATTTATCTACGTATGACATCTAATATTATGTTAAAAAATACATGAAGTAGTGTCAAAAAATCTAGTTGATTTTGTAGGGTATATTTTATCTAAAATCAGTTTAAAAGTATGCTTTATTTATGCTATTCCTCGTATTATTCCTTCGTGCTGGTTGGTTACAACCATGGTTAATAATATGTATATATGCTTAAATTAAACATTGTCGCAATTGTTAGATATATAAAAATAGAATATACATATAAAGGAATTCGAAAAAGCGGAAAAAACATAGTACGCAAATTGTAGAGACATCTAATTGATTTGATAAACCCTAGCGTTTACACATGACGGCTAAATGTCACCGGCGATCGACCTCTCACGTACAGAGAGTGTGACCGCTGTGCTTTAGGTGGGTACCTAACGTATTCAGTTTGCAGTCTCATTAAGTATGGCTGTCTCCTTCACACGACACGACGCAACGCGACGCGACGTTCAAACGTGTTTTTATTGAATAGCAACTTAACAAGCATTTAGACTTAGGGGATCACTTTGTTGTCCGTCTATCAAGACCCTTTTTAACGCCTCAAACGAGGTCAAAATAAACTTCAAATAATATTGTCTGTAGCCCCTTGATGCTATGAAAAAATAAGCTTCTAAGTCAACGTAATCTAAAGTTTGAGAAAGAAGTGAACAGCCATTTGAGTCATATTTTCTACAATTTCGCGGGGGAATCAAAATCTATAGGGTACTTCCCATATACCTAGAATCATGAAATTTGGCAAGAAGAAGGATATTTCTCAACTATAACGTATGAATGGCTACACAGTGCGTATACTACACAGCCCATACGAGGGTTTCGTCTGATGAGATTAGTTATGATAAAACGTCACTTAAGGTTTAATCACCAATTTATGGCTGTGGATTTACTTTGGATTTTATTATTAAAATCGCGAGGTACGTAGAGAAAGAGCCTTTACCGGGAGCCCACTAGATCAAAAGACGTCACTTTGCATAATTAGAATACCTACTTATTCAATTCTTCTTCTTCTTGGCGTGTCGATGGAACACGAGAAAATTACATCGTAGCAGCCCAGAATTCAGCCACTTGTATTGCGGATCGACTGCCGTCCATTAAATCCGCTGGCGTTCAGGTGTTGGGGCACGCCAATTATTATTTTTTCAGTCTCTTAACTAAACCGCGGCCAGACAGACATAAACAAACGGACATGGCGAAACTATAAGGATTCCCTTTTGAGTACGGAACCCTAAAACACAAACTAACAGGATAATGCTGCGTGAACCCAGCCTTATTGCACATTTATTTCGACATATTGTTTTTTTTGTAAGAAATCAATTTATAATAGACCAACCATTCTATATAAACAAAATATATAATAACACACCTTAACTTCTTACATTTTTATCTTTTTCTTTTCAGAAATTACCCCTTCAATGTGGACCATTTTCAATATTTGACTTACGTCATGTTTGGGTGTCAGTTTCCGATCTTATTGAGCATCGCTTCGTTTTTTTACCAGATAATAATGTATTTTGGAGTATTTGGGTTAGTAAAGATAAATGTTGTGTTCTTCTCTTTATAAATTTTAAGTGTGTTATGAATACTCCTTATAATTTATCATTCACACTCTATTAAATAAAAAGTCACAGCGCATTTCTATTCGATGCACGAATTGTTGCTGACGGTTGTTATAATACAGGTTGATACTGTAAACAATCTTAATACAAGGTGAATACGACCATCAACAGCTAATTTTTTTTGACTATGGCCTCATTAACGTGGTTGCGGGGAGCATAGCGTTTCGCGTGTGGCAGCGTGGCCCCACAATATACCGAGAGTACAGAAGACAAACTCCTGTACTTCCATTTTCGTACCTATAGTCCGTGCCATTTAAACTTGCACAAAAGGTCATTGACACCCCTGTACCACTGCACGCCGATACGGGATCGCGGCGAACCAAAACATAAAGCGTAGCGATAAAAGTCTGAAATTACAAAACAAGCAATATGCTGAGGGACATCCGACATTTTATGTAACTGGACATGAATAATTAAATAAAAATAGTTGCATCATTCATTATTAATAAAAAAAATGTATTTTTCTATATCCAGCGTTATTATCGCGGGAGCAGTTGGTAGGTATTATTTAAAAATTCACTTTTTTAGCAGATATCTTTAACCAATTGAGCTGAAATTTTGCATACACGTTTAATTTGGATGACAATGCATGGTAAGATGTGTGACGTCATTCTTAATTCAACATGGCGGAGCATCCAAGATGGCGGGCTCGTTATTTTCAATGCATTTCTGCAATACCCATATTATATAAATATGAAATGAAAGGGCTTGCTGAGAGTAACTTAAAAAATTAAGTGACGTTACTAAAAAACAATATGGTCGATTTCTAAATGTACTCCTACAATATTAGTATCAAATGAAAGGGCTTGCTAAGGGTAACTCGATAAATAAGGTGACGTAATTCCAATATGGTGGACTTCTAAAGATGGCGGACTAAGTTTTTTTTTTTGCTTTTGTACAATGTGGGTATCAATTGAAAAGGCTTGCTGAGAATAACTCAATAAATAGAGTGACGTCATTCCAAATCCAATATAATAATAATAATAATAATAATAATCATTTATTTCTCACCATAAAAAAATACAAAATGAAAATAAGCAATTTGTGGTAGGTACATATAGATTATGTATCAGCCCACGCTGATACCTGAACTAGGATGATTCCTGTATCTCAGGTTATCAGCCCTCCACCCCATCCAGTGATCTTATATTGGTAATTGGCAACATAGTGAGCAATGATTTAAAGGTAAGTAAGTTTATACATTAAAAGGGAGGGTAGTTGTAATCGCGCCATCAACCGTGCGCTAAGCAAGCCGCCGGGCAGTTAACAATCACAAATAGATAGTTGGTGTGTGGTACAAGTTACCAGCGGATTAACAATATGAACATAGCTTACTGAATATGTGTATTCAAGCATTGTAATTTTTATTCATATTTATCTGTATATTAATGTGTGTGTGTGTGTGTGTGTGTGTGTGTATGTGTGTGAGCGCGTGTGTGTGTGCGTGCGAGTGTGTGCGTGCGTGTGTGTGAGTGCGTGTGTGTGAGCGCGTGTGTGTGTGCGTGCGTGTGTGTGTGTGTGTAGACATTATTAACATGATGCTACTTTAGTTAAGGTAGCCCTATGACGTTGCAATCTTGGGATCAGTAGGTTCCTAGCTAGGATACCTGCCACTAACTTATATATGAATGATTTGAATGGGCATAACAGCAATTGTGAATACATTGACCAACTTATGTAGCAATTTCAAGTATATTCTCTGTTGCGTCGTAGCCAATTGCTTTCAAATTGTTAACTAATATTGCTTTTAAGTTCCTTTTATTCATACTTACTACTTTATGGGAGTCGTTGAAATGTCTATATAGAAACGGTCCAGTGAATAAGAATTGTCGTCGCGCAAAAACTGTGTGAACAGTTGGCACGTGTGTGCGTATTCTTCGCTTATGATGTGGTAATTGCGAGGGGTCAATTGTTTTATGATGGCGAAGGACTGTGTGCATAATAAATAGTTGTCTGACCGTGAGTAGGTTCGCTTCTTCATATAAAGTTTCAGTTGGATGCAGCCTGGGTTTTCGCAGCATAACTTTAATAACGGCTCTTTGCGCTCTTTCCAACTCTAGAAGGTGTGTTGCAGCAGCACCACCCCACACGGAAATACAATATGTTAAGAGGGATTGACCGAGAGCAAGATAAATTTTTCTAATGAGGTTTGTGTCAGCGGATTCCCGAAGATTGTTGAAAATATGTAAAAGTTTACGAAATCGTTTAGAGAGTGTTGAAATATGCGGTTCCCAATTAAGTTTTTTGTCGATAAGAATACCTAAGTATTTGTGGGTTTCAGTCTGAGCAAGATAAGGGCAAAGGCAAGAGGTGCTAGTTTTATTGTCTTTAGTACAAAGAAGGGTGTGAACTTTAATAACGAATTCTGGGGGTGGTTTTGTGACTTCAGAAATTCTAAAACAAATATATTTAGTTTTTGGAACATTGATAGTAAGAAGATTTTGATCAAGCCATTTCATTACGGTTTCTAATCCAGTCTCTGCCGCCGCTTTGACTTCCGACCACGATTTACCCCAGAAAATAAGTGCTGTATCGTCCGCGAAAGCTAGTATACTGCCTTTATCAATTTGGAGTTTACACAGACTGTTGATGTAAGCTAAGAAAAGAGTAGGGCCAAGTGTGCTACCTTGCGGTATGCCATAATTAACGGGAAGGCTTTGGCTAAAAATATCAGACACTTTAACGACTTGGCTCCTATTTGATAGGTAGTCACGGAACCACTCAAGGGCATTGCCCCGTATCCCTAAATCCTCTAACTTATGCAAAAGTAATGGATTGGACACGGTGTCAAATGCTTTTTTGAGGTCTATGAAGACAGCCAAGCATCTCTCTCCATTATCCAGAGCTTTGGTAACTGTTTGTGAAAGATTGACAACAGCGTCTTCTGTATTCCTGCCCGACCTGAATCCATACTGGTTATCGGCTAAAAGTTGCTTATTTTCCAAGAAGCTAGTTAGACGGATGTTAATAACCTTTTCAATAATTTTACTTATTGTGCTTAATAATGAAATTGGTCGGTAGTTTGACACTGCTTCCTCACCTCCACCTTTGTAAATAGGAACGACTACAGCGTTCTTGAAAATACCTGGAAAACGCCCAGCAGCGATACTGAGGTTGCAAAGGTGGGCTATCATTGAGCATAAAATAGCATGAGAGTTTTTAAGAATAGTACTAGTAATGCGATCTAAACCTGGTGCACTATGAGTTCTTAGATTAATGATGATTTTATCAATTTCCATAGAATCTGTAGGATACAAGCACATTGAATCAACATTTCTGGCAGAAGGCATAGTTTTCAAAAGCTGCTCTTCATTAGTGTTTAATTTAGTCAGTATGTCAGTTGCTAGTTCTTTACCAATTGATGTAAAAAAAGTGTTTACTTGGTCAAGGGACTGCTCTGGTGATGGTAAGAGGTTAAGTAAAGCAGAAGCTTGGGAATGTTTACTTTTAATGTTACACAATTCCTTTACCGTGTCCCAAGTTCCTTTGTTATTTTTATAATTCTGGCAAAATTTTTGTTTGTAATACGAGTAGTTTATTTTCAAGTTTTTAGCTGTTTGATTACAAATGTTACGGTATTTTATATAAGTTTCTTTTAACATAGCATCGTTAGGGTTTTTATTCACAAGTTGGTGCAATCTATTTCTCTTCTGAAAGCATTTAACATTACCAACTGTAATCCAGGGTTTAGTGGGTCTTTTTTTTTGTAAATGTTAAAGTGGTCGTATTTAGGTCTATAAAATGCTGGAGTGTATCGATAAGTAGTTTTGCTGATTGATCTGGATCTTTAATTGCTAAGTATGGGTACCAGTCATGTGATTCAATAGCGTATTGTAGGGATCCATAGTCGATTTTTGTTCTGGTCAAGACGGGAATGGTCGAGTTTTGCACAAGTGAAGTGGAAATAGTTAGAAAAAGAGGCGAATGGTCTGTGATATCGGGCAAGAGCACATAGCTTTTTGATTGCCATTCAAGTTTGCACATAAAATGGTCCAAACAGGTGAGTCCATGCGTGGGGATATCAATGGTGTTTTGCAATCCATGTAAGCCTAGAATTTCGAGATAGTCTTCTACGTAGGAGTTTTTGGTATTTAGTGTGTCTATATTAATGTCACCTGTGAGTACAATATTTCGAGATCTGTTCATGTGTAACACTTCATCCAAAGAATCAAGAAAGTTACTTGGATCTTTGAATGCGTAAGGACGGTAAATACCAAAGATAATCAGATTCCCAATTTTGGCCGCAAGACAGTTGGCTTCGTTTAGATCAATTTCCTGGACAGTAGCTGAGACGTCGTCATTGATATACATAATTACACCATCGTTTTGGTTAAAGCTCCTTTTGCTATGGTATAGAGAGTAACCATCAAGTGTAGGGGGAACAGACTCCTCGTCACACCAGCATTCAGATAAAACTATAATGTGGATCTTCGTTTTTATCCTAGAGATATATACTAAAAACGCATCTAAATTCTTGTGGACACTTCGAATGTTCATAGAAATAATGTTTAACTTATATTCACTTTTTGATACAAATTTGTTGAGATCTGCTATAAGATTATAAGGGTCTTCTATAAGAGTACAAGAAGTGGAACAAGCCGAATCCATTTCCTCAAATAGGTCTCGACTATTCATTTTTGTAAAGTTTAGTAAGAACTGTCTCTAGAATGAAGGCTTCTCGTAAAAGCATGTTTCCTGCGTATAAAACCGTGTGATTGCACGAGCTAGTGTCGTGTTTCAAATTTTTGTTATAGTCATATTTAGTGTAGGAATTAATATAAATGTGTACAGTGTAAGTATTTGTGTTTGTTGTTTTGTGTTTGTTGCTGTGAATTAATATGTATATAAAATTAGATTTTAGAATAGCTTCCAATTTGTTAAACATAATCAACATAAATGAACTTACAAATAGTCATTTAGATCTTAAGTGTTGAAGTTGGGCTTCGTTTTTAATCAATATATACGGCTCGCCTTGCGTTTTCCTCAGGTAGACTAGTCCATTTGTGGTCCAACAATATTCATAGTCCATGGATTTTCGGAATTCCCGGGCGAGGAAGTATAAGCGCGCTGCACGTGGCGTGAGATGCTCAGAGAGGTAAATCTCTGTCTTGGATCCATTCAAACCCAAGTGTGACGCATTCAGCTGCTCTGTCTTGAACCAAATTGAGTTATGTTTGTAGTTTTTAGCTGCAGTAATAATATTGCCCTTTAGGATAGTCGAAGAGAGCGGACATGGCGGACTCCTAAAGATGGCCGTCTAAGTTTTTTTTATCTTTCCTGCAATATGGGAAGCAAACGAAAGGACTTGCAGAAAATAAGCATGCAAGTTTAACTCCGTTGCTCCGATCCGTTTAGAAATTTGGTGTATTGGGTTTTCTTTGCGTGAAAAAAAGGCGTGTTAAAACCCTTGCAGTGAAAACGGTGAAGGAAAACACCGTGAGGAAAAACCTGCACACTAGTGGCTAGTGTGTGAGATGGAGAAGGCAATGGCAAACCATTCCAATAAATATTGCCAAGAAAGTCGTGTGTGTTTCATACCACATAATGATTACGACCCTTAGTCATGAGGTATATGACTGTGAAGAAAAGGGGTTTTCTTGGAGTCCTCGATTAAAATTATTGAGGTTAAATGTTTTGAGTTTGAAGCACCGATAGGTAAACTTTGACGAGTTACATTTTGGTGAGATATGCGTCAACAGCATTGGTTTGCCTGTGTAGGAGAAGGATAACTTCAAATCAAACTGGAATTATGTTTACGCTGCGTAAGGCTTAGCTTGAAGTTACAGTAATTAGCTTGAAACTAACTTATGCCTTACGCGCTGCATTTCTCCTAACACCCAAGACAAGGTGTTGTACCCAGTCAGGTTATGAGTTATGTCACAAATACTTATTGCAGGTCAATTTTAAAGCAGATATCTTAAACCGATGAGCTGAAATTTTGTATACAGGTTTAGCTTGGATGACAATGCATAGTTAGCTGTGTAAGTCGTCCAAGACGTCTTTGATGAGCTGACGACCATTTTAAAAAACTCACTATCTCGCCGAGATACCATCATGTATTTGAAAAAGTATTTCAGCGGAGCAACGACTTCCTTTTCGCAATTTCTTCTATTAGGCTCATTTTGTGCACGTCCTAGCTCCTGGACTAACTGCATTCGACGGTCAAATGACAGACGCGGCTAGCTGTCAACAACAGCCAGCGGCAGCCGCCAATGCGTCGACAGGACGTCGACGGCATGTCGACAACTAGCCGCCGACTTCTAACGTCGGCTGCAGTTACATACGTCGACAGCAAACTGCTGTTCATGTGTAAAAGCTCTAATGATCACTTTATACTTAAAAACATCGTTCAAACTTGTGTTCAAATGGAATTACCTTACTACGATGATAGCAAAACATATTGTAAAGGTAAATTATACAAACTAACCTGCTTGCGGTTCGAGGATTCTTTTACGCCTCTTTTTATTTTTCTCAGGTTCCATCTTCACTTATAATAAGTAAAGAATCGGGAAAACAGCAACATAATAAAACAAACACAAACGTAACAAAGAACAATAACAGAAACTTATAAAAAAATAACTTTCACTTTCAAAATTCGTAAATTAAAAAAACGAATTATGCCGCACCGGGTGAGCCATTACAAAATAGCGTACAGGTATAGCACCCCTGACCTTTCAAACCACTAACGGTTAAGTGCAATAAGTCATAATTTATCATTTTCGGAGTCAAAATTGTATAATGATAAATATCTATGAATGGTCAACTACTTATGGAATTCGTTATGGAAAAAATGTAAGTTCTAATTATTGTGTTTATATTTGTGGTAAAAGTAATGTCAATTAACCGAGTTTTTAAATTAAAACCAAGTAACTGCTGAAAGACTTTCAAAACGTAAATTAAAAGAAAATTTATTTTAATAACTAAATCTGTGTTTTATTTACAAAATTGCGAAACTATTACTTAAATTTTGATGTTTTAGAGTTGTCTCGTTCTCGGACGGGCCGTGGTATTATGAAATCAGCGATAGGTCGGGATTATCGCTATTTTATACGATGAGCGACACGTGTCGTAAAGTATGAGCATTTTTTGGTACAGGTGGGGTCAATAACCTTTTGTGCAAGTTTAAATGGCACGGACTATACACTCGGCACTTGCGCTAGGGCTGTCAACTTTTGCTTATAGACAAAAATTTATTGTGGTGGTGGCATTCGTACGGTGGCATGCATTAGTTTCTTAGCGAGGTAAGCACATACAAATTTCAAATCAGTATTGATGCAGCTCGTCACAAATTCAATTATAAACTTAAGTTAAAAATCGTCACAATTTAAAAAAAACACAAACGTGAATCGTGTCCTCGATAGAGTAGGTACCTATATTTTTTAATGCTAGCAAATAATTTTAAGTGCATTTTCTTACCTAGTTTTTAATTTTTAAGCTCAAGCGGAGTCTGTACTCGCGCTCGCACTGGTCTGAACAGTTCCGAAATATCGTGTTCAGTAGCGGTGTAGGTAAATGTGTGCGCTGATAAAGCGCGCTTGGTATGTAGATCTATATCGGTCTTCTGTACTTATTCTGTTGTGGTCCGCATTAAATTCAAACTTAATAAATGGCGTTGTAGAAGTGCGTTTACGGAGATACGATTTTTCACACGTTTGCTTAAAATTGTACATTTCCCACGGATGGCAACCAAGCAGCATGCGCACGTGGCGCCTTTCCTCGATAAAGCGTTGCCTGCGGTAGTAACTATTGAATTATGTATAATCTGTGTCTGGGGCGGAACCTTCTGTCTGTATTATTTATCCCTTCAGCTGTAGCGGCCATTTTGTGCGAATCTGCGCATGTGAGGTAGGCGGCGTGTGTGGTCCCGCTAAAAACATTATCTATGAAGTATTAATAACTATTTCAAGTTATTTATTACTATTATTTTAGGCAAACAGTCAGTTGAAACAAATGATACAGTCTGCATCTCGCTATCGTAGCTTAACCTTTTTTCCTGTATGTCAAGTCTGTTTTTAAAGGGTGTTATTTAAATGGTTAACATATTATTAGTATTTTTGAAAGCAGAAAAATATTATCTGTCAGCAGAAATAGCTAATTGGTCAGCAACTCATGGCCAGCAAACAATTTAAAATCAATTCGCAATTTATGTCATTCTGAATGGCTGTAATTATTTTTGTCCTGCATATTAATTATATAAGCAGTAATAAGCTGTTTCTGTTTTATGAAATTTGGGTAAGCACTCAGAGAGTAAGCAAAATAATTAATTTTGTGCTGCTTATAAACGTAGCACAAATACTTTACTTGTCATGCGCAAAGGACGCAATCCTTACAAAGATTATATAATTTAATTACTCTCTGAGTGGATGTGTTTGTAATAGAAATGTAAACTAATAAAATATTTTATTACTCTTATTTTTAAATTGAGATAAATCAAAAATAAGAAATAATCAAGAAGATACCTAAGTACTTAAGCTTTAATTATTATTATTTATTAAATTTATATATACAATGACTATGACATAAGTTTTAAAATTAAATATACTTAAACAAAATGTTTAAATCGAATAATTACGAGATCAAATCAACAAGGTGTCAAACGATAAGAAAGAATTTTATTTTATTATCAATGCCCGTTTTGCTTTTGACGGATGGCCACGTTTTCTTTTTTCCCCTATGAGAATATTTTTAGCTTCAAGTGGGGGAACCACCTACTTTAAGCGAATCGCCAAACCAATCACGTGCTTGCATTTCAACTTAAAAAAAAAATTTGGACAGTCACATCTCCCTTTTAGCCAATCGTTTCTTTCAGTTGGCAATGAGACAAGCCACTTGCTGAAATATTGTTTCTTGAAATCGTCAAAGCTTGCCCATTGTGCGTCTAAAACTTCACAATTAGTTGCTTCACCAGCAGGAATTTGGTAATAATTGTATTTGTTGTGACTCTGCTACGTAAAGTAGCAGAGTCACCATTTTTTTTTTGCCTACCCGCCGACTTTTAACGAGATTTCTGATTTTTCAACAAAAACGCAATCCAATTTGTTATTTTGCTTACCATGTTTAAAATATGCATACCAATCGAATATAATGCATAAAGACATGTTTTCTCTGCTAGAACTCTCATAAAATCTTGCTGACCAACTAGTTATTTTGCGGACCGAATGTTTATTGTGCAAACTCATGGTATTGGTATGCTGCCTATTAATGATTTAATTTTTGACCATTATCAAAATTATTTGCGAAACAAATATTGTCGCCTGATTTTTATTATTGCAGACAAAATATTTGTATGCTGACCAAATCATTTCAATGCTGTTTTGGGTTGGCTCACCAAATTTTATTATTGCGTATCATTTAATTACTTCTCTTTTTAAATTGGTTCGTAGTATTCGTATATTTATTATCTGAGAGATATGTTTTTTCGTTTTTCAGAATACGTAAAGAAGCAGCTAAGAAGGCTAAAATACCATCTGCAAAACTCGTGGCAATAAAGAAAGCAATAAAAGATGAAACAAAGAAGCTGGGCACATTAGCAACTTTGGACTTAGTAAGTCAAGGACCCGGCGAACGATGCATTTCCCATGCAGACTTAATTTTAAAATATTTTTCAATTCATAAATATTCAACATATCTAAGATGTAACTGATCTACGGATGACGTTGGACAGTCAACGATTCTTTGTAAGTGCTTGCTTCGCTAGTGAGCCGATGGACACACGGTCGATCCATTTTTGTGAGCAAAATTTAATTTAATTTCGTAAAAACTTGCAAACAAATTGCTTAAATTATCAAAACATGAAAAATTGTATATAAATACAAAACCCCAACCAATATTATAAATGCGGAAGTAACTCTGTCAGTGTGTGACATAATCACGCCTAAACAACAGAACCAATTTAAAAAGAATTTGGTACAGAGAAAGTTTGACACCATGGGAAGGACATAGGCTACTTTTTGTCGCGATATAAAGACATCAAGGGTGAAATGGGGGATGAAAGTTTGTATGGAAAATCGAACGTTTTTGGCGCGAGTGAAGTCGCGGGGACTTTTTAAACAAATAATAAGATTGTTTTGCATTCCAACAAAACAGTTTTATATGTGTGACAGACATAATATAGCGTGTTGAATAACACAATCCTTCCATTTATTGTAAACTAGCATCCGCCCGTGGTTTTGCAACAACGACCCATTTTACTTCCAAGCTATTTTTTTAGGTAATACAATAAAACACATCAATGATTCATACATGTTTGACTTAAAACAAACCTAAGGTCGCCCGAAAGACCTACACTACCTTAATACGTACTATCGTATGTATTGATTATTTACTATTACTTTACTAGATCATATATACCTAGATAACAAATGGCAGTGATGTTTGGCAGAGTGATCGTCTAGTCAATTGGTAGGACCGTACGTTGTGTAATTATGTAGTAAACCGAATTCTTTTAGAGGTACGTGGATGTTTACTTATAGGTTAGTTTCCCTCAATATACAGAAAACGTAGAACAATCAAGACGTAGAATCTCACTTGGAAAATTTAAATGGCATCCATCAGAACATAAACTTTACCTACGAGGTAGAAGAAGACAGAAGTATTGCATTTTTGGACGTGCAGATTCGGGTGCGGAGTGACGATTCATTGAGTCACCCTGTCTACAGAAAATCTACTCACACTGACCGCTATCTCAACGCCGCCTCGCATCATCACCCTCATCATCTTAATTCTGTAGTGACCTCATTGACAAACCGAGCCTATGATCTGTGTGATGGAGAACATCTAAACTAAGAGGTAGAACATGTTCGGCGGGTCTTACAGAACAATGGATATAAAGGGAAGCTTCCACCTAGACACAGAGTAAGACAACAGAAAGATACAGTAGACAGACAGCCGGTATACTTGCCATATTTAAAAGGAGTGACAGACAAGATCTCAAATGTACTTAATAAATATTGACTAAATACTGTCTTCACTCCATTAAGAAAAGTGACACAATGTCTACGTTCGCCTAAAGACTGTTTCCCCTTAGATAAACCTGGTGTCTACAAGGTTGTGTCTACAAACTGCAGCTGTGGTAGTTCATATATCGGCCAAACTAAACGTACCATAGCGTGCCGAATGAAGGAACACATTAAGGTGGTCAAGAACAATGACATACAAAAATCGGCGATCGCGGAACATTTGTTGGAATCAGGTCCAAATCATTGGATTGAGTTTCATAACCCTCAGATCATTTCGACAGAACGCCACTACATACCAAGATTGGTCAGAGAAGCAATTGAAATACCAAATACAAAAATTTCAATCGCGAGGACGGGTTTAAATTGTCAAGTGTCTGGAATCCAGTGATTCGAATGTGCAAAAACCGAAAAAACCAACCAAGTGTAGTTTCGCGGTCGGATACTGATAGTGTTGTGTGTCGAGAACAGACGCGAGCAAATAGTGAGTTTGCAAACAGTGGTACCGGAGGTGAACGCAATAAAAGACTTAGAAGGAGGGTAGACCGATATGCTTGCCCATATCATCCCACCCGCATGATCTTCAGTTATTCCGTGATCATGGCGCTTGCAACAGCGCCGAAATATCGGAAACTCGAAAGTAAAAAGGTACATGGTAAATAACTATTCTAATGATAATGACCATGAAAGTTTAAAACAGTATAAGTGTTTAATGATCTTTGGTAGCCCTTCATGAAAATCTAATTAATAAAAGAAATTTAAATGTATTGAGTCAATCAATGCTGTAAACAAAATAGCGTATAAAATTTATATTAAAAACTTTGCTCAGATCTGAGGAATAAAGTATTAAAGAAAGGATTATCACTAAGGATGGATAACTGAAAATAGTACACAATCTGACCTAACTCCTAACATACTTAAAGGACCAATTCTCAGGGAATAGGAATAAGAAAGACAATGGAATTGGGAAGGTAATGACTGGTTTGCCCTACCGAACACCTAACAGTATTATAACTAAGAAGTAGTTATAATACACTACCTACCTAAAACTTATCTGAGGTTCGAGTATTATAAAACTAATAGATTCTGCCTGATTTACGAATCTAAACGCAAAATATACGCATTAACGAAGATCTGAGTCTACAGATATTCAATATAAATAACGCTAGTTAATTTTCCTACTTGACCTCATATAAAGTCAACCAAAGATCCCTAAGAAAATGCTACCTGAAACTACCCTTTGATTACGGCGCATTACGTAATACTGTACCACCGATTATCTCCCAGCCGTGACATTTGTTAGGATTCCAAGCTCGCCATGATTATGTGAATTAGACGAGGCGTCCATCCAATAGTCTGTTAGGGAAGGGTGGCTTTCCCAAGCAATAAAACACATAGGAATCTAAGAAATGCACACTGATCAAAAACATTCAAATGTTACAGCAGCACCAACACACACGCGCTCAAAGGCAGCAGAGCATATTATTTATTATCAGTTAATGCTTCAGACAAAGTCAATACTAGAGAACGCACTGCACCGGCTAGATCTCCCTGATGTGCTGTAATTGTCTGGTATCCAAGCTCGCCATGATTATGTGAACCATTACATCCAGAGGCCTAGACGAGGCGTCTGTCCAATAGCCTGTTGAGGAAGGGTGGCATTCCCAAGCAATAATCCACATATGCTACCTAAAATCAGCACATAGATCTTGGACCAATCACCGTTACAATGGCACTCTGACGGACTTCATCGGAAGCGCTATTTATTATATTATATAATACCATCCGTTAATAATACAAGCCAATCCGGAGACATCAATGACTCCTTTATAGGACGGAAACCTAACCATTTGTAACTTGTTCTATGAAATCAATGATATGCCCACATCAATCCATATTATTATTTTGGATATCTTAAAATTGAGTGCTAATAATTGATCTCTGGAAGCCTTTATAAAAGTCATGATAAAAGTAAATAAAGTAATGTTCATAGTAATGTAAGCTGTCAAAACAGCGAATAAATCTTATATCAAAATCTTTACCCAGATCTCAGAATAATATAATATACTATAATCAATGTAAGAATAAGTCTATTCAAGTTATTTTCATTTTAAAAGCATATTGGTTGGTCAGTCATTAAAAGAAAGGTTATTAGTAAAAAAGAAATGATAATTTAAATAAGATTTCAAAGGTAAAGCAGAAGTTGTAAAAATTGTAGAGGTTAAATTCTAAATAATAAAGTCAATCAGGTAATGTACCTATTTCATAATAAAATATTTAGTTCGCAAAATAAAATAGTATAGATGAAAGTTTAAATAAAGTTTGTAATGTAGGTAAATGTAAAATTACCATTTGGATTACCGAAAGTACATAGTTTGGTTCAAAGAAAATTAACTAAGTCCGTTATTGCAAACGTAAGATAATAATAAATTATTATAAAAACCGAATGGTCTTAAATAATTTTAAAAGATGATAATCAGAACGTCAGTATGAATCTACTCAAATATTTAACAACTAAGTTAATAGTAGGTTTTATTTTAATTCCAAATAATAGTTAGCGATATTTCGATAAAGAATGTAAATTACGATTAACTAGATGATTATTAAAATTTCTAAATAATAAAATAACGAATTTCGAAAACAAACATAACGCTGAAAAAAAAACACAAACAACACAAAACAATAAAATCAACAAAAGGTTTGTCTCACAAGAATAAGAAAAGATATTCGTTATATCAAAGATTTTAAAATCAAGGAAACTTTCTGAATTAAGTGTAAAATGTTATTGATTAAGTTAATTCTTTATAGAATTATAATGATGACCTTTCCATATTCCAAAGACGATAATAAAATAAAATGTCAAGAAATCTGTTGAAACTTTAAACTAATAACGTATAAAAATACACAGTTGTACAAAAACTAATTCTAAATTATTTACTTTAACTTTTGGTTCAATTAAATAAAACCATAGTCAAAGGAATATTTGATAATTAAACTCAATGTTTCGGGAATCGAACCCTAAACATTCTACTTGTACTTACAGCATAAATTTACTGAAATACATTCTCAAATACCTAAGAATCCAATGCAGTCATTATTTAGTATTCAGACTCAATGTTCTGGGAATCGAACCCTAAGCATTCTACTCACAGCAAAAAATCTACTGAAATACATTCTCATATACCTAATAATCGAATGCAGACATTATTTCATATTCAGACTCAAAGTTAAGGGGATCGAACCCTAAACATTCTACAACATAAATCTACTAAAATGCATTTTCACAAATCTAAAAATCGAATGCAGCTATTATTTGGTGTTTATACTTAACTGTTCTGGGAATCGAACCCAAAACATTCCACTTACAATGTAAATTAATTTCCAAATACCTTCTCATATTATACCATGAAATCATTCAATGCAACCATGAATTGAACCCGGCGCTCTTAACAACAAAAGAAAATAATAATTGAACCCACATTGATCAACTCAACTTTAATTTAAACATAAAAAAGGTATTAACTAAAATCAAAATCAAAACTTACAAAACTGATTGGCGTGTGAGCCAATCAGTTTTGTTACTCCCTACAATCCCTACTCTTCCAGACTACCTGCTTTAAACAATGGTTAGCCCGCACTCAGCCAGGGCTGCTAACCTTGTCTCAGTTTCAGAGTTATTTTAGACAAATTCTTATCAAATTAACTGTAGTAAATTATAATATGTTAACTAGATATACTAAAATTCATCTATACTCGACCCGGCGAACCTTGATTCCTATGAAATTGTCAGTTATTTTTACGACACAACATTGTAGTGGCGTAACCGTTACATTAGAATTGAATTGTAGGCTTCTAAAAATGCCATTTATTAAGGTAAGGTAGATATATGCCATTACAATGATATTCCGTCGGAATTATAACAATTCTTAACATTTACAAGAAATTATCTCAATCAGACTTTACGTTTACGTCCTGCAAAAGTTACTTCGTTCGGAAGATATCGACTAGTGCGGAAAAATGTCGATAAACAAATGTCGATAATGGAAACGAGTGTACTACATGATTTATAATCATTTAAGTTATAGGTGCTGAGCTAAATGTTAATAAGTTGCATGAAATTGTTTTTATTTCACTCAAATTTATAAAATATTTCTGGGGACACCAGGTTTTGTTTTATTTAAGATTAGATTTTATCAGTATCAGTTTTCATGTGTGGCATAATTAAGTGATAAATTATGAGTGTCATTGTTTTTTCATACTTAAGTAATTTTTTTAATTAGTACATTATCTATTGAATAGAACGGAGCGCGGCGTACATGCACTCACGATTGTATACCCAAGAGATACCCAAAATTAACTGTAGGACAAAACCAAATAAAACACAAACTGTTCAGCGATCATTTATTTATATATTTTAATCTGAATCTGATAATGACATTAGGGTTTGTGTCACGAACTCGGAATCTGAACTGCAGCTGCTGTCGCCTACGTTTATCAAAAACTTCTCATCTACAATGCTGTCGTATCGCACGTCTCGATCTCAATCATCAAAACAAAATTTTAAAGCATTATATTGGCAGTGGTAGGGCGGTAGCCAAATCACTGCGTGACCTTTGGATTTTGCCATTTCATCCAAAAAATATGTCCGCTTTGTTTGCTGTTTCTGCAGGTTCAACAGTCTGACCAATTCTTTTTTGAACATTTGAATGTTAGCTGCCACACCATTGCGTTGCAACCACTCTAGGATTTACGCTTTAATATTGTTGCTGGTAGTGCTTTAATTACTTGGACGGAATGGTATGGGGCGTTGTCCATCAAAATATGGTGGGGCTCATTTAAATTATCCATCATCACTTCGTGATCATCGGTCGTTTTAACTGATTTGAAGGCCCACAAGCAATTAGGCGCAAAACCTTTGGCTGTACCAGCGTGGCAGATAATCAAACGCTGTCCCTTGCCTTCTGGCGCTTTGGTACAGGATTTTGCTGTGTCGTCTGTCCATATTTTGGGGACCGTGTGATTGGCGTTGAGCCACGTTTCGTCCAGGTGCAGCGGAATGGTTAAAGCACTGATGAGATGCAGTACATCTCATAAGTGCTTTAACCTTCCGCTCCATTAACACTTTCCTTTTGTCACACTTTCCATACCGAAATCCACATTTTTTATGACGACTCTGAGAGAAGTGATACCACTTTTAAATATATCAGCTGATTTCAGCGACGCCAATAACTTTTTCCTAATCCTGTCCTTACTTGCAAAAAAACATTAGTATTAGAATTTCTGGCACCGACTCTAAAAAATACCAGATAATAAATTGGAAATAGGTTTCTTGTAATTTCGTAGAACAGTTAGGTCATTTCAATATTATTTTGTACTTTATAGTTTAAATTTGTTTATAAAAATTTTAATTTTAATTAGCACTGTAGTCGGTTAAAAAAAAGTAAGGTTTCATCGACACGCGACCCATCACTAACATAAACTGTCATAGGGATAAAGGTTCGCCGGGCCGGGTATAACATACCGATAATCATCTTCAAAACGGAAATATTTGATTCTTTTATTGAAATAATATTTATATAATAGGATCTTTATTACTTATATTTTTGTAAATTCATTCTTTTAATAACTTTTCGTTTAATATATCAATTTAATAGGTGTTTATGAAATTTTGGTAATTAGAATAAATGAAAATGGACTCGAATATTATTTTATCTAAATGTTGACAACCCTTGATCTCGTGTCCTAAGCGTACAAGAAAGCGTCCTTATTGTTCACTTAATAAGGACGCTTTCTTGTACGCCACATGTTTTTAACAATATTGAGCTTTGAACTAACCTATGAAGTAATTTGGCATTTCTCGAAAAAATACTACCATCCGTAACAAAACAAACTTTCTAATAGATAAGGATTGGAATTTTGGAATTCAAATCATATTGTAATCCTTTAGCTTTGAGACTTACTTTGAAAACTATTTACTACTTTAATTTGCAAGGGTTGGGTTATTACAGACTGAACTGCATTTAACGTATAAATATTTAAGTTCCTTACTTTCTGCCATGTTTTAAAATATGTAATGTGCAATGCAAAAAAAGTAAGACGAATTACACGAAAATTAAGAAAAATAATAAAATCTTAACGCCCCTCGTTTCGTTCGTGCGCGCGACGCTAAGAGGTGAAGTGAGGTTATAATTTAAGACGACGCTCCCTGAATTATGACTCTATTTACTCAAGTTAGCCCATGGCCTACACATTTTAAATTTATGAATGGTTTTATTCAAACATTCGTCTAAACTATGCATAAAGCAGAAACATGAATTCTAAAGTTTACTACGATCACTTTTTTTCGAAAACGTTGAGTTTCAAAGTGATTATTTCGTATTTCTCCTTACTTACTTTGAGCTATAAGCTTCAAAAACCTCTCAGAATGTGCATACAAATAATTAGTAAATCTATAAAGGATATTTCATTACGGTGTATATTTTCCAAATTGTGGACGAAAACAGTTTTGTGACATACTTCGTTTACTTCTGAACCATACTGGCTTCAAGCAGGTTTAGCGATATTAAACCGTATTGCTAATGTAGTAGACTCTGACTAGACTATAAACGAGTTTTCATCCTGTCAATGTCAATCAGCCGCGGAGCGGCGTCGAGAGCACCCGTGTATGACCAGGAATATATGGGACCTCGCCATATTGCGGAAAACAACTGGAACTAATTTCTTTAACTAGCAACAGAAACCTCAAATCGTCACTGACATTTCATCAATTGTCATATTGATTAGTGTCAAAGCGGACGCGTAATCTAATTTTCGACTAAGTGCAATTTTTATATGATAAAAATACCAAGAACTATTTCATAAAAGAAAAGTGGTTTAACATGTGTTGTAGTGTTTTTCGACAAGAAAGTCTATGTGATCAACACGGTTTCTTCAAATTAATTACTGATATAGTTGTCATTATGAATTTCTGGTACGTCATATAGTGCGTATAGTGAAAATTGGCGATTTGCGAGTGTTCTGTCATGTTATTTTATCGTAGAATCTGTTATCATTAGGCAGCGGGCCTAAAAATTAACATGGATGGATGTAAACATATAAAAAATATGTTTTTTTATGTTCAGTTGCCAATCTGCGCTGGTATGATTATACCAAGTGTTGTCATATAAAGTGCATTCGAAGCGCCCTTAATGCAGGTCCCATATATTTCTGGTCAGGCTATACAACATTTTTATTCGCGTAAAACACGAAGTGGTTTGAATCGAATAAAATAGTTTGAATGAAAAGATTGAAATACTTAGGTAAGGTACAAATTTGGCCCCAACATTGAATCGAAAACTCAAAACAAATCGATTTTATTTTTCCTGTTTTTGGAAAATATTATGACAGCCTCATTTCAAAATGGCTGTTTTGACATTGGCATTGATAGGTAACAATTGCAGTACTTTATTGTGAAATAGTAATGTCTTTATTTAATTTTGAAAATATCAAATGAGTTTAATGGTAATGGAATTATTTTACCTATCTCTTGATCTAGGATGGTTTGGAGTTGGTCTTCCGGGATTCCCAGGATGAGGTGGACTACCCTCTCACTGGACCCTGCTTCTTCTGATTTGTCGTCCGGTGAATGCGTTATATCACAGCATCGTATTGTAGTCATGGATAAGACCTTTCGTCGAAAATCCGCCTGCAAACCTCAAAAGGTGCCTGAAATCACTAAGTGGTGGCTGCTGAAAAGTGAAAAAGCCGAAAAGTTTAGACAATAACTCGAAACCTTGACTATAGACATGGCAAACGATGTTAACTTGATGTGGAAGCAGTGCTACTCGCATTTGATGAAAGCGGTAAATACAATATTAGGCCGTACAAAACCTGGTAAGAAAACATCTAGGGAAACATGGTGGTGGAGTGCTGCAGTACAAACAGTGCTGCAGGAAAAGAAGCAAGCATTTAAATTGTGGCAGTCCGCCAGGTCACAAGAAGATAGAGACATATATAAAAAAGCAAAAAAGAAAGCAAAGATAACTGTAGCCATTGAGAGGAGAAACGCATTTGAGGTACTTTACCGCACACTGGAAAGTAGAGAGGGACAGAAAGAGATATATAAGCTGTCCAAGGCACGTAACAAAGCAACGCAAGATCCAACTCGAACCAGGATCATTAAAGGCCAGGATGGGACAATGCTGTATAGAGACAGATATATATTAGCAGCATGGCATAGTTATTACGAGCAGCTTTTGAACACGACGGCAAGTTAACAGTTCCGCACATCACACACACACATGGATATAAACCAAGGTTTAATACCAATAATAACACCGGAGGAGGTAAAGGCTGCTCTTAAGAAAATGTCGAACAACAAGGCACCAGGGCCAGACGGAATCCCCATAGAAGCATGGAAATGCCTCGGTGAAAAGGGTATCTGTATCCTCACACGTCTGTTCCAAAAGGCCATGGAAACAGCATGTATACCAGACGATTGGCGATTAAGTACCATTGTTCCTCTTTACAAAAGTAAAGCCAGTCGATACGAGTGCAATAATTACCGGGGGATAAAACTAATGTGCCACACAATGAAGCTATATGAACAAGTCATAGATGTCTGACTGAGACAGGAGAGCTCGCTATCTAGCAACCAATATGGCTTCATTCCTGGTTTATCTACAGTGGATCCCACGTTTGCAGTTAAGATGATTGTTCAGGAGTATAGAGCCAAGAATCAGCCAATACACGTTGCGTTTCTTGACATGGAAAAGGCATTTGATCGCGTACCTCGACCGACAATCTGGTGGAGTCTTCGTAAGAAAAATATCCCAGAAAGGTATGTCGAGATTATAATCGATTTGTACAGAGACGTAACTTCTATAATAAGGACAACAGTGGGTCAAACAAAACCTATAGCAGTTACAGAAGGGGTACATCAAGGATCTGTGTTAAGTCCATACCTCTTCTGCTTGGTGATGGATGCACTCACTGAAAATGCACAGTCCCTTGTACCATGGACATTCATTTATGCCGATGATATAGCGATATGTTCACCATCCCGGGAAGAACTTGAGCATGCATTAGGAGAATGGAAGCGTCAGTTGCAGACAGGTGGCCTAACGCTGAGTGTTTCTAAAACCCAATATATGGTATGTAACGACCCAAACTCAACAAATAATCCTCTCGTTAACGACGAACAACAAATCGCCAGGTGTGATGAATATAAATATTTAGGCACCATGTTACATTGCTCTGGAAACTAAGATGTAAACATTCAACATCGGATTGCGGCGGCCTGGCTTAAGTGGCGGGAAGTAACTGGCGTAACCTGTGACAAACGAATGCCTATTAAGCTGAAGGGATTGGTTTATAAGAGCATGATCAGTCAGGTCCTAACATATGGCAGCGAAACGTGGGCTATAACAAAGCGCCTAGTCTACTCCATTCAAGTGGCTGAAATGAAGATGCTTCGGTGGATGTGCGGGGTGACGAGACTCGACAAAATTCGCAATGAATATATCCGCGGCAGTCTCGGTGTACGCGACATTGCCGATAAGCTCCAAGAAAGTAGGCTGTGCTGTTTTGGAAACGTAGCAAGAAGACCTCCCGAGTACGTTAGAAATGTTACGGCCAATCTGAACATCCCAGGGCCCAGACCCAGAGAGCGACCAAAAACAGGATGGGCAGATGTGGTCAAGAAAGACCTGAGACTCTGCAATCGATTGCGATGCGTCTGATAGGGCAAAGTGGAAAAGAAAAATTGAGAAAGCAGACTCCACCATCAGATGGGATTAATAATGCCCAGGAGAGAGAGTCTTAATATGAATTTAAAATAAGTCCATAACTCTTTTTACAACGAAGAAAAAAGTATGATACTTTAAAAAATAAAAAAAACGTCGTGTGTCAGATGTCAAGTAAGTCTGAAATTTTATAAAAATCCAAGTCAATATCTACAAACAAATCGCATTATGGCCGATTTAGCAGAGCAAAGAGCTAAGAATAAGTTGGAACACAGTCAGAACCTGGATCAGAAGGCACGCTGAAGAGGGTACCCTCGAAGACAGACGTCGACATAATCATGGCGATTGTCGAATCGCGAACCAACAGAGAACGGAAATGCAACACCATTACGAAGAACATTTTTACAGACGAGAAATCATTTCGCTCTTCTCAACATGGTCGCCTAACCTAGTGGCGTTACGATAACACGCTGAACAGAGGATCACGCAGTGCCCAACCAATTATCCGGCTAAATTTCAGCTAACATGTGTGCCTGGATGGATGCCGGAAGTGTGGGAGAACTTGTTCAAATTTCTCCTCGTCATAACGCCATAAACTATGTCAATTTATTAAAAGAATAAATGTTACCGACTTTGCGAACAATTTACTTGCGTGAAGAGAAGTGCCAGTATTCTCCTTTGGTTCATGATAACTGTCCAGTGCATACTGCCAGAATTTTCTTGAATTGGTTTACCCAGCATGAAGATGAATTCACTCTTATTCCATGGCCGTCTAGGTCCCCAGATCTTAATCCAATAAAAAAAAATCGGGGTTTGGATTATATGAGGGGAAGTGACATTTGTAGTCGTCCAATAGTCGGTTACGCATATACCCTAATCGGGTATATGCGTAACCGACTATTGGACGTTATTGAAAGCAATGGTGGTAACACTCTGTTTTAGGTTTAATTAAGTACAGCCACAGATGCCACAGAACTAAACCATTTGAACCATCAATCCATCACCCCGCGCCCCTGCTCCCCTCGCCCCCTACCTCAACACCCCACAAAAGAACACAGCAAGCGCAAGGCTTCCTCTTAAGCAATTTGTTTGCAAGTTTTTACGAAACTAAATTAAATTTTGCTCACAAAAATTGATCGACCGTGTGTCCGCCGGCTCACTGGCGATGAAAGCACAAGCACAAAAATTGACTGACTAACGTTCTCCGTAGCTCAGTTGGTAATTTGCATTCGCCCGGATAGGATAAAGTCGTGGGTTCGAGTCCCGCCGGATGATACTGTCAATCAATTTTTGTTAGCGAAATTTAATTTTGGGTAGGCATAATACATTCGTGACTGTGACTAAATTTCAATCCAATCGGTCAAGCCGTTTAGTAGTTGACATACCGACAGAAAAACCACCTATCGGGTCCGATTGTATTTTTGAATCATCAAGGGAACCATGGAAATACCCATATAAAATTTCAAGCCAATCGGTTCAGCCGTTTAGAAGTTATTTAAAAAAAATACGGAAGGATAATTCTTACTCGTTGTCCTAATAGGCTGTGGCTCACCAGAAATGTACCTTTGTTATACTTTGTGTGGTCCAAGTTTTAGATAAAGAAAAATAGTTCTATGAGGATTTGTATTATAACGAAAGGTTCATTTTTCGTTTGTCTAATATTACATTTTTGAAATAATTTTGCAAAATGTTTAAAATTTCGACTATAAATAAAAAAAAGCGGTTTTATAAGTTTCGCGTATTTTAGTTTCATACAAATGTGAACTGTCTCCTCCCCATTTTTTGAGACATTTTCATGTTTTTTATTATGTATTCAAGTATTTTTTATTAAAAAATAAAATTAATTATTAAATAATATTCAACGTCCTTGCTCCTAACATCAAAATTCTAAATTCTGAATCACTTTGCCTTTTAGGAGCTCCTCTTCTAGATGCCAGCATCGTTCCAAAATTTACATATTACCTTCGCGCAAGTCC
Source organism: Pyrausta nigrata (assembly GCA_949316185.1). Taxonomy (NCBI): domain Eukaryota; kingdom Metazoa; phylum Arthropoda; class Insecta; order Lepidoptera; family Crambidae; genus Pyrausta; species Pyrausta nigrata. The sequence continues at coordinate 8,217,523 of OX438943.1, forward strand.
AATCTGGAAAAAACTACATCTTGTAGAACTTATTGATACCACTCTTAGAACATATCTTGAAAAAAATCTGAATTTGCAGCTAAAAAACGACTCTTGGTTACAAGCAACGCTTCCTATTCGGTTTGGTGGTATCGGCGTTCGCAAAATTTCTAGTATTGCCCTCCCCGCTTTTCTCTCCTCTCATCATAGCACTGCTGGTCTTGTAGACAAAATCTTTAAACACCCTCGCCAGCTAACTGAGTTGAGAGAGGCGGAGGAATGTTGGCAAAGTCTCTGTACTAGTGAAGACATCCCAAAGGAAACACACAACCAAAAACTCTGGGATGTCCCTCTAGCAAGAGAGACTTTCAATACCCAGCTTCAAAATTTAGTCAGTGATTGTCATCGTGCAAGACTCTTGGCAGTTTCCTGTAAGGAATCAGGCCACTGGCTTCACGCCCTCCCATCCAAATATATAGGTACACTTTTTGACAGCGAGACATTCCGGGTGTGTGTGGGTTTGCGAATCGGGGCCCCGGTTTGTGAACCATTTACGTGTCCCTGTGGCAAGGAGGTCGACAAATTAGGTCTTCATAGTCTTTGTTGCTAGCAAAGTGCGGGGCGTCTCGCCCGCCACGCAGCACTTAATGACGCCATCAGAAGAGCTCTTGCCAGCATTAACGTTCCTTCCACATTAGAACCTCGTGGGTTGGTCCGTGATGATAGCAAGAGACCTGATGGTCTCACGCTCATTCCCTGGGAGCGGAGACGGGCCTTGGTATGGGACGCAACTTGTGTTGATACTTTAGGCCCTTCTCATCTCAGGGAATCAGCTTTTAAAGCTGGGTCTGCCGCTGAGTCGGCAGAAAACGCCAAGCGGCGCAAATACGAGTCTCTTGCAGGTGATTATGTGTTTGCACCGTTTGGCGTTGAAACTTTTGGACCATGGGGACCTAACGCCAAATTACTTTTTAGAAAAATAGCCCCTAAATTAAATACAATTCTGGAAAACAAAAAAGTCGGCTCGTTTCTCGCTCAGAGGCTAAGTATGGCTATCCAACGCGGAAACGCAGCCAGCATTCTCGCTTCCTTGCCTCATGGACACGGTTACATTTTTGAATAAGTAGATTTTTAAGTTTTTTTTAAGTGTATATATTTAGTTAACTGATTATTTTTATGTGATTTAATTAAAATTACAAAGTATTTATTGCAATCTTTTTAGTATTGTTTTAAAGATTAAGAAATAAACTTATTATTTAAATCGAAAACAAAATGAATTAAATTATAATTAATTAATTAATTACAGTGGTTTAAAAAATCGGTTTCGTTTGGTTTCACGTGTGTTACGGAGAAGAAAAATTCATGTAGTTTTTTCATTTGAAATAGTAGCAACACATGATATGATTTATTTGTGATGGCAACCTATCATTTAAAAATAAAAAATGTCATTGTCGTGACAGCCCTTTTTGGTTTGTTGATAAACGCGAAACTTTGTGTGTGCTTCTGCTTGGTAATTTGGTTTTCTATAAGTTCCGCAAGCGATTTTTCAAGGTAAGTTACTAAATTGTTGTTTTTAAAATATGGTCCATTAAAGTAGACCTAAATACCGTAAAACAGAAATTACTTTTCGCAGATTTGCATTGCATTTGAAAATACTATACAAGTTTTAGACTTAGTTCCTCACGTGTGTTCGTTCACGTGTGTTGCGTGTGTTACGAAGTTGTGTGACGTAACACACGTGAAAGATGTAAAGACACGTTTATATTGATACTACAATCATGGTATAATTATTTATGACCTATTGAATTAATTTACTTTCTAGTACTATTACTTTTGTAAAAAAACCTCGCTGAGAATAAAGTAACAGAATCGAATAAGAGAATCATTCGGTAACCGAATTTATATTGGTAAAACAGTATTGAAATAAACCGGTAGTAGGTATAACGTTCGCATTTTATATTGTAAACTAGTCTTTATATTATTTCCAGTGTGTTACATATTTCCAGTGTTATAGTGTGTTACGGATTCACGTATGTTATGGTACATTTCTGGTGAGCCCCTATCAATACCCGTTTTCCGGTAGGAATAAAAAAAATTATCTCAGTAATAAGTAGCCTATGTTCATTGGAGTTAATGTTGGCTTTTAATGGTTAAAGAATTTCTTAAATCGGTCTAGTAGTTTTGTAGCCCATTCAATGGAAATAAACAACTAAACAAGCAATCAAATGTTTCCTTTAGTTTACGAGTAGATTATACCATCAAAAAATAATTAGTTTTAGCGTGTTTTGACAGTTCTGGTTTTGCCAACTACAGTGCCTTGCTTATTAAAAACGCAGTAAGGAATATTTTTTCAAGTATTGAGTTACATACAGATTCGGAATCCTCGCGATGAGCTCTTTACGGCACTTTGATTCTTATTTTTATAGCTATACAGACTCTTATACTTTGATGTGACGCAAATGCAGTATGTGTTTTTATTTAAAAAGAATACCAAAGAGATCCGCAGTTGCATTGAGTACTGCTTTTTGCTAATGGTACTTTTGTACGGTGTGATTTATAACAAAAAATATTAAAAACAGTAAATTCACTTACTGTTATTATAATCTGTGAAACAAAACTAATAAAGTAATTTAGGATACTGCACTTTATTCTAGTCGTTTTGACATTTTGATTAATAGGTCATACTAATCTGAAGAGCAGTTTCATGTGTTACTGCTTATATTTTTAGTAATTTAGATTGAAAAATCAATTGTATGTACTAGCTATAAATGCAGTAAGATTTCCTATACAGTATTTATTGAGCAAAAATCACCTTTAAGCAATTGGTATTAGGTAGATTAGTAGTATTAGTTGAAGGGTGGTGGGGTAAAGCTTTCGATTCGCACGCGCCCGACCGATTGCAAAAAATGGGAAAAATTTAAGACTTCGGAGACTTCATAGATGCAGTGAAACGAGCCCAAAAATCAGTTGAATGTAAAGTAATGGAAGTGTCTGATTTTTAACCGACTTCAAAAAAGGAGGGGGTAAATTCGACTGTATGTTTTTTTTGTTACCTCATATCTCAGTCAGTTGTGAACTGATTTGAAAAATAAAATGTTTACCTAAACCTTCGACCTTCTAGTCGGTCCCATTGTGGCCCAGTCGAGATCTGATGATGGGAACTTGGTGTAATCGAGGGAAACCCTCAAATTTTAAAGGCACGTATATGTTTTCGTACTAGTATCTTAATGTTGACATGTTGTTACGTCTGATAGTCAACATTATGTGGAGTCGAGCTGATGGTGGAACTCCTTATAAATTAGGAGTTTAGTAATTAAAACACCAGATTTTTGTCAGGTACTGTATAGAATGCTAACAAAACAATGTCAAAGGCGCAGCAGGCCCTAACCTCTCGTCAGGTTTAAAATAAAATGTAAATAAATCGCGAAGTAATCCGTAAAATTGTGTTTTAATGAGTACTATAAAAAAATCAATTAACTCTTACCGCTGAAACGATGGATTTGATAGTTTGAGTACCGAGAAAGGACTTAAAACAGTTTTACCCAATACCCAAAATCAATTGTATAGGGAATCCGATGATACGATACACAACAAACTACATTTAAAATGCTATTTGCAAATCTTTCCCTGTTCTTCTTTAAACGGTCTTCCTTCTCGTTACTACTTTCTTCCAAATAACGCTGTCGCATTTGAACAGCGCGTTTAGTAGGTCTACACAAACTTTTAACTAAAAATAGAAAAAAAAATCTTTAAAAAAACCGTCTTCAAAACTGCCTACAGTGCTAATTAAAACGTTAAATTTTATAAACAAACTAGCAGTTCTCCGCGACTTCGCCCGCGCCAAAAGTCGGATTTTCCATACAAATTTTCATCCCCCATTTCACCCCCCTTATGATTTTATATCGCGACAAAAACTAGCCTATGTCCTTTCCAGTGTCTCAAACTATCTCTGTGCCAAATTTCATTTGATTCGGTCCAGTAGTTTCGGAGCCTATTCGATGCAAATAAACAAAGAAACAAACAAATCTTTCCTCTTTATAATATTATATAGTATAGATTTAAAATAAAAAGTACAAAATTATATTAAAATTACATGACTGTTCTACGAAATTATACAAGAAACCTATTTCCAATTTATTATCTGTTATTTTTTGGAGTCGGTGCCTTAGAATTACAATTTGTCATGTCAATGCTTCAAAATTGCATAATTTATTAAATTATCCACCTAGCGTTATCCCGGCTGTGCACTCGCACGCGAGGGCCCAGGGTCCGCTGACCATGATGTGGCAGATCAGGTAATATATTAAATTGTGACAAAAAAAATATACTTAAGTGTAAGTGCAATAAAGATATTTGTACATTGATGGATGTACGATGATTAACATTTAAATGTTCATTACTGTTTTAGTTGCGAAATAAACAGATTATCCATGGATTTTTGTGGTTTTATTCATTTTCATTTCATTATTCATTCATCATAAATAATAGATAAGTAAGTATTTATTTTATTGCGTCTTTTGTATGTAGTATGACCAAATTAACTATGTTAATTGCTAATAATAAACGCTGTTAATGTATAAAATAGTACAATATTTGCTTATTAAAAGTATCTGATCCGTTAATAACATGTCTTATTACAAAAAATATATTATATGCAATAAAATATTTAAATCCAGATGCCTCATTTAAAGTCATAATACAACTTATAATAATAATAAGTCATAATTTATATTTACTCTTATACTGCTTTTATGATTAGTGGAAAATAACATCACAGTGTCACAGTTCATTTCTAACAATAAACGCAGTAACTCCAAATTACTATATAAGAGCGCAGTAAGTCCGTACTTACTGCATTTTAGTTTGTATACTTAGTTCGCTTTATTCACCACAACATTGCTTAAGAAAAACGTTATTGTTTAAATAAAAAAATCTGTGTTAATTTTAGAGAAATTTCAGATATTTTTTACAAAACTATGAGTATCAAGCTATACATTAAACGCAAAACATTAAGAAAAAAATAAAAAATAAAGCCAAAATATTAAGGAGAAACAAAAAATTTCAACCGCCATTTTCTCAAAAGTTGTATAACCTTCCTTACTGCGTTTTAAATCAGCACGGCAGTTATTCGAAACTTAGAAAAAAAAACTCATAATAACGTTGATTATTTCTCGTTTTTTCAGTTGATCCTGTTGTTTATGATCCTAGCGGTTTTGCTATTTGCAACGAGAAATACAATTACTTTCCATGGATGGGATCGTCTTATAGAAAATAAGTTTGGTTTGCCGGAGGCACAAAATAAGTCTCTTAATGAATTTGGTTTACAATTTAGAAAGTAAGTTTTGTTTTTTGACCTCAATTAAAAAAAATAATAAGGTAAAATGCCATATTACAGAGGCAAAATCAGCACCTAATACGGAGGTACTTTTAATTTCGTGTTTTTTACTCGATCGAGTAAGGAATTTGCTCATTCATATTCTTATACTTAAGCATATTTTAGACGCTTGAAAGTACAAAATATAGGCAGCTTATAAAAATTTGTTAATTTTTGACACGTCGTCGTTAAAACAGGGCATCCCATACAAACGCGCAGCTACCTAACAAGGCAAATATTTGAACTGAGTTTTTTATATAAAAATATAGTTATTTGATATGTCATTTAGAGGTTATTATGCCTACTATTTAGTTAGTTTATTTGCCATTTGTTACTTATTTGTGTCTTAATGATAGAAAACAAAATAGCGCCGCATCGGAATCCAAATTTGAAAAGTTCATCCCATTACGGAGGTATCATCCGTATAAGGAAAAAACTGTGATATATTAATCTGCGTATAACTTTTATACTAACAACAGAAATGGCAAGTGCTAAGATTAATTAAAATCATTGATGATCCTTACGACTAAAAACCTTTTTCTGTGGTATATTTAATTAGACTAGACTATCTAGAACTAGAAATCCTATTTTTAAATGTGACAAGTAGTTCATAAGCAGTTTCTTAGAAAGATCTAAATTGTAATTATTATGTGCAAACTGAAACGGAGAGGGAGTCCAGTCTCCCACACCTTGATGTATTTACCTGGGTCTTGTGCCCTAGACATAGTGCTCCAGAGGTGAAGGTTTAGGTGTGGCGCTAACACCCCAACAACGGGGCAAGGAGGCAATAGTGCGAGAAGGAACAGTGGAAAGGCAAAGTATGTAGCAACGACCCAGAATTTGGTCTTGTTACTGTTTTTAAATGAGCTATATCCGCTCCTGTGACACCATCCAATAATCGAGAGTAAGTTAGTCGACTCTGAACCGCTGGGTGGGTTGGTTGAGCATCATTAAGACAGCACACGACGCATCTTTCAAAGGTCTTAAATAGAAATCACCAATGGATATTGCTCTCATAAAGCGATTAGATACGAGCAATCAAGATCCTTTGAACTATAAACGGAGGCCAAAAAAACCTATTGAATAGTTTGCCCGGGAATATACGTCGGCAACAAGATACAAATGTTTTTAAAAGAAAACTTAAAAAGTATTTTCTAGCTAACTTAGCTTAAGTTTTGATTTGATATGTTAGAGACTCGTGATCCCACAGACAAACTATAAATAGTTTTGAGGGAGAATTGTTTGTGGGTGTAATTTCTCTGTAAAACGTTGTTTTTTTATTAAATAAATAAAAAGCTACTTTTTTGAGGTGGTCATCATCACCGGCCATGTATGGGACTCGTCTGATTGGACCATACCCACTAAACCTTTCCACCATTCCTTCATGCACTATTTGAATCTTCCATGACATCCGCAGCGACGGCTTTACTGAGGTCCGAACGCAGATCTTGCTCGCGCCGTCTTTGCCCTGTTGTTGAGGTGTTACGCCACACCTGGGCTTATATTATTCACCTCTGAAGCGCTGTACAGAGCGTCGGGCGGCCCCAGACACTGAACCTCCTCACTTGTCGGTGTTGGAGTTCGGATTTCCTCTCTGGCTATGGTTCGCGCTAAACAGGATTAAAAATCCGACACGAGAGGCCAGAAAGCTATTAGACTAACATTTTGAAACCAGCTTTGATGTCTGTGTCGTATCAGGTAAGGTCGCCTGACACTATTGCATATTATTAAACTTCACTTAACATCGAGTATCGCAAAATAACATCAATTAGGAGTACGAAGGAATGACTGTTTCCTACCCTCCTTATTAGGAACCGAATATCATCTTTAATAGGCTCTGGTATCAAACATGCCACCGTATAAGGAGAAATCGACTTGACCATTTTTTTTTTCAATAATAAATCCCTTTTATAAAACGTAATATAATGTCAGTTTTTCCGAAAACAATTGTCTTAGCTTATCCGGATACTTTCATATGCTTATTTTTCTGCCTTACTTTTGAATGTCACGAAATGTCTCCGTAATAGGGCACTTTACCTTATACACTACGCAAAAAGAAGCGACACTTAAGCTTATGTGCACATAAAATCTATCGCGGCTATGTGTGGGTGTCTGGATGTGCACGATGTTGAGTGGCGCGCGGGGCGTGGAGAAGCTGTCTCACGCACTGCACGCAGGCACGCACTTATACGTCTGTCGAACGCGTGAATTAATACTCTTGGAGTATAAAACTATGGATTTGATCTACGTTTGAAATCTGTTATATAGTTTTTAAATATTTTTTAACACTCAAGTGTCCTTTCTTATTTATTTAAGTTTAAATAAGAAACCAAAAAATCGCACACGGGTAGTATTTGAACCTATGACCTTTGGCTAACCGGGCCAACGCTCTTACCAACTGAGCTACCGTGCAGTACATCCAACCGTGTGTCTTGGTCTCTTTTGTTTTACGTCATTTCGTGACGGCAGCGACATCATCTCGAGCTAATTCACACGGTTGGATGTAATGCACGGTAGCTCAGTTGGTAAGAGCGTTGGCAAATCGCTATTTAGTAAAATCGCTCTTCGTGAAGTATTAACTATTAGAAAAATAAATATTATTCTTTGCTCACGGTTACAAGGTTGCCTTAGATGAAATATCACTAGATGTCCAATGTGATCTATTAAAATCTACTAAGGATACGGAAATACATGAATAATTTGAGACGTGTGATAATAAACATAGATTACTAAGCCAATAAAACAAAGGAGAAAGCAGAGGGTTTCTATGAAACCTGGTACCCGCTCCAATAACGATGTATGATATATCATTAGAAATGTATTATCTTGTAGAACAAGAATTGGTATGGCGCTTGTCTTGATTTATTGTCCGATTTGATTACTAGCCTAAAATAAGTTAAACAAAATAAAGTTTAGTAATGTAGATTTTCCATTAACAAAATGAAATCAAATACGATAAATGTAAGTACGTTTAGTGTTGTTCATTAATATAATAATTTTAAGTAATAATTAGAAAAAATGCCTGGACGGACGCAGCTTAATATTATATGAGATTACATTCAGGTTACTAAGAGCTAGTATCCAAATACGTAACACATTGCTATTGGAAGTAGGTACCAAAGGTATGTAGTTGCTATTACTAATTCTCAGATTTTAGTAGGTTCTGTGTAGCTATTACCGGATGAACAATCGAAACTTGGTGCCCTGTAGTAACGTTTATCTAGGTTACTAATAGTCATCCAACGACGTATCAAATATTGGTGATGGCTACTATGAGTAGGTACTGTTCTTATTCTGAGACTTTAATACCATATAGCTCAGAACGGCCTAACCATCGGAATTCAGCGCAATAGTAACTTTTATTTAGGATACTAAGAGCTATCCAACGACATATCACACATTGCTATTGGTTCGTAGTGTAGTGGTTACCAAAAGTCGGTGCTAGTTCTTATTCTGAGACTTTAATAGCGTATAGGTCTATACGGACTAACGGTGGAAAATTGGCACCATTGTAACCTTTAATCAGAATACTAAGAGCTATCCAACGACGTATCAGACATTGCTATTGGTGGTAGTTACTAGAAGTAGATGCACTAGCACCACTTATCCCGAGAGTTTAATACCGTATAGCTCAGAACTGACTAACGATCGGAACCTGGCGCCATAGTAACTTTTAGTCAGGATACTAAGAGCTACCTAACGATGTATCTTGCATTGCTATTGGTGGTAGTTACTAAAAGTAGGTGCTAGTTCGTTTTCTGAGACTTTAATACCGTACAGCTCTGAACGGACTAACGATCGAAACTTGGCGCCATAGTAACTTTTATTCGGGTTACTAAGAGCTATCTAACGACGTATCACACATTGCTATTGGAGGTGGGTACCAAAAATTGCATCATCCTTTCGTCATGTCAATTTTTTTTAGTTCAGTACATTCAGCCATAGTCCAGTCCCTTTTATTGACTTTTGGGATAAACACACTTTGCTTATAAATGAAAGTATGATTTTGGCATGATAAAAAATCGTGTATATTCCAATTGTTTTTTTGCTGGCGAATTTTTTTTTCATTTTGGCTAGTTGTAAGAAAGTAGACACTTAATTTAGTTAAGATGATACGGAAATCTCAAGGTGCCAGTGCAATTCGCACTTGGCCGGTTTTTATATGATTTTTAGGCATAGTAAAGAAATGATCGTGTTTTATATTTCAGCATTGAAGACTCGTCACCGGCCATGTTAATATGTGTGACTATGTTTCTTCTGCCAGGTTCATTGTTGATTATCAAGAATTTTACGGCAAAAGGTAATGCAACTTTTACTTGCAATTCTACCAAAGCTAGCTGTCCACGACGGCAAGTTGTTGTCCCACCTCGAGAAAGTGATTAACTGTCTGGTATTTTCTCGCCCAAGAAACGTACAATAGATATACAATCTGCGTAAACAAAAGACATGCATACCTATATTGATAGTTGATCTGACTGTTCACACTGCCGACGAGAACTTGTTACTCTAGTTTATTGCTTACACTCGGCCCGGCGAACCTTGATCCCTATGACATTGACAGTTATTCCTACGACACAACATTGTAGTGGCGTCACCGGTACATTAGAATCGAATTGAAGGCTTCTAAAAATTTCATTAATTTAATTTCGGCAGATACATGTTATTACAATGATATTCCGTCGGAATTATAACAATTCTTAACATTTACAAGAAATTATCTCAATCAGACTTTACGTTTACGTCCTGCAAAAGTTACTTCGTTTGGAAGATATCGACTAGTGCGGAAAATATCGATAAACAAATGTCGATAATGGAAACGAGTGTACATGATTTATAATCGACCGTTGACGATCGTCTTGATGTAGTGGTTCGCGCCACGGACTTCTAAACCAGGCGGTTGCGGGTTCGAAGCCCACAAGGGGCAAATGTTTGTGCGATGAGCACGAGCATTTGCATCTAAGTCATGGATGTTTATAAAAGTATTTAAGTATGTCTATCCGTTATCCTAGTCACCATAGCACAAGCTCACGCATAGTATGAGGCTAGGTAATTGGTGTGTTTGTTAGAACAATTTATTTATTATTTTATTAAAATCCTTTAATTTATAAAAAAAATCAGTTACATCGACAGGACCCATCACTAACATGAACTGTCATAGGGATCAAGGTTCGCCGGGCCGAGAATAGTACAAGAGCTGCCTAAAGCACTTTAGTCCAGTAACTTTGTCGTTTGAAAGTATGGGGTTGTATGCGTCAAATCCGGTAGTTCTTATTTTATGCAGGCTTCCTTGATGTTGGTCCAATAAATAATCTAAGTTTGTGACCTCGAGTGCCCAAAGCATCTGTGTCAAAAACGTGATTGCTTTGGTTTTTATTTGATTTTGCCGATTGAGATTTTCCAAAAGTAAGTATTTTAACAAAATTCAATGTTTTAGGAGAAATTTTCAAGATTTTTAATGGTTTTTCCTGTCTTTTTACAAAAAACAGGTTTAATATCATGTTTTTCTTACTAATCTAATCAAAAATCTCATTTTTTCGCTTTTTTTTCGATAAAATTAGGTGTAAAATTTGCATCCGAAGTTTGTACAGTGGTCCTCATGACAGATTGTGTATTTTTTTTTTCATAGAAAAAGGTATTATACATTTATCCCTTAGCCAAGCTTTCATTGCTGACTGTATCAAACATTCTTATGGACCCAACGGGAATAAAAAATTTACTACTTTAAAAAGTCGTGAACCCGTTTGGGAACTCAAATATGAAATTTTCATATTTTGAGAACAATAGACCATATGGACCTTTGGGCACAACCCGACTAGACTAAATTGTCTACTTTATTAGACTAAAATTGTCTCTGTAGACCTCTTTATGAGTCTTACTTTATGAGACTAAACTTTGGAGTCTACTTTATAAGACTAAAATTGTCTCTGTAGTTGGGTATTAATCAGTTGGTAAGAGCATTCGCCCAGTCAGCGTAGGGACGCGGGTTCGAGTGCCACCGGATGACACAGTCGATTAATTTTTGTGAGCGAAATTTAATATAATTTTCGTGAAAATTATTGGTTAAGTTATAAAAATAATTATATGCAATTGCAACTTAATAAGTTTACCATTATTGTCACATCCTGAGAATTTTGATAATATTACGAAGAATCATTGTCAAAATTGATCCAGATCGCAGAATAATTCAAAGTTCGAAAAAAATATATATTGAAGGGTTTTATCGCGGAACCTGTTGGGCCTACAGAGACAATTTTACCATCATGTAGTAGGTAATTTAGTTTTCTTTAAAAATGTCTTGAAAGGGTGCTATCAAAAACTAGTCCTTTAGGGTTATAATCACTAAAGTAAAAAAAAACATTCGCGTTTTTGACACAGATGCGTTGAGCATTCGAGGTCACAAACTTGTATTATTCATTGGACAAATATCATTAACAAGCCTGCAAAAAATCAAAGATATCGGATTTAGCGCATACGACCCCATACTTTCAGATAGCAAAGTTACTGGACGTACACTGTGTTGTATACTTACCCGGATTTTAAGGCTCCGTACCTAAAGGGTAAAAACCTATCATCTGTGAAAATTTTAACTCTCTAGCTATCACGGTTTATCAGATACAGCCTGGTGTCTGTCTGACTAGAAATAGGGTCCTATTTTTATTCAGACAGACTGTGTAGCTATCACGGTTTATCAGATACAGCCTGGTGTCCATCTGACAGACACCAGGCTGTATCTAATGAACCGGGATAGCTAGACAGTAAAAATTTTCACAGATGATGAACCGGAATAAAATTCATATTTGAGGGGGGCTCCCATACTAAACACGTAATTTTTGGCGTGTTTTGCTCGATATTATTGACGGCAGCAGGTAGACGCTTAAAATATTTACGGAATATTGAATTGCATATTATATTTCAAATGAAGAATTTAATTAAAAATTATATTTAAGGGGGGCTCCGATACAACAAACGTGATTTTTTGCTAATTTAAAGAAAGGTTATATCTCATGTTATATAGATAATGGTAATGGAACTCTTTGTGCGCGAGTCCGACTCGCACTTGGCCGGTTTTTAATACACTATCATAGACCTTGATAATAACCATTCGACTATAATATTAACAGCTCATACCAAGGCAATAAATTATGACTTGTTTTTTTATTCGTTTGATATTTGTTGTGGCTTTACTTTTTGCAATTTGAAAGGAATTATTTTCATTTTAATATACCAATAATTTTTTTGTGATTCCAGTACAAAGTGAACTTCCGAAAACCCCAATCCCTTCACTGCTGAAATGGAAAGAATTGAATGCAGCGATACCATTTGGTTTCATCTTTCTAATAGGTTAGATATTTTTTTAAACGATACCAGCAGGCGAAACATACACATACACCCAGGTTAAATATTCAAACTGGGTACCGCTTACTTCCGGTATCACATGCGCATGTGTGACACTATGACCACAGAAAAATCAACAATGTATAGTGGACCTCGCATCAAGACACTCAAATCTGTCAAAATATCTGAATTGATATGGAACTCTTATGTGACCGAACATAAGGTTAAAATATGGTTGAGGAAATTTGACAGATTGGGATAGGTTGAAGTGTGGCCCACTGTACAAGTACAAAATTACTCCTAAATAGTAGCGACTCATTCTTTAGAAAAATTAAGTACGAAATAGATAGTTAAAATTTTGGCTCTCTCTTGTATGTACCTACAGTCAATAAAAAACAAAAACCACTTAAACTTTCGTACAAAAAAAAAAAAACCCCTGATACAAAATAATAGATGCACATAAAAATCCTAAAACAAGGTTTAATAACTATGAAATTATAGCTAGATACAATACAGTTGATTTAAATGGAAACCTTTTAAAAAGCAAAAAATAAATCTGAGATTTTGACCCTACGTAAGTACGCAGGTATACAAATTTTAATACTAATGTTGTCGCGTCGGGGGACCGCACTAATATTAGACCTTGCGCGTCGTCCACCAATATTACCTACAATACTTGCATATTAGGTTAAAAATATTGAAGGCCCAACACATTTTTTTGTGTAATTATATCCTTTTTCTTAGTTGTTCTTTTTCTTATTTACTTTCGTACAAGTAGGTATTTCATAGCTATATTGTAAGATTTCTTATACTGAAATATCTTTATACATATAATGATGATGATAATAAGGTAGGTACTTTTATTCCAATAGTCAAGTTCTTTCATTTGAAACCCATATTGAAGGAGTTGTGAAATAAAATGCAATTCGCAATTTTTTCGATAGCAACCATCTTGGATTTGAAATTTGTCATAGTGTATAGTATTCTACTAGTCAAGCCCTTTCATTTGATACCCATTTTGAGCGAGTTTAAAAAATATATGTAATCCGCTAGCTAAGAACACCCCCGACTAATTAATCATTTAAACAAAAAAAAACTAAATCAAAATCGGTTTATCGCTTCGGGAGCTACAATGCCACAGACACGTAAAACTGAAAAATCAGTATCGTGACAAAACCAGGTTTTGTCACGACACTGATTTTCAGCGGGAACCTTCGGGCATAGTGTACATAACAAGATACACACACATATTATATATAAACACTAAAATTACAAGAACACAGTACCACAGATTATATAATAGTTTCTACAGTACCTCCACAACATAACACATAGATGGCGCTATTCATCCAAGTTATCATTGAGCAATAAAAAAAATTGCAATATTATGTGAACAGACATGTAGTGAAAGTACTTACGTATTGCAGGGGCACGGGAGGGGCGGTCATGAACTTGACGGACTTGAAGTTTAATTGTATTTAACTTTATATCTTTACAATAATTATGTTTTCAATATTCATATATTTTTTTAGCCTGGGGTCGTATTTTTTGTGGTGACAGAGTATGCAGTTTTGGATAAATAGCTGTCTCACCTTAAGCAGTTCTGCGTCCTTATATAATTGTTCTGTAGGATACTTCCTAGGTTTTTGTAACATGACTTTAATGATAGCCCTTTGTGCTCTCTCCAACTCTATCATATGGGTCGCTGCAGCACATCCCCATACTGGAATGCAATAAATTAGTAGAGCTTAATAAATTCTAGTCAGTATTGCTGCATCGGCAGCATCTCTTAGGTTTCTTAAGAATAAGGAGCTCTATAGGTACGCTCTTCCTTAGAATGGAGATTTGGGGTTGCCACTTTAGGTGTTTGTCAATCGTGACTCCTAGGTACTTGTGTATCAGTCTGCAGAACAGGTGAGCAAAAGCATTCGGTTAGTGCGCCATTCGCAATGCATTGTGGTAAGTGGACTTTGACACGGAAATCAGGTGGTGGCCCAGTCATGCTAGTTATTCTAGTGTATTTAGTTTTAGACACATTAATAGATAATAATTCATCATCAAACCACTTCTTAACCTTTACAAGCCCTCTTTTAAGCGGACTCTTGGACCTTAGGGCAACTCTTTCCATTGTAAATGAGAGCGGTGTCGTCCGCTTAAAACCTAATTGAGGGTGATGTTAAAATAGTAACAGAATAGGAATCTACAATTTTTTTTTCTGTTTGTCTGTTTATCTGTTTGTCTGTCTGTTTGTACACGCTAATCTCCGGAACTACTGAACAGATTTTAATGAAACTTTTTTTATTGTGTAGCTATTGAGTCTGGGCAAATACTAGGCTATAAATTATTTTGAAGATCGGAGTAACTGACGTGGAACCTTAGCAGTACACTTAAACTAAGAGAGATATGAAAGCAGCGCCTTAAGAAAAGTTATTTAGCGTGAGTGAGTGAAACTTACATGGAAACCCAACATAGAAAAAAATAAATCCATTACAGGTACTCTCCGAAGTGTGTCTCGATGTTTTCCGCATAAGATACGATACCTTGTATACAGCTCTCTTGTTAAACCCCAAATCGGTTATCTGGTTGAAATATGGGGTTCTGCCGCGAAGAGTAATCTAGATCCAATACAAAGTGCTCAAAATAAAATCGTAAAGATTCTTTTTAACTACAGCTTTTTTACACCAACTGAAAAAGTTTATAAAGAAACAAAACTGTAATCAATGTAATTAATCAATCGTATGTATACTTTACATGCGTATTAATTCGAAAAATCATAACCAAGGATATTCATACACAGATAAACTTCTCTAAAAGGAAACAAATTCAAAAAATGAGACTAAGAAACGCTAATGACCTCATATTGCGCGCACCAAGAACTTACTATGGTATGGCTAAAAAATCAAATGTTTGAAGGGGCAAAACTATACAATAAACTTCCTAGAGATATCAAAGAATCCCAGTCAATGATATATTTCAAAAATTGTTGAAATACCATGTAATACATTTTGTGACATAAATTATTTACTATAAATAAACTATAAAATAAAATCTAACTAAATTTCAAGTATATATTTTTTTTAAAACAATACACCCACTAGTTAACATTAAAATAAAAATAAACCCAATTATATCCCTAAATATAATACAATAGATAAAATATAAATTAAAACTACATTACACACAACTTATTATGTTATTTTAGTAACTAGCTGTTGCCCGCGACTTCGTACGCGTGGACTCGATAGTACGAAATATACTACCATCGCCATCCAACTATAATGATCTCTTAGTCTACCATGTAGTAAGGAGAAGAGAGGAATGTAAAATCTAGGTCAATATGCACTCTTTGTTAAACAGGTTACTATCACCTCGCCATCCTCCTCTGGTAAGAAAAATTCGCATGTTCAGAAAAAAGTCAGACTCAAACCTCCTTACCGCAATAGATGGATGTGGTTTAGCATCTATTTATTATGTCCCTAGCCTACTCAAGGGTTGGTTTGTAAGTTACTACTATCGTAAAGTAAGTAAGACTATTCTTATAGTTCAATTTCCGTTAGTAAGTGATAAGTAGTATAAAAATAGTGCCAATTGACTTTGATCTTTTATTAATAACACAGTAATTCAACAAAATTTCGACAAACTCTGGCAGTTTGGTGAAAGTATTCACGAACTACTAAGCGCTAAGGTCAGCACCATAAAATTATGACTCCTGAATGTAGGTCAGCACCATAAAATTATGACTCCTGAATGTAAACGCTTAAGTATCTAAATTAATGCTAGTAGGATTACCTTAGGAGTTCGAAAATCAGTCTAAAGTAATTTATAGCATATCAATTGCTCCAGGCGTTCAATTTGTGTAAGTCAACAGAAAATGCTCATCACGCTGAACAATGTTACCTAAGGCGCTCTATTCATATATTTTATAGTTGAGCTGAGCTGCTAGGGTTCTATATCAGTTGCTCAAGACCTTCAATTTGTGTACGTCAATATAAAATGCTCAATCACGCTGAACAATGTTCCCTAAGTCGCGCTAGTCGCTCTCTTAGTTTAAATGTACTGCTAAGGTTCCGCGTCAAGTACAATGATTTTCAAAATAAGTTATAGCCTAGTATTTGCCCAGACTCAATAGCTACACAATAAAAAAAGTTTCATTCAAATCCGTTCAGTAGTCCTGGAGATTAGCGTGTACAAACAGATAAACAGACAAAAAAATTAAAAGTTGTAGATTCCTATTCTGTTACTATTTTAACATCACCTCAAATAATTTTTGGTAAAAATACTCAATGTACAGACGCATTGGTTTTACTGTTTTATTATTATGTATAGATATTTTTTTATTAAAATGTTAATTCAAAAAATATTTCATTTTAATATCCAACTTTACACTTTTAAAACGCATTTTATTTACATATTATTAACAACGAAACCGTCAATTTTTAACACCCTTATTACAAACATATACTAGTATTAGGACAACATCGTCACTCGTTTCCTGAATTTAGTTGGCCACTTCTAGTCGCGCATAGCTAACTCCGTGTTTTACTTAAATGTCAATGGATCAAAAATCAAATTGCACCTGTTTACCGGGCTGCCGGCGTTTGCTGGTAGTTAGTTATCTGTGTACGCAAGTATATCTCGCCTACCCACATATATATTTTTTTCTTTTAATTTCATTGCGAGCTTGTTTAGTTTCGTTTTGTTTTGTTATCTAATAGCTGTTTTTGCAACTGTCGGATAAGGTGTAACCGATCCAATAGTTAATAAGGCCTACTCAAGCCTAAGGTTATCTTAAACAACAAAATAAGTGGTACATAAAAGAGGCACAAAACGAAACGAGAAACTCGAGTCGCTTCTAGTAAGACATTGAGCGTGTATCTCGTCTTTTCAGTGATTTAGTTTGCCGTGCATGACACCGGACGCTGTAACTTTTTTAGTTTTTACCCCCAACTTGCGGAGAAGTTGGGGGTAATACGTAATTCTTCAATGTAAAATATTGTGTACAAAGTTATAATTATTTTTCTCATGGTAAGTGAATTTCTAATTCTTAATGAGAATAAAGATCTCAAAACCTTTGATGAGCACTTTCTATTGACGTACACAAATTAAAGGTCTAGAGCAACTGATATAGAACCCTAGCAGCTCAGCTCAACTATAAGAGATATGAATAGAGCGTCTTATGGAACAATGTTCAGCGTGATGAGTATTTTCTATTGACGTACACAAATTGAAGGTCTGGAGCAACTCCTACAATACGGGTTTCAAATGAAAAGGCGTATCTTTTAAAATACTACACGATATTATTAATTTCAAACAAGCCGCAATGGCGCCACCACAAAATGGCGAATTGCATTTTTTTCACAACTCCTTCAATATTGGTTTCAAATCCTTTTCATTTGAAACTAATATTGATTGATGCTAGGTAAGTATGGTGCAATATGAAAAAGTCAGTTCAGGCGATTAAAAAAGGTTTAATAATACGATTAAAAAAAAACCCAACGCAACAAAGAACCCTTGACGCGACATTATAACGCCCAATCTTATCGTGTTGTATTATTTTTGACTTTTTAAATGTTCGCTTTTTAGGGAAACCTTATAGTTGTGTCATGTCTGTCTCTCTTTTCGAGGTTTTGCTAAAAGACCATTAGTACTAAAAAGCTGGTATTTTGTAAGTGTATGTAATAACGACGACAAAGTGATGGAATAAAATTTTGGAATTTTTTTAGGGTGAGAAGTAGGGATGATTTTTTTCGTCACCTCATCTTGTGGGATATCATTGAGTAGTATTTGTATTTGGAAATGAATTGGGGGTTTCTAAAACAATTTATCGATTTGTTGCTTCATTTACGAAATATTCAATAAAAAAAGCAATTTTTTGGTTCAGTAAGGCGTCTTGAAAAATTATAAAAAAAATCATGATGATAGTACATTTCATAAACCTTAAAGAAAAACTATAGTGATTAAGAAAACTTAGAATTAGTAGTAATATTCGTAGAAATTGTGTAATGGATATTTTTGTACTAAATACAAAATCCTTAAATTCTCTAAAGTGAATACGATGCGTAACCATTAATGCGTGAGTTAGATTCGCACTTGGCCGGTCTTTCTTTTTACGGGAATAGGTTTATCATAATTTAAGGATAAACGGATTAATTTCACAATTTATATTGAACATTTTAACCTGATGACGTTGCGAATCCTTTGATAATTAATTAGTTACCTAGCAGTAGAGTGAATTGTGTTGAAAGTAGTAAGTAGAATGAAAATAGTGCCAATTTCGGTCAAAATAAACATATCGATATTTTAACGTGAGCTCGTTAAAATATCGCATCCCTAAATGGGTAGCGTAGGTACAGTAACAGTACGAAATGTAGTTTAGATCTTATCACCTTTGGATTGGTTTTAGAATAAGTAATTTTAACCTATTGCTATGAAGTGCACATTTCCCAATTTCTATTAAAATAACGTAATAAATTACTTAACTATGGTATCATTCCTCTTTTTGATTAATTTGTTGTTATACTGTTATTTTTACGTACAATTTTTTTACAATTTAGCATTTTTTAAGATTTTCGTCAATATTTGAAGGCGTCAGCATCTCTAAAAGGGGGCGGGAACATCCCATGCGCTAAGCTTATAGCATTTGAGACACGCGGATCACGCCCACTTACGATTTCTACTCGTTTTTCCTGTTCTGTGCAAAATACTATTAAAATGCTAAATAAAGAAACGGAAGCAGACAATAATGAATTTTAGAGTACTTACATTCAAAGTTCAATAACTTTGTAATCACAACGAATTTTAGAATGGGGGTTTCAAAAATAGAATATCTAAATACATAAATATATTGTGTATAAAGCACATCTTTATTGGAGCTGGTCCATATTTGCCTATCATCCTTTGGGCGAAATCCGAACGCCTTCTTAAGAATAACAATAATGTTATTTCAAAGTCATGATATAGTTTCAAATGTTGTATGGTACGGAACCCTTTGTGCGTGAGTCCGACTTGCACTTGGCCGGTTTTTGAGAGTCCATTTGTAGTTATACCTTTAATAAATAATTACACCTTGTAAACGACTTTGGCGGGCTATATCTCGCAAATGGTAAAGCTGATAAAAATGTGTTTTATGAAAACCCTATCTTATTTTCATAGTCCTTTTCAACGATTTCCCACACAAGGGGGTGCACTCAAAAAAAAATTCACCCCCCCCCCTTTACATGTATGCGGAGGTACCCTTAAAAAGGGGTAATATTATTTTTTTGGATTTTTAAAAATGAGATCTATATGTGAAGTATCCTTGAACCAAGTTACATGCAAATCAGTCCATAAACGTAGAAGATATTCTGCTGTGACAGACTAGGACGGACGGAACGGACGGACTGATTGATCTTATAAGGGTTCCTTGTCGGACTACGGAACCCCTTAAAATGCGCGCGCTTCTAAAAAAAAGAAATAAATAAAAAAAGCCTATGTAATTTAAGAAATTACAAACAATGTTTTCGTAAAACTGTCGAGTGACGAAATTTATTTGACACAAGAGTCCATTAGATGTGAAGTCGCTGGTATTGTTAATAATAATAATTTACTGCCAGAATAGTCAAAGGATATATAGATAAAATAAGTGTTTTGTAGTACATTTTTTATTGCCTCGTAGGAAGTGTGAAAAGCAGAGTATTCTCCTCGGGGATAAAGATGTCTTTGTCTTGGGCGAGCTTAAATCGCACGCTACACTCAGGATTCTACTTTTAACCCCCTCGCTATGCTCTATAACACTAACTCTCGAATCCTTCGTTACGCTTGGGATTCAAGATGACGCCCTTGACGTAAGACATCACTTTACCCCTTTGGTAAATAATCTACAATTAAAAAAACATTTGTGACAATTGTTGCGCCTGACACGTTTGGTAAAATAGGGCCCTGAAGTCACCACCTTTCAAATAGCTGGTAAACCTTGATTGACGGTTATTTTGTCAGAATTTCCATACAAAATATGTCAAATAGTGTGAAACCGGCTTATTAAAAATAAATCATGTGTTGGTGTTGGTGAACTCCAGGCTTAAAGCCAATAGTTGTCAGAAAATTGATGATGTTCCCATACATTTTCTTTTGCATTTCATATCCAGTAGTTACAATAAGGGGTTACGTTCTTGGATGAATTATACAAAAACGTGACCCTGTATTTGTGATACCAAATTTCCATTTCTGAATATTAATAAAAATTGTGTTATTTTTTATAGGTGCTGGAAGAGCACTAGTTATGGCAATGACTTATTCTAAATTGGACAAGATAGTTGAAGAAAAGTTTAAAGCTTTTAAAGACCTTCCACCAGTGGCTAACATTTTTATTATTGTACTTATTGTCTTAATTTTGACTAATATTGCGTCGAATATTGTGATAGTCAATTTGACGGTTCCAATGGTGATGAGATTGGTAAGTAACCTGGACCCCAAGCCTGTTAAATTACACTAGCAAAATTGTAAAGCTTTTGACAGTGCTAGTATAGGCCAAATGTCAAAACTATGCTATTTAATTAAGATTCTAATACAATTTTGCCAGTGTTATTAAGCAGACTTGGGCCCCTGATATTACCTTATAATTATAACTATTTTATACAATTAATATTCTTATGCGGTAGGTAAGTAAAGAGTAATTATTTTACCCAAAGAGAGCTACATTATTTATGGATGACTAGCTTTTCTGAACAATTCATTTATCCATGGATCAGAGTGATACTGGTAATTTTTTTATTAGCTTAGATAAGAAAACAAAAAAAATGGTAATATAGGAGAGTGGGCAAATTAGTATGGAGCTTGGACCATTAAAAAACTGGCTGTCATTTCTGGAATCAATCTCTATTTAATGGTAGTGATATGTGCTTACATTATTTAAAAACCTTACTTCGCTGTCTTGGATAGTTTAGGAGATATGACGTTTCCAATATTTTAAATTTTACTAAAATACATAAAAAAAACATCTGCGAGGACCGCTAAATGCTTAAAAAAGCATGTGTCCGTTACTCCAACAGGAAAGGTCGATCTAGAGCAAATTGAAATGTTCAGAAAAATTGTGGGCAATTTGTTATAAATGTGCGCCAAATAATTAATTAGTGAGGGTTGTCGTTTACCAACAAAAGCGAAAAAACGAATTCTGCTGGAGCAACGTTTCTCCAGCAGGAAGATTTTTAAAGGGTGGTCTGACAGTAAAACAAAGTTTATGGGCGTGTAGATCTTACTCTTCTATAAATGTGAAACCTAAAATCGAAACTGTGGGCCATACCGCTATTGAGATATTCAATCCTCTGCTAGAGTAACGTTTCGCCAAATCTTGTATCTCGGACCCCATGGCATGTGCGGCCGTAAATTAAACGGAAATGAATAGACTTTAATCAGTGACGATTACTCCAATGAGAAAATATATACAGTTAAAAAGCTATGAAGAATTCTTGAAAAACATAAAAAACGAGATAGCGCTCAAATTAGAGAACCAGTGAGTTTATTGATGACAGTATTTGAATACATCCTGTATATTAAATTACAAATTTTACTAAGTTTCAAATTTTTTTTTAAATTCTGTGTACTTAGCACCCTGTTTACAAACCATTTTAATAACACAGTTAAGTAGGTCGTCGCCTTGTATGAAACGGCCGCTTTTTAGTGTCGATTCGAATTTGGTCGGGTAACCAGTAACCAAATCTTGTTTCAGTTTTTTGTTGATAACTTCTTTAATTGAACCGTTTTAAAACTGAAATTTTTAGGATGTTCATTTTAATTTACTCACTAGTTATTGGTTTATACTGGAACATCTTAAATTTTTTTTTTTTCTTGCATTTTTGTGTCAAATATATGCAGTATCAGTTGGGAGTCAAAAGTGATATTATTCAAGAACGGGCATGTGCATGGCCTTCGAACTTTTCACAAACGTTAATAAGAATAAGACCATTCAAATACTGTCATAAATAAACTCACTGGTTATCTAATTTGAGCGCCATCTCGTTTTTTATGTTTTTCAAGAATTCTTCATAGTTTTTTAACTATATATATTATTATTTTCACAGATGTAATCATTGGAGTAATCATCACTGATTTATGTCTATTCATATCCGTTTACTTTTCGGCCGCACATGCCATGGGGTTCGAGATATAAGATTTTGCGAAACGTTACTCTAGCAGAAAATTGAATATCTCAATAGTGGTATGGCCCACAGTTTCGATTTTAGGTGTCACATTTATAGAAGAGTAAGATCTACACGCCCATAAACTTTGTTTTACTGTCAGACCACTCTTTAAAAATCTTCCTGCTGAAGAAACGTTGCTCCAGCAGAATTCGTTTTTCCGCTTTTGTTGGTAAACGACAACCCCCGCTAATTATTTATTTGGCGCACATTTATAACAAATTGCCTACTATTTTTCTGCATACTTCAATTTGCTGTAGATCACCCTTTCCTGCTGGAGTAATGGACACAAAAAGCATGCCTAACCACGTACATTAACAAGCGTCACCACCAAACCGCAGCTGCGTATGTGACACAGAAATGAATAGAAGGTACAGTCGACAAAATTGAATCATGACCCACTTTGCCGATTATTCCTTTGTATTCATTAATGTAGTAAGGTTTTCTTCGCTGTCATGCATGTTGCACATAGTACGTTTTAAATATGAATAAAAATGCGTCATTACGGGTTAGAGATCTATGCAAGTTTAACCTTTATTATCACTGCACTAGACATGTTTTAGATAAACCAGTCTTAATATGAATTTAAAATAAGTCCATAATCCAAACTCTTTTCACTACGAAGAAAAATGTATTATAATTTTAAAAATAAAAAACGTCGTGTGTCAGATGTCAAGTAGATATATCTAGTAAGTCTGAAATTTTATAAAAATCTAAGTCAATATCTATAAACAAATCGTATAATGGCCAATTCGGCAGAACAAAGAGCTAAGAATAAGTCGGAACACAGTCAGAACCTGGATCAGACAGCATGCTAAAGAGGGTACCCTCGAAGACAAACGACGACATAATCATGGCGTTCGTTGAATCACGAACCAACAGGAAGCGGAAATGCAACACTATTACGAATAACTTCTTTACAGACGAGAAATCATTTCGCTCTTCTCAACATGGTCGCTTAACTTCGTGGCGTTACGATAACACGCGATACACAGAGGATCACGTAGTGCCCAACCAATTATCCGGCTGAATTTCAGCTAACATGTGTGCCTGGATGGACGCCGGAAGTGTCGGAGAACTTGTTCAAATTTCTCCTCGTCAGAACACTATAAACTATGTCAATTTATTGGAAGAATCAATGTTACCGACTTTGCGAGTAGTTTACTTGCGTGAAGAAGTGCCAGTATTCTCCTTTGTTCATGATAACTGTCCAGTGCATACTGCCAGAATTGTCGCGAATTGGTTTACCCAGCATGAAGATAAATTCACTCGTATACCATGGCCGTCTAGGTCTCCAGATCTTAATCAAATAGAAAATTTGTGGGGTTTGGATTGGGGAAGTGACATTTGTAGTCGTCTAATCGGGTTACTTTTCACTTTACCAATTAAATGCCACTTGTTAAATATATAACTAAAATAAATAATATATTCTTCAACTAAGTATACTGTTTTATTATATCATGGCTAACACAAGTTCCAGTGGAACTTTTATGAAGAAACTGGTTCCCGATACAGACTTGGCGCCCGGCTGTGCCGAATGCCGAATATCTACCTACCTACCTGTGTGTTGCATTGCAACCCTTAACTAAGTTCTCGCCGATTTTCATACAAACTTATTCGTACAGATAGCGATCATAGCCTTGTCAGTAACTGTCAGTGTCTAATAAAATAATAACAGTTCGTTTCTAAGAAATGTATGTTCAAGCTAATTTCAACCCACTTGTATAGAATGACAGTAGAAAAATGACCATAAGGTGGGTCATGATTCAATTTGGTCGACTGTACCTGTATACAGGACCCTCAATGGTGTCATACTGCGTGGCGCGGCCACCATTGCCGATTAGCTTAATTTTTTTGATGCTACAGCATGACTACTTTCAGTACTCCGAAGAAAAAAATTGTACTTTATTATGTCACAAGTTATTACATGTTTTATGTGGCCGCGCAACGAAGTATGCTTTTTGCGCAGCCCCCTTCAGACT
Source organism: Pyrausta nigrata (assembly GCA_949316185.1). NCBI lineage: Eukaryota > Metazoa > Arthropoda > Insecta > Lepidoptera > Crambidae > Pyrausta > Pyrausta nigrata. Next base: position 8,242,365 of record OX438943.1, read on the forward strand.
GAAGGAAATGCTAAATATTTTTAAATTTTATGAATTACAAATAAATCTCCGCTTTAAGTACACCTCACAAAATATTAGATGTTAGTCATAATTAATTTAGAAACCAGAATAATTTAATAGTTACTTTACAGGTTTGAAAGCACCATAACACCTACAGGATCTGACCAAAATGACATAATAAAATCGCCCCTAGCTTTATTGAAATATTTTAAAAGAAGAAGAAAATAATACGCTTAGAAGAAAGAAAATAATAAAAATCAATTTATTTTTTTGCTAATCTACTCTTACGTACTACTCGACCTAGCCAACTAGACAACTGTCAAACGACTTACGACGACGAATACAACGAAATTACCGAAGGCAATTATAAAGCAAAATTGTTGCAATGTAGATAAATTACCTAAGTTTATTTTAACAACATAGTTTTTTAATTTTCATAGGTATTTTCGTTGTATTCGTAATCGAAAGTCGTTTGACATTTATATAGTTGGCTTGGTCAGGTAGTAACCAATTGACTTGAATTTAAGTTTTTTTTTACTAAAGCTTGACCAGAAAATTTGGGACCTGAATAAGGGCGCTTCGAATCCTCTTTATATGACAACACTAGGTATAATCACACCAGCGTAGATTGGCAACTAAACATATAAAAAAAAAACATTTTTATATGTTTACATTCATGTTAATTCTTTAAGCAAGCTGCCTAATGATAAAAGATTTTACGATAAAATAACACGACAGAACACTCGCAAATTAGGTCGATACTTAATAAAGTCAGTAGCGCTTTGTAATATTTGTCTTGAATTTTGAACCAAAACATAATTCTTTTTGCAAAACCACTAACGGGTAAAAAAAACATTCCACATCCATTGTTTTTCTAAGTGATATCATTTAAAATGTTATCATAATTTTAAATAATATATAGGAAATCTTGAAAATTTCTACGTACTTTTTAAGTTCAAATATCCAAGTAGGGTTGAAATAAAGAAATAAAACTCAAAATCTTGAAAAACTCTACGAACTATTTAAGTTGAAATATCCAAGTAGGGTTGAAATAAAGAAATAAAACTCAAAACAATTATAATACCTCCCAGATCCACAGAAATAGTATTTTTTATAATAATTAAAATGGCTGCCATTTCATTACATTTGATAAACTAATAGCCCATAAATTATCGCTAGTCCAAACCCGGACACACTGTTTATACCCAGCCAACTCTTTTTTAATAGTTACTTATACGTGATATGCTATGTTGTAAATATTTTATTTTTTAGGCGGTAGCCACAAAACAGCTGCCACACTGGTTCTGCGTAGCGGCAGGGTGTACGGCTTCCTTTGCCTTTTTACTTCCTATCGGATGTCCTGGTAACTCAATGATAGCCCAGGCTGCAAAAATTCCAATAAAAAAAATGGTAAGTGCCAAGTCACTATCGCGGGAAGGGCAATCACAAAATACCGAGAGTACAAAAAAAAACACCTGTATGTACTTCACTTTTCATACCTATGCTTGGTGCTTGCGCTAGGGTTGTCAACTTATGATGCTCTGACTCAAGCGGAGTGTTACCTCGAGCTTGTACTGTTCCCAACCGTTCCGAGATATCGTTTATTGACCGCGCTTTGTATGTAGATTGTCTTCTGTACTGTCGGTATTTCGTGGTGCAATCGCAAAAAGAGGTGACTGACAGTAGACCTAAAATGATCGACAAAACAAATTGAAATAAAAAAAAAACAAACATTGAAACATGATCAACACCAAAACCAGCCTTTTTCGTAATTACAAATTTACAAAACTTATGTTGTTCAACGCCATCTAGCGGATTTTTAAGTATTGATTTTGAAGACCCTATCTGGCACAATATATAATTTGTAATACGATTCTTCACACACTGTACTAAGACAGCATAGACTTATACATAAAATACTACTATACACACCGGCACAATTAGCGGAACAGAAAAAAAAGTGAGACTATGAGATAATAACGCATATATTTGACGAAAATATAATTAGACACAAAATAATAAATTGATTAACATCTTTTAACAAAGACTTTGAAAATTCTTCGTTATTTTTTATTGAAAAATAAAGAAATTTGAAATAAGTAAAATTTTAGATGATTATGAACCATCACAAAAAATAAAAAAAAGTAAGCATTAAACGATTTAACAATAAAATTGAAGCAAAATTAATAACGAGTGTTTCCCCCTCTTGCTCTGATTACGGTTTCAATTCGTCTGTGACTATCACTAACTCCGTGCGCGCTCCCAATCATATCCCTCCCCAAACCATAATCGAGCCGTCACCATAAGCCACTGTGTGTTCAAAATTCGACAGTATGTGGCGTTCTCCTTTGCGTCTCCATATTCGCTGTCTCCCATCGATCTGTTTTAAAAGAACTCTGCACTCATCGGTAAAAAGAATCTGCTGCCATTCGTTCAAAGCCCAATGACGATGTTCTCGCGCATAGCTTAATCGGTTTACGCGGTGACGTCTCTCAAGTTTTGGGCCTTTGGCAGGTACATACGACCCTAAACCAACTTCTTCAAATCTCCTGCGAACTGTACGCTCACTTACTCGTACTCCTCGAACGTCTTCCAGTTCATTTCGAGCTTGTACAGCCGTTAATCGCGTATTCCTACGAACTCCAAGTTGTAAAAACCTGTCATCTCGCCTCGATGTACATCTTTTTCTACCTTGACCCCTCCTCCTCACAAGAGAATTAGAAGATCTGTCCCGCTGGATGGTCCGATGAATGGTTGATACTGGTCGACGAAGCCTTGAGGCAATCGATCTGTAGGTATGGCCATTTCTTCTCATTTCATCAGCCCTAATGATTTCCAGTGATGTTAAGTCAGGCATAATAAAGAGCTTTTAATAAACAAAATTGCCTATAGAATAACAAATTTATAAAAAAAACATTAAGTGCAATATTTCAAAAAAAATACAATTACCTACGTAGTTATTACTCGAACAAGTTGACAAAACGTATTGTTCGGGAAAATAAAACAAATTAATGAAAAAAGTGTATGTCATCTAATTTTCTATTTTAAAATTTGACAATAAATTAAAAAAATATCATAACTGGCCAGTTCCTCAAGTAAAAGATTTTAAAATCCTGCTTTTTTTGTGTTCCGCTAATTGTGCCGGTGTGAATGAATACTTACACTGGCACCGATTTCCTTTCACGGTTCTTGCATTTGGGGTCAAAAATGTTCAACTTTTTAGACCTTGTTTTCTAAGGCTGTTGTTTTTAGGGTTCGGTACCCAAAGGGTAAAAACGGGACCCTATTACTAAGCCTCCGCTTTCTGTCTGTCTGTCACCAGGCTGTACCTCATGAACCGTGATAGCTAGACGGTTAAAAGGATGATGCAATTTTTGGTACCCACCTCCAATAGCAATGTGTGATACGTCGTTAGACAGCTCTTACTATCTTGACTAAAGGTAACTATGGCGCCAAGTTCCGATCGTTAGTCTGTTCTGAGCTATACGGTATTAAACTCTCGGGATAAGTGGTGCTAGTGCATCTACTTTTAGTCACTACCACCAATAGCTATGTCTGATACGTCGTTGAATAGCTCTTAGTATCCTAATTAAAGGTTACTATGGTGCCAATTTCCTATCGTTAGTCCGTTTAGACCTCTCAGTCTAAGTCAGTCAGTCTCAGTCTAAAGTCTCAGAATAAGAACTAGCACCAACTTTTGGTAACCACCACCAATAGCAATGTGTGATACGTCGGTGGATAGCTCTTAGTAACCTTAATAAAAGTTACTATGGCGCCGAATTTCTATCGTTAGTCCGTTCTGAGCTACATGGTTTTAAAGTCTCAGAATAAGAAGAGTACCTACTCATAGTAACTCATAGTAGCCATCACCAATATTTGATACGTCGTTGGATGACTATAAGTTACCTAAATAAACGTTACTACAGGGCACCAAGTTTCGATCGTTCATCCGGTAATAGCTACTCAGTACTTACTAAAATCTGAGAATTATTAATAGCAACTACATACTTTTGGTACCTACTTCCAATAGCAATGTGTGTTACGTATTTGGATACTAGCTCTTAGTAACCTGAACAAAAGTTACAATGGCATGCTAGACTAAGGCATGTTAGCGGGGATGGGTGGATACTGCGGGGAATGGGGTTTTCTATCAAATGGTACCTAGACTGAGTGTGACATCCGAAAAGAGGACGTTGGAAGGTGACTTGACCATTAGGACAGTCATATCTCAAATATTAGAGAGCAAGGAGGCATTACAGGCATTTCTATTCTTCTGGGACACCGTTATCTCGCAGAAAAACTTAAAAACACTATAAGGCTCCTGCTTTATGCCCTTCCCTAATAATGTGTTAGTAGATAAATAATGTTTCATAAAGCCCACTTCATTTATTTAATTCATTGTTTAATAATTTTATAATGAAATCTTATATATTTTATAAAGCTGCGTCCGTCATGTATTTTTTCTATTTATTGTTATATTAATGAACAACACTAAACATACTTACATTAATCGTATTTGATTTCATATTGTTAATGGAAAATCTAAATTATAGCCAGACCAGGAATATATGGGACCTGAATTAAGGGCGCTTCGAAACGTCTTTATATGACAACACTCGGTATAATCATACCAGCGTAGATTGGCAACTGAACATAAAATAAAAAAAATATATGTTTATATTCATGTTAATTCTTTAAGCATGCTGCCTAATAATAACAGATTCTACGATAAAATAACACGGCAAAACACTCGCAAATTAAGTAGGTACTTATTAAAGTCAGTAGCGCTTTGTAATATTGGTCTTAAATTTTGTACCAAAATATAATTATTTTTGTAAAACCACTAACGGGTAAAAGAAACATCAATCCATTGTTTTCCTAAATGACATTATTTTAAATGATATTATTATTTTAAATAATCTATAGGAAACCTTGAAAAACTCTACGAACTACTTTAGTTGAAATATCTAAGTAGGGTTGAAATAAAGCAATAAAACTCAAAACAATTATTTGTAATGATCATTTTTTAAAATCATTATCGAAATATTCTTCGCAGCCATCAGTAGGCAATTTTCACTATTCGCACTATATGACATACCAAAAATTCGTGATGACAACTATATCAGTAATTAATTCAAAGAAACTGTAATGATCACATAGACTTTCTTGTCGAAAAATACTACAACACATGTTAAACCACTTTTCTTTTACGAAAATGAATATTTCTAGGTATTTTTATCACATAAAATTTGCACTTGGTCGAAAATAAGATTACGCGTCTACTTTGACACTAATCATTATGACAATTTGAAGTTTCTGTTGCCAGTAAATTAGTTCCAGTTGTTTTCCGCAACATGGCTAGGTCCCATATATTCCTGGTCAGGCTATACTAGACTTTATTTTGTTAAACTTATTTTAGGCTGGTAATCAAATCGGACAATAAATCAAGACAAGCGCCATTCCAATTCTTGTTCTACAAGATGATACCTTTCTAATGATATATCATATCACACATCGTTATTGGAGCGGGTACCAGGTTTCATAGAAACCCTTGCGTCCTCCTTTTCACAAATAATGTATTTCTGTAGCCGCTATAACAACAAATACAGAAAACGAAAAAATATTAATATTTAAGGGTGGCTCCCATAGACAAAACATTTTGTTTGCCATTTTTTGCTCGATATTAATAATGGCAACAGGTAGACGCTTGAAATGTTCACAGAATGATTATATGTATATTCACTTGAAAAAAAAAATGGTTTATGGGATACAAATTTTTTATTTTATTTTAATGGTACCCTTCGTGCGCAAGTCCTACTCGCACCTGGCCGGTTTTTTTATTTTATTTTTAAATTTTTTTTTTAGATTTTGCGTACACTGTTTATTCAAATAGTTTTTTTTTTATTTGTGGTAATTAAGTGGGTATTTTTAATATTACAGGCTATAGCTGGCAGTGTACCAACTATTGCAGCACTAATTTTTACATGGATAGATCTTTCGTTTATTTATCCCATGATTGAAGCCGTATAAATATACGCCATGATGATTCAGTTCCAGTCTATTGTCTATTACACGTTTATAAGTGCCCTAGCCCTAATCGCAAGCGGCCCCGAACGGCTGGCCCGCATAAAGGCCGTGTCGTGACTTTTTGGCTAGCGGCTCATAATATGACTAATTTTAAAGCTAATAATTTAAGAAATATAGCGGTATCTCAACAAAAAGGCTTTACAAATTCATAATTTTCAAAACATCAATAAAATTTTTAACGTGAATCGAAAAATACTAAGCCTTAAGTTTCTCGAAAGTAACTTTTTTTAAGATACCGCTTATTGGCTTATGAGGGCAGAGCAAGTGCCTTTACACCCATAATCTAAGATGTTTACACGAGACTCCCTTAACTTCACTCAACCTTGGTTTTGGTATTTTATATATTTCTACCTTAAGGTCTCATCAAAGCCATAAATCAATCAATTTAAAAAACAGTACCATTGTATTTGATTGCCTTACAAAATAACTAGAACAAAAATATCCCACCATTACAGAAGGTACCCAAGGTAGAAGTGACCACTGTAAACTGGCCGAGAGTGGAGGAAATCTCTAGTATCTATACATCTAGAATACGGGTTAGGCTCCAAACAACTTTGGAATCGATGAGATGCAGCCGCCATCGTGACCTTCACGTCTTTTTACCCTAAAATCTGTTCAGGGATATAAATTTAATACAAAATGTATAGGTTGATTTTCTACTTGAATACCATGGTTTTGTGTCATAGTATTACCTGCTCAAATAACGGTTCTTGAAAAGACAGCAATATAACATTTATCCTTCATTTTGTACGAAAATGTTAATTAAGTTACTTGTGTCTTGATCGTGATTTTAGGCGTTGTTTTAGAAAATTGTGTATTTAAGATATGAAACCTTCAAGTTCAGGTATATAACGATATTCTAGCAACAATAAGTTCGGTATTAGGGTACATAAGCTGTATCGAATTAATGAACACATTTATTGTACGAAAAATTGCAAGAAGTTTAAGTTTTCGTTGTGTTCCTAATGTTCCTAAGTAAAGCCTTCTGTTCTACAAGTAGTTTCTGTAACAGCCTGTGCATATCAGCATCTCAAAAGTAAAAAGTATGTTACTTTCTCCAACACATAATAAAATACGAAAAATTTAATTTGGCATTTTGTGAAATATATTTTATCTTAGAATACCTACCAAATAAACACCATTTGATCGATAATCCACTTCTAATAATGTACCTTTCTCATAATGTCTATTTTGCAAAATGTTATGTTTATTTAAACAAAAACACATCGTAACAATAAGCACCGAGCAACAATTGACACGCCAAAGCACAGGCGTAAACTGAATCAGGTTGGTTTAACAGTTTGGCTTCACCCCAATGGGACAATTCTTGTAAGGCCAGGTTCATACGCTCAATTAGACTCTACAAGAGTAGTTTCGTTTCTGTTGGCCCCTGCATTGTACAGATAAACAAGAAAAAAAAAAGAAAAAACAAGCAAACATCGTTAACACAAATGAACTTCGGACAAGCAAGTACATTATAAATACCAAAAATTCGTGCGCGACCGTCCTGCGAAGCACCAATTGCACTCAACTGTTGTAAGGTATGTCCGTGCCATTTAAACTTGCACAAAAGGTTATTTACCCTACCTGTATCAAAAGATGCCCAAACTTTACAACACGTATCGCTCATCGTACAAAATAGCGATAATCCAGACTTATCACGAATATATTTCACATATCGCGACGATGTATTTTGACGGCCTCCGTAGCGGATGGGCTCGAACACCGGTTTTCAAGGTTTCGCTATCTCTGAGGTCCCGGGTTCGATCCCCGGTCGGTTCAATATAGAAATGCATATTTTCTTATTATTATATTGTCCATAACACAAGTGCTTGAGCTACTTCATCATATAGCTACTATATCTACTATATCAATACGTCGCCTCATACCAATAAACGTTTGTTTACACAGACTTCTATCGCTACCCCTTGTGTTTTGGTTCGCCGCGATCCCGAATCGGCGTGCAGTGGTACAGGCGTAGCAATAACCTTTTGTGCAAGTTAAAATGCCACGGACTTATAGTCCCTTCCCCGCAACACCGTCCGTCCCCACTGACATCTAGCATGCTTCCCCCTCCGCACCTCTAGCGACCGTAAAGGTTGCACAAAAACTTGTCGAACTATAGTCCAAAATATATTAAAAACAAAATATTATTATTCTTTAATAATTCGATAATCAAAATTTTATAACAGACCTAAACTAATTTATACCGTAAATTACTTATTTTTACAATATTTAATTTTTAGGGTTCCGTAGTCTTAACAAGGAACCCTTATAGTTTTGTAATGTCTGTCTATCTGTCTATTAGTCTTTCTGTTAGACTGTCCGAGAATTTGCTACGATACCGTTACTACCGTACTAGAAAGCTGTACTTTTGTAGTTAAATATGAAAAAAAACACGATAATTGTAATAGTGCATTTAATAAACTTTAAAATAACAACTTTAGTAGCTAAAATACACGTAAGTTTATTATTAGTTTAACGATAATAGTCGTTGTAAAATGGGTGTTGAATAATTTTGTACCAAATAAAAATCCGTATAGTAAATTCTTTAAAAAGTAACAAAGATGAACTTAGTTAATGGTACGGAACCCTTCGTGCGCAAGTCCGCTTTGCACTCGGCTGTTTTTTCCAATGTTTACTTGTTTTACTGACATTGAAGTGTTTAAACGATGTTTATTCGTTTTTATGACGTTATTTTGTTTAAATAAATAGAGACACACGTAAGCATTTTGCGAAAGAGACGTCTTGAGAAATATACATTCCAAGAAATAGACCAATCTACCCTACCGGACAAACGGCTACTTTTGGGTGCATAAGAAATTTTTAAGTACCACGTACAATGTATTAAAAAGGAAAACTATCACGGCTATGAAGGCTTTACTAGTTACTGAGTAATAGTCGACCAACTGAGACAGGGGGACGTTATTTCCCCGAAACTGTTCTCAAGTGCTCTGGAGGATGTCTTCAAGACTCTTGACTGGGAGGGATTGGGCACCAATGTCAACGGCGAATATCTCACGCACCTCCGCTTTGCCGACGACATAGTTCTAATGGCAGAATCGCCGCGGGATCTGAAAAAAATGCTGCACTGCGTAGACTCTGCCTCGCGATGCGTTGGTCTCCGGATGAACTTGGATAAGACTAAGGTCATGTTCAACGAACATATTGTCCTGGAACCGATAGCAGTCAGCGGCGAGATGCTCGAAGTTGTCCAGGAATACGTTTACCTCGGGCAAGTGTTGCAACTGGGTAAAGACAACTTCGACCAAGAAATCGCTAGAAGGGTGCAACTAGGTTGGGCAGCATTTGGAAAGTTGCGTCACATCTTCTCGTCACCTTTACCGCAATGCCTGAAGAGCAGGGTATATAACCAGTGCGTCCTACCTGTCATGACCTACGGGGCCGAGACGTGGAACTTGACAGTCAAGCTTGCCCACCGACTGCATGTCGCTCAGCGAACTGTGGAACGGTGTAATAACAACTTATCAAATGTAGAGTTTCCCATTCGTAAGTGTGAACGTATTTCTTTTGGATTATTTTTTAATCTTATGCATATCAGCGCATAGTAGTTGCCCTTTTTTGTCGATTGATTGATAACGGATCCTCCCAAATTCGACGATGTACGCTTCCGTTTCTTGTCTTCGAAGTAATAAAGCTAACAACAATAATTCCTCGTCGGGATGCATTTTTACTGAGTGTGTCGTACGCCGGGAACAGGTAACGGAAACGTTGCACTACCGCAACGTGTTCGCTGTGCGGCCGTGACGTCTTGGCCGCGCACCCGCAGCGTATCCGTTTCAAAAATGCTCGCAATCCGTCAGTATGACAAGGCTCCGACTTTCCATCTTGCCAGTGGACCACGTCTGACGTTATAATAAGGCGCTTTGCAGACGGCGGGGCGGGCCGGTCTTTTTGACCGCGAAGTAATAAAGACTGCGTCTGCCCGTCGGTGCTCGCACCGCGAACACAATGCACGCGAAGGACGGAGGCAGTTAGTTCACGACGTGCGCTGAGCTAGCCGCTCCGCGCCGCCCGCGCCCTTTGCGTTACTTCATACAAACTGGTTTGTGTGATCCATGGCGGGTAGCCACAGACATGCCGCGCCGCCTGCGTTGCGGTCTTTTTGCCCTTCATGTGCGTTGGTAGTATAGGATTCCCTTTGCGCTAAAGTTCGCGGTGAAATTGCCCGGTCCGGCCCGCCCGGCCGTCTGCAAAGCGCTTAATAGGGCGTTCCACATCGGTACACCAGTGTTAGCGTATAAAACAAAATTTAATATAAGTACCTAATATTTTAATTTATTGATAAAATTGATTGTAGTCAGTTAGCCTAGTTTACCCGGATATAATGTCTCATGTGTTATATTAATCAATATATTAGTAATAATAAAAGTTAAGGTATAGTTATTCCATTACACATCAATATCTCTAGAAAAAACCCCACCACCAGGTATAACCAAGTATGTGGTGGTCCTCGTGATTATTAATTTATAAAAATTACTACTAGCTTACTACATATTGATAAAACCATTATGTATTACATATTGCAATCTTCATACTTACTGATACCAAGTATTTGTAACATTAGTTCAGTGTTCTTGTATCAGAATTGAATTATTGTATCTTGTAAATAAACTGGTAAAAGATTACCAGTAGGTAACTCTTTTAACATACACTTCACGACACGAACGGGATTTAATGCAACTAATTAGTTGCATTAAATCCCGTTTGTGTCGTGAAGTGTATGTTAAGAAATGCAACAACAAAGTTTGAAATCCTATATAACTCTTTCAACTTTTGTTCATTTTTGTTATGGATTGCATTATTTATTCTGTGTTAAGGAGTACTTTATTTTGTTTTTTGTTTGAATCTGGAAGGCTCTCTTTAGTGAATACGGGGCCTTAAATTATTTTAAGCTTTGAAATATCACTCTAATTCTGTATACTAATAATATTATGCTCTGGGGATTTGTAATAAATATCACCAGTCTCGATTTTTATCTACCCGAGATGAATGCTGCTGCAAGTTAATATTTTTTTTATATATCTTGTATATGCATATTTCTAAAGATATTGCAACAGATTTGGGAATGTCGATCTGGTGCCAACACTATACGTACAATGCTTTTTAAAGTCGCATTTATATATTTTCGGACGTGTCCTGTCGACACGCATCAGAACGGAATCGCTTTCATACATTTACTATGGAGATTAAACAGGCTGTTGTTTTGATCAGCAATCCCGACTGAGTGGTGGTTGTACAAACTATAGATGCCAAAATATATATATATATATATTATTGCGATCCTAGCGAGCGAGTCGAAAAACTATCAACCTATCGGTAGCTACGGCGTAGATTACTAGCTTCGGCGTAGCGTTTCATAGCTACGTGCGAGGGAGCGAGTATCCTCATTCGTTGTCAAATGTTTAGAAATGTTGTGAAGAGGTTTTCTTTAAAGGAACTAATATTTTTTAAAGATCTTTGGAATTAGCATAACTCATGCCGCCATCCCTAAGTCGGGGGGCGCTGACCGAAACGACACCCTGTATACTTACGATACGAGAGAGTTTATACTAGTTTTTTGTAACGTGTAGGGATGGCTTGTGAAAATATATGATGAGATTCCATGCTGATGCGTCACGACACGACACGTCAGACAAATACAAATCCGACTTAGAGTTCATGTGGCGAGGAAATGTACTATAAACATACGAAAGAAAGTTGTTCTTAAGGCCATTATGCGGATCAGGGCGGGTCGCATCGCAAAAAAATCCGCCTGCCTATGTTTCGTATGGAACATTGTACACATGGCCGCACGTCAGACTACCCTACTTCAACCTTGTGTTGAGACCGCATCTATTCTCTACGTAATAAAAACTCTTTTCGTAGTTCACCTGGGTAACCTGACGCGCTGCCGACTGTACACTAACTTTTGTTATTAGTCATAACATAATCGATAGTTATATCGTTTTGGCATAACAGGGTTGGTGAATGGTGGTCATAAACATCTCATATTACCATGATACCGAGTTTTGACTATTACTCGTAGATATTGCTCTAGCTTTGTCTGAGGTGCCAATAATAGATGAAAATAGTTTTTTTTTTTAAATATGTAGGTAACTTACTTTTGTGCAATGTCTTTATGTTCTTTAAGGTTTAAAAGGCACTTTATGTTGTTTCACTTAGTATGTTTTTAATAAATAAAGTTCATAAAAACTTTTCTTTTTTTAATTATATTATAATACTGCTACTGCATTTTTACAAGTACAATTATGGGTCAACAACAAGATGTCCGGATCAAGCTTCAAATTCAAAATGTTTCATATCAGGGTATAAGTGATTTATTTGTACCATTTGTACCCTGACCTAGACATGTGTACATCTGAAGACAAAGACGGCAAATTTTCTGGTCGCGCCACTTTGCCGTCATAGTGGCGGGAAAAGAAGCTTGATCCTGCTTGATGCTGACGAAACTAGAGACATTTTGTTTTTAAATAGGGCTAAGATTTTATATACTGTTAGGTGGTATGGCAGGGATCGAACTGACGACCTAAAGGATGAGAAGTGAAGTTTCTTTGTTTGGCTATTCTGGCTTGGTGTGACGGGAAAGTAATAGCAAACGCCCTTTGTTCCCACTAGTTCTGTTGGACAGTTCTGCTGACCGAATTAAGGGGAATTTTTGGTCCACTAGTTCTGTTAACAGAACAAATAGGAATAGGCATTCCCAGTAGTGTCCATTACTCCAACAGGAAAGGGTGATCTACAGCAAATTGAATTATGCAGAAAAATAGTGCGTAATCTGCTATTAATGTGCGCCAAATAAAAAAATAGTGGGGGTTTTCGTTTTCCAATAAAAGCGAAAAAACGGATTCTGCTGGAGAATTGTCTCTCCAGCAGGAAGATTTTGAAATCGTGGTCTGACAGTAAAACAAAGTATATGGGCGTGTAGATCTTGATATTTTACAAATGTGGCACCTAAAATCAAAACTGTGGGCCATACCTCTACAGAGATATTCAATTTTCTGCTGGAGTGACGTTTCGCAAAATCTTCTTTCTCGGATCCCATCGCATGTGCGGCCGTAGAGTAAACGGATATGGATAGGCTGTAACTAGTGACGATAAGCCCAATGATTGAATCTAAGGAAATATATACAGTTAAAAAGCTATGAAGATTTCTTGAAAAACATAAAATACGAGATACCGCTTAAATTAGAGTACCAGTGAGGTTATTGACAGTGTTACTAATCCCCAGAAAAATAATTCGGTAGAAAAGGGGAAAAAATATCGGTAGAAAACGGGAAAAGTTGTGAGTTGTAAATAAAATAAAAAGAAAGCATTTTTGTACAAATTTAATAATAATCAATCAGTTTTATCATACCAACGCTCTTTTGACATCGTACTAAACATGTTTTTGTAAATTAAAAAATCAAAACAACTGGCATTATCTATATGACGCATGGTATGTAAAAGGCCTTCAATCGAAGAAGATGAAAGTCTGTTTCTTTGCTTTGTTTTCAATAAATTTATGCTGGAAAAAAATATTTCTACATTAGCCAAAGAATGAGGTAGAGTAAATATGTAAAAAACAAATTTTGACAAAATGGGAAACATTGGCGAACCGTCACCAGTCTTTAATTGCTTTACAGTTCTCCAAAATTCTATTGGGTCATTTGAATCTAAACAATTTATATTCCTAAGTTCCCTCCATTCAGTGTCAAGTTTTTGCATTCTATCTGATTAATTAAATTTGGAAAAGCTCTGTATATATGGACAATAGACGCTGTAGAACCGGCTTTTACATTATTAGGACAGAAAGCTACTAAATCCTTTAACACATTATTTTTTAATGGAAATTGTTTTATGATTTGCCTGCAAGCTTCTATATAAAACTCTAAGCATCTAGCTCTAAATAAATTATCTTGATCGGGGGTCAGTCTTACTTCCAATAGTGTATTTAGAACTGTGGCTCCATAGTAAACATCATTACGGGGTAGAAAATTTCGAGGGTTTACAAAATCTATATTTTCGATTGAAGTACTCAATATGTACTCTCTTTTGAGAAAACAGTCGAACAAAGTCCTAAGAGTTTTAATTATTTCTGCATATAAAACATGTATGCGAGGTTGTTCAGCTTGCATTTCTCTGTTAATATTGTTGAATATTTGAAGTGCATAATCTAAAAACTCCAAAAAGAGTCTCGTAATCGGATCATTCATTTTTTGTAAAATATTTTCTGCTGCTAATAAGTCGTTATTTTGAGTAGCATCTATGAAAAAAAGTCTTATGCAGAGTACTGCTCAAGTACGCGCTTAACCGCAGCATGTACAGAAAGCCAACGCGTCTGCGAAGGGTGCAATAATCTATGCATTTTTACATTGCAGAAAGTCTGAAATTCTTTGTACGCTGCTACTCTCTTAGGGCTTGACGAAAAGTAATTGTACAAATCCCTAACGAAGTCTTCAACAAATCGAGGCAGCTTCTCGCATGCATAAGATGCACACAAGTGATATGAGTGGCAGATGCACTTCATAACAAATAAATCCGGAATATCTCTTTTCAAAAGTACCATAACTGAATTATTGCCCCCCATCATTACATTTGCCCCATCTGCCGCAAAACCTATCATGTTTTCCTTATAAGGTATATCATGCTCATTAAAAAAATTTACTATATGTTCATACAAAACAGAAGCTGTGGCGGCTGAAACTTCAATCAAAGCAAGAAAACTGTCCCTAATTCTAGTGTCTTCTAAATAGCGTACTACAAGGCACATATGTTTTGTTGTGCTGAGATCTGTTGACTCATCAATGATGAGTGAAAATTTTTTTTCTCTTAAATCTGAGTACAATTGCTTAAAGCTTTCTTTTCCTATGATGTTTTCCACGATTGCTTGTGTTTTGGTGCGGGCACATTTAATTTCTTTTGCGATTTTCGAGTCTGGGCATATCTTTTCTATCAGCTTGGGTAAATGGTCCATTATCGTGTATGGTAGATTGTGTTCCGCGCAAAAAGCACTTAAACGAATTTCACCTAAAAAAAGATATTTATTTTAATTAATGGCAACATTTTAAAAATTAAAAACTGTCTACGGCCAATGGACTTATCCGCCGGGATAAGTCGACCAACCTTAAATTATAAAAAAAACAAGTGTGTGTCTGTCTATCTATACTAATATTAAAAAGAGGAAAGATTTGTTTGTTTGTTTGTTTGTTTATTTGCATCGAATAGGCTCCGAAACTACTGGACCGAATAAAATGAAATTTGGCACAGAGATAGTTTGAGACACTGGGAAGGACATATGCTACTTTTTGTCGCGATATAAAATCATCAGGGGGGTGAAATGGGGGATAAAAATTTGAATGGAAAATCCGACTTTTGGCGCGGGCAAAGTCGCGGGGAACTGCTAGTTCTGCCTATAAATCCATCTATAAAGAAAGGCAAATAATATGCCTATAAATTTCCAATTCGCTATTACTTAAAATTGACTAGACATTGGAAAATAGTCTAAATTATGAATACCTACTGATAGTTAATTACAGAGCACAAATTAAAAATCTATTATTTTTTATTTACCGAAGCCAAAACAAACTAAACTAACTTACTACAAAGCAGTCTATTTGGCTAGTTTACACTCGTGTTTAGGTTTACTGACTTTCCATTACTTGTTGAGTAAATTTTTTTTTCTAATTGCCGAACTGAGTAATCTTGGGTTGAGATGAAAGAGATTTGCTAGATTTTATATGTCCTTGTCTCTGTGAATGCCTCGTTAGAGCGTCTTTTCCCGATGAAATGTTAATTTCTTTATTGCAACTCTTACATAGGGCCATATTTGCACTTTTACTGCTAGGAGCAATCCAACCGAAAAATTCTAATTCTTTCTCCAAATCCTTTTTATACTTTTGGGCGTATTTTATCTTTTTCCTTTTAACGCCTGTACTCGTTCCTGCTTCATTGTCCGTATCACAACCACTAGAACTTGACATTTTCTCTTTTAAATAGGTACTCTTTCTTTGTTATAAATTTCAATATGACCGTCAATAACATATAACTTGAAAGAAGGAAACAGTAGTCTACTTAGATATCTACATACTTAGAATCATATCACACATCTACCTATCTACTTTGTTTACAATAAGAAACAGTCTTGTGCGAGAGAGATCACAATATTTCATTTGTTCGTATTATGTACCGCACTACAGACAGAGTGAATATGACGTTGTTTCCTTTTGTGTGGGGATTTCCCTGCCGTGCCGGTATGTTTTTATGAGTGCGTTCTTTAAAAGCTTAAAAAAGTCAATGGATACATTCATTTCTAATATTTTTTGGAGTCAAAGTTAAAAAATGGAAGAATATGATCGCTTGACGGTAGATCGGGAGATGGGTTTGGAAATCAGTAGATCTCCCGTTTAAACGGGAGGTTCGGGAACGCTGGTTATTGATGACAGTATTTGAATGGTCTTGTTCTTCTTAACAACTGTGAACCGTTGAAAGACCATGTACATGTCTGTTCTTGAATTATATAACTTTTGACTCCTAACTGATAATGCATAAATATGACGTGAAAATGCGAAAAACTGAATCAACAAAAGATATTCGTGTGCATCTGGATTGAGAGCCCATTTTTTGAACCCTTGCGAAACGAAATAAGACTTAAAGGGAAATTAGTTAAAAATAGTAAAAATTCGAAGCAAAGAGCCAAAAATTTCTTAAACGTGAATTAAAAGTGTTATGGGCAAACACAGACCACACAACCTAAAGACCACGCTTTTATCAACTCTAATACGAAAACAAAATCGCCAAAAGTTGGTGGGGTGCGGGGAGAGGTCTGCTCGTTCCGATTGGCTAGTACAAGGAGACGTCAAATTTGACAATGGCAGTGATAGCTCACTAGTGATGGGCAAGACATATCTTGATATCGATACCTTAGTTTAAAAGAAACACAGACCACACAACCTAAAGACCACGCTTTTATCAACTCTAATACGAAAACAAAATCGCTAAAAGTTGGTGGGGTGCGGGGAGAGGTCGGCTCGTTCCGATTGGCTAGTACAAGGAGACGTCAAATTTGACAATGGCAGTGATAGTTCACTAGTGATGGGCAAGACATATCTTGATATCGATACCTTAGTTTAAAAAAAAGTAAGAAAATATTTAGGAGCTTTAAAATAATTCATTTAAACACACGTACAACCGACACCGATAAATAGCAATTTAAAAAAAACTGGAGTGGGCAAAGGTCAATCGCCGGAGATCTCACGTTATTTAGCTACTTTTCATAATTTAGCGGTTTTAGTAAAACAAGTTACCTATCTCACTCAACATCATTTTGTTAAGTGTACGAAAACTAAGTGTGAAAAAAAATGGCAATCGTACGTTTGATATATCGTGAGTTTGATATATTTATTTTAAAAAGTTTAGTTAAGTTGTTTGTTTTATTAGTTAAAGTTTGTTTGTTGAAGCACTTTACACTTATTTCAATTCATCGTAAGTGCTCTTATGTAAAGTCACTTTATTAAAATATATATGAAGTAACTGAAATTTAAATACCCACTTATCACTTGTTTTGTTTAGGATTTGTCGATATTTTGAATTTTAAGTTTACTAGTATGTGTCTCGACACTATTTTACTCCTAGCTAATTGACAAATTGAGACAACATCATTTGAACTAAACTTGCGAGAAAGGGATAGCAAATAAAAGACATCAACGCGTGCTCTTTGAAATAAAACATTTTATTTCATTTTTGATATTGGAGTATTTCAATTAATTTGATAGGAATAATTACTTACCGTTGAAATGTAATGCCATCTTTCGTGAGACTAGATGTTGTACTACACTTTTCACACCATTTCACTGAACAATACGGCATTATTACCGCTTATTTTTATTTTTTTTCGGGAGCAAGGTCAATGTTGTTACTTTGAGTCTCGGTAGCGGAATGAGAAACGAAAGGGGGCGGGGCCGGCTGTTATGCAGTGATACTGCATAACCTAGGCGAATGTAAGTCCCCCGCAATGCGTGGTCTTTAGGTTGTGAGGTCTGTGTGGGCAAATAACTTGGGCCCTCAATCCAGACGCGTGTATAAAGTGGCATAGCCTCAATCTCAGTAAGTACTATCGCTGGTTTAATTATTTTTATTTCAGAGTTTAGTTAAGAATTTTTTACACATTTTAATAAATTCCTATACTTTTAGAACATGACA
Source organism: Pyrausta nigrata (assembly GCA_949316185.1). Lineage (NCBI taxonomy): Eukaryota > Metazoa > Arthropoda > Insecta > Lepidoptera > Crambidae > Pyrausta > Pyrausta nigrata. The sequence continues at coordinate 8,260,653 of OX438943.1, forward strand.
TTACAGATTTATAGCGGTATATCTATGGCCCTCACTTCATTAATGTCTGAACCAAGGAATCTGCAAAATATGAATTTATCTGCTGAAATACATTATTATGACTATTACAAATTTTAATTAGATACCTCTGAGAATTAGTTAAAAAGAAATAATGATTCAAACGTTAATTGTTAAGAAGTAAATGAAAATTTAATGTGACGAAAACGCCTGAACCCACGCCCCCAATATTTTTGGCTTTATTGACTAGGCATAGCGTCATAGATTAACTTAAATTCGAAAAAGATTTTTAACTATTTCTTAATTTAATTGTAACATATCGTCCGTTCTCCTAAATATCATACTTTAAGAGAAAATTTATTTTCAACTTTTTCTAGGAGAAACAGTTTGTACGATTTGTTACTTTTATGGACTGATCAGTAGTACCCTCATAAAAGCTATTATAAGCGAATAAGTAAATACTTGTTGTTTGAACTGTCGGAAGCGATTGTGTTTTGTGTAGTGCAATACTCAAATATTCCAGTAAATATATTATCTATCAGTGTTTCTGTTTAGTGTTATCGAAGTAAGTACCTAGATCACTTTAATATTGCTTATTTCATTTGAAGAATAGCCTGTGTTTTTTTTTACTATGTTTATTATAATGTTGGTTGCTGATTCATCGTTATCGAGAATGACTGAATACTGGGTTTAAACTTAATTAACACATAGGTAGTAGTAGCGCCCTCCAGTAGATGTTGATAACAACTCCTATTTTAATGTATTTATTTTTATTTTCGTGATTTTGAACTTTCGGTTATTTGTAAATATACATATTGAGGGTCGGTATATCGAGTACCTATAGTTATTTCATACATTCGGTATTTCAAACTTTCGGTTATTTGAAATAGGCATACTGGTCTCGGAATATTGAGTACCTATAGGTATTTCATACATTCGGTATTTTGAACTTTCGGATAGACATATTGGTCTCGGTATATCGAGTATAGGTATTTCATACATTCGGTATTTTGAACTTTCGGTTGTTTGAAATAGACATATTGGTTTTGGAATATCGAGTACCTATAGGTATTTCATACATTCGGTATTTTGAACTTTCGGATAGACATATTGGTCTCGGTATATCGAGTATAGGTATTTCATACATTCGGTTTTTTGTAAAATGACATCATAATAAAGAGTGTATTCTCAGTCCGAACCCAGTTGTATGAATTTAAAGTCAAAAATAATTATATCATATTTTCTACCATTTGAGATGTATAGATTTGTTTTTCATACCTTTAGTTTGTAATGAAACTGACATTCGGCGAGCACTTCGTTAAAAGTAAATAGTTTTCTTTATATTCATACCGATCGTGTTTTATTCATTATGTACAATGATTTCATTTCATTTGCGTATTACGACGTCTCTGGGTGCTATAGTGATCCATAGATTGCGCTTTTCAAAATGAACACGTGTACTATGATGAATGGTCACACTACAAATTGTTCTCTTAGGGAAAGTTGAAATTATTTTTTCTCTTAAAATATGGCATTTAGAAGAACGGATGATGTGTTACAATTTAATTAAGAAATAGTTAAAATTCTTATTCGAATTTGCGGTAATCTATGACGTTATGCCTAGTCAATAAAGCTAAAAATATTGGGCTCTCAGTTCAGACATTTTTGTCACATTGAATTTTTATTTATTTCTTAACAATTAACGTTTGAGTCATTATTTCTTTGTAACTAATTCTAAGAGGTGTCTAAGTAAAATTTGTAATAGTAATAATAATATATTTCATCAGATAAATTCATATTTTGCAGATTCCTCGGTTCAGACAATAATGAAGTGAGGGCCCTAGATATACCGCTATAAATCTGTAATGTCATGTTCTACAAGTATAGGAAATTATAAAAATGTGTAAAAAATTCTTAACTAAACTCTGAAATAAAAAAAATTAAACCAGCGATAGTACTTACTGAGATTAAGGCTTTGCCACTTTATGCACGCGTCTGGATTGAGGGCCCAAGTTATTTGTCCGAAACACTTTTAATTCACGTTTAAGAAATTTTTGGCCCTTTGCTTTGAATTTTTACTATTTTTAACTAATTTCCCTTTAAGTCTTATTTCGTTTCGCAAGGGTTCAAAAAATGGGCTCTCAATCCAGATGCACACAAGATATTCTAGTATAAACGAATAACTAGTAAGTAAATCAAAGCGTACATGCTGAAAATTTCAGCTTGTGATATGGCCAATTGAAGAAGATATCCACCAAAACCCAAAACAACAGCTAATGACTGGTTGTCCGACCAAATTGGAATGGTCACAAAAAAGCGGCCGTTTCATATATATGGGTGACCTTCCTAATACAATCATGTTACGTGAAGCTGATTTTCGTATAGTCGCGCTAATATAATTTAATAGCGATCATGGTCTAGTAATCTATTATCAAGTAATACTGGTGTTTGCTTAACAATGTCCAAATACTTATCCACACATTGCTATTACACATTGGAAGTGGGTCCCAAAAGTATGTACCTAGTTGATATTACTAATTCTGAGATTTTAGAAGGTACTGTGTAGCTATTACCAGATTAACGATCGAAACTTGGTGCTCTATAGTAAAGTTTATTAAGGTTACTAATAGTTATCCAACGACGTATCAAACATTGCTATTTTTTTTTTTAATTTAATAGGCAGTTATTTGGCCGCAATCTCACCTGATGGTAAGTGACGATGCGGCCGATAATGGGACATGTCTGTCAAGAAGCAGTCTATTCACTCTTTTCTTAAAGATCCAAATCGTAGTGTTTAGGGAACACTTCCGCTGGCTACGAATTCCACTCTCTAGCCGTACGCAAGAGGAACGAAGATTTAAAAGGTATGGTGCGTATTAGTGGTATGTCAACGACATAAGGGTGGAACCCCCGCCTGCGTCTCATGTCCCGATAGTAGAAAGGGGCCGGTGGAATTCCTTCGCACACTCGCTGAAATATAGCCTGTAGAACACTGAAAGGCACGCCAACTTACGCCTATGTTCGAGGCTCTGTAGCTTAGTTTCGCAAAGTTCAGTGTCTCCAATAATTCGTATTGCTCTTTTTTCCATTGAGTCTAATGCAGCCAGTTGGAATTTGGCAGATCCATCCCAAAGGTGTCGGCAGTACTCCATACAAGATCTAACTATAGACTTTATTCTATATGCTATAGACTTTAATACCATATAGCTCACAGCAGACTAACGATCGGAATTTGGCGCCATAGTAACTTTTATTTAGGTTACTAAGAGCTATCTAATGACGTATCTAATCACACATAGCTATTGGTGGTAGTGGTAGTTACTAAACGTAGGGCTAGTTCGTATTCTGCGACTTTAATACCGTATAGCTCTAAACGGACTGACGATCGGAACTTGGCACCATAGTAACTTTTATTCAAGTTACTAAGAGCTGTCTAACGACGTATCACACATTGCTATTGGAGGTGAATACTAAAAATTGCATCATCCTTTGCTGATTCTGGAATTGATTTGATACAAAAAAAACAACTTTTGACCACAAGATGTCATCTTTTTACCGAAGGCAAAATAAAACAAATCAAGAAGATGAGCTATTAAACGCCCTAGGAAATTCACCCTAATCATACGCATTTTTTACTCGCGGATTTCAACCTTGTGGGCGGGAGTTAAGTTTTTTGTTCGAAAGAAGCAAGATCAATTTTATTATTCCAAAATCTAAAACTTTTTTGCGCGATGGCACTTTTGAAATTTGTCCTAAGCCTTACACTCAGGTTTACACTATACATGACGATATTAAGAGCACAACAGATTACTATTAAAATTATTCCATTATCTATGCTTTGTTATGTGATAAAAAAAATAAACTTATCTGAACTTGTTTTGAGTGAAGGAGCAAACGCCGCATTGGCTGATGCACAAACCGTGCTATGCCAAAAACAGATAAAACGCTGCATTTTCTGTTGAAAATATAAAAGAACCCTTTGTTCCATCGTCCCATTTTAGATAATGTAAATTTTTGGCACACCTATATGTGTGTTTGTCGAAACAATTCATTTATTTATTGACCTTATTTTGTTTGATCTTTTATATAAATAAAAATGTCAATAAATGTGGTAAATAGTTTTATTACTTGTTTAAGTAAAATTGATAATAATTCTTAAAAATAGCACTACTAAATTGTATTCTAAAACAGGAATAAAATGTTGTTATATTACCATTTGTTACAAAATCCGTATTAAGTATCTATAAAAAAACAATTTAAAACTAATAACTGTTATTGTCATGTAATGTTTGGCAAAAAACATAGCTTACTTCGACTTTACACAAATCCATGCAATAATGTTTAATAGTGGTCGTTTTAATTATTTCCAGATTTTAAATAGAAATATATTGAATTTAAAAAAAGGAAAATGGATGTAGATAAAGTGCTATAAAAATAATTTGGTACGTTTTAGTTACCTATCATTACACCATTCTCCTCAACAAATAAGAGCATAATTACAATTAGATCAACGAAATAGATGTATCTGTTACCAGCCAAACCCGATTTCAGGACAAACTAATTTTGCCTAGGCTAAACTGTGTGCATCTGGATTGAGAGTCCATTTTTTGAACCCTTGCGAAACGAAATAAGACTTAAAGAGAAATTAGTTAAAAATAGTAAAAATTTAAAGCAAAGGGCCAAAAATTTCTTAAACGTGAATTAAAAGTGTTACGGACAAATAACTTGGGCCCTCAAGTGCATAAAGTGGCATAGCCTCAATCTCAGTAAGTACTATCGCTGGTTTAATTATTTTTATTTCAGAATTTAGTTAAGAATTTATTACACATTTTAATAGATTCCTAAACTTGTAGAACATGACATTACAGATTTATAGCGGTATATCTCGGGCCCTCACTTCGTTATTGTCTGAACCGAGGAATCTGCAAAATACGAATTTATCTGATGAAATATATTACTATTACTATTACAAATTTCACTAAGACACCTCTGAGAATTAGTTAAAAAGAAATAATGACTCAAACGTTAATTGTTAAGAAATAAATGAAAATTCAATGTGACCAAAATGTCTGAACTGAGAGCCCAATATTTTTAGCTTTATTGACTAGGCATAACGTCATAGATTACCGCAAATTCGAATAAGAATTTTAACTATTTCTTAATTAAATTGTAACACATCATCCGTTCTTCTAAATGCCATATTTTAAGAGAAAAAATAATTTCAACTTTCCCTAAGAGAACAATTTGTAGTGTGACCATTCATCATAGTACACGTGTTCATTTTGAAAAGCGCAATCTATGGATCACTATAGCACCCAGAGACGTCGTAATACGCAAATGAAATGAAATCATTGTACATAATGAATAAAACACGATCGGTATGAATATAAAGAAAACTATTTACTTTTAACGAAGTGCTCGCCGAATGTCAGTTTCATTACAAACTAAAGGTATGAAAAACAAATCTATACATCTCAAATGGTAGAAAATATGATATAATTATTTTTGACTTTAAATTCATACAACTGGGTTCGGACTGAGAATACACTCTTTATTATGATGTCATTTTACAAAAAACCGAATGTATGAAATACCTATACTCGATATACCGAGACCAATATGTCTATCCGAAAGTTCAAAATACCGAATGTATGAAATACCTATAGGTACTCGATATTCCAAAACCAATATGTCTATTTCAAACAACCGAAAGTTCAAAATACCGAATGTATGAAATACCTATACTCGATATACCGAGACCAATATGTCTATCCGAAAGTTCAAAATACCGAATGTATGAAATACCTATAGGTACTCAATATTCCGAGACCAGTATGCCTATTTCAAATAACCGAAAGTTTGAAATACCGAATGTATGAAATAACTATAGGTACTCGATATACCGACGCTCAATATGTATATTTACAAATAACCGAAAGTTCAAAATCACGAAAATAAAAATAAATACATTAAAATAGGAGTTGTTATCAACATCTACTGGAGGGCGCTACTACTACCTATGTGTTAATTAAGTTTAAACCCAGTATTCAGTCATTCTCGATAACGATGAATCAGCAACCAACATTATAATAAACATAGTAAAAAAAAAACACAGGCTATTCTTCAAATGAAATAAGCAATATTAAAGTGATCTAGGTACTTACTTCGATAACACTAAACAGAAACACTGATAGATAATATATTTACTGGAATATTTGAGTATTGCACTACACAAAACACAATCGCTTCCGACAGTTCAAACAACAAGTATTTACTTATTCGCTTATAATAGCTTTTATGAGGGTACTACTGATCAGTCCATAAAAGTAACAAATCGTACAAACTGTTTCTCCTAGAAAAAGTTGAAAATAAATTTTCTCTTAAAGTATGATATTTAGGAGAACGGACGATATGTTACAATTAAATTAAGAAATAGTTAAAAATCTTTTTCGAATTTAAGTTAATCTATGACGCTATGCCTAGTCAATAAAGCCAAAAATATTGGGGGCGTGGGTTCAGGCGTTTTCGTCACATTAAATTTTCATTTACTTCTTAACAATTAACGTTTGAATCATTATTTCTTTTTAACTAATTCTCAGAGGTATCTAATTAAAATTTGTAATAGTCATAATAATGTATTTCAGCAGATAAATTCATATTTTGCAGATTCCTTGGTTCAGACATTAATGAAGTGAGGGCCATAGATATACCGCTATAAATCTGTAATGTCATGTTCTAAAAGTATAGGAATTTATTAAAATGTGTAAAAAATTCTTAACTAAACTCTGAAATAAAAATAATTAAACCAGCGATAGTACTTACTGAGATTGAGGCTATGCCACTTTATACACGCGTCTGGATTAAGGGGCCCAAGTTATTTGCCCATAGCACTTTTAATTCACGTTTAAGAAATTTTTGGCCCTTTGCTTTGTATTTTTACTATTTTTAACTAATTTCCCTTTAAGTCTTATTTCGTTTCGCAAGGGTTCAAAAAATGGGCTCTCAATCCAGATGCACACGGCTAAACTAGACTATAATTAAGTTTAGGCTATTCCTAATAAATTTGTCCTTAGCCCGATGGGATAGACTAGTTTAGGCTAGGCCAAACTAGTTAATCCTAATACAAATACGCACACTCTAGGATTAACTGGTATCTTCTTCTTTTTAGTCGGATGCTCTTGGCAGAGCTGTCGTGGTCACGGTGGTTATAGTAGTAGTGTGCGTGGCTCGGCGCACAGTCTCTCGCCATCTCCCTCTCACTGAGGCACTGCGTCCGCACTAATTTAACGACGATTCGGTGAGGGTCGGTCCAACGCATCGGCGAGCATCCTCTCGATCTTGTGCCGTTCACTCTGCCCTGGACAACCAGTCTCTCTATCGTGTCGGCTTCCTTGTGACTGACGTGGCCAAAGTAGCGTACAATCGTGGAAAGTCTTTCTTTTATTTTGAGCTCCTGGAGGATAGATAAATTTGTGCGGTGTTGCGTCCATGATATGCGAAGCATCCTTCTTCAGCACCACACCTCCAAGGCATCTATCTATGCGCTTTCGTTCTCTTTCTTTTACTGTCTACGTTTTAGCTCCGTATAACAAAACTGGAAAAACCAAAGATCTCACAAGGGTTTCTTCGTCGTTTTGGTAATACTGCGATCTTTCCAGACTTTCAATAGTTTTTCCATTGTAGAGCGTGTTATTGCAATGCGACGTATAATTTCATCATCGGAGCCTCCATTGTTTGAGATCTGTGAACCTAAGCCCAAACCTAAACTGGTATGGCCTAGTCTAAACATTAAAGTATATTATCTAGAAAGTCAAAATAAATAGACAGAATCATTTTTATTAAACTATACTTAATGATTCGTCGTTACAAATTATGAATAATAATTGGTAATACAAACAATCATACTTTAATAAATTATAGTACAAGTCCTGACATGTTTGCTCAATTACTTTCGACTCCGCTAATTTTTTTTTACTGTTTAGACTAGGCCATACCAGTTTATCCTAGAGTGTGCGTATTAATATTAGGAACAACTATTTTAGCCAAGCCTAAACTGGTTTATCCTATACCGGGCTTAAGACAAATTAGTTAGGACCTGGTTTAGCCTGTCGGGCTTAGGACAAATTAGTTTGAACTAGGCTATACTAGTTAATCCTATCGCGTATAGGAAAAACTAGTTTAGCCTAGGCAAAACTAGTTTGTCTTAAAATCGGGTTTGGCCGGTAACCTATCTATTATTAATGTAGTTACTCAAAATCCGACCGCCTAACTGAGTCTTCGCCTGCGACGACAATTACGGTGTTATTACAAAAAAATTAAACCAGGTTTTAAAAAAGGTCTTAATATTAGCCGGCAACAGAGGAATGAATGACACAATACATTCGTTACATAACCTAATAGAGAAACGCTTTTCTAACTGGCTAGCTAATAGCTTAGTCCTGGCTTAAACGCGGTACTAAGTTTTTGTAATAACGGAGTAAGAGTTTGATGAGTGATTTGAATTTTGAAAATAATGCAGTTTTGATTTGACCAATCAAATCACAAGTGCCCGCCGCCCGCACCGCTCATGGTTCCCGTTAACCGTTTCTAAAAATTTAAAACAGTTAACCCCTCATGGTTTCCAATCTCGTGTACCTCCAAATTCCTCAGGTGAGGACCCAATTAGGCGGTTGGGTTATACACCTATAGGAGAGTGGTGTGATGACTGGTACGTAACCTATATTAATGGTTCCAGGAACGCATAGAAGACAAAATACAAACATAAATTTTAATTTATATCAATATATAACACAAGATAATGAGATTTATGTGTGATAATTAAATCGCATAATTAATAGCTTAGAGGCGACGATAAGCTTAGTGTAATTTATAAAACATTATAATGTAGATTTAGATGCCCAGGCAGGTAAGGTGTGAATGTCAGGCCAAATCACTGGAGCCCAGTAGGCCATAGCGAAGAATGTTATTATAATTGTGGAAACGGTGGGCCCTGCACCTGCTATAATCTGCAAAGTAAATAAGGTATAAAATTGGGAGGCGCCTTGGCAAACTTGAAAGTCTTTAGCTGGAACACTGCCTTATAGACTACAGGCCCATGTCCAAATTGGATGGGTCACATGAACCACCAGGTGACGTTTATAGGACGATATAAGAGCATAAAATATAAGATTCAGCACTATGCTGTCACTTATAAGCTGTCCAACTGAGTGCTGGTGAGAATTCAAAAGTGCAGGAGAAGAGTAAGTCCATTTTGGTTATATATTTTTGTACGGCATTTTTACTATCGATAGATCCATGAAAAATAATAAGAAAGCGCGCAGTGCCGTAAAAAATAGGGGTGGTGGGTAAGCGACAACAGGGACAGTGTGGTACGGGCGGCGGGGAGCGCTTGCGATTTGATTGGGTGATTTGTATTTAGAAAGGAATGCTAATTTCGAATTTCAGTTTTCAAATCTACCAATCCAACCACAAGCTCGCGGCCCGCACCCCGCACGCGAGCACGCAGACGGCGGGCTACATTTTCATGTAACAAAACATCACGATATATAAAAAAAAAACTTTGTGGAAAACTTATAAGTACACAACAAACAGCATCCAAATGCATGCTATAAATCATAATAGCTATTAATCCACGCAACTTAATACATAATTTAATTTTAAAATTCATTGTTCCTTTGTTTTATTTTATTGTGCAATAAAGAATATCTATCTATCTATCAGAGCAAGCGTTAAATCTGGTAGTTTTGATTTTTCAGATTATACAATCCAAGTTTGTGACCTCGAGTGCCAAACGCACACGACCCCTTACTTTCAGACGACAAAGTTACTGGACTATAATTATTATGATTGTACATGTATGTTGGACTTGTTTACTTTGTTGATTTATGCTTTCTGGATACCGCTTTAAAAAAAATACTGATTAGCGATGTCTACACTACTTCCCCAAGTTATTTCTTTTTGACATGAAGTGATCAGGCACAGGGCTAACGTGCATTCCGAGAGCAAAAGTTATTTAAATAATTTCAAGACAGAAACCCCCAAAATCAATTTTTGGTCCAACCGAGAATTTGAGCCCGGACTTCTTAGACTGATCACTAACCCAACAAAAATTCAACCAGTTTACCAATATCACTAATATGCTGTGTTCAAAATATTCATGTTGGGTGTATCACGCTCTAAACCATAGCCCAAACCGCATAGTCTGGTTGTGTGTCCTTTAAGTGTTAGTGTAGAATTTGAAAATAAAATAAAATTCAATAAAAAATATATTGATACGTTTGTAGAGCAGATGCCTTTTCAGCACTTACCATTCACCATCACTAGTCCTGTAATTTTAATAGTAAACCTGCTATGTGTGAATGCCGATTTATTCGGCATTTACACATAGCAGGTATTTTTTGTCTTTCCTTTATATTCGTAATTTTAGGTATAAACGTATAGGCTGCTTGTTAGGTAGGATTCAGTTTATCTAACAAAACAGACTGATCTAAGTCATGTTAGATGTTATTTAAACCTTTTTAGTGTGTGGATGGACTTTTGTTAATTTTTTTATCATGATTCAGAGATGAAGGAATCGTCAGTGTCACGATAGTGTTTCTTAAATAAACACAGAAAGAAAATTTAAAAATTGTAATTTTTTACTCTTCTTAAAAACTTAAACTCACCATTTTTCGTGTTGGAATATTAGCAGCGCTTTTAACTATTACATTGCCAGGCGTTCCCACAGGTATCATAAAACAAAACGAGGCACAAAATCCAGTCACAATGCAGTACCAGAGTGGGTTCTTTTTGGTTTCTTTTGCCTTAAATGACAATAAAAAAGAAACAAATAAAATTATTATATTACAATACAAGCCTAAAGAAAATGAATGCTAAGTGCTCGGCAGCGCGTCAGGTTACCCATGTTAGCAACAAAAACAGACATATTAGTATTACGAAGGGAATAAAGGTGGTCTCATAGTCAAAGTGGGGTCAATTCGCATACAATAAAAATGGCCACTTGAACTCGCTCATATAGCGCGTTACGGTAAGTAAACAGGATAACTTACTATCTTCTACCAGAGCGAAACCGAGGCTGGTCGGAAGTAGTAGAGATTACAAATATTACAATATTAAAACCAAAAGTTTTTGCCATTTTGCTGCGGTGCCAATAAGACAAATTTTACGTAAAATGTAGGTATTTCTAAGGTAAGGAGACAAAACATTTACCAGTTGCATTGCGAGTGGGCACATCACATTGGCGACGGCTACATTCGAAGCGAAATTTGTGACACAAACTACTATTAGAATTATAATAAAAATTATGAGGAGATTCGGCAAATGTTTTAGAGCCTGCATTGACTCGCCAATTTTCGCGTTGAGCCCTGATAATTTCGCCGCATTGGATAAAGCAAAGCCACCACCTGTAAAAAAAGAAAAGAAATAATGGTTCAGCATATAAGCAGATACCCTAACTACACATGGGATTTTAGCTGATGAATTTATTCGTAGTTACGGTTAATTGTGGGCACATGCAGGCATAAATAAATGACTTTTCTTTAATTTACCATTTTATCAAGAACATTTTTAAGCGCGTAGTTACTTGAAAAACGGATTATTCTGTAAAAACCTAATTCGTATATCAAAAGTAATAGGAAAAATGTCGTACCCAAAAGCAACATAAAACTAAATGGCATTTCAGCGTTCAACCTAGTCCAATCCAGGACTGAGGGTATGTTTGTCTTAGGCAGGTCTTCATGCTCTGAAATTGCAACGGTTAAAATAGATGTGCCTCTTTTTTAACGGTAATTGTCATCGATTTAAGCTTCTATCAAAATATGATATAACGGACTTAGTCAAAGCGTGCCGCCAGTTAACTCACTTGTAACTGTAAAATTTTTGAAAATTTGCATTGTTGATGGCAGAAGGAACATTAGAAAAGCGACACTAAACGCCAGTGCGGAGTCTCGAATGCTGAAAAAAAAATGTTCTACGAGTATCACACCAATTACCTAGCTCTAAACTAAGCGTGAGCTTGTGCTATGGTGACTAGGATAACGTTAAATAAATATTAGTTTTAGTGAAATAAAAATTCTGCTGTCTAAATCAAACACTTAACAAAATTTTAAGTACTGAATTTTTTAACACTCACAGCCATATTATTCAATTTTTATTTTTTTCGCTATCTAAACAAGGTGTTATTGAAATAACGCAAAACCTCTTACAGGCATACTCTGCTGTTCAAATACAACAACTTTTAGTACAGGATCAACATTTAAATCTCAAAAAAAAAAACTTCTCCATACAAACTGATGTCAGCTGGTTGCGGTTTAGTATGGGGGAGCAAAATTATTTTTTGCGATTTCGATGTTGGTCCCATAGAAAAAGTTGTTGTATTTGAGCATCAGTATCGGCCGCTAAGGGGTTTTGCGTTATTTTAATAACACCTTGTATACCAAATTCAAAATTATCTCTTAAAAAATAGTTATGGGGCAAATCAAAAATTATCATCATTTTGGTTTAGTTGCTATTATCAAAGCCTTTTCTTCTAAACCATTTGTTTTATGATCTCACAATAATGTTTCAAGAATTTTCTCATTTTAAATTAAAATATAACATGCTTACAATTTTTCGTCCTTAATCCCAAATGCTTTTATTATTGAGTCACCCCACCCAGGAAAAATTTGGGGGGATCTACAAAAGAAACCTATCATCGCTAGGGAAAATAATAACAACACGATCTGAAAACAATAAGATAAATTAGGCGAATCATGTTATGTAAATAAATAAAATGGAATCGTTTTAATCTTTATTTTTTCAGTATTTCTATGTTTCATTTCTATGTTTTACCGAAAACACGCAGCGAGAAAAAGCAAGACAAATGAATTTTCAGCTTATCCCTAAAATTGAATATGTTGTGCAGTCAAAAGCCATATTGCGGCGTTTCTCTTTTATGGAATCAGTTTCTTTCAAATTAGCTTTTTCAAGTTCAAGAAAACAATAAAAGTACACCGTAAAATAACTTTACACACCGAATTAGTAGCATAACCATTTTTAAATATAAAATAAGACAACCGAAGGATGTACCTACCCCTTCCCAATATGTGAACCTGCCCATATTTTTACTATCTTGCTCAATAGCATGCTGCGCTGCTTCTTTCGCTTTTTTCGTTATTTTTGCTTGTTGTGCAGCTTTGCTTCCCGGTCTGTAAAACAACAAAAGTTTTTTCTTATTCAAAAGTATTCTAGTCATCTATCTATCTGATTTTCGCCCACAGCGACTGGACTATAGTTGTGGATAGAGTTGCTGGTGTGCTCTCCTGTATAAGGCCTTGGGCCCGAAGTCAGCGATACCAAAGAGATGGCAACGTAGATCCCGTGCGTTGCCATCGAGACGTACCTTTTTAAGTCGCCATGTCACAATATATAGATTTGTTTTTGGAAACCAGCATCTATATACCGTGCCATTGTCCGATTGCATCATTTGCATCGTCGCTGCAGCGCAAATGTCGCTTGTGATAATGTTTTTTTTTTATTTCATGAATGGACATTGCTACAAAACAAACATGTATTAGTAACAGATTAAAAGAGAAAGCTGCGACATTTTTACACCAGCATTGTATACAGAGCTCAAAGTAAAACCAAAATTTAGGAGGATTTTGGTATTGATCCATACTTCTTCTAATCGAGATCCATAATTATCTTTACAATATCCTGAAGATTATTTCATTAAAAAAAATGTTTCTAACGCGATCCTTCCTTACTTATCTACTGTATTAGATACAAGGCATTTAGAATCGAGCATAATAAAACTATGCATTGAACAAAACGCGTATCACTCGTGCTGCGACCGCTCCCACTCCGCAATCACTGACTTCGGGATCGAGGCCTTAGGGTGTTTTTATAAAGAGACGGATTTCTGCCACAGAAAAAATAATACTGAGCAGGTACAAAGAAACAGGGCAATCTGTCCATATTGACAACCATGGCCTCCAGTTTCCTCCAGAAATTTTACATCCAGAAAGTGATTATTCGAAATGTAAAACAGAGTGTGTGTAAAACCGAATGTTACTCTGCCTCTGTTTTTTAACTTAATCGATTTTGATTGCTGTTTCTATGAGTTGAACTTTTAATGCCAAAATAGGCAGGTTTGGTCAAAATTTCAAGACAAGTAAAAAATATAAAAATAGAGACTAACCTGAATACACCAAAATACATTATTATCATGTATATGTATAAAAACAATTGCAGCAATATCATATAAGGTATACCAAAAGCGGAAAATTTTGGAAATGATAAATACTCCGGTGCCTCAGGATACGATCTGAAAATATAATTAATTTATTTGAAATTAAAAATAACGTATAGCCTGACCAGAAATATATAGGACCTGAATTAAGGGCGCTTCGAATGCACTTTATATGACAACACTTGGTATAATCATACCAGCGTAGATTGGCAACTAAACATAAAAACACATTTTTTATATGTTTACATTCAATGGTATTTTTTAAAGCCTGATGCCTGATGATAACAGATTTTACGATAAAATAACACGACAGAACACTCGCAAATTGAGTACCTACTTATTAAATTTAGTAACTCTTTGTAATATTGGTCTTGAATTTAGGACTATTATTTTTGCAAAACCACTAATGGGTAAAAGAAACATTAATCCATTGTTTTTCTAAATGATATTATTTATAATGTCAACCATAATTTAATAATTTATAGGAAATCTGGAAAAACTCCACAACCTATTTAAGTTGTTATATCTAAGTAGGGTTGAAATAAAGAAAATAAAACTCAAAACAAGTATTTATTATCATCGTTTTACAAAATCGTTATTAAAAGATTCTCCGTAGCCATCAGTAGCCAATTTTCCCAATTCGCACTATATGACGGACCAAAAATTCATGATGACAACTATATCAGTAATTAAATTAAAGAAACCGAGGTGATCACATAGACTTTCCAGTCGAAAAATACTACAACACATGTTAAACCACTTTTCTTTTACGAAAACGAATAGTTCTTGGTATTTTTATCACATAAAAATTGCACTTGGTGGAAAACTTGATTACGCGTCCACTTTGACACTAATCATTATGACAATTGATGACGTGTCAGTGGCGATTAAGGTTTCTGTTGCGAGTAAAATAAATTAGTTTCAGTTGTTTCCCGCAATATGGCGAGGTCCCATATATTCCTGGTCAGGCTATACCTAGCAAAATATTGTAGGTAAACTTATATAAAAAAACAAAAGTTTAATTATTAACATCAATAATGCACCAAACTCGAAATCAAAAAATAACGGATGTCTGTAGCACTTTGTATTTATTAATTCTTGTGTTAATGATAGATAATAAACAGAGCATATGCTTTACTTTAACTAAACCAAACGTCAAAATTGTGTCAAAATGTATGCGAAAAGAAACGTTTGAAGGTGATGGTTAAAATAAAGTGCCCACTGGCGCTTGGTTAAAACAATAGATACGAAATTTTTATTACGTCTGAAATAGTCCCTTAAATGCTAGATTTGTTGCTGATCCAACTAAAGTCCCAATGCCACCTGAAACCAAACTTTTTTTAAGCTTTAGTTTATGTCAACGTTCGTCATCGTTACATATTTTTCAATGAATTGATTAAAATGGGTTGAGTAAAATTAGGGATTTTCCTAGTGTCAAAAATCAGTACTTTACAATCCGCTAGATGGCGTCAAACGAAATAAGTCAGATAAATTTTTATTAAAAAAAAAAGGCTAATAATAGCATTTACCGTGTTATAATGTTAATGTTTTAGTAAGATTGACGATTATATTGACAGATATTATTTTAAGAATTTAGTAATAATCAAGACGTAAGCGTGAGGCGGCACGCGGAAAGGCGCGGCGGCGGCGCCTCGTGGCGTGAGTCAAAGTTTTAGTACATTTGTTATTTCTGCTCGCAGCCCCGCTTTAGATTTCGCTCATAGCGGTAAGGTCGTGGCCGGGCTGTCAGCTGCGCGGGAGCAGCGCTATTGCCGCGCTACTGTGGCGCTACTAATGTAGTAGCATGAAAGCGCTTGAAATTAGTTACTGATTCATGAACCAGTACTATCCATGTCATTACAGCTCTTTAGACCTATACTCGGCCCGGCGAACCTTGATCCCTATGACATTGACAGTTATTCCTACAACACAACATTGTAGTGGCGTCACCGGTACATTGGAATCGAATTAGAGGCTTCTAAAAATGACATTAATTTAATTTCGGTAGATACATGTTATTACAATGATATTCCGTCAGAATTATAACAATTCTTAACATTTACAAGAAATTATCTCAATCAGACTTTACGTTTACGTCCTGCAAAAGTTACTTCGTTTGGAAGATATCGACTAGTGCGGAAAAATATCGATAAACAAATGTCGATAATGAAAACCAGTGTACATGATTTATAATCGACCGTTGACGATCGTCTTGGTGTAGTGGTTTGCGCCACGGACTTCTAAAACAGGCGGTTGCGGGTTTGAATCCCGCAAGGGGCAAATGTTTGTGTGATGAGCACGAGCATTTGTACCTAAGTCATGGATGTTTATAAAAGTATTTAAGTATGTCTATCCGTTATAATAGTCACCATAGTACAAGCTCACGCTTAGTATGAGGCTAGGTAATTGGTGTGTTTGTTGGAACAATTTATTTATTATTTTATTATAATCATTTAAGTTATAAAAAAGTTGAGTTACATCGACACGACCCATCACTAACATGAACTGTCATAGGGATCAAGGTTCGCCGGGCCGAGAATAAGGGTCACTGTGGTAGGCCGCGGACAGAAAAACAGACGAACACGGCGAAACGAAAAGGACTCCTTGTTGACAACGAAACCCTAACAAGTTCATTCAAGTAAGCAGATGTGCTTGGCAAGGCAATTGCACTAGTTTTACTTTTTGTTAATTATGTTAACAAATTGTAAATGTTACCAATCGTCGCGGAAAATGTAGCTGAGCAAAAATAGCACGTTGTTATATCCGATGCATAATATTCTCCATCAGAACCCATTTCGTATATTTTTAAAATCTTGTGCTGCAAAAATACATACAAAATATAAGTTAAACAATGAACATTGAATATCATACTAAGTTTACTACAACTCGCATTGTAATTTTCTTAAGACAAATATAAGCCAAATACTAGCTATTCTAGAGACGCTATTCGAGATCGCCAGAAATTTCATATGTTCCATTTTTTATGCATTTAAATTATAAAATAAATTTTTGCAAAACGACGTACTTTAAGAGATACAGGTTAACCTCCCTTTGTCATACGACATAGTACAAATGTAAGGTCACGATTACTGTAAGGCAATGGAAGTAAGCAGTACAAATACTTATTGATTAATGAAATAATAACAAATACTTCTCGACAGAATTTTTAGATTCTCAAAAATCTTTTACTTTACTTTTATATTTAATGGTTTCGTGGACAGTTTTTTAAAAAAAAAGGTGATGAGTTTATTATAATTAATTGAATCAGGCGTTACTTTGCGAAAATCCATTATTTGATGGGAAAAATAAAATAAAATTATTTTGCTTTAAATTTTCGCTAAGAGACGCTACCGCAGGTACCAAAACCACACCAACCGCAACCGCGTTGAGTATGCAGAATGCACCTCCCTCCCTCCATCAACACGCATGCACTACAAATAAGTAGTTATTTACTAACACCAACGTGCAAAAAATTATAGTAAACCTATTTTAATACTCGTTCTACTCGTTTTACCTAATCCCATGCCTTATCTCAACACTGCCTAGTGGGCACTATATTATTTTTCTTCCTTGAAAAGGACAATCATTAACACATCATCCAATTCTTTCAAAATTTTACGACGTCTTACACAACCTATTTATCTTTTCTTTGGTCATTCTAGGTTAGTCCGGCTTCTAACATTAATACTTTTTTTTAATATACAGTACCTGGACAACCGAGCTTCGCTCGGTTACTACTATTAAAAAAACAGCTTTATTATTCGCTTACGAAAAATAAAGCTTTTTTTTAATACTAGTAACCGAGCGAAGCTCGGTATAATATAATCTTTTTAAAAACAATACTTATATTGTTTTAAAAATATCAGGAAAAATATTTTTCATCACCAAGCGCGATTCGAATCCACGTCTTCTAGATTCCTCAGTCCTACGGTTCAAAAATAGCGACTGTATTCTGCGTCGAACAATGCGAAAGAAAAACGCATGAAAACTTGAGATACGCGTTTTCCCAAACATAAGACTAATCTAGATTATTTTTCACCCCCGATAACCTTCACATGCTAAATTTCACCGAAATCGTTAGAGTCGTTTCCGAGATCAAATATAAACAAATAAATAAATAAACAAGACATTTTACGTTTAAAAGTATAAGATACCATGATTCAAATTAGGTACTAACTTCATCGAATACCCTCAACAAGGCAAAATTGATTGGAACCATCATCGTAGTAGCTGCCGTATTTGTGACCCACAGAGACACGAAAGTTGTGACTGTGCACATGGCCAGCAATAACCTGAAAAATAAACTTTACTAATACTCTGCTTGAAATCTAATGTGAGATAATAGGGCCGTTCATCCTATCTATAATAGTCTTCAGAAGGGTGTTGTGTTCCTGAAATATTAGGCTATATACGAAAATATATTTTGCAAACAAAAATTAACCGGCCGTCGTCGAATGAGGGACACGAACCTACTATCCTTCGCTATCCAGGTGAATGCTCTTTCAACTGATTAGTAATCCATTTTAAAATGTCTTCTCGAGATTTTATTTAACATAAGCTCTCTAAATGTACTTTCCGCACTTAAGACTTGAGGACGTGTAGGTCAAAAATCACGGCAGCTCTTATAAGTTCATCAGAACACGTAAATTGGACTCCAGAAGACTGGGGGTGGGAAACCTTGATGAATATGACCAGAAAAAAATCAAGACACAAGAGGTATCAATTTTGTGCGGAACCCTTGTTGAGGGAGTCAAACTACCACTAACTAGACTTTGACGACGTTCTCATACCTTACATACTCGTATAACATTACTGTATTTGTTCAGTTCCAATGTATTGGTTTGCCATACTAGGAGACTATAGTCCGTGCCATTTAAACTTACACAAAAGGTTATTGACCCCACCTGTACCAAAAAATGTCAAAACTTTACGACACATGTCGCTCATCGTATAAAATAGCGACAATCCCGACCTATCGCTGATTTCATAATACCACGGCCCGTCCGAGAACGAGACAACTCTAAAACATAAAAATTTAAGTAATAGTTTCGCAATTTTGTAAATAAAACTCAGATTTAGTTATCAAAATAAATTTTCTTTTAATTTACGTTTTGAAAATCTTTAAGCAGTTACTTGATTTTAATTTACTCGGTTAATTGACATTAATTGACATAGACCGCCTACATTGTACATTTTTTTGTGTAAATCGCTGTACTTACAGTATTTTCTGTTATGGTGTGCAATAAAGAGTTATGTATCTATCTATCTACTTTTACCACAAATATAAACACAATAATTAGAAATTACATTTTTTTCATAGAGAATTAACAGTAGTTAACCATTCATAGATATTTATCATTATATAGTTTTGACTCCGGAAATGATAAATTATGACTTATTGCACTTAGCCGTTAGTAGTTTGAGACGTCAGGGGTGCTATACCTGTACGCAATTTTGTAATAGCTCACCCGGTGCGGCATAATTCGATTTTTTAATTTACGAATTCCGGAAGTGTTCACGTGTTATTATCAGTCGTTATTTTTTGATAAGTTTCTGTTATTGTTCTTTGTTACTTTTGTGTTTGTTTTATTTTGTTGCTGTTTTCTCCATTCTTCACTTATTATAAATGAAGATGGAACCTGAGAAGAATGAGGAGAGGCGTAAAAGAATCCTCGAACCGCAAGCAGGTTTGCTTGTATAATTTACCTTTACAATATATTTTGCTATCATCGTTATTCCATTTTAACACAAGTTTGAACGATGTTTTCAAGTATAAAGTGATTGTAGAGCTCTTACACACGAACAGCAGTTCGCTGTCGACGTATGTAACTGCAGCCGACGTTAGAAGTCGGCGGCTAGTTGTCGACGCATTGGTGACGGCTGCCGCCGGCTGATGTTGACAGCTAGCCGCGTCTGTCCTTTGACCGTCGAATGCAGTTAGTCCAGGAGGTAGGACGTGCACAAAATGAGCCTAATAGAAAAAAAATATTCTGAAATGCTTATTAGTGCTTTCAGAAAAGCGAGTCGTTGCGCCGCTGAAACACTTTTTCTCATGATGGTATCTCGGCGAGATAGTGAGTTTTTTAAAATGGTCGTCAGCTCATCAAAGACGTCTTAGACGACTTACACAGCTAACTATGCATTGTCATCCAAGCTAAACCTGTATACAAAATTTCAGCTCATCGGTTTAAGATATCTGCTTTAAAATTGACCTGCAATAAGTATTTGTGACATAACTCATAACCTGACTGGGTACAACACCTTGTCTCGGGTGTTAGGAGAAATGCAGCGCGTAAGGCATAAGTTAGTTTCAAGCTAATTACTGTAACTTCAAGCTAAGCCATACGCAGCGTTAACACAATTCCAGTTTAATTTGAAGTTATCCTTCTTCTAGACAGGCAAACCAATGCTGTTGCCGCATATCTTACCAAAATTTAACTCATCAAAGTTTACCTATCGATGCTTCAGACTCAAAACATTCAACCTCAATAATTATAATCGAGAACTCCAAGAAAACCCATTTTCTTCACAGTCGTATACCTCATGACCGAGGGTCGTAATCATCATGTGGAATGAAACACACACAACGACTTCTTTGCAAATATTTATTGGAATGGATTGCAATTGCCTTTCCCATCTCACACACTAGCCACTAGTGTGCAGGTTTTTCCTCACGGTGTTTTCCTTCACCGTTTTCACCGCTCGGCTATCACGTCTTTTTTACGAAAAAAAAACCCAATACACCAAATTTCTAAACGGATCGGAGCAACGGAGTTAAACTCGCAAGCTTATTCTCTGCAAGTACTTTTGTTTGCTTCCCATATTGCAGGAAAGCTAAAAAAACTTAGACGGCTATCTATAGGAGTCCGCCATATTGGATTTGAAATGACGTCACCCTATTTATTGAGTTACTCTTAGCAAGACCTTTCATTTGATACCAATATTGTAGGAGTACATTTAGAAGTCGACCATATTGTTTTTTAGTAACGTCACTTTATTTTTTAAGTTACTCTCAGCAAGCCCTTTCAGTTCATACCCATATTGTAGAAATGCATTGAAGATAGCGGACTCGTTGTCCGCTATCTTGGATGCTCCGCCATGTTGAATTAAGAATGACGTCACATATCGTACCATGCATTGTCATTCAAACTAAACGTGTATGCAAAATTTCAGCTCAATCGGTTTAAGATATCTGCTTCAAATTTGAGTTGCAAGATTCCACCCGAACAAACATAGTTAATTAGTTAGTTACATTGCAAACTAAATAAAAGCTTGTAAAAATAAAAGGAATTATTTCAATACGTGTGTTTTATTTTTACAACTTATTAGATCGATTTCAGTTTATGCATGTATGCAACACGACTCTGAATCAGTACAGCTTTCTGAATCAATTCTTATTCTACAATTTTATTATTAAAAATTTAATTTTTGAATAATACTTACCAACTGCTCCCGCGATAATAACGCTGGATATAGAAAAATACATTTTCATTATTCATGTCCAGTTACATAAAATGTCGGCTGTCCCTCAGCATATTGCTTGTAAATTTGTGATGCAGTAGCCAAATGTTTGTAATACATGTTAATTTTTCGGGTCAAGGTCGCCTCGTACCAATAAACGTTTGTTTACACAGACTTCTATCGCTACGCCTTGTGTTTTGGTTCGTCGCGATCCCGTATCGGCGTGCAGTGGTACAGTGGCGGCAATGACCTTTTGTGCAAGTTTAAATGGCACGGACTATAGTATGGAAAACATTATAAGTACAAATTTAAAATCTTAAATTAGTGCTTTGTGAAGATGTGCATTCCGTATTACTTAGCCTTAATTTTCTCATTTAAACGTACCTTACATGGGAATATCCGATGACACGTATTGAGAAATAAGCCAACCGTTTATGTAAGCCACACTGCTCAATTGAATACGCCAGCATAAGACTGCCAATAAACATCATGACTGAATCCTAAAAATAAAAGCAGCGTATTGTTATGTCTGTGTCCAATAACACACTAAATGCCATACTCAGAGACGTCAATAAAAGTTAATCCCTCATTAAGTCTCATGCATCCTTTTCAACTTCACTGATAAAGAAAGTGACAGAACGAGACATAATAAAAGATTACATTTAATTGACGACTCTCAGTGCGGCCTTACTGATAATGATTATGCCATTGCTATAACACTTGAATATATCTAGTCGAAGTCGATGGGCCCTGGCTTAAAAAATGTATGGTTGTTATATCTTTACAAAAATACACAAAAACAAGGCTTTTACACTGTTTTTATGGTATTTGTTTAACTTTACGGCAATACTTTTTTGGGGTGTATAAACATTTTTTTTTGCGAATTTCAACATTTCGGATATACAGATCGATAGAGAAAAAAATTCTGATCAAAATGGTATATTTAACTCGATTTGGCCAAAATGGTTTATACGCCAATTGAACCTGAAGGTATCGATATATAAGACGGCTAATAAAAAAAGACAATGATCTCAAATAAGTCGTCTCATATTTATAAGTGTTATTTATAGCAATGACAAATTCATTGTAAGTAAGTGGGTAACAAATTAAAGCGTACCTACATAAAAGTAATATACAGTCCTCAGAGTAAATACCCTTCTACCGAATTTTGGCTAAACAATCAGTAGCCAAAAACAGCCATCAACCAAAAACACGGGAGTTATTTTTGTGCACAAACGTAAATGCGCAGTATACAAGTGCTAGCACTTTCTTTTTTTTACTCTCATAGATGGGCAAAACGTTGACCGGAGAGTAATCAGGGGTTTAGGTAAGCTTATTTTCAAGCTTACCCATCACGCTTGATGAAGGTCTCACGCTGGCATGAGAGATGGATGAGAGATAGCTATGTACAGTCAAAAACATACGATCGTTAAAATATACGAATACGACAATCGTTATCCAGGGTAAAGCCTTAGGCGCAAGACCAACGGCCTCACATGCATTGTCAAGGCACAGTGGTACAGGTGTTACTTATGGCGTTATTGCCAAATTCTTGGCTAAAACTATTAACAGTATATTTGCTGCCGGAAACACCCTCTTCTTGTAATCAAGTAAGAAAGGACATATCAACGCTAGAGCGTTTTATAGTAGTCCAGCGATAAATTGTTTCTAGTTTGACAGCTTAGTTTGAATTCTGTTCAGAAATAGTATACATTACGTTGACATAGGATTGGCACACGTCCGTTGTGGTCATTACTCCTGTCAATGGGAATATAAGGACGGGAAACATTGACGTTATAGCAATAGGAATACACTCCGACACCCAAAATATTGCCATCAGCACTAAAGTATAGCCGCACCACTGGTAAGGCTGCGAACAAACACACAGGTCTGTTTAGGAAGGGGTATTTTAAACTTTTGTTAGCTCACGGAGGCTGCGGTATCATGCATGAGCGTGGGTTAGTCAACGTTAAATATAATTCAATCATTTATTTGGCACGCAGATATAATGAATATTAGGTGCTACATATTAGACCAACTGGTGCCAAAAAGGTCCCTGCTCAGCATTAATCGTGACAGCGCGAGGCATGTCACGATACTGATTTTCAGCAGGAACCCTTTGGGGCACTGTGTACACACATACAAAGAAAGACAAAGTTAGGCTTCAGCACACCAAACGCAGGTCAAAAGTGGAGCCAATCAGAAGCAGTGCAAGAAACAGCACGTACAGACACACAATGCAGCATGTCGCAGCCTTAGTTTATACATAATAGTTACTGCACAGAGTGAGAGCGGGTCCTCGGTCAAATTTGATGTGACTTAGTTCATAATATCACAACTCCCGTAATGTGTATAATGTCGGTCTGAATTCTCTCAGTGGTTGCAACTATGAGAATATTGCTTGACTTGAAGAGTTGCGTCTCGAAAAGTAAAAGATTGATCTTAATACCTTTGGTGGAAATGGTGCAAGGATTGCTATTAGTATAAATGGTGTAATAAAACACAAAGTTCCTTTCCAGTGCACAGTAAGAAACAGTTTCATCCTCTTATACACGGTAAATTCTTCTTCTTTGGCACTGCAGAAAAAAAAACATAGTAAATCATAATTCAAATCTGTGAAATATAAAGCTTTTTAAAGTGCAAAATTTTAGAGTCAAGATTCCTAGCCCCTATAGGTTAAACGGCTACTTTTAGCCTTTTGGGGAATGAAAATATTATAAATGTAGCACATCCATATTAATACTGTAAATGCGAAAGTTTGTCAGTCTGTCTATTATCTCTTGAAGCTCAAAGCGCTGAATCGATTTTGATTAAATTTGATTATAGAGATAGTTTGAGACCCTTGGTAAGACAGGCTATTTTATGTCGCGATATAGAAACATTAAGGGGGTGAAATGGGGGATGCCATTTTTTTATGGAAAATCGACTTATGCGCGGACGAAGTGCAGGCAAAGTTGCTCCATAGAAAACCAACTGCCAATAAAACCCACCACAACTACTTTTAGGCCCACCGCTGAAAATCAGACGGTAATACTATTGTACAAAATAATAACACGTTAAAACTTACAACATTTTTCTTGTTCTCTTCAATTTCGTAAAAAAAATTAAAAGACACACTTGGAACGTGAAACAAAAATAGTAAATAAAGAAAGATAAACCGAGTGTCAGTCAACAACTGTCAAATTCAAGCTGATGTAATCTTACTTCACAAATTAAAAAGAATATGTCTTGTCTATAGACCTGACTTCAATCTTCGAAAGGAGGTTTTCATTTAGTTTTATACACAGTATAATCGTTTGATGTGCACAGGCGCTTATTCCGTAACTATTGCAGATATCAACAAATAGTGGATTGTTATACGAGGGTCGAAAGTGACCATTCCACTCGAGAAGTTTTTGGCCTTCGAACGAAGTGAGAGCGCCAATAGCTCGAGAGTGGAATGGGTGCTTTCACCCGAGTTAAACATACTATTTTTCATTTCGACTGTGAGGAAATCGAGGGTATCGATAGACTATCGATAGTTGAGGCAAAAGCATTAAAAGCAATAGTATCGATGAAATATCGATAGTATCGATAGACTATTGATAGTTGAGGCAAAAGGAATAGTATCGATAACATATCGATAGTATCGATAGACTATCGATAGTTGACGCACAAGCAATAGTATCGATAAAATATCAATAGTATCGATAGACTATCGATAGTTGAGGTACAAGCAATAGTATCGATAGTCTATCGATAAAATATCGATAGTATCGATAGACTATCGATAGTTGAGGTGCAAGCAGTAGTATCGATAAAATATCGATAGAATCGATAAACTATCGATACTATCGATATTTTATCGATAGACTATCGATACTATTGCTTTTGCCTCAACTATCGATAGTTTATCGATACTTTCGATATTTTATCGATACTATTGCTTTTTACTCAACTATCGATAGTCCACTAAGTTCAATACTAATGAAGTTCAATACTAAAATCACTATCGATAGCTGATACAGCTCCGACTATTGCAATAACTATCGATACTCTCAATAGTGGCCTTTTATTCAATAGTAGGAGTGGAGTATAAAGTAGGAGGGAAAATCTATTTCCCACCCGGCTATCTACACATGAAAGTTCAACTTTCCGAACAGGTGAGATGAAAAAATACTTTAAACGGAAATCGAAAGTACGTTGGTTATTATTCATGTGTAAAATGACACTAATAACTGTTGTTTATTGCCCGACCAGAAATATTATATGGGACCTGAAGTAAGGGCGCTACGAATCCTATTAATATGAGAATATAATTTCATAATTTACAAGACCAACGGGTTATTTTACTCCTACCCGATTGTTGTTTAGTAAAAATAATTTCAATTTAGTCCAAATTTTTTAGATTTCTAATCAAATAGCTAAATACTGAATTATATCGGTATAGTTCCAAGTAGTGCTTGTGGCGCAGTGGCAGCAGCGCTTTGGTAGTGACATCAAAGTTAAGCAACCTACGGCGCGGTCGTGATTGGATGGGTGACCATTCCGACTATTTAAGTGATGTCCATGACAAGCATCTCCGTGCTTCGGAAGGCACGTTAAGCAGTTGGTCCGGGCTAATATCTGTTGATATTAGTCGTTAAGCCTAATCAGAGGCCCTACGGCGGCTTGATAACATCTGACAGTAAGGTTTGTCACTTGCCTTAACAGACACCCCTCCATCAATCTGCAATGAGCCCGCATGATGGAGTATGGCTTGTACATCCTCATAGTTGAGGTGAGGCCTTTCCTAGCAATGGGTTTTATGTAAGCTAACTTTACTTTATTTAGCTCCAAAACTGACGGAGTTTATCCCATACAAATACACTCTTAGGTCACTTGTCACTAAATGGCATTGTTGTCTTTTAACTCGCGCTAAAGGTCTGATTTCCGAGAGTACCTCATAGGTCTTCGACTTGTAATGCCTGTAAGTAAGCCGTGAACGTTACGGCATGCAGTACCTACCTACAAAGTTTTTTAATTATCTTTGAGCGGAACGTGGAGAATTGTGCAATAACTCCCCCCTCATCTATGTGGGTCTAGAAGGTCCAATTAGGGGTGACAAAATGTAATAACATCCCATAATTAACATAATTGTGAATAAATTCCAAGTTTATAATGGTTTTGCTAATAAAATTAGTGAGATCTATCAGGAAACCAAGTTCTTACAAAGCCCCTAAATCCAGTGTTTGATTTGCAACTCAATTATGTGGCTTGGCAAGATAACACTTTTTCTAGAGTCATGTTATTCGATTTAAGAGTCTCTATGGCTAAGTTTTTTTAATTGCTAGTCTAGGACGCTCTTTTTAGGACCCCTTTTCCACGTGACATGAACGTTCGTAGCATCGTAGGCTACGATGCTCCGGGATTCGCTATGTTCGTATCATCCATGTTCGTAGCATTGTATAAGCAAACCGTAGCCAAACATTGTAAACAGTCGTAGCTTGTAGCATGCCATCTACCTGTCATTGTTTTATAAGTTAGTTAATTACAGACTATCGACACCGAAAGACCTCTTCATTTATCTTCTCTTTTGAGAAAAAAAGGACATTGTGAACTTAAAAACTGAAAAAAAAATACATTGAAATCAATTACAGTTCTGAGGATTTTGTAAAAAAAGAATACGTAATACAAGACAAAGCGATGTTAGAGTGAAAGTATCAGTGAATATCAGTTTAGTTATGTTTATTTCGTTAAGTTTTTTTTTAACACACAGGCACAATACACACAATACATATACATTATTATATAATAATATGTATTGACATATTATTGTGTATGTATTGTGCCCGGTGAATGCCAGGACCGCGAGTTCAATTCCTGCCTTAGGCGGTCACTTTTAATGTGCAATATCAAAAGTGAATCACTTAAAAAATATTAATATAAATATATAAATACTTTTAGGCTCAGTTCGGAATAATGTCCATTCTTTTTGAAAACGGTCCAGTGGTTATAGCATTTATTTGTTACAACAGTCAGAATCATACAAAAATACGATATTTTTAAAATATAAGTAAAGATACAGAAAGATTAGTATTGATTAGTATGTACATATTTTTATCTCGTCCTTAAATCGGAGGGCAGTCGGTTATAATACGATTTAAGTCAACTTGGCGATACGCTAGTAAGGTCTTTCCAAATGATTGGTGCCCAAAAACACACTGCTATCCAAGTAAACGTGATACTTATAACTGTGGGTCCTAGGCCGGCTTTGATCTGCAACAGAAAGTTTTTTTTTAATAAGTGACCAGAAAAGAGGCGCATCTTTCGAAAAAACTAACCAACCATCAACTCCAAATGCAAAAAATATAATAATGTAACTGAAATCCCTACTTTTTGATGATGAACCGGTTTCATTCAAGACTTTCTAATAATTATAACTTATTGTTCCGTACCATTTTAACTGTCGGTATTTTAGCAGCACTTTGCACCACCAGGTTTCCAGGAGTTCCAACCGGCAAACAAAAAGCGTAAGACGCGGAAAATCCTGCGGCAATGTTGTACCACAGTGGGTTCTTGTGAATCTCTTTTGCCTGTAATATAGAGTTAGCTCTGTTACTGAATTATCTAAACTTCTTCCAAGGTCAACTTGTAATTCGTACTATGTTTTAAGTTGTCATCAATTTGCAAAGCATTTTGAAAGCCAAAACATAGCAACACTGATCATGTAATCTTTTAAGATTATTAACTCCCATAGACTAAGAATCGGCAAAAAATTACTGTCATTATGCGTCAAAAACTAAAGTGCTCGACTTTTTTTTTAAATAAAGAGTGAGCAAACTCTAGTGATGTACGTGTATCTGATGTCGGAACGAATATAACCAATCCTTTTATCGAGTCATTTTTGATCGGTTCCGCACAATCGATACTATTTAATCGATACCAGTTAATCGATATTCACTATCCGGTATAGATTGTATTTTTATTGTTGGTAAATAAATAAAAGACTGCTGTTTGTTGCAATAATACTGTATTATACTGCTTTACGTAAAAGTATAAACTTATATATAACATAAAAGATCCATACCTATTACTAAAATACCGTAGGGTACCTACTCCGTTATATAATATAGTATGTCCCTAGTAAGGACTAATATTGTGCACTCATATTTAGCCGTACCATAGCGCCAAGCAAGATACAGTTCAAACAATCTATGTATTAAATGATACAAGCCTGTCTAATCACCTCATTGCCCGCGTACCTAACTCATATCTTGGTGCCAAAGCCATAATATGGGCGGGCCCTCTAGGCCTAAAGTACTCCGACCTAACGGAAATATTATGTTTACATGTTGCAGCTCTATATAAGGAAAAAAATGAAAGAGATGTTGGGGCCCTATATGGGCTAATATTCGATACACAGGGTTTTTTCTCAGCTCTACAGGCATACAGCAGATCCGATCCCCTGCTGGTAACCTGCAATGCAACATACTCAGTTTAGTTGATTCAATTCTACTTTGACTGCACAAACCAATTGCTCAGCTCCACACGAAAGAACGTGTGTGTGTTTCAAGCTTCCTCATATAAATTCAAAGCATGCTATATCTTTAAGCATAATTGGAGGAATTAACTTTATTGTGTATTAGGTACGAATCAAAATTCTCAGTCGAATTGCAGCAGAAGGCTCGAAAATATGAAACATTTTGCTGGTTTTATGTACTCCGAATGACATGCCTAGGATTTCTCATTGCTTGTCTATGAGGAATCTAGAGACACGCACATCACGAAAGCAGTTTTTAGATTTAAATTTCAGTACTTACCGTGATAATGTGAATCAAGAGGATGAATGAGAGAAAACCAGGAAATCTTCCTGGCGGCACATTTAAGCTTAGCAGAAGCAGACAAGATTTCCTTTCCAGGCTTCACAAGGCGTCTCAGTCCACTTAGATAGCCACTTCTCATGCAATTATTTATAAAGCAAATTTTCATGTTACTAATGCAGTCGCACAAAATGCTAAAAAACATTGTTTCGTTCTTACTTAATGTAGAAAACGAATAAATTTTATTACAATTTTAAATTAATGTCACTTTTTATTGACATTTTGACATTCGACTATGGGTTGTGAGGCAGACCTGTTGAAAAATTCGTTCTTTTATGACACGTGTTAATCATATTTGAACTGGCGATGCATAAATAAAGAAAAAAAGCTAATGACATTTAAAAAAGAAAATGTCTTGGCCCCTAAAAAAATGTGTCAGTCGTCGAATCCTACAACTTACGTCAGGCTGCATAGCAACTCGATAACAGATTATAACTAGCGTTGCCGCTTGATAGTCCACTATCGAGTGTGTAATTCCGATAGACTATCGATAGTTGAGGCAAAATCAATAGTATCGATACTATTAATTGTATCGATACTATCAATAGTATTGACTTCTCTGTTAATATAAATACTATCGACAAATAGCAATACTATCGATAATATCGAAGTTCTATATTAAAATCACTATCAATACTATCAGCTCTGACCATTGCAACAACTATCGATACTATAAAATATAACATTAAAATCACTATCGATAGTATCGATATAGTATCGAAACTGTCGATAGTGATTTTATTGTTGAGCTGCAACACTTTCGATAATATCGATAGTATTGCTGTGCATCGATAGTATTGACCCAAATGGAGCTATCGATATTGTAGATGATTTTCGAGGTCAACCATCAATAGTGAAACTATATTGCACTTGAAAAAACTACCACCTAAGACGGGAATTGAATTCCTTCCAAGTGCAATATATCTTATCTTTAGATTGCAAAGTGAGTGCTTATCACTTTAACAATATTCATTATTGTATTGTGTTTCATTTAAGGTCTTGACTTGCAAATAACCCTGGATACGAATTGAAGAGAAGAATTTTCTTACCAACTGCATACCAATCGGTGCAACTACATTACAAATAGCCACATTAGATGCAAAATTGGTCAAAGCAACTGTAAACATGATGATGATAAGAATTATCAGAGTGTTTGGTAAGTTGTCCAAATTTCTTAACACTTCTCCTATTTTGCCATTCAAGTCTGTATATTCTTCTTTAGCAGCTTGAGATAAAGCAAATCCACCGCCTGTTGAACAGAGTTAACCGTCAACATCGAGCACGTAACCATAGAGGCGTATTAAGCGGGGTTTTTCTCCGAATCTTATCAGTGTTTGGCACTGATACGAAAATTTTCAATTTAAGCACATATTTTCAAGTAGATATGATGAAATATGAGATATTTCGGTAGTGGTCGGATATAACAATGTTTTAAACAGCACCTTTGTTTAAAAATATGTAAAGCAATAAGTGAATTTCTTTTACAAAATGCGTTGAAGAAAAACCAGAGGCGTTAATTTCCAAGGATTTTGACGGATTTTTTTTAAACAAAATTAATGACATTTCGCCTTTATAGGTTATGTGCTCGGTGACCGTCAATAATAAGTAATTCTAACTAATTGAGATTTTTAGTTAAAAAATAGTAAATAACTGCGTCCGCTGCAGTGACCGCTCAGAACCACATAATAATTAATAGAACAACTGCAGAATAACTCCACAACAAGATTAACAGAATATCGCTTCTTGCTCCGTACCCACACATACATACACACACGCACGCACAGGCACAAATCACCCATATCCTATTGCGATTGGTTGGAGAGCTTTTCATAATTTGTTGTATATATTTTTGCAATTAAAAAAATCGTTTATTCGATCATTAATTATCATTTGCTCTAGAAAATTTGCTTTTTATTAAGAAAATTAACTACTGTACTCCTACGTTTATTATTACTATACTTACTTTATATTGTCAAGAAAAAAGATGATTATGTTTTCAATAAATAAACACATAACTACTGGACCGGTTTAAATGTTTTTTTT
This sequence comes from Pyrausta nigrata, assembly GCA_949316185.1. NCBI lineage: Eukaryota > Metazoa > Arthropoda > Insecta > Lepidoptera > Crambidae > Pyrausta > Pyrausta nigrata. Next base: position 8,292,222 of record OX438943.1, read on the forward strand.
TTACCTTCACAATTAAAGTGCTACGTGATCCCTGAGTATAACATGGCCTATATTTTATTACTAGAAAAAAAAGGGATCCCAACGAAAACTATCCTGTAATAATTTAAATTAAGACCCAGAGGTGCAGGGGGCGAGCCTCGCTAGACGTCAGCAAGTTACGGGTGATGTTGCGAGGAATGGATTTGCTTTGAAAATTGCGAGTGATTGGCACTTCTTTGGCCCCCGCCCCCCGCATGTTTTGACCAGTCTAGACCTGGTCTAGACAAAATATTCCGTAGTATTTATAATCAAAGTACAGTCGCCAGCACATCAGACTATATACAAACTTGTAGCAAAATCGCCCCTATTACAACGACATACGATGCCGCACTATTTTGCTTAATGTGGTTTCATCCGTAATTAAAGTTCGTTATTTAAAAGTCCGACTTTTGTATTACCAAATAGTTACTTACCTAAAAGAAACATGAAACTAAAAGGCATAGTTTCGTTCAGATTTCTCCAATCCAAAACCGTTCCTACTGGAGTTTTGGGGAGGTCTTCGTATTCTAAAGTTTTAAACGACAGTTTTAGAGTGTGATTGCATCAAAATTTAAAAAAAAACTTTACACGGGTAAAATATCAAAGCAATTACTTTGTGCAGTAAAATTTCTAAAGAAATCTAGTGTAGATGGTAGCAGAAGCATCAAGAACCCAGCCAATATAGCAGCTGCTGAATCTTGAACACTAAAACAAAGTATAAAATGATGTCTTAATACACACTCATACGTACACGACCACAGAACAGAATAATTTAATATAAAAAAAAACAATGCAAAAGTCGCAACAACACACAACAACGATGTCTTGATACTAAAACCATTATAAAAATTTAGTGCAATATTTGACGTATCATTTAGCTCATATTTAAGGTACTTACAACTTGTAATTATTTAAATTAAATGTATCTGAGATGAAATCGCCCCACCCATAAAATATTTGTGGAGATCTTGAAAAGAACAGTAGTATAGCACCACCGAACAAAATGATCACCATCTGAAATGCAGAAGAGAATCAATATGATAGGATACATCAGTGACAGTGTATTTAAAATAATAATACACTATCATTGGGGTACACGATTCGATCAATTGGCAGATTATTAAAATGTCAGATGAAAAATTACTTTTCTAATTATACGGACCTATAGCTATACCAGACATTTATTTATTTATTAAATAACTTTATAGCACAAATATAAGTGTACAAAATCATTTTGCCAGACCTTTTGATCATGCAAAAAGATTGCAACGAGAAATTTAGCGAAATGCAACTACCATAGCACAAGCTTACGCTTAGTTTGGGGCTAGGTAATTGGTGTGTTTGTTCAAACCAATTATTTAATATTGTAATTTTTTTTCTAAATATTATTGACGATTGAGCCATTCAAGAAGAAGTGCCTTTAAATTAAGGTAATAGCTATTTTACTGGCTACTAGTTTATCATAATTTTCTAAAAAAATTGTATATAAAAGTTTTGTGTTGCTTTTATATCAGTGACACACCATGCTGCTTTTATACCAATCAAATATTTGCATATTTATAAATAATAGAGTGCGGATTAATAGAAATCTTTATTTTGGCCTTACGATTTCACGGAAAGTTATATTTCCTATATTTTTCCAATCTTCAGCAACAGCGTCTTTTACGGCTTCTATACCTTCAGGTGGTATAACGGAACTTTTTGCTTCTTTGCTGTTTGTTCTATAAAAACAAAACGTATGTTATGAACGTAGTTATTACCTACGTACTTGGGTCGGGTATCATAGTGTAAAGCATTTAAAACAATAAAAATCAAAGATCATGTCAGGATGGATCTAGTTAAATGAAAAAATACATTATATTTATGGGAAAACAAGGGGAAAACCGAATGCGGTGAAAAGATGAGTATTGTAAATTTTTGTCACTGAAGTGAATACCGTGATAAATGAATTGGCAAAAATCTCGTAAAATTTATTAAACGTGAATAATTAAATAAGTCTTTGTAACTATGTAAGTAAGAAGTATTTAAAATATGCGAATACATACCTTAGAAAACCAAAGTAAACTATAAGTAAGTATAAATACACAGCCAGTTGCATTAAAATCATATATGGTATCGCAAATGCTGAAAATTTTGGAAATGACAGGTATTCAGGAGCATCGGGGTATGCCCTGCAAATAAAAAATGTTAGATTTTATTACTTCCGATTACAGATAGGAATTAACAGGAAGTTTTTAATTATTCGACTGTACGATTTGTTTTGATTTATAACTAAGTTAAGATCTGGGGGCTAATTACGTAACTCTGTTGCTAACACTAACATTCAGGATTGAAATGGGTTGAAAATGTCACATTTGACAACTTCAGTTACTCTGTTAAGCTGGCCATTCACGGTCAGTTCGAAAAATTACTCCTACCACTACCATAAAAATAATCTGAAAACTGAATTTCATTCAGTGAGGCCAGAACGTGGGCAATTCCCCACGCAAAGGGTACTTTTAGTTTTTTAATTTAGTGGGTAAAATGAGCGGGAAGGTCTTAGAACCGGTAAAATATGTATGGGCAATTGCGGAAAGAATGATAAGGTTAAGTTACTTTTTTAGTACTTATGCCTATAGCCTAGATTTTAATTACCGATATTAAAAAAGGTCAAATTTTGGTCGTACCTCAGAATGACTAATTAGTTTGACTGGCCGTGAATGGCCAACTTTAGCAACAAAACTTTGATTGAAATAATTTCATTTAAAATTATGTAATCCACTACCTGGTAACAGGATCATAGATAATCGTTTGATTTTTGACTATTGTAACTTAAAAATCTACCTTTGACTTTGAGTTGATAACTGTGACTTGAGTTCACCAATTTTTAGACAGTCGGTAAACATCGTTTGACGGTTAATTTGATAGAAATCCGATACAAAATATATCAAATAATGCCAAACCAGCTGATTAAAATTTAAACATAATGTTGGTGAAATCCAGGCTAAAACTAATAAAATATATTTTTTTTGTAATCGTTTCTATCTTCGTGGCAGTGACACTGACTTTCAAAATCTATTTTCCATAATTTTCTTTGAAAAAGTTTCAAGTTATTTTTGACTTTTAGCATAGTATTTTTTACTGATTTACTAGGGTGTGTCCAGGGCAGCTCGCGAGCCGCATACAAGTGGCACACGTGCGATTTATATTCTCGCACCGCTCCTGCAACGCCCAAGCACCGCACACGCGCAGCCTACGCGCTGCTCAAGCGCAGGGGGCGCCGCAAGAGCCACGCGCTTTCACCGAACGCTACACATACCTAATCTTTCTTGCCTGCATCAAGTCACCCGTTCAGTTGGATTTTGAATATTGTCATGGAGTAGTCAAGAATATTGTTAATACTAAATTAAACGTAATAAATATTTCAAAGCAAATTTTCACAACTAAAAGTCACAGTATAAAAGCTGTAAACCGCTCTAACTGTTGCTGCGATCGATTGGCGCATGAGTTGCACTGAAGAGTACCACTCAATTGCAGTAATTGTACGCGGGAACCAGGTGTGCTGTTTGGGGATGGCTCCCTAGCTGCGCATTCGCCAGATCTGAACGTACAGTGAGCCCCTCATCATGTTATCCGAATCTGCCAAAATATCTCAAATGGTGTTGAACTCTATGTGATCAACATAAGGTTGAAATATGGTTGCGGAAATTTGACAGATCAGGGTAGATTGATGTGAAAATAGTTAAATTGGAAATGAATTTCTATTCACCTGTGAGTTGCCATGCAGTTCTTAAATATTTTTTATTCTATTTAAGCTTTATTTCTACACCTAAAACTATACTAATTAATTACATTATAACTATTTATGGGTAAAAAACGTGCAAACACGTACTTTTCATATAATCCTTTGAAAACCAGATTAGTTGCAGTGCCCACGAGTGTCCCTATGCCACCTAAAAATAAATTACAAAGAACTTTTGATAAAAATCTCTGTAAATGTCTAATATGTGGTGTACAAAACAAATTATCTTGTCTTATCATAAATTTGACAGTCTGAAAATAGTTTACGTATATTGGTGTTGGAAAAAAATACACATTTACCTATGGTAGCCGAAAAAGTTGCTGCACAGAAATAGCACGTTGTTACATCAGAAGCAATCGTTTCACCATTTGCGTCGACATCGAATATTTTTAATAGATTTTGCTAGAAAATAAAACTGCTTGATTTTGGTGCCTTTTCGTACATAAGCTAATTACATAAACCAAACGAAAACAAAAAATACGTAGGCACGTACACAATAGTACATCCAAAGCACCGGAGAGCTTGACTGAAGTTAAGAAGTCGACACACCCCACAATTTTATTTTTATCTACTAAATGCCCTATATTGTAATGTCTAGCCATAGGTTGCAAGGTGAATTCTAATCACTGAATAAAATTAAAGCTTAATTGAAAAAATATGTACTTACATCCTCAAATACTTTCAAAATCGCAAAGTTTATGGGCACCATCATCGTTGCAGCAGCAGTGTTTGTTATCCACATTGAAATAAACATCGTGATGAAACACATTGCAAACAGCAATCTAATGGTAATAAAAATTATGTACTTAGTTAACCTATTATTCATGCTAACTATTGTTAGAGTCGATTTTACCAACTTCAGATAAGACTTATCCGACAGAATAAGTATAAAACGACTAATTTTAAAATAACATTTACTTTGACGACCGTCTTGGTGTGGTGGTGCGCACCCCAGACTTCTAAACCAGGCGGTTGCAGGTTCGAATTCCGCAAGGTGCAAATGTTTGTGTGATGAGCACGAGCATTTGTACCTAAGTCATGGATGTTTATAAATGTATATATGTACGTCTATCCGTTATCCTAGTCACCATAGCACAAGCGCACGCTTAGTTTGGGACTAGGTAATTGGTGTTTGTTGAAACAATTTTTTATTTATTTACTTAAATGATTGCTGACAAATAGGTGACGTTTTCAAATTAGGTGTTTTGTATTCTATTCGACGAATATTCCTTATCCGACGTTGATAAAATCGACTCTTAGGTGTCATGCAGATTTGCTAACGCATGCGGGATTGACACTCATTTATAGCACCCCCAAAGGACCAGTTCATAATGTATATCCCATGTTTCGCAAGTGCATATGACGCTTTACACTTTAAGAACATTATAGTTCTTTGCGGGTGTTACGCATGCACGTCAATGCCACGTGCGTGTGCAAATACTCATGACACCGAAAATGCTATAAGGATGTTTATTAGGATAACAGGTGCATGTCACCAATTTTAATCGTTTTTTTCTTGTGTAAAATAAGGGTAAATATTGTGATCCTTTGTGTACTCTTAATAATTATACTTGTATATCAATGGTCATGGATAATTGATTTAGGACTGTTTTAGGGCATAGCTCTATACAAAAGTTGTCTATTTTACTTATAGGTATAGAATATTGTAGCTAAGAGGCATTACTATCACGTGACAAGACAATATCCGCCAAGCCAGCCTAAGCATCTACTTTTCATTCCATTTTTGCCTGTAGTTAACCTGTAGGTCCATTTAATTTATAGCATATATATTACCTATTTATTAGATTATACAAACCTTTGGTAGTCGTGTATCTCCCCTGTGACCTGCGACCATTATTGCTGACGAAACCATTGAATAAGCATTTTCTTTTATCAATATGTTCATACCTATAGTGAGAATATCCGATAGCTTGGATGGCGCTCAGAGCCAAGCGCTTATGAAGTCCAGACTGCTCCACTGCGCTCGCAAGGATCAAGCTCCCAAGGAACATGAAAATGGAGTCCTAAATAAAATGTTTAATTAGATTTGTTTACCCAAAAAGCTGAATTTAGTAAACACAATTTAAGGGATTACTTTGCGATTTACGCCACAGACGCAGGCAGAACGCCAAGGCCTCTTCCTATGACCACGGATGTTGTAAGGTAGGGATTCCTTAGAATTGTGTATCAACTTTACAGTCCAAAACTTTTTTGCTAAGACTTGAATATACTTTTAATAAAAAAAAAGTTTTTTATCAAAAGTTAATTAAGTTGTAAGATTCGGTTGGTCGTCAACAAATACCTATAAAACAAAAAAAAGGTTATCTGTGTCTAATGACTCATCATCATCCTATTATTATCGGGTTGTTCACTTGCTACGCTAAGGCCCCAGGTTAAGCTTTGTGACCCAGGACATGGCAGATCAGGTAATTACAATTGAGCGACTGCTGTCTGACCTCCGAGGACCCTGTTAACAGAGGCACCTGGCCCGTTTTGATCAAGGTTACACATTCAGACCTAAGCTCACCAAACATTGATTCCGGTTAATTCGACAGAATTTCCATACAAAATATGGCAAATAATGCTAAATCGGCTCATTAAAAACTTAACATGTGTTGGTCAACTCAGATATCCTTTTTCCCCATTTAAGGACTGACTTTTGACTACTTACGTTAATATAACACTTGCAAGTATCAACCGTATCCATGACCCCTGTCAAGGGAAATATAAAAACTGGTATGAAAGACGTTAAGGGCAGTGGGATACACTCCGTGACCCAATACACTGCCATGAGGCAGAGGGTATATGCGCACCATTGGTATTTCTGGAAAATCAGAATCAGACCACTAAGAAATCGTCAAGAACAAGGAATCATACAAAAGAAATTTAAGGACTTAGCTACAGCCTTACTTGAAATCTAGTGCGATTACGATCGCAGTTCCAAATTAATCCATACTATTTATACTAATATTATAAATGCGAAAGTGTGTCTGTCTGTCTGTCTGTTACCTCTTGACGCTTAAACCAATGAACCGATTGAGATAAAACTTGGTATAGAGATAGTTCGAGACCCTGGAAAGGACATAGGCCACATTTTGACGCGATATAAAAACATTAAGTGGGTGAAATGGGGGATGAAAGTTTATATGGAAAATCCAACTCTTGCAGGCGAAGTCGCGGGGAACCTCTAGTAACATATAATGCAAGCGTTTCTTTTTTGTGTCGGGGGATTTTAGATTTGTAATTTGATTTTAGAACGTTCGTTTTACTTAGATAGGAGACTCCCTAAGCTTTAGGCGCTAAGCTAGGCAACTGTCTATGCGGACGTAGCCTGAGACCAATAACTAGTATTGTAGAACTCACCTCAGGCGGAAAAGGAGCAAGAACTGGTATGAAAATAATTGGTGCAATGACACACACTATTCCTCGCCAGCACGTGCATATAAAAAGCTTAATTTTTTGGCGAACCGTCAAGAATACTTCTTCGTCCCTGGCGAGGTATATTTATTGTAAGTATTCTAACTTTCTAAACTAAATAAGTATTATGAGCATCTGAACAACATATGAATGACAATTAATAAGTCATAATTATTTTAATAACTTAAGCAATTATTTTGCAAGTTTTTACGAAATTGAAATTAATTTCGCTCACAAAAACTAATCGACTGTTTCATCCCGTGGGACTCGAACCCACGTCCCCTCGCTATCCGGGCGAGTGCTCTTACCAACTGAGCTACGGAGGACGTTAGTCAGCTAAAGAATTTTTGTAAGAGCTTGCTACGTTGCAGTTAGTAAGAGCACTCGCCCGGATAGCGAGGGGACGTGGGTTCGAGTCCCACCGGATGACACAGTCGATTTGTTTTTGTGAACGAAATTCATTTCAATTAATAACAAGTCTTTCTAGCTGAATTTTGACGTGGTGGCCAATTTACCCACATTAATAATAATAATGTCCTTCTAGCCGAATTTCGACTACGGCGGCCTATCTCAACATAGATAAGCCAACTGCGCGGGACATATTATAGTGCACAAGTGTGTGCGCAATACACAGGTGCACTCTCTGTACCTTCACTCTCATAATTCGGTGAGACGGCAGTCCGACATGCCCGTAGAGAGATCAGGCGCAGGACCAACGGCTTAACGTGCTTTCCGAGGCACGGGGGTGTTAACACCACCAACTTCCTGACTCCGGAGCTGTGTCTGAGTAATTTCAAGGCAGAAAAAACCCAAACACTCTCGGCCCGACCCGGGATTCGAACCCAGGACCTCGTGGATAATACCCAGCGTGCTGACCACTAGACCAACGAGGCAGTCCTACATTAATAATAAGCACACGATGACAAGTTTTCTGCTACATTATAAACTAACAAGCAACTCGCCGGCATTTTACATGAGTAAAAGTTGAAATAGTTGAATCCATAAAAGCTCAAGCTACCTATAAAAGATAATATACTATGCCATTGCGAACGTTTTGGAGACCAATTAAATAGAAACAATTCTACCATACATTGCTCAAATGAGCTTACCATAGGATTTAAGGCAGTTTCCTTCCTGGGCCCTTCTATTTGCCACACTTTATGTACAAAATACATCAACTTTTCACACAGTAATCGGTATATATAATTTTACCTTAAAGGCTGGTTTTTGAGATTATCGCGAATATACAAATAGACTTAGTTGGAAAAAGTCTAATTTGGCGATCAAAATACTTACAGGTTTGTTTCTAGACTACTGTTTTCAGCTATAGAATCCATATTCTCAGCAGTAATATCATTTTCCATCGCTAATACGAGTACTATTTCTTCGTTTAATTCCTTGTCGTCAATATGTTTATGTTCAGTAAATATAAATCTTGACAAGTTATTTTAGCTTCAATCGCGTTGGTCACTTGTGGTATCACACTTTACATTATTTGATACTATTATAAAAACTCTCCTCTATAACCGCTTTATGATGCACAACTTTAAATCTCTTGTGACAATGATCTTAGTCCGTAATGATTTTTGTGAAAATATAGCAAAATAACTTAGGGACCTATCGGTTTATCAATCACTTAGACGGTAATAAATACACTTAAAGTAGTACTAACACAACATTGTCACATACATTTCATGTATGTTGTTTTCAAAATAAGTAATGTCTGGCTGGCCTGAGATCTTGCTGTAGGGTGTTTTAGAGTCGCACGTCTCTAACAGGGTCTAGTGCTTTCCTAATAAAATAAATGAACTATTATGCCCAAGGGCGTTATAGTGTCATACGGATTTGTACACACACGCAAAATAAAGATACCTACATAACCGGATGCGGAATGCGCACGTCCGGATGAGCAAATCTGGCTTTGTTCAAGGCCTACTATCGGAGTTGAAAACCCACTTGCGCCATTCTGGATGAGCTAATCCGGAGCATGTGGACTTTCCGGATTAGCTGATCCAGACTTGTGCAAGATGGCTTTCAACTCAGATAAGAGGTCTTGAAAGTCTGGAAAAGCTAATCCGGAATAGCTAGTGCGCAAGTGGTCCTAAAACGCCCTTGGGCATACTATTTCATTTATATTATTTTATTAGGAAAGCACTAAGGACAGTACTAATTATTAAATTTACTTATTATACTATAGGTTCGAAATATAAACATAATAAAAACGGCATACATACAGTTGAATTGAAATCTTTCTTCTTTTTTGTAGTCTGTTGGAAAACTACACCAAAATAAAGAAATTAGTGGAACTGGTAATAGTAATGGAACTCCTAAATTCTAGTAACCCCTTAGAAAAAGATGGTTTTCATCTACGCTTAGGAAACCTCTAAAATGTACAGAGCCGATTTTCCGCCCCATGGCGTAAGGGGACAAAATCCGCTTAATACACACATTAACACTGTCTAGGGATATACAAAACATAGTATTATTATATCCAAAATGTCCCTAAACAGTGTTGATTAGTATAGTTACAATCGCCTTTCGATTGTTCTAAAATCTATATATATAAAAGAAAGTCGTGTTAGTTACTTCACTTATAACTCAAGAACGGCTGAACCGATTTAGCTGAAAATTGGCAGGGAGGTAGTTTAGAGCCAGGAGAAGGACATAGGATACTTTTTATCCCGTTCGACATCATTCCCGTGTGACTTGACATGTAACGTCAGTCACTATAAAACGTGGTATAACAAAAAAGAATCAGACTTGGAATAACAAAATTGACGTATAATGACAGCTATGTAATGACGTATGGATGACTATTTGATATTTGTAAGAAATCAATAATATAACTATTTCTATTAAATAAATAATTAACATTATTGCCCAATTGCCCATTCGTATAAACAGTGAAGTGAACTATAAAACTCGGTATGGTTAAAAATTTAAGTTTTTAGGTGAAGTGAAGTTTAATTAATAATGCCGCGACCAAGACGATCGAATCTTTCCCGACAAAGCCGTGATGCAAGAAGAATACGAAATACTGCAAATGAAAGGACTGAAGAAGAACAAGAAATTGCACGTGAACAGCGCCGCGATAGTATGGCTCGACTTCGTGCTTCTCAATCACGAGAGCAAAGTGAAGCAGCCCGTGAAACAGCTCGGTTGGCAATGCAGAATCGTCGAGCGAACAACAGAGGTCAACAAATAGATAATTTGCGACGCAGAACAAGATATTTATCAAGTGCTGATTTGAATCGAGCAGCGTTTCAATACGATTGCAGCAATGATTACAGCTTGCATCCTAGCGTTTGCATTGGGCAAATGGACGTAGTTTGCGAGTATTGTGGTGCATTAAAGTTTTCCGGAGAAACGCCTGGATTATGCTGCCTTAATGGTAAAGTGAAATTGCCATTGTTGACTCCGCCACCTGAGCCATTGTATTCATTGCTTTGTGGCGAAACACAAGAATCACGCCACTTTCTTGCAAATACTCAAAAATACAATGGTTGTTTCCAGATGACGTCATTTGGGGCAGATATTATCGAAGAACGGGGATTTAATCCGACATTTAAGGTATTTATTTTTGTACTTATATAGAATGTAGTTAAAGAATAACTTACTTTATCTATTGGTACCTATGTAGTATATTTGCTAATTCTGAACTCTACTCTCCCACCGAAAAAAGTGTTTATAACCCAGTTAATACTGTCTGGTTTTTATTTTGTAGATACAAGGACAGATTCATCATCGAATTGGATCATTACTACCTTTCGAAGATACACAGAATAAATTTTTACAAATATATTTCATGGGCAACATGGAAGAACAACTTGATCGACGCCTAGAGATCAATGCAGGAATGAAGCGAGCAATTCTTCAAGACTTGCAGTGTCTGCTTCATGAACATCATGCGTTGGTCAGGTTGTTTAAGAGTGCTTTAGAGCGCATGCCAAGTGATGACTATAAAGTTGTTATCAAAGCAGATAAACGACCATCTGGAACACACGAAAGGACATTTAATGCTCCAACAGTAGACGAAGTTGCCATCCTGATTGTTGGTGAACAATTGGAAAAACGCGATATTGTGCTTACACGTCGCGATACTGGGCAACTGCAACAAATATCTGAAACTCATCGATCATATGACACATTGCAATACCCGCTGATGTTTTGGCAAGGAGAAGATGGATATTATTTTAATATTAAAATGAAAAATCCATTGAATGGTGAGTATCAGTATCATAATTTATTTCATTTATTTGTGAAAGACACTGATTTAAAATAATGCTTATTAAAAAAATGGTTAATGTCTGTATTGTTTGCCTTTAAAATTTGCCTTTGAAATGGTTAATTATCAAATTTTTAATTTCAGGTGAAGAAACTACAAAGAAAGTTAGCTCAATGAATTATTACGCATATCGTTTGATGATTCGTCAAAATGCTGACAACTATTTGCTGCGGTTTCGTCGATTGTTTCAGCAGTATTGCGTTGACATGTATGTAAAAATAGAAACGGAACGTTTAACATTCATTAGGTTGAACCAAGCCAAACTGCGTTCTGAGGAGTACATCCATTTACGTGATGCAGTTAATACTGAAGGAAATGCAGCTAATATTGGTCGATTAACTATTCTGCCGGCGACATACATTGGTAGTCCACGTCATATGCATGAATATGCACAAGATGCAATGACATATGTTCGTCATTACGGTCGGCCCGATCTCTTTATTACTTTTACCTGTAATCCAAAATGGATAGAAATTACTCAATTGCTGCTTCCCGGACAAACATCAAGTGATAGACACGACATCACAGCACGTATATTCAGGCAAAAAATTCGGTCCCTGATGAACTTTATTGTTAAACAACGCGTCTTTGGAGATACTCGATGCTGGATGTATTCAATCGAATGGCAAAAGCGAGGCCTGCCGCACGCACACATTCTTATTTGGTTAGTGGAAAGAATTCAGCCTGACCAAATAGATGATATCATATGTGCTGAGATTCCTGATTATGAAGTCGATCCAGACCTACATGATGTTGTTACTACTAATATGATTCATGGACCGTGTGGTGCCATCAATCCCCAATCACCTTGCATGGTCGATGGAAAGTGCTCTAAACGATATCCACGGAAATTAACGGCGGAGACTGTCACTGGCAATGATGGTTATCCGCTGTATCGGCGTCGATCACCAGATGACAACGGTCGAACTGTCACAACGAAAGTGAAAAGAATGGATTTCGTTGTCGACAACAGTTGGATTGTTCCATATTCGCCACTTATTTCTAAATCGTTCAAGACACATTGCAACGTTGAATACTGCAATTCAGTTAAGTCCATAAAATATATTTGCAAATATGTCACGAAAGGCAGTGATATGGCGGTTTTTGGATTGCAATCCTCGAATACCAACGATGAAATTTCACGCTATCAAGTTGGTCGTTATGTGAACTGTAATGAAGCGATTTGGCGTATATTCGCATTTCCCATTCACGAACGTCATCCTACTGTTACGCATTTGGCGGTGCATCTGGAGAATGGTCAACGAGTATATTTCACGGCTTCGAATGCTACGCAACGTGCTGAAACACCTCCAGCAACTACATTGACCAGTTTTTTTGCAATCTGCCAAAGCGATCAGTTTGCACGAACTTTGCTTTACTCGGAGATGCCACGTTATTATACTTGGAATGCTTCATCGAAGAATTTTCAAAGACGGAAGCAAGGCGATGCGGTTCCTGGGTATCCAGATGTGCGTTCTACTGATGCTCTTGGTCGTATGTATACAGTTCATCCAAAGAATAATGAATGTTTCTATTTGCGGTTGTTGCTGGTAAATGTGCGTGGGCCAACGTCATTTGAGTCACTACGAACTGTTAATGGTGTAATATTCCCAACATATCGTGCTGCATGTGAAGAATTGAAGTTATTAGAAAACGATAGTCATTGGGATACGACAATCGCTGAAGCCATTATCTGTGCATCTCCAAGTCAGATACGCACATTATTCGCTATCATAATTTCGACATGTTTTCCATCAAACCCATGTAACCTGTGGCACAAATACAAGGATAATATGTCAGAAGATATTTTACATCAAATTCGTGTCAGTTCCAGAAATCACGATATTGAGATGAATGAGGAGATACATAATCGTGCTTTACTCTTGATCGAAGATATGTGTTACCTCATGTGCGGTAATTTATTAATCAGGTTAGGAATGCCAGCACCATATCGTGAAATGAATGACGCATTTAATCGAGAATTGGAACGGGAACGTGAATATGATCACCAGGAATTAGATTTAGTAGTTCAAACGAATGTACCCCTGTTGAATTACCAACAAAAGAAAGTTTATGATACTTTAATGAAGGCAATCAATGATGAAAATGGTGGTTTATATTTCCTAGATGCCCCTGGTGGAACTGGCAAGACATTCCTCATGTCATTAGTTTTAGCAACTGTTCGGGCGAGATCTAACATAGCGGTTGCAGTTGCTTCTTCTGGAATAGCAGCCACATTGTTAGAAGGATGCCGTACGGCTCATTCAGCATTCAAATTACCGTTAAATCTTCAAACTATTGAAGAACCAACGTGTAATATTGCAAAACACTCAGCAATGGCCAAAGTTTTAGCGGTATCGAAAATCATCATCTGGGACGAATGCACAATGGCGCATAAACGTGCATTAGAAGCACTTAACCGAACATTAAAAGATTTACGCAATGACTCGAGATGTTTTGGAGGAGCAATGATTTTACTTTCTGGTGATTTCCGCCAAATACTGCCAGTAATTCCAAGATCTACGGCTGCCGACGAAATAAACGCTTGCCTCAAATCGTCAAATCTATGGCGCCATGTGAAGAAACTGCAACTGACAACAAACATGAGAGTTGCATTGCTTAATGATACATCTGCTGAAGATTTCTCGGAGCAATTGCTGACTATCGGTAATGGTCAAGTACCTGTCGATGAATCGAGCGGATTAATATCATTTCCAAATAATTTCTGTAATTTTGTCTCATCAAAAGACGAACTTATCAACAATGTATTTCCAGAAATTATTTATAACTACAAAAATTATGAATGGATGAGTGAGCGAGCAATTTTAGCGGCTAAGAATAAAGATGTAGATGACCTAAACAACATAATTCAAAATAAGATCATTGGAACAATGCATTCATTCAAATCTATTGACTGCGTCACAAATGAAGATGAAGCCACCAACTATCCAATTGAATTTTTAAACTCTTTGGACGTGCCTGACTTACCACCGCACAATTTACGCCTAAAGGTTGGCTCCGTAGTAATCATGCTTCGAAACATAAACCAACCAAAACTGTGCAACGGTACGCGTTTGGTGGTTAGAAAATTGATGAACAATGTAATTTACGCTACGATAATGATAGGAAAATTCAAAGGTGAGCAAGTTCTCATTCCGAGGATACCGATGATCCCAACCGATATGCCGTTTGAATTTAAAAGACTTCAATTTCCGATACGTCTTGCATTTGCCATGACCATCAACAAATCACAAGGCCAATCCTTAAAAGTTTGTGGTTTAAATCTAGAACATTCATGTTTTTCCCATGGTCAATTATACGTGGCATGTTCACGGGTCGGAAGACCATCTGCGTTGTTTGTTTTTGCGCCTGATAATAAAACAAAAAATGTCGTGTATCACAAGGTACTTAAATGAAGAGCAACCTATGTACTAAAATACAGAAATAATTATGAATGATTGATGTAGAAATTTAATTTTTTTTGTATTTTTTCCAATAAAAAAAAAAATTGCTTATTTATTGACATTAAGGCGGAACAAAGTTCGCCGGGTCAGCTAGTACTTAAATAAAAATCTTACTTATGAACGGCTCGCATGGTAAATTTATACCAGAACCCTACACATACTCGTATATCTGTTCGATTTAACGCGTCTCCTGAGTTTTATTTTGCTGTGGACACTGCCGGTTTGTTGGTGATAGTTATGTTAATATATTATTCTTTGAAAGTTACAAAATAAAATCAAACAGGTAGACAAATGGCAGTGTTTATTTAAAGGAAATGTAACAATATTTTTTATAACACAATTCACGTAATTTCCTGTACGTAAATTCGAAAGACACTTCTTATCCGTTACCGATACCTACCTACGTACAATCATTAGTTAAACTTGTCTAGGTATAAATAGTACGTGAACCAGCATCAACACATTTATCACTTCTCGATATGCTTTATAAACGTTTGGGTAGACCCAATGTCTTAGATCAGACGGGTGTGGTACGGCGGTAAGGGTCAGTGCCGACAGCACGGTCGTGTCGCGGCGGATTCTGCTGGTCATCATTTTTTCCTGATGCTCTTACACCAGCTCCAAATGTCACTAGCTCTTCTTCCCTAGACGGTGGTGGTTCTACAGCTGAGGTGTCCAAAAATCTCCCACTGGCCACTGAAGCCTGTGACTGGAAAATCGAAGCGCTTCTAAGTCCGCTCAGCGTGTTCGCACTTTGAGGTACTTCTTTGAACTCCTCAAAATAATTGTCACAAGCCGTCGGCCGCGGCGCTGCTGGAAAACCGTAAAGCGTTGAGGACGACAGATCTTTCAAAGACGCTGAACTTAAATTTATTCTCCTGTTTTTGTGTATTGAGCAGTGCGGCATGTCGTCACCGTCGAAAACGAACCTTCTTCTTTCGCGAGGCGTTGCAGCTGATGACCCTGTAGGTGGGTAGGTATCTCTTTTCATCATTCGTCTGTCCAATAAAGAAGATTCATTTTCTCTGAAGTCTGTGAACGCATATTCACGATCCCAAGCTCGACAGTCAGCTTTAGCCTTTTCTGAGAGCTCTGTAATCCAGTCTTTTTGATACCATTGTAGAAAGAGGAATATCGCAGAAGTGCCTGCTAACTCTGCTGCTATGAAGCCGCTTATATACAGGCCGAAGGAATATCCATAACTGTAGGACATTCGAGGCGTGTCGTAGACAGTCAGGTAACGCAGCTTGTGGCCCAGTTGTGACTTAAATACAGATATGTACATGACAATTCCAGTCAGCATAATGAGACCTGAAAATGAAAAAAAAAAATTATAACAGCTGCAATGCGATTTATTTTGATTTGGAGATAAATATATCGCTAATAATACCGCTCAAATCGCTATTTGTATTTCTGAATACTGCACTAAAATTTTAAACTATAAATTTAAATGATCTAAGCAAACAGATGGCGGGAGCGACCTTTATAGGTACTATGTAAATACAACAACATAACATCTTAGGGCGTTTGGGTGGCTTTTACAAAATTTTGTTTCGATCGACCAACGGTTTGTTTCGATAATTAACGTTGCTATTTTTAAATTAAATATTATATTAAAAATCAGAGGGAGATTCTAGAACTAGTAAATATGTCAATTTAATTGTGCCCTTAACTATATTTACACTTTGGTGATGTTTTTGCGGTAATGATTCAATTTTAGAGCTTTACATGAATAATTTCTCTCTGACTTTATATAACTTATTGTTTTTTTTAAATATCAAGTATTACTGGAAAAACTATGATTTCAGACTTTCTGCGACGACTAACTCTCTTAAGGAAATTCATTTTTTGATTTCAAATTTTAGAGACAGTTAACCTTTGAGTAATCAAATTATTAAAATTATAAAAAACAATACTATTATTTGAAATATTGTCGCAATGGACTCTGACGTCCCAATCCATACTGTATTTCTCTGTCTAATCCGATCCTTATAACAGTTTACATCTAGCCGATTTGAATTCTCTTTTTGTCATCTATTCTACGGTATTTGCTTATTATTTTTAGCAGGTGAAAAGTACCCTCAAAGCTTGCACATTTCATATTTATATATAAACGGATAGATAATATTTCCAGGATTGCGGAAATGTATAGGTCTTTATATATTTTCAAACAAGAAATTGCTCTCATTGCAGTTTTTGCGCGCTGTGCAAAAAAATCTTAGTCGCCATTTTTTGGACGTCATCTGAAGGAGTATTTATTTCATAAACTTTAACCTTACCAGAAATTATGAAGAGTACTCCAGCGATGAACGTGCACAGCCTTCGTCCTTTGACGCAGTGCCCCAGCACACAGCACAACGCACCGACTGCTTGCGTCAGGACTGCCAAGAGAAGTGGAGCGGCTGACCTCGTCACCACATCTGAAAGTTTCAGAGGTAACCACAATTTACTTTAGAACCGGTAATTATTTTTTTCCAACAATTAGACCCATCACCTAGCCCTCACTTAGTGAGATCTTGTGATGCGTATTGGTTATCAAAATAACATTAAGCAAGTACGACACTTAAGTGTGTGTATCCTATTGCACATAAAAACTTAGTACTCCTTATGATATACGAGAAGCTTTTGGCGCAGAAGCAGTAGCGCTTGATAATATTAAAGTCAAGCAACCCAAAACGAATTCGTGGTTGAATGGATGACCATCAGGACCATTAAAACAAACCGTGTCACGGCTCATATTGGTTTGTATTATGTTATTATGCTTAGTCAATAGGTTTAGAACGTCTTGATAACAATACATCTGATATTAAAGTTGGTCACTTGACTTAAGAGTCTCTACCTATCGGCACTGAGCCCTCATGGTTGACGTAAGGCCTTTCCTTACCAGCTGAACATGTGTAAGACGTCTGTTTGAAAGCCATCGAGTTATGGAATAGGCCGCGGAGATCGCATGACTGTACAACAAAACGGTAGTAGGGTAGTCATTAGTCCTAGTTTTCCAATATTTATTTTTTAACGAACTATCAATTTTGATGCTTTGACCTTCAAAAATAACAGAACTGTCACAAAAGCGTTGAGTATTGAAACACCCCTTCGTAATTTTATACACAGGCCAACATCAACCACAATTTTTTGGTTGCCTTACGATGTATTCCTTTTTGTTAGTGATGAATACGTGTGTAGTAGGTACATCCTTGATCATTGAGGACTAGGAAAAAATATTTATTGCAAACAAAGATGAATCACAATTCGCATTTGAGTTTGGCATTATTCTTTCTTGCACTCATGCCATGTTTAAATGGCCCTTAAAGAACTTACCCCGATAACAGCTAGCCTAAATGAAAAATTAGATACATAAAGAAATACTTACAAGGAATTGCGTTTGTAGAGTCACTTGGATCTGGCGAATATTGTGATAGTGGAAAATATGGTATGTCTAAGCACCGATACACCGTACTGCCAGCTGAAAAAATAAAAATAAACATATATCTTTATGTACTAGGCCTTTTAATACATTAAAAACTTGCTAGTAAATTTGAGTCAGGTTTATATAAGATATCGAAATACGATGAACAATATTGGCTAAACAACATAATAAATAATATTACAAGAGCTAAACTTAAAGTCAAGCTTTCCTAAACTATATACTTATTATCTGAGCTCCATTTCACCAAAATACGTTAAGTTTACTATAGAGCTTATATAAGTATAGAGTGGCATATAGTTTACCATCTACACTTAAAAAATGATTGGTTAACAGTAACCAAAATTTGGATACTAGTAGGCCGTAATCTAGTGACTTGCGAACTTCTGGTTAACAGTAACAAACTAGTTTTGTTACTGATAACCAGAAAATTGTTTAAAAATTTACTTCCCTACAACGTAACCTTCAACTAAAAATACTAGTTTGGTTGATCCTTTTTTTCAGTGTAATAAATTTTCTGCTAGATACATTGTATAGTGTGCCCTTCCGCTTCATTCGGTTGTGCCACTCGGAGAATTACCATCATGCTTACAACTTTCCACACTGAAAAAAATTATTGGTTAACAGTAACCAAAATTTGGCATACTAGTAGCCAAATCCAGTGACTTGCGAACTTCTGTATTATTAGTAACAAACAAGTTTTGTTACTGATAGCCAAAAGATTGTTTATATTTAACAAACATTTACTTCCCTACAACGAAACCTTCAACTAACAAAACTAGTTAGGTTGTACCCTTTTTTCAGTGCACTGTCCATCTGATGTCTTTTAGCGGATCAGCGGACTGTTTGTCATAATAAGAAGCCAAATAAGTAGTGTTTATAGTTTTATCGACTGTAATTTCATTGTCACTTATAATTTACTACGATACAATGTATAATAAAAAAAACACTAAAGATGGCAAGTCACGAAATGACAACCAATCTACCATCTATGCAAATTAGAAAACAAAGGTTTTGCTTTTAAAAAGGGAATGGAATTTTAAGATTTTATAAGAGCGCAACGTATCGTGATAGTTTTGAAAAGAACACAAAAAGATGTTTCAAACAGAAGTAATGGTATTCATAAATAAACGGATAGGAGTATCTACTGTAAGGTACAGAATTGTTGCTTCTAATAAAGGAAATGGAGTAATTATTAACGGACGGCCAGTCGGACGCATCGGAGTCCGCAAATGGTATGGAAGTGGGCCGCGGAGTCTGCACAATGCATTTCCCGAGGGCGGACGCGGCGACGCATTGTACCGGCCGTCGCGCGGTGACTTCCTATTGTGCCCGTCGCTTTGTGTAGTTGCGTCGCAAAGCCGCGATCGGAGGGTTTTTGTAACTGTTTTTAAAGCAACGCTGTTTAAGGCCCACGTTTTCGGAACTTCCAGTTGGACATTGGCATTACACAATAGGGTTAATTTAGTTTTGTTACATCCGCTTCAGGCACCGTTACGTCACAACCGGGGAATATCGTTAATTAACAATGCTACCGGAAACTCCACTCGACACTAGCGCCACCTTTTTAATTTATCTATTTTATTTCAAATTGTAATGGTTAGAAGTTACATTTTGACTGTCTTAGTTGTGCGTAGAATTTGATATAAAAGCAAGATATCCGTTGATTCCTTCTGTTATTTTCACGTTGAGAGTTGTGTATGGCAAAGCTCTGCCCGAATAAATACTTACCAACTTCTTCGTAGTGTGATTTGGCCTCCCTAAGCTACCTTCTGTTACAGTTTCTAGTTCTCTGAATATATTTATCCGCACTCAAGAATATATCTATACGTAATGTTACAATGACTTGCTAGGGAAATGGCAACGAATTTAGTATACACTAAATGCTTTTTTTTCTTTTTACCTCATTGGTGCCATCCTTCGTAAGAAAGCAGGTCCACTTTTGCGCCTAATACGGGGTAGCAGTAACAGTGATCTAGGGCAATAGCCGACAGCAGGGACTATCCGTTTGTTAAGTTAACTTTATCACTTGTAGAATATAAGTACTTACACAACAAGAGATACGTTAACTAAGATTTTATGGACTGTCCGAGAGTATTTTTTTAAATTATTTTATTAAAACCTTCAGCAACTGGAAGGTTCTTATTTTGCCTCTAAAAGCCTGTATATTTACAATAAAATTTATTATTGCACTTGAAAAAAAAACGACCACCAGAGGTTTTTTCAAGTGCAATAATATATTTAGATTGCACAGTGAATGCTTATCACTTAAAAATAATTACAATAAAATTTGTTAAAAAATGTTTGTACTTTTATGTAACTTAGCAGATCAAATGATCTGATGTATATTCTTCTATCAGATCATTCGCACAACCACGAATGCTCAGAAACTAGTAAAGACTGAACTAGAGAGAAGAAAATTTTACTAACCTCTAAAAAGTGCTCGTACCACTCTAGACCACTCAAAACAGACTGTCTTACCAATACCAGACGATAATCTTATCGAGAGTCAACCCAAATGGATGTGCTTATTGTTCAAAGTTTTTTGGCTATGCCAATATCCGATGAAAAAAAATTTAATTGTTATAAAAATTATACACCTCAAAAGGGCATCTTTATGTTAGGTACAAAGCAAAAGCTTAATTAAAATACAGAGAATTGAAAAAAACAAATAGAGTGGGAAAAAGAACAGCAGAATAAAAAAAGAAGAGAGTGATGTTCCGTCCAACATTTGCACAGCAGATAATTATAACAACCAATATCGGTACTTACGATCTGTGTGGCATATCCTCCACAACCCCGAAACTGTGTGTTTTGCAACCAGTCCGTGCCTGCCTGTGCCGTTGTAGCTTGGGTTCAGCATATTCTCCTCAGTATGCAGCCAGTTGTTGGTGGAAACTGCGACCAGAACAGCCGCGACAGCTGTGCCAGCCGACAGGGGTGTCAGCAACCAGAGACACGCTACTGAAGAGTCGATCTGTGCGACCAGGGTAGGTGACGGGGGCGTTGGCCTGAAATCGAGAAAAATATCGGTGAGCGTAAACTTTACAGTACATACAATTAATACATCCAACTCTTTCACAGAAAAATACAGCTGCAATTTCTTAAGTCAAATTACTTATGACATAATGCAAGCATCCAAGCTATGATGACGGGTTATTGTAAATAGAATTCAATTAACAACATCACTTTAATTGGGTACCGGGAAAAATTTTAACAGCAGCATAATAATGTTTTCCGGAGAGTGTTCGTTTAAGGTCCTATCAAAAAATGCAAATAAAACCGAATCTAACTATCTGGCTGGGCGGTCAAAAACTGCTTATCAGGTGCGGGTACAAATTTGCATAAAAATTGTTTAGCAGCTCAATTTTTATGGCCGTAAATCACAGCTCAACGTGCACATAATATATCGGGGAGCTGCGGTGGTAATATAAATGTGGAATCTGAATATCGGGAATATTTTGCTTATACCCACAATCGTTTAGAGTTTTCACAATATCTGAAGAGGGGTTAAAAACCATCTTTGTATTTTTGAAAAGAGAATGCAACCTCTAGGGTGATTTCTGCCAAATTTAAATCATGCAAAATCTTAAAATCTTTTTTATTTTTTTAATTGTCCAATTTCAAAATTGAATGATCAAAAGAATCAAGAAATGATGCAGGAGGAAACTCACTAATCAAAAAAAGGTACAATTATACCTAGAGCCATACAAGCCTTGATAACAAAGAATACAAAGATACTTCAACCATTTATTACGTTTCTCAATGACATCGGCCGTATCCCCAAGGCTCACAGGCGGCTGACTGTTTGCACTAGCACCTGAGCGGCGTATCAGTTCTAGTGAACGGCGAACTGCCAGCGTATTAGCCGCGACAAAACTCAAAGATTTGGTATATTACTAATAAACGTTTAAAATGTGGATTATTCACCTGGGCGGGCGGCGGCTGGCGATGGCGCCGCTGAGCGTTGGCGCCGGCTGAGCGCGCGTGCCTCGTGGCAACGATGCGTGCACGCACTGCGCACCCCCGCCCCACATGCCTTCCCCCCGCTTCACTGAAATGTGAAAAGATAAATACAGTTAGTTAAGAACACAAACAGGCTCTTCGCAACAATGATTAACCTATTGGATCTATTTTTTACATGATGAGTGCCCAAAAAAAGTGTAATATTTTTAAGCTGCATTTCACTCACGTTTACCAAGTTTTAAACAGCCGGTAAACCACAACTGACGGTTTATTTGGCTGAATTCCATACAAAGCATAATTAATACAAAATATATGTCAAAAAATCCTAAATTAGCTCTTAAATTTAAACATGTGTTGGTAAACTTGACCCCTAAAATTCGAAATCCCGGAAGTAACATACTTAATTGGTTTCATAGAAAAACGAGTGAATGCTAATTCTATCAAAGTACCTCTGTGTTATAGAAGGAAGAAGAAGAAGAAAAAGGCCAAGAAGAACATACATAAAGCAGTTGAAGGAAAAAGCTTATGTCCTGACGCATAAGAAGTTAAAGGTGCTGGCAGAGTCCAGAGAAACGTGGGAATTGCTCTAACGACAAGAGCGCAGCTTTTAAGTTATGAGTGAATGAAAACCTTTATGTAAACAGAGACAAGGCATTCTTCAATCGTTCTACTATTGTTCGCTAATTTTCTGTAAATATTCGCTCGCTTCTTGGTATAAACGGCGCACAAACGCGCGAACTCATCTCATTTATCTCATATGTCTCATTTTTATACGATACTTTACTACTCCGGTTGACGATGTCATATTTTCGAATGTAGCCGTCCCTTTCACTCACGACAGAATGAAAACGCGAACGGGCGTGATGACTAAGACTTGAAAATACGGACAACGTCAACAGGAGTAGGGCCTCTGGTTCCATTTTTTTCCGTTGGTATTCTTGTGGTTTCTAACGCCAGATAAAAGCTTAAAAACTAGAATAAATGATGAAGTGAAACGATCTTGTTCTTCTAGCTCTGGCTCTTTGATAAGTACGTCAGGTTACCCATTTGAATAGCGAAAACAGCTTTTATTACGTAGAGAATAAAAGCGACCTCGAGATCAAAGTGGAGTAGTCTGATGTGTGGCCGTGTTTTAGCTTTGTTTGGAAATACTATTCCACAAAAAACAAATTTATTTCCACTTTGTTATGATTGGGTCATAATCATAACAAAGTGGAAATAAATTTGTTTTTTGTGGAATAGTATAGTTAATTTTTCTGAGTAATTTTGTTTCTTTTCCCAAACTCATCTAAATACCGTCGAGGTTGAACTAATTATTTATATTTTAATTTCTCAAACAGTCCATCCATTCTAAATAAACAATTTCTACAAACAAGTGATGATTAACTAAAATCGGTGATCAATAAATCTCATTTAAGTAATAATATTTGAATCGCACTCGTATCGCACTATAACTCAATAGATCAATTAAATTGGGTTCTGCCCTAATGTAATTAAGAAATAACTGCCTCCCCATCGGAGCATGATCTCCCATTACTTGTGACCTTTGCAACGTACTATTATCCCTTTCAAATGCTACAATAATCCATACCACGCTCAACCAATACTGTTCGTTACCTCTCGCTTTAAATCTTGGCGGGATGGTACTAAGCGAAAAAACATGCGAAGATAAAGTGAGGTCTGTAATTGGTATTACCGCAAATCGGAAAGCTTCATTTTTAATGGCGAGCAAGACCTTGGTTTTTGTAGTAGTAAGCCTTGAGTTATAATTTTTCGCTGCTTAGATTTTGCATATGAAAATGGATTTTTGGCAAATTCATGAATAAAATTTTTAACAAAACCGAAATGTATTCCTATAGTTTTCGTCGTTCTGTACTGACTTAGGAACAGAATAGAAGAGAAGTCCCCGAAATTTTAGCACCAAAAAACATGCAAAGAGGTTAGTTAAACTAAAACTTTTGGAGGATTTTCTCTCGAAACAAATTTGTTTTATTGTGTTTGGAGATCTATAAATTATCTTAGCGATGTTCTAATGTTTCTAGTTATAATTATTTTTCTTTAAACTTGAACTGTAATAGTTCATCGTTGCCGTCTTGCATTGTTAAATAATTAAATTAATTGCATTGTATAATAGGATCGCGTTCGGGATTCCTCTCCCACTGGATAGTACCACCATGTGATAGTTTGCAATCAGGCGCATGCATAATTTAACGCGCATAATATCTTTGCAAGATAAGCAAACAATGTAGAGTGCCATTTGTCATACGATTGTGGTATCGAGTAAATACAACTCAATGGTAATGAGATTGGGTCAAAATTGAGCTAACACTGGACTATACCTGGAGCCCTACTTTGTTATACGATGTAGTATTTTAGACACTTGTCTGTCCCTATCTCTAATGCTAGGCAGGCTAAGAAATAAAAAAATATACAGGGTGTGGCGTAAATAGTGGTCCAAAGCAAAGGTGTGGATACACTGTACACTGAAGCACCACATACCAGTATTTAAAAAAAAATTATGTACAGGGTTTTCAAAAAAAAAAAAATTTTTTAATTTTTTTAGAAATCGTTACCTTGCCTTACAAATTTGGTTATAATTTCCAAAAATGACGGTTTTTTTGTATCCATTTTTTTATTATTATTGCTGATCACTTGTACTTAGTACTCCATTCGTTTTTTTTTTTACAAACTGAATTTAATAAAAAAAACCCTGAAAACCCTGAAAACCCTGAAAACCCTGTACATTTTTTTTTTTTAATACTGGTATGTGGTGCTTCAGTGTACAGTGTATCCACACCTTTGCTTTGGACCACACAGAAAAAAATTACAACCCTTGTAAACCCTTGAACTTCAAATAAATTGTTTTTCTGAATTGGGCTCCTTTTTGTTTCGAAAAGCAATAACTTTTTTCCTGTAAGTCGTAACACTTATTGTTGCACCATTTTAGAATTTGCAAAAGATGGGCATTTTTTTTAAACAATGGGCACTGACAGTGTGGTACATTTTTTTGCACCAAAAGCATTGAAAGTCAAACGATTTGCTAGCAGTGAGTATTGAATTTTGAAAGAAACTTAATTTTTTTTATTAAATTCAGTTTGTAAAAAAAAAAAACGAATGGAGTACTAAGTACAAGTGATCAGCAATAATAATAAAAAAAATGGATACAAAAAAACCGTCATTTTTGGAAATTATAACCAAATTTGTAAGGCAAGGTAACGATTTCTAAAAAATTTTTTTTTTTGAAAACCCTGTACATATTTTTTTTTTAAATACTGGTATGTGGTGCTTCAGTGTACAGTGTA
The DNA here is from genome assembly GCA_949316185.1 of Pyrausta nigrata. Taxonomy (NCBI): domain Eukaryota; kingdom Metazoa; phylum Arthropoda; class Insecta; order Lepidoptera; family Crambidae; genus Pyrausta; species Pyrausta nigrata. Next base: position 8,317,879 of record OX438943.1, read on the forward strand.
TCCACACCTTTGCTTTGGACCACTATTTACGCCACACCCTGTATATATATTAATTTGGGATCATCACAAACACAGAACAAAAGCTCAATCGATATCACACGCACACGTTATATAATACCATAAAAAAAAAACAACAAAAAACAGTAATCTAGCTAGCTTTAAGCCACACAGTGTCTTTGTGCTTCTGTGATGTCCAAATGAAGGGAATCTCACTCAGCGTAAGCTTTCTGAAAATCCTGAAGCTGGTTTGGTCAATATAAATGGACACAGGGTACGACCCCACATACTTATCTAGTCCAACATTCGATTTAATGCTGGACTTGAATTTAGATTATGTCAACAGAGTAAATTATGTATGCCGGCAACGGGACTGGTTCTAACAAAGATAAGTTTTGTTTTAACAAAGGTAAATATGATAACAATGTTTTTAATAGCTTTTTAAGGTTTTTTAACACTCAGTGTCATTTTGATATTAAAAGTTGGCCGGTAAGCCAAAGATCGTGGGTTCAAAACTTCCCCGTGTGGGAATTTCTGATTTCTTATTCAAAAACTTATACATATTTTCCATTCCCAAAGTGAAAATATGATCATTCTTGATTGAGCTAAATATTATCTATACTATTATTATTATCAGGAGGTAAAGTTTTTAGTAAAAATCGGCCAAGTGCGGGTCGGACTCGCGCGCGAAGGGTTCCGTACCATTAACTTAAAACATTAGACAGTATAGGCAAAAAAAAGTATATATTTTTATTTTATTTATAACTTCAAAAGCATTTATCACAGGATACCCGAATCAATTTTAAATTAGAGTTTCCGCGCCTGTTTCTTTATGTGAGTGATTTGAAGTTTATAGGTCCAAGACTTTAGAAATTACAGGGGAGGGGGACCGTGTAAACGACTTTGGCGGGCTATATCACGCAAATGGTAAAGCTGATAAAAAAGTGTTGTATGGAAACCCTACCTTATTTTCATAGTTCTTTTCAACGATATCCCACACAAAGGGGTGCACTCAAAAACATAATTCATGACCCCCCCCACTTTACATGTATGGGGAGGTACCCTTAAAAAGGGGTAATTTTATTTTTTTGTATTTTTAAAAGTGAGATCTAAATGTGAAGTATCCTCGAACCAAGTTACATGCAAATCAGTCCATGAACGTAGAAGATATTCTGCTGTGACAGACTAGGACGGACGGACTGAACGATCTTATAAGGGTTCCTTGTCGGACTACGGAGCCCTAAAAAGTAATCTCTGAAAATAATCTGGTCTAAACTTATAGTGTTGGAGTTGACCGGCACGTACCTACTGCCTACTACAAATATACCAATAATACCTACCTTAGAATGAAATGTGAAGTATAATTGCGATAAAAATAATATAATCGATACGTAAAATTTAAAATTAATACATTAAACGACGAATAAAAATGAGTCTCTAATGAGTGATAAGGCATAATATGTATAGTAATTTCAAAACATTTTGGTCACAACCAAGTAGTTATTATACAAACTTACCCGAGAAGCGAAGGGAGCTACTCAGAATCAGTAGCTAAATAAGTAACTTTCTTCTAAAAACATGGATCGAAACATGCCAATTAAAAAAAAACGACTCTTCACAGAAATTAGACAGGTCATGTGACCGATCTAATATAGTAGGTAGTCAAAAACTTCTTGTCGTTTTTGGACCCATGTTTCTTGGAGAAAGTTGTTTAGTTACTGATTCTGAGCTCCCTTCATTTTTAACAGGTAGTTTTGTAACTCCTTGTATACACGCAACCGAAATTTTACGACACAGTACAAAATTAAATTGAACCAAAAGTAAAAGATGGAGAGAACTAATTTACTAATACAAAGTAATCTCAATGATATACAACGCTGTAACTTAGATCAAATCACGGTAAGGTTATAAATTTCGAGTTTCGCCAGGCGGCAAATCCCAGCGGGCGGTGTGTGCCGTTTATCTACCCACATAGCAATGAGCTAACGTCGTTACTACGCTAACCTAACAACTTATCCATTTCCTTCCTTATACTTATCTCGGCAATTAAATGTAATTACTAATTGGAGTAAGAGATTGAGAAATATTAAATTTTAGTCACGTGTTTATCCTCTATTCTTCTCCTCATTACTCTGACTGGTGTTTGACTACCTCGTTGGTCTAGTGGTCAGCACGCTGGGTACTATCCACGAGGTCCCGGGTTCGAATCCAGGATCGGGCCGAGAGTGTTTAGGTTTTTCTGTCTTGAAATTACTCAGACACAGCTCCAGAGTCAGGAAGTGGGTGGTGTTTACACCCCCGTGCCTCGGAAAGCATGTTAAGCCGTTGGTCCTGCGCCTGATCTCTCTACGGTCATATCGGACTGCCGTCTCACCGAATTATGAGAGTGAAGGAAGAGAGAGTGCACCTGTGTATTGCGCACACACTTGTGCACTATAATATGTCCCGCGCAGTTGGCTAATCTCTGTTGAGATAGGCCGCCGTAGTCAAAATTCGGCTAGGAGGACATTATTTATTACTTGGTCTCTGATCATACGATGACAGGATAGAACTTTTAGCTCACGGGAACAAAATGTTTGGAATGTTATGGGTTAGACAATCATCATCATCATCATCCTAGCGTTATCTCGGTTGTGCGCTCTCACGTGAGGACCCAGGGTCCGCTGACCGAGTTACGGGTTAGAGCAAAAGGCAAAATTTAACACAGGACAAGAAACAAGCGGTACCGGCTGCCACTGGTGGTCTAAATAGGTACTGTGTACTACTATTTGTTCCTCATTGGAACTTCACGAACGGTACATAACGAAAGATGTCGTTGGACAAAAAGTCCCAAAAGTCCGCTTCACACGTCTACACAGCGCTTTATGAGATTATCAGTGCTACATACGCTACGTCTTTTGATCCATTGAACATAGAAAAAGAAGAGTCACCATACTCCCATTATTACATAATATACATGCATTTCCGAAAAAACATAGAAAAAAGTTAGAAGAGTCATCATACTCCCATTATTACTTATCGAATTTAGTGCGGAAATGCATGTAGGTGAGGTAGTGCCCACCGAATTAATTAGTCATCCAGAACCACTTTAATTATTTATAGATAGTAGTTCATAGTCATAACTTTTTATATTTCATGCATCTTACATTACACGGCGTCATTTGATCCTTAGTAGCCACTCGAGAATGGTTGATTTTGAGATTCGACACTGCTAGTAGTTATTACCAATTATAATGATAAACGCTTTTTAATTTCAAGCAAAGGTTCTGACAGGGTATCAGTACACTAGTCACTGAACTTAAACTTGACGCGATATCAGCCTAACTCACTTAGGTACCTACAGCTAACGCTGGTGTCAATGACCTGTCTTTCTTGAATACAAAGAGCCAGATAAGACATTCCGATCGTACAATGCCTTGGCTGTAGTGGTTCAGTAATATTTGAACGTAGTATTTATTTTGTCTTTGGTATAGCCGTGAAGCTCAGGCAGAATCTTTAATAAAAAATCATGGTATATATTTTTTATTGTGCCCTCCTTTAAGGAGAGAGAATAATAAAGATAATTTAGTAGCTAATACAATAACACGTTTCGAAGGAATGCATCGCACTGAAAGGAATAAACTTTTAATATTTCGAAACAATACCAAGCAACATTTGTATCCACCACCACGGCCAATTAACGATTTATACGACAACAAAAAAAAACACAGAGCTTCAGCAATTATTGGCCAGCTGTTGTTTTGCCAGCTCTATCCGTTTTGTTTTGTTGTTATTTTGCGGTGCAATTCAGCACTTAAATGTTATTTTGCTGGAAATTGAAAGGCCTACAGCGAATGCCAATGTAAAATAAATAATTGCATTCTTATTTTATCACGTCGAAACGGTTGAGATAATGAGAGGGACGTTTGAATTAAACGGTGGGAATATATCTGAAGAGATTTCGTACAAATACATAAGCTCTTTTAATAGTCCCTTGTGTGTACCTATACGATAACTGTCGAAAGCTTGTGTTTATCTTGTGAATTCTGAAAGACAAGCCAACCTACATATTCAATAAACCATATTGAATAATTGCTTTACTTTTTCTTTGTTTTTTCCTTTTGGACACTATTTCTGTTGGCAGAGCGGCGGTGGCTGATCATACATTTATGTGTATAACATCACTAAAGGGCAGATCCTGGTATATCAACCTTTTCCATGAGACCTACATAAAAAAAGTCTCAAAGAAAAGTTGCTATATTTTAGAACCAGGATTGGTCTGTATAAGAAGCAATTAGTTTTAGTAAAATTATTGAACGTGTGCTTTAAATAATATACTATCATTTTTTAAAATAGGGTTTCGGACAATGATCGTGCATTTAAAAAAATGTAGACGTGTCATTAGCGCACGGAAATCAATTGCCTAAAACTGTGTAATTTGCACAATTTTGCATTCAAATATACCATTTGACACGTTTAGGAACCTGTGCTCGGAGCATCAAATTCGAATCGCCGCGCAGTACGAGATGACGGGTCTACTTAAAAAAAAATACACTGTCAGTGGTTTCGGAATTATTTGTATAAATATGAAAATGACATGTACTTACCCTACTAAAGAATCTAAGCCTTCCAAATCTATCTTCTATGATGTACAAAAAACGCGATGACAACCCCAAAATACTCCAACAAAAACATGGAGATAAGATATCTGTTTGCCAGCTCGTGTGTACAGATAGCGTATCTCGGAATTCGAAGCATGGGGTCGAATCCGAGCCTTTGTCGCGGCTCTACTAAACAGAATTCTGTGAGCTTACGTCTAAGTGCAAGCGAGAGCGGATACAGAACAAGCAAACATAATTATTAAAAAACAAAACTTCGGACTGCAAAAAATATTTCCATTCCATTCCATTACTGGCTTTCATTTGATACCCATATTGCTGCAGTAAGGAAAAAATCATTCCCCCCTCCTCCCTTTATTTCCATTTCCGGGCACCATTTGTAAAATGTATAAAGCCTATGTCAATTTCACAATTTTGACAAATTCAACGACACCTCATATGTCAAAAACTGTCCAGCCGTTTGGGCAGTAGGGCGTGCTAAACAAGTATACATACATATATACTCTCGAAAAACATAACCCTCTTTTCGCAGTCGGGTAAAAACTGAAACAGTTTTTACAACTCTTTCAAGAATAAAAATTGTATCGTGCATATTTGCCAAAATGTTAGCGAGGTTTCCTTAACAAAAAGCACGAGCTAATCAAACGCTTGATTATGCAAAATCTGAGGGCGATTGTGTACTAAACAGTGATTTCACTAAAACATTAGGGTACGCGGTTTTACACATGACACCTAAGTAGGTAATTAGATATCTATGTGCAACAAATTCAGCAGTAGTTAGCTATGTTAGTAGACTTGCCTGTACACAGCAAAGAAAACATTTTATCAGAAAGGTACAATCCGCACCGTTTTTGCACGGCAGATAAGTATCCATTGTACCCAGATGGTTTAATTTCGAAATTTTAATCGTTGTTATAAATTATGATAGATTAAAAGTCATACTTCATAAAAAAAAAAAAAACTTTCTTTGGCTTTGCACTCAGTATGTATTCGCAATCCATCTCACAAGATATCCACACCACTTGTAACCGTATTAATATGGGAATTGGGAGCAAGTCTGACCCTTGTTTACTCTGGATTCAGTCCAACATAACGGAAACGAAGCTCGAATTTTAATATCCCGCTAGCAAGCATAATCTATGGTTAAACTCCTGACCCCGGGATCTTTCTACCCTAGCAGTCAGTGTCTACTTTTTTGCTTTTAATTCAACGGAATAAGGTTCAATTTGTTTCACTATACGGGTATAAGGCATACGCGTCATGTTTTTTGCGTTCATTGCTACTTGTCTTCAAACGCATTTAATTTCAAATTCTTAATGATTACTATCTAGCATTTAGAATAATACGTAACCATTTGTACCTAAATAGTACTTATTACAAAATCAGAAATAAAAAAAACTTGGGTCATAAACTGTTTTTTTACTAATTATAGTTCAAATAAGAAACCAAAAATTCACACACATTCGCACACGGGTAGGATTAGGCACCGTAGGCACCCGAGTGCGATTTTTTGGTTTCTTATTTAAGTTTCATAAAAATAAGAAAGAGCACTGTGAGTGTTAAAAAATATTAAAAACTAATTATAATTATACAGGTACTTTTAGTAATTAAAAATTAGTAACGTGTCTTACTTAACCTACGTAATAGTAAATAAATTGATTATCTATGATCCAAAACTGGTCGGGTTCCTCTGGTAACAGGGTCACGGAGGTCAGATGGCAGTCGCTCCACTGTAATTACCTGATCTGCCACATCCTGGATCATAGTCAGCAGACCCTGGGCCCTCGCATGCGAGTGAGCAACCGGGATAACACTAGGAGGATGATGATCTATGACACGTTGACGACTATTTTTCAAAACAAAGCAGCTTTCAATGGTGCTTGAAATTCTGTTAGACAAAGTCTATATTTACATCACAGTTGCAAGTGACAAAAGATGGCTGGCTGGCCCTTTAGCAAAAACTAAGCTGCAATATTGCACGCTTTTCCGCGTCCGCTATTGGTTGTCAATGTATTTATACTTCCACCGAATAAGGCTCAGGTGGACATTGATATTCTGCGGTCGTGTCCTACGCTCCACAACGAATTTTCTCAGCACAGTCAGCCGAAGTAAACTTGCCATTTCACAACCCTAAACTGGCAATGTAATAACGCTAAGGACGTCCATAATAAAATTCAATTATTCCCTGCCCTATCCGCTTTTGTTATAGGGCTGGGATTTTTTGTTATATTACATGGACGGATTTATTGTTATGGTCTTTGACAGGCCCAATTAAATTGGTGCTTTAATATTTCGTTTTGATTTAACCGTTTGTCTTATTTCATTCGCTTAATTTTTGTCTGACTGAATTTTCGTATTATTTTGCGTCTATGGGAAGTACAATACTTTTTCTCCTGCGAATGTTAGATATTACAGTTAAAATGGCCGTATCTTCGGATTACGTTAACTTAGAAGCTTGATTTTTCACAGCTTTTAGCATTTTAGCTATAATCATTTGACGTTAACTTGAATACCTCCATGCGTTCCTGAGAAAAAAGGGTTTGACAGAAAACCGAATAGACTGACAACAAAGTAGGATCACTTTGATAAGGGTTTCTTTTCTTTTTGAGGTACGGAACTCTAAAAATTGAGCGTTTTATTTTCATTAAACGATGTTCAGTATAATGTTGGATAAAGTAATATAACGAAATACGATGTCTGTTGACAGGACAAGGGATTCCTTGTCGCTTTATCTCACAACCAGATTTAGAACAACGGTCTGAAAAGTCCACGGGACCCATTTCAACACATTAGCCGCAAATCTTTTTGATGAAATAATTAAATTGTTCACGAGTCACGCAAATGGCCTACTTGGGGCATAATGCGTTGTAATAAGACGTTAGATTTAACAAGTTTTTTTTTACTAGGGGCCCTTTCACACGAGTACACCACATGATGGTGGTGCTGCCAGTCGCTTTCTCTTTACCAACAAAAAGTACAGAAGGTATTAAAGACTTGTACTGCATGTCTTCTGCCTGAGTTGCTTTGAAATTGCAATTGTTATAGCTTTAAAAAAAGTAATATGGCTTTAAAAAACGGTCGGGAAAGCCATGAGTGTTTTGAAAACATTAAAAAAGATTTAAATTAATATGTCATTGCTTTGGAATAGCCATAGTAATCGCGATAGCTTTCAAGTTTGGCTGCAGGCCTGCAGGTGTCCTTTTGGTTGCGTCACCGTTTTATACTACCACATAATCCTACTAATATTATAAATGCGAAAGTTTGTGAGTGTGTGAGTGTGTATGTTTGTTACTTCTTTACGCAAAAACTACTGAACGGATGTGGATGAAATTTGGCACAGAGATAGATTATAGTCTGGAATAACATATAAGCTACTTTTTATCCCGGAAAAAAACACAGTTCCTGTAGTATACAGAATTAGTAGTTTACGCGGGCGAAGTCGCGGGCAACAGCTAGTAAGTACTAGTACTCCGGTACTACCTGGCACGCCGCTAATGGCGCCATTTTGATGTCATTAAGATAGAGACGGAGAAAGAAGTGGTGGCATTGACTTTTAAATGCGCCAAATTGGTAACGCAACCAATCGGTGAAGGGATAGCAGATAAGCAAGTGAGATTCTCTTATGTTACTAACATTTTATTGGTAACATGAAACAGGTGGCGCCACTATGTCCTTGTGAGGTAGAAGCTTAAACCTTATTTAAGATTTTAATATGCTAGCTAGCCCTCACTTCACCTCAATTAATGAGCAAAAGACTTTTAAATTAACGCAAATTGCGGGCGTCAGCGATGTAATTGAAGACAAAGGGTTATTTATAATTATTTCACAACTACTGCCTGCCGCCTTGTCAGATTACAACAAAGTTGCGAAAATGACGCCTTTTTCAGCTTTGGTAAAAAATAATTAGCCACTCCTGTTTCAGAAGTTTAATTACGAAGCGAAAAGTGAAATAGCCGAGTTTGACGATGAAAATGTAACCAAAGGGGAAAGCGGAGACTTTGAATATTTCAAACTCCATTTAAATAAGTCTCTTTTATGCTCGTAGAATAGATATCTACGTTGAATCATAATTATACAGCTTTAAAAGCAAACTATTAAGTGAATGCAAATGCCTATTACTATTTCTTTGCTATAGATACGTCGTTAAATATCGAAGTATTAATAAAAGTTTTTCTGTTTATGTTTTAGGTTCATACAACTACATCGTCTGTATCTACCACATCGATGAGTTAACCTAAAAAAATTGGATTAGTAATTTTGTATCACTTATGCAAAGCGTATTGAGGTGCTTGTAGCGCAGTGGCGGCAGCGCTATGGTAGTGATACCAAATGTTAAGCAACCTACGGCGCGTGATTGGATGGGTGACCATTCCGCCCATTAAGGTGACGTCCATGACAAGCATCTCCGTGCTTCGGAAGGCACGGTAAGCAGTTGGTCCCGGCTAATATCTGTTAGTATTAGTCGTTAAGCCTAGTCAGAGGCCCTAGGGCGGCTAGATAACATCTGACAGTAAGGTTTGTCACTTGCCTTACTGACACCCTTCCACCAATCCGCACTGAGCCCGCGTGATGGAGTATGGCTCGTACCTCCTCATAGTTGAGGTGAGACCTTTTCCTAGCAGTGGGATCTATATAGGCTGACTTTACCTGTATTGGTATTAATTTTCATAGTAAAAACCGCAGTCATGAAGTTTTTGGTGGAATTTTATTTACGTCTTAATTTGTTCCAATCCATCTTAATTTCAGACACCTTGTCATGCCTTCAATAAAAGCCAACTAATACTCCATTAGTTAATTACTGACATGCTCAGCGGTCCATGAAGACACAGTATAATACATCAAGACGTCTCTATGAGGTGTGCAATGCTTATCATGCACTGACATTGTATCAGATTTAAATATGTAGATATTTGGTCAGACGTGAAGCTAATATATTGCTTTGAATGCTTATGAGAAATCTAGGTTTAAAGCTGCCAGTTTTTTTTCAAATTTGTTCCTTCCAATGATGTTTTACTTTACGTTTAAATTTGTAAGTGGTTACTTAGCAGTCATAAATAATTTTATCTTCGTATATGCGAATGAAAAAGGTATTGGGTAGTTTATTTATTTCACTTAATATAAAATTTTGTATAATTTTTCATAAATATATTAGGCGTTTGTACGTAGATCTTTAATGTGAGTAGTTTTATTAATTTAGTTATTTATGAACCGGCAGCATTTTCAAAAGTCAATTACTGCATTTGAATTTGTCACAAAATCTTGCACCGTTCCCCCTTATTTTATAATACAGTGCTCTCCAAGTTTGTCTTGAAGAGATCACTGCCAGCGATAAGACTGCATACATTTTGTAAGTATGACTCAATAATTGTATGCCTATAATGTGTTTTTGTTGCAATATAGAATATCTATTTAACTGTCTTTTATTGGTATTATTTCCTTGACACGAATTTTCTTTTTCTAAACCAAACCAAATAGGCTCAGCAAAGCCATTTCCCTTCTAACACCTCAGCTATCAACTTGACGGTTTATTTGAATGTGAAATCAGAATATATTTGTGTAAGATGCCGATCAAATTCAACCCACACTTGACATAGATAGCCTTGGGATGATAAATAAGTACAAACATTATTATAAGAATCCGGTAAAAGTGAATAACATGATTTAGGTAAACTAAATATAAGTACCTCCTAGATTTATCTGAATTCACCATTATGATATATTTATCGCAAATATTGAAGTAAACTTTTGCCGATTTGCCACCATATTTTCAGTGCATAATGTGTTTACGAGTACCTACCTCCAAAATCTATCTCACTCCACTATTATTAATTATGATTATGTATCATAGCAAGTAAAAAGAGACAATTTTGACGGTTACAAAACGACCTGAAGGGTTTTATTAAAAAGGATAGTGTACGGGAGCTCAGTTTAAAAATATTTTAATTAATAAATCACATTTATTCACAAGTGACATGACTCCGTGTACAGAGAGAATCGTGCGAGTGAGTGGGAAAATACATGTCTAACATTTGGCGCGAATGCGCGCGTACAGTAGCAAAGGTTTTGCGTTCAGGAATGCCTAACATTAGTTACTAACAAAATTGTTGCAGCCACCTATTTAAAAAAAAAAGTAAATATTGGGCAACATCACATTTCATTGCTCTGATCCTGCATCCTCTGATCTGATTTGGCGATAGCACGAAAACAGGCGTGCAGGCGACATTTAATCACGAAAGTCGTCATTAAACCTTCAGGCGCGTGGTTGTTTAGGAAACAATTACCAAAAGCAATCAATATACTTCATTATTTTATTGAATGTTGTTAAAAGTTCAGTAAGCAATCCAAGTGACACCCGAATAATCAATTTACTGTCTTTAACTGAACTATTCACATAAAACTTTAATATTTTCCGACGCTCAGCCAATTTAGTTCTAACGAAAGGAAAACATTGCACGAGATTTCTGAACATCTGGTTGTAACCAAACTATCCGCGGAGAACCAAACAAGGCATCATTAGCTTGCTGTTCTTTATCATAGTACGGGATATACCAGCCAATCAATTTAACAAAGTTTTTCTTATTTCATGTTACTATTTTTGCACCAAAAACAACGAAAAGAGTTTTCCAATAATGTTTTTTTATTCGTCAATATGTTTTGTTAATAAATTAAATATTTTATGAAAGAGTTCACAAAAACTAGCCTTCCTGCATAAATAACATATTTTTAATGAGATCTCCTCCTCCGATTTAGAGAAAAATTGAAATGAATTTTACTGTTTGCCTGAACATAAACCGCACCTTCAGCTTAACGCATGAAAAAAAAATGCAACCAAACATCGAAGAAAAACCACATATTATATAATAGTTACAGATTATATAAAAACGCAAGCGAATGAATGACTGAATAAATAATCAAGAAAGAAAACAAAAATATTTTTAAACAATTCACCTATTCTGAGTAGACCAAGGATTGACCCCAAACAGCCAGGAAATACAAGTAAGTGGTCAATGGATGATGCCACATTACAAAAAATATGTATATTTTCTCAAAAATGGAGGTGTTTAAAATTATGATTTCTATGGTTCCGTGTTATATATTTTTGTAGCTTAAAGATAAATATAGTTTATTGGTGGTTCGTGATATCTTGGAATAAAAAACCAGCCTGCATACAAAAAGTGGAAAAGTCCTTTACTAACGTGTATCTGAATTTTTGCCGAAGAGACTGTACCTACTACCTACTACTTACGTGTACTAAAAAAACTTTCAATACCATTTTATTTTACTACTTCGGAGGTTTAAAATTTTAAATTACGTTTTTTAATGAGATGTGCCATGTTCAAAGAATAATAATATTCTAAGGCCATGGTAAGGTTTTTGTAAGATAGGTAGGTATTTGGTAAGTTGGATATGGATTCCCGCATATTTTGCCAAAGGTAGACTTAAAAATTCTATATCTATAGGTATTGTTGATCTAAGGGGTTTGTTAGATAAAAAAAAAGTTTTGCAGTTCTTTTATTGGCGCAAACCAGTGAGGTTTTAATTAACTCTTTTATACGTGCTATGTCATAGGGCAACGAACTAACTTAATTAAATTTGTACGCGGATATCTGATATTATGCCGTATAAGGTTCATTTAAACTATGAGTGGTTTATTACGTCATTTACTTTATGATTACGGTTTTATTTGATGTGATCAAGGTTATGGCAGGGATCAAATTTTATTTCTCGAAAGTCGTTTGAACTTTACGTCTATTTATAGCTTATTTTACTGCCAAGGCATGTACATTATTTATAACGTTTATTTGACCTGATCTTGCTTTTAGGCAACGATATTAAATAAAATTTTACACTGATGTTAGTTTTAGTGCTGAGTTTTTAAATAAACGTGATTAGATTTTGTGCGAAATTTAATTATTAATATAACGTTCGCAGAATTAAATCTTAATTTGTGGGTGGTAGAGTCAAAACCTCTTTCACCATTCACCGCTTTTCCTTAATGATAGAAACACAAAAAGTTTTCCTGAACTCAGTTCTTCCGCATTAGGGGAAATGTGGCATTAATTTACGTGCAGATTGTAAGGAATACGTTGCCTACCCGTGAGAGTAGATACAAAGTTTTTAATAGTGATGACGGAGTCGAACGATGTTATTATACATGATTACCACAATAGCCATAGGTACATTACAAATAAGTTCATCATATCATATCAGCCTATTGCAGTCTACTGCTGGATATATGCCTCCCCAAGACGTCGCCAACTTTCACGGTCCTCCGCTTCTCGCATCCAGCCACCTTCCTCAGGTCATCATTCCATCTAGCAGGGGGGCGTCCAACACTACGTTTCCCGAGACGTGGTTTCCATTCGAGAACCTTGCTTTTCCAACGCCCGTCGGTTCTGCGACAGACATGACCAGCCCACTGCCACTTTAGCTTACTGCACCTCTGAACGATATCTATGACTTTCGTCTTTTGGCGGATGATCTTGTTTCGGATTCTATTCCTTAGCGACATCCCCAGCATAGACCGTTCCATAGCTCGCTGAGCGACATGCAGTCGGTGGGCCAGCTTGACTGCTAAGTTCCACGTCTCGGCCCCGTAGGTTATGACAAGTAGGACGCACTGGTTATATACCCTGCTCTTCAGGAATTGCGGTTGTGGCGACGAGAAGATGTGACGCAACTTCCCAAATGCTGCCCAACCTAGCTCCACCCTTCTGGCGATTTCGCGGTCGAAGTTGTCTTTGCCCAGTTGCAAATAAGTTAGCTACTGTAAAAATATTTTAAAAACATAAGTTTAAATTTATTAATGATTAACCTGAAAAATTATAGCTGACAGATTTGGAGGGAGATGAAGCTTTATTCCCGTTTTTTATTTCCATCAACTCTCGATAACATTGCAGTTTTTGAAATTCTGTCTTTATTTATTACGACACGAGAATGAGGCGAAAAAATTTTTTTGACATCATTGGTATGAATTCTGTAATTTGACTATGTTTTTACCCGACTGCATAAGAAGGAGGGTAATGTTTTTCGATTGTTTGTATTTATGTTAGTATGTAGGTATGTATGCCCATTTCTATGCCCATTTCTTTGGCACGCCTTACCACCCAAACGTCTAGACGGATTTTGACATGTGTGTGAGATGTTGTTAAAATTAACAAAATTGTGGCAGTGACATAGGAGACATTTTGAAAATGGCGTCAGCAATTAAAAAGGGAGGGGGAGGGTAAGGTAAAACAGGGTAAGAATAACAATAAAGGTATCATATAAAAGCTAGTAAAAAGACCATTTCAAAAATATAATAAATTTTGCAGTCGGATGTATTGTTTTTTAAATAATTAGGCATAACTTGTTAGTTGCATGGTAATGTGTTGTGTAAAACACAGTCAAATGTGATGGGCCATTTAAACTAAGATCGGTTTTGCATTGGATTGTTTGCAACTTTGAAAAGAGACTATGACAATAGTTACTGAGTTTCTTGCTGCTTCTTCTCAGCACTAGCCCACAATTGTACCGAATCAGTGGTAGGGTTAAGAGTTGGACGTGTATAGGTAAGGGCCCCTAGTTGTGTCTATATGCAAAAATAAATAAATTTTATTTTATTTTATCCGATTCGAGTCCGACAATACACGTCATTTTAAATTTGGAAAAAAACAGGCGTAAGCTGTTTTACAGATAGTGCTAACGACTAGGCTGGACCGAATTTTGACGGATTCGAATCAGTTTCGCGTCGGAAGTGGTGCGAGGTGCGCTCTGAGTCAGCTAGAGCACGATGTTTGCATTTCCGAGAGTAGCCATCATGGTCGATTGAACTGTTATGCTGTCTGTCAAAGGGACGGCAGGGGGTAGTAGTACACACGGCCGCACGTCAGACTACCCTACTTTGACCTTGAGGCCGCCTCTATTCCCTACGTAATAAAAGCTGTTTACCTAGTTCAAATGGGTAGCCTGACGTGCTTCTGACTTTACAAATGTACAATTTCGGTTATATTCAGGCACAGATTTCCGCTACACCCCACTTCGACCTCAAACGAAAGACACAAACTTTGTTATTGTAACGACGGCTATAAACGAAATCATTAAATATAATTACCGGAGGAGAGCGGCATACCGACATGGACGTTTTGTTGGTGACAAAACGAGAAAGATATCGTGTTTTGTGTTTGGCTATGCCTTTTTGATGCTATGTTTAAATTATATGTCACTTAAGGTTGTTGAAAATCGTGTGATTATGTTATTAACCAGAATACTTACACTCAAAGTTGTTTAAGGCGGTATTTACACTGTTCCGTATCATGCAGGGTGGCGCGTGAGTTTCTTTGTTTGTTCGCGCAACGCACGGGATAACACAAAGAAATTCACGCGATACGAAGCGTGGTGCAGGGCAGTGTGAAGACCGCCTTGGTGTCACGCGGATTTGGTAACGCACGCGGGATCTTCCCAGATATAGGTAACGTCTACAAAAAACCATGTCATATTACGTGCATTCCGCGTACCGCGTGCTTACTTATATCACGTTTTATGATAAATACATAATATGAATTGGTTCTTTGCTACCGCATGTAGGCCAATCCCACGTAAGTACCTACTAAAAACTAGAAAGATGTTTTTGCGACTTTTTAATTTTTTTTTTAATTTAAGGTCAACCATCGATTCAATAACTAACATCCTCACCTGGAACAGAATCTATTACACCATCAAACGTTTTTGCCGATTTTCTTGCTATCTGTATTTTTTTTCCGAAATCTGTAAATGCTCATTGAAATATATCTAAAAGTTAGCTCAGAATTCAGCCCTGTATATTTTATACTTAGTGACAAAGATTTTGGTAGGATTCAGCAGATTCTCATAAAGGTTCAGCTCAGGTTGCTATAAAGGTAAAAATGACACAAATATTACCTACGCAGCCTACGCTCAAAGACTCCCATTAAATAAATTCGCACAGAGATTACAAGCAACACTCGTGACGTCATCATCAACCGAATGTGTGGTAATAACGTCAGCCACAGGAGAGGTCATACATAGAAGGCGCGTTTTGATGAAGGATTTTCTGACTACTCAAAATTTTAGTTTTATTTTATGTTGATAGATGGCGCTTTTCATCTAAGTTATACAAATTTTGCGTCGAAATCATTTAGCTTAAAATCAATTTATTGAAATTATGGGTACCGACATGGAGTGGAAGTACTTAGGTTAAAAATAAGCAAGTTTCAAAATGCAGTTAAAAAAATATATAATAAAAACCTTTTGATGATCACTAAATTGTTAATATATGATATGTTAGTACACGTAAATCTATAACATGCTAAACATAAACATTTTAACACATTGAACGCTAAAACCAGCCTTTTTCTTTAATAAAGGTTCCTTAGGTTGTTCAACGCCATCTAGCGGATTTTTAAGTACAGATTTTTGACACTATCAAAATCGCTTATTAAAATATATATTTTTTTGGTGTTTTTCGTATAAAGTAAAAGATTTTTGACGTTTGTAATAGTTAGAGTAAAATGGTGCAACTCAGCCTTAATCATTAAAACAACGTAATAGAAGTAGAAATGCTGCCTAAATCTGTACTACGTCAAAAAGAACGTCGAAAAGTTTCTAATAGTAACGACGGGTATAAGCGGTACCATTACACATAATTACACACTCAACACCAGACACAAGAACTTACATTTAGGACGCCACTTGTAAAAGTTGTAAAACTCATTACAACATGATGTGATCCATTTTCGCACCCTCTCCTCGCAATGATAATGATATTATTCAAAAAGGGTGCTACACGAATAAGAAATGAGTATGAACACGTACTCTGCAAACTCTAGAGGTTTCTGTCATTGTTAAAAAACAGGCCAAGTGCGAGTCGGACTCGCGTACGACGAGACACTATCTTTACAAAATGAGATACCATGATTAAACTTTAACCCCGTTATTCCAAAAACTTAGTACCAGGTTTAAGATAGGACTAAGCTATTAGCTAGCCAATTAGAAAAGCGCTTCTCTATAAGTTTATGTAACGAATGTGTCATTCATTTCTTGGTGGTCGGCTAATATTTAGACTTATTTGAAAACTGGTCATTTTTTTTTTGGAATAACACCGTTACGGTGTTAGAGAAGCGCTTTTCTAGTTGGCTAGCTAATAACTTAGTCCTGGCTTAAACCCGGTACTAAGTTTTTGGAATGATAGGGTAATAGTTTTTAAAAAGGCAATCACGTTTGTTGTATGGGAACCCCATTGCACTTAATTATTTATATATTTTACTCTGTTTTTAGTATTTGTAATTATAGCGGCATCAGAAATACTAACATCATCTGTGAAAATTTCAACTGCTTAGCCATCGCGATTTATGCGGTAAAGCCTTGTGGCAGATAGACAGATAGACAATGGAAATTTAGTAAGTAGTCCCGTGTTTACCCATTAGTATGGAACCCTAAAAACTCAAACGTGAATAACATTAGGATCACTGTATTGACTTTAACTAAATAGAAATGACTAAAGTCACTTAGTTCCAACGTCTCAAATTAACAGTTTGTTAAAAGTAAAAATTTTCTGTAAGTACTTAGTTGGTGCAACGAAGCCTTAATAGTACTTAAGTAAGTCAATAGAGTAAGTAACTATTTTGGTGATATTTATTTGTTTATTCCAATTCAAATCAAACTTTGAAAATCTATGGAGGGGGCCTATGTTTAGCAGTGGATGTCCTGCGGCTGATAATGATTCAAATTCAAACGCGCGAGAACACAGTTATTCGAAAATAGTAAACATATTCTCTCTCTTTCTGTAACTTAAATAAATAACTTCAAGAAGAAAAAAAGGTGCCTCTGGCCCCATGCAATAGGGATTTGATGGAAAGCAAAACTATTTCTCGGTTCTAGATATCGAAACTTCAAGAACAATAAAAAATTGACATGTTCAAACCTACTTTGCGGCAGTTTGTGGCCTAGTATTCAGTGCTTACAGCGTTTTGCGCTTTGCGAGTGTAGATTCATAATATCCTAGCCTAAGTTTAGAACATGAGACTTGCATTTTGGAGACACTATTCTGAGGCGAGTAGCTTTATCACTTTTAGGTATATTAAAAAAAAAGATACACCAGAGCCACTCTATACAACTGTACGCTTTACAAAAATAAAATTTTACGTCTGGTCGCGTGAGCTACATGCGTAGCCCTTGCACTTGTGTGCTGAAAGATGCGGGGCGCCGGTAGCAATAGCAGTAACTAGTACAGTAGGCCACACATCAACTTACCGAAATCCGTCAAAATATCTCAAATGATACTATGTAATCATCGTAAGGTTGAAGAGGTGTTGCGGAAATTTGACAGATCAAGTTAGGTTGATGTGTTTTCCGCTGTACTCAAGGTATTCTTCAAGTACAGTGGAATAGACATCACACGTGACACATAAGAATAGAAAAATAAAATAGAATAGATACCGTGATATGCATCTTCAGGGACATTAAATTGACTATAATTAGGTGATGTAACCTTTCTCATCATAAAAGCAAACTTATTCAGTGGCATGTGACCGGAACGGACTCTTAACAGCATCGTTATGTAATTTCGACTAAGAGCTGGTTATGGTTATTTAAATATTACATTTATGGCTAAAGTTTAAACGGTGCAAATGAGCACTGGAGTTACTCGTTAACGAGCCTAAAAGCTCAGCTTTAAGAAAATGAGAAATCTGGCCTTGTCTTTAAAAAAAAAACTACAAAATAGTTAAAGCATTTGGTCATAATGCTCAAAAGCGCAGCTTAATGACGCATAAAATAATTTCGGAGTTAATTCAAGTAATCAGAATGGAAGACAGGGCGCGCAGTTAGCGGCAAAGGCGGCTGGTAGGCGCCTGCAATTTATATAATGTGGCCCACCCCCAGTTTACGACGTTTTTTACCCGCTAGATGACACCGTCTCATCTTATTGAGCCGTTTGCTTCACTTCCCTAGGGAAACTTTTTATTAAGTGATGGTGCTTTGGAGCTAGGAACTCTCATTCAACGCTGCCTTCCCACATTTGTCGCAGTCAATAAAATATATTTTCACGACACGCAACTTGCGTTATGTACACATCATAAATATTTTTTATTTTTTAAAGCTGTGATCGCATAAATTCGGTATACGAATTTTTCCGTCGCATGGAAGCATGATTGATGTTTTAGGCAGCCGGTGATTAATAAATATGAGTCAAAATAACGCAATTGACTCCGTCCATCTTTTAATTCTTTTCCATATTTTTAAACAATTTCGGCCGGTTTCCATTTATAAAAATTTATTGCCTTTGATATTTTGAGCTGTGGGAGGAGGACGATAAATTATGGGCTTTCTTTGATGATACTTTTTTTTTAATCTAGCTGTAAAAATAGTTTTCTTCGTAAAGGTTTTAGTCTGTTGGAAAATATTATGTTGGTTATTATAACATTCACATACGTACTTTTAATTGTTTACTTACATACTAAGAGCACCTACGGATCTATCCTACTTTAATAATCATGTACCTAGCAATATTTCATCAAACTAAAACAAACTGCCTTCCTGTTATTATAAAGCTGAAGAGTTTATTTGTTGGCTTAAACGCGCTAATCTCATAAACTACCTAGCTTTAGGGTTCGATTTGAAAGATATTTTTGTGTTTGACATTGTAAACAATCTTTGTATAACTTTTAAAATTAATACTGGTGGAAAAAATATTTACTAATAGCTCTAAAAAGCTGCATATATTCAACGATAAACTACCATATCAGGGTGTAATTTTTGTGTCTATCTCATTTTAAATGAATAATTTCGTTAAAAAGGAATGTCAAGATTGTTTACAATGTTGGACAAGCAATGAAAAACGGACTTTATCTAGGTAGATCCAAACAACGTGCGAAAAACAAGTTTACAACGATGGTTGTAATTTAGAATGCAACGCCTGCCGCCCACACTGTTCAGGACCCCCGTTGTTGTCTACGCCCGCACCCTTGTAATCCGCAGGCGAAGTCTCAGATAAGCGGTTGCACTATAATTATTTAATAGAACAAACCCCTTCAAAAATTAAGTACCTACGAGTATTTCTAACTCACTCACCGACAGATAACATTTTAATACCTATTAGCAAAGGAAATCCTTTGACTCCAATCATTTATTAATTAAAAGGAACCGGTAGACGTTATACAAACAGGCGAAGAAAGAAACAAAAATATTTATTTTGTACCAAAAAGAATTACAAAACAAGCCCGCAAACTATCTCTAAAGGTACAGAGAGTAATACTACCCAGACAAAAGGTTTATTTATAAACATATAGTTTATATATTTCATACGAGCGAAGGTATAATTTAATCCAGTTATAGTTACCGACCGCATATGAGACAGCAATCTGTTAAACAGAACAGCAAGAGTTAATATTTTTTTCTAGTACAACCAAGCAGCGAATAGCACTTGATTTTTGACTTTCATTAAACTCTCATGATATGACGTCATGTTTAGATGTTACCTACATCAATACATTGCGTGCTCAATTATGTTACATGAAATAACTGAAACAATTACGAAATTTTTGTCAATGTAAAGTTTAGGACCGAAACCAACTGCCATCAAAATATATGATATATGTATACATTTTTTCACACACACTGTACATAAAAGAAGTTTACTGACTAAATCTTCAACGCCCAGCCCAAACCCGCATCTAGGATGCTGAAATTTTGAACAAATATTCCTCATATTATATAAGCAATCAAATAAAGAAAGGAATTTCATAAATACGCCCCTTATAAAGGAAGAGTAAGATTGTTTGAAACTCCATGAGTTTTAAAGCTCAGTCGATAAATAAAAAATATATTTACTTGGTTACAAATTAGGATAGACGTGTTTCAGGATATCTCGAAACTTTTACCTCTATATTTGTATGAGAAACTAGATATTTGCGCGGACAGAATCTATATAAGGGGAAACCTCTTACCATAGTATCTTTATATTTATCCTACTTCCCATAGCGATACCGTAAATAAAAAACGGTAATTTAAAAAACTAAAAAATCCGACTGCGTTTCTGTGTAGTTGTAAATTAAAAAACCCTAAAACAAGAAAGAGGTCATACCCGGGTTAAATTGGTACCCATATTAAAAATTGTAGCTCTCTAAAACATAACCCTCCTTCCGCAGTCGGGTAAAAACCTCGCATGATTTATTGAATGTTATTTCAGAGTCCGAAGCCGGGGGTTTTCCGATTATGAAGACTGCTATTTGCCGAGGACCCGACGATGTATATTTATAGCTCCCATATTAAAAGCGGTTCTGTGGAAGGCAAACTGAACTGCAAACTTATATCACAGATTATATCTTCTATTTACAAACGAAAATGTAGTACTGTTGACAAAACTACGGGCACGGTCAAGATAACTGGTTCTATCCACTATACCTACATGCTTTTTATTAGAAGTAAATTGTAATATTTATTTATTCATGGAGATGCAAATAATAGGTACTTAATATTGAATTGGTTTTCAAATAAACGTAATGTTTTTGAGATTTAGGTGAAAAACAGGTAAAAATCAAAGGAAAGTTTAGTTTAGTTCAATGTGTGGTGTATTTAATTAAGGTAGCGCAGATATGTACAAGAAATCGCTTAGAAAAATCATATATATTTCTCAATTACAACCTATGATGGAACGCATTTACCGGATGGCACTCTTATTTCAAAATTTTTAAACCTGGAACGCTGCGCTATAGAGATAATGGAATGGTCTCTGGAAGTTTCAACTGGATTGATTGATTGCACAAATAGAACGATTGGTTGTTTTAAACCGACTTATTGTCTGTGCTCTGCTTCACTTACTGCAGATTTAAAGTTTTTGAGGAAATACTGCTAAAGCAATCAGTGGAAATACCAAGCTATTTAGAATCCTTTTTTCATAGGTTACGCTGCAGTGTACGTCACAAGCAATAAAATGTATACAATTTTTTTTATGCCAATGTCATAAGGTTTCAAATCGAATGCAGATGTATAGTTATTGATGCACGTGACTGACATGAAGGAACTACATACATGATAATAATAGTATTGTATCATGACTTTGTGTTACATTTCAGAGAAATTTTTACAAAGAGTCCTTCACTTGTGTATAATTAAAATATAATGTATCAGTTTAACATAGGCCTGAGCATACTTCGATAATTGGTCAAACTTTTGTCCGAAACAAAACAACACAATAAGATTTTTGTCAACTAATAGCTTCGTATAAGGGGATAACGAACAGGGGAGATTGGGAAAACTTGGAGCGACATTTTGGACAGCCACTAGGCGGATTGACAGGTTTCGAAACGTGTAGAAGGATTTGAGAGCCCAACACAATAGTGTGGAATATAGGCTATAGATATCGCCTTACCGTGTAGCGTGTGGTGTACAGTCACTAAAATTAAATGTATATAGGCGCGTTCGATTTAAGACCTTATAACAGTGTCAAAAACCCGTCCTTTGACATATAATTGACTTTACCTTACTAGTTCTTGTAATATAATTTAATTAGTGGTTTAATGTTATATAATCATTAGGTGTGATATATGAAACACTTACTAAAATGGCGACTTGTTTCGTTTGATAAATACCTTAAGAATAGCATTTACATTCATGAATATTTTTGTACAGTAGACCTCACATCAACCTACCTTGATCTGTTTTTCCGCAACCATTTTCAACCTTATGTTGTTCACATACAGTCCGATATCATTTGGGATATTTTGACAGATTTGAATAGGTTGATGCGGTGCCCACTGTGCGTATACCAAAGTTTTCTTAAGGACCTAAATGTCAGTATTCGGTCCTTATCTTTAGTTAACATTTACGCAACGCGGCGAGTATCAAACAGGAGCAATTTTCATATTATCGAGAGGGTACATCCGAAGTTTCCCCCGGCCCGGCGTTTATTGCTGTTTACTCGACTGCGAAAAATTCCAATTTCTCCACTTTGTTTTTTACAGATCCATTTCCTTCCGAGGACCTTTCCGATTTCGCTGATATTGTAAGTAATGAGAGTGGTTGTACTTACGTAAAATACGAATGCTGTTTCCTTTTGTGTAATAACCTTTTCATTTCATATCAATGCTAGCTTAATGGAAAAGATCGTGGACCTATGATTCGTATGAACCAAATAATATATCCGCTGGAGTTTTTGATTGATTACTTGTAATTTAATATTGCTATCATTTTTCGGTTCGTTATAATTAGATATGTGTGGAGTTCTGAGAATCTGGTGCGTTGATAGATTCATTGCAGTATTTCGATATTTGATAAGGTTCTAAATTTGATACAGAATTGAAGAAATTATTAATTTGAAAGGCATATTATAGTGTAAATGAACATTTTAATAATACATTTTAATATATTTAAATTTGGCATTACCACTTTATATTATTGTTATTAAGTATTTTGTAATTGAGCATGATTGAATTGGTAATTTTATATGTATTATTTAAATTTGACATAACGAGATTATTTATTATTTAGCACAATCGAATTAATGACTTTATCTTTGACTTTTATGTAATGACAAAATACATAATAATTTTTGACATGTATTAATGGTGAACTGATTTTATTTATATTATTAAATAATTTATTGAATTTAATTTGTAAAATTTAATTACTATAATTCACAGATACCTTGTTGAGGTCATAATGTAACTTAATTAACCATCTTTTTGCCTGTATGTATTGTCGGCTGTTATATTATGAACATTCAATTTGATCATAAAATAACCGTGAAAAACTCAACTCAAGATTTCTTAAATAAACTAGACAAACTTCATTTTTTTCTGTGTTTTTTTATTTATAGGCAGACCTGGCCTGATGTGCTGACTGTACCGTATGCAGGGACCCACATTAAAATAACGACACTGACGTTAATACCTGAGTAATACTCGATCATCCTCCCCATATTATTATTATCCAACATAATCTTGTATTATAATGTTACCAGTACCGAAAATGGGGGTCGGCCCCAATCGGGGAGGTAATGTACGAAGGACTTTGATCGATGGTTCAGTATGCGTCGACGTACAAGTGTTGCCAGTCAAAATATAACGAAAAGCGCATTAAAGATGGCGGATAGTTGTTATAGGCCTCGTTGAGTCCCGGCAAAGTTTTTACAAGGTTACTATACCAAGAGATTCTAAGTTTTTTTTGTTTTTTAAGATAGTACATCAAGGTAGCTTGTTACTTCTTAGACAAATAAAATTACAGTATCAAAAAAACATATAGTTACAGTTTATACTTACATGCCACTTTCAGTCTTTTTTAGTTAGATTTTTTTATTTAGATGACAGTACTTACACGTAGGCACAATAGAGAGATTTGTTTTCATACAGTTGTATAACTCAGCCGTATTTTTTTAAATTGGAACCTACGGCTGGTCGGAGCGCTAGGGTTGGTACACAAAAAGTAGATTTTTATTGTGCATTGTTTTAGGTTTAGCAATGAGACATATTAAAGATAAACAATTATAATCAGTTTGACAGCTGTCATCCGATACATGTTTCACAAAACCTACTTCGTTTGTTCAATGACATCTAGCATTTTGAAAGTTTGTCTTTGACAGCGAACCGGCTCGCGGTGCACGTGGTGGCACTTCGTGGGTTTGTTTGCCCAAGTCTGCCCAGCGGCCGTGTAAATGACGTGTATGTGGACGTGTGTCGATTCGGGCGCTCTAGTATGAAGTCAAAGTACTGTACATCTATATACCGTGACGTAGGGGTCTTTGCTTATTGATAGGATGGACCATAGATTAACTATACAGGGTGTCCCGTTAATGAAGGATAATCCTTTAGTTACATCATGCCCTATTATATGTTTTAAAAAAAATCAAGTAAAAATGTTAATGTGGTAACTAATCTATGCCACGTACGAAGGGTTAAAATAATGTGGTGGTAAATAATCAAAATGTGGTAACATGTCGATCTAAAATCAATGTTTGAGATTAGTTCCGTCAAATCGATATATCGATGGAACATTACGGCATTGCTAATATAAAATGACTGAGCATTATCCAATTTTACCTATAATTCCATTCTATTTGCAGTTAGTGCAAATCTGTTATTAAATATACCTATAGCTGCTAAATGGATTTAACAATGCCAAATGCGGTCCATTTGCTTAAATCCTCGTCATTGTATGTTAGTACATGAGCATTTTCATTTCAATATTAAATGTTTTGGTTTCAGTTCATATTAAATATTTTGGTTTAGATACTCCATTTTGGACTATAAATTAAAATACTCGGCTTGTGTACAAATAATAATATATCTTGTATCAAAAGTTTCAAAAGGCCCAAAATTAAGCGTGAGTTTGTGCTATGGCAACTAGGATAACGAATAGTTATACTAATGTATGTTTATTTATGCATATATGAGTATTAACCCCTTTCATTCAATAGGTACCTATTAGAGGGGGTTGTAATAAATTATATGTGAAATGCCATTTGGCTGGCGGCCATATTGGGTTTGCATTTTTTTTCTTAGCGTACTGTACCTATTCAACTATTTAAGCTCTTTTAATTGATACCCATATTGCGGGGTTATAAAAAAATGCTGTACATCATATTGTAGCGGCGGCCATTTTGAATTTACAAAAATACTATTGACGGAACTGAAGGTTTACACTTTATTAATTTTTAGCTCAAGCTTAATTAAAGCTTCAAGCTATCAAGCTTGAGATTAATATGAGCTCAATCTTTCTACTGTTCGGGGTAAAATTTCAATCACTAGATTTAGTTTAAAATATCAACTACAACAATCAGGAAAAGGATAATTAAACCGTTCAAAAGTTACGTACAATTTAAGTAAGTAAACTAAATACGCACGTTATTAACGTTAGGAATATTTGGGTGATTCGTGTCCTTACGTATTTAATTTTCTTCTGACTTGCACTGCTTGCACATAAAATATTTGAGCAAGTTATTAAGTTTCCAAATGAGACAAAAGTAATAAAGTCTTACTAAAAATGTAATAATTTCGAGTGAGACTCCGCTAAAATTACTCGCATAGCCAAAAGATTTTGTAAGCACTGGCACTCTAACGAAAAACATGATCAATCTTGGTATTACTTAGACGAAATTAAACGCCGAGTGTGGGTTTAGGATTCAAGAATTTCTCATAAAGTGGGCATGTGATGGAACTAGCTCTTTGTGCATAGTCTGAGTACTGGTACGAGTAGATATTGGATATCTCTCGCTGTTCGACTTTTATTTGAAATGTGAATGACAGAGCGGCGCGTCACGTAGCTAAAGTATTGAACCGCGGTGTGGAAGATGTCGTATATCGTTATTCAGTGTGGAAACCTCGAGGGAGTCATGAAGAGAGGTAGCAATCGGTATCAGTAAAGCCTTGCTACCTCTCTTTTCTGAACGTACCTTTTTTATACGTTGTAGGATAATAAATAACTTAACACTTTCGCTGACAGTATCCCAGACATAATAGAACTTTTATGTCTTTGTGCCTATAGGTTTTACTGTTACAGAAAGTGTTAAGGGGCTATAACAAAGTTTCGTCAGAAAAATATTTGAACTAAAAAATTATAAATCGGAAGGTGTTATCCTGTGGGGCGTATTTGTTTGAACTGAGTTCAACTATCTACACAAATAAAATGTAAGCAATTTAAGCTGTAAATAAGCTGGTGACATATTTGCCCAAACGTTCAACAAGGTAGAGTGATGAAGCCGTTAAGATGAAAAATTGCTAACATTGGTTGAAAAATGCACCTGTCTTGTTTCCCACGAGTGCAGTAATAAATACTTAACCATAAACTGGAGTTTAAAGAGAGTTAACGAGAGGACTCTTGATTTTTATACATATGGGCTATTATTTATTGATATTAATTATTGGCGTTCATAAGTGGCATTTTGTGTCCTATTTTAAATAAATAATTTTAGACTTTTGACTTTAATATTTAATCATACTTAATACGTAATACTATGTGTTAAATAAAATTAATTTTATTGACATATTGCCTGCCATACCCTTACAGGGTTTTGTACTGCTAATTTGTAAGTTCTTATAACTCTGTAAAATTTTGCAATAAATAAATGAAAAAAAATACTGATTGTCTCAAAAATATTCATCTTTGTGATGAGCTGTCACGAGTAGTCGCGAAAGGGGTTTTCGCGCGTTCACTAGATCGTTTCAAACAAAGTAAGATTGTGATGTAGAATTTAAAAGTCTAGTCTTATAAACACCTGCGCCGTCAACAATTCAAAACTGTAACGAACGCCTGGTAACAATCTCAATCCAACTACGAATGGACGGTGCAGGCGTTGGAAAATGTCGGTGACACTAAATTAAGCGACGAACTGCGACAAAGGATTTCTTCAGACTTAAACGCGCGTTGCTCCCCGCTAAGACTCCGCGCAGATGGGCCACCGACCACAGCCACGAGTGGCTTGCACCAAGCTGTTAACATTGTATTTAATACGTTTTGTATAGGGTCGCGAGTGGCGTCCACTCGCGACTCAGTGTCCGCGTCATTGCGGTAGCGACCACTCGGCACTCGTTATTTTGACAAAAGGTCTGTCAAACGATATTGGCTACAGACAACTATCACCAACTACTTGGTGGCGGTCACCGACCACTGGTCGCGGCCACCGACCACCTTCGTTTGCGCGGGACTGAAGGAAGTGGCGCTCGAACTTCACCGGTGGCTGTAGTTGGTGGCCCATCTGTGCAAAGCCTAAGAGGTTTTCCAAATGACGCGTTTAATGATACTAGAGGTTTATACGATCTGTCTACATGCAGTTGCACGTTTCTCGTACCCTACGCACAAGCGCGCAATTCGAAAAACGCGCGTAATAATAACTTATCACCTTGACAAAGCTCTAAATGAAGGCATGGCACTAAAATTTCCACGAAACAATTTAGTAAACGCGCGAAAACCCTTATAGCGCGAACTCGCGAGAGTTTCTAAATTCAAAATTTAAATGGTTGGATGTTTTTGAATCACCCAGTATTTTTCTATACGTAGGTGGTACTTAAAATATTATGGGCATGTTTTATTTCAATCTCTGCCATTTCACAGCCATTGTTCCGAAAATATAGGTAGGAAAGTATCATGAAAGTGAAATCATTCTCATCCATCTTAAGAGCACATAAAGCTGCTGAACTTTAAATTTAACAATGACCATTTGAAATTTAACTTTACTGAAGTTAAAATTGAGTGCATTTCAGCTTTTCCTTTTCCGGACAAAAGTGATTACAATGGATTCCATTATAAAATGTGCTTTATGGAACTCCTTTTATCTCTTGTGATTATGTCTTTTGGGTTTGAAGTTATTTAAGAAAATAGGGAAGCAGGTATTCATAAAATTCATCCTGATAATAAGAATTAAACATAAACAAGCCTTTGATGTAACAACCTATATCTTTACTAAGATTATGAAGAGCTAAACCCGTGTTCACCAGGTTTTTAAAGGTTTTTGAAACAGCTATATACTCGTATCTCAAATGACAGTTAAATTGACTAAATTCCCATACAAAATATGTCAAATAATGCAAAACCGGCAAATTAAATTAAATAAAAATGTGTTGGTGAACTGTTGGCTTAGCCAAGTATGTTTTATGGAAGTTTGTCTCTGGAACAACTAAACGGATTTTGACCCTAAAAAGCGTCATTAAACCTTCACGTATCATGTTTCCAGACACAATAGAAAATTAATTGTTATCGGCCCGCCCGCGTGTCCTTAAGTTTATAGGTCCTCGTATTTTTATAGTCCTTTTCAACAATACTCCACACAAGGGGGTGCACACAAACAAATAATTCACCCCCCCCCCCTTTATATGTATAGGGAGGTACCCTTAAAAAGGGGTAATTTTATTTGTTTGTATTTTTAAAAATGAGATCTATATGTGAAGTATCCTCGAACCAAGTTACATGCAAATCAGTCCATAAACGTAGAAGATATTCTGCTGTGACAGACTAGGACAAACGGACTGAACGATCTTATAAGGGTTCCTTGTCGGACTACGGAACCGTAAAACGAAAAGTTTATTATAAGAGATGTAACACGCGGCCGCCCGTCTGACTACCCCACCTTGACCTTAATTGAGACTACCTCTATTCTCTACGAAATAAAAGCTGTTTTCGTAGTTCAAACAAACGAGTAACCTGACGTGCTGCCGACTCTACTTTTATTTGCGTTCGTATGCTTATGGGCTTATGGGATATTTTAACACATAATAAGACTAAGCACAAAAGCCAAACGTCAAAAAAAACATAATTAGGCAAATACGTTATATATAATAATATGCCAACGCATATAATTTTTGATGTCAGTTAATAGTCAAAGTAATTTAAACATAAAATATAGTTCTAAGTTGCAACTTACTTTACATTTCATTTTTCAATGCAGATATTAAGCTAATCGCATGGACTGGATTTTAAATTTTATTTTTCTCATGCAATTCTAACAATTTATAGCAGTGATAAGAAATTTATGGTGTGTAAGATTTGACTGCGTACAATTCGATCCCGACCATCCATTATTTGTTGGCATCCAATTAGGGTACCAAATCAATTATAGCTCTAAGCTCCATCGGAGCGTTACGCAAAATGGCGCCACACGTTGTATTGTCGAATATTATATCTAACAAATTCGATAGCGTAATTGGTAGATAAAGTCTCCAATTATTTCAGGGGTCCGTATTTCAAAATGATAACCTGACTATATGATTTTCTGACTTTATTTCTTTAAGAACGCGTTTTAGTTATTTAATAGATTTATATTAATTTAGGTATATCGTCGGCAACTTTAAAATACCCAAACTTTAAAGACAACGCAATAAAAAGTGTGAACGACCCATAAGGTATGACATATTTAAACGCTTAATTATTTACGATAAATGGATTTATTTAGCTGAGCAGCGTATTTGTACTTTTATCAAGAATATCATATATTTATTTTTATAACTTAACTTAATATAACTATACTTTTTATAACTAAGCAATTATTTTGCAAGTTTTTACGAAATCAAATTGAATTTCGCTCACAAAAATTAATAAATTATTAATCCGGTGGGTGGATTTCAAGAATATCATCCTAGGCATACATTTATAACTTGTGATCATCCTATTTTGTATTCAAACATTATGTTGTATACATAATTATGGTTTTATGATTGTTGTTGTTACGTTTCAGCAACCAATTCTGCAAATTCTACACACATATTTTTGATTTCTTCCTTATGAACCTTTTAATTACGAATCATATAATATTAAACAAAAACCTACACAATTTTGTACGAACTCCCAGCATAAGTCAGACTCACGCTTCTCCGGTTTTTATTAGAACAACAATGCTTGGCAAATAAGTGTGGGCGAAACTTGGGCTGGTATTATACAGGTTGTCCCATGGCTATGCCACACAGAGAAAAATTTTAATGTGAGGACAGATAAAAATGTATTAACTTCATCAATGTAACTTTTGAGATAAAGGCATAATCCATAACATTTTTAGGAGAAGACACTTTTTCTGGACCTGGATTTAATTTAGTTTGAAACGATGTACACGTTTAATTCTTTTTTATAAAAAAAAGTAATACAGTTTGATGCGTCACAATATTAGTTGCAAGTTTTGAAATAGGTAAAAAATGCGTTCTGTACTATTTTTTTCGGTGGGTGTAGTTAAAACACTTTGAACTGTTACTCCTCATATATAAATTATATTCCAGATATACAATTTTACTGGCAGGAGCCTTAATTTTATTTGAACAACAATTTCACTTTTTTTTAAAGATAATTGAACAATCGCCAGTCTGCACCGGAAATCGAACCCGCCAAACGGAAAAAAAAAACCCAAACCCAAAGGACTATTTTTTTCCACTTAACATAGCATGTTAAATAAAAGGCAGATCTTGATACTTTACATTTATTTAAAAAAATGATTTACCTAATATTAATTTAATTTAGCATGTGCTCAAAATGTGTCTAAAAAAAGTTTAGACAGTTTCTAAACGTTTCTAAAGAAGACTTAAACCTATGGACTATGGACATTCGAAAAAGCAAAAGTAAGCAAAGCAAGCAAGTTTGCTTTTAATTATTAATTTTCCTAAAATTATTAATGAAAAATTTTATGGCCTTCCTTTTTATGTCTATTGTTGTTGTTGGTATGGTCATGTGGTTAATAAATATTCTTTGCAACAAACTTTTTATTGGTATCGAAAGATTTAGTTTTTTTTTTTTTTTTTCATTTGGCGGGTTCTATTCCTAGGGGAAATCGGCGATTATTCAAGAATCTTTGAATACGGTGAAATTGTTTTTCAAATCAAAATGAAGAATTATTTCAATAAATTTTCTATTTGCAATATAAGATACTTCCCTCCATGTGGTATAGCCGTAGGACACCCTGTAAGTTTAAGCGTAGTAACTATGTCGCACCGCTAAACAAACTTTTCCTTATCTAGCTAGTTCCAAAGTCTCCCAATTTCTTGGATGTTTGACCACAACGGACGTTTTATGTGGCAATAATAAAAACCAGTGAATTGATTTGTCAGCAAGTTTCTTGCAACGAAATGGATTTATATCATTTCCACTTGATGGATGGCCTTTTAAAATTAAGTCTTGTCATATTTTCAATATCAATATATCAATTGATGAGATGACAAAAGACGTGATTTTTGTCGTTCATAGCGAGTCGGCCTTCGCTATTTGTCTACTAAAAACACAGTATTATATTTCAAACATGTTATAGAATACAAATCCTTACATTCACAAAATTGGACTTCTTGAACGTGAGAGCTAAGATGAGTTAACAATTGGTATTTTAGCTAGATAGCACTTAAGTACTTTTGCAATTTTAAACTACGGTCGTTTTTTGTAATAATTTCTATAAATTCATTTACGTAGGTTGTATATGTTATATAGATTGATGTTATATTATTAGAAGAGATAGATTTATAAGTATAATTAATAAAATACGTCCCAAAATGTCTACGTGTTAACACGTAGTAAAATATCTTAAGTTGCTTGAAGACATCTTTAGGTCAATTTATATTTATTTAAAAAAAATGTTCATAAGTCCAATTAAAGCTTTTAAATATCCAACAGAAGACACAGCGCAGTTTAACAACAGTGCTTGTATTAAAATCTCACTCAAAGAAGTAGATGAGTGAGATACACGAGTAGTTAATTGTTCTATGTTGATAACAGTACCTACTCATTGTCATTCCATCACAGACAATGAGTAGGTACAATTGCAAAAGTATTGATATATTGTTCGTTTTGTAAAATTCTACATCCGAAGCCGGGATCCAAAATCAATATTTATTTTACACATTGCCGGTAGATTTAATGAATGGTTTCTTATTTGTTCCTAAGGTCCACTAATTGATAATCAAGCAGTGGACACATACTTTGGAATAATATCTAGCCTAAAATTTATGTAATCTTATATATTGTGTAGCTTGTGATGTTATTCCGTTTTGTATTCCTAAATAAATATAATAGATTAGCAGGTAATCTATACAATCCTTAAGCTCACAAACACTTACAAAGTATTCCAATGAATATTATGAATGCCAATAATATTAATAAAATTTCGTATATTTCCTGCATGCGCCAGATATTTTAATGTTTAGAATGCCTGCAATATTCATATTGCCGGTAACATACAGGGCGTTAGTAAAACGGTCTCATCCTTTAAGGAGGTAAATATGGCCACTAAAAACAACTTTTACTGATAGAATCATGATCGAAATCTAAAAAAAGTCCGTCATACAAATAATACCAATTCGATGACAATGCATGGAGGGTAATTTTTTATTCACGATTTAATATTACCTATGACTGTTTACACTAACACCCTGTTGTCAAAAGTGGGCTTAAAATATCTTGTGACTTTCAGTGTTAAGCAATATACAGGTTGTCCCAAAAAGAGCGTCCCAGGCTAGCACTGGAGATAGCTTAGCCATAGACCTTTTAAATTAAAATAACTTGATTCTAATAAACGTCTTATGGTTTGGAAGATAATGCAGCTTTGTTGTGTTTATCTTGTATGAAGAATACAAGAAAGTTGCATTATCTCCCAAACTCTTATTGAATTGTCATCTTTTTGGCGTGCCAATTTTTGACAAAAAGTGGCATTATCTCGCAAACTAAACTATCTCCAGTGTGAGTATGGCACGCTCTCTTTGGGACACCATGTATGCTATACCTATCTACAGGTTTGGTCAATCAAAGATGAAGCATTTCACCAGCGGTGTAAGTTAATTATCCAGCAAAGGAAAACTGAATGTTTTCCGCATTTATTCCGGCAAGTAATCAATCAAGGGTACACTGCCAGCTAAGCATGAGTGCAAATAACAAATTGCTAAGAGATTACTAAGTATATCATGTCCACTAATAGAGCTATGATAGCATCATTTACTGCAGGGTTTGGTTCAGAGAAATAATAATATTATTGTAAGTTTATTTTGCTAGATAGCTATACTTAGAAGAGACTATAATTTTTACCTCAAAAATACAATGATTTACGGACGTGAATTTCGAATCTATGTGGAGAAAGCTCATGATAAAAAGTATGAAAATTAACTTACTTGTGAAGCAAGTTTATTTATGAAAATTAATATAAAATTTGTATTATTCCAACTGTGTATTTAAAACTGTAGGTATTTCGAAGTTTCTTGAGTAGGTAAACAGTGTGATCAAGTGTGATTGATCGAATGGCTCTAAAACGTTATCACAGTTTGATGTTCATCAAATGATCGAACGAATAGCTGACCTTATGTAAAATTCTTCGAAAACATTACCAATATAATATAGCAAGATGTGTATGGGTTAACATATTTATAGGTGTGTAAAATGGAGTTTGTGTGCATGTGTCTGAGAGAGAGAGATAATGAGTCTTGTGTATTTAGGTATCAGGGATAGTACGATCAAGCACCATGCGTAATACAGGCAAGACTTTCTAATGGTTATAAATATTTAAAGAAACCTATACTTACGATATGTTCGCAACATCAAGTCAATTTGGTTCCATATATTTATGAACGACTTGCATTTTCCGCATATTTGCGATCCCCTCGTACCGTACCGTATTTAAGTCAGGGGGAGTTAGTTGTGCAAATAATAAAAAAAGACGAGATTTTATTGCGGGAAAAGTATTAAGAACACAAAGATAATGCACAAGTCAAGTGGTATAAAAGGTAAGCATTCTACAAGGATTTTGAATTAAAAAAAAAAACAATAAAAATAAAGGTTTAATTTTTTGGAGGATTATTCCTTAAATCTAAATAAGCATCTGAATTCCTTTAAAAATTTAGCCAAAAACAAAACGACCACATGAATTGACGACCGTCTTGGTGTAAGTAGTGGTTCGCGCCCCACACTTCAAAACCAGGCGGTTGTAGGTTCGAATCCCGCAAGAGGCAAATGTTGGTGTGATGAGCACGAGCATTTTGTACCTAAGTCATATATCCAGTATTTCTTCAAACTTAATAATGAAAAATCCGCTGAATGAAACGTTCACGCAAATAGTGATGAGCGTTCCACTTCTTGCAACGCAATCGAGCTAAAGTCTAAAGGATCAACAATATTTCGTTTGTGAAAACCGCACAATTTATGCTCACACACTGTCGGCTATTTTTCGTCTTGCCCACAAAGTAAATAATGCGGCTAGTATTAAGGGGAGTCACGTCCCGCGTCCGAGATTACTGTTTCACATATTATACATAATGTGTACCTATGTAACAATATTCCCTTTATTAATATTAGCAACTTTTATAGTAAAGTGATGTGCTTGTAGCGCAGTGGCGGCAGCGCTTTGGTAGTGATACCAAAAGTTAAGCCACCTACGGCGCGGTAGTGATTGGATGGGTGACCATCCCGACCATTTAAGTGACGTCCATGACAAGCATCTCCCTGCTTCGGAAGGCACATTAAGCTGTTGGTCCCGGCTAATATCTGTTGGTATTAGTCGTTAAACCTAGTCAGAGGCCCTAGGGCGGCTTCATAACATCTGACAGTAAGGTTTGTCACTTGCCTTACAGACACCCCTCCACCAATCCGCACTGAGCCCGCGTGGTAAAGTATGGCTCGTACCTTCCCATAGTTGAGGTGAGGCCTTTGCCTATATAGGCTGACTTTACTTTACTTACTATAATAAAGTATAACCGGGATAGATGCCACACTTTTTGGAAATATGTTATATCTTCTTGTACAGATATTTCATTTTTTTATTTGGAAAACTGGCAAGTATTTTGGTATTTTATCTATGAATTTATGAAAGGAAAGAAATATTACCTTTGACATTTCCAGAGTATTTCCGATTATTGCACACCTCTAAATTTTGAGACACATCTATCCCATATAGGGGATAGTTGCCAAGTCCATATATATAACGTTAGGGATAGACGACCCGCTGAGAAATAGGCTTTCTATTCCGAAAAAACATTGATCGCACCTAGCCGTCCCATGTAATCACACAGTATAGCCTAGTTCAAACTAATTTTTCCTAAGCCCTATAGGCTAAACCAGTTTAGGCTAGTCCTGACTAATTTGTCCTAAGCCCGATATAGATGCCTTGGAGATGTGGTGCTAAAGAAGGATGCTTCGCATGTCATGGACGCAACACTGCACAAATTTATCTATCCTCCAGGAGTTCAAAATAAAAGAAAAGCTTTCCACAATTGTACGCTCTCGTATTTTACGCTTCTTTGGCCACGTCAGTCACAAGGAAGCCGACGCAATAGAGAGACTGGTTTTCCAGGGCAGAGTGAACGGCACAAGATTGAGAGGACGCTCGCCGATGCGTTGGACCGACCAAATAAAAACCCTCACCGAATCGTCGTTGAATGAGTGCGTGCGTACGCAGTGCCTCAGTGAGAGAGAGATGGCGAGAGACTGTGCGCCGAGCCACGCACACTACTACAACCACCGTAACCACGGCTGCTCTGCCAAGAGCAACCGACTAAGAAGAAGAAGATACCAGTTTATCCAAGAGTGTGCGTATTTTGGGCTAGCCTAAACTAGTCTATCCCATCAGGCTTAGGACAAATTTGCTAGGAATAGCCTAAACTGGTTTATGCTGTCGGGCTTAGGATAAATTAGTTTGAACTAGGCTATACTAGTTAATCCTATCGCGTATAGGAAGAACTAGTTTAGCCTAGGCAAAATTAGTTTGTCCTGAAATCGGGTTTGGCCGGTAACAGATACACGCTATGTATTTGCGAAACTAGAGTCATAACAATCGGGGCATCTATATCACTGGGGCGTGAATCCCGGTTTTACCCTAGTGGTCTTTAACAAATGTTCAAGATCGCTGATGAAGAAAGTTTTCGTTGATCTTTTATTTGTCTCACTTGCAGAAATTACCAGGCAGTTGTTCTTAAGTAAGGCCCACTTGTGCACGTCCGGATTAACTATTCCGGACTTGTTCAAGGCCTATTATCTCAGTTGAATGCCCACTTGCGCAAGTCTGGATTAGGTAATCAGGAACGTTCACTTGCGTCAGTCCGAATTAGCTGATCCAGACTAGCGCATGTGGCCTTTCAACTTAGAAAATAGACCTTGAACAAGTCCAGATTAGCTAATCAAGGGTTTAATTGTTTAATTTTATGATGACCATATTACAATTCATCTTCATTAACACGATAACATATTTGCTCTAAATAACAATCCATAAATTAAAGTACCTACCTTAGAATAGATTATGCATAGATTTTAGGAATAGACTTCTCTTACTTTACATAATCTAATAGTTCTTGATGTATATTCAACGTAATCCTTATACATAATCATGTTCTCTTCAAGATCAGGGTCGAGTTCACCAACACGTTTAATTTTTAACTGCCGTAATAATATAATTTGTCATGTTTTGTTTGTCTACAATTAACCTTCAATTTAGAACTTACAATTTTATTTGTTTACCCGCTGTTTTTTTATGTTTAAATTAGTGAACTCGGGCATTAAAGAGATAACAATCGATTACAGAAATTAATATCGAAAAACGAAAAGTACTTTGCCG
Source organism: Pyrausta nigrata (assembly GCA_949316185.1). Classification (NCBI taxonomy): domain Eukaryota; kingdom Metazoa; phylum Arthropoda; class Insecta; order Lepidoptera; family Crambidae; genus Pyrausta; species Pyrausta nigrata. Next base: position 8,354,452 of record OX438943.1, read on the forward strand.
ATTGTTAATTAAAAGTACACAAACAAAAGTGTTATATAAATTAATTATACACCAGATGATCATAAAAAAATTGCTCTCACTTCTGTAGACCGAAGAATACAGTCGACATTGAAAATACGTAGAATTTTTCATTCTTAATTTGATCGCAGCAAAGTCTAAAATTTGAATAATATTTTTGGTGGTACTTTTTTGTTCTGCTTTGGATTAACTTTACAACTTCAGAAGGATAAACTTGAGCTCTTTATATTAAATTATTCTTAAACTTTTAGAGTGTGGGCGAGGGGATTGTCGGAAGTGCTAATTGATTGATATTTTATATTGAAAATTTATCTTTTAAGAGAGCCTTCTGCCAAAGTGATGAATAGAGATGACGCATTTTACCCTCAATTTCTTATACGTTGAAAACTTGATCGTCTTATTAAAATGTGCACTAGCTGTTGTGATTGGTTGAGCCGTAATCACAATAGTTGACAGCACGTAATATTAGGTACCTACTACTAAGACTCGAGTTCACCAATTATTAAACGGCCTATAAACCTCGATTGACTGTTAATATAACAAATTCCCCATACAAAATAATATAAACCAGTTGATTAAAAATTAACCATGTGTTGTTAAACTCGAGGCTATGTAATTAGTGTTTAATCAGCGTCCGGGAGACGAATCGTCGAGACAGTAACAGTGTATATTTTATACGGCGTTGACTCGAGCTGTGAGTGCTAATTGTGATTAATGCTTATACTAAAACCCAAATCATCTTCCATATAGACATAGGTTCAAACTTAAATCGTTCATTTAATAAATATTTTTTTATAATCTATGCAATTTCTCTGCAGGGAGTTTTTCTGTTTATTTCCTGACTTACATATAGTTTTTTTTTAGTTTATCGGCATTGGGTTCAATTCCAATGCCTAAGATTAAATTTAGGTTCAGTCTCTCTTTCTCTATCAAACAAACGAGAAGAGACAGACTATAATAATTAAGAAACGTGGAATTAAGTGATGCGATTTCTAACGTATTTGTACAAGTTTTTGCGTATTTTCGTCTAACTTTAGTCGTCATCGAACGACATCCCTACTAAATTGTCTATGGGTTCTCTAATTTCCTTAGCAACGGACAGCTGTTTAGTCTGACGTTTCTAAGTTAATATAGTCTGTCTCTTTTCGTTTTATTGGCAGAGAAAGAGAGAGACTGAAGCTAAATTTAATCTTAGACAGGGCGCATTGAAATTGAGCCCAATGTCACTAAAAAGGTGGTAGATAAGAGGTATATTTATTAAAAGCCTATTGTGTTTGCGCAAGCATTCCAGCGGAATTGCATTATGCCTGAAAACAACGGCTTAATGTTCAGTTAATACCATAAAAATGTTCGGTAAATAAGCCTATAAAGTGCAGGCCCATTAATATTGTTCGTGCTTGGACAAAACCTTTCATTACAAGATTTAAGGCGGTAAAATATTCCAAACGTGCTATTTTCGCGCCATTTTCAAGCGATTGCCGATTCCGTGACGGAATTCAGGTGGTGTTTCGTTACATATTGGCTCAGTGGTTGGAGTGACACTTTAACTTGGTCGAGTTCTACGAGTGGACATTTGGAACAGGCAAGCGGAGCTATAAATAAGCTCAAGGGGGCATGAGGAGTGTGAATTTAAGGATTTTGTGTTTATTCGGTAGTAAAACGACTCTCAGGTATAAACGGAAGTTAATTTTTTTGTAGTATAAACTATATTTATAAAAAACCCGAGCCCTGAGTATTATTAAATTCACTGATATTACATTCTGTTGGCAAATGCGAAATACTTAACACATTATAATGACACTAGTGGTTCCCCGCAACTTCGCCCGCAAGAGTTGGATTTTCCATATAAACTTTAATCCCCCATTTCACCCCCTTAATGTTTTTATATCGCGACAAAAGTCGCCTAGCCTATGCCCTTTCCAGGGTCTCGAACTGTCTCCATACCAAATTTCATCTTAATCGGTTCAGTGGTTTAAGCGTCAAGAGGTAACAGACAGACAGACAGACACACTTTCGCATTTATAACATTATAGTATATAATATAGTATGGATTTATTTCATCGCGCGGCTGAAGTCATGAGGGCAGAAGGTTGTCATATTACGCATGTACAGTAGAGTCAGAATAACGAATACATTTCGGTCGCTACCTAACACAGGGTATGGAGCGTGTGCTCATGTTTTTGCGCTGACTTACACACATCGTGCGCATTAAATCAACATTTATAACGTCTCCTTACGCGGTTTTCTCAAATTTCTCCGTGCAGTCATTGTTATTGTGCGAGTTTCAACCCGCTTGATTGATGGCGCGCTCAAGGCTGGGGGGCGCCACCTTCTATGGCGACATAAAAATCGCTGTAATCCGCCCAATTGCTTGATTATAGCTGTTAATCTCTCACCAAGATGGAGCTAAGGAGTCTCGCTGCCTTTTTATCGCTCTTGTTTTATTCTCCCCACCAAATTGTAGGCATTCAAGACTACTTAACAAAATTGAAACGGGATAGTATATCTGCGTAATACGTCTTGCTCTTCTTTAGGAGTCCATTTTAATGCCGCCCTCTGGAACAATCTCGTTAGAGCAATAGTTACCCCATTTACTTTGGGCGTAAAACGGTACTATTTTTTTCTTGGAGAAATGAGTGTTGATTCTGAAGAGTAATACAAATGTTTATAGCGAATTTATGGGCGGACCGTTAGTTAAGTGTATTATTTTATGGACAGCCTTGTAGTAACATCGGACGTTTTATGTCTATCTTATTTACCGCGACGACCGATGGGAAAATTTGAACATACTCGTAGAAAAATAAAATAAGATATTATTAGTTGTATACTATCTTCTAAACTAATATCTAATCTATACACAATTTGAGTTTGACTTAAAAGTCTTAAGAAGAGAACTAGTAGGTACCTATATTTCTTGGAAACAATATGTATTAAAATACAACTCACGCACGCTTTATATTGAGATAGTATTTTAATAAGAAACAAAATAATTTTTTCTTAAAAAAAACAATTTACTGGCATCCAAAAGATAAGTCAAAAAGCCATAGAGCAAATGTTGTTGTCTATTTAAATAAATCCTATTAAAAAGACATTTCACTAAGAGATTCCAGAAACCACTTTTCAGTAAAAATATTTCTTCCTAAAAATAAAATTATGTTTTCCTTTTGCGCAAAGCACCTTGTGCCGTTTACACGGAGTTATAGGAGCCCTTAAATTAAAAAGCTCCCAAAACAATTAGGAGAATAACGGCCCAACATTTTTTCAAATCAAAACTCATTGCCTGGAAAATTACTTCAAACTTTGATAATAAGACCAACCGCACTTAAATTATCGTAAAAAATATGAGCGAGAGAAAGAGATTGAAGACTTTTCCGATCAAAACCTTTTTAGTGCAACAGACACGACTTGTTCATTTGAGAACAGAGGCCATGAAACATTTTCTTTCCTAAAAACGGAACCCTAATAGGATCACTTTTTTGTCTGTCCGTCCGTCCGTCAAGGCCCTTTTTTGAAAAACGCGTGAAGATATCAAATTGTCTTCCCTTAAATATGTTTAAACCAACACTTGGTATAGATTTTGCTAATAACCTTGGTTGGTTACTTATAGAACTGTAATAAAATTGTTACTTTCTCTTTAATTCCAAATTAAAATTAAAACTTACGTTGTAAAGAAACTGTCTGCTAATAGGTGGAATATTTTAGACTCGAGTTCACCAATTATTAAACAGCCATTAAATATCAATTTACAGTTTATTTGACAGAATTCCCATTGGTTTAAAATTAAACTTGTGTTGGTGAATTTCAGTCTTATTTCCATACTCAGAGAGGTCCATCAAAGTTAATCCTTCATTAAATCGCATGTCCGTCCTATTTTATTAACAAAGAAAGTGACTGAAAAAGACCTAAATAAATATAACATTCAATTGACGACTCTGAGTGCGGCAGTAAGTGTGACCCCTTTGTAAAATGATTTTTTTTAAATGGCTAAATGTGAAGTTTCTACACAATGTACCTGTCTATTTTGTTCTAAAGACTACTTGATTTTAGACCTTTTTGTTTTTGTACCAATTTGTAGCGTTTGGGAATTATGTCGAGCGCGCTGTAACAGCACAACTATGTCACAACAAAACGTACGGGATTTCGCTGGCGCAGCGGTGATTATCTGGCTTACTTCGTATATAGCCCGGGCAAAACGAACCAATCACAAAAACCGGCGATATTTCCATGCTGCCATTTTGGTGTTAGCTTTCACGGATTAAATAATGCGTGAGAAATTGGCGCATTGGCACTGTAGTTTATCCGCGATCTGATATGTGCCGCTTGAAGCAGATACTAGACTCGATTCCAATGGAAGATACATTGTTAGATCAGTTGTTTACGAGATTGCTACCATGTACCTTTTTATTTTCGAGTTTCCGATATTTCGGCGCTGTTGCCATGATCACGGAATAACTGAAGATCTTGCGGGTGTGATGTTATGGGCAAACATATTGGTTCACCTCCGGTACCACTATTTACAAACTCACTATTTTCTCGTAAATAACTATTCTAATGATAATGACCATGAAAGTTTAAAACAGGATAAGATACATTGGATTGGGGTCCAAGATTAAATTTCAGTTCAGTCTTTTTATTTCTCTGCTAAGCAAAAGAAAAGTGACTGACTTCAATAGTTTAGAAACGTCAAATTAAATTAATTAACGTGATGTCTTACGTATTTTTACAAGTTTTTGCGTGTTTTCAACTAACTTTAGTCGTCAGCAAACGATATCTCTACTAAATTGCCTATAGATTCTTTAATTTCCTTAGCGGCTGACAGCTATTTATTTTGACGTTCCTATAATTATGTAGTCTTTTTTTCGTTTGTTTGTCAGAGCAAGAGAGCTCTCTTTCTCTTGACTAGAGACTTAACCTAAATGTAATCTTAATTAACAGTGGGTTCGATTCCAATGTGTCCTACATTGGAATCGAACCCACTGTTGTTAATATATTTTCGCTTTTTTTTTCATGGTATCACTGTCATGGTTTTTAAATTATTACTCTCAAAAAAGTTAAAATAGAAAAGGGGTAAAGAAGCCTGAATTCAAATATAGAATGGAAAAGTTTTCTAAAACGTGAATGCTAAGGCGAGCAATTGGTTGCATCTGTTATATTAGAACCGAAATAGTTCGGCATTATTAATTTTACGAATATTTTTGCATAACTATAACGTGGTCTAGTAGCAGTGACCAGTGATATATTACTCCAACTCAACAAAAACTTTTTAATATCTTTCTTCATGTAATAGTTCATGACAGCTGCTCCCATAAAAAGCGGGGTACTTTTATTAAAGACGAAAGTTTTAAACAAGTCTTCATGACGAAGCTGTGCCTGTAATTTACAAGCAAAAATATTCATGAGTGTCTCTGATGCTGAAACTTTGTCATAATATATGGGGGCTTTGGGCATATGTATGTCGATATTATAATTTCGTCTCAAAAGTTTATAGAGTTTCTTCTAACTAAATAATACCAGAGCATGTTTATAATTACCTTAAAAAAGAACAACCTATGTGAAAGTGCGTCTTTTTTTTTTATAGCTTTCAGCAGTAGATTTGTGTCGGAAAATTTCTTTCTGACTTTTATGGTTGCAATAGAACGTTTTTGTTTTTAATAACTAAAAAAGTGATTAATTAGAGTTGCTGCCAAGCAATATTTTTATTTATATTGCTAAAGTATTTTGTATGTTAGTAACATAAATAAAAATATCTTACAGAAGAGTTTCTACGCAGACCTACTATTGTTTTTTTTTTGGTAGGATGATACGTAATATCTGGGAGCACAACCACAGGCGAAGTAAAGTAATATTCGATGTTTAAAAACAGCCCCAACCTTAAATGCTCTCTAGAGGTATATTTCCATATCACACGCACGTAAACTTGGAAAGACAAAGTAATCGTCCCACACCCTATAGTTTTGCCTAAAACATGCATGAAAGTCAGAAACTTTCATTAAGTTGCCGCTGGCAGTCAAAGTAAGGTAAAGAAATGGTTCAAGTTTTCGACCTTTCTTTGAACAGTAAATTGTTTACACAATAAGATACTAGAAGGTGTCCTATGCCACAATTTCAGAATAATATGGATTCACTTCCGTAGTTAAATTTAAATAAATAAATAAATTGTTACAAACACACCAATTACCTAGCCCCAAACTAAGCGTGAGCTTGTGCTATGGTGACTACGATAACGGATAGACATACTTATATACGTTTATATATCTATGACTAGGTACAAATGCTCATGCTAATCACACAAACATTTGCCCCTTGCGGGATTCGAACCCGCAACCGCCTGGTTTAGTAGTCTGGGGTGCGAACCACTACACCAAGACGGTCGTCATATTTGCTTTGTTAAGACGAATATTCCGATCGATTGCAATAGCCGAGCGGAGAAAGCTTCACTTATCATCCGTGAGGCCGTAAGTTCGATCTCCGCCCGATTTGTTTAAAAACTAAACTTTTTAAAAGATGTCGCTGACTTAAGAACGGTGTAGGAAAACATCGTGAGGAAACGTGCACTCAGTTAGAGAAGGCAATGGCAAACCACTCCATTAAAATTTCCAAGAAAGTCGTTGTGTATGTTTCATTCCACATAATTATTACGACCCTCGATCATGAGGTATACGAAATGAAGAGTAAGAAGACGAATGAATAGTCTCCTTATACAGGGCGTAATTTTGAAGATAAGAGAGACATAAATTAAAACTTTTTAGTTAAATAAATAAAACAAAACACAATCATATCATACACCGTACTCATATCTCTAAGTTGTAGCTACTAATTTTGCACACGCATGTTCGTTATAATCGATACAAATTGCGGTAATCTATTCGACCTTGTTCAAAATGTTAATTTGATCACTGTATTTACATCAGTGTTACAACCCTACGTGCTTTGTTTTAGTTTACAATATACCTGCTATTCGTCAGATAGCAAACTGAAAGTTCTTGTTTGCACGATTAACGAAATAAACTGTTTTCTGTTTAGTATTCATGGTTGTCTGCTCATTTCGTATTCAAGAAGCGGACGAAAATGAAATATGGACTATTCCCTGTGCATTTTGAACACAAGGTGACTTGAAGATATCCTCACCGTTATTGGTTCTGTTCTTTTAGCATCGCGGTTGTCGCTTTTTAGGGTTCCGTACCATTAAAAAAAGGGGTTGCGTACCATTTTTTTTTTTTGAAGCAGCTCTGTCCCCCGAATATATAGATCCAGGATTGGATTTCAAAGGGCTCTTTTTTAATCTTTTTTGGGGTTTTTTCTTTATTTAAATAAGCGAGCTTCATATTTTATTTACTATTCTAGTACAATTTTTACTACGCTAATTTCTTATCTATTACATCTGTATTATTTATTACATTATGACTTACACTTAGAGTTAACAGTTTTCTTTATTTTCTTATTCTATTACAACTATAAACTTTCAATTTTAACCTTAATGCTATGTGCCTTTTTCTTACAATTATACATGATTACTTATATCTATTACATTTCTTTCCTATATTTTACTTATTATTAATACTTTTAGTCTTATTTGCTATTATCCTTATTTTATAATAAAATAGTTATAGCAAATTTTATTTACTAGGTTTTATTTTTGTTGTTTACTACAGAACATATTTTTACACAAAAAGATATGAATTCTTCTCTAACTTCTTTAGCACTTAGCAGTTCATGAAGATTGTCTAAGGCTATTCTTGAACTTGTTTTTTGCTCAAAGTCGTATCGCAGTCTACTATATATTGGGCATGTTATTAGGAGGTGGGGAACCGTTTCCTCTTCACTGGGATCACACAGACATGATGGACTCTCCTTGCACTTGAAGCGGTTCAAGTATTGGGAGAATCCACCATGTCCCTTGAGGATCTGCGTGAGCAGTCCTGCAGGTTTTATTTTTCTAACTAATTTGTACGCCGCCTCAGCGTCTGGGAGAAACAATTTTGTAACTGATGCCGTTTCACCTAACCTATACCTGTCACTCCATTTCACAATGGAGCGACCGCGTATCGTCTTCTTGGCAAAAGATACCGGTTTAAAGGTCATAATCTGGTCTCTTTTTTGAGGCTAAGGCAGCTTCCTTGGCCAGCTCGTCGGCGCGTTCATTGCCGGGGAGGCCTGCATGTGCCTTTATCCAAAACAAAGAAACATCTTTGCCCTGGATAAAGGCTTTCCTCAGGCCCTCCCTCGTTTCCACGGCTAGGGGGTGGAGGTAGCCATGGTTAGTGATCGTCTCCAAAGCGGCCATCGAATCACTGTAGAGACCATAGCTCTTCTCCCTCCCCTTCAGGACTTCGCCCATTGCCCTACATATGGCCAACAACTCCGCCTGGTAGACTGTGCAGTACTCGGACAGGCAAAATTTTCGGTTTCGAATCTCGGCCTCACCTTTCCATATGGAAAGTGCGGCTCCGACCTTCCCCTCAATTTTGCTGCCGTCGGTGAAAATTCGCACCTCCTGCACGTTGTACCTGTCCACAAGGCTTTGGTCTACCAAGCATTCGAATTCTATGGCCACATGCATAGCGGGATGTGGAGTCTCCGCAAATCCCACCGGACTCTCGGTCTCTCTGTCTCCTAACTCTGGTAGGGATGACCCTCTCTTCGTCTCGTACAGGGCGGCTGCCTCCTGTATTCTGAGGTCGAGAGGCAGTATCCCCGCCAGGGTCAGTGCCGAGTGTAGAGAGACTGTCCGATACGATCTGCAGAGCTTCTGAGCGAAACCCCTTTGCACCGAATTCAGCAACTTCTGCACCCCGATCCTTTTGGTTGCTGGAGCCCATGCTGCCGCAGCGTACATGATTATAGGTTCGACGGTCGCAGTATATATTAAACGTATCACCTCGGGGTGAAGCCCCCAGTTGACCTTCGCGGCTCGCGATAACTGTTTGTAGATTTCTACAGCTTTTTTGGTCTGATTTGCTAGATGGGAATTGAAATTTAGTTTGTGATCAATGATAAGTCCTAAGATTTTAATCTCGTCTGACAAAGCAATATCGACACCCCCAATAGTCAACAGCGGGTTGTCGTACTTCAACTTTCTCGTCAGCACCATTGCGCATGTTTTGTGCGCTGCGAATTTCAATTTATTTTCGATTCCCCACTGTCGCACGAACTCCAAAGCCGCGTTCGCCTCTCTGGTCACCTCCAAGGCCGTGTCTCCGTCGAAAACTAGAACGACATCGTCGGCGAAGGCTTGAACGTAGTGTCCCCTTGCCTCCAATTTCCGCAATAGAGGGTCCAAAAGAAGGTTCCACAAGATGGGACCACCGATTGACCCTTGCACGCATCCTTTGTTGGTGCTCCTTACCGCTTCTTCCCCGGCAAATCTTACACTGACTTTTCTGCGCTCCAGATAGCTATCCAGTAGCCTCCTGACATTTGCCGGGCACTTTTTCTCAGCCAGACGGACTCTGATTGCCGGCCACCATGCGCTACCGAAGGCCCCCTCTATATCCAATGACACTAGGGTTACCAGCTTCTTCAGCTCAATCTTACCCTTGATACGGTGTATTAGATTATAGAGGGCGTCCTCGGTGCTCCTCTGGGGCATGAATCCGTACTGGCGAGTACTAATCCTTGGTACTAGATGCCATTTGATCCTTGCTACTATAATCTTTTCCAGGACCTTCCCCAGTACCGGCAATAGACCTATCGGTCTGTAAGCCTTGGGTTTCGTATAATCATCCTTGCCCGGTTTTCTCAATACCACCACTGTGGCTTCCTTCCAGATGTCCGGGAAGTGTCCGATCAGTAGACACTTGTTACACAGGGCAAGGAAGGCGTCCAGGTCCTGGTGGATAGCCCGGCTGCAGATGTCTGCTGTGAAGCCATCCGCTCCTGGGGCCTTCTTTGGATTAAAACTCCCCACCGCAGTCTTCAGCTACACCTCGGTAAATGGTGGGTCATGTTGTTCATCATGCCTCAACTCATTTACCTTCTTCGCTGACTCTCTTGTCATGCGATGGTGTTCATCGTCAGTTTCCTCCAGGTCTTGTGGGTAGAATGTCTCCGCTAGTAAGTTCGCCGATTCTCTTGCGTTTAAGTGTGCTCCATCTTTGGTTAGGGTCAAGTCTTCTGTTCTCCTGGTGGTCCGGCCTATCACTCTGTAAATCCCCTCCCATAGGCCTTCTCGGTCTTGCTTGCTGCAGAACTCCTTCCTGCTGTCAATTTGGGCTTTCTTGGCTTGGCACTCGTATTCTTCTTTCTTTTTCAGGTACTCAGTTACCACTATGTCTCTGCGGTACGGTGCCGCGTTTCTGATCTTTCGCCTGAAGGTAGTGGTAACTTTTTTCAGCCTTGCGAGCTCATCATTCCACCATGGGATCTTGAGCACCTCTGTGCTCTTCTTTGCCGGCATGCTGTTCTTGCAGGCTTCTGATATGGCCGCAGAGTAGTCTCGGACTATTTGTTCCAGTTGGTCTCGGTCTGTAATATCATTTATGCGTTCAACGCTTATGTTGTTCCTAGACTTGGCCTCTGTTAAGGTGGTTTTAAACTGATCCCAATCCGCTTTCTTTGTATTATAGAGTCTTGTTGTCCTCTGAACTTTTAGACCTCTACTTTTGCGGAGATTGATGTCGAACGTAATTGCGTTGTGGTCAGAGCTCGTCATCTCCTGGTCTACCCTCCAGTTATCGACCAGTTCCAGTAGGTTTTCGGAACAGGCTGTAATATCAACATAGCTGGTGAGCACCCTCATACCTCTCACGGTGTCAAACGTAGGTGTGTCACCCCTATTGAGTACCTGCAATCCAGACTCTTCCAGAGTCCCGGACATTTCTTCACCCCTGTGGTCTTATACGGTGCTGCCCCACCAGGTACTCTTGGCGTTACTGTCTCCGCCTATCAGCAGTAATCTTGGGCCCAGCTCCTCTACGACCTCCCTCAGCCGTTCCAGGTATGGCCCTATGGGCAGATCCGGTTCGAAGTAGAAGGACACCGCCGCGATTTCCCAGGCGCTGGTTCGGATCCTCACTGCAACAATGTTGTCGCTCGTGAGTTTCGGGTACTGTATGACGTCGAGCTCGCCGTCAAAGACGACGATCGCCGCCTTAACAGTCCCATCTCCTACTGCAGCGTTCTGGAAGACTCTCGCCCCACGGTAGTCCTTCATCCTCTTCACCCTACCCACGTAAGGCTCCTGGACCAGCGCAAACGCCAATTTGCGTCTGCTGGCCTCCACCATGAGCTCGGTCGTTGCAAGTTCCTTGCGCTGTAGGTTCGCCTGAGCCACTGCATAACATCTGGTTGGGGCGCCTGCCCCGGAACGCGTTGGAACCACCTCAGCAATATTGCACTTTAGCCCGTGCCAGTGCCTCCCACTTCCTGCGCACCGGGCACTCGGAGCTAAATGCATTGTGCTCTGTGGCTTCAAAGTTTGCGGCCGCGCAGTTACAACACTTAGGTGCCGACGCTGTTAGCCACTCCTCGCACGCACTTCGCATATGTTGTCCACCACAATGTGTACACTTAGGTGTGGTCTCCTTGCAGAACCTCCTCCCGTGTCCGTACGCCAAGCACATGGAGCACTGGAAAAGCGGGGATTGGTCTGCAACCCGCACCCTCTGTATGTCGACGTGTACCGATCCTCTGTCCATCATCCGGTATAGATAGGTGGTGACACCCTCAGTATCACGTGGTTCATGAGGTGGTTCCTGGCCTTGCGCTTAAACTTGATTTCCATCCTGTCGTCCTTTGCCTCGAGGCCATGAAAGACGCTCCCGTTCTGGTTCCTCAGTGCAGTTAAGATATCACTATCGGTATGACTCGAAATGACATCCTTGAGGATAACCATAGGGTCTTGGTTTTTCATGTCCTCGAAGTTAAGGCAGTTGGCGGCGCTCTGGAGTCTTTCCTTCACTTTTTCGCGGTCCTTAATTGTTCTACATCCAAGTATGACCTTCTTGTCCTTTATTTTGCGGACCCTCTCCACGGTCACCCAACCATCCTTCGCGTTTACCGCTTCCCTAGCCTGCTTCATCACCTCATCGCCGGTCACGGCCTCATCCCTTGATTCGATGACGATAGAGTGAAGCGCGCTCTTCCTCTCTGGTCTGCTGGGTGGCGCTGCTGTGACTCTTGCATAGGTTAGATGCTGTTGTTGTGCGGTCTCTTGCTGCATAGCGATGGTCTGGCGTAGGCTCTCAACTTCTTTATTCGTCCTGTCTATTTTTTCACCTTGCTCCTTCATCATCCTTATTAACTCCTTTCCCTCTGATCCTGTACTGTCCTGAACTTTCGTCTTTTCCCCTTCTTTTTTCCCCGTTTCAGATTTATTACTAATTTGATTTTCCTTTGCAGGTCCTGCAGTCGCTGCCTCCTCCTTGACGAGCTGATAGAGCTTCTCCACCGCCAAGGTGATCCCGGCCTTTAGATCTGCCCTCAGATTGCGAGACTCACCGATGTGAGCCTTCGCTCTCAGAAGCCAGTTCCTGGCCTGGGTCACTCTGTCGGTGGGTTTGGTAGACTCCGATTGCGGCGACACCGCCGTCGCCTCCATCGATGCTCTACGCGCCGCCCCCTTGGGATCAGCGTGGAGAGCCATCTTTGGTTTTGGCTTCTGCGGTGCCGTCGCCGACGGGGTCGTCTTTTTGGGTGTGTGGGCATGCACTGCCGAGGTGCAGGGCTTTGGTTCGGTACCCCCGCTTTTGGTTGCGTACCATTAGGGTGACCAATTAGACCCTATAACTAAGGCCTACTATCCACGGCAGCGTCATTTGAGTAATGGATGCAATCTGAAGTTGCGGCAGGCGTATTCAATGTGTAACGTGAAGTTTTCGCTTCGAAGGCAGATGTTTCGTTAGTTTCAAGGTGCAAGCAACCGTCAAATGACGATAGCGTAGGTGGGTATGAAGTGCAGTTTACGTGGACAATAGGCCTAAGTCTCAGCTATGTGTGTGTCTGTCATCGGGCTGAGTCTTTTTAACCGTAATAGCTGGAAACTGTACATTTCCATAGATTGTGCATTTCACTTGCCACGCTAACAACAAATCCTAAAACTGAAATTTCATTCATTTTGCTGGGTCTTGTACGGAACCCTGCAAGTGCGAGTCTGACTCACGCTTGGCCGGTTTTTATTTTTACTGCGATGGAGCGTGGGGATTACTTGAATGTTGTGGTGAGTGCTTTAGGTATATCTTGTGTTTCTGCTGGCAAGAGAGCGATAGGGTAGAGGCAAGCGCTGGTTGTGAATTTCTAACGCGGGCGTGACGATGTGGTACTTACTTGGAGACATTTTACATGTTGTTGTCTGGCACCATTATGGGTCATGTTCTTTATTATTGACGTTCATAAGTGAAGTTATTAGTCCTAAATTGAATAGATGGTTTTTGACTTTGACTTTGTACTCCTTAACATCTAGGTTATAACCGTGAGTCCACCTTATATACAGACACCCCGTTATTCCAAAAACTTAGTACCAGGTTTAAGACAGGACTAAGCTATTAGCTAGCAAATTAGAAAAGCGCTTCTCTATTAGGTTTGTCACGAATGTTTCATTCATTCCTCTGTTGTCGGCTAATATTTAGACCCATTTTAAACCTGGTCTATTTTTTTTTGTAATAACAACGGACAAGGTTTGACACTGATTTAAACTAATATCGATAAAAGCTTTTTTATCCAGCTAGGACATAATATGATCATAACTAGTTTTGCGTGTCCCATCAGAGAAACGAAACATTGATTTTGACTGTATAGCTTTTAAAAGTTCAAACCATTGTACTATAAATGGTTTGTTATGGAACAATGGTGTAGTCCTAATGTTAGTTACTTAAAAAGTATAAGTTGTTCGTTCGTTGCAAAGTTTCTTAATTCGGTAGAACTTTTTATTAAAATCACTAAGTGATAGGTATCACACAAAGTAATAATCCCTTCATTTGAAGTTGAAAATTGATGTCATGCGTGTCGCGTAGGCAGGTATTTATTTAAAGCAAGTGGTGTGCGTTAATTTGCAATTGCTTACAGAGCAATGAATTGATGTGGTCTGATTATGGTGATGAGCAGAGCGAGTAATTAGCATATTTAAATGTATGCCCACATCAAAGATTGAGCTGCCTCGTAACAGTTTTATGAGCTTGGTTGAACAAAACCTTAAACAAAACTGAAGTACCTAATGAAAACCTAAATGGTGGGCTTTTTGAAGAAATGCTGTTTATATTCGATCTGTATTTTAGCAGTTTTAAAAGGCAAAGGTAATAAATAAATATAATAATAATAATAATTTGTTTATTGGCAGATAATATAGATCTATAACATAGTTAAATAATTTATATTGGTATTAGTAACAAACGGTACTTAGGAAATATGTTAGTTATTTTTTTTTTTTTCCAGTCAGTACATGTACCATATTACAATGGTTCAGACTTCCATTTTGTACTCTGTTGTATCTGCGGGTGTAACAAAAATTACTGCGTTTTCTAAATTGCTACAATATTATCATTTCGTGTCTTCCTGAAGACTTCTTTTCATTGATGATATACAAAGAAGGTAAAAATATGTCATAGATTTCAAATACGTATTATATTATCAATTAACTTGTCTTAGCTGAAGAATGTTGTTAGTGGTAGGTCAGTAATGTAATTCAATTTAACGCATGGTGTTATCAAGCCCCGTGACTTACAACAATTATAGACTGACGATTTTGATTGGGCGCCGACGATTTGAATTTTGAAAAGAATGCGAATTTCGAATTTTAAAATTCAAATCACCCTATCAAGAGGCGCCCGCCGCCCGCACCGCTCAGGACTTCCTTTCTCGTCTACCCTCACACCCCCCAGGCGAGGTCTAAGATAAGCGTTCGGACTATATTGTTTTTTTCAGAACTGGTATTTAATCAGCTTACTTACACAAGATGCTTTGATAAACGTCCGAACATTCAATCACGATTGTGGCGTGGATTGCCTAACTTTTGCAATCACTACCAAAGCGCTACCACTGCTTTGTTACAAATAACTTCATCATCGATACATCGTTCAGCAGTTCAAAGACATTTAAATATATTTTAAACTACCACCCCAATTGAATAGTCCGATTTGCGAGCGTCATTCGGCCGTCACTTTTTAAACTGGCCAAATCTTTCTCGATGTTTACATAAAAAATGATGGACACGCAATTTGAATGCCCGCATCTCGCAATTGAAAACCCTATATATCTGTTGATTGATTGACATTTGTCGCTGCGAAAAGCGTATGTCACGTGACGATTCGTTTCACGCATTGTAAAAAATGTTGACGCGAACGTTATTTTAGAAACCTTTTGACCTATGCAGATAGGCAAAATTTGATTAAATTATTCAGGGTTTCTTTTTTATCAGTAATCAATTTTTTTCCAGACATTAGGTATCGTTTACAGACGCTTTTTTTAAATATGTCGGTCAAGTTTAATTCTTTTTTTTACCGATCCAATTCTCAAAAACCGTGGTTAATCGTACCTGTGCATGAGTAAGATGTATGCGGCGCGTAGGCATTGAAGCAGAGTTGCTATTATTATGATGACGTTGAGCGGGAGGCAACGTCCTGTAGGTGTACGCACCGTTTAAGAGATTTTTCGGACGATTTCCGAGTTCCTTGTCTTGTGTTTTCTTTTCTCGTCAAAGATTATTATATTCAATTTTGGATACTGATACAAAAGTTACCCTGTATAAATCGTCATACACTTAACCAGCAAGATGGAAAATGCTAGATGCAAGCCACTTACAACCGATTATTTTGTAAATGAGGGGAAAGGTATGTACACCTAAGTTTATCAGTAAAAGTCTTTCAGCTGATGACAAAACTGTTAATGGTTACTGTACAATTTAATTTTCAATTAATAATTTAAAAAAAAGCGTAGAAGAAGAAGAAACTTTTATCTTAAACCAAAGCGTAACAGGATTAGTCTACTACAAAAATAAATATATTTTGCACTTAAAGAAAAGTTTATTATTGTCCATTAAGAAACAGCTTTCAAAGAGCAGGACTGTAATTAGAATTAGGACGTAGGTATACTAACCAATAAGAAAATAAAGCCTAAACTGAAGATGTGCCAAAGAAAATCTCAATAAGATTACCTCCAAGAACTTTTTACTTTGCCGCAGTCTTTGACCTTCATATTTCATCACGTCTGTATCTAACTCAATCCGCACTAACAGTGCCTCCTTAATGCGAAATACCCCAAATGGATGCCATTGTTTTCGCCCGCAAAAGCATCAAATACGAAACAAGACGGTGAATACAAAACGAAATAGAACACTCACTTCTATGAACCAAGCGTCGATGTACAGCCAACATCAGAAATATTCACGTCTGATAGATATTCACTCTTATTTTTGAAGGAACAAAGACGTCAAATCGAGAGAAAAGAAACATATTTGTGATGTTAACTGTATCCTTCAGTAAGCGTCGGAGAGGTCACATTAGCGTATAGCGGAACCTTCTTATTCTCGATGGAATCGGGTGAGATACGATATGTCTTCATCACATTTCCATACATTCTTGAACTCGACATGAGAATGGGTGCCTATTCTGTTCTAGAGCTAAGTTTGTTATTGCTAACAAAATGTATGAAACTGACATAAGCCATCACGTGGCCTTTTGGATACATATTTTGACATTTCGTTGACGAATACAAAGTTCGCTGTAGAAATATTGCATCTTATCTTCGCTGAAGCGTGACGATGGAGATTCGATGTCCACGCGATTCTTTGCCCATTTTTATTTCTGTTTAGGATTCCATCATTTTTGGATTTATTATGTATTGTTTAAGCAATTAGCTGTACAATTCTACAATTTAGGTGGCATAATTGCCGAAAGCTATTTCTTCAAAACAGCATTCAGGTGGAGCCAGTCTAAAAACTTAAATTGGGATGGACGAATATTTAATAAAAATGGTGGATTTCACATAATGATATAACATATTTTAAAATCCTAAAAAAAAATCGCGTCGTTTCATATAACAGTTGTTGTTTTTTATAATATAAGAACGTAACTTATCACACTTTGTATAATGCTTAGACTGAAAAATAAAGCTTATCATGAATAATAACACATGATGTTGACGGAATAAGTAAACACAAATTGTCACGACTGGTCACGACTTAAAAGTTAATGAATAATATTAAATTGTTTAATTATAATTATTTCCTATATATAGACTACGAATATGTACATATTACAATACAAAACAAAAAAAAGTATATACAAAAATAATTACAAATAAAATACATGGACAAAATCGCCGTCCAAGGACCGAGACATCGTCCCCAGAAGGCTGGCTGCATTTCCTCGTTGAATGGCCAAACTTATACGTTGGTCAAGAAATGCGCCAGCCCTGGGATCGCCCGTACATATTCATAGTCTATATATAGGGAATTATTATAATTGTAGTAAATAAATGAAATTGCTTCATTGTTTAATTTAAAGTTTAACCGACCTAATATTATTTACATAAAATTCATTTAGATTAAAATACACCTAATGCTAATTCAGATTACGAAACGCAATCCCAAATGTGACATGAATCGGAAACTTAACGCTAAGACGTTGATCATATACATATGTATACAGTGTATCCGGGGGTTCCACTAGCGACAATTTAAGAGCCTTTATCTTTTTATCAAATTTTAGAGACATTATCCTAATCCAAACCCTATCCTTTTTTTTTTTCAAAAAAAAAATAAAAAAGGGCTTAGTTTTGTAATAGGTTGTAAAAACTATTAACTGTTTTTAATTTTCAGCAAGAATTCTCTTTTTTTTCTCCATGACAGTTAATAATTTTGAATTTATCTTTACTTCACTTGATAGACGATAGCGTTAACTTCTAAATAAATCATTTTCATAACTTTTAGGACCTCCAGATCCAGAGAAATAGCATTTTAATTTTTTTTTTGTTGATGCCACTTCAAGAGGGGGGAAGGTAGAACCCCTAGGGGGTTTATGTACTATACTCAATATAACATCTCACCCGCCTGCCAACCAACTTACTACCAATACCCTTCCTAATCATATTTGATGCCTACCTCCCTAGTGATCGGAATCTTATTTTGATCGATGAAAAGCGTTTTACGAGATCGATTTTGATTGATGTGACAAGGTTTTCCGTCTTCCCACCCTTCTACGGACGTTTTCAATTTATCTACACAGCATGAGCTTATTGGTCGAATGAATGACAACAGCACGTTAGGTTAGCACTGTGCCATCTTATGCAGTTGTAATAGGAGTGATTTTGCGACAAAAATGTATAGTGCCGGCTACTGTATATAAAATCACCAATGATAAAAACTCACGGGCTTGCAGTTGTTAGTATTACGCTGTTAAACTGAAATAGCTTTTTAATTATACGCAAGAGTTTTTATTTTTTATTTTATATAAAAAAAAACCTATTTATGATTTTTTTAACAGTGATAGCCTTTTAAAACCCAAAAAAAGATTTATAAACTGAATTTTAGTCTTTTCCGAATTGCTGCCACGAAGATGTTATTAGGGTCTGAAGAGACAAAACCTTATTATATTAAAATGTAAATAAAGTTTGAAATTGTTTTTTAATGTTGTGTGAGTGCTTTTTGACATAATTTAAATGGTGTTTATTTTCATATTTTACGTGTTTTACATTAATGTACTACGTATGTCGGTATAATAAATACTAGTTTTTAACCCCCGACGCAAAAACGACGGGGTGTTATAAGTTTGACGTGTCTGTGTGTGTGTGTGTATGTGTGTGTGTCAGTCTGTGGCATCGTAGCTCCCAAACGGATGAACCGATTTTGATTTAGTTTTTTTCGTTTGAATGATTAATTAGACGTGTTCTTAGCTATGTTTGATGAAAATCGGTCCAAGATGGCCGCCGTAACAAAATGGCGGATAACATATTTTTTTAAACTTCTTCAATATGGGTATCAAATAAAAGGGCCTGACTAGTAGAATACTATACACTATGACCAATTTCAAATCCAAGATGGCCACCGTAACAAAATGGCGGATTACATATTTTTTTACATCCTTCAATATGGGTATCAAATGAAAGGGCTTGACTAGTAAAATACTATACACTTTGACAAATTTTGAATCCAAGATGGCCGCCGTAACAAAATGGCGGATTACATCTTTTTTAAAACTCCCTTAATATGGGTATCCAATAAAAGGGCAATTTCAAATCCAAGATGGTCGCTATCACAAAATTGCGAATTGCATTTTGTTTCAAAGTTTACCTACTAACTTCTCCTCAACTATTTTATAATAATTATAATTATTTATTATTGATTAAAAACCTAATGAAAAACCACATTACTTAGAATCTTAAAACGCAAGAAAATAATTAAAATGAAATAAAAAAAATAAGAAGTCCCCTACAAAAAGCATGAAATAAAAAAATAAATTAAAAATTTAAAAACCCCCGACACAAAATAATAGATGCACATAAAAATCCTAAAACAAGGTTTTATAACTATGGAATTATAGCTAGATACAATACAGTTGGTTTAAATGGAAACCCAATAAAAAGCAAAAAATAAAACTGAAATTTTGACCCTACATAAGTACGTAGGTGCACAATTTTTAATACTAATGTTGTCGCGTCGGGGAACCGCACTAATATGAGACCTTGCGCGCCGTCCGCCAAAATTCGCGCGAGTCGCGTTCGGGAAGCAAGGCTATTGAAATAAATGGATTGAGGACTTATACAAAAACTTTATAATAATATGTTACGTAACTATATACGAGTACTTTAACATAAAGTTAGTCTAATATTAGTGCGGTCCCACGACGCGACAACATTAGTATTAAAAGTTGTGCACCTACGTACTTATGTAGGGTCAAAATTTCAGTTTAATTTTTTGCTTTTTATAGGGTTTCCATTTAAACCAACTGTATTGTATCTAGCTATAATTCCATAGTTAAATAGGTTTTATAACGAAGGAAAAATAATATCATGATCACTTACATACGAGTATCTATTATCTACTCGTATCTATAACCTTTGATTTAGTAAAAAGGCTAGAGAAAATTTCACGTGCATCATCAATGAAATGGGTTTCCTTTTACCAGACTGCTTCAGAAGAAGGGTAATGCTTTTCCATAAGATTCTGATCGAATTCTTAGCTTGCTAATGCCCTCTTTATTTTCTGAATAACCTACATGTTGTAAAATTTCTTAATAAAACCCTTCTAAAATAAAAATTAAGTGATAAAACTTGCCAAGTTTTATTAGTCAGTGAAACAGGTATGGTTCATATTTCCATGTGTAGCAAAAAATATTCACTCCTCAATCATAGCAAGATAATGCGTGAATTATATGAGGGAGGGTAGAAACTGCGGTAGATGTGATACGTAATGCGATTTTCACAGCCTTTGTCTCTCCTTTATTGGCTGAAATACCAGTTTTCCTTCTCATAGGCACATAGATATTTTTGCTTATAGTTTCTTGGATATTTTTGTGTGGCATAAAAAGGTTGTTTTCTCAATGTACTCTTACTTACTCACTTATTCGATAGTATACAAAGAGTAAACATTTGTAGTAATGTTTCCTGAATGTTATAATATTTTAAAGTGATTAAGATTATGATGGATACTTTTTTATATTAAATGTTTAACTAACTTGCTTTCTCGCCTCCATTTTTGACTTAGTTTTTTGCACACCATTTATGAGAGTAATAACAATGCACTATTCAAAGTAATATTAGGCAACTTAAGCAGCCTTATTACTAGGAACTTCTTTAAGGGCTCTTTTGGACAGATTTTAGGTACAGGGATATACTTAGCAATTTTTTTGTTTCGCCATTATTAAAATTTAAAACCCTTTTCATTCAATACTAACTACTTTTTTTAATTAAGTCGAGTATTGAACAGAAATGTCTTGCAAATAAAAAAACAAGACACAATATAGTCTTACATACATCTTGTATTTTAATCAGTGTTCTTTCTTATTTATATAAGTATAAATAAGAAACCAAAATACCCCTGTGCGAATTTTTGGTTTCTTATTTATACTTTTAATTTTAAGTTTCGCAAACGACGTCAAGGGCTAATATTATTATTACAAATTGTTAAAAAAGAACCCTGACAAAGACAAAACAACAAACTTTTCGGGTTCGTTTTCGGTTTGGTAGACCTTTTTAACTTTTTGGTCCCAAGTCGTGTACAACTGACTTCTTTGTGTGAGTTACGGCACGCAATTTTTGTTACAGTTACTCCACAGCACGTCTGATTTTATATTTTCGTTGCAAAATAACCTCTATTCGAACTGTTTAAGAAGCTGTTGCAGTGTTTAGTTGGATGAGTTGTTGTTTATACCACTGCTATGCAAATAATGGCGCATGGCCAGTTTCGCACACGACTATTTTATGTAAGAACGGACTATTCAAAGGCTATTTTGTGACTGGCATTATTTCATGTCTTGTTTTATGTTCGCTGTTGAGCGCCCCTAGAGAAACAGTTTTTTTTTTTACAAGACTGTCTGTTTTTTATGTCCGAACGTTATTACTTGCATGTCTTAGATGAATAATACTAGGATATACTCCAAAACAAACTTTACAAAATAAAAATAAATAATAGTAAGCATAGATACGCATAGTTGGATTTAAAGTCCCCGAATATCCCGCGGCTACCAGTTTCATTCAAAATTTGAATTCATTTAGGTACAAGCAGGTTGATTTAGGTTGCATGTCGCTATAGCTCCCAAAAAAACTTTTTTTTTTCTCTATTTGCAAACGTTAAAAGAGCTTTAATTAATTAACCCTAAACAAATATCATCTTTTTAAATCATGTTTTCTTCAAAGAAACTACTATTCACTTCAAAGAATTATTCTATTAAAATGTGATTTTTCCGAAGTAACATCTCTTTGACTCGCTTACTTGTTAGGTTAGTCGAGTTTTATTTGGACTAGCAAATCCGTTTGACTTGTCGAATCATTAAAATGCTTTTAAAAGTGTTTTTATCCCACCAAAACTTACTTGTTTCTTTTTGAATTATATACTCAGATCATTTATTGAGTGTGTATAAAGTAGAAAATTATAGTTCATGTTCAATTTGGTTTGAACAATAAATATTTTGTAATCAAAATTACTTGGAATGTCAGCCAAATTGGAACTCAACTGTTTTGATTCAAATGTTTCTTTATATTTGTTAATTAACTTCCCCATAATCAAACAAACAGACAGAAAATGAAACAATTGCGCATCCATATGCAAAATAAAACATTTAAATTTTGAAACATAATTGTAATAAAACGATGCTTTATCTAATATCCGGAAAAAGGCATATTTATCTGTAAGTTGTTATCCGTATTAAAATTTCGCCCTCTCGTTCACTCGCACTTTCATGCTGGCATGACTGATAGGGATGGCTATATAAGAAAAAATACGAACAGCATCTTTCAGAGTAGGCCGCAAATTAATTTGCCTTTATTACTTATCAAAAGGCCACTTGTCAAAACCGGATAAACTAATCAACATTCCATTTCCTTGACTTAATATTGATATTTGATCTTCGTTTATTATTATTCAAATATTAGTGGAATTACTTATCATTTTCGGATACAAAAAGCTTATTATTTCGGCTGTGGGCGCTGTTTTTGTAAACAACTAAAAATCTTGTAATTTGTTTAAAAGTAACAAAAGTGGAAACATTTTAAATTAGCCGTCTCATGTTTAAACGAGTGTTATAGCAAATTTGTGGCAAATCCATTATTAGTAAGGGTTAGTGGTTAACGATTTTTCTATATTACTGTCTTCTCTTTAACGGTAATAAGTGTGTTCACATTACAACATAACTATCATACTTACATGATACGACATTTATGTACACGGAAGACGCAACATTGCCTATTGCAGACACACTGTATAAAAATGCTTTAGACACCCTATATGTATTTTGCTTAGCAACGTTATAAAATTACAAGTGGAAAAAAGTGACTGTGTAACTGTGTAATCTCCTTACCAAATAAAATATCTTTGTGCTTCCTAAAATAATCTGTTTTCTATTCTTATCTATCGTTAATAATTGCCATACAATCAAATTAGCATTGATAACCCAAAATAGCTTTAGGGGGTTTAAAGTCTACGTGGTGTTAATCTATTTTAATTGGTAACGAAAAGACCAAAACTTCTTGAACTGTTCGCATGGTCGAAACTTCAAAGGAGATTCTAATATTAATATTCTACCTTTGTTAAATATTTTGATTTCCAATAGGGATCGTATTACAGGTAGGTAAGATTTTATTGCACTTAAAAAAATGACCACCAGAAGCGGGAATCAAACCCGCGTTTCTCTTATACCAGGCGATTGCCTAACCTCTCGGCCACCCTGGTGTTGGCAGAGCCTGTCGAAATGTTTAAAGTGCTTCTTAACGCTGTAATGTTATTGGGATTACATCCTCTGGTGTATACGATTCCCGCCTCCGGTGGTCATTTTTTCAAGTGCAATAAATTATGTAATATTTGTTTTTTTCAGTCTTAAAATAATTCAGGAACAGTTTGAAGTAAGAAAGTCAGTTCTTTTGACACTCCTGTGCCTCGAAAAGCACGTTAAGCAGTAGGTCCTGCGCCTGACCTTTCTCCAGCCATGTCGGATTGCAGTCTCACCAAACTATGATACTGAAGGACTCAAAGTGTACTTGGCCAATGATTGCGCACACATTTGTGCACTACAATATCTCTTGCATACTTGGCCTCCGTAGCCGGCTAGAAATTATTATTAAGTGGTTTCCCGCGACTTTGCCCGCAAGAGTTGGATTTCCCATATAAACTTTCATCTCCTATTTCACCCCCTTAATGTTTTTTATATCGCGACAAAATGTAGCCTATGTCATTTCCAGGGTCTCAAATTTCATTTTAATCAGTTCAGTGGTTTAAGTGTCAAGAGGTAACATACAGACAGATAGACATTAATTTAAGAAAACAAAATGGACCATAATCATAAAAATATCTGGAAGGAACAATATAAAACTTATAGATAGATAGATAACTCTTTATAGGACACCATAAAAGTAACAAAAATGCAATTTACACAAAAATTACAAATTAGGCGGTCTTATCTAAGAGCGATCTCTTCTAGACTTATTGTGTTTATTTTCATACTTTAAATAATATGTTTTTACAATCCGTTGCTTTGTGTGAAAATCCCAAACAAACCTTCTATTTAAAACATTACAACTTTCAGCTTTGTATTATAACTTCTTAGATAAATTTAATACACGGTTAATAAAAGTTACCCTCGAGAAATATTTAGCCAACTCAGCACGATAATTCGCGAAAGATTATAATTTGCTTCCCGTATAAGACGGCACGCGTGGCAAAAATTGAATTGCAAGCCTGAAACGTAAACATCAGGATAAATTAATAAAGAAACCAACCAAGCATTTCTGTAACTTCGTAGAGGCAGGGAGTAAACAGCATCGGAGCAGGGCTGCAAGCCACAGAAGCCATCTTTTTAAATTAAATTCAAATGGCGGCCTTATAACAAGCTTTTTGATTATTTTATGAACGCATCTCTCGCGGGAGTTGGCGTGGGTTAAGCGATGAATGTTTTATTTGAAAATATGAAATGACATTTTGAAATGATGGAGCATTCAATGTTAGTTATGATGCTGATTTGACTAATTTTCTGACTGCGGCAAAAGTCCTAAAGATGGGGTAATGTTTTTAACCTGTATGTGTGTGTTTGTACGTCCGTGTCTTAGACCCGAGTTCACCATTTTTAAAACAGCTGGTAAACTTCGATCGACGGTGAATGTGACAGAAATACCATGGAAAATATGTCAAATAATGCTAAACTGGTTAATTAAAAATTTAAAATGTGTTGGTAAACTCCAGACTTATATAAAAATATTGTCTGTAAATATTAAAGTTTTTCCACAAAACGCAGTCAAAGTAAAATTGTTTCGACCATTTCTAGTCTCCCCATAACTGCTATGTGACTGTAACTGTAACTGTATTTCCATGAGATACGAAATAAAGATGTTTTTTATTTTACACAATAGCGATACTCTATTAGTGTTTAAAACTAGTTAACTTCTTTTTTCTTGTTGTTCCTTTTATTATGTCTGAGTAGCCGCACCATAATGCACTTACACAGCCATAAAGTAACAAAGTAATGCCCCCCTCCTTGGAAATGGAAGCGACAGCATCCGCTAGTGCTCGATACAATATCGAGGTCTCTTGTAGTTTTTATCGATTTAAATGCAAAAAGCGCCGTATCGGACCCATTTTACGCTGTAATGTCGCGATATCGATTCTAAATCGCGTGTTTATATTGCGAACAAAGCGAAATTGCTCAGTGGGGATCTACTCAGTTTACCTGTGTGTAAGCTCTTGGAATTTGGTCGATGGTTTTTTTTTTCAACTTAAACGGTGTTGTTACAAAAAAAATTGACTAGGTTTAAATTAGGTCTAAATATTAGCCGACAAATGAATGACACGTTCGTGACGTAACGAAAAAAAGAGAAACGCTTTTCTAACTAACAGCTTAGTCCTGGTTTTAACCTAGTACTAAGTTTTTTTAATAACGCGGAAAATGTTGTGTCTGACAAACTGAACTCGATCGATCTAAGTAGTATTAGTATTTTTTTCTCTGTCTTTAACTATTACACTTCGCTCTCCTTACGAGTAAGTTGCTCCCTCAGAATCGTGGCTTCGATGGAAGCGTGTCAGCAGATTTCTTCACCTACTGCGGTCTTTAGCTTAATGACGAGCCTGGGATATCGGCACCTGTAGTTCTTCGGACACCTGATTACACCATCGTTTGGGACTGCATTTTCTTGTTTGTTTATCATCCAAATTGCCAGTCATTACAAGTTTTTCCAGGTTGACTAGACTAGGCGTGCCCCATGACCAAAGACTGCTGTATTCTGTGAAGACAGAGTATGTAGAGGAGTGCTGTGTGTCAATTCTGAACTTCTTTAATTTTACCTAGTTAAGTGTAACACTTAAAGACTCATATAAAAAGATAAACAAGAATCGTTTAATATTCCAGTTGATCCTAATCGTGCTCAGTATAATTAGCCAAACAAAAGAGGTTATAATTAGAATCCAGACCGTGCCGTATTTACTTTGATGCCAGACCACAAGGATTGAGTGGGACCTGAAAATATTAAAAATTTGCGCCTGCGCTTTTATTAACAGAATACCTATGTATTTTTTATAGCGCGCAGAAATCTTGCAGATGACGAAGTTGTAATGGTAAGGCATGGGACAAACTTTGGGGGCCTAGATTATTAAAAATTAAGGTTTAATAAATAATCTTGCAATAAAATACTTAAACCGCCTCTTAAGTTTCCTTTAAAAGCCACATTACACCAATAATATTTGCCCAATGACAACATCTTAAAACAGATGTGTTTCGTAAATAGCAAAAAGCCATATACAGAAACAGTACAAACCATAAAAAACTTTTAAAAAGAGTTAAATGTTTAGGTTGATCATTGCTTTGACATCAAAACGAACATTGAAAACAAAGCGCCAAGTTCGCGCTTGTTATAAATAAATTCGGTATTTTGAACACAATGACAGTAATCAGACCAAAAACAGAGTGTGAGAAGGGAGCCGAATTGGGCGGAGGGGTGCGTATTAGCCACTTTAATGTTTACGATGTGTTGCTGTAAAGCTCAAAATCTTCCAAGCCTAATTTGTTATGCATTATCAGGAACTTCAGTGTCGAGTTGAGACTGAAAATTCAAGCGTTTGTGACGAAATCTTTATGAAGAGGTCTCTGCAACTCTTACATGTTTCATGAAGCAGTAACTGTGCGAGTAATCCTCCCAAAGTGAAATGTGTTTAAGTATTTTGAAACAACCAGCGCTGTTGTACTAAGTACCAAGAATAATTTATGCTGAATTGTTTTCTGTTAAGGGATTAGGATCTACCTAATCTGAACCTAAGTACCTGAAAATTGTATTTTCTTGGTGACAAAAAGTATCATCAGAAATATGTTTATGAAGCCTAAGTTTAAGAAAAGAAATGAAGTAAGTATTTTTATTATTACCGCAAAATAAATTCTTAGCAAGTTAAATACTTTATTAAAATAAACTAATCCGTAAAGAGCTTGGATACATTTCAAGAGTGTTTACTCACGTTTTTGTTATCCCTTTGAAATTATTTTAATATTTTAAGCTTATAAGTTGATAAGTGCTTTGTTACGGACACCCAATCGGTTACATTATGTTTATATTTGAATGTTGTAATTTAGTATAAGATATTTGTGGATTCAATAATGTTTAATTTTCTCACAGGGCTTAGCATAAGAAACAATTTAAATTAGCTCAGGGCTTGTTTTATTTAATAAAGATAGCAAACCGGTTATCTATAGGTGATTCCCACTTGCAATAAGTTAGGCAGGTAGGAACTAATAATAAAATATAAAGTAGGTAGTTTGGTACAGGGGGCGAAGGAGACCCTATCTGGTCGTCCCACTCAGGCAGTGTGGGACCGGTAAGACCAATAGTCTGTCCCTGTCCCCCATCTCGCACATTCCGAGGGTAGGTAGGAAAACCCGCAGAGGTAGAATGTTGTGAGTGGGAACTGTTAGGCTATCGGTAGGTAGTTGTGAAATGTTGTAGAAAGAGATAGGAGATACGCATCGGTTGCCTCCCTCAGTATTTCGATGTTTTGAGGGTGGCTGTTGAACGCGTTGGAAAGAGTAACGTAGGTGCTATCTTTATCCTTTCGCCAGTAAACACTAGAGTGCTTTAGTCACTAAGTAAGACCTATGTAATTAGTATAAGTATAGGGCCGTGAGCGCCGGATTTTGTTAGCTGCTCTCACGGTCATCGGTCTCCAATAAAGAAAAAAGAAACAAGAAGCGTTTTATTTGAAGAATACAGTCCGTGCATCGAGGGAACGATCGTCTATATATTGGCTCGAGTGCGTAGCTAATATGCTTTTTAAAATACGTTCTCGCACATTATTGAATTTTGTTAGTTAATTGTTGTTGTTTAAGTGATAGTTAAACAAAATAGTTCAATACCTTATGAGTATTTGAAAATTTAATAATTTAGTTTTAAAGAGATAACGAAGTTTGTTGAATTTATATTTGTAATTTTGTGCATAGTTTTTTAGATCATTCAACCCGGGACGTGAGTTCGGTCCCACCGGATGACACAGTCGATTAATTTTTGTGAGCGAAATTAAATTTGATTTCGTAAAAACTTGCAAAATAATTGCTTAAGTTATAAAAATAATTATATTATACATTTTATTTAAGAATGTTACCTTAAAGTATTTGGTTATAAGTAACGCATAAAAAAAGTAACTCGTTAACAATTTCGGTGTTATTACAAAAACAATAGGCCAGGTTTAAACTAGGTCTAAATATTAGCCGACAGCAGAGGAATGAATGACACACTTATAAAAAAACAAAAAATAGATAGAGGAGTAGATAACAAAGAACTATTAAACTCTGTCCAATTTTTAATTTCTTGAAATGGCAACACAAATGTTCTCGCTAAGTGGCTGAAAGGGCGAATCACCGTTAAGTCAACAAAACAAAATGTAGAGGTAAAGACAACATGTAATCCATTTGGTAGTGCTTGTTTTGCCGGCAAAAACTGTAACGTGTACTAATAGGGTTACCAGGTAGCATTAGAAAACTTACGGCCCTTGTTCAATAAAGTTGTAAAAAAACTAACATAACTCTTGACGAGTGACTTGCACACAAGATTTCCAGGTTTCGCAATCTCTGAGGTCCTAGGTTCGATCCGCGGTCGGGTCAGTATAGAAATCCTTATTTTCTATATTGTCTCGGGCCTGCCCTGGGTATTCTGGGTGCATCGTTTTTCTGATCAATAACACAAGTGCTTTGGGAAACAGCAATGTACTCACGTGATGTCATCCAATAAAAAGTAACCATATAAACGAATTGCGACAGTTCAACATACCCAAAAAACTGCGCGCATACTGGATTAAATAAAACATAATCAAAGGACGCATAGTTATACTAAGAAAAAAACGTTTTATAAACTACTTTCTATTTTTTATTTTTCTTTTTCTCGATTTTATAAAAACAGAAAAAGACACATACACTTACTAATCGTTAGTTTGTTAAACATAAATGAATCAGACTCTGTGAATGAGTTCAGAAAAAGCAACATGTTATTAAAAAAAAAACTTATTCTCTTTATCTATCACAGAAGCGCACGCGTGGATGCCCTATTCGGACCAAATGTTTGCACGGGAAATGTTCGTTTGAGGTACTCCATCGCGCTTGATTATAAATGGCTATACTCTCATCACTCACAGTTAGGGTGCTATTCCACCAGAGATTAGTGTAGCTGTAAAGCGAGCAGTGTGTTTTTATCCGCCAGTACCAAGGACGACTTATTGTTAACGTTTTTGCACACATAAACTCATCGATCGTCTTCAAATGAGACTCGAACACATGAATATTCGCTATCAGGGCGAATGCTTATCCAACTGAGCCACTGAAGGCGTTACTTACTTGACTCTGTAAGTGCTTTACATTTGATCTTCTTAAATTAAAATTTGCAAAGAAATTACTTAAATCATAACACAAAATTTAATAATATGTTAATGAATTTTGACGTGTTTCCAAACTGAGATTATCCCATAAAAAGCGTCTTCACTAACCCCGTGATAAAAAAACATTCAAGGACTAAAGTTTTTATTCACATGATTTGAGAAGTATACTAATCAACACTGTCTAGGGATACACAAAACATAGATTAAATAATACTATGTTTTGTATATCCCTAGACAGTGTTGATGTGTGTATTAGACAGAATAACACAAAATCTAGAGAGAGCTCGACGATTCAATTTCGTCAAGTTGAAAAAGTTTAATCAAGGTAAACAGTACCAACAGGAAATGTGTCTGGGGTCAAAGAGTGGAATTTCCAGCCTACGTTTGTGTACAACATACCCAAATATCAAAGTGAATGAGCTCTTTGTGTAAGAACAGGATGGTTCTCGTTCGTATAATAAAGCAAGCGGTTCCTAAACTGTGTACCTTGGGACTCCATGTAGCGTTTACTGTTACATAACTACAGCCTCTCTCGATTTTTTTAGTTCGCATTAAGTTCCGTAAATACCTAGAGAAGTTTCAGTTATTATGTCTTCTTTTTATGTGAAATACGATTTGACTGAAATTAAGGCACCATAATAAGTTTGAGTACCATTGTATAGAAGGAATGTATTTTTTTAATTAAAGTATATAGTAGTAGTAATAATATTAAAAAATATTGTTTTGGTAGCGCTTTTCAAACACAAATTTGAGTTGAAATCCCAAAATAAGTTTATTTTCTATGATTCAACCTTACGGTACAAAATTGGTGCATATTCATTTGTTTAAGTACCTAATATTCGCGGTATTCCTGAAAGAAAATAACTAACTGTCATAGTTCCTTTACTTAGTTTACTAGAACTATTGTTAAAGTTTTACTATTGTACCAAAGAATACGAGGAATAAGAAGTAAAAACATAAATTATGACAGAAGAACTGTTATAATGTAAGAGCTTAGAATATGCTTTTAAATAGAAATGTTTCTCTATGTTTCCTTGAGTGTCTGTATTTCTGTTGTGAAATTTATTTGTAACACTGTGTGTGTTACAAATAATCGTCTTATGATTCAAATATTCTTAACTTACAACACTCGTTAAACTTTTACAATCACTTTTGTAAAAATCGTTAATAGACAGGCATGACGCATCCTCGGCCGCATCATCGCTTGCCATTGGTAGTTTCAGTAAAATGTTTGCCTATTAATTAAAAAAAATATAGCAAACATTGCAAATATCTAAATCATTATTTTAAAATGGAAGCGTAGTATTCAGAAGAAATCTGACAGGTAGTTGCAGAACGTATGTAGATTTACATATTCAATTTCTAAACTATAAGTATGGCTATTCAACGCGGAAACGCAGCCAGCATTCTCGCTTCCTTGCGTCATGGACACGGTTACATTTTTGAATAAGTAGATTTTTAAGTTTTGTTAAGTGTACATATTTAGTTAATTGAATATTTTTTGGTAATTGGGATATAGAAAACTAGAAGAAAACGTTTTTCTTCCATATATCAATACGTAAAAAAAAAAGTAAATTTAAAATTATTTTTGGGTAATTTGTATTTCTTGAATTTGTGCATATCAAGTTTCTTAATGGATTTGCTGTAATATTTAATATTTCTAAATAAATACTTATGTAATTTTAACTTAAAAAATACCTCTTGATTAAACTACTTGACTACTCGTTAACGACAGGGTTAAGAGTAGGTATTTTGCATTGACAGATGACCTGAAGAAGGTGGCCGGTGGTGGCTGGATGCGAGGGCGGAGAACCGTGAAAGTTGGCGCCGTCTTGGAGAAGCCTATGTCCAGCAGTGGACTGCAATAGGCTTATATGATGATTTTGCATCTAATTTAACAATGTATCAGTATAACCCATACCAGGCCTGTGTATCTTCCCGCGTAGGTAGCAAAAACGTACCTACGCGCGGCGACCCCTTGGTAAGAGACTAAACAAGTTGGGTGTCGCTAGCCGGCAGCGACACGCTCCCGCGTTTTATTTACCAGCGGTGCGCGACACTAAGTTGCTGGTTGGATGAGCGTGAATAAAGTCCTAGAAAGATGCGCTAGATGGCATAAGTAACTTCTTGTGGCTGTCAACCCTATCGCGTTGCGTGATAGTACGTCACTGAATAGGTTTAGTGTATTATGAATCATATTCCAGAGTTATAAGAATGAAATTATCTTGCAATGTATTTCTGTAGGTGTCTACACGAAAATGTGCTTGATTCAGAGGCGAACTGAATTACACCATATCGTTAACAACATTGAGTAGATATTTCTGTGAATTTTATTGCAAAGTCATTCTTCTGTACGAAGTTCTAGTACTTATTCTGTGCCCATACCATGTTCCATACCTTTCTAAGTTGTGTATAGTACAAGTGTTTAATACACGTAAATTAAGTTTTGTTTTCACTCAAGCTAAATTAATTGTTACAATGTATCTCATATTATTATGATGTCTGTTTTTTTTTTCAAATCAAGTCTTTAAAACTGAAATATTCATGAATAATAATTTATTAGCTGACATAACTAATTTGAGTACTTTTCGGGAACAACAGACAAAAACTACGGCCTTAACCGGCAATTTAACATTGAAAGCTTATGACAGCAGATTCATTTACAAAGCTGGATTAATATTAGGGTCACGAATTAGCATAATATCTGTAATATAAAGTATAAAGGCGTCGTTTACCGAAGGATTCGTCTAACAGGAGCTGAGTCACTAAGCCCTTTTCCATTCGTATTGTTATCGTGCGCGTTAAGTTCTCACTGTTATGAGATGAGGTCATTAGATGATTCTGTGAAGGCAGACGTCTTAGACCCTTCTCGCATGGAGCTACAAAAAGAACTAGTAACAAACTCAAATTGTTACCAATTTACTATACGTCACCGCACCGCCTTATACTCTCAAAGCGGTTCGCACACGACGCGACTAGACCGGTCATTAATTCACGAAAGACTCGATCGTGCCAATCGCCACGAGAGAAGAAAAAGAAGCATAAATTACAAAAGTGACTACTTGTGTAACGTCGTGGTGAGTGGTAGGGCTTAAAAACAAGTTGGGATGTGTATAAGCGACCCCTTGTCACCCTTGTGACCCCGTAACAAACTGTTACGCAGTTTGGCAGAATATCGCAAATAAATTATGTAGTGTTACTTTTTTTTTAAATAAAAAATATATGACTTTTAACAGTTTCTAACTGGTTTGTAATCATAACTATTGATTATTCTTATGTCATTGTGTAGGTTCATGTGAGCCTTAAAGTCAGGGGTATTCTCGTTTATTTCACGCAATTCGTGATATCATTGCAGTCTGCTGACATTTTGCTTCTGTCGAAGTTGTTAACGCAAGAACGAAAAAAAACGCAATTTTTGACATGTTTGATGCGTACTGTAATGTGACTGTTTTAGGTAGGTATTTTAATAAGCCCACAGACACAATAGTTTTGTATTCATCTATTTATACCGTCCCACAGAGTCTCTCCACATATCTCTCTGCTTCACCAAGCTCCTACTGGACTAATGTTACTTTAAATCAAATTGTAAAAAAAACAAAAGTGTTCTCACAGACACGTAATTATTAAATACTTTAATTGCTCATATAAGTCTTTTAGCTTTCCTCGACTTGAAAGCTAGGTAAGATATTTTCAATTGAATTTTCTTCTCCTGAGTTTCGCTTATATAACTATCTCAGACTACAGTAGACTTACCCTTTTAAATTTAATGAACGGGCGAAGTCTAGTATTGCGATCGCTGCTCTGGGGTGTTTTATTATTTTTTACAGTTTACTTAATATTGAAATATTTTAAACTTCATTGAATACTTTGAATTTGTTCGTGAAATGGCGGCCGGTCGGAATCTGCTGCTTTGTTCGACGGATAAACGAATAATTCGTGGTTATTATCTCGCTTTTTATTTCTTTGAATTCGTTTCACAGAAAAAATTACAATCTCGTACTTACATTCAGTTGTTTTTTTTATACCTGGTAATTTACATAGTCTATAATTTTAAATAAGAAAAATTAAAACTGATTTTTATTTTTAATGACTGAATGAATGACAGACGCACAGCCCAAACTACTAAGATCAGACCCTTGAAATTTTGCACCATGCTTCCTTTAATTGCGTAGGTGAGTACTAAGAATGGATTTTTGGTAAGTTTGTATGACACTCCGTCAGATTTGAAGCTTAATCAACAAAAATTGGTACATGGCTATTTTGTTAAAAAATAAGAATAACGTACCTATTTCAGGATTTTTCAAAAACACATCTAAGAAGGCGTAAAGGGGTGGAAGTTTGAATAGGAAATTTGTCATTAGTGTGGATAAAGTCGCGGGAACTGGCTACTTTATGAACAATGCTGTTTCAAATACTTTTTAAACCTAATCAATTTCAAAACAAATTAGGTATATTCAGTTTAATATAGTTAATCTACGATACTTACGAATACACGAAATCAAATAAAATAGTAGGCCGTTATATATAAAAAAAACGATAATGAAATATTAACATCAACGCGAATTCATACAGGTTAAAATTACAAATAATTTTAACAACAGTATTGTGAAACGTGAGTTTTAATCATATTTAATATTGCAATACTGATAACAAGAGCCTTAGCTTAAACAAGAACAAAAGCCATGTATTAACACTGAATTAAGCCCTAAATTTTGTTTTCAAGCAATTTTCAATTCTGAAAATCTGATGTCGCTGATAGTTTACTCTGATTTTACTAAATACTCGTCCCTCTATGATAAATTGTACCTACCGTAGTTTATAACATAACACCTACCTTTACCTGAGAGAACCTGACCTGACCCTTTTTATAATTTTTGTTTTTCTATTGTATTAAATAATTTATCTTATTTTTTTAAATAAGTTGTATAAATATTACTATTATAGTTTGTTAATATCATTAAATTTTCGCCATAGAAGGTTTATGGCTTTTACGACCTTTCTACCCCAAGGTAGCGAATACTTAACAGCACGGGGGTGCCTCGGAAAGCACGTTAAGCCATTGGTCCTGCGCCTGATCTCTCTACGGTCATGTCGGACTTCCGTCTCACCGAATTATGAGAGTGAAGGAACAGAGAGTGCACCTGTGTATTGCGCACACACTTGTGCACTTGTCCCGCGCAGTTTCAATTCAGCTAGGAGGACAGTACTCAACAATAGAAGAGTAGGTGTTAAGTTTTATCAATCAATATCAATTATCAATAGAATTTTCACTTTCGACTAGTGTCGTCAAATAAGGTTTACAACAAGCATTCAAAATTGTGTCTGCTATCCTTGGTAGAGTCGCATATTATGTTCAAATACCAGCTATTTCTCATCTTATCTTAATATTTACTTATTTTAGGAAATGCCGAAGACCTACCATTATAACACGAAGACTAGACATAAAAGATAATATGTCGACTTCCAAAACCTCCGAGAATATTATGCAATCACTAAAGCATTGCTGTCAAAAACTAATAGAATATGCTAATAACGTACATTAGGGCTTGAATCCTGAGAGCACTCTCTAGATTATTTTTTAGTTCATGCCGTCTTTCTCTCTACTGGAGAAACGACAAGAGACAG
This sequence comes from Pyrausta nigrata, assembly GCA_949316185.1. Lineage (NCBI taxonomy): Eukaryota > Metazoa > Arthropoda > Insecta > Lepidoptera > Crambidae > Pyrausta > Pyrausta nigrata. Next base: position 8,389,571 of record OX438943.1, read on the forward strand.
ACTACAATGATTTGGAATTTGGAAACTTCAAACCTAACACTTTTCAGTTCATAAGGAATTTAGAAGCTCCAAAGCAAACCACTCTTAATTGATGAGAATGAACCTGAGCACTATTTCAAATCATAAATCATCATCTATTCCTCACCATAATCCTTGTAGTTACAATATGCAAGATACAATAATTCTTAATAATAAGGTGCACTTTTAGAAACTAGGATGATTGCTGTATCTCAGGTTGTCAGCCCTCCACCCAAGAAAATGAACAATAATAGTGCACGTTACAATTCATACAATAATAAACAAAAACATGCTGAATTTCTTAACCAACTTGATTATTCGCATCACATAATTCAACGTTTTGAAATTAATGTAGTTTTTCTTTGTACTTTTTATTTCTTTGGCAGAGTATTTAAGCGGCATTAATTTAGTTTTAGAGAGTGCTGCTCGGAATAAGGCTCATAGTCTCATTAACCACGTCTACATGTGTTTTCGAACCGTTCCTACAAGTTAACGCAACAATGATTTTAATTTAATAACATTAAATCAAAATCATCGTTGGTATAGTTATCGATCATTACATTGGGATTAGTTGGGTGGAAAAGAAGACCAATGAGGAGGTTTTGAAGATTGTTGGCGAGGAAAGACAAATACTGCAAACCATCGAGAATAGGAGGGGAAAGATGCTGGGACACTTGGTACGACACGATGAACTAATTAGAGTGATTATAGAGGGAAAAGTAGAACGGAAAAGGAAAAGAGGAAGACCAAGAAGGTCCCACATAGACCAAATCAAGGAAAAGTTAGGGGTCGTGTCGTACCAGGAAGTCAAGGAAATGACACTGAATAGAGAGGAATGGAGAAGACTCCACCGACAAGAGCGTAGCTCTTAAATTATAGATAGATAGATAGTTATCGATCGTAATTATGTTCATTATTGCGTATTCTGAGTTTAATTGGCTGATGATTAACACCCTCGCGTTCCGTAGTGATAAAATAATTATTTTGACAAGTGTTTATTCAGTTTACAGCGACGGGGTTAATGCTCGAACTGTGAAGGAACATACAAAGATAGTTCGGTGTTTTGATCGTCATTATAATAATTATATAACGAACTAGGATCATACAGCAGCGTCTTGTTAACCCACTCTCGAATTGCCTTCTAATTGGATAATTACACTTCGGAAATGTTATTTAGAGGCAAATTAATCAAGTAATAACATTTGCGCACAAATTGATAAGAAATAACACAGGTTTGGTATGAGATACCTATGATGAAACAAGAAAGAAACACGAATATTTATTCTTTTGTGCCTGACTTTATACATCTTTAAACGATAAGTTTTTTTTTATAATGATAGATGTCATCCATACTAATATTAGAAATGCGAAAGTGTGTCTGTCTGTCTGTTACCTCTTGACGCTTAAACTACTGAACCGATTGAGATGAAATTTGGTATGAAGACAGTTCGAGACTCTGAAAAGGACATAGGCTACATTTTGTCGCGATATAAAAAACATTGAGTGAAATAGGGGATGAAAGATTATATGGAAAATCCAACTCTTGCGGGCGAAGTCGCGGGGAACCACTAGTATACTAATAAATTGTTTAGAAAAGACACTATTTCTAGCTTATAGCTTAGCTAACAGATAGCTTTTTCGTGTTTTTTTTTTGTTTTTTTTTTATTTGAAATGGGTTTGCTCTTGACTCTAGACTAAGCCAGACGTGGCACAGACAGAGTGTTTTCCGGGAATAAACTTTTTTAAATCATGCTACTTACTAATTTTAAACGTACCTACAGCAGCTAATTATTATCTTTCGTTCGTAGAAAGTTGTACAAGAATTGATTTTCACTCTTGAACATGCAATCGTACCTAGCTCTATAAAACTTCCTTACCTCCTCTAAATAAATACTATGATTAGAAGCTCTATAGCTTTATGTTTGAAGTTTCTCTAACTAAGAGATGTAACCTTAATTGAATTTTCCAACGGAACGCTGAAGTTTACATTTGAAAAAACAAAGAATTTAGGATACATTTATTTTTAGCAATCACTTGAACATTTCTTTTCAGCATTGGTGCATAAAGTTCTGTCCAAATTAGTAGCTGCATTATGGTAGGTAATCTCTTACAACTGGTGTCATATAATGAACTGATGACAGCACGTCAAGGTTATGTGTGGCATCTTATACAGTTGTAATAGAGATGATTATGTAACAAAAATGTATAGTTTGATGTGCTGGCGCCACTATACCTACAAGTGGTGGATTTTCCCACGTTTTCCAAATAGACCCAACCAATGACAGTACATTAAAAAATCAAAATTGTTTTTTTTTAATGCGCTTTCATTGATATCAACAGTAGAAGTATAATATTTACAGCAGAATAGTATCCCCTTTAATATACGCATTCGCTTCGCATTAAAAAGTAGTGTAAATATTCAAGATCCCATCTATCTTTACCTCATCTGAATCGTTTCAACAGACAGACATTTTTTGCCTATAACATTTGTTTGAATATCATCCATATCAAAGTTGCTTGAGTGATAGGACCGTGGACCCGAACAAATAGTTCCGTTTAGCTTGGCGACCGCACTTGCCACCCCGGGTACTATTGACCCACGGCCTGTGTGCTTAGAAACTGGAAAACCTCTTAGTGGGCCCGCACTAACACACGCCAACCGCTGATAGCGTCACACAAACGATTTTGTGTTAAGTTTTCATGTTTCACTAGTGGTTGCCCGCGACGTCGTCTGCGTTGACACGATGATGCAAAGTGACTCATACTGCCAACGCCGTCCAGTACCTAAGGTCTCCTTTTTGTACTATGTCGTACGGTGAGGGGTGTTCAACCTGTATCTCTGGATGTACTTATCCTATTGAGATGGAACACAGCCTAGGTTGTGCACTGGGCTTTTAGTGTTTAAAATTGTGTATGAACATCAAAATTGTATCTGCTGATTTCGACTTTATTAAAAGCTCTACTCGGCTTAACTAAGGCCTGTTTTGCCATTTTTCATTAGTTAGTAGCCTACTTGAAAAATAAATTATCATATTTTCCATATGAAATTTGGCAATAATCCGTCATTAAAACACAATTTTACGGATTGCTTCGCGATTTATTTACATTTTATTTATAAACTCCCCCTGTGACCACGAACGCTGTAGTGTTCGAAACGTCAGGTTATAAATAAAATGTAAATAAATCTCGAAGTAGTTCATAAAATTGTATTTTAATGAGTTGAAGAATTCGCGTAAACGTAAGAAATAATTTATCAAGCAAGTTACTCTGGAGAAACAGGCCCTAGCCCTAAGGCTAGACTAAATACATTAAATTGTAAGTTCTCGATCACACGAGGACGATTCGTGTTATTACGTATTGTCTTCACATTCGTCAAATTTTGGTGACGGATCCGCTTATTCTTATTGGAAGTTCATCTAAGACTGAACTCTGAACACCGAAACATAAATTCAGATATTTTGTCGATCGTAAAAAACACGATTCCATATTTAATAAAAACGCCCGTCTATCGTAACGTGCCGTGTTTTTTGACAAGGCGTCAATGACGGATCCCGTGTAAATGCAATTTGCAATTGTTTCATATTATACAGATACACGACATACAGACAAAGCCCAGCTGATTGGCAACTTGACTTTGCAGTATTATTTACCTATTTTTATGTACCTACCTAATCACTATAAGGTATATTTTCTGATTAACAAGAAAAGCGCGTGGGGATGTCTATAAAATAATTGTGCATACACGAAGATACCTTTGGTTCCGTAGGTATAATAAGTCTTATAAAATATTTTAAAACACTATTTATTTTACATGAAGCAAAAGTGAGGGCACACCAATTCTGAGCATATAACTATCAATTTTCTTTCAGCCGATTTCGAGAGTCTCCGATTTTATATTTATTGCGACAAGTATTTCCCATAAACAAGTGCCTATCTGTCAAAATTGTGTGATATGTAACAATTTTGTTTTAGTAACAATGTTGTTTAATCATCCCAAACCAAATGCTTGAAGCGCAAAGAAGCTTAACTGTTTCTCCTCGAAGTGAGTGAAAACAAATACAAAGTTGGGGAAGCGCTTAGCTTCTTCTAAGACACGCAGTACGCATCAGTTAGAATTGCCGAGCGAACAAGCGATTTGATTAATGTTTTATTTTAAAGTGATACTTTAAGTTGTTTCAGTAAGATTGATTGATGTAAAACAAAAAAATATTACGTATCTGTATATGAACAAAAAGCCTTTCTGTAGCACTTTACTGGTACAAAACAGGGTACCTACTGCAGGAATATTTTATTGGTTCTATTCAATTCGGAAATTCATATAATTGTTGACCTTTTATTCATTAATAGTTGTATCATAAATATAGTCTATCATAGCTATTGTATTTATTTATTGTACAAAATTCTCAACTCTTAAATTTATCTAAATATTAGACTAACATGAGAAGCTGAAAACCAATGCCAGATTTACATTTTATTTGCTTAAAACGGTCTACAGATATAAAGTGTGTCCAACACAAACCCAAAAAATAAAAAGAAGATAAATTACAATTCATCTTAATTTTATCACCTAAGTTTGACATTGTTTTGTGAGGGCGACAATAATAAGTGGCTTCTCGAATGTCAACGAGAACTTAACAAGCTCTTCTTACGTCACGCACAAAAGTCGTCCCCGAAAAATGATGAAAGAAAACTTTCCGCGCTCACAAATATCCGTCTTAAGAGAATCTCGCAAACTATGTCATTCGGCACAAAAGGCGAGAAAATTATTGTTCAAAAGTATTATTGCAAACACTTACCATATAATGCGTAGAAAAATTGATAAAATTCAGTCAATTTTAATCCTTGTTACAGTTAGAACATCACGAACACCAATCACTATCAATAGTTTGTCACTCCACGTCCCAATGAAATGATTCGTAGTCGCTCGAACCTCCCGCTACGATGCTACGACACGTGCGCTGTTCGTAGAGCCGTAGACACACTGGAGTGTACCCGCTACGGACTACGGCTACGAACTCACCCGATGATAGCCGAGAGAGGCCCGAGACTTTGTAAGCAGTGATTGATATCAAATGAAATGTGAGGAATGAGTAGTTCCAGAGAGCTCTTTGTTTTAAGGATTTCATTTTTTGCTGTTGCTTTCGCGACGGTCGTATATCTTTCGGAGAAGCTTCCATTGCAAGGCTACCGTCGTAAAAACAACCATTTATTTTTGCCATTACAGAAAGAAGACATGCGGGTATTACCTTTAGTACGAATGAAAAATGTTTACTAGTGGTTGTAGTCAGCAATTTAAATTAAAGGATGAGCTAAGAGTATTTGTAGTTCTGAGGCGTTTATGAGGCATACGGTATTTTGTGAAGGGCGAAGGTCACAAAATATTTAATTAAGTTGAAGGAATTCGTTCTAAAAGGACGACCAGTACAATACACACCACATTGGTAGTAAGCTCGAATTTCAGACTCTTTAGTTAAGTAAGTAAATAAAGTGTTTGCTTGGGTACTGAGAATTTTATTTCTTTCGTAACGTTCTTAGAATAAAGTTAATATGAATTTTGCGTCTGCTTACTTTTATTTTAGTATTTTATGATTCTAATTTGTACCGAGAGATTTGTGAAATGCTTATGATTTGTGAACTCTGATTTATTGGGTAACTAGGTGTAAAGTATGAACAATTTTTGTTATTATTACAAGTAATCATGTATTATTTATAAAACAATGAGAAAAAACTGACTTTTGATATATATTTTAGGATGCTATAATATAATACTGTGTAAATTACACTAAATTATTACATTCTGAATCTGGCCTTCTTCCTTAAAAGCCTAAAGTCATTTCTGTAAACAAATATCGGCTTTGAAGTTTCTACAATTTTTTTTAACGCAGTCTACTCAGTAACACACGAATCATCAAATCATTGGCAGTTCCCATTAATAAAATCATTTCCATTGAGCACATTATCTGTGATTAAAATAAGGCTACGATGAGTTGAGCTAGTCCATTGTTTCGTATTTGGAACAAAGTTAACCGGAGTATCCTTAAATCCTTAAACCGTCAATGTCAATAGTTTCACATGGCTTAGGGCTATGTTCACAGCCGGCTGATAACAGCCAGTTAATTTAATTAAATAAAAAAATCCTATTTTTACTATTAGAAATAATAAATATTTATATAATTATAAATATTGTACAGCTAACATGCATTATTCTGACCCCAAAGTAAGTAGCTTCAGCACTTGTAGAAATTAGAAACAGAACAGCGGTGGTATCGCAACACCCAGACTCGTGGCAATATAGAAAATATGGATTTGTGAATTGTCTCGACCGGAGATCGTACCTGGACCTCAGATAGCGGTGTCCGAGCCACTTAATTACAGAAGAGGTCGATAACTAATTAAGTAATAAAATATTTACTTACAAACGAAAGTACCTGTTAATTTTCTTACTTACAAACTGCTAAATGAATTTTGTTTTAGAGATAAATTGTGCCTTAAAAGGTTAACTTTTTATTGAAGGTAGTAGGTTTGAAATAAGAGAATCAGTACTGAATATTGTACATACAATAACTTTTTTTATTATTATATTTTTTTCCCATTTATGTGAGCTGGTAAATTTGCAGTTAGCTACGTGCTATTTCGAGAAACTAATCCATAAGTTAGCTATAGAGAAAATATCATTTCATTCCTAAACAACGCCGTAATATTATATGTATATTTCTTCAAATCATATATTTTTTACGCGTTACTATTGGTAATAATAAAATATTCTACCTAACGCGAGAAATCATATTCTATCCGTTCTATTTAGGCTATGGCCCTGGGTATGACGCGATATCCCTGGTATTTCTCAAATTACCTCACTTGTAGGCAGTATAAGAGCTTAATCACCCGAACCCTTCAGCTGAAGCCTGTAATGATAATAAATTCAATATTCGCAAATCATGGGTTTTCGGGAAGATAATACATTTTGCCTGTAAGGTTGCGATTGTAAGCGTCCTCGTTTACGACGTATTTAAATTAAATCTGTTTTATCATTGTCCTTAATTGGATACATTGAAGGAAGTAAGAAATAGAAACACTTTTCATGTATTTTCATCTAACACTTCGATTTTATTGAACCGTTATTTGCGTTTAAAATTAGTTTACCTTAAATAATTCGTGTCTGTTGTCTGATTATTTTTAAACTGTCCTCTACCCGAAGGTTGTCTGTAAGAAAATGTTTTTAGCATTAAGACCGCCTAAATTGCTCAACTCTACCCTAAACCTAGCTGCCAATCAAGCAGACTTAAACTGACTTGGCTTTTTGGAAAATATTATACGCGCATATTTTTACAATGGATAAAGGATTATTGTTTCCCCATGTGTATCGCAACTCATGAATTTCGATCAAGATTCTAAACGGAAGATACTAAACACCAGTATTAAAAATCTTCAATTAAACAAAATTATTCCTTAACTTGCTTATTTAAAGGACTTGTCCATTAGTGGTTTTTTATTCGTCAATATTTCTAACCAGAACAAACTAAATATTATATTAAAAAGTTCACAAAAACTAGCCTTTCTGCATGATTAATATATTTTTTAAGGCCTCCGATTTAGAGAAAAATTGAAATTATTTTTTCTCGTTGTCTGTACAGAAACCGCACCTTCGCCTATATCATATAACGCATGAAAAAAAAAATGACAGCAAAATTGACATTCCATTGACAGTAGTACCTATTATATAACCTGTGGTAGTACCTAGTAGTATTTATCCACCAGTGGAAAGGCAACGGTACATAGCCATACAGTCAGGAAATACAAGTAAGTGATCAATGGATGATGCCTGTTACAAAACATATTTTTTCTCAAAAATGGAGGCGTTTAAAATTCAGATTTCTATGGTTACGTGTTTCATATTTTTGTAGCTTAAAGATAAATATAGGTTTATTGGTGGTTGGTGATATCTTGGAATAAAAAACCAGCCTCCATACAAAAAGAGGACAAGTCCTTTATAAATATGAAAATAAAAAAACCTTCCAACTTTTTTAACTCCATGGAGAACGACGATATTTATTATTAACTGAGATTTTTGAGTGGATGAAATAAAATAAGTAGTGATATTACAAAGAAAAAAAAACCTTATAGGTAAAGTCAGCTGCACATCAAAATACTCATTTGAACTCCAAAAATAGCTTTACGTTTGGAATAGAGGCGATCTCAACGTCAAAGTGGGGTAGTCTGACGCTTAGACTGAGTACATACTAGTAGTGATATTTCTATGTTATTGTTATTTTCCTTAAGTGATTGACACAAATGTAAGATAGTACGAGTATGCAGACACGGTCATGATTTTTTGAGATGAACAAATGAAGAGCGGCTTTCTCCGAGCTGGTATTTTTTTCGGCGTTAAACTGCCAGTAACAAAGATGCATACGTTTTCTTAACAAACCTATGCAAATCTTTTTGTCTCACATTGTATAACGACGTTCTTGTTACATTCTGTAATCGAGCAGGTGATTTAGTGTACAGTGCACCCGACCACAGAGATAGCTACCGTTTGCGTTCATTAGGGGCCATTAGTTTAACTGGTGGTCAAACGGCTGAGGCTAAGGCTATGAATATTGAAACTTATCCGACCCGTTCTAATTTTATTTTACCGGCCTGGCAAAATTACAAAGCCAATGAGAATATTTGCATTGCAAAATGTAAAAGCGCATTTTTGACGTCTTGGGTCCTGCATCACAATTTTTGAACCGAAGTTCAAAAACTGTCACACCTATCGCAATGGTACTTAGTCATGTTTTTAAATAAAGTTGCTACTCATATTAAATTTGCAGGATCACCACTTTTTATTTTATTTATTATTTATTTTTTTATTTAAAGAATACATTATTGTTAGTAAATAGGTAGTGTCTTAAAGCCTATGTTAGGTTTATCTAGACACTACTAGTTCTCTTTATACATTTATGCAAGATTTATTGCAAATATGATATCTTATTGAACAGAAACTCGCTATCGTGATATATGTCTACTTTAATACGTACGTAGCTATAATTCCAAAGTAAATAAAAACAAAATACTACGGTTTCGTAGCCCAGTTTCGTCGTCCGCGTAATGTCTTTACTTTACAATAATATCCGGGTCGAGTAAAAAAAGGACACATTCACATAATAAAACGTTTTTATCCGGATTGGGCGTAATGCCCACAGCGCACCTAACGATATAAACCTGGACTTGGACCATGGATATAGCAGACATGGTCGCTGCACGTCTACCTGTTATAAAGGGCCATGAGATTGGAGGATTTTTGGTCAGAGCATAAAAAAACTGCTAGAGAACATACCTACTGTCCGATAACAAAAAGCGCGCGCCCGTTAACAAGATGCAATCCCGTTTAAAGCAAAGTTCACTATCGCCAATAAAATATATGAAACTAGCATGAGCCATCGAGACATCACGTGACTTTGGCATACATTTTTGTCATTTGGATGGCGACAACGAAGTTCGCCATTGTAAGATTGCATCTAGACTCCTTTATAAGGTTTTTTTTTATCAATGTGCAGACATTTGACCGAAATCTCACCGGATGGTAGGCAACGATGCGGCCGGGGATGGGTCATGCATGTCTAACTAGTAGCACCTTATTCACTCTTATTTAAATTTTATTTGATTCAGGACTGTTTCGCTGCATGCAATCCTTTGATAACCGTATCCTATTCGTATTTTCTTTGCATAAATATAAAATTTACCTAATACTTATATGAATGGAATTGTACCAAGAAAATGATAACGTGACAGGTTTTTGTAAAAAAATCTTTTATTTTATATGTTTTTTATTTAAACACAGATTTTTGGACAGACCATATTGTTTTTTTATGTTGTTGATTTGGTTTGACATATGAAACTTGTGTGAGTGCTGAAATAATATAAAACTGAAATAAGAATTTCTAATCGAAATAAACCTACGCTAAAATAGTTTTATTTATATCTCTTAACGGCCCTTCTTTAAATATTAATTATTTTCAGTTTACTTACCACAATCTACAAGGTAAGCAACAAAGGCATACCAAACATGTTTTAAGTCTTATTTTTAGTCTAATCTTACGCGTGTTTTGATTATTTTCACGCAGTTTTTATGGCCCCAGTCTTATGACTCGAGGAATACGATATGCCTCGACCGCACCACCAGGTATTACCCGTTTTATTACATCCAATTTTATTTTATGTCCCCTTCATATTCCTATTGATCGTTCGGATAGATCTTTTTGATGCATTAAAATCTTTATTTGAAGACTCGAAACGACTATTTAATGGCCTAAATGATGGTAGCGTCTGACGTTACTTGAATATAGTTAATATTGGCCTCGTTACATTTTGCAATGGAATCTTTTTGGACAATTTCGGGCACATATTTGTTCCCGCGCTGTGCAATTTGGGTGCATGAACTCGTTATACTGTAATTGTTACTCTGACGCCGTGTAAAACTTAAATGAACTTTTGCATTCAGTGCACAAAATCGGCTCTTTCTTAAAATGCTAATTGTTTTGTTATTTTTACGATGTCTACTAAAATTGGGCTTCTGAAACTTACTTTATCTTAAAAGTAAATGTAAGTAATCTCGAAGAGCTGGACTTAGAGCAACATTGTATTTAATCCTTGTTTGTTTGGTTTATCTAACCCCTAAAGGTTAATTTAAGAAGCTTTCACAAGTGAGTTCGTATAATTTAATATATTATTTATACCCAAAAAGGTGTATGAAATAATAAATAGGTATTTGGCAACTAGACAATTTTGTTTATAAAATTCGTCTTGTACCTTAATTAATTAATTTCAGCTGTACATCTTGATCAAACAGGAGTAGTTTTCATTTAATGTTTACAATGTACCCAAAGTATGTATTTGTATTACTTGCTAAATATGACTCTAACTTGAGCCCACCATTAATGGCTATAAATTATTCGTGTACTCTAAGGTCTAGTAATAATACTGACCAAACTGCACCGTAAGCTTAAACCAACAAGCTACATAGAGAGAATTCGTAACCGCATGCGTAAACGTAAGACCGTCACCAAACCCATGTCTGGGCATCAATTGTCTTATTTTACGTCTTGACTGGCACTGACATTGTATTTAAAAAACCGGGCAAGTGCGAGTCAGACTCGCGCACTGACGGTTTTATACAAACAAAGGTTTTTTTTACGATATTATCACAAATTCGCGGTTTTCCTTTACGTGTACTGTTGTTGCGGCGCACACGTTGATGTGCCGAGCACACGTTCTTTTACATGTCAAATGTCATTATGTGTACAAAATTTGAATGAAAAACTGAGCAAATTGCTCAATTTGAGGCACTCAATTTCCGCGCGCTAATGGCTCATCTACTTCTTTTTAAATGCTTTATAATTGTTGGCTGGCGTATTTTTATTTTATGTTTCGTATCTTCAGCGAATCTCTTCAATACGGTATTCTGGTCGATGTGAATTTAGTTAATCATCGCAAATGTCAAGATTTGATCACCATCACCAAATGATCACCAACCTGTTACTTTATTTAGATTAACATACATTAAGTCAATATTTGATGGACAGTGTAGGCGTTGTTTTTGTCTCGATACCATTCGGATTACCATTTTACTACTTCGTCATCATTTAGATCGCAGTGCTATTTAAGTAATTAAGACACAAACTCAAACTAATTGTAATTAAGGTAAAGGAATCAGGACCTTAGTTAGGTGGAAACCTTGAAACCGTAAACCATACGACCCCGGTCGAAATATATAAAGACGTGGCAGCCATAACTTGAAGCAAACTACGTAGAGTCACCTGCAACTCGACTTCTTGGTGACCTAATTCTCAGATAACTTGTTCAACTTTCCTCCGCTTGAAAGGAAAATAATAGAAGATAAGCTTTTTTATTTCAATTGAGGACCTGACAACTGTTTTAAGAATACTTACTTATAACTTAATGTCAACAAAAGGTTTTTTCAACGTTTATAACCTCGATCTTAGTACCAGAATTCTTTGAAGAGTTTATGTACCTACCATGTTTTTGTATAAGTTAAATTTTTCTACTTGTATAACTAAATTTTACACAATTCCAACTTTAGTAAACATCGACAAACGACAACATTTTTTCCGAGAACAAACTTAACCGACGCATAAAAGTTCGCAGCAACAACAAAAGAGAACTTTTGTTTAAAAAATTCAAAAGGCAAACATGTGGCCGCACCCCAAGGAATTATAAAGAGTCACAAAACAAGGTAGATAAAAGCGGCTTTTGAAGAAATCCAGGATCCACCAACTAACGAGTACAGCCCTATCTGCCAAACAAACTGTAATAACAAGCGCACCTTAACACGCTTGCGATAAATCTGTTCTGTTTGGTGCAAGCGACTAGATTTTTGAGAGCGTTCGAACGGTTAAAGGTTTTGAAAATGGAAATTTTTAGGAATGCCACAATGCTCGGAACGCTACTGTGGCGTAAAAAATAACAAAGGTTCAATTGGAATAAGCAAAACTCAATGGCATGTTGCGATTCTCGTTGTGATTAATTCTAGGTTTATTTTAGTAAAACTGGTTGATGTTAGTTTTTATAAATAATATGAGTAACATTTATTGAAAAAAAAAAAACATTTTTGTGTTAAAGCGTAAGCATGCTTTTTATTACTTACTGTATCCCTTTAAAGGTTACTTTGGGACCAACATCGAAAAAACAAAGAAAACATAAAAAGTTGATAAGCTGATTGATTTCTTCTTAGTGGTTTTAGCAGCCGACAAAAATGCTGATTGGACAATTTTACGACACCTTCAGTATAGGAATTAAATAAAAAAACGGTAATTTAAAAAACTAAAAAAACCCGAATGCGTTTCTGTGTAATTGAAAATTAAAAAACCCTAAAATGTATAGCAGTCGGGACCCATTCTAGAAATGGAGGCTTAGTGAATTTAGAATACATACCTACCTCTATATTACGTTGCAGATTACTCCAATCTACTAATTAGACGGCTGGCTTTCTAAAATGACCTCTTTCTTGTTTTAGGGATTTTTAATTTCCAATTACACAGAAACGCTGTCGGTATTTTTAGTTATTTAAATTATCGTTATTATTTTTAGTTTTATTATTCAAAACTAACCACCAGACTACAAAAAATATAATATTTTTGAAATGGTCTCTTTATTGGCTTTCATTTGATACCCATATTGCTATGCTAAGGAAAAAATCAATCCCCCCTCCCCCCTTTATTTCCATTTACGGGCACCATTTTAAAAATTTATATAGCCTATGTCACTCTCACAATTTTGACAACCACCCTATTTTATTTCTCTCCTTTTTACTACAAGTGTGGTTCTCGATTATAATGACTTTTTTACAACACAAACACAATACTGGGTACAACGTGCAAGGCAAAATGATAAAGAACGTGTTCATAGTTTACTTACTTTGCTGGCTCAGCGACCCGAAGTGCGCCATTCTTCCCTATTCTGTGCCAATCTGACCAGTCGGGCACTTCTAGCTCTTTCAGGTCTTTGGCGACTTCATCCTTCCATCGATATCTTGGACGCCCCACCGGACGGCGGCCGAAAGGTTGACCAAGATAAGCTCTGTTTGCGGCTCGATCCTCTCCCATCCTCTCCACATGTCCTCAGAAATCAAATCAGAGGGAGGACGAAATCGACATCCGCATAGTCAAGGCCCTAAGATGTACAGCAGCCCTTCACAAGGTGTTAGTGTCCAAGTTGATAAGCAAAACTACTAAAATTCGGATTTATAAAACAGTCGTTAGGCCGATTTTAATGTACGGGTGCGAAACTTGGACGTTAACTTTGAAGGAGGAGAACAAACTCTTATTTCATAGTTTGTAACAGTAAATAATTACTCACAGTAAAAAGTATATAAATTAGCCCAAACGTTATCCCCTTTGTCTAGTTTATTAAATGAATCTTATTTTTGACTTCATTATTTTAGTTCACCATTCCCCAAGTTGGGGATTGAAGACAATGGCTATCTCCGCAGAAGTATCTCAAGTCCGCAATGAAGGTGGAGTGAAAAGGAACTGATAGATAAGATTTAAAGGCCCTATCCCACTTGGACACCAGTGGTGACATCTTTATGAGACGGCAAATTCGTGGCAATTGGTATAAGAGGTGAGATAGCTGCATAAAGCTCTTTTTTTTCGTTGCCGCCGTGGTGCCCTTGTGTGACATGGCCCTTAAAGCCAACATTTTTCATTTTGTTTTAATGTAACCTAGCAATACCTAAGCTTTACAAAAGGTTACATTCAACACTTATTGACTTATAATTACTGACGACGTAAAAAGTACATACATGTACACAAGAATGATTGCTTTCCCTCTAGTAATAGCAAATCGATAACAATCTTGTATTTGAAACTGTTTTTTTTTTGTGGCATACAGGTTATTATTAGATTAATTAGACGCCAAAATTTTCCTTTCGATAAATATTTGTTTCGTGACAATGACTAACGAAGAATTTAAATCTCATATTCTTGCTAAGATTTATTTAGTTATAACAAAGAAAATTAATCAGACTTTCCTGAATAAAGATGAAATGAATAAGTTTTGTGCTTATTGTTAATATTACAAGTAGGTACTGTATTTGACTTACTTTTTTACTATCGGTAAGACTTCGTGACTTGAAATTTAGTATGTGACACTTTCAAATTGACTGTATTTTACCCTTCCATAAGTTTGAGATCCTCAAAATATAAATCTAATATATGTCGCGAAGTATCTCTAGAAATAGCAGATATCGCACGGAATACGAGTGAACATCGTGATATTATTATAGTTTACAGCTAGGTTCGCGACGAGATGCCCGTTGAGGGCTTCCTTTGATGCACGAGCGGAGTTCGATTGATATCGTGTTAAGTAGGCGCGAGCACATTCATAGGAGAAGCGGAGAAAAAATTATAACACTTACTATGATATAAAACTAGTGTAGGTAAAATAGGATCACAAACCAAAGATTCCCAAAAGAAAAAAAACAATTACAATTCAAACCAAAAAAACAATGGACTCTATTCAACAAATAAGGACTCAATGCGCAATTTCGCCATTTTACAGTACCCTGTCACTGGCCTAAGAACAGACAATTGCAAAAACGGGCCAGCAAAAAACAAAAGGGCGAATGAAATGGAACCGGCATTCCTTCTAGTGTCCGTATCGAGATAGCCTTTTGTCACTTCTGTTTTGATCGTCACTTGTTTTATTTTCCTCGTCACCGTTTTTTTTTCTTGGACTTTTACTACGACCGCCTATGCAAAGCGCGAGAAATACCATTAGTATCGATCGTCGTTTGTTTTTTTAAGCTCTTCTCTGCGGAAACGCGCGTGCGTAACAAAAAAATAAATACACAAACTCGCATTGGCAATGTTCCACGACCTTATGTCTCGATGCGACTGCAGACCGTCATGCATGCATCTTCTCATAAATTATTCGTAGTTCATGTTTCGTATTCCGTCGCCGTCGAATATATATCAGATGTGACGTTGGGAATTACTTACCAATCATATTAAGTGTGACACGAACGCGTATTTCTACCCATTCATTTGTTTTAAACCAAAAATAACTTTCCTGTTAAAACTGTTAAAACTATATTTTTCAAAGCACCTAAGTTAGAAAGTTAGGTAAGTGCATATTATCCTGCCAAAGTAAGTATTTTAAATGTTTATGACGTGTTTTATGAACACTGAAAGCAACGTTATTTTTCTATGATATGGAAAACTAAAAACATTTAAATGAGCTTAATAAACAAGCCGACGGCAAAATTAAAAGTGCTTTACAGAATCACAAAAGAGAAAATTCCAACTGTTTTTAAAAATAAATGTAAAATATGCTTGACGTTTCACTTGAAAAGGACAACACAAAACTAAATAGCCTAATAAACATACGAAAGAGCCGTTCAGGACAACTGGCATATCCTGAATTCTAAAATACATAAAGACGGTATGGAATCTTACTTTCAAATATGCAAACAATACATATTTAAGGCTGCCGAGAGTCTAAAATTTTGTATCCAACAGCAGTGCACAATATTTTCCAGTCGTTGAAAAATTATAATATTTTTCTGAAACCATTTAAAAAGTAGTGCTATGTTACTATGAAACAACACAATTTAGTCGTATTATTTTGTGATATTTTTATTACCTTCAATATTAATATTGAATGGCCTATTTAAACAGGAGCTTGAAAATTTCGAGAAAACTCATAAATACAAAACAGGCTAACTTAGGCCCTTCGTTTAGAAGGCTACGCAAATCGTTTCGAAACCCGAGGATTTTGGTCTTTTAGCGACTACCGCAATACAAATGAATAGACTTAACCCAAGTTCAGTTCAGTTTGGCAACTGAATAGGGAAGATAACAGTAAGCAAAAATGTGTCTATCTAGTAAAATATAGTACTAACAATAATAATACTATAGTATAATACTTACATTATGGAAAAAAAAATATTTTTAAAGATTTTATTAGTTTATTTTAGCAAATAAAATTGCAAAATACTGCAATCCGCCATGTTTTTTATTACACGAATTGTCACACCTCAGTAAATACTGTCACTGTCACTAAATTATAATACGAATTTCGACTCTTACACTAACGTTTGAAATATGTTTACTGAGGTGTGACGTCACAGACATGACACCCTGACCGCGTTTTGGCGCCAAATTATGATCATTTCATTTAAATTGCATTTTTTTAATATTACCTTTGTTGATTGCAAAAAATAATATATATTTTTGGAAATAGAAGATACTGTAGAATATTTTAAAACACTTTTTCAAAATCTGTCATCTTGCCTATTGTTGATTTGCTATGTAAACTTATTGCAAATAAAATAAAAAAGAGGTTCGTACCGAGACACGCGTAGACGTGTGTACGAACCTCATGGTTTTGTGTTTCGGTAGTCCTTTAGAGGCCACAAGAATCGTCGGGTATCAAAGATTTGCATAGCGTTGCGAAGAGCAAACCTGAGCATCGATTAAAACTTTAAATTGTTTTGCCAATGTTTTCTGGGTCAAATTATTAAATAAATGACAACTTGGAATTCATTTACTAAAGGATACTTTATTACTTCATCTATTATTACTCATACCTTTGAACCTTTGCCCGAAGTAAACCTCAGCAAACTGCCGTTTATCACACGAACTTGTTATTTACGACATTTCCATTGGACGCGTAAGGTTACAATTATTTCACTTTCGTTTCTATACATAAGGCTGTGTAAAGTTCCAAATGATAGGGGCGTGGTTATACTTTAAGTGATACCAAAACAGATAATAAAGAATTGAAACTATTTTAAGAATAAGTAAATCAAAAAGTGACCTATTAAAGAAAATGACGACGTAAAGTATCTTAATTCGTTGAGAGGTGGCTATGAAATAGTAAAGGTCTTCACTTATGACAAATTTTCTATCCGAAAAACATCACGAAATCCTCCGATGTTTCTTTTTTTAATTGCTTTTTCTCCATAAGGTAAATAATACTCTTAAAAATCTGATACACATAATTCAACTTCTAAGTAAAGTGAAGAACACACACACGTTTCCATAAACTAGAATGTTATTGAAATAAATACGTTATTACTTATAACAATAATTTGAGTTCACAAATCTCCTCTCTTAGCGAACAAAACGCAACGTTTTCATTTCTTAATTCTTGCTGCCGTCTGCGGTGCAACTGCAAAAAAACAATGCACAAGATAGGTGCATTTCGGGAGTAATGCCAAAAGTTTAGCACTACGCGGCTTAAGACCTTAACACTGGAAGTGGGAAAAGTCTTAGTTAATTTTATGCCGTTCACGGCTACTTTAATTTCTCGCTCGGCTGATAATTTTCTGGCGCCGGCACCCATGGAGAAAATCTTTGCAAAAGTTGCAACTGCGAGTATTATTTAAATGCAGCCGTGGTACACAGACGCCATTGATACTTTATTGGAGTTATGCTGCTGTTACTGTTTAAGGCTGGCTTGAGTTTGTTTTGCTAGACTTTGCTTACTATCGATTAAATCTAGATGTTTATATTATTATTTACCGACACACGAGATTTGAAAGAACAATAATAGTAGTAATAATAAATAGTAATAAAAGAACAATAACAATAATAGTAACTAATTATGACAAGTAAAGTAGGTAAGACAGTGTAAGATCGTCCTAGAATAAAACTTTACAGAGATAAGCAAGTTGTGATGAACATAATTCAGATGACTTAGGCCCGAGTTCACGAACTTTTATACAGCCGGTAAACGTGAGTTAAGAGTTAATTTGACACAATCCCATACTATATGAGTCAAATAACATCTTGCGCTGTTTATAAATAAAACATGTGTTGGTTAACTAGACCCGTGTTCACCAATGTTCAAACAGCTGCTTAACTTTGATTGACGGTTAATTTGAAATACATTAGAAAGAAGAAAGAAAGAAACGAAATTAAAAAAAATAAACATGTGTTGGTAAATTCCAGGCTTAGTAGTTTTAAATCAATTAAAATATGAAAATAACATAATTAAACACTACAGAAATATACATAGTATAGTGTTTATAGTATATAATAATGATAATGACAAGATATTCAACTAATATGCTCTTTTCGCTTATTGAGTGTTCAAGATTTTCGATCTTCAAAATCATGTTTTGACGTGGCGGCGTTACGATAAAACCCGAAGAAAGCAACATTAGTTTCGGAAACGATTTATTTATATTGGACTGGATCAGGCCGATAACATAACTCAATGTCAAATAAAAAACCGGCGTTCAGAAGTTAAACTGTACACTAAATCAGAAAGGTTCAGTTGTTATGAAGATTGGAATCGGTGTAATAACCGTAAAAACACGCATAAACCTCATCGAAATCGCAAAGTTAACATTCAGGCGTGTATGAAAAACACCGTTTTAGGTATATCGTTCATTCATTTTTCGGGATTGCTTTAGCAGGCATTGCTTTCGCATTAAACATGAAATTCAATCTGAATACATCATTATAATTGCCCGCGTGATCAAAATGTGAAATGATCAGGAAAAGTTTGACAAATGTTGATGTAGCATTCGTGTTCTGTTATTAAAAGTTCCTACAAACAATCAATTTGATAAATCACATAAAAATAATCAATTAACTATACCCGGCCCGGCGAACCTTGATCCCTATGACATTTCATGTTAGTGATGGGTTGTGTCGATGAAACTTAACTTTTTTAACCGACTTCAAAAAAGGAGGAGGTTATCAATTTGACTGTATATTTTTTTTTACTAACCGACTTCAAAAAAGGAGTAGGTTATCAATTCGACTGTATGTTTCTTTAATTTTTTTTTGTGGCTATGTTACCGCATATCTCAGTCAGTTGTGGACTGATTGAAAAAAAAAATGTTTACCTAGGCTGTTTAGGCTATACCTTCTAGTTGGTCCCATTTTGGCCCAGTCGATATCTGATGATGGGATCTTGGTGTAATCGAGGGAAACCCTCAAATTTAGAATCTGAGCTGAGCTCTGAGCTTCTCAACTCCAAAGAAGAAAAAAAACATAATAGGGCCCATCCCGTAACCAATCCCGATGACTTTGACATGGCTGCGATACGGAACCACATTTACGCCTACTATTTTCGGGGTGAACTGCCGACTAGCAAAAAGTTATGGCGTCGCTGAAATCAGCTGATTTATTCAAAGGCGGTATCACTTCTCTCAGATTCGTCATAAAAAAATGTGGATTTCGGTATGACAAGTGTGACAAAAGGAAAGTGTTAATGGAGCGGAAGGATAAAGCACTGATGAGATGTGATTTCTACGAAAAATAAAGACTATTGAGAACTGGGACCGTGTGGTTTACCTGGACGAAACGTGGCTCAACGCCAATCACACAGTCCCCAAAATATGGACAGACGACACAGCAAAATCCTGTATCAAAGCGCCAGAAGGCAAGGGTCAGCGTTTAATTCTGTTGGGTATACAATCGTGAGTGCATGTATGCTGCGCTTCGTTCTATTCAATAGAGAATGTACTAATACTTAAGTATGAAAAAGTAATGACACTCATAATTTAACACTTAATTATGCCACACATGAAAACTGATACTAATAAAATCTAATCTTCAATAAAACAAAACTTGGTGTCCCCAGAAATATTTTATAAATTTGAGTAAAATAAAAACAATTTCATGAAACTTTTTAACATTCAGCTCAGCACCTATAATTTAAATGATTATAAATCATGTACACTCGTTTCCATCATCGACATTTGTTTATCGATATTTTTCCGCACAAGTCGATATCTTTCGAACGAAGTAACTTTTGCAGGACGTAAACGTAAAGTCTGATTGAAATAATTTCTTGTAAATGTTAAGAATTGTTATAATTCCGACGGTATATCATTGTAATGGCATATATCTACCTTACCTTAATAAATGGCATTTTTAGAAGCCTCCAATTCAATTCTAATGTAACGGTGACGCCACTACAATGTTGTGTCGTAGGAATAACTGTCAATGTCATAGGGATCAAGGTTCGCCGGGCCGAGTATAAATATGTATACTTAACAAAACTTAAAAATCTACTTATTCAAAAATGTAACCGTGTCCATGAGGCAAGGAAGCAAGAATGCTGGCTGCAAAAAATAATCCTACAAATATCATAAATTCGAATTAAGTCTATCCGTCTGTTACCATTTCATGGTGAATTAATATCATACACTAGGATAGTATTTAAACCTAACAAAACTGACACTACTATTATTTTAGTCGAGTTCATAATGCCTTTTATTATTTAAATATTATTACAGCCTGCTCATTTTACTTTATCGCTATCGACGACTTTTAAAGTCAAACGTTGCTCTCTGTTTATCTGTTTACAAACCGCGTAAGCTTTTAACTGGTTGATTTAAATATTTATTCATAGTAGGTACTTCGTTTTCCGCCTATTTGCTCTCAAAAGTAGATAATTGAATTGTTAGTAATGGTCCCATTCAGTGGGTCGGAAAATACAATTGAGGTAAAGCCGGTGAAAGTAATAGTTAATGTTGTCATATAGTGATTAATAGGCCTTTTGTCACGAAAAAATACTACGGTGTTATTACGAAGAAAAAAATAGACCCGGTTTAAAGTAGGTCTAAATATTTGCCGACAACAGAGGAATGAATGACACATTCGTGACAAAACCTAATACAGACGCTTTTCTAATTGGCTAGCTAATAGTTTAGTCCTGGCTTAAACCTGGTACTAAGTTTTTGTAATACGCGGTTAGAGTTTATGCAGTCAACAGTACTTAAATTTGTGAAATTACTGTCGACTAACAAACTACATAAACAATGTTATCCTAATCCTAATTCCTAACTAAATAAGATCTATTACATCTTACCATCTTTCTTTCTCGGACTATCACTTATAGTGTTGTAATTACTGGAGCCAACTTTGCACGAGCTGCTAGTATGATTGAACATGTTTCCCCAAAGGTGCACTCTTTCACCGTAGCACAAAAATGTCAAATACAACACTGCCAAAGTCGAAAAGTGTGGTAACTTCGTTAAATATGTTATCGCGGCTAGCTCTTGTATTTTCGACGGAAAATGTTTCAAATATGATCGCAGTGGACTCTGGTAAAAGCGTAACTAAAATTCGCGGCGCGAGCTCGGCCTAGATGTGTTATTTTTGTTCGCCGCTCGGCGTGTTTATTCAATTTTAATAAAATAAATTTTCCTACATGGCTGCCTTGCCTCTCCACCCGCGAAAATATTTTGCTACCGCAGACCACTCTGTTGAGATTTTTGTAAATAAAAGCACTGTATATAACAGGCGAATGTGACTTCTGGGTAAATAACCGTCAGTATGCTGGGTAGACAGCTTATCTGCCGTCAAGGTAAAGTTAAAGTTTGATAAGAGTAAAATTTTGAATTTGATAAGAGTAAAAAACATGCTTTTTTATATAAAAACAAA
Source organism: Pyrausta nigrata (assembly GCA_949316185.1). Taxonomy (NCBI): domain Eukaryota; kingdom Metazoa; phylum Arthropoda; class Insecta; order Lepidoptera; family Crambidae; genus Pyrausta; species Pyrausta nigrata. Next base: position 8,411,500 of record OX438943.1, read on the forward strand.
CACAGATAATTATATAAACATACAGTCAATACCTAGATATAGGTACTCATATTCCTCATTTCTAAGGGTTAGGTATAAACCTACTGCAGACGCAGAGTAAACGTTGGAAAAAAAATAAACCAAACATTTAAACATAAGTTTAAATAAATAACATGTTAGTTTCATATAAGTATCATTATCATAATATATATATATACCTATATATATCTACCTCATCAAGAGTCTAGAGTTTTCAATTTAGGTTCATGTTTTACGCCTGCATACCCGAAGAATCGGAAACGCTTATTATCATTTCATTTAATGTTGTTCATTTTCTTTCTTGTTACATGATTTGGGAGAACGGGATATTCTTGTTACTTACTTGAACATTTCCTTATAAGATACTTTTGTGCTCTAATTAGTGGTTGTTGGTAAGTACCTATGTTAGTATCTTAGATTCATTAATAGTATATGTCATCATAGTTTTACTTGATTAGATCAAAAAAATGATGAAAGCTGGTATATTGAATGCGTTAAATTAAAAAATCACAACAACGGACCCAAATTACTTATATTTGGAAGTTGAAACAATTCTAACAAAATACTTTTTAAATTGAAATTATTATTTCATTGTTTAAGACTGTAATACGAGTACATAAATACAGTAAATATATTTCGTATTTGATGCCAATTCTGTTGCAATCGCTTTGTTAGTGATAACAAAAGCCAAATTTGCTTGTACATAATTCTCGATATCTTTATTGTGTGATTTTCTTAGTTCAATAAACAGCTATTCAAATATTATTTAGTTTCAAACGGCAGACTGTAATATATAATGATGTTGCTTTTAAAGAGACTCTCGTTCTCATTATTATGTTTTATTTTACCAAAAACTTTCATATATTTTTGAGATCAGGCTTAAGGTACAAAGTACACAAGGTCGCATGAAAGACTACACTTCACATAGGTAACCTGACGAGCTGCCGAAAGTACAAACATTGTTGTAGATCAAATGTTACTCAAAATTGAAAGGAAAATTTTGTGAGGAAGTTTAACCATAATGTGTGATGTGATCACTATTAGTATTAGGTATTAGAACGATAGTCGTTTTTTTGTTTTGTTTAAATAAATGCAAACTTAACATTTTATCTTTAAACGTTTATTAAAAACCGGCATAGAATAATATTATCATGCGACCAAACATTTTCTCATACACGAAGCCGCGATTCGAAAATTCAAAAGCTCGAAAAAATCTTGATAAAATTTTATGCTAGTTTCAATGTAGACAATCTTATAGTTAAAGCTGCACTGCTGAAAGCAAACACCAAATTGCTCCCTAACTTGAGATTACACTGGGTGTCGTTGCAGCCCCTCTACTCTAACCTCCTAGAAAAGAGGTGGGGGCGGCGTGTAGGCCACAGTAAAAAAATGCTGAAGCAGTTAATCTCATCTCATGTGCTAATCCCGTATTCAGATACAACTTTATTATTAGATTTTATTACTAAAAATATGATTTTACAGCTATATAGCGTAAATAGTATTTAACCTTACTACACACAAGTTGATTTTTTGACTTTTGGCACTTTGAAAATCACAAATTCAAAATTAGCTCATTGGTTCCAGATTTACTTTCTACCAACAAACTTATAAATATTACCTATTTATTATATTAGTATACCTACAGATCACATAATAGTGTGGAGTAGAAAAATACTGACGAAGCTTCAAAATTTTTGTATGCTCGTGCATAAGGGTACTCGTGTATACCGTAAACGTTTTAATTTTTAATGAAAGATTACTATTTACTTCCATTATTTTACCCGAAACAATGTTACGAGGGTCAAACTGAAAGTTCTTAGAAAATCAAAAACTGATTACATTAGCCAGTTATTAGTTTTATTATATCTTTTCAAAATATTGTCCATTGACGTCAATACACCGCTGCATGCGATGGAACCACTGGGAAAAGCACTTTGCCCACTCGTTCTTAGGGGTCTCTTCAATGGCATCGCGATGCGCAGCCACCGCTTCTTCAGCATTCATAAACCGCTTTCCTTTAAGTTTTTCTTTAATTTTTGGAAATAAATAAAAATCACAAGGCGCGAGGTCGGGGCTATACGGCGGGTGACACAGTAATTCAACGTTTGATGTCGCCAAATAGTCGATCGTTCGCTTGGCGGTGTGCGACGAGGCGTTGTCGTGGTGAAGGAGGATCCTACTGCGAGGTCGTTTCTCTCGAACTTTTTCCAAGACAAGTGGCAAACAATTGGTAGTGTACCATTCTGCAGAAACTGTTTTTTGATCCTCTAACACAATTGTTGCGAAATGACCTATCCTTCCAAAGAACGAGGCCACCATTTTTTTTCCCGCACTTCGATCTCTCTTCACTTTAGTTGGCAACTCCTCGAAAGGAAACACCCACTGAGCAGATTGTCTTTTGGTTTCAGGATCATAACAGTAAATCCAGCTTTCGTCACCTGTTAGTATGTCGAACACAGCATTTGAGTCACCTCCGTTAAATCTTTCAATCATTTTACGGCACCAATCCACACGATGGAGTTTTTGAGCCTTAGTCAAATTATGAGGTATCCACCGGGCGCAAAGCTTCCTGACCGCTAAATGTTCGTGGAGGATTTTGTGCACTTGACTCATACCGATGCCTAAGCTTGTCCGAATCTGCTGATAGGTCACTCTTTTGTCAGTCTCTATCATACGCCGCACAACACAGATGTTATTTTCAGTCGTCGCCGTAGAAGGCCGTCCCTCACGTACATCATCAGTGAGATTAGTGCGACCACGTTTAAACTCATTAAACCAGTTGTAAACAGTCGCACAAGATGGGGCTTCATCGTGAAAGGCCAATCGTAGTCTATCATAACTTTCTTGTTGACTTAAATGACATCGAAAGTCATAAAAAATCATTGCACGAAAATTTTCTCATTTTTCAATTTTCAATTTGCCGCCAAGTCGTAAAACAAATGACAAATGAATGAAATATATACTCAGTAATATTGGCAAAGAGTTCTATTTTCAAATTTTAGAATATTTTTTTTATTATATTGTTTATAAGTGGCCAGTTCTAAGAACTTTCAGTTTGACCCTCGTATTAGTTAATTACTAATATTTTTTTTCCAATCACAAATACGAGTGATCTTGAACAGAGCTGTTCTACTGCGGTAACTATTTACCTACTTGTATCGCGCCAATCCCTTCTGTGTTTTTAAAGCTGGGAAACCTAGCGACAACTTGACCGACAGAACCAGGTTCAAGGGTTTGTCATCTTGATCGCTAGACAAGGAAAGAGGGTATGTGTTTAAGCGATCGATGTTTCATATCCGGTTGTCGTTTGTGCGAATTCCCACCAGAGTTGCATAGCATAGCTATCGATATTTTGATTATTGTCAACTTGAAAAAAAATAACAATATCGATGGTAAGAGCGATAGTGTCGATGTTATCCATATTATCTTGATTGACAAATACTGTTGAAAGATATCAATAGTATTAAGTACTTAATTGAGTCTTAATTTACTAAGACTGGAGTTCACCAATTGTTAAATAGCCGGTAAACATCAATTGACGGTTTATTTGACAGGAATCTCATACATAAAATAACCGTTATAAATAATATTATAACGGCTGTTTAGAAATTAAACATGTTGGTGAACTCGACCCTAATTTTATCGATACCATTGTCTAATAGTACAGCACAAACTGCGCTATTTTCAAACGACTCAAAAAAAGAGAAGGTTCTCGACTGTAAGTTTGTTGTACGAGTAGTAGTTGTTACGCGATTACTCTGCGATTATTATGAACTGATTTTCAAAGTTCGATTACACTGTCGGTATCATCAATATTATATAGATAGATAGATAACTCTTTACTGCACACCATAAAAGTAACAACAATATGATTTACAAAGAAATATGTACAATTTAGGCGGTCTTATCGCTAAGAACGATCTCTTCCAGACAATCTTTGGGTATAGGAAATACTTAATCACAGGAAGAGGGTGATTGGTTCAAAAGACGTAGAATAAAAAAATAGGTACGAAACAGAAATACATACACATATTATATACTATCACTATCATATACTACACACACTATATACATAAAAATATCAATATACCTACATATAAATCATACTTAATATACGTATTATATACCAATATGACAAGTACTCAACCAAGGGCGGTGTAATTAATTTATAGTGAAAGATACGACGAGCAATAGTCCATCAGAGCCCTTAAAAAATATGCGGCCCTTAGATAAGTTGCAATCTAACTACAGCGAACTTTGCTATCGCTAACGAAATGTCACAATATGTATGCAAAAGTTACGTGAGATTTCGATGGCTTATATCAGTTTCATACATTTTGTTAGCGTAAGCGAACATCGCTTTAGAATAGATTGCATCCACAGTCTACGGGCCCAATACCCTTAAAATGACAACAACTATCTATTGTCGACTATCGATAGGCAACAGTAACTCCGATCTTTTACTCGATTTTGTTTCGTTTCATTCGGTTAATGGCACGAGAATGATTTATGTCTGTGCTCAACTTGACCTTTCGGAGACAATTTAGATTTCAACTTTTAATTTCCAATTTTGAAATGTGTTTGAGTTCAAAATCTAGCCAGACAATCTTTTCTTGATCACCGGTCGTTCATATTCGTGGAAAGAAAATGTTTTTAATGGATTGTCTTTTATATTGATATTTAGTTTACAAACTTTTATTTTTTTTAGTTTTACAAACAAAGTTATTTTTTAGCTAGCCGCCTTACCGCCTCAGTAGCTTTTCAGAGCATAGATCGAATAGTAAAAAAAAGCATTGTCGCCAAAACCTCTTTATTTTGAATTATCAAATGAATTACTGTCATTCGAAATTTTTCCTATATTAACGTTTTGATTTTGTAAGACACCAGACTCGAGACAACATAGTTGAATGTTATAATACATTATTTCAACAAACACACCAATTACCTAAGCGTTAGCATAGCCCCAAACTAAGCGTTAGCTAATGATATGTTGACTAAGATAAAGGATAGACATACTTATTTATATACGTTTATAAACATCCATGACTTAGGTACAAATGCTCGTGCTCAACCCGACCCTGGGCTCCACAGCTTACCACGGCTTCCACACCGCCGGGGTCTTGGTAAAATGTGGCGCTGGTTGTGCAGTCCAAAGGCGTGTGCATGTGCACGGGCGAAACCGACTCACACAAACATTTGCTCCTTGCGGGATTCCAACCCGCGACCTCTGGTTTTTTAGTCCGGAGCGTGAACCACTACACCAAGGCGGTCGTCAAATCTGAATGTGAATGTGAGTAACATATGAATTTATATAGTAGCTCGTTCGGGGATCGAACACGGGACAATAGAGATGGCGACCGCCTTAAAAACCGGTTTGCGCTCCGCGCCGCTACTCCGCCACTATGCTACGGAGGTCGCTATTATGAGGTTTTATTGTTCTTTTATTCACTGACGATTACGAAATACATTCAAAACAATATCTACTCGATATTTTTTCCAATTACGTCATTGCCCTATAGCCCTATAAGCCGGTCCCATCCGCCTTCCAATTCGCTTTGTTTCGTTAAATGGGTCGAGAATGATTCAGGGGTGCGTTAATCTTGACCTTGACCTTTGATTAGGTCAATCTAATAATATAGGATTTTAGTGTGAGTGAACCGTCTTATCTTTTAAGGGGGTGAATATGTGAATATACTACAACTATCATAATGGAGTCATGATCGAAATCTTAACAGATGCTCCACACAATAAATTCTGTTATTTCGATGACATTGTATTAAGCCAATTTTGTTAGATTTTGGTGATGACTTTATATTAAATAACATATTTACCCCCTTAATTAAAGGATAACTCTGTACAGGGGGATAATTTAATATGACTGTCGCAGGTAGCTCACTAGCTTAATATGTTCAATGAAAAGCCTAGACTTTCAGCAAAACGTCGCCATTCAAATTATTTTCTGTATGATATTTATATCTCAATTTCAAAATTTGATAAGGAGTTACCCAGTAAGTAGAGCATTCCAGCGTAATGAATTTTAACATAGCACTTTCTTTTATCTCTGAGACATTGAAATATGTAAATCAAATATATCTAGAGGCATATTTTGACTCTTTTAGCCTTCACGTACAGGTACTTGTTAGCGTTGATATACGTTAACTAGTCAGGTACGGCTATATTTCTGACTCAACATTGTATTTTCACTTACGCGGCCAAATTGAAGATCACACACTCAGCGACGCCAATTTGACAGCTGTGTGGGTTTCAACGCCAGGTTGCAAAAGTGGAACTAAAAATGTCTGGGCCAGACAAGTAGCGAGCTATCCACGCCATTTGCTTAGTTGTTTATTTGAAGAGCTGATAACAATTAGAAAGATCGTTGGACGCCGCTTCAGTAAAAATTTAGTAATTTAGTTGCAATGAAAGAACTCAGTTAAATGCACCTATCAACACCTACTCTATTATTAGAAACAATTATTATTAATTTAATCAAACGTTAATTAACATACTTATCGCCGAATTATTCTGCGACTTAATTATATTTCCAGGTTGAAGTCAAGCAATCTACTTGAGGCACCTTTATTCGTTTGCCTTAAAAGTGTTTAACACTTGAAATACGCATTTTCAAATTAAAGACGAGGTTATTAACTAAGAATAATTACTTCTGTATAAGGGCCCTAGCATGGTGTATAGAGTGTTATTTTGTTTAAAATTATCGTTTGATCTTCATTGCAGTTCATATATTATTTTTGATTTTATGACCACATAAAATACCCCTGACTAAACCTTGGAAGTATACACAGCAGAAGAGAAGCATTTATTCAGAAAATACTCAAATAAAAATACTAAATTACAAGTACTTACGAGGGAAGTAAACTTGCATCAAAATGATTACCAGTATCTAAATTTTGGCGACTTTAATGATGCACCAGACAACCATTAAGTTTTTTGCAAAAAGTTAGTCATATTAGTTTTGTAACACCGCACCTTGTGGTTTACACAGACACTGAATGGATGTAAAGATAAAACTTATAATGTATGGTTGTAAAGAAATAAATAAAAATCCCCAAAACCTCTTACATAATGCACCTTCGCCAACCGAAGTCCGGTTCATTTGGCGGCCCGCCTTTTGACTGCTACTCGGCTGTGAATAGAATCCAAATTACTTGAAAAATTCGCCGAGTGCACTCCCGGCTTGGTGAACTAACACTTAGAGCGGTTTCGCACTACATCCGATCCGAATCTGACCCGAGAACGTCATATTTCTCTCCGGCACAATAGACAGATTTGTTTTTATACAGTAGTTTAGCTAAGCCGTATTTTTGAAATTAGAACCTACGGATGGGCAGCGCGCTAGGGTTGGTACAAAAAAGTAAAAAATGCGGCTTTTTTATATTTTTCATAAGACCTACTTTGTTTGTTCCATCGAACACTATGGTTTGATTAATTAATGACGGCTAACTGCATTTTGAAAGTCTGTCTTTGACAGCGAACCGGCTCGCGGCGCACGCTGCGCGTGGCGTGGCACTTCATGGGTTTGTGTCCCAAAGACTGCCCAGTGGCTGTGTTAATGGCTGTATGTGTACGTGTGTCGAATCGGGCGCTCTAGTATGAAGTCAAAGTACTGTACATCTATACTTGTCAAAACAAAATAAGGGCCACGAGGTATTTTTTCATTTTGGTGTAAATTATTAAACATTTTCATATTGAAAGTAGTAAAATATTGAGTATACAAACTCTTTGATACCTAAACTTTTTAATATTGTAGTATTCATCTAATTCTGGCAACAATTTTAAATAAAATTTGATTTAAAAATCTTTTTGAAAATTTTCTTTCCATTTTCTTTGACGTTTTGCTTTCCTTAGCTTCTTGGTTTATTAGAAATTATCAGAGTTCATTGATATCTCGAGTCAGAAACATCTTTTGCAATATGCCACAAGCACGCAGGCGTCATATGGACTCGCTGACAGCAACCAGAGCCGTTACAATGATTGAAGAAGGTCATTCGCAGCGATCTGTGGGTTTGCAATTGGGATTTTCTCGAAGAGCTATTCAAAATCTATGGAATCGTTTCCAAGACCTGGTTCGGGCAGAGTTCGCATTACAACAGCTCAAGAGGATCGTTACATTCGATTAAGTGCGCGCCGAGATCGCACAACGACGCCCGCAAGCTGCAAAATCGTTTACGGCTCACAACGGGTACTCGTGTCAGTGACCAAACTATTCGTAATCGATTGCATGAAGACCAGCAGGCATCAAGAAGGCGAGTTGTCCGTGTTCCATTAACCAGAAATGATCGTGCAAATCGTTTAAGATTTTCCCGTCAACATTTGGACTGGGACATAAACCAATGGGGCATGGTGCTCTTCACAGACGAATGCAAAGTTAAATTTTTTAACGACGATCGGCGTATTAGAGTATGGAGAAGACGCGGCGAGAAATTTTCAGAAGCCTGCATCCATGAAGTCGATCGTTTTGGTGGTCCAAATGTAATGATTTGGTGCGGGATAAGCTTACACGGCAAAACTGAGCTCGCTATTTTAAATGAGGGTACTGTTACTGCTCAGCGGTATATTAAGGAAGTTGTCAGACCACATGTGATCCCATTTGCCCAGCGAGCGGGTCCTGGATTCATCTTGATGCAAGACAATGCTCGTGCACACACGGCTCAAGCGACTCGGTTTGTACTGGAAGCCTCTCAAATTCAAGTCTTGCCGTGGCCGGCGAACAGTCCGGACTTAAATCCAATAGAGCACATGTGGGATCAGTTGAAACGAAGAGTTAGAGACGGTGATCAGGAAATCCACAACCAACAGCAACTCATCAACGCTGTTAAAAGGGCCTGGGAAGAGATTCCAATGGAAAATGTCAGGCATTTGATTGAGAGTATGCACTCCAGGCTTCAGGAGTGCGTAGCGAAACGAGGGGGGCATACCCGTTACTAATAGATGAGCATGGAGTATTTTCTTTTGTTTTCAGTAACTTTACATTCTTTTTATTTTTAACCTTAAATGAGTTTTTTCTTTCAAAAGCAAATAAACTTTTTAATCATTTTTATTGGAATAAATTTATTGGTCTACACGTTAAAAACAACATTAGTTTTCGTTATGGAGACAAAAAAATATATATTGGTATTATTATTTTTTTTCGTAGAACAACTTGTTTGACAGCTTACGCACTAAGACCCGAGTTCAACAAATAAACAGCCGGTAAACGCAAGTTGACGGTTAATTTGACACAATCCCCATACTAAATGTGTCAAATAACATCAGCTGTTTTAAAATTAAACATGTGTTGGTGTACTAGGCCTTAAGAGCAGTTCCGCACTACATCCGATCCGAATCCGATCCGTCTGCGTCAAAATATGTTATTTGGTTATGGGAAACCGAATCGAGAATGACGGACGTAGTGCGTAAGCTCTCATACAAATAGTACTACGACAGCATTTTGACGGACTTTGATAATGCGAAAACACCCTAAGGGTAGATAGAGTTCATCAAGAGGCAGTTTAATTTATAACCAGCGGTTATTATATTATTTGACATATTGTATATTAGCATTGTGTCTAATCGTCAATCTATTTGTTTCTTACGTTTACGCGAAAAGTTGAACTCATTTAAACACAATTTTACGGATTACTTCGCGATTTATTTACATTTTATTTAAAACCTGACGTTTCGAACACTTTACAGCGATCGTGGTCACAGGGAGACTAAGGTATTATTTGTCATTACAAAGTTTTGAAAATGTTTAACTACCGTCACTCAATAATATATTTTTTTATAAAATGTTTTAAATAAAATGTAAATAAATCGCGAAGTAATCCGTAAAATTGTGTTTTAATGAGTCGTCAATCTATGTCTACCGGCGGTTTAAAAATTGGTAAACTTGGGTCTAAGTCTATCATAGAGTGAATAGGCTTATTAGTAAGATGTGACCCATCTTTGGCCGCATCGTCACTTTACATCAAGTGAGATTGCACTCAAATGTCTGCGTGTGAATTTAAATAAAATCACGGGCCGGTTTTCCATTATTTAAAATCAAATGACGTATCTTGACGGACTCGGATTGGATTCGGATCGAACGTATAGTGCGGAACCGCTCTTACATTTCTTAATACAATCTACTCCACTCCAACAGATACAAACCTCAGGAAATGTTAAGGTAAATTGGAAATACCTACATGTTTTGAGAGATAAATTTCTAGTTGGTTTCAGTATATCTAACCAATTATGAAATGTAAACTGGTACCGACATTAAATTGATGTGAAACAATAAGACAAAGAAAAACTGTTCAACGGTTATAGTCAAGAAAAGCTATTGGTCAACAAAGTAACGAAAAGAAATACAAAATTAGATAATAGGTAAGTTACCTATTTTGAAAGCAGTGCAGATATATCTTTGTGATAGGCAAATACTGTTGAAAATATATAATAGATGATGGTAATAAACTTACCTGAAGCAAACATTGAGTCTTATTTGCATGAAACGTTACACCCTAGGAGACACATTTAAAGTAAATCTCTAATAAAGATCTTAGGGTAAATACTATCGTGAATTATACCCTGAATGCAGCCGCTATTGGAGGTTACAGATCACATTTTGTCTCTTACCATGAACAAATAAAAAGCTGTGTATATTGAGACGTAGACACGTAAAACGAAGACTAAATACGTGCCTTTTGCCAATTGTCACAAGCAATAGTTGCTATTTCTCGTATCTCGCATACCTGTCGATATATTACTGGAACAAAGCTTGGAAAAAATACACATGTTGACCCATGTAGGTAATAATAGTATATGTTAGGAATCCTATGATCTAGAACTGCGTGAATCAAAATAGGCGACGGTTGCCTCTTTCAGAAAATAAGGTGGGATCATCAGTGGGATCTAATAGGCTAAATTTTCAGCCATTAGCTGTTATATTTCAGCATTCTTCAGGATTCAACCAATTAATGTAAACATGATTTTGGATATTTTGACGAATCATCACGATTCCGTATGCAATGTGACCTGGTACATCATCATGAGGGATAGACATCCCTCATGTCTTGTCATGTCATGTCAGGTCTTTGACGAACCATCAATCCCAAGTGAATGAGCCCTTACTGTATCAGCAAACGTGATACGAACAGTTGGAATGATCAGAACTGTCTGGCTGATGAGCAAACGTCATCGAATTATGCCCAAACAATAATATAAATCACCTTTTTAAATAGTATAACGTAAGTAGAATTGCAATCTAATAACATTAAGGGTATCTGGCGATGGGTTACCACGATGTGAAGTGTCTGGCAATAAATGACGTGATTTTTAATAAGATTCTGAAGGAAATATCAGAAATCACCCTTTGGTAATTGACTTAAATTTGGGTTGGTATTATCCTTACCTTTACCTTTAGTACTTTACCTGCCAAAGCAACGATGACCAAAACTTCATGATGGTCTATCGTTCTTACTTATGTTAGGTGCATGCGCTGACAAACTTTTAGCTTTTATAACGAAGGTCTGGGGCTCACGGGCTATTGCTCTATGCTTTATAGTCCGTGCCATTTAACGGTACATAAAAAGTCATTGACCCGTCACCCCTGCAGACCGTCACCCGTGTACCACTGCACGCCTGTATGCGAAGCGCGGCGACCCTAACTATAAGCCGTAGCGATACGAATCTGTGTAACAAATGAACCTCGGTGTGGGTCGACCTTGAACCCAAAAATCTAAAGTCGTAATAATCGCTAGTTAGAAAGACAAATGATACGTGTCACAATGTTTTAGCTGTCAAGGTGAACGACCTTTTATGCACGTTTATCTGGCACGTACTATACAATGTTCACTGGCCAGTTCATAAATTTAAAAAAATAAAACTGGCTGTTTTAATGTTGTTAAAGAAAACGATTTCGAACAACAAAGCTTTTGAAAGGAGTCTCGATAGCTTTTTGCGGCCATAATCGTAAAATCGTTCATTTTATAGCCGATTTCACTTTAGCTCTCTTTTGCTTACGTTGCTTTTATTTTAAAAGTATAATAAAACATTTACAAAAATCATAATATTAAAAACGCGACCTAAATGTTTCATTGCCTTGAACCTCAAAATCAGGGGTCCTGTTTTGCATATTACAACAAACAATGTGCCACATCGTCGCGTATTTATCTTAAAAAGTACGAAAATTAGGGAAATAATTGTTACAAGAAGTCGGAATGGTGGGTAGCGGGAATGTGGGTGAAATGTAAACAATCTGAATGCAAATCAGGTGGGACGTTGACGTTGATAACGTCACGGTGACGGGAATTCTTTCTTTGTGCGGGTGTAGGCTTTGGCTGTGTTACGTAAGACGATCTCGATTGGTATTTGACGATAAATGCCGGTTCTAGAAGTAATTGAACTTAGATGATATCACGCCTAGCAAAATCATAACCTGAACAGTAAAAATAACACAACTTTAAACTGACTCTCCCAGTGAAAGTTAGTTTTACATAAGTGGTTAACCGCATTGAAAAATAACATTGAGGTTTTAGCGAAAATGTATACGCATAATTGTTTTTAAAGTCCCCCAAATATTGCCAATGAGTGATTTATTCATACTTTATTTATTTGATTTAGTGATTCGATATCCTGCGGCAGATATTTATATGCAATATCTACAGGTATGGCTGATCAGTTTTCAAAATACGTATGGTTTAGATAGCGGTTTACCTATTAAAACTATCACGCTATGCGCTAAAATGCGTTCAATCTAGCAGTCTTTCTTTAATTTTGCCTGTCTTAAAGTCAGTTGCAGTTGCATTTATGTAACAGATGCAGTTATGTAATGGTGTTTGTAAATAAATATATTTTTTCAACAAACACACCGATCACCTAGCCCCATACTAACCGTGAGCGTGTGTTATGGCTACTAGGATAATGGATAGACATACTCATAAACATCTATAACCATTCATGACTTAGGTATAAAATTTCGTGCAAATAACACAAACATTTTTCCCCCGCGGGATTTGAACCGCAACCTCTGGTTTTGTAGACCGGAGCGCAAACTACTATAGCAAGACGTTCGTCATTTTGTGCCCAAGACACGGTAAAGATAGCGTGCCCAAGATGTATTTATGATTATCAGTGTAGCAAAGTCTAGCAAAGTTGATTAATAAGTAGATGTTGTTAGTTACATCCTTAAGAATTATTTCTTAGCTCATGCATTAGCAAAACAAGCAGTTAGTTAGGTTCAATTCCATTAAGTTGTTTTCAATTAATATGTATAGATATTGCTTCAGACTTAAACATGGCGCCCGCATATCAGCTGTTTTATCCACAAACTTTGATAAATTCTCGCCGGAGTTCAAATAACAAATATTGAGCGTTGGGTAGCACGGGCATTAAATTCAAACATCCGTCAGATTGTAAAATTTTACTCCCGAAGTTTTATTACTATTGTTTGATCTGGAAGCCAAACATAAATGAGAAAGTAAAGATCAACAAATGTATCGATACAATAGTTTATTTACAGATAATAAATGGTAAGTAATTAAATGGTAAGGCATTATTGGCGTACTAACTTTTAGGTGGTTAGTGACAAATTGCCAAGTAAGAAATAAAATTTTTGTCCATATTTTTGCATATCATTTTATGAAGGAGTAACTGAATCACTAAGCATGCAGTTCCCCAACACAATATGTTCATTTTTTTAACAGCCGGTACACTCTCTGTAGGTTCAAGTTATTTGACATAACTTGTACGGGAATTCTATCAAATTAATCGTCAATTGAGGCATATCAGCTGTTGAAAATTGGTAATTTTTTTTAGTTTTTTTTTCATGCAAATTTGAAGCATAGTGCCTCAATATTCTCATATGAAATTGATTCACTTTTTAATCACCATTACAACACGGATAGCAAATCGACGAAAACTAAAAAAGACACGCACTCAATGAGGCATAGAAGAAGCAGGGGTTAAGTCATTTACCACTCCAGCTCATAGTGTTTACACGCCAGCTCAAATATCTGAACACAATACGACGATTGGTCTTAAATCTTTTTTTAGAAATCACGAATCGTCAAAATACACGAATCGTGAATTTAGTGTGACGGATCCGCTGATGCCACCAATTCGTATGCAATGTGAACGTCCATCCGTCATGATGTATCGTGTATTTTGACGAATCGTCAATGACGGATCCATGTGGAGCCCATATTTTCCTATGTTATGTGTTTTTAGAATAAAATTTATTCCAAATAAATACTAGTGTGTTGGAAAGAAGATAACATTATCTGTACAATGTTTTTTATTTCAATACTAGAGATTGTTTTTTTCCTAAAATAACGTCTTTTTTAGGAAAAAATAATTTAAAATAAGTGTAGTACCTAATTTATTTTGCGGGCCAATTTATTTCCATTAAAAAAGCAATATCGGATTTTCAATTTAGTCAACAAAACATGACTATTAGCATGCCTGGCTCACTCCGCAATTTAGGTAAGTATGGAGCTCTAAGTAAATGAGCGGGTCGACTGGTCGACGGTCGGCCACACACCATACACGCCCGTCAGATCGCACGTAAGAGCGTATTTTAAACATGTGAATAATAATGGTAACAGTTTCTCATTGACTACGGAACCCTAACAAGCACACCCCGAAAAAATAAAACAAAAGAAGGTGACACAATTGTAATAAAACGTCACAATCCTATATTGAAACTAAGCCATGCGAAACATTATGTGATCAATAGGAGAGAATTGTTATGGGGTATTGTTATGACGTGCTTGGCGTAAGCACGGGTAAAAGTCTATGAGGCACCATAACAATAAAATGAACATTATAAGGTGTAATAACTGCTCCCATCACGCGGGGTTTATGGTAGAACAGTTCTGTTTTATATGCACAAATTGATATTGCTTGCTATTGATGTTCAGTTTTAAATAATTCATTATTGAACTAAGAGTTTAGAATATCGGTAGGCAGTACTTTAACTTCAATAATTTGTAGGAGGCAATCAGAGGATTTTCTTTTTTCTTATTTCAATTCGCATGTTTCTGTTATAATTTAATAAGTCAGATTAAGACCCGAGTTCACCAATTTTTAAGCAGCCGGTTAACATAGATTGACGATTTATTTAACACAATTGCTATACAAATTATGTCAAATAATATAATAATGTCTGTTTATAAATTAATTATGTGTTCGCTAACTCTACCCTTATAATATAAATATTCAGTTTTCTACGACAGGTAGGTATACTTTAACTTCCATATACGTATTCGAACTGTAAGTAATCCTTTCCTTCCTAATCTAAATAAAATGTTTTGCAAATTATAAGATTAGTAAAAGAACTAATAATAAAATTATGTTTTATTTGGGTACCCATCTACACAGTCAGACTTTCAAAATAAATCGTTTACATATTATTATTATCTATTCATTAAACTATCACCACTTAGTGGCCACAGGAAATTAATTGGTTCGATTAAATTCAATGGTTCGTTAAAAATAAATACAATCGGTTTGTTAAATAAACATTATATTACATTATCAGCAATCAAGATTTTTAACTTAAGACTCACTAAAAGTAGCAACACGGTGAACATGTTGCAGCGAGCTCTTGGCCCGCAGCCAGGATGTCGTTACTAGGGCAGGAGGCTTGGAGAGCTTACACTTCGGCTGGGCTACTCAAATGTAGTATCTATAGCTTTACAAACCCCTTTTTGATTTATCAGAGCCCCAAACACTTTACCACACGACTCATAAATTGTTCTATGTGCTGCCTTGTGTTCGTCGACTTGACCTGCCAAAATATCCTAAGATATTGAACTTTATGTAGACAAAATTGGGTTGATATTTGTTTGTAGAAAAACAGATAGAATAAGTAGGGTTACGCTGCAATGTTTATGACATAGCACAATATTTAGAAATTAGCTAACTACGGTACGGTCAACCTGTCGCACTGTCATCACCATTGCTTTAATTTTATCGTGAATCCCTACATTTTTGTTAATTAACGATCCTCAAGGTGTTTTCGAACCACACGTTAAGTAGCCCTGCACTATGTGCTATGATTTCCAGGCCACTAATAAGATGTAAGTACAGGTAGGCCGTTATAGACCAAACTCCGGAATAACTAGCTGACGTTTCGGCGGTCGGTTTTATTTTATCTAGAAACATTTATAGGTATAAGTCCAGTAAAAGCGACTGCAGTCTGCACTTTCAGGCCATACTGTCTGAGATGCATAGAAAATTAATAAAAAACTGGCCAAGTACGAGTCAGACTCGCGCACGAAGTGTTCCGTACTGTTATCCATACAACATAAGGCACTATATTATGAACTTTTTCAGTTTTAACAAGCGACTACTTCATCTAAGTCACTTAAAATAATTAATTCTAAGGATTTTGTATTTAGTACAAAATTATCCAACACCCAAGTTCAACTGCTAAACTGTAACTGATAAAGTCATCTTAACCGCTATAATTTTCCTTTAAAGTTTATGAAATGCATTATCATCAAGCATTTTTTCAGATTTTTCAAGCCAGCAGTTAAGCTTTTAGAAGGGGGAAGAGAGAGAGACCGACATGATGAAACTATAGGGGTTCCTTGTCAAGACTACGGAACCCTAAAAATGTAGCTGCAGTCGACTTCTACAACCGCTGGCTTCTTTCTTTGAGTCCCGATCAGTGCGGACTGTTGAATCTTGCGGTCGCCATCAGACTTGTACCTTTTTGCTTACTTAAGTAGCTTTATTGTAATTATTTCTTCATACGACAATAAGAAAATTACAATACTCCGTAATTAAATAAAAAGAAAATTCGTACTTAATATTTTACGTTTCATAAGGTTCGAGAAAGCCAATGTCAAAATACTTTTAGCGAGCAAGTATCAAGGAAAATCTTTTATAACACGTCATTCTTACAAATCGTAAACAAAAATTCACGGTATATAAAAGGCAGTAAGTGAAAAGAGTAATTTTCTCCCCCATAAAAACAGTTACGGAGTTATTTATGGTGATACCGCAATCTATACAGAGGATTTCGCCTGGGGCAGAGCATTAACGATTATCCCTGTATTCCATACAAAGAAATATTACTTTGACGAATAAATTCTGTATATTTCTTTTGACGCTCATCAGACCTTGTGTGTGCGTCATTACAGACTTAAGGCACTGGGTATTTTTCGAAAAGACTGTACTTAATGAAGATTTGCGAATTTTATCATGTACGCGTGTAATATCGGGCATGTAATTGTTTAAACAAAGATGAAACTCATTAAAAAATTCACATCACATTTTGTCATTGTGGGGACACATATTGCATCGAATTTCCGCCGATTAAGTAAAATGTTACATTAAGCTAAAAATAGACTAGTACTAAGGCGATTGCGATCCCGATTGTTTATGTCATACGAGTGGACGAATTAATAAACGTTAGTAGTGACCAAGAGTTGTGTTAATCAAAGACCCCGTACACTGAACCTCAATAGAACCATCACTCTACACTACAAGAAGCATATCTCAACAGTCATGATTTAAATATTGTTATTGTAAAAAAAATTGCTTTCGGCTTCTACAAAAGAGGATGATGATACATATATTTATTTTGATAATCTGATTGTGGGTGCTGAACACTGACATATATAGGGTGTCCGGGTTTCCACTACGATAATTTAAGGGCCTTTATTTTTCAAATTTTAAAGTCATAATCCTAATTATTTTTTTGACAATTTTTTTTCTTTTTTTTGAAGAATAGATTTTTCTGAAAATTGCATTTTTGGGTTTAGTTTTGTAATAGGTTTAAAAAACTATTAAACTGTTTTAAATTTTTAGCAAGACTTATTTAAAAAAATGTTTTTCCTCTATGACGGTTAATAATTTTGAATTGATCTTTATGTCACTTGATAGGCCATATCGTTATCTTACAAAATAATCATTTTCATAATTTTTAGGACCCCCGGATCCATAAAATATCATTTTAAAAAAATATTTAAAATGGCTGCCATTTCAAGAGGAGGGGGGGGGGGGAGTAAGACCCCCAACATGGTTTTTTTTTGTCGATAACATTTGATGATTTAAGGAGATGAATAGAGTAAATGAATAACGAGACCCGGACACACTGTAGTCACGGTCACCATGTTTTAAATTATTAGATTACTACGTTTTTTTTTTTAATTTAATAGGCAGACATTTGGCCGCAATCTCACCTGATGGTAAGCGACGATGCGGCCGATGATGGGACATGTCTGTCTAGAAGCAGCCTATTCACTCTTTTCTTAAAGGAATCCAAATCGTAGTGTTAAGGGAACACTTCAGCCGGCAACGAATTCCACTCTCTAGCCGTACGCAAGAGGAACAAAGATTTAAAACGTTTGGTGCGTATTAGTGGTATGTTAAAGTTTTTCGTCCGTTTCCCGTTGCATTTTGTTTTTATTTAACTTGGAGCAATATTATATACAGGCAGGTATTTAAAGATGTAAATGTATATAAAAACGCATTCGTACGAATACAAACGTATTTTTTCTCGGTGACGACGCGTCATAGGTAAAACATACTAATAGTGCATCACTACAAACTCCATTTGATCGAGGAACACAAGACCATCAAGAGTTCGTAGTTTGTATTTGACAACGCGAGGATTGAACCCACAACATGCGGGCTCTATCTTTGAGTGCTAATATTTATCCGCAAACCAATCAAAACGCAATCCACTGCATCTTATCTTAACTTGCACTACTGAAAATTTCATTGCAGTATGAAAATAAGACTGAATGTATGATGATAATTTAAGAAAATGACGAATAATACTAAAGAAAGCATTTTTCAACATGCGGGCTCCATCTTTGAGTGCTAATAAAAAAATGCATTTTTTCACAGTGAAAATCTGCACTACCATTTTTTTAGACAAAATTAGTCAGTCGACATTTTAAAACACACTATGTGTTTTTATTTTTTAGGGTTCCTTACCTCAATAGGTTCACAGGAAACCACAAAGGATTTTGTTGTCCGTCAGTCCATCTGTCTCTTAAGGCCTTTTTTCTCAGGAACGCGTGGAGGTATCAATTTGAAATTAACATCAAATACTTTATGTCTGCAGTCCTTGGGAGCTGGGACAAAACAAGCTTTTAACGCAACAAAATCTAAAAGGATACTACAGCCTTTTGAGCCGTAGTTCCTAAAATTTTACATAGGAATCAATACGAATACGGTACTTCCATTTGACCAAGAATCACGATATTTGACAAGTTTTTTTTACGATTTAGAGGTTCACAGCACAAATTAAGGAAAAATAAAAAAGAGTTGTTACTTCTTAAAAAAACTTTGTTTACACGAAACCCTGCTTTATCGGAATGTAAGCCTTCTCTATTATTAAATATGGACTAAGCGGATTGGGCTTACAAAATTAAGGCAATTTTACACGGTTGATGTAGAGTGATGAGAAACAAGTTATTTATTTATTCATATCCGTTTGACTTGATACTTAGCGTAAAAAAATTAAATAAAGAAACCTAGTGGTAAGTAATTCTTTCTGGTTTTCATAAAATATTTAAACAATAATTATTGTTTTTAAGTGATAAGCATTCACTATGCAATCTAAATATATTATTGCACTTGAAAAAAACGACCACCAGAGGCGGGAATCGAACCCGCGTTCCTCGCATACCGAGCGATTGCCTAACCTCTCGGCCACCCTGGCGTTGGCAGAGCCTGTCGAAATTTTCAAGTGCTTCTTAATGCTGTAATGCCGCGTTGCTTTCATCAATGTTATTGGGATTACACCCTCAACACTCGAAAGAAATACTATTGCAAGTATTTAACAATAGAAAGATGAAGCTTGCAAATACGATAATTATTGTTTTTAAGTGATAAGCATTCACTATGCAATCTAAATATATTATTGCACTTGAAAAAAAATATTACAGCGTTAAGAAGCACTTGAAAATTTTGACAGGCTCTGCCAACGCCAGGGTGGCCGAGAGGTTAGGCAATCGCCCGGTATGCGAGGAACGCGGGTTCGATTCCCGCCTCTGGTGGTCGTTTTTTTTCAAGTGCAATAATATATTTAGATTGCATAGTGAATGCTTATCACTTAAAAACAATAATTATCGTATTTGCAAGCTTCATCTTTCGATTGTTAAATACTTGCAATAGTATTTCTTTCGAGTGTTGAGGGTGTAATCCCAATAACATTGATGAAAGCAACGCGGCATTACAGCGTTAAGAAGCACTTGAAAATTTCGACAGGCTCTGCCAACGCCAGGGTGGCCGAGAGGTTAGGCAATCGCCCGGTATGCGAAGAACGCGGGTTCGATTACCGCCACTGGTGGTCGTTTTTTTCAAGTGCAATAATATATTTAGATTGCGTAGTGAATGCTTATCACTTAAAAACAATAATTATCGTATTTGCAAGCTTCATCTTTCGATTGTTAAATATTTGCAATAGTATTTCTTTCGAGTGTTGAGGGTGTAATCCCAATAACATTGATGAAAGCAACGCGGCATTACAGCGTTAAGAAGCACTTGAAAATTTCGACAGGCTCTGCCAACGCCAGGGTGGCCGAGAGGTTAGGCAATCGCCCGGTATGCGAGGAACGCGGGTTCGATTCCCGCCTCTGGTGATCGTTTTTTTTTCAAGTGCAATAATATATTTATATTTATACAATACTTTTGTCGTGTATTTACTTGAACAATATGGCGTAATTTAGTTCGCCTCAGAGTCAAGCACATTTTCGTGTAGACACCTACAAAAATCCATTGCAAGATAATTTCATACTTATTGCTCTGGCATATGATTCATAATACACTAAACCTATTCAGTGACGTAATATCACGCGACGCGATAGGGTTGACTGCTACGAGAAGCTTCTAACGCCATCTAGCGCCTCTTTTTAGTACTTTATTCATTCTCGTCCAGCCAGCAACGTAGCCGCGCGGCCGCCGGTGAATAAAACGCGCGAGCGTGTCGCTGGCCGGTAGCGACACGCAACTTGTTTTAGCCCCTAAGTAGGGGCGCCGCGCGTAGGTACGTTTTTGCTACCTCCGCGAGGAGATACACAGGCCTGCTTCGGGTAAAAATCCGTTGGAAACTCTGAAGCGGGTAGTGAGTTCCACAACATACGCACAGCCATTATAAATGTTGATGTAAAGCGCTTATTCCGTATCGTTGGCATATCAACACGATATTGGTGTTATCCCGCGGTGCGTCTGAAAGTGCGATGGTAGAAAGAAGCCGGTAGAATGAATTCATGGAGTTCTTGAGCACACTCTCCGAAATAAAGCCAGTAAAAGACCGACAGGCGGGCAACTTAATCAGGTACTACTTCTAATGTAAAATCGCAAATTTCACAGGGGATTTGTCGAACGTCTGCAGCGTTTCCTATACCTAGCAATGAATGTAAGGAAAATGTTGAGGGAAATATATATTGAGGGAATATATCGCGCTAGTTCGACCATGATTATCTCATTGAATCATTTTCGTAGAAGGTCAGTTGGTTTTTGTATAAACTTTCGTGAAAGGCACGTAAAGAATCCATCGATAACTACGAATATTATTTTTCTGAAATATGACTAAGTTTTGATAATTAGTGACTTAGGTCCACTTTCGCAAATTGGAGTTAAACTCAGACCATAGACCCTGCACAAGTCCAGATTAGTTATTTCGGACTTGCGCAAGTGTCCGTTGTAAATGTTTCTGTGATGAGTGAAACGATGATTAACGTATACTATCCGTTATCCTAGTCATCCGTTATTCTAGTTACCACAGCACAAGCTCACGCTTAGTTTGGGACTACCTAATTGGTGTAATTGTTGGAACAATTTATTATTCATAATGGTAAATTTCTCGCTTTTCAAAGTATCAAATTCACTAAATGACACTGCACTGCACATAAAGGAAAATGGCACCGAAATAGCAGCACCAAATATCCAATAAACGGTAGGTAATTGTATCCCCAACAGCAGAAATACTAGCGTCGTTGCGGTCCGCAACGATTCGTATTCTGCGCCGCTCCGTCTGAATAGCACCAAAACTTCAAACGTTAACAGTTTCAATTTGTGGTCGCCGTCGGATGAAGCCGACCACAAATACGTGGCTCGCGGAGCTAAAGTGCATCATAATGGGCCGATTACGAATTGTTCGCCGGAATGCATCCTTGCGCGGAATAATAATGGGTTCCGAATAGGTGATTTTCTTCGTCCATTGTTTTTGATGCGATGTGTCGTTGGTGCAATTATTTTTTTACTTTATTTCAGTCCTGTCTTTTTTTATTTAAGCTTTCGTGTTGTTTGTGGTTCGGGAGTAGGAGTCCTAAGCTCAAAGGCCTAAGTTAAATTACAGTTAGAAAACAAATAAGTAAAAAAACTGATTCTGTTAGGAAGAATACTAAACAAAAGTTTAGTTTTGATATTGCAGGTACTTATCAACTAAACTGTCATCCGAAAAAATACTCCTACGACATGTAAGGCTGTTGTTCTTAATAAGGCATGTCAGTTCTCTTCTTTACTTTGTTAGTAAATCTCAGGTGCCACTTTCTACACATTTTTTTAAGTCAGGTTTCAACAACAGGTAGCTACATAACCTTTTCAACAGTACTGTATAAAGTTAGCCTATATAGATCCCACTACTAGGCAAAAACCTCACCTTAACTATAAGGAGGTACGAGCCATACTCCACCATGCGAGCTCAGTGCGGATTGGTGAAGGGGTGTCTGTAAGGCAAGCGACCACCTTACTGTTGGATGTATCAAGCCGCCCTAGGGCCTCTGACAAAGCTTAACGACTAATACCAACAGATTTTAGCCGGGACCAACTGCTTAACGTGCCTTCCGAAGAACGGAGATGCCTGTCATGAACGTCACTTAAATGGTCGGATTGGTCACCCATCCAATTACGACCGCGCCGTGGGTTGCCTTGATTTTACGGTTACGCTTTATTTGTTTCTTACGTTTACGCGAATTGTTGCACTCATTAAAACACAATTTTACCGATTACTTCGCGATTTATTTACATTTTATTTAAAACCTGACGTTTCGAACACTTTACAGCGTTCGTGGTCACAGAGAGAGTCTCCCTGTCCGTGTCTCTGTCCTGAATCCGTAAAATTGTGTTTTAATGTGTTACGCTTTACTTAACAGTACTAAGTACGCCTGAAATTTGGTAACTAAAAGATTCCTGTATGGTCAAGAGGCGTCCGAAACAGGCTTCTGTGACACGCTACTAGCAGCCAATCAGGCAAGTGCCGTACGCTGCATGTTTGCTATTTCCCAAGGGGATGTTCTACAAGGAAAATTCATAATTGTTTATGAAATATTTTCCTACTTTATTTAATACTAGTGGTTTCCCGCGACTTCGCCCGCAAGAGTTGGATTTTCCATGTTAACTTTAATCCCCCATTTTACCCCCTTAATGTTTTTATATCGCGACAAAATGTAGCCTTTCCAGGATCTCGAAATGTCTCCATATCAAATTTCATCTCAATCGGTACAGTTATTTAAGCGTCAAGAGGTAACAGACAGACAGACACACTTTCGCATTTATAATATTGGTATGGATGAGTCTATCATATTTGAAAGGTAATGCTTTTGCTGAGTGAGAAAGAAAGTAAAGCTTTACTTTACTTTCTTAGTGCTAAGGTATTTAACGTTTTAACTGGTAAATAAAACCCACAAATTGCCGTAAGCTCGGCCGCCCTGATATTTACACCACTTTTTCGCCCAATAACTAAACGTAGGTGGATGAAAATAATGTCTCATGACATTATAAAAATCCAAACAACACTTTGGTCCCAAATATTCAAAATCAGCATAGCAAAACACTGCTAAGACTCAACTGTTATCCCGATATAATGGCTGGACTTTTCCAGCGAATGAGAGTCCGAAACAGTGACGTAAACAAGTTGCCCATTACCTGCCGATCCGAGAACGGCGGCACCCGGCACGTTTACTACTCCCATGAGATACTGGGCTTCATTCCTGACAGCAATCTTTAACTTTTAAAGTTAATTTGTCTCTTTCTTTGCTGATGAAACAAAAAAAGATACACTCTAATGACGGGGCCTGGAGTTCACCAATACATTTTTTCAATCAGCCGGTTAGCATTATTTGACATATTTTGTCATTTACTGTCATTCATGGTTTACAGACTGTTTAAAAAGTGATGAATCTTTTCTTTAACTGTTAAAATAAGAATGACCGGTGTTTTTCGTATAAAGTTCTACACGGTTTTGTCGTAAAATTAGGATTAATTAAACAATTTCTGTATTTTTTATTTCGCGTGTTGTCTTTTAACTTTAGTCGGGGTGATATCTTTACAATATTAGCTATAAATTCTGTAATTTATTTAGTAACTGCCAGTCGTTTATTTTGACGTTTTAAAAATACTGTAGAGAAAAGGAGGAACGCGGCAGAATTTAGTGACGGCGGCCCACCTTGTACTTTAGCTATAATAATAAATTGTTTCAACAAACACATCAATTTTCTAGTCCCAAACTAAGCGTGAGCTTGTGCTATGGTGGCTAGGATAACTGATATACATTTATAAACATCCATGACTTAGGTACAAATACTCGTGCTCATCACACAAACATTTGCACCTTGCGGGATTCGAACCCGCAACCGCCTGATTTAGAAGTCCGGGGCGCGAGTAAATAAATATATTAAAGTAATAAATATATTTATTATTGCACTTGAAATTATTATTATTATATTTTGCACTAATATTTCGCCATAAACAAAAGAAGAAGAAGAAAAAGTTTAACTTTAAATTAGCCTTAGAAAGTGCTGCCGAGAATCAGGCGCCCTGATGTGCATAGCAAAAGATGCGGGATCTAGTTGCCATCAACTTTCTGTGTACACGATATTATTCAGTTTACCTGAACTTGATAACTTGTTTTGCATACTGCCGCCGCTGCGGGATTTGAAAGGAGGTTATGTGGTATTATTTGGTGATGTGGTATGGGTACAGGGCCCTTAGACAAGATGGAATCTATTCTATAGCGAACTTCGATATCGCAATGAAATATCAAAATATGTATGCAGGTGACCCGTGATGTTTCGTAGCTTATGTCAGTTTGTTAACGATAGCGAACTTAGATTTAGAATGAATTGCATCTTATCTGCTGCGGGTTTGCGTATTAAGAGGAAACGCAGGCTATAAGTAGGTATTAAAGAAATATAATAATAAATACAACTCACATTATAATCGTTTTAAAATACTACACAGACGCAAAGTACTTAACCTCTTCTGGATTATGTTACAATCTAGCAAATATTGTAGAAAACTTGTCAAAGCACACTTCAAAAATAACCATGAAATAATTTGTAACTATACGATTTAATAATACTATTCAACCGTGTCGATAAAACAACTGGAAAATACTGAGACCAAAAAATACGAAACGAAATGTTCTTGTCGACGCCACACAATTTTCATTACACTAAGCACGAAGTTGGTGCATTCAAAGGAGAGTAGCTCTGAACCTATAGAAGCATGTAAACTGTACAGTCACAAGCAATGAAATGTATACAAACAAGTTTTTATGCCAATTTAATAAGGTCTCAAATCGAATGCAAATGTATACATATTGATGCTCGTGACAGTACGTACAGGTGTTCTAAACATGGCGCATCCAATGAGCTCCGATGGTTATCCAGGACACTATGACCCCACTCGAACCTAATGAGTTGAAAAATTATGGTCGTCCGGCTGTGTTGACCCCTTTTCGCACCCCTAGTTTTTACTTTGCTCATCCCAGTATAAATAGTCTATATTGTGTGGTTATCTTTGAAGACTTGCGTGCGATTTTTAGGGTTAGGTAATATCATGGAAAACTTGTTATTTTTTCGGTTTAATGAAATGTTTTTGATCTTACCAAGTTTTGACATCTTTTGTATAATAGTTACCTACTAAGAACCTACTAAAAATTAAAGGTTGAATTTTTTATAAAAAACTGGCAAATGAAAATAAACAGCAATAACAAGGTTTCGATTTTTACTCAAAGGCGCGAATCAAAAATAACAATCAATTCACTATCAATGACTAAAATAGTATTTCCAACTCATCTCTACTTGTAGAATTTATTAGAAACAAAACGTCAAAAACTGTAATAAAATCGAAAGAAGGCTGGCATGAAGGGACCCAAGAAACTGTACTAAGTGAGACATATGAAAATTAAATGTCATTATTCAATTATACAAATGTATAGTCCTCCTAGCCGAATGTCGACTACAGTGGCCTCTCCCAAGGGAGATTAGCCAACTGCGCAAGAGATATTATAGTGCACAAGCGTGTGCGCAATACACAGGTGCACTCTCTGTTCCTTCACTCTCATAACTCGGTCAGACGGCAGTCAGACATGAGCGTAGAGGATCAGGCAGGATTAATTACTAACTCAGTCACAAAAAAAACGAACAATATTTTTTACGAGCCCCATACCCTTTCACATCGTGTTATCTGAAAAGTTACTGATCAAAAATTAAATAAAAATACGGAACCAACATTATCATTACCATAACTCACAAAAAGAATGAGTATTTTTAGCCGTATTTTACGGGTAAGTTTTTTATTATCTGTGGGACACGGGTACTCAAGCACACACTCGTTATTTAGGTCAGTGAATTGCTACGTTGTTTATAAATGAAATTGCTATGTAGAAAATACCGCATTTTCCAATGTACAATGAAAAGTTTAAAATGTTGGTACTACGCTCACTTAGTTAATACTCAAAATACTAATTTGAGTACCTTGCTCTGTTTGCACGTAACCAAATCTTAGAAAATTGTTTTTGTATGTAATTAAACAGATGTTACATAATTGTTTTGGTTAAATTAAGTTGGTGCAACGAAGCCTAAATAACAAGGAGTCTTGAAACACGGATGCTGTATTTAATAAACAGCTTATCAGGGAAATATTAAATGATAAAAAACAGACATGTTGGTGTCATTAAAGATCCAATATCGTAAAATCTGAACTACAATCAGATTCTCGTTCATCAAGCGATAAACCACCTGATATGTTGGAAACTGAAATAATTCTGATAGTTTACCACAAAACGTTACAGCACAGTTGGTTTTCACCGCTTATGACACAGATAGATAATAATAAACTGCGACCTGAAACAATAATTTTAACCTAATGAGTGGATAAGTGGAGTTGTGTAGGTAAAAAAAAATAAAGAGTGAATTATTCACTCATTCAATTGGAAAAAATAAAAAAAAGTTGATAGGTAACGAAGGAAGCAGTTCATGTGTGAAAGCATTATCAAAGAGACAACAAAAACGTTTTGAAAACAAATGAGACGTTAATATACATACTGAAAACTTACACGAAATTCAAGTCGTAGAAAAGTCTTTGTTGAATGCTCAATTACTCGTCTACTCAACATGTAAAAATAAAAATTTAAAACTCCCCCGTGAATTGTTACAATATAACGTAAGCGAATGCTAAAAGAACTACTGCAAAACAAAAGTAACAAGCAGAACGAATGCTAGTTGGAATGCGGTGCGGCGCGAATTCGGAGCTAACTTAATATGAAGTTTGTATGCACCTTCATTCCGCGCGGAAACAATTCTATGCCGGGGTACCACTATGTAAGACAATACCGCATTTCGATTTGATTTAAAAAAAATACCTCTAGACCTGGAAAATCCACAGCACAGCGGTACTCATATTCACCTTAGTACGTAAAGACGAGTAATGATACCAATTCATCATACCTACCTCTACGGGCGTAGGACCGTTAAAATAAAAAGGGTAGGTACTAACTCTAATTTATTTTTGTAAATTTTGTTACTAGGTATTTTTGTAAATACAGGTATATCTAAACAACTCTTTATTGTCGAAAGGTATATTTAATATTCTTTGATTTGGTATAGCTCACACAATGAAAACCGTAAGAAAAAGAAGAAGCCCGCTGGATCGAGTTTTCTTATGAAATCGAAATTCGGCTTTTCTATCAACAATTCCTGAAAATCAATTAAAATATCAAAAGATACGTATGATCGAGTATTCATTGACATATTTTTTTATTAATTGGTCCTAAAACGACAAACGATGATTGCCATTTATGACTAAACTATAGAGGTACATTGGATTTCATATTATATTCGCTAGACACGTTGAAAAACAAAAAGCATTTCTTATCGCTCTTATCGTTCTAGCTGCCGGTAGCCCGCTAAATCGAAAGACGTCAAACAGTCAGCCGCTCACTGTGTGCCTAAGGCATCGTTCACACCAAACACATTGTCCGCCCCCGACTCGTTCACAACGAACCGATAATACACTATAACTACTGCTGATAGTGTATTATTATGGCTGACAGTAAGCATGTTCCGGCGACGGAAAATACGTTTGGTGTGAACGATGCCTAATGGGACATGGACACGGCCTAATGGGGACAGCATTTAAGAGTAGGACCTCTGCTGCAAGCTCTCGATTTGTTTCTCACAGACAATGCGCTTTGATGCTAGCCCGTGGCAGCGTTAGATGAAGGCTGTCTATTCTGCTCTTCATTTGCTACCTGCGACAACGATGTAAGCGCTTGAATCGCTTCAAGCAACTCTAAGTTGCTGCGGATGTTTTAAGTAAGGACGATAGCACGTCAAGTTAAATAGGCTATTTTAGAATGAAGATGTGTAGTCTGATATGCTAGCCACTCTGTCTTACTTCTCCAACATGTGGTTTTGGTTCAAATTCAGTAATTAAAGCGTTTGAGGTTTATCTTAATATTATAGAATTCCATCCAAAATAATAAATGAAACAATGAGAAGTGATTATAATTGAACACACGTGCTGGATGTAATTGTAATAATACACAACAACACTACCTATTTTTAATAAAATATTAATTATCTATCTTTTATAAATAAATATATTAATAATTATAATAAGCTAATGCTTATTTTGTAAATAATATTAGTTAACACAACAAGAACAACTTAAAATTTGCATTCAGTGTTCCAACTATAAATAGTCTATGGCGGATTCTCTTAGTAGGTACCTGTCCAATTATCACTTAATATGGGCGCGTTTTAGTGAACGACATGTAGATAAATAAATATTTATTAATTGTGTTACCCAAAATTCAACTGCCAAAATCCTGAAAACCGCCAAAAAGGAGAATCTCGCAACTTTTCCCAAAAATCTCTACCTAGGTAATAACTTCGGCAAGTTTGTGATTGGGGAATCAATATTCTCGAACTCCACGAAGACGTTCTCGTAACTCGTTCAAGGGGAGTCCACACACGTTCAGTAGTTTGCTATCTGTTCAGTGTAAACCCAACTCTAGCTTGCGAACTATCTGCTACCAACTGATCTGTTTCAGTTCGATAATATCGAATGGTCTAGTGGTACCTCGTTGGGCTAGTGGTACCTCCTTGGTCTAGTTGTCAGCACGCTGGGTACCATCCACGAGGTCCCAGATTTGAAATCAGGTCGGGCCGAAAAGTGTTAGGTTTTTCTGTCTTGAAGTTACACAGACACAGCTCCGGAGTCAGGAAGTGGTGGTGGTGGTGTTAACACCCCCGTGCCCTAGAAAGCATGTCAGGCTGTTGGTCCTGGGCCTGATCTCTCTACGGTCGTGTCGGACTGCCGTCCCACCAAATTATGAGAGTAATAAATTGTTTCACCAAACACACCAATTACCTAGCCCCAAACTAAGCATGAGCTCATGCTATGCTAACTAGAATAACGGATAGACATACTTATATTAATGTATAAACATCCATGACTTAGGTACAAAGCTCGTGCTCATCACACAAACATTTGCCCCTTGCGGGATTCGAACCCGCAACCGCCTGGTTTAGGAGTCCGGGGCTCGAACCACTACACCAAGACGGTCATCAAAGAGAGTGATGGAACTGAGACTGCACCTGTGCATTGCGCACACACTTGTGCACTATAATATTCCCGTGCAGTCGGCTGTTGAGATTGGCTACTGTAGTCGAAATTCATTATTAATATCGGAGTAAAGAATATTCTGACCTACCCTACCCTGATGGATGAGATTCCGATGAAATACAACTTATTATTATATTAAGGCTTGACTTGATGATATATCCAATAGGAAAACATTTGGCTAATGACAAAATCAAAAGGAATCATATACATTTGCTAAGCTCAATAATTGAGTTTTGGCTTAGATCTCAATTTAATGTAAAGCAAAATATATTATTATCTTAGTTTTTATTAATAAGTTGTATATATTTTACTATTATAGTTTAGTTACTACGCAAAATACAATATTATAATATGTTAGGTTCTAGTATCACATTCTATGTTCACACCTAAGGTTGTCACGCATAATTATTGTGAGGTTTAAAGGCAAATAATTTGATATTCGTTCAGGTGGAACCGCTATAAAGACTTGCTTATGTAAAGTCATAATAATTAAGTTCTATGCAATTTTTAATCTAAGTCATGGTCAATTATCTTAACGGCTATATTTCGGAGAGTGTGCTCAAGAGCTCCATGAACTCATTCCACTGGCTCCATTCTACTACCGCACTTTCAGACCCACCGCGGGATACCACCCATATCGCGTTGATATTCCAACGATACGAACTAAGCGCTTCTTATCAACATTTATAATGCGCACAGCTAAGTTGTGGAACTCACTACCCGCCTCAGTGTTTCCAACGGATTACAACCCAAAGACCTTCAAACTCAGAGTGAACAGGCTTCCTCTGGGTGAGCTCGCTCCATTATCGACTCTGTCTGCGCCACGTCTGGCTTAGTCTAGAGTCAACAGCAAACCCATTTCGAATAAAGGAAAAAATGTAAGTAATAAAAAATATTAAATGCCTATAATAATAACAATCAGTTACGGACTTAATCAAAACCAG
Organism: Pyrausta nigrata; assembly: GCA_949316185.1. Lineage (NCBI taxonomy): Eukaryota > Metazoa > Arthropoda > Insecta > Lepidoptera > Crambidae > Pyrausta > Pyrausta nigrata. Next base: position 8,442,318 of record OX438943.1, read on the forward strand.
GCCAATATTGGTTTATCAAATAATACGATCATATATATAAACACATACACCTAAACAACGAAATAAACTTAAAATTGGAACGTCATACCTCGGCAACGTTTGGCCTTACTACGAAAACTAATACACCTTTTTTATTTATCTTTAATTGAAGTTTCTTCTTTATCATAGATCTTAGATAATTCTGTATAAAAGTGTAGGGGCATATTAAAGTCTGTATATTACTGACTCGTAGAGATTGATAAAATCTTAGAGAATGATAAAGGCTATTTTTGTTGCACTGAAAATGTATGTAAAACCTCATGTTCGCATTGACGCTGGCAGGTATTAGTAAAAACAAATTTAGCATATTAGTTAGATCTTAATTAGTTAAGGAAGATTTGCTAAAAACTTGTTTAAAAAAATAACAAGAAAAAAGAACAATATAAATAAGCCAAACATTTTGCAATAGCAAGTAGTTTATATTTTAATAGTACGGTCTATCATTGATTAAATATCATTTCTGGTTGTGCGTTCAATGTGCTAATGGATAGGCTACACTGTTATGCAGATTCGGTAATCATTTGGGGCTTTCGAGTCCCCGGCGATTCGATTGATCATATTCATAACATCTGTTTGTTAGTTGTATTTTGAAACTTATGTCCTGTGGGTGATGTGCGATATTAATTTTACGATTTTCAAGTGGTTCATTCGAAGCTTTGTTGGGCTTGCATTTGATATGATTCTGTGCCAATTGAAATGTTGACCACATCATCAGTCATATTGCCACTTTGAAATCGAAGTATGCTTAGGCAAATGTTTTCGTATGATACCTACTTAATTAACATTGATATATTTTAAAGAAATCAACATGTTCGTACATAATATCATACATTGACCGAATTAAATGATTGCCTCGTTGGTAGTGGTCAGCACGATGGGCACTATCCACGAGGTCCCGGGTTCAAATCCCAGGTCGGGGCGAGAGTGTTGGGTTTTTCTGTCTTAAAATAACTGAGACACAGCTCCGGAGTCAGGAAGTTGGTGGTGTTAACACCCCCGTGCTTCCGAAAGCACGTTAAGCTGTTCTGATCTACGGTCATGTCGGACTGCCGTCTCACCGAATTATGAGTTATCTCTATTGAGATATGCTCCTGTAGTCGAAATTCGGCTAGGAGGACATTACTATCTATCTATACATATAATAAAAATTTAAACCGATGCGTCTGTACATTAAGTATTTTTACCAAAAAACTAATTGAGGGTGATGGTAAAATAGTAACAGAATAGGAATCTACAACTTTTAATTTTTTTGTCTGTATGTCTGTTTGTACACGCTAATCTCCGAATCTACTGAACGGATTTGAATGAAACATTTTTTATTGTGTAGCTATTGAGTCTGGGCAAATACTAGGCTATAACTTACTTTAGAAGATCGGAGTTCCTGACATGAGACCTTAGTAGTACACTTAAACTAAGAGAGATATGAAAGCAGCGCCTTAATAAAAGTTATTCAGCGTGATGAGCATTTTCTATTGACGTACACAAATTGAAGGTCTAGAGCAACTGATGTAGAACCCTAACAGCTCAGTTCAACTATAAGAAATATAAATAGAGCGCCTTAGGGAATACTGTTCAGCGTGATGAGAATTTTCTATTGACTTACACAAATTGAAGGTCTGGAGCAATTGATATGCTAAATTACTTAAGACTGATTTCAAACTCTCAAGGTAATCCTACTGTTTCTAAGTTACGATCTGCTGACGGAAAACTGAAGAAATCGAGAGAATCCTTCAGATTTTATAGGCATGTATACCACATACGAGTATGCTACAACATTAATTTAGGTATATAAGCGTTAATATTCAGGAGCCATAATTTGATGCCGCTGACCTTAACGCTAAGAAGTTAGTGGATACTTTCACCACAAACAGTTTGTCGAAATTTTGTTGAATTACTGTATTATTAATGAAAGATCAAAGTCAATTGGCACTATTTTTTACTTACTTACATATCACTAACTACCGGAAAGTGAACTACGAGTAGAAGAATAGTCTTACTTTACGTTATAGGAGAAAGGTAGGGAGGCCTTTGCCCTGCAGTGGGACATGGGGATACAGGCTCCTAATAATATAATAACTTTACGATAGTAGTAACTTTTAAACCCACCTGTGTGTAGGTTAGGGACACAATAAATAAATGCTAAATTGCATTCATCTATTGCGGTAGGGAGGTTTGTGTCTGACTTTTTTCTGAACACTAAAACTAGAGTTACCTATATTTTTTTTACAAACAAATAAAACTGCCTTCAATAAAGTAAACTAAAATTTAAAAAAAATACTTTAACTAAGAAAGATGTACAAGAAAACTTAGTTTTGGAGTCGGTGTCACTGCCATGCGAAATTTTCTTACCAGAGAAGTATGGCGAGGTGATAATACTCATTAAAACAAAATTTTACGGATTACTTCGCGATTTATTTACATTTTATTTAAAACTTTACAGCGTTCGTGGTCAGAGGGAGACTAAGGTATTATTTGTCAATTACAAAGTTTTGAAAAATTCAACTACCGTCACTCATTAATATTAATTTACGTTCCTATTTACGCAGAAAGAGCTAACTGTGTCTTGAGATCTTGCACTGCGAGGTGTTGTTTTGGTTTTTACTAGAATAGGATCCCATGCCGGTGGGACTTTCCAACCTAATACACAACTAAACATCTTCCCTATTGATTTTTCATTCCTCTTTTCTTCTTACGACATGGTAGACTAAGAGATCATGATAGCTGGATGGCGACAAGAGTATAAAATATTTTGTGTCATCGAGTCCACGCGTACGAAGTCGCGGGCAACAGCTAGTCATTAATAAAACCATTATTTATAGTAAACAAAGTGTGTGTTTTTTTTGTTGTAGTATTTTTTCTTATGTAAGTGAAGCAAATGAGTTTCGTTTAAATCAAAATGCTGCTATTGGTCTGCTATTTTAGCTTAATCAGATACGTGTACAATCCAATACTATTTTTTGTAGTCAATATTTTCTTTCAGATTATGGGAATACATACTTCGTGTAACGCAGTATGTATTGTGCTAAACGGCTTATATTTAAATGTAATAGTCTAAGAGCCCGTGGACCCCAGACCTACGTCATTTTGTAAAAGCTGAAAGTTTGTCAGCGGATGCTCCCAACACAGGTAAGAACGATGGACCATTATGGAGTTTGGGTTATAAAGGCTTTGGCAGGTAAATGGTACTAAAGGTATGTAAAATACATCAAATAATAGAGTCCAATTTTTAGGTATTACCTTCAGAATATTATAAAAATCATGGTATTCATTGCCAGACACTTAACATCGTGGCAACCCCTTGCCAGACACCCTTAATGTTCATGAAATAAAGTATAATTTTACTTACGTTATAGTATAAAAGCTGATTTTTATATATAATACTTGGGTAATAAGAAGATGATGTTTTCTTACTAGCCAGGCACTTTTGATAGTTCCAACCCCTTGCCAGACAAGCATGTAGGGTATCTGTAGGCAGTAGCGTGCATTAGTTTTGCAACGAGGTAGGCACATACAAATTTCAAGTCAGTATAGATCCTTACGAAATCAATAATAAAATTAGATAAAAAATCGTCAACAATAATTAAAAAAAAAAAACAGGTGAAACGTGTCCTCGGTAGAGTAGGTACGGTTTTTAACGCTAGCAAATAATTTCAATAGCAATTGCTTACCTAGTTTTTAATCTTAATTAGATTAATGATAAAATGGGTGTTGTAGTTAAGCGCAGATTTATTTTACCACCACAAGTATCAAGAAAATGAGTAAATTTATAAGACATGTCATTTAAATGATACCCATAGTGGCTTTTAGAAAAGCGGTTGCTATTTTTGCATTCACTTCCACCACGCACTTACTTTCACAAAGCACAAAAACAAAACAAAGAAATCAAAACTTTAATGTCGTTTGCTTTCAAAACAATGAGTAAACGTAAAATTACCTGATTAAAAGAAAAGTCGAGATGTTTTAACCTTTTTTATAAATAAGATCGGCACGTAGGTATGTCTTTTGCCAAATATACATCTTAGCCTTATCTACAAAATAAACTTGATTCGACGGATTGGCGCGTAATTTTTGTAAGCAAATCGAACTTTCAATACACCCTATACACTTTATTTTTTCCATTGTTTCGAATGCAAACACACAAATTTGAACCTCGAAATCATTTCAAATCACTCAAAACAGCAACAGAAATCGTGTAAACAATAAAACTACTTTTCAAAACACTCGCGAAAGCAACAAGCAAGCAAACTAAATAAGAAAAAATGGCCGGCGTATTGACTTCGTATAAAAACTATGGATGCAATACTTTTTTGTAAAAAAACTTGCTGATTAGTTTGTTTCTAGTTATGGAACAATTAAATGTTTATGATAAATAAAATTATGATTTATCAGTGTCAAAACATACTTCTGTATGTTTAGATCTTATAGTTGTTCGTAATTAGACATGATTTGATTGCACTCCGAAGTGATACCCCGCCATGACGGTAGGCCTGCCTACTTTACCCTAGTAAGTCGCAAATGTCACGTTTTAGCTTTACGTTTATGAAAAGTGTATCATTTTTAATTTGGTCGGCTCTTTATCTAAATATGCGGCTATGTCAATAAGGGCTAAAATTGCGTGAGTTTAAGTGAATCTGATAGGCAGTCGCGAGAATGCCTACTGCTTATACAATGGTGTACCTAAGTTGAGCGGCTTAGCTAAGATTGCATATAAGTTATTGACGAAAAGTTTTTCACTATTATTTAAATGGCAATTGGCAAACTTTAGTGAGGTAGGCACTGCTTAATTGCCTATATAGAAAGCACGCCACTGTCTGTAGGACAGTGCGAGGCAGTATGCATATGGGTGAGTTCGAGTGAGATGGCGAGTTAAGTCTACCGCGGTCCCTCGCTGCGCAGTTGTTAGTTCTACTGCGCATGTATTGTTTAGTAATCAGTGCATGTTTACATCAGCTAAAATAATAATGTATACAATCCTCAAGTAATATTAATTTAATATTCGTTATTAATTACCAATACAGACTATAACCCCTATAGTGGCAGCGCCATTTTACAAAAAAAGTGCGGATGTGGCAGATGATTCGCGGACAGAAACAGGTTTTAATCCGCGCGTCGTATCCCTTTATGGAATGACTCGTTCAAACGAGAATTTGAAATTAGGAACGCTTTGAGTTCACTAGAATCACTTTTGGTAAAGTCAAAGAAACGATCAAAACCGACTTTCCTTGAACAAACATTTTTTGTACCCGATCTAAGAAATAATGTAATAAGTGTTATACCACTTTAGAATTCTTATTAAATGCGCTAACTTTAAAAGTTACTTACCAGATATGCGTGGTAAAATTTTTTTTCAGGATCGTCAGTTAAAGTAGGGCCAGAAACTGATTTTCAAAACGTGGTTCTGCAAAACATGACATCTTCTTTCAAGCTGGAGCAGTTAGCTCTGATTTTTTGACGTACATACCTAGCTCCACCCGCAAGCAAATTATTAATATTACCTTGTAAGTATTACCGTTCTATAAAATATAATTTCCAAATACTAATTATCATAAATCAAACTTCAATAATAATACTCAACGTCGTATTTAATACTAACAATAAATCAGAACCAAAGCGGTAAGTCCTTAAATCTACCAAATGAACCTGTCGTAAAATTTAACACCCCGATACAGTTCCATTGGAGCAGCCTAATATCACCGTTCCATATCGCGTTACAGATGGCAAAGATAAGGAAGTACAGCCAGAAAACAGGTGTTGGCGACCTTATGTATATTTTTGTAAATACTTCTTTTTTATTTTCTATTTTTAAAACTTTTTACTTTGTTTTTGTTTACTTTTAGACGTTTGCCATTTTTATTTGTCAATGTTATTGAGCAGTGAGTGTGTGCAAATACAAGTATAGTACATACTTGTTGTTGAAAGTGTTCATCTTCCTGGCCCCTGCTCCTACGTTTTCTCTCGCGTATAACAAGCTATAGTCTTTTTTTACTTATGAAAGGTAAGATGACAATTGTGTCGTTGTGAAATCAACTTTATAAAAGAATAATTATTTTTACAGAAAAAAGTTTTTAATGACAAGACTCAGCCTTTACACCTTCTCTTAGATATTAAGCAGTTACTTTTGGAGATATGCTGCTAAAGGACCTACGAATTGCAATAAGAATTCAGCTTATGGCATAGGCACGATTCATAAAGTATAAAAGAGTACTGTTATGTAAGGGTATGTCATTGTTTCAAGGTTTTAAATATTTTTTATAAATAAATTTATTTATAAATTTTATAAATATATTTTTTTTATTTGACGGATGGAATTTGACGGATGAAGGTAAGTAGATGTGACGCCCACTGTACTGTGTTAAGTTAAAAAGTCAATTGTTTTTAGGGTTCCGTACCTCAAGAAAAAAAGCAACCCTTTGAGATCACTTTGTTGTCCGTCTGTCCGTCTGTCTGTCAAGAACCTTCCCGCATGAACTTGTCGGACGTTATTATTTCTGCTTCGGCTAAAACTAAATTTCAAAACTATGTTCCACATTGGGCTCAATTCCAATGTGCCCTATATTGGAATCGAGTCCATTGACTGACTTTACTATTCTACCCCATTATGACACAGGAGCACTGTTTCGCCCCGTCCCAATTACCGTAATCCTAAACTAAACTGGCCAGAAGCTATTATCCGTGAACGATTATCCACGCCAATTACTACTAACAAGGAAAAAGGGCCCGATGCTATCGAATGTCTTTAATTTTGATCAATACAAGCCTTTGTTTATCAAGTTACAGACGATGACATTATTGGGTGGAAATGCTTTCTTTGATATGAAAGAAATGTTTGCCTTTTTGCTCTGTAGGGCGTATTCGTTTTTTTAGTTTGACTTTGAGTTTGGAAGGCTGTTATGTATGCTGGATAGGTCGGTGAGAGTTTTATGTGTTCTGCTATTACTATGAAATGAGTTAAATAAAACTACTATTCCTACCTACCTACTTGTTATTGTTAGTCGTTTTATTAGGGTTCCGTAGTCCGACAAGAAACCCTTATAAGATCGTTCAGTCCGTCCGTCCTAGTCTGTCACAGCAGAATATCTTCTACGTTTATGGACTGATATGCATGTAACTTAGTTCGAGGATATTTCACATATAGATCTCATTTTTAAAAATACAAAAAATTGAAACTACCCCTTTTTAAGGGTACCTCCCCTTACATGTAAAGGGGCGGGGGGGAAATTATTTTTTTGAGTGTACCCCCTTGTGTGGGAATCGTTGAAAAGGACTATGAAAATAAAGTAGGGTTTCCATACAACACTTTTTTATCAGCTTTACCATTTGCGAGATATAGCCCGCCAAAGTCGTTTACGCCCCCCCCCCCTGTAATTTCTAAAGTCTTGGACCTAGAAACTTCAAATTACTCACGTAAAGAAACAGACGCGGAACCTCTTATTTAAAATTGTTTCGGGTATCCTGTGATGAATACTTTAGAAATTATAAATAAAATAAAAATATATACTTTTTTTGCCTATTCCGTCTAATGTTGTAAACTAATGGTACGGAACACTTCGCGCGCGAGTCCGACTCGTACTTGGCCGGTTTTTTTTTCCTAAACTTTTGCAAAAATAATATAAAAGTAACAGTAGAATTTTTTAGAGTCGGTTGGTAAAGCTAAATAATTAGGCAAATAATACTTTTACTCATTTCACGTAACACTATCTACCATTTCAGTCTATAAAATAATAGCTTTTATTATTTTAAGTGCTACGGATACATTTTATTTAATAAATAAATCTATTTTTGAATAGAGTTAAATGTATATTTTTGGAATAGCTGGATCTTAAATCGGCTTATTTCATAAAGTAGTAATGTCTTCAGCCTGGAATAGTGTTGCTTAAAAGAAATCAAAAATATCGATAATTTGTCTATATTTTTGACGGGAAAATTAATATCTCCGGTACCATGAGCCAGAATACGCCAGAATAATAGGGGTGGACACTGTCAGAGATGTATTCCGTAGTCCCATATGAAGGGAGGGATGTGTATGTTAAAAACCAATAGAATCACTTCATTAGTCTAACTCCAACTTTAATAACTAATTCAATCGTAGCGAGATTTTTGCGCGTACAAAACAAGTTAACAAGAGAAGTGTGGTAAGGAGACGTTCTACGAATGCTCGCGAGGAATAAGAGCTAGATATGGATGCGTATGAAAATTACATTACAACTGAACTATACCATCGTATGATAATATTTGCGACATCTAAAAAGATATCACTACACATCTTTTTTTGCATGGCTTTGTCGACTTCATCTGAAACGCGATATGGAGCGGTGATATTAGGCTGCCTCAATGGAACTGTATCGGGTTGTTAAATTTTATAACAGTTTCATTTGCCGCTACGCATCTTTGAACCATTTGGCGGCCTCATCGTTTTACAGATTCGTAGGTATGCATCCTCGCACCGCTTAGCTACCTCGCACATATCTAGTCAGCCTTACGGAACTCCTCTACACAAGTCTTGGATTCTGGGGTTACAAAGGCGCGTGGAAATACGCTCTGCGCCATAATATCGATAGTATCAATAATTATCAATAGCTGCTTGGTTATATACTAACTCATCATAACCGTTGTGACAAAGTAAAAAAATCAATAGTTATTTTTTTGCCATAGTATTGCTCCCTTGTAGTGCTTTGATAATTTAATAAAATGTTTCGAAGTCACCATCGATGGTCGATTTATCGATAGTTTTCCACGACTAGTTTGAACCTGCTAAACCTGTGCGCCCGTATATTAATTAAACTAATTTCCACTAGCTCGTAATAACTAGTAATATTAGGCTGACTTTTGTGATTTTAGTTCCTCTGCAAGTTTGTTTTTGCTTGTTCCGTTTTAACGTAATGATATTCTTGGATTTATCTCAGGTAAGACGATTACAAACGGATTGTTATTTTTATTTACATTGAAATGTAACGAAAGCATATTATAGTAAAACAACAGGATGAGCGCATTTTACAGCAACGGTATAACATTTTGCAGAAACAAAATACAAATTTCTACATAAATTAAGGTGGATAATTATTCTTAACTTCACTTTCCTTGTTGTTATAACTGTCGGGGTCATTACGTGGAATAAAATACACAGTACCTAGTTGGCAATTGCCCTCTCCATTCTACATATTAACCGACACCTTATCACTAATGTACATGTTCCGTCACGATATTTTTTTTTTCACCGGTATGCAGCGATTTAAAAGGCGTGAGTTTGGTACAGATTTTCTCCCCTTGTCTATTGCGCATCTTACACTATTACTATTCACTCATATCATCGCTTTAGATAAATCAAAATATAACATCGCAAAGAGCACTTACGATAATTGAAGAACATCATATGGGAGTCTTCAAAGGGCAAAAGTACATAACCTAGAAGTTTGGTAACACATTACCAACTCTACATGTAGCAGGTGTCCCGGACTACGATAAGTATTTTCACGGTAGAATTATGTTAAAATAATATTTCAGTAACGATATAGCTGCCAATTTTGTTACAATCGATAAGGTTTTTAAATAGAATATAATAATTAAAATTATGTATCTTTAATAATGTTTTAAGAAAATTATCAAAACTTTATTGATCATCTACAATTTAAAAAAATATCTATGGGTTTTAAACAATCGTGGAATTAGGCTTTTTTCCTGTAAACTTTTTCAGATTATACATACCTATATACGTACGTAAATTAGAGTGTAAGATACAAATCTATCTAGTTGGTACTAGACGCACTGAGTGAGATATCTTTCACCTGATTTGCAAAAAGAACTGTACAAGATATCAATGCAACGAAAAATTCTAAATGTAAAATAAACAATAGATAACAACCAAGAAATACTTATTTTAAAAACAAGATGCAAACAAACTTTATTCAAATGCTAATTTCTAAATTCTCCAAACTCGAAATACGGGATGAGAACAAGTGTTGGAACGCTTCACTGACAATTAGTGACAACTTAACAAATTCCACAGCTGAAAAGGGCGTGTATCGTGTCGCAAAGTACATGCATTCAAGTGGTACAGTCGGCTACAAAGACCTATCCGGGCGTTTGTCGTGTTAGTGAGCTGCAGACTTCATGTGAGTGAGTTTGTTAAAATTAAGCAATGAAAGTGGCAAGGCACTTTAAACATTGTAAGCATTTTTAAATTTGCAACCGTCAAGTTTAAGTGCGAATGTTGTATGAATATTGATAAAAAGTAAAATAGGTAACCAAACAATATTTTTAGGGTTCCGTAGTCTTGTCAAGGAACCCTTATTGTTTTGTCATGTCCGTCTTTGTATGTCGGTTAGAAGACCGTTAGTACAAGAAAGCTGTTATATTGTAGATGTATGTATATCAAATACGCCGACAAAGTGGTAGAATAAAACTTTGGGAAATATTTTTTCAGGGTAACTCCCCTATATCTGAAGTGAGGATAATTTTTTTTCGTCTACCCTATCGTGTGAGGTATCGATGAGTAGGCCTTTTTTAAATGATCAAGGGGCTTATAAAACAATTTTTAGATTTATTTTTCCATTTACGAAATAATAAACCTAAAAGTGCAATTTTTGCTCAAGAATGGTGTTCCTCTCTCTAAAAGCTTAACTGCTGGCTTGAATAATCTGAAAAAAAAAACATGAATTCGTAAACTTTAAAGGAAAGTTATAGCGGTTAAGATAACTTTATTAGTTTAGCAGTAATATTCGTTGAACTTGGGTGGTTAATAATTTTGCACCAAATACAAAGTCCTTACATTAAATTCACTAAAGTGAATAAGATTAAGTAGATAATGGTACGGAACCCTTCGTGCTCCAGTCCGACTCGTACTTGGCCGGTTTTTATGATAAGTACACTGCAATCAAATTCATGTCTACATTGCGCAGTCGAGTGTACACTCAAACAAAATAAACTCCGGACGTCCACATTTTACTCAACTTTGACTACATATTTCAAGTGAATATGTCCCATTAAGCCGGTCGTAATTCTGGGCTTTGTCCAAAACTCGCTAAGCCTGTTTCGAAGAGTGCTTCCAATGCATTTAATGAATTTTTGACGACATGATTCATGGCTCTGAATTGAACTAGCAGTTGGTTTGCAATAAAACTTGTAAATGATTCGAATAGCGTACGCGCTCTTTTTTATTTATATATATTGAATATAAAGCAGCCTTCGATTTTGATAATCAAAAACATTCGATAACGAATTACCAGCCAAAAAGTCACGAGACATAACGTCACTAAATCTATAGATTGAGAATTCGCTATCTGATCTGAATTAGGGCTGAATACTTACTAATTCAATACTTACCCTCCACACGACATTGACAAAAAGAAAACCGCTACACCAAGACGAAAACAAAACAAACATAATAAAAAAAAACACCCCAGAGCACTTACCACCGAAACGAGCAGCCAATTTACAACCATTTACTCTAACATGAAATTGAACTTCGGCTAAGTGAAAAACCAATAGCTAGCATACGGCAGGGGTGCCCAAGCGAACAACATCAGGCGTTGAGCCGTGGCCGCTTGCAGACAGCCCGGCTTTGTTTCACAAAGGTTGTTCACACCTGACGCTGGCTGAGCAATTTACTGCTGCATAATATTAATTATAAACTATATCTTACTATGGAGACTTTCCAGAATGTCTACCTGATCACAGCGAGAGAGATAATCGATGCACAAACATAAGTAGGTAATCTTTATGGTATAAATAATCATCCCGATTAACTTTGCCAATAAAGGATTTCAATGTCGCTTTCATGTTGCGTAGCAACCACTGCTTTGATGAGGCATGTTTTGAACTCGATTTGACATATACCGTCATACTATCAATCCTCTACATAACTAACACAAAGCATCACGCATCACGCTTGTTTGAAATCATCCAACATTTATCGTTAAACAATAACAAACCCATCAGAAACGACAACGTACAACGTGTACAAAATTGCGCAATCCATTCTGATATCGATAGCTCAAAAACTTTATTTACGCTTAACGCTCCAACGCCTCTCAATCCGGATTACCGAGCGGAAGGAGCGAAAACACGGGCGCATTAACAAAAACGACACATGATCATATTTTAAATGAAAAGATTCATTCCACTCGCTACCGGCGCTGCAATTAACGGTGCGATTAAATTCTGAATTATTTATTAACATTTTATGATCAAACAGTAATTTATTAATCCAATTATACAATGCGCGCTCATGAAATATCGACATGGTCGCGCGATTTGAAAATGACTAACGGGGATCGATGTATTTGGAAATTACAACCAAAAAATTCGCGTTCAGCCCTTGTGCCACAGGGACAGAGCTCAGAATTGCGTACAGCTTGTAGTCATTCACGTCATAAGAAAAATCTATTGCTAACTCGATATTGCGACGCTGAAGGCGAAATTATTACGTTTATTACATAACAACTCTACGCTGGATGAAACGTGAGCATGTTTGGTTAAATTTTCTTAATCAGAATTCAGTGGAACGAGCTTTAATATTAGTTGATAAGGGTTGGAACATCCACTGTTTCGGACCAAAGGTTGCAAACTTCAAACTATTGGGTCCTATCCTTAGACAAGAAATCATACAAGGTCCTATCCCAAAAATACTTTAGGATTGAAATGTCACCACGTGGAACTTTCCTTACATCTTGTGTGTATCTCGTACCAGGGGCCCAATTCTCACGCCTTTGATCATATGTCACATTGTCACAAAAAAACATGGCGGCTATCACAAAATTTAGATGTTACGTATCGAAGTATAGAAATGTTGAATATTTAACACATTTTGTAATATTCGCCATGTTTTTTCGATAAATATCGTATGTGATATAATATCGAAGGCGCGAGAATTGAGCCCCAGGTTAAGTAAACTACGAAAAATATCCCCGTAATTTGCGAAGAAGAACAGCTTACTGATAAGGCAGAACATTTTTATCAAAGGGCATTCATCCCCTAAGGGTAAAAATACACGTAGCTAAGTTAACCCCAAGCAATCAACTTGGGACTCTCGAAAACATTAGAGCAACCCAAAACTAGTATTATCCCGTTCAATTTTCTTCGCAGCCCCATTTTACACATTTTATTGGTATGTAATGAAGCAAAAAGAACACAAGTGAGTTGGATTATTTCCAGCTAGAGTAGTGAAAATAGGTAAGTTAGATAACTTTACATAGAAAAACGTAACATAGCTTAAGTGTTAATTTTGCTTTTACAACTTTTTAAAACGAAACATAGCTCAAGTGTCAACCACCATGCATTTTATCTTTGCTCAATTCCGCTATGTTTTATGTGCACGTGTTGAAATATAACAATGTTGAAATGTACCCAATTTGATGCTATGAATAAAAGTTGACAAACACTGTTCATAAAACCACTCAGTCACCGACTTGTTAAGTTTATTTTATATTTTTGTTTAGTAAGTTAATTTATTTATTTGATTGGCTGAAATCTGTGGATATTAGTCGTTAAGCCTAGTCAGAGGCCCTAAAGCGGCTTGATAACATCTAACAGTAAGGTTGGTCACTTACAGACGCCCCTCCAATAATCGGCACTGAGCCCGCGTGGTGGAATATGGCTGGTACCCATAGTTGAGGTAAGGCTTTGCCCAGCAGTGGGATCTACTCGTATAAAGGCTAACTTATTTTACTTTTTAGGTTAATTTTGTAATGTTAAATCCTGTATTATAAGCAGAAACCTAATAGGTGCCATTTTTTACAAAAACAATAAAGCATCAAACATTTCGAGTACCTACTGTATGCTTGATAGTATCAAGCTGATACTAAGCACGTGCTCTACTTAACATACGATACTCTTGTATTTTTGCTATGAAGCCAGGCAGCGGCCTCATTTGAAGTTGCACTTTATTTATTGCCGGCCATAGCTTGCTGTGAATTGAATCCAAATTACTGAAAAATAACTTGGGAAGTATGCGTGCATCATCCATGGGAGCTCTATCAACGGCGATACACACATAGTATTTCTCAAATAATATTATATCTTATATTCTAAAGGGATCGTTCGTATTCCTGTGAAAGTTATGTTTATTGTAGATATAATTAGATATTCATACTTTTTATGCATTATTTATTATAATAATTCCTTAACTTTGTAATGTTTCGTGCGTGTTCTGAATATGCAAATGTTTAAGTATTTCATGATAACTGAATTCGAATGAAATCATAACTTCAAATGCTATTAAACATGAGCTTTACCAATTCTTTTTGAGTTACTACAATAACTCAATAATATTTTTTTCTTCTTCTTTTTTTAGTTATGAAGTTGAAACGAAGTCTTTGAACTTTCAGGTTGCTACATTAATTAATTATTATATTATTTATTAAGTGAACATAATAATTTGTTAAACAAATGCCAACGAGTCGCAAATTGACAAAGATCGATTCGCGAACTCAGATACTCGTATATCACGAGGCCATTAATTTCGAGACATCAAAAATGCCATAAAACATTATCTATCGAAATGATATTTTAGGAACTCGGACCGCAAACGAGCCTACACCAAATCCGGTAATAAAAAATTCAATTACACATTCCACGACTTTACAGGTTCTTAAATTAAAACGAGAACGAAAAGTTCTCATAAAACAGAAACAATTTTTCTTGTTCCGAATATTTTGGGGAAAAGTGTCGCTATACGACTTCGTTATGAAAATTCGAAGGTTCCGATAGTTTTGTGCCTGAGATCGTTTCGGATTATGGATACAATGGCGGTGTTTTACTGTTGCCGAATAAAGTGAAACCTCTATGTAACGATTTAGATTTGGTGTAGTTGTATAGTACTTATTTAGTGGTATAATAGACGATCGATTCATTAATACATAAGATATTCGGTTCTTATGGGGCTTTTCCCAAAAGGGTAAAAACGGGTCCCTATTCCTATGACTCCACTGTCCGTTGATCTGTCTGACTGTCTGCCTCTTTATCTGTCTGTCACCAGATGTATCTCATGAACCAAGCTAGACGGTTGAAATTTTCACACACTGTAAAAAAGACCAACCTAACCAGTTTTGTTACTTGAAGGTTTCGTTGTAGGGAAGTCAATTTTTGTTAAATATGTCGGAGAATGAGACGGTTGGCGCTGTTTATTTTGAAGTTTATCGAGCTATGAAAACGCGATGACAGACGTCATTCGGATTTGTGGTTTAACTATTGAGCATCGTTCGGAAATCGTGTCATACGATTACGTCAATCTAGCGCCATCTATTGAGTTTAGTCGGAAAACGCTAAGTAGTTTATTTACTATGATGGCAGCACTTATTTCCGTCGTTTTGATGTTTCCTTTGACGGGAAAGTGAAAACAGTGGGCAGTCTATCACTAAGCGTTAACACGAACGGTAGTTTGTGTCTTGGCTATTGCGTCGCTGTATCGAACTTGCAGCAAGTTCGATTTTAGATTGTAATCCGAAGCCATCCATGTGATCTTCTGTTATTTTGTGTTAAATTGTTTGTGATACTAAAAAGAGACGTCTGTTATAACTAACCGGTCTATTATTTCGAGTAAACCACCATGTACGAGCCACCTGACAACGATTCCTTAAACGCCACCGACGATAAATATAATCAATCTTCTGGTTATCAGTAACAAAACTTGTTTATTACTAATATCCAGAAGTTCGCAAGTGACTAGATTACGGCTTACTAGAAGCCAAAATTTGGTTACTGTTAACCAATATATTTTTTCAGTGCAGATGATGTGTCTCTGTCTTTAGCCGCTATAACAACAAATACTAAAAACAGAATATAATAAATATTTAAGTGGGGATTTCATCCACAAATATGATTTTTTCCGTTTTTAATAACGGCAACAGGTAGACGATTGAAGTGGATAAAAGATAATGAAGGTCCGGTCCAGCGAGTCCGACTCGCATTGGCCGGTTTTTTTATATTAAAAAGTCGTGGTGATGGATGACTAGGGGAGTGGTTTGCGCTCCAAGTTAAAAATCAAAATCAAGTCAATACTCACAGGAGTATTGACTTTGCCTGAGTCATATTTTTGCGTAATAATAAGTAGAGGCCAACAAGTATCTTGTTCTTGAGTTATATTTTATATCAGATATACGAGTACGTTATATCTGAAATATAACATTTAAGAAATCGTCTATCTCTAAATACAATTTGTAACATCAAATAAAGAAACCAATGTAAATAAAAATGGGAAATAAAACTCAGCACATTCAAAATCGGTCTGTTTACTGCCGAATCCATCACTCGCTCAACACCTGAAAGAGTGCCTTTCGAAAGTTTAATCGAGTCCTATCTAGCCAGGCTATCAATAAACAAGCTCCGATTCCAAGGCCGTTACCTCCAAAGTCCGGAATCTATCAACGAAATAGACTACAGTGTTAGAGCCCTTTCACACGAGCGATTTTAATCGGCAATTCCTGGGCGAAGCGAGATCGCAGCGAGCACGCGGCGGCTCGCGGCATGCACGCAACGATGTCACCGCGAGTTATTAATGTTTAATGTCCACCTAGCCGAATTTCGACTACGGCGGCCTATCTCATCAGAGATTGGCCAACTGCGCAGGACATATTATAGTGCACAAGTGTGTGCGCAATACACATGCACTCTCTATTCCTTCACTCTCATAATTCGGTGAGACGGCAGTCCGACATGACCGTAGAGAGATCAGGCGCAGGACCAACGGCTTAACGTGCTTTCCGAGGCACGGGGGAGGTTACACCACCAACTTCCTGACTCCGGAGCTGTGTCTGAGTTTTTGCACGACAGAAAAACTCAACACTCTCGGCCCGACCCGGGATTCAAACCCGGGACCTCGTGGATAGTACCCAGCGTGCTGACCACTAGACCAACGAGGAAGTCAACGCGAGTTATGAACCGCTGCCATAACGCCGTATGCTCGCAGCGAGTCGCCGCGAGCTGGCGGCGAGTTCCTGCAGGCTTCGCACAATTATTTGTTAGTAGTACTACTCTTATTCTGACACCGTTTTGTAGTGTTTTGCACAGCGTTCCTTAGATTACACGTAAATATATTTGCGATATTATAATTCGAGTTATAATTCGCTGATATTACCTATAATTACGCGGCGTGCACGCAACGATATCGGCGCGAGTTATTAATCGCCGCGATAACGCCGCGTGCTCGCTGCGATCTCGCTCCGCTAAGTAATCGCCAATTAAATCGCTCGTGTGAAAGGGCTCTTAGTTGCCATCGGATTCTATACGTTCACGTTGTACAGTCTGATAGTCCTGAATTTGGGGTTTTACCTAATCCTTTGGAGGGATACTGGATTTTTGACGTAAAATCGGAGATCTGCCTATGATTTCCAAGTTTTGAAAGGCACGTTGCACGGTCTATACGAAGGTATGACATGTGATATTGTCAGCCAATCTTCAAAGTATGATGTTTAGTAAAATGTATTGTACGATCAGCTTTTGTTTTGTTTGGACAGGATTAGGTATTTAGTTTTAATCAAGCAAATAAATTGCTTCATGAAAATATTTTTAAGTAAGTATGTAGGTAACATAAGTAAGTGTGAAAAGCATTTTCTCGTACGAGTAGCTTTCATGCTGATTTACTTAGGATGTTCTATTAATTGAATAGCAGGGTTTTCTGGCTAGTTTCCATTAGTCTTTAACTTTATGAGTAATTTCTTCTAGGTACAAATTTATTTTACAGTTTTTTAAGTGAGAAAGCAAAGTGCACGACTCCTCGAAAAAAAGAGTAATGTTTTCGGATCATGTATGTACGATACTTTATTCCACCATAACTCCTTATTTTATAAATTTTTGTTTTTTTAAAAAATACGTATTGTTACTATGAAGCCTACTACATATTATTATTTCATTTTCACAGGACACCTCAACTGACACGGAAGTTCATTCGTAGCACGTGCGACGTTCAGCTTGTTAACGTTACTATTATCATGTATAGATGGCGCAAATTCACTAAATACTAGCCAGATGTCGCGTTAATCTCATTCGCACAAGTGAATTACTAGTTCGTGTCTGGACACCCGCCAAATGGTCGTGCGCATCAGTGCCGGCCCGCCGATAATTTCT
Organism: Pyrausta nigrata; assembly: GCA_949316185.1. Classification (NCBI taxonomy): domain Eukaryota; kingdom Metazoa; phylum Arthropoda; class Insecta; order Lepidoptera; family Crambidae; genus Pyrausta; species Pyrausta nigrata. Next base: position 8,460,414 of record OX438943.1, read on the forward strand.
TTTGCTTACAACACTTCTTCGGGTGATTTCTGAGATTTATTTGTCTCGAACTTAATATTGGTTTTGAGACAGAGAGACCAAATAGGGAAGAGACAAGAAAATACAGACTTTGTCTAAGTATATAAATCGGAAAACGGACTTAATAGCTGACTGACATATCAACGCAAAGCGCAAACTACTAGGATTAGAAACTAAAAATTTTGCACCATGCTTCTATTTACGGTATAGGTGAGCACTAAGAAATATTTTTTAAGAACTCCGCCATTACCTTAATGGAAAAAGGTCCATCAGTTATGGAGGTTCCGTAGTCTTGACAAGGAACCCTTATAGTTTTGTCATGTCCGTCTGTCGGTTAGGAGACCGTTAGTACAAGAAAGCTGTTATATTGTTGATGTATGTATATCAAATACGCCGACAAAGTGGTAGAATAAAACTTTGGAAAATATTTTTTTAGGGTAATATATGTGAAGTGAGGATAATTTTTTTTTCGTCTACCCTATCGTATCAGGCATCGTTGAGTAGGCCTTTTTTAAATAATTAAGGGGTTTTAAAAACAATTTTTAGATTTATTTTTCCATTTACGAAATAATAAAATTTAAAGTGCAATTTTTGCTCAAGTAGGGTGTTCCCCTCTCTAAAAGCTTAACTGCTGGCTTGAAAAATCTGAATAAAAAACATGAATACGTAAACTTTAAAGGAAAGTTATAGCGGTTAAGATAACTTTATTAGTTTAGCAGTAATATTCGTTGAACTTGGGTGGTAAATAATTTTGTACCAAATACAAAATCCTTACATTAAATTCACTAAAGTGAATAAGATTAAGTAGATAATGGTACGGAACCCTTCGTGCTCCAGTCCGACTCGTACTTGGCCGGTTTTTATGATAAGTACACTGCAATCAAATTCATGTCTACATTGCGCAGTCGAGTGTACACTCAAACAAAATAAACTCCGGACGTCCACATTTTACTCAACTTTGACTACATATTTCAAGTGAATATGTCCCATTAAGCCGGTCGTAATTCTGGGCTTTGTCCAAAACTCGCTAAGCCTGTTTCGAAGAGTGCTTCCAATGCATTTAATGAATTTTTGACGACATGATTCATGGCTCTGAATTGAACTAGCAGTTGGTTTGCAATAAAACTTGTAAATGATTCGAATAGCGTACGCGCTCTTTTTTATTTATATATATTGAATATAAAGCAGCCTTCGATTTTGATAATCAAAAACATTCGATAACGAATTACCAGCCAAAAAGTCACGAGACATAACGTCACTAAATCTATAGATTGAGAATTCGCTATCTGATCTGAATTAGGGCTGAATACTTACTAATTCAATACTTACCCTCCACACGACATTGACAAAAAGAAAACCGCTACACCAAGACGAAAACACAACAAACATAATAAAAAAAAACACCCCAGAGCACTTACCACCGAAACGAGCAGCCAATTTACAACCATTTACTCTAACATGAAATTGAACTTCGGCTAAGTGAAAAACCAATAGCTAGCATACGGCAGGGGTGCCCAAGCGAACAACATCAGGCGTTGAGCCGTGGCCGCTTGCAGACAGCCCGGCTTTGTTTCACAAAGGTTGTTCATACCTGACGCTGGCTGAGCAATTTACTGCTGCATAATATTAATTATAAACTATATCTTACTATGGAGACTTTCCAGAATGTCTACCTGATCACAGCGAGTGAGATAATCGATGCATAAACACAAGTAGGTAATCTTTATTGTATAAATAATCATCCCGATTAACTTTGCCAATAAAGAATTTCAATGTCGCTTTCATGTTGCGTAGCAACCACTGCTTTGATGAGGCATGTTTTGAACTCGATTTGACATATACCGTCATGCTATCAATCCTCTACATAACTAACACAAAGCATCACGCATCACGCTTGTTTGAAATCATCCAACATTTATCGTTAAACAATAACAAACCCATCAGAAACGACAACGTACAACGTGTACAAAATTGCGCAATCCATTCCGATATCGATAGCTCAAAAACTTTATTTACGCTTAACGCTCCAACGCCTCTCAATCCGGATTACCGAGCGGAAGGAGCGAAAACACGCGCGCATTAACAAAAACGACACATGATCATATTTTAAATGAAAAGATTCATTCCACTCGCTACCGGCGCTGCAATTAACGGTGCGATTAAATTCTGAATTATTTATTAACATTTTATGATCAAACAGTAATTTATTAATCCAATTATACAATGCGCGCTCATGAAATATCGACATGGTCGCGCGATTTGAAAATGACTAACGGGGATCGATGTATTTGGAAATTACAACCAAAAAATTCGCGTTCAGCCCTTGTGCCACAAGGACAGAGCTCAGAATTGCATACAGCTTATAGTCGTTCACGTCATAAGAAAAATCTATTGCTAACTCGATATTGCGACGCGGAAGGCGAAATTATTACGTTTATTACATAACAACTCTACGTTGGATGAAATGTGAACATGTTTGGTTTAATTTTCTTAATCAGAATTCAGTGGAACGAGCTTTAATATTAGTTGATAAGGGTTGGAACATCCACTGTTTCGGACCAAAGGTTGCAAACTTCAAACTATTGGGTCCTTTCCTTAGACAAGAAATCATACAAGGTCCTATCCCAAAAATACTTTAGGATTGAAATGTCACCACGTGGAACTTTCCTTACATCTTGTGTGTATCTCGTACCAGGGGCCCAATTCTCACGCCTTTGATCATATGTCACATTGTCACAAAAAACATGGCGGCTATCACAAAATTTAGATGTTACGTATCGAAGTATGGAAATGTTGAATATTTAACACATTTTGTAATATTCGCCATGTTTTTTCGATAAATATCGTATGTGATATAATATCGAAGGCGCGAGAATTGGGCCCCAGGTTAAGTAAACTACGAAAAATATCCCCGTAATTTGCGAAGAAGAACAGCTTACTGATAAGGCAGAACATTTTTATCAAAGGGCATTCATCCCCTAAGGGTAAAAAATACACGTAGCTAAGTTAACCCCAAGCAATCAACGTGGGGCTCTCGAAAACATTAGAGCAACCCAAAACCAGTATTATCCTGTTCAATTTTCTTCGCAGCCCCATTTTACACATTTTATTGGTATGTAATGAAGCAAAAAGAACACAAGTGAGTTGGATTATTTCCAGCTAGCGTAGTAAAAATAGGTAAGTTAGATAACTTTACATAGAAAAACGTAACATAGCTTAAGTGTTAATTTTGCTTTTACAACTTTTTAAAACGAAACATAGCTCAAGTGTCAACCACCATGCATTTTATCTTTGCTCAATTCCGCTATGTTTTATGTGCACGTGTTGAAATATAACAATGTTGAAATGTACCCAAATTGATGCTATGAATAAAAGTTGACAAACACTGTTCATAAAACCACTCAGTCACCGACTTGTTAAGTTTATTTTATATTTTTGTTTAGTAAGTTAATTTATTTATCTGACTGGCTGAAATCTGTGGATATTAGTCGTTAAGCCTAGTCAGAGGCCCTAAAGCGGCTTGATAACATCTTACAGTAAGGTTGGTCACTTACAGACGCCCCTCCACCAATCGGCACTGAGCCCGCGTGGTGGAGTATAGCTGGTACCCATAGTTGAGGTGAGGCCTTTGCCCAGCAGTGGGATCTACTCGTATAAAGGCTAACTTATTTTACTTTGTAGGTTAATTTCGTATTGTTAAATCCTGTATTATAAGCGGAAACCTAAGAGGTGCAATTTTTTACAAAAACAATAAAGCATCAAAAATTTGGAGTACCTACTCTATGCTTGATAGTATCAAGCTGATACTAAGCACGTGCTCTACTTAACATACGATACTCTTGTATTTTTGCTATGAAGCCAGGCAGCGGCCTCATTTGAAGTTGCACTTTATTTATTGCCGGCCATAGCTTGCTGTGAATTGAATCCAAATTACTGAAAAATAACTTGGGAAGTATGCGTGCATCATCCATGGGAGCTCTATCAACGGCGATACACACATAGTATTTCTCAAATAATATTATATCTTATATTCTAAAGGGATCGTTCGTATTCCTGTGAAAGTTATGTTTATTGTAGATATAATTAGATATTCATACTTTTTATGCATTATTTATTATAATAATTCCTTAACTTTGTAATGTTTCGTGCGTGTTCTGAATATGCAAATGTTTAAGTATTTCATGATAACTGAATTCGAATGAAATCATAACTTCAAATGCTATTAAACATGAGCTTTACCAATTCTTTTTGAGTTACTACAATAACTCAATAATATATTTTTCTTCTTCTTTTTTTAGTTATGAAGTTGAAACGAAGTCTTTGAACTTTCAGGTTGCTACATTAATTAATTATTATATTATTTATTAAGTGAACATAATAATTTGTTAAACAAATGCCAACGAGTCGCAAATTGACAAAGATCGATTCGCGAACTCAGATACTCGTATATCACGAAACCATTAATTTCGAGACATCAAAAATGCCATAAAACATTATCTATCGAAATGATATTTTAGGAACTCGGACCGCAAACGAGCCTACACCAAATCCGGTAATAAAAAATTCAATTACACATTCCACGACTTTACAGGTTCTTAAATTAAAACGAGAACGAAAAGTTCTCATAAAACAGAAACAATTTTTCTTGTTCCGAATATTTTGGGGAAAAGTGTCGCTATACGACTTCGTTATGAAAATTCGAAGGTTCCGATAGTTTTGTGCCTGAGATCGTTTCGGATTATGGATACAATGGCGGTGTTTTACTGTTGCCGAATAAAGTTTTTTCGACCTAAAGGACAGGTTCTTTGCGTTATCTGAGTGAAACCTCTATGTAACGATTTAGATTTGGTGTAGTTGTATAGTACTTATTTAGTGGTATAATAGACGATCGATTCATTAATACATAAGATATTCGGTTCTTATGGGGCTTTTCCCAAAAGGGTAAAAACGGGTCCCTATTCCTATGACTCCACTGTCCGTTGATCTGTCTGACTGTCTGCCGCTTTATCTGTCTGTCACCAGATGTATCTCATGAACCAAGCTAGACGGTTGAAATTTTCACACACTGTAAAAAAGACCAACCTAACTAGTTTTGTTACTTGAAGGTTTCGTTGTAGGGAAGTCAATTTTTGTTAAATATGTCGGAGAATGAGACGGTTGGCGCTGTTTATTTTGAAGTTTATCGAGCTATGAAAACGCGATGACAGACGTCATTCGGATTTGTGGTTTAACTATTGAGCATCGTTCGGAAATCGTGTCATACGATTACGTCAATCTAGCGCCATCTATTGAGTTTAGTCGGAAAACGCTAAGTAGTTTATTTACTATGATGGCAGCACTTATTTCCGTCGTTTTGATGTTTCCTTTGACGGAAAAGTGAAAACACTGGGCAGTCTATCACTAAGCGTTAACACGAACGGTAGTTTGTGTCTTGGCTATTGCGTCGCTGTATCGAACTTGCAGCAAGTTCGATTTTAGATTGTAATCCGAAGCCATCCATGTGATCTTCTGTTATTTTGTGTTAAATTGTTTGTGATACTAAAAAGAGACGTCTGTTATAACTAACCGGTCTATTATTTCGAGTAAACCACCATGTACGAGCCACCTGACAACGATTCCTTAAACGCCACCGACGATAAATATAATCAATCTTCTGGTTATCAGTAACAAAACTTGTTTATTACTAATATCCAGAAGTTCGCAAGTGACTAGATTACGGCTTACTAGAAGCCAAAATTTGGTTACTGTTAACCAATATTTTTGTCAGTGCAGATGATGTGTCTCTGTCTTTAGCCGCTATAACAACAAATACTAAAACAGAATAAAATAAATATTTAAGTGGGGATTTCATCCACAAATATGACTTTTTCCGTTTTTAATAATGGCAACAGGTAGACGATTGAAGTGGATAAAAGATAATGAAGGTCCGGTCCAGCAAGTCCGACTCGCATTGGCCGGTTTTTTTAATATTAAAAAGTCGTGGTGATGGATGACTAGGGGAGTGGTTTGCGCTCCAAATTAAAAATCAAAATCAAGTCAATACTCACAGGAGTATTGACTTTGCCTGAGTCATATTTTTGCGTAATAATAAGTAGAGGCCAACATGTATCTTGTTCTTGAGTTATATTTTATATCAGATATACGAGTACCTTATATCTGAAAAATAACATTTAAGAAATCGTCTATCTCTAAATACAATTTGTAACATCAAATAAAGAAACCAATGTAAATAAAAATGGGAAATAAAACTCAGCACATTCAAAATCGGTCTGTTTACTGCCGAATCCATCACTCGCTCAACACCTGAAAGAGTGCCTTTCGAGAGTTTAATCGAGTCCTATCTAGCCAGGCTATCAATAAACAAGCTCCGATTCCAAGGCCGTTACCTCCAAAGTCCGGAATCTATCAACGAAATAGACTACAGTGTTAGAGCCCTTTCACACGAGCGATTTTAATCGGCAATTCCTGGGCGAAGCGAGATCGCAGCGAGCACGCGGCGGCTCGCGGCATGCACGCAACGATGTCACCGCGAGTTATTAATGTTTAATGTCCACCTAGCCGAATTTCGACTACGGCGGCCTATCTCATCAGAGATTGGCCAACTGCACAGGACATATTATAGTGCACAAGGGTGTGCGCAATACACATGCACTCTCTATTCCTTCACTCTCATAATTCGGAGTTATGAACCGCTGCCATAACGCCGTATGCTCGCAGCGAGTCGCCGCGAGCTGGCGGCGAGTTCCTGCAGGCTTCGCACAATTATTTGTTAGTAGTACTACTCTTATTCTGACACCGTTTTGTAGTGTTTTGCACAGCGTTCCTTAGATTACACGTAAATATATTTGCGATATTATAATTCGAGTTATAATTCGCTGAAATTACCTATAATTACGCGGCGTGCACGCAACGATATCGGCGCGAGTTATTAATCGCCGCGATAACGCCGCGTGCTCGCTGCGATCTCGCTCCGCTAAGTAATCGCCAATTAAATCGCTCGTGTGAAAGGGCTCTTAGGTGCCATCGGATTCTATACGTTCACGTTGTACAGTCTGATAGTCCTGAATTTGGGGTTTTACCTAATCCTTTGGAGGGATACTGGATTTTTGACGTAAAATCGGAGATCTGCCTATGATTTCCAAGTTTTGAACGGCACGTTGCACGGTCTATACGAAGGTATGACATGTGATATTGTCAGCCAGTCTTCAATGTATGAGGTTTAGTATAATGTATTGTACGATCAGCTTTTGTTTTGTTTGGACAGGATTAGGTATTTAGTTTTAATCAAACAAATAAATTGCTTCATGAAAATATTTTTAAGTAAGTATGTAGGTAACATAAGTAAGTGTGAAAAGCATTTTCTCGTACGAGTAGCTTTCATGCTGATTAACTTAGGATGTTCTATTAATTGAATAGCAGGGTTTTCTGGCTAGTTTCCATTAGTCTTTAACTTTATGAGTAATTTCTTTAGGTACAAATTTATTTTACAGTTTTTTAAGTGAGAAAGCAAAGTGCACGACTCCTCGAAAAAAAGAGTAATGTTTTCGGATCATGTATGTACGATACTTTATTCCACCATAACTCCTTAACGCCTGAGGCCATTTAGGTGTATGTGGTTTCGTTAGGATATAAATATTTTATAAATTTTTGTTATTTTTAAAAATACGCATTGTTACTATGAAGCCTACTACATATTATTATTTCGTTTTCACAGGACACCTCAACTGACACGGAAGTTCATTCGTAACACGTGCGCCGTTCAGCTTGTTAACGTTACTATTATCATGTATAGATGGCGCAAATTCACTAAATACTAGCCAGATGTCGCGTTAATCTCATTCGCACAAGTGAATTACTAGTTCGTGTCTGGACACCCGCCAAATGGTCGTGCGCATCAGTGCCGGCCCGCCGATAATTTCTTTTGCTTACAACACTTCTTCGGGTGATTTCTGAGATTTATCTGTCTCGAACTTAATATTGGTTTTGAGACAGAGAGACAAAATAGGGAAGAGACAAGAATATACTCAGACTTTGTCTAAGTATATAAATAGGAAAACGGACTTAATAGCTGACTGACATATCAACGCAAAGCGCAAACTACTAGGATTAGAAACTAAAAATTTTGCACCATGCTTCTATTTACGGTATAGGTGAGCACTAAGAAATAATTTTTAGTAATCCGCCATTACCATAATGGAAAAATCAGTTATGGAGCTAAGTAAATGAAAAATGCTGTAAGCTAGGTATTTGGTGTAAAATTAAGAATGACGTATTACCTCTAAGGGGGTGAATAGTTTGTATGGAAAATTTAACATTAGCGCGTAATTGTAGATTGTTATGCAAGGGACGAAAGTGACTATTCCACTTGAGAAGTTTCTGGCGCTCGAACAAAGTGAGAGCGCCAATAGCTCGAGAGTGGAATGGGTGCTTTCACCCGAGTTAAACATACTATTTTTTATATCGACTGTGAGGAAATCGAGGGTATCGATAGACTATCGACAGTTGAGGCAAAAGCAATAGTATCGATAGAATATCGATGGTATCGATCGATAGACTATCGATAGTTGAGGCAAAACCAATAGTATCGATAGACTATCGATAGTATCGATAAAGTATCGATAGACTACCCATAGTATCGAGGCAAAAGCAATAGTATCGATAAAATATCGATAGTATCGATAAAATATCGATAGTATCGATGGACTAACGATAGTTAAAGCAAAAGCAATAGTATCGATAAAATATCCATAGTATCGATAGTTGAGGCAAAAGCAATAGTATCGATAAAATATCGATAGTACCTATAGACTATCAATAGTCTAGGCAAAAGCAATAGTATCGATAGTCTACCGATAGTAATCATAGTATCGATAGTAATGATGATAGTATCGATAGCTCCGTTAATATAAATACTATCGACACAGCAATACTATCGATAGTATCAAAGTTCAATACCAAAATCACTATCGATAGCTGATACAGCTCTGTCTATTCTATTGCAATAACTATCGATACTCTCGATAGTGGCCTTTTATTCAATAGTAGGAGTGGAGTGTAAAGTAGGAGGGAAAATCTATTTCCCACCCGGCTATCTACACATGAAAGTTTAACTTTCCGAACAGGTGAGATGAAAAAAATTATAATCTTGTAGTTTTGTTACTTAGCTAACCTTCAAGTATCTTGTTTCTAGACACAATAGTACCTAGTCCATTCGCGTAATGCGACAATATTCTACACAACTGTTTGACGAATTGATATGTTTGTTCTAGTTAATGTAGGTATGTATCTCAAGAATATCTGGGAGAGAATCCTCCTAGCCAGAAGACCGCTTCAGTGATTTCGTCTTTCTTTTTAAATTGCACATTGCATAATAAAACAACAAATATAGGAATATTTGTTTCTTACGTTTACGCGAATTGTTGAACTCATTAAAACACAATTTTCAAACACTTTACAGCGATCGTGGTCACAGGGAGTCTCCCTGTCGAGTTCGAAACGTAAGGTTTAAAATAAAATGTAAATAAATCGCGAAGTAATCCGTAAAATTGTGTTTTAATGAAATATAGGAATATTTGGCCATTTTTAGGGTTCCGTACCCAAAAGGTAAAAACGGGAGCCTATTACTAGGCCTCCGCTGTCAGTCTGTCTGTCACCAGGCTGTATCTCATAAACCGTAATAGCTAGACAGTTGAATTATTTTACAGATGATGTATTTCTGTTGCCGCTGTTACCAACAAATACTAAAAACGGAATAAAAATAATATTTGAGGGGGGCTCCCATACAAAAAACGTGTTTTGCTCTACATTAATAACAGCAACAGATATACGTTTGAAATTTTTACAGAATATCAATATAAATATTAACTTAAAAAATAAATTATTTAATTTAACTTACAATAATATTTAAGAAGAGCTCCAATACAACAAACGTGTTTTTAAATCGTTTTTTGCTCGAAAGTAATAAACGGCAACACGCAGACGCTTGAAATATTCACAGAATATTAAGTTATATATAAAGATTAATAATAAGTTATTAAATTATTAATATATAGTTATTTAAGGGGGGCTCCCATACAATCGTAATTTATTTACCATTAAAAATCTAAAAAAGGTTATACCTATATAGGTACGGAACCCTTCGTGAGCGAGTCCGACTCGCACTTGGCCAATTTTTACTAACTACTACTACTACTAGCAACTACCATGCTAGACTGCAACTTGTATTTGCGATAACCATTATTAGGCAAACCATGCATGCAAAACCAATATTGATCGTAATTCACGTGTGGCTGTTAACATTTTATAGTTTTTAGGGTTCCGTACCTGAAGGGGACCCTATTACTGAGCCTCTGCTGACTGTCTGTCAGTCACCAGGCTGTATCTCATAAACCGTAATAGCTAGACAGTTGAAATTTTCACAGATTATGTATTTCTGTTGCCGCTTTAACAACAAAATACTAAAAACAGAGTAAAATAAATATTTAAGGGTTCCGATACAACAAACGCTATTAATAACGGTAAAAGGTAGACGCTTGAAATATTTACAGAATATAAGGTTGAGTATTCACTATAAAAATAAATAATTAAATAAAAATAATTATAACATTTAAGGGAGGCCATTCCCATACAACAAACGTAAATTTTTCGCCATTTTTTGCTTGATATTAATAATGGCAACAAACAGACGCTTAAAATATGCACAAAATATTATGTTGTAAACTTAATTTTTTTTGATAGCCGTTTGTATCCTACTGCTGGGCAAAGGCCTCCCCCAAACTACACCACGCGTCCCTGTTGCCGGTAAGGATTTGCCAGTCTTCATAATATTGGTCAAGATCGTCGCGCAATGGCTTTCGTGGTCTGCCTTTCGGACGGCGTCCATCGGTAGGCAGCCATTGGGTGGCGATCTTGGACCATTTTTTAGGACACATCTTAAGAACGTGGCCCGCCGAGTCCCATTTAAGTTTCGCAGTCTTTACACCAACGTCTATAATGCCAGTTTGTGATCGGATTGTGGTGTTTCGGATCCGATCTGTTCTTTTTATGCCCAAAACGCTACGTTCCATGGCGCGGTGGCAAACCCCAAGTTTGGACTTTTGACTTGTGGTCAGTGACCAAGTTTGCGCACCGTAGGTCAGTACCGGCAGAATACAAACATCGAGAAGCTTAATTAAACATAAATAATTAAATTAAAAAATATATATATCCTATACAAACTTTTATGCCTATACCTACTGTCTAATGTTGTAAGTTAATGGTACGGAACCCTTCGTGCGCGAGTCCGACTCGAACTTGGCCGGTTTTTTATTATTCTGCCCTAGTTTCGAGTCAAAGGTTTATTTCACCTGCTGCAACGCGTGCCTATTAGTTGGTAAAATTGTTTTTTGATTGCATTCGTATAATCAGGTTCATAATTAGCAATGCAACGTGTTTAACAACATGAATTAATAGTTGCGCTGTTCCAATACCATGGACAGTAGCGGGGACTATTCTCCAGGACCATGCCCGTATTTTCGAGTATAGCTGTCATTGTCGTTCATGTGAACACGATTGTGTATGAATGCGATGGATAGAATGGATACAGGAAAATACGGATAACGGCATAAAGAGTAGGCCCTCATATGACGGTTTAATCTTGTTTAACAAGTGAATTACATATATGCCATTGGGCATCCGCCAAATAGCTTTGGGACTGATAATTTTTTTTAATTGAGTATAATCGTACTATCAAATTATAAGGAATTTGTTTATTTGAGTATATGTTGATTTTATATTATATTAACAATGTTTTTAAAGTTTTCGAAGTAGAAGCTGGGGAAAATTATTGTATTATACAGGTTACCTTTTGCAGAACGAAACAATAAACCTTTTTGTGTTTGGCATTATCTCCAAAACAGATCCTATAAATTCGAAAGTATTATTAAAATAGCATTTTGTGTGTATGTTGGCTACGCTTGCACTTCCATAAAATAATATCTACGGTTGACAAGTAAATTAATCAATCTAATCAATAGGACACATCAAAGCATATGCTTATGTCGTAACTACTTATAGACGCACATGTGCAATTGATAGTTTAGCACTTACAATGTAGCTTTTTACTGATGTAAGAAGTTTTTAAAAATCTATTTAGTCGTCCGTCTCGTTTTCGAAATCGTTATTCAAACAATCCAACAAACAGACTTACAGACTTTACGTCTTTTTATAATTTTATTTTATTTAATTAAATTTGTATCATTACTGAATGTCCCGCCACTGATTATCTTTCTGCGTTCCCACGCGGTGACTGGTAGAAAATGCCTTTCGGCATTAAGTCTGCCAATTGTGCTTTCTTTTTTTGTGCAATAAAGTTTAAATAAATAAATAATTAAATAATATATTATAAGCAATGTAGAAAGTCGCACCTACGCATTAACAGAAAATATAGTCGCATTAAATTGAGCTCACACTTAAGGGCAAAAGAATAAAATTTTAACTAACCCTTACATGATTTCTAAAGCAAGTAAATAAAGGGTTGCTCACTGGTATAACTTGAATATCGCGTACATCTTATTCAGCCGAAGTAAATCACGATCGGAGCTGGACACCCGCCAAATGGCTGGCCGCATCAGACCGGTGCCATCCGATAATTTCTTTTGGTTGCTTCGGAAACTTCTCAAAGCTACAACTTCTTGAAAGGCATCCACTTTACTGTCCTTGCATACTTGAAACAAGTAAAGAATCCTTGCAGATCGTTTGACTAGAATAAGGGGAATTGGATAAGAGATAACAAATTATGATAGACTAGCAGTTCCCCGTGACTTCGCCCGCGCCAAAAGTCGGATTTTCCATACAAATTTTTATTCCCCATTTCACCCCTCTGATGATTTTATATCGCGACAAAAAGTAGCCTATGTCCTTCCCAGTGTCTCAAACAATCTCTGTGCTAAATTTAATTCGATTCGGTCCAGTAACCTAACTTTTTGTTACTGCGCGCACTTGCGGTGACAGTGACGAAATTTTCTTGCATTCGTTATGATGGATCTCGAGAAGATGGTTGTCTGTGCTCTCCTTTTAAGATATAGAAAAAAATGCAAGGGGAAAAAGTATTGGGTTCACCCACTTTGGAGTAAAAGGCTAATATTATATTGAAGAATACTTTAATGCAAACTTCCTCCCATGATTTGGCTTTCAAATTAATAATAATAAATGTCCTCCTAGCCGAATTTCGACTACGGTGGCCAACATAGATTAGCCAACTACACACGACATATAATAGTGCACAAGTGGGTGCGCAATACACAGGTGCATCTCTGTTCCTTCACTCTCATAATTCGGTGAGACGGCAGTCTCTAAGTTAGAGAGATCAGACGCACGACCAACGGCTTAACGTGCTTTCCGAGGCACGGGGGTGTTAACACCACCAATTTCCTGATCCGGAGCTGTGTCTGAGTAATTTCAAGACCCAAACCCTCTCGACCTGACCCGGGATTCGAACCCGGGACCTCGTGGATAGTACCAGTATTCAGCGTGCTGACCACTAGACTAACGAAGCAGTTAGTTACTATTATAGCTTTCAAATTACTATTAGAATAATCCATTAAAGATTTGTCGTAGATCAATGGTGAGGCCATTGATCTACGACTCTATTTCATCAATCAGTATGTCGTTGTCTATATCATCTTCATAAAAACACACGTTTTGCGTCGGAATTGACGTTGACGCCATTATAGAATTGCGGAGCTGCACAACTCAAAGTGACATTTAGTTGCTACTGCGCGCATGGTAATACAAATCTATGGACGTGGTGACAGTTGCGTCACGGGGATGTTGCCGTCCTCCGCGGACAAAAAGTCACCCAATTGTCACGTCTCCAAATGCGTGCACCTTTATTAGAGATGATGTACGCGGTGACAGTGACGCAACAGTCACGGTGACAAAAGTCACCAGTGCGCGCTTGCTCTACAGTCGGAGAGCGCATTTGCAGAGAGTGTGAGACGTTTCTCACACCATATGACGTTTTAGTACATTTACACGGCCAGTTTATTTATTTGTTTACGAAGACAAATACAATATTTAACAATTGGTTTATGAGTTACTGATCTTAAGATTGTAATGAGACATAGCTACTAAAATTTTAACAAAACAAAAATTTTTTTTATACTTTTCATCTTTGTGTACTGAGAAACAGAATCAAAGAGAAGGCTCCAAAATATAAGCAAACATATTAAACATGCAAAGAGTCAAAGTTGGATCAAACTTCAGAAGGATTTTCTATCGAACCAAATTTCTGTAATCGTGTTTCGAAACCCATAATTTTCAAATTTACGAAGTTGCATACAAAATTTTCTACCCCCTTAAGGAACTTCCTGAACTCCTTTATTAGCGCTAACACTGGCGCTAACTTATAAAAACCGCCCAAGTGCGAGACGGACTCGCGCACGAAGGGTTCCGTACCATTAACTTAAAACATTAGACAGTATAGGCAAAAAAAAAGTATTTATTTTTATTTTATTTTATAAGTTTAAAAGTATTCATCACAGGATACCCAAAACAATTTTAAATAAGAGTTTCCGCGCCTGTTTCTTCACGTGAGTGATTTGAAGTTTATAGGGCCAAGAGTTTAAAAATTACAGGGGGGGACAACGTGTAAACGTCTTTGGCGGGCTATATCTCGCAAATGGTAAAGCTGATAATAAAGTGCTGATAATAAAATTACAAATTTCTAATTTTTATTTTTTATTTATTTAGAAAGATGAACTTTTTTGTCGCACTCTTTCCTGACTGAGTTTCTCAAACATTTGCAAGGCATCAAGCATTAAATGTTAATAATTATTATAAAGTCGCACTTACGTATCAACGGCAAATATAGTTTCGTCAAAATAGCTAGGGCTCTTCCATTATTTGTAAAATTTTTGGCTATATTCATTGGTTTTGTTTAACTTTCTTAACTTTATAAGCCAATTATGTAGTAGACACAAAGTACACCTAAGTTTTATGAAACGCATACTTCGCAAATAAAACTCTTCAGTGGCTACCTAAAGCTGTAGTATAAACAAAGATGTGGGTAGTTCGAGAACAAAGAATTGCTTAGTTCATATCAAGTCTTCGGAGTGCTTTCAAATAATTGAGTAAATAAGACAGAGATATCTGATAACATCGTTAAAGTAAATAGTGTTGAAGTCTACTATCAAAAATCAAATTTAAAAACTGAGTACATACCCACCTACTTTAGTTCGATGGCTTTTGGAAATTTAATTTTACCGGCAGATTTTTGTCCAGTTTTTCTCACATGTCAATAGTAGAGTGGACTATAGAAGTTTCAAATTTCAAAAGCCTAAGAATTTCTTTAGAAATTTTATTCTCAGCCACACTTACCATCAGGTGAAATTGCAGCCAATGGTCTGCCATTATTGCTTGAAAAACTACACCATATAATATATAATTACATACTTAAAAAAACATGACCAGGTACAAATGCTCGAGCTCATCACACAAACATTTATCCCTCGCGAGATTCAATCCCGTAACCGCTGATTTTGTAGACCACCACTTCACCAAGACGGTCGCCATAACGGCTGGCTACACTTACCAATTTTCATAACAGTAAACAAAGACAAGTCACTGTGTAGTAGTACATCAAGGTTAAATCTGTGGCACCTTATGCCATCGTAATAGAGGTGATTTTCATACAAAAATGTATACTCTGATCGTGCTCGTCACTGTACCGATTCACACCAAACGGACTTCGTTTCGCCAAGTAAATCAAGGTCGAAAAGTCACAAGTCAATTCCCGACCATAAAACTAAGTAGCTGGATTGTGCCCTTTGTCAAAGCAAAAGAAAAAGGGTCGGCCGTAGGATTTTAAGGGCTGACACTATGCTTCCATACCTGTAAGTTGCGATACGTAGGGGTGTGCCCGCGTGTTAATAATGTTACTGTCAAGGCGCTACAGCCTGACGTGGGTCGGGAAGGCTCAATGGCGAGTATCAAGTTTCTCTTAGCTGTATTTCACGTGAATGTGTTAGGTACACGGAGCCAATATGTTTTTTATGGCGTAACTAGACGAGCAGTTTTCTTTTACGCAGCTTCATAATCTTTGGAATCGTATCGATTCCGTGAAGTGTTCGGTCTGAAGTCTTACGAACGAAACTATACTGTCTTGAATGTATACCACTTTAATCATTGTTTATACTTACATTTAATAAATCATAATGGAAACTGACTTCCTTAGGTAAAGTTTTGGACACGAGTAATGATATAGTAACTTTGATTTCAGCCGCAATTGGTATTATGAATTAAAATGGTCTCAATTTAAGCATATGAATTTTACACGGCAATCCAACGTAAGGCGATTTGTAGCGCACATGCTCTATTTTCATAGTTTAAATATTTAAACAATGTCAACCATAAATCCCTATTATATATTATGACGACCTGTATTTACTTTTAAAATGTTACCGTCCGATTTATTCGTTTGGGTTTGTTGTGTATAGCAAGAAATACTCACATGAAATGATCCCATATAGAAACAATACTCGACATAAGATAATTTCCTTTGTTCGGTATAGGACAGATTCTGGGATTGGACAGATTCGTGGATTCGGCAGATACTGAATTTGAACGATTCGTGGATTCGGCAGATTCTTTGATTCGACGGATTAGCTATATACCAGAAAATGAACAGTCGTGCTCAAAAAGATTAAGTAAAGTAATAAGCAAAATCTATCTTACTAATATTATAATAAAATGTGAAACTTTTTAATTTTGTGGGTTAGGATATTTATTTCTTAATCTCGTTTCAAATACTAAATGGATTTGTCACACCGACAGATTTTATCCTGCATCAACATATAAGGTACTTTTTAGGGTAGCCGTAGCCAAATGGCCAAAAACTGAACCCCTATAGATTCGTCATGTCTGTCTGTCCGTCACAGCCACTTTTTTCAATTTTAAGAACTATACTGTTGAAATTTGTTAAATAGATGTATTTTGTAAACTGCATTCAGATTTTACACAAATATTAAAAATGAAATTAAATTGGGATTCCCCATGCTTAGTTTTTTTTTATCAAACCAATACGTGTGGGTTATCTATAGATAGATCTTCAAAAATGATAATATTTAGGTTTCTAATACATGTACTGTTCAAGACTGTCTAGGGATATTTTAGATTTACTCAATTAACCTGTCACCGATTAAGAGGCCGCCGGTGGACGCGTAAACAAAAGAATAACAAAAGACTGTTGATAAACACATCCGTGCCGTATTAAATCAAAATTTATTAAAATAACAATACAACATGTATATATTTAAAAAAGTCCTGTCATATGTTCCTGCCTGATTTGAACAAAAACACAGTCGATAGTTTAATAGATGAATGCAAGGCTTTAGCATGCAAAAACCTCGACCCAATCCCTAAATTATTTGAAGATTTTATGGACACTGCCGATTGTGAATTAATTGATTCATTGCAAGGCGAAGCAGCGTAATTCAAAACTGATGCAAAAAAATCCAAATTAACAAAATTGTTACCGCAGCACTGAAGAATGAAATAAGTGTATTGATTGCCTGAAACGTTTGTGCAACATATTATTTTTATTTAAAACAAAATAATATATGTAGGTATATTGTTCTTTAACTAAAAGTGGGTTTTATTTTATTTTTATTTACGCCTGTACTTCTGTCGTAAAGCTAATTCGTCAAATCACAGAATTTGCCGAATCCACGAATCCGTCCAATACAGTATCTGCCGAATCTACGAATCTGTCCAATCCCAGAATCTGTCCTATACCGAACAAAGGATTAATTTTACTTTTAGTGTAAGAGGCAAAGTAAATATACCTGAGATGTTTGTATCAGTTTATCTTGAAAACTTTTCATGTTATTACAGCGCAATTGATTTTAATAAAGGGATAACTTTCGAGGGGTTTCCGGCAAGGTAATAAATGCTGCGAAGACTTTGCCCGGGACTTAGTCCTACTCTGACTAACATATTCGTACTTTCAACTATTGCTGTCTCACTTACATAAAGCTAAAAACCCAGCAGACGTGAGACAGGTGACTAGAGCGCAAAATACGGATTCCGTTCTATACAGTAGGACCCCTATTTTGGGTGTGGAAACTCCACAACTTGTTGCGAAATGTAAAAATGTAACGAAAAGGGTAAATGTGATAACTTCTCTAGAAAACGTAAGCAAAAAAGTGGTATTGCCAGCTTTTGTAATATTCGAGTAAGAGTTTCGACGCCTTTTAAATCCGTATTATGATAAAAGGATTATTAGAGCGCCCAATACAGGATGTATAATCCATACTAATATTATAAATGCGAAAGTATGTGTGTCTGTCTGTCTGTCTGTTACCTCTTGACGCTTAAACCACTGAAGCGATTGAGATGAAATTTGGTGTGGAGACAGTTCGAGACCCTGGAAAGGACTACATTTTGTAGCGATATAAAACATCAAGGGAGTGAAATGGGGGATGAAAGTTTATATGGAAAAACCAACTCTTGCGAGCGAAGTCGCGAGGAACCACTAGTATAAAATATTGATCAAATTTGGTTTCTTATTTAAACTTATATAAATAAGAAAGAACACTGTGAGTGTCCAAAAAAACTATTGAATAGCGAAAGAGTCATCATTCAAGTTGAATTTATTCTGTAAAGAATAACTACTTGGCCCACTGCTGTTGTAATACAGTTAGGGTAGATGTCGCTGACGTCACGTAATGACGTATTCAAAAGAGACCAAGAATTTCACACGGCTGGATAGACTGCACAGTAGCTCAGTTAGTAAGAGCGTTGGCCTGGTTAGTCAAAGGACGTGGGTTCAAATCCTACCTGTGTGCGAATTTTTGGTTTCTTATTAAGCTTACATTGAAAAATATTTAGAACTGGACCAGTTATGTCGATACTGACTTGCGAAAAAACCTAATTTACGTTGTCTGAAGTACTTTCGAAGTCTGTACGTTACGTACATGCCAACATTTGTTTACTTTGTGAAATATGAAGCATGTTTTTTTTATGAAGCACATACAACATCTCGGCTCTTTATTAAAATTCACAGCACTAAACAGCCTCTTCGAAACAGCTTTACACCCTTAGAATTCCATCTTAACTTTATTGACTACTCAAAAGCAGCCAAGGAAGCTGGTATTGAATTATTTCTGCGGTCTGTCCTCAAAACTTGTGGGTAGAACTCGGATGTATGAAACTCTAAGAAGAAATAGACAAGTCGACAACGCATTGTGACTGGGCATAAAATGCATTTTGTTTTGTCTCACGCTCGGCAAACTCGCAGTAAGCAAGTTCGACACTCAATCCTTTGTGGCGTACTTTTGTAAAGTTCCAGTATAGGTAATGTGACCACAGTTCTGGTAGGCGGGGTGAGAATTGTACTATAGACCAATAATGTTTTATACGAGTATAGTCCGACAGCTTATCCTAGACCTCACCTGTGAGGTACAGGGATGAGGAATTAGACGAAAACAAGGATTTGATTGGGTGATTTGAATTTAGAAAATAATACAATATAACCCAAACAAATCACAAGCGCCCACCGCCCGCACCACTCAGGGCTTCCGTTATCGTCTAAAAATAGAATATTTTAGACCACAAGAACACGTTTCAGTCTAATAGTGATTGTGCCTTCATTATTGATATTGTACCTATCACCAAAATGTCTTTATTTTCAAATTGGCGGCGTAATTCTTTATCAGTGAAGTTCAAGTGTGAACTTTTATAAAAGATGTGTTTCACGCGGAATCGTGCGTACATTTTTTAAAATATTAAAAAACCCATTTGGCAACTTCATCGAATTTCTTTTGCTTAATTAAATCAAATTTCACTTACAAAAATTAATCGACTGTGTCATCCGGTGGGACTCGAACCCACGTCCCTTCGCTATCCGGGCGAGTGCTCTTACCAACTAAGCTACGGAGGACGTTAGTCAGTCGATGAATTTTTGCAAGTGCTTGCTACGCCAGTGAGCCGGCGTTCGATTTCATCAATACTTGGGGAATGGGTACATTTTTACAAATATTTAACCATCAGTTAAGATAAAATTAGCTTAACTTATTATATTTTTATAACTTAAGCCATTATTTTGCAAGTTTTTACGGTATTAAATCAAATTTCACTTACAAAAATTAATCGACTGTGTCATCCGGTGGGACTCGAACGGTTTTTTTTGTAAGTAAAATTTGATTTAATTTCATAAAAACTTGCAAAATAATTGAATAAAAATATAATAACATTCATGATGGTAGTGCATTTTATAAGCTTTAAGGGAAAATTAAAGCGGTTACGATAACTTTATTAGTTTAGCAGTTACAGTTGTTGAACTCGGGTGTAAGATAATTTTGTGCCAAATATGAAATCCATCGAATAAATTATTTTAATTGACAACATTGTAGTAGTTGCTTGTTAAAACTGAAAAAGGACATAATATAGTGTCTAATGTTGTATATAGATAATGGTACGGAACCCTTCGTGCGCGAGCCCGACTTGCACTTGGCCGGTTTTAGCCGACTTCTTAGAAAGTAAATACAACGCACCACCTTCGCCACGCTGTTCCCAGCTGCGTATTTTGACGACAGCGCTGCGTATACCTGGCGTTCGAAAGTTATTGTCATTATACCGATGGCCGACGCTCGAATGACACACGTTTGATCAGTCTGCACAGCTAAATATATCTGGTCGCACTAGTGCTGTGTATAGAGGCTATCCCACAAGTGACAGAGGCGATGGCGACCGAGCTCTTCCGCCGCTCTAGAACGGAGATGAACAATTTATTTTTCTCCAGCAAAATATAGCGTCGTTATGTTGTGCCAAAACTAAGACTAGAATAAATGGAAATAGATGGGACGCGCAAATATGGTATTAATCAGGAGCGTTACGCAAAAACTTTTACATAAAGTTACCTTATAAATGCTAAAAACTATTGCATGTTTGTCTATTAGCGAGAACAAGCCATATTTTAAGCCATGCTACACTGATAAACAGCTGAAAATAACCACAAAATTAACGCTGTCACTACTGGTACAAACTTAGCGGGATAATAAAACATTTAACAATACATACATAATTAAGTTGTGCACACAAAAATCGATCAAGCTTGTCATCCGTTGGGACTATCGATTAATTTTTGTGCAAAATTTACTTTCGTTCTAAACTTGCAAAGAAATTGCCTAATTTATAAAAAACAATATAGTAATGCAGCCCTACTAAAGCAAAATTATGATCATTGTTAAGTTTTCATTATTTTGTTATAATCTGAGCTTTAAAATCATTAAAACCTGCAATGCAAACATCTATTCATAAAAATAAAAAAAGTTTAACGAGAGCAGTTATTAGTAGTCTGATAGTAGACACAAGTCCGTAGAAACCGGTAAAAACACCATTAAGCTTATGCAAAATTCATACTAAAAAATGTTGAGCATTTCACTTTAAAGACCTAGCTTATAGCAACACCAAACAGTTTAACTTAACAACGAGTTAAAAGATATCTCGCAAACGCAGGGCACGGGGAGACGAGAAAATCATAAGTATTCAACGTTCTATTACACGGGCGCTCAGTGCGCGAGCTCTTGAATAAATACTAAAGACCATCAGGATTCTTTTTTCGTAAGACGTTTCTCACTTATTCTTTTGGGGTTTTGGCGTCACTGGCGGAGGCCGCTGCGAGCTCATCATTTGCATCCAAATAGCTCCTATAAATTCGCTACCCGAATTTTCACCATTCTCCCGGGCTCCTTGGGAGCAATTAAATACTTTTTTCTCTACTACCCAGTCTGCGGGGCACGGTGAATAAATTCGACCACCCAGATTGCAGTCGGCTTCATTAGTTAAATTATTTCGACACGGCTATCGACACTTAAAATATAGTTCGCTGGGAAAGCTAAGTGAATACGATTTACGACTTTGCGCAGAGGAGCCACATTTCAGTTTTGCGTGGTATACTTAATTAGTCTGAGTCGAATTTCGTGTGATATTTCAATATGTGTAATGTTTAAATTGATTCGACATGATGAATGATGAGCATCTGTGAACTTTGGTATGAACTGCATTTTAAAAAAATAGTATAGACTTGTATCGTAATTAAACAAAATCCTTAGATTTACAGCGTGTTCAACTGATGATTACAACTAACTTCAATAAGAATCATATTTTGGTTTTGGTAGAATCTGCGGACCATTAAACATTTAATCGGCTATTTATTAATATCTTCTATGAAAAGGTTCATTTACTATACCAACCCTAGATAAACTTGAACTAAAAGCTTTTTTTACATTTCGTTTATCTGTTCGTAACTTTTGCGGGTAATTACACAAATGTTCTTCGTTGAATTCCATAAAACGAAGTTAAGTAATTTTAAGTCCTGGAACATCCTGAACCCTAACCTTTTACTGCGCAGTAACTAGCACAGTGTTAAAATAAATAAAGGAACAAAATTACGATTCTTCATTTATCATCAATCTAGGTTAGTGTTTGAGTGAGGAATTCTTATTTTTAACGATTAGGATACAACATTCAATTCAGCGCAGGGAATGCTTACCGCATCAAAGTTTCCTTCACGGAGGAAGGTAGGTATATTCCTTAGTAAGATTCTAACAACAGCAGATTTAATGTACCTTAATGACATTGTTTTTTTTATAGCTTCTACTAGCTATGTACTTTGTCTGTGGAGACTCGATAGAAAAAAACGACTTTTACTGCTACATTGTCCTGTAATTATGAACTCTTAGTTTTGCCATATCGTATGGTGAAGAGAGGTAACCCTGTATCTCAGGGTGTACTTATTTTATTTTAGATGAAACAGATGTACCCTGGAATATACTGCTCAAAATTTAGTTTGCGCAACAAAATTAATTTCGCCAACTTAGAGTCCATAAGTAACAAACATACATAGAACTCCAGAAACTATATTTTTGTGCTCCACTAACCTGGGCTTTTTAATTAATGTGTTAATTCATCATCGAATATTCCCTAAGATTCCCCGTACATTTACATTCCAATTGTCGAAGTGGCGACTGTGATTTCTCTCG
Organism: Pyrausta nigrata; assembly: GCA_949316185.1. Lineage (NCBI taxonomy): Eukaryota > Metazoa > Arthropoda > Insecta > Lepidoptera > Crambidae > Pyrausta > Pyrausta nigrata. The sequence continues at coordinate 8,483,453 of OX438943.1, forward strand.
AATTATGGACGGCTGATTTCTCGCAACGCGTGTGTGGTACCGGACTACCCGGGTGGGTTCAATGTACTGGAAATGATAAGCGTCTCAACATCCCAACCGCACTATGCAGCTTAATCCTGCCTGGGTTACTTTGGACTTTTTCTAGTATTTCCCGTTACTGTGGACTTTTCTGGAGCACAACTTACGTGAAAATAGAGAATGTAATATCACGGCGTTAATTCATACGCCTTATTAAATTATGTATGATTCATTAACCATATTATTCATATACCTTTTGGCGACCAATTCTTGTGTATTTATTTGTATATGTGATCTCGGAAAATGCGCTACCAATTTCGCTGAAATTCGAAATGTGGGAGTTATCGAGGGGTAATGATTCGATTTAGATTAGTCTTATGTTTGGAAAAATGCGTGTTTTCATGCGTTTTTTTTTCCGCATTGTTTGATGCAGAATATGGTCGCTAATTTCGCGCCGGTAGGCATAAATGTTGTGACCGAATGGTTTAGACGTAGGTTTAATTATTAGTAATATGTGTCTGGGTTCAAATCTCGCTTGATGACGAAATATTTACTTTTATTTTTAAGTTATACTTACTTAGCTTTTTTGTTTTTATTGTTTTTTGACAAGTTTAAAAAGAAAACTGAAGTTAATGGTTTAGATAATATATTTCCCATAAGTATGTCTAGCCTTCGCCTATATTACAATTAGTCACCGAGCAAAGCCTATATTACAATTAGTCTGTCGCCCAGGTACTTAAAATAATTACAACTGCCTTGCGATTCGACATTTAATAAAGTCTAGAAGGCATTCCTCTACAAACAAATGTCAGGGTCTCGATTTGACCTCTCAGTCGAGATGTAAGGGCATTGTTGTTTTACGGTCCTCCTTTTATCGCAAGATAAATCATGTTTTTCTTACGTCGGCAAGAAAGCCTTTGGGCTTAAAGGATAGTGCTATATAAATACAGATGCGGGCGTGTAGACCTTTAGCTTGAGTATAATGAGAGCATAAAGACTACAGCAATGTTCACAACTTACTGAAGAAAGAAAATTATTTTATCACAAACTAGCAGTTCCCCGCGACTTCGCCCGTGCCAAAAGTCGGATTTTCCATACAAATTTTTATCCTCCATTTCACCCCCCTGATGATTTTATATCGCAACAAAAAGTAGCCTAAGTCCTTCCCAGTGTCTCAAACTATCTCTGTGCCAAATTTCATTTGATTCGGTCTAGTAGTTTCGGAGCCTATTCGATGCAAATAAACAAACAAACAAGCAAACAAATCTTTCCTCTTTATAATATTAGTATAGATACTGGATTCTATTTTGTTTGCATGATTTTAAAAACCTAAAAGCAGTTTTTTTTGCATAATTTTAATAACTTTAATAAGAAGTAGAAATTGGTAAGTAGAACTATAATTACGATACCTACCGTACTTTTGACACACTGAATCCTTAAGTACCATTTCTGTTACTAGGAGAATGATCTTTTTAAATACGGTATAAACTGCTTGCAAATAATATACATGAAAGAACCAACATCGAATGAACAAATACTTATATAGGCTTGTATTGCTAAGATATTTGTAATGAGAATTTGCAAAGTGATCCCGTAGGGGATTTCTTCACAGGTTTCGTGGAATATTCTCGAAGGGCTGAGATTGATGTGATCTATGCACTTCACAAGGAAAGTCTGGACCAACAGGTTAAATCAAAATGAGATATTATTATTTCATATTTGTTTTTTTTTAAGGCAATCAATTCGAACATACAACGTAACGCATTATTAGCATCATCCTTTACATATCCCTTAATTAAAAACACGAATGTCACAAAAACACAAGTTATATTCACTCTATCTACTTTAGTTTCAATTTTGCTAATGTTATGTAATTGTAATAATTTGGCTACCTCTGTTTTATGTCTAATTCTATTGTTAGATACTTTATCATGCTGTGTGCACATGTTTTGGAGTTACAGTGTATTAATGCCAGCATACCTAGATACTATATTATGTAACTGTTTGTAATTCTGTTTTGTGTACTCAATAAATAAATAAATAAAAAAACATAATATACATTTTGCCGCTGTTGTTGTTTTTGTTGTTGTTATGAATTGTAACGACACCACACACAAGATTCGATATTATGGCACTTGCAAAAATTACCACCAGAAGCGGGATTTGAACCCGCGTTCCCCGCATACCGGGCGATTTCCTAACTACTCGGCCACATTGGCGTTAGCAGAGAATGTTGAAATTTTCAAGTACTTCTTAACGCTGTAATGCCGCAGAAGTAATAGTAAAGTAATGGTGGATTGAAGGATTGTACGTACACAATGAACCCTGAAAACATTGCACTCCTTTTTTGGGCAGCCAAAGACATAATCATGTACGAATAGGTACCAAGTCAAAATAAATCTTGTCTAATTGATAGAATCGGGCGTTATTTTGCAGAAATCTATTATTTAATAATAATATGAAAAATAAGAGACATTTGCGCAAGAACGCCAGGAGTGGAAAAGAGGGAAGAGGCCTACATCCAAGACTGGATAACCAAGAGGCTACTTTGATGATGATGAACTTCTCATTGATAAGGCGGTAACAGAAAAAAAGAGTTGTAATAAACAATGACATTCAACCACGCTTAATGAAAGTAACTAAAACTAGTACAAAGGGTTATTCCATTTTCACGTCTAGACAAGGTTAAGCCCCGCCTAGGTAAAGCTCACACGTTTCGGAGTATTTCGGGCACAGCCTCTAGTAATAATCTGCCTTTCCAAGTCTAAGTTCAAGCTAAGCCTAAGTATTTCGAAGTTCGCAACTAAGTTTTACCGACGGTTATTAACAGGACACTCCTATATTACTCAGTGATATTAGTGAAAAGGGCAGTTGTTGTACTTACTTGTACAAGAAAATTAATAGATTTAGTGCCGAAGTTACAGTAAACATGGTAGTCGTTGTGCCTATTTAATTATATCTGATTTTTTGTTATAATATTTTGTTGGAAATATGATATTTTAAAATAATAAGTGATGCTAATAATTTTAGGGAATTCCATGTGTCTTTCTCAAAACACTAGTGGGCCCAAAAAATAAGGAGACATTTTCGGGCCCCCTAAGGGCCAATATTACTGATTGACGTTCATAAGTGGCATTTTCTGTGCATGAATTAATTTTTATTTTGACTTTGAAAACACAATAACGATACCGTAATATTCTTTTGCTGTGAAAAAAAATGAAAAGCAAATATCATGAAGTCTTTTATCACAAACAAATCGAAAAATACATAAACATAGTATACATCTATCGTCTACGCCACGTCTGGCTTAGTCTAGTTAAGAGCAAACCCATCTCAAATAAAAAAACAGATATTTTCATCGAGCAACGTACCTTTTGAAATTATGTTCTAGAACACGACATACTAAAACACACGTTTCATTCACTATACATTATTGTTCCCTCACCAACCGCCATTGTAACTTAAAATCTAAAAAGATTAAGTTTGCGCTAAGCTCTCGGATAAGAAGACACGACGCGGTAAAAGGCTGCGGCGCTCGCGGCAACTTCCGGTACTCGTGAGGCGGAGATGGGCTATTCATCGTCCATCGACAGCGGATAGTGCTCTCAAAACATTGATGTCGATAAGTGGTTGTCTTGTTTGAGGGAACGAAAGACAAAAGTAGCAATTAAAAAAAAAACCTCAGCCAAAGACGTTCAGTCGTTTATATTGTATATACTCGTATCTATAATAAAACCTAAACGTAATGAGTTCATTTATAGAAATAAATTATGCAACATAGCTGAATTTATATTTAAGTGAAGATAAAAGAAAAGATTTCAATATATTTTTGTTAATGACGTTGAGCGTTGTGTCTATAAATGTGTTCTTGTATCGTTTATATTGCAAAGTAGCACCTAAACTATTGATTTTCAAACAAAGTTAGTCTATTAATGTATTTGCATCACATTTTAAACGATGCGCCATCAACTTTTTAGTCTTTTAAAAATAATGTTTAGCTATATCAAACCGATGATTGTAAAAAGTTACACCCAAACGACGTTCAATTTTAACTTCTGTAACGTGTTTTCATGTAGAAGATTTAAAGATCAATTTTTGCTTTATGTGATGAATTTTGCTATCGAATCGAATAATATTGAAGCAACCACGTTGCGGATATGAAAGAATTTGCAACAATAATAAAGTTACAGCAAACTGAGACATATTCCAACAAACCACTCCACAAAAGTTTTTCATACGAGCGCCGAACATCGTTCAAGCTTGACGTCTTTAAGAAAAGAGCGGAAATTAGCAAGATGACTTTCGATACCTATCTTTATTTTCAGATTGCCAATTCAAAGACTAAACTTTCGAATTTTTTTAACGTTGTGCTATAAAGGAGATTGATGTGTCTAAATTACTACAGCAGCTAAGCGGTAACTTGGCTGCCCCATCAATTAATATTTTTAAAAGGAGCCTTATTAATGTATCTGCATGTTTTATTTTACCGTGACAACTGCCAAAACATCCGGTCGTTCGACATGATAAAGCAAACGCAATTTAGACTAAGCCATGAAACTTTTGAATTTATTTTTCAGAAACATTCCTGCGTGACTCTAAAATCATTAATCAGGCTTCACTTTGGCTCTGGCCCAGCCGTGCTTCGCTCTCATTTGTATTTACTGAAAGAGTTTCAACTCATAAATCATGTCTTTTGATAAATGAACCTATTGAGTTTTTTTAAACCACCCGAAGAGGTACGTCTGTGTCTAAAACGGTGTAATCTTGAACCGCTCAAGCGGTGTCTAATAAGTTAATTTTTCGTCGCTCCGTATCGGATTTGAGATCATTTTCACAGGGTGTTTCGTTTCTTTGTGAAACTTTATAAATATCTGTTATTCGTTTTTACTTATACTGGAATTTTGTTTTTAATGTATTACCTGAGTAGGTACGTATGGTTTGATTTTTATTTTTATATATACGGAGCTTGCTGAAGGAACTGTTATTAACAGTTAAAAATGTTGTTAAGTAAGTCCAGTGTCATTATTATTATGTGTACAGTGTTAGCATTGTTACAACCCATTAGGCGTAAATTCATAATGATCACTTATAAGTACGCAACTTCACAAGGCAGTTAAAGCTTCTCTTTAAAATTCCCCAGTGCCAGAAGCCCAACTTAAAAATTAGCGAATCACTTGCTAGAACTTCTGAATGCCTCCTCTCTAGACGAAGCAAAAGCAACCCGTGCATCGTATGGGCCGTTACAGTTTGTACACTCTAATTCTATCCGACTTCCTCAGGATTGTTTGCGCATCTCTATTCCAAAATTCACATCTCTACGTCGTTGTGATAAGGTCTTAAATCCAGGTGATTATTAAGGCAGCAATATCTTCTAGAATAGGATTCGTCGACGCGATTGTCTTGGTAGGTAATATTGTTCTAATTTCAGTGAACTGAAGCACATACCAGTTTGAGTGCCTATTCCCTATTATGAGGCCAGCCTCATAATGCAGACATCCAGATGTCTGCATTGTAATGGGAATGTAGTAAACTACTGTATATTACCTTACAAAGCACCTTCTTGCATAATTTGCTTATGCAATAACTCACGTCACATACCACATTAAGTGCGAGATGATTCTGTTTAATAAGATTGTAACTTTAGATACATATTAATACCATACTACGATTTGAAATGGTTGTGTATAAGCTTTGATGTAACTTTCGAATAAATACTATACTCGGTATAAAATAGAAGCGATGGAAATGCCTTTGATTACATAAAAAATGTCTACCCGGACGTTGTCAGAAACAAATCGCTTTCAGTGCAAAGTTACAAAAATGTATTTAAAATTCTGTGTACTTAATTGGTTTAGTATTTTTTGTAAAATGCGCAATAAAAAATACTGTCTATCCATCTATCGTTTTCTAATAAAAATACTTCAAAACATTTAAGAATCAAACGTACAGTTTGCATTACCAAGAAGTCAAGAACAGTAAACAAACTACCGCGTTGGTATTAAAATTTTAAAAAGTGCGGTCATTAGTAGGTTTACAAAAGTTTAGCTCTATTCATTAAAGTAAGCCTCCAACCACATCTAAAAACCGGTGAAGTGTAAGATAACTTGCGTGGAAAGGGTTTTGCACATCGATTATTTAGAAGTCCATATACCAGGTTATTACTAGGTATTTCTGTTAGCTAAATAATAGTAATATAATTATTATTATTTAGCTAACAGAAATACCTAGGTATTTCTGTTAGCTAAATAATAATAGGTTGGTTAATGGCATTATAGTATACGTAGCATCGTAGCATTGTATAAACAAACCGTAGCAAAATACTCGTAGTAAAGTCATAAAAGAATTTTTTTATGCATGTAGGTCCACTGGGGGCACTTATACACGTCCCAACATATATTTTTACCTACCACTGCTTCGGGACAAATTCTGGGCTAGTGCTGAGAAGAAGCAGCGCAAGAAACTCAGTCACTTTTATCAAGTCTGTAGCAGACGACATTGTTATTTAAGCTAGTCGATTATAGACCGTGAAACCGAGAGTACCTTGTTTGATTTACCTCCCCTTCTGACATATATTATAGCTAGGAAACTGGAAGCACGTCAGGTTAACCACGTAAACTACGAAAACAGATTTTATTGCGTAGGGAATAGAGGCGTTCTCAAAGTCAAAGTGGGATAGTCTGTCGTGCAGCCGTGTTCGCATGACCACTTTTTTAAAAGTTTTGACCCATTTGGGAAAGGTCAATCTGCGCCTCTTTTCTTAAAGATTCACTTCAAAACTTTTTTATTATTACAAAACAATAATAGAAACATAAGAATCCCTATTTGATTTAAGTATAAAAAACTTTATTTCTAATTAGCCCTTTAAGCGTAGTAACCCTTATTGTTAAAAACAATATTTTTTACACTATACGCATCCGGCCGTCCCATACAAAAATTGTATCACAGATTCCCCGTAAATATTATGTGTGCCAAATTTAACTCGATCAATCCAGCAGTTCTGAGGTACGGAACCCTAAAAAGACCTCCAAGATACTCCGCGTCGGCAGTTTGGCTCGGATTAGATTTATTATCCCATTTCAACCTTAAAGCTAAAAGCAATAAGAACACATCAATACCACATAACTTATGGGTATGCAAAGAGAGGGCTGCTGAGCAATTTTTACCTTTATTCCGATTTGATAGGGTTCATGGATGTAATTGAGGTAGCAGCGCTGGTAGGACATTAATTTGGCGAAACTCATTCGATATAGCAGAGCGTAGGTAATACAGCCAGCTTACTCGCGTCAAAGAGAGAATATCGACGATATTTACTGTGATTTCATAATTTTAATTTGGCAGCTCTGTGAAAGTTAGATTATAAACTGAATTTATCATCATATAAATTTAAAATTAGAAAGTGCACAATACAACAGGTCCAAACTCGGCTAAACGTCGTCTTTTCTTTTAGGAGTTCATAGAGTTACGTTTGGTCTTCATCATCAGACCAACTTGATGGTACCATAATATTATACCTATATAGTTACCATACCTACATAAAATACTATGTATGCCAAGCTGAATCAGTTGATAACTCGGTCTTAAATTTAGTAGCAAGATTTAATACAAACGAACCTACAAGCAAACATTGCAAGCTAATCAAAAGTAAAAACTTGTAATTAAAATGACGATCTTAGCTACGATCGTGCTAGGATTTTATGTAGCGCCGTAGCAATACAGACTTACGTAGCACGTCGTAGTATGAAAATGTAGCAGAGATCAAAGTCCGCATATTTTTTTGTTTCCTGATACTAGTAATTTCTTTGCTAACACCACCAACTTCGTGTAACGTGCCTCGGAAAGCACGTTTAGCCATTGGTCCTGCGCTTGATCACTCTACGGTCATGTCGGACTGCCGTCTCACCGAATCATGAGAGTGAAGGAACAGTGAGTAAACCTGTGTATTGCGCACACACTTGTGCACTACAATATGTCCTGCGCAGTCCTGGTGGACATTATTTAATTTTATTGAGTTTGCTTCGTGAGCCATTTTCTACTAATTTTATGCTATGGTAAAGGTATGGTTTGTTGCTAGCATTTTGCAGGTCTTAAGGCTGAAATTGCGTTAAATACAATCAGATGCTAATTACACAGCGTTTTATGGACCTTTCCAATAGCTCGTTATTCTTAATTGGGGTCGTATAAGTAAAGCGCTCATAATAAATTAGTAAGAATTTCGTTCAACAAAACGGTCATGTTAAAGGTCGTTCTTTATAATATAATAGTAATTAATAGAAATCGGTCAAGTGTAGTGTGTATTATTATTATTATGCTTTTATAAAAAGGCCTTAAATAAGGTTTCTATGAAAAAGGACTTAAAGAGGAGTACCACCATTTAGGATGAAAAATCACCATTGAAAAACGCAGGCTTTATTCCCTTATGTCATTTTACACAACTTTCGATATAGCAGTTCTTAACGTTTCATGATGTCCAATTTGCCAATGAGAGACAAACTCAGTGCCAGTGAATATGATGAATATCTATCCATTTCTCAAAACTAAGCCAATCCGTCTGCATCACGACCAGAGTTTTATGCGAAAACTTTATTCGGGTTCATATCTTCGGTTTTCGCTGTAAATTTATTGAATGCAAGCAATAGTTTTAATACTTTATCACTCACAGTGTTATTTCATTTTTATAAGTTTTCATAAAAAATCAACAAGCCCGATCACGACCAAAGAAAGAGGTAGTGGCGCTAAAAAACTACCACGCGGAGACGGCTGGTTTGGTAAAAAAGCGAAATATTTTATAAAGTTTAGTGGACCGTATGTTCTATTTGCGGGGTCCACAAAAAAGCACTGGCAAACATCCTAGTGGACGAAGAAAATAGAATAGGGAAAAACCATGCGCACTCACATATCACGCCTGGTTCCTTGAGCTTTCCTTATTTTCGATATTTACTCCTGGTGTATCACGGTTTCATAGAATGCAATCCTGGGGCTTATAAAGTTCACAGCGGGATTTTACACATAAAAAATGCGGCGCGGCGACTTTCCCCGAAGGCGTCGCAGATTATAGATGTGTTATTGCTTGTAGCCAAGCAATAAAACCTATAGGCTTTTAAATAAGAAACCAAAAATTCGCACACAGGTAGGATTTGAACCTACGACCTTTAGCTAACCGGGCCAACGCTCTTAACAACTGAGCTACTGTGCAGTCTATCTATCCAGCCGTGTGAAATTCTTGGTCGCTTTTTGTCTTACGTCATTGCGTGACGGCAGCAACATCTACCCGAGCTCCATTGCAACAGCAGCGGGCCAAGTAGTTATTCTTTACAGAATAAATTCAACTTGAATGATGACGCTTTCGCTATCCAATAGTTTTTAATATTTTTAACACATACAGTGTTTTTCTTATTTATATAAGTTTTTAAATAAGAAACCAAAAATTCGCACACAGGTAGGATTTGAACCTACGACCTTTAGCTAACCGGGCCAACGCTCTTACCAACTGAGCTACTGTGCAGTTCATCCAACCGTGTAAAATTCTTGGTCTCTTTTTGTCTCACGTCATTGCGTGACGGCAGCGACATCTACCCGAGCTGCATTGCAACAAAAACTTATATAAATAAGAAAAACACTGTAAGTGTTAAAAAATATTAAAATCGTCGTTCAATTGTTTTTAATATATTTTATAATCACAGTGTTAATTTATCTTTATTAGGTTAAATAATAGGTGTTCACTCGGAAGTTTCCAGCTCGCCAGCCGCGGCTTCCGCGAACGACTTTGATTATTTTTCGTCGATTTAAATCGGGGATTTCAATCAAATAAAACTGAGAAAAGTTAATTTAGCATAAGGTCTCCTTTCATCCGGCTGTTTCGGTCAGTTACCCGGGGAGATTAAAAACAAGGAATCCGTTGAGGTTAAAAGGGACAAGTAATTTGTTATTCGCGTGCTACATTATTGTGAACGTTTGGTATTTATTGTTATGTAGGGTTCGTTCCCTACTCTGTAAGACACTGGGTATGATTCTGATAACACTCTCTTATTAATTTTATGTTCACACCATCACATTCTCTGCTAAAGAAACGAAAAGAGAAGGCAAACTAAACAGCTATCGGCTGCTTAGGACATTAGTGTATCCATAGATACTAGCGATGTCAAAAATTGACGACTAAAGTTAGATGAAAACACACGAAAGCTTGTAAAATTAAGAGAAAAATCACATCACTTCATATGAGGATTCTAAAATATTTTATTCTGTTCCTTTTCGTTCGTTCAGCAAAGAAAGAGAGAGGATGAACCAAAGGGTCTCGGAAAAGGACATCCTTTTCGGGCACAGACCACACAACCTAAAGACCACGCTTTTATCAACTCTAATATGAAAACAAAATCGCCAAAAGTTGGTGGGGTGCGGGGAGAGGTCTGCTCGTTCCGATTGGCTAGTACAAGGAGACGTCAAATTTGACAATGGCAGTGATAGCTCACTAGTGATGGGCAAGACATATCTTTGTATCGATACCTTAGTTTAAAAAAAAGTAAGAAAATATTTAGGAGATTTAAAATAATTCATTTAAAAAACACACGTACAACCGACACCAATAAATAGCAATTTAAAAAAAAACTGGAGTGGGCAAAGGTCAATCGCCGGAGATCTCACGTTATTTACCTACTTTTCATAATTTAGCGGTTTTAGTAAAACAAGTTACCTATCTCACTCAACATCATTTTGTTAAGTGTACGAAAACTAAGTGTGAAAAAAAAATGGCAATCGTACGCAATGTGAGTTTGATATATTTATTTTAAAAAGTTTAGTTAAGTTGTTGGTTTTATTAGTTAAAGTTTGTTTGTTGAAGCACTTTACACTTATTTCAATTCATCGTAAGTGCTCTTATGTAAAGTCACTTTATTAAAATATATATGAAATAACTGAAATTTAGATACCCACCTATCACTTGTTTTGTTTAGGATTTGTCGATATTTTGAATTTTAAGTTTACTAGTATGTGTCTCGACACTATTTTACTCCTAGCTAATTGACAAATTGAGACAACATCATTTGAACTAAACTTGCGAGAAAGGGATAGCAAAAAAAAGACATCAACGCGTGCTCTTTGAAATAAAACATTTTATTTCATTTTTGATATTGGAGTATTTCAATTAATTTGATAGGAATAATTACTTACCGTTGAAATGTAATGCCATCTTTCGTGAGACTAGATGTTGTACTACACTTTTCACACCATTTCACTGAACAATACGGCATTATTACCGCTTATTTTTATTTTTTTTCGGGAGCAAGGTCAATGTTGTTACTTTGAGTCTCGGTAGCGGAATGAGAAACGAAAGGGGGCGGGGCCGGCTGTTATGCAGTGATACTGCATAACCTAGGCGAATGTAAGTCCCCCGCAATGCGTGGTCTTTAGGTTGTGTGGTCTGTGTTTTCGGGACTAGCCATCACAATAGCTTGTGTAGTGTGTGTTGTACATTGGTCATCACACTTGCTCGCATTGTAGTAACGCGACTAACAAGGACGGCAAGAATAGTAAATATGAATGTTGTCTAACAGAATAGCACCTCAGTTTGGGTCACATATTATCGTGTCGTTTGTGTAGGGGCGGGGAAGTGGCTCGGTTTAACACATCAACATCAGCATTGTGCGTGTTTTGTTTCTTTGTTTAATTAAAAACACATGACCAATTTTAACAAGATACTTTTTAAATAAAAAAGCAAAGGAAGTAATTCTTATACGTTTCAAGTAAGTTCTTTTTAACAACAAACTCATTATTTTCATAGCGACTGCTCGATCCTAGATAACGATGGAAATAAATCTTGATATAAAAAGTATATTTCATACTTTAGACTGTAGTTTTCAGACCAATTACGCGTTTTCAGCCAGTTTTGTAAAATACATTAATAAAGTTGACGATAATACGGCATGTATTTTATAGGTAAAATAAAAAACTTAATCTAAACATGATCAACGTATACGAAGACAACGGTACCATATTCACCAACGTAGCTACGTAAAATTACAATAAAACTATTACTCTCTTTCTGACTTCCACCACAGAATAAGTACTAACGTAAAACAGCAGTTTAACAAAGAATAATTTATGCATCCACACTGAGCCAACAACGCCTTCAAAGTTTACATATACATTACAAACTATACTTATTAACTGTGCGCATTTTGCAAACTATGTAAGAAAACATTAGAACAACGTTTCAAAATTGCAGAACCTTGATACGAGCATACTATTTTCTCGTTTAAGAAATTGTATTGTGTTAAAACTTGAAACATACTTTTCAATTCATCCTTACTTACTGAAGTTTTCAACATACCAAACACTGCCTTGTTGGTCTATTGCTGAGCTTATTCACGAGGTCCCAAGTTGGAATCCCGGGTCGGACCGAAATTTCTTTCTTTAAATACTTACGAGTAGTTCGGCGGTGTCATGGAGTTGGTGATGTTAACACCCCTGTGCCTCAGAAAGCACGTTAACCTTTTTGGCCTGCGCTGGTGCTCTTTCCGATCATGTCGAATGGCAGTCTCAGCTATAGGGAGTGAAGATACAGAGAGTACACCTGTAAACTGTGTATTGCGCACATGACTTGTGCATTTTAATTGATGGTTATTCTTGGCTGAGATTAGCCGCCATGGTCGAATTTCAACAAGGATGACATTAATTTAGACTATTGTCGCTCGCACGTTTTCCATCATTTCAATAGAATGCATTACATTTTTGATGTTCATTTTATTCAACTTTTTCAAATGAATATCCTAGTCTTTTCATTCAACTGTAGAAATAAATACTACATTCACAAACGTTCTCAGAATTGCAAGGATTATTTTAAGTGGCCTAAAGTAATCCGTAGATGACAAAAGGCTTAAAAGAGACTTTACGTTTTTTATTCATGAATTTTTAGAGAGCGATTTTATCATTGAGCGATTATGTCACCCTAATAGTAACCTTTATAGGTTATGTCCTATTTAAGCACGGCCTAGCAAGACCATATAAACAAACACAGTCACTGTCTTGGTAACACCGAGCTGCGTTTAATCTGATGACAGACTTCTTAAAGTAATGCTGATTTGTTACCAATTTATATTCGTGTAGCGTCTCTTTATCTGGGCTCCACCTATTGTGATTTAGGCACAGCAACGTCACGTAGAGTATTAATGCTCCTCATCAGTCTGTGGTTGCCCCACTGGTATATGTAGACGACATAGTGTAACGCGAGATGTATGGGGTATGGATTATCGCGCGCGCAATATAAGGGACATGCTTCTGCGGCGGAGAAAAATTTTGTACTCTCATAAATTACTCGAATATACCTAGCCCAGTTACTCAGTGTATTTACACACTCACTTAGTATGAGTAATAGTACGGGCATGTACGTATACATGTGCTTATGAATAAAATAATAAATAAATAGTTACAACAACACACCAATTACCTAGCCCCCAAACTAACCGCGAGCTTGTGCCATGCGACTAGGATAACGGATAGACATACGTTTATTAACATCCATGACTTAGGTACAAATGCTCGTGCTTATCACACAAACATTTTCCGTTTTGAACCCGTTACCTCTGGTTTTGTAGTCCGGATCGCGAACCACTACACCAAGACGGTCATCAAACAATGTCTATCAAATACCCTAAATCAGAAAATACCCTAAGAAATTAGAGTATTTATTTTCTTAGTGTAGTAAGTTTTCATTTAATACCGTGTACAACTTCTTATTTGTTTCTGTATTTTATACCATTTTTAGTGCTGCAAAAACTGAACTCTTGTTAACAATCGATGAACGGAACCATATCCACACGAGTTTAACTCGTATATTTTTATTTTATTTTTTATTTTATTTATTAAGGAAACTCAACAGATTTTTGTAAGTAAACGCTTGTTACAATTTAAACTTAACTAAATATTCTAGCCAATTAAAGAGTTCCACCGCTTATGTATAATGCGTGTAAGAACAGCAGATAAATAGATACAATATCGCCTTACTAGTCTAGTTCAGTCATGTTACTTTGAGTACAGTTATACATAAAACATTCTTATACATCAAACAAAGAGACTTGACAGCCAGTGGCCGGTAATAAGTGTTCCAAAAAAGAATCAGATTGAAAATAAATAAAAAAAAAACAATGTACATACATAATGGGGTCAAAGACATTGTACTTACTACTATAATGTCTTTGAATGGGGTAGTGTCCACCACCAATCATCGACTGTTTGAACTGTCAAAGCGGAATTCTTCCATAGATTTTGTATGAAAACGACGGTTAACGATCAACCAACCTTTTATCGATTTGAGAGCCATTAAATATCTAATATCTCGAAGACTCGAATAATAAGCAATGATCAAATATAAATATATAAATGTGTCTTAAACCACATATACATTTCGGTAAGCAGGGTTTTTAGAGTATACTTTTTAAAGACCAAATAACGCACCAATTTTTATTAGCAATTTTTATACTCGCACGTAACCCTTCCAGTCGTTCCAAAAACATTGAAATAATACAAATTCATGTCAGCAAAGTTATGAGGCTCAAATAAAAATAACTTTTTTCAAAACTCGTGGGGCATGGAGCGGACAGCGTGACGTAATCCAGATTATTTGCCTTTATGATTTAATTTAGATGGAATTGCTTTTTCCCCTCCAAGGAAACATCAACAACAGAACCAAATTGGACAAGCGAGCGCCTCTTATTTGAACTGATGTAAACTGTTTGAGGTACGTATAAAAAGGACAGTGAATATATGTGTCGCAGGGGTACGTATTACAATACCGAATTTTGAAATACCGAATTTCATAAGCCCTACAAACGGAAGGCCGAATTTTAGAATGCCGAATGTTTATATGATCGTAAGTTCTAAATACCGAAAGTTTGAAATCCCGAAAATTCAAAATATCGAATCTTATAAGACCTATAATTGGAATGCCGAATACTAAAATGCCGAATTTTAAAATACTGTTTATATGACCGAAAGTCAATATACCGACTGTTTATATGACCGAAAGTCAATATACCGACTGTTTATATGACCGAAAGTTTAATATACCGAAAAATTTAAAACCCGATGATTAAAAATACCGAATTTTACAAGACCTATGAACGAAACGCCAAACAAATTGTATACCATTGAGATTGAGGTTCATTAAGAAAAACAAAATTTTACTGACCCTGACTCGCCGTGGTCCTTCGCCGTGGTACTACTCTGCCCGATACTCGATACTCTGCCCGGCGCGGAGGGAGAGCAGCCCTCGCCCGCTGTAGCCGAAAGGGCTGCACTTCCTGCAGCGCCGGAGAAGAGCAAAACCTTTGCATGCTGCTACATGCATGCCTGTTTGATTGCTTGCATGCTGCATTCCTGCTTGCTACATGCATGCATGCCTGCTTGCTTGATTGCTTGCATGCTGCATGCTGCATGCCTGCTTGCTTTTGAACTTTTGCTTTTGAATTTTGAACTTCGGTATACTAACTGTAGGTATATTAATCTTCGGGATTTTAAACATTCGGGATACGAACCTTCGGTATTTCAAACTTTCGGGATATGAACCTTCGGTATTTCAAACTTTGGGGATTTCGAACTTTCGGGATTTTGAAATTCGGCATATTGAGCTTCGGTATATCGGGTATAGGTATTTCATTCGTTCGGTATTTTGATTTTCGACGTTTCAAGCATAGGTATTTCATTTGTAGGTATTATGAACTTTCGGTATTATAATACGTACCCGTGTCGCAGGGATATTATAAAATATGTGATATTATAGTTCCACTAGTGAAATTATAATTACACTAATTATTGTCAATGACGACTGGTTCGTATTATTTATAATATCGCGTCTTTGACAAAATCCCTGCGACATATTTTTTTTTTCATTCGGAAATGAATCAAGTCTTAAGTGGTGCACAATGACTCTAAGTGTAATTAATTGTGCCTAATCATGGGATCAAAATACTTTATGAAACTTTAAAGTTCTGCTATAAGGATAAACGGCATGACACGTTAATAGAGTGTTCATAACAATATTTTATCTTATATCATTAAAGTATCCGTGACCAAACTACTAACTGAATAGAGCATCGCTAATTCAGAGACCTAATTAGAGCTAAAGTAATTGAAATTGAAGTGCAAATGAAGATAATGAAACGTGAAGGCTAAGAAACTCGAATTCCATTTCAAAGAAATTCAGGAAATTGGATATCTAGTTATGTGCGTGAGAATCGAGGAAACCTTTTTTAATTCACTTAGGGATCCCTGAATGGAAGAATTCATTCTATTGGATTCTCAACATTCTTATTAGCACTAACTAATAAAAAAAATTAAGTGGTTTAACAAATATTTTTACTAAGTCTACAACACATAAAACGAGTATTGAGTGCAAAACTTTTTTAACAGTTAAAATTTCATGAGTCGATTTTTTCATGCAAGACTTCTAACTAGTCTACTAAACAATCACCTAAGTACCTACCTTGCCTGTCCCTGTAGCCTGTCACATAAATGGGTACGTATTTAAATTCAGCGATGTATTGTAATTTCACAACTTACTGTAAAATCCTGACTTTATGTGACCTTAAATGACAATACATTGGTTCACATTGTAATTTTATTGCGGCAAAATTCAGCGCAAAGAATCATCTTCGACGTTTCCAAATGTCGCTGAAAATTCCCAGAGTAAAGTAACACCAACACAGTCAAGGGGATTAAATTTCATATGCAATTTTTCCTTTTATAGTAAGCTTTTCAGTAAAACTCGTGTCGGGTGCACGCGTACTGAATTTTATAACTTTGAACAGGATTTCGTTATAGAAACACGACGTCTCATAAAATTTTTAGACTCAAAAGTCTAGTATTAAAGTTCGAAATGATAGCATTTTCTCTGCATCAGCGCTTTGTCGTAACTAGTCGTATGTAGACTTAGGTGGGTTATGTGGGTCTATGTGCATGCATTTCATTATACGGTGATATTGAATCTTTAAAACATAAGTCACTGCTGCACCGGGTGATGCCGGTGTCCATATTATTAACATACATGATATTATGGACTGTCTATAAAAATATGCACCTACTTCTAAAGCGGAAGTGTTCCTAAATTTCTACACGTATGATGTAGGTAAGGTCGCCTTTGACAAATAATAAAGTACCTTCCTTAACCAGGTTGGAAATTATTTATTATTCCTAAAACAAATTCCCTTTTCCTATAGTGACAATATAAACAGAAATCACGTAGCACACGAAAAGGATGATAATAAATACTATACAATTAAAATCAAAATAATACTTACTTGATACTGTACGTAAAATGCCCTGAAATTGACGATACCGAATGTTCCAGATTTTGTCATATTCTTTGTATCGTATCACACCATTCTGAGAACGAAAGAACAATACATGCGTCAAAACAACTGAATGAACATTCCAATTTCGGTTGGGGTCTTCGCGGCCTATTGCTGCTGATACAATAAAATACACTCAACAATGTCATGTTTTGATGTGGGTAAATATTAGCTCTTTGTCCGTACACACTATTCAGACAAGAAATGGAGCATAATGCTTACAAAATCGTTAAACAGCAGTGATGAAGGACGGGTTCTGTTGAAGGCAATGATAGATACCTACACAGAGTACCAAAATAAAGCGACGTTATTTCCTATGTCTGAAGAGCTCGAGTTAAAAATGTTACAGGTTTTTCATTGTTCAACTGATAAGATTCCTACACAATAAACTCATACTTACTAGGAAAACTAAATAAAATAAAGAAACTTAGTGTAACCTAGGCTGAATACTGCACCGCTGAAATTTCGAAAAATAATTACATTTCATTGACTTTCCACGGATTTCATCACTTCACAAAAAAACCTAAATTACCTGTATGGTAATTTTGGCACAAATAAAGACAATGTCCCAATACGAGGAAAATGATTACCCATACGTGTTGAACATTTTTCAAAATAATTTTGAAATTTAACGTGGCCTAAAAGCATCCTTTGTTTACCTTTGCATCAATTTCAATATTCTACTGAAACGTCGAATTTCAAAGGCTAACAATTTTATACGCGAAAAATATGGAGCATCAAACAGAATAACATCAATATTGACATTTCAGCTAAAGCTAAGCTTATTTCTGCCATTAGATGTTCGTTTTGGTATTGCTGGATTTTCATATTATGTTCATGTTAGGCATGACTATGTTTGAATTATCAATATGACAATTTAAATTTTAATGACTTAAAAAGTACAGAGGACAGTCGGTACAGTCAGTACAGTACGTCGATTTTGCAACGAAAATTTGAATTTGAATTTTGATTTTTTTGATAATGCTAGCAACAGTTTTTTTTTTTACTCAAATAGGTACGCAGACATTTGACCGCAATGTCACCTGATGGTATGCGACTTGGCGGCCGAGTATAGGTCATGTCTGACTAGTAACTTTTTTGGTGTGTTTCAGCTAAATATTACTGAAACTTTCTTAACTAATATAGTCTGTCTCTTTTCGTTTGTTTGTCAGATAAAGTGAGAGACTGAACATAAATTTTATCTTAGACAGGACACATTGGGATCAAGCCCATGTATTTGTTATGATCATTATGCAAACACTTGTATCTACGGAATGCCAAATTTTGCATTAACAATTGCAAGACCTTTTATTTATCAATTAAAAAGAGTGTTTATTAAAATTAGAAACGAATTTCTATCCAAAGCAGGGCAAAAAAGGTTCGAGCGCGACAAAAAGTACCAGATTTTGGGGCGCACGTTCGAAATGTATCACTTCTTGAAAAGAATGCGAACGTGCAGTCCCTTGGGATAAATTATTCTTCTCATGTACTTAAGTGTCCTTTGAACAACGGGCACCTGTCAAGACTTAAAATTCCCTAAAATGCCTTAGGTAAATAAACTTGTAGAGATTTTTCAACCAATTAATGGTCAAACTGCTGTAAAAGCGTTCATTTTCGTAAATACAAAAAAAAAAATGTTTCGTCGTCGAGCGAGATTTGAACCCCAGACACATAGCTCACACTTACCAGTGCAAAATTAGCGACCATATTCTGCATTTTTCACCTGATAACCCTTACCAAATTCCAGCGTATTCGTTAGAGTCGATTCCGAGATCACAAATACATACATAAATAAACAAGAATTACTCATTAAAAGATATAAGATATTACCATCACATTCATTTTAATCAATTTGGCTTACTAAGACAGCAATAGTATCCCAGTTTGCAAAGGATTCGTAATTTTTTTTCACAGACTTTTAAAAGAAGGCTATAAACTTTTTTTTTTTTTTTTATCGAAGTGGTCTTTCTAATTATTGTTTCAAAGAAATCCCTTGAACATTTCAAAAGTTTTTGCAATTTTAAAATTACAGTACTAACTTGTACATGAATTTCTGGAAGAATGCTTAAGTTACAAATGTTGTTATTGAAAAAAATGGGGTATAAACAAAACAAATAACTATGAATGATTGTTATAATATACTAATTCTGCTATTGCTAGGTGTTTTCATTCACGATAGACACATATACTCATAGCTAGTCCAGTAAATACAACGACTTATGACTTTGATTTGACACGACACTTGTACAAATAGATACAAATCGGCCATCATAATTCGTGATAATAAATTTGTTTAACGATCGTCTGAGTTCGACCTTTAACATTTTTAATTGCTGTTCTGAATTTGGAACTTTCTAGACTTTGTTGACAATAGCTGAAAGCTTTTTGAAATATTTGAGTTATTTGATGACAAAATATTAGTAGCACATATTATTATTAATATCTTCTCGGGGCCTACCAGTATGGATGGATTTTAGTTAATACAAATTATGCTATTAAATACATTGCAAAATCGCTTTCACAAAATTCTGATAAAGGCCAAAGCGAATATCTACAAAATGTTCAAGTAACTACTTGATTGATAACCTACACAAAATCCTTAAATTTCAAAAACTATTTACATCCTATATTGAAATTTCTATAACACATTATTGCTCTCAAACTCTGTCTAGACAATAACAATGAGGCATCAAAACAGCTCAAATTCTAACGATAAATTCCATCATAAATTCCGCATACATTGCTAAACACCTAGCCGAAATTACAAGCAACTACAAAGTTGGTGGAGCCAGAGAATGATATATATTGGTTGGGGTAGCCCAGGGCGCGGTTACAATGTAAATGTACAGTTGAGTAGGATCTCAAACTGTAAGTACAGATTAACGTTTCTGTTATACACAAAAATCTATTTCCTGACAAATAAAACAGCCCGAGACACGGCAACCCTACGTTTTCAAGTACCAAAATAAGATGTAATGTAATGTAATAGCCACCAAGCCAGTCTGAATCCGATGAAGTAGGGTCAACAATACCCAACTTATAGATTAAAACCGACAACATGGTTGATATTGCGTTTTTTGGAAATCTCAATATAAAAGTAGCCCTGGAGTTTTAACACAACGTTAAGTCACTACTTAGCAAACCTTCCCCCAGCTTGTGATGTTATATGCTAGTCTCAGGGGGTTTCCACCAAATCAGTGATAAGAGATACTGTGGTACTACATTTGGTTCTTGATCCTGCTAGCTTGACGCCGCTTCGAGTGTCAAATGCATTGCATTTGGCAATGGCCTCTTTTCACATCCGAGGCAATGGATGAACGGGTTTTCTGTTATTATCTATTTTATGTAGATAGTGTGTGGCATGTTAACTTGTCCCTATGGATCTCGGGATGTATTAAACTGCGTAGCCTCGTTATTAATCTGTATATTTTGAATCGGATTTTGAACCCTCATTACAGCGTTATTAACAACAATTTTGTTAATAAGTTTCGTGGATTATGCTACTTTGTGAATAGAAGTGATTGGTGGAAGATTCTGGGAGACCTTCTCGTACCGTGATTAATTACCAAATTAGGTATAAAAGTTAAAGGTATTACGAGTACATCTAAGATTCGTAATACTTACTTTTGAATTAGGAATTAGACAAAAGCTTTAGGATACTATAGACACGATAAATTATGTAAACATTATTTTACTGTACTATATTTTACGGTACTTAACAAGAGTGCAAAGTTTTCCCAATATTATAAAACGGAACAAGATTTGTGTGACCAGTTGTTCAAACGTTGTGTTTTAAAAAAAAAGGCTTTACTAGGTAATTTTTTTCTGACACAGTTAGTATTTTTGCAAATTTCATCTGCGTCGTAAAGATTTCGCTTATTTAAACATTACCGTCGGCAACAATATTTTTTTACGCAGAATGTTTACCTAGAGCGCACCGAAATGTTTCCTTCCTTAGCATAAGTCAGCAAACATGGAGGTTCTAAATATCTCAAAACAAACATTCCGGGCGAGTTCGGGCCATTTGGAAATACGGCCGTGGAGGATTCAGCAGTGTTTTATTGTCAGCAAACTGGGCGATTCGTTGCGTTTAATAGCCGCGTAAAAACGTTTCGTCTACTCCTGTCACGTCGGCAATCCTTCACGCACGATCTGAGCATCACACTTACACGATGATATAATTTTCCGTCGGCCTTATTTATAGTTGGCGACGCTCCTGAATAAACTTAGCTTTGCGCTGACGGATCGTCGCGTTTGTAGACTGGATAGAGACTGGATGGGGACGGAAACGTGTTTTGTGTTCCACGATGTCTTACTGAGTCATTGCGACGGCTTGCGTTTGGTCAAACTGTTTATTGAATTACATAGATTATAATGAGGCTAAAGTGGACAGAATCAAGGGAAATAATGTGTTCAAGGATACTATTATAGATAATATATGTCGTAGAAGAGTTACGAATAATTTCAAAAATTCTAACGTCGCCGCTTACACATTTGTTTAACTAAGTATGTTTTCTGTTTAAGTCAAAATTCAAGCACAAGAAATATGAGCTTCAAAAATAAAAAAATGCTACATTTAAACTACAACTTTCAAACGCTCGCCAAGAAACCTAAGCAAATTAACACCAAATCATAAAAGAAATCTTTAAAAAAATATTCTTATATATAAAACTAGCATTAGTGAAGTATTTGACGAGGGCATAGGGGTATGATAAATGTTGTTTTTTTCTTCAATTTTATTCAAATTCAAGGTCAATTTTATAAAGCGATTTGAAAGTTGTAGTTTAGTGGTCTGACCTGCATTTGTCTGTTTCTTGCTTGGGCGGTTGACAGAGCTTTCATCGAGTCTTCAAATGTTATTTAGACCGCGTTTCTTCTTAACACTTTTCTTAAACACGCTTCTATCCATCTCATTGTATTGCCACGAGAATATACCAGAGACAATTCTCAGAACCGTCTTGAGGTAACTCGACAAAAGATATCAAGTTGGGGCAGACAAGGTTTCAAGTGTCTACTGGCACTTTGATGAAAGTAGTAAATTACACATAGAAATCAAAATCACCTCAACATATACTGAAATTAATGTTTCTAGAAACAAAATTTTGATTAAATCAAAGAAATGAATTTCATGAAAGACAGTTGATTTAGATATAACATCTAACTATATGCATAATCCAACCTACTTAAGGCAGATCACATTCTAAAATCTTAAGTTCATAACTACTTTAACATTCAATGAAACATTCAATATTTTATGAAAAGTACCTGCATTCCTTATAGCACTTGAAAAATAAACCAGAATATTCATCTCAAAACCCTAAGAAATCAAGTTACTTACATAATTTTACTGATTTTTTTTCCGACAACCTCAATAAATCGAACATTTTGTTCACAAAGGCACTAAAGTGATTTGTGTCCCGAATAACTAATCGCCAGTTTACGAAGAGGCGTCCACGTGAAAACAATATTAAACAAGTCCGTTATTTATATTTTTGAAAGACTAAACATTAAAATTGACGGTATCTGAATATAAATTTGGACGTTTCGATTGCCCGAAATGATTACTTTTCTCCTTAGGGGTCCAAGTGGCGGGCGCGTGACAGGCGAAGATTGTAAAATTGGTATTCTATCCGTGTTGAACAACTCGCCCGGAATTACGAAAATTGTTTTGGAGATAAAAATATTGTATACGATTGTCGAAGCTCTAACTGTGCAATATTGTGTTACGTATGGTCGCTCGATTTCATCGCAAATTTGGTCTGAGCACGTGGAAACATTTATTGACACACTTTTTAGGGTTTCGTACCCCAAAGTTTAATAACGACACACTTATAGGATTACTTGGCTGTCCGTCTGTCTGTCTATCTGAACGTCAAAACTTTTCTCAAAAACGTGTGAAAGTATTATAAACATCAATTAGTTTGAAGCTTATTCCCTAACATTTTGCAGGGGAAACAAAACCTTTAAGGTACTTAACTTACTTCCAAACATACATTTTTAGAAGAAAGGTCTTACTTAATGGGTAATGAAAAAATCCGATAGCCATAAGTTTGTGGTTTTACATCATAGAAAAAAAACTTAGTGTTGCAATTACACATTTCTCGTACGGAGCCCTTACCTTCGAGCGCGAGTCGGATACGCACGTGCCCTGTTTTATATACTATTAAAATATTTCACCAAGATGGTTATTTTGTTTAAATAAATAGACATTGTGCCATATAAACACAATCAAGCAAGTTAATATTAACTATTTTCACATACTTTACACTAACTTAAAAGTCTTTTCAATAAGCAAATCACTTTCTGAACTTCAAACGCCGATATCTCAAAAGTGACTTTGTGTGGACTGAATCTTTTTCGTTAAACTACGTCCAATTCATCCCACACAAAAATGTCCTTTTGTCAAAAAATCCACACTCATTTGCCTACTGAGGCACCCAAAGACATCTTACAAAATGCTCTTAGTAGAAAACGCTAAAAATTCAATACCCGAATACGTATCACAAAGGTTTTAATAAATGTTTCATGAGCAATATGAATATGTATTGAGATAAAATTAGATAAACTACATTTGTATTTTCAGTAGCCATGTATCCACATCGTCCTACACCAAAATGTGACATCAAACAATTTTTCATCTTTACATCGAACACAATTGAATTATTTCGAACCCATTTGCAGCCGCTCTGCCCTATCGAGTACCTACAGTCTAAATTGCATAAATAATGTAGGTTGATTTTAGTACATAATTATGATAATATATTTTGATTTGTATGAACATAAACAGCTAAAAAAAGGAGTATTACTGCTTTCTACGTTACAAAAAAATACGTTTTTTTGTATATTTTTATTAAAACTAGAGTGTATCATAAGCAATTTTTTGTCTGTGTTTATTTCAAGTTCGAGTCCGTCGTTTCTACTTTCACGTTGGCTTACCCTTGAGGATCGGAAGACCCGGCGGTCTCATAACAATTGATCGTCTATCGTGACTGATGTATTATATTAATCGCTAAGATGTTTTATGATATGTTGATGTGATTACATAAGTGCATTCATACTCATATCTATTGCCTTATGTTACTAAATTTTACTTGTTAATCTAATAACAGGCGGACATGGATAACATAATAAAAAAAGGCGTTATTTAAGTTGTTGTTCATATTTGAAAACAAGTTTGAAATTTAATACGTACTTATGATCGAGAACTGAATGCTGTCAAAAAACTGTAGTTTAAATAGCATAACAGCCCTGTATTTCTTAATTCTCTGTTTAAATCCGTTCTCTGTTTTTTGCATAATTAAAGTCACGGCTTCCCGCGACGTAAATATGCATGCGAAGATCCCGCCACCTTTATTTATATGCAGGGAAGCTCATCAAACATATTTGTTCATGAAAATCTGTCTGAAGGCAACTGTCTTCAACGTTGTACCTACGTTCCCCGCTTTGCTAAGCTCCCGTGAAGTTTGGTTAGCATGTGTTAACGTATGAAATCATATATTTTGTACTGTGTGTAATTATGTGTACTCAGACCAAATAAAATTGACCATTTTTTTATTTGGTCTGAATATACCAAGCAACCAAAAATAAAATAACAAATAAACTTATGTGTTAAGCACAATAGTCTAGTTCTAGTAGTCAGCACGTTGGGTACTAACCACGAGGTCCTGGGTTCGAATCCCGAGTCGGGCTGAAAGTGTTGGCTTTTTCTGTCTTAAAATAACTCAGACATAGCTTCAGAGTCAGTTAGTTGGTGGTGTTAACTAACGTACCTTGGAAAGCACGTTAAGCCGTTGGTCCTGCGCCTGATCTCTCTACGGTCATGTTGGACTGCCGTCTCATAGGATTATGAGAGTGAAGGAACAAAGAGTGCACCTGTGTATTGCGCACACACTTGTGCACTATAATATCACCCGCACAGTTGGCTAATCTCTGTTGAGTTTTGCTGTAGTCTAAACTCGGCTAGGAGGATTTAACACATAAGTTTAATCTGTGTCGAATATGTATGGTGTCTATATAATGGTAAACTGGAAATGTCTATTGTAATCTCATGAACCTCACTTTAAGTGAGCGATGAAATATTAATTAAATTCTCGGCAAGACAATTCTGAAGTATTCCATGACTACGAGGTATTTTACTCGATAACCAACAAAAAAAAGTTTAATTAAACTTGTTAATGCTTCTTTATTTAAGGGTTGGAGGAAGCCGCGTAATAACCGGTCAAGTTTCAACTATAAGCTCTGGTTAAGATCCAATATCGAAAGTTCCGGGTCGCTTCTAACTTTTATCCGTCTAGATCTGTGCCCATTACACCGTACCACACCAAACCTGGTTCACTCCTAACACCTTAAAGTTACAAGTACATTCGCGGATCGACCGGTCGACGTTTGGTCGTTATGCATGTCACAAAGAGGTGATATTTAGGTGGGTGTAGTGGTAGGCTATTGGCGTGCCGCGATCTCTATATGCACTTTAGTGCGTCGTAAGAAAAGTAGCTAATTACTTAAATAACTTTGCGGAGTGATCCTTCTGTACTTGTACCTCCTATTGTTTGTTGTGTGACCATAATATGAATTGCTTTAAACATATTAGAAGCCTTACATCGGATGATGATGTCCGTATTTTCGAGTTTTACCATCACGTTCGTTAGCGCTAATATGCTGGCATAAGGTACACGGAGGACGGCTGAAAATACGAATCGAAAGCGAAAAGTAGCATACGTCAATGCGCTTGAGTTGTTTTTTTAAAGCGGCGGCGGAAAAGCGTAGAAATATATGTTACTGTTGATCCTCTGCCACGAAAACGAAACACACATGTCAAGGTCAATTGATTTCTAATTTTAAGATTAGAACTTAAAATTATTTTTATAACATTTGTTGGCATGTTTTTACGAAATTTAAGAGCTAAAGTTTAAAATGTATAAGTGTTAAAATGTATCTATGCTGGGGATCTCGCTAAGGGTTAGAAACCGGAACGAGATCATCCGCCAAAAGACGAAAGTCGAAGATATTGTTCAGGGGTGCAGTAAGCTGAAGTGGCAGTGGGCTGGTCATGTCTGTCGCAGAACCGACGGGGGTTGGAGAAGAAATGTTCTCGAATGAAAACCACGTCTCGGAAAACGTAGTGTTGGACGCCCCCCTGCTAGGTAGACCGATGACCTGAGGAAGGTGACCGGTGGTGGCTTGATGCAAAAAGCGGAGGACCGTGAAAGTTGGCGCAGTCTTGGAGAGCCCTATGTCCAGCAGTGGACTGCAATAGGCTGATATGATGAAGTGAGTGTTGATCAATGACGCTACTGTCCAGTCGGGATCAACCCTTTTAACTCGAATTAACTCTTGTTAACCTACTTCCAAAATCGGCTAATTTTCTCAATTCGTCAGAATATATATATTTTTTAATACGTTTATATCACGGTCATGGTATGGTACGGTGTAATGGACACAGACCTTTATCGTATAGAAATACTCGAGATGGTAATCAAACGGACATAGTAAGACTATCCTAATGGACAGAAGGCGGGGATAAATTAGTGTTTCCCATTAATTTTATCTGATGGCGGACTAAGTGATGTTACACATCGAAAATTTATTGCGAGTTCATGGGGGAATAATCCCATGTATGTAATTTCGGAACGTAACTATTAGAGCACCACCAAATATGTATGCAGTAATATACGTAGGTAATTATTATATTAGATGTAATCAATATAAATAGCTCAAAGAAATTTTGTTGGACGGTTATACACTCGGTTAATTTCCAATTTTTTTTTCTTAAAATCTTTACTCTCTTCTGATTGGGATTAACTACAAGGCTAGATAGTATTAAACACATCTACTACTGTTAGATATTATGGTTCTGCCAGCATCATTACTAACATGCAAATATATTTACAGACTAAGGACCCGCCCCGCTCGGCTTGGCACGGGTGCAAGATTTAAAAAAAAAACTCATGACGTCAGGCATTATAACGTAGCATATTAATGACAAAAAAACTCAAGTAGTTCAAAGATGACTTTGTGTAGTATGTACACAAATTTACAAACTTTTCCTTTAACTTTGTAAAAGGTCTTACTCTTCTACTGTATTAATAAATATTCAATTCCTAGCTGTAAGATTTCTGAAAACTGTTAAATAAATAAACTCTTTATAATATTAGTATAGATTGAGTAAATGTCTAATAATAACATTTGTGTATTTGTATATCTCAAACATAACATGGATTCTCAATTTACCCAATGGTTGACTGCGAAGAATACCTTAACGGACTTGATGCCTTAGCATCAAGTCCGCCTTTTTTACTTCTTTGTTTGTGCAATAAAGAATAAATAAAATCTTATGAAGTATTTTCACGTCATTAAATATTACCCAAATTACAATTTTTACTCAAAGAGCAGATGAGAGTTGCATTTAACTTTGTTTCTTTTATCAACGGAAAAGGGTCGGATTTTAGTGGCCCTCGCCCGTTTTTCTTTCTTAGCCCGTCAGGCGCGTTTATCTCACAAACCAGTAGGACTGTTTTGAATAATTTATACCTTGGTAATAAAAAGGACAGGTTATGTGTTGGGGCACATTAACATTACAGGAATTGCCCTAATTAGAATGAATTTACATGAGGCTTATGAGGTTCAACAAAGTCGCTAGCATTTTGTTGGGCACATTTGTCTCTTTTGTGTTAGAAACGTGTTAATAACGTCTTAAAAGTCAGGAAAAACATAAATATACAAAGTTACGTCAGGAACCGGCGAACCTGACCATGGGGTACTTTTTACCCGACTGCGGAAGGAGGGTTACGTTTTTCGAGAGTATGTATGTATGTATGTACAATTGTTTGGCACGCCCTACAGCCCAAACGGCTCGACAGTTTTTGACATATGAGGTGTCGTAGAATTTGTCAAAATTGTGAAAGTGACATAGGCTATATAATTTTTTAAAATGGGGCCCGTAAATGGAAATAAAGAGGGGAGGGGGGATTGATTTTTTCCTCACCATAGCAATATAGGTATCAAATGAAAGACAGTAAAGAGACCATTTCAAAATTATAATATTTTTTGCAGTCTAGTGTTTTGTTTTGAATAATAGAACTAAAAATAATATAATAAAAAACGGTAATTTAAAAAACTAAAAAACCCGACTGCGTTTCTGAGTTATTGGAAAATAAAAAAGTCTAAAACAAAAGAACTTACCCGGGTTAAATTAGTACCCATATTAAAAATTGTAGCAGTCGGGACCCATTTTAAAAAGTCAGCCGTCTCGTCAGTAGATTGGAGTAATCTGCAATGTAATATAGAGTTAGGTATGTGCTCTAAATTCACTAAGCCTCCATTTCTAGAATGGGTCCCGACTGCTAAAATTTTCAATACTAATTTAGTTAAGTTCCGGGTAAGTTCTTTTGTTTTAGGCTTTTTTAATTTCCAATTACTCAGAAACGCAGTCGGGTTTTTTAGTTTTTAAATTACCGTTTTTTTTTTTCATTTTTCCTTAATCAGAAATGTAATATTGTTTATTTGTCTAATTAATAATACCAAATTTTTTTAAAACAACAAACCACTCAACAGCTATAAATAGTACATTTTTAATGGTCTTTTAACTATCTTTCATTTGATACCCATATAACTATAAATATTTTGTTAAGTTTTTCACAAAGACTTCAATATTATCAAAGCCTCTGTATACAACCCATGTCTAATCATTGTTTCATACATGAAAGCCACCCCGTTTTATATGTATGTTACCAAACTGAGCGATAAACAATCGAAACGGTTGACAATATCGGAAACTCGGGATCCTTTCACCTTGCCTCATTGGGAAACTTTCCCGGCTCTTATTCAAGTTTCCGGAATGTCACCAAAGGGTATGTAGAATATAGTTGAGGATTTCAGTTTCAAAGCCAATACGAAACAAAGCTGGACGGTCGCCTTATAAAGTTCACAGCCACATAATGAGATCTAGTGTGAGCTTGTTTAGAGTTAGTACTCGCTACTGAAGTTTGGCTAATCAATACTGCATCCAATCTCTGATAGTCTGTTATAATGTCATTCAAGGATGATACGATGCTTTTGTGCGAGTGCACATATTAAGACGAGGACGATTCGTGATTTTTGACTTCGGTAATCATTGTGGTCGGAATTTAATCGAAGACTGAACTCGAATCAAAGGAATGACAACATCAATTCGGATATTTTGACGAATCGAGAAAACTCTCAATTTCCTATGCAAAGTGAACGTCCATCCGTCATGACGCACCGTGTTTTTGACGAATCGTCAAGGACGGATTCTGAACCCTAATTATTTGTAGCATTAAGAACATTTCCGTAGACTCTACGTCGTAGAGGCACAGTAGAGAGTAAGAACTAATGACAGGATAACAATGTTTATACATTGTGGCATCTTTTCAATTGTAATAGGGGTGATTTTGCGACCAAAATGTAAAGTATGATATGCTGGCCACTGTACATTATTCTTAAGCCTCATCGAGAGACTTTTATGGTGCCCTCGTAAATTTAAGAAGAAGTAGTGAAGAGATGTGTTAGAATAGAATAAGACTTTCCGTCCACAGTGGTCATAATAACACGTTAACTATGACCATTGTGTAAGGTAAAAATAACGCTATCCAATACCCATGAAACTATAAAGAAAAGTTACATAATAATTTCATAAAAGAGAGTTGGCACCCAAAACAGCCCGTCCTGAAAATATCCATTAGCGAAAGTAACGCAATTACGTCAAAGCAAAAGTTAGGGTACTACATCAAACGCAGGCCAGTCCACCTTCAACGATAAACTACTCCGCAACGTGTACTCAAGCAACAGATGGCGACAATGTTCCAACTTCAGTTGTAAATCAAAACCCTTTTAATGTTCGGCCGCTATCGGCCGGGTCAAGTAGCAGTGATTTACAAGGCCCATAAAGGGGTGGCCTTGCGATTGTCAGCACTCACTCCTAAACTGAAATGTAGACGGAAACTTCGAGGAACCGATCAGGGCAACTAAAGTTTCGCATAGTGGTGAACTCTGGAAGTTTTTGAACTAAGCCATATAAGGTGTAAGCACCAGGAACGCAACTCATCACATTATTATGCAAGCAACTAATTAAAAGTTGATATAGCTTGCTTTCTATTAGCTGTATATTGTGCTGAGGTATCATCCAGTCCGATTTTTGTATAATGAGAAGTAGTAATGCGATATTGATAAAGATAAATAGTTCCTGGTATCTGGGGTGATTTGACAGCATTTTGATTATGCACTTTGTATTCTATCGAATAGATTTGCCGCAGAGCTCAGTGTACCTCAAGCACGTATCAAAAGAAATAGGTAGATACCTGACTATGCTACTGTATAGTTTCCCAGTAAATATATTGGTGAAAATTGGAGCATACTCCGAATCCCCTGAAAATTATGAAATGACCAGAGCAACTATTTGAATGTGAAATTCTAGTTAACCGCCCATCTCTCAAAGTTTCAACTAAGATGAAGTCTTGTACCTTCCAACTTCATTTGGCCCTAAGGAAAAAGCAGCAGTACTTTAGAGACTAATCTTATTAACGGTTTAAGTGCTATTTTAATTAATATTATTTTAGAATACCTGGACGACCGAGCTTTGCCCGGTTACTACTATTTAGTAAAACAAGCTTTAAAGTTCGTAAGTCTTATTTAACAAACTAAAAAAAGCTATAAACTTGAATAAATACAAAAAAACAATAAAAGTTAAAAATGTTTCTTCACGGTGCGAGCTTTGAACCCTAGCCACATTAGATTAGAACTATCAGTTCGACATCTTGCGCACTCGGCCACGACGCTAACGCTTACCGGCAAAATTAGCAACCATATTCTGCGGCGAAAAATGGGAAAGAAAAACGTATGAAAACTCGAGAACACGCGTTGTCCTAAACATAAGACTAATCTAGATAGATTTTAACCCCCGATAATCCCCACATACCAAATTTCAGCGAAATCGTTAGAGCCGTTTCAGAGATCACAAATTATTTATTTGCTTTATATTATATTCCTCGTTCAAAGGTATTTTAGAGGAGATTTAGATCAAAAGGATTATAACTACGATTCCCTGTTTAACCTTTTGAACCAGAGTCCGGACTTCTACTCATAGTAAAAAGTTTTAAATTATTTGTGTACAAATGCGTAACATCTTTTACATTTTGGCGCTTTTATTAAAAAAAACCGGCCAAGTGCGAGTCGAAGGGTTCCGTATGGTGGCTATACCCTTATCACTTAAAACGCTTTCACATTTAGGCGACTTTAGCAGCGTGACTATGGCGTATACAGTAGCGCTGTCGAAGCTTTTTAAAAGTGCCTCTAAAATGGTTATTATTTTCCTATAATCTTGTCCTATCCTATCTTGTCTTACAATCCAATGTTGTTACTGTCCT
Organism: Pyrausta nigrata; assembly: GCA_949316185.1. Taxonomy (NCBI): domain Eukaryota; kingdom Metazoa; phylum Arthropoda; class Insecta; order Lepidoptera; family Crambidae; genus Pyrausta; species Pyrausta nigrata. The sequence continues at coordinate 8,515,188 of OX438943.1, forward strand.
ATAATAAAACAACACTAGCTCAGCGCCTTGATTAAAATTTTTTGAAATTATTAGCAAAGTCGTCTAAATGTGAAAGCACTCAAGGGATAAGTATCCACTGCAAAAAAAGGCAAAACAACGTTCGCCAGGTCAGCTAGTAGAAGTATGAATAATAAAAATTAATTGTTCATTTCAAGACCTTTCTAACAAGCCTAAATACGGCTATGATACGATATTCCATCATGGAATACCAGTGCCTATCTTCCGGCTACATCATCAGACCTTGAAACTTAACCGTGGTCAAAGTGCACTACAGGACCTTTCTAACAATTCCAAACACGGCTATGATACGACATTCTATCATGGAATACCAGTGCCTATCTTCCGGCTTCATCATCAGATCTTAAAACTTAATCTTGGTAAAAGTGCATCACAAGACCTTTCTAACAAGTCCAAACACAGCTATCATACGATGTTCCTTCATGAAGTTTTAGTTCATATTTTCCGGCTCCATCATCAGATCAGTTCGACAGTACCATATTATTGTATTGTCATCAGAACTACATACATCTGCCATTTTCCATGACGCTACGATCCTTGAAAGATGGTTAAATTAGTTAACTTAGATTCCATTATATAGTTACGTACAAGACACTTGACATTATTTATAAAATAAACATAATAAAAGCGTGTTAGTAAAGAAATATAATTCTCGAAAACATTAACAAAAATGACCAGAATTTTTAAATTACCAGTCGTACTTAATGCTGCCGAGACTTGAGTCTAACTTGCTGCTTGACCTACCTATTTCAGAAATATCGCATCTTATCGCGAGTTAATACCCAACAACGCCATCTATTGAGATTTTTTCTGATGAACCAGAATTGTTTGTTCTTCGCGATAACTTCGCAAAAAGTTCTTTTTGTATTTGATTTAACGACAAATTAAGGGTTTTCGGACTTATTCCTCAACTAATGGTGTCAGACCTTCCTTCTTGCCATTTTATGGTTCTAGGTCTATAGGAAGTACCCTATAGGTTTTGATTTCCCTGAGAAATGGGGAAAAATAATAGAAAATAGGACTTAATTGGCCGTATCTTCTGTTTGCGTTAATTTAAAAGCTTGATTCTTTTACAGCTTTAAGGGACTATAGACATAAGTATTTGATATTAATTTCAACCTTATACCTCCACGCGTTACTGGGAAAAAGTGTCTTGACAGACAGACGGACAGACGGACAAAAAAGTGATCCTATAGGGGTTCCTTTTTTCCTTTTGAGGTATGGAACCCTAAAAAACAATATTTTCCTATCTTAGAAAAAGAATATCTTGATAAACTTTAAGACAAGCAAGCTTTTCAATATAAGTAGACTAGTTTTATAGCCAACCACCTGAAATATTTACCTATTAAATACTTAAGTCATACCAGGCCTGTGTATCTTCCCGCGTTGGTAGCAAAAACGTACCTACGCGCGGCGACCCCTACGTAAGGGACTAAACAAGTTGGGTATCGCTAGCCGGCAGCGACACGCTCCCGCGTTTTATTCACCGGCGGTGCGCGACACTAGGTTGCTGGTTGGACGAGCGTGAATAGAGTCCTAGAAAGATGCGCTAGATAGCGTAAGTAGCTTCTTGTGGCAGTCAACCCTATCGCGTTGCGTAATAGTACGTCACTGAATAGGTTTAGTGTATTATGAATCATATTCCAGAGTTATAAGAATGAAATTATCTTGCAATGTATTTCTGTAGGTGTCTACACGAAAATGTACTTACACATATCGTTGACAACATTGAGTAGATATTTCTTTGAATTTCATTGCAAAGTCATACTTCTGTACGGAGTACTAGTACTTATTCTGTGGTTATACAAATATCTCAAACACTGTTGTTTATTCCTGTACCCGAAAAGAATGTAATAATAAGAAGAATACAAAGTGTTATTAAAATAAATTGTTTCGAGGGCCTGTTAGGCTGCCACACAATATTCAAATCAAGCCTAAATCTTGCTGGGCTACTCGCAACATCGTTTGAGATTGTCGGCTTTATTGCCTTACACATTAACTTTGATGCTCAAAATGTAACAATGTAAGGAAAATATCATTTTCAATTTCACAGAAACAACACAGGGTAAATATTTGAAGAATAAATGAATGCCCTTTTTATACGACTGCCCAAAAAATTGTATTGTTTTTAACTAGCTCTCATTTCTAAATGTTTTAAAACTGATTATGACGTCCATCTAGGTGTAGGGGGAGTCCGGGAGACTTGAACAGAAGCGTGGAAGACTTTACCGATCTTTCCAAATTTTTGTCGTATGATATGTCATGGGCAGCACAAATTGGCTGCGTGTTTGTAAATGTCCATTTCTAGTGTGCTAATGATCGATGTTGACTTTAGCACAACATTCGATTTCAATTGTTCGAGTTTCAATAGTCAATCCCACCTGGTCAAGTACCCTGGACCCTAGTGGTTCCCTTTCCGGATAACAAAACCAGAGGTTCAAACCCGCAAGGTTCGAATCCCGCAAGGGAAAAAAAATAAGTATCTGATAAGCACAAAGATTTGTACCTATGTCATGAATAATTATCTCAATATGAATGTTGTATGACATTGTATCACGACATTGTTGAAGAGCTATTTTTTTTTTAACATTATTATAGCAGCAGGCTTATCCAAAGATATGTTTATACACACCAATTACCTGCTCCCAAATAAAGCGTGAGTTTGTTATGGTGACTAGGATATTAAATAGAAATACGTTCATAAACTTTTTATACAAATGTATTTTTTTGTTTTCCCTACGACTTTCTAACTAAAAAGCAATAAGAGTTGGCCAAGTTTTCTTTAAGGGTAGAGGTAATTCTCAAAGGGTCTGCTCAATAGTTTGCTTAGTATTAGGGGAGTTTGTTTAGGTCACTCCAACACTGGATAATAACAAAATATAAATATTTCAGCTATAAACCAATTTTACATCCCTTGGGTGACCGTAATCTATACGATTAAATTTAGACACTCTTATCTTCTCGTACTTTTTCGCTTTATCGTGGTGTTTTTTGTGTTAGTCGTCATCGCAAAACATTGGTTAGTATACATACGGTAAATTAAATATAGTGATATATTTACACCTACGGTCTCATCTATTTTGATGTTATACTCGTTAGTATTGTAAAATTCAAGAGATACGAACTGATAAGACCAAATATCATAGGTTAAGTGATTTATAGTTCAGTTATCAAAAAAACAAAAGGAGAACCTTTTCAATTTTTCTACGAAAATTTAAGGCGCTAGGTCTGCTGTTTAATCCACTGAAACTGTTTCAAACGTAATGGAACACAGGCAAAGCATTTGAATTGTTAGCGTCTGTTATTTCCGCTAAAATTACATTTTTAGCGAATATCCGAAATTATTAAACTTTTCCCCATCAAAGCTAAGGAACTTCAATAAAATTCAGCGTTGTAAAGATGAGACTTTTTATTTATTGCTAACGTCAACCTCTGGGAGTGACTTTTGTAAGGAAGGATTTTGTTGAAGATGAAAAATGGTCACTTATTAATGATAACAAGGGAAACATTTCCAAAGGGAGTTATGGCTAAATTATGTCACGCTCGTGAAAAAAATTTGAGGAATATTGTAACGTCAACCGTTTGACATATTGACTTGGGGTGCCTTCCATGCCTTCGGAATTTTCGATGTGAATTTGAAGACTATTTGTAGGAAGGTACTGAAAATATTTAAGCCTTCAGTGAAATATTTAAAAATTTGCTTTAAGTAACAACATCTTTTTCTTCTACTTTCTGAAAAATATAAATTAGGAAAATTAATACGCATCTCATTTCTACCTTCATAACTTTTAAACATGTTTATGTCACTTGCCCATTTACAATTTGGAGATATAATATAAGTGAAGCTCTATTCGTACGTTATATTCATGCCAGGCCAGCTTGATCTGTTTGGCCTACTTATACTTATATACTTAGATATCAACCAAAACAACAAATAAATTAAATAGCGAGCCACTAAAGACTTATAAAGTTATAATTTGACGTCGGAGATTTTGCGGAACAACCGATTTAATTTATTTAAATCAAAACATGGATTGTGACAGCAAAGTTCATAAAATCGGCCTCCCGTAACGTAACCCGTTTTAGGAAATTGTCCATTAATTAACCGTAAACAAAATGAAAACTTTATTGGACTACCTAAGAAATTCATCAGTGTTAAATGAACTTCCAAATTTGCATTGTTAATTTTATTTTACGCACTTCGGCCGTCTAATTATGAGATACCATGGAATTACAATAAAGCTCAAAGATTTTATAATCCTGTCGAGCTAATCTAGTTAACATGGAATATTCTGATATAATTTATAGGTGGCCTTATCGCACGCCTATACATTTACTAAGTTACAGAGGACAGCACGCTAAGCTGAACACAGCGACATCTTAATGTAGTTGTGATACGAGTGATTTTGCAAGATGAATGTAAAGACTTATGTGCTGGTGCTGTAACTCAGTCAAGACATGATATCACAGAACAATTAATTTATAGTAGAATGATTTATTATACCACGTACAAGCCGTTTATTGAGGTAGCGTAACGCCAAATACAATGTTTGTGTTGTCAGTGTCATGAAAAGGAAACTTTATACAAAGTATGTCATATTTAACTGTCATCAGCTTGGCTTGACTTTATATTATTTATATTGGGTAACTCAACAGCTTTTTGACAATTAAAATTTCTGATATAATATGTAAACTTTATAATCATTAGAAAACTGTAATTTGACATACCTACCTTAGTATACATTTTGTTGCAATAACACACACAGACAATTATAGTTTGTAAAATAATTCTTAAAACAAATATTTTTACTACACATATTTCAATTATTCTGAATACTTCTTCGTAACAAAAGAGGTCTTTCACTAATCAGCTCATTCACAGGGATATTCCCAAGTATTTCGGTAATCCAAACTTTATTTGTAACTGGCAACTTTCCCCGCAATGGGTATCGTTCCCAAAGAAAAACAAGGTTAAGAATCTGATACTAATTTGATTTAAAGTTCCAGCACCCAACAAAGGGTCCTTGTATTATTTCGTTTCAAAACAACAGTTGCGACTGATGTTTTATTTATAGTTGAATTTTGTAAGAGCCACTCAGTAGCTATTTAAAAAAAAAAATCGAATTGAATTTATTTTCAAAATCTCTACAAGGTCCTCATAAAAATGACGACCGCCTTGGTATAGTGGTCCGCACTCCGGACTACAAAACCAGGGTGTGTGATGAGCACGAGCATTTGTTCCTAAGTCATGGATGTATAAACCTATATGTATAAGTATGTCTATCCCTTATCCTAGTCGCCATAGCACAAGCTTACGCTTAGTTTGGAGCTAGGTAATTGGTGTGATTGTTGAAACAATTTATTTATTTATAAAAATGAAACTTGATATAATGACCGCTAATTTGAAACTTTCGTACATTCAATCACGACACTCACCTTGATATAATTTTAAATTAACCATCTTAATATTTATTTCATTGTTTAACAGTTCAATTAATTAATTATTAGGCGGGTGAATTGACTTATAATAACAATATTTTCCGGACAGGCAAGTTTAGCTCAGCAAGAACTATAAAACTTGTTTTCTTTCCTAAAAGAAATTGGGAAACAATATTTTCTGCAATATTACAAAATGTTCTCGACATAAATTTTCGAAATCCAGCGAAATGTCAGTTCCGTGCAGCACCAAGACGTAATTAACGCTCTGGTATTATTTATAGTAGAGCAGTGTTTGTGCATGATATTCCCATATTATTATGGACTACATAAAAATACTTGGCTGTGATGTTGGATAAGAAGCTACAAAGAGAATATAGGTAAAAATTACCAGTTTTTTAAATTTCAAACGAGTTTGTATAATCCCAGGCTTCTATTAGTAAGCTTTTAGAACGGATAGCTTACATCAAAGCCTCAAGTTTGTATAAAAACTTATTCATCATTTATTTATTTTTTTGCCATTTAGTCATAAATATTGAAAGAATAAAAAGTGCTCAAGGCAAAAAAGCAAATAAGTCCAAACTCGACAGGGCTACGTCATGATGCGTCGTTTCGTTAAGAATTTTCTATGGCTGCTTTATGTCTCCAGCTTGATGTTATGGCTACCTTCTGTCTCAAAATGGTACGATACATTTCACTGTCACTAAAATTATATAAGTATTCAATATTTCAGGTCAGCTTCATGAAAACTGGTCCAAAATTCAGTTTCAAGATTTGCTTCAAATATATAACTCATACGTATACTAACATTGCAATTTGAATAAAATGTTATTATAATAATAGAGTAATTCAATCACAACCATCTAAATTGTCTGTCATCACTGCTGACTTTCGAATTGATTACGGAGCTAGTGCCTAAAATTCAAAATCGAATTTCTTTTCATGTGAAAATTAAATCGGCGAGCTATCAAAGTCACTAGAAAATCACACCGCTGTAAATTAAAGCAAAATCTTCTTTTACAAAAACTCGACCCGTCGTCAGATTTGTCAGTCCTTTGATCATCTTTGGATTATTTTTTAAGTTCGACTGAGGTTGGGATAAATTGCTTTTTATGTTTACAATATTTATCCTTAATAATTAATTTGCGCTTCTAAGAATTCCGATCCTGACTTAGTTGTGTTAACCAGCGACGCCTTTTTTAGCTTTCTGATTTCTTCGACCTACGTTTGTTAATTATATTCTCATGTGACATTGGCGGAATAGTGTGTAATCACCATCAATGACAAAACGCACGTTTGTCGCCTAAAATTGACGAAAGAAGATACGGTAAGCATACTATTCCTTAGACGCTGGTAAAAATATCTGGCAAATCGATCGTAAACTCTTGTTGTTTTCTTGGAACTGACAGTGAAGAGCCAACTAATTACTGGCGAAATACAAGCTTTATTTGAGGAATTACTAACTATATAAATTCAAATAACGAACATATCAAATATGTCAGTTATCGAAGACGATGAAAAAGTTTTCTTGTTTATGTTAGAGTCATATCCAGGATCATAATTGTCTACCTTTCACAACAATTTCGTAACCATCGAAGTCTTAAATATTCTACAGAATAAAACAAAGTTAACGATGCTCATCGCAATACTTACATATTCTCAAAATTACCAACGAATATTCCAAAAACTTTCTGTAAACGCAAATGACCAATTATGAAAATTCTCGAGTGAACACCTCACACTCGTATATCTCGAGGGCATTTTAAGATCTAAAGGAATCACACACACGTTCAAGTAGCTCAGTAGAAACTTTGATATACTCACATTTAAATTTCAGATTGCTCCGAATAAATTTGCAAGGTAATATCCTTTCGTGTTTAATACTGTCTTTTTTTGGGTCCAACCTAAAGGGAAGGAAACTGATTTAGTGAGGGAACTATACATTCGGTTGTTGACATTTTTTCTTTTGATAACTTGAGCTTTTGTTTTTATAAGAATGCCCACAAAAATGGGGATAGATAGATAGATGTACTGTTTATTGCACACCAAACACAGTATCAATTTACATAAATGTTCATAGAGAATGGTACAATTTAAGCGGTCTTATTGCTGAAAGCAATTTCTTCCAGACAACCTTCGGGTAGAGGACAGTCCAAGATTAAATTGGATCGGCGGCGAAAACTAACAGAATAAAGGGAAATGGGTAAAGAATTAAAAAAAGAAAAAGACACAATTTAAGCATACATATACACATACATTACTAAGGCTATAAATGTTAATAATACTAATAAATACATACATTTAGCCTTACATTACACTACACGTAAAGGGATGTAGATGCAAAAAGGCTGCAATTAGGCTAGTATTCGGGGCACCCAGCCTGTGTTTTTATGTTGTATTTCACTTGCTTGTTGTTTAACTGTCATATATCTTAGCCATCGGTAAAATCCAATGTAGAAGTTAGGTATAACGAGTACCTAGACTAAAGAAACGGTTTTTAATTTTAGTACAGCCAGCAGTACGTCAGGTTACATGTGAGTTATAAAACAGCTTTTATTACGTAGTTAATAGGGGTGGTCTTAAAGTGAAAGTGGGGTAGTCTGACGTGAGCCGAGTATACTTACACACCGCAAGTCAGACTACACACACGTGTTGACCTTGATACCGCTTCTACTCCTTACATGATAAACGCTGTTTTTGTAGTTCAAATGTATGCCTTGACGTACTTCCGACTGAACTTAACTAGGTTACCTTATTCACCTCATTTTTAAATTAAGTTAGCCAAAAGAAGTTAGCCAGAAATTACTATTTAAAAAGTGTTTTATAAATAGTAATTTCTGCTGGAACTCTTGTCTTTTAAACCGTGCTAACAATAAAAACAGCTGCAGAGAATAATTTAGCAATCCGATTATAATACTATTACACTCATTAATTAACTAAATTAATACCTCTGGCAGTAGCCTTATGCTTCTTATAAATCTGTGGAACATGTTGTTGGTGTGTGTGTACTATAGTACCTATAGAATATTTTGCCTCAAAATCAATTTTGTACATTATCGTTTGTGTCATTGTCGAGCATCGAAATGTTGACCATCCCCGCATTTCAATGAGTTAGGTTAGGTTAGTTTGTAGTTTAGTGTAGTTGTAGTGTACCCACCCAGAATTGGTGAATTGTGTCAATATAATTATTATTGGTTTTAGTATGACAAGTTTGGACCTGTATAGTCGAAATGTCGAAATATGATTATTATGAAAGTGTCTTCATTAAAAAAAATACTCGTATTCTCATACACATAATATACCTAATTTTATGAAAAGTAGTAAATAAAATATAAATCATGACTTTCATCAGTTACTTAATTTCATACAAAACATGAACAAACAATCTACTCCATTACTTCTTTGTTCGTATTATTGGCTTATGAATCTTCAAGTAAATGATATTTGACATATGACGTAGTGTCGTCATCCATTGCTGCGTAATTACACATGACAATTTAAATAGCTGAAGCTTAAGCGGCAATGTATGAACTTAGCCAGGTTAAGCTTCATAAGGTGAATAATAACATGCCATGTTTGGGCTTTCATTTTGTATGGCGTAGTGCATCCTTATATATAATAAATCAATGGTACTAATGATCTGTTCACGCACTAGCCTTGTGATATGTTACGTACGACACGCACGGGACGAGGACCTCCGAGCACCGGCGAAGAACATCGAACCGAGCGATGTTCGGCGCGCCGGCGAACATCGATGCCCGCTAAAACCATAAAGTTAATATACCTAGCGGAATAGAGGAACAAAGGGCTGAGCGAGCGAGATGTCTCTAGCAGCAACACTGTATGATAAAAAGAGATGTGTGATTAGACGTCACAGAACCGTTTTTGGAAACGTCAAACAGTTTGTCGGCACGTATCGGCACGCTGAGAATTTTTCAAATATGACATGAAATCGGGGATATTTTTTTGAAATATTTATTGGTAAAACGTGGTGACTTGTTTAATAATTGATTGTTGTACGACATAGCGAAATAACCCTGATAAATGATCATTTCACAGGTAAATTGTTCCAAATCGACACCACCTATTTTAGGTTTATTTTTACCAATGCGTTTCGAATTTATGTGCTTAGTATGATAGGTCTCTCTTTTAAACATTTATTAATGTAAGAAGCAAAGATCCAATACACATAATGCAGAATTTACAAATATTTTGTGTAAAGAAATAATTTTTGTTTTACACTAGGGCTGTATCAAGTTATCGATATTTCGTTTCCACTGTCTATCACGCAATAAACAAATAATATGTATTACTTTTGTTAAAGTACCTATATGACGTTTAGATATGAATCAGCTGGGAATGTTATTACTATTTAAGACACTTAGCCGATCCATGCAGTTTTTGACTGTTAGAATAGTTACTAACATTCGTAATAATTGTATCTTTCAGATTTCCGACTAACTTAGAAAAAAAATTCATGGATAAATTTAATAAATCGTCTAAATTGAGTTCCAAACAAAAAATAAAGTATTTGCAGTAAGCACTTTGAACAAAAATATTTAGCGAGGAGCAAAACGAAATTTAAAGAAATCTGCAAATCCAACATTTTTTTTTTCCGGTAAGCTTAAATAAAATAATACTATTTTTCTGCTGATGTTTCATTGGATACCAATGTCTACTTATTGTTGTGGTTACATATTATAAAGTTTTCTTAGTTTGGGCACAGATAATATATTAGTTACTGTTTTGGACTAGATCATATTATGTTATATATTTATTTTCCACAGGTCAAGATAAAGCCTAGACGCACAGTTTCGTCCTGTGTTCGGAATTAAAATGGTTTGTCAAATCAATATGACGAATGATATCTCGAACCGCCTGATCAAATTGATTTGTATCAAAATTGGTTTGTCATTTTTCTCTAAAATAGATTTCCTACTTTGGCAATTCTCCTTCGCACTGACAATATAGTTTTAGTAATAGACTAAATGGTAATGTAATACATAAGAAATAATTTGGAGTGTTCCTACTTTCTTATTTCAGTGCCTAAAAAGACGAGAACTACTGCTGACAAACTGCTATGCAGTTTGGCAGATGTGAGGGTCATGTAATCTCTATAAGTTTTTTTTAATAAACGATTTAAACAACAACATCATTCATTTCACTAATTATTTTCGGAACAACCGTATCTTCTGAGCTTTTCTTAAATGTTTTTACTTTACTCCAGAAGCATATTTTCAGCCATGAAAAATCCCATCCTATTTAGTTTTATTAATACCTACTATTTATGTTACTAATTAATTTTATCGATATCGATACAAATGTAACAAGGGACATGACAAACATCACTGACACACATTCATGAACAATTTTACACACACAAATGTCATCCAATTTTGGTTTCGTTTGACAGCTCGTGTTTGTTCCTCTATTCCGTTAGGAATATTAACTTTATGGCTAAAACACTCCTCTCCATAGCATCTAAGTGAGCGGTCACTGTCTCTGCCTTATTGTAAAGTAGCCTAGTCGACTTAAATTTTAACTTTCATTTTAAATACAGTCCGCTTTTGATTTCTACCACCTCTACTATCGAAGATGATTTACAGATCTCATTATACTATAACTTACAATACAACATGAATAATATGGGTGATAAATCAAATACCCGATCATAACATAGGTATTATTATTTTTCACACCTTTTGAACAACATAGCTTACGTTATTGCATAACTGTTGAAGTTACTTAATTTAAGAAAATTTACTTTATACTGATTCTAAATGTATAGTTATCCACGACAATTTGTTACATGTTGTTAATACATGGCAAGGCTACCGCCTATAGGAGGTAAACAAAGGAAAAGTACGCGTAGAGCCTACAGCCTAAATTCATATTTGGTACTATGCCGAACAATGTCTTTATTAAGGTCGAACACATGAGAATGTCAACAAAGCCACAAAGTTTATGTACATACATTGTGTATTATGTTCAATGCCTTCCTCAATTTATAGATTAAGAATCTGCAGAAGGCCCCTTCGTCTTAAAGTATTTTAACGGAAACGAGTAATGGTTAGATTGCCCCAACTAACCATTTTTCTAAAATGTTATAAACTAAGGCTCAATCCCCTGCTACAGAGAAGTCATGGGACTGATGAGAGTGTAGTCTCTGACATCTTGACATCCGCCAGATTTCAACTCACATGACTCCTAAAGGGACACTGAGATTTTAGTGGGTCTCATTTTGAGGCCTGGTGACCTAACCTCAGTTCCTCTGACCGTCTCCATGTACTAAGGAAATGCTAAGAACATCAAAACTTGTAGTATTAGTCTGGCTGTTCTTAATACGAATTCTATTTATATTGTGGCCTCGTGCCTCCGATATTGGAGCTCTAAGATCGAATGGAACGTGAAATTAATAGCACTTAATGTAATTACCGAGGGTTTTCGAATTAAATAAGGGACCATTAGCGATGGGCCTGAAGATTATGAAAATTATTTTAGCGATGTCAATCTAAAGGCATAAAGACAGGTAATTGCAAGAATTAAAAGAGCAGCCTTTTGGATGACAATGAATGAGGGTTTTTATCTATCAATGGAAATGTAATTTGGACGAAAATGCGGGAATCGCTTTTTATTGTTGGCGCTAATCAACAATGAATAGCACACTTTAGAAATCAATTTACAGATCTGTAATGTGACACCATCATAAACTTCAAGCTTTTTGGGTGCCAATACAATTAGAAAACTCTGTTTGAGCAGTGACATTTTTTGGAAAGTTAAGTGAAAATTCCTAAGAGAATATCGAACAACCGTTATTAGGTTTCGTAACTCAATTATGAAAGGTACCCGACAGGCACTTCGCACTTTAAGCATTGCGTCAGGCTACGGGGTGTAGAGGTACATATGAAGGTCTCCGCCTCAAATTGAATCATGACACTAAGAGGCACCTATAATAAATTAGCCCTTAAGTAGCAGCTCCGTTTCACAACTCCCTGCGTGCTCTTTGTGAGAATTAATTTAATATTCGTAATATCCAGGGAGTTTCCTCAATTAGGTGTGTAACTGTATCGTATTAATCACAGTAGGTGCCGGCCAGGTGTGGCCGATCGATCACTTCAATGAGTCCCCTCGGCTCTCCCAACTTTTACAAGAATTACGGAACATTCCGTGAACAGTTGGTTTTGAATTGTTTCCTGTTCCGAGAATTGTGAAAGGCCCTAGAAATAATGTTTGGCTTCGGAAAATGGCTGAATTGTAATCAGATGAGCGAAATAATGAAACTGTGGCTATTTTCGCAAGAGGTGCGGTGGGCATCAAGAGGTGTCTAGTGAGTACCCTCGGCTCCATATCAATTTACCCTGATCTGTCAAATTTTCGCAACCATATTTCGACCTCTATTGATCACATAGAGTTTCATATCATTTGAGAAATTTTGACAGATTTGGTACGGAGCCCACTGTACTGTATTGAATCACACGCCATATCATTTTACTATCGTTTCTTATCTTGTTATTTACTTACATATGTAACTTTATTATAAATCTCAGTATAGTTACAAAAATGGCCAAATAGCTGGCCTTTTACTCCATAGCCAAAAAAGTACAGTATTCATCGAATGAGAGCTCATATCCTATGCAAACGTAAAGTTACATAGGTGCCAAATATGAAACAAAGGAAGGATATCTTTCGATTACTTTTGACTCTTATTTTGTGTTCTAAAGTTGTGATTATTACTTCCTCGCCTTGACTTGAATGCATAACCAGAAGTAAGTATTACGAGAAATAAAATTTATAAAAATGCGATTTATTCTCATTGCAGTAAGGACTCAAGTCGAATGCGCCTGTACATACATATTAATGTTAACTGTACCTACTTTTTATTATTTTAACGGTCATTTAGTGAAAGCGCAAAACGTTTGAGAACAAAATCTTTATATTATCATATTTGGAACATCTTGCATAAAACTGCACTCGTTACTTAAATGTAGTATTGTTATGAGTATAATCTTCATTTGCATTTTATTTTTATGAAGACATTTAAGTGGGAGACATAATACTCGTACTACGAGTATTATATTTTATCAGCCTATATCACTCATATTAACATGGTTTAAATATCAATATGTATTTGTATTTAAAATGCTGTTGAACAAACATCGCTTTCCGAGATTATAATTACCTGCTTACTACAATTAACTAGCACCATTGACAATTTAGCATCATGGCCAGAATGGCACCATGACCATGGTCCCCAAAAGGTTTTAACCTACTCAGTTACAAGCCGACCCACAGACTTGAACATGTGAAAATGACATCACACACTCTCGCACAGCGTTAGTCAAAAAGATTTTCTCCTTATTTCAACAGATTTTTCTTTGAGTAACGAAACATTCACACCTTAAAATCGTACAGCTCAAAATAAGCAAACGTATTACTCAGATTTACGGTATAACAGCAATAGTGTAAAATAAATTCTTTTCACGTTCATATTGAGAAAATCAGGGGTGGTTTGTATAAAAATATTGCTATAAGCCAACTTCCTTAGGGGACGGAATAGACGAAGGAACAGGAAGAAAAAGCAATAAAAAATCATTCGCATTTAGCGGTCCCATTCCTTACTAAGTCATCCATAAAATGTTTCTCCAATAGATGGACGTAAATAAATAATAAAATGTCAGCCCACAGAGTTATGGGTCACTTGTAGTAAATGAAGAAAATTGTTCAAGTGAACACGTATTTCAGATACAGTATTCCATTTTTTTCCAAAGTTTTCTATTCGTAAATACAGTAGGCTAAATACTGTATATGTTCTTCTAGCTGTATTTCGACTACGAGAGACTTTCGAGACTTTCGAGATTTACCAACTGCGCAGGACATATTATAGTGCACAAGTGTGTGCGTAATACACAGATGCACTCTCTATTCCTTTACTCTCATAATTCGGTGAGACGGCAGTCCGGCATGATCGTAGAGAGATCAGGCGCAGAACCAACGGCTTAACCTGCTTTCCGTGGCACGGTAACACCACCAACTTTCTGACTCCGGGGCTGTGTCTGAGTTTTTTCAAGACAGAAAAACCCAATACTCTAGGTCAGACCCGGGATTTGAACCCGGGACCTCGTGGGTAGTACCCAGCGTGCTGACCACTAGACCAACGAGACAATCAAATGGGCATAAAATATTATTTCGTTCATCGTATCTTTAAATGTAACTGGCATAAAATTTAAAAAAATTAACGAACGCAAAAGAAAAAAATAAAAAGATGCTCGATTTAAAAACAAAAGGCAATCGCTAAGACCGGGATTGTTATTTCCAAAAAACATTGCCGTGTCGTCGGGACGAGCAAAAAATTGTCTCGCTTTAGATATTTTATTAAGTTCAAAATCAAATGATGACAGGCAATCCTTTATTTACATTTCCACCGCGTTAACCGGATTAAGATTGGTCCATAAAATTACTTTTTTAACTCCCTAATCCGTGCCGCCGTTCGTTTTGGTAAAGAAATTTTATCCTAAGTATGTACTGAAGTTGGATTGTCCTTCCAGAGTTGGTGTAGTATAATTTTAAGTCTTTCGGAAGAAAAAGCGACGTTGATAGCAGCGTAACAACATTTACAGGTTTAACTTTTGCAACTATGAAAATTGTTGACGAAATTGAGTTATCTTTAGTGATGTTCCGGATTTGGCTAAAGTAAACAGTATTTAAGTATTTAAAATCTAAGCAGACACACATAGATATTGCATTGTTTCAAGTGAAATATCTTATATTTAGATTGCAAAGTAACGTTTATCACTTAAAAATATTAATTAAGACACTAAAAAGTTTATGAGCTATGCTTAATAACATATTATTGAATTGACCTCATCTCAGCATAGCTCATAAACTTTTTAGTGCCTTAATTATAAGTAATTAAATGCATATTACATATTTATAAATATGCCTTATATATGTTCGCAACAGCATTCATTAAATTTATGCGTTAATTGCTATTACACGTTACATAATTGGATTTAGCTGAATAATTATTATTAATAGTATTTAGGTCATATAGTGCATAATATTGGTGATTATAACTAATGAAATAGATGAAATTGTTTGGTGGTTCTTACCTTAGGGGTTTTCCCTCCTTTAGGAGCAAATATTTAGGGTGGTGTTTTTAAGGGCCAAATACATACCTACTTAATAAAAAGGCCCTAAAAATACTAGGGGTATTTTAGGGCCTTTTTAGTAGGTGTAGGGTATCCCAAATCAGGCCAATCATTGTTGACACACACACATACAAATATCTAGTGCATTTTTAATTACTTCTATACTTTTCACACTACCAGATGTGTTTCATTTAGGCGGATTTTTTTTAAGCTCCTTTGATCATTTGTAGGGTTTTTTTATTTTGTTACAGGGATAAATCTTTTTAAGAAAGATAAGCTTGAATTGCCTTATTTTTTGTCAATTGTATTATGTAAAGAGCGGTTTTGCAAAAACAAAATTTTCGTGGTCACCACTAGTAGACTTAAAACAATAAATTTTTCACATCCCTATTTGCAACTATGAAATTGTTGTCTGAATCGAGTTATCTTTCATCGTTTTCTCGACCCCGGAACGCGGGTAGCAAGATATTTATTGAGGGGCTAAGGCGGGAATTGTTAAAGCGGTTAACACCCATACTGAGTATCGGTAACTGAATTGAAGCTAATATTTCTAATATACACTTCTCCCAAGTTTTCTTTGAAAGAAAACAATGTTCGAGCTTAGAGAATAACACAGTAACTTTTCTTAGTGCAATTTTCACTTCAGTTCACTATGATAAACCTATCTCAGTGTTTGTTCGGAACTGTTCTCCTTCGGGAGACGGCTTATCAATTCTAGAAAATATTTTTATTCTATTTGTTAAAAAGACTTTCTTTGTTAAGGTTTACCTTTAAAGTAAATATCCGGACGGGAAGGTTTCTTACGAACTAGTGCACTTCTTTGTGATGGAACAACAACTTAACGATTTTCGGTTTTTTTCTTCAACTGCTGTTGACCTTTCTTGTTAAATTCTAGGCCTTTGGGAAGTACGGTTTTGATTCCTCTGCGATGTTAGAAAATAAGGTTGTCTTAGAAGCTTGTTTTTACAGCTTCAGAGGACGCAAGATACTTATCTTGCGTCCTCTGAAGCTGTTAATTTGCGCTGTAAATAAGCCCTTTAATGTTAATTTCAACTTGATACCTCCGAACCACCAGACCCTCCAGACCAGAAAACCATCAGAACTACCATACTGACGCACAGACGGACAACATAGCGATTCTCTAAAATAAAGCTTCTTTTTTCCTTTTGAGAACTACTATGTCTGCGGTCTTTTAAAACTGTTTAAAAATCAAGTTTATTTCTTATCGCAAGGTATTAAAAATAAGGTTCAAGAGGATTCAAACGTACAGGACACTATTTATGCTTTAAAAAGACTAATATAGAAATCATTGAGCTAAAGACAGACGTCGTAAATAAATACAATTTAAGCATGGGGATAACTTTAGGGGCGTAAATTAGATAAAGAAAATGCGTGATGTATAAAGACTTTTGTTTTAAGATTATCAGAAACATATTTTATATTAAATACTATTAGAGTGGTTATAAAAAACTTTCCTCCCTCCCCCTTATATACAAAACTGCTAGGTATAAATTTTGAAAAATATTACAAAAACAAGTTCTGTTACCGACACTTTAAAGAAAAACCACATACTCGTATAAAGTCTGTGGTACCTAATTAGAACTTTGATGAATCAATATACGGAACTCTCTCCACACAAGCCTAACTAACACTTGTCCGGCTTTTTATTAGAAAGTACAAAATTAAGTTAGTTTTCCAGCACACTTTGGTGCAGCTAGGTGTAAGCGCTCGTTCCAGAAATATCAACTTTTCCTCTGAAACAAGAAAAGTTTACGCGTGAACAAGATGTGTTTCGCTTGAAAGAACACAGGCAGGTTGAATATGTAACAAACCATGGCGTGTTAAATGCCTTTAAAGTATGATAGGGCCCATCAAATTTCACCCCGAATTTGCAACCTATACTAATATTTAAAAGAGGTAAAATTTGATTGTTTGTTTGTACTGAATAGGCTCCGAAATACTGGACCGATTCAAATGAAATTTGTTATAGAGATAGTTTGAGACTCTGCAAAGGCTATAAAATCGCAATATAAAATCATCAGGGGGATGAAAGGGGGGATATTTTTTTCTGACTATTGGCGCGGACGAAATCGCGGGGAACTGCTAGTTAAATTATAAAGACATTACAAATATATTACAATTACATAATGATAGAGTTTTCATGCAGAATGGCGACATTATTCAGTTGTTCACTTAGAAAGGTAATTAAATCTTCTAAAAAGTGTTCTTCATTTCAAAACTCTACCTTCTGCAGTATATTATGAGATGTGTATTGTAATTTTTAAAGGAGAAGGTTTTCAAGTCAACGAGTATATTTTTGTATGACCACGCATATTTATTTTTACAGAGTTTTTTATCACTAAAAAAAGTTAACTAAAAAATAAATTGACCGCCATCAAAAAAAGATCGATATCCCTTTTTTATTGCCAAGAGAAAGACACTTGAAGGAAGTCGGTGTCAATATGAGTATTCATACGTTCTACTACCTATGTTAAGGGGGATGGTTATGCTGGCACCGAATTCCTTCCACGTTTCTTTCACTTGGTGATAAAAAAGGTTATTTTATTTATTTGTGGTACACAGACAGGTTACAGTCATAACATATTAAATTAGAAATATCATGTAACATAGCTAGACCGGAGCCCAGAAATAGTGTACACAGCGTGTTAATGATTTTTTAAAGCTAATAGGACAGGGAAAATATAAAAAAGAAAATGTAGACTACTTTCAACTCAAAACAAGAAATAATACTGTAACAACAACAAGCACAACGGTAACGAAAATACACATACCTAAATTATTATTATTACCCATACTGAAATTATTTCACAAACATTTTGCTTTTTTGGAGTGAGACGAGAACACCTTCGTCTCTAGAGCGTTGGATATGGCTTTTTTATACTGTGGGAAGTTGCTGTTAAAAATGTCTACGCTCATGTCTCTGCTACTGCTACTGTGGATCAATTCATTATATGTACGGCACATTCTTACTAGAGGATTTCAATCTTTTGCGTGTGTTTTAAAGGCGGTTGTTTTTTTCGTTTAAAATAGTTTTATAAGACAAGTGTATTCCACAAGGTCGCACGTTAGACTACCCCACTTGGAGCTTAGGGGGTGAAGCGCGAAGCAAGTCGAGTAAGTCTAAACGATATTCAAACAGAATCGAACTTATTAATATTAGTAATTTGATCCATTTGCTTTAAAGCTTTGGACTTGATGATTTAATTAGAACAATAGTTTTAGTCTGCGCAATGCGCAAAACCATCAGACATTTGTGTTAAAAACTTAAAAGTGTTCATATTTTCTTATTTATATTTTATTCGTGTATATTAAAAAATGGGGACCTGCGAATTATCAATACAATCATTTTCATGTACAAATTATTGTTTCATGCGTAAAAATCACCAAGTTTTCGAAAAAAATGCCCATAGATATCATTAGCTACAAGTCATGTTTATTATATCATAAAGAATTTGTTACAAATTTCAAACAGACCAGGACCTTGTGTATTGATTAGGCTAACGTAAATAAGTTGTTTTAATGTATTTAATTAATTCAGCTCATCGTACAAGTAATTTAGAAATACGTAAATTTTCTCAATTTCGTGCAGGACTGCCTTAAGACTGCCTAACAGTGCATTGCACTAAACACGTATTTCCCAGTTATTTAGAAGCAGTCTCAGTAGCAAAATTAACTGCTAACGCAAAGTAATAAATTTCATACCTACCTAATACCTTGCGATACGCTTAAAAGTAGCAAAGTACTAATAAAATTACGTACCTAGTGAAGGTAATTTCATATTTTACAAGACCTCATAACTCCCAGGCTATTAGTTGTGACAGCGCTGTCACACTGAATACCTAAGGGGGTCGTTTATTGCCGTCTCAAATTATTACGACCGGCAGTTAACTAAGTATTCAGTTAGTACTAGCTACCTTCTAACTAATACCTCGTAGAAGACAGGCATTTCTACACTTATGTACCCTAACAATCACAATGACCACCAGAGGCGTGTACGCGTTTGCAATAGTATTTCTTTCGAGTGTTTAAGAGTCTAAACTCAATTACATTGATGGAAGCAACGCGGCATTACTGCGTTAAGGAGCACTTGAAAATTTTGACAGGCTCTGCCAACGCCAGGGCGGCCGAGAGGTTAGGCAATCGCCCGGTATACGAGGAACGCGGGCTCGATTCCCGCCTCTGGTTGTCATTTTCTCTAGTTCAATAATATATTTAGATTGCAAAGTAAATGCTTATCACTTTAAAACAATAATTTACCTAAGAATCACTTTTTTATTTTTATTTGCTACAGCTGTGGCTAGGCATAATGAAATTAATGAAACACTACATAGTTTAGAATTTGCCTGTGTGTGTGCTAGTTGTTGAATGAAACATTATATTTATATCAAGACAGACCTCATAAAACATATACTTTTGCGTCTTTGGGACGACACCACGACTCAGAATACTCGCGAGTACAGTTAACGTCACGACTGAAATTGCTTCAAGAAACAGTTTGCGGTTAGTAAGCATAAGATAAACTAGTGCTAATTGAAACTGCAATTTTGTACAAACGTAGTAAGTAAAGCTTTTTTGTCACGAGGAGAAAGAGAAGAACTTAATATTTGTCTCATTTGAAGAGATTACCAAATCATATCTAATAATATTAATGCGAAAGCTACTTTAACTGTGTGTAACGTAATCACGCCTAACCCAAACTACTTAACAGATTCAAATGAAATGTACTACAGAGGTAGTTTGAGACCCTGGAAAGGACGAAGGCTACTTTGTCGCGATATAAAAAGTCAAGAGAGAGGGGGTAAAATGAGGGATAAAAGTTTGTATGGGAAATCCGACTTTTAGCGCTAGCGAAGTGGGGGGAAACTGCTAGTATGTTATGTAACTATTTATGTGAACTCTTTAAGACAAAATCATGATCATAAGCCTCCCCCAGGGTTATTCACAACGACCGGTTGCAAGCGATCTGCATTCAGTGTAATCCTGCGATCTTTACAAGGTCGGCTGTTCATCTTGCCGGTAGAAGTCCTACGCTTTGGTCAAAAGGTCTCCAATCTAGAACCTTTCTGCCCCGACTGCCATCAGTTCTTCGCACTATGTGCTCTGCCTATTGTCACTTGTGCTTACTGATTCGCAGTCCTTATAAGGAGATACGTAGAAGAACTAAAGCAACGGGCCTTAGTTCTTCTACGTATCTACTTATAAGGACTTTATTTAAACAAAATAAACAGTCACTTTGAAAACATTTCACAGCACATCTCGTAACTTTGCAGCGAGTGACGGCCGCAGCATCCGAACGCCCGCGGGATAAGTGTCGCGCCGAGCTATTTGACAGCTCAAAAATTACTTTAGTAATAGTTTTCTACTCAGTACGTGTAAAATAATGTGTTGCCAGCGTTCGCATGTACACAGGTGATTTAATAGAGATGCGGCAACGTTGCTCGCGTGCTCTCAAGCGATTTAGAAGAGATATGAATGGTTTAATATTGTTGCAGACATTTTACTTGTAATTAGATGAAAATGATCGGGTAGGTACGAATAGAAAGTGCGTAACTAAGTTGGAACAATTAGATGTTAAATCACTAATAAAAGAGTTAATTGGAAATTTTGCTTATTGTATCTTAATGATAAAATATTTTTTCAACAATCTTACCAAATTGTTACCTATGTTCTTTGATAAAGCCGTCGTGAAGACCACAGTAAACAAGAAAGTATCAAAATGTAGCCCACAGGCTATAATAAAATGCATGCGATGCAGAACAATGAAATGCGTGGCTATGTGAAATTATAATATTGTTATTAGTTATCAGGCAGGCAGTTGAGACAACTGATAGCTGCCTGTATCCAGTTCTTCACATTAACAAGCGAGTTTAGATGAACGTCAGGTCGGTTTTTGAATTGATAATATTTACTGAATCCATACTAATATTATAAATGTAAAAGTTTGTCTGTCTATCTGTCTGTTATCTCTTGACGCTAAAACCACTGAACCAATTGAGATGAAATTTAGTATGGAGACAGTTCGAGACCCTGGAAAGGACATAGGCTACATTTTGTCGCAATATAAAAACATGAAGAGGGTGAAATGGGGGATGAAAGTTTATATAGAAAATCCAACTCTTGCGGGCGAAGTCGCGGGGACCCACTAGTTATTAATATTGATTGAATTTCCTGCGCTGCTCCTTCTTAGCACTAGCTGCAGCAATTAATTGTCCCGAGTGGTAGAGTCAGTATTTGGAAGTGTACTTATACGTATTCGTAGGTACAGAGGGCTGCGCGTCAAGTTTCCCAATCCTGTCATAATATCTGAAATGGAATGGAACTCTATGCGATCAACATATAAGGTTAAAATATGGATGCGGAAAAATGACAGATCAGGGTAGATTGATGTGGGGCCGTATGTACTTATAATGAGACGACCGTCTTGGTGTAGTCGTTCGCGCGATGGACTTCTAAACCAGGCGGTTGCGGGTTCGAATCCCGCAAGGGCAAATGTTTGTGTGTCATGGATGTTTATATGTATTTAAGTATTTCTATCCGTTATCCTAGTCACCATAGCACAAGCTCACGCTTAGTTTGGTTCTAGGTAATTGGAGTGTTTGTTGAAACTATTTATTTATTTATTTATAAATAACTGTTGCATGTAGACCCATCATGCTAATATAAGTTTATATTTGTTTCGCGACAGTAAAACACTTTTTGACATCACGGAAGTCTTTTCACTGAATCACATACAGACTTACAACACAGGCGAAAATTTTATCCCAAAAAAAGTGTTTTAATTTAACCAAAAGGAGCACTTGTCGAAAACATTCTGTCTCAATTACAGCAAGCCTCGGTAATCCCTAGCAAGCGTTGTGACGGCTCTGTGACACTGAATGCCCTGGAGAGCAGTCTGCAATGGCTGTTTGACGGCTGAAATTATTACTGAATTTTACACGCTTTCGAAATTCCCACTGAATCTGCGAGGCTTTTAAATTAATTAAGCGGCGAAGTAAACGTTAAAATGTGTCAGTATTGCCAGGAAACTAAATTACCAGTTTGTTTACTATTTTATATTTACATAAAACTCGTTCATTGATCGTGGTCATGTTGGCGCTCACGCAAAACCATTAATTCTAGAATCATGGTTTATTTTATATGCTTCCTTGAATTCACAAACTCGCGATTCAGCGGTCTGTAAAACATTTGGGCAATAACACGCCATATTTATAGAGGACCATTATTAGGAAATCTGGCCAAATTTCCAAAAATTACGTAGTCTGTCTTGCGTAAAATAGAAAAAATATGGCTTTATCAAAGGCATGGGCGGAAAAGTAGAACAGCCAGTACACTGAGAATCAATGGCTTACTAAATGGGCCGCCTGTAATAGTTACCTGGTATTAGAACCAGACAGCAACTTTTTTTTTCTTTTCTCGTCCCCCTTTTGACAGAAGGACAGGCAAGGAACCGCAGTCCATACAGCCTGGACTGATTTTGAATAGATCTTCAGTTTTCAGGAAAGCAGCACTTTTGTCAAGTTTAGCGCTTCTTCTATGTAAAAAAATCCTCTGTTTCTCTTCTATTTCTTTTACTTCTTCTTATTTATTTCTCTCATTTTCTTTTCTTTTCCAACAATGGTGTGAGCGGCTGAAGGTTGTAGTGATATCATTTTGTGCCTGCGGGGTCTGGGTGGCCAGTGCTAAGCGCAAGCAGGCCCTCAGTGTTTGACATTTTACACTTTCAACCTGGACCATAGGTTCTGCTCTTGCAATCTCCGCTTTTGGACGGCCGATTATAGCAAATACAATGGGCCTCAAACTTACCAAAATCTGTATAATTATCTCAAAAGATATGGAACTCTATGTGATCAAAATAAGGTTGAAATATGGCTGCGGAAAGACAGATCAGGTTAGGTGGATGTGAGGCCGTGTGTACAAGAGGTGAGGGCCAAAAATTCGAAAGAATCAGGGTCCGTGGTGCGCAATTATTATTATTTCAATTGATTTTGATTAAATAAATACGATTAAGATTATTAAGGTGATGTCCAGCTTTTGCGGTGCTGTAAAGGTTGTTAATCTGTCCATTTTGTATGGCTTTAGAATAGCTAAAACTACCTTGTTAACACTAGATAACCGGACAGTTTTGGTTGCGCATTTGGTGCACCTATTACCTACACTTTTTAACACAAAAAAGATACATGACATAACACGCGGAAACTTCATTTACATTCGGAGAAATATTGTGAGAATAAAAACACTAAATGCACAATTGCTTTAATGTTGCACCAATACCATATACAATTGGCATTAAAAATTAATGGAGTGACCTATCTGTTATATTCATTCTGTGACTTGGAAAAGGGAGTAAGGGGTTTGTAGTAACGGTTCACACAATTCTCTACAAAAGGTGGCTCGCGAATGCATTTAAATTGCCTCGGTTAT
This sequence comes from Pyrausta nigrata, assembly GCA_949316185.1. Lineage (NCBI taxonomy): Eukaryota > Metazoa > Arthropoda > Insecta > Lepidoptera > Crambidae > Pyrausta > Pyrausta nigrata. The sequence goes on from OX438943.1 coordinate 8,539,253, forward strand.
CATTTCTGTGCGTACAGAATACAGTCGCGGGCAATGAAATGTAAATACTCTTACCCGATTTTAAACCTTATGACAATGACAGAAGAGAATATACTGTTGGCTAAATTTTCCCTTGATCGTGATTGTACACCAGGCTTCTCACTTATCTCCGACCCAAATTAGATATTACCAGAGCCCGATTTAGAGTAAAACCTAAATCCAAGCTAATCCGAAGTTTGTAGAAAAGGAGAACACTTCTGCCAATTTTCTCGCCTTAGTCATAGCATTCATAATTCATTTTCAATAAGTCTCTGGCAAATAAATTATCTGAAAAACGAAAGAAACAAGATTGCGGTATGTGACAGCACGATGGAAAATATTCGTAAATAAAGAAAAAGAATGGGCATTAAAAAAAATCTCCCTATTTTGTCGATTACAATCTCCTACATCACCATCACCATATACGTATTATGCTATGTCTTATCTCCAACATCAGCAAGGTATTAGTATTACACTTTGTCTATACTTATAAGTAATGCATTTTTATCTAACAAATATTTTTACATTATTATGTAAATCCTAAATCAACTTCTTCACTGCACACAATTTGAATTCCTTTTGCATTGCATTGTACACGTAGCCGTAACAAAACCGGTGCAATCGGTTGCACTCCAATTTCGGCCCGGTCACGGACCGGCACCATCCAATCAAAAAGACCATCTTCTCGCTTCGTAGGGTTGGCTCCAAGCTCTAATCATGTTTTGTAAAGGTGTCGAGAACAAAATAATAATAATAGTTATTAAATAGTAACAATAGTAGTGATAAATATCCGTAACATGAGGCAAACGTAAGTCTACAGGTAATAATAATAATAATAATAATCATTTAATCCTCACCATAATCATACATAGAAATGTTACAGAGTTTTTACTTAAGTAGGTACATTGATTATGGCGGGCTGACACCTATACTAGGAGTGATCCTGTGTCATAGGTTGTCAACCCTCCACCTCCGGCTTTGGTACATAAAGATTTGTTATTTTTTATTTGTATGAGGACTTAAACAAAAATTGAAAGCTTTGAAAAAAGACAAACAATATTAATAATTAACTTATCTAGAGAGCGCTGCAGTGTATAATTATGTTGTATGTGTCGGTGTAAAAATTCGAGATTAAAAATAATGTTTAAAGAAATTTTGAAAAGAATAAAACTTAAAAAGAAGTTGGTACTTTGACAAGACGCAGTACATTATACCAAAATGGTCAGTAGTTTCTCCGTAGAGTGATAGTTATACTCACGTAGTTTGTTTTTTAAATATGTTTTCAACTTTAATTTATTTATTTTATAAATTGGGTAAGAGTTATTAAAAAGACGATACAAAAAAGGGGCCATAAAAGTAATTTGGCGCTGGGCAAATTCAGTTTGAATGGTTGGAACCGGGATGCGAGTGCGTCTTCTACCCTGTGCTATTTGGTCTGGGTCGATAAATTTGTGGTGGCGAAGGATGGTATTATGGGTATACAGTTACCTTACAGTCAGGATATTGGTCTCCCTGTAAAGTTCTTCCGTGCAGTATCTTCTTGGTTTATGAAACATAACTTTTATGACAGCCCTCTGAGCTCTCTCCAGTTCAATTAAATGAGTGACAGCAGCACCCCCCCAGATAGGAATACAGTATGTCAATATTGATTGACATAGAGCAAAGTAAAGTTTCGTGATGAGTTTCGAGTCAGCTGCATCACGGAGGTTTCTAAATATATGGAGGAGTCTACGTATTTTTTTACTTAAAGCTGAAACTTGAGGCTGCCAGTTTAAGTGTTGGTCAATCACTATACCGAGATATTTGAGACTGTCGGTTTGCTCTATGTGGTCGCAAGCGCATCTTAGATCCGAGTCCAAGCTCTGGTCACAGGTCGAAGAGTGTACCCTGATACTAAAATCCCTAGGAGGCCTAGTATGGTTGGAAATTCGAAAGCAAATATACTTAGTTTTTGGAACGTTAATTGTAAGAAGGTTTGCACCAAGCCACTGAAGTACCCCGCTTAAGCCAATCTCGGCATATTTCCGTACCTCATCCCACGAGTTCCCTCCAAATATTGAAGCCGTGTCATCCGCAAAAGCAAGCGTACAACCGTGGTCGATCTTGAGCTTGCAGAGGTCGTTCACGTATACCAAAAATAACGTTGGGCCAAGAGTACTGCCCTGTGGTATTCCATATGTAACGGGTAAGCTCTCGCTGTAAAAGTCAGAGACTTTGACAGTTTGACTCCTATCAGTAAGGTAGCTCCTGAACCACTCAAGTACAATACCGCGAATACCCAAACGTTCAAGTTGGCGGAGGAGAATAAAAGTGGACACCGTATCGAAGGCTTTCTTTAAGTCTAAGAATACCCCAACACATCTCTGTCCACTGTCCAGATACTTTGTCACTTCCTCCGTTAGGCACGCAACTGCGTCTTCAGTGCCTCTACCACGGCGGAAGCCGTATTGATTGTCTGAGAGCAGATGGTTGACCTTTAGGTAAGTTGTAAGTCGGTCATTCACTACCTTCTCAATAATTTTACTCACAGTACTCAAAAGAGAGATCGGTCGGTAGTTAGATACAATTTCTGTATCACCACCCTTATGTACGGGAATCACGACAGCTTTCTTAAAAACAGATGGAAAGATGCCAGTAGTGATACTCAAGTTGCACAGGTGTGATATGAGTGGGCTTAAAACAGATACACAATTATAAAGAACTAGAGTTGGTATGTGGTCTATTCCTGGAGCACTGTTTTTTTTTTTCATATTGTGGATAATTTTCCTTATTTCTTTTGGATCTGATAGCCGCAAACACATAGAATGAGGGTTTATAAAATTATCATTGACTTCACGGTTTAGGGGAACGGACGGAGTCTTATTTTTTTTTATGATTGCATTAGCTAGTTCTTCACCAATGGACGTAAAGAACTCATTGACAGAGTTTGAAGATTTACTGGTAGAGTTAGGTACTATATTCAACAGATTCGTAGCATTCGAATTATTACGTTTAATATTACAAAGATCTTTCACAGTTTCCCATGTAGCTTTGTTATTTTTTATGGTTTGTAAAGAATTGCTGTTTAAAATAGTTATTTTTGAGAGTTTCAACTATTTTGTTACATGCATTACGATAATTGATATACACTCGTTTCATTTCATTTCATTTCAGGTCGTTTAGTTGATAGACAGTTTGATAAACTCCAACTAAAATAACTTTATTATTTCGCCTAAATTCTGGTATCAACACTGATCTATAAATGATCAAACAGGTTCTTGAATATATTTAGTTAAAAGAATAATTGAGTAAAAAGAGTTTTAGAATCTGCCGTTAAAGTACCTCTTTTTCTACGGTTGTTAGAAGCATTAATTGCAAAAAGGGGTAAGCAAGTATCCTTTTACAAACATATCTAGTTAACGGGTTTTATGGATGGCAAGAAACAAGATTTGTTGTATAATTACCTATCATCATGCCTTCGTGGCTATCAGATCTAAAAAGTAAAGCAATTTAGTCCCCATTATTGCCAAAACAAGTACCCACGACATAAACTACTGCGTTTTATTGTTCTGCACTAATTTGTAGAGTCAGAGAACCAGTTTAATTACTAACACTAGACACATTATGCCTAGTCAGGGTTGACTAAAATTAACTCCAAAAAATATTATGCCTTGGCAACCGTAAAAAGACATTTACGTAATTTACAGTTTTTTTTAAACTGACAAAAAGGATTCACAAGCAATATTTTCGTAACTTTGTTTATTTATTTATTATTCGGCTTAAAATATGCAAACACCCCTAAAACTACTCGCAACTTGAACATCTTTATTCCTCTAAACAAATTGTACAATTCTCTTTTCGAGGCAACCCTACAGACAATACTGTCTGTAATTCTAGGTAAAGTCGCATGTTTACAAACGCCTATTGTCGCTATAAAGTATTCAGCTGTCGTTAACGTAACCTACGTTACAACAGATTTATGTACTGAACGCGTAGACAGAGACAACAAGTTTTTCTGCTGACATAAATCGCACCCCGCCGGGAATAGGAAGCGACGGAAACTCGCAGAAGGCTCTAGTGGCCAACGTAATTTATAACTATTATGCCCCGCTGTAGCACTGATCGGTCAGTTAACGAGCTAAGCTGAATTAAATCGTTGTTTAGAATTTATGCGGCTATGATGTTGGTAAATCTGCCACCAGTTGCTTTAAAAATGGATCCGCGGGGTTTTTGTTTTTTGGAGGGTAAGGGTTAGGGTACCGAGTTCCTTGAGGCTGATTATTTTGTCTATTGCTTTGATATTTAATAATAATAATAATGTCCTCCTAGCCGGATATCGACTAAAGTGGCAAATATCAACAGAGATTAGCCGACTACGCGGGAGATACTCAAGTTCACAAGTGTGCGCAATACACAGGTGCATTCTCTGTTCCTTCACTCTCATAATTCGGTGAGACGGCAGTCCATCATGGCTGTAGAGATCAGGCGCAGGACCAACGACTTAACGTGCTTTCCGAGGCATAATAATAATAACAAAAGAAACGGATCTAAAATATTGCCAAAGCAGTTTTTTTCTTGTTATACTACCAAAATGTTTGTTTACCTAATAAATTATGTTTGACAACATGAAAAGAGGCTATTTATAGGACTGAAAAAAACACTCCCCACCGCGACAAACTCGCTCAATTATTTCGAAAGTTATGAAACTTCCAAAAGTTTTGGAACTAAAGTTTATTTGGCTTCGCAATAAAAAATGTACAATCCCTCACCGTTGCTACGCAAAATAAATCCGAATGCCGCAACACTATCGCAAATAACATCTGGATGACAAACATGGCAACATTTATTTTCCTCTCAGTGACTCTCACCTCATTCTCATACCTCATACGTGCTTCGCTGTTATATTGATTTTAGGAAGAAAACACGCTGGCTCCTCCCAAGTGGCACAAGTCAGGGCGCTGAGAATATATCACCCAGGGGACAATACATCTCACGTTTTCCGCGATAAGTCGCTCATACAAGATATACTGATTTATAAAGGTCGAAAATATACGGAGCCGATACAAGAATCGATCAAGTATAAGTCGGACTCCCACACTAAGAATTCCGTATCATATCATGGCACATATTTAAGATTATGAGTATCATTCTGTAAGTCAAATAAAATAGTTTGTGAAAACGTAGACCTTCTACTTACCCGACTGAGATACCGAATTGTTTTGGTATTGTATGTAGTGGATGTAGGGTATCTACTTGTTGCTTAAGTTGTAAAAATTATTATAAGTTAAGCTGATTTCATCTTAACTGATGGTTAAATATTTGTAAAAATATTTCCATTGGATACATGTGGGTACATTCCCCAAGTATTGATGAAATCGAACGCCGGCTCACTGGCGTAGCAAGCACTTACAAAAATTCGTCGGCTGACTAACGTCCTCCGTAGCTCAGTTGGTAAGAGCACTCGCCCGGATAGCGAAGCGACATGGGTTCGAGTCCCACCGAATGACACATTCGATTAATTTTTGTGAGCGAAATTCAATTTGATTTCGTAAAAACTTGCAAAATAATTAAGTTATAAAAATTATTATAGGGTACTTATATTTGTTCATAATGACAAACTCATTTTAGGTGAGTTCATCTGTGAAAATATTAAACGCTTATCATTTTAAGGTAATAATGTCAATTATGTAAAAAAATATTCAATTAAGGAAACAAAATATTCATTGACAATTCATTGGTCATTGCTTTGGGATTGCATTGTAATCACGATAGTTTATAAATCTGGCGACAGGTCTGCGGATCCCTAAGAATCGAAGGCAAAACATTCATGACGCCAAACTATTCGGTATTGCAAAAATGGTTGGTGTAACACAAAAATAATCGATGCTTCTCATTCGAACGCGTGCCTTACCTGATTTATTTTTATGAGACGTCCATGAATTTTGCCGCGACTCTAGATTTAATGTTAGCAATAGAATATGGTAGAGTGAATTTTTTATATATGAATCTGATAATGATTAGTAGTTCAAGAAATTGGTTTAATAATGTTTTTATTTAAAGAAATGGTTCAAACTGTTTACACCTTATTTATTAGTTTGATTGTAAGAGGTCTGTTCAGACAATTTGTAAAATAATTATGTTCAACAATCATTACCGGCGGCTAAGTGTTCCCTAAATCTAAAACATAGTGATTTGGATTCCTTTAAGAAAAGAGTGAATAGGCAGATTCTAGACAGTCATGACCCATCCTCGGGCGCATCGTCATTTACCATCACATGAGATTGCGGTCAAATGTCTGTCTGCCTATTTAAAAAAAAAAAATTCGTTACTAATATTATTATGATATTATCTGAGCACGCTGGCTGACCGATGCGACTCCCCACTGCTGCACTGTTGCGCCGCTGCATTCATATTATATACTTACTAGCTATATTCACTAAAAGTATATCAAAAGCCTTTCATTTATTTATTTTTAAATACTTCTTACTAATGTAACGTTGTGGACTTAGAGCCCAACACGTTAACCTAAACTACTTACATAATACAAGTAAACCTCAAAATAAACGTAACAATAAATTCTTAATTCCTACTTACTATTTCAAACTAAACCTTTATGCTACTAACTTATATAAATAAAGTATAATAAATAAACATTATTATTAGAAACGTTAATTAATAAAATAAAAAAAAATAATCATGGATTAAGAGTAAGGGTTATTGCATTCTCGCGGAGCCCGTACGCATCCCTAAAGTGGGAGGCGACAAGCTCCTGCGCTGCAGCCGAAGGCATCCGATAACAGCCGATCATGCGATCTGCAGTGGTTCGGTTTTCTCACAGCCAGATCAATCCTTTCTGTACTAAGTGACGCCTGTGTCGTTCTTCTACAGAAAACCGTTACGTCCGCACATAGTTGATTACGTGGAAATCTAGTTTACTAATTTAATTATCTTTTCGGTCCCGCTGGGGTGAGTTCTTATTTTAGTGCTTGTGTAATGTTTATAGTGTTAATTAGTACTGCCTAACCTGCTGCTTTGCATATAAAATAATATGTGAGGTACTGGACGTGGCCAGTAGGGCTCACCGAAGGCAGTCTTCGAGCTTGCTAATGCTTGCCATACGGATTCCAGGACCAGGAGTATCCTTGTTGGTCTACCTACCACTACCAATACGAGTGACCACTCGTGGTGTACGGTGTGTACAGTCACCTTCCTCTGAGAACTACCGCCTACCCAAATACCCTGGACGATTGCTACGGTGGATCAAGGACGTGAAGCATCCAACCCTCAGGCCAGTGTCCTTCCTCACATTTTTGTGTATCTCGGCAGCTGACGTGCCAGGAACAAGGTTTAAGTTTTATAATAAATATTATTAGTTATTTAAAATAACGGTTTCATTGACTCACGACCTACTTCTGTGATTGCACCTGACTAGCCGGTTGTCACACTAACACATGAATGATTATCGTTATTATGATAAAAAATTTTCGTGACACTAACTCAAAAATGTATAGAATTGGGAATCAGAAAAAAAGCTTAAATATATTAACTGTGTCTAGTTTACTTCGCCAGTTATTCGGCCGCCCGCGCTTCAATTCAGGATCACTGAATTTCAATGTAAGGTGCATTTGGTCTAAGATTACTGATGCCCTACTCTGTACCACAGATAGTATAATATCTTTACGACGAAATCTTTATTTTCAGCTTCAGCCGTTATTTTTAACCCCCGACGCAAAAACGACGGGGTGTTATAAGTTTGACGTGTCTGTATGTGTGTGTCTGTCTGTGGCATCGTAGCTCCCGAACGGATGAACCGATTTTTATTAAGTTTTTTTTTTGTTTCAATGATTAATTAGTCGGGAGTGTTCTTAGCTATGTTTGATGAAAATCTATTGTATCTAGCTATAATTCCTAGTTATTAAACCTTGTTTTAGGATTTTTATGTGCATCTATTATTTTGTGTCGGGGTTTTTTTTATTATTAATGTTCAGTTGAGAGCAGTTCCGCATTGCATTCGATCCGAATTTATCCATCAAATAACTGCCTCGCGAACTAGCTCCGTACAAACAAAGGGGTTTTCCACAATATTACTTCACGATTTTCAGTTTTTTTCCTTTACTGTAAGTGACTAATCACACTATGCCGAAGGTACGCGACCGAAGTTTGGCATGATTACGCCTGCAATGCTATTTGAATTACTGAGGACACATTATGCCGAACTTAGTTGTGTTATAGCTTACAGCCTTATTATTTTATATATATTATTTGGTTCGGTTCGATGGCCGACGAAGATCCGGGGGCGGGGAGCAGCGGGGAGGCACTGAATACACACAAAAATTTGCGCGACTGAATTTCTGCCGCGTAAGTTCGGCACTTATGGTGTGTCATATCAGCTGAATACGTCGAAACGTAAAATCAGCCGCGAAACTTCGGTCGCGTACCTTCGGCATAGTGTGTTTAGACACTCAGACTATGTATGCTGTAAGAACTTCCTTTATGCCAAATTTAATGATTTAAAGTTTACAGGATGACCCTATATGTTTTCATTCCCCTGCGAAATCTAAGAAAATAAATCTCGAATGGCTGTAACATTGGAATGTGTTGACTTAGATGCTTAATTTTTTAACAGCATCAAGAGGCATACATATTCGATGTTAATATCATCTTCGTACCTCCACGTGTTCCTGAGAAATGATGATGATGTCCTCCTAGCTGATTTCGACTACGGCGGCCTATCTCAACAGAGATTAGCCAACTGCGCAGGACATATTATAGTGCACAAGTGTGTGCGCAATACACAGGTGCACTCTCTGTTCCTTCACTCTCATAATTCGGTGAGACGGCAGTCCGACATGACCGTAGAGAGATCAGGCGCAGGACCAACGGCTTAACGTGCTTTCCGAGGCATGGGTGTTAACACCACCAACTTCCTGACTCCGGAGCTGTGTCTGAGTAATTTCAAGACTAAATCAAATTTCACTTACAAAAATTAATCGACTGTGTCATCCGGTGGGACTCGAACCCACGTCGCCCGGATAGCGAAGGGACGTGGGTTCGAGTCCCACCGGATGACACAGTCGATTAATTTTTGTAAGTGAAATTTGATTTAATTTCGCAAAAACTTGCAGAATAATTGCTTAAGTTGTAAAAATATTACAAGTTAAGCTGATTTCATCTTAACTGATGGTTAAATATTTGTAAAAAAAATTCCATTGGATACATGCGGGTACATTCCCCAAGTATTGATTGAAAACCTCTTGAGGTTTTTTGCACGTTGGTGTTGGTAACTAACAACTGCATTAGCTAATACCTCTTGAGGTTTTTTGCACGTTGGTGTTGGTAACTAACAACTGCATTAGCTGTAGTGCATGCGTATTGAGGGAGGGAGGGCGGTGCATTCTGCATTTGCCTGAACTGGTACTCAACGCGGTTGTGGTTGGTGTGGTTTTGGTGCCTGCACTAGCGTGTCTTAGCGGAAATTTAAAGCAAAATAATTGTATTTTATTTTTCTCATCTATGGATGGTGGTGCCGAAAACACGGTCGAAGTCTTACAAAGTAGGGGCTGTTTTCAAGTCCTAAGCCGAACTGGCCGCTATATGACCGCATAAATCATGTTTACGCGAGACGAGGCGAGCGCCCGCCTATGCCAACGGCTCGTCGCTCGCCGAACATTAATTACGGGCCACCGCACCTCAGTGAAATATGAACCGGCGATATCAACCATTGCATTGTGATGTGAATTATTTATGCGATTCCGAACGGAAAACGTCTACGTTGGATTTAGAGCCGAAGCGTATTGGGGGCCGGAAAATCAGACTGGATCGGGTGACACTCGCACGCTATTTAGCGGTGTACTACTGGCGCACATCTGAACATTGTCATTTGTTGGATCATACTACAAGATCATGCTGGCGTGACTGCACATGTAGGGGAGCTACGGGGAGGGGATGATTGGTATTCATACACCGTCAAAATTACAACTTTCGAGTACTTACGATCTCTTAGCAAAACCTCGGACAGACGGACATAACGAAACTATAAGGGTTCTTTGTCAAGACTACGGAACCTTAAAGGGCCTACTTATTACAAAATGTTTGGGAAACAGTTCTTTTTGGTAATTTACTATCAAAATCCCACATAAATAGTGGGTAATAAACCTATTCATTAACCACTACAGTGTACGGCGAACACGTTGTTTTATTACTTCTCAGCTCACAGCCACTCGGTTAATCACTGTAACTGCCGCTAATGCGCCACATTATTTTGGACAGAGCCGCGGAAATACACCAGAGATATGTATGTAAACAAAACTATACGCTGTTAGTATAAGCTACACAAAAATAATATATAAGTAAAAACTTGGCAGGCTTAAGGCATTGTCAATCGAATAGCTCCTCACTCGATCAGTCTAAGATTAGTGAGATAAAATAATAGTTTGTTTTATTTTCTGGTATATAGGTATCGTTTGCCCTAAATAAATTAGTGTTTTAGTTATTATTAACTGTTAATGAGTAACTTAAATATAGAGGGCACCTGTGTGCACATACTTGTGCATAATAATATCTCCTTCTAGATTATATAATATGTTAAGATTGCCCACCATTGCTGCAAATTCGGTAGGAGGAGAAAAAACTTGTTAAATGTTTTGATGTGTGGCACTATAGGTATAATTCTGGTAGTCTAAAAGCACCAATACACCCAGTAGGTACGTTTAATATTGTTAGTTACCAAAAAAAAAATTCTTCCCGATAGGTCTTCGTTTACCAGAATCACGTTTACTTTATCATAATCCACGAATTTGTTGTTGCACATCAATCTAGGCATTGCGACATCGCATTTATTAAACTGGAGATTCTCCTTCAAAGATATATACTCAGGTGTGTTAACGACTGTACAAATAATATAACTATAAATTCTGACGAGAATCAATGCGAAGTAATAGAGATCATTGATATCAAACACAATGGCTATTATTGATTGGCGGCCATCATATCGTAATGGATAGATAGGTCGGCGAAATAATATGATCCGTAATTGACACATCATCAAATACAAATAAGTGAGATTATCTCAAATAGAAACATGGAATTTAAGTTCTACTCCTTTAATTAAACGTAATCAACAAAAAAAAAACTATCGAATTTTTATATCAATTATCACAAAAACACCACAACAGACATGTCTGCTGCAAACACATCATTAGTAATATATTTAAAATGTGTTTTATGTATAGGTATTTTGCAAAAACATCCTTGTTATTCAACTAATATAATAATAATAAAAAAACTATTACTAGATTCTTAATAGATCTTCAAATTAACTACTGAACGGTTCTCACCACAAAAAATATTTGTTGATAACTTAATATTGGATTAAAATACACTGTCAACTACAGCTGTGATGAGCTAAATTAGTCTAGTCTAGCTATTAGTTAGTAGTTTATAGTCTAACTTAATTAATACATTTTTTTCTATAATTGGCAGACAATAGGCCGAGATTCAAAGCGATTAGTAAGCTACATTAGAAAGAATCAAATATCATAGGTAGCTGTTTCATCAGATTTATCAAAGTATTTCCTACATGTTAGACAAACGTACCAAATTTTGATGAGGTTAATTGTGCCAGTCACAACAATAAGAGCACGTAAACATTAATTCCAATTATCTACCATAATGACAATGTTTACACATCTGTACCCGAGCATACGCACGAAGAAGTTTCTAACAACCCCAAGCCTGCGTATTTTATTTGTGCCACAAGTCTTCGACTACCAAAATCAAAGTCCTCTTAACAACCAAGCCACAGTTAGAAACCGAGGAACATAAGCGATCTTGAATATTCAAAACAATTTGCTTACCGAAATAGAACAATAGAAGTTGGGTAATAATTAACGCAGCACCCGAAAGAGAAAATCTCATAAGGATTAGCCATAGATATCAGTTCTCGTAAGTCGAGGTCACTTGCCAAAGGTGGAGATTACACGAAATACAGTTTAGAAGGATAACAGGAGAGCACACTGTAAGGTAGCAGCGTTTCTCAACAATGGAGCTTTAAATATTGTTTTTTTAGGGTTCCATCTAAAGACGGTCAATGAATTTTTGAATGCAATAGTTATTTACTTTTTTGCGTTAGTAAAGACCATTAAACACCAAGTTATGTAATTGTATAACTTTAAGGGTATTTTTAGAGTTAATTTCTACAAACCATAAAACTGTTTCGACCATTTTATTTGAGTAAGTAATAAAAAATTTGCAATTTTGAAATATATGAGATATGTTTTACTCGAAGTTGATAATAAATAACATCATTAGTTCAAATTCAATTCAATTGAGGTGAGAGGTGCTTGTGGCGCAGTGGCGGCAGCGCTTTGGTAGTGATACCAAAAGTTAAGCAACCCACGTCGCGGTCGTGATTGGATGGGTGACCATTCCGACCATTAAAGTGACGACCATGACAAGCATTTCCGTGCTTCGGAAAGCACGTTAAGCAGTTGGTCCCGGCTAATATCTGTTGGTATTAGTCGTTAAGCCTAGTCAGAGGCCCTAGGGCGGCTTGATAACATCTGACAGTAAGGTTTGTCACTTGCCTTACAGACACCCTTCCACCAATCCGCACTGAGCCCGCGTGGTGGAGTATGGCTCGTTCCTCCTCATAGTTGAGGTGAAGCCTTTCCCCAGCAGAGTGGGATCTAATAGGCTGACTTTACAATTCAATTTTGGAAATTTTGATTGTTAACAAGCAAACATTATTATTGAAAAAACAAAACACCCGACTGCAAAAACTATTATATTTTTACCCAACTACGGCAAAGCAAAAGGAGGGTTATGATTTTGACAGGCTGTGTTAATGTATGTTTGTATGTTCATCTGTTCCCTCGTAACTTCTAAACAACTTATCAGAATTCGACAAATGACATATCATTAGAAGCGTCTTAATTGTCCGCTGGTTATAGGCTATATGGGGTTTCACAAAATAAAATGTGGCGCCCTCTAGCGGACAAAACATACAGAGTAAAAAAATAAAGTTAAGATAAATATGCCGTGTTTGGTATCATTTGAAAGTGCTTTACTTGAACATTTTGAATATATACATATTACTAGCATCGCATCTTGGTAGAGTCTACTGTGTCCATTTACTTGCAACTAAATTAGCAACTTTGTTCAGTTCAGTATTCTGAAAATCTTGTTTTATACTTTTTCAGCGTCATTTTTTGTCGTAGTTGGGTTTTAGTTTTTTTACTTTTTATTATTGAAATGTTTTTTTACTGGCTTTCATTTCATACCCATATTGTTATGGTAAGGAAAAATCAATCCCCCTCTCCCTTTGTTTCCATTTGCGGGCGCCATTATTTAAATGTATGTATATACTCGTAGTGACATATCACTACCACGATTTTGACGAGTTCAACCACACCTCATATGGCAAAAACCGTCCAGTCGTTTGGGCTGCAGGGCATGCCAAACAATTATACATACATACATACGGGTAAATAGATTGGTAACATGCATGAGCATATGAATATAAATATGAATTCATCAGAGTTAATGGTGTGGCTTTCGAATATTTGAGAATCAATGCTATAGGGACACTAATAACGGATCAAAATGTCTCACATATCACTGAATTAACAGATATCCATTTAATAACCCGGGCCTACAATACCCACGTTTGAAGGCTTTGGTTAAATCTGTCAAGTTTATATCGCAATCAATATCCAGCTTTGGAAAGCTTTTGTTATTGTATGATATTTGGTCAATTTATTACAATCCTCGAAGTTAAACTTTGCCGGTTAACGTTTTGAACAGTCAACTTGTACGTATCCAATAAAGACAATGCTTTTTATAATACGGAAATTGAAATTGGGCCAAAACATCTTGATTAAAAACAAAATACTTAATGCCGCACTCTGTGACGTCATTTAAATTTAATGAGTAATTAAGACTCGTTCTGTCACTTTCTTTGTCAATGAAATGGAAAAGGACGGCATTAGACTTAATGAAGAATTAATTTTAATTGACGTCTCTGAGTACGGCTTTTAGATGTGTAAGGACGTTCATTAAATTCCCATTCCACGAGTAATATAATAGTAATGGAAAAAAATAATGATTTTTGTCCTTTTTCCCTGTCTTATCAAGAAAATACACATTTCTTGATAATATTTTGAATAACTGTGATCTTCTATCCATTGGAATAACAACATATTTTAGTAATAATCATATCATGCATTAATTTGAAACAGATATTGACGCATCTGAAAAAAAAAACAATCTGTTACAAAAAAGTAACGTACATCCAACTTAACAATGTCATTTCAATCTACTTACACTTTACAGTAATTTCCTTTTTCCATCCCATCTCAGGTACCGTCCTCAGTTTGCCCTGATAGCCCCTGAGGGCGAGTACCGGGACCTCTCCTAATGGCTAAAGTCTCGTTCCAACCCGTAAAATGGACGCTCGAATTCAAATCCGACTAATGGATATACGAATAAGGTGTAACGTATGATTACTTTTTATCGCTTGCTAAAATAAGAATAATGACTTTGCTTTAGAATGTTTAATTCGATTTTTTAGGGCTTCGTATCCCAAAAAGAAAATAGGAAGTCTTATAGGATCATTTTCTTGTCCGTCTGTCCGTCTGTCTGCCAAGAGTATTTTTCTCAGGAATGCATGGAGGTATAAAATTGAAATTAACATCATATACTAATGTCTACGGTCCCATTAAGCTGTAGAACAAGTGCGAGTCGGACTCGCGCGCGAAGGGTTCCATACCATTAACTTAAAACATTAGACAGTATAGACAAAAAAAGTATATATTTTTATTTTATTTATAATTTCAAAAGTATTCATCACATGATACCCGAAACAATTTTAAATAAGAGTTTTTGTTCATGTTTCTTTACGTGAGTGATTTGAAGTTTGTAGGTCCAAGACTTTAGAAATTGCAGGGGGGGGACACCATGTAAACGACTTTGGCGGGCTATATCTCGAAAATGGTAAAGCTGATAAAAAGTGTCGTATGAAAACCCTACCTTATTTTACATAGTCCTTTTCAACGATACCTCACACAAGGGGGTGCACTCAAAAAAATATGTCACCTCCCCTTTTACATGTATGGGAAGGTACCCTTAAAAAGGGGTAATTTTAATTTTTCGTATTTTTTAAAAATGAGATCTATATGTAAAATATCCTCGAACCAAGTTACATGCAAATCAGTCCATAAACGTAGAAGATATTCTGCTGTGACAGACTAGGACGGACGGACTGAACGATCTTATAAGGGTTCCTTGTCGGACTACGGAACCCTAAAAATCAAGCTTTTAAGTTAACGCAAACAAAATGTACGGCCGTTTTAGTCTTATTTTCTAACATTTCTCAGGTGAATCAAAACCTACGGGGTACTTCCCTTAGACCTAGAACCATGAAATTTGGCAAAAAACAAGGTTAATGTGCTCTCTAAAACAGAACCAACAAAAGTTAACTCCTGTGTTTTTTATTGTAACCGCCTCTGTACTTAGAAAATCTTTGTTTACTTTCCCCAGTTAAGTTTAGTGTCACAACTTTTCTCATCCCAATATCAACGCAAAGTCGTTGAAAATTAGTTAACCCTTGTTTCTGGCCCGTTGCCTCTCTTGTTTGACCTAGTAAAGAAAACCAAACAAGCATGATGTGCCGTCATTTATAATAATGCAACTAGCTAGCGAAGTTAAACACAGGGTGTATGGAAGTGCTGTGACCTACGTTTCAGTGACCAAGAAATAACAAAAATATTATTATTATGAATATTTGTTGAATTCAATGGTTTTTATTGTTTAATCTTATTTTATTTCATGTTAAATTATTTTATTTTAATTTTTGAGATTTGATAACACAATCTTTACACTAAAAAACTGTAATTAAGGTTCCCAAGTCCACAAATAACCCTCATAGTTTCGCTTTGTTCATATAGATTCGTCAATTTTATTATGAGACCTATGTGCTCGTATGTACTTGTACATTCAAAACATGTCTTGAGTTTTCTAAAAGTATTCGCTTGAATTGCCCTTGATCGCCGAGTGGTCTTTTTTGGCTCCTAAATGACTAAAGTTTAGACTCTCAATCATCAACGTAATGGATACTGTTCTCACGTCCCGCGATCTATTTAGTAACTAATTACTATAAAGTGGATAGCCAGAGTAGTGGGTCCAGCAGCTGTAGTGAATAAGTTAAACTATAATTAAGGGGAAGTTGCGTTAAAGTTGTTTAGATAAATTGGTGACCCTTTTCTAAAATGTCAACATTGCCCATTAAGCTGCGCCCTTGAAAAGGGTACCGACTAGTGACCAAAAGGTCCTTTGTGTATTAAAAGTTGATTAACTTTGCGTGGATAGAATTACTACCTATTAAGCTAAATTTATTCTCTTCTAAGATTCAGCATCAAGCACCATCACTCTTGTGTAAAGCTCTCATATGAGCTGATTGTTCTAAAGTGATTTTTTCACAGGTTTTTAAAGGCAGCTTCATAAAAACCTATTCTATTTAGAAGTGGGTGACTCTGGTATTTTTTACACATCCCACCAACACCACTCAACTAACCAAACCACTTAATCTAGGCGCTGTAAAACATGTCGTTAATGAAGCCGTATTGATTTTTATTTTCTTTATTAGTTTTCCGCGCTATGTCCGCCAAAGATGGATCCGCTTAGGATAAATTGACGGTAAGTACGCATAAACTATCGTTTTTATGATAACTATTGATCTACATTTTAGGTAAATCATACTACAAAAACCAACCTTAAGAATTTTAACAAACTTTATGCAATTAAAATTTGACTGTTCTTACTGCGAATTATATGATTAGTCTTTCGGTGCCATTATTTTAACTTCTCAGTGCGTGGTATCTAGAGGTACCTATCAGTTTCTTGACTTACGCGCCAAATAAAAGATGGGGCTAATCGTCGGCAATCGCGATTAGTATTAGCAACCGAACGAATTCCGAAGAACGCAATTAAAGTTGCAAAAACTAGCTGAAAGTCGCAATTTATTGCTTCAAGGAACAAAGTGGAATGCAGTGGAAATTAGAGGGGGGTAATCTAGACCAGCGAGTAAGTTCCGGGCCGTAATCTCTCATCTAGCCTCGGTGGGTTGGATAATATCATAAAACTTTGTCGGTGTCCAACTTTCATTCAAAGGGTGAGGCATCTACGCAAATTCGCGACGGCTTTATAACTTTTCAATTACACAAGCGTTATATTTTAACGAAATTTGCTGCTTTTTGATAAGGCGATTTCATTTTTAATGTAGCAACCTATTATTATTGTCTTCGGAGTATGTCCTTGCTTTGTCTTTGCTTAGTGGTTACTTGCTAGATCCTTTTTTAATTTTCTTCATGAAAAGGTTAATGTAGCTATTTTTTTAAGAAAAAAATATAGAAACGGTTGTATGTACGTGCTTTTAAACAGCATCTATAGCTACTATTGTGCGATCAAACGCAACGCTAGACATGTAAAACCATAACGATTTTTTTAACACCAAATTGAATTAAGAAAAATCACAAACGAGACATACCTATAAACATTCAGTGGATTTAAAAAACAAACACTGGTATACCTTGAATTTACGTACACATCCTAATTATAATAATACGTTATAAAGGTTAAGAAACCGTACACAGATTGAAAAATAAAGGCCGTGTTAAAAAAAACGAAAACCTGCCAGCAACGTGAATGACCCTTGCAGAAAACCACCAACGAATACAACATCAAACAAGCTCACATGCCAGTGAACAGAACGAAAATCTGATCGCAGAATAAATATAAGGCACTTCGCCAAACATCAACTCTATCAGGTATAAGTTCAACGGACACAGAGCAAGTCGAAAGTGCAATTTCCTGAGATCGAGTCAGTGTGCTGGAGTACTATCGTAATGCGGTGCGGCGTTCTTTTAAAAGCTATCCTTGGAATTTTCCTCCAGTGCTCCGGGCTGCGGTATTGGAGAAATATCTGTCACAGGCATTTATCTAGGAATGCCTCTCGAATATAAAGGGCGCGTGAGAACACAAGTCAAAATGTTTCGTACGAAGAAACGTGGGAAAGTTTTGCAAATTTTTGGGCTTGTGTGTGTTATTAAGGTTCTCATCACCGTCATAGTTCTACGTAAATATGAAGCATTATAGCACACATTTTGAGGCTCTGATAATAATCAAGAAAACGCTTCATTTTAATTTTACAGATAGCCGAGTCATTAGTGTTTCCAACCGTAAAAGGTTACGACAAAAATAAATATGACCTTTTACTAGAACAATACTGCTAACAGAAAAAGGTACACATATTTTTCAAGTAGGCAAAAGATGTTTGCTGAAACACTCCCCGATATTAGCGTATTCTGTTCATAAATCAAAAACCCACACCCGAAACGGCAAAAAGAAAAATCATTAATGCAATATATTCCCAAAAATACGGTCCGCGTAAGGATTCATGAATCTTTTTTGTTAATCAAATATTTTACCGACAGAACTTGGGTCGATAATTTAGTTTTTCGAGTAGTTCATGGGGAGAATGAAAAAAAAGATTTTCTTTCCATGTATCGCTTAAAATTGACACTATAAATGTTTCCTGAAATCTACTCAGTTTTTAGAATTGTACCTTTTATTTATGTTTACTCGTATATGCAATGTGCATTGTGCGTGCATATAATGCAGTTTATGTGTAGGCATGTTATGATACTCATGTACCATGTCGGCCGCACTTCAGACTACCCCACCTTTCACCTTGAGACGGCCTCTATTCCCTAAGTAATAATAGTTGTTTTTTTAGTTCAAATTAGTAACCTGACGTGCTGTCTAGTTGGCAGCCACCAAATAGTTTCAGTTAAAGAACGTGATGCGTAAAAGTTTGACTGGGTAACCTTTACCGCATATAATGCCCTAAAAAGCACCTTCATAAAAATATTAAACTTTTAACATCTGTTTGTTACCCGACTGCGACAGAAAGAGAGTTATGTTTTTCGAGCGTTTGTATGCCCACTTTTCTAGCACGCTCTACAGCCCATATGTACAGTGTGTTCGGGTTTCGACTGGCGATAATTTATGGGCTATTAGATCATCAAATGTTATCGACAAAAAACCCCCATGTTGGGTTCTAACTGCCTCCCTTTTGAAATTTTGTTTAGTGCTATTTCTCTGGATCTGGAGGTCCTAAAAGTTATGAAAATAATTCATTTGGAAGGTACCGCTACCGCCTATCAAGTAAAATAAAGATCATTTTCAAAATTATTAACTGTCATAGAAAAAAAATAAGTAAAAAAAATTTGCTAAAAATTTAAAACAGTATTTTAAACCTATTACAAAACTAAGTCCAAAAATTTTTTATTTAAAAAAATAAACAATTTTATTTTATTAAAAAAAATGATTGATCATTACGATTATGTCATACATAAATTTTGAAAATGGTGTCTGCAAATGAAAAAAGGGGGGACCGGGGAGGGTAAGATATAACAGCGTAAGAATAACAATATGGGAATCATAAGAAAGCTAGTTAAAAGACCATTTTGAAAATGTAAGGATACCGTCGGGTATTTTGTTTTTTAAATAATTAGGCATTACTTGTTTACAAAATTGTGTGAAAGGTTCTGTTCAATTATATTTTTATTTGTCTATGCTTTGATAGTTTACCTTGTTTATGCGGCACTAACGCAAATCTCCACCACTATTTATCTTTTCTTTCACTTGTCCCTTTGCAAAAATGAAAATTTATTGTTTGTGTAACCTAGCTACGAGCGGGACTGACCACTAATGAAATGTTATATAGCCGAGACGATATACCCAGACTTATACACTCGGTCTTCGTGCTACTAAATAGACATACATGGTGTCTGTTATAAGAAGAGGAATCTGTATAATTTTACCGTGTAAAAATGAAAAGATGTATTTTCGACTTTATAAGGTTGAAGGATAGGTTTTTATTAAATTATATATATATTTATAATCTAAATCAGCAAATCATTTGAGTGTCTAAATTAGTTTTTTAAATATGTTTTTATTATAAACGTACCTAGATTATCGAAAATTAAAAGCATTTCAATAGTTTGGCGTGTAAAAAGCAAAAGCCCTGCAATATTCAAGTGCATTTTTTCAAACAGAGATTATTCGTTGACAACATTTTAGACATTAAAAAAATTTGAAATAATAATAATTTATCTTTATTTCTTTTCCACAATCCAATATAACTCTTTTGTACGGGCATGTCTTACGAAAAGCGACAAGCGACTACTATGAACGGATGACATGCGCGCTAATGGGCTCACCATCAATGATGCAGAAGACCGTCCGAAGTGGACGCATAGGAATAGGGAAACGAACCCCGGGCTCCGAAGGACGCAACCGGGAGCACGCTCGGATGATGGAATTTGGTCTAACTTATACAATAATTAAAAATATCATTTTTTAGTTAAAACAAATAATAGATTGAGAGAGACTGACATCTGAGGCTAGGGACCTGTATTCCAGAGAACCATGAAATGAAAATATAATAGGCGGGGATTCCACCCTTATGTCGTTGACATACCACTATACACACCAAACGTTTTGAATCTACGTTCCTCTTGTGTAGATACGGCTAAAAAGTGGAATCGCTGTTTTTTGCCGGCTGAGATGTTTCCTAAACACTATGATCTGGATTACTTTAAGAAAAGAGTGAATAGGTCCAGTCAATCATGACTAGCGTTGGGTTTACTCCCCGGAATATTTCCAACTGTTGGGTTTATTCCCAAATTCGGGGAAAGTATGCGGAATATTTCCAATTCGTCGGGAAAATAGGGAAAATACTCAAAAGTGCACTGAAAGTAATAAAATGCGAGAATTTTGATATTTTGACAATGGTTTTAGGCCTGTAGCACACCTTCACATAAAACCGTAACAGCGGGACCACGCTAGTTTTGCCTGTTTGTCAGTTTTATTTCACCAAACGTAAACGGCATGTTCTAATGCTTAGGTTTATCTGAGTCTCTCTTTCTTTGAAATTCGACGATCCTGTAGTATACTTCCTACTAATGTGTCCACGACGTCGCGAATCGGTGCAGAAATGTAGACGTTTAAGAGAGATTGGACAAATCTCGACATAAACAAACAGGGTCATAGTAAAATCTCTAGATTAGAAACGGCAGTTTGGCTTTTGTTAAGTTTAAATATTTGAGACAAGTAATAATAAAGTTAAATATTCGTTATTAAAAACAAGAAATTCAGAAAATAAAACGTGTAGGTTTGTTTTCTTCGAGGTGTCTAGGTGAACATAGTTCCGAGTGTGGTAAGTGAGCTATCAACGGAGTAGTAAAAGAAAGGCGCAACTTTTTTTATATTTTTTGTGTTTCCCGCCACCTAAATTAGTCAAATTAAATAGTCAAGAGTAGGATACTCGTATTATATTCACATTTCGTTAAAAAAAACTTATTTAAATAACAAAAATTGAGTAATTAACCATAATGTAATTGTAAGAGAAATTTGATATAAAGGAAAATGCTGTTTAACCAAACTCAACGACATTTTATAAATAAAATGTTCTTATTCAATATAATATAACTCCTCCCCTGGCTCGAACACATGCGGAGATCCTCCTGGGCATGCTGAGGATCAAGTAATCCAGCATTTCTTGGGGTAACCTGTCCCATTCTTGAATAGCGGTTTCCCTGAGGTGTGGCACTGTCTGGGGACGTGGCTCGTCAGCCACGTCCAACGTTCCAAACAGCTCGCTTAAGAGCATCCCACGCGCGCTCTTTTGGTTTTAAGTCAGGCGAGCCGGCAGGCCAGTCTAACCTTGTGATGTATTCTTCTCGGAGAGCAGCATAGACTCGTTGAGCTCGATGTGCAGGCGCATTATCATCGACCAGTACAAGTTGGTGCCCATGGTTTACTCGGAATGGTCTGACAATTCCATCAATAGCAACTGCTTTATACATGTCTGCTGTCATGAATCCTCGATACGGGATCAAAGGTGGTCTAGCTCCAATCATAATACCACCCTCAAAAAGACACCGATTTCCCGCCTTGCTGAACTGTTCCTGTGGCAGTTTTTTGCCTTTCACGGTCTCCTGGTATTCTCCAGACACGGACACGTCGGTTATCTGGATGAGTACTGATTCGCGATTCGTCAACGAAGGGACAGTTTTGCCAAATGTTTTCTTCTCCATCTTCTTCATTCTGCCGAAGCCTAGCCCACTCCAATCTCTGTCGTTGACGTTGCCGGGAATTCAGAGGCGCTCGCCAAGACCTCCGTGCTCGTAATCCAGCCTGGTGCAAGCAATTCCGAATGGTCTGAGTGCTAACTTCAAGCCGAGAGGCGGCCCGAACTTCTGCTTTTATTTTAGTAGCGTTGATTGTTGGGTCACGGGCTGCCAGCAATCTAATATAGCGCTTTTGAGCAGGAGTCAAAACAGTTGGGTGACCACTGCGGGGTCGGTCAACTAAATCACCCACCTCTGCAACGTGCTCACGACACAGGATTGAGATATAGCAAGTCTGCGTGCTATATCTCTCGTGCTGTATCCTTTTTCCCTTAAAGTTACTATTCTTGCTTGTAAAACTTCTGATAATCCTCTTGGCATTTTTTCAATCACAACTTTTTGCGAAAAAATATTTAAAATCCGTCAAAATTGACTAAATCAGATTTCTGAGTGAGCGTAATCTATGACTGAAAGCCTTTTTATATGGAAAAACAATTGACCTGTTTTATTGTTCTGTATTCTAATTGTATATTTTTAAATAAAGAATCTTAAAAGAAGAATAAATCATAATATAATCTACCGTAGCAAAAAAGATTTCGATTTTTCAGTGATCGTAAACTTTTTTTGATGTGTGTATTTAAAAACTATACTGAATTTACCAATTAAGTTCTTTTTTACATTTTTAAGTAAGATATCTTACCACTTTGGAAGTATTTTCTTTATAAAAAAATTATATTGCGAGATTTGTCCGCAGTTGGAATTAAGTTTTTGAACTTGTTATCAAATCAGATACTTTGTATTATCTTGTTCACTTTTGAACCTATAGAAAAAAAAACTAAATGAATATGTCTTAAAATACAAGCAGCTTTCGAGTTTACAAGCAAAAATATAAAAAAGAGGCGCCTTTCTTTTACTATTCCGTTGATAGCTCACTTACCACACTCGGGACTTTGAGTATGTTCACCTAGACACCTAGAAGAAAACAAACCTACACGTTTTATTTTCTGAATTTCTTGTTTTTAATAACGAAGATTTAACTTTTTTATCACTTGTCTCAAATATTCAAACTTAAAAGAAGCCAAACTGCCGTTTCTAATGTAGAGATTTTACTATAACCCTGTTTCTTTACGTCGAAATTTCTCCAATCCTTCTCAAACGTCGACATTTCTGCACCCATTCGCGACATCGTGGGCACAATAATAGGAAGTATACTACACGATCGTCGAATCTCAAAAGAAAAAAGACTTAGATAAATCTAAGCATTAGAACATGCAGTTTACGTTTGGTGTAATAAAACTGAAAAACAGGCAAAATTAGCGTGGTTCCGCTGTTATGGTTTTATGTAAGGGTGTGCTACAGGCGTAAAACCATTGTTACAGTAGCTAAATTCTCGCATTTTATTATTTAAAGTCCACTTTTGAGTATTTTCCCGCCGAATTGGAATATTTCCCAATCTGTCCGTTTTTTCCCATACTTTCCCGTATTTTTCTTTTCCATCCCAATTTTTTCTTTCCCTTGCCCATCGCTAATCATGACCCATCTTCGGCCGCATCGTCACTTGCCATCAGAGGAGATTCCGGTCAAATGTCTACCGTATATTAATTAATATTAATAAAAAAACAGCACTCTCCTCTCTTGATGTGATCGATCGGGTCAGGAAAAGTAAATACCAGCAATAAAAAAATCTTGTCGGTGCCTATCTACAACAATTATAATGGTAATTCCAACAACAAAATAAAGTTGAAACTCAAACGTTTGCACACAAATGCAGATATTATTCTTGACTGCTTTTAAAACAACTATAAATATTTACAGGGAGGCCTAAAGAGCTCATTTATGTAACTTTCTGGAATTTTCACATCGTTCGGGATACCGAGGGGCTGATCCAATGGCTTATTACAAGGGTAGCTTGTATAAATCATTAATATTTTCACACTTTCACGAGAAAAAGAATATTTAAGAAAGTTTTAATGATGAATTTAATATTTTTTTAAAGTTTAAAGATTTTAGTGCAATTGGTTATAGATGTAACATTACTGAAAAGAACTAAGAATATACTTTTGGTCAAAGTCATAAGCTTTCTATGGTAGTAGCAAAATGCTACACAATAACTACACAATAAAACCAGTGTAGTTACGGCATTAAATTTGGACAGTTACCTATCACGGTTCATGAGATACAGCCTGTTGACAGACAAACAGACAGCGGGGCTTAGTAATAGGGTCCCGTTTTTACCCTTTGGGTACGGAACCCTACAAAAAAGCAGGCAGATTTTTGCGGTCCGATGCGACCCGCCCCGAACCGCATGATGGACGCAAGCCCTAACACAACTTTTTCAACTCTCTAATGTCGTTACTCCCAATATCTTGCAAATCCTCTCTTGGGTCACGGTCCACAATAACTAAGCACTTATGAACCCTACACAAGTTACCATAGTTGCTCACCTAATAACGTAAGAAGAAAGCTGTGCGCCATAATAGCCTCTGCGGGAAAGTTTGCAAAAGTGGTACAAACACAAAGGTACGCGAGTTTGGTTAGTGTTGTCAAGTTACCGAACACATCGTCACATATCGATTTTTCTGCCTTAAAGAATAATTATTTTATAATTTAACCAATTTCTTTGCAATTTGAAAAGAGTAAAAGGCTTCTTCTAGACAGACACATTCGCTTTTCATCAGGTGAGATTGCGATCAAAAAATATCAAGTCCCGTCGGACGGGTTAGTAGCGTTATTCTCCAGTTGCAATTTCACCCGAAGTCGACCAGTTGCAGTTTTACCCGAAACCCCCTTTAGTTGCAGTTTCACCTAAAAAATAAATATCAAATTTAGGAAAGGTACAGGTAAGGAGAAAAATACTTTAAATTAAAAAATTTGTCTCTATTTTCAAATCACTAATTTCTTAATGTACAAAATCACAGAAATTAGCCATTGATCAGTTAGTTTTTTCGAAATAAGAGATTGTTAACACTAAGTAATAGGTAGGTTTATATTTTAGTAACTTTTTTGATTGGTTATTTGGGGAGATAAATACTCGTAGATGTCCTTGACTTATTGCTATGTAGAACAACTATAGACTGGACTATTGTATGGACACAAAAAAATAGTTATAAACAATAGCTGGCTGGTGAGCTCGCTCCATCATCGACTCTGTCTGCGCCACGTCTGGCTTAGTCTAGAGTCAAGAGCAAACCCATCTCAAAAAAAAAAAAATGTAGCATTATAAAAAATTAACATTGAAAAATCAAAGTAATAGTAGATTATTCACCAAGGGGGCCAAGTGATGTCTTACGTCACGGGTGTAATCTTGAATCTCGAGCGTAGCGATAAGGATTCGAAAGTTTACTCCGGAGGTAATTAAAATAAAAGTAAGAAAATAAACAAAATAAGAGAATTTTTAACAAAACAAATATAAACTAAAACTAATAATTTTATTAAAGACATAATAATAAGAGAGATAATAATTTAAAAAAACTAATAATTTTATTAAAGGTTTGAAGATTTTTCTGCTTAATTTTACCTGTACAAACTTGGTTTCTAATACAACTATAGATATATAAAAAAAATCGGGTGAAATCGCAATTGGGTTTCAAATTATTTTTTCGGGTAAAATTGCAACTGGGGAATAACGCAACTAACCCCGCCGGACGGGTGACACAGTGGATCTATTTTTGTGTGCAAAACAAATTTCTGCCCTTAACGAAACTGTTTCGAGTTAGGTTCTGTACATGCATAATGTAATGGGGACCAACAAAAACTCTTCCTTTATAACAGCTGGAAGTTCGGTATGGGTACGGAACCCTATTACTAAGACTTCGCTGTCCTTCTGTCCGTCTGTCACCAGGCTGCATCTAATGAACCGTTAAAGCTAGACAGTTAAAATTCTCACACATTTCCATTGCCGCTATAATCATTTGTTTTTTTCTCATACGATGCAAAAAGAATATTTACTTACATTTATCGATACTACCTACCTACTCATTTATAGTACTTATTTAAAATTTTAATTTTTCGTTGAGTTCGATGAGAATATCTTACAGAGGCGAACAACACTAGTAGATACGGGGTTATGCGATAACAGCGTCCCTTTGGTGACTATGAATAGTTTGTTTCCATGTTGCCTTACTTTTGGCCACGCAGTTACGCGGTAGTTTTTTGGTGTTTACGAGGATAGCTGCAGCGCCTTTTTTGTTTATTTTTTACCAATTACATCAAAAACACAAATTTAACATACAAAATTTTAAATGAAAAAATATAAATTTGTCGCCTATTTTTTTTTAATTACTAAACATTTAAGTGTTGCCTTCACTTCTCTAGAACTAATATTACCTCACCCAAAACATGATATGAAGATTATTTGACTAGTAGTAAATTGATATAAAATACTAACATAAATAACATAACCTTAAACTTAAAGAAGCATCTACTTATGTTACGTGCAATGACGCTGTAGGTACTTAAATGCCATCAACAAAAAGTCAACCTCTCTCCTTGCAGAGCCGAATTAAATATCACCCGATCCAAACATTTCAAGTGCGAGTAACACGAATAAACCCTGCGAACTTTTAATGCCGGATCAAAAAGTCCGCGCACGTTAACGGACCCACCGCGTTGAAAAGGGGTTAACGAAATAACCGGGGACTATCGCCCTCTGGGGAAGCAGCGACACCTCCGACATAATCCGATATTTTACACTCTTTGTGCGGGGGCGGTTAGCGAGATCATGTCTGAACTGATTCCGAAATCCATAGGGCTCATTTTTAATATTCTACGGGTATTTGAATTGTAGCTCCCGATGGAAACGGTGGCGCAGCGGACTGTATATTTGAAGAGGATATTGATGATTTCGAGCATGTGTCTTAAAGACGAATCTACACTAATATTATTAAGAGGAAAGATTTGATTGTTTGTTTGTGTTGAATAGGCTCCAAAACCACTGGACCGATTCCGAGATAGTTTGAGACTCTGGGAAGGACAAAGGCTGCTTTCTGTCGCTGTATAAAATCATCACAGTTTGTATAGAAAATCCAATTTTGGCATGGGCGTAGTCGGGGGGAACTGCTAGTGCAATAATACATATATTGCTAGTAGCGCTTTGCCAAGCTACTGATATTATTATTCTAATGTGGAAGCAATCTAACATGTTCGTATTGAAACCCTGTCAAAAATAATTAAGTATTTTAAAGCTTCTTGTAAAGGGGTGAGGTTCGTTTTATATTTCGTACAACATTTCCAATATTCGAGAAAGATATCCCAATTAGGGTCTTATGAAATTTTATTAATTAAGATATTTACTGAGCAAACTTTTAAGCTTCAATATTCGTTATACTTAATACTTTTATAAAGTACCTTCTTACAGGTTTAAATGCCAAAGTCTTTGTCGAAGCAATAAAGGAGACGTTGTAAATTCAATCAGGCCAATCAATCTGCTTCTGACAAAAGTTCCCTCTAATAATAACGTACTCTCGCCGGCTCTTCTCAGTTGCAAATTACTTATTCCCCGAACTAAGGAAACTTTCACTGAATCGAAATTAAATTGCTAATTTCGGTATAGACCCTTGAACTCTTTATTGATCCCTTACTGTTGGACAGAGTTGGCTACGTCGGATTAATTTCATGAAATCAGTTACTGTTACCGTAGCCGCTAGGTACGTTCGTTATTTACGACGTAGATTTGTTACGTGTTAACTGCGTCGATGCCCGTCTAACGGATTTTAAATTAAATGCTAATTGATGTACATATGACTAACAACAAATTGTTGTGCACAGTGTTTAATAGTATCGTTGAGGATTGAAGAAATGTAATTTACTTATTAAAACACAATTTTACGGATTACTTTGCGATTTATTAACATTTGATTTAAAACCTGTCATTTTGAACATACTAATACAACAACTACTTAAGAAACAAATGTGTAATTTAGATACATGTTTTGAGCAACACACTACTTTTAATTTCGTGAAAAAATTAAGTTTCCTTAACCTAAATCTAATTAATCTAAATTAAATCTAACAGAGAAGATGCAGCATATTATGGCCCGATTCAGTTATATCCAGACGCACTATTTCGCTGTCAATCAATGATTTTTTATGTACCTCAGCGCTTTTTTTATTTTATCAATACTCGCCACGCAGGAGGGTTGGCGACATCAAAGACGCAGTTCCTCTTAACAGAGTCGTTGCTGCCCGTCACAGATCGGCATTTTACTGTGCTATTAATTGGATGGTTTTCCAGCCATCGGTTGGTTGCCAAGCTTCACACTGGATGCACTCTTCCTCCTCCTCCCTGTCACTCACGGAAAAATGACAACGAGAACGAGAGTGATGGCTAGACTCGATAAACGGACATCATCAACCGAAGTAGGGCCTCTGACCGCTTGCAACCGGTCGTTGTAGAAAACCGTGGGGGAGGCCTGTGTTCAGCAGTGGACGTCCTATGGCTGATAATGAT
This sequence comes from Pyrausta nigrata, assembly GCA_949316185.1. Classification (NCBI taxonomy): domain Eukaryota; kingdom Metazoa; phylum Arthropoda; class Insecta; order Lepidoptera; family Crambidae; genus Pyrausta; species Pyrausta nigrata. The sequence goes on from OX438943.1 coordinate 8,567,888, forward strand.
GATGATTAAATCGGCACTATTGGAGCTGGCTGCTAAGCAACGCGGAGTTCGTGAGTCTTTTTTATTTGATACTATTTATGAGCATACCGTGTCTTCCCTTTGTCTTATAAACTTTGATATTTTGGATACCAAATACACGTAGACGCGGCCGCATGTTAGACTACTTTGACCTCTAATCCCTACGTAATAAAAGATGTTTTCGTAGTTCAAATGGGGTGCTGGCGACTTTACATACAATTGCCGTAAAGGGTTTTGATAGCCCAGCAGCATTATAGTCCGATAAGTTTATGCTGTAGCGTCCACATTCTTTGAGTCCAGTAATCACCCCTTTTCTCCTGTAGGAACCCAAGTAAATTTAATTATAAAGGAGCTAATGAGGCCAGTAACTAGATTTTTTTTAAATAAACTTTATTGTTCTGTTCTTAGAAGTTACCTATAAATGTAATAGTTGGGATAAGTAATAGATAATAGATGAATGGAATTATGATTCCTCGACAATTTTATTTACCCTTTTTGATTACTTTTATTTCGGCGCTTAATAAATTTAAATTTCCTTTAATTGCCTATGACGGTACGTCACAATGCGCGACCCTCCTGCGCTCACAATAAGACGTACGGGGGTTAATAAGATGTTATCACACGAAACTGTCCCCTTCCCGCAAAAACACCCGTCCCCGCTGACATCTAGCATGCCTTGCCCCCCGCACCTCTGGCGACCGCAGAAAGTTCGCAAACGAACTTGATGGACTATAGCATACTCGTATAGGTACCTAAATCGTCCTTGTCTTTGTTATACTTTTGTATAAGATAAGTAGATAACCATTAATTACCGCACTGTCATGTCTACAATTATGATGGTGTATTTTGAGCCTGATTCGTCATCTTTATACATGACCTACTCGATTTAACTGCAAGTAAAATTAAGATTGGAACTCAAACAAAGAAAATCGTAATTCACTTCACCAAAAATATTGACTCCTCAATGGTATCTAAAAACGATTCAATTACGAAAAATATCTTCGAAAAATGTTACCTCAGAAATCTCCTAGACATTATTTACAGACGCTCATGAAAACGCTTAAAATGGTAGGATAAATCGATTAAGTTTGCTTTAGTCAGGTGGCGGTAAACTACTCGGTGAGGGCTTGAGGACGCGTCAGCAGTTTTGGGCAAAAAATCATCCACCTCCTCGCTATTTTCTCTTGTTACTGATCGTGTCATGCCTTCCTTTTTAAATGTGAGTGGATTTCGTTTTAGGGTTTTTTGTGATGGGCTAATCTGTGCTAAAAATAAAAAAAGTCTGGCTTTTATCATATTCAAAAATTAGGATCCATCTTAAACCTTACACGCTCATGTTCATTACACGACGCCACATTCCACAATAAAATAAGACAAAATTGAACTTTACTGGTTTAAAGTTAGTTACCTATCTGAACTACTTCAATGGCAGATTATTCGCTCTTTTTTATGGTTATCGATCTACTAGTAATTTGTAAACCGTCGCTAAAGTGTCTCAGAAACCGGGCACTACCAATCACTCTTTTCTAACACATACACAGGACTTTATTGTACATTAGTTGTATAGTATAGTGGGCCCCACATAAACCTACCCTGATCTGTCAAATTTCCGCAACCATATCTCAACCTTATGTTGATCACATAGATTTTTATATAATTTGAGATATTTTAACAGGATTTGGGAAGGTTGATGCGAGGTCCACTGTACATAATATTTGGACATATAAACGAAATGAAAATATGTATTTCTTACATTTCTTTCAAAAATTCATAAACGTGTCACATTTCATTTTTGATTGATACATATCTTCGCCTGGCGTCTTCTCAAGGGGGCTACGAGGAAGGGCAAAGGGGAAACCCGTCAGCGTTTGCTATTAGCAAGCACTTGCTCTTGAGTTGGGTCGACCTCGACGCCTTGGGCTCAAAGGGCCATCTCACCTCACGTCAGTGCGCAATAATTTACTTTACATTCCGTACGTGGTTCAAAACAATTCGAGGGAGAATGCTGCGGAATGGCCACAGATTTTTGTGAATCTGTCTATAACTTTCCAAATGTTTGTGTCAGAAAAAATGCTTTAATGTAAGTACAATGTGTTTTAAGCTTCCAGAAACAAAGTCTCTGCTGTTCGTCTTATCCGTCAGTCAGTTCCGTCTGTATCTGGTGAACTTTCTGAACAATGTTATAGGAATAAGAGTTAAAATTTATATACTGGCAGTTAACAATTGTTGGCGACAGATCTGGCAACCCCGTTGCAGGGCTGCTTGTCTGTGCATAGCTACGGAGTCTTGTTGATCGGTTGTTAGCGTTTTGTTCTATACGCTTGTATTATATAGTTTCTCAAGTTTTATATTGTGATTTTTTCCTACGAAATTAAATCAAATTTCGCTCACAAAAATTAATCGACTGTGTCATCTGGTGGGCTTTTCATCTTTTTCCTATTCCATTATAAACTACCTTAAATACAGTCCTTTCTTAATTTCATCTGCGATAACATAATTTTAAAAGATTTCATCGTCACCAGTTTTAAGCGGCCTGCGTCCAGCGCATTCTAGGGGTTAAGACTGACAAACTAAAACTTGCATCACCGAAAAATATTTAATATTCCAATATGTGAATATGCATAACGTCATGCCTGGGAGTTTATTACATTTGAAATTTAAAATTGCATATTCATCGGAGTTGGGTGCAACTATCCAAACCAGTTTCGACTGTGATACGGTAACATTCCGTGCTATTCATTATAGAGCTAGGGAATTCGTATAAAGATTCACTCACGAGTTGTTTGTTAGTTGCACGCACTTGTAAGTGCGTTTTTTAAGATTCTCAATTATACGTCTCGTAAGCTCTCTCTCACTTATTTGAGTTAGATCTCCTGATCTGATACCTTGCTGGTTATGATTGAATTCGTGTCTCTGCGACTATAAACTTGGTCATACCGATGATTCCCTTACTCTTTTTGACATACTCTCCACGTTGGATTAGACTGAAGTAAAAATATTTAAATTAAAGCTGATCCCCAGGGTATCAAATACAGGGTATTCGAGCGGAATAACTCATCACACCGAAATATTTCTTTAGAAGGATAAAAATATCTCCCTACAGTTTTACTGATTCTACCTTGACGGCAAATCATGTAAGATTCCATAGTATATTTATTTAAAAAAAAATTGGATACTCACCTTAGAAAGTCCAGCTTATTTGAAAAAAGGTTCGATACAAAAATTGGAGACCTGGTAGTAGTAATAGGACTAGTAGGACCAAAACCCAGCGTCACCCAGCTGTAGGCAAATATTTAGTTCTAAAATCACACAATAGATACGCAAAACAAAAAATATTTTATTCTGTAAGCGTTTCCAGTAAGGCATTTATTCCGTGGCTCAACGTAATATTGTCAGCAAAGCTCATGGTCTCAACGCTGACAGGTGGAATAACAAACAATTAAACACTTACGGATCGTCTGCTCTAATGGAGAGATTTGCAGCTGTTCTCAGTTTAAAATAATTATGAGGATGAGAGATAAGATACTTCCTTAGAGTTGCGTTTGTTGTAAAATTTGTGTCCTTGCGTTTGTTTGTTAAGTTATTTGTAGGTACTATTATTATTATGTGTTTAGGTTCACTCTTCATTTCGTTCTATCTGTACGTACTCTCAGATTGCATAACATCAGTCTACAGCATTTTTGCGCACGGGTTATAAATCATTTACTTTTATTGCTTTTAAGAATAAGAACAAAAAACTGTTCTAAATTTGCTTTTACGAGTAAAAAATGGGAAAATTTAAATCAATGAAAAATTACATAAAAGTTGACACAGAGCTAATTTATTAAAAGATTGGGAACATCCATTCATGATATTTCCTTACAATACGAGTAGAAGATTTAAAATAGAGTTCATATTATGTTTAAAAATGAACAGTTTTACTTTTCCTGTCATGTTCATCAGCCATTTAATGAATCATCGGCGATATGAGCGATACAATTTTTGAGCCAACGTAAGTACAATAAGTTGTTTTTTAGAAAGGCCATCGGCTATAAATGAGATGATTCGTGACATCTTTGCCTGCTGTCGGAACTATACTAATCTGTAAACATACCCGACAAATTCGTAAAACACATTTTCAACAAGAACGTAAGAACAGATGAGGAAAACGAAATGTAACCGCGTTAAAATATGAGTTACAAACTCCTGAGTGATGAGCTAGTAACAGTGTGTCCCTTATCAATTAATGTATTCGGGGCAAAGTACGGCGATTATTTCTCGCCTCGTGGTCCTGCTTTGTTCTACGATAATAAGCATCACCGCAGAATGTAGAGAACCTTGGCAATAGATGCTATGTTTGCGATAATGCAAACACGTTTTTTTTTATAATTTATCAAACAGATTATAGTTTTTTTTTTTAGAATTGATAAACAAAATATAATAAAACGAAACGAAACATAAACAAAACGAGTTAAAGCAAATATTAAATAAATTCTGCGTACGATCAATGCATCGATCTACATATATACCTATAGCAATCTCTTATACAATGAACCCAACACATGAATCACTAAAATGTGTTTCAAGTACATAATGTTTATGTTTCCACGGAAAGCCATGGTTTTCATATGGATTATACGATAGGTACAGATTGGAAACAATGAATGTTTTTACATTTCATCTACTTACACCATGTAAATACTTACTTACTTTGTATTTTACATACTTTTGAGCAGGTTTTTGCTCTTCTTCTAGCAGCAAGTAATTGGCAAAAGAACTACTCGACGGCCGTATCCGAGTGCATAACGGTGACCTGAAAACCTTGGAAGAGATTTTCATGTTAATTATAGATTAATGGCTATGAGTATGACTCGTACCTCCTCATAGTTGAGGTGAGGCCTTTTCCCAGCAGTGGGATATATATAGGCTTACTTTACTTTTTTATAGATTAATGAAAATTTTTGTTCGATATAGAGGCATGTATTCGGAAGATTTTTTGGAAGGTATCTTTATTTTACCCGAATAATTACCCTCGTGGATTTTATATTTAGCTTATAAGGAGGTATGAGTCTACAGTGCTGGTTACTCTCTGCCGCAGAATCATCCATTTATCCAGAGGTGTTTTACAATGCGTGAGGGCGGAGTTTACACTTGAAAAGGTACCGCAACTAATGGCAGTCGTTAGTTAGGGCTACCGAGTTTCGTAACAACTCAATTTGTTTTCTTATCTTCTACTAAGCACTTCTTTTTGCTATCCGTTTTTCTATGCAAACAAACTGATGTAGCTATTAGGGTAGGGTATTTGATATTTTGTGTACCTGTTATTAAACAGTATCCCTACTATGAATTTTTCCACGCTATAACGCTTTTATAAATATGAGGCAGCAATTTGGAATTAATGATAGATACTCGTAGGTGACATGAAATAGTGCGAACAAACATTTCAAATAAGCCATCTCATGTTTATTCAAGTGTTGAATGTCGAAAATAGGGTATATATTTTTGCACACCACACACAGTATTCAGTACAGTAAAGATTCACAAGATTTTTTACCTGTTGTTGCTGTTGAACGTAGTACTCCTTCCTTATATTTATATCTGCTAGTCATGCAGCGTGTATGTGTTAATTTTCTGGTTCAAGTAATAATGCACAAGCTCATTTTTTTACTGAAAGACTTCAGTGTAAATTGCTTTTGCTTTTGACACCAACATAAAATTCGGTGTTCGCCCTGAAACCTACTGGCAGCGCACGTTCTGCAGCTTACGTCAGTCTAGCGGTAATTTCTATGCAAAAAATGTCAATCTGTCGGTTCGTTGCTGCGTGAAAGCAAAACAAACAAGCGAGTTTTATTGTACGAGTAAAATAATGGCGTAGACCTACCTCATCATTTGAAAGCTATCGCGAATATGATTACAATTCCAAAGCAATTTAAAAACAGACTTGACAAACAGGAAAGAAAAGCTAAACTATGATAGCGAGATGGAGACTGTATCAGTTGTTTCAACTGCCTGTTTGCCTAAAATAATTACAATAATAACGTATGAATTGACATTTTGTCATCAATTTGAAAACTATAATTGCTTTCATGATGTCATAATGAAAAGTTATTTTAGTTTAACTATAACTATTATATTTGAAAGCAATAAGTTTGGTAGGCTTGCAGTTCCTATATCCAACTAATGAGGTTTATCGAATTTAATCATTACAACTCTTGAAAACAATCATTCAAAATTATAAAATCTTAAAATTACATTTAATGAAAAAAATAAAAACGGTAAATTTTTGCCTGTAATTCAATCTGAAATGAATATAATGTAAATAACAAAAACAGAGACGGTATTTTCAGTCTATAAAGCCTATTTTACATGTAGACTATACACTCTTATTACACTCGCATATATTTGATTTGAACAGTAATGTGTACACCCGTTTATTTACTTTCCTCTGAGTCTACCTTGCTTGTATCTGTGTGCATTGTAAGGGCATTAATTCACAACATTACCCGAACTGATAAGACTCGAAACTCGGAAACATCGTATCTTTGTAAAGTGTTCATATTTCACAAAGTCGAAAAGCCTTTCATTAAATGTGAAGACAGGTCCTGTATTTAATTGTTTGTGTTCCGACTGGCAACGTTGGAACCATTTAACTTTGCTTACAATATAAAATTAATTCAGTGTTAAAATTTGAAGTTTGAACGTGGTACAGGTACCGGGTTCAAGCGTTCAGAAACTTGAAAATGTGCGCCAGTAAAAGGTGCAAAAGTGTGATGTGACTCTGCTTCTTTTTGAATTAGAAATGGGTTTGCTCTTGACTCTAGACTAAGCCAGCGTGGCACAGACAGAGTCGATGATGGAGCGAGCTCACCCAGAAGAAGCCTGTTCACTCTGAGTTTGAAGTTCTTTGGGTTGTAAACACTGAAGCGGGTAGTGAGTTCCACAACTTAGCTGTGCGCATTATAAATGTTGATAAGAAGCGCTTAGTTCGTATCGTTGGAATATCAACGCGATATGGGTGGTATCCCGCGGTGTGTCTAGAGGTGCGGTGGTAGAACGGAGCCGGTGGAATGAGTTCATGGAGCTCTTGAGCACACTCTCCGAAATATAGCCTGTAAAAGACCGACAAGCAGGCAACTTTGCGGCGATGAGCCAGGCTGTGGAGTCTGGCGCTTAGATCTTCGTCACCGATAAGCCTCCTTGCTCTGCGCTCCACCGCGTCAAGTGCAGCTAGTTGGTACTTAGCTGATTCATCCCAGAGGTGACTGCAATACTCCATGCAGGATCAGACTTGCGCTTTATAAAGTGACAAAAGCTGTCCTGGCGTAAAGTATCGCTTAACTCTGTTTAGGATACACAGTTTTTTTGCCGCAGTTCGAGCTTTGTGCTCAATGCTGGCACCAAAATTGAGACTAGCTGTCAATTCCATGCCCAAAAGCTCAAGATGGTCGGTAACAACAACAGACGCACCCCGAAAAGTTGGAGACTGGAGGAAAGGGCTTCTCTTGGTGGTAAATAGGCACGCTTGTGTTTTTTTGGCGTTGAAGCTGACAAGATTGTCTTCACCCCATTGGGAGACATGACTTAAAGTCAAGTTTGTTAGCTCCACCATGGCATCCTTGAAGAGTTGAATTACGTCCCCACTGGTCCCTGCGCAGGATAAGTATCTCTCTGTAACCGTGCTGTCATCCGCGTAACCAACGATACCTGGTTGGAGCAGGTCGTTAATGTGTAGCAGGAAAAGAGTTGCAGAGAGAACTGACCCCTGAGGGACTCCGGCTTTAATAGCCCAAAGGTCAAAGGAGCAGCCGTCTATGACTACTCTGATCGACCGCTCACTCAGGAAGTCTGAAACCCAGCTACAGAAGTCAGCAAGGATGCCGAGAGCAGGAAGCTTATTGAGCAAGCTAGCGTGCCAGACCCTGTCAAAGGCTTTAGAGATATCAAGCGAAACAGCTAATGCTTCGCCATGGTTCTGGATGGCTTCACCCCAACAGTGCGTGACGTAGACCAGAAGATCACCAGTAGACCATATTGACGGTCATCATTGTCTTCGACGTAGGTCAGCAACTTATTGTTTATGGCTCTCTCCATAACTTTACATAATATGGAGGTGATAGCAATCGGTCGATAGTTGGCAGGGTCAGCGCGATCACCCTTTTTAGGTACTGGTTGCACATTCGCTAGCTTCCAGGCTCCCGGAACTTTTTTAGCCCTTAAAGAGAGGCGAAACAAACGTGTCAGCACGGGAGACAGCTCAGGTGCACAATGCTTCAGCACTCAAGCTGGTATGCCGTCAGGCCCGCTAGCCTTGTTCGTGTCTAGACTGCTCAATACTCTTCGGACCTCTTTAATATGCACAGTGATCTCGGACATCGAGGAATCACAGCGAGATACAGTAGGTGGTTGTTTTGAGCCAGAGTCCAATCTCGAAATGCCAGCAAAGAGAGAGGCAAATAGATTTGCCTTCTCTAAGGCTGAGTGGGCTAACGACCCATCAGGTTTAAGCATTGGTGGAAAAGAAGGACGACAGAAATTCGATTCGACCGCCTTGGACAGGGACCAGAACTGTTTGCTACCCGGAGGATGTGACGAGAGTTTAGCCCCTATGCGTCCAACATGGTCAAATTGCGCCTTACGCTGGACCCTCTTGGCTAGTTTGGCAGCAGAATTAAAGGCACTCTTTGCCGTGCGGACCTTTTGCGCTCCAGCCTTGCGGTCGCGGACGGTTACCCAGGCTTGATATGCAGATTGTTTAATGGCCTCAGCTTGGGCACACTTTGCGTTGTACCAGGGCCGGGTTTTAAAACCGACCGAGATGTCGGAGTATAGAATGAAATACTCCATTCCCTGTCGTATAACGTCTACAACCGCGTCAGCACTGCGCGATGGGTCACTCGAAGAGAAGCACACTTCCCGCCATGGGTAAGACGCAAAAAAGTGTCGCATCTCGTCCCAGTCTGCAGACTCATATCTCCAAACTCTCCTCGTGCCTCTTGGGCTATTATCCGGAGGAGAAGAGAGAGAAACGGATTTTACTAGACAGTGGTCAGACGATCCTAAAGGGGCCGAGACTGAAACAGAGTGACTGTCCGGATCTGTTGTCAGCAGGAGGTCCAGGCAATTAGGTGTATGGTCGGCAACATCTGGTACCCGCGTTGCTTCTTTCACCAGCTGGGTTAGATCTAGCGATATCGCAAATTTGCGCGCCTCTAATCCGGCATGGTCAGTTTTCTGGTATGGGAACAACCATTCCTTATGATGGGCATTAAAGTCCCCAAGAAAAATAAGCTTCGCAGTTGGGTAACGTTGTTGAGCTAGATCTGTCGTCTCTGCAAGGTAATCAAAGAGCTGAGTCGTCTCCCGGTCACCGCTGTGCGATCGGTAAACACCGACAAAAAGAGATTTCTCCATGCCAGAATCCACCAGAATCCAAATAACGGAATAACCCTTATTTTCAAAGCAACGGAGACGACGACAACAGATGTCATTACGGACGTACACACAGACTCCTGCTTGCTTCATGAACTTATGCTCAAGTGAGTAGCCAGGGTAGTTGAGGTACGCCACGTCCGACGGTGTCGCTATCTTTGTTTCCGTTAGACCGTTAGAAAGAACAAGTGAGGCTTCTCGGTCTCGAGGTGATGGTGGACCGGATCGAGATTAGTGTGCAACCCTCTGATGTTAGTAAGGTGCACTTTGAGAGGGAGGACGTGCAGCCGTTGTTTAACTATGTTCTTTTTTGCATTATTCATTATGAAGCGAGTGAGGTGGGTAAAAAGACTTGGTTGTCGAGGCACTGTGCATCATTCCAACTGGAACTCTAAAGCTCTACCACCCTAAAGGGGGACTAGTCTGGAGACTGCGGGGACGCCCGAACCCCCCCCCCCGAGTGTGGCCACCGGGTCCTCCCTTCCAGTCGCCAGCTGGCACGATGGAGCACATCGGGATTTTTCGCGAGTTGGCGGGGCAGCCTTTCGCACGTGGCTGGCGTGCTACTTGGGCCCCCTACTGACTCACGGTCGGCCAACGGCTGGCACCGTTCTTCGGATCCCGCTACCCTCCAGAACCAGCCTCCCGGTATAGTATTACTCAGAGACCAAGACCGGTTTTACACAGCACTACTGACAACCTCGCTCTCTCCTAAGGCTTTGGCACTCCCACTCACCGACGGAACACAGCAAGCTGCTTGGCGCCGGGCTCCGGTGGGAGGGTGGTAGCTACCAGGCGGCACCTAACGGTGCCTACCACCGCTGATAGGATCGTTCAGCCGCCAACACAAACTAAGGTGTGTGATGGCGTTGCCCGGGGTGGACCACTAGGAGGTAGATCCTTTACCACTCCAAAATTTTTAATAGTTTACTTGCTTTTCAGCAAACTTTTGAAGCGAATTTGTGTATGTGATTCTTTAAACGTATACGTACCTATGGTTCAAAATAATTGCTCACCAAAAACTTTTTCCTAAAGTAAAAAAGACAAAATCTTACTTTCTACTATGTATTCTAAATCTACAAGAATTCATCAATCTCGAAACCTAGAGTTCTTGTAGGTAAGCACACAAGGTTTTTAGAGTTCCGTAGTCATAACAAGGAACCCTTATCGTTTCGTCATATGTCCGTGGTTCGTCCGTCTGTCTGTCCGTCGGAAATTTTGCTAAAAGACCGTTAATACTAAAAAGCTGTAATTTTGTAGGTGTATGCCATTACGCCGACAAAGTGGTAGAATACAATTTTCGAAAATATTTTTTTAGGGTAGCTCCCCCACATGTGAAGTGGGGATGTTTTTTTGGTCGTCTACCCCATCGTATGGGGTATCGTTGAGTACGAGTAGTTCAGTAGGGTTAAAAAGGATTAGGGGCTTCTTATACGATTTTTCGAATTAATGCTCCATTTGCGAAATATTAAACTTGATAGTGCTACTTTTTGGTCCAAAGCTTAATTAACGGCTGGCTTGAAAAATCTAAAAAAACATGATTATAGTACATCACATAAACTTCTTAGTAACTTATTTTAGTTGTGAAATTTTCAGTGTCGACACAACAAAATGATTCTATGGAGACGCATTGCTACTAGAAAAAGCTTCGGCAGCTGTGAGCTAGCCTGCGTCATAGGTCCTTTACAAAAAAGGGTATGCTATTCAAATCCAATCCCTTTAAAACCTTTGCATCTAGATTACTTACCTTTTTAAATGAACAAACTGGCATCAAATAAAACAAACACGATTGCATCATTTCATCCCTTCTCAAAGCACAAATGAGTTAGGCACCTAATGCGCGGCTAACGAGTTCCTAACACCTACCGAACGAAGCAGCGCTTTTCGCATTTACACCTATATCTTTAATTACAAACTCTGCAGATTGGATCCCAGGGACAGCACATGCAGTAATGGCTGTAATATTTTACTGAGTTTGAACCGGGAAGTTCTAAAATGGTTTGGTCCGTTGGGTACAGCACCATTCACATATGACTAGCTGGTTGAGAATTGTGTTAGATGGGTCGATAATTGATTTTCGTCTTCGAGTCTAACATAACTTCCATTTTTTATTGCTTTTCCCTTTGAGTTGAATCGCCGGGATGTGTATAATAAACATGCATTTGTGTGCATATTAAACGAGGCCTTTACAAACTGGCCTACGAAGGCAAGTATAAACATACAAAATAGTAATTTTAGTTTCTCTGCAAGTCAGAGTTTAATAAAACCGGCCAAGTGCCAGTCGGACTCGAGCACGAAGGGTTCCGTACCATTAACTTACAACATTAGACAGTATACGCAAAAAAAAATTTTTAAGTTTATGCTGTTCTTTTGGAAAAAAGTATATATTTTTATTTTGTTTATAATTTCAAAAGTATTCATCACAGGATACCCGAAATAATTTTAAATAAGAGTTTCCGCGCCTGTTTCTTTACGCGAGTGATTTGAAGTTTATAGGTCCAAGACTTTAGAAATTACAGGGGGGGTGACACCGTGTAATCGACTTCGATCGACTCAAAAAAATAATTTACCCCCCCCCCCCCCCCCTTTACATGTATGGGAAGGTACCCTTAAAAAGGGGTAATTTCATTTTTTTTGTATTTTAAAAATGAGATCTATATGTGAAGTATCCTTGAACCAAGTTACATGCAAATCAGTCCATAAACGTAGAAGATATTCTGCTGTGACAGACTAGGGCGGACGGACTGAACGATCTCATAAGGGTTCCTTGTCGGACTACGGAAACCTAAAAACCGTATCATTTACATTTTCATATCTGGATTTGCTTTCAGGGGCTTTATAAGAGCTTCCTTTTTTGGTGGAATAAAGATTAAACAAAGAAATTACTATTGATGATTCTACCTACTCAAAAGATTTAAAAATATATATATTCTTGTTTTTAATCGCTTGTGTACTATAAAAGTTATCGCGATTTAAAAAGTACCTCTAAGTAGGTACTTATTCAGGCCAGAGTATTACCATCCCCTAAAAAGTTCGTCCAAGCCATTGAAAACATAAATAAAAGTCTGTTTCAGCAGAACAGAGTCAAAATTGTGCTCAGCAGCCTGTCGTCACACTAAAGATAAAGCGGCAAAATCAACAACTAAAATGGTTAACACGAATACTAAAGCGGCTCGAGTCGCTATCACTCAACGCTGCAAACACCTTTAATTAATCGCTTATTATTATTAATTTGGCCCTTTACAGATTAACTGTTAACACTTGCGCACCTTATTATTCAAACTAATTTGGAATTTATTTCTTTTTTCAAAGAGATTTCCAAGAGGCTAGTTGACATCAGTGGTGACCTAAGAGCTGGCAGCTACCTTGCTCAGCGTATAAGCATTGCTATCCAGCGCGGTAATGCTGCCAGCATCCTAGGAACCTTACCACAAGGACCCTTTTTATAATTTTTGTTTTTGTGTTGTATAAAGTAATTTATCTTAATTTTTATTAATAAGTTGTATATATATTTGGAATACCCTTAAAGCTACTTATTTATTTACTATGCTCATCAAATCGTTGATCTCTAAAAGCGGAGTACGATTAGTTCATTGTCTTAATTAATTTAGCATTTAGTCATTGGGCTAATAACTGCTTGTCATTCCATGAGACGCGCTCTTATGCTACAGATTGAGATTTAAATAGAAGTTGCTATTAACCTAAGTTTTGAATGTCAAAACAAATACAACCGACCATTTTTTAGATGTCATGAAATAGATCTTCTTCTGCCAAATGAAAAGTAATACATACAGGGTTACGTTGCAAAGGGGTGCCAAAATGCCTGAATACAACGAACTATCCTTTCATTCACTTTTCGTAGCAAGAACTGAGTTCAAAAGGTAGATAAAGGCGGAAAAAGATAAAAAGAACGTTAAAGAACGTAAAAGTATCCGGAAAAATAGCTGAGAAATCACTAAACTGTCCAAAATGAAGGAAAATCGTGCCGTGCCCACTACACGTGATGTACGTTACAGCGAGCAACAAACGTAAACAACTATAATGAAGGTGCGCTCAAAGCAAATTGGATCGAGGTGCCAATAGCCGGAAGGCCCTCATTTCCTTGCATTTGTTGCCGGGTGCCTGTGCGCGTTAAATTTTCTTCTACCCCCGCTTATGGACAGGCAGTACTTAGTAATAGTATGAAGCGGTGTGAGGAGCGTTAAGCGGGCTGCGCAAACAAATCTTCAACCTCGACCCTGACTAATAACCATTGGATAGCTCGGGACTTGATAGCGGGCGCTAAGCCTCGCCTATTACAACCTTGGTTTCGGCTCATCTTCTAAAGTAAAACGCGAGACATTTTTATAACGTGAATTAATATCACGTCGCACGTAATAAAGCCAGATTTTCTCCTCTTTTACTGAGTCAAATAATGTTTTGACCCTCAAAACGGCATTGAGGATGGCCGATTCTTTTTAACCTGGTCCCAAAAAGTAAGCCAAAAAAGAGCATCTATTTAGAAAATGCATACAATGTTTAGTTTTATGTTATGTTAAGATTAACGACCTGCAAACCTTCCGCTTAACTCAATCTCTTTCAAAATGCAATAGTTTTAGCTTGCAGGAAAGCAATACTGGCTTTCGAATGGATATCTGGAAAACATTGAAAGCGTCTGAAATAACAAGAAAATTGCATATTGTTGACGACATTGAGTAGACATTTCTTTGAATTTCATTGCAAAGTCAAACTTCTGTTCGGAGTACTAATACTTATTCTGTGCCACAGGCAAAAGATTAAAATATGATAAACATGCCTTATTTATGATACCGTCAGAATCTGTCTTCTTATTTTTTGAGCCTTACTAGCAAGCAACACAGAATAAGTACCTAGTAGTAATCTATTTTTGTCGAGCAATTTAAATGCAATTGTGTAACTAGTTTGCAGAGTTATCGGCCAGTAGGCATGAACTGCGGAGAAAATTAGTTGTTATTAAGGTTCAGCTAAATTATTAGAGTATGGGTTTTAGTTCGACTGTAATTTTGGGCTCTCTCACAAGGCTAGCAAGCAAAAGGTTTTACAGTGTCCTCTTCGATTCGTCGGTCCTTTCGCGGCATTTACATTTTTCAATCTCCAGTAGTGCCGTTTGATTACGCTACACGCTAAGCTCCTGACCAGCATAAACCGGGCTTTATTCCCATCGCGCCAGTTTCCGGGTATGATGTCCGGGTATAGAGGACAAAAGTGAATTAAGATTGTCCCGCATTTATTCAACTGACTTTTACGAGCATTCGCAGATAGGAAATAGAATTGCTAGATAGCCACGGTCGATGGAACACGCCCCGGGTAATGCTGGCTTTGGGTTTTCACGCAAATTGCTCCAATTGTAGTTACGTTTAAGTAAACCTTCTAGGAAGCAGTATTGGGACGTGTAGGTAGATTTGGAAATAAAATGTGAGCAAAACGTGGCAGCTGTATGCTTCACTTCACAGTATCAAGCTATCCCTACTTGTGCTTACTCATAAATTATTACGAATCCTGAAACACTACTATTTCTTATTATTTATTTTACAGTAAAAGCCCACACTCTGACATTTGCCGATCTTTTTTTCTTTTTCTTACCGCTTTTCCTTTTTCTTAATAAGATTTTTCAAATAATAAGTCAGCCTATTAGATCCCACTGCTGGGAAAAGGCCTCACCTCAACTATGAGGAGGAACGAGCCATACTTCACCACGCAGGCTCAGTGCGGATTGGTGGAGGGGTGTATGTAAGGCAAGTGACAAACCTTACTGTCAGAAGTTATCAAGCCGCCCTAGGGCCTCTGACTAGGTTTAACGACTAATACCACAGATATTAGCCGGGACCAACTGCTTAACGTGCCTTCCGAAGCACGGAGATGCTTGTCATGGACGTCACTTAAATGGTCGGAATGGTCACCCATCCAATCACGACCGCGCCGTGGGTTGCTTAACTTTTGGTATCACTACCAAAGCGCTGCCGCCACTGCGCCACAAGCACCTCAAATTTTTCAAATGAAAACTATTATTATTCTGTAATTGAACCTAAGTGGAGGTATTTAATTAACATCAAACATTGCGGTAAGTCTGAAATCTCTTGGAGATAAATATCAAACTTTTAGGCAACGAAATCAAAAGCGCATCGATAGAAAAGTAGGTTTTCCGAATTTTTCTTACACACAAGAAATTACAATTCTATGATTTACTTGACCTGATTGATGTTATTTTCAAAACCAACGTTTACTTACCGTTACTGGTATTACTGGTACATTTGCGAAATTCTTAAAGTAAAAAAACCCGGAGAATATTTTTTTAGATTACCAACTATACCAACCTCAGTCATTTAATAAGATTAACCTAGTACCAGTATAGCATTTACTAATACACGAACTTTTGGTAACATTTCTTTGAGTACAAACAGTATTTCATGTTTTTTTACAAATTGATCAGCCACTTTGTTTCGCAAGTACAGCAACATAAGCTCACATATTTTGCAGTTTGCTCCACAGTCACAAAATACATATTTCTGGCAGGGAAATCTGCGACCACCCACATTGTGACGTCAGCTCTCGGACTCCGGAAACGTCATCTGTGGTGACTGACTGCTTGCAGTCACGGCGGGAAAATGCTTCGCTGCATTTTAAATTCTTAACTTCGAATATAACATTAAAAACATTTTTCAGAAACTATTTGTATATAAACTTTGGCTTACTACTAAGCTTGCTGGACGCCCGGCTTTCAATAGTTATTGAGTGAGTAACGCAATGCATGTAACTAGATTTTTTTATGCGTCCGATTTATTTGAGCTCTTGGTACACACGGTCGCATTTTAGTCTACACCACTTTGACCTTGGGAGAGCCTCTATTCCCTACGTGATAAAAGCTGTTTTCGTAGTTCAAATGGGTAGCCTGACGTGCTTTCGACTGTTCTTACAGTTTTGATCCCTTCTTGGAACATTTTTGTGTCCTTTTGACCATAAATCGTATGGTTTTTGACTAAGCCCACAAGAAGGCACTTCCTTGTTTGTTATCCATAACACAAGTGCACTAGCAACTTACTTTGGGGTCAACGCAATGTAAATATTGTGACGTTGTACAATATTCATAATCTTTTTTTAATTAAGTATATGATAGCGAGTGATTGTAGTCTTAAACATGATAACTTGAGCTCTAGGATAAACAAAGCACATAAGTACGCTGGACTACATACTGTCAACCTAAAAATTAAGCCATTGGACTATCGCCATTTTGGCGCTGACGGCTTTAGTGAGCGTCCACGGAACTATATTAGAGTTGACATAGAATTATGTAATTTACTGTAATAGTTCCCTGGACACTCGGTGGGGGTGCTTTGATTAGGCACAAAAATTATCTGTCATTAATTTAGTTAGTAGAGGAGGGTGGGGTGATTACGGACAGCGGGTAATTGCGGACAGTACCTTATCGGTTGATATAATCCCCCTGTGCCCCACAACCAAATTCGTAGGATTCATTTTGCCATCTTTAGCGCCTGCCAAAACTTGAATACAGGAAGCCACGCACTCGCTTCAAGGTAAGAAAGTTCAATCGTTTTTAAGGACTTTCTTAATTTTTTTGTAGATTTTTAGTAACGTATATGTAACGGTGATTGCTTTAGTTACAAACTATACTCACTATACATTAGGATGTTAGCAAATCTTTAAATTTGAAATTAAGATCGTAAAAGTGTGATTACATATTAACCTTTTTTCTTGCTCTTAAACGTTGCGGTGCTAATATTGGGTGATTACGGACATTTGTTTGGGTTAAACACGGACGTCCGTATGTACCAAAAAGGGTTGGAGAGAATACGGATACATAACTGAACACAGTTGTTTTCTATTTTAGATGCCTCTTGAATACAAATAAAACACTAGAAAATGTACCTACACACTTCAAATGATAAAGGAGTTAAAAACCCTAGGAAAATAGTAAAAAAGCAATTTTTCTAGAAAATGGAGAGGTTTAAGGAATATTAGAACATTATCTTCAAAATAATCATTTTAAAAGGTTTAAGCAAACGAACGAACCAAAAAAGCACCCTAAAATATAATTCTAATACTCTTACAAACATTGAATTAGACAAGAGGAAAGTAGAAACTAAAGAAGATAAAAAAATAATTAAGAAAGAAGCTGCAATAAAAAAATAAAGGTACAAATCAGGAACCGAAAAGAAAGATGTCTAAACTCTTGGAAAACTTAGTAATAATGCAGATATTTCTGTACATTTGAAATAAAAAATATTATTTGCCCCCCGCTAAGGTCGGGGCAATGTGTTTGGTGTGCCAAAATTTGGCACACGATAGTTGCACTGGTAGGGGCCCAAGCCGTAATTTTATCATATTTTTGTGAGGAGAAGAAAACTAGCCGCAATAGCCCCACCCACTGTCCGTATACGCGCAGTTTCTTTAAATGAAACAAACAATCTTCTATTTCTTACTCTCCTATGGTCCAGAACGCTTTTGTATGCTAAACGTATGAGACCAACAGAGATTTATAATGAGTGCTAAACAACAAAGTACTAGGTTGACGGATTCTCTTTGTGCGATAACATGAGCACGGACACCGAACAGTGAACAGCATACAAGACATCCTATTGTGCATTCAGTAGAGTTGCGAAACCTTCCATAGGTACTTTAGACATCGATAATTATCTTAACTGGAGTACAAAAGCTTAAATTTATTCTTATGTATAAGTATGGTGCGTAATAGCCACCAAAAAATTTAACTGTACTTACACAATTTTGACCAGGCGTACACAATGCATACCGTACTAATGAAAAGAGAAAACTTCACATTAGATTTTATTTTTAGAATGAGCTGTGTTTGTAGCTATCATCAAACCGCAATCATTAAACAATTACTAAAATATACTGTTTGAAGTATTTTGGATAAATATTAATATCGGAAGTATTGTTGACTATCAGACCATGGTCCCAATTACCTTTTGGTGGATAAAGTAACGAAGGACTTGCGCGAACTCCACGTCGATAATTAGCGAGAGATTGTCAAAATTTGCAGGAGAGACCGGAGTGTAATTCGAAGAGAGCCCTTATTGTAGAAGACCAAGACTCATTTTTATGTCACTGCCCCATATTAGTTAGTTTATAATTAAGTTGTTAGTGCTACTTTTTACAATGACCAAGTTATCTACAAACTATCGATAAAACTATTGCACAAAACTAGCATTCAGTGAGCAATAAATCGCTCCAGCCATGTTTTCGTTGCTGCTCAGGCCAGATGGGGTATGCTCAAAACCTTACACAAGCTCTAAAATTGCTGCACTTTTTATTTGGTCCTCGTCTCAGTTTGAAGTCTCGTACCCTTTTGCGTTAAAATTAATATGAAAAGCTGCTTATTTTTTTAAAGTATTACTTATAATTGATGCTTCGTTTATTTTAAGTATTACAAGTACAGTTGGCAACACGATGCAATGACGCGTTTCAATTCTAATCGCGAAAGCTTTTATGTAAGCTATTAGCAGCTTCTGATACGCTAAATAAAAGCATCATCTTACTAGCACGTAGTCGTAAACTTCAAGCTTTTTGATTTTTAGGGTTCCGTTCCTCAAAAGGAAAAAAGCAACCCTTATAGGATCACTTTGTTGTCCGTCTGTCCGTCTGTCTGTCAAGACCCTTTTACTCAGGAACGCGTGGAGGTATAAAGTCAAAATTAACATCAAATTCTTATGTCTATGGCCCCTAATGATGTGAAAAAATCAAGCTTTTAAGTTAACGCTGAAAAAAGATACGGTCAATTTTATCCAATTTTCTATCATTTTTCCCCATTTCTCAGGGGAATCAAAACCTATAGGGTACTTCCCATAGACCTAGAACCATGAAATTTGGCAAGAAGGAAGGTCTTACAGCATAAGTTAAGGAAAAAGTCCGAAAATTGGTAATTGTTGTTAAATCAAATACAAAAAAAGATTTTTCGATCGTCATCGCGAGGACAAAATGCTGGTCCAAAAAAATAAGTAGATGGAGCGCTAGCGCTATGCTTATTATACTGTTCTATAATTATGTTTAGGTAGATTTCAATTATACTATTTTTACTTGAAATAAATTATTGCACTGCAAATATAAATATTGATTAACAAAACTAGTACTATCTATACTAATATTATAAAGAGGAAAGATTTGTTTGTTCGTTTATTTGCATCGAATAGGCTCCGAAACCACTGGACCGAATCAAATGAAAGAGATAGTTTGAGACACTGGGAAGGACATAGGCTACTTTTTGTCGCGATATAAAATCTTTAGGGGGGTGAAATGGAGGATGAAAATTTGTATGGAAAATCCGACTTTTGGCGCGGGCGAAGTCGCGGGGAACTGCTAGTAAACAATAAATTTAAAAATGTGCATAATTTTTTTCTCAAAAAAAAGCAGCTAAAAAGTTGTTTAATCAATGTGCCTACAGAAATTTGATTTCCATATCGAATACCTATATTAATTGCACGTCAAATTTATCCGAAATTGGCCTCAGTTTTAGTCAGCGGATTGCATTTTTTTTGTAATTTTAGTCTGTAATCTGTTACACAAATTTTGATGCTCATACCAATTCTTGTTTAAAAAAGAAAGAAAGCTTTGAACTTGAATAAATACAAAAAAAATCGCCCATTAAGATTCGAACGCTCGTCTTCTAAAATTCAGCTTTCTTAGTAACGTCTTTCGCACTGCGCCAAGACATACATAAAGTACTGTGACGAAATTAGCACACTCAATGTGCGTTAAACAATTGCGAAAGAAAAACGCATGTATATCTTTTTACCCGACTGCGGAAGGAGGGTTATGTTTTTCGAGAGTATGTATGTATGTATGTATGTATAATTGTTTGGCACGCCCTACAGCCCAAACGACTGGAACGTTTTTGACATATGAGGTGTCGTTGAATTTGTTGAATTTGTATAAATTGTGAGAGTGACATAGGCTACATAAATTTTAAAAATGGCGCCCGCAAATGGAAATAAAGGGGGGAGGGGGGATTGGTTTTTTCCTTACCATAGCAATATGGGTATCAAATGAAAGCCAGTAAAAAGTCCATTTCAAAAATATACAATTTTTTGCAGTCGGGTGTTTTGTTTTTTTCGAAAATTATGTTTACTTGTGGTTGTTTTACGCTATCTATTATACGTTTACCATAGCTCTTGAGCTATGGTACATGAGAAGCGTTCAATTTGTGTTCGATATGCATTGCGCGAAGCGCAGTAGTTAGTTTTTATAGCAGTATAACAGTTATCCGAGAGATGGCGCCAATTGTATGTAACAACAATAGTTATTTAATGGCAAAGTTAAAGCCTCTTTTAGAGATTAATTATTGTCTTTATAATAATTGTTATTGTCACCTACATACCTACTTCATAATTTATTAATTAGGGCATGGTCATCCATTAAAAATAATTGAGACGACTTTGCTGATAATTTCATACTATAAACGGAGCGCAACATCCGCGCGTTATAGCTGCGCGACATTCGCATGCGCTCTCTGCATTCAATCAAGGCGCTGAGCTACTGTTGTTTTATTATAGGACAATAATAACCATTTCGGAAACACTTTTAAAAAGCTTCGACAGCGCGACTGTATACGCCAAAGTCGCGCTGCTAAAGTCGCCTAAATGTAAAAGCGTTTTGAAGTGATTGTAGCCACCCTAGGGAATACGGAACCCTTCGTGCGCGAGCCCGACTCGCACTTGGCCGGTTTTTCAATGCTGTTCATCTCGGCACATGCCAGAAATCAGTCTCGTCAGGATTATTTAAGTCAGTTCTATGTTTAAGTAGCAAGCAAACATAACTCTCTAAAATTTGTAAAAAGGGTATAATAATACCTAATTATGGCAAGGCACCTGTAAGACAGCGCCGTCCCCAGGTGGCAATAAACGGATGCCAGCCGAAACTAGGCTCAAGGGATTTTGATAACGTTGAAAACGCTTTATAACACCCTTAAATAAAGTTAATAGCTCCCTGGAAGTTTTTCGCAGTAGCCCTAAGGTCGTTACGCAGTGTTACGGCGCGATTTATTTCTCGTTTATAGACTCGAGTATAATAGGGTTACCTTTTGAACTCGCGAATGCAGTCGGGTTATGGGCGTGGCCAAATGTGGGTTCCTATTTTGAATAATGTTTGACCGTTTCAACTGTGAAAACCTTTTATTAGCTGGTCGATGGAGCATTGATTTTGTTAAGTAATTTTGTGGCAGAGTCTGTAATTGTAATTCGAAATACCTTTGAATCTAAGGTAACATTAAAGATATTTCAGATGATTAACTGCCGTACTCAGAGTCGTCATTAAAGTTAATCCTTTATTGAGTCTTCAGCAGTCCTTTTCTATTTCATTGACAAAGAAAGTGATAGATCGAGACTTAATTAAAAATTTAATTTAACTGACTTATCAGACTGCGGCAGAAAGCCCTAACTAAGCAAATTAATAAACCTATATATAGACTAAATATATATAAAAAATATAGACTTTCAGTTAAAAAATTATGATGGTAACCCTAAACTGAGGGTAGCTGAGAATTCCCTTTCACCCCATAGTATTTAGGTGTCAACTAGACTTGTCCGAGGTCGATTTACAACTGCGATAGGACCCTCCCGGTTCCCGGAACTCTTTAAAGGTGTTAGTGATTTTTATTGAGGATTTCAGGGGTTCCACTTACCATGGTTCGAAGTGTTTTTCTTTTATGATGATCCCTTTTTTATTAAGTGATATTGATATATCTATGCGACAGTAGAAAACGTTGACATCTAGCTACAACATTTGGTTTTAGGTTATACTCATGTTTTACTACTTGAGCAGGTTTAAAATTTAGAAACGTTAACCCCCTTATTACAAAAAAGTTAGTACCAGGTTTACACCAGGACCAAATATTAGCCGACCAATCAGAATAGCGTTTCTCTATTAGGTAATGTCACGAATGTGTCATTCATGAAACAAAAAAGCTGTATATGTCTTTTTTCTTTTCTTCTAGGAATGTTTTAACAAATCTTCCTCTTTGTTTTAACCCTTAATCATAAAATTCATTTATTAGGCTCGCAAGAAGCACTTATACACGTCCCAACATAAAATAGAACCCTACCACTGCTTCGGGACAATTGTGGGCTAGTGCTGAGAAGAAGCAACAAGATTTGTGTTCCTTAAAACTATTCCATATATTTTTATTATTGTCATTTAAAAATTAACCTATTTTGTAATATCCTTTAGACATTAAAATACATTTAACAGTTGTTTTATATTTATGTATAGGTAATTCAGCAATATGATCGGGTAGCTTATTGGAAAATTTTATACATCTCCCCAAAAATGAATTACCAACCTTTTGAATCCTATAGTTTGGAACGGCTAGTTTATTTTTATTTCTTGTATTATAGTTATGCGCGTCGCTCTTTTTTGAAAATAAATGCAAGTTTTTGCGGACATAAATCAGATTTTCATAAATATACTGGGAAGCTGGTGTTAATATTTTAACTTCTTTAATATTTCTCTTAGTGAATCCTGAGATTTGAGTTTGTAAATGGCTCGCACAGCTCGCTTCTGCAGTACAAATATTGTTTCTATATCTACAGCAGATCCCCATAATAACAAACCGTAAGACATCAAACTGTGGAAATAACTAAAATATACTAATCTTGCCGTTTCAATATCAGTCAGAAGCCTTATCTTTCTTACCGCGAAAGCAGATCGTTTCCCTCCTAAGTATTACTGTAGTTAGGTACTACAGTAATACTTAGGCTCTATTAACTAATTGCAGCCTGCATCGCCGCAAAACAAAAGTCTCCGAAACCCTATCCCCGCACAAACGGACACAACTAATCGTTTACCTAACCCATAACAATCAATCCTGTGCACCCTAATTTTCCAGCCAATAACCGACGCCTAGCGGAATCCATTCAAAGTGCCTAATTAATTGAACAACATTTTTTCCAGGATGCCGATCACGTATATACGCCAGGTGACGTCATGACAAATACCCCGCCATATATAAAAGGGGGTGGCAGGCTGGCAGCGAGTCGTTTTTATGGCTTGGACCGTATTAATTATCACACAAGGGTATCTGTAGACGACAATATGACGAATGAACGAGTGATACGAGGCGGCGAATTGTTACAAAAACAGCAAACGTTTGACCAAACATTTGTTACTCGCACACTCTCGAATTGTAAATCAAATCAGTTACGATTTTTGCAATGGTATATCGTTACAACTAGGTATCTAAGTTAATAACAAGTACTATAGCAGGTTTATACTATTACTTTGTCCGTAAATAATTTTAAAGATTTCCTAGACTACTGTGGGTCGTAACCTTAACCACACTGTAACATTGAGAATAGGCATCGAGTAGGTAGTTATTTACAGTATCAAAAAGGAGTCATGTGAAAGTTAAGTGAAAAAGTACGCATGCTAAATCGTCTAGATACAGGCTGACTTTTTAATCACCATCCTTTAAATATAATAATCATAAAAAAAATAAGTCGTGGAAAATAGCACGTGTTTTTTTCTTTTGGTATCGGCCAGTAAAGAGTATGTTGAGATTAAGCATCCAGAAAGTGTCTGAAATAATACTGAGGAAAGGGACAAGGTGCTCAATTTCATTGATATTCTAACGATCCATTTTTGTTGACTTTCACGAAAAAAATTGGGAAAAATATTTTATAGTGACAACTTGACCTAATTTTGATTTAGAAATGGTGTCTATACACGACACCTAATGCCATGAAAAAAAATGGTTGGTGACTAAAAAGTACTTCTGTATTCATATCAGCCTATTGCAGTCCACTGCTCATAGGCCTCTCCAAAACGGCGCCAACTTTCACGGTCCTCCGCTTCTCGCATCCAGCTCCCACCGGCGACCTTCCTCAGGTCATCAGTCCACCTAGCAGGGGGGCGTCCAACACTACGTTTCCCGAGACGTGTCTCCATTCGTTACTTCTGTATAGTACAAGTATTTCCTATAGCGTCTTAAAAGTTTGTAGTATCTTCTTTCTATCTTCCGATTTTTCTTCGTGTTTTCTCACAAGCTAAGCTTGCGACGGCAAGCTTGTTAGAAAGTGAAAGTCTTTAAAAGCCATAAGTTACGATAATTACGAGTTGACACGGCTACTTATCCAGTGGGGATGGATGATATTTGCTACGGTGCATTACGTAGCCGTGCAAAGTTACAGAGCGGCAACATCAATCTACGTCAAAGAACACGAGTTCACCCGTCAAACTTTGAAGTTTGGGGAGATTGCGTAATAAAATCAAAGGAAAATTCTGAGTCAAAGATTTTTGTAACTTATAATACCTACTTGGTTACGTCATAGTGGAAACAAATGACAGTAGCATCAACCTACACTTCTGGCCACATCTATTGGTCCACCTTAGAGTTTAGGTTTTGATGGCCCCTACCGAAATATGATTGCTAGATTAAACAAAAACTTTTGATGCAGTTTTAAACCTGATACATTTTACCATCTTTTTCGATCGTATTGTTTTAAATTTGAATTCAGAATACCTACCATACTACATAGAGCTACGCCTAACAAGTCGGATATGCGCCTTGTTAAAGGCAATTGATTTAAAAAAAAAAAAAAGTTTTATCAAATAAATGTTTAATTAAATAACACGTGTTGCCTCCATGGGCATCTACCACAGCTCTCATACGATTAGGCATAGTGTTTATCAACCGTTCTATGAAATTTTGAGGGATCATCTCCCATTCCTCTTCTATGGCAGTTTTCAACTCCTGCATCGTCTGGGCAACTGGCTGACGAGCCCTAACATGTCTTTTTAGCTCGTCCCACATGTGCTCAATGGGGTTCATGTCTGGGCTTCTGGCTGGTCAGTCCATAACTGTGATGTTCACATCCCGAAGATATTCCCTGACGATGCCGGCCGCATGGGCTCTTGCATTATCATGCATAAAAAGGAAATTTGGGCCCACATAGTCCGCGTATGGTATCACGTGAGGTTCTAAGCACTCACGAATGTACCTTTCAACATTTAATGTTGGCAGCCGTGGTCCTGTAACAACCTCAAGTTGAGTTTTGCCGCTCGCGGATATACCGCCCCAGACAGTCCATGAGCCACCGCCATAAGCAACCCTCTCTTCAAAGCAGCATTATGCGAAACGCTCTCCTTTACGTCGGTAGACCTTCTTCCTTCCATCATTGCCATGTAACACAATTTTAGACTTATCAGAAAAGAGTACACGGCTCCAATCTTGCTGTGTCCAATTTAAATGACTGCGTGCGAAATGAAGGGGCGCTGTTCGGTTAGCTTGCGTTAGTTTGGGCCCATTAGCTGGCTTGTGTGGTTCGAGTTCGAGCGCTCACAGATACTATGTGGAAGTCGCGAAGTTGGTTTTGTATCTCAATGGAGGTAAGGTGACGATTTCTCAAGCTGGTCGTCACGATGAATCGATCCTGCCTTTCAGTTGTGAGTGACCCGAGATCGTGGCCTTCTTTGGCGACGAACAAAGCCGCCAGTCTCTAGGTACCTCCGATAAACATTTCGGACCGCAGATCGACTTAAATTAAGTTGAGCACTCACGTTTCTTTGGCTGTGTCCGGCCTGAATAAGTGCCACAGCTTGGGCGGCGACTTCAGGTAAAGTATCCATAGATTATTGATAGAACCTCACCTTAATGTTAAGAATAAGTAATGTTTGTTGCAAAACCAAAGATATCAATCACTTTTTCAAGAATTAAATCCAAGTAAACCAATAAAACCAAGTTTTCTTAGTATTCGATTGTTTGATATCAACAAACAGGCTCCAAATTGTCTTTTGTTTCTTTAAATTCTGTGTTCGAAATTCAAAAAAAGACTATTGAATGAAATTGTGAATGTGCCAGGTTCAAAACTGCATAAAAACTTTTTGCTCGACCTAATATAAATTTTTTGCTAGGGCCAAACGAAACTGAAAATACAAGGTAGGCCAATAGATGTGTCCAGAAGTGTATTTACGACGGAATTACTGTTATGGATTAAAAAGTAGGTAGAAGAAATATCTTCCATTTGACGACCGTCTTGGTGTAGTGGTTCGAGCCCCGAACTTCTAAACAAGGCAGTTGCGGGTTCGAATCCCGCAAGGGGCAAATGTTTGTGTGATGAACACGAGCATTTGTACCTAAGTCATGCATGGTTATAAATATATATAAGTATGTCTATCCGTTATCCTCGTCACCGTTCATAGCACAAGCTTTCGCTTAGTATGGGGCTAGGTAATTGGTGTGTTTGAAGAAACAATTTATTTATTTATTTAAAACCTACTAGCGGTTACCAGTGACGTCGCCCCGCTCAAATGCCGTAGCACTTTTCATCGTCTTAGAACAATTATATCTGGGATAAAAACTATTTTATATCCTTATAACTATTTTATAAATTATTTAAGTCTGAAGAGGTGAAGGACAGACAGATACCCTTTCGCCTAAATATTAGTATCTTGGATGAATTATCCACTGGATATAAAACGCAAAAGAAAATGTATGGGAACATCATCGACCAACTTTTGCGGAGCGCGGGGAGATCGTCTTGTCAATTTTGTGACAACTATTAGTGCAACTAAATGTCGATATTTTATCGACATATGATGAATGAATGATTCCAGTAAATCATGGTACACTGTTCGTCTTTTGACTGTGGACAGTTTTTGTCAGCTCATTTCTCACATCCTGATTGAGATTGAACGTCACGCATAAATCTGAACTTACATTTACATGTTCGCGAGATATATTTTACGGGGACTTACTGTGGTTGCAAACATACGACGCTCATAAAAATATTTAAAAATGGGTCGTGTGACAACTTACTTTTGTACTATCCTTTTCACAATTATGTTAGTAAAGACTTTTTTATTTAAGAAGTTTATTGGGTGCTAGCGACATGCTTTTTTTTATTTTTTATTTATTTTTAAAAACAAATACATGTGTATTTGTGTGTGTTATTTATTTATAAATTCAATTCTCAACCTAGCATTTCAGCAAAATTGTCACTCTAAGCTTAAGATTAAACCTTTTTAATATTTTTATTACTTAAGCAATTATTTTGCAAGTTTTTACGAAATTAAATCAAATTTCGCTCACAAAAATTAATCGACTGTGTCATCCGGTGTCAAACTTTTTACTGATGTTTTTAATAGGTTTAGTAGGTAATTCCAAAGTTAAGTAAATGTTTTATTAATTTGCGTGTGTTATGTGGAAAAGTTTGGGCCCACTTGTGCGGAGCTCTAAACACTGTATTAAACTTAAAGGCGCGGATCTAAGAGTCTGTGGATGTTGATGTAAGTAATAATCAATAAAAAAGAGCTAAGCAAAAAGTCGACAAAGTAAATTATCTCGACATTAGTACCTCTGACATATTATTATTTTTATATCGACACCCAAAACATCGATACTTCGACAACACTAACATTGAGGACATTTTTCCAGTGCATCAAAGGCGTAATCCCGACCCATCGACCAAGCTTACGTATGGCTTTATCCCGCAGTTCAATATAATGATCTACTCTTTAATATTCTGTAGGGTCATCTATATTCTTTATACGCTTTGACGGTGTCATGGCGATTATTAAGGCTGGTATAACATGTAGTAAGACGGTATTCAAAAGCTTCGAAAAGCTGAGAGTGAAAGGCGACTTGAGCTTTGGGGCTGATTTGAATCGATTTGATGTTTTGAAGGAATCATCATCAGTACTCACTATCCTTATTTTGATTCGAAATAATACAACTTACAAAAATCTCTGTCTTCTAGTTTTGAATTAAGACTTATACATTTTATTCTATTAAAAACAATCTGAAATCTTCAGATGGTGACGAGATTTCAGGCTAAAAATTCCACCACATTTGACTTAATAAGTTTTACGTACCTACAAATTACTTGACTGCAGTCTTGACTAATATAATGCCGAACTTATGTGTTAAATTACTTTACACAAACTTTATAAACATCCATACTAATAGCATAAATGCGAAAGTGTGTCTGTCTGTCTGTCTGATACTTCTTGACGCTTAAGCCACTGAACCTATTGAGATAAAATTTGGTATGCAGACAGTTCGAGACCCTGGAAAGGACATAGGCTACATTTTGTTGCGATATAAAAGTATTAAGTGGATAAAATGGGGGATTAAAGTTTATATGGAAAATCCAACTCTTGCGTGCGAAGTCGCGAGGAACCACTAGTTTCTGTTATAATGTCAAGTCAATTAAAGGAAAGCGGCTAACCACAGAGTTTGTCTTACACCACTCTACACTTTGATGACGGAATTTCAAACACTATTAACATAACGTATTTCATGGTTAACAGAGAGTAATATTGTATATTGTGAAATGCTATATACATGAATAATTAAAAAAAAACTTTAAAAAAACTACACAATAAAAAAAAACCGTGTCCATAAGGCAAGGGGGCTAAAATGATGGCAAAGGCCTTGTTTTACGATCGGCATGGACAACAAATACAACTTCAAAACCCCTCATACTCTTTCTGTGCTCAAATGCAACAAGTCAGTAAAAAAAAATTAACCCATCAGCATCAGGCTGTGACAATTTTGTATTTGAGATATATTTTTTTGCGATTTTGTATAATCGCTTTACCAAAACTTTCGTTGTATTTTTGGATCTATCTTTGCACCTAGTTTACGCAGTTAACGATAATAGCAGTCTTGCAATTTATTCACCGGTTCAATGCTGAGTAAACTTGCAATATATTTTATGCAACAAAATGCGCTGTGCCGCGAACAACAATAAATTATTGCTCACTACGCCATCGTTTGCATACTCTAATTATTATTTCATTTGATATAGCTGTTTGCATTGCAATCATATTCGTTTAAACACGCAATTTCGATACTGATATTGTTGTATTGTGTTGGGTAACATTCTAAAATCTCTACCAAAATTCTGATAAACGAACGCAAACAAGTTTGATCTATTCTTATTAAGTTACTAGCCGTTGCTCGCGACTTCTGCGCAAATGTCAAATTTCCCATAAAAGTCATAAATAAAAGTCATAAAAGTCATTTATTTATGCATGTAGACCCACTGGGGGCACTTATACACGTCCCAACATATATTTTTTACCTACCACTGCTTCGGGACAAATTCTGGGCTAGTGCTGAGAAGAAGCAGCGCAAGAAACTCAGTCACCTCTCAAGCCTCTTTTAAAAATAATATTTTGATACAGAAATTAAAATTTTACTGGTGTCCACACGTTGACATCATTCAAATAATCGTCTACCTTATAATAAGCCTTTGTCATTAAAGTATCGTTAATTAATGATTTAAATTTATAAATTGGTAATTTTACAATATGTTGTGGTAATTTGTTAAAGAAATTGATGCATTTCCCTATAAAAGACTTACCAACCTTTTGAAGCCTGAATTGTGGAACAGCAAGTTTATTTTTATTTCTAGTGTTAAAACAATGTGTATCACTTTTCTTTGTAAATAGATGCAGGTTTTTGCGCACATATATAATATTTTCATAAATATATTGAGAGGCTACCGTTAATATCCTTATCTTTTTAAAAAAATATTTTAATGAATCTTGAGGTTTGAGGTTACAAATAGCACGAACGGCCCTTTTTTGTAGTACAAAAACTGATTCGATATCAGCAGCTGAGCCCCACAGTAAAATACCGTACGACATCAAGCTGTGGAAATAACTAAAATATACTAGTCTGGCCGTGTCAATATCAGTCAAGCGCCGTATCTTTTTTACAGAAAAAGCAGCTGAACTAAGTCTTCCTGACAAGGCCACGATATGAGGACCCCATTGTAGTTTTGAATCTAAAGTTATGCCTAAAAATGTTGTTGAATCTATAGTATTTAGCAATTTGTCTTTTATCAAAACATGTGTTGAGGCCTGTCTAACATTAGGCATAGTAAACTTAACACTTTTAGTTTTATTCCCGTTAAGTAATAGGTTGTTAACGCTAAACCAATGTAATACTTGTGAAAGAGTATTATTCACATCGTCTAAAGTATCTTTCCACCTTGGAATTTTGAATATAAGTGAAGTATCATCTGCAAATAATACTATATCAATCAATTTTTGTACTACAAAAAAGAGCCGTACGTGCTATTTATAACCTCAAACCTCAAGATTCATTGAAAGATTTTTTTAAAGAAATAAGGATATTAACAGTAGCCTCTCAATATATTTATGAAAATATTATGTATGTGTGTAAAAACTTGCATTCATTTACAAAGAAAAGTGACACGCATAATTTTAATACTAGAAATAAAAATAAGCTTGCTATTCCACAATTCAGGCTTCAAAAGGTTGGTCATTCTTTCATGGGAAAATTTGTCAATTACTTTAACAAATTACTGAAAAATATTGTAGAATTACCAATTAACAAATTCAAATCATTTATTAAGGATACCCTAATGACAAAAGGTTATTATAAAGTAGACGATTATTTGAATGATGTAAACGTGTGGACCAGCTCGCACTAGTACAATTTCTGTATTTAAACATTATTTTTAAAAGAGGCTTTAAGGTCCTGTAAGCTGTCTAGTAAATCTAATTTTTCCTTTCTAAGCTGTACATTATTATAGAAACATTTCTGTTTTTTTACAAGTTTTTCGGTTTTGTTTATTATTATCTTAATTTTAATATACTTTTTTACCCTATTTCTGCCTGATAATTTAATCTGTTTTGTACTGTTTACAGACTGATTAAATATATTATTTGAATCTAGATTTGAAACTGCTGCCTGTCCATTAGGGGTCCCAATCAGCTCCTCATAGAGATTCAAGGTCTGTGAGTATTCTGGATCTTTCTTCTCTTCTTCCAAGTGCAGTATTCTCCTGTTGACGTCTCGCAGCTCACTTTCCAGCTCATTGTTCCGTATAAGTGTCTGCTCAAAGACACTGCTGCACTGGTCGAAGGCGCTGATGGTATTGAGGAGCTCATCGCGGTGTCCAGTAACCTCCTGGAGACGGGCATGCAGCTCCGCTAATTCCTTTTTAAGTTGAGAATTTATGTCTATATTTTTCTTCATCTCAACTTCACATTCGTCCCTTTCCCTAAGGAGTTGGTTACAGACATCCTTTGTTTCTTTCAAGTCTTCCAAAGCATTTTTTAGCTTTAATTCCGTTTCTCGAGAAGACATTTTGCGAGTCATGGTTCCAGTCCGGGTGGCCATAGTGTTCACCTGAAATTTATTTAAAAAGGAGTGTACAACAGATGTTTGGGTAGGTATCGGTTAGTCAACAAAAAAACTGATGATTGGAATATTTATATTTTTGTTACTGAGTTACCTAATTAATGTTTAATTTAAAAATAAAATTTAACAGTTTAAACAAAGTAATTGTCTTTAAATTATAGGAATAACGTATATTTTTTTGTGTATGAATATAATTAATAAAAAACAAATAAATGAACAATCCGGCTATCAAAGTCTAAGTGAGTACTATCACCATTATGCTTACTACTGCAATGTTAGTGTGTAGTAAGTGAACAAAATGTAAATATAAATGTAAAGTGAAGATGACTGTTGAGTGTTTAGAGTTTATTGTCTGCGGCGAAAGGTTGTTATCTTCAACTTTACTTCCACTAATACGTCAAGTAAAGAGAGGCACAACAGGGCCGAAATGTTGTGAGGTTTGACGTGTCTCACCTTGGTGAGGATTGTGCAGTGGGCAATGTTGTGTACGCAGCAATAAACAAACAGTAAACAGTATCCACTCAGCATTACTTTACAAAATTATAACCTCAAAATGTGTTGCAGGTTTTGCAAATACAAAGACTTAGGAAAGTTGATTTTAGATGAACACTATTATTTAAGTAGGTGTAAATGTTTTAAAAGCAGTACTCCCCTGGTTTTAGTATCCGTTGTCCACCTTTGACCTTTGATTTCAAATTGACGTCCGGCCGTTGCTGAATTTGGTTTTGTGTTTTGATTGATACACCTACATACACCTTCCCATGATAATATATCAACATCTTAGAGGTTCAATTTTTTTAAATCCTGAAATACTTTAATATTATAAATTTCTAACCAAATTTGACATCGATTAATATCATTTCCTTATTGGATAGCCTTAACTTTGCGAAATGTATCCATACTAATATTATAAATACGAAAGTATGTCTGTCTGTCTGTCTGTTACCTCTTGACGCATAAACCAATGAACCGATTGATATGAAATTTGGTATGGAGATAGTTCAAAACCCTGGAAAGGACATAGGCTACATTTTATCGCGACATAAAATCATTAAGGGAGTGAATTGGGGGATGGAAAATTCAACGCGGGTGAAGTCGCGGGGAACCATTAGTGTTACAATAATTAAGGTTTTTTGGAGCAAGTCGCTCTAAATGACAGTTTGTGAAAAAACTTTAGTAGAAAAGTCTCCAAATCATTAATTAATCATTAATTAATTTTGGGATATGTAAGACGAAATTGACTAGAAATTGTCTCAGCTATAACATTTTTTTCCCAGAATA
This sequence comes from Pyrausta nigrata, assembly GCA_949316185.1. Classification (NCBI taxonomy): domain Eukaryota; kingdom Metazoa; phylum Arthropoda; class Insecta; order Lepidoptera; family Crambidae; genus Pyrausta; species Pyrausta nigrata. Next base: position 8,600,757 of record OX438943.1, read on the forward strand.
GGTTGAATTACCAGTCACCCTGTATACCAATTTTCGTCAACTTATTTATTCGGCAACAAAACTTACTACAAGAAATGCCTTTTTCTACTCCATCAGGAAGGAACAGTTCACAGAGTTTATGGCGTCGTAAATTTGAAAATATCGTAGCCGTAAGTATAGAAAAACATAAACATAAAGGCAATGTAGCTATTGTAGACATCAACTCCCGGCTCTGCGACATTGTCGGTGCGAAATTAGTCGCAATGTATTATTGCTTTTAGGGCGCTGTTTTGATTTCCACGATACGGCAGTGCATCTAGAATTGCAGAGACACGTACGGATGGCTTTGATGCTATCTGGCGCAAAAAATCAGCGTCATTGGTATGTCGGGTTCGTGGAACCAAATCCTTACTAGTTTTTATGTACTAACAATAGTGTGTAAGATTTTATTGTTACTAACAATTGGACCGTGTCTGTTGTCTTTAATGAAAACATTATTATTACAGTAAATACTTAGTAATTTTTACAAGAATATTACTAACCAATATCACAGAATAAATACATATATTATGTAACCAATTCCACTTAAAAATAATAATAATTAAATTAAAAATTAAATCATAGGTATCTACATAAAAGTCGCTAATTGTTTTTTTTTGCCATTGTAAAGTAAAAGTAAAAATCCTAAAAAATCGCGTTTTCTTATTAAGGCATAGAAGTACTGTTTATTTTAGTATAAAAACGCGATTTTATTTTTGGATACAGTAATGTCTTTTAATAAAAGTTGTAAATTCGCTTTTATACGTTCCTAGAATATTAAAACTTCGTTATATACATCAAATTGTATACATTCTCATTAAATTCCGACTGTTTAACACCACACCTGGGCCCATAGCCAAGTGCCAATTTATTCTCAAGCGAAGTTCGTTATCGCTAACAAAATGTATGAAACTGACATAAGCCATCGAAACATCACGTGACTTTTGCATAAATTATTTATACATTTCGTTGGCGATAGCAAAGTTCGCTCCAGAAAGATTGCCATTTGGCTACGGGCCCTTGTATAATATTTCACTTGTAACAGAGTGAGTCTTTCATTAATAACGTAAATATCCGGACACAACAATCCCAAAAACAGCTAATTCTTGAACATCTCAAAACCGATTTATCACGGCTCGGACTTTTCCATCAAAGTAAATTGTTCAAGTTTTTCTCCGGGAGAAATGCTAATAGCTCAAACAGAATCCAATTTGTTTCTCCTATAAACTAATTCAAATTCCAGTCCCGCAATGCCTAAGTACTCATTTACCTATTCCAACTTAAAACAAACTCCCATTTATTTTTGTTTTGCGAATTAAAATAGCAGACACAGTAAGTGATCCGGAGTCGTGAGCGGCTACTAAAAGTTGGGAGGTTTAAAAATAAAAGGGCCTCGGATCGAGGTCGAGCTGAACTCTGTTAGCCACAAGGGCGATAAAGGAGGCAATTTCCTAAATAGGGCTTGTGAGGATTTCCCTAATGTCGGACAAAAAATGGATTGCCACGCGCCGACTTGCCAAAGATATAAGCGCCCCGACTTTTGGTTCGCCAGATTGTCAACAAACATTGCCAGTGTTGCCCGAGTTAGTATGTTGCTGTACTACTAACTATGCACATTCATTTAATAAAACAGCTATATTGAACATGTTAAAATACATTTTGATCTGACCACATTGACCACACATTGATACATTGACTCACTTGGGAAAGCAATCGCCCGGATAGCTGTAGGGGTCATGGGTTTGAGTCTCACCTCGATGAATTATTGTATACGAGATTGACTTTCACATAGTTATTGCAAAATGAAATTTTACGGGACTACTTTTTAAACATTACTTTACTTTTTTACAACTGACTTAACAATATGGTATGTCTCATATCAACAGTTTTCAAAATACACTACTTCTAAAAGTAGCTGGCTAACCATTAGTGAAAATTAATAGTGGATTAAGCCTGAAGTTCACCATCACATATTAAATTTTAATCAGGCGGTATAGCATTATTTGACATATTTTGTATGGAATTCTGTGTCTGACTGACTGTTTAAAAATTGGTATCATAATAACATACGCGACTTAACATATTATTTCTATGATACTGTTATTTTATACGGAGGAAATGATGCGCGTTGAACCTTTTAGAAATGTGTCCCGTTTCACACGTCACTATTTCGAATACAATTTTTGCGTGTAATATTGCAATTCAGACGACTTCTAATGTAACGATTACAATAATTTTAAAAAAATGGCATCCAGTGCCGAGACTGTATAGGGATTGGTAGAGAAGTTAAGAGAGTCTTTTGCCCATCATGATGGATTCATCGCACTGATGCATCAGTGCTCAGGCTTACTATTAAAATTAATGTATTGTTACTAGGTTACTACATAGTGGCTTCTTATAAGAGAAAGTTTGACATTTTCATTTATTTTTTAGCCTGAGTGATCCCACTGCTGGGCAAAGGCCTTCTTCAAACTTTCAAGACCAGTAAGTAATGTTTTTAATAAATAAGATTAGTTTTATACATTCAAGTCGACTCAATTAGCGCAGCGAGGGGAAACCGCTTGGCCACGCCTGGCCTGCCCGTAACCATTCGGATTAAAGGGAATTATTATCGCCTTACTTTTATTACAGATTGGAGTGCACTGACCTAAATAAATTCCAAATCCCCGCTATCCTCGAACAAAGCACCGGGGCCGAATAAGAGTTTCAGCAGAAAAAATATTTTTGCCCTACGGCCCGCTCTTACGGACAAATATAATTACGGACCAATCCAGATAGAGCTGTAAAAACCGATTCCACTGGAAAAATGTTATTACCCTGTAAAATAAACTTATCACTTCAGGGAGTTTTTCTTTTTACAAGACAAAATTTAATTCTAGAACCACTCCGCGTTTGATTGAATTTGAGCCACGCTTCGAGTCACTTGGTTTTTATACTGCGTTATTCGTCAATATTTTTTTTTCGTCGCTTATGCATATTTTGAGTGGAATTTTTAATGAAAATGGCTGCTATGATTGGAACATGATTGAATGAAAAGAATTTTGAAATATGAATTATACAGGGTGGAAAAAGTATATGGGTCCTAGAGGGAAACTACCTTAAAGTTAAATAGCTCATTTCACCGAAAGGAAGCATTTATTTATTTAAAAAAATCAAAACTGCATTCATGTTTTTAAAAATCGCTTGTCTTACCTGGGAATCGAACTAAAAGTTTTGTTTCTTTGCAAAAATAAAGGAATGTTTCTTTTCGAGTAAAATGAGCTAAATAAAGAATCAAAGGAAATCCTTGAACGCAGTTTTGTTTATTTAAAAATATTAAGGAACGTTTTCATTCAGTAAAATGAGCTAACTATGGGATTTAATGTAGTTCGCTTTCAGAGCTCCTAATTTGTATCTACCCTATTTATCGTGTCGTACCTAGCCGGCTAACATCAAAAACTATTTTTATCAATTTTTCAGTATACTCGTAGTTGAGAAGATAGGAAAAAAAGTATTTACATAACTCAAATAAATTAAAAACATATTTTGTACTAAGCTACTCGGCTAAGCTAGATATAATCCTATATTTTATAGCAGCCATATTGTTGACCAACTAACGTTTAACTTGATAAGTACTTTAAAAGTACGTGCTCAGGAACTCTGTCTTGGCGAGATTAAACAGTATTCTTGCTTCTTGCTTAGTAACTAAAAATTCGTTTCAAAAAAAGGTACTAGTAACATTACAAATACTTCAGTGTGGTGGTTGGTAATACCTCAAAACCACAAGTAAACAAGCTAGTTTATGTGGTTTTACACGATAAAAAACGCTGGTTAGAGGCAGCTACAGTTGTCGCACTCAACTGCCTGCCTGGGTCTGGAATAATAATATTGAGAGCAAATTTTACAGCAGGCAATATTTCTGACTATATTATGTACAAACTTTTCCTCTTTATAATTATAGATTAGTCAATATCATAACTATGTACAACACATCATCATCGGGGCAGCTGAACATTTTCAGTTTGAAATAATGTACAACAGTAAATATCCATAAGGAACATGCATTCAGCTGAAGAAAGACATGATTTCATTTAAAATGTCGAAGTAAGTGCTCAATATTATGATTAGCAGCACTCAAGTCAGTAAAATGGCAACCGATTGTCCGCCTTGATGTAACTCATGGCAACCCTTTCTATATCGTAGAAGGCCTGTTCAATTGGATTGAAACGTCGAGTGCTGGCATGGAGAAGGGACTGTAATAGCCTCACAAGGCCCTAATATGAAAGACGATACCCGTAATTTTGAGTCTTCGTCCCTCTTCCTTTTTCCAGCATGACAATGTGAGTAAGTGCGATGGCAAAAACCAAGAATGTAAACAGAAGCTTTAGAGTAGCATATCTCTAGTAGAACTCGCTCTACAGAAAAATTGTTTCGCTGATCGAACGACAGCTATTTATCTTTGATTAGGTACTACCTCCATTGATTAAATTGTATCTTATTTTGTTTAGTTTACCTTTCTCGATTTAGCTTAAGTCGATGGGTATATTGCAGTTTCAGCAAAAGATGTAAGAAATAACTTTGTGGGCAGATGCCGTAAAAGTATTTGATTTGATTAAAACATTTTATTTCATTATTACATGGTCCATTGATCACCTTTAGAAAAAATATTTCTTTCTTGTTTCGTCGAATTTCTCACTAGTATCTTGGATTCACTAAAGTTCACAAGGCTCAACAGTTAATTCAACAAGTTTTAAGAAAACCCTACTCACTTCTTCATGCAATGGACTCCAAGTTCCAACTTACACGCTTGAAACTAGCCGAGAATTCACTGCTAACAAGATTTTTTCAACGGGGGATCTTAAATTGCGCGATTTCGCCGCAGATGATACTGTAAATTAAGATTTACATAGCCAAAAACTTCTGAAAACACAATTACAGAAGTTTTAACATAGAGCTGTAAGCGCTGTAATCACATTTGTCGGAGAAGTCGGTGGGGAAAATTGTCTTTGCTGTGGAAACGAGGTTCGAAATGGCCCCTACTACGCCTTTTCAGATAAGAAAGTCGAAAATAAGAGTTACATCTTACGAAGCTAGGTTTTCGTTTTAAGAAATCTCAAACGTGTTATTTACGAGATATTAACTTTTGAAACTCTTTGAGATCTTTCTACCCGAGTTTTCATCATACCTAATTAGTAATGTGTTTTAATTAGAAATGTAACTAGGTATACATAGTTAACCTGAATGAAAGACAGCGCTAGATTCGAAATAATTCGACTTTTGGAGAACTGGTAGAGAACTGGTAGAACTGGTATGTTATACGGGACACTGTCTTTATAATAATAAAGACAGTGTCCCGGGAAAGGACACTAAGATTTTCGGTTTAGTTATAGGGGTGCATGGATGTGTAGAAAAGTTGCCATTTGTTCGGGTGACGTTAGGCGAATTCGGTGGTTGATCATGCATTATGAAACCACAATTCACCTAATAGTTAACCTGTAAAAAAACTCACCTCTGCTTGTGAAAAACATCCATTTTAATTTCGCAAACAAAAAAAGGCAAAAATCAACGTCACAAGACAACCCTAGACCCCAAATACCCGTACACTAAAAAATAAATCGTGTCAAAGTCAAAAAGCCAAAGCTTACTCCGAGAAGATGCTATGTCAATCTTTCACTAAAGTAAGTGATTTCTTGCATCCCGTTTGAGAAAACACTCTCGCAATACTTTGCAGCATGAATAAGTGATCGATGCTCGTCTAAGAGCTTTGTTAAGTACTGCATTAGAGACTCGGGTTGAGGACTGTCTGATAGAAACATATACTGAGGGTATTTGCTGGAGGAGGTGTATCTACTTGATTCTAATATTTTGATTTAGAAGTAAATGGAAAGGTACCTAAATGTCTGTCAATGTTCAAACAATCGGTCTATAAATGTCTTGACTTCGATTCTGGGGCACGCAAAATTACCAAAAAATAAATTGTTTTAGTAATAATGTCCTCCTAGCCGAATTTTGACTACGGCGGCCTATCTCAACAGAGAACTCCGGAGCTGTGTCTGAGTTTTTAAAGGTAGAAAAACCCAACACTCTCGGCCCGACCCGGGATTCAAACCCGGGACCTCGTGGATAGTACCCAGCGTGCTGACCATTAGACCAACGAGGCAGTCATTGTTTTAGTACCCGTTTATAGTTAGACAAGTTTGTGCGCGCCCTTCTGCTGAGCCAAGACGTGGGGGGTCACCCCCCTACTACCTACTTCTTCCAGGACCCTGAATCCCGTGCCTAAAACGCAGTCAAATCACAGTTTCAAATGTCAAATTTGACAAAGACATAACTTTATTTTCTATATTTGGAATGGATTTGCTCTTGACTTTAGACTAAACCAGTATAACTTCAAAAATTAGAAAGATATCGAGATTTGATTAAAATAAAAAATCGTATGGTCTCTTACACGACCCTTTCATTTGATTGGTCGAGATTAGACAAATCGCAGTGGTTCTTAATTTAATTTCTGTCCCAAGTTCCTCGTAAACCTGGTGGCACTAGTGTACAGCCATATCGACAACAATGCCCTAGCTCCAAGACGCTTGCTCGCCCGTTTGCGAACAAGCGTTTTGTTCTACAATGTTATGGTAACTATCGAAGTGTTTAGAAGCCACCCGTTATCGTACTGAGGATTGCACAGTTTATTATTCAAGCAAGTCGTAACTGCGAACAATACTCAATGAACTTGGCTTAGTGATGTGAAAGATGATTTTGTCCGCATTACATCACCTAGCATGCATGAAAGATTAGAGAGTTGGTTTTTAGTATTTTTTAATACTCACAGTGTTCTTTCTTATTAATATAAATTTAAATAAGAAATCAAAAATTCACACACGGTTAGGATTTGACCCCACGACCTTTTGGCTAACCGGGCCAACGCTCTTACCAACTGAGCTACCGTGCAGTCCATCCACCAGTGTAAAAATTCTTGGTCTCTTTTGAATTGAATACGTCATTGCGTGACGTCAGCGACATCTGCCTTTAGATTAGAGAGTTTTTAGTTAGACAAACGTAGAATGTAAACAGGATTAGACAATCCAAAATAATAAAGATTGTTAAAATTAGTAAATGAAAATCAAAAGATTGATATATGTGCAGGTCATTGTTTTTACGTTTTCACCCGTTAAACGCCATAGAAAAACTAAGGCTGATTGATGTTATGTCAGAGATTAGAGTCGAAAGCCATAGCTTTCGGATGTAATCCAAGCATACTTGGATTACATCCGAAAGTATTGATTTAATTCGTTCCGATTTAAACTGCCCTATCTTGAGACATTGGAACAGCGTCAATGTCGGCTCGAGACCTGCTCTGGTAAACGTGAAGTAGGTTTAATTTTTATTTTTTATTACTTTGTACTTTCGTTGTACTAATCTTAGATTAGTACAACGATAGATCTTAGATTATAAGTAATTTTCTGTAACCACTAACCCACACTACGGAAAGCTATTTCTAGAATAAAATAGTATAATTATCACATTAAGCAGTCAAAGCAACTTCTTGTGTAGCCACAATGTTTGTCCTGTCAAGATCGAAATAATCATGACCAAATAGATATTCTCAATTATTCATCGACATTGAATTTATCGATAGCCTGCCACTCACTACTACTAAAAACTTAACCTGCTACGAGTAGAGCGCGTTTTGCCAATCAATTACCTAAAACCAACACTAGGTTCTAAGATAACCAAGAGTTTCGAAAAGTCCTTGAAACTCCGTCAGAATTGAAGGCTACTTTTAGCGGCTATTAAGCTTGACTTTGAAACAATGTAAATACGCGATTACAGAACATCGAATTCATTGAAACTTACTTGTCACTGTTAAAGGTATAAGTTCGTAGCCGACCACATGTCGCAGCGCCGGACCTCGTGTCGACGCGACATGTCGCAACCACACGTAGCGACGTCGTGTCGCTTCAGTCATGATTCTGAGTCCGACCGCAGCAAATGACAGACCGCAGCGCCACTCACTCCACAGAGTCGGCCACCTACGCAATGAGTTCTATATAAAAGTACTCGAATTATCAATAACTTTATCGACTACTTAAGTACTCGATACCATATAATAATGCCATATAATAATTGAGGTCGCTCACAGCGCCACCCTATCGGACATACTGGAAAAACCCTTTAAATGGGCCTCTTTTAGATTTAAATATTATATTACAACTAGTGGTTTCCCGCGACTTCCTAGGTGAGACCCCTTCCTAGGTAAGATCCTAGGATATCTAACAGAAGTAAATTAATAGTTTATTCAATAAAAGAAAAGAAAAACAAAGACATGCATGAAATAAAAATAAATAAACTTAAAACCTACTTAAATTAAAATTAAACCCGTGTCCTTGAGGCAAGGAGGCGAGGATGCTGGCTGCGTTATCTATCTCTATATCAAAGAAGATTGCCATAAATCGACCCAATAGATAGAGACACCGTACTAAGTGAGACACATAAAATATAAATATCAATTTATTAGCGGGCTTTTTTACGATTTTATGGTAATTTAAAAAGCAGGGAATTAAAATGATTTTTAGAATGTACTAAATTATTAACAACTAAACGTCTTCAAGGATGCAAAAAAAAACCAACGAGGTGAACTTTGACGTGTCAGTCACACATGAAGTATATGTTTTATATCAAACGTCAATGTTTAACGGATCATACATTGTTTAAATGTCAGAGCGACATAATGCACCAAACAAATTGTCGTTCAATGTAAGTTATATTATTTTTTCCTCTATACAGTTTGAGGCTTTTCACCAAAGAACTTTGCCGTTCTTCTTTCATCTAAATCGATTCAGTGGTTTATATTTTGTGTGCCTTTGTTCGTCAAACAAGGACTGTAGCGATCATGACAACCGATTAATGTCAGCCAAAGAAAAAATAATACCGGCCCCCTTAGAAGCAGAAACAATGCAGTTTCTGAACCAGGCATGTTCCAGTATTCGTACCATGATCCTTGAAATAGCAGGCCCGAAGTGGGGCAGATTGTGGTAACCTGCCCCACTTCGGGCCTGTATCTCGCTCTCTTATCTTGTAAACCTATCACCTTGTGTACGCTCATAGTAAGAGTTCTAGCTATCTTAAAGTTGGGTAGTTTCTGATTGGTGGCAATTCATTTTGGATTTTGATTTGAATCTGGATAGTTATTTTGTTGATAGTACGGGCCCAGATGTTAAATAGTCATCGACAACGGGCTTAGTGAATTTAGGGCATGCATCATGCTGGCATGTGAGCTCATAGCTTATATTTTAGTCTTTGGTAAAAAACCTAATATTATTAGAGGAAAAATATAACTGTCACCTATGATGGCTGACATTGAATGACAAAAAAATCGTGAATAAAATATGACTAGCGGTTTCCTGCGACTAAGTCTGCGCAAAGGTCGAATTTACCATACAAGTTTTCACCCCCATAAAATATGGTTTCTGGGATAAAAATGTCAATCTTACTTATGTCGTTTTCGGGACTCAAACTATCTCCATACCAAATTTTGTCTGGATTGGTTTAGCGGTTTAAGCGTGGCGTGAAAAGCTAACAGACAAACACACTTTCGTATTTAAAATATTAGTATGGATTTGGTGTGACAGATGTCAGCGACACATCAGATCCACAAATTAGAAAGAATATGAGTACTGATCTGCGGTCGAGCGCCAGTGTGGTCTACCGCTCGACGACGTGTCGCTAGCTTCATGTCGCGAGCTACGAATGGTATTTCATAGAAATACATAGAAACCAGTTGTGTCGCGTCGACACGTGGTTTGACGCCGCGACGTGTGGTCGGCTACGAACTTATACCTTAACACAGGTAGGTATTATCCTTACAATAACTTATTTATGCTTATGTATTAGATAACCATATTTGACCAATGCGGAGTGAAAATAAGATGTATGTCGTCTCGTCTCCAGTCTCCACCTCAGATCATAGAAAGAAGAGATATGAAAAGGGGGGCGTGATCCGTGCGAACGCGACATGGTCAAAAGGAACTAACGATCTTCGCAGCGGATTGGTCACATTACACAGCCATTTGTGTGCGTGCACTGCGCGCCAATGAGCGTTATCAATTGAATGACTGCGCTCTTTATGTTTACAAAAGTGTTGTAGTAGTTGTAAGGCACACAGAAATATATTTGAGGTCACAGGTTCGCGAAGGATTGCCGAGTTATTTTTCTTGTTTATTATAAAGATAATCTACAATAGTTTTAAATTTTTTTAAAACACTCACAGTGTTTTTAAGGTTCCATAGCCGAATGGCAAAAAACGGAACCCTTATTGTTTCGTCAAGTCTGTCTGTCTGTCTGTCTGTCCGTCCGTCCGCATGTCACAGCCACAGTTATTCTGAAACTATTAGAATTACACAGTTGAAACTTGGTAGGTAGATGTATCCTGTTAACCACTTTAAGATTTTTATACAAAGAAATAATAATTATACAATATGTAAAAAAAAACCTGTCCGACCCGTTAAGGTGTTATCAGGTATAGAGTCAAGGTTCTATTTGTGTAATTATTTTCATAAAATATTAGAAAAAAATTACTACATGATAAAAAAAGATAAAAAATACTACACTTAAAAAACTTACATGGCAACGCGAAGGGCGGTGACGGGGAGCGCGGGGGCGCGGCGCCGGCACTCGCAGGTAGCGCAGTCATGACCCCGGCTCTTATTATTAGCCAGATAATAATGTGTCAATCGTAAGAAACAGAGACTTTTCGGTAGCTCTGAAAAGAGCTTTTTTTTGTGGTGGTGATTAGTGTTTGGTTAAAACGTGGCCTGCCTGCGTCAAACCTTTTCCGACCCTGCGTTGCCCGTAGTAAACACGCGTTTGTGCAAATACTGGAACGCACACTCTGACGGCACTGTAATACCCAGCGGAATAGCAAAACGCACTTCATAGTCTCTCAGACACATGAGCATATTAAAGTATTCTTGATTCGTATACGACATTTTGCGGATCAACGGAACGGAACGACCACTCGGAAGTAATGTCATCACGAAACTGACCTGTAATAATATCGGGATAGCCGCCGGCACGTGCCGCGGCGATATCAAAGGCCGCAGCTACGTTTATTGTAGTACCGACAAAGCGAGTAGGCGGCGTCAATGGAGCCGCGCGTCCGCCGGGAGTGCTAACGTATTTTGAAAATTACCCCGTTTTAGGGCAAATAGGTGCTAAACTTGTTAACGTTATTAAAGCAACTGTATGACCCTTTCGGCTCGGACAGGGTTTTTGTTACATATTGTATTTAAGGGGTGGCTCCCTTACATAAAACTAAAACCAAAAAATTTTTTTTTGTCAAATTTATGCGTGTGGTTTGTCTTGGATAGATATTTTAAAATAACATCGAGGTTGCTGAAACCATTTTCTCTAAAATTATAACGTTTGAGAGATAGACGCTTCCAAAGTTGTAATATGAGCGTCCCCCTCCCCCCATCTAACTTTTGAACTAAGTCAGTGTAAATTTTGAAAAAAATAATACATGATGTAGATCGTAAGAAATTCTTTCATTGAAAATTGGTTTGAATAAGATCGAACTAGTAGTTTTTGAGCTATAAAACACTTTCAAAAATATAACGTTGTTCTTCATACAAACACTATGAAAAACAAAGTTATATTTGCTGTCAACAAAATATTGTGGTATTTTGGCTAAGTAGATGATAATTTAGTTAAAGTTGGCACGGAACCCTTAGTGCGCGAGTCCGACTCGCACTTAACCGGTTTTTCTTATTTATCTTAGTTTGAATAAGATACCAAAAATTCGCACACGGGTAGGATTTGAACCTACGACCTTAGCCAAAGGTGTGCGAATTTTTGGTTTCTTATTTAAAATATTAATGAGAATCTATAATATTATATATAAATAAATCACGTCAATGTGTGGCCAGTGAAAATTGCAATTTTGAGTTCCGTACCTCAAAGGGCTAATACTAATATTTATGTCCGCGATCCCATGAAGCTGTAAAAAACAAGCTTAAGTAAAGGCAACTCAAAGATACGGGTACTTTGAGCTTTATTTTCTAACAATCCACCTTGGGCTTAAAACCTGTAGGTTACTTCCCATTAGTTCCCATAGACATTCCCATCATGGCAAGGTAAAAGGTTTTAGAGCACAAGTAAAGGAATATCGTAACTTCCATAAAATGTTACTGCTTCCATGGCAGTATACCGCCAAATTCATTTTGAAAGCCATAGGTAAACGTAAGAATTTGACAGATAGCAACGTTTAATATTTACGTCATTGGTTTGATATCGCTATCGCTACCCGCTATCTCTCGCTAAGTTGTGAGTTAGGCAGTAAGCTTGCAAATCTCCATCACGCGCTATTTCTTTTGAAAAGGCCAAAAGAGCCATCATCCGTTATGACTTTATGCGTCAGATATCTAACAGTTCGTTCAGTAACATTACCCTCGTAGATTCGGCCTTGGCCCGAAAACGCCTCTAGGAGGAAGTGCCGATAATGTGATATGCGAAGCAGAAAGCCTCTCTTCCGGAGACCCGCTTATTTTCCAACTTATATTTATTATGGAGCTTCAATAAAAGCGAATATCGAATGAAAAATCTAATAATGTTCGTGTGCCGGTTACTATGTAAAATAATAACAAGCTGAAGATTGTTTTATTAAGATTTTCTTAGAAATTATGCTCGCGAAACTAAATTAGGGCTATGTAACACAAATTATTTAAATGCATGTATAATGTTTTATAACTATGTCCATTGCAACTTTTTGCTCTTTAAATATCATTTTGACCTTTGATAGGTAGGTAAAGCCTACAGGCACAGATAATATATAATAGTTACTACAGGTTACAGTCTATTTACTAAAACCACATCAGTATTTCTTACTTAAGTTATTACAAAAACCGGACAAGTGCGTGTCGGATCGTAACCTGAGGGTTCCATACGAACAATAGTAGATTGTTATACAAGGGATGAAAGTGACCATTCCACTCGAGAAGTTTGTGAGAGCGCCAATAGCTCGAGAGTGGAATGGGTGCTTTCAACCGAGTTAAACATACTATTTTTCATTTCGACTGTGAGGAAAGAAATAGTGCATTTTTTTTTATGTGGTGCAGTCGAAGGTGATTTCCAATTCATATCCGCGAAGCGCCCGACCGGTACATTTTGGCATTTCACTTGGTCCGCGAGCGGCGCCATAGAGCGTTGCCGCTCAATAGTTAGTTTTTCGATATCGATAAAAATAAATAAATAAAAATATGTTTATTGCAGTAATCTTTGTTACAACATATTGTTGAGACTTCCCTTTAAGTAATCTTATGATACTTGTGTTGGGAATGTCCCGCTCATCCCTTGTGGATTACAAAAGATTACAGAATTCGATGGACAACAATACAGATTTTTACATACTATGTATTTATAATCTAACGAGAGTAAACTATACTTATATAGGTTCTTAGACTAATGATTCATGTTTGGTATAATAGAAATTAAATAATTAATAGTAGGTTGGCATGAAAGTGTGAATGTGTGAGGATATGTGTATGTGTATGTGATGATAAGTGTGCGTGTGTATGCGTGTGTGTGTGTTTGTGTGTATGTGAAAATTTGCTTATGTGTGGTCAGGAAATTCTATATAATAGATTTTCAACTTCAGCATAGGTAAGTGTCTCTAGCCATGATAACAACATTTTTTTACACATGTGTAGATGCTTAGGGTATATCTTAAGTATTTTATTTATTTTTTTATATATAAATGAAGATTGGGATGGATATTGTTTTTTAGCAAATGCGGTATGTACAGAAGGTGAGTGAGCAACAATATCGTTTCTTCTTTTTCTTTGAACTGACTCTTTGTGCGGTAAGGATTTGTGGAACCTCAAGGTCAGGTAAAGTATATATAACTTTCGACCCAAAAGAAGCTTGCTAGTTATGTATAGACTGTGCGTTGGGAATCTATAGGGTTTGAAGTACATAACTTTAATCAGTGATCTTTGAGCCCTTTCTAGGTATAGAAAGTTGGTCTTATTTGCACCTCCCCAAATTGGTATACAATAGGTGATTACTGATTGTGCTAAGGCTAGATAAATTTTGTTTAGAAGAGAGCAAGACATTACTGACCTTAATGATTTAAAAACCCAGATGAGTTTTCTGATTCGATTTATAACAGATTCCAGCTGTGAGTGCCAATTAAGCCTCTGGTCAATTATAACGCCTAGGTATTTCGTTTTGCTTACTTTGTCCAAGGAGGGACAGTCACACAGGGTGGTTTCAGGATTGGGACAGCTATGGATTTTTATGCACAAGTTGGTACTTGGCTGTGATGATGTATAGGGAGCAAAATCAAATCGATAGTTAAGGCAAAAGCAATAGTATCGATATACTATCGATAGCTGAGGCAAAAGCAATAGTATCGATAAAATATCGATAGTATCGATAGACTATTGATAGTTGAGGCAAAAGCAATAGTATCGATAAAATGACGATAGTATCGATAGTATCGATAGTTGAGGCAAAAGCAATAATATCGATAAAATATCGAAAGTATCGTTAAAATATCGATAGTATCGATAGACTATCAACTGTCTAGAAAAAAGCAATAGTATCGATAGACTATCGATAGTTGAGGCAAAAGCAATTGTATCGATAGAATATCGATAGTATCGACAGTATAAATACTATCGAAACATAGCAATTCTATCGATAGTATCAAAGTTCAATATTGAAATCACTATCGATAGCTGATACAACTCTGACTATTGCAATAACTATCGATACTCTCGATAGTGGCCTTTTATTCAATAGTAGGAGAATAATGTAGGAGGGAAAAGTTATTTCCCACCCGGCTATCTACACATGAAAGTTCAACTTTCCGAACAGGTGAGATGAAAAGAATTTTTTCACACGGTTTTCAAATTTTTCCCTTTACTAGGACTTAGAAGTGTTTCAGATAAGGTGAGGTGTACCTATTTTACTTGAAGAATGTTTCTCAACTGACTATTGAAAGATCAGCCGGTTATCGACGTCGTTTGTAACGACAAAAATAAAGTTAGTTGTTTGTTACCCAATCTTTGTAACTAAGGAGTCCAAGGGCGGCATAAAATTGAACCGCTTTATTGCCAGTTTGCTTTTTAGTTTTAGAATCAGTGCCGTCTCCTGTATAAGTATTCGTAAAATAAAATACTCGTTCGATACGACTCGTGCACTCAATGCCGAGGGCCTACTCTATATTTGAGATGCTGTCCACATTTTCGGCCCTAGGCTTATATCAACCATATTGACGTATATAGATTGCATGAAACTGGCCACACTCAGACTTTTGGAGAGGCGGCGCGTAAGGCGCGCGTTTGGAGGTGCATTTGACGCGTAAAGACTAACATAATATTACAGTCACAAGTGGTATCGCATATAAAGGAGCCGGGTGTACGGAGCGTCCGCAGAGCTCCCGATCCCTGCAGACTCTACCGCGTTTTTCGAGGCATTGCCTGTCGATTCTCTGCCGTGTTCCCTGTCGCGTCACCCACTTTTTCATCCACCACATCCAATATTATGCGCCACGTGAAGCATGTAACGCTCCAAATTCAAACAAACGATCATAAAAACTCTTCTCCTTAAACGGTTCCATACTACTCCACCAAGCCAACTAGACAAATGTCAAACGATTTACGGACGACGAATTCAACTAACGTAACGTAACGTAACGTCAACGTAATTAAAAAGCAATATTGTTACAATTTAGATGATTTGCCTAAGTTTATTAAAACACCATTGCTTTTAATTTTCCATCGGTATTTACGTTGTATTCGTCGTCGACATTCGTTTGACAGTTATCTAGCTGGCTTGGTCGGGTAGTACATCGCCATATGTTTGTGTTTTCGGCGGCCCGCTCTAGTCGTCAGCAGTCTAGGCGTCACGTGTCGCGTTCGCTGGCGCTCTCATAGAATGAACTTATAATTTGACTAGGGCCTACTGAAAACCAGCGTCATGGCCCTTAGCGGGTCACCACGACCATAGCTTAGTTGACCCTTTTTATGTGGGCATCACAGGCCTACAACTGCACAGTCCGACGTGTTTACTTAAATTGTAATTTTACTGTTTTTTGTTTTGCAACCGTGCCTTTTATGTTGTTTATTTTTGTGTGTTATGTGATGCCCTTATTACATTTTTTCTTTCTTTCTGATTATATAATAGTTGCCTGAGTGACAGGGACGCTTAAGGTCGAAACTACGAGGTATTTCGTCTTACAGAATAGGGCCTCTGCCTAGTTTACGATGCACATGCTATCGCCCAGTCTGCACAGAGCTGTTACGCCGATAGTATTGCATCGCGATGCCCTGATAAAACATGCACACCGCACTCGGGTTAAGTGTATAAAAAATTGGCGCGGAATACACGCGATGACATGGTACGGTGTGTAGGTAGTACAATAGTAAGTTTATCTAAGGAGCGTCGGTGGCGTAGTGGCTAGCGGGTTGCCTCTCATGCGGGAGGTGCCAGGTTCGAACCCCTTGTGCCGCTATGTACCAATGACTGTTTCCCTAGCAGTTGGGATGAGCGTATAAAAGCAAACACAATTGTTTGCTTGAAATGCTTCAATAAACATTTTAGAGATTTACTAATAACAAAACTTGCCCCTAGTAACTACGTATTAAGAATATTAAGTTTGTACGATGAAGTGTTACTAAAAATTTGCAAAGTGATAAAGTAATTAAGTAAGTAGGTATGTATATACCTAGTATAGGTAGGTATATGTAATGATATACGAGTAAGTAGCTCTATTTCTTCATTCATTTGAAAGCAGTATCTCTACACTCCTACAGAATGTCAATAATGTATAAAGTCCATATTAAAAAAAATGACTTGACAAACCACTTAAACACAGGCAAAACCATTAATTTCAATTTTACTCTGAAACGAAATTCTAGTACCTAAGGGCATTGGCCTAAAGATTTATAATGCTAACAGATACGGCTCGTCGTCGCCGTCGTAATTACCTTCTAGGCATGCTAATAGATAATATTAATTAAAATGAAAGTAAACACCGTTTCTAATATTCACCTGTTACCTGGCCTTTACTTAGTGAATTGGTGAAAGTTAATGGACGCCTAGGCAAACACACAAACTTTAGGTAGCAATAGTAAATTTATCTAAGGAGCGTCGGTGGCGTAGTGGCTAGCGGGTTGCCTCTCATGCGGGAGGTGACAGGTTCGGACCCCTTGTGCCGCCATGTACCAACGACTTTTTCTGAGTGATATACATTTGTTGTTTACTAACTGGTGCTCTTACGGTGAGAGAAAACATCATGAGGAAACCTGCACATTCATGATCAAAAACTGGTTAGGTTGTTCCCCTGTTAACAGATTCACGGAGGTCAGGATGCAGTCGCTCCACTGAAATAACCTAATTTGCCATATCCTAAATCATAGCCAGCGGACCGCGTGCGAATGCACAACCAGGATAACGCCAGGATGATAATGAGTAAGTCTTTCTAAAGACGATGAAATCTGTTCTACACCGAAACTCACAGAAGTCATCGAAACATTAGGAATGTGACTTTGCATACCTACATATTTTGATATTTCGTTATCGATAACGAAAATAGCTGTTAGCAGCGGGATGACGACACATGTATGTTCCGGACACATTCTTGCGCGACCCTGCATGCACAATAGAAAGATTTGTTTTCAGAACAGATGGCAGTTTCAATTTTGACAGCTGTCATCCGAAATAAAGATGATTTTATACATGTTTCATATAACCTACTTTGTTCAATAATAATATCTATCTGCATTTCGAAAGTCAGTCTTTGACAGCGAACCGGCTCGCGCCCCGCGTGTCACTTCGTGGGTTTGTCTGCCCAAGTCTGCTCAACGGGCCGTGTAAATGACGTGTATGCATGTGTGTGTCGATACGGGTGCTCTAGTATGTAGATAAAATACTGTACATCTATATGTACCGTGCTGCATGCACTCCTTACAAGACGTGAAAGCGCCAATCACACGCGATTGTCAAAGCCAATCCATTCCCCGCAACTTCACCCGTCACCTGCTAACGTCTAGCGTGCCGCGCACCTCTGGCAACCGCTTGAAGGTCGCGCACAAACTGGTCGGACTATAAATAAGTTCAGCGGTCATATAATTGTCAAATTATCATCTGCATATTTTGTAAAAATAAACCCGATCTTGTTGTAAGTTATCTAAATATAAAAACCGGCCAAGTCCGAGTTGGAGTCGCGCACGAACGGTTCCGTACCATTAACTTACAACTTATTTTTAAAGTGAAATACAACATTAAAATTTTGTGAATATTTTAAGCGCCTACTTGTTGCCATTATTAATAGCGATCAAAAAACGCTAAAAAAACAAGTTTGTTGTATCGGAGCCCCCCTTAAATATTTATTTTATTCTGTTTTTAGTATTTGTTATTATAGCAGCAACAGAAATTCATAATTTGTGAAAATTTCAACTGTCTAGCTATCACGGTTCATGAGATACAGCCTGGTGACAGACAGATAGACAGCGGATGCTTAGTAATAGGGTCCCGTTTTTACGTACGGAACCCTAAAAATTTTATTTCATCATCCTCATTCTTGTTGTATTTTACTTTACATACCAAATTTAAAGTAGAAAAGAAAACTGTTGTATTGTACCTACTTATTGTTTTTTATCGTTATAAAATTTTCCCCGTTAACTTTACTGACATTCGTTGTTTATAGCTACTTCAACAGTATCATCCCAAGTTTCCGTGTCCAAAACGAAGATCGATTCCGAGGAAGCTTCAAAGTTTCACAAACTCAGTTAATTTCGAAACCAATCAATATCTTTGCCGACCGTACGGCAAACGTATGGGAGTTCATATTTCACGTGGGTTAGAAATTCCTAATTGGGGAAACAAACTTCGCAAATTTACCTTGAGTGCTTAACTTGGCTGCTCTTTCCGTACATACTTATGTAGTTTATTAGCATGTAATGAGACCTATAAATTATTCTGTTACATACCGTATGTATAGACGTGAATTTATGGGCATTTTAGAGGTAGGCACATGTAAGAAAAAAGCTTCTCGTCGAAAACGTTTTAGAAAATGTTGATGAATGTTCTTTGAAAACTTTGGAATGAAGCAGAGGGCTTGTGAATATATTGTTTCTTAAGTTGGAATGGGTTTGCTCTTAACTCTAGACTAAACTAGAAGTGGCGTAGATAGAGTCGACGGTGGAGCGAGCTCACCCAGAAAGTTCTGGCACCCCATTCACCGACGGAACACAGCAAGCTGCTTGGCGCCGGGCTCCGGTGGGAGGGTGGAAGCTACCAGGCGGCTCCTAACGGGACCTTGTGAATATTCTTGCGTTCATATTAAAATCTTGATGAAGCACCGTTGATGCCATCCTCTCGTTTCTTTGACGAAATGGATAACATGGTGGGTGTAGTGATAATGGTTCCCATAAGATAGACGGCTAAAACATATACAGTAGATAGATACTACTTACATATTATAATAAGCTTTTTAAAGTCAACGTTTTCTAGCATAGAAACTTAAACATACTGAAGCGATATTAGAATTTTTTGTTTCATAGTACATGACAGATGAACATTAAGTAAAAAAAATATGCCCTGCAAGATTTGAGCTTTGGCTCCTTACGCAAAAGTTCTTGAAATTGTAGCATTATGTATTTGTTTTGGGTTATCGTGTCATATATTTTGTGATACGATAACGATGGCATTTTTCATGTCAACAGTGTTTGCTGAAATAAAAAAGTTTGGCCTAAATCCGTGCTCTATTTGTAACCTTTTTAGAAGCCAGGAACTATACCGCTGAAAGTAATCCGACCTAATGTGTTCGAAATATGGAAAATTGCATGCTAATCTAAGTGCCACTGGCATGCGCTCACGTACTACTTATATCTATCTAATCTTGAATAAAATCTTTGGCTTGGAGATACCACTCGTAAAAGATAACTCCTTGTTATTACTAGAAAATGAGATGTTCAATATTCGAATTTTTCGTTTAGAAATGACGGAGTTTTATATGCACTCTGGGTAAATTGAAATTTATATAACGCTTGAGAGATCCAGCAGAGGCGCCTGGCCTGGAGTCTTTTCTGAACGTGAAGTGTTATTGTAAAGACATGAAAGTAGTTATAAGTGATACAATACCTATTTTATACATATTTATTATTGCGTATATTTCTTTTTCAGCCATTAAAATTATTAATATAAAATGCAATTTACCTCAAACATCAACACTGTCTAGGATATACAAAACATAGTATTATATTACATCCAAAATATCCCTAGACAGTGTTGATTAGTATTACTAGTTTATACAGTGACGTAATCTTGAATAATAATAGTTGTTTCCGTTGGACTAAAGTTTTTAATTTAAATATTGTAATAATACTAAACAAAATAGTTCAGTAAAGTAATTTGTTCCTCGGTACTTAAACCGGTGTACAGAACAATATTACGACCATTTGAAAATCAAGTTTTCTAAACATAAATAAGGATGAATTCACAAATATATTGAACATCCTTTATAAACAAATTATTGTAAGCCCAAAACCAAACATTATTGACTACAATTCTATTATAAAACAAAGCAATCTATTAAATACGAAAACAAAATAAAACTCTGCCTCAAAATATAAATAATTTCTTGTTTTGTTTCAATTAAGAGAGAACACGCTGTTCGAAAAACCGACGCGAATCAACCACCTGTTTTCGGGCACCTAAATAAACATGGGATGCAAGAGTGAATACTCTTTTATGCCCACGGAAAACATCACTGCTCTTGTGTTGTAAGCTAATTAAATTATATAAGCCGAAAGGTTAGAGGCCTATTTTTAGGGTTCCGAAATCCATCAAGGAACCCTTATTATAGTTTCGCCATGTCCGTCTCTGCGTACGCAGTTTATCTCAAAGATCTTTGGTACTGGAAAACTGTAAGTTGACAAACATACCTATGGTATAAAATTTCAATTATGTCTTTAAAGTGGTAAAATCAAATTTGAAAAAAAAATTGGAGTCGGTACCTCCCTTACGAGTAAAGCGCAAAGTTTTTTTCTCATCTATCCCATCATTTAAGGTGTCGTTAGATAGGTCTTTTAATAAGTGTGCGGATCATTCTTTGATTTGCTGACTCGTGCGTGGAATATTCCGTTTAGAAGTGCTAAAAAGTTTAATGTTCCAACCCTCTGCCGGCTAATGAACTTATAATGAAACTAGCAAATTCCGCGACTTTGCCCGCGCCAAACGACAGATTTTTCATACGAGTATAAACTTTCACCCCCCCATTTCACCATTCCACCTTGATGTTTTACACAGCCGCACCGCCTATGTGCTTCCCAGGGTCTCAAACTATATCTGTACCTGTAAACTTCATATGAATCGCTTTACTAGTTTAGGCGTATTTGTGTAACAAACAGACACAGTTAATATATTAGGATTAAAAGGATAACTATCACAGCAAAGCAGGGATTGTTAATTACTGAGTTATAGACCAACACATAAAGTGTTGGTACTTAGTGAAGAAAAATTTTGTAAAACGTACATAGTAACAGAAATAAAAACCACTTAGCCAAGTGCTAACGACGTTCATATACGGAACCCTACTTTGCGCGTGGCTCGACACGCACTTTACTGGTTTTTCGAGAGGTGCTGGCGAATGCACACTTTATGCTCGTTGCTCAGTTTGCATGGTTGCAAAATAAAACTACTTTATAATGATTTTCGACTTTGAAAAGGAAATCTACCAATGTTGGTAAAAGGTTACTAAGCTCCTGTAATAATATAAAAGGGTCAGCAGAAGTCTGTGATGGAATGGAATACCAAAATAAAATATCTGAACCCATTAAGGTCCTCCTAGCCGAATTTTGACTACGGCGGCCTATCTCAACAGAGATTTGCCAACTGCGCAGGACATATTACAGTGCACAAGTGTGTGCGCAATACACAGGTGCACTCTCTATTCTTTCACTCTCATAATTCAGTGAGACGGCAGTCCGACATTACCATAGAGAGATCAGGCGCAAGACCAACGGCTTAACGTGCTTTCCGAGGCACGGGGGTGTTAACACCACCAACTTCCTGACTCCGGAGCTGTGTCTGAGTAAAGACAGTAAAGACAGAAAAACCCAAACACTCTCGGCCGACCTGGGATTCGAACCCGGGACCTCGTGGATAGTACCCAGCGTGCTGCCCTACAACGAAACCTCCAACTAACAAAACTAGTTTGGTTGATCCGTTTTTTTTTCAGTGAAGTTAATGTCAAGTTTATACAAAAAATCAAATGGCATCGAGCACTCGAGTTAAACCAAGCCAAGAGTGGTTCCGTTGTAAAAATAAGTAACTCGTTTTCTCCACAACTTGATTGTGGGGGATAAATCAGATTCTGTTGAATAAAAGTGGCAAGAGCGAACTGTAATTAAGAAGATAGTTTCTGTAGATAATTTAACCGTAATTATTGTCGATAGGTTCGGTTCGACGGTCGTATAAAGTTAGGTGCTAAAATCATTAAGTAATCTAAGGTTGGATATTTACGAACCGGTATTCTGCCTACAATAATCATAATGATGAAAATAATAATTCGACTTGATTGACAATACAAATTTAAATAATTTAAAATGCCTCGTGGTCAGCAAGCTGGCTTCTATCCATGAGGTATCAGATACAAATCCCCGGTCGGGCCGGAATTTATTTCTGGGTTCTTGAAATAACTCAGAAACAGCTCGGAGTCAAGAGCTGCTGTGTGTTTTGCGCCCGATTGCTCTCTGGTCTTGTCGGATTGACATCACACCAAACTTTGCGAGTGAAGAAACGGAGACTGCACTTGTGTATTTCGCCCATTTGTGCACTAGAATATAACCCACGCAGTTGGCTAATCTCGATTGAGATCGACCGCAATTGAAATTCTGCTAGGATATAACCCCCAAATTTAAGCGAAATCGCTAGAGCCGTTTCCGAGATCACAAATACATATAATAAATACATATATTTATAAGAATTGCTTGTTTAAAGGTATAAGATATCTTTATAGCGTCAATTTGCACCGCAGAGGTCAAACAAGTTAAAACGAAATTACTTATAGTATGTGCTAAAATACTTTCACAGAACCCTAAAGGAAATTGGAAAGCAATCACATTGAACGAAGTTGTCAGTTCATTTTGTTGCAAATAAAGTCAACTGAAGAATTGAAAGAGATTCACAAGATATAAAGTACTACTCAAATAAACATGGGATAAAAAAGCATAAAGTATTCTAATACAGCTTAGAGTGATAGTTTCAATATTTTTTTATTTTATTTCTTATATAAAACACATAGCTCGCTACGCAACTTGCCTTGTGTTTGGGGAAAAGCACCCTTAATGTCGGACCAGGACCAAAACAGCTTAACGTACTTTTCGAGGCACGGGGGTGTTAACACCACAACTTTCTGACTTCGGAGCTGTGTCTAAGTTATTTCAAGACAAGAACAAATTCCCGCCCGGCCCGGGACCTCGTACATAGTAACCGGCGTGCGCGTGCTGACGACTAGACCAACGAGGCAGTCAGACACGAGATGATACCGCGGAGTAAGCTTGTTTTATATGTCCGGGATTTCGACTAGCGATAATTTCAGGGTCTTTTATTTACCAAGTTTTAAACATAATCTTAATGAAATGTTTTTTTTTGACAATTTTTTTTGAGAAAAAAATATTTCAAAAAAAAATCATTTTTGGGTTTAGTTTTGTTACTATTTAACTTTTTATATTTTTAGCAAGATTTATTTAAAAAAAATGTTTTTTCTCTATGACGGTAAATATTTTGAATTGATCTTTATTTCACTTGAAAGGTGATAGCGTTACAACATATTTTTTTTATTTAAGTAGGTAGTTATAATTTTTTAATGCAGACACAATCTACATTCTCATACTCCACTGACCTAAACCACAGAATAAGTACTAGTTCTCCGTACAGAAGTATGACTTTGCAATGAAATTCAAAGAAATATCTACTCAATGTTGTTAACGATATGGTGTAATTCAGTTCGCCTCTGACTCAAGAACATTTTCGTGTAGACACCTACAGAAATTCATTGCAAGATAATTTCATTCTTACATCTCTGGAATATGATTCATATAATACACTAAACCTATTCAGTGACGTACTATCACGCAACGCGATAGGGTTCACTGCCACAAGAAGCTACTTACGCCATCTAGCGCATCTTTCTAGGACTTTATTCACGCTCGTCCAACCAGCAACCTAGTGTCGCGCACCGCCGGTGAATAAAACGCGGGAGCGTGTCGCTGCCGGCTAGCGACACCCAACTTGCTTAGTCCCTTACCAAGGGGTCGCCGCGCGTAGGTACGTTTTTGCTACCTACGCGGAAAGATACACAGGCCTGCCTAAACTAAGGCTAGAGACCTACATATATCTGAGATTATTTTTAAAGTAGGTAAATAATAAAGAATAAGAATTGCTCGTGTAAAGGTATACGATTATCACTGAGAGGGTGGCACGTTTCCGTGCCATAGTCCGCATCAATGATTTAGGTAGGCGCTTTTTATCCGTTCCTACCGGAAAAGACACTTACGTATGCAGAGACTAATCTCGATATTCGATGATTTCACTTTGACCCCGGGTCAGCAGCGATCGCTGGGGACAATAGCCCCGTATAATTATTCAATTTGTAGCCGTACACTTCTCGGCCGCATAAAACAGCGTCATTTAACTTCCCGACCCTTTGTTTGAAGGCTGCCCTTGATTATCGCCATTAGGCTTTGATTGTTTGAATCTGGGTCGATTTCGTGTGAATGAAAATGTTAAGAATAAAGATAATGATGAAAACTTTTTATTTATTTAAGTAGTTATTATTCTTACATGCAGACAAAATTCTGACAATTTTCTATACCATAAGTTTTTTTTTACATGCAGACAAAATTTAAATAACACATTTTTATACTCCACTGACCTAAACTAAGGCTAGCTATAAGACAACCAAATAGGATACAGAAATCAATCGCTTTATTTAATTTTGAGCAAACCTACAAAAAAATTAATTTTTTGTGGGTTAAAAAAAGCATTTTTTTTGGGACAACAACAGCTTATAACTAGACATTTTACATGAGTTGAACACTTGATTAGCCAATAATAGTTGACCACGATATTGCTATGAGTGGTGGACATGTAGATTTTGGTAAGCAGACTAATATTACCTAAAATTATACAATACTAAATGTGTAAAACATGACATTCCCATACTTATGATGCGGTACAGAAAATTGCGGCTAAAATAAGAAATATATTTGATTTCTGTATCCTATTTGGTTGTCTCATTATAAAAATGAAAGCCGAAGTTGGCTCAGCTCCAAAAAAAAAGCAATGTTGCCAATGACCTTTTTTTTTCTTTATTTACGTACTTGTATTCATAAATACATGTCCGTCAGTGTTTTTTTAAGTGACCTTAAGTCACATATACGGAATCGCTCTATACACCGGCCTGCAACTGACCATTCACATCCAATTGGAAACCAATTTGGAATAATCAAATTCCCGCATCAAATGCATCGAACATATTGCACTGAATTCGAAATAAATTTGAAAAAAAAACTGGGTACTGAAATAAAACATGCTATTTTTTAAAAACTGGGTACTGAAATAAAACATGCTATTTTTTTTTTTATTTAGGACACAAAACAGGTTACAATCATTTGATGGTTACAAAGTGTTATAAATCTATGTATTAAGAGCTAAACTGTAACCTAAAACATGCATCGTTAAAGTACCAAACAGAAGTACAAACAATAAAGGAGGTACTACATAGTACCGCCTGCTGATTTAAGTCGGTGCAAACATAGCTTATAAGTAAATTAGATTAAAGCAAAACAAGAATAAATCATGCGAAAACAGTTTCAATACTTCTACGGAAGGCGTTTGGATTCCTCGTGAAAATATCGATGTTAGGTTGATTAAGTGCAACATCGTTGTAAAGGCGACACATACGATCGATTGGGTTAAAGAAAGACGTATTATTTCGGTACACTAGAAGGGAGAACAGTTTGAGGTTACGCGATCTGTAATTGGTGTTAAAGCTGATGGTCGACAGTAAGGGTTCAAAGTCGATCAGTGAGTTTATTATTTTGTGTAGGAAAATGAGCTCACTGCGCCTACGTCTCGTCTCTAGGGAGGTCATGTTAAAGTTACGTAATCTAGCTTTATAGGAACTTAGCTTACGATGAAGACCCTGTCGGAAAGAGAGCACTTTGAGAAACTTTGTGATGTGATCCCTGAGGCACTCCAGAAGTCACCACGACGGGGTCAGAGAGTTCTCCCCTTAGAGCGACAAGTTGACTCCTCCTGGACAAATACGACTCCACCCATCGAAACAGCGACCCGTGTATGCCCATAGATCGTAGCTTCTGACAAAGAATTGCATGATTAACCTTGTCAAATGCCTTTGAAAAATCCGTATAAATGGAATCCACTTGCATGTTACTTGCGAAAGCCTCGCAAAGGTAATTTTTATACTCCAGTAGATTTGTGACCGTAGACCTCCTTCTAACAAAGACATGTTGACTAGACGATATAAGAGGTTGGATATGTGAGTAAATTATGTCATAAACAATTGATTCAAAGATTTTAGGAAAGCAGGATAGTAAACTAATAGGTGTATAGTTCTTGCACTCTGACTTATTGTCATCTTTGTAGACTGGTATAACATGGGCCACTTTCCAAGCGTCAGGAAAGATGCCCATGCGTATAGAGTGGTTAAACAAAAAGAATAGTGGTACTGACAACACGTCAGCGCATTGCCTGGCTACTAACGGTGGTATGCCATCTGGACCGGGCCCTTTTTTTATGTCTAAACTTTTCAGTCTTCTTTGAATTTCGTCGATCGAGACTGAAGCGGAGGAAAGAGTGGAGTTAGAGATACAGGTTGTGTCGCTAACTTCAAAATCAGTAGAGTCTGTACTTTTCTCAAAAACAGAGCAGAAATATCTTGAGAACAATTCACACACTTCCTTTGGTTCAGAGGCACGGGTATCGTCGTAGTACATGGTCTGAGGGACTGTGTTGCACATGTTGCGTTTGCTATTAACAAAACTCCAGAAGTATTTAACGTTACAACTTATCCCATTCTCGACTGATTCGATGTATTCTCTATAACACTTATTGATTAAACGCTTGCAACGAGCGCTAAGCAAGGAGAAAGTGTCAAAGTCGCGTGGGTTTTGGTACCTTTTATAACGTTTATGGAATTTGTGGTTTTCAGCCAGACAACGTTTCAGAGATGAGTTAAACCATATAGGGTATTTATTAATTCTGCCCGAAGTAAGCGGAGTATGTCGAGATATTATCTTGCTAAGTGTATCATAAAATACTGAAGTGTTCCTGTTTATATCGGTCGATGACAACAGTGAGTCCCAAGAGATGCCTTGGAGTTCGGACCTGACGAGATCAAAATTGCACTTACTATAATTTAGGCGTTTACTAGTTTTGGAAGATGAAGGGTGTTTTTTCTGCATGTTGACATTTGTAGTGATCGCTAAGGCTGGGTGATGTCTATCCAACTTGCTCAGAGGGAGACACTCAAAGACCGCAACACTTACATTATTGCAAGTGCACAAAACTAGGTCAAGCTGTCTGTTATTGTTAGCAATGCCGTTATATTGATAGAAGCCACATAGTGCCACTGTATTGAGTAGAAGACTAGACCATGAATCTGTTGCTGGGGAAGAGGGAATAAAGTGGGATGTACCTGGGCTGGGAATCCATTGAATGCTAGGAGTGTTGTAGTCACCTATACAAAGAAATTCCTAATTACCACTAGCAGTTAACACAATAGATTGGAGATTTTTGTAGTAATAAGTACAACGTTAACGTTAACAACGTTATCTTAAATGTGAGCAAATAGGGAAAGGCACGAAGAAAATCATGAAATATCAGTATACAAATTGTAAGAGCCTAAGAAAAAGTGAAGCCACCAAAGAGTAATGAGAACAATAAGAAAGCCGGCTCTGTTTGCATTTCATTACGAGATTGTATTGATCCTGTTAGCGTGTGTCTCGATGAAAATGACCACTTTTCTACAGATGAGACAAAACAGAACGCTACTAAGAAAATATTATTTAAAAAATGGTTTCAACAATTACACTAGAACCAAACCAAACTAAGCGTGAGCTTATGCTTTGCTGACTGGGATAACGGGGATACTTATATACGTTTTTAACAAAGTTAAAGTCAAAAGTATATCGCTATCAAGCGCGGTAATGCTGCCAGCATCCTGTTTTTCTATTGTATTAATTTTTTTTAATAAGTTGCAAGTTTTGCAAGATTTTGTATAAACACATTTCCTCTCCGCTCGTGTCTACTTTATTGGTGCAAACAGTAGGTTTAGACTAAAATTAATATCTAATTTGATTTTAGAGGCTCAAGTAGAAAGCTAAATTAAAGCTTTGCGATAGTTTAACGTGCGTGCTGTGTTCCGCCGGTGAATGAAAGTGCCAGAACCTTCTGGGTGAGCTCGCTCCACCGTCGACTCTATCCATGTCACGTCTGGCTTAGTCTAGAGCCAAGCACAAACCCATTACAAATTAAAAAAAAAAAGAAGAACCACTATGAGGCTATGTGGTCCCACGGTTCGGATGACTCCAGACTTCAGCAAATGTCTTTGAACGTGGTGATGAAATACTACCTGTTTACAGCTCGACAATAAACTTATTTGAGACCGGCAGTTTGGGTCCTTATAAAAATTCAATTCATTTACGATCTTATTTCTTTAAAACTTAAACTGAGCTCCTTTTAAAACTTTTTCTTTTTCTCCTAAGACTAGTTAGCTAAGCATACTATCCATATTATAAGATGCTAACTCCTTAGTCACTAGAGTCCTTAAATTATAAACGGATATAATGCAGAATCCACGCAAGAAACTTTAATTGTACCCCTAATTACTTAAAGACAGTCCCTTACGGTGTTATTCCAAAAAAATTGAAAAATTTCCAAAAAAAATTTATAAGAAATTAAACGAAGCCTAGGTAGTGCTCTTGCGCTTTGAAAGAAAGAAAATACATTTATTAATGAATGGACATCACATAACACACGAAAATTAACAACATAAAGGGCACGGCTTTGCTTGGCTCGCCTCGGCGGGGCCACTGGCCGTGTCCCTAAATTTTTAGAGTACTCTCTGCTTGATGTAAAGTGGTAATGAAAAGTTTTGTTTCGTTTAACCCAGCGTTTGGGTTATCGTTGAGTAGGTCTTTTGACATTGGCATTTTTAAACCTCATCTTTTTAATCCTTTCTAAACATGAGCTTATGGTACCATTTGAAAACGGGCGGATAGTACAATGTGCCTGCAACATATCTACCCCAGTGTTGCCACCCTCGCGTTTTGATTTGATCACGTATGATTTACTCGGAAATTAGCCTGCCAACACTCGCGCGCGTAAATGAGAATGTGCGGACACTCCATCACACGTCATGTCGGGTAACGAACATGAAAACGAGGGTGAGTAGTTTACACGTCGCTACAGCAACGTTAGTAAATGAATGAGCTTTTGTTTTGTTCGTTATGTTTTTTTTTGCCATCATGGAAAATCTACCGCAAGTGCTGTAATATAGGTTTCTGTGCGAACCCTGATAATTTGGGTCTCTGGAAAATGACAATAAGAATCAAATACGGATAACATATCTTATACCTTTAAACGAGCTGTTTGAGAGTTTAGGCAGTGGATTACACGTGGAGGGCGACAATGATAGGTGGAAAATAGGTAAAGTCAGAGTGCTTATAGCTAGGTACTTGCCACATCAGCTTTCCAGGTTTAGGTATCACTTCACAGGCCACAATCACTCGAAATGTCTGTAAGGAGCTTCACAGGATACACACGCGGCGAAAGCGCTCTGGTCGGTCTAGTACATGTGTCATAAGTAACGTCTCGATGTCGACTGGGGCTCCGGGGTTCTCACGGTACGTTTTAAACAAATAAAAATAAGGCAGGTAGGCGTGTGAGTGTGCGCGGCGTAGTATCAATAGGGTACACAAACAAATCAAAATATTGTAGTAAACACGAGCAATTCTTGTATATTTAAATATTTATCTAGATCTTTATCGATTTAACAAACAAACATAAGACTAATGTCTTATGTTTGGAGAAACGCGTGTTTTCAAGTTTTCATGCGTTTTTCTTTCGCATGTTTGAGCAGAATACAGTCGCTAATTTCGCACTGGGCAACAAGAGCGTCGGGGCGCAGTGCGTAAGACGTGGACTAAAGAAATCAAGAAGAAGTGAGTTCGAATCTCACTCAGCGACGAATTTTTTTTCTTTATTTGTATTTAGTCAACTTTATAGCTTTTTTTAAACAAGTCTTACGAATTATAAAGCTTTTTTTATTAAATAGTAACTGAGCAAAGCTCGGTCGGCCAGGTACTGGATAGTAAAAGGAGTATCTTATTATTGTTATAGTTAACAACCCGCCCGCCTTCGCACGGGTGGGATATGTAATGAAAACTGGAATAAAATCCGTTGTGTAGTTTAAAACATGTAAGCGTACAGACAGCGGAAACGACTTTGGTTTATACTATGTACTAAAGATTTAATTTTAAAATATATTTTGTAAAATGTTAGAAATTTTCCATCCCCCAAGACATTAAGTACGAGTACCTACCTAGATTATATTTGATACAGATACAGCGAATGCGCAATTGTAGCTTATGTTATACTCTCTATTATCGTAACTATCTAGATTGTTATCTGCATATGGTTTACGTTAAATCAAAGCTGTTTACGGCTCGGACCGGTCGGTCGACGTCAGGTCACAGCTGGCAACACAATTTTATGAGCTCTCTCCGACGTACGAGTAAGTAGTTCTCCTGGATTTTTATTAGGTCCGTGTGGTATTTGCTTTTTAAGCGAAGACCTAAATTGCAGGATAAGCTTTTATGTATTGGACTTTATAAATCTCAATTATATGTATGTCCACTTACAGTTTATACTAAAATACTTTAATACGATTATACTTTGATGCGATTGCCGGATTTTTTGTCAGAAAGGGCTTAATCAAAAAGGTTGAGAATCTTCCATTAGTAATTATTTAACTTTGGACTGTCCTGTACCCGAAGGTTGTCTGGAAGAAATTGCTTTCAGCAATAAGACTGCCTAAATTGTACCATTCTCTATGAACATTTATGTAAATTGATACTGTGTGTGGTGTGCAATAAAGAGTATCTATCTATCTATTATTAGATTAATTGTTAAAATAATATTTTATAAGTATTCATATGGTCACAAGTGATTCATTTCTTATGTTATTATCTACTACCTAGTACATACCTACTTATTATTAAGAATCACGAAAAAAATACTAACAATTTTTTGGTTCACTCGATTTTTTTCATCCACAATCCACATGTTTATTTTTATTATAAACTAAATATTTACACAGTTTTAAAAATATATACAACTTAATAACAAATATTGTAATCTTCATGATGATTTACAAAAAAAACTGAATTAGAATTCAGAAGTTCTGAATCAGAACTAAGTTTTACTGTTGTTTTGAAGAAAATAAGCGTCATAGCGACGCAGATATAAAAATAAGAAATTAGCTGATGTTCTCTTTATTTAAATCCTTGTCACTAGCAGCAGTTAAAGAATCTCTTGAGAATATTGACACAGAATGCTCCAGATCGTAAATTTGTAATATCTTCTGCGACCATATAAAGAGGTGTTTGACGCAAACAGACGTATGTATCACTGATTTTAATGCACTTGTTGTTGTGAATTTTTTGAAATATTTATAAGAGTAAGAGAAATAAAACCTGGCAAGTGCGAGTCAGTCTCACGTTTAATTATTTAAAAAAAAATATATTTTATTTAAACACTAACTTCTTTGTTGTTTAAGACAATGCGTATTGCGAAATTGTTTCTAAGTCGCAATTTTTTGTTAGCCCGTATTAACAGACAGACGGACAACAGGCGAAGTAAGTAAGTGATTCCATAAAGGTTCCGTTTTTCCTTTTTAGGTACGAAACTCTAAAAACTAATTTAAAAAGTCCCTATTTGCTCAATATCATTCACAGGACAACGCCTTATTATTACCTATGTTTCGGGCTCTAAAAGCCATGCCTAAAAATTATTATTGTTATTTTGATTGTTATCAATGTGCTAATTTCATAAAACCACGTGAATTTAAAGTCAAGAGTTGTCGCATTTAAGGACAAGAGTTGAGCTCCCTTAGAAACTGTGTGAATATTTTTGTCTTCACTGTCAATGATCAAGAAATAAATTTAACGTAGGAAATTTTTTTTTTCAATTATCTTATAAAACCTAAAAAATCCTTTAAAATCATGTAAAAAGTACAAGAGAACAGCTTCTTCAGAGACATCGCGACAATTACCTGGCTGATTCAATAAAAAGCAGGCACCTCCACTCTGACGATTTCTCAAAGGATCTGAATTTCATCTGTCAGCTACTTAAGGAAGGAGCGTTTCATCATAGCATCGTGCGCATAGCATAGCGCATCGTATCTAGTCGCTCGTGTAATTAGTTAAATAGTGTTTTATTAGTTTTTTATATATTTCATATGTATGTTAGTCTGTAAGGTATTTATCCTATGGGCCTGTATTACTTTGTAGTCTATAGCCTGAAATAAATAAATATTATTATTATTTTTTATGTTTCTTTGTTTTTTCTCAGCTCAGGGGCTGGTGTTTTAAAAGATCATTTACGGGCATTGCCAAGTAAGATGATCTAGTCATGTAGTTTGTATTTGGTCGGTAGGTATGGCACATCTTGAAGTAAACGACGTACTATGCGGCAAGTGTTTAGGATGGCTGCTTTTTGCATTGTAATGTAGGTGTGTGGTGGTAGCTCTAGGAGTTTGAGGCTCTGATGCAGGTGTTTGGGTATAATACCAGTACTGGAGAGCACCAGAGGCACAATGTACACTTTTTCTAAGTTCCAAATCCTAGCTATCTCTTCTTTTAACTCTGAGTATTTGTGTATTTTGTCTGCTATAGTTTTTTTGATATTATGGGTGTTAGGTACAGCTATATCTATTAAATAAGCAGTTTTGTGTGTTTTGTCAAGTAATGTTATATCTGGTCTATTGCAATGAATGGTTTTGTCAGTTAGGATGGCTCTGTCAAAGTACATTCTGTGACTGGGGCTCTCCAAGACTGCTTTGGGAGTGTATTGGTAGTACGGCTCCACTTTTGGTGGTAATAATTTATGTTTGATGGCAAGTTTTTGATGGACGTAGTGTACTATTTGGTTGTGTCGGTGTGTATAATCGTTTTGGGTCAATACGGAGCATGCGTTGATTATATGTTGGATAATTTCCGGATTTCTATGGCACTTTCTACATCTATCGTCTAAAGCATTAGGGTCTTTTATAATAAACTTTCTGTAGTTTTTAGTGTTGACTATTTGATCTTGAATAGAAATCAAGAAGCCTTCAGTTTCAGGAAACAGGTAGCCTAGTTTCAACCATTTATTTGAAGCTTCGAGATCTATATGCGGCTCTTCCAAATCCTGTATATGTCTTCCGTGTAACTGTTTTCTTCGCCATGCATCTAACTTTTCTTTTTCTATTATCTGTTGGGAACTATTATTTGCTGTGTCTCTTTGCTTTAAATTTAACGGTGTGAGGTTGTCATCTAATTCTACTACAGTTTTGTGTATGTTGCTGTCTGTTTTGCTATGAAAAAACTGTCTGATGCTTGTAACTTGTCTTTCCCATAGTGCTTTTAACTCAATGAAACCCCTTCCTCCTTTTTCTCTTTTAATAGTTATTCTTTCTGTAGCTGATTTCGGGTGCAAGTATTTATGTTGAGTCAAAGTAGTCCTAGTTTTTATTTGTAAATTAGAAATATCAGTATTTGTCCACTTAATAACACCAAATGTATAGGTTAGTACAGGAACGGCATATGTATTTAAAGCTTTGAATAAATTCTTTGAGTTTAAATGTTTTTTACATATTAAATTTACTCTCCTAAGATATTTCATCCTTAATTCTTGTTTAATTAGTGTATGATTTATATGTTTGTTTTTTTTTATACCTAGGTATTTGTATGTATCGTTTACGTCCATTGCTTTAATATTTATGTCATCGTCTAAGTTATATTCACCTGCTTGTATTTTACCCTTATGTATATGTAGTGTTTTGCATTTTTCTAATCCAAAATTCATATGTATGTCTTTACTAAACTTTGATGTTATCTCTAATAGGCTTTCCATATCTTTAACCGATTTACCATATAACTTGATGTCATCCATATATAAAAGATGTGACACTGTACAATTATTTGTTAGTCTGTAGCCGTTCGTTGACTGATTAAGGAGGTTAGAAAGGGGGTTGAGGGCAAGGCGGAACCATAAAGGACTCCGAGAATCACCCTGAAAGATGCCATTCTTGATATAGATTTCGTCTGTGATAATCTTTACACTTTTAGTTGAAAGAGATAAGGAAGTTTTCCATTTAGTCATCGCATCTTCCATAAATGTGATTATTGTTGGGTTTATTTTATAAATCTGTAAAATTCTTATCAACCATGAGTGAGGTACACTATCAAAAGCTTTCTGGTAATCTATGTATGCTAAATGCAAATTTCTATTGTTTTTGTTGGCATGTTTTAGTATAGTGGAATCAATAATGAGCTGTTCTTGACATCCTTTATGTCCCCGTCTACATCCTTCCTGTTCTTCCTGTAAAATATTGTTTGTTACAACATGTGAGTTTATTTTTGCAGTTAAGCACGAGGCTATAAGTTTGTAAAGGGTGGATAAACAAGTTATTGGTCTGTATTGTGATGGATTACCGGTATCTGAGCTCTTTGGTATCATATGGGTTATGCCCTTAGTAGCGAACTCTGGTAACTGTTCTTCACCTTTGACTATTTCTGTGCATTTTTTAGCTAGTAATTCATGTAAGGCAGTGAGTTTTTTATACCAAAAATTTTGTGCCCAATCTACCCCTGCAGATTTCCAATTTTTCATTTTTCTTGTAACTATTTCAATATCGTCTTTAGTTATATCTGAAAACTCAATTTCTTCTAGATTTTCATACTTTCTATCTTCATTTTTAATCCATTTTGCATTTTCATTATGAAATACTTCTTTTTCCAATAAATCTGCCCAGTAACTTTTAAGATCCTCCTTTGCTGGCACATCTGTCTGAGTCATGTGGCCCGTATTGTTATTATTTATTCCTAACTGTCTATAAAAACTTTTTTCACTTGCAGTAAATAGTTTATTATCCGTTTTCCGTTTGAGAGCTTTATGATAGCGGGCTAGTCTGTGCGCTTTAAGAGCTAGTTTTTGCTTCAGAGTATCTAACACGTCTTGTGGTGTAGAATTATTACCTTCATGGGATGAGTGTATCCTATTTTTGTAAAGGATCAGTTGAACCTGGCGAATTAATTTATTTGATTGGCGGTTGTTTTGGTTAGTAATGTAATGACTCAATCTTCCTATATCTACTCTTAGTGATGAAATATCTTTTTCTAATCGGATTTGCCATGTCGGTTTTCCGGGCTTAGTTATCCGGTTTTTAGTTACTGTGTTGTGGTCTATTTTGTATCCTAGCCTCTTACTAATCACGACCGCAGTGCAGTAAATCAATGTGTGTAATTCAGAGATGGTACAATCATAGTTTAAATAAATGGGGAGAATATCTGTATTAAACAAATAACCCATTTTTATAAATTCTTGATTTCTCTTAATCTCGGTAGTCTAGGTCTATTTTCCGGGTTCGTGTTTGTAAATTCATCTAATGTTTCTCGAAGTTCCTGTATTAGCTCGTTTCCTAAGTTAGTGTTAGCTAATTCATCATTTTGGTTCGTATTATTTACCTGCAGTGTATGTTGTGTTAGTAGTTATGTTTGTGTATGTTGACTAGAAGGTGACACAGTGTTAACTTGTCGATTCATATTATTGTCCGTAAGTAAAGATTCAGTTAATGAGTGCAATATGTCCTCCTGAGTGTTTCCGTTATGTGCTGTATTTTCGCTTTGTCGTAATTCTTCTGCTACTTCGTCTTTTATGGTCCGTAGTCTATCTCTGCTAATATACCTATTTATTAAAATAAGCCTCTTCTGATCTGCTACTCTTTGTTCCGTTATGTGGGTCAAGTTTGGAAATGTTTCTATAAAAGTCTGGTGAAGCTGTTGTCTATATGCTGTTAAGTTTGACTCTAATTGTGTTATTTTATAATATGCTCTCATTATTGCCTCATTGTGCTCATTCGTCCATCTCATTCTGACTTGTGGAGTTGTCATATGTATATTCCTACCAGTGTCTGCTACTGATGTGGCTGTTGTTTGTGAGTGATTATTTTGCAAAGAGTTAGGTGTTGGGTTAATTTGTAGTTCTGCTTGTACTTCCCTATATATTTGGTTTATAGTTGACTGTGGTAATAACTTTCTTCGCATTATTGCGCGTCGTTGGTCACCTATTCTCTGCCGGCTTACGTCTTTCATTTCTTGAAATTTGTCAATGAAGTTTTGGTGAAGTAATGGTAAATATGCTTTTACATCCGATTCTAATTTTGTAAGTAATTGCGCAGGATAAATTCATTCATTTCAAGACTCCATCTCCTACGCTTTTCGCTGTTGGTGGTGGGTGCAGAAGTTTCGACTGCGAGCGCCGTCTGCACAACATCCTCCAACTGCATGCTACTTGATGATGAGGGTGTCGGAGAACATCTATATGATGAGTTACTTGAGCTAACTGAGGGAATTGGGCTATTGTCATTGGATGGTGTCTCATCATCTTGTTGGTCGGCTGTAGTAACTTCGGGCTTAACCCCAGCGAGGGCCCGCCTGCTCAGCTCCTCGCCACCGACGGTTCGCATACTGTGGCATCCAGCGTCGGCTCCAGATGCGCCCCGGCGATAGCCCCCGGGCAACGACATTATACGCACACGTTTACTCCTTAGCTCCATATTGATGGGTTTGCCATTGCCCTGTTGGTCACCCGCATGGTTAGTTCATTGCGGGTGTCCGCCCCCCACGTGGCTTAGATGGTCAAGCACGGACGAAAGGTTGGACTTCAGGGGGCGGTTGGATTATTATTATTATTATTATTATAGGCAAACCTGTACTACTGAAAACAAATACAGCTGTTTAACGATAGTCGCTATGGCAAAAGAAATCCTATTTTAATTCTTTTGAACACATTTTAACATGATGTCATAATGCCAAATAGGTATAGGTTTTTAACTAGTTGAAGTCTTTATAATTAATAACTTACTTATTATTTGTACACAATGCTTAAAATTTTAACTGTTTCATTACTTGAAAAATAACTTATTATGTATGACTTTACCTAAAATCTTATATTGAAAATCAACGTTTTTATTTTAATAACCTAAACCTAGCCTAACAATACGTTTACAAAACGTACGTATTACTGATTCTTTAGAGACAATGTACAAGGCGAAATAACCATCCCTTGATGACACAAATTATGAGTTAGCGATTGCAAACCAATAGTATTTGAGTACGTGATACATCTACCGTATTCACTGAACACGAGTTACCAATTCATTCACTACCTCCGATTTGAATTTTGCACTAGAATACGAGTATGATTAGCTTGCTGAAACTGTTTCACTTTGATAGGGTTGGTCAAAACAGATTCAGTTTCTGACTGAATCTCCATTATCGGTTGATGTGTAGTGAGGATAAATGAATCATTTTTGTGATTTGGATTTTGGTATACCATATTTATATTGTTCGAATTGACGTACAGAGGCATTACTGAAAAATTGGGTATTAATAAAATATGTAATGTTAGCCTATATAAATCCCACTGCTGGGCAAGGGCCACACCTCAACTATTAGGAGGTACGAGCCATACGAGGGTCAAACTGAAAGTTCTTAGAACTGGCCACTTATAAACAATATAATAAAAAAATTATTCTAAAATTTGAAAATAGAACTCTTTGCCAATATTACTGAGTATATATTTCATTCATTTGTCATTTGTTTTACGACTTGGCGGCAAATTGAAAATTGTCTGTGTCACGTCAAAATGAATTTAACACGAGAAAATTTTCGTGCAATGATTTTTTATGACTTTCGATGTCAATTAAGTCAACAAGAAAGTTATGATAGACTACGATTGGCCTTTCACGATGAAGCCCCATCTCGTGCGACTGTTTACAACTGGTTTAATGAGTTTAAACGTGGTCGCACTAATCTCACTGATGATGTACGTGAGGGACGGCCTTCTACGGCGACGACTGAAAATAACATCTGTGTTGTGCGGCGTATGATAGAGACTGACAAAAGAGTGACCTATCAGCAGATTCGGACAAGCTTAGGCATCGGTATGAGTCAAGTGCACAAAATCCTCCACGAACATTTAGCGGTCAGGAAGCTTTGCGCCCGGTGGATACCTCATAATTTGACTAAGGCTCAAAAACTCCATCGTGTGGATTGGTGCCGTAAAATGATTGAAAGATTTAACGGAGGTGACTCAAATGCTGTGTTCGACATACTAACAGGTGACGAAAGCTGGATTTACTGTTATGATCCTGAAACCAAAAGACAATCTGCTCAGTGGGTGTTTCCTTTCGAGGAGTTGCCAACTAAAGTGAAGAGAGATCGAAGTGCGGGAAAAAAAATGGTGGCCTCGTTCTTTGGAAGGATAGGTCATTTCGCAACAATTGTGTTAGAGGATCAAAAAACAGTTTCTGCAGAATGGTACACTACCAATTGTTTGCCACTTGTCTTGGAAAAAGTTCGAGAGAAACGACCTCGCAGTAGGATCCTCCTTCACCACGACAACGCCTCGTCGCACACCGCCAAGCGAACGATCGACTATTTGACGACATCAAACGTTGAATTACTGGGTCACCCGCCGTATAGCCCCGACCTCGCGCCTTGTGATTTTTATTTATTTCCAAAAATTAAAGAAAAACTTAAAGGAAAGCGGTTTATGAATGCTGAAGAAGCGGTGGCTGCGTATCGCGATGCCATTGAAGAGACCCCTAAGGACGAGTGGGCAAAGTGCTTTTCCCAGTGGTTCCATCGCATGCAGCGGTGTATTGACGTCAATGGACAATATTTTGAAAAGATATAATAAAACTAATAACTGGCTAATGTAATCAGTTTTTGATTTTCTAAGAACTTTCAGTTTGACCCTCGTACTACACCACGCAGGCTCAGTACGGATTGGTGGAGGGGTATGTAAGGCAAGTGACCAACCTTACTGGCGGATGTTATCAAGCCGCCCTACTAGGGCCTCTGACTAGGCTTAACGACTAATATCAACAGATGTTAGCCGGGACCAACCGCTTAACGTGCCTTCCGAAGCACGAATAATTGGGTAGTTTTTTTTTCTTACGTATAAGCTTTTGATTGTTTTATCCGATCTGTCCTCAGTTGCGACAAAACAAATGTGACCAAGTTCTAGTTTCGCCATTTGACTTCAGAAAACAAAAAAATGAGGAAACCCAACTTGGCGGTTGCCAAAAAACTTCATAATGAAATAAATCGAGACGTCTCATGATTTATTTAGGAGGAAATCTGAGGAAGTGTCATCGGCACGCTAGAGGTAAAACTTACGCCATCCATTGTTTATTTCGCGGCCTTTATCATATTAGGGACAAGTTTGCGTGAAATTACATTAGCTGTAGAGGGCGCTGGCGTAGGGCCAGGAAAGCAAACAGGTCGTTCAAATGAGTCGACCACATTTCAAGGAGTAACTTAGAAAGTTGCGAAAGTCACAAAATCTTATTAAATATTCTTGGATCATTTAGAATTCGGTCAGGATTGAAAATATATTCAAAACACAAATTAATAGAAGGCTATTTATAAAGAAATTGCTTAATTTGTAAAATCTAAAAGCTAGTCAATTCAGTGAAGATACCTACTACAATAGCGTTAATTCAAGGTTTTTATAGTTACATACCTATGTACTAACGAAAGCCCCTAATACTACCAGACCTTCGCCATCATAATCGTGATCTCCGGAAAGCGCAGAGCGGTAATTTGTTATCGTCAAGCTGTGAGGAAGAATTTTAACTAAATGGCGGCAGCCCTCGACTTGTCCCTTGACGTCACTTACGTTCGTCGATCACTCAGCAAACAAAACTGAATGGACCGAATGCACTCCTGCATGCCTTTTAGGTTTTAACGTTATTACTACATTAACGGTTGCTTTGTGACAAAAGAGAAAAGGAAATAGACTAATTCGATTACTCATAATGCCCGATATTTGTGGCACTTTGACAACAGTTAATAAATGCATTGTATGACTATCCAAGGGGAAGCGCGCTAGAGGAAGAGCGCCAGCTAGATGGGTGGACCAACTCAAGGAGGTGACTGGAGGCCAGATACAGGGAGCGGTACATATGGCGCAGAACCGGACCGAGTGAAGAAAATTGACATACAGTCACGATCCTCAGCATTTGACTAACTAATGACTAACTAACTGCTGTTAAGGCCTAACTGTTCCATTGCGTCGTTTCAGCGGAGATTTCGCTCGTTTAAATGGGTTTTTGTCATTTTTTCAATGAAGACTCCTAACTTTTTATTTCAACAACAAACATATTAACGTCTTGAGAATGATAAGACCGTGAGCGTCCCGATAGCAATTGACTGTCTATTGTGTCTGAAATCATGATACAAAGAATTAAACAGTATTAAACATGCAAATAGGGCAAAGTTAGACTAAAGTTCAGGAGCATTTTCTATCGAACCAAATTCCTTTAATCGTGTTTCGAGATCCATAATTATCTTAACGATGTCCTGTTCCCGGTAATTTAGGTTTGAAACTCTCACAATCGAATTCTTATCATAAATCATAAAAATTAATCTTTTCAACGCGCTCCTTACGACCTGGAGCTTTTCATACATTTGCAAGGCATCGAACATATTTCGCTTATAAGTACTTATCACAGAAACCATTATGAAGAAATTTAACTGTACGTGTACGAATATAACGTCAAATACGTGTGTGGTATTCTACATCAGGTCTTATATTGAGGACTCCAGTGTTAGAGTGGCGCATTTCACACTCAAGGTATCTGCAAGGGTCCCGGGTTTGATCCCCGGCCGGTTTAATATATAAATGTATATTTTCTTTATTGTCTAGGGCCTAGATGCTGTAGTACTAGCGTTGTATCTGATCTCCATAACATAAGTGCCTTAGCTACTACACACTTTGATCAGCACCCTTATATTATTATTATTCATTATTCACTAACGTCAGTAACTACAGATTTCGAATCCGAGAGGCAGGTTTCCAAAGACGTCAAATACGAGTAAATGCGATTCTCAAACGTCGGAATCGAAAACTTTGACGTTTCCACTATGCACAAATGACATTCGCTTTCGAAAACTCCGTTCGAAAAGAATGTTTGACATTCAAATTCGGATCCGATACGGAAACTTTCCGAGTGTTTGTGAATCAGGGTGCAGATCAGTGGATCAGAGCAACTTAGGTATGTGATGTCCAATATTTATTACTATTGTTGTATTGGCCGCCAGCATCACCTTGTCGTCACTGATATAGGTTCTAACAATTTTCTTAATTTTCATCAACAGACAACACAACACAAAATATATCTCCGTAAAGTGATTTACTTAGATAGGTAGTACTAGTATTTATTCTGTGCTTAGATAGCAGCTTATTTTCTCACTTCACACTCGTAAGTATCTACGATATACATTCATTTTAATCATTTTTAACAAAGAAAAATACTTGATTCTGTTTCGGTACGCAATAATGTCTTATCTCTTTAAAAGCCGTTAAATTGACCGTTAAATACCCGAGAGGACTATCTTTATCACATTTTCTTTAAAACTTCTGCGTTCCTTTTGGCGAAATTTGTTTAAATTAACCCAATGAGTCATTAAGAGCTCATTAATAGTCTAGGCACCGAGTCATAAGTACTGAAATGCTCTACTAAAGAAGAAACTGAACACCGCAGAGACTTTTTACAATATAATTTATTGCGTTCTTAGTGTTCACTACATTACTATGGATATTATGGAGGCCTAATTGTAATGCTTTTTGTGCTAGTGAAATATTTTTTAAGATACGTATTAGCAGTAGCACTTTCTAGGTATATTTATTATTAGTAAAAAATAGATTTTAATGTGCGTATTTCCAAAAATAACTACTAAATATCTTTAGGTAATACTCGCTGGAATTTACTTATGGTCTGTTATTAAGTCCTGATTGATTAGGACTTTAAAATTGGATACTAGGCCTTAGAAACAACAGTTTCTAGTTAACTACCTAACTAAGATAGATACTCTTTATTGCACACCACACACAGTATCAATTTACATAAATTTTCATAGAGAATGGTACAATTTAGGCGGTCTTATTGCTGAAAGCAATGTATAGTAATGAAAATTTAACTAACTAACTAAGGTATGAAATTTCGACTAAAGTCATCATCATCATTATCTACTGCTGAAGATAGCCACCTCCCCCCAAACGACCGGTTGCAAGCGGACTGCATCCAGTGTGATCCTGCGGACACAATTCGGCCGAAGCAAGGAGAACATGCACAGATGGGGTTTCGCTGCGGACAGCGAATGCATGTGTGATGTCTCTCCCCAGCCAATGGCAGTCCTACTGTCATGCCCTACGTGCCCCTACACCTGCACACGTGAGGACCTGTACAACGCTACTGATAATGATTTGTTAGTCACCGAGTATTGGTACTCAAAAATATAACGCCAGTGTCGACACGAAAAGAAAAAATCCAGCGATCATACAAGGTTGTCTGCTTATCTTGCCGGTGGACGTTCTACGCTTTGCCTTTGATCAAAGGGTCTCAGATCTAGATCAATATTGCTATCACATCACCAAATACTTACTAGCAATGTCCAACCCAGGTGTGTAGCACAGTCGTGTAAGTAAGTAGTAGGAAGGTACCTAGGCGACAAAGCTTTGCTCGGATACTACTATTTATTGTAATAATTAATAAAATGTAAGACATACTTATGTGAAGTATATTAACCCAAACAATTTTCTTTTTAACCTATTAACGCCCAAATACAAACTACGTAAAATGTTAGTAAAACTTGTGTAAAAACAATAAAAACTAAGAAAAGCTATTAACTTGATTAATACAAAATAAAAGTTATAATTTCGGCATCAGACAGATCTACAGACACTTACTAGCCTAGTCTAATTCAATTGGCCACAACCCTCATCCTTACTGGTGCGAATTTAGCGACCATATTCTGCGTCGAACAATTTGAAAGAAAAACGCGTGAAAACTCGGAAACACGCGTTTTCCCAAACGACAAATTTTAAAACAGTCAGTGAAACATGACACTAATTCGTTGCAGACTACATAACGAGCGGTGAGGGGCTTAAAATTAGATAACCACAATAGTTCCAAAACAAGAGGTTTGGAGTTATAGGTA
This sequence comes from Pyrausta nigrata, assembly GCA_949316185.1. Taxonomy (NCBI): domain Eukaryota; kingdom Metazoa; phylum Arthropoda; class Insecta; order Lepidoptera; family Crambidae; genus Pyrausta; species Pyrausta nigrata. The sequence goes on from OX438943.1 coordinate 8,644,115, forward strand.
CAACGAAAACAATACTCACTGAGCAATCTGGTTTTGTGATCGGAACACTAATATGGGAACCATGAATATTCATTGTCCTGGTGTTTAGATAGACAAGTTGGGAACTAGCTATCAACTGAGTAATGTGGTTCTTGATACATTCGATAAGAGTTGCTTTTGACTTAACAACACAATAAATTTTATCAACAATATATTTTGAACTTCCACGCGAGAATGAGTAACGTTGGTAAATTACAAGTATTTAAATTTAATTTTATATTTCAGCGTTCCATTTTTCTTCTAGCTAGGTGCTAATAAACTATTGTTTTCCATTCTCAGGGGCTTTTCTCCGGGTTCGAGTAATTTAGCAATATGCTATGCAGTAAGTTTTTATTTTTCTTTTAGAGAAAATTATGAATGAAAATTATTTAAGAGAATATGATATATAAGTACCATCGATGTATTAGTAAGTATTACAAAACATACTTCAAAAATTACTACCGATATAACCTACCTCATAATTACGTATACAGAAATTCCGAATTCAGATGCCAAACATAATGTAACGTTAAGACTTATTTATTTGGTTCCTGCTACCCCAAGTGCTTATTTCACCACCCGACATCACAGTAACACCGAATACAATAATCGTTCAATAACAACAGAGCATGCCACAAAAGAAGTAAATATAGAAAGCTCGAGCGAAGTCAAAGTTGGGTATTAAATAAAAGTTGTTGATTACTTTTGTCACGTCACAAGGATTGGGGCGAGATAGACCAAATCTAACACTTTCAATGAAATCCTACGGCTATCTCAGGAACGCTTATATTTTACATGATTCAAACTTTGTTCTGTTTTAATACCTACGAAGTTTTCAGATTTAGAATCCTAACGCCTAGTCATAAGACCGCGTGGGAGGGTCAACTGATTTTCTATTGGGACTGGCAACATGATACGTGAAGGATAAGTATTACTTTTGCGTTAATTAATACCTTCTCGAATCAATACGTAGAATAATACCTTCTTTCATTTAATAGGTACTTAAAATATTTAGGAAAAATAACTTAGGTACTGTATATTTAGATTTTGGCTTTAGAGTACTTATAGCATTTCAACTTAGCAGTATCTATCAATATATCCCAAATAATGTTCAACTCTATGTAATTAACAACAAAGATCTACAAAACAAATCTAAACAAACCAAGCAGAAGCGACTTTTCTGATTATGTTTTTTCTATTGTGTTTATTTGGAGAGCGATCGGAACGCGATTAGGGTTCGCTAACATGAATATTCAGAGTACAGATGGTGGGTTAATGCTCAAGGTGCCGATAGTCAAACTACTACCGATCAACTGGGCACAAGGCTATCTCATTCGATCTGATTAGTATTTTTCATCGATTAGTTAGATACAATAAACTCACGCATATGGTACCAAAAATTAGTTTTAAGTACTAAATCGCCCCGTTGTTTTGTATTTTTGGTGCCAAATAAATACTTTTTCTTTCTGCATATTATCTGAAGAATTATTCTGGTGTTCCAATACAAAAATTATCGCTGACCAATACAACATTAATTGAAATACAAATTCACTCCCTTATAACGATAAGTACAACGATTTGACGAAAAGGGTTTTAATGAGTTAAACAATTCGCGTAAACGTAAGAAACATATAAGAAAAGGGTGGTTTTGTAAGACTTTGTAGTACCAACCTACATAATTATTTGTATTTGAGTAGGTAATAGTGCAACGTATAGAAAGTTCGTTTTATAGGTAGATAGTACAACTCACTTAACCAAAGCCTAATAGATCTTAAATCAGAAAGATTTTGGAACCAAAAAAACCGGTAAGCCAGCTAGAAATCGCCATCTCCTCTTGTAACATAAAGATTTCAAACCTCATACAAGCGAGTGTTGTAAATCCACCTAATAGCATGGAAGTGCATTTCATGAGATAGAATACGTGACTCAAAAAGATTTATGGTCTCCCTACTGGCTTATAAATTCAAACAGTCTTCGGACATTTCTCGAAATTAATGTAGTCCGGATCTGCGATATCTTTGTCGGATTTTAATGCCCTTGGGCCGGAATGTGTTAATGTGACTATTCCTCCCTTATTTTGTAGAAAATCTAAAATTCATTTTCTATAGACAAGTAAAACAAGGTAATTAATTACAAATTATGCTTAGATATGGTGCGGTACGAGGTGCTTACTTAGTACTGTTAGGATTTTTTTTCTATTTTGATAAAGTTACGTAAGGTTTATCATGTCACCAATTGTGTCAACCTTATAAATTGACCACTCTCCTCAATTGTAATATGCAGAAGTGCAATCAGGTTTTTATCAAAATACAAAAGAAGAAATCTAATTACTGCTACACGTGCTATTAAGTTTAGTTGGTTGCATTTCTGCATATTACCATTCTCTGTTTCTAACATTGCGTTACTCGTAATACCCGCCATTGCCGACGACAAAACAAAGAGCGTAAACGGAGACACATTACCGACGTGACTTACTGACGTATAGCACGTCAGGCTATACAATTTTGTAGCAAAATAACTCCTATTACAACTGCATAAATGCCGCAGTGTTTGACTTGATGTGATTTCGTACTTACACCGCTCAGAAGGTATAAACCGCTATTAGCTGAATGTGTTAGTGGGGCCACCAAAATACAAAGCTCACATTCGTGAATAATATTCATCAAGCACCATTTCGGTGTAGTAGGACGTAGGCCATTCAGTCAAAGGAAACATAAATACTATCTGTACTGTGTGTAAATATTACTCGATTGTCAGATATAAAAACCTAGCTTACGACCAGAATCTGCTTACTTTTACAATTTAACAGAACCTGAAACTTTTTAAAAATAATCTATGAAGTCAGCTTATGTGCCTACTTATATGTACAAAGTTATACATAATAGTTACTTAAAAATTTTAGAATAGCGCCACACCTATAGAACCTCGTGTTTTGGCCAAAAATAAAATAATCCCTTCTTTCTTCTGGTGATGAGTCATTAAAGTAAAACATCTAGTAATAACGTCAATGTTTTATACACACCATGTAAACGATTGATTACGCCGCCATGAACTTACAGAATCAACAGCATCCTTGCATGTCCTCGCGGGAACTTTAAACTCGATTGTTGTTTTAGGATGCCTTTGATAAACTATTCAGTACGTGGTTTCTGAGTTCGGGTCGAAAACTGTTATGTTAGCTTTTCAAGCTGTCAGACTTTTACTAGAGAATTGTGTTAGTTTATACACAAAGTCACCCAGACGAACTATCCGCTTAGAACTGAACTGAAAACTATTTAGTGATACAAACGGTTATGGTTAAAACGATTTTAGCAAAACTAAGAGTCGCCGAGTTAGCCAGAGGGCATAGTATGCATACTAGAATGAATATTTAGTAACTTTAAAATGTAATTACGTACACAAAAATTTTACGTCAGTCTTTTGTAAGTGAAATTTGATTTAACTTCTGGTTCAACCTAAGTCCCCTCGCTCTCCTAACTGAGCTACAGAGTAAGTTAGTCACAGGACGAATTTTTAAAAGTGCCTGCTGCGCCAGGTTGCAACCTTGCAAAGAAATTGCTTAAATTATAAAAACGATTAATAACCGTAATATTACTAATTTTTCAATATTAACATTGAAAATTAGGTACTTCGTTAGTCCAACATTACCTATTTCTATTTATTTATATTTAAGTAGGTATGCTTATCGAGACCTCTTCTTTTCACTAATTTCTTTAGTGACACATAAGGGCTGAAGCTAGGTACAACTAAGTTCCTAGCTAACGTTAAAGACACTTGTAAAAGTAACGTTAAGAGCATGCTTCCATATTTAAATGGAACACAATTTAGATGCATTTAAACAGTTGCGTCACGCAAAACGTATTTAGCGAATTTGTGCAAAAATAATTTTGTATACGCAACACGTTCGTCCGTCTCGTCACAACAGACGCTGTGATGGTCCTAATTGCAGCAATTATGAAACTCTTCGCTCGTTGATGAAAGCAATTTTTCTGTAGCGACTACCAATTAGTGAGGAGCGCAGCCATTTGTAACATGAGCTCAAATTGTGCGGGAAATATTTATGGCAAAAAGTTATGGGCATCAACTGTAATGGGTTGATATTTCGGCTTTCGGACCTGTGGTAGACAAAGGATTGAATGTAAAGTCGCTCGTTAGTATGATGCGCGAATCAGATGACGGTGTTCGGCAGGTTAGGGATTCATCATCATGTGTACGTGTGGCTATATCCAAAAGAATAATTATATGAAGTTGGTTCCATGATTGTAATTTTCTGAATGTTGCTCTACAAAATGACACAGCAATTAAGGAAACAAAAACTGCTACAAGCAGCTTACTGTGTAAGTAAGAAACTTAATTGGCTTATCGTTATCACCATTGCTAATACAAATTTTACCTGTTATCTGTAAGTAACTTATTTGGCTTATCGTTATCACCATTGCTAATACAAATATTTACCTATTATCTGAAGATTTGCAATTGCGAGGCAACGTAAAGCGCAATGCTAATAACAATAGATGAGTTGTATTTAATTCAAGCGCGTTTCTGTGATACTTTACGGTACGTTTTGTAGGGCTGTGCTGACATTGATAAGTAGCTGCTAATGTACAGTCTGTAGCAAGAACCTATTTGAGCTACGAAAACAGCTTTTATTCCGTAGGGAATAGAGCGGTCTCAAAGTCAAAGTTAGGTAGTCTGACGTGCAGCCGTGTGTACTTCAAAACCGGGCACAAAACTAGATATTACAACCCTATCTAGTTAGCGTCTAGTTTCCAATATAAGAGGGGTAAAAGTGTAAAGTAGTTTGGATTGTGACAAACTTCCACACGTACAGTCGCGTAGAGCGGCACTAACGCGATTGGCGCCCAACTTCTGCCTACTTTGCCTTGACGCTGGCAAATTGGTAATGACATTGGCGAAGTGAAGAATATACCGCATAAACGGAAAAGTGAGTGGGAAAATAGAGCGCACGTTGTACAGACGAACGATAATGAAGAATGTATTTGACCCACCGTCGTCAACCTCAGACATAAACAATGTCAACTACAATAGTCAATACATTCATTATCAGATTTTTTGACACTACATAACAAGATGATGAGTTAGATTGTCATTCTCTACTATTCATAAAAGTAAGGCTTCTTAAAATCTATAACAGTCTGCTTCTAGAATAGATTTTTAATGTTATTTTGTAAAGAAATTGATAAGAGAACTTGTAAAGGCACCACAATTTATCACCTCTTTAAAATTATGAATGTCAGTTCTAAAAAAGCTGTTGACCGTTAGAATCCTCTCATATCAAAGTATACCCTCACGCGTTGCGTTGTTTTGATTTCACGATTTACAAAAAAAAGACAATGTACTCGATCGACCCAAAAAAATTAAAACGCCTTTTGCACAATTGAAACCTTTTCTAAACGTAAGTCCTAATCATTCAAAATAATTCTTAATATTGAGCCAAATAAATCTACCCCAGTAAAAAAGAATACCTAGTAACTTTTTTAAACGTTTTCAAAAAATCTGGATTTTCAAAATGATGTTAGATTTTTTCATGGGCCAGATACCAAGCAACATTTACCGCCCTGCTATTTATTTGGAAAATGCCATATCTGGTTGATAAAAATACACACTTTTTAATGCTTTTGTTACCCTGTATCTTTTTTACTGGTATAGATTTATTGCCTCAAAGTAAAAGTTGTAATAAATGGTCAGAACTCGCGTTTGGAATAGGTTTCAATTATGCACAACACAGGTTTCATATTTTGGACCCGCAGTCAAAGGAAAACTTACATTATCTTATGGTTATTTACCTTATATGTAAAATGGTATAAAAATAAATTAGGTCTACCGAGTTCGCGACAACTTTTTACAGTGTCGTGTCGACGAGGGACCCCTGAGATAGCGCTAATACGATTGGCGAAGAACTTTATCCAGTCTCCTTTGGTAGTGGAGGGTGGCTTCTTATATTTAATATATTTAAAATGAACTCTAGGCGACCACGCATAAGTAGACGGCCATCTGAGATAGCTGGCGGCTATCTTCATAGACCTAATTAAGTTTGCTGTAAAGCATACTGTTGGCTTACTGGTAAAACATGATAAATGCACTTTGTGCCAAAAACGAGTTAACAGTTATACGCAGTTTTTTACGCTCTATCGAGTGGTAGAACAAAATAAGTGATATAGTAATTCTATCGCAAAATACCCAAGGTCAAAATAAGGTAAATGTAACGACATCAATAACAGCTTCTGTTCAATCACAGTAAATCAACTTATCATAAAATTTTACCTGAGCGTTACAAAATAAATTTCTTTAAGTTTATTTTCTCGTAGGTGCAAGTAGTGTTTTTATGTACATTACAATCGGAAAAAACAAAATAAATGTGTTTATTTGCTTAGTCTCGTGAAAAAAAACTGAAGAAATCGCATAAATACGTATACTATTATTTTCCTGACAGTGGCTACTTAAATTGTACCATAATTTTACTGGTAAAATATGATAATATATGCACATATTATTATTCCCCTAAAGAACTATATATGTAGCGCCTAGCAGTATTCAACAAGCAAAAAATTAGAATTGCATTTATTACTCTTTGCCTGAAGAAGTCTAGTCATAATTCGTAAATTACGGTAAGTCAAGTAACACTTTTAATAGTAAATCACATAAATATGCGTAACAGTGCAGGTAAAATGAGGTAAATAAAATATTTTTTCTAATAATTCCAACAACTAATTCAATATTAAGGAGTTTTTTATACCGTTAACCTTACTTTTCTATTTTCCAACCATTTTCATTCAAATTTTATACATATTACAAAAAATATAGATTTTATACCCATTTTTTAATTACAAGTTAAGTGCATGCCCTAAGTCAATTTAAAACTTTTTTTTGGAAACCATCAGCAAGTTATGCTGTTTTAATGTAACATAGGTAAAGTTTCAAAGTTAATATATCTATTGATATAAAACAGACAAATAAATATTTATACCATGACTTATAATGAATGTAAAACCATACTAACTCTTTGGCTTCAATCACTTACGTACGTAGAAACAGAGCATATATTATCTTTTGAAAATGAAGAAAAACTGTCAAAAATAAAAAAGAAAAGGAAACGAAAATAATAACGTCGTTATGAAATAAATAAATAATATACAGGGTGTGGCGTAAATAGTGGTCCAAAGCAAAGGTGTGGATACACTGTACACTGAAGCACCACATACCAGTATTTAAAAAAAAATTATGTACAGGGTTTTCAAAAAAAAAAATTTTTTTAATTTTTTTAGAAATCGTTACCTTGCCTCACAAATTTGGTTATAATTTCCAAAAATGACGGTTTTTTTTTATCCATTTTTTTTATTATTATTGCTGATCACTTGTACTTAGTACTCCATTCGTTTTTTTTTTTACAAACTGAATTTAATAAAAAAAAATAAGTTTCTTTCAAAATTCAATACTCACTGCTAGCAAATCGTTTGACTTTCAATGCTTTTGGTGCAAAAAAAATGTACCACACTGTCAGTGCCCATTGTTTAAAAAAAATGCCCATCTTTTGCAGATTCTAAAATGGTGCACCAATAAGTGTTACGACTTACAGGAAAAAAGTTATTGCTTTTCGAAACAAAAAGGAGCCCAATTCAGAAAAACAATTTATTTGAAGTTCAAGGGTTTACAAGGGTTGTAATTTTTTTCTGTGTGGTCCAAAGCAAAGGTGTGGATACACTGTACACTGAAGCACCACATACCAGTATTTAAAAAAAAATTATGTACAGGGTTTTCAAAAAAAAAAATTTTTTTAATTTTTTTAGAAATCGTTACCTTGCCTTACAAATTTGGTTATAATTTCCAAAAATGACGGTTTTTTTTATCCATTTTTTTTATTATTATTGCTGATCACTTGTACTTAGTACTCCATTCGTTTTTTTTTTTACAAACTGAATTTAATAAAAAAAATTAAGTTTCTTTCAAAATTCAATACTCACTGCTAGCAAATCGTTTGACTTTCAATGCTTTTGGTGCAAAAAAAATGTACCACACTGTCAGTGCCCATTGTTTAAAAAAAATGCCCATCTTTTGCAGATTCTAAAATGGTGCACCAATAAGTGTTACGACTTACAGGAAAAAAGTTATTGCTTTTCGAAACAAAAAGGAGCCCAATTCAGAAAAACAATTTATTTGAAGTTCAAGGGTTTACAAGGGTTGTAATTTTTTTCTGTGTGGTCCAAAGCAAAGGTGTGGATACACTGTACACTGAAGCACCACATACAAGTATTTAAAAAAAAATTATGTACAGGGTTTTCAAAAAAAAAATTTTTTTTAATTTTTTTAGAAATCGTTACCTTGCCTTACAAATTTGGTTATAATTTCCAAAAATGACGGTTTTTTTTATCCATTTTTTTTATTATTATTGCTGATCACTTGTACTTAGTACTCCATTGGTTTTTTTTTTTACAAACTGAATTTAATAAAAAAAATTAAGTTTCTTTCAAAATTCAATACTCACTGCTAGCAAATCGTTTGACTTTCAATGCTTTTGGTGCAAAAAAAATGTACCACACTGTCAGTGCCCATTGTTTAAAAAAAATGCCCATCTTTTGCAGATTCTAAAATGGTGCAACAATAAGTGTTACGACTTACAGGAAAAAAGTTATTGCTTTTCGAAACAAAAAGGAGCCCAATTCAGAAAAACAATTTATTTGAAGTTAAAGGGTTTACAAGGGTTGTAATTTTTTTCTGTGTGGTCCAAAGCAAAGGTGTGGATACACTGTACACTGAAGCACCACATACCAGTATTTAAAAAAAAAATATGTACAGGGTTTTCAGGGTTTTCAGGGTTTTTTTTTTATTAAATTCAGTTTGTAAAAAAAAAACGAATGGAGTACTAAGTACAAGTGATCAGCAATAATAATAAAAAAAATGGATAAAAAAAACCGTCATTTTTGGAAATTATAACCAAATTTGTAAGGCAAGGTAACGATTTCTAAAAAAATTAAAAAAATTTTTTTTTTTTGAAAACCCTGTACATAATTTTTTTTTTAAATACTGGTATGTGGTGCTTCAGTGTACAGTGTATCCACACCTTTGCTTTGGACCACACAGAAAAAAATTACAACCCTTGTAAACCCTTGAACTTCAAATAAATTGTTTTTCTGAATTGGGCTCCTTTTTGTTTCGAAAAGCAATAACTTTTTTCCTGTAAGTCGTAACACTTATTGTTGCACCATTTTAGAATCTGCAAAAGATGGGCATTTTTTTTAAATAATGGGCACTGACAGTGTGGTACATTTTTTTTGCACCAAAAGCATTGAAAGTCAAACGATTTGCTAGCAGTGAGTATTGAATTTTGAAAGAAACTTATTTTTTTTTATTAATATCAGTTTGTAAAAAAAAAACGAATGGAGTACTAAGTACAAGTGATCAGTAATAATAATAAAAAAAATGGATAAAAAAAACCGTCATTTTTGGAAATTATAACCAAATTTGTAAGGCAAGGTAACGATTTCTAAAAAAATTAAAAAAAATTTTTTTTTTGAAAACCCTGTACATAATTTTTTTTTAAATACTGGTATGTGGTGCTTCAGTGTACAGTGTATCCACACCTTTGCTTTGGACCACTATTTACGCCACACCCTGTATATCTTAAGTTTTTATATAATGGATGCCGTACTAATCCCATACACACCCCATCACCCATTTGCATAATTACACTTACACATACAACTACTTCTACTATATCTAATACAACAACCGCATACCCACACACACACACACACACACACACACACACACACACACATACACACACACACACACACACACACACATACCCACAACCACTTGCAAGAACACTCACACTACGCACAATTACAGACAAAAACGTTCACGCAACCATGCGTACACACACAGTCTCTATAACTCACACTCTCACTCGCGTACACACTTGCTGTATAAATTTTAAGTACCTTATTTTGTTACAAAGAAATGACGGCAGGAAGAGCGGGTCTCCCCTAACACAAGTGATAACGCTTAAAAGGGAAGATCCATTGTTATAATTGTAATTTGTAACGAATAAAGAACATTTTTCATTTTCATTTTCATTTTCAAAACATTCCGCAACAAGTACATTATTTAACACTCAAAATTCGATTTGTTGTTTTAAACCTCATTATCTCAGTATTATGTCTTATGCACTTATGTTGTTTTACCAGCAAGCAGACGAATACCTACTTAAAACTTAGCCTAGCGTTTTTACACTGTGACATTCAGATCTGAGTAACTAGGTATACCAATTAAATCTGTAGTACTAGGCTAGATCGCTAACAATTTTGATTGTACCTACCATTTGACTGTATTCTTAGGTATTTCCATACCTAAGGGATTAGGGCCCCTGAACTTCTTATAAATATATTTCTATTCTAAATATACGTAATTTGATAACTCACTACATTCCGAACATAGCCTACATGTTCAGAACTTACAAGCAAAACTTCGATTCCTCAAATATTGCACTCGTAAAGCGTAACGTCGTCAAAACTGCAAACGTTAGTCGATTTATTTGTTTGCTCACATAAGTCGCCGGTCTCTCAAAACCATCGTATTCGCTCAAATAAGTTTTCCGCGCATACCTGCCATGTGCTACTTTTATTTTCGTCTTTTCCTTATAGTGTTATATTTACCCGCGAAAAGAGCAACAACCTTTTCTTGGTTATCCATATTAATATTGTAAATGCGAATTTGTCTCTCTGTGTCTGGCTTTCTGTTACTTCTTAAAACAAAGCGTTTCGGTAACACTTATACAAACAGCTAGGGACTCGAACTCGCTGCCTGCTGATATCTTCCCTGATAATCACGACCTAGGTCTTTTTGAGGCTAGAGTGTTAATTAAGCATATATGGACCACCCTAGACCGTGTCACCTCTCACCAATCTTGTGTGATCAGTGTGACTACCTAGGTCAAATACCTGCTTAAAATAGTTCAAAAAAAATCATTTTGATGAAATTTTGTATAGAAATAGTTTGGTATATAAATAGTCCCGGGAAAGTTTATGGGATAGCTTTTATCCTAGAAATTATCCTTTAAAGGAGGGAAAAGGGGGGGAGTTTGGATTGGAAGTCCGATATTTGCGCAGGTAATGTCGCTGGAGACCCTGTTTAGTTTATTCATTACATTATATGTTTCAATAAACATCTAATGTAATTCAGTATGGAAGAATAGTTGAAAGTTAATGTATTGGTGTGACAGATATCATTTCTCAACAATACCTAAACAATATCCAACTTATAAGACCAATTTTCAGTGATTAAGATTATCCTGTACCCAAAGGTTATCTAGAAGAGATCGCTCTTAGTAGGAATTAGACCGTACATATTTCTGTTTAAATCGCTTTTTTATTACTTTTATGCGTCAGGTCATATGATTTATTTTGGATTCATAATAAATTATCAAAGAAAATGGCTTGTGTCTTTACGCAGCTACAATTAACTCTTAATATTCCTAAATCAAAATAGTTTCCTTTCACTTCCCTAGCATAATACAGCAGAAACTGTTCTACCGCTTAGCGCGCCACAAATTACTGTCGTAAACTAAGCAGCGGTTGCCTAGATAACACAGAAAATGAAACTTTGTGGTGTAAATAAAAATTAAGAAGAAAATACTTAACAGATTCCACTATAAATTCCGAGGAAGCGTCCGCGTAATGAAAACTTTCAGCAAAGTATATCTTCGTATATAACAACTAAATGTTACGTGGGATTAGGTCTACGACGCTTAAGGGCACCGCACACTGCCAACACGCAATCTCTTTCATACATCTTATGTATTTGTTGTAATGTATGGGTCAAGTCAATTGCTTGTAGATTACTCATACATTATATACATAACTTTCCATAATGAAAAAAACTTGGCCACTGTTTCTAAAAGATACACACAGAACAACAGAAAAAATCTTCCTATTCAAACAGGAATGTTCTTACACCTTGTACATCATTCTAATCTCAAAGGTTTTTAGAGTACCTATGCCTTTTAAGAATAAATAAGTTAATGTTCATGTGACGCATGTGAAACGTCAATACATACAATATATGTAAGGTACAGTACAGGTATTGGTGAAAGATCCTCATAAGAAACATTAGTTTAGCTTGATTTGTAACAAAATACACTACGACTAGAATACAAATATTCGCTCTCTAAGAAATGCATATCTGAGGGCCCGGGTTCGATCCCCGGTCGGGTCGATACAGACAATCATTTTTTCTGTATTGTCTCGTGTCTGGGTGTTGTGATACCACTGATGTTTCAGATTTCCATAACACAAGTGCTTAAGCTACTTACTTTAGGATCTTAGCAATAATTTGTAAAGAATATTAAGTGAGACAAACAGACAAACTCTGTAAATAGTTTTGTAGGACTCTGTTCATAAAATTATAATAGTGTTATATCTTGTTATATGCATAATAAGTAAATAAATCCATACTAATATTATAAATGCGAAAGTGGGTCTGTCTGCCTGTTAGCTCTTGACGCTTAAACCACTGAACCGATTGAGATGAAATTTAGTATGAAGACAGTTCAAGACCCTAGAAAGGACATAGGCTACATTTTGTCGTGATATAGAAACATTTAGGGGGTGAAATGGGGGATGAAAGTTTATATGGAAAATCCAACTCTTGCGGGCAAAGTCGCCGGGAACTTTAGTAAATTATTAATGTATGTGATGTTGTCCAATATTTTTTTATTTACTATTTATTCTGGCGAGTTACCCTCAACACTGCTTGTAAAAATACAGCGAGCACACTCGATACTATATCCCATTGTTGATGAAATGCTTTGTTTATATCTAACTTATTGAAAGGAATGCTTTACAGACAAAAGCATTTCACTTGTGCAGTCTCCTATTGTTTTCGGAAATACTACGAGTATCTAGGAATATTTGTTGCACTGTGAATTTATCAACCTTCGGTAGCAGAAGCTACCTTAAGCTAGCTGGCCTGTAGCTGAACCCGCAAGTCGCCTGTTTATTTAATATTGCTAAAGAGACAATTTGATTTCGCAAATAAAAAACCTAGGTAGATTATTTTTGTTCGTAGCTTTTGTAGCCTGGAAGGTGTTATTTTGATACCTAGCATGTTATAATAAGTAATATAAAAAACCTGGGCCAATGCGAGTTGGACACTAACGGTTTTATTACAAAAAAATTAGACCAGATTTAAGCTAGGTCTAAATATTAGCCGACAACAGAAGAATGAATGACACATTCGTGACATAACCTAATAGAGAAAGGCTTTTCTAATTGGCTAGCTAATAGCTTAGTCCCGGCTTAAACCCGGTACTAATTTGTAATAACGGAGTAAGGGTTCCGCATAGAAAATGATTATTCCCACTATGAAACCACAATTTTTTCAAACTTATTTCTTTACTTGTAGTGTAAGACCTTTTTGCCAAACTTCATAATTCTAGGTCTATGGGATCCCTGTAGGGATTCCCCTGCGAAATGTTACAAAATAAGTACGGCTAAAATGGCCGTATCTTTGGATTGCGTTCACATAGAAGCTTAATTATTTCACAACTTACAGAGACCGCATCCATAAGAATTTGCTGTTAATTTCAACTTGATACCTTGAACCGCGTAGAGATCTACGCGGTTCTGATAAAAAGGGTCTTGTTGTCAGACGGTATACAAAGTGATCCTTTAAGGGTTATTTTTGAGATACGGAGCCCTAAAAATGTTTCAATTATATGGTCTTTATTATAGTAGATAAATATAAAGGAACACTATATTTATTATAAAAATTCATACTAATATTATAAATGCAAAAGTGTGTCTGTCTGTCTGTCTGTTATCTCTTGGCGCTTAAACCACAGAACTGATTGAGATGAATTTTGGTGTGGAGACAGTTCGAGACCCTGGAAAGGACATAGGCTACATTTCGTCGCGATATAAAAACATGAGGGGGTGAAATGGGGGATGAAAGTTTATATGGAAAAGCCAACTCTTGCGTGCGAAGTCGCGGGGAACCACTAGTAAAAGTATAAGTAGGTAAGTAGTAAAAGTGTAAGTAGGTAATTATTTAAATTGGTTTGAGTAGGATGTAAGAAAACTTTGGCACTTAGGTACTTATAGAGTGTTTTTTCTTTCACTTACATGTTGATCAAGAAAACTGCCTCGTGCGATTTCAAGTTAGCATCTATTAAGGAGGTTAACTTCCAGCTTTCAGTTTCAAACGGGCAAACCGTAAACCTTGAAGATTTGCGATCCCAAAATATATAACTCGAGCAGGAAATTCTACCGTTATTTTTAGCTGACACGTACTTAAATTCTGGAGGCACGTAGGCTGCTAAACGACGTACGACGGTACGACACATATCCGATGCATTTTATTCGTAGTATCTTTATAGTGCAGCGCTCGTGTCGCAACTCAACACCTAAAGTGTTGGATTCCCCTCTTAACTGAGATGCCACATTTCAACGTAACATTGTCCTGTTAAGTGTTGTAATAAAAGTAACTGCTTACTTAGTTTACCCTGTGGCATGTAAGTTTGAAGTAGTGTTTGAAAACTTTTTCAGTCTGAGGATGCTTGATTACTAGAACACTCTTGTTTCGCTTTATATTGCAAAGTACTTTCACTGTAATATGTTGTTAGAAAAAACCTTCTAAGTTTTTTTATAAACTTGAACTAGAGCGAGTATTCTTTTGAAACTAAAGAATAATTTTCTAGAGTGGCACAAGCACAATTACGCTTAGAGACAATGTTATCCACTTGATAAAAAGTGTGATAACACTTGAGGTAGATTCCTGTTCATTAATTCTTATTAAAAAGCGAAGGATAAGCTGATCATAATATAGGTGTAGGTAATGTACAAAAAAAAAATCAGAACTGAGGTAATCTAAGCGCTGAAACTAGTTTTATAGGTAAAGAGGAGGACACCACAATTCGGAAAGATACGAAAAGAACAGTCGTTAGTTCAAAAATTGTCGCCAAAAAACCGTTTCACATCACTGCTCAAGATAACAAACTTGTTTACAAAGACTTGCACATCAAGCTAAACACTACAAAAGCTTAGGCGGTTGGAATAGAAGTGATTTTGCAACAAAAATGTATATCCCTCAGCGTGCGTTAGCCCTTCACCTCACATCATTCACTCTTAAGTTAACCGAAAAGAACGCAACGTCATGAAATATGGAGGCACATTGAATAATAAATACGCCCTATATTGGATCCGGTAAACTGTCGTCATCTCGCTTGCCACGTAAGTGGATAGCTGTGGGGAACACAAAGGGACCCATGACTTTGGGACTTATCGATACGAACAAAGTTTTACTGCTTGATTATTGAGATAGGGGATCGCGTGAAAATATTTTATCCGACGGCTTCGGCCATCGATAAGTTGTGGCCTTTGAGAACTGGAAATGGGTTACCTAGTACAAAAGTGGTAAAACTTTGATAAAAATCCTTATTTTAACGAGTGGAGTGTTAGGCTGTAAACACAACTTTAAAATGGTGATGGTGACATCTTAAACAACTTGTATGTTCTTATCTATAAGAATTTAAAAATAAGTGTGTGGCTACCATCGTAGGTACGAATAATTTTGGGCTAAAATAATGCCTATTACCAGGCCTGTGTATCTTCCCGCGTTGGTAGCAAAAACGTACCTACACGCGACGACCCCTTGGTAAGGGACTAAACAAGTTGAATGTCGCTAGCCGGCAGCGGCACGCTCGCGCGTTTTATTCTCCGGCGGTGCGCGGAACTAGGTTGCTGGTTTGACGAGCATGAATAAAATCCTAGAAAGATGCGCTGGATGGCGTAAGTAGCTTCTTGTGGCAGTCAACCCTATCGCGTTGCGTGATAGTACGTCACTGAATAGGTTTAGTGTATTATGAATCGTATTCCAGAGTTATAAGAATGAAATTATATTGCAATGTATTTCTGTAGGTGTCTACACGAAAATGTGCTTTAGTCTGAGGCGAACTGAATTAAACCATATAGTTGACAACATTGAGTAGATATTTCTTTGAATTTCATTGCAAAGTCATACTTCTGTACGAAGTACTAGTACTTATTCTGTGCTATTACTAAAATATTCCAACTTCCTAATAATTCTTAGAGCCCATTAAAACTAAACGAAAATACATGTCACACTGTATTAGAGTAAAGGTAATCTATTGTTAATCTCCATTTATTGAATTGAATTTCAAAGTTCCCAAAGTTTATCAGATACTTTAATATTAAATTTTCCTTAACATTTTCGGTATCAAGGAGTTTTGAAAACTTAAAAACGTCTATAAAGAAAGTTTGGAGCCGAGTGGCGTCAGCGGGTCGGGGAATAGAAGCCATGGAATATCGGATCCAGTCGAGGCACCATGGCTTGTTTGAGAATAATACCTATACTTAAAAATACTTAAAACTGATATCATATTAACACAAGTGTGTGAAACAATGCATAACCAACTTTTAGTGCTGAAATACAACAAAATAAAAATATTTGATTCTACGAAATTGAAATTAATTTCGCTTACAAAAATTAATCGACTGTGTCATGTGGGAATATTTGATTCACTTTTCCATAATTTTCTTTTCCATATTACCTTTTAAATTTTCCACTGAACGATCGATGAGATTAACTATTTTTATAAAAGAATGCATGAGATTTCTTCAGCAGTTGGTCCCGGCTAATATCTGTGGTATTAGTCGTTAAGCCTAGTCAGAGGCCCTAGGGCGGCTTGATAACTTCTGACAGTAAGGTTTGTCACTTGCCTTACATACACCCCTCCACCAATCCGCACTGAGCCCGCGTGGTGAAGTATGGCTCGTTCCTCCTCATAGTTGAGGTGAGGCCTTTTCCCAGCAGTGGGATCTAATAGTCTGACTTATTTTATGAGATTTCTTCACTGGGTCTGTACAAAAAAGTAGTTGTAGTATATTTTATTTTATAATGTTTGGGAATCTTACAGCTAGCAATCAAGTATTTAATGCAGTAAAAGAGTCAAGTCATTTACAAGTTTTTATCTAGAGTTAATGTGTTAGAATAATAATACAACATCACTACTGTGCAGTGACTGCCAGCACTACCCTAAGAAGTTACTATGTCGACACTTTGTAATGTCTAAGTATGCTATGAAAGTTATGTCGTAGCACTAGCATTTCAGCACCAATATTCTTCTTTAATTAACCAAGCCAACAAATGCTTATTCACTCAGTAAAAAATGCCCGCTATTGTAAAAAATATATATTTATAAATACCCTATCCATCGATCGTTTATACCTAAATAAAATTCCATTTTCTGGAAAAAATTATCAAACATAGATGTAACATGCACGCGTACACAGGTGTACACACGACCCCTCGTAAGACTAGTCTACACCATTTTGACCTTGACACCGCCTCTATTCCCTACGTAATAAAACCTGTTTTCGTAGTTAAAATGGGTAACCTTACGTGCTTCTGACTGTACGTACGGACAACAGCACATCAAGGTAAACAGTGCGGTATCCTATGCTGTTATAATAGGGGTGGATTCGCAATAAAAATATATTAGTCTGTTGTGCTAGCCACTACATACACATATATAACAGACCTGTTATTGCGTTTCATTATTTTAAAATTACTATCCAGTCGAATCCTTGCAAAGAATTTCATTCACTACGCTATCAACTGACCCGTCGCGATATTAAAAATGTTGTTCCAATGCTACAAAGCAATACGTAGAAAAAATAATGCCGGAGCTTTTACTTGGGCTGCATTTTCCCGGCGTTTCGGTGCATTTCCCGTAGTGGCATAAAGGCAAATGGATTAGCGGCTTTTAACAACCAGCCCCTGCCCACCGCATCAGATATTACTGAATATGAGAACGGTCACTGCAACTCGGACATGTTTTGAAATCGTCCTAGCACCGTGAAGCCGGATTATTGAAATGTATTTTACTTAGGACTTTTGGATTATGCTGAATATCGTAACAGGAAGAAAGGAAAACCGGACGCTAGGTACTTTTAAAAAGAAAATCTGAATCGTAATCCTGGAGTATAAAAGGCGCTTCGGTATTTCGAATTGCCGAACAGATGTTTTCTACATTTTGTAATTTCCTTTTTGTCTATGATGATGAATGGACGTTAAATGTACCTACTAAATCTGCTGAAAAAACTTGTAATAAATAATAACTTTGATGTACAGCATGTTATGCTTAAAAGTCTAGTGTCAGCTATCTAACTGCAACTGTGTATGTACGTAACATTATCTCCCATCTCTTTATTGCTCCTATCTCTCCTCTGCTTCCTGCATCGGACTTCAAAATCAATTTTGAAGTCCGATGCAGGAAGCAGAGAATCAGCTTTGCTAGTCACGCTCGCATTTTGCAAGGACCCAGTCTTTCATGATTATGATGATGTCTTCATCATAATCATATAAGTACCTACTTATTCAAAAGACAAAGTCAAAGTCAAAAGTCAAAAATTCTTTATTCAATTTAGGACATAAAATGCCACTTATGAACGTATCATATAAAAAGAAAAGAAAATATCAATCAGTTATGGCCCATATGGGGCACAACATGTCTCCTTATCTTTTGGGCCCTACTAGCGCTTCGAGACAAGACACATACAATCTGGCAAGTGCTGAGAAGAAACGCCGGAACAAACTCAGTCACCACTAGCTGCCACGAAAATAAAACAAATCAAAATAAACAGGGAGGTACATCAGTTTGGTGCAGGCTGGACTGTCCATACATTCTCGTCATTAAGATAGTCTTGAATTTTATAATAACCCTTCGATATTAGGGTAGTTTTGACATGTAACTTAAATTTATAAATAGGTAGTTCGATAACATTATGAGGTATATTATTGAAAAATTTGACACAATTTCCCAAGAATGAATTAATAATCTGAAGTTTGGAATGACAAGTTTGTTTTTATTTCTTGTGTTATACGAATGAATATCACTTTTTTTCATAAAAAGATCTAAATTTTTGCGTACGTACATTATATTATCAAATATGTATTGAGAAGTGACAGTGAGGATGTTAATTTCTTTAAAGAATTCTTTCAGGGGTTCGCGGGGACTAAGTTTGTAAATGGCACGAATGGCTCTTTTCTGTAAAATAAAGATGGTATTTATGTCCGCAGCAGAACCCCACAAGAGAAGATCATAAGACATTATACTGTGAAAGTAACTAAAATACACAAGCCTTGCTGTTTCAACATCAGTCAAATGTCTAATTTCTCTAACCGCAAAGGCAGCTGAAGCAAGTCTCCCAGCCAGAGTGTCAACATGTGGTCCCCACTGCAACTTCAAATCCAATGTAATGCCCAGAAAAACAGTGGAGTTTGATAGATGTAATTTTTCACTGTTGAGTAGGATTTCTGTGTTAGCTTGCTTCAAGTTAGGCATGGTGAATTTAATACATTTAGTCTTTTTTTGTATTAAGAAGCAAGTTATTGCTAGTGAACCAATTTCATACCTTAGAGAGAGCTCCGCTTACATTGTTAAATGATTCTTCGCCTCTTCTTGATTTGAAGACTAAAGAAGTATCATCAGCAAACAGAACTATCTCATAGGAGTCTTTGGCATAAAAAGGAAGGTCATTAATATAGATCAAAAATAGCAAAGGTCCCAATATTGAGTCCCAAAATTTACTACAGATTTTTTTATCACAACAGAGTTACAGAATATATTGTCTAAGCAAGTAGCTGTTGTAGCAGTAATTCTAGTCGGTTCAGCAAAAACAGGCATTAAATTGAAGGATTTGAAAATGCCTAAAAACCTCACTCTATATGTTTTTTCTTCATCTATAATATCGACATTGAAATCCCCACATACAACTACTTTCTTTTTATTAGTAAATAATTTCCTGAGTGATTCTTCCATTATAGACTCAAATAATTTAAAATTACCAGTTGGGGGTCTATAAACACAAACAATTATGTAATCGTCCAGCTCTGCACATGATAACTCAATAGTTCGTTCAACAGAGAGAGATACAATATCTTTGCGCTCTTTACATTTTAAATTATTATTGATTAATATTAATGACCCACCATGGATGGCCGCCTCCCTAGAGAACGAACTAATAACATAAATTCAAACTTTTTGAGCCAGTGCTCAGTGACACATAAAACATGAATATTCCTTTCTTGTATGAATAATTCTACTTCTTATTCTTTCCCGGATAAGCCTTGAGACTAATATTTTGATGCACTATGTTTAAATGATTTGAACTTTCCAAGCTAGCTAGGCTTTGTTGTAAGCAAGAGTTTTCCTCGATTGTCTGAATATTTAATTTAAATGATTGTTAATTGGAACGGATTCCAAAGGTTGAATATTCATGTCATTGGTCTGCTCAATAGAAGCAGACTTGGTAGCCAAGTTCTTGGCTGAATAATCTATACAATATGATAGCGAAATAGCTATTTGTCTTTTGAGATAATTACTCACAAAATATTTATCTCTCGTCAGGTAAATCTTATTTTTAAAATAATTATTTATGTCAATTATATGGAATTTATGAACATTATAAGATGTCAATTTATGCAAGTCTACGTTTATTTTATACCTTAGATAATTTTCTTCGTCTGTCAAACCGCTGCTATATGGTAAGGTAAACAAAACAATTAAACCTATTTTTAGCAATTGCAAACTGTCAAAAATATTAAGGAATTTCTTTTTGTTTACATTACCTCTATTTCCTATAAAAAATATTAGGGTAGAATTTTCACTGAATTTAAAACTAAGTATTTTATTGATAATTACATCATAAGATGCTCCAGGCATGCAGTGATTTATCACACTTTGTCCCATATATTGTGCAAGTATGTTTGTGTTGTAACCCATCTCATCACTAAACATAACTATACTATTTGTTGACTGATACGGAGTTTCGTTAAGCAGGAAACTGTTGGATTGTACACAGGACAGTTCGAGAGGGCTTGTGGTTGATTGCGGGAGTGATGATGACTCACACCCGGACCTAACAATCATCAATGGGTTGGAATTTGAGTTAGAAGAATTATTACAATCACAAGTAGTTATGATGTCTGTTAACATCTGGATGTGTTCCCCACACTCTTTTTTAGTACATTTATATGTCTCAGTCATTATTTTTAATAAGAGTTTGAGATTTTCTAATTCATTTTCTAATTTCAATATATCATTTTCATATTTTGTCACACTATTTCCTAATATTAAAGAACATGCATCTAGCTCATCACCAAGTTGCCTTCTCTCATTTATATATTTAACTTTTGTAAACAAACAATTCTGTTTTTTAACTAATTTATTTGTTTTTTTAATAAACCTATTTTTCCTAACATATTTCTCAAATTTATTTTTACTGCACCTTAAAATCCCTGTAGATGTTGTGGTAGGGGAATCATTTGTTAAATCTATAGTTACACTTGGTGGACTTCCAGGTGCAGTTTGGACCTGGCTGGGCGCACTACCAACTAACTTGTCAAATAAAAGGGTGGTTTGGCTGTCAATATAGTCTTGCTTCTCCATCTCCAAGTGGTGAATATGATCTCGGGCTTCATCAAGGTCTTGTTGAAGGGCAGTTATACGATTGAGGTTCTGCTCATACTCCTCACAGCACTCCCCGAACCCACTTATGACGGATTGCAGCTTGTCACGTTCGTCAATTAATAAGCCGTAGTTGGTGTGCAGCTCAGCCATATCTTTCTTTAATTGACTGTTACTATCCAGCACATCCAACAGTATCCTCTCATTGTCTTTGCTTTCCCTATTCAGTTGCTCAATCCGTTCCTTGGCCGCCTGCAGTTCCTTCAATGCCAGTAGGAGTTTAGATTCCTCCTGGCGAGCATAGGCTTTGCGAGTAAGCATCTTTACACTCAATCAATATAAAATCACGTAAGTAAGTAAGCCAAAGAATTGGTTGATCAACTAGAGGTTAGATATTTGTTAACGTAAACAATTTAACCTCAACGCGAAAAACAATTTGTTCGTAAGACAGTGTAATTTAGTCTATTTTTGTGGTTAAATATGTGTTATACGTGAACTATGACGCATGATAATTAGAAAAAGCATAAAGAGAAAACAATGATTCACAATATTTCACAAGTTCAAATTCGCAGTGTAATTGACCGGTTATCACCGTTTTACACATTTACACTAAAGTCCGTGAGTTTTTGCACTTTTTTTTACACGAGCACTTAAATATACAGCTTAGTTATGATTAATGATGATTTTGAGCCGCTTAATGACTAGTAAATTAATTAATTCGATTTTTAAATATGAGACAAATGCAAACAAGATGTTAGCGGTAGTGTTGCCAGACGATAAAAAAATATTTTTTATTATCACTTCGTAATACACACTGTATTTTGGGCAGTTTTTATTTTAAACTCTTTCAAAACAGAACGCAGTATAATCTAGAACTCCAGTATAACATTAAAATGTTGTGCAAATTATAAATAGTTAGTCGCGCGGCACATATCCGCGAAACTATTTTAAACTTTGTCTATCCCATGGGGCTCATAAAACACTAAATTAAAATCTATAGGAGAGCGGGGTCCGCAATTACGACTATTACAAAAGTGCAGGCTAGTGCGCAAATTGAGTGCACAGTCCGGACTCATGCAGGCCCAACTCCAACACAAACTTTAAAACTTTGCAGTCGCTTGCATGCATAATGCGTTTTCGTCAAATAGGAAGGCTTTTAAAATCGGTTAGGTACACACTTGAGGTACTAGTGGCGCAGTGGCGGCAGCGCTTAAGTAGTGATACCAAAGGTAAGCAACCCACACAGCGCGGTCGTGGTTATTGGATGGGTGACCATTCCGACCATTAAAGTGACGACCATGACAAGCATCTCCGTGCTTCGGAAGGCATGTTAAGTAGTTGGTTCCGGCTAATATCTGTTGTTATTAGTCGTTAAGCCTAGTTAGAGGCCCTAGGGCGGCTTGATAACATCTGACAGTAAGGTTTGTCACTTGCTTTACAGACACCCCGCCACCAATCCGCACTGAGCCCGCGTTGTGGATTATGGCTCGTACCTCCTCAAAATTGAGGTAAGGCCTTTTCTCAGCAGTGGGATCTATATAGGCTGACTTTAAGTACACACTACGTCAGACAACCCTACTTTGACCATGAGATTGCCTCTATTCTCTACGTACGTTAAAGTTGTTATCGTAGTTCAAATGGGCATTTGGGGTGGTGAAGGATCTACCTCCTAGTGGTCCACCCCGGGCAATCAAATGGCAGACATGGCGGCTAAGGATTCTAACAGCGATGGTAGGCTCCGTTAGTAGTAGCCGCCGCCTGGTAGCTACCACGGACCACCCTCCCACCGGAGCCCAACGCCAAGCAGCTTACTGTGTCCCGTCGCTGAGTAGTAGTGCCAGAATCTTCTGTGAGCTCGCTACACCGTCGACTAAGTCTACGCCACGTCTGGTTTAGTCTAGGGTCAAGAACAAACCCATTTAAATTATTTTAAAAATCCTGACGTGCTGTTCTTTCTACCAGTTCTATGTAACTACGCTTACTACACGTAATCGTCTGACCAATAACATATACGAATTCAAAAGTAAAGTAAATAACATTTGCGTTCAAGAAGTAGTCTTCTTCCGATATTGTAGGTATAGTCATGGTTTAATGTAGTTTTAGTATAAGTAATAATAGTTATGATATAATGTTGTTGTTGGAGCATTATATCATTAATTTGCAATACAATATCGCGTTGTGTGGTATGACACTTAGGTATCCCTTACCATGTAATGACACGGTAGTATGACTTTGTTAATTTTAAACTAAAATATTCTAATGTTCGCGTATGCTACTAATTAATTTACAGATACTCGTACATCCCAAATATTTGCGGGTAAACAGAGGCAAAAAGCGAACGTTCTCTTAATTAACAAGTAAGACAAGCAAACGGAGACCTCTTGTCCAAACGAAAGCTTTAGAACATGTCGCCTGTCGCAACTTAATGCATTTTTAATTGTCACTGAGTACTGACTGATGTTTAGTGAGGGCAACTCAGGAGACCTAAGCTGTCCTTAATGGGTTTTTCGGCAATGTACGTAGGTATGCAATATTAAAAAGATTTTATATTGGGATATCACATTAAATTACTGTTATGCAGCACACGTGCTTTGAGAGAGTGCTTCTGGGCATAGTAAATTTAAAGTAGTCTTATAAAAGTAACATACGAGTCAGTAGGTAGGTACCTCATTTAAATCAAATAGTAAATTAAATTTGAAGTACCTAAGTATACTTAAGAAAATAAAGTAATTGAAATTACACTATTGTATCCGGCTGGGTATTATCCAACGGTGTCTTGCTGTGTATAGGTATACATAATAAGTATATTATATTCGTCAACTCTGAAGTAATATTTCACGTGCCAAAGTAGTTTCGTAATTGAAACTTAACGTACAGGGGAACATGACGAACTTTCAGAAGCTTTGTAAGCGCGCCACTTATTACACAAATATTACCAAAACTCATCGAAAGACCGTGAAAACTAAAATGGAGCTCAATAATAGATGAAGGAAAAACAATGTTCCCAGTGTTTAGGAGCTGCAAGTCTCCAATCACTGTGTAGTAGCGTTGCTGCACTATCGATAGTTTCACTAACAAGAAGTTGTCCTCGAAAATCATCTATAATATCGATAGGTATCGATAGCTCCATTAGAGTCAATGCTATCGACACGCAGCTATACTATCGGTATATTCTTCTTAGCGTGTCGATGGTAAACGACTTAAATTTGTTGTGCCCAGTAAGTTATCGGTATATTAAAATTAGCTCAATATTACAATCACTATGGATAGTATTGATAGTATTGCTGTGTGTCAATACTATTTATATAAACGGTGCTATCGATACTATCGATAGCCTATCTATATTATTGCTTTTGTCTCAACTATCGATAGTGGACTATCGAGCGGCAACGCAGTAGACTGTAACTGTGCAATGGAACCGCGGTACAATTTTCGTAGCGGATGCATAAAAGCTTTTCCTCTCCCTTTCTCAGATCTCCAGCTAACAAGCGTAGGTTGACGAAATTTAATCCAGATGGAAAAGTTTAACTACATTTTAAAACTTACCTTAACGGTATTAGAATGGCTTAAAAATTACCTTACAGGAGTAATTTAGTTGCTATTTTGGATTGTATAATAATATGCACATGTTAGAATTCTTTTTTTTAGAGCCGAGTGTATATCCTTAAAACATTTCATTGGTTTAAACTTTATTGTACAAAAGGTAAACGTCACGAGGACGTAGCAAATACCTTTGGGCTAAGCAGAAATATTTTTTCTAACAATCGATTGTTCGATTGAAGGAAATAAGTACACATGCCGATTTGAGTAAGCTGATGTCTACCAAGCTATGAATGCAACAAGCCCGGAAATGTTACTGTAGATAATGTGCTCAATTTTTCTTGTATTCAACTTCATCTAAGGCTAGTAGCTGAGATTGAATGTCTTCAATAAACTAGCTGGGCTATTTCAACTTCCAGTTTATTTACAATCTAATTTTACGCCCACCTACATACATAGGTCGTAATTTGAAACGATTTTCCCGTTAAGGTAGAAAGAACACTGTAATGTATTTTGGGCTTCTTTGGAAGTTAATCACGTTACCACGCTAATTGGTAATTAATCTTTAAGGTCTTGGAGACGTTTACGAACAGGTTTGTAGAAATAGCTCCTTACTCAGAAGTTTAATTTTCTATCACGTAAAGATTCAATATCTTTATAGAATGAGACAAAAGTTCTTTAGAAATAATCTAAGTAAATATTGGAAAGCCGATAGCTAAGTACTAATGGTAGGCACTAGGCATATTACTGGATGGATAAATGTCTGTAGATTATTAAAGACCTGTAGTTAGTTTATATATAAAAATGGTTTTGGAAAAATCGATAGTTAAGTTAAAGGTAGGCACGAGGCATATAAACTGGACGGATAAATGTCTGTAGTCAAATGTGACTCGATACCTATAAATCCTTTAGTAACAATACGCGCATTTGTTTAAAAACTCTTTTTCAAAAAACTTCAATTGAATAAAAGAAATGAATTTACAAATAATAACAAAACGCAAAATTAAATGTCAGCTACCCGGAACGCAGGACGTGAGTAGAATCCGAACAACGACCGCACGCGTGACGCGTCGCCGCTCGCTTGTAATACGCCATTTCTTTCGCGCGCGTGCTCATCGCGTCTCTTCGTAATAGAGTCATCAAACATTCAACGAGAGCTAAATCGGGGTAAAATACGACACCCCGATCCTGTGTTTGAGACGCAATTGTGATTTAGCAGCGCGACTTGGATCGGCGGAGTCATTGTCATAAACGAAACATTTGATATCATCTTTCTGATTTCAACAATACACAAATCCCCGGAAATTAGTGTTTCAGCTGATTTATGCAAATCACTGAATAAAGCACATTAGGTTTTTTCCTCAGTAGCCACAAACCAGTTCTAGAGATTGTCTGGAAGAGCCGTTCCCAGCGGTAAGATCATTAAATATTGTACTAACTCTTTTTATTTGGCTGTAACCTGTATTATTTTGTGCAATACAGAATGTGTATAATTCAATTGCAGAACGCAATCACTTTAACAAACTTTTAAATATTGTGTTTACATACGTGAAAAACTCTACAGGCAACCATTTTAGTAAACCTAGCAAAAATCCCCTTTAAAGTCGACGAATTTATATCCGCGTTGAACGAATTACAGGTAACTTAACAGCAATGGAGACGTGTGATCCTAAACGATTCTGTCGCACAGTTAAATGGCGCTCCTAAAACCGTGAAAGGAGTTCTGCAGTGAGTGAACGCGATCTTTTACAACACTCAGTGGGCAGACGCGTCCGTCAATATTATATATCTACCTCCTAGTTGATGTAAAGACTTAGTGGCTCGTGGCTGCCGAGCACGGCCCCGTCGCGCGCAAACTGAATTAGGGACGTTTTTCTCCATTTTATCTCTCTCACCCCCTAAGGAGCGGCGAAGTGTTGAATTATAGGACTTACTTTATTTTATAAAACGATTTCACCTCCACGAGGGATTTTTGTTTACTTTTCCACAAAACGCTCTTCGCGTCCCCGCTTCATGTACTATTGATACAAATTGATAGTGAGTCAATTTTCCATTCGCCGCTTGTATTATAAATGACACGTTCCGGGTTTTCTGGGTATGGCTTTGCGGGGTTCTGGATATTGGTGAGGCTATTATCTCAATCAGCTTAATACACTTTACTTTTTTGTGAAACCGAAAAAGCTTACCAAAATAATTGTTGTACTGTGTTATGTTATTATAGTTTCGATTATTCTATCCTATTATTCATAAGGTACGCTTACTATCTCAAAATAACATTTCATTAAAAACATTAAGTTTTTTAAAAGTTAATTAATTAACAATACATTAGTTAGTAGTCAACACAAATTACAACGAAAATGCTACGAAGACTACGAATGCTACGAAGACTACGAAAAATGCTACGAAAATGTTGTTACATTTTACTTACATTTCAAAGCGATATTGCTATTGCATTTTTTAATCTCTAATGGTCCAACTATCACTACACAAAAGTATACTTAACGATGTGAGATATTAATTATGTTGATCAACGATAGTGTTACTGGAGTTTTATAACTATCGAAAAGTTTACCTTGAAAACTAGTAAAAAATCGATTGTATCAATAGTACTATTTATTTATTTATACCAATACTATTACCCTTATACACTATCGATAAATTATTGTTTTCATGTGATAAGCATTCACTTTTGCAACCTAAATATTAGATACTCGTATTATTGCTCTTAAAAAAATGACCACCAGAGGCAAGAATTTGCGAGGAACGCGGGTTTGATTCCCGCCTCTGGAATCGATAGTTGTAACTACCGATGTTATCGATACTATCAGTCTAAATTGTGCTAATACCTTTGATAGTATCGATACATTTGATGGTCATCAAAACTTTTGCCTTGTATCACACTATCGATAGTATCGATAGGCTATCGATATATTTTTTAATGGCGTCAACTACTGATAGTTTAACGATAGTCGACTATCGATAGGCTGTTGCCTATTGTACACTTGTGTGTAGTCTGAACATAAAGTTTCATCGCAAGTCAAATATAGATTATGGATCAAAAAACCATTACGGAGGGCGTAAAACTGTTCTCGTGGGTACAATAGGTATGCATGGGGGATTTTCAGTTATTTTAGAGACGAAAATGCGCACTTTCCTGCTGAAGTATGTTCAATTACCTTTTGATCGCAAGTCATGAAAAAATCCTTGTTCCTAATACAGAATTAATGTGATATGATATTATTACAAAATTCTAGTAGGTATTCTAGGAACTTAAATATTAAAAACGATTTTATAATTTCAAAGTCCTAAAATATTAGGACTTTGTAACATTTCGGATTGTATACGACCGTTACACTTTCAAAGATTTTTAATGTTTTTCCTAATTAAATAAATAAATAAATTGTTCCAACAAACACACCAAACAAACCAATTACCTAGCCTTATACTAAGCGTGAGCTTGTGCTATAGTGACTAGGATAACGGATAGACATACTTAAATACTTTTATAAACATCTATGACTTAGGTGCATTAGGTACATTGGATCTCAACTATAATATACTTTACTAACTTACATAAGATATTGACAAATAAAATGTATTACCGCCTTCATAACCACCCAAAACTTACTTGGACGACTTAATTAAGTATTAATTTGTTCCTGTGTAGCAGGATAACGTAAAATCCCTAGTTCTTTCCCTTTAGCAACTGATCCTAACAAAAACTTCGAGTAACCAGCAGTAAGAAGGGATGTTAATATTACATGCTTGTAAATCGTGTGTTTTTTCCGCCGTGTGTAATTCTGGTGTTTCCTTTTCATTAAGCTCGTAGGGCGACCGTGTTAAAGTACAGGGCAGGTACAGGGTCTTATAATTTTGTCGTCTCATTTGTCTATGGTTTTGCTTTTTGTCATTGTAGATTCTTGGTATGTTCTTATACCAATACCTAAGTTAATGAAACAAATGTTACCCATCAACTACATGTCTGTATATCTTTTTCACAAAAAAGGAAGTGAGTCTCGTATTTCGTGTTTCACTTACATTACAAATCATTCGCCCAAAAGGGTCTTAAAAATGGTAATTTTAAGTTATATCGATAATGTAAACTTAGGTTTTTATTTCCAAAATACCTACCCACTCGAATTGCTATTACCCAGATTGGTTACAGTACGTTTATGAGATCCTATTACAAAGTGATCTACAAAATAATACGGCATCGTCTCGGAAAATATACAACTTGTGGGCACCCTAGTCTTGTACGCACAATATTGCAGGCTTCCCATAAACAGGCGAAGGTGCCTTCTAGACGCGAGTTACGCTATTGCCTAGCAGAGTAATGAGACTAGGAGAAAATATCATACTCTTAATGTAATGAAAAAAACCTAAAAACCTTATATAGCGTGGTTAATATTTCCTAAGAAAAAACTTTCTAGAAACCCTATCAATTTTTTATTCTAAATACTTTTTATATAACTTTTTCATAAACTTACATACAAGTTAGCAATTGTTATTTATTTACCTAACAAAATTACCTTTGATCGGAATCAAATGTCAATGATACCAAATATGGTATTGCCTTCTCATTCACTCCTGATTTGACAGTGACAATACGTCGAAAATTGTAATGATACTTAGTATACATAGAGAAACTAATTACTACGTTGCAACTACCAAGATTTGACTGAAATCAGGAACACGGAATTAGGTAGGCCCTTTCCTTTTATTTGGAAAACATTATTGGTTTTTATTTACTAGCTAAAATTGTGACAAAGCATTCTACGTAAAGGTTTATCATTGTAAAACAAAATGCTAACGGAATGTTTTATTTATCATTTTCATAATACTGAATCTGCTACTGCTATTATTCGAATGAACCCTAGCGTGAATAAACACAAAGCAGAGACCACACACACGCCTATTCTACAAAGAGATAATGATTTACTACCCTCAATAATTTTATTTGTTGAGTTACAAACTGTAGGTAGGCTAGGTATTGGTTTTGGAAACGGAATGCTTATTAGAAGAAATAGACCCACTAGACCTGAGCGTTTGGTTCGCTTCAATATACGAGTAGAAAGATAGATAACTTTTTATTGCACACCATAACAGACATAATTATAGCAAAATACAAAGAAAGATGCACAAAACAGGCGGTCTTATTACTATAAGCGATCTCTTTCAGACAACCAGTACAGTAACTACTATAAATAAACAAAGCTAAATCAAACCAAAATAAACTTAAAACATACATTATGAGAAATATAAAAAAATAGTAAAAAAATCCAATCTGGGTAGGTCTTTTTTCAGACAGTAATAACATTCTAGAAAACAACATCGAGTTAAAATCTAATTTAACTTCGAAACAAATTTCATATCACGCCCTGAAAAATCTAACAACACTTTATGAAAAATGCTTTTGGAAAACACGAATCGCAAAAAGGCGCTAACATCTGTACAAAAATAGGGACCAGAAACAGACCAACTCTGGAAGTAGAATTACTCTTCACACTCCATATCTCACTTTTATTTTGCAGTTGAGCGCAATGGCAATGTTTTAACGCGTTTTTATGCCGAATATAGCGGAAATAAGGAAGCGTGGGGTGAATTAAAACTAATGGAACGGTTAATTTCTCATGAGAATAAAGCTCCGCTGCTGCTTTGGCGCGTACCTCGCCTCTGTACCTTTAACTCCTGATCGCACTATTTTTCCTCTTTTTAGCCAAGTTAAGCCGAAACGAGCGTTGTGACTCCGCCGCAAATGTAACTTCATTTATTTGAACGAAGGAGGTACTTACGTGTGGTTACATAATGGATTCCGGATGGGCGCTTGCGATAGACCTTTTTGTGTCACATTTTCATTGGAGTCGGCAACTTTTCAAACTTTTAAGCTTCAACCTTAGATAAAAGTATAATTTAACACCCGAAATTGACCTTAATAAGAAAAATGTAATACGAGAACCGTTAATTATTCTGCTGAAGAACGCAACACCAACCAAAAATTTAAGTACACAAACATAGTTACGACTAAGGTAAGAAAGCTCATTTTCAAGCCATGTAAGGCTAAATAATAATAATTATCAATTGTTTCAACAAACACACCAATTACCTAGCCCCAAACTAAGCGTGAGCTTGTGCTATGGTGACTAGGATAACGGATAGACATACTTATATACATTTATAATCCATGAATTAGGTACAAATTGCTCGTGCACATCACACAAACATTTGCCCCTTGCGGGATTCAAACCCGCAACCGCCTGGTTTTGAAGTCCGTGGCGCGAACCACTACACCAAGACGGTCATTAATAATGCTTATGAAATAGAAGTCGCTGCAAAGTGACTAGGTATCATTATATAGACGGTATATTAAGTATATCTATACATCAATAGCAGACTTTATTATACTATAATTGCCTGCATTCCTTTCACGTATTTCGTTGTACATACCTACCTAGGTACTTGTACTAGTGAAGTGAGATCGACTGAATAGCAGCATTGAACTTCCACAATGCATTCAATGGCAATAGAAGACGCCCAGTCCAGTATCAAGTCGCATTCCTTTAGAATTGGCTAAAACGACCAATTTCAAACTTTGTGTGGTCGGCATAAAGCACAAAAGTATTCTCTTGAAAGCGTTGATTCTATTTGTTGAATGCAAGCACTGTAGTCGACTATTGTATCATTAGCACCGTCTATTCGCTTCGACAATTCTACAAACACTTCTACTTTATGAAGCAAAGCTGTGGTCTTGTCAGTATAATGGGGGAGGGTTGCATTGCGGGCGCTGCAAATTTTCTGTACAGTATCTAATTTTTAGAGTTCCGCAGTCGTGACAAGGAATCCTTATAGTTTTGTGATGCCCGTCTGTCTGTCTGAGATTTTTCTAACAGTCCGTTAGTACTAGAAACCTGTAATTTTGTAGGTGTATGTATATCAATTACGCTGACAGAAAGGTCGAATAAAATTTTGCTAAATATTTAGTTTTAGGTTAGCTCCCCTACATTTGAAGTGGGGATGATTTTTTTTCATCCTCTACCCCATCATGAGAGATATTGTTGAACTTCTTTCTTAATGATTGAAAAATAATAATAAAAATTGACGATATTGTTACATAAACTTTAAAGGAAAACTATAGCGGTTAAGATAACTTCATTATTTTAGCATTAATAATCGTTGAACTTAGTGTTTGATATTTTGTACCAAATTCAAAACCTTAAATGTATAATATTTAAAGTGACTAAGCGTCGAGCTCAGCAACCATTGCTTAATTTATTAATCCGCCGGTTTAGAATTACTTGACATATTTTGTATGGGAATTATGTCAAATTAACCATATATCGTTGTTTATCGTGTGTTTAAAAGGCGGTGAACTCGAGTTTAAGATAGTAGTCAAGTAGTTGCTAGCTTTAGAGGCTACTACGGAACCCTTCAATGCGCGTGGCCCGACACGCACTTGGCCGGTTTTCACTTTTTACAATCAGCGTAAACCGTACTCCGGTTTACCATAAAAAAACCTTAGACAATCTTACGAAACTAACATACTTATTGCTGTTAACTTCTTGGTACCTCAGGGACTCTTCGAAAATATTCTTCCTTTTCGATTATTACAGAAAGATCTCATGGAACTGAAATTCAGATATTATTGATAAATGTTTATCAGTACATACCAAGGAACCAGAGTCACGATTTAAAGATTTTGCCTCGATGCAATTATGCTTTGCAAATGCCTCCTAAAAATAAAAACTGTAAAAATAGATCTGTAATACGGAGTTGCTCGAATAAGTAGGCATCATCAATATTGCACAAACTTATAGTTAAAATGTTCGTAATCTATAATGACTTTCATTCATAAAATATTGTTTAGTTGATTTAACTTATGTAAAACAGAAGAAATAGACCTATATGATGATATTCAGTGTATCCCGTAACCAATGTCGGAGTAATCGTAATGTAGTCCCATGATGTAACTTCAGTAAGTATTTCGTCTACCTCTATCAATGTTACCAGTTTTCCAATTATTGTCCATGTCGAACCAGGGCCTTCAGATTTAGGCGTGAAGCTCTCGTAATACAAGACCACGGGCCACGGTGGCCTAGGAAGTAATCTACTCTGAATTTGTCATAATTCTTTTAGGTACACTATTAGCCGAGTCTAAAGGTGCTTTAACTATCCAGCATCTTGGCACGAATGTTAAAAGATCATGCCACTATATTTTGCTTACATTTAAACTTCCAGGGACTAATGCAAGTTTTTATAACCTTAGTCAAGTTTCAAATTGGAGCTGCATCCTGCAAGTTGCAGGCTGCAAGACGAGAGGCGACTCGAGACGGAGACGCGTTCTCCTAAATTAATTAGTCCGCAAATGCGGACAGAGAGACGCTTAAGTGCGAAATTAAAATATACAACGCCGCACCCAATTTGCTGAAATATCAAATATGTTTAAAGAAAATGGTATCGTTACAACACAGGGTTACGTTGCAAAGAGTTGCCTTCAGGATCGACTCAGTATTAGTAAGTTCGATAACTTTGCGAAGAAAAAAACACATTTCATAGGTACGCGTGGATTGTCCCCTAGATCTTACTTAAAAAAAATACACCTGGCTAAAAAGTAACCCTGAATACCTAGGCCCGCTTGCGCAGGTCTGGATTAGCTGATCCGGTAGGTCCACTTGCTACAGACCGAATTAGCTAATACGGACCAGCGCAAGGCCTATGATCTGAGTTAAAAGCCCGCAAATGTTTGATATTTTAGCAAATTGGTTGCGCGTTGTAGTGACTGGCACATAGATGTAGCACATAAGTACATAAGATGCTACAGTATTTACCTTGACGTCCGTATACTTACTTTACGAGAATTGCAACTGTTTGCTTATTGTCCCGCGTTTACCAACATACTGAATTAATTTTCTTCATTCTTAAGCAGTTCACCTGTATAAAAAGTCCAAAGGCATAAACTCCGCCTATTTTATTCGCTGCGATGAATTAATAAGTGAAATAGTTGTTTTTATGAGATGAGCTCTCAAAGGAAGCATTTTTTATCTACTTGCATAGGCTGCTATGTCTTCGTGAACAAAAGTAGGTAGGTACCTTTAAATACTAAGCAATATCCCACGATGATCTGCGTGGTCGAGTGACTCGCAAAGGGTCAAGGTCGCCATCTCTAAGGTCCCGGGTTCTATCCCCGGTTGGGTCAATATAGAAATCCGAATTCGCTATATTGTCGAGACAGACCCGAGGGTCTGAGTGTTGAGGTCGTTGTTTCTGATTTCCATAACAAACGGCTTTACCAACTTAAGTATCGGTGTCTCATCAGTTCTTCTACTTCATAAAGTCATAGTACGTGTTGGACGAGAAAATTGTAGGTAGGTACTCCTAATCGGATTATTAGGAAAAACGTTAGTTTAAACTCAGAGCCACTCGCTACCTAGGTACAATACGTAACATTAAAACAATTTCACAGTCCGACAATGGCTGTTCTCAAATTCAATCCACAATATTAATTTCGCGATCCCATAAGGCACACTTGAGCAAACAAATAACCCTAAGCTCGAACTAACGTAATATTCTGAACACGTACCGTTCGCAACTATCATAACATAACTGACGTCTAAAGATATAAAAGAAAGACTGTTGTGTAGGCAATAGAAAGTTATGTAATTTTCTTTGCGTTTTTTGAGGGCTAACGAAAACCGAAACTCTACAAGCTCGAGTCGTGCCGCCTTCTTTGAATGGTAAACAAGTTAGACCGTGTAGCGAACTTCTGTCTAATGCCAAGTGAAGCGCTGAATTTAAATTGACCTCCTTACTACGCGGATCGATTGCCCAAAATGCAGTGACGTAATAAGGGATTTTTCTAGTGTCAAAAATCAGTACTTAAAAATCCGCTAGATGGCGTTGACTGATTTAAGTTAGGAAAAAACCGGCCAAGTGCAAGTCGGACTCGCGCGCAAAGGGTTCCGTACCATTAACTTAAAACATTAGACAGTATAGGCAAAAAAAGTATATATTTTTATTTTATTTATAATTTCAAAAGTCACCGTGTAAACGACTTTGGCGGGCTATATCTCGCAAATGGTAGAGCTGATAAAAAAAGTATTGTATGGAAACCCGACCCGATTATTTTCATAGTCCTTTTCAACGATACCCCACACAAGGGGGTGAACTCAAAAAAATAATTCACCCCTCCCCCCCCTTTACATGTTTGTATTTTAAAAAATGAGATCTATATGTGATATATCCTCGAACCAAGTTACATGCAAATCAGTCAATAAACGTAGAAGATATTCTGCTGTGGCAGACTAGGACGGACGGACTGAACGATCTTATAAGGGTTCCTTGTCGGACTACGGAACCCTAGAAAGCCTGGTTTTAGCGTTTAATTTGTTATTATGTTTATGTTACGCGTACTAAGAGGTAATTTTTTAACAATTTAGTGATTGATCATCAAGAAGTTTTTTCTATTAAAATTTATTTTTAAATGCAATTTGAGACTTGCTAATTTTTAACGAATGTACTTACACTACATGTCTGTACACATAATATTACAATAATTTGTTTTTTTTTATACTCAATGATTTCGACGCAATATTGTATAGCTTAGGTGAATAGCGCCATCTATCGACATACAATAAAACTAAAATTTTAGTTGTCAGAAAATCCCTCATTGTAGTTTCTAGTGCCGTAATTTTTGTTTGTAAACCTTCTGTGTGTGAATGCCGAATAAAAGTCTTTTCTTTCTAATTAATTAATCATCATACCTTTAACCTAGAGGGTTAACAAAATCAATTGTATTCCTTTTAGGGGGTGATTCTGCTGCTCTAACTAATAGAACAACTACTATAGGAACAACATAGAAATCCCAAAAAAAAAATCAGCTGATTACTACTTAAGGGGTTTTGTAGGTAGGTATTTCTATGTTAATTGTTTTGAACCCGTAATAAAAGTTGTAGAATTTTGTGAATACAAGCACCTTCAAACATCACCACCTTCAAGCACATTCAAAGGTTCTATACGAATCTTTTCAACACACTTGCGAGGAAAAAACAAACATGTACTTATTATATAAATCGTTGAGTAATTAAAAGAATTGGTGATGTTATCAAAAAATATTGGGTTGTTGGTTTTCACTACATAGATTAGGCTTTCGTTTGCATTTAGTGCTGCATTCAGTATTTCTGGCTGGGTTTTAAATCAATCAATAGTTTATCATCCGTCCTACAACTTGTCATTCACACGACCACACAGCAACAAATGCTGAAAATTATGGTAAATGGCGCGCAAGTTTTTTTCACGTGCCAAATTTACGACCTTTCCACCCCAAGGTAGCGATATGGTGGTTGATTACATAAATCCATGTACAGCCTAATTATAATTTTAGTCATAAATTGCAAATATGTTGTAACGAATTATTGTGAATTGTAAATAATTTGACAATAGCAAATGTTATTTCTTAATGAGGGACACAATTATTTATTCCAAAAATGTGAATGATTTCCGGCGGCATAAAACCTTTTTGTTGTTACTAAAAATGGTATTACCCAGATAAATTGAAAATGCTCTGTTTACTTACATATAATTTGCAGTTAGGTACTAACTTAACTTTTTAGGGATAGTTCTGTGTGTAATTCACTAGTGCGTAATTATATTATGCACGCGTGTGTTATAATTCGGTTTATAGCCCTTAGAACGATGTAATAAGGCTCATTTTACAAGTAAGTGTGTTTCAAAAATAGCAAAGAATGCTACATACCAATACTAGTTAGATACATGAAAAATGAAAACTTTATAAAATTACAGGTAACAAAGACACGCAAATATTGCTCACTGTTTTCATAATATAATAATTAATTAAAAAAGTAGTAAATAAAAAAAGAATTGGTGATGTTAAATTTTCAAAAAATAATATTACTATTTCATTCAACTGATTTCAACACACTTGCTCGTAAAGTGAGCCCTATTACATCGTTCTTAGGGCCATACACTGAACTATAACACACGCGTGCATCATAATATTACACACTAGTGCGTAATATAATTATCCCTTAATGTTAAGCTAGTCTAGTAGGTACCTGCCTGCAAATTATATGCGAGTTAACATAGCATTTTCAATTTATTCGGGTAAAACCTTTTTTTTCGTAACAACAAAGAGGTTTTATGCCGCCGAAAATCAATGTACATATTCGGAATAAATAATTGTGTGACACATTTATTGATGGATTAAGAAAAACATTTATTATAATCAAATTATTTACAATTTGCAATAATTTTTTATAAAATATTTGCATTTTTTCACTAAAGTTGTAATTTTGAAGCAAATAAATACATTTGGCACGCGAGAAAAAAACTT
Source organism: Pyrausta nigrata (assembly GCA_949316185.1). Taxonomy (NCBI): domain Eukaryota; kingdom Metazoa; phylum Arthropoda; class Insecta; order Lepidoptera; family Crambidae; genus Pyrausta; species Pyrausta nigrata. Next base: position 8,681,524 of record OX438943.1, read on the forward strand.
GCGCGCCATTTGCCATAACTTTCACATTTTCAACAAAACAACAAGATGAACAATTGATAAATTGAACCCTGTCAGAAATACTTAACGTAGCACAAAATGCAAACGAAAGCCTAACACTTGCAAAACGTAGTGAAAACCAACAATACACTATCGTTTTGAAAATTGTATATTCACCAATTGTTTTATACATACGAGTACATGTTTGTTTTTCCTCGCAAGTGTTTGAAAAGGTTCGTATGAAACTCGTGAGCAACTTGCTTGTTACATACTCGGCTGATTTAAGCCCTCGCGCACGGCTCCAGAGCTGTCTGAGTTATTTCAAGACGAAAAACCCAAACACTTTCGGCCCGACCCGGGATTCGAACTCGGGACCTCAAGGATAGTACCCAGGTCCCAGCGTGCTGACCACGAGACCAACGAGGCTGTCAAAATATACCTATTACCTAAAATGTTTTTTTTAATAGTAGGTATTATGAACAACTGAGCTAGTCTAGGTACACGAGGCTGTTGCAGGGGGTGCAGAGTGGAACTGTGCTATCATCAGCAAAAAGAACCATGGGCTGCTTAGAAGACATAATATAGGCATACTAAGGACAGCAACTGTGCTCGGACACTGCCCTGAGGGACTCCAAACATTATGACTCTAGCCTCAGATCTGTATTATTTTTGCTTTAGGATTGTGAAATATGAGCGGACTCGGTGAATTGAATTCTCTACTCCTCTAATACTATTGGCATATTATTGTCTCATGGTTTACTTGATCAGCTTTTGACAAGGGAAACTACTCCAAGTAAAATGTTTACTTTCATGCGTTTACCTAGTTTAGATACTCGTATGTAAATATCAAAGCTTTATTATAATATATATATATCGCTGCTTCGGTGCAACAAAGTCACATCAACTTGTTCTAAAATTTTACAGAAAATGACTTTTAAGATTTTTTAAAATTTCGTTTCCCTATAAAGGCAAAACCCACTTTGGTATGTTTCAAATTGATATGAAATTTTACTCTTTATTAACGGTGCTTCAACATGGAGTTTTAAGACTTTTTTTTTTGTAAAAACTTAATGAAAATTCAAGAAAAACAAAAAATGCCCTAAATTGTGCCTTTTTGCGTCAGAATTAGAAAAATATTGTAACTTGTACCTTATGTGCATTATAATTAAAAGGTTAGTTTTTAAAAATAAAAACAAGTTTTTTTTGGAAACATTTGTTTATCATGCTATACACTAAAAATGTACACTAAAAATAAAGTTTTGAAAACAAAATCGAATATATTAACACTATTTTACGGTTAAATTGTGAAATTATAGGAAAATCAAACTTCTTAACACTGTGTTTATATTAGCTCTAACCGTTTTATTAGTCTTTTAATAGAGAAATACTGAGTTTAATACCTAACAAACAATATGTAATATATTTTTTTTATTTACAATCAAATGTTTAAAAATCAATTGACTTTTCCAACAAAATAACTAATAATAAAATGAATTATGTTATTGTACTCATTTTAGCAAATGTTAAAAAAGGTTATAAAGACTGAGTACAACTTAATTACTTAAGCCTTTTTTAGCAGTTTCTAAAATAAGTACAATAAATATAATAGGTATGTAAATACCTATGCTTAATTCAGTGATACCTACATCAGTCTTTATAACCTTTTTTAGCATTTTCTAAAATGAGAACAATAACATAATTGTTTTTATTGTTAAGTAGGTATTTTGTTGGAAATGTCAATTTATTTTCAAACATATTTGATTGTAAGTTTAAAATAATATAACATATTGTTTCTAAGGTATAAAACACAGTATTTCTCTATTAAATTAATAATTTAATTAAGCATACGTATTTACCTATGCTTAATTAAGTTATACTCAGTTTTTATAACCTTAATACGTTTCGTTTATTTTAAATTTAAGGAATAATAACATTCTTTTAAACTTACACTTATAGCTAATCGAATAGTTGGCAAACAAAAGGGCATTTTTGCCATTACAATAACTTTTAAGGCACTATTATTTGATATCAAAACGAGAATATTAGATCAACAAAAGCGCTTTTATAATCAATGCCTTTATAGCTCCAATTTTTTTTTAATAGCTAAAAGCAAATTGGAGACATAAGGTACGATGAGCCCTTGTCTCACCAAAAATTTGTAGTAAAATTGGTCATAAGTACCTTTAAGCGTATGTTGCTCCACAACACGAAAGCGGCGCGCGGGCGCAGGGGTCAATACTGACCAATCAGCCTTTGTTGACCCACGAGTTACAACAAAAAGCACTGAGGCCACTAAGGCACTAGCGCCATCTAGAAGAAACTTGCGGTACTTTGACGGTTATCTTTGTTTCCCCGAATAGACGCATGGTTTTGGAACAATTTGCCATGTTCAACTCTATATTGAAATTTTAGGTAGTTAAGACTCTGTTGCACCGAAGCAGCGATATATTTCTCTGTATTTATTTAATTTAGTAACGTGTAGACTGTAACCCGTTTGTATACCAAACGTTATATAAATAAAACAGTTGTTATAAAAAGTGTGATCCGATCCCGATCTGTGGCTATTGGAGTCTGAGGTCGATGTGGTATGCACGTAATACTTCCTCGGTCATTTTTCGTCACACAGTCGATAGTGACCGCGTAAAAATACTTGCACTAAGCCCTCATACATACGACCCCGTTGAGCCAAAGTCAAAACATAAAAAAAGAAAATGTCAGTTATGACAACTTTGTGACATGTGACAGACGGTACGTTGACATTGACAGCTGGCTGAGCAAAAATTGTTGTTGTCTCGATTCTCAGAAAGATTGAAGCAAATTATTTTAGTGACCTTGCAAATTACTCCGAGATTGATTCAGTTTATTTCCTCCTCCGAAGCTATACAACAGCTAAACTTCTGGGTAAGTTATTTTTTAAATAATTAAATTACGCATCTACAGTCGAGAATTTTGCGATTTCTTGGACAGACAGTAACTACAGACGAAAGGGAAAGTTTAAAATGTTGGTCAAAGTAGTATTGATACACACGACAATAATATCTGGAGAAAACGGCGTGCTATGTTATTTACTGTTCCCAAATTTAAACCTCTAGCAATCTAAGGAATGTGTTAGTTTAGTCTTATTTTTGTAATCAAAGTAACACATATTTTATCAAACATAATTGAAGTTACTTGAAGAACCTAGTTGAAGCATAGCAAATTAATAAACTGTGACTCTTTACAACATCCTGCTTATAAGATCAAGGTCCCAATTTCATTATGATGTTAGGTTACTACTATCTCACTTTAAAAATAATCTTTGTGTGTGGCTTGTTATTGTAAAACAAAATCAATCTTATTAAAAAAGTATATCTAAGTCTAGTTCTTGTTTATAATGCTTACCTATAGTTTTATTGCACAGGTTTGTTTCTAATTATTTAAACAGTAATTATGTTCCTGTTGCATCTCATTTATTTCAACTTTAAAGCTGATTGAGTAGTGTACCCTGTAAAGAATTTCAACACCTATTATGATATTTCCTTCTTATAAGACAATGCGCTGGTTAAAAAAGGAGAATAGGATTTAGTGTTGTCTAATTATGGGCCCATTTTATGTGGTCAAATGACTGGTTATAATATTGTACATAATATCCCTTAGCTAAACGTCATAGTCATCATCATATCCGCCGCAGGACATCTACTGCTGAACATAGGCATGTTAAAGTGTACCAAGTTAAAAAATATGATTATTACTTATTCATTTACCAAATTCCAGATTCATAGACATTAACCCCTTGAAGATTATAAGACCGCCTACAGTGCCAAAACAATTGATTATCAATTGTCTCTTGAAACATGGTCCTAAAATGGTTAAATTGAAAGAAAAATATTTTATTTTAAACACTACATTATGTATGAATTATATTTAAGGAATTAATGATAGTTAAAATCAATAACAATTGCATTTTTGACAAACACTAAACTTCATAGTAAGTACTTGTTTGTTTCCTTAGTATCATCGGTCTTGTAACTACAAGTGGGTTACAAAACCCTAAGAATTGATTTATCCTGTTATTATTCAGTTGAGCCTGCAAACTGTTATTACACCTATCTGAATGGATATTACACCTATCAATCTATACTAACATACTTTTTTTGCATTTTGTTTGGCTATGATTTTAAAAAGAAAACAGTGCAGCTCTTTTTTTATTTAGTTGTCTAATATATTTTTGCACTTTTGACTTGTGTTCAAAATACCTTAGTACAAGTTTGGTTTTGTGTTTCTTATATTAAGGAATAAGCACCAAAACTGAAGCACTAGATATCTGCCTTACCATCTGCTTTATCTACTATTTAAATTTTCAAATTAGAAACTGTAAAGTGCCCCCGAGACGATCAATTGCGATTGTCAATATATACATTATTGATGGACTAAGCGATTTATCAATTGTCGGTGCGAAATATCGACCTTTAATCGACTCGTCAATTGCTCGCCGCCATTTTGCTTTCTGTCAAACAGTGATACTATCGAATTCTGACCGAACGATTGTCAACTGCACAGCGAGACGGTCAATGGCTTCGTCGTTCGCGATCGTCAATGGGCTTCAATCAAAATTTCCATCATTCGCCGTCAATCACTTAGTTGCGAATGACAATCGATTTAATGTTTCTGTAGAAGTGTAGACGATCACAAAGTGCTACATAAGTGCCCCCGAGACGATCAATCGTGATAGCAAGCCATAGGAGAGTTGTAAAAACTGGTTCTAAAGTGGCCCCGGGACGATCAGTCGCGATTGTCAATTTTTACGTCATTGACGGGCCAAATGATCGTTAAATTGACGGTGCGAATGGTGGACCTTCAATCGACGCGACAATTACCTACTCGCCGCCAGTTTACTTTTTGTGGACCAATGATATTTACAAAGCCGCTGACAGACAAAGCGGTTAATGGATTTGTCATACGCGATTGTCAAAGAGCTTCAATCAATATTTCCATCATTCGCCTACAATCACGTGGTTTCGAATAACAACCGTTAATGTCTCTGTAGACGTTCATTTGGCCCATCAATAACGTAAAAGATTGATCGTCTCAGGGCCACTTTAGAAGGAGTTTTTACATCTCTTCTACGGATTGCTACGGCTACACAACATAGTCGTATTATTTAACATCTACGATTAAAACCATGTAACATCTTAAAACCGTGTTTTCGTAGGTGATGTATGTTGGCGCATAAAAATGTCCAGTTTCGTGAGCGAACACTTCCTTTAATGTCTGTAAGCCCAGAGCCCGACCCGACTGTACAATAATGGCTTTCTGCCAAAAACAACCCGCTAATATCACAGAGTTGAATGAGCTAAGTCACGTTTAGAAGCCAGTGTAAAATTATGTAGAGATGTAACTGAATTCGTTGAAACATGTTCGTTATCATTGATCACCGAGCGACGGTAGACATGGTTGTATAAATGGTGATGGATCCTACAAATCACCGATTTTACATCCATATGGCGAACGCGCCGCAGGCCTAGTCTATATTATTAAAAATACTTTCAAGTTCGCTGGAGTATCTAGACCAAATTAACTAAAAATGTATTTATTGTGCTACCTTTTTGATTCAATTTCAACATTTTCTTAGCTACATTATTTCGATGAATTTGAGTAAGTAGGTATAGAGATATGTAGATAATTGTTTTGATATCTATTTGTGCCTCTTTTCGGAGCGAAATGACAAAAAGGGGTAAAATAGGTGATAATAAAATTATCAAACTGTCGAGTCGGGCGCAAATGCTGGTGCTGATGACACCGAAATCAATTGCCCATCCGCTAGGCGCAAAAATGTTTCGGCCTTTGGTGTTTATTTGAGATTTAGTTCATCCGATTATCCGTGCTGTTCACATCACTAGGAATTTTGCAAAAGATTACTGCGCTACTGTGACTTGCGGCCTGCGGAAGTTTATGGTTTATAGCGGCAACGTTGTGGATTGTTTGCGAACGTTACACAGTAGGTATGTAACAATCGTAAACGTCTCTGGAAAGTTACTAAAATACAAAATATTAGGTGAACCACCACAGTAAAACCGCACTGATTGAACGCAATGCGAATTATTAAAAACAACGCACAAAGGGTTCCGTGCCATTATCTATATACAACATAGTCACTATATTATGTCACTTTTTCAGTTTTAATAAGCAACTACTTTATCTTAGTCACTTAAAATATTTTATTCTAAGGATTTCGTATTTGGTTAACCCAATTTCAGCGGCTGTAAATGCTAAACTAATAAACCATTTTCACCGTTTTCATTAAAGTTTATGAAATGCACTATCATCATATTTTTTTTTAGATTTTTCAGGCCAACTATTAAGCTTTTAGAGGGGCGGGACGAATGTGTACGGTGTAATCATTGTAAATATGAGTAAGTTTACCCCCAAGCTAAACTAGGATCTGTCTGTATACTATTTATAATTTAATAGACCAATGACATAGTCAATATGATTATTCTTTGGACAAAGTGAACAAAAACGAGCTGTTTGCTCCAGACGACCTTTGACGTTTAGATATTTCAAATTAAATTGAATTACTTACGTAATATACCGAATAAAGTCTAGTGATAATGTTGACCTAAAATGTTTCTTGAATGCCGTACAGAACATAATCCAAAAATATGAGGAACATACATGAACGAAAAATTTTTATTATACGTTTTGACAGTGTCATTTTAGTCGTGCATGTCATCTTTTGTTTGTTTAAGACCCCAATTAGAAGAATAAACTACAAATTGCGATAATTGTAACAATTTTTGAACTTGACTTGACTCGGAATTCCCACCCAGCTGTGGCTTGTAGGTACTGTTATTTCTTCCGTGGCTGTGGTAAAAATACTTAAGCTATTTATCACTTGCACATTATCTCATCTCTTGTATAATTTCTTTTTCATGTTGATCCCTAGTTGTACACTTCTAATCTCCCCCTTGTCTTCTGTGTTTACGGGCGGGGCCTGGCGACCTGTATCACCGGTTTTTTCAGACCTATCTCAGGCGCCAGTCTCTCGCACGTTAGGAACCTTTAAAAATATTAATTGCTAATTATGTACTTACTATTTACCTAATGTGCTAGAGAGAAATAAATGAATTTAGTATTATTATTTCTCTGCGTGTTTAAACAGAGTAGTACCTAGACGCTACGCCAAAACAACTCGAGTAACGTCTTACGAATAGTATGTTTATTGTACGATTTTGTTGGTTGAGGAGAGCCTAATTATTGCTCACAATGATACGTTTTTTACTTGTTCTACTAAATACTTGCATGGCAAACCTGTTTTTTCTCACGCTATAGAAAACCATCGTGATATCAACGAAGATTAGTTAGTACAATGAACACTTGTACAGTCAGTATGAAAAGTCGATGATCGCATTCAGATTTTCAAAATCGTTCCTACATAGAGTAAATAATACTTCATACACACAACCTCACGTCAGACTACCCCACTTTGACCTTAAGGCCGCCTTTATTTTATTTATTTTCTTGCTTTCAGTAATAAGACCTTCTTTGTTAATATCATTTAATTTTTGAACTTTAATGATGTTCATTTAATCAATTATGGGGCTTGTATTGTAATGCGCTTTATGTATGATGTTGTGTGTGTAATTTAAAAAATCTGCATGTGGTCATCGACTTTTGTAGCCATCTGTACCAAACCAGTGCAGTGACGTACGTAGTGTTTATTATTTTCCATCTTGTCTGATATCGCATACCTACATGTTCGTTTTCGCAAGCGCTATTTTAATCATCCTTTGCTGCACGTAAAGTTTATTTCGTGCTTAAATTGAACAGTGTGTCCGGGTTTTGGACTAGCCATAATTTATGGGCTATTAATTAAATAAATGTTTTCGACAAAACACCCCCTTCTTGAAATGGCAACCATTTTAATTATTTGTAAATGTTTAAAAAAATACTATTTCTATGGATTTGCAGGTCCTAATCCATAGAAATAGTATTTTTTTATAACTTTTTAATCATTTTTATAACTTTTAGGACCTCCTAAAATTTAAGAAAATTATTTATTTGAAAGGTAACGCTATCGCTTATCTAGTGATATTCAAAATCATATAGAAAAAAAATATGAGAAATCTTGCTAAAATATTAAAAAAACAGTGAAATAGTTTTTTAAACATATTAAAAATTTAAACCCAAAAATTAAAAAAAAAATTAAAGATATTATCGCTCGTCGAAACCCGGACACACTGTTTATACGTACTCGTACAATAAAGGTATTCATAGTTTATCTAAAACAGATACTTAAGTACCTGAATATAATAAAAAATAGGTCAGTAAAATAAATAACGTTTAACTCCTAAAAATCAATTCAAACTCATATCCATCTTAGTCCGTTTAGAAACTAGAAGCCCCTGACAGACAGATTTCGTTTACAAAACTAATGGGCTCAGAAGCCTTACTCCGGTTGACGATGTCCGTATTTTCGAATGTAGCCGTCCCTTTTACTCACGACAGAATGACAACGCGAACGAGCGTGATGGCTAGACTCGAAAATACGGACATCGTCAACAGGAGTAGTGCCCCAGGTCAGCTCCTTGGGGTAAAAAGTTTGGAACCTTAGTAGCAGCAACTATTTTGTGTTTAGAACAAGTGTTGTTGCCTCAAAAGGTACTTACTTGATTTTGCTGATATGATCTTTGGGCTTGTAATTTCCTGACCTCAAAGTCATTGATACAGTTCTATTTGTTTAGATAAGCTGTATTCTGGGTTTTAGGTTCGATACTAAAATAAGAAACTGTCTAAAAAAGAATAAAAGTATTTTGTTAGGGCCTCAAATTTGAATTTTGCAGAAGTACTTTTAGCAAGAAGACATTCAGGCGCATATTATGTGAGTTATGCCCCGCTCAATACCCGTTAACCACTTTGGCATTATTCCAACCAATGATTAACGTCATTCCATTATGCTTTTTTTTCATTTATTCAAAATTATGAAGGGTATTTAGGTCCTTCCAGCTGTTTCGTCATTAGGCGACGATTTCTTCGGCTTATTAAAACTTTTCGAGAAGCTTCGTCTTTCATTAGCAATACCTAGGCGAAAAGAGCGAAGCATCATCATTTATTTGTTACGTATTTTACTGCGAACGTGATGCTGTGCTGTAACAAAACCTCTCATCACTATTCATCTTGGAATACCTTCCAAATATTTACTGGTTTATAATTTATGTATCTATAACTGAACGGTGCGAATTTCCGAAATGATATTTATTCTTATTAAGTCAGTATTTCCGTTTAAGGTTGGTAATTATTTTGACAAAGACAAAGTTATTGATTTCAAATAGCTATAATTTTTACAGAGACAATGACCTTATTTAAATGATTGTATTTGTTTGGCAGTTTAGTTTGTTTCGGGGCAATCATTCACCTTACAATAGCCTAAACTTGGGCCGTAATTCTCAGACTGGCTAAGCTGGAGACATCATAACTAACAATACGGTTCTTATTAATGGCTGGAAGTTATGGAAATTCAGTGATTTGAAACTGCATTAGATCCGGTACAATTTTTTTTAAATAAATCATGTCCTATGTGAATGGACCTATGCGTTAAATTTTATAACAACGACATTTATTAGGGTTAATCATTAAGACATGTTTTTTTTTTTAATCTGATAAACAGTACCTACCAACCTACAAGGCATAGGCAAAAATTAAAAGGATTTTTAACTAGTGTGAATTTAATATAATCCAATCAAGTTTTTACCTAGTTCAAACAACACATTTTTAGCTATTGTTTACTGCGAATAGCTGATTGATTACTTTTGCATTAAACTTCGGGCAGGTAAGCTTCTAAGATATGGCATTAAGTAAACGTAATTACGTATATAGTATGATGACTATTACTGAATGATCTCATTTACAAATCGCCCGTTGTTATCTCGCCCCGAGCACAGAGGTTCAGTCATTCGCGGTTCAAGTTTGCGTGTTATCGTCACTATATTTTTGTACGCAGTTTCGAAATTTGGCTCGATTGGATTGCCTTTGCTCTATCAAAGAGCCCTTGGTAAGTATTGTAGCTGTGATTCACAATACAATCAGTAATTTTGAAAGCTTCATTCAGTTTGTTAAAGAATTATGTTTGTAGCATAGAATTTACTTGTGCCTGACTAATAAATAAGTCACTGGACTTGTACTGAATAACATATGTAATAATCGGATATATAATTAGGTTATCAGTAACTTATTTGTCAAGGAAACGTTGCACTAAATTGTCTCAGACCACAGGCACAGAATAAGTACCCAGACTGCCTCTACAAGGCAAATAAAAAGGAATATACAGTAGCTTAAACGCTGAGCCGTCGCGCGTTGTGTATGAGCTTAGTTACGAATGAAAATCTGGAAAGAGCCCACACGAATCCGGCTGCAGAGCATTTTATCTGGCGGCGGCATCCCACGAGCGTGAAGTGTGAACACATCGGAGATTTCCGCCGATATAAATCCCGGTGTGCGACACCCTCGCTTTACACCCGTCGCATCCCCCTGCAATCCCTGAATTTGTGGACTGGAAGCCGGCAACGATGCATCGCCTCCGGTATTCGAACGCGCCAAATCTTGCGACCAACTATATTCTCACGGATCGTCACGTACTACCATTCTGCGCGGGTACTCGCATTTGTCATCCGCTGTTCCCGCGTCAATTTGTTTACGGTTTGGTCGTATTCCGATGGAAACATTACCCGCCATTAGAGCAAACCATGGAGCTGGACGAGTGAAGCGCGGAGGTGACAGCGGGGCCGTTAACACGGCCGTAACAGGCTCGCGTGATATATGAGCTGCGAAGTGGCTTGGTGCCGCTGTCACTTCGCGCGCCACCGCCACATCGCAAAAAAGATAAAAAGGATCCCGAAATACGATTCACAAGTGGGCTGCCGGAAATGGGTAGAAAGTTACCGAGCACGGCTTTATGTCGGGCAATATATCTCTCGTATCGCTATCCAATTTCTGCTCTATGGCATGTAATATCCCCCCAGGGATCCTTTTAATTTCTGCACCGCGGCGTCCTTTTTAATCAGGCATTCGCCATTAATTCTAATCTCATGAGAACGAGCTCACCTGTGAAAAGGTCGTCACACGTGCGCTGTCCAAAGAAATTTAGTGCAATTCATTTTTACTAATGATTCGAAGTCAACTGCATTTTTGGACTGGATAATAGTACCATTGTTCAATTAAAACTTTGATCTCTTTCGCCCAGTTGCAGGAACAGACATTAGGCATTTATGCATCCATTAGCTACTAATATTTTATTAATTTGACAGAAAGGATCCGTAGCTAATGAAACCATTAAAAAATATAACAATAAGTAAAAGTTACAAACAGCATAAATAGTTACCGAAATAGTATAAAGTATTCGGATAACACTTTTATTATATTTTAGCATTGCTACTTCCTAAATCTGCAATGTAAACAAAAAACCGGGCAAGTGCGAGTCGAACTCTCACACTGAGGTTTTTTCTACGATGTAATCACAAAGCGGTTTTCAAATATTTTTATTTCAAATTCATTTATTTCGGACAACAAAGATCCATGGGTTAGTAATAGGTATTAATAACTAGATGATAGTTGTATCGGACTTTTTCCTTTACTTTTGCTGTAAGACCTTCTAGCCAATCATGATTTTAGGTGTATGGGAATTAAATGTTTTGATTTTCCTGCGAAAATGTTAGAAAATACGTCTAAAATCGCCGTATATTTGGATTGCGTCAATTTTTATTTAGTTTTAACTTGATATCTCTATGCGTTTCTGAGAAAAAGAGTTTTGACAGACAGACGGACAACAAATTGGTACGGGTTCCTTTCTTCCTTTTGAGGTACGGTACCCTAAAAAACTATGATGACCATAATAAATACACTTAACTTTGATCTTGAATTCAAAAACTATTAATAACGATGGCTTATTTCGCTCCAATCCAATTAATCTGTACTTAGCTTCCGCACAACACAACCTGTGGATCGGCCATTGATTTTTCCTGTAAGTAATTCAGTATTTAGAGTCGTTGTTGGATGTTCGCGTGACTATTCAACCTCTGCACCCTGACCTTGATTGACCTGCGACATGGGGTGAGCCACTAGCCACTATTCAAATACGAATATAAGCTCGCTTGGTGCGGTTCTATTACGTGATTTCTTTGCTGCCGCAGTTTCGGAGACTGATAAAAGAAGGTTGGTTGGTGCTATATGGTTTAGCTAGATATTTTTATCACATTGATTGATAACATTTATGCTGCTCTTTTGACGAAACAACTTTACTCACATATTGGTTACGTTTTACTGTTTACGGGAATTACGGGTCATGACGTTATCTCGCGTTATTTATACTGATTAATACTTAGTAATTATTGTGTATTGTACGTATTTAAGCAATCAGTCTCTTATTTTTATCGAATTATTACAGTGCACAGTTAATTTATTGGACTATTTAGTCTTAACTGCTTTTTTTGTATAATTACTTATAATAAGTGTGATAAATTCGGGCAGTAGTTTTGTACAATATCAGTGCAGTTTTCCAATATAATCACCAGACCTCTACTTAAAGGTACACTGTGTAGGGATTAAATATGATGGCTATACTCGTACAACAAGCCACAAGTAATAAGTATGCAAGCAAGCCTCTAGCTACCTAGGAAAATACAAACAATTTGAGAAGTGTAGAGAAATTGCCCTTGTTGGTCAACATACGGGTCTATTAGTCCAAAGATATAGCCACAAGCAATGAACTGATAGTAGCTAACGCAAACTCACGCTACAGTGAAGAAAAAATTGCCTGCATTTGATCCCAGTTTACGTACAGCTCGATTAGTGTATGTTCCAAACTTCCAATACCAGCACCAGCATAAAACCTTAATACCCACGGCTGCATCCAGGCAAATTGACGAAACCCCCGGGTTTTCAATAAAGCCGGCAACTTGCGTCGTATCCGCAAACCGTTCGCCTAGCACCGCTCGCTAACGAGGTTACACAGAACCACGGAATAGAAGAAGGATAGAAGGGCAATGTCAGTGCGACAGGCGCGCTGCAGTTGTGATTAGGCAATCATAAATAAATCTATCGCAGGCTTAGTATACCATTCGCACGTAGCGCTTCTAGAGTGTCTATAGTTGGTCCGTTTAAGATTTGGTACTCATTGGACAGTATCGTGGTATTCGTGGTATCCACGCGGGAGAAACGGTTAATTTATACCTTTTCAGGTGCCACTACAGCTGCCAGTGTCAAAATACGTTTTCAAAGGATACGAAAATAGCGAGGATTGATTCCAATCTTGGATTACAGACTGGTTATTGTTTTGGGTGGCTGATGCGACAGAAATTCATCACTCAACGCATGATTTCACCCCAGCTGTGTGTGTAAACATATTTCGATACAAATGATAATGTGATAATGTACCTACAATGGCCCTTCTAACCTTTTTCCTCTGTTCGGTTCACGGAATTGTTTAAGGAATGTACCTAGTACCGCTCCCTTCAGTTTCTTTGTCATAAACTTGTGGAGCTGACTGCGCAGTACACGTGCAAGCTATTTCATCTCCAACTTTGTTACTCTTTCCATATTGTTGCGAATAACAGCTAAGCGTTGCACTGATGTGGATTGACGGCACAAAAGTGTTTCATTTCTTCATTTCTGTATACAAAGTGATAATCTTTACCTCAAGGAGCTTACTTGTTATGAATCAATTGCTTATATCTGCACACTGGCAGTGTTCTTGCTTAATGTCCTTCTAATATAATGTTTTTTGTTACAGATTCAAGATGGATTGGAGGACAACGTTAGCAGCCTTCACTTTAGTTTTGTATGCTGATGGATTTTCAAGTAAGTTGCCGTCAAAATTTGCCTGTGGTTAGTGTTTACTTAGGGAACCAGTCCGAATACCATTGGCCTAATTATAAATATTAACTGGCACAAACTTTACATCAACGTCTTCAGCAAGTGCATTCATTGGCTACAGTCTCCACTCTTACATAGGTGCGTTTTTTGCACTGCATGTTGTTGATTAAAAAAAAAATCAATTTAAAAACTGCAACATTCGTTTCTCCCATTCTTGGTCAGAGGTAGCTTCCGTCTTCGAGCACGTAAGTGGGTTCATCTTGTCCGTAAGATATGGCTCAAATCCATTACCTAATGCACACATAAAACCAACTCACTCGCCTCGAAAATAACAAAACAATGAGTTATGATGCGGTCTTAAGATGCTCTTTTTATTCTTCTTTATTGCCTCTAAAGTCGCACTTGAAGGTGCTAGTCTCGAATACATCTAGAGAGGAATTCACGCGTCCTCACTTTCGGCTTAAAACATTTTCGACGTATATTTGCCTGTTTATGGTGCTCGCAAAACAGATTTTATTGCGTCAACAATGCCAAACGAAATTTCACTAAAAGTTTCTGACGGTATTATGACGTCATTATTCTTCTCCGGGGCCAAAACGATAACCCGGCCGTAAAAATCGGTGTAAATCCTAGTACCTAATCGAAATGTTCTCAGCAGTGTGACCTAGTGGAAACACTCGTAGATCTTCCTTATTTTTATTAGGATGGGCTTTAAAAATTGGAAAAGTTTTTACAATATCATCGCAATCACTTGCTATAAAAAATGTACGATACTCTGCGGTTTATTTGAGAAAAGCTTAGAATTCACAGCCGAACTACGATGTTCGCGTATTATTTTTTACACAATACATCGTAAACCGTTTCCACAACAGAGAAATAAAAACAATTCATTATTTTATATCCGAACAAATGAAAGCACGAACATATGTACCCATATTGTAGCATTTATATAAGGCTCAATTGCCTCCGTAATACGGCATTTGGCCGGATAAAGCACGCAAAGCTAATACGAAAATCAATTCGCTGGCAAAAACGTTTCCGTTTCGGTTGGCTTTTATTACGTGTGATATTGAGTCTCGAGGAGGTCTCCGAGTCTAATCTAAGTATATAATCTTGTATATGCAAATACTTCCTATTTCCTTACAACCGAATTCTTTACCCGGTCACGCCTTTCGGGTTATAAAAAGGGCAAAATTCCCGTAGACACAGCGAAATAAAATATATTCATACGATGTTATGGACTTTTTCAATTTCGAACACTTTTTACCTGGGGAAATCCTTCCTTTTGTAACGCCAGGGAAACGGTGTGAAAATGGTTGTAATGTGGCATTTGCGGGTATAATAGGTAGTAGGTAGGTACTTATTAGGAGTGATATCTATAGGTAGGAATAGGAACAAGTACATACATTAAATGTCGAAGTTATTCGGACGGACTGATGTCAGAAGGGCGGTGGATGAGAGAGGTCTTTCGATATCGACAGTCTATATTCGGCTAACTCTAAAACAATGTTAGGTATCTGCTACAGACTACGAGTTAAGAGTATTTGGCTAGGGCTTGTTTAAACAATGCTACGATGCTACGAACGTGGCTATCGCCACGTTATATAAGGTCAAGAGGTTCGGGGTAAACTCCCCTTGTAAATACACTCGATGAGAGACGGGAGAAATGTTGACAAAGACTCGTCTAAAATGGTTGTTGCCTTTCTAAGTTATCGCTCAATAGCGTTTGCGTGGGGCTAGGATACAGGAATGTTTCGCTGTTCTGCCGTTAGTTAGTGTTGTCTACGAGTATTATGTACTTTGAAATTTATACAGTCTATTCGCGCATGTTCCAAGATTTGATGTCCACGTGGACTGTTGGCTAGTTAGAGTCTTCTTTACCCGAAGAAAGTGTAGGATTAATTGCTTTTTAGCCTGCCACGCGCTAATTTGTGCAACTAAACCTGCAACTGTATAACATTGTTAAATTTTCTTTGGGTTGTTCAATATCTCATTCAATAGAGAAATCGATTCCTAAAACTCCTATTTTGTAAAACTTGCTACTTCTATTGTTCCCGGAAAATATTTTTCCAGGAATAAGGTATGTATTACCTAGGCACTTTTATATGTCTTCCGCGATTTCGCCCGCGCCAATTTCGGATATATCATATAAACTTTTATCCCCCATTTCACCCCTTTAATCGTTTTATATCGCAACAAAAAGTAGCCAAGTTCAGCGGTTTAAGCATGAAGAGCTAACAGACAGACACACTTTCGTATAATAATTAGTATGGATTTTAAATCAACCCTTTTCATTTACTTTCAGAATACGGACGCACATGTAAAGACATAGGATGCCTGAACAGTGAAGTGTGCGTGTTAGCAGAGGACCCGTGCTCCTTCGGCCACACGTCCAACTGCGGCACATACCCCACTTGCAAGAAGAAGTCGCAAGTAGAAGGTGACTAGACAACTTTGTGTTTTATATACTAACGCCGAGTTGCACCACCTTTATTTAACCGTAACCTCACCCATAGCCATAAGGCTCCTCGTAGATGAGCCGCCGACCACCGCCAACGGTTGCTGACGCGCGCCACGCGCTTTGGTCCTGCGCAAACGAAGGTGCTCGGTCGGCCGCTACAATTGACACTCATCCTTTGACAGATGTTTTGTCAAAATGGCGAGTGGCCACCACCGGAGGCGTGTCGCGAGGGTTATCTACGCCATCTCGAATACCAATAGATCGAACATTAAATGATCGAACACTGTACCTACATCAAAAAGTCAATCGAATCGATCGATCAAATGAAAATATCGAATTGTTATTACATCGAATGATTGTTTCATCGAAATGATTAATTTATCAATAATGTTGCATAGTTTATTATATCATAAACAAAAACATCTATTTAACTAGCCAGTAGATATTTTAAGAAATTTCGTAATACTTAATTTCTATTAAACATATTCATATGGTGTAATTTTTATTTCTCAATTTTAGGGTACCATACTCAACAAGGAACCCTTTTAGTTTCGCCAACTTCATCCTCCCCTGACCAGTTATAATAAACTATTCAACATGTTGAGTTTCGATAAATTAATCATTCGATCAATTGGTATTCCGAGATGGCGTAGGTAACCCGAGTCGAGTCACATCTCCGCGGAGCCTTACGGTGTTATTACAAAAAAAATTGGCCAGGTTTAAAATAGGTCTAAATATTAGCCAACAACAGAGGAATGAATGACACATTCGTGACATAACCTAATAGAGAAACGCTTTTCTGATTGGCTAGCTAATAGATTAGTCCTGGCTTAAACCCGGTACTAAGTTTTTGTAATAACGGGGTATTTGTTGATATCGTGAAACACTTTATTTTTCAGGACAAGACCTATGTCTTCCTGTCAAAATACTCCTGTGCCTTAGTGTTTTTCGTATTTTGACAGACTTTTTGAAGTCTGTTCGTTACTTATAGTTAAAGTTTGATGGTGCACCACTACAACCCAGCCCTAATTTTATTTTAGTGTTATTAAGTGTGTAACTTTGCATATATCGCTCAGACAAGTTATATCGTGCCATTTACAATAAAAATCTGCGACCATTTTTAATTGCGTACTTACTAAATAAATAGTTTGCAACTTTTCAATGCTTTTAAAAATTAAATTGTGCAAAAAAATCAAATTATAAAAGTTTTTAAATGCAATAAAGAGTATCTTATCATAGTTACACACTAACAAACCTGTTTTACCTATTAAACTCAAACCCAATAGTGTCGGGTGACACATTGTAATATTATAATTATTTTTATAACTTAAGCAATTATTTTGCAAGTTTTTACGAAATTAAATCAAATTTCGCTTACAAAAATTAATCGACTGGCGTAGCACTTACAAAAATTCGTCGACTGACTAACGTCCTCCGTAGCTCAGTTGGTAAGAGCATTCGCCCGGATAGCGAAGGGACGTGGGTTCGAGTCCCACCGGATGACACAGTCGATTAATTTTTGTGAGCGAAATTTGATTTAATTTCGTAAAAATTGTGATATTACTTTTGCCACCCTGTATTTTAGAAGTGTTTGCTTATATCACAATACATTTTATGAAAAGAAATGCTCCATGCCCGCATGAAAATGCTCCAGCGTGTGCAGACTAGGTATTATTGCGTATATTCAAACATTGTAACACCTATGTGAAAATTAACATACTGTACATTGATTAAAACGTCGCAAATTAAACAGCTTAGCACGTCTTTGGTAACAGAACAGTTTGAGTGATCATTTTTCGTTTGTTATTTCAGGATCACACGCAGAACCAGCGAAACCGTCTGTGATAACACCCAAACCTCAAACTCCGACGCATAACTTTGACTCGCCACCTAACTACCCCGCCCCTGCCCCGCCGACGGGAGGGCACTCCCCCTACGGGGGTAGTTCCTCTTACGGCAACAACTCCCCCTATGGGAGCAACACTAACACTGGTGGGAACTCTCCGTATGGCGGCGGTTCCCCTTACGGGGGTAGCTCCCCCTACGGAGGTAGCTCCTCGTACGGCGGTAGCTCCCACGGGGGTGGCTCCCCGTATGGCAGCAACACAAACGGAGGTAGCTCCCCCTACGGTGGTAGCTCGCCTACTGGAGGAAACTCTCCATACGGAGGCAACTCCCCGTACGGCGGCAATTCGCCCTATGGAGGCAGTTCGCCTTACGGAGGATCCAACGGAGGGCATAGCCCATACGGAGGTAATTCCCACGGTGGCTCTAATCCTTTCGGTGGTTCTGGAGGGTCCAGTGGCAGTAGCAACCCATTGGATAGCATTTTGAGCACCATAAACAAATACCGGGGCGGTAGCAGCACCGGTGGAAGCTCCAACCCTGGCTCCACCGGCTCCAATGGCTTGTCCAACATCTTTGGAAACATCCTCAACGACATAACCAAGAACGGAGGTTTGAATAACTTATTCAACACGCGGCCGATTATGGAGAATCCTAATTACTCATCCTACAACTCCAAT
Organism: Pyrausta nigrata; assembly: GCA_949316185.1. Taxonomy (NCBI): domain Eukaryota; kingdom Metazoa; phylum Arthropoda; class Insecta; order Lepidoptera; family Crambidae; genus Pyrausta; species Pyrausta nigrata. The sequence continues at coordinate 8,700,352 of OX438943.1, forward strand.
TCGAGGAGTTCTAACTCTCAGTATTATCCGTCAGGTCAGCCAAGCTATCAAACTCCCACTCAGAACAAGAACTATGGACAAAATTATGCTCACCATAGCGGAGTCACTACGCACAAACCTGTGTCGTATGGATGGAATATCGGGTAATTAATGTAGAACAAAGTAGTTATTGGTGTGGCATTGCTGGGTATAATGTTTCTTTCAGCTTTGCATGCCGTAAGCACATTTTTCTTTTGTTTCTTTTAATTATTTCAAAGTTACTAAGTACTGTACCGTTCATACTAATCGTCATCAACTACAAATATATAAACTGTAAAATATAATAATAGTAGCAATGATAATGGTAATAGGGTTTTTATACAGTGTGTCCGGTTTGGATTAGCAATAATTTATGGGCTTTAAGTTTATCAAATGCTATCGACTAAAAACCCCCATGTTGGGTTTTAACTCGGGGGAGTTAAGAGCCATTTTAAATATTTTACAAAAGAATACTATTTCTATGGATCTGGAGGTCCTAAAAGTTATGAAAATGATTCATTTGAAAGGTAATGCTATCGCCTATCAAGTGAAATAAATTCAATCCATAACTATTAACCTTCATGGATTTTTTTTTTAAGAAATCTTGCTAAAAATGTAAAACAGTTCAATAGTTTTTGAAACCTATTACAAAACTAAACCCAAAAATGCATTTTTTCAGATTGTCTGAAAAAATCAAAGGCCCTTAAATTATCGCTAGGACACCTGTATATTTATTGATTTAATTAACGTATTGTAACCCAGTAAGTTTTTACAAAAGATTATTCTTTATGTATTAAATTAAAAAACATATTCTGAAATCTTATGAATATTGCATATTGAATGTGAAGACGTGATTTCATTATGTTTTACGAATTAACTACTTTAAAAAACGAATAATTGTTCTATGGGATAGTATTTGAAAAACTTTGCGCACCTGGCTCATGTCATCTGAAAGATATCCTTCTGTTAACTGTTTGACGTTGTTCTGTTTGTTTGCTTCTGTTAAGATATTCTCGCGAGTCCGTTTATAATTATTCATAGGTAGGTATTTCGAACCTAATAATGCGTTACATTTTAGTTTCGCCGAGGCTTGGTTGTGCTTGTTTTTTTTTTTATATTGAAAAATGCTCAGCCATGTCAATTGATGTCATTTTAGACTAACCAAGGCTTAATGGACAGCTAAGACCGCTTTCTTAGCCATTATAATTTATTTTCACGCCTACATTGTTAGGGTTGACTGTATGTCAACCGGTTACTTTTTTAACCACACAACTTACAATTTCCAAGATACATCATAAAATACTATGGTCTTGGGAGGCTTATCTTATTTATATTCTCATTAAAATCTTAAATTAACTCTTAAGTGCACTTAACATTACATTAACTATTAAGTGCACTTTTACAAGATTATTTACAATTGTAAACAATTATTTTTAAGAATACTCATACAACAAATTAATGTGCCATTTTTTACATTCCGTTTATGTATTTTTCTTTCAGTATCACAATGATAGTGACATACCTGATTCACCAATACATCCGGAAGTCACTCAATTAGTTTGTTAAGTGTAATTTTAGGTATAAAATTAATCAAAATGCAATAAAAAAAGCTTACCAGCTTATTGAAATCAATGGGATTACGAAATGAGATTAAAATAAAAACAAAAAATAATTAGAATCTCTTAATTTTAATTAAAAACAGACTAGAAATTCTGAGCAACAGGTAAATGCCTTAAAAGTAAGAATAAAGATACCTCTGTTATATATTGTGGAACATATAATGTGTTATGTTTACTGTTCTATTTTATAGGAATGTAAAGTTTACAATAAAGTACTAAACCCGAATATTTGGTATTATCTTACCCCAACTAAATAAGTTATAGTCTAGATTAAAATAATTAAAAAACCCACCTTTTTATTCTATGTACACACGCGGACCTGATACCATTTAATTGTAAATACAATAATTAAAAATACACATACAACTATTTTAGTATTTAATAAAAGATTTTAAAACTAGACCCTTAACAAATTATTGCCTAATAGACTCATATTCTGGCACAAGTAAAATTAATAAGACCAAAACGCTAGATTAATTCCATCAAATTCTATGGAATATTTTTTAGAGATCCAAAGTATTATAAATGCTGCAACTGTCCAACAACAACAAAAATATATACGATGATTGAAAATTACATAAAAGTTGTTGACGGAAGTGGTAATAAATGTTGGTTTTTATCAAAATAATAATATAACACTACACTTTTGCTAATAATAGTTAAATGATTTCATGTTATTCAATTCATAATTTTACTATATCGATATAAAAATATGTCTTCCTAAAAATCACTGTACAAATAAAGTTAGTTGATTTTACTTTTCTCTGAGGTACGTATCACTCGCATTTCGCTTGGGACGATTTGCTTTATGTATTTGATTGAGCGCTAATCCAATTAGCAGTAATACAAACCATACTCCGTACCAGTAATGGTAAACAGAGGAATAATATATCCAGATACGGTCGAATGTTAGAAGAAGGAATGCAGCGGCTTGATAAGACTCTGAATGTGTCCTCAGGAACCACATAATAAACCCGATTATCTTCTTTTTCTGTAAAAAAGAAATCCTTTTAGTTTTATGCTCTTGATAGCACTAAGCATTACTAGACGTTCACTTCAAGTTGGCCGCTACCTCCATTCCCGCTTCTCCATGCCGCGCCCCACGAGTACCTACGCATAGCAATGTCAACGAACATATAAATCTGTAATGTTTTTCGAATAATTTGATTCCATAAAAATCGATTATGATACTATGCACTTTCTACATTTTTATTAGAAGAGGATTTTTATTAGGAAACAAAGATATGGACGTGTACCCACTGCATCTGTCTGATAAGAGCTTGTCTGTATGAGTATGATGTTGCGGTACGTAATAAGTATAAAAATCCGTAATCATGGTTCATCCGTATTCGACTTCTAAAATCCGTATAGATACGGATAAATCCGTATTTATGTATTGCAATGCTAACGTAAGCAAGCTAACCGTACCGTAAAGAGCGGGTCTGCGTTGAGGTGCGGTGCGAGAAGTGGAAGGGGAGGTAGTGGCCAACTGGAACTGAACGGGTAGTATCGTAAAATCCCACTTCTAGTCAAAGGCCCCAACTATGGGGAGGTATGGCCATACTCCACCACGCGATCATTACGCCTAGTCAACGTGCCTAGGCCGGCTTGATACATCTGACTATAAGGTTGGTCACTTGCCTTACAGACACCCCTCTACTAATCCGCACTGAGCATTATGGTGTTTAAAAAAGTGACTATTCCTTTTTATCCGACTGCGGAAGGAGAGTTATGTTTTTCGAGAGTATGTATGTAAGTATAATACCCGGGTATGACCTCTTTCTTGTTTTAGGGTTTTTTAATTTCCAATTACACAGAACCGCAGTCGGGTTTTTTAGTTTTTTTAAATTACCGTTTTTTATTAGCAATCGCAATGTAAGGTCGCGTGTCCAGAGATTTGAAAGAAATGCGAAACGCGGATATGTTTGTTAAGAACAAATAGAATCGTTTCATTTACCTAGCCTCGATCAGCGCAGCTTCTGCTTCTGTGTAAATTTGTAATTGTGTAATTGTGACGGATTAGCGAAGTAAGGCTAGGTAAATGAAGGGATTTTATTGGTGTTATTTATAATTATTTTTATAATATAAGCAATTTAAGTTATTACGAAACTAAATTAAATTTCGCACACAAAAATTGATAGCCGTGTCATCCGAAGTGACTCGAACCCATGACCCTTCGCTATCCGGGCGAATTCTCTTTCCAACTGAGCTACGGTGGACGTTAGTCGACGAACTTTTGAAAGCGCTTGCTACGCCAATAAGCCGGCGTTCAATTTCATAATCTATACTTCTATACTTATACTAATATTATATATACTAATATTATAAAGAGGAAAGATTTGCTTGTTTATTTGCATCGAATAGGCTCCGAAACTACTGGACTGAATCAAATGAAATTTGGCACAGAGATAGTTTTTGTCGCGATATAAAATCATCAGGGGGGTGAAATGGGGGATGAAAATTTGTATGGAAAATCCGACTTTTGGCGCGGGCGAAGTCGCGGGGGGACTGCTAGTATATAATATAATAATACTTGGGAAATGTACCCACATGTTTATGATTAAAAAGTAAGTGTATTGACAAATGCACGTGCTTCCGGCTACAATCTTTTATTTGATTGGTCGATATATCAACCAATCCGATAGTCCGCCCCACGTGCGTTTACCTTGCCATTCGATGTCGAGACTGTGGATTGAACACTCAAACTGAATAGTGTTTTATTTGTGAAGTGTAATGTTATGTAATTATTCTGTAGGTACTTCAAAAGGTTACCTAAGTAAGTTATCAACTGAATAATGTAATTATTCTGCACACAAACTCTTACACTAGCCTTCATATAGTTTGATGGAGAAAATTGGCCGGTGAAATTAGTGTACTCAAAGCTTACCATCCCAGTGGCTTCCTTATAATAAAGTTTATAATAGATATCCTCAGCCATCAGGTAGAAAGGGCAGAAGTAGATGCAGAAGAAGTACCCAGAATGAAATCCGTGCCAAATCACAGACACGAACAACGCAACATGGACCCTGGACAAAAGGAAGAAGCATTATATTTTTCATCTCACCTGTTCAGAAAGTTGAACTTTCACGTGTAGATAGCCGGGTGGGAAATAGCTTTTTACTCCTACTTTATACTCCTACTATTGAATAAAAGGCCACTATCGAGAGTATCGATAGTATGATACTATCCATAGTATCGATAGTATTGCTATGTGTCGATAGTATTTATATTAACGTAGCTATCGATACTATCATTACTATCGGTAGACAATCGATACTATCGATATTCTATCGATACTATTGCTTTTGCCTAGACTATCGATAGTCTATAGATTCTACCGATATTTTATCGACACTATTGCCTTTGCCTCAACTATCGATAGTCTATCGTTACTATCGATATTTTATCGATACTATTGCCTTTGCCTCAACTATCGACAGTTTGTCGATACTATCGATATTCTATCGATACTATTGCTTTTGACTCAACTATCGATGCTATCGATATTTTATCGAGACTATTATTTTTGAAATTAAATCAAATTTCACTTACACATATTAATCGACTGTGACATCCGGTGGGACTCGAACCCACGTCCCTTCGCAATCCGGGCGAGTGCTCTCACCAACTAAGCCACGGAGGACGTTAGTCAGTTGACGAATTTTTGCAAGTGCCTGCTACGCCAGTGAGCCGGCGTTCGATTTCATCAATACTTGGAGAATGTGCCCGCATGTATCCAATGGAAATATTTTTACAAATATTTAACCATCAGTTAAGATAAAATCAGCTTAACTTATTATATTTATTTTTATAACTTAAGCAATTATTTTGCAAGTTTTTACGAAATTAAATCAAATTTCACTTACACAAATTAATCGACTGTGTCATCATTATTTTTGCCTCAACTATCGATAGTCTATCGATACAATCGATATTTTATGGATACTATTGTTTTTGCCTCAAATATCAATAGTCTATCGATACTATCGATATTCTATCGATGCTATTGCTTTTGCCTCAACTATCGATAGTCTATCGATACTATTGCTTTTGCCTCAATTATCAATAGTCTATCGCTACTATCGATACTATTGCTTATCGATACTATCGATGTTCTATCGATACTATTGCTTTTGCTCAACTATCGATATCGAAAAACTATCGATAGTGGACTATCGAGCGGCAACGCACTTTGGCGCCGCTCGCGGACAAAGTGAAACGCCAAAATGTACCGGTCGGGCGCTTCGCGGATATGAAATGGAAAGCACCTTCGATTGCACCACATAAAAAAGAAATGCACTATTTCTTTCCTCACAGTCGAAATGAAAAATAGTGTGTTTAACGGTTGAAAGCACCCATTCCACTCACTGACACTCAAGAGAAACTTCTCGAGTGGAATGGTCGCTTTCGTCCCTTGTATAACAATCTACTATAGGTAACACCTTAAAACCAGTAGTTTGATTGACAAGTAGACTTGTGTGACTGAAGGCTATGGACAAAGTTGAGTTGTTTATTCGGTTTTCAATTCCCTGGTTAAATTATTTAACGTGTTTTTAACTTGCTTTACTCTTGAACGTTAGGCATTATTAATAGAATTATTGTTATTAAGTGATAAGAATTCGCTTTGCAATCTAAACATTATTTATTGGACCTGAAAAAATGACCACTGCCGGGCGATTGCCTAACCACTCGGCCACGCTGTCAAAATTTTTAAGTGCATATTAAGGCTGTAATGCTGTCTGTTTTAACATTTATTTATCAATGTTAATGGAATTACTTACACTCAACTTTTACTATGCATTTACCTACTTCATACTCACTTCAAAATTTTGATTGGGAATCGTTTATAAACAACCACAGCTACCCAATATTGCACAGCCTTATTCCACACCTTCATGGAATCACGGAGGGTGACTACTGTCTCGCAATTCCATACTTCCATTGATTCTACTGTATTAAAATCATATTGAGCATGTTTTGCTTCTTCATCGGACCTATAAAGAATATGAATTTCCCTTAAGAATTTATGTCATCAAATACTGTAATAAATAATGTATTGTAATAAATAAACATACATTTGCTTCAGTTTTAAATATCCAACAGTAGGCCCATGACCTGTTCTATTGCGACCCTGGACTGGGTACGCTCCTAAACCAGCTGAAGTGCACACACTCTCGGCTAGTGTCATACCAGAATAAATGCGTTGACGGAATGCTGCAAACAACACCCACGGGTAGAACATTCTGTATATGAAGCTCCTATTGTTATGATCGTCAGTTAATATATACTGCAAAAAAACAGGCCTTATTAACAGGCAGCTAAGATATTAATATATAAATCATAAATAGTACATTAATAAAATTAAATAACTACAACTTGTACTATTATTTATTTTTTGGTTTAACTTAAAAAGCAGGTTTAAAGAAAATCTTACCCCCAATGGCCACAGGTTCGAAAGTCCTAAATATAAAGAGACATACAATGGAACTGTTTTCAAAGTGTTGATTGTGAAACCAGTGCAATCTGCATACTTGCTGTATGGTAGATGGAAGTAATCATCAAAAGTTCGGTATCTGTAGTATGGACCTGAAAGAAACATCATGGACAGGTAAAATATTTTACTACCCAAGGAACTTTTGTGCCGATTACTGTATTTTAATGTTAAATTATTACCTGTAAGCAAGCCTACATAATTGAATGAATAATGAAATAGATCAGCTAGGCTGGGATTGATTAATTCAAGGAAGTCATCATCTTTTTCCTTTACAACTGCTTTTTCTGTTGGTGCATCATTCTCATCAGTTTTTTTCTTTGCTATAGCTAACCAGGATCCGTTGATTTCGAACGCAACACCCACAACTCTCAAGACGATTATCATCTGTATGAGATTTGTTTGGCCAGAGGATAGGGGCAAGCCAAACTTATCAGCCAGTCGGAAGAAAAATAAATAGCCAAACAGAAGGAAAAATGTGACCACATGGCAATATCTGAAAATTTTGAATAATTAATTAATAACAAAAATAGTTCAGTGTTTTAGGAGTTTGAATAACTATAACGGCGCTTTGATGACCTTTACCCCGAAAGACCCTGGCAATTAAACTAGCACACAAACAATAGAACAATAGGTTGTTTGCTATATTTTTTAAATATGTAGTACAAAAACAGCAGAAACAAAATAAAATTAAAATAGTACATAAATAGTTTCATAACAGCTACTTAACTAGTACTTTACGTAACAAAAATACGACTAAAATGAATGGACAAAAGTTAATTTGGAAGGACTTGAATAATTAGGTACTTTTTTTTATTATTTTTTAGCACGTGATGGGGAAAGCTTGGAGGTACCCCCACCTAAAGGAGCCAAAAACACCCTCCTCCCCCCTTTTTTTTAGGGTACAAAATATGCGTAAGGATAGTGATGGGCAAGGGAATAAAAAAATTCGGTGGGAAAAACTCAAACCCCTTTTTTTAATTCTTGAAAACTTACCCAGTTTGATGATTATATGCGTTATATATCATACTTGTTTAAAGGTATGTGAATTATATAACGTAAGTAAAAATATTTCAAACAGCACTGTTTTGACTTTGAAAAACACTACGTAAATTTTCTTGGTCAATGCCATTAGAATGTATAATTTGTGTAGTTTTGATATTAACATATGCAATCTTTGAGCTATTTAGATGAATATACTAAAAACTCCCGAGCAAAGAGGGTGAGATTTTATCTTTACAGTTATTTGTACATTAAGTGTCTACTTAAAATTACTATAATTTATGTCCTAATATTTTCTCGGTAGAATTAATACTAATGAGAATAAAAAGAATAATAGCAGTAAAATGATTATACAACCTATAATGACTTTTAGGTTTTTTTCTCGGAAACTAATAGGCGCCGTACAAAAACACTTCACAGAGTTAATCAGTGCACCAAGCGGTATTATTTAAAAAAATATGAAGTGTCTAAATTAAAGTAACTATGTAAAAGTCGAGCTGTTAAAATACTTATAGTTTTTCTAAGCCAGTTGCAATTATTATTTTTTAACTTACCTGACTGTAGCCACTTTTATGGCGACTACACCTAATGTCGCAGATAATATGGGATGAATTGCACTATATCCTGACACAGTAACTATCAGTAACAAACCAAGAAAAGTTCCACTCCATTTCTTAGCATGTATTGTTCCTAATGACCTATAAAATGGCCCTATTGCAACACTGAACAATAACAGCGCTACATAAATTATATCGTTCTTGTTCTTGGCTAAGAAAGCCCACATTTTATTATTGTATTGCAAAAAATCTATCCAATACACACAGTATAATAATCAAAATTAATAAATACAAAATACAAAAAGCCAATTTGCCTCATACTCTTTATAACTTGTAATTTGGCTGTGGCTCACCAGAAGACGTTAGTTAGACGTTAGTTAAACTGATATTAGGCTCAATTCCAATGCGCCATGTCTGAGATTAAAATTAGGATTAGTCACTCACTTTGTCTGTCAAACAAACGAAAAGAGACAGACTAGGTATATTAATTTAGAAAAGTCAGATTAAACAGCTGTCAGTTGCTAAGGAAATTAAAGAATCCATATACAATTTAGTAGGGATGTAATTCGATGACGACTAAAGTTAGACGAAAACACGCAAAAACTTGTAAAAATACGTAAAAAATCGCATCACTTATTTTGACGTTTCTAAATTATTGTAGTCTGTCTCTTTTCGTTTGTTTGGCAAAGAAAGAGAGAAACTGAACCTAAATTTAATCTTAAAAAGGGCGCATTGGAATTGAGCCCATTATAAAAAAAGCATGATGATGACATAATGTCAAATGTCATGAAAAGGAGTTTTTGGCGGAAAACGAACTGTGATGGCTAGGCTTCGTTTCATAATTTTCTAAATTAGCTTTTCGTGGTCATTGTTGTGATTGTGTGGTGGAATAATCTTAATAATGTGCTGCAGGGAAGAACTAATGAAGTGAAAGTAAGAAAAAAAGTAATAAGGCGCTCCTATCCGGTTTGTTTTCCTGCTCAAAACTTTATTGAGAGCATTGAAATGTAAACCATCCTCACATTTCAATGAGTTTGGTTAAGTTAGTTTGTAGTTTAGTGTAATTGTTTAAGTAAATGAGAAGATTCTGAAGGAAATAATAAACAATAAAATGATACTGAAATACTGAAGACGTGGCTGTATAAACTTGATCCTTTGCCTACCCAGAATGGGTGAAATGAACAAAAAAAATGTCATGAAAACTCAATGTCAGTATTGTTGTCTGTCATTTGTCAGTGGCAAACAGCTGGGTTAGTGGGTGATGTGTGGTGTGATGATTTTCTCATAATTTTAATTGATGACGGATTAATTTAAATTATCAACATGAATGAGGAACTAAAGAAAATCATAATTCAAGATATTAATATACAAATAGGAGGCGATGTTAATGAAATTAGTAATGCATATGAGCTTGAGAACGATTTGATCATCAGGAGGGATAAACTACAGAACAGTGTAAGTAATAATCATATTTTTCGTGTTTCTAAGGGTAAGATGGTTGAATATTACATGATACAATTGAAATTCCAGTTAAAAGTTGTTAACAATGAAGTACCTACCAAGTTATCCCTCGCTGTTACGAAGGCAGAAGCTAATTCAACACAAATTGCAAATCTTAAAAATAGAAGTGAAACCCTGAAGTTGAAAGCGGAGGAGTTTCTACAAAGAACCGGACCATTGCGCTCTGAATTAGAGAAGAGATTCTCTGCGATAACAAAATTGGAACATGTGCTCAGTTACTTGAAATCATTTGAAAAAGTTGATGAAATAAGGCAAGCACCAAATTTTTCTTGATATCGGTCTTGCACGTTTTGTTGGCATCAGTTTAGGTCATTCAATAAACTTTTTTCAGTCGCCATATGAAACAATGCAATGATGATGAACAGCTTGTAATGTCTTACGGAGAGTTGAAAGAAATGTGCAGTCTTTATCAATCTGGACATCGAGCTGCCTATGTCAGAGAATACACACATTACTGGCACAATGTTCTCAAGGATAAAATGTCAAAGTAAGTTGCCTTTATACATTCTTGAAATGTAGTCATGGTTTTTTGTTTATGTCTGTACACATTTTTTTTACTGCCTAGTTATTAACCTCTATTAAATTATATTAGCTAGCTTGTAAATTAGTATATGAAAATGTAAGACTATTTTTTGCTACTCTTAAGGAAAATAGACTAGTGAGATAATCTCTTATTCTTCACTTTTTGTATTTTGATATTGTTATTAGAGTGGTTTCACACGATGTCCTGTCCGTCTGTAAAAATATGGTCCGGATAACATCAAACTTTTTGTATGACAGCTTACACATTATGTTCATGATTTATGGTCTGGTTTTGTATGTAAAATGAAATGACATATTTTGATGGACCAGATCACATGTAGTGTGAAACTGCTCTTAACAATCTGAAACATTTAATTAGGTATTTTATTTATTAAATTTTTCAAAAGTGGTTATAGATTTATATTTTTGTTCCATTGGTCAACTTACCTGCACAATTTAAGTTATTTTTTTCAGAGCTACATACATTGCTCTGACCAATTGTATTTTGTTTTAGGAGTTATGAGGACACATTGAAGTTAATCAAGTGGCCCTTTACAGCAGGGGCTGATAACTCACCACCACCAAAAGAAGTATTAATTAGATTCAGTAACCTCACTAGATATTTGTTTCTTATTGAAGAACCTGAAAGTGTTACTGTATCTGATAACTTATCTGAAGAATTTGGACAAGGTATAACTGAAAGCTCATATGATATGTATGACATATCTTAAACTTTTGTCAGCCTTATCACAAAAAAATTGACCAGGTTTAAACCAGGTCTAAATATTAGCCAACAACAGAGGAATGAATGACACATTAGTGACATAACCTAACAGAGAAACACTTTTCTTATTGGCTAGCTAATAGCTTAGTCCTGGCTTAAACCCGGTACTAAGTTTTTGTAATAATGGGGTATTTGTTTGTTGATATCATGGAAACACTTTATTTTTCAGGACAAGACCTATGTCTTCCTGTCAAAATACTCCTGCGCCCTTTAAAGAAGAGGTTTGCGTTTCATTTTACGGGCTCCCGTCAGACAGCTCGCATCGATCGCCCGGAGTGGTTCCTCACACAGACACTCAACTGGATCAAAGATCACCAGAATTTTGTGCAAACCAATGTGCAACCAGTTGCTGATAAACTTGATTTAAAGAAGACTAGGACTGTGGTAACTGTCAATTTTGATTAAAGTTTACCTTCTTTGCATTTTTTATATATCAACTTAAGCCACATAAGTTTAGTAAATAAATAAATAAATTGTTTCAACAAACACCAATTACCTAGCCCCAAACTAAGCGTGAGCTTGTGCTATGGCGACTAGGATAACGGATAGATATTATATAAGTCAGCCTATTAGATCCCACTGCTGGGAAAAGGCCTCACCTCAACTATGAGGAGGAACGAGCCATACTTCACCACGCGGGCTCAGTGCGGATTGGTGGAGGGGTGTATGTAATTATGTAAGATATTATACTAATGTAAGATATTATACTAATGTATGTTTATACATCCATGACTTGGGTACAAATGCTCGTGCTTATCACACAAACATTAGCCCCTTGCGGGATACGAACCCGCAACCTCTGGTTTTGTAGTCCGGAGCGCGGACTACCACACAAGTCGGTCGTCTAGTCAGACAAGATTATGCGCGACCTTGCTGCGAGACATACGGGGGACGAGGAAGCGCCAATCGCACGTTACTCGAGATCCGCTTCCCGCAACACCACACGGCCCAGCTGACATCTAGTATTCCTCACCTCCCGCTGGCAGGTCGCACACTAACTTGTCTGACTATAGTGCACCAAGTCTTTTTATCCACCTCCTAAACAATTTAATCTAACACACAGTCTGCAATTTCAATTCATCAGTTTTAAATAAGCCTTCATCAATCTTCAATACATAGTCTTAATTACTGACAGCCAGAGCTAAGAGAAAATATATTCTTATGTCATTGATTGTTAATCATACTGAGAGCTATATTGTGTATTGAGTTATAAATCCAGTTTAAGCCATTGATCTAAACTTCAACACTATTTCTTATGAACGTAAGGAATTTCTGTTTATCATTTAGACTTACACTTCTACACCATCTCTTCTTATAAACAGGACGAATTCAATGCTGGCCTCATAGCCCTATCTGCTGAAAGGCTCCACACGGTGCTCAGCTTGTACCACGCGCAAGGAACTAAAGGGGAACTGGTGGATGTAGACACTGCGTTTGCGCACGCCGTCGATGAAACTCTAGGCTTCCACAGAGAATTGGTAGCTATAACTGGAAGTGAGACCAATAGCGTATTGTCGGTGCTGACTAAGGCAGAGATCTTTGTGAGGTGGCTGGCTGTGGAGAAGAAATGTGAGTAAAGCTATATTTCATATTATACAATAATACTTCAAAATCAATAGTGGTAAGAGTATCATAATTCATCCCTGATAAGTACTTATTATTTTATTCTGTGCTACTAATAACTTTTGTTTAGATATCCTACTTATTTTGTTCCATTTGAGGTAAGATATTATATTATATATGGTTTGGAATGGTTTTAATCTTTCCACGATCATTGCTCGCTGCGACTGCGTCGCTTGCGACACAAATTGTTTAAAGTAACTAACCAAAACAAGGTAAGAACTTGTCAGACTATGTAACATCGACTTCTGTCTTCACCCAGACGCGCTATCAAAAATGGACGAAACACTGGGCAGCGAACAATGGAGCGAGGCGGTGGCGGCGGGCGTGGGTGCCGCGGTCGGGTCGGTGGTGTGGGTCCCACGGGGCGCTGACTGGTTCATAGCTCTGTTGAAGACGATCGAGGACAGATACGCTGTGCTACCGCAGCCGGGACACCGGTAAGTCAATATAGCAACAATAGCCAGCTGAGAAACAACACTGGGCAGCACAGTAGTACAGTGGAGCGAGGCAGTTGGGTCGGCGCCGACTGGTTTATAGCTCTGTTGAAGACGATCGAGGACAGATACGCCGTGCTGCCCCAGCCGGGACACTGGTGAGTCAATAAGTAACCATAACCAGCTGAGAAAAACTGGGCAGCGAGCAGTGGAACAATACAGTCGGGTCAGTGGTGTAAGTCCCGCGGGGCGACAACTGGTTCATAGCTCTGTGAAGACAATCGAGGACAGTCACGCCGTGCTACCGCAGCCGGGACACCGTTGAGTCAATTAAGCAAACATAGCCACCCAAGAAACACTGCACTGGGCAGCGAGCAGTGGAGCGAGGCAGTCGGGCCGGTGGTGTGGGTCGCGTGTGGCGCCGACTGGTTCATAGCTGTGTTGAAGACGATCGAGGACAGACACGCCGTGCTACCGCAGCCGGGGCACCGGTAAGTCCATACACCATTAAAGAATCTCAAACCGTTTAGGTACATCACTACTAAATTGTCTATGAATTCTCTGTAATTTCCTTAGCAATTGACAGCTGTTTAGATTGACGTTTCCTAATCATTGTAGTCTGTCGCATTTCGTTTATTTGGTAGGGAAAGAGATGGAATGAACTTAAGTTTAGTCTTAGAGCACCTTGGAATCGAGCCCAGTGTAACATTTAGTTAACTTTCAGGCTCCAATTTCTAGAGCTCCAACTAGAGCTGGTAGAAGAGTGGCGGGTCCGTCTAACGCAACTGTTAAACGCGGCGGTCGACACGCTGCAGCCGGAGACGTTCCTGACTGCTGACGCGTCGCCGCACCAGCTTACGGCAGTCATCAATGCCGCACACCACACTAGAACGATACTGTTGCAGTGGGCGCACTCTTTGGTGAGCTTTATTTACCGTTTATGCATAAGCTAAAATGCTAAAGTCAAAGTTTTTTTCTATGGAACTTTGTTAGCGCCCCTAGCGACCCAGGAGTTGCTTCATAAATAAATATAGGACAACATCACATTCATTACTAGGGTACCACAACAGTAGACCCCTGACAATATAAAGAATATAATTTTCTAAACTGACCCGACCTATGGGATCGAACCTAGGACCTCAGAGATGGCGATACCGTGATAACCGGCGTGCAAGCCACTCGAACACGGTACTCGTCTAATATCATCTTCCATGAATCAAACATTATAGTATTGTGAATGCCAAGTCTGGCTTACTCCACTATTTAAGTATGAAGCTATGTTACATGCGCGGATCGACCGATCGGTAGGACTGCATAAGAAACGCGCGCGTTAGCGTCGCGTTGGTCAAGTAAAATAAGGTTAAGCAATAGAAAGAGAGGTAATATTAATAGGTGTTTATATCGGTAGGCGATTGGCGTTCCGCGTTTTTAATTTTCATTTCATTGTATCGTAGCAAGAGCTCCTGATTATTTAAATGATCTTGCGAAGTGATCCTTCTGTCTTCGTGCTATTATTTATTCTGTGGTATTGCCGTTTTTATAGCACTATCTCCAACTGCACTACTACCGCCGGCAGTTCCAACACTTCACTCAGCAGCAACACCGCGACGACGAAAGTAACTCGACCGGCTCTGAGGAGCTCACCGAAGAATCTAACAAAACAGGTTTGCATCCCAGTTCTATACAATACAAGGTGTTAGTTTAAACAGTTCATATTACAGTGGGTGAATATGGCCATCAATACCTACAACTTTTACTATGGAGTCAACACTGAAATCTAACACCTGGAGCTCTATTTTGGAATTACTCGCGTGCAGATTTCTGCTGATTTTCGTTCGTCATCTAAAACTTCGCATCTTTGAATCACTCGATCATTTGAAACCGCAACAAGTGCTCACTCATCACAAAAAGCGAGTGATAGAATAAATGTCAAAATTAATGACAATGTGGTAAGTGAAAATTAAGTCGCATTCGCCAACAGAACGTAATACAAGCGATTCGATAATAGAGCTCCCTGTCCGGTAAAATTTATCCATCGACTCGAACCCACGACGATATTATTTGGGTTATTCGTGACTTGCTTTAAACGGTTTTTACAAATATATCGAGGATTCCAATCGCCCGTATTACTATTTTACAAAATACCGCAATGATAACTTGATGTACTGGCGCCGTTACATAGAGCCAGTGTATTCGAACACTTAAATTTGACTATTTTGCCATTGTGACATTATGTAAGTGCCTGTTAACTAAAAAAACTCAATTTTCAACAGTTGACTTAGATGATACGCCTACACTGAAGGATTTGGAACTGCGATCCAAGAAATTAGCACTCAATGAAGTATTTAGAAGGGACTCCATGATAAAAGAAACATCACAATTAGACATCGTAAGTACATTTTTTTTTCTGACTAGCTATTTTGTCGCTCGCGACTTCCGTCTACATAGAAAATAAATTTAATAGGTTACCTACTAAATTCTATTGAACAAATCTACAAAGCACCATTTTTAAAAAAAACGTATTTTAAACTAATCTAGAGCTATCTAATTGATTTCATTATTTATCCGTATTTTAATAATTTTTCTTAGCAATTTGTTATCATCGTCTGATCGTCCTTGGATAACGTGCATTGAAATATCTAATTCTGCTTTGAATTAACTCTTGTGATTGGTGATCTAACGCGGAATTAATAAATTTTCATGTGATTCAGCGATTACTTAAACAATGGGCCTGATTCCCGACAGCCCTCTCTATGACTAAATTTAACTTTGTGCCGTCTCTTTCTCTGATAAAGAAATGAATAGAGACAGACTACAATAAACATAGGATCCATAAACAATCCAATGTTCAAAACTTTGGTGAATCTACTAACTAAACCATGTTTTCAGACGTCGCCCATAGCAAACTTGTTGCCAGCAGACACTGAGGCGGAAGAAGCTGGCGTTTTCGCTGAAGCTCCCGCCTTACTGGCGCACCTACAAGACGCTGGTCTGGCTGCCTTGGCTGAACATATATTGCTAGAATTCAAAGCTGGCTTGAGGGATTATAAGAAACAGAAGTAAGTTCAGATTCTTTTAAATATTAAAATCAAAATAATTTATTTGTTTACGCCATTTGGGCTATAAATTTTGAGTTCGCGCTGTTTATTATAAAGTTATACTAAACGCAAAGACTCGTGTCAGGCGGAGCAATAAAACGTGCAAATGAGACAGCGCATATCATGTTTTCTCTCGCACTTACATGGGCTTATAAGTGAGGTCACAAAGACGAAGAGATGCTCGTTGTTTGGATTCGTTTAACTATCGATAACTACTTATATTCATCGACAACAAAGGTTTCAAATCAAATTTTTTTGTGATGATTCAGCAACTTGTAGTTATTACGCTCATCTAACTGGCCTACTGTGTAATAGATAGATAGATAGATAACTCTTTATTGCATTATTGCACACCATAACAGAAAATACAGTAAGTACAGCGATTTACACAGAAAAATGTACAATGTAGGCGGTCTTATTGCTATAAGAAATATAAGTAATATTTTTAAACTAACTTTAATACACTATATTTGTAACAACTAGCAACATAATAGTAAAATAATCATCAGTTAAGGAAAAAGCACTTTTTCTGTTTTGTTCACATTTTGTGGGTCATTACGCATATTGCATTTTGTCCATAGTTCAGTTTTGCGCGTGCGCATCTCTATTAACAGTGATTTATGGCCCCGCCTGTCACGAGTCTTTATGAATAGTATAGTGGAGTAAGTGATGTTGTAATAAGTGTTCGGTTGGCTTAGGAGCAAGCGCATATTGAGCCACTAGTCATGGTCATTTGGCGCGAACCCTAGTAGCGCAACTCCACGCTCCATGCGGCCACACGCTCAGTTTGCGCCGATGGTATACAAAATGTATGAGAAAACTCGTCCGCAACTTATGATCGCGTCTAGTGGCAACGTCTTCAATGCGCGCCCGCTATTGAAATATTATGTTACGTATGCAGCGCAATGGCAAAAATAGGAACTAAATCTGTAACTGTTTACATTGAAATTGCTCATAAGATATACAATTATACTAGCGCCCCGGCTTCGCACAGGTGCAATATCTTCTATTATTACTAAATATTGTCAAAAGATATAACATGTTTTTGTGGCCGTGTTACAAAAATTTCCCGAGCGGCCACATTCAGAACAAATTGCTAGACGGCGGTGGGATTATAAGAATAAAAGAAAGAAAGATGACATTATTTCGGCATCCACACATAGAAAGTTTACAAACAAAGATTACAGGGTATTACAATGGCGAGTGCCGAAAAGGCATTATTCGTGGTATCCGAGTAAACGGCATGTCTCGAAACTGATTTTTAGCGGATGCCTTGGGCAACGAGTTAACACAACACAGTACAGAAAAAAAACAAAAAATACAAATAAAAAAAGAATAAAAATACAACAAAAAACAAAAATTTATGAGGGATTTTCTGACAGCTCAAAATTGTAGTTTCATTTTATGTTGATGGGTGGCACCATTCATCCAAGTTATAAATGTTGCATCGAAATCGTTAAGCTCAAAACAAAACTCTAACTTGAGGCTTAGTGCGAGTTTTTTCATGCTCGCCTCTTCGTCCGTGTGACGAAAGTTGAAATTTGGTCAGCGGCACTTTTGCGAAACCTGTTTTTTCTATGAAACTCAGTCGATCGTGAGCGCGTGTGAGTAATAAGTGAAAACTCGCACTTGGCCCTCTGACTTGTGTTGTCCAACTCCATCTAGCGGCTTTTTAAGTAGCTAGCTATTATAGCTATCTCACTGTATTTGCCAGGTGGCACGCGTGGCTAATGGTGGAGGAGATAGCTCTGAGCGTGTCGGCGCCGCTGTGCCGGCCGCTGTCGGCGCTGTGCGCGCGCCTCGCCTCCGCCGCCGCGCGCCTCGCCCCGCCCCTCGCCGCCCGCCTGCGCGCGCGCCTCGCCGCAGACGTCGACCAGTACATACTCGAGGTAGATAATATACATTTCGCTGCTACAAAAAGCCATTATCGTCATCTAGACCAATTTACTAGCATTTTACTCATGCTCATCCAGCTAGCAACGTTGTGCCGCGCGCCGCCGGTGTATAAAACGCGCGCGTGTGTTACTGCGTGCTCGCGAGTCTCTACTAATTAGACTGCCGCGGTAGGTCGTTTTTTGCTACCTACGCGGGAATTAATTTAATGGTAAAAGAGATAGCGCTCCGCGTGTCGGCGCCACTGTGCCTGGGTGGGTAACTATTACTAGCCTCCCCGCCCGCCTGCGCGCGCGCCCCGCCGCCGACGTCGACCTCTACATACTCGGGGTAGCTACGTCACTGATAGCGTTTAGCGTGTGGGCACCGCTTTGCCGGCCGTTGTCCGCCTCCCCACCTCGCCCCGCCCCTTGCCGCCCGCCTGCGCGCGTGACTCGCCGCAGACGTCGACCACTACATACTCAAGGTAGCTATGTCACTGATAGCTCTGAGCGTGTCGGCGCCACGATGCCTGGGTAGGTAACTATTACTAATACTAGCCTCCCCGCCTGACCTCGCCGCCTGCCTGCGCGCGCGCCTCGCCGCAGACGTCGACTACTACATACTCGAGGTAGCTATGGTTATCTTAACGCAATAAACAACACTATTGAACTAAACTGCTGTTTTGTTTGAGCTGGCAAGCAAAAATAAATACTAGTACTACGTACAAAAGCTTGGCTTTTCCTATAGTATTCAAAGAAGTGTCTTCTATGTCGGCAACAATATGGTGTAATTTAGCTTTCGTCAGACTCAAGCACCTTAACTGCTACAAAAAGCTACTATCGTCATCTAGCGTACCTCACTAGCATTTTACTCGTGCTCGTCCAGCCAACAACGTTGTGCCGCGTGCCGCCGGTTTATAAAACGCGCGCGAGTGTCACTACTTGCTTGCGAGACTCTACTGAATTAGACTGCCGCGTTAGGTCGCTGCGTGTAGGTAGGTTTTTGCTACCTACGCGGGGATTGAGATAAGTCGTAAGCTATGTCACTGATAGCGCTTAGCGTGTCGGCGCCACTGTCCGCTTCTCCGCCTCGCCCCGCCCCTCGCCGCCCGCCTGCGCGCGCGCCTCGCCGCCGACGTCGACCACTACGTACTCGAGGTAGCTATGGTTATCTGAACGCAATAAACAACACTTTATTGAACTAAACTGCTGTTTTGTTAGAGCTGGCAAGCAAGAATAAATACTAGTACTACGTACAAAAGCTTTGCTTTTCCTATAGTATTCAAAGAAGTGTCTTCTATGTCGGCAACAATATGGTGTAATTTAGCTTTCGTCAGACTCAAGCACCTTTACTCGTACAAAAAGCTACTATCGTCATCTAGCGTACCTCACTAGCATTTTCATGTTCGTCCAGCCAGCAAAGTTGTGCCGCGCGCCGCCGGTGTATAAAACGCGCGCGAGTGTCACTACTTGCTTGCGAGTCTTTACTGAAGTAGACTGCCGCGGTAGATCGCTGCGTGTAGGTACGTTGCCACCTACGCGGGGATTGATTTGATGGTGGAAAAGATAGCGCTCAGCGTGTCGACGCCTCTGTGCCTAGATAGTTAACTATTACTAATACCAGTACTAGCCTCCCCGCCCGCCTCGCCCCGCCACTCGCCACCCGCCTGCTTGCGCGCCTCGCCGCCAACGTCGACCACTATTTAGTGATACTAGTATGTACTAGAGATGTGCCGAATCGTCAAAAATGTATATCCGCGGATACGGATATGAATATGGATAATGTGTGCCAAGATCCGCGGATACGGATACGGGCCTCAACTTTTTACTCGATCGGTGCCGGTGCGCGCGACACTGAAATGTTAGTTTACGCTACTATACGCTTTGCGTGAGCGTGACAGGTGCAGTTTCGACATGCATTTCACCGGTCTTTCTTTTGTTTTGTTTATAGTTTAGTGTGACACTGGGCAGCATAGATAACTTTTATGTAAAATTAGTACAATGGTTAATGAAAATTAATCTGATTGGAATTTATTGTTTTTGTTTGGTACCTTATGACCAATATTTATTATTTCATTAAAATTAATTAGGTAAAAGATCCGTATAAGATCCGACAAAAAAGTAACGGACACGGATACGGATCTTTTTTTTCTCTCGGATATCTGCGGATACGGATACGGATATCCGGAACATCACTACTACATACTCGAGGTAGATAGACATTTAACTGCTACAAAAAGCTACTATCGTCATCTAGCGTACCTCACTAGCATTTTTCTTATGTTCACCTAGCCAGCAACGTTGTGCCGCGCGGCGCTAGTGTATACACTAGCGCCGCGCGCTCGAGTGTCACTACTCGCTCGCGAGTCTCTTCTGAATTAGACTGCCGCGGTAGGGCGCTGCGTGTAGGTACGTTTCAGCTACCTACGCGGGGATTGACTTGATGGTGGAAGAGATAGCGCTCAGCATGTCGACGCCTCTGTGCCTAGATAGGTAACTGGTACTAGGTTCCCCGCCCCTCGCCGCCGCCGTCGACCACTACATACTCGAGGTAGTATTTAGTAGTTATTTCAACGCACTGAACAACACATTATAGAACTAAACTGTTATCATGCTGTCGTAATAAGTTATAGCAAGCATAGGGACACATTTTTTTGCGCGGAGCCCGCGTGCGCGTATCCGCATGACGTTTCTATAGTAAATGATGGATGATGGATAATACCTTTACGTTATATGAAATGAAGTCGAAACTGGCTTACATTGTTTTTGGCTATTAGACTTGCTATTGTTTGACTTTTTTACAGGAGGTGGTACTTGAAAGCTGGTTCAACACTGGCGGGACGATGCAGTTCACTCACGATGTGAAGAGGAATCTCGTGCCGGCTTTCGCGCCGCCCAATAAAGTAGCTTCGCAGTGCAACCAGTTGCCAAAGTAAGCTCTACATACTTTATATCTACTAGACCTTATGATACTGGGCGTATTTTTTCTAATCAGCACATAATAAAATAATATTATAATATTATTTTCACTCCTTAGGTCATTCATGTAAATAGTGACTCTTGTTTGCTTCGAATATTGTTATATCACCTATTTATTTGCCTCTCTTTCTATCGCGAACACTTAGGCTACGCGCAGATGGAGTACCGTCTACAGCCACCGGTGGCTAGCAACAAGCTGTTTTTATTATTTTCAATACGCCGCCTCACACGTGAAGCAAGTGGTGGTCACCCGCCATTTTGACAAAACATCTGTCAAAGTATCTAGCAGAAAATTGTAGCGGCCATCGACCACATTCGTCTGCGCGGGACTAAATAGGCGTGGCGTGCGACAACCACCGGCTGACATGCGACGCTTGATAAATTATATCGCGTCGACAAAATTATCGTAGTACTTAAAGAGTCAAGATAATGTTTATCATGTTGATAAAATAATTCATAAATTAATGTAAACGAAACGCACTTGCAAGTGATTAAAAAATACGTTTGAATTGTCATTTCCTACAATAAACCTTTATTGAGGGTGTCAAATAGACAAATGCGAATTTGACTTTGTTTTATACTATGACAGTATTCTTGTTAAAATACAGTTAAAACCCCTCTTTTCTAGGCTACTCGATGCATGCAAGCTCCTTAACATGGATTATGACGACGCGCGTCGCCTCCGAGCTGCTTTAGCCAAACAGCCGCAAGTCGGGGCCGACAGCATGGCCATCCAGGGTGTACGCCACCTACGGCCGAACCAGGCGCTACAGATTCTCAACCAAAGGACCGACCTAAGCGAGTCCACCTCGCCAGCTTCAGTGATGGAACTTTTCTGAAGTTTCGAAGGAGGAGGCTTCTGAAATGGTCTGTAAGATAAACTGTATTGGAGCACTGAGTGCAGGTAAGCGTAGTTATAGGTGAACCGCTTAATTGGGGATTAGTCTGGGGTACAAGGGCGAGGGGGGAAGACGAGAACGGGGACCGTGAAAGGTGCGGCGGGCGCTTATAGAGAATAAAGATTGGAGAGAATATTGACGACCGTCTTGATGTAGTTGTTCGTGCTCCGGACTACAAAAAAACTACAGTTTGTGGATTTAAGTCCCGCAAGGGGCTAATGTTTGTGTGATGAGCACGAGCATTTGTATCTAAGTCATGGATAATATATAAGTATGACTATCCGTTATTCTAGTCGCAATAGCACAAGCTCACGCTTAGTTTGGGGCTAGGTGTTTAGTGTGAAAAAAAGAAAAGAATAGCGCCTGCCCTCATCTCCCCAGTCCCCTTTCTTGTCCTACCTCTGCCACCTGTACCCCGCAGGCGTGAAATCAATTAAGCTGTTTACCTGTAGAGTTGGTATGACCAAAAGTAGTTAGACATTTGGAACTCTGTAGATTTTTTAAACGAATGCCATCCCTGACAAGCGATGGCGTAACAAAACGAATAAGCTGGAGCATAGCTCTTGCATTCGGAAACTGAAACGTGCAGACTGATTTTTTAAAGCACAAACAATGCATTTTAACGGATACATGATTTATTGTGCAGACGTATGTATGCCTTTTTGTAATAGGTGAACGTTTTTTACATTTCATTACCGGTTTCAAAAATTGAATAATATGAAGCAGTGCTCCAAATGTAAGTTTTTGGTATAGGACGTGATTTAAGAAGACTCCAAAACGGTTTAGGCCTCCTCCTTCGAAACGATATTGCTAATTGTTTAAACTATGATATTCAATCTATGTGTTAGGTGTAAGTACTATTTATTTATTTGATTAAATATATTTTATCGTTTTGTTGAAATTATTTTTTACTAAATGTTTTTATTTTTTTATAAATGAAAGACGGCAACTGTTACAAAAGTTTTTATTTAACAAATTACAACTTATTATAAAAATGTTACTTATTTAACTTAATAAAAACATAAGAATAAACACGACACTCATAGCCGTGTGTTTTATGTTCGTACTAAATGTCTATTCAGATAATCGTATACTTATCTAAGAAGTAGGAAAATGTATGTTCCACACTCAATATCTACTTAGAAAATTCAGTATAATCCGTAATTGAAATACAGATCTTTCAAATGGCACTAGTGCACTATGAAATCGCAAATGTACTTACAATAAAATTGTTCACAGCCTTTCTTGTTTTATTTTACGTCAAAATAACGTGAACAAAATACGTTAAAATTCTACTAATAAATATTATTTTAACTAATTGAGAAACAAAAATATTGTGTTAGATAAGTGAACACCAGAAACTTGTACTATTCTTAAAACTTGAATTGGAACATTCGTTAAGTAATACAAATTTTTTTTAAATACAAATTTTATATTACTTTTAAAATAAGATCTATGTTTAACTAAGCCTAAAATGTACAGTCTAGCTCGCAATACTACAATATGTACCATCAAAATAACACATAGCTTAGCAATAAAATATTGCATACATTCAAAAACCTGTGGATTTCACGTAAATATAAATTACATTCAAATAAATATACAACCGTAAATACACAATAACACTTTCGAGAATTCTCTATAATATACTATCACAAAGCACTGGCTGTGGATTCATGGAACCGCCAATATTAAATTAATATCAAATCGTTTAACGCAATAAATACTTGAATTTTTGTACTACATTACAGAAATACCCAACTGATATGGCTTGTCGATGTACCTGCGCAGAAGATGAATTTTAAAGCGCGGGAAATACTGTTGGCGAATCAGCACGCTCGCGCGTTACCCTGTTCCGCTATTGGTCATTAGCTGCCGCCATACTAGCGCTCGCGAGAGTGAGATGGAACTAATACCTGCAGTGTACTATAGACCTTGAAGTAGTTCAATCTAAGGTTTATTGTACATTTTAGCTTTTTCGTTAATCTTCGGAGCCATACTTTCTTTTCTGCGTTAACGAAGATTCACGACGCGCCTTATCAAGTGGGTACTACTTTACGCGACCACTTCTGGAACGAACTACTGAGACACATAGTTTATCCAGCGGATTATATCACTCCTTGTCGCACGTTCTGCGCTGTCACTCTTCTTCTTTATATTTTATCCTTGATATGTTTCGTTTCTGTCTACAACTTGACTTCGGCGTTGACAGACCTGTTGTTAGCCGCTTCTACTTCTTGTTTCTTGGGGTCCTGTGTGGCGCTATTCCACCATTGCTCGTCTCCAGACGCCCACGCGACGAACACCAAGTTGGTTACAATGAAAACGGCTAGCGCTATCCAGAAGACCAGTCGCCATTGGACCAGTGTGCTCTGTGAATGATATTAATAGCTTTTGATTAGGGCATCGAAAAAAAACAAATTCATATGGAGATACTGCGATTTTGGGTATAAAAAATCCCCTGTCTAGACCTACAAAAATGCCTTAGATAATGCTTTTTACAGGATTACTTACTAACAAATAGATAATGTGTGACTAGCGATTTAGTATGACGAAGAAATGTTTTTCCACGATTTCGATAATTGGAAGAGAATGTTATATTTGCGCAACAGAATTTGGTCTTTAAGATGTAATTACATTTTTTTTAAATAACCCTATAAGTATAAAGTGAGGACCTTATTATGTCGAAAAATCTGTGAAATTTATAACATATTTCTAAAAAACAGCTTTGCGGTCCCCACTATCACACTTCTTAATACGCTAGTGGGGCAATTGTTCAAATTTTAAGAACACAAATAAAATGCCTTAAAACTTACATCAGGCGTCAAAAGCCCAACCAAGTACGGCGCAATGATGCCAGTGATCGCACCGATGCCGTTCACAATAGCCATGATGGTGCCAGCGAAGTTTCCGCTCAAGTCTAAGGCGTTGACCTTCATGCCAGGGTAGAAAGCACCCATGAGACCCATGGACGCTGTGAAGAGGATCACAACAGCCTCTGTGTTGCAGCCGGAATACGACGCCAGGATCATACAGATGCCGGGGCCGACAGACGCTGTAACAGAAAAAAATGTAAGTATTGGGTTTCATTCATTCACTCATTCATTCCGCATGCGTGAAATCTTGTCTTGAATCTATTACTCGTTGTATCTGAAGCGTCACGTAATAGATTAGTAATAAAAATAATAGTCGTATGCCAATCTGTGGCGTATGTAGATTAAAAAAAAACACTAAGAATGTGCATACTGGGTGAAGATGGTATGCATGTGTAGTAAACAGACCCACTAACAATAACCCCATACATTCCATAAACACAAGCTAATCGGCATAAAGGTCACACCAGTCTAGACTAACTAAAATACGTATGGTGCATCATTGATGCGTAAATACAAGTCAAATGTTTTTTTATTAATTTATTTTTATTGCACTATGCATTTAATAGCGACTCGCGTCGGTGTCGCACAAAAATAAAACAAGCAAACAATTATTTAAAAAAAACCACCTGACTGCAAAAACTGCTTTATTTTTGAAATGGCATTACTGGCTTTCATTTGATACCCATATCGGTAAGATTTGTATTTTTGACAAATCTTTTCACTTTAAAATAATAGATTTCGAAATCTTACCGATAGTAGTGAACGTCTTCCTAGCGTTAGTGACAGTTAGCCAATTCCTCTTGACAATCTTGTCGCAAAGCCATCCGAATATTATTGAGCTTATCCACATGACAGCGTATGGCAAAGCAGCCAGCGTTCCCGTGCGATGGATGTCGAATTTCAAGACGCCGGTCATGTACTTGGGCAAGTCGGTTACCATTGTGAAGTAGCCGTAGTCGTGGCCAATCTGAAAAATCGTAACTCTGTTAGTTTTTCTTTTAAGCAATCTACTGAAAATTGAAAAAAAAAACATAAACGGACCTAACTAGTAGTGCCAGATCTACTTTAATAAATAGATAGCAAAAAATGCGATCGCTATTTTAACTACTTCTAGACGATTGCCTTCTAAATGAGTCTTTGGTCTTGTGGTCAGTTCACTGGCTTTTATCATAGAGGTCCCGGGATTGAATCCCGGGTCAGGTCGGAATTTGTTTCTGGGGATTTCTGTCTTGATAACTCAGCTCGCAGTCAGAAAGTTGGTGGTGTTAACACCTCCGTGCCTTGGAAAGCACGTTAAGCAACGTTAAGGACTAACGAGTCCTGCGTCATGTCCGTTGACGGATCTCGGTTGAGATTGACCGCTATGGTCGGAATTTAGTAAGAAGGCCAT
The DNA here is from genome assembly GCA_949316185.1 of Pyrausta nigrata. Taxonomy (NCBI): domain Eukaryota; kingdom Metazoa; phylum Arthropoda; class Insecta; order Lepidoptera; family Crambidae; genus Pyrausta; species Pyrausta nigrata. The sequence continues at coordinate 8,727,039 of OX438943.1, forward strand.
TATTATTTGTACACTTAGTTTTATTTTGTAACCTATTCGATTAAATGACACTTGTTACTATTCGTAAGTGATATAGCATCGGATGAGTTAAAAGTGAGTAGGCCTATTAAAACACTACATACCTGAGCACACACTAAAGCCCAGAGAGGAACAGACATGAAGATAGCCTTCCAAGGAATAGAAGATGGCTGACTGCTGCGATGTCTTCCGAGAGCCTCTTCCAGATATTTCTTTTCCTTGTCCGAAATGAATGGATGTGATTCGGGATCGTTGTAACAGAGTATCGCCTGTTAAAGAACGAAGTACTTGGTGATTCATGCTATTAAATTACATTACATAAATTACATGAAAATATACACTTCTGGACACATCTATTGGCCCACCTTAGAGTTTAGGTTTCGATGGCCCCTACCGAAATATGATTGCTGGATTGAACAAAAACTGTTGATGCAGTTTTGAACCTGATACATTTTACCATCTTTTTCGATCGTATTGTTTTAAATTTGAATTCAGAATACCTACCATACTACATAGAGCTACGCCTAACAAGTCGGATATGCGCCTTGTTAAAGGCAATTGATTTTTGAATAAAAAACATGTTTTATCAAATAAAGGTTTAATTTAATAACGCGTGTTGCCTCCATGGGCATCTACCACAGCTCTCATACGATTAGGCAAAGAGTTTATCAACCGCTCTATGAAATTTTGAGGGATCATCTCCCATTCCTCTTCTATGGCAGTTTTCAACTCCTGCATCGTCTGGGCAACTGGCTGACGAGCTCTAACACGTCTTTTTAGCTCGCCCCACATGTGCTCAATGGAGTTCATGTCTGGGCTTCTGGCTGGCCAGTCCATAACTGTGATGTTCACATCCCGAAGATATTCCCTGACGATGCCGGCCGCATCGACCCTTGCATTATCATGCATAAAAAGGAAATTTGGGCCCACATTTGGGCCCACATATGGTATCACGTGAGGTTCTAAGCACTTACGAATGTACCTTTCAGCATTTAATGTTGGCAGCCGTGGTCCTATAACAACCTCAAGTTGAGTTTTGCCGCTCGCGGATATACCGCCCCAGACAGTCCATGAGCCACCGCCATAAGCAACCCTCTCATCAAAGCAGCATTGTGCGAAACGCTCTCCCTTACGTCGGTAAACCTTCTTCCTTCCATCATTGCCATGTAACACAATTTTAGACTCATCAGAAAAGAGTACACGGCTCCAATGTCCAAGTATTATAATTTTAAAGTGTGTCCAATTTAAATGACTGCGTGCGAAATGAAGGCGCGCTGTTCGATGGGCTCGCGTTAGTTTGAGCCCATTAGCTGGCTTGTTTGGTACTATATCGCGTTCTTTTAACCTTCTCCGAACAGTTCGAGCGCTCACAGATACTCCGTGGAAGTCGCGAAGTTGGTTTTGTATCTCAATGGAGGTAAGGTGACGATTTCTCAAGCTGGTCGTCACGATGAATCGATCCTGCCTTTCAGTTGTGACCCGAGATCGTGGACTTCCTTGGCGACGAACAAAGCCGCCAGTCTCTAGGTACCTCCGATAAACATTTCGGACCTCAGATCGACTTAAATTAAGTTAAGCACTCACGTTTCTTTGGCTGTGTCCGGCCTGAATAAGTGCTACAGCTTGGGCGGCAACTTCAGGTGAAGTATCCATAGATTATTGATAGAACCTCACCTTAATGTTAAGAATAAGTTATGTTTGTTGCAAAACCAAAGATATCAATCACTTTTTCAAGAATTAAATCCAAGTAAACCAATAAAACCAAGTTTTCTTAGTATTCGATTGTTTGATATCAACAAACAGGCTCCAAATTGTCTTTTGTTTCTTTAAATTCTGTGTTTGAAATTCAAAAAAAGACTATTGAATGAAATTGTGAATGTGCCAGGTTCAAAACTGCATAAAAACTTTTTGCTCGACCTAATATAAAATTTTAGCTAGGACCAAACGAAACTGAAAATACAAGGTGGGCCAATAGATGTGTCCAGAAGTGTAGTTTAGAAGTAGATATTCGTCTAAGTATTTAAGAAGATATTTATCTGTGTGACTCTACTTTAACTAAACCTGAAAAACAAGAGTATTTGATATCGCCTTCCGTTTACAAACACCACGTCACGTTTGTGTGTTAAAATTGATAATGAAGGTTATTGACAGAAATTGTGACTTACCCACAAAATGAACCACAGGATTCCTATTGCTCCAAAGAGGTAGAACACCGACTCCCATTCGCCAGTTTCTTTCATCACCAAACCGGACAAGTACGTGCCAGCGATGTTGCCTATCTGAGCCCCGCCAAAGACAAGGGAACCCATCCGCCCCCTCTCGGATACTGGTGCCCATCGTGCTAGCAAGGCATTTAAAGCTGGGAATGTAGTTCCCTGAAAAATATAAAAGTTCTGAGTTTACAAAACATCACACACCCTTAACGTTTATATACAAACACGCCCGCAAATTTGATAGTGGGATCATTCTGTCTCATTTGCTCGATTTCTAATACATTCATAATTGTTGATACCAATTCGTATTCAAAATCTAGACTAAACTCGATCCAGATCGGATTTTTGGAACACTGTTTCTATTCTTATAACGAGTATTGTAGTCTGCTCTTTATTAAAACGCCACTATAAAAGCATGAGGTCGTCTTTTCACAAATGTTCAGCCTCGTTGACCAAACTAAATTCAAGCTTGTTTTGTATCAAATAAAATATGTTTTGTAATATTGGTTATTGTCATAATCACTTTTTATAGTAACTAGTAGGTACACAAATCGTCACATTATATCGGGTTTAATTATAAAACAATAAACAGACGAAAACCGCATCTTTGACCGCGTAGTAGATAATTCTTTAGTTACCGTCAACCGCAAACAGCCTACTAAGAAAATGTGTGTACTTACCTTAACATTTTAAAGTATTTTATAGTATGCCATAATTGAGTATAATTTGCTTTATTATTTATCACTCTAAAACATATCATGTATTTACCTCCCCAAGACCTTCCAGCACCCTCAAAACGATAAGTCCAGTGGCGCCCCCTATGTTGACTGTCCATGGCGTGAGTAAGGTAAACACAGCGGTACTCAGCACACCAAAACCAAGTGAGTATTTCCCTCCGAATCGTTCAGCCAACATCCCGCCCGGCAGGTGCGTGACGATGTACCCGTAGTAGAATGAACTGAGGATGATGCCTTGTGTCTCCTCGCTCCAGTCGAAGCCGCTTATTTCCTAAAAGAAAAAGACACAAAGACATAGTAATTTGTTTCAAAACACGTACAAACTCATCTTCATCATTCAACTGGCAGGAAGCCTATGTAAGTATCCCTGGAGTGTCATGTAGCTTCCTCCTGGCTTATCCGCATCCTAGTCACTGCGTTATGTGTCAACTGTAGCAATGTAACCGTCAATGTAATAAGAGACTCCTTTTTCACAATCGCGGTTAAGTAGGAGGTACTAGATGTTCATCCAGTCTTGTTTGACCTGCGGGCTAATTACGTAACTCTGTTGCTAACAATTCAGGATTAAAATCGCTTGAAAATGTCACATTTGACGACTTCAGTTACTCTGTTAAGCTGGCCGATCAGTTCAAAAAATGACTCCACTCACTAACATAAAAATAATCTGAAAACTGACTTTCATTCAGTGCTGCTAGAACGTAGGCAATTCCCCACGCAAAGGGGACTTTTAGTATTTTTTTATTTAGTGGGTAAAATGGGCGAGAAGGTCTTAGAACCGGTAAAATATGGGCAATTGTGGAAAAAAATAATTACGTTAAGTTACTTTTTTAGTACTTATGCCTATAGCCTAGATTTTGATTACCGATATTGAAAACGTAAAATTTTGGTCGTACCTCAGACCGACTAATTAGTGTAACTGGCCGTGAATGGCTAACTTTAGCAACAAAACTTTGATTGAAATAATTTCAAAACTTTGATTGAAAGAATTTCACTCTAAGTTACATAATCAACACAAAGTTTTGTTGCTAAAGTTGGCCATTTACGGCACGTCAAACTAATTAGTCATTCTGAAGTACGATCAAAATTTGACGTTTTCAATATCAGTGATTAAAATCTAGGCTATAGGCATCTAAGTACTAAAAAAGTAACTTAACCTTTTAATTTTTTTGCGCAATTGCCCATATTTTACCGGTGCTAAGACCTTTCCGGCCATTTTACCCACTAAATTAAAAAAACTAAAAGTACCCTTTGCGTGGGGAATTGCCCACGTTCTGGCCTCACTGAATGAAATTCAGTTTTCAGATTATTTTTATCGTAGTAATACCTCTTTTGTCCGGCGACTCATATTGATATTCAACTTCTAGGTAGAATATTAAAAAGTAATGTTGACGGTAAAATGTGTATGTGTTAAGTAGGCTATGCCTATAATATTAGCCTTTTCTTGCACCGTGCTACCCTTTTCAAAACTTTTGTTTTCCTTTACCAAAGGGTTGTTTTAAAAAGTTCGCTCGCAGCGAGAAAACCGTTCGAATTGTGCTTGTAATATTTCTGTCTAAAATCTAAATAAGAATATCTATGTGACTCACCGTAGCGTCAGCAGCGACGACCTCATCAATGTCGCCTGGGCAAGCGCCGTCGTCTACACCGACCGTATGAGCTCGCCGACGAACCATTTGCGTGATTGCGATATTCAGGCACACTCTCATTGTGTAAGCGTTCGCCACGGCCAGGAAACCCATGATCGCCATCACCCATCGCTGCGGTATTATGAATACTGGAAAAGAGAATTCCTTTACTCAATTGAATGCGTATATAGCATATTTTGTGCTATCGATATGATAGGAAAAATATCGGCACCTACACGAACAAAAATCACGATTTTATTTATAGTGGTATGACACCAGCCCAGCACCACAATACTTGATGATGCTTAGAAGATAAAGACGGTCTTGAAGTTTAACTATAAATGTAGGCATGTACGAATTGTAGTATATAAGTAGGTATACTTAATACTTTTGTCATTATTTAACCTACCTAGCGACCATTACTGAATTATGATTATAGGTACATGACATAATTAAATAATGATGAAAATTTATAAAGATAAAAGCTATTTCAACTTTTATAACGTAAAAGTAATACTAAGTTTTTCGACTAATTGGTGCCCCTCCGATCAATTCATATAAATTTTCTTACGTAAAGTGAAGTATACAGTTATTGGAGTTCAAGCAATTTATTCAAATTGGCAACCTTATTCATATATTGTTAATAGACTTCCATGTCCGTCTTCCTGTCATTAGTTTATTCGTACGTACACGTTTTGAGATTGCAGTATTAATAAGAATTAAATCTTCCTATATAATTTTAATTAACACACTCTCACGATCTTCAGCGGCACCGGACGCGTTCCTCCCAGATAGGCGCGATACATACTATTACCAGCAATAAACCCATGAAATTACAGTCCGCTTTGATCATTTTATATAACTAATAGTCTTAGGACCCTAACATTATTGTGTAGCGTGTATAATATAATAATTAATAATGCATGCAGGATGTTGGTTTTTATAAAGTCCACAAAATCTTGTCAAAGGTAGACTTGAAAATGACCTGCGGCTATCGGTCGGTTTTATGCGATATCTACGTATGGTTCATTTCAAATCATACCTAGTTCAGTTGGTATTAACGAGGTAACTACTCTTCTATCCTAATGTTTTCTTAATGAAGTATTCATCTCTCTCTCATATCTAGTCTCCGTCTTGCTTCAATCCGACACAACACCTAACAGCAGGTACTATTTAAACACTAACCCCTTTCACCTTTTTGTCATTATAAGTTCAAAATCTTAAATAATTACAAAATAAAGAAACAGGCAATGTTGCCTGCAAAAGAATATGAACTCCAAAAAATATGCACTCTACGAATAAAACGAAATCTTATGTTTCACTCTAATCAAATATCGTATTGGTATTTTAAAAAGATAGAAGGTCGCGGGTCCGATTCCTATCCGAGCGACAGTCGATTTAAAAAACTGTAAAATTTACTTTGAAACAAAAATTTTACCCATTGGGTACCTATCTTATAATAACGATTAATCAGACACACCTAGACGAAACTTGTTACCTGACGTGTAAGTAATGATTACCAAGCTATTTACGACTAAACCTCGAATCTACAAACCGTAAAGGCTATCGGAACTGAAAGCGGATGCCTTCAGAAATTGGCTACGTATGCGTAGTTAACACCCACCTCTTCCTGCATGGCACACAGTAATTGTTTATTTTTAAATTACTAGTTTGAATGTCGTCAAGTTTGGATCTTGGTGGGATAGAGGAACAGTTACTAAACTTGAGAAGGTAAAAAAATCATAGATACCCTAATGTGCCGTTCCGAAATTACAGAATGAATTCTTGTAAGTACCTACATAAATGACTATAGCCCGCAAAAGCCCCCTAGGGCTAAATCGATCTTTTACAGTTGAAAAAAAAAACAAAGATATAGTTTTAAGCTTGTTACCCGACTGCTGCGTCAGAAGGACGGTAATGATTTTTACAAAAAGTAATTTCAAAATTCATTCGGATAAATTATTTCGATAAATCTTCATTTAGACACTTTCCACTTAGATACATTTCTGAGAACTTACAGAAAAACCCCATCAATATGACCTATCACATCATTCGGCTGATTTAATAGCAATAGCAAAAGTTTAAATTGCTAATTGGGAAACAATAATAATACAATGAAGAAGAGATAAAGTCTAGATACGTTTTACGAAAGCTCGCAGCAAAGGATTACCCGTGTTTACTCGTATTACCATCATGAAACAAGATACCTACCGATATAACAATTTTAACTTATTATGGTGCTTAATCTAGAAACGTTGTAATGAACAGAAGCTAGTATTTTGTCTTGTAATGTAAATTATGACATGTTTATTCAATCACACGCACAATATCGTTCATGTTAAATAAGCGAATCGATATTTCGTTCATTCATTGTTTTTTTTTAGCAATCGAAGGTATTCGTGACTGATTGTTTACACTCGTAAACGTTAACACGAAAGACGTTTTGTCAATGAAAATCTTTGCATGAAATTCATTGACAGAAAGCATCATCTAGAATTTAGTATGTATTTAGCACAGTGTCTCGTTTTATGTCGTGCTGGTGTTATTATTGCATGCATAATGGAACTATGCAAAGTAGATCAATCGTTATAGATCGATCGGATTACGTACCTGTATTTATAATCGGTAATCAATTACCGTTAGCAGATCTTGGTCAAATGTTGGCAAAAAATATAGGACCGTTAAATTTTTTGATATTCTAAATAGATATGTATGTGTTAACGGTTATGTTCTCAATGTGAATTCGTTTTTGATTTATGATCTTGCGGTCGGACCGATCCGTCTATTTTATGGTTTTTCGATTGCAAGTGTAAAATACTCACTAGGTACCAATTTTAACATAGAGATTTTTAACCAGCAATTTTTACATAGAGATAAAAGTACTCAGATCTCGTAAGATCAAACTCCTTAGAGTTCAACTTACCTACGAAAACTACATAATGGAATCATTGTCATTACCGTATGACGCAAGCCACAATCAAAACTTCACGAAACGCTTTGTTAGATAGATGAGGACAGTAATTGTGCTAATCTGTTTTATTCATATTATACGGATATGCGCTGGCTCAAAAAGACCATACTCATGTCTGTCAAGTTAGGTAATGGGTGTTATTCTTTCTGAATGCCGGCTTCAGCCCAGCCGAGCGTATCGGCACTGGGAGTGTAGGAATGCCATGTGCATGACGTTCATGACGACGATGGGGCAAATGGTTTAGTATTGTATCGTTTACGAATCCACCGAGAACGTATTTTATAGATAAAATTTTCTGATAAAAAGCAGTGATCACCCGTTCTTATACCCGGCCCGGCGAACCTTGATCCCTATGACAGTTCATGTTAGTGATGGGTCGCGGTGTCGACGAAACTTAACTTTTTTAACCGACTTCAAAAAAGGAGGAGGTTATCAATTCGACTGTATGTTTTTTTTATTAACCGTCTTCAAAATAAGAGGAGGTTATCAATTCGACTGTATGTTTTTATTTATTTATTTTTTGTGGCTATGTTACCGCATATCTCAGTCAGTTGTGGACCGATTTGAAAAAAATATGTTTACCTAGAGGCTATACCTTCTAGTTGGTCCCATTTTAGCCCAGTCGAGATCTGATGATGGGAACTTGGTGTAATCGAGGGAAACCCTTAAATTTTGAAGGCACGTATAGTGTTTTCGTACTAGTATCTTAATGTTGACATGTTGTTACGTCTGATAGTCATTATGTGGAGCTGAGCTGATGGTGGAAGTCCTTAAAAATTAGGAGTTTAGTCATTAAAACACCAGATGTTTTGTCAGGTACTGTATAGGATGCTAACAAAACCCCCCCTCCCTCCCGCGCCCAACAATAAAAATATATAATTACTTCAAGAAATATATAATTACTGCAAGAAATCAATTAACTCTTACCGCTGAAACGATGGATTTGATAGTCTGAGTACCGAGAAAGGACATAGAACAGTTTTATCCCCAAAATCATTTGTATAGGCAACCCGATGATACAATATACAACAAACTGAATTAAAAATGCTATTAGTAAATCTTTAAATGTTCTTCTTTAAACGGTCTTCCTTCTCGTTCCTACTTTCTTCCAAATGACGCTGTCGCATTTGAACAGCGCGTTTAGTAGGTCTACCCAAGTTGCACCTTACAATAAATTTCAACTAAAAATAGAAAAATAAATTTAAAAAATATATATTTAAAAAAAAACAAAAACCCACTTCAAAACTGACTACAGTGCTAGTTAAAACTAAAAATTTTATAAACAAATTTAAACTAAAAAGTACAAAATAATATTTAAATGACCTAACTGTTCTTCGGAATTGTACAAGAAACCTATTTCCAATTTATTATCTGTTATTTTTTGGAGTCGGTGCCAGAAATTCTAATTCTTATGTTTTTTTGCAAGTAAGGACAGGATTAGGAAAAGTTATTGGCGTCGCTGAAATCAGCTGATTTATTTAAAGGCGGTATCACTTCTCTCAGAGTCGTCATAAAAAAATGTGGATTTCGGTATGGAAAGTGTGACAAAAGGAAAGTGTTAATGGAGCGGAAGGTTAAAGCACTGATGAGATGTAATTTTCTACGAAAAATAAAGACTATTGAGAACTGGGACAGTGAGGTTTACCTATACGAAACGTGGCTCAACGCCAATCACACAGTCCCCAAAATATGGACAGACGACACAGCAAAATCCTGTACCAAAGCGCAAGAAGGCAAGGGTCAGCGTTTGATTATCTGCCACGCTGGTACAGCCAAAGGTTTTGCGCCTAATTGATTGTGGGCCTTCAAATCAGTTAAAACGACCGATGATCACGAAGTGATGATGGATAATTTAAATGAGCCCCACCATATTTTGATGGACAACGCCCCATACCATTCCGTCCAAGTGAATAAAGCACTACCAGCAACAATAATAAAGGGTAAATCCTAGAGTGGTTGCAACGCAATGGTGTGGCAGCTAACATTCAAATGTTCAAAAAATAATTGGTCAGACTGTTGAACCTGCAGAAACAACAAACAAAGCGGACATATTTTTTGGATGAAATGGCATAATCCAAAGGTCACGCAGTGATTTGGCTGCCGCCCTACCACTGCCAATATAATGCTTCAAAACTTTGTTTTGATGATTGGGATCGAGACGTGCGATACGACAGCATTGTAGAAGAGCCGTTTTTGATAAACGTAGGCGACAGCAGCTGCAGTTCAGATTCCGAGTTAGTGACACAAACCCTAATGTCATTATCAGATTCAGATTAAAATATATAAATAAATGATCGCTGAACAGCTTTTGTTTTATTTGGTTTTGTCCAACAGTTAATTTTTCATTCTCTTGGGTATACAATCGTGAGTGCATGTATGCCGCGCTCCGTTCTATTCAATAGAGAATGTGCTAATACTTAAGTATGAAAAAGCACTCATAATTTATCACTTAATTATGCCACACATGCAAACTGATACTAATAAAATCTAATCTTAAATAAAACAAAACCTGGTGTCCCCAGAAATATTTTATAAATTTGAGTGAAATAAAAACAATTTCATGGAACTTTTTAACATTCAGCTCAGCACCTATAACTTAAATGATTATAAATCATGTACACTCGTTTACATTATCGACATTTGTTTATCGATATTTTTCGCACTAGTCGATATCTTCCGAACGAAGTAACTTTTGCAGGACGTAAACGTAAAGTCTGATTGAGATAATTTCTTGTAAATGTTAAGAATTGTTTCCGACGGAATATCATTGTAATGGTATATGTATCTACCTTACCTTAATAAATGGCATTTTTAGAAGCCTCCAATTCAATTCTAATGTAACGGTGACGCCACTTCAATGTTGTGTCGTAGGAATAACTGTCAATGTCATAGGGATCAAGGTTCGCCGGGCCGAGTATAATGATCAAACCTACCTCACCTTTAATCCAATTACTATGATTTTATATCGTGTAGCCTAAAAAATTCACAGAAGTGAGTAAGTCAATCATATTTGTACATTCTTTATGCCAAGAATTTCCTAGACTAAGATAAATCCACGTAATGACTTTACTTCGCCTTAACGGATACTAAGTCATAGTACGAGTAATTATCACGCAGTGTTAATGTGGTGTTTCTATTGACACACTAATTGTAAATTGCTTCTGAGCGGCGCGTTAACATACACCTGACTGGAATTGACTTTGACGTAACTCTTGACATGCACTTTCAAAAGGTTTCGTTTGTGCGACGTGCTGTCTTCATCTTCTTTACTGTTTTCAACAAGCATTAAGCTTGAAATGTTGTTAAAGTTACTTCGAACACCGAAATGAGAAAACACTTAAAGTGATTTTGTTTTTACCCGAAATAATAAGTCGCAGTGTTCTTTACACAGCGAGTTTTAAAAAATATTAAAAATTATATTCTGTTATGTTTAATTGTCCTTTCATGTCTTCAGAGATCTAAAAAAGCTGGGAATAAGTATATTAAGTGCTATGATCATTATATTCCACGCATCGTACCGAATGTTACAGAATAATAGAACATTATGGACCATAGAGTTCATCGAAATGGTTTATTACTTCCGTTTTGATGGTGCTGCCTGAATTTTAAACAGTGTGACTACGGGTGTCCGTTACCGTTCCCGTTTGTGCATCAAAAGCCAAAACACGCTTACATATACTTCTCATATTTACTTTATGTTACTTATGATGGGATTTCAATTATATTGTGTCACTATTTACTTGACAATGTAATTTTATTGTGTCACTATTTACAACAAAAATTATTACACACATTGAACATGTAGGTTTTAGTTACAAAATTATTTGTTTTACTTTTGGCCTTATTATCCTGAATATCTACGCTTCCCTTTTATATTTTAGTCACGAGTCTCTAAAACTGATGTCTCCCTTTTTTTGTAATGGCAGTAAATTCCTTAACTTCTACTTCTTTGACTACCTTTTAAGATGCTTTCAAACTACTTATCTAGTAAACATCAGTATTAACATACCTTTGTCACTGTTAATCACTTACACGTAAACCCATATGGCGTTGTAGGTAGTAACTAGTATTACAGATTTTCCCAATGTATTTTAATAATAGTAAAATCTTCATAATTGATCTTCCTGTTGTGTGAGTAGGTAAGTCCTTTGACTTTGGTAATTTCGTTATATTTACATTAGGGTAGCAAATGATTTTATCTCGTCAATTTTCCGATTCCAAGCATAATAGCAAGAAACTTGCCCGCTATGTATATGGTGAAAAGATTTCTAGTCGATCGCAAGGTGGTTCCGACAACCTTCATTGGCTTATGCACTAGTACCCAGTCGTCAAGTCGGGCTAGACAAGCTGGCAGCGGAGAACTGATGCGTGTGTACTAACTTGGTATGTTAGCTAGAGTCAGAAGCATTTTAATGGTACGTTTTTTGGTATTTTCCTTAAACCTTCACGTATCATGTTTCCAGATTTAATAGAAAATTAATTTTTATCAACCCGCCTGCGGCTCTTATGCGGTTTGACATGTCAAAGATTAAATAATTATTGCACTTGAAAAAAAATATATAAAAACCCCCGACACAAAATAACAGATGCACATAAAAATCCTAAAACAAGGTTTAATAACTATGGAATTATAGCTAGATCAGTTGGTTATAATGGAAACCCTATAAAAAGCAAAAAATAAAACTGAAATTTTGACGCTACGTAAGTACGTAGGAGTACAATTTTTAATAAATGTTGTCGCGTCGGGGGACCGCACTAATATTAGACTAAATTTGTGTTACAGTACATAGTTACGTAACATATTATTATAAAGTTTTTGTATAAGTCCTCAATCCATTTACTTAAAATAGCTTTGCTTCCCGAACATCATTTTAATTAGGTAGGTATTTATAGGTAAAGAGCGGTCCCCGACGCGACAACATTAATATTAAAAATTGTACATCTACGTACTTGCGTAGGGTCAAAATTTCAGTTTTATTTTTTGCTTTTTATAGGGTTTCCATCACTCTCACGTGGTTTTCAAATTGTGATAGTTTAAGTATATCATCAAACAAGCCAGCTTTACAGGAGCCGTTGTAATCGAACATGAGTTAGTTAATTGCGATCTCGGTACCTAGGCGGGAGAGCGGCCACGGGCGAGGCTCCTTTCACCGTAATGCTGTAAATCAACAGAGTGGCCTAGGGTTGCCAATCTAGGTGGTTATTAAACTACTCGTAGGACATCTAACTTAAAGATTATTTTTCACCTACACTCTGTTATAGCCCAATATTACTTACCTCTATAGTACAAGTACGCTGGACTGCATATTGTTAACCTAAAAATAAAGCTATTTGATTATCGCCATTTTGGCTCTGACGGCTGTGTGAGCGTGTGGTGACCGTCCATGGAACTAATGAGAGTTGACATAAACATATGCAAGTAGCTCTATTTTAGTTCCCTGGACACTCGGTAGGGACGCTCTGGTTCAGCACAAAAATTATCTGTTATTTCTTAGAGAATGTTTTGTCCAGCGTACTTGTATTAAAGAGGTCAGTGTCCAATATCGATAAAATAATACCTTGAAAAAGACAAAGCTATAACAGGCTGGCTATGAGAGGGACATTGATATAAAAATACTTATGTGAATTCGGTAGGTGTTATTCAAATTCAATCAGGATTTATTTCACCTCTACACCCGGAAGCGTCCAGTATTTTGGAGTTGGAAACTATGTGTTTTAAAAATACACATACTTATCTATACATTTTTAGCAAAGCTTTTTGTATGGCATTTTAGTTGTCGACCCTATCTGCTTTCACGTTTTGCATTTATTACAATGTGGTTGGCGTTGTAGGTAGTAACTAGTATTACAGATTTTCCCAATGTATTTTAATAATAGCAAAATCTTCATAATTGATCTTCCTGTTGTGTGAGTAGGTAAGTCCTTTGACTTTGGTAATTTCGTTATATTTACATTTTTAACTGATTTGTGTGACAAGCAAAACAAATCAATTTCAAAAACATTTTTGATAGCTTTACTGGTTCTTATGTAGTTACCCATTGAGATGTCCGTCATATTTCTAGAGCCAGCGGCCAGTATAATAATAATAATGTCCTCCTAGCCTAAGGAATTTCGACTACGGCGGCCTATCTCAACAGAGAATAGCCAACTGCGCGGGACATATTATAGTGCACAAGTGTGTGCGCAATACACAGGTGCACTCTCTATTATTTTTGTCTCATAATTCAGTATAAGTATTTATGGATAGATTAAGAAGATTATTCTTTCGCGGCTTAGTTTAATGATCAAACCATTGCTTAAATATTTATTAAGTTACTGTACCGTACCTACAACTAAATCAAGGAAGACCAAAAAGTTGTGATAATGTATTATTCAAATTAGGTATTAATTTTCTTATGATTATTATAAAGACATAAAACAAATGTCCTAAGAACAATGGTCCCTATTAAGATGTCTGATATTAAAGCTTTTGTTAAGAAACTCTTCAATAAACTCATAATTTATTGTGATGCTAATACCTATACTTCATTACAATTTGTATCCGGTTTCATATGTATATGAACTTGTATTATTTATTATCCATAGTAAGTATGTAATTAGAATTACATATTAAAATATTATTACTAGCAGTATCTTTACGGTGACTAGAAAAATGTGTTAGGTAAAAAATAAATATATTATAATTAGCTCGGTACTTAATTTTTAATTACTAAATGATATTAAGATAAACTTAACTCAATATGATAAATCTGTTGTAAATAAAATATAAATAAAACCAATTGCAATCCTACTAAATAAAAATGTAAAGACGTATTCAGGTGCTCGCATAAATCTACTCCTATGACCTCTTAAATTATCTTTCAAATAAAAACCGGACAAGTGCGAGTCGGTAGTACAAACTTTTATCTCAACAAAAGGTTTATTTCTAAGACGTAACCACAATTTGTACTTGTGCTGTAAGACGTACCTTTCCAAATTTCATGATTTTAGGTCCAGTACCATATAGGTTATAAGTCCCCTGCGAAATGTTAAAAAATAAGGCTCAAAATAGCCGTATCTATTTTTAGATTACGTTTACTTGGAAGCTTGATTTTTGTACTGCTTTAAGGGACCCCAGACGTAAAAGTATATTCACCTTAACTTCAACATGATAAGTATAACTCCACTGATACTCCACGCGTTCCTGAGAAAAAGAATATTGACAGACAGATGGACAGACAGAAAAACGGACAAAAAATTAATCCTATAAGAGCTTCTTTCTTTTGAGATACGTAACTCTAAAAATAACTATTTGTGTTAGGAAGTAGGTAAAAATTAAGTATGTATACCCCTTAACAAATCAGTCTGTTAGCATTAGAATCCGTTTGTCACTAATTGGTGATAGTTACTCGTATCGTAGTCAGTCGTTTCGTCACGTGGTCAAACATTCTCAGGCTTAAAAACGTGGAAGCAATTATCGTCTCACTAAGGATATAATGAACCGCCGCCAATTTGCAATTTATAATAACCATTGTCATGCGGTGCAACGAACGTGCATCTGGTACAGTCAGCTTCAGAGTGTACATACAACCGCGTTAGTAGGTGGGTATAATGTTTGAAAAGAAAATCTTATATCTTATTAGTCAAGTCGACGAGTAAAATAACAAGATTTGCAAAATAGTTATAGTTAAAAATCAAATATTGTTTTATTTTTAAAAGTTAATGTCTGAAAAACTAGTAGATTGGAATTGGGATTCGACTTCGAGCGTCCGCCGAGGGTCGGTCGAGGGTAATATAAATATACCAAAAGTAATAGGTATATAAAGGAGTTCTTCACAAACCTATAATTAAATATGAAAAACGTACAAGTATTCAAAATATTTTTAATGTTTTATATAAAGTAAATATAAAGTACGCATAAATATTATAGTAGTAGTATAGTACTATACTTTAGTATAGTCGGAGTACTAGTACTTATTCTGTGGTATAGTACACTCACTACACTTTGATTTTAAAATACTTTTTTACTGGCAGCACCCAGTGCGGTGTTTTTCAGTCCGACTTTATTTAATTTCGCTAAGTAAAGTAAAAACTATTGGAGTAGACGCAGACAAACGTGTCAATTAAATTATAAGTAAGCAGCAGACATTTTGTAATTTGCATCATTACAAATTAACTAGGCATTAATCTATTGTCTCCAGTAATTAAGAGTCGTCTCTACATAAGTACACTGTCTAGATTTAGCAATTTACTAATGGAAACGATTTATTTAAAGTATACGTACATTTGAAATGTAGCTTATTTAATGTTATTCTACATTAAATTAGCTACATTTCAAATGTCGATAGTTAGATATTTTAGTGCTACATATACTAACACTGATAAGACCCATGATTCCTATGAATGTTTTCTGGATTATTACAAATTCTTTTTTGTCGATTTATATTATTAAATACTTAGAACTCAATGTTTTTTTCGTGCTTATGCAATCTGATAAAGAGTTGAACCTACTTACTTCTGGATGATATAATAATAAGATGCAAAAAGCTCTTACCTAAAAACGTAATAGAGAAACCGTGCTTTAAGTTGAAGGCTAATGGTGCAATGTGATTAGTATGTACATGCCGACCGATATAAGGTTTATTCTTAATTAACCTTAGTTAATTTGTTTAGTTAACAGTTCAGTTAACAGCATTTCTGTAAAATGTGAAAATATTCTTATACTATGCTTTTTATGTCTACCAACATTCCATAAGCTCTCGTTTAAATAATTGTGTAGGTCTATGTTATTATGAAGAAGAGCACCCCACATGCTCCAGCTAATATTCAAAGGCATTTATCAAAATAAGTATTTAATTCTATATCTACCTACTTATTGTAAAAAATACCTAAAACATAAGAACCAATGATAATCCTGCCGTAATTATAGTTACTTATTGTTCTGATTATAATTTGAAATTTAGGGGAAATATCAGAATTAGCAATGGTCCTATCCAGTTTAGATAGATCTGTTAAATATTGAACTTTGTACGCAATATTCTTTATTGTAATTATACACGTAGATATAACACAGAAATCACTTCTTTGTAAAACAAGTTTAAAACAATATGAGTAACAAGGAAATACTCCTTTCTAAGAACAGAAAACGCACCGAACTGGAACGTATCGCAGCAGCTGTTTGAAGGACGATGTAAAACACGAATTATACAAGGATTTCTTTAAGATTTCAGAGGCTATGGTTAAAAACCTTTTATTAATGCGTTATTGACAACCCTGAACAATAGACATATTTGTTTTAGTCAGTTTTTATAAGCCATCATAGGCGCCTGTCTGACATTGCTCAATCAGACCGATCTCTGAAACAAGTAATCATATTTGTATAAGGCAATCAGGTCAATTCACCCTGCAATGTCCTGACCAAACTAGAAACCAAACAAATGTCTAAAATTTAGTAATTTCCTGTTTGTACTCCATACCCTTAAACCAGAACGTCATTTGTTTCATACGGATTATTTTCCAGTGACTCCGGATTTCGTGCAATTCCTTAGCTCCCAAAGACATAAAAATCAATGCCCAAAATATCTATTATATGAGATAGTTATAATTATGCTGTGCGGTCATCGATCTGATATCTGTAATTAAACTAAAGCTAGACTTTGGATTCGTTTTGAACAGTTCAAGTATATTACGATGAAGCATATTCAGTATTATCAGGCCTGTAAGTCTACAAGAACCTACATGCGCGGGTTTAACCGGTCGGGGGACGTCACACGCGGTCGTAGCAAGTCTTATTTATTTATACATATTATTATTTTGCGACGGGATTCTTCTCTACTTGTAATATTAGATAGGTATATTGAAACATTATGGTTATTTTTACAAGTAAACAATTAAAAAATTCACGATCCACTACCTATATTGTATACTTACACTGTATATATTATATTGATCACCTTTTATTTACTTACACACTTGAATAAATAAAATTCGCGAATGCGTATTTAGAGGATGATGTGCTATTTACTTGTACCAAGTGTATATAATTAAAAGGTATTGTTAAAAGTCAACGTCTTACTTTTATATTCCAAACGTATTCCAAATAATAATTTATATATTTGCATATGTAATGCTACTCGTACCTACGTAATAATGTGACATACTTACCTATTATAGAAAATCATATTGTAAGCCTGTAAGTATAATGGAATAATGCCTTCTGTTTAACGGCAGCATTTATTATTTGTTTTAAAAGTTCATGAAAAAATACAAATTTCTTTTTCATCATTACGTTACATTTACTCTTAATATTTATTTATGCGTTATTTAATATTGATTTGTTTGACAGCCCTATGCGCGAATTTCTCATAAACCTTGTATTTTTAATTTTACTAACATTATGCATAAGTATTTTTGGCGTGTTTAACTAAGCTAACGAAACCAACAATAATTAGAATGCATTCCACCATTCACTTCGTTATAACGTCGATCTCTCTGAATATCTTAAATCAGAATCAAAAATTTTAAAGGTTTTATAATTCTGTCCAATTAATATCGCCCTCCCATGGAAACGTGTTACCTACCTACACGGCTTTTAAGTGAAGTGGAAAACCCCTAACAAAATCTGTTTAAGACGCATCATTTTATGTAATTTTTTTTATGAATACAATAAATGTTATCACTATACTTATTATACAGGAACTCTGTTCAAGGTAGGTACACGCATATGACATTATCGAGCAATTTTGATATTTTCACAAGAAATTGGAAATGGAAAAATCAGGATGAAATTGATTAGAAAATTAAGGCATTAAAGCTGAAATTAAAGATACAGAAGATTTAAATCTGTGGAGTCTTGGATTAATGAAAATTAGGGCGCTATAAGCTGAAATTAAGTAAAACCATCAAGGAACAAATAATTTAAAATGCAAATTAACCTAAATTGCAAGTTCACGATCGATCGTCGGTCAGAATCGATTTTCGATAGATCCGATCATGCGGAACTGCAGTTAATAGTTTTCGAGTATTCTACGACTTGGACACGGTAGCGAATCGGGGTTTGACATTTATTTATTCTTTGGGACAAGAATAAATTATGTTTAGGTAAAGTAGGCAGTTAACAGCCATATTAGGCAACACTTGTAAAAACACATGACTATCTTTTCTATCAGTTTAGGCTACTCTTTCAATACTTTTTACAACGTAATTATTTTCTTTTTTTATTACTGAAAATTTTTAGTAGGTTTCATTTCAACTACTTGAAAAAATGATAAAAGCTAACGGGTTAGTTCGTACGTTCACGTTATCGCACGTTTCTTTTCATATAAATTTGTTAAATTTGCTACACTAACTTCTTCTAATATGATTGAGCTCTATATTCCATTTATAAAAGCATAAACTTATAAGTTATCATGGTATAAATAATAAAAAAACGTTTACGTGTAAAAAACTTACACTTAGAAAGTAATAATTGCCAGCCGGTCAACATGTTTGCTGTGTATGCTTATAAACCACCATAAATTTTACACTGTCTTTTCAGGAACTCTTCACTTCGTTAACAAATCAGTTGTAACTTCTATTTCAAATCGATTATAAGTCAGTTTGGTGTCACAAGTACGTTGCACTATAGTGTACGGCGATGCAAGCGCAAGACTCGCGCGTCTCCTGCGCAGTGTTAGCTGTCATGCGCGCGGACTCGAACTAGAATTAGGCGCCCGCGCCCGAGCTTCGCCTCTATATACCAGCCGCGCTTACACCGCAAAGCGACCACGCCACTAAGGGTAAAAAGTCACATTAAATCAAATCTAACAAATTAATCGCCAATCCACCTATCGCTTCCTACTAAATAGCGCCATACCGTTCCGATATTAATAAACCAGTCTGCGTTTATGTAATACCAAAACGGTCAAGTTCAAACCGCACGGCCGAATTATGCCACGAACTCACGCCAACTTAAACACTAACGACTTTTACTTACAGACTATTTTAACGTGCAATATTTTGACAAAGAAATAATTGCAGATAATGCAACTATCGTGGGTTCGATTCTCACTTCTGACAGGCGGATACAAGACTGGTGCGCATTCTACTTTCGATGCTAGACGTACAGACAGATAGATGGTTTGATTTAGCAACAGTTATGCTAACAGGCACAACGATTAGTAATACAACACATGCAAATGTCTAGATGAACGTAAGACTTCACACTGACTCTACATTTTAGTGATTTTAGTCACTTCGCTATAGAGTAACTTTTGCAATAACTTTTGAAACACAAAGTAAAAAGTATTAGAAAGAAAACTTAATATTTTTAATAAAATGTCCATAGTTGATAGCGTTCTTCTAAAAAAATCTCAGATAAAAGCATTTTAAAACAAAATATGATTTCCGAATTGCTGTCGGAGTATACCAAATCGCCTCGAAGCTGTTATTAGGGCCCAAGGAGGCAATTCCAGATATTAAATGTAATTTTTTGAATGTTTAGTGTTTTTTGACATAAGTAATTTAAAATATTTATAATTTTCCTATGCTTATGTGGGTATAATCAGTATAAGTTTGTTAGAAAGGTGATGAAATTATCTGTAAAAATGTCGATACTTTAACTTCTGTAGTTTAATATATTTTTTCAATTTTAACATAAGTATAGTAGTACTTTTTTATGCTGGCCAGGGCAGTACAGATACGCTACCACTTATCTATTACTGACAAAAGGCAGCATAAGCTCTCATCATTACATTAGTCGTTAATTATTTTTGTTAAAAATGTTTGAACTCAAATATTTTAATTTACGTCAACTCAACATTAAAAGAAAGTGCATCAAAAGCGGATCGACCTGTCGTTATGTTTTAAAATGGGTGTAATTACTAATTACAAATGAGGGTCTAATTAGTTTTCAAGTTATTGCCCAGCTAAAGTTATTTGTTATGCGCGCACGTGTTTTCATTGAATAAACATTTTAAGGCGCAGATGGCGGGTGGAGAGAAACCCGCGAGTAGGGTGACCATGGTTGTTAGGAAATCTGAGAACTTGCAGAGAAGTAGGTACCTTTTTT
The DNA here is from genome assembly GCA_949316185.1 of Pyrausta nigrata. Taxonomy (NCBI): domain Eukaryota; kingdom Metazoa; phylum Arthropoda; class Insecta; order Lepidoptera; family Crambidae; genus Pyrausta; species Pyrausta nigrata. The sequence continues at coordinate 8,747,630 of OX438943.1, forward strand.
GAAATGCATAAAATTGCTGCGTTAAGAAGAGCTCCGGGTAAAACAGCAGTTGCACAGTAATAATGGCACAACATTTAAAAAAAAACATTTATTTAGCATTTATGAAAGATATGGAATATATGTACTTTTTTTTTCGAAATATAAACTTAATGTGCCTGTTACGGACACCCAATCAGTTACTTTATGTTTATATTTGAATGTTGTAATTTAGTATAGGATATTTTGTGGATTTCAATAAAGTTTAATTTTCTCATAGGGCTTAGCATAAGAAATAATGTAAATTAGCTCAGGGCTTGTTTTATTTAATAAAGATAGCAAACCGGTTATCTGTTAGGTGATTCCCACTTGCAATAAGTTAGGCAGGTAGGAACTAATAATAAAATATAAAGTAGGTAGTTTGGTACAGGGGCGAAGGAGACCCTATCTGGTCGTCCCACTCAGGCAGTGTGGGACCGGTAAGACCAATAGTCTGTCCCTGTCCCCCATCTCGCACATTCCGAGGGTAGGTAGGAAAACCCGCAGAGGTAGAATGTTGCGAGCGGGAATTGTTAGGTTATCGGTAGGTAGTATACAATATTGTAGAAAGAGATAGGAGATGCGCATCGGTTGCCTCGCTCAGTATTTCGATGTTTTGAGGGTGGCTGTTGAACGCGTTGGAAAGAGTAACGTAGGTGCTATCTTTATCCTTTCGCCAGTAAATACTAGGGTGCTTTAGTCACTAAGTAAGACCTATGTAATTAGTATGAGTATAGGGCCGTGAGCGCCGGATTTTGTTAGCTGCTCTCACGGTCATCGGTCTCCAATAAAAGAAGAAAGAAACAAGAAGCGTTTTATTTGAAGAATACAGTCCATAACATCGAGGGAACGATCGTCTTTATATTGGCTCGAGTGCGTAGCTAATAATGTAAATTAGCTCAGGGCTTGTTTTATTTAATAAAGATAGCAAACCGGTTATCTGTTAGGTGATTCCCACTTGCAATAAGTTAGGCAGGTAGGAACTAATAATAAAATATAAAGTAGGTAGTTTGGTACAGGGGCGAAGGAGACCCTATCTGGTCGTCCCACTCAGGCAGTGTGGGACCGGTAAGACCAATAGTCTGTCCCTGTCCCCCATCTCGCACATTCCGAGGGTAGGTAGGAAAACCCGCAGAGGTAGAATGTTGCGAGTGGGAATTGTTAGGCTATCGGTAGGTAGTATGAAATATTGTAGAAAGAGATAGGAGATACGCATCGGTTGCCTCCCTCAGTATTTCGATGTTTTGAGGGTGGCTGTTGAACGCGTTGGAAAGAGTAACGTAGGTGCTATCTTTATCCTTTCGCCAGTAAACACTAGGGTGCTTTAGTCACTAAGTAAGACCTATGTAATTAGTATAAGTATAGGGCCGTGAGCGCCGGATTTTTGTTAGCTGCTCTCACGGTCATCGGTCTCCAATAAAAGAAGAAAGAAACAAGAAGCGTTTTATTTGAAGAATACAGACCATAACATCGAGGGAACGATCGTCTTTATATTGGCTCGAGTGCGTAGCTAATATCGTCTGGTCCATTGCTCGCCGGATAAGAAGAAATCAGCATCGCGGCATCGACTTCGTGTGTGAAGAAAGTGTAACCAGCAACGAGGGATCAACGAAGCCGCGATCAAGACTTACTCCTGTGAGAGAGACGATCACATTTACACGGGTGTACCGTGGCTCCGGCATTCACCACCTAACGGTGCCAAACAGTGTCTGTCGCGAGTTAACGCCGTTTCCAGGCGGTGCAGTCTGTCGGGCGAGCTGCCACATATCGCGCAAGCGATTGTGAACTAGTCCGACCGCGCCAGTACGGTGTGCGTAAGCGTGGGGGCCGGACTGTAGGCACTGCTGAGGGTCCTGCACATTCCAGCCAGCGACTGAGCACCCCGCGGATGCGTACATTCTCTGCTGGGCGGTTCCTTCCCTTCCGATCCTGCACGACCATCCATCCTCGAACAGGCTCCCCTTGGTAGCGTACCTGTTTGAGATTGATAGGAGTAGGGGCAGCAAGAAAGAAGATGCCGACGACAAGAAGCCAAGGTGGGAGGAAAGAGACTGAAGACTCAAGACAACGCAACTTTGAAGAGCCACCCGCATCACCGTCAGTGCAAGCCACCGCAAGCATGCCACAAGCCCAAACAAGCGTAGTACCCGCAGAAAGCGGACGTATCGAACCAGTGGAGAGGCGTCACGATGCCGACGCCGACGCGCCTAAGACAAGGCCACCGTCGTCGAGAGGTTCAAGCGTCGCCGCTCGTTTGAAACAAGCGGAGTTACTAGCAGCCGAGAAGTTCGCGGAGATACAGCGAAGAGAGATGGCGATAGAAAAGAATTTAATTCAAAAGCGATTGGAATATGAAATAGCTACGATTATGGAGACCGATGAAGAGGATCGTGACCGTGAGAGCCTAGCCGCCGGTGAAGTCCAAGCGAGGGTGGATGACTGTCTGGACAGAACCCAGTCCCGGCGTCACGACGAAAATGTGCAGATACCCACAACAGAAATGTCTTTCGGCGTTCCTACCCTCCGAGAAGAGAGGAATGAAAGAGACAGACATATGTTTACGCGTCGCAAGGAAAAGGAGGCGCGTAATATGGAAATGGACAGAAACCGACATTTAAACTCGCCAAGCATAGAACCAAATCAAGTTAACAACAATAGTGAACATAATGAGCAACGACTAATCAACGAAAAAAATGAATGTAAGGCAGGGCCCCGAGGTGATATGGACGGGGTTGAACGACTTGCTACTACATTAGAGAGGATTATGTCAAAGCGACCGGCCCCACGTCAAGCTATTGAGTTGCCGATATTTAATGGAAATCCAAATGAGTGGTTGCCTTTTAAAGCTGCGATGCAAGAGTCAACGAGATCATGTAACTTCAGTAAGGCCGAGAACCTGGCTAGACTACGAAATTGTCTGAAGGGAGAAGCCAAGGAAGCAGTGGCGGCGTTGTTGTACGGTGCTACAGATCCCGATAAAATCATGCGAACGCTAGAACAGTGTTACGGAAGACTGGAAGTGATTATAGATCGAGCACTGAACGACCTGAAGAGCCTGCCGCGAGTGGGTACCACAGCCAGTGAGTTGAACATATTCGCTATAAAGGTACAGAACATCGTGTGTACACTGGACTCTGTAGACAATAGAAGTTACCTAAGAAATCCGATGCTGATACGAGACATAGTCGAGAAGCTTAGCCCACACCTGAAGGCGAGATGGTGCGACTACGCGGTCCAGTATTCAAGCTATTCGGAGCCAGAGATCGTTACATTATCGCACTTTTTAATGGAAGAAGCTAACAAGGCGATTCGTTTCGCATACGTACCGCAACCTAGCAGCTCCGCAGCCAAGAAGGAAGTCGTACAAGGTAAACCGAAGGCGAACACGAAAGGAAGAAACACCGGGGTGTACGCCACAGCCGACGAGAAGGCGATGGCGTCACAAGAGAAACCGTGTTGTTTATGTTGCGGCGGGGACCACGAAGTACCAAAATGCAAGAAGTTTACAACCATGACAGTGCGCGAGCGATGGGATTGGTTAAAAGAAGAAAAGATATGCTTTCTATGCTTGAATAGTAAACACTGGCGGTTTAAATGTAAGGCGCAGATGTGTAATGAGAATGGCTGTAACCGACGTCACCACAGGCTGTTACACACAGAGAGTAATAACAGCGGAAGTCAACAAAACCAAGAAGTGGTAGCCTCAGTTAACCACACTGCTGGGGCAGCCAAGGTGCTGTTGAAGGTGTGTCCGATCGTCATTGAGGGGCCACGGGGTAACTATACACGCTCTACTTGACGAAGGGTCCACCGTAACATTGATAGATCAGGACTTAGCAGATTACGTCGGCGCAGAAGGCCCGGTTCGAGACTTACACATATGTAGTGTGAACACGCAGAGCGTACCACACGCAAGCAGAGAAGTAGAGGTTCGAATTATCGCCGGTAACAAGGAAGAATATAAGGTGAAAGCGAGAACCATGAAGAACCTCCGCTTGAATAGTCAAACGGTAGATCGAAGCTGTTTGAATTATGGACACATGCGTAACCTGAACGAGAGTAACGTGTGTTATGTAAACGTCAAGCCGCGTGTACTCATAGGCGCGGATAATTGGCATCTTATAACATCGAGGAACCGATCGTCTATATATTGGCTCGAGTGCGTAGCTAATAGTGCCTACTACATAACTTACTTTTGCCAGTTGACCAACATGATAGTTTATAATTTTAACGATGATTAGCAAGCAACCTAAACTCGCTTATATATTTTTTTTCCCATCTCCGATAATTTATTTATCAATTGATATCGGTGGCCATTTCTGATCCAGTGTTTATGATCTTTAGCCATAATTATTATTCTTCTTTCTTAATACACAGGTAGGTACACTGTGTGGGGAAAAGTTTACTCACGTCCTACTCTTTCTGGTCGCATGGAGAACCTACCACGAGGGCTACACTGGTTCACGGAAACTTCCACTGGTACTAGATACAGGTAATTGCGAAGCGACATATCTTGGCCGATGCTGCCATTGGCTCTACCCGTAGAAATCGATTTCGCATTCTCACAATGTTTATCCCATAAATATTGATGTTTTAATCATCGTTCCCGGTCTATCGAACTAAGTAAAGTGTGGTCGTAGTTGTGTCTTCAACGTTTTATTGAGCTTTTCACAAAATTATAGGCCATTTAATACAGTTTCATTTGTACTTTTAGTAGATACCTGTCTATAGTTACCTAATTGAATGATTCAACATATTTTTCGTCAGATTCATCCACATAACCTTATGCAACTTGGAATAAATAAATAAAAAATCCAATCCCAACCATGATCTTACATATTATATCAAACAGTTTTTCGAAAAAGCTAGAATACGATATTATTTCCAAAATATTAATTCTATCAACTATTTGTCTTTCTATACTACGAGGGCGTACTTGGTAAACGCTTACTTGTAGGACTTATGGTCCCACAAAAAATACCAAAGTGATCCACAAACTCCACGGCACTTACCTTGTGGACTTATTCTTAAAACCACACAATAGGTTTCAATTAATTTCATATTTACATTTTTGATACTCATTTGTTGACACTCCACAACACTTTTCGCAGTTTAAAATTTTCGACTGTGTAAGTGGGTAGCTTAGAGATCATAAGTAGGTACATGGTATTTGTGAAGTTAAGGTTTCAAGTCTATTAGCTGGACTCACACATGGTACACTAGTAGTCGTACTTCTTAGTATACGTACGCTATTGCCGAATTTTAAAAACAACGATCTAGATCTTGCACTTTCGACGAATTAGGTTAGGTTAGATTGAAATATTCATTGGCAATTACATATATATTATTTATTTTTTGTTAAATTTCGAAGAATAATAATAAATAAGTACAACATAGTATTTTTAAGCATTGCCAAACTTCATTGCAGTTTATCAAAAATTGCAATTAGAAAATCACACCATGACTGATCAAATTTTAATGAAGGTACTTATTACGCCTGAATTGTATGATTCTCTCTGAACATTTTTGTAAATGTCTGTTTATAATCTAATCTTTACTGCGCATTAGACATGGCAGAAGGCATGTTAAGTAGGTGTTATATTGGTATTTTAATTGCTTGCATATTATGCATTTAAGCCAGCTTCGTCTTCCTCAATACTTATTCCATATCTTCCGGAAACCGTCGATTTTGCATACCATTTCTAAAACGACAGTCCTATGATGAGTCAACTAAACGTATTGCAGCCAGGGTCGGAGCAACCTTGCGTCGACTGCAGAAAGGAAATCGGTAGACAATCAGTACCTAACCAACATTGTGAAACCAACTCGTTGCAAAATTTGTATAATCGTCACAATTGAATTGTGCGACACAAAAATTTATAAAATGGTCAATGATGTGTACAGTAGGTAGGATTGATTATATGATTAGACAAAGTCACCTAACTGAATATCAATTTGAAAATTGTCATGTAGGTACTGCCCGCAACCTGGCTAAATAAATAGGCCACCTGCTTCTAAAGAGTCCCAGCAATTTTCATAACCCTTAAAAGTTATTTAGTGACAAATAATACAAAAATCACCATAGTGAATAAGTTCTCTACTACTCTCTACACTAATAAATACGGTAATATTTCTAGGTTTAGTGGGGTTAAGTCGAAATATCAGCTTTTCTTTCTATCGCTAGCTGTTAAGGCGAAGGCGCACTCGTAAATACGACAAGGGTAAGGCTTCATTCATCTAGTGCCACCATTGATCTTATTCATGCTACTTTTTCATCAGACCAATTTAGAAAATCAGGTAACTTGGGGCATTAGAAAAATGCCTTAATCTCTATTAACTCCTTTATTTATTTTGTTAGGTATCTTACAAAACTTGCAAACCCAAGTTATCCGTTTTTTTTAATTAATAGACATTTGACCGCAACTTCACCTCATGGTAAGCGACGATGCGACCGAAGATGGGTCATCATGTCTGACTAGTAACAGCCTATTCACTCTTTTCTTAAAGTAATCCAGATTATAGTGTTTAGGAAACACTTCAGCCGGCAACTAATTCCACTCTGAAGTAAGAGGAACGAAAAGCGGAAAAACGGAAAAAAAGGTATATATTGCAAAGTGAATGCTTATCACTTAAAAACAATAATTTTAGTGTATTTTCGCGTAACAACTTTGACGACAGAACGCTAACGAACTGCAATGATATCGAGAATAGAGTAAAAAATAATAAGAGAATTAGTACCTACTTGCTAATTGACTTTTCGATTGTCCATAGATAAATAAATTAACGTAATTGACATAACACTAGTAACGTTAACAGCACTAATCGCCGGCCAGGCACGCAGCTAACCCGGTCTAAATCACATCTTTCGAAATAAACGAACTTGAAGTTTTTAATACGCATGATTGTAATGGCCTACTTTCTAATGATAATATTATATTTTTTGTCCACAACTAAGTATTGTTACTGTTCCAATTTTCCTTGTAAGTACTTATAATAACATTCAAACTGAAGGATGAAGTTGCAAATCGTACTTTATCTACTAGCTTTAGAGCCACCTTAATGCACTTATTTTTTAAACGCCGAAAAACAATCGGAAATGTTTTGTTAAGTTTTGGATGAGACCAAGTTAACTACAAAACTGTAATACTACACTACATTAACTGTCCTACTGCAAAGTTAGCAGATGTCATTAAACTTTAAAAAACCCGCTATCATTTACTTAACTAAATACAATCTATAACCACAAACTACCTACCTGTGTTGATAAATTTACATAAGTAAATAGTATTGTTTGTTAACTACGCTAAACATATTCGATCGTGCAATTATTTGTTATGCTATTTCCACTAAAGAGCTCTGATAAATTGTCGTGATGTTTACATCCTGGTACATTTTTATGTTTTGGAAAACACGATTATACTATAAACTAACCGAGCAGTATCCGTCTTCTTTGTTCGATCTTTTCCCACTTTTTACATGGATCGTTTGACTTATCTGCCACAGAAAGATTGATTGTTCTTTGATTGTTCTCCAACTGTACTCAGTCTCTCTTACCACTTGTAGTTACTTAAAAAAAGCTGTCAGTCAGAATGTACAGTGCCTAACAAAATTAACTGTATTCCTTTTAGAGGGTAATTCTGCTGCTCTAATACAACAACTTTTAGTATGGGACTAACATATGTATGTAATTTAGCAGTTGATCACTTTTCAGAGGTTATGTGGTAGGTTTTATATTTCGATGTTGAACTCGTAATAAGACTTGTTGAACTATTATATAATCTGTGCTTGTTGTGCCTATTTGATAAGTACAAGAATAAACGGAAAATCAGCGAAAAATACTACTTTTTTCTAGACCACTGATCAACTATTACAATGTTTACGAGTACGTAAAACTCATATTTTTTTGAGAATTCGATGTTAATACCAAAGTAAAAGTTTTTTTCGGAGCAGCAGACTGTATTCCCTTCTGGGGGTAACCCTAAAAGAAATACAGTTAATAAAGTAACATCTTATAGATTAAATTGCATAACGGGCCTTTCTAAGGAGAAAATAACTAATATCCTTTCAAGAATGTAGGTATTATCGAGTCTACGCGGACTGCATCTACTAGTTTATGATAATATGGATAGTATACTAACTCAGAAAGTTAAAACCCTTAGAAATATATGAGATTATTTTATATATTTAACGTGTATAAAGTAGCAAAAATAGTAGGTACTTACCTATGTTAATTAATTTCAACAACAAATATAAATGTCTTGTATTTTATTAGTATAATATATTGTGTTGATTTATCTGCTCACTACTTATGTGCTTTTAAATATTTATAAATTTCTTGAAACTGTGACTTTTGCTTGGTGGAAAATATCTCGGCAACAATTCTTAGAAAACGTTCTTTACTTGAAACCTTTATTACTAATAAAAAACGAAGCTTACATTCGAATTAGGGTCTGTAGACACGGCGGGACTGGACGGTTTTTTTAGTGGAACTTGGACCTCTCGAATAGCAGAACTCTTGAAAAACTGATAATTTTAATTTAAACTTCGCCGTGCTTGACGTTCTGTAGCGATAAAAAAAATATCTCCAACTTTTTACCTGACTGCGGAAGGAGGTTTATGTTTTTCAAGAGTATGTATGTATGTATAACTGTTTGGCACGCCCTACAGCCCAAACGGCTCAACAGTTTATGACATATGAGGTGTCGTTGAATTATTCAAAATTGTGAGAGTGACATAGGCTATATAAATTTAAAAAATGGCGCCCGCAAATGGAAATAAAGGGGGGAGGGGAGATTTTTTTTTCTTAGCATAGCAATATGGGTATCAAATGAAAGCCAGTAAAGAGACCATTTCAAAAATATAATATTTTTTGCAGTTTGGTGTTTGGTTTTAAATAATAAAATTAAAAATTAATAATATAAAAAACAGTTATTTAAAAAACTAAAAAACCCGACTGCGTTTCTGTGTAATTGGAAATTAAAAAACCCTAAAACAAGAAAGAGGTCATCCGGGTTAAATTGGTACCCATATTAAAAATTGTAGCAGTTGGGACCCATGTTAGAAAGTCAGCCGTTTCGTCAGTAGATTGGAGTAATCTGCAATGTAATAGAGACGTAGGTATGTGCTCTAAATTCCCTAAGCCTCCATTTCTAATTTTTTTTAGTTTTTTTATTTTTAATCTATTTTTAATGCTTTTTAGCTAGGTAGGTTGTAACGAACTTCGCCGGGTAATAAGTATATTTATATATTATTGTTTGGCACAAAACAGATTACTTATGAATACTTTGGTCTTAAAACCCTTGCAACAATGATAAACATAAATAACGTAAACTAAACAAACATCTCTGGTAGGTATTACATCAGTTGTAATTGTAATTTACAACACCTGCTCCATGTCTAATTGGAACAAGATTAAACAAATTGCGAAAGATTCGCGACTCACGAGATTCTGTTCTATTTTTGGTATTTTTTACGGCTTAACTTCGTACGTTGATAAGGTCCTTAAATAGCAAGCTACGTGTTTTATATAGGTACGTATAAATTATGAAAATTATGTGACTGGCAATAAAACTTTTATGGCGTCGTAATTTTTTTAATTTATTTTCGACTGGTAACATTTTTATTTATTCGGTTGACAAGCATATTTTTAGATCTATTAGTAAATGGTTAATAAATAACAATAACTATAAATTAAAATACATATATTACATTACTTATACTAACTTAACATAAGTATGAATAGTCTTCATATCAGTTCATCAATATTCCTTAGTGAGTTATTTACTATATCCTCCTTCCTTGCCTTAATACCTATATAATGTATCAAAATCATATACATACACACAAAATTTTACTGACCATGATCAGATATAAAATACCTACGAGACGAGACTAGTACTAAAAACTGTTGAAATGGTAAAACAAACAAGGCAAACGTACAACAATGCGCTTAGTTATTGGTGTGGAAATCAAAGAGTCACGACAGGTGGTGTGTTATAAATAGCAACTATATCTCGCAATAGATATATATAGGTAATTTATATTGACCTGTAAAATGTTAATTATTAACCTGACATTATAATTCAGAGAAGTTCCATAACTACTTTACAACAATTTTCTGCAAATGTAAGAAAAACGCTAATATCGTTCAATATCTTGCTAAAGTACTTACATCTAAGGTATTTTGCAAAAGAGTCAAAAATATCGCAGAGATAATAATAGTACTTGTACCTACATTTCCGCATCTACTTATGCCTTGTTGTTTTACTTAGTGCAGACTTAGAGTGAACATAAAAGGATACAACAAGTATTGCACATAGGTACATTAATAAACACACTAATTCTGGTTTGTATAATTATTTTACACATCCAATATCTTGATATTGGATGTCTCGAATAGCTCTTGAGCTATTCGATTATAGTTACTATTTTAATTTATAGTAAGATATAAATCTTATTTCGGTGAAAAGCAGTGCAGACAAGCAGTCTAGTGGCGCGCCTACAATAATTAAAATATCCCGCTATGCCTATGCGCAGCAGTTGTTTCAAACCGAGCTTCATAACACGATTTAAATTAATATTCAATCAAAGTAGGTAATCATTAATAACTTAAAAGACCATTAGGTCTGTTTATAAAGCAATTTCAATAAGTTTAAAAAATCATGTTAAGCTCTACATAATCGACAGTGAATAGAGGGAGTCAGATATTGTTTTTGAAACTCGCTTAATTAGTTATAAATATAGTAGGTAGGTTACACAGATTAGTAATAATAATGCGACGGTGACTTCGGCGCCAGCTGAAAAACTTATTTCCTCGTTCTAAAATTAAAACATTTTCGTCGCTCGTAGTTTTTCAGCAAGTTTTCAAGCGAAACGGTTTGTTGTTGATACTAGCATAAAATTGATTAATAATGAACCTAATGGAAGAAAAAGCTCTACCACCTTAAATTTTTAGAGTCTGTCTTAGTAAAAGTGTGCTGCAAAAAGTTAAAAGTTTTTGTGATATTGTAATATTTGTAATAGCTACCTCTTAGTGCCAGCCTAAATTCTAATAACTAAATAAAAGTAAAATTAATAAATTTGAAAACCACCGACACAAAAATAAGCTCTAAAAACTATAAATTTGCCTCTTTGTGGTTGCGGTCAGTAGTATTGTACTAGTATAGCCTTTTGATTTGATATCCATATTGAGGGAGTTATAAAAATATGTAATCCGCCATTTTCTATCGGCGGCCATCTTAGACCGATTTACATAAAACATGGCTAAGAACACTCGGGATAAAATTATCTATGCCACAAAAGAAAAACAAATCAAAATCAATTCATCCGCTTGGGAGCTACCATACCACAGACAGATACACAGACAGACCCCGTTAAACTTCCCTCTCTTTGCGTCGGGGGTTAAAAAAGTTATAAACTTAGGCATTTCGGCATCTAGTCTGTTACCATAATACAATTGCTATGGTCAAATTTCATTATTTGCATAGGGCTATATAATTATTTTTATAACTTAACCAATTATTTTGCAAGTTTTTACGAAATCAAATTGAATTTCGCTCACAAAAATCAATCGACTGTGTCATCCGGTGGGACTCGAACCCACGTCCCTTCGCTATCCGGGCGAGTGCTCGGTAAGAGCACGTCCTCCGTATCTCAGTTGCGAGCGAAATTCAATTTGATTTTGCATAGGGCTACTTAATGTTCAACTTTAGATTAAAGTATGCTCTGCTACTTATGAGTCATCACTGACCTAACTACGAGTAGGTATATTTAAAGAAAGTGCACCGTCCTTTTATCGCTACATATTTAAGGTCAAGTCATGCTTTATTTTATTCATAAAGTTATCGATCAGATATATTTTTGGCGCATAGAAGGTGGTTGGTTAAGTTTATTTTATTTTCTTTAACCGTATACTCACCGGATGGCAAGCGACGATACAGCCGAGGATTGGTGATGATGACTGACTATGAGTAGGAACGGCCTGTTCACTCTCTTCTTGAATCCGAATCGATACTACCCTAAGACTTCGGTATCTATATACCGACCCAATTTTGATAGTCTTTAAACTAATACCTAGGTAAATCATAAATAAAATAAAGAACTCCATAGTGCACGCATAAGAAAAATAAAATTACTCAGATACCTATTCTATCTAATTGAAAAAAAGAAAAAAGTCGGGGACTTTCTTCAATATTTTTGACCCAGACCAAAATTATTTTTAAATATTAACCTTTAATTTTGATATAATTCTTTGTTTCTTTAAAACTTTAACTTTATCTAATACCCATGGTAAAGTGAGCTACTTTAAATAAATAAGTCATTAACTTAGCCTTAAGTTAAATGCATTCATCTGCAGTGGAACTTTTCGCGTGGCACACTTCTATAGTAAATAACTACTTAATGTCTCCTCCACTTTATCGTAAACTGTTTACATAATTATTTTACTTCGTTAAGTTAGGCTTTTAACATGTGATCCAAGGTAAATTGCATATTTAAAATCGCACATAGTTACGTTGATTTTCCTTGCAGATAAGTTTTGAAGCAACTTTATTAATGTAAATTCAATTACTTAATTCAATTTTTATTCGTCTATTGATGTCTTACATTAAACCGAACGATGAAGATACATCATGAATGGTCCTATGAAATTAGGTCACAGCTAACAATTTTAACAGCTTGTCCTCAGAAAGCTTTTTATCACAGAATGAATAAATAGAACAAGATTTTATGCAGAATGTTATGCAGATCTGGGAGCATAGTGCAAAGATCGAAGATGAAGATGTTGTGTATACCTGTAATAGGCAAACATATTTGTCAATTTTTTTTGTCATGATATTGTATTGTGTATAGTGTGATTTGCTGTTGGTGTACCTTTATAAATAAATAAAATAAAATAAGATCAAAGTGCAGAAATCCCTCCCGCGTATCAGATCACACCTAAGCACTTTTATGCTTTCTCTGGGATCTGAGTAGAGGAAGCGTCTTTGAAAACTACACCTTAAAAACAATACACGAATCCAGATCGTTCGCAATTCTGAATAGAGGGATGGTTTAAGATAGCTTTCTGTGAATTAATGCACGTAAACAATCTCTCAGCTCAGAAGTTCTGAGGTTAGTGGCCTTATAATGGTAAAGTAGCTTAGCTGCTCTTTTGATGATAAGATCTAGGTGTTTGTCCTTAGCTTAGCTAACTTTTTACTTAAATAAAAAAGACGAGCGCGTGCGAGTCGGTCTCCGTACTGAAGGTTCCGTACGGATTTTAGTACGGAGTAATCGCGGTTTTCGGACTCTTTCCCTTACTTGTACTGTAAGACCTTCCTTCTTGCCTTTGATGACATGATTCTTGGCTTAAGGGAAATACTTACCCTTTATGTTTTGCTTTCCCTGCGAAATGTTAAAAAATACGGCTTAAATGGCCGTATCTTGGGATTGCGTTAACTAAGTTATATAAGCTTGATTTAACAGCTTCAAGGGACCACAGCCATAAGTATTTGATGTTAATTTTAACTCGATACCTCCACGCGTTCCTGAAAAAAAGGGTCTGGTCTTGACAGACAAACTGACAACAAAGTGATCCTATAAGGGCTCGTTTTTTCCTTTTAAGGTACGGAACCCTAAAAAAACTTTTATTTACTAGCAACAAAAACATTTGATTGTTCAGTATTAAGTAAGAAGTACCTGCCTCTACTAAGTCAATGGTCGCATATTCAATACTTTGAACAAGTTGGTCTAATAGCTTGTACTTGAACTTACATTATTATCGCATATCGCGTGGCGCTTCATTATCGATAGTATGTTAATAACAATTTTATTTACCCTATTTACCATTTCAGGTATCACATAAGTAAATATATTTTTCTTAGTAAGACTGTATGTACTTACATATTTACGACTTTTTGAGGTGTTAACAAATCGGCATTCCTGTTCTCAAAAAAATTCCACATTTGACCGCACGAACGCATCTTTAACGAATATATGTTACCTTTTCAGTTACCTTGACATGATCATATTCATAGGATTACCTTAACTAAACTAAATAAACTTCAATAAACAACGTTTTCGTTGAAAGCTAATAGGTACTTCAGCAGGCCTATCGCCTAACTTGAAGGCTATCGCCACTACGGTTGCAATTCCAAACCTATAAATATATAAGTATTCTTGCTTTCAAGACATTTATTTGAAAGCTATTATTTGTCTCCTTAACACTATAGCTATAATTACAATTTAAAAACAATAGAGTTATGCGGTAAGCCTGCTGGTTCCAAAGACGTTGCAATGACGAGACAATGTAGTGGAGAGGACTATTCCAGAACACCAAAAAAAGTTATTAATTTAATTAATAATTAAGTATTTCTATCCGTTATCCTAGTCACCATAGCACAAGCTCACACTTAGTTTGGAGCGAGTTAATTGGTGTGTTTATTGAAACAATTTATTTATTTTATTTACTTACCTCTTTTTAAGAAACTCTCATTATTTCCCAATAATGGAGTGCATTCATCTGCTGAATACGGCTCTGTCTTTTTCACTATATTGAGTAGGCCTTTCTCGCACAAGCACTTTCCCAACACATTCATTTTGGTATTTTTCTAAAATATTTTTTTAATTTTAATTCTGACCTAAAAGTTGAAATGTTTTTAAATACAGACATTCCACGAACGTTATTCGTATCACCAAACGCACACGCAACTGACCGAGATGTTATAAATTATGAATTGAATTGTGTACTTGTTACTTACTGATAAAGCACACCTATCTTTTTTTAATTGAGTTTTACTCAAACAAACAATATTTAGTTTTGAACAAACCATAATTACTTTAGTTTTTTCCATCAATCAGGATCGATTTTAACTTCGATTGTTTGACAACCAAATTGCATAAATAGGTCGTGTCAAATTTTTCCATCTCACTATGATTTAAAAAAGTTACGTACGTAACATTCATTTCTATTCTCGTTCTCACTGTAATAAGGTACTTTAAAATGCATATACTTAAATTCTTTACTAAATGAGACGCTTATTATCATACTACTATGTTTTCTTTCATGCAGGTCAAGGGAGTCATGACCTACTTTTCAGCTGTCAATTCCGAAACAAATGTCAAAATACCTATCCCTTAATACTTACCTAACGGCCCGTAAGTCTTCACCGTTTTTGTTTACTAGCGGAAAAGTACTTAACACTGAACGTTATCCGTTATCGGTAACACACAAACAATAACGATAGCACTAAGCACACTTCAATTGATTCATATCTATTGGGTACAACGGAAGAAAACTATGAATCCTTACAAATGTAATTGGCTCAAGTATACATGTAAACTACAAGTAGGTGATTGATTTTTTGTATGAGACCAGAAACCCAACGGGTATCCTAATTTCTGTGTTCATTTATTCAGGAAATGAACTTACCTACTTACTTATCAATGTGAACTCTACATGATTTAATATTTTAATTTAATGACCAAATGATCATGCTACATAATATACTTGATGTTAGTAGCTTAAAAATTGTTTGAACACTCACAGTGTTATTTTTTATTTTCATAGGTAAGTTTAAATAAGAAACCAAAAATTCGCACATAAGCAGTGAACGCATCACACGGGCAGCCACCAGAACCAGTTAATGTTAGTACCTAAGTATATCGAATAAATCTCACTAAATTCTGCATTGACTTTAGTCAAAGCAAAATTTAGTGTGATTTCGAATTTTAGGAATCTCCTTGCATATTTCTTTAGTAAGATTAAATATTTACGCGGCCATTTTGCCCTCTATAATCCAAATTGTCCTAGATTGCTGTACACCTATTTTCTGAACAAACAGTTTAAAGTTTGCGATGATTTGCCTGTGCCTAGGTACTATTCGCATTTTGCCATTTTAGTGCTAAATATCTACAACCTTCTTCTTGTCGTTTCGACTCCGGTTTTTTTGAGGCCCAACACCCAGCGACTAACAGAGCGAACATGATGAACATTCACATTATTTTGGCTAGTTTATTTCTTCTAAGCATTTGCAATGCAAAGTCAGATTCAGATGTGCTCGTTGTTGCTGACATCATTCGCGCCATGGAAAAGCCTTCGACCGTAGTGGCTACGCTTTGTTGGCAAACCAGTAAGAAAAAATATCTAAATTTAGAAATATCAGGAACAAATTTGTTTAGTAATTTGCCTCAGCGACAATAAAATGTGCCGACGCAAGGCTAGACGTCATAAAGCGCTTAAATTTGATTGTTGCATTTTTACAGGTAAAAAGGTGTATTTTTATAATGCAGTTACATCCAGGGCTGCTACAGCTCGTGTTGTTGACATCAGTCACGTAAAAAGAGACTATGGCCAAAATCAGCACATCGTGTTTGTGGCAGATCTTAGCTGTCCGAACATTTGTGACTATTTTGATAAGGTTTGATTCAACAAATTGACTTACCTTATAAGGCCCACTTGCGCACGTCCGGATTAGCTATTCCGGACTTTTTCAAGGCTGAAAGCCCACTTGCACAAGTCTGGATTTGCTAATCCGCAAGATCTACTTGCGCTAGTCCGGGTTACATAATCCGGACTGGTGCAAGTGGGCTTTCATCTCAAATAATAAGCCTTGAACAAATCTAGATTAGTTAATCCGGACGTGCGCAAGTGGGCCTAAATGTTTGATTTATAAGGGGAATCTAACATAGAGTAACTGGGATCAAAATCAGATCACTTAGGAGTATTTTGATGTAGCTTACATTTCGGGCAAAAAGGTTTTGAAATCACCGACTTAAATCGATATTACCCATAATATTACTCTTATTCATAAGGTTGGCAACTTGCAGAAAAAAGAAGAACAATATTTTCGATCCCCCTTTCGCTGGATTCTTATCGGTAGTAATGAAACTGGTGAAATACCGAAAGAAATATCTCATATTGATCTCTTGCCGGATTCAGAAGTGATTGTGGTCAGGCAAGTTGGTAATGATTCATATGATCTACATTTCAGTAAGTACACAAAAAAATTTGGGTACCTTGATTGTTTTATTGCATACATGAACTTTTTTAATTCACTGTCGTATCTTTTTTATTAAAAAAATATGTTTCAGTCTACAAAATAAGTCCAAGCAGTGACTGGAGAACACAGTTCTATGGAAGTTGGAATCGTGAGAAAAGATTTATGAAAACCAATCAACAATTAGTTGAGTCTACCGCTTTACAAAGGTTAGACTTGCTGGGCTATGAAATGAGCATCTGTTATGTTCTCACCGACAAAGATAGCATCAATCACCTCATTGATGAAGTGTAAGTTGAGAACAATTTACTCCTACAGGACGTAAGCACATGGAAGAACTTCAAAACTGCTGCAATAGTTAGCGGATCTCGGCACTCGTACAATTAACAAGAGCCTATTCAATATTCTCTATGCAGGAGCCCTTCGCAAAAGTGCAGCTCTCGGCTTGTCTAAGGCCTGCGGCCTGCGCTCAGGAGCTCTATTTTTTAAACTCGTATGACATTCTGTTGGCGAATGCAACATAATATTTATTGGCGTTTATTCTATCGTTTGCCTTCTGTGACGATCATAGTCTTAGAAGACGAACGAAAATGAGTAGAAATCTGCATGCAAGTGATTCAAAAATAGATCCCCAAATCGGGATCAAAGGGCCTGCGTCACGCACGCTGCTTACTCGACCATGCCGCTGTAGGCTTTAACACTAAGGGCCACTTGCAGCAAATGCTTAATCTCGAATTAGGGTCATTCTGTCTCTGTCATATGTTTGGCGATGACAGAGAATACGAATGCGCCCATTATGAAATCTTTTCGTTTCGTGTAACGTAATTACAATTTTCAGTAACGATCACATAGACACCATTACAAAAGTGAATTTTCCGACCACTAATCACTTGTTAGATTTCTTGAATGCGACGAGGAAATACATCTTCGCTGATACATGGGGCTATCGAGTTAATGGATCGTGGAATGGGATGACTGGATACCTTTTAAGGGAGGAGGTTGAGATTGGAGGTAGGTGCTGTACTACTTTGCAATTTAATTACCACAGGACGACGAATATTGATTCCCTGTTTATTAATGCAACCATTTTTATAATAAACCAACAATTCAATTGCTTTAAAATTGCAGTAGTCTTGCTTTCAAACAAACGTCAGAAAACCAATGACATAGTTTTTAAATGAATTAATAAATTCAGTTCAGTTGTCATTGCTTAGAAATTGCAATCGTAATCGCGATAGCTTTCAAGTTAGGCGGTAGGCCTGCTGATTATAATATTGTGAGTAATATGGATGTCAAATGAATGATTGAGTTGAGTTGCAGAATCTTTCTTATAATTTCATTTACTAGTAGTTTCTAAGATTTGTGTGACCTAATAGTACGGAAATACCTTAGCATGAAATACGGATTTTTGCAGAGAAGCAATCATTTCCCAGCGTGTTTCCATATCGGAAATGAAGTACACATACGAAAGCTACAATCGTGCCAAGTTTTATGCTTTCTTCCGGATGGGACTATAAAATCGATTTTTGTTAGGAGCAGGAACCGTACTACAAGACTGAACTCACATCACAAAATACTTTGTAATTCTCACTACTTGCATACGGAGGACGGATGGAAGATATGTTTGTACTAAGGAGATAATATTGTAGTTGCCAAAATCCCAACGATCCACTACCTATTAACCCAAGAGTATTTTCAATTTAAAGCGGCCAAAAAGAAGCACTGTAGAGCTCAAAGATGTCACACAATAGTCTAATCTGGTCTCATTCTTTCAGGGTCGCCCATGTTCTTTACATCGGAGCGTATATCAGTGGTAGACTACATAGCCAGCCCCACCCCGACTCGGTCCAAGTTTGTGTTCCAACAGCCCAAGCTGTCGTATGAGAACAACTTGTTTCTCCTCTCCTTTCGGACGTCGGTCTGGTACAGCAGCGCTGGTCTGATATTCTTATTGTTGTTAGCCCTGTTCGCTGCAACTGTGTGGGAGTGGAAGAAGAATGGACATGATGTCCACGTAAGTGAAATTTATATTGGACTAGCTTGAACCAGATATTGCAAAGCCACGTTCTTACAATTTTTTGGGCGAGGAACCCTCGCGTCTCCAGAACACCCTACCAAAGTTGCATTACAATCTAATCAATGGTTTTAAAAGCATATATGACAAACATACTAACATTGTACAAGTTATTAAACATTTGGTATAATTTTAGGGTCTACTCGTATGTGGTGGGTACGTTAACTGCTATGCACTAGAACTGAAAAGGCCTTAGTCTACCTGTAAAAATGTTATGTCTGGTAATTTAAAAAAAAGTTTTGTGCATTGTAGGCAATAGGCATACTACTATAATAAGTACTAATTGTGTTGTTTCAGAGGAAAAATGATTCCGGCACTTTGAGGGCTAGGTTTGACGATATAATAATTTTAATATTTGGAGCGATCTGCCAACAAGGAAGCCCTGTTGAACTAAAAGGTACTCTTCTTACTTTAAGAAGGAGGTAATTTTAATGTATGTAGGTACATACAAAGTAATGAAAATAATTGAAAAACCACGTCCGATCTAGTATCCGGGTCACAAAGCAACGTGAATAGCATGAATATTGATGCCTTTGCAAAGGAAATCTTGCTTTGATGTTCTATTTAAACCTAGTCGTCCTTATAACTAATAACTATTTACAATGTAGCATAACTTGGACATTTATAAAGATCTCGTTCTGTTCTGGAAGCCTAAAGCAGATGAGCATATATACTCGTACCTATATGCAGCACAAGAGCATAATTTTAACATAGGGCTTAAAGTCATAATCTTAGCCTTTTACAACCAGGACATTATCGTGTTTTGGCACATAATGGTACAGTACACAATACATCAGTCTGATGCATTTATTGGTAACCTTATCAACCACCGTTTTAGTCAGAGTAGCATCGTTTAACAGTAGTTGTTCATTCATCAACATAATTTCAGGATCCCTAGGTCGTGTGGTGATGCTAATCCTCTTCTTAGCTCTCATGTTCCTCTACACATCATACTCTGCAAACATTGTTGCGCTGCTGCAGTCCAGCTCATCGCAAATCAGGACCCTGGAGGACTTACTACATTCTAGGCTGAAGTTTGGCGTTCACGACACCGTTTTCAATAGATATTATTTCTCCGTAAGTATGTTGTTTAAAAGTTGTTTATCCTTTTTTATGGTGACGAAAATTCAAATTGTTTACGTTGTTTTCATAACATCCAAGTGAAGTTTGTTCAGTATATAACTTCAACCATAGAATAAAATATAGTATAAGAACTTAAATGAAAATTTTGCACTATGTCTGTATGTATTAAGTCAGTTTCTCTAATACTCGTACATAATTAATTGTTACTATCAAGATGTAATCTAATTCTAATCTACAATTTGATTAGACGGCAACAGAGCCTGTCAGAAAAGCTATCTACGAAAAGAAAGTTGCCCCGCCCGGCACAACCCCGCGATTTATGACCATGGATGAAGGCGTGAAGAAAATGAGAAAGGTAAATATCAACAGGAAAAGCGTTATCTATCACGAAGACCTTGATTATCTAATAAATTATGTTCTGAAGGGATTATTTGCATTCCACATGGAAACGGGAGTCGGTTACAAATTTGTGGGAAAGTATTTCAACGAAGGCGAAAAATGTGGACTGCGCGAGATACAGTACCTCCAAGTGATTGACCCATGGCTTGCTGTCAGAAAAAACACGCCTTATAGGGAGATGTTTAAGATCGGGTAAGCTTAATAAGGTTTTTATTCGTTTGTTGTTGCTGTGCTGCAAGCCTAACTATAACATGAGTAACGTTATTTTTAACATTTATACAGAATGAAACGCATTCAGGAACACGGTCTCCAAGCCAGGGAGAACCTATTGCTGTACGAAAAACGACCTAAGTGCTCCGGCCGTGAATCCAACTTCGTTTCAGTCAGCATGGTCGATTGCTACCCAGCACTCTTGATTTTATCATACGGAGGCATTGTGTCATTATTCTTTTTAGTTTTTGAACATCTTATTTATAAGAGGCAAGCTGTTATCCAAAAGTTGCATTGCAGTAGCCAGTAAACATTTCGACATCTTCGTCTATCTTAAATATTCTTTTTAGTATTTTAGTAACTAACTTCTTGTTGTTGCACTTAAAGCATTGCATAAGCGTGTTATTTAAAAATGTATAACGTTTCACTGTCAGGTGTAATTAGTAGACACCACCCATATGATTAGCGAGACAACTCTATGCCACATAAAGCATATGTATCGTGTAATTATGCACGAGCTTCGCTGTAAACCAGTGATTACACGTGCTACCTAGTTAGACATTAGCAAATAAACACATGACAACAATTAGGTCTGAATATAAATGTCAGGCTTTCTGTTTCGCCACCACTTGGTCTTTGTTGAGCGTACTTGTCTAATAAATAATTGAGATGAGAACTAGTAGTGTATTATTATCTTTTCTAATGGTTTGCACAGTCCTTGCTAGTTCCCGATGCAGCCATGAGATCAGTTTGATTGCAGATGTTATACAATTTTCGGATAAATTGACTTCAGTTGTAGCTCATGTCTGTTGGAAGCCATGTAAGTATGGGAAACCAGAAATCACTGGATGATGATGACAGATGGTTTACATCTGAAATATGCAGTATGTATCAATTATGCTGATTTGATCCTATTTAAATAATTGCAGCTAAACAAATTCGAATGCAGTCCACATTGGCCAGCAAAACCAGGCCGATGACAGTACGCTTCGTGAATGAAAACTGGGCAAGTGTGGTAGAACCACGTCACAGGGAACTACTTGTGATATTAACCGACTTGAACTGCCCTACGACAAAAATATTTTTCGAAAAGGTATAATACGCGCTGAAAGTTATTTATCTTATCATGAACGCATTATTAGTAGGTAATTTTAGTCACTTATCGGTTATCTTGTTTTCGTCAAGCCTGGGAACTCCCGATGTCCCACAGGTTATACGGCTATCGATTAAGTATCGTCATATTTTCATCTGAATTTAAAATTTTCTTTTCCTTTTATACAGGGTGGTTCATCCAATGACGTCAAGATTTTTTTTTGAATTCCTCCCTCCTAGGGGTACCCAAAATACCCCATCTATGTTCCCCGATATTTTTTAGTTTTCGAGATATGATTTTTTTATGCTTTCATCGAAAATTTCGCTAGTGTTTACATAAAAAAAATACATAAAAAAACTGATCGGTTTTTTATGTTTTTTTTTAAACCTAATTCTCGTGAAGTGTTCTTTCACATGCATAAGAATTAACTGCCTAACATTGCTGCATGTTGTAACAATTTTAATCCAAAGTTAATAAATTACGTTTCTGCAAGCTAGAGTTAAATTTTCAAATTCAAATAAAAAAAAACAAGAAGGTTGCAAAGATTCTAATAAATTTTAAAAACTTCTCTAGTCTTTAAGCTTTCCAAAAAGTACACAAAAGTGGTAGGTAAAGTGGCCATTATTTCCTGTAATCGGGCTTCAAACGTAGTGGGGTGAAAATTTGGCCAGTTAAGTAACTTCAATTGTGGAACTTTAATTTCATAATTTTAAATAGGTGATTGCTCCAAATTACTGAAAACCCATCTTGGTGGTGATAATAATTATTTTTATGACTGGTGTATCATTTTTTGAGGTTCATAATGAAACAATACAAATCAAATCAAAGTATTTATTAATAAAATTAAATTTACAACAAATTTTCAAAGTACCTCCCTCCCACTTCAATATATAATCTACAGCGCCTCAAAAAAACTACCACATTCAACGCGTGCAACAGCTGCAAGCTAGCAACTATCCCCGGCGAGTCGCTTTCTGCCGAAAAATGCTGGCAAGGACACAAGAAGACCCAGATTTTTTTAGAAAAATTATTTGGACGGATGAGTCACGGTTCGAAAGGACAGGAGTGTTCAATATGCATAATTATTGCAAGTGTAATCACTTGGGCTGTGGAAAACCCACATACTGCAAGAGCCTCTAATTTTCAAAACCGCTACAGCGTGAATTTGTGGTCAGGAATACTCAACGGGCAGCTCATTGGGCCTTTTGAGCTGCCAGCAAGGCTAAATGGACCGTATTAATGGATGGAGAGTATTTGAACTTCCTGGAAAATAATTTGATAGATTTATTAGGAGAAGTACCTCTAGAAACGAGAAGGAGAATTAATATAATCAGGCGTTACTTTGCGGAAATCCATTATCAGATGGGAAAATAAAATACAATTATTTTGCTTTAAATTTCCGCTAAGAGACGCTAGCGCAGGCAACAAAACCACACCAACCGCAACCGCTTTGAGTACCAGTTCAGGCAAATGCAGAATGCAGAGGTTTTGTTGCCTGCGCTAGCGTCTCTTAGCGGAAATTTAAAGCAAAATAATTGTATTTTATTTTTCCCATCTGAGAAGGAGAATGTTTTTCCAAAACGACGGTGCTCCCTGCCATTATGCAAGAGAAGTAAGGGCGCACCTCAACGAAACGTTTCCAGGAAGGTGGATTGGGCGTGCCGGACCAATTGAATGGCCTGCACGCTCACCAGACCTGAACCCAATCGATATTTTTTTGTGTACTACAAAGAAATAGTTTATGCGCGGGAGACGAATAGCGAAGCCGAACTACGCCAGAAATTGAACGAAGCGGAAATCCAAATAAAAGCCAACAGAAGTGCGTTTCTTAGATTAAGGCAAATTTTTTTGAGGCGCTGTAGATTATGTATTGAAGTGGGAGGGAGGCACTTTGAAAATTTGTTGTAAATTTAATTTAATTAATAAATACTTTGATTTGATTTGTATTGTTTAATTATATTTAAAATTATGAAATTAAAGTTCCACAATTGAAGTTACTTGATTGTCCAAATTTTCACCCCACTACGTTTGAAGCCCTATTACAGGAAATAATGGCCCCTTTACCTACCACTTTTTTGTACTTTTTGGAAAGCTTAGAGACTAGAGAATTTTTTAAAATTTATTAGAATCTTTGCAACCTTCTTGTTATTTTTTAATTTGAATTTGAAAATTTAACTCTAGCTTGCAGAAACGTAATTTATTAACTTTGGATTAAAATTGTTACAACATGCAGCAATGTTAGGCAGTTAATTCTTATGCATGTGAAAGAACACTTCACGAGAATTAGGTTTCAAAAAAAAAGCATAAAAAACTGATCAGTTTTTTTATGTATTTTTTTTATGTAAACACTAGCGAAATTTTCGATGAAAGCATAAAAAAAATCGTATCTCGAAAACGGGGAACATACATGGGGTATTTTTGGGTACCCCTAGGAGGGAGGAATTAAAAAAAAAAATCTTGACGTCATTGGATGGACCACCCTGTATATTTTTAATGTCCAGGCTAACGCTACAAAAAAGTTCAGTTTTCCATACCGCTGGATAGTTATCGGTAAAGCAGTGAATGAAAGCATAGCTGTGACCTCAGACTTTCATGGCTATCGTTTGTTACCGGATTCTGATGTTATTATTGCACAGAAGAATGACAGCAATTCTTTTGTTTTGACCATGAGTAAGTAGATACTATCATATACTATGAAGTAACTTTAAGCTACACCCCTTTACTTCTGTTGTAGACTTGGGAGTTTTGGCTCTTATATTTATCACATCTAGGTATTTTTATTAAGCCAGCCAAGTTGATGCCCAAAAGGGCGGATAAGATAAAATTATATTTTTACTAATTGTGTTTTCATTTTAGTTTACAAATTGCACTCAAATAGCAAATGGAGAGTTGAGCAATTCGGGATTTGGACATCAAATGGCCTAAAAATATTTGAAGCTGTAAAATCGTCAATATCAACAAGACGAAAGGACTTCAAGAGGCATTCCATAAAGACAGCAATGGTGATTCTGGATAACAGAACTATATCGAATCCATATGACCTAAGGTAGCATTTTTGCAATATCTAGCAATTTTTATTATCTAGTAATTTTTAAACGGAATATTTGATAATTTGTTTCTTTTCTTTTTCAGTGACATATTTACCGATACTGTGTCGAAAGGTAGCTTCCGTCAAACAGATCCAATATTTGGATACCTGAACGCGTCTAGAGAGCTGATCTACAGTCCCACTTGGGGTTACTATAGAAACGGATCTTATGATGGGATGGTTGCGGAGATGACTATTGGGGACGCTGAACTTGCAGGTTGGATTGTTGTCACACGTGGTCACAAGATTCTTCTCCATAAATAAAACTTTTGACTGACTATATCCTACTTTTCTCTACTACCTAGATACTATTTATAAGAGCTACCATCATCCATCACATCATATATAGCCCTCTAGGTACACTGCACTGCCAGATTTATTGTTGCTATGACCTAATTTTGCCCCTTCACTACAAAAAATACCTACTAGAGAAGCTTTAGCTAGAACTTGTGCTATGATGTCAGAACTTGCTTTTTATACTGTCTAAATGGCTGTTTTACAAAAATTACTTATTTTTATTAGGAACAGTGCTAATAGCAACCCAGGATCGTATGGAAGTCGTGGATTACCTCTCCTGTCCAACTCCAATATCTATTAAATTCGTGTTTCGAGAGCCACCGCTGTCGTACCAAAAT
The DNA here is from genome assembly GCA_949316185.1 of Pyrausta nigrata. Taxonomy (NCBI): domain Eukaryota; kingdom Metazoa; phylum Arthropoda; class Insecta; order Lepidoptera; family Crambidae; genus Pyrausta; species Pyrausta nigrata. Next base: position 8,773,203 of record OX438943.1, read on the forward strand.
AATTTATTCCTTCTGCCGTTCAAAACCACTGTTTGGAATTGTATTGGAGCATTTGTTCTTGTATTAGCATTTATTCTTTATATCAACGCTCTATGGGAGAACATAAAGCTGGAATCAAGTGAACAGGTACCAAAATAGTTAAATGTATACTTAGTAAGTTTTGTCATAAAATTGCTTTTGTTTACATTAATGTTAATCCCACAGAACTCAAAAGACCCTACTGCACTTAAGCCAAACTTGGGAGACATAGCAATGCTAGTTATTAGTGCAATATCACAACAAGGTAGCTTTACAGAGCTAAAAGGTATGCCCACACAGACATTATGTTTTCATTTGTTTCTTTTAATTTTGGCTTTTGCAGATGCTAATCTAAAATACAGTTTCTATTGTGGTTTTGGGGATCTTTACTCTTATAATAAGCTATCAGCAAAATTACTCTGTTATCCTGTAATTACATAAAAGACTGCCTCGTTGGTTTAGTGGTCAGCATGCTCGGAACTATCCACGAGGTCCCGGGTCGGGCCGAGAGTATTTGGGTTTTTCTGTTTTGAAATTACTCAGACACAGCTCCGGAGACGGGAAGTTGGCGGTGTTAACACCCCCGTGCCTCGGAAAGCACGTTAAGCCGTTGGTCCTGCCTGATCTCTCTATGGTCATGTCGGACTGCCGTCTCACCGAATTATGAGAGTGAAAAGGAACAGAGAGAGCACCTGTGTATTGCGCACACACTTGTGCACTATAATATGTCCTGCGCAGTTGGCTGATCCCTGTTGAGATAGGCCGCCGTAGTCGAAATCGGCTAGGAGGACATAATTATTATTATTAAATAAAAATAGTATGCATCATAATTAAAATGCTTCCTTTACATTATATTCCAGGAACCCTTGGTCGCATCGTCATGTTTATTCTGTTCCTTGCTTTCCTGCTACTTTATTCATGTTACTCTGCCAGTATAGTAGCACTGCTGCAGTCCACCTCGAATCAAATTCGCACCCTATCGGATTTGCTAAACTCTAAACTAGAACTTGGAGTGGAAGACACCCCGTATAACCGATATTTCTTTCCTGTGAGTAACCAATAAATTGTTTTTATCTCACCTGTTCAAAAAGTGGAATTTTCATGTGTAGATAGCCGGGTGGGAAATAGCTATTCCCTCCTACTTTATACTCCACTCCTACTATGGAATAAAAGGCCACTATCAAGAGGATCGATAGTTATTGCAATAGTCAGAGCTGTATCAGCTATCGATAGTGATTTTAGTATTGAACTTTGATACTATCGATAGTATCGATATTATTTATTTATATTAACAGAGCTATCGATACAATTATTACTATCGATACTATGATTACTATCGGTAAACTATCGATACTATCGATATTCTATCGATACTATTGCTTTTGCCTAGACTATCGATAGTCTATTGTATTTTGTGGTGCTAAATAAATATTTTTTCTTTCTTTCTTTCTTTCTTTCTATAGATAGTATCGAAAGTATTGCTTTTGCCTCAACTATCGATAGTCTATCGATACTATCGATATTTTATCGATACTATTGCTTTCACTCAACTATCGATAGTCTATCAATACTATCGATATTTAATATATACTATGGCTTTTGCTTCAACTATCGATACTATCGATTTTTATCGATACTATTGCCTTTGCCTCAACTATCGATAGTCTATCGATATTTTATCGATACTATCGATAGTCTATCGATACTCTCGATTTTCTCACAGTCGAAATGAAAAATAGTATGTTTAACTCGGGTGAAAGCACCCATTCCACTCTTGAGCGCCAGAAACTTCTCGAGTGGAATGGTCACTTTCGTCTCTTGTATAACAATCTACTATTACACAAACTTCGTGCAGCCCTAGCATTTAACTTCTGAAGTAAATATACATAAGTAAGCTCTTGCACTTTTCAGATCGCCACAGAACCTGTCAGAAAAGCAATTTATCAAACTAAAATAGCTCCTAAAGGGACAAAGCCAAAATTCATGAGTCTTGAAGATGGTGTCAAGAAATTACAAAAGGTAAAATGAAAACCTAATCAAATTTTCTCTGCTACTGTCGTCTTCTTGTAAAATAACATCACTTGCTTTTATTTTCCTCTAAGGAGAATGCTTAGTTAGCTTATGGCTATCGTAGAAGAATTTTAATGAAACATTTTTACCATAATTAGCACAAACTAAGTATTAACTTAAGGGCTTTAGGTATACTCGGAGACGTAACATTTTCGCTTATATTATGTACGTCAGTGACTATGTAAGTTCTGAGTAAATTAATATTTTAGGAACCATTCGCTTTTAACATGAACAAGGGAATAGGCTACAGACTTGTGGAAAGATATTTCCACGAACATGAAAAGTGTGGCCTTCAAGAAATAGCATACTTGTACGCAACAAAAACTTATATCACTTGCAGGAAAAATTCCGCCTATAAGGAAATATTTAAAGTTGGGTAAGTACGGACGACAACACATGAAGATACAAATGGCGTCATCATATCCACTTGTAATAAGGGCGATTTTGCAACGAAAATCTGTATTCTGACGTTTTCGCCACTGTAGCTATTAGATCCCCTACAAACTCAAAAGACTGCATCGTTCAAATACCTACATTGTTTGTGTTCTTTTTCCTCGAGGTAACTTTTCGCGCTTTCCTTGAAATTTTGCTTAAGGTATACTTAGTGGTTTCTGATATGATGAACAACATTTTACTTGGGGATTCCCAGCAAATACCTATAAAAGAAAAATACTTGAAAGTCAGTTTTTGCTTTATCCGTCTAAGCTTTTGTTCATATGTTCAATACTTCTAATGTTTTGCTATGTTCTCTGCTACTTTTATAGGAAAAATACTGTTTATCTTCAAATGATGAGCTTACGAAATGCCTATAAACTTTACATACCTACTTACTGCTTGTTTTAAGAACGTTTTATTTAATCCAAATAGAAATTACCTACTGATCTGCATTAGCTGCATGTTTTGCTTGCGTCCTTTGACATCTATAGACAGATAGACCTTTCTAAATCCCGATTTGACGATGGATCAAGTTAAGCGAAGGATTAATTATCATCTGTTGCCAGTTTTAAGTTTTGTTTTGCTTTTGTTTGGTTTAGGAAATTTGTAAAATCATATAAATAGAAGTATTTATTCGTCTAAGCTTACATCCTTTAAATACATTACACTCATAGCTATAATGTCAGAAAAACGCATTTTAATGTTTGAATTTATAAGTAATACTTATAATACATAATAATCTACCCCACTTTTGACCTCGAGACCGCCTCTATTCCCTACGCGTAATTAAAGCTGTTTTTGTAGGTTACATGGGTAACCTGTAGGTACGTTGTAATTTGATTTGATTTCAGATTCTTCAGGATCCAAGAGCATGGTTTGAGCGATCGCGAGAATCGACTAATCTACACACGGAAGCCGGCGTGCCAAGCGAGGGGAGGCAGCTTCGGGTCTGTGAACATGGTGGATTTCCACCCGGTACTCTTGATGTACCTCTATGGAATCATCTTGGCGTTCTTGTTGCTATTTCTTGAGATACTGGCGCACAAAAAACTTCATTCGCGTAGAAAAGTTTATCGTGCTTTGATTTTGTAGTTCTATTTACGTCTCAGCATGTACCTACCTATTAAAAAATAACTAGAATAGCATTGTCTCATCTAAGTTATAGTTTTTGGTTAGGTGGGTTTTTGTTGATTTTGATACCAGTACTTAAACGCTTAAATTAATAAACTAGTGGTCGCACGTACAGTTTCATCACAGGTATGTGTATATGCGTTTTATTTGAATTGATAGTGACCTAAAACTTTTCTGGTTTAGCAGATCTATTGTCATTTTGTAGGGTTCCTTTTAGATGATAGGATCACTTTGTTGTCTGTCTCTTTCCGTTTTCTCTTAAATAGAGCCTTTTTAACTAACATTTCGTAGGGGAATCAAAACCTATCGGGTATTAACTACTCATAGACCACGAACTTTGGCCAAAATCATGAAGTTAAATCAACTTTTACTTACAAAAATTAATCGACTGTGCCATCCGGTGGGACTCGAACCCACGTCCTTTCGCTATCCGGGCGAGTGCTCTTACCAACTAAGCTACGGAGGACGTTAGTCAGTCGACGAATTTTTGCAAATGCTTGCTACGCCAGTGAGCCGGCGTTCGATTTCATCAATACTTGGGGAATGTACCCAATGGAAATATTTTTACAAATATTTAACTACAGTTAAGAAGAAATCAGCCTAACTTATTATATTTTTATAACATAAGCAATTATTTTGCAAGTTTTTACAAAATTAAATCAAATTTGCAAAATAATTGCTTAAGTTATAAAAATATAACAAAATCATGAAGTTTGGAACAAAAGTCTTACACCACAAGTTAAGGAAAAAGACAAATTTGTGGTGTCATCGTAGAAAATAAACCCTCAGTGCGCGAGTCCGAATACATAGAATTGATAAATTCTAGTTAATTTCAAATTCAACTATTCGAAGGATGAAATCCCGCATCCATCAACGTGCAGCTAAGACCTTAGATGTTCAAACCAAATGAAGAAATACCAACCATGTAGGTAGAGGCTTGATTAACTCCGCATATTAGGTGGTCTCTTTAGGACCGGTCTCGAGTGGGATCATTCGCAGGCTCGCAGCCATGCAGTCTGTCGCACCCACACCCACTCGGACCGGTAATCACGTGAGAATCGATTAGTTAGGCTATAGGATAGCGGTACCAACTCAGATCTTCTTTCTATGATCAGCTTATCAACTGTACCTGCTATCAAAGTATTAAATCTGCAGAATTAGGTATCGTGTCTTTTAGTTCTAGTAAAATTTTAATTAAATTTGTTTGTGTTTTTTTCTAACTGGAATAAATCTATTTCCTTATCATGTTAGCCTAGCTAGCTAGCTAGTCTAGCTCCCTTCCCCCATCCTTCGACGTGGAGTCCCCCTCCAAGTATTTTTATATATTTATTTATTTTTATATTTTACATTTTTTAATGCAAAAAAGAAAATAATATACAATTTTGTACCCCCACCAGGCGAGTATGCTAACCATACTCCCTGGTGTTCGGATCTCCGTCATCCTAAACTTAATTTTTTAATAACTGGTTTAATAATAAATTTCGCAAAGTCTAAAAATATTTTTCTACTACATTTTCCACTCAAAATTTCGGGCAGCACTACTTCATTTTACTTTTTTATCTATTTTGTACTCACAATCAAATCGTCACTGAAAATCTTGGGCAATCGAACAAGGCTGCCACGTGTGGGCCTTGACTGTGTGGACAAGATTTCATTTTTTAAGCAACATTTAAAATCCCTTAAATCCCTAACGTCTCACAACTTCTAACGTGGACACAGCCCTAACGTCTTCCAAGTACTTCCAACCAGTTCGATCTCCCGGCTAGTGATGTCGCAGTGAAATGCCAATTAACTTAAACACCGACCATCGCTCGAGCCATTCGTGTAGACCCGATCATTTCCTGCACCAGTAATTATGAACCACACAAGATAGGGCAACATAATAAGCTACTGGAATTTTTTTTTCGAGTTCTTGTGTAATTCGTATTATTTTGTTGCGTGACTTGCTGCGTTAGCAGGAATGTTGATAGATGCCATGTACTCTCTAGATTAGTGATTACATACACACGGTCTTTTGGAAAAAGCTACAGTTTTAACTAGCCGAAATGTCCCTTTAACATTATACTATGCTATAATTTAACAAAATAAATAAATAATGGAAAACGTCACTTACATTGCTGGATCCCCAAGTAAATATGTAACTTAAGCACTACTTGTGTTATGGAAACAACGAGAAACGCGACGGTGCGGTGGTATCACAACACAACACAACACCCAGACCCGAGACAATATAGAAAATATGGATTTCTACATTGACCCGACTGGAGATAGGACCCGGGACCTCGGAGAGAGCCTCTACCTACATGGTCGAGGTGTCTCCCTCACTTTAAGCCAACTGAACACCGAGTTTTTCAATAAGACTTAGTACTTTAGTTTTAGTAATGAACAAAATCTGATCGTGTTTATAACGATCAGTTATGACGGATAGGTAGGCGTTACTGCCTTGTCGATTACTTACCTACTTAAGACTTTCTAATAAAATACAGAAGCTTACATACAGTTTTGCTTAATTTGTGTCATGATCAAGATATAAGGTATGCAAGAGGGAATTTATTATTAAGGTATGTACTTAAACACTTCAAATGCAAAGAAATCAATAGGTAAAATTATCCGACCCATAAGGTAATAACGTCAATTTGATATTAGCAATATTCATACCCTGATTTGTTTAAGAACTCTCAACTTCGCCATAATGATAAGATAAGATTGGGCTACCCTGATTAGTTGCCTGCAATGATTAGCTATAATTGTTTTATTGTTTGACGATAACATGGAATTCTTTATATCCATATTAGTGACAAAGAAATATCATCAGTGAAATCAGGATGTATTTTAAATTGTTTTTGTTAGTGTTTTGTGCTTTTATTGGGACTGCATGTAAGTATATGTCACACTTACGTACAAAGATGTATGTACCTAACTTTTCTTTAGAAGATACCTACCATTTCACCTACCTACTGTATTTAGTATGTATTTAGGTTCGATTCTAATGACTAATGAAAATACATTTAACTATTGTTAAGTTATAGTCGTATTCAGGTATTTTACAAATCTGTGCATCAAGTGTGCATTGAGTGATCTAACTGTTGTACCAACCTATGAAATTAAATGCCAAGTAGTTTATAAACGTTTAATGACGGCAAGTGCCTGATAAAAAAACAGAGCAGTCAGTGTAATTTATAGTATAGCGGATTAATACATAAAAGTAAAATTGAACAGCTTTAATGCATGTCGATAACAATGGCTGTTGTTTCTTTTTGTTTTCAGTTAGTTTCAGATGCTATGCATGCTCATTCTCGTCTGTGGACGCTGATCAGTCCTGCCTACATATAACCAATGATACTCATACGGTGGAATGCCCCTTTACATATTGCATCATACAGCGGCAAGAGTTCTTGGTAAGGAATCCATTAGATACTTAGGTGATACTTAGGTGCTTGCCAAATAGAGATGAATTCGAAAAAACGACTAGCATGCCATTTAATCGCCATCAAAGTAGCGTTTTAAGGTTGACGTCGTATCTTTGTGTATCGTGTCCTGATTTTTTACGCGTGTGAATATAAATTAGCGTCATTTAAGCCTTCATTACATATTAACCTACCTATTTACATTAGTAATCCTACCTAAATAAAAAATATGTACTGTAGAAAAGGCAGTGCAGTGATGGCAAAATCCCTTGTAACTGGAATTGGGAATAAAAGCAAAGCGTTTCCTAACATGCAGATAATCATGTCTTTCCACAGGACCCACCAGGAGTGGTCGCCAGTTTTACCAGAGGTTGTGAAGAACGTCCGACCTATTTGAACCATGAAGTAGAAGACTTCAATTTCCGCACTTATTTCCGAGCTTGTACCATTGACTTGTGTAACATTGGTAAGTAAGAAACACCTAAGTAACCTACTTAATATATAATATATACCTGGAGGATACCTAGGATTGTTGAAATACACTTTATCAAACACACTAAAGCATTGCATTACTAAACTGATGATTAAGGTTAACCGTCTCCCAACAACTAGACAGTTACCTAATTAGTTAAGTACTGGTTCGATTCCCAGTTCGTCATTGCAGAGATGCAATTCAATCCGGTTTCCAGGTGTAAATATAATGTCTTCAGTCTGGTTCAAGTTTAGTTAAAATCGTCTAACGAAGGGTGACGGACCCAATTATGAGCACTTTAAGAAGTCATTAAACTTCAACTCTAAATATTTTATATATTACAATGTTCTATAACTATTGTGTTGCGTTATTAATATTGAGAATATAATCACCTGTTGTGTAAAGTAAGACTTTTAAATAATTTTTGGTCATTATTGAGTTAAAATTACATATTTTTAAAAAACAAGCCTATCTCCATTTATCAGCACAGTCATCACCAATTATGGTCACTTACTTACCCAGTTATCAGCACTGCGAATTGTTATACATTTTAAAGGGCGAAAAAAGAAAATATCCTTAAGAAAAATTTACTGTTTACTTTTTTATTTATTATTAGTCTTTTAACATTTCTACTAATTATGGCACGTAAAAAGTACCTTAACATCTAAATTGTTCAACTCCAGTCAACTATAATGGACAGATCTTTAGAAAAGTAGGAACATTACCTTTGAACTAGTAAGATAAACTTCAAAATAATTATTTTTTAAAGAAAAACCAGAAAATTATTTGAATAAAAGTAGGTCAATTAGTAACAAACATAAATTGTTTGGTTTAAACTAGTAACCAGTAAATGCAAATACAAAATTAGCCTAAAAATAGTTTTACCTACAATAAAACTGCTTTACTCAGTCACTAGTTTAGCCTTCAGTCAATATCTTTTCTGTTATATACTTGCCCCGGTTTCTTCTCACAATATTTTTTTTAAAGATTGAATATTGATACAATTTTTCGATTAATTGCTCCATTTACGAAATATTAAACTTTAAAGTGCATATTGTTGTTTCAGTCCCCCCTCTAAAAGCAAAAAAACATGAAAGTGCATTTTATAAACTCTAAATGAAAGCTATAGCGGTTAAGATAACTTTAGTAGTTAGCAGTAATATTCGTTGAACTTTTGTACCAAATACGAAACCCTTAGGATAAATTCTTTAATGTGCCTAATTTCCGCACTCAAAGACGTCAATTAAATGATATATAATTATAATTAATCTTGTTCTGTCATTTTCTTTATCAATGAAATAGAAAAAGACTGCACGAGACTAAATGAAGGATTATCAGACTTTAATTGACGTCTCTGAGTACGGCAGTAAGATGAAATAAATAATAGTCCAGAACCCTACGTGCGCGAGCCCGACTCGCACTTGGCTTGGTTTTTTGTTGTTTTTGATGGGTTCAGAGATCTCAAACACGTAGAAATAATTTAAACAACAATCAAATATCAGCATAGTTTAAACCATATATCAGCACCGTGAGTAATTATTTAAGCTTTATTGCACGACTAAAACTTTGTACAAAAGGCGAAATTAATGCCTAGTGGCATTTTCTACCAGTCATACCTTTGGGCTAAGCAGATAATGATGATAATTAATGGTAAATAGATTTTCAGTATGGAGCCGGATTAGGAAAACAAGGCTATAATCACTTTTTACACAACAATCAATTATTCTCAATATCAAGTATAATAATTCTTCAATATCAAGTAGTAACAAACACAGTCTATTAAAAAAGAAAACATTATTTGTCTATTTTATCTAAGTATTAACAGGTGTGCTGATAGTTGGAGAACTTAAAATTTCAGTCTCCAGTTATTGTTACCCTAAATATCTATTATATATAAACAAAATACCTTAATTTTTTTTAAATTTAAGATGCGCAAAACTTTAGGAATTCGTTTAAATAACAGTATTTCTAAATATTGCTTTAATCTCATTAATAAATAACTAATAAACGGAAGACAAATCTTAACGTTGATGTGTCAAAGTGCCCAAAAATCACTTCTAATTATTTATTTATTTATTTATCTTTATTAGGGAAACAAACAGCTATTAATCTTACATCTAGTTTACACAAAGTTCACTTTTCCTCAAGAATACCGCGCTATGACAAATGTAAACAATACACAGTGTTGCTCGTATAATAATTGTAAACTATCTGAACATGTTTTTTATCCTTGCAACCTTGAAATCATACACATTTATCTTCTATTTTAGTTTTTTCTACGGTGTGCTGGTAACTGGTGCAGTGCTGGCGTTTGGGTCCGTCACCCTACTAAGTAAAGCAAATGACTGAAGTGGCTCATCTTCGTTTATAATACCAATAATACAAACGTGCTCTTCGCAAAGAAGAATTTTGAATTATTGTTTTTAAGTGATAAGCATTCACTTTGCAATCTAAAGATTACTTATTTAGGCACTTGAAAAAATGAGCACCAATGACAGGAATTAAACCCGCGTTGCTTGCATACCGGGCGATTGCCTAACCACTCGGCCCAGACGTTTGCAGAGCATAATTTGATTTCGTAAGCACTTAAAAATGTCATCCGGTGGGACTCCCGGGTAATTTTTGTGAGCGAAATTCAATTTGATTTCGTAAAAACTTGCAAAATAATTGCTTAAGTTATATAAAATAATTATAAGTGCTTCTTAACGCTGTAATGCGGCGTTGCTTGCTATTATAATATTGCAAGTTTTTACAATTGAAAGATGAAGCCTGCCATACAGTGATAAGCATTCACTTTGCAATCAGATTGTTTTCTCTATGTGTTCTATTGTTTTCTTTATCTTTTAGGCAATGGCATTCAGTCAATAGCCGGAGGAGCTTTGTCACCGCAGCCTATATACGAAGGAGAGAATCTGCTTGTGCCTGGAACTGGAAGACATAACCATGCAGGGAATCTGCAGATCGCATCCACCATGCTTTTTTTGAGTGTACTCCTGGCTTACCTTTTTTAAATAAATGAAAACTTAATTTAGCGAGTACAATAATTGATGACGTCTACGGTCTACCTGATATCACTATAGTAAAATGCGAAGAGGTCTCTTGCGATGAACTAGGTATTTAGAAGTAGGTAGGAAGGTACTCAGATTTTTACTTCTTTAGGTTCCTACCTGTGTAAGTAGAATGCTTAAGTACACAATAGTAACACACCATCCTATTTGTAGCATCCTAACAGGATCCTACTTAGGAGATGGAAAGATGTAGGTAGGTAATCGCAGTTCACTACCTAAGTTCCTTCCTAATTAGTATCCTCCTTAGAATTCGATTGCTTCCGACAAGAGGTGGAACTGGCTCGAACGAATTACGCTTAATTCGGATAGGATCCGGTTCCTCCTTCCTAGGATAGAAATAAATAACTAGGATACTGTTTAGGATGCTACAAATACGATGGTGATAATAAGTATTTTATAAATCTGCTAAAAGTAGCAAAGCATTTTTGTTTAGCTAGAGAATTAAACCCTAAACCTACCATACAGAACCATTGCGTACACGCAGTGTGGTAGTACTGCGTGTACGCAGTGGTTTGCGCTTCGATTTTAACTGTTGTTTTGACTTTTTGTACACCGCATCGCCATACCATAGTCGTCATAGAAACGCAAATGATACAGAAAATCAAACAAGCAAAGTTATCGTTTGTTTAAAAGTTTAAAATAAGTGGAAAAGTTAAGTGCTAAAGACAAAGTCGTTGGCTGAATGATAAGGATCTTCAGTCTCTTATCTTAATCCTATCAATGAAAAATAAAGATAAAGGAATTTGACAGTTCTCGTAAGGTAAAACGTCACTTTAGAGACGTAATAGGTTATGTTGTCTATATTTAGTAAAAATGTAATTTAGTAACATAAATTAGTTGTTTTTGTGGCTTTAAATCAGTCATGACAACTTCACCTACAAAAGCCAAACAAAAGTTGTCCTTGCGGAAGCGGCTGTTCGTAAAAAAGTCACCAAAAGTTGGATGCTATGTAGACACTGACTCCAACGATGAACTCAACCAGTCCTCGTCAAGACCTATCTCTCCAGCGGATCCTTTTATAGCACAAAGTGCTCAGAACGCTGACTCGAGTGTTGATCTCTACGACAACAGAAGGAGTTCAGGGTCAGAACCCTACAGCAATAACTCAAGCCAGAGAAGTGACCATACCCACCACAACGACGATGAAAGCAACCCGAAATGCTGTAAAACGTTCTTCAGAAGGTCCCGTCCAAAGAGCCTCGTTGAGGGACACCCGTCCAAAGATGAAACTGTGTCAAAACCGTGTAGTCCCGTAAATAACTCCAGTAACAGTCTTAGTGACCACACACTATCCTGTACCAAGTCTGAAGAAATACCAAAAGCCACTATAAAGTTTCCTAAAGATGAATCCAGAAAGTATTTTGAGCATTCTGGATCATTTGAAGGTATTAAGTCTAAGAATAAGTTATTTGTTAAGAGATTGTCTGCTGACCACCTGATTACGAATGAAACTAAGCCACTCTACCGTTCATCTTCACCGGAAAGTGACAGGAGTAGTTCCTTAGACAGGAAAAGAAGGTAAGTTGTGTTTATTTTGTTTTCTATGTGGCAAGGGATATAAGCTTTGCTTGGGGCAAATAAATAAAATCAAATGTACTTTTATTATGTATCAGAAAAGTGTATAATATACTATCAAGAATTGTAAATCTAAGATATCTTATCTTGTGCTGAATCAGGACCAAATCAACAATAACAAAGTCAGCTTCTCGTGCTGGGAGCACTGACAGCTTGGCTCGTAACTCTCTGCTTGCTGCTCAAGTCCTCCGCCTCATACCCACACAGGAGGCTAGAGAAAGGTGTGTAATGCATGCTTTTTAGTTTAAAAAAGTGTAATGAACATTTGTGTGAACTCTGTATACTTTAATGTTGGTGTGTTGTTAATGTATATCTGTTTCCAATTCACATTTGATTTGCCATAGGGTATTCTAATGAAATTTATTCTTTGAATTAGTAATTTATTCAAATATGTACATTATTAAAAAAGATACTATATATATTTTGTCAAAGAACATTATTTAGTTGTTTTATGTTGATCACAAAATGAACTAAACTTTTCAGAAACTATCTTTATGGAAGACTTGCCTCCCATTCATTGCTGGGTGCTGCTGAATTGGAGCATGTATTTCCTGACAGAGAAGTAAAGATATTTGTTGGAACCTGGAATATGAATGGACAGCCACCCCCAAGGTAAAAAGATACATTTCCTATGAAAACATTTTGTTTTTCAAAACACTTGTTGCTACTAAAGAAAAATTTATTCTAATTTTATCTAATAGTATAAATGTAAAAGAAACTCTTTCCACTCTGTCACTTTTCTCACCAACACTTGGTCTGAACCAATTTTAATAATTTTTCAAAAGTATAGATTGGATTTTAGATGTTTGTATGTCTGTTTAAATTAATACAGGGAACTAGCTGATTTTATATTTCCACACCAAGTTAAACATGTGCCAGACATATTTGCCATTGGCACTCAGGAGTCATATTCTGAACGCACAGAATGGGAAATAACCATACAAGAGGTTTTGGGACCATCTCACCTTCTTTTACACTCACATTATTTAGGTGAGCACTTTACTAATTATATTTTATAAAAAGGCATGATACTGATTTAATATAGTTTTGTTTTAGCTAAAATTACAGTAGCGACGCAACTCCATTAAATTGCAGATGACATTCCTAGAATAGAACAATGTACAAGTAAAATACTGGACCGAGTAGTCTTTGTGTTACGTGCAATAATAAATGTATTTTTGTAGGAACACCTCAACTATTACCTAGATGGTCTGTGGTGTTCAGTAGAATGTATATCAACGTAAAGTCTCATAAGCACTATAGTCCGACAAGTTCATGCGCAACCCTACTGTGGCGCGAAAGACGTGCAGCCAGGCCTGTGTAACTCCCCGCGTAGGTAGCAAAAACGTACTTTCGCGCGGCGACCCCTTGGAATAGGCTAAATCAAGTTGGGTGTCGCGAGCGAGCAACGAGACGCGTTTTATTCACCGGCGGCGCACGGCACTTGTGTGATTACGTTGCTGGCTGAACGAGCATGAATAAAGTGCTAGAAAGGTGCGCTAGATGGCGTAAGTAGCTTCTTTTAGCAGTCAACCCTATCGCGTCGCATGATAGTACGTCACTGAATAGGTTTAGTGTATTATTATTCATATTCCAGAGTTATAAGAACGAAATTATCTTGCAATGGATTTCTGTAGGTGTCTAAACGAACTAAATTACACCATATCGTTAACGACATCGAGTAGATATTTCTTTAAAGTTCACTGCAAAGTCAAACTTCTGTACGGAGTACTAGTACTTATTCTGTGATGCAGCTGTCATAGGAAATCCCCTTCCCCGCAACACCGCCCGTCCCCGCTGATATCTAGCACGCCCCGCCCCCTACACGTCTTTTATTTCGCAGGAAGGTCGCGCACGAACTTGTTGAACTCGAATACAGTATGACGAATGCTTAGCGAATAAAGCTTGTTGGACAGCTTGCTTCCCGAAGTCAAATGAACATTGAAATAAATAACTTTTATTAATATTCTTCATAATAAACTCTTTTCAGGAACCATCCATCTTACTGTATTTGTACGTAGAGATCTTATATGGTACTGCTCTTTACCTGAAGACGCCAGTCTGTCAGTCCGACCAGGCACAGCTTTCAGAACAAAAGGGGCTGTGGCGATATCATTCGCTCTTTTTGGATCAACCTTCCTATTCGTAACGGCACATCTAACTGCCCACCAGGAGAAAGTCAAAGAAAGAGTATCAGATATAAAGAGGATAATACGATCTATCGACCTGCCGAAGAATTTACCGTGTAGACATAGGAGTAAAGGTGAGAGATAATTTCTGATGATTCTTTACGGCAGCGGTTCTTAAATGGTAGTACGCGAAACTCTGTGGTTCATGGAGCTCACATGGGTTACGTGTGAGCTCACATGGGTTACGTGTTATGCGTTATTTGTAGAAACAGTTAAACAATAAAATTTTCGAACTACTATAAATTTTATAATAATAAACCAACCATGAAGTATGATCATATGTGGTAAAAATAGGAACCTATGCTGTAGGGGCATCATTTACTAATTAGATACTTGTGTTAGTTTTTTATCCATTTTTATTATTATACAGACAGGCAGTTGATTGAGATGATAACTGCCTGAATCCAGTTTTCCATATTTTGTTGAGCTAGTTGAGATGAGCGTCAAGTCAGTTCTTCAATTGATTGATTTGTTTCAGATGTTACAAGTAACTTTGACTACGTGTTTTGGTGCGGCGACCTAAACTTTAGGTTGGGTGAGCCTAGAGCAGCTGTTTTACGATGGATTGAACAAACTCAGGTCAGTCTGTTTTCCTTTAACTAATAGAGATAAAAGTAGTTTACGTAAGTGCTTAACTTTTGTTCCATGAGTTTAATTTTGGTTTGCTGCACTTTTGATCGTCTACAATATCGGTGATACTCGTAGTATCGGTTCATCTGACTATTGCAATAACTATTGATAATTTTGTCCTATCGATAGTGACCTTTTATTCAATAGTATTGTGATATTGTAATATTATTTGATGTAGCTAGTAAATATTCTGAGGTTTGATTTATTTTTATATAGTAATTGATGTGACACAATTGGAATGACATAATATATTTAAATAATAATTAAGGTGGATTAATTCTGCAAAGGCATCAAAAGTAATAACACCACCATTACTATTTAATAAATGATCACTATCGATAGGAGTGCTATACTCCAAATGTACACTTTAACAAGTTTTTTGCGAACTTTGCTTGGTATTCTGGCCTTGAGCAGGTGCTTTTTTGCATTATAAGCTTGTCTCGCCATCGCTATCCTTGCTTTTATATCTGGTGTACATCTGGAGTCACTAGTTATCAAGCTACCTAGATATTTGAAGGTTTTAACCTGTTCTATTTTTGTGTTATTTATTGAGATAGGGCTATATTTTTCCTTTTTAGAAGCAATTAGTGTTTTTGTTTTATTTATGTTAATTTTGAGACCAAATTCTTTAAAAATAGTGTCCATTTCTGTAACCAGTTCTTCCAACTCCAATCTGTTTTCTGCAATGGCTGCAATATCGTCGGCAAAACGAATGAATTTAAATACGTCCCCATTAATTTTGACGCCCCCCTTTTTTGATTCCGTTATTCTGCGTATCGCACATTCTATGAATAAATTAAAAATTAGCGGTGAAAGTGGACATCCCTGCCTAACTCCCTGTCTTATTTTTGCCTTTCCGTTTTCCTCTCCTACTTCTATTACCGTTTCTTGGTTTTTATATAATTCATAAATAATCCTTCTGTCTCTATAATCCAATCCAGCTTCTTTGAGTACTACCATCATTATTTTCCAATTGACCTTATCGAACGCCTTTTCTAAGTCGATAAAAGCTATATGTGTGTCCATGTCAAAATCCAGTCTCCTGTCTATTACCAATCTCAAAGCTAGTATCGCTTCTCTGGTTCCCTTCTCTTGCCGAAACCCATATTGATCCGGTCCCAAAAAGCACTCTGTTAACGGTCTTATTCTGTTCTGAATTATTTTTATTAAAATTTTACTTGCCTGTGAAATGTTCTATGTTCTTCGCATTTGAGTGTGTTTGCTTTTTTCGGTAGTGTTACAGTCTTGCTTAAATAAAAATCTTGAGGTATTTTGCCTGTTTTATACATTTCTTGAATTAAATTAAAAATTTCCTCTTTCAACTGATTGCAAGCTGCATATTTAACCAGATGGTTAAATATGCAGCTTGCAATCAGTTGAAAGAGGAAAACAGCAGGAGTTGATAATATTTATATTGAGATCAATATAAATATTATCAACTCCTGCTGTTTTCCCGTTTTGAATACATTTCAAAGCTATTTCGAATTCTTCTTTCAATATCAGAGGTCCCAGTTCTAAAGTATGTACATCTTCTTCTTTTTCCATATAGCTTTCTGACATCCCTTCTCCTGAATAAAGCTCTTCTATATACTCTAACCATCTTTTAACAATTTTTTTAGAGTCCATTAGTCGATAAAAGCTATATGTGTGTCCATGTCAAAATCCAGTCTCCTGTCTATTACCAATCTCAAAGCTAGTATCGCTTCTCTGGTTCCCTTCTCTTGCCGAAACCCATATTGATCCGGTCCCAAAAAGCACTCTGTTAACGGTCTTATTCTGTTCTGAATTATTTTTATTAAAATTTTACTTGCCTGTGAAATGTTCTATGTTCTTCGCATTTGAGTGTGTTTGCTTTTTTCGGTAGTGTTACAGTCTTGCTTAAATAAAAATCTTGAGGTATTTTGCCTGTTTTATACATTTCTTGAATTAAATTAAAAATTTCCTCTTTCAACTGATTGCAAGCTGCATATTTAACCAGATGGTTAAATATGCAGCTTGCAATCAGTTGAAAGAGGAAAACAGCAGGAGTTGATAATATTTATATTGAGATCAATATAAATATTATCAACTCCTGCTGTTTTCCCGTTTTGAATACATTTCAAAGCTATTTCGAATTCTTCTTTCAATATCAGAGGTCCCAGTTCTAAAGTATCTACATCTTCTTCTTTTTCCATATAGCTTTCTGACATCCCTTCTCCTGAATAAAGCTCTTCTATATACTCTAACCATCTTTTAACAATTTTTTTAGAGTCCATTAGTATTTTCCCTTCTTTATCTAATATAGCTGTACTTCGTCTCTTATGTTTCTTGTCCATTTGTTTAATTATATTGTAGGCTTTTTCCATTTTCCCCCGTTTCATCATAAACTCTATTTTATTGCATTTCTCTTCCGTATGTTTTTCTTTCGCTTCCCTGCACAGTCGTATTATTTTGTTTGTTAATATTCTGTACTCCTTTGCCTTGACATCATCCGTCTTGTTTCTTAATTCTCTTCTGTCAAGCATTAGCGCTATAATTTCTGGGCTAAGCCAGTTTTTCCTCAGAATCAGCTTCTCTTTCTTTATCGTCTCTTCTGCGCTTTTGACCATTATGTTTTTGATTTCATTCCACCTTTCTTCAATATTAATATTTTGAATGTTATTCTTACATCTATCAATAAATTGCTCTAACTTATGACCTACTTTATTACTATATTGCACTTTACTATCACTATTTATATCCTTAAGTTTATTGAGATCCAAGTTCTTTGGTTTGTGTTTTCTTTTTAGTTGCTTAGTTTTAAAATTGTGTAGACTTATAAGAAGGTTGTGATCAGAATTTAAATCGGCCCCAGGTAAAGTCTTACACAAACTTATCTGTTTTAGAAATTTACTTTTAATTATTATGTAGTCAATCTGGTATCTAGCAATATCTCCCGGCATTTTCCACGTATAGAGTCTTCTTTTTGGTTGCTTAAACATTGTATTTGTAATAATCAAATCATTTTCTTTACAAAATTGTACTAGTCTGTCCCCTCTCTCATTTCTGTTTCCAAACCCAAAACTTCCTACTGAGTTTTCTTCCTTTCCTTCACCGACCACCGCATTGAAGTCACCCATAATAATCAAACTATCTGTATCTTTAACTGTATCTAAAATTGAATCTATGCTGTCATATATCTCTTCTATCTCTTCATCTGGGTGGCCACTCGTGGGCATATAAACTTGCAATAAAGTTATATCAAATGGTTTAGCTTTTATCTTAACTGCTGTTAATCGGTCACTAAGGTTAATGGTATTTTCTATGTTTAAACCCCATTTTTTATTTAATATTATAGCGGTGCCATTAGATCCTTGTTTCTCTCCCGTATATATAACTTTATATTCACCACTCCAAAAATCTCCACTTCCTCCCCATCTTACTTCAGCTAATCCCAGTATATCAATTTTGAGTCTGTCCATTAACCTCTTTACTTCTTCTAATTTCCCCGACTCTAGCATCGTCCTCACATTCCATGTGCCAACTTTACAAGGATTTCGCTGGATGACGACCGAATCAGCCTTGCTCCTGACCCTGCCGGACTCGGACCGCCACGGCATATTACATCGTGGAAGCCCGTTGTCAAGAACTACTTTATTATTGTTGTCCATATTCATAAAACTCCAAATTAGGAAAGATAGTGTGGTGGTTTCCCTCTTGCCTTCCACACCGCAGTTTAAGAACCGGTTTATCCCGCATCTTAATATCCAGTCAAAAGCCCTTCTTGATACTATATCTTCGGCCTTTTGCCAGTACTGATATTGCTGCTGCACAACACCAGGGGAACGCTTATTTAATGGCGGCTTTGACTCGCCATGGCACAGGATCGTCAATGAATATTGTAGCTTTTTGTAGAGAAGTTCATCCCACTGAACTCCCCACTACATTTTGGTATCCTGCCGCTGTGTGGTCGGGGACTGCTTATTCTACATATTCGCAGCTAACCACCATATCTGGTGGCCGTTCACTATCCGCCACCTGTGACCCCGTTAGTAGCCTACAGCTCAGCCCTAACATTTGTACATTTGGAGTATAGCACTCTATGGATGTGAAGCGTGGACATTGACAAAGAGGGACAGAGAGAGACTGAAACCCTTCGTGGTGTGGTGCTGGAGGAGAATGGAGCGTATAAGTTGGACGGAGAAGAAAACAAATGAAGAAGTTTTGTCTATGGTTAGGGAAAAAAGGAGATTGATGGAAACAATAGAGTGTAGGAGGGGACGAATGTTAGGCCACCTGATTCGACACGACAATTTTATTAAAACGATAATAGAAGGAAGAATAGAAGGAAAAAGGAAGCGAGGAAGACCAAGAATAAGCTACATGCAGCAAATAAAAGAAAAGATAAATGTCGGGTCGTATCAGGAGGTTAAGAGAAGGGCGGAAAGCAGAGAGGAATGGAAAAAACTCCACCGACAAGAGCCTAGCTCTTAAATTTGATGATGATCGATAGGAGAAAATTATCGATAGTTTCGATACAATTGATAATATTGAGTGCATTAAATATTGAACTTCGATAGTATAATCTTGTTTTTGCCTCAACTATCGATAGACTATTAATCGAAAAATTGACTATGTATACTATGCTTTAATAGTGGCAACGTTAGTAAAATATTTTACGTTGTTGGCAGTTTCCCTTGCCACACAATCTGCCCCACGGATTGCTTCATGCGGACCAACTGACAGCTGTTTTGGAAGACGGAGCGGCATTCAGAGACTTTAGGGAAGCCCCAATCACATTTCCGCCTACTTATAAGGTAATTTACAGTCGGTAGCGGTATATTAAGAACTTTTTTTTTCTTAAAGAAAATATTAAGGTTTTAAGTTAAAAACTAATAATCTTCAAAATAATTTATAAAGAAATATTTCTTTAAACCTTTATAATATTTATTACACGGTAAAATTTGCAATTTTAAATATTTTTTTTGAATATAAAACTAAAACTACCTTAATATTATAAAAAAAGAATAATTCTTGTTAATAAATTTATAATTTATAGCTACCCATGTGAACAACGAAAACAGCTTTTATTAGGTAGGGAATAGAGACATTCTCAAGGTCAAAGTGGGGTAGTCTGACATGCGGCCGTGTGTATGATTTCATATGTCCGTTTTCAGTACGACCCTGGCAGCCAACAGTTCGATACGTCGAGTAAACAGCGCGCACCAGCTTACACCGACCGGATATTATACAAAGCCAAAAGTCTGACGGGGAACTCTTCTGCTTTTTCAGGTTAGTGTT
This sequence comes from Pyrausta nigrata, assembly GCA_949316185.1. Classification (NCBI taxonomy): domain Eukaryota; kingdom Metazoa; phylum Arthropoda; class Insecta; order Lepidoptera; family Crambidae; genus Pyrausta; species Pyrausta nigrata. The sequence continues at coordinate 8,793,457 of OX438943.1, forward strand.
TTTTTTTATACTATTTAATTTACTATTAAGTAAAGACAAAATGTGACCTAGATTAGGTGACCAAGTAAGCGCGGGTCACCCCGTTTGTGTTTACTTGGTCACTCCATCGAAGCTCATTCCATAGATCCGAATATAAACTTTCGGGCAATGTCCACAGATCGCATCGACACGCATTTTTTTTAACAAATTGTTATTTTAATAATGAGATAAAAAGATAGGCAAATATTTTGGTTAATATATTGGTAGGCTTTTGGCGTTCCACAATCTTCCACTTTATTGGTCGTAGCAAATCGCTATTTAGTTAAACAATTTTGCGGAGTGAATCCTCTGTAATTGTTTGAGATTGTACTATTATATTATGTATGTATGACAAAACTTGGTTGGTACACATTTAGATCTCACTTTTTAGTGGTATTGGTACAAATCAAATTCGTGTTTTAGGGGGATTAAACTTACAATAAAATTATGAGTTTTTATGATAATGAACAATTTTAGGTCTTCGTCGCATAAGCAGCGTGCCGATATCGTCAGGACTCAAGTGCATAGCGTACAACTCAGTTCAGTCGGTGTGTACTAGCGACCACAAGCCAGTCTGGGGACTGTTCTCTGCGGCTCTGCGGCCCGGGACTGATGTGTAAGTGACTGTTCTGTACATTTTCGTGTTATCTAATACGTAGGTCGTTATTTACAGATTTTGAGTTTTTTTCGAAATAGCAGCGCACGATAAAAGTAATTTGTATGAATAGAAGACACATAAAGAACAAAAAATGACAAGTAAAATGGTACCGTAAAATGTCACGATATGCCAGAAAGTTTCATTCAATTCCCTTTCGCAGGTAGGTACCTATGTTGAAGTTATTTCCTGATAAATCTTGCGTAGATAAAGTTTTCGTTTTTCAATTATCTTTCAGACCAATTGTTGTCATCTGAAAAGAAATCCATGTAACAAAAAGTAGACCTCTTACTTATGTTTGTTTCCGTATCTGGTACCGTATTTGGTATCAGCAATTATCTTGCTACCAGAAATGAAGCCTGATCGCCCTCCGGTCATGTCGGATTGCCGTCCCGCCGAACTTTGAGAGAAAAAGAACAGAGTGCACCAGTGTATTGCGCACACACGGTCGCGCTGCGATGGATTTGACGATCCCCACTACTGTACCGATACCCACTGTGCACATATTTTTTGGAACATCTTGTATAGCGTGGCCGACCACGGCCGAAACCGAGATAAGCGAACTGCGTGCGAGATATAATTCTGTACAAATATATTATTGCACTTGAAAAATACGACCACCAGAGGCAGGAATCGAACACGAGTTCCTCGCATACGATAAATTATTAGTTTTTAAGTAATTTAAAAACAATAATATATCGTATTTGCAAGCTTCCTCTTTCGATTGTAAAATACTTGCAATAGTATTTCTTTCGAGTGTTGAGGGTGTAATTCCAATAACATTGATGAAAGCAACGCGGCATTACAGCGTTAAGAAGCACTTGAAAATTTCGACAGGCTCTGCCAACGCCAGGGTTGCCGAGTGATAAGGCAATCGCCCGGTATGCGAGGAACGCGGGTTCAATTCCCGCCTCTCGTGGTCGTTTTTTTTTAATTTATTTTATTTTATTTATTTTTATTTAACAGTTTTCGGGAATCTTACAGCTAGGAATTGAATATTTAATACAGTAGAAGAATAAGGCCATTTACAAGTTTCCACTAAGTGCAATAATATATGTAGATTGCAAAGTGAATGCTTATCATTTAAAAAACGATAATTTATTATTCTGTACAAGTATAGGAGGACATTACTAGTATTATTTCTGTATTGCCTTCTACAGAGTGCCACTTGCAGCCGGTCTGTTTAACAGAGAGGTATACTTGGAAGGCATCAAGCGCAGGCGAGCGCTCTTAGACCATGGGCCAGGCGGGTCCGCAGTATGCAACGTTCAATAACATTAGCTAAATTCCTAGTTAACTAATATCCTTACTTATATTTACAGACCAAATCTTAAATGTAACTGCAAATTTTAGACTCATTGCGCCAATTTTTATGATAAACATAATCATGCCCAATGACAGTGTATTAAAAAAAGAGGTAGACATGTCATCTCCTACTGCGCGGCGATTCCAATTTGATGCGCCGAGCACACGTTCGTTTACGCGTCAACTTTCATATGTGTACGAAATTTGAATGCAAAAATTATCAAATTGCTCAATTTGAGGCAAGCAATTTCCACGCCCTAATGACACATCTACCATTTTTTCAATGCACTATCATTGATCATGTCAAAATATGGTATCGGTTCATCTGACGCATGCGAAATTGACTCATACATTGGGTCTCTACTCTAACCATAACCAATAAGTCAGTGCAAAAGTTGTTGTTAAAGTTGATCTGGTGCAATTAAACTGTATTAATACTAGAATTTTGGTTCGACTTGGGTTTCTGTACTTTTGTATAGTGGTACGTTATAACGGCACCGAATGGGTCTTAGTAAAATTTTGTGTGTGCTATGAGTAAAATCGTAAATTATTTTTTCCTCAATGTTTGTATATGGTTTACCTCATACGTGGACAGCGATAAGCAAAGTATAATAATTCGCTGGCAGAATTTCAAGCAAGGTCTTCTTCGATCTGACTGACAGGTATACTCAGTACCAAAAAATCTGCTCAGGATTTGCTGTTTGCTGTACCCATATTTTGAAAATGTATGTTGTTGATTTTATGCAAAGATAGAGTTTTGTTATATTTATTTGTTTTGTTTACAATTTTTAATGATTATTTATTTTATTATTTATTATTGCTTTATTAAATTAGTAAATAAGCACAGCAGTAGCTGAAGCATTACCGTGCAAGGAATAAAAAGACATTCTAGTATTTTACGCTTGAAATTTTTGTTATAGACATATATTTAACAAATGTACTTATTTATTTGAAGTACAAAGCAAATGAAACCAAAAAGACAGTAAGTTAAATCTAGTCAGTGGTATGCAATATTATAAATATTATACACAAGTATTATTCATTATAATAGTTTACGTAATTTAATCCAGTCATTATTAATTTATAGAAATCAAATTGTTGTGTATCTTCAGTATTAGTAGATTCATAATAATAATACTTATGTTGTATTTACTTAGTTGGTGTTTTTTGCTTTACTTTTAATACATAATATTTTGATTGCGATATTTGTGTCCGAAAAAGAATTATAATTTTCTTTTTTTGTCGACTCGGACATAATATGAAATTACTGGGTATAACATTTTACTAAGCATTATCTTCCAAAGTTTCAGATTTTATTTCCTATGCTATATTAATAGATGGATTTTGTAGTATGTAGATAAAGATTTTTTTTTTATAGTAGAGTACTTTTATGTTGGGAATTTATCAATACTTACACAAGTGTTGTGATGTTTCACAAAGTACTAAATGACGTTTCAGTCTTTTGTAAAAACTTATCTGTTAAAACTAGTCCTTTTAATTGAACCTTATTCTTTATCGGATGCAAATTTAAGTAATATAGCTTAGTATGATGTATATTTGTTGGTTTAGTTTAGTCAGGACTGGAACGGAGCAGGAGTATAAAATTTTGTATCGATTATGAAAAGTAATTAAATATAATTTTTCTAGTGGTCCCTGGGCTTGAGTGAAATATTCAGGAGTAGGGTATATCATATCTATCACGGTCTTCAAGGTCCAAATTATTCGGTTGCGTTCTTGCTAAAAGGATATATCCGTTCAATCACTTGTATTCGAATATTTGATTTGGTTGACCATATTATTATAACTTAACTTTCTGGTTGCATTAATATTAGTGCGGTTTCTCACTAATATCCAAGAAGAAAGTTAAAAAACGTTTTGATATGGTCATCACCCAAGTCAAATGTCCGAAAAGAAGTGTTTTTAATCACAACCATTCAAAAAGTATTTAAAACGCTTTTTGAAAATAATACTAATTCATTCGAGTGGTTGTCCTTATTGCAAGAACGTTAGTAAAGATCAGATGTTGAGAAAAAGGAGACAAATTGTTGTAAATTGACTATGTAAACGTCTTGTTTGTAATGAAACGAATGCTTTCATGTGAACGCAGCATTCTATTGATATTCTAAAGTGTTTATAAATTATAGTATACCTAATTCTAAATTATAAAAATTTACAATCACAGGTACAATCGGTAGTAGAACAATTTAATTATTTCCAACTAAAAGGGTAAAGCCCTAGTAGTATGAGCTTTTCTTATATTGTAGATTTGTATAAATGTGAAGTTTTTAATACAAAAATTGATATTTCCTGCCTTAACACTGTGTTATCTTGACCGTCTTATGAAGTGTTATGAACATTTCGAATTGATTAAGTGCTGTGATTTATATACTGGTTCTAGTCTCGAAAACCATTCCAAATATCACAAAAGATCGTAGTATTTTATGTTATTAACTAGGGAATCATAAGGATGTACAATGAGATGTTTAAAAAAACTTTTAATTTTATTGCACATTTTTGGCAATCTATAAATATTTTGCCTCCAAAATATGCAATTTTTCCTGTATAATTAAATATGAACTTATGAGAACATTTTTTGGTCATAACTTGTGGATTTGTGATATCGCAAACGTAAGTCAAATAGTTACTGTAATTATCATTCGTGTATTATGTGTTTGTTAATAAGGGCAGATATAATGCATGAACTATCTTGATGAAATGTGTATTGTTATTGGTTAAGTAAATCAAAAAAAGTAAATAAGATGTATCGCGAACTTGGCTGACACACTGCCGTGTGTCAAGATAAGGGACTATCTAATTCGGAACACAGGTAGAAAGGGCAGATGGTAGGTTTGTTGATGTGTAGAAAACAGTCGAAAAAAGTATTATTGGAATATACGAGTAAGTAGGATCAATCAGACTACGTTAAATTTAAAACGTAGTTATCATGCCCATTGTAAAACTTTCCAGCAAACGGGCATAACTAATAATTTATTGACTAAAATCGATTGAAATGTAAACTATAAACTTTTTTCGGTTTTTTATATTTTCAAAACGATGTGTTTAGATAATCAATAGTATATTTCTACTGTCGCACAAAATTCTCCCTTGACAAAGCGTTACATAATAATAGGGTTAAATTATTGGCGATTTTTCGTCTTATATAAAAAAGCAAAGAATACTACCGTAACAACGTGGAAAATCCGTTTTGAAAATATAGATACTCGGCTTAAAAAGTAAATTTGTATTCCATTACTTACACGTCTAGAAAGACTGTACTTATATTTTAAAGTATTGATTTAGCGAAACGAGTCAAAATGTAGAGTTGGATAAATTGTTATCCTTTTGATTGGTCAATCGACTGTCAATTAAAGACCAAACATAAATTTCTTACTTAAAAGTTTATATTGCTGTCGACAAATATTTTTTGATAGGTGAGACAGACTATTACTTACAGTAGAAATTAGTTCTGTCATATAGTATTTAAAAGAAAAGTTTTTTTTCTTTTTGAAGTTTTTCAGTTGTAGTTGGCCTAACTTGCTATGGACATTATGCTGCTTCTTTGTTTTAATCAATAAATATTTTAGTATCTGACCAGCATTAGTTTTTATAATTTTTCTGTGTAGGTATATGAATAAATATAATGTGAGTGGCTTGTGTTAGTAAGTACTTATTGTATTTTTTATCTATTTCATCTGCGTATTATATTTACCAAGTAATTTTAGTTTAAATTAATGACCGAAAATAAAATCATAATTGCTATAAGTAATATTTCAGTATTTCGTTGGAGGCACAAATCAACCTGTCTTCCATTCGTTACGCATAATCTTTAATAATACTAATTAAAACTTGGAAATGTATTCTAGTCTACTAGTATTATACTTCAGTCATTTCATATAAATTATTGTCATATTAATCAACCCTGTGCAGTCAGTCAGCATAAATTACTAAACAAACATACATACACAAATACATATTCATGTTAAAAGGTATTTATTCAAAAAAAAATCCACATAAATTTATACATTTGCCAGTAAGGTTTGAATTGAAACCATTTGTTTTGTGAAGCCTGGCTAAATGACTGTTATTTTAAGTCATATAAATTGCAAAAAACCAAAACAACAAAAAAAAATTAATAGGTAGTTGGAAAAGTTTGCGGCCCTTTTGTAGTAAAAATAAATAATACTTTTTAGTAATATTAAACGTTTATTGAATGAAGTAATGTCCATTTAATTCGACAATCTTAAGCCATTATTCTGGCAGAATCATTATTCCGTCGCTAAAACATTTTTTGGGTTAATGAACGAAAACTCTCCATTTAAAGAGTTTGGATTGTAGCTGCTATGTCTGGACATAATGTTCCTTGGTTTGGACTGTATGGAGGGTGCAGTAAAACTTCCCACCAAGGTCCATCAATTTTTGTTTAGTCGACTAAGGTTTATGCGGTCGAGCTATGTCCTAGTGGAAGACTACCTTTTCTATTCATTAAAACTTGGCGTTTTTTTCTTTAAGAGCTTGTTTCAGATTTTCTGATTCCTGACAGTAGATAGCAGAATTAATCGTTTGACCATGTGACAACAGGTCATATAATGCCTTTTCAGTCCACTTTTCAGTTTCATACACACAACATGACATTGTCTGAAGTGAGGCCAGGCTTTGGAACTATTTAGGATAGCTCACCTCGCTTAGACCAAGATCGTTTTCGAACATTATTATTATAGGTCCACTTCTCATCGCCTGCTACTATATATTCAAAGACGTATCGATTTCGTTTCAGCAATGTTTCGCAGATGAAAATTCTGTTCAAAACATAAATTAAAATGACAGTTTAAGTATAGAATATATAAAAGTAATTTAAATTTATTTAAAAATGGATGTCCGCAAAGTAACGCCTGATTCCATCAATTATATGAAGTCCTGTTTACCAAATCGTGTGGTACCCAAACATCTATCTTTTTAACATAACTATGTTTATGCAAGTGCATGTAAATTCAGTGTTGAACACGCAAAATTCATGCGTTCAGAAAGGCTGCGAATGTTTCCGAATACCTAATATTACCTATATTTGTGCTGAACTGCTGACTGTACTTTACTAGGTTTTTGTATTTTTGTGCTATAGCCTTATGTATTTATTACCAGATAGTACTAGTTACTTACATAAATACAATATTTTGTCTAATACGCCTATAAGATATTTTTAATGGTTTTCTACAAAACGACATATAATAACAGAGGTTAAAGGCATATTAATAATGAATGAGGAGACATACGTACATAAAAATAGTTATAATAACACTTGAATTTTGGTATAAAAATAATAGTAAGTGCATACTGTTTTTGCTTGCTATTCATATTTGGGAGAGCAATTGGCCCGGTCCGATCCTTTATGGCATATGTTTTCTTTTAAATGACATAAAAGCTAACTACCTTTGTGTTTCGATTAATCAATATTATCTAAAACTATGATACTCAAACTAAAATCATTATTACGAGACTATCGTACGCGAGTACGAATCCAGAAGGTATAGGTATTTGGCCTATATTAGAACAAAGCACTCACTTAATATTAACTTGTGGACATTAAATACTTGTTATCTTATTGTTAGACCAAGCAAGCACTTGCTGATTGATTATTTTGTTTAAGCACAATTTCAATGAAATTATAGGTAGGTATCTATTAACTAAATCTTATATCTAAATTCTTGAAAATCCACAAACGCATACAATATTTAATACGTATGCGTTTGTGGATTTTCATGTATTTCGCCAGCGAGTGCTAGCTTATTTGTTGCAGTAACTAAATAATTATATTTTTCTGACCATAATCATGATTAACATAAGATTTGTCTTAAGTTATTGAAATGTTACACTAAATATAGTTATCTTTCTCGCTAAATTGACTTTTATTTACAGACCAAACACTGGCTACGATTTCATCACATTGTTGTACTGCCACTCTACGCAGGCACAACCCTTGACGCCATCAACTTCAACATCGCACCAACGTTCGTAGAACTTCGAAACTCTGTCTTTGCCAATGTAAAATGATTCTTCATCCTTCACTTGCACTTTCATTGAGTATGTCTTGCCATCTGAAAAAAAGTTAGTCAAGATAAGGCTATCCATCGTATCGTCAGTCGTCACTTGGTATATTTACTGTACTCTATGGTCGTCACACATCACATGGGTCAACTAAGTGTGACATAAAAAAAAGGAATCAATTGTAAGCTTGTTTAATTAAAAAGTTAACTTATTAATTTTGAGTGTAAAGATAAAATAGGTGATGGAGTTAACACGGCCGCACGTCAGACAACCACACTTTGACCTTGAGAAAAACTTTATTCCCTACGTAATAAAAGATGTTTTCGTACTTAGCATGGGTAACCTGACGTGCCGCCGACCGTATTTATCATTTTTAACAATTTACCAGCTTTAAATGAAAATCCATAGTCTTTGGGAAGCACTTGCCCCTCTCCGTGTTGATAAAGTTGAAAATCGCATGACTCTATTGGGAACACACTTCCATCTGACTGACGGCAAACGTACCCGATTGTGAGACTGGAAGAGAATAATGAAAAAAAATATTAATTATTTTTATTTTGTTTGTGAGTGCAGCAAAGAATAAATAAATAAATAACATTTACAAGGTCACATCACTGCGCGAACTCTAAACATGACAGGAAATCTGAACTTGGAAATGTTGCAAACTGTTGTTTACTATAAGTAAAGTAGGAATAAAAAAGGCAAACTTCTACCCCTATTCAATCTGAGACATGACATGTATTAATTTCTATTTTGTGGACTGCATGGTTGTATTGGACCAATTGTACTTACTGCGATAAAATAGCTGGCTGCGAAACACTTCCTATAGCCATGCAATCACCATTTTCGAGAAAAATAAAATGATAAACATATCGATGGAACGTCCTCCAATCACGGAACGGACCTGTAAACGAAACATTTAAGTAATGTTATTAAAAAAACGTTTTTTATTTCTTCTATTTCAATTTTAACGTGTCTTACCAAAACTGTGGTCTCTTACGCACGGAATGTTCAAATTGTGCTCTTTACCATCAATGGAGACCGTGCCTATTAGAAAACCCATCTGCTCATAGTGCGTTTGATGAAATCTGGTGAAATAACGTAGCAGGTTATACAAAAGTACTTGTGATTTTCTACATGAGTTGTTTATCTTATGTGAATAAATAAGTTCATCATTGGTTAGTTGTGTGTATAGAAGTTTTTGAATGACATCTGCTCAGATATTAATGAAGTAATGAGCGTTCGAAAGTTCGGAACCTATTGACATTGAAACCTATTCAGAAGTATTTGGTCACCTTGTCTGCTACAAAATGTTGTCGGCGACTGTACCACAACACCCAGACTCGAGATAATATATAAAATATGGATTTCTAATTAACCCGGGACCTCAGAAATGGCGACACCTTGAAAACCGGTGTGCGACCCACTAGACCACGGAGCGGAAGTCGCCAAGACTGTCGTAGAAAATTCTTTTCCCCGCGAAACCACCCGTCCCTGCTGACATCTAGCATGCCTCGCTCCCCAAACGTCTGTCCCTCGGTAGAAGAGTCGCGCACGAACTTGTCGCACTAAGTAATAATTACCTTTTCAGCGTCTTGAAGTAGTCCCGCGACCACGGCTCCCTTGCTATATCCTTGGCCATGCAGAGCGCTGACATCTGTATGTCATAGTTGAAAGGCGACCAACGCGCGCTCCACGTTGCTTTCAGGTCCACTTTTACGCGCTTCTCGGGGTTACTGCTAAGCCTGGAAGATTATGTCAATGGCGTTGTTTTATATCTACCGACCATCAAACTTCCAGACGCATCGCGGGGTATCGCTCATATCGCGTTGATATTCTAACGATACAAGCTAAGCGCTTCTCATCGACTTTGTGTTACTCACTACCCGCTTCAGTGTTTTCTACCCAAAAACCTTCGAAGTCAAAGTGAACAGGCTTCTTCTGGGTCAGCTTGCTCCATCGTCGACACCGATGTCAACGCCACATCTGGCTTAGTCAAGAGTTAGAGCAAACCCATTTCTAATTAAAAAAAATCGACAAGTCAATTTAGCGCGTTTGGGACTTTTCAAGGTTGATTTTATAAATAATATTTGAGCACCAAAATAGGAATCGGATCAGAAACTAGAGTATAGGTATTGTCAGGAGTTGTAAACTCACTTCATCTCGCCATTGTAAGCAATTTTCCAAGCTCGCATAGGAATGTAGTTGATGATGTCGAGACCCTGAATTTTGTACTCCCCTGCTTCATCCGCAGTTTGTATCTGGTATGTATCAGGTAGGCATGGAGATAGCAATAGCTCTTTTTCTTCGGTCTGTGAAAAAACCAGGCACATACAGGGTGATTATTAGAATAGACACCAAGGAGAATGTTAGAAAAGACTCTGGAAACATTTTTCATTTACGTATTAGCAATAATGAAGTATATCAAATAGACTTTAGGTCTATTAACATTGCTTCATAAATGAGTTAAAATCTCGTGACTTCGTTATATATAATACATATTTTTGTGCAATTAGCTTCCAAGCTTTTTTTTTGTTTCTATTTACGAGCTATTTTTGTGATTTGCTTACCTTCAAAAATAAGAAAGCATCACACACATGTCCTGCTCTTCGGGCGATACCGCAAATTACAGCCATACCCTTTTGGCTCATTCCATTGAAGTATACAGCATCTATCGCCTAAAAAATAAACTTAACCCTAAGTAGCGGTTCTCTCTCATTGCCCCCAAGCAAATTAGTGTTAGATCGCCCATATAAACTTTTATCCCCCAACAATAAGGGGGTGCCATAGGTCATAATGTTTATCAATCACAACAAAATGAAGCATATGGTCTTTTCAGTGTCCCAAACTATCTCTAAAACCGATTACATAATGTTTATCAATCACAACAAAATGAAGCATATGGTCTTTTCGGTTTTATAACAAACTATCTCTAAAACCGATTACATCTAAATCAATTCAGTGGTTTAAGCGTGTAAAGGTAACAGACACACTTAAAATACCTATTAGTATGGATTTGTTACATATTTTGGTAATAAATGCCTATGGATCTTGCATTTTATTCAGGTAACACATAAAAAACACCTTATTTTAGGATACCACATGAGACAAGTTATGTGTAAAAAAAATGGATTACCTTAGGATTGTCTCCTAGAAAATACTTTTGTTCCAAGTCGTATTCTTCGTCGTGGATATGAATAGTGCCATCAGAACTGTTGCCAAATTCGATAGCAACAAAATGCTTAATATGTGATAATAACTAGAAATAGGCAAAATTTTTAATACACAAAGTAATACATAGGTACTTACTTTGCGTAAAGTACCTAACTATGATAGTGAGCGTGTGTTCCTAGCAAAAAAATAGATAGACACTGTTTATTGCACAAAATAATAGAAAAATATAAAAGTACAGCAATTTACACAGAAATATGTACCATGTATGCCTACATTGTACATACATCATAAAATAATAATTTAAAATACCATTTGCGCTCGCGTACTTGTTGCTGTTATAGCAAGTGAGATAGGTGTTCCTAAAATATCTGCTTAATGCATTATCTAAATCCTAGATTCATGACAAGTGAACTCCTATATACATGCCCTCGATGGCAGGGTCATCTGCTGATAAGTATATGTACTTATTGCCACATTAGGGTTTTGTATTTAATGCGTGCTATAGTAAAAAACACTAATCTTCTATAAAGGTTTTAAAATATCAGATTATCATTCTTGAGTTGTGGGTTAAAAATTTTACAGCAAAAACTTAACTTATTTTATTATTTTAAGCGTATCTATCTAACTTACAGCAGCATGCAGCCGCGTTACATTTAAGTAATTTAGTTTTTTCTAAACCGTGTATACTGAAAGCAATTGAATAATTTACATTTAATTACTAATGTAACTAGGTCTATTAAGTACTCACCTGTTTCACTTTCAAAACTAGATACATAAAAAGTAATTTAAACCAATAATTTTTATTTTTCACTTGATAAACTCCAAATATCGATTGTTTCTGTTTAGCATTTAAATATTTGAATAATACAACTAAAAAAGCAGGAATCAAAAGAGATGTCAGCAATTCAATCATTTTAATTTCGATTAATTATAGAATGAATTTAATTTGAGTTGTTCCTAATCGCCGTCAGACGATGAATGCGCTGTTATCATAATTTTTGTAAGTAGTTTATCTTTAGATAGCTTAGTTCAATTTTAAAACCTGCCGAATTATGATAGCCATGCATTTATCATAAACTCTGCCGGCGCGTTTATTTTATTAATTTTATGCACTATACTACTAAGAGGTACTGTATCCAGTTAGGTTTTAAAACTGAATGTATACATGCTATTCATTCAGTTTCACCTGTGCCGTCTAGTTTTTATGATTTACGTTAATTTATTTCAATAACAGTAAAATAAGGGAGCTAAAACTCTTGATTTAAAAAAAACATTTCGTGTATTAGAATCTATATTTATTTAGAAAATTACCTAAAGTGAACTTACCATATTCCAAAGCCAGTTGGAATTTCACTTTTAAAGTTAGACATTCACATTTCTTCAGATTTTGATAATGACATTTAGACGACCGGTTAATAGATTTGATTGTGGTTTATATGTACTAATAGAACGGATATTACTGTTACATGGAGGCAGAATGTAACAAATATATAAAATAACAAAATACATTTTCAGACTCGATGTTTTATGCTAAGATAACTCTACTCGGCAGTAGCCAGGAGATGTTTGTGCACGCATTCTTCCTTGTTTATAAGATGCGTGGTCTTGTTCACGAGCTGCATGAGGCTATTCAGGTTGTTCGACCACTCGTTCAGGCGGTCTGACGCGTCCATGTTTAGGCTGGAACAAAATAAGATTATTTAAAGAAAAAAGTAAACAATGGAAAGTAGTAACGAACTATCTACCGACGACGTTTGGGCCACTGACACCCCAGCAGGTCTGTCTTCCTCACCGCGTAATTCAGTAAGGTGCTTGACTCTGAGAGCGAGCTAAATTGCACCATATTATTGAAGACATTGAGTAGACAATTCTTGGTATACAAGGCTTCTGTACATAGTACTAGCACCACGACGGTCATCAACAGAGATCGGAGTAGGTAGATTGATTTAGGGTCAATGACCGCAAACATTAATATGGACATGCCTCCGGTATTCCGGAATCTCAAAAGTATTAAGACCTAATGATATTCTAATCGTAAAAAAAACAAAGTTTTGAAAGTGCCAAGCCAAGTAATTTCAGGTGACATAAAATGAGTAAAATATTGTGATATAAACCGGAATTTTGCGTTTGCGGTTCTTGAAAAAAAGACATTATATCCATATTAGTCTCGCACTATCAAAGTACATGATGTTAATCTATTTACTCTGATCTCTGGTCATCAAGTTGGCTAATTTATTCTGAGATTTGGCTTGGAGGATATTATAATTTCGCAAAAATCTCGTAAAATCTTACCTAAAGTGGACTACGCCGGCCGGTCGGTCGATCTTGGCGCGCACCACCGAGCTGACCACTAGCTGGCTTAAAGCATCCTCAGTCTCCGACTCGCTCAGGCCCAGCAGCTGGCTCATACGCTTCACAGTGATCCGCGTGTAGTACATTGACATAATGCGGATGTTCTAAAAACAAACAAGACTTGTTAGCTGATGCTGATACGTGACATAGAAACTCATCAAAGTTCATCGTGCTCATCGCTCATCTTAATTTGCTCAACTTAATATGAAATACTAGATACAGGCCGTACTATCATGCGTCGCGATAGGGTTGACTGCTACATGAAGCTACTAACGCCATCTAGCGCAGCATTCCGCGCGGCGCTGGTGAATAAAACGCGCGCGCGTAGGTAAGTTTTTGCTACCTACGCGGGGAGTTACAAAGGCCTGCCGAAACGTCGAGCAGTAAGTATCAAGTACTCAAAATTTTAATTCATGTTTAGAGACTCGTCATGTCTTGTGGATCGAACACGTTTTTTGACACCGGCAGACGCTGCCTCCATAGATCATTCAATGGATACGCGAATAACCGGGTCTGATTCGAATCTTGGACTACGGATCACTTAGTAATTACGAGCGTAAGTGACAAAACATGGTAAATTCAGTTTGTTCTGATCAAACATGACATTACATAAACGCTGAATTTAAGTATTCGACAATCGCATTTAGAACAAAGTGGTAAATACAATAAAAAGCTTATATGTATTTCATTACTCATTAATTATACTTACATGTTCTACAACTCTATTTTTAAGATCATTCCAGCGCTCCTGTCCCTTCTCTTCACCGGAATCGAAGTAAGGCGTAGAACGAAGTATCTTTTCGTATGTTGAGCACAGTGTATTCCATCTTATGATTTCAGGGTTGATAAAGAGACCCAACAGTTGCCTAGAAAATAGTTTAAGTTAAACTTTATAGTTGTAGATTAAACATGCAGTATTCTTCACACATGAATTTCCTATTCCTGCTCTCTAGAATACTATAGTATTTTGTGACATTTATTTTTGTGACATATCAAATAATTATATAGGGCTTAATTATTAGACAGGGATGATTTTTAGAGTAGACAATACATTATGTCAGGCATACAATATAGGCAGGCGTATTTCGATCGGACTTCATTTATCTTTTGTAAGTGGCACATCTCACCTACTGTGAAACATTCAGTAAATCAACTTTCTAAACCAAGTAAATAAATATATTTTACGTTTACCAACCTATGTACAGTTCACACGGCTGCAAACTTTGAAATTAGGACCGCCTTTATTCCCTATGTAATAACAGCTGTTTTCCCAGTTCATATAGCCTGCCATGCTGCAGCTGTACCTAGATTTTTTTTAACAGCAAAGCAAATAAAATAACTTACTTGTACTCTGGCAATTTATCAAGGTCCTTATCTTCGTTGACCCTATGCGTCAAGTCTGCTTGCTCATTGTCGTAAGGCGCGAGTATGAGGAATACAACGCTACCGACCATCGCATCAGTGCCAGCCGCCTGGCCTAGGGCCCTGAAGTGTCTGCACACAGACAGGTACTGTCCATTGTGCTGGTCTACCGCTATCATTAGCCGATAGAACTTCTCTTTTAATTCCTGTAAAAGTGTGAAAGGGATAAGTTAATAAAATACAATGAAGTTTTTTTCCATTAAGTCAAAAGGTCCAAATATAATTGCTTTCAGCCTAGTTTTGACAAAATTTTACACTTTTCTATTAGATGGTTTTAGGGAAACAGAAGTGTGAGCACACTTCTTTCTACAATCATGATACATTAATTCAATTATAAAGTAAAATAAGTTCATGACTACTTAATTCAACATTTATTTAAAGTGCACTCTATTTTACTGACCTGAGTATTATCTTCTTCAAAGAACTTTGTGTTGATTTTCTTCGATATGATTTGTGTACGAACATAGTCTTTGATAGCCAAGCACAGTCTCATTTGTTCGAGAATGAGCTCAACTTTCTCACGCTTGTCCATCGACCCGTATGTTTCAACTTGCAACTCTTGGATGATTTTGGCAGCCTCAGCCACATTGCCTTCTTCCTCACGGATCTTAGCCAGGATATGGGTAAGCCTAGCCCGCTCTACTTCAACATAAATTTTGCCTTCTGTTATAGATCTCAATGTCTCAATTAGCTTGATTTTAGTTTCCTTGTCCGGGGTTTTGTCAACGTAAGTGCAACATTCTTGCACCATTTTTACTACGGCTTGTTTAAGTTGTGACCTGAAAGATAGACAATTTTATTTGGGAAGCTTTTAAGCCTAAATTTACAGTTTACTAAAGAAATAGAAACAATACCTTCTCTTGGAAAGGAGTACAATATGGTCATTGAGAGCCGACCAATTCTTGGCCTCAAAACAGATCTGCACTACTGTAACTAAAATCCTTGCAGTAGATGCCATGTCAGCCCCCTGTATAACAAAAATCACTTGCTATAAAGGCTATCCTTTATGTTTTATGGCCTGTTTCATCAGCTTTGAGAAATTTCTGAGTAGTCTTAATGGAATGTTTAGGATATTTTCAATAGAAATTCATATATTGTATGTAAATAAAAATAAAGTTAGCATTAGCTCATAATATAAAGACAAATGCAGTTTTGGAAATTTCTCTATTTTTTTTGTCAAGAACATAACATTTTTGAAGTTGATACTAGCTTAGATTAAATTAGAAAGAAGGTATGATTAAAAACAGCATCAATATAAAAATTATTTAACTGAACAACTGTGTTGCTTAGCGGGTGCTAAGCAACACCATTCACTAGTGTAGTTCACCATTTACATAGCCATAGGCTATGATAATGGTGAACTACATTCAATAAAGTGATTAACACCAAAATTGTGTGCCAGGACATGACCGAGGCAGACCATATATTGGGCATCATCAAAAAGGCACCCCTAATATATATAAGGCTTGTAGAGAAATTATTATTGATTCATGGCAGTGATGGTAATTACCGTTCTGGTTTGTTTCTCCAGCGCCAACAGCTGATCTATAGCTTCTTGTACCTTTCCTTTGGCAGCCCATGACTTCCAAAGAGGGATTTTTTCATCACAAGTTGTACTATAGTCCACCTGAATGTACATATAATATCATATTAATTATACAAATTGCTAAAAATATAACAATACTCATTTAGCCCTTTTAAAAGTTTACTGAATATAGTTTCACTTAAATGATCCAATTTTTTGCTTTATAGGTTACCTACATACATTGGTTTCCATAAAATTCATACCGGGAAAGATCTACATTTTAAAACAAAGTAAAAAAACGTACTATAAATTAATTCCAGATTATAATAGTATGGATTATATATTGTTTAGCATATGGCACAGGGCAGGACTTTTTTTATGAAATAGAAAAATTAAGGTGTTGCGAAAACTGAACAAAAAGAACTGAATTTAAAGTCACGTTATACTTACTTCCATTTTGATGATTTTTCCACTGGCGTCTAGGCCTCCAATATCTCCGTTTGTAGTCATTTTTAAAGAAAATTCTGTAAAAGACAATGATATATACGGTTACTTACAACTCGACTAGTCAGAAAAAAGTTACCGCTTCGATCGGCTGTTCCGTCTAAAATTAGGTACGCTAATAAACAATTCTGTGGGTAGAATACCTTTAGTTATTATAGTCCTAGGTATATTTTTCAGAAAATGCTCTAAAATAACACACAAAATAAATGCAAGCTCATTTAATGTGACAGGTGAGTATATATTCCTTGGATGTGACAGCCAGCCAGCACTTTTTTTTTTTTTTTTTTGTTTAGTTTTTGGTTCTTTGCACGACTAGTGCATTCGCCACAACGGAGTGTCAAAAGGTAAGGAAACGATTATGGAAGGGAATGTTGGAAGGAACGGAACGTAATTTTGGGATAGGATCAGCTTAGGTTAGGTTACTATTGACATAAATTAAATAAATATTATTGTACTTTTATATGATTAGATACTATAAATATAGATAAAATATTAAGGATATCTGAGTTATTCATACATAATAATGTCTCGATGGAAGTAGGGAAAGGAATACGGTGGGATACAAGAGAGGAAAACAATGAAGAATGATCAATTAGAGGACATGAAAAGAAGATGTGATTCAGGTCACCTATGTCAACCCCACATTCACACAAGTCAGAGTCAATTATTCGGAATCTTGCTAGGTGAGCTGGAGTACTAACGTGTCCAAGTCTCATACGGATTATACAAGTTGTTGCAATCTTACCAAGCTTCATGATGTGAAACCATGGCTTTAAAGGAATGCTAGGTTGAATAAGCTTATAATGTTTACCCTTGATCCGTCCGCTAACTTCCCAATCTTCACTCCACAGGCTATGAAGATGAAGCTTAGGAAGAGCAAGCAGATCGCAGCAATAGTTTTTATAGGGAAACATGTCTCCATCGACAACAGCATCACCAGCCAGTTTATTGGCTTTTTCATTACCAAAAATACCATGATGGCCTGGGATCCATCCAAAATGTATAATTTGACCCCTGGAAGAAGCCTTTTGTAGCAATTTCCGACATTCAAATGTTATAGGATTACTACTATTGTTGGAATAAAATGGGAATTTATCAAGAGCTTGTAAAGCACTCCTAGAATCAGTAAGTACCAAAGTTTTGGATAGCTTCATTAGAATAATATATTCAATAGCCTTAAAGAGGCCATAAAGTTCTCCTGAATGTACAGATGATTCAGGAGGAAGTTTTATTTTTTGAATGATACCAAATTGGTGGTGATTAGCGTTGGGTTTACTCCCCGGAATATTTCCAACTGTTGGGTTTATTCCCAAATTCGGGGAAAGTATGCGGAATATTTCCAATTCGGCGGGAAAATAGGGAAAATACTCAAAAGTGGACTAAAATGAATAAAATACGAGAATTTAGCTACTGAAACAATGGTTTTACGCCTGTAGCGCACCCTTACATAAAACCATAACAGCGGGAACACGATAGTTTTGCCTGTTTGTCAGTTTTATTACACCAAACGTAAACTGCATGTTCTAATGCTTAGATTTATCTGAATCTTTTTTTCTTTGAGATTCGACGATCCTGTAGTATACTTCCTACTACTGTGTCCACGATGTCGCGAATTGGTGCAGAAATGTAGACGTTTGATAAGGATTGGAGAAATCTCGACATAAACAAACCGGGTCATAGTAAAATCTCTACATTAGAAACGGCAGTAATAAAGTTAAATCTTCGTTATTAAAAACAAGATATTCAGAAAATAAAACGTGTAGGTTTGTTTTCTTCGAGGTGTCTAGGTGAACATACTTTTAAAGTCCCGAGTGTGATAAGTGAGCTATCAACTGAATAGTACCTGTTCTACAGGTCAACCAGGCCACCCTCGCAGTTCTTTACAATTCAATTTCTTATGTAATGACCAATGAATATATAGGACAAGTGAAGGCCGAGACTAAAGTAAAACATTATACTAGTGCTAAATTAAAAACTACGAGTTACAAAACGAGTAACTTTGTAGAGTGAAGTAAAGTGAAGTTAAGGTGAAATGTATCATTACGTGTTGTTTGAGTATAGTGTGTGTGAGTGTGTGTTTGTGTGTGTGTGTGTGAAAGAGAGAGTGCATGTCTTGCCGGGAGAGCCGTGTGTATGAGAACGAAGCCAGAAAATAGTGATGTGATGTTAGGTTAAAAATTTTAACTTCACAAGTATCGACAGCAAAGTGGAACTGACTTACAACATCATTCCAAGGGGCATAAAATCTGTTCGGTTTCGTCATAGTTCAAAGACTTCAGGTAGTTGGTGACAACTTTCTTACATTTAGAGGGTACATAGCAAAATGTTCGTTTAATTTATTATAAAGGTAATGACCTAGGAAACAGAAAAAATTGTGCGAAGTTCGCAGAGTGATTTTTGGGCAAACTGAGCCAGTTCGCCTTTTGCCTCTCATCAGCTCAGGGTGATATTTTAATTGAGTGCTTTTTCAAGACAGCCCTGAGGAAGAAAGTTTGCCTTGCAGTAAGCACATCCCAGTCCTTGTGCAGGTTCCACAGTGGGGTAAAGAAAGGGAAGCCCAGCTGCGACCTTGAGTAGAGCTCGTTGCGCCCTTTCCACAGTTAAGAGGTGAGTCTTATCTGCACCACCCCAAATAGAAATACAATATTCTAGTAGAGAGTGACTCAGAGCGAAATAAACCGTCTTAATTACCCTACGATTAGCGACATTCTTAAGGGATTTAAACACAAAGATGAGTTTGCGCATTCTGACTGCAAGTAACTCAATGTGGGGTTTAAAGCTAAGTGTGTTATCTATTAACACTCCCAGGTATTTAGTGCATTCAGACCGTTGCAACTCTGGGCAAAGACACTCGTTTGGAAGGGATTGACCACAATTATGGGCTATAACACCATAAGTCGAGGATGGTAGATAATTTGACCTCATGGCAAATGGAACATATTTCGTCTTAGCAACGTATACATTATGCCTTAACTAATTAGCAACCCTATTGAAGCCCTCCTGAGCGTTGGTCAAAGCTTCGTCTCAGGAGTCCCCAAAGAACAACAACGACGTGTCGTCAGCAAAGGTATACATAGAGCCCTAATAAAGCTGGATCTGGATTATCATCGACCAGTACAAATTGGTGCCCATGGTTAACTCGGAATGGTCTGACAATTCCATCAATAGCAACTGCTTTATACATGCCTGCTGTCATGAAGCCTCGATATGGGATCAAAGGTGTTCCAGCTCCAATCATAATACCACCCTCAAAAGGACACCGATTTCCCGCCTTGCTGAACTGTTCCTGTGGCAGTTCTTTGCCTTTCACAGTCTCCTGGTCTTCTCGAGACATGGACACGTCGGTTATCTGGATGACTACTGATTCGCGATTCGTCAACGAAAAGACAGTTTTGCTAAATGTTTTCTTCTTCATCTTCTTCATTCTGCCGAAGCCTAGCCTACTCCAATCTCTGTCGTTGACGTTGAGAGGCGCTCGCCAAGACCTCTGTGCTCGTAATCCAGCCTGGTGCAAGCAACTCAGAATGTTCTAAGTGCTAACTTCAAGCCCAGAGGCGGCCCGAACTTCTGCTTTTACTTTAGTAGCGTTGATTGTTGGGCACAACATCATCGACATCGTGGGCACAGTAATAGGAATTATACTACAGGATCGTCGAATCTCAAAGAAAAAAAGACTCAGATAAGTCTAAGCATTACAACATGCAGTTTACGTTTGGTGTAATAAAACTGACAAACAGGCAAAACTAGCGTGGTCCCGCTGTTATGGTTTTATGTAAGGGTGTGCTACAGGCATAAAACCATTGTTACAGTAGCTAAATTCTCGCATTTTATTAATTTAAGTCCACTTTTGAGTATTTTCCCGCCGAATTGGAATATTTCCGAATCTTTCCGTTTTTTCCCATACTTTCCCGTATTTTTCTTTTCCATCCCATTTTTTTCTTTCCCTTGCCCATCGCTAGTGGTGATACATTCCAATACCCACAACACCAGAATCACTGTGTTTAGAAGCATCGCTGTAAACATGGTGCCAGTCTAACCAATTATTTTCAAGGGTAAAATTAAATTTAGCATTAGCATTCCTATCACTTTTTGAAATCCCTAAGTCAAAATGTATTATTGGAGCTAGAATAAGAGAATCATATTCAATACTAAAAATTGGAAGATTTTGTGTTCTGTGAGTGGGGGCCTGAAGTGATATGAATTTATGATAACTGATAACCATACATGGAGTCTTTTTATAAGTCCAATAAGGGGAGGTGTCTATGTACTCTGATAAGGTGCGCAATTTTGAAAATAAGGGATGATTGAGAAATTGTAAAGAACGGAAAACAAATTTATCACATAATAGCTGTCGTCTAAATACTAAAGGTGGCTCTCCCGATTCAATCTGCATGGCATTGATGGGGCTAGTCTTCATAGCTCCCAGTATGATTCTCAGAGCTTTATATTGGATACTATCTAATTTACTCAACCCAGTGGCATAACATGGTTCCAAAAAGTAGGTGCCATAGTCTAGATTACTCCGTATCAATGCATTATAAACAAGTTTGAGGGAGAAAGGATGAGCTCCCCACCATACTCCTGATAAACATCTAAGTATATTCAAAAGCCGTTCACATTTAGAGGCAATATAATAGCAGTGGGGAAGGCCAGTAAATTTAGAGTCTAATACTACCCCAAGGAATTTAGCTTTAGTTTGCACTGGAATAACAGGTCCATTGTACTTTACAGATATGGGAGGAGGAGAACCAGCCAGCACTTGCCGTTGACAGCAGACAGACTAGGAATGTGAAAAAATAATGGATAATGGAAATAATCGATTAAAAATTGATTGTTTTAAATTAAAATTTATTTTAATACGTAATTTTTTAAAATTATTAATAAAAGTTTTTATAATCATGCAATAAATGCACCCTTACATTACGTTTGGTCTTCTGGCTCGGAGCCTGGAACGCGAACTGCCAAAGAATACTATCATAGCTCCATAATATTTCATTAACGCCATCTGTGTATCTATGATGGTCTATCTTACCTAAGCTGTTATTTCTGAACTCGTTGCCTACGGATTTCTAGTTTTTTTTTTATTTGAATAATTTGATTTGTTGATTTATTTTAATTTGAACCTTTTATTATTTGATTATTCTAAAACTTTAATTTGTGTTGATTTTGTAAGAACTTACTATTTCAGTACGAATATCTAGTTTTTTTTTATTTGAATAATTTTATTTTGTTGATTTATGTGAAAAAAATTTAATTGTTTTAAAACTTTAATTTTTGTTAATTTGTATAAGAGCTTACTGTTTCTGTTGTTTATTTTTAATGAATAAATCTATTGATATAATGTATATGATGTTTATTTTGAAATAAATTGAAAAATTAGGAAAAAACTATTTATATAATAAAATCGATTATTTTCATTAGAAATATCGATTATTTATTGATCGATTTTCTATACTAAAAAAAACGATTAATTAAAAATCGTTTTTTATCTACAATGTCACATCCCTAAGACTGACAGCAGATCAGATATCAAATGAAAACTCGCACTCACTCGCACTAGGCCCTCTAGTGCGAGTTTTCATTTGTTAGTCACACACACGCGCTCACGATAGACTGAGTATCATAGAAAAACACGGGTTTCGCAAATGTCTAGCGGCACGTTTGCGAAACCCGTGTTTTCCTAAATTTCCATACCTATGGCGCTTATACATAATGGCGCTGACAAAATTTCCATACTCGTCATACGGACGAAGGTGAGAGCATGAAAAAACTCGCACCTGTGACTCGCACTAAGCCCTATAAACGTCACACGAACGAAGGTGATGAAAGAAGAACTCGCACTTGTCCTAGGATCCTAGGATCGATATTTGTCTTCATGTTGGCAATATGTCATCATTCTTTCGTTCACTGTATGTACAGTAGACCCCAATCAACCTGCCCAGATCTGTCAAACTTACGCAACCATATTTCAACCTTATTATCATTACATAGGGTTCCATATCGTTTGATATATTTTGCCAGATTAGGATAAGTTGATACGGGCTGACTATCTATTCATGGGAATGAATGAGGTTGAGTGAGGGCTGTGGTTGTGTGTGACGACTTCGACTTGTGCTCACTTCACTTGTGCTTGTGTGTCACAGTTGTTTGTGTGTGTTGGTTGGTTATGGATTATGGCGTAGAAAGTGATGATTGATTTTTAGTTTTTACATTTTGTAATTAAATTGTTTTGTTTTATGACGCAAATCTTATCAGATTGAAGCATTTAATGTTAAGGATATTAATTAAAGGATAGTTTTTGTACGTGAGATGTGTGTTGTGGCTACAAGTTGTTAGCCTATATTTTTCTTTGTTTTGCGGAACATATGCTTGGTATCTTCATAATAAGTCTTAATTAGCGTTAGATAGGGTTAAAAGTATGATTTCTAACATGGGTCAAGATGGTGCAGGAGCTTGTAGCAGTAAGGGAACCAGAAGTCATTCAGCTCAAGGTCTACCTAGTACTATTTCTAGTCCAGCTATGAAAATACCCTTACCACCTCGCTTATGGATAACAGGTAGGTCAGAAGGTATTCTTTATATGTCATTCATATCACATATTATTGGAGACACATACCATAAACAGAAGTGATGCAGTGAAGTTTGTGGACATAATGTTTGAATATTTGGGTTTGTTTATCCACTGTTCATATCACCTGATTATAATACAAAATGACACGTGAACAGCCGAAGTTGGTATTACGCTATCAGCTTAATTTGCATCAGAATTTTTTACTGTATAATAAACAAGCACTGAAATTGGGAAACTTAACTAACAGCCCTAATTGGTGATTCAGCAAAATATTATATCTATACTATATTATTTTGTGATATGATTATTAAAACACTTCCTTTAGTTTACATTAACTCTATAATATGTTTGTATGTATGTTGTATCCACATTAAGAACAGGCATTGTTTTTTTGTATGCAGGTAGGGGATTATATGCACAGGTGTGCTCAACATGTGGTTACTAAAAAAAAGCCAGTTGATTTTTCTATACTACACCTGTTTCATTCATAAGTAATAAAAATCTTGATATTTAATAAATGAAAATAAAAATGCAATGTTTATATAATTTTCAGATGTAGAAGATGATGATTCATCCGATGAAATGGGTAGTGGTCTTAGAGATGATTACATGACAAGCGTTGAACGCCCTAGGGTGAGGTCTAGGTTTCGTCATTACAAGCATAGACTACAGAATAAAGTGCCCGTTGGTATATTTTGGGATATTGAGAACTGCCAGGTAATTTATTACATCTGTTTATATTATTAACGTAAACAAAGGGTTTTATTTGAATAAAATTTGGTTAATTAAAAGTTTCATTGTTGTTTTAGATCCCCCGTGGTTGTTCTGCAATAGATGTGGTTGTGGCAATTCGAGCCAAGTTCCTAGAAGGACGTCTTGAAGGAGAATTCATTGTTGTTTGTGATGCACGAAAAGAAGCACAATTTAGACTTCAAGAGCTCAATGATGCTCAAGTACGCAAAAATTTTATTTCTCATTTTGAAAAAAATAATATTGCAAGTTATATTAATGTTTCTTTTTTTGTACAGGTAAACCTTTTTCATGTTTGTGGTTCTCAAAAGAATGCGGCTGATGAGAAATTAAGGCAATGCATGAGGAAGTTTATAGAGCTCTATGGATCGCCAGCCGTTATTGTTTTAATTTCTGGGGACATTAACTTTGCCGCTGACTTAAGTGATTTTAAACATAGGTATGTAAATAAAAATAGTATTTTTTCGATTTACCAAAGATTTACACCAAATTTACCAAAGACTGCAAGATTCTGCTTATTATGTTAATGTGTTTGCTATATTTTCTAGTATTGTAATTTGACCATATTTTTTATTATTGTTACTTTAATATTATGTGGCCAGTTGTCCTCAACATTTTTAAATTGTGCAAATTTTATCTTAAATTATTTATTTATGTACTTATCAGGAAAGGTATGGAAGTGATATTGGTGCACAATCGGAATTCATCGCCTGCCTTAATTGCGTGTGCCTCATCTCATTACTGTTTCAATGAACTGACTGACCATCTACCAAGGATCACAAAGGTACATACCATTGCTACACATACTACACTAGCTATTTTAGTTATTAATTTTCAAATTTCTTGACTTGGTGAGCTTTAAGTTTCTTGTTTAACAAAATCTTAAGATGTAAAAGATGTAGATCTTAAATAAATAAATATATACAATATTTGTGATTGCAATAAGTAACATATCATCAAAATCTATTTAGTAATATGTTTTACTCGCCCTGTCGCTCTCCTTAAATGTGTATTGATCATGAGGTGTACAAATGGTATTGATAATTATATTGGTACCAGAGTCAAAATTTCGTTCCTCACAATCTTACTTAATCATTTTACCCTTTGTATATCGACTAAGAACCTGTCCACATCTACATTCGATATTTCGTTACCCAATCAGATATACGAAGCAGAAGACAAGGCGATAGCGGAGGCCAAATGCGAGATGGAAGTGTTGAATCTACCAATGAATCAGCCGCCGGAGCGCGTTTCGCGGCGCCTGCGTCGGTTGGCAGACAACTGCGGGGGGAAAGTGCTTAGGGTGTCCGCGTCCACTGCCATGCTTAGGTTTCCCACCCCTGACCACGCGTCGAGGTAAGTTGACACGGTTCCTATCTAGAGTATTGCTGCTGAGCGGTCTTACGAGTTTTTAAGAAGGCGAATGCGCTTAATGTGTGGTTTTGCAGCAGACCCTGTCTGATAATCGAATGAATGATTTCTTGTGTCTAATAATGTGTTTTGTATGTGTAAACTTTTAAATACATAAAGGTATTTCGTGTGAGTCACACTGTGTGCTTATTTGTGCTGTCACACTTAGCTGTGCTGTAAATGCCAGTGTAGTTGGATTGTATTTGTACTCTAAAAGTTTATAGAATAAGAGGTGACGAGATTTTTCATAACAATCGTGAAAATGGTAATTTTTGTTTCCATAGCTTGTCGCTACTCTTCTACTCAGTACAAAAACTGTCCCTTTTGGGTGATCGTTTTTTTTCAACGATAAAGTCTGATCTAGAGCTTTATATCTCACAGTTGCAATCACTGAGAGCAGGCAGACTAACGGTTAAGAAGTTTAAGAACCACTGCTCATACGTCTATGTATAGTGCGTCTTATAAAAACTGGGTATCCATAGTTCCTGGCCAAAACCAGGCAATGGCTTTCTGCAACAGTCAGTCAGATAGTCAATCAATTTAGCTTCATGTTGAATTAATGCATTTTCTGTTAAAAAAC
Source organism: Pyrausta nigrata (assembly GCA_949316185.1). NCBI lineage: Eukaryota > Metazoa > Arthropoda > Insecta > Lepidoptera > Crambidae > Pyrausta > Pyrausta nigrata. The sequence continues at coordinate 8,819,762 of OX438943.1, forward strand.
ACAAGAGCTGCTAACTTGTGCTATGTGACCTGTAGCAACGGCTGTAACATACATTTCATTAGCTGATTTTTCTATAAATAAAATAAAATAAATAAATTGTTTCAACAAACACACCAATTACCTAGTCCCAAACTAAGCGTGAGCTTGTGCTATGGTGTCTAGGATAACGGATAGACATATACATTTATAAACATCCATGACTTAGGTACAAATGCTCGTGCTCATCACACAAACATTTGCCCCTTGCGGGATTCGAACCCGCAACCGCCTGGTTTAGAAGTCCGGGGTGCGCACCACTACACCAAGACGGTCGTCAAATTTGGTCTATCAATAGACCATAAATACTTTTAGTATTTTGATGTCTATACAAACGAATAAGTAATATTTTTAAGATATCCTAACCATTTAAAACCTATTAATAACTCATGAATGGTGCATAATTCCCAGTTAAGTAACAAATGCACGTAATGTTTTGTTAACAATAGTGCCGACTTACAAATCGTTTACAAACTAAACCTATTCTTTCGGCTGTTATAAAAGATTAATGAAATCAAGACAATGGAGAGAAAAGTGGCTTGGCACGCGTTTTTCTTCCTAAACTAAGTACATATTGTGTACTTTTGTTTTTACCAAAGTAGCATTAAAAAACCGGCCAAATGCGAGTCGGAATAGCGCACGAAAGGTTCCGTACCATTATCTATACAACATTAGACACTATATTATGACGTTTTTTTAGGGTTCCGTACCCAAAGGGTACAAACGGAGATCCGATATGAACAGTGCAAGTCGGATAGTAGAAATTTTTACAGATGATGTATTTCTGTTGCCGCTATAACAATAAATACTAAAAACACAATAAGATAAATATTGACGTAAATGAATTTAACAGAGAGACAGCGGAGGCATAGTAATGGGTTCCGTTTTACCCTTTGGGTACGGAACCCTAAAAATAGTGGATATATAAATTTTATCAAGTTTATATATATATTAAATCAAGTTCTTTAATGATTAAGAAAACATATTAGGTAGTTCCTTAACGAAATTGCTTTAAGTGAACCTTCAATCATTAAATTCATTGTTTACATTAGAGAAAAAATATTAAAGAAAGATACATAAGTTCTAAAAAAGGTCACCCATCTTTGTTGTAGCATAACAGTAAATGCGTTTATTTATTGATTTCCCTTTATTACATAGCACTTGTTTGTGGCGCAGTGGCGGCAGCGTTTTGGTAGTGATACCAAAGTTAAGCAACCCGCGGCGCGGTCGTGATTGGATGGGTGACCATTCCGACCATTTAAGTGACGTCCATGACAAGCATCTCCGTGCTACGGAAGGCACGTTAAGCAGTTGGTCCCGGCTAATATCTGTGGTATTAATCGTTAAGCCTAGTCAGAGGCCCTAGGGCGGCTTGATAACTTCTGAGAGTAAGGTTTGTCACTTGCCTTACATACACCCCTCCACCAATCCGCACTGAGCCCGCGTGCTGGAGTTTGGCTCGTACCTCCTCATAGTTGAGGTGAGGCCTTTTCCCAGCTGTGGGATTTATAAGGCTGCCTTTACATAGCACTAGACTCAATGAATGCACTCTGGCGTGCAGCTTGGTTTATTTTCAGTTTAGAAACTGGCTTCTAGAAGTAACATCATTTCAGTTCACAGTATTTTAAAATAATAATTCAAATGTTCACTAAATAACCAATAACCAACCGTCATACATAAGTCATTGGCTACTTATCCTGCGACCTCTTAACTTAACGTTAAAGCTATTTTAGTATCGCATGTATTGGCGTACATTATAAATTATAATCAATGTTGAAAACAGTTATCTTAAATCTGTTTTGGTTTGCAACACTTGTGAGGGGTTAAATTTTACTAAGATTTTTATTTCATGATCTACAATGGACTTCCAAGGATTCCGTGTATACAAATGAGAATCCGGTCTCCATTTACTTAAATAAAGTCATGTAAAATGATTAATCGAGTCGTATTCTTCTTCTGTATTAACCCTTTGTGACAGTGTATCCTAAGGAAGGTTTAGGTTCAAAATAAATAAATAAATCCTATTCCTATGACCTATAATTTGTTGAAATTTGACTGAAGGACGATGCGGTGATTGTTGAAGTGAAAAATTGTCTAAGCAAATGATTAAAGTAGATTTTTTTAACTAACCTACGATACTCAAAGTTTAATATGCATACGACTTAAAGAAGAAGAAGAAGTAAGAACTTAAGAAAATCGGATTCCGAAATTCAGGGTATCAGTTTAAAAACTAAAAAAAACACTGTAATTTCGGAATCTGGCAAAATTGCGAAATTCGAAATGTATATTCGATATTCCTTAATGTACTCGCAATTAAATACATAAAAAACCTTTCAACTTACAATAAAAAGAATTGTACTTATTACGTAGCCCAATTTCTAAACGAAAATAAATAAAATTGGCGGTAAATTTTTCGCGGTATTCCGTCAACAAAATACGTTGGCCTGTAATTTTTTTTGAATACCCACATTATTCCTTATTTTTCGTCACCGATCACTTGTTGTAATTTTAAACGTTCATTGCATCGCCAGGCACAAGCAAGGACAGTGATTTTACAATAATTTTGAAAAATAAAGTAACGGTTTATTATATAATTTTGCTGTGCAAAATTTTAAACCATTAATGATAGTAATTAGGCCAGTTCTTTTTAATAGATAAAAATGCTTCTTACGGGGTAAGTTTTTTCCCAATAATTTCTCATATTTTACGTATTTTTTTTGTATTTGGTATTTAGGGTTATTTCCTGCCTTTCTCTTACTTTCTTTTGGCTCATTTATTCAGCGTTTCCTTCTGTATACATTGCAAGGCCAATTTCGTTATATTGGTCATGGAAATTAAAAACTTTTTCTGTAATATTTATCTAAATTACGTGTTTATCGAACAAGACAATTATTTTCCGGAAATCGTTACGTGGAAAACAAATATATTTTCCCGCCTTTTGGTCACAAATGTTGAACGTCATTTAATTGAATAGTAGTTCTGGTCCCTACGTATACTTTGAATTGAGTAAACTCTTGTCTGTGAACCTAATAATAAGATGATAACGGAAAACGTTCCGACCGGTACGATGAAATCAGCTGATTTGGAGCGTGACTCATCATAGGCGCAGCAGTTAAGATTTAAAAATTTGCTGTTCCGTTACCCCATGTAAACCAAGAAAAGGCGTTAAATATAAACAAATAACTGTTTAAAATAATAACAGAGCATATAACTTCGTACTTAGTGCCTTAAATCCTTACGATTATCCTCGAAATAACTTTGCTTTTTACTTTCTCCCCCCCGTAGGTTAATATTTTAGTGCTTTCTTATGTAAACCTTCAAGATTATAGGAACGTTAATTACATTATTTAAACAAAATTTTTAAAAGTAATAAAAAAATCGCGTCAACGCCACGCAGTTTCTCTTCTCACTAATGAGTTTGTTTTACAATAGATTTATTGAGATAAACAAATTATGTAGGTAAATTCTTTTTGCCTAGGAGTTTATCGAAATATTACGATTAACGATTATAATTCTCCAGATAAAAATAGACGTGACGTTCATAAATACCTACATTAAGTTTTGTTAAGAGTTGTCGGTTGATTGATTGTTAAATTACTTCCTTGGAAATAAGATCGTTTCCTTCCTGCTATGGTATTCTTTGACATTGAGAAAATGTGTGTGAAGTAATTTGTTAGTAAAATCTAATATTTAGATTAGATAACAATTTCATTTTCTTAAATAACCAACGGACCCTTGTATGAGTTTTGAGTCTTGTTTTTTTTATTTAACATTACAGTACTAAAAATAGTTTTTTTTTTTTCAAAAACTTTCGTCACATAAAACTAAATTAAAGTCTAAAATAAGTAAAGTTAAGAAAAGTTATACAACCAAATTGATTTTTGAAGTCGGTGCCACATTGCAGAGTCAACCTTTTTTGGAAACTGTTTTGTTTTTTTTTTAAATAAATACAGAATACGACTTGAGTTTTGATTTTTTAGTAGTAGATAAAAAAACATAATATACTAACCTATTTGTTTCTTACGTTTACATTGTATACCTACTTGAGCCATGGTTTTTGTATAGGTACCTAAAGAATACTAATGTTTAGCAGTGTTTGGTATTCTTATAACGTCCGATTTTCGGTAAATATACATAAAATGAGGTTAGGTTAGGTGACCGCTTAACTGAGACCTCGTCTGCGGGGTACAGGGGTGCGAGAACGAGGGTCCGACCAACGAGAACGAGACGAGAACGGGGGTCCTGAGCGGATGCGGCTTGTGATTTGATTGAGTGATTTGAATTTTGAAATTCGTAATTAGTATTCTTTTCAAAATTCAAATCTCGGTCCTCGTCTACCTTCGCACCCCTTTGCCCCGCAGGTGAGTTCTCAGATAAGCGGTTGGACTACAGCTATCCTGGCTTGAGTAACAAGCCTCTTGTATCTATATATCTATCATATACATAGTCAGGTCATTAGTTCTGTCACACAATTAAAACCTTTGAATTTAGAATGCTGGCCACAAACATTTTTGTGGCCAGCATTCTAAATTTTGAATTCGATTCGAAAAAATATTGAATTCGAATTTCGAATTTTTCATGAAAATAAAAATGTGTACTTTCTAGAATTTTACTCGTTTTTAAATATGGAGTGGACACTTAAAGAAGACCGTGTCGCGTTTATTGCGTTGCATCGTTGCGGTTACGCGCCAATTTAGATTTTCGACTTACTGAAAAATTTGAATATAACCAAAAGATTCGTTTATCGTACCATAAAACGGTACAATGAAGTCTCTAGTGTAGGTCAAGATGTGGTCGCCCTCGCTCTGTTAGGACTCCAGCAGTGATAAAAGCTGTGAAGGCGCGAATCCAAAGAAATCCCAAACGTAAGCAGAAACTGTTGGCCCTTCAGATGGGGTTAAGCAGGACTACGGTGAAAAGGGTGTTAAATGAAGACTTAGGGCTTAGGGCATATCGAAGAGAAACAGGACATCTTTTGGACGCTCGTTTAATGGATCTGAGACTGAAGAGATGGCGCGCTTTGTTGAAGCGGTACGTAGGAAAAAAACTCGGGAAAATCTTATTTCCGATGAAAAATTTTTTACCGTGGAAGTGAGCTACAACAAACAAAATGATATGGTGTACGCACACAGCAGTAAAGAAGTGAGCAACCGTATTCCGCGTGTCCAATGAGGGCATTTTCCATCCTCGCTCATGGTTCGGTTGGAAGTCTCATTGGGGCTTAAGTGAGGTAAATTTTTGTAAGAAAGGCGTAAAAACGAATGCAGTTGTGTATCAAAATACAGTCCTCAAGAACCTCGTGGAATCTGTTTCTCATACCATGTTTAATAATAGGCACTGGGTATTCCAACAAGATTCTGCGCCAGCTCATAGAGCGAAAAGCACACAAGACTGGCTGGCGGCGCGTGAAATCGACTTCATCCGGCACGAAGACTGGCCCTCCTCCAGTCCAGATTTGAGTCCGTTAGATTACAAGATATGGCAACACCTGCTCAAAGCCTTATCCTGATTTGGAGTCACTCAAGGCACCCTTGAGGCAGCCGCTGATATTGACATGGACCTCGTTCGTGCTGCGATAGACGACTGGCCTGTATTCAAAATCGCGAGGGTAATTTTGAATAAACTTTATTACCATATGAATCTATGTTTTATTAAGTTCATTTTGCTATATAAATGGTTACATAAATAATAAACATGTCTAAATTATTTCATATTACACATGTGACAGAACTTATGACCTGACTAGGTATATTGTACACATGTTGTTCTGTATGTTACAGAGCTATGAAGTCTGTCTGTAGTCCGACAAGTTCATGCGCAAAATTTGCGGGGTGTGTGTGAGGAATCGCAAATCGTTCGCGACAGTCATAAGGAATCCCCTTCTTCGCAATACCTCCCGTCCTCGCTGACATCTAGCATGCCTCGCTCCCAGCACATTGGATCGCCGAACTTGTCGGACTATAGGTGCCTTTACACCACTTATCATACCGCCCCTAACGATCCCCATCGCCCACAGAGCTATGAAACGTATGGACGGGGAGGACGTGTTCGGACGCAAGATAAGCACGCGCTACGTGCGAAGCGTGTACGATCAAGCGCAGCCGGCGTACTCGAGCGACGAGGGCTACGCCACGGCCACCGCCGCGCCGCCGCCCTCGCGCAGTCTGTACGCGCCGCCGCCGCCGCAGGTTTGTGTTTCTTACTTTTAGGGTTCCGTATCTCAAAAGACAAAAAATAAACCCTTAGAGCGGGCGTACATTAGACGACCGTCTTGGTGTAGTGGTCCGCGCTCCGGACTAAAAAACCAGAGGTTACGGATTCGAATCCCGCAAGGGGCTAATGGTTGTGTGATGAGCACGAGTATTTGTACCTAATATGTAATTTTATGCCTGAAATAATCAGATTCGTAACTTTGACGAATATTACGAAAATGATGGTCGGAAGTGTAAAATTTACGTTACATGAAATATCGCTTAAAATTTCGAATTTGAATTAAAAATCAAAACAGGTGATTCTATAGTTTTTAAGTAGTTTCTAAAACTTTTCCAGACTCTCAGCTTTAATAATCATTAAAAAAAGTAGCACTGACTGCTACTTGGGCTACTTTTGGCTAAAAACGGCCTTTAAAGACATCGAGGCGGAAAATTCAAAACAATTCGGCCATCAGAAAACATTTTTTTTGCCATTTTGTCATCCTTGGCGTCAATTAGTTTGTTAACTAACCAAAGATGACTCTTAAGAACATTTTAAGAGTATTTTTTTATAATTTTTTTTTTCGGGTGTCATGTGTGAGTTTTGTTTCAAGAATGATAATTGTGGATGAAGTTTTTTTTAAGTGAAAAGCATTTACTTTGAAATCTTTAGATTAGATAAATAGTATTTCTTTCGAGTGTTTAGGGGTTTAATCCCAATAACATTGGTAAAAGCAACGCGGAATTAGAGTTAAGAAGCACTTCTTGAACATTTTGACAGGCGAGAGTTGCTTTGTCTATTTCGTCCTGCGGCTATTCGATTGCCTGCCTTTCGATACTTTCTAAATTTGTAATTTTTTGACGATCTTTGCTTTATTTGCGGACCTGAGCGCGATTACCATTTGTTTTCTTGTTACGGAATTTAACTAAATAATAAAAAATCGGAAACTGGGCAACTACCTTACCACTCGGCCACCATGGCGTAGGCTGTCGAAATTTTTGAATGCTTCTTAAAGCTAATGCCGTGTTGCTTCCAATAAATAATTCCAATAAATAAATAATTTAATTAATTTGAAAAAAAAAAACAAATGTTTTTAGAATCATCTTTGGTTATAACAAACTTATTAACGCTAAGAATGACAAAATGGCAAAAAAAGTTTATCTGATAGCCAAGTTGTATAGAATTTTCTGCCTGATGTCTTTGAAGGCCGATTTTTGCCAAAAGTAGCCTATTCAGTGCTACTTTTTTTTAAAATGATTATTAAAGCTGAGAGTCTGGAAAAGTTTTAGAAACTACTTTAAAACCATAAAGTCACCTGTTTCGATTTTTAATTTTAAGCCACATTTCATGTAACGTAAATTTTAAACTTCGGACCATCATTTTCGTAATTTTCGTTAAAGTTACGAATCTGATTATTTCAGGCATAAAAGTACAACATAAGAAGATTTAGCTGCAAAAAAGAAATCTAAAAAAAAATCTAACTTTTTTTATATATTTTTTTTTTGTACAGGTCGAAAATTTTCAAAAATTTAAACTACGAATAATCGCGGAACATACATGGGGTGATTCGGGTACCCCAAGAGGTACTCTAACTCTGGACTTCCGCTTTACTGTACTTCTTGGGACACCCTGTATATAAGTATGTCTATCTGTTATCCTAGTCGCCATAGCACAAGCTCACATTAGTTTGGGGCTAAGTAATTGGAGTGTTAAGGTATAAGTTCGTAGCCGACCACATGTCGCAGCGCCGGACCTCGTGTCGACGCGACATGTCGCAACCACACGTAGCGACGTCGTGTCGCTTCAGTCATGATTCCGAGCCCAACCGCAGCAAATGACAGACCGCAGCGCCACTCACTCCACAGAGTCGGCCACCTACGCAATGAGCTCTATATAAAAGTACTCGAATTATCAATAACTTTATCGACTACTTAAGTACTCGATACTATATAATAATGCCATATAATGATTGAGGTCGCTCACAGCGCCACCCTATTGGACATACTGGAAAAACTTTTAAATGAGCCTCTTCTAAAAATAAATATTATATTAGAACTAGCGGTATCCCGCGACTTTCAGGCGAGACCCCTTCCTAGGTAAGATCCTAGGAGGGCAACTTTTTGTCTATACCTCTATCTAACTATCTCTATATCAAAGAAGATTGGCATAAATCGACCCAATAGATAGAGACACCCTACTAAATGAGACGCACGAATAGAATAGAATAGTTTATTTGCGTTTAAATAGGGTACACTGAAGGTCTTACAATAGGTTTGATGTTCGGCCCATTTAGCCATAAACAATAGTATGCAAATATGTTTATCAATAAATTGCTCAAATTCCACATATCTATTTCATACATTTTGCAGTCAGATTTTTATATTATAAGTGTCAATCTTAACCATTAAACAAAGTGTGAAACTAAACATACTAATTAAATTATAAAATGTCAAAGATGATCATAAAATGGAGTTATAGGTACTTAAATATTTAATAATTGTCATTATAAAACTAACCTTAGTCACTAGTTACAACATAAAATATTCATGCACAGAGTAAAACATACGGTCATAAAGCCAAGCATACAGGACACTCTTAAATTGGTTAAATGGCAGTTGCTTTATGTTTTCTGGTATCCTATTATAAACCTTGATACCCATCCAGAAACAATTTCTTTTGAACTTCACGCTTGTAGGAATAACAGAAGCTACTAGTCTATTACCATTACGTGTATTTCGAGGATATATGTCTTTGGCTTGTTTGAAATAATGTGTGTTTAGCTTAACAAATTTACCAATTTCAAAAATGTATAGACATGGTAGTGGCAAAATTTTTAAACGTTTGAAAAGTGGTTTGCACGGTTCGTCAGGCGCAGTACCACATATTGCTCTAACACATTTCTTTTGTGCAATAAAAGCCTTGTTTACGTCAGTGCTATTACCCCATATGATTAGTCCGTACCTTAAAACTGACTCAACATATGCAAAGTAGGCTGTAAGAGCAGTACTCCTTGAGGCTATCCTAGTCAATTTATATAGAGCAAACGTAAATCGGCTAATTTTATTACATATAATTTCGACTTGTTTTTTCCAGTTTAGTTTGTGGTCAATTTCCACACCGAGAAATTTAGTTGTATTTGCATTTTTAAGTAATTGTCCTTGGTAATTTATATTTAATGTCTGAGAAATCGTGTTATTAAAGTTAATAAAGCAAGTTTTGTTGATATTTATAGTCAAATTATGATTTTTAAGCCATATTATAATAGATTTAATTGTATTTTCGATGTCATTTTTATGTTCCTCTACTGTCTTTTTACTATCTGTCCTTACTACTACTGATATGTCATCAGCGAATAGAATACATTGATGCTCAGTCACGTTGGGGAGATTGTTGATATAGACCAAGAACAAAAGCGGACCCAAAACACTTCCTTGTGGAACACCAAATTTATTTTCTTTGAATTCTGATTTATAGGTTTGAACGATATTATTTTGGTCTGTTTGAGAGATTTCAACCGATTGCTTTCTGGTCTGTAGGTAGGTCTGACGAATTACAAATATCACTTTATTACAGGCTTTTATATGATTTTATGGTAATTTAAAAAGCAGGGAATTAAAATTAAAAATATTTTTAGAATGTACTAAATTATTAACAACTTAACGTTTCCAAGGATGCAAAAAAAAACGATTGACGTGAACTTTGACGTGTCAGTCATGCATGAAGTATAACCACAATATATAAAATATTTGAACACCAAATAAAATGTCGTTTAATGTAAGTTATATATTTTTTTCTCTATACAGTTTTAGGCTTTTCACCAAATACTAAAACATGCGAGCATTCGGGGCTGAGCATCAAAGAACTCTCTGCCACTGTCTATCAGGCAGTCTGAATCACTTCCTATCGTTAAACGCAAATTAAAAACTTACTTCCTCTCACGCTTCTATTTTTGTTTCAATTCTTACCTTCTCCTTTAAATATTGGTCAAGTCGCGCACATCTTTATATATAACTTATGTTATGTTTATTATATAGTATGTATATTTTGTGTATGTATACTGGGTGTATCAAAAAGGCGAAATAAAATTTAAAGGACGTGTAGAGTAGTAAATGTTTAATACCTATGCACAACCACAAACTCGTGCGAGTATAAATTACTGAGTAAATTGATGCTAAAGTTTTAACAAAAACTTATCGGTGACAACCTTAAATATCAGCTGTTAGTGTAAACAAACTCATAAATCGAGATTAAGTAGGAAACAGATGTGAAACTTTCATAAAATGTGCAGTGATCCTCTCAATGATCATTGAATTAATTAAATAAACAATAAATTTGTCGTTTTAGGTGTTTCGGTTTCTCACTGTGTTGCAACGCTTAGATGTTATTACTGGTGAAGAATTGATTATTGAACATTACCCAATAAAACAACTTTAAGACGATATTTGAGATTATGAGATATCATGAAGTGTTTAAAGTCGTGGATGGGCTTTATTCGAAATTCTGGTGCTGCATGACTTAGTACTGATCAACATCCTTGATGAATTTCATTCATTCGCTCTACCGTAACCACCACCAATATGACAAAATTACCGCGAATACTTGACCTACCGGGTGATATCGCACACTAGCGCGAACTAATGGCGAATAACGCCATCTAGGTAGATACTTCGTTTGTTACTTCGTCTGAATAAATCTGCTTCGCTATTGTTTTGGGTTCGTTATTTTATTCGTTCAGACTTAGAAATAATAATTAAGAAATAAAAATAATAAGTTAGAGAGACAACTAAAAATAATAATACAATTTCACAACAGCAGTAACTGGGCAAATACATTCTACCAATAGTTTTAACTCAGTGGCTCCTTTGCACTTATTTTATCATTGACCAAACAATGCAGTCCACGTGGACTGCGGCGCCTTTAAGTCAAAAGTCAAAGCGCGCCGAACCAATCAGTAATCGTTCCGAAAAATTACAACGATGCGTTTAGCCAATAATATCCTGTCACGGGACTATCACCTACGCCTTAGCCCCGCCTCCCGGAAATAATTAAAAATATTACGGGATCCGCATATTCGAAAAGATAAAATTTAAGACATTTACGAAAATGTTTTAATAAAAAAAAGTGTATTTGATAACTTTAGTGATTTGTTTGTTGAACTTAAAATAAGTTTTGATATTCCTACTTTCTTTAAAATAGTAGTGAAACTGTAATTTAGGTTAAGGGTTTTTTCCATTACTTACATCGAACCCTGCAAAATGTCCCTACTTTTTTTCTATAATTTTCTACTTTTTTTAGTTGCTCGTATTCGTTCTCGTTGCGCAGTCGCTATCCAAATTTTCCGAACTTCGATCTTCAATTTCGATCAGTATGTCTCGTGAAGAACATTCTTCGTATTCAAATAGTGAATACTATGAAATGATTTTATGCGTGGGCGCTTCTTTCGGAAGCATCAATGGTGCTCGCGAGTTGTATCGTCAACGGTTCTTCGATGGCAGGCCCCTCGCGGAGCAGCGGCGTTTACCTTCGTACACCTGCTTCAGGAACCTGTGTCTCCAGCTGGAATATCTCGATGGACGACATGGTGCTCAGTGGATTGGCAGAGGGGGTCCAGTGCAGCCCGCCACCACCTGCCCGTTCGCCCGACCTTACCGCTATGGACTTTTTTTGTGGGGCTACGTGATAAACCAAGTGTACGCAGTGGAGTGCAATAGTGCTGACGAAATGCCAAATAAAATACACCTAGCGTTACAAGCCATTACGCCTCAGATGCTGCAAAACGTGAGGATATCGATGAACCGCAGAGTCGCTGCTTGCATTGAGCACGGTGGCAGACATTTTGAGCCATTTTTAAAGTGATAATAAGGCAAACTTCCTAAAAGTCATTACGTTTGTAGTGAAGCTATGTGCACAAAGTGTTGGTAGTATGTAACACAAAACAGATCATACAAGAAAATAAATTTGATGTTTGTTTATTACAATAAAAATATTACTAGTTAGCAAATTATGTCGTAGTTATGTTGTGTAGATTTTTAGGGTGAGTACTAGTTATTTACCATCAAATAATTACCTACTTCGTACCTATTAGTTACATTGTATGAACTTGTCATTAGAGAATTTGTTCCCGTTTTAATTTTTTGCTGGGTAAAATTATGAGTTTCAGCAAATTAATGTGTTGTTCTTTGTAAATGTAAGTAAAAGTCATAGTTGGTGTTATTGTTCTAAACATTAATTACTGTTTTCTGTACATAGTTTTAAAAAAGAAATGTACCTACCTGATTATTTTTATTGTCTCTAAATAATTTTGCAAATAAATGCACTAATCTGATTATCGTTGTTATCATTCAGTCCCATTCCCATCAAAGCTAAGATAGGTAGGTACTTATGTAGTTTTGGGTGGGCGGGCTGTAAGAAAGCAGCGCGTCGCGGCGCGCATCAGCTGATCGTGCGGCGGGCGAGGGTTGCGGGCGGGGGGTTCGTTAACGAATGACCGCAGATTCAGGGTTGTCAACACTTTCGGTAAAAAAACAATTTATTTACTTAGTATGGGAAAAAAGAATGTTTATTTTTAACTAAAACTTTTACTACTTAATGTTCACCTTACATACATACATACCCTTAAATATTATTTCGCCTTTTTGGTACACCCTGTATAGTACCTATCATTATAATTTGTATGCATACTAATTATTGTATATTTATGTAGCTCAGAATATTTATTAGTATTAATAACATTTAATAGCCTTAGTAATTTATTTATATGTATGCTTATATCGTGTCTTTTTTTTTTATTCTTTACCCATTTCCCTTTATTCTGATAGTTTTCACCGCCAACCCAATTCAATTTTGGACTGTCCTCTACCCTAAGGTTGTCTGGAAGAAATTGCTTTCAGCAATAAGACCGCCTAAATTGTACCATTCTCTATGAACATGTATGTAAATTGATACTGTGTGTGGTGTGCAATAAAGTCTATCTATATAAATTTGCCGTTCTTCTTTCCTCTAAATCGGTTCAGTGGTTTAGACTTTGTCTGCCATTGTTCGTCAAACAAGGACTGTAGCCATAATGACAACCGATTAATGTCAGCCAAAGAAAAAATAATACCAGCCACCTTACAATCTGAAACAATTCAGTTTCTAAACCAGCCATGTTCTGCACGCCCTAAGTGGGGCAGATTGTGTTAACCTGTCACCAATCGAATAAAATCAAATAGATTAGAAATTCGCTCTTTTATCTTGTAAACCTTGTCACCTTGTGTACGCTCAAAGTAAGAGTTCTAGCTATCTTAAAGTTGGGTAGTTTTCTGATTGGTGGCAATTTATTTTGGATTTGAATCTGGATAGTTATTTTGTTGATAGTACGGGCCCAGATGTTAAATAGTCATAGACAACGGGCATAGAGAATTTAGGGCTGCATCACGCTGGCATGTGAGCTCATAGCTTATATTTTAGTCTTTGGTGAAAAACCTAATATTATTAGAGGAAAAATATACTTGTCACCTATGATGGCTGACATTGAATGACAAGAAATTCGTGCATAAAATATGACTAGCGATTTCCCGCGACTTTGTCTGCGCAAAGGTCGAATTTACCATACAAGTTTTCACCCCCATAAAATATGATTTCTGGGATAGAAATGTTAATCTTGCTTATGTCGTTTTTCGGGACTCAAACTATCTCAATACCAAATTTTGTCTGCATCGATGTAGTGGTTTAAGCGTGACGTGAAAAGCTAACAGACAAACACACTTTCGTATTTAAAATATTAGCATGGATTTGGTGTGACAGATATCGGCGACACATCAGATCCACAAATTAGAAAGAATATGAGCACTGATCTGCGGTCGAGCGCCAGTGTGGTCTAGCGCTTGACGACATGTCGCTAGCTTCATGTCGCGAGCTACGAATGGTATTTCATAGAAACCAGTAGTGTCGCGTCGACACGTGGTTTGACGCCGCGACGTGTGGTCGGCTACGAACTTATACCTTTAGTTGAAACAATTTATTTATTTATTATTTAGCCACGACGCGACTACAAATGCTACGGACGAGTTTTTTCATACATTTTGTATAGCATCTAATGCTGCTTTAATGCACAAGCTGCTAAAATCGCCCGCGCTCGCTACTGTAGTCCGCAAAGTACTTGCGCGTCCTTCCTGCGGAACGAAAGACGTACGGGGGGCTAGGCATGCTAGATGTCAGCGAGGATAGGAATTTAGCCAAAGGAAAGTATTATGGTAGCTTATGACCGTGTTTTGTTACATACTTTCTTGTTCGATTGACTTGTTTTTACTATTAGTTTACCTCAAAATGACGGCCCGGTAGGTATGAGAGTTTATTTCAAATGGTTGTTGAATTAGCTTTCAATATAATACGTTTGCAGAATATTTTATTGAAACTTTAGGTATTGCAAAAGAGTTCAAGTGGCGGACTTCTGGCTAAGGGCATACTGTACCATTCAACCTCTTCTTCTTAGCGTTATCCCTGTGAACACGCGCGCGAGGGCCCAGGGTCAGCTTTATTATTCAACCTCTAAGATATGAATAAAATTCAGGTATGTCAGATTTTTATGTGTCGATCTCGAAATATATTTATAAGTAAAGGATATTCAGATCAATATAAAAGTCCAGGCGTCCAACCAATATTGTAGCCACATGCACTCACGGACCGGTTTGATGTTCGGTGACTGTAGGTAAGTAAGCGTCCGACCGAACATCCGATGTCCAGTTGTTATCCATAGTAATATTATAAATGCAAAAGTTTGTGTTTTATTCTCTTCCCGCTTTTAACCTTGAACCGACACACATTTGAGTCCCGGTAAAGGAAGGATTTATCCCAGGAATCATCCTTTGAGGGTGTGAAGTTTGTACGTTATTAGGAAGTTCGAGCAAGTTATGTATTGATTGGTAATAAGGGATTTTCTGACAACTCAAAATAGTAGTTTTATTTTATGTTGATAGATAGCGCTGTTCATCTAAGTTATATAAATATTGCGTCGCAATCATTGAGCGAACTAAAACAAAATATTGTAATATTACGTGTACAGACGTAAAGTAAAAGTGCTTTCGTCGAAAATGAGCAAAAAATTATCAAAATGCAGTTATAAATTAAATGAAATGGAAGAAATACCTTGACGATCAAAAAATTGCCTGTCATTACGCGTAATCTTAAACATGCTAATCATAAACATTATAACATGATCATCGCTAAAACCAGCCTTTTTCATAAATAAAAATCAACCTGACTTACCTTGGTCAACGCCATCTAGCGGATTTTAAAGTACTGATTTTTAACACTAGGAAAATCTCTCATTACAATTTCATGTTTTGCCCGAGCAGGCAAAGCCACCACCCCGCGAAGTGCCGGTGATACCCATCAACCCCAGCGTAGCGAGTCTGTCTAACAACTGGGCGCTAGCGCTTCAAGCGCTGCCCGCCCCCACACCGCCGCCTCTGGATTTCTGCCCCCCGCCTGCGCCCAAGCCAAGGAAGATTAGGGGCACGCATGGTAAGACTTGCTAATGTTTAGGGTTCCGTACCCAAAGGGTAACAAATAACGCCTAATTATTTAAAAAACAATATACCCGACTGCTAAATGTATTATATTTTTGAAATGGTCTTTTCACTAGCTTTCATATGGTACCCCTGTTGTTATTCTTACCCTGGTTTACCTTACCTTTCCACCCTTTTTGCCATTTGTGGACGCCATTTTAAAAAAATACGTAGCCTATGTCACCCTGACAATTTGATGATGATGTATTTTTTTGTATTATCTTATTGAAGTTTAAAAATTTCCAATTTTATTTTAATCTTTTATACTAGCAATACGGTTGAAAACGAAAACTTGAAACTTATAAACCCCTTTAAAAATGAGGCTAGTTTTAAATCCTGACTATAGCTAAATTAAGCTTGCCACTTGTGATTATAACATGACATTTAATTAACACTAATATAATATGTGAAAGTGTTACTGTCTGTTTGTCACGTTTTTCAGCTCAAACCGATTAACCGATTTAGATGAAATTTGTATAGGGATAGTTAAGACCTTGGAACATTGACTACTTTTTGAAGCGATGTAAAAAAATTAAGAAGGTTATAAAAATGGGGATGGGGATGAAAATCGCAGAGGACCTCTAATAGAATAGACATATTTTGAATGATTAGTTTGTTTAAAGGCGTACTAGATTCTTATCTAACCTGATCTCTATCTGTAGGTATTATCTCGCTACAAGCTATTACCAACGGTAAACATATACCTACGTTGCTAACGTTGCGTAGCAGTTATTTTCTTGGGAAATTGGCTACACGCATGGCATACGCCTAACTTTCCTCGTATAATGGCCTTAGCAACTATTCATTTATGATAAGTGTGCCTACACTGTCACGTATGTGAATAAAAGGACCCAGCGCGCGTTTAAATGATTTATTTAAAAGCGATTAAAAGCCATGGCTCAGTGCTAGTACAACAACATGTATCTCAAAGTGGCAAATATTTTTTTCCAGTTACTTGAATCAGCTGCAGAAAACCAGTATCGTGTCATGCTTTGTGCTGTCACGATAAATGCTGAGCAGGGATCTTTTTGGCACACGCATGTTTTTTAAAACTTAACTAGACCCCAACGTGTCGACCCAAATAAAGATTTTTTCATTATTATTTTTTATCAGGCCGTGATATGCATACACCATTTTTCTAGATACGCAACGGAGTAGCTTAATTAGTTCCCTCTTTTTCAGGCTCGGTGAATTTAGACCGATCCGGGTGTTCGTCTAGCAACAGCGCCGAGGAGAATCGCCAACGCGACACCAGCCAAAGCCGGGCCATATCTCCGTGGAACTCGTCCTCTTTTAGCGAGCAAAGCGAGGGGGACTTGGAGTCCACTGCCGAGCTCACCGTGGCTAATCTGCCACCCTACGAGCCTCAAGTCTTGCAGGTATGCTGTCGGGCGATAAACTATACCTTATTACACTAGTCACAAAATCGCTGAGTTGGCCAAAGTCGAGCCATATCTGCGTGGAACTCGTCCTCTTTTAGCGAGCAGAGCAAGGGTTACTGGAATTCACCGCCGAGCTCACGGTGTCTTATCTGCCGCCGAATGAGCCTCGAGTCTTGCAAGTGTGTTGTTGGATAGTAAACCGCCTCATTAAAGTAGTCATGAAGTCGATACGTTGGTGGTAACCGGGCACTATCTCCGTGGAACTCGTCCTCTTTCAGCGAGCAGAGCAAGGGGGACTTGGAGTCCACTGCCGAGCTCACCGTGGCTGATCTGCCACCGTTTAAGCCTCAAGTCTTGCAGGTATGCTATCGGGCGATAAACTACCTTTTCCCACTAGTCATAAAATAGCCGAGTTGGCCATCATAGCTCCGTGGAACTCGTCCTCTTTCAGCGAGCAAAGCGAGGGGGGACTTGGAGTCCACTGCCGAGCTCATAGTGGGTAATCTACCACCGTACGTGCCGCAAGTCAATGCTGCAAACTGCCTTTACACTTACAACATAACGTAGGTCGTAGATACATATTTAGACAGTGCTCATCATAAAAATGCTCTCGTGACACACGCACAGAACGTGCATGTACAGGTTCATCCATGTGTGAGACCCACTTCTCTTCGTTAAATCATGGGTTAAATACAATAACTGTACCTAGAATTTATTGCAAAAGATGACTGCAGAATATTACACCTTGGCTCTTTGCCTATTAGTAACTTTTTTTCTTTGTTACGTGTTGCGAGGATTGCCGAGAACAGAGATTTAACCGTCGTTTTATCTTTCTATAGGAAATGCTGACGCAACTTTTCAACCAATACGTGCCTGTGGTCCGCGTATCTGTCTGGGCGGCCGGCGAAGGTCCTCTAGCGACTGTTGTCCTCCGTTCCGAATGGGACGCCCGCCTAGCCATCGCTCGCGTACACAAACGCCGCTTAGACAACCAGTGGACCGGCCGCAGGCTAGAACTGTCGCTCGGCAGGCCATCCCCGGCACCGAATCTAGACGTTCTCCGGGCTAGACTCCGCGCCATCCTTCTAGACCAAAAGAGCCACACGCTTCCTCTACTAAGACTGCGTGACGCGTACGCCAGCCGGCACTGCTGCGCGTTAACCACTTCAGACATCGCCAAAGTGAAAGACACGGTGGTCATCCACGAAGGGTTCGGGCGTATGGTGCAACTGATCGATTTAACCCCTGTCTCGAATTCGGAAGTAGAAGAAGCACCGTGGAAGTGCCATATCCACGCCGGCTTGAACACCGGCCACGAGGATGGGAGCCGTATCTTGCTGCCGGTGTACATGGAGATCTCAATGTTGGCTAAGAATACTCAGATGCTGTTGGAGAAACATTGCGGCGTTTTGCCGTTGTTGAGGTTAGTATAGTTTTATTTATCCATAAATGTCTAATGTCATAAATGCCGAAGTGTGTCTGTCAGTCTGTTAGCTCCTCACGCTTAAACCGAATAAGATGAAATTTGATATATAAATAGTTTGAATCCCGGGAAAGGACAAAAAATTGTTTTATCCCAAAAATCTACAAAAAAGAGGTGTGGATGGTTGTATGAGAATTCTGACATAAGCACGGAAAATCGCTTGTAAGGAATATTGTTTTAAGATTTCATAACCATTTAACATAAATGAATAATATAACTTTTGTTTGTGATTCGCTCTATCTATTGTATCGTAGCTTGTAAACCAGTGTAAGTGAAACTGGGTTTTTTAAGAGAAAGAATAATACCCACTTGACACAATTTGATGACCTTGGTGTACTGCTTCGCGGTAAACCAGCAGGTGCAAGTCCCGCAAGGGGCAAATTTTTGTGTGATAATAAGCTTTGTATCTAAGTCATGGATTTTTATCCGTTATTCTAGTCGGCACAGCATAAGCTCATGCTTATTTTGGAGCTATGTAGTTGGTGCGGTTGTTGGAACGGTCTATTATTTATAATAAAATATTTTTTAAGTTAATATAAGTAATTTCCTTGCAAGTTTTTACGTAACTTTCACTCACAAAAATACATAATCGACTTAATGGTGTAGCAAGCGTTTACAAAGATTCGTCGAGTAACTGACGTCCTCTATAGCTCAGTTAGAAGAGCAATCGCCCGGATAGCGAGGGGTTCGATGAACTTTTGTGACCAAAATTACGTGAAAAAAGTGTTTATTATAAAATTTTCATATTTTTTCTAACAGCTTCGTAGAGTGCTACGAAGCGATGTTCCCGCCGCTAGTTCCGGACACCCACCGCGGCGTGGCGCTAGAGCTGCTATTACGTAGTGTGCCCGGGATCGAGGTCCGGGATAGCCCCTCCCGCCACCTTACCTGGAAGACCGAGGGTAACGACACTCCGCCCGCGCCTAGCAATCAGAGTAAGTATTTTTTTTTACAAATACATTTTTTTAAAAGGGTACAATATATAGAAAAAAACCGGCCAAGTGCGAGTCGGACTCGCGCACGAAAGGTTCCGTATTCCCTAGGGTGGCAACACCCTTATCACTTATTTAACGCTTTCACATTTAAGTGACTTTAGCAGTGCGACTATGGCGTATACAGTCGCGCTGTCGAAGCTTTTTAAAAGTGCCTCTAAAATGGTTATTGTTGTCCTATAATGTTGTCCTATCCCATCTTGTCCTATCCTTTCATGTCCTATAATCCAATGTTATTATTGTCCTATAATAAAACAACACTAGCTCAGCGCCTTGATTGAATGCAGAGAGCGCATGCGAATGTCGCGCAGCTATACCGCGCGGCTGTTGCGCTCCGCTGATAATTTCATACTATAAAAGTATGAAATTATCAGCAAAGTCATCTAAATGTGAAAGCTCTCAAGTGATAAATATCCACTGCAAAAAAATGCAAAACAACGTTCGCCAGGTCAGCTAGTAGAAGTATGAATAATAAAAATTAATTGTTCATTTCAAGACCTTTCTAACAAGCCGAAATACGACTATGATACGATATTCCATCATGGAATACCAGTAACTATCTTCCGGCTTTATCATCAGCCCTTAAAAACCTAATAGTGGTCAGAGTTCATTACAAGTTCAAACTTTTCTAACAAGTTCAAACACAGCTAGGATACGATATTCCATCATAGAGTGACAGTGCCTATCTTCCGGCTGCATCACCAGACCTTGAAACTTATTCGTGGTCAAAGTGCACCACAGGACCTTCCTAACAATTCCAAACACGGTTATGATACGACATTTCATCATGGAATATCAGTGCCAATCTTCCGGCTTCATCATCAGACCTTAAAACTTAATCGTGGTAAAAGAGCATCACAAGAGCTTCCTACAAGTCCAAACATAGCTATGATAAGATGTTCCTTCATGAAGCTTGAGTTCATATTTCCGGCTCCATCAAGATCAGTTCGACAGTACCATATTTTTGTATTGTCATCAGAACTACATACACCTGCCATTTTCCATGACCCCACGATCCTTGGAAGATGGTTAAATTAGGTTCGACCTTATTTATAAATTAATAAAAGCGTGTTAGTACAGAAAATAGAAATATAATTTTCGAAAATATCAACACAAACGACCAGAATACTTATTTTACCAGTCGTACTTAATTAATGTCGCCGAAAATTGATTAAAACTTGCTAAAACTGCTTGATTTACCTATTTCAGAAATATCGCATTTTATCGCGAGTTAAAACCCAACAACGCCATCTATTGAGATTTTTTTTAACCAGAATTGTTTGTTCTTCGCGATAGCTTCGCAAAAAGTTCTTTTTATATTTGATTTAACGACGAATTAAGGGTTTTCGATTAATGATGTAAGACCTTCCTTCTTGCCAAATTTCATGGTTCTAGGTCTATGGGAAGTACCCTATAGGTTTTGATTCCCCTGAGAAATGGGGAGAAATTATAGAAAATAGGACTTAATTGGCCGTATCTTTTGTTTGCGTTAACTTAAAAACTTGATTCTTTTGCAGCTTTAAGGGACCATAGACACAAATATTTGATATTAATTTCAACCTTATACCTCCACGCGTTCCTGAGAAAAAGTGTCTTGACAGACAGACGTACAGACGGACAGACGGACAACAAAGTCATCCTATAAGGGTTTTTTTAGGGTTCCGTACCTCAAAAGGAAAAACTTTTGAGGTACGGAACCCTAAAAAAAACAATGTACACATATATTACCTCCTGGGGACCTGGCTTATGCTGAGTGATGTCCTTTTGATTTGGACGTCACCGATACAGCGGCACAGTTGGCATATGCTTTTTTTTTGTTTAATTTTATTATTTTTTGTTTAATTTTTTTTTGTGCTGTTTGTATTAATTAAGTATTATGTTTTTTTTGTAAGCGCGTGTGTGTGTTTGTGATGTCCTAAGTTAGTTAATAAAGCATTTTTCTTTCTTTATTTCTTTCTTTCATATCAACACTGACTAGGGATGTACAAAACATAGTATTATTATATCCAAAATATCCCTAGACAGTGTTGATTAGTATACTAGCCTTGTACCAGGTTTTTCTTGAATCACGTAATACGAGGGTCAAACTGAAAGTTCTTAGAAAATCAAAAACTGATTACATTAGCCAGTTATTAGTTTTATTATATCTTTTCAAAATATTGTCCATTGACGTCAATACACCGCTGCATGCGATGGAACCACTGGCAAAAGCACTTTGCCCACTCGTCCTTAGGGGTCTCTTCAATGGCATCGCGATACGCAGCCACCGCTTCTTCAGCATTCATAAACCGCTTTCCTTTAAGTTTTTCTTTAATTTTTGGAAATAAATAAAAATCACAAGGCGCGAGGTCGGGGCTATACGGCGGGTGACCCAGTAATTCAACGTTTGATGTCGCCAAATAGTCGATCGTTCGCTTGGCGGTGTGCGACGAGGCGTTGTCGTGGTGAAGGAGGATCCTACTGCGAGGTCGTTTCTCTCGAACTTTTTCCAAGACAAGTGGCAAACAATTGGTAGTGTACCATTCTGCAGAAACTGTTTTTTGATCCTCTAACACAATTGTTGCGAAATGACCTATCCTTCCAAAGAACGAGGCCACCATTTTTTTTCCCGCACTTCGATCTCTATTCACTTTAGTTGGCAACTCCTCGAAAGGAAACACCCACTGAGCAGATTGTCTTTTGGTTTCAGGATCATAACAGTAAATCCAGCTTTCGTCACCTGTTAGTATGTCGAACACAGCATTTGAGTCACCTCCGTTAAATCTTTCAATCATTTTACGGCACCAATCCACACGATGGAGTTTTTAAGCCTTAGTCAAATTATGAGGTATCCACCGGGCGCAAAGCTTCCTGACCGCTAAATGTTCGTGGAGGATTTTGTGCACTTGACTCATACCGATGCCTAAGCTTGTCCGAATCTGCTGATAGGTCACTCTTTTGTCAGTCTCTATCATACGCCGCACAACACAGATGTTATTTTCAGTCGTCGCCGTAGAAGGCCGTCCCTCACGTACATCATCAGTGAGATTAGTGCGACCACGTTTAAACTCATTAAACAAGTTGTAAACAGTCGCACGAGATGGGGCTTCATCGTGAAAGGCCAATCGTAGTCTATCATAACTTTCTTGTTGACTTAAATGACATCGAAAGTCATAAAAAATCATTGCACGAAAATTTTCTCGTGTTAAATTCATTTTGACGTGACACAGACAATTTTCAATTTGCCGCCAAGTCGTAAAACAAATGACAAATGAATGAAATATATACTCAGTAATATTGGCAAAGAGTTCTATTTTCAAATTTTAAAATATTTTTTTTATTATATTGTTTATAAGTGGCCAGTTCTAAGAACTTTCAGTTTGAACCTCGTATAACTTTTACTAGGTTTCTTATTACTCCCGTAAAAGCACTTTAAATTTGTAATTCTAAGACAGCCTCTGGGAAAAATAAAATACAATTATTTTGCTTTAAATTTCCGCTAAGACACGCTAGCTGTAGTGCATGCGTATTGAGGAAGGGAGGGCGGTGCATTCTGCATTTGCCTGAACTGGTACTCAACGCGGTTGTGGTTGATGTGGTTTTGGTGCCAGCGCTAGCGTGTCTTAGCGGAAATTTAAAGCAAAATAATTGTATTTTATTTTTCCCATCTAATAATGGATTTCCGCAAAGTAACGCCTGATTCTATTAACACACTGTGCCTCGTTAGTCTAGCGGTCGTCACGCTAGCATCTTTCATTTATCAACGTGGTCCCGAGTTCGGATTCCGCTGAGTTTCTGGGTTTTTCTGTCTTAAAATAACTCTGAAACAACCACGGAGTCAGCTCGGAAAGCACATTATGCCGTTGGTCCTGCGCATTATCTCTCGGTCATATCGGATTATCGTCTCACTGAACTATTAGGCTCATTACATACTGAAATGGTAACGATTTTTTGATATTTCACAAGTTTATTTTAGCCTTAAGAGTGAAGAAACAGAGAGTATAACTATCTATTTCGCGCATACTTGTGCACTATAATATGTCGTGCGTACCGGGTTTATCTGTTGGCAGTGGCCGATAGTTCGTTAAGAGAACTTTGGGCTCGATTCCAATGTGCCCTGTTTAAGATTTAATTCAAGTACAGTTTCTCTCTGTCTCTGCTAACAAACAAGAGACTATAATAAACTATAATAACTAAAGAGACTATAATAACTAGAGACTATAATAATTTAGAAACGTCAAACTAAACAGCTGTCAGTTGCTAAGGAATTTAAAGAATCCATAGACAATTTAGTTGGGATGTCATTCCTTTTGACTGGACTAGACCTATTGACGTCGCTACCGAGCGTATTACTTGGGTTCCGCAAAGGTAAAGTGGCGGTCACGGGCGACATCCAGGAGATGTTTAACCGAGTAATGATACGACCAGAAGACAGAAAAGCGCAACGACTGCTGTGGGAGGATGGCGAGTATGTCATGAACGTCATGACTTTCGGCGCCGTATGTTCTCCGTCATCCTCGCAGTTTGTCAAAAACTTGAATGCTAGGAGATACGAAACCTCTCATCCGCACGCCTGTCGAGTGATAATTGACAATCATTATGTAGATGATTTTATTTATTCTTTGAATGATGAAGACGATCTGATCCAGCTCGTTAACGACGTAATCATGATTCACGCCTCAGGAAGTTTCCATATACGAAACTTTGTGTCAAATCCCAAAGGCTGGCTGACCTAGCGTGGAAACGCTGGGTCAGGGAGTACTTGCCCAGCTTGACACGGCGCGAAAAGTGGTTCCAGACGGACAACAGGCCCCTGGCAGTCGACGACATTGTCATTATCGCCGATGACCAGATGCCAAGGGGTCAGTGGCCACGCGGCCGTGTCGTCAAGGTGCATCCCGGCAAGGACGGCCAGGTACGAGTAGCAGGACGTTAGGACTGGACAAGGACTATACACACGACCTGCGACGAAGCTATGTAGACTGGACGTCGGCTCCCAATCTTGAGTATCAGCTAGCTGATACTGGAGGTGGGGGGATGTCGCGGCGTCCAGCCTTCATTTGATGACGACTAAAGTTATAAAAATACGTAATTTGACGTTTCTTAATTATTGTAATCTGTCTCTTTTCGTTTGTTTACCAGAGAAGGAGAGACTGTAATTAAATTTAATCTTAGACAGGACACATTGGAATCGAGTCTATTATTGATTACCGCATTCTAAAACCAAATCTGTCACAGGCGAAAGTTCCCGCTCGAGCGGCGAACGCGACCGTCCCCGCACCGCCCCGGCGCTCGAACCAATGCTTGCTTTGTTCGAGAGGGAGCTCATCGACCTGCTACGCACCGCGCCACGGTGCTCCATACCGTTTAGCAAGTAAGATTTGAACGCTGGCTTAGTTATGATTTCCACGCTAAATGCAGGCCAAAAAAGAAAATTATGATTTCACCATTTCCACTGCTAAAACGTGTTCAAGATGTCAATAATGTCTTAAAGTCAGGGGCATTTCTTAAAGGTACCTAGTTTGTATTAAGCGTAATTATGATAACCCAAGTATAGTCCGACTTATTCATGGGGCGACCCTCTTCACAAGCGCCCGATGTGCGGGGGGCGAGGCATGCTAGATATCAGCGGGAAAGGGGATTTGCCATGACAGTCGCATGCGATTGGCGCTTCCGCAGAAAGGTCGCGCGCGAACTTGTAGGACTATAGATGACGTGTTAATGTGAGTTTATGACGTCATGCCAAGACCCCTATAACAGTGTCTTATAACAGCTTCTTTAACACGTTTGATAGGTACCGCAGCAAGACCCCTACCTATAACAGTGTCTTATAACAGCTTCTTTAACACGTTTGAGAGGTACCGCACCTTCAAATGACTTTAGTAAGAACAGTGAAATCAGGGTTAAGAATACATGATAGCTTAATTTAGCAAGTAAAATTAACCACGTAACGTATGATCGCAAGATTTAGCAAGTAAAATTACTTTGGTTCAGCAAGTAAGATTAACCACCGATGGACTCTTGTTTAGCAAGTGAAATTGCCAACATATAATCGTACCATTTTATTTTGCAAAGAATTATGTTGCGAAGAATTAATAAATTGCACAAGTCCACTTATCGGACTATAATAATTAAGACTATAAACTTTGTTTATTAATTATCTCCCTCCAATGAAAGCTCGATTGAGTTCACTTACTTTAATTCGAATTACCCACACGTTTTTATCTGCTTTTAGTACGCTTTGAGCCGAATCGCAATAGTATGACAAATAAAGTAAGACTTACATTTTTTTCAGTATTAACGAAATTCCATTATCGTTACCATTGCAATATTAGCATCTAGTATAATATTTCATCTTGATTCTTAAAGGCATTGTATTGCCCAGCATGTGTGTTAACTAGAACTTTTCGCACCTAACAACAAATATTTTTTATGCAAACTTGGATCATCAGGTATGGACTCCTTTTTTATAGGCTTATTCCAGCTTTCCATCACCATTTCGGTCGTCAGTGCAGAGTGGCCGATTATGGATTCACGAAGCTACCCGATTTGCTCGCTGCCCTGAGCAGTACTATTGTGGTAAGTTATTTATACATTTATTTATACCAAGACCTAAGACAGATATGATGATATCCTTGTTGAAAAATTTAAGGGTTTCCATTATTTTAGCACAATATTTAAATCAAGCGATAATGCAGAAAGTAATAACCATAAATTAATGTTTGCTATGTTACATGTAACATTAGTCTTATAGGTACACTTAATCTTGTTCTTCCTTTTACTTTTAAGTGAGCCACTATTTACTCACTAGACGTTAGTTTTCGTGTAATCGTGTATCTAAAATACACGTCATATACACGGTCATACCAATTTGGGACCACTAGAAAATCTTACTATTTATTGATAAATAACTTTTTATTGCACATCGACATTTTCCTATTCTATATCGATACCCCACCACAGGTCCTAGGTTCCGGCTCGTCTCGCGTCATAACAATATCTGCCACCGCTCAAAGCCGTCGCTGGACTTCCGATCTCGTCAAACTGCTCAAAGCCCAGCCCGGCAGAGCTATCCTTCCCGCCGACATACCGCAGTTGTATCAAGCCACCTTCGGAAAGGCCTTCACGCCGGTCGACTATGGCGTGTGTACTCTAAGCGAGCTGATGATGAGGGTGGCTCCTCAAGCAGTGACCGTGGCAGCTGATGGAACGGTTTCCCTTCCGAGACGCACGCCTACGCCCGAGGAGAGAGCCAGGACTGTGCAGTTTGCTGCTCAGGTATGTTAAAAAAATAAATTAAAAAAAACAGTTTTTCCCTGTTTTCTGTGCACATCTGGAAACATCAGTCGGGTGTCGAATTGACAACCGTTGTCAGTGTAGGTACTTCTGAAACCAGGCATAAGACGTATCTTTGAGTTTATGTCGTAGTGGCTTAAGACATGCCCTCGCAGGGTATATCGTAGTGGTTTTTGACATGAAACATGTCAGACACTGATCATTTGAGATTCAGAAGATATATTACTATAACAGTAATGTTTAATTAAGGTTTATGCTTACGATGACGTAATTTGATAAATGCATACAAGCTGCAAGGGCGGCAGGTAGAAAGGCGACAATTTTCCATTTGTTTCTACGCAAGATGCAATCAACCGTCAAATGACGATAGCAAACGTATGACAGTACACCGGGCTTACTTTGAAATTCCTTATTATCTTTCAGGCAGTGGAACTCCTCTGCTACACACCAAATCTACGCATGGAGTTCTCCCGTTTCGTGCCAGCCTACCACGCCCACTTTGGCCGCCAGTTGCGTGTGGCGCACTACGGCTGCGTGAAGCTAGTGGAACTTTTCGAACTGATCCCTGAGTCCGTCACTGTGACTATAGAAACTAGCGGAGAGCGTAGCGTGAAGCTTGCTACCCGACCGGCGAAATCAGTAATGGCGCAGAGATTAAGGTCTTTAGGACCGGTGCCAGTGTCGTCATTCCCCGGGCAGTATACGTCACAGTTCGGAGCTCCACCACAGGTAATTTTCAAGTCAATTTAAAAAAAAATGCTTCTTAAGAAAAACAAGGTATTAGTGTCCTAGTGGCCTAAATATGACTCTTTTATATTAGCCCTAAGACGTAGTGTGG
Organism: Pyrausta nigrata; assembly: GCA_949316185.1. Classification (NCBI taxonomy): domain Eukaryota; kingdom Metazoa; phylum Arthropoda; class Insecta; order Lepidoptera; family Crambidae; genus Pyrausta; species Pyrausta nigrata. Next base: position 8,847,508 of record OX438943.1, read on the forward strand.
CTCACTACGGTTTCCTGAAGCCCATGATTCGATTACTGTAATCGTTGAGATTACCTTCTATCCATATGATGACATGTAATTTGCCTCTGCTCACAATCATACTTGCCTGAGACTGTTTAAACTAACTCTGCATTTCCTCTAATTAATTCTTGACGCGTCCACAGCCGGATATCCTCGAAGTGCCCACCGTGGAAACCCTAATCTACGCAGCGGGAGGCTGTATCGAGGGTGGCATAGTGATGTCCCCGGGCGAGTCCCCCCGGTGGGCCTCCGCTACCCTAGCGGCCTGCGCAGTTCTCTCAGCCGACCGTAGCGTTGCCCGTGGCTCCACAGACGACTACTTCGCGACCGCGTTCCGTCGTCTGCGATCCATCGACCCAGATATAAGGAACCTGGCCGCCGCTGGTGTCATCCTAATCACCGATAGGCGCATACGCCTCACTCCCGCTTGGAGGACCGTGTGGCGAGTTGCGCAGATACTGGCGGAGACGGGCCCGATCACTTCGATGGAGATATACGGGGAGTACGCTAACAGATACGAGCCGGTCTTCCCCGCTGCTGATTTGGGTGAGTGCATAATACAATTGAATACTTTCGAGGTCTATACGACTGAGAATCTCGTAGTAGTACAACGCTCTAATATGGTTCAGTTTACCTGGTAGTTGAACTGTTGTCTTACAATGTTTGAGACACAAGTACCTAATCAATTGAATTTTATGAAATATGATATGAATATGCGGTGCAATTCATGTCTTCACTAGTCCAAAACTTGAGGCCGGCTGAAATTTAAAGTCGACCGTCGGAAAGAATCCACGTATTACTTGTTGTCAGACTGTCAAAATTTTCGAATGCTTGCGTCTGTTGTAGGCCAGCTAAAACTGTGCGTGTGTGTGTCTGTGTGTCGTGTGTGTATCTTTCTTAAATGTACAATTTGGTAACACAATATTTCGCTTAACTTATAAATTTTCTTTCTTTCTTTCCTTTAAATAATTGACGACCTCCATAGTTCAGTGGTTCGCACGCCAGTTTTCAAGGTGTCGCCATCTCTGAGGTCCGGGGCAGGCCTGTGTATCTTCCCGCGTAGGTAGCAAACGTACCTACGCGCGGCGACCCCTTGGTAAGGGACTAAACAAGTTGGGTGTTGCTAGCCGGCAGCGACACGCTCCCGCGTTTTATTCACCGGCAGTGCGCGACACTAGGTTGCTAGGACGAGCGTGAATAAAGTCCTAGAAAGATGCGCTAGATGGCGTAAGTAGCTTCTTGTGGCAGTCAACCCTATCGCGTTGCGTGATAGTACGTCACTGAATAGGTTTAGTGTATTTATGAATCATATTCCAGAGTTATAAGAATGAAATTATCTTGCAATGTATTTCTGTAGGTGTCTACACGAAAATGTGCTTGAGTCAGAGGCGAACTGAATTACACCATATTGTTGACAACATTGAGTAGATATTTCTTTGAATTTCATTGCAAAGTCATACTTCTGTACGGGGTACTAGTACTTATTTTGTGTCCGGGGTTCAATCCCAGTTGAATTAGATATCCATATTTTCTGTTTCGACTTGGGCCTAGGTGTAGGGCTGCCGTTGTTCCTAATTTCTATAACTCAAGTGCTTTAACTACAGGTATGGACGGCGTGGGGGACTTCCTACGGCACTACCGCGAAGTGTTCACAGACGCGACGGGCGGACGCTGGGCGCTCTGCCCTGGGGCGGTAGTACCTCGTTGCCGAGACCTGCAGCCCGCGCACGAGGACTACTCGCTGCACGACACGCCGCCCGGACAGAAGGTGAGGGACTACGGAGTATCTTACCACAGGGATGGTGGCGTCGGGGACTTCCTCCGGCACTAGCGCGAAGTGACCTCAGACCTACACAGAAGGTGAGGGACCACGGATTATCTTACCACAGGGAAGGTGGCGTGGAGGATTTCCTCCAGCACTAGCTCGAGGTGACCTAAGACCTGCACAGAAGGTGAGGGACTACCGGCCTTTAGTATCTTACCGCAGGTATAGACGGCGTGGGGGATTTCCTTCGGCCGCGTTGCTTTCCTATCGATAGCTGACTTCGTAAAGCATCTGAAATATCGGTAGGCCTATCTTACTACTTTAGTTTCAATACTATCGACACAGCAATACTATTACTAGTATTGCAGCTCAATATCGACAACACATCGATAGCTCCGTAAGTCTAAATAATTTAATAGGTTCAATTTGACAGTTGACGTATAAAGTCGGGTGCTTACGAATTAGTAGGTAGAATAATCGATTCAGACTTCCAATCGATTTACGATCGATTCAAAACATTGTCATTCATTACAAAATATTTAAAGTTTTAATTGCCTTTTATATTATGCGTATGTTTTAGAATTACAATGAAAAATGTTATTTGTTCAATACCAACCGATTAATCGATAAATCTGTACCTCCGTAACAAGTAAAAAGGTGACATCACTAAAATTGCACCTATAGTCTGAATAATCTAATAATGGCGTGGGTAAAGTCGTGGGGAACTGCTAGTTTCAAATAACAAACAAGTTTTTTATTGCAGGGATCACGCGTGTTCGAGTCTCCAAAGAACAACATTTGGTGCTCGCCCCCGGCCAGCTCGCTGCCGACGCCGACGGCGCTGCTCTCGCTAGAGAAACGTAAGTTGTTGCAGGCGCAAATAGCTGCCAGACCATTCCTTGAACTTTTGGGTCGTTTGGTATGAACCTGTCATAATTTTTGTTCCTAAACTAATTCAACCTTTCGCATATGCATTTATTTGTTCACATTTACCTTCATGACGGGGATACATTGGTTCGTTAACTTGTTACGACGATATATTAACGTTCTTCATTTACCAGAAATCACATAAATTATGCCCGCATTTTATGACCATTAGGCCAATGCCTGCGTATTAAAAATGTTCACTGAGTTGAAGTTGGCGACCCAATGTATACTAGTCTAAATTCGTATTTCCAAAATTACTTTAGTGTTGTCATTTAAACACATTTTCGCTTGACAGGTCGCACTCGCCTGGCCGCGCATTTCGATACACCATAATCGTATATTGCCATTCCCACCTAAGCTACTTAAGCGAAGATGCATTCCTATTTAAACATTTCACCTTATGAAGTGAAGATTGCATGTGTTCGTATGATGAATGGAAGCTATCAAAGGATTGTTCCCAGGGTTGAAACGAATTTTATTATCTAGACTAATAAAAGTGTCCTGAAAATTGTGATGTCTATAACAATAATGTTTTAGATCGCGTATATTTTTGTGTGTTTATTTAGGTTAAGGAATTAATGTTCAGAGCATTCGGAAAATGTTATGCAGTGTTGTTGATATGGGCATCAGAGTCCATGACGCGCGGAGATGCGAACTGATCTGGACTTTAAAAGAGTCCTTCGCATAAATCCCGTGTAGGTTGTAATAGTTAGCTTGACAACGTGTATGATACCTATATATTTTAGTAGTACTTAATTATATTTATGTTCTAGTCTTTCCCCTCCCAAACAGTTTTAATCTAGTTTTAGGTTGATTGGGATTCATAGATTGTAAATAAACATAAATTTTGATCAATCTTTATTTTATCTTTTGACATTTTTATTTATTTATTCTTAAGGTATAAAACGTGCAAAGGACTTAAACATTAACACCTGATAGAAATGATATGTATTGTCTTTGGAATATTTTCTATTCTATTTGGTATTGAAAGATATCAAATTATGATAGTGATTTATTTTTCCCAATGTCTTTTTGGAAATAACTAATATACATATCATCTTTTACGGATCGAGGCTCAAAGTTACTTAGGGTTTAGTATAAGTTTACAAATTAAACATATAGTTATCATATTTCCACTTAGAATAACATTTTTCGAATGCCACGTAAGTACAATAAATCATAACGTTGATTTTTGTCGAAAATTTTATCCTTTGATATAATGATCTCGATCTAAATGTGCATGCAATTTTGGCTTACCTTGTTTTATTTAAATAAAATATATTTAGTGGTTGTTATTGTATAGGAATATTATTTTTGTCTGTCCTAGAGTATCTCTTTCGAATTTATGTACTTTTAGATAACATTTACATTATATAAATGTTTGAAGATGTATGTTTCCAAGTAGAGAACACTGGGGTACCTTGCTACTATAAATCTTTCCAACTGGCCTTAAATATAAGTAGATACTGTAACCAAAATGTTGAGTCAATTAAAAGACGTTCAAATATTTTTTAGAGATATAACTTACCTGTAGGGATGAGTTGTATTGCTTTGAACGATTTATGCTTGTGCCTAAAGTGCAATGAATTTAGTTTAGTCGCGTAAAATTTCGAAGTTCCACATTGATAAACAACTACTACTGTACTCTTAGTCCAATAAGTCGGACTTTTAACTAACGTAGATTACATTTTACCAGTTATTATTTTAGAAAAATCATTTATTTTTAATATCTACAGAATATTTTTGAAATCGAGTAGTATTTTATGGACTCCTCTCAAACTTAAGGCTTAATTAAGGACATCCTAGGTATACCTATTATAAGGAGTTTGCTAATAGAAGGTGAATTTAAGAATTAAGATATTTTCCCAAAAACCTTTAAATAAAGGGATAAGGGTATAGTTGCTTTCTATTCACGTTCCACTAGCAAATAATTTGCGTAAACATGGGCCGGTCTAAAATTTGTTCAAAATGGCTGCCCGTTCATGCATTAATTACACACTGGTATTTCAGAATGTTACTATCAATAAATTATGTATTAAATATAAGTAAATTTATCTTCGAAGGCAACAATTTCTAAGTGTCAATCAAAAATATATCTTTCCTCTCTTTCTTTTCAAGGTATTTCTGACTCGGTACAATTGTATCAATAAATAAGACACTACTATTTGAACAACTCATAATGTCGCCTAGTGAAGATGGTAAAAACATTACGAAATATCTGGGTTGTGGAACGTTTTGTTATTTCTTTTTAAGTATTTTTAAAGTAAATAATACTGCTCTGCCAAATTTTATAAAATATTGAATCTAAATTTTAAACTTTGGGGCAATCATTAACATGACTTTATAAGAAAATTTGAGATGAAGCAATTTATTTTAGTTATTGTAACTTGTAAGCATATTATCATTGTACCTATTGTTTATATTTTTAAAATTACAGAAACTTGCACCAATATGCATTGTTACTGTGATAAATACGTACCAATGAATGCCATTTATAATTCTGCAATTTTTTTATATTGATAATATTGGAATAAGAAAAATCAAAAAGTACAGTTCACGACGCTAAGAAATATCTTATTTTATTTATGTATATAATGTACATAATACAACTTAATAAGGAATTAGTACAAAATGTAACTAAACCAGCAAATTTTGCAATAAGTATACAATATAGAGCGTCATTAATGTGGAACGCCGATATTTTTGAAATGTTAATCAGTTGTGAATTAATGTAATATTAATTTTATTTTTAGGCAGGGCCTTGTGTCGTTAGTTGGTAGAATGTATTGTTTCAATGCAATTTGATTTATGGATTTTATTTGTTGAATTTTGCCAGAATGCATTTTTTGAAAAAAATCCGTTTCTAAATTGGCCAATACGATTGTAGTAACTAGATGCTACTAGACTAGAGATGATTCGCACCCAGTTGCTGAAAGATCACAAGTTATTACTCAAGATATTGTTGTTTTATTAACCATGTGTCATATGAGGTCATATGACATAGCAGAAGGTTTTGCGAGTTGCCGTAATAGGCGTACCTAATAAGTCTAATGATTTATGAACGCACACAGATCTTTCAGGAACTAGGTACCTAAATAAGTTTTTAAAACTATTTTACTTATGTGACTGGTAGGTACTAAATATTCTAAATGTAAGTCCTTAAATGTAATTGCTTTAAACTAGTAGGAACCTGTCCATATATTGGAAATAAGATATTGTTTAAAATTAACTGAACAATTGAATTTCTTAAGACTGTAGCAGATACATTTAAGTACTCGTAAATGAATGCTGTTTTTACTTTTACGTGACCAATTACAAAGTTTTAAATTTTAACATAAGATAGACCTAAGTATTCCAAGTACAGTAAGAGAAGATGTAAAAGTGTAGTATTATTTTTTTCTACATCTTCATTATTCTGTGATCATTAATTTCTTGTTGTAGTCCAACTTTAGAATCGATGTACGTGCAAAAGTAGTATCTTGTCAGTATTGCATGAAAAATGAATGTAGTGTTGAAAAATAAATGTTATTTTTTGAACTTCTGTGCTTTTCATTAACAGCCCTCCTAAACAGGTACCTATTAGGTCTTCATAGTATTTACGAGTTTGCCCTTGTTTTTCAAATGTCCGTCTCGTGTTAGCTTGATAATAACCTAAGAGAAATAATGGAATGGCATGGTTTTTACTGTGAATTAAGGTATTTAAAATAAGTGTATATAGCGACATTCATGATTGTTGAGTAAAGAATATACAACTGCAATAACGGTGAAGATATTTAGTTTTATATTGAGTGAGGGATTGAGAGCGATATTGTATTTTGATTCGTATACGATAATTAAAATATACAATATAGCGACCGCGACGTAGCGGATATCACCTAATTTTGTTTGTGAAAATGAGCTACGATGTCACAGATAAAGATAAAATTTGCATGTTCTGGCAAATTAGCTAAATGATTGGAGAAAAAATGATGTGTCAAATTACTAGAATAGTAAGTAATACCACAGAATAAATAATAGTACATACAAATACTACGTAATATCCACTAAATTGACACGAAAACATAGTTTCAAATAATAGCTGCTAACTTTGATTTTCTAAGTTAAAATAAACATCATTTTGTATATATTTTTTGTGTGAATATCTAAGTAGGATCCCAATTAGAAAGCTACAAATAGGATGGTGTAATAAATGCTTCAGAGGATTCATTAGAAAAAGTGACCACGGGAAATAATTCATTTAACTAAGTACAGATCTATGTGGATAAAATGAAATATGCATGCACTACAATTTATTTACTTTATTGCAAATGACAACATCTACTTATACATTAGGTAGTAAACAACTTGCAGCAGCAATTATGTATATTTATTTTGATTGTTAATTTCCCTTCACTTAGTTTGTTCAGAAAGTGGGCCATGACGTCTTTCCCAGATCATGCGGTGTTTCTGCTTCATGTAGGCCTTGCGAGCATCGGCATAGGCACCTAGGTCACCATCTGGAGAATTATAAACATCCAGTTAGTAGAATATAAAAGTATATTTACCAAGAACAAATTAAGATTAAAAAGCCATTAATTAAAAAAGAATATGATGTGAAGCAAGAGATCACTGATAGGGTTTTATTACTAATCTAAACAATGCAATTAAATATTCTTGTGGCATGCATTTACTTGTAGTTAGGCTTATGCACTCAACAGGAGTAGAGATCATCATTTAGCTTTCACATATCATGTTCCCAGACACAATAGAAAATTCATTGTTGCAGCCTGCCTGCAGTTCATATGGGGTTGACAGGTTAATGAGCAAATAAGTAGGAACATAACTTACATTTGATAAACCAAGCTTCTTCAGCATCTTTGTATTTCTCCCATAGTGGTTTGCAGACTGTGAGGTGGTCTGGGGTTTCAAACAACATACAATCTTCATAGCGTTGACGCACGATGCCTAAAATCTCAGAATCTACAGCCCTGGAATGTAATATAAGTTTGTTTAGTTCTGATACCAATGATTTTTGTACTGAGCAATAAATATGAAGTGCCCGAATCAAAGTTTTTCAATTACTTATGAATACTTGATAATGTTAAAACATTAACTATCGAGGTAATTGTTTCGAAGCAGTCTTCTCATGGTAAAAATTCAGAAGCGAAGACTAACCTATCACGTTTGAACTGTGCGTTGGCCTCGAAATCGCAGACTGCATCATCAGTGTAGCATTGGTCGATTGTCGGCACGCGGCGGAACTGCTTGTGGTACCAGGGATACTTTTTCTGGTTTGGCTCCACTATCCTTTCTGCGGCAAAACAAACCCATATCAATAACACTGGCTTACATAACAACGACGACACAAATTAACGAATATCCTACCTCGGAACCATGTTACAGGCGAATCTATGGTGTTGTAAACAGCGCTCGCAAACGCTCTAAATAGGTTATCATCTGGTTCCTTTTCTTTACCCATTTTAAAATTCCAAAATAAATAAATCCACCAAAATGTTCGTAAATGTGGTGCCTTTTTTTGATAAAAAGTTTGACAGACAGACGGGGGATGTCAATTTTGACAGTTGTTTATTCACCCATGGGTAGGCAAAGGATTTAAAGTTTATGCAGCCAAGTCTTTAGAATTTGATAAGTTAATGTTGAAGGGTTCGCGCGAAGTGTTTTCGCCTTTTAACCTGTTGATGGGGTGTGCAGGCACCCCAAATGTTAAAACCATGCAAATAATCGTTAAAAAAATGAAGCCATTTCCTGATGACCGTCTTGGTGTAATGGTCCGCGCTCCGGACTACAAAACCAAAGGTTGCGGGTTCGAATCCCGCAAGGGCCAAATGTTTGTGTGATGAGCACGAGCATTTGTACCTAAGTCATGGATGTATAAACGTATTAAAGTATGTCTATCCGTTATCCTAGTCGCCAAAGCACAAGCTCACGCTTAGTTTGGGGCTAGGTAATTGGTGTGTTTGTCGTAACAATTTATTTATTATTTCAATTTAGCTTACTTCCATCTACATCCCTGTCATTACGTACAACACGGCCGCACATCAGTAACTATTATATATATATATATATATATATATAATATATGACATCAAACTACCCCACTTTGAACTTGCGACCGCCTCTTTTCCCTTCGTGAAAAAAAACTGTTTTCGTAGTTCGAATGGGAAACCTGACATGCTGCCGACTGTACCTACTTGTGTGAAGTAAGTAGCTACCAGCTAGGCCAGCTACCCAGTAATAATAATAATGTCCTCCTAGCCGTCGACTACAGCGGCCAATCTCAACAGACATTAGCCAACTACGCGGGAGATATTATAGTTCACAACCGTGTGCGCGATACACAAGTGCACTCACTGTTCCTTTACCCTCATAATTCGGTGAGACGGCAGTCTGACATGACCGTAGCGAGATCAGGCGCTGGACCAACGACTTAACGTGCTTTCTGAGGCACGGGGTTGTTAACACCACCAACTTTCTGACTCCGGAGCTGTGTCTGAGTTATTTCAAGACAGAAAAACCCAAACACTTTCGGCCCGACCCGGGATTCGAACCCGGGACCTCGTGGATAGTACCCAGCGTGCTGACCACTAGACCAACGAGGCAGTCTAGTAATAGTCCTCCTAGGTCGAACTCCGCCAGTAGCAGCTACCAATCTAAACAGAGATTATCCAACCGAGCAAACGGTTCTTCCTAACTCTCATAGTAGGGTCTAAGGTATGGCGAGACGGCAATCCGACATGACCGAATGGAGATCAAACTTGCTGACACCGAGCTGTTTCTGAATTTAGCATTTCAAGACAGAAAAACCGGAAGACTTTTAGCCCGACCCGGGAATCAAACCTATTGGACAGAAGTCAGCCGTCCGCTCTACCAGACCAAGAAGGCCGTACCTAGAATGTTAAGAAATTGCTTAGTTACAACACCTGAAGACCAGAATCAAAATATAATTTCGTTTTCTACACACAATACATTCACTGTGAATCATGCTGCGAAATAAATAATAGTATCTGCCTACAAGTACCTGTCATATCACACACTAGCGGGATTCGCACGACTTCGTGAATTCCCCATTTCTCGTTTCACCATCACATTATTTTTTAAATTATTTTACAATAAGATAAGGTCCATGAGCTCCATAACCTCATAATCTTATTCGTAGTTCCCTATTTCGTAGTCCAAAAGTTGACAAATGATAATATATTTTCTTCTAAAATAATTTATCAAAGGTGTCCCACCTTTGCTTTATGCTCCTATGTTTTAGTTTTAGCTCATAATGCTATCTCCATTATTTCATCGGAACACCAGACGTAATGCTGGTTACCATCCTTTTTGGTTGATATTCCCATCACTCGTACCAAGCGCTTTTCATCATCTTTAAAATTTTTAATGTGCACAGCCAAGGAGTGGAATTCCCCTGCGGTTGTTTTTCCGAGTGCGTATACTTAGGTAAATGTAACCCGAAGCTGTTTAAGGTGTGTGTAAATAGGCTTCTCCTGGGCAAGCTCGCTCCATCGTAGACCTCATCTTTGCTCTCAGGTATAGTAGCCCATTACTTACATATCTAGCCTTCCTAAGGATATTTTAAAAGTAAGATATGGATACCCCTTAATAATATTGAATTTGCCACTGCTATAACACAAACGACATAAATACATAGTGACAAACATTTCAAATTAGCCATCACATAGATTTAAGCAATTATTATAGCAATGGCATAGACATTATTAGCAGTGTATTATTTCGTTCTGGAAAGATATTCTAGAAATCCAGACTCAATAAGAATGACGTCATTATCATTTAAATATAATTAGAACGCGGATAATCTGCCACAGAAAATCTTTTCTTTTCTATGATTTGTTATGTAAAATTACGCGCCTTCTCGGCTAGGCCCGGCCGTTTGATCTGCCTGAAATCTGAAAATTTCATTGACCATGCAAATTATTTTTTCAATAAAGATCGGGGATGCCTGCGTACCTAATCACCAACCAATATTGTTACAATTTAGATGATAGGTATGCCTAAGTTTATGAGGTGCTTGTGGCGCAGTTGCGGCAGAGCTTTGGTAGTGATACCAAAAGTTAAGCAACCCACGGCGCGGTCGTGATTGGATGGGTGATCATTCCGACCATTTAAGTGACGCCCATGATAAGCATCTTCGCGCTTCGGAAGGCACATTAAGGCTAATATCTGTTGGTATTAGTCGTTCAGCCTAGTCAGAGGCCCTAGGGCGTTTTGATAACATCTGACAGTAAGGTTTGTCACTTGTCTTACAGACACCCCTCCACCAATCCGCACTGAGCCCGCGTGGTGGAGTATGCCTCGTACCTCCTCATAGTGGAGGTGAGGCCTTTTCCCTGCAGTGGGATCTATAGGCTGACTTAACCAAAGTTTGTTTTAACACCATTGCTTTATAATTTCCATCAGTATTTTCGTTGTATTCGTCGTCGTAAGTCGTTTGACATTAGTCTAGTTGGCTTGGTCGGCTTAGTACTTTTTTTCTATGATCTCCGTATACTTCCCTTTCCTATACTCAAAGGTTGTCTGGAAGATATCGCTAAGCAAACGACCGCCTACATGTAAGTATGGAGTTCTGCATCTTGCTGTATAAATAAATGCTTTATTATTATCTTTTATGGTGTGCAACATTGATTTATTAATGGTGTGCAATAAAAAGTTTCTATTTACCATGTAATTGATAGAATCAGGAGATCCGCGATCCTTTATGGAAATGCATAATTAAAAATAAAAGTTTATATTAAATTATTTTGCTTTAAATTTTCCGTCAAGCGATGCCGGCGCACGTGGTTTTACGTTGGTATTGGGTATAAGTTTTTTTTTAATTTAGTTTCTACTAGGTACGTATGTAATCTTTTATCAACGTGGAATTCGAAAATTAATAATACGACTTTTTACTTACATCATGGTACTAAGAGTTACCTATTTAGGTTAAGTGACGAGTCGTTGTAAGTACATATTTACTTGTCTACGTATTATTATTTTTTTTTTCACATGTAAAATTCGTTCGCTAAGTATGTTCAATTACGTACAATTTTTATTTTTGATATTATTCTTTACTTAGTACTTAAGTAAAGTCGGTATATGTTATCTATGTAGGTATGATTGAATGGATAATCTGGAGGAAAATTATTGTACTAAGCTTTTTTGTGTAAAACTTCAATAAAATATTTATTAATTGTAAATACCACTAAACTTTTGAGACTGATGAGCAATAATTAGTTATTACGTATGAGTTTAAAAAACCGGCCAAGTGCTAGTCGGACTCGCGCACGAAGAGTTCCGTACCATTATTATAACTTTTTTTTCAGTTTTAAAAACGGCAAACAAACATTTATTTTATTTATTTAAGCTTTTTTGAAAGTACAATTGGCGGACTTAATGCCTTTAGGTATTCTCTACCAAAAGTATGATTGATGTATGCGAACCCCACTTAAATATTAGTTCTGTTTTTATACTGTTATGGCGGCAACAGAAATACATCATCTGCGAACAACTGTCTAGCTAGCTATCACGGTTTAGGAGATACAGCCTGAAATTGCAATTCGATTAGTCACAATTTTACAGCCCCAACTTAATAAAAGTTCTGCAGCTTTCAATGGAGTAGGATTGAATTCATTGAATAGTCTATTTAAAAAAGCGGTCACTTTACCCTCATGGCAAGGGCTTGCAAACAAAACTGTCCTTACATCTTTCATATTGATCTCCAATATTATTGCGTGACGAAGTTTTTTGAACACGAAACTTCGGTATGTTGAGGGTTCGTAGCCTGCTCGGGTCACTTGGGCACCCCGGGGTCGAATCTGCAGAGTTTAGTTGTTGGCGATTACAAGCATCAAGTCATTGAACGGAGGGCGGGCGGGCGGGCGGCGCGCATGCGTTTCAATACGAGTTGCCAGTCAATAGCCTACGAGTGTTATGGTGGAAATGTGGAAATATTAAAGAACATTCCAAAAATAATATACGTCTCTGAATCTGCGTGTGCCTACGTTGCAAAAACGTACTTCAATATCGTTTAACGTTGCCAAGGCTAGTTTAATTTAAACGGCTTAAATTATTTCATGTTTAATTTGACACGCATTGCGATAAATATTGCCGTGTTAGTATTAGCACACGTGTGTAACGTAGCTACATAAATGTGTATATTTGCTCGCAGAATTGATAAGGCGGTTCGAATGAATGGAGCGGCGATGAACCAGTGCAGTGTAAATAAAGTTCGCCTTGAACTTGCAACCCAGTGTTTGAGTTGATTTCTGTCAGTCGTCCATTGCGCGTCACGTCAATCGGAGAGTCGTGCGGCAAAGGGAATTTATATTCGGTGGAATGTGGAGCGCGAGCGGCATTGTGGAGATGTGGGCCTGGTGACACACGTAGAATAAAATTCTGGGGGCACGTTCAGTGAGTCGCGTGGCGCGGCCTGGGCGGCCGGTGTCGGTGCCGATGCGATTATGTTTGGGTCGTGTGTCAATAATATTTAGCTGAATAAAGTTGGGATTGTTTTTTAATTTATTGTTGTGAGGCGCCGGCAAGATGAAGTGGCGTCCGCGCTCGGCCCCCTACCGGGCCAAGGAGCGCGCCAATATCAGCTTCTTCATCTTCATCATGTTCTTCGCGGTGTTCGGCGCGATACTGCTGACACAGCTGCTGCTGCTAGAGCGGCCCAGTACGACAGGCTCGACCAGAGCTCGCTACAATGAAGAACTCCAGGTCAGTAATAGAGCCCTATTTCCGAGCCTCGGTCGATAGCCAATGTTTACAATTTTATCTACAGTTTCCTTTGTTTGTATACTACGAATAGACCAAGAATAGCAAATAGCGCAAGATAGTTGACATATAATTGATACTAAACGACGTTTATTCCTCGTTATTTAATATGTAGTTTAGTTTACCGTGTTCGTTTGTACGGACATGTATTTATTATGTTTGTTTTTATACTAAAAATACATATATAATTTTAATAAATTGAATATTTTATATCCCCTTTTTACATCATTCTAGACTTTTCAGTACTAAATTGTAACATTAGCAAATTGTTATCGTATTTTTATGCTTTGCTAGAACCAGACCGACTTTAAATGAATAATTATCAATTTCATGTCCTAAAATACCATTTGAAAATTGAAGCAACTCTACAGAACGTGTCTCTAGGAGGTGATAAGGTGAGTGCTAATAACAGCTTTGATGTCAGTAAGGTGCCGAAATAAAAGCAAATTGCTATTGTATTTTTATGCTTTGCTAGAACCAGACTGACTCTTAATAAATATTCATCAATTTCATGTCCTAAATTGAAATATAAGCAACTCTATTAAACGTGTCTTTAGAACTTTCGACTTGTTGAAGATACGGTTCCGAAAATTAGAAGTACCTAACGTAAAAATACAGAAAGGCGTAATAAAAACACCATCTGAGATTGCCTCAGTAAAAACCTATCGAATGATGTTTCCTTCTTATTTCAACTAATGAGTAGGTACCTACCAAAAATTTAAAATGATAACTTACCTAGTAGGTATTTATAAGAAAGTTATCAGATACGAATATTGTAACGTACAAACGTATGATTCATCTAAGCGTAAAAAAAACAAAGGAAGGCCACCTACTTCGGCATATAATCATTTTAATAAAGCGGCTATTATAGAATAATAGAAGCTAATATACTTTCTAGTAGAAAAACTATGTAACTATGTATACTCGTTACGTCCGTCGTCGAAGAAACATTCATGGTAGTTTATTAACTTAGTTCTTAAAATGAGCTATGACTAAGTGTGGACAATGTAAAATGACTGTCATTTGAAAAGGCACCTATTCGTCATATGAGTAACATGTTTCGTTAGTTCATTTGTATCGATCGATATACCTACTCATATATTCATCTGATAATTTGAATTCTAAATAAAAGTATTTAGGTATGATAGGAATATACAAACTTATTAAAAAAATCCCTAAGATCTAATAGCATGACTAATAGAACCTGATTTAACAACTCGTTACCCTGCGCAACGAGATTATCTCGGTAGTACCTATCATATTAAATTTAGCTTTATTTAAAACATTTCCATCAAAAAATTCATTAGTGAGAAGCCAGGCAAATGACATTCGCATGCGCAATCTCCTTAACTCGTAATAAGGGATAGCACGAACCCTCGCGATAAATGGCTTTAACCTGTCAAACCCCATAAGACCCGCGGGCGGGTTGACGACAGTTAATTTTCTCTAGTGTCAGGAAACAATGATAAGTGACGGTTTGAAAGAAGCTGTCGCCCAGCTTTGTTGTGTGAAGGTCAACCAGTAGTCATAATAGCAGATCCTATCTGTACTTCTAAAATTATGATACAAATCGTGTGTCGCGAATAGATGCAACAAAATTGTAATTACTTATGTTGAATAAAATAAACAAGTGCATGTTTTGTTACGAAAGCTCCGGTATCATATGTATCATACTATCATCATACTTATGCCATCTAGCGCATCTTTCTAGGACTTTATTCACGCTCGTCCAACCAGCAACCTAGTGTCGCGCACCGCCGGTGAATAAAACGCGGGAGCGTGCCGCTGCCGGCTAGCGACACCCAACTTGTTTAGTCCTTACATAAGGGTCGCCGCGCGTAGGTACGTTTTTGCTACCTACGCGGGAAGATACACAGGCCTGGCTTAACCACGCAGGCTCGATTTATTATTAGTTTTGAATAATAATAATTTACTAATAATAATAATCTCATCCTCCATGGTCCCTATTACCCGGTCCACCTAGCTAGCACTCAAACCCATAACCCAGAGTTGTTTTCATCCATATCCTGCAATAGTCCTACACGGGCCGGGGGCTGTCCTTGTGTGTACTTTTATAGTGCATAGTCGCCGGCTGGTGTCACAATGCTTTTAGATTAATGTTGTCTGACGGGCCTCTGCGTGTTGGCTTCGGCCCCATGTACGCCTTCCAAAGGTTCGGGACCCCATGGTCCCGAGATAGGAAACAGACCAACATAATAATATAAATGAAAGCTTGACGCTTGATTGTCCCGAATATTTCCCTGGAAATCTTTATCGCACGGCATTCCGGAGTCCGGACGTAGGATGAGACCTTTTTCGGGTATCAAAGTAGAACGTAATAAAAACAACATTATATCCTTATAATATCAGGATATTAAGTATTTTGGGATATCTGGTTCGTTCTGCTTCGTGGGTATAAAAATAGATTTAATCGTTTTAATATTTTTTAACACTCACAGTGATCTTTTTTATATATGAGTTTAAATAAGAAACCAAAAATTCGCACACAGGTAGGATTTGAACCTACGTCCTTTGGCTAATCGGGCCAACGGCTGGATGAACTGCACAGTAGCTCAATTGGTAACAATTGAGCTACTGTGCAGTTCATCCAACCGTGTGAAATTCTTGGTTTCTTTTCTCTTACGTCAAAAAAATAGATTTACTTGTACCTCACAACTTTTTACTTAAGTAAGCGATATTTAGCTAATAATAACTACACGGTGCCATAACAGCTTCATGTTTTTAATTTGCATTTGTATCAAAAGCAGTTAATAGCGCTCTTTTCTATTTTTTCTGAGTCACTCTCGGTACGCTCTTGCTCAAAACTTTTTCCTCTGAGCGACAAAATTTATGTAAAATTGTAAATACTGACGGCAAGTATCAGGAAATGTATGGTAGGCGACAATTCTATGATGGCGGTAACAATGTAAATGTATCTTATTTTATTGTTGCATCACAACGTTTATTCAGACCAACATTATGTAGAAAACGTTACGGCTTTATGCCGCAATAAAAGAAGCGTTTAATGATATAAAAACTTTTTTCATTCAATATTGTAAAAACGTTTAGGGGAAGCGTATAAATAGTTTACAAAATAATATATAATTTTAGGGCTAATGAATGAAATATCAAGGGACTGTGTTTTCTGTCTGGCCACTGCGGTCCGACGTCCGTTCACCCATTAATTTTATTAGTAGCTTCAGAGCCAGGCCCGGAGCTGCGTTCAATGGGGCCCTTTCTCAAAACCTGGACAAAAGGTCTATACGGAGATCGGAATAAAGTTATTGGCATTCATGCTCAGACAGTAGGTGGTTTTTAGAAATTGCTATTTTAATTAGTGAAGTTACGCATTACGCACAATAAGCATTCATATTCTGATTAAAGCCATAATTAAAGACGCAACACGAGAAAAATGTGGTGAATTGCGATTACTACACGCCATTGTAGAACGGATATTTTTTTAAGTTACGGAAAAAAATAGGATTTATGAATTTTGAATTAAAAAATTTTTGGTCTTCTATTATTTCGCCGTGACTCCAGAGCCCCTGGCTACGTGCCTGGGTGCCTGTTCTCAACGGAGCTCGTAAAATATCTTTCTTTTAGTCGTTACTCGCAATGTTTCAGGGCTTCTCGAAAAGGTTTACGAATTACTGTCCATAACAGCATTTTTCCAGAAATATTTCGCGGAGGTGGTGGAAAGTTTTCTGAATGTTTTTTCACTTCACAGAGATTCATTCATTGTGCTTATCTTATCTTTTTGGGTAACTTTTTGTAGAAGTTAGAATATTTCTTAGGTATACGATTGTGACGCAAAAGACGTTTGGAGTTAGTTATACTCGTATGCAATGCACACTTGAAATGATACGTTTTTTGATATGCACGAAGTAGGTACATCGTTTTATTTAAAAATTAGGACAGGGAAGTATAAGCTAATTAAGTAGAGGGAGTAGGTATAGATGGCTATAGTTGTTATGCAATTTATCTCAAACTTGTTGTCGCTGGGATTCAAACCCATTATACGCCAGACGGTGCTTAATTAATTCATCGACATGATGGTTATTAAGACTGATATTACTCCGGATAACATCTGAGGCTAAGATTTACTTTAGATTAAAATCTTTTCTTATGGAAGTTAGGCACGAACTTATACAAGAAAAAATTTGAAATCCATAATCGTATGTCTGTTTTATTATTCCTCAAAAATCGAATGAAACAAAGACTAAACTAAAAAACTGACCAAGTGCAAGTCGGACTAGCGCATGAACGGTTCCTTATCAATATAATTAACATTCGATATTTTGTTTATACTATTTTAGTTTTAAAAATAGCTACAAAATCCCGTTTATCCCATCTAAATATTAATTTTATTCTGTTTTTAGTATTTGATGTAATAGCGGCAACGGAAATACATCATCTGTAAAAATTTCAACTATGTCTAGTCTAGCTATTACGGTTCATGTGATACGGCCTGGTGACAGACAGACAGACGGACGGGGTCTTAGTAATAGGGCCCGTTTTTACCCTTTGGTATGGAATCCTAAGAATACATTAGTAATTTTAAGCTGCTCTCCACCTGTTATAAATAAACATCTTGTGAACTTACACGTGCGTATTATCATGGTCACAGTATTATACCTAGTCAGGTCATAAGTTCTGTCACAAGTGTAATATGAAATAATTTAGACATGTTTATTATTTATGTAACCATTTATATAGCAAAATGAACTTAATAAAACATAGATTCATAGGGTAATAAAGTTTGTTCAAAATGACCCCCGCGAGTTTGAATACAGGCATTCAATCTGCGCGGCTAGTCGTCTATCGCAGCACGAACGAGGTCCATGTCAATATCGGCGGCTGCCTTAATCAAGGATGCCTTGAGTTACTCCAAATCAGGATGAGGCTTTGAGCAGGCCTTTTCCTCCAAGTCGTCAGCCAGTATTGTGTGCTTTTCGCTCAATGAGCTGGCGCAGAATCTTGTTGGAATACCGAGTGCCTGTTATTAAACATGGTATGAGAAACAGGTTCCACAAGGTTCTTGAGGACTGTATTTTGATACACAACTGCATTCGTTTTTACGCCTTTCTCACAAAAATGTACCTCAGTTAAGCCCCAATAAGAGACTCCCAACCAAACCATGAGCGAGGATGGAAAATGACCTCGTTGGACACGCGGAATACGGTTGCTCGCTTCTTCACTGCTGTGTGCGTACACCTTATCATTTTGTTTGTTGTAGCTCTCTTCCACGGTGTAAATATTTTCATTCGAAAAAAGAATTTCCCGATGCTTTTTTCAGTTCAGTCTCAGGTCCATTAAACGAGCGTCCAAACGATGTCCTGTTTTTCTTCGATATGACCTCAGTCTTAATTCAACACCATTTTCACCGTGGTCCTGCTTAAACCCCATCTGAAGGGCCAATAGTTTCTGCTTACGTGTAGGATTTCTTTGAATTTGCGCCTTTACAGCTTTTATCACTGCTGGAGTCCTAACAGAGCGAGGGCGACCACTTCTTGACCTGTCATCTACACTAGAGTCTTTATTGTATCGTTTTATGGTACGATAAACGAATCTTTTGGTTATTTTCAAATTTTTCAGTTAGTCGAAAATCTGAATTGGCGCGTAACCGCAACGATGCAACGCAATAACCGCAACACTCTTCTGTAAGTGTCCTCTCCATATTTAAAAACAAGGAAAATTCAAAAAGTACACATTTTCATTTTCATGAAAAATTCGAAATTCGAATTCAAATAACGTTTTTGAGGCCAGCATTCTAATTTCAAAAGTTTTTATTGTGTGACAGAACTTATGACCTGACTATGTACATATTTTAAGCAATAGTTGGTTTAAAAAGTACTTAAGATGATAGATATCTTTTCTTTGAAGATGCTAATTTCTTATTCGTTTTAAATAAACTTAATAAAGATGTTGCGAGTTTCTGAATGCTGAGATAGCTTCAAGTTAGCATAAAGCAGAACAGAAATAAAAGCAGGGAAAGCAGCAAAGGGAATAAATACACTCTTTGTTCCCTTTGTCGCTGAATTTCTACTTGTTTTCGAGTGTTATTAATATTTATGGAGGTGAACGAAATGTTTCGAATGACATTAAAAGTAATTAGGGAAAAATTAATCACATACATTTTAACAAAATACGACATATTTTTGTCATGAACAACCGTGATCAAAGACTCTACATTTTGGGTTCGCGCTTAGACTTTATTTGTTCAGAAAATATTTGGATAATGTCTGCCCTAATAAGCTTTACAAATCCCTTGTAGGAAATATATTTTACATTCGCATAATTTCTGTCCTAATAAGCTTTGTACAAATCCCTTGTAGAATGTCTAGAGGTGCAGGTTGTTTTGTACTAATATCTACTTACCTTACTTGCGATGAATGAAAACAAAGTATAAAAATAAGTCGGGTATAGGTACCATACCACGTAATTGTAGCAAATTGTTTTATCCGTG
Source organism: Pyrausta nigrata (assembly GCA_949316185.1). NCBI lineage: Eukaryota > Metazoa > Arthropoda > Insecta > Lepidoptera > Crambidae > Pyrausta > Pyrausta nigrata. The sequence goes on from OX438943.1 coordinate 8,867,463, forward strand.
TGAGCTTCCATCCACATCATGCTTAAGAAACCGACTACCGATAAAAATTCCAGTCGCTCGGGCTTTCTATCAAATGGGATAAAACAAGGCTGAATCTGTATTTGCGTTAGGGCGGGAGCACATGCTTGAAGTTTATGTTAAGTATATAAGTATTATAAAACGAGTTGCTGTATTTCACTACAGTTATAATAATTATTTAGATTTACGTAGGTAGTTCAAGCCACACTTAGGTATCTAGAAAAGGAGAATAGACGTTATTTTGATAGCATTATCAGGTACCTACAGCAGGTATAAAGCCAACAAGCAAACATTATTATTAAAATAACAAAACACCCGACTGCAAAAATTATAATATTTTTGAAATTGTCTTTTTACTGACTTTCATTTGACACCCATATTGTTATGGTAAAGAAAAAATCAATCCTTCCTCCTCCCTTTATTTCCATTTATGGACGCCATTTTTAAAATGTATATAGCCATGTCACTCTCACAATTTTGACAAATTCTAAGACACCTCATATGTCAAAAACTGTTCAACTATTTGGGCTGTAGGGCGTGCCAAACAATTATACATACATACATATTCTCGAAAAACATAACCCTCCTTCCGCAGTCGGGTAAAAATGCTTATGAATATCAAGCGATTAAACTTTGACGTGTTTTCTGAAGTTCGTAAACGTTGCTTACAAACTTTTTCATAATCTTAAACTTAGTGCTGATAAATAGTAGGTAGGTAGTCAGTAAAGCAATACCCGCATAGTGCAGCGGTAGAAAGCCTTGTGATTTCACAGCATTTCATTTTATGGCTAGATATCTGCGGCTACGCGGTGAAGCCTGCAAATGGCAAGTCTGAACGTATCTGCTTTCATAGATAGGGCTATGCATCTCGTGGCTCTTTTGTATGGTTTGTTTATTACAGAGGCCAGCACATCACACTTTACTTTTTTATTGCAAAATCAGTCTTATTACAACAGCATAAGACAACGCAGTGTTTATTTTATAGTGCTATCATCCGTACTTGTTTCCTGCCTGAGACACTTCGACAGTGAATCTGTGCATTTTTTTCAATCAAAAAACAAAGCGCTCTGTGAGTGTAAACTCAAAAAGGCATAAAGTTAAGACCCGAGTTAACCAATTTTTAAACAGTCTGTAAATATGGTTTGACTCTAATTTAAAAGTTAAAAATATTGTTGTCTCATAATTTCAGTAAAATCATTTCACGAAAGAAAGGAGAATAAGCATGGGAACTATATTTTCTGTCACCAAAATGTATATTTGTCATCAAGTTGTATCCGTAAGTAATTAGTTCTATCGCCACGAAATATTTTCGTTCTCAGATAAACAAATGTGTTCCCAGGTATGAATCACCAAATTAATGTTAATATATGTTTAAAATAAAAGATGGATCACAAAGAAATTGTAGTGCATTGATTCGAATATAAACTTGTTCTCATAATAATAGTTTTGTTACTTAAATAATAGGTTTGTCCTCAAAATGGTAGATCTGTCACCAAATTAATCGATTTTCGATCCCAGACTGCGATTCCCTTTAATTTGTTATTCACCAATACAGTGGTAACGTTTTATTTAATTGAGTTATCAAAATAATATTGTTCGTTACCTATTTAATACAACAATTGTCAATTTGAATGAAAAAATGTTCAAATAAGGCGGAGCCAAATTGGCGCAAACAAATTGTCGAATACGCTTGAAGATGACCCCCACTAGAAGCCAAAAATGTGCTTATCGGCCAGAAAAAAGGGGCGCCCTGCAAAGTCCAAACCAGCCCTAATAATTCAGTAATACTTGTTTTATTCAATAATAAATGTTGAATATTTCACGTAAACTATGTGTTTTATTTATTATCCTACTAGAAATTTAATTTAAATACATACTGCTTTTACCTGTGGGAATTAAGATCCTTGGGGGAGGCATATGTCCAGTAAAGTAGTAGGTAGACTGTTTTTGTTGAAACGATGATGGTGATATGATAACTCCTATTTTTTTTAAAACTTTTTGAAATTTTCTAGCGACAAAAATATGATTTATTGGTGATCACTTTAAATTAATTTGCTTCAATACTTATTAGGACAAACCTATTAAAATACATTCAAAAAATTCATTTGATACTAGACCCTATATCTCCATGATTTTAGGTAATTTTTGTGGAACTGATTTTATATTGTTTGGTGACTAGATTTTGGTGACAAAACTATTATTTTGGGAGCAAACTCTATTATTAAGGAAACAGAAAACGATTTAAATTGGTGACAGCTTAAATCATACCCAATAAGCATTCGTAGCACCAAAATAAAAGAAAACTAGTAGTTAAGTTTAGTTACTAAATATTTTTTCCATTGCTATAAACACATGAATAAATATAAAACCGGCCAAGTGCGAGTCGGACTCGCGCGCAAAGGGTTCAGTACCATTAGCTTACAACATTAGACAGTATAGGCAAAAAAAGTATATATTTTTATTTTATTTATAATTTCAAAAGTATTCATCACGGGATACCCAAAACAATTTTAAATAAGAGTTTCCGCGTCTGTTTCTTTACGTGAGTGATTTGAAGTTTATAGGTCCAAGACTTTAAAAATTACAGACTGTAAACGACTTTGGCGGGCTATATCTCGCAAATGGTAAAGCTGATAAAAAAGTGTTGTATGGAAACCCTACCTTTGATAGTTCTTTTCATCGATACCCCACACAAGGGGGTGCACTAAAAAAATAATTCACCTCCCCCCTTTAGATGTATGGGGAGGTATCCTTAAAAAGGGGTATTTTTAATTTTTTGTATTTTTAAAAATGAGATCTATATGTGAAGTATCCTCGAACCAAATTACATGCAAATCAGTCCATAAACGTAGAAGATATTCTGCTGAGACAGACTAGGACGGACGGAACGGACGGACTGAACGATCTTATAAGGGTTCCTTGTCGGACTACGAAACCCTAAAAACGGCTAATTTAAAATAGCCGTCTCATTAACAAGGCTCTAATAAAAGCCTTATGGTTTGGAAGATAATGCCATTGTTCTTGTATTTTGCTTGTATGAAGAATACAAGAAAGTTGCATTAACATGACACTTTTACTAGTCATTTTATTTTTATTTAAAAGGTCTATGGTAAGGTCTAAGTTATCATTATAATTGACATTATTTCCCAGTCCAAAGACTTTTTTAGAGTCTTAGAGTCTCTTTTAGAGCTAAGATATCTTCAATGTCAGTCTGCCACGCTCTTTTTGGGACCTGTATAAAGAAGTGTAAAAGCAGTGGCAAATTAATTATTAGTTAAAATTAGTATTCATTATTAGTAGTAAGTATTAGTAAGTAGGAGTTATAGTATTTTCTTTTCCGGTACGATGATCTCGTGTGCATCGGCCCTAACACCGTATGTGAGGCTGTGCGGGCGTGCCCTCAGCAGTTAGAAATAACGACAATGTATATCCGCCCATTTGGGGTGCTTTTCCGACAAGTATGAGCTGAGATATGCTGCAAGGAATGTTTTATTCGCCAATAGGATAAAATTCCAGTTGTGAAAGACGTCGCAATTTAATAATAATCCTTAAATAAAATAAATAAATAAATGATAATCCTCTGTAAATAAATGATAATCCTCTGTAAATAAATGATAATCCTTTAGGTAGATACAGATTACTTACATTATGCTCTACTAAATGCCAAATTTTTCTTCAAGTAAAAGGGTTGCCGTTTTCGAGATATAAATATTAAACTGTTGTTTAATACTGTTAAATATGTCAGATACCAAAATCAATATTAACTGTTTGCTTAAAATGTTAGCACAGCTCCCAAAATTTTAAAAAACTTAAAATCAAAATCTCAAAAAGAAAAAAATAGTAGCATACAGTAGAGCATGATGGACCTTATCTCTACCTTAAACCTAAAAAACTATCCTTTAAGGGGTTGCAGCGCGTCGAGTCGCAAGTCGAGTAAGTCTAAACGATCTTCAAAGAGAATCGAACTTATTAAAAAGATTTAGTAATAAGATCAATTTGCTTGAAAGTTTTAGACTTGATGATTTAATTAGAACAATAGTTTTATTCTGCGCAATGCGCAAAACCATCAGACATCTGTGTAAAAAACTGAAAAATGGTTCATATTTTCTTATTTATATTTTAATCGTGTATATTAAAAAGATGGGAAGCCGCGGAATATCAATACAATCATTTTCACGTACAAATTATTGTTTCATGCAAAAAAATCACCAAGTAATACTAATTTAACTAATTTTCTCAATTTCGTGCAGGGCCGCCTTAACTAGCCTGATAGCCTTTATATTTTGACGTCTTTAACTTTAGATTGGCGGATAAAAACACTTTCCTCGATACGTGCATAGCTTAATCCTTCCCTGATGGGAAATCTTCCTTGGATAGAGGCGAATTCTTCTCAATGCTTACTGTTGTTTGTTCCAATCCTTACAAAGTTTCCTACAGTGTTCTTGTTCACGTAGCAATGTCTTTTGTTTCCAACTTTCTTAAACAAGAAAAATGCCGCTTTGATTACCAACTGCACTGCTTCGTATTGCATTTTAAAAGTTACATAGTTGGGATTTGATGCTGAAAAGGACAAATAATGGTATTATGAATAAAGTTAATAAATAAAGCAATATATATTAGTACAACTTTTTCTATTTGGGTCAAATTGAGTTTATAATAAAGGGGGTTGAAACTTTATGGAAGCTAGCGTGTCGAACCAATGAAAATCGATAAAAATGATATGAATGAATGGAGGACACATAGGGAAACAAAAAATAACCAGTAACATGGTACCCCAAAGTGTCACTTTACCGAGATATTTACAATAACTTTACGCAACAACTTAGTTTGGCAGGTAGGTACAAGTACGAAGGTACTACCTATAATATGACTGATGATGCTGATATTGTTAGGCCTGCCCGACATAATTGCATTTTCTACCACTAAGAGCATCGGCTATTGATTTTATCGCATGGTCCTTGTTTAACGTAATAAATTACCTATTAGGCACGACAGAAATATAAGCCATTAAAGTGTACCCAAGTATAGTACATTTTAGCAAGGACATATTGATCGATCGACGTTTTTCAATAATATCAGTGAAGCTTTCTTGAGAAGTCCGTAATTATCTATAAATAGGAAAAGCAGAAGATACCTAATTATTTTACCTAGTTATTTTTGTGAAGCTCACCATGCAAAGTTTTACACGATTTTACTTGAAGAAACGAGACTATACGAGATCATGAAAAATAATGAAGGGCGTTGACCGTCACTTTGCGATTTGGCGGAGCTTATTCTACTTTATTTTCTCTTAAATGATTTGACGACTTACGTGGACCATGTCTATTAGGTCAATGAACTTTCCATAGATTCGTAACGAGAAATTAAGACAGATCTCGTCAATTGTTGGTTACTGTACAAAAAAATTAGGACTCAATTTATGAAATCTCTATGTCAGTAGTTATTGTAAGTCCTATTCAATGTAATTTTCAACACAATCGTGATCTGATTATTTGAGTCAATGTAGTGGATTTTTAAATAACTTTAGACGCATTCGTGACATGGAAAGTTTATTTTGAAACTACCATTTTAATACACTTAGTAACATCTTTTTTAAAAACAACTTTAATCCAGTTTTAACTTTGACAAGAAATTAAGCTCATTTTTGCTATTAAAGGATTTTTCTGAAGTAACTAGATACTGAAATGCCTGACTATAATAACAAGGGTACACACAAGCCGACAAGTGCTCTTAATTTGGAATTCGCTATTGCTAAAATTGTTAACATATGACGGTATGATGGATCCCCGGTGAGTAGGCACACTAGAATTGCATAGCTATCAATAGTTTCGCTATCAATAGCTTACTTTGAAAACTAGTAAACTATCGATAGTTTATCGATAGTATCGAGTATCGATTGTTGTGTATCAATATACTTGTAATATCAACTATCGATAGCACTATCGGTAATTTGAAGTATCGATGCTATCTATACTAATCGTGCTTATACTTTTAATACTATTGATAGATAAGTCAACTATCGATAGACTTACCTATCCACGGGCAACACTGGAATACATCTTATCTTGGACGATTTTTATAAACAAAACTGACTGCTTGACTTACGTTCCTCATCTCACTCAGACTAAAAGCGTAGGTAGCGTAAGGACGTGGGTGGAATGTAAGAATACAAGAGGCAGTCTAATTATAACATTTTTTTAATTTGGAGGAATTGTGTCCCATTTTCCGTTGTTCAAAGTTAAGAGTAGGCAAAGCTTTTGACGACGAAAGCTCTGTTTTTGGCAGCATGTAGGTAAATACCTTGTCAAATAAGTAGCCAAAGTACCTGCGATGATAAATGGCTGTGTGGCAAGGAATTAGGCAGAGCCTGTTATAAGACTGAAGTAGTGTTATAGGATCGATTACTGGAACTAACTTGTAATAAGATTTTGATTGCTATGGTTTCTATAAGAGTTGATGTATGATGAGTTTTAAGACAAAAGATAAAGTACTACGTCTCGTATGTTCATCTTCCTAGCGTTATCCCGGTTGTGCACTTTCACGCGAGTGCCCAGGGTCTGCTGACTATGATCCAGGATGTAGCATATCAGGTAATTACAGTGGAGCGACTGCCATCTGACCTCCGTGACCCTGCTAACAGGGGAACCTGATCCTAATTTCGATCATGGTCACACATTCAGTCGCCTGAACGTGCAGGTTTCTTCACGATGTTTTCCCTCACCGTAAGAGCATCGGTTAGTAAAACAACTAATGTACAAAACTTAGAAAAAGTCATTGGTACATGGCGGCACGTGGGATCGAACCGGTACCTCCCGCATGAGAGGCAACCCGTTAGCCACTGCGCCACCGACGCTCCCAGGACCCTCGTAGGTATTAGATGTATTAATAATTGTTAGTCGTTTCCAACAGCCGGTATAATGATAGACCAATTAAATACACTCTGATTTTACTTACCAAATTACCTGTTATAACCTCCAAATTCTTTTAATTAAATTTACCAATTCTTTGAAAATAATTGTAGGTACAATGATAAGTCAAATTTCCTATAATACAGGTACCGCACCTGTAACTTTTCAGCTAGCTACTTTTTGTGTGGCAGTTGAGAAATATTATGTTGTAAATGTATCACTGGGTCTTTAAAGTTACATTGAAACAGCTGCCCACTCGTGGGTAATTGCTGTGCTCTTAGCACGCGCAGAAGGCTGCTAAGGACCTTGCATGAGTTCAACAACGCCATTAAAAACTACGCAAATGAGGAATTTAAGACCGTGCTTCAAGGTCATAACACGTTATACTTATTTTAAAAGTATTAGATTAGTTATAGAATTTTACAAATAAAACTGTCAATTTTTTTTCGAAATCGGTTTGCTCTTGACTTAAGACTAAGCCAGACGTGGCGTCGACTACAGAGTCGACGGTGGAGTGAGCTCACAGAACAGAGAAGCCTGTTCACTCTGACAAGGGGGCAAGACAATTTGGGTTGTAATGTAATCCATATTTTACTATTTGCTTTTCATATTCCTGCAGTTTAGAAATGTTGTACCAAACAAACAAATAACAACGTCCGACAAGATGCATTCGCCACAAACTTTTAATGGAGTTCCTGTATGTATTTAAATTCTTAAATCATATTTTATCCCCCTGCTGAACACTGACGCAGGTAGTGAGTTGCACATCTCAGCTTTTTTTAATTTTAAAATAATTATAGCGTCCTATGATCTTTAACTATCCTATTACTCTTTATTACTACATCACGACTTATATAGTTCTAGACTTTTTTTAAAAAGTGTAAATTTGCGTTGATTATGCGAAACTTATCCAGGTACGAGTAAGTTTAATAATGAAAACAGTGAATTGTATAATTCCTTGTCAAAATTATTATTTTGCTATTACTTATTCGTTATAAGTGAAAGAATAAATAAAATATGCTTCTGTTAAAAGTTAGTAACGTGGGTACTAGAGTGACGAGCACATTATTTGGTTTTACAACACCGACTAGTGTATCTCTATGCCACTACAAGCAAATAGAGGCAAGGTGAATGATCTCCAGAAAGCTAGGAAGGTGTTAAATAGACACTTACGAAGTGGTAAACTGTTCAAGTGTGTAAACTATACACGCACGTAAAAAAGGTTTTGGTGTTTTTTTGTTATGGTCTTAAATCCAAATTAGACAGGACCTTAACATATCAGTTTAAAAGATGAAAACTGTTTTACACCAAGTTTAGTAAGCATGTACAGTGGGCCCCGCATCAACTTACCCAAATCTGTCAAAATATCTCAAATGATATTATGGAACTCTATGAAATCAATAATAAGGTTGAAATTTGTCTGCGGAAATTTGACAGATCAGGATAGGTTGATATGTGGCCCTCTTTACATGCCCAAAATATTCCTGTTCTGGCTTTTAAGATTCTATAAACTTCATTCAAACCAGATTTTTGGACAGACCCTATATCATAGTGTTCGGAATAAAATAGCGCTTATTTTGATATTATATTGATTTCTTAGATAAGTGGGTGAAGGCCATTTCTGATTCGTTTCTCCTACTATGAGAGTAGAAAATAGTTAAAAAAACACAAATACGATTATGAGTACCCTTTTTACACCACTTGTTTCTATCGGTTAGGAACTTGGTGGTGGGTATTTTTTTCTGAAACTGTGTTTTGCTAATGAAATTCGGTCTGATTCCCATCAGCTAAATCTAATTAAGGTTTGTGTCACCTTTTTCCTTCTCTATTAAAGAGACAGACTTTAAAATTTAGAAACCTAAAATAAGACTTGGCTTTTGGAGTTTTTTGCGACTAATTTTAATCGTAATCCTTTTGAATTATCTATGATTTTGTAGTAATTATTTTGTATTTTGACGTTTTTTTTTGGATTTCTCGTTTCTTCATTTAGCAGAGAAAGAGAAAGATGATAATACTTCATGTTGTGTGCTTATTCTCACCTAATTACCTTTCCACAGGCGTGGGAGGGGAGGACCGAGACCGGGAACGGCGAGGGGGGTGAGGCCCCTCCCCCCGCGCATGCCCCTCTCGACGCTGTATGGCAGCCTGTTGCGGGCACTAGGTAAGTCTAGTTTTAGTCTAGCCTCATACTAAAACACCTACTGCGCACATGAAATATTGGACATTTGCTGTTTTGCTTCACTGCACTACATAATGGACTCTGATAGTGCTGGGCTGGTCAGGAATCGAGTCTTCCGACTCCTTTTTAGTGTTCCGTATAGCGTTGCCACTCGATAGTCTATCAACTATTGATAGTTGAGGCAATAGTTTCAACAGTATCATTACTATCAATAGTATCGATTGCTTCGTTACTAAAAATACTAGCAATATGTACAGCACTGCAATACCTACTATCGATATTATAGCTGCTGAATATTGCAATACCAATCGATACTGTCGATAGTATAGTCCTATCGACAGTGACATTTTTAGCGTAAAAATCGGCAGTATCGATAGTAATTTCTATATTGAGCTGCAATACTAGGTATTGCTGTGTGTCGAGATTATACTAAAGGAGCTATCGATAGTATCGATAAGCCTATCAATATTGTAGATGATTTTTGAGGTCAACTATCTATAGTAAAACAATAATAAAAATTCATCAAAACTTTACGAAAAAAGTAGTTATAAGGTATTTTGCACCAATTTTTGGAAATAAACATAGGATTTTTTTGCGGAAAATCAAAAAAAGGCTTTCATTTTTAGTAGGCTCTCCAGTTAGCCAATAGTATAGAGATTGTTCATGTTTTTTACTAAAACTGTAACAAGCCATTTTATGTACCCAAGCGGAATTTATGAAACCGGACAAAAAACAGTAGTTGACAAACTTATAAGTTGTAGCTGGAAAAATGAAAATTTCGTATAAGCTCTATGAAAACACAATTGCATTAATAACTTTGTAGTTTTATCTATAGGTAATTAAAAAGACAGAAAGCTACGGAACCATACATTCGGGCGTGACCTGACACGCACTTGGCCAATGTTTTATTAAAATGACTTGACTCAATTTTGAAGAACTCTCCTTTGAAATTAATGTTTAAGCCTTTTTGAAACTGACAAGACTCATGAGCCCTTACTGAATGACTTTCATTTTAATCAATTAATACCAACTAATCGGCGAAAGATGTCTACGTGTACCGCCACTCACGAGTTCAACTCACTGTACCTACAATATGTCGGCAAAATACCGTATTCCGATAATTGCTACTTACAATATTGGTAGGCTACTACTCGTTTATTTTTAGGGATCCGTACCCAAAGCTTAAAAACGGGACCCTATTACTAAGCCTCCGCTGTCTGTCCGTCACCAGGCTGAACCTCATGAACTGTAATAGCTAGAAATTTTCACAGATGATGTATTTCTGTTGCCGCTATACCTAACAACAAATATTAAAACAAACGTGATTTTTTAGCGGTCTTTGCTCTATATTAATACCAGCAACAAGTAGACGCTTGAAATACTCACAGAATATAAATATGGGTATAAACTTAAATAATAATTTTATTAAAAAGTTAAAAATATTTAAGGCGGGCTCCCGTACACCAAACGAGTTTCTTTTTCGCCGTTTTTTGCTCGATATTAATAAGGACAACAGGCAGATGCTTAAAATATTTACAAAATATTACCGTTTTACAACTAAAAAAGATCATAATTATTGTGCCTAATTCTTCGTGCACGAATCTGTCTCGTACTTGGCCGGTTTTTAAAAACCGTCAGAAATTGCTGATGTTAATAGGAACCGTCTGCAAGCTCCTTCATGTTGAATTGCATATTATGTATAACGGAACGTGCTGTAACGGCCCCGCGGAAAATGAAATGAGAATTATCTTCGCAGCGGAGAAATGAGAAAAACATGCATTGAGTTGGCAATTTGCAGTTTCCTTGTGACAACGCGGTCGATCTTAGAGAAGGGAACACACCCTTTTACTTAAGTACATACTCATAATAAACGATTATAGCTTGTATAGCCTTGTAATAACGCCGTTTTCATTTGCCGCGAAAATTGAGTCTGAGACTCTACTGCGTCTGAAGGAGGGTAATTTTTTCGAGGGTCGTATGTATGTATGTATGCCCATTTCTTTGGCACGCCCTACAGCCCAACAGTTTTTGACATTTCAGCTGTCATTCAATTTGTCAGAATTATTGTAGGACTGACAAACTATTTTTTTTTTAAATGGCGTCCGTAAACCGAAATAAGGTTTTTTCTTACCATTGCAATATTGGTTACAAATGAAAGTTAGTGAAAATACCATTTCAAATATCAAATATTTTTGCAGTCGGGTTTTTTAATTTTTTCGAAAATTAGGTAAGTATTGCATGTTAGCTATAGGTTAGGTTAAGTAGATCTAAAGCAGCAGATAAGTACCTAACATGAAAAAGTTCACGTCACGCCATCAGAAAAGTTAATTTCCAACAAAAATATTCCCTATTTCTGACTGGATGGGATAAAAGATGGTTTTCAGCCTTTTTGTGAACATTAAAATACAATTAGGATGACAAAGTTTCTCTTTGCTCTCATACATTAATGAAAGAGACAATTTTGGTGACGAAAGTACTTACAAATCTAATAAAAACTAGTCAGACTTTGGAACTGACCGTAAGATGATATAAATTAATAAAATAAATAAATTGTTTCAACAAACACACCAATTACCTAGCCCCAAACCAAGCGTGAGCTTGTGCTATGGTGACTAGGATAACGGATAGACATACTTATATACATTTATAAACATCCATGACATGGGTACAAATGCTCGTGGTCATCACATAAACAATTGCCCCTTGCGGGATTCGAATCCCGCAACCGCTGGTTTAGAAGTCCGATACGCGAACCACTACACCAAGACGGTCGTCAGATATAAGTCAGCTATAGTTACGTAGTTATCAGAGATTAAAAGTAACGTTTTAGTCATATCAGAATAGTAAAAGAAGACACTATTACGTACTTCTTTTACCTCACCTTGCAGAGAGGCGACAATCTCTGATACAAATGAAGAAAGCCAAGTGCAATAAAATAGTAATTCACTGTGTAATAAATACTACACTAGCTAGAGTATATTTTATCGTCATTCAAAATGCTTTTAAATTGTATTTACTAAACTCACATTGGCATTATTATTCACGCAAGCCAAATAAAAATAACGTATCGTGTACAATTAACTATACAGAATGTGTTGAAACTGAAAAACCTAAGGCACCCCAAAATAATATTCATTGTGATGAGTCCCCTTGCTTTATAAATACTAACGTTTATTTCAAACTTATACGGTGTTATTACAAAACAATTAGACCAGGTTTAAAATAGGTCTTATTATTAGCCGACAACAGAGGAATGAATGACACATTCGTGACATAACCTAATAGAGAAACGCGTTTCTAATTGGCTAGCTAATAACTTAGTCCTGGCTTAAACCCGGTACTAAGTTTTTGTTATAACCGGAATAACGTTTATAATTTGCGTTTGTCTTTAGACACTAAATTATATTTATTGTCATTCTAAAAATTTAATTAAAAAACTTTCATGCAAAGTATTGTCAAACTTCTGAGTATATGATTCAGCAAGTTTTGGATTTGAAAGAGTAAAAATCCAAATTTTTGAATATTGTTTGGAACATTTTGATTTTTGTCGAAAATTAGGTACTTTAATGGATTGTATTCTCGATTCTGAGCAAACTGCTTTCGGATTACAGCTACAAAGATACACCCTGTATATGAAAACTCGCTTGTACTCCTACATATTTATAGTGCTTGTTTATTTCTTGTTATCCTTGATAATTTTGTCAAAAACAAAAAAAAAAACTACGACAGCAAAAGTGCTTTAGAAAAGAATGGTCACCCATCCAATCACGACCGCGAAGTGGGTTGCTTAGCTTTGGTATCACTACCAAAGCGCTGCCGCCACTGCGCCACACACAAGCACCTACACTTCGTACTACATGATTATGAATTTGGAAACTCCATTTTTGGCTTTTTATGAAGCTTTTTATACATCACAGGGTAATTTACCCGTTGGAAATCCGTGCGTGTACCCTTGGTGTATTGACCCAGTTTGTTTGCGGTGTGTGTGTAATAAACGGTGCGTGTTTAATTGTACCAAGCGGTAATTTAAAGTGTTACGAAATTGAGTTTTAAATGTTCTACTAGGTAATTTTTTTTGACAATTGGCCAGGTCAGTCTATTTTTTATTAAATATTGTGTAATCTATAGTCTCTGGTCTTGAGTGTTAAGTATTTACATATTAAAAAAAAGTTGTTTTACGCAGCTAAGTTATAGGTAAAGTTCTTCTAATTCTCAGAGAATTTTGGTTTTAAACTTTCATAGTCATTAACACAATAGTTATTAATAATAAATTGTTTCAACAAATACACCAATTACCTAGTCCCAAACTAAGCTGGTGCTATGGCGACTAGGATAACGGATAGAAATACATACATACACGTTTATACATCCGTGACTTAGGTACAAATGCCCGTGCTCATCACACAAACATTTGCACCTTGCGGGATTCGAATCCGCAACCTCTGCTTTTGTAGTCCGGAGCGCGGACTACTACACCAAGACGGTCGTCATTTACAGTTATTTAGAGGATTGCTACCATGTATTTTTTTATTTGTGAGTTTTCGATATTTAGGCACTGTTGCAAGCGCCATGATCACGGAATGGTTATCGGCCATAACTGAGTATAAATACCTTTTTCTAATCTTCAAACAATCTTAAGAATAGTCAAAGATTTTCGGAATCCTTGCGAAAATTACCAGACGACAGTGATAATGAAAACAAAAAGTTATTAAGAAGAAGATTGAAGTGCAAACTTTGACAATCGGTAACTTTTCTTAATTTCCTAAAAATTCATCAATCACTCAGTCTCACTGGTAATCAAAACAAATATTCTACCCAAAAGTTGTTGATTACGCTTATCAAAATTCTGTAAACTATTGGATGAGACTAATTTAGATGTATACAGTGGGTCACCTACTGGTCTCAACCTATCCTGATCTGTCAAATTTTCGCAACCTTAATTCAACCTTATGTTGATTACAGAGAGTTCCATATTTATTGAGATATTTTACAGATTTGGGTAAGTTGATGTGTGGCCCACTGTACGTAGGCACAACAAACAATGGTGTTTGATTGAAGTTGTTTGACTGTAAATATAACTCTAGTTAGATTGTGCGATGTCGTAGTCCGTAGACATTATTATACATATTGCTACGAACTACGAGATTGGCTTGGATATAGCAGACTACGTTAATTGATCTCACTAATAATATACCTTTCATAATTTATACACATTAAAGTCTATGAATTAAAACCTATTAATGGCTTATGACTTTAAATACCGTCTAGGAAAATATAAACTTTTCTATGGTAATCTATCCGATTTTGAAGCTACGAAACAAGGAAAAGCTACATTCTAATTGAATTTTAAACTTTTAAGTATTTAAATTATTGTGGTAGAGCAAGCTATAACCATAATGTGGGTAATATTCAATTGTAGTAAAGCAGCATTTTCATTAGACAAATGTTTGTTCGCAGACAGATAGCGTGTATAAATCTTTTTGGCGTCGTTTAGTTTAAATCCAGTAATAATGAAAGGCTTTATATATTCGGTATCAAACCGGCTCGGTGCCTTGGCGCTGTGCCAGCGGGTCGTTACAATCAACATTTCGTTCCTTATTGCCACTTACCTCCCAAATATCCGACATTGTCTGTCCGTTGTATTGTATAGGAGCATGTAACGAACATTGGATAAACAGTTGGAATATTATTGACCTAATAAATGTCTTCGAAAGTTTTGAGCATGCTTGATGGAACTCTCTGGTAAACAAACACAGAAAATACTTTCTCCGGGATGGTTAGCATATTTCTTTGTTTTTCTCGAAGCAAATCTAATCTAATCTAATGTATGTGACCAAGTAACAAAATTCCATCTCAGAGTTGATTCTAGAAAAAAAAGGTACATAGGTTTGAGTTTTATATTATAATATGTCGAGGCTGGCGTCAGGATTTGGGCTCGAGCCTTCCGACACCGTGTGGGCGATAGGGATCGTGCAATGAGAACAATAAATTTCACTTGAACAGAGTTTATTTGAATTACTAGGTAAACAGAATTGAAACTTAGTACTTTAGGAAAATCTGGCCACTATACGAAATGTGGGACAGTTCCGTGCGATGTTTTTTCTCCTCGGCCGGTATCGCCAGAACTTTGTCGAAGCGCGCCAAAACGTAGTTGCGCGGGCGCGCTTGCGTTCCGTTTAGTGTCCGTTTTCATGACCGGCTACGACATATAAGTAATTAACCAAAGGGACAACCTATTATCAGGCTATAATATTTCATTTGTTTCAATAGAGTAACTTTTAAATTTAATTTTAGTTTGTAAATTGTTTTCCCTTTTCGCTACAAAAGTGCAACGAACAAAATATGTGCAATGCAAACAGTAATTTAGACCATCTACTCAAGCAGCTCGCAGAAGCAAAAAACGCCAGCATTAACTCGTGTTAATTCTCTCAGGGCTTTTAGCAGAAGCACGATAATCCTGCTTGTTGTGTGTGCCCTAATTCTTTGAAAAGGCTTGCATGCAGGGCAGCCATGCGCATCGCGAGGACATGTAAAAGCGAACATTCGTTAGAATGTTGCCGGAGGGAAAATTATTCCATTTTAACTCGAGCGATGCGAAGCGAGAATGAAACGTTTTGAAAATAAACTGCTATTTTAAGCGGTAGATAAACTTCTCTAAGAGTTCTGTGTTTTAACATGCTTGCATATTTGAAAACAAGTAATTTATAAAGAATAAACAACCTACAAAATGCATCAGTTTATTGGTATAAAACTGAAATTTTACTGATGCCACCAACTGTTTTAGCAAATTCAGGATTTCTACATTTATGCAAGTTACATTATTTTGTGGTTTCTCTTTATATGTATATATTCCCGGTATATCCGGCCAAATGTCAGATTTCGCAAACCCAGTTTCTTAAATACGAGGCGAGGAGATACTATTTTGAAGTATATACGTGAAAAGTGACCAATTCCTACCATTTAAATTGCATGCTTGGTTTACTAGTTTAGGCTGTGCGTTCTCTTTTAGTCTAATCTCAGTCTTTTGTACCTGTGTTACATTGAAAACTTATTGATTATTTCCTATGGATATCAAAAACTCCAACAGCTTAGTGTTTCGCGCCGTGTTTCTTGGAGCCGATTTCAGCTTCACTGTAGAGGCTTGAGTACCTCTCAACTACTGAAGAGCCCTCGTTGACGCTGCAGGGCCCTTCTCTATTAATTTTAACATGCATTATCGACTTGTAAAGTCTAGAATAATAGCTCTAGTTATGTCTATTGCAGCGTTAATTTGATACCTATTTGGGGCAGGTATTTTTTTTTGTATTCTTAGCTGAGATTCCTTATTTATAAACTATGTACCTCCTTCTAATTGTCATGGTCATATGTTATGAAATAGATTTCTAATAGTTTTCGTGCTAATAAGTACAAACCAAACAAATAAATAAATACTTTTTAAATGACTTTATAAATGATATTTACGGGTTCATAATTTGTTTGGTATCTAGCTGAATCAGAACGTAATTAAATTTGTTATGAAATAGGTTTAATTTCATAAATATTGAAGATACTATTTCTGTGTTACACACAAGTGTCTTAAGTAATAAACAATCCCAGTCACTCAGTAATTTTAATAAGCTTTTGAGTTCTCCAACAATTTCACGAAACTAGTAACAAGAAGGTTCTTACGACTAAGTATCTCGACAATTTGTTTTCGCTTTGTTGGTGTTCGTTCAAGAGCTGTAAGAATCTGAAGTATTCTAGTCGGAGGCTCGGAAGGATCGCGTAGAGTATTCGATTACAGAGCCGAGTTAGCTTGACGCTACATCACTAACATGTGAGAATGGAGCTGGTGAAATAGACTCACTTTTATTATTAACACTAGAAGTTCCCCGCGACTTCGCCTGCGCCAACAGTCGGATTTTCCATACAAATTTTCATCCTCCATTTCATCCCCCTAATGATTTTATATCGCAAAAAAGTAGCATATGTCCTTTCCAGGGTCTCAAACTATGTCTGTACTAAATTGATCTGAATCAGTTCAGTAGTTTCGGAGCCTATTCAATACAAACAATCAAATCTTTTCTCTTTATAATATTACTGTAGATTACCACTTGCGTGTAATGAGACATAAAATAAATCCATTAAACTATTTATTAAGCTGATAATTTGGCTACGTGAATCAACATCGAGCCACGGGAAAATTGAATTTCTGTCGAAAACGTAAAACAATTTACAAAATGAATTGTGTTTTATAGCGTAATGAAATTGTGGTATTCGTTGATAAGTTTTCATCGAATTGGGCATTATTGGCATAATTACACGTGTAGATAAAGTTATTTTTATCCAAAACATTTATACAGATTTATTACTAAGGTTAAAGGTTAATTAAAAATACTAAACACATCAATGGTATCCTCGTAAACTAGAAACTATATAGGTACGTCCATATTTTGTTTGAAACGGGATTTCGACTGTATTTCAGAAAGACTCGAAGATAGGTAGTTTTAAATATTCAATCGCTAACGTGGTGAAATACGAGCTCATGCCGGCTACTCGGGCTTTTGCTAGGCACACAGTCTATAAATATCAATTTCTTGACTTCTTTTTACACATCATGATAAGTACAGTAGTATAGTGAGTGTTATAAGGTTCATTTTCTTTTTATGTGTATGTGACTTTTACTTACTCAATCATGTTTTTTAGGTCTTAGATCCGATTTCACCAATTTTCAAACAGCCGATAAATCTCAGTTGAAGGTAATTTCACAGAATTTTCTAACAAAATATGTCAAATAATGCCAAACCGGTAGATTTAAAATTAATTAAAAGCATCGAGTAGTGATTTCGATGCTTAATTATCTTATACATAAAAAGGTTCCCACTGGTTATGTGGGTATACCTAATGATGACAAAAAATAAAACTATAAAATAATTTTGTAAAAGCTTAAAAGCATATTTTAATATGTCGTTATGCATCCGAATTAAGTACAAAACATATCATTTTCTTGCCCTGTTCCCAGTTTATCTGGGGTCGGCGCAGCATGTTTTCTCTTCCATACTATCCCATTATTTGTCACTGAATCATCCACTCCTTTCACTGTCATATCTTGTTTTACACAATCCATCCATTATGTACAAAACAAACGAGTATAAAAGAGGATCTATTGAACTGTATAGGTTTCTAAAGTTTATTGATTCTTATGTTGGCGTGATTGATATATACGAGTACTATTTGGAAATTGATAGTAGATTTAATTGTCCAAAACTATATGCCTGTACCACATGAGCACTAATTATGTAGTATAATGATACGTCTAGACTTGTGTACAGACGTAGGTACCTACTTCACGTATAGCCTTTAAAATTCGTTTAGTAATGTAGAACTACACGTCTACAGATTTTAAGCGAAGTCGATCGGTATCAATTAATTCAAGGGCAGACTCGATATTTGTTTTCAGTCTATTATTTCAGTTCATAATTGACATTGATTTGTGAACTCTAATGATTACAACTTTACATTACATACATAAATTAATGCTTTTGTTTCCAATAATGGTATCAGAAATGTAATCATTGATCAAATATTGATCTTATCGAAATTGTGCCTACAGAACCAATTTACTTTAATGGCATTTAGCCCTGATTGCGCTTTTAGTCACCATTTTGATTCAATAAAAGATAGTAGCTAACATATAACTATCTTAATAGTGCCTGCTTTATTTATCGTTAAGTAACTATATGCGCTTTGGTCGTCGTTCCTTTTACTACAGCTTAATCCTTCCTTTTTGTTTAGGATCAAAATGCAACAAAATACGTTATTCACTTAATACTCGTATAGCTAATAGATTCTGCCATGCAATATACAAAGTATGTCTCAAAATTTCCGTGGGATTATCGTGCGTGTGAATATGAACTTCCCCAAATAGAAGGATTGTTTTTTGAATAATAATGGTATTATGCGCCTCTACAAAATGCTTATACAGGTTGTCTTTTTTACACACCACTGTCCTATCCTATCTTTTATAATTGATAATAGTTTTAATAAAAGTATCACATGTTTTGTGAAAATGTGACCGTTTTATAAAAATTTAGGATTACTAGCTTTTCGTTTGTGTTTGTCTATGTGGACAAATTATTTGCTTCGACGTTTACTTTTTATTCTAAAATACTTAGCCTGGAGTTCACCAACACATGTTTGACTTTTAATCAGCCGGTTGAGCATTATTTGACATTTTATGTACAGCAATTCTGATAAATTAACCGTCAATCGATGTTTACCGGCTGTTTAAAAATTGGCGAGTTCTGGCCTCGGTAGTAGTACGACTAGTAGGTAACCGGAGTTTAACAATCCACATTTGTGAAAAAAATACTATATTAGGCTCATAAGATAGTTTCAATGATGTACTGCCCCCTCACTGGCTATCTATTGTTTGTTTTTTATCACCTGTATGGATAAAGCTGTTTGAATGTCAATTTTGTAAGTATTTAACGGCATAAGAATTTCGACACAATATACATACTTTTTCTACTTCTTCTCGAGTCAATGGCAATTAAACTTTCTGCGCCCAAAAAGTGGCAACATCAATAACCAATATACTGTTACAAAGGGATATGAATTGTATGCCACGGTATTTTGGGGCATAATCCTTTCCAGGTTCGCATTACACAAAACAAATTGGAGTAAGAATATGAAACGCGCAACCTTTGTTTGAATACATCGTTAGTAACATACAACTAAGCTAATAAAACAGTGTACTTACAAGTAAAAAACATTTTCAAAACATCAAAACCGCTTTGCCGACTACCCAGCAAAGCTGTCAAAGCAATGTTGTGCTATGTCTTAGCTTTATTTTATTGTCTTTGAACGCAAATAAAACAGCTTGTACGGACATCGAACCATCTGCACGTTAAAGTAAGAAGTACTAATTAATAACTAGTGGTTCCCTGCGACTTCGCCCGCAAGAGTTTCACCCCCTTAATGTTTTTATATCGCGACAAAATGTTGCCTATGTCCTTTTCAAGATCTCGAACTGTCTCCATACCAAATTTCATTTCAATCGGTTCAGTGGTTTAAGCGTCAAGAGCTAACAGACAGACAGACACACTTTCGCATTTATAATATTAGTATGGATAATTATTCCTAGTGTCATCTTGGTTGTGCAATTGCGCGTGAGGGCCCATGAGGGCCCGTGAGGCGCGTGTTGGCCCGCTTTGGACTGTAATCCAAGATATGGCAGATAAGGTAATTCAGTAAAAAATAATAATTATCTATTGATTTAGCTACGTGCCAGAAGGACGACGTAGGAGTAATTGAAGGCGAGCTATTCATACTGATCAATAGAGATTGCTTAGATTTGTCGTAGCTATGGGTCTACATCAGCAGTTTGATTCATTCAGGGGTGAACTAATCTACGTATTGAAAGCTTAACCTGGTCTGGTCAAGCGTTTACCCTTTCTATTGGAATTGGAACTACATAAATAAAATTCTGTGACACGTCAAATATATTGACAACTTATTAGGTAAACAAAACTAGATAGAAAATGAATTATTTCAATGTCTTCTTTGGTAGCTGTTTTTATTGTAGCATAATGAGCGGTGTTGGGCTTACAAAACTAATGTAAATGGAATAAGTACATTCGTGAGCCTGAGCAGAATAGTTTAAAATAGTGTAAAGCCAAGTGTAAAGAAAACTGAATAGGAGGATTAGTGTCTGGAAGTGCATTAACTAATGACTAGGTGTTTGTATAGAGTTAGTTTAGTTTTTGTTTTAAAGTTAATTGGTGGAACTGAGCTATAGTTGCAATTTTGATACTTTAGCTATCATCATTAACTTAATCATTGTCATTTACTTCTTCAGATACCTATCCTTTTTGCGTTGTTGTCCCGAACTAAACAACCGTAGCCTGCGCGTTGATGATATATCAACATTCTAATCAACGTTATTTGTGTCGGAAGTAGTTGGAGTGACTAACAAATTAGCGGAACCTCCCCTCTCTCCCCTGATTCGGTTACCAGAGACTAGCTATTTGCAGAACTCGGTGGTGCAGTCAAGCAGATTTAATACGCCCTAATTTGTGTACATGACTAGCTGTGCTTGTAACTTCCTGTGAATTTGGTCCTTTGACGGAAGTGCCTATTACGACGGTTATCGGAAATCCAGATAGGTCCAACGTACACTTTAATTCCTGAGGGGAATTAATTTTGTTTGAGGCATCTTCCTACAATGATAAATGCGCGAAGTGAAGTAACATTTTCGATTGAGGTTTTAGTGGTTGGCAAGGTTAGCACTTACCACTACTATTGTGCTGGAATGAGGTTGACTCCAATAAATGAGAACAGTTGGTGGATTCACTTTTATATTGTTCTAGGTACACAAGCACAGTTATATTACATGAATCAGAGTTATAGAAGATAGATAGCACAGATAGGAAGAATATTCGAAACGTTTTTATGACGACACAAAGCAAAACAAAGATAAATACGCGCGGCTAGTTACGATCGTAGGCATCGAGCGATCATCGAGTGATACGGGCTCCGCGCGAAGTGTATAGATCTCGACTGGCGAGCGCAGCCGCCTGCGCATTCGTTCGCGTACAAAACTGCTGACGCTCGCACAAATGGAGCGGTGCGCTTCCATAGCACTCGGCCGGCAAGCTCGCCGGTTGCATCCGATAAATTACTCGGACGATGTTATAATGTTATGTATATGTAAATAAATAAATTAGTGTAGTTAATATAGTGTAGTAGTTTATGTGTAAGTATATGTTGTGTGGATAATTGTGTACATATTGTAGTTTGTAAATAAATAGGTAATAAAATTTGTAAATAAATATTTTTAGTCATAATATTTTTATGTGTTATGTGTTGTGAATAAATAAATGTGGGTGAGTTCCCCACATCACTCCCCTCCAGAGGCCGTGTCTACGGACGATAATAGTCGGGAAATCTAACTCTGCGCCCGTAACGGGTTGTAACTGTTTTTTGGGGTGTTTTTAAAGTTTCTTTTTCTTTAGGTTTATTTGAAATATTATTATTTATTGTGTTATTTGTAGTATAGATTTTTGTTGTATCGAAACTAGTTTTAAGAATTTTGTCAGACAATGTATAGGCTGGTTTTAAACGGTCTATTGACACTGTGACAGTTTTGTTTTTAATTTTAATTTGAAAAGTTTTAGGGCCTCGGGTTAATACTTCAAATGGGCCGTTAAAGGCCGGCTGAAAGGTGCCACGTACAGTATCATCTCTGACGAATACGTGACTAGAAGTGGCCAAGTCTTTATAAACAAAAATCTTATCCTTTTGATGATGTGAAGTTGGAACAGGTTCTAATTTACTGGCAAATGTGCGTAAACGAGTAGAAAAGTCGCGGATGTCAGTGGTGTGACAGTCAGTTTTGTCACCGAAGAATTCACCGGGCATCCGTAAGGTTTCTCCGTAAAGGAGTTCGGAGGGTGTGGCCTGCAAGTCTTCTTTAAAAGCATTTCGGATACCTAGTAAGACTAATGGCAATGTTTCCGTCCAGTTTACATCATTATGACACGTAATTGCTGTTTTTAACTGGCGGTGGAAACGTTCCACCAACCCGTTACATTGAGGATGATACGCTGTAGTCATCCTATGTTTAAAACCAACTAGTTTAGCCAGCTGTTGGAATAAGGCTGACTGAAATTGTTTTCCTCGATCGGTGACTATGTCCGTGGGACAACCGTATCGGGAAATCCAGCCGGATATGAAGGCTTTGGCAACTGCTTCTGCGGTAATTTCACTTAGTGGGACAACTTCAGGCCATCGCGTGAAGCGATCGACTGCTGTCAGACAGTAGCGATAACCGGCAGATGGAGGTAAAGGACCGATTAAGTCCAAATGAACATATTTGAACCGTGCCTTGGGTAAGCCTAGCGTGCCTATTGGTGTAGACACGTGGCGATTCACCTTAGCACGTTGGCAGGTCAAACATGCTTTGGACCACTCGCGACAGTCTCTCCTCATAGATGGCCAAACATATCTTTGAGCGACTAACTTGGCGCTTGCGTTAGCGCCAGGGTGGCTGTAACAATGTAGGTTTAAGAAAACCTGATGACGGAACTGTTCGGTGACAAAGGGCCTGGGAGTTGGTGTGCTGACATCGCAGTACAGGGTTAAGCAACTTCCAGGTATTGTCTTCTTCTCCAGGCGAAGAGAATTCGAGCCATGGAGTATTTGGGATAGTTCCGGATCCGTGGTTTGGGATTTAGCTAGCTCTTCTAAGTCAATGGGCTTCTGCAGTTCGTCGACGCGAGAAAGCGTGTCGGCCACGACGTTATCTTTCCCGGCTATGTGACGTATGTCTGTCGAGAACTGTGAGATATAGTCAAGGTGCCTAAACTGACGGGGAGAGCAGTTATTCTTCCGTTCGTGGAAGGCAAAGCATAACGGCTTATGGTCAGTGTAGATGGTAAAATGGCGGGCCTCAAGCATGTGTCTGAAATATTTTATGCTCTCGTAGATAGCAAGGAGCTCTCTATCATACGGCGAGTATTTCTGTTGCGCTGGGCTCAACTTGCGAGAGAAAAATGCAAGAGGTTGCCAGACATTATCTTTTTTCTGCTGCAGGACCGCGCCAATCGCCAAATCAGATGCATCAGTGGTTAACGCTAGTTTGGCATCAGGATCTGGGTGGGCTAACAACGCTGCGTTGCAAAGACTTTCCTTGCACGCTTGGAATGCACTTAACGAATCTCCTTCCAAGACGATCGGGTGGGAACCCTTGACAGAGCCGGTCAGTAGTGCGTTTAGGGGAGCTTGAACTTGGGCAGAGTTTGGCAGAAAACGCCTATAAAAATTTATCATACCCAAGAACCTTCTGAGCTGCTTGACGGTTTTCGGCATTGGGATCTGGTTGTAGGCTTTGACCAGGTCGATGGTAGAAAACACTTTGCAACCTGAAAGATTTTGAGTGAAGTCTTGGATGTGGCGGATAGGGTATTTATCTGGGATAGTCCTAGAGTTCAGAAGTCTATAATCCCCACATGGACGCCAGCTGTTGTCCTTTTTGGGAGCAAGGTGTAGAGGTGACGCCCATGGGCTGTCAGATGGACGTGCAGTACCGTTCGCCAACATGGATTCAAACTCAAGTTTAGCAATCTTACACTTATCAGGAGCTAGTCTGCGGGGTGAGCATGAAACTGGGGGGCCTGGTGTGGTGCGAATGTAATGTACCGTGTTGTGTTTAGGTGCAATCGGTGTGCCAGCCGGTCGAGTGATCTCTGGAAACTCACTAAGAATCGCGTGGTACTTACCGCTGCCAGTCAAGACCTTTACGCTCGATATAAGAGGGTCTGAGTAACTAATACTAGCTACAGTGGACACATTAGTATTACCGTCAATTAAACATTTGTTTCGAATGTCGACAACTAAATTGTAGAAAGATAGGAAATCGACACCGATGATGGCTTTAGTAACATCTGCTACAATGAACTGCCACGTAAAGTCTCGACGGAGTCCAAGATTTAAACTCAATTGCACTGAACCGTAAGTGTCTATAGTAGATCCGTTGGCTGCACACAACTGATAATTTGTCTTCGCACGGCGTTCATGAAGAGCAGTCCTTGGGATGACACAAAGATCGCTCCCAGTGTCCACGAGGAACTGGACCTTGGATCTGATATCAGTCACGAACAGGCGACCAGTCATCCTAGGGCAATCGTCAGCCGCCATTATCGACCGCCCGTGGAGTTTTCCGGCTTGAAGTCGCAAGGAGAGAGGCATTTGCTGGCCTTGCTTCCAAATTTGGCATGGTACCAACAAAGCGGATGCTTCTTGTAGCGGGAATTGGATCGGCTACGGCTGCGACGGCGGAAGTTGGACTGGCTACGGGGTCTGGAACGCTGAGACGAGAGAGCTGCCACCTGCCTGGTAAGTTCCGCAATCTGCCTTGCCATAGCGTCCAAAACACTGGTAGCTGGTCTTGACGATGAGGTAGACGCGACAACAGGTGATGGTGGTGCAATGTCTTGGATCCTATCTGCCAAATCAGCCAAGGTCTCGATTGGAGATGTTGCCTGTGACGCAATGATCTGTTGCATGTTATGTGGCAGGCGACTGGTCCAAATCGTGCTCACAAAGTCTTCCGGAACGCCGGGACCTGCCAAGTTCTGCAAGTGCCGAAGGAACTGAGACGGCTTGCGGTCACCAAGTTCTTCATGCATGAGGAGCTGCTTCACTTTCTTCTCCTTCGAAGCTGAGAGACGCTTTATCAGCTCCGACTTAAGCTTCTCGTACTTATTCGAGGTTGGAGGCGATATGATGATATCCTCGACTTCTGCTGCGTATTGGTTGTCGAGCTGAGAAATTACGTAATAGAATTTTGTCGTGTCGGCTGTGATGTTGGAGATGGCGAATTGGCCCTCTAACTGCGCAAACCAAATTGCAGGCTTGTCCGGCCAGAACGGTGCAACTCGTACTCCGACACGGCAAATGTCGGTTGAGACAGTGGAAACGCGCCCATGTTCGGCGCCGCCATCTTGAACGACACGTTCCGCGTCACAATCTTGAAATTTGGAAGCCGAATCTTCACTATCACTTGCCATCTTCTCGAGGTGTTCTGAAGGGGGTCACCAGTTTAGTGGTTGGCAAGGTTAGCACTTACCACTACTATTGTGCTGGAATGAGGTTGACTCCAATAAATGAGAACAGTTGGTGGATTCACTTTTATATTGTTCTAGGTACACAAGCACAGTTATATTACATGAATCAGAGTTATAGAAGATAGATAGCACAGATAGGAAGAATATTCGAAACGTTTTTATGACGACACAAAGCAAAACAAAGATAAATACGCGCGGCTAGTTACGATCGTAGGCATCGAGCGATCATCGAGTGATACGGGCTCCGCGCGAAGTGTATAGATCTCGACTGGCGAGCGCAGCCGCCTGCGCATTCGTTCGCGTACAAAACTGCTGACGCTCGCACAAATGGAGCGGTGCGCTTCCATAGCACT
Source organism: Pyrausta nigrata (assembly GCA_949316185.1). Taxonomy (NCBI): domain Eukaryota; kingdom Metazoa; phylum Arthropoda; class Insecta; order Lepidoptera; family Crambidae; genus Pyrausta; species Pyrausta nigrata. The sequence continues at coordinate 8,893,528 of OX438943.1, forward strand.
CGGCCGGCAAGCTCGCCGGTTGCATCCGATAAATTACTCGGACGATGTTATAATGTTATGTATATGTAAATAAATAAATTAGTGTAGTTAATATAGTGTAGTAGTTTATGTGTAAGTATATGTTGTGTGGATAATTGTGTACATATTGTAGTTTGTAAATAAATAGGTAATAAAATTTGTAAATAAATATTTTTAGTCATAATATTTTTATGTGTTATGTGTTGTGAATAAATAAATGTGGGTGAGTTCCCCACAAGGTACATCAAAGCTGCGTCAAAATACATTCGAAACGACTACAATCCGAAAAAAAATTCGATCCGAATCCGATATAGGGCAGGTATATTGCCGCGTCTGTACGTTGTATGCAGCCAGATACCTAAAAGTGCTAGCGAATACTTTGTAATTCTGTGAAAAATCCTTCGTTTAAAACTGTAATTGTAAAAGTAACTCCCATTTATGTGTCTAACGTAATGGAAAAATCTCAAGAGAATAAGCAAGAATTTTTTTATGAAAATTACTGTGCCGCAGCTGGGCCATCAATCGCGATGTTATAGAGGCGGCTAAGTTCGCTCGCTCGCAATAATCTGATGTACTATTCCCGTATTTCACGTCAACGATAGTTATTATTTGAATTTAAATGAGTCGAAAATAAAGATTAAAATTGAATGATAATATTATATAAAAGTATTCTTGGTCTTATGATTTAAGTTGACTTTCATTTTGATATCGTATATAAATTAAACCCTGATCGCAAACGAACTGAAACTTTTGCGTACGTGTTTAACAAACAGTTCTCTCAACAAGTAACGTTTTTAGTTACGAGAATACCCCACTATGCGCGAGAGCTACGCAATATCGAGTGAATGTCCCCCGCTACCTCAGTTTGCTATGAGGATTAGTGGTATGCCAAATTTTTGTTCCCTATTGGAGTCATCAAACAATCCAGTTCGAAATTTAGGAGTCAATACGACTTTCATATAAACAGACATTTTATGTGTGCTAGCTGGCGACACGTTTCCCTGGCTAGCACATACCGTGCTGCTAAACTGGTGAGACCAGAACTTTTTATTTACTTCTTCAGATATCTATCCTTTTTGCGTTGTTGTCCCGAACTAAACAACCGTAGCCTAACGCGTTGATGATATATCAACATTCTAATCAACTTTATTTGTGTCGGAAGTAGTTAGAGAGACTAACAAATTAGCGGAACCTCCCCTCTCTCCCCTGATTCGGTTACCAGAGACTAGCTATTTGCAGAACTCGGCGGTGCAGTCATGCAGATTTAATACGCCCTAATTTGTGTACATGACTATCTGTGCTTGTAACTTCCGGTGAATTTAGTCCTTCGACGGAAGTGCCTTTACGACGGTTATCAGAAATCCAGATAGGTCCAACGTACACTTTAATTCGTGAGGGGAATTAATTTTGTTCGAGGCATCTTCCTACAATGATTAATGCGCGAAGTGAAGTAACATTTTCGATTGAGGTACATCAAAGCTGCGTCAAAATACATTCGAAACGACTACAATCCGAGAAAAAATTCGATCCGAATCCGATATAGGGCAGGGATATTGACGCGTCTTTTCGTTGTATGCCATATTACTTACCTAAAAGTGCTAGCGAATACTTTGTAATTCTGTGAAAAATCCCTTGTTTAAAACTGTAATTGTAAAAGTAACTCCCATTTATATGCCTAACGTAATGGAAAAATCTCAAGAGAATAAGCAAGCATTTTTTTATGAAAATTACTGTGCCGCAGCTGGGCCATCAATCGCGATGTTATAGAGGCGGCTAAGTTTGCTCGCTCGCAATAATCGGATGTACTATTCCCGTATTTCACGTCAACGATAATTATTATTTGAATTTAAATGAATCGAAAATAAAGATTTAAATTTGAATGATAATATTAAATAAAATATTCTTGGTCTTATGATTTAAGTTGACTTTCACTTTGGTATCGTGGATATAAATCAAACCCTGATCGCAAAAGAACGGAAACTTTTGCGTACGTGTTTAACAAACAGTTCTCTCAACAAGTAACGTTTTTAGTTACGAGAATACCCGACTATGCGCGAGAGCTACGCAATATCGCGTCAACGGCCGACATGAGCGTACCTCTATCAAGGAGTTAACATTCCCTGATTCTAATTAAATTCCAGCGAACTACCACGGAATCTTTTCAATTTCAGCCACGTGACTTAGTATGTACCATTTTGAATAGCAATAGGGAGATAAAGTTTAGATAAATTTGGAGTCTAGTGCTGCAATTTGGCTGAGAATTTTGAGGTTAATACATAGTTGATTTCTCTAATTATGCTTCAAATATGGCATGCATAATAATGTCTGTGAGGAAGCTGGAGACGCACACGTATTTCAGCCGCGTAGAGTGTAAGTTTTGCCGTGGACCGGCTGTGCGATCGCACAAGTTGGGAAATATAAGTTGGTAACAAGTTCTAATATTTGTTCCTTACTGACGCTTTTGTTATCTTTTTGCTCTATGGCGTGGTAAGGATGAAAATAGCTCCATTAGATTTAGTGGAACAAAAGGTGATACGATTTTTTCAGGGCTAAATATAGAGGTAAAGCCGATCTCATGTTACGTTTTCTGCTGAACAGCTTTTGTTTTCTAATACAAAAGCTTAATACATTATTCCATTTCTTTTCATCTATTTGACGTATTTGGTATACCGTCAAAAGGCATTTAATATACTTAGGTATAAAGTAAATATATAAGCATGCTAAAGTAAAAAAAAGATAAACATAAAGACATAATTAACAGCGTATTCACTGTGCTTGGCTCCATTTTTGGGTCAATCTCCAAACTGGGCGTGTTCATGTAATCGCCTGGCGGTATTTGGATATTGGTGTTTGGTTTTAATTGCGTTTTTCATTTAAAGGAGTGATGTACACTACTTGCACATCATTGGTGTCTGAGAAGCGCTAGAACGATCACACGAGTGCGTCCGTTTTGGAGATTGACCCTTTTACCTGACTGAAGGAGGGTAATGTTTTTCGAGCATAATAATATGTATGATGTACGAGAATGTATACTCGTATATGCCCATTTCTTTGGCGCACGCGCCCTACAGCCCAAACGGCCGGACAGTTTTTGAGGTGTCATTGAATTAGTCAGAATTGTGGTAGTGACATAGGCTAATAAATTTTGGTAATGGCGCCCGTAAATGGGGGAGGTGTTTTTTTCTTGTGTCTTTATCATTATGTGGAATGAAATGAATGTGGAACACACACAACAACTTTTTGGCAATATTTAATGGAATGGTTTGCCATTGCCTCCTCCACTTCACACACTATCCAATTGGTGTGCAGGTTTCCTCACGATGTTTTCCTTCACCGTTATACAGCAATATCGTTGACTTACTTACTTAAGTTTTTATACAAACTCAGTGGTACAGGCGGGAATTGAACTCACGACCGCACAGATGAAAAGTTAAGTTTTCTCCTCTCGGCCATCACACACACCTATCTACTATCAACACTTTGACATTTAAATTGTCTAAGTATCTACATTTTAATTTCCAATAAGTTCATTTTCTTTGTCTTCGTCGAACATGCCTGGGCAACTATTATATCATCTGTGTCTGGGCCCTTAGACAAGCATTCTTTCGACAGCGAACTTCGCTATTGTCAACAAAATGTCAAAATATGTATACAAAAGTCATGTGTTGTTTCGATTGCTTATGACAGCATACATTTTGTTAGCGAAAGCGAACATCGCTTTAGAATAGATTGTATCTTGTCTACGGGCCCTGAGCACACATAGACTGAGGTGCTTCCGTGTGCACAGTGCATTTCGGTCGTGTCTCCTTATACGGCTCCTCGTAATCGCATTGTCTCGCGCTCTGCAAGCCCGTTTCTACACTTCGTTGGATTCCTGTATGTACGAGTAGTTAGTTAAAAAATAGGGCTGAACAATATTAGGTTTTTCAACACACTTGCTCGTAAAATAAACATTATTACAATGTTCTTAGGGCTATATAACCCGAACTTACATAGTGCGTAATAGAATTATTCCTTATACGAGTAAATAAATAAATGTGTCCCTAATTAAGAAAAAACATCTATTATTATTAACTTATTTACAATTCGCAATAATTTATTAAATATTTGCATTTTATCACTAGAAGTAGGCTGTATGGCTAAATGTAATCAACCACCATACATTTGGCACGTGAAAAAAAGCTTGCGCGCCATTTGCCATAATTTTCATATTTTGTTTGTACCACATTTGTTGTTGTGTGGTATTGTGTTATATATGAACAATTGATAGATTTATCCCCGCTAAAAATAGTGGAGCACAAAATGCAAACGAAATACTAGTCTAGTGAAAACCAACAACTTAAAAGGGACTTTTTACACTCAACCAAAATTACTTTACACTCATGCTGTAGTAAAGTTACAAAATGTTGTGATAATTGTGTAAGCCACATTAGACGACAGGCCTCTATCTCCAAAGTAGATGGGTCATATGAACTAGCAGGTGACGTATATAGGACGATATAAGAGCATAAAATAATAAGATTCAGGACTATGCCGTCTCTTGTAAGCTGTCCAACTGAGTGCTGGTGAGAATTCAAAAGTGCAGGAGAAGAGTAAGTACATTGTGGTCATATATTTTTGTACGGCATTTTTAACATCGATAGATCCATGAAAAATTAAAAGAAAGCGTAAAAAATGGTGCGCCACAAAGTCGGTCAATTTTGACTTTCTCAAAAAAAAATACCGACTTTGTGGCGCACCATTTTTTTACGGCACTGCGCGTTTTTTTATTATTTTTCATGGATCTATCGATGGTAAAAATGCCGTACAAATATATATGACCAAAATGTGCTCACTCTTCTCCTGCACTTTTGAATTCTCACCAGCACTCAGTTGGACAGCTTACAAGTGACGGCATAGTGCTGAATCTTATTATTTTATGCTCTTATATCGTCCTATATACGTCACCTGGTGGTTCATAATATGACCCATCGATTTTGAACATGGCTAATGTAGTCTACATGGTATCTTACACAATTAGCACAAAATAACATAGTTCTTATACCATATTTTAACCTTAAGTTGATCACATAGAATTTCATATCATTTGCGATATTTTGACAGATTTGAGAAAGTTGATGCTGGCGGGGCCCACAGTTTATTCCAAATAAGCAAATGTTACTTTTTCATAATTTAATGTGCTTCTTAAATCACATTGATAATTTTAACTTGCAAGGCAATCGCATGATGCTTAATATATATAAGTTGCATGTTTTGAGGAAAATACATGTAACCGAATGGTCGTATTGTTATGGTAATCGCGATGTAGCTCACACATGTAAACACCAGCTGTATTGTATTGTAACATGGCTAGTGACATTGTAAATATATTGCTATTCAATGGTCAAAGGAAATGCGTGACATAAATAACCGTGGCGATAAATTATCATAATGATATTATTATGCGGTTTGATACGTAATTGATACTTACCAGGTATTTAGCCTCTAATAAAATTTTAAATATTTTTTCACACTACCTACTCGGCAATGTTCAATTACACATCAAGTAAACCTGACTCAAAGTGAGTCATTGCATCCCTAGGGACGTAATGTTGTATGAAAGGACTTGTCCTCTTTTTGTATGGAGGCTGGTTTTTTATTCCAAGATATCACCAACCACCAATAAACCTATATTTATCTTCAAGCTACAAAAATATGAAACACGTAACCATAGAAATCAGAATTTTAAACGCCTCCATTTTTGAGAAAAAATATGTTTTGTAACAGGCATCATCCATTGATCACTTACTTGTATTTCCTGGCTGTATGGCTATGTACCATTGCCTTTCCACTGGTGGATAAATACTACTAGGTACTACCTCAGATTATATAATAGGTACTACTGTTAATGGAATGCCAATTTTGCTGTCATTTTTTTTTCATGCGTTATATGATATAGGCGAAGGTGCGGTTTCTGTACAGACAAAGAGAAAAAATAATTTCAATTTTTCTCTAAATCGGAGGCCTTAAAAAATATATTAATTATGCAGAAAGGCTAGTTTTTGTGAAATTTTTAATATAATATTTAGTTTGTTCTGGTTAGAAATATTGACGAATAAAAAACCATTAATGGACAAGTCCTTTCATTACGCCCCTAGGGAGGCAAAGTTCGTAGGCATGATCAAACTACCCCGTCCCGCACCAAAGAGAACATATTTGAAATTTGAACCTGGCAGCCAAGAATTTTAGCACGCATAGAATAAAAAAAAACGCGCGCGCTTCTAAAAAAAGAAATAAATAAAGAAAAAAAAAGCCTATGTATTTTAAGAAATTACAAACAATGTTTTCGTAAAACTGTCGAGTGACAAAGTTTATGACACCGGAGTCCAGTAGCTGCTGGTATTGTTAATAATAATAATTTACTGCCAGAAAAGTCAAAGGATATAGGTATAAAGATAAAATAAGTAATATGTGTAGTACATTTTTTTATTGCCTCGTAGGAAGTGTAAAAAGCAGAGTATTCTCCTCGGGGATAAAGATGTCTTCGTCTTGGGCGAGCTTAAATCCCTCGCTCCATTTAGGATTCTACTTTTAACTCCCTCCCTCGGGAGTTAACTCACAAATCCTTCGTTACGCTCAAGATTCTCCCGTGACGTAAGACATTACTTTACCCCCTTGGTGAATAATCTACTATTACACCTAGGTAATTTAATTTAAATTAAGTATTTTAATAAAACACTACGCATCGATTTTCATCTGAAATAAATGATTGATTATCATAATATTATAAATTGGTATTATTAGAGTACATTACTAAGATAATAATGGTTAACCAAAGTGGCAACGCAACGTTTAGAATGTAATTTTAAAAGATAAGTTTTAAAACCCTGTATCGAAACTCCTAATAGCTTACTTAATCGTTCGCAGCTTCGTTCGCAGCTTAATCGGCTGCAGCTCATTAACCGTGTTTAACCCATTGAACCGAGTTCAATCTTAATCGCATTTCGAAGGTGACTGTAGTGACAGCTTTTTATGCTCACTAACCCCTTGAGATTCATACGACCGCCGGCGGTCGATTGATCTATTGTGTCTGGAAACATTTAGTAAATAACATTCAATAGGTAAGCATTTTAATCGATGTATCGAGGTTTTTTTTTAAAATAGCGATTTTTTCGCTTGGCGAAGATGTCACCCTCATTGGTTTGTAACTTAGTTATCAAAGTTAAACAGTAATTTAGTTAAACTATGACTTAACTACTTACGACTTATAACTATTTGTCCCAACTTTGTATAATCTTCTGGCCAATTCGGAAAAGGACAGCCTAGAATAATGTTACATGGACCAGTTTCGCTTAATTCATTGTTATAGCGGTAACAGTTTTGGCACTTGCGGTTGCCGCGACTTCACCGCACAAATACTGGTTTTTAAATATAATTTCTCATTTCATAAATGAAAGTTGTTTTAACGCAACAAAGGTAGTCAATATCCTTTTTACTCCTTTTTTGGTTAAAGCGAGACAAAACCCTAAGATAGGCAAATAACATTAAAAAGTTGTACGGATTTTGGCGGAGAAATTGTACTGTTTCTAAATTTCCCAAATTACATACAAGTTTAGAGAAACTAACATGGGCCTATTGAGGTGCTTGTGGCGCAGTGGCGGCAGCGCTTTGGTAGTAATACCAAAAGTTAAGCAACCCACGGCGCGGTCGTGATTGGATGGGTGACCATTCCGACCATTTAAGTGACGTCCATGACAAGCATCTCCGTGCTTCGGAAGGCACGTTAAGCAGTTGGTCCCGGCTAATATCTGTGGTATTAGTCGTTAAACCTAGTCAGAGGCCCTAGGGCGGCTTGATAACTTCTGACAGTAAGGTTTGTCACTTGCCTTACATACACCCCTCCACCAATCCGCACTGAGCCCGCGTGGTGAAGTATGGCTCGTTCCTCCTCATAGTTGAGGTGAGGCCTTTTCCCAGCAGTGGGATCTAATAGGCTGACTTATTTATTATAACATGGGCCTAAAGTCTGCTAAATTACAGTAGCATAATCGAAACAGAATCGTAATTGAATATCATGCTTTTGACAGTTCTAATATAAAATCATGCTGTTCAATTACGCTTCTATTACCATTTTGCTAGTGTAATTTAGCAGACCTAGCCCCAGTACCTAGGCAGTGCTAATAAATATGTATTATTATGCATAATGAAGAAAGGTAATTATTGTATGTAATAGCTCCATATTCTTTTTCAAAATGTATCTCGGTCGAGTTATTCCCCGAGGTCGAATGTCGCTATGCTTTTAGCCATTGAAGCCTGCGCCACAAGTTTCCCTTGGGGATGACAGCGCCTTCCCATATCCATTCTATTACAGTTGCCAACATGCCTTTGTACTTAGCGTTTCAAAATGAAATGGTTTGAATAGCTGTCATTTTTGGTACTTGTGAATGATTGATACCACTTCGTGGAGAAAACTTTTTAAACTTTCTTGACGTAGGTATTGTTTATATCAATGATAGATCATAATAATAATTCCGGAATTCATGCAGCGTAGGTACGTTTCAAGTTTCTGTTTTATTTCCCGACGTTTCAGTCCAATTGCATGAAATTTAGCATTATTTGACATATATCTTGTATGGGAATTCTATTAAATTAACCGTCAGTTGAAGTTCATCGGCTGTTTAGGGATTGGGGAACTCGAGTCTTAGACCCTTGTTCACCAATTTTTAAACAGACGGTAACCTAAAATTAATTTCGTAAAAACTTGCAAAATAATTGCTTAAGTTATAAAAATAATTATAAGTTTAGCTGATTTCATCTTAACTAATGGTTAAATATTTGTAAAAATATTTCCATTGGATACATTCCCCAAGTATTGATGAAATCGAACGCCGGCTCACTGGCGTAGCAAGCACTTATAAAAATTCGTCGACTGACTAACGTCCTCCGTAGCTCAGTTGGTTCTTACCAACTCTTGCTTGCTTCAACTGGCACTCGTCCAGATAGCGAAGGGACGTGGGTTCGAGTCCCACCGGATGACACAGTCGATTAATTGTTGTGAGCGAAATTTGATTTAATTTCGTAAAAACTTGCAAAAGAATTGCTTTTTTGAGTTATAAAAATAATTTTCAGCCGGTAAACGTTAACTGACGGTTAATTTGACACAATTCCCATGCAAAATATGCCAAATATTAAAATGACTGTTTAAAAATAAACATGTGTTAGTGAACTCGGCCCTTAGTAGAATTTGCTTAAGTTTGACAAGTGTGGCTCCTTGTTGCACCAACCATGTCAAATCTATCAACATTCTTACACAATACATACACTTTGACGTTTGGTTACGGTTAAAGTTGTACATTTTTCGCGACTCTAAAGCTTTAAATGTATTTTCTATGCCAGAAATAAAACGTCGCAAGCATGCAAGGCATATCACGTTAATATTTTCTAAAAATGTATTGAAGATAGGGCAAACGTTTTGAACGGAAGAAGCCGCTGTGTCAGAGTGCTTGAGGTACCCTCAAGGCTCTTGGATAAATAAATTATGTAAAATGCGGTTTAACCTACTGCCGGTGTCAACCCTACGGACCGCCCTTCGTAGTGAGGTGAACTATCGATAACTTGACTCCACTAAAAATATTGGAGCTACATTCCTTCTTTTTTATTTTCAAAAATGACAGACATTAAACATCCTGTTACGGACACCCAATCGGTTACATTATGTTTATATTTGAATGTTGTAATTTAGTATAAGATATTTGTGGATTCAATAAAGTTTAATTTTCTCATAGGGCTTGAAACGAGGGGTGGAAGTTTGTATGGGAAATTTGACATTAGCGCAAACGATGTCATCGGCTAGTAAATACAAACGCTCGAATAAATATTACTCTTCTACTGACGCAGTCGAGTAAAAAGATATATATTTCGATAAAGTATCTAATTTCCCCACTAACCCTTAGCGGCCTATTCGCAACACGTTACACAAATGCTTGCTCGGGTGTAAGATTATCGGCGGTCGCTTTGGTGGTATGGTATCGCATTTTAGGGTTAGGGTTACGTTTTTATTTGCGCTTAGGGGAACCATTTTTTTATCATCTTATCTATATACTGGTAGTTTCAAGTTACCGTTTGTGTAGGGAAATTTTATAGTAAAAAAAGACGCGCGTAGGAAAGCAAACAGGTCACATTTTCTTTTGTTTACCTTAGAATAAGAGGTAGCAAGATTTTTCGTAACGTTAATGAAAACGGTAAGTGTTATTTCTATGGGATATTAGTGATTTCGTGATGTGGAAAATGTCGGTCTGCCTGCTTTTAGTGGTTGCAACTATGAGATATAGTGCTTATAAGAAAAAAAAAATACATCACCAAAATGGGTTTTTGTACCGTCTCATAGAGTGGCATCTCCAAACGTGAAATGAGTTGGTCTGCCGACTCTCAGTTGTTGCGTTTAAAAGTTATGATGCACGCAAATTTGTGCGAAAAAAAAAAAAGATTATTTTGCTACACATTCAAAGTGGCCATAAATATGAAATGCAACCACTAAAAACCGGCAGACCAACTCGTTTCACGTTTGGAGACCCCACTCTATGAGACAGTACAAAAACTGACCCATTTTGGTGATCGTTTCTTTTTCACTTGAAGCCTCTTCTAAACGATATATCTTATTCGTATATGTAGTTGCAAACACTGAGAGCAGGTAGTCTGACATTTATCACGGGATTGCCCTTTATCCCATAGAAACAAAACTTACCGTTTTCATGATCGTCAACTGTCGTACTTTTTATGCATATCTCACAAATTCTTCCCACTTTAAATGTCCTTCCTACGATAACGTTCTAGTTAGTTGCAATTTGATATAAACTCCCTGAACATCCGCACAGCCGGCCTACCTACCTACCTCGCTAATGGCAATACAGAGAAGCGGTAATTAACTTATAAGTCAGCCTATTAGATCCCACTGCTGGGAAAAGGCCTCACCTCAACTATGAGGAGGAACGAGCCATACTTCACCACGCGGGCTCAGTGCGGATTGGTGGAGGGGTGTATGTAAGGCAAGTGACAAACCTTACTGTCAGAAGTTATCAAGCCGCCCTAGGGCCTCTGACTAGGCTTAACGACTAATACCACAGATATTAGCCGGGACCAACTGCTTAACGTGCCTTCCGAAGCACGGAGATGGATGGATTGTCATGGACGTCACTTAAATGGTCGGAATGGTCACCCATCCAATCACGACCGCGCCGTGGGTTGCTTAACTTTTGGTATCACTACCAAAGCGCTGCCGCCACTGCGCCACAAGCACCTCTACTTAACTTACTTTACTCTAATTTACTTACTTGTTCTGATAGCTCGGCGACCTAAAGTGTGTTTGGCCCGTGAAACTAGATGCTGCTGTTTTCTTCAATCTTGTGCAGTCCCATCCCTCCTGTCCTGTCATGTCCTCAGTCCGTTGTAGCGGCCACCGACTGTAATAATGTCCTCCTAGCCCAATTTCGACTACAGCGGTTTATCTCAACAGAAATTAGCCAACTGAACGGGAGATATTATAGTGCTCAAGTGTGTCTTCACTCTCATAAATCGTTGAGACGGCAGTCCGACAGACCGTAAAGAGATCAGGAGCAGGACCAACGGCTTTCCGAGGTACGTTGGTGTTAACACTACCAACTTCCTGACTCTGGAGCTGTGTCCGAGTTAGTTCAAGACAGAAAAATCCAGCACATGACCCGGGACCTCGTGGATAGTACCCAGCGTGCTGACCACTAGACCAACGAGGCAGTCAGGAATGTTATTTTTAAAACGAAGATAACAATAGAACGGAAGTTACGCAACGACATCGGCAAACAAAGGTTCCGCTTCGACAATTTCGTTCCCTTGCGTTTAACTTCTTTACAATAACAAAGTTGTTAATTATGTTACATTAGTACATTCATTTGCAATTCATAAGAACTTGTCTGCGCGAACTCCGCATGAATTCGTTCCTACTTTTAGGTAATTTGCTATACTTGTACGTCGTAAATTGTAATTAATAAAGCCGCTGAAAATTACGCAGAAATGAAGGACGGCTTTGTTTCTGCAAGGTTTCATAAAATAAGCAGTGGTAGCATCTAGTCCAGTGACAGTCGCTAAGCTTGTAAAGAATTGGGTCAACTGCGTTATTTTGTGGTGAAAATACGTACATTCAGGGTGTAAAAAGTTTTTAAGCTTTTTTAAAACATGAAGCAGCTTGAATTTTTGTATCGTTTCAGCTGCATGCATTTTAATGCTGACTACAAAATTTTGGCTTGTTGGTTTTGGCAACCTACTTCACTCCGATTGATACGTATCTAGAACGAGATTGGAATCAGCAGTTACAAGCCTTATTGTGATTATGCGCGTCGCGTATGTCGTTTCATATTTCGAATATACAGGTATACAGGATGTGCAAATAATGAAGGATAATCCTACAACTGCGAATGGGTCACTGCATCCTTTGACATGCCAAAAATTTTTTCCAGTAAAATTGTTACCAGTTTCGAGATATCGTTTTATTTTTTTGTGAAATTTCTATCGTTTAGTAAACAAAGGACACCATGTGAGGCATGCACCAGATATGTAAAGTTGGGGAACGGGAATGTTGGATGTGTACGTGTGGTTGATCGTGATGGGATTTTTGATAAAAATAAATATGGCGCTTTACGCGGTGCGTCTGCCAGTTTTTTGTGGGCCTGGCTGTGGGGGCGTGCATCTGAATAGGTGTATGTGAGTTATGTTTGGGCGTAGCTAAAGTAGTTTGATTCAGTAAAACTATGATAAATCCTTAGTACTAAGTAAAAAATTTGTAAAAAGTTGAGTCGTTTACGGTAACTTGAGAAAAAGGATTGATAAAATAATTGAAGAAAGAAGGATTCATGTCGGGAAAGGTATACGTAAATATCGTTTTAGTAAAAAAAAAAAGCGAAATCGAAAACAATAAGTATCGTTTTATTTAAAAAGATCGCGAAATCGGAAACAAGGGAACTAAAATAGTTTTGTACCACCATAAATAGCCATTATAGCATAAATCGATGAAAACAATAACTGTACATATACAGGGTGTCCAAAAAATTAAAGATAATTCTATAACTACGAATAAGCCACAGTATGATCTACTATATGCCAAAAAAAATTCAAGTAAAAGTGTTACCTTTCTTTTTTGTTGTTAAGTTTCGAGGTATAGATTTTTTATTTTTTTTGTGAAAATTTTTCTTCGCCGCATATAAAATTATGTAATTTCTACAAATGAAGACTTTTTTGTGTTTTGTTTCTTTAGACTATCTCATGAATACCTGAGCCATCTAAAACCAATGTTACTTTTTAAAATTGGAGTGTAAAACCTTATGAAAACACTTTTTTTGATAAACAAATTAAAAAACCTAATTCCAACTACTGACTTTGATAGCCTACCACAGGCTATTGCAGTCCACTGCTGGACATAGGTCTATCTGAATTGATAAAGCAAGTATTAAAATATTAAGGACCCACATAATGGCAAATGACGGTCAGTTTTAAAATTTGTTATCATTTTTAGGGTTCCTTTATTCAAAGGAAAAATTGAATCATTATAAGAACTCTTTTGTCTGTCCGTCCATCTAACCATCCGTATTTAATTTTTTGGACACCCTGTATATAATATACAGGGAAGAATAAGTACAAAGCTAAATTAACCATAGATTCATACAGTTGCCTAGGCCATCGCCCTGTGTCAGCTCAAAAATGACCTGATGATGATGTATTAGTTTTTTCATCTCTCTCCTCCATCTCCTTCATATTCTAAAACGTTCTTTGAAAAATACTGGACTCTGAGCTTCATGCACACTTGGCTTACTTTTAAATATTTGCCTGTGGCGTAGTAGGGTTAGGCGTGTTTGGGTATTCCGCACCCGTCAGACGACTCTCGGCGAAACTCATTCGGAATAGGCACCTGAGGCCCTACTCTGGTTGACGATGTCTCTAGTTTCGACTGTAGCCGCCCCTGTCACTTACGCCACAATGACAACGCAAACGAGCGAGATGGCTTGACATTGTCAACTGGAGTAGGGCCTCTGCAACGACGACTAATTTGGGACGCTTCAAAACAGGGAATGGTGTTGTTCCATATGATTGATCGCGCTGAATGCTAGTTAGTTTATGGAGCGAAGCTAAACTAAGCAATCACGCGAAGTTAACTACAGATGAGGCGGCATATGTAGCTATTTAAATAAATAAATAAAACCCAAATTAAATGTGAGTTTGTGCTATGGCGACTATGATAACGGAGAGGCATAACCATGACTCAGGTACAAATGCTCATTCTCTTTACACAAACATTCACCCCTTTTGGGATTTCAACCCGCAACCTCCGGTTTTGTAGTCCAGAGCGCGAACTACTACCTACACAAGACGGTCGTTAAATTATCATTGGTGCAGTTAGAATAGATGAGATTTTTAGTGTAAGAAGAATTAGATAAACATTTACATTAACTTTGAATTAGTCAAGCCTGTTTAATAATTTATAGCCTTTTTGTCTGATGAAGAATAAAGTTGAAAAAACTAGTAGTTTTTACGTTTATACACAAAGTGTGTGTAAAAATGTTCCTTAGGTTATAATGCTTTATAGCGTAAGATACATTTTGGTGCTTCAAAAGCTAGTAAAACGTAACATACTACTTACAGCTTCACACTTCATATGATACGAGTCGAGTACATATGATTTACATATTATAGATCTGAAAAAACGGGCAATTTCTAAATCGTTTTCGCATGCAAAACAAATTCTACGAGTAGGTAGTAACTACGTCTTCATAAATCGGTTATTACTGTATCAATCATTTTGTATGTATATACTTATTAGTTATATAGATAATAATATAAATTATATTTTGATTAAGTAACTCAACTGGAACTGGACCTTGTGCTATACTAATCAACACTGTCTAGGGATGCTATGTTTTGTATATCCCTAGTCAGTGTTGATGTGTGTATTATTCAAATATTCTGAAGCCACATCTTTTATTAACTAAATAATTGAAAATAAATTCAAAACTGAAAGAGAGAGAGAGAGACTTGAAATCAACTATCATTTCTATAATCATGCATGATCGTTATAACGATCAGTAGTAATTCATATGGGTATGATATTTTAAGCTAATAGTTGTATGTTTCCGCACTTAACGCGCGTCTCAGAGTAAGTGATCCGCTCCGAAACTCATTGGCCCACTACGGTTTGATAACATAATTTCTAATGAAGTTTGTACACAGCTGCATAGGTTATATACAATACACGACAGTTTATGGAGTCCATGCGACCCGCACCACTAAGCTGTCGCGAACTGTAGTAACTATTCACCTGCAAATCAATTTAGCGCAAAAGTCAACATTTCATAATACAATTTGACTTTTGTTCCAATGTGCTTGTTTTTTTTTACAGCAGGCAAGTGGTTGGGTGTCATCGTAAACGCAAACGCGATCTCAGCTGCAAAAAAATGAACAATGTGCTTGGGATGCTTATTGCTTACCAAATAAATATATTATTGCGGTTGTGGCACACCAATATGACAATGGAACCCAATATGAGGTGTGAATTGTTATTTTTTCAATCCCACGCTCTGAAGATCACATAATTTAATGTTCGGTGTGAAAATATGGCCGAGGCACAATTATAACAGCAGTATCGCTTGCTAGGTATTTAGATACTCGTAGGTCTGACTGGAAAACAGCGCAAAGTAGTCAAACCTATCAAAAACAAGTCTAAAAGCTAAGCCCGTAGCAAAGAGGAACAATCTGAAAAAAAGTAGAAGTACGAATCGTAGTAGTAAATCATATTTTTTTCTGAATTTAGTATAAGTAATTTTATGTATGTATGCCGCACTAAATCAAACAGAAACTACAGACAAAATTACTTTTAATAAATAGAACCTAACTTACAAATTACAAAACCTGTACTAATAACAATTCTTAATGGTTGATTAAACTTTCCTAAGCGAAATCTTAAATCTTTGTTTTTCATCGTCTCAAGTTGAGAAGAGTTTTAAAACGTTGAATATTTTATTAGCGTTCAGATTAAAAAGCCCTTCCGAGCATCTTGAGTGCACAGCTTGCAGAAACTCTTACCGCTCAGAGTTGTTCGAGCGTTCCTAAAAACAAGCTGGACTAAAAAAGAAATGTAGCCAGCCGGAAAATAGCATTGGGCTGACATTAAATTTTCATTCTGTCCCCGAAAGCGGTGGGAACGGGATGGCTAAATATCGATCAAGGGTAATTTTGCACGACCTGAACCGTATCAGCAACTCGCTTTGAGTTATCCGCTGACTGATAGCATCGTGATGCTGCGATCTCGACTTCAAACGAGCCACTTAGAGCTGAAGCGATTGCGATTTGGATTTCATCTCGGGGGACGGGGCGCCTGATAAATTCAATAATTGGTAGCTTGAGGAGATATCGTTGTTCGTCGGTGATCCCTAATCTGATCGCGTTATTTTGTAACTTTTTTATCGTGTGATTTATTTATAATTATGAATTCTATCACTTTTTAAGGTTCCGTACTTCTAAAAGGAAAAAGGAACCATTATAGGATCACTTTGTTGTCCGTTCGTCTGTTAAGAACCTTTTTCTCAGGAACACGTGGAGGTATCAAGTTGCAATTAACATCAAATACTTATGGCTGCAGTCCCTTGAAGCTGTAAAAAAAATCAAGGTCCTAACGCAATCCAAAGATACGACAATTTTAGCCGTATTTTCTTACATTTTGTTTGGGAATCAAAACCTATAGTGTACTCCCATAAACCTATAGTCATATGGCAAGAAGGAAGATCTTGCAGCACAAGTAAAGAAAAGAGTCTGAGAACCGCTTTGTGGTTACATCGTAGAAAAAAACATTTGTTTGTATGGAATCCTCAGTGCGTGAGTCCGAATTGCACTTGCCCAGTTTTTTGGATAATAAAATAATGCTGACCGCTTTGTATTATTATTTATCATGTGCCGTTTTACCATGACGGTTAAATTACAAAGTATGAAATATTTCAGTTATTGTGCTTTTATATATTTTTATTTTTTATTTTATTTGTATTACAAAATCCACAGCTCTTTCAATTTGTTACAATGTTACTCGTATCATGAACATGATGTATAGTTTTAGATGGAGATTCAGTTATGGATTATTTAATATACTTATTTTTAAACAGACAACATAATTTAACATTTTTCTGCACAGTGCCAGTGTTGCGAATACTTTACTTTTCTTGAGGCGTATACTTTGAATCGATCTGCATATTTCGCTATAAATTATTCACAGATGGCAGCCGATTGGCCCGTGTCCCATGAGTGCTAATTTACCGCCGCATCGATATTTGCCCCGATAATATTGGCGTCATAATAAATGCAATAAGGTCTCCCTTCACTGGAAAAGTGGAGTTGGAAGGTTATCTATTTATGTAGTTCCTTGATTTCTTTGACAAGTGACTTCTATTCTATTCGTTTTATTTAACTAGATGTCTTTAAACTCGTAAAATTAAATTTATTTGACGGTAGCTTCTCCTCTTCATCTCTCTTTATTGTGGGACAAGATACAAATTCCATAGTTAGTCAGATCAGGCAACCACAAATGGTTTAACAGTCGACGTTAGATACTCGTAACCACTGAGAGTTCATTCTTTATTTAAAAAAAAGGTAGACCTGGCATCTCGTACTGCGCGGCGATTCGGATTTGATGCTCCGAACACACGTTATTTTACGTGTCAAATAGCATATTGAATGCAAAATTGAGCAAATACACAATTTGAGGCAATCAATTTCCGTGCAGTAATGACCTATCTAGCTCTTTTTAAATGCACTATCATTGCTCGTAACAGTTGGTTCTTATGCTATTACAGACAGGACTGCCGGTATAAATTTATTCATATTGCGATGAAGAGCGAGTGCCAATTGCAGCTCAAATCATTTATTCATTTGAGGAAGGACGTGTAATATTTCTACTTCTTTATACATATTGGCGGATCGTCATTTGAAATGGGAGTGTTTTCCTCTCGCTCGGCTACAGCGCATAGAACAATTTCCCGATATTCACCGGCTGTTGTGAACGAAGTGTTTTTTCATTTCCCGAAGTATTGCGGGTAGGGTTGACTCTCAATCTTAGATACTAAGGCAGTTTATAGACTACGCGCTATTCAGACAGTCTTACTAAGACAGTCTATCGTGAGTCTAGCGAGATGGGGCAGACAGACTTACAAGCTAACACTTGTTACACTGCGCTGCGTCTTAGTTAGACTGTCTGAATACTGCGTAGTCTACTAACTCCTTAAATGGATGACGCTGACTGTGGATTCAAACTTGCTTATTCAGTTCAGGTTTATATCTCAGTATAAAGGCGTAGCCGGTCAAAACTTACATTTAATACATAAGAGTTGCCGCCCGCAAGAGTTGGATTTTCCATATAAACTTTCATCCCCCATTTCACCCCCTTTATGTTTTTATATTGCGACAAAATGTAGCCTATGTCCTTTCCAGGGTCTCCAACTGTCTCCATACCAAATTTCATCTCAATCGGTTTAGTGGTTTAAGCGCCAAGAGGTAACAGAAAGACAGACACAGTTTCGCATTTATAATATTAGTATGGATAGTATGGATGTAATGAATTCAATACTGAGGCCCTACTCCTGTTGACGACGTCCGTATTTTCGAGTCTAGCCATCACGCTCGTTCGCATTGTCATTCTGTCGTGTCATTATAAAAATATTATACGTTAATTTCATTTTAACTGATTGTTTACTATTTCCGTTGGATACTTGTGGCTACTATTAAAGTATTGATGAAATCCAACACCAGCTCACTAGCGCAGCAAGCACTTACAAACATTATTCGAGTGACTAACGTCCTCGGTAGCTCTGTTGGGAGAGCATTCACCCGGATAGCGAAGAGTCGTGGGTTCGAGTCCCTACTGAAAATGGTCGAAGAATTTTTGAGTGCAAGAACTTTAATAAATTACGTGTTAGTAATGGTAGCCCTAGTCGCGGGTCGCGAACTTGGCGACCCACGCGCCTTCATATCCGCCGCCTGTGCGTCTGCCGTGAAATTACCCACTTAATCTGAGCATCCAAGATTGATCGATGACAGGTGTACTGTACGACAAGACGATAACAACACGGCATTTGGGGCGGATTCAATTTCGCGACTGGCAAATAACGCAATTTTTCTTTCTCATGACATTTGATCGTGCTCTTTGATGTGAGAGAGCACTTTGGTTTGGCAATTATCTGTCACATCACATAAGTATTTATGTGGGGACTGGACAGGAACACCTTCTTAATCGTACTAATCTGTATGAAATTTTTTTTGGTCGTGTTCATTTTGTTGAAGTAAACACACACAACGACTTTCTTGGCAATTTTTAATGGAGTGGTTTGTCATTGCCTTCTCCATTTCACGCACTAGTCAACTAGTGTGCAGGTTTACTGTACTTACGTTTTTATACGAACTCAGTGGTACAGGCGGGGATTGAACTCACGACCTCACGGATGAGAAGTGAAGTTTTCGACGCTCGGCTATCGTGCCCACAGAACAGAAAAAACGAGTAGAAATAGCATCCTCGCATATTAGTATGAAAACCAGTGTAACCAAACTAACACATTTGTAAGAATATCACATTATGACCCTTACAAAAAATATAAAGTTGTGATTGATAATTTTTAGCGATGACGAAAGAGCTTAAAATACAAATTCGATTAAATGAGTCCCATATTTATTATTAAGCCAATAAGGTCCTAAGTTGTGCTTTCCTGATTCTAATGTGCTTTTATATTTTGTTATTCTACTCTCTACTAGATGTCTCTTTTTAGACATGCTTTTCCCTATTACGATGCATTAAGGTCCATAATTGTGGCTGCCGCTCATTTTCCTTGCTTTTAAATACCAAATAGTTTTGCCACTAAACGCCAGATGGAGCCACAAGCTAGAGAAGTTTCCTGTCAAAATTAAGGATGGGGTACACGATAAACTGAACAAAAAGTATCGATCTAGCTAGACATCAAATTTTGTTCCGGAAATAAAATGTATGCCCACTTATTATTATCTTTATGTTTATAAAACGAAGAATGTTCGTTACATGAGTAATAAAGAAAATGAAACTTTTGCAATGATTTCGATTTGTAAGATCATTCTCCGCCCCGATTATCAGAAAAAAACTAGGTTTACGGGGTGAAAATATATTGTACCTATTAGGATTCGACATTTGCGCGGAGAAAGGAATACGTAATAAATGTAGGTTCTACTTACTTATTTTTGAGTTATATAAAACAAAGTCTTTAGCTATGTTTGATAAAAATCACAAAATAGCGAATGACATATTTTTATTTATGGGTATCAAATGAAAAGGCTTGTCAAGTAAAATGCTATGCGATATTATTAATTTCAAAGGAACTGCAATGGCCGCCACCACAAAATGGCAAATTGTTTTTTTTTCACAACTCCTTCAATATTGGTTTCAAATGAAAGGGCTCGTTGGGCTTGATAAGTAAGGTGCAAAATAAAAAAAGTCGGTTCTGGCGATTAAAAAAATTAAATTATAAATTTTTTAAAACCCCCATCGCAACAAAGAATAAGCGATTAAGATAACTTTATTAATTTGGCAGTAATATTCGTAGAACTTGTTTGTTGAATAATTTTATACTAAATACAAAATCCTTAAATTATCTTAAGTGACTAAAACGAAGTAGATAACGACGATACGAAACCCATAATGCGTTAATCCGATTCGCACTTGGCCGGTTTTTTCTCATTACGGGATTAAAATCATCATAATTTAACGTTTTACAGATTAATTTCATAATTTATATTAAACATTTTAACCTGATGACGTTGCGAATCCTTTGATAATTAATTAGGTACCTAGCAGTAAAGTAATCCGTAAATTGTGTTGAAAGTAGTGACTAGTAAGGAAATAGTTCCAATTTCGATTAAAATAAACTTATCGATATTTTAACGTGCGCTCGTTAAAATATCGCATCCCTAAATGAGTAGCGTGTGGAATTAATACGCAATTAGGTAACGGTACAAATTAAGTTTAGACCTTATCACCTTTGTGGTGGATTGGTTTTAGATTGTAATTTAAACCAATTGCTATAATGTGAAAATTTTCCAATTTCTTTTAAAATAACGTGATAAATTCCTTAATTATGGTATGTTTCTCCTCTTTTTGATACATTTGTTGTTTTACTGTTGTTTTTCCGTACAAAAATTATACAATTTAGCATTTTTTAAGATTTTTGTCAATATTTGAAGGCGGCAGCATCCTGTCGCAACTATCGCCGACTAAAGCGCGTGAAAGGGGGCGGGGACATCACATCGCTTCCCGGCAAGAAAAGAGTCACAACACATATTGGGTACACAATGAAATTTTTGCTGTTATATTTAAAGCTCTATAAATATAATATAAATAAGTTATTTACTTAAAAGTACTGAGTTATCTGACTGTTTTAGTTTTAAATTATTGACGATTAAATGAACGAAAAACTATTAAAATTACATTTTCTCGAAACAGCTATTTTTGTATTGTGACTCTTTTCTTGCCGGGAAGCGACATGCGCTAAGCTCATCGCATGTGAGATACGCGGATCACGCCCACTTACGATTTCTACTCGTTTTTTTGTTCTGTGATCGTGCCATATTACGTTAAGTTTATTTACATCAGTGTTAAAGAAATACTTTCTCACTACTAACTAACCATGTCCTAAACAGTATGTAGTGGTGATTTCACCATTTTATTACCATTACAACGCCATTAAAAAGGTGCTCTCACATTTATAGAGCTACGCAGGTATTCCACTATTTTTCTAGTGATGCATACTTTTTAAGTAATCTGTGGTTATACCAACTGGGGTCAACAGATTTATGTAAATTTGTTATCACATCCAATTAGATTATTTACGTACAAAACTAGTGTAGTAGACTAGCTAGGAAGTATATAAATATTGTAAAGTCACAACCTAACAAAATCAGCCAAACAATTTGGTGAAATCCACTAAAGTTTGAATCTTTTGGTTTTTACTGTACCTTATTATACTAGTAACTTACTAGGGACACGCACGCCTCGACTTTGCAAGGGTGCAATTAGAAAAATAGAATATAGGTAATGTCACTAAAGAATATAGCATTCTAAATGGTGAAAGAACTGTTGAAATCGGTCTTGTCGTTTTTGAGTTAATTTTTTAATGTGTACAGTGTTTGTTTCCATTCCATAGCTGGATTAATACTGATTTAGTCTCGTTTTTGATAAGTATTTTCTGAAAGGGATGAATAAGAACGTCCGATAGAGTAAAGCGGTTTGATGTTACCTTTTCTATCTATCTTCACGAGACATGTGTTCTGCTAAGCAATATATTTGTGAAAAATATAGGGTAAATGTTTGTTATTTTGTAGCCTACGTCGAATTGTTTAAAACTGTTTGCTTTCCAATAAAACATAATACGGAAATATAAACTGGCGCGTGTTCTGTTGAGCTATGGCCTAGTCGCGATACCTATCACAATTACACAGTAGGGCAGACCGCAGCAAACATTTACGTTTTCGACAGGTTCGTCGGAGGCAGGTCGTGCTTGGTCCCGTCTTTATTTATTAATGCTCTTTTTCTTTTCCAAAAGTAACTTCATAGTTTTTGATGTTCAGGAGCTGAATAAAAAAAACATCGTATTCATGTAATACATAATATACCTACGTACGAGTATAATATGGTAGCTTGTTAGAATGTGGTACTCGAAGTTTTATGTACTGATAAATGATTCAAGATAATTATGATGATAATTATTATTTTATTGTATTTTATTTTAAATTTTTGGGAAACTTACTGCTAGTACATGATTGCTTAAAATTATAAACAGAAAGAAGGCCATTTACAACTAACATATAATGGCCAACCAGACGTAGGGATGATATACATACTAACGAACTAAAAAAAAAAATAGTTATTTTTAAATTAAACCCATTGTTGTGTCTGCAGTATAATTCATCAGCACTGCAGATTCAGCTACAAATAAGACAAAATCTTTGAAAAAGCCTTCAAATATCGAATAAACAATATTTCATTTTCTTTCACAAGATTTTTGGATTGTAATAAATACGAGCATGACTAGCAAAGCCAAAAGTCGTTTTGTCAGTTCTGTTGCACTGCACAATGAAGAGAGCGTCTTGTGTGGAACGTTAATATGATAAAATACTACTACTAATTACTGTTACTAACTATTGAAACATACTTCAGTCCATCCGCTTACTTAATTTGAAGAGAAATCGTCAATTTTACACATCGTGATTGTCATCTGGATAGCACTCAGGCGCAACATTCATTGTTAATTCGCCAAACGAGATCGTTCCGTTCCGTTTCGCTCATTTTATTTCATTCACATGGGACAGTAAACATATGGCATGCATGCTGATACGATGACGTCATACACATTTGCCGAATATAACAAGAAAAATATCCAACTTAGGTTTCTTAGCTTTGGTTTACTAGTCGTTTCATTCAACCGAATTTTAGTACAAGAAATGTGGTTTTGTATTTTATAAATGAATCTTTTGAAACTTTCTTGTCGCACTGTTTATAACTACTATAGGTACTATCAATTATTTAAATTACAGAAATATTTACCTTTGAATTGGTACTGACCATAAT
This sequence comes from Pyrausta nigrata, assembly GCA_949316185.1. Taxonomy (NCBI): domain Eukaryota; kingdom Metazoa; phylum Arthropoda; class Insecta; order Lepidoptera; family Crambidae; genus Pyrausta; species Pyrausta nigrata. The sequence continues at coordinate 8,917,169 of OX438943.1, forward strand.
AACCACAATATACTGTTAATAGCTTTATTTCAATACCTTTGACCTATTTCCCGCAGTCCATTACATTTTTCCAACACAAATACCGCGTGTCCTGATCGTAGTCACGAAAGCACTGCAGCTAATTGACGTGTAAGTAAATTAATCAAACTTTCGCTATTATGTTCTATTGAAGCAAAACCTAAAACAATTTAGTCTAGGATTAACAGAACAAAAGAAGTGTATGTATTGCGTCAGTTAGTGAAGATCAAAAGGGATTAATAACTAGTGGCATTTTAAAAAACATGGGGTACATAATAATACGTAATATCCAGCGCAGTCAACTAACATGAATTGAAAGGCTAGGTTTTAGCCGAATTTCGACCTCTGTGATTAAAAAAAGGTTTTTATTAGTTAATTGTTTGGTTACGAGGACCAATCAACCGCTGACTATTGATAACCTCAAGCAGTATTCATTTCACACCGTTTCTCGATAACCATTAAAGGTTTTATGTTTTGACCGCAAACTGGAAACATGAATATTTTATTTTCTAAGTAATCCTTAAAGCTTTTTATTAGATTCACGCTGATATAGAGTGCCTACGTACATCTTCACTTCTTCTTCCTCGGTCCCTCAATGCCGAGGATCGCGACCACTAGTGAGATTCCTCCATTGGCTGCGGTTATTTGTGCTGTGTACTGCCCTCTGCATGCTCTCGCCCACTGTTTCCTTCACCGCGTCTGTCCATCGGGAAGGTGCTCTGCCCCTGGCTCGTCTGCCCTCCACATGGCCCAGGATGATGTATACAGGAAACAGATTTTACTTTAGGTAGGCACTTAAGGTAGGGAGTACTAAGGTAGGGAGAAAAAAAAATCAAAGTAGCAATTTATATCTACAATAAAATTAAATGTTTTTTTTTGGAGGTAGTGATTTAGCAGCAACTGCTTGTTGTCGAAAGTTGTATTGTTTGTATACATTAATATTCCGTTGTTCATATTAAATTTCTAAGCACGCTATATTTTGAAACAAAATTTTAGCAATCAAATGTACTCGTATCTTAAAATTCTCAGCTGAATTGCAGCATCAGGCTTCTATCAAAACTTTATCTCACTTCAAAATATTGCATGCTTAAAATAACTTTGATGTGTTTGAGGATTTATAGAAGCTGTAGGTAGACACACACATCTCCAACTAGGCTCTGTTTATTAATGACATTAATTTGATTGTTTCAGGTTTAGGTTCTACGTGTACTCAGCGTACGTGGAGCGGCGGACGGTGGCCGCGGTGCGGGTAATAGCCGCAACGAAGACGCGCGGCGCGGACGCAGTCGTCTGCCGTTTGTGGCTGCCAGACAACCGGACACTCACGCTTAAAGCTAGGGTCAAGGTAAAAAAAACAAATCATTTTCTGTATTATATCAGGTGAAAGATAGCAGAGGGCTTGTGTGAGTTTTTTCAAGCAGCTCATCTTCGTCCGTGTGACGAAAATGGTGTATCGAAGTTGGTCAGTGTCCCTAGCTGCCGCTAAAGAGACAGGTCCGAGGTCTCCACACGACTCGGGCAAATGCCCTTACGGTGTATGAGTCCGGATTCTCAGAGGGCGGTCCCCTATCCACCACCCGGGGACGCGCCCGATGCGTGACCAGAACCTCGACACAAGAAATCAAGAGTACCTCACTGCTGAGTGAGTGCCTAGACCTTCAGAGGGCCTGGCTTTTGATGATAAGCCGGGCCCTCTGAAGACCGCTTCTGAAAGCAGCGCTAAACGCTGCTTTTCAGTGGGACCTGGCCGAACTTCAATGCTGATTGATTTCAATGATGTTGATTGATTTTTGAATAAAGATACAGTTACTAAGTTTTAGACGTATAACAACTAGTAAAAATAACCACTGCACGGGTGACTCTCTCTATGCGGTTCTGTTATTTCTGGAACATTCATATGATGGACTGTCAGCATACACAAGGTTTGTACGGTCAAGGTAAGGTCATATCGTGAATTAACTATCAATCGTTACATGATAGAGGCCGTTGTGTAACGAAGAACATCACACTGTCTATTTGTTTTTTGTTAAGCTTGTTTGTAGGTAAGAAATCTGCTCTTAAAACTTATGGTCAGGGCACTTCACTGTTAGGGGTTATTATTATTGATGACAATCTGTAGTATGTCCAGCGCCCCTGGACAAGATGCCATCTATTCTACAGCGAAGTTCGCTATCACCAACGAAATGTATGAAACAGACATAAGTCATTCAATAGCAATAGCGAGGTTATCTGAAGAATAGATTGTATCTTGGTCCCTGGCTAGACAGAACCTGCAGTGATTAGTGTGTAGTGGAAAACGGCCGGCTACAGTTGACGAGTTTTTTTCCTATTATTTGATTGAGTGTCATGTGCTGCATATAAATTTCAATTAATTACTCATAAAAATCGATGATAACCTTTCGACATTGTGAAACCGCAATTGTTTTATCAATGCATGCACTGGGTACTGTGACATTAAACACCTCGTAAAGAAAGTACAGTACAGCCAGCTCATTAAAATGTATTTTTTTCTCAAAAGACAAAACAGAACCCTTTAGATCACTAGAGTAGAGTTCACCAACGCACGTTTTATTTTTAAGTAGCCGATTTAGCATTATTTGGCATAAGTATTTTGCATGAAAATTCTGTCAAATTTACCGTCAATTATGGTTTACCGGCTGTTTAACCATCCCAGACAACATATCAAAAATTTAAATCTGCTGAGCCCTTAGATAATATGCAATCATTTTACAGCGAACTTTGCCATCGCCAACTAAATGTCAAAATATGTATGCAAAGGTCACGAGATGTTACGATGGCGTATATCAGTTTTATGAATTTTGTTAGCGATAGCGAAATTCGCTTTAAAATGAATTGCATATGGTCTACGGGTCCTGGACCGTTTGTAAGCTAACTCCCCTTTATTATTTTGATTACTACCCTGTTAGTAGTTGCAAATAATCGCCACAATTACAGCTGCAATAAGTAAGATGCTGCGTGTTCGGCTTAACATGATGTCGTCTGTAAATAGTTTTATTTGATCGTTCCAGGCCATCCGCGAGAACTGGAACTTGAAATATAGCGCCACCTACGTGCTGTGTCTACTCCGCGACACCGGCGTCAAGCCGCAGGACACGGCGGGCGCGTCCATCTCCGTGGTGGCCGCTACGTCTCCGATGAGACCGCCGACCAACTTGCTCGTCGTGCTCGATACGGAACCCAAGCCCGGGATTGAGGTAAATATACCTTAATTATGTCCACCTAGCCAAATTTCAACTACTGCGACCTATCTCAACAAAGATTAGCCAACTTTGCGGGAGATATTATAGTGCACGAGTGTGTACGCAATACACTGGTGCACTCTCTGTTCCTTTACTCTCATAATTAGGTGAGATGGCAGTCCGACATGACCGTAGAGAGATCACGCGCAGGACCAACGGCTTAATGTGCTTTCTGAGGCACGGGGGTTTTAACACCACCAACTTCCTGACTCCGAAGCTGTATCTGAGTTATTTCAAAACAGAAAATCCCAACACTCTCGACCCGACCCGGGATTCGAACCCGGGAACTCGTGGATAGTACCCAGCGTGCTGACCACTAGACCAACGAGGAAGTCAATATATTATATGTCACACGTGTCAGATATTTTGTCTGCTTCTGTTCACAGACAGATGACGGCCAAAGATTATGACGCGGGTCTTATGTGATGCAAACGCAACCAATGAGCACTTACTCACAATTTGACCGTTTGGCATGACCAAATCTTCTGCACATACATATATGTATAGCCTGACCAAAAATATATGGGACCTCGCCATATTGCGGAAAACAACAGGAACTAATTTCTTTCACTGGCAACAGAAACCAACAGAAACCACTAATCGTCATTGTCATGTCATTATTTGTCATAATGATTTATGTCAAAGAGGGAGCGTAATCTAATTTTCAAGTATGTGATATTATTATGTGTTAAAAATGCCAAAAACTATTCGCTGTCGTAAAAGAAAAGTTGTTTAACATGTGTTTTAGTCATATTCGACGAGGGAATCTGTATAATCAACATAATTTATTTAAATAAATTACTGATTTAGTTGTCATATCTCAATTTTTGGTACGTCATATACTGCGAACAGTAAGAATTGGCTATTGATGGTAACAAAGAATATTTTAATAACGACAACATCTCCTGAGGATGCCGCGTGGAGTGGCGAAACGCGTCGAGGTTTTTTGCACGTTGGTGTTGGTAACTAACAACTGCATTAGCTGTAGTGCATGCGTATTGAGGGAGGGAGAGCGGTGCATTCTGCATTTGCCTGAACTGGTGGTGTGGTGTGGTTTTGATGCCTGCGCTAGCGTCTCTTAGCGGAAATTTAAAGCAAAATAATTGTATTTTATTTTTCCCATCTAATAATGGATTTCCGCAAAGTAACGCCTGATTCTATTAATTAAATTATTTATACTTGTTCAACGAAATTTTAACCCTGTTTCGATATTTTACTGAAATAGTTCGTAAAAGTTTAAAACATGTCTGATAAGATTTTAAAAATATTATTTACAAGAAAACAAGTAATTTTACTTCTGCCCTACTGTAGTTTAGCAAAAATAATGCAAATTTGATTCAAAAGTCAAGGGTAATATTACTAAGAGCCACTGAATTTAGTAAGTACTTAATTTGCAAGTGTTCTGTCTTGTTCTTGTTTAGTAGAATCTGTTATTAGACTTAGAAATGTAACATAAATATAACCATATAAAATGTATATTTTTAATGTTCAGTAGCCAATCTACGCTGGTATGATTATAGCAAGTGTTGTCATATGAAGAGGATTCGTAGCGCCCTTAATTCAGGTCCCATATATTTCTGGTCAGGCTATACGTACCTGCGGTCGGCCAAGAAAGTGGCCTACCATGTTTTAACAAAATGTCATGTATATACTTATAAAAACAGCGTTAAGGTGAAACTTACTCATGGACTTATTACCTTTTAAGTAGTAGCTGTCAAAATATTTGTGAAAAGGAAAATCAACTCTGTTGTTCTATGACGCGCGAATGATTTCCAACCTTAGGGTGATTAAACTATTTTCTTGGCCGACCGTACATAAAATGAATCATGGAAGCAATGCATGGAAGGGTAAATACATAAATAAGTACCTTTTTAAAAGTAGGTATTAGTTGCATTAAATCCCGTCTGTGTCTTTATTTGTATGAATCGAGGAAGGTTTTTAGGGAGAGAAAAAATGGAAAAGCGAGGATAATATGAACTTTGAAAACAAGAAAGGTCCGCCATTTACGTTTCAAAGAATAAGTACATAGATTTAGATAATAAGCCTAATTAAATGTTAATCAGCAACCGAATTTCAGCTTAGAAAATTTCAACATATTAATTTCTTAATTCAACCGAACAGCTAATACATGATATAACGCGTGCAATAGTGGAAATAATTTGAAGTCTGTTGGGGCATTTCTAGCGTTAGGGATGCTATGCTAGATGGGCAACAAACAGGCATTGTTTGAAACCGCCCAAGGCTGCAAAAAGATTAGCGTGCTCAAGAATATACTGTTTTATACTTCAGAACAATATTCTGTTGTTGTCGCTGTCTGAACTTTTTCATTTTCGAAACATAAGCAGAATTGTTTACGACTGTCTTTGTGTAGTGTCGTTGTAGTGAGCGTTACGTTGAGACGAGGCTTTTTGGTATATTTGAGTATTATGTAGGCTATCAAAGAAACTTAAGTCCGTCCGTTTATCTGAACCCGCGCCTGCGGTGTACAGAGGTGCGAGGGTTTTCATTAACTTTCGTGTTGAAACATAATGATATTCCGATTAAGACTATTTCTCCACTTTTTTTCTTGCTTGTAATTGTTGCTTGCCCCGCCTATGAAAAAAAAACCGGCCAAGTGCGAGTCGGACTGGCGCACAATGGGTTCCGTACCATTATCTACATATAATACAACAGTAGACTAATGACCTTTATTTAGTTTTAAATACGAATAATTTTTTTTTGTCTGGGTGCCCTTATTTTTTTATATTAATTTAACTTTATTTATTTTTAAGTACAGTCGACCAATTTATTATTATATTTTTATAACTTAAGCAATTATTTTGCAAGTTTTTATGAAATTAAATCAAATTTCACTTACAAAAATTAATCGACTGTGTCATCCGGTGGGACAGTCGACCAAATTGAATCATGACCCACCTTATGGTCATTTTTCTACTGTCATTCTATACAAGTAAGTTAAAATTCGCTTGAACATACATTTCCTAGAAACGAACGTGTTATCATTTTATTAGACACTGACAGTCACTGACAAGGCAATGGTCGCTATCTGTACGAATAAGTTTGTATGAAAATCGGCGAGAACTTCATTTCATGTGGGTAAGGGTTGCAATGCAACACACAAGTAGGTAGGTAGATATTCGGGATTCGGCACAGCCGGGCGCCAAGTCTGTATTGGGAACCAGTTTCTTTATAAAAGTTCCACTGGAACTTGTGTTTGCCATGATAAAATAAAACAGTATACTTAGTTGAAGAAAAAAAAATATTTTTAATATATATTTAACAAGTGGCATTAAATTGGTAAAGTGAAAAGTAACCTGATTAGACGACAAATGTCACTTCCCCAATCCAAACACCACAAATTTTCATCTGGGGACCTAGACGCCCATGGAATAAGAGTGAATTCATCTTCATGCTGGGTAAACCAATTCGAGACAATTCTGGCAGTATGCACTGGACAGTTATCATAAACAAAGGAGAATACTGGCACTTCTTCACGCAAGTAAAATGTTTGCAAAGTCGGTAACATTGATTCTTTCAATAAATTGACATAGTTTATAGCGTTATGACGAGGAGAAATTTGAACAAGTTCTCCGACACTTCCGGCATCCATCCAGGCACACATGTTAGCTGAAATTCAGCTGGATAATTGGTTGGGTACAACGTGATCCTCTGTGTATCGCGTGTTATCGTAACGCCACGAAGTTAAGCGACCATGTTGAGAAGAGCGAAATGATTTCTCGTCTGTAAATATGTTATCCGTAATGGTGTTGCATTTCCGTTCTCTTCCGTTCCGTTCGTGATTCGACGAACGCCATGATTATGTCGTCGTCAGTGTTCGAGGGTACCCTCTTTAGCATGCCAGCTGATCCAGGTTCTGACTGTGTTCCGACTTATTCTTAGCTGTTTGTTCTGCCAAATTGGCCATTATACGATTTTTTTGTAGATATTGACTTAGGTTTTTATAAAATTTCAGACTTACTAGGTATACTTGACATTTGACACATGACGTTTTTTATTTTTTAAATTATAATACATTTTTCTTCGTAGTGAAAAGAGTTTGGATTATGGACTTATTTTAAATTCATATTAAGACTGGTTTATCTAAAACATGTCTAGTGCAGTGATAATAAAGGTTAAACTTGCATAGTTCTCTGACCCGTTATGAAGCATTTTTATTCATATTTAAAACGTACTATGTGCAACATGCATGACAGCGAAGAAAACCTTACTACATTTATGAATGCAAAGGAATAATGCATTCATAAATGTAGTAAGGTAATGTAGTAGTGATAGGTTCCCGTTTTTCCCTTCGGGTACGGAACCCTTAAAACTGTTAATAATTCACTGAACATATACTTCTTTTCAGGAAACCCTTAACGTGTGCGTGAAACCATTCCACTACTCATATTCCCGAAGCGACTGGCTGATCGAGTGGTTCGAGATGAACCGCATCCTCGGGGCCTCACATTTCTTCATGTACAACGAGTCCTTGAGTGCGCCTGTTGGCTGCCTTCTGGACCACTACAGAAGCCAGGGTCTTGTCACTTTACTGCCATGGAAACTGCCTATCATATCCAAAGTGGAGATAAGGTGATTATTAAAATGCCACAAGTCTTTTATGTAGGTACTACGCGTTCAGTTCAAGTTGGCCGTTACCTCCCTTCCCACTTCCCCATAACGCGCCCGCCATTACGGCTAGCAAAGTCAACGGTCTGTAGGGCCTATAAATGGAATTAAATGAAATGGAATTAATTTTGTCAAACCTCATTACATGAGGTTTGACAAAATTAATTCCATAAAAAGTGAATTTATATTTATACTATGCACTTTCTACATGATTACTTAGAAGAGGATTTTTATTTGGAAACAAAAATATAGACGTGTACCCACTGCATCTGTCTTATAAGAGCTTGTCTGTATGAGTATGATGTTGAGGTATATAATCCGTAATCATGGCACTCGTATTCAGCTTTTAAGATCGGTATAGACACGGATAAATCCGTATTTATGTATGACAAAGCTGCTTAACCTTTTATATTTTTATAACTTAAGCAATTATTTTGCAAGTTTTTACGAAATTAAATCAAATTTCACTTACAAAAATTAATCGACTGTGTCATCCGGTGGGACTCGAACCCACGTCCCTTCGCTATCCGGGCGAGTGCTCTTACCAAAAGCTACGGAGGACGTTAGTCAGTCGACGAACTTTTGCAAGTGCTTGCTACGCCAGTGATGCAAAAGTTCGTCGACTGACTATGACACAGTCGATTAATTTTTGTAAGTGAAATTTGATTTAATTTCGTAAAAATTTGTAAAATGATTGCTTAAGTTATAAAAATATAAAAGGTTAAGCTGATTTCATCTTAACTGATGGTTAAATATTTCTAAAAATATTTCCATTGGATACATGCGGGTACATTCCCCAAGTATTGATGAAATCGAACGCCGGCTCACTGGCGTAGCAAGCACTTGCAAAAGTTCGTTGACTGACTAACGTCCTCCGTAGCTTAGTTGGTAAGAGGACTCGCCCGGATAGCGAAGGGACGTGGGTTCGAGTCCCACCGGATGACACAGTCGATTAATTTTTGTAAGTGAAATTTGATTTAATTTCGTAAAAGCTGCTTAAGCTAACCGTACCGTACTAAGTGGGTCTGCGTTGAGGTGCGGTATGGGGAAGTGGGAGGGGAGGTAGCGGCTAACTTGAACTGAACGCGTAGTAATAAAATTACATTGTGGGTACATCACCAAGGTATTTTTGCGTGCAATTATTAACTTTAGTAAACTTGCAATTAATTTGCTTTTCCACCTATATCAAAAAAATATATTGATTTATTAAAATTGAGTATGAAAATGCCTGTAAAGGTACTTTCAGTACAGCAATTGTAAATAAACCCTTTTCGAAATTCACATTCTACAATATGTTACGGTTTTGTATGGGAGACGTGATCTTATTTTTAAAACTTCGATAATGGTTCCATATATTAAATGTTGATTAATGAGTAGCCAGAATCACTCAATTTAGGATAAGAAGGGTCTTCATGCTAGTTAGTAGTTGAACTGTAAAGTCAATTTAATTTCAAATTATGAACTTGAAAAAGTGCTTCAATATACACATTTTAAGAGACCAAGTAAAATTTCGTGTTTACTCTTTAATGGCTCAGGGTATTTTTAAGACTTGCAAGTTAAAATTTTCAAGCCATGTATATTTCATAAGTTCAAACTGCAACTTTCATGATATATGACTATTAGGCGTAAACACGACACCGTATACACGTATTCGGGTAGATACACCGAATATCGGATGTGATTGAACGTGCGACTATGATTGATTAAACGACAATGCAGTCTTCCTGAATGATCGATGTTAGGTTACACTAGTACTATGTAATTAGTGATGCGAAATGTATCGACAGTTTGTGAACTGACAATATCAATGTGTACATTAAGCAACACAATACATATTCAGGGTGTGGCTTTAGAGAGCCGCCAAATTAAAAGAGGTGAACGAACATATGCCCATCAAAAACACCAACTTTTACTATAGGTTCATGCCTAAGATCAAGACAAGAGAAGACAGTAACACAGCATTTTTAAATTTAATTTCCAGAACCCAGGGGCAATTTGCCGCATTCAACGATTGCCTCTACCGGTCGATGGCGACCACTGGGTGGTTGCTAGTTATCGACGTGGACGAAATCGTGATGCCTCGTCGGGAAAGGAGCCTGCCGGCGCTGTTCACTGCCCTCAGAGCTTCTTATAGCCCACCTTCTAAAGCACCGGCGGTATTCCTCTTCAGAAATGTGTTTTTCTATTTACAATGGGAGGTAAGCGCACGAGATAGTGGTTGATATGTAACTATTCTTGATATTTTATAGTTAGTTATCAGTACCTTTAACCAAAAGTATTCAGTTTCCTTCGTTAAAAGGGATCCCTAAAAAATGGCATTACCTAGTCAAAAACCTGGGTTGGTAACGTTAACCATAAATAAATGGACTTGCCTTTTAGATGCCTTGTTATATGATGGAGGAAACTAATTTGTCATGGATTCCAATAACGAGTCAAAAAAATGTTCCCTGTCTCTCAGTCACGAACGGTGAAGACGGCAGCTCCTAGCTTTGCTTTCATACAAACTTACTTGTGGTACCACCACATGATAATCATAAAAGCCCTTTAGACTTAAATTTCTAAGTAATTTATTTAAGTATTTATATCTTATATTTATAGAATGACACAATGTGGAATTTCTACGTAATATATTTAAGTATTTATACTTTATAGAATGACACCGAAGCCCCAGCGCCGTTGGTAACCGCGCGCAAAACCCGCCGGTGGGCGACGCCACACGCGGTAAAGAATCGCAGCAAGTACGCACTGCGGCCGCGCGATGTCGTCGAGATAGGCAACCACTTTATATGGGAGCACGCGCCGGGTGCAACGTCGGCTGGTGTATCGACAGAACGCGCGCTGCTGCATCACTATAGGGTATGTATGTTAGCATGGCGCATACTTGAGGCACATACCCTAATGTAGTTATGACGATAAAGATTTCTGTCACAGAACATTTATAATTACGTTAGCTATTGCCACGATGCAATTTATTAATCGACGATGTGTGATGCCATTATAGCATACTAGTGGTTCCCCGCGACTTCGCCCGCAAGAGTTGAATTTTCCATATAAACTTTCATCCCCCATTTTACCCCCTTAATATTTTTATCGCAACAAAATGTTGCATTAACCTTTTCAGAGTCTCGAACTGTCTCCATACCAATTTTCATCTCAATCGGTTCAATGGTTTGCAGACACACTTTTGCATTTATAATATTAGTATGGATTCTATAGCGATTTCTTACATCCAATACTACCTATATTAATAGCACCAATTATTTAACTAAGCTCTCTAATAAAAAATAATTTAAATAATACTTCCATGCGTTCGTCTGATCCTCCGTTCATCATAACGAGCAAATCGCATATTGAATTTCCAAACTAGTAATTTATAAGGGTATGTGCTTCGCGATAACAGCTTATTAGCTTTGTCAGTAAATCACACTTGCTTAAAATAACACGTGCATGATTCGATCGCCTTGGGTGGGCTTGTGGCTTAAAAATAATTCGTACAGGTAGGCAAATCGAAAAGGGTGATAGTGCTGTGGTCACTTGTTTCAGATGGCGTGCGAGTACGGAGGCATGAATTGCCTAACAGTTCCGTCAACTGTGGACCGAACTGCTCACAGGTGGTCCGAGGAACTCCTAGCCAGGGTCACCGCAGAAAAGGAACAGCTCAAAAGGATATGCCCTGCGTACTTTTCGTAAGCAAAGCATATGACACCCCTGCCATAACTAGGTATAATTCACATGAAATGTTTATAATATTATTATTTATGTATTCTGTAGGAGTTCTAAGGATCATAGTCATTTTCAAGTTACAGTCACGTGGAATATCAAGTAACTGATAGTAAGAGTAATGAATTGAACTAAGTTTCTTGCCAATGGTGTGGTCATTACGATGTTGCGGACTAAACGTCATAGGATTATTATTATGTCATAGTAGGCTATTTTTTACAAAGATAAGTCATTCATATTACCGGTGATGCATTTATTTTTCCGACTTGAATTGGTAAATTCCAAAATAACAATTCAAAAAACCCAATTAAAATTAATGAAAAATTTAAACTATGCATATTTTTTGTAACATGATGTTTCAATAATATTGTTTTGTCGGTAAGCAAACAACACCGCACAAACCCTTCCAAACTTGTCCGATTTTTTAATTTTTTTTTCAATCTTATGTTGATCGCATAGAGTTCTTATATCATTTGAGATATTTTAACAGATTTAGGTAACTTGAAGCGGGGCCCACTGTACTAACAGGGTCAATAGCGCTTTACCACTTTGCATAGATTTCACTTGGCAGGCCTCAGACTATTTGAAAATTCGAACCACACCAGTCAGTATACTTCGAAAAATTTGATGTCAGTGTTACTGTAAGCAAGTTTGAATTTTATTGTTAATTAGCTAGAATAGCTATTTTCTTTTATTTGTCCTTAGAAAACTTCGATGCTATGTGCGAACGATTTTGGCCGTAAGGCTGGTACACAGGGCGCACATGTCCTCGATAGTACAGATAGTTTAAAATATTTTTAGACCATCAAATTATTATTTTATTATTTATACCGAACTACGTTTTAACGAATTTTAAAGTAACTTTTTAATATTGGCCGAAGACTTTTTTTATTATAAAAAAGTCTTCGATGGAGCTAGCTTGTACAGGAGAAGCTTATTTATACGCGCCTTAAAGAGTTTCGGGTTACACAGGGCATTTCACACCTTGGCTGTGCGCATTAAAATAATGATGAAAATCGCTTGGTTCGAGAGACTTTTATTTTTTTTTTATTTTAAACCAAATAAAGTCGTTTTATTTTCGCTTCATTCCAAAAAATAAACAGTTTTTTGTTTACCCCGTACTAGGAGAAAAATATTTGCGCGGTGATGTTTGCGTACAGGCAGACGTATGTAGTTGGTATATTTTTACTGATTCGCAAAGGTATTTTTCAATAAAATGCACTAGGTAGGGATGATGTACTTAAAATGGCTTTTTTTGACATGCCTTATTTTTGTGATCAGCACTACGTTAAAGAGTCAGTTCCAATGATATTAAAGTGTCGGTGTCTACCGCTCAACATAATTTCCTTTCGCACAGGCAACAGGCAGGGATCTGCATGTATACTTTTAAGTTGACTATGTTGGGACGTTTCTGTACATTGTCCCTTTAGAACAAATTGCAACAATGTAATTATTTTAAGATTCAGGCCATACAATTCGACTAAGATGGCATACCTACCCACACTTACACGATATACTAAATAACACAAATATGTAAAATATTTTTCTCACGCACTGTACAATTGCCTCGTAGGTTAAATCGATGCCCCAATAAGAGGTTTTTTATACATATATCACATTCATATGAATAAATATCATAATAATAATGACTTACCATCTGAAGAGGACCATATCGAAACATCTTATATTCATAATACCAATTATAAGCTTCAGAAGAAATGTTCATTCACTTACAAACATTTATTATTAAATTTTTCAAAACGAGTGAGTACGTTACGTAAGGGTAAAAGCATAATAAAATTGCCAAAATCAAATATTTTTCTAAAGGGTATTATTTCGCTAAATAATTTTCACTACCGCTCACGTAACATAATGTTTATTAATTACGCTTTAAAACAAATAGGTAAACTTAAGGTCATGGTACACTAAACCGGCACCCCAACAGCACGGCGTCGCCTCGAATTTACAAAATATATTGTACGACTCACAACTTAATGCTCTAATTTGAATGGCAAGTTATTGCTGGGTTGAGGCGGTGTCGTTGCGGTGCCGGTATAGTGTGCCATGACCTTTATTTGGTGCCCTTTTTGGTGTTATGTTTAGGGCAAGCTCAATGAAATTCGAATCAGTACCTATATATTTATCATATTAAGTAGAGTTGACTTATAGTGTAAATCAGCATCCGCAGTAATTTGTATGATGCAAACAATATTATAAGTAGTGAGGGGATTTTTCGTAACGATAATTGTTACCCGAACTACTATCCAAGCCAACTAGACAAATTGACAAAGGACTTTCGAGGACGAATACCTACAACAAAAATACCAATGGAAATCATAAAGCAATGGTGTTAAAATAAACTTTGGCATTTCATCTAAATTGTTACAATATTGCTTTTTTGCCTTCAGTAATTTTGTTGTAAGTATTCGTCGCCGTAAATTGTTTGACATCTGCCTAGTTGGCTTGGTCGAGTAGTAAGAGCTATTATTTATTTTGAGCTAAGAGAGACAAGTATTATCTATAGATGAGTTTATCTAATCAAAGGCATTATAGATTTTGATACGCTAATACATCTTATTCTACTATTAAATTATCTTGAGAATATGGTTTTGTGTAAATTAATTGCACGACCTTTTACATATTTACTGTCGGCATCATAAACAAATATACTGTCATTTCCGTCTTTACGATGACAAACAAGTTGAGTCGTTTCTACTAAATGTGCTTTATTATTATTAACACCTACATTGTGGTCTGTTTGATTGCATTTCAAGAAATGATAGCATGTTAACAAAATAAATTGGCATGCAACAGTAAAAGAGTAGTTAAATTGGAAAGTAGAAATTCAGCGTACCGTTATAAGTTTATTAATTACTGTATTTTTATTTATTAAAGCATAGGTAGACACAACACTAATATCTAATATCAGAAACTTTTAGAATCGGACAATATTTTTACGGTACTCGAAATAGCTAACGCACCAGCTTGCTTCAAAAATGTGTTTAACTTATCTTTTTTTATGTCTCTTCTATTAGCGATGAACATTTACGGTGTTATTACAAAAAAAAAATAGACCAGGTTTAAAATGGGTCTAAATATAAGCCGACAACAGAGGAATAAATGACACATTCGTGACATAACCCAATGGAGAAGCGCTTTTCTAATTGGCTAGCTAATAGCTTAGTCCTGTCTTAAATCCGGTAACTACTAAGTTTTTGGAATAACGGGGTTAAAGGTTTTAATTGGAAAATTTAATTTTCCACTTATTATGCAATATGTACCATTAAATTGGTTGTTTAGGTTTAGAGCACAAAACATATCAGAACATTGTTAAAAGAAGACCGTTGGAAAAATAAATCAGAGCGCTACTACACACATCAACACTGTCTAGGGATATACAAAACATAGTATTATTACTTATATCCAAAATATCCCTAGACAGTGTTGATTAGTATATTATTTGCTACATATTCAACTGAAATGTAATTCTTGCCTAGTGGCAAATACGGAAATTACCTAGATATAGTTAGTTTCCCCTACTTTGATAACTCAATAGTGATCAATGTGTGTTCATGGCACATCTTGATCAGCGGGCGGGAAACTAGCCAGGGACCTAACGCGATAACGCCTTCAAATTAGATCACATACGATATTCATCTAAAAAACATAGCGGATATCACAAAATGTGTCAAATATCCATCATTTTGATAGCTCGAGAATACGAAATATCAAAAGGACTTGTCCATTAATGGTTTTTTATTCGTCAAATTTTTTAACCAGAATAAACTAAATATTATATTAAAGAGTTCACAAAAACTAGCCTTTCTGCATAATTAATATATTTTTTAAGGCCTCCGATTTAGAGAAAAATTGAAATTAATTTTTCTCTTTGTCTGTACATAAACCGCACCTTTGCCTATATCAATTAACGCATGAAAAAAAATTGACAGCAAAATTGACATTCCATTGACAGTAGTACCTATTATATAATCTGTGGTAGTACCTAGTAGTATTTATCCACCAGTGGAAAGGCAATGGTACATAGCTATACAGCCAGGAAATACAAGTAAGTGATCAATGAATGATACCTGTTACAAAACATATTTTTTCTCAAAAATGGAGGCGTTTAAAATTCTGATTTCTATGGTTACGTGTTCCATATTTTTGTAGCTTAAAGATAAATATAGGTTTATTAGTGGTTGGTGATATCTTAGAATAAAAAACCAGCCTCCATACAAAAAGAGGACAAGTCCTTTTGTGACATCCGCCATGTTTTTTCGATAAACATCGTACGTGTCATAATTTCGAAGGTGTATAGTGAATTGGGTACCGTCAGTTAATATTATTTGTTAGATGCCTATTTCTGACGCTTATTATACATAATTATGACCAATAAAATACACATAATTTATTTCATAATTGTAATTTTAGTTTCTAATTCATGTTTGTTCCTATAATTACCTGAGTAATATTTTATTTACGTGTATTATTGTATTAAAGGTACTTAAGGCACGTTATTGTTTAGGCCTACTAATTGTAAAGTGTGTTTCTAGCATTAATGTGTAAATGAATAATCTTTACATTGTTTTTTAAATGTAGTTTCTCTAAGGCATGTTAAAAATTTAACATCGTACTTTTTCAAGTCTTTATATTTTCTTTAATTTCAAATAGTTACTGACAGTATTTTACACATAAAAATAAGTATTACCTACTGAGATGTTAATTCAATAATAATCTTGAAAAGTGTATGTGGGAAAGTGCAATTTAAGTTGTTTTTGTAAAATGAATGAAGAAGAAATACAAGTAATAAAGTCTTGACTGTACTTTGTAATAGGGAGGTACTTGCTTAGACAATGATGTACATAAATAGAAGTATCAAAATTCGAAGTATGTACCTGATATGGACAAAGACATACGTTTAGTGTGTACAAATGCATGATCCATGATATTATGATTGATATTAACATGTATGTTAACGTGTCGGTTAGTAATTTAGTATATAATACTAGGTACCACAATGTTATACACCATCTCAAGTGTATTTATACTTATGCATTATTATAGTCAGGAATTTTAACTAAAATTGCTATTACGCAATAACATGATAATTACGAGTAAATATTTTCTCCCAATTAAACTTACTTGGAGATAGTAATATTATGGTTTGTTTTCATTCGTTTGTTGTTCCAAGCTAAACAGCGTCTGATGGGCATTAAAATAATTATTTAGCGGTAAAAAGATATTTTTTGTGTCTATATTTTATCTGTGATGTCTATTTTAGAAAAGAAGCGGTAATTTGTTAGAGGAATGTTGAAAAGTTTTTTTTTAAATAAAAGAAATATTGTCTTTATGATGTCTATTATTTTTTGTATATAAAATATATAGTCAGGTCATAAGTTCTGTCACATAATAAAAACTTTTGAATTTAGAATGCTGGCCACAAAAAAGTTTATTGAATTCGAATCTCGAATTTGTCATAAAAAAATGAGTACTTTTTAGAATTTTCCTCATTTTCAAATATGGTCTCTAATATGGTCTAACTTAAATAATAGGTCTTCTTTAAGTGTCCACTACCCTTAAAGAAGACCTATTATTTAAGTTATTGGGCTCAATTCCAATGCGCCCTGTCTAAGATTAAATTTAGGTTCAGTCTCTCTCTTTCTTTGCCAAACAAAGGAAAAGAGACAGACTATATTAACTTACAAACACAGATGTCCGTTGCTAAGGAAATAAGAAAATCCATAGACAATTTAGTAGGGATGTCATTCGATGACGACTAAAGTTAGACGAAAACACGCAAAAACGTAGAAATACGTTAAAAATCGCATCACTTAATTTCACGTATCTAAATTGTTGTAGTCTGTCTCTTTTCGTTTGTTTGATAAAGAAAGAGAGAGACTGAACCTAAATTTAATTACTTAGACAGGGTGAATTGGAATAGAGCCCATTGCCTTGCATCGTTGCGGTTACACGCCAATTCAGATCTTCGACTTACTGAAAAAAATGAATATAACCAAAAGATTCATTTATCGTACCATAAAACGATACAATGAAGACTCTAGTGTAGATGACAGGGAAGTGATCGCCCTCGCTCTGTTAGGACTCCAGCAGTGATAAAAGCTGTGCAGGCGCGAATTCAAAGAAATCCCATACGTAAGCAGAAACTGTTGGCCCTTCAGATGGGGTTAAGCAGGACCACGGTGAAAAGGGTGTTAAATGAAGACTTAGGGCTTAGGGCATATCGAAGAAAAACAGGACATCGTTTGGACGCTCGTTTAATGGACCTGAGACTAAAGAAATGCTGTGCTTTTTTGAAGCGGTACGCGGGAAAAAAGCATAGGGAAATTCTTGTTTCGGATGAAAAAAAATTCACCGTGGAAGAGAGCTACAACAAACAAAACGCACACAGCAGTGAAGAAGCGAGCAACCGTGTTCCGCGTGTCCAACGAAGTCATTTTCCATCCTCGCTCATGGTTTGGTTGGGAGTCTCTTATTGGGGCTTAACTGAGGTACATTTTTGTGAGAAAGGCGTTAAAACGAATGCAGTTGTGTATCAAAATACAGTCCTCAAGAACCTTGTGTCAAAGTCAAAGTCAAAAATTCTTTATTCAATTTAGGACACAAAATGCCACTTATGAACTTTAAAATATCAATAAATTATGGCCCATATGGGGCAGAACATGTCTCCTTATCTTTTAGGCCCTACTAGCGCTTCGAGACAAGACACAGACAATCTGGCAAGTGCTGAGAAGAAACGCCGGAACAAACTCAGTCACCACTAGCTGCCACAAAAATAAAACAAATCAAAATAAACAGGTAGGTACATCAGTTTGGTGCAGGCTGGACTGTCCATACATTCTCGTCATTAAGATAGTCTTGAATTTTATAATACCCCTTCGACATTAGGGTAGTTTTGACATGTAATTTAAATTTATTAATAGGTAGTTCGATAACATTATGAGGTATTTTATTGAAAAATTTGATACAATTTCCCAAGAATGAATTAATTGTTTTGGCTAATCTGAAGTTTGGAATGACAAGTTTGTTTTTATTTCTTGTGTTATACGAATGAATATCACTTTTTTTTATAACAAGATCTAAATTTTTGCGTACGTACATTATATCATCAAATATGTATTGAGAAGCGATTGTGAGGATGTTAGTTTCTTTAAAGAATTCTCTCAGGGATTCGCGGGGACTATGTTTGTAAATGGCACGAATGGCTCTTTTCTGTAAAATAAAGATGGTATCTATGTCCGCAGCAGAACCCCACAAGAGAAGACCATAAGACATTATACTGTGAAAGTAACTAAAATACACAAGCCTTGCTGTTTCAACATCAGTCAAATGTCTAATTTTTCTAACCGCAAAGGCAGCTGAAGCAAGTCTCCCAGCCAGAGCGTCAACATGTGGTCCCCACTGCAACTTCGAATCCAATGTAATGCCCAGAAAAACAGTGGAGTTTGATAGATGTAATTTTTCACCGTTGAGTAGGATTTCTGTGTTAGCTTGCTTCACGTTAGGCATGGTGAATTTAATACATTTAGTCTTTTTTGTATTAAGAAGCAAGTTATTGCTAGTGAACCAATTTAATACCTTAGAGAGAGCTCCGCTTACATTGTCAAATGATTCTTTGCCTCTTCTTGATTTGAAGACTAAAGAAGTATCATCAGCAAACAGAACTATCTCACAGGAGTCTTTGGCATAAAAAGGAAGGTCATTAATATAGATCAAAAATAACAAAGGTCCCAATATTGAGCCCTGGGGCACTCCCATTTGAAGCGGGGCACCTGAGGAGTTAGTACCATTAACGTTTACTGTTTGTAGTCTGCCTAAGAGGTAAGATTTCAACATTTTAGACGCGTTATTAGATACACCGTAATGTTCAAGCTTAATAATGAGTGTTTGGTGATCGACACAATCAAATGCCTTCGACAAGTCACAGAATACACCAATCGCATCGTGTTTATCTTCATAAGCATTCAAAATGTGTTTGACGAGTGCCACCCCAGCATCTGTTGTATTTCTACCTTTGGAAAAACCAAACTGTTTCTCGTGCAGTAAATTGTTAAGTTTAAAATGAGAGAGCAATTGATTAAATATAACTTTTTCAAAAATTTTGCTAAATGCAGGTAGAATGGAAATTGGCCTGAAGTTGCTTGGGTCACTTTTTTCTCCTGACTTAAATAAAGGTATTATCTTACTATATTTCATTAAAGTGGGAAATTGACCTTGATCAATACATTCGTTGAATATATGTGCTAAGTGAGATGCTATGAGAGGTATAATGGGTTTTATTGTGTCAGTTGATATTCCCCATATATCCTCAGTTCTTTTTTGTTTTAATTCCTTGAAAGTTTTTACTATCATTAAAGGATTAATATGAGTGAAATCAAATGAGGAGTTACACCTGTCAACACTAGACACCATCAGTGATTTCGCATGCAGAGCGCACAAATTAAGTTGTTTTGTGGTTTCGATAGGTACATTACAGAAGTACTTCTCGAAGGCACCTGCAACTTCATTATCAGATTTAATATTCTTATTATCAATTTTTAATATAAATGTGTGATCACGTGGTTTAGTTTTACAAGTTTCTTTGTTTCTAATATTCCAAGTTTCTTTAATTTTATTACTGGATTTATTAATTTTTTCACGTATATAATTAGATTTAGCTACCATGCAAACGTTCTTGAATAACTTTGAGTATTTTTTAACATATTCTAGGAATATTGGGTCATTATTTCTATATACTTTTTGATTATATAATTCAAACATTTTTTTCCTACTGATGTAAATACCTACTGTAGCCCAGTCACTGAACTTCGGTTTCAAATTGTTTATAACTAATTTCTTTTTAGGAAAATTTTTATCAAATTCGCTTTTAACTAATTCAAAAAAAATACTCATATTGGTTATTAACATTGTCATTAATAAAAGGCAAAAGCGGAATTTTATCACTTAAGTTAGACTTAAATTTTTCTTTACGGGAATCAGTGACTGGTCTAAATTGAATTACATTTTTAGTTGGCACAAAACGGTGTTCAAACGTGACTGACTGACCGCAGTGATCGGATTTTACAAAATTTACTATAGATTTTTTTATCACAACAGAGTTACAGAATATATTGTCTAAGCAAGTAGCTGTTGTAGCAGTAATTCTAGTCGGTTCAGCAAAACAGGCATTAAATTGAAAGATTTGAAAAGGCTTAAAAACCTCACTCGATAGGTTTTTTCTTCATCTATAATATCGACATTGAAATCCCCACATACAACTACTTTCTTTTTATTAGTAAATAATTTCCTGAGTGATTCTTCCATTATTGACTCAAATAATTTAAAATTACCAGTTGGGGGTCTATAAACACAAACAATTATGTAATCGTCCAGCTCTGCACATGATAACTCAATAGTTCGTTCAACAGAGAGAGATACAATATCTTTGCGCTCTTTACATTTTAAATTATTATTGATTAATATTAATGACCCACCATGGATGGCCGCCTCCCTAGAGAACGAACTAATAAGGCTACAATTTTCAAGAGACAACATAAGTTCATACTTTTTGAGCCAGTGCTCAGTGACACATAAAACATGAATATTCCTTTCTTGTATGAATAATTCTACTTCTAATTCTTTCCCGGATAAGCCTTGAATATTTTGATGCACTATGTTTAAATGATTTGAACTTTCCAAGCTAGCTAGGCTTTGTTGTAAGCAAGAGTTTTCCTCTATTGTCTGAATATTTAATTTAAATGATTGTTAATTGGAACGGATTCCAAAGGTTGAATATTCATGTCATTGGTCTGCTCAATAGAAGCAGACTTGGTAGCCAAGTTCTTGGCTGAATAATCTATACAATATGATAGCGAAATAGCTATTTGTCTTTTGAGATAATTATTCACAAAATATTTATCTCTCGTCAGGTAAATCTTATTTTTAAAATAATTATTTATGTCAATTATATGGAATTTATGAACATTATAAGATGTCAATTTATGCAAGTCTAGGTTTATTTTATACCTTAGATTATTTTCTTCGTCTGTCAAACCGCCGCTATATGGTAAGGTAAACAAAACAATTTTACCTATTTTTAGCAATTGCAAGCTTTGAAAAATATTAAGGAATTTCTTTTTGTTTACATTACCTCTATTTCCTATAAAAATTATTAGGGTAGAATTTTCACTGAATTTAAAACTAAGTATTTTATTGATAATTACATCATAAGATGCTCCAGGCATGCAGTGATTTATCACACTTTGTCCCATATGTTATGTGTGGAACCTGTTTCTCATACCATGATTCTGCGCCAGCTCATAGAGCGAAAAGCACACGAGATTTGAATGACCGTACTTGACTTAAATTCATGAAACATCTTGAGTTTAGATGTCCCGATCGTACATCCTGTACTCATAACGAGTCTGTACCTTCTTTACTCAGTCGCCGTATTGTAAGAGATCAATTATTTCTTTATAAACTTTTGCATAACCTTATCGACTCTCCCTATCTTTTGAGTGAAATTTCTCGAATTGTGTCCAAAGCACCAGAGTTTCCTGGTTGCAACACGAACAACAGATTAGAGGTAGATTATGCTTGTGCTCATGCTTTCTGAGATTACGGGTTTATCATTATCAATTTCGTTCGGTTTTTTTCTGTGTTAGACCTTGTTGGGTCATAGAATATATTTTGCTACTGACAACACTACGCCTTACTAGAATTTTTCTAACGATCTTTTCCGTCCGCCATTACTTCTATTCTTTTGTACCGAGCACATCACTGTAAATTTCTTAAATCAATATTACACGCAAGTTTCAAGAATTGAAGACTTTTATTAACACCAGCTACGAGCCAGTACTTCGCATGAACATAGTTTTGATCCTTCTACGCCAAATAGACCGCAAAAAGGACTGGACCTTTGGACTCCGCGTGTGCAACCCGAACTCGAACAAGAAAATCTACTTCAAATCGTGCAAAACAGGACGACTACATTGGGAAAGTGCATGGTTAAGACGTTTGGAAGGATATCTGCAGCCTGTAATCTTCATCAAAGCGCACTTTGGTACGGCCAGCCATTCTTTCCCTAACCACACTTCCCGGTTTCACTTGTGTTAATACTGTCTTATTTCGTTATTCCAGTGTTTTGTGCTCAACTTCCATACTCATCTCTGTATCGCATCACGCATCACCAGATATACAACACCAGGACAAAACCGTAAGTTTTTCCACGAATCTCCAAAATGGCTACCGAAAAATCACCATTTAAATTAGCTTTAAGTAGCATAAATGTCAGATATGAGAGGCACGGGAGGACACAAGTAAAACGATAGACTGCTGTCAACGCACTGGCTTGATTTATTTACTAGTGAAGCGCGGTCACAGCCGCTCAGCTAACCTAGGTGTACATACATATATAACATTTCTCCCCCAATAAGTATAAACATTAAAGGAAACGCTTATAGTCTACGGGAGGGCGGGCGCGTTTTGACCTCTCTTCGATCCGAGGTTCCTCGACTTCCGCAACATCATAAAAATCGTCGTCGTCAGATTCCGGTGGTCGTCTGACGCCTCTTCTCATGGTCACAAAGAGCCGCTAGGCAAATCAGTGAGATCAGGCGGTGGCGGCGGCGGTGACGGCGATGCAGACGCAATTTCATCACTCTCTTTTTCCCCTCTTCCGTCGTGGGAGGTTTCGTCAGCGTCTGGCGAGAACGGCGGAGGCTGTGGTAGTAGTGATGTTGCGATGTTGTCGTCAAAACCAGTACCTTTTGGGCATACGACGCTGTCCCCTAGTATATGGTCGTTTGTACTCGTATCTAGGTGCGGCGAATGCTTACAATCAAGAATTTGATCTGTATGTTTTTTTACTAAATTTGAGGTTGAACAGTCTTTAATCAGAAACAATCTTTTCCCTATGGTTTTTACAATTATTTCCTTCACCCAAGTAAATTTATTATTATTAGAAAATTTCTTGTACCACACATATTGTCCTATTGTAAATATTCTGCCCTTGCCCCCGTGTACTTCAGTTTGCGTAGACTGTTGAGAAACAACACGGTCAGCGAGTGCGGCAGAGGAGGGCGACTCCGGCGGCGGGCGCGGGCAAATGAGGTCGAGCCGCGATCTCAGTCTCCGCCCGAACACTAGTTGAGCCGGGGTCGTTCCTGTCGTAGAATGGACGGAATAACGATAGTCAAAAATATACTTAAGTAGATTCAATCTACTTTCTCTGACATTGTTACTACATTGCAAGCTACTTTTGATTCCGCGTTTGACTATTTTCACGTATGATTCTGCTTGACCGTTGCTAGCAGGGTGGTAGGGCGGTGACGTTATATGGGAAATCCCATTTAATTTACAAAAATTTTGAAATTCTTGTGCAAATGATGTGCCGTTATCTGTTACCAAAGTATGAGGTAACCCAAAGCGAGACATAAAGTCATATAATTTGTCTATTACGTTGGTCGTAGTGCAGGTATTCATCTCGTATATCTCTAGCCATTTACTATAAGCATCTACGATGACAAGGTACATTCGCCCATGAATCGGGCCTAAAAAGTCAAGGTGAATGCGTTGGAACGGGTGCGCGGGATACGGCCACGGGGCCAGCGGCGCGCGCGGCGGCGACGCGCGCAGTTGCACGCATATGTCGCACTCGCCTATCATTTGTTCTAATGCACTATCAATGCCTGGAAACCAAAACCGGGCCCGGGCCTCAGCTTTTGTTTTCACGATACCTAAATGAGATTTATGGAGTTCCGTTAAAACTTCTTCACGCAAGGATTTTGGGATAATTATTTTATGACCACGCATAAGGCACCCGTTTTCATAGGACAGTTTCTGTTGACATTGCTTATACGGTTTTAACTCGATATCTGAAACTGATTTCGGCCAGCCTTTCAGTACATAATTAACAACTTTAACCAATATATGATCCTTATTAGTAGCATTACGTAACTCATCTATAGTTATTGGGAGCGTGCCTTGCACGACGAAGCACACGTAGGCAGCGCGGTCGTATAAGTCCGCCTCCCCGTGTGCGTCTCTCGCCGAGTCTTGTTGTAGTACGCTCGGCAAACTAGCGCGCGATAAGAAGTCCACGGTGTTGTCCGCACTTTTTATATATTCTATTTTGTAGTTGTACCCACTCAAAAATAAAGCATATCGTTGCAGTCGATTGGCAGAAATTTCTGGTATACCTTTGTGTGGACCAAAAATTGAAAGCAGTGGTTTGTGATCAGTGCGCAATATAAATGGTATCGACCGCCCATACAAATATTGATGAAATCTCCTGACTCCGAATATAATGGCAGTAGCTTCTTTTTGGATTTGTGAGTATCGGCGTTCAGCGTTATTTAGTGTACGCCACGCAAAAGAAATAGGTTTCTCTATGCCGTCTTCACATATTTGTGACAAAATAGCACCTAACCCGTTAGGCGACGCGTCTACTGTCAGTATAATCTTAGCATGGGGGTTGAAGTGGGTTAACACTTGTTCTGACGCTAGCATAGTTTTAATTTTCTTGAAAGCCTCTTCCTCACTATGAGACCAGCACCACTTATTGCCTTTTTTTAAGCGTTCATATAACGGACTTAGAATACAACATGCACCAAGAACAAAACATCTGTAGTAATTTACTAATCCCAAGAATGACTGAAGTTGATTAACATTTTTTGGGGTTGAAGCATCTAATATGGCTTTCACTTTATCCGCAGATTTTTTTAATCCCTCTTTGTTTATCACATATCCCAAATAACTAATTTCATTTTGAAAAAAATCGCATTTTTCACGTTGCAATGTTAATCCTGCATTTTGTAACCTGTGTAACACCTGGTTTAGCCTTTCCAGGTGTTGCCTACGATCACATCCGGTAACCAGGACATCGTCGAGTAGGACGAGCACGCCGTTTATGCCTGCAAGTAAATTTTCCATGGCCCGCTGGAATATTGAAGGCGCGCTGGCCAATCCGAACACCAGGCGCGTGTACGCAAAGAGGCCGCGGAGCGTGTTAATGCAAGTTAGTCTTTGTGACTCCTCACTTAGACAAAATTGGTTGTACGCCATGGATAGGTCCAATTTTGTAAATTGATTTCCACCATACAACTTTGAAAATAACTCGTTTACTGTAGGTAGCGGGTACTGATCAACGTTTAATTGTTCATTTATAGTAATGGAATACTCAGCACAAATACGTACCGAACCATCACGCTTTAACACCGGTACGATCGGTGACGCATATTCGGAATGATCTACGGGCCGTAACACGCCTAACTCAACTAAACGTGCTAATTCATTTTCGACCTTATCTCTTAATGCAAAAGCCACAGGGCGCGCTTTGCAAAATACCGGTTTGGAATCTTCTTTTAGTGTTAAGTTTACTTCGAATAGGTTAAATTTACCTAGTCTGCCGGAAAATAAATCGGGATACCGTAAATGAAAAGACTTAACAGTGTCAATGTCTTCGTTATAATAGTGTACTGGACTAAGCTGAAGTTCGAACTGAGCAATAAAATCACGACCGAGCAGCGGCGGCCCACCGCCTCGAACCACGTAAACATCTATCTCGCGCGTACGGTCGCGCCACTGCAGGGACATTCGAGCGCAGCCCACACAGCCCAGCGCCTCACCTGTATAGCTTATAAGTTTTTTATTTGTTTTTGATAAAGGAACATTATCAAAATGAAACTTTTCGATACGACTGTCACCGCCGAACCGCTATCAATTTCAAATTGTAACCGTTTCCCGTTAACATACACCGACTCAACTAACGGCTCCCTTTTGACTGAACGAATATTGAATAACTCACCGTCGTCATCGTCACCCTCGTTTACCTCACTCGCGGTCGATGCGACGAAGTTCACTTTCTTGCACATCCGCGCTAAATGACCTTTATTGTTGCACTTCCGACACGAGTAGTTTGCAAAACGACAAGCTTGTGCTTTGTGGTTATTATAGCCGCACACCGAGCACTTCACTTTTTCACTATCACGACGAGGGTGGGCGGGCGCGTTGGGGCGCCGGCTGCGCTGGCGATCGTGGTCACAGGGAGACGTCTCCCTGTGACCACGATCGCTGTAAAGTGTTCGAAACGTCAGGTTTAAAATAAAATGTAAATAAATCGCAAAGTAATCCGTAAAATTGTGTTTTAATGAGTTCAACAATTCGCGTAAACGTAAGAAACAAAAAGTGATCAAATCAAACCATAGCGCGCTTTGTTTTTCTTGTCAAAAATTGTTAAGTGTCGGTGTAAGTAGTGTAATTAAAAGAAGGTTTTTGTAAAAATAGCAAAGTACCATAAGTGTTTTCTCCTAATACCCCCGCGAGTGTTTACGCCTACCGGTCCGCATTAAGTTTGTAGTTTATTACATAAAGCTCGTGTGGGATAGTGCTTATGTGTAGTGTAAAGTGCTATCAAGCAGTCACAACAACCCCCCAAACAGCGCCGACAGCCCGACGACAAACAATACAGCACGCTGTCCAACGCAACAAAGACAAGAACGAACGAGATTTTGGTGAGATCGTTCCATTATTGGCTAAATATAATAAGTCTAAATAACCAAGAAGACGACCTGAATGCTATCTAGATGCTGGCCTTCTCCTCTAGCAGCACAATAGCAGAACACAAGCAAATAGATAATCAAACCTTGCAATAAACTGAGCCCCAGGGCATAGGACAGACCAGGTCAGCTCATAAGGAAAATATTACTGGCGTATAATTATATAGCATCAGTCTGAAATTACGCAGAATAGCATCTAGGAAAATAAAACCCTAATAGTAATAGGGCTTAAATCAGAAGATCGCTCAAACCCAACGAGCGCGTTAGGGCAACATAACAGTGAATCGTTAGTTTAAATATTTAAAAGAAAATTAATAATTTGTAGTTAAATCAATGCGGTTTTTTAAGATAAAAGTGCCAAGTGCTAATTTTCACTCACTTAGGAACCAAAATTAAAACTAAAACCGACAAACGCGTTTTCAATTTCGAATCGCGTGAGTGTTAGTGCATTATTGTGGGTAAGTGTTGTGAAAAGACTGAATGGAACCCTGAGTGCTAGCTAACAGGAGGACGGCAACATCAATGCTCGACGTACTTACTTACACTGCAGCTAAACCTCTGATAAAGGAAACTTGGTGAGATCGGTCCTTGCTTAAACCTACCGAACTAATATCATATGTGGTCCCGATCATCCTATCTCAGAAAAACCATTTAAAACAACTGCATAGCAAAAAGATATAGGTTTAACGTAAAAGCATTAGGTATAAAAATTAAAACAGTAACTAAAATAATATATACTAACTCACACAGCTACCGTCGCATCTACAAACTTAGATATAAGTAAAACGTATAAGCATTAGATCTTAAATTCAAAACCCTAAGTTGTAAAATACTAACTCATCCATTTAACGTGCCATAAATATACTCTATCTACTCCAGTTTTCTAAAACTAGGCAACTCTCTAAAAAGCAATTTATTATTTTTGCTAGCCTTCGCATAGTATATTCCCTATTCATAGTGTAATATTAATCTTGAAAAATATAGGACCAAAAAAAAACAAAACCAATCTTAAAGTACGCGTTGAAACACAATCAACAGCCCCAAACCCAAAACGGTCACATCTGTTGAACATCAACATATCCCTGAGCAAATATTCTGGGAAAAAGGGGGAAAAAAACACGCCTTGCACAACATTGCATTGGCTCCAACCAACCACTTATCAAGCTCGCCCTTTGAAACAAAAAATATCGCCCAGCGCAACAAGAACATGTGGCTACCATAAAATTAGCCATAACAGAAAAACTCTTACAACACAAAGACATTTAAAAACATTAGTTGGTGTTATTGTCTATCTTAGCCCAGGGTTTCCTTTATCACAACCCATTGCCTCGACTGCGTCCCCGAAACAAAAGCTGAACATAACGGAAAACAATAAAGCTTTCGCTAAATCATAAAATATAAATAGCAACCCAAAGAATCATAGACGCTACTCTCAATAATAAAGTTTCATATAAAGTAGGCGGCCGCGCCAGCTAAAGTTGGGGAAAATCACACGCGCGCTGGAAGCTGCCTATTCCATGCAATCGCTCACCAAATTAATAACCTGCTATATCTGACCTTTGATTATCGAGCAGTGAGACGAGACCTTGCTAAATATGTTGATGAAAATCAACACGACACCGCGATGAAACTTGCTATACAAGGTAATCTGCCAATGGTGGAAAACGCGGATAGCACCGAACAAGTTTTGGAATACGTTAAAAATCAATATCACAACGGAACATGGGGAGGAATAGACATCCTAATAGCTGCTGCCAACTACTATCTTGTTAACGTTATCGTTTACCAGACAAATAATAAAGCATCTCTAACATTTAAACCTAAATCACCGGAAGATGCAATTGGAAATATTGAGCTCTTATACGATGGCACACACTCCGATAGTATCACTGAAAGCGAAGTCCAATTGGAAAATACACTAAACCCAAATGTAAGATCCGGTAACGATACAACCCATACGCCAACGAAAACAGAAAAACTGAACCAAACCGAAATCAACTCCAGCACGAGTAGTACTCCAATAACACCAAATGAATGGACTGACCGAACTGGTTTTAGAGTGCTGGCCACTACAAAGTACTCAAAACAAGTAGTGGAGCCGACGAATATGACTTTTGCCACTTGGAATGTGAGAGGAGCCGCAAACCCGCAAAAGAAATCTACGATCGACCACATATTAAACAAACATAACGTAGACGTTGCATGCTTACAGGAAACGCACATGAAAACCGGAAAATTCGATTCTAAAAACTACACATGGACACTTTCGGGCTCTAATAAAAGTCGAGGTCTAGCCATTCTAATAAGAAAAAACTCTAATATAAACATGTCGGGTAGCAAAAGCCATACTAACATACTATCGACGACCGTCACTTTTAAAAATAGAAACTTCTTTATAGTCACCACACACATGCCAAATAATTCATCCGTAGCCACCGGAACTTTTTCTAAAATACTCACCATAATACAAAATAAACCCAAAGATAGCACATTGCTACTGCTAGGAGACTTCAATGCACACATAGGGCTAAAAGACACCAAACAGAAAGCCGGTCAAATGGGCAATAACGTTTTCCACGAATACTCCAATAGTAATGGTCACATTCTCACCGATATTATACAAAGAGAAAAACTCCGTCTAGATACATCCTTCGGAAGAAAAAGCAGCAAAACAACATGGAAATCCGGTTCAATGATATCACAAATATATCACATTTTGACTAAAGCCTACCATGCATCAATATTCAAATCAATCAGAGGTACTTAACAAAGAATCAGATCACAAACTTATAATAGCAGTTACCAACCTGTGCCGAACGAACCAGAAAAATAAGAACATATTAGGCTCAATGGGAAAACCAAACACGACAAGTAACCTAAACTTCAATTACAGATCTCTAGACTACAAAAGGCTACAAGATGACCATACGCGCAATAAATTCCAACAAGAAACAAAAAAAAATGTATCACAAACCAACTCAACACAATGCCTACCGTCTTGGGACTGCTTAATGGACATAATGAAAATATCCGCAGAAAATACACTGAAACGCGAGCCGCATAGGACTAAAGAACGTAGACTTGCCTTGGCAGAAGTACAAAAGGCAAAATTCTGGAAAAAACAGGAACCTAATGATACTAATCGCCGAACTCAACTTATAAACAGCCGTAAAAAATTGCAAGAAATAATCAACAAAGAAGACGAAAAAGAGTTTGAATCATTCTTTTCGGATTTGTCAAATAAATCGACTTCGCAACGGATGAAAATAACCTACGATTTTTACAGACGATACAAACAAACGGAAAAATACAACAAAAAGAACAAATACATCCCTATGTCGGCCTGGGAGAAAGAACTAGAAAATAATGAAGGACCTGCGATCCCCTTACATCCCAATGAAGACCCCAAAGACCTCAAAGATATACCAACATTGTACGAAATCAAAGACATCATCAAGCAAATGCGCAACGGGACAGCCCCTGGACTGGACCAGGTAGTAGCTGAACTATATAAAGCGATTCCTGATGTTGTGCTAACATTCATCCTAGAACACATTCGTAATGCCTGGACAAATAATGTTATACCGGAATCCTGGACTCGGACCGTCCAAATACCTATACCAAAGAAGCCACACCCACAAAACATTAACGATTACAGGCGAATCTCTATATGTTGCACCGGATACAGAATATATGCCAGCCTGCTGCTATCGCGTTTAGACAAAACAATAGAATCACTCGGCAATTACCAAGCAGCTTTCCTAGAAAATCGCTCAACGGACGATCACATCTTTGCTCTAAGGCGAGTGCTAGACGAAAACTGGAGGGAAGGCACAAAAACTTATGTAATGGCTGTAGACAATGAGAAAGCATTTGATACCGTTGATCTTAATGTACTGAAAGATATCTTAACCACAAGAACTAATAAAGCCCTCACAAATAGGATCATCAAAGCGTGTATCAACGAGTCAACTTGCATAAAATGGTACGGCCAAATAACAAACTCTATAAAAAAGGGCAAAGGTGTGAAACAAGGATGCCCACTGTCACCGCGACTTTTTACGATTGTTATAGATGAAGTACTGAAAACGTTAGAAGAAGAATTGCCATTACTAAAACTTAACCAAGATCTTAGTATAAACCTTCCCATGTGCCTCTCCTTTGCCGACGATCTGATCCTCGTAGATACTAATCTTAACAGACTTGATACAATCTTTACCCATTTAAAAAAACTTTTATTAGCAGTTGGACTAAAAATAAACGAAACAAAAACGAAAATCTTAGTGCGAAACCCTACAGAGAAAAAACCAATGAATCAGTTCATAAGAATGGGTGGAGTTAATATACAGCCATCACAGGAAATCAAGTATCTTGGTACCTATCTTTCAGGAAGCCATGCTAGAAAATGTACTACAAGGATCCGATGCAAGCAAGGTCAGAAAAATGCAAAAACACTAATACCCTTCATTAACAAAACGAAGATGGATTGGAAAATAGCAAGACTCCTCTACAAAATGATTATAGAACCGACGATGACATATAGGCTCAAAGCAGCCGCCTTGACAAAACAAAATAGATCCTACCTTAGGAAATATGAAAGAGTAATACTAAAAGACATGCTTAGAAACTCAAGAAACCCGACAAAAGATAAAAGGACACATCAGCTACTAGAAGGGAAAACTATTACAAAAAGAATTAAATTCCTAAGACTATCCTTTTATAGACACGTACTCAGAAGAACACAACCCCATATTTTACAAGCAGCTGTAAAATACAAGGCGGCCAGACTGAAACACGGCCGGCCAATATTCACATGGAAGGACTCCCTATCACACGACCTAAGCTACTACAACAAAACACGTGAAGAATGGCATCAACTCGCGGTGGATAAAAACACTCTTAAAAAGGAAGCACAAGAAATATTCAATAAAAGCGAAACGGACAGCGGATCTGAATCGGAGGACGATCAACACAAGCTACACAGAAAACACGAGACCCAACCGCAGGACTCCAACCACTAAGGCTAGACAGCCCACCCCATCATCTCATAAACGCTCATCCTGTACAAACAATACCCATCTAATCCAATACTCCTAGACTGTGCTAGGTTGCATAACCGCTTGGTTGTGGTCGGGCGGCTGCGGCTTCCCAATCTTCCTCTCCCATCCCAGAGCGTGTCCCTTCTTAACAAATCGTGCACCTCGGTTTGCCAGTTTTACCGGAGCTGAGCCCTTGAGCCTGGCCGAGCGATGCACTATCGAATCGAATCGAATCGAAATTAATTTCAATTTCATTCAACCAAAGTTTAGGTATTCAGGACTCAGGATTGTCTTCGCAAATATCATTAAAGAACGGATGAAGGAAAACAAAAAAGATAAGGATACCGTATTAATTATGTGTGTATTATCTAAGTTGGCGAAAAAGTAAACAAGGGTTTGCCAAGGACCGACCGCTGACCCGATGGCTCGCAGTTAATTGGTCACATTACTCATATGCGGGTTCAGAGTGGCCAGCACCGCCCGTTATCTCGGATGATTTGTGACACACTGAAATATAAATTAGCCAGGGTGTAAATTGCGTATAGTAAGCTGAATACTTTGCGGGTGAATTCTGAGGCCGGTAGTGTAAGATGCAGGGCTTAAAGGTTGGAGGTCATATAGAAATAATTTGAAATTCGTAAGTACTAAATACTTCATGGAAAATTGTACGAAGGGTAGGTAACTGTGGGAAATGCAGAATTGTCTGTATATGTTAACCTTAACAGAGGATGGGTTATTTGTAATTGCCTCTTTTGTCTAGTGGTCAGCACTCTGGGTACTATCCACGAGGTCACGGGTTCGAATCCTGGGTCGGGCCGAAAGTGTCTCGGGTTTTTCTGTCTTGAAATAACTCAGACACACCAGTCAGGAAGTTGGTGGTGTTCACACCCCCGTGCCTCGGAAAGCACGTTAAGCCGTTGGTCCGGCGCCTGATCTCTCTAAGGTCATGTGGGACTTCAGTCTCACCGAGTTATGAGAGTGACGGAACATTAAGTGCACCTGTGTATTGCGCACACACTTGTGCACTATAATATCTCCCGCGTAGTTGGCTAATCTCTGTTGAGATTGGCCGCTGTAGTCGAAATGCGGCTAGGAGGAGATTACTTTTATAATTGGGGTCGAAAGTTCTTTATTTCTAATTGTGTAGCATAGAAAATGAGGATTGCGGCTAACTTAAAATTACCACCTTAGAGTAAAACAACACAAACCAATAAAGAAAAAAATACGAATGAAAATAAGTCTGTGGATTGTATAATAAAAAAGAAATTTAAAATACTGCTCCACAAAAGTGTAAGACACTAATTGGGGTGGCTTTGTGTCGGAAATTAATAGGGCGAGAGGTGCCCATTAGATTATACAAGTGCGTAATTCGGTCCAAAAGTGTGTGCCTTTTAATTATGTCCTTTCTCTTTGGCTGTTAGCGACTGTAAGTTATCAGTGACTTTCTCCTAAAGTGCTTGTATCGCTAGAGAGTCATTAATAAGGGTAGCTACTACAAGTGCCGCTTAAAACTACTCCGTTCTGTTGAAGAGCTTACTTCCGCACGCCTGTGTGGCTATAACAAATACGCGATGTGATTTCTCTCCACAATAAATGGACGTTTAAATCGCATTATTATAGCGAATTAATAAAGCGGAATGGTATCACCAGAAGAATAAGGCGCGCCATTAATGTCCTTGAATAAAAAAACCGGCCAAGTGCGAGTCGGACTCGCGCGCGAAAGGTTCCGTACCATTAACTTAAAACATTAGACAGTATAGGCAAAAAAAAGTAAATATTTGTATTTTATTTATAATTTCAAAAGTATTCATCACAGGATAACCGAAAAAATCTGCACCTGTTTCTTTACGTTACTGATTTGTAGTTTTAGGTCCAAGGCTTTAGAAATGACAGGGGGGGGGGGGGGGGGGACACACACCGTGTAAACGACTTTGGCGGGCTATATCTCGCAAATGGTAAAGTTGATAAAAAAGTGTTGTATGGAAACCCTACCTTATTTTCATAGTCCTTTTCAACGATACCCCACACAAGGGGGTGCACTCAAAAAAATTATTCACCCCCCTTTACATGTATGGGGAGGTACCCTTAAAAAGGGGTAATTTTAATTTTTTGTATTTTAAAAAATGAGATCTATATGTGAAGTATCCTCGAACCAAGTTACATGCAAATCAGTCCATAAACGTAGAAGATATTCTGCTGTGACAGACTAGGACGGACGGACTGAACGATCTTATAAGGGTTCCTTGTTTTTTTAATATTTTTTTTATTGGTAACAAAAACAGACATTAATCGTATTATGAAAGTACAAAAAATATTAAAGACTAAGAGAATGTGGACTAATGCCCTTAAATGTTACACCTTTGCGCCAAACACAAGTTGCTTTTTTTTTTCCTTGTTAGACTACGGAACCCTAATAAAGGGGGACATAAGGCATAACGAGGTGGATTGTGCGAGTGTAGCAATAAGCGGCCGTTGCGGCAGGCGTTACGAAACTTTGACCATAACGGGGGCTTCGCGATTAAAGTAATATCCTCAGGACAACTCCTAAGTGCAACGCGCCCGCGCCGCCACTCTGTAATGTATACGGTTTTCCGCTAAACTACTTGCTAAGTCGCCAGAGGAATTCGGATTATATCTGTAAAACAATCTTAAACGCTTCGTAACTTTTATCTTGTTAGCTAACGCGAGCTACGTACGAGTAAGCTTAAACTAACTTTTCAAACGGTGTGATTTAGGTACTCAGATTTTGAAACAGGGCATTATTGCAGGTCAGACTTGTCTTTCACGTTTTTTACCAAAATTAAACATTACCTTTTAACCCCCTTATTTATAACGATGTTTCCATTGCTACCTATACTTGAAAAAGTATGAGACGGCTAATTTGAAATGGTTGTCTCCACTATGTGATGTCGCATAACTGACATTAATTTTAAATTAGCCGCCTTATATATAAACAAGTGTTCATTTTTTCAAGTGCAATAATCCATACATAATATTATAAATGCAAAAGTGTGTCTGTCTGTCTGTTTGTTACCTCTTGACGTTTAAACCACTGAACTGATTGAGATGAAATTTGGTATGGAGACAGTTCGAGACCCTGGAAAGGACATAGGCTACATTTTGTTACGATATAAAATCATTAAGGGGGTGAAATAGGGGATGAAAGTTTATATGGAAAATCCAACTCTTGCGGGCGAAGTCGCAGGGAACTACTAGTGTCTAATATTTAGATTGCAAATTGAATGCGTATCACTTAAAAGCAATAATATACATAAACAAGTGTTAGGTATAGCAGTGGCAAATTCATTATAAGTAAGAGTGTAGCATATTTTTATGTTGATGTGTTAATCTAAATTTATGAATGAATGAATGAATGAATTTATTATCTCGAGTAACAATGACTTATGTTTTAGTTAGCCCTAACTTAGCGCCGTGTGATTAATTAATCAAACGTTTGTTTCTAGAAAAGCCGCTTCTATTTTACTTCTTCGATTTACTCTTTTTTGTTAGTCCGCGATTAAGCATAGATTGTGATATTAAAAATCAATCAAGCAAATTTTAGCAGTTCCTAAGTACACCATTTTGAGCGACGAACCCTAAATTTTCAGTGAGGTCGCGTCGATTGAGTCAACAAAATAATTGTTGAACCACGGCGAGAGCTGTAAGCATCGTCCACCTGATTGAAACATGGAAATGAGGGTTACAAGGTAGGCTAAAATAGCGGAGCAATTTGACAACGCAACCCGTTTCAGTCAGCCCTCACAATGCGGAGCGAGTGAAATGTTGCCAATAAAAAAGGTCAAACGAATAGCCCCCGGCTCGGTTTTCAATATCTCACGGCAGTCGGCAGGTAGGGGGTGTATTTAGAGGGGGCGTTTGTCGAATACATCCTCATTTTGTCTGTCAATCGCATGTTTCCTCGGGTGAGAATCAGTCTCACTATATTGACACTCCGAACATCTATTTACATTTTTTGAACACACACTTGATGCGTCCTCGTCGCAAAGGACGTGTCGATGTGCTTTAAAAGCCAGCGATAGTATCCTCTCTATGTTATGTTAGGTAAATAAAATATCAGCTTCTGTAATAAATGGATTTTAAGAATACAAAGTCACTAAATAAAATATTTCTATGATTGTAAATACTGTAAAATTTTAACGGAAATTATTTCAACTGCTTACATACATTGCTCGTTTAATAGTAGGTATTGCTGGATTTGGACAGACGTAGGTACCTAAACGGCATAAAACATAGTAAAGTACTTATTACATTTTTGGTCTCGTGTTTATCCAGATTACTTTAAGTAGGTACGGATGGCATCACGTTTGTAAATGTATCGTCTGATGAGCTAGCTAACTAAGTATAGTGTGTTGTCAAACACAGCAAGTTACGTATTATTGTTACTACATACTCGGATCCACTAAAGCACACGGCCATAAGAAACAAACGAACAGCTTCATAACGAGATCAGTTGCTCCAGTTTTAATCTACGGGAATTTCTGTACTTTTTCCCTCGAAGAGAAATGTAGCACCACTGAGGATCTACTCTGTAAGACAATATTACGTATTTTCAGCACAAGCCATCTCTGTCACTCATATGAAACCGTATGAATGAACGCAAACGGTTGAAGCCAATGATACAGGTTCAAGTCTTGGAGTAAGGCCCTCAGATAGATATAGAAAAAAATAGATTTAAAAACTATGTGATCTTCCGTAAAGCTGTATCGCCAAATGTATGCGTCTGTTGCAACTGCTAGATCACTGTTTAAGCATACGGAACACAGTAATTCCATTCACAAAGCTCATTGGCGCGCAGTACACGCCCACAAACGACAGTGAATTGTGACGATTCCGCCGCGGAGATCGATAGTTCATTTTGACCATGTCGCTTTCGCGCGGATCAAATTTTAAATCTTCTTGCTATGATCTAAGGTAGGGCCCTTGATTCATTCATCAGCGCGATGCTGTGCCGCTGTCCCTCGCCGGCAATTACTGATGTCGCAGTCGACTGCCCCACGATTACTGCCACCTACCGCAGGTTAGTTCCAGCCAGTTACAGCCAAAACTGCGAGTGTCTTGTTAAGTGGGTAATTTTTCTCGATATTGCAAATCGTAGTTTTTTTTAAATAAAATTCAGATCAAAGACCTATCTCTCAATATAGGCCATTATATATTGGTAGTACTTACTTACTTATATGTCATCTATCAATCAATCCATCAGAAATTCTATATCGCTAGGCTAACTGGCAAATTAAACACTTTTTCATGTCGAGAAAAAACAAGTCATTTACTTCAAAGAGCTTTAACTTAAGATAAAGTAACTAACCTAGAGGCTTCTAAAGTTACTGCACCACTTAGTTCCCAAAAATCCCTTAATAGAACGTAAGTAGCATGCAATCTTTCCCGCCCATTTGAAGAATGCTTGGAATTTAGGGATCAGCAGCGACCACGTGTTGAACCCGCTATAAGGCAGACTGGCCCCTCGGGAAACTTAACCGACTTGGAACCCGCAATGAATTCAATCAGGGGCAAATTGGATGAACATGTAAGTACGATAACGCTCTTAAAAGTTTGTCTTGGCATCTTGCAGGCTTTCGAGCTTCGATAGAAAATAAACTTCCAAAAATAAACTCCGAGGCAATGCGATTCTTGCTATGTTGTAAGTTACTTGACGTGATTATGGTATAATTGATTAAATAAGCCGTGAAAATACAAGACAGCTAACTGCTGAAAGAAAGGGGAGTATGAAGCCAAAGCATTAAATAAATTATTGTTTTTAGGTGATAAGTAATTTGAAAGTAACTTTGCAATTTTAAAATAAGATATTGCACTTGAATAAAATATCTTCTGAGGCAGGAATTTAGTACGCGAGTTTAAATTTCCAAATGCAATCTAATCTTTAGATTGAATATATTTACTTCTGAAAATCAAGTCAAAATTGCGACAGGTTTTGACAACGCCTTGGTGGCCGAGTGCTTAGGCAATCGCCCGGTATGCGCGGGTTCCACTTCCATGTCTTAGGTGGTCTATCCAAAGCATTAAATTATGTTTAAAGGCATAGAAAATATTATTGATCGATTTATTGGTCTTACAGTTTTCATTGCTATCAACTACACAGCATGTAATTGCATCGTAAATTTTACCTTTCTTATATATATGAGTTTAATGTTATCGTACAATACGAATTTTTCGAACAGAATCATATTCTGAACGATACATTTTAATAAATGAATGCCAATTAGGTACCATGGTTCGCAAATACCTTATTGAGGTAGTGAACTACAGAGTCCCCGAAACATCAAATACACACAAAAAAGTCAACCAAGTAGGGTATTTACGACAAAACCCGGCCACATGTTGGGCGGAGCGTCCTCGAAAATCAGCCCGTTAAATACTGCGGTCGCACCAGCTGGCATACATTAGTGACAAAGATTACGCTCGGAAAGTCCGTCTCAAAGTGCCATCAATACACAATTGCAACTGTGTCACAGAAAACATGTTGAGCTTTTATTACCTACATCACGTACCTTCAAACGAGCAGTTCTTGTGTAGTTATTTATTTATATAGGTATAATAATGTATTTGTGATCTCGGAAACGGCTTTAACGATTTCGCTGAAATTTTGTATGTGAGGGTTATCGAACTGAAAAATCGATCTAAATTAGTCTTGTGTTTGGGTAAACGCGCGTTCTAAAGTTTTCGTGCGTTTTTCTTTTGCATTGTTCGACGCAGAATATGGTCGCTAATTTCAATTTCGCACCGGTAAGCATGAGCGTCGTGGCCGGATGGATTAGACGTAGGCCTGATACACACATTACTATGTGTGTCTGGGGTTCAAATCTAGTTATATTACAAACATTTTACTTTTTTTTTATTTATTCAAGCTTTTTGTTTTGTTTATAGACAAGTTTGAAAATAAATTTTTAGTAGGTAAATGTTTTAGATAATATAATTCTCATAACTACTCGTATGACTAACATTTGCTTTTATTACAATAAAAAAAAAGAAATAGTAATTTAGAAAAGCTCGGTCGCCCCGGTAGGACTAGTTACTTATATAAAAGCGATATCTTATTATAATACGAAAACATCATTTTACTATACAATATCTATTGATTCCGCTACTAAATCAAAGTTTGTTTACAAATGAAATTGATTGCTAGGAAGCCTGCGGCACACATTCTATACGAGTAGTATCCTAACCTAACAGTAAACTAATTACTGTTCGGCATGTTTTCCATTGTGTCCATATCCTCGTTTAAATTAGAAACTCATATTAATATCTGTCGAATTTTGCTTAGATACACATCGGGAAGTAAAACATAGGTTGAGCTTGGTCCGTACTATTTACAATGTAATGAATGATGATTCCGAAAACTCTCCATTAAGTATTTTTACGGACACAAAAAGACGGCAAGCTTGTGTTTATTAGAAAATACCTTTCCCTTTCACGTCTCACGTAAGGAATTTTTCTCGTCGGCGGAAATTTACCCTTACGCACCTGCTTCTTTATATCTACGGACCGACAAAGCAGGCTTCTTCGCTTTCCTGGCGCGTAGTTTCTTGGCTCTAACGAAGGCTGCCCTGATCCCGATCAAATTAACCTCATTCAAATTAAACAAAACGCAAAAACGGTGAACTAACCCCGGCGTCGGCACCCACATAAATAATGCGGTGGCTCCTCTTTTGTCACTTTGCACAAAAACCCAACCCTCATCGAGCG
This sequence comes from Pyrausta nigrata, assembly GCA_949316185.1. Taxonomy (NCBI): domain Eukaryota; kingdom Metazoa; phylum Arthropoda; class Insecta; order Lepidoptera; family Crambidae; genus Pyrausta; species Pyrausta nigrata. The sequence continues at coordinate 8,957,108 of OX438943.1, forward strand.
TTCATAACGAGCCTCGGGATAACAAAATATTTTTTTCATAAAAATTCACTTTGATAAATACGTCATTCAATTTTGGAGAAATAAAAATGAGTCAACGCGGAGCGTCAACAATGCGGAACAAGTGAATCGTTCCGATAATAAAAAAAAAGGTAAAACGGATCGCCTGGCCCGATTTTCAATATCGTTTGGCAGGTAAACGAGGGTGTTATTCATTTGTGTAAAGTGTTGTTTCAGTGCGAATTTGCGTACTTATCTGTTATGAGATCTCTAAAGAGTAATTAAGTGATGGCCGCCTCTGCAAGGACAGATTCAGTTACTTTATGTTCAAAGGAAATTTCTGTTATTCGATTCCGACTACGTCGAACTCTGGTCTCCCTTAGCGTTGACCCGAAGTTGCAGAGCTATTTATGCAAAATGTATGGCTATTGGTTACAGACGTTGCAATCTATACGAGTGCCTATTCTGGACCACTGCCGCATTGGCCGATATCGACAAATCTGACGGAGCCGATACACAGATTCCGACATTTGGAGCTGTTCAAATCGGATAGATTACGAGAGCCTTTGAAAATGAAATAGCATAACCAACTTGAGTGGTTAACGCTGTTTGATTTCAGCTTCTTTTGTGCGCATTTGTGATTTGTCGTTAATTTAGTTAAGAGAGAGTAGTTCATTGTTCATTTTAGTAAAGGAAGAAGACCGAATTGAAATTCTAAAGCAAAAATTAGGGCAGTCATAGGTCATTGAGTTGGGACTAAACTGGCATGTAAGTATAAATAGAAGATATTTGTCAGAATGTTTGTGATCGCATCTTATCGCACAGTGGGCGCTGCATCTGACAGCTATGTAGCTGTACCGCCTGAAGAGACCATTGGATTGGCAATAAGGCGGTTATTGGCAGAACCGACTCTATGCATATTGCCGAGTTCAATACTTGACTACATTGTGTAATATGCAGGCTTTGCGTTATGCGACAGATCTATAGTGAATCTCAATTTGTGAGTAACGATTAAAAGGATTTACCAACCAACATAACCAAGTTAAAGTTTTAAGAAATTTTCAAACAATTTATTTCTTATAATTTAAGCCCTTAAATTATAAGAAATAAATTGTTTGGGGCACATTGGGTCTGCTCTATTTCATAATTAATTTTCAAGTTGGTAATATTGTATTTAAAAGTTTTGTTTATTTGGTAATAAACAAAACTTTTAAATACCAGTCTTTGAGTACATCTCGGTTGATGCAACGATAAGTAAACGTGAAATCAAAGATCCATATTGGATTCCAAGCAGTTTTGATTGGACTTCCCGGTTCAATTTCAAAATAAGGTATTTAGATAGTACGATATTTAAAAACTTCACAAACAGAAGTAAAATTGTACCAAATACTAGATTACAGTAAAGTCATGGTGTAAAAACTGTTCTAGACATTGACAGCCTGACAAAATAAAGGCCGCGGAAGGGTCGCATTGCAGAAAATGCTCTACACATTTGTATAAACAAAAACTGCAGCTAATCTTGTACCACGAGCAGCTCGTATGTTACTTATGTTTTATTTTTGTATCTAGACATTAATCAGACTGCTGGTCGCCGGTTTTTCTAGAGTATTAAATTGCTTATGCCATAGCAATGACCAAGCTTTGTTTATAGTGGTGAAGCGTAACACGAATAAATATGCTTCTGACTTTTAATCAATCAAGAGTACTCGTGAATTGAGAAAAGTGATTCATCAGACTTTTGATTTTCAAATTACAATTTACAATTTGCGACCATCAACGAAGCGGCTTCAACTTGCTAAAGTTTTGTTTCTGAAGGTCCTTCAGAGTAATGAATATTTTGATGGCGACACTATAGCAACTTGCCCCTCAACTTGCTAAAGTTTTGTTTCTGAAGGTCCTTCAGAGTAATGAAAATTTTGATGGCGACACTATAGCAACTTGCCCCTCAACTTGCTAAAGTTTTGTTTCTGAAGGTCCTTTAGAGTAATGAAAATTTTGATGGCGACACTATAGCAACTTGCCCCTCAACTTGCTAAAGTTTTGTTTCTGAAGGTCCTTCAGAGTAATGAAAATTTTGATGGCGACACTATAGCAACTTGCCCCTTTGAATTTAGGTGAAAATGGAGCATTGTTATGGTGTTAGTGTGTGTGCATGTTTTCAGTAACAATTCTGCAAATGAATGCAATGACATTGTGGCAAGGCTACAGGAACCCACAGAAATGTGTAAAGGTTCAATTTTCAATGATTTTATTTTAATAGCACGTTTTTTAATGGTTATAATAAGCGAAACTCCTTTTATTGGCATTATCCGTTGAGTGTTATTGTACCTTGTAAACTTCTTACATAAAGAAGTATTTTTTTGTATAGCACAATTCGTAGCGTATGATAACGAAACATATATACTTCAAATTTTTTCTTAGACTCGAAAGAAAACAAAAGGAATATTATAATTTTAACATCTAGCTGGAATATCGAGAAATTATGAATCGTGTGTTTTATTATGTAAGTCATTTCTCTTTCAAGGGAAAGAGTAATCTGGTTTCCTAATTTGACGATATTCCGGTTAAAAAAAATTAAAAAAGCTAGGTATTGTTTTTGAGAGAGTCTAGGAAACAATTTAACGTCTGTTTCATTAATAAACATTACAAATTTGGGTAGGCACATTCCCCAAACAAAAAAAATCGGGTCAATATAATGTTTGAATCCGCTTGTGATTTTTAGTCAGCTAGTATTTCGTTTAATTGAATCCAATGGAACTCAAATTGTTATAAAGTAAATTGAACATTATAATTTCACAATGGAAATAGAATTTTCCTTTCTATAGTAGGTTTGTCCGTGAACGAAAACTAATAGCTTTGGATTTCCGCCACCCATGGGTGTGACCCCCCGTAATTTCATCATGTCCTGGTATCCGCCCGCAAAGTAAATGACATGATTATAGAAGGTACCCAAATTTTTTGACTAAATTCATTGATTATGATCGTGTATTACTGTGATCACACGGACTAGGCACAAAAGTAGAACAAGCCGATCTTGAAAGACGAGACGGCTGAATTATATATGAAAAAAGATTTCAGTTCGCGAGTGAGGGCAGTGTAAGAATACACGTCTAGAGAGAGGTTTTTAAAACTACTATAAACCAGCTTCCGTCAGCCAGATTTTACTCCGTAACTTTATTACTGCTATAAATTTTTGATAGAGCCTTAAGTTACCCAAATATTCACGCGATGAAAACTCCCCCAAATTAGTTACATGTTTTAATCTCAGTCCATTTTTTCTCCGAAAATTAACAATAGTAAAGATTGGTTGAAATTGAGATTTAGTTCGTAGTGTCCAATTTAGTAAGAGCTCAGGGGAGCGGTACGTTTCAGCGTATCTGTTGGGTTGCTCAAACGATGAGAATGGGATGGGAGGTCCGAGTAGGATAGTTCAGTTGTGTAAAACAGAATAATACAGCCCCCTCCGCAGCCGATACATTAACGTCCAATACCTCGTAGCTTAACCACGCGAAGGGTCCACGTGTAATAATTTATTACCCGCCTGGTCGGTACGGGTGCTGCGTGGGGCTGAGCACCAGTATTTATAGCTCGCTTCGACGAGTTACCATAAATGGTAAACTCGATTCTCTGAAGCCACATGATCCCGATATCTAGTCTTATATTCATGATACTGGATCGTATCAGATGTACCTCATCTTGAATACACTCAAGGCCAAATCAGCTTTCACAAATCAAGGTACAAATTCCATAGCCAGCTCGCAATATACGGGTAGATAGGAAGCCAATACTGTCCCAGCGATTGCCTTATGATAAATCTCAGAAATTCTTGAAAAAAATCAAAGGAACTTCGGGAAAGAATGGGGCAAAGGCAAAAATATTTCAGACAAAACCCTTTGCATCATAAACGACGGTCACATATGAGTAGGATTTTATTAAAAATGTCCTCAAGTTCGCGCCCTCAGCATGAGCGGATCCCGAGAGGTGTCGCACTTTATCTTGCTCTACGCTAACACTTTTACATGTTATTACAGGATACACGAGAAAAATGTGTGGCTTTCTTACATATTAATCTTAACAGTACTGTTGCTAGGATAAAACGCTCAACATATTTTTAAAGACGCTTGGTATATCCATTTAAGTTTCTATTTAGCACACGCTACCAAAAAGTAAGTCTTTTTTTCAAGTAAGAGTACATAAGATAGCTTGTACCATACTAAAAACTTAATATCGCTTAGTAATTTTAATCAATGCCTTTGACGAGTTTTACATTCTGTGACCCAGATATGAAGCAAGTAATATAAATCATGTAGAATTTTTCAAAACTTTGCAATAAACTGACCTGGATATCTAGAGGTAGTTGTATCTCGTTAATTAAAAGTTTGAAATTAGTTTTTCGACGTTGAATGAGTCTATACCTGTACCCATCTTTAGAAGAGAAGACAATATGAAACAGTTTGAAACTTTCCCCTAGGCTCTGTTATCTGCCGATACTGTTATAATTATGATCTTTTGCTGTGTTCTTGTTTATTATCTAAGTAACGGACGTTATTTAGAAAAAGGGCGACATCGCCCTGTAAAATGTCGGATTTTGTATACTTTTATCCCCAATCCCACCCGATCGATAACTTTGGCTTCTAATGCATTTAAAAATAACACTAAAAGCAAGGCAAGTCTGATAGAAGCATAGGCCCACAGAAAGAAGGCGTATATTTTTCTTTTTTCTTACGGCTAGTTTATTGTTCGATTAATTAACCCCGTTATTACAAAAACTTAGTACCGGGTTTAAGCAAGGACTATAGTCCGTGCCATTTAACGGTGCATTAAAAGTCATTGACCTGTCACCCCTGCAGAACGTCACCCGTGTACCACTGCACGCCAGTATGCGAAGCGCGGCGACCCTAGCTATAAGCCTTAGCGATACCAATCTGTCTAACAAATGAACCTCGGTACGGGTCGACCTTGAACCCAAAAATCAAGTCGTAATAATCGCTAGTTAGAAAGACAAATAATACGTGTCACAAGGTTTTAGGTGTCAAGGTGAACGACCTTTTATGCACGTTTATCTGGCACGTACTATATACTAATAACCAATTAGAAAAGCGTTTCTCTATTTAGGTTATGTCACGAATGTGTCATTTATTCCTCTGTTGACGGCTAATATTCAGACCTAATTTAAACCTGGTCTAATTAACCATGTGTGGAGCATTTTCTGCAATGCGACCCTTCTGCGGGCTTTATTTATCAGGCTGTCACGGTGTTATTACAAAAAAATTGACCAGGTTTAAAATGGGTCTAAATATTAGCCGACAACAGAGGAATGAATGACACATTCGTGACATAACCGAATAGGGAACACTTTTCTAATTGGCTAGTTAATAGCTTAGTTCTGGCTTAAACCCGGTACTAAGTTTTTGTAATAACGGGGTGATTGTTTATAATTATTTATACTAATCAACACTGTCTATTTTGGATATAATAATACTATGTTTTGTATATCCCTAGACAGTGTTGATGTCTGTATTTTATAATTTAAGCAATTATGTTTTAATGCCAATTGGTGTTATTACAAAAAAGTTAGACCAGGTTTAAAATAGGTCTAAATGGAGGAATGAATGACACATTGGTGAGATAACCTAATTAATAGAGAAACGCTTTTCTAATTGGCTAGCTAATAGCTTAGTCCTGGCTTAAGCCCGGTACTAAATTTTTGTTATAACGGGGTATAAAATTTACGAAAGCTCAGTTGGAAGAGCATTCGCCCGGATAGCGAAGGGTCGTGGTTTTAAGTCCCAATCGACGATACTAATTATTTAATTGATTAGTGGGCTATCACAGCAATTAGTTTTGTTTTTTTTCAATGTAGGAGACTTGTTCTATAATTTATTCTGTGGTAGAAGTTACTGAAGTCAATGTTACAGCGTGATTTAGATATAAATAGTAAGATAGTTTAATTTACATCAATGTACATTAGTAATATATATACAACTTATTAATAAAATTTAAGATAAATTACTTAATACAACACAAAAACAAAAATTATAAAAAGGGTCCTTGTGGTAAGGTTCCCAGGATGCTGGCAGCATTACCGCGCTGGATAGCGATGCTTATACGCTGAGCAAGGTAGCTGCCAGCACTAAATATAAATTAAATCGTTTATTTGCACCATACAGCAGTTATATTTATAGGTATCATACTTTTGTTTTTATTTCTACACTTTTGTTGACCTCTATTTTTACACTGAGTAACAATTAAATGCGTAACCAACCTTTCACAGGTGTCGCCTTAGTCTTTTGAAACCGTAGTATAGAAAAGCGTTTTTGTATAGTATTGTCATTGATTTAAAACCGTAAATACTTGAATCGGTCATTGCTCACGTTTCTTTGTGCCCTATAGTATTCTACTTGAATATTCGGAATGCAATCATTATTCATTGTTTATGCAAAAGAGTAATGATTTATGATGCGAATGCGACATTATTATCGTTGTGCGAGTGGTTATCCCTTGCTCGGGCCATGTGTTTGCATTAAAATACGATAAATAGGTATTTGGTAACCACGGGCATGCATCACGCGGAAACCGCATGTCATCGATAACATTCGATCACGGAACAGCCTTGAACGAGACGGGATCTATGTTAGAAAGTCAGCCGTCTCGTCAATAGATTGGAGTAATCTGTAATGTTATATAGAGGTAGGTATGTGCTCTATATTCACTAAGCCTCCATTTCTAGAATGGGTCCCGACTGCTACAATTTTTAATATGGGTACCAATTTAACCCGTGTATGACCTGGTTTCTTGTTTAAGGGTTTTTTAATTTCCCATTACACAGAAACGCAATCGGGTTTTTTAGTTTTTTAAATTACCGTTTTTTGTCTTGAATATCGAAGTATCGACATTATCAACAGTATTGTAAAAAAAACATACATACATTCGAAAATAGAGTCTGCTCCTATTTTGAAGACGGTTAAAAGAGCAATAAGTAACTTCTATCAGACTCTATCGATACTTCGACTGGTGCTATACATGACTATCGGAAGTAATAACAGGAATGTTAATTTCATCAGAACAACTATTGAGCAGCCTCTTTGTATCTAAGGTAATCATGTTACAATGCACTTAATTAATGACAATTTTGTGTATTCGTATCCGTATGTAAGTATGTACATACGGCCGCATGTTAGACTATTCCAGTTTGACCTTGATGTACCGCCTATTCGTTACGTAATAAGAGCTGTTTTCGTAGTTTACATGTATAACCTGACGTGCTTCCGACTGTACGACGGGATCACGAAAACTGGTTACGTAGTCAAAGAAAACAAACAAGAAGCCCTTATATGACGATATGGACATTATACTTCATTAGCTCCTATTATCGACGGATAATAGGAGCTAATGAAGTATAATGTCCTTCTAGCTGAATTTCGACTACAGCGGCCAATGTCGATAGAGATTAGTCAACTGCGCGAGGGATATAAGTATATAATAGCACACGAAGGTGCACTCTCTGTTACTTGACTCTCATAATTCGGTGAGACGATATTCCGATGTAACCATGTAGGGATGTTGTGCAGGACCAACAAAGATCTACCAGTAATCAGGAAATTATTTTTTCGAAACAATCAAATTCAAAAGCATAGCTGCATATTACCAAACTGAATAAAATCACTGGTAGGTATTGTTTAATCAAGTATGGGTGCATATCAACTTGATACTTATTATATAAGTTAAAAGTTCGAATCCTTCAGTTGTCACAAAAGGAGTTATTTGTTGAATAATTACAACGCGTACCGTGTACGCGTACATTTTAAAATGACTTCCAATAAAAATTTACACAAATTGGGTGATGACGTTTTTGAATATCAATTGTGCTGTATTTTATTTGAAGAATATTTGATACTGACTATTGAAAATAGCATTAGACATACTGATTCTCCCAGATAAGTACAAGAACAGATACAGTACAGTAATTCATACATAGCGGAATTGCCGTGTACCGTAACACTAGTCCGATGTATCGCCACACAGCAAGCGAACGCGCTCTTGCGCACATACTATTGTTCCTAACGCTCGGATATGGATGGGTAAGAATTTCTAATCACTTTACTGTTCCATTCATTGCTTGGGGTTTCCAAACAAGAAAAGGGCTTTTGTCTTTCTATCACAAAGAGATATGGGATTGTAGTCGTTGATGTTATGTAGCGACTTTTTTGACCGTTTGAAAGTTTTTCAGTTCATATGCTTTTACTGCCGCAAATGCCGATAAAATTCATTCACCGATCAATTTCAACGATTCATTTATGATCGTGCTAGTTAAGGAGGAATTTATGATAATTATTGATACGAATTAATTATCATAAATTCCTGCCTGGTTAATTGTTTTGTTTGTATTACTGCCTGGGAAAACTTTGCCATTCTGGTCTGATCCTCTTACTCTGTTTGAAAGAGTTGATTTGGTAGGTCAGGCCTGAATAGAAAACATAGAATAAAACTGATCCCCCAGAGAATATAACTGAAATATTCTCCACGTAGGTTAGTATAAATATAATTCTGTTGAAATATATGACAGCTCTCGGTTTAGAAAAGTTTAAAAATACACATATATAAGTAACACTATTGTACAAGAAATATATCGCTTTATTGACAAAAAACGGTGCTAACTTGGATTCTACAAATTCAGTGTGTTGTACAAAAGTTCCTTTCATTCGTTGTTTCGTTCGGGAGAAGCTTATGGATTATCGAGAATAGAAAGGGATCGTTATTCAATAGTTCGTGATTGTTAGCAAACGTTAGCCTGGTTGGGGGATGGAGAACCTTTTAATGAAACCGCGAATCAAATGGGTCACAAAGGACAAACTTTGTATCTATATTTGTCGTGAAATGAAACCGATCGGTTGATTAAAGTTGAGACTTTGGTAAATAGTTTTGGACTTTAAATGAGTTTCCAATATTTGAAATAAAATTCCTTGGTTGGTAAGAGCACTCGCCCGGACAGCGAAGGGACGTGGGTTCGAGTCCCATCGGATCACACAGTCGATTAATTTTTGTGAGCGAAATTTAATTGAATTTCGTAAAAACTTGCAAAAATAATTGCTTATGTTATAAAAATAATTATAAAATTCCTGTCTTAAGCCCCATCTAAAAAAATCGCTGTCTTTTTTGCAGAGGTGTTCAATAAACAATAATTTAACCCTAAAATAAGATGTATTTATGAGAGTTTGGCTTTTGGGTGAGTAAGGTCCGCCCTGTCACTTTATTCTTTGCTATTCCACTTTATTATGCAGGACTCTCAAACCTACACCGTAGTTTTTGGCCCTTTTACGTATCAGAAATCTATTTTAACTGTATACCTACATAAATATTCCAACTTGTGCCTCTGCTTCCTGGTTTTGTCTTATTTGTCGCTAAAACTGTATCTTTTGCCGCAGGTTTACCACCCCTGACGTAGCGTTTGTCGGATTTATTGATGTTTAAGCCAGTGCGTGTTGGACCACACAGTCCAGCGGCTAAAGTCGCTTTCTTCTTTTTAAAACGATTTTTCCTTGCCACTGCACGGGTTCGACGAGATTTATTTGAGCTTAATATCTTGCAAAGTTGCGACAGCTATATTTTTATTTTTTATCTTAAAAAGTAAAAACGGTATCAAGTCATAGAGTAACTGAAGTTTAAACTATTTTACACGCTAATTTATTAGATTTTTTATTTATATGAAAAACACATTCAGAATGGGAAATATTAAGGCCGAGTTGCATAACCTTAATTTACCTGTAACTATAACACTAACCGGAGTGTTTCGTATAGAGTTTGACAGATTGTTGAAATGAGTAAAAGTAAAATGATGCAACCCAACCTTAATGTCTTAAAGCCAGCCTTCTTGTGAATATGTACTAAACCACCAATAAATTAAAAAGTACATCAAAAAGTAAACAACTAATTTACATGATGTTTGTGTGTTGTAACTTTTATTTACGTGAACGTCGATGCTTTAAATATTGGCTTTAAAGCACCTTCAGTAAATCTCGAGAAGTTTGACTTGAAAATTACAGCAATCGAAATAGACGAATGGATACTCAATAAATTAGTCGCGAGGCCGATGACTAATCGGGTCCACATCGCACGCACAGATGCTCAGAGGCTAATAGATGCCAGCAATGTATCAAGCTGCTAATGATGCGTATTCATTGATAATAACACTCAATCATACTTAGTCATCATTCGATTAATTTTATTGATTTTATTGTTGGACGAGTAAATACTCAGCAATGCTAAAATGGGCTTATAAGAAGATATTTGTCACATTTACTGTGTATAAGTCTTCATAAAGTGCACATGAGAGAGAGAATGGGTGAAACTGGTGGTGAACATACTGTATTCACTTAACTAAGCACTTTGTTCATTGAAAACATTACGTTTTTATACTGTTAAATTGTGCTTATTTTTCTACCTTTTTAAAAATCAAAACTAGCACCCGTTACTGTATTTTTTTAATGGGTAAGGAAAAAATGGCTCGTTATCGTTATTGAGATATAGAAAGTCAATGGAATTACGATCACTGCACACGCGGTGCATCTTCAAACAACGTGGGTATCGTTACTCTATGAAAACAAAATCTCAAGATTTTATATACTCTCCGTGACCCAGAAATGGACCGCAAGACAACAAGATTTCGTCGATACTAAACCCATTTTAGGTGTTACGTCCGGTTTACGGCCCCTAACTTACTAACCATAATACATAATTTAGCAAGACACCTACTTATCTATTCCTTACAACTATGCCCTCGGTTATATTGTGTAGTTTAATTTTACCTGTAAAGTTTTAGGGCATCCCTTGGGATCTTGTAAAATCGGGTGAGCTGATAAACTAGACACCCGGATTTCCAACTTCCCTCAGCTTATGTAAATTGTATTTTTTTAAACTTACAGAACTTAAGCAGCATCTATATTTATTGTTTAAGTTATTTTAACTCATTTTACGTATATCCTTGTTCTTGGAACTTAAATCGCTTACGAAGTTGCGATTGAAAACTTTAAATCCTTTTAGTTCCAAACTGCGATTGTTAAACTCTTCGGCTTGTTCGAAAAGATAGCACTGGACTGGATTTTTATAAAAAGAAAGAAACATGGACAGTGAATGGCGATTTTCATCTTTATTTACTTTCAGGCCAACGGGTCCCATACGTTCAAGCTGATCGACGGGCATGACATACCCTCAGTGGCCCTCGGCACCAGTCTCGGTCATCTTGCTGATGTGAGTACTTTACCCCCCAGGGCAAAGAGGGCAGCACTTTCTCTATCGAACTTACAACTTTATGACTTGAAATATGCGACCGCAGCAAATAAATAACGATAGCGTTAAAATATTGCGACTACGTCTAGCGGTTTGATAAATCGTTCTTCTAAGGATATTGATACATTTCACTTTGGCCAATCGATTTACTAGTTGGAATCGAGGTCTCGAAATAGATGGTTGGAAACTTGTTGAAAATAATGTTTGTTAATAGGCGTTTGTGAATAGAGCGTCTTAATTGGCTTAGAAGTTCCAATTTATCCCACGTCAATTAAAATTCTCCCGGGAAACTCTATCAAAATATCTGTTAATGTGCCACGGCTGCTGACATTTAGGTCATCTTTTTTGTCATCAACCGAATTAGTAATTAATGTCTATAATCATCAGGTACCTAGTCGTTTATATGTGAAAATAAACTGTAAAGTTTTATTCAGAGGGTATTCCTATACCTACGCAGCAAACAGCAAGATAAACTTGTACCATCCTGGCTAGAAAATCAGTTTTTTTTTCTAGTGAATTATTAAAATAAAAAAAAAACAATGTAAGTTTTTTACACTTAAAATCATTATATTTTGTACAGAAGTAGCGGCTTTCAAAGGAGCCTGCCAATCTTTACATGTTGAGACAAAGTTTACCCCAAAACAACATGTCACCAGGGAACACGAGTGTTGCCAGTTAACCACTCGCTCGCCCGCGCCGTACAATGGGCGTTGGAAGGCGGCTACCGGCACATCGACACTGCGGCCTTGTACCGCGTAGAGGACGAAGTCGGCCTCGGCGTTAGGGACTACGTAAGGGACAATGGCGCCCGCCGAGAGGACGTGTACATCACTACGAAAGTAAGTTCCGAACATGTCTTTGGTTCAAAACGGGGACTTTGCTTGCCATGTCGTGTAGAGTGTTACAGCAAGGCTTTGGTCTGCACAACCCATCATATAGTTTAGATACTCGTAGTCTTACATATCATATGGATTAAATTATCTTTAAGTAAGCTAAAATGATCCATTAAATGTTTTCTAAAGCTGTACTACGTATTCTACTTGTGTCCTCTAAATTAAGGCGGTTGGTCGAACTCATTAAAACATACTTTTGCGGATTACTTCTCGATTTATTTACATTATATTTAAAACCTGACGTTTCAAACACTTTACAGCACCCGTCTGTGGTCACAGGTAGACTACTTAGATGTTATTTGTCATTGCATAGTTATGAAAATTATGTTCGTTTTAATTAGATTATCAAGTTGTAATATGTTGCCTGTTTAAGAGCTATATTACAACGCGACTGTGATTTTTTCGTGAAATGGCCAATTTTAATATCAAAAACAAAAATATATTAACAATTATGACTATAAAGTACCATAGTTTGTAGCGGCCTCACTTTTTATAAATTTTAATGGAAGCATTATTCTATTTCTTACCGCAAAGAAGTAGTGCTATATAGTTTTTGTATTTTACTTATTCGAGTCTCATACGTATTCAATGCATTATCTTCTCACTACGGCGGCTTCGAAAGAACTTTTCGCCTGGCGTAAGCTAGCGTTCGATCCTACTAATCCCCTTAATTCTGTCTAAGGGGATCTGAATCGAAACTAAAAGCACCAACTGAATCTTTGTTTGTTTTAAAATAATGGAAAGCATCGGATGAAACAAAGAAAAATCTTTTACTCTGAAACCTTTCTGTTAGTCTTGTATTTTGACAGGATTAAGAATTTTGGTGAAAAACAAATGAACCAGGATAAACGGTTGGTCGGTGAGGCTCCCAAAATACGCGTTGAATTTGTATTCGGAATCATCTTATTTTTATTTTTGTACTTCATCCTTTAGCTTGTAAGCTATCCTACCTTTATTTATTATAGGAATACTGCGAGTTACCAGCGTATGGAGTTTGCCAGTTATATAAATTAGGCTACCTACTGTATCCAATACATAATTCAAGTATTCAGGTCAAATATTATAATTACTTCTATATACAGGGTTACATTGCAAAAAGTTGCCAAGCTTTCAAGCGACTCAGAATTAGTAACATAATCGATCTTTGTTAAGAAAAAACGTAACGATCAACTGAATAGTGCAATACATTGACTCTGCCATTATGGCACGCGAAAATGCGTTATCTCTCTATTTACCAACGCATATTTGAAAGTAGATGTTATTCGAAAAATACGAATGATTGAAAATAATTGTCCTAAAGTCTTTTCTAAATATTGTTCCCTAGATCTTCAAAATGAGGCACCTGACTGAAAAGTAACTGTATAGTGGGTAGTTATAGTTAAATAAATGTAAACTTGTAAACATCTTAACGTTTATTTATACGCTTTAGCTATGGAACGATGCTCATGAGAGGAATGAAGTGATACCAGCACTAAAGGAGTCTCTCAAGCTGCTACAAATGGACTACGTGGACTTGTATTTGATGCACTATCCAATGGCATATAAGGTTAGCAAGATTTATTAAAAACATTATTTTTCCCTCTATGACGGTTAATAATTTTGAATTGATCTTTATGTAACTTGATAGGCCATAGCGTTACCTTCCAAAATAATCATTTTCATAACCTTTAGGACCTCCAGATCCATAAAAAAAGCATTTTTAAAAATAAAATACCCCCAACATGGGAGTTTTTTGTCGATAACATTTGATGATCTAATAGCCCATAAATTTACGCCAGTCGAAACCCGGAGACACTGTATACGTTTGTACCATAGTTTTAGATAGTTACTACATGAATATCAATAGGCACCATCAACTTTTTCTTAGGGTAAAACATAACCCCCATACAAATACATCTGCTATAATAAATCTATAGAGAATCAATTATACAATATACGACGATGACTTACATAACATCAAAGCTGATTCCGCCCCTGTGCAGTTCAACGCATTACTGATTTTCAAGCGACCGGGATCATCTTCAATACGGTCACCCGAATCTGTCTAATAAATTATATCCGAGCACCCGGACACCAAGTTCCGATCCAGCTATTAATCTCTACCGTTCCATCAAAAAGCGTTTTACTGCAGCGTGATTCGAGTTGTTCAACTCGGATCGATACTCACATTTTGTCTTTATCATAGCGGATTAACTGCGTTGATTCGATAAACCGAAGTTCACGAGAAAATTCCCAAAGAAATAAAGTTATCTTGATATTCGGAGTCATAAGTTTATCTCATTTGGACTTGATTAATTGGTGAATATTGCTCTAATGACCTGTAATTCGAATTGATATTCACGATTCCCTAGTTAGTGTCAATCATTCATCATTATCAGTATCCATTGAGAGTTCAGCACTAGTATTACGGGATCTACTTATGTAATGTAATGCGTAAACCTACATGTCATAAATTATTACATACAAAGTAGGAACAGTTAGGTAGCTAAATGTTCTGTTGGTTGGAACAATGTTTTTTATTCATTTATAGTGATAAGGGATCAGGTATTTCAGAATCTTCAGGTATTCCATATTTTCAAGGAATATTTTTCCAACAGATACCTATACTTAGTAATATTATAAATATCTGAGAGTGTCTGTCTGTCTGTTTGTTTTCCTAGTTTTTAAATGTCCTTGACGCTGATTTGGTTTTCAGAAGAATGGAAGCATCAGTTGGACTGATTACCTGGAGACGTGGAAAGGACTGGAGGATGCTGTCGAAGCTAATCTGACGAGATCCATTGGGGTGTCTAATTTTAATTTAACGCAAATGCAAAGACTATGGAATCACAGTAGAATTAAGCCAACTGTATTGCAGATTGAAGTAAGTTGCAAATAAAAGAGAAATAATATGTTTTGGTTAATAGTACAGGGAAACATAATTGAGCTACCAGAAGTAATACCCAATAAGTTATGTTACTGTGTTTAACCTGGTTAGCCAAGTTATTGCAATAGAACTAGAATTATGGGTGGATATATCTCAGAACACTTTTGAGATTAATGATTATTACACTTCTACAATATTTAAGTATACCTTACCAGCTTCGAATTAAGAACCACATTTGTAGTCCGAATGCGACATGCACCAACACTCTAGTTGCAGATAATATACTTAATATAATCCCAATCACATAATAAACTCATAAAAGTATGCGGAATCAAAATCTTTATATACTCGTCCGGAGTACAATTAAAGAAGGCGTTTAATCGCTTCCAAACGCCGAAATAACTTCTTAAGAGTTTTCTTATGAAATGAAAAGAATTGAAATTGGTTCGAATTTTCTTCTAATAGTATTTCATTATTTTTTTATTATTATTTTATTTATTATTTAAATTGCTTTATTGAGTCGAGATAGTTTCGAGACGATTTCAATTGGAAGCGTTCCGCAAAAGTTTAAAGTGGATGTTTCCTTTTTTTGAACTTAGTTTTCACACAGTAATATTTGTATTGCATCAGTTGATCGAAACTATTTTGTTTGCTTTGATGGTATAAACTAGCATTTTTCCACGACTTTGCTAAGCGCTAAGGGTAAATTTCCCATACAAATTTCCACCCCCCTTTTCACCCCCTTAAAGATAATTTCTGAGATTAAAACTTTTCTGTCCTTTCCCGGGACTCATCTCTACACCCGTCTTAATCAGTTGATGTGGTACCTTACACACAGACACACTTATTAATATAGTATGAAAGTATGGATTTTGTATTGAAATAATAACAAAACCACCGCCTTAAAAATGAAATCGAATTCCTTCCACGTTTCTTTCACCTGGCGATAAAAAGTTAAATTCAACTTTTGAGTGTTTTTTGAAAGCCGTTGTGTTTTTTGTTAAAAAATATTTGGTTTTTCTATTTTTGGTGATAGTTACCAACACTAATTGCCTGTACTTCCTAATAAAATACCGAAAAAGTACAAAAAAATGTGGCGTAAGTATCTACGAACTCTTAAGCGTTAAGGATCATCATCATCAGGCCATCACCATAAAACTATGATTCCCGGATGGATACGCCTGAATAAATAACGATGCTGTAGCAAAAACGGTATTCGTGCCTACAAAATCTGAATAGCTTCCTCGATTTCTCCAGGATTCACCATCAGATCCAGATTTGGTGATCCTTAATGGGAACACCCTTTCAATTAAAAAATAATTGAAAAAATCAGTGAACATACATAATAAAACATAAGTCCATACAGTCGAATATAGAACCTCCTCCTTTTTTGAAGTCGGTTAAAAACTAAAAAATACTCATTAAATCAGGCTCTTATGACTTGTCGAAATGTACTTCAAGTGGTTTTGAAATCTAAGATGGCATTAGGTATAAGTAATAAGATTAGTCAATATGGCAGCTGCTTCAGTATAGTATTCTTCAAGTTGGCAATTCTCATTCGAAATAAGTAGTAATAGAATACTTTTATAAGATACTTAACTAAAGCCTCAATGGAATTGATATTAAAATGAAAGGCAACCAGTACAACAATAGATTGAATTGTATAAACAAGTAGGTACTAAAGTAGACCTCGCCTTTCTAGTAGATTAGAAATATTTCTCTGTTTCTTTTTACTTTCTCAGGTGAACCCATCTATAACTCAGGAGGAGTTAGTGGGTTGGTGTCGCACGCACGGAGTTATTGTGATGGGGTACAGTCCGTTTGGCGCGATACTGGGCCGAAAGTCTGACGCCCCCCCTCCTAGGGCAGACCATCCCGTCTTGCAAAAGTTAGCCAATAAATACGGGAAGACTGTACCGCAGATACTGCTAAGATACCTCGTAAGTGATTGCTTAAAGCGCCCAATTTTTAGAATATTACAGTAACAGGCATGTGAAGAAGATATTTGCAAACTGTGTGCTATGCAAATGTGAGTTCGCTTTAATTCACACGCACATTTTAATTCACACCTTATTTTTTCTTTAATGAAGTTACTTCTGTCCTTATTGCCCTTGTCTAGAGGCAATATTGATTTGATCACATTGATCTAAGTAAACGCATGAAATGTTATTTAGTAGACATTGGTGAAGGTAGCTTAAATAGAATAGGTATGCTCAAACAAGTCTAGTACGATACTGGTTACTGGGTATATTAACAAAAAACAAAAAAAACACAGACAAAAGGTTAGCTAGCACAGCACAACTGCTCTAAGCGGTATATCCCGCGAGGCTCTACAATTTTTCACTTTGTAATGTAACTGTAAATGTTTTTCAGGATATTTTGCGAGAATTTGCTATCTCTGTCAGAGAGGGGGTTATTTAGAACGGTTCTATGCTATTCCTAGTTTGGTTTATAAACGTTCGTTTTACAGCTGTATAAACAAACAAAAGGATTATTTTGCTTTGGTGCTGTTCGTTTTATCAAGTGTTTAAGTGCATATATACGACAGATATACTTTTTAACATCAGTATTATATACTCGTATATGTTTGATTAGCTTGTCACACTTTACATAGATTTTATTTATTACAGTCACAGAAGTAATGTATCTAACAAAAAAATAAATTTTAAAATAATTCTCATACAAGAATACTACCAACAGCCTTGGCCAAGCCAACGCGTTTAGTCTGTGTCCGCAATGGGGTACACGTAGCGATCAGTAGAGATGTGAAAAAAAAACTATAATTAAAAAACAATTTTCCTTGCTATATATATTTTTTAAAGTATCGATTTTTAATGATTGATTATTTTTTGTATCCACTGGTCGGAACCGTGAACACTGGAGTTTGTGCGTGAATACTTTCAAACCTGTATCACTATTTATCTGTATCATATTATGTACATATGCGCATTTATCTTTTGTTAGTTAATATTAAAGAAAAACGATTAAAATAATGTACTCCGCTCTGTAAAATTATATCAGATCTTAGTGATGTAATGGACTTGACGTCTAAGTCTCATAAGGGCTTTCACGGCACCCATTCGGGACCCTCATCACCTGTCTTTAAGTACTTTCTCTGTTGGCCAACACGACTAGGTAGTGGAAATTACTTATAACTAATAAGCGACTTTATTGTTAAGTGATTTTAATAACCTTTTTTGAACTTTATTCTTATGTCCGAAATATTGTAGGGTGCCGCGGGTGCACCAACTATAAAAAGAAACTCCATTAAAATCATTTTTTGCGATTGGTTGTTGTATATTTAAATAAGTAATGTGCATTATTAAATGCAAAGGAGCTTAATTGAGATAAATTGACTTGTATAAGAGCAATCATGGTCAGAGTTCAAATAATAGTGTTCAAAAAATTTACGACACGGTTATAATTTGAAGAACATCAGATTTAATTTATAAGGCTTTCTCCTTATCGTTACGGACGTTTAAAAATGGAAACATCTTATTTTTCGAAGCAGCTGTTCTATTTAATAATGGCCCAGTCGGATTTGTTTTAAGCAAATCTTTTTACCTCATGTCCTAAGTTTTATACCATGTTGGTATGAAGATGTTTAACAGAGTTCCCATAGAATATATTACTGCAAGTTCGTGGTTCTGGCAAGGACTAAGTTAGCTTCGGCGGGATTAGGAGATGATTGGATGTGAAATCTCATTGCACTGTATATTACACCAGAATCATGCACGCAGTAGATCTATATGATTTTATATATAGGGGGATAGATTTGATATAAAGAGATTTGAGTATAAGATTGGGAATAATGGTCACACCCGTAATTTATGGACAGGAAAAGGGGTCCAGTTAAACATTACCTAGTACGGGGTTAACCACAGATCATAGTAAGTAGAGGTATGTAATAACTTAAGGTAGGTAAACCTTTGCGAACCTGTGTCGCCAAATTTATTGATGTATGCGTTACGACTACAAGAATGCTCTTGTAAGCTTATGGAGCACAGTAATTCGATTCACAACTCTCAACTGTCGCGTAGTGCACGCAAACAAATGACCGTGAAAATTGACTCATCCGCCGCAATTGATAGTTCCTTTTGCTCATATCGCGTTCGCGCCGGTAACGCACCCATTTCATATCACTTCTTTCTATGATCTGAAGGGTTAATATATTTGCAAATACTAACAATAAAAATTACTTTAAAAAATACTACGTTATAAAGGTCCTAAGTTTTATATGTGACGCCTTATATGACACTACGTATGCATGCATGATAACCCAGTGTTTATAACATTATCTCAAATCAAATTTCGAGTTGTTACGGAACTTTTATTTCCTTTCAGTTGGACCGACAAATAGTGGCCATCCCAAGATCAACGAATAAAGAGCGCATAAAGCAAAACATCGCCATTTTCGATTTCTTTCTCACGCCAGAAGAGGTCGAGGAACTGTCAGGTTTCAATAGTAATTATAGACTCAGAACTCCGGCAAAATGGTATCCACATCCCCATTTCCCATTCGAGAAAAAGAACCTCACTGCTTCGCAGATAGAGTACATAATCGCACACAGCAAAGAGGACTAAGCACTGTTTCGCAAGTGTCGGATAAAACGCCGCACAGGAGTAAAATGGAATGGCTAAGGTACATTTCATAATATGGAATTGGGTGGGAGATAATTTACCAGAACCAGGACTTTATAACACAGCTGTAAAAAGCTTTATTTATCCTATTCGGACGCCAGCCAACTTTAAAGTTATTGTACCACTCATTGTTTTTTATTTCAACTACCTAACCCTGAATTTAAATTTTATCTTACAGTCTCAGGTTTCAAATCAAATCAAATCAATCGTTTATTTGCCAGAATACAATTATATCATGCAAGTTTTACATTGCGGATCTTAAGGCTAATATTGTCTTGTATTCAGCTTGCATGCAGGCGTGCAAATATTAATAATAGTATTGGAAATATTAATTAATACATTATTACAATTAAACAATGTCAAAAATAAAATATTATAATTATGTCAGAAACTAAAATTACAATGTCATAATTTAAATTAAAATGTCACAGGTATATATATTGAATTATTTATTAAAGTTAAAATATTAATTAAGGCTATAAAATCACTCTTTTAGCAACCAATCCACTAACTTTTTCTTAAATATATTGCCTTCAAGTTCTTTCAACTCGGCAAGTGATTGTGAATAGCTATTGCCATATTGCAGATATTTTTCTTATATATTACCTTATGAGACTGTGGTTGGTAGAGTAAATTCCTAAATTTATTTGATATCTTCATTTCTACATTATCAAAGAATAGCTTACGTTATAATTTGGCAAGAGCTCAATTATAGCCTATCATACTATTTAAAAGCCTTTCATAATATTTGCGTTCAATCATTTCCGTCAAACCCAATTAGCTCATTTTAATTAGTCTCGCTGAAAGCCAATATGCCCCGATATGAAATGTATTAGTATTGATTGAGTGATCAAAGTGAATACGTACCTACTATAATATTTTAAATAAATGTTAGTTAAATCAGTCTTAACGAGTCGAGAATTCGTTCTACAGATGTACCATATTTTTACAATGATCCAGTGAAGAGTATTGTTAGTAGTTTTTGCGTCGTATGAGGTTGAGAAAGCAGAAATCTGTCTATAAAAGTATAAGAAATGGAGAAGACGTAATCTAGTTATTACTTACCAGAATTAAGTTAGTTTTACAAGAACGAAACGGAATTAGATTAATATCAAATTTCAATAGGCACTTATTGTGGTTTTTGTAATATCACCCTAGAATACCTACCTAGTATCGTAATAAACAGAAAAAATAAGTTAGAGGCTAAATAACAGATTTCAATCGGTTTGTTAGAGAGGGATTGAATACAAACCCGAATCACACATTTAAATTAGAATAGATGCATATTCAACGTACAAAATTGATGCTATATTTAGTAAAAAATGTTATAACGCTGCAAACATGAAAAATATAACTAGAATACTGACAAAGCTTATAAGAAATGCAACACAAAGTAACTAAATAACAATATTTAAATCACTTTTTCACTGTTTCCTAGGATTTCTTAAGACTTCAAAGTTCAAACTAAGCAACTAAAACAATTAAAAATATCAAAATAAAAGTCACGTACTTTGTCAAGTAGACAACGTACATAAAGTTATAAAAAAGGTTTTATTGTCTGTCGCCAGACCAACAAAGCGTTAAGAAAATAAAATAAAAATATGGTTATCCTGGTTGTGGTATGTAATCCTTTGATAGTACAGTGGACCACTCATCAACTACCTACATCTGTCAAATAATCGCAAATGATATAGAACCCTATGTGATCAACATAAGGGTGAATTAAATAAATATATAATAAATAAATTGTTTCAACAAACACACCAATTAAGCTAAGCTTGTGCTATGGTGACTAGAATAACGGATAGACATACTTATATACATTTTCTATAAACATCCATGACTTAGGTACAAATGCTCGTGCTCATCACACAAACACTTGCCCCTTGCTGCACTCGAACCCGCAACCGCCTGGTTAAAAAGTCCGGGGTGCGAACGACTACATCAAGACGGTCGTCATTAGATTAGACACAAGTGCAAATGTACACTCAGTAAATGGCTATCCAACCTAGACTACACGGACACTGAAAATTTAATATCTGTCACCCCCCCCCCCCCCCCCCCACACACACTTCTT
Organism: Pyrausta nigrata; assembly: GCA_949316185.1. Lineage (NCBI taxonomy): Eukaryota > Metazoa > Arthropoda > Insecta > Lepidoptera > Crambidae > Pyrausta > Pyrausta nigrata. The sequence continues at coordinate 8,978,868 of OX438943.1, forward strand.
CCAACCATTTAAATATTTTTCGTTTTATTATTGTTTGTATCACCTTATCTAAATGTGTACTATAATCAGACGGAAGAGACTAATCCCACAACACAGGGAATCCTAGTGTGGGAATCAGTGCCTACCTATGTTTGTAACTCTTTTGGTGAAATAAAAAAAAATATCAATTTACCTATTACAAGTATTTTCTAAGATTTATGTATAGTACTCAGTTTTCCTTTTAATTTCATAGATATTTTTGAAAAGTATACTTACGGCTGATATTTTATAATTAATTCCCTACATAATGTTTTTGATTAACAAAAATAATACTTGGGTATTTAAAAAAAATGATATCTACCAGTTAAAAATTATATGAATATCAAAGTTGACAGGTATTTCATTAAAGCTTTATCCAAGTTACGGAGCATCTTCCAGAAGTGGTCAGCGAAAATATGCCTTTAATCGCAAAATCTTTTCTAAAACAAAAGATTCCAGAGCTATGAGATTAGCTTACCTTTTGTTTTTCATATTAAAATGCTTTAACACAAGACAGTGTTTACTCAAATATCTATTATCTTAGCCGGGCTCGACTGTAGTCCAAAACATACCCGGAATTACCGACTCAACAATTATTTCCTGATCAAAGATTTTCTAAGTGAAAATTCATTTCGCGTTATAGATTCGAGTAAACTCAAACTTCAAATTAGTCGGGAACATTGCGATGGAAAGAACGTTTCCAATAATTAAATAGCTACGTTATCTCAAAGGAGTTGTGTTAGCCTTTTTAATCTTCTTAGCGTTATGTAATTGAATTCTTTTAACCGCGGGTATAAAGGAAAATACCGTGGCTTTTATCTGAGCCCCGAGGCTTTTGGATCACCTAATTGATTCGAACGCAATCTTTGTTGCTGTTTCATGTAATAGAGGCAAACATGATCCTTTATTACCTTCGCACGGATACGGAGTGCGTGCGAATTGGAATCGTACACATTCAAATCTAACGATCGTTTCGGTTTCATTGAATCTTTACAGTTCAGTCGATTGAATAATTCGGGTAGTTATATCATACTAGTCTCATAATAATACTTAATGTGCAAATATTTATTTAAACTCTAGTAAGCTTTGCCTATCTTTTTAAGTACCTACGTTATCATTTTTATGAATAGTTTTTCAAGAAATATTTTAATCTAAAAAATTTCAAACAAAAAAAAAAGAATCAAATCACTGACATTACGGTACCATTAACGACTATTCGATCCATGCACACTGATAAAAATAAAGTTTTTACTAATAAAGGGGCTAGGTAGGTATTATAGTTTTCCAGCGAGTGATTAAAATCAATATTAAAGCACATCGTGATGTATTGTGTTTTATTAAAACCTGTATGAGTTCATAAGTATTCAAAACAAAAGACGTTTACGAGTACTAGGTAGAGCGTGTTCATCACTATTACAAGCTGGCTCGCTAGTGTAAACACCCATACCGTCGACAATGCCCGCACTAAACTACAGAGACGCTACCTTGGAAGCTTAAGGCTCGATCTCCAGGTGTCCTGTTTAAAACTCATTTAAAGTGTTAACTTTTTTTTCTGAGCTAAACAAACGAAAAAAGACACAATACAATATCTCTGAATTTAAAAATGTCAAATTCAGTGATGCGTTTCTAACGTATTTTTGCGTGTTTTTGTCTAACTTTTGTTGTCATTGAATGACATCCCTACTTAATTGCTGTTTAATTTAATCTGACGTTTATCTACATCTACACTAATATTAAAAAGAAAAGAATGATTTGATTGATTGTTTGTATTGAATAGACTTCCAAACTTCTGGACCGATTCAAATGTTTGGTACAAAGAGAGTGAGATTAAGACCCTGGGAAGAAATAATCAGGGGCGAAATTGGGGATAAAAGTTTGTATGGAAAATCCGACTTTTGGTCGCGAGCGAAGGGGAACTGCTAGTAAATTATATAAGCTTTTCTTTTGATTTGTTCAGCACAGAATGAAAACAGAATTTAATTTTAGTCTTAGACAGGGAACATCATTCATCATCAACATCATTAATTGGAATCGAGCTCTTTGCCTGTATTTTCGACTGAAGCCGTCCTACTCACTTACGCCAGCATGACAGCCCGAGCAAGCGTGATGGCTAGAGCCGAAGATATGTACATACAAAGTCTTACAGAGTAGGCCCTCTGAACAGGTCACATGCTAACGCGTGTATTTTGAATGGATGGAATCACACCGTAATCCCGGACAGTGAAGACAGACAATACGTCGCCCCACGTAATTTCAATGTTATTCCATACGCATGTGTTGAGACACTTGTATTTGCGGAGCCTATCTTCCTGTACCTATGTACACCTACGGTCACCTATCAGTGTATACATATGGGACTCACAAATTATTGCTGGCGCAGAACTTGCGCGAATGTAAGAATTCCTAATAGGTTAATTGGTCAAACGTGATTACAGCGAAAAGTGACCCATTAGCATTATTTTGTAATCACAGGGAAACAATCAATAAACGTGAAATTAGTTGATGTTGACCCAAAATATTGCAGACAAACACACAAACGGAATTCTGTAATAACGTTTTAACTACAGTTTAAAATTAGTTCTAAATTAGTCCTTTGACCTTCTTGAAAACCTCCGCAAAGAGTAGGTGGTTAAAGCAACTGGTATAAAAATGTGTGGGTATATTGGACTCGACTGACTAGGTAGTAATCCACAACAGGGCATAGAGTAAAAACTAATAAAAGTAGAAACTGCGTTTTGAAATATTAATCCTTGCAAACAAGAAAAAAATATAATCATAAAATCCAAGTAGGTTACGTCACAACAAAATAAAATGTCACGAAGTAAGGAAGCTTTCGTTTTAAAACAGATCGTCGCCGGTGGCCATCCTCGCTCATAATGACGCCAATTAGTTCGTGTCGCTCCACCTAATTTATGTAGGGACAACCGAACCGCCCCTAACTTCGCTCATAAATAAACCAGTGGAAAAAATCTAAGCAACAACAATTAATTTCTGTGATAACGACGAACAATCACGTTGCCGAGACTTTTACGGGCTTTGTTTGACAAGTTCATTTCTTTTTCTGTACTTTTGTGGCTAGATTTTGTCATGAATGACAATAATACCACAAAGTAGAGGTTTTAAACACTGTCACGGGCTTCTTATCTTCTAGAAGTTTACAATTATGTAAAGATAAAACCTTACACATTTAAATTAAGAAATAAAGACTGCAAGATAACAGTAGAGCTTGCTTTGCACCTAGGTAATAGAGATATGTGACGCCTATGCACAAAGTAATAAGTAAATAAATAAATAATAAATTTATTTATTTGCACCAATACTCAGTGTTATAAATATATTTTTGTCAAAACGTAAATGAAAAGATAATACCCCGTAGCAAGTTAATAAATACATAATAATAATTTTGAACTCATATTCATCTCTCATCAAATGTCAGATGTGGGCGGACATCGTAGAAATTGTATTTTTCTCTAAAAAGATTGAATTCGATCAAGGAACACTGTTGTCATGCCGCCATCGCTTTTTGAGTATCTAAGCAAAAAGAACTAAACAGGTAAGTGAATTGTAAATCATAATAAAATATTAGATAAAAACCTAAGATCAAAACTAACCTACCGGACATATAATGGATGTAAGTACCTGGATCTCAGATAGGAAGATCCTGTGTTTGTTTCTTTTAAAATCAGATTAAACTTACTTTGGAGGCTACGGTAGGTTTGAGCCTTGTCCGACGTCTATAGGATGAGCTCATAAGGTCCATTCCACAGCATAGGTTCTCAACGCGTAGGCGATAACGCTACCTTTTCAGAAGGTTGTAAAATGAGCAGGCAGGCATTGAGATGGCACAAGATAGGGAATAGAAATTGAGGGGTGCTAGAAAAAAGATAGCTCTGGGTAATGAGAGGAGAACCAGAGAATAAAAAATCTTTTAGTGTAATAATAAGGTCCTGATTGTTTAGTAAGTCTATATTTGTCCGTGCTGTGTATTAATGTGGCGATACTGAGCTGGACTAATGGCCGGCGGGTGGTACAAATGCGCGGCTCAACTGCTCCAACAGATGTGTAGCGCGGTCCGCTGAATAATTACACGAATCAAATCTGCTGCGAAAAATCTTAGCTGTTTTGTTCATGACTATTTTGTAGAGTTCTCGTACCTACCTCAAGTACAATTTACCTATTCGAATTGTAACTACAAGTACAATTAAGCGCGAGTCGACTGGTCGGTCAAATTCATTGGGGCTGCCACGCAACTGCCGAGCCGCCCGTAAATTCGATAATCTGTGTTTTGCCTCGAAGCACTAGTAGGGCCCAAAAGATAAGGAGACATGATCGGGCCCCCTAAGGGCCAATATTATACTGATTTTTAAATTTTTGACGTTCATAAGTGGCATTTTCTGTCCTAAATTGAATAAATTATTTTTGACTTTGACTTTGACTTTGAATCGATAATCACTCACACGCCTGAGGCTCAGGGCTTAGTGTCAGTTTTTTCACGCGCTCGCTATTGGCTGTGTGACAACAATTTATAAAGAAAAAAATGAAGGTCCGCTAACGTGCAGCTAAGCTCTAGGGCGCTGACAAAAATCCATAAAATTTTCGTCACACGGACGATTGTTAGCACGTAAAAAACTCGTTCTAAGCCCCTAGATCCATATTTTGAAAGCCATAATTGCTTTCGTGGCGTTGGTATGAAAGCATATATAGTAATACTGAAAGCTCTGACGACTAATGCAATTCGACAGTAAGCGGTCATAGGCCTGCTGAATTCCACTCTATTGTGACGCAGCAAGAGTCTATTTATTTAAATGATTTTGCAGACTGATTCTTCTGTACTTTTACCAATTGATATTCTGTGACAGGAGTCTGTCTGCTCGAAACTGCAGTATCGAGCCTGTGTCTCGCAAATTCAAGGTTTACAATCCGTGATGAGATTTATAGATTTTATAGAACTTTACTGGTTCTATTCTATTTCAAGTTAGTCTTCAATAATCGTATCGCGCGTGTGTATCAGTCCATTGTTGTCATCGACGGAGGCACAGACGGAGGTATGAAGTTCCCGACAATCTCCCTGTGTTCGTGTCTCGTCCAGCCGGTACCGAGGACCGCTTGGGTCCCAACGGCCCTTGTTAATATTCCCACTGACGTCACAGGATCCACTGTCTTGAATCTTGAATAGTGCTGACATAACAAAAGCCATCCTGAATATTGAGCAGTCGACGTAAGAGCACCGCTATAAAAGTTATTGCGTCGTGATTAACACTATGTTGACCGTGGTAATATTGTCACAGCTTCATGTAATATCCGCTACTACCCAAATAACTTGCACAAGAGTACCTATTGTGGCTTTAGGTTGAGTCTCCGAATACGAAATCCTGCTTAGTGACGACTATTGTAGGAGCTTGAATTGTGGCTAATATCACAATTCACATTGCTTTTAGCGCACCGAGAATTTAGATATAAATCGAGCTCTTGATTACTTTATGAACTAACGGATGGAGATGTAACAACATCCATCTTGCCGACCCTAAAAGACACATACTCGTAAATCGGTTCGGTTCACTTGGGTCCCAAATTTACTAGAGCAACATAAATCCATCGTTTTAAGTTGGATCACGTTCAACAAATGTTTGCCACTCGAACACACACCGAGACATTCAACTTAATAGAAAGACAAACGTATTGAAACTTTGACTTTTCCATTAACTTCATAAGACTTTCATTTGTGAAGGACTGCTACTTTTTCCCATCCCACGTTTTGGATGTAAGAGAAGTCCGAACTCGGAATAACTTTGAATTTTCCTGGATTGAATACACAATTATGAAAGTATCTGAACTAGTTCCCTCTGTAAAATGGGCGAGACGGCAACGTCGATATCGACCTTTTTGTTGCAATAAAACCCAATTACAATTTTATGTTTGGATTTTGTTAGCGACGCTTTTATACTGCGATAAACCGAACTAATGTTGTTCCTGACCTACATACATGAAAAGGGACAAAATAAGTATAAGTATTTTATGAAACTTGATAGAATTATTTTTAATGGTAAATGAGTCATATTTTTTTAAAGTTAGGTGTAAGTTAGGTGTAAGTTTTTATAAAGCTTAAGTGTCATCGGGGCTTGTCTGTCTAGTGTAATTTGAAAGTTAAATATAGGTACTATCTAAACAAATGTATATACACTATTTGAAGATTAAAATTTACTTAAATAAAAAATAAAATAAAAATCATTTATTTCAGAGTTATTATCTCCATATGGGTTAGTAACAATGACACTTATTAGCTATGGTTAGTAGATACACAGGCTCAAAAAATCTACAAATCCTGTTGCAAATCTTTCCACATCTTTTACTTTAAAACGAGATTGGATGGGAAATAACGTTTATATACGGATAAAAAGGCGCAAGAGGTTTATAAATCCATTACTATAAGAAGGTTTTGAATGCTCTGAAAGACTCTGAATTGAAATATTTACGACTTTCATTAATATTTATTTCCCTCAACTGGAATTGGGGAAAAATTTACATTGTGATGTAGATAAGTTTGAAATGGAGGCAGCGAAGCAGATTGGCAAACACCTCACTTCCTGAAATAAAGTTTTTTATAATAATTGTATACATATTTTATATTTCCAGAGAAAAATGAATTTAAGCTGAAGCAATAATTGCGTAACTTTCGTAATTTTCGTAAAGGATTTTTCAGAAAAACACCTTATTTCATTACATTTAAGTTTGACGTTTTGTTAATTTCTGGCTGGTTGAAGCATAATAAGGTTGTTTGTTATTAAATCACGCTTGGGAATTTTATTTGCGAAAATAAATGTTAACTTATTTATTGCGTAGTAATCATCTTCCAACAGTTTCAACCACCGAACTGGGTAAGAACAGGCAGAATCTTGTTTTATGCGATTTTTATGGATAAATGCGCGATCGTGATGTAACCGACGAACGAATTGACTGTGATTTGCGCTGTAAAGACGAAAAAAGCTATGGGTATTTGTCAGCATAATTTTATTTCTTTTTGTGATTTTTTACCAACTGGTGGATCCAACGGATGTTTTCTTTTAAGATAATAGAATGACTACATTTTAGTTGTCTTGGCAGGGCCAGTAACAAGTTAGAAAATTAGGAATTTAGAAAATTTTAGGAAAAATCCAGCTGTTTAGAAGGAGTTTAGTGGCATAAGTAATCTACGTCAGAAAATGACAATATAAATATAGATAAATGCCTATCCCTGTAAATCAGAGTTTCTATCGAATTTTTGTATTACTACAATTATCCTGTCGCTGAAGACGAAAACCATACCACATTGTACCATGAAACTTTAGTGCTATTTTCACAACTGTGTTTGGGTCATCTATAGTGGGTTTACATCACACTAACCAAACAGTATCGACTATCAATAAACTTTAGGTCAGCCAAAAATACCTGACATAATCTATTTCCTACCCCGAATAAGGCTATCGATGTGTACAATAATATATTCTAGAATCGACTTGCCGCGTTTCAAAATAGCCACGCGGATGCAGCGAGCCGCGAGAGGCGAGAGGAATAGCGGTGGCAATCGGCCGCATCAATATTGCAACGCGGCGAAACTGTTTGCCAAAACTGACCTCTTGACAGATATTCTCCCGCAAATTCCGTTATGTGTACTTAAAAAATATATACTTACACATAGGAATGACGGAAAACACATCGTTTCAGCGGTAAAGGAAAAAACACATGACTGCAAATTTTTTAATATTTTTTTCAATTGTCTTTTTACAGGCTTTTATTTGATACCCATATTGCTATGGTATGGAAAAAATAAATCCTTCTTCCCCCCTTTGTTTCCGTTTGCGGGCACCATTTTTTAAATGAATATAGCCTACGGCACTACCACATTTTTGACGAATACATCGACACCTCATATGTTAAAAACTGTCCAGCCGTTTGGGCTTTAGGGCGTGCCAAACAATTATACATACCTACATGCATATTCTTAAAAAAACACTCGTCTTTCCGCACTCGGGTAAAAAGACAGCTAAGAGCTCGTTCACCCGAGGACGATTCGTGATTTTTGACGATCCGTCTTTCTTCACGATTCGTTCTTTTTTTGACAGCGGCAATGCTTTTTGAATGCCCATGTTCACACGGATCACGAATCGTGAAAAATGACGATTCGTCTTAAATCTAGTACCGTGTTTTTAAAAATCACGAATCGTTAAAATACACGAATCGTTAATTTATTGTGACGGATCCGCTAATGCCACTAATTCAGATATTTTGACGAATCGTGAAAAAACACGATTCCGTATGCAATGAGATCAACGTCCATCCATCATGACGTATCGTGTATTTTGACGAATCGTCAATGACGGATTCCGTGTAAATGAGCCCTTAGGGTCACTTGCGCACGGCTGTATTAGCTAATCCGGACAGTCGCAAGTAGACTTAGGCTTAGCTGATCTAGACTTGAGCAAGTGGGTCTTCAACTCAGATCCTAGGCTTTGCGCAAGTCCGGATTAGCTGATCCGGACTTGCGCAAGTAGGTAGTAAGGCTTTCATAATTAGTGGGGATGTAGAAGGAATGTCTGTCACACCCAATATAAAGTTAAGGTTATGACAGATTTTTTTCAGTAGCAATATGCGTTTATTATCACTCATGCATGTCGTTATTACGAGAGAAGCGACATCGTGAGTGTGGTACACTTGACTGCTAACACGACGTCCTTAACTGTACGGGAATAAGAAAGGAAAGACATACATAAAAAAAAATCTTCGGAAAATGCAGTAGTAAATGGTGGAAATAAGGGAATGACGGAACAACAAGTGCCAGCATGAGGGAAATAATTTCACAATATGAGAATTTTTATACGAGTAGCCGCAAGCTAGTCTTGGTTTTTTAGACCAGTAGATAAGTCGTTAGATGATGTCCGATTTCGACTACGGCGGCCTATCTCAACAGAGATTAGCCAACTGCGCGGGACATATTATAGTGCACAAGTGTGTGCGCAATACACAGGTGCACTTTCTGTTCCTTCACTCTCATAATTCGGTGAGACGGCAGTCCGTCATGACCGTAGAGAGATCAGGCGCAGGACCAACGGCTTAACGTGCTTTCCGAGGCACGGGGGTGTTAACACCACCAACTTCCTGACGTTAATAACAAAGAGAAATGTACAGAGCTGTTCACCATTTGCGAGTCATCATGGTACTTGCAATTGTTATGGCCATTTTTAAGGTTTTTACCTAAGTTTAAACTTACTCAGACTTCTATGTACAGTACCTATGTATGCATACTTGTGTACTGCGCACACACTTTGCACTATAATATGTCCTGCGCAGTTGGCTAATCTCTGTTGAGATAGGCCGCTTTAGTCGAAATGGCTAGGAGGACATTACTATTATGCATAGGTGTACAGTCGATTTAAAATAACTTAATTAGATTAATTAATAATAATATTAGATTAATTCTGCAGACGTGGACCAGAATAGTGTCGTACATTTTTGAAGCACAATGACAAGAATCATATCTACGTAAAAGATCGTCCAATAACCCCTTGTATGGTATACCTTTTCTTGATATGTAAATGACTTCCTAATATTAAAATATATATTTCTAACTTCAATAGTTATATTTTATGTACCTTGCATTGCAATCAAAGTTTATCCAAAAAAATATATAACGTACTTAGGTAGCTAATACTGCTACTTTAGTATTCTCTGCCACTATTAGGATATTTAAGTGAACGCACGTAACGAATTATCAAAAGCTTGGACCCCATCAGAATTTAATGTAATATGTGCTAGTCAGCACTTACATTAATTCATAAGTTAGGGACCTCGTTACTGCGCAAACTTTTTTTCAAAATACCACAATACTGTTACCAGGAAATGTAATACTGGTATATCTTGTTGATGGCTGCCAGTCCTTTGTGCAGTGCATGTTCAGCTGTTTAGAGCCTTGCGGCAGGCGATCCTTGGGGAGCCTGTTACATGCTTTTCGTTTTACTTAGCCATAGGGAAGCGTTGAGCATGGCCGAAATACCTTCTATAGGTGCATTAAGGGTTAATAGCGGGGCAAGCTTGTATCGAGTTTGTTAGATAATACCTTCTCGTAGTAGGTCCATAGTGTGATTAGTAAGGTAAGATAATATGGTCTAAATATATGTTATATATTATGAGAATTGTAATACGGTATATATAATAAACATTAAACGGTTGGAAGTTTCGCTCTATGTTAAAATAAACTTCATTTATAAACATTAACTACTGTTCCAAACGAACAAGCACTAAGCTAGCCCTTTACCTACTACCTGAAACAACAATAATAACCAAATTATCGTTCGCATTTTGAATGAGATAAATGGGACTTAATATTAAACTCACCCAAAATATCCCAAAGCGTAATGAACCATGATAAGCAGAGACCTTCAAGTTGAATTTTAATTGTTACGACGACCCACATTTTAAAACGAATTCCCTGTTTGAATTATTTATTTAATTTGAAACTTAAGGATGTTATTAAACAGTGGTGCAATTATAACATTCATGAACATAACTAACCTACGTTAGGTACCAAGTGTACGTAGCAAGTACGTATGTATGTAGGTATCTACTTATGTTATCACAACCGACCGCAAGGTATAAACCATAAATTGCAATGCAGTGTGCATAATATTTGTGTTCATTAGTCTAGGCTAAACTGAGGATTCCTGCACCAAGCGACGAAGTAATAACACAATGATAAAACAAGTTCTTGGAATGGTTAAGTTCGCAATTTAGCTTGATCAAACTAGAAAAGTATTCGTCGAAATTACCTGAAATTGCAGGCGCTCGGAGCGGTGCGAGTTGAATTCGCAATAGTCGCTGCACTCTATTTATTGGTGCTTAAAATGCATGTAAACATCTACCTTCGTAGGTTCGGAAGTATTGAAGCTGGCAATACCATTTTATTGAGCCTGAAACGTTTTGCGACGCGCCGCTATAGAGCGGCAGAGCGCTGCAGTCCTAGAATGCAGCATTGTTGCGATTCGAGCGCGCATTCCTTACGGTCGAGATCACTCAGGCCTCCTGGCGCGATGTCAATTTTTGTTGGATGTCGTATATCTCGTCAGTTGGGTGCACGGAATTATTGCATTGTCTGTCTATTAGGTTATTTGTTTTGGCTGATCAGCAAAATACTCAGCGCAGCCGTAATAAGGCTGGAATGAAGGATTTTTCAACTGCACTTGTTTACGTGCTGGGCTATATTAATCTGTATCCTTTATTATTAGTTGAACGGCTCTTGTGTACCTATAATTGATTTGAAAGTATTAGTAATTTGAATTATCAATTTTAAGAGGCTTGCAAGGCAATATAACATTATTTACGGTAGAACTGTAAGACTAACTTCGATTTACCATTTATTTTCAATAAAGTTTTTAGGAGCCGTGTTAAGCTAATATGGATAATAATCAACTTGGTTGGATTTTTCCACAGTTGTATCCAATTCAATTTGATTGTTTGGTAAATTAATCACAGCCGCTTCATAGATCACTATTAAAAGGTAGGTAAGCACGAAAGTGGAACTTACTTCAGTGACATTGTTTTTTTTGCTGGTTTACGCCAAACGAGTTTTTGTTTTTCAAAAATCAACCGCCAAATATATATCTAAGTACTTATACTGTATACATATGTGCTGACGCTGACATCCAATTTCACCCGATCCAAATAAGTCAAAAAAGCCTCTAGCTAGATCTACCTGAGGGTAGGTAGGTACTAATACAGCACCGTTGATCCGATTGGTATTTCTTTACCCACGTCAAAGAGGCGGAGGTAATCGTAGCTTGTGGCGGCCACACTGTAATTGCCAACGATGTATACCCACACCACTAATTAGTCTCCAGCAAAAATACCGAGCGAGCTCGTTTACAGCCCCGCTTTGAACTTACCAGTCGAACACTTTTTCTTTTTCTCACTCGTATATCAAGTACACCTCTCGTTGTGAGGACACTTTAGCTACTTTCAGGATTACTTGGCAGTGGGAATTCTCCTAGAATACATACGAGTAATAACGGTCGTACCTTAATTATCGAGTTTTCGATGAAATCATCATCGAGCTTTGAAATAAAAATACGTCTGTTCAGTGTTCATCGGTAAACTAAGTAGATGAATTATGTGCTGATCTAAATGGTAAGTATGTGGGTACTATTTGAAACATTAAAGTTAAACCAATTCGTAAACTCATCATCTTCGAAACATCCAATGCTGAACTTTGATAATAATAAACAATATTTCAAGACGGAAGCTTTCAAATTTAAGTTACCCCACAGTTTAAGCAATATTTTGATGAAGCGGCGAGTGCTCGCGCTGAGTGATTGAAAATTCATTGTTGTTGAAACAAGCGTTATTGGTTGCAATCACGAGAAGTGCTTGAGGCATGGATCACTAGGCGCTGGTGCTGAGAAACTATCGTATTCGAGCGAAACTTCCCTCAGGATGCTCGACAATTTGTTTTAAAGTTGTAAAAGCAAAAAAGTTTTAAGAATAACGATCGGCGAACCGAAGGAGCAGCGTTTTTGTAAGCATCGCCTTTGTTAGCACGTAAAAACGATTTTTGTTGCGTTAACTCCAAAAACGGAGCGATGCCGCGCATTAGTGTTACAGAGTGGCGGATTGGGGCCTCCTGAGAAATCTTTAGGGATGATTAACTACATCCTGCTCCACGAGAAAAGTTGAGGAAAAAATGTGTAAAATTTTATATGTCACGGTCCCATTATAATTGAAGCAAATATTAATTAAGTGAAGAGCTGCGGGCGGCGGTCTGCTCGCACTCCGACCGCCGCGAACCGTACGAGCCTATCCGCCGGCTGAATATACTTCACCTAATCTCCTGCTACAACGGAAAATGCGAAATATGTTTGCATTTCATAAAATTAAATTCGAACGGTTTTGAGTTATAACATTCCATCCCTCGTACTTGAAATTTTTGGACCGTAACTACTGCAGTATACAAAGTATTAAAGCTGGTTTTTCTTTGATGATACTGGATTTGCTGAGCAACGGAATTTCATTTTGTAAGAGATGATAAAAGTTAAGTAATGCTTACTGACCCTTATGCTCTATAAACTAAAGTACGGTGAGTACTGAGGAGCTTTCTTAGCGAGGCTATAAAAAGGTGACATTAGCGTCTGAACGACAGTGGCAACTCGTGACGCACGTACTTATCGTTAAAAATCACTGTGACATATTTAACGAAGAACTCCTTTTGCCGTAACACAGAGCCATTTGCGCGGGTGGGATTATGGTAACCTAGGATAATTAATTTTCAACTTGAATCAACATTAGCTGGAGTTAAATCACCTGTGGCGGTGGTAACGGCTGTCGGCGGGCTATTATCAGGCAATCGCAGTTGCCGAGAGGTACTAAGTACGTAAGAACTGTTATTGTGGCGACTGCACAGTGTGGCTGGGTTGCTACTGCTGGAAACTAAGTAAGTAATAATTTTCTTTTTTCACTGTCAGTAAAAATGGATGTGAAAGTTGTATCCACGCAAGTTAAATTACATATTTATAACATAGCCTCACCATTGCAACAAATGCGAAGTAAAATATGATGAGTCAACAAGATCAAATCTAGTAAATTATCCATCAGTCTTAATATTTGATCTCAAATAAGTAGGTACCTACTTCAAACATATCCAAAAAGGACAAGTTATTATTGTTTAGAATTAATGAGAATAATGGTTTATTTATAAGTGGCTCAATTTATACATAAGTAAAATAAGATATTTTTATGGCGGTTACTCCACTGATACAAGCCTAGCTCTTAAGTTTATAATCGAAATAGTTGATACGCCCCACAGTAGCATACATGCCTGATCTCGATTCAAATATTATACTAAATGTTCGGTTCGTGTGCCAGTGGTAGGGCGCTGTAGTGCTTAACGACCACCTCGTTTTCCCGTCATGAATATTGAACAGTCGCAGGGTCTCACTCCAAAGCTGGATATAGTTAATCTTCTTTTGGGCGGTTTAACAGGCGTTTTTAATTACCGCTGCACGAATTCAATAGCACTGTCAAAAAAAATATAAGTTTTTTTTTAAGTGTAAGAACTTACAACATTTTGAACTTATTACTGAATAAAAAATATAATAATTATTTGTGGACTAAGCGAACTGTTCATCTTCTTTTATATTGATTGTTTCCATTGTAGGAGCTAATTGGTTAAAGAGTTCTTTTGGCACTTCGTCATAAGCTCTACTTCACATTGTTATTTTCTTAGCAAACACATTTCTGCAATGTTTCTTCATATGTTGATGATTAAGCGACTTAAATTTATTGTGGTTAGTAATTGGCGACGCGGATTGCCTTGTCAATCGCACACATAAGGTCTTCTAGGAAGCAGGAATCAGGGCACGCAGGACAAGACAAGAGAAATGCTTGAAAAACATAGACGAGTAGTTGCCATTTCTCTTATGAAAAACACACGCAAGTCATTATGAAAACCACCAAAATCATGTTACACGTGCTTATAATATTTGAAGAGTTCTCTCGATTATTTCAGGATCCCACCATCCGATCCTGACGTGACGGAGACCATAGAACCGTCTTGGGAGTAAATATCCGTATCCGTAGAGTAAGTACCCTTTTAGACAGAAATAGGACGTCCTGCTTTTTGTAGTCGGTTGTAAAGATACCCAATTAACGGAGGTAAGTATTACGAAGAACTCGATGTTATCAAAAAATATGAAATATTCTCAAAGCTTTTCGTCAAAGTCTTACTAATTAAAGCTACAAAAAATATTTGACGCACAAGAATTTAATGGCCCAAACTTACAATGTAGGTATCTACTTGAAAATAATTTTATTTTTCTTAGGACAAAAAAACAAGGAGATTTTTCAATAATTTATACATTAAGACACAAGATCAATATCTTGAAACACAAGAGTAAGTTAAGGTAAAAGACACTTTGATAACGTTATTTCGGTACTGCCATTAGTGAGTAATTTAGTAGCGAAGTATCAACTAAAACACTGGCAGTTCAAAACACTGGCAGCTGCCTGCTTTATATTATTGCGAAACAAAACTTTGTAAATATTTAGTCAAAACAAAAGTTATAAGAATTACGTCTTTGTCGGTGGTATATAACCTGGTTGACTTTTTAATAAATGGAGGAATAAAAATACCCACTTACCTATCTAGTGATAGTAGTTCATAGAATATTCATTTATTCTAAACTAGGACACAAAAAGTCACCCTTAATTGTCTTTCAGTTGAAGAGATATTATACAAGTACACTGTGGTTTGTCAGTTCAATAGCTATACAATGCATATATAAACCGATCTGTTAAAGTATCCCAGAAACCGGGCAAAAGAAAGACAAAGACTTAATGCTCACTACTGGATAGAATCCATTGTTCTTATTTTTGACCCTAACAATTATTGCAAAGCGAAGCAATATTTTTCTACAAGTCCTAATTTGATAGATCAAGGCTTTTATTTTACTTTTTTTTTCCCACCTAATGGATTTATTACACACCGTTTAGGATTCGGCCACAAACATGCAACCAAAACGTGTAGGTTCGAACTTTGCGATGCACAGCTACAGCACAACTCTATTCGTTTGTTCCAGGAGTTAGAATATAGGGAGATTGTTATCTCTTGAAGTCTACATGCTGGAAAAATCTATTATTTCACCCATTGGCACCGTTACAACTACTGTGGGGAACAAAATAGATAGTTAATAAAATAGGGAATTTCTACGTAACACTGTCACCATCTATCTTGAAACAACAATACAGCGCGCTCCGAACACGGTACGAGTATAGTGGATAAAGTTGGTGTTGGACTTCTGTTTCTTCTTACCTATCTTTTACCAAAGCAGAAATAAAATCAAGAAAATACGCTTACACACTGCTTCACAAAATACTACGAGTACCTATGTTTTAGTAAAACCTAATATTCGGATTGACGACCGTCTTGGTGTAGTCGTTCGCGCACCGGACTTCTAAACCAGGCGGTTGCGGGTTCGAATCCCGCAAGGGGCAAATGTTTGTGTGATGAGTACGAGCAATTTGTACCTAAGTCATGGATGTTTATATGTATTTAAGTATTTCTATCCGTTATTCTAGTCACCATAGCACAAGCTCACGCTTAGTTTGGGGCTAGGTAATTGGTGTGTTTGTTGAAACAAATTATTTAAATTATTAATTTAAATCTGATGTACATACCTGAGTACCAAAATTCTCAAAATGTCCATTTTGAAAAAGAAGAAAGATTCGATTGTTTGTTTGTATTGAATAGACTCCGAAACTACTGGTTTGCAATCTTGGGAAGGTATATGCTATTTTTATCGCGATATAAAATGGGGTGAAATGGGGGAAGAAAGTCTCGGGCTAGTCATAATCATAAAGCGACTTGCATGAATTTCACACTTTTCATCACCGGTTTCTGAATATTTTCACGCATGAACGATATACGTACAAACAGTTATTTATAACAATTCAAAAGTGCAGTGGGGAACTTTACTGGTATTGCGATTGAATCGCATGCGACAAGAAGGCGGGATTGCACCGCCCGCCCCGGGACGCGAGCGGCCGCCTAGCAACTTTGTTACACTAACTTATATTCGATTCTGGAGCCCTACTCTGTATGTCCGCATACTTTCAAGTCTTGTCGTCATCCTTGCATGCACTGCATACTGGGACGAGTGATAGGTTATGCGCGACCTTCCTGCGTTCGCCAGAGGCACGGGGGTGATAGCTTTCAGAGTGTCAGCCTTCACCCTTCAGTTCATGTTGCGGGAAATGGATTTTCTTTGACAATCGCGTATGATTGGCGCTTCTTTGCCCCCCGCACGTCTTGCTGCAAGCAGGATCGCGCAAGGACTTTTCGGACTATAACCTCAAAATACGGACGTTTGTTGTCTTATGCCTTTAGCACACTGCAGCGACTACGAAGCGGAAACGTAACATAACAAAACATAAGTAGCATAAGTCAGCGGGCTTGGCTTGGTATTTTATAGCGGCAGCAGACAAGCGCGGATATGTATGCTAGTTTTGTTTCGCACGCGTACGTTACGCCTTTTATTACAGGAGCGTGCTACGTTGGAGCGGTTTCGCACCACATTCGGTTTCCGATTCGAGTCCATCATAATACTGTCCGGCGTAGTCGTAGTGCTATTTGCTATTTGCATGAGAGCTTTAGATTATTAATATAAAATGTCACATATTGACGAATTTGGATCGTACGTAGTGCACGTACCTCTCTTTCAGAGTAGAGCATCTATAATAGAATAAACCGATGCAAACATACAACTGTTCTGAACTGTTCGTCGTATTTCAATTTGTTTTATTGAAGCAACGCAGATGATGGTTTGTGGTTTTAGATTAAACTTTGTACGAGTTCTATGTAATGAGTAATTAAAATAAATAGCCCGTTGGGTAACGAACGTTTCCAAGCATTATTATATTACACAGTGGTTTGCTTTATTAGAAAATTGTATTAATAAGAAGGTCACGAATCTGGTTACCTATATTAAACCCGAAATTTACTAGTGCGAATTACATTTTACCGAAATCGTTAATCCTTTTTTTTATTTGCCATATTTTCATTTGACCGAAAACACGATTGACATTCTTTTGAAAGTCCGATTTCCATTTCAATATTATAGGTATATTATTACAAACAAACAAGTAAAAATGCATTCAACAGGCATGCAGCATGCAAGCAGGCATGCACAGTGCAAGCAAGCTCGTAGCATGCAAGCAAGTATACAGCATGCAAGCAGGCATGCACTGTACAAGCAAGTTCGTAGCATCCAAGCTGGGATGCAGCATGCAGGCAGACATGCAGCGTGCATATGATCCGCTCTTCTTTGGCGCTGCGGGAAGTGCAGTCCTCGCCCCCTGTAACAACCTGTAACAACTGGCGCCCGCACTCTCTCCGCGCCTCCGGCTTCTAAATTACACTCTAGTGTTGGGCAGACTAGTACCACGGCGAAGGACCACGGGGAGTAGGGTTTCCCCAAATTGAGAATATTAACGGTTACTTCAATCCTTAAAACTATTTGAAATTAAAGTTATGACAAGCAAAACATCTACGAAATGAAAAAAATCGTTTTGATAATCGGAGAACTGTTTTTCTGGAACATGAAACATTGGGCCAATGAATTTATAGTCTTTTAATATTATGTAAATAAATCAATCTATTATTCAAAACTTCGTCAAACCGTTTTCAACCTATCAAAATTCGAACAGCAAAGTTTCGAAAATAAGATTTAGGATACCCATATATAGGATAGGTTACCCACGAATCTCTATCATTTTGCTGTTCAAACACTTAGATTTTATGTAAAAAACCGGGCGAGTGCGAGTCGGACTCGCGCACTAAGGGTAAATGATGAAATGATGTAAAACCACATATTTGCGGCTAACGGACTTTTTCCTTTGATTTACTGTAGAACCTTGCGTCTTGCCAAATTTCATGATTGTAGGTCATGAGAAGTACCTATGGGATTTAGGTTTTGATTCTCCTGCGAAATGTTAGTAAAATACGGCTAAAATGTTCAAGGGATAACAACAACTTTGCTGAAAGGGTTTCTTTTTTTCCTTTTGAGGTACGGAACCCACATTCATATGTGTCGTGTTGTATTTTATCCCACCCCAACGTATCACATAATTTATACTTGCATACGTCTTATGCCGTCCTAACCTCATAGCCGTCGTCAATATTCCTTATACAGGATAAGGAATATTGTCGATTCTCCGATGAGGACTACCATATGAGTCCATAAAATAATACCTAGTACTATTTTTTTTACTAAATTTGGAGACTCTGTACGTCTACAAACTCTCGAAGGTTGCAGTTTGCAGACGTCGTAGCTTAAATTCAGCAAGAAACTCTTGTAAATTTTGTTAAATCGCGTGGTTGTTTCAGGTAATTGACGGCGGCAGTAATTACTCAAAGAACAAGTAGATACTGCCCTTTTATTCAGAATAGCACGTCTAAATGTTAGCAAGTCGTAAATCGAGCTTTTCATGAAGTTAACTACTTATTTATGTACTAGTGGTTCCCCGCGACTTCGCCCGCAAGAGTTGGATTTTTCATAATAAACTTTCATCCCCCATTTCACACCCTTAATGTTTATATCGCGACAAAATGTAGCCTATGTCCTTTCCAGGGTCTCGAACTGTTTTCATACCAAATTTCGTCTTAATCGGTTCAGTGGTTTACGCGTCAAGAGGTAACAGACAGGCAGACAGACAGAGACACTTTCGCATTTATAATATTAGTATGGATTGAAAATATCCTAACCATCATGTATATACATATTTAATACTTAAATTAATGCCGGTGATGCCAGATTTTTCATTCGGCAAGAGGTTTTTTTATACAGGTTTGACCGCAATCTCATGCAAGATGGTAAGCGACGATGTGGCCGAGGATGGATCATGCATGGCTGACTACAATCAGCCTATTCACTCTTTTCTTGAAGGTATTAGTATCCATGAGTATCCAGATCATAGTGTTTAGGGAACACTTTAGCCGGCACTTAATTCCACGAGAGAATAGATCCGTGCAGCCCGTTCTTTGGTATTTGGCTGATCTATATTAAAGGTGGCAGCAGTCTAGTCTAGTAGATGTTATTATTAGTACTTACAATCATCATTTACTAACTAATCGGCAGTTAATTGTTTGATTGGCCTATTTTGCAAACTACTGTGATAGTTTACATACGTCTCCGCATTCTGCGTTCATAAAGCTTTACCTTTTGGATGCGATGGACTTGAATGTGATTCGGATCCAAATATAACTGCAATAACTACACTGTTCGTAAGCCTTTTCCGAGAAATTTTGCATTTTGATTTTACAATTGGAAGTTGTTTTACAAAGGATGTGTGTTGCATCAATCAATATTGATTTTACTGTAAAATTTTCTAGTTTGTAACGTATTTGTTTCTTACGCTTACCCTCGAACTGATTAAAATACAATTTTACGGATCACTTCGGGACTTATTTACATTTTATTTAAAACTTTTTTTGGTCCCAATGCTATCTCTTTTTTTAAAGAGATCTCCAAGAGGCTGACTGACATCAGTGGTGACCCAAGAGCTGGCAGCTACCTTGCACAGCGTATAAGCATCGCTATTTAGTGGGGTAACGCTGCCAGCATACTGGGAACCGTACCACAAGGACCCTTTTTATCATTTTTAATTTTAATTTTGTACATAATCATGTTTTATAATATCTGTAACTTGCCTGTAAATATTTATTGTATTTAAATTAAGTTTATATATGCCTATCTTACGATTTAATCTATTGTACATAAGTGGTTTCATTCTAGAAAATTCAACCACGTATTATTTTAGGTAATAAGAAGTCCGGGAACTCTTGTACGCTCTGTTGCGAATCCATGTATGCGAATATGCCCAGGCAAACGTACACAAATGCTATTTAAATAATGCTCATTTTAAATGCCGAAAACTATTCTTGAAAACACCACTTGCGCTGTGGCTCCTAAAATGGCTTACACATACGATTGTGCCCAGAATTTACAAGAGTTGGAAACATACTTTAGTCCGCTTGGACATTTTGGATTTACGAGAAAGTTTTCTAAAAGTGTAGATATATCTACAGATATATACTATATAGGCAGTGTAATGAACGAGAACATTTTAATTGAAGTTAGTCTAATTGAAATTGAAGCACTATAGGTATGTATACAGACTGCTTCATTGGGTAAGTAGTCAGCATGCTGTCTTTTATCCAAGAGGTCCTGGGTTCGAATCCCGGGTTGGACTAAAATTTGTTTCTGGGTTTTCTATCTTGTTCACACAGCCTTTTGTTCAATTAATCTTATACGAGTACAACAGAAAGGGCTTATTCTACACACAGCCGACGTCAGACCACCCCACTTTGACTTAGAGGCCGCACGTATTCCTTACGTAATAAATGCTCTTTTCGTAGTTCACCGAGACTGTAACATTAATTCGATTTGTTACTTATCTCATTATATTTTTCTGTGACGGAACTCTTTACATAACTTTAATAATCCGGTAATATTGATCCTAATTTCCTGTTCATATGAATAATTTATGTCGTATGTAAACAGATGGTGATTTCCACAGACAAAATTAATTCTAACTTCAAGTGGAACCTAAGTGAAGTTCAATAGTTTACTTAGTACTCTATTTTACTTACAAGGCTGTCTGGCTTTCAAAGGCACGCTCTGGGCTTCTTTGCTCAGGCTGACCTAACTAGACTGTGTGTAGAGACTGTAAATAGGAACTAATGAGAATATCCAGTGAATTTGTTATTTTATTACTATATTAAATTTTTTTGACTGCTTCGTTGATCTAGTTGTGAGGACACTGGTCGTGGGTTTAAATCCCGGGTCGGGCCGGAGTTTGTTTCTTAGTTTTTCGAATTTGAAATACCTAACTAAAAACAGCTCAGAGTCAGGAAGTTTCTGATTTTATCAAACTAGTGCCCACGTTAAGCCGTTGGTTTTGCGCCTGATCTCTCTCCGGTCATGTCAGATTTTTATTTCACCGAACCATGATAGTAAAGGAGTAGAAAGTGCAACTGTATGTTGTACAAGTATGTACTTATGCACTACAATCGCTCAAGATTGGCCGCCGTGGTCGAATTTTGGCTAGGAGGACCTTTACCAAATTCCAGCGACTTTGTTCACGCGAATGTCAAATTTCCCATATAAACTTACACCCTCCTAGATATTGAATTCTCAAAAATCCCATTTTTATCGATTTAACTTCAAACCTGGCAGAGTCTCACACCAAATTACCCCAACCAGTAATGTAGTCAAATCAATAGTGCTAATCTGCACCACGAAAGGAATCATGGTGCAATTTTGAAGTTCCTAATCGCAGCAGTTTGGGTTGTGCGTTGATAATGTGGTCAGTCAGCCAGTTTTCTTTTTTAAATATAGTTTTTTATATGTCAAGTCTCTATCTACCTAGAATTTGTATAAATGTTCACTTAGAAGTTAGAACTACAACTACAGTAAAATTCATTTAATTTTAATATTTAAAAGTCTATTCTGTAGGTAATTTGCGGTTAACTATGTGACTACACATTCTGATTCTTTTTAGTTTCACAAAACCTCCTTAAAATATTAAAAAATCCATTAATTTAAGGCCATTTCAGAATCAAATTTACATCAGCTAGTAGGTCTTACTTTAGTTAATAAGAAATTCAAATGCAATGAACTCATTCGATGCTTAGTTAATGCGATGAAAATGCAAATTACGAAACATTTACAAAATAATCACAGCATTTGTAAATAAATAGAGAAATCTTGCTTGTACACTTTGTATAATAACAGGCGCGAAAATGACAGTTACAGCGTTGCGCCTTTGTTTTTTTTTGTTTTTTTTTTGTTTCATGAATAGTTGACCACATGTGTATGTCGGGCCACGACCACGTCAAAGTTTAGAGTTCCGCGTTGCCGTCTTCTTTCATCACCTAAGTGAAATTACAAAGTTGTTGTCAGTTTTCTAAGGAGCTGTTAAAATTTTTCCCTTCCCTAGCTACATTTTTCAGTTGGTTGTTACTCTTTAACTACTTAAGCTTAGTATTATTAAGCAGAAATAAATAACATACATGCGCCATGATTTTCTTAACGTTTGCAAAAGTAGACATCCGTTTGTCTTGAGGCATACTGGATATTTCCGGGACATTGGACTCTAACGAAAATTTGCACATGGATCTATAAATTGAGATTTGATGTTTACCAACTTATGAGGTTTTCAAAAGTCTTTGTATTTAAGAAAGCAATGGAATAGACCAAAAAGTAACTAATTTCTTAAAGATTTTATCCTTCCGGTTTCTTAGCGTGAATACTATACATATTCGTGCCACTTTACAGCAAAGGTTACCGCGAAGGCAGTAGTAAGCCGTGGACTGACAAAAAGACAGACAGACATGGCAAAACTATAAGGGTTCCTTGTTGACAACGGATCCCTTAAAAGCGAAATCATTGTGCTAGCCGTTCTAATCCAAAACGTATCGGCGTGGGGCTATCAGAATAACAGGAATTTCAACAATGAAGTCGTCTGTTAAGGCCGGAGTGCAGTTCAAACGCCAATCTCTTGGCTCTATCTGCGAAGTTGGCTCATGAATATTGAACGACGCGCAGTCGCCGCCTCCGCCGCGTTACGCCCGCTCACACTGCATTAACACCACTATTTTCACAATGCTCGATTTTCAAAGTGAAATCAACGGTACATTCACAGCAGAGTTGACTTATCCCCGGAGATCCCGGTTGTAATTTATTTCTGCCCGAATGAAGTGAGCCGTATAAAGAGGGGCGGAATAGGCATGACTTCGTAATGAGCATTGTGACCTTTGTTGCACTATGGATGTTTCGTGCGGACGGTTCGGCCTTTTAATAGCTTTGTTTTGTCCTTTTATTAATTAATTCAGAGGCACTGAAATATTTTACATTTAACTGATACTGAAAGTGTCTAAAAAAAATAAGCACCTACTTAGTAATATGCTTAGCATAAATTGGCTAAGCTAGTTTGAAAGAGTTTATCACAGTACAAAATACCTTACAGTACAAAATACCTTACAGTAAAAGATTTACTTAGGTATTTGTAACGTTGTGGACTTAGAGCCCAACACGTTAACCTAAACTACTTACATAATACAAGTAAACCTCAAAATAAACGTAACAATAAATTCTTAATTCCTACTTACTATTTCAAACTAAACCTTTATGCTACTAACTTATATAAATAAAGTATAATAAAGAAAGTATAATAAATAAACATTATTATTAGAAACGTTAATTAATAAAATAAAAAAAAGTAATCATGGATTAAGAGTAAGGGTTATTGCATTCTCGCGGAGCCCGTACGCATCCCTAAAGTAGGAGGCGACAAGCTCCTGCGCTGCAGCCGAAGGCATCCGATAACAGCCGATCATGCGAGCTGCAGTGGTTCGGTTTTCTCACAGCCAGATCAATCCTTGCTGTATTAAGCGACGCCTGTGTCGTTCTTCTACAGAAAACCGTTACGTCCGCACATAGTTGATTACGTGGAAATCTAGTTTACTAATTTAATTATCTTTTCGGTCCCGCTGGGGTGAGTTCTTATTTTAATGCTTGTGTAATGTTTATAGTGTTAATTAGTACTGCCTAACCTGCTGCTTTGCATATAAAATAATATGTGAGGTACTGGACGTGGCCAGTAGGGCTTACCGAAGGCAGTCTTCGAGCTTGCTAATGCTTGCCATACGGATTCCAGGACCAGGAGTATCCTTGTTGGTCTACCTACCACTACCAATACGAGTGACCACCCGTGGTGTACGGTGTGTACAGTCACCTTCCTCTGAGAACTACCGCCTACCCAAATACCCTGGACGATTGCTACGGTGGATCAAGGACGTGAAGCATCTAATCCTCAGGCCAGTGTCCTTCCTCACATTTTTGTGTATCTCGGCAGCTGACGTACCAGGAACAAGGTTAAAGTTTTATAATAAATATTATTAGTTATTTAAAATAACGGTTTCATTGACTCACGACCTACTTCTGCGATTGCACCTGACTAGCCGGTTGTCACATATTTTATAAAGAAAAATAAGCTTCGAAAGAGGATTTTTTTCGATGCGAAGACGAGGTTCTTTCATAAATTCTAATTGATTATGGTTTAGTTACATTTACGTTTCTTTTGAAGTTTATCCATGTTATATTGGTAAATAGACTTTCCATATATAGCATTGAAGTACCTAAGACTTGACTTTGATCCGGCATTTTTTAATAGAACAAATTGTTCCTTACTTCTTAAAGCCAAAGCTAACATCTTAGGATTAAGTATTCTTTAAAAAGTTCATTGACCCTTGTGTTGCTTTCATACCACATATGTATTAATGTAATGCCATCCTAGCCGAATTTCGATTACGGCGGCCTATCTCAACAGAGATTAGCCAACTGCGCGGCCATATTATAGTGCACAAGTCTGTGGCGCAAACCACAGGTGCACTCTCTATTCCTTCACTCTCATAATTCGGTGAGACGGCAGTACGACATGACCGTATCAGGCGCAGGACCAACGGCTTAACGTGCTTTCCGAGGCACGGGGGTGTTAACACCACCAACTTCCTGACTCCGGAGCTGTGTCTGAGTTATTTCAAGACAGAAAAACCCAACACCCTTGGCCCGACACATAGGTATTAAATACGCGTAGTCGTATTTAACTAGTGCTCCTGGATATATTTGAAATCGTCCAATCACCGTTATTAAATTAATGCCCAGTCAATATTTTTATTTCTTTTAATGCTGGTGATATTTATGCGCCGCTGCGTACTGGCACGATGTTTCAACGGAATATTGCTATCAGGTAATGCATTAATCAGTTTATAGGCGGCGTTGTTGCATGAGTAAAAAGGCAATTGAGTAAATGCATCAATTCCAGGGATGGGCCAGTGTCCGGTTTTAAAAAGAAGCTGAGTGAATACCGGCGTAATCTAGGGCAGAAACAAAAGAATACAGCCACGCATATACATAGCAGAAGTTGTGATCTTTTTGGGGTCCGGAGACCTGACAAGGAACCCTTAGTAGAGACCTAAGGGTTAGTACTAGAAAACGGTAGTTTTGTAAGTGTATGTATACCAATTACGACGACAGTTATATAAAATTTCAAAAAATATTTTTTTTAGGGTAGCTCCTCTACATGTTAAGTGTTGTTTCTTTTTCATCCCCAATCCCATTTTTCGATTTAATGCTCCATTTACGAAATATTAAACTTTAGTGCAGTTTTTTGTTCCAGTAGCCCCCCCCCCCCACCTCTTTAAGCTTAACTGCTGGCTTTAAAAAACAGAAAAATTCATTATGATAGTGCACTTCATAAACTTTACTATTATAGCGGTTAAGATAAAGGAGATGTCCCATCCCAGGCCCGTACATGTACGTGGTACCGGAAAATCGGTAAAATATTGCTATTTCCATTAAAAATACAATAAAAATTTTTTAGTCCGTAGTTTAGTGGCTTAAAAGTAAAATCAAACAATGTTTTTCCACTTTACTTTGTAAAGCGTCTTTTGTAAAGATGGCAACTGTTATTTTTTTTACTGGGATTTACGGCTTTGTGCCCCAGCCTCTTTAAGTCGTTTGTAACCTAAAAACGCTCAAAGCCGTAAGCATCACCCAGTAAAAAAAAACTGTCAAAAGTAAACTGACGGATAAACGTCATTCAAGTGTCAAAGATGCGTCCTCCGCCATATTGTACAGAGTTGCAATAATGAGGTATAATTTATTATTTCAGCCAAAAACTAAGGTTTTCCATAGAAATTTGTGTGATTAAAACTATACTACACATATTCGCCTATAATTAGGTATAGCGTACATGAACCTGGCCGAGAGTTCATACACTTCAGGGACATCTCCTTTATTAGTTTAGTAGTAATAGTCGTTGAACCTGGGTGTTGAATAATTTTGTACTTAATACAAAATTCTTAGAATAAAATGACTAAGACGAAGTAGTTGCTTGTTAAAGTCATAATATAGTGTGTATGTTGTGTAAAGATAATAGTACGGAACCCTTAGTGCGCGACTCTGGCTCACTCTTGGCCGGTTTTTATGAATAAGTTACCCCAACACTACTGGTTTCAATGTATTTCTATCCAAGCTTCGTATCGCTAGCTGCGAATTTAAATGCTATCAAACAATAGTAGATTATTCACCACGTCACGGACGGGCGTCACCTTATATCTCGAGCGTAACGAAGGATTCGAGGGTAAAAGTAGAATCCTGAGTGTAGCGAGGGATTTAAACTCGCCCAAGACGAAGACATTTTTATCCCCGAGGAGAATAAAAAATGTACTACAAAAAACTTATTTTATCTATATATATATCCTTTGACTTTTCTGGCAGTAAATTATTATTATTAACAATACCAGCGGCTTAACACCTAATGGACACCGTTGTCAAATAAATTTCGTCATTCAACAGTTTTACGAAAACTTTGTTTGTAATTCCTTAGAATACATAGGTTTTTTTTCTTTATTTTTTTTTTTTTTTAGAAGCGCGCGCTTTTTTTTTATCCCAATCGTGCTACAATTCTTGGCTGCCATGTTCAAATTTCAAATATGTTCTCTTTGGCGCGGGACGGTCTAGTGTGATTATGCCTACGAACTCTTATTCATAATTCAAATTACTTTGCCTCCCTAGGGGCGTAATGAAATTTCTTCCCTTGGGATGCAATCACTCACTTTGAGTTAGGTTTACTTGACGTGTAATTGGACATTGCCGAGTAGGCAGTGTGAAAATAGCTCGTCCCACACCAAAGAGAACATAGTTGAAATTTGAAGCTGGCAGCCTAGAATTTTAGCATGAATTAAATGAAAAAAAAAGCGCGCACTTCTAAAAAAAAATAACAAAGGAAAGAAAAACATGTATTTTAAGAAATTACAAACAATGTTTTCGTAAAACTTTCGAGTGACGAAATTTATTTGAAACCGGAGTCCATTAGATGTAAACCCGCTGGTTTTGGTAATAATCTGCCATCATAGTCATGGGATATAGATAAAATACGTATTTTGTACATATCTTTTAATTGCCTCGTAGGCAAGTGTAAAAAGAAGAGTTTTCTCCTCGGGGCTAAATATGTCTTCGTCTTGGGCGAGCTCAAATCTCTCGCTGCATTCAGGATTCTACTTTTAACTTCCTCTCGCTATGCTCGGGAGTAAACACTAAACTCCCTTGCTACGCTCGGGAGTTAACTCTCGAAACTCAAGACGACACCCATGACGTAAGACATCATTTTACTTCCTTGGTGAATAATCTACTATTATGAAGTTTTTTAAAAATATATTAGTTTAATTAAACCTTCAATATTTTTGTACTGTTTTTGAAAATTTGAACACTGGGATAAATTATTCAACGATTGTGACTACAAATTTTTCATTTCTCCTTTTGACTTAATACGCCATATTTGTGACAAAGAAACTGTTTGTTTTTTATAGGCTGTCTTCGATCTGGGTTATAGCCAACGTTATTGTGAGCTTTAACGGGATTATTAAGTAAGCAGACTTAATGTACCGTCAAGTAAGTAGCTTTCGCTTCGGGAACAGAAAAACAATATTGTTTTGAATTGAAAGCATTTAGGTACATCAACGTTGTAGAATAAATCAAATTGTAAAGCTTCAAAACACTATCAAATTAAGGAAAGAGGAGTTTTATGATATTTTTTACCAATTAAAGTGTCCCAGATTAAATAAATTTTAAGCAAACTTTGTCCCACCAAAAGATACTGAGGAAGATCGCAGAGGTTTAGTAAGTATTCTTGCTGTTAAACTAAGTTCCACATAACCTGTGATCACTATGGTAACGGGTTCTAGATAACTTTTCTCATAATCACAAAAAGTTGCGCGCACTCAACGTTCTCCATCTTGGAAGAACGCGTTGTCTCGGAAAACGCTAGCCTTTTAGGATCATAATTATGCCGAAGTAATTTGGCATTCACCGACTCGACTAAAACGATGACCGATTACGAAGAAGATTATTAACTCAAAGTCGAGAGAAAATCGATATTTAATCTTTATGACAAGATCAAATTAAGTTAAAGATGCGTCAATACCTTTGTTGGTTGTAATCTGATTACTATCAATTTAGATTTTAGTCTATAAGAGTTATTAATAAATGTATCAAATGTCTAAGAAAATTTTTGTCTGTCATTGATTCAAAACTTTTATGTACTCTTAACTAGTTAATTCTACCATTTGCTTAATATTTATTTTATGCCTTAGTGGCCGTCAGTTTATGATCATTATTGAGGTATATTTTGAATTACAAGAAGATATTTTATAAAACAATATTTCACATAGTTTTCCAAGCAATTACATACTCGTATTTAAAGCTATAAATTATACGTTTCTAAATTGAAAGCTTCTGAAAAGTTCATTTTGCAGTAGAGCGAAAGAAACTAATTTCATCATAGAACTTTCTGCGCTCGAAAAGAAACCAATGGCACTTTTAAGGCATCGTCTGAAGGGTTAAAAATAATATCAGTCGTGTCGACGACTGCGTGACATTGCGGCTAAATAAAGTTTATAAACATATTTATTTAATGGTAATAAACAGTACCTAGTCATGAATTTTATTTACCAGACAGCTTCTATTTTACAAAACTGCTAGATATACTGAAAGGCAGAAATGTATTAAATACTATAAATTTAAACCTAGATTAAAATATATTTATTTATTATTTAAATATAAAAGCATTTTTTTCTTGTGATATCCGCACTTATTTTATTTCGTAAAACATTAGATCAATATGTAAAAACGAATTTATTTTCAAACTCAGAGTGAACAGGCTTCTTCTGGGTGAGCTCGCTCCATCATCGACTCTGTCTGCGCCACGACTGGCTTAGTCTAGAGTCAAGAGCAAACCCATTTTAAATAAAAAAAAGATAAATAAATGGTGAGTATTTACAAATGAGCAATCCCAGTTAGTCCCAAAGCAGTCCCGCGTAATGAAAACATAATGATATCGCAGTTTTCAATCTGCCTACGGCCGCCGCCGTCAGTTAGCATTTCTGTTAAAAATGTTTCTATTAATAATATTTAATTTCTCATTCAGTTATCAAATTGATCGCCAGGGATTTATTCCGTTATTATGTCCTCTTCATAAATATGGATATCAATAAACAGATTTTTAGAAAGCAATAATGTTCGAATGATTTATAAATGTAATCCGTCTTAAAACGGTGGCACCTTATGTACTTGTAATAGTGTTGATTTTGCAAAAAATAGATACTCAGATGTGCTGGATAATGTTCAAGTATTTTTTCACTTGACTTTGATTATTAATCAATTGAAATTGGTGGTGTCAAGTTCCCTCAAAATATTATCTACAAGTACGGAATACATTTCTAATATTACTGACACAGCGAACGTTTTTATGCGATGCGTCACTGTAAGCAATGCCGAAAATCTTTTCCAAAATTAAGTTTATATTATCAACAAGATAACAGATTTTAACAGAAATGTCTACATAAGGTGAACTTGTCAACGAGAATTAACTTTGAAGAAATTCGCTTTCAATTTGTACTCCTCTGTAAGCACAATTTGCAATCAGTAAAAGCCTGTTTCTGTACTCGGAGGACTTATTTGGCGAGCCATTAAGTCTATTGTAATATTTGGTATGTATTATTCATGTTTTATATTTTTTATGATACATATTTAGACACTGAATAGGTACCAATATAAATACCTAAATATATGACTTCTAAGTATACAGGGTGAGTGACTGGTAGGTACTGAACCCTCTTCTTTACAGTCGTATACCTCAATGACTGAGGGTCGCTCGTGATCATTATGTGGAATGAAACACACACAACGACTTTCTTGGCAATTTTAATCGTGTGGTTTGCCATTGCCTTCTCCATTTCACACACTAGCCAACTAGTGTGCAGGTTTCCTCACGATGTTTTCCTTCATTCTTAGGCAGCGATATCTTTGAAAAAGAATGTACTAAAGATTCAGGGTACAGGCGAGGATCGAAATCACGATCTCGGATGAGATGAGAAGTGAAGTTTTCATCGCTTGGCTATAGCTGAGCGTGCTGAATCCGCTGTAGCCTAATTTCGATGTTAGAGTCCCATAGTAAAAGTTGTTAAATTAGAGCAGAAGAATTTGATTTGATTGATTTTGTTATTATATTTTATTATGACTAGCTGACTGTCTGATTAACTGACTGACATATTAAGGTGCACCACAGGGTCTAGAGACTCCAAATTTGGCTCATAGATTCCTTATGATGTCCAGAGATGCACTAAGAAAGGATTTTTGAAAATTGGTATTTAGCTATTTGGTTAGAAATTAAGTACGACGTATTTCAGGATTTTTGAAAATTCAACCACTACGTGGTTTAGAAGATGGGTGGAAGTTTGTATGGGAAATTCGACTTTGTGCGGAAGAAGTCGCGGGCATGGGCTAGTATGTATATAAAAAGGAAAACAGACTTATGACTGACCAACGGTCATATCAACGCACAACCCAAACTACTAGAATTAATAACTTGAAATATTGCACTATGTTTTCTTTTATAATGTAGGTGGGCATTACGAAGGGCTTTTTGGAAATTCACTCCATAAAAAGGTAAAAAAAGGAAGGATGAGTTTGTATGAAACTCCGTCAGTTTTAAAGCTAAAACGATAAAAATTGTTATACCCTTCACTGCATCTGTGGTGTCCCAACTTGTCTTTTTCGTTCTCATGGATCTCCATCCCAGGATAGGTCTGTACTAAGACTCCGGCTATAGTATGTGATACTGTAGGTAATTTAATGTGTTTTTATGTACGTGATTATTTCTTGTGTTCAAACTTCTTCGTTGTTTCTTTCAAACAGCGGTTCTTTAGTGCCCTTACATATTTTCTTGTAGCAGTTATTTCGCATAATGTCCAATACAAGTAAACTCACCATCAAAGGGATAACATACCGGGCGGCCGGAGACATGGTACGCTCATGAAGAAATACTGCATATTTGTACCATAACTGAATATTATTACCTCAAATATTTACGTGGGTAATGTAACGTTGATCGATGTTTAGGCATCCATCACACATCCATTCCGCAGACTATGAACTGCGTCAGGATGGCACCATAATCGAAACTAACTTGATTAATTACTAAAGTACCACCATTTCTTCGTGTGGTTTCACTTTTTGATGTTGGTTATGTTTTGTGTGGTTACAGAACCTTCACGTCTCATCTTTCCAGCCACAATAGAAAACTATTTGTTATCGGCCCGCACGCGGATCTTATCAGATTTGACAGGTTAAACTAAGGTGGTTGGTGGTGCATCTCAGTCCAAATACCTACTAAAATGTGATAACTAGTTATTACTAGCTATAGTATAAATAAATACATATTTCATAGAATTTCTGTTTCTGTGTGTGCTGCAAAGCCGGTAACCAACCATAATATATTATGAATTAATTTATGTAGAGAACAGAATAATGTAGAGTGATTGTTAGGAATAGCTTAGGCACAAAATCATTATTTAGATAGGATAATGACTTATAGAACAGAACAGATCGATTCAAACCGGTAATGTACCAATTATAATCCAGAGTACTGGCCGTGGTCAATCTCCTTTCAGTTCAATCCGTAACCGGGAACGGTACGGTACCGATCGAGCTGGAATTCTATTTGAACACAATATTCTTTGTGTGAACTACTTACTGCGCTTCAAGAAAAAAATTGTCACTTCACGGAAGGTCTATTGACAGTAACTGTTTCAACCACAACGTTCTAGCTTTTAGTACATTATTTTTTAACTTATCTGCTGCTAACTTGTAGGCTGTATTAGTCTGAGCGGCTTAATGGAGTCAGGATTCGATTTAATCTTAGTCAAGCGAAAATACCGCCTCCTCACTAGGCTATAAGCGCGGTGCTTTTAACGAACCGCCTCAGTAATTACCTAAACCACCTTTGCCAAGTGATTAATAGTTGTTTTCATTCATGTATCATGCAGGCTTACACTGCGACCGCTGTTCCCGCCGTTTATGAAAGCAATTACCACGGAACAGGATTATTGCTAACGTTTGTAGGACAATCATAATTACTTTTGACAATTCACTCGGTGTGGAAGGTCTCATAGTATATTATGTCCCGATATTTTTATTGGCAGCGTCACATACGGATTTGTAGTGTACCTTACGGTTGCGGTTAAAATTAAATATGTGCGTGCTTTTAGATAAAATTTGTATCAAGGATTTTATAATAAGTAACACTAAATAACTACCAATAGGGTTGTTGTAGATGCCCAACTTTAATTGGTTTATTTGATAATGAAAAATAAAAGAATTAAAATACCACAGATTGTACAACGTGTTAATTCATCAACGCCCATTATTAATAAATATGTAAATAGCATGTGATCGAGCAACAATACACCGCAATGAAAATGTTTCATTAAATCACTCAAAAACAAAAATATGAACTGTGATAAATAATTCTGTGCGTTCCGATTGAAAGCTTGGACGAGAAACCAAACCAACAATCCAATAATGCAATGTAACATGTCAAACACTGTCGT
Organism: Pyrausta nigrata; assembly: GCA_949316185.1. Taxonomy (NCBI): domain Eukaryota; kingdom Metazoa; phylum Arthropoda; class Insecta; order Lepidoptera; family Crambidae; genus Pyrausta; species Pyrausta nigrata. Next base: position 9,011,914 of record OX438943.1, read on the forward strand.
TTATCCACCGATAAAATAGTATTAACGGTTGAAATGCACCTATTATGCCATTATTCGATATTCGCCTGTGTTGTCAGAACAATTTCCATCCATTGTCGCTAATACTCATACAATGTGATCACAATACAGTAGGTGCAATAGCTACAGCGTAGCTAATATTTTTTCTACCTTTCGAGTCTACACCTAATCGCCAATCTCAAAGGCCTTGCATTGCACGAACTACTCATATTAATTAAAAATAAATATAACATTACCTAGCCCAACTCCTTATAAGAACGTTGATACGAGAATTTGGATAATATTTTTGTATAAATCAGCGATTTTATTAAATACTAGCAGTTCCCCGCGACTTCGCCCGCGCCAAAGTCGGATTATCCATACAAACTTTAATCCCCCATTTCACGCCCCTGATGATTTTATATCGCGACAAAAAGCCTATGTCTTTTCCAGGGTCTCAAACTATGTCTTCACCAAATTTCATTTGAATCGGCCTTGTAGTTTCGGAGCCTATTCAATACAAGCAAACGAACAATCAAATCTTTCCTCTTTATAATATTAGTGTAGATGACACAAAATAATACTAATAGTGACTTCCTATAGTACTTAATAATTAGTCTTAAGAATATATGTCAGATAGAAAAAAGTGAATAATAAGTACTTATTATTTCACAAGCGGACTTTCTGTACATAGATATTATGTGATTCAGCTGAATGGTTTGCGGGTTGTTCATCGAACTGGATGAGTTTTCACCTTTTCTTTTCTAACGTTTCGTAGGTTTTTTTTTTGAGGGGTTTTAGAGCATATTAATTTCAAAGCTGGTATTGGCAGGCTTTGATTAAAATACTCTTTTGATTGGTAAGAGATTTTCAGCGTCGTTTTCAGCTCATAATCGATTAATCATACAGTGATGCTGTATATATTTTGGTTGAACTCTGATACCAAGAAGTTTGTTAAGTTTTGTACTAGATAAAACCTACCTAGATAAGAAGTTTCCCAATATCAAAAGCTCAACGCTCTTAATTAATTACCCATTCAAGAAATATGAAGTGGTAATACCTTCCAAAATTTTGCCGGAGATTAATTAATTTCGGAGTCCAGTCAACGCAATTTCAAACGGCAAATAGATATAGTACCTACCTAAGTAGTAACCCTAATCTTTCATAATCTTTTTCCCAACTTTTTTTTCTCAATCCACGTCCAGACGCGTACGCGCTTAAACCCCATAAGACCTGCGGGCGGGCCGATAACAATTAATTTTCTATTGTCCGGAAACATTAAACGTGAAGGTATAACCTTTTTTTTCTAGAGTATAGTTAGCGTTTCATGAGCTCAATAGTCACGTGAAACCGCAACGGCGCTCGGCGTCCGCAGTTGCGGCACAGTGGCCTTACTCCGGTTGATATGTCCGTATTTTCAAATGTAGCCGTCCCTTTCACTCACGACAGAATGACAACGCGATCGAGCGTGATGGCTAGACTCTAAAATACGGACATCACACAACATGAGTAGGGCCGCAGAGCGGTAATCATGGAATGACCGCCGATTGCTTTTATCGTCGAATCGGTAGTATGCGTTTATGCGTGAATTTTATTTATAATTGATGGAAACATGCGTTACTTTGCGGAAATCCATTATGAAACAGATGGATTGAAAATACTTTGCTTTAAATTTCCGCTAAGAGACACCGGCGCAGGCACCAAACCACACCGAGAGTTACCGCGTTATGTGAATGTAAAGGTACAGAATAAGTACGAGTGCTAGTACTCCGTACAGAAGTATGACTTTGCAATTAAATTCAAAGAAATATCTACTCAATGTTGTCAACAATATGGTGTAATTCAGTTCGCCTCAGACTCAAGCACATTTTCGTGTAGACAACTACAAAAATACATTGCAAGATAATTTCATTCTTATAACTCTGGAATATGATTCATAATACACTAAACCTATTCAGTGACGTACTATCACGCAACGCGATAGGGTTGACTGCCACAAGAAGCTACTTACGCCATCTAGCGCATCTTTCTAGGACTTTATTCACGCTCGTCCAACCAGCAACCTAGTGTCGCGCACCGCCGGTGAATAAAACGCGGGAGCGTGTCGCTGCCGGCTAGCGACACCCAACTTGTTTAGGCCCTTACCTAGCCGCCGCGCGTAGGTACGTTTTTGCTACCTACGCGGGAAGATACACAGGCCTGGTAAAGGCAAATGCAGAGAGCACTGCCTGGACTCCCTCCCCTTCCTCAGCCTCAATACGCATGCGGTACAGAAAATGCAAGGGTTAGTTACCAAAGTGCAAAACACATTTTTGCGATTGTTAGAATCGATAATTAGATATAGAACGATGAATAAAAAATGAGATCAAAGTTCACTAAAAATAATTCAATGGATTCTCCATTAAATTATTTTATACATTTATACTGGTACAGACAAAACATTAATTTAATATCGTATAAAGGTCTAAAACGATAAACGATTTGCAGTAAAGATGTTGTGTGATTATGTGTTTTCGAGTTTTGAAGGTCCTACCTAAGCACTAATCCACTATCCTGAACTCTAATTCTCCAATAAGGTAAATTTTATTTTCGCAAGAAAAAACACATAAACATTAAACGATGGCTCTAAAAACAAGCGTGCATCAACCATTGTAGTGAATTTTATTCTAGATGAACCGCAACGGCATTCGCAGTCCGCAGTTGCGGTAACAGAGTAGCAGTTCACCGCACCGCAATACTGCTACTATCACAGATTACCTAATAGTATTTCATACCTACAGTTAGCGTATCGATAGTCCACTATCGATAGTTTTTCGATAGCTCCGTTAATATAAATATTATGGATACACAGCAATACTATCGATGGTATCGAAGTTCAGCCCACAAATCAGATTTTAATATTGAGCAGCAATACTATAGTATTGACCCTAATGGAGCTATCGATAGGATCGATACTATCGATAGGCCTATCAATATTGTAGATTATTTTCGAATGGCGGAAACGCTACCTACAGTATCTCGGCTGCATCAGTTTTATCAACCCGTAATACTTGTGGTCGAGCCCGCATGTCCGTGATAGCAGTTGGAATATTCAGTTAATTTGCATTAGACCGCTTTGGTCGTTCGTTTGCACCAATAAATTATATTCTAGCATTCTGGATGTGGCTAGCTTTAGGTACTATTATAAGTACTTGTAGTTCTACAAACATCTCCTTATAACTGATGCGGCTACTTTACTGTTTTCGCTATCAATTTCCAATTCAACGAGACAGAAATGAAACAAAACATAGCTCATATATTGCGTCAATTTTAGTACGATTTTTTGCTTTTGATATCACCGCAGTTTAAAATGGACACTTTTTAAACTTAATTTTTCAGAGGTTATTTTAAAATTACTAGGCTGTCAAATGCAAGTATTTACCCAAGTTCAGCAATGTTTAAACAGCCGGTAAACCTCGACTGACGGTTAATTTGACAGAAATATCATACAAAATATGTCAAATTATGCTTAACCGGCTGATTTAAAATTAAATGTGTTGGTTCAGGTTCAAACACTCCAGGCTGAATTGTTGCTTATCTAATGTTTGTTTCAGTAAACCTAGTAGTATTGTAAACAATAAGTTGAATTAGCCTATTAATCACGCCAATGGCCAGCAGTTGTATTAAACCGCAATTGCTCGACTGTCCCGGTTGCGGCAAGGGTGGCGTAATCATTGCAGCACAGCACTAAAGCTAAAGTTGGCGGCTAAAGCTTTATTCACACTCAGACGAGTCCCGCGCTATACAGAGTGTTGTTTTGGTCAACAGCTTGTTGACCAAAACAACAGCCTGTATATATGAGTCCTCGCTTGTGGGGTACATGAGTGCGGTGGTACATACACGAGAACATGTATTTGATTGGGTGATTTTAATAAAAAAAAGAATGTGAATTTCGAATTACAATTCACACAATCAAGTCACAGGCGCCCGCCGCCGCCCGCACCGCTCAAGACAGGACCCCGTTCTCCTTTACCCCCGCACCCCTGCGAGGTCTCAGATAAGCGGCCGGACTATAGACGCGGGTAGCGACGGACACGGCCATACAACTGTTAGTTGACTGAATTGTCAGCTCATCAGACTACCATATACTACAATATCTCAACTGAATACGATGCCGCAGTGTTTACCTTGATATGCTGTCGCCTGTACGTTTCATAATAGGATCAATCTTGAAATTGGGCGTATTCGGTTGATTCCCACGGCACTTTTTAAAACTTAACAGTTTAAAATTTACTAACAAAAGGCTAAATATCACATCATTGTAAACATATTTAACAAATAGGCATCACTGTCACATGTTTAGATATAAAGATATATGACTTTAAAATTTTGGTGCCAGGGGAATCAATATAAGATGCCAGGGGAATCAAAATAAAACATGTTGTATAGAATAATCGTTTATTTTAAGTCAATTTTAATCAAATATCTACATTATAAAACTCTTCCGATACTAAGTGACTGACTGACAGACAATGCACAGCCGAAACTACTGAACGCAATAACCTCCTCCTTTTTTGAAGTCGTTTAAAAAGGTGAAATCTGGCATTCATGTTTCTTTGAGAGTGTAAGGAAGAACTAAGTGAGGATTTTTAAATTCCACCCGAGAGGCGACGCGGGCGAATTTGCTGGCGGCCGCTAGGATAATATATAATAAGAATTAGAATAATTCGTTAAAGTATTTAAAAATTGGTTGTAGTATTTAATCCTAACCCAATAAAATATTTAACTTAAAATATTTAATTTATAGTATTAACAGCATATGATCTTATATAATGACATACACTTTGCACCTCTTGGCGCCTCTATATCAGCGGTGCGAGAGCTTAAATCGGACTGCAGTGTTCAGTTTGATTGTACACAATAGTAAAATTATTATTTAATGCGTAACCCATAATCATAATATGAAAGTATGATAAATTAAGGAAGCTTTGATTCCCCTGGCATTTTGCCAGGGGAATCAATGCCAGGGGAGTCAAGAAAAGTTAATCTTCTTTCGATTTTGTTTAAATGGATTGATTTTTGCCAATGATTATTATAACAACAATTATTGGTCCTATATACCCTACTGTTGATCCTAGTAAAGAAATTCTTAATCATAAAAAAACATTTTTTAAAGTGGCCAGGGTAATCAATGACCTAGTAAAACAAAGCCAGGGGAATCCAATTCTTACCTTCGTAAATCCGACTTGGAAACGTCGAGACGCGTGACCTCTCCTCGCGATGCTCAGAGCGCGACTAAAGCCACCTTGCCGATGTGACGCCTTCGGCGTAGACATTTATAATAGCAAGGCAGGTGGCATTTAGTGACGCGCCAAGAGAATCAATCGTTGCGCTCGGACAAACACAAACAATTTTTTTTAAAACAGTGGTTGGCACAGACTTTGTGTATTTATTAAATCATTAAACAACTCACCCTTTAACTCTTAAATTACAAAAAATCTTAAATTTATGACTATAGATAGGTAATTTTTTAATGGTTTATTCAAAAAATGACAAAGGGACAGCCCAGGGGAATCAAATATCAAGGCTTCGAAGATTTTTTTCAGATGTTTTAAGCTAAAATAAACACCGTTTTTGTTGTGCCCCATTTAATTTAAACATTAAAGTTACGGAAAAAAATATCTTACATTAAATTTTAAACGTTATGGGTTAGTTTTGCCCCCGGACATTGGTTTTTTGGCTTTCAAGATTGACCCAATAATTACTTGAAGTTATAAACTGCCGCACACGAGACGTCAATTTAAGTTATTAATCCTTCGCTGAGTCTCATGCAGTTCTTTTCCATTTCATTGTTAATAAAGGGACAGAACGAGACTTAACTAAAGATTAAATTTATTGGACGACCCTGATTGCGGCAGAAGACTAATAATATTTAAGAAACAAATAAATTGTAATTTCGTAAGTTATTTTGAAAAGTCTTTTTGACGTCCGACGCTGGCATATGATGATTTCCCCTCTCATCATTCTTAATAGCTCTTCAAGTCGATTGTAACCCAAGCACACACAAGCTGATAGCAACATATGACCGCCAAGTTTAGCGGTCATATGAATGGCTCATTATCATCTGCAATGTTAAGTCGTGTAATTTAACAATAAAATCAAATCTCTAAGAAGAGGGCACAATTCTAAATTTGGAATCGCCTAGGTTATATTTTACTTTACATACCATATTCACCGCTAGCGATTCGCTTGAGTTGGAATGAAGCTTTAACTGTTGGCTGCGTATTCCACTATACGCGTCAATGACTTGTTGGCTTTAGCTAACTAGCGGTTCACGAGTTCGTTCGCGATATCGAATATGCACAAAACATTACCTACCCGTTTTCAACTCATCGAATGAACTTCGGGAAATTGTGTATGTTTGCGCCTTTTTATCCTTAGTCGGTCTTCCAGTCTGCTTGATTCAAACATGAAGTTTTCTGTACTCAGATGATAAATAAATAAACAAAATAATAAATAAATACTAAACAACATCACATACATTGCTCTTGCACTTGTGTAATGGAAATCTGAAATAACGGTGGTGTGGTACCACATCGCCTAGACCCGAGACAATTTAGAAAATATTAATTTCTATATTGATCTGTGTGAGTCGATACGTGCTCGATGTGCGTTTTTTTAAATACATTAAGGTTACTCAAAACATTTTAATGTAGATTTTATGAATATAACGATGCAAACATGAGCTGCTAATATAGGTACAGTGGGCCCCGCGGGAATCTAACCCGGGACCTCCAAGATGGCGACACCCTGAAAACCGGTGTGCTAGCCGCTCGGCTACGAAGGTCGTCAAATGAGGTGAAGATGGCTTAAAGCTTTATATGTATATATATATATACGCATCCTGGTGTTAGTTCCACCCAAGAGATCAACCTTAGATAATAATTTCACTAATATTCCAAGGTGATGACACAAAAAAACCTCTTGGTGTATAACAATCTCTTGAACACAAATCTAATATTCTGTCGACACCCTCTCTAAACATGCCGCTTCTATAATAAATTGAAACGGCCCATATGTAATGTAAATTCCCGAAGATCTTGGAATAGCGCCGTGAATATTCCGTTGATGTATTACCAAGAGACGTAGCGTATTGCATGTAGTGCAGTTTTATTGTCATCATATGTCATTGTATCACACTGCTTCTATACATAAAGGCTTCCCAAGGTGATGACTGACATAGCTGGGACTATAACAGTAAAAAAATTTAAATAATATCAAAATGAAGAGCAAGAAAGGTAACAGGATCTGGGAGACGATTCTCGTGCATTAGATTTTTTTCAGTGTGGTACCTAATTGTATTTGAAGTAGTTCGTTCCACTGAAAAGTTATCAGAACTTCACAATCCAGAAATCTCGATACTACTTAGATTTCGATTGTGAAGTTCTAAGAATACACAGACTGTAAGACAGAAAAATATATATTTTTTTTAATTTCTTTTACGAATGTGTTTTCTTTTGAACAAGAATTGTCTCCCAGACTTAGAAAAATATATTCCGTTTTATTTATTAGGTATTTTGTAAGCAATAAAAAATAATCAGCAAGACGTAAGATAATGACGAGGTTCTAAGTACCTAATTACGAAAAGCGCTTTCTGATAGAACAATAGGTAAGTGAATAATATTATATTCGTGGATATAAGGTATATTCAGAACTCGTTATTATATATCAAGTATGTATATTCTCTACAATTCAATGATAATATCGAGGAATAGCTGTGTAACTAATTACGGATGGTCGGAGGTGTACGAGACAATGCCGACACGAGAATGTATTTAAACGTTATTGTACCACTAACAGGTTTCGCAAATTAATCGGATTTCGTACGATATATTACGCCCTTCCGCCCGTCGGAAGGATTCGCGCTGCCTGCAGCGTCCCGCGCTGGTTAACATGAACAGTGGGCCCTTTCATCAACCTTCCCAATTCTGTCAAAATATCTCAAATGATATGAAACTCTATGCGGTCAATATAAGGTTGAAAGATTGTTGCGGAAATTTGACAGATCAGGGTAGGTTGATGTTTGGCCCACTGTACACCTAACCATGTTACCCAAATGCTATGCCCATATCATCTATACCCTAAAGTCATACAAAATGTAAAACTTAAAAAATAACACGATGGTATGCGTGCGGTGTCGGCCGACATGCAGGCAGCCTTGGAACTTCCGAAACACGACTCCCTATGCGGCCAGTCTTCCTTCATTAAGGTTGCCAGATGGTGGGTCTATAGTCTGTACTCTCACCACAAATGAACTAAAATTAACTTGGTGACAGGATTGCAACCGTTCAACCCTCAGGGTGAAGATGGACTTCCGTCGTACATGAACCTCCTCGACCTTCGTAGACCAGTGCAGGCGGGACACTTAAAGCTGCGTGGACGTGGAGCGTACTTCTAGACGCAGCGGATGTTCGCGTCCGATTGGTGCGGTGCCATGATTGGATTTTATAAAAAATCTGTTTATATTGAAATGTATGTATAACAACATGAATTTGAACACTACGAGTATGTGTCAACCCGAGAACGAGGACCGAATTTTAAGAGCCGTTTGAATATTCTTTGACATATTTTCCTTGAGAATCGTGCCAAATAAACCGTCAATACATGTTTACCGACTGTTTAAAAATTGGTGAACTCGGGTCTTAGTATGAACTCTGTGACAGATTTAACATAATTAGTAGGTACTATAGTCTAAATAATGTAATAGGTTCAATTTAACAAGTGACATATAGGGTCGGATGTTTACGAATCGGTTGGTAGAATTAACGATTCAGACATCAACTCGATTTACAATCGATTCAAAATATTGTTAATCATTACTAAATATTTAACGTTTTAGAGACTATTTATATCATGAGTATGTTTTAGAATTACGTTCTATGGACTAAAAATAAAATTAAGTCTTTAAACTCAAAATTGCATACCGAAAATGTTATTTGTTCAGTACCAACTGCTACGTTATGTGATAACTCAGAACTGTCAAATTGCATCTATTAGATTATTCAGACTATAATCCTTGCACTTAACTAAAATCTGATTACCTAATCACTTGAACTGTGTTCCAATAATCTATTAGAAAATTAGTTGGCTCTGAGAAGGGCTATGTTTAAACACATATAACCCGTTTCCCAATAATATATTACTGAATTAAATCATAGGTAACATCAACACACGCTTTCCAATAAGTAGCTGTTGCTTTAGGTAATTCTATCGTTTTGATATTCTGTATATAACCAAACCCTTACGGTGTTATTTAAAAAAAATAGACTAGCCTTAAAATAGGTCTAAATATTAGCCGACAAAAGAGGAATGAATAACACATTCGTGACACAACCTAATAGTGAAACGCTTTTCTAATTGACTAGCTAATAGTTTAGTCCCGGCTTAAACTCGGTACTAAGTTTTTGTAATAACGGGGTTAGAGGCGAGATAGGATTTGTAACGCCCGGTTTCTGAGATGTCATTTTATTTATAGAAATGTCGTGATAAACCACTGTCAAAGTACAAGCCTCAATACAACACATGTTCAACTTGTGACCTATTTCCTACGTAATAAAATCTGTTTTCGTAGTTTAATAGGCAAGATGACAAATAAAAAAGTGTTCTAAAATATTCTAAAGTATCTTCTATTTAAAAAAAATATATATTTTTGCAATCAACAAAGGTAATATTTTAAAAAATGCAATTTAAATAAAATGTTCATAAATTGGCGCCAAAATGCGGCAGGGTGTCATGGCGTCTGCTGTGACGTCACACCTCAGTAAACATATTTCAAACGTTAGTGGTAAAGTTGAAATTCGTATTATATATAATTCAGTGACAGTGACAGTATTTACTGAGGTGTGACGTAACTCGAATCTGTTTGGTGTTTTAAAAAACATGGCGGATTTCAATATTTTGCAATTTTATTTTCTAAAATAAACTTACAAAATCGTCTTAAAAATAAAACAAAGGATTTTTTCCATAATCTAAATACTATATTTTACTAGATAGACACATTATTTTAAAGATTTTTGCTTACTGTCATCTTCCCTATTGTAAAACGTGCTGCAGACCATACATCGGAAATCGGGCCTGTTTCAAGTCTTTCCAAGTCAATGGATTTTGTTACTTATAAGATATTTTTCAAGATAAAGGCACTGTTATAAAAATCGATTTTTTATTTTGATATAACAATATAAATATTCGTACCTACCTAAGTACACATCAGAAATGATTTCTTCCCATATCTGAGATATGTCCTTTAAAAATGAGTGTTTGTTTAACCAAAAAGATAGCCTGAAAGTTGTATGATTCTCATGTGTTGTCATGCTTTGTTCTGAACAAGATATAACCCATTTATCGTGCGCTCAAAGAAGACAGGACACTATGGCCCTAATCAATTCAACTGGAGAGAAAGCCATTAGCCCCACACTCTGCCAATTTGTGTAGGCGAGCGTATAAGTGGCCTAGCCTAGTAATTGGTAGCCATTTAAATATGTAAACTGTTACAGCACATCCTAATTACTTACAAAATTGGATCCCATTAACAAATTCCGTTGTTAACAGTGTGTGTTATCTGTAATTTCGCATCCGCTGTATCCGAAAGTAAATTTTCATATCGATAAAAATCTGTTGACTTACGTTTATTTTACCTCTAAGTTTTTGACTTGTACTAGCTTTCATTTAATTGTTATGTTTACTTGCATTTACTACTTTACAAACATAATTTTATCACATGTCTCTTTATTGAAACTTGATTTAAAAGAATACTACGACGGTAGATGTCTTACTTTGTCAAAATGAAAACATTTTCAGCAAACTTCACGAAATGTCTCAAATCTTTACGCCAAATAGAAGCTACAAAATATAATTAAATTTGGCGTTTATAACATAGCTCTCAATGTATCCATAATTGTTCCAACTGTAGTAGGATTGAGACGATAAACACATTTCAAAGATAATTGAGCTGAAGTGGGCGCTAATGAACCGTGATTAGCGTATTGACATCGCTAATAACCCTGTATTGGTTACGAAATTTGCTTCCTTGTTTAAATTTAAAATATGTTTGGAAGTGCTTCAAATTTATTTCAAAACAAAAGTTAGTAAACAGACTATAAAAATAATTCCATCATTATTTGCATCAACGCCAAAAAAAAATGTAATGAATTTAAACTAATTTATGTAATTGGCTTTTGTTCTAGCTTTTGATATATTCCCTTTTACTTTTACTTACTAAATAACCGCTTTTATTTGAGGTAGCTTAGCCTATTCAATAGGAACCGGCCAAATCTCCATAGAAGCACGAGCAATTTTGTCACCAATGAGCAAAATTTTTACAAGAATTTATCCCTTAGTGTTATATAGTGCTATCACCACACTACCCGAAATGCAACGTACGCAGTAAAAGGAAACGCAAACCTCTTGTACCGTGTAAATATTATTAGCTGATTTCTTTGTTAGCGCCCGATTTCGGCCAATATGTACCCAAAGACGGTGGAGGATCTATAACAATACAATAAATTGCTTGTATTGGGCTCGCCGCCGGGTGTGCGTAATGTGCGTGAAACCGCGCCAACTTTATATCAACAGGCCGGAGGTGAAAAACGTCCCCTCGTAACTTGGAGGGCAATGAGGACGCGGTCACGGTGGAATCCGAGCGCGGACGCTATGCGGTATGGGGTTGTAACAGTATGAAATTTTAACGCGCGACTGCATTTTTGGTATGGCAAAACACGCTTGGAAAACGTTGTGGTTTACTCGTGTTACTGTATATCGGGTGGAGCGTTGGTTTAAATTTTGCGCTCGTATATTAAATTCTCAGAATGCCAAAATAAGTGTCATCAACCAACTAGGATGACGTGGTTGTTGATAGAATCACTAGTACCTATTTAGATTTATTACTATAATATCTTCTATCAGTATATTTATGGCAAAAAGTAGGGGAGACCGGGGCAAGATGAGATAGCTAAGACAAAACTCGTTATAAATAGAAAATTAAACTCTTTAATGAAATCCTTTAACAAAGGAAGTTGCACTTACATATTTGTCTATTATAATTAAACATTTTAGCATGCAAAATCACAGTACTTTTTTGGTAAATAATGATTAATGTAAACTCGGCCAATTTTCCATCTTGCCCCATAGCCGGGGTAAGATGGGAAACGCTATGGGGCAAAACGAGTATACATTTTATTCGGCAGACAGCGTTCACAAATATGTGCCTCTTCGTCTTACTCATATATTCTGGATCATGAATTATGTGCCCAACTATGACACACGTTGCAGATGACCCAACCTTCGGTTGACTCTGAGTTTAAGTACCCACAATAAATGCAAACACAGTTATCATCCTCTTCTTGGAATGAACTATCTTCCGATTCAGTTTATATTTTAAGCCTTTTGGTTTGACGCTTTTTCTCACAGTCCTTCTTGCCAGTTTTCTTTCTAAACTTCTTTACAATCTTTTTTCCAACTTTCTTAATTATTTTTGTATCTTTTTCAGTTTTCTTATTTTCAGTCTTTTTCACATTTTTACCTTCGTTAATAGTAATATCTTTAATAAGTTCGTATTTGTAAGGCGATTCGGTTAATATTGCAGTCTTTTCTCGTTTTCTATTATTCCTCTCCTAACTCCTTACTTCTTTAGGTATTTCCATAATATTTTCAGGGCTTACCAGAAAAGAAGAAGTTATTTCTTTCGAGAGTTTTTCTTTAACTAGAAATGTTGACGTCGAAGCTTGCTGCTTAATCTTAGAAATGTAAATTCGGGAACTCAAAAAGTCCTTGGACATTAATATTTAAATTCTTTCACATGTCATCCTATTTAATTAAGTATTTTGTAATAACTTTAAAGTCTTAAAACAAAAAAAGAAAGAAGAAGAAGTCACAACAAAATATACAATCGGTACATAGAAAATATTATTTTAACCACAAGGACAGGGCAAAACGAGATAGTGTCCCATTATGCCCCGATCATTTTGCCCCGATCCACATGTATTCAAATAAGATGGAGCAATTGTAACCTCAAGCGTTACCGGCGAAAAAGTTTAGTCTAAATTTAAAGTTTTATACTGCTACAATAAGCTTAGGATTAAAACATTAGATTAACTCAGGTACTTACATATCTACACATCAGTTTTTAAACCTCATAACGCATAAAAACACTTGCAAAATCATTTTTTTCTCGCAGCAATGCAAAAACGAGTTCCGACGTGTTTGCTCTGCTCGGTCGCACTTGCGGAGAGTGAAGTTCGTGCAAATGGCGCCATCGCCGGTCCGAACACGATTACTATTCACGCACACAAGCTTACTTCCCGTCCTGCCCCGAACTTCATTTTGCCCCGGTCTTCCCTAATAAAAACAAAAAAACCGTCTGCAAAAATTGATATGTTTTTGAAATGGTATTAGATTGCATTTGATATCCATGTTTGCATGTAATCTAAAAATAAATAAACCCCCTTTTTATTTCGTTTGCGCCTTTTTTAAGAGACTATATCACTACCACAATTTTTAAGAATTCAACGACACCGTACAGCCGTTCGGGCTGTAGGGCGTGCCAAAGAAATGAATATACAAACATACCTTAAAAAACATTACCCTCTTTCTGACGCAGTCGCGTAAAAGCCTTGTACATTCGCCTAAAAGCCTGTTTTACGCGGCTACTTTTTGGAGCAATAACGCAATTGTGATATTTTTTTTTTTTACAAATAATATTTTATTTGGATGGTTGTTTTGTTATAATCTTAAACATTTTTCTGTGTATTACATTATTGGCAGTTTAATATGGAGAATTATTATATTATTAGCTATTACATATCTTATAGGTAGGTATGTCATACTTACTATCATTATTTTGCTAGTTAGCCCATCACACATACCGGCTTAGGTTCTTGAAAAAAGATAAAAGTAATTTGTACCATCCAATATCAAAGTAAATATATATTTGAGGTCAAAACGCCAATTAAAATTATTATCATAGCATTAATTGTCCGTTTTTCTTTGCTTGACAAACATTGTATATGTTACAGTCAAAACCCTTAACCAGTCAAAAACCCCATTGATAACAGTAGCGGTCCAGGGGCCCAATTCTCACGCCTTCGATATTATGTCACATGCGATGTTTATCGAAAACACATGGTGAATATCACAAAATTTAGATGTTACGTAATATATTTCGTGAAATATGGGTGACTCACTACGATCGATTCAAGAATTAGATAAAATTGAGATAGCACATGCAGTGGAATGTGAAGGAACTAATATTGACGGGCGATTAAGTATCAATAAAAATGATTTTACTATCATAGCACAAAATATTGTCAGTATATATAAAAACTTTCATGATTTTATACTAACTCTATCAACTTTACCATTCGAACCTGATATTATTACTTTTACCGAGTGTAGGTTAAACCAAAATAAACAACTCCCACAACTTACCAACTATCAAGCCCACTATACTACCCGCCAACAAACCAAAACGATGGTGTAGTTGTATACATAAAAAAGTCTCTAAAACACAAAGTTAATGAAATAAAATTGCACCAGGCATCATGCCTGCAGGTAGACATTCTTAATAACACTATATTATGCATATATCGGTCTCCATCGTATCCGAATGCAGAAAACTTTGTGAATTCATTAGACTCACACCTAGAATCACTATCCTCACCTGGTAGTATTATAATAGCAGGTGATATTAATATAAACATAAGGCCTTCAGAAACTGAACGACCACAAGAGTATAGAAACAGAATGTGCTACTCGGGCATGCTGGCAAGCTATGATATATTGCCTGGTCATACTTTACCTACAAGAAAGAAAAATTGCTTAGACCATTTTATGTTAAAACTAAATAAATCTAAATATAAAGCATCGATCCCAATTATGCAAACCTCCACCTCTGATCACTCTACTACGCTTCTTTCAATCTCGAATTTAAAAAAACAACAAAAATGTCACAAAACTAAAAAAACTATAAATTTTGAAAATGCTATAAAATGTCTACGGAGTAAAAACTTATCCCATAATAATTGGGATATTTGCAATGATCCCCTAACTGCGACCAATAATCTAATAGAAAATATAATTGAAAGTCTCGAACATAATACATCGGTGTCCACTATCTCATGCAGCAAGAGAATAAAACAACCTTGGATATCGGCAGGACTCTTACGTTGTATAAGAAATAGAAATAAACTCCAAAATAACCTGCGGAAGGATCCACACAATGACATTCTTCGTATAACATATAGACGCTACAGGAATTATTGTAACAATTTAATTAAAAAAATAAAAAGACAATATGATAGGGAAAACATAATAAAATCACTTAATAACAATAAATTACTGTGGAAAACCATTAAAAGTATTACTTACACAAATAAAACACTCGATGACAACACTGAACTTCTCACTCTAAAATCATCGCCCACCGAATCTGCAAACTTCATCAATAGCTACTTCATAAATATTGGAACACAACTTGCTAATAAAATTCAGAATGCCAATAAGACATTAAATACAACCTTGGTTAACAATCAAGCGCCACTACACTCCTTTGCTTTACTACATACGGACATAAATGAAGTTAAAAATGTAATATTAAATTTAAAACAAAGCAGCGCTCCGGGTTGGGACAATATCACGAATAAATTTATGAAATTGGCAGTCAGTGAATTGGCTTCTATTATCACCCACATGACAAATCTATGCTTCGATACAGGGATATTCCCTGCTCCATTAAAGCAGTCCATTATTACACCTGTGTACAAGGGTGGGGATAAAGATGACATAAATAATTACAGGCCAATCTCTGTTCTGCCAGCAATCTCTAAGGTTCTGGAGAAGTTACTGAATACTAGATTACTTAAGTACCTAAATAAATTCAATATACTTGCACCTACACAGTTTGGTTTCAGACAGGGAAGATCGACAGAAGATGCAGTTCTTGAATTGAGCACATTTGTAACTAATCAACTTGATCAAAGCAGTAAATGCTTGTCGGTCTTCCTTGATCTGAAAAAAGCATTTAATACCGTTACTGTCTCTATCCTTGTACAAAAGCTGGAAAATATAGGCATTAGGGGGACTCCGCTCGCTCTTTTCAAGAGCTACTTGTCGGAAAGAAAACAAAAAGTAAGGCTCCCTGGTTTCACTAGTGGGGATGCGATGGTGTCATCATACGGCGTGCCACAGGGTAGCGTTTTGGGGTCATCCTTATTTTTGATTTATATCACGACCTATGCAGCATGAATATACCAAATGCTAAAATCCTGTCGTATGCCGATGATACAGCAGTGGTTTTCGCTGGTGAATCTTGGGAGTCTGTTAAGGCTAGTGCTGAACGTGGTCTTGCTCGAGTCGCTGTAGGGTTGCAACAAAATCTCCTCACTTTGAACACTGCTAAGACCAATTTTGTTTGCTTCAGCATTACCAACAACTTGCAGCCACAGACTGACTTCTGCCTAAAAATACACACGTGTAATGAGAATGCCCTGTAACTGTCCATCAATTGAAAAAGTCTCCCATATATCTGGGCGTTATCGTGGACCAAAGGTTATCTTGGTACCCACACCTAGAACATGTCATTAACAGGACCCCAAAAATTGTGCTGGATGTTCAAAACTCTAAGACATGTAATAACTGATAGTACTAGCCAATCGAATTCCCCCAGATATCTTTTAAATCAATTATACGTCTCTCTTGCGCAATCAATCATCAGTTACTGCATTCCGGTCTGGGGAGGAGCTGCAAAGACGGAGTTTCTAAATTTGGAAAAAGCCCAACGAACCCTCCTCCTCCTCCGTATTTTAAAAATAGACGTTTTTCCACTGAAAAACTTTATGAGATTAGTGGTCTGCTCAGTGTTAGGAAGCTTTACATCATTATGACTACCCTTAAAGCACACAAATCTATACCCTTAGTCCCAAGTGTCTTAAAAAGGCGACGTAATGATGTTTTAGCTGTGTCTTCTGGCACCAGAACAGTATTTGCTGCAAGGCAATTTAGCTCACGCTCTGTGTTTTTCTATTGCAAAATAAACAGAGAAATAAATATGTATGAGAGAACATATTCTGAATGTAAAAAACTTATTCAGGAATGGGTGAAAACTAAAACCTATGATGAAACCGAATTCCTGTTGTATTGAATCTCATAACATAGATACATACACATCACACACGCACCTACTCAAAAACACACACACATACACACACACACAAACGCGCGCGCGCACACACGCAGACACACACACATCTGTTATTGGCATGTTGGAATTGTATGTTTGTTTCTAATTTTTTATTTTTATTTTTTATTTTTAGTAAGTAGTTTGAATTTAATTCATATTTTGCATTCTTTTTGGATTTTTAGATTATGTATGCCTAGATAAGGAAGAGCGAGGTCCCCAAACACAGGCATTACTTGCTTAAATGGAGACCTCAATCAACTATGTACCTATGTATACGTTTTTAAACGAAATAAATTATTATTATTATTATAAATTATTATTATTATAATATCGAAGTATGAAAATGTCGGATATTTATCACAATTTGTGATATCCGCCACGTCTTTTTGATAAATGTCGTATGTGATGTAATACAGGGTGCAGTGATATAGTCGCGATACATCATCAATGCAAAGCGCTGAACGAAAAGTTTCAATGTATAAAGAGCCTGAAAGATAGAACATACTCGTATCTGTATGTTATTCATGTCATGTCTCATTTTAGTAGCTACTTGTATTTTTTTATGAAAGATAGGTTCTTATCGTAAACAATATTACAACTGCTTTCGGAATCGCTCGTTTGTTGTACGTGAACACGTTCTTACCACGCCTCATAAAAGCCGTTGTCTTCCAAGACACAATGTCCATCTTTTTGTAGATTGTAAGGAAACACACTCATGCCTTGTTTTTGGCGACAATAGTGTATGTACCTACTGTCTACTTAATATGATGTTCTGCTATATTTATACTTATACTTTCAGAGATACGCTAAAAGGTTTATAAACTGTACTCGGAGAGAACTTTGACGAATCGTTTCGTAGAGGCCTAACTGGAAAGCTATCGCTATAACGATAGCAATTCCAAGGCAATGTCATTATTACACTGACATCATTGTTTTTTTTTACAAATTTGATGGATATCATTGCTTTTCTCACGTTAGTGTGAAAGCTGCCATTGCTTTCTTTAAAGCTTTAACTATTGCAATATAAAAGCAAGGCAGGTGGTAGGTAAGGTTTAAGATAATACGCCAATAACATTTTTTTAATGGTTCGGAAGATTTAATGGGATTTATCTGAGGACCTTATCAGAATCTTTAATTTACTCAGTACATGTACGTACATGCCTATTGATTATTGAACGATGAAACTGTGTAGAGTTGGTCGTACTAAAAGAAAAACTGTATAAGTACGAGTCGGACTTTCGCACTGAGGTTTCCGTACAAACTGTTTTTTTTTGCAATAAACAACAAATTAAAATTTTCGGATTTTTCTTTACAGCACAAGCTGTAAGACCGTACATCTTGCCAAATGTCGTGTTCCTAGGTTCATAAGAAGTACACTATAGGTTATAATTCTCCTGCGAAGTGTTCAGAAATAAGGTTTAAAATGCCGTATCTTTGGATTGCACTGACCTACGAGTTGATTTCACTATATCTTCAAGGCAGCGCAGGCATTAGTATTGATGTTAATTTCAACTTGATAAATATAAGCGTTCCTGAAAAAAGGGTCGTGACAGAGAAACAGACGGACAACAAACAAAGTGATCCTTTTTTCCTTTAAGGAACGGAACCCTAAAAATAAGCAAAAAGAGGCAGAAATTGAATGAGTTTGCTTGGCTTCTTCTCAGAACTGGCTTCCAATCGACCTAAAACAGGATGAAGACCTATTTCGGTACACAACTCTTAAAAAATACCTTTTGTTCTGTTTACAGTAAAGAAAAAAAAATAAAACGATACCTTTATGTAGTTGTAACGTTTATAGATTTTAAAAAACAGTGTTTAAATGCTGAGATAGTCACCAAAAAGTTTAGTCAGCTGTAATAAATAATTCTGAAAGTTAATGTACCAAAATGTAAGTTCTGAAACGGTTGTACTTATTGGTTGGTAATACAAATCGCCTATTACGAAGTTTAATTAGCATCATACAGGGACGACATAAAGAGGAAGTATAAATTTTAGAAATAATATTGTACGGATTACCGCACAATAATGCATAATGTCAATGACTTTCTATTTAGGTCACACTCGCGACAGTTTAGGTAATAAGTTATTCACGCACACATCAATAGCTTCCGTATGTCTGCTTAGGCATCGATATTATAATTACGATGATTACCTTGAATAAATCAGTGTTAGAACAACTTTCATTGGGTTTGTTTCGTACTTTAACTTTCCCTTACAATCAACCCGAGCACTCATCTGACAAACTGTTACACACAACAAATATTTTGCTGAAAGGAGTCTTGTTAATACTGCATTCAAAGATCTTCTAAATGTTACTTACCTCGCTTGAGAATTAAACCGACATAAATGTGAAAAAGAAAATACCCCATATTTTTATGATGTCAATAAAAAAATGAACAAAAGTCCTCTAAGTGAAAAAGTATCTGAAAATAAAAAAAATCGTAATTAAATTTTCGTATCCCTAAATAATATAAAAATAATAATAAAGCGCACATGGCCATCATAAAGAAATATTCCAAAAAAGGGAAATAATTACGTTACCAAAGTAAATTAAAATGGCTGGCCGGTTTAGAGTATTGCGTTTTGGGCTTATTCGTAATTTTTCCGTACCTAAAATGGAAAAAAAGGAACTCTTTATGATCACTTTCTTGTCCGTCTGTCCATCTGTCTGTCAAGACCTTTTTCCTAAGGAACGTGTGGATCAACTAAAGATACCTTGTACTTAGCCAATATTTTTACTGAATTGAAGCATTTTAAACAAAACCGATAAATAAGAAAAATCTAATTTATGAAAAATATTTTTTTACCCTTATTCGATAAATTAATAAAGTAAGTGGCAAGTATTTTACCAGCTTAGAATCCTGATTAAATACGCCAACTTTTGAAATAACTTACCAGGATAGTGCCTTAGTTTTTCAATACGGGGTTTTAAAGTTGAGGTTACTAAATATAAATGAAACCATCGTTTCGTAAAAGTAAGTTTTGAAAAAGTACTGGGGCAGTTGTATTATAATAATCAATAAATTAATTAATTAAATTGTTTCAACAAACACACCAATTACCTAGCCCCAAACTAAGCGTGAGCTTGTGCTATGGTGACTAGAATAACGGATAGACATACATATATACGTTTATACATGCATGACTTAGGTGCAAATGCCCGTGCTCATCAAACAGACATTTGCCCCTTGCGGGATTCGAACCCGCAACCTCTGGTTTTGTAGTCCGGAGCGCGGACCACTACACCAAGACGGTTGTCCTTCTTTCTTTATTCAGACAACTGTAAATGTTCTAAATTTGTTAGTAACAATTATGATTTTAAGAAGCATTATTCAGGGTTGGAACGCAAAAAAAATTTGAACTAAATATTGGTAGTCGTGGTGCCAAAAATAGCACCACATGGTGTGTTTTCTACAGTTTTTGTAAAATGTTTATAATTTAAAAAATACGCAACACTGAATTTTAAAATATTTATTTGATAGCCACAGAGTTTAATTTGTAGGCCTGTTGTTATTTCGGCTTTGAAAAATTGTACTAGTAGGTATAGTAGTACAAAGATATTATAAGTAGCGGTGTGGGTAGCTACCGCCACGTTAAACAAGAACCTTAAATAAGTACACCGTTTTCAAATACAACCTATTTTGTACGAATCATTGTACCTATCTTAATGTCGAATTCTATTTTCTTTGTTTGCCACGACCGCGCAATGAAAAACGATTCTCCATTTACGACACTCAAAGGTACGTGTAGTTGGTATCTAAACGTCTACCAGAGTTATGTGGCGACCACAAAAACGATACGATTTGCCGATATATCACTAGAACACACCTGAACTGTAATAACAAAGAATAATAGCAATGTTTTGCGCCAGTTTTTATGGGCTCTTCATTGAATCGCTTTTGTGGAACTGCCCGTACCTACGGACGACAGCAAATCGAGCTAAACACTGCCGCATCTTATACAATTGTGATAAGTGCTATTTTGCAACAAAAACGTACAGCCTGACGATCTAGCAACCGTACACACGGTACGTGCGGGGCTATTTGTGCACTCGGGTTATGATTAATTGTCTGTCTAATAGTAGATGTGATAGTTACGGCAAACAATGAGATTTGTCTATACATTAGACTGTTACGAATGTCGACAGTGTCTACATGAAGCTCAAGTTTTGGCAACAATTTGAATGCGTTGACAAATTTGCAACTTTGATTGAGGTCACATATAAGCTTTTAGTTTCCAATGCATAAAAAATACACTTAATTTTTTTAACAGTATTGAAAAGCTCAAACTCAAAATGGACGATAATGCCACTTATTCAATGAACGTCTCAACAAAACTGCTTTCATGTCATTATTTATTCTGTATATTACTTAATACGGTACGTACGGTTAGTACGGTTACTTAATATACCAAATACCAAAGTATAGGGTGGAATTCCATCTGTCAGCTAAAATTTCATTTAAAACGGACAAGAGAAAGGTTTTATTACGTGAGGCGGATTCATTTTACCATTTTTATATGCTTTTAATCTAGTTTAACCCCACAACGGTTAACAAGGTAACTAATATCTAATTACGTAGTTAGTTTTTTTTTTATTTTAATTTACTTTCTTATATTCGTTTCGTTAAGCTAACCCAAATATTGAGGCACTTCGCGTTTTACAGGTTGCCTCACTGCTATGCGGCAGGTAGCGACAGTACTTTAATTGTTTGAGTATTTGTTTGATGGAGACCTAATTGGATTTATAATTATACTAATACTGAAATCCATTTAAAAATATGTATATACTTTATAAAATAAATAAATAAATTGCTTCAACAAACACACCAATTACCTAGCCCCAAACTAAGCGTGAGATTGTGCTATGATGACTAGGATAACGGATAGAAATACTTAAATACATATAAACATCCATGACTTAGGTACATGCTCGTGCTCATCACACAAACATTTGCCCCTTGCGGGATTCGAACCCGCAACCGCCTGGTTTAGAAGTCCGGTGCGCGGACGACTACACCAAGGCCGTCCGGTCGTCAATAAAATAATAAAAGAATGCAATGCAATCCAATATTTTTTAAAGATTGGTTACTCTGTGATTCGATCTGATCTTCAACCGAAAACCATCAACCCCCTGTTTTATTATGGAGTGTTTTTTGCTGCCCCACGGCAAGATTCAAAATGGCCGTCTAGCGCCACTTGCCGTAGCTACCTACCAAATCAAGAAACACTTGACGGACTTTTTTATTATTTTCGATTTCTCTTAGTCTTTCGTGAAACTAACTAACCGGAAAATGCTAACCGAAAACATGAACCATAATTATTAAACCCTCAATTTGATGGGTGTGTTATAAATAAACCGACCGGTCCGATAGAGGGCATGTCAGAAACTTATAATAACTTACAAAGTCTGACATCAAGGTTGTTAATGACCCCACGCTATGATAGGCAAAATAAGGTCACGTCGTACCGATCTAACCTTCCGGATGTTGATCACAGTTAAACATCATTTTGACAGGCTCGAAGTAAGTCAATGCGAATTGTGTGTGTGATGATGTATCCTACCGAATTTCGGTTACAGCAGCCAATCCCAACACAAATCAACCAGGTACGAAGGAGACATTAAGTTGTAGTGCACGAGTGTGAGCGCAATACACAATGCACTCTCTGTTCCTTCAGTCGATAAGACGGTAATCCTACATAAGAGTGAGATAGGCGCAGGACTAACGGCTTAACTTGCTTTCTGAGACACGCGGGTGTTAACACCACCAACTGCCTGACTCCAGAGCTGTTTCTGGGTTTTTCAAGACTGAAAATAAATTTCGGCTTTGCATTTGTTCCTCGATGATAGAAGCCTTGTTGGTATATAGGCACGTTGCAGCGCTGTGGGTACATGTTGGTACATCATCATTATCATCCGCAGGACGTCCACTGCTGAACATAGGCCTCCCCTGTAGACTTCCAAAGTGATATGCATCCATTGCGTTCCTGCGACTTTTATTAGGTCGTTTGTCCATCTTGCTGGTGGACACATTATTTTACGCTTTTGAATCCATCTTGCTGGTGGGTGCGCTATTACGTGTTTAAGTGAGATCAGTAAATTTTGAATTGTTTTCAATTCAATCTCAATTCCATAAAGTTAAAGACGTGTTTATCTGGCTGGCGACCGTGAAAAATTGTCCCTTTGCACACTTAAAAAGCTGAAAGCATTTACTTAAGAACCATTGTGGTACTTGTGCCGTTTGATCGCAAAGCTCTCAGGAAGTGTAGGCTATTGCTCATTTGGGACTATTTTCATCGTTAAAATGCCAATATTAAGCGACACGGTTTTTTACTCTTCACGGTTAGTACATAGATGCGGTGTAACACTACTGAAATTTCGTAAATACGTAGTTTCGGTAATAGGTTGTAATATAAATATTGTGAATGCCTTGGAAGATTGGAAATCTGAGATACTTTCTTTGACATTTTACGTGATAGCTAGATGGCGGCGGGAGTATAAAATATTTTGTATCATCGAGTCCACGCGTACGAAGTACACTAAAACAAATAAGTTTGGGTTTTGTTTGTCATTTTAAAGTATCTAGGCTTATGGTAACAAAGAGTATTAATTATCTACTTAATTCTGTCCCAAACAAATCCCCATTTGATGTTGTCTGTATTATGGAGTCTACAGCTATAAGAGTGACACAGAATGTAATTTGTCATGTCGGTTATTATGTCCGAAGTAATATGGGCCGGCCACATGTTTCATTGGACAATAAAAACATGACGTGAAGCAGAAATAATAAAGCCTAAAATATGATCATACAAATGGAATAGTCCATTTTTTATATTTCAAGTGGTATCGAAAACATACTCAAATCATCAAATTAAATAATGATTAATGATTGTCTGACGTCGATTTATAAAAAGGATAGGTGTTCTTTATTTATTTTTATTTTTTATTTATATTTATATAATTGGTTTATGTTAGCATTACACTAAATAAACCTATGTTGATGCTACAAAGTGAACACTTAGGATATAAGTGAATTTGTAAATTAATCTCATCTATTATATTGATTTTCTACTTTTTTGTCATAGATACGAGTAAATAAACGTTTTTAACTACTCGTATTACTATAAGGTAGTACAAGTGTGAATATAATATTTGAGATTCGAATAAAGACAAACACACTGAAACATTGTTTAGAGATACAATATCAATATGAAGATGGTAAGTAGTATAAGTACACCAAACTGTTCTTAAGACCTAACGAGATAGTAAGAAGTAAAGCAGTGTAAGAAAAGCAAAGTAAAATTTTCAATAGGCATTTAGTTCGAGTTAGCAGGGAAATCGCACTATAAAATTTGCATAAAGTGTCGCGTTAACCTATCTTAAAAAATAAATGGAAACAAACAACTCTTAATTCCCAAACATTGAAATCTGTGGGGATCCAGGCAGCCTGCAGCGCCTTTGATAACTAGGGCTGCCACCTCTTAATTTTTAACGATGACTAAGCATACGCAAACAAACGCTGTGCAAATACCCACTCATAAAATTTTAAGGACCTTACTTACGTGCTTACAATGCGAAAACTTCTGTGCTTAAATTAATTATTTGTTCCAATGCAAAATACCTTTTTAAACTTTATTATCACTTGACTAAATATGAGACTAATGTTTGTTAACTCTATTATATCTATTCATGGTGCTACAGCAAACGCAAAGAGGGAAGTGGGGAAACCTTTGCTGCGTTTTAAGGACTGCGCCAAGCGGGACCTGGGAGTCAAATCTGCTCAATTACACTAGCAAAATTGTAACTGAATCGATTTTTACATTTGGCCCGTACCAGAACTGTCAAAGTCATGATAGGTATTAAATTACAATTCTATTACGATTTTGCTAATGTAGTTAAGTACACTCGGTCCCTGGTCGCTTTTAACTTTGATGTACGTACGAAACTGGAAGACTTTGGCAAAAGCCCATGATAACGCCTGATTCGCTGAACGCTATGATCCACATAGGAAAGAGAGGCGCTATCAGATAGATGCAGCGCCGCCCCCTTTGGGAGTCTACATCTACGTATTGTGTGAAAGTTCATGTCGCTCCCGCATAGACTTACAGTCATCAAAGGAGGTGTCTAACTGCAACTTTCTATTGACATACTTAATTTTACTGCTCGTTTCAATCGACATTTGCCCTTCGCGTAATTTGAACCTGCAACCTCTGGTTTGGTTGTCCGGAACCCGAACCGAGATGGTTTTCAAACAAACGTGGTTTAACTATTTCCAAAAACAATAGTGTCTGATTTCTAAGGTTTGTCAATTTGATAGCCATACAAAACGTATAGGCGAAACTGCCAAAGTAGGTACTTACCACAGAAACTAGGCATTTATGTAAGTTACCAACCCTAAAACAACTCAAGCCATCATAAGTAAACTCGAGCATTTTTAACACAGCGCACCCATTCCAAATTAAAAATCTTATTATGTTTCCTAACAACCCCAA
Organism: Pyrausta nigrata; assembly: GCA_949316185.1. NCBI lineage: Eukaryota > Metazoa > Arthropoda > Insecta > Lepidoptera > Crambidae > Pyrausta > Pyrausta nigrata. The sequence continues at coordinate 9,037,610 of OX438943.1, forward strand.
CATCCGAACTGAATCAAAATGTTTTTCTTTCACGTTTTCCATACCAATTACGCCAAACGAATCGGGCAATATTTGATCGAAACGAGCAGTAAAAGGAATTTCCCATTACATACTTCGGCGTCTGTTTGCAAAAGTAAACGATTTAGATGTAGATATACATACGAATTTATTTAATAAAGCAATGTTAAGGCCCTTTTTATAAGCCTGTTTGACTTAAGGATGGACGGTTCCTTTTGAGTTTCATTGTCATATTTAATTAACGTCAATATTTTGACGATCTTGGAGACGAGCTACAATAAAAAAATGTTTTCTTTCGTAACATTCAGGCACTAGCAAAGACAACTAAAAGGGCACTTGTTTAACATAGCGAAGTACCTATAGGCAAATAATAATTCTTGTGAAATTATTTATTTTATTTATTAACACTTCCTTTATATTTTTACCCTGATGAAGTTTTTATCTCGTGGACGTATTGCAGAGGAAAAAACACCATTGCTATGATTACATTTTAAAGTGTGAAGTTTTTTTTCAAATCCTATCATATTTATTAACTGTTCACTTATGACTTTAGAAAAAAAAGCAATGTGTAAAATATTGCGTTCAAATAATAGTGAGAAACCCGTACCTATTATACCTAACTACATTTTGGACATTAAACTGTGTAAGATATATTTATCTATGCACATTTATTATTTCTTTTAACATTGGTACGTTCCACTTTATCTAGGTCACGTAATGTAATGTACATTAAGTACGGAATACTAATGAATACAAGTGTCGCAATGGAATATAATTTAGTACCATAGTGCCCATTTGGATATAATTAGTATTTAAATTTTTGCATGGTAATTTTGTCATTTCGACTACTGGTTAAGTAAGTAATAGACGAAAATATACTTTTGTAGAAAATCATAAAATTAAATAAGTATTACACAGTACACTAATATACTTATCAAGGAATATGTGAATTTCAGAATCTAGGCTAGCGTTTTTCAATAACCTATAATTTCGTACCATAGTGCCCATTAGGATATAATATTATCAGAAGAAACCTTGGGAAGAAATCTAATTGCTACTGTCATTGTAACAAACAACTAATCGAACATTATCAAGGCCATATGAAGCATCGCTATGTTCTAATAAATAAAATAAATAATGAAGTAATTCGAGACACGCGATAAACGAACACTTGTTTCTGAGACCCTACTTACTCTGTAAGATGATTAGTTTTCGACACCTTGCGGCCTGCTCACTCACGCCTGGATACCAGCGTGAACGACTAAGACGCCTAGTGCCGAAATACTGTCAATTACTACAGAATGGAGTCTATGTTTTTCCGAAACAAAAACAGCAAAATTAATAGTGAGAGAGTCCATTATCCTGCATTAAGCACTCAGTGGGGCGAATGGGGCATAATGGCTCGTCGCCGCCCGCCATAGGCCCTTTTATGCTTCCTAATAAAAACGTCACCACTACCCGATACACATTGTCTGCTAAATAGATTATAACACGGGTTTAGAGTGGGATTATAAAGGGAGGATGACATTAATTAAGTAGTAATGTTGTAGTAAGCTCATAGGGATTTTGGTTGAGAGAACTATGAACGGTATCAGACCCGCTCGAAGATGATTTCGAATACAGAGGACAGCCTAGATGCAGCATGTGTAACAAGACTTTAACAAACTTTATTTAATTAAATCACTTTATTTACGGCCGAATACTGAAAGGCTACTCAAATATTTGACGGCTTCTCAAACAATTGAGCAGCTCCTAAACTCAGAATTCGCATACTCAAAGCCAAAATGTAAGCATCTGTTAAACTTAAGAACATCTCGAAATAAATCGTGCTCAAACGCCACTCAGATGAAAAATGGTATACTGAAACGCAACTCAACGCTATTTAGCTGTCAAATGACTGTCATACCGATTTGAGTAGCCGCTAAATCTGAGAGTGGTCTCGAGGTCTCTCAAATCAGTTAATAGTGATATCATGGTATAAAAATAATGTCTATAAAATCCTTTTTTTCTCTGTGGGTACTAATGTCGCCCTATTTTAACCCTACTTTTAAATACTACAACACAATCAGCACTGAGATATGCACTAGAAATCTCATAAAGAGGCTTTTTGTTGTCTTACAAAGGTGTTTTCTTTGCCTACAGCGGAAATTACAATTCCTTCTAGTTATTGTAGTACTTATGCATATTTTGCACATCGTTGCACTCTCAAAAGATAGCCTAATTCCATAATTATTTCATAATTCCTCCTCCTTCCTCAATAAGGAGTTCTTATCCAAATAAGAACTCCTTATTGAGGAAGGAGGAGGAGGAGATTGTTGAGGAAGAGTTAATAGTTCAGCCTATCGGTCTTGATACTAATCAAAACTTTGTTGTCAGCACTATGCTAATAAATATGTACACATTATTTTTCAGTAGTCATCATATAATCACAATTACATCATAAAACATAAGTATAAAAATAAGTAGAAAGTCGAAATAAACGAGTAGTATATGATGTGTTCTTCTTCTTCTTCAGCATGTATCTATTTGCTCACTGCAGGGCATACTCGGCCTCTCCAAACATTTCCACAACGCTCTGTCACCGGTAATTCTAGATCAAGTTGTCCCGGCAGGATCTTTTAGGTCATCGGCATCCGACAATCTGGCTGGTGGGTTTGATCCACCAATGTAGAACATTATTCCGTGTAGAACACTCGGCATACCAATTTGTTTTGTCTTCATTTAAAAAATTGTATGACTATTATATACTTGTTCATTTCCATTTTATTTGTCTTAATTAAATAGTTATTAAATACTGCACTGCACTTCAACCTTGTATAAATTTATTTTAACAATGTGAATTAAAATTAATTTGATTAGGACCGCGCTGTGACAAATGTCAAAAAGTTTGGCATTATTTTTTTTCTTTGACACTCAACGTTTCATTTCACAACAATGGCGTCGTAAAAGTTTTCATCCAAAAAAAACAAAGAATCTATACAAACAATGCTGCGTAAAACGAATACGCTCGTTAAGAATATAAAAATTGTAAACGAGAACATACTTTTAAAAATGAATGTTGCCATTATGTAAACATTTAACGACTGCTCAGCTAATCATGGTTTAAATTGCCTGAGTAGCGTTTGTGTATACCATTTAAATGTGAGAGACACTCAATTTTAGGAGGCCTTCAAGTGAGTGATGGACTTGAGTAGCGTTTCAGTATTCGGCCGTTAGAATATCTTTGTATAAACAGTAAAGACTAGATGAATATTTCGGCATTTAAATGAAATTTGATGCGAAATTAAAAAAAATGAAATTTTATTCTGTTTTGAAATACATATTATCACCCTAAAGTGTTATTTCATTAAGTTTTTATAATACCTATCAGCCAACTTATTTCGAATGAAAAGGGACGTAATTTTGTAAAAATACTTTAATAACGAAAAAATATACTATAATAATGGCCTTTGGCAAAAATATCGAAATATACAAATCGTTAAAAGTACAACGGAACTAAAAGACGACCGTAAAATCTGTAATCAAAGCTAACCACTAATGACCCCAGTGAAGAATCAGCCAGTCGTTTAGGACACCGTTCCACCAACTGGCAGTTCCAATTACAGGTGTAGCGAGTTTCCAATTAGTGAACACTGATTTTTAAAAAAACTAGGCCAAGTGTACCTGTGAAACTAAATTAGAACTGCTCTGGCTAAAGCGTCTTCATAACACAGCGGGTTTTAATCATTCATTCTTGCGGTTGGTGAACGAACAGCGAGCGAAACGAGTGTATCTGTGCCTTTTCATTGTCTCATCAATGTATAATTCTTCAATATTTAGCTTTTATTTACACCTCAGAGAGTGGAATGAATTTTGTTAGTGTGTGATTTTTTTAATCAAAAGTACATAGTTGTGTTCACAAAGTTTTTAGTATACAATTCTACTTTATAAAATCATCCGTCTTTTATTTTAAATTTATTTCAATCGTAAATGGAAAAGTTAGTGTTAATAAAGTATTTTTTTAATTATTTCTTACCTATCATTTTACTTAAATTATAATTTGGCTCATGCTTTTTTAGCCATGTACGATTTGTGTTTAGAATAATTTTACTTAACTACAATCAAAACTAAAATATTTTACTATTATGCGCTGATTCTAAGGGATTAGACAAGTAATCGATACTATTATTCTTGTTGATGCTAGTTATTGTGACAACCCGAGCGGCCAAGGGCAAACCGCTATCACAAGATAATTTTCATAGTAAAACGTCCCTTTTCTCAGGCACTTTGGTGTAAATCAAGTTTTCCGGCGCCCTTTTCAATTTCCTGACCGCACTGTACGAGGATGAGGAGATATTATTTATTTATCATGGATTTTGTACTGACGATGCTAAGAGGTGAGATGTGGGTTTATATAGCTTTTATAATACCTACCTATAAAACTTTAGAAAGTAAATTAACAAGAATAAGCTCATTCACACGGGTTCACTGAAAAAAAGGATCAACCAAACTAGTTTTATTAGTTGAAGGTTTTGCTGTAGGGAAGTTAATTTTTGTTAAATATAAACAATTTTCTGGTTATCCGTAACAAAACAACACGGTACGTCATGACGGATAGACGTTCACATTGCATACGGAATTGTGATTTTTAGCGATTCGTCGGAAATCGGAATGGATGTTCACATTCGTTTCGCGATTTAGAGTTCAATCATGGATTGGAACTTCCAAACACGAACAATTAAATTCGTCACCAAAACAAGAAATTTGTATTTTTTGACGAATGTAATTATTAAAAGACGGTATACTTATGTGTTTTAGACGTATCCGCTGTTATTCACAATTTGTGATGCGTGTGAATACGGGCATTTAAAAACATTTCCGCTGTCATAAAAGAAACGAATCGTTAAAAAACACGAATCGTCCCTCGTGTGAACGTACACACAAGGCATAATAATATTTTTTGTCGAAATAAATTGTTTACCAATTTATTCGCGAAGCTATCCATTATCATTTTGTTACTAGTTAGTACTAATTGAACGTTACTTTGACGCTGAGCGATGATAAAGTCTAGCTAAGACCAAGCACCGTGTATCAGTAGATACCGCCAAGTTAGACCTTCTATCTTTACAATTATACATTTTAGGGTTACGAGCGAAAATAAATAGACAGGTTTATACCAGAATCAGTTAACCTTACATATTTATCAGTTACGAGATACGAGGAAGGTTTAACGTCAGCCTTCTAGCACTGAATCGAAGAAAGAATAGAGATGGTCATGGTTTTTTATACTTAACATAATTTGGTGTTGCCATGTTAAAATATTACCATTGTGTAGTGAAAAATAGATAGAAGCTTTTACCTAATAAATTATACTTATAATGCTAACATACATAAAACAGAGTCGGGTTATTTTATTCGCACCATTAAGATGAAGAACGGCTAGACCGACTTTCATAAATCATGATCTTTAGTTAGTTAAAGGTGTAACTTTTATTAAAATAAGGTCAAAAATTTTGGATGGGGATATGGGACTAAAATCGAAATCGAAATAAATACCATATTCGCATAGACATAGGTACATAACAGCTAATCAGTGGTCTAAAATAAAAAGGTGTATTTTTCAAATCCAACAACAAACAACTTTATTTAGGGTTCAATATCTATATACTTATAGTTTACCTACAGTAGTTTACCTACCTAAAGTAGTGATCAGCTGATATTTTTTTGAGATTTCGATGGCCCATAGTAAAAGTTGTTCTATTAGAACAGCAGAATTACCCCCTGAGAGGAATAGTACTGATTTTGTTAGATCCTGTTTTTGTCTCCTCTCCGCATAGCAGAATTAAAAAAAAACATTGACAGGATGCAGTGAAATGGATATAACTTATAAGTAATAACGGGGATGACAATTGTATGGAGAATCTGACTCAATCCCCAAGTTTGTAAAATGGCCATTAACACACTGCCCCGCACCACGCAGCGTAGCGCGTGAATTTCTTTGTATTCTCTCGCGCACTCCCGCGCGTGAACGCGTTCTTAGTGTGTCGGATTGTGCGTGTTTTCTATACAAACGGAGATACTTACAAGCAACGCGGCAACGTTAGAACACGCAGTCACGTGCCACGTGCAAAAGAACAAAAATGACTAGTAACATGTTGTCTTTTTTGGCAAGCACCGAATAAGATGAACTATAGCGTCCTTATGTAGTAAGTATTAATTGATGTATATGTTACGGTAAATCTGATTAATTGAAAATTATTAATATTTTTACAAAATTATTAATAATAACCACATGTTTTGGTAAATGTGAATAAACGATCGAAATTCATTATTTTTAGTAGTAATTATTAACCCTACCTTATTTTAATAGCCCTTTTCAACGATACCCCACACAAGGGGGTGCACTCAAAAAAATAATTCCCCCCCCCCTTTACATGTATGGAGAGGTACCTTTAAAAAGGGGAGATCTATATGTGAAGTATCCTCGAACCAAGTTACATGCAAATCAGTCCATAAACGTAGAAGATATTCTGCTGTGACAGACTAGGACGGACGGAACGGACGGACTAACCGATCTTATAAGGGTTTCTTGTCGGACTACGGAACCCTAATGACATCAAAATAAAACAATTAAAGGCTCATAAAAAAAAGACACTTAAAATATTATTTGTTTTTGCAAGAAAGACTTATGGCTCTTATAATTGCGAAGAACGTGCATTTTTTTGCATTTGCAGCGATTAGAGTTGCTTTCGCCAGTACAGTTACAGCGCTGAAAGCCTTGCCCCCCCCCCCCCCCCTAATTTGAGTCCTGGCACATTCTCGCAGACTGCAAGTTGTATTAGGAACCTCATCAATACTGACAAACTATTCCTTGCAAACTGTAAACTTATTACATTTATCACTACTAGGGTTAAATTATTAATAAAAACCGACAAACGTGATAAATTTATCACTTTATCCTCGTTTTTCGGTAATTATTAATAATATTAGATAATTATTAATAATCTTCAATTATTCACTCTTACCGTAACATATATACACTAATATCAATTACTGGTGTCTTTCAAACTAGACTTTCATTAGACAATTTTATTTATACCGTACAGGACTGCATTGAAATTACTAAAAGGAAGCTGGTTCAACTCAACATGCCAATACAATATGCAGAACTATTGGAATATTGCATTACATCTGGCTATTTACTGTGGGATAATGAGTTCTATCTGCAAACCGATGGTGTAGCAATGGGCTCTCCGGTATCCCCAGTTGTTGCTGATATATTCATGGAGTATTTTGAGGATCGAGCTCTGAGCACATCACCTATATCACCAAGGTTTTATAAGCGGTACGTAGATGACACTTTTACAATTTTACCCACCAATAGTGTTTCTGCTTTTCTTAATCATCTTAATTCAATACATCCAAAAATTTAATTTACTATGGAAATTGAGGCAAACAGTAAACTAGCTTTCTTAGATATTTTACTAACTAGGAATTCGGATCATACCTTTAGCCACACAGTCTTTAGAAAAGCCACCCATACCCATAAATATCTCAATGGTGCGTCTCACCATCATCCTTTACAGTTAGGTACCGTGGGCAAAACTTTGTTTCAGAGAGCGAGGGGCATCTGTGACGACCGACACCTGGCTGCTGAGCTTCAGCATGTAAGGAAGGTACTACGGGACAACCAGCTTCCAGTACCACGTCGTTGCAGACCCCGTGCCAAGCCTACGACAGTTTAACGCCAACCTGCAGTACTACCATACATAAAGGGAGTCACTGACAAGATTGGGAATATCTTGAAGCGTGCTTCAATCAAAACTTACTTCAAGCCGCAAAAGAAGATTAACCAATTCCTACCACCTGTCAGGTGCAACATACCTCTTCAAGATGCAGGGGTGTACAAGCTGGAGTGTGACTGTGGCCTCTCCTACATCGGACAAACAAAGCGAAGTATAGGCGTGCGGATAAAAGAACACATAGCTGACGTAAAACATAGACGGAACACGAAATCTGCAGTGTGTGAACATGCCGTAGACATCCCAACCACTTCATTCGTTTTGACCAACCTAAAATACTTGCAAAAGAACGGCGTTTTATTCCTCGAATGCTACGTGAAGCCATTGAAATTAGAAAACATCCAAATTTCAATAGAGAAGATGGTTGGAAAGTTCCACCGGCATGGGATCCTATTCTAGCAAAAACAAAAGCAACACCTAGCACTGCAAGATCTCAAGACACGGTTAGCTCTTTCTGCGTAAATAGGAACGTAAATTAATATTATTGAGTGACGGTAGTTAAAATTTTTCAAAACTTTGTAATGACAAATAATACCTTAGTCTCCCTGTGACCACGATCGCTGTAAAGTGTTCGAAACGTCAGGTTTAAAATAAAATGTAAATAAATCGCGAAGTAATCCGTAAAATTGTGTTTTAACTATAGCCTTACCTGGTCGAACAATAAAGGCAAATTGGATTAATATTTAAAATACGTAGGTAATATATTGAACCATTATAACGCAAATAATAATATCAACATACTAAAACATTTTATTTTAACTAAGTATTGCTAAACTGGTATTTCATTGTTTAACTACTAGCTGTTACCCACACGACGATTTCCTCTGTATAAACTCGTTGATACAAAATGACGCGTACTCTCATCGTTATCATGCGTAGGTACTTTTTTTACGAAATAAACCACCACCTTCAGAAAAAACCGCTCTAAAAAGTTTGATATAACGGTTTTTATCGCCAAGTGAAAAAAGGCAGTTGTTTGTTTTTTAATTAATGTTCTAATTTCAAATTACTAATAGATTTATGCTTCCTTTAGGTTGTCATTAAGTACCATGACAAAGTGTAAGTGTAAAGCTTATCGCTTTACTGACTTATCTAGTACTAGGATACCCAATTGTTACCAAGGTTCACTTGTGACTTCGGCTTACTGACTTAACTATTATTTCATACACTGCATCATTGTAATAGCGACCTCTTATCAAAGCAAACAATAACAAAATCTGCAGCTCAAATGAGTACAATGTACGAATTTCGACGGTTATGACAATAATAAACGATACTTTCGCACAAACTGAGCCATCGGATATGGCTCTGGTCGTAAACCAAATAGCTTTACGAACGCGAGCGAGCTCAAATATTGGAGGAACGTGGTCTTTGAGACATCAGCCAAGATTTACTTGGTGCTGCATCACAAGTCAGGATCATAAAATGTTACCTACCTAAGTGCCTACGCATTGAACCAACTTAATACAAGCTTGTACAGGGTGAACCTCTTTATTGGATGTTTTTTAAACTTTATGTATATTATCACAAAGCCCATTTCGACTTTTGTAACTTCAGTAATGGATTACCTCCTTGGTTTTGAGCATTAATTTGAGTTACTTCTGCCACATTAAAATTTTAAGGTAATATCGTTCAGTTTGGAAACTTCAAATGACTCAAATATCCATCATAAGGCGCGTTTCTCCATATTACTTAATGAATAATTAGGCATTGTAACGTATTATAGACAAAGAAAAGTTATTTGGAAATCATAACACCTGACTTTTATAAAATATTATTTCAACCAATTTAAAACCTAACTAATCTTATACTTACATTTCTCAGGAAGCACTCTGTCCGTAGATAATAAGCACATGAAAATCGGTACATAGTTTTCAGGATCATCGTGACCACACACAACATACAGACAATTTGTTTTATAATGTATACGTACATCATATAGATCAATCATCATTGACGTTATATCTCCATGAAGCGGCAGTTAATTTTACTGTCTCTAAATCTCAAATGGATTCGAGATCGTACATTTTATCCAGCTACCAATACACCGATGATCGGGCATCGGGCGCGATTAGAGCCACTGAAGGAGATATATCGTCGGTGATACAGGCCCGCGCATCGGACCAACAAATTATTGTCGTCCAGGGAACACGGAACGCTCGCCGCGACCCGCCCGAAATATATCAGCGCATCGCAACCAAGCCTGGACGGCGGAAAATCGAACCGGCAAAGCAAAAAGTATACGGAACCTACGAGGTTTTGCTATGGAGTAAGAACGTAAATGATTGCAAGTGTATCGTTGTTGCGTTGTGCGAAAACTTTTTGGCTGCGTGCGATGCACGGGGCGCACGCACATGTAAGATAAAGTGGATTTCTAAACTTGTTATCAATCAGCAATCCACCCCGGCCTCACCAAATAGATATTTTTAAAATACGATATCTAGCCTATGCCCGTCAAGGATAATGTATCTGGTGAATAAAATCCAAATCAGTTCAGTAGTTCTAGAGATTCATCATATCAGCCTATTGCAGTCCCCTGCTGGACATAGGCCTCTCCAAGACTGCGTTAACTTATACGATCCGCCGCTTCTCGCATCCAGCCACCACCGGCCACCTTCTTCAGGTCATCGGTTCAACTAGCAGGGGGCGTCCAACACTACGTTTCCCGAAACGTGGTCTCCCGTCGTGAGTTCCAGAGATGACTTTCAAATAACGCCCTAACAAACTTTCAAACTTTACTAACACTTTATAATATTTAGATGAATGTCTAACGAACTTAAACTGTTAGGTACCCTAAAAAAGCATTTCAAGGTCAAATTGTTTAATAATGTTATAAAAGAACCAGGGTCGTAACGATTATTAAGTCCTGACATTGCAATTCAGTAGATATAGCATTCTATTTCCATTAATCATGAGTCAAATAGAGCGGCAAAATTAATTACAGTAAAGACACCGAACGCCGTAACGAGGATAAGATAAATCGATTGATTTTATTAAGTGCTAACTGTAGTCAACGTCTATGTAAACTCATGATAATGGTGAGCAAATAAAAGATTCAATAGATCCACTTTCCTTGTTCAATTAGTGTCGTTTTTCGTCAAAAGGAATATTGGTGTATAAATGGCGAAGGCTGGCATTGTCATAGGCGCTATATCATCGGCGCGCGGAAATTCAAAGGGCGCTCGGAAGTCCTTGATTTACGAGAGCGGGCCGCATGTATGCGAGTATTAAAAATTTCATAAAAATATTCTTTATGAATTGCGTGCATTGTGCTGGCCGCTGAATCGCGAATTAATTTCTCTCTCGACACCTCTCGGAGTTAACTGCGCTTCTTGACTGCACGTGTCTTGAATGTGCCACTTTTTGCTAGTTTAATAAAATACATTGAAGAGCTTTTAGTCTTGTCTTGTCTTGGGTATATGTCCCAGGTGAATGAAAAGTGACTGTAAAGCAGATGAATTATTAACCTTGCGGTCAGATATTATCCGCCCCAGGGCGGAGCCATATTACTCGTACCTGGGACCAACGGCTTAACATTCTTTTCGAATTGCAGAGATGCTTATGATGGAAGTCACATAAATGGTCGGAATGGTCATCCATCCAATAAAAGCTAGATTACTTGGGGATTTTTTATAGTTCTACAAGAAATAATAGATTCAACCCACTAAGCCCGATCGTTTGTTTAAACGATGCCAAAAGTAAAAACTTCCATGAAGAAATAATAAAAGAATAAAGCAAGAGGCTACGTATAACCTGTGATATACTCGTGTGTACCTTACCAGATATTTTGCGAGATTGAATCGTTAGTACTTTCTTAGTTCGTCACAGACAGATAACGGTAAAAAAAACATTATCACTACTCATCCGTCAGGTCGTGAGTTTAAACACGGTATCAGTAAATTTGTGTAAAAACATAGAAATATCGATATCTAATAGTAAAGGAATAATTCTTCGTGACATCTAACTTCTTAAAAATCCTGGACCGATTTGGATGAAGTTTTGTGTGTATATTGCGTTTGCGTTGCGTTTCTGGATAGTTTGAAAACGGTTGGACCCGGTAGGTGCCTAAGGGAAGCCAAAAAGACAGTTATGTGTCCAAACAGCGCGGCAAACATTTTTTATTTTATGTACGAACACATTTTCGAAAAACTTATCTAGCAACACCAGACCGTAATGCCAAGCTCTGGCTAGCCACTAGAGATATTCCCATCTCGCCGACGATAACCACTATTACGACGTAACGGCCTCGCAAATTGCAACCATATCATGAAAATGTTTGATCTACGACCTGGGTTGGAATTACTAGCTGGAAATGACCTGAACAACCTCAAGATTCGCGCAGATCATAATTCTGATGCAAGTTATTTATGATAGTTTTTGAACCTACATAGTTTACATCACTTGCCATGATAAACATCTTCGCAAAGATTCAACACAATCTGAAGACGTTTTCAGGCCTTTACACATTTACTGTTTACTACATTTTAGTGTTCCTTAAGGCTTTTAGGGTTGCAGAAACGTCCATTAACATGATGAAGATTGTAACGATGATAATTTATCGATATACCGACACTTTGAATCACACCGTAGACAAGATGCAATCTGTTCTGAAGCAAAGTTACGAGTAGCTATCGTTAGCAAAATGTATAAAACTACATCCATCGAAACATCACGTGACTTTTGCATACATATTTTGACATTTCGTTGACGATAGCGAAGTTCGCTGTAGAAAGATTTCATCTTGTCTAAGGGCCCAGACTTTCTACCGGCCAAAAGTTTGGTTGTCTTGAATCAGTATGAAGAGGTATGCAACTACACATGTGTGTATTACAGTAATTCAGTATCGGCTGATAATTTTTATGGAATAAGAAGTCGACCAAACCACAGAAACCGATAGAAAGTCAGTAGTCTGCGAAGCAAATCTGTTTAAATTGCCCAAATGATTCTGAACTCTATGTGATCAACGTTAGGTTGAAAGGTTGCGGAAATTTATCAAATCTGGAGGTGCCATATTAGAGGCCCTGGATCAGAAATGTTGATTCTACTTGTCTAGCCGTCACATCCGTCTGGAAGCAACGATTTAAATTATTTAAAATGCTATTAACATTATCCGATACGTTTTGGATAGTCCCAGATTTCCACAACACAAATGGGCCTCGTTCCAAGACACCTTGTGTCACTCGGGCATTCATTAGCATAAATTGCAGTATATTTTAGCACATAAATTATGCAAAATCATTTTGACGCCAGTCTCGGTGGCGCGTTTAAGAAGGGTACTCGCGGTCGCATAAATATTCAGTATACGGACACTCGGCTGACTTATGGACAAGACTGCTTGTAGAAGAATATGTGCAAGATTAAACCTAAGGATGTTTTGGGTTATAAATAATAATACATAAATTATTATTTTATTCTAGCCGAATTTAGGCTACAGCGGCCAATCTCAACAGAAATGAGCCAACTGCGCGGAAGATATTATAGTGCACAAGTGTGTGCGCAATACACAGGTGCACTCTCTGTTTCTTCACTCTCATAATTCGACGAGACGGCAAACGTGCTTTACGAGGTACGGGGGTGTTAAAACCACCAACTTCCTTACTACGGAGCTGTGTCTGTGTTAGTAAGTTACGAGGTTTCAGGTTCGAATCTCGGGTCGGGCCGAAAGTTTTGGATTTTTCTGTCTTCATAATAATAATGTCTTCCTAACCGAGTTTCGGACCAATCTCAGTTGAAATGAGTCTAGGTAGTACGTAATACACACTCTCTGTTTCTTTACATTCATAAGTCGGTGAGGCGACACTCCAACAAGAACAGAGAGACAATATTTTTAGGGCGTTGTATCATTAATTTATATCCATTTTCTGTGGTAGGTACTTTTACAGCGGATTATCTGTGCAAAAAGCATAATTCATAAGTGCCTTAGAAATTGCCACATATTCATAACTTGGTCGGTACACCAAATTTTTTACTGACCTAATGTAACTCCCAGCACTCATTGCTCGTTGGAGATTATAAGTTTACACATAAACGAGTTGACTACTTGACAACACGTACAAAAAGTTCTGCCGGTCATAAGCTCCACGTACGTTTTTGTAAAGATCTTATCAAGGGCACGTCCATTATTTGTGTATGACCTTACTGATTCTGACATATTGTTCGTATAACTTTTATAAGTAAACAAGTTCTTATCTAATTTCGTCTACGCCAACTAAAGTCTGGAAAAGACGAATTAGACATATTTCACATACACCCAATTAAAACTTTAGATGATTTACTTCAAAGCTCTTAAACAAGAGCTCAAGTTTTTAACGATTTGAAGTTTTTGAACAATGTGTTTATACCTATATTTTTTGTGAGTGTTTTAACAATTTCTAAAACCATTAAAGGTCCTACCTTCTATGGTCTAGGCGTTAGTGCTTAGTGCTAGGTGCTAGTTGTAAGAAGTTTTTATCTATCTACAGGTACACTTCGGAGCAATGCGGCTTGCGGCTGCGGCTCGCCGGATGCGGCTCCGAAACCGCGCGGCTATCATGGAACTATAAGAGTGTATGAAATAGCCGCATGCGGCCATGACGTATCGCTCGGAAAGGGTTTCATACGAGGGTCAAACTGAAAGTTCTTAGAAAATCAAAAACTGATTACATTAGCCAGTTATTAGTTTTATTATATCTTTTCAAAATATTGTCCATTGACGTCAATACACCGCTGCATGCGATGGAACCACTGGGAAAAGCACTTTGCCCACTCGTCCTTAGGGGTCTCTTCAATGGCATCGCGATACGCAGCCACCGCTTCTTCAGCATTCATAAACCGCTTTCCTTTAAGTTTTTCTTTAATTTTTGGAAATAAATAAAAATCACAAGGCCCGAGGTCGGGGCTATACGGCGGGTGACCCAGTAATTCAACGTTTGATGTCGCCAAATAGTCGATCGTTCGCTTGGCGGTGTGCGACGAGGCGTTGTCGTGGTGAAGGAGGATCCTACTGCGAGGTCGTTTCTCTCGAACTTTTTCCAAGACAAGTGGCAAACAATTGGTAGTGTACCATTCTGCAGAAACTGTTTTTTGATCCTCTAACACAATTGTTGCGAAATGACCTATCCTTCCAAAGAACGAGGCCACCATTTTTTTTCCCGCACTTCGATCTCTCTTCACTTTAGTTGGCAACTCCTCGAAAGGAAACACCCACTGAGCAGATTGTCTTTTGGTTTCAGGATCATAACAGTAAATCCAGCTTTCGTCACCTGTTAGTATGTCGAACACAGCATTTGAGTCACCTCCGTTAAATCTTTCAATCATTTTACGGCACCAATCCACACGATGGAGTTTTTGAGCCTTAGTCAAATTATGAGGTATCCACCGGGCGCAAAGCTTCCTGACCGCTAAATGTTCGTGGAGGATTTTGTGCACTTGACTCATACCGATGCCTAAGCTTGTCCGAATCTGCTGATAGGTCACTCTTTTGTCAGTCTCTATCATACGCCGCACAACACAGATGTTATTTTCAGTCGTCGCCGTAGAAGGCCGTCCCTCACGTACATCATCAGTGAGATTAGTGCGACCACGTTTAAACTCATTAAACCAGTTGTAAACAGTCGCACGAGATGGGGCTTCATCGTGAAAGGCCAATCGTAGTCTATCATAACTTTCTTGTTGACTTAAATGACATCGAAAGTCATAAAAAATCATTGCACGAAAATTTTCTCGTGTTAAATTCATTTTGACGTGACACAGACAATTTTCAATTTGCCGCCAAGTCGTAAAACAAATGACAAATGAATGAAATATATACTCAGTAATATTGGCAAAGAGTTCTATTTTCAAATTTTAGAATATTTTTTTTATTATATTGTTTATAAGTGGCCAGTTCTAAGAACTTTCAGTTTGACCCTCGTACACTTCATTTCATAGTTCCGTGATAGCCGCGCGACTCCTCGGAACCGCAAGTCGCTTTGCTCGGAAGTGTACCTTAACTACCAATTTTATGAATGTGTCTTACCAGACACGGACAAGGCCAACTTGCGCACGTCTGGATTAGCTAATCCAGAGTGACTTCAACTCAGATAATAGGCCTTGAAAAAGTCCGGAATAGCTAATCCGGACGCGGCAAGTGGGCCTTAGAGTAATGAAAATAATGAATCGAGTTAAATTATCTTTATCCAGACCAAGTTCAAAAGCTAAACCTATCACAAGATTAGTATGTGGCATTAGCGTGCAGTCTCGCCCATTGCTTGCTGTTTGAGTAGCTGCTTTAGCGCGATTCACCGCAGAACTAAACTCAAACTCATTAAGATACTATAAGAAACTGGAAATGCGGAGTTTACGATTGCGTAAAATTTTTCGAAAATATTTTTTTAATTCTCGTTGGAAATTATATAAAAAACAAAAATCCGTGTAAGTGTAATAAAATAAAATAGTCTACAGTGAAAATCGGGAATATAGCCAAGTGTGTATTAGTATTGTTAAAATAGTTCCTGAGGTACTTTGACAGCGTTTATCTTTGAATTTTGTATGGAAATGACTATGTACCCCGGGTATTTGCGCCAGTCTGGATTAGCTAATTCAGACTGGCCCAAGTAAACAGCCCGGATTAGCTAATCCAGACTTGACATTGTTGTTGGGCTTTCAACTCAGATAAAAGACCTTGAAAAGTCTGGAATAGCTAATCCGGACGTGCGCAAGTGGACCTAAAAGTAATGAAAAAATGAATCGATTATTCAAATTATCTTTATCAAGAGCAAGTTTAAAAGCTAAACCTATCACAAGATTAGTAAGTGGCATTAGCGTGCAGTCTCGCTCCATTGCTTGCTGTTTGAGTAGCTACTTTAGCGCGATCCACTGCAGAACTAAACTCAAACTCATTAAGAAACTATAAGGAACTTGAAATGCGGAGTTTACGTTTGCGTAAAGTTTTTCGAAAATAATTAATTATTAATTCTAGTTGGAAATAGAAAGAACTCAATCCGTGTAAGTGTAATAAAATAGTCCACAGTGAATATCGGGTTTATAGCCAATTGTGAATTAGTATTGTTAAAAAAGTACTAATGCATAGTTCCTGAGGTACTTTGTCAGCGTTTATCTTTGAATTTTGATGGAAATGACTATGTCATTACATAAACCGTTCAATGTTACAAACCGGGTTCATATCAAATAGTAAGCCTGGAGTTCACCAACACTATGCATGCAAATTTTTAATCAGCCGATTTAGCATTATTTGGCATATTTTGTATGGGAAATCTAACCGTCAGTCGATGTTTACCGGCTGTTTCAAAATTGGTCAACTCGGGTCTAGGTATATAATCATATTATCAAAATAGATACTGTCCTATCCAATAGTAAGTTTTGCGAAATTTTTAAACGATTGTTTATGGCAATGCAAATACTTAAATACTGGGAACTGTAGTCAGTCTTGCAGCGAGTGTGCAGCAAATTAATTCCACCTCTAACCTGTAGCGCAATGCCAACTCGGCGAAACTATAGCATGTTTTCAACGTTGAATGCCACATTTTCAAAATTCCACTTGATTTTAAACGGGCGAAACTCCATCCACTGGCAACCGCGGAGCATTTTATTACGAAAAATTAATAACCTTGCCAAAATCCTTTCATAATTTAATTACTCAACGTTTTTAACGATAACAAAATATTGTTGGTAAAGCTTTTAATTAACACTTTCTTTTGAGCTTTTTTGTAGTTTGAGTAAGGAAAAATCTGTACGTACATTAATAGGTTCCTATTGTTGTGCGACGGAGTAACCCGCTACATGTAGATGTGGTGTTACATGTTTGGTAATCGAAATCCAGGTGTTAATATTATAAAACGAACACGATTATTCTAGCTAAGTTATACCATCAATCAAAATATAAAGTTCGTCCGTTAACTCTAGATAAACCATTATCACTATTGTAATAACACGAAACTGTATCTGGCGAATAACATAAACACATGTGGCAATATACCCCGATTTGTACCGCGATTTGCATAGCTTAAGGGCCTCGGATTACATCGAGCTAGGTGGAAACTTGCCTCATAACTCTCATAGCCGATGTCGGCAAATAAGTGAACCCAAGTTTGAGGCAAACACTATTAACTGTTAAGTAGTTGAAGAAACCGGCTCAATCCCTAACCATAATCTAGTTCGAGCTTAATCAAAATTCCGGGTCAGGTTCAATATGGCAACGGATGGCTTGTACCGCAATAAAGATAAGTCCAGGAGCCTTTCTGTTTACACTCCTGAAGTGTATGCATACAAAAGTAAGCGTTGATGACATACCAACAGCACAGAATAAATAATAGTACAACTGGTAAATACTACATATTGGTGGCAAATTTTACTTACAGGTAAGCGTGCTAAACCAGAATATGGAAAGAACATTTTAGGACACTAGTCACCGTGTGATAAGTGATGAGACGACAGATAAAAGGATACCAATACGTGCCCGTTTTTTTGATCCTGGAGATCTAGTGTGCAGTGTGGCTGTTATCTCAAGACAGTTGAGGGCGTGAAACATTTCTTATGATTAAAAAAATAAAAAACGACTTCAAAACTGCTTACAGTGCTAATTAAAACTAACAATTTTAAAAACTTTTAACTAAAAAGTATAAAATAATATTTTAATTACCTAACTGTTCTACGAAATTATACAAGAAACCTTTTTCCAATTTATTATCTGTTATTTTTTGGAGTCGGTGCCAGCCAATCTTAGAGCCAAACAGCCAAGAGATGGTTTGTAATCCTGTCCTTACTTGCAAGAAAACATTAGAATTACAATTTCTGGCACCGACTCCAAAAAATAACAGATAATAAATTGGAAAAAGGTTTCTTGTATAATTTCGTAGAACAGTTAGGTAATTAAAACATTATTTTATACTTTTTAGTTAAAAGTTTTTAAAATTGTTAGTTTTAATTAGCACTGTAAGCAGTTTTGAAGTCGGTTTTTGTTTTTTTTAAAAGAAATTTATTTTTGTATTTTTAGTTGAAAGTTAGTGTAAGGTGCAACTTAGGTAGACCTACTAAACGAATGACTAAACGCGCTGTTCAAATGCGACAGTGTCATTTGGAAGAAAGTGGTAACGAGAAGGAAGACAGTTTAAAGAAGAACAGGGAAAGATTTGCCAATAGCATTTTATATGTAGTTTGTTGTATATCATATCATCGGATTCCCTATACAAATGATTTTGGGGATAAAAACTGTTCTATGTTCTTTTTCGGTACTCAAACTATAAAATCCATCGTTTCAGCGGCAAGAGTTAATTGATTTCTTGTAATTATTTCTTGAAGTAATTATATATTTTTATTGTTGGGGGTGGGGGGAGGGGTTAGGGGGGCAGAGGAGGGAGCTGCGCCTTTGACTTTGTTAGCATCCTATACAGTACCTGACAAAACATCTGGTGTTTTAATTACTAAACTCCTAATTTTTAAGGAGTACCACCATCAGCTCAGCTCCACATAATGTTGACTATCAGACGTAACAACATGTCCACATTAAGATACTAGTACGAAAACACTATACGTGCCTTTAAAATTTGAGGGTTTCCCTCGATTACACCAAGATCCCATCATCAGATCTCGGCTGTGCCACAATGGGACCAACTAGAAGGTATAACCTCTAGGTAAACACTTTTTTTTTTCAAATCGGTCCAAAACTGACTGAGATATGCGGTAACATAGCCACAAAAAAAAAATAAAAAAAAACATACAGTCGAATTGATAACCTCCTCCTTTTTTGAAGTCGGTTAAAAACCAGAAAGTCACTCTGGCGTTCTCGTTCTGAGGTAGGTACCTCATCACAAAATCACTGGTTAATCGACGTCACAAAATGCGGAGAAAACTCTCTCAAAGTATCTCGGAATTATCTCGCTACTTTCTGTGGAATTCAACCGTAGGTGGGTCTCACAGTTTAATTCTGTGCCTGTAAAAGTGTTACGAGATTTGAAAATAGTAGTCTCTAAATGATGTAGTGCGTCATCATAACCGTCCGACCACGTTACGTAATCATAAACCGAATACATACACAAGCGGGTCTCCTGTGCCTTCATATTCCGAGCCTATACTATTACGCATTATACGGGTAACACCTACGCATATATTATTCCCGTATCTACAAACTCCATTGTATAACAGCAGCGAGATACTCGTGTGTACGCACAAACGAAAAACCTTGCTAAGCCTTAAAACATGAAATGTTAAATTTTTTCGTTTGCATGCGAATTTCAGAATTTGACACACAACGAAAAAAACACATAGGTCTGTACTAAATATTTATTAAGCTACATAGATCAAGTACAGGTAACAATTCAGTTTATAAATTTCCATGATATTTCATGCCTTTTGGCTATACCTAACCGTACTGTGTGTTACCCGCTTCATGTCATCAGCAGTGTAAATTATAGTGCCAACAACGTAATTAATTATGCTAATAACAAAATGTGGTTAATCTAATGAAATTCAAACCAATCAGGTGCATTGATGCGT
The DNA here is from genome assembly GCA_949316185.1 of Pyrausta nigrata. Lineage (NCBI taxonomy): Eukaryota > Metazoa > Arthropoda > Insecta > Lepidoptera > Crambidae > Pyrausta > Pyrausta nigrata. The sequence continues at coordinate 9,057,880 of OX438943.1, forward strand.
TGTACAACCAATGCAAATAACATTAATTTATTTATCAGATGACGCAAATCATTCTCTATTAGGGTTAGACTTAATCAAACCAAACTAATATTTCAAAACGAGTGTCTTCACTTAGAATAAAAAGCTTGGCTGAAATTTGACAAGTTCATGTCTGAAAGCATTGATTCACCCGAAAGTCAAGATGTGTAACGGCGGCCTAAAAAATTCAGCGCCTGCACAGTAGCGGGCGGTGTTTAAAATTTCAAGAGCGGGGCGCGGGCACCTCCGCTGAAGTATCACGAGTTCATAAATTAGTTACTTTACGAGGGAAAGGTCGCGCCCCCATAGAGCGGGCTTGTGTATAATTTTCATTTAAACACGCGCAGCCACAGGTCCTCGCAGTAAATCAGCTCGCTCGCCCTTTGAGCCGCAGACCCAGTGACGTGTGAGGCCCCGCCGACGCCCGCGCCGCAACAATGTAAAGACATTTCCATTGTACCGTAATAGGGCATTGTTTGTGACGTGAATTTTACTGCTGAATATGCAAATTCCGCTTCGCGTCGACCCCCGAGAGAAATATTGCGAAAGTTTAGCGAAAAATTAAAATCACGAATCGTGAACAAGTTTTTAATAACGAATTGTAATTGCTTCGGTGAAATCGTCCCCCTAAAGTGCAAGAGCCCGTGTGCAAAAATACTTCGTTACATTGAAAGTTTAATGAGATACTTTCAAGTGCAGTTTTTTTTTCTCCATTTGAATTTTTCTCATTTTCCTCTAAATGCTTAAGAAAACTGCCAATGCATTTTGGATTTTCAATGCTTGTAATGCACAATACTTAGATAGAAAATAATTACCATAACCATGATTTACCAGTACCTATGTTATTTTGTATCATTACATGAATATATTGAAGTTACTTAAGCTAATCCGTGATCATAGCGCAAGAACAGGGCCGAAATATTGGAAACTCACAAATAATAAGGTACATGGTAGCAATCCCGTTAATAATTATTCTAATGTTAATAACCATGAAAATTTAAGCCTGGTTTTTGTGGTACTTACTACAAGTATATCCAAACTACCACTAATAGAATTAATACCGCGAATGCAGTAGGTTCTTATATCACGATACGTTCTTACACGACCGAGGCACAATAAATTCTTGCGTCAACCGCGCGTCAGATTAAACGCTTTAATGAGTGACGTTTACATATTGAATCATAAATATTCATGTCGAAGGTTCGCGCACATCTGCTAGGGCGGCGCCCAAACGCGTAACTCCGTTTGTTTGTCGCTTAATTACGCATTACTCCGGAAACAACCTGCCACGTGTCGATGACAATTTGTGAAAACGCCCACCCGCACCAATCCGCTTTTTGTCGTATCGATTTGATCATGGGAGTAATGAGCAGAAACATCAAGTTGTTATTAGCTAATACTAACGTGCAAACAACTTCGACGCGTTTCGACTCTCCACGCGGCATCCTCAGAAGATGTTGTCGCCTCGGCTTAGCACGGAAGACTGAAATGATTCGCTGGTGAACAAATGTGTTCACCAGGACCATTTTCAGCGATGACAGCGAATCAATGTGCACATTTTCGCTTTTAATAGACCATAATACAACCGCATAATATGTCGCAGTGTTTATCTTGACGACTCTCGTCTGTACATATCGGCTTTACGGCTTTTTGCAAGTACTAATTTTATTACTTCACTTATTTAAGGTGCCGCGGCTAACACTTCAGATTACACTTCCTTGCAAAGTGTAAGCTGCCGCAATATTTACCTTGATGTGCTGTCGTGTCGGCTGTCGGTAAGTACATTGTTCGTTTACAGAGTTTCCACTGGGCAGTACGAAACTTGTCCTGAAGATGCATAGAGATGGCTTCATAGCCAACTACTTATAGACAGGCTTGCTTATACAGGGAATAGTTTTTAATCTGAGCAGTACTTACATGATTCTATACTTGATTCTATACCTTACACTGAACACGGATCACGAAAAAAATGACTTTAAAAATTTTTTTTTGAAAAATAACACAATTTGAGAATAGCCCATAACGATTTGCGAATAGTCAACACTAGGCGAAGGTATCGCAATCCTTTTGTGTTCACCTGCTTCGCGCCATAACATCGGCTAGGACGTGTGATCCGAAGCTGCAGCCACTAAAAAAGGATTTGTGAAGTATTTTTTCGTGATTCATGATCAGTATAAGCACAAAATACCGAGAGTACAGAATACATACACCTGTATGTACTTCACTTTTCATAGCTACGCATGGCGCTCGCCCTAGGGTGACAGCCCGTTTGCTTATGCACAAAAACTATCGTGGTAGTGGCACTCGTATCTAGTTGTTCGATTTATTGTTGAAAATTAAAAAGTATAACAGGATAAGGATAATACCATAACTCATATTATTTAATTTTAATGTTATATTAAAACCTGAATTTTAAAGTCATAGAGAATATCTTGCTACGATTTTGACATTGGCAAAATGCACTTTTATTATATTTTAACTAGTAATACATTAACAATAGAAATTCAAGAAAATACCTACTTACAGCTCCCTAAAACAACACGTAGCTTAAATAACGACCATACACCGTTTAATTTTGAATTTAAACAACCGTTCAGTGAATAGTTATAATAGCTTTTTATTGATACTCCGTTATTGCACAAAAAAGTTTACGGATGCGTGTCTTAAGCGGAGTGTACACTCGCACTCGTACTGTTCCCAACCGTTCCGAGATATTGTGTCCGTGAGAGGTGTCTATGTGTGCGTTGCTCGAGCGCGCATCTGTACTCTCGGTAATTTGTGGTATAAGTTATCGAATCACCTCTATAAGTACAGGCTCCAATTGAAATCTACACTCTTTATAACACTGCCTTATAAATATCACAGTGCTGCGTCCACTTTTATAAATTAAGTGGCACCTTAACGATGCGCCGTAATCGTAAATTCGAATAAACCCAACACCTGACCGGAGTTACGGTCACTAAATGCTTTAATAAATAACTATATGAAACTCATTACTAGGAAATAAGAAACCTCATTATACGGTAGCTGTGAAGCGATCTCGTTATTCACAAATAAAAAGGCTTTTGGGGGGAGGTTGGAGTGGGCATGGCGTTAATATTTAAAGCTGTGCGCTGAGATGGCTCCTCTAATGTGCTATTAGCCCGCAGCCGCGTGTTTGACTCTGGCTTCGCGCCTAGTGTTGCCAGCTGTTACTCTTAAATAAAGGACACGCCCCTCTGAAGTATGGCAGCCTTTGATTTTTGTTCCAAGGTTTCCGTTTTCAGCTTCTGTTTGTTGCATTACTTATGCCCAAATTATCGATTGGCTTAAACTTTACTGATTTTGAAGTTCTTATTAATCTAAATCCCTATAATCCAAGCCAGTCCAATTTTCTGGAGCCGATTTATTGGTTTTCCAAAAATATAAATGACTTCTAAGTACAAGCTGCAAACAGGTAAACGGATATATCAGCAGCTGTTTTGGCGTATTCGTTTTAATTATTTATGTATCAAAAATAAATATGTTTTTTGGTTTTTTTTTTATAAATATAATGAAAAAAATTGTCTGCGCGGACAGAAAGACGCACAATGCAAAACTCTAGGATCACATTTTGACTACGGAACCCGAAAAATTCGAGATAGGCATACGGGCAACATCTAGTTTAAAATTTAAAGTCCCAGTAACTTGAAATTCATAGCCACCCTTAGCTGCCTTAACCACACCACACAGAGCGCGCTCGCATCCGGTGCAGGCTTGAGAGCCTTTCTGATTTTTTTCTATAGGCAACTAAACACTTTAAGGCTAGCATATTTTATTTTAATACAGATTAACTCCACTTTGCTTTTCAGCTGTTTTTAAAATGCACAATCTCTAGAAAGACAAGCGTTGTTTCTAAACACCTAACGAGTATATTATCAAAAATTAACCTTACAAGATTTAGAAATACTTCGAATGTAGTCGTTTTTGTTCGATACGCTACGCAGCAGGTAATATAAAAATTTAATTAATGTTGTATATAACTAACCGATGATTGCTATAAAATTCAATTTCGAGATTACCTAAATTAAAATTTATTAAAAAAAATACTGCCAGCTTTTAATACCAGTAGCAGAATTACTTTGGCCAGCTTCCTTTTCAGCCTATATACAGGGTGGATTTTTTTTACTACTAGATAGATAGTTCCCAGACTATCTTAGATTCTTTAGTTAGCTCATTTAATGGAAGGAAACATTCCTTTATTTATAAAAAGAAAATAACTGCATTCAAAGATTTTTTCAATTTGCTGGGTTAAAAAAAGGGCCTTGGAGGGGAACTACCTTGAGGGGAATTAACTTAAATCCATTAGTTAGCTCATTTTGCTAAAAAGAAACGTTCATTTATTTTTAAAAAGAAACAAAACTGCATTTAAATATTTCTAAAATTTTATTGCCTCGCCAGGGAATCGAACTACCTAAAAATAATCTTCGCTATTTTATTATAAGAGTCAGTGGGATTATTGTTCAGGATAATATAAAAACATTTGTTCTTTGAAATAAAAGTGAAATTTTAAATGAATGAAAACTAATATTATTAATTTTCAATTTTTTTAAAAATAGAAAGGTTTTTTTTTAATTTTCAGCTGGTTCTATTCCCGGGTAAGACAAGCAAATTTTAAAAATCTTTAAATGTAGTTTTTTTTTTATGAATATAGGTATGTTTTCTATTTGTACAATGAGCTAACCAACGGATTTAAGGTAGGTCCCATATATTTTTTCCACCCTGTATAACCACCACACCACATATATCCAGACAGTAACAACTAATGTAGCCTATTTCAGCATTCACAAAGCAGGTGCGAGGTTTATGTAGCACTTCCTACGTACGTAGATTTAGTACAGTTTAACCTTTTTTGCGCCTGACCTCCAACCGCCCTCGTTCTTTATGTATTACGCCCTGTGGTTTACACATCGCTCGGCTTTGTTTGATACATTATACCGATCCGTTGTATAAATATAAATTGCCCCAATGCATGTTTAGTGGAACATTTTAATCGTGTAGTTTAGTCGTGTCATAAATAACAAAAGGAGCATTATATTCATTTTGAGGGATTGAAAATCAAATTCACAAACAAAAATCTTTTATTATCTTACTAGAATTTAGCTGATAAGAATTTATCGTAAACAAAGGACTAGAATTATTTTCTTAAAGTTTTCTTTGCATAATGAATAATTTATTATGTTTTACTTTAGGATCTTATAGTCCGTAGATTGGTCTATTGTCATTGATTATTATAACATTCCATGCTCGACCTATCACTCCATAATGCACACCTATTCATTTCTTTTTACAGGTATTAAAAGTCATAACAATAGGTTTCTTATGAGGTCTAGGGGTAAACTAAGACATGATTTGTAAAGTGTAAGGGGGGAGAAGTTTGTTAGCTCCGTCAGTTTTGAAGCTGAATCGAGAATATTTTGTGTTTGAATACTTGGTTGGAAATTAAGAATGGCGTATTTCAGGATTTTTGAAAACTCAACCTTAAGGGGGTGAAAATGTGTGTGGAAAGTATGGGAAATACGACATTTGCGCGGACGAAATTGCGAGGAACATCTTGTTACTTAGAGAATGTAATAGTTTCAATACAAACACACTTACTTAACTAGTTAGTGATATATTTGTTATAAACTGGCGCGTTATATGATACCGCTCGGTTGACATAGGCGTGTGCGGGTGAGTGTTGCCCTTTAATCGCCATTTTCAACATAAGGGTCACGTTCAACTAATATTTGAGTGTCCACTATGCCAAAATATAGGCACACTACCTAATCGGATCTATGGGAAAACAAACATGTGGTAAATATGAATATATGTATATTTTGCAGCGTTTATCTAAGCTGTGCGATTAATTTAAGTTTGATTCAGGGGCATATTTAAATAAATTTATTTAGGTACTGACAATTACATCTGAGCAAGCGGGGGAGATTCAGAATACTGAATGTCCTCCGCAATAATGCACGTAATAAATAACTTAGTAACTAATAACTATCTTGTAATTTAATTGCTCAAGTTGTTGTTGCTAATTCTTGTTTTTAACTAAAACGTAAGTTAGGCTTCGTCTGTGACTAAATAATCCCCAGCCGAGTGTCTGTCTGTGAAAATTTAGATAAAGCAATAATCCTCTCGAGCACTGTCTAACATCAAACTAAAATATGTGCGGCGTGAAATCAAAGGAGACCCCGAATAAAGTATACGCAAAATTCTTCCAAGCTCTTTTTTTGGATTCCCGTACATCCGTTGCTGTATTTATCCCCCTCAGATCACGTCGAGATGGTGCGGAAATTTTCACAGCCATGAGAATGTCAGTTTATTGAAGTACGTCGACCGGTTTCCGTGCCGTTAGAATTTTTGTCAGCTTGTCATATACCGTTCACGAATAAAACGCACTTGAATCACAAAGTGTAGAATCAGAAAGCATTTAATATGTGCTTCTTTAGGTACAAGATTTTCAGAAATTGTAATCTTTTTTTTTCAAGCGCTTGAATAATTTTGCAAACAAAAAATATCGACCGTGAAATCCGATCAATTTTTTTAACAAAATTTACTTTTGTAAAAACTAGCAAAGAAATTGCTTGAATTATAAAAATATTATACTTAATGCCATCACTTCCATCGGTCTAAGTATTAGTCAGCTATTGAGAAAATAAATCTAGCCTTCTAAAATTCTTTTTTGTCCCAGTCCGTAAAAGATGTACCAAGCTAAAGGAGTTATAATAAGTTTGATATTGATGTAGATTTTTAAAGACTGAACTTCATAAAGAGTAGAGTTCAGATACACATGTTTTAACTTTTAATGCCATTATAATTTGATGAGTTTTGTGTGGGAATTGTGTCAAGTTATCCGTCAATTTAAGTTTACCGGCTGATTAATAATTTGTGAACCCGGGTCTTAATGAATTGAATACAATCAATTTCTGCTTAAGTTCTCAGACACGTAACTTATTTTAAGCAAATGTCGTGTTCAGCTGTAATCGGAATGCAAATTTACCGCAGTATTTGTTAAATTGTGTAATTAGTATGTAAGTTTCAATTTGTGTTCTGTTGCTGTTTCTAAATAAATAAATAAACAATGACACTAGCTTATGAAATGAGGTAAAAAAACCTACCGCGTGCGCGTTGAGCTCGCGCACGAAGGGTTCCGCTGGTACGTATTACCTATACAACATTAGAAACTATATTTATTTTTTATAGTTAGCAAAAATAACGTTTGTTGTATAGGACCTCCCTTAATTTTTAGGGTTCCGTACCCAAAGGGTAAAACGGGACCCTATTACTAAGCCTCCGCTGTCTGTATGTCTGCCACCAGGCTGTATCTCATGAACCGTAATAGCTAGACCGTTGAAATTTTCACAGGTGATGTAAATATTTCTGTAGCCGCTATAACAACAAATACTAAAACAGAATAATAACAATATTTGAGGGGGGCTCCCATACAACAAACGTGATTTTTTACTCTAGCTTAATAACGGCAACAGGTAGACGCTTGAAATTCTTACGGAATTTCAACAGATATATAAACTTTAAAAATTTATTGTTAAAAAAAAGATTTAAGGGGTGGTTTTATTTACCTCCTCATAGTTAAGGTAGAGGCCTTTTCCCAGCAGTGGGATCTATATAGGCTGACTTTTAATTTAAGGGGGGCTCCCATATAACAAACGTGTTTTCTTCGCCGTTTTTTGCTGAATATATTATTAATAAGGGCAACAGACAAATGCTTGAAATATTTACAGAATAATAAGTTATTGTATAAACTTAAACAATATTAAAGGCTTCCAAACAAACATGATTTTTTTACCGGTTTACAACTTAAAAAATCATCACAATATAGTGTCTGTTTACTACAATATTTTGATTTGTTTGTGTACCCTATTGATACAACGCCGCGCACACTCACACGCATACCTGCCTTATTTTTATTTGTTTAAAACGTACCGTGAGAACCCCGAAGGTCGAGTCGACATCGAGACGTTCCCTATGACACATGTACTAGACTGATCAGAGTGCTTTCGCCGCGTGTGTATCCTGTGAAGCTCCTTACAGACATTTCGAGTGATTGTGGCCTGTGAAGTGATACCTGAACCCTAAAAGCTGATGTGGCAAGTACCTAGCTATAAGTGCTCAGACCTGACTGATTTTCCACCTATCATTGTCGCCCTCCACGTGTAATCCACTGCCTAAACTCTCAAACATTTTGGTAGCAGAGCGTAGTTTTTATTAGGACCCCTTATTAGTAACGTAATTTGTTTAATTGAGAGTTATTTATTTGCTACTTTCCTTTGTAATTTGAAGAAAACGTCTCGTCATATACCTAACCTATTTACAGTAAATTCCTTAATACCATTCGAGTACAACCCCTTTTACATAAGTGTCGATTAAATCGATTAGCGCGTTAATTACCTACCCTTTGAGTGCAAGTGAGGTGCGCGAGCGCTTTGTTTCCCTATTGATCACGCCATTACCGCGTGACCGCGTGCGAGTTGTTTACGAGTTACGTTTGCTATACCCGGTGCATCTGTGCCGTCCCTTACTATTTGTTCTTTTACGCATCGTATTGGAATCTTTTGTGAGTTTAATTTACCTACCTTGTTTCTTGCGATTTAAAGTAAATAAAATGTCGGATACCGAAACCGGCAACGAGACCGTAAGGGTTGCACTTTACACTGATACAGCTAAATACCGTGAAGCTATAGGTGAACTCCGTTATATTAATGACTGGGTTGATGATTCCCACCGAGTTCTTGAGACCTTTTCCTCCAATCGTATGCGAGCGCGTCTTTCCGACCTGCCACTTACGTGCGATAAGTTTTCTGCCGCTTGTTCGAAGCTGTTAGGTAATCTCGATCCTGCGATTTATGAACAAGAATATGTGCAAGTTAAGAACGAGATGCGCGTAGTAAGAGACAAAGTAGACGACTTAAAAATTAAGTTAGACGAAATACGACCTCACCAATTTGGACGTCCCGTACTAGCACCCCCTTCAAGGAGAATAAATCCCTGGCTATTGATAACCCGGCTAGTAAATTGCCTGACCTACCTATACCTAAGTTTGATGGCCGTCCCGATAGTTGGATCAGTTTTATAGACCAGTTTGATAGCGTGGTGGACAACCAGCCTAGCCTTACCCCGACTTTGAAGCTACCTTATCGGATGAACCTCGTCGATTGATACAACACCTCAAGATTGAGGCGGGCAATTACACCGTGGCCTGTTACCTCCTAAAACGTAGGTACCATAACCCTCGTGTTTTAGCGGATACCCACATAGCTCAAATAATGATGCTCCCTATTATAACGCCTAAACTTTCCGGGTTACGTGTGTCGTTCCTGAACTCGCTGCTTTCAACTTATCGAGGCTTAGAGAGATTGGAACTTCCTGTTATTCCTTCCCGATTTTATTCGCCTTCCTACACGTCAACGTGTTACCTTTGTAAAAGAAGCCCGACTATGCTATCGATGCCTGGATAAACACTCCATATCCCAATGCACGCGAAATTATCGCTGTCGCACGTGCTGCCGTTCCAGTCATCACACGTTACTGTGTTATAATGACTCCTCTCCTGTAAATTACGATCGCGAGCGCTCATACCGAGACGTCGCGGCCTTAGCTTCTAACCAACCGCGGCAATCTCCACAAAGTCACTTAACGGACCGTGCGTCACCCCCACGTACTGAATGGCACCGTGTTCGCACCCCGCCCCCTCGTGATTCCCGTAAAGCGTCACCTCCCCGTTCGGGCGGGCGATCCCCACCTGCACCCAACGGTATCCGTACTTATAATGCCCCTCTAGGTCAAAGAACCCAGGCTGAACGTGCATTTCATCATAAGTACAATGAGGCCCCACAATTCTGACTAGATAGCCCCCCTTCCATACCCGCTTTTACATCTTTACCTTGCAATTCTCTCGTTCTTTTACCTATGGCCTTGATTCATGTTAAAACCTCATCTGGATACTATGTGGAAGCGCGTGCCTTATGTGACACTGGTGCTCAGGGCTGTCTTCTTACTACTGAGCTTGTTGTTGACCACATGAACTTACCTATCATTCCTTCTCCAGTTCCTGTTCGTGGAATAGGTAATGTTCAAGCGATTAATTCCCCGGGCATTGTATCCTTTTCATTTAAGCCAGTTAATTCTGTTTTTCCAGAAATCTCTACCAGTGCAATAGCTGTTGATGTGATTGCTGGTACTCTCCCAGAGGTAGACTTACCTAAAAGTGTAATTACCTGTACTAAGCACCTCCCTCTTGCTGACACTTTATTTTACAAACCTGGTACTATAAGTGTACTTCTTGGAGCTGACGTCATTGGTCGCCTTTTAAGGTCCGAGTTGTTTGTGTCCCCTGATGGCCTTACTGCTATCTCGACGATATTTGGTTATGTCCTGTGTGGTCCTGCTTATGGAGGATTTACTGATTTGGAACCCCCTATGACTGGAGTCTCGCTGTCCCAAATAGTTGAAAAATTCTGGAAAATCGAAGAGGCCCCCCAATCTCCAGTTGCGAACCCCTTGGATATAGAGTGTGAAACCTTTTTTAAGGCTACTACCACTCGTGAAAGCGATGGTCGATTTATGGTTAGACTCCATTTCTTCATGATCGTCCACCTCTTGGTGATTCTAAAACCAATGCCTTACGGCGATTCTATAATCTTGAGAAGCGTTTGCAAGCCAATCTTTATTTTCGAGAGAAATATATTTCCTTTATGCGCGAGTACCTTGACCTCAACCATATGTCCCTTTCTTCATATGACTCGACCCGGGAACATTATTTTATCCCTCATCATGGAATTTTAAAGTCTGTTAGTGACAAAATACGTGTTGTGTTCGATGGTAGTAGTCCTACGTCTTTTAAAGTGTCCCTGAATCAATGTTTACATACGAGGGTCAAACTGAAAGTTCTTAGAAAATCAAAAACTGATTACATTAGCCAGTTATTAGTTTTATTATATCTTTTCAAAATATTGTCCATTGACGTCAATACACCGCTGCATGCGATGGAACCACTGGGAAAAGCACTTTGCCCACTCGTCCTTAGGGGTCTCTTCAATGGCATCGCGATACGCAGCCACCGCTTCTTCAGCATTCATAAACCGCTTTCCTTTAAGTTTTTCTTTAATTTTTGGAAATAAATAAAAATCACAAGGCGCGAGGTCGGGGCTATACGGCGGGTGACCCAGTAATTCAACGTTTGATGTCGCCAAATAGTCGATCGTTCGCTTGGCGGTGTGCGACGAGGCGTTGTCGTGGTGAAGGAGGATCCTACTGCGAGGTCGTTTCTCTCGAACTTTTTCCAAGACAAGTGGCAAACAATTGGTAGTGTACCATTCTGCAGAAACTGTTTTTTGATCCTCTAACACAATTGTTGCGAAATGACCTATCCTTCCAAAGAACGAGGCCACCATTTTTTTTCCCGCACTTCGATCTCTCTTCACTTTAGTTGGCAACTCCTCGAAAGGAAACACCCACTGAGCAGATTGTCTTTTGGTTTCAAGATCATAACAGTAAATCCAGCTTTCGTCACCTGTTAGTATGTCGAACACAGCATTTGAGTCACCTCCGTTAAATCTTTCAATCATTTTACGGCACCAATCCACACGATGGAGTTTTTGAGCCTTAGTCAAATTATGAGGTATCCACCGGGCGCAAAGCTTCCTGACCGCTAAATGTTCGTGGAGGATTTTGTGCACTTGACTCATACCGATGCCTAAGCTTGTCCGAATCTGCTGATAGGTCACTCTTTTGTCAGTCTCTATCATACGCCGCACAACACAGATGTTATTTTCAGTCGTCGCCGTAGAAGGCCGTCCCTCACGTACATCATCAGTGAGATTAGTGCGACCACGTTTAAACTCATTAAACCAGTTGTAAACAGTCGCACGAGATGGGGCTTTATCGTGAAAGGCCAATCGTAGTCTATCATAACTTTCTTGTTGACTTAAATGACATCGAAAGTCATAAAAAATCATTGCACGAAAATTTTCTCGTGTTAAATTCATTTTGACGTGACACAGACAATTTTCAATTTGCCGCCAAGTCGTAAAACAAATGACAAATGAATGAAATATATACTCAGTAATATTGGCAAAGAGTTCTATTTTCAAATTTTAGAATATTTTTTTTATTATATTGTTTATAAGTGGCCAGTTCTAAGAACTTTCAGTTTGACCCTCGTACAAGCCCTAAGCTTCAGCGAGATATTTCTCACATCCCCCTAAATTTCCGCAGGCACGAGGTAGTGTTTGTTACAGATATTCGTATGATGTTTCGTATGACTTGGGTATGGACATCCTGATGATAGAAGGTACCAACTTGTGCTTTGGCGTGAGGATCCCTCTCAGCCACTTCTTGCCTATGAACTTAATACCAATACCTATGGTCTTCGTTCCAGTCCATTCATTGCAATTCGTGCCCTTCTTGAGCTCGCGGAACAAGAGAGCTTCCCTCGAGCTGCTGAAGTCCTTGAGAGAGATATTTATGTCGACGATTGTCTTACTGGTGCTGATACTATTGCGTCTGCCCGGGCCTTGAAAACTGAGCTTATAGGAAATATGGCCTCTGGTGGTTATGAACTCCGTAAGTGGATTAGTAACAGGTCCGAGCTCCTGGAGGATATGCCCTCGGATCATTTGCAACTTCCTCATTCATTCTCAGACCCAGATAATCCTCAGACTGTCGCTATTTTAGGTGTGCAGTACAATCCTGTGAGTGACTCATTTACCTACAATTTTACCTGTGATACCCGTGATGCAGTTATTACAAAACGCAAAGTTTTATCTTTGATTGCCCGTATGTATGACCCTTGTGGCTGGATATCTCCCGTCGTATTTAAGGCTAAGGAATTTATCCAACGCTTATGGATGTCAGGCTTATCCTGGGATGATCCTTTAAATGAACCCCTGTCTTTAGAGTGGACTGCATTTGTTCAGGACCTAGCGAAGGTTAGTGAAGTGGCCATTCCACGACATATTCTTCCCAGAGGTTCGTCCTCCTTATCCCTACATGGGTTTTGTGATGCTTCTGAATTGGGATATGCTGCCGCTGTTTATTTACGTGCGGAACTTCCGTCTGGTGTTTGCTCCGTCCATCTTGTTATGGCTAAATCTAAAGTTGCCCCTGTTCGGACCCGTTTAACAATTCCCAAGTTGGAATTGTTGGGAGCTACCCTCCTCTCTAAATTACTTCATCACGTCGCTCTTTGTCTGCAAAGGTCGTCTGTGTTGACTTCAATCCATAGTTGGACGGATAGTAAAATCGTGTTGTGTTGGTTAAAAACCACTCCTCACCTCCTTCAGACTTTTGAGGCTAATCGTGTCTCCCAGATTAATAATAGTCCTACATCTAGTAAATGGAGGCACGTCCCAGGCTACATGAACCCTAGTGACTGTGCATCGAGAGGTATGTCAGTCACCCGACTGATCGACCACTCCTTTTGGTTTTCACCTTTGTGGTTGACGCAGTCTCCTGACAACTGACCCGGTATTTCGGAACCTAACCCAAGTAGTAATCTCCCTGGACTAAGTTGTTTAGTAGTCTCTGCCGATGTTCCTACCCCGGATCCCTCATTCTTATTAGAGCGGTATAGTTCTTTCAACAAGCTAATAAACGTGACTTGTTACCTAAGGCGGTTTTTATTTCCTAAATCTTACTCGTCCTACCTGAGCCCTGAGGAACGGAGAGACTCCCTTTTGTTTTTAGTGAAAATTGTTCAATTTACCTTCTTTTCTGATGAACTTGATCGCTTACGGCGTGGCGATCCTATCACTAACTCCCTGAGAAAATTAAATTTATTTCTGGATGACGGAGACCTAATTCGAGTTGGAGGCCGATTACGAAACTCCGAAGTATCCTTTGATGCGCGCCATCCCCTTCTTCTGCCTAAGAATGGTAATTTCGTGAACATCCTTATTTCATATTACCATCGCGAGAATGCTCATGCAGGTGTTAATGCAATTCTTGCCATGTCAAATAGAGAGTTTTGTATCTTGTCAGCACGCAGAGCTATTCAGCATGTGATTTTTAAATGCCTTCTTTGTTATCGTCTCAAGGCGGCTGTGTCTCAACCCTTCATGGGTGACCTACCTAAAGACCGCGTCACGGCTGCTAGACCGTTTGACGGTGTAGGTACCGATTTTGCAGGACCCTTTTTTACCAAAGTCCAGGCCTATAGGTACAAAAGGTTAGTGAAAAGTTACCTGTGTGTATTTGTCTGCCTTTCCACTAAAGCCGTTCACCTTGAGGTTGTGTCGGACCTAACTACTGAAGCTTTCATTGCGGCCTTTTCCCGATTCGTGTCGCGTCGTGGTGTACCTCGCCTAATCCGATCCGATTGCGGTCGAAATTACATCGGTGCCAACAATTACCTGAAAGAGTTGGAGTGTTTCCTGTCTCAAAACCAGGCGGCTATTGGTTCTGAGCTTTCAAAGCGGAACATATCCAGGGTTTTCGATCCTCCTGTTTGCCCTCATTGGGAAGGTTTGAAGCTGCGGTTAAATCGGCGAAATCGCACCTAAAACGAGTAGTAGGCGATACCCCCCTTACGTTTGAAGAGCTGACCACTGTTTCTGCTAAAATTGAAGCAGTTTTAAATTCACGCCCATTGTGCCCACTTTCTCCGGACCCTAATGATGTCGAAGTGTTAACTCCCGGCCATTTCTTAATTGGACAACCCTTAACTGCACTTCCGGAGTACCCTTATAAAGACGTAAAATTGCATCGCCTTTCACGGTTTAAGGTGATCCAACAAATAACCCAGCACTTTTGGTCTCGCTGGCATTTAGAATACTTAAATACATTACAAATTAGAAATAAATGGACCTCTCCTTGTGATCCTCCTAAAGTGGGTGAGCTAGTACTCATAAAAGATGACAACCTTCCCCCTTTGTAGTGGCGTCGTGGACGCATTATTAATTTATACCCTGGCCAAGACCAAGTTTTTCGTGTGGTAGATGTTAAAACTCCTACCGGTAGCCTAAAGAGATCTTTGACGAAATTAGTTCGTCTTCCTGTCCAGTGAACTTCCTTCCCTTGGCTTCCTAACCTTCTCGTAAACACTTGACGTGTTTAGGGCGGGCGATATATTTACTACAATATTTTGATTTGTTTGTGTACCCTATTGATACTACGCCGCGCACACTCACACGCATACCTGACTGATTTTCCACCTATCATTGTCGCCCTCCACGTGTAATCCACTGCCTAAACTCTCAAACAGTGTCTAATCTTGTATTGGTACGGAACCCTTCATGCGCGAGTTCGACTCGCACTATCCGGTTTTTTTTCATTATATTGTTTTTATTTAAAGTGAATATACAATTTAATATTCTGTGGCTATTTCAAGAGTTTACTGGTTGCCGTTATTAATATCGAGCAAAAAAATACGTTTGATGTATGAGGGCCTCCCTTGATTATTATTTTTATTCTGGTTTTAGTATTTGTTGTTAAAATATCAGCAACAAAAATACATCTTCTAGAAAAATTTCAACCGAGACAAACTTCAACTTTCTCCGTCTAACTTACTATTTTGTTACAGTTTTTCTCCCAGGGTTTATTGCGAACTAGATTTTCTGCAAAGTTTTTTTACTCTTTCCATCTACCTTGTGCAATAAGAAACCTTGTTCCTGCTTACATATTTCATTACTTACACGATACTTTTCCATTAAATTTTATTAGAATAGCTTCTCAAGGAAAAATCCAAGATCAAGCAACATTAGCTTTGTAATTAAGATTTGAATATTTTCCTTTGCCTTGTATTCCATTAAAAATTAACGAGTGCCAATATTCAAAAGTGTTTTATGTTAATTGAAATCTCCTATTTTGCTTTCTAAAAAGACTTATCGTACTTAATTGACAAGAAATAAAGTATTTTAGTTTGAGATTTTGTGATTTTAGGTGTATTGCAACATGAAAACACAGCGGCCAATCTCAACGATTTATATTTACATTACTTAATTTGCTGATCCCAAAAATAAAGGCCACTGTTTTCATGAACGGTACTTTACAATCTGAGAGCTACTACAAACGATTTCCAATCTGTGAAAACACTTGAGCGTTTAAAGACCTCTCAAGTAACATTCAAACCGGTATTTTCCAACAAAACTCTTGCCCTCAATAAAATATAATACCATTGCCCTACGGAGTATACCTATAAATAAAGCGTGGTGTGGTTATTAACCTAGTAAGTTTGGGAAACACGACTTAAACTAAGCCTTTGCTTAATTGTGGGATTATAGCTAAGTTGGCTCACTTATCGTATTTACCGCGGCCCGACCCGACCGGGCCGTTGTGTTATCACTTAATTACACCTATTTTGTTATTTCATGCCCCTTTTCTATTTATTTTGTAAAAAAATGTTTTGAATTTTTATTTTCATTGTGTACTTGGATCATTTTAAAAACTAAAGAAAAATGTTAAGTTCATAAACCACATAATGTCATTGCAAAAATAAATATTTTCAATACCTCGTTCAAACCATGTTAATATTTACAAGTCTCGTTATCCTAATAGCGCGTAGTATCTGGATGGTATCACTTGAGAAAGAAAACAGAGATATAATGAGCAATTGATGAGCTGAGACTCTTGACTGTCTAACGAGTGCGTCTTCGTTCGTATTAGGTAGTAAAAAACCGGGCAAGTACGAGTCGGACTCGCACATTGAGGGTTCCGTTAATAAAGGTTTTTTCTACGATTTAATGAACGAATTAACGGTTTTCGGACTTTTCCTTCACTATTGGTGTAAGACCTTCCTTCTAGCTGAATTTAATGATTCTAGTACTATGGGTCTATAGGTTTTGATTCCCCTGTGAAATGTTAGAAAATGCGGCCAAACGCCCTTTATTAAATTATAATATAAAGCTTATTTTTTTTCCTAGCTTCAAGGGACCTCTGCAGCCATGAGTGTTTGATGTTAATTTTAACTTGACACTTCCCCGTGTTCCAGTGATAAAGGATCATGACAGGCAGTTGGACAGAAGGACAACAAAGTGATCTTATAAGGGTTCCTTTTTTCCTTTAGAGGTCAACGGAACGGAACTCTAAAAAAGGTCAATGCGTCAGTGGTCACGACCAAGTGAAGGTTTCCGTAGTTTCCCGTCCGTATTATAAAGTTACTGATGTAGTTATTACGCAATATCCTCTTTTTCAGCTACATTTCTCAAGTTGGACGACGACCGTCTTGGTGTAGTGGTTCACACTACGAACTTCTAAACCAGGCGGTTGCGGGTTCGAATCCCGCAAGGGGCAAATGTTTGTGTGATGAGCACGAGCATTTGTACCCAAGTCATGGATGTTTATAAATGTATATAAGTATGTCTATCCGTTATCCTAGTCACCATAGCACAAGCTCACGCTTAGTTTGGGACTAGGTAATTGGTGTGTTTGTTAAAACTATTTATTAGTATTATAATTGGTAGGCTGTTACACATTAACTACTGAAGCCTGATTTTCAACTACTACTGATAAATATATCAGTGATAACTTTATCCGATAAGTTCAGGGGCGACCCTGCCGAACAAAAGACGTGCCAAGGGGGACAAGGCATACTAGATGTCAACGGGGACGGTGGTATTGCAGAATAGGCGATTTCCCATAACAGTCACGTGCGATTGGCATTGAGTTTTATTCTTCAGTTATTTTAACGTGATTATTATTTTTGTCAAACAGCTTTCTAAGATTGGGTTCCTTTTTTGACTAAAGAACCCTAAAAAGTACTCCGGACAAATTGAAATTCTAATGTCTCATGCATAATTGAAGGTTCCTCGCGAAACCAACAACATTTTCCGCGTTGTGAAAATACGTCTAATCCAGAGTTTTTACATTTCGTCGCTCGCACTGGAACTCATTTCGCAATTTCGCAAAAACTAATTTGGCTTAAAATTGCGGAGAAGCTTCTTGAGTGAGGCACTTTGGTGCTCACTAAAATAATCGTCCAACTTGTCGCTTGAGCAGTTCAATAGAACACTCAGAGAACACCTGAATGTACTATGTTACTCGCAACATGATAGCTAGAACAGACACTTTAAGTTGTTGAAAAGTTTTCAGGAAATCGAATTTCCTGAAAACTGTTTTAACAACAACATTTTTTTTTCAAATCTGAGCACAGGAATATAATTTACGTTTGTTTGGATACTTATCATGTTTGCAAACGCTTATTCTTATTAAAATTGGTTGTCCTAGAATCCTAGTCAACACAGCACAAGCTGATGTTTACTTTAGGGCTAGTTAAATAGTGTATTTGTTGGAATAATTTATTCAGTTATGTTTGTTTCATTTGAAGTTAATGTCATAAAATTGGTAGGTACAGCAAAACGCAGACAAACATTTAAAATTTGTTGCGTAGTAATTTTTAAATCAATGAAGATCACAGTTGCGTTTAGAGTAGATCCTTTAAAGACTCTGTATGACGTTTGTCGTCTTTCGATTCTAGCCAATTTACAACCAATTCACTCGCTCGCACTGTCTTACTGTCATGAGTGACAAGGACGAACAGAGCTGGAAATAACTTCGTCGACTTACACAGTACAGTCTCCGTCTCGAGTGCTCCACGTCTGTGGAGTTAATCCATCGTTCAGGCGACATAGTTTGGCCTAAGTCGCCGCCGCCGGCCCATGCTTCATCGTCACGCCGCAACTGACAGCTCCATGAGTGCCAGTATCTCCTGAATGCAGCTCCGGCAACTGAATAATGCTCTCCAACCAATGACAGTGTATTAAAAAAAGAGGTAGACATTTCATATCTTACCGCGCGGCGATTCGAATTTGATGCGCCGAGCACAAGTTCATTTACGTGTCAATGTACGAAATTTAAATGCAAAATTGAGCAAATTTCTCAATTTGAGGCAAGCAATTTCCGCGCGCAAATGACACAACTACCTCTTTTTAAATGCTCTATCATTGTTTCCAGCATTAACTTGTTTTGTATTTACATATGAATATGCAAATATAATATACAGCATCGTTAATATCGCGCATTGTAAATGAGCACAATCCCATAATTGTTGCATATCGTGAATGGCTTTTGTGAGATTTACAGGAATTGTGCATAACAAGGTTTTCGTTTTTTGGTTGCTTTATAATTCTGTTTTCACTACATATTTGCTTTTAGGTAAATATTTCGTCTGCCTTATTAAATATTTGCTCAGACTAACCGTTTAGCATTCTACCTTATGTATATTTTTGTAATAAAATTCTTCGCCCATGTAAATAACTCGAGCACGTCTGCTATTTAGAAATTACAAAGTGTTTTGTTTTAGGATTTTTAAAATAATGTGAATTTTGCACTACATAATGTTTTAATCGGGATCCTACTTCTACCTACTACCTACTTTCGCAGTTACTTAAAAAAGTATATTTCTTCATTTTTTCGTGTTTAAAGGCAGTCTTTCGATCGATTACAAAGGATCCACGTCATTCATTACAAGTCGCTTTTACATAAAAGTACCAATAATATACATTCCATGTGGAGTGAAAAGCCGATATAAAAATATCATCTCCGTAACCCATAAAGCTGACTCTACACTCAATAAAACTCGTATATGTTTATGTTAATTGACTGTCGATATCTTCTTTGTGACGTGCAAAATGCTTAACGAAGCGCTTCTGGAATTAATAACACATAAAAATACAGTTAGAGCAAACTCTCTCAGCATTTTAATACATGACAGTATTTAATTTACTGATACAATCGAAATGAAATGAAATAAAATTTATTTGCGTAAGAAAAAGGTTACATTTTAAATGGAATTACAGGTTCACTTAAGTTCATCTTTATCACACTATATATAAATAGCATGCAAATAGTTTATGGTAGGTATTAAATTACGTAATTCGGACGCATAAGATCTTAAATAGCAAAATTAAGTTCTTCGTTAGAATAGTGTACCTAGTAATTTAACATGATCAGTATATTAATATTATCATAATTATTCATACATTAACATTACTAAAACATGTCGTGTAAATTAAAATCAAAATCAAAATCGCGACGCTTTTGCGTTACATGATTAAAATACGAAAACTGTAAAAGTTAATTTACAGTCGTATTTAGGTAAAAACTTTAAGAGCAGTTTTTGAAACAAGATAAAATGAAGCATCTAACTTACAAAACCTATTTGTGTGCCATTTTTTCGTTGACGTATAATACGTAATATCTACATTTATATTAAAGAAGTATAAAAGAAGAAATTGACTGACTGACTCATCAACGTTCAATCCGAACCCTTGCACCTAGGGTGCTAAAGTTTTGTACTGATTTTTTTCTTCTTATAATGTAAACCATATAAACCAATACCACAGAATAAGTACTAGTACTCCGTACAGAAGTATGACTTAGCAATGAAATTCAAAGAAATATCTACTTAATGTTGTCAAGGATTTGTTGTAATTCAGTTCGCCTCAGACTCAAGCACATTTTCGTGTAGACACCTACAGAATACATTTCAAGATAATTTCATCTTCCTTAGAGTTATAACTCTGGAATATGATTCATAATACACTAAACCTATTCAGTTATATACTATCACGCAACGGGGTAAGGTTGACTGCCACAAGAAGCTACTTACGCCATTTAGCGCATCGTTCTAGGACTTTATTCATGCTCGTCCAACCAGCAACCTAGTGCCGCGCACCGCCGGTAAATAAAACGCGCGAGCGTATCGCTGCCGGCTAGCGACACCCAACTTGTTTAGCCCCTTACAACGGGTCGCTGCGCGTAGGAACGTTTTTGCTACCTTCGCGGGGAGTTACACAGGCCTGCCAGTACTACCCGACCAATCCAACTAGACAAAATAAATGTCAAATGACTTTCAACGACGAATACAACGAAAATACCGATGGAAATTAATAAGCAATAGTGTTGAAATAAACTGAGACATTGTAAAAATATTGCTTTTTAATTGCCTTTAAAAAGATGTGTGATGAAGGTGTGTTTGTAAGAAACTCCGTCATTTTAAGCTCAATCAATAAGAATTGGTATAAGCTATTTGGTTAGACTAATTTCTAAGGCTGACTGACGTGTTTCGGGGTTTTAATAATTTCACTTCTAGGGGGTCAAAATGGGGCTGGAAGATGAGATGGATGGGAAATTAGACATGTGCGCGGACGAATTCGCGGGAAACGGTCTAGTGGTTAAACATAGACGACAAGGCATATAGGGTGTCTAGTACTAAACGAATACTTTAAAGTAACCGATGTAAAATCCTGTTATAATTCATATGAGTGCGTTCAGTATATCGTTAAAAATCCCGCTTTAGTAGTGGCACAAAACCATCATGATAACGCTACAAATTGTTATAAGTCGACAGCAGATCGCCTATCTTATACCACTAAAGGTGCTAATAGCGTGCGGCATGTGTTAAGCACCTGATTCCGGATTGCGTTTTTGTCTAATTTACAAAGCGAGGATTTATGAGGGACTGATGGCGGGGAAATAAGGTCACGCAACGTCTGTGCCGTTCTATTGGATACGTGCCTTGATACGAACGGCCTCAACACGTAGGGCACTGATTTATCTTGAGTCTTACTAAGCTGTAGCACAGCGGTTTTACTGCCCAAAGGAAGCAAGCTGTTTAGTATGTTGACTATGCCCTCAAAAATAAACACACAAGCTAATAAAAGTCTAGTAAAGCGCAGTGCGATAGTTTTTCTCGTAGCAAATGCTACACTCGTAGCGTAGTATGACTACGACACAGCTACGGCGTAGCATGGTTGAATTTGTTTCAGCGCTACGTTCGCGATTTATTTAGGGTTATATCTCTCACTAACTTACATATTGAAATACATATACATACTTCAAATTCCTGAAATAAAATATCGATTACAATACGCGAAACTTAGGTTCTGTCACACTACAGTAAAAAACGAGTAGTTTCAAACCAAAGAAGAATCAACGTCTTTCAAACTCCTTTGTCGATAAAAGCAGAGTGAATGCAATAAAAAGTATCCGCAAACTGTTTTACATTTAAAACCGAATGTGCCAGAACGCTCAGCGAGCGCTAATGCAAGCACGCCTTCGACAGCCCGCGGGGAGCGGCCTCACTTGTTTACAGCCAATAAAATAAATAAAATCGCTATCACTTCAAACACGAGCGTACTTAACGACAATGCTTTGTTTTTCACTTAACTGCTGAGTGTGCGGAAAATTGTAGGAATGCTGTAACGAAGACAGTTGAATCGTATTATTTGATATGAGAGGAGGTAATGTTTACCTTTGTTAGTTTTCCCGTTTTAGTTTTTTAACATGACCTATACATACATTTCACTTTAAGTTTTTTTTTTCATTTGTTAACGATTTGTCGAAGTCTTATAAAACAGTTTTGTACACGAGTGACACATAAGCTGAAAAATAAATGTTTTAGCTTCCCTGAACTAAAACTCACAATCCTGGTTAAGGCCTAAAATAACTGTCAAACCTGTATCCTTCTAGAAATTTTATTCTTAAATTCAAACGTTTGATATTTTGGCTTTCATCATAAAAATCCTTCGTCAAAAGCGTGGTAACTTAATTGGAACGAAATAAATTAAAGTCAAACAAAATGAAAAGTCTTAAGAGGAAACGGCGGCTTAGCAAAATACATTTTCAATTACATTTGTTGAAATAAATGTCTAAATGTATTTAATCATTACATTTATAAATAATTAGTCTAACTTTTGAGTTTCCAAGAGGAAAAATATTAACTGACACGAATTTAAAGCTGAAGTCAGCGGGTTGGCCGGCGCTCGGACCAAATGAAATGTTGATTTTCCGTCGCGCGTTTTACGGTTGTACAGACGCAGACGAAACAAAATACGCGTTCATTAGCGCAGACCGGGAAATTATATTACCTACAGTCGGTGCTTGATTATGAAATCACCAGGCCGTCCCATATTACGAGTAGAAGTACTTTCCTGTACATATACCCGCTTTGGCGTGGTGATGACTGCACTCCACACTACCCTAATGCAAATGTTATCATATTTTGCACTGGTCGGTGCCAATTCGCAATTCATTTGGGGTCGGAGCAGCGACACTTTTAGGGTTCTGACCTAAAGGGTAATAACGGGACCCTATTACTAAGACTCCAATGTCCGTCTGTCTGCCTGTCACCAGGCTATAGCCGGACAGTTGCAATTTTCATATTTGATGCGGCATCAGAAATATTTTATCTGTTGCCACTATTTAACAACAATATAAGAAAACGGAAAAACGTTTTAAAAAAGGTTAGATAATGATACGGAACCCTTCGTGCGTGAGTTTGATTCGCACTTAGCCGGTTTTTTCTCAACATTTACCATGTGACTTTAATAGACAACCCAGTCCATTTCGAAGCTTAATTTTCTGAGTTGAGTGTGTAAGCTGTGCAAACTTCTAATGATCTCATCAAAACTTGCCGTACCGAATCAAATTGATGCATAAATATGCCTAGGTACACAACCACACGTCAGACCCTACTTTGACCTTGAGGCCACTTTTATTCCCTACGTAATAAAAGCTGTTTTTGTATAAGTCACATAAGTAACCTGAAGTGCTCCAAGGCCGACTGTATTTAAGCCGAGTAAGCATTATTGTACCGAGTAAGCATTATTGTCGTCTCGTCTATTATTTTAAATATATACAAGTTCATCCTGTGTATGTTGATTTGTTTTCTTGTAAATCTAATTTAAAACCTTACATTTTATTACCTTAAAACTTTGGCGACTATTGAACTGAGTATACCGGGGTTTGAATTAAAAGGTTTTAGTATATAAAACAATAACAACAACACTTTGGATGTTACCCACATCCGAGATTGATTAAATTATATTTTTCAAGCTACCTTATTGTCAACGTAACACATTCGGGCGAGTCCTTTTCAGTAAAGTATGCTCAAAACGAATTATCTTCCAAAAATTGTAACGTCACAGTCTGACTTAATTATACCTTAATGAGATGATAATGAATAAAGGTTACCTCATTCCGAGGTCATATTCCCGTGACGGCTCGCATTTTAAAATTACGCACTCGGCAGTTATAACTGGCAGGCAACATTAGGGCTGGAGTTGGTGACATGAAACAGAATCCACGGTATGCATGCCGACTTAATCCCAGGTAATGGGACGTAATAAAATGTAAGAGCCACGGTGTAACGACAGACGTGCGCGCGTGACCTGTTATCTTTACCTCTTAGGCGACTTAAGAAAACACAAATCCTTGTTTTGGCCGCTTACAAGGATGTATTACGGCCAAGTGGAGATAATTTATTTTGCTTAACTGTTTTTTAGCCTGCAGCGATGCCTGGCGCCCGTATACGTCACCATCAGAGCTAACACACGTTGCCACTTAGCGGAATATCTTTTGTTCAAATAGCGTACTTGAATGTAAAATTACAAGACAAATAACTAAGTACGTTCAGTGGTAACTGTGACTGTAAATAGTATCTTTACTCAACACAGGAGAAAATAGTAAGAAACATATTATTTTTAAAGCGTAATTAACTATATATACAACTTATTAATAAAAATTACTTAATACAACACAATAACAAAAATTATAAAAAGGGTCCTTGTGGTAAGGTTCCTAGGATGCTGGCAGCATTACCGCGCTGGATAGCGATGCTTATACGCTGAGCAAGGTAGCTGCCAGCTCTTAGGTCACCACTGATGTCAACTAGCCTCTTGGAAATCTCTTTGAAAAAAGAGATAGCGTTGGGACCCCACGAACCCAGTGTTTCGACTCCAAACGGTACAAAGTGGTACCGGGAGTCGATCTGCCTGTACTTGTTCTTTTTTTTTCGGCACTTTTCGCAGCCAAACCAGCATCACGGCTTGTCCCGGGCAGATGAGAGGCTGCAAGTGTGTCGACACAGGTAGCGTCCCACACAAGAGCCCGACCTATCCGCCAAGGAACAAGTGACATCCCGTCTGGTCTCTTGCCATCATCACGCGCGATACCGTTCGGCTCGAGTAAAGCCGGCACGTTGATAGAGGCAAGAGATCGACGGATGATGTCGTTGATGCTGGCATGACGCGAAAAGCGGCCTGCACTTTTAATACAGAAGAGTCCGTGATGTCCCAACGAGCCGACATCAGAACCACAAGGACATCTGTGTGGAAGGTAAACCTCAGCACCAACACGCAGACCTATCGCGACTCGTAGAGTTTCTGAGTCCAAAAGGGTTTCCACGTTGGCCGAAGGATAGGCCTGAAGCCAGTATCCTGCTTCCTTGGTGCAAACTGCTTTTAGTCTGGCTAGATCCGCGTTGTCAGTGCTACTGTCAATAAGACTTTTCAAAATAGACTCACAAGAAATTTGGTCCCAACTCCTTTGAATTTTAAGATCTGAAGGGAATTTATTCGCATATGCTATATCCCAAGCATTTCTAGCCTCGTCCAGGCACGCCACTTCGAAGTTTGCAGTAGAAGGCTGCAGGATACTTGCAATGAGAGTGGACGTGCTGTAAGATGAGAATAGAAAGGCAGGTAAGGAGACAGTGGAAATTTTGCGCGTCCCAATCCCACCAAAACGGATAGGAAGGGACGCTTGATCCCAAGACCGTTCCAAAAGACGAATGTTCAGAATCTTTTCCAAATGTGTTTTAACAAGATTGTCTAAATTATTAGTCAAATTTTGGAATTTCCAAATAGGACAGCATCGAATAAGATAATTAAATTTAGGAACTAAAAGACAGGATTTAAGTATAAAGAGAGCCGAATGAGCGTTGATTTCCAAAAGGCGGTCTGAACATTCATCAAATTTAGTTACTAATTTTTGAAAATGAGGGGGTATTGCATTATCGAAGATAGGAGAGCCTAGAAGATGGAGGGTTGAGTCTGTGAGAATCTTAATATTGGGGGCCAAACTATGAAATTTAGAAATTATCTCAGATCTTCTTGTAAGAGGAAGATGTTCTGAAATAAAAATTTCGCGTTTGTCAAAATTTAAAGAAAGGCCTAGGCCTATTGTATGAAATTTTTGAATTATTCTAGAAAAGTCTAAAAAAACAGTGTCAGCGTCACCTCCTAGTGTCCCATCGTCTAAATACCATACATTAAATTTTGAGAATAAATTTTGAATGAAGGGATTAATAGCCAAACTAAAAATGGCAATGGTAAGAAATATTTAAACATATATATAATAATAAATAAAAAGAATATTTTCAGGTCAAACACTTATTGAAGATTCATTGCTTTTTTCTAAAATAATTTCAGCATAACTTACAAATCAAGCACACCCTACTGAACCAAAAAAATGCACCTTAAGCTTTAATATTTTGTAAATGGAGCAATGAATCTAAAAATTGATTTAGAAACTCCGATATCATTTTAAAAGACCTACTCAACGAAACCCAACACGATGGAGTAGACGATGAAAAAAAATCATCTCCAGTTCACATGAAGAGCGTAGGGAAGGTAGTCGGGGGGTGTGGGGGGTGGGAGATTATTACAGCTTTCTAGTACTAACGGTCTCTTAGCAAAACTTCGGACAGACAGACAGACGGACATGACGAAACTATAAGGGTTCCTTGTCAGGACTATGGAACCCTAAAAATTAAACTGTTAAGTGGCACGTAATCGTTATCCATAGACTATAAGGTCATCACGCGTGAATCCTAACTTTTTCTTTACGGCTTCGGGTTTTGACAAACGAGCCGTCATCGACGCCGCCACGTCGCGGGCCGCCGTCAATATCGGCGCGGCGGCCATTACTCAACATCGCTCGGCTGGAACTGCCCAATTTACAGCTACATTTAACTGATTTGATTGAATCCGCTCAAGTTATCGCCTCTCGCCGTCCGTGGACATGCGAGACGGTATCGCTTTGTCATGTGGTGTTTTGTGGTGGGGATTATAGCCCGACCGTAGACAAGTTCGTGCGAGCCCTTCTTGATGTCGCCAGAGGAGCAGGGGTTGAGGCATGCTAGTTACCAGCGGGGATTAAAGCTGTGGGGAAGGGGATTAGGTACTTAACTTGTACTCGTATTATAGAGGTGAGTGGGTACTTATGACAGTAGTGTGCGATTGGCGCTTCCCAGCCACCCGCAGGTCTTGCAGAAGCGCAGGAGAGTCCAACATGAACTTGTTGATGGACAGTAACGAGAGCGTAAATAAAAGAGTCCTGTGACCGGTGCTAATTATTGTCAGCCATACCTACATATATACTGAACACGAAATGGCAGATAGAAAATACATGGCTCGACACGCCTTATAAGCCTGGAGTTTACCAAAACATGTTTAATTTTAAATTAGCCGATTGAGGGCCGAGTTCACCAATTTTTAAGCAGGCGTTAAACGTAAATTGACAGTTAATTTGACACAATACCAGTACAGAATATGTCAAATAACATTTTAACCGCTGTTTAAAAAATGAACAAGTCCAGGCTTAAGACTTATAAAAGTGGTAATGCTCATGACAGTTTATTTCATATAAGGAATACATCTATAAGTAGGTACACTTTTTCAGGTTATCCATCATTGGTTAACAACAGCTGAAAAAATATTATTACACTGATACGCGTAATTGTTTTCCAAATCTTGTCAAAGGCAGACTTGAAAATGTCCCGCTGTGGTAAGTTGTATGTAATATATAGAGTATGCTTTATCTAAGGTATGCAGATTATGGACAAAATATATTTAAGAGCAGGGTACTTACAGATAAACAAAACATTTCATAATGCTAACTTTTAGTTCAATATACTGATCTTAAATGCTGGTTTACATTATAGTATCTCACTGTTATCGCTTAAAACCCACAGAAATACTTAATAATATTGTTACTTTCTTGAGCCACGTTTCTTTACGTAACTTACTTATCTGTTCAGTCTTTATGGCGTAAAAAAATTGACGTCAACCGTTTATAGAGCATCTCCCCAACGATATTTATTAGGAAAGATTACATAATATTATTATTTACTCAGATTTGTTCGTTTTTCAACGGAAGTCATAAAATTTTGGATTTAGAGCACTCCCGTCCCATTTTCTGTTTATAATTAAACATTTTATTATTGCTCTCTTTTCACGTATTGTGCGCACACTAAATGTGAAGAATTCGCTCGTGTTAGATAAAGGAAATCTGAATACTTACTGCATACGTAGTAAGAATTGAATTGAATATAAACTTTACAAGTTAACCCTCAATGATTTTTGTATTTCAGTACCAGAACGTATAGCAAAAAACTACTGAGACATGAAACCGATGATTGTGCAAGAAGGGAAAAGAGTAAATTATCTACGAGCAGGCATCTGGTCTTATACCGTGCATTGTTATGAGTATCGACTCATTTCAGAACCTATCTATCCTATCGTACCTATATTCTGTCGTCTACTACGAGGGTCAAACTGAAAGTTCTTAGAACTGGCCACTTATAAACAATATAATAAAAAAAATATTCTAAAATTTGAAAATAGAACTCTTTGCCAATATTACTGAGTATATATTTCATTCATTTGTCATTTGTTTTACGACTTGGCGGCAAATTGAAAATTGTCTGTGTCACGTCAAAATGAATTTAACACGAGAAAATTTTCGTGCAATGATTTTTTATGACTTTCGATGTCATTTAAGTCAACAAGAAAGTTATGATAGACTACGATTGGCCTTTCACGATGAAGCCCCATCTCGTGCGACTGTTTACAACTGGTTTAATGAGTTTAAACGTGGTCGCACTAATCTCACTGATGATGTACGTGAGGGACGGCCTTCTACGGCGACGACTGAAAATAACATCTGTGTTGTGCGGCGTATGATAGAGACTGACAAAAGAGTGACCTATCAGCAGATTCGGACAAGCTTAGGCATCGGTATGAGTCAAGTGCACAAAATCCTCCACGAACATTTAGCGGTCAGGAAGCTTTGCGCCCGGTGGATACCTCATAATTTGACTAAGGCTCAAAAACTCCATCGTGTGGATTGGTGCCGTAAAATGATTGAAAGATTTAACGGAGGTGACTCAAATGCTGTGTTCGACATACTAACAGGTGACGAAAGCTGGATTTACTGTTATGATCCTGAAACCAAAAGACAATCTGCTCAGTGGGTGTTTCCTTTCGAGGAGTTGCCAACTAAAGTGAAGAGAGATCGAAGTGCGGGAAAAAAAATGGTGGCCTCGTTCTTTGGAAGGATAGGTCATTTCGCAACAATTGTGTTAGAGGATCAAAAAACAGTTTCTGCAGAATGGTACACTACCAATTGTTTGCCACTTGTCTTGGAAAAAGTTCGAGAGAAACGACCTCGCAGTAGCATCCTCCTTCACCACGACAACGCCTCGTCGCACACCGCCAAGCGAACGATCGACTATTTGGCGACATCAAACGTTGAATTACTGGGTCACCCGCCGTATAGCCCCGACCTCGCGCCTTGTGATTTTTATTTATTTCCAAAAATTAAAGAAAAACTTAAAGGAAAGCGGTTTATGAATGCTGAAGAAGCGGTGGCTGCGTATCGCGATGCCATTGAAGAGACCCCTAAGGACGAGTGGGCAAAGTGCTTTTCCCAGTGGTTCCATCGCATGCAGCGTTGTATTGACGTCAATGGACAATATTTTGAAAAGATATAATAAAACTAATAACTGGCTAATGTAATCAGTTTTTGATTTTCTAAGAACTTTCAGTTTGACCCTCGTACATCACATTTTACAACGGCCTGTAACGGACAAGTGGAGGCGTTATTAAAATACAAAGATAATAGCCGCTGGAACAACACGTTTGGAAGTCCCTATCACAACAGTCAAAACTTCTGTTTTTAGTCTAAGTGAAGCTCGGGTTATACCTCTATTTTAATAACATTTCACAGAATGATGTCACCGAGCGTACGTAATTTCCGGCTCAAACGTGGTTCTGTTTAAATTTAATTTCTAGTGGCGTGGCAGGGTTAAGCATGGCGAAATATCCGGGACGTAAGGATGCACAGTGTTGTCCCGCTGGAGTGTCACACGAGTCGAGTATTGACTCCCAGGTACTCGTATGAAGTTTGGAACTCGACTGAACTTAGTTGATTGCTTCATCCATCACAGGCTTAAACGGAAAGTTTAGTGAGAAGTTCAGTCTTAAGTTAGCAGTGCTTATCATTGGATTTTATTAAAAGTTGAAGCTTAATATCGATTTATGCTCGGAGTTTCGAAGATAACAACCTGTCTCGAGGTTGTTACAACAATGTTTTATCAATTTAAATTATTTACTTTGATGTAAATTTCACGTTGAGAAAACATGGTTAGCAGTTTAACTTTTTAGGTACATGGTAACACTTGATTGTAATTGAATAAAACATCTATTTAAAAAAAACTCATTTTCGTCTTACGTTTACAAAACCAAGGAAAATGGATTTACAGACTGAAATAATATCTATTCGAAAAACATATGACCACAATTCCAAATTCAAATTCAGCTATGTTAATGTTCGAGGTTCCATTTAATAACCTGCAAGTCAGACAAAAATCTGCACATCACTGAATGCACACGATCTAGTATGAGAGGCGACGCGACTTTGATGTATCGTAGCGAGTCGTGGACCCTGAATATTTACGAGGTGGAAGGATCACTGGCTCACCTCGGCGGTCACCGGCCCATTATTCATGAATAACAACTTACAATACAACCGGCTAAATGAGAGCCGAGATTGTAATTCATCTCTGAAGAGGGTTACCGGCGCTTCTTTGTGCATGATTATGGATAGAGCACGACAAATTTACGTAAGCGTGTAGCAATTGCTGTGTCACTTTTGCATAATGATATGAAAACCCGGCCAAGTAAGAGTCACATTTACACATAAGGGTTCTTTGCTATCATACAGGATCCAACAAAAAATATAAATAAAATACTGTTTAAACAAACACACCAACTAAAATAAACTAAGCGCAAGCTTGTGCCTTGGCGACTAAGTTAACGGATGGACATACCTATATTCATTTATAAACAATCATGTTCTACACATCATGTATTACCTGACCCAAAAATATGATTTGCTGAAATAAAAAATCTTTTTGTATGTATAACTTATGCTAGTTTTAGTATTTTTTATTACAGGACAATAGATATACACAATCTGTGATTTTCTTGTTATTCCGGTTCATGAGATACAGCCAGCTGAGACGGACAGACAGGCAGTAGAGGCTTAGAAATAAGGTCTCGTTGGTAAAAATAAATATATTCAGTTTTTATTTTGCATACTTACTCAAAAAAATACTGAAATATCGTACGTTAAAAGGTATTTCGAAGTAATAAACAATAACCATATTTATTTTGACAGTCTACAGTTAACTTCTAAAGTAAAACTTTAAAAACTTCTGCCAGAGAATAAGTATCGACGTTTTTATCTCGTGGAGTAGTGACGATTTAAAAGAAGGTGATTAAGTAAGTATAAAGATAACATACATAAATAATTAATTACGAAATCAAGGGTAAAGTTACTAAAGCGAGTCTATAATTTAGTACAAACTTAAGAATTATTTTGAACGCAAATTACAAGTGCACGATACAGCTCATGTAGTATTTAAATAACAAGCTAAAGCTTGCTAAGCTGGTAAGCATAGATTATGCTAAGCTTGCTTTGCTTAACATAAACTGCTAAGCGATGTTAAACAATCGAACTTAACTTTGGTTAAGCGTATTTGCCAGGGGCCTATTCACGTTGCTTAAACACAGTCAAAATATAGAAATTCCAAAGGTACTTATGACAAAACTGTTTTAACTGTTGAAACGTCAAAAATTGCAATGTTATCGAGGGTCGATTAAAATAACATACGATGATACTCGTACAGCCTAATGGGGCTGATTACGTAACTTTGTGGCTAACAAGTCTAGATTTAAATCATTAGAAAATGTACCATTTGACAGATTCATTTTCTTTGTTAATTTGGTCAATTAAACGATGGCCCCACTCAATAGCTAAAAACAAATCCTAAATCAGGCTTAAATTCAGTGTTGCTTGAACGTGGGCATTAGTTTTGTTAGAAATTTGCAAAAGGACGGTAAGGTTTTGGAACCGATAATAATAATTATTATTAGGAGCCTGTTGTGTCCCACTGCAGGGCAAAGGCCTTCCTACCCTTTCTCCACTCTCCATGATTTTGGGCCACTGCCTCCCAGTTTTCTCGATATGAGTCCAGCTCGTCACGCCACCGCCTTCTGGGTCTACCGCGTGGTCGTTTTCCATTTAAAGGGACCCACTTGGTACATATCTTGACCCAGAGGTCGTTGGACATGCGACAGACATGTCCGGCCCAGTCCCACTTTAACTGTGCAGCTTTCGTGGAGATATCAGTAACGAGAGTTTTGGAGCGCAGTACGGTATTTTGGATGCGATCAGATAATTTTACGCCCATCATACTGCGCATCATTGCTCTCTGACAGACCTCCAGGCTGGACCTCTGACGATTAGTCAAAGACCAAGTTTGGGCGCCATACGTGAGGATGGGAAGAATACACATGTCCATGATCTTACGCTTAAGGCATATTGGTAATTTGCCTTTCATAAAGGTTTTACAGGACTAATAGCTCTTCCAGGCATTTTCGATGCGGCGTGCTATCTCTTTATCTTGTCTGGTCTGGAATGAAACTATTTGGCTAAGATAAACCGATAACGATAACGTTAAGTTAATCCATGGACCACAGGATAACATTTGAAATTTTTAACCCTTTTTCGCACCACTGTCAAATTTCAGATGACGTCGATTTGACTGTTCAACCAAACATTGATACTTTTATTCAAAATTAATAAGCTAGCGGCACAGAATAAGTACTAGTACTCCGTACAGAAGTATGACTTTGCAATGACATTCAAAGAAATATCTACTCAATGTTGTCAACGATATGGTGTAATTCAGTTCGCCTCTGACTCAAGCACATTTTTGTGTAGACACCTACAGAAATACATTGCAAGATAATTTCATTGTTATAACTCTGGAATATGATTCATAATACACTAAACCTATTCAGTGACGTACTATCACGCAACGCGATAGGGTTGACTGCCACAAGAAGCTACTTACGCCATCTAGCGCATCTTTCTAGAACTTTATTCACGCTCGTCCAACCAGCAACCTAGTGTCGTGCACCGCCGGTGAATAAAACGCGGGAGCGTGTCGCTGCCGGCTAGCGACACCCAACTTGTTTAGTCCCTTACCAAGGGGTCGCCGCGCGTAGGTACGTTTTTGCTACCTACGCGGGAAGATACACTCCTGCTAGCGGCCCTATTTCACAAAGTATACAGGTCTTGTAAACGAGTATGTAAGCATAGTAACAACAATTTATGCTATGGGTTACTATGTGCTACCCTGGTTCAAAACTTGTATTACAAGACTTGTATGCTTTTTGTAGCATGGCCCAGGTCTCGGTATACATCGAAATGTTTATGTGGTTACCATGAACACTGACGTTGCGACTCCCAGGTCCCATTTCTCAGTCGCCTACCGTCACTACTCGACCTCTAATTAGTGCTCTGTTGACACTAACTAATGATACCACAGAAACATGTCATTGTGATCATTAGCTAAATACCAAAAATATTAGAGACAAACATATCCGTACAGAGTTAGGATCCAAATATAAGTCAGGTATTGATAATTTTAGTTAACCAACTAATTTTTGACTACGAAGCACTACTAAAGCAAACCTATATAGTGTCTTAAATGGTTGCCAAAATTAGTTCAGCCAGCTAAAATTCTTATGCCAAGAATATGAAAGTAAAAGCAAAATAAAAAGGTTTGGACAGTAGTATCAAAAATATGAAAATATTGCTACTATGATAAGTTTTCATGATATATACTCGAAGCTTAGGATGTAGGTAGCAAAAATACGCTAATGTGGCATGAGAAAGTTAAGAACAAACAAGCTTTAAGATATATGCTAAAATATGACTACAAGCTTTACAACTTCTTATAGTTGATGCAAGTTGGACGGATTATCGGTTCACATTGCATGTAAACAAAAGGCGGTACATCGCTAGCGATACCAAAAAGCTGCCATAAGGCCGCGGTCCCTCAGAGATGTGCGATATAGCTAATCGGTACAAGGATGTCTAGCGAAGCTATGACACGATGCGAGCGTCCCCATCACAGAAGTGATAGGCCGGAAGAAGCGGTGCGAAGATGTGTAGCGGACTATTTTCAGATGTCGCAAAGTATTGTCATATGATGACGTCGCATGCATCCATCTCTAGCATACATCGGTCGCGCACATCCGTAGCACACGCCCTTAGCACATATCCTTAGCATACAATTTTCTCCCTTGTTTTGTACGCATAAAAACCCCTCTTAATCGTTTCCACCTGAACTACGCTAAGTGAGAATAGTAAAAGAAGTGATTCTATTGGTACTTAACAAACTCATCCCTCACTACACATTTTCGCACATCTTTGGTGGAAACGCAACCTTTATTCATCTGCAACAATAAATCACTTTGACGGGATAGGGGTTTTAAATATTTTTAACACATACAGTGTTATTTTATTTTTAAGTGTTAAATTAATATAAATTACTCAATGACGAATTTAAAAGAGACCAGGAATTTTGCACGGGTGAATTACCAGCACGGTAGCTCGAATGGCCCGGTTAGCGAAAGGTCGTGGGTTCAAATTCTAGCCGTGTAAAAATTTTTAGTTTCTTAATTAAAACTTATAAAGGATAGGGATTGTCGGGCTACCTAGGTATTTGTTTATCAAGAAATATACTGCGTTAATTACAAGCTTGCTTCGTGCAAATCTTGCTAGATATACTATATAGATGGGTGTTTTGAAGGAGAGTGCAAAGTTTAAAACAAATGATAGTTCAGATTATTTAGAACCATTGGGGATAAATAAAATTTTAACTAAAATCATTTATTTTTAATGTACAAAATGCGCGCCGCGATTTTAACATCAAACAAGGGTTTTTTTCTTTAAAATCTATAAAAAATTGGCAAAAATTCTAAGCTAGTTTTTCTTTAAGGCTTTGCACTCCTCAGGAACCCTGTATAAGTATATGTGTAATGACAGTTAAGGCAAACAACCTATTTATTCAATTATTAACACTGTGTAGGCAAGAGAGTCTAATAAAAAGTACCATAGTCTCTAGCAAAAATAAATTAGAGAGATTTTCTTCGTCTATGGTTTTACCTCTTTTGTATGATAAATAAATATTAAGATAAATGTTTCTTTACATTATCTTATTTAGGTAAACAGATCTAGAATAATTCAAGGCTACCTTAGACAGGAATAGAACTTTAAAAACTTTCGGTTGCCTGTTTTTCCTTATGAGCTACTGAGAACGTTTTGGTACCAAATTTTTAAGGGGTAAATATTCCCCTTAAAAAAAGGGGCCTAAAAGGTGTCGACCCTCTTGAAGAGTTTAGGGATCGAGCATACTTTATGACTCTATTATTCACCCGGTATTTCCGGGATCAAACCAACTTTATGGCTGTTATTCTAGCTGTACTAGTTAAATTATATAAATTACGTTCTATTATTCATACACCTAATGTGTACCGACCAAAGCTATTTACATATCTAATGACTGCAGACACGCCTTGAGGTTTGTTTTTCGAGATAATCTTGCCTTAACGATAGTTGACACAGTAATTCTATTTTAGTGAAAACAACACTACTCATATTTGGCATTGAGTCAACAACAATAATAAGATATTATCTTGTTGCTTGATTGATGTAATTTCATCATACTAGTCTTTAATACTTAGGTACTACAAACAAATGCAAATGCAAAATATACGTACGATGGGAATGAAATTTTTAGCTCCAGTCGCAAAAAGTATCTAAGAATTTAAAAATTGAAATAGTTTAAAACATGGCCAATAGTAACAATATCCTTATCGGCTAGATGTTAAAATTCAAATACGTGATCGTAAACCCGCCCTTAATTTAATTCACACGCTACGTGTAACGTAGTTAGCAAAACTTCCCGAATTTAACTTAAACCTTTGGTGCCCACGCAAGTGTACAAGTTTATACTAGCTAGTAAAACA
The DNA here is from genome assembly GCA_949316185.1 of Pyrausta nigrata. Taxonomy (NCBI): domain Eukaryota; kingdom Metazoa; phylum Arthropoda; class Insecta; order Lepidoptera; family Crambidae; genus Pyrausta; species Pyrausta nigrata. The sequence goes on from OX438943.1 coordinate 9,093,807, forward strand.
CCAAATTAGAGTTTGCGCTCGCACACGTGCAAGATAATACATTTTAATACGGATTTTGAGGGGGCAAGTGGGTCAATGGGTCAAAATCCCCACGATTATGTTTACGAGATGGTGTCCGGGTGTTTGGAATTTTAATAAGGTAAAATGTATAACGGCGGAATATAACACCGCGTGTGAGCGCATTGTTTTAGATTGACGTTATTAAACTGACTCTGACGTAAAATCCAAACTATTAGGTTGCCTAATAGTACTGTTGATCGTAATTTGACGTGAACATTGTTAGAACACATCGACAGATAGTGACTTCAAAAGTTTGAACAGTTCGCCATTTTGTCTTGTTACGTATTTACAAACTCGTAACAGATGCCAAGTTGTAATGACTCAACAATTCAACAGATTGAGGGAATATTTCGAATGCAAACCATGTATTTTAAAATGCGATTGCTTATATCCCGAACAATTTAATAGAACGGAGAGGTGCGTTCCAGAAACCGAAATTTGTCCCGTCAAAATTTTGTTTTATTAGTCATATTAATCAATGCGAGCCTGCGGGGTGGTCCGTAAATCGTTTTCTTGGTTCATCTGAATTTCTTATTTTGCCATAGTTTGAATGAAAGTTAGACTTTCCGTTGTTTGTTGCGCTTTACAAATGACAGTATGCTTCTATTTATGAGTTAGTTATATGCGTTCACTGTTACCAGTTTATTGGAGCCAAAAGACCTAGTAACTAGCTAGCTAACTATGTAGTTGACCTTACGTCTGTCTAGTTGTCAACTTATAACTGAAAAAAATGGAGTTTTATTAAGTTAAGTGAAATAAAATGAAACGTACATTATGCATGCACAAAACCCCAATGGCACTATCGCGCAGAGAAAAAGTAGGTTTTGCGATATCCGCTTGGGAAATCAAATAACTACTGTACTTATAAGTAAGTAATGTTTTACGTACGACATACATTTTGCAATGAATATGAAATATTTATAAAATGCCACATTGATGATGAGCGGTCAATAATATAAACGCCAATGTCATTACATACTTGTGTGATTTATTTATTTTCTTCCGAACTTGTTCGTATCTTCTGGTGCATGATCTCAAAAGCAAAAACTAAGTGGTAAGAGCATTCGCCCGGATAGCGAAATGACGTGGGTTCGAGTCCCACCGGATGACACACACGGTCTATAAATTATTGTAAGCGAATTAATTCCATGACTACAAAAAGTACTAATATTGATTTATTTAAAAAATCTTATTTATGCACTACGGTCCCATAAAACGTTGTGTACAAAGCAGTCAGGCTGGTTGGCGACCGAATATCAGCTTCGTCGATGTCGACTGATCAAATTATAAGTAAGGTCGAGTCACCCCCGAGCCCTCACGGTGAGCTCAGCCGGTAAATAAGAAATAAATTTCTCCTAAAATAAATTCTTCGCAGCTGATGACGAGAACACATTCAGGGGGAAAATAAGAAACAACATAGGAAGCATATTTATGAAGTGAGAGCTTAAAAGCAATCACGGTACCTAGAAATCGTTCAATTAAATATTAGCAAAAGCGTTATGATTACTGTTTGTTTAAAATCGAAGTTGGTCTTTTAAGATATTTTATTTTATTTATCTTTATAAGGGAAACAAACAGCTGTTAATGTTACATCTGGTTTACAGACAATGATCATAACATTTTTTTTTATGTTTCAACAGACACACCAATTACCTAGACCCAAACTAAGCGTAAGCTTGTGCTATGGTGACTAGGATAACGGATAAACATACTTTTATACATTTATAAACATCCATGACTTAGGTACCAATGCTCGTGCTCATCACACAAACATTTGCCCCTTGCGGGATTCGAACCCGCATCCACCTGATTTAGAAGTCCGGGGCGCGAACGACTACACCAAGACGGTTGTCGTAACATTGAAATAATATGACAAATACTGCTGCACAGCTGTATCATCAGCGATTTAATAGCATAGAATACTGCATAGCATTCGTCAGTATACCAGCTCTACGTACTCAGTTTATAATTACTCAGTAAATACTGCTGTTTCATATCTCTAACAAGTATCGCTTAACATAACGTACTTCAAATAATATTTTGTCCTCCAAAATTATATTTTACTAGCTAGCTTTTAGCTAGTCTTACTCACTCAGCAAAGTCATAAAAGTCATTATTTATATATGTACGAGTATACCCACAGCGGTCACTTCTACACGTCCTAAATACACGTGTAGATAATTTAATAGTTACAAAAATTGTATTTAAGAACATACATAGTAGTGGTATAATAAAAATCTCTAGCTGTGCAATTCTAATTGGACGCGGAAATAAATAAATATGTGTGGCTCTTAACCATTTGCAGATAGAGAAACGAACGAGCAGCCGTTACATCATAATTACTTGCTAATTTATCCTTGTAGCGTGTAATTTGTGCTCGAGAATGTAATCATTCGTATGTTATAACTTTTCGAGGACACAAGACGTTATATCGTCTTAACAACTTCTAGAAGTACTCTTAAGAAATAATTTATTCGGGAGTTACTCAGGTATTCTTTATATTGGTATATTCGTCAAAGATAATTTTATTAATATTCTTAATTACTGTTGTATACTTGTACCGACTAAAATAGGTTTGAGATCAGTATATGACTGATGGGTGAAACTGTAAGTACCTACAAAGTTATGAAAAAGTTATTTATACTTTAAAAAACAGGAGTGAATAAGTTTAGATATTACTTAAAGTAAGATTCTTTGCGCTGACGTAAGCGGGCATTTATTTATCCAGAAACCTTTTTTTTATATTGGTTTCTTCAAAAAAATTGAGTCCGAGCACTAATTACCGTTTGTAATTTTAAAAAAAAATTACAAAAATATAGTTAAGTCCGGAAATATGACGTGTGACGTTTGACGTTGCGACGTTTTCACGTACGACGATATGACGTTTTAAAAATATTTTCAGAAGCTACTGAAAAAACTAGAAAGCTTAAATCCTGACAAACAACGATAGAGAGTCTTGTGTCCCGAATCCAGTTTTCCTAAAGACGGTGGAACTGCTTTCGGTGCATTTTAAGGCAGCAAATTCTGAATGTTTTGGTTGAAAATAATATGCCAATCTAATCCTTTGCACAGAAATGAGAACGATACTAAGCTACTTATATGAAAATTACTTTCCGGTTATTTTATGAGTGATTTTTCCTTTCTTAGCAGATTACATTTTGACTGCCTCGTTGGTCGAGTGGTCAGCACGCTGGGTACTATCCACGAGGTCTGGGGTTCAAATTCCGGGTCGGTTTCTGTCTTGAAAAAATGAAAAAACTCAGACACAGCTCCGGAGTCAGGAAGTTGGTGCTGTTGACACCCCCGTGCCTCGGTAAGCACGTTAAGCCGTTGGTCCTGCGCCTGACCTCTCTACGGTCATGTCGGACTGCTGTCTCACCGAATTATGAGAGTAAATGAATAGAGAGTGCACCTGTGTATCGCGCACACACTTGTGCACTATAATATGTCCCGCGCAGTTGGCTAATTTCTGTTAAGATTGGCCGCCGTAGTCGAAATTCGGCTAGGAGGACATTATTATTATTATATTTTGAGACTTCAAAATTTTAAAAACTCATCTTTAGCCTTTAGCTTACCAAGTATGATAAAACCTGTACCTTCAAGTAAGTAGGATAAGCAAAAAACATTTTTCAGTCTATTTTTACGACTTCCCTGTATAGCTGCAAGAAAATCGTGTAAAGTTATCATAACTTGTAGTATGTGCTGGCCTGCGTAGGTATATGCCTGTGCCTTATAAAGTAACGACCCAATTTTGAAACGTGACAAACATACGCATTTGCTCCTAGAACTTTACCTGAAATATAACCTTACCGTTCTCTGCAATCTTTAGGATGATCGTGTTATTACTTCAGTAGAGGACGCAACTTTGAGAGATGAGATATTATCAGCGACATTTTTACAGGTTTTTTATTGATAAATGAATTTTATTCCAGACATGTTTGCAGAGGGTCCCGACTTGTTAAGATGTGTTTTTGCCGTCTGGATTTTAATACAATGTAACAGTATTTAATGTTTTTTAGGGCTTCGTACCTCTAAAGGAAAAAAAAAACCTTATTGGACGACTTTGTTGTCGTTCTGTAAGTCCGTCCGTCTGTCTCTCAAAACCTTTTTTTTAAGAAACGCAAGGAGGTATCAAGTTGAAATTGGCATGAAATACATTACGTCTGTGTTGCCTTAAAGTAAAAAAAAATCAAGCTGACAATTCAAAGCAAACCAAAAGATACGTTCATTTGATTCTTTTTTTAGCAAAACGCAGAGGAATCAAAACCTAAAGAGTACCGTAGACCTAAAATCATGAAAGGAAAAATCCGACAAACGTAATTTTGTGGTGACATCGTATAAAAATACCTCTGTTTGTACGGAACCCTCAGTGTGCGAGTCCAATTCGCAATTGCCCCGTTTTTCTGTTTCAAACTTCGAAAGTCAACAAGTTTTATGACTGATTTATGAATTCCACAGTAAGTAATTTTTTAAATCGATAGTTAAACATAATGCTATTATAGGCCCTCCGGTCTGTTTTCACTGATTCGTGTATTGTACTAATCTCATAATGAAAAAATATCAAAATAAACTTTTCCTAAAATAACTGATTTTCTTAATGTCTTTGTTTTACAATGCCGGAAATTCATAATGTCTGACAGAAAAGGTACAATCCTCATCATAAAAACCAACCTGTTTTTTCCTTACAATGTTTTTCTTCATCGTTTGGGTAAAACAAATGAATATCCTTAAAACAAATGAACTTCGAGAAAATAAGTCAACATTATATAAAAAAGTTAAAAATAAGAAAAACAAGTGAACATTGTAGAAACAAAAGTGAATCTTGTAAAAACATGTAAAAATCGTAAAAACAAGCGAGTTTTGGAAAAACAACTAATCATAAAAACAAGTTACTTAAAAAACAAGTGCACTTCGGAAAAACAAGTGAATATCGTAAAAACAAAAGTGAACCTCGTAAAGTTAAATTCGAAAAAAAAAACAAGTGACTGCTTGGTCTGCAGTTTTTGCCTGTTCATGAAATTTTCACCTGTTGATAATCGACGTCGAAAAATAAGTGATAATTGTAGACATGACTTGTAGTTGTTTTCAAGATCTCTAATTGTTTATTAAAGCTAACTTATTTTTACATGTTTTTCTGATAATCACTTGTTTTCCGACGTTTATTTGTTTTTCCAAAGTTCACTTGTTTTTACTAGATCCACTTGTTTTTAAGAAGTTCACTTTGTGTGCTCACTAGTTATTTCGACTTTTAACTTGTTATACGCTTTTCACTTGTTTTTTCAAAGTTCACTAGCTTTTACGCGATTAACTTGTTTTTCCAAAGTTCACTAGTTTTCACGACGTTGATTTGTTTTTGCAATATTCATTTGTTTTACGATGTTTGTTTTTACGATGATATTCATTTGTTTCAGATATTTCTTATTTAATAAAAAATAGAAGGCATTTATCTACTATTGACGTCGTATAAGTTTTTTTCTTTTATAGATAGAGAATAGTTTTCGGCAAATTTTATTACAAGAATTTAAAAAAAAGTACTGACGAATACGTTTGACAGTTTTATTTCCGACATTATGTAACTAAGACATTTAGAAAATCAGTCATTTTGGGAAAAGTTGATTTTGAGATTTGTTCAGTACAATTCAGGAATCAGTCCAAACAGACCGGAGGGGTTATAGGACCTTGGAAACGTGCCACCACTAAACAGATAAGTTACACGGAAGCTTGTCAAAAATTAAACGAGCCTTTCACTTTTTGCAGCTAACCAGCCAGCACTTTGGAGTAGGTGACGTCACCGCTAATGAGTCCCGCTCCCGGTCCCGTGCAAAAGGAGCGAGCAACTAACACGACTTCACAAGTAGCCGAGTCAAATTTCGAAACACGAAAAAGTTTGTGTAACAACAGTGCGCCGGCGGTCTTCCCCGAGGACGCGGCCACAACAAATTACTGGCAAACAACTTCGAAATAAATTAACTCTCAACTTTCAAGCGTTTTACTTTCTTTTTGTCCGACGAAAAACAATTTCCTTTGTGTTTTGTTTACGTTGTAGCGTGCTTCGGCGCGGAAATCGTTCGTAAGATAAATAAAGAATTGAAGCAACTTCTGAAGTCATTAACATATTGACTGGGAGTATACCTTGCAATGTTTGCGTCAATTACAATCATGCTTTACCCTAACCTTAACCTTTCAGATACTGAAATCAAAATAAGACTACGTACTTTACTTTACCTATTTCTTTAAAAATCATAATGTCTTTAGAATTATTTAAATAACTCGTAACAGGTGTTCTATACTTAAAAGCAGAAGAACTTCAAAAGGGATACCGCAAATAATATTAGTCAATTAGGTACTGCACTAAAACTAAATTAGCAACTGCAAGTCAATTAAACCACGACCGTGTTTCTGAAAGAACTGAATTAACGAACAAGATTAAAGTCGGAACCTTTTAATTTCTGCTTCAATCTAAACTTTTAAGAGACCTGTAATTATTTAAACCCACTTAAAGCAATTTTCCGTCGCCATTTAATTTTTGAAGCTCTTCATATTACATGATGCAATATTCCAAGTCTCGCAGCTAATCAGTAGACTTTGGGTTGTTCAACAACTGGGACTCGCTTAATAACTTATACTTGATGAATTTCTCCGTGAAGTCATGGAGCGTACAGTAGGCAACACATCGACCTGTCAAAATCTGCCATAGTATCTCATATGATATTAAACTCTATGTGATCAACATTAGTTAGAAAATTGGTTGCTGGAATTTGACAGACCAGGGTTAGATTGATGTACTGCCGTGAATAGGTGCTCGCAAATCGTTGAATAAATACATAACAAAACAATGTTTTGGGATTGCTGTTTTAATAGGTCTACAAAAGGGCGATGGCATATGTATTCCTTCAATCTTTTAAGTATACATATGCTAACTTCTGCCGGCGGGTCGCTAGTTTTGATAAAGGTACATATATAAAATGTCCAAAGAAAACGTAACGTTCAAAGATTTATAACATTTTATAGCCAAATGTTTCTAAAAATTTGGCGTAACTTGAGAAAATATGTTTTTAAGGCAAATGTTTTACGCTTGTATTTCTAATGTTATTAATAGATTATTTTTGGAAAATTTAATAAAATTTCCTTTATAAAGAACGTAGTTTGTAATTACGACGAAATTCTGGGCAAATTGTATCTAATCTACACAGGTTGAGCGTGAAAGTAAAGACCTTGAAGGTACAAAAGATGTTGCTAGGTGTGTTATTAATATAAACAGTTTCTATTGAAAAGCCTTAATATACATATATATATATATTTATTTTTTTCACCATATCATTCCATGTAGGTACCTAACTAATATTGTTTCATTTTTTGCATTGGTATACACAGTAAGATTTTAATAGGTTCAGATAGCCGAACGGATAAAACTTCACTTCTCATTCGAGATCGTGAGTTCGATCCCCGCCTGTACCACTGAGTTTGTATAAAAACCTAAGTACAGTCTTTTTTTAAAGATATCACTGCCTAACGGTGAGGGAAAACATCGTGATGAAACCTGCACACTAGGTGGCTAGTGTGGCAATGGCAAACCACTCCAATAAAATAGACACAGTAAATAAGTTAATTATATATTACCGTTCTGCAACCTACCACCGACAAATAGTTTTACATTTGTTAACCTAATTTTCACCCTGTATCCTTACCGTCTTTTATTATGAATTTCATGTTCAAAGTTTTGAAGGGCCAATCTCAATTTAGTCTAATACTTTCGCCACAGTAGCCATGAGGCAATCGACAGCAAGCCGTCGCCGCAACATCACGGCACGACAATACGGATTGACACATAAATTGCGGTACAATTCGCCTTTATTCTGGAAAATTAGACATTCAAAACTCAATTCTCGGGCAAGAGCCCAATTCTGGATGCAATTTACGGCTAATTAGACTCTTAAGTACAGAGGCTCGGCCCGTGGAGCGTTCCCGTCGGTTCCCGGGCGAGTTCCCGGAGGAAGTTGGAATGGCGGCGTTAATGCCGGCCCGCCCGCGCCGCCGGCCCCTAATGTGCAATAACTAGTACTGGCGGCTGGGGGTCAGAACAGCCAGGGCAAACACTACAGGTGATGAACAGAGAATACAGACGCAACCGTACACTTAGACGCCGCTTTATGGACGCCGTGTAGGAAGCCAGCGTAGATTTTAGTTAGGGTGTCCAGATCTGGCGAATGCGCAGCTCGCAAGCAGCCCGTGAACTTCGCACGTGCTGCTCGCGTACAGTTTATTAGCGAACGCCATGCAAAGCTTGTAGATACATAGTCAGCTCACGCGGCTCACGAACCACGGCGCAGGAGTGGTGCACAAACAAAAATGCACGAGCACGAGGCTTGTGAGTAGCTCGCAAGCTGCGCATTCGTCAGGTTTGGACGCACCCATAAAGTCTGATAAGTCTTTTTAGATTTTATAAGCAGATAGAAGATTAATTAAGAAAAATATTAATAAAGAGAGGTCAATTAACAAGTATGTAACAAGTTTGACTATGGTCTCCTATTTTACGCTGTACAAGGTGTCAGACGACAGCGTCAACGTTGCGGTCGTTGTTTGTAACGCAGCGTAGTGTCCAACGTCTGCGTGTAAAAGAGACCACAACAGTATAGTCGGCCCCGCTTCAAGTTACCCAAATCAGTTAAAATATCTCAAATGATATGGAACTCTATGTGATCAATAGAAGGTTGAAAATGGTTGCAGAAACAGATCAAGATAGGTTGATATCATCACCCTGTGACATCACATCCATAGAAACCATTGTAACGCAGCAAACGCGTGACGCTGTGAGCGGCGCCGTACCGTCACAGATTATATAATAGTTACTGCGCCGTTTATAGGAGACTATATAATTAATGTAATGATTTTGGATATCATGTGCTTTTGCTGTTTTAGTTTAGCTGTGTCGTAGTGACGTGCCTGTCACCAGCTAGTACGAAGAAGAACGCTAGGGCACCAAACTAGCTTGATCACGACAAAATCCAGTTTGTAATTTAACTAACGAAAACCAACTGCTTAAAGTATGCAGTTGCTGATAACCCCCAAAAAAATTAGAAACCGACTTTCGTAGGTATATCTTGGAGTTTTTATACAGGGTGTAAAAATTAAAGGGATTGGTTAAGAGACTAGTATAGAATACATGAAAACTATAAAAAAATATTGAAAAAAAAACATATTTTATTGCAAACAAATTTTATTACCTTTTGGTTGTTATACAGAAAGTTCACTGTCCATCCATCCATAGTAATAAGGTTATAAATAGTTAAAACCTCATCAAAATCATCAATCGTACGTAGGGCCATAGAAGGGGCTGTGATAAAGCGCGGCGCGCGCGGGTGCGAGTTTAGGATGAAGATTTTGATGGGGTTTTTCTTAATTATTGTTTTGAACTTATTACCACACTAATTACTGTAGATGGACAGTGCACTTTGCTGTATAGTAAATAATGAACTTATTTAGTGCTGCTACAACACTATTTTTATATTTTTCCTGTATTCTAGACTCGACTGACAACCACCTCCTTGAATTTGGCACGTACTTTTTTACACCCTGTATGATATCTAAATATATTATTGCACTTGAAAAATAAACGACCACCAGAGGCGGGAATCGAACTCGCGTTCCTCGCATACCGGGCGATTGCCTAACCTCTCGGCCACCCTGGCGTTGGCAGAGCCTGTCGAAATTTTCAAGTGCTTCTTAACGCTGTAATGCCGCGTTGCTTTCATCAATGTTATTGGGATTGTACCCTCAACACTCGAAAGAAATACTATTGCAAGTATTTAACAATCAAAAGATGAAGCTTGCAAATAAGATAATTATTGTTTTTTAAGTGATAAGCATTCACTATGCAATCTAAATATATTATTGCACTTGAAAAAAAACGACCACCAAAGGCGGGAATCGAACCCGCGTTCCTCGCATACCGGGCGATTGCCTAACCTCTCGGCCACCCTGGCGTTGGCAGAGCCTGTCGAAATTTTTAAGTGCTTCTTAACGCTGTAATGCCGCGTTGCTTTCATCAATGTTATTGGGATTGTACCCTCAACACTCGAAAGAAATACTATTGCAAGTATTTAACAATCGAAAGATGAAGCTTGCAAATAAGATAATTGTTGTTTTTTTAAGTGATAAGCATTCACTATGCAATCTAAATATATTATTGCACTTGAAAAAAACGACCACCAGAGGTGGGAATCGAACCCGCGTTCCTCGCATACCGGGGGCTTGCCTAACCTCTCGGCCACCCTGGCGTTGGCAGAGCCTGTCGTTTTTTTCAAGTGCAATAATATATTTAGATTGCATAGTGAATGCTTATCACTTAAAAAACAATAATTATCTGTATAATATCTACGGGTAAAGTAAAAAAATTAACTCTATCAGGTTCAGGTAATTTATATCGGGCCGCACCAATAGAAAAAAAATTGAAGCTACCAAAATGGCATTGCATTAACTCGTATACATAGATTTGCTACTCATAAAGACTAGTTTTACAAACTAACATTATGAACACCGCGCCAACTTCAAGACCGTCTAAATATGACACGTGTCATACTGTTCACCTTGAGTTTACACAGCAAACGTAATTTCAAAAGGGCGCCGAGAGCCCCCGGCCCTTTTAACTAGATTCTTTTGTGAGGGACGTGCAAAGTGCTCGAGTCAACTCGCTTCGTGAAGCGGCCTCGCCAAACAACATAATAATCCTCCACTGTGGTTGGACGTAACTTACACGTCCCTACTTTATGAATTTTCAATTGTTCAGGGTCCGTTTCAAACGGTTCATACTGTCTCCTCTCCCGGAAGGGAAAGCAATAAGTCCCTTAATTTAAAATATAAAAAACACGATTATCGTTAAAAAATTAGAAACTAAAAGAGTAAGATTTTGTCATTGTAAGTTTCAATTTTAACAGTTTAGGCAGGCATCTTTCACTCAATGTACTTGCGCACGTTAATAGCCTACTCTCGAGCGCACCGACGGCGGTGCGTAAATCAGTAGGCTGCCAACAACCGACGGGCGCGCGCGTACGCACTGTTGAATTTTGTGTTACGGTCGATTCGTTTTTATGCGAACTAATTAAGTAATATGATTTAAATATCTTTTATTTACTGTACAAATGAAACCAGAAGCAAAATATGTCCTGAATTAGTCTCAGATTTAAATAAAATTCTGGACATATCAGAGTCTCGAATGTTTGAACTTTTAAAATCTTTTAATAAGTCATCATAATTTTACGGCATACTGAAAGTTCCCACAGTTGCTTTTTATAACTATGCATGAATACATTTTTGAAAATAATTTAGCACAGAATAACATCTAAGATCTTGTTTTCGACATTACTACTTATTAAAACTGTTTGTACGAATCCGATTTGTTTTTCGGGACAACACTATATAGTGTTAAACATTTCAAACCAAGCTACAAATAAAATAGGCCTTGTATCTAAATAGGCAACCCTGATTTTATTAGTTTTACTCCAAGGTCGCGTAGCTGCAGAGGAATAATAACGTAATGTTCGAAACTTAAAGCACATTTTCGGGCGCAGCGGTGTGCGACAAAAAATTGTAGGCTATTATAAGAGTAGGTACGGACGATTTTCCTTGGAGTGATTTATCTGTTACAAAGTAACTATTATATAATCTGTGCTTTAGGTATTCTGTGTCGCCCGGAATGGTGAAACGATTTTAACGATACCACACACATCTAAATCGGTTTAGGCGTTCAGAAGTTATGGTGGAATAACGAATCGTACTTACATACATGAACACTTAAATGTCATTACATTTTAGGGCAGGCGAGTGAATAAAATGAAAAGATACAGTATTGCTAAGTTTATTATTACTTAACTCAGGTAAGTTAACAACAGGTTCTACTAAACACTGTTTAGGGTTCATTGAGAGTCTTTGCTCACGCATGCGAAATTGAGATACATAATCTGTGATAGGTAGCACCCGCGACATGTGAAATGTTATTTGACATTCCAGATTATATGTATATTTTAATTCCAAGTCCGTAATCCACATGACCCTAAAACGCCCTTCGTTCCGAAAACACACGAACCGAAACAAATAAGAAACCCTTTTTCACTCCTAATTGTTTTAACAATTCCCTTCCCGTTCTCGTTACTTATTTAAATATCCGCAATAATCAAAACCCAAAGTAATATTTCCTCCAAATATTCCACCAAAATATTTCTTCCTATCAAAATTCTCCTTAGCTACATTGACGCTAAAAGCATTCCGGGGCTACTTAATCAACGGTACGAATATTAATTTAATTAGTTAAAAGTTTTTATAACTTTTAAGTAAAAAGGTGGAAGCGAAAAAAGCCGATGCGGGTAAAGCTATAAAGAAACTTTGGACTTTTCAAATCGGACAAACCGCATTATTTATATTGGCTACTTGGTACGTAATCAATTAGGCATGGGAAGCACTTACAAAGCGAGAGTATACTTATGTGCGTTAAATCACAACTCGTTTTAATTATCTGGTATCTTGCAAAATAAGAATGTTTTGTGAATTACTTAATCATAATGATGCGTATGCATGGCAGGCGATGGAAGACGCGCTTTCTAGTAGCAACGCTATTAGTTGCTGCCTGCCTGCAGTGTAAAGGTGCACTTATACGAGCAACTAAAGTTGCTCAATTCCTGTCAATACTCGCCAACTATGACGTCACGCCACATCAAGCAATTTAGGGTTATGCCATGTAACGACCTGCTGCTAAGATACGGCCACACAATACCATGCAATATGGAACAACTTTATCTAGGCAATAAATAAATAAATTGTTTTAACAAACACACAAATTACCTAGCCCCAAACTAAGCGTGAGCTTGCGCTATGGTGACTAGGATAACGGATAGACATACTTATATACATTTAAAAACATCCATGACTTAGGTACAAATGCTCGTGCTCATCACACAAACATTTGCCCTTTGCGGGATCCGAACCCGCAACCGCTGGTTTAGAAGTTTGGGGCGCAAACCACTACACCAAGACAGTCGTCGGCAATACTGCTGGCCTGTTCCTTTCTTGAAAACTCGACCTCGTTATCATACAAACGAGATAGAAAGAAAATTAAATTATTATTACCAAACCAATTGGATATTCGGCAATTCAAATTCACAGCATTATAGATAAATAGGGAAATTATGGATCAATTAGAAGCCATATTCCCGAAACAATTGCGATTGCTCCAAATCGCTCCACTTATGGCTTCAGATTGGTCTATTACAGCCTGTGTCAATTGCCCGTGTAAGTAAGAGCACCTTAAGAGACACTGTTGCAACAAATGTATAGGTACAATAAGTATGTCTACTCAACGCTCCCCTCACTTTCATCCATAATAGTCTTGAAACATGACACGCTGTTTGTTGTCGCCGAAAATTGAAGTTAAGGCTCAGTAATTTATGTAAATAAATTATCTCACGTTAAATATTGAAAATGTAATTAGTGCCTCGTGTTTTAAACTAATGAGGGTCTTCATACGTTTACAATATACAACGTAGGTATGCTTACAGAAAATTAAAAATGTGTGGGAGTAAGTATGTCATTTACCAAGGTCATTTTGAATGTTTTGCCTTGTCTGTATATCGATTGAGGCCTTTCTATTTCTACACAGTTACGAAGATAAACGCTTAGTCCTTTAAGAAAGTAAGAAATTAATATTCAATGTAAGCCCAGCTTTGGGTTTTGATTCAGCTCAGCTTTGAGCTAAGCGCGATGAGAGTAACTTTACATTTGAATTTGAAATTCACCTAACCTGAGGCTTCAGAAACGCCTTTCGTGAATCGTTTAGTGTCAGACAATATTTACATTTCTCGTTAAAATGTTGTATTTTCGTAAAATTTCAGCATTGTGAAATGTTGCGGTCGACCTCAAAGGTTTCAGTGTCACATAATTATATTTTTTGACATTAATTTCAGTGAAATAATTCTCTCAAAGTTGATAAATTAGTAACTTAAATGAAATTACCAGCGTGTAACGTACTAATTTCATAGGACTATATTGTGATACCTACCCGCATGCATATCGGAACGGTTTAATTTCATCACATTAACCTATTGTAGTCCACTGCTGGACATAGGCCTCTCCTAGGTTTAGCTTAACTTTATAAATTATCTACATATTTTTAAAAATATATTTATCTAAGTATGCGGTTTTAAAATATATCTTATTCCATTTGAATCTAGTATCATAATTTGAAGCAGTACCAAAACCGAGGAGTTTATAAGCCACGACAGAATTAAATAGTAAGTGGGGAAGTGTCGTGAATACCCGTAATCCGGCTTTTAAGTAAATAAGCGTGGGTCCATACTTTAGAGTCAGTCTACTGGGCTCTTTGAATACGTAATGAGGCCCTCATGATAATTAAAATGATTATTCCCATTATTAATCCAAGCGCACTTCCTTACTCTTAATTATTAAGACGGAAAAATCTAAATCTATTAACGAACTGATTATTGTTGTAGTGATGAAAGCTTTCAAAGAATTCTTACTTTGCATTGACCTTACAAATCGAGTTATTTGATGTTCGTATATTTACATTTCATGTTTATTACATACATATATTTGTATTTACCTACACGAAAATTCTTTATCGTGATTTAGCTTCAGAGGCCCTACTCCGATTGACGATGTCCGTATTTTCGAGTATAGCCATCTCGCTCGTTCGCGGTGTCATTCTGGCGTGAGTGACAAGGACGGCTATAGTCGATACTACGGGCATCATCAACCGGAGTAAGGTTTCTGACTGCCTTTGAACGCCTACGTCGTAGGCGTACTACGACGCTACGAGCTACGCGCTACGACAAAAGCGTTCTCTCGTTTCCGACACAGATTCAATGGCGATTCAACAAGTGCCACATTACGGTGTCGGTACTTTCGTCATATTACGAAACATACCCATTCGCGTGAAATCGGATAAAATGAAAGCACGAATCATTGTTTCTCAATACACAGTAAAACAATGCGTCAAATAGAAAAAGATATATCTATGACATCAAGTCCTTCATTCATCTACGTTCAACCGTGCCCTGAGTTGTTCACAATTAGAGAAATGTATTAGTTCTGCCGCTTGTGAGAGTACAGTAAGCAAAAGCGAGCTAAATATAGATACGGAAAGTGTCACTAATGTGTAATTTTATTAATCGTGATATAAAATAATTACTCGACCAAAACAAATGTATTTTACTATCTAACTAATCGATGTTCAGCAACTAAATAACTTGGCCAAATGTTTTGAACGGTGCCGCCTACTAATATGTAATGCATAGAAGCGTCGTAATTCGACAATTAACGTACCCACGTCGCATGTGTTGTACAATTATACTGAAAGTTGTTATTGTTCCCGTCACGCAAATTACTAATTATTATTTAAGCGAGTATTATACGCGACTGTACAAATGTGCTCGTTAAATGGACGCATAATAATAAATGTATCATCTGTTTTTACTTTGCAAAATGTTTTTTTGACCTTATGCACCTGTACAAGGCGATTCTTGGACTTAATGTCGATTGGAAAAGATATGATGAGATAAAATGTTGAAAACACTTCAAGTAAACTGCAATGTGATGTATTGACGTATGTGACGACCGTCTTGGTGTAGTCGTTCGCACCCCGGACTTCTAAACCAGGTGGTAGCGGGTTCGATTCCCGCAAAGGGTAAGTGTTTGTGTGATGAGCACGAGCATTTGTACCTAAGTCATGGATATTTAAAAAATGTAAATTAGTATGTATATCCGTTATACTAGTCACAATAGCACAAGCTCACGCTTAGTTTGGGGCTATGTCATTGGTGTGTTTGTTGAAACAATTTATTATTATTATTATTTATTTAAAAAGTTGCATTTTCAATAATGCGACAAACAACGATTCAAAATAGAGCAATCATAATGAAATTAGTTTGGTTGACAATTAGCGGTAAATCAAGCCATAAACTCGAACCCAATATTTATTTAATCGTAAATTCGATTTCATATCAATTTAAAACATAATTAATAAGCTTTTCATCCAATATTCTACTGTAAAGGTCCACATACCGCATAGTTGACTTTTGTTATTAATGTGCTCGATTCTTGTATTTTAAACAATGATAGTATATTAAATATCATTGATTTTAAATAAACAACATTCAATTAGGTAAAACAAGTATGACATCAACCGGTACAATGAGAACACACGAGATACCTACAATGCAATAAAATATGTATTTGTAATTTCAAATCGGATCCTGACATATAAATTCACTTTGAAAAAAGTTGCAGTAGCAACAGCGCTTTGGCTTTGTTAATAGGTGCATGGAGGAGACAAGTTTATGTAGGATATAATGAGCTGTTTCAAACAAAACAGTCAATATTTCGTTAAACTTTTTCTTGACATTTCTTAGGGAAATCATTAAATTCCGAAAGAAAAATTTGCACCCTAAAATTGGGTACTTGACATTGTCTACAAATAATTTCGAAACCCTATTTCTTGAAAATCAAAGCATAATAGTATTTAATTTTTAATTGAACTAAATCGATAAAAAGTACGTCAGTTGAGTATAATGAAATGTGACGACCTATTCCCATATAAAATCTATGGAAGAAGAGCCTTTTGACTGTTTAAAGTACGTCAACGATCGGTGATGTCAAATAGCCAACTCATTATCCGTCTTCAGATGGGACTCGGACCCACGCCCTACGCTATCCGGGTGAAAGCTCTCTCAACTGAGGTACTGAGGACGTTAGTCACTCGACGAATTATTGTAAGTGCTTGCTGCGCCTGGCGTTTGATTTCATTAATACTTTGGGAAATGTCAATTAGCTTAATTCAAAATTCCATTAGAATTCCATTGGTAGTTTATAGAATACCTCATTTCTTCCTTTTTTTGGGGGCTAGGCAAACTTGCACTTACAGTTTCATTAAGACTTAGGACGTCTAGGTGCCGACCTTTGCAGCTTTCCTTATCTGTCTGGATACGCTCATATTAGCTTAAACTTAGACTCGCGCAAGTGGGCTTTCAACTCAGATAATAGGCGTTGCGTAAGTAAGCCTTACATTATTAAGAAATCAGTAAAATAGGTATATTTTCTTGGATTCAAAATATCAGTATAAGTTTGTCTTCAGAAAGAGATACCTTTTATTTTAGGAGAACATATTTCTAGAAGCTCAACGATAAAACTGGCGTACAAGTTGTATGCATATTACCCTGCCATCTTTTAGTAAATTTGCTCTGCCGCCTTAAGGTCTGGGGGAGCCGCTTCGGTAGCTTTGCAACGGAAATGCAACGAGATGAACGAGACGAGTTCAACTTATAAATTATTCAAGTAGTGAGACACTTCAAATATAGCACACCAGCTGCCTGTTATTTTGAGAACAACGAATGCTCCGTCGACATCGAGTGGGCGTGCCGCGCCGCTCAGCTTGACCTCATTCCTACTTTGGGCAGAGGACAGAAGGGAACAGCCACTACATCGTGAATCATCTATCTAATAGGTCTCGCATGCGTTATGTGTTTTTATTAGGCTAATACTAAAATGACAGCGCATACATCACTGATGGAATTGATGGCATGTACGGGACAGGAACCTGCCACGTAAAAGGTTTTCTCCAATCCCTCAAAATATTCGTCTACGGCAATAATGACTTCATCATTTGATAAAAATCTCTGGCCACCTAACCAGTTCTTCCGGTCTGGGAATAAGTAAAAGTCGTACGGAACCAGATCTAGACAGATATAGGGCGGATGCGGTAGCAATTCGAATCACAATATATGGAGTTTGGCGACTGCAACAATTGACGTGAGGCGCACACGGCTCGTTGTCGTGGTAAAAAAAAAATCTTAGCTAAATAATGTCGTTTCTTTCGGACTTCTTCTCTTATTTTTTGCAGTACCTTACTCTCCATTAATTCACTAAAATAATTCCTCAAATATCGCAACAGTGACCACCACTTTGCCAGCGGAAAAAACCGTTTTAGCTTTCTTCGGCGCAGGTTTTCCGGTCTCACTTAACTGCTTAAGATTATTTTATTGTTTCAGGAGTATTAGTATTTGGTTTCATCTACTTTAGCATAGCGCCGCCTAAACTCGTTTGATCTCGGTTGCTTTTGGTCAACAGTGAGAAAACGCGGCAAAAATAATGTGCCTGTGATTAAACTGAATTGGAGTGATGGAATGTTCCGAACTCACGAATATAGTGGCTGTTTTGTCGTGGTCTTTTTCTCAGGCCATATGCCCACCGTAACTACTCGCTTGTCTCTTTGCGGCGCATACTGATTACTGTGTCGCGGACAAGTTATGGGGTAATTTGTAATATTTGAAAGGTTAAGGTTATAAGGTCCTAAGGGTGGTATTTAGATTGTTTTAAAATTAACTATCGACCCGACCTAGCTTCACGCGGATGAAATATGCATGTCTTATTAATAAGTAGGTAGGATTTACGTAAATGAGAGAGGTCTTTCGGTATTGAAAGTCTGTAATAATCTACCATATAAAACAATGATAGGTTCTAAAACTTAAGCTACAGTATCTACAGACTACGAATTCGGCTAAAGTTTTTTTAAACATTGCTACGATGCTACGAATGTGGCTGAAAAATTGAATCAGTCTCGCTATTGCTCTAAACTACATTAAATCCGTTGCGTAGTTTAAAAGCTCTAAGCGAAAGCAATTTTGTTTTATACTATGTAAAGAATAACGCGCTGAATAATAAAGGTTACTCTCGTATTTACTAAACAAGTACATTATATTTAACATTTAGGTAGGTACGAACTTCGAAAATATGATTTTTTATAATTGCGTTCTAGAACAAAACTTAAAAAGCACCCTACCCGTGGGCTATTAAATTAAATTAAGGCTGCCTTAAAATATATTATAAAAAGTGTATTGTAAACAAAACAACTAAATTGTTACTATACCCACCCTTGCGTGAGTCGAAACGCAAGGTCATGGAAATAAAGAAAACATTTCATTAATTCCAGACTACACAATAATTACGGCTGCTCAAATTATTATCAACAAAAACCTCGCTAAAGCCTTAGTTCGTCCTATTCATTACGTTTTAAAAAAAATATATTGGTTGCTTTTTTACCCGACTGCGGAAGGAGGGTTATGTTTTTCGAGTGTATGTATGTATGTAAGTATGTATGTATGTATAATTGTTTGGCACGCCCTACAGCCCAAACGGCTAGACAGTTTTTGACATATGAGGTGTCGTTGAATTCGTAAAAATTGTGAAAGTGACATAGGCTATAGAGACCACTTCAAAAATATAATATTTTTGCAGTCTGGTGTTATGTTTTGAATAATAAAACTAAAAATAATTAAATAAAAAACGGTAATTTAAAAAACTAAAAAACCCGACTGCGTTTCTGTGTAATTGGAAATTAAAAAACCCTTCAACAAGAAAGAGGTCATACCCGGGTTAAATTGGTACCCATATTAAAAATTGTAGCAGTCGGGACCCATGTTAGAAAGTCAGCCTCGGTCTGTAGATTGGAGTAATGTGCAATGTAATATAGAGGTAGGTATGTGCTTTAAATTCACTAAGCCTCCATTTCTAGAATGGGTCCCGACTGCTATACAATTTTTAATATGGGTACCAATTTAACCCGGGTATGACCTCTTTCTTGTTTAAAGGTTTTTTAATTTCCAATTACACAGAAACGCAGTCGGGTTTTTTAGTTTTTTATTCCCTTTCGTTATACTTTGAAAGAAAGAAAGAAAATACATTTATTAATGAATGGACAACACAATTTGCATATCATGCATTAATAAGTAATCCGCACAATGTTTGCGTCCGCATTTCCGATCATAAACTGCCATTGTAGTATTAAAGATTCGTATTGAACCATGCCGCTTCGATCCGCGCTCAGAAATAGCGAAACCTATTTCCGCAGATGCATTAAATGTTATGGAACGACGTGACCAGTCAGTTGCCTGGATAATTTTGTCAGTGAAAAGTATTTTAGCAATTGCGTTTGACTGTGTCGGTAATAGAATTTCGGCGCTTCAGATTTCTAATTTCTGATTTCTAACTATGAGCGAATATAGACCTTTATCATTCATTCGTAAGTTAAGAGCTGCGCTCTTGTCGGTGGAGAAATTTCCACGCTTCGCTAAAAAAAGCGCGCACGCGCACAAAGGGTCCCGAAGCCACCCTTATCACTTAGAGCGCTTTCACATTCAGGCGACTTTAGCAACACGACTATAGCGAGTCGCGCTATCGAAGCTTCTTAAAAGTGCCTCCAAAATATGGTTATCGTCCTATAATGACACAACACTAGCTCGGCGCCTTGACTGAATGCAGTAAGCGCATGCGAATGTCGCGCACCTGCTACCATTTATAGTACGAAATTACAGTATAAAATTGTCAGTAATTGAAATTGTCTAATCGCCTAAATGTGAAAGCGCTCTAAGTGAACTACACCGCAAAATATATATATATATATTATGGTAAAACAACGCACAAACATAGCAATATAAATGACGTAGATACTAGTAGGACTGCCTTAAGGCATTATCTACCAGTTAACCATCAGGAGAGAAATTAAACTCATATCTACTAATAAAATAAAACTATATCAGGTGCCCCCTGAATGAATCTAATAATGTTCTAAATGGTATAAGTTAGAATAAATCAAATGATATATAATATATACTACACAATTACATTAAATACGATTCACTTGCAAGTTTAACTTTGCCAACTAATGTGAGAAACTTGATCTGTCTTGGAAAATTAGAGGTAGATTAAAGTTATGTCAAACTTCCCAGTCTGTGAACTGAAATTGAATCGGCACACGGATTACCTACGCACAATACAAGTGAATAACAATTTAATTATGTACGCACTCAGACCAACATTATTTAAGTAAATAATATAATATACATACATAACAAATTTTCTAGTATTAAAGAAATTCTGCTGCTAGCGCTTAAGAAGCTTTCTTTTTCAATTTTGGTATTGAGATAGTACGAAGGAAAATGGTTATAATATATGCCCGTTTTCTTAAATACTTTGATTTCGTATACGTATATTGAATTGACAAACTGCTGTCAAGGTACCTTAAAACATGGCACAAGTCCTTAATAAAACCTAATTCGCTTCTTACAATTTTCAACCAACTGTGAATGCATAGAAAATAGTGCATACAAACGTCCTTGCAAATTTTGCATATTGCATAATCCTTTAGTATTTACTATGTTAACGAAGTGTTCCTAACTGCTGCAAACAGAACACTAATCGTTTTCATAGTTAAACCAGTATGTAATGTTAAAACCGATTTTGTGTGCGAAACGTTAGCGATTATTTACAGTTTACTGTACCTCCTAATTGTCGTATAAAATGAATTTGCGTTATTTACTATCCTTTAACCAGCTTCCAAATGTTTCTTCCAGTACCAACAGCGTGGAGGCATCATTTTTTTTTTTTTTACAAAGTATACATTTTTGTTAGTAAATAGTGTCTTAAAGCCTATGTTAGGTTTATCTAGACACTACTAATTCTCTTTATATACAATAAGCATGATTGTTATTGAGCGAGCGCGCACAGCTACAGCTAAGCTCGACGTTCGATACCTACCAACCGGTTGGCCGGTGCATATTGCACGTAAACAAGCTACCAGCTCCAGTCATCGCACGCTGAGCGCGCGTGCTCCCTATTATGCTCAATTTCAGTACACGCTGATTAAATGAACATTACGTTATATAAGTGAATACAGATAAAAACTACAAAATACAGTTGAAACTGGAAACAAACATCTATTTCGGAGCCGGGCCACAACACATCGCGTAACGAAACATAAATTAGGACCCCCTACATGTAATTGTGTATCTGATTTGGAACTACACGTCCCATATTGTATTGGTGTAGTTGGAACATCTGGGACGAAACACCTTTTATCCATTTTCCACCTAACATTTACCCAACCGGGAATGTCCGCTGCTTAATGCTTACAGACTCGTTAATAGTTCAGGTTCATGTCACGTCAGTCTGAAGCACCTGTATACCTCCTTTTTGTTTTAATACATAACTTTATGAACTGGAACCCGCAAGTGGAGTTTATGTTTAGTTTCATTTTTTTAAAATTATTAATAAATAAATTAATTGTTTCAACAAAAACACCTATTACCTAGCCCCAAACTAAGCGTGAGCTTGTGCCATGACGACTAGAATAACGGATAGACATACTTATGTAGAATTCGTGAAAAGGGAAACTCCAGGTAAGGTATGTACTTTCTTCTTTATTGTAAAGATAACACTTCGTGCACTTTCGAAATAAAATCCCACTTGCTGCATCACTCACATTCAAATTCAAATAAAACGTCCTTCTTCCTTCTCTTTCAGACCCCTTGCGTTCCGTTTTACATCACATAACCTCCTTTCATACACCGTATGTTCCATTTTACGTCCTTATATCCCACACCTATGTACGTATATACATCCATGACTTACGTACAAATGCTCGTGCTCATCACATAAACATTTGGCCCTTGCGGGATTAGAACCCGCAACTTCTGGTTTTGTAGTAGTTTATTAGGTAAGTTCTTAGAAAACCTAAAAGTACTTTAAAAATCCGTTAATATTGTTGGACTTTATTATGCTTGTCGTTTGTCACCCAACTCCACAAAGTGGTAATTAATTTCTTTATTGACAGGTTCATTGTTGAAATAAACGCCTACTCATTCGCACCAATTAATTAGGAAACTTTGCAGTACGGTGTTGTTATTAACAAACGTACATATCTATAGGTATTCGATGTCTATATTCAACCACAGCATTAAACACCGCTATAAATGGACCCATCTAATCACAAAAGGGTTTTTGAAGCGGAAAAGCATAGTCAAACATAAAACGTTGTTTTATGACTAATTCAATAGAGATTTGCTTTTTGACTGGAAAATTGAAAAGGAAATCCGTTTAGTTTTAAATGACTATAAATAGACTTCATTTATGATGCCTAAAACCAGCCAACGAGTTACTCATGATAAAATGTTTAGAAAATATTTCGTAAAATGAGATACACATAATATCTGCATCGTATAAACCATGACGTGTGCGAAATATTCAAATTGTTTATACTTTA
This sequence comes from Pyrausta nigrata, assembly GCA_949316185.1. Taxonomy (NCBI): domain Eukaryota; kingdom Metazoa; phylum Arthropoda; class Insecta; order Lepidoptera; family Crambidae; genus Pyrausta; species Pyrausta nigrata. The sequence goes on from OX438943.1 coordinate 9,116,965, forward strand.
AACGCCTACACTATGTAAATATGTTGGTACGAATATCGCATTCACGTGACGGCAGCGGCATATCCGGAAACTCATGTATTAATTAGACCAGCTTAACTTTAACGCGTCGTATTATAGACTTTGCTGCAACGTAATATAGACTAGATTAGAACGAACAGTATCTGTACAGCATTTGTGTATTTGTAAGGATATACGACAACTACCCAAGTTTGTCTAAAGTCTTATTTAAACCAAGAACCCAGACAGAAAAAGAGTACCTACCTACATCAACGTTTGCATTACTTTAAAGAAATATTTGCAAGGAAAATACTAGTTTATCATATAACATTACAAAGCTATGGCTATAAAAGCTTCTTATTGTTATTCCTAGCTTAGCTTAAAGTAAACTTAGTAGGTATTGATTTTATTCACCACCGTTAAATTTTATACGATTGGAATTATTATACTAAAACTCCCAGTATTATTTGAAATATGAATCTTAGCTTTTATAATTTTACTTGATAAAGCACATTAGGTATTTCGAATTAGCAATCAATCGACGTTCGCTTACTTTGTTATTAAAATTTTAACATTAAGAAGTGGACTCTCGTAAAAAAAAATAGCTGGCTTGTTCTCGTACTACGCATTCAAGCAAATTGTTCTGATGAGATTAGTGTTAAATCGAGCAATGTCTCGACAGTGTCTCGATTTAGTTTTGCACCCGTAGTGTTTGTGTGCTTCAGTTCAATCACTCCAAGTGCCACAATGGTTCTGCAGCCGAGTCAGCGTGGTCTTGTGTGATTTGCCCGTATTGTGTGAGGATGTGTTTACTGTTGCGTCGTAACAGCAAATTAGAGCCAAGACGATCTACGATAGATAGGACCTTCTGTTGGCAATGCATTTCTGCATTTGCCTTACGTTTGCTCCTTGGCTGCAATTCAAAATGTTAACGATGTGTCTAGTTTAGGTATTTATTAAGACAATGGTTCTGATTCCGAGGAACTTGAGGAGTGCTCTATAACTTCATAAAGACCACCTTAATTATAAATCATTCATTTAAGAATGAAAGTGATACCACAGGACTTATTTTCCAGGTTTAAAAAGATTACTTGTGATACTTACTTTTTTTGTTACAATTTCGTAATGTTCATACTTTTATGTTGCTGTATTTACCCAATATAATACAAGTGAACAAAAACTGATGAAAAATCTTGTAACATAAAAAAATTAAACCTCTTAAAATGCTGTAGCGCATACTAAAATGCACTCTTAGCTTTTTATGCGAAAAATGCAAACTTCGCACTACACAATCTTCGGCAGTCTACTATCGAACCTTTTTCATAAAAACCAACTTTGTTGTTTAGCCGTAGCAGTTAACGAGAAAACTGCAGTCTCTGCGAAATTAAGTTGTTAGTCTTCCTTGTAAATTACGTTTTATTTTTACTAACTTTTTGCGTATCTTGCTCGCTTGTTCTTTAGTTTTTACCCACTGTGCAGTATGTAATAATATATTGTAGCTATAAGCGATATCGAATAAAGTAAAAAGTGAATCAGCTCGAACTAGCTGAATGCTGTTATCTGAACAACTAAATGTCTGACTATATTTGTTTAGGTACTATTAATATAATGAATTATCTGACTTAATAGCTTGTAAATATTATAATTTTTTTTTCAACTAATCTCTGTACATAATTGTAAATATTGAAGGTTTAATACAAGTAACCACACTTGTTAAATAAACAGCATATTATATTATTTACTCTGTCACTATGTTTCTGCAAAAAAATTACATCATTAACGACCGCATACTTATTTTCGATATCAAGTGCCTTCTTGTCGAGACACATATGCGTCAGCCTAGCTGATGTATCTGGCTAGTTGACCTGCATAAGCATTCAGGCAGACGAGTATATGTTAACTATTAGGATGCCGAGCATAATATTTTACAGGTCAGATAATTTCCAATCCAATTTACTCCGTTCCGAACCATAAAATCAATATACTCAGATTGGCTTAGCATAAACGCATGTATGATATTTTTATCAGATTACTTAAAATAAGTGTTCTGTTTTGTAAACCAGTTACATTATAATAGGATGGATAAATAGTTAAGACCAATAAAAATAAACGAATTCTATTTTCAAAACGCAAAAATCTTCATGATATTTTAACACATTCCTACACTTTACCACGCAACGCCGACAGATAGTCGTACGTACATAGCTGACGTGAGGAAAAGCCTTTAAAGCAAGTAAAGGCGTGTACATACGAAGGCCTATGAATAGGTACTCACGAGTAGACGCAGTTCTTAACACGGCAGTGGGCGGGCGGCCCGCTTGGCGCGGCCTCAAGTCCACTTAGTTTGTGGTTACCACACGTCAGCATATCTAACCTTGTCAAGCTTTATCGCGCTCGCTGACTTTATAATTACAAAGTTTTTTTTTTTTTTTCAATTTAATCTAACTCAAAAGAATGATTGTTCGTTAACAATGGCTAAAGTCCGTTGACTTTAAGCCGTTGATAAGCGTGACAACATGCTTGATTTTTATTTACAGGTAGATATTTGACCGCAATCTCACTGTTAAGCTAGAGAGATGAATAAATTAGAAATAAAGCGTTGAAAAAGAAAGATGCCAGAAAAAGCTTAATTTTGATTAAATATTCTAATCAGAATATAAATAAAATGAGACGCTTAAACAAAACCACACACTACCTTTCAGGTTACAACTGGCTTAAATTCAAATCGACAATCAGGTTTGTAACTCTGTATGGCATAAAGTGTGTTTCACCGTGTTGTCATGCATGCTGCAAACTAATGACATAAGTCCTTCAAGATAGTGCAGCTCTCCTGGCTACAGGTACTTTCGAGTCACTAAGTTTGCAATACTTTTCTAGGCGCTCATAACAAATGACAGTCAATATAATAAGGAAAATATTTGTAAAAGCTTTTCCCCGCTTGTTATCTTATTATAAACTAACTTCTTTATTCATAAAACTTATCAAACCTATAACATAATATATATCCCTGTGATTAGTTGTCTGACTACTGACGAAACAAATATCTTACTTACTTAGCTGGCGCAGCGACCCAAAGTGGATCTTGGCCTCCGACACTAGAAGTCACCAATTTGACAGTGACACTCAAATCCTGGTATTTTAATAAACCATGGGTACCTCACCTTCACTCCCCTATGTCTCGGCGGTAAATAATTGCGACTGTACCGCACCGCACTCACCTTGACAATTATGTGCACTTTATTTGAAGGTGCTCAGCAGTGTCGTGCTCGCGGCTTTTCTCTGTTTTTTCGTTAATGACCACCGTTGGTATTAATTAACATTACCACTTACAGCTTTTACGTACTTTTGCACGTCCGTCTTCATAGTCAACTTATGTGGACTGTAGGAACTTTTTCGTGTATTGAATTAAACTTTAAGAACTAATAATTCAAATAATCACTTACTTTATTATATTGAGAAAATTAAATAAGTAATTTATAAAGTTTACCTATAGTCCCACTACTAGTACAGTACAGTGGAGTGGTTTAATACCAAAAAATAAACATTGACGTTTGTGAAAAAAATTGTTCAAATCAAAACAAAACGTTAGAAAATTTTAAATATTGTGGACTTCAACGTTTTCTTAACATCTAAAATGTTAAGAATAATCCTAAAAACATTTTTATATAGTCGATCGTAGACATAGTGCTTTTAAAGTCAGAGAAACAAATCATAAAGGGCAAAGAGACGACCATGTTTTTTTTTTGAGAAAATGACCTTCTCCTTAGATCCTTGATAAAAGGTCAAGGAAGTAAATATTTTCTAGTCAAAAAATATCATTCGTATGAGTTAATGTTACACTGAAAATTTAATGAAAACCCCAACGTTATTACGTACTAGTACGCGCGAATGTCGAATTTTCCATATACACCAATTGCATCCACCTTTTCACACCTTTTTGCTGTATTCTCTACAACCAAATAAACCAACAAAGTACTTCGAACAAATTGTAAGAAAATATTGTACAAACTATTTTAATTAACCACAAAACTATTTCGTTTATCTACAAGCAAGAAAAAATCTACTTGAAGCAAATGCTTGAAAAATATAACTTTTAAATTAAAACTGAAGCTAGCTCTAATATCTCTTCACTAACAGATTTATCTTTTACTTCAGGACTTAGTGGGTTGTTCTTTTATGCTTTGAAAACTTAAATCACCCTTACTTCTTCCGACAATGGATTTAAACCGCATGAAAGTAAGTAGTTATATTCGTACTTATATTGGCTATTCAAAAGGATTTGAAATGTTCTTGTTGATTTTTATTGTGATTTTATTTTTGAATTGTGTTTGTAGGTGTGTTTTTTCTTTAACGAGACGTTAAGACTTTTTTAAACCGTAAATTATTGGACCGACACGGTTTATGTACCCTCCAATGAATGTTATCTATAAGATAATAGGATCCATTTTAAGTTGCAAGTATTATCTTAACTGAAAAACAACACTACGGGCTCATTCACACGGGATCCATCATTAACGATTCGACAAAATATAGGATATTACATCATGACGGATGGACGTTCACATTGTTTACGGAATCGTCTTTTTTCACGATTTGTCAAAATATCCTAATTGAATTTGGTCAAAAATCCGTGTATTTTGACGATTTGTGATTTTTAAAAACACGATACTAGATTTAAAACGTATCGTATTTTTTCAGGATTCATGATCCGTGTGAACATGGGCATTCAAAAAGCATTGCCGCCCTCAAATAAAAGAATGAATCGTGAGAAAAGACGAATCGTCAAAAATCACGAATCGTCTTCGTGTGAACGGGCTCTACTTGTGTTTTTCTACCATTTCGTGTTTTCCCGTTGGCTACACCTGACTAATTATTTTATAGTCCGACCGCTTATCTGAGACGTAGCCTGCGGGTAAAGGGGTGCGGAGGTAGACGAGAATGGGAGTCCTAAGCGATGCGGGCGGCGAGTGCTTGTAAATTAATTGGATGATTTGAATTTTGTAATTCGAAATTCGCATTATTTTCAAAATTCGATTATCCTAACACGTTCACGGACACTTGGCTGATCCTAAATATTTCATTAGGACACCTAATTTTAACATACAAATGATTAGTACGTTCAAATACGGGATGTCGTAAGATGAGTTTAGAGTAATGCTTGGTATGGCAGTTACGGCTGGGAACGATACCGTCGTTAGACGAACTGTCGTATCAGATAGATCATTTGTCGTATCAGATGCAATATGACAAGTACGCCCACAGGCAGGGTCGCCTGCAGACTTCAAGAGGCAGTACTGAAGTTATCTGTCTGTGGAGTGTGGTCGCCATTATTCTGACCGTGACCTTCGTGATCAATTAGGGATTAGGAAAAAAAATAATGTCACATGCCAAAGTTCTCGGCATTGAGATTTATTTGTAATAGTACCACCAGTACTATATTCTGAGGTCAACAAATTTGTAAAGCTGTTGATCTATTAGTTTTTATGAAGCTAAGATAACATTTTATTCAATAAAATTAGTAATTAATACTTTTATAGCCTTTTTTTGTTCGCCAAGGCATTTGAAACATTTTGGCGTTGGGAGGACGTAAGATTGTGGACAGACCTCCAGGATTCTTTTTATTGCTTCACTGCGCATCTAAAAATGGGCAATATTTTTTTGACAACTCAGTTGACGAGACTTGCTGCAGTTGTCTAGGCAACCACTTACGCATCCCCTTTGAAGTTGTCATCTTGCAAGGATTTGCTTCAGTGCCAGGCAACCAGACCCCCAGACCTGCGTGCGCACCCACTGTGTCAAGTTCTCGTCTGAAGGTGTGCGCCAGTGTGCGCGAACTACTGTCAGGCATCCGTCTATCAACGTCATAGTTATTATTATTTTTGTTTTTGTATGTTTATTTTATTCTTGTAAGTATTAATTTGGCAGGCTTTTTTCTAAATTTATTTGTGTTCTGAGTAACTTGTTTATAGTTTTTATGAGTACATTGTCGGCATCACCAGGTACCCACTCACAGCCGCAGTTTCTTCACTGTCATATTTGTAATTCTAATAGGCTTTTTAAAGGAAAGAGGGGCCTTAAAATTCATATTTCCCGATGTCATAATAGTTCAAATTTACCCTCATCTCTCCCTCTTCCTTCTCTTTCGAATCCTTCAGTAGCTCCTACTCCATCTTTTGAATCTGTTATCACACACCTTCACCAATCTACTCCAGTGGTCAAGAGAATCCCTAGGGGAGCGAGAATAGCCATCGCTAAATGCATCTCTTCATGCATCCAAAATTGTCTCCTTAACACCGAAACTGCCTGGCAAACCCTTTTCACATTTTCTTACTCATTTCTGCATGTAAACTCACCGTCTAAATCTTTAACCCGTGCACTCATAGATAATGCCTTAAATACCACGCAATCCATCCCTTTCATCCCGTTCATCTTTTCTGGTTTCTTCTAAATCAAATATTTTTCGTTCAGTTGAAAATAAAGTAATGGAAGGCGACCCGAAGAACGCAGCCCGTATTTTGTTCTCCGACGACACGCTCGCTCCCCCTAATCAGGAAACTCTTGAGAGCCTTCGTTGTAAGCATCCCTCACGTCCAGATTCTCCTTCTTCCCCTGTTCCTCCTCCTCTAAATTTTAATTCCTTTCAGATTCTTGATGACAGCGACACGTTTGCTGCCATTATGTCATTTCCGGCTGGTTCTGCCGGCGGCATCGACGGCATCACTCCCCAACACCTTAAGGATTTGGTTAGTGCTTCCGCTGCTGACGCCGGTAGAACTTTACTTTCAAATATTACTAAGCTTTGTAACCTTCTCTTATCCGGCAAAGTTGTTGAAAGTTTCCTCCCGTTTTTATTTGGCGCAAGACTTTGTGCCTTTCGAAAGAAAGATGGTGGCATTCGTCCGATTGCTATCGGATCCACCTTTCGGCGTCTTGCAGCCAAATTAGCCCGTCGGGAACTGTTTTCACCCTTGAAGGAAATATTTCAACCCGTTCAACTGGGTTTTGGCAGTAGAGGAGGTTGCGAAGCTGTGGTTCATTCCGCTTGAAATTTTCTCGCTTGTGATGACGAATCTGACGTTTTTTTAAAAGTTGACGTGAAGAATGCTTTCAACTCCCTAGGATTGCCATGCTGAATGAAGTTCAAGCTCATACGTCTCAGATATACCCTTTTGTATTTCAATATTACAATAGGCCATCTAATTTATTTTACAATGAACATTCTATTATATCTGCAGTCAGCGTTCAGCAAGGTGATCCTTTAGGTCCAGCCCTTTTTAGTTTAGGCATCCACCCTGTCATTTCATCTTTAAATTCTAAATTTAATGCCTGGTATCTCGATGATGGCTCACTCGGTGGCAAAGCAGATACTGTTTTTCAGGACCTCGTTCGGATTATAGAGAGCTTCAAGAAAATAGGCCTTGAACTCAACCTTTCGAAATGTGAACTATTTATTAACGACCATGTTCCTTCTGGTTCCCGTAAGGATATCATTGATAAATTTGACTCCCTTGCTCCAAACATCAAAATTCAAAATTCTGAGTCGCTTTGTCTTCTAGGTGCCCCTCTTCTGGATACTGGCATCGAACCTTTTCTTGACAAAAAAATGAATGATTTAACCCTTTTAGCCCCCAGATTGGAACGTCTGAATTCTACCATTGCTTATACAATCCTGAAATCTTGTCTTTTTGTGCCTAAATTTACTTATTACCTTCGTGCTGGTCCAATCTGGAAAAAAACTGATTATTTAAAACTTTTTGATACCACCCTTAGAAATTGTTTGGAAAAAATTCTAAATTTGCATTTTGACAATAATTCTTATGTTCAGGCTTCGCTTCCTATTCGATTCGGTGGTGTCGGAATTCGCCAAATTTCTAGTGTTGCTCTTCCCGCCTTTCTCTCCTCTCTCCATTGCACTTCCGTTTTAGCAGAAAAAATCTTTAAACATTCTCGCCAGCTCTCTGAGGTAAGAGAGGCGGAGGAGTTTTGGCAAGGTCTCTGTCCTAGTGTAGACATCCTAAAGGAACGTCATCAACAAAAACTCTGGGATGTCCCTCTTGCGAGAGAGACCTCCAATTCTTTACTTCAAAATTCTGTCAGTGATTGTTATCGTGCAAGGCTCTTGGCAATTTCCTGCAAAGATTCAGGCCACTGGCTTCATGCTTTGCCATCAAAAAATCTAGGCACCCTTTTTGATAGTGAGTCATTTCGGGTGTGTGTGGGTCTGCGCCTTGGTACCCCTATTTGTGAAGTTTTTACGTGTCCCTGTGGCAAGGAGGTCGACAAATATGGTCTCCACTGTCTTTGTTGCCAGCAAAGTGCTGGGCGTCTAGCGCGTCACGCTACTCTTAATGACGCCATCAGGAGAGCTCTTGCCAGCATCAATGTTCCTTCCACGTTGGAACCACGTGGTTTGGTCCGTGATGATGGCAAGAGACCCGATGGACTCACGCTCATTCCCTGGGAGCGGGGTCGGGCCTTAGTGTGGGACGCAACTTGCGTCGATACTTTGGCCCCATCTCATCTCAGGGAGTCAGCGCTTAAAGCTGGAGCGGCGGCGGAGTTAGCTGAAAACGCCAAACGACGCAAGTATGCATCACTTGCAAGTGATTATGTGTTTGCGCCGTTTAGCGTTGAAACTTTTGGACCGTGGGGGCCATCCGCTAAATTACTTTTGGAAAAATTGCTCCTAAATTAAATTCTGTTTTGGCAAATAGTAAAGCTGGCTCGTTCCTCGCTCAAAGGATAAGTATAGCTATCCAACGCGGTAACGCAGCCAGCATCCTCGCCTCTTTGCCTCAAGGACACGGGTTTATTTTTGATTAAATAGGTTTTAAGTTAATTTATTTTCATTTCATGCATGTCTTTGTGTTTATTTTCTTTTATTGAATAAAGCAAACAGAGTCTATCATTAGGGATGAAGGACGCTACCACCGCCACCCTCGGAGTCTGAAGTGCCGCCTATGCGATGCTGACGAACGTGGTGGACACACAGCTACCGGTTGTAGTGTGAGCGTCACTTACATATTATTAAACACTCACACTTGCTTCCTCCCATAGTATATAAGTGTATTGTATTCCCTAATAAAGGCTCTTAATCGCAGTCAGTCTTTATCACTTACATCGCCCTAACGCCCAACAGTGCATGGCGACCCTGCCAGTGCTGCCTGTTGGCAGCGCTGAGCAGATGGTTAGGCATTAAAATAATATAAAAATAATTATATAGTGAATAAGATCGTGTTTGGTTTTAAGCGAAAATAATAAAAAATGGACTAAATAAAGTTTCGGACTGAACATCTTCAATAAAAATATTCGAATTAAGTTTAAATCGGCTAAAATAAAGTTTAAAGCTAAAGTGCTACAATTCAAAAGTGAACACAAGTTCGAGTAAATAAAATTATGGTGGATCGAGTTGTGACAAAGGATTGAAAAAGCTGGGAGCCGGGCGATGTGATGGAGTCAGATGTGGTAACAACAGTGAGCTGGGCGCCGGGCGATGATGGTGTCAGATGTGGTTAACAGCAGTTAGCAGGGTGCCGGGAGTTGTTCGAGTCGGAAGAGGACGCAGCCGGGAGAACCTTAACCTTATGAGACCCCAGAACTTCTCTTATCCCCTTAACAACGTGCCCCACGAAGAAATGTCCTCTTGTCCTCTTGAATATTAAGTAAATCCCCAAGAAGATCAAAATTCTACTGTTTTCTAATCACATTATCTTCTTTTCTGTTAAGGTATTTTTTTTCTTTTAACATAACTTTTAAGTTGAATTCACCTTGAGCAAGTGTATTTTTTTAGTGTCAATTTTTTTTGTGGGCTTATTCTAATTTAATGTAAAATGAACTTATTATGACCTTAGTGGTTACATTTTGATACATTATTTTATAAGAGGGAATAGCCTGAAAAAAATTGAAGAATTGAATTGAAAAAATTGTAGAAAAAATTTAAAGTTATCCGTGCCCATATAAAATAATTCGATATTATTATTGAAGACATTTAATAACGTATAAATATTTTCAATTTTAAGAAGTTATTTAGATAAAAAATAAATAATTAATATTACTTATAACGTTTTTTGACGGCTTACTTAATATTTACAAATAATAATGATTATTTGAAAACGTAATAATTGATACTGTAATAAATACTGAATAGGTATGTAAACCAACATGTACGCTGCTACGAGTAACATGAACGTTGCATAATATTTTATTAGGAAATTGTTGTTTACAAAAAAAAAAAAAACCTTAATAATTATCAATTTATTTATTTTTTTACCAGGATTCTGCTAGGATCAACAGATATTTTTGTATGCACGTAGTTTTATTTTATTTCGCCAGTGATATTTTACAGCCTCATTTTTACACTTTTTACTTGGAAAAGATTTTGTTAACTATTCAGGAACTTTTATTACATTTTTTATGTTAACAGTTTTGAAATTCTTAAATTGCGTTATCTACACTATTTATTTCTCGATCATTCCGTGTTGTCTTTATAAATCAGCGAAACGTGACTACTTAATGCCTCGTGAATTGTACTACTTACACGTATATCAATATGAAATTCGAATCTTTTTTTAGAATCGAATTAACAATAAAGTATTTAGAAAGTCCTTTTGTCATTAATAAAGGAAACAAAGATAAGCAATTTAGTAGTTTTACAGTTTTGCACCAAGTACAGTTTTACCGAGTTATTTTTCAATATTTTTCACTTTTATTAATTAACATTAACTTTCAGTGACAAAAAAATAGAAACAGCGACTTAACACTAAACATTTTTCAATTACGTATTTATTAAAGTAGAATAAATATATTTTTTACCTACTGCATTCCGCATTATTAGTACACATACACCGTGTAGTTTACAGTAAAGTTGCGAGTTTGATTCCCACACCATGACAAATAAGTGCTACTCATATTGAAATTGCATTTCTGTATAGTTTGCATAATTTTTAGAATTCTACATTTAATATATTACACAGTTAAATTAATACGATAATACCATGGATAATACTCCAAAGAAATCTTACACTATATAAGATGAATATTTTTTTTTGGGTTCCGTTTGATGTAATTTTACAGAATGCAGTAAAATATGTGTATGATTTATTAATAAAAATTAATTTATCTTACAGTCATAAATTCGTTATTTAAAATAATGTTGGTTAATCAATATTAAAATTATATTTAAAATCATAATGATTATTTAAAATAGCTAAGGTTAAATTTAAACAACCGTAATTAAATAGTTGGGTTATGCTAAACCATTTTCGTACCTGTGATATTCTTATTTAAAATATTTTTACAATACATAACTTTATTTTGTATTACAGTTATATCGCTTATTTTTATTTTTCTTTGATATATACATACTTTGCAGCTGCTCAACTTTATTATTTAAAGTATAATTGCAGTAAGTTTTCATTTTTTTTAAATTGAAATTGGAATTAAACTTTTAAGTCCCCTAACCATTCACAAAACTTGACGCGATTGACTGGAAGAGCATGCCTTAAGGCATTTAGTCCGCCAAATGTACTTAATTTATTTTTGAATAAAGTGCAATAAAGTTTAATAAAATAAACTAATATCTTATTTTTTACATTCTGATAGAAATTGGCCAATGAAAGTGTATATACGAGTACGTAAGTAAGTAGTTGTCTTTAACAGAGAAAACACATCTAAATTTCATTTGCACTAATAAAAACTGTATTCAGGCAGGTTACATAAGTAGCAAATTATTTTAAAATTCATGGTATGTAAATTGATAATTTTTGAAGGTAAATTAGTTCTCGTACCTATGTAGTTTTTCAAATTAATAAAGTTAAAATAGTTTTAAGTCCAAATTGATTAGATATCATGTAGGTATTGTTATTAACAAGTACTTTCATAATATTTACTTAGTTTTAAAACAGTTCACTAACATTTACATAATTATGGTCAGAACATCGCATGATTATCACGTTGTGATGACGCTTCATTTTCTAACTAACTTGTCGCATTACCGTGTTAGGTATGCAGGTATGTGCAGGCAGATCATATTGCATTCCAAACTATAATCGGATTTCCAAGTAGATAATTTGATTCACCGCCTTATAAAGATATGTAAAACATAGGTGGTCGTATCCCTAAATACAGTCTCTGAAGTATCAAGACACGAGTTGATTATAATTAACTTTGAAGTCGATGTTAAATTTTTTGTCGTTTTGATGATAATGTTGTGACGAATTACGTTGTATTGATAAAAAAGGGAAGTTTTACACAGCTTCGTACTACAGGTTTAGGATGGTAAATAATTTGCAAAGGTGTAAAATATCACTCGGATAATAGCTACCGTAACTAGAAAGAAAGTTCACAAGTTTTTGTGGTGACAGTTATTTCCTATTAACGGCTCATTGGATTTTTAAAAAAATATCGCAAATATTTTAATATTAAACAATAGTTTAAGTTTAATATATAGTTTGAGTTTAATATATTTTAGTATGCAAATAAGTAGTTGCATTGCAGCATATCTGGTAAAGTTAATACCTAAAGGTTGATAATATTATGGCGATTGTTGTAGGAAGACGATATTATATTTTGGCAAATTTACACAGACATAACGTTAATAAGAAATACTTATACTTAAGTATATGTAATGAGAATAAAAGAATAAAGGAATTTTAATTCATACGAGTATTGAGTTAAAGAAAATGTAGGTAAAGGAATGTTAAATGTTGATTTTAGTATCAAGGGATGCAGGATGCAGGGAATGTGAGAAGGATTGTTGTTATACGAGTAGGCTTTGGTTTGAGATCAGGATAAGTAAATTAATTAAATAGTTTGGTATTGTTTGTAAAGGTTAGTTAATGATAGAAATGCGATTCATACACAGATATTTTTTACGATTAGACTGATCACCCAAAAGTGTTAAAATAATCTGATGCAATGATAGCATAGGTTGTTAGACTGTAAAGTATTTTGTTGGATATTGAGATAATATTGAAATATAAATTTATTAATGAATATTATGTAAACATGGTACACAATTTGGGGAATCATCCTTCATTCGATCATAGTGCATACGAGTTATCTCTGTGAGAATAGTTGGAGACATTTCGTTAAGTCTTAAAATTGTCCCCTATATGAAATGTTATTATAAATAAATGAATAAAATATTATAATAAAGTGCGCGCACATGCTTATAAGTACCATGATAAAATATGAATAATTCTTATAAATAAGTCGACTATAAATAAATATAAAATAATATGAATAAACACAAATAAAATGAATAATATTATGACGTCAAGATTTGTACAAGTAGATCTACTAACTATTGAATATGAGACAGTGGATAACCACCACTTTAAAAATGGATAAACCTTAATTATGACAATTTGGATAAGTACTTATTATAATACTTTGGATGTGACAATATCGACATAGGTGCTCCTAATTAAAGAAATATTTAATGTTTAAAGTTTGGAATTAGAAAAGTTGTAACAATAACTGACTAAGATACCTATCGATTTACAAAAAAAAAATTTATGATTATATGTGAAATAGACTAATTTAATTAAGACGTCAACAAAACGTTTAGGTAGTTAAGTGTACTAGAGTAAGAAATGTAATCATATAGACAAATATAACTTGGACAAGTTTAAAAAACTTTGATATTTAGTTTCAATATGATTTCTGTGGTTAGGTTACAAAATAAAATTTTAATATTTTTTTTAACCTTACACATCTTATGATATACCTACACTATATAGATTCAATGTATCGAAATTTTAAAAAGAAATTGTAATTCGACTCATAAATATTTTGTTTTCAGCAGTAAATAATATTATGATATAATGCTATCCTGGAAATGATATTTCAATAACAAAAATGTGTAGTATGAAAAAGTAAATGAAAAATAATAGTTTAAATAAGTCCAAAAAAACACATGTACCTACTGTATTTTTTTTAATAACGGGGGAGGTGTAGTGTGAGCGTCACTTACATATTATTAAACACTCACACTTGCTTCCTCCCATAGTATATAAGTGTATTGTATTCCCTATTAAAGGCTCTTAATCGCAGTCAGTCTTTATCACTTACATCGCCCTAACGCCCAACAGTGCACGGTGTTGTCTTCACTGACTGGCTCTTATGGCTCACTACCATATTTGCCCTCAAAGTCTGGTACAGAAGATTCGCTCTGCGCATCATTGATGGATTCACGGCATGGCGTCCATTCAATATACTTAGTGGTCCGAGGTGTTGGGAGCCTGATGACCTGTAATACATGTATTTCATACCTTGCATAGGCATCAGACTCATACGAATACTGACTAAACCCAACTAATTTTAGTAAAACCATTGTATGTATGTTGTCAAATCTGTGTAAGTAAATAAAGTAATTATTATAAGAAAACCATCTGTAAATAATAATAAATTCAATTTAGCAAAAAATCGAGGTAAACAAAAGTTGGGTACGTACAAGGTAGGCACTTATTCAATCGCGATTCTACGGCGTTATTTTGTATGTTTCCTACAATGTTATCGTATAAACACTTGCATTGCGCAGTATTCAAAATACTATTGCATAGGTAAGCAAAATCAAACAATATGTTTTTGGAAATCACTTACCTTTCTTTGCCGGTATTCATGTATTTGAACAGAAGCGCGCGACTATCCCCGTGCTGTGACACTGCGCGACTAAATGTTCGGCAAGCGCTCGGCTCTCGCACGGCTATAGGCGGGGTGCCATGTAAAGTACAGCGTAGATGTGTGTGTGAAGCACACCAGTACACCTAAAAAAAATGTTCATGATTCCTTTTCCCGTGACAGTAGAAGAATTTCGAATAGCATGTTGTGACACTTGATTACGTGGGTCTCTTTGATGCTATGAAATTAAATCAACTACAAGCGGTCTGTCCGTTTTGACTACTTGAAGTTTACCGGCCTAAGGCGTGGTGTCACATTTTAATCACACAGAGTTACGGCTGTGGGCGGAGTGTCCGTGAATGAGCTAATCAAACCCCTATTTTTGTCTATCCCCGCACCCCTGCACCACGCAGGCAAGGTCTCAGATAAGCGGTAAGAATATAACGAATTTTGGTTAAATAAAACACCATAATTTATTGTATTTCAACAATGCGACTCATAGAAAAACCTAAAGGCCACCAATTTCATATTTTCAGATGTCAATAATACCTTCGTAGATGACTAACGAATTAATATTAATATGACTCGGCTTATCTATCATAGTCAAATATAGTTTCAGCGGCCAGTTTGAACTGTTGTTTGTAATTATCTTATGTCAACTATTGTATGGTTGCTGAGATACTGCTGAATCACACAAAAGTTACGTGTTGTATTAATAAACGGGTGCAAGGGTTAAAATAAAATGTTTTCTACAAAACAAAAAACTCGATGCAGCTCAAAAGAATCGCCCACTTCCATTTACGTTTACGTTAAACAAATTCTCATCGGTGAGCGTTTGTTGTTGTTGGTAATCTAGCACGAGCAGCCGCGATCTATTTCACCCTGCAAGTAAACAGAACAAAAGGAAATGAGCATAAAAACTAGTGTGACGAAGTAAGTAAATAATTCTAAACGGCAGTGTACGTGTGTAGCTGCTTTCCGTAACTTTGTTGCTATTTATAGCGGACAGCTTTGTTCTCTACTCCAGAATGATATAATAAGAGCAGCCAGCCTTATCAGTTTTATTTAAAATGCGTGTATTATTGCTCTTGTTATCATGGAAACTTATGAATTGGACTACCTACTGGCTAGTTACTTGCGTTAGTTCTTTTTATTTGAAGTGTTTGCTCTTGGCTCTAAACGTGGTGCAGACAGAGTCGACGGTGGAGCGAGCTTAACCAGAAGATTCTGGCACTCCCACTTACCGACAGAACAAAGCAAGCTGCTTGGCGCCAGGCTCCGTTAGGT
Organism: Pyrausta nigrata; assembly: GCA_949316185.1. NCBI lineage: Eukaryota > Metazoa > Arthropoda > Insecta > Lepidoptera > Crambidae > Pyrausta > Pyrausta nigrata. The sequence goes on from OX438943.1 coordinate 9,132,871, forward strand.
GGTGCCTGGTAACTACCAGGCACAACCTAACGGAGCCTACCACCGCTGATAGGATCATTTAGCCGCCATCACAAACTGGGGTCTATGATGTCGTTGGCCGGGGTGGACCAGGATGTAGGAGGAGGTAGTTCCTTCACCACCCCAAAGTAAGTTTAGTTTCGAAAAGTATGTGAGTTTTTATCAGTGTAAACCGATTGTTTCGACTGTTCTGTTACGGCTATAACGTTCGGCTCGACTTAACGATTGTAGATTAACTGACCCACAGGGATTTAAAACGGAAACGAATGGAACTTGAAAAATATTATCTAGTCACGTAAGATTTAGGATTACAGTTTCGAGTACAAGCTTTGGTAAAGAGGAACATACGTACAATATCTCAAAGAGATCATATGTGGTTATTTTTTTGCAAAGTAAGTACAGTCGCCAGCATATTAGATTATACTTTTTATTGCAAACCTCTAATACAACAGCTCAAGATACTACTGTGTTGACCTTGATGTGTTGTCGTTAGACTTATAATACGATGGATCATTTTGTTTCTCTAACGTCTTAAGATGACATAAGCGTAAGGTTTTCATAATTGTTTGAAATGGATTTGCTCTTGACTCTTAACTAAGTCAGACGTGGATTAGACCTCTGTCTGTCGACTCTTCGACGATGGAAGGTCAATGTAATACAGGCTGCATGTGCGAATGAATTACATCAATTGATTCCACCGGCCCCGTTTTACTATAGGGACATAAGACGCAGGCGGAGTTTCCACCCATGTGTCGCTAACAGCACTAATACACACCAAATGTTTTAAATCTACCTACGTGCCCCTTGCTAGAGAATGGAATTCGTTGCCCGCTGAAGAGTATCCTAAACACTGTGATATAAATACCTTTACGAAAATTGGCTTTTACTAGTCAGACATGACCCATCCTCGGCCGAATCGTCGCTTACCATCAGATGAAATCGCTGTCTAATATCTGCTTATTATTAGAAATAAAAGAAAAGCCATTTACCAGCACTTAACCAATATACATACGACGGCGTAAACGGTGGCATTACGAGAAATGGCTCTATTTAGTAATCTTTTCATGGAATAAAATTGTACCTTTTTTCCTTAGCTTTTTTCGAATGTCATTTTATTTTGTACTGAAGAAATAATTGTGTCCTTTTACCTACTTCGAATTTATTAGGACATTGAAAATAATACAGAACTTACAAAATAAAATAAGTCTTATTTATAACACAACCCGTAAGCAAACAAAAGTTTGTATTTTATAAACGCAATAAATAAACATAGTAGATAGAGGGCTTTTCGGGTCCAAAGCCCAGGCCTATCGTACGAATCTATTATTCATTGTTCTGCGAAACGAATAAGTTCCCGGCCTCACCTCGTGGGATATTCTGGATCTCATTAGTATAGAATCCAGTTGATTTGGAATAGTCCCGCACGCTGCATAATATTCCACTATACTATCTACATTTACATTTATTTTCACAGCTGTTCTCAAGATTTCGAAATACGTAACTTCGCTACGCTTTGAAGTCGAATTGAACATTCTGGTAGGTGTACAGTCAGAATAAAAAAACCGGCCAAGTGCGAGTCGGGCTCGCGCACGAAGGGTTCCGTATTCCCTAGGGTGGCTACAATCACTTGAAAACGCTTTTACATTTAGGCGACTTTAGCAGCGCGACTTTGGCGTATACAGTCGCGCTGTCGAAGCTTTTTAAAAGTGTCTCTGAAATGGTTATTATTGTCCTATAATAAAACAACACTAGCTCAGCGCCTTGATTAAATGCAGAGAGCGCATGCGAATGTCGCGCAGCTATACCGCGCGGATGTTGCGCTCTGTTTATAGTATGAAATTATCAGCAAAGTCGTCTAAATTATTTTTAATGGATGACCATGCCCTAATTAATGAACTATTAAGTAGGTATGTAGGTGACAATAACAATTATTACAAAGACAATAATTAATCTCTAAAAGAGGCTTTAACTTTGCCATTAAATAACTATTGTTGTTACATACAATTGGCGCCATCTCTCGGATAACTGTTATTCTGCTATAAAACCTAACTACTGCGCTTCGCGCAATGCATATCGAACACAAATTGAACGTTTCTCATGTACCATAGCTCAAGAGCTATGGTACATGAGAAACGTATAATAGATAGCGTAAAACAACAACAAGTAAACATAATTTTCGAAAAAAACAAAACACCCGACTGCAAAAAATTGTATATTTTTGAAATGGACTTTTTACTGGCTTTCATTTGATACCCATATTGCTATGGTAAGGAAAAAATCAATCCCCCCTCCCCCCTTTATTTCCATTTGCGGGCGCCATTTTTAAAATTTATATAGCCTATGTCACTCTCACAATTTTTACAAATTCAACAAATTCAACGACACCTCATATGTCAAAAACGTTCCAGTCGTTTGGGCTGTAGGGCGTGCCAAACAATTATACATACATACATAACCCTCCTTCCGCAGTCGGGTAAAAAGAAATACATGCGTTTTTCTTTCGCAATTGTTTAACGTACATTAAGTGTGCTAATTTCGTCACTGTACTTTATGTATGTCTTGGCGCAGTGCGAAAGACATTACTAAGAAAGCTGAATTTTAGAAGACGAGCGTTCGAATCTTAATGGGCGTTTTTTTTTGTATTTATTCAAGTTCAAAGCTTTTTTTCTTTTTTAAACAAGAATTGGTATGAGCATCAAAATTTGTGTAACAGATTACAGACTAAAATTTTTAAAAAATGCAATCCGCTGACTAAAAGTGAGTTTCGGATAAATTTGACGTGCAATTAATATAGGTATTCGATGTGGAAATCAAATTTCTGTAGGTACATTGATTAAACAACTTCTTAGCTGCTTTTTTTTGAGAAAAAAATTATGCACATTTTTAAATTTATTGTTTACTAGCAGTTCCCCGCGACTTCGCCCGCGCCAAAAGTTGGATTTTCCATACAAATTTTCATCCCCCATTTCACCCTCCTAAAGATTTTATATCGCCACAAAAAGTAGCCTATGTCCTTCGCAGTGTCTCAAACTATCTCTTTCATTTGATTCGGTCCAGTAGTTTCGGAGCCTATTCGATGCAAATAAACAAACAAATCTTTCCTCTTTATAATATTAGTATAGATAGTACTAGTTTTGTTAATCAATATTTATATTTGCAGTGCAATAATTTATTTCAAGTAAAAATAGTATAATTGAAATCTACCTAAACATAATTATAGAACAGTATAATAAGCATAGCGCTAGCGCTCCATCTACTTATTTTTTTTTGGACCAGCATTTTGTCCTCGCGATGACGATCGAAAAAGCTCTTTTTGTATTTGATTTAACAACAATTACCGATTTTCGGACTTTTTCCTTAACTTATGCTGTAGGACCTTCCTTCTTGCCAAATTTCATGGTTCTAGGTCCATGGGAAGTACCCTATAGGTTTTGATTATCACGGGGGAAAATGTTAGAAAATTGGATAAAATCGGCCGTATCTTTTTTCAGCGTTAACTTAAAAGCTTGATTTTTTCACATCATTAAGGGACCATAGACATAAAAATTTGATGTTAATTTTGACTTTATACCTCCACGCGTTCCTGAGTAAAAGGGTCTTGACAGACAGACGGACAGACGGACAGACGGACAACAAAGTGATCCTATAAGGGTTCCTTTTTTCCTTTTGAGGTACGGAACCCTAAAAATAAACTAAACTGTTTTCCTACCGTTTGTCGATGTGTGATCTAAAAATAGAATATATTTTTGTAGGAGACTGTACGTACGCTGTCTGCATAACTTGCACGGCTCACAAGTTTTCTGCAAACATGAAAATAATAATCGCATGCAACTGTGACTTCAAGCACTTGTAGTATGCCATTGTACCTACATGCGAAAGAAATACCTGGATGCCATATTATGAAGATTGAGAGAGTAGGCGTAGTAGTAGTTGCAAAATTATGTTTATTATGATTGTTAAATGCTAAAGTAAGTGTTGATAAAATTTGGGAAAGCGATGCGGCCTAAGCTGTGAATTGTGTCCCATATTTTTCCTCGAAAGGTTTTATGAAATCCTGTTTTAAAATAACAGCGAGTAATTATTGATAGTACCTATCTAAGATGTAGTAAGGTTACGTACTATCAAAATAAATACGAGGGTCAAACTGAAAGTTCTTAGAACTGGCCACTTATAAACAATATAATAAAAAAAATATTCTAAAATTTGAAAATAGAACTCTTTGCCAATATTACTGAGTATATATTTCATTCATTTGTCATCTGTTTTACGACTTGGCGGCAAATTGAAAATTGTCTGTGTCACGTCAAAATGAATTTAACACGAGAAAATTTTCGTGCAATGATTTTTTATGACTTTCGATGTCATTTAAGTCAACAAGAAAGTTATGATAGACTACGATTGGCCTTTCACAATGAAGCCCCATCTCGTGCGACTGTTTACAACTGGTTTAATGAGTTTAAACGTGGTCGCACTAATCTCACTGATGATGTACGTGAGGGACGGCCTTCTACGGCGACGACTGAAAATAACATCTGTGTTGTGCGGCGTATGATAGAGACTGACAAAAGAGTGACCTATCAGCAGATTCGGACAAGCTTAGGCATCGGTATGAGTCAAGTGCACAAAATCCTCCACGAACATTTAGCGGTCAGGAAGCTTTGCGCCCGGTGGATACCTCATAATTTGACTAAGGCTCAAAAACTCCATCGTGTGGATTGGTGCCGTAAAATGATTGAAAGATTTAACGGAGGTGACTCAAATGCTGTGTTCGACATACTAACAGGTGACGAAAGCTGGATTTACTGTTATGATCCTGAAACCAAAAGACAATCTGCTCAGTGGGTGTTTCCTTTCGAGGAGTTGCCAACTAAAGTGAAGAGAGATCGAAGTGCGGGAAAAAAAATGGTGGCCTCGTTCTTTGGAAGGATAAGTCATTTCGCAACAATTGTGTTAGAGGATCAAAAAACAGTTTCTGCAGAATGGTACACTACCAATTGTTTGCCACTTGTCTTGGAAAAAGTTCGAGAGAAACGACCTCGCAGTAGGATCCTCCTTCACCACGACAACGCCTCGTCGCACACCGCCAAGCGAACGATCGACTATTTGGCGACATCAAACGTTGAATTACTGGGTCACCCGCCGTATAGCCCCGACCTCGCGCCTTGTGATTTTTATTTATTTCCAAAAATTAAAGAAAAACTTAAAGGAAAGCGGTTAATGAATGCTGAAGAAGCGGTGGCTGCGTATCGCGATGCCATTGAAGAGACCCCTAAGGACGAGTGGGCAAAGTGCTTTTCCCAGTGGTTCCATCGCATGCAGCGGTGTATTGACGTCAATGGACAATATTTTGAAAAGATATAATAATACTAATAACTGGCTAATGTAATCAGTTTTTGATTTTCTAAGAACTTTCAGTTTGACCCTCGTATGAATGTGATGGTAAGCTACACGATGCGACCGAGTATGGGTCATGTCTAACTAGAAACGTATTAAAATACAAAGTTTTAAAAAAAACGTCGATGCTTGCTAATATACGGCGGAGCCCCGACAGCATTCTGATGGTTACCAGTGATAGGCCATCATGTTCCATCTTTAGGCACTGGATACAAATACATGTGCAGGGATTCAGGAATCGGTTTTTTGACTGAGCACTTAGTAGTTTTATTTTGTACTAGCAGTTCCCCGCGACTTCGCCCGCGCCAAAAGTCGGATTTTCCATACAAATTTTCATCCCCTATTTCACCCCCCTGATGATTTTATATCGCGACAAAAAGTGTCCTTCCCAGTGTCTCAAACTATCTCTGTGCCAAATTTCATTTAATTCGTTCCAGTAGTTTTGGAGCCTATTCGATGCAAATAAACAAACAAACAAACAAACAATCAAACAAATATTTCCTCTTTATAATATTAGTATAGATGTGGTAGTTTTAAGTTTTTATTTTTAAGTAGTACTAACAATAATTTTAAGTTATATGTTACTAACAACTATCTGTAGCTATGGATCTTTGATTTGGTCTGAAATAAACGTTTTATTATTATTATATAAAAATAATATCCAAATGCCTATAATAGCAAACATAATTTTACTTTAGCTACATATAACATTCCCATGTTCAACCAGCATAGCCATTTCCAAACAAATTCGTATATTTAAAGCGTTTGTATAATTACAGGTAAAATTATAGTCCACCTTCCCAATACATTCATGAATGCTTTGTGTGGAGTGGCCTGCAAATTATGTAGGTAGAAGGGTTGCCCCTCGATAGCTCATTATCGATAGTCGATGTTGAAAACTATATGTAAGATTGCTACCGATATGTTGGTTACACTGAAAAAAAGGATCAACCAAACTAGTTTTGTTAGTTGAAGGTTTCGTTTTAGGGAAGTAAATTTTTGTTAAACATAAACAATCTTCTGGTTATCAGTAACAAATTAGTTTTGTAACAAACTGATATCCAGAAGTTTGCAAGTCACTAGATTACGGCCTACTAGTAGCCAAATTTTGGTTACTGTGTTGGAGATTTATTATTTTAATGTGGCAATACTGTTTTCTCTTCTATGTCAACCATTACATGTACCGTGTGTGCTTACGCTAATAAATTCCTTTAACTGTGAAAAATATCGGCTTTCACCATCAAGCTTCCCTCAACACCCCATCAAATGGTCCTTCGAGCCGGATATAATAAAGAATACTTTGACTCTCATTAGAATAAGGTTACAGCTAAGACACGGTAATATTATCTAAGGTCTTTTAGTATAAGGGTTCTAAAAACATAAATAAGAACTATGTTATGGTTAAGCTAACTAGTTTATTAAGTTCATTCATGCTGGTGCGTCTTGTAGTTGTGTTTTTAAAAGAATAACTTAAAAGTTTTTTTGTGTGTTTACAGTAAAGTATCGTGGCTATTGTTCTAGCCTTTTATTTGATGTAACTGTAACTTCTGGGCCCCCCAGCATGTTGGAGATTTATAAATAATAAATCTCCAATATGCTGGGGGGCCCAGAAGTTACAATACTGCTTTTCTCTTCTATGTCAACCATTACATGTACCGTGTGTGCTTACGCTAATAAATTCCTTTTACTGTAAAAAATATCGTCTTTTACCATCAAGCTTCCCTCAACACCCCATCATACTGTTAACCAATCATTTTTTTCAGTGTAAATGGGTAGATGTTCGTACTACCGTTTATTGTTTATAAAGATAAGTAGACGCGATAAAATGAGAATTGTATAGCCAAGTATAGTACGCCACGTAGTAATAGTATCAATACTATATTGCAACGTGGCGTTACCACAATGGATTTCATCGACTACCGGTTTTGCCTATGATCTACAGATAATCGCTAGTCTATCGATATAGGACTATCAACGGGCAGCAATATTGCAAAAGCTTGGCACGACACAAAGCTATTTGGTTCACAGAATGACTATTTTATATTGGCAATGCGCTGATCGACAGTGATAGCCGGTGCAAACGGTATTGCCTCAACGATTGAAGTCTTTAACTGGGTGGGTTTCATTTTTGTTTTCCATACATAAAATAATTTTGTGGGAATTGATAGAACGAATGTGCATCCAACATTGGACTTGTAAATTATTTTCCGAAAGTGATGGGTACTACCGTCAATAAAATTGCGAAAATCGTTAAATTCTTTTATAGCTTACCATAAAACTTACAAACTACGCAGTCGGTCCCGTTTTCCAGATTGACCGTTTTCCTTGAAACTACTCATTAGTTCCGGCTCAAAATCGACTTAGCGCCAGAATCACGGAACCCTTCTACAGACCATTTAACTCAATAGACACTCAGAAAAGATCGACAAAAGCAGTCAAATGTATGTAATTATATTTAATAATAATAAAAATAATGTATTATTATTCTATGGAAATAATGAAACAAGGTTATCCACTGGACTTTTTGTGTTAAAATTGTGATTTAAGCATCAATATTTATTCAGCTGATTTCGAGTCTTTACTATGTTCTAATCTAAACTATAATTATTTGACTTCACTGACCTAGATCAAATACGCCTTTGGCCTAGTAAATTTAAAACAAACCGATTAAACTAAAAACATTATATTAAATAATGTTGAATGTGTTTCATTATTCTATGCTGCGAACTATCTTAGCTTCAACTCACTAACTAGTGCTTATTTAAACACGCGTTACTGCATGGATACCTCCAACCAAGTTAAGTGTAAGTAGGTAGTTTTTCTTGATCGAGTTTGTCTACGAACCCTTCACAAGTGGAATACAATAGCGTCTAGACGCATTCACAGCTCACGCACTGCGTGCAATGCAGGAGTGGATCTTACCTGCGTTCAACCTTTATTATTACAGTTGTTTTTACACATAGGTACGTACGATACACACGCTCGTAGATCGGAGGGGCTACTCTGTAATTATGTGTCTGTATTTTCGGCTCGACTCTAGGCATGTCGCGCTCGCTCCCACTGCCGGGCTATAGCTTTACCTATCTTAAATTTTCTAGTATGATTTTTTTAAATAATAGACAGACATTTTGCTGCAATAGTTTATTAATTCTTTTTTTTTTCATTTACCGATAACACTATTGACATTATCTTGAAAGCCTGATTTTGATTTGTTTTTTTTTTCAAATTCCATGTTTTGAATTCTAACTCGTCGTTTGAACACAATTAATATTGCTAAATTGTTTATTTTCCAGGAAAATATTTTAACGTAAAAATATTCATAATAAACTGTTTTTTCTGGAAAATGAAACATCAGTATTCTTATAGTCGCGTCCCTGCTGCAGCGAGTGCGGGGCAGCGCCAACAGCCTTTTGAAGGCGGTCGTGGCGAGACTGGACGCGGTCAGTGCTATTATGCAGCATTGGACTCGCGTCCATCTCGTCAAAGACGCAAAAATAAATAATAATAATTTTAATATTTATTAATTATTTAATTTGAATTTTACTAACATAGTTTTAAGCTTACATTGTTACTAACACTATATGGACTCTGGTTCGAAATAAACATATTTTATTTTATTTATTTATTTTATTAAGTTGTAAAAACATCAGTATTAGTAAATTGGAAGTCTTACTTAGTGGAGGACGAGGAAGCGCCAATCGCACGCGACTGACATAAGAGACCCTTTTCCGCAACATCATCCGTCCCCACTGACATCTAGCATACCTCTCCCTCGCACGTCTGGTGTTAGGCCGGAGGGTAGCACAAGAACTTTTCGGCCTATAGTTTAAGTGACAGCTACAGCTAGAGTCGATAACACGGGCATCGTACTATAGAGCAGGGCTTCAGATGCGAGGTGTGGATCTCTCTGATTACAGACAAAGCATAAATTTACGGTATTTTTAATCTTAGGGTGTAGCAAACTGAATAACAATTGTTGTGTACTGAAAGCCTTACTAAAATTAGGACCTCTTTTAAAAATACACAAGAATGCCTACGATACAATGTTCAAATACTTAAAAATTAATTCGTAGCTTAGGTTTCGTCTCTAAATTAGCAAAGTACATAAAACCTAAGGTAAAAGATTGTTTACACTAAACTAGTTTTGCTCAGACTAAATCTAGAATTGGTTCTTGAAACATTTAGCAAACTTACCGAGGCTTGGAAAGATAAATCCATCTTTGTTTTTTTTCCCGGGCTTTTAGAATTTATCTGTAGGGTTGATGTTAAACAGATTCATGATGAATATTTGAAAGGACTCGCTAAGAGTTGTGCGTACTCGGAAATCCTTCCGTCCCAGTATTATGTGAAATTGTAATACCGTTTAGCTCCAAAACCGATGCGTACATATACATCATATTACATTTATGTCAATGTAATTACTATCTATGAATAATTCAGCAGTAGGGTTAAATTAGTATTTAATTAAAATACAAATACTCTGCGTATACATATGATATTCGAGCGGGACGTGTCTCGTACATGGTAAAAGGTAAAAATAAAAATTTGATATGTTCATTATAAACTTTGTTAGTTATCTGGATCCTGTAAAGTGAAATCGGTAGGCTGGTATACAAAATTAATGTATCTAAAACCCGGCTTCGCACGTGTGTCATTAGGATGTAGGAAAAAAATATTATGAATTTCTTTTGTCACTCAATGATAACGTAACATTCTCGTACTTATGTAGTAAATGAATTTACAAAACTTTACTCCTTGTAATATTAAAATAGTAAGTATTCTCGACCCAAATATGTACAGAACTTGGACCAGAAAACCAACCATCTTTGGCGAATAATTCTTCTTTTTTTCGATACAGTAAACAGAAACCACATAATTGTTATTGTTGAAATGTTGTACACGTTTTTTTAAATAGGGGGGTACACATGATTTCCCTTTCATAAGCATCCCCTCAAATGGGAATATATTATTACTATGTAGTTGTAAGGTAAGTAATAAGAAATGAGGTGTGTTTACTTAGGATGGAAACTCAACACAGTTTGAAACACGAGGGTTACCTTGGTATATCTTACCTGTATGTAGCTTCGAATTAAATGCATTTGCAAAAGTCTACATAGTTGACGCTAAAAGTAATTACAAAAATACAGGGCTTCTTCTCAGTCAGGTGATAATAATGAGATTTTTTCATTTAATTATTTCTATCATCTGTTAAAAAATCGTACGAGTGGTTGGAGAGTAATTTAACTCATTCGTAGAAAAATACACACGCTCAATATCTGCGTAACGATCTACTGAAAAGTGCAATACATTAACAAATTGGCGCGAGAAAGTTGCGTTGTCCCCCTTTTTTTCGTATAATACCTATTTTAAAGTAAACTTTATGATAATAAATAAATAAATAATAAATTGTTTCAACAAACACACCAATTACCTAGCCCCAAACTAAGCGTGAGCTTGTGCTATGGCGACTAGGATAACGGATAGACATACTTATATACGTTTATACATCCATGACTTAGGTACAAGTGCTCATGCTCATCACACAAACATTTGCCCCTTGCGGGATTCGAACCCGCAACCGCCTGGTTTAGTAGTCCGGGGTGCGAACCACTACACCAAGATGGTTGTCAAAGTACGTTTAAAAAAGTACGATGTAAAAGTATTTGCTTTAAAGTCGTTACTCTAACTACATTGTTCCCTAGATCTTATTTCATCAGTTTGGCACCTGACTAAAAAGTTACCCTGTACATTGGCCTAAACAATCGTGTTTCATTTGTGATATTTCAGAATAGCAATTCTTAGACAAGTCAAAAAAGACCATTTCAACTGCTTTCTCTTCGTGGCATGTTTCTATTTATTACACATAATAAATGTAACCATTCACATACATTATAATCAGACTGAAGTCAAAACAATAATGATGCTTATAACCTTGAGTTAGCTTATAACAAGAAAAAGAGAATAATACGGTAACATGAAAACATTCCACAAATGGCAAACTCCGTAAATAGTCACATAAGTATTACGTAAATTAAGGAGCTGCTTAATTTAATTATGTGAAATGGGACCGTCGCTTTTATGCGAGTTCCCAAACTACGTAATAAAATCACATGCTTTGTTGGTCTTGCACAAAGTAAAGAATGGTTTGTCCTTACTTTTTATTGGGAGGGCGAATGTTTTTAAAATGATGTACTTCGCGACGAAGCTTTACCTGAAAGGTAAGCTGAAGCGACTGTGCCGCCCTCGGCCGGCAGCGGAGCCTCGTACGTTAGTTCGGCTTCGGCATTCGGAAGGTACGGACGTCTCGATAGTCGTCAGCATCACACCTCGCACGCCTCCGCGCGCCATAGACGATCAGTGCGCCAACTTTAAAATGTTCCTCTCACGAAACCTGTTAACAGTGATTGACATGAAAAGTGACTGATGAAGTTGCGGTTTAATAAAACTTAAGTACTTAGTTATAAGCAAACTTTGGATTTGTCCAGTATTGGTGATTATGAGATGTGATTAATAGTTCGTGAGTATCTTGTGTGATAAATAATTATCAATATTGAGAAGAGCTTAGATAGTAAATAGTGAATTTATTTAATAATAAATCTTTATTAAGTTTATCTACTCGTTAGAGTAGTTTAATTACCGAAGTTGATGAATTAAATGCTCATTATAAACAAATTGAAAAAAACGAACTAAACGAGCAAATCCACTTTAATTTAAATGGAAATTAAATCTGTAGCGAACGGTCCGCAAAAATATTTTTATGTGTTTTTTAATTCGATGAATTCGCGCGTTTGAAATCTTTTTCATGTTCGAACGGGATCGGGATTTCAACAACTGGAAATAAAATATTGGCTGTCGAACAAATTGCGGCAGAATAAATAATCGGTTGGAACTGACACAATACTTTTTACGCTGTCACTATCCGCCTATTATTATCACTATCATGTGCAAAGTACGCATCATTTATCATGTATACAGGGCTAAAAGCCTCTTGTGAAAGTAGAATAGGTACGGCACTCAAAATGTTGCCATCCATTCGAAGAAGAAAACTTGAACTTTCTTAATACGAGCTGAAGTTAACGAAAATCTCTCGGGGTTATTTATTGTTTCTGACATTTAATGTTACCCGCGGAATAGGGCAGTATTTTAGAAATAATATCGTACGACATTTAAATAGCATTCTGGGGAGATTACTAAGACTTTACTAAATTGTCTGCAGGTAACAGCGATAGAATTTTACTGGCTCATTAATCGTTCCTTATTAATGAAGCTGATAATTTAAAACCATATCAATAATTATGGAGCAGTGATAGTCGAAAATCGTAAACTATTTATCGTGCGTCGTAAAAAATCATTCTTCATTTTATTACGCGTACATCTCTCGCGATGTGAATTCAAAGCAATAAACAATTTTTTAAATATCAATCCCGGATCCCGATCGTAGGTAACATTAAGTGAAAAAGCTCAATTCGCTTGGATCTCAATACATATAAATTAATTTGATCAGCTGGCCAGGAGGAGTTTGAAAGCTTCGTATCGGCTTTGGCACAATCTGATAAAAATTAAACAAGAAACGTACTCCGATTTCGAAAACTGCCAAAAGTCGTTACCCAACTTGAGGATGAGTATCCTCTCTACAAGCTTACGTTAAAACGAGATGCTAGTGGCTACCGTTGGCAGGAGGGTTTTTGAAATACAGCTACACACCGTTTTCAAACTTACCGAAGCAAAAATGTATAGACAGTGACCAGACATGTTAAAGATGGTTTTTGATTAGTGAATTAAAAAGAACGGTTCTACTTTGGTTAATAAAAATAATTTTACTGACCAGCTAAGTAGCGTAGTCTACGTTAGCATGTTAATGATTACCATTACCAAACTGTCAATTTATGCCTGAAAGGGTTTTCAGGATTTTCGGGTGAAAATGACTATTTAGTTATTAAAACAAATAGATATTCGATTTCGGATAAAAGCTATCCAGTAGATTTGCTACAACTTCCATCTATTGAACTGCGCAATCTGACGAAACTTGTAGTTTTAAACTACAACGATATCTTGTCTGTAACAGCTTTCCCTGTTTCGCTCGCACCTACCGCGATAGTAAGTACTGAATTCCAATTTCCTTGGGGAAACGGTACGGTTCTGGAAACTACTTTCTACACATGTTCCATCTACGAGTATGACACGATAAAAACTTTTCTTTGAGCCTACTACCTTTTCTACTACCTATACATCATAAATAAAAAACCGGCCAAGTCCAAGTCAGACCGTGAGACTATCGCCTAACTTTTCAACAATGGCTTTCAAAGTGACGTCAATGAAGCAGTGAGGCGTCGGTTTGCATTATTCAATAATTTTGAAAGCTATAGACCTGCTGTACGTAAAAGGTTCCGTACCACTGTGACCACTGTTAATAATATCCAAATGGCATCCAGTGAGAGAGATATTATAACGTTTTGTATGTCAAGCAAATTTGTACATTATATATAGAAATAAAGGTAACATTCCGATTGTAATCATCAAAAATGTACATTACTACTGAATCTACTGAAATCATATCGACGAGGATACCTACCATAAGCTCTTGAAATGAAAATACAATCTTGATACGATAAAAATTTCAATGTTGACTGTCGTAAAATAAGAACTAACACTAATAACTCTTTGTGTATGGAACCTGTACAGGTACACACTGTATAGACAGTCAAGAATGCTGGACTGACTGATATAATTATGGTACAGCGGCCAACACGACTATACATTTTTATAACGAAATCACCCCTTTCACAACAGCATAAGATACCGCAATTTTTCCTTGATATGCTGCGAATTGATCCTAAGTAGGTACGGATAACGTACCTACTTAGAATCAATTCGCTGAGTGCTGGATTCTCTCTTATAAAAAAGAAGTTTAATATCATATTCCTGTGTTCGTGGTTGAAACGTTTTTGAACAATAGGTACCATTCACTGTACTTTTTTCTAATTTGTTTTTTCACGAAGGTTATGGAATTTTAAATTTGGTTATATTTCTTTTACAAATATTTAGGTAACATCATCCATTCAAACTTTTTTACCAATGGCGCTGGGCGGGGCAATTCGTGAAAGGCATTTATTTTGCTTTGGAAAGAAACTCACTTTTTATGCTATAGCAGCTACATTAGAGTATTTTTATTGCGGAATATAAGTAAGAACTGTTTTTTGTCAATGTATCATGGTAATTAGATGTTTATTTTTGTAACTGCTCGTTCGTTTTAACGACGTTCTCGAGAACTTGAAGGTAAACAGTGCCTACATTTTCCAAAGTAAAACGTTCCTTAATAACTATCTCTGTGTAATTAATGATTTGTTAATTATTTTAATTTAATTAATACTGTGTCATTTTCAACTAATAAGTATTTTATTGAGCTTGACAATGCTTTAAGGGTGAGGTTTTAGAGTTGAACAGTCACCATTTTAAAGGAGGTTAATATAGCCGTTAACCCCTTGAGGATCGGAAGACCGCTGGAGGTCTCATAAAAATTGTTTTTCTATTGTGTCGGGAAACATGATCTCTAAATAATTAAATAATGCTAATAATTATGACATACTTCTGTCTAAAATAAGATCCTGTATAAGTGATGTAAAGCTGGGCTACGTTAGTTATCCTATGCTTTGAGTTTTCCACCTAACAACAATATCACAACTAAATTCAATTGCGATATTTCACGACCATTGTCCAGCATGGAATACTATCACAGAATAAATACTAAAGAATTCGTTTATCTACTTATGTGGCTGTATTTTTATTTTCACAGTCCTATGAATCAAGTAGAGTTTGGAAGACTTCCTTTATAATTTTTTTTACAAAATCAATGTTGTTTAGGTAGTACTAACATCTGTAGTAGAGGTAATGTAATCCTGAGATACTTAAAAGTTTTTTTGAGTTATAAGTTCTGGTTTCACAATCTAAAATAATATTGATCGGAAACAAACATTTTAAACTAAAGAACATGTGTTTGTTGAACGTCGACAAATAGCGGAACACAATAAAAATACTCAATGTTGTAAAAATATCGGATGTTGACTTACATTTCAGTTTTGATACTTTTAGTTAGTACCGAGGACCGCACATCGAGGTGAAAACTGCGGTATCTTATGCTGTCGTAATAAGGGCGGTTTTGCAATAATAATGTATATTCTGATGTGCTGGCTACTAAAGAACTGAACTGGAAATAGGAGGTGGAAGCCTTCACCGCCTGAATTTTGCATCAAGTACTGAATATAACAGTAAGATATTTTCATGTGCACTAAGTAATAGGTCTTACATTAATTTCCATCCATACAAACTAAGTATTTTTTCATTTGATACAAATTTCTCAAAAACAAAGTATAGGTACATATTATAAAAATATACCTAGTTGAAGTACTTAAACCGACGAGGTGACGACACATTGAAATAAGTGTTTTCCCTTCTTTCACCTTCCCAATAATATACGCTAATAATAAAACAGTATTATAATTTATTCAATTATATACAAGAATAAAATACTTAAACTATAGAGCACAAAAATGAATATTAGTACAAATAAAACTTATCTACTTACTTACATATATACATCGGTTACAAGATTGTTGCCCTGTGGGAAAGTGCCCAAAAGGCTGGCCACATTACCTCTCTGGATGGTCATACTGATTCTCTGGCCCAAATAGAGGCCAGACCTTGTATCGTGAGTAGTGAACAGTATTGTTAAATCTAAAAGGTACGCAATTTAACTATTGGTACAATAAAAATAGTAGTAGTAAAATTCGTCTTTATTCACGATTCGTTCTTTTTTTTAACGGCGGCAATGCTTTTTGAATGCCCATGTTCACAAGGATCACGAATCGTGAAAAATGACGATACTTCTTAAATCTAGTATCGTCCATCCGTCAAGACGTATCCTGTATTTTGACGAATCGTCAATGACGGATCCCGTGTGAATGAGCCCTAATTTCATGGAAATTATTATCATCGGGCAATGAAAATGTGAATCAACATTATACCTATTGAAATGACAGTGCACATATAAAGGTACATAAAACTCTGCCTCGTTGGTCTAGTGGCCAGCACGCTGGGTACTATCCTAGAGGTCCCGGGTTCGCATCCCAGGTCGGGCCGAAAGTGTTGGGTTTTTCTGTCTTGAAATAACTCAGACACAGCTCCGGAGTCAGAAAGTTGATGGTTAACACCCCCGTGCCTCGGAAAGCACCATTGGCCCTGTGCCTCTCTACGATCATGTCGGACTGCCGTCTCACCGAATTATGAGATTGATGGAACAGAAAGTGCATTATAATATCTCCCGCGCTAATCTCTGTTTTAAGATTGACCACTTTAGTTGAAATTCGGCTTGGAGGACATTATCATTATTAAAGTTACATAAAATACCATTATTCAATAATGGTATTAGTGGAACCATGTTATCTCAAGTTATAAAACAGTATGAATAAGAGCAGGGAAATACCTAAAAAAATAACGAGGGTTTAGTCCTTTTTACTAGATTCTACACACCCGAAAACAGAAATCTCGTGGAGATTGTTTTTAATTTGATTAGTATCATACATAACACTTGTAAGCTTACAGAGCTAGTTGAAGCTTAAAAATATGTTCTGCCTACACTAATTACAGTAGATATGTAATAATTATGTTTAAAATGTAATAAAAAAATCAACAATGCAATAAAAAAATGTTACAGAACCATAAAAAACAGCAAATATCTTGGTAGTCAGTAAATTTATACCATATACCATTTGGCAGAACGTCAAACACATGTCCAATTTAGTACAGATATTTAACAATAAATGTCATGCTTTGATTAAAATCTAATGATGACAACGAATGGAGACAGCTTCAAGAGTAGATAAAGCTGATTGAGCCATTGCTCAAAATTAAAACTGTCCTTGGTCATTGTATCGATCGTACATTAATTACCTACTACGATTATGGGAAAAAAAGCATGAGACAAGGCTTTGTTTCTTTGAGTATGTATATATTTTTAATACACAAGACAGTTGTGGTGATTCCTATTTTGTGAACTAAAGCTGTAATTAAGTAAATTGAAGTTTGTGCAATTTAATTTCATGGTTAATTTCCAAGATTACCTATATACTAAAACGATGCTAATAATCAGACAAAATTTTCACCCGAATGATCCTTAAATTCCCCAAATACATTTAAGGTGACGGCTAATCCGATTGTGGCACTTGGAAATTTCCCAGATTACCATTTAACGCGAAAATCTCTGCAAAAACTTTTGTGCCACTTATTGCTGCTCCAAATGTCTTAAAATAATTTCTCACTTTTTTAGCGCAGCACTTCGTTATGGTCTCTTTCGTCTTTTAATTTCATTCTTTACTTCGTTTATTTCTTCCATCCTTTTCACATCCCAGTCCCCGGTGCCTAATGCTTCAATTACTGTGCAAAAGAAAATGCAGTAGACAAAATTTTAAATAGGAAATATTGTCGCCATGTGAATAACGATCATGGCTCGCCGTCAAATAATAGGACCCTTAATACATTGAATAAAATTGAGCGTCTACTTATTTGAACACATTAAACATATACATAACATACTACCATTACTATAAAGATGAAAGGTGAATCTAAATGAATGTTACATAGTAGGGCAAGTTCCTATCCTCAAATAATTTGACAAGAAGGCACAATTTTTAACTGCAATAAAGGTAAAATTACAGTCAATGGGAATATCAGATGTTATTGCGCACAAGTTTAAACAAATTAATACGTTATTTTGTAGTGCGCTGCACATGGTGTAAAATAATTAATATCCCTGAAGTTATCGGTACGAAGCCCATACATTACAAAGATAGGATGAAAGCAGCGCGCACGATTCTCGGCAAACTACGAGTTGTAGTACAATCTTGATTCAACTTTCCTTAATGGCTCCAAGAGACTCCTGCGTGACTGGTTAAGGTTAAGTTGTCCTGGTTAAGTTCAAATTATCGACTTAGATACAAACAGTATCTAAATTGATAATTTGAACTTAACCTTCATGAATTCAAACAGGAAAAACTATGAATACAAATTGGCTAAATAGGTATCGGACCATGGCTAAATGTAGGGTTCCGTAGTTCTCCGGTCTCTTATGACCTATAGATAGATAGATAGATACTCTTTATTGCACACCACACAGTATACATTTACATAAATGCTCATAGAGAATGGTACAATTTAGACGGTCTTATTGCTGAAAGCAATTTCCTCCAGACAACCTTCGGTAAGAGGACAGTCCAAATTTGAATTGGATTGGCGGTGAAAACTATCCAAATAAAGTAAAATGGGTAAATAATTAAAATAAAAGAAAAAAAACACGATATAAGCATTCATACATATACATAAATTACTAAGGGTATTAAATGTTAATAATACTAATAAAGATTCTGAGTACATAAACATACAATTATTATGCATACAAAATATAATGATACTATATACACACATAAAATATATACTAACCATAACATAAGTTATATATAAATATGTGCGCGACTTGACCAACATTTATACATAAAATTACAACGTTATTGGTGCAGTTGGCTGTCTATAGAAATATTACGATATTTCCCCTTCCCCGGCTTGAACTTCAGAATTGGTCATAAACTAGTAAAGCCTCGATATCCGTGATATATTTTTAATTCATCATAATTTGTTACTCTCATATTATTTTTAATGCAACGAAAACTAGTCGTTGATCTGGTAACTTGAACTGGTAACGTGTGGAAACTTGACTCCAGCAAAAATTTGCACTTTAAAGCTCGAAATTTCGGAAACGTATTTCTATATTGAGAAATCGCCTTACACCACCTGCGGAATTTTAAGATACCTATTCAACGATACCGCACACGATAGGTAAGGGTGCGTTTCCACCAGAGATGAGGAGCGTAGCGAGGGATGGGTTTGTTAAGAACCAATAGAATATCTTCATTTAACTCGCTTAGCGCAGTTCCCATGGAAACTGCTTAGGAGAGCGAGGTTTTTGTGCGTACATAAAATGTGAACGAGAGATGTCTGATGGATGCGATCGAAAAAAGAGCCTCTTAACATAACCCTCCTTCCGCAGTCGGGTAAAAAGACCCCGTAACAAATCTTAGCGCCACTTCGCAGCGTAGCTGGGCATCCTTGCACCGCTTAGTACATCTGGAATGGAATAATGGAAGAATGAACATCGTTTTACAGATCAGTTACGCATCCCCGTATTTCTTAGTTACCTGACACGTGAATAAAAAACATCATCAGTTTTTTGCAAAAAAAAAATTCAAGATTTCATAAACTACTGTTTTCTTGGAGTAATTCACTTACATAGGGGGTCCCGTAAAGAGCGAGACCTGTATATACCAAATTACAGCTTTCTAGCAATAATTAATGTCTTTGCTCTAGGCAGCGGATAAACAGACATGGCGAAATCATGAGGGTTCCTTGCGGACTACGGAACCCCAAAAATAGAAAGTTTGATTAGAGTATTTATTAGTTTTATGTAAACTGCTGCCTCCATAGTCGAGTGGTGAAGAGGTTTGGCTCGCCAAGCCAGAATCTTCGAGATTGATTCTTTGCCTCTTTTTTTGTAATTTACGGAAAATTAAACATTAAGATCAATTTTAGAGCACATTAAAATCGTCTGAAAATGGCGGGGTTTGCAAATGTGGAATGACCATGGGGTGACGTGGTACGGAAATACTCAACTAAAAATATTTTAAACTATATCTGACCCTTTCGTCATAAAAATATAAAACCTTATCGTCTCTAAACGTAAAAGCCAAGAACGGTATGAGTGAACGATTAATAAAATCACAGTGTTTAATAAATATCAAACCAAGGTCTCTTACTAAATTACTTGCGTGCCTATGAATTACTCGTATTATAAGTTTTGTCACACACTGGCCGAAAAAATGTACAGGTGAAATTAAGTGTACCAGTTCATTTATCTAACTTTTTACCGGCAGCTATCTACATAATGTATTGCTGTTATTTTGATTTCGTGCACAAGCACATTATATTCCACTTATTATCATTAAACTGTAGGTATGAACGTCGTGCATTGCACGCTAACGCAATGCTGCAATTCAGCCTCAGATGCAGTGAGTATTTAGCCCTCCCGGCCAGCCGGTTGGCGCGCCTCCAATCTTTACTTTTTAGCCCACCATAAAACACCTTCGCAGAGCGTAAATAACCCGACAACTTTTGCTATCAAATAAATTCTCTTTGAGAGCTCATGTGAAAAAATAAACAAATTTCTTTTTGCTTTTTAGGGTACCGAAACCCTGACAAGGAACCCTAACCCCGTTATTCCAAAAACTTAGTACCGGGTTTAAGACAGGACTAAGTTATTAGGGAGCTAATTAGAAAAGCGCTTGTCTATTAAGTTATGTCACGAATGTGTCATTCATTCCTCTGTTGTCGGTTTATATTTAGACCCATTTCAAACCTGGTCTAATTTTTTTGTAATAACACCGTTATAGTTCGTCATGTCCGTCTGTCTGTCTCGCCGAGGTTTTGCTAAGAGGTCGTTTGTACTAGAAAGCTGTAATTTTGTAGGTGTATGTCTGTGAATAACACCGAAAAAGCGGTAGACTAAAATTTTAGAAAATATTTTTTTAGTAATACATGTGAAGTTGGGATAATTTTTCTTGTCGTCTGTCTACACAATCGTGTGGGGTATCATTGACTTTTAAAATGACTTAAGAATTTGTAATACTATTTCTCGATTTATTTCTCCATTTATAAAATATTAAACTTCAAAGTGCAACTCCCGTCTTCAATTTTGTAAATTTATGACAACAGATGTAATTTATTTTATGATAGAATTGGACATACAATAAAATAAATACCATAATAAGTAATGATTTTTAAAATGTTATTGTTTATTATTAAAATGTTAAAACCCAAGGTCAAAACGTTACTTTAGTAAAATATGTGTATGACTATATTATACTTACATATCAATAAATAACTTATATCACCATTTATTAAACATGTTGCAAAAGTTATTAATATTATTTCATTGTGTGTTTTGTACATAAATAAAATTTTGCATCTAAGTATGTGAAAATATTATAAGTGGAGTTGTTGTAACCACGATGAACATTAACAATGCATGAAAGCCTAGAAGCGACGCTAACTAATTACAGTTCCGACTTCCAAACTAGGTTTCTCTACTCTGGAGAACTTAGCAAACAGCCAAATATAGTTAATTTTTGCACAAGTATCTTCTGCTATATGTCATGTTTCAATTTAGATTTAATCAGTTTTGCCTACTATTCTATAATGCCGCTGAGTATTAAGTTCTATGTTATGCATTTTTTCACTAAATATTACATTATATCCATTACTAATCTATACTTAGTAATATTATAAATGGCAAAGTGTATCTGTTTGTCCGCATGTTACCTCTACCGCTAAACCGATTTAAATGAAATTTTATAAAGATTTAGTTGGGTCCTGGTAAAGGACATAGGATAGTTTTTAATCCCAGAAAAAATCTTGTCAGGGGTGGAATGAGGGGTTGAAGTTTGAATGGGAAACCCGACATTGCGCGGGCGAAGTCACGGGGAACCGCTAGTATGTTTATAAGCAAAATATGCTTAATTCTGTTTCATTAATGAATGAAACTTCTATAAGCAATATTTTATATGAAGAGCGCTATAGCCCTTTTGATGTCGATCAAGGGGAAGTTTTTATTAATTTAATTGATATCAGTTTACTGAAAGGTAGAGTTTAAGTAGCGCTCCTGTTAAGTAATATTGTTAAAATTAAAGGCAGCATTTTATTTTTACGTTATTAGTAAGTAAATAAAATGGGCCCCTGTTTTGGGATTGACAGATAGGCACCATCTTCGCTTCGTCTATGTGTATCTTTCTATTTTTAGACATCCAATTAGTGCCGACATTGATGTTAGCCACAATAGGTGTAATAAAGGAGAAGACAGAGATCTAATCACTTACCTAAAATATGCTTGCTATTACTTTCCATTGTAATTTATTGTCTTAGTCGTTATCTCAACTCGATAATATTCCTAAAAACCGGGCGCGCCTAAAGGATTTAAAATTGGAATGTAAAACTGACTACCAACTTTATGAACAGTCATTAAAACGTTTAGGTAGACTTTATCTACAGACAGTAGCTTAAATCCATTATAAATTCCAAACACGAAAATGATTAGCGTAGTTTGGTTCACATACTGCAGATGTACATGTTGTAGACAGAAATTTCAATGAATAGATGCGGTCGCAAACAGAATTCGTGATGCAATTTTACGCTGGCTCCTATCCACGAGTATGGTACTATGGTGAACTGTGATTGACTGCAGTCGATATGCAATTTCGCAATCACACCGAGGCAGATTACACTTTTAATCCCGCTCGACGAATGCGGCCAAACCCGTGAGGAGTTTTTTTTTTCATAAATTTTACATTCGCTCAACTGAAGATTATGGTGATGGCTTTTTTTACATGGGCGATTAATAAAAATTCACCCTTTTTGTGTTTGCATTTTGAAGCATTAGCATCCATCCCATCCATAAAAGGGTGCTGGTTTATTTGGGCAATGATTATGGATGAATGTCATATGTTGGTTAGACTTTTTTATATTTTCTAATTCTTATCGACAAGATGAATTTGAATTTAGAGTTAGTATTACCTACTGGTTAATTAACAGAAAAACATTATATTTTTGAAATTATATTATTATTGACTTACAAATATCTTGGAAGAATAGATATGAGTATGTAAAACTACTATCAGATCTATTCATAGCAGTGATATACCTACATAACTAGGTTTGGGACAGTTGTTCAAACAATTGAAACACTTGAATCGTACCGTGCGATCGTATTTTCAGTCAGCTTTACCCCGCGGCTTGGAGGGAATGAAATTGACCATGATAAAATATCGCACTAAACTTCGGTAGAACTACGTCTTTATTCGGAACCCTCTTTTATAAAGGTTATAGTTATATCCTCGATTCTTGACCCGGCTTCAGCTATAATTAATTATGATAGAGGTCGTTAAGCCATGTCGGAGAGCCCATAAGGATGGCGTGAATGTCCACACTGGGCACACTTGTCCGCCAACCCTCATTGAACCGCATTGGGGGTGGCCCAATCTCCCTTGCTTGTTGTGTACAATTTATATTTATAGCATGTACTTAGCTATAACGCCCATATAAACTAAGCTATAAGTACTTATATTATAAGGAGGTAAAGTTTGTTTTCAGGAACTAGAATGTGAGTCTCTGGTATTACCGACCCGATTTGAAAGTTCGTTCTCCAGTAGGAAATGCTATTCCTGTGGTACATAAAAAATCTTATACGAGTACGTGTCTTATGACTATACAGGCTGTTGTTTTGGTGAGCGCTCTCCGACTCAGGAGTGGGTGTACAAGGGATATTGTTGCCGAAAAAACCTTAATTTTTCATGGGAAAACGCACAAAATCAATTTCTTATTGCGATCCTAGCGAGCGAGTCGAAAAACTACCAACCTATCGGTAGCTACGGCGTAGCGTTTCGTAGCTACGCGCGAGAACGTGAGTGTTTCATTCGTTGTGAATTTTTTCAGACATATTGTGAAGAGGTTTTCATTTTTAAAATAAACATATTATTTGAAGAATTGGTTTTTTAATTAGCATAACTCATACCACCATCCCTGAGTCGGAGGGCACTGACCAAAACAACTCCCTGTATAATGTTTTCATTGTTGCAGTGATGGTTTTGGGCGATGTTTGCGCGCGGGCGCTGCAAAAAGCGGCGCTACTGGTGTGCCTGTTGGTGGGCGCGCTGGCGCCGCAGCGGCTGGAGCCGTGCGCCGGCAGCCCGCTGTGCTCATGCCGTGCCGCGCACATGTCCTGCATCGCCGTGCCACTGCACAGGTTCCCAGGTAAACCACACGCTATCTCGTATACACGGCTTTATAAGATCTCTGCTAGATGTGTGCTGGCGCCGCAGCGGCTGGAGCCGTGCGCCGGCAGCCCGCTGTGCTCATGCCGTGCCGCGCACATGTCCTGCATCGCCGTGCCACTGCACAGGTTCCCAGGTAAACCACACGCTATCTCGTATACACGGCTTTATAAGATCTCTGCTAGATGTGTGCTGGCGCCGCAGCGGCTGGAGCCGTGCGACGGCAGCCCGCTGTGCTCATGCCTTGCCCCGCACATGTCCTACATCGCCGTGCCACTGCATAGGTTCCCAGGTACACCGCATGGTATCTCGTATACACGGCTTTATAAAATCTCTGCTAGATGTGTGTGCGCCGGCAGCCCGCTGTGCTCGTACCGCGCCGCGCACATGTCCTGCATAAAAGCTAAGTTAGATGTGTACTCGAGCAGCGCCGCCCACATATCCGGAATTGCCGTGCCACTGCACAGGCTCCTAGGTACCTATACCTTACGAGCCCTGTGTACAAACTAGCTGTATAAGAGCTCTGTTAGATGTGTGCTCATGCCGCGCCACGCAAATGTCCTGCATTGCCGTGCCACTGCATAGGTTCCCAGGTACACCACACGAGCCCTGTATACACACTGGCTGTGAGCTCTGTTGTATGTGTGCTCGTGCCGCCCACATGTCCTGCATTGCCATGCCACTGCATAGGTTCTCAGGTACCTCACACACGCTCCTGTGTACACACTAGCTGTATAAGATCTCTGTTAGATGTGTGCGGGCGGCGCTGGCACCTCCACCTACATAAGTTTTTTTTGGACATTGTCTACCTATAATAACACTACTAAACCGCCTGCTGGCACTAAATTGTCAGGAGCTATAAACTGTATCTTGCATTTTCATGAAAATCACGTAACGTAAATAAACGTTGAAATAACAAACAAATTAGTGTCAAGCGATTGCCGGTATGATAAGCTAATCAGAATTTAATATGCCTTGCTTCCTGGTGACGACTTTATTTCCCTATCTCAATTTAGCATTTTCGTGGCTGGCGTAGAGTTGTTTTTTCTTATTCTATATGAATATTTCAAACTGACACGCGATATATTCTAGTGTTTCTAGCTGAATACCAAATTTTCTAGTAATAACTGAAAAGAACAGTAACATGTGTATTGTTCATAAGGCCATCCGCGCTTGAGCCAGTTTTATGAGGCGCATCTGACGAAATATTGTCGGAATGTTACTTCACTCTCAAACGCAGGTTTTGAATTCCTCAAGCACATTTACATTTCGGTTAGAGTGAGGGAAAATTTGCTGTATTATGCAGCGGCCATAAAACATAAGGAAACTCTTTTTGAAAAAGCTTTTTTATTCTGTGCTTCCTACTGATTGAACATTTCTTTTTCAGAATGGCCCCGAATAGAATTACAACATTTGGATATCAGTATGTCAAATCTGGAAGTTTTGCCTGAAAGCGCTTTGGACGGCTTACGATTACAAACCTTAGTTTTAGTAGCTAACAAATTACATCACATCGAACTACATGCTTTCAGGTAAGTTATAATATATTTACTGTGGCAGTGGGGGGATACCACGTGATACTTTTCTTTCTTAACGTATATAATAACATTCATTTATTTGCAGCTCTATGGCTGGTACTCTAGCCTCGCTAGATCTCAGTTACAACGAATTTACTGAAATACCGCAGCAAGGCTTGAAAGATTTAAAAGTTTTAAACTGGTTAAATCTACAGAAGTAAGCACACGTTTTGAATCTAAATTATATTTAAGTTTTACCATCAGCATTTTTAGTAATCTTATTAATAATTATTAATTTCGTTTTAGCAATAACATAGCGCACGTTGGAGCTGAAGTTAGATGGCACCATTTGGAAGAGACGCTTACTAGTTTATCTTTGAGTAACAACCAAATAACACATCTGAAGCCACAGGCGCTGACTACTTTGTACCACCTGACACAATTAGACCTGGACGGCAACCATCTCCGCACCATCAGCCCCGAATCCTTACCACCCTCCATAACCATCCTCAAGATATCTAATAACTTCTTACACGAAGTATCCTGTGATTTACTTTTTAATCTTCCCAGATTACAATCCGTACATTTGCGGCATAACTTTATTACTTTCAACCTTAATTCCACTTGTTCGAGCAACAGAAACAAAAAGATTGAAAAGTTAGACGTTAGTAATAATAAAATTAATGACTCCTCCGAGATTCCAATGCTGCGAGAGATTCAAATTAGACAAATCATTTTAGATCTTAACGAACTTACTGTGGTACCGAAGTTGGTTTATACCAATAATCGTATTGAGAAATTGTCTATTTCATACAACAAATTGAGTTCAATTCATCGGGACGTATTTTTGTCGTTGAGAAACACACTGGAGCATCTGGAAGTGGAACACAACAAATTGTCTCACTTGCCGGACAGCCTAGCCCAGGTCGCGCGGCTGCGCCATTTGTCTCTGGCTTACAACCAGCTGGAGGAGTCGCCCGCCCTCCCGAGCCGGATTCAAACGCTCTCACTCGCCGGTAACTTTTTAACTTCAATACCCACTGCACTTCAAACGCTAGAGCCCGGCTCCATTCGTTATCTCGACTTAAGCTACAACAGGATATCTAATTTGTTACCAAACGAATTCCTGGACTGGTCCACCTCTCTCGGTACCATCAATTTGAGGGGTAACAGGATTGCGCAGATTTATAAGAATGTTTTTCCGGCAACAATGCCAGTAAAAGAGATTAATCTGAGCTTTAACGACCTGTACTATGTGCATCCACAATCTTTTTCCAACGTAACTAGCTCCTTACAAGTTTTAGAGTCGTCCTCGACTCTTTTCAGCGGATATTTTCCGTTTGAAGTGGACGTAGGTCTGGAAAATCTTAACGTTTTATCGTTTGACAATAACGATTTTCATATCCTTAGGTTATCAGATATATCCACATTTTCATATCTAAAATATCTCAATTTAGACTACAATAGGATTGTAGATATTGTCGCAGATGACGATAATCAAACCATTTCACTACCTCTGAGTAATATTAGAATAGCGTACAATTTCCTAAGTTCCGTGCATAGCCGCACGTTTGCTTATATGCCAGACTTAAGGAGCTTAGATTTATCTTACAACCGAATCAATAACTTAACTAAGCGCAGTTTCACCAACTTACCAAACTTGAGATATTTATCTCTTGCGGGCAACATAATCGATTCGATGGAAACAGAGACCTTTGCTAATTTACCAAAATTGGAAATATTGGAGCTCCAAGGAAACAACTTTACGTATTTATCGCTAAACTCATTCTATAACGTATCACATCTAGATATTACGTTTACTTTGAACGTTAGTCGAAATCATATTAAATATATCGACGGGGACTCCATGATGTCCATTAACATTTTTGACGGTTCATATAACGAGTTCCAAGATGTGCCAAACAATTTCTTTATAAACATAGAATCTTCCATACGACAAATTATTTTATCTCATAATAAAATTACCCATGTTAGCAGTGAAGCGTTCGGAGAAGCCGTGTATTTAGAAATTTTAGATTTACACAAGAATAAGATTAATACAATCAAAAGAAAATCTTTCTCTGATCTAATATCTGTGCAAATATTAGATCTCTCGTTTAATATTATTTCTCAGATGTCCGTTGAGCAGTTTTGCAATTTAAATAAGTTAAGATACCTAAAATTACATCATAACTATATACGACTCCTTCCGAGAGACGTATTTAAAAATACTATAATAGAGCATTTAGATATAAGTCACAACGAGATATCTCTATTCCCAGTTACGGCGCTGTCTCAGATCGGGTTCACGTTGAGGTACCTGGACCTGTCGCATAACCGGATTGAGTATTTAGATAGCAACATATTCCGGAACACGCAGTTCCTATTAAATTTGAATTTAGGCCACAATCTGCTAACTGTGTTATCTGATAACACGTTCTCGAGCCTGGGCGCCCTGCGCGAACTGGACCTCGGCTTCAACTCTATAAAGGCAAACTTTAAGGAGCTGTTTCACAACCTCCCCAACTTGAGGCATTTGAATCTTGCAAATGTAAGTTTAAAGTCAGTGCCTTATCTACCTTTGACAAACTTAACTAGTCTCAATTTAACTTCAAATTACATTAACAGTTTTAAAGAGACTGACGTTAAACGATTAGTCAACCTTCGCAGCTTAGATATAAGTCATAATCGTCTTACCTCCCTCGTGCCAAAGATGTGGTTACACTTAATTAATTTGAATATACTCGATGTTTCATACAATCCTATAGTCAGAATCACGCCAAACAGTTTTAAGTGGTTGAATAATTTATCCCATTTAAATTTAAATGGACTCAAATATTTAGACATAGTTGACCAAGATTCCTTCCGTCCCTTAATATCTTTGAGATCGTTGCATCTCCAGTCATGGTCCACCATAAACCATTCCACATTCCGTATTTGCAATATTACCGCATCGTTGCCGTCTCTATATAAATTAGTGATACATTGGACAGATAATTTTATGGACACACAGCTTCATGGGATCGACACGAGAAACATCCGCTACTTAGAAATAAAAGGCGAGACTCTGAAGAGAATAAGCGATGAGGCATTCGAATCATTTGCCAACAGCCAAGAAATATTCATAAGGATAACGGCTACATCTCTCACGAAACTACCTACAGAGTTTATGAAACATTTAGGACAGATTCCGCAATTGGGCGTCGACTTAAGTTATAATCAACTCACGACACTTAATCCGGCCATCTTCTATCCAAATTTCACGAGTTGGAGTCACGTAGCAACAAAATTACTATCAGGTACGTACGGAGTTCACCAAAGGTGTAATAATTCCTGCTCGATCTGTAATAAGAAAACTTCTAATAGGAAACTTTGTATGAAATTACGGACAAAACATTAGATGTCTGCACAAGTATGTTCTTGGGATAGATAAATCGAGTGAATGTAAACAGGTATACAAACATTAAATAATAAATTGTGATAGATGGGGTTTCGTGTTGTGGTTTAATCACGGTTTAATCAATCAAAATAGTTCAGTGAATACGTAAATAAGGTCAAATTACTGTTGCTCGCTCCGCAGCCAAAGTTCATCAATATTGTCGACGTTAACGCTATCGACATAATAATGTTTTCCTGACAGGAATTCTGATTTAACACGAGCAACTACATTGATACCAACATATAATATTGTTACATAATGTTGGTTAAGTCACAAGTTACAAGATGTCTGTCTTCGTCCAAAAATTTAAATATGGAAGACTTCGTAGGGCCTTTATTAAACTTTATGGAGTCTTTCATAATGGGTTTTAATTTTTAATAGGAACTTATCTCGGTGTAACAAGGAAGTGCTGCTAAGTTACTTTCCACAATATTAATAGAGTTCTCTGTTCAGATTGCGGTGTACAAAATGTTGTATGTTTTATTTATTATGTACCAACTTTACGAACTACTTTGGAGGTGTAGTCATAAAAATATAACTCGCAAGTGTTCACTTAGTATTCGGGGCATCTATTTCCTGGCGTAAGATTTGTGGTCTGAAAATGGTAATAGGTTGCAAGCTTACCTTTGTATATCAGGCACGTTGGAAAAACGTAAAAGAATCATATTTCCTTGTGAGTGCAAGTTTAGCCTTTTTAGCTTGCAATATTTTTGGTTGCTCCGATTTCGAAACCTCCACTATCAGTTGCACTAGATACGTGCAACACTTGGCCTTTCTAGTTTAAACTTTACAAAGGTTTATAGTTACAGATATATCTATCTATCCGTATTATATCAAAACGTTTTGTTCGGATAAAAACGCGTTCTGTTAGTTTGTTAATTATAATTTGTATAAAAATTCCCTTAAATTAAATATCAACAGTATTACAAAAAATAAACAAGCGTTGAACACGCGTCTATATACAGGGTTACAGGGAAAGTCGTACAGAATATTTAAGGACGTTATTATTCAGGTCATTTTTGATCGAATTGGTCCCATAATATGGTATCCGAAACCTAACCGTTATGGAGATATTGAATTTTAAAGATATTTCATCAAAAATCTTTTTTCTTTTGGCTTTTCTATCGTTTTTTTCGATTGAAGCTACTAGGGCCCGGTTTTTTTATGTTTCCAATTAAAAGACATGTCAATTAATAAAAATGATCAATAAGAACTGAACATATTACTAACAGCTTCATAAGAATCCGATTTACTACCTGGCCCCTTTAAATAATGAACGAATAACGATTAGGTTTCGGATACCATATTATAGGACCAATTCGATCAGATATGACCTGAATAATAACGTCTTTCAATATTCTGTACGACTTTCCCTGTAACCCTGTATAAGACGGCCAATTTAAATTAAATGACACATTGTTGACAATCAATGTGTTCTTTACGTTAATGTCAACCATGTGTCAATCATTTCAAATTGGCCGTCTCATAATAGACGTGTGGTCAAAGCTTGTTTATTTTCTACACCCCTAACTACATTCATAATTGTCATTTTCTGTCCTAAATTAAATAAATTATTTTCATTTCAGGTGGTCTAATTTTGACGGGCAACCCTCTCCGTTGTGAGTGCGAGCTGGCTTGGCTGGGGGCTTGGCTTCGTCGATGGCTTCAGGAGAACGATGCGGGTGCCGAGCTCCGGCGAGCCGTGCGCAGCGCTACCTGCAAAGACCAAAACGGCCGCCATGTGCCATTGCTTCAGCTCAGGGCGGACGAGGCAGAATGCCACGCCAGCGCCCTATCGAGCGATGCCCAACCAAACTACACGGACGTTGTATACACAGTCGTCATCGCCCTGTGGACCCTTATTCTTAGATGATACTACGATACCCATCCCATCACTATTAGACTAACCAACCATTCCCATAGATAATGTGTACATATGTTTCCATCACAAGGTCTATTTAATAGTTAATTCGACTCTACAGACTCTAGTTGAATACAATTTTATACAATCGGTAAATTGTGTAGGTACGTTGACGTGTATAGGTAGTGTGATTAATGAGAGTTAAGATCTTATTCATGAAATTCTCTAAGGAACGTATTTTCGAGTAAGGTGTGTGTAAATTAATCATGTTTTGTTTGATTAATGTCAATTAACTGGTTCGCAGGATTCAATTACTTACAAAAAAGTCATAATATGTATAGAATACAAACTACCTATGTTAAGTGTAGGACCTATTAGGTGAATACGATCTCGTAAATTATTGTTTTGTAAATTATAATTAGCGAATTTTATTGACAATGTGTTACTGCCCTTGTAAATATGTATAAAAGTAAATATTTTTCCAAAACATAATCTCTTTTCATTCCGAAGTAAATAATATAACAGGGAGTTATCCAAAAGCCTTATTGGCTGTATTTACGTATTGTAATGGTCCGTTTAAGAGAAGTGGGTCTTTGTGACTGTAGGTAGCTACATTATAATGCGCATTGTGATTCCAACAGCACCAGTTTCGAGGAGCATCATGCTTAATCCCCGTGCAAAAGCTCAAAGCAAATTGCTTTACTTTGTTCTTGTACTGTCAAATTATTCCAATATTTGTTGCCACTCAAATAAACGCAACAACAATAGCCTTAAATATAATTGAAATCGAGGTACCTTTGTAGCTGAACTCATAATATAAGTAATAGTATCTGTCAGCTACTAGATATCAACGCAACAGTAACCATCCATGATAAATTCAATTCAATATTTAACTGGCCGAGCTAGCCTATATAGGGTGACTAGTACTGAGCTTGCCTTAGCAAATTCGAATTTAGAGGAGGTCATTTGCTAATTTGGAACTAATGACAGATAGGTGACATACGAGTAACATAGTGGAGACAAACATATTTAAAATTTGCCGTCTCATATATATCCAAGTGTTATAGCAATAGTAGTAACGGGGTTATAGTTAGAACGTGTTTTACTTTATTGAGATTTTAAAAAAAAACATATTACTGGGTCACCAGATGACATGATGATCATGGGATTCGAACCGACAATTCTTCGCTATCCGGGCGAATGCTCTTACTAACTGAGCTATGTTGGACGTTAGTCAGTAGACTAATTTTATTACGTGCTACCATATTCTGTGGTGCTACGCCAGTAAGCCGGCTTTTAATATCATCAATACTTGGGGATTGTATGTGATAAAAAGTAAAATAGTATTTTTTTTTTTTTTTTTATTGAACCATTCCCTCTTTAGCTTTTTTTAGTAGATAAAAACATTTTGCATGAAACGTTGTAGTGCAATGCGATGTGGATTATTTTCACATCGCACTGCAGTATCTATTTGTATGACCTTGTGCGCCACCAGCCATCGTTGAATGAGTGATGAGTCCCAACGGTCCACAAAGACTCTCATGAATGTGGTTGGAAGAGCCGCAAAGACGAGTGATGGCGGAGGCGCACCGCTTTCTTGGTAGCAGTTCATACAAAGACGAGTTCAAACTGAAATAAATATAACGATGCTTTTAGAATACTTACTAAATAAAAATAAAACGCAGTATAGTAGTAAACACATAAGTATGAATTAATACATTATTATAACGCTAATTCTGATTACAAAAAACGCATTATTCACTATTTCAGAATTAGCATTCTATACTTTAATAACTTCTCTGTGACAAATTCTATTTAGTGAGTAAAGTAGTTAATAGTAATAAATCATCGGTATGCAACGCAGCGTATGCTACAAATCAAAACGTTGCAATGAATACATTTAATTTTCGAACCAGTCTTGATGGCTCCTACTGGCGCTATCGACCCAGCTATTTTGGCTTTTGCTAATGCAACCAAATTAATTTACGAAGTCTGCCCGTATAGTATGTAAGTAGAGTAATACATTGAAATATAGGAATGGTAGAATTTAACACCTTGTGGCACCTTTTCGAATCGTTAATTGACTATTTCCGAGGTAGTTGAATAACTATCAGGAAATCATAAACGGCAGTTGTGACGTATTATGTAACGCAACAAATTGGTCTACTTACTCTACCTGGTGGTCGGTTTATAAACTAACGATTCTGCTACACGACAAAGATACACGAATAAATATTTAAACAGCCGTTAATGATTTTCCGATAGTTTATCACCTACCTCGAAAATAGATCAACTAACGATTTTTACGGTGACATTATATGAGTACATTTGATATGGATGCGTCTCATTCTTTTTATACATACTCGTACTTATGACGTCTATCTATCTAATTCACAACGACAAACGAAGACGTATATCTGTGTTACCTTTTGACGCCTAACTAATCGATGAAATAGCTTTAAACCCTGAAAAGGACAGACAAATTTTTATTCCGAAAATCCTCTAGGCGTGTAGAGATGCGCGTAAAGAGAGGCGTGATCTACATAGTAAGTAAGTGCTTTTGGTGCAACGGTAAGTACTATAAGTTTCTATACCACTACAATAAAAAGCTTAAATTGGCTCGTAAAATCGATAAATAGTAAATATCATGACACCGTATTGAGGTGGTTTATTGATTCCTGATATTTAGACTTTTGTCATAATAAACCGGAATAATTTGACCCGATCTGTGCCGCTGGTGTGTGCGCACTTGAAACATGCTCGAACCATTGACACTGTGTAATTCACAATTCACGTTCAAGTTAATAGTATCTACTGCCAAAGGCAAACGTAACTCAATACCCACTGTACTTCACTCCAGTACGTATATATTCAGTACTCGTAAAGTTATGGTTCTGATATAATATCTTAAATACAATCAGCTCATGAGTTCCATTCAGATGTCGAATTGTACTGAATAGAAAATTAACTTTGAGAAATTCTACCGAGCTAATTAATACTTGCTCTCAATCTTATTTACTTGTTTGACAACAATTATGACTTAGCAAATTTGGAAAACACACTTTACCATGTAAATTATTGCGACCGCTGAGTTTCATTGAAATGCAAAAAAAATGTATAGATTATTTTCTTTAACTCATTCTTTGATCATCATAATCAGTCCGCAGTGCATATGTGCTGTATATATATCTTATTAGAGTTAGTCTTCATAGCGCATGGCATATACTTTTGAAGATCATAACTTTTGCATTTAAAATGCTTAAATATTTCTTGTGAATATTTATTGGTTAATTTCGTGTGAATAGGCGAATGCAGACCTGTGTACCTTTATTAACTCCCTCTCTATATGTATATATCATTCGGCTAGAGGAACCTCGGTTCCGTGTCTCGACACGAAGGATGAACGTAAATCATTGTTGCTACATTCGCAATTAAATTAAGAAGTACTAGAATGGTAAGACTAGCGTCATCTCTTCTTATCCACCCTGAAAGATCCAGTCCAAATACAGATCAGCCACGCCCCGTACGATTATTATGCAAAATCTTAGTAAAATATTTCCCATTGGTTAATAAAACAAATTAATATCAAAGTCACTTTTGCACACAAACATTGATCGACCGTGTCGTCCGGTTGGATTTGAACCAATTTCATCTAAACTGATGGCTAAATATTATCAAAAATAATTATATTGGATACTTGTGTACATTTCCCAAGTATTCATGTAATCGAACGCCGCTGACTGGCGCAGCAAGCACTTCCCGCGTCCACAGATGAATGTTTCCGCAGCTCAATTGGAAGATCTTTCGCCCAGATAGCGAACGGTCGTGGGTTCACGTCCCACCAGACTACAAGGTCGATAAATTTTTGTCAGCAAAATTTACTTTCATACATACTTGCTCAGAAATGGCTCAAATTATAAATTTAGTAATATCAATTTGCAATAGGGATTCAACTTAATTTCACTAGCATTTTAGTAATGCAGTAACAACAGTTTTAAACGGAATACCGCTAAACTGAAAAATGTGTTACCTACGTTTATGTACATACGGACGGTATTTTTATTAATCGCTAATATAAGCACACATCTAATTCTAAAAAAATATATTTTAAAAAGCTGCATTTATCCATGACATAGGGTGTCACAAGTAGAGTACATATGCTAGCTATTCAGTAATTTCACACTTCAGAAAAATCCTTATTGAGAATTGATGCAACCGACTGATCTTATTCTGCTATCTCAGAGTCACGCCCCAAGACTGTACGAGCAACGTTTCTATTACTCGTGTCACTTACTTAATTAAAACAACCCGTATGTACGCAATTTCAGTAACAACATCCCTTTTAAAAGGTATAACGTAACTTTACATTACGGTTTTTGACACAATTGTTCCATGGGGGCACATAACGTTATGCATTATCATAAAAATGTTTTAAGGATAATCATGTTAAAAGCTCATAAAATTACATGTTGCTTTTAAAAGTTACCTCTTACTATATCCACAAACCGTAATTTAAACACAGCGAGTAAATACTCGTACTTATACGTTCCAAGGCAATTCTAACAATGTAAAACAGTTACGCGGAAAACGGGGGGCTAATCGTTATAAAATGAGACGTGTAGTTTATTACGCACCCTTACACGAAAGATAGATATATTTACGTTAAACGGGCAATCAGCTCCTCACATATGGCGTTCATTTAGCTAAACATCTGTAATATTCGCAATTAGAGACGTGATATATTCTCGCCGGTGACGGCGGAGCTTCTAATACGCTGGGATTAAATCAGAGTCCGCGTTCCTGTAGATTCGAGCAGCGATCCCGCTTCCCCACTTCGACGTGCCTATGTTGCAGGCAAAAGGGGAGTATACCGAATATGAGTAAAGCTGTCTTCACTGATCGAGTTAAGCACAAAAACGTTATAAGTACACGAGTGGTTTGAGTAAACTGATAATCTCCTATCAGAATCGGTACTAAGTAAGTAACACTATGTAAGTCTGTAACACACAATCAGATTGTAAGACACTAAATGGTTGGAGCCGGATTACCTATTTCTAAAAATATTCAATAATATTTGAATTGACTGTTGTACAAAAATATCTTCTTGCTTTTTGCTAAACATTTCGATTTAAAGTTGCAAAATTACTAAAGACTATAATATTTAGTAATAATATTTAAATACTACTATTTATAATGGGGTGCATAAAGATTTATACAATCTGTAAAGGAACCGACTCGGCTAACTATATAGGCATGTTCTACAGTCAAATTAATCATCATTAAAATTATGTGAAAACTAAACTCCAGATTTTTTTGTTAAATACGAGAAACTTTATTTTTGTTCTATATTTTGCATGAAAAAAATATGATATTTTAAACAATACGTTAGTGTCAATTGTTGATTACAACTTAACGGTCGCCTATCCGAATAGACGTGGGTATAATTAAATTAACTGTAGAAGACTCCCTTAAAGTTTGTCGGGTCGGCTCCCTAACAGATAGTTATAATATTCGGTCCCAATGCAGTGTTAAACAAAAGATGGCTAGTTAATTACAGAAATAGGCTTTACGTTATCTGGCATAGTCTACCATTAAACTGCGACGGTACAGTTCGCACGCTCCTCACAATTTATGGCCTGGCCCGACGCTAACTCACAACTGACTGCGAACAAAAATAACTTACACTTCTGCAAGCCTGTTAGTCAGTTCTATTCTCATTACAGCGCTGTCACTCTTTGATACAGGTATTCTCATACCTTTGTACGTGGATCGGTTTTTTCAGTCAGACTTTGTCATCACTTAACTACGTCAGGTAATGGCTATTTCTCTGTGACATGTAGGTACTTGTTAGGTCTCCATACCTATAATGTAAAACCGCATCCCTTATTTAGGTAGGTATTTTAGATTAAGGTACACTAAATAGTAAATATATTTTTATTGATCCAAATAATTTTAAATAAATTATTATGCACTAAATTACAAAGTTATAGTTAGAGGTTTTGCGTGTTTGGCTGAAGTAGCATTACGTGCATCCGTCCTACACTTAACTAGTTTGTTATTCCGAGGATTGAAAAATATTTAAAAGCTTTATAAACTAAGAGTGAAATGTTAAAGTCCGTGTGTCTGGCAATGACTGAGCAAATATATCAATATCCGTATAACTAGTATCACTCGGATATAAATGTTATAACAATATATTTTATGCCACTTGCTTTTACGATTGAAATAAAAATTTGAGTACCGCTACCCTACTCGCTGTTCGACCCAGCTATAGCAAAAAATCAGTCATATTTTAATCTTTTTTAGATTGCAATCAAAAATATAGGTCATTGTTAATGTATTATGCATGGATTGAGGATTTGTAGTCTATTATGAGAAAGCTTTATTTACCAATTAAAGCTTTTGTTTTGAAAACTGACTGCTTATCCGTGCTTTTACAATTAAATTATTTTACTACAACTAGAGATTGCATTCATTGTTCACGCAAATATCCGATTCTCCATAAAAAGTTTGACTACTAGTTGTACCTCTATGATCATTACTTTTCTGCAAAAATCTTTCTTTCGCGCTGGTTAATCTTATTTTTTTACAAACAATTAATCTTCGCGATAATTCCAACAAATGATCATGTAAATACATACATAAAAAGGCTCTGTGCAATATTCAATAGTCGTAGAATTTAGACTATTTCATTGTTGTTTTTACTAGACACTGCTATTTATTGGATAGAATTATGTTATGTTACTAACATGAACTATGATATTATAGTTCTTTTCATCTATTTTATTCTCACAGCGAACTCCCAAAACGTAACAATAGAATGTTATAAGTTTACCCTTCTCAAACATACAATTACGGCTTTATTATCAAATTGAGACAGCTATTGAACTCATTGTACTCATAACGAATTCCCAGCGTGTGTATTGTATTATTTTAGTGGAATATTGATGGGTACATAGTTGCGCCTCCGTCATAGGTGTACGCGTTTTTGCGCGTGCGTGCCAACATGTTCTGCCGGTGAGATCCCTGGAGGTGGGGCTCGACTGGCACGCTTCAATTACATTCCACGTATTAGTGGTGTGTCAGTCTGATATCGATAGTTACGCTACACGTAAGCATGTTTTCTGCTTTAAATATTTTAAAGGCGGTGTATCTTTTTTAATGGCTTATGAATAGGTAGACTTTTTTTAATCTCGACCTGAAACTGAATACCTTACTATTTTTTTTTAATACGAAAATGAATAAATTACCCATTCGTCTGAAATTCGCCAATGCAAGCGATTGAACTATACTTGCAGCAAAATATTACGGAATCGTAAATTCAACTCGCTATGGTTTCTATATTTGAACTAATTTCAGCTGAAGATACCATGCCGTCGGTAAAAGCTTTTGGCCTAGTTACATCTCAAGATAGTCCGGTTCAATATCTTGTATTTCAATGAACAACTTTGTAATTCTATAAACGTAATAAGAAATTATCATTTTTTCAGTTTTCAGTTTTCAGCAGTTTTGTCAGTTTTCTTATTTCAGACCCAAATAGTAACTAGGTAATATATCAGTGAGACCGCACGTCTCTATCACATACGCTCCCTGAATCGGCAACAAAGGTAAGCTCTTACACTACCACTGTCATTCAATTTAACGCTTATATCACACAAATTCTAACTGTAGCGGTTCCCCGAAATCTGCTTCATTTATTTTGATGACTTGGCCATTTTTACTACGTCCACTTTAACAGTGTCGTGTACGGAGCGGCGCTCTTTCATATCGAAGCGTAAAATAGTAGCTTATGAATTTTATGAGCAGCATTGCATTCATAACAAAAGAGATCCCAGGTTACCTACAATGTGCTCATTTACTAAAACTTGTTGTACAATACAACATGATGAGTTACAATATGCTTAAAACGTCCTAGTATACAACACAAAAAGCAAAACTCCGGTGACATTCTTTCAAATTATGTATTGTCTGTCATACATCATTGTAATGTCGATTTCGTTGCTAAGACGATTTAATTATGTCCCTCTATAACCTACTTATAAAGAAGGTACGTTAATTCATTACAAAATTACATTCAGAATTAACAGATAATCTGTAATGTAATATGTACAGCTATAGAGGTAGAGTCGAGTTATCAAAGAGATTTGTTACACAATAGTCTCAAATGGATAGAATCAACCGTGATTGTATTGTCTCTTTAAGTAGTCTCATAGATCAAGCTCTCAGATAAGATTAATAAAACATTGGTACTTATAGCAATAGATTTGCTTCACATTCAAGCTGTGACTCTGAATAGTTACTGATGGTCCTAAGTTGCGAGTCCAATAAGAAATTAATCGTAAAGAAGTATCTTCTCCAAGCCAGAAGTAATTGTCCGTACTCGCACCAAACGATTTCTATTGCTTATTGCCTGGGGTTGGGTGCAATTATCTTAACGTCATTCTCGGACAACTGAATTTTGCGATCCCGCTTTAGACATGAGGAGATAGCCACAAGGAAAGAAAGAAAATTATGAAAATGACGCCACTTACAGCCATTCACTGAAGCTTTTGTTCTGTATCCGCAAAATGAAGCGACAGTTTAAATTAAAATTGTATCATTTATTGTATTCACGATACTGCTGACTTCAAAGTACTCGGATACATTCAAGCATCAATTATTGTAATTAATTAAACGTTATCTTCCTTGTTGAGTTTTAATACTTTTTCAGTGTAAACTTGATCTCTATTGGTTAAGCGGATAAACATAAAGGTATTGCAATTTAAGTTTCTGTACACAGGGTATATAAGGTGACCTATAATCAATTTAAAATATTTTAATGGCGAATACTAGAGCAAAAATAAAGTATTTTTTTCAAGAAACTTTTTTTTATTTCATCCGCTAGTTTTTGTTTTTGTTTTTCCTAACAATGTAAATGTCATATTTTTAGGCGCATGCTGTACATAGAAAGTCTTATCGCCTATCTCTCTCTCACTAACTAAACCTATCTCTCACTTCACTAAACCATCCCCTCTTCCTGCATTTCATTCATAAATTGTTTTAAATTATGAACAGCACTAGCTCAGCGAAAGAAAAGAATGGACTCCGCCACAAGCTACGCTATGCAATGCTATCACAACATAAGTAGTTAGTGCCACTATGTCATTATGAAACCTGTTAATAAGGAAATTTCTGTGACGAAATACTGCATTTTTGATGCAGCATTTAGGTATTCACTAAGTTTAATTGCAGGGGATATTTCCAACGAGTCGTAAGCGGTGCAGTGTAAGCTAGATTTTTAAAAGATACTTAGTAAACAATAATAAACAATCTACAATGTAAGACTAAAAAATGCATCAATAAAAATAAAACAGTAATAATTACTGCTTCGCTTCTTTTCAGTGGAAATGCCCCCTTAATGTATGTAGGTATTGTAAATAAATTAAACTGGTTTTCAACTTTAATTCATTTTATTTGCAATAATAAACAGTACACACGATAGGTATTTACATTAAATTTTGAACGTGACGCCCTTGTACACGCACACATTGTCTAGCACGGTCGATGCAATGCCGTCGGACCTCACTGAGCACTTCTGGTTCACTGGACATCACATCAAAAGCACTTGTGATACGCGCACGTAGTTCCTCCACTGTGCGAATTGTATGGCCGTCGTTCCCATACACGAGGTCCTGCAGAACTCTACCCTCGGCGCGTAGTCTCCCGGCAGCAACTCCTGAACCCGGGTGTAGTGGTACAGATGAAGCCTTTCACCAGAAGCCACCACACGTAAAATTGGCTTGCGCCAAACATACGGGCAGCGTCTCTCGTGCTCGCCACTGGGTGCCGCTGGAAAAAGTCCAGCACGTCTTGTTCTATCTGCGCTCGGTGTGGTGAGGGTCTCCCTGGGTCGGGACGCGGCTGGAAACTTCCGCTCTCGAGAAGCCGCTGCACAGCCCCGAGGATGGTGCGTAAACTCACGACGCGACCATGTCGTTCTTCATAAATTTCTTGAGCGCGAACATGACTTCACCCGCATCTCTGTAGCACAGAGCCATATTAAAATACTCTTGCGATGAGTAGCGGTACGGCATTTTGCAACGCGGAGCGCGCGAGTTGCGCACAAACGAACAGGTGAAAAGTTGTAAGCGAACTAAACAAACTCCCGCGCCGCGCGCGCGTAAAAGTGGGCGGGGCAGTACGGCACGTGTATCGGCGGGCTTTGGCGGCATAATAAAAGCTTCGCGGTGCGCTTGTCAAAGAAACCGACAAACGCGCCGCAAACCTTTGACTATGCGCGGTCGAGATGAATGAATGGCGAGTTGGCGCGTGTAAGTTGGGAGTGAGAGGGAAGATATTGACATCCTTTACAAAACGTACGCAAGCGAGTAGGAGTAAATGCCTACAACGAACAGGGTGTTTTATTTTACTTAGAAATCAAAATATTTTTTGGCGTTTTTCTCGAAAACTAGCAACTTAAATTGAAAATGATACATGAAAAAAATAATTCATTTTTACTGTAGTATTCGCCATTAAAATATTTTAAAATAATTCTAAGTCACCTTATATAGGGTCTAACAAAATTAGTTATCAACCGGCAAAGGGGGATATCTATACATAACACTGATCAAGCTCACCAAATTTGGGCCAAAAATTCAGACTAGTTACCGAGATATTCGCAATTCTCAGTTGTGAAAAAACACACTATTTACAGCTGTGTGTGTGTGATTTTCGTACAATGCGTTTTGAATTGTGTTCGTGTAACTGCACTATCTGTGAATTGATGCAATTGTATGCGTAAAGTAATGATACAGCGTGCTTAATCATTTGCAGTATTTTAATTTATTTTATTATATTTTATTTTATTGAATTATTTTGTTAGAAAACATAACTTTGAAAAATGACTATAAAACTATGGTTCATATTTTGCCATCGTATTCAGTATGATGTATAGATACCCCCTTTTGTCGGTTGATAACTAATTTCGTTAGACCCTGTATATGCAATCAACTCTGACTATATTATTATATCAAAACTTTCTTGGAAACATTCAACAATAGTGTTCAATAGTGTTCAATTTCAAAGTATTACAGGTCATAATAGACTAGCAGAGTTTGAAGAACATTTGTAAAAATATGGTACAACCGGTTCACAGCTTTTTATCTTAGCAAAATTGAAAATATATGGTTCAAACTTTGCTGTCTACAATAATAGAAATCTTTCTTCTTATCGCGAGTTTCTCAATTTATTGGCTTTAGTCCAATATAAAGGAATTTTATTAATTAACTAATCCTTTTGAATTCGAAGCAACCGCTTCAGGATTGCGTAGTTATATTTCATTTTAACGGGTTGTTTATGATATCTGCTCCTTTTACTTCTTCGAGTGACTTTATGCTTTTAAATTAATTTATCTTAATTTGGTAGACTTTGGAAACGGTAGTAGTATGAAATCATTTATCGGACACTTGAATATAAATACGTGCTTACCTACATTATAATGAGTAGTTAGTATGAGACCCATAACTGGTGTATCATTACTCAATTACTGGTGCAAGATTACCTATTCAAAAGACAGTATTGCTTTAATATAATTTCGTCAGTCATATAAATGGCCGATGATAGCATAGTGCTAATCAATCATTGAACTAGCTAATGTGCTATGGACAGACACGAACAATTAGGTAGTTCGTAAAACTATCAGCCTCATAATAGCTGCTTCTTTCGTTTCCCGTAAAAACTGATGGTGCGAAAACAGAACGAAATGAACGACGAATGACTTTCGTTTTCTCTAATTCTTTGTATTGTTGAGGAGGAAAATTCCGAGCCACTTCACCCGCTACCTGATCCAACGTCAACTTTTCTTTTATCGTTTTTTTTATACATAAGGATATAGCTATGAGCAACGTAAGAGGCAACAAGAATAAGAGACAGCGAAAAGAGCATAAATAAACAATCTCAAAACGACGCTTGCGACTTTAATGGGCACCCATGTCTACAGAATTATATTAGAATTAAGACAGGAAAAAATGAGTAGGTACCAACATCATAGGGAAATTGAACATAATAAACAATTCGGGGCTGAATGAGTGTGGCGTAGGTAGGTAGTTTAATAGACTTAGGATAGCTAAAGCGTGCCTCGG
Source organism: Pyrausta nigrata (assembly GCA_949316185.1). NCBI lineage: Eukaryota > Metazoa > Arthropoda > Insecta > Lepidoptera > Crambidae > Pyrausta > Pyrausta nigrata. Next base: position 9,176,142 of record OX438943.1, read on the forward strand.
AAAGCACGTTAAGCCGTTGGGTCCTGCGCCTGATCTTTCGCCGGTCATGTCCGATCGAACTATGAGAATGAAGGAACAGAAAGTGCAATAATATCAACACTAAAATACCTCCCGCGCAATTGACTCATCTGTTGAGATTGGCCGCTGTAGTCGAAGTTTGGCTAGCTAGGAGGGCATTATTTAAGACAGAAAAGATTTTATCGTAAATTTTGGCGGGAAACGGGTTAAGAGGACCCTTCATATCCGAAGACGGAGATGGAATTAAACAAGGACATTTGGAATGAGGATCGAGGTGCGGCTGTGAGTGGTGGCCATCATTACTTTGTTAGTTTAGGTTGAACCGTCCGGAAGCCTCCGCGCAAACAGTGCCACCCAATAGGTAGGTCTAATAACCCATCAGAAGGAAATACTCACTTCCATCAAGTTAATGATGTGCAATCGGTTAAATTGGACGTTTTTGATCAAATTAATTACAAACAATGACTGTATTGCGTTGTATAATCGACAAGGAGTGGCTGTAACTCGATCCGCTTGCGTGGAGACCTTTTATCTTGGGGCTCGTTTGTCACAACAATCTGATTGGTATTACACTAATCCAATTAGTCAAGAAAAAAATAACAGGATAACGTATTTTATCTGAAGAATCTAAATTATACAGGTTCCGAATCGTATAGCTGGGTAATATAACAAGTTACTGATTGTAATATTTTTAATAAAAAGTCGAAATAAAACAAGAAATGCATATAACTAGTAGGTATGGCAATAGGAGATGTTGGCGCCACTATATTATCAATCTGCAAACTACAATAGTTTTTATTGATTTCATGTCAGAATAATCAATGAATAAAGATTTCAAGATGATGCATAAAATATTTGTGAATGATTTCTAAGTATTTGTCAATGTTAACATCAGAGAGAAAATGAATATATATACTTTGATAAAATACCTTTTGGTTCTACGACAAAAATAAGCTCCGACATATTAAATGTGGGTATAAGATTTCAGAGAAATACGAGTAGAACAGTGTCACGGCTTCTTGAGAAGGGCACGCGTTTGTTCCGGTCCGTTTGGCGCCGAACGATGGTTTCCTCAGACATTATTGTCAATTCAATAGTCAACACCTGATGTTTTTCCCACGCATCTCAGCGGGAGCCACAAAAATAATCATATATTTCCATTTTGTTAAACAGTTAATAACAAAAGACATTAATTATCCGAATTTAAATTTTAAACGGAGTATTAGCGCATCACATTTAAGTTTGCTTTTAAGCGATCCCAATCGATCAAAATACAGAATCTGGGCCCTCAGACAAGATGCAATCTTTCTATAGCGAACTTCGCTATCGCCAATGAAATGTCATAATAATGTATGCAAAAGTCACGTGAGGTTTCGATAGCTTATGTCAGTGTCATGCATTGTGTTAGCGATAGCGAGCTTCGCTTTAGAATAGCATTTTCTACGAGCCCTGATTTTGTATGTGGACAGAGAAAAACGGACGTAGCCTCGGTTTCTGAGGTATTTTGACAACAGTTTATCTATGACATCTTTATGCTGTCAAAGTCCCAAAGAAACCTGGCAAAAGTGCGTAAACAGTCATTATTACAAACTGTTTTACGGCTACTTATCGTATTCTGGACAAGGTAGTGCGGTATGTAGACCACTTTTAATAAGAATAGCAGCTTATTATGTGATTTCAAGAAAATATATTACCTACGCAATTCGTCCTGTTATAATAATTATCATGACTCATTACTGTAGCTTATCATTAATACCATGTGGCTCCGTCGTCACATCCTAGAGCTGTCTTCATCGATTGATGAATATTGGGACACACACACATGCATTCACATATCGCCTGAACAAATAATGGTCATACGTCTCTGCCAAGATAACACGCTCCCCAGGTACGATCATCGCAGTTTTTGTTTGGCGCGTGACAAAGAGAAAATTGATAATTCATCAGAAAGCCTATTGTTGCCGAGTGGTATTTGATGGGGTAATTCAAAAGGAGCAATTCGTTTTATTGTCCTTTGTTTCACCGCTCCTCGCAAAAAACACGTCGCATAAATAAGGTATAGGGTAACCACAGCCGTGCGCTCGTGAAACGACTAGGGTTTTGTACATTAACACACATTTTGCGTTTGCGAGTATATGTCTGGACGACTGTCCGAAAAGTTTTCGGTCAACAGTTTCAGTAAATCAATCAAGAATTATTTAGATAAGCACAACTATGCGTCAACACAACAGTGTTCTTGTATGGAGTAAGGATTGAAAGTACTATGATAAACGTTCATCAAAATTATGTACCACCTAAGATGAATTTTAAGCTCTGCTTTGTGAAAGTGTACTTAAAATCGTCTAATTAAACTTTATTTTTTACCAATCTGAATTAACATGATTACACTATTTGATTCAAAATAGACAAATGAAAAACAGGTTGCAAAAATGATTTTAATACTTAAAAACTTATTTGAACATATGTATGTGTCGAAAATCAAAACGAACAAAGAATTCAGTTTACATTTATTAAAAAAAAATATTTTTATCAAGTAGATGAATATGCACAATAGAATTATTTTACATAGGCTCTCTTGAAAACGACACCAAGACCCGAGTTTATCAACTTTTTACTTTACGGCTAATTTGACACAATTCGCATACAATATTATGTCAAAAAACATTTTAACCAATATTTGAAAATCAAACATGTGTTGGTGACCTTAAGACCCAAGTTCACCAATTTTTAAACAGCAGGTAAACCTCGATTGACGGTTAATTTGACTGAATTCCCTTACAAACTATGTCAAATAATGCTTAACCGGCTGATTAAAAACTAAACATGTGTTGGTGAACTCCAGGCGTAATGAGAGACAGCTTCACGCCTCGCACAGCGGTCACCTTCGACTCAGTGATAAACATTTCTGTAAAAAAAACTGGTTTCTCTAACGTGCCACTAGGGGCGCTGACCAGTTTTCACACAAATTTACGTCACACGGTCGACGGTTAGCTCATGTAAAAACTTCGCACTAAGCCCTCTGAAGCTCTTGTGTGTGTATGTGCCATATAGTAAATTAAAACCATTACCTGTTCAAGGCTTATTCCGGCTACCCATTTTCTATTTTGCATAAAATTTACTGTCCGTAATTATTCTTAACCTAGGAATTTGCACTAGAATGTGGTGGTATATTCTACTCGTATCTTCTATGTTGCCTTATCTTATCTCAACTTCGTAGTAGTGATGTCAATCGAAGCACAGCCGTAAGTCGATGAGACGAATACTTTTTGGACAACGCTCGTACAATGTAGGTATTTCAAGTCCGCCAAACATTTGTGTTTAAAGTCATCAGAACCCAGGTACCTGGCTGTTTACGAGTGTAATTACTTTTTAAGTAGGAAAAATTAGGGTTATCCTAAATGAGAACCGGTAAACAAAGGATCGTCGTATTAATTTGCATATCTTAAAATGTGATGATTCAACTTTTATTGTTTCTGTTTCTAATTTAAGAACCTGGGCGCTTTGCTTTGGAGAGTTTGTGGTGAATATGACCATTGGTCTTAACCCAATATTCAACAAAGACAACTGAATTCATGTTAGCTTGGTAATAAACATTGTAAAACTGCAAAGAAATTGTATGTTAAAACAAAATCACGTTTACAATTTTCAATTTATAAGAAAGTTGTTAAACTGTTGATGTTTGAATTACAACGGTTGTTTTTTAGTTTATTTAATGACTTATGAGGATATCAGAGGTTAAGCAGTACTCATAAAAGCTCGTTCAAAGCTTTCGCGGAGAAACTGATTTCGGAGCGCAACGAACCTTTGTCACTTATACCTGCGACATCCTGCCATATCATTCAAACGCTGGGACGTCACAACTCGGCGGCAGCCTGCCTGATAATCCTCCACAAAGAATTTCATATTCCAACGGCAAATAAGTAGCGTATTATCTCGTGTCAGACAGGTGTCGCTTGCGTCGGCCGCCTAAATTCATCTCATCACACTTTAAGAAATAGCGGTAGTTTCCATGCAATAATGTCCTCCTAGCCGAATTATCTATCTCAATAGAGATTAGCAAACTGCGCAAGAGATGTTATAGTGCACAAGTGTGTGCGCAATACACAGGTGCACTCTGTTCCTTTACTCTCATAATTCGGTGAGACGACAGTCCGACATGACCATAGAGAGATTAGGAGCAGGACCAACGGCTTAACGTGCTTTCCGATGCATGGGGGTTAACACCACCAACTTTCTTCTCGAGCTATGTCTGAGTTTTTTAAGACAGAAAAACCCAACATTCTTGGCCTGACCCGGATTCGAACCCAGGAACTCGTAGAAAGTACCTAGCGTGCTGACCACTAGACCAACGAGACATTATATGCAATAACCGTTGTTGAATAACAGTGGGTACAACTTTACAAAAAAGCTGCGGTACTTATGTATTTCCGACGCACCATGATGCTCTAAACAAAGTCATGCATAATATCCATAGGCACCAAAAAATGTATTTATCTTACCATGTCTTCTTTAAAATCAACTTTTTTGGTATTTATATACATAGATATAGCTTTTTATAGTATACCATAAAAGTAGCAATTTACACAGAAATATGTACAAATAAGGCGGTCTTATCGCTAACAGCAATATTTTCCAGACAACCTTTTCAACCAGTAAAATCAACTCCAATATAGAATAGAATTATTTTATTTCGCACAACAAAACAGAGGATTAAACATACTAGATCTAGCTATTAAACCAACCTATGTGCTATTGCACCTAAATTCGTCATACTTTTTGCCTATCTATCTAAATATATTATATTATATAATTAAATTGAAATGACTGCCTGACTGACATATCAACATATGTACAGCCAAATACGAGGCTTAGAAACTTATAACTTACCACCATACTTCTATTTACATAAAAGGTGAGCACTAGGACAGGATTTTTGGATATTTAATTTTTATGGGGATAAAAAATGGAATAAGTTTGTATGAAAGTCCGTCAGTATAAAAGCGTAATTGATGGAAATTTGTATTTAGCCATTTTACTAGACTATAAGAATTATATTTTTGAAAATTGAACCCATTTGGAAGTGAAAAGGGCGGTGAAAGTTTGTATGGGAAATTTGTCATTTGCGCGGACAAGGTCGCGGTTGCCTGCGACCGCTAGTTCTTAAAACAAAGAAATCCACGCGCCCTTCAAGGTCGGACTTGCTTTATCAACTCCTGTTGTGATCCTACGCCGGCAGGTGCACGCAAACGAGTCCTTAATCCGTCCCTGACACCGACTACCGCTCGAACTGGGTACTACACCAGGTTAATAATATTGCGGAAGTCTACAAAATGTGCTGACAATGCTGTAGTTGTCTCTCCTTCTTAGATCCGTGGCACTCCCATTTAGGTTCACAGGAACTCTAAATTAACATTATCTTAACCTCAGTAAGCGTTAACGATGTCATGAGAACGTGAACATGATTAAATATTTCAAGGTTTTCCTAAATTTTGCTGTGCTTAACGTTTCCTGTTTATTACGCTAAATTAGGAAGATTGGCAGAAACATTACAGCGCATTTTTTAACTATTAATACTTTAAAATCCGATCACGTATGTGATACGGGCAAAATATATGAAAAATCGAATAGCTGGCAGTTAAAGGGTTAAGTTTATGTAGGTATACTTCAATTTTAGGTTTCTAACAGACTTAATACATATATTCGGGAGGGGGGGGTGTTATAATTGTTGTAAAAAAAAATATAACGCTATACGTCGGTCTACTTCTAAACGTTTGAGGAACTTTTTGTACAAAACTTATTTGTAACAGCTGCCTTTTGTTCTTCATCCAACATAAATACAAAAAAGAAATACACGTCAGAACTAAACTCAATCAGATATCCGAACATCAAAGAGACACGCAACGTTTTCCTGAAAAAAGTTTCGAATGAAGAATGTAAATACACGTTGCTGAATGTAAATACGTGGATAAAAGGCAACCTGTCGCCACGTAGTATAATGGTCGTAGTCCACGTTGTCCATTTAGTTAACGAATTTTGCTCTCCGGCAGCCGATTCATTAGAAAGCCATTCATCCCCGCGCTGTCACACGAGCGCGCTAGCTGCAGGTACGGCGCTCACAACACATAATTGAGACTAAACACCATGATCAATTCAATATGTTAAAGAGTTTAGGCAGTGGATTACACGTGGAGGGCGACAATGATAGGTGGAAAATCAGCCAGGTCTGAGCACTTATAGCTAGGTACTTGCCACATCAGCTTTCAGGGTTCAGGTATCACTTCACAGGCCACAATCACTCGAAATGTCTGTAAGGAGCTTCACAGGATACACACGCGGCGAAAGCACTCTGGTCAGTCTAGTACATGTGTCATAGGGAACGTCTCGATGTCGACTCAATCTTCGGGGTTCTCACGGTACGTTTTAAACAAATAAAAATAAGGCAGGTATGCGTGTAAGTGTGCGCGGCGTAGTATCAATAGAGTACACAAACAAATCAAAATATTGTAGTAAACATATCGCCCGCCCTAAACACGTCAAGTGTTTACGAGAAGGTTAGGAAGCCAAGGGAAAGGAAGTTCACTGGACAGGAAGACGAACTAATTTCGTCAAAGATCTCTTTAGGCTACCGGTAGGAGTTTTAACATCTAACACACGAACAACTTGGTCTTGGCCAGGGTATAAATTAATAATGCGTCCACGACGCCACTGCAAAGGGGGAAGGTTGTCATCTTTTATGAGTACTAGCTCACCCACTTTAGGAGGATCACAAGGAGAGGTCCATTTATTTCTAATTTGTAATGTATTTAAGTATTCTAAATGCCAGCGAGACCAAAAGTGCTGGGTAATTTGTTGGATTAGCTGAAACCGTGTAAGGCGATGCAATTTTACGTCTTTATAAGGGTACTCCGGAAGTGCAGTTAAGGGTTGTCCAATTAAGATATGGCCGGGAGTTAGCACTTCGACATCATTAGAGTCCGGAGAAAGTGGGCACAATGGGCGTGAATTTAAAACTGCTTCAATTTTAGCAAAAACAGTGGTCAGCTCTTCAAACGAAAGGGGGGTATCGCCTACTACTCGTTTTAGGTGCGATTTCGCCGATTTAACCGCAGCTTCAAAAAGACCTCCCCAATGAGGGCAAACAGGAGGATCGAAAACCCAGGATATGTTCCGCTTTGAAAGCTCAGAACCAATAGCCGCCTGGTTTTGAGACAGGAAACACTAACTCTTTCAGGTAATTGTTGGCACCGATGTAATTTCGACCGCAATCGGATCGGATTAGGCGAGGTACACCACGACGCGACACGAATCGGCAAAAGGCCGCAATAAAGGCTTCAGTAGTTAGGTCCGACACAACCTCAAGGTGAACGGCTTTAGTAGAAGGGCAGACAAATACACACAGGTAACTTTTCACTAACCTTTTGTTCCTATAGGCCTGGACTTTGGTAAAAAAGTGTCCTGCAAAATCGGTACCTACACCGTCAAACGGTCTAGCAGCCGTGACGCGGTCTTTAGGTAGGTCACCCATGAAGGGTTGAGAAACAGTCGCCTTGAGACGATAACAGGGAAGGCATTTAAAAATAACATGCTGAATAGCTCTGCGTGCAGACAAGATCCAAAACTCTCTATTTAACATGGCAAGAATTGCATTAACACCTGCATGAGCATTCTTGCGATGGTAATGTGAAATAAGAATGTTCACGAAATTACCATTCTTAGGTAGAAGAAGGGGATGGCGCGCATCAAAGGGTAGATCGGAGTTTCGTAATCAGCCTCCAACTCGAATTAGGTCTCCGTCATCCAGAAATAAATTTAATTTTCTCAGGGAGTTAGTGATAGGATCGCCACGCCGGAAGCGATCAAGTTCATCAGAAAAGAAGGTAAATTAAACAATTTTCACTAAAAACAAAAGGAAGTCTCTCCGTTCCTCAGGGCTCAGGTAGGACGAGTAAGATTTAGGAAATAAAAACCGCCTTAGGTAACAAGTCACGTTTATTACCTTGTTGAAAGAACTATACCGCTCTAATAAGAATGAGGGATCCGGGGTAGGAACATCGGCAGAGACTACTAAACAACGTAGTCTAGGGAGATCACTACTTGGGTTAGGTTCCGAAATACCGGGCCAGTTGTCAGGAGACTGCGTCAACCACAAAGGTGAAAACCAAAGGGAGTGGTCGATCAGTCGGGTGACTGACATACCTCTCGATGCACAGTCACTAGGGTTCATGTAGCCTGGGACGTGCCTCCATTCACTAGATGTAGGACTATTATTAATCTGGGTTAGCCTCAAAAGTCTGAAGGAGGTGAGGAGTGGTTTTTAACCAACACAACACGATTTTACTATCCGTCCAACTATGGATTGAAGTCAACACAGACGACCTTTGCAGACAAAGAGCGACGTGATGAAGTAATTTAGAGAGGAGGGTAGCTCCCAAAAATTCCAATTTGGGAATTGTTAAACGGGTCCGAACAGGGGCAACTTTAGATTTAGTCATAACAAGATGGATGGAGAAAACACCAGACGGAAGTTCCGCACGTAAATAAACAGCGGCAGCATATCCCAATTCAGATTATAGTATACAGAATACAGATAGCAGTAAGGCCATCAGGGGACACAAACAACTCGGACCTTAAAAGGCGACCAATGACGTCAGCTCCAAGAAGTACACTTAAAGTACCAGGTTTGTAAAATAAAGGGTCAGAAAGAGGGAGGTGCTTAGTACAGGTAATTACACTTTTAGGTAAGTCCACCTCTGGGAGGGTACCAGCAATCACATCAACAACTATTGCACTGGTGGAGATTTCTGGAAAAACAGAATTAACTGGCTTAAATGAAAAGGATACAATGCCCGGGGAATTAATCGCTTGAACATTACCTATTCCACGAACAGGAACTGGAGAAGGAATGATAGGTAAGTTCATGTGGTCAACAACAAGCTCAGTAGTAAGAAGGCAGCCCTGAGCACCAGTGTCACATAAGGCACGCGCTTCCACATAATATCCAGACAACGTTTTAACATGAATCAAGGCCGTAGGTAAAAGAACGAGAGAATTGCGAGGTAATGATGTAAAAGCGGGTATGAAAGGGGGGCTATCTAGTCAGAATTGTGAGGCCTCATTGTACTTATAATGAAATGCACGTTCATCCTGGGTTCTTTGACCTAGAGGGGCATTATAAGTACGGTTACCGTTAGGTGCAGGTGGGGATCGCCCGCCCGAACGGGGAGGTGATGCTCTACGGGAATCACGAGGTGGTGGGGTGCGAACACGGTGCCATTCAGTACGTGGGGGTGACGCACGGTCCGTTAAGTGACTTTGTGGAGATTGCCGCGGTTGGTTAGAAGCTAAGGCCGCGACGTCTCGGTATGAGCGCTCGCGATCGTAATTCACAGGAGAGGAGTCATCATAACACAGTGACGTGTGATGACTGGAACGGCGGCACGTGCGGCAGCGATAATTTCGCGTGCATTGGGATATGGAGTATTTATCCAAGCATCGATAGCACAGTCGGGCTTCTTTTACAAAGGTAACACGTTGACGTGTAGGAAGGCGAATAAAATCGGGACACTCGCGTAAGTAATGCGAAGTACTTTTACAAAGGTGACATTTAGATGTCGTCGCAAAGGTATCAAAGGCTCTTGGAGGAGGTGGGGAACGCGCGTTAGGTTTAGGCCAACAAAGGGAGCTCGCAGTAGGGGGGGTAGTAGTGTCAACGACAGAAGCACTACCTATATCGTCGTGGTGCCTACATTCATCCTCAAGAAAGGTAATAAGATAATCAAAAGTAGGGAGGTGATTAGGATTATCGCCATAACGACGTTCAAATCTCGATTTTAACTCTGAAGGCAGTTTAGCAAGGCATAAGTGAACTAATAGGTATGACCAATGTTTAACAGGAAGTTCCAATCTCTCTAAGAATCGATAAGTCGAAAACAGGGGGTTCAGGAACGACACACGTAACCCGGAAAGTTTAGGCGTTATAATAGGGAGCATCATTATTTGAGCTATGAGGGTATCCGCTAAAACACGAAGGTTATGGTACCTACGTTTTAGGAGGTCACGGGCCACGGTGTAATTGCCCGCCTCAATCTTGAGGTGTTGTATCAATCGACGAGGTTCATCCGATAAGGCTCCTACTAAATAGTGTAGCTTCAAAGTCGGGGTAAGGGTAGGCTGGTTGTCCACCACGCTATCAAACTGGTCTATAAAACTGATCCAACTATCGGGACGGCCATCAAACTTAGGTATAGGTAGGTCAGGCAATTTACTAGCCGGGTTATCAATAGCCAGGGATTTATTCTCCTTGAAGGGGGTGCTAGTACGGGACATCTCAAATTGGTGAGGTCGTATTTCGTCTAACTCAATTTTTAAGTAGTCTACTTTGTCCCTTACTACGCGCATCTCGTTCTTAACTTGCACATATTTTTGTTCATAAATCGCAGGATCGAGATTACCTAACAGCTTGGAACAAGCGGCAGAAAACTTATCGCACATAAGTGGCAGGTCGGAAAGACGCGCTCGCATACGATTGGAGGAAAAGGTCTCAAGAACTCGGTGGGAATCATCAACCCAGTCACTAATATAACGGAGTTCACCTATAGCTTCACGGTATTCAGCTGTGTCCGTGTAAAGTACGGCCCTTACGGTCTCGTTGCCGGTTTCGGTATCCGACATTTTATTTACTTTAAATCGCAAGAAACAAGGTAGGTAAATTAAACTCACAAAAGATTCCAATAGGATGCGTAAAGGAACAAATAGTAAGGGACGGCACAGATGCACCAGGTATAGCAAACGTAACTCGTAAACAACTTGCACGCGGTCACGCGGTAATGGCGTGATCAATAGGGAAACACAGCGCTCGCGCACCTCACTTGCACTCAAAGGGTAGGTAATTAACCCGCTAATCGATTTAATCGACACTTATGTAAAAGGGGTTGTACTCGAATGGTATTAAGGAATTTACTGTAAATAGGTTAGGTATATGACGAGACGTTTTGTTCAAATTACAAAGGAAAGTAGCAAATAAATAACTCTCAATTAAACAAATTACGTTACTAATAAGGGGTCCTAAGAAATAACTACGCTCTGCTACCAAAATGTTTGAGAGTTTAGGCAGTGGATTACACGTGGAGGGCGACAATGATAGGTGGAAAATCAGCCAGGTCTGAGCACTTATAGCTAGGTACTTGCCACATCAGCTTTCAGGGTTCAGGTATCACTTCACAGGCCACAATCACTCGAAATGTCTGTAAGGAGCTTCACAGGATACACACGCGGCGAAAGCACTCTGGTCAGTCTAGTACATGTGTCATAGGGAACGTCTCGATGTCGACTCGATCTTCGGGGTTCTCACGGTACGTTTTAAACAAATAAAAATAAGGCAGGTATGCGTGTGAGTGTGCGCGGCGTAGTATCAATAGGGTACACAAACAAATCAAAATATTGTAGTAAACACAATAGCTGCATTCAGTTTGGCTATAACAGCTGAAGGGTGATTAAGTTTGTTTTGTTACACAATCCATTATTTAATTATTGAAAATATGATACCATGCTCTAAACATAACAGAGCTTCAGCTACAGTTATTAATATCCAGTTACATTTTCACTTTAAAAGTTAGGAGCTTTCATTTGTTATTTGTTGCGTATCGTAATATTGTTGCAGACATAATTTTAACACAGCTAATGAGCATGTCTACTCAGATCACGTATAGCCTAATATAAATTAAAAGTGTGCTAGATTCAAAAGGATATTTCCGCCACAACAGGTGTGTAACAGTGTGGTAGAAAGTTTCAAACCTGACAAATGTAAATCCCGACAGAGCGCACAAACGGGCCGTATGCATTTAGTTGAACGCAAACTTTTCGCTTTGTAAGGAAAGTGTGCAGTTTAAACCGTGCCCGACCGCCTCCCGCTGCCTTCCCAATATCCGTCAGCTCAGAGAGCGAGCATCGCGTGTGTATTCAGCTGGGCAGGCGCCACGATTGTGCGCGCCCGCGCCTCGCGCCGATAACAACTCGTCCGGCGCCGCTCCACGCAAACTTTTCTTTCTCTTCTCACACCCCACACAAGTATTACACATAAATAACGCCCGATTTTCACGCTCTCCAAAGTTTTATTGACGCAATTTTAACATCGCTCCGTCCAAAAACACGAAATTCTCCGATGAGCACGAGTTGGCTCGTTAAGTTGTAGTGTATACGCGAGGCAGTGTTTGCACGCCCGCCCTCAAAACCAGCAAACAGTCTCAAGTTACACCCTCGCAATCTCTGAAATAAACATGCGTCGAGGCCACTACTGCTAACAACCTTAGCAACTTGGGCGCGAGCTTTACTAACTCTAGAGGATTAATCTTACGCGAGATTCCCTTCAGTGTATGTAACTAACTTTAATTACGATCAAATATTAAGAAGTTGCTAACTTTGCGTGCGCACACACAGTAACTATCAATATTAAATGACCGTTAGCGTCCTTTACAAAGTTTGGAGTTTTTTGCTACGAAAATTACTTTGAAGTTGTAATTACTCGCCACTCCAGCCGACACAAACTTGCCAACTTGGTTTTGCGAATACAGAATTAACAGAGAAATCTTACACTTTATGTATTACTACGAAGTAATGAGTGTTCTCACTAAAGGTATGTGTAATAATAAGTTACAAGCAAAACGTTTATTTTAAGTACTTAATTATTTAAAATCGAAATACAGACATCTAATAAACCCGACGGTTTCCCACGAATTAATGGGCGCAAATATCGAATTTCCCATGCAAACTTCCACCCCCCTTTAGAGTAATTTCGAAAATCATTAAAACTGACAGAGTTTTATCTTTAACTTAGCTCCCCACCCTCTTTTTTTCCCGTGAGGGTCGAATTTCCAAAATTCCTTTCTTAGCGGTTGCTTACAGTATATGAGGTATATTTTTACAAAATCGAAGTATCTTAGACGCAAAGGTTTGGTCTGGGCATTGCTGATGACTTACATTTACTGGTAATAAAGTACTTAGGTATAAAATTAATATTATTTTGAAAACATTTTCATATACCTTCTTTACTTTTGCCTTACAAAATGTGGAGTAAAATAAATGTTCATCTTATGTTGTTATTGTTACCAATAAACATCTCATGAAAATGGATTTTAAAAGACAAGATATCGTATTATGAGTACAAGACATGCACATTATGCACAACCATTAGGCTCCGCGCAGATGGGCCACCGACAACCGCCACCGGAGGCTATCGCGCGCCACGCCCTTTGGCGCAAACGAAGGTGGTCGGTGGCCACTACAATTTGACACTCACCTCTGTACGTACAGTCTGCAGATCCTTTGATGTTTTGTTAAAATGGAAAGTGGCCGCCACTCGTATCACGTGTGCGGTGAAGTTTTTAAAATAATATAAACAGCTTGTCGCTAGTCACACATGGCTGTGATCCATCTGCGTGGAGCCTTATTAACCACCATCGTTATTAATTCAGTAAGCGATCGTTCATTAGCCGAAAAGTTTAATTTTAGTAAGTGAAAACACTGAGGCGAGATAAAGAATTTGTTACAAGTTGGGTCTGAAACTCCTGGGGGCTAATTACATTGTTACATGACAAAACTTTTGGGTCGGGCGAAGTTTCTTTACGTTCCTTATACAGACTCACGCTCTGCTGAGACCAATAAAATCACCTCTGCATCAGAGCACATATAACGTTATAATCTAACGGCCGATTTTGCACGTTTGTTTTAGACTCCAACTTTTATTAGGTACCGATTTATCGCTACGAAAATGGGTTTAATAAGTGCACAGAAGGGAAAACTACTAACAACTCGTTTTATTGACGAGTTCATGTTAATTGATCGGATGCTAAGGCAGTTACTTAGAGAATAGGTGCCTGTGACAGGTAAAATTAAGTTGGATTTATACACAACAAATACAGTTACAAATGAAGTAAAATAGGCAGCAACACAATTTATAATTCTGTTATGATGACTGAGACTTCAACGAGAAACCAAGCGGTATGTTTAGCACAAACATATTTAAACATTAACGATTATAACACAGGTCAGACTACTGACCTTTGTCATAATAAAGCCAACGACAGATGCTATGATTAATATCTTGATAAGGGAGTGAAATGATTTTGTGAAACATATTTTTGTGATAATACATTTGCGAGTGTTGCCGAGCGAGAATCGTTAACACTGAGCGACTAGTCGGGTTTGCCTCGAAAATTAATAAAAAAGAAGTAACATGAAATGTAACGGCGAAAACGCATTTTTTATTACAAGCTTTTATTTAACTCGCAAAGTTCGTTGTTCGTTAGTTTAGGTAAAAAACGAATTGTAGCCCTTATCATCAGCCGATTAAAAAAGCATTGGTAATTAAGTGAGTTTGGTGACAATGCCTATTTTAAACAAGCCTTCATAAAAAGCTCGAGGCACTGATGCCACTTACCGTTCTTATGGCTGACTTCTAATAATTAGTTCCTCAAGCTTTTGTAAGTGCTTATTTTTTAACATTTTTATTAATTTAATTAAAAAACTTTCGATCAAACGCATATACATAACATTTACAAACTTTGAATACACTAAAAATATTTAAATGACATTTATGTTTAAAAAGTAAACCTTTAGCCTTTAGTATGTTTATTTGAGATATGGTTGATTATTTTTTGATATATGATTGGGTGACGTACTCATGAGTGCATCAACCTAGAAAGTAACAATATTTCAGATAGTTAAAAACAACGCAACTTTTTCCTTAAAAGTCTACTTGCGACACACGAGAATTCTAAAAATACGTCTCCTTGGAGAGGCCGTTAACAAAGAACAGTGAATTGTTTTCATTCCCTTACTTCCCCTTATTGTGTCGCGCTTTCGAGGATATCGATTGAAACCCAATATTCTCCGGGCTAAGTATGACGTTCCCAAAAAGTCCTTTGAATAAAATTAATAACAAACGGCGTGGTACCGCAGCCGTGGACCAGAATCTTAATTTACATTCCTGAATCAAAATGTTGTCGTAATTATGTAGGGTCAGATAGTCATGGATGCGACCTGTAGGTATAGCCGCTCCGGCTCGCCCCAAACTCCCCCGAGTTGTTAGTTAGTTACCGTGAACTAGCTTTTAGGTTTTGTTGCTCTGCCAAATATATTTTCAAATGTTATTTCAAAATTTTACAGTGTAGAATATAATAACTAAGCTGTTATTATTTCACGTGTACATGTAGGTTGTTTTTATTAGTATAAGTAAGGTTAAGGTACAAGTAAGGTTGTAGGTCTAGTGGTCAGCACGCTGGGTACTATCCACGATCCCGGGTTCGAATCCCGGGTCGGGCCGAAAGTGTTTGGGTTTTTCTGTCTTGAAATTACTCATACACAGCTCCGAAGTCAAAAAGTTGGTGGTGTTAACACCCCCGTGCCTCGGAAAGCACGTTAAGCTGTTGGTCCTGCGCCTGATCTCTCTACGGTCATGTCGGACTGCCGTCTCACCGAATTATGAGAGTGAAGGAACAGAGAGTGCACCTGTGTACTGCGCACACACTTGTGCACTATAATATGTCACTGCGCAGTTGGCTAATCTCTGTTGAGATAGGCCGCCGTAGTCGAAATCGGCTAGGAGGACATTCCTACAATAATAAAACAAAAAAACCTTACAAAATCAACATTATCATCAAGAATCTCACGGGCAAGCCACGGTCAGTGCTAAAAATCCAATCCCAGATATCTCACTGAAATATTACTGAAAGTGCAAACAGTAACTTTTTTATATTTTCAATATGCATTCGGTGACTGTATAATGAACTACGTCGGCTCGCCTACGAGCTACGACTCGGAGTTTAATAAATGAGAATTTAATATTCGAGTTGATCCAGTAAACACTACCAAGCAAAACATTTCAAGAAAGTTATTACGGCGTTACTCATCTTGGACCGGCTTTGTTGCCTTAAGCGATGACATTACAAAGGCCTCCTGAGCAAACGGCCGGCTGACCGCTGATAATATTATGACTCCTACTCGTACATTTACACGCTTGGTTGCTTGAAATTTTGTTTTCAGTTTAGTACCTAGAATCGAACGTAACAGATGACATGCTGTAATATCCCAATCCAGTAAGTAAGCTGTTAAATCTGTGAAAAAACTATTCAAAGAAATGGATTAGTAGGTAAAATATGAATGTAATTTGCAATCCAAAATATGCTTGAGTAACTTTTATTATAATATCTGTAAAGTCAAATCATAAAGCACCATGAATAAAGCATAGACTTTTCCTCCAAGCGTTTGAGAGTTACAAACGATTTTTGCGAATATATTGTCGACATGCTGGGTACAAAATGACCTCATTTAACAAACCACCCACTAACTCCCGGGGTGTGTAATAGGGACATACTGAGTGACTCGATGCTCAAAACGTTTTCTACATATTTACTACTCCTTACTTTTTGCGTGTGAAATATTAAGTTACATGTGGGACTAAATGAGATTTCCATAATTAAATAGTTACTGTGATTAAGCAAATCTTGAATGAACGCTATACCTGAGATTCTTTCAGACGTAAAATTATCTTTTTTTATTTATTTTCAGCCGCCTCATTTTTTTTAAGAAAACATACACCTCACAAATCAACTCGATACTGGTACGATTCTACTGACCACATCACTATTCTGTTCCCTTTCAAAACTCGTCTCCGGTCAATCGCGTCCTTAAGGGAAAGCAGTTAAGCTAAATGTAGTTCAGATGTCACCGAAATGTCAGTCTCACCTGCTACCTCGTTTAACCTAAATAACTGACGAGGCATTGACGACGGTATAATTCGACTACTTAAACGAATTAAACGGAACTGACGCTGAAGCAAATAACCTGATTTCGACTTCACAAATTAGAATTTCAATGGTCTAATAATTGTAAGGAACACATGTGGCGAATCGTAATGAGATGTAGTATACGAGGGTCAAACTGAAAGTTCTTAGAAAATCAAAAACTGATTACATTAGCCAGTTATTAGTTTTATTATATCTTTTCAAAATATTGTCCATTGACGGCAATACACCGCTGCATGCGATGGAACCACTGGGAAAAGCACTTTGCCCACTCGTCCTTAGGGGTCTCTTCAATGGCATCGCGATACACAGCCACCGCTTCTTCAGCATTCATAAACCGCTTTCCTTTAAGTTTTTCTTTAATTTTTGGAAATAAATAAAAATCACAAGGCGCGAGGTCGGGGCTATACGGCGGGTGACCCAGTAATTCAACGTTTGATGTCGCCAAATAGTCGATCGTTCGCTTGGCGGTGTGCGACGAGGCGTTGTCGTGGTGAAGGAGGATCCTACTGCGAGGTCGTTTCTCTCGAACTTTTTCCAAGACAAGTGGCAAACAATTGGTAGTGTACCATTCTGCAGGAACTGTTTTTTGATCCTCTAACACAATTGTTGCGAAATGACCTATCCTTCCAAAGAACGAGGCCACCATTTTTTTTCCCGCACTTCGATCTCTCTTCACTTTAGTTGGCAACTCCTCGAAAGGAAACACCCACTGAGCAGATTGTCTTTTGGTTTCAGGATCATAACAGTAAATCCAGCTTTCGTCACCTGTTAGTATGTCGAACACAGCATTTGAGTCACCTCCGTTAAATCTTTCAATCATTTTACGGCACCAATCCACACGATGGAGTTTTTGAGCCTTAGTCAAATTATGAGGTATCCACCGGGCGCAAAGCTTCCTGACCGCTAAATGTTCGTGGAGGATTTTGTGCACTTGACTCATACCGATGCCTAAGCTTGTCCGAATCTGCTGATAGGTCACTCTTTTGTCAGTCTCTATCATACGCCGCACAACACAGATGTTATTTTCAGTCGTCGCCGTAGAAGGCCGTCCCTCACGTACATCATCAGTGAGATTAGTGCGACCACGTTTAAACTCATTAAACCAGTTGTAAACAGTCGCACGAGATGGGGCTTCATCGTGAAAGGCCAATCGTAGTCTATCATAACTTTCTTGTTGACTTAAATGACATCGAAAGTCATAAAAAATCATTGTACGAAAATTTTCTCGTGTTAAATTCATTTTGACGTGACACAGACAATTTTCAATTTGCTGCCAAGTCGTAAAACAAATGACAAATGAATGAAATATATACTCAGTAATATTGGCAAAGAGTTCTATTTTCAAATTTTAGAATATTTTTTTTATTATATTGTTTATAAGTGGCCAGTTCTAAGAACTTTCAGTTTGACCCTCGTATTGAGGATTTTGATTTATAAGATATTGAGTTCAAACACAATTATGAAAGTTATTGAGTACCTATAGCTCTCCAATCGGCTTATGTATGCTTTCCAGCGCAACTCTGATTTATATTTAGGCGGCTTTATAATAACTGTCACTTTCCCATTAAAACACAATTTTATGGATTACTTCGCGATTTATTTACATTTTATTTAAAACCTGACGTTTCGATCGAACAGTTTACAGCGTTCGTGGTCACAAGGAGACTAAGGTATTATTTGTCAATTACAAAGTTTTGAAAAATTCAACTACCGTCACTCATTAATATTAATTTACGTTCCTATTTACGCAGAAAGAGCTAACCGTGTCTTGAGAATTTTGTAAAATTGTGTTTTAATGAGTTCAACAATTTGCGTAAACGTAAAAAACAAATAACTGTCAGTTTGTTACAAGTTGCTAGATATTCAGCCCAGCCAACATCTAGATTTTAAGAAACCTTACACTTTTGTCCTAATTGATAAAGGCAAAATCTTTGAGTATTTGTTGAGTACAATGTTGATATAAAATTAAACAAAACTAGGTCTGTGATGAATGTCTCTGTGAAACCCTTTTGAAGTTATGATTATATCATAAAAATATATATCCCGTTTCTATTTTCATCCCTTTATTCACTCAACGTTGTTGGCTGGGCTGAAGAAAACAATACGATTCATAAAACGGCTTCACAGGCCGCACTGACAACTCTTATAACGACTTGAGTTTAGGCATAACTTCAGACCGCGCCTCATTAATTGCGACACATTTACTTACCATGCCCCATAAAGAAAATTTCATGCAACGAATAAGAACGCTTCTGATTTCACAAAGGGCACAGTAATTTTGGCTCAGGAAAAACAAAGTGTACCTGTGAGGTAAATTGCGACAGAGATGAGGTTGCTTAATGTCAGACGCACTATCACCTGGCAAGCTTTGAATCACCTGGGAAATTTATCTACAACATTCGCTCGCATGATTACCGTCGTATACAGGTGGAATTCGCCATACACTTCCATAACTTGATATTCGCAACAGAAAATTTGTGATACGAGTAGTATTCTCATTATGTACTTCCTCCCCCTATATTGCATCGTTAAGCATTGAATGCCGACTTCAAAGTGCATTCTTTGTTTCAAGTTGTTATCATTTCCTACTCATATTGTACTTTGAAAATGACTTTATCATAACTTAGTTTGTCTTTTTTACGTCAAAATATAACTAAAACATGCACATTAGTTACAACATCCCAAAAACCTCTTTCACTTAAGAAATAACTTAAGTATTTTTGTCTGAAATTGCTTAAAGGTAGAAATCTTACACCCAACATAAGTAACTCATCTGATATCAAATAATAAAGAGCTGCAAACACAAGATCTTACAAATTGAGATACTGATTTTCCTGAGTCATATAATTTTATGAGGATAATTTTCTTTATAAGGATATTGAATCACCATCAAGAATCAAAATAATTTAATAAGAATATCGCTGACACACGCCTACAATCGTAATTTAGGGCGAATTCAGATCTAATTTGCGATTAAGTCGGAAGTTTAAAATGAAGAAGGTTCTTTTTGTTCGATAAAATTGTGAGCTGATTGTAGCAATATTACTTTTCGAAACCGCACACAGCGAAGCCAGTCGTGCGGAACGAGTTTCCGATGACGTCACTAGTTAATTCTTATCGCCCAGAAAGAAATCAAAAATGTAACGGTCTGCTAATTGATCGCGGTCGCAAGATCAGGAAGGCCTTATCCATTACCGAGGCTGATTTGTCGCGGGGGCTGATTCATTAGACGAACATTAATCTTCGCCGGAGGTGTGAGCCGCGTTGCCTAAAAAACGCCCTTGCTACACTTTTCGTAACTTTCAGCTTTGTTTTCTTATCTTTGCTATTGATAAATGAGTGATTTTCTCCTTTCGCTTAAGTATTTCTAATAGGTGTTTTTGATCTTTTCATGGGTATCCAACTCTTTTGTATGCAATTTCGTCAGCGTTAATTGTGTTTATTTATTTCATTCGACTATCAATCGAAAATACCTTAGTGATCTTGAAGTTTATAATTATAATAATACGAGTAGATCATGGTGTTTCAGCAGTGGAGACTAATAAATCATATTGCAAATCTGTTCGAGATAATGATCTAACAACACATGGAAAATAGAACTTCTTTCCTTGACAAAATGTTGTCGCCATAGTAGGTTGAAATAAAAATCGACTAGTCGCGACGATGGATTGTCATCGGATATTTTTTCGTGTGACGAACGTTATTAAAATCATGACATAGTTTTGCATAGATTTGTATACTTATACAACTACTTGTATGATCTACATCATGGTATTTCAGCAGTTGAGACTAATAAATCACATTGCAAATCTGTTGGCAATGATCTAAGTCTACATTTTTACGTAGCACTTTCTAGACATTATTCTACAAATAAAAATGCAATCTGAGCATACTCTCGAGACAAGTTAGCAGAGAAACCAAAGTTTCCAGCAAGATTAGTAACTTCTTAGTAACGTAGCCTGGCAACACTGAGTGTGAACCTTCCGGGTGCGGACAGGGGGAAAATACAAACCAACTAGTGCGGTGATAAGACTTTACTTTGTTCAAGAAACCGTGACTGGCCCGGCGATGGGTCCCCGAAAGCCTGACACTGGAATTTAATTAACCCAAATTTGTCCTTTTGTCTCAGTATCGAGGGCCACATTGTATAATATTTGTCAATATGTGGTAAGCACGTAACAAGGTTGAAAGTTGGGTTGAAATTACTTAGCTATTCTGTTTGATGCAGTGTACTGAATTTGGAGTAATATGAAGCATTGAGACTTAATTAGCAGTTCATTTGCAACTGCTTTTAATAATGAAGCAAATCACCGTCTATTAAATAGACTGTATGAAAACAGACAGAAAACCGAAAAGAAAGAATTGTATTTTTTCATTTTTGCTTTAGCACAAGTTTTATAGTGTAAAAATGGCGGATCTAATACCAAAAGCATTCTCTACCAGTCAACGTTAAGTAAAGGAAATACTAACAATAACAAATTTTTTCACCATAATTTATACATATTTTTCTTACCATCCTATTCGCAAATAATAATCTAGATAACGCAAATACATTTGCAATTTACGGAATATCTATTTCTTTTGCAATTTATTTATAGTTCTATAGGAATCGCTTTTAAAAACATCACCGCTGCTTATTTTCACAATAATACACACAATTTCATTTTTCACATAATAATTTTCTCAACGAGGTTTCTGTATTGTTATTCATGGTAGGTATTATTAAACTAAGGTACCTAGTAACACAATTTTTAAATGCTTAAGGGAAAATATGGGCCAAGTGCGTATACACCCACGCTTATTGTAGAGTTCCGTAGTTGCCTGTCTCTCATAAGCTCATAACTAATAAATATAATTACAAAGTTATTGATGCAGTTGGTTTTCTATGGAACTATTACGATATTACCCCTTCTCCAGCTACATTTTATAAGTTGGTCATTAACTTCGGTTACTCATAAACTTTCAAAGCTGTGATAGGTTTCATTTTAAATTATTGTGCTACTTTCATGAATGTTTTTACTTAAGTAGCCGTTTATCTAATCCTTAATCATTAATTGATCCAATTATTTTAAAAGACAATTTATAAATGTTTAATTCCTACTTTAGGGAAGTACCCGAAAATATTTACCAAAATGTTATTCTACTGTTTTTAGACACGATTGAAACATATTTATGCCATATTACAGCTTTCTAGTGCCACACACGTAGACATGGTGAAACTATAAGGCTGGCTGTTGACTACGGAACCCTAAAAAGTGTCGTAACCGATTCATCACATACCCATCTTAGTTTACTTACTCCTGTGTGTTTCATCGCCACTGTCTTGATTATTCCTTGAAAGAAACGCGTCACATAAATTCTTAAGGAAAATAGTACGCTATCACCTTGTATCTTTGTTGACATGTAGAGATAACCAACGGTACAGAATAAGTACTAGTACTCCGTACAGAAGTATGACTTTTCAATGAAATTCAAAGAAATATCTACTCAATGTTGTCAATGATATGGTGTAATTCAGTTCGCCTCAGACTCAAGCACATTTTCGTGTACACACCTACAAAAATACATTGCAAGATAATTTCATTCTTATAACTCTGGAATATGATTCATAATACACTAAACCTATTCAGTGACGTACTATCACGCAACGCGATAGGGTTGACTGCCACAAGAAGCTGCATCTTTCTAGGACTTTATTCACGCTCGTCCAACCAGCAACCTAGTGTCGCGCACCGCCGGTGAATAAAACGCGGGAGCGTGTCGCTGCCGGCTAGCGACACCCAACTTGTTTAGGCCCTTACCTAGGAGTCGCCGCGCGTAGGTACGTTTTTGCTACCTACGCGGGAGATACACAGGCCTGCCAACGGCAAAGTGAATAATGTAAATACCGCGTAGCAACCTCTTATCGCTGAATGGGATAAAAATGTATTTATTTTATTTAGCTTTCCCTTAGAACCATGACACGTGTTTGAATAACAACGTTCTTACTCGCATATACATCAAAAACTCTCGACAAGAAAAGAAAGTAGTGCTTTGTGATTACTTAAGGGGGTGCAGCGCGAAGCAAGTCGAGGAAGTCTAAACGATCTTCAAACAGAATCGAACTTATTAATATTAGTAATTACTACCATTTGTTTTAAAGTTTTAGATTTAATGATTTAATTAGAACAATAGTTTTATTCTGCGCAATGCGCAAAAACATTAGACATTTTTGTTAAAAACTGAAAAGTATTCATATTTTCTTATTTATATTTTATTCGTGTATATTAAAAAGATAGGGACCTGCGGAATATTGTTTCATTATTGTTTCATGCGTAAAAATCATCAAGTTTTCGAAAAAAATGCTCTTAGATATCATTAGCTAAAAGTCATGTTTATTATTTCATAAAGAATTTGTTTCAAATTTCAACAAGACCAGGACCTAGTGCAATGATTAGCTCATCGTACAAGTGATTTGGAATTACGTTAATTTTCTCAATTTCGTGCAGGACCCCCTTAAGTTATATTGAACCTTCATTTGTTTTCATAGCACTATGAATACTTATATAATTAAATATTGGCAATTTGCTCCAAAGTAGATACTGCAGTGTGTTTCGATCCCATAGTATAACGGCAGCACGTCAACATATACAGTTGAAATACGAAAACCGCTTTTCTTTCGTAGAGGCGGTCTCGAGGCCATCATGATGTGATCTAACTTGAACAGTATATTTATTGCAGTTTAGAAAAAAAGCTAGTAAGTACTGAATTAAGGGGGTTATTAGACTACGCCATATTCAGACAGTCTTACTAAGACAGTCTTACAGCGTAACTCTCCTTACACTACGCTGAGTTTTTACTACGTTTAATAAAACAAGCACCATATTTTATTAATAAATTCGATAATAGCGTATCACTACTTATTTACGAATGTTCGGAAAGGAGATTGATCCGTATGACTACGAACTATGCTACGGATGACTACGAAAGCGGAATCGCACAACCCGGCCGTGGGTGGCGTAGCGAGCTACGGTGCTACGCGCGGCCGTAGTCAAACCTCTACGGCACGCGGCTACGGCAACGCCTGGGTTATACAGACGAATCACGCCGCAATATCTTTGAAATAAATAGCGACTATTGCTATGACATAATAAAGCGCAATTCAGTGTAAAATTACACATGGCTGAATGGTTTATACCATTGATTTAATATATATAGGGATATCTCATACTGACAGCTATGGCACATGCTCTAATCGGCCGGATCGCCATTTTAAGCCGATTAAGTATCTAATGACGCGTGGTCCGTCAAACAATGAACATGCCTAAGTGTGTCGTCAAAAATTGCAAAAATCACAGCTCAATGAATCGTAAAAAATATGGAATGACGTTTTATCGGTAGGTAAATATTATTGATAAGGTTTGAAACCGAAATAATACTTGAAACCTGCTTTAATATTTTATTTTCTAATTTATTTACGTAAAACATTGCCAATCTTCTATCACTTTCACACCCAAAGCTAAAATGAAACAAAATACGTGACGTCATCGGAACAAAGCCAATTTTAAGGATGGAGTCGCCAGTGATTTTTTTTTGTTAAACAAAATATTTGAGTTTTTAGGTTTCCACAAGATTATGTTTGTAAAGAAAATGAAGCAAATTTATCGCAATAAACCAGGACGATAAGTTTTATGAGAAGGGAAAATATAGCGTTGTGTGCTCGTATATTTTTTCTGAATCTGATATGTAGGTATTACACTACACGTAAAGGAATGTCGATGCAAAAAGGCTGCAATAAGGCTAGTATTCGGGGCATGTTTTTATGTTGTATTTCACTTGCTTGTTGTTTAACTGTCATATATCTTAGCCATCGGTAAAATCCAATGTAGAAGTTAGGTATAACGAGTACCTAGACTAAAGAAACGGTTTTTAATTTTAGTACAGCAAGCAGTACGTCAGGTTACATGTGAGCTACAAAACAGCTTTTATTACGTAGTTAATAGGGGTGGTCTTAAAGTGAAAGTGGGGTAGTCTGACGTGAGCCGAGTGTACTTACACACCACAAGTCAGACTACACGTGTTGACCTTGATACCGCTTCTACTCCTTACATGATAAACGCTGTTTTTGTAGTTCAAATGTATGCCTTGACGTACTTCCGACTGAACTTAACTAGGTTACCTTATTCACCTCATTTTTAAATTAAGTTAGCCAACTGTTTAGAAGAGAACCTTCTAGCTACCTTAGCAGTAAATCAAAGTATTTTCATAAAACCACTCTATAATAAATAACTGTAGCTAAAATAAAGACGAAAAAAAGTGTTTTATAAATAGTAATTTCTGCTGGAACTCTTGTCTTTTAAACCGTGCTAACAATAAAAACAGCTGCAGAGAAATAATAACGTAATGTTCAAAGCATAAGATACATTTTCAATATAATAATTTAGTAATCCGATTATAATAATATTACACTCATTAATTACCTAAATGAATACCTATGGCAGTAGCCTTATGCTTCTTATAAATCTGTGGAACATGTTGTTGGTGTGTGTGTACTATAGAACCTATAAAATATTTTGCCTCAAAATCAATTTTGTACATTATCGTTTGTGTCATTGTCGAGCATCGAAATGTGAACCATCCCCGCATTTCAATGAGTAAGGTCAGGTTAGTTTGCAGTTTAGTGTAGTTGTAGTGTACCTACCCAGAATTGGTGAATTGTGTCAATATAATTATTATTGGCTGTAGTATGACAAGTTTGAACTTGTATAGTAGATATGTAGAAATATGATTATTATGAAAGTGTCTTCATTAAAAAAATACTCGTATTCTCATACACATAATATACCTAATTTTATGAAAGTAGTAAATAAAATATAAATCATTACTTTCATCAGTTACTTAATTTCATACAAAACATGAACAAACAATCTACTCCATTACTTCTTTGTTCGTATTATTGGCTTATAAATCTTCAAGTGAATGATATTTGACATATGACGTCGTGTCGTCATCCATTGCTGCGTAATTACACATGACGATTTAAATAGCTAAAGCTTAAGCGGCAATGTATGAACTTAGCCAGTTGAAGCTTCATAAGGTGAATAATAACATGTGCCATGTTTGGGCTTTGATTTTGTATATAATAAATAAATATATAATAAATCAATGGTTTATACTTATAATTTGGTTTGATGCTAAAACATATTATCAAATAAATACTGATCGTAAATACGATCTCAGTATAAAGGACATTATGAATACTATTAAATTAGATTGACTTCCACGAAACACTTCAAAAAGATGATCTTCTCACTTCGAAATCTAAACTTAAATATTCGGTGTTATTATTTTTTATGTAAACATTTATTAAATAATAACATCCAATAGTTTAATAAAAACTAAGTAAATCATTCGAATGAGATTACTTTTAATAATACTAAAAAGGAATGAACCGAACTGAACTGCGAACATCTAATTTCGAGAAGGCTACATTTACAGCTTTATTACGTTCATCTTCAACGGTGTAAAACAACCACAAATGTTAAAACTCTATAATAAGATCGTAACCCTAACCAGAAGGAAAGCTCCCCCGGTTCCGACTGAAATTTTCTCTTCATATTGGAAAAAATATTTTGCAAAATTGGATAATTAAACGTTCGATTCTGTTCTAAAGCAGATTGGTTTACAAATAATACTCAGTTTCTCATCTCTCTATTTTGCATGACTATTGAATTGACACGTCACTGTTTAAATTTTAGACACCTCAAAATCCCAATGTAGTAATTTAGAAAAAACATTAAAGATGATTTTCAATTTACTTGATGTTATTTAATTACTTGATTTGTCTATTCTAGAGTCTATTCATACATACAATATTAAATAATCAAATACTTATCAAATCCATAAAGTTATAAGATGTGTGTTTAATTTCATTTCATTTCAGAAGCAATAATATTAAATATTAAAGTATATTTAAACTTATATCAATAATATATTCTCCGACCGGGTCAGTGAATCTAATCTCAAAATATGTAGGTAGTACCGACATCTACGCTAGCAATAGAAGCAACCTCACTCTAGCCTCAGGGGACAACCGGATGTAGAATTACATATTTCTTTCATACAGAATAGCTGCTTTCAAAATATTGGAAAGGAATCGCACATACCTACGATAGAAGACTTGAAAACGTGTGTAAGGGTCATTCTTTGGAAAGTTATTTACTATATCGAGTACTTACAGAAAGGAGAATGTACTTTTAACAATACAGTGCGATAAACACAGTGACGATTTACCTTTACCGGCGCGACGTGTGAGACATTCCGATAGGCCGCGCCGGGAAACAACGCTGACTCATATCTTTTATTCCTTTTTTATAAAGACGTCATAAAATTGGGTACCTTGAAAGATAAGGAAGTTATACGAGCCCCCGATTCGAGCGGAGCAATCCATCTCACGTAATTGCATTATATTCTGAGTGCGTCGCTCCGATGGAGTCGCTAGTTACAATTTCCTTTCAATGCCGACACTTTTTCCTTTTTTCATTGCGATAATATTTTTTACTGGTTAGAAAACAAAGCTCATCTATGATCAATAAAATTTATGACATACACATAAAGTTGTGAGCTCAGTTCACGAATGATGCGCACATTATTTATACGAAAGACTACCTAAAAATATTTCATTACTGGTTCACAAATATAGTTTATAAATAAATAATAAATAAATTGTTTCAACAAACACACCAATTACCTAGCCCCAAACTAAGCGTGAGCTTGTGCTATAGTGACTAGGATAACGGATAGAAATACTTAAATACATATAAACATCCATGACTTAGGTACAAATGCTCGTGCTAATCACACAAACATTTGCCCCTTGCGGGATTCGAACCCGCAACCGCCTGGTTTAGAATTCCGGTGCGCGAACGACTACACCAAGACGGTCGTCCGAAGTTTAAAAGTTCTAAGTTTAAAATTACCCTGATGTTTTTTTTAATGTTCTTTTATATGTCTTACACTCAGTGCTAGAATATATACTAGGAAAAGAGCATGTGAAGGTTATTCTTGGAATAACGAAATTACCACTCGTCTTCTCACATTCACAAAGTGAACCAAGTAATCTAGTTGAATCTATTTATTCCACTCTTAATTTTGTAACTAGAAAGAGCAATGTTGCTCTGTAAGCATAAGTAATTCCACGCTGTTCACGTAGCAATCCTGGGGGCCGAACACAAATGAAATCTAATTGCTGGTGTAACAATTTGCAAGAGATAAGGCAAACATAGGGTCGGCGGGGAGCGTTTTATTTCCTTATGGTAGTTATGCGGCCCGCAGCCTGCTCAAGCCGATATAGTTCAAAGAGAACGGCCTTTACAAATAAACGGAAAATAAATGATTCGGCTCATAAGTTTTGCAATTTGAGATCAACAATAGATAATGCTACAGAATGCATTTCATATAAAATAAACTTTGCTAGCTTTACTTTTTTTGTATTTTGTAGGCTTTGGATACATAGGGTGAAATTACGATCACTCTAATGCTCAATTTCTCAACAGTGTTTTGCCAACGATTGCCTTATAAAATGTAGTAAGAATAAATATTAATACAAGTAGTAGATTAAGCACTGTCAAAGTATCTCAGAAACCGGGCGTACAACCTAAAAGTCAAGCTACTTCAATAGTAGTACTAAGTTGTAATTAATACCTTTGACTTTTATCTCCACATTTAATTTAAAGCAATAATTTATGTCATTATTTATTGGATGCACTGAATTGATCTTCTTCTTTTTTGGCTGCATTGCCAGAGGCGCTCCACGAGGGATCTCGTTACACATTCGCGATTGAAATATTTCCGTGCCAGCAGACACGTATCTCTATTTGTATACTTACGTCAATAAAGGAGTCACGCTTTTCGCGAAGATAAGGTTCGTATTCTCCGGAGATCGCCACACTATGAGTCAAACTTCCCAATTTGATCCCTACAATCGACTGTTCAACCGTAAATGCACGATTCTAATTACATCCGTGCGCAAACTGCAATTGATCGCTCTTTAATATGATAGTGTTTAGTTTGCAGTAGTATTCTCTATTGCCGCAGTAAACGCTTCAAAATTGCTATCGTAATTAGTTTCTACAGCACTATACAAACATTTCCCGGTTACATCGGACGCTTCAGTGAATACTAGCTACAAATTATGAACGATTTTATCGCGAATATTACCTCTGTTGCTAATAATGTTTCGGTTCTATTTGAGGCAATTCCCAAATATGTAACAACATTTAACCATAAAGAGATTCCATTACCTATTCTAAGACACTAACGATGTAATAAAAACATAATTATTGAAAAAACAAAACACTCCACTGCAAAAATTATAACATTTTTGAAATGGTCTTTTGACTGGCTTTCATTTGATACCCATATTGCTATGGTAAGGAAATAATAAATCCCCCTTCCCCCCTTTATTTCCTTTGGCGGGCGCTATTTTTTGAATGTATAAAGTCTATGTCACTATCACAATTTTAACAAATTCAACGACACCTCATATCCTGAAATGTCCAAAACCGTCCAGCCATTTTTGAGCTGTAGGGCGTGCCAAACAATTATAAATACTACATAGTTTCGAAAAACATAACCTTCCTTCTGCAGTCGGGTAAAAATAATAATACTTCGGTATGATTTAATTGCAATCCCAACTAGACTGTTAAAGAATCGAAAAACGAAATCCAAACTTAACTAGCAAGGTAACACACCAAACAGGCGCAAATAACTAGCTATCAAAATATAATCTAAAACGAAATGGTCTGATTTGAATATTTTAATTGTAACGGCTGGAAGTTTAATTTCATATTCAAAACTTCAGTAAATTGTAATTCAAGGTGGCTTTTTCTGTCCCTACCTCCCTTATCTTGTTTTTATGACTTGGACATTAGTTGTTATATTGGGGTTGTGTTTATTATTATAAAATGTTATAATACAGCTAACTCCTCTAGTGAGGATATTAAGCACTCCCCGTTTTTAGGGCTCCGTAGTGCCGAAAAGGAACGCTTATAGTTTCGTCATGTCCGTCTGTCTGTCCGAGGTTTTGTCAAGAGACCGTTAGTACTAGAATGCTGCAATTTTGTAGGTGTATTATGTATACGAATTACACCGAGAAAGAGAAATTTTTATAGGGTAGCTCTCCCGTACGTGTGAATTGGGGATGTTTTTTTTCTCATCTAACCTATTGTGTGGGTTATCGTTAAGTAGGTCTTTTAAAATGGTTTAACTGCTGGCTTGAAAAATCTGGAAAAAATCATGATGTATCAATTTCATAATCTTTAAAGGAAACCTATAGCGGTTAAGATAACTTTATTAGTTTAGCAGAAATAGTCGTTGAACTTGGGTGTTGGATAATTTTGTACCAAATATAAAATCCTTTGAATATATTTTTAAGTGACTAAAATTAAGTAGTGGCTTGTTAAAACTAAAAAAGGTTATAGTATATTGTCTAATGTTGTAAATAGACAATAGTACGAAACCCTTCGTGCACTAGTCCGACTCGCACTTTTTCCCCGTGTTTAAATCCAAAACTATAAAAAACTGCCGAATCGATATGTACATAAATAAAAAGTATTTGACCCGTTTTACAAGTCAGCAGGAAATCGCCCTAATGTCGTTAAACATAACATTAGCTCTAACAGTTCTCGCATCATTAGGCACTCTGTCTGCTTGTGTGCCATTCACATCATCGCGCCGCATTTCAATGAGCTGCCAACTAAGCCATTGGGAAATTATATACAATGTTCTTGGAACGCAATATTGCCGTACACGCGAATTGAATTGTTACTAGCTTTCCTAAAAGCTTGTAACACTAGAAGACAGAGCTAAAGCATTTTTGTGTTAATTTAATTCTAAATACTAAACTGTCGATGGTCTCAATAAAATGTATCTTACAACATGTTGTAATGTAGGTACTTGCATGTTATAAAATATTAATGTTTGTAGGGTATGAAATAAAAATAGGAAGACAGTCAGTTGTCTTCAGGTCACCATACGAGTTGTTTCATTTATAATTATCCCGTACACTATAACACAACACACTCTTTTATTCTCAATTATTCAAGTGTGTACCTATTCCTATAATTTTAATTCAATATAGTTGAATGTTCACTGTTATTAACTGACAATGTATTAGAAATTGAAGGAGAGAAATAAAATAAGAATAAAACAACATCTGCTCACGAAAATGGAAATAAGAATATGAATAATAAGAAAATACACGGGACATAAGCAGTTTTATTATTTTTACCTTATTCTGAACTTTCATTGTAGTGAGGGTTCAGTGTATTATGGAGCCGAGAAATTTACTTTTATATTGACCTGAAGCCGTAATATACGAAATAGAAACTGTTTTAAAATGGTCAAAAAGGGTTATTAAGCCGTATTCGTCTAAATGGAATATTTGTTTGGCTGTTGTTTGATAAATGTTGAGAGCATTTGTTCCGAAGTTCGCTGTAAATATTTGCCGGCGACCGCGCGAGGTCTACGCGTCACAAACAATTCAGGTCCCATTACAACGGACGCGTATAAGCTGATCGAACCGTTTGGCTATTTTTTGAAATAGTACCTGGGCGATCGAGCTTTGGTCACTAATATTTATTGTTATATAGGCAAATGTTAGACATACTTATGAGAAACATATTATCTCAAACATTTGCAAAAAAAAAATAACTGGTCTAAAATCAATAAAACTTTTAAAAATTTACTTTTTAACTGGTCTAAAATCAATAAAACTTTTAACAACAAAAAAAAACAGTTAATATTTCGTAATCAAGCGAGATTTGAACCCCCGACGCTCATGCCTACCGGTGCAAAATTATCTACCATATTCTGCGTCAAACAATGCGAAAGAAAAACGCATGAAAACTCGAGAACACTCGTTATCCCAAACATAAGACTAATCCATATGAATTTTGACCCCTGATAATCCCCACATACCAAATTTCAGCGAAAACGTTAGATCCGAGATCACAAACACAAATAAATAAAACAGATATAAATAAATATACAAGAGTTGCTCATTTAAAGGTAATAATAACATTTACCTCAGGTATTGACATAAACATACGTAAGAATTTAGATGTAACACTTGGATTAACAATACCAATACTACTAAGATTTTACAATTCTCTTTGGATTTCTTGTACGTGATAATATTGTTTATACAATGTTTTGAAAACTTGCAATTCACACTTCTAAATAAAAATAGCAATAAACTCCAATTATCCTATTTATAAATGTTTGATAGTCCATTTATTCAAATACTAATAATCATGGACACATTGAATTGATTAAAACATAAACAAAGCCTTAATTTCAACATCACAGCCTTATGACAGGTATGCAAATAACAATTTTAACACGATAATATTTTCAAATGTAATTATCGTGTCATCATTTTAATTAATTTACGCATAGTGTTCATGGCTAAAACTTAATTTGAATATGATTAGGAGTAGTACTGCAATTAATACCAAAACGCACCTATATTTTTGTTTCATTTAAATAATTAGATACCAAACTAGCTAGAAAGATACACAAATAGGTAAAGTCTGTTTTTTTACGTGTCAAACATGGTAAACAATCTTTTCATGACTTTTAAAACTAATACTGGTGAAAAAAAAAATTACTAATACTTTTAAAAAGCTGCATATATGCAACGGCATCCTAAACATGATTGCAAGTAGGCTAGATTGTCATTATGTCAATCACTGCTGCGCCATTTCAAGTGGCATGGCGCAGCAGTGAATGGCGCTTTTGTTCTTATTTTTATTTTTTTAATTTCGATAAATATTGTGTTACTAACCCTAGGCTAAGAAATTTGTTACTAACTACTCTTATATGGGCTGTGTGGCCTGAAATAAATGATTTATTATTTATTATTATTATATATTAAACGGTAAACTACCATATTAGGATGTTATTTTGTGTCTATCTTATTTTTAAATTAATAATTTCGTTAAAAATGAATGTCAAGATTGTTTACAACGTTGGACAACCACGTAAATAAGTTGAACGTAAATACGAATACACGCCGTATATACACCTGTCTACATAGAATCTACACCCTCACAAAAATAGAACAAAACGAATGGCCGTTTAATTTCGAAACCGGTATGTTTCAACAGAAAGGCATTTCTCAACTTGCGACCTCTGAAAATTTCGTGACGTCAAATTACAAAGTAGCAGCCGTCCCTCGCTGCCCGTGCGTACCGTAGTCCCTAAATGTGAAATACGTAACTTTAAAATTGCCCAAATCCAAATAATATAATCCAACGCTTATTCGTAGGGTAACATTTAACGCGTGCTAATAGAGGCCGGGTAAGGGAACACGGTTCCAGATCGCAACGTTCCGCGGAACACCTATTACGTTCTCATTAACGTGGCCATAGTGTGCGCTTTACCCGCTCGTTAACAATACCCTACCGGCAAATTGTGCTTTCAAAATGTATGTATACGATACGCCCACGTCGAATTTTCATTCCTTAAAATAGTGGAGGTTCTATGTTTACCGTCTGAGATGTGACGCGTGGGGAACGAAGCACACAAATATTTTCTTTGACATGTCGCTGCGAGAGACGCTTTCATCCGCTTTTCGCGTAAATTAAATGTGAAATTCACCTACAGTATACGTACTGTGGTGACACCTCTTCATTTGTGAAGTCTTGAATGATTAAGTGGAAAATGTGTAATGTATGTTTTAATCCTACCGTAACAATCGTATCTAGGCTTTGAAAGTAAATTATACAATAATGATGAGAATAATGTTCTCCAATCATTTTCGGTTCGAGCACGAGAGCGGTTCACTGCTTAGAGGTGTGAGACAGGGAGTACGTCATATCTCCGAAACTGTTTACGGATTGTACATATATCATACATTCATGTATGTACGTACGTAAATCATTTGTTTATGTCTCTAATTTTATGCTAGCTGCTAGTGTGCATACAATAAAAAATGCAGTGCCCGGTAATAACATGTTGAAGTGCTATGCTCTTGCCCGGTTGACTGAGGTACATTGTCATGTCATAAGGTTATAATAATACTGTCTAAAGTAAAGAGGAACCCCTCATGCCCGAGTCTGACTTGTACTTGACCGGTTTCTTAAAGCTCTTTGC
Source organism: Pyrausta nigrata (assembly GCA_949316185.1). Taxonomy (NCBI): domain Eukaryota; kingdom Metazoa; phylum Arthropoda; class Insecta; order Lepidoptera; family Crambidae; genus Pyrausta; species Pyrausta nigrata. Next base: position 9,210,098 of record OX438943.1, read on the forward strand.
ACACAGACCAACAATATATACTTAGTTTGGTTAAATTGCTTGGTTTCACGTACATTTGTATTTATAAACAGGCTAGTTGATAGGAAGAGTCTATGTTCTACCATACATATTATGCTCTTGCACTCGTTATTGTATTAAATGTATTACAGTTTATGAAGCTTGTCGCTTGTTGAGTTCAGTATTTAAATTTTTTTAGAACGTATTTTTTATAGTATCTAATGCCGTGTTTTATTGTTGCGATATATAGGTAGTCACATACATATGTATGTATGTGACTACCTAGAGCTTTATTCCCCACAGCAGCCAACGACTGCAGTTCCCGGAGCCAGGTGCTAAAAAGCCGATGCCGCTTTCTGTATTAAAACATTTTATAATATTTCCGCAGCCAACTTAGAGAACGGAAAATATAACCGATTTCGAAGCGAACATGAAGTTTTCAGGCCACAGAAATTTCCATTTCATTTACAATTTCACGTTTAAATAACAAAAACAAAAACTGTGTTGCTTTATTATGGTATACATTTTCACGAAACAATAATTTAAACTTGTCCAAGCTAATTTCGAATGTTTCTGTAAACTCTAAATTATATTGAATTGCTGCAAATAAAATTGATATCTTATTATTTAGACGATACTCTTACGAAATATTAAAGCTGTAGTCTTATTATTTTCCCCCAACAAGGGTTTATTAAATCCACCAAAACGCTGTCGTGGCCTAAACAATACTAGGAAATGATTTGAGAGTTTATAGACCGTAACGCGGAAACATCTCGACATAACGGGAATTATTGATCGACTCAGTACCTGTTTAAGCTGTTTTTATTTTATTCATGTATGTATTTCTATTATTAGGTTTGATCTTTTTCTGTATAAAATATTTTATTACGTGCAGTAAACTGTTTACCATTCATTTTGATACGTATTGAACTTTGAAAACTAAGTGATCACCATAAACAATTATATGTAAACAAACAAAGCCATTCATTTACGGAAAATTAATAAAAGAAACACAACTTCTGTTTACTCTTGTGGAAAAATGGTTGCCATAACAAGGGTGAATTTTTGTTTTCGATTTTTCGAGACACATGCCGCTGCCACGTTAGTTGCAATGACAAAATGTGTGCAGAACAAAATTGATGATTGTTAACCCGTTTACCCGTCGTGAAAAATAAAGCACAGCAGACGGGGTGAACAGGCCCACGGCACCACGCAGCCTCGTCCGTGTCTGTACGAATTACCTGCTATTGAATCTGACTAACTGCATTTGATTCCTATCCTAATGCGATATTCTTGTACCAGAGAATATTTTGGACCACGATTTTATTCATTTTCCTCGGGGATTCGGTAAAAACTCAGAACGCGAAGTATTCCTGCTACTTTATGATATTAAGATTGTGGCTCTATTCTGAACAATACTTGTTACCTTTCATCATTCATTTCTACGGAACAAGGACGTTAAATACGCCATCATATAGTATGTATTATGTTGTAGTAAGTGCTTAGTTGCCTTAATTACTAAGGACAAAAAAAAATTGGTATTTTCTTTCCTAAAAATTTAAATCTATTACTTGCCTTTGCGATTCAAAAATCAATCAAAAACTAATTTAATCAAAAATCAATCAAAAACTAATTAGTATTTCCCTAGTAATTGATTAATGAGAAGCTTGTGGCGCAGTGGCAGCAGAGCTTTGGTAGCGATACCAAAAGTTAAGCAACCCACGGCGCGGTCGTGATTGGATGGGTGACCATTCCGACCATTTAAGTGACGTCCATGACAAGCATCTCCGTGCTTCAGAAGGCACGTATAGCATTTGGTCCCGGATAATATCTGTTGTTATTAGTCGTTAAGCCTAGTCAGAGGCCCTAGGGCGGCTTAATAACATCTGACAGTAAGGTTTGTCACTTGCCTTACAGACACCCCTCCACCAATCCGCACTAAGTCCGCGTGGTGGATTATGGCTCGTACTTCCTCATAGTTGAGGTGAGGCCTTTTCCCAGCAGTAGGATTTATATAGGCTGACTTTTAGTAATTGATAATGATCTATACATATAATAAAACTGTAAAACCGATGCGTCTGTACATTGAGTATTTTTACCAAAAACTAATTGAAGATGATGTTAAAATAGTAACAGAACAGGAATCTACAACTTTTAATTTTTTTGTCTGTTTGTCTGTTTATCTGTTTGGACACGCTAATCTTCGGAACCACTGAACGGATTTGTTTTTTTTTTTATGTGTAGCTATTGAGTCTGGGCAAATACTAAGCTATAACTTATTTTGAAGATCGGAGTACCTGACGTGGAACCTTAACAGTACACTTTAACTAAGAGAGATATGAAAGCAGCGCCTTACTCGTAAGTAAAGTTATTTGGCGTGAATACATATAATAAAACTGTAAAACCGATGCGTCCGACATTGAGTATTTTTACCAAAAACTAATTGAGGGTGATGTTAAAATAGTAACAGAATAGGAATCTACAACTTTTATTTTTTTTGTCTGTTTGTCTGTTTATCTGGTTGTCTGTTTGTACACGCTAATCCCCGGAACTACTGAACGGATTTGAATGAAACTTTTTTTTTATGTGTAGCTATTGAGTCTGGGCAAATACTAAGCTATAACTTATTTTGAAGATCGGAGTACCTGACGTGGAACCTTAGCAGTACACTTAAACTAAGAGAGATATGAAAGCAGCGCCTTAAGTAAAGGGTTTTAGCGTGATGAGCATTTTCTATTGACGTACACAAATTAAAGGTCTGGAGCAACTGATATGGAACCCTAGCAGCTCAGCTCAACTAAAAGAGATATGAATAGAGCGCCGTAGGGAACATTGTTCAGCGTGATGAGCACTTTCTATTGACGTACACAAATTGAAGGTCTGGAGCAACTGATATAGAACCCAAGCAGTTCAGCTTAACTATAAGAGATATAAATAGAGCGCCTTAGGGAGCATTGTTCAGCGTGATGAGCATTTTCTATTGACGTTCACAAATTGAAGGTATGAAGCATCTGATATGCTTAATTACTTTAGACTGATTTTCAAACTCCCCAGGTAATCCTACTGTCTCCAAGTTACGATCTGGTGACGTAAACCTGGATAAATCGAGAGAATCCCTCAGATTTTATAACCATGTGTACCATATATACTACAGCATTCATTTAGGTATTTAAGCGTTTACATTCGGGAGTCAAAATTTGAAGGTGCTGACCTTAACGCTATGTAGTTCGTGAATACTTTCACCACAGACAGTTTGTCGAATTTTTGTTGAATTACTGTATTATTCATGAAAGATCAAAGTAAATTGGCACTATTTTTAACCGACTTCAAAAAAGGAGGAGGTTATCAATTCGGCTGTATGTTTTTTTTTTTGTTGTTTGTTTTGGCTATGTTACCGCATATCTCAGTCATTTGTGAACCGATTTGAAAAAAAATATGTTTTGGCCCAGTCGAGATTTAATGATGGGATCTTGGTGTAATCGAGGGAAACCCTCAAATTTTGAAGGCACGTATAGTGTTTTCGTACTAGTATCTTAATGTTAACATGTTGTTTTGTCTGATAGTCATTATGCGGAGCTGAGCTGATGGTGGAACTCCTTAAAAATTAGAAGCCTAATATTATTCAGCCTCTTCCCCCCCCCCCCTCCTAGCAAACAACAATAAAAATATATAATTACTTCAAGGAATATATAATTTCTACAAGAAATCAATTTACTCGTACCGCTGAAACGATGGATTTGATAGTTTGAGTACCGAGAAAGGACATGACAGTTTTTATCCCCAAAATCATTTGTGTAGGGAATCCGATGATACGATATACAACAAACTTCTCGTTACTACTTTCTTCCAAATGACGCTGTCGCATTTGAACAGCGCGTTTAGTAGGTCTACCCATGTTGCACCTTACACAAAATTTCAACTAAAAATAGAAAAATAAATTTCTTATCTGTTATTTTTTGGAGTCAGTGCCAGAAATTCTAATGTTTTTTGCAAGTAAGAACAGGATTAAACCATCTCTTAGCTGCTTAGAGTAGATAGAATATCTAGCTTGGTTGGCACCGACTCCAAAAAATAACAGATAATAAATTGAAAATAGGTTTCTTGTATAATTTTGTAGAACAGTTAGATAATTTAAATATTATTTTGTACTTTTTAGTTTAAATTTGTTTATAAAATTTTAGGTTTTAATTAGCACTGTAGTCAGTTTTGAAGTCGGTTTTTTTTATTTTTATTCATACTACTTATCACTAACTAACGGAAATTGAACTAGGGGTATAAGAATAGTCCTACTTACTTTACGTTTTAAGAGACAGGCTCCTAATAATAATAATAACTTTACGATAGTAGAAACTTACAAACCGACCTTTGAGAAGGCTAGGGGCACAATAAATAAATGCTAAACCGCGTTCATCTATTGCGGTAGGGAGGTTTGAGTCTGAATGATGAACTTTTTCTGAACACTAAAACTAAAGTTACCTACTTATATTTTTTTACAAACGATTAAAACTGCCTTTAATAAAGTAAACTAAAAAGTAAAAAAAATCCTTTACACTTTTACTAAGAAAGATATACGACAGAATTTAGTCTTAGAGTCGGTGTCACTGCCATGCAAAATTTTCTTACCAGATGAGGATGGCGAGGTGATAGGTTATCTAAAAAGGCGTGCCTATTGACCTTGATTTTTCATTCCTCTCTTCTCCTTACGACATGGCAGACTAAGAGAACATGATAGCTAGATGGCAACGGGAGTATAAAATATTTTGTATCATCGAGTCAACGCGTACGAAATCGCGGGCAACAACTAGTTTAAACATAAATGTCATCCTGAAACATGTAGATGACGTAGCATTCGATGACAAGTACAGTCGCCAGCAGATTAGATTATAATTTTCGTTTCAAAATCGCTCCTGTGGCACCTGCATAAGAATCTGCAGTGTTTGGCTAATGCGCTGTTGTCTGTACATAGCCACTTGTTAGTGAGCGTCCCGCTGGGCCCGCGGGACGCGCCCGCGTCGGGGACACGTCACAATTCGGTAACGAGCGGGACTATTGATTGAATCCGCCGGCCCCTGGCGAATTGTCGCCATTAGTAGTGCCAAATACTACACTCCACATCAGAGCACGACCACAACATAATTTACCAAGTTAAGGGCAACTAAATTAATTAAAGTGTAACACAATTTCTGTGCCGAATACACGCTACCTCGAAATCATGCGGGAGGCTGAAAGTTTTGCCGAGTTAATCACGACTTAGTAGTGTCGATAAATTGTTCTAATGTATCGTTCGGGACAGTTGAGTTAATCTGTAGAACGTTCGCTCGCATTCAACATTTTATTTTATATTTAAAAAGGATGTCATAACATCTTCAGAAATAATATTTTACGATGTTTTAATAATATTTTCTATTCATAGAAACGCCAATGTAGAACGAAAACGTTCATTTCCCGAGTTTTAAATATAAACGGTATTCTTTTGTGCCTATTTATTCGTAGGTGTCGTCTCGGATAATTTTCGTGATAATTGCCTTCCACGTCAATAACTACGCCGAATCAGCAACAGAATATTTGAATAACAATATTGACAGCTCCATTTAGGCTGTGATAGCCTGTCAAGTCCAGGATTTCAATCTGTCGAGATGTTGCCGGTATCTTGTTTAATAGGTAATTACAACTTGCTTTTGAAGTCGGCCAGACTTGGGCCCGGCCGCAGTGGCGATATAAGCGATGGCACGTTAAATTTTCACAAGTGACAGAGTCACCATCGGCAAGCCTACCGCATAAAATTACAAGAACTTCGCCTGCGTCATACGACTCTCCTGTAGAAACATGCTGCCTACGCTGTCGGCTGTACTTTGACTAAGGAGAGCTGCGTGTTGCAGGCCGCAAGCCGCATTGGTCTGAAGTCTACCTGAAGAGCGATTCACTCTACGTCCGATCCGAATCTAATCTAAGTCAAAATTCGGTTCGGCGTAGTCGTAGAACTATTTGAATGACGGTTTTCAAACTATGTACGTCATTCACGATCCGGGGGTCCATATTTAAAATCAAATGACGTATTTTAAGAAACCGGATCGTAGTGCGGAACCGCTCTTACTCGATAGCTTCTAAATTGACGTCTCATTGCTTTCCAGACGTTAGTTTAAAAGCCGCTGATCAAAATAAAATTCCACAAGGTTTTCGATAAGTATGCCCTAACAAAAAAGGTAGGTAACAAATTTAACCTATTACTTAAGTATATACTTATTATTAATAAGTAAAGTCAGCCTATTTATATCCCACTGCTGGGAAAAGGCCTCACCTCAACTATGAGGAAGTACGAGCCATACTCCACCATGCGGGCTCAGTGCGGATTGGTGGAGGGGTGTCTGTAAGGCAAGTGACAAACCTTACTGTCAGATGTTATCAAGCCGCCCTAGGGCCTCTGACTAGGCTTAACGACTAATAACAACAGATATTATCCGGGACCAAATGCTATACGTGCCTTCTGAAGCACGGAGATGCTTGTCATGGACGTCACTTAAATGGTTGGAATGGTCACCCATCCAATCACGACCGCGCCGTGGGTTGCTTAACTTTGGTATCACTACCAAAGCGCTGCTGCCACTGCGCCACAAGCACCTCATTATTAACAAGACTCGTCTCTAATATTCTTATTTGTTCTCTATAACATAGTTCAAGAGCTAGAAAAACTCATGCCAGTATTTAATGTATCAGTAAAAAAATTTAAATAGTTCGATATGATTTTTTAGATCATGTATAAAAAAAAACTTCTTATAGATTATATTATTTAAATGACTATACACCAGGTTTAAATTACTTAATAAGCTCCATGTAGCCAATAGATTGTCACTTTTTAATTAATGGTCAGGGTTTGCGACAAAACCATCTAAGTGAATGACGATATTTTTCACATTAATCGCATCGTAGAATTCATCAATCAAGTTGGCACGTTCGCCCCCGTTTCAAACTCTATGGTGTAAAAAAGATAAATCTGCGACCATAGATTTATTTTACGCTAATTATTAGCCTCGATTTCACCATTCTTACTAACACTGGTTACATCTAATTATAAATTCTTATATAGGTTTTCATAGAGAACGAACCATCAAAGCTGATATTTTTAGGGTTCCGTACCCAAAGGGTTAAAACGGGACCCATTACTAAGCCTTTTCTGTCTGTCTGTCAGTCACCAGGATGTATCTCATTCAACCTTCAGCTGGAACTTACTTGGAAGAGCCATCACCCGGATAGCGAGGTAAAGACATTCGACGAATGTTTATGAGCCAAATTTATTTCGTAAAAACTTGCAAAGAAATTGCATACAATATATTTACTTGTTCAAGATACCTACGCAATTTTATCCGTTTAACCCTAGAGTTATAATCCGACAAATAGAAAGGTCTGCGTGTCACTATTGGGCTAGTCGGGAACAAAGAGAAGACTATCTATTATGGCGTACTGATTTGTCACGGAGGCTGATTCATTAGGCGAGCATTAATCTTGGCATGCGGTTACGCTGTAACATGATAAAGCTTTACTTTATTTAGGCGCCCGCACCGAAACATCACAGGGAGTTAGCTAGCACCTAAATAAAATACATAATTAAACTCAGGCAATGTTTAACCTACCCGTAACCCCAATAATGTACCCATTAGCGGTCTGAGCATGTTGTAAGTAAAGTTTGATCATAAATATATGAGAATTTATTTTAATTTCTTACTGACTATAGTCTAAATACGGACAACAGGTTGACGAAACTTACATAACAGCTCCGAGGATTTAGGATATTTTGTAACAAAAAGGTAAAATAAAATAGATCCGTTCCTATAGCGTATAGCAACTTCATCTAATACAAACTCTCCCTAACCCGCCATAAATTTTAGCAAATTTCTTCTTCCGATACCATAGGATTTTGTGAGAGTGAACCTTTTTATAAGCCAGCTTAAATGGACCTTGGAAAACTAAAAACTTCCTTGTCCTCTATTCTTTTATGTAATCTGTATTTAATTGTATTTTACCGAGTAGAAATAAAAAGATACCGAGTTGACATTCTATATCGTAGATTATAATGAAAATAAACGTTCCAAAACATAAGTACAAGAACTCGGAAAGAAATTAGGTAACAAAGCGCAAAAGATAATTATCTTCGTAACAATATCCCGATCACAAAGGAATCCAGCTCTCCCTTAACAATAGTTATATTGTCTTCGAGAAAGAACATGACCGTGTAGAGAACTAAGAACATATGCTCAAACGAATGCTGTAAACAGGTCATGCAATGCCTCCATTAGTGTAGTCTTGCCAAACAGTTTCTGAACGATGAAGACAAAACAATATTGATATTAGATAATGGAAAAATGGCGTGCTAGAAATGTATTACGCGGAGATAAATGCTATTTCCTCATGTTTTCTATCTAGAGCCGCCTAAAATAAAACATGCTCATCATTGTAACTTCTACATAAATTTTCACAACGAACCAAGTTAAAAATATATCGTACTCGTACCTATATGCTGTACTGAAAAGTATTTTTATGAAATATGGCATGAAATAGTACCTACATAATGCAGTATTAAGACGATTTTTATAGTCGATTTTTGATATATTTCGCTATCATCCAATAAATTTCATACGAGAATATGCGTACTCACCATTAAGTATGATTTAAGCGGTACGTAATTTATGTATGACGTATAAATCGATAGTTGGTAGCTACAAGGAAAGATATTATACCCTTCGTCTGAACAATTAAATTTTGTTGGACGCCCAAAGGTAAGGGTAGGTACCTACCTGCTACCTGTATCTGATAATAACATTCGTTAATTTTGTGCCACGATTTCATAAGCTATACGCACGCACGCATATTAAAGTATTGTGTTGTTCTTTTTACGCCGCCACCATTATTTCTGCCTCGCCCAGTGGTTGACTTTTAGAGAATGCCTTTAACCTTAAGTGATTGAGTCCGCCTTTGTACTTCTCTTTTGTGAATGAAGAATAAATAAATATAATGAAAAACATAATAAATGGCGTTTATATTAATCGTCAGATTATTGTCTCTTTTTTGTTCGTGGAAACAAAACGCCTGTTTATCGATTATTTACTCCAATAATAGAATTAATTATTTCCCGAAGTAACGACTTAATAAATAATTTTGATTTGAGAGAAGAAAGGATGGAATCCGAATAATTTAATTGACCTTATAAATATCTTCTGCGAAGTAAGACAGAATTCAATATAATCCATAGCTAAAGTGGGTACTAACAAAGAAAATGAGAAAAGTGTCCGGAAGCAGACGCGGGCCCTGGGTAAGTAGGCGTAATACATTATGTACGAAATGTATTAGAGCTGTCTTTAATCCGGAAATTCATCACACCTGCGCCCTGATTAAGGGTTCTGTCATCGCTCTTACGATTTCTCCTTTGCGTAAACCAAATTTTCCTCTACTTTTTTATTGAACATTTCGCCAAATCTTCAAACGTATCCTAAGCACAATCCGGTACGGTGTTTAGTTTGTACACACACAAAGGCGATTGAATTGGATTTCAATAGGTTTTCCCAGAAGCTCGTTATAGGTGTTGTTTTCTGTAAACCTGTGACGGTGGCACTGAGCTCATGTCATTATTCATATTTCCTTTGACGCACTGTTCCACGGAGTTCCCAACACCGTGTGAGGGGGATTAAGTGCCACCCATCTACAGCTGCGTCCTGTAGGATAAACATAATTTACTAACGACATCTGCCAACACTAACTTAATAATGGTAGAAATTACACCTACCAGCATAATTGTATCACGGTGGCTGGCTTCGGCTGACGTAAACAAGCAATCTCGCGGGACGCACGAAAGAAAGGATTGTTTCCCTCGGTTATTAGGCCGACAGGTACTCGCTCGATGGATTCCGTCGTGTCTAAAAAGAACGAGGTAAGCACTAGTCCTTTCGTCCGCGGAGATTTATATCCGTACAATGGACTAATCCGCTGACGATGGGATTGCGAAGGACACCTGCTGCTCACCAAATGGGAACTGTTTTTCGGACTCGAGTATGTTTTGTGACTCGAAACTTGTGTGTACGCTCATGTTCGTAGCGATGAACGCTTTCCCCACAATACATACTTGAAGCGGATTATTTGGCACATCTAAAAACGTAATACCCAAAAAGAGTTACATTTTCTGTTTCTATAGAGAGCGGCACGAACCGAACGATTATTCCATCAGCCCAATCCTGTTCGTTAATTCTGCCAACTTTAATATTACATGAATATTCATGATTTGCGTTATTTCGGTTTCGCTAACATATATTTTTGCCTCTAACATAAATTCGAAACCCTAAATAAATAGTCATGTAATAGTAGGTACTGTGTAGGATTCAAGCGTGTACTACTGAAATAAGGTAATGCAGACTTCTATTTTATAAGAATGTAGGCAATAGAGTTGGAAAGCGTGCTTAAAAGAAGATGCGATAATTAATTGAAAACACCAACATAATTCAGTACATAATATTTTTAATTGTAATGTATCTGTAGATAGATTTTACCTGCCACAGTCACATAAAACAAGATGGTGCTCAAAATCCGCCGTCTTGTGGATAATCCTACCGACCCACTTCGCTCGATCCCATTATTATACCACCAGTTCTGGAATTGGTAATAAAACCACTAAGCCATCGAGGCTATATCCTCCCTTTGCCTTGAAATCACTTATCGTTTCAGTGCACGCCTTAAGTAAAATACCATTTCTGTCGCACAGATAAGTTTTTAATACCGTGTAACGCAACCTCTAACTATTATCTGTATAATAGGTTAAACACTTTAATGCTTTAATCCCTAATTATCATGATAGATGTCGTATGCGAAGCGGTTTAGAAATTAAATTAATAAAATTTGAAGGTATTCACGTCACTATTTGTAAGAAAGAAATAAAGAAAATACATTTATTTTACATTCACACACACACACACGAGTTTACAAAGACAGTAATTATTAGGTATTTGTATATACCCTAGGTGATAGTCTGATAGACAGATGGACAGTGGGACCTCAGTAATAGGGTCCCGTTTTTTCCTTATGGATACGGAACCCTAAAATTACTGTGGTTATTGTACGATGGTCAACATGTAAGCACCGAAAACCCAAGTCTACTAAAACGCACGCATAGGCTGTGCTTTACATGTAGGTAGAATTTAACGTTCACTTTTCAGGTTCACTGAAGAAGTACCAACAAAGTGCAATATAAAGCCTTTGAAATGTTTTAAGTGTCTTATATATTGTGGGATTGAAAGACTCAATCCATGCGATTACGACCACGAATACCTACTAATACCTTAGCCGAAATGTAGAGTCTATGTTTCGTGAAGTTTACGCGATTCAAATCCATAATTATAAAACGCGGCTCACCTTAATTATGATGTCGGCATTACATCTTGATTGTTTGTGTTTTGACTTGTGCCTACAAATTGTCTGCAAGTTCCGTGTTAGAGACGTTTGGTTATATAAATTACTAGTTCCCCGCGACTTCACTCGCAAGAGCTGGATTTTCCATATAAAATTTCATCTCCCATTTCACCCCCTTAATGTTTTTATATCGCAACAAAATGTAGCCTATGTCATTTCCAGGGTCTCCACACCAAATATCATCTCAATTGGTTCAGTGGTTAAAGCGTTAAGAGGTAACAGACAGACAGACAGATACACTTTTGCATTTATAATATTAGTATGGAGTATGGATAAATAGATCGACACTTAACCCTTGTCAACATGCCTACTCAAAAACTCTGAATAAATGACTAATTTACTCTTACAATCTTTAAGCAAATAATAATAAAGGAAAAAGACTTCCATTAATGGAACTCGTGATGTTGAGACTTGGAAAACATTTAGTCGTTAAATATTTCTAACTGTAGCTTATTATAACATAGAAGTACAACATTTTTTTAGATTAAAAGATACCTTTTAACTGTTAAATAAGGGAGCACTTCATACATGATCCTAGCGGCTAAAAACAAAGTTATACCTGAATTTGAACCTTTCAAAATAAATAATGAATTAATAAACTTATCTCACCAGGAAAAGTACCTAGGATTACTTATTGACGATAAATTAACATGGAGACCGCACAGTGAGCGCGTCCAATCCAAATTAACATCATTGCTAGGAGCACTTCGAAAGGTATCCCATTGTATTCCGAAAACAATTAAACCAGTCATATACAACACCCTAGTCAAATCACATTTAGAATACCTAGTGGAAATTTGGGGATCTGCTGCGTCATCTAACTTGAACTCTTTACAAAGAACCCAAAATAAAATAATAAAAGTGTTATTTCATTATCCGTTCCGTACTGCTACAATACAATTATAATAATAAAACAAAAATATTTAATCTTAATCAAATTTACATTTATAACACATGCATTTTAATAAAAAAGATCCTAACTAAAACAATAAAATCAAATTTAGATTTGAATATAAAAACTAATAAACATAACTTGCGTAAACAGAATAAACTAGAGCTAATTACTCCGAGAACGAACTACGGTAAAAAGACCATACTATTTGAGGGAGTACAGCTATATAACAACTTGCCAGAGAGCATCAAGAAATGTATGATGAGCGTGGAAACGTTTAAGCGCAAACTCAAAATACACATAACAGCGAGCTGCGACGACTAATTATTATATTATGTATAAATTTAGTAGTAGTTATCTCATTTTAAGTGAAATGTAAATTTCTTATGAGAATAAATTCTTTAAACCTAAACCTAACACTTTTCCAACTTCCACTTGCCAACTTAATTGCCATCAAAATTGTGAGATAAATACCTACCTACATGTGAAATCATGAAACGGAAAAAAATATTTTCGATGTATTAAAAAAACATTTATCGTTATACAGCCGTCTACTAACCAACAGATATTGCATACGAGTTTGGATTTAATACTGCACGTGCTGATACGAGTACCGACCATAGTCATAGCGCACTCAGATATGACTATAATACACACTGCACATTAAATCTAAGTAGGTACATTCCGCCATTCCCTGCTATAGAATAACCATTAATAACGTTCATTATACCGGCTTAAGGTGACGATTTACGAGCGTGTGTGAAATCTAGCAGCGCCGGTATTCATTGCAGTTTGGTGTATTCTTTCTCTTAATAGTGACATTAATTTCGTGAAATACGATAACTTTACCGGAAAGCAGTTTAGTGATGTAATATGTTTGATGGAGATTAGACAAGTTAATTATTCGGGACCACAGCACGCCAAGGTAAACTCTGTGGCACCTTATGCAGTTGATACTCACTGTGGCATGTTATGCAGTTGCCACTCATTGTATCATGTAATAAGGGTAACTTTTCGACAGAAAAACATTGTCTGATGTGCTAGCCCCTATTCCTAAAAATCTGTAAAGTAAATAAATGACACTTACTAAACCTGTATTGCCAGAGATCTGAGACAATATGCACACACATGTTACATGCAAAAGTAAGTAAGCCCATACATTTTGGCTAAGTTAACTAGTAAATGTTTTGTATGTCACAAAAAGTTCAGGGCCTGGAAGCAGTCTAATGATCCTAAGTTTTTGTTTTTACTTAATTCTATGTTAACATCAATTTAATCTGGGTAATAAGTAAGGAAACAGCGCTACGGTTTATATAAAGGTGTTTCCAAAACTCCCAGTTAATTAATATTTGAACTTTGAGATGCCTATAACTATAGGGTCACTGTATTGTCCGTAACGTTCTAAGGATAATAATTTATTGTCATTGTGCTGCCATCGCCAATAATTTGTAATAGTCTTTATATTGACTTATTGGATAGCTTCGTTGGACTGAACTTAATTTGCGGTCACAAAACTGCTATGTCAGTAAAACAAATTCAAAAAGAATAATGCTTTATATGAGATTGAGGGAACTATATCTTGGAGTACGGATGGCTGAAGAAACGAGTTATCTTTTCGATTCCATTTTTACGTGAACCGGAGAGACCTTGAAATCAAATATTTAGCGTAATGACATGTTAGTACACCCTCATGGGAAGAAGTGCCGGAAAATTAATAAATCTGAGTATTTCCTCTCGCAGTTACAGCCAACTTTGAGAGTGCTCTGAATATTAATACACGGGTCAGAATAAAATTAATTTATACGAACCTAACAACCTCTGTTTCCCTGAAATTTTCTGTTTCAAAATTCCTTCCTCGTTCATTTCCGGAATCACGACCAATGGATATTTCTAATACCAAAAAGGACTTTTTACTCTTAATGTTCTTTACGTTTTATTTGACTAATTAAAACAGGAATCTTTGAAAGGTTTTTAAAGTTCGTAAAAACGTTTCTTACACATTACCTGTCTATGTAACTGTACAACTGAATATTTACCTACATTAGTATATTTTTAGGGTTCAGCCGTACCTATAGATACTTACTTTACTGGTAAATATATATTTTTTGTAACATAGCTGTATTTCAAATAAATTTTAGGTACTTTTGCAAAATGCGCAGAGTGAAAACCATCAGTCAAAAGTCGAGTTACATTTAGCGGCGAAAACGTAATTACTCGCTACAGAATACAGTACCAACCTATTCAACTTATTGAGTAGACATTTAATTTCATAGTCACGCAATATGTATTTAATTAAATTTTGCTAACATGAGCGTGCGCGACAGGCCATTACATGAGACAGACATGCACCTATCGATCACATAGCAAATTATTTATACATATTATTTACATAATGGTCGAGACCACTAGGTATACCTCGAAGTATAATCAGGAACAGCACTTGTTAAGTTTGTATCCATATTCGTAAGTTCTGTAGATAACACAAAAAAAAATTCTAAAATAGAAGCCATCGAATATACGAGCAATATCTCCTTAGCAGTACTCGCAATACGTAATGGATGCAACATTACTCAATCATCAATCTTGGCATCGGCAAAGCAGGTGGATTGGCTCAAGGCGAGAGACGAGCGACATTATGTCATCCTACACCCTTTGAGTCGTGTATCAAGCGCGGCTTCCTGACGCGCGGCGAACATTGACACTGAAGTGAAACTTGCGAACGATAAAAGCTTAGAAGTGGGAATTCATCTGCACTGAAACAATTATGGTCTGTTTCACCATTTTTGGGAATTTTTTATTTATTAATCACTGGGAGTTCTAAGTAGCTTACAAGAAAGATAAATTGTTGATAAATTTTGTTGTGAAATATGTAAACAATACATCAAAACTTACTCAGAGGTGGTGAAACAGGCCCTAGAGCACGGACTATTTAATTATTATCTTATTTTTGTAGCGTGTATTTTAGTGTCCTAATCTGAGGATCTATTCCCATATTATATTTTAGTCATAATTGTAGTTTTTGACATTTAACTCTGCCAAATACGCCATCCAAAGTATGGCAAAAACATTGTGACATTATTCGAAACGAAACAGTAATTTAAAACTGCGTCAGTATTATGAATCGGTTTGCTTAAGCATTCTAAAATGTATCTCTTTTACTTAAGTAAAATTATAGCTTGTGTGTAAATAATAACTATGCCACCATTTCGATGCAGTAGGTAAGTACTCAGTTTCATGGTTTTGTTTATTTTCCTCATAAACGCCACTTTTTACTTGTAATGGTGACCTGATGCAAGTGAGAGAAACATTCTATGCTTTTTTTCCTTTGTTAGTCTAAAAGAAAATAACTGCGACGTGCATCCATTTTTCAATGGCATTCTAATTTTTAAGAGGTATTAAAACTTTCAGTCACATCACATATAAACAGATAGATACAATATCTTACGATATTTATATAAATATGTGCTGTACCCAAGTAGCCTCTAAAAATCATCTATATTCAATGGTCATAAACCGAATTTTGTCTAGAAAACTACCCCATCTATAAGTTTTAAAGTGCAGAAAAGTGGGCAGGTAATTTTTTGATCGAAGCCTCCCTTGCGAGTCGAGGGTCGGTAATTGACAGTGGTTGTATCAGCAGCGTTGCAAACTTTTTATGGCATCATAAACACGAGATGAAATTATATCCTAACGACCCAATAAACGGGAAAAACTCCTCTCAGCTACCCGTTATTACATGAACGGAAAGGTTCAGCTTCGTATTTGCTTCTGTATCCGTGTTTATGTTATCACCTATTAGATATTACTGGATTTTTTATAAAACGCAAGATAAACAGGAGTCACGAACTCGTCTCGGCCCCGTCTTATTTATTATTTACATTACGATCCAATAAGTGATATGTTTTATGTCGTAACAACAGCTCTTACGCTGGTTTATTCTCGTTAACGAAATAGGCGGCGCTGCCGGTTTGATTGAAAGCAAATTGAATTGTATTTTCATCTTTTTCTGCGCGAAACACTTGCTGTTTTTTCCCTGAATGAATGATCTAGATACTTTCAAGTTATATTACAAATTGAGAAAACCCCCAACACAAAAAAGATAAACGAACATTTTTTTTAAGTAATACATTATTCACTTTTATTTTTTGCATTGGGATTTATTTAAATTTGTTTAACCGGCTGAACCGATTTGTATTAAAACATGTCTATGGTTCATCGGTTTAAGTGCCATGGTGCCACAGACAGACACACATAGCGATCAAAGTATAAGGTATTCTGCTTCGGGGGTTAAAAAGGGTGAAAAGGCTGTTAAGTACAAGTCAGTCATCACCCATCCTCGGCCGCATTGTCGCTTACCATCCGTAAGATTGAGATATACTGATATTAAAGTCAGATTACTTTTTTACTGATTGACACAGTAGGTAAACTTAATTAAACCGTTTCGTTTTTTCAAACATTTGTATAAAAGTGCAATTTCTATGTAAAAGGGAGTTAATAATACTTCAAATCCAATTTGCGTACCTACCGTAAATCTGGTCAATATCCCAGTCGCGAACAGTCTCTGCTACAATCGGATCCGCCGCTGAATCTCCAATTAGCATTTAATTTAGTTTTTATCCCTCATTTCATTTCGATGCTGAATAACACCGAGCGACCCTCGTCACGGGCGGCTTTCACGGGAAAATAACAAGAGCTTTGTTTATTTTCTTTATCTTTTTCCGCACGGAATGCAGCTACTAAAGCAACAATTACTCTCGGTAAATTTAAACCCGATCCTCAAAAACAACACTCTGTGCCTTATCTCTGCCGCATCCACTCAGACGCAGTTCAAAATTCCGCACCGGCCTCACCTCTGTCGTATTTTAAATGGCTATCAATTAAAATAATACTGTGCAAAGAAATTCCGAGGTAAACATTTTTTACGCGCATTTTATTACAGATTATGATTTCATTTGTTGACCATTGGGGTGACAAAATTACATTCAAAGATTTTCAGGCGTCATATAAGGCGTTTTTAAGAATACGATGTCACCAATATAAGTGTGCAACTTTAAGTTACAACATTTGTTGAAGTATGGTTACATTTCGAAGAAAACAACGGCATCAGTGGTGCATATAAAGTTAGACGTCACGCCGGCTGATGCCGCGCTCCAAGATAAACTTCGCCTCAGAGTTAGAGAACTCTATAAATGAGCAGCCAGGGTCTTGCTCCATTTGGCAACCAGGGTTTACAATCACTGGATTAGTTATTTTAAACCATCCAGGGTTTAAAAAACCTGAAAACTGTAGTGACTGTAGTGACCACCGCATCTGACTCCTTTGGTTAAACTTAATTAATAATAACGTCCTGAAACAAGTTTTTCTTCAGAATAGAGTCGGCGTCGTTTGCTTGTGTTTCAAAATTATTACTTTAAAATCATCTGAAATAAAAACTAAAACAATTAGTAATGTTATTGATTATCATAATCATTCTTGATACTTGTCTATCACAGAACATTACCAGTGTTACTCACTCGTATTGGATATACAAATATTTATATTGTGAATGTATTAAAAATTGGTATCATATCGATTCAATATTCGTTTAAGGCGTCCTATAAGCAGCATTTACTTTCCAATGGAACTCCAGCTATATCAAATCAACTTTTCCTCGAAGGCACCTCCTTTCTCCCCTTGTACGGATATTATACATGCACGTCTCAACATTTGCAAGTAATACCCATTTGTAAGTTTAGCATAAATCAATTCTTAGCCGCAGAAAGCGTCTCGGCATGAATACAAAATCATAAATGACGGCTTTATTAAAATTCATCGTAGCTATTACAATTTTATTCAGTTTTACGGAAAAATCGTTGTTCATAAACCAGCCTAGTTATTACTAGGCTGGTTTATGAACAGGGTTTCACACGCGTAAAACGATAGCAAAAATAAGAGATTGCCGACCTAAATTGTCATCTATTTTTAAAAATAAACAAGTCTCCCTCGATCAATACAACTGATAAAAATATTTGACATATTTTTAATTTTACTGTAGAAATACAGAGCTTACATGAATGAATTAATTACATTATTTACTATAACTCCTTATGGAAGTTTTCGAAACTAAGGTCATAGAAACTTATCGAAAGAAAGCACCCCGCAAACTTTCATCTTTCACATCATCGCTAAGTGTTGATGACAGGGCCGCCACAGAATACTTCAACCAAAGAAATCTTCGTGTAAACAAACCTTTTATATTGCTGCTAGTTTTTCGCACAAAATTAAAGCCGCAATTAATTGGTTACAGACCACCAATCAGATTAAAATATTTTATAGTCACGAAAAGCAATTTACAGAGTTTGCCACAGCACAATACACGTCAGGAACAGCTTGGATCTGCAATATCTGGTTGAGGTAGGAAACGCTGCACATTTCGCCTCGAAAATAATTCCAACACTCGCTATTTTTGTTCCAGAATGAATTTGCTTTCTGTCACTAACTTAACGCCTTTGTATTTTGTTTTTGTAACACGTCATAGCCCTAGCCTAGGGCTATTTTAAAATTTGTTTAACTTAATTGAACTTTTTCATGAGTGGCATGACTCGTAGCTTTTATGAAAACCGATAGATTTTAGGCGCATATTTTGCATATTTTTCAGAAAATGTATATGTGTGTGTATGTTTCATGTGACAAACTTAGGTGCGTACTTATTAGAAGTATAATATCCATCAGAAAAGTATTAGTAACTTTATATCATGCATCAGTCAGGCAGATCTGTAGTAAGTTACAAACAAACAGTTTTTTTTAACTAATGTCTTACATTTTGTACCTACATATAACAAAACCTTTTATTACCTAGGAAATACCCTACTCAGAACTCTGCAAAAATAAGGTCATAATAAAAATAAAATAATAAATGTACATCATACCGGTAGACATAACTTTATAATAGATCCACTCCGCAGACGGAATCCCGAACCTCTAAAATGACATATAAAGCCGATCACAAATAAACGAGAAAAGGCATAGAGGGAAGGATTTATCGCCGTTTTTATATCCTAATACAACTTTCTCCAAGTTTTGTTGCAAATTGGTATCTTAAAACGGCTATAAAGTAGGGGCTTGTACAATCTCCCGGTCTCGATCTGTGCCTTTTTCAACTTAAAGAAGCTACAGACGGAACTGCTAAGCGCACTGCAAAGGTCGTATGATTTGCATTCATCGCTTATAAATTGATTCGTTTGTAGACTAGTCTATTTAAACCCTATTACGAACCGTGGAGATTTTCCAACAGCTCCAAAGTACGAGAATGGCGCGAGACGACGCTCCTATTTATCTCGACTTAGATAATTCCCTCCGAAGTGACGTGGGATGAGGGTAAACATCTTGACGTGATTAATAGTAATCCTTAGTAGTTTAATAGTGTAGGATTTACTTGTTTGAATAATATTATCTAAAATAGCGAGGGTGGTAATTTGCAAAGCGTGAAGTCAATCCTTCGCTTGGCTTTTTGGTGGAATACAAACATTGTTTCAAAGTTGGTTGGGTTGGGATGTTCATAAATACTTTTCACAACCATTGCATTCTATAACTAATAATGGTCGCATATATCGCCCGCTTGCCCCTTACCATGATATTTGGCCATCGTAAAAGTGACGTTTAGTCAGTTTAGTGCCTCGTTGGTCTAGTGGTCAGCACGCTGGGTACTACCCACGAGGTCCCGGGTTCGAATCCCGGGTCGGGCCGAGAGTGTTTGGGTTTTTATGTCTTGAAATGAGTAATTTCAAGACATAAAAACCCAAACACCCAGACACAACTCCGGGAGTCAGAAAGTCGGTGGTGTTAACACTCCCGTGCCTCGGAAAGCACGTTAAGCCGTTGGTCCTGCGCCTGATCTCTCTACGGTCATGTCGGACTGCCGTCTCACCGAATTATGAGAGTGAAGGAACAGAGAGTGCACCTGTGTACTGCACACACACTTGTGCACTATAATATGTCCTGCGCAGTTGGCTAATCTCTTTTGAGATAGGCCGCCGTAGCCGAAATCGGCTAGAAGGACATTATAGTGTCATATCTCGATGAAACATGAAACATTGTAGACAAAAACCGGTCGAGTCGGACTCGTGCACAGAGGGTTCCATACAAAGGTTTTTTTTCTACTATGTAACCACAAAGGTTCACGCGAGGGTTTCTATGAAACCTGGTACCCGCTCCAATAATGATGTGTGATATATCATTGGAAAAGGATTATCTTGCAGAACAAGAATTGGTATAGCGCTTGTCTTGATTTATCGTCCGATTTGATTACCAGCCTAAAATAAGTTCAACAAAATCAAGTCAAGTAATGTGGATTTTTCGTTAACAATATTAAATCAAATACGATTAATGTAAGTACGTTTAGTATTGTTCATTAATATAACAATTTTTAGTAATAATTAGAAAAAATACATTACGGGCGCAGCTTTATATTATATGACATTACATTACAAAATGAAATGAAATAATTAAGCAATGAATTAAATAAATAAAATAAGCTTTATTAAACATTATAATCTACTAACACATCATTAAGGCAGGGCATAAAGCATAGTGTTTTTATGTTTTTCTGCGAGACAGCGGTCTTCTAGTAGGAGAGCATGGCTCCTCGTTCTGTAATATTTGAGATATGACTGCCCTAATAGACAAGTCACTCGCAAGGTCCTCTTTTCGGACGTTACACTTAGTCTAGGTACCACTTGATAGAAATCCCCTTCCCCACAATACCTACCCATCCCCGCTGACATGTCATAAGCTAGCATGCCATTGTAACTTTTGTTCAGGTTACTAAGAGCTAGTATCCAAATACGTAAAATACCCATTGCTATTGGAAGTGGGTAAAAAAAGTTTGAAGTTGCTATTTCTAATTCTGAGATTTTAGTAGGTACTGTGTAGCTATTACTGGATTAACGATCGAACTCGGTGTCCTATAGTAACGTTTATTAAGGATGACAGCTCTGAGTTATCGCATAACATAGCAGTGTACGAGGGTCAAACTGAAAGTTCTTAGAACTGGCCACTTATAAACAATATAATAAAAAAAATATTCTAAAATTTGAAAATAGAACTCTTTGCCAATATAACTGAGTATATATTTCATTCATTTGTCATTTGTTTTACGACTTGGCGGCAAATTGAAAATTGTCTGTGTCACGTCAAAATGAATTTAACACGAGAAAATTTTCGTGCAATGATTTTTTATGACTTTCGATGTCATTTAAGTCAACAAGAAAGTTATGATAGACTACGATTGGCCTTTCACGATGAAGCCCCATCTCGTGCGACTGTTTACAACTGGTTTAATGAGTTTAAACGTGGTCGCACTAATCTCACTGATGATGTACGTGAGGGACGGCCTTCTACGGCGACGACTGAAAATAACATCTGTGTTGTGCGGCGTATGATAGAGACTGACAAAAGAGTGACCTATCAGCAGATTCGGACAAGCTTAGGCATCGGTATGAGTCAAGTGCACAAAATCCTCCACGAACATTTAGCGGTCAGGAAGCTTTGCGCCCGGTGGATACCTCATAATTTGACTAAGGCTCAAAAACTCCATCGTGTGGATTGGTGCCGTAAAATGATTGAAAGATTTAACGGAGGTGACTCAAATGCTGTGTTCGACATACTAACAGGTGACGAAAGCTGGATTTACTGTTATGATCCTGAAACCAAAAGACAATCTGCTCAGTGGGTGTTTCCTTTCGAGGAGTTGCCAACTAAAGTGAAGAGAGATCGAAGTGCGGGAAAAAAAATGGTGGCCTCGTTCTTTGGAAGGATAGGTCATTTCGCAACAATTGTGTTAGAGGATCAAAAAACAGTTTCTGCAGAATGGTACACTACCAATTGTTTGCCACTTGTCTTGGAAAAAGTTCGAGAGAAACGACCTCGCAGTAGGATCCTCCTTCACCACGACAACGCCTCGTCGCACACCGCCAAGCGAACGATCGACTATTTGGCGACATCAAACGTTGAATTACTGGGTCACCCGCCGTATAGCCCCGACCTCGCGCCTTGTGATTTTTATTTATTTCCAAAAATTAAAGAAAAACTTAAAGGAAAGCGGTTTATGAATGCTGAAGAAGCGGTGGCTGCGTATCGCGATGCCATTGAAGAGACCCCTAAGGACGAGTGGGCAAAGTGCTTTTCCCAGTGGTTCCATCGCATGCAGCGGTGTATTGACGTCAATGGACAATATTTTGAAAAGATATAATAAAACTAATAACTGGCTAATGTAATCAGTTTTTGATTTTCTAAGAACTTTCAGTTTGACCCTCGTATGCGGAGGGATTCCATAGACAACATTTCATAGAAAATAAAATGCTATTAATTTTAAAATAAGAAAATATAGACAGCACTGACTTAAAAGTATGTAATGGGACACTTTTAGTTTATATTTTTTACATAAAGAGTAAAATAAATCAAAATACTTTACTCCTGGTTGGTATTAAACAAATAACATTTTCAGTATGCAATTTTGAGTTTGAAGACTTTATTTTATTTTTAGTTTATATAACGTAATTCTAAAACATACTCACGAAATAAATCGTCATTAAAACGTAAAATATTTAGTAATGATTAACAATGTTTTGAATCGATTGTAAATCGAGTTGATGTCTGTACACCTGACCCTATATGCCACCTGTCAAATTGAACCTATTAAATTATTTAGACTATAAGAACTATCCGACGACGTATCACAAATTGCTATTGGTGTTGGTAACCAAAAGTTGATGCTAGTTCTTATTCTGAGACTTTAATACCGTATAGCTCTAAACGGACTAACGATGGGAACTTGGCACCATAGTAACCTTTAGTCAGGATACTAAGAGCTATCCAACGACGTATCACACATTGCTATTAGAGGTAGTTACTAGAAGTAGGTGCTAGTTCGTATTCTGAGACTTGAATACAGCTCTGAACGGACTAACGATTGGAACCTGGCGCCATAGTAACCTTTAGTCAGGATACTAAGAGCTATCCAACGACGTATCACACATTGCTATTAGAGGTAGTTACTAGAAGTAGGTGCTAGTTCGTATTCTGAGACTTGAATACAGCTCTGAACGGACTAACGATTGGAACCTGGCGCCATAGTAACCTTTAGTCAGGATACTAAGAGCTATCCAACGACGTATCACACATTGCTATTAGAGGTAGTTACTAGAAGTAGGTGCTAGTTCGTATTCTGAGACTTGAATACAGCTCTGAACGGACTAACGATTGGAACCTGGCGCCATAGTAACCTTTAGTCAGGATACTAAGAGCTATCCAACGACGTATCACACATTGCTATTAGAGGTAGTTACTAGAAGTAGGTGCTAGTTCGTATTCTGAGACTTGAATACAGCTCTGAACGGACTAACGATTGGAACCTGGCGCCATAGTAACTTTTATTCAGGTTAGGTACTAAGAGCTGTGTAACGACGTATCATACGTTGCTATTGGAGGTGGGTACCAAAAATTGCATCATCCTTTGCGGTTTTCGCACTTTTTCCTTTACTTGTGCTGTAAGACCTTTTTTCCACATTTCATGATTCTAAGTCTATGGAAAGTACCTATTGGTTTTGATTCCCCTGCGAAATGTAAGAAAATATGGCTAAAATGGTCATATTTTCGGATTGCGCTAACATAGAAGCTTGATTTTTCCACAACTTCATGGGCCGCGCCGCAGCCATAAGTATTTTCAACTTGAT
Source organism: Pyrausta nigrata (assembly GCA_949316185.1). NCBI lineage: Eukaryota > Metazoa > Arthropoda > Insecta > Lepidoptera > Crambidae > Pyrausta > Pyrausta nigrata. Next base: position 9,234,146 of record OX438943.1, read on the forward strand.
ACCTCAACGCGTTCCTGAAAAAAACATTCTTGACAGACAGACGGACAGGCGATCAGGCAGACAACAAAGTGATCCTATAAAAGTTATTTTTTCTTTTTGAGGTACGGATCCCTGAAATTGGATCAATGCGGCGTTTTGTATTGTAAAAAACCTTTCAGGTCAGTCAGGAAAATAATCATTCCACTCGTTAGTAATGTTTTGTCCCATAAATGTTGTTAGTTTTTTTTTCACATCAATAACAAACGTTTTCACATTAAATCTTAATGGTTTTTGTACTGTTGCGAATTGTATTGTTGCCCATACTTCCTTATAGGCAATAAGAGTACCTATCCTAAAAATGGCGAAATACCGCCTTCAAAAATATCGCACATAATTGGAAATATTTTTTTTGTCGCCAAGTGAAAGAAAGGAAGTAAGTCGATACCAATTATCTTAGCATACTCCTTTTCATGTGACCTATCTGTACATATAGCACATATGTGCTTTATGCTGGCAGTTGGCACAGACTTCGTTCCACCTTTCTTTGACTTGGCGATAAAAAGTTATTTACAACTTTTTAGTGCGATATTTTTTGTTAAAAATATTCTTTATTTTTATATATTTTTGAGGGCAAATAAACCTTTTTCTTTCTTTCTTTCAAAGTAAGGGTGTTGGTTTGAGCTCAGGAGGCAGGAAAATCCGCGTTATTAGGTGTTTGCCGACGAAGGGGGGCCTTTCGCCAGCACCTGCGCGCGACCGCGATAGGACAGTTTGCGGTTCATTAACACGTTTTTGGGTCCACACACTTTAACTATTTCTTAAATTAAATGTGCTTGACTACAGTGTTAAGCGAGTTGTTAAATTTTATGATAGTTATTATAGAAAAATAGACAACATACATAGACATTAGAAATTGAACCCACGTCCTAGTTTCGCTATCCAGCGACGACCGCTGTTCCTTCTTATATCAATTTCATTTTTTATTGATTAGAAAATGAAGTAAGTATACGAGTACTTAGAATTGACGATGAACAATTGGGCCCTGCTTGCTTTCTACTACTAACTTAGCCTTCGGCAACGAATGTCAAATTATGTATTAAAAGTTACGTAATGTTTCTATGGCTTATGTCAGTTTCAAACATTTTGTCTGCGATAGCGAACTTAGCTTAATTTTATAATACATTGCATCTTGTCTACAGGCCTTAAAAGATGATTAAAAAGACAAAACATCTTCCATTTACGAAGCGGCCGCAGTCGTGTGAGCGTACACGCACAACGCGCATTAAACCCTAAAAAAGTAATTCGAGCCTCATTCCGGCAGAGACAAATATTGTTTGCCCTGTCATCAACTGTAATATTAATACAACTCCGCAACTTGTGTCGTTAGCGTGTTTACTTAAAAGATACCAATTAGTTAATAGCCAAAACAAGTGCTCTATGAAGGCTACCCTGACGGTTAAATACAAGTATACAGTTATGTTTTACTATAGTTATTTATTTATTTTATTTTGCACAATACATAATAGCACATACGAGGGTCAAACTGAAAGTTCTTAGAACTGGCCACTTATAAACAATATAATAAAAAAAATATTCTAAAATTTGAAAATAGAACTCTTTGCCAATATTACTGAGTATATATTTCATTCATTTGTCATTTGTTTTTCGACTTGGCGGCAAATTGAAAATTGTCTGTGTCACGTCAAAATGAATTTAACACGAGAAAATTTTCGTGCAATGATTTTTTATGACTTTCGATGTCATTTAAGTCAACAAGAAAGTTATGATAGACTACGATTGGCCTTTCACGATGAAGCCCCATCTCGTGCGACTGTTTACAACTGGTTTAATGAGTTTAAACGTGGTCGCACTAATCTCACTGATGATGTACGTGAGGGACGGCCTTCTACGGCGACGACTGAAAATAACATCTGTGTTGTGCGGCGTATGACAGAGACTGACAAAAGAGTGACCTATCAGCAGATTCGGACAAGCTTAGGCATCGGTATGAGTCAAGTGCACAAAATCCTCCACGAACATTTAGCGGTCAGGAAGCTTTGCGCCCGGTGGATACCTCATAATTTGACTAAGGCTCAAAAACTCCATCGTGTGGATTGGTGCCGTAAAATGATTGAAAGATTTAACGGAGGTGACTCAAATGCTGTGTTCGACATACTAACAGGTGACGAAAGCTGGATTTACTGTTATGATCCTGAAACCAAAAGACAATCTGCTCAGTGGGTGTTTCCTTTCGAGGAGTTGCCAACTAAAGTGAAGAGAGATCGAAGTGCGGGAAAAAAAATGGTGGCCTCGTTCTTTGGAAGGATAGGTCATTTCGCAACAATTGTGTTAGAGGATCAAAAAACAGTTTCTGCAGAATGGTACACTACCAATTGTTTGCCACTTGTCTTGGAAAAAGTTCGAGAGAAACGACCTCGCAGTAGGATCCTCCTTCACCACGACAACGCCTCGTCGCACACCGCTAAGCGAACGATCGACTATTTGGCGACATCAAACGTTGAATTACTGGGTCACCCGCCGTATAGCCCCGACCTCGCGCCTTGTGATTTTTATTTATTTCCAAAAATAAAAGAAAAACTTAAAGGAAAGCGGTTTATGAATGCTGAAGAAGCGGTGGCTGCGTATCGCGATGCCATTGAAGAGACCCCTAAGGACGAGTGGGCAAAGTGCTTTTCCCAGTGGTTCCATCGCATGCAGCGGTGTATTGACGTCAATGGACAATATTTTGAAAAGATATAATAAAACTAATAACTGGCTAATGTAATCAGTTTTTGATTTTCTAAGAACTTTCAGTTTGACCCTCGTAATATATCAATGAATATCGCTACATATGCACACCCGTTAGGGTATAGCAACTAATAGGTATTCTTTTAATAATCCATACTGTCCATACTAATATTATAAATGCGAAAGTGTGTCTGTCTGTCTGTCTGTTAGCTCTTGACGCTTGAACCACTGAACCGATTGAGATGAAATTTGGTATGGAGACAGTTCGAGACCCTGGAAAGGACATAGGCTACATTTTGTAGTGATATAAAACATTAAGGGGTGAAATGGGGGATGAAAGTTTATATGGAAAATCCAACTCTTGCGGGCGAAGTCGCGGGGAACCACTAGTTTTACATAAATTTAAAGTAGGTAACTATTATTACATCGTTACGTTATATTAGACACCATGATATTTAGTACCTACTTTGTCCAAGTATGTCGAGTAATTACAACGCGCAATTTAAAAAAATCCTAAAATTACTTGAACAATTTATTATGACGCCAAAATATTTTGACCTTAAAAACTTTACCCATAATTTCCGATCTGACATTTAAACGTATTGACAAAGTTTTCTGTTTGAATCTTATTTTTTGGAATGTAAATTATGCTAGCGTAATCAATCAAGAGATGATCTCTTCGGTGCGTGCGCTATTGAACTTGCTACGAGCTAGCAATCTTGCTACGTAGCTTTGTAGTTCGTAGCATCGTAGTTTGTAGCATCGTAATATAAAGTACCATAAAATATTAAATAATTATCGTAGCTACACGAAACAAAAAGATAAGTTGACTGCTAATTCTAAGATATAATTGGAAGGAACATGCCTACATAAATTTGTGCCTTTGTTACCTCCAACCAAAATCAGTTTATGAACCCTAACCAAGGGTTCTCTAATTTTCTTTATTATAAGCTTCAAATGCCATGTTTTTATGAAAGCGTAACCTAAAATCCCAAGTAAAAGGTTTTACTAAACAAAGGGTTACATCTTGGCCGATAATAATTGAGGGCCGAGAAACAAACATCCCATTTCGTTTTCGTCCCCGCAAGAAAAACTAGATAAAGCTGATTTAAATGCGATAAGCGTAATAGAAGTGATAAGGCTAGTGGAAACAAACAACTTTTGTTTTATGTGATTTTAACTTGCCTCGCCAATTTCGCCGTTTCTTTCTTTTTGCTGAAATGCTTGGGCTTTCTAGTCACGAAGGGAACGTGTAGTTTTCGCGTTCAATTTGCAGGTTTGACATCATTGCCTAACTACAATTCTTGTCAATTTATTGGCAAGACGAAATTCGGGAAAACAATTGATTGCAGTGAAGGGAGTCAGTAATATGTCACAGCAGATTAGACACTATTATTCTTTTCTGTAATAGCATATAGCATGAAATACCTGCATCTGGTCTGGCTTATAAAGCTGAACCCATCCAATTTTTGGAATGGCAGCACTAAGTGTCAAACTAAGTGTTTGAATTTATATCGAAGTTTTACACACAAAGTTTCTTGAAAATTCTAAGCGAACATGGGTAATACTCATAAGAGTAGGTACCATAATTTATTAATAAAAAAATGTGTACCCACTGTTATGGCTCTAATGATTGCCATTACATAAAAATGTATAGCACTCGTGACATAATATAATAATATATAAAAAATATCACAGATTTAATAAAAGAAACCAGACATTTTGTAAATTGATACTGTGTGTGGTGTGCAATAAAGAGTATCTATCTATCTATCTATCATTTTTGACACATTCACCGCGGAGAGCATGACATAAGCAATTCAAATCAAATCGAATCTTACCTTTAGAATTTACCGACAACCGTAGTGGGCTAACATTATTATTAGGCTTAAATCCTCAGCACCCTTTTACTGCAGTGAAAGAGGATTACCCATTAAAAACAAAATCAGCAAAACATTTTGCGCACTGTCTGGCAAAAGATTGTTATGCATACGGTGAGCGAGCCACCACAATGACTTTAGTGCGCCACAGAACTTGCTAGCTTTTATTGTTTAACTTCTATTCGAGCAAATATTTTTCGGTTGGAATAGTGTTTATTTATTTTATTACGACGGCGCGTAAAACATTATGTGCAATTCAATGAGCTCCTTGCAAAACTGACGTATTGATGGGTATAGTTTTACGACTAGGTGTGTAAGCCGGAGTGCCTGTCGCCTCGGAACACATCAAATAGAAAAGGTTAGCGCTGTTATTTTTGTTTTATGCTGCTGAGTAATACACTAAAAACGATCATGATATCTTAAAGAAATTTATAAATTATATATCATCACAAGGTCACGGCAAACAGGCGTAAATGAGTCTCAATAAATACTTTTATTCTATACCCTAAATTGTGTTTATTAAATACGATGATACAGTTTACCTTCTGGTCAAATTATGTTTTAGGGTAAATTTTAACATCGACCATAAAAACACATTTATTCACACTACAGAAATAATACCACACAAGCTGACAACAATAACTATTTGCTATTTATCAATATAATGCACAATTGAGTCCACACGTAAATAACCTTTTAACATCCATTCTCTGGTCACAACGTGGAATTATATCTCGGTATATCTTAATACGTCTTCAGGTACATATATTATGACAAACCGTGTTGTACAATATATTTACGAGCAATACCCACATTATGTGAGATGAAAGAGCAGAATAATACAGGATAATACTTCACATTGTACAAAGAAAATCTTTCATTCCATTACAAGCGCGTACAATATTATATCTGACGGTTTTATAAGGACCGTAAAAACGAAACAACATAGTTTCATTCAAGAAGATGTTATCCGCAAAACCGAGCTAGCGATTTCCATTGCCCGTATCTTGATCAGGTGACGCAACAAAACATAAAAAGCCAAATTGTATACATCTTTTTTTCAGTTAACAAATCCGTCTTGACGAGGGTCCAGTGTTTTTTCGGCCAAGTAGAAATAAGGAAGATATAACAGCGGATCCTGCAAGATCACAGTTGGAATTTAATTTTTTATCATTGTTTTGATAGGTACGCATATTTGATCAAGGAAATCTCCCATTTAAATTTAGATATCTAGTACTTTATCAGAACACTTTATACATATCCGAAAGTTAACTTTTTAGACCAGACTAGTCATTATCAATTATCATTGCAAATATTTCCCCGTCTAAAAAATATGTAGTAATTTTATTTACTTAAACAAAATGCTCCCTCAATAAAAACACGTTAAAAACCAACTCTTTTAAAGTAATTTGAGTCGTACGGTTTAATTTAAAACAAAGGGTGTCGTATATCGGGCGCTATTAATTTGGAATAGGGCCCTAATTAGCAGGTGAAGGGAGAGACCAGCCTCTATTGCCTGCTGTGGTCAGGGCACAGACCTTTTTAACTCCTGCTACGACAGCCCTATTTAAATAAACATTAAACAAACGTTAAGAGCTGTAAAGGTATGTATCGTAAAGAACGGGGTCCTGCAGTTTGACCAAAAGTCATTTGGTTTATATTCTAGCTATTCGCATATAAACTGTATTTCTGTATATTATGCATTCAAAATATACTTAAGTATCTATTGTTAAAAAAATCGACTTGGGCTTAACTGGTCGATTTTCAATTTCAGTATGTAATCTTATAAAATTACTTAGGTAATAGTAGCCAAAAAGGAAGTACGTTTTACCAGAGTTTACCATATTCGGCATAATACATTGAAAGACAATATTTTCATAACTCTGCTAGACCGTAATATAAGAGGGAGAGCTCATTCTTACAAGAGTTACGTTAGAAACACAAGTAGACGCAGATACTTACCCAGTATTAAATTAATCACAAAAATAATTTTGACAAATTCAGAAAAAATGGTCCTATCTTTACGTAAAACTTGTTTATGAGTATCAATTTTGTGGTGTAGTTGGTTTTAAACACTATACTCTTACTATTTTTGACCGATACATTATGGATTACCTAATTCATGTGTTTTACAAAAAAACCTTTCATTTGTCAAACTGTTCTATCTGTATGATTTATACTTTTTGGAGTATTAAAGTACAGTATTAAGCGTTCCTGTGTAGTTGATAATAGTAGGATCATTAATTTATTAAAGGAATTTGCGGTAGTAATTTCATCACGGGGACAATGTAGGAGTACTTAAACCTGCTTAGTACATAACAGGCATCGCAAGCAAGGATTACCCACGGGCGGCGTGTGAGAATACCTTGTAGGTTATGTTGTGTATTCGCCTGAATACATTTGGTTAGTTACAATATAAGCTCACCTTTCTGAAAATGTTAAACAGGTGACGTATTTCTCATATACGAGTATAAATTCAATCACTTCTATTGTGTCTCTTTACATTAAGATACACCAATCAGTCAAGCAATATAATATATAAAAAACAATTGTCGACAACGTACTAACCTCGGTAAGCAATATTAGAATTATGGATGAACACTCTACGAGAGTGAAGTTGTATCTTAGGCTAGTGAAAATAAGGTCGTCCACTAGGCGTCTGACTAGTTTCGTCAGAGTGAGGCTCAACGCACGCAATGTTTAGGATCGTCTCCAAAGGCGACGCGACGTAAAGTTCGTTCCCAGGCGATAAGAAAGTTGCGAGTGCCCCGCTGCCACGCGATAAACTCGGAGTATCCATCATACTTAATTACCTCACTCTTTTAACAGTTTGGAAGCTCGTCGAGAGTAAGAATTAAAGGGAGTCTGTCACGACGCGTCGCTATTTCAGCGTTTCTCAGCACTCTGATAAATCTTTAGTTCTACTCTTTCAACTTCGGTGACTCGAAAATTTACTTATATTTTTTTTAGCGAGAGATTGACGATCCTTTTTTTTAAACTTTCATGATTAAAGACTGAGAAGAAATATCACTCGTATAGCAGGTTTTATGCAGCGTGCCAACGTGACGATATCGATGTGACGCAGTTTCAGACAAGCGAATTATTCAAACCTGCTCAATAGATTAGTTGGCGTATTGTTACCGGGCCTACCAATAGGTGAGGTGATGTAATAAGCAGCCGCGGGAATCGCGCTAACCTCAACATGTGCTACACTGCCACACTTTTAGCATCAGCACAATACCAGTGCTCGCAGTCAAAGCGACTTTCCACGTTCGAAATCACGATTTGCTGGCATACTGCATAGGAACCTAAGCGATTACTGAACTTAGAGATCTGAAAATTGACGCTTCATCGAACCATCCGTTTTCGAAGCACGTAACTAATAAAACTAAATTTTATTAGCGACGACACATAGACTTGATAGTGCTTACTCAATCAAGCGCTCACGGCTCAACGAGCAATCGAAGCTAAGCTTGCTTTTTCTGATAAAATATTGAGCTGTTAAAAAAGCGGGAATACTCCGCGATTTATGATAGGGGTCGTTTGGGAAATTCGTCTTAATATGTTAAACGGCCTTTATGCGGTGATCGGTCCGTTTTATGAGGGCATGAGTGGCTCCGTTAATCACATTCGGTTGATTCGACACAGGTAAATCCCGCGGCAGGCGCAAGATGGATGGCGCGTCACGCTACGCCGACGACCGACTTATCGACCGGCGCAAATATCACGTTTTAATGTAATAGCCATTTTGGTGAATCAGGCCTTTACGTAAATTAAGAGGGATTTTAAATAAGGCCGTAAATACAATCACCTTCAAGTGCGGATGGCGTTTGCACGGAATAACGTCGTGGTACTTCGTTTCTGTGATTCATAATTTATTTTAAATCTTAGAAATAGCTAATAACTTTAACTGTAATTTGTTTACCATCTCAGTGCAGTTGATGTATGTACCTATCTAAACTGTACTAACTTTATTGCGATGAATAAAAGTAATTGTTCCGCAAAAAACTATTAAACCAATTTTAATAGATAGGTAAAACCTTACAATAATTCGGTATCTTAGCTTACTTAACTAATTTTATTTCATAAATCAGTAGCGATATCGCAAATAGGTCCCAAAACAAACGTTCCCAAGTACATGGTTGTATCCAATAACATTAATCTATTTAGTATACTGCTGGCCCAATGCACTCACTCAGAGGTCGTCAGGCGGGCTCGTAAAGCTGTATGTGTATCGCCGTAATACTGAAGCGAATAACCTACTACGGAGATTGTCTACAGTGGAACGACAGTGTAACCATAGAACTCCGCGTTGTTTTTAAATTTACGCGTGAGATTACATTCGCCATGTTCACTTTTTTCATACGACTTTGACAGTTGACTGCATACATAAGCGTGTTTTTCATAGCTTCTCCACGGAGGCTTCTTCTCTTCTCTTCTGTGAGGGCGAAAGCGAAAATAAAAATGTTACAGCCATATGTTTATGTAATTTCTATATATGCTAGTCATACTTATGCATAGCGTCTTTATTTAGCGATATGCAACATGACGATCATGTAATATTAGTTCGCGCCCAGCATCGATATTTTGTGGTAGGTACAACAATCGATCCAGGACGAACTTCTGCAAATTCGTCCGTGAGCTTACGACGCCTACGAATAAACTCACTAAACCAGTGATACAGTGGTCTTCAATGTTGCTTCAACCACAAAAGTTGAAGTGAGTTGATTGATACACTATTTTGGAGTTAACCCATGCCGAAAAATCGTAAGAAATTATCGCACGAATCACGACCTAATTCACGGTGAATGAAGTCACGCAAATTTTAAAAAAAGGACACCACAATGTAAAAACATTTGACAGTCAGGTGAAACAAGCTGTATTCTATAACTAAATAGTACCATTTTCAAATGGCGTATTAAATTTTCATTGAAGCATCCCCTTATATTAATATTCCCTTGATCAATGTCCGTACAGATTGAAAATACATTAATAATTCAGAATACTTCCGGAACCACAAAAGCGCAAGGTAGCCCAATTACTTATTAACTATGGGCCTACACGCCGTGGTCTAGTGGTTCGGGAGTTCGACCAACCCGGAGTTTTGGATTCAATTCCCAGGTGGACCACAAAATGGCTATATCAATTTGTGGAGGCTCCATGTTTGGCTAGGACTTCGCAGGTTTGGATCGATTCTTGGTCCGATAAGAATGAAGGATGTTTTTCTACTAATTAAGGCGGTCCTGCACAATATTGAGAAAATTAACGTATTCCGAAATCACTTGTACGATGAGCTGAATTAGTTAAATACATTAAAACAACTTATTTATGTTAGCCTAATCATTGCACAAGGTCCAGGTATTGTTGAAATTTGAAACAAATTGTTTATGATATAATAAACATGACTTGTAGCTAATGATATCTAAGAGCATTTTTTTTCGAAAACTTGGTGATTTTTACGCATGAAACAATAATTTGTACATGAAAACGATTGTATTGATATTCCGCAGGTCCCCATCTTTTTATTATACACGAATAAAATATAAATAAGAAAATATAAACACTTTTCAGTTTTTATAACACAAATGTCTGATGGTTTTGCGTATTGCGCAGAATAAAACTATAGTTCTAATTAAATCATCAAGTCTAAAACTATAAAGCAAATGGATCTAATTACTAATATTAATAAGTTCGATTTTGTTTGAAGATCGTTTGGACTTACTCAACTTGCTTCGCGCTGCACCCCCGCGATGCTATTAAGCCGTATCAGACGCCTAATTGCTAGTCATAGTTCACGACAAAAAAGACAAACGGAGCTTAATTATTATTTTTTAATCCCACTCCCAATTGCCTTCTGGCTAATTGAGGCCTAATAATTATAACAGATACAATTTAGTTGCATAATAAGAGCTGATGTAAGAGTAAACCTTTATTTTTATGCTGGCAAAAAATCTTTGCTGACAAATTACCTAAAAGGTTCTAAGAAAGAAACAAGACGATATTAAAGCATCGGGTCATTTCTGCCGAGAACTTCAACGATCCATCACTCGTAATTGCCGCAGTTCTCCGACTGTCCATCTCCTGTTATTTGATTATTACTTATTCATTTTCTTTATAAGATTCCGGGGCGTATTAATCAAGTTATTTTTTAGCTTGAAGGCGAAACAACTTTTCCCAGAAGTTGCGACCAAATTCAGATCAAAACGACGGAGCTCCCAACGACACGTTCCTGACGACTTCAATGCCCTTTTAGAAAAGCAATTCTTTGACGGCTCTACCCGTACAAACATGAAAAATTCGCGAAGAAAAGTCACAAAGTTGACATACGGAAAATTAGGATATTGGACATCCGTCAGGCAGAGGCAGGGGTGAAAGCACACAAACTTTGAACGTCGACAGTAACCGGATTCACTAACGAGTCGCTGCACGGGGTGGCGCGGGCGGGGCGCGCGGACAGCGCTTGATAAACTTTAAAACACCCAAGCATATCAGCGGTACCAAAACATTCACCTTACAAAATTCTACCATTCAATAGATTACGCTAATTAGAACGGTAAACAGACAATGCTACGGAAGACGAACAAACAGCTTCACTCAGCAACTCTGTTCGCATAAACGCGTATTTGTTGAATCCTATTGGAGCGTTATCGGGTGCACGCAGCGGTCGCTGTTAGGACTTAACGAATTATCGAGCCAGCTGTCAGTACCGCTATGGAGCCAATTGTGAATAATGGAGCGGTGAATTTATAATCATTCCGGCGGCCTATCGAGAGCCTGCGCGGCCGCCCTTGCCGCCTGACCACTACAAAGCACGCCAGATTAGCGCCATTGTTTGGAACCCGGCTTAACAATATAATTTGTATTCACAATAAAGTGCTCGGAATAGGAATAGATGAATGACGGCTTACAGTACCTCCGGCCCACTCTATTGTTTTATCATTACGTCGTGAAATCGACGGCTCACTAAGTTTCCGGTTAAAGCCGTTGCTATAATCTTCATTGGAGTCAGTACAACTTATGAGAGTCATTTCTCACAATAGTACATTATGAAACAAGTGAAGTTGCTCATTATAAACGAGGCAGTGGGTTGCAGCCCGAGCCGCAGGCAAGGGCGTAAATCAGCGTAAGTCTATTGAGCAAGTTGCTCACGAGTTTCATACGAACTTCTTCAACACACTTGCAAGGAAAAAACAAACAAGTATTGCATTAATCGTTTAATTATTCAAACAATTGGTGAAGTACGATTTTCAAAACGATATTGGGTTGTTGGTTTTCACTAGATTAGGCTTTCGTTGGCATATTGTGCTGCATCCAGCATTTCTGGCGGGGTTAAAAATCTACCTATTAAATGTTCATCTTCTGTACTAAAACTTGTCATTTTTACAAATATACCACACAGCAACAAATGCGATAACAAACAAAATATATAAATCATAGCAAATGGCGCCCAAGTTTATTTTTTCATGTGCCAAATGTATGGTGGTTTATATAGCCATACAGCCTACTCCAAAATTATAATTATAGTGCAAATAGGGAAAAAGCGCGGGAACTTGAAAACGAGAGGAGGCTTTTTATCAAATAAATTTTCTAAATTTACCTATTTTGGTATTTTTAAAGGTGCGAGGATGGGGAAGAAACGCCCCAGGAAAAGAAAAAGGCCGGACGAAGTGGGCAGCGACGGGGCAGATCCCGATTCGGCCGAGGGTCATCTAACAGAGGTCTCAGAAGAATCCGACTGTAGCCTAGAGGAGGATAATCAAGATAAGTATGCTGAGTATAGAGTTCCTTCATACTTAAGGCTCTATCCTGAGAATGGGGGCAACTTCGAATATATTGTTTTTTTAGAAAGCCAAAATTAAGAAAAACCCATAGGGGATCAAGACTTAATGTCTTTCTCCAATGGAGTTAAAAATATAATAAAGGAGTTAAACAATTAATAAGAATCAACAGATTTAAAGTTGGAGTGATTTTCAATCAACCATCGCTTGCTAATGCTGCTGTCAACAATCAGAAGTTCTTAGAACACTACAAAGTCAAAGCATCAATCCCAGCTTCAGGCACGGAAGCCACTGGCGTGATTTACCATGTGCCGATTGATATGAGTAATGCCCAGATATTTAGAGCAATTTCCTGCTCTCATAAAGTTATTAGTGTCAGACGTTTCATGAGAAGAAGTCAAAATGATAATGGATCTGTATTTTTTCAGCCAACCAAAACTGTTTCAATAACCTTCTCCTGCCCCAACCTGCCTGAAAGTGTGGACCTAAACAGCTGGAAATTCGTGGTGAAACCATACATCCCTCCTGTTAAGCAGTGTTTGAAGTGCCTAAGGTATGGTATCACATAGCTAAATTTTGTAAAAACACTGATTGCAGCTCAATATGTCAAGGACCACACAATTATAGAACATGCACAATCCCTGCAAGTGAGGCTGTTTGTTTACACTGCAATGGTAAACAAATTTCTGTGTCCTCTCAATGTCCGATAAAGAAAAAGAAGATGGAAGAAAATAAAAATAAACATGTCAATCGATATGATGATGTATTTAATAACAAATCTTTCCCAACAATTAAAAATTCCAATCCCAGTCCCTCCCCTTCAGAGCAGTTTATAAACTTGCTCAATTCTGAACACATTTTAAATGCAATTCTTAGCTCAATTGTAACAATTATTTATAAAAGTAAATTAAAAGAAACAGCTATAAACACACAAAATATAAAAGATGTTCTCCTTGAGACCTTTAAAAACAGTAAAATAAATTTTAAGTTTTGATTTTAATATGGAAAAAAAGTTAAACATAGTACAGTGGAACGCTCAGAGTATTTAAAGTAATCAACATCATTTCATTTATTTTTTAAAGGAGAATAATATTCATGTCGCTATCATTTCTGAAACTTGGCTTAAACCTCATCATAGATTTAATATAAGAGGCTATTCAATTGTTAGATTAGATTCTGGTAATGACCATAATGGCATAGCTATCTTTATTCACAATACTTCATCCCAGAATCATTACCATATCAGCCCACCTTAAATTTACGATATGTGGACTTGCTAATTGATTTTCAGATTGATGAATCAGATCCATTAAAAAGCTATACAGTTTTGATTGAGATTTTAGTTAAGGCAGTAGATTTGTCAATTCCCGACTCCGTAAAACGTAAAAAGAATTTAACAATTCCAACACTTCCTAATTCAAATAAAAAGAAACGATGCCCTCTTCCTTGGTGGAATGACATTTGTTCAAAAGCAGTTAAGGATTCCAAGAATGCCTACTTAGTGTTTAAGCAAAACCCTTCAACTGAAAATTATATTAATTTTAAGAAATTACAAGCTCTAAAAAAAAGGATACATAAATCTGAAAGATATTCAAGCTGGCTCTCTTTTTGTGAATCTGTTAATAGAACCACCCCCTTAAGTCTTATCTGGCAAACAATAAAGAAATTTAATAAAAAAATCATTTATAGGAGTGGTAATGACAATGTGACATGGATTTTAGATTTTCTTAAAAAGTATACCCCAGATACTGTAGAATCTCCTCTCAAACTTGATCACTGTAGAGTTGAAGTTAGTGAGAGTGATTTTTTATTAGAGCCATATACTTTACAGGAATTCTGTTCTGCCATTACCTCAAGACGTGAGTCTGCTCATGGTATGGATGGTATCCCATACAAGATGATAAAGAATACTTCAGATTTTGCCAAAGTATGTATTTTAGAAGTCTATAATCTTCTGTGGTTACACTCTATTATACCATCTGATTGGAAAAAAGATTGTTTGATACCAGTTCTTAAACCAAACAAAAAAAAGGTGAGCCAGATTCATACAGGCCTATTGCTTTGTCATCTTGTATGGGAAAGCTGTTTGAACAACTTATAAAGCAGAGACTGGAGTTTTTTGTAGAAAGAAACTTACTTTTACCTTCAAATCAATTTGGTTTCCGTAAGGGCAAATCATCCGAAAAAAAGTACAGCTCATCTTCATCTTGATATTTTTAAATCCTTTAAAACTGGGAATATTTTAATTGGGGTATTTTTTGATATTATCGGTGCATTTAATAATGTCAACCATCATATTTTAGCTCAAGTTCTCTCAAGTTTAGGCATTCCTGAAAAAATTATACAATGGATTTTTAACTTTATTCACAGTAGGGAAGTGTATGTTAAAGTAAATAATCAACTTCTGGGACCTCGTTGGGCTCATAAGGGTGTTTGTCAGGGCGGAATATTAAGTCCGTTGCTGTATACACTTTACATCCATAAACTTAACTACATATTAGGACCTGATGTACTCAATCTACAATATGCTGATGACTAAGTTGTTTATTATTCTGGTAACAATGTTGATACTGTGTCTTCTAAAAATAATGAAGCTTTAATCAATCTTAAAAATTATTTTGATTATCTTAATTTGGACATTAATACTGATAAATCTAAAGTTGTTGTTTTTGACAAAAGACCTCATGATGTCAATATTTTCTACAACAATGAAATTCTGCCAACAGTTTCTGAAGTGAAATTCTTGGGTATGATTTTTACTTATAATTTATCTTGGATTAAGTATGTTGATTACTTGATTGGCAGAGCTAATCAGGCTTATAGTATAATTAAATGTTTATATAGGTCTGATCCTGAAGTATTATTAACTCTTTACAAAGCTTTAGTTCGTAGTCATTTTGAATATGGTTTTCTATGCTTTGGGTCTGATTCTAGACTAGTACAAAAATTAGAAGTTATACAAAATAACAATTTACGGTGTATTACTGGTGCAATGAGAACATCTCCCATTAATTCTCTTCAGGTGGAATGTTGTATTTCTCCACTACCCTTAAGATTCAAGTACCTAAAATTCAGATTTCTCCTTAAATCCTTTTTTATAGCCAATCATTCTTTATTAAAAAAGGGACTACTTAACAGTTCAATCCCCCTAATTTATCAAATACCCCTTTCATATTTCATGATTTTTCTGAACTCGAATTTCTTGCTCAGCAGTACAACATTCATAGGCATGACTATCTCTGGCCTTGTTACTTTACTAGTTATTGGAGTAATTATCACAAAATTAAAATAGATATTGATCCTGATTTGAAAACTAAAGAACAAGTATTCTCACACATTCAAAATCATTCCGATTGTATGACCATCTATACAGACGGATCCAAAAGCAATAAACATGTTTCCATGGCTCACTACATACCTCATATTAAGATTGGACATGGAGTTAGATTGCCTGAAATGATGAGCATTTTTTCCGCTGAAGCCCTGGCAATTTTTTCTGCTTTACAATACATGGAAGACCATGTAAATGATTCTCAAAAGTGGCTTGTTATCACTGATTCCATGAGTGTTCTGAAGGCACTTGACAGTCCAATTTCAAAAGTAAATGCAAATTACATTTTATTTAAGATTAAGAAGCTTTACTGTAGACTGAGTTCCGTGAATATTTCAATAATCTTAATGTGGAAACCAGCTCATGTTGGAGTTATTGGAAATGAAAAGGCTGATAAACTGGCGAAATTAATTGTTGACAGCGGTTGTGGTTTAATTCCAAATGTTGCAATTCCTTTTACCGATATTTTAACAAAAATTAAAAGTATGCATTATGAAGACTGGACTAAAAAATGGCAAGAATCTTTATCAATTAAAGGCACTTGGTATGCTAACATTGTTAATAAAATTAATACGGTCCTTTGGTTCGTAATATCAAAATCTTTCAGAGGAAAAAAGTTCTATTCTACTCTAATTCGTCTAAGACTGGGACATTGCAGAACTAATGCTCATTTACACAGAATGAAGATTGTACCCTCGGCCCTATGCACTGACTGCAATTTAAATAAGGATCAGACACCTAATCACATTTTATTTGAATGCCCCGCCTACAATATACAAAGAATCATCCTCATAGATAACCTCATTGAAATATTCAAAAAACCTGAAAAAATCCCGCGCGACATTATTGATTTGCTCAAAAATTTTGATACTTACTTGCTCATTTATGATTTTATAATCTCTACTGTACAAACAATTTAAGAAGAAAAGAAAATGAAAGAAACATGAAGAAGTAAAAGAAATAGAAGAGAAACAGAGGATTTTTTTACATAGAAGAAGCGCTTAACTTGACGAAAGTGCTGCTTTCCTGAAAACAGAAGATCTGTTTAAAATCAGTCCAGGCTGTATGGACTGCGGTTCCTTGCCTGTCCTTCTATCAAAAGGGGGACGAAGAAAGAAAAAAAAATTATAGTGCAAATATTTTGTAACGAATTATTGTGAATTGTCTATAACTTAATAACAATAAATGTTTTTTTCTTAATTAGCGACACAATTATTTGTTCCATAAATGTAAATAGATTTTCGGCGGCATGAAACTTCTTTGTTGTATTATATAATCTGTGTTGTTGCTACGAAAATATGGTATTACCCGAATATTTGCATTTAGGTAGGTACTAACTAAACTTTATAGGGATAATTCTATTACGCACTAGTGTGCGTAATGTTATTATGCACGCGTGGGTTATAGTTCGGTATAAGTATGGCCCTAAGAACGATGTAATAAGGCTCACTTTACGAGCAAGTGTATTGAAAAGGTACATTAAAATAAATAAAATAAATTGTTTCATCAAACACACCAATTACCTAGCCCCAAACTAAGCGTGAGCTTGTGCTATGGTGACTAGGATAACGGATAGAAATACTTAAATACATATAAACATCCATGACTCAGGTACAAATGCTCGTGCTCATCACACAAACATTTGCCCCTTGCGGTATTCGAACCCGCAACCGCCTGGTTTAGAAGTCCGGTGCGCAAACGACTACACCAAGACGGTCGTCATACATTATTGTAGATGATTTGATTTTCCGTAATTACGAGTAGATACATATCATCATTAGATGTTTTAACAATTTTACGATTTACGCATAAAAACACGAAAGTAACGAGAAATGTTGCAGGTAATAGAGCGTTTATTTCACACATCACGAAATTACATTCAATTACACACAGCGCCCGCGCGAAGCCACCGAGGCGCGTAATATTTTTAAGAGAAAGCAGGTGAACAGCCGGTAATAAATTGCTTGATAGGGCTGGTCACGTGCAGGTCGTCCCATTTATGCTTCTTGTGAACACTGAAGGAAGTGCTGCAATTACCTGTGATGGATAGTGAGAGTTAGATGCGGCCGTAAGGGTCGCGCCATCCATATAACTTTCTTATCTACCTCCGAAGGGCAACTTTATGACATCTTTACGGGAATCGAAAAATATGGACGACCTTTGACATTAAAACGTAGGTCCGTTCCAAATCCGCCAGGTGAACCGACAGCTTTCTCTCATATCATATCTGGAGCCTTGATTATCACCCTTCTATCCAATTATAAGTACAACAATTTGAAACGCTATCGAAACAATTAACAAGTCTAAAGATCAGTTTCCCGTAACGTATCAAACCAAACGCTGATTACGTAATTGGCTTGTTAATATACTGTCAACAAGAGTGATTGGATGTGTCGGCTGCTGCTGCCAACCACAACCAGTCACAGCAGAAGTCATATTTATGCGATGACGGTTTAAGGGTTAAACTGTCATGACATAAAAAAACACGTTCATGAGTCCGACAAGTTAGTGCGCGACCCTCCTGCGGAGCGAACCAGGTGGCGGGGAAGTGCCAGTCGCACACGACTGTGTCATAGGAAATCGCCTCCCCCTCAACACACATCTACATCTAGCGCGCCTAGCCCTCAGACTTCTACGAAGGTCGCACACGAATTTGTCGGACTATAAAGTGGCTACCAATCATACCATCTGTTTGCAATCTAATACAAAAAATAAACTGAAACTGCAAGGAGTCGGAATTTTGCTGGCACTCTGTCGCTAGTTAATATTTGTTCAAAAGTAACAGAGTTGTTTTAATAAGCAACTTACAAATTGTACTCGAGAAATAAATCGAATCACTCGACGTCCGCTCCTTCATGTTCTTGGAATTTACTAGCTTTAATTAAATCTTTTTTTAAGTAGTTACTCCTAAACTTAAAGCCTTTATTTACAAAGTTGAACATTTCAAATTCTTTGCAATACTCTATATATCGCGCTAGACAAAAGTAATAAATAACAAATGTATGTAACTTATGTAAGTGCTCACAGAATGAATGGAGCCCAGAGGGGATCGCGCCGTGATACACAATTTGCAAAATTACATTTCTTTTCAAGTTTCTTCGTTTCAACGTCAGAAAAAAATGTGTAATAGAATGGCCTATTATCAAAATGGATTTGCCTATGCCAAAGAAAATAATATCTTTTAAGAGAACAGAAAAAACCCACAGTCATGTCTAATCCTGGCTAGAGGCAAGTATTCTGTGCTAGAGGTTCAATTTTACAATTTACGCAAAGATTGCGTTTAAATTGTTTGAGTAGATTTTGTCCTTTAATTTCGCAGGCTGACAGTCAAATTCACTTTGGAGTGCTGCTGCTGAAAATATACGCAAAGACGCAGAGTTAAGTATAATTGGAATTTTGAAATAAGTTGGTAAGTATTTACCCACTTACACGAGCATTTTCGTGTTTTTTAAATTAGATGGTAAGTGACATTTTCACATTGAGTAATCCCTTATGACTAAAACTGACATTTCTTAAGGAAAATTTATGTATAAGTATGTAATCGGAGCAAGTTAATAATAATAATAATAGTAATACTAGTTACTATAAAACTTTTGTCTTACCTACACGTTCTGCATACTCTCACTTGACGTTTACGTTGATAACTTCTCTCTTTCTTGTTTTGCACCGCCTGTTTCTTCTCTGTGTTTGACCAATGGTTGACTGGTAGAGAATGCTTTTGGCATTAAGTTCGCCATTTGTACATTTTCTTGATTTGTGCAGAATAGTATAAATAAATAAAAACTATATGACAAGCCAGAGATCTGTATAAAGAATATAAAGTCGCCTCGCTCCATCTAGCGTGTGGAGGCCAAACTGGCTGATTTTTGTGGTGGTTTCCAATCTAGAAAGAGCTTGCATCAAAAGGTAAAATTTCTAACAGTATAAGTATTATGCGACTGATATGTATGTGTTATCATGAAGACTGCCAAATGTGTCACGACTTTTCATTTGCAGCATCAGGGGCACGATTCTCATGCAGTCGAAAAAAGTTTACATTCGTAAAACAAAAATGTATGCAATTTTACTACGTGTGAACTTTTTTCCAATCGTGCCCCTAATATCTGTTTATTACGTAGGTATATCTACGTACGTACCATAATCTACGTGCGAGTGCACAGCCGGGATAACGCTAGGAAGATGATAATCTACGTACCTATTCTAGTACACCTAGCTTCTAAACAAAATTCGTAAAATATTATTGAATAGACAGAAGTATGTAATCGAATTTCGTCAGGCAACTTTTATTCTTGGAAAACGACTTACTTACAAAAAGAGAAATAGGTGTCTATAAAGGTTAATATTTTATAGTAATAAGTCTGTAAGTGTACACGGAAACGCACGCAGGGAATGGCGTTTGCCCGGATATTACACGCCCCACACAGGCTGGCGTGTGCTTTTCGAGTTTCCTTAAAGTATCCTTTGACACATACATACACCACGGACGCGAATGTAATTTAATTTGACATCTATCCCAAACTAAGGCTAATCGTGCAAATGAAATAAACGTTTTTTGCTCGTGGTTACAATTTGTACACACTATTACCATTTTGGACGATACGTACTACTAATTACTGTACCACTTATACGATATATACTTCTATTATCTAGATAGATATATACTTCGGTATATCTTTTATTCTGACAATTAACTTGTTTTCGTTTCAGACACCGAGCTTTATCTTTTATGGGCGAGGTTTATTAACTTTGAACGGCGCTTAAACATACCACGAGATCAATAGACTGTGCCAAATGTCGCGACATTGCCAAAATAGGAGTATCTGTAAAGTGAATAGGTACATAAGTAGTACAGAATACCCACATCCTACATAATACTCACAGATTTACATAACTTAAATAATAATTCACGAATTTTAAAATAAAACTTCAGATGCCTTTATACCAGGCCACTCAGAAAGTCAAAATTTCAAGTGCAATAATATATATTATTGCACAATAGATTGCAAAATTAATTCACTCAGAAAGTATTGCGAAAAAAGTTTTTATATATGGGAGACTGCCAGGTTAGAATCTTTTACGAAAATATGATTATTTTTAGTAAAAATAGGTGTGTTCCATTTTCAAAATAAATTTCCCTCCACATTTTTTGCGAGCCAAAGTATCGTGTCTGACTAAAAAATGAATCTGCGCCGGGAACATTTTAGAGCTATGATTTTTTACGATTTCAAGTGTCGCCTGAAACCGGAAGAATTGTTCGATAGACTTCAAATGGCATTTATGGATGAAGGCAAGGCCACCGTGTATCGTTGGTATAACGAATTCAAGCGCGGTCGACCAACCTTGGGGGATGAAGAACGAAGCGGTCGCCCTTAGACGGCTATTACGGAAGAAAACGTGCTAGCAGTGAAAAATTTTACCCAAGATAATAGGCGAATTACATATCAGGAGATTCAACACATATTGAAGATTGGATCGGGAAGCGTTCACGAGATTCTACACGGGCATCTTCGCGTGAGGAGGATAGTATCACGCCCGCACTACCTCTCCGACGCTCAGAAGCAGCCCCGGGTGGAATGGTGCCGTGATATGCTTAACAAGTTTAAAGCAGGCACGTCGCGGCGTGTTTACGACATTGTTACATGTGATGAGTCCTGAATTTATCAATACGATCCAGAAACCAGGCGCATGTCGACAGTTTGGGTGTTTCAAAATGAACCAACGCCTACCGAAGTGAAGCCATCTCCGAGCGGGAGGAAGATTTTGATCGCCAGCTTTTTTAATTTGACTGGCCACTTGGAGTCGATTACCTTACGAGATCAAAGAATCATCAACGCCTAACCAACACCAACGAATGGTATACTACCAAATGTTTACCAGAAGTTTTCTCTGTTGTGAGCAACAAGCGACCAAACACTGGGCTCCGCGGACTACTGCTCCACCACGACATGCGACAATGTGCAGGCATTGAGTAGATATAATATATCTTCTCAATGTGTGCACGCGGCACACACCGCGCTCAAAACGAGGGACTTCCTAGACAGCACGCCAGTCAAACTCCTGGGTCACCCTCCTTACAGCCCTGAACTAGCAACGTGTAACTTCTTTTTATTTCCAGAAATAAAAAATCAGCTCAAAGGGATTCAATTTTCGTCGCCGGAAGATGTGCTGGCTGCGTTCGAGCAGGCTGCAAACGAAGACTGGAAAGTGTTTTGAAAACTGGTTCAGACGCATGAATCTTTTGTATAGAGAGTGGTGAAGAGTACTTTGAAAAGATTTATTAAAAATATATTTTTAGCAATCAGAAGCGAAGCTCATTAAAAAAAACAACTTTGACAACCTAAATAATTTATTTAAGTTGTCAAAGTTAGCGTATCTAGGACTTCGCGAAGCAACTTGATACCCGATTCTATGGTCATACTAAGTATGAGGACGTCATCTATGTATACTAGAACGTGCCCTGCCTCGATCAACTTTCGAAGTGTATTGTTGATAATGCGCTGATATACGGTCGGAGAATTACAAAGGCCAAAAGGCATTTTCAGGTACTCATAATGAGATTCCGGGGTTACAAAGCCGGTTTTATGTATTGAGCCCTCATCAATCGGTATTTGATGAAAGCCTGACGCCATGTCCAGGCTGGTGAAGAATTTCGAGCATCCAAGGCGATCAATGTGATCCTCGATCAGCGGGAGCGGATATCTGTCTTTAACCGTGATGCGGTTGAGTGCCCGAAAGTCAACGCACATCCTGTCGGCGCCATCCTTCTTTTTTACCAGAATGATGGGGCTAGCGTACTCAGAGTTCGATTCCCTAATAATATTTTTGTCGAGTAGGTCCTTAATAATCTCGCGTACCTTAAGCTTTTCTTGGTAAGATAAGCGGTAAGGGTGATAAGCTATGGGAACATCGCTAGTCAAATTTATGTGCATTTTGCCCGTAGTTACCGTTGTAGTAGCGGTGCCCGATATTAAAAATGACGAAAAGTCGTCTATTACAGACATAAGTGAAATGAGCTCGTCACCTTGAAGAGGCGTATTTACTTTAGTAGGCTGTTCAATATCGACCGAGTTAACTTTTGAGACGGTACTAGAGGAGTGAGTCAAGTACTGCCTATCCTTGGTTCTAACAAACGTAACGCTATCCCTATTAAGAACGTCAGTTCCAATAATTATGGGTGTATTCATACATGATGCCGGTACAACGACAAAGTCAACATCTAACGCGATTTCACTAAACTCGACGGTTAGTCTGACACACTCTTTAGCAATAATCTCGTTAGTGCTAATTCCCTTTAGAACGCAATGAATTTGTCGCCGCGCACAGGAAAAATACTTAAGAACATCTGACGATATCAGTGATACGTTAAGCGCACCACTATCTATCAAAACATCGACCGGTACGCCCTGTATCACGGCCGTGCATACGTCATTATTAGTAGTGGAGCTCGAGAGCTCTTTACAGAGGTTAATCTTACGTTGGTTGTTATTTTGGCCCTCCGATCGGGCTTTAGCAAAGCAATCTTTTTCCCTGTGTCCGGTCTTTTTGCAAAAAGTGCACGTGATGTTTGAATTCCCGGGGTTCTTAGTCTTTTTAGGGCAATTAACACTGATATGTCCAGTTTGGCCGCAGGAAAAACACTTACTATCGAACCTATCAACATTCCGTTTGCGTGACGCATTGGGGGGTAGACGGTTATTTTCAAATTTGCTACGGCTAGGCTTGACATATATAGCTAAAAACGAAACTAAGTTTTCCGTCGTGAGGTTAGCATTTGCGGCTGCTGCCTTCACTTGTGCGTCGCTTATACCACGAATCACTATTTGCACCATGAGTTCCTTACTAATGCCCTTTACTATTTGTAGGCGTAACAGTGACCGGCGGGCATATTCGGCATAGGTAGGAAATCTATCCGACGACGTGTTCATAACGTCAAAAAGCGTCTGTGCGTAATCTATTCTCCGCGGACAAAGAGACTTAAATTCTTTTACAAAGTTAGACCAGGAACGATCATTTGTAGTCCAATCGTTTAACCAAGACTTGGCATCGCCTTTAAGGCAATTCGCGACGCGAGATAGACATTCTAAATCATCCCACCTATTCGCTAGCCTAGCACGCTCCACTTCGTCGCACCAAATCTCGAAGTCGTTAATAGCCGGGTCAAAATTCGACACATAATAGTTGTGCGGTTTTGATCGATTAATTGCTATAAGGGCGTCCATGAGAGCTTGAGTAACCGATGGGGGGTCTTTATTAGGACTAGGCGTACTGACGCGGTTAGGGGGAAACGGGTTGGGCGACATACTCGTGTTGCTTTCTTCGATTGCATTTAATCGCGCTATAATTGAGCCTAAAGCCTGCTTAACGGAATTACCGCGAGCATAGGAACGAGATCTATAGCGAACACGAGACCGAGATCTATTGCGATGCGATCGCGAACGAAACCTATGACGACGCGACCGCGAACGAGGCTTATGGTTTGATCGACGCGATTTGCTACGGCTGCGCCTTGCCCTCCGGCGTGGCGTACCGCCTGAATCCGATCTTTCGCGAGAACGCGACACTCGTGGCATTATCGAAAACAAGTTTCTGGTTGCTTGACTTCAAAGTAACAAAATAAAAATGTTTACCCTCTTAAATAGCCAAATGTGAGCACAGGTGAATCCCACTTCTGATTTTAGCAATCAGAAGCGAAGCTCATTAAAAAAAAACAACTTTAACAACCTAAATAATTTATTTGGAACTTAAAATTAAACAGTAAACTAACAATAATTCAAGCAACCAAAAACATACGAAAAACCACTTTACAAATCAGAAAAATTATAACGAACGTAAAAATAACAATAAGTGGGTATGACTTACAATAAATCGCGCCGATCACCAAACCACCAACCTCACCGCTCGGAGTCGCTCAGGCAAATGGTCATGCCGGAGCCACTACAGCCGTATTTATAGGCTTTGGTGGGGGAACCAGCAAAAATAAAATAAGTCATACTGAGGAATGCTAATAATATGTACCTGGGCCCTATTTCACGAAAATATTAGTTTACTAGTATATTAGCTATTAGTTACTAGTGTAAAAATTACTAGTCCTAATATTTTTTGTTTCTCAAAAACAGGTACTAGACTAATAACGAATAGTAGCAGACTAATAGAAAATATTAGTCTGGCTTGGACGTTTATACACATATTCTCCATCCATGATTATATAAACTGGGCAAGTGCGAGTTGGGCTCGCGCACAATTGCAATAATCTTGCATTACTGCAACATATGACTTTTTTCTACAATTATAACCTCAAAATTTAGTTTTTTTTCTATAATCGTGTTGACCTTCATTCTTGCTGTGTTTTATTTATTTTTTTGTTTGGTACAATGCCAGTAAAAGCGAAATGTTTTATTCAACGAGATTTAAAGTCAATTAATAATTGATATATTTTGTAAGTGCTTCTGGTTAAAAAGACAATATTTTATATAAATACACTGTTAAATTTAAGTCTAATAGTTTGAGCTAATTAATATACACTTCTGGACACATCTATTGGCCCACCTTGTATTTTCAGTTTCGTTTGATCCTAGCTAAAATTTTATATTAGGTCGAGCAAAAAGCTTTTATGCAGTTTTGAACCTGGCACATTCACAATTTCATTCAATAGTCTTTTTTTTTAATTTCGAACACAGAATTTAAAGAAACAAAAGACAATTTGGAGCCTGTTTGTTGACATCAAACAATCGAATACTAATAAAACTTGGTATTATTGGTTTACTTGGATTTAATTCTTGAAAAAGTGATTGATATCTTTGGTTTTGCAACAAACATTACTTATTCTTAACATTAAGGTGAGGTTCTATCAATAATCTATGAATACTTCACCTGAAGTCGCCGCCCAAGCTGTGGCACTTATTCAGGCCGGACACAGCCAAAGAAACGTGAGTGCTCAACTTAATTTAAGTCGATCTGCGGTCCGAAATTTTTATCGGAGGTACCTAGAGACTGGCGGCTTTGTTCGTCGCCAAGGAAGGCCACGATCTCGGGTCACAACTGAAAGGCAGGATCGATTCATCGTGACGACCAGCTTGAGAAATCGTCACCTTACCTCCATTGAGATACAAAACCAACTTCGCGACTTCCACGGAGTATCTGTGAGCGCTCGAACTGTTCGGAGAAGGTTAAAAGAACGCGATATGGTACCACACAAGCCAGCTAATGGGCCCAAACTAACGCGAGCCCACCGAACAGCACGCCTTCATTTCGCACGCAGTCATTTAAATTGGACACAGCAAGATGGAGCCGTGTAATCTTTTCTGATGAGTCTAAAATTGTGTTACATGGCAATGATGGAAGGAAGAAGGTCTACCGACGTAAGGGAGGGCGTTTCGCACAATGCTGCTTTGAAGAGAGGGTTGCTTATGGCGGTGGCTCATGGACTGTCTGGGGCGGTATATCCGCGAGCGGCAAAACTCAACTTGAGGTTGTTACAGGACCACGGCTGCCATCATTAAATGCTGAAAGGTACATTCGTGAGTGCTTAGAACCTCACGTGATACCATACGCGAACTATGTGGGCCCAAATTTCCTTTTTATGCATGATAATGCAAGAGCCGCATGGGCTCTGGGCCGGCATCGTCAGGGAATATCTTCGGGATGTGAACATCACAGTTATGGACTGGCCAGCCAGAAGCCCAGACATGAACCCCATTGATCACATGTGGGACGAGCTAAAAAGACGTGTTAGGGCTCGTCAGCCAGTTGCCCAGACGATGCAGGAGTTGAAAACTGCCATAGAAGAGGAATGGGGGATGATCCCTCAAAATTTCATAGAGCGGTTGATAAACTCTATGCCTAATCGTATGAGAGCTGTGGTAGATACACATGGAGGCAACACGCGTTATTAAATTAAACCTTTATTTGATAAAACATGTTTTTTATTCAAAAATCAATTGCCTTTAACAAGGCGCATAAAAAAGCGCAGGAATCGTCGGGTTGTTCGGTCGACTTTTTTGCTTTTGTGAAATTTAATTTAGTGAATTCGTGTGTTTATAGGATCAGTTAGGTAAAATAGTGTGTATATGTAGTTGATTTGTATATATTCCTAATTTGTAGTGTAAATTTCCTGTTTATTGGTAAGTTTTTTTACTAGTAAATACTTGGGTGATGGATGCGTCGGATGATCCTGGAGGGACTTCGGTCCCCCAGGTTTCAAACTACGTAACTGTCTCTTATGGCTGTGAAACTGATAGTGAACAAAGAGACACGGATGGGTATGATAGTAGCAGAAGCTCTCATAGTACTGGTAAAAGCTCTCAACGCAAGCGTGCTTCTTCAAGTCATAAGTATTGTAAGCATTGCAATAAGAAAAAGAGGAAGAATCATAGGTCTAATGTAAACTCAGGCAGTAACTATAACAGTTGTTTCTGTAACAATGACACTGATGAACCCAACGTTTTTATTGGTAGATCTCAATTTGGCAATTTTCCTTCGCACTGACAATACGTAGTAATAGACTAAATGGTAATGTAATAGATAAAAAAAAATTTGGAGTGTTCCTACTTTCTTATTTCAGTGCCAAAACTAAGACGAGAACTACTGCTGACAAACTGCTATGCAGTCTGGCAGATGTAAGGGTAAGGTAATCTCTATAAGTTTTTTTTAAATAAACGATTTAAACAACAACATTTTTCATTTCACTAATTATTTTTGGAACAACCGTATCTTCTAAGTTTTTCTTAAATGTTTCTACTTCACTCCAGAAGCATATTTTCAGCCATGAAGAATCCCATCCCATCCTATTGTAATTTTATTAATACCTACTATTAATGTTATTAATTAATTTTATCGATATCGATACTAATGTAACAAGCGACATGACAAACATCACTGACACACATTCATGAACAGTTTTACACACACAAATGTCATCTAATTTCGGTTTCGTTTAACAGCTTGTGTTTGTTCCTCTATTCCGTTAGGAATATTAACTTTATGGTATATATATAATATATCCTTATTTGACTGATCCTTGATTATCCTTGATCCGTTTCTTATATCCGATATTTGATTAATATTTCCGATTCCTTACCTTTTATCACTCTTGTTGTGGCGGAACGCAATCCGCGGGTGCCAAGAGACGTCAAAAAAAAAAAACAAGGCGCATATCTGACTTATTAGGCGTAGCTCCATGTCGTATGGTATTCTGAATTCAAATTTAAAACAATACGATCGAAAAAGATGGTAAAATGTATCAGGTTTAAAACTGCATCAACAGTTTTTGTTCAATCTAGCAATCATATTTCGGTAGGGGCCATCGAAACCTAAACTCTAAAGTGGGCCAATAGATGTGTCCAGAAGTGTATTTTACAAGCCTTCTTAGACTAATAGCTGTTAGTGTTATTTACAAGAGTATTTTATATATTTTTTTCGAGAAACCAAATTGAATTTACTCTAGTAATTTTTGCTAATATTTATTAGCTGGTAACTAGTAACTAATATTTTACTACCGTAGCTTCAAGAAACACACACTAGTAAACTTGTAAAAAATATTAGTTCATGAACTCATATAAGTCTAATAAGTTTCGTGAAATAGGGCCCTGTAGAACAATTTTATTTAGTGTCCCACGTAGTATGCCAATTAGTTGGAGTTCTTTCAAATTAATGGTTAGTTAAAACCGAAAATAAAATCTACCGATATATGCATTATTATTTTAATATGGTCTAGTTTAGAAAGGTCAAATAACGGCTTTCGAACAAAGCAGGTAATCAGACCTAACTATTTATAAAAGATGAATTCCTCCTCATCATCATCCTCCTAGCGTTATCCCGGAGCACTCGCAAGCGAGGGCCCAGGGTCCGCTGACCATTTTCAGGATGTGGCAGATCAGGTAATTATAGTAGAGCGACCAATTCCTCCTCATATGGATGAATAATCTAGTTAACATAGTTAATTTTGTAACCGAAAACTTAATTGTTACTTCATATAAATACCTACTGCCATTGGTACTACTGCCTGTTATTCATCGAGTCCTTTCTTATAATAGAATTTGTCCATGACCTACAAGCGTGCATGTATTTAGGAATACATACAGATGTATTTATTATTTATTTATTTTTGGAATACCAGATACATGTTTTAACTCCCATATCCCATAATATCACTATTTAACAGTGATATTATGGGATATGGGTGTGTGAGTGATATTTTGGTCCCGGAAGTCGAAACTTTCGGGACCAAAAAAGGGGGTGGTGGCGCCAAAAAAAAGTCAACCATCACGCGGAGAGGGCTGGTAAAATATTCGATAAAAAAGAAGTGGACTGTATTTCTGTCCACAGAAAAACACTTGCAAACACCTTGTATAAATGGAAAATAGAACAGTGTGACGAAACGGAAATTCAAAGATGGAGGGGTACATGCACACTCCCGTATCACGTCTCGCTTCCTGGGCCTTCCTCTCGGGGGCCGTCTACCTTTGCTGTCCAGCGTTTGATATCACAAGTGTAAGTCCGTGGCTTATATAGTGTTTTAAAAAAATGCGAAATGTTCATAATTAAATCACAATTGGCACACGCGGCGTCGGCGTTCGTCTCAGAGCGTCGCAAAACTCGCTCCCAAAGACAGGCCAATCATCATCGCGTTCCTTTTCTATACTAATATTATAAAGAGGAAAGATTTGTTTGTTTGTTTATTTGCATCGAATAGGCTCCGAAACTACTGGGACGGACATAGGCTACTTTTTGTCGCGATATAAAATCATCAGGGGGGTGAAATGAAATGGAGGATGAAAATTTGTATGGAAAATCCGACTTTTGGCGCGGGCGAAGTCGCGGGGAACTGCTAGTCTATACTAATATTATAAAGAGGAAAGATTTGTTTGTTTTTTGTTTATTTGCATCGAATAGGCTCCGAAACTACTGGACCGAATCAAATGAAATTTGGCACGGAGATAGTTTGAGACACTGGGAAGGACATAGGCTACTTTTTGTCGCGATATAAAATCATCAGGGGGGTGAAATGGAGGATGAAAATTTGTATGGAAAATCCGACTTTTGGCGCGGGCAAAGTCGCGGGGAACTGCTAGTCGTAAATAAAGTAACAAAAATGTTGTGTTTGTTACATCCGGAAACTCCACTCGACACTAGCGCCACCTTTTTTCATTTATTTCAAATTGTAATGGTTAGAAGTTACTATTTTGACTGTCTTAGCTGTTCGTAGAATTTGATATAAAAGCAAGATATCCGTTGATTCCTTCTGTTATTTTCACGTTGAGAGTTATGTATGGCTAAGCTCTGCCCGAATAAATACTTATCAAGTTCTTCGTAGTCTGATTTGGCCTCCCCGACCGACCTTCTGTTACATTCAGAAGTGGGATCAGCCAAATTGTCCCGCCCACATAAAGGATTGGATAAACGCAAACGGTACTCCAGTGAATCGTCCACATCGGATGAAGAAACCCCAAAAAGGATGGAAGAAAATTAAGATTGCGAACAGATTCCGATTTCGAGACTATGACAAAAGTGCAACATTAAATGGAGAAGAAGCTAGTTCTTGGAATAGGTACCCCTGGAAGAAAAGTCTACAACACGTCAGATGCAAGACACAGGAACAACTGTATTTTAGCTACTTGTCTTCCCTTGAGAACTTCAAGTGCGTGGCGACGTACACTGCACAATAATCTATACCGGAGGAAAGACAACCGAAATATTTCTAGCGTGGCTACATTTCAACATCAACATTTACCGAAGATTTGCTACGCATGTCGCTGGCCGGGGCATGCAACCAAGTACTACAGGAGTCAACAGCGCTGCGAGTCCTGCCACCACGCAGGCCACACGGCGGCATCATGCTGGTTTGGACCCGGTGCATCGCGACAGCAGCTACATAAGGTCAGAGATATTTTGCATATTATCTACCTATATAGACTGCCTCGTTGGTCTAGTGGTCAGCACGTTGGGGTTATCCACGAGGTCCCGGGTTCGAATCCCGGGTCGGATCGAGATTTTTCTGTCTTGAAATTACTCAGACACAGCTCCAGAGTCAGGAAGTTGGTGGTGTTAATACCCCCGTGCCTCGGAAAGCACGTTGAGCCATTGGTCCTGCGCCTGATCTCTACGGTCATTTCGGACTGAAGTCAGAGTGAAGGAACAGAGAGTGCATTGCGCACACACTTGTGTACTATAATATGTCCTGCGCAGTTGGCTAATCTCTGTTAAGATAGGCCGCCGTAGTCGAAATCGGCTAGGAGGACATTATTATTATCTACCTACCTATGATATCTATTTAAATCAGTTTCAAAATTTAGGTCACAGTGAATAAATACGGGTAGCAACCAAGCAATATAAGAGGCAGAATAACTCCAATCACAAATTTAGCCGTCTGTCGTTATTTTTGGATTTTGAGGCCTATGTTTACATGCACTTGGCACTTATTACATCACTATTGACAATGTATTATTGAATTGCACTAAGTATTGATTTACAAATAGTGATTTGCTAGAATTGGCTAACATTTGATATATCAAACAAACATGAGCTTAGTTACTTCTGCGACATCAGTTAATTTTGTGCATACCCACTATTTATTTTAAAATATTCCGTTCTTTATAAACATTTTTGACGCGTGTGGTATGGTATGTTTCGAGCTAGGAGCAACCGTTATTTGATTCCACAAACAGTAATTCACCCTGATTATTGCTTTATGAAGGTTAATTTTAATTTAGTTTCATAGGACATTACATGACCAGCAAATCGGCTAACGGCGAGGGCAGGGTTGACCTTTTTAATGCAGAATGATATTTCAAGTAGTATGAATGGATCGCGATGATTTCCAAATAACTCTTTCTTGAGATTGGAGGATGAGGATGAGAATTCTGAGTTGTGTGGGTTGATAAATAGTTTTTTTGAGTATTTGCTAAATACACAGCAGACTTAGGGTGTACTGACTTAATTAGGATGCGTATACAGACTACCCGTATGCACACATCGGCCCGTTCATTGTAAGCCGTACCTAAAGACATATGTTAAAGCAAATAAGATTGTTCGCGAGAAAATCAATGACCTTTTGAATGCGAGTATTATTATTAATTAAGTAAAACACAGCTTGGTTTACAAACGACGTTAGCGCAGGGCCTGGACAAACAAAAATGTATTCGGTAGCATAGTAGTGACCCCGTTACGTTCTCGTAATTAGGTAATTTCATGATTTGACTTTCTACATTCGTAAGTTCATTTAAAATTGAGATCGTATAGCCTAACCATTAGTTGCTTGGAATCTGTGGTATATCGAGAAGATATCATAGTTACGAATTAGAGACCAATAAAAAAATTTGCATAGATAGAAACACATGACTAATGAAGAGCATTATACTAATTGGTTTGAAGTATAGGGCAGCTTGTCCTGTGGGAGGGCAGAATTGCCAAAGTAACGACAGCGAATGTTACCAAAAAAATTCTATGAGTTATTGTATACTGATCCATACAAAACATGTATACTGGAATGTGGATCATACACTGGTCTGTTCGCATAGCAAGGGATATTGCGCAGATAGTACTGTAGTGTCAGAGGTGCTTTGATCATATAGTAGACCCGCTTTATCAGATGATGATTTCTAGGTCAGTCATAGGTCATTAGGGATTTCGTCAGAGACGGTTTTTAGATTCATTTTGTGTATTATATCTGTTATTGTAACAAACGAAAATAAAACATAAACAAGAAATGTGCCACAGGGCGGCTCCGCTAAGTCATGGCAGCAAAAAGCTAAACTGTCGGTAAATAAATGTGGATAACATTCCATATCCATCCATCCATATCCAATTTAACATTTCATTGGTAAAAATAAGCTACAATATCTATATACATGTGTGAAACCTGTACAATTTGTGTATTACATACACACACTATAGCCTGAATAACTAGAGGTATATTCGCGACTTGCTTTGTGGTGTAAAATAGATGATTAAAATATTATATACACCTGGGTGGTAATATATCTGTGTGATATACAACTGGGTGGTATTGATATAGAACTTGGTGGTATTGTATCTGGGTTATATTATCTCTGTGATATAAACTGGGTTATATATAAAACTGTGTGCTATATTATAACAATGTGATACGATACGGAACTGTATGAAACGTAGCTGTGTAAAACGTAGCTGTGTGAAACGTAGCTGTGTGAAACGTAGCTGTGTGAAACGTAGCTGTGTGAAACGTAGCTTTGTGAAACGTAGCTGTGTGAAACGTAGCTGTGTGAAACGTAGCTGTGTGAAACGTAGCTGTGTGAAACGTAGCTGTGTGAAACGTAGCTGTGTGAAACGTAGCTGTGTGAAACGTAGCTGTGTGAAACTTAGCTGTGTGAAACTTAGCTGTGAGAAACATAGGATGGAGATACAGAGTTGTATGATATGCAGCTATGTAAGCAGCTAAGTGATGAACATGACTATGTGATGAACATGACTATGTGATGAACATGACTGTGATGAACATGACTATGTGATGAACGTGACTATGTGAGGAACATGACTATGTGAGGAACATGACTATGTGATGAACATGACTATGTGATGAACATAACTATGTGGGGAACATGACTATGTGGGGAACATAACTATCTAATGAACGAATGAATACGAAGCTGTGTAATATTCGGCTGTGTGCGCAGCTATATGAAGACCCTTCCGTAGTTTACTTTATTGCACCAAAACCAGCCAAAGCCAGCACAGCCAGCCAATACCAAGCCACTGCTTGCCACCTTTCCCCGCCGCCAATGTGTCTATAATGGAGGGGGAAAGTCTTTATAAGCGACGGACAGCTTAGTCTAGCCGATTTGTACACAGTAGCCACTGAATAAGCTGAAACTATGCCAGTTTGAGTAACCATCATCATATTTATTTGAAAGTGTGTGATTCCGCGATTAAATCTGTGTGCTTATGCTATTGTAAGTTTTTTATTTATGCTACTCGTTTACAATAGTGTGATCGTTTACTTTTACCCCTTAGCCATGCCCTTAGTAACGGTAATTCTAATGAAATAAAACACTCTGTGCAAATTACTCTTAGATATATTGTCCATTTCAGATCGTGGATTCCCGAGGAAAAGACTGACATTGCCGTGGGACACAGCATATGCAGGATGGCCGAGTGTTACATCCGGAAACTCCACTCGACACTAGCGCCACCTTTTTTCATTTATTTCAAATTAAAAAATATTAAATTAGGTATGCGAGGAACGCGGGTTCGATCCCCGCCTCTGGTGGTCGTTTTTTTCAAGTGCAATAATATATTTAGATTGCATAGTGAATGCTTATCACTTAAAAACAATAATTATCTTATTTCAAATTGTAATGGTTAGAAGTTACTATTTTGACTGTCTTAGCTGTTCGTAGAATTTGATATAAAAGCAAGATATCCGTAGATTCCTTCTGTTATTTTCACGTTGAGAGTTATGTATGGCTAAGCTCTGCCCGAATAAATACTTATCAAGTTCTTCGTAGTCTGATTTGGCCTCCCCGACCCACCTTCTGTTACATGTTTTAGTAAGCACGGCTTATCGAAAACTTACCTTGTAAGCCATGGGCCAACGTATGAGATATACGAATACGACATTACGTTCGTATCCCAATCCGAGCAAAAGGACAAAGAAACCTTTACTGTCTTTTCTGCCAAATCCGGCCTGTGATATGTAATGTAATCCATAACTTGGAAGTTACAAAAAGGTTTTCCCCGTAGGTAAAAAACGAAACAAATATTTAGTGGGTCTCAATTCCCCAGTTACCTACCCGTCTAGTTTAGTTAGGCTTACGCCTGTATAATAAAGAGCGACCCTGGTTGACAAATTCGTAAACTTATATATTTTTGCATTACTTATAGAAAAAAGGCAACGTGAATAATATTATTTAGTGAGCTATCTTATTAGTTTTATGTTTTCCATACTTTAGTTTCCGTAATTCACATCACACGGAACCCTTATTTCGCCATGTTCCGTCTAGGCCTAGCGCAGAGTAGGTATTTTATTATTAAAGTACGTTTTTCTTTGCTTGGCAAGCATTGTAAACAATTGTTCCTGATTCGTCATATCCCTAATTGGTCATATACTTAATTCGACACTATCCTAACTGGTCATATTCCTAATTCGTCATATTCCTGATTCGACATATTCCTATCTCGGTCATTGTACAGTCAAATAAAATCGAGAACACGTGCTTAGAGGATAAATAAGTACTAGGACAGACAGGGCTGAGTTCACCAACTCATAAGTAAAGTTTTGCTTACAAAAATTGATCGACCGTGTTATACGGTGGGACTCGAACCCACGACCTTTCGCTATCCGGGCGGCTGCTCTTCGAGGACGTTGGCCAGTCGACGATTTTGTGTAAGTGGATGCTGCGCCAGTGAGCCGGATTTCGATCTCATCAATACTTAGGAAATGTACCAATGTAATATTTAACCATTAGTTAAGATGAAATCAGCTTATTTATTTATTAATTTGCAAGTACACAGGTTGTTAACCTTAAAAAGTAACACTACATGTGCACACATTATAATCATGTACTTTCGTAATAACTTACAAAGTCATTGCTTAAATTATAAAATAATTATAAATTCACCAACTCATGTTTAATTTTTAAACAGTGGATAAATTATTTGACATGTAAATAAGTGTCAATTTAGCTTTACTGGCTGATAAAAAATTGGTGAACTCTGGTTTTAGTAGTTAAACTTTGTATTACAGTTATTAGATTATTAAGAACCAACAGTAAGACGGTCAAGTGTGAGTTGGATATTTTTTAGTTCAGGTCAAGGTCAACCAAGGCCATGGTGACAGTGCTCAAGTTCGTGGTATAAAAACGGTCTAGTCAACAAAGGTTAAGGTCAAGGACAAAAAAAGGTCAAGTAAAAGGTAAAATGTCATGGGATGACTCAAGGTCAAGGTCAATGCTCAAGTACGAGGTGAAAACGGTCAAGGTTAACCAAGGTCAAGTTGACGGTAAAATGTCACTCAAGGTCATTCATCATGTAAGACAAGAGTTGGTGGAAGTTGAAAGGTGGGGAACCTAAAGCGTAGGTTCCCAACCTTTTAACTTCCACCAACTCCAACCACTTCCCCCTGGGTCCCTAAGGTGTGTATAGGCGATTTTTAATTTTTACAATTTTTAGTGGGTGCACTCTTTGCGACACTCTGACCCCTGCTTCCTCACATAAATTCATATTCATACCAAAATTTTTTGGAGAAATCAATTATGTATTATCCCTCAAAATTCCCACCCGTTTCGTGAAAATTCTCATACTAATTGGCTCGCAGCACTAGGGTCCATGAAAAAATTTAAAATACAACATATTAAATTAATCATTTAAACTTATGCCTTACACTATAAAGCTAATTTGATCCTACAGTGAAGAACAATCAATATTGCCATTCAAAATTTTATACATGAATTTGAAACTGTATGGGGCTATTCATTGACAGTGCATTCGCTATTCAAAATATGACATGCTTAATTTTTCCTGTCTATGCTTGCTGGAAGCTTGACACATACATATCCACAGACAGACATGGCAAAACTATAAGGGTTCCTGTTGACTATGGAACCCTAAACAGTAATTATTTTGTCAAACAAATGCACTTATTATTACATATTTTAAAGTGGTTTAAAGATTGTTATTTACAATCAAAACCGAAATATCTTATATTTTATTATAATGATTAAAAAATACACACTTCAATTGTCACTTTTCGTATCAGTTACCAAGCACTGATAAGTTTCAGAGAAAAATTGCACTTACTTCGCCTCTATAGGTTACATGCTCAATGTTATTATATTATATAAATAAATACAAATGCATAGTTTGATTATCTAATGTCTCATCACATTTACTTTATTATAGGCTATGTACAATAACAATAAATTAAGTCTTATAACCACTAAAAATATAGTAGGTACATTATTCTTTAAACAATAATTTATCAGAAGCGCCTTCTGCTAGGAGTTCTCTTTCTGCAGCTGCCTTAGTAGCATCGATTTGTGGTTTAACATATCTGTAGTATTTGTAAAAGTGATCACCTAACAACACTCCTCCATAAATGGTGAGGCCAATACAAGCCAGAACGCCTCCCCGGTGCAGTTTGTCGTACAGATGATTCCGAGC
Organism: Pyrausta nigrata; assembly: GCA_949316185.1. Taxonomy (NCBI): domain Eukaryota; kingdom Metazoa; phylum Arthropoda; class Insecta; order Lepidoptera; family Crambidae; genus Pyrausta; species Pyrausta nigrata. The sequence continues at coordinate 9,270,994 of OX438943.1, forward strand.
ATACTTCTTCATGATTCCTAAAAAAGAGCATACCAGCCATAATAAATCTATAACATACACTATTGGAACTATTTAGTTATTTATTACAATGAACTATAAAAAATCTTAGGTCAGTAAATATTTTTTACAAGACACATTTGAACGTTAGGATAAGTCCATGGGTACATAAATAGTATGGATATTTAACGTATTTTACAGCGTTTAACTCACCAATTTGCCAAAAAGCAGATAAAAATACCTTTTTCATCAAATTTAGTTAGGTTAGGTTTGGGGTGTTTTGACTTTTTACATTTTTTTTCTTTTAATTTTAATTGGATTTGGCGTTGTTTTTTGAGCTTTTTGAGCAAGCTCAAACTCATTACCGTAAAGGCGGGTTACTTTAGCCCTAGTGGGTAAGTTAAGCCCAATTCATTGAATTTGTCGCCAAACCTTTTTGCGTAGTATATTCCATGAGGTTTCCATTACAAATCATAGATAGGGTTATAGTCTTCATGTAAATGCTTTTTTGCCAACATGGAGTCGCGTTCTGACTGTCAATGACAATTGAAGTAGAGACAGTGCTAGTTGCGCGAAATTTACTACTGCAGACTTCTGTGTGAAACCTTGTTGAATTATAGGTTATTTATCATAACTACTGAATGTTATCACCTCTTTTATTTGACACGTAAGGATTAGTTGGATAGATTGGTACCCTGTTGTATGCTTTACATTAGCCCCGTTGCCCCGTACTTTTAAAATAGAGGAGATAAGGAAAAGATACGTTTTGTAAAAAATACGACAAAGTAACCCGTCTCTAACATTAAAAAAAGTAAGTTTTAGTAAAGTTGTAGTGTGTATTCATATGTCACTAAAAAAATTAATTCAATCTCTATTTTATCTTCCATTATTTTACTATCCAGAAAATAAAATGGCTACATTTCGGGTCAAAGTAACCCGCCTTTACCGGTATTTTTTAGATTTTGCCACAGCAAGATGTTTAATTTTAATACATTAGTGACAGGTTAACACAAAATGAACTTGCCTGGTTTTGAAACTTTATTGTTTCTGATGGTAAGGGAGTTGCCAGTGTAGCAACAAATTCTTATGAGCTCAAATTGAAAAAAACGCTTACCGGCGCCAGTGCACCGGAGTTTTTATTTCCTTTAAGCTAGCAACACTAGATGTCAGTTGTCAAAAATATGACAATGTCAAATTTTGTTAGGTTAAGTCCAGCAGCTGGAGAAAAAAGCGCGGGAACTTGAAAACGAGAGGAGGCTTTTTATCAAATTAATTTTCTAAATTTACCTATTTTGGTATTTTTAAAGGTGCGAGGATGGGGAAGAAACGCCCCAGGAAAAGAAAAAGGCCGGACGAAGTGGGCAGCGACGGGGCAGATCCCGATTCGGCCGAGGGTCATCTAACATAGGTCTCAGAAGAATCCGACTGTAGCCTAGAGTAGGGATAATCAAGATAAGTATGCTGAGTATAGAGTTCCTTCATACTTAAGGCTCTAACCTGAGAATGGGGGCAACTTCGAATATATTGTTTTTTTAGAAAACCAAAATTCAGAAAAACCCATAGGGGATCGAGACTTAATGTCTCTCTCCAATGGAGTTAAAAAATATAATAAAGGAGTTAAACAATTAATAAGAATCAACAGATTTAAAGTTGGAGTGATTTTCAATCAACCATCGCTTGCTAATGCTGCTGTTAACAATCAGAAGTTCTTAGAACACTACAAAGTCAAAGCATCAATCCCAGCTTCAGGCACGGAAGCCACTGGCGTGATTTACCATGTGCCGATTGATATGAGTAATGCCCAGATATTTAGAGCAATTTCCTGCTCTCATAAAGTTATTAGTGTCAGACGTTTCATGAGAAGTCAAAATGATAATGGATCTGTATTTTTTCAGCCAACCAAAACTGTTTCAATAACCTTCTCCTGCCCCAACCTGCCTGAAAGTGTGGACCTAAACAGCTGGAAATTCGTAGTGAAACCATACATCCCTCCTGTTAAGCAGTGTTTGAAGTGCCTAAGGTATGGTCACATAGCTAAATTTTGTAAAAACACTGATTGCTGCTCAATATGTCAAGGACCACACAATTATAGAACATGCACAATCCCTGCAAGTGAGGCTTTTTGTTTACACTGCAATGGTAAACATATTTCTGTGTCCTCTCAATGTCCGATAAAGAAAAAGAAGATGGAAGAAAATAAAAATAAACATTTCAATCGATCATATGCTAAAGTATTTAATAACAAATCTTTCCCAACAATTAAAAATTCCAATCCCAATCCCTCCCCTTCAGAGCAGTTTATAAACTTGCTCAATTCTGAACACATTTTAAATGCAATTCTTAGCTCAATTGTAACAATTATTTCTAAAAGTAAATTAAAAGAAACAGCTATAAACACACAAAATATAAAAGATGTTCACCTTGAGACCTTTAAAAACAGTAAAATAAATTTTAAGTTTTGATTTTAATATGGAAAAAAAGTTAAACATATTACAGTGGAACACTCAGAGTATTTTAAGTAATCAACATCATTTCATTTATTTTTTAAAGGAGAATAATATTTATGTCGCTATCATTTCTGAAACTTGGCTTAAACCTCATCATAGATTTAATATAAGAGGCTATTCAATTGTTAGATTAGATTCTGGTAATGACCATAATGGCATAGCTATCTTTATTCACAATAGTCTGCAGTATAAGCAAATCCCTACAATATATGATGATTCTTTACAAAATATTGCAATAAGGTTACAATATGGTGACAATAAAGAATTATCTATAGTTAGCTTTTACAGTCCCAGTAATTGCATTCCCCCTTTTTCTAAAGCTAAATTTGATAATCTAATTAAAAGTATTCCTGGACCTTTGCTAATAGCTGGCGACTTTAATGCTGGTGGGCATTGCGTGGGGTTGTAGTAGAATTGACATTAGAGGACGAGAAATTATTGAATGCATCGATAATAACAACTTAGGGGGCGTCCATAAATTACGTGAGGTGTTTAAGGGGGGGAGGGGGTCGAGTCAAATCTCATCTAATCTTACGTTAGAGAGAGGGGGGGGTCTCGGCAAATATCACGCAATTTTTTTTCTGATTGAAACAAAAAAAAATTATACTATTTTGGTCCATTTAATCCAGATTGTACATGCTTAAGATTTTATCTTAAGCGTAATCGTAATACGATTAAGATCATTTATTAATTCGTTCGAAAGAAAATAATTTCATTCATACTTCGACGTTATATATTTACTTACTGTCAAACCACCATATTTGTTTTATACCAAATAGCTCAATTTAATCTGAATTTACGGTACAGTGTAACCCGTCCTTTGTTTTCGCGCCACTATCAGCTGAACGCGCGACTCGATGAACGAGAGCGTACGAGCTGAGTGGCAGCGACACACGGACAGGTTTTACTCGACTCAGTGCATGCTCTTACTAATTTCATTCAACCGCTGAATGTTTTCATCAGCACGCCTTATGATCTCTATTGCCCAAGTGTACGTGATGATTTAGAGAAAAGATGCTGCAGTAGGTGCGGTATGTACTTTGCATCTAGCACAAGAGCTGCAGAGCACAGGCGATCAGCCCACATTGCACCAGCTAAGCAAGCGCGTATGTTCCGCAAAGTGCGACCCTCACGGATTGTCACAAGACGAGCTAATGAGTTACTTTGTGCAAGTGCCAATGGCTTAGAGTGGCTAGATCAGAACGAAGTTGAAGAAGCAGATGATTTTACTGAAAATCATATGGACATGTTGGTTCCAATAGTCTCTCTTGAGACCGTGCATGATTCTCCATGGACTGAATTAGAGTAGATATTCTTTTTTTAATCACAGTAGTTACGATTTAAGTATTCTATTGTTAAATTTTTATTACACTTATAATTAAACTCTCAGCAATATTGATTACTAGTCTTAAATAGTCGTAAATAAAAGCATGAAGCAAATTGGTTTTTTTCTTATTACAATAACAATCCAACGCGTTTACGTAAGAAACTCACATTTTGAAAAATCTCACGTGAGATTGGGGGATGGGGGAGGGGGTTGAATGAAATCTCACGACATCTCACGACATCTCCCAAAAAACACCTCACGTAATTTATGGACGCCCCCTTAGTACTCTTGAATGATGGTGAGTTGACTACTGTTGGCTCGGATAGGTGGCAGCAAAATGCCCTTGATCTCACTATAGTATCTCCTTCTTTGGCTGCATCCTGTGAGTCTGTATGGGACGATTCCTTAGGAAGTTATCATTTCCCTGTAATCACAAAAATTTTATTTGATTATAATTACTTCATCCCAGAATCATTACCATATCAGCCCACCTTAAATTTACGATCTGTGGACTTGCTAATTGATTTTCAGATTGATGAATCAGATCCATTAAAAAGCTATACAGTTTTCATTGAGATTTTAGTTAAGGCAGTAGATTTGTCAATTCCTGACTCCGTAAAACGGAAAAAGAATTCACCAATTCCAACACTTCCTAATTCAAATAAAAAGAAACGATGCCCTCTTCCTTGGTGGAATGACATTTGTTCAAAGGCAGCTAAGGATTCCAAACCCTTCAACTGAAAATTATATTAATTTTAAGAAATTACAAGCTCTAAAAAAAAGGATACTTAAATCTGAAAGATATTCAAGCTGGCTCTCTTTTTGTGAATCTGTTAATAGAACCACCCCCTTAAGTCTTATCTGGCAAACAATAAAGAAATTTAATAAAAAAAATATTTATAAGAATGGTAATGACAATGTGACATGGATTTTAGATTTTCTTAAAAAGTATACCCCAGATACTGTAGAATCTCCTCTCAAACTTGATCACTGTAGAGTTGAAGTTAGTGAGAGTGATTTTTTATTAGAGCCATATACTTTACAGGAATTCTCTTCTGCCATTACCTCAAGACGTGAGTCTGCTCATGGTATGGATGGTATCCCATACAAGATGATAAAGAATACTTCAGATTTTGCCAAAGTATGTATTTTAGAAGTCTATAATCTTCTGTGGTTACACTCTATTATACCATCTGATTGAAAAAAAGATTGTTTGATACCAGTTCTTAAACCAAACAAAAAAAAAAGGTGAGCCAGATTCATACAGGCCTATTGCTTATGGGAAAGCTGTTTGAACAACTTATAAAGCAGAGACTGGAGTTTTTTGTAGAAAGAAACTTACTTTTACCTTCAAATCAATTTGGTTTCCGTAAGGGCAAATCATCCAAAGAAAGTACAGCTCATCTTCATCTTGATATTTTCAAATCCTTTAAAACTGGGAATATTTTAATTGGGGTATTTTTTGATATTATCGGTGCATTTAATAATGTCAACCATCACATTTTAGCTCAAGACCTCTCAAGTTTAGGCATTCCTGAAAAAATTATACAATGGATTTTTAACTTTATTCACTGTAGGAAAGTGTATGTTAAAGTAAATAATCAACTTCTAGGACCTCGTTGGGCTCATAAGGGTTTTTGTCAGGGCGGAATATTAAGTCCGTTGCTGTATACACTTTACATTCATAAACTTAACTACATACGAGGGTCAAACTGAAAGTTCTTAGAACTGGCCACTTATAAACAATATAATAAAAAAAATATTCTAAAATTTGAAAATAGAACTCTTTGCCAATATTACTGAGTATATATTTCATTCATTTGTCATTTGTTTTACGACTTGGCGGCAAATTGAAAATTGTCTGTGTCACGTCAAAATGAATTTAACACGAGAAAATTTTCGTGCAATGATTTTTTATGACTTTCGATGTCATTTAAGTCAACAAGAAAGTTATGATAGACTACGATTGGCCTTTCACGATGAAGCCCCATCTCGTGCGACTGTTTACAACTGGTTTAATGAGTTTAAACGTGGTCGCACTAATCTCACTGATGATGTACGTGAGGGACGGCCTTCTACGGCGACGACTGAAAATAACATCTGTGTTGTGCGGCGTATGATAGAGACTGACAAAAGAGTGACCTATCAGCAGATTCGGACAAGCTTAGGCATCGGTATGAGTCAAGTGCACAAAATCCTCCACGAACATTTAGCGGTCAGGAAGCTTTGCGCCCGGTGGATACCTCATAATTTGACTAAGGCTCAAAAACTCCATCGTGTGGATTGGTGCCGTAAAATGATTGAAAGATTTAACGGAGGTGACTCAAATGCTGTGTTCGACATACTAACAGGTGACGAAAGCTGGATTTACTGTTATGATCCTGAAACCAAAAGACAATCTGCTCAGTGGGTGTTTCCTTTCGAGGAGTTGCCAACTAAAGTGAAGAGAGATCGAAGTGCGGGAAAAAAAATGGTGGCCTCGTTCTTTGGAAGGATAGGTCATTTCGCAACAATTGTGTTAGAGGATCAAAAAACAGTTTCTGCAGAATGGTACACTACCAATTGTTTGCCACTTGTCTTGGAAAAAGTTCGAGAGAAACGACCTCGCAGTAGGATCCTCCTTCACCACGACAACGCCTCGTCGCACACCGCCAAGCGAACGATCGACTATTTGGCGACATCAAACGTTGAATTACTGGGTCACCCGCCGTATAGCCCCGACCTCGCGCCTTGTGATTTTTATTTATTTCCAAAAATTAAAGAAAAACTTAAAGGAAAGCGGTTTATGAATGCTGAAGAAGCGGTGGCTGCGTATCACGATGCCATTGAAGAGACCCCTAAGGACGAGTGGGCAAAGTGCTTTTCCCAGTGGTTCCATCGCATGCAGCGGTGTATTGATGTCAATGGACAATATTTTGAAAAGATATAATAAAACTAATAACTGGCTAATGTAATCAGTTTTTGATTTTCTAAGAACTTTCAGTTTGACCCTCGTATTAGGACCTGATGTACTCAATCTACAATATGCTGATGACTTAGTTGTTTATTATTCTGGCAACAATGTTAATACTGTGTCTTCTAAAATTAATGAAGCTTTAATCAATCTTAAAAAATATTTTGATTATCTTAATTTGGACATTAATACTGATAAATCTAAAGTTGTTGTTTTTGAGAAAAGACCTCATGATGTCAATATTTTCTACAACAATGAAATTCTGCCAACAGTTTCTGAAGTGAAATTCTTGGGTATGATTTTTACTTATAATTTATCTTGGATTAAGTATAATTAAATGTTTATATAGGTCTGATCCTAAAGTATTATTAACTCTTTACAAAGCTTTAGTTCGTAGTCATTTTGAATATTTTTTTATTTTATTTATTTATTTATTAAAGGAAACAAACAGCTCTTATATTACTTAAGTATACTAAACAAATGTTGTTAATCCATTAGCCAAAACAGTTTCCAATGTTAAGATACACATAGCGAAGACATGACTCATACCTTAGAATAATAAAAGGTGTTATTATTCTAAGACTCATACATAAAACAACTTTGATATAATGAAAGCGAAGTGATAATATTAAAGTACAGCGGCAGCACGCCGAGTCACACATTAGAACCACGAAAACAGCCTCCGCAACGCAGGGAACAGAGGCGATCTTAAGGTCAGCAAGTTCTCGCATAGTCCGACGTGCGGCCGTAGGTATGTAGGTACAAATCATTTATTTCCATAACTCTAAATCTAAAGGAAAAAACCAAATAAATACATTTTAAGCGTGGTCAACTTGTCTTACAGATAGTATGAAAGCACGCAGCTTACAGTTAAAAATATCAATATGGCTGTAAAGATTATTATGTGTGTTGCAAGCACGGACGAGAAACCGGTTCTTAGAATAATTAGTTCTACAAAGAGGAACATCGAAAACCGCGTTGGAGCGTGCACCTAACCTAGGGCACCTGAATGAAATCCGACTGAGAAGGAATGGAGAATCTATGTGATTTTTTAAAATCTTAAACAAAAACACTTGATCTCTGTGTTCACGCCTTAATTCCAATGACTGAATTAGAGCTGATTGGTCTCTAAATACATAGCCCAGTCTCTTTAAAAATTTATCTTGAATCTTTTCAACTTGTTCCTTGTAAGTGGCATACATAGGGTTCCATACTGTGGACGCATATTCTAAATGGCTTCTCACTAAAGAATTATATAGCATGATGTAGGTTTTAATATTTTTAAAATCCTTACATTGCCTAAAAACAAAACCTAACATCTTATAAGATTTGGCCGTAGTCTTTTCTATGTGAGACGCAAAATCAAGTACATTATTAAGGTATACTCCCAAGTCCCTCACCTCGGTCACTCTATTAATTGAGATACTATTAAGTTTATAGTTATAAATAATTGGATGTTTTTTACGTGAAAAGGTTATAGTATGACATTTAGCGATATTTAATTTTAAATTATTAGCTAAACAATATTCATAAAAAGTATTTAGATCATTTTGGAATAACAACGAGTCCTCGATAGAATTAACGAAAGTAAATATTTTAGTATCATCAGCGTATAATAACGCATTGGAATGACAAAAGCATTGCATGAATGCTGAAGAATGGTTGGTTATGCTTTGGGTCTGATTCTAGACTAGTACAAAAATTAGAAGTTATACAAAATATCAATTTACGGTGTATTACTGGTGCAATGAGAACATCTCCCATTAATTCACTTCAGGTGGAATGTTGTATTTCTCCACTACCCTTAAGATTCAAGTACCTAAAATTAAGATTTCTCCTTAAATTCTTTTCTATAACCAATCATTCTTTATTAAAAAAAGTGACTACTTATTACAGACAGTTCAATCCCCCTAATTTATCAAATACCCCTTTCATATTTCATGATTTTTCTGAACTCGAATTTCTTGCTCAGCAGTACAACATTCATAGGCGCATGACTATCTCTGGCCTTGTTACTTTACTAGTTATTGGAGTAATTATCACAAAATTAAAATAGATATTGATCCTGATTTGAAAACTAAAGAACAAGTATTCTCACACATTCAAAATCATTCTGATTGTATGACCATCTATACAGACGGATCCAAAAGCAATAAACATGTTTCCATGGCTCACTACATACCTCATATTAAGATTGGACATGGAGTTAGATTGCCTGGAATGATGAGCATTTTTTCCGCTGAAGCCCTGGCAATTTTTTCTGCTTTACAATACATAGAAGACCATGTAAATGATTCTCAAAAGTGGCTTGTTATCACTGATTCCATGAGTGTTCTGAAGGCACTTGACAGTCCAATTTCAAAAGTAAATGCAAATTACATTTTATTTGAGATTAAATAGCTTTACTGTAGACTGAGTTCCGTGAATATTTCAATAATCTTAATGTGGACACCAGCTCATGTTGGAGTTATTGGAAATGAAAAGGCTGATAAACTAGCGAAATTAATTGTTGACAGCGGTTGTGGTTTATTTCCAAATGTTGCCATTCCTTTTACCGATATTTTAACAAAAATTAAAAGTATGCATTATGAAGACTGGACTAAAAAATGGCAAGAATCTTTATCAATTAAAGGCACTTGGTATGCTAACATTGTTAATAAAATTAATACGGTCCCTTGGTTCGTAATATCAAAATCTTTCAGAGGAAAAAAGTTCTTTTCTACTCTAATTCGTCTAAGACTGGGACATTGCAGAACTAATGCTCATTTACACAGAATGAAGATTGTACCCTCGGCCCTATGCACTGATTGCAATTTAAATAAGGATCAGACACCTAATCACATTTTATTTGAATGCCCCGCCTACAATATACAAAGAATCATCCTCATAGATAACCTCATTGAAATATTCAAAAAACCTGAAAAAATCCCGCGCGACATTATTGATTTGCTCAAAAATTTTGATACTTACTTGCTCATTTATGATTTTATTATCTCTACTGTACAAACAATTTAAGAAGAAACATTTTCTATGAAAGAAACATGAAGAAGTAAAAGAAATAGAAGAGAAACAGAGGATTTTTTTACATAGAAGAAGCGCTTAACTTGACGGAAGTGCTGCTTTCCTGAAAACAGAAGATCTGTTTAAAATCAGTCCAGGCTGTATGGACTGCGGTTCCTTGCCTGTCCTTCTATCAAAAGGGGGACGAAGAAAGAAAAAAAAAACCAGCAGCAGGGTTTGTTGCACAGATTAGTAAGAGTATGTCTAAAGACAGATAGGAAACGGCCCTTTTTGGGCGCCTGAGTTAGTGGAAAATTTTGACAGCTAGCGCATGACCGATGACAGCTGTTTTTTTTGATCATGGCTTCTCTGGCACAGATGATATCTTTGCTCACTAAATTAACGTTATCGTTATTGAATAGGTATTTAATAACGGTACTTACTATACAGTTATATTATTTTTGGCTCAGGAAAAGGGTTTGTCACACTGGATGCGTTCTGCGATCAGGTCAAAGTAATTTCAGCCCACACTAAGAATGAGTAACATTGACCTGACCGCAGAACGCATCTAGTGTGACAAATCCTGAAAATAAAACAGTTAGAAACACTGGAAAAACTTGTATTGTTAAAAGATACAATAAAAATATAATGCAGAACGGAATTGCTAAGACGTATCATAAATATTCAAAGTTTACAATAATTATGTATACGTAGAGTGCAATTGGAGAACTATAATAACTAACCTACATTAAATAAGACTAAAACTACATTTAGTAGAGTGACGACTGACATAATTACTGTACACTCACACCTAACACAAACCGTTACAGATTTCATCATAAGTTCCAAAGTTTTAATTTTATAGCTTACCGTTTAATTGTGAGAAAAAATGTACAATGTAGTTTTATTTATCCCTCGCAACGTTGTTTACAAACAATCAATTGCTATCTCGATTGGATTCAACTGATAACTGCATCTGAAGTATTATAAAAACAAACCATACAACGACTAAACTTCGGTAGAGTTCTCTCGCACTCTTGTCTACCTACTAACCACTTTAAAGCATAAAATACTAACACAACAACGGGCGTATTTTTAAATAAAAGACGACGCTAGGTGAAAAACATTTTTGCTATTTTAAGGTGCGAGAGACCTCGACAGTACATAGATCTAAGATTAAGAGACAGACAGACACACTTTGCATTTATAATATTATTGTGGATAGAGACCTATTTGTTCAATATTGTACAATTTATTAACTTACTAAAAATATTAACTATTTTAGCCAAATAAATTATACAGACTGTCTCAAAAAATAGTGTCAAGCTAAGCCAAGAATTTAGTTACAGTCGAGCCGAATCCTATAGTTACGTATGACGTTTGTCAATTTTTTATTTTCAATTTTCTAGCATTAAAATGATAATAATATTAGGAAACAATTTGTGTAGGTTAGAGTTGTTATAATGTATATCTTTTGTTTGTAATTAGTTGGTATTTCTGAATTTTGATTTGAAAAGATGGCGACGTAACAAGGTTTTAGCGACCTGTGGTTGAGCTGTCATACGTAACTTTAGGATTCGGCTCGACTGTTATAAACTTAAATCAGTATCAACATTAAAGAAAACTATTTGCAACAAAAAATACATAAAGGTTTAATTAAAACTATAGGCTAATAACAATGCCAAAATCACACAGTACACCATACTAGTAATTTTAGAATACTTCGATGTATGTATATTCGATACATGTATATTGCACACTGATTATGATTAACTGGCATGGAAGAGAAATTATTATAAAAACGAACATAAGTTTGAAAAAATATAAAACAAACATGCCATACAACAACAAACATGCATTAGCTAAACTCCTATTAATTTATACATGCGGAATACATACAAATGAGTAACGAGACGAAAAGGATATTATGATAATGATGAGTCCGAGAATCATGTGTATGTATATATATATATATATATATGCATCATCATAATATCCTTCAGGTTTTGTGAAAGTTACAATAAGTGTACAATGAACATCAAATAGTGACAGTTGTTACAGAATCATTAAGCATTTGACGACTAAGTTTGCCTAACTAACGTTATAAAAATAGGCACTCAAATACACAACTTAATTAAGTAACAAGTAAAGAAGAAAACATAAATAATAATAACATTTGAATCTGAAGATGTGATACATATTGAAGGGAACAAGAAAAATATCAGGCGGTTTTTTTGATACTGCATAATGGGCGACCTGAAATAAAAGGCAAATTTTTTTTTTTTTTGTTAACTCGGGGAAAATCCTCATGGATACCACATCTACGGGGAAAGATGTGGTTATGCCGGACTTTTACCGGCTAAAAACCCCGAGGTGTTCCTCTACACCTAAGAAGTACAAAAGATGTCACTGGAACACTAAGTGACATCTCTGCGTTTCTTTTCTAAATGGCCCCGTGCAATGCAAATGGTAAGAACCCCGTATCTCAACACCTGCTAGGCCCAATTAGAAAAGAATGGCTGCGTTCATCAGAACCTGTAACAAAATAAACAGAATTAAAGTAACATTTACACCATGACATTCTCCCATCCTATCAACTAAGCGTGGAGGTTCGAATTGGTGGCTGTGTAGCCACGTTTCGATCTTGTACGCTTAGACGGCTGCGGCTCTCATGATCCCCTCCGAACCTGAAACAAAATATGTACACTTAATTAATATTTACAAAAATCAACTGGTAATCATTATTTATTGACTTTCTTACGTAGTCTAGAAGACTTAAATTTATTCAGGGCCATACGTTGCATTGGTTTGTTTAAACGGATTGAAAGTTTCTCTGAAAATGAACCGCGTAGGATTTTATTTATACCATTACACCAATTGTGTATTTGAACCCGACAAACGATTTTTACAAACTGATCTACTAATATAGAATGATGATCTGAGCAACCCATAAAATTTGTATCTACAGAATTTAGAAAATTTTGTCGAATGTTGTAAGCTATGTTTGGCATATGACCAAATTCGTTTAAATGTTTATTGATTAATTTAATTAATTCGCGAAAGATTTCAACAAATTTTGAAGAAGGGTAGCAAAGGTTTTTGCCTTTTAGTAAGCTACGCTCCCTAAGTTCAATAAAAGAATGAATCGGTAAAATGTCTCTAGTGACTATTGTTTTATTGCAGTTTGGGCACTGAATAGTTTTTTTAAGTTTTCTGGCTACGTATCCGGCTGTAAAAGCTGACGAATGAACGTTCAGCCTTTCCATCCGGGCTTGCTGAAGCAGCGGAATTTCTTCCTCTGCTTCGCCAAGCCCAGACGCAGGGAAAACACTCGAGGAGGGACCTGCAACAGAAAGAGGTTCATTAGTATTCTCGTCACTGAAAAAATTGTGATCAATCAACATCTCTCCTACATCGACTTCGCAATTAGTATTACGTGACTGAGGGCCCAACATGTCTGTTAATAAAAGTGATTTGAAACTACATTGAAACGTGTAGGGGATTGGATTATTGTTCCTATAATTTAAAGCTCTAATACGGCCAAAGAAGTTTTCGAGCGGATCCTGATTAATAGAACGGGTGTAAAATAGTCGCACACCTTCAGTTTTCAATTCCGACCAAATCGAAATGAAACTCTTAAGGGTGATGATCCAGCTATTCAAACTCGGAACATACATTCTTTGGACCGTACCAGGCTGCACAAAATACAAATGGTAAGAAAGAATTCGAATGGCTTCTTGCCAAAATTCGATATGGCGTGATACGCCCTCAACCTCTTTTACCGGTCCTCGCATCTTCCCTGGCGGGGCGCCGCGCGCGCCATTGACGCTGTCGAAAAGCCGGTCGAAGAACAGCACCACCTCGGACGTGGTCTTCATGGTGCTGCTCACTGGTGTGCCGTCCACGTGATGGCCTGTTAATATTTTTTTTTACTTTAACGAATTTTGCCTTGCAATGGGATACCACAGGATCTAACAATAATATATACTTGGTAAAGATAACCTAACTTAAAAACCATAATATTTATTGATATTTTTTTTAAATGTGGACAGTGATTTCTTGGGCCCATAATCAATATTTTTATGTACCAAATGCTTTGTTTAGTAATTTTTAATAAAAATGTATATTGAAAAGTATATTGAATTAATTGTTTAGTTTCCTTTAAACACCGTATCGGAGATTTTTTAATCGAGAGCCAAAAGTTCAAAAGTTAAAACGCAAGCACGCACGCACGCACGCATGCTCGTGGCACGTCTGACATGTTATTTAAATAATAATTAATAATACCTAGTATGTAAGTACAACATTGGATTTTTTGTGATTGTTTAAGTTTTTCTTTATTTTAATTTTAACTAGCGGACCCAGCGAACTTTGTTTCGCCCCCAGCCCTGTCCCGCCCCGTCCCGCGCCAGCCCCGGTCCCGTCAAACGGGATAAAAAGTATCCTATGTCCTTCGCCTGGTTCTAAGCTACCACCCCACCGTTTCGCCCCAGCCCCGTTACACCCCAGCCCCGGCCCCGTCTAACAGGATAAAAAGTATCCTATGTCCTTTTCCTGGTCCTAAGATATCTTCTTACCAATTTTCAGCCAAATCTGTTCAGCCGTTCTCTAAATAAAAAATAAAATAAATAATTTTCGAAAATTAATGTCAAACAAACAAATATAACAGTATCGTGTTTTCATTGTTTTTAAGATGTATTCTGCTATTCGGGACGGAAACAAATCCAACAAATCAAAAATCATGGCAATCGGTCCAGCCGTTCTCGAGTTATAAGTGTTGTAACAAGCACGACTTTCTTTTATATATATAGATATGGTCTGGTGGTGACATCTCAACCTCAATGGTCTCCACTGAAAACCAGCGCCATGGCTTGCCATGGCAATAAAGCTAAGTGGAAACCAATTTGGATTCACTATTTATGATATGTTTTTATTTTTATGTTTATATTTTTTGTGTTTTGTAGTGAACCCAATAAATTACTTTTCTTTCTTTCTTTCTTTCGTTTTCGTTTTTCGAAGTAGGCCTGATGGTTTGTTAAACAATGTTTTTTGTTGATCCGGCTGTTTAAGCCACAACCCCAGGGATGTTAAAAGGTTGATAATAACGAATCGTAAGTGACAATATACCAAGGTTTCATTTTTTGATGACACAATAATTTTTATAAAGGATTTCCTCTCTCTTTGTCAAGTATCGCGGCTCAGACAGACGGATTCACACAATTATTTGTTTATATTTCACCTTGGTTTGTCCTCTTTGTGCTGGGGTTGGTTTTTGTGGTAGATTTGTTTCTTGATGCTGATCCAGTTGTAGTACCATCGCCGCTGTCGCTGTCGCCGTCCTTCGCTGTCAAAATAATTAAAGAGTTTATTATTAGGATCTATTTTTAATGATTATAATTTGGCATTACAAAATATTCTAATACAAGGCTAATTCAGCTTCCACGCACATGTTCGGAAGAGATACACCTCAGAAGTGTATGTTTATTACGTCATGTTTTGCTGTGAATTCATTCGAAGGATAATGACGTTAGTTATTTATATTTTAATTAAAATCTGATATTTCGTTACTAAACAGTTAAAGTTTCATCAACATTAGTTTCATTCATAAATTAAAATTTTCTTACCCTCCATAGTATTTCCAGTATTTAAAACATCACCAACCCTGAATGAGGTTTCTGGTACGTCACGGAATGTAGATTCTGAAAATATTTTAATTAAATAATTAACCTAGACTTAGGAATGCTAACAATTTATACAGATTTTTTTACTATAATAGTGTATGAGCTGCTGCACATAGAGAGCTGTCCTACAGATCGTACTTGAGATTAGATTGATATTTTTTTAATTTACTTAAAGAGATGTACGATAAAATTTTAAATCAATGTTTGTATACCTTAGCTTAGTAACTTAGTTTTCATGTATTGGTGTATGAAAATTATGTGTATAGCTATAATCGAAATGCAAATTTATTGTCCCGCGCATCATTTACTGCATTGATTATTGTTTAATGATATAGTATAATAATAATTGATTGCATTGTCCCGCGCATAATTTATTGAATTGATTATTGTATATAAAGGTTTTGAAATAAGAGTCCATCATCCTTATCTCACTGGGTTTATCTCTATTGCAAATATTTTAATTTTGATTACTTTGCTTCTTCTTACCATTTCTTGTACCAGAAAAATCGTTGCTAGAAGCTCCCGCTGTAAGACTTTCATTTTCTGAAAATTATAAGTACAAGTAAATGCATTATTTGCCTACATGACGGATTCTAACACATTTACAAAAAACTTACCCTCCATTAACCTTTTTCGATTAGCAATCTTTAAACCAGATGGTCCTGGTATTGCATCAGTAGCAGAGCCTAAAATATTAATTAAATAATGTAATCAACAAAGACTGGGAACAGATTTCCAGGTAAAGATCTACATTTTATATGACTTATATCTTTTTCCAATCGAGATATTAAAACACTCCTTGTCGATTGGAAAAAGATAAAGAGGGTCCCAAAGCACACTTTTAAATTAGTTTTGAGCAGGTGAAAACTATGTTTATTAATTTTGGATTTATCAAAACATGTCTTACCCATGATAGTACCAGCAGTTTTCACATGATTATCCATCAAACTGGGTGTTGCTGGCATGGCATGGGTTACACAGTCTGAAATTTATTAAGAGACAGGAATGTAGTTTAAAAGCATTATGAGAAATAAAATAAATAATATGAGGCTTTCACAAAAATATCTTACCTGGCATTCCAGAAGTCATATCATTTTTAACACCAGATGATAATAATGAATGGCCAGATATGGGGTCTAAAATTAAAGAAAAGTTATATTAAAAACCACTTAAAAAGGAGAATACTTTTAATTGCACTAACTAAAGATAACTACTCGAACTACTTACTTACTCATGCATTATATTTAACATTATAATAATTGTAACTTTACGAACTCTTCAGCTTTATAATAAAATATCTGGGTGGGCGAGCTTTGCTCGGTATTTTATTGAAAAAAAAGTAAAAAGATTGTATCCATTGAGATTTGAACCCAAGCATCCGAGATTTTGAAGCGCGCGTCTTTCAACTGAGCTATCGAAACATTGACAGTGAAAGCGAAATTTAGCTTCATATTCAAATGATTTTGTAGCGGTTGTTCAGTGACTGAAAACAAGGTGATATCATCATTTCCTGAAAATGAAACCGATCGAAGT
Organism: Pyrausta nigrata; assembly: GCA_949316185.1. NCBI lineage: Eukaryota > Metazoa > Arthropoda > Insecta > Lepidoptera > Crambidae > Pyrausta > Pyrausta nigrata. The sequence goes on from OX438943.1 coordinate 9,287,992, forward strand.
TTGCCGTGAAAACCCCTGTATTAAACATTTCACGAAAATCGTTGGAGCCGTTTCCGAGATACGAAAATATATAAATATAGGTATATATATATATATATATATATTTATACAAGAATTGCTTGTTTAAAGTATAGTATATTAAAGTATTAGCAGAAAAACTTTTTTTGCTATAGCTTTATTATTAATATCATTGCTTAATCAGCGCAGTTTGTAAACAAACCCTAGACTTCTACACAAACCTATTCTACAAAGCATTAGCATTTATGTAAGGCACCGGTAATCTTTGTTAATAATTACCACACATACTTTAATATCCGTTACGATTGATGATAATATTTATTTTGTTTTCAATTCATTGACCTTGTATTTGTTTGAAATTAATGCTACAATCTATTGCTTACCAACACAAATATCTTAAACCTCACCTTGTCTGCTTTGACCTAAATATGTTAGATTATATACTACTAATACTAAGGCTAATTTTTTTTTGGAAATTCTTGTGTCTATTGAAAATTTTCTTCCTACAACTAGCATACAAAACCACCCTGTATAAAATACAACTACATGTTTAGAATTGAACAACCAAATTCTACAATTATTACCCAAACAATAGTTGTGGTCACGGGTGATTGTGATCACCTTCCTGTTCACATCTGCAAGACATTGGATAATTCAACACCACAAAATCAAAAATGACCAAGACTAGTTAAATTATTCATGAAAATTAAGAAAAATATATACCGTCAGGGCCAGAATTTCTTGTATAACAAGGTGATGCATATGAATGATCATTTCTCACATCTGCAAAGATTCATTTTATTTGTTCAATCTTTAGAACTTTCTATTTTATTATGATTATTTCAGATCAAGCGGGCAAGTATGGCATGTTTCACACAATATGAAAAGTAATTTGATGAATAAATTTATGGCAGCACATTATACCTCTGTAGCTTCTTTAGTATGTGTAGATAAGTTAGCTTACATTATTTGTATTGGTACCTTTTTCATACTATTTCACTGAATATAAAAAGTTCTTGAACTACTCACATAGTGAAGGAAATGGTTTGGTTGGCTGCCTCGAAAGAATTTCTGCTGGTGTAAACAATGTTGGACCACAAATCAATAGCCTTCTGTTGTTCTGTATATATTTTTCTTCAAAATGAAGTTGGCAAACCTATAAAATAAAAATACACAGGATGTGAGTGCTATGACTGTAAAATAGTGAATAGAGAATAACAAGATGATCTTCTGTTCATCAGGATTATTGAAAAAGCTTTCTTAGTATAATTTACTAGGTGTGTTATGATACTACACAGGATCTTTCTTCGCTTTAGAGGCAGGTGTATCAATTTCTAGGTATTTCAGAGATATCATGTGTATCGATAAATGTAAACTTTAGAACTAACCTTGCAGTGAATAAGCTGATCTTTAGTGAGTGATGCTAGTTCGGGAACAATAGGAATAAGATATTCCATCCAAATTGCTCGCAATCGATCAGTACGAGGCAACCGAAACGTCCTGATGGACTTCCTCTTGTTGGATGGGCACTCCGGAATCACGCAGAATCTCGGCATATCTGAAAGATAAAAGATCAAACAAAAGAGATTTGGTTAATAACAATTAAAACAATTTGCAAGAACTTAATAGAAAATGCAAATAAATAAACGGCCGAATTCGAAAACTCAATGTCAGATAGGGTATGCCAACAACTAAATATGTTTTTCCCTAAGCATTCAAAAATATACCGCTCCAGAGTAACCAAAGTCATCTAAAAGATGATGAAATTGTATGTATTGTCTTCTTAATAGTGCATTAAGGGTCATTAAATAATAAAATAAAATAGTCAAAGCTTGTTTTTGATGTAATACACCAGCATTTGCAAGCAGTTCAATGATGATACCGACAGTTGAGTTAAGTATGTCAAAAGTTACTATAATTATCTTAAAATTGTTGTGTTTTACATTTTTATTTACAAAATTCATATTATTCCTTAAATATTTTCTCTACTAAATTCCCCTTCCACCGTTATAATTACCCTAATATTCAGGGAGATTATACCTAAAGTGGTAACCCTCATTGAAAATACTTTTTTAGTTCTGAACTTTATCACCAGATGTCGTATCGCTACATAGTCTGTGCGAAATAGTGGATCCTGATTTTTGCATAGATTATAATGCGCTGCCCACTAACTCTATGTCATCTCTATGGCCGTTTCCACCCCGTGGTTTGTTGGGTCTGCTGCTTTATAGTTTGTGGGTCTGCTAAAATTTGCTGTCGGATTTATTTCAATTTTGCAAAGTCGACACTAAAGTTGATGCCGTTACTACCAATAAACATGTTGTGTAGGTACCCCAGTATTAAAGTATTATTACGTGTAGTAAGAAAGTCTAGCTCCAAAGTGCCTGCAAGTCCTGGAACAGTTCTTGAGAAAGAACAAAACAAGAAAGTTTATGTGGATAAACACACCTTAGCTCTTTTGGAAAGACTTTCTTTGGTAAAGTGTGATACAACAGAAGGTGTAAAAGTTTTGGAGGATTCAATAGCTTTTGCTAACAAAATTCTTCACCTGAATACTGATAAAGTACAGCCTCTATATTCTGTACTAGAACAGGAGTAAGAAGTGTTCTTATATCTTTGTTTGATATTTTATAAATGCATTTGTATTAATCCTTGAATACTTTCAGGAATTTGTTCCTTCGGTCAGATATTGTGACACAGGGAAATTGTCAAAAAGATATTCTCAGAAATGCGTCAGTAAAAGAAGACGACTATTTTGTAGCCCCACCGGGAAATATTCCTTTACATGAGTTGGATAAAGAAGAAGTAGAAACAAAAATCTCTAACAAAACATGAGAACTGAAATATATAAAGTATTTAGTTTAAATAAATTTTTCTCAATGCAACCTTCAACAAATGGAAATATTTCTTATACTTTGACTAAAAGCAGTTTACTTTTTCTGCACAATATTTACATAAGTTGGCTTCAATCTATTAACACTAAAACAACTAAGTATATGCCAGTGTATACAACACAAAATTTTGCTGGCAAGAAAACCTTGCCATTTGGATTTCTTGCAAATCATCTCGTTAAACACAATGAGTCCACAGTGTTAGAACATGATATTTGTGACTGGGCCCCAAAGAACACTTCACAACTACAATTAAATCTAATTGTACCTCAACAAACTAGTATGCAGTACTTCATCCAATGGCAAAGATATAGGAAATATTGGTGGAGTTCTGTAAGTTGCTACTTCTGTTTTCTGTGAGAAAGATTAATCTGTTTATGGTAGTACAGCATGACCATCAATATGTGATGTATACATATTGATGCTCATGCTGTACTACAATGGCATAAAAACATTTGTATAAATTTCATTGCTTGTGACTGTGCCTTTGCCCTAACACTATATTAATACTTTGACCTATCAACTTACAGGTGACCTCTACCCCTAGCTTATTTGCCATAAATGAAGTTAAGTATGAAGAAGAAACAGCTGAAGCTAATATTGTAGCACAATTTCCATGGGGACAGCAAACAGTAGAAACCATATCTATGATATCTAAAGAAATGGTTGGTTTGCTCTGTAAGACTCAGTTGTACCTTAACAAAAATTTTAATCATTACCAGTGTTTTTCATATAGTTTTTTAAATTTTTTTGATAAATTTATAAAAAAAGGTGCAACCGAGCCTCGATTTTTTAATTTTGATTTGCATTTATGTGTACCTATATTTTCTCTGTACTTATTTTATGTAAATGTAATTTCATTCCAGGGTCTAAATTCTTCTCAACTGAAATGTTCAATGTCACTAGAAATTGCTATGTTTATATTATTGTTAGATGGACTAATGAATAAAAGAGACAGTGAATACCTCAAACTACACAGAAGTATGGCACCATACAAAATGACATTTGCTTTAGATATTACAGGTAATGTTAATTTTCATCTCATAGCACATAATAAATAATAGTACAAATACAACAAAATCACTCTGCAATATCATTTTAATGAATAGCAACTCCTTTTGCGACTTAATAAAACGCAATTCAGCTCGCGGCAGCGCTAAGCCCCGCCCCTAGTCGCTGCATCTCTTTCCATCGCGTAACCTTTGCTCTTCTAACTGCGTTAGGGTTGACATCGTTTTAAGGTTAGTAAATCAGAATATCAGATTACTAGTTAGGTATATGTAGTCTATTATTACTTTTCTTACGTCCGAGACAAGGAACTTGTGACTTAGTTGTTGTTTATAATAAACTACGTTGATCTAGGTACCTATTTAATTCTACAGTGTTAAATAATAGGCATAATGTTATTGTACCTCTTTTAGACATAAGAATGTACATGCTCATCGAATCGGACATAAAGATTAATGGGACAAATAACCCAGGAGCCACAACCAAAAATCATTTTTAATATTTCGAAATCTAAAGAAAGGAAAAGTTTGCAAAGTTTTTTAAATACCTACTGAAAACTGTAAAAAAGTTATTGAATAATAATTTTTACATACTCGTTACTTAATAAAGAGATATATTTAGTAAAATATGGAAGAATATTAGAAGTTAAGATATTTTAGGTAGGGGTACTAATAATTGATCACTCCAACTTGCGTACCATACAGAATATCTAATTAATTACTATGATGTACCCTACTACGGTTAAGAAAAGCTTAAGAAAAGTATTGCGTTAGCTCTTGGTCTATATTTAAATACTAATTATTTTAGTTACAATATTATTTAATAATTTGTTTAGTCTTCATTACTACTAGCAATAGTGTAAAAAACCGGGGCACTTTCGATCGTCAAGATAAGGTGCGACTCGGCCGGCGCGCGACAGCCCCGCTGAATCAACCGACCGGTCGATCCGCGCATGTACTCGTAGCTTTTTGCTAAATTGCGGAGTGAGCCAGGCCTGCTCATATGTAAAACATGTTAACAAAATACTTATAAGTATTATAATAATAATATTTATGGAAACTAGCATTGATGATAAAACATTACATCAAGCATTACACACTAGCGGTTCCCCGCGACTGCGCCTGCGCAAATCTTGGATTTCTCATACAAACTTTCATCCCCCATTTCACTCCCATAATATTTTTATATCCCTAAAAAAAGTTTGTATAGTCCCTGTCCTCCCCTGGGTCACAAACTATCTCTATACTTATTAAATTTTTATTAAAACCAACTCAACAGTTTAAAGCTCAATTTAACACTGTAATGGCAGTAGCAGCAGCCGGAACCGACGCGACGAGCGGTTTTAATGTCAAAGCATTATATTATAAACACTTTGGCAGACACTTTCGTAATACTACTCGACGAAGCCAACTAGACAACTGTCATACGACTTACGACGACGAATACAACAAAATTACCTAAGGTAATTAAAAAGCAATATTGTTACAATTTAGATGAACTGCTTAAGTTGATTTTAACATTGCTTTTTAATTTCCATCGGTATTTTCATTGCATTTGTCGTCGAAAGTCGTTTGGCAGTTGTCTCGTTGGCTTGGTCGGGTAGTAAACTTTTTGATAGTATAATAATTTGATTTATGATAAGATTGATAAGTTAATAATGGAAATATAATTTTATTTCAGACTCAACTTACAAAAGTATTTTAAATAGATTAGCATATCTCATGCATCAAAGACTAAAAACAAAAGATATTTCGTCTTGTCTACCTGATTTCACACTTTCCTTGGAACAACAGGTATAAATTCACACATCATTGTAAAATTACAGTGTAAATATTGGCCACATGATAAATAATGAGCATCTGTTTGCCAATGTGACAATAACGGGTAAGTCATGTGTGTTTACTGATGTAATATTTTTGGCTTTTTCAGATAAAAGACAACCTTCAGTTGGGTATGACCTACACTGCTATAATGGGTGACAATACTGTCACAAATGGAATATTTCATCTGCTCAATAGTAGCACAATGTTAAAGGTAGGTAACTAGGTATGTTGTATTTTTGTTTAACATTTTTTACATTATGAGCTCAAAATACTATAAATGTAAGTATCTCAATATAGACCAAAAGCTAACGTAATATTTTTCTATTTAGCTATTATGTGTGGTACGCAAGTTGAAGTCATCAATTATTAGTACCTCTACCAAAACTATCATCTATCTTAACTTCTAATATTCTTACATATTTTACTAAATATATCCCTTTTATAACTAACGAGCATGTAAAAATTATTTTGCGAAAACTTTTTACGTTTTTCTGTATTTCAGTCTTTGCAACGTTGCCCTTTCTTTGGATTTCGCATTTTAAAAATGATTTTTGGTTTTGTCTCCTGGACTATTTGTCCCAATCATTTTCATGTCCAATTTGATGCGCAGTACCTTCTTATGCCTAAAAGAGATACAATAATAAAATTTCTAAACTAACCTTCTAAACTTTGTATTATAATAAGACCTAAGTTACGAGTTTTTTTGCCTAAGGCGTCAGTAAAGTAAAGATAGGTAGATATAACTAGCAATCCGATATTCTGATTAACTAACCTTAAAATGATGTCAACCCTAACGCAGTTAGAAGCAAAGGTCACGCGATGGAAAGAGATGCAGCGACTAGGGGCGGCGCTTAGCGCTGCTGCGAGCTGAATTGAGCTTTATTGTGTAAAAGAGTCGCTAATTCGCTATTCATTAAAATTATATTGCGGAGTGATCCTTCTGTACTTGTACTATTATTTATTCTGTGGTAATACATTTGTCTATGTAGTACTCAAAACACATTTTGGGACGTTTTGTCTCAAAAAACTCTGAAAGGACATTAAAGGAAGCTTTAATGTTACAAAACATTGATTTTGTTTCAGGAAGAAGTACATGTTGCTGATTTTGAGTCTTATGCCACTTTATTATGTAGGTAATAATGTTTAAATATTTATTATGTAGTTGGTTATTAAAGAAGTGATACTTCTCAAACAAGCATTTTTACTTTTAAATTTTATTTATCATGAATCCTTATTGCAAGATATTACAGTAAGTTCTTAATACTAAATGTAAAAAAAATATGTGTTTGATCTACATTTGAATTTCAAATAATTTTGATTTTACACTTTATTAGTCGACATTATGTCTTGATTGCAGACCGAATTTCATTAAATAACGGTTTAATTTTTATAAAGAAAGTGCATTTTCCAGATTTAGCACACAAACGAAACAAAAGTTGGTATGTAAATAATGCAGTTTTGTAATAGATACTAATCAGCGCGGGCCAAGCGTGAACTCAAATTATGTGAAATGCAACTCAGATTTTATACTTCTGTGCTGCTCACAATTGTGCTAATAACAAGAACTCTTCATAACTAAAATAAAATTTTACAAAAATCATAATCTTTGTAGGCTATACAATATATTAATTGCGATACAATGTATGGAAGGGGTTTAATTAGGAAATAGTGAAACATCCCATACATTGTGTGACAATGCCTTCTCGAACATTGAAACCTCACACATGCACAGCGCTGCCGTTCGATAGTCGACTCTTGTAAATAGCAATAGTATCGATAGTCCATCAATAGATTCATTAGTAAAAATACTATCGCAGCAAACTGTTGATAGTATCGAAGTTCAATATCAAAGCACTATCAATACTATTGCAATAACAATCTGCACTATCGATAGTGACCATTTATAGTATTGTTTGTGTACTTACCTAATTGATTTTTTTTTAATGAATTTTACCTTAATTATAATTATACTTTAATGTGTCATGCTGTTTACGTCACATTACTATATTATGAAGATAAATCAAGCCTTAGTAATTTTTACTAGTTTCATCAAATAATATTCACAGTACGATTGACTAAAAGGTCACTATCGATAGGACAGAACTTATCGATAGTATCAATAGCTATTCCAATAGTATCGATAGTATTACTGTGTTTCGATAGTATTAATACTAAATGGTTCTATCGATACTGTCGATATTTTAGATGATTTTTAAGGTCAACTATAAGATAGTGCGGCAATGCTACACATGCATACTCAAAAATACATGATACTTCTAAGTTTGGTTTTATTTATTTAACTATATCTAATAATTTACGATTTTGTAATGTTAGGAAAAATACTAATCAGTTATTCCCATAAATGCCAACCTTACATACTGATTGTTTATATAAATTATAATAATTCCAGCTACCCTGACTTAGCATCAGTTACAGAAAAGAATGGCCTATTTTAAAACTATGTATTTTCATTGAAATTGCACAGAAAAATTATAGTTACCCACCTAAATAAAACTAGTAGTACTCGGTTAAGTTTGAAATCAATCACACATTAATTGCCTTTAATCATTAAAGACTGTACATACTATGGTTGTACAACTAGTTCTTAGGTAAATTATTGGCTTATACAAAACATCTTCACAGACATTCATAGTCAGATTTATTCATATTTAACATAACCTTGAAGTTCCAAAGTTTTTAAGCTGGCAACTGCAACTTCTTGCCTTTCAGAACTGAAATAAAACGAAAATAATTGATTAGACAAAAACTGATAAAACATTTCCATAGTAAGATAGTCATCTATACATATTATAGATACATAAGTAGGATGTCATACCTCTTATAATACTAATACTTAAATCCTTTAACATCTGTTCTTGTTGACTTATTATATTATTTAAAATCATAAATATAATATTTTTAAACAGATATTGTTACTTTGCTATTGAGCATGTAAGTACAATTTCATCTATTGATTGATTTATGTATATAATAAATCAATGATTTCATCAGTAAAAATTTATTAAGATTCTGTTTTGTGGAAAACTTTGAACACCGCTACGTTGCACGGGTCGCTCGGCGCATGCGGCGGAGTCCGCAACGGATGACGAATAAGTACTCCCTTGCAAGAAGTTATAACATGATAGTACCCACACACTGTAATAACACAACTTGCATTGTCATGTCAGCATGTCCGTGACCGGGCCTTAATCAATTTCAGAGTAACAGCATAGAAAATGGACAGTAAAAGTCAGTTTTTTTGGCAATGGTCAGTAAAAGTCAGTATTTTCGGAAAATGGTCAGTAAAGTCATTATTTTGAAGATCTGGGGCTACATTTCCATAAAAGTATTCTGGTTTCTACAGATTAAGCTGAGAATAATGCCGTTTTGCAGTGGCATTTCTTTAAAGTCTCTTAACCCTTTGAGGATCATAAGACCATAAAAATAATCATAACGATTGATTATCTATTGTCTGGAAACTTGATCTCTGAATGGTTAACATCTTTTTCTAAAAATACACCCGGCCGACCGTAAAATCTCGCTCGCTTTGCTCGCGTTCTTTGCCCTTCATTAAGCTTTTACATCGTAACTAACCAAGAAAACTCAACACTACAGTTACGTTTTGTGACCTTAGTTCAACCCCTACACCGAGTCGTGTGTAACCCAAAAAATTCCACGTTTGCTTCGCCTAAGTAACCCAATAAAAATAACGCTCACTTCGGTCGCGATTTGTGACTTTCCTGCAACCCTCAAAGCGTATGAAACCCAAACAATTCCACGCTGGCTTCAATCGCGGATTATGACCTGTTTTCAGCCTCTATGTTGTGTGGCAACCTATCTTAAATTTTCCACGCTTGCATCACTCCCGTTTTGTAACCTCGTGTATAATTTATCATGTTCGTTTCGCTAGCATTTTGTGGCCTTATTCCCACTTCCATATTGACAAAGAAATGTTTCGGCAGCACCAAGATCGGTCGGTCGGTTGCAGGTTTGAATCCTCAAAGGTCAATGTTTGTGAGATGAGCACGAACATTTGTATTGTACCTACCTAAGTCATGAATGTGTATGTAATTGGTGTGATTGTTAAATAATTATTTATTCACAAAAAATCTTTAATAATTGTATTATTATAACAGCAACTGATATTCGTTTTTGGTAATTTCTAAAGCTTTGGTCAGTAAATGGTCAGTATTTTTGAGGGTTTTAGTCAGTAAAGTCAGTATTTTTCACCATGGAATCAGTTTCCACCCCTGATATTTCTTACCAATACATTGTATTTTGATTTTGTGGCATAAGCGCTTACCTTTAGTAATGTATAAGTAAAAGAAGTCACAGTAGAGCACAGTCTGCACCACACCGGCCACAATAGCTATGACTTCATAGTGACTTTCCACAACATAACGGTACACCTAAAATGGAAACATAGGTAAGTATTTTTCATGTTTCTTGCATTCCTACAAAGAAAATAGGACAGGAGTGGATTAACAAAACCATTTTAATAATTTTCAATATTTATTAACACTCACAGTGTTCTTTTTTATTTATACAGTCGAAACCGATTATAACGACATCTTTTACAACGACCGATCGGTTATTACAGCCAGATTGTAAAGTCCCGGCCGAATCTCTAGTAAACTATTCAGCAAACATACCGTCTATAACAACATCGGATACAGCGACAAATCGCTTACAACGACAAAACTTTATCGATATTCATCGACTATAACGACCAACCGCTTCTTGCAAAACAAAACAATACGGACGATTTTAAATCTTGTTGATAAGCATTGAAGGCCGTCTTGGTGTAGTCGTTCGCGCACCCCACTTCTAAGCCAGGTGGTTGCGGGTTCGAATCCCGCAAGGGGCAAATGTTTGTGTGATGAGAACGATCATTTGTACCTAAGTCATGGATGTTATAAACATTCATGAATCCATCCAATCCATCCACAAATGATGTATTTAAGTATTTCTATCTGTTATCCTAGTCACCATAGCACAAGCTCACGCTTAGTTTGGGGCTAGGTAATTGGTGTGTTTGTTTTAACAATTTATTTATTGAAGGAATATTTAGGCGCGTATTATTACCTACGCACTTTCTCCCACCTCATCCGAACCTCTTCCCGGCCATTTGACCTTGCATATTTTACACCAATTGTTTAGTAACATTTTATTTGACATCAAGTTCACATACATAACCTATACCTAGATATATATGTACCTATAATAAATAATATAACTACACAACTAATATAACTATGTATGTATGTCTATTGCTTATAACAAGTATCGGATATAACGTCGGCAACTATACGGTCCAATATTGCTATATCAGGTTTTGACTGTATAAGTTTAAGTATGCAATGACATGTAAACGTAAGAAACAAATATGCAATGACATATTCAAAAGAAACCAAGAATTATGCATGGGTGGATGAACTGCACGGTAGCTCAGATGATAAGAGCATTTGCCCGGTTAGCCAAAGGTCATGGGTTCAAATCCTGCTTGTGTGCAAATTTTAGGTTTCTTATTTAAACTTGTATGAAACCACATTATTTTAAACAGCAAATTTTATCTCAGTTCAATTTTTAGATTTTGTTATTTTCATTTATGTTTTTTAAATATACCAACCCAATTCAAGAGGTAGAGAGCTCTGTATGAGCCAAGAGCAAACAAGTAGTGGGATGTAATGCTTTCAGCTTCACCAGTCTTAGAAACCAAGAACAATTGTGGAAGAATAGCTACAGCTTCCAAGTAAATGGAAAAAGTCCACAATACCTAGAACAAAAAAAATTAGGTTGTTATCAATAATATATTTGATTGTAAGAACACAACAATATTAGTAACATCAAGAACATTGGATAATATACTAACCTCTAGTACAGTAAACTCATGATTTATTAACAATGCCAAGACTAAAGCTGGAATCAAAAGAAACTCAATCCTGAAGGTGTCGTGGTTATGATCATATGTGGCTTTGAATTTCACGTACATTAAGTAAATAGTCGCATATGACGCCACGATAAATACTAACTTCATTACAGTATTATAAGCAGAAATGTATGTCGTCAACAAGTCCAAATACCGAGTGGTGTATACTATAGCAAAAAGTATCTGTGACTTTCCAGAAATGCCTGAAAACAAATAATTGGTGTAGGTAATAGCTATAACAACTGGGATGGACAATCTCACTTATGAAGTCTGATCACACCGGCTCATAGTCATTCAAGTTACCTGCACATGATCTTGTTTTCCAAATCTTAAGTAACAAAATTATTATGGCTAACAGGTGAGACAAATCACCAAGCAAACGGAATATATTCATGATTTATTATTTCACAGTAGGTAATGAATTATCCTGCGAAACGCCGCGTATACTTTTTCATTCAAAGCAAAAATGACGTGGCTGAATGACACCGCTGACAGTTTTTTTTTACAAGCAGCTAGCGTAACGAAAACACCTTAGACCATAGGCTGACAGATAATATAATTCGAGGGTTTAACACAGTGCCGTGATTTCCCGCAGGAGAGATACAAATAATAATATACGTAGGTTCAATTTGACAGGTGACAAAATAGGGTCGGGTGTTTACGAATCGGTAGGTAGAATTAACGATTCAGACATCAACTCGATTTAATATCGATTCAAAACATTGTTAATCATAACAAAATACTTTACGTTTTAGTGACTATTTATTTCATGGTATGTTTTAGAATTACGTTCTATGAACTAAAAATAAAATAAAGTCTTCAAACTGCAAATGTTATTTGTTCAATACCCACGAGTCTGTACCTCCGTTACGAGTAAAACTATATGTCAACTGTGAAAATGAACCTATTAAATTATTCAGAGTCAGACTATAATCACTAAGTTAGTTACCATTGTTAACCTCACACTGGCCGGCCATGGCCTCCCTACTATGAAGAAAAAACTCAACGTACGTATGTATATGTATCGCCAGGCCAGGATGTCTACTACGAAAAACGAAATACGATGTTCCACGGGTGACGCACTGTGGGTCGAAACGCCATTTTGAGGGACTTAGCATATGACTTTCTATTTTCACTTTTTTCTTTTTACCAATGGATAGCCTATTATAGCCTTAATCGAAAATGTCATAAGGCATTTTGTGCTAAACCTTATAGTTTAGCTGTAAAAAAATAAATAGTTTTTTTTTGTATGGGACGGATTACTTAAGTCTATATTGTTGTTGACCTAAGGGTGATCACGCGTTAAAACCTTTTTATTCTTATTATTTACCTATAGGACTATAAACAAGCACTAACACCGTGTCTATAAGTCTGCGATTCTCTGAGTTATTGCGATCGGAAAATAAATAAATTGTATACCTTACAAAGCTTGATTTTTGAATAACATTTATCAAATTAAACGTAAAATAGTAACTGATGGTTACGTATTTTACCATTTGTGATTAGGAAACGAACAAAAGCATGAACCCATACAATCTTTGTGTACTTGAATGTTAATGAGACGTTATAGATGCTGCTTTAAAAAGAAAAAAGTTTTGGTTTGTGGCTATTCTATAGACGTTTATGCTGGAATCGCTCTGCATGTTTCAGAGATAATTGGATTAGATAAATACAATAAAATTAAACGTTAAGCACCTGAGCATTTATTTTTAAAATATTGTTCATTGACACAAAATATAAACATTTAAGTAGGTGCATAATTAAGAACATAAAAATTATTAGAAAATTACTTAAAATTAAGCCAACAAAACATACAAACATCAACGAACCACTGACTTCTCGTTTTGCCTTAATATTTTAAAACATTTACACAAATATATCATAAATGTAACAACACAAAATCATAAATTACACTTAAATAACAAAGAATTTAATAAAATAATATGTACAAAGCTACCATTCCAATATCAATAATACAAGTATTTACAATTATCTTAAATCACAAGGAATTTTAATACAATGAAACTTACTCACTATCACTATTACTATCTTGTAAATTATCTACATCAATAAAATCTATTGCTGGTTCTGTCGGAAAATCCAGAAGAAGCTCTTTGGCTCTCGAAGAGAGAACCAATAGGTTTCGTTTTACCATCCGAGGTCTAAGACTGGTAATCTTAGGATCAGAAGACAAAAGAAAATTGTGTAAAATATCTTCATTCGTCGCTATCCTACTTACTTTCCTAGAATGGTGTTCTCTATAATTACGGAAGTCTTTATTGCGAGCTTCTGCTGCTTCTTCCGACAGTTTACCAATTGGAATGGAACCAAAATGCTGAATAATGGCAGAACCATGCACTAAAAGTTTGTGCAAACTGGAAGGCATATAATACCAGGGATACAGTTTTACATATAATTCCGCAGTATCATTGCAAAATTGAGAGAATTTAGAAATATCAACGCGTTCTCCACACGCAACAGTTTGGAGAATCACGTGTAACCTTTCAATTAAATTCTGATCAATTCCAGTGATACGGGCTGTTGTGTCTGCTTCCCTGAAAAATTTCCTTGCAGTATTGCCATCGTTAGTGGTGCCAACTCCTTGCTTGACCACATCAATTAGCAAACCACTGTCCTTTTTGAATGCTTCTTGAATAGCGCTTTTGCGTAGCTTCATTTTTTCTTTGTCATCACCTCTGCAACTCCATGTTTTGAACTCCAACCGGTAGGCTACAAAACAAGCAAAAATATAATGAAAAATAATGATTAAAAATACTAATACTACTACTAATTATTACTTCAAATAATATGTAATTTAGCGTGGTGAAAATTATAATTTTTTTTCTTACCTATATGTAGTAAGCACTCCATGCACCTTATCCAAGCATGAAGAGATGATAGCCCATACTGATACATATCTTCATTATGCTGTCTTTGGGGATGGGATTCCAGATCATTCATTTCCGATGGCTTCGCTTTACAAATATCGCAGACAGCTGACGAAGTCCCTGATAAATAGGAGGCTATCTTGCCGTCAATCATTGTCAAATGTAATTGGTGTTTTACTGCAATCTGTTCAATTCTTGACGGTAAAAGTGCTTCTATTTCTCCGGATATGCTGGCTTTTATGGCTGTTACAGTTGCTTGAGATTCTTTTGTAAATTTAAACATAATTGGACGGCAATAAAAGGTTGAAGAAGGTCGGTCATTTTCCCAAAGCACTGTTCCATCAGGTTTCTGCAGCCTAATCGGTACTAGACTGGCCATAAATATACTGCTCTCATGAAACTCTGTATCAGACTTTTGTTTGTAATTACTTTGACCTGAAGCACCATCAAAACCCCATTTGCTCACAAGTTGTAAATCAGTGGCAAGTTTCAGGTCCAAAGTAATCGAATCCAAAAGTCTGTATACAGTTAAATCCAGCAAAGCTTGCAACTTAATTGATGCTCCGTCTTCAGTAACCAAGATCTTCTGTTTTTGGATAACAATTCTGTTTTTCCTGTCTAACTTTATAGTACGAAGGGTACAAGTCTGTACCATTTTCGCTAGCTGCCTCTCTTAGGTTTATGTATTGCCACTTCGAAAGTTTAAGGGAAATTATTAAAGCCAATGCTTTTTCGGGTGTATATGTTTTTCTTTTGTCTTCACTTTTACCTATACAATCTTTTACTTTTTCAAGGTCTTCTGGGTTATCCAATAAATGTTGCATAATTTTTGCCACATCTTCGTTTCCAGAACTTTTTAAGCTCCTCATAGCAACCGCATTCACTTCTTCAGGGGACAATGACAGCGATTTATTTATTTCCTCCACACGTCTTCGCTTTTGCTTGGAGCCCAAATCTTCAAAAGGTTTTCTTGGTGTAAACATAGCTGTTGAAGGTCCTGATGTAGAAGGTTGTGATGTAGATGGTTCTGACGTAGAGGGTTGTGATGTAGATGGTGGCAGATTTTCTATATTATCAGTATCATCACACGTGTCTTCATGATCTTTGCTTAAGATAACTTCTTCAGGCCAAGTTATTGGACTTTCTAGCCAATCTCCATTGTTCCGTATAAACTGAGGTAAAACGCGACTACTCCTTCTCCATCTAGCACTCACAATAGAACAAAATCGCTCACAGAACTTTTTAAGTACAGCACTGGTCTTCTCCGGCACATTCATTTTCTCTTGAAGAAAATCAAAAAGTTTTTTACTGTCCGACAGTGATCCCAAGTTTTCTCTCAAAATCACAAACAAATCTAAATTATTTACTATATTTTCCATCTTAGCGAAAAGAAAATAATTCACAGTCACAAGAGATTTAAATAGCAGTTAAACGAAGGTTCAACGAATACTAGCTATGATTTTCTCATTACGGATATTATATACCTTTTGTAACACCAGCAACTATTGAATTTTCATAATAAAATAACAACCCTAATTAGTAATTAGAAACCTAAAATAATGAGTACTTGAAAGTGATTAGTGGTATCACTTAATTTATTTCATAAATAGATAATAATGTGAAACATAGTTAGTTAATCACGTAATCATTAGCTATTTTAGCAGAAAACATTACCAATTAGCGTAAACATAATAGTAAGTATTTGTTTTCAAAGTAATTTAACTAATTTCTTAATCCTTTGTATGTTTTTGAGTACTTAAAGATTGTGTGGGTTAATGGTTTTGTTTATTACCGAATCACAAATGGTGTAATATTTAACCTGCACCTACTATTTAACGTTTAATTTGATAAATGTTATTCAAAAATCAAGCTTTATAAGGTATAAAATATATTTATTTTCCGATCGCAATAACTCAGAGAATTGCAGACTTATAGACAAGCTTTTAGTGCTTATTTATAGTACTATAGGTAAATAACAAGAATAAAAAGGTTTCAACGCGTGATCACCCTTGGGTCAACAACAATATAGACTTAAGTAATCCGTCCCATACAAAAAAAACTATTTATTTTTTTACAGCTAAACTATAAGGTTTAGCACAAAATGCCTTATGACATTTTCGATTAAGGCTATAATAGGCTATCCATTGGTAAAAAGAAAAAAGTGAAAATAGAAAGTCATATGCTAAGTCCCTCAAAATGGCGTTTCGACCCACAGTGTGACGGGTCAATGACTTTTTATGCACCGTTAAATGGCACGGACTATAGCTAAGGCCTCTTTTAAAAGCTAAAGCAGTCATTATACTTTTATTTGGTCTGAGGTGGCATCCTATTAACAAGGTAGGATCAAATCGGATCCTCAGTAGGCTACGATACGAGATACGATTGGTTCCTACCTTCCTAGTTAGAATCATTAATCGGAGTATACAAGGCATGAACAACAAAAGAAAGAACCAATTAACCATAAAATATTTTATTGGTTAAAAATGGTTTAACAATATTACTTGATGAAGATGCTTAGTACATTAAAATTGACACTTAGCGCATTTTTTTCTGTTTTATCAAGTAATTTCTGAAAGCTATTTGCTTATCCTTAAATGATCTCTTTATTTTTCCTTTAACTTTATGCTTGACCATCTGATAACTCTTGGTCTTTCTCTTTTCTCTGTTTGTCTTAGAGCAATGTATATTTTTCCTCCGGTCCTTATATCCAAATTTGTCTCTATCTTTCCTACCTTCTAAAACTGTTTCCAGTCTTGCATTCTTGTCATGTTTCCGTTTTTTATGTATATTCTCTATGTTGGAAAGCTTAACAAGTTCTCCTGATTCATTATCTTCATCTTCTATTGCACTTTTGTTCCGCTTGATACCGCTGACATGTTTCTTGACTTGAGCAGCTTCAATACGTTTAAAATCTTCATCAGTAAAAATTGTTTCCATTGCGATTTCTCTAGCAGTGTTAATTTTTGTCTCTTTGTCTAGGTCTTTTTCTTTACGTTTTGCTTTCAATATTTTGCGATCTCCAGTATTTTTCTTTGCTTCAGATGTTCTATTATCCTCATTGTTGTCAACAGTATCATTGTTGTCACCAAAACTATTTTCAGACTCATCTTCACTTTCTTGCTCTTCATCTTTCTCATCATCATCACCTTCATCACTGTCTGTTGGTATGTCAATTTCTGAATCAGAAGATGCTACATCAACCCACGAGTCACTATCAGAATCATCTTTAGCTTTTTTACCTTTCTTCTTGTCATTTAATTTGTCTTTTTCTAATAGAACTTCTGAGCCAGGAATATAGCTTTTGATTTCCATCTCACCATACTTCTTTGTTTTTAATTCTATTGAAGCTTCAGTAGGCCTTCCTCTATCTTTTTTGTGCAAAAGATTTGGCATTGATTGCCTATAAAGCTGAATAAGTGATCTTGCTGCCATCATTACAGATTTTTCTTTATATGATTTATACTGAACCAAGTCTCTGAGAAGATCTTCATCTATGGCCAAAGGGCAGCGACTGCATATTTCTCTAACTGCATTTAATCCTACTGCCATAACATCAGTAGAATTTCTCTCTGTTATAAAATTATTAGCAATGGCTTTCATGACTGGCTCGATCACCTCAGGTGGTACCAGTTCATGAGAGGCTTGTGCAGCAAATTGCAGAATGCGTGTAACTTCTCTCTGGTGTGGCATAAGTAGTCTTGCAATAAATGGATAGTAATTAAATAAAAATAGATTATGCAAACCTATTAATCTCGATACAACATCAAGAGACATTAATTTTACTTCAAATCGGTCATTTGATGACTCTACTTGTTTAAAAAGTTTTTCAGCAAATCCTTGTGGGTTGTTTATTAAATGTAAAGCTGAAAAATTAAAGGATGGTGCTTTTTGTTTTTTCTTTTTCATTTTCTTGGCAATTTTTTTCACTTTGTCCACCATTTTTTCCCTTTTTCTTGTTTTTTTATTGAATTTATTTGATATCATAGTATCACGTGGATCTACTTCATTTTCACTGTCAGAGTCTTCTTCCTTTTCTTCTTCATCTTTCCCTAAGAAAAACTTTAGTGATGCTACCATAACCTTTGTCACTTTGGAAAAGCATCCAATGTCAGCGATAATGTTTACAGTTTTATGATCATTCCATATGTTTTTCTGATACAAATCAATCAAAATATCTATTGACAACTTTGCAGCTCGAGCATCTGTGTCTTTCAGCATTGAAAATATGAAATTTTGAAGAGTTGAATTAAATTTCATGTCTTTGTGCTTCATGTTGATATTCTTTATATCTGTGATAATATGTGTTTTTAGAAACTCTCTCAAATATTTATCTTGGCATTTCAATAATTGAAAGAATAGCTCCAGTAAATCAAATGGTGATATAAAATTTTTGTTTCTAAGCAAAATAAGACATTTACATAGGGAAAGTCTCATCTCATTGTGTAAGATTGTATTATGTGTCTTTAGAATATCAACAATCTTTTGAGGAAATAGCTTCATTTCATTGAGGTAGCATTTGGCTACCTGGGCCAAGAACATGGATTGTTCATCAAGCTTCTTATTATATTGTGCAGGATTTAGGTTGAATATTTCCAAAGTAGTTTCAAAATGAGCAAGTTGTTGATGAAATTCTTCCTTGTATGATGCAGGATCCCTCTTTATCAAATTTTGCAGCTGTGTAAGGTTATTGGGCAACTGATTGTTGTGTCGCCCCATCGTTTTTGTATCTTATTAATCACTTTCACTTCAGAATATGTTCATTTTGACTGCAATGCTGCCTCGTGATTCCACTCCATCAATATAACCTCAAACTCAAAACCACTGGCAAAACTGCAAAGAAAGGAAGGCGTAGATTAAAAAGACAGATTCTTTGATTTTTTTGGTTCAATTTACCCATTCTGGGTAGGCAAAGGATCAAGTCTATACAGCCACGTCTTCAGTAATTTTATTTGTATTATTTTTTTCTTCAGTTTTCTTCTAATACATTATTTACACAGCTACATTAACACTAAACTACAAACTAACCAAACCTCACTCATTGAAATGCGAGGTGGTTCACATTTCACTGTTCTCAAGAATATTTTGAGCGGGAAATCGAACCGGATCAGATAGGAGCGCCTTACTTTGTTACTCACCTTTACTTCATTAGTTCTCCTCTGATCTCCTCTGACCAACAATGACCACAAAACTAATTTAGAAAATTAAGAAACGAAGCCCAATTTGATTTTTGAGTTGTTTTCCGCAATATGGCCAGGTCCCATATATTTTTGGTCAGGCTATATGTATTGTATGTAACATATGTATAGCCTGACCAAAAATATATGGGACCTCGGCATGTTGCGGAAAACAACTAGAACTAATTTATTTTACTGGCAACAGAAACCTCAAATCGTCATTGACATGCATTGATTTATTATAGGGATATCTCATCACACTGACAGCTATGGCACATGCTCAAATCGGTCGGATCGCCATTTTAGACCGATTAAGTATCTAATGACGCGTGGTTCGTCAAACAATTAACACGCCGAAGTGTGTTGTCAAAAATTCCAAAAATCACAGCTCAATGAACCCTAAAAAATATGGAATGACGTTTCATATGTAGGTAAATATTATTGATAAGGGTTGAAACCGAAATAACACTTGAAACCTGCTTTAATATTTTATTTTCTAATTAATTTACGGAAAACATTGCCAATCTTCTATCACTTTCACACCCAAAGCTAAAATGAAACAAAATACGTGACGTCATCGGAACAAAGTCAATTTTAAGGTTGGAGTCGCCAGTGAATTTTTTTTGTTAAACAAAATACTTGAGTTTTTAGATTTCCACAACATTAAGTTTGTAAAGAAAATGCACAAAATTTATCGCAATAAACCAGGACGATAAGTTTTATAAGAAGGGAAAATATAGTGCTGTGTGTTCGTATATTTTTCTGAATCTGATATGTAGGTATTACACTACACGTAAAGGTAGTGTAATACCTACATAAAGGTAGTGTAATACCTACCTACAAGCCAAATTGCAGCCTTTTTGCATATACATCATATGCAAAAAGGCTGCAATTTGGCTGGTATTCGGGGCACCCAGCCTATGTATTATAACCTCAGCGTCAGAGAAATCAGGCCATCGAGTAATTTTCATACAAACATGCTTACTTCACAGATTCACTAATGGAAAAGTTCTTATCTTACGGTAATAATGTTTAAGTCAATCGATTGGGTAAATTTTCATCTTTCAACAACTTTTTTTAATCGCCTGCAAAAATTACTCTATTACCTTAAAAAAAATAAAGAGTAACTCTGTCTGCGCATTCCATACAACGTTATATAAAAGGTAGAAAGTGAGTTATTCCATTGCATTTTTGAAGACATGCATAAGGTTCTGTAGCTAATTGGATAGCTTTATTTAGAACTAAACATTTACCCCATCCATTAACTCTAACATGATTTCAGTTGTACAAGTACATTTATAATTTGTGACCCTATGTAGTATGTATGTTTGTTTGAATTTTTGTGCCGCTTAGTGTATTTTTATGTTGCATTTCACTTACTTGGTGTTTAACCTTCATATATCTTAGCCATTGGTAAAATCCAAGTGTAGTAGTTAGCTATAACGAGTACCTAGAATAAAGAAACGGTTTTTAGTTTTAGTACAGTCAGCAGTACATCAGGTTACATGTGAGCTATAAAACAGGTTATTACGTAGTTAATATGTTGTCTTAAAATCAAAGTGGGGTAGTCAGACGTGAGCCAAGTGTACTTACACACCGCAAGTCAGACTACACGTATTGACCTTAATACCGCTCCTATTCCCTACATAATAAAAGCTGTTTTTGTAGTTCAAATGTATGCCTTGAGGTACTTCCTACTGTACTTAACTACCTATATAGGCTATTTCTGGTCAGGCTATATGTATAGCCTGACCAAAAATATATGGGACCTGAATTAAGGGCGCTACGAATCTTTTTTATATGACAACACTTGATATAATCATACCAGCGTAGATTGGCCACTGAACATTAAAAAAATAGACTATTTATTTGTTTACATTTATGTTACATTTCTATGTCTGATAACAGAATCTACGATACTAGAACAAGACAGAATACTTACAAATTAATTATTTATTAAATTCAGTGCCTCTTTGTAATATTGGCCTTGAAATTTGGACCAAATTGAATTTTTTTTGATAAACCACAGTCGGGTAAAAGTAAAATTACCTGTTGGTCTTGTACATTATATGATTTAGTATGTTACAATTATTTTACATGACATTTTAGAAAATTCTACGAACTATTTCAGTTTAATATCTAAGCATACTTGAAATAAAGAAAATAAAACCCCCAAAACAAGTATAAATAGTTCAGTAGCGTTCATTAGTTTTTTAACGAGGTAAGCACATACAAATTTCAAGTCAGTATAGATCGTTACGAAATCAATAATAAAATTAGATAACAAAACGGTACAATAATTTAAAAAAAAAACAGGTGAATCGTGTCCTCGGTAGAGTAGGTATCTATATTTTTAACGCTAGCAAATAATTTTAATAGCAATTACTTACCTAGCTTTTAATCTTAATTAGATGAATGATGAAATGGGTGCTCTAGTTAAGCGCAGATTTATTTTACCACCACAAGTATCAAGAAAATGAGTGAATTTATAATACATGTCATTTAAATGATACCCATAGTGGCTTTTAGAAAAGCCGTAGTTATTTTTGCATTCACTTCCACCACGCACTAACTTTTACAAAGCACAAAAACAAAACAAAGAAAACAAAACTTTTAATGTCGTTTGCTTTCAAAACAATGAGTAAACGTAAAATTACCTTATTTAAAGAAAATGACGAGATGTTTCAACCTCTTTTATAAATAAGATCGGCACGTAGGTATGTCTTTTGCCATATATACATCTTAGCCTTATCTACAAAATAAATCTGATTCGACGGATTGGCGCGTAATTTTTGTAAGCAAATCGAACTTTCAATACACCCTATACACTACAGTTTTTCCATTGTTTCGAATGCAAACACACAAATTTGAACCTCGAAATCATTTAAAATCACTCAAAACAGCAACAGAAATCGTGTAAACAATAAAACTACTTTTCAAAACACTCGCGAAAGCAACAAGCAAGCAAACTAAATTAAAAAAAATGGCCGGCGTATTGACTTCGTATAAAAACTATGGATGCAATACTTTTTTGTAAAAAAACTTGCTGATTAGTTTGTTATGGAACGATTAAATGTTTATGATAAATAAAATTATGATTTATCAGTGTCAAAACATACTTCCGTATGTTTAGATGTTATAGTTGTTCGTAATTATAGTGCGTGCCATTTAAACTTGCACAAAAGGTCATTGACACCCCTGTACCACTGCACGCCGATACGGAATCGCGGCGAACCAAAACACAAGGCGTAGCGATAGAAGTCTGTGTAAACAAACGTTTATTGGTACGAGACGACCTTGACCCGAAAAACTGAAATATATTACAAACGTTTGGCTACTGCATTACAAAACAAGCAATATGCTGAGGGACAGCCGACATTTTATGTAATTGGACATGAATAATGAAATAAAAATAGTTGCATCATTCATTATTAATAAAAAAATGTATTTTTCTGATTGAGCTGAAATTTTGCATACACGTTTAGTTTGGATGACAATGCATGGTAAGATGAGTGACGTCATTCTTAATTCAACATGGCGGAGCATCCAAGATGGCGGGCTCGTTATTTTCAATGCATTTCTACAATATGGGTATGAATGTGAAATGAAAGGGCTTGCTGAGAGTAGCTTAAAAAATAAAGTGACGTTACTAAAAAACAACAACTGGCCGACTTCTAAATGTACTCCTACAATATTGGTATCAGATGAAAGGGCTTGCTAAGAGTAACTTGATAAATAAGGTGACGTAATTCCAAATCCAATATGGTGGACTTCTAAAGATGGTGGACTAAGTTTTTTTTGCTTTTGTACAATGTGCGTATCAATTGAAAAGGCTTGCTGAGAATAACTTAATAAATAGGGTGACGTCATTCCAAATCCAATATGGCGGACTCCTAAAGATGGCGGACTAAGTTTTTTTATCTTTCCTGCAATATGGGAAGCAAATGAAAGGACTTGCAGAGAATAAGCATGCGAGTTTAACTCCGTTGCTCGGATCCGTTTAGAAATTTGGTGTAATGGGTTTTCTTTGCATGAAAAAAGACGTGTTAAAACCCATGCGGTAAAAAACGGTGAAGAAAAACACCGTGACACCTCAGTCATGAGGTATACGACTGTGAAGAAAAGGGGTTTTCTTGGAGTCCTCAATTATAATTATTGAGGTTGTATGTTTTGAGTCTTTTGGTGAGATATGCGTCAACAGCATTGGTTTGCCTGTCTAGGAGAAGGATATCTTCAAATCAAACTGGAATTGTGTTCACGCTGCGTAAGGTTTAGCTTGAAGTTACAGTAATTAGCGTGAAGCTAACTTATGCCTTACGCGGCGCATTCCTCCTATTCTTCAACACCCAAGACAAGGTGTTGTACCCCGACTGGGTTATAAGTTATGTCACAAATACTTATTGCAGCTCAATTTTAAAGCAGATTATCTTAAACCGATGAGCTGAAATTTTGTATACAGGTTAAGCTTGGATGACAATGCATAGTTAGCTGTGTAAGTCGTCTAAGACGTCTCTGATGAGCTGACGACCATATTAAAAAACTCACTATCTCGCCGAGATACCATCATGCGAAAAATTACTTCAGCGGAGCAACGACTAGCTTTTCGCAATTTCTTCTATTAGGCTCATTTTGTGCACGTCCTAGCTCCTGGACTAACTGCATTCGACGGTCAAATGACAGACGCGGCTAGCTGTCAACATCAGCCGGCGGCAGCCACCAATGCGTCGACAGCACGTCGACGTCATGTCGACAACTAGCCGCTGACTTCTAACGACGGCTGCAGTTACATACGTCGACAGCAAACTGCTCTTTGTGTGTAAAAGCTCTAACAATCACTTTATACTTAAAAACATCGTTAAAACTTGTGTTCAAATAGAATTACCTACGATGATAGCAAAACATATGGTAAAGGTAAATTATACAAACTAACCTGCTTGCGGTTCGAGGATTCTTTTACGCCTCCTTTTAATCTTCTTAGGTTCCATCTTCACTTATAATAAGTAAAGAATGAAGAAAACAGCAAAAAAATAAAACAAACACAAACGTAACAAAGAACAATAACAGAAACTTATCAAAAAATAACGACTGATAATAACACGTGAACACTTCCGAAATTCGTAAATAAAAAAATCGAATTATGCCGCAACGGGTAAGCCATTACAAAATAGCGTACAGGTATAGCACCCCTGACCTTTCAAACCACTAACGGTTAAGTGCAATAAGTCATAATTTATCATTTTCGGAGTCAAAATTACATAATGATAAATATCTATAAATGGTCAACTACTATTAATTATTTATGGAAAAAAAATAATTTCTAATTATTGTGTTTATATTTGTGGCAAAAATAATGTCAATTAACCGAGTTTTTAAATTAAAACCAAGTAACTGCTTAAAGACTTTCAATACGTAAATTAAAAGAAAATTTATTTTAATAACTAAATCTGTGTTTTATTTACAAAATTGCGAAACTATTAATTAAATTTTGATGTTTTAGAGTTGTCTCGTTCTCGGACGGGCCGTGGTATTATGAAATCAGCAATAGGTCGGGATTATCGCTATTTTATACGATGAGCGACACGTGTCGTAAAGTTTGGGCATTTTTTGGTACAGGTTGGGTCAATAACCTTTTGTGCAAGTTCAAATGGCACGTACTATAGACATGATTTGATTGCACTCCGAAGTGATACCCCGCCATGACCATCATGGCGGACCATCGGCCTGCCTACTTTACCCCAGTAAGTCGCAAATGTCACGTTTTAGCTTTACGTTTATGAAAAGTGTGTCATTTTTAATTTGGTCGGCTTTTTATGTAAATATGCGGCTATGTCGATAAGGGCTAAAATTGCGTGAGTTAAGGTGAATCTGATAGGCAGCCGCAAGAATGCCTACTACTCATACATTGGTGTACCTAAGTTGAGCGGTTTAGCTAAGATTGCATATAAGTTATTGACGAAAAGTTTTTCACTATTATTTAAATGGCAATTGGCAAACTTTAGTGAGGTAGGCACTGCTTATTTGCCTATATAGAAAGCACGCCACTGAAATAGTTGTTATTTTCAAAATTAATAGAATCAGGCGTTACTTTGCGGAAATCCATTATTAGATATCCATTATTATATTTCCGCTAAGAGACGCTAGCGCAGGCAACAAAACCACACCAACCGCAACCGCGTTGAGTACCAGTTCAGGCAAATGCAGAATGCACCGCCCTCGCTCCCTCAATACGCATGCACTACAGCTAATGCAGTTGTTAGTTACCAACACCAACGTGCAAAAAACCTCGACGCGTTTCGCCACTCCACGCGGCATCCTCAGGAGATGTTGTCGCCTCGGCTGAGCACGGACGACTGAAATGAGTCGCTGGCGAACAGGCCTTTTCAAAATTCTTTATTCTCAATTATCATATTCTTTACATAACGTCGAATTCGATTTATTGGATCATAAAGCTAGGCTTCTTGCTTCACAAGAAGCACACAAAAAATATGTAATTCAATGTAGGAAAATACGTGTGTTGAAGTGCAAGTCTACTAATAACATGCAGCGTGGTTTCCACGAACAACCGCAATCACATACATTTTACCCTCGGGTCAAGAATTTATCTGATGTCGAATTGTCAAGTAATGAAGTTTCATTATTAAGTAAAGGACTAGAGTATAATTTACAACCCTCAGTCAATCAAAAAACTTTACAAGGATTAGCGGTTGACGTGGAGATCGCTGTTGTGTGTAGTAAACAAGAACAGTATGTTAAAACTTTAGCAACTAATATTACAGCAAATCAGATTAGAACTATGAGACAGTCAAATAGTAGTTCGTCTAGCCAGGAGTATCATATTTATAAATAGCTAACTCAAAAATTACTGAAAACAATTTGATTGTCTCAAAAGCTGACAAGGGTAACACGGTGGTGGTTATGGAACGTAACAATTATATTCAAAAGTTGGAAGACATAATTCAGAATGACGATTTCTTACTTCTACAGTCAGATCCAACTAAAAAATTCGCGTCAGAGATAAAAGAAGCAATTAATTCAACTCAATTTATATTTCAAGATATCTCGTATACACGTAATAATAAATTATTAGAAATTAATCCACGTAGTCCATGTTTATATGGGCTACCGAAAATTCATAAAGAAAATATGCCGATGCGTCCGGTAGTTTCTTACATCGGCGCACCGGCGTATAAATTAGCTAAACAACTTAATTCAATATTGAAGGATAAATCGTCATTTAAACCTAAACATTCTTTAAAAAATAGCTTGGATTTAATTAAGAAAATTCAACCTGTTTCTCTCCCTCGGAATGCAAAGTTATTATCATTAGATGTAGAAAGCTTATTTACGGGGAGATAGAAGATCTTATATTATTAACTTCCTTATGCATGAAACAAATTTATTTCCGGTTCAACAATCAATATTACAGGCAAAAGGAGGGCTTAGCAAAGGGCTCGTCTTTAAGTCCTTTAATGGCAGATATTTTTATGGATAACTTTGAAAATAAATACCTAGTTCAAGAAAGGAAAATTCTTTACTATTATAGATACGTTGATGACATTTTGATTTGTTGGACCGGAACTAATAGACAGATATTTTTCTTAACACGTTCCCTGTGTGTGACTCACATGTGGGGCATTTCGTGGTTTAGCTGAGGCGTGAGTGCACCACTTGTGGGTCACGCCACTGTACAAAGTTTTAGTCTTCTTAAATCTCGCACGTATGAGTTAAAGCACTCGAATTGCCTCACACGTGTGGGCTATGAAATTATAAATTAAAACACATAGGTACCCGGAGGAGATTTTGGCCAATGTTGCCATATAATCATTGCAAAAAAGGGACTAAAATAAAACCATAATATTATACTGTTAGGAATTTATTTGAATCTTGCTAATAATAAGAATTCTTCAAAAATATATCTAAAGCAGGCCGTAAATGTATCTAATAAGTCAGGCTAGGAAATACAAAATAAAATCACAAATTATGAGAAGTATTGTAGCAACTAAGGCACAAAGCTTTGTTACATATTTCACATTGAGTGTCTGTTTTCTTCGCCTTTTTACGAGCTTCTTGCACTGTGTGTCCCTGTTCAGTAAGTAATTTATAAAAACCAGTACATCTTTTCCTAAATATTTTGTTGCCGTAACGTCGAGGAATTTTCTTCAAAGCATGCTGGTGACTGATGGAACGAACGGAACTGTTTGAAGAGCTAGACCGAACGGATGGACCTGCCGAGGATTGAGAATCTTGAATGTCCAGGAGATGCTTGATAATTATTTCATGGCCTGATAGTAAAGTCATTTTGCTAGTGGGATTAAGGTCCTTGTAGATTAGAATTGCGTTTACAACAGCAACTGCCATCAAGTCCGTTGCGATTTTTTTATACCAAAAACAAGTTTTGCGTACAGGCGAATTGTAGCTGGCAAGCTAGTCGGCTATATCAATGCCTTTCTTGCCGTGGTTGTACTCCAATATAATTTTCGGCTTCAATATTGGTCTATATCCAGTAGACATAGCCATTTGATTGTCATGACATGTAGATAAAACCAACACATCTCGTTGATCCTTCCATTTCAAAATTGTCATACAGTCATTTTGTTTAGCAACTATTTCCCCTTTTTTCAAAGTTTCGTTTACTACATCCGGGGGAAGATTCCGTCTGCTCTTTCGTACTGTGCCATAAAAATCTGTTTTATTTTTTTTCAAAAATCAAGCAAGAGGCACACTTGTATAATAGTTATCTGTTACCAATAACCTGCCTTCGTTCAACAATTCTTGAGCCAGGGTAATGATTACTGAGCCTGGCTTATCTAGACCTTCTATTACTTGATCTTCTCCCGAATAAACTTTATAGCTCCAGGTTTCACCTGTATTAGAACATAATTTATAGATCTTTATTCCATATTTGTCACTTTTTTGGGGATTGTATGTGTGGATGTTTAATCTTCCTCTGAAGCCAACCATTGACTCGTCCACTGCAACAGTATCTCCTGGAGTAAATATTTTTCGCGATTTATCTATGATTTTATCTATGAGAGGTTGTATTTTGAAAAGTCTTCCTGTGTGTTCACTTGTATTGTCTGCAAAATGCCAACATCTAGGAATTATACAGAATCTATCATATGACATTGAAATTTCATGGAGAAGTGGATGGTAGTATAACCTGTCCCTTTTCCAGTAACATTCTGTAGTAGGAAAATCAATTAGTCCAGTCAGTAAATATACGCCGATAAATTTTCGCATTTCGTTGGCAGTAACATTCTTCCAGCGTTTTATACGAGAATTTAGCTTCAATGTAGGTAGTTGTTGTAACTGTGCAGCATATATGTTAGTCTGGGTAACCATTCAATCAAGAATTTCGTCATCAACAATTGATGAAAATATGGTCCATAAATTAGTACCACTTGGGAAACATTGAGTTTGTCTCTTCAACTGATCATAGCCTGTAAATATTTCCCTTTCCATAGGTCTTATTTCAGACCTCCAAGCTGTAGGTAAAATGTTGCCCAGTTCAGTTCTAAGTAGTGGTACCAAACTTCGTTCAGGAGATGACATTCTAGGTTGCTCGAAAACAACGGATTCTGATGAATTGTAGGGAACTTCTTCGTAAAGATCACGGTTGACAAAAGTTCTTATGTCATCAGTAGTCTCTGTAGTGTGAGATAAAGAAAACTCACCAGTATCCTCCAATTCTTCCATAAGTTCATCTTCACCGTCGCTATCTTGTAGAATACTCCATATTTCTTCCGATGTGTACTGTGTTATATTTTTTCCTTTGGGTCTTGATGGTTTCATGGTGAACCTCTAATACTTTGAAATAAAAACACGAAAATAAGGACGATCGACTGTTCCACTCGTTTCAATTGTTTGACACTGACATTGCACCTACGACAAACCCGTGTTAGTAACAAACTTGTATGTACCCGCCAAATAAATATTGAAAATGACTTCATACGTGCATGCACCACTTATATATGGCACTAAGTTAGGAGCTTACACGTGCATGCCCCACATATGGGGCACTGAAGAAAAACCGGAAAAATTGAGAAAGGAGTATCAGAAAATATTTTTCTTGTCATAAAATTTCCTTAAATACAATATTCGAATAAGTTAACAAAAAAATGTGATTGCTTTTGAAGGCTTAATGTCTAATATTCAGTTACACAGCTAACGTGTTAATAAAATCAACAATATTCACCCTAAAATTAAATTTAAATTAGAAGTAGAACAAAACGATAGTATTAATTTCTTAGATTTAACAATCATCAGGGTGCAGGGTCAACATCAAATCCAAATTTATAGAAAACCAACACGTATGTGTTGGTTTTCTATAAATTTGTTCAGCAAGGCTCAGTAGCTTAACGCAGGTCTCAGACCATTGGTGTCAGTATTGACACTGTCATTCATGCATCATCTTGTCATCCGTGGCAACATAAGATGGCCGCGTTCAATTCATATATTCATAGACTCTTTACTGTACCACTTAGTAAAGACAATTACAGGAAGGAATTAAACATTTTGTATCACATCGCCATATCAAACGGATACAAGAGATGCATTATTGACAGCTTAGTAAAAAATAAAATTAATAAAATAATAACTAGTTTAGTTTACTTAGGGACGGTGTCGAAACGTATTTCTAAAACCCTAAAACAACATAACATACGCGTAGCTTTTAACACTAATAACTCTTTAAGATTAATTTGTAACGGAAAGGATAAGCTTGATAAACACCAAAAATCTGGTGTTTACAAGCTTAACTGTAGTGCATGCAACGCCACTTATATAGGACAGACCGGCTGTAGCTTCAACACACGTTATAAAGAACATATTTCCGCGTATCAAAACAACCATCCTTAAAAGTCACACTTCGCCAAACATCTTTTAGATTCAGGACATAGTATTCCTAATAATTATACTTTTTCCATTTTACACACATGTGAAAAAAGTTTTAAATTGTCCGTTCTGGAACAATTAGAAATCATAAAACATAATAAAGATAATACGGTTACATTGTTGAACGAACAGGTCAGTTATACCACTTCCCCACTTTTGAATCTATTTTCAAATTAACAAAATGTTATTAATAACCATTAGTCACCAACGGTTAAACTTTTTAATTTTTGAACTTTAACTTTTTGTTTGCGTTTACGTTACGATCGCGTTAACATAACGATTACGTCAGCTCATTAGTGGGGACAGTATAAAAGGCCTGTTCGTCAGCGACTCATTTCAGTCGTCCGTGCTCAGCCGAGGCGACAACATACATCTCCTGAGGATGCCGCGGGGAGTGGCGAAACACGTCGAGGTTTTTTGCACGTTGGTGTTGGTAACTAACAACTGCATAAGCTGTAGTGCATGCGTATTGAGGGAGGGAGGGCGGTAGATTCTGCATTTGCCTGAACTGGTACTCAACGCGGTTGCGGTTGGTGTGGTTTTGTTGCCTGCGCTAGCGTCTCTTAGCAGAAATATAAAGCAAAATAATTGTATTTTATTTTTCACCATTTTCAAAATTGTTCTCAAAATATTCTCCGTTACCATCAATAGCCAATTCTCACTGTTCGCACTATATGACGTATCAAAAATTGTGATATGACAACTAAATTAGTATTCATTTACAAAAATAATTTTGATTATGTAGATTTTCCTGTCGAAAATTACTACAACACATGTTAAACCACTTTTCTTCTACTACAGTGAATAGTTTTCTGCATTTTTAACACATAAAAATATCACATATTCGAAAATTACATCACGCTTCCACTTTGACACTAATCATTATGACAATCAATGACATGACAATGACGATTTGAGGTTTCTGTTGCCAGTAAAAGAAATTAGTTCCAGTTGTTTTCCGCAATATGGCGAGGTCCCATATATTTTTGGTCAGACTATAATAAATCAATGAGACATTGATGTATGTTTCCGATTTCAGCAGATTTGTTCTTGGCTGTATAGCTTACCTTTGCCTTTGCCGACTGACCCACAATGTGAGTAAATAAAATAAAAATGATAAATGTCAGTGTCAGTCAGTCAGCTGGTGGGTACTTTGTTTGTTTCAACTTTAGTAACCTACCATAGTTTTCAATTTCGTAATTTGATCAACAATATTTTCAACTAATTAAAAACTACGTAATCATACTGTACTTTTGGAGATAAATAATTATACGCAAGATGTTGAAACCCAAAGCGTTGACCCAAGTTCTAAGTCAAGCAAACACAGGGGGCGTGGAAAATACATTGTAATGCTTAATCAAATCTATCTCAACTGTGAATTAAATTATTTAATAAATATAGTAGCATAAAACATATTTATAGATTATTCATTGAAATGGTTATAATAAGATTATTTCTTTTATTCTTTAAGTGATCATTGAATGTTATGTTTTATCATCAATAATAATGATTTTGTTTTTAGATTGCTAAATCATCAAGGTGCACTCCTCGCTTATTCTGGCTACAACGACAAAGATGCAAGGGTCACAGCTGCAATAGCTAGTAATGTCTGGGCGGCATATGAAAAACACGGGAAAAATGTTTTTAAAGAAGACAGATTGCATTTGATCTTGGTTGACTGCCTAAATGGAAAAATTGCTATCACTCAAGTAGCTAATTTGCTACTATGTCTTTATGCTAAAGAAACAGTAGGATTTGGAATTTTAAAAGAGAAAATAAATGCCATAGCACAGTATTTAGAGGGACCACTAAAGCAAGTAGCTAGTTCATAAGTTAGATTATAATGGATCATTGAATAATAATATGTAATTACTACTTTTGTATTTAATAAATTTAATAACAGCAAACCAATCTATTTCATTATTATTATTTTAGGCAGGCAGTTGAAACAACTGATTACAGTCTGCATCTTGCTATCATAGCTTAGCCTTCCTTTCCTGTATATATTTGTCAAGTCTCAAGTATTTACCCTCAATATTCCTATAGATGGCTTTAAAATAATATCTGTACCAAAAATATTGTACTTGGCCGAATGGTATGACTTCAAAATAATAGGGAAACTACATAGATAATTGAATTTAAAAAGCTTGATCTCAATTTATTTTTTTTGCAATGCATTTTTCTTTAAAGCTAGGTAATAGAATGGACAAGTAGAGAACTACAAATCACTTTAATTACCAAAACCTAACTTTAAATATCAAAAAGGTTTTTTTGACCCATGGGCCATGGCATGGCTGGGTGGCTGATGTTTTTGGACTGTAACAAGGAACATTATTGGCTGTGGCTCACCAGAAATGTAACTTCGTTATACTTTGTGTGGTCCAAGTTTTAGATAAAGAA
The DNA here is from genome assembly GCA_949316185.1 of Pyrausta nigrata. Classification (NCBI taxonomy): domain Eukaryota; kingdom Metazoa; phylum Arthropoda; class Insecta; order Lepidoptera; family Crambidae; genus Pyrausta; species Pyrausta nigrata. The sequence goes on from OX438943.1 coordinate 9,321,016, forward strand.
AAATAGTTCTATGAGGATTTGTATTATAACGAAAGATTCATTTTTTCGTTTGTCTAATATTACATTTTTGAAATAATTTTGTAAAATGTTTAAAATTTCGACTATAAATAAAAAAAAGCGGTTTTATAAGTTTCCCGTATTTTAGTTTCATACAAATGTGAACTGTCTCCTCCCCATTTTTTGAGACATTTTTATGTTTTTTATTAGGTATTAAGTATTTATTGCAATCTTTTTAGTAATGTTTTAAAGATTAAGAAATAAACTTATTATTTCAATCGAAAACAGAATGAATTAAATTATAATTAATTAATTACAGTGGTTTGAAAAATCGGTTTCGTTTGGTTTCACGTGTGTTACGGAGAAGAAAAATTCATGTAGTTTTTTCATTTGAAGTAGTAGCAACACATGATATGATTTTTTTGTGATGGCAACCTATCATTTAAAAATAAAAAACGTCATTGTCGTGACAGCCCTTTTTGGTTTGTTGATAAACGCGAAATTTTGTGTGTGCTTCTGCTTGGTAATTTGGTTTTCTATAAGTTCCGCAAGCGATTTTTCAAGGTAAGTTACTAGATTGTTGTTTTTAAAATATGGTCCATTGAAGTAGACCTAAATACCGTAAAACAGAAATTTCTTTTCGCAGATTTGCATTGCATTTGAAAATACTATACAAGTTTTAGACTTAGTTCCTCACGTGTGTTCGTACACGTGTGTTGCGTGTGTTACGAAGTTGTGTGACGTAACACACGTGAAAAATGTAAAGACACGTTTATATTGATACTACAATCATGGTATAATTATTTATGACCTATTGAATTAATTTACTTTCTAGTACTAGTACTTTTGTAAAAAAACCTCGCTGAGAATAAGGTAACAGAGTAGAATAAGAGAATCATTCGGTAACCGAATTTATATTGGTAAAACAGTATTGAAATAAACCGGTAGTAGGTATAACGTTCGCATTTTATATTGTAAACTAGTCTTTATATTATTTCCAGTGTGTTATCTTATAGTGTGTTACGGAATCACGTGTGTTATGGTACATTTCTGGTGAGCCCCTATCTATTACCTAGAGGAAGAATGTCAACTCCATACAAAAAATAAAGACTGTAACCATTGATTTATTGACTGTAACCATCAATGCTGTAACCACCTATTTACTTTTAGGTAACCACAGATTAAAATATATATAGTTGACAAAATGACAACTTAGGGATCTTGTCCCCAAACGGTAAAGGTTGGTAACATTATTACTACAATGTTATTTTTCACGTGGCAACATTTTTACTTATTTGTCTGTCAACTTGCCGCAACGTAAAGTTGATTTGTGTTTTGTGTGCAATGGTGAATTAAAATTTTGTTTATTATTTTACCTCCAATCTATTATTTTAGAAATTGATATTTACAATGAATTTATCTGAAGATAACACGTTTGGAAATGGTCTGTTGTACGTGGGTTTTAACCAAGATCAAGGTAAATATGTAACAAGACAAGGGTAAAGGTACACAAGTTTCTTGTCTATCTAGAAATCGTTTACTGTTATTCACTTTTTGTTTTTAATTTTTTCAGGTTGTTTCGCTTGCGGCACGGAGAATGGTTTTCGAGTATTCAACAGTGATCCGTTAAAAGAGAAAGAAAGGCAAAATTTCGCCGATGGTGGGCTGTCTTATGTAGAGATGTTGTTTAGATGCAACTATATGGCATTGGTTGGGGGTGGGAAAACCCCTGTATATCCACCCAATAGAGTTATTATTTGGGACGATTTGAAAAAAGATTCTGCCATTTCTCTTGATTTTAATAGCCCTGTCAAGGCTGTGAAGCTTCGAAGAGATAGAATTGTTGTTGTTTTGGGTAAAATATTATCTTATCTTCACCATACAATATTACATAGTCAATATCTTTAGCTGACTAACAAAAGATATGAATATTCGTATTTTATCGTTTTCAGAAAATTTAATAAAAGTGTATACATTTACTGCTCAGCCTCAGCTACTTCATGTTTTTGAGACATGCCAGAACCCTCGGGGACTATGTGTGGTGTGCCCAAACAGTAACAATGCTTTGCTTGCTTATCCAAGTCGGAAAGCTGGTCATGTTCAAGTAAGAAAATATTTTGTGTTGTTATACAATTATGTTTATTTGTTTATATTAAAAATATATTACTTATTTAACAGCTAGTGGAACTGAGTAATCATGCTGGGGCAAGTACAGCACCTGAAGGGCACCTTATAGCAGCTCATGAGGCTCCTCTAGGCTGCCTGGCTCTGAATGTAGGTGGTACTAGACTAGCAACTGCATCCACAAAAGGTACACTCATTCGTGTATTTGATACATCTACTGGACAAAAGCTTGCTGAACTAAGAAGAGGGGCTCATCAGGTACAGTAACATAGTTACATATTTTTGCCACATTAACACAAATTGAATAAATCTAGAACATCTCTGAATAATGAGCTCAATTTGTAACACTCAAATTGTTAAATAAACTATGTTTTGTGCTCTGATTACTGTGTTATTTTTAAAACTTTCTTTTACTACTAGTTAAGTTATAATAATATGGCTAAGGTTCACTGTGTGTGTGTGTGTGTGTGTGTGTGTAAGCATGGTGTGCTTTTAATGTACTTGATTGTTTTAACTATTAAAATTTTGTTTATAGGCAACAATATACTGTATAAACTTCAACCACACAAGTACTAACTTATGTGTGACATCAGATCATGGAACCGTTCATGTTTTTAGTCTAGAAGATGAGAAATTGAATAAGCAGTCCAGTTTGGCTACTGTTAATTTCCTGCCTAAATATTTCTCAAGCAATTGGAGTTTCTGCAAGTTTACCATACCAAATGGTCCTCCATGCATTTGTGCTTTTGGAGTTGATAAAAGTTCTATTATAGGTAAGTTTCTAACACTGTAAGTGTAAATGTTTTTACTTTTTTGACTTGTCGTGCATTTCGTTAATTTAAATTAAGATCATTTGCATTTCTATAAAGTAGCCCAGGCATTCTTTTAATTAAGAGCACATAATCTGTAAATTAAATTAAATTCAGTGTTCACACACAATGAATTGTAGTACAACAGAATTGCCACAAAACCATTTTTATAATATTTTCTTGTTTCAGTAATTTGTGCGGATGGATCCTATTACAAATACAAATTTAATGAAAAAGGCGAATGTACAAGAGATGTGTATGCACAATTTTTGGAAACGTCTGAGGATAGATAAATATGACGTGCTGCAGAGAATGAACCTGGATGAAAATTAGTCATCCAAATTTATTGACTAATATAAACAGCACTTTATTGTGCTTAATTGCATGGTCACATCCTTACTTCCCATTTGATTTGGTTTATTTGAAAAATCTTATTTTTATATATGAATAGGTTTATAGCATCATTTCTTAAATGAAGAAAAGATCATAAAACAGGCAATTTAAATCCTGTTTTTAGTAAACTTATAGAGAGTATCTTTACTGAAAATCTGCACAGATTACAGGTTGGTACAAATATGACATAAAATAAATATTATCTTATTCCAATGATGTTTAAGGCGCGAATGTGTGTTATCCTATGATGGATTCTTTTATTATTCCCCTGCCTCATTAACATTATAGCTCGAGAGCCGAGCGACTATTGGCTACCTCATAAGATGCCCCACAAGGCTATCTTGAGATTGTTAACCGACATTTAAAAACACGTAAAATAAATCAATCAGGTCTGCCCGTGCCGGTCAATGGTTATAGAAATATACTATTTTTCGACGTATTTTTTTAATACTACTGCCAGTACGGATCGAAGATTCGGGTATCTTATGAGGTAGGTTTCACTAAAAAAATACGTCAAAAAATCATATACATCAGAAATAGTATTATTTTTTAATAATTAAAATGGCTGCAATTTCAAGAGACGGTGAGTTAGAACTAGAACCCAACATGGGGGTTTTTTGTTGATAACATTCGATGAACTAAAACTAATAGCCCATAAATTATCGCTAGTCCAAACCCGGACGCACTTTATATTCCTATGACCTGGCAGGACGCACTGGCAGACCAGATTTTTTTAAAGTGTCTGTTAACGATCGCAAGATAGCCTATTGGGGTATCTTATGAGCTAGCCAATGGTCGCTCTGCTCTCGCACTATTTAGTATTTTCCGATATCTAGAAACGTATTTGACATTATTTGGACTAAAGATTAGGTACTATTTGAAATCGGATTGATACACATGGTGCACTTTTATATAATTACAGATAATGTGATCAGCACATGTTTTATAACTTTATATGTAAATTATGAAGTATTTAAATCAATTTTAATAGTTCTCAGGCTATGTGTATAGTAATGTGTAACTTTACAGTGGTGTAGTATCTATCTATATAGTGAACTCGATTCCAATGTTCCCTGTTTAAGATTAAATTCAAGTTCAGTATCTTTCTTTATTTGCTAAACAAACGAAAAAGGACAGACTACAATAAATTTAGAATCGTTACATTAAGTGATGCGATTTCTTACGTATTTATACAAATTTTTGCGTGATTTCGACGTAACTTTAGTCGTCATCGAATGACGACGGCTCGGGCCTGAAATATCTGTTTTCCTAAAAGTAAAATTTTAAAAAAGTCTTCGTACTTATCATGTTTGCATTCCTATTTTGTCAGCTTTATCGAAATGTCTTTATGTTAAAATGGGTGCAGTCTTAGAAAGTCGTCTATTCATAATGCTTACATTTTTATAATTTCATAATATCAGCATTACCATAATGTTCGCTTTTTTAAATAGGCTATCGTCTTATTATGTTTGTTTTCTCATATTGTCTGCTTCATTTTCAAATCAATGTTTCAAACGTAAAAGGCTTAATAGCTTGCATACTTACTCTTTGATAAAGACAGCCTATATTAGATCCCACTGCTGGGAAAAGGCCTCACCTCAACTATGAGGAGGTACGAGCCATACTCCACCACGCGGGCTCAGTGCGGATTGGTGGAGGGGTGTCTGTAAGGCAAGTGACAAACCTTACTGTCAGATGTTATCAAGCCGCCCTAGGGCCTCTGACTAGGCTTAACGACTAATACCAACAGATATTAGCCGGGATCAAACTCTCCTTACTCTTTGATAAATAGGTATAATATACAGAGTGTCAAACAATCGTAACTTTTTTTCTTTTATTAATATTTGTTGGTAGTCATAAACTTAAGCTTTAAAAAAAATCCAAAAATTTTTTCATTGTTGTCAAATTCAACCGAAAAAAAATAAAAAAGTACGGTGTTTGGATAATTAATTCTACTCTAAATCAGTCTTCTAGTTTGTAACCTTTCCAACGGAACTAAATTTGCAACAAAAAGTTTGATTTGCTAGACTTTGGACGGATTTTTTGGTCAACCAAAGTAGTTTTTATCCAAAGTAGTAAACGTGCCAACGAAGGAATGTAGCGATATTCGGAAAGTATTATTTGCAAATTTACAAGGAAGTATAAAATATAAATAATTAAAAGCTTATTTTACATTAATTACTTATCAAAAACCGGAAATTAAGGCATCAAAAGCAAAAATTACTATGAAATTAAAGATTTTGCTCGAATTACTGCCCGTGATTTAGAATACATGTCTGATATCTTTTCCTATCGCCGATTAAAGTATTTTAAGGGTTTAATTCGTCAAAAAGACAACAGAACCCTTCTTTGTTGTCCATTTGTCCGTACCGTAGTCTGTTCATCTATCTATCAAGAACTTTTTGAACAGTAGACATTTTGCGAAAAATACATTTTAGGAAAACGGATATTTCAGGCCTAAACCCGAATGACATCTTTACTAAATTGTCTATGGATTCTTTAATTTCATTAGCAACTGACAACTGTGTAGTCTGACGTTTCTAAATAAATATAGTCGTCTCCTTTCGTTTGTTTGGAAGACTGAACTTCAATTTCATATAAAGGCACATTTCCGAGCAATGCAGCTTGCGGCTCTGGCTCGCCACATGCGGCTCCGAGGAGCTGCGCGGCATTTATGGAACTATGGGGAAACCCTTTCCGAGCGATGCGTCATGGGCATTATTGTCTATTAGATAGTTTCCCGATTGCCGCGCGGCTTCTCGGAGCCGCAAGCCGCATTGCTCGGAAGTGTACCTTTAGACAGGGAACATTGAAATCGACCCCAGTAATGTGTGACTGACTACACGGTATGATGAAATACCTGTTGTTGAATTTCTACTAGGACTGTCAAATATCAGTACAACTGATTTTTAACAATTAATTATATTTGTAAAATTTAAATTTATTGCATGTTGTGTTTGGGTTCGTGTGTTATCGATGAAACATCAGGAATGTTATGTACTTGAGTTTAACAAATTGTCGCAAAGTAATAGATATGAACAAGGACGAATTTTAGTAACACAAATTAAGAAATCTATAATAATGTGTAGAGTGACGATGTTATTTAATGTATCGACACTTAAAACGAAGTAATGTCTCATTGCCTATAGATATATATTTTTTATAATTTGCCAAAGATTTCATTGGTGTTATTATATCTTATCATGTTACTGTTTAGTCCTAAGTCAAAGTTGACACGTAAAATGAATGAAACATATTATTAGCTTGTAATCATATTCTTAGCGCTATCGAAAAAAAAATCATAGTTGAGGGAAATATTGATTAGAACACATTTGTCAAAAATAGACGAATGATTTTGTGACCTGTAATGTTGTTTTGACATTATGTACCTACTACTATTGTAATTCTACTTAATTAAGTTTGTGTATGCTGATATCATAAAAACTGTTTGATTGATAACTAACTTATTATACTTCTAGATTTATCTCAGAAAGTTTACAAATAATTTTTTGAAACTTAGTAAGAAATACCTATTCTAATTTTGCGACTAACCTGTACATAGAGCTATTAAATCTGACAGGACCTATGGAAACGAAAATATTTTAGTTGTATTGTTCATAATTTGATTAGTTATGATATAATGTGTGCTTATTAGGTACATCACAATAACTTGCTTCTTTTGTTATAAACATACATAATTTTCGAAAAATATTTTTACATTAACTCTTGAATGTTATTATGAATATGAGTCCTTGCTAGAATTAATCGTTTCCTTTTTGTTTCGGTTTTAAGTAAAAACTGTATTGTAGTTATGCTTTATATGTCATTCATTATGTAGCCTTTTGTGATATTAAGCATACAGGAATCCTATTATAATCAGCTACTATGGAATAAACAAACTATTTTTATAAATATATAAACTTGTTTTAGCTATTTCACTGCCACATTCTTAGCGTTTGGAACGATTGGTTTGAGCTTATAGAAAACAAATAGCTTCCTTCCCTTCGGTTCAACTTCGCCGCAGTCGGCAGAAGCAATATTCCGATAGTATGACCCAGGTTCAGATTACATTTTAAGCAGGGGTGAATGAGAGTAATTTTGCACACTAAAATTCATCGACCGTCGTCGGGTCAGAGGATAGGTATACGAGTATGTAAGCAAAATTTACTTACCATGGGTTGAATGACTAACGTAGGCACACGCCTTTGACTAAGGTACACGCTTAAGACCTGTTCCCATTATTTAGTTCATTGCTTTCTAACTTGATTTGGCCTTAGATTTAGGGATGAAGCGTATTTACGTGACCAGGTTTTAAAACCAGGTTTCAGCCCCGAAATACTTGCAAGACCTTCAAGGTATTTAACTTCGTACGCACTCGCACCGTCTCTATTGGGCAGGCGCACCCGCCCCGTGTAAGAAAAAAGTTTTTGAACCCTTGATACTTAGCTGCCTGAGAATAAGGAACTTAATCGTTTAATCTAAGAAAATACTTTTAAGCCTTCCAAGTATTTTTATTTGCCAATAAAATTGTAATCCTTATTTGTATGTCACTAGGAATGATTGTCCAACAAAATACCTTGAAGGTTTTTACTCTGAACCCGAGTTCGTCTCGTTCAGGCAAAACGTCATGCTTGGAGTAAGTAGTTCGTAAAAAACAACTAGATGTCGCTTAAATAGCCAAGCAAAATAAAAATTGCTCTCGCGCTGTAGCATTTACTCAAAACAAATTACTTGAAAAAATTTTGATTGTTCTTAGTTAAGATAAAAACAATAAAAACCATTTTAATCAAATCAAATCTAATACCCATAATCCCCACAAAACTCCGTTTTGAAACTTGATAGTTCTAGCTAGACACACGATTTTGTTCCTTATCAATGTTTGGATAAGGTCGATTTTCCCATACAGTACCAAAAATACTTGCAAGTATTCAGAAACCTGGTTTTTGGCACTGGTATTTAATATGTTATGTACCAGGGGGGCTCCCTGTTCTCGATTTTACTAGTACGACTCATCTCTACTTAGATAATAAGCGTGAAAGCAATTTACAATATAGGACAATTATTAAAAATTACTCATTCTGGCGTCATTCATTATGACTGTAGACCGCCACCCCCATGGTATGAAACTTCCATTCCCATTTGAAATAATCACATACATAATGTTTCTCTTAATAACATTTATTTATCTTTTTAATACATCTATAAACGTATTTCTTGGTATCTTGATGTTGGCAACACTTCTCATTTTCTTTTTTCCCTCGGCTTGCTGTTTCAATAACTTTTTTCTTCTCGTGACATCGCCGCCATACTAAAACAAACGTAAAAATGAGTCGGTAATTTAATGCACAATCGGAACACAACACGTTAGTTCACGCACAGTATTGCACAGGTTTAAGTTATACTTACCAATTTCGCAGTAACATCTTTTCTGTAAGCCTTGATAGTTTCCCGGGCATAAACTTTTCCCGAAACTATAGCTTGAATTGCAACCTGAAACATAAAGATGAGACACAAATAATATTAGAAAGAAAGAAAGGCACATAATTAGCTAGGCGAATATACCTAGGCGATTGGCGCTCCGACGTCTGAATTTCACTTTGTTTATTGTGCCGTAACAAGTCTTTATTTGTTAAACGATTTTGGCGCGTGATATTCTGTAGTTTTAATATTACTTATTCTTGCTTATCCTTACGGTATGACCTACATGTGTTACTATTACTAATTACGGCTCTCGAATCTCAATGAGCATTGAAAGGGCCCCTGGGCCCGTATTATCAGGAAAATAGAGAACTATCCATTAAATTGCCAGTAGTCGGAAAACTTCCTAACTTTAGGATGGCTAAAACTCGTATTATGAGCGTTCAAAGGGTGAACGGTTTATACAAATGGCAAGGCCATGACATCGAGACGGGATAACGAGCGAGATGGGGCTATACATTCACGTATGCCTATTTTGTTTGACTGTTTGGTGGTGAGACGCTAACACCCACTGCTCCGCTGCGGACCTGTTTATTTCAGGGTTATGTTATGGTACGTATTAAGGGAATGCCTGGCTTAAAAACTGCATTATTTCTTATGGTAAGAGGCCTGAAGGTTTAAGTTACAGTAGGCCGAACATCAACCTACCCTGATCTGTCAAATTTCCGCAACCTTAATTTAACCTTATGTTGATTACATAGAGTTCCATACCATTTGAGACATTTGGACACATTTGGGTAAGTATATGTGTGGCCTACTGTACTCGGATAGTGAGTTTGCAAACAGTGATAATGGCGTCGTGTCGTGCTTGTGCGCATGAAGACTTCTTCTGAGGGTAGACCGATACTCCTGTGAGCTCATATTAGAAGTTAAACGATCGACACCTGTGGGCTTTGTGCGAGTTTTTTTACGCGCTCACCTTCGCCTGTGACGCTAGGAATTTAATCAAATTTTACTTACAAAAATTAATCGACTGTGTCATCCGGTGGGACTCGAACCCACGTCTCTTCGCTATCCGGGCGAGTGCTCTTACCAACTAAGCTACGGAGGACGTTAGTCAGTCGACGAATTTTTGCAAGTGCTTGCTACGCCAGTGAGCCGGCGTTCGATTTCATCAATACTTGGGGAATGTACCCGCATGTATACAATGGAAATATTTTTACAAATATTGAATTAGCTAGGAATTTGGTCAGCGCCCCTAGCGGCACGTTCGCGAAACCTGTTTTTTTTCTATAGAAACTTCCGACACTCCATTGATCGTAAGCGCGTGTGACTGACAAATAAAAACTCACATAAATTTTAGTGCCTAGTGCCCTCTGAATGCCTAGTGCAAGTTTTCATTGCTCAATCACACGCGCTCACGATCGACTGAGTGTCACAGAAAAAAACAGGTTTCGCAAATAAGCCGCTGACCAAATTTCCATACAAATTTTCATCTCACGGACGAAGGTGAGAGCATGAAAAAACTCGCACTAAGGACTTAGGTAAGTGACCTATGCCCACGGGACGAATAGTCACACGAGAGACAAGACCGCAACAAAAACTCATACGTTTGTTTTAATATGACGTGATGATCATTTCGATCGCCTCGTGCGCGAATCACTCAGAACAAATCACGATATTCTTTTAGATTGATCGTAACAATATTACTTATTAAACCTCGTTCCTATAAGTGAAGAACGAATCGTTTTGCATACAGTTCGTAAAGATGTCTCTCACCAACAAAGGATTTTCAACCATGTCGCATTGTTGTAAAGCTCAAAATACCAAGTACCAATGAAGTTACGCACTGGTGGGAATTTAGACCTTATTCTATACTAACAAGGTTTAGAATTTATAGTCACTATAAAAATAATGTTTGACAGTTACAGTGTGTAAAGTCTGTTTTTCATTGCTTGTCCAACATTGTAAACAATCTTGACATTCCTATTTAACGAAATTATTCATTTAAAAATAAGATAGACAAAAAATTTCATCCTAATTTGGTAGTTTATCGTTTAATAATGCAGCTTTTTAGGGCTATTAGGAAATATTTTTTGCACCAGAATTAGTTTTAAAAGTCATAAAAAGATTGTTTACAATGTTTGACACGCAAACAAAAACGGACTTAACCTACCATTCGTACCCACTTTGGAAAAGCAACTAACTGCTATCTATGGTGAAAGGAATTAAGGGTATTATTAGATACTTTTAAAATGTCGTAGACGACGACATTTAAATTTTTTGTTTTATGATAAACAGCGGAAAACTGAAAATCCCGGTGGTCAAAAATACGTGAAATAATTATTGACCAACGGGATTTTCAGTTTTCCGCGAAAAATGTAACATTTTATTCTTCTCCTGAAAAATCTGACGAACGGAGTTAGCAGATAGCACTTTAAGACGACGATGTATACACAGACGCACGTTATACCACCCCGTTTTGACCTTGAGACCGCCTCTATTCCCTACGTATTAAAAGCTATTTTCGTAGATCAAATGAGTAATCTGACGTGCTGCCGACTGTACTTTAAATGCCTATTACTTTAATTTTAAATAGTAAGGCACAAATCTGGCGACTAAATTTTTTTCCAGTTTTTGACAGATAAAGCGGAAAAGTGTACATGACATTATCATGCGAATACTGACCTGTACCATTTGACGAGGAATCATTTCTTTCAGCTTTTCGGTTAGTCTTCTAGCATTGTATTCCAAGCGGCTGACATGTACAATTGTAGTCAATTCCTCGACTAAAACCCCGTTTAGTAGAATATCCATCTGTAAAGTTTTTTTTTATTTACTACAGGTTGGCCAAAACTGAGATAAACTGCTATAGTTCGCGCGTGATCTTCCTGCGGACCGAAAGACGAGGCGAGGCGTGCTAGATGTAAGCGGAGACGGGTGGTGTTCCGGAAAAGGGGATTTCCTATGACAGTCTATCGGCTCCGCAGAAGCGTCGCACATCTACATGTCGCACCTTACTTATATGACAAAAAAAACTGACTCAATACATCCTGGTGCAGGCAGGCCTGTGTAACTCCCTGTGTACGTACCTAAGTGCGGCGCGACACAGGCAAGCGTTTTAATCACCGCCGGCGCGCGGCACTACGTTGCTGGCTGGACGAGCATGAATATAGTGGTAGAAAGGTGCGCTAGATGGCGTTAGTAGCTTCTTGTAGCAGTCAACCCTGGCGCGTCGCATGCGTTACAGAATTGGTTTAGTGTATGATGAATGAATCATATTCCAGAGTTGGAAGAATGAAATTATCTTGCTGTCTTTCTGTAGGTGTCTAAACGAAAATGTGCTTAACTCTGAGGCAAAGTAAATTACACCATATTCTTCGAATTTCATTGGAAAGTCCAAACGTCTGTACGTAGTACTAGTACTTATTCTGTGGTGCAGGTAAACTTTGCGAATGCTGTGCGTGTTCTGTGGTTTTACATTTGCTTATAGGGAATTGTGCATGCAAACAGTGTAGGGAATGTTATATTTGTTAGTTTATGCATTTTATTACTTAATACGAAAAAATGCCTTTAAAGAAATGTTCGCATGAGTTGCTTCTTTATTGCGCATTAGCTTTAAATATGTAACTCTAAAGACAGAAAGTCATAGAAAACTTACTCTTGCTAGGGCACTGGGGTGAAACCCATGATCCTGGTAATCAAAGCTGGCAAAACCTGAAGTGATACTTTTGAGTGTATCGTGGAAATCTATAACAACTTCCGATAGTGGCAGTATGAATTGCAACATCGTCATTTTGTCATCTACTGAACTAGAAGGGAGGGGCGTGCCTCTTCGGTCGATGCAAAGAGTAGTAACAGATCCAATGTACTCAACAGGTGTTATAATGGTGCCTGTAAAAGTAAAAGGCAAAGGCAAATCATTTTGTAATGGTATGGCTACATTAGTGGACTCTGGCGGATATTCGCGTTATCGCGTCCGCTAATATTGCCCCAATATGTTACGTCGAAGAATTTCCTTATTATTTACATGCTAGTATAGTCCGACAAGATTTTGCGCGTCCCTCTATGCACCCCGTAAGACATGAGGGGGCTAGGAAGCGCTAACCACACGCAATTGTCAAAGCAAATCTATTCCCCGCAACATCACCCGTCACCCGTCGACGTCTAGCGTGCCTCGCCCCCCGCACCTTTGGCGTCCGCAGGAGGGCCGCGCTAGAACTTGTCAGACGTTAATGATAATTTAAGTATTAAAATTAGAATGTGCTTGTTGTTACCTATTACAAATGGCTCATAATATTCCGCGATATTTTGAGGTTCCGGCAGTAATAAAGGATTTGTAATGATAACTTCTTCACCTTTGTATTTTTTTATGGCTTTGGAACCTTGCACCCTGTAAATAACAGGTTAATTTCATAAGCAACAAAATATTTTTTTATTTCAAAATTAACTAAGTTGGTAATTTGAAATACGTAATCTATTCTACTTACTTAATTTTGTATGGAACGGAAGGGGCAGTCAGTATTGCTTCAGCCTTATATTCTTGAAGCAATCGTTGCGTGAACACATCGAGGTGGAGCAGACCTAGGAACCCAACTCTCCAGCCTTGTCCTAATGCTGGGCTGCAAAAGAATAATCATACAGTCAAGGCAAGGGAAGTGTCAATTGTAGGAAGGTATCCTGGCTGAAAAACCTATGGGTACGCCAAATGGTTTGGAAGGAGTACCCGATCATTGTTTAGAGCCGCGATATCAAGGGTGCCAGTTGCTATGATGGTCGCCGAACTTCGACAGAAGTTGGCACCTTAAGAAGAAGAAAAAAGAATGATCTTGAACTTTTAGTTGCACCCATTTTATTTCATCAATACTTACAACGGTAATGTATAATAGTCATGTCTTCATGTGCCTGCGTTAAAAAACCGGTCAAGTGCGAGTCGAACTCGCGCAAGAAGGGTTCCGTACCATCTTTACTTATAACATTCGACACTATACTATGACTTAAAAAAATCGCGTTTGTATGGGAGCCCCCCTTATTGAAAGTGAATATACAAATAAGTATTCTGGAAATGTTTTATGGGAAAATTTAGTACCTCCCCCCTCAAATATTAATTTTATTCTGGTTTTAGTATTTGTTGTTGTTGCGGCAACACAAATACACCATCTATGAAAATTTTAGGTGTCTAGCTTTCACGGTTCATGAGATACAGCCTGGTGACAGACAGACAGCGAAGTCTTAGTAAGTAAAGTCTAGAGTCTTATTTCGTTTTTACCCTTTGGGTACGGAACTCTAAAACGCATACCTGAATGACAGTAAACCGGTAGAAAAGCAGGTATGATTGATTTTTGTTGAATAGATTAAATTTTAGATAAGTTCAGGCGCGCTCTTCTGCGCCCCGCCAGACTTGCGGGGGGTGAGGCGTGCTTGAAGTCAGCGGGGATGGGCGGTGTTGCGGGGAAGGGGGTTTCCTATGACAATCGCGTGCGATTGGCGCTTTCTCTCGCGCTGGCGTGCGTGGCACAGCAGGGTAGCGCACAAACTTGTCTGACCATAGACGGCCGCAGTAAACGAGCGCATTAGCTACTTATGAACAGTATAGTACCTACTGTAGGACCAAAACTATACAATTAGTAATTTTGACTCAAAATACCTAGTATCATTTTTGACGGAAACAGCAGAATCATTCAGTGCCAATTTTTTTATAGCATCACTAAGTAGCGAATGTTGAGACTGGTCAGCTGGGAAGATACCAGCATACACCATGTGTCTGACTGGTGGTATATTGCTGACGTCATCATTCTCTGAGCATTCTAAGGCAAGCAGCTGATCTCCAACACTACCTCCACCTTTTGTACCACAACCTGAAATATGCAGAGGTAATTAATTGTAAATAAATTATGATAATATACAGGCTGCCCCAAAATAGGTGAATCAACCTGATGTGGGAGGTAATTATGTAATTAAACTAAAGTCCTATCCCTGAAAATGGGTAATATATAACTGCACATGAAAAGTCTTTCTTTTTTAGGGTTCTGTAGTCCTGACAAGGAACCTTAAAAGTTTTGTCATGTCCGTGTGTCTGTCCAGAGTTTTGCTAAGAGACTGTTAGTACTAGAAAGCTGTAATTATGTAGTGTATGCATGCATACCAATTTCGTCGACAAAATGGTAGAATTTGGTGTGAGGTTGTAAAATTTTAAAAATATTCTTTTAAAGTAAGTCCCTACATGTGATGTTGGGATAATTTTTTTTCGTTGTCTACCCCATAGAGTTGGATATTGTATATGTATTAGATTGTTTAAAATGACTTAAGGGTTTCTAACACCATTTTTTTATTTAATGCTCATTTTACAAAATATTCAACTTTAAAGATTTTTTTGTTTCAGTAGCCCCCTCCCACCCCGTATAAAAATAATTATAATACTTGCCTACCATCACCACCTGGCCAGCAATAGCTTCTTCAATCGGTTCCTCATTAGGTCTCAGAAGTGCCAAGTATTTTACAGAATGCTGTTTCTGATCAGATTTCCATCGCACAGACTGGCCAACTTTCACTTTGCCTGAATGAATGTACGCCAAGCACAAGACACCTCTATATTTATCATGCCATGTGTCTATTATGTGAGCTTTAAAGTGGTCATCATGGTTAACTTGAGGAGAAGGAATCTTTTTAATTACAGCCTCTAACAATTCCTTAACCCCCCAACCTTTTTTCGCTGATATACTCATCACTGTCTCTGCTTCAATATTAAACACAGATTTTAATTGTGCTTTCACATTTTCAGGATCTGCTCTGGGTAGATCTACTTTATTCAAAGTTGGTATTATCACTAAGTTATTTCTTTTTGCTAAAGAGTGTACAGCAACAGTTTGGGCTTGAATACCTTCATTTGCATCTACTAATAGTATGACACCTTGGCATGCTGTTACACTACGGACTACCTAAAAACAGGTGTATTCAATTATATGATGGGATCAAACATGACTTTAGTAAGTAGCATAAGGTGGTATACTTACCTCATTAGAAAAATCCACATGGCCAGGAGTGTCTATTAGATTAAGGAGATATTTTTCATCATTGTAAGTATAATCTAGGGATGCTGTAACTGCTTTCACAGTGATGCCCCTTTCCCTCTCAACCTAAAAATAAAATAAAAAACTCATGTCAATAATTTACATAAGTACATAATAAAAGTAATTGTTATCATCATTTCTCATCAACCAGTAAAGGTTTTCCATACCCACTACCCACATAGAATAGATTGAATAAATCTCAAATGCTTAAAATGAATAACTAGAGACTTCCTCATATCTATAGAGGTAAGTGCAAAAGTAAAAAAATGGCTGGATCAACTTGGCGATATTTTTTTCAATTATTAATTGAAGTTCGCCGACATTTTTATGGCGATAAAAAAGAAAAATTGCGAGTAAAATGCGGAACGGTATGGAGTCCGCTAGTTTATCAAATAAATGTAACTATGTGTATGTATGTACTTACCTGCAAATTGTCAAGAATTTGAGCATGTTCAGTACCTGGCTTAATAACACCAGTTATTTCAAGTAACCTATCTGCGAGAGTACTTTTGCCATGATCTACGTGTGCTACTATACTGAAGTTTCTGATCTTATCTACGGCTATAACATTGTTTCCAGAATCAGAACTCTTCATACGTTTTATTAACGACCTGAAATAAAAAAAAATACTGTTTAAACATTGCCTCAAATTGCGAGAAAACATAAGGAACTCAATTCACCTTGTAGGAAGCAACTTATTGAGATAAATGCTTGTGTTACTCAGCAGTGTATTAAAACGTATCATTCTTAATATTTTTTATCACAATTTCTAACTAAATAAATCCATTCTAATTAATGATTATAACTTTTGAGCTTCAACGACGTCGATGGAATAAAGTAATTTATTAACCATTATAACCTACAAAAGAAACAGCTGATTGATTGACAATATTGACATTGACACATTTTTTTTGTTTATTTCACCCATTCTGGGTAGGCAAAAGAGCAAGTCTATACAGCCACGTCTATTTGTATAATAATTCGTTCTTCTTTCAGCCCCCTTACCAGGCAAGTTCCATTAATTCGTACCTGACCTCGGAATTAGTACGCCCGCAGCGGGCAAGTTTGTGTTAATCTGTTACCTATCAGATCAAACGAAATTGTTAGATTGTGAGCATCGGCAGGCCTGTGTATCTCCCCGCGTAGGCAGCAAAAACGTACCTACGCGCGGCGACCCTTACTTAGGGGCTAAAACAAGTTACCGGCTACCGGCTAGCGACACGCTCGCGCGTTTTATTCCACATTTTATTCACCGGCGCGGCGGCCGCGCGGCTACGTTGCTAGCTGGACGAGAATGAATAAAGTACTAGAAAGAGGCGCTAGATGGCGTTAGAAGCTTCTCGTAGCAGTCAACTCTATCGCGTCGCGTGATATTACGTCACTGAATAGGTTTAGTGTATTATGAATCATATTCCAGAGCAATAAGTATGAAATTATCTTGCAATGGATTTGTAGGTGTCTACACGAAAATGTGCTTGACTCTGAGGCGAACTAAATTACGCCATATTGTTGACGACATTGAGTAGACATTTCTTTGAATACAATTGCTAAGTCATACTTCTGTACGAAGTACAGTACTTATTCTGTGGCATCTGAATTATGTACATTTGTTTTACTAACCTGTATTTTATTTTATTTATTCCAATTTATATGTACAATGGGACTCTATGCACCTGAAATAAAGAATTAATTATTATTATATTATTATTAACCGATGCTCTCAGGGTGAGAGAAAAAATCGTGAGGAAACCTGCACATTCAGGCCACTGAATGTGTAACCATGATCCAAACTAGCCAGGTTCCCCTGACTATCACGGAGGTCAGGTATGCAAGTCGCCCCACCGGCCTCAGGTGGTATAGGCTGACCAGGAATATATGGGACCTCACCATATTGCGGAAAACAACTGGAACTAATTTCTTTTACTGGCAACAGAAACCACAAATCATCATTGTCATGTCATCAATTGTCATAATGATTAGTGTCAAAGTGGACGCGCGTAATCTAATTTTCGACCAAGTGCAATTTTTATGTGATAAAAATACCGAGAACTGTTCGTTTTCGTAATAGAAAAGTGGTTTAACATGTGCTGTAGTATTTTTCGACTAGAAAGTCTATGTGATTACCGCGGTAACTTTAAATTACTTACTGATATAGTTGTCATCACGAATTTTCGGTACGTCATATAGTGCGAATAGTGAAAATTGGCTAGTGATGGCAACGGAGAATATTATAACAATTTTGAAAAAATATTATAATAAATACTTGTTTTAAGTTTAATTTTTTTTATTTATAACCCTACTTGAATATTGCAACTAAAATAGTTCTTAGTTTTCCAAGATTTACTATTAAATTATATAAAATAACATTTTATGTATAACATTTTAATAATATAATTTAGAAAAACAATGGATTAATGTTTCTTTTACCCGTTAGTGGTTTTGCTAAAATAATTATGTTTTGGTCCAAAATTCAAGACGGATATTACAAAGTGTTACTGAATTTAATAAGTACTCAATTTGCGAGTGTTCTGTCGTGTTTTTTTATCGTAGAATCTGTTATCAGTAGGCAGCAGGCTTAAAAATTAACATTGATGTAAACATATTAAAAATATGTTTTTTTTATGTTCAGTTGCCAATCTACGCTGGTATGATTATACCGAGTGTTGTCATATAAAATGGATTTGAAGCGCCCTTAATTCAGGTCCCATATATTTCTGGTCAGGCTATAATTTTTGCGAGGAACGCGGCGTCGATCCTCGAATCGAACCTACGTTCCTCGCCTAACGGGCGATTGTCTACACCTTACAGACACCCCTCCACGAGTTCGACTTGCGTATAAAATTACAAAAACGTTCTTTTTCGAAGATCTCTACCTATATTACTTGCCCATTTTGATTTTGTTATGTGCCACATACTAGATCATGGTCCAAAGCACGGTCCCGGGCCCTCGCGGGTGAATGTATATCCCTACTTAGCTTTTCATTCTTTAAACTTATCACCTTGTGAACGATCATAGTCATGGTATAAGTTGAAGCCATCTTAAACTTGGGCAGTTTTCCGATTGCTAGCAATTCAAAGGATATTTTGCTGGTGTACGCGCCCAGTATTCTTCTTCATAAACACTTACACAACTAGACTAATACTAAACTACAATAATTTCAGTCTGAATAGTCTGTCTTCCTTCACTTTTCAAGCGATGTTTTGGGGCAATAAGTAAAATATACAGTAGTTAGATAGGTACCTAGTAGTTTTGGTCAGGCCAGCCATTTGGCCAAAATTTTCACAAGGTTATTATCCAGAAATAAAAGGCATTTAACATTAACTCCCTTACTTTAATGAAAACTTAATAATACAGGGCGGAATAGTTACATCACATTGTATGAGGACGGATAGTACCTACAACGATAATAAAAATTTAATTAATGGAATCAGGCGTTACTTTGCGGAAATCCAATATTAGATGAGAAAAAATAAAATAATTTTTTTTTGCTTTAAAAAATAAAAATAAAATAATTTTGGTGCCTGCGCTAGCGTCTTTTAGCTGAAAGCAAAAATATTTATTTTTACCCGACTGCGGAAGGAGGGTTATGTTTTTCGAGAGTATGTATGTATAATTGTTTGGCAAGGCCTACAGACCAAACGGCTGGACAGTTTTTGACATATGAGGTGTCGTTAAAGGACTTGTCCTCTTTTTGTATGAAGACTGTTTTTTTATTCTAAGATATCACCAACCACTAATAAACCTATATTTATCTTTAAGCTACAAAAATATGAAACACGTAACCATAGAAATCAGAATTTTAAACACCTTTATTTTTGAGAAAAAATATGTTTTGTAACAGGCATCATCCATTGTTCACTTACTTGTATTTCCTGGCTGTATGGCTATGTAGCATTGCCTTTCCACTAGTGAATAAATACTACTAGGTTGTACTAGGTACTACCACAGATTATATAATAGGTACTACTGTCAATGGAATGTCAATTTTGCTGACAATTTTTTTTATGCGTTAATTGATATAGGCGAAGGTGCGGTTTCTGTACAGACAAAGAGAAATATTAATTTCAATTTTTCTCTAAATCGGAGGCCTTAAAAATTATATTAATTATGCAGAAAGGCTAGTTTTTGTGAATTCTTTAATATAATATTTAGTTTATTCTGGTTAGAAATATTGACGAATAAAAAACCACAAATGGACAAGTCCTTTGTCGAAATTGTGAGAGTGACATAGGCTATATACATTTTTAAAATGGCGCCCGCAAATGGAAATAAAGGGGGGAGGGGGGATTGATTTTTTCCTTACCATAGCAATATGGGTATCCAATAAAACCCAGTAAAAAGTCCATTTCAAAAATATTAAAAAAATTGCAGTCGGGTGTTTTGTTTTTTCAAAAATTATGTTTACTTGTTTCCCATTGTGCAACTTAATTTATTCAGTTCAAATAACTTCTTCGATACTCTGATCTGGAGAGTCCGTGGATTGGTTGTCATCCTCTGTAGACTTCTGCAATGCCCGTAACTGCTGATCTAGACCTGTAAAGACGAGTGTCATGTGACATATCTGCCAAACTGTCTAGGAAAACTTGTTTTCATCTCACCTGTTCGGAAAGTTGAACTTTCAGTGTAGAAAGCCGAGTGGGAAATAGCTTTTCCCTTCTACTTTACACTCCTACTATTGAATAAAAGGCCACTTTCGAGAGTATCGATAGTTATTGCAATAGTCAAAGAGAGCTGTATCAGCTATCGATAGTGATTTTAATATTCAACTTTGACACTGTGGATGGTCTATCGATACTATCATTACTATCGGTAGACTATCGATATTTTATCGATACTATCGCTTTTGCCTCAACTATCGATAGTCTATCGATACTATTGCTTCTGCCTCAACTATCGATAGTATCGATATTTTATCGATACTATTGAGTTTGCTTTAACTATCGACAGTCTATCGATACTATTGATATTTTATCGATACTATTGCTTTTGCCTCAACTATCGATAGTCTATCGATATTTTACCGATACTATTGCTTTTGCCCCAACTATCGATAGTCTATCGATACAATTGCTTTTGCCTAGACTATCGATAGTCTATCGATACTATTGCTTTTGCCTCAACTATCGATAGTCTATCGATATTCTATCGTGTTTCGAGATCCAAAATTATCTTAACGATTTCCTGAAGTTTCTGGTAATATAGGTTTAATGAAACCCTCACAATCGAAATCCCATCACAAAAATGAACTTTTTCAACGCGCTCCTTCCTGCTGAGCTTTTCATACATTGCAAGGCATCGAGCACATTTCGTCTTAACGCCACATGCGCCCGCACCTCTAGGGTAATTTCGACAGCGAGGACTCATTCATTTATTAACAAAATACATACGTGCTGCGTCAGGATGATTAGGTGCATACTGTAGAAGCAATTTGATAACTTTGTCTTCTGTGATTAGTCCAGGGCGACCACTAACTGCCCGCAGCAATTGCTGACCACTCGTTACTCCTGTAATAGCACCCAAATGATACATTAAGGCCTCAGATCAGAGAAAGGACTAGATTTGTAATGGAGGCGTGGCGCTTGTTCCGCGAAATGGCCAGAAACGAATATCGCTCGCGAAACAAGCCGGGCCACTCTGTAGTCACAGTCCAGACGTTTAACTGTAATGTTGTCCGAGATTTTTGCAAAATGCCAAATTGCTGTGTGGTTACGTGCAAAAACAGAAGCGAAACGAAAAACTACAAGAATAATGGAGTCACTTACCATATGTAAGTATTCGATTTTCATTGTTATTTTGCTTAAAAGTAAAATCAGTGCCGAATGAGTTACCAAGATACCGAACTTGATTGTGATGTATATTTAGACATGTTATACATTGATGGCTTAGCATAGCAGCCACAAAATGACACACTTCTTAATGACCCCGCAATGTATCCTGTTGCGACCGATATCCACTGCTGCGTAAAAAAACATGGTACGGCCGCATGTGCCGATCGCGAAACAGTGCAGTGCTAGTGTTTATTGCCATTGAGATAATTTATCGATAAACAGGCTTGGATGCTCAAGTAAGAGGTCTCTATTTTTATTATTCAATCTATTTTGTATCAATGAATTATTTGTTTTTGTATAACTGACTAATATTTAATTATTATTGTACAGAGTGAATTTGTATTGGTTGGTATACAGCAACCGATTTTACTACTTAAATATCTAGATAAATAAACGTTATTTATGTGTCTCTGTTCTAGTACCTAATTAATTAAGTACGGTCTATATACACCTGTGTTTTTTTTACATTTAGAGAGTAAAAAATACGTTTGCCTCATTCCAGTTTTCCGAAGATCCCAACTATAAAAGAAAAATGGATAGATGCTACAGGCAGAGGTCCTAACTGGTTTCCTGTCCAAAGAAGCGTGATAATAATATGTTCGGATCATTTCCTGGAAAAATGTTTCCAACTTCATAATAAAAGCCGTAGACTTTTTGAATGGGCGATACCAACTTTGAAGATTAGTCATATTGTTTCATCGGTAAGTTTATTATGCTGAACAATGGCCCCGAAAATCCACATATTATCTCTAGGTGATGGTGCACTCGTTTGCCTACTTCTTGGAAGAAACATAACTAGTCAGAGTATTCTGTACAAATAGCATGAAAATTATAATTTGAAGTGATTTTTTTATTAAAGTTTAAATTTAGGTATAATACAATATAATTGCACACTTTATAACGATACTTCATTAATAGAGTTTTATAATGTATGTGGTATATTAAAAAAATCAATAAATAAATGTCAGACAACCTTACACAAATCAATATAGTTCCAAATTAGGCTCAAGAAGGCTTGTGCTATGGGTACAAGACGTCACGTATTACATACCTGTTACATTTTATGAATTACAACTTATTTTTTTAGGATATTTCAAAGCCAACGTCTACTACGTTAAGACGATCGACGGAATCAGATACTGTAAATTTATCAAAAAAAAGATATCAGAGTAAGTTTCTAACCCTATTCATCTATACATACAAATTTTATAAAGCTGAATATTTTTTGTTTGTTTGAACGAGCTTATCTATAATATTTTTTCTAAAAAAATGGGTTAGATAGGTTATTTAGAAAGGCTTTAGGCTATAATATAAACTGAAACATCACGATGCAACGGGAGGGGAGGGAGCAAACTCAAAACGCGCCGACGTAGTCGCGTGGGACCACTAGTATATTATAATAATATACTACATAATCAGTTGATAAAATTTATAAAAAGTTGAAATTTTTATATGTATTGCTATTTTTCAGTCGGACTTCACGTGTGTAACTTGTGGCCATAAAATTATCCCACAAAAAATAAATGAAGATAAGCAGGTATATTAAACTTATGTAGTTTTTATATATTCTTACTTATGCAATTCATACATACTAAAGATAGGTAACTATGATGGTACACAGTCTTGTGAAGTAATAACGTAACTAATTACGGTTTTTTATTTTCAGGCAGCGACTGACGTCACTCCATCAACATCCTCATATACAGGTGCTGAAATGCTTGCAGTTGTTCCTAAAAGATCCAGCACGCCGGTAAACAAAACAATAGTTCCTAATTCGTATCAAATCTATTTCATTTCGTATTTGGAAGTTGGTATTATGATCAATGCTTCTTAGTTTTTGTCTTTTGTTCATTAAGCACGATAATTAAACTATGTACATGTATATCATTAATGGCAGAAGTTAAAACTAGAAAATATATTATTTTATGTTATTTTGTTTCAGCTACCGAAAGAGTCTAACGATATATTTGAGACACCCCGAAAATTTAAAATGCGACAAAAAATAGACAAATGCGAAAGCATGCTTAAGAAACAGAAGGCCAAAATTAAGACACTTCAGAGAAAAAACAGCCGCTTCCAGAAAAAAATATCAAAACTAGAAGAAAATTTGATCAATGCAGTGCAAACCGCACATTTAGAAGATTTGGGTGTTAATGATTTAATGCAACGTTTTAGTCACACACAAAAATCGGGCCAAAGCATAAAAACCAAATATTCACCAGCTTTAAGAGCTTTTGCATGCACACTTCATTTCTATTCGCCAAAGGCGTACGAGTATGTAAGGAAAAAATTTCACACGTGTCTACCCCATTCAAGAACTATAAAAGAGTGGTATCAAACAGTGGATGCGGAGCCTGGTTTTACCCATGAATCCTTTATAGCACTGAAACAGAAATCTGAAGCCTCAGAATACAAATTGCTTTGCAATTTAGTAATGGACGAGATGGCAATCAGGCAGCGTGTGGAATGGGATGGGAGAAAAATGTATGGTTATGTCGACATGTTCAATGCTACTAAATCGGGAGATTTTTTGCGTGAAGCCAAAGATGTTTTAGTGTTTTTGGTGACTGCCATCAACGCACCATGGAAAATACCCGTTGGGTAAATACCCAACGGGTATTTTCTGAATTTACACCAGCCACAAAGAAATCTTTGTGGCTGGTGTAAATTCAGAACAGCGCGCAAATCTAGTGCTACAATGCTTAGAGCTACTTGAAGAAACTGGTATTCAAATAACATCATTAACATTTGACGGTTGTCCGGCAAATATAAGCATGGCCAAGCATCTTGGATGTTCATTTGACATCAACAGCCTTAAAACGGGATTTGAGCACCCAGGCACGCATAAACTTGTCTATATAATGCCTGATCCATGTCATATGTTAAAATTGTTAAGAAATGCTTTTGAAGCATATGGCACGTTTCTTGACAGCTCAAACAGAGTTTTAAAGTGGGTTCATATAAAAAACCTTAATGACATTTAAGAAAAAGAAAACTTGCATTTAGCAAATAAACTAAGGAAAGGACATATATTTTTTAAAAATCAAAAAATGAAAGTTCGATTGGCGTCTCAATTTTTTAGTAACAGCGTAGCGGACGCCCTAAAGTTTTGTGTTTAGCGTAACATAATAACTGACGTTCAAGGCCTAGATGGTACAATTGACTTTATTCGAAATATGAATAATTTATTCGATTGCCTCAACTCCAGAAATATGGCCCAATTTGACTTTAAGAAACCCCTGTTTTCCGGAAACAAAGTACAAATTTTCGAGTTTTTTGACCGAATGGAGGCATACATACTATCGCTAAAGCTCAACAATGATGAAAAAACACTATTAGTCAAATCGGATAGAAAAACCGGATTTATAGGATTTTTAGCCTGCATTAAAAGCCTTAAAGCTCTGTACACTGAGCACGTGGAACAAGAGGAAAAGCTTCGATATATTCCGGCATACAAATTAAGTCAAGACCATCTTGAACTTATGTTTGGGACATACGTGCACACGGTGGGTGTAATACCAACCCCACGGCTCGGCAATTTCAGGCGATTTATAAAAAACTAACGGTAAAAACGGAGCTCAGGGATATAGATACTGGTAACTGTCAGTCTCTAGAAGATATCGGGATTCTAACATGCTCGTCAGCTTCGCAACAAATAAATATGACCATAGAAGCGCGGTACCTCACAGCACTGAGGATGATATTAGCCAATTGTTTGAACGGGCTGTTTTTGACGAGGAAGTAAACGTACTCGTTGGAGACATATCAGAGTTTGGCTCGCAGGCTATATCGTACATTGCAGGTTTCGTAGTTCATGCTTTGATTAAGGTCCTGAAATGCAAAACCTGTATTGGGGCTTTAGTAACAAATAAAATTGAAGACGCTCATCACGGGTTCATAACGTTGAAAGATAAAGGTGGACTTATGTACCCATCTATTGACGTCATTACTATCTGCAAACGAATGGAAGTGATAATTAAATCAGCGGTTCTTACAGATAGTAAGAAGCTGACAGTAACCACTAAAAATATTAAAGAACAGCTGATATCTAAAGCTTTACCCCATTTTATTGGTTTGGACTTATTTGAAGACATACAATTTCACCAGTATGAGCAATCACCACTTACAAACCACTTAATTTTACTAATTAAGACGGTGATGGAAAAATATTTAAATATACGATTGCATTACCTCACAAAAAACGTAACTCCTAGATTATCGAAACGGCAGGTATTAAACAAATATCTACATTTTACAGGGCAATAAAAATGTTATTCATATTCACCAATTCTTTTATTTCGAGAGTAAAATATACACTGTTAACATCTTTTACGAAAGGAAGTTAAAATTTATAACATTATATTTTTATTATTAATAGCACGATCGAATATTTATGTAGATATAATTTAAGTTACAAGGGGTCTGATATGATGGACTGAACTGAAGCATATCCACACGCCTCGCCTCTCATCTTGTTCTTATCGTCTATCGTATGCTTACTTCTTTCTAACATTTCCATGCTTGGTATTCAACTCGCGCGCCTAATATTTTTACCTTGTAACAGCTTTTGTTCGTCGAAATACTTTTATCTCGCTTTTATTGGCAAGCTAAATAAATAAATAAATAAAATACCAATTGGTCCATACGACTTTTCACGACTTTTTTGTGCAATAAAAAATCGAACTTGGCCTAGTTTTACATAAATTAATTTATAGGATATAAATTTCTCCAAAACCTCACTGTTACATGATATACTTCTTAATTCCACGAGTTTTGATATCGATATCTTTCTTATTGACCCTATTATATTTGTGTCAACTCACTATCGTAGGTGAAAAATAAATTGCTTTTTTTTAAAGTGTGCGTGAGGTTCCTTAGGGCCAATCACAACACCCGTAGGCGTGTTGTCGTAGACTCTCAGGATCCTCCTGTTGTTTTGTGTTTACGCAGTTCAATGTGTGTGTGAGAGCTATGGTAGGAGAAATTTGGCGTCACCGGTTCTCTTCGATATTACGTACGATGCGACTTCTCCTCCATTATTATTTCTATGATTAAGGCCTACTTTAAATTGATCGCAACTAAACAACTTCAATGGTTTAGCGTCAAGTTGCGCGTTGCAGACAAAAATAGCAAAAATATGTGTTGATTGTAACCAAAAACCTATTCCTCTCTTAATTTTAAGCAGCAGCTTGCTTACCTGCATTCACTTCTCCAGCTTCTAAGGTCTTCTTGACATCTATAAGCCGTTTTACTAGAGTGCTCTGTTCTTGAAGAGCCATGGTTTGAGCTCCTGTAAGTAAACGGCTTTGAATTAAAACAATCTTGTTTGGTGATATTGATTACTATAGGAAGGTAGACCAATCTGATTATACCTGATTCAGAGTCTGATGATTTTGAGAGGCATTTAGTTGCTTCCTTTAGCGCCTCCAATGCTTTTTCGTAGTTCTGGAAACATTAACCACTTGTAGAGCTTATTTTTATTACTAGCCGGTCCCCGCGATTTCACTCGCGGAAGTGTCATGTTTTCCATATAACCTTTCATTCCCCACCCCACCCCTTTATTTTTTTATATAGCTACAAATAGTAGGGTCTCGAAGTATCTATACTAAAAGTTCAGCGGACCAGACATACGCATTCATTTTACAAGTATTGATTGCTATTTCTGAAATCAGCCCTAAGCTTCGTCATAAGCAGAGGCCTTACTCCGGTTGACTATGGCCATATTTTCGAATGTAGCCGTCCCTTTCACTCACGACAGAATGACAACGCGAACGAGCATGATGGCTAGACTCGAAAATACGTCAACAGGTATAGGGCCTCAGTACATTGTTATGCAAGATTAACTCACATCATACTCATCGACTTCGAGTTTAGCGCATTCCGCGTAGAACGCGGCGAGTTTCCCGTACGCCTTGGCGCGAGTGTAGAAGTGCAGGATGTGCCTGGTGAGGTCCGGTCGTGAGCGCCAGTCGGCTCTCCTGTCGGCACAAAGAGCATTGAGTGAAGGTTATTTGTTAGGGAAGATACAAAAGAAAATTAGCCCGATTTGGAAGGAGAGATACTATACACTGGCAGAGCCTTTAAATAGACTGCGGACACAAGTCAGCCGAAGCTAAGAGAACATGCACCGATGGAGTTACGCTGCGCAGCTAATGTATGTGTGGAGTCTCTCTTTAAGACAATGGCACACCTACTGTCATGCCCGACGTGCCCCAACACCTGCACACGTGAGGACCTATACAACGCTACAGATAATGCTTTGTTAGTCACCGAGTATTGGTCCTCAAAAATATAACGTCAGTGTCGACAAGTAAAGAAAACGAAGAAGCCCGATTTAAAAACAATCATGATGCCATATTTCTTAAAAACTATAATGTTCTGTTCAAATTCTTAGTTTTATTTTTTATCTATTTACAAAAACAATCAGTGAATTTGAAAAAACGTCGACGTCTTGGACAGTTTGAGTTAGATTATTAAGCAGTGACAGAGCCCTGGGAGTTGGGGTGTGGTTCGCATGCTGAGTGCGCAGCCCCGCCGGAGCGCCGCATAGTCGGTGCATGCGACGACCCGTGCGCGTGTACTTTTGGGGTACAAAAAGGATAATACTTTGTAAGACTGCAGGATTATCAATTTTGCCACTCAACAGTAGGTTAAAGTGAATTCCTAATTACAGTTGTCGTCTTAGTTTGAGAGTGTCGAGACCGACCATGCGAGATACAAATAACGAAGGAAACAGGTATGGATAGTAGCCAAATGTCCGCTTATACAAATACCTAGCGAATTTCCTTTGGAGTCGCTTCATCATATCCGCATATTTTTTCTCACGTGGGGACCAGATTAACGCCCGATACTCCAATTTGCTACGGACATAGGCATTATAGAGCATAACGGCCACCCCAATGTCTTGAAATTGTGAGGCAGTCCGCATTACAAAACTAAGCATTTTGTTGGCACTCAAACAAGTAGCAAGTATGTGCTCTTGGAAGTTTAAAGGACTTGTCCTCTTTTTGTATGGAGGCTGTTTTTTTATTTCAAGATATCGCCAACCTCCAATAACCTACATTTATCTTTAAGCTACAAAAATATATAACACGTAACCATAGAAATCAGAATTTTTAACGCCTCCATTTTTGAGAAAAAATATATTTTGTAACAGGCATCATCCATTGATCACTTACTTGTATTTCCTGGCTGTATGGCTATACCATTACCTTTCCACTGGTGGATAAATACTACTAGGTACTACCACAGATTATATAATAGGTACTACTGTCAATGAAATGTCATTTTTGCTGTCAATTTTTTTTTCATGCGTTAATTGATATAGGCGAAGGTGCGATTTATGTACAGACAAAGAGAAAAAATAATTTCAATTTTTCTCAAAATCGGAGGCCTTAATAATAAATTAATTATGTACAAAGGCTAGTTTTTGTGAACTCTTTCATATAATATTTAGTTTATTCTGGTTAGAAATATTAACGAATAAAAAACCATTAATGGACAAGTCCTTTCTGTCGATAACAAGCCCTAAGTCCCTAATTTGTGCTACTCTTTCGAGTGCCCTGCCTCCTAAAGTATACGTGTAAAGTCTCGTATCCCGAAGCCTAGAGAACGTGATCACTTTGCTTTTCGATATATTTGAGGCCAATTTGTTCTCAAGACTGCATTCAGCAACCGCGTCGACATCCTGTTGCAGTAATTCGCAATTGTCTTCAATTGCCAAATATAACTTAAGGTCGTCTGCAAACATCAAGCAGTTTGCATGCCTCAGCCTCACGGGAAGATCGTTGATCATTACCAGAAACAAGGTAGGACCCAGCGTACTGCCTTGGCTCACTCCTGATCGTGTGTAGTATTCCTTTGATTTAAGACTATTTAACTTAACATATTGCCTACGGTCCTTAAAAGGTAATCAGCGAAAAAACGCTAGAGTATCGGAGCAAAACCAATTTCTGAAAGCTTAGCCAGAAGAATTTCGTTATTAACCACATTAAACGCCTTTTTAAAATGGAAACATGCTGCGTCAACTTGTTGATGTTGGTCTAATTTTGATACAACATATTCGACGAAGACAATGTGGTTTGTAGTTGTAGATCGTGCTTCCCTAATCCATGCTGGGTCTTACTAATTTGACCCTTTAACTGCTGTACTATGTGCCTATTCAGTATGGATTCAAATATTTTGGCGAAAGTTGAAAGAACAGCTATGGGTCTATAACCAGTAATTTCGTCGCTGGGTTGACTACTTTTAGGAACAGGGGTAACCCTTGTCACTCACCACTGAGACGGATAGCAACAGCTACTTAGACACAAGTTAAACAGATAGAGCAGGGGAATCTCAAAAGCAGTCATGCGGTCTTTTACAATATAGGCGGGTAAAAGTTCAGAACCAACGGCAGAATGAACTTTTAGTCGGCGTATGGCATATCTCAGGTCGGACAGACTTACGCGATCCACTCTGATGTTAGCCGCGTCACCACGCCCACCAGCCCTACTCTCCGCAATCACGGGGTCTAATAACAGGTTCAGTAAGAAAAACAGAGTGAAAATACTCAGCAAACGCTGATACTGCACCTTGCCCGGTCACAGTATTGCCTTGGTATTTGTATTCCTTCCTTGCAAAGTTGCTTATTCTTACGCTTTCCACCTACATATTTCCAGTTTTTTTTTGGATCCAGTCTAATCGCAGTCTCAATTGACTCCTTATAGTGCTTGTAAGCCTGGTCGATTAGTTCCTTTACATGACTTCTGTAATACTTATATACTTCACGATTAAACAGTAACCCTAGCTGTTTATATTTTAAAAATAAAAGTATTTAACTTTTAACTTATGTTTTATCTCTGGCTTATACCAGGGAGGGTAATATCTTTGGTCAGATTGCTTAAATCGATTTAATGGGACGTTGTCGCTTAATACCTGGCCTAATTTTCTATATAACACTTCAGAAGCCTGATCAACACTCTGTTGTGTCAACATCTCCGTCCAGTCGATGTCACTAATGTCATTGTAGAGCTTGAAAAGATTTGCTTTGCGAAAGTCCCAATCAGTAGCTAGAAGAAAGAAGGAAAGAAAGAAAGAAACAAAAATATTTTATTTGGAACATTACACATTAAAAAAAACACATAAAATTAAAATAAAGTAGAGTTTGTAATGTTACCAAACTGGTACCCACTCAGCTTTTATGCCATGGCAAGCCATGGCGCTGGTTTTCTGTGGGAACCATTGATGAGGTAGAGAGAGTTACTACCAGACATTACAATTTAACCTAAGAAAGACCTATAAACTAAACTACAGACTAGAACGAAACTATAAGTAAGTGGTTAGGTATAACAAACTATCAGAAACAAAAACAAAAACAATGACAATGCTCAGTCGTGTTTGCTCGTAAGTGTGCATGTGCTTAGTAGGTACATGTGTTTGCTGTTACAAGTGTACTCGTACAAAACGCTGCTTATGTCTTTGCCTCAGTTTGGTTCCCGATTAGAAAGACTCTAAGGCGGTGTTTAAAGGAGGCAACAGATTTGGAGTTTCTAATCGGTGGAGGTAAGTTATTCCAACATTTCGTGGCAGCGTAGCGAAAGCTACCACGAAAAGCAGCCGTTTTGTACTGTGGGCACATCAAACGTGGGGCAGTTCTTATTGCTCGTCGAGAGAATACCAACTTACCTTACCAATTGTTGTAAAGGTAAGACGGTTTTTGATTTTGTATTATCCCGAAAAGCAACGTTGCAAAGTGTAAGGTGTATCTACCAGACATATTCAATAAATTATTGCGATTCAAAAATGGAGTGACATGTGAGCGTCGGAGAACTGAAAAGCAATATCGAGCACAAGCATTCTGTATACGCTGGATAAGTTTCCTTGTACGTTGCAATAGACAGCCTCCAAAAACAGTATCGGCGTAGTTCAGTTTCGAAAGTATGAGTGACTCACACAGTTTTACTCGCGTTTCTACTGTAACGTAGCCTCGGACACGATAAAGCACCTTAAGTCTGTAGAAACAATTACGCATGAGCTCTAGCATATGTTCCTCAAATCGCAGCCTACTGTCCATGAGTAAACCCAAGTTGCGAGCTAGTGGGACATTTTCCAAATGACTATGCATCATGGAGACAACAGGACATTGTTTACTGATGCGAGACCTGACTTGATCTGCACCTAGGATCATATATTTGGATTTCGTAGGGTTCAACACTAAGTTATGACCATCACTCCATTGACTAATATGATCAAGATTCTTATTTAACTTATCTATAGCTAAACCAGTATCATCGGGCTTAAAAGAAATATATAACTGAAGGTCATCTGCATATAAATGGAATTTACAATCTTCAATGTTGGTAGTTATGTCCGCTGTGTAGGCTATGAACAGTATAGGTCCCAATATAGATCCTTGCGGCACCCCCCTGACTACTGGTGAAATTGCGGAACAAGATATAGAGCCATTATTATTTTGAATTTGTACATATTGGGCGCGTCCTGATAGGTAGCTACTGAACCATTTCAGCGTATTAGTGTCAAAACCATAATAGCCCAGTTTCGATAGTAGGACCACGGGGTTGATGGTGTCGAAGGCACGCGAATAGTCCAACAAAGCCAGAACAGTTCCCTCACCGACGTCCTGCGCTGATAGTATGTCGTCTACCACATCCATAAGTGCAGTTGCAGTACTACGACCCCTTCTAAAGCCTGACTGTTTTATAGGCAGA
This sequence comes from Pyrausta nigrata, assembly GCA_949316185.1. Lineage (NCBI taxonomy): Eukaryota > Metazoa > Arthropoda > Insecta > Lepidoptera > Crambidae > Pyrausta > Pyrausta nigrata. The sequence goes on from OX438943.1 coordinate 9,353,365, forward strand.
ATATTATGCTTTTCCAGATATTCAGATAGTTGAATACAGACAACTTTCTCAACAATTTTAGAAAGAAATAGAAGAATACTGATGGGGCGCAGCTCTTTGTATTCGACGGGATGTTGCGTCTTGGGCACCGGTTTGACGATGGCGGTTTTCCATTGGTAAGGAAAAACGCCAGTTTCTATAGATCTATTAACGAGAGCGGTGATAGTGCGTAACGTATGTGGAAGTGTTAGCAAAATCATCTCCAATGTGATTCCATCAGCTCCTTGCGCGTTGGAATTAATAGATTTTAATATTTTAATAACAACGTCCTCAGTAACATATCGGAGCGAGAGCACAGCGGGGCCAAATCGACAAGAATTAAAATAATTAATGACAGTAGCGTCCACATTACTACTACCAGGTACGTTCAGAAAGTGGTCGTTGATAGCATTCGCATTATTAAGGTGAGGGGGAAGTTCGTAATTTTTCTTCTTGAATTCAACTATATTACGCTTTATATGTTTCCACAGTACACGGGGATTTTGTGAGCAATTGTTAATGTAATGAATTAAGTATGAAGACTTTTCACTTATAGCAAAATTTATATGTATAGCAAAATTTACGGTTGCTTTTAAATCTTTATAATATTTTTTATGTTTATCTAACCTAGTTGATCTGAACCGTGCGTGTGCTTTGTCCCGAAGCTTAATCATTTCTTTGACGTTATAGGTAATCCACGGGTAGGAGTGGGACTTAATTTAGACGCGTTTAAACGGAGCATGCTTATCAAATAATTCAGTTATGTGTTTACTAAATTTTTCTACTAAATTATCTACACTAGAATCAGGGCAGTCATCCTAAGGGATTAGCTTTAAGTCTTTATTAAATTGCTCAAAATCAATGTCCTTTAGCGGCCTGTATATTATCCATTTAGGGTGTGGTTTATCTATTTTAATGTTAAGTTGCAAGTAACGAAGGCGTGGTGGCTAAGGTCAGGAAAGTAGTCTACTACCAAGTTCGAAATACATGAGTCAGAACATACCACATCTATCAATGTCGCGCTGTGGTCTGTAAAATGGGTCGGCTGGGCTACATACTGTGCGAGGTTAAAATATGTAAGGAAATCTGTCAGTTTCTTTGCTTTGGGATCATCAGGCTTTAATAAATCAATATTGAAATCTCCCATAAGGAGTATTTTGTCGTATTTACCGAGAGTTGATACGGTTTCACTAAGGGCGTCTAAAAATGTGTCAGCGTTAAACCAGGGTGGCCGATACGATGTGCCTATAGCCAGTTTGACACCATTCAAATTAAGCCCCAGCCACATCTGCTCGATTGTCTTATTAGGGACGCCAATGAGCCGCGCATTGATACCTTTCCTAACGAAAAACCCAACGCCACCCCCCCGGGAACGAACCGAGAGCGAGAAGTTGATCTGATGTACACAAGACTGGGGTGTGGCTTCAGGAAGCACTACAAGAGATAGAAACTGATACCTCAAGAGGAGGATGTAAAGGGTCGGGCGGTACAAGTGGTTCAACATCTCCAGTCACCGCCGCCTCCCTGGGCTGTAAACCACATAATACTAGGTCCAAGAGGCGATTTTTACAATTCACTGCAAAGTTATATTGACGTAAATTGAAAAAAAAATCGAATCACTTATATTGCCTATTTACAGAGTCACAAAATGGGTATAAGTTAAATCACCTAATATTAAAATATTAAGGGCAGGTTATTTACAAACAGAATTCTCCAAACATGACAAAACATTAAAATAGCGCTCATCACTATAATTTGGTGGCAAATACACTACACATAGCAACATTTTAAAGTTTTTTCTTTGATACTACTACAAAAAGCAACTCTTTATCATCGGATAGGCCGTCTACTTACGTCAGTAACTATTTTTGATGGATATGTCTCACTCTACCTGCGTAGATAATCGGCCGCCATGAGCTGCGCGGCGCGGTCGCGGGTGGCCGCCGCAAACGTCGCGATGCGGTCTGCGTCGCCCGAACGCATCAGCCACCGCATGGCACCTGCCTATGTACATTCACATTTTATAGACCCTCTGACCGTTCTGAGCGTTCTTGTATTATAGAAGTCAGTGTATAGACCTCAGGCTCCGCGCAGACGGGCCTCCGACCAACGCCACCGGTGGCTGCCGCGCGCCTCGCCCTTTTGTCCCGCGCAAACGAAAGCCGGTGGCCGCTACAATCGACACTCACCTGCTAGATCGTTTGACAGATTTTTTGTCGAAATGGCGAGTGGCTGCCACCGATGGCGTGTTGCGAACACTGAGTCGTGCGGCGACACCATACAAAACGTATTAAAACAATGTAAACAGCTTGTCGCTAGCCACCGGTGGCTGTGGTCGGTGGCCCATCTGTGCGGAGCCTTACTAGTCCGACAAGTTCTTGTGCGACCTTCCTTGTACCCTGCAAGTCAAGGTAACGAAGAAGAGCCAACACGCGACTGTCAAAGCAAATCCATTCTCCGCAACATCACCCATCACCCGCTGTCGGTTAGCGTGTCTGGCCCTCCTCACCTCTGGCAATCGCAGGAAGGTCGCGCACGAAGTTTTCGTAACTATCCGTAGTTTCCCGTACGTTAATGAGGGTAGTTAGTTAATACATGCAAAAATATTCAGTACCTACTTTGTCTCCCGGATGCGCGAGTCTCTTAGCACTTAGCAGTTTGGTGGTACAGCCCCCGACCTCCCAGCACGGTCTTCTTAATGACTACTCATTAAGTCCGCGGGGACGACCGTCCTGGGATGCACGTATTGCATTAATGTTGACTACCTTATCTCCGGCATGCGCGAGTCTCTTAGCAGCTTGGTGGTACAGTCCCCGGCCTCCCAGCACGTCGGCCAGCCGCCGCAGCCGGTGGTCCCCGCGGGCTTAGTTAATACGTGTATCAATGTTGACTACCTTATCTCCGGCATGCGCGAGTCTCTTAGCAGCTTGGTGGTACAGTCCCCGGCCTCCCAGCACGTCGGCCAGCCGCCGCAGCCGGTGGTCCCCGCGGGCTTAGTTAATACGTGTATCAATGTTGACTACCTTATCTCCGGCATGCGCGAGTCTCTTAGCAGCTTGGTGGTACAGTCCCCGGCCTCCCAGCACGTCGGCCAGCCGCCGCAGCCGGTGGTCCCCGCGGGCTTAGTTAATACGTGTATCAATGTTGACTACCTTATCTCCGGCATGCGCGAGTCTCTTAGCAGCTTGGTGGTACAGTCCCCGGCCTCCCAGCACGTCGGCCAGCCGCCGCAGCCAGTGGTCCCCGCGGGCTTAGTTAATACGTGTATCAATGTTGACTACCTTATCTCCGGCATGCGCGAGTCTCTTAGCAGCTTGGTGGTACAGTCCCCGGCCTCCCAGCACGTCGGCCAGCCGCCGCAGCCGGTGGTCCCCGCGGGCTTAGTTAATACGTGTATCAATGTTGACTACCTTATTTCCGGCATGCGCGAGTCTCTTAGCAGCTTGGTGGTACAGTCCCCGGCCTCCCAGCACGTCGGCCAGCCGCCGCAGCCGGTGGTCCCCGCGGGCTTAGTTAATACGTGTATCAATGTTGACTACCTTATTTCCGGCATGCGCGAGTCTCTTAGCAGCTTGGTGGTACAGTCCCCGGCCTCCCAGCACGTCGGCCAGCCGCCGCAGCCGGTGGTCCCCGCGGGCTTAGTTAATACGTGTATCAATGTTGACTACCTTATCTCCGGCATGCGCGAGTCTCTTAGCAGCTTGGTGGTACAGTCCCCGGCCTCCCAGCACGTCGGCCAGCCGCCGCAGCCGGTGGTCCCCGCGGGCTTAGTTAATACGTGTATCAATGTTGACTACCTTATCTCCGGCATGCGCGAGTCTCTTAGCAGCTTGGTGGTACAGTCCCCGGCCTCCCAGCACGTCGGCCAGCCGCCGCAGCCGGTGGTCCCCGCGGGCTTAGTTAATACGTGTATCAATGTTGACTACCTTATCTCCGGCATGCGCGAGTCTCTTAGCAGCTTGGTGGTACAGTCCCCGGCCTCCGAGCACGTCGGCCAGCCGCCGCAGCCGGTGGTCCCCGCGGGCTTAGTTAATACGTGTATCAATGTTGACTACCTTATCTCCGGCATGCGCGAGTCTCTTAGCAGCTTGGTGGTACAGTCCCCGGCCTCCCAGCACGTCGGCCAGCCGCCGCAGCCGGTGGTCCCCGCGGGCTTAGTTAATACGTGTATCAATATTGACTACCTTATCTCCGGCATGCGCGAGTCTCTTAGCAGCTTGGTGGTACAGTCCCCGGCCTCCCAGCACGTCGGCCAGCCGCCGCAGCCGGTGGTCCCCGCGGGCTTAGTTAATACGTGTATCAATGTTGACTACCTTATCTCCGGCATGCGCGAGTCTCTTAGCAGCTTGGTGGTACAGTCCCCGGCCTCCCAGCACGTCGGCCAGCCGCCGCAGCCGGTGGTCCCCGCGGACTTAGTTAATACGTGTATCAATGTTGACTACCTTATCTCCGGCATGCGCGAGTCTCTTAGCAGCTTGGTGGTAATGTCCCCGGCCTCCCAGCACGTCGGCCAGCCGCCGCAGCCAGTGGTCCCCGCGGGCTTAGTTAATACGTGTATCAATGTTGACTACCTTATCTCCGGCATGCGCGAGTCTCTTAGCAGCTTGGTGGTACAGTCCCCGGCCTCCCAGCACGTCGGCCAGCCGCCGCAGCCGGTGGTCCCCGCGGGCTTAGTTAATACGTGTATCAATGTTGACTACCTTATCTCCGGCATGCGCGAGTCTCTTAGCAGCTTGGTGGTACAGTCCCCGGCCTCCCAGCACGTCGGCCAGCCGCCGCAGCCGGTGGTCCCCGCGGGCTTAGTTAATACGTGTATCAATGTTGACTACCTTATTTCCGGCATGCGCGAGTCTCTTAGCAGCTTGGTGGTACAGTCCCCGGCCTCCCAGCACGTCGGCCAGCCGCCGCAGCCGGTGGTCCCCGCGGGCTTAGTTAATACGTGTATCAATGTTGACTACCTTATCTCCGGCATGCGCGAGTCTCTTAGCAGCTTGGTGGTACAGTCCCCGGCCTCCCAGCACGTCGGCCAGCCGCCGCAGCCGGTGGTCCCCGCGGGCTTAGTTAATACGTGTATCAATGTTGACTACCTTATCTCCGGCATGCGCGAGTCTCTTAGCAGCTTGGTGGTACAGTCCCCGGCCTCCCAGCACGTCGGCCAGCCGCCGCAGCCGGTGGTCCCCGCGGGCTTAGTTTATACGTGTATCAATGTTGACTACCTTATCTCCGGCATGCGCGAGTCTCTTAGCAGCTTGGTGGTACAGTCCCCGGCCTCCGAGCACATCGGCTAGCCGCCGCAGCCGGTGGTCCCCGCGGGCTTAGTTAATACGTGTATCAATGTTGACTACCTTATCTCCGGCATGCGCGAGTCTCTTAGCAGCTTGGTGGTACAGTCCCCGGCCTCCCAGCACGTCGGCCAGCCGCCGCAGCCGGTGGTCCCCGCGGGCTTAGTTAATACGTGTATCAATATTGACTACCTTATCTCCGGCATGCGCGAGTCTCTTAGCAGCTTGGTGGTACAGTCCCCGGCCTCCCAGCACGTCGGCCAGCCGCCGCAGCCGGTGGTCCCCGCGGGCTTAGTTAATACGTGTATCAATATTGACTACCTTATCTCCGGCATGCGCGAGTCTCTTAGCAGCTTGGTGGTACAGTCCCCGGCCTCCCAGCACGTCGGCCAGCCGCCGCAGCCGGTGGTCCCCGCGGGCTTAGTTAATACGTGTATCAATATTGACTACCTTATCTCCGGCATGCGCGAGTCTCTTAGCAGCTTGGTGGTACAGTCCCCGGCCTCCCAGCACGTCGGCCAGCCGCCGCAGCCGGTGGTCCCCGCGGGCTTAGTTAATACGTGTATCAATATTGACTACCTTATCTCCGGCATGCGCGAGTCTCTTAGCAGCTTGGTGGTACAGTCCCCGGCCTCCCAGCACGTCGGCCAGCCGCCGCAGCCGGTGGTCCCCGCGGGCTTAGTTAATACGTGTATCAATGTTGACTACCTTATCTCCGGCATGCGCGAGTCTCTTAGCAGCTTGGTGGTACAGTCCCCGGCCTCCGAGCACGTCAGCTAGCCGCCGCAGCCGGTGGTCCCCGCGGGCTTAGTTAATACGTGTATCAATGTTGACTACCTTATCTCCGGCATGCGCGAGTCTCTTAGCAGCTTGGTGGTACATTCCCCGGCCTCCCAGCACGTCGGCCAGCCGCCGCAGCCGGTGGTCCCCGCGGGCTTAGTTAATACGTGTATCAATATTGACTACCTTATCTCCGGCATGCGCGAGTCTCTTAGCACCTTGGTGGTACAGTCCCCGGCCTCCCAGCACGTCGGCCAGCCGCCGCAGCCGGTGGTCCCCGCGGGCTTAGTTAATACGTGTATCAATGTTGACTACCTTATCTCCGGCATGCGCGAGTCTCTTAGCAGCTTGGTGGTACAGTCCCCGGCCTCCCAGCACGTCGGCCAGCCGCCGCAGCCGGTGGTCCCCGCGGGCTTAGTTAATACGTGTATCAATGTTGACTACCTTATCTCCGGCATGCGCGAGTCTCTTAGCAGCTTGGTGGTACAGTCCCCGGCCTCCCAGCACGTCGGCCAGCCGCCGCAGCCGGTGGTCCCCGCGGGCTTAGTTAATACGTGTATCAATATTGACTACCTTATCTCCGGCATGCGCGAGTCTCTTAGCAGCTTGGTGGTACAGTCCCCGGCCTCCCAGCACGTCGGCCAGCCGCCGCAGCCGGTGGTCCCCGCGGGCTTAGTTAATACGTGTATCAATATTGACTACCTTATCTCCGGCATGCGCGAGTCTCTTAGCAGCTTGGTGGTACAGTCCCCGGCCTCCCAGCACGTCGGCCAGCCGCCGCAGCCGGTGGTCCCCGAAGGCTTAGTTAATACGTGTATCAATATTGACTACCTTATCTCCGGCATGCGCGAGTCTCTTAGCAGCTTGGTGGTACAGTCCCCGGCCTCCCAGCACGTCGGCCAGCCGCCGCAGCCGGTGGTCCCCGCGGGCTTAGTTAATACGTGTATCAATATTGACTACCTTATCTCCGGCATGCGCGAGTCTCTTAGCAGCTTGGTGGTACAGTCCCCGGCCTCCCAGCACGTCGGCCAGCCGCCGCAGCCGGTGGTCCCCGCGGGCTTAGTTAATACGTGTATCAATGTTGACTACCTTATCTCCGGCATGCGCGAGTCTCTTAGCAGCTTGGTGGTACAGTCCCCGGCCTCCCAGCACGTCGGCCAGCCGCCGCAGCCGGTGGTCCCCGCGGGCTTAGTTAATACGTGTATCAATATTGACTACCTTATCTCCGGCATGCGCGAGTCTCTTAGCAGCTTGGTGGTACAGTCCCCGGCCTCCCAGCACGTCGGCCAGCCGCCGCAGCCGGTGGTCCCCGCGGGCTTAGTTAATACGTGTATCAATATTGACTACCTTATCTCCGGCATGCGCGAGTCTCTTAGCAGCTTGGTGGTACAGTCCCCGGCCTCCCAGCACGTCGGCCAGCCGCCGCAGCCGGTGGTCCCCGCGGGCTTAGTTAATACGTGTATCAATATTGACTACCTTATCTCCGGCATGCGCGAGTCTCTTAGCAGCTTGGTGGTACAGTCCCCGGCCTCCCAGCACGTCGGCCAGCCGCCGCAGCCGGTGGTCCCCGCGGGCTTAGTTAATACGTGTATCAATATTGACTACCTTATCTCCGGCATGCGCGAGTCTCTTAGCAGCTTGGTGGTACAGTCCCCGGCCTCCCAGCACGTCGGCCAGCCGCCGCAGCAAGGCGTCGCGGCCGGTTGTTCCCGCGGGCGCGGCCAGTCGTTCGCTTAATTCCTCGGAAAGCGGCGCCGATGACTGTTCCACTATGTCCAACGCTTCTTCGTACTGTGAAAATGTTTTGACAATGCTTAAATGTCCAGATTCGGAATCTGACCTTGAAAGTCACAAATGTTAACTTCACAGACCAGTAAGCCAACTTATTTTGTACCACATCTCAATTGCGTTCTAGTGCCAGCGAAACAAAAGTAACATCATAAATCTCTTCCCTCGATTAATATCTACCGGCACATAGTTTTGCGTTTCGCTGCAAAGGCACAGGCGCTAAAGGTTCAGGGAACTAAATTATATGTAGTAGGTAGTCCTCAATTCAATCCTCGCCTGCCGGGTACAAGGGTACGGGACGACGACAACGGGGACCGAGAGAGGGCGGCGAGCGCTTGTGATTTAGTTGGGTGATTTGAATTTTGACAACAATGCGCCTGCCGCCCACGCTTCTCCGAGTCTATTCGGCGCCGCCTGGTAGCTACCACACTTCCACCGGAGCCCGGCGCCAAGAAGCTTGCTGTTTTCCGTCGGTGAGAGGGAGTGCCAGAACCTTCTCGGTGTCCAGACCAGGTTTAAAATGGGTCCAAATATTAGCCGACGACAGAGGAATCAATGACACATTCGTGAAATAACCTAATAGAGAAGCGCTTTTTGAATTGGCTAACTAATAGGTTAGTCCTGTCTTAACTTAAGTTTTTGGAATAACGGGGTAAGGGTCTGGGTGAGCTCGCTTTGCCATCAACTCTGTCTACGCCACGTCTGGCTTAGTCTAGAGTCAAGAGCAAACCCGCCCGGGGTACAGGGCGCGGGGAGTGTGTTTTTTATGTGTGTTTTTATGCAGGCAAAGACTATAAAAGAAAAGCACTTATTACTAGGAACACTAGTTGTGAATTACACAAAGATGAAATCGAAGTTAGAACCAAATTGGATCCTATTAACAATACTGAGGTTCCTGATTGGGATCCTTACAAATAGGAAAGTGTAATACGTGCTTAAGCGGTTTATCTATTACGTAAAGCACATAATACACCATTAGATTTGTAGCATCCTAACTAGGATCCCACTCAGGATTCTAATTAGGAAGGTAAGAACCTATTTAGTGTAAATTGGATCCAAGTTTACACTACTTCGGTTCCTACATTCCTAGTTAGGATGCTAAAAATAGAATGGTGTAATAAGTGCGTCTCCACAGAATACTACAATACTTTGGTCATGTGGTACGCCGAAGTTCAGACAACCTGTAAAAAAACTTACGATAACTGGCAATGTAGATGGCAAACGACCAAGAGGACGCAGCCCTAAACGACGGTCTGATCTGGTGACCGAAGAACTTCAGATGCCGATATCTCAGGCTCTCCATCAAGCCGAAGACCGTAGTAGGTGGAGAAATCTGCTGAAATACTTCCGTCGAAGCCACGAATGATCTGAGGGAACGACTTGAGAAGGAGGAGGAATAAGTGCTTAAGAAGAAGATACCTACTTTGCCCGCCGTCGCTAATAAAGCGGCCGCGTGGGAGTGGTGGTCCGCTTGCCTGAGGTGGGCGGCCAGCGTATGCGCTAGTTCGGGGTCGACGCGGTCTCCGAGGGACTCCACCGCAACGATCATGGCGTTCGTGTCGCCGCACTGAAGAGCCAATTTTAGTGCCAGGTGGGGCTTTCCTGAAAACGGTAATGCAATAAAGAAAACGGTAATCTTTAATATAAATGTTAGGTTTTAAAATTATGTGTATATCTTAAGTGTGAAGTCATGAAATGTTTTATTCCCATCCTTATGTATGGCACCCAAACTTGGTTTTTGACTGATATTCAGAGTCACTTGTCAGAGCAATGGATGTTGAATATGGGCGTAAAATTTTCTGATCGCATCCGAAACACCGTTCTGTGCTCCAGAATTATCATCCCTGATATATCCAAGAGAGATCATCATATCATCCTATTGCAGTCCACTGCTGGACATAGGCCCTCCAAGACGGCGCCAACTTTCACGGTCCTCCGCTTCTCGCGTCCAGCCACCACCGGCCACCTTCCTCAGGTCATCGGTCCACCTAGCAGGGGGGCGTCCAACACTACGTTTCCCGAGACGTGATCTCCATTCGAGAACCTTCCTACTCCAACGCCCGTCGATTCTGCGACAGACATGACCAGCCCACTGCCACTTCAGCTTACTGCACCTCTGAACGATATCTTTTGGCTTTCGTCTTTTGGCGGATGATCTCGTTCCGGATTCTATCCCTTAGCGAGATCCCCAGCATAGACCGTTCCATAGCTCGCTGAGCGACATGCAGTCGGTGGGCCAGCTTGACTGTCAAGTTCCACGTCTCGGCCCCGTAGGTCATGACAGGTAGGACGCACTGGTTATATACCCTGCTCTTCAGGCATTGCGGTAAAGGCGACAAGAAGATGTGACGCAACTTCCCAAATGCTGCCCAACCTAGCATAACCTAGAGCCTTGCCATTGCTAAGCTGTTTGAGAGCCCCCGCAACTTCGTCTTCGTCCACATTTGGAAGGTCTTCAGTGTAGTGGCGGGTCAGCGTGACTCTTGGCAAATGGCAAGAGAGATACTTGAACTTAAAATGTAAGCAAAGTATGAAACTCCGTCAGTTTTAGACCTATATCAATAACTAGCAGTACCCCGCGACTTCGCCCGCGCCAAAAGTCGGATTTTCCATACAAATTTTCATCCCTCATTTCACCCCCCTGATGATTTTATATCGCGTCAAAAATTAGCTTATGTCCTTCCCAGTGTCTCAAACTATCTCTGTGCCAAATTTCATTTGATTCGGTCCAGTAGTGTCGGAGCCTATTCGATGCAAATAAACAAACAAATCTTTCCTCTTTATAATATTAGTATAGAAAACGGATGTTTAGCTATTTGGTTAGGTTAGGTTAGGAATGACGGGTATGCACCGCATTTTCCTGACGCTAAAAAAAAAAAAAAAAAAAAAAGGAATGACTTATTTTAGAATTTTAGTATATACCTGCTTTTTGATATAACGAAATAGCCTGTTCATTCTGTCCAGCATTTTCGAGGATGGACGCAGCGTGTAAGGCGTGGGTCTGCGACGACGAGCCCGCGCGAAACACGAGGTTCCACGCGCTCGCCTCGGCAGCCACGCGAATTGCGGACGATACGGCACCGCATTTTATATACATCTGGAATACAACAATGCATAGTGTATGTTGTATATTATTTGCTCGTAAAGTTATTACATCGTTCTTAGGGCCATAAACCGAACTATAACATACGCGTGCGTAATAGAAATATACCTAAAAATTAAAGTCAGTACCTAACTGCAAATTATATGCAAGTAAACAGAGAGAATAATCGCTTAGGAATAATGTAGCTTTCTACTGGTGAAAGATTCAGTAGTTCCAGAAATTACTTCCTAAGGCATACTTACAAACTTACACCCTTTACCTCTTTTAAATTATTACTATAGGTGAAGAAAAAATATATTCCATTTACTTACCTTAACAGCACTCTCCGTTTTATCAGCCTGCATTTCTAAATAACGCGCCATTTGATACAAGGTAGCCGAATTTTTATGGCACAACTTCTCGGCTTCTTCTATTCTATCCATATGGCACAGCAGCCTCGTTTGCTCCCCATGATCGTTAGCACGAGCATAAGCTTCGAGAGCGCCTTCTAAATCTCCGATGCTTTCGAGGTAATGACCCCACCAGGTAATGAGGCTCGCGTCATTGGAGTTCACAACATACTGAGCCAGCACCTGCGCCTGACCTTGCGCAATCAGCATCCTGGGCACGTGAGGGACCAAAGTTCCTGCACTTTCAAATAACTTCAATGCTGCACTGGTTTCCCCATTGGCCCACAACACTTTAGCAAGTTTATGTTGAGCGCTTTTTACGAGCAAAACATTTTCCCCTTCATTATCACCATTGCTTATTTCGTTAAGCCCACCTTCCTTAGCCGATATCAGCCGCGTGACCAAATCCGGTCGCTGTGCTGCACGAAACAATTTCTCGGCCTCCTCTATCATTCCAAGGTTGACAGCGAGAACTCCCACTTTACAGACATCATTTATGTCATTGTCGTTCATAACTTTTTGCATCATGAGTGCACCTTTTATGTTTCCCATTTTTTCCAGACATACAGCGCCCACTTCAGGTCGTTTACAATAGACGCAAACCTTTGCTAAGCTATCCCAAATAATTGAGTTTTTGCCACCAGATATACTTGTGCCTACAACAACTGCTTTTTCTAAATGTCCAGTAGTCATGTAATACAAAAAATCCAACACTTGGCGTATACTAGCTGGATCAGTGTCAGAATCTGAGAACTCATTCATGATTAACTTTTTGAGATTCTGTTGTGCTAAAATGATGACATGAGGTGTATACAGAGAACACAGCATAAAATCTGTAAGGAAGTAATCTTCAGATGAGGAATACCAGTTCTTGTATTCATATAGTTTTCCTTCATGACAAAAAAACAAGTGAATGCTATCTAAATCTGCTGACCTCATATGAACAGCCACAATTCTAGGGTCATAATGATCCCAAATAATAGCTATTGGGACACTCTGGTAAGGTGGAGTTGCAGTTTCATCAAGGTGCATATTTGTTATACCATCATTTGCAACATCCCAAAGATATAATCTGGGATCAGGTGCTAATCCTGCATTAGCAATGCTCAAGCAAATATAGCGTCCAACACAGTTTACTGAAGCTCTCATAACTTCTCCAAAGTCTTCAATTGTTTGATAACAGTTTTTAGGCGGGAATGGCATTTTTAGACCTTTCTTAGTTATTTCAACTAATTTAAGAGTTCCATCCATTGTTGCAACAACAATGAATTTGTTAGTATTTGTGATTCCAATGGGTTCTCCTTCACCTTCTGTGCTGGGTAGAATACCTAAACTGTTCCCAGTTATAGTGTAACATTCAATGTGTGGATTAACTACACCAACTAACACATCATTATGTATTATGAGGACATCAGTCTTCCATGGAAAAGTTCGTATGAGAGAAAACTTGACATCGGTTTCCTTACTGCACATCCATATCTGTAATGTAACAGAACATTAATATTAAGGTTTATTATTGATATCAGATAATGTTGTTTTGATGACTACCTGTACTTCTTTCCCATCTCCTAGTGCAACATATTGATCCTTGAAAGCAAAAGCTCGAACAGTGATTGTGGTATTTATAGTTGATGTCAAATTGTTTTTATTTGTGACAGATATTTCAACTGCAGATCTTTGAACCATCCAAACATTAGGAGAATATCCCCAACATACAGGCTGTTCCCGAAGAATAAATGCACTTGTAATGCAGTTAACATGTAACAATGGATTCATCAAGCCTTCAGAGCCCCAACTGACTTCTTTTACTGTGCCTTTGACAGCAGTACTGCTAATGAGCTTCCACTGATTTCTGTGATCACGACGCCAGAGATACAAATTTCCCTGGGATGTTCCACAACAAAGTGTGTCACTAAGATTGCAATAACTAATACTGGTGAAAATATCCCCAGCCGCTATTTCTTCTTTTTCATTTGGCAATACATCGTTATCTCCTGTTTCACTGTCCCAAATTCTTAACAAGTTGTCTCCAGTTATAACAGCCACATAAAAGTTGCCAGCTAGAACTATGCTTTGGCCATTCCTGGCTGCCATTCTTACATGTGTATCAGTTGTCAGTGAGCCATCATCAGCTGTTAAGAACCTTGTTAAACTAAGAGCACCTCCTGACTCCCATGCAATGAGTAGATAAATGTTACTGATAATTCCCATAAACATAATGTTTCCTGGAGCATTCAGAACTTCAGAACATGCTCCTGTATGATCAATGTATAAGATGACACCATTGTCTTGAGCAGCATAACACGCATGATTGTCAGGCTGGGCACCTTCCCTCATTCGCGCAGTGGTTCTTGGACGCCATGCAGCCAATGCATCCAAAGCATTTTCATCTCCTGCAACAGCTGCTCTTGCCAAGCCTCTTATTGAAGATTCACATGAGGGGCGAGGAGAGCAATATGAAACATGAGTTACAACATCTCCAAGTTGATGATGGAAGGAGGTTAAGGGAGCTCCAGATCCAGACTGCCAACCTGATAAAGAACCTGCAGCGTCTGAAGCTAGTAGCCGCCCTCCTCCATGGCTAAAAGCGATAGTAGTTAAGGCAGCATTGTGAGGTGCTTCCAAACGAGCCCATGAGTACTCAAGCCAAATATATAGTTCTCCGCCATCCCATCCGACTACCAGCAATCGTCTCGTCGGATGCCACGCCAGAGCCGTGACTTGATTGGAAAACAGTATGGGCCATTCACATCCTTCTAATGCCAATCCCTGAAAAGTTGTAAGAACATAACATTCTATGATCCTAGGACCTAGATCACACACAAACGAAAGTTCTGAAATACGCAGTACTTACATTCTCTTGAAAAATAGTAACAAAACCACCTTTTTCTTGATTGTATGAACCAATAGCTAAAAGAGGTAATGATGGGTGCCAAGATCCAACAGTAGTCACCATGTTAACGTCGGTGAAATTCAGCTTAGTATCTATATACAACGTCATGATGTATTTTAAGTTCTAAATAACCTATTCACGATTAACGATATTTTCTTACTGCAGCTTTTATTTCAGCACAAAATAATTTGTGACTTTATTTGCATGTTGACACTGATTTTTTGTGCTGCTGCTGCTTTTTGGTTGCTATAGCGACAATGACGTCACGTATGACGTTACGTCACATCTTCTTCTTTTTTCAATATGGCAATCCACGCCTTTCTTCAGTCTTGCAATTTGTAGACCGAGGATGACTTTTGCCATTTTCAAGTTGGTGATTTTGTTGCGGTTAGGTAGGATTGGCGGGTTGGGATTGGATTATTGGGTGGGATGATAGACAGGTATATAAATATATTTAATATGAATAATAATATATAATAGTATTTATACAAATTTTATAGGATTACAGTTTGATATTATGGTACTTTATAAGAGAATAAATATATTTTTTATTACAAAGCGATAAAATACATGAAAGGTTGTAAGGAAGAGGAGCTTTATTTTTGACTAGGATGTCATGAAGTTGTAAAGACCTGTATAAGGGACAATTAAAAAGTATATGTTGTATATTTCCTTCCTCTAAGCCACATTCACAAATAGAAGAGTCATTGATGTGGAGTTTTGCTAAGTGAGCGGGAGAACTACAATGTCCAAGACGTAGACGAGAAATAGTAGAAGAAATTCGTTTCTCTAAGCGAATTTTAGAAAACCAGGGTTTTAATGCTATGTTAGGTTGAAAATTATGATAAAACCTGCCTTTGGATTGACTAGAGCTCTGCCAATCTTGGTTCCAGTCTTGTATAAGAATAGCACGAGAAGCAGTTACTAAGTCTTAACAATAAACCGTAATAAAATTATCTTTACCCTGTCTAGCAGCCAACTTAGACAGTTCATCGACCAACTCATTGCCCTGAATACCCGAGTGATCAGGAATCCAGACCAGTTTTACTTTTAAGTTACCATTATGACATTCCAATAATTTACTTTTCACCAACAATGAAAGAGGGCTAAACGAATTATTATTAAAGGGATTTGCAAGAAGAGACTCTAAAAAACTCAATGAATCCGTGAATATAAGACTATGGCTAATTTTAAGACTAATTATATAGTTGATACACTCTAGGATGGCCAAACCTTCACCACTAAAATTAGATGATATGCTTGGATATTTAAAGAGTTTAAAATAACCGGACGACTGTTGTAAATAGGCTGATCCTACATGGTTTCTTGAATTAAGGGCAAAAGGATTATCTGATATAACTTTGGATGCATCAATAAAAAAGATTTCAAAATTGTTAGCATGTTCTTGAACATATTGCACAAGTTTGTGATTTGGATTAGTTGTGTCTTTGTTAATGCCTATTGACAGATAAATATCAGGCTCAAAAATTTATATTTTAAAATCAAAAAAGAATAAGGGATGACATGGAAACTTTTCCAGTTTACATTCTAGTTCAATATTTTTTTTACAACGTAATTAAAAGTTTTGAAGCGTAATTAACTATATATACAACTTATTAATAAAAATTAAGATAAATTACTTAATACAACACAAAAACAAAAATTATAATTATATATTTTTTTATAACTGTTTATGAGGTAGGGGATGGGTTTATTACGTAAGAAAGGATTACTATTATTAAAATGATGATTTTGAACAGGAACCTATCGGAAAGGTATTGACGTCGGAGATGAAGAGGAGGATCTGCACATTCCACTTGTAAGGCATTAACGGGAGTGCCACGCATTGCACCTAAAACGATTCTAAGGCTTTTATTCTGAATAAGATCTAACTTTTTAAGGGCTGTTTTGCTAGCAACGCCGGTCGTAAATGAACCATAGTCCAACAAGCTTCTTATTAAGGCGTTATAAACTAGTCTTAATGAAGTTGGATGTGCTCCCCACCAAACACCTGCCAGGGATCGCATTATATTTAGATTTTTTTCACATTTATCTGATATATAATTAACATGAGCTAACCCATTACATTTGCTGTCAAACTTTTTACCTAAAAATACCTTTTCTTCAGTCATGGGAAGTGCAGAGCCATCGACTATTATATTGACATCTGGAATGGAACGTTTTCTCGAAAAAATTACTACTGTACTTTTAGAAAGTGATAATGACAGGTTTTGATTGTACAACCAGCTGCAAAGCCCGTTTAATGATTCTTCCAGATCATGCGATGCAACTTCGATTGAATCATTAACGGAATAAACTAAAACGTCATCAGCGTACTGTAGGATTGCACACTTGGATGTAATTGAGTTCTCCAGGTCTCTTGTGTAGATATTATACAAAAGAGGACTAAGGACCGAGCCTTGAGGAACTCCTTTCCACAGATAGCGGGAAACACTAACACCTAAAACTCTTAATTGAATAGATCGCTCACTGAAGAGATTGAAAATGAAAGTAGATATAGTTTTCGGGATACCGAGCTTATCTAACTCTTGTTTTAAAATAAGAAGGTCTATCTGATCATAAGCTGATTGTTTATCTAAAAAGGCTGCTGTAACTGACTTGTCTTCAGAAAAAGCTAAAAGAAAATTCGTGGAAAAAATGCTAAGATTATCGGATGTACTTTTACCCTTCCTAAAACCAAATTGCGATTGAGCCAAAAGGTTATTGTGTTCTAAAAACCACTCTAGTCTATTTTTGATAAGGTGCTCGGTAATTTTAGAAAAAACGGATGACATAGCTATTGGTCTATAAGAAGTTGAATCGGATGGGTCTTTTGATGGCTTTAGAATAGGCATAACAACATGAAGTTTTCAAGAAGAGGGTATAATACCAGTACTAACAATCAGATTGATAATAATTAGAAGAAAAGTCAAAGTAAAAGAGCTTAAATGTGAAATAAAAGAATAGGGTATACCATCTTGGCCTGGGCAGGAATCTGTAACACGACTAAGAACTAATTGTAATTCCTTCATTGAAAAAGGCGATAGAAATTGGTCATTGTTTGACTCATACTCTGTGTTAATTTCATAAGGGGCAATGGGTATTTGGTTTTTATTTGGGACAAAAGCTGGCGCAAGTTTATTGACAAAAGCATTCACCCACTCTAAACTAAAAGAAGTATGATTGTTATTAGCTAAAGAACATCTATAACGCCTAATATTTTTCCAGACAATGGTAGATGGAGTGTCCGGACACAAAGAAGAACAAAATCGCTGCCAACCTTCTCTCTTTTTCCTCTTTGAGAGACGCTGCGTAGCAGATGAAACATTTTTGTAATTCAAATACGTTTGCATATCTAGAAAATACCGACACTGTCTCTGCGGCTTTTCTTTTTTTGATCGCAAGTGTGCAATCTTTATCCCACCATGGTGGAGATGGTATTTTATTGTTAGCAACATTTTTAAGTTTGAAAACTGCATCAGCTGACGTTTGTATGGCATGAACTAAGCTGTCAAAAGAAGAAATGAGGTTATCTTTAGAGACGATTGGCAACAATTTTACTTTTGCCTCTACCAATGATCTTTATGTAACCCAGTCGCAAATGTTTAGATTGTACTTAGCATAGGAGGCAAAGAAGTACTGAACGATTGTTTTCTGGCAAAGTTATGACAATGGATGGGATAATGATCACTGCCGAAAGAATAAGGTAAACAAGTCCAGGTTAAACATGGTAACAGAGCAGAGGAGCAAATAGAGATATCTAGGAAGCTTAGATTTTGGCCAGGGCAAGGTCTCCTAGTAGCAGATCCATCGTTGAGAACACAAAGATTAAAATCATCAATAGCATCAACAATTGCATTTCCTAACTGGTCGTTGTTTGGAGCTCCCCATAAAGAATGGTGGGCGTTGAAGTCACCTAAGATCATTAAAGGAGCAGTAAGATACGACAAACAATTTCGTAATAGTGGGATAACAGATGTGTCCTTACAAGAGATATAAACTGCCAAAATTGATATTTCCCCAATTTGGCTGCAACAGCATTGAAATGTTTATGGTTAAAGGCTGGAAGTGAAATAGAAGTAAATATATAGTTCTTTTTAATAAGAAGGGCGGCTCAACCGTACCCATCGTCTCTATCATCTCTTAGAACTGAGTACCCACATAATCTAAAGTTGTAACCTGGCTTCAGCCAAGTTTCTGAAAGAGCAAGTACAAAAGGTTGATGTTTATTAACTAAAGAAATTAGTTCTGTTGTTTTAGAGGACATACTTTTACAGTTCCACTGAAGAACTTGATCCATTTTTAATATGATTGTAGATTGATACTGATAAGTTGTTAATTAGAGATATGGCAATGGTGTACGGTAGAGCAGAATTTACTGTTATGTTTATTAGGTAAGACAATAAGTTGTTTAAAGCATTTGAAGAGATCGAGTCATCATGTGAAGATTCAGTAGAAAAACCACATCCATTTTGAGGTTGTGGGATATGATCAATTAATGAGTTGTGTTCAATCTTATCATACCCTGGGCTGATTTTATTGTTATGAGATTTTTTAGGGATTGTAACTGTTTTTTTGTATGACTTCTGTTCTTGTACTGGTACTGGAGCTGATTTTTTGGGACTAGAAGTAATTTCTGAATAGGTTTTTTTATGTAATGGAAACTGGTTTGCTGCCTCTTGATAGGAAACAGAGTGATCGGACATGAAGTGTTTAATATTTTTCTGCCGGATAAATTCAGAACAATTTTGGTCAGTTGCTTGATGGTTATTGTTACAATTGATGCATCTAAATTCTAATTTATTACAGTTCGATCCTGGATGATTCTCTGCACACTTAAAACACCTGGGCATACTTCGGCATTGCACTTGAGTGTGCCCAAAACGACAACAATTGAAGCATTGTATAGTGGATATGTACTGTTCCACGGGTAAAGATGAGAAAAAGGAGAACACTCTACTTGGTAAAGATTGGCCATCGAATGTAAGAACCACAGTTTGTGTAGGTTGCCATGAAACACCTTCAAAGGTTGATATTTACTTGCTCAAATGTCTGGACCGAATTATGGGTCCAAAACCATCAGGCACTCTGAGATTTTCTACTATCTTCTCATGAGACCATTCTGTTGGTATTCCCTTAACAATACCCATTTTAGAAATGTTAAACGATGGTAATAGCAAATTATACTCTCTCAAGATTATTTCATTTGTCAAAAACAAGTTGGCTGCACTTGGAGTTTTGAAAGTAACAGATAGTCTATTTCGGCCAATACGCTTGATGCCATCATCAATAATATTTTTCAGGTTGTTTTTGAACAAGAAATTGCCAAATTTAATGGGATGAAGAGTGGAGCCAGCATTGGGAGAATTTTCTTTCAAGCTAACAAGCACAACAAAGGGGCCAATATCAGACTCTGCATGTTTGCTGCGAAATACCGATGGGGTTGATGAGGAATCAGTTGTAAGGTGTGATCTTGTCGAAGCCTTGTTGGAAATTTGCTTTAATAAAGCATCTGGAATGTGTATTTTTGGAGGAGTTGTTTTATTTTTAAGTTTATTGGCAGCAATGTGCTGTTTCTTTTTTACTTTATTTCTCCTATCTGTTACGAGCTTAAAACTTTCGTATTCCGACTGTTGGTTAGAAATAAAGCTGTCGGCTTCTAACAATGTAAGTAACGAATTCGTCGTCGCTGGAGGAGGGTCAGGGTCAGGATCGGGCTCCGTCTCCATGGTACTGCTGGCTGCTTTATACAATATGTGCAAAAACTTGACAAATTTTATGAATATACGATTTTTAACACTAAATACACTAATATATTATAGAAAACTACAGTTTAAATAATAATTTACTAGAAAATACAATATGAGAAAAATAGCTAGACCACCCTTTTCAACTTCCCGCCAAGAAAAAAAAACACGTCACATCTTTCTTATTATTATATCGACAGCCTTGATATATCGTAGTCAAAATTGAGCTTCAGAAAAATGTAGGTACCTAGTCTATGGATGGTCTAAAGACGCAATTTTCTCATTTATGGCAATACGAATGATGGTATGGCTAGTTCCGAAGCCGTTGAACTTATACAAAAAAACCAAATCATTTCTTAATGTCAATGTCAAAACATTACAAGAGTAGGTAATCGGCGACGACACGGCGTCCTATTCATCAAATTTACCCTGCGGGGCCGCGGCGTGCTTACCACATAGGTGCTTACAAATAATTGTTGAAGAAATCACATATTTGTTACTCATTTGCTTAGCAAAATGTGGTATCTAACTTCGGAGGTTGACCAGAGAGTGATTTATATTGCTGGAAAAAACAAAGAGGTATTAGTGGGTCGGAGTGCTGATGCTCAGCAATGCAGTTTTATTATACCCGATGATCCCTCCATCAGCAGGAAACATGCAATACTAACCAACTTAGACAATGGTCTGTTTTTGCAAGATTTGGGATCCCGGTATGGTACCTTCATTAATAATGGTGAGGAGAAAATAGAAAGCAACTCTATGATCAAACTGAACGATAAAGATATTGTAAAGTTTGGAAAAATGGGTAGCATGTGGACAGTGCATATGGCAGCTTTTGTTACTTGTACCTCCACTTTAAAAGGGGAAAATTTGCAAAACTTGAAAGCTTGTGTCGGTAGTCTCTCAGGTTCATTGAAGAGTGACTGGGATGAGTCTTGTATGTATCTTACAATGCCTGCAATCACATTGACTATGAAAGTGGTATTGGCTCTGGTACAAGGAGCACATATTGTTACTGTTGAATATTGGCACAAATGTCTTGAAGCTGTAAATTCCCAAACTGCTCTACCTAACCCAAACAACTTTACTCCACAAATTATTGAGTCAACTCTCAATAAAGATGTTGTGTCATTTCTACCTGATGAGCGCAGAAAGAATTTACTGGTAGGTAAGAGAGTAATATTTTTTTCAAAACGACAATTTGAAATGTACAAGGCTGTTTTAACTAATGCTGCAGCCACACCCTTACTTTTGAGCGAGTCTAAAATGACTAAATCAATGCTTTGTGAGAAAGATGTTTTTGTTATTCAGTATAATTTAACTGCCTCATCACAAGAAACACAATCTCAAAGGAATTCAATTCTGGACATTATGAATTACTTAAAAAGCAAAGGAAAGAGAGTCATAACTGATGTTGAGATTGGATTGGCAATTTTGTATTGTTCCACAGAGAAGTATTGTAATCCCGACTTCAGTTTCCCTTCAGAAGTCATTAAACAAACTGATCAAACCACCAAAACTTCGACAATCTTAGCTCAAGAATCTCAGGAGCCATCTCAAGGAATTCAACACAAAAATGAAAATGTTGTGATCAATGAAACTCTTACTAACTCATCTATGACAGATAAAAATAGTAGTTTCAAGAGGAAAATGAGTGATGAAAATGACTTGCAAAGTAATGCAGCAAAGAAATTAGCTGTTGGCAGCACTAATCAAAGTCATGAGAGTGGTGGAGTCAAAAGAAAAGGGAATGAAACCAATGATGCACCATCTAAAAGACAAGCTACTGATGTTGATGAAGATAGTTTTAACTTTGTCAACAGTGGCAATATTCCAGGTGAATCTTTAACCAAACGACTTAATTTACTAAAACCACAAAAACGTAAATTAGATTGTGAAGATGAAGAAGATGGTTTATTTCAATTTATTCAAGACAGATCAAAAGTCCCTGCCAACAATTCAAAAGCTAATATATTTGGAGCAAAGAATTCTAACACAGAGTCAAACCCTGACAGGAGTGATAGAAACAGTGCAAATAATGATGTTGATATATCAACACTGCGAGGAGCTAAACTGGAAGAGTTAATGAAAAACAATGAAAAATTGATGAACAGTGAGAGTGCCAATTTGAATAAAAAAATTAAAGAGGAATTAGATGAAAAAATGAATCTACTAAGTTTGGGCACAACCATTGTCACAATACGACAAGGGTTGATCATAAAGAAAGAGCCCATTGAAATTGAAGAAACTACTAGTCAGCTGAAAAACTTCAAGAAATTCAAAAAAGTGTGGCCTGTAAAAATGCAGGTGACCATAATCCCTAAATCTTCCATGAGTATTCATAAACAGGAAAATGCTGAGGTTAACAATGAAAGTAATTCCATTACTCATAAAAACCAAGACATCAATATGATCAGTAATGATAGTGAGTTAAAAGTTCAATAATAAATGTCTAATAAAACTGCATCAATATGCACTGTAACTTTTTTTATTGTCATCATAATTATGTGTTCACACATTGAATGATTATAACATTAAAATACTATGATAAGAATGTTGTTTAATTTTCTCTTGTTTCCTTAATCTTCATCTGATTCATTTGCATCCAAAATATCATTATCTTCCTGATCCTGCATATCATCATCTTCATTGTCACTAAAAATTAGAATAAAACAGGTATTTCAATTTTGTACAAAAGTGCATTGAATTTGAATATCATTATTATGAGCCTGTGATGTCCCACTGCAGGGCAAAGGCCTACACTAAATCTACTGAATTAAACATGAGTGTCTCAAAATAAATAATATTTTATGTCTCTAGATTCTAGAGTAATATTTATTTTGTTATTTATTCAATATTCTAGAGTCTAGAACATTGAATTAATAACAAAATAAATATTGGACATCACATAGCTCTGATCCCAAAGTTACAACTTGTGTGGAAATCAGAAACAAGAGTGGTATAACAACACCCAGAGCAAGGACAAATATGTATATCTAAATTGAGCCGACCACAAATTGAACCCCCGTTTCTCAGAGAAGGCTACACCTTGAACTCCGATAGGTGAGCTACATAGATTCGGCCACATAGATTGTCTGTTGGTTGATATTTATGAAAATGGTTATGTGTATGATATCTCACCTAGTTGTGTTCACATGTTTCTTTACTTGAACGGTACCATCAGGTGCAACTCTGACTATACTATTGGGAATAGTAGATAGTTCATCTTCAAGTATGGTGAAGTTCTTCGGTTTATTTTTGACTAATTTTGGTGGAGTAATGGAATTAGATGGCCCTGAAAATATAGGAAGTAAACATTAAAACATGAATGAATAGTGCCAGTCTAGTCTCTAGTATGGACATAATCAGACCAAGCAGTTGCTTGCAAAAATTGGAAAATAAGAAAGTACCTACTTGAACATTAATTTAATGAAACTATTATGAATATAGAATTATGAATCTAAATAAAATTTAAATAGATTTATCCAAGTATAAATTCAAAAGAACACTCACTCAATGTTAGGTAAAGAGGCAGTGACAGTGATAATGGTAGCTTTAGTGAGATAGATCTAATATTGGCTTCTCCTCCAGGATACTTTTCACGAAGTTGCTGCACCAAGGAAAGGATATTCTCTTTGACTTTTTGTTTTGGCATGCCAGTGTGTCCAACTACTAAAACTGATGTGGATCCTTCACCTAGACGTAACATGGCTGTACGTAAGCCATTATCAATACATTTCTTCAAATCTTGCTTTTCATGCAACCTAACAGGTATTAACATGTTGTGTTTTTTAAAAAACATTTTTCCCAGTATATGGGAAACATGGCTTAAAATTCTTGAATCAACCAAAATGAAGTCATGCTGAGTTAGTAGTCTGCGTTTTAATTCAAATTGATCATATTCCACTCTTAGCTGTCTCATGGGAAGAACAGTTTTTACCTGTAATAATATAAACAGAAAGTTTTGTTGTTATATTTACGTTTATTTTGCTAATACACATGTTCCTCGCCAGGGTCATTTATGACTATAATTAACCCTTCAGAGATCATATTTCCTGACACAATAAAAAATCTATTGTTATGGGACTGCCAGCAATCTTTCGATCCTAAGGGGTTAAAAAATATTTATATTGATTGCAAATGTTGTTGTTTAACAACTTACTGATGTCACATTGGCTTTCCTAAGCGTTTCTTCCCAGTGATTAACTGTAGGTTCATGATCAATTTTTCGACCCTTCTTTAAGTCTGGTGTGATTAAACAAATTTCTCCAGTCGATGCTGCTGTGCTATGTGGTAGGACACTAGAATAACATTAAATTTGAATTATGAATTAATGTCTGTATTATAATATAATCACTTCTATAAATTATTTTAAAATTTATTCTAAAGGACTTACAACTTAATATTTCCCCTAGTAGTTTGAATTTTAATGCAATTAATCTCGGCAAATATTTGTTTTTCGTCTTCAAATATTGCATTTTTATTCTTAGTACTTGCTGCAACTTGATCTAAAGCAGCTAGACATAAGTCTACAGTAGTTTCAGTGATGCTTTTTGTAGGCATGATAAATTTTACCTTTTTCTTTTTATCTACATGGTTTTTATCGTCAACATTTAAGGTCTTCAGCACCTCATTTTTAGACTTATCTTTTTGAGCTAAGATTTTTTTTACTGTCGGTTTACTGGTGCTAAGTTTCTTAGCCTTTACTTTTTCAGGTTTGCTATTTAAAGTTAGTGCACTTTTTTTCACGACAGATTTCTTTGAAGAAACCATTGTTTTAACCATTTAACTGCAGTAAAAAAATGTAAATCAAGTATTTTTAGGTTATAAAACCGTATACTCGTACTACTAAAGGTACATGCACGCACGTGACGTGAAATGTCAAAACCGTCAAAACAATCATGCTGTTAAAGCTGTGCAGACCACTGATCATGTAATCTTAAGATTATTAACTCCATAGACTAAGAATCGGCAAAAAAATACTGTCATTATGCGTCGAGAACTAGTGCTCGGCTTTTAAAAAAAAAATGAGCCAACTTTAGTGATGTACGTGTATCTGATGTCAGAACGAATATAACCAATCTCTTAATCGAGACATTTTTGATCGGTTCCGAACAGTCGACACTATTTAATCGATGTTTACTATCTGGTATAGATTGTATTTTATTATTGGTAAATAAATAAAATATTGCTGTTTGTTGCAATAATACTTTATTATACTGCTTTACGTAAAAGTATAAACTTATAATATAAACTAGTAACATAAAAGATCCATACCTATTACTAAAATACCGTAGGGTACCTACTCCGTAATATAATATAGTATGTCCTTAGTAAGGGGTAATATTGTGCACTCATATTTAGCTGCACCATAGCGCCAAGCAAGATACAGTTCAAAAGATCTATGTATTAAATGATGCAAGCCTGTCTATTCACCTCATTGCCCGCGTACCTAGCTCATGTCTTGATGCTCTGGAAAGCTATAATATCGGCGGGCCCTCTAGGCCTAACGGAAATATGTTTACATGATGTTGTAGCTAAAGAAGAAAATTAAAGAGATGTTGGGGCCCCATATGGGCTAATATTCGATACACAGAAGCTTTTCTCAGCATTTTTATCTGATATACATAATCTAATTATTTACACTCTGATGCAGGTATCTACATCTAGCTATATTAGACTTGCACAGGCATACAGCAGATCCGATCCCCTGCTGATAACCTGCAATGTAACATACTCAGTTTAGTTGATTCAATTCTACATTGACTGCACAAACCAATTGCTCAGATCAGCTCCACACGAAAGAACGTGTGTATGTTTCAAGCTTCCTTATATAAATTCAAAGCAGCTATATCTTTAAGCATAATTGGAGGAATAACTTTATTGTGTACTAAGCATGAATCAAAATTCTCAGTCGAATTGCAGCAGAAGGCTCGAAAATATGAAACATTTTGCTGGTTAAATAAACTCATACGGACGTATTTGTGGTGTCCGATCAAAACAAGTCAAAAGGTTGCTTGATTCGATCCATGGCATGCCTAGGATTTCTTATTGCTTGTCTATGAGGAAGCTAGGGACACGCACATCACAAAAGCAGTTTTTAGATTTAAATTTCAGTACTTACCGTGATAATGTGAAACAATAGGGATGAATGAGAGAAAACCAGAAAATCTTCCTGGCGGCACATTTAAGCTTAGCAGAAGCAGACAAGATTTCCTTTCCATGCTTCACAAGGCGTCACAGTCCACTCACATAGCCACTTCTCATGCAATTATTTATAAAGCAAATGTTCGTGTTATAGCCTGACCAGGAATATATGGGACCTCGCCATATTGCGGAAAACAACTGGAACTAATTTCTTTTATTGGCAACAGAAACCTCAAATGGTCATTAACGTGTCATGTATGTCATGTCATAATGATTAGTGTCAAACTGGACGCGTAATCGAATTTTCGACCAAGTGCAATTTTTATGTGATAAAAATACCGAGAACTATTTGTTTTTGTAAAGGAAAATGGTTTATCATGGTGTTGCAGTGTTGTTCGAAAAGAAAGGCTGTGTGATCACTACGGTTTCTTTAAATTAATTACTGATATAGTTGTCATCACGAATTTTTGGTACGTCATATAGTGCGAATAGTGAAAATTGGCTACTGATAGATACGGAGAATATTTTAATAACGATTTTGAAAAATGTTTATATTGAATACTTGTTTTAAGTTTTATTTTCTTTATTTCAACCCTACTTAGATATTACAACTAAAATAGCCTGTAGAGTTTTCCATGATTTCCTATACATTATTTTATTTATTTTTATTAGTAATTTTCGACGAGGGAATCTGTGTAATCAACATAATTTCTTTAAATGAATTACTGATTTAGTTGTCATATCTCAATTTTTGGTACGTCATATAAAGCGAACAGTAAGAATTGGCTATTGAAACGAAAAAGTAACAAAGAATATTTTAATAACGATTTTGAAAAATAACAATTATATATACTTGTTTTAAGAGTTTTATTTTCTTAAATTCAACCCTGTTTCGATATTTTACAGAAATAGTTCGTAAAAGTTTAAAACATGTGTGATAACATTATAAAAATATTATTTATAAGAAAAACAAGTAATTTTACTTCTGCCCTACTGTAGTTTAGCAAAAATAATGCAAATTTGATTCAAAATTCAAGGGTAATATTACAAGGAGCCACTGAATTAAGTACTTACTAAAGTACTTAATTTGCAAGTGTTCTGTCTTTTTCTTGTATAGTAGAATCTTTTATTAGATTTTTATTTATTTATTTAAAAAGGTTCACCAACAACTAATACATTGATAATTACAACTAAGACTAAGTAATACAACAGTGCTAAATGTGTAGTCTCTTACAGGCGAACACAGCATGCATAAAGAAAAAAAAGTCATATACTACTTAACAGGGAATATACTTTACATTACAAATACTACTATCGCTCTTAAATACACCCAATATTTAAGTGTGAAAGTAACGACACTCGTATACTCTGATTTTAAAAAGTAATACACATCATATTACACTGTGCAGGGACTTGCGGAATTTGCAAAGTGACATAGAACATCGATGTCTGAGGATTGACTAAGCCTGTTGTAGAGTTTAACCACTCGAGGAAGAAGAGGGCCATTGGACGACGGGGTAGGCGTAAAGGAACTCGAAGTGAAAGTTTCCGTACAAGTTCAAAACAATGCAGATCATAGTTAACTATTTTATACAGAAAAACTAAATCGAGAAGGTCTCTACGTTTGCGAAGACTAGTCATTTTAAAGAAAGCTAGTCTGTCTTCATAAGTAAGTGAGTTTGCCGCTAGACTTAGAATTGTAACATAAATATAACCATATAAAATGTATATTTTTAATGTTCAGTAGCCAATCTACGCTGGTATGATTATAGCAAGTGTTGTCATATGATGAGGATTCGTAGCGCCCTTAATTCAGGTCCCATATATTTCTGGTCAGGTTTTGCGTGTTTTATTATTTTAGTTATGTTTATTAAAAACCTTGTTATGTAGATAATTTGTAACACAAATACAACAAAAACAATTTCAACAACCAATTAAATGTAACATTTACAGTAATAAAACTGGATTAACACCCAAATGTTTACCTCGCAATAAGATAAGGTTTTTTACCAGATACTTTTGATCCTCGTTTCCGAAGTTCGTCTTTTAGTTCAGATAACTTCATTAAGGAATACATTATGATGAAATAACATTAGATAGCCACGAAAAACTGTAAATTAGATACGAAAAAGCCCGACATAAACAATAGCAGAATGTTTGACATAGCCGTATCTATGCTAGCGCCATCTGCATCAAGCTTTGCGTGTGGATCCGCATTATTATTTTGACGTGTCTTTGCCCTTCAAATCCAAAATCATGTCGTATGCTTTCTATATAATTTGTGATCATGTCCAAGCACAGCCATTTGACTATGGCCATTCTGGCACTGACGGCTGTAGTAAGCGTGTGGTGAGCGTCTGACATAAACTTGAAAGTTACTCTATTTTAGTTCCCTGGACACTCGGTGGGGGCGCTTTGATTAGGCACAAATAATATCTGTCATTTCTTATAGAACCTTTTGTCCAGCGTACTTGTATTGTAGACATCAGTGTATCCAAGTGTAAAACAAAATCTTGCGACTAAGCTTGCGACGGAGCTTTTTTTATTACTAGCTTCACTTGTAACTATGTGTAGCGACATCTTACCACTTTCGCTAACACTAGCAAGCAACTTTAAGACGCGACGCCCTGACTCGGCTCCTACAGGCTAGATGGCGCTGATAGCCCGCTCCATACAACACAAACCGCGATATGTAAGATTTAGCGCGAGCTTGACTACATATAGATAAACCAAGACGGTGACCATTGGACCTTGGTCCCCGACCATAACAACCGGTCGGTAGGAAGCGCTCCCCTTTGCTTTCCTAACCCAGTTGCGCCAAAGTGGTGACCCCGACGTGATCTACACTGGAGCGTGGAGCCTCACCGTCGTCATCATTATCGTCGCCTTCTCCCTTGCCAACAGCACCCAGCCAGCAGTCTCCTGCAAGCCAACTCACCAGCCCTAAGGACACCACCGCAGACCGCACCGGTTCTGCCTGGTTCCTTGGCAGCCTCATCCAGCTCATCATCCCGACTCACTGTGGACTTCGAGCTCATCCGCACGCATCGTGGACATCACACATGCTCATCCCGACTCACTGTGGATATCACGCATGTACAACCCGACTCATCGTGTGGACATCGCGCACTCATCCCGACTCGCCGTGGACATTACGCATGCCCATCCCAACTCACCGTGGACATCGCGCATGCTCATCCCGGCACATTGTGGACTCAACAAGCACTGGCACTTGCAAGCTCACTACGCACAGACTGCTGAGCTCTCAACCACCCTGGCTCAATCAACCTCCGGTTCTTCGGGGGGAGTGGTGTAGCGACATCTTACCACTGTCGCTAACACTAGCAAGCAACTTCAAGACGCGACGCCCTGACTCGGCTCCTACAGGCTAGATGGCGCTGATAGCCCGCTCCATACAACATAAACCGCGATATGTAAGATTTAGCACGAGCTTGACTACATATAGATAAACCAAGACGGTGACCATTGGACCTTGGTCCCCGACCATAACAACCGGTCGGTAGGAAGCGCTTCCCTTTGCCTTCCTAACCCAGTTGCGCCAAATATGTATGTAAGAAAATCATGGAATCTTAATTTGACTCACTTCCCGGTCATCGACTAGGAAAAAATTTTGCACACGCTCTCTGTTCGCGAGTTCTGATGCCAATACATGACTAGCTAAGAAACGTTACAAATCCAATATGGCGGCTTCCCAAAGATGGCGGACTAGCTGTTTAAAATCGACCCCCATGATATGGGTATCAAATGGAAGGGTTGGCTGTTAGGAACACCAAAAAAAAATTGTCACGTGACTTAAATCCAATATGGCGGACGTCCAAGATGGCGGACAGGCTATTTGAAATGAACTCCCATGATATGGGTATCAAATGAAAGGGTTTGCTTTGAGGAATACGAAACAAATAGTCACGTGACTTAAATCGAACATGGCGGACATCCAAGATGGCGGATTGGCTATTTGAAATGCACCCCCATGATATGTGTATTATCTAAATGAAAGGGTTTGCTGTTGAATTAATTAAGTTTAAATAATAAAAAGACTAAAACGTATAAAATAAAAATAATAGTTTAAAAAACACGCTTTTAGCACGCACTATAAATTACAAAATGATTCGGACATTTAGTTTGATGATGACTCAAGAGTTTTCCCTTTGCCAAATCTTTATTAGATCGCAGGTAAACATAAACAATTGCAGTTCGTGATGAACGATAAATAATTACCTATGCGAAATGGTTATAAGTAGGTTCGGTTCGGTTTTAGAAGAGGAAAATGCACGGAGGATGCTGTAGTTCTACTAAATAAAATTGTATCGACTACCCTAGACTCGAACCGTAATTGTGTCGGCGTCTTCCTGGACCTCGCTAAAGCGTTCGATACTGTCTCGATACCAATCTTATTGCAAAAGTTGTACTGCCTAGGAATTCGAGGAAAACCCCACGAATGGCTCCAAAGCTATCTTTCGGATCGTTATCAATGCGTCCGTGTTGGGCCGGAAACGAGTGACCAACTTCCTGTGGAGTTTGGCGTACCCCAAGGAAGCATTCTAGGACCGACGCTATTCCTAGTCTATATGAGCGATCTACTTGATCTGCAGCTAGATAATGCGGACGTCATATGTTATGCTGACGACACAGTCATTATCTTCCAAGGTGCTTCCTGGGAGGAGACGTATAATACTACGGAAAAGGGTCTGTCGTTGATCATTGATTGGTTGACAACAAACCTCCTTACATTAAACGTAGAAAAAACCAAATATATCGCCTTTCACATAACTCGCGCTTCTAGACCACCAGAATCCCTGCCTCTCAAGTTACACACATGCCTTAACACATTGCACAATACAACGCTTTGTAACTGCCAGACGATAAAACGTACTGACTACATCAAGTACCTGGGAATTCTCATTGATGAACACCTCTCATATAAACATCATATCGCGTGTCTGTCAGCTAGAGTAAGAAAATGCATGTTCATAATGAAAATCCTCAGACACTCTGCTCCCATAAATGTTATCTTTTTAGTGTACAAAGCCTTGTGCCAATCAATAACGATCTACTGCATTAAGGTATGGGGAGGTGCAGCTAAAACAACAATGATGGAACTCGAACGAGCTCAACGCGCAGTCCTAAGGGTCATGTTGCATAAACCTTTCAGATTTGACACTGATCAACTATAGTAGTTATTTGTCCGACAATGAGATCAGACATGTCGACTCGGTTTTTAATTTTGTGAATTAACAATAAACTGCACATTCTTGACCCAGTTTTACATTACGCACGTAGAATCTGTGACACTTTGTACTGTGTGATGAAAAATGGCTGAGAGTCCCTTCAACCGAAGTGCACTAATGCCTCGAAGCCCGCTGCCCACGCCCACGCATCCGCCGCCCGCCCAACAGGAAGATGACCAGCTCGGAGTTGTACCTACGGCGGAGATCCAGAAATGGATGACTAGTATAGAGCAGTGTCTGAGTGAGGTTTGCACCATCGCAACAGAGGGAAAATTGAATACGGACCAGAAAGTGAGGATTCATAACCTATGCAGAAGAGTAAGCCATGGAACTTCACAACTAGCCGTACAGTACCAATCTGTAAAATACAAAACCATTCAAGCCCATGTTAACATAAAAGCCCTCCAAGAAAATCATGACCTTTCCCAGCGAATTCAAGACCTTAAACAAAGCATTGAAGGATGTTCCAAATCTGATGCAGGACCTGCTTCCTTCGCCGATATAGTCAAAAAAAGCGCCAATAACTTTGTTCAAGCAAGTAACATAAGGTCAGTTGCAATTTATCCTACCGATAAAATGAAGTCGAGTGAGGACACCAAAACTCTCGTCCAGAAAATAATTCGACCACAGGAAATAAAACTGCACATAAGAGGGCTACGCAAGACAAAGAACGGTGGCGTGATCATCAGCACAGACACGATAGACGACATTGAGAAGCTGAAGCAATCGCCACAGTTGACGACCTCGGGGCTTACTGTGGATGAGCCGCATAAACGCCAGCCCAGAATAGTAGTCATCGGTGTGCCCACTTCTTTGCAGGAGACTGAAGTTTTTAACTGCATATACCAACAGAACTTAGTTGACAAGCTTCCAGACCTTACTCTTGAGTCGTTTTTGTCCGCTGTCAAACTGAGTCATAAATCGGGAAAGAAAGATGCTGAAACCTGTAATTACGTGATACAAGTGCCCGCTCAAATACGTAAAGCCCTAATAACTAATGACAGAGTATATGTGAACTGGTCTTCGTGCCCTGTACGAGACTTCACGTTGGTCACGAGGTGCTACAAGTGCCAACAATACGGTCATGCTGCCAAGACCTGTCGAGAGGAGGCCAGCACGTGCGGGCACTGCGGCGAAGTAGGCCACGCTCTGAAAGACTGCACGAAAAAGGCTGAGCCCTCAAAATGCGCAACATGCTTGCGTTTTAATAAGCCAAACACGCACAAGACAGGTGATTCCGAATGTCCGGCTAAAAAAGCAGCCGAAACCAGATACATCAACTCTGTCGATTATGCAGGCTCGTAGTAATGCTCATTTGTTTTTGAGTATTTAAACTAGTATTTTAGTAGTACATAATTTATTTCATGTAAAATTTATGAATACTAACCATCGTACCTAGACCTACTAACCCACGATTTATCGCTGATCTAAACAAATAATAGGAACATGCATTGATGTTGCCCCAGTTATCAAATATGCTGAGTGCCAAAGTGCTGACTTAGATGTAATACTTTTACTGTAACCTAGATAGTTATTTTAGAAAACCCACTTGAAATGTATTATGTAATGTCAATTTATTGTTAAGTTATGAAAGCCTAAAAATTAAATATGTAAGCTCCTTTTAGCCTGAGATACAGGTTTATCCTAGTTCAGGTAAAAGAGAACGCTCCTTGTGTTATTTTAAGCATTATAATTATTGTCTGTAACAATGGAATGAATAAACAATTTATTATTATTATTTTATTATTTTTTAACTGTACAATGAGAGTCGGGTTCTACGGGTTCGGCAATTGTTTATCCTACGCGCAGCCATCGCTGTGCACAGGGCCACTCTCAAGCTCGAGGACTACGACAGACTAGTTAACCAAAGAGTATACAGAGTCCCAACACCCGCCATCCGCACCACATTTTCGAGTCGTCATCCTCATTTTCTACTACCATACACATACAATATTGTCTGCCAAAAAGTGAAAATTAAAACTTTCACAACACGCAAAGCTAAACAAGCGATCCAATCCTGGCTGTATAACCTTAACTACCTTCAGACAGAAAGCCTCCTAGAGATTATATCTTAGGCTTTACACACAAACACGCACACACACAAAAACGCACACACACACACACACACACGCACGCACACACGCACGCACACACACACACACACACACACACACAGAACACGTATCACACAGACAAAGTTGTTTTTTTTAAATATTTTGTATTTAGTATTATTATGGTATAATATTAACCCCAGAATGTAACTACCTACTGAAATAGTCTATAAAACTCTATGTATAATTTATTACAATGCCAAAATAGTTTTTAAAATATGCCAAAATAGTATTTAGCAAGTATTTAAATGCGCCCTCAAGCCGAGTGTCAAATACCTAGAATTATTTATAGTTAAGTAAAGCTTAGTCCCTGCGATACAAGCATAGCTTAGTGCAGCGACTGCTATCAATCTATGTAATGAGACATTTTTGGTAAATAAATACTTTTTACTTTTTTTACTTTACTTTACTTTTTAGGTAATCATCTTTATTAAATATTTACTATGATTTATTATGCAAGAAAGCGTGGCGTGGAGCGTTTTGACCAAAAAGAGTAAAAATTACATACCTACATTTTTAGTGCGTGCTAAAAGCGTGTTTTTTAGTTTTTAAAACTATTATTTTATTACCTTATGCAA
Source organism: Pyrausta nigrata (assembly GCA_949316185.1). NCBI lineage: Eukaryota > Metazoa > Arthropoda > Insecta > Lepidoptera > Crambidae > Pyrausta > Pyrausta nigrata. The sequence goes on from OX438943.1 coordinate 9,387,450, forward strand.
TCATAATTTAGTTAGTTTCCACCAAATGTCGTATTTGGGAAGTTAAAATACGGCTATATAGAGTTAGGTCAAGTGAAAATAAATGTTCTTTTTTTATTTGTTACTTCGTCAGTATTGCATTAAGAATTTTTATAAAAATATGTTTTTCAAACATTTATTGTTTATTCACTATTTTATTAATTGTACACATTTCCTTGAACCATTGGGAATTGTATACAAATCGTAGGACATGTATGCATTTCCTAGGAACTTTCTTCACTAATTAATGTTAGAATTATTATCTTACACATTTCCTAAATAAGCCAGGAATTCTATAAATTTCATAGGAATTGTATACAATTCGTGGTTTTCGCAGATTTCCTATAACATGTATACCAACTGCGCCAATAAAGTAAATGATTTTTCACACTACCTACTCGGCAATGTTCAATTACATATCAAGTAAACCTGACTCAAAGTGAGTCATTGCATCCCTAGGGAGGTAATGTTGTATGAAATTTCATTACGCCCAAAGTGATTCGAATTTAGAATAAGAGTTCGTAGGCATGATCACCAGTGATGATCACACTAGCCCGTCCCGCACCAAAGAGAACATATTTGAAATTTGAACCTGGCAGCCAAGAATTTTAGCACGAGTGGAATGAAAAAAAAACGCGGGCTTCCAGAAAAAGAAATAAATAAAGAAAAAAAACCTATGTATTTTAAGAAATTACAAACAATGTTTTCGTAAAACTGTAGAGTGACGAAGTTTATGACACCGGAGTCCATTAGATGTAAAGCTGCTGGTATTGTTAATAATAATAATTTACTGCCAGAAATGTCAAAGAATATATACTTATAGATAAAATAAGTTCTTTGTAGTACATTTTTTTTATTGCCTCGTAGGAAGTGTGAAAAGCAGAGTATTCTCCTCGGGGATAAAGATGTCTTCGTCTTGGGCGAGCTTAAATCTCTCGCTCTACTCAGGATTCTACTTTTAACTTCCTCGCTATGCTCGGGAGTAAACACTAAACTCCCTCGCTGCACTCGGGAGTTAACTCTCGAATCCTTCGTTACGCTCGAGATTCAAAGTGACGCCCGTGACGTAAGACATCACTTTACCCCCTCGGTGAATAATCTACTATTTCACACTACCTACTCGGCAATGTTCAATTACACATCAAGTAAACCTGACTCAAAGTGAGTCATTGCATCCCTAGGGACGTAATGTTGTATGAAATTTCATTACGGCCCTAGGGAGGCAAAGTGATTTGAATTTAGAATAAGAGTTCGTAGGCATGATCACACTAGCCTTTCCCGCACCAAAGAGAACATATTTGAAATTTGAACCTGGCAGCCAAGAATTTTAGCAAGAATGGAATGAAAAAAAGGGCGCACTTCTAAAAAAGAAATAGATAAAAAAACCCTATGTATTTTAAGAAATTACAAACAATGTTTTCGTAAAACTGTCGAGTGACGAAGTTTATAACACCGGAGTCCATTAGATTTAAAGCTGCTGGTATTGTTCATAATAATAATTTACTGCCAAAAAAGTGAAAGGATATAAACTTATAGATAAAATAAGGTATTTGTAGTACATTTTTTTATTGCCTCGTAGGAAGTGTGAAAAGCAGAGTATTCTCCTCGGGGATAAAGATGTCTTCGTCTTGGGCGAGCTTAAATCCCTCGCTCCACTCAGCATTCTACTTTTAACTCCCTCGCTATGCTCGGGAATAAACACTAAACTACCTCGCTGCGCTCGGGAGTTAACTCTCGAATCCTTCGTTACGCTCGAGATTCAAGATGACGCCCGTGACGTAAGACATTACTTTACCCCCTCAGTGAATAATCTACTATTTGTCTTCGTCTTGTCGATAATGCATTTAGCTGCTAAAATATGGCGGTAACGAGTTGCATGATTATATATGGAACCTCTTTGTTCGCATGTGGAAGGAAGAGCGAGTCCCGGATGATTTTAAAGTGTCTCGCATCCAAGCTCTTTACAAGAACAAGGGTGACCGTTCTGACTGTAGCTCTTACCGTGGTATTTCGCTCTTGTCAGCACCTGGGAAGGTTTTTGCTAGGATACTGCTAAATCGCTTAACGGGTTTGTCTGAAAATATCTTGCCTGAGTCCCAATTCGGTTTCCGACCTGACCGAGGAACCTGTGAAGCTATATTTTCTGTGCGTCAATTGCAAGAAAAAAGCAGAGAACAAGGTCGTCATTTATATCTCTGCTTTGTCGACCTGGAAAAGGCGTTTGATAGTGTTCCTCGTGAAGCCTTATGGTTAGTGCTAGGTAAGCTGTGTCGCGAAAGTAGGTATCGCGATGTTCCTAATAATCCAAATGTAAATATGTAAACTAAACCTAATGATAAATGTGAACTAAGCCTAACGATAAATGGCAACACTGAAACAGTGTAGGCAACCAAAGTACAATTCAGACAACTTGACACTTTCGCAAACCCACGCCTAGTAAAATGTCGGTAGAGTGTGAACGCATGAAGATGAAAAGTATATCCAAACCAGTGTAATCGTGAGGAAGACGAGCCGGAGACTGTGGCTGCGCCGAGGACATTGCAGCTAAGTACTTAATCTACTAAGATAGTTGTTTAAATAACTAGTAATACTATTGCGCACCGCATGCCCTAAATCATGGGCAAGATCCCTAAATCATGGGATGATGGTGGTGGCCCCACCATAGCCGGAGGCTGCGTGTCAATGGCTAAATCTAAGAAGTGCCGACGGGCACTGGTGTCGACGGGCACGGAGAACATGAAAGATGTATATCAGGAGGAAACGGAATGGAAACTGCGGGTTCCAGGTCCGTCTTCTCATTATTGAGTTTGTTAATGTAAATGATGTTAAGGCGCTGGAGGTGGGCCGTCCTGAGGTGACGGACATTCTCCAGGCAAGTGCATGCAACGCTGGTCGCGAGCCGGCCGGTCGTGCTCCAGCGTGTGAGATTCTATACTAAAAGGTGGCAATAGTATTTAGACAATGTGATAATAATAATAATAACAATAATGATAATGATGGCTGAGAGAGTCAAAATAAGTAAAGAGTTTATTGAGGCTTCCAAAGGGAAGCATAAACGCATAGTTATACAGTAACGCGAACTTGTGTAATATTATAGGATGTACTTAGCCCAGGTTTAATGGGTATATTACTATTTACAGGTGTGAAAGGAAATGAGATAAGGAGGGGAACGATACCAAATCATCCTAGACAGAGAATACACCGCACAGTGTTATCAGAGAAGGTTTGCCGAGTAAGTAGCTTCAGTATCGCCCGGGGGGCCTTGTGTGCTAGATTCAGTAAAGCGAAGCAACTTATCTTAATAGTAATTTGGTCTCATCTAAACATATAAAGTTAGTTAAATCTAGGATGCACACAGGGTCTGGACCAGCCGCGACATGGTGGAGGTGCTGGGATATGAAGAATCCCCATCAAGAAGAACTCAAGGCAAATTGGCAAACTTTCTCTTGGTAGTACTATCTATTTTCTAAAGTAACAATATCATACCTCTATTTTCACAAACAGGTTAACAGCGACATCTCGGGGATGTTATTGGTATTGTTCCCTTACAAAAAATGTTTATGAAAGTAACCTAAAAGCGCAAAATTTAAACGAGAAAATTATTTAGAGAAAACTAGTATAATATGTCTCACGGCTCGTAAATAAAGAAGGATTTGAGAATTCCTTACAGATATTTGAATGATTATGAAACGAATATACTTGCATTGTTTAGAATTTTGTATGAATAAAATTGGCAATCTTGAAGGACGATGCATATTTGGCTTTATTTTCGATCGAACATGAATACTCACCTTTAAGCGGAAAGTGACGTCATCCGCCTACTGTGAGTATTCAAATGAACGTATTTTTATGAGATTCTAAGTGGAAAATGTGTAAATCTTAGAAATAAGTGATGTAAAGTTAATAACTTAATTTATCTAATGTTATTGTAAACGGTTACACTGGATATATGGAAGTAAAAAAGTTATTTGCTGTCATGAGATGACCGGCAACAATCCGCAAAACTTTAAAGATGGCGTGTGGTTAAAACGAGTGTCTCGTTGTCTGAAGTATTTTTGCACCTGAAACATTCTTAATTATTTATAGGGAAGTGAAGATCGTCTGTAAATATCGCAATAGTGAAAATTTTCAATAAGTTTATGTAAAAAAGGAGAACGCTGGTGAGTTTGATCAGATTTTTCTTGCCAAATTTGTACTTGGCGGTATGGTTGGAAAACTTACAAAGTTGCGGCTGTAGGTGGTTTATTGAAAACGATACTTGCAGGTTGACTCGGAATGAGAATCACAGTACGTAGCAGTCAAGGAGGAGTTCTTCCTGGTGATAATTTTCTGAAGACATAGCATGTTCCCAGTTGTGAAATGGGAATCTAGAAATTGATGAGCAGAAGTCATCAACAAGTTGAAAAGGTAGAATAATTACAATTCTGAGTAGAGGCAGAGGCCGAACTAAATTATATTCTATCAAACGAACCAGCAAGGTTGTTCTTAAGAGGTGCTTTAGGCAAAGAGAGTTGAGTCATGAAGTAGTGTATACATGTATACTTTTCTTGGTACAGTTATTCCACTATAGAAGGTATAGCTAGAGTGAAGCTGTATCATTAGACTATATGTAGGTATTACTTACCAAAAATTGATGTTTTCAAACAGGTAATCGGATAGAAATAGTTCAAACCAAGGTCGGCCACATATCTACTTAAACTTGAAATTTTGTTGAATGCTGAACTACTGAGAAGGAACTAAGGTACATATATTTTCTGTTCATTATGTAGGGAAGTCAATTCTATATTATATTTTTAGAAAATCAAGGCGAGCTGACGGATAAACATGTTTTTAAAATAAAGTGTTTGATATGAGTTTATTTCATGTGCAACAATAGTCCCACTTGACCATAGTATTACTTGACTTGTTTTGATGCTTATTTAAATGAATATCTAGTTAATGCAAGTGAAATATAGCATCCTTTGTGGATGCATACACAAATGATGTTGGTTTTACTTATTGATGGATAAGTAATAAAACAATAATAAATTTTTATGTCATTTAAAAAGGGGTCAACTGGGGAACAGTGCATAGCATGAAATATTTTCAGGAAACTTAAACTTTTGAAATTAAACTAAGAAGAATAACTTGCTTTACCCGTCAGCAAAGATAATAAGTAACAACATAACATTATAACAGTGATTTTAAAATTATTTTGAGTAGAATTTTTAAATAAAAGAAACATACTACTTGTTAATTTTGAACTCAGAGAACATGTTGGTTTATAAAATGTCAATTATTCTTCACACCTTATTGAATATTTAAATTAAATAAAAGAGTCAGTCTTTGGTATGTTGTCTATTTAAAGAGTACCAAGCACTGACAAACCCTTTATTATACAGGGTGAAAAATAAAATTTTCTAATATATAGGGTGAAATAAAATCTTTATTATACAGGGTGAAAAAAATTTTTTTAATATACAGGGTGAAAAAATATTTTTTTTCTTTTCTTTAATGAGTATATAAGGTATGAGGTTCTGAAAATTATATACAAGGTGTAAAGTTTCGAAGTTATTTATTCCAGAAACATGGAAAGAATAATATTTACTAGACTAGAGTCTATAGCTAACACCATAAATAAACTTACCTCAGAAGCTCTAGAATATAAAGATAATATTGATGTAAAAAATGCTGAAAACTTAGAAATATTGCTCACAAAGTTAGATAATGCGGTAAAGAGGTTTGGAACGGAATTAAATCAGAGTTTGTCAGTGAATGAGCTAGGAGCTTATGCAGAAGAGGTCACTTCGTTCAGCGAGATACAATTTTAAAGGCGAAGAAGCTTTTGCAGAATTGAGCGTCAAGTTGAAAAGAGCAAAGGAAAATGCCACGCCTGCTGCGACGCCTACTAGTCGTATCGCGTTGACCGGGAAATTACCTAAACTCGAGTTAGCAGTATTTTCTGGTGATATACTAGAATGGCACCAATTCTGGGACCAATTCAGTTCCAATATTGGAAACCGAGATTTGTCTGATGTGGACAAGCTATCCTATCTCAAGGGTTCTCTGAAAGGTGAAGCAAAAAGGATCATCGATGGATTAGAAATCACTAACAAGAATTACGAGGTAGCAGTGTCTATTTTAAAGACGAGATACGGAAAGGAAAGTCATATAGTAGATGCACATTACGCTGCGTTGCACAAAGTTCCTAAAGCGTCCAAAGATAGCACTAAAGACCTGAGAGAGACTTTCAGTCAAATTGAAAGGCATCTTAGAATTTTAGAGTCATTGAATCAAGATATCGGTCATGACCATCTGAGATTTCTCATCCTGGAAAAGTTACCCTCTGATGTAGTGTACGAATTGAAACTGAGAGCGGACACAGAATCTATTGAAGAAATCCGGCGACATTTAGAAGTGATTATTTCGGCTAGGGAAGACGCGCAAAGGATAACTTCCGATAGTATGGGAGAGTATACCACTCAGTCCCTACATGTGAATACGTATGCTAAAGGAAAGAAGCCAGAAAATCATAATCAGAACCGAGGAGATCTCAAGAGGCATAACTTTACACAGCCAAGACGGGGCATTAAGAAAGAAAGTAATTTCAGCGAACCAGGACCATCCCACAAATACCATGGTCACAATAAACAACCAATAAGAAGAAGGTTCCAGAGAAATGAGAATGATAGAAATGCGCCACAAAGTAAAAAGAAAAGGTTGCAATGTATTTTCTGTCAAGACTCACACTATAATGATCAGTGCAATAAATTCAAGACCATAAAGGAAAGGAAGGAAAATTTAAAGAACAGGTGTTACCTTTGCTTGGACCTCGGTCACAGAACGTATGATTGTAAGAGAACCATTTTCTGCTTTCATTGTAAAAAGACTAACAGTCATAATCGAGCACTTTGCCCGGAGAAGAAGGTATCTAAGTCTGAAAATGTCACAACACTTCATGTTAATGCCATTAGCTCCACAATATTGCAGACGGCAATAGTGGAAGCTCAGAGAGAAGGTGATGATTCTACGAAGGAAAATTGACGAGTTTTGTTGGACTCCGGCAGCCAGCGAACATACATAACACGAGAGTTGGCATCTAAACTGGATCTTCCTATAGAGGAGGAGGACACTCTATCAGTTTTCACATTTGGCGCTAAAACTCCTCAAGTAATCAGAAGTCCAGTAGTTAAACTACAGTTGCAAACAAGAACAAATAACATCCTGTGCATAGAAGCAAACGTTGTCCCACACATATCACATGGAGTTCCTCATTCAGATATAAACATAGGCAAAGAAAAGGAAAATCTAATTCTAGCCGATGACGGTTCACTGGCACCCAAAGTAGACGTTCTAATTGGAAACGATTTCTATTTCTCATTTATTCTTGGGAAGAAAATCCAACTGGAAAATAATTTGTTCTTGATCGAGTCTAAATTTGGCTACATTCTGTCTGGTAGGACCAAAACTAAGGAGATGGATACACTGTCTGTAATAACTTACTTTCAAGGAATAGAAAACAAACTGACTCCACCTGATCTTCCGTTATGTAATGAAAATATCAAATGTTTATGGGAACTAGAGTCCATTGGAATATGTGATTCACCAAAAACAACTAGAGACGAAGAAGTCATCAATCAGTTTAATGAAACCATAGAAGTAGTAGATGATCGTTACACTGTCAGCTGGCCGTGGATTGAATATCCACCTGAACTGGAGACCAATTACGGTCTTGCAATAGGCAGACTAGTGAATTTACTAAAGAGAATGGATTCAGAAGCATTGAAATCATATGATATTACGTTACGAGAACAACTAGCAAAAGGGATTATAGAACAGGTACCCGACCAAGAAAAGGATCATGTTGAGGTAAATCATCCTATACATTACTTACCACATCATGGAGTAAGTAACCCCGGAAAACCTACGCGCATCGTATACGACGCATCAGCAAAAACAAAGAATAGTAAAAGCCTAAATGAGTGTTTACATTGTGGTCCACTTATGTTAGAAGACTTGACGGGAATGCTAATAAGATTCAGGTCACATCAAGTAGGAATAACAGCGGACGTGGAGAAGGCATTCTTACAGATTGCTCTGAACGAGAAAGACAAAGACGTAACTAGATTCTTATGGCTAAAGGATATAGAAAGAGCGGCTACTGATGATAATATTCTTCACTTACGCTTTTGTCGCGTTCCGTTTGGAGTGATATCAAGCCCATTCCTATTGAATGCTACGTTGAAGCATCATCTGCTGCGTTCCGACGAAGAAGTTCTAAAAAGAGTAGTGAATGACATATATGTGGACAACTTAGTGACGGGAACGGACTCCGTCCGGGAAGCAACTGAAATGTATGAGGCGTGCAAGCTAGCGTTCGAGGAAATTTCAATGAATCTTCATGAATGGAGTTCGAACTCTGAACAATTCTTAAAGGAAATAAATCCTGCAGATGTTTGTCAAGACAGGAAAGTGAAAGTGCTAGGTTTGAATTGGAATACAGAAAAGGATACTATTAGTCTCAGGCCAAAACAAATTACAAAGGCCAGTACAAAAAGGGAAATATTGAAGAACATAGCATCAGTGTATGATCCGTGCGGATACGCTGCACCGGATCTACTACCGGCAAAACTCCTATTGCAAAACCTATGGATAGACAAATTTAAATGGGATACACCTTTAACGAATGAGCTCACTAAAGAATGGCTGGCAATAAGAGAACAATTAGAAAAAACAAAACATATTATTTTACCCAGGAGATATTTTAGTCAAACGAGTAATGAAGACATTCAGTTACACGCTTTTACAGACGCATCGACTAAGGCATACGCAGCCGTTGTATACATTTCCAACGGAAAAGAGCTAAGTTTTGTGATAGGGAAATCAAGATTAGTACCCATCAAAGATCAAGACAATTTGAAGATTCCAAGGCTCGAATTACTAGGAGTTCTGATTGGTAGTAGACTGCTGAAGTATGTAAACAAGTTTCTAGATCTCAGTCCAAAGAAGAACACTATATGGTCAGATAGCCAAATAGTAATCGACTGGTACTATAGTAACAAACTATTATCACCATTCGTAGCTAGGAGGATAAATGAGATAAAGGGAAATGTAACAGCAATTATAAGATATGTACCAACAGAGTTGAATCCAGCTGATGTAGCAACAAGACCTACGGATTCCGAGGAAACCAAAAGTAAATGGTTATCCGGACCAGACTTTTTGCTGAAAGATAGTAAAGAATGGCCAAAGAGCAGAAGGAATGAAACATCTCTACTCGCACAAGATGAGAGTGCATTGAATGCTGCACAATCTTCTGTGGATCAACATTTTTCTTCCGTTGGGGAGGGTCTCACGAGTCTCACTGGTGAAGAATCAACGCTACATCAACAGAGACAACAATCCGATTCCGATGAAGGGTTAAGAAAGGATTCCACAGAGAGTTGTGAAGACGATACACTATCATACGTACAAAAAATAAAGAGAATTCAAGAAAAACATTTTCCAGAGGAAGTAGAAGGTAAAGATACAAATCTAAAGAGAAACTTAAATGTGTTTACTGACGTCGACGGTATTCTGCGATGTAAAGGAAGGTTACAAAATGCTGAGTGGTCCTACGATAAAAGATATCCAATATTAATTCCGAAAGACTGTGAGTTCACTAACACAGTGATCCTAGAAACACATAAGAAGAATTATCATGTAGGTGTTAACCACACTCTAAGTCTGATAAGATTGTCATATTGGATTCCTCAAGGGAGAAGTCAAGTTAAGAAGATACTTAGAAAATGTCCAAGTTGTGTTAAACATGGAGGAGGTCCGTTTAAACTACCACCACCTCCTGCACTTCCAAAGGAGAGAGTGAATTATAGTTCACCATTTACATATACCGGTATGGATTATTTGGGTCCTCTTCAAGTAAAATCAGATGATAAAATAGCAAAACGTTGGATATGTCTATTCACTTGTTTGGCAGTACGTGCAGTACACCTAGAAGTAGTTAGAGATCTTACCGCCGAAGAATGTTTATTAGCACTGCGGAGATTTATATCGTGCAGAAGCATTCCAGCCAGAATAGTTTCAGATAACGCACTACAGTTCAAACTGACTGCAGAAGTATTATCCAGCAACTACTGCATCACTAACGAAATAGACTGGAAATTCATTCCACAACTAGCTCCGTGGCACGGAGGATTTTATGAAAGACTAGTTGGACTAGTTAAACATTGTCTCAAGAGAACACTTACAAAAACCTTATTAAAGGATACTCAACTTAATACCATTATAAAGGAAATAGAGGCTGTAATAAACACAAGACCATTAACTTGTGTAGGATCCGATTTAGAAGATATTCTTAGACCTTCAGATTTTTTAACATTAAGCAAGAACATTGTGACTACACCATCAGATGTTGAATTTCCTCAAGAAGGCACAGTGACGAAACAAAACCTGGTAGAAGGTTGGAAGATAGGACAGAATATGTTGAAAGAATTTAGAAGAATGTTCGTAGACCAATATCTTCCGAGTTTAAGAGAAAGATATCGTCATGCTCTAAAAGAACCAAGAGTGATTCAAAAGGAAATTCCTAAAGTGGGAGACATAGTGCAAATCAAAGGAGATACGAAGAACAGAGAAAACTGGAAAGTAGGGAAGATTACATCTCTGTTAAGGGGAGTCGACGGTCAATGCAGGGTGGCACGGATAAAAGTGAATGATACGGAATTCACACGTTCTATCGCTCATCTGTACCCCTTGGAAGTTGATGATGAAGTACCTGAAAGAGAAAAGGTTGTGTTTGAATTTGAAAATGAAGACATAACACCAACATCGTATGACTTACCTCTGTTAGAAAGATTCGACACAATCATACCTACTGAAGATATTTCCACCGCTCCAAGACCTGATGAAGTAAACGTAGACAAACCTGAAACAGAAAAGAAACACATAAATACAACAGAAATAGAAAACCAAATACCTCATAACATACTTACCGCAGAAGAAGATATTCAGTCCATACACGATGAAAGTAATAACGAAGAGAGCAATTCTGAAAACATTAATATAAATGAAAGAGCACAAACAGAAGAAGTGAAAGGTGTAAGAGACGCGTCTATGAAAGCTCGTGAAAAAATTCGAGAGTGGACGCGTAGACTAATGGAGACTATGTAACTTCTGTCGTCGTCGGGAGTGTCGCGAAAGTAGGTATCGCGATGTTCCTAATAATCCAAATGTAAATATGTAAACTAAACCTAATGATAAATGTGAACTAAGCCTAACGATAAATGGCAACACTGAAACAGTGTAGGCAACCAAAGTACAATTCAGACAACTTGACACTTTCGCAAACCCACGCCTAGTAAAATGTCGGTAGAGTGTGAACGCATGAAGATGAAAAGTATATCCAAACCAGTGTAATCGTGAGGAAGACGAGCCGGAGACTGTGGCTGCGCCGAGGACATTGCAGCTAAGTACTTAATCTACTAAGATAGTTGTTTAAATAACTAGTAATACTATTGCGCACCGCATGCCCTAAATCATGGGCAAGATCCCTAAATCATGGGATGATGGTGGTGGCCCCACCATAGCCGGAGGCTGCGTGTCAATGGCTAAATCTAAGAAGTGCCGACGGGCACTGGTGTCGACGGGCACGGAGAACATGAAAGATGTATATCAGGAGGAAACGGAATGGAAACTGCGGGTTCCAGGTCCGTCTTCTCATTATTGAGTTTGTTAATGTAAATGATGTTAAGGCGCTGGAGGTGGGCCGTCCTGAGGTGACGGACATTCTCCAGGCAAGTGCATGCAACGCTGGTCGCGAGCCGGCCGGTCGTGCTCCAGCGTGTGAGATTCTATACTAAAAGGTGGCAATAGTATTTAGACAATGTGATAATAATAATAATAACAATAATGATAATGATGGCTGAGAGAGTCAAAATAAGTAAAGAGTTTATTGAGGCTTCCAAAGGGAAGCATAAACGCATAGTTATACAGTAACGCGAACTTGTGTAATATTATAGGATGTACTTAGCCCAGGTTTAATGGGTATATTACTATTTACAGGTGTGAAAGGAAATGAGATAAGGAGGGGAACGATACCAAATCATCCTAGACAGAGAATACACCGCACAGTGTTATCAGAGAAGGTTTGCCGAGTAAGTAGCTTCAGTATCGCCCGGGGGGCCTTGTGTGCTAGATTCAGTAAAGCGAAGCAACTTATCTTAATAGTAATTTGGTCTCATCTAAACATATAAAGTTAGTTAAATCTAGGATGCACACAGGGTCTGGACCCGCCGCGACAAGCTGGGATGCACGGAGAAGTTTGTGAGACTCCTAAGACTCCTACACGATGACATGCAGTGCTGCGTCGCCGTAGACGGCGAACAGTCAGATTTCTTTCCCGTTACCTGTGGGGTGAAACAAGGATGCGTCTTAGCACCTACACTATTCGCCTTATACTTTGCGGTGGTGGTCATAGAAGTCTTACAGACAGTTTCTGAGGGAGTCCGCATCCGCTTCCGCACAGATGGCGGTCTCTTCAATTTGGCCAGACTTAAGGCGCGCACTAAGGTATCACATGCACTGATAACAGATATCATGTATGCTGATGACTTATGTTTCTTAGCGAAATCCCAAGACGGCCTGCAACAGCTAATGTCAGTATTTCACCAAGCCTGCTGCAAGTTCGGCTTGAAAATCAATGTCAAAAAGACGGAGGTGATGTCTTTAGACTCACATGGTCACGAGACACTGGCCGTACAGCTTGGTGAAGACGTGCTGAAGCAGGTCGACAAGTTTCGCTACCTGGGGAGCACTTTAACATCCAATTGCGACCTTGCGACCGGCGGTAGCTACGCCCCTGACTTGGATGTTGGATAATTTTGTACTAAATTCAAAATCCTTCGAACAACTTATTATAACTGAATAAATGTCATAATATAGTGTCTAATGTTGTATATAGATAATGCGTCTGCTAGTCCTACTTGCACTTGACCGTTATTTTTTCTGATAAATGCGTAGGTAATATAAGCGTAAGTTGTGAATTGTAAACCTCTATGTATAATAACCTGCGTAAGTTATCCTATTTCACAACATTGCATTGTGAACACAGTAAACAGTAATGCATCCTACCTATCCCTTTGTTTCTAATCCTAAGGTACATGAGTAGGTGTACCTACTTATACCCATGTCAAGTTCGTACTCAGTTTAGCGAGGAGTATTTTTGAGTAACCGTATTTTTGAGTCTCCAAACGTAGGATCTTAAAATTCCCGCTGCTCCTGTCTGCATCGATTAATTATCTAAAATCACCCAATTGAAGCGATATCGGTCAGCCTATCAGTTACAACTTCTAGAATTTGGCCCAACATGTCGAAACAATTAATTAATTTGAAAAGTTTTAATAGATGTAGTTCGTGGCTTCGCTCGCGTCGGCCTTAGGTAATTATGATTTAGTTTGCAAAGATCCATTTACAAAATATCTTTGTAAACGGCTAAGTTATTTTTGACTTTACAGCGTATATTTTTATGGGGTGACTTATGTAATTGTTTTGAGGAAAATACGTAACTCAAAATCATCTTTTTAATCCGTCCACCAGCCGCTTAAGAGTTCAGAGGTTTATTGACTTGATACACACATTATACTTACGAAGGAAAATTTTATTTTAATTTTATCCATGTCCACTGAATGATTATTCATGCATGCATGGCTGTTAATTATAACTTGGCAACGATTGCACAAACTGAATTCGCTGTTCTCTGCGGAGGAAGTCGTTACTGGTGTTAATGAGCTGCCTACAAACTTCAGCCCCTACGTAATTGATAAGTAACCTGTAGATATTTATTTCGGTAAATGAAAATGCAAATGGGTTTTGATAGGTCTCCTTCCGTAGGATGGTGTAGCTGCCCGCCCATTGATCACATAAAGTAGGTAGGTTAAGTTTGTACATAGTGATTACATAGTTACCTTACCTTAGCACCAACGTAACACGGAAAGAAAGAAATAAATGTATTTATTTAGCACCAAAAACTACATGACAAAACAAACAGGCGATGATTCAGTGCTTAAAACTAATATGGTAATACCTCTGTAGCTAACTGTTAAGTCTGAGGTACATAATATCCATACTAATATTATAAATGCGAAAGTGTGTTACCTCTTGACCCTTAAACCACTGAACCGATTGAGATGAAATTTGGTGTGGAGACAGTTCGAGACCCTGGAAAGGACATAGGCTACATTTTGTCGCGATATAAAAACTTGAAGGGGTTGAAATGGGGGATGAAAGTTTATATGGAAAATCCAACTTTTGCGAGCGAAGTCGCGGGGAACCACTAGTACTTAAATATGCATTTGAGGAAAATATTGGTAGTTTGGGATAATATCTAACTCCTTTTCGTGATAGTTCGAGATGACTGTCAAGCACGAAAACTTTAGTCCCAATGACTGCTACCTATTAATTATATAAGGTACTTATTTTTGTAGTGATTATGTAAGTACCTAACTAATAGCACAGATATGTAGGTAAGAGGCCCACTATGTAGATAATGTTATGAAATACTAATATATAAAAAACTATATACGCACATCAGGGGTCGGTAACTAATATGAAAGCTGTGGTTAATACATACGTAATGCATATCCTCAGAAGCTGTAAAATACTCCCCAAGGAATGCGGGCAACGTGCTTGGCTCGCCGCCACACGGACACAGCTTGAAAGGACTAATTGACTTCTAGATTTTAGCAATTACTGTTTCAGTGAATATTATATGACACGGAACTCACGGCTCCATTCCCACAATATATTTCAAACGATTTATTTAGTTTGCTGCTAGTTTAAAATGTGGACGGGAAACTCTGTGGAAATTGCTTTAAGGTGTTGTTTTAATGTATCATTCAATTATGATAGTTCAAAATACCTACTTTTTAAAACAAGACGGACACAATAAATACTAATAATACTTAAATTATTAAAAACAACCTTATTCTTAAAACATACAACCTAATCGAGGTGCATGGTGGAATGAAAATATAGGTCGTAGTTATCAGCGAAGTATGTAACTTGAACCTACATCGGGTAATTCTGGTTGGCCTGACATAACTAGTCACTTTGGCTTACTGGCTTTGAGACCGATTTTAAGTAACATGTACCTAATAAATCGAGTAGGTAGTCGCTTATAACATCGTATTTTACTGTTTGGAGTAATTAAAAATAAAAATCCATAGTATTTATTTGAGAAGCAGACATTCACTTTGCGTAGATCGCGTATCTCTGATCGGCTGATCTGAAGGGCTTTAAATTGTCGCTAGTCGAAACCCGGACACATTGTTTATCTGTGTAGCCGTGTAAATTTACAGGTTTGGACATTACAGATTCAAATTCTCATCAGCAGCGGCGGAAACCTTCATGGCATCGTAGTGCAAGCTGCGGGCTTCTAAAGTGGTCGACACTTTATAAAGTGAATCGTCAATTCTCTCTGAACGAATTTCGTCCGTCTCATTCTCAAGATATTCTCGTTCTAAATTTCTTTACTAAGATCTTATACCTGATAATTTATTAATAATATATATGTATTAAATAATCACCATACCATATTTTATTTATTTTATTATTATTTTATTTTATTTTATTGGAAAACAAACAGCTTTTAACAATGCAATATAAGTTACAAAACAATGAACATTTAGCCTATAGTTTTCACATATATGTAGCTTAAAGAAAATACAAATCATATTATGTATCTTGATTGACAAGTGATAGGTACTAAATTCACAAGATAACAATAGACAGCAACAAAAGTCGTTTATGTATTACAAAAAGTACCATAAAAGTGTTATACCTATAGCTGCGGTCAGTGACATCAGTCAGTTTGGCCCATGAAATCACTCGCAATCAGTTTTTTTACCGTATTAGGGGAGGTGCAAAACAAATCAACATGCGGGTGAGCGCTCATTAACTTGTTGAGCCTTTCAGCTACCCTGCAAAAGTACGAGTTTGTCCCATTAAATGAAAACTGAAGGAAATAAAATTACTTAGTTCGGTTGTGGACGATTCCATAGGTTCATACCGAACACGAATGTCACTAACCTATAGCGATGTTATAGGGCTTCTCATTACTCGGATAGTAGCCAGATAACTAATGTAGTCCAAAATAATTTATTGCACTTAGTTGATGCCACTTGCCCAATATAAGGTTTGGTTAGGTAGCCAGGTTCAAAGTTGACTGAAGTCTTCCGGGCATTGCGGAACTTCTACAGTACATGTTGTCCATTGTACTGTAGAATTTCTGAATTCTGTGAGAACGTATTCACCTGTTCTAATTTGTTCGAAGACCTGCCTTCAAATAATTTAGATTCCAGTTATTTGGGCTCCTTTTGTCTGGTTAATGGATATGGATATAACGTATTGCAATAGGAGTAGTAATTGACTAGCAACTTGATTCTATGAAATCTACAAATGTCACTAGTGATACGAATGCTTTCATACCTACCTTTGATATGTCCTTACACAATGAGAGAGATATAATTTTCACTAATTACGGGATGTTCGTGTAAACAGTCGAATCCTTTAAGGGGGTGAGTATGGCCATCAATACTACAACGTTTACTATGGGGCCATGACAGAAAAAAAAATACAGGTACCATTCATTGAAATTTGCTACTTCGATGACAATGTATGTACAGAGACAAATTTCAGCAATGACTCCATAGTAAAAGTTGTAGTTATTGATGGCCATATTCACTTAAAAGATTAGTTAGACTGTTTACACTAAAACCCTACCTACCTTACTTAGTTGAATTTACGTTGCTTAGCTCGGAGTGAAGTCATCAACCAAAATATTGTTTGCTGTAAAAATCTGATCACACAATTTTCTGTGTAATCGAGATTCACCCTGCAGTCTCACATTCCGCGTTTGCTACACCCCTAATGGTTTTCTCACACTACATTGAAAGTGTTTGTTCGCTTTGGCACATTGTAATAGAAATGCGATGTGCTATCACGTTTTTACAATAATGTGGCCGATCGCCATCCTTGCTTAGAAATCGTTCGTGTCAAAGTGGCTTAAGTCGAACGTGGCAAATATTTGGTGGCAAAGTGCAGAGTGCCTGCAGCAAATTGTGTCCGCTCAGCCGACTGCCTCAAGCACCGCCGTTCCTTGATAACCCTTCAAACATTTCTTGATTTGAATTTTAGAGACTACTTTTTCGTTTTATTGCTATTGTTCTACTCTATTCCAATCTTTTACAATCTCACGTGTACCTAGCCAATGAGTTGAATCCTTGATAAGTAATTTGACCATTAAAATATAAGCAAGGTAGTTTACTATTATTCGGCTAAAAAGCTCGCAATAGGAACATAGATTCATAAAAACATAACTTTATCATCCTAAATCACATTCATATTGTTCCATTTGTTACAGTGCCAAAGTATGACAGACTCAAAATATGTATTACGTTCAAAACTTCGAAATTATTTACTTGCTTTTTTTTAAAGCTTTCCCGATAAATAGTTAGATGAAGGCCGTATGGCCTGTGTTTCTATTGTTACTTATTGCCAATTTAACCTTAGTATATACATATAATGCAACAAGCTATAAAATTAATATACCTACTTAAATTTGGTAGAAAATAGGTACATTCAAGATTTGTTCTTGTGAAAAGAAACATGTGAAAAATAAGGTTTTCATAACAAATGATTTTCTATTGTGTCTGGAAACATGATCTCTAAAGTATTTACGACAAATCTAAAGTATTCACGATAAATATTTAATTTATATCTCATTTTAAGTGAAATGTAAAATTTCTTATGGGAATAACATTTCTTTAAACCTAATCTAAACATTTATCCTAGTCACTTTTGTAAAGCTCACAATGTCCATCATAATTTTTGGTGTTATTCACAGATTTGTTCCTACATCGTGGAAGACAAATAGCGCACGTGACCGTTTGCCGGCCTACCTATGTCTCATACACTAATGCTTTTATTTAGCAGACATGTGTTGCCCCACGGTCGTAAAGTCGGGCGAGGGCCGGACTGGGCTCCGTCCATTGATTGTAGGCACAAACTGTCTGTACGCTGGTCGTGGTTTACACACCAAAAGATGTTTAGGGTGCCCGGGAGAATTATCCTATTTCCTTGTCAGGTGTTCCGTGTTGAAACATTAATAAGAACGGGCGAACAAGATGATTACTTGCAGACGATGAGATGTTTCATTATCTTTGACTTTTCTGAAACAAACTTGTATGTATGTACGCGTTAGGAGTTCCTTTTATAAAGTTCCAATAGTTCAAAACTGCGGTAGCAAATCTAGGTAGCATAGCAAAACATTGAATCGAACTAAATACACATATATTTAGCCGATTTCAATACTGCCAATCTAGTCAATAACGGGATTTTACATTGTCGCTAAATATACAGTATTATACTAATATATTATATACTAAATATACAGACTGGTTAAGGAAATACAACTAATGAAATGGAAGTAAAAGGATTTTGAATGATATTTATTTACTTGACTAGCGATTCCCTGCGTCTTTATCCGCGCAAATGATGGATTCCCTATACAAACTTTTTTATGACAAAAAAAGTAAAGTATTCTATGTCCAAAGTCCTATCCGTCACTATACTTATTTTCATAGTAACGTTGGTAGGAGTAGCACAAGAAGGTAAACGTTGCTCCTGTGAAGTGCTGTGACTATTTTACAAAATTTGGTGCTGCTAGTAGCAATAGCCATGGGGTTTATTGTCCTGCTTTTTGGTAACGTTCAGTAAGATAAATGACTTGAAACTATGCTAGTTGCGGAAGACAAGACAGATAGCAAATAAAGACTTATCTCAGTGAGCCTGGCGTCGATAGATAGGCTATAAATTAGATCGCAAGGCGCCGCCCGCCCGCCTCGGTTAGCTGCAACGAACGTCCGACAAGTAGATATTTTATGGCCAAAATCCGTATTGTAGATAATATGCCTGTCCCCATCACGATAACACCGTGTAGAAAGAATCTAACCTAGAACTAGACTACTACTCAAATTAAAGATCTGACTTTTCACTTACCTACTAGGTACTTATCCTTATTAGTAATCATACTTTCACGAACAAAGCTTTAAGTTAGTGGTGTTTTTCTGATCTTCCTCCATCAATCGTCGAAGAGTGAAAATCATCACTACTTAAACACCTTTCCCCAATTTAGGTTTGCTAATAATTTGCTGGACATGACGATTGTACGGGATTGTCCAGTTGTGTGTTTGTAAACTTCACGGAATAAAGTTATGTGGTCACACGTTCAATTCCCGTAGGTGCATGAAGATTTTCTGAGTTCACCGAAAGTGTAAAGAAAACCTATAGCTATTTGCTCTCAGTTCTAGAGAGACAATGTTTTATTCAGAAGATAAGACTGGCCTTTGTGTTACTTGGTAGGAGCTCCAATAAATTATTAAGGACAAGGTAATCACTCCGTTTGCCGAGAAAATACTACGTACCATGAAAAAAATGTCTTTCACCGGCAACGAGAGAGTGTGGAATGCATTATTTATGAATTTGTACGGAACTAAAGTAGGAATATGGAAAACAAAATACTAGCGAATTGTTGTGAAGGAAAGCGTCTTAGCAAATAAGGAGAGTATTGTGGTAGTACTGTTATTGTGAGCTGCAGCTCGCCGGAGCGAGTAGTGTTACGAATTTAACACTTTCCGGCTTCCTTTCAGTTTTGTTAGACCTGCATATACGAGTAGTAATACTATGTAGGCAGGCGATGCATCGGGTAGAGTCGTGCCGTGCCACCATTGTGACTGCTACACATTCGTATTCGCGGGCTACTCAAAATTTAATAACCAAAAGTGTTAGCGTCAGAAGATTCCATGAGTGTACGAGTAGGCTAGGAGTAATAGGTATACTTACTCGAAAACGCTGCTAAGGTGCTGCAAGGCCTAGATAGACTTTTTTTAAGTAGCTACCTACAGACTTTCGTTAGTTTTTGCTGTTTTTAAATATTTTATTACCATTGATTTTGATTACTAATAGTAATTTTATTTGACTCTGACCCTATTTGACGACCGTCTTGGTGTAGCGGTTCGCGCTCCGGACTTTGTAATCCAGCGGTAGCGGGCTTGAATCCCGCAAAGGGCAAATGTTTTTGTGATGAGCACGAGGATTTGTACCTAAGTCATGGATGTTTATAAACGTATTATTAGTATGTCTATCCATTATCCTAGGCAATATATTTGCACAATCTCACGCCTAGTTTGGGGCTAGGTAATTAGTGTGATTGTTGGAACAATTTATTATTTATTTACTGTGCGATTTTGGAGGGATAATACGAGTGTAATACTCGTATAATATTCGAACTGACTTCAGAATGAAAACGAGCCTTAACTTACTTAGACAATAACCGGCTTCAGCATTCGGGCTTTTGACTTAATGCAATCTTGTGCCGACTGTAAGGCAAGATGAGGTTTATTTAAAGCAGAACTTAGTAGACGTTTTATTATCTTCACGGAGCCAAGAGGTGCCTCCTCGAGTGACCCCGGTTAAGGCAGACGTCGTGTGGTGAACTTTATTTAATTTCCTGATTGCGCAAACGAAAACTAGAGAGGAAACCGTACCCCACCGTAATGTTGTTGAAACTCGCTTCAAACTACAATTTGTACAGGGCACCTTTATTTGAATTTCCTCTCAGCGTCAACCGACTTTACATAATATATTAGCAACCAAGACGATGCATCTTTAAACATACTACAGTAGGGTACTAGTCCAGCACGTGTGGGCAAGTATTTAAATAAGCAAACAGTTTTGTTCAAATTACATTTGTGTCGAACGATGTAGAGAACGGGTTGTAAGTTCAAGACATGTTTCATTCTGTTTTGACGTCGAGGGTTAATTTGCCGAGTTCATTGTTGAACACTCAGTTAAACAGCATTTTGCTCTTGTAATTAGATTCAACAGGTAAACAGAAATGAGAGCAACTGCTGTTATTTTTTAAATAATTGCCTGGACCATTACTCCTTATAATGAACTCCCATTTAAAAAACAATTGAACTCTTCCAGTTTTGCTGTTGACTTGGGTTTCAAAAAAGTTATGTTTACCTTACACAATTTATTTAGGCGACGGACGATACGTAGCTGTAGCTAACTGAATTAATTAGCTACAATGTGTTATCTCATATAACTGTAATTTCCACGGCATTAAACTAAAATTATGTTAATAAACATAACATGTGTGTGTAGTGTATACAGAGACGTGTTATTACAAATGGCTGTGTGTCTTTATATATAGGTATATTAGCACAGAATAAATAAGTAAACTTAAAGAAAAACATAGTTGAGGCTTCGCATAATTATGCGTTGTAAAATGGTTTAATATTACGATTAAATTGTGCGTGTGCAGTGCTTCAACTTCAAGACATGATATGGATCTCTTCATATGAGTCGTCATCGATGCTCGCTCATGGATCTTGTTGGCTAGCTATTGGTGAAACTTGAGCCGGGGAGGGCCAAGATAGGATAGATAGATATAACCTACGACAGTGAACACATTATAATACCTGATATAACATTATAAGTTTTATGTAGAAGTACTTATGTGGGTAAAGGAAAATGGGCATACTTTGTACAAGTTGTGTTGGTGGTGCTGCATCATCTTGTATGGAAGTAGGGTGTCAAAGAATGTGTATGTATGTCATGCGGAATATCGAGGCAAAATAATTTTCCTAGTGGTCGGTCTCCAAATTTCAAAGTAAGTTCTTAGTAAAAACGGTTTCTCTAATTATAAGCAGAGAAAGCAGGATACATCATAGGTACATGACAATAAATATCATCATGCTATCCCAGATTTAAAAGGAATGTAAGTGGTCAGATAACTATAACAGGAACAATCAAACATAATTATTGAAAAAACAAAACACCCGACTGCAAAAAATATTATATTTTTGAAATGGTCTTTTTACTGGCTTTCATTTGATACCCATATTGCTATGGTAACTAAAATATCAGTCCCCCACCCCCCTTTATTTCAATTTGCAGGCGCTATTTTTTAAATTTACCCTACATACATACTCTCGAAAAACATAACCCTCCTTCCGCAGTCGGATAGTAAACAGTTTTTTCTATTAGGTAGAAACTTTATTATTATACACATAATTTTGCACTTTTAGCTAAAGTAGTTTTGAAGTAGTTATTAATGCAGGTAAAAAACAAAAAGTTAAATTAAGTCATGCAAAAACAAGGTATGTAAAATGTATTAAAATAAATTTAAATATAATCCTTGTTTTGACGAATAATATATTTAGGTAAGGAAAACGAATGTTGACGTATCTAAATTGCAAGAAAATGACATTAAAAAAATGGTAAAACAAAGTTTTCTCAGTAAATTTCCCGAGTTGCAAAACTAAAATCGTTGTAATCTCTCCACATTGATTACACACGAAGTAGACGTCACACTTAGAAAAGGTTTGTTTGCTTAATTAATTTGTGGTGCATATAACTTTAGCAAAACTCTTGCGTGAACGTAAAAATATAAAGTGAGCCTTCCTTTGAAGGTATATTAAAACAAATAAGGGATTATACGGTTGCTCCGGTTGCTACAAATAAAGCAAATACCTTGAACAATTAATTAAAATATTTGATTTCACATTTAAATAAATGGGTAAGGGTTTCGGTTCTTCGCAATATGTTATACCTGCTATTATTTGCCAGGTAAACAACTGAGTTGAGTGAATTAAAGCATAACCTGGCATAACGGATTCTATTTGAACGTTTAAAATAAACTCAATCTGACCTTTGTACGGGAAGTTAGTGACAGTTGTTGTTTACGAACCAATTTGTAAAGGTGCTCACTGTAAATAATTAAATTTACGATTTTCCTCCTATACACATCACATACACACTACACATACACATCATACTATACACACACTCATATACAGACGTCTCCAAAGCTTTATTTAGCTTAATAAACTTGTCATCAGGTGAAATGGCTGTCGAATGTTTGCCTATTAATAATAAAAAATGGACACAAGTCCTAAAAAATATAGTTTTGGGTTCATAAAGTAAACTAATAATTGTTTTCAAACATATTTCTACATAGTATAGATAACCCTCAGTTGATTTTTACTGTACATATATACTTACAGAAAGGACATTGATTTGTTCGAGTTCGAGTAAGTAAGTTCGTCTCTCTCTCTCTCTCTAAGATACGTGATTCTGGCATTAATATTAATGCTAAAATTATCTTAATCTCACCGACCTAATCTCACATTATTGTAGAGATTAACTATTACGTATGCACAAAAATACTCGTGCTGCATTTATCAAAAGTGGTTTCAAGAAACTGTTTTAGGATTACGAACCTTATAATAATTACTATTTCCCCAAAAACCTATTAACACGTTTTGTCACATCCTTTCTCAATTAGTTCGGTTTCTTACATTGACAGTATGTCAATTTACAAAATGCACTAGTCTGGACCATACAAAATAGACAGAATGTAAAAAAATACAGTAGACAGACAGCACATCACACTAAATATATTAATTTATTTTTTTCATAAAATCGGGTGGAAAATTTCAGCTTCATGATGCCACAATGGTCTACTTTGACGTGTTCTGTACCCCACAAAAGAGTAAGAGGGGCAAGAGTAAATCAGAGAGTCAATAAGTATTAACTGTGTATTGAAATAATAGCAACTTAAAAGAAGTTTTGTGCTACAACGTGCAAAATAGCCGTAACTACTCTCAGCAGACTGGCAGCCGTCTTATAATCTGTGTATTAAAGTAGTAGGATACTGTTGCAAAGCTTAATTAAAATCGTTAACGAACATTGCGTGCAGGCGGAACTCGCGAGCGGTGTATGCCTCTAATTATACGTATAATTTGTCGGTCTGTTTATTGGTGGCGGCTAGACAAGCTGCGGGCGCCGGCTCCAATACGCGCAGACACCTCTTGACAGATTAATTATTCCGTTTGTCGGCGCTTGTCTCTTCCCCCCTGCCTCCCCTTGGATCGCTATGAGCGTTTTTTGTGCCTATTAACATTCAACAATAAGAAAAGGACAGTACATTTGCAGAAAACCCTTTGGTGGGTTTTTGCTAGCCATTTCCCTTACTTGCTGTTGAAAACAATCGTGTCATTTTCATGTACCTAGTACTTATTTGGCTTTATAATTAAAACGTTGACAAAAAAGCGCCTGCTCAGAGCGTCTTTCTTGACTACATTGATATCCATAAAATTCCTTAGAAATAGCGAGTGGGAGTTGGGAATATGTACCTATGTTATAGGACTAATAAAACAAGAAGAAATAATATTGCTTTTTGAACATAAAATCATGTTATATTAAATCATTTAGCATGTGAAACCGTTACTTACATATATTTTTAAGACAGAAATTATTTTTGTCTCAGCTATTTTATCGGGCTCAAGCCTTGAACTCAAGTCCTGCGCGGAAGAGCTTTAAATATCTCCTGAGATGGCTGGCAAGCGTAATCACATTTTACAGTTTTCAGGTTTATTTGTCTATCGTCTCGAAACTTTGAGCGCTTCTCTGTAGTCTGCAGATTTACACATAGGCTTAAACGAATTTTATTTGAGACTGCCAACCAAGTTCTGTGTAAATCCATTTTGCCTGGGCCTCTTGTGTTTTGATGGAGTTGTTGGGGGCGCGATTCAATTTTATTTAAACTTACTTACGGCCGAATACTGAACCGCTACTCAAATCCATCACTCACTTGAAGGCCTCCTAAAATTGAGTGTCTCTCACATTTAAATGGTATACACAAACGCTACTCAGGCAATTTGTAACCATGATTAGCTGAGCAGTCGTTAAATGCTTACATAATGGCAACATTCATTTTCAAAAGTATGTTCTCGTTTACAATTTTCATATTCTTTAGGAGCGTATTCGTTTTACGCAGCATTGTTCGTGTAGATTCTTTGTTTTTTTTTATATAAACTTTTACGACGCCATTGTTGTGAAATGAAATGTTGAGTGACAACGAAAAAAAAATTTTTCAAACTTTTTGACATTTGTCACAGCGCGGACTTATTTTAAGTGACAGTATGTCTGTACTGGAAGCCTTACGACACCACTCACTAGACAACAAAACTAACTATATTATTTACAAAATAAAAGAGCTGTGGACAGAATTGAGCAGTAAACGTGGGATAGAAATTATTTTAACATGGACACCGGCGCATAAGGGCGTGACAGGTAATGAAAATGCCGACTTTATTGCTAGTAAATGAACTGGGTGACCAAGTAAGAAATATTGACATTCCGTGGCAAGATTTAGTTACTGATTTATGCAACAAAGTAACTCAAGAATGGATGGAAGATTGGCATCGTACTATTCAACATAAAGGAGCGTGGTATGCTGGAATTAATCAAACAATAATGAAAAAGCCCTGGTTTGTCAGAAGCAGTACGTTTCACAACAGAAGATTCTACACTCAAATATGTCGTTTAAGATTTGGCCATTGCAGATTTAATGCTCATTTGCACCGCATGAGGATAAAAGACTCCGCTATATGCCCTGAATGCTCTCTTAATGCAGACCACACATTGCATCATATAATATTTGATTGCCCAGCATATAATATTCAGCGAATTCTACTGATTGATCAATTGCAAAACATATATCAGACAATCCCGCCATTCCTTCAAGAACTTTTAAAAACGCCTCAGACTTTTAAACCCATTTTTGATTTCATCACATCCACCGTTGGAGATTTCTGAAAAATAAATCAAGACTAGAAAATATGAAGATTTGGAAAAATGAGACTATTCAAGATCTGGCTGTATGGCTATGTACCATTGCCTTTCCCCTGGTGGATAAATACTACTACTACTACTACTGTCACAGCGCGGTTCTTATCAAATTAATTTCAATTCACATTATTAAAATAAATTTATACAAAGTTGAAGTGCAGTGCAGTATTTAATAACTATTCAATTAACAATAATAAAATAGAAATGAAAGTATATAATAGTCATACAAATTTTTAAATGAAGACAAAACATATTGGTATGCCCGGTATGCCCTATATGTTCTACATTGGTAATAGCCAGATTGTCGGATGCCGATGACCTAAAAGATCCTGCCGGGACAACTTGGTCTAGAATTACTGGCGACTACCGGAGCGTTGTGGAAAAGTTTGGAGAGGCCGAGTATGCCCTGCAGTGGGCAGATACATGCTGAAGATGAAGAAGAACACATCAAATACGACTCGCTTATTTTGACTTTCTACTTATTTTTATACTAATGTTTTATGATGTAATTGTGATTATATGATGACTACTGAAAAAATGTGTACATATTTATTAGCATAGTGCTGACAACAAAGTTTTGATTAGTTTCAAGACCGATAGGCTGAACTATTGGCTCTTCCTCAACAATCTCCTCCTCTTGATTCCTCATTAAGGATTTCTCATCCATAATTAGGCTATTTTTTGAGAGTGCAACGATGTGCCAAATACGCATACTACAATTACAAAGAAGGAGTAGTAATTTCCGTTGTAGGCAAAGAAAACACCTTTGTAAGACAACGAAAAGCCTCCCTATGAGATTTCTAGTGCATATCTGAGTCCTGATTGTGTTCTAGGATTTAAAAGTAGGGTTAAAAAGAGCAACATGGGTATCCACAGAGAAAATAAGGGTTTTATAGACATTATTTTTATACCATAATATCACTATCAACTGATTTGAGGGACCTCAAGACCACTCTCAGATTTAACGGCTACTCATATCGGTATGACAGTCATTTGACAGCTAAATAGCGTTGAGTTGCGTTTCAGTATACCATTTTTCATCTGAGTGGCGTTTGGGCACGACTTTATTTGAGGTGATATTAAGTTTAACAGATGCTTACATTTTGGCTTTGAGTATGCGAATTCTGAGTTTAGGAGCTGCTCAATTGTTTGAGAAGCCGTCAAATATTTGAGTAGCCTTTCAGTATTCGGCCGTTAGTGTTTCAGTTGTCGTCGGGATACGTCATGTCGACATTAACAGTTTAGTGTATAAGTGCTCCTTGCCAGCGTTCTCGAATGTACAGAAATAAATGAATTTTATTTTATTTTCGTTCTAACAATAAGTATCAACTACATCAGTTAATAGATACTTCAATAATGCGCAGCGTTTACTTTTACTGATTAATGTAAGTATAGTTACGATGTCTGTCTATGTCTACCAATTTCTGAACTCGCAATTAAACATACAATCCACTCGTATCACGCGCAGCGGTGCATGAATCCTAATCCCTCGAAGATAGAATTGTTCTCTGAAGTAGGTACTTTAGGCTGCTGTAAATTAACATGCACTGCTTAGTGCCAGGCTAAGGTTTGCTCGACTTAGAACAATATACGGGCACTTGCTTTTGGAGTCATGAAATTTAAACTTCTTAAACAGCTACCCCGTTATTCCAAAAACTTAGTACCGGGTTTAAGACAGGACTAAGCTATTAGCTAGCCAATTAGAAAAGCGCTTCTCTATTAGGTTATGTCATGAATGTGTCATTCATTCCTCTGTTGCCGGCTAATATTTAGACCCATTTTAAACCTGGTCTATTTTTTTTGTAATAACACCGCTAATGTTTCTGTTACCATATACATAAAATACCGTATACATAAAAGTACGCTTACTTTTAAAACACTGGAATAGTAGTTTTGAACTGCAGTTTCAAAAGTCGTGCTGGATCATGTTATTCGTCTCCGCACTAAGAAAAGTCATAAAAAGTATGAGTCGTAATCGATATGCGCATTTACATATTAACCTGTTAACACGTGGATGAAGCAGTGATTATGGAATGGACATTTTTTGCCACAGTGTGCATCCGCCTGAAATAAAATAATGGGAGACCGACACAGTCTGCTCGTGTCACGCGGTGCACCCTGCAAACACAAATGATTGGCATAAATTGTCACCAATGCTGGCCTGGCACCTAAATTTGTTTTAATCATTTGCAATTTTTGTTTGATTATGTATTGCTTGGATTATCTGTTTGTTTAAAATATTGTTGGGTTATATAATAAATAATTATTTTATTCGATAACATGTGTACACAAATTATTCAATACCTTACAATTAATATACAATAACATTAAATTACTTACAATTAAATTACAATAAAAGAGGAAGAAAACTTTCTTTTTCTGAACTAGGTCAAGTATACATGCTATCTCAGGCTAGAAAGAGTTTACAATACTTTATGGGATTATGAAAATTGTAATGGGGCACTTACAAGTATGAAGACAAGATGTACAGGTGCCATTATCCTAACTTGTATTTTAGAGTTTAACTAATCATAGTATAGATGTATAACTAACAAAACAAAACCCTTCTATCTAGTCTTCACGACTCTACCACTAAACACTGCTAAGTATCTGTGATTTATGACTGTACCGACAAAATTATATTTTAAGTAAGTTTTCACCCTCAGAACAAAGGATCTTGACCAAAACTCTATAGAAGCTCGGCCCACTTTGCGTCAGCATGCGTCTTTACATAATGTTCCGATAAATTTAAAAGTGTATTCTACACACAAAAAAATATTTTTGAAAATTAATCAGGGGTTAACGAGGAATTCAATGGCAGATTAGGCATTTTTAAGTTATGTTTTGTGATTGCAAAATTATTTATGTGATTAATTTAATAATTTTGTGATTAAGTGTTACTTTTAAACCCCTGTTCGTTAGATTATTTAAAAAAATACCAGTGCAATTAAAATTCAAATCAAGATTTTTGAAATATAAACTACAAAGACGCAATCTAGGCCCGGCTTTAGTCGATATCCTTTGATGGTAGGTGTAAGTATTTTTGTATTATGAATGTTGGTGTGTACAACAATCGTTCGGTCCATTTAGAAGTTGGCCGCGATCCTGATGTAGGTATTAATTTCCCGAGCGCAGAGCAAGGCGCGTGTTCTCTTGAGTGGCTTTTCATTTGTGCTAGTTAAACAGCAATTACACAGTTTTTATCTAGCTTTACCCTGGAGTTTACCACCACATGTTTGTCTTTTAATCAGCCTGTTTAGAATTATTAGACATAATTGTATGGTAATTCTGCCAAATTAACCGCCAATCGTGGTTCACCGGCTGTTTAAGGATTGGTGGATTCGAGTTTTAGTGGTGCCGTTTATACGCTAAAAAGAACCAACGTTAGTGGCTACAAGATAAAATTTATGAGTGGGAGGAAAGACAATGGGTTATTTGTAAACGTTGTCATTAAAAAAAATAGAATTACGAAGAACCGTTGTTTTTTGACGCTTCTATCATGTTTTTATTTTAGACAAATATTGAAAACTTACAATAAAATACCCGACTGCAAAATGTATAATAAAATATCATTTTTTCAAGTGCAATAATATATTAAAATTGCATAGTGAATGCTTATCACTTAAAAACAATAATTTATCGTATTTGCAAGCTTCATCTTTCGATTGTTAAATACTTGCAATAGTATTTCTTTCGAGTGTTGAGGGTGTAATCCCAATAACATTGATGAAAGCAACGCGGCATTACAGCGTTAAGAAGCACTTGAAAATTTCGACAGGCTCTGCCAACGCCAGGGTGGCCGAGAGGTTAGGCAATCGCCCGGCATGCGAGGAACGCGGGTTTGATTCCCGCCTCTGGCGGTCATTTTTTCAAGTGCAATAATATATTTTAGAGGTTAGGCCTCTAATCAGAAGGTTGGTTCGGGTGACCCCAAATAATAATGCGTGTTCAGATATACTTCATTTATTTGGGACGCCTAAGCGCGCCCAGTAAAGTCTAGAGCTAACGAGCGACTGCCCGCGACACAGGAATACTTAACCTATAAAAGTACAAAACTGTGTGCGCTGCATTTATGCAGGTGCGCACCCTACAATACACCCCCTTTTAAAAATCTAAAAATTTTGAAACAAAATTTGAAATCATTTTAAACCAATATAAAACTGAACAAAAGTAGGTACAATATCTTATTTTAACTTGCGTTGCGTGTCGTAGCATTCGAGACGCTCACAAGGAATGTTATTGTAAACAAGTATATCAAATTACATTCTACTGAAGCTACAGAAGTTATGTTTAAGTTACAACAATTAACAAGTTGATTTTAGTCAACTTGAATATGTTAGAACATAATTTTGACAATTAATAATTAAAACTAAATTAAAATTAACACTTTACTTCACTGCTTATTTCTAGCACTGTAGCACTTCACTTTGTTTACTAACTATAACTATTGTTTACTTAACTACCTTAATAACTACACATATCCCGCTTGGGGAACAGATTCAGCAGCAGGGGGCGCGGCCGCGCGGTTAACGTGTGGGATAGTTAACACACTTGCTCTCTGCTGTTGAAACTGTGCTGTCGACAGGGAAACAGTTGCAGCTTGCTTACGCAGCCAAGCCTTCAGACCTTTGCAGCCGCGATTCCAGATATAGAATAATATGACAACAGCCAACAGGCTGGCTATAGCTATCAGCCAAATGCTCAGTTGGTTGTAACGTTCTTCAACTTTACCGGCTACATCCCCGTGTTGGGCTAAAATAAGTTGTTGTTCTTTCGTCTGATAATTGCCCATAGTGAAGGTTATGAAAAAAATACTTAAAGCTAGTGTTATGATCTGTCAAAGCTGACTGCCTACTATAATATAGACGTAACGTATTGAAACAACGTATTTTAATACGAAAAAAATAATGATAATATCTATGCTACGAAAACTAACATTCTACAAAATTTTAACCTAAATCAACCTGTTCTCAATTTATAAAACGCGGTGGAGGCTTAATCGCGCGTCCACTCCGTGTTTTATAAACATGTGGCGTTGCGTTTTGTGAATCATGTGACGTCGTTGGCGGTGGCATGCCTACCGGCGCGTCTCGAGCCGAGTCAGCAGGCGCCAGCCCAACGGCGTCGTCACGATCCATAATTACATACGCAGGTTTAAGCCTGTCTAACGAAATAGACACTTGTTTACTGTTAATCAGTATATCGTAAACCTTTGAACCCCTTTTTATAACGCGGTATGGACCATCGTATGGTGGTTTCAAGGGCCTACGGACTGTGTCGTCTCGTACAAAAACATAATCGCATGTATTCAGATCCGAATGTACGAAAAACGTTCGTTAGTTGCTATGCGATTTAACTACGGGCTTAAACTGTCTAATTGAGTCGCGAATTTTTTCAACTAAAGTATGACTATCGTTAACGTTGCTACTTGAGTTAGGGTCGTAAAAATCACCTGGCAAACGTATCTTACGGCCAAACGTTATTTCATTCCCTTCCAAAAGTATTTTTCTGATATAATTTTTTTAGTCGTTCTTATACCTGAAAGGCTTAAATTGTGAAAACTTTCGAATATTATGCGTCTAAATTCTTTAGTTAAGTAAGGTCTAGCTGTAGAAGTTGACATTTCGCAATAAATACTTTTGTTACATGTTGGCAAAAATATTTGTTTAATTTTTACTTTACTGTCGCTATTGCTGTCTGATAAAATATTAGTTAGGTATTCGTCATTACACTGTGCATCGGCTAATTCCTCGTAATTCAGTACGGTGGGACAAAACACTGTCTCCACGCGTGATAAGGCGTCGGCTACACTGTTATCGGAGCCGTTAATGTGTCGAATGTCCGTCGTGAATTCGCTTATAAATGACAATTGCCTGGAACGGCGTGGGATTTCGTTTTCGTTTTTAGATAATTTGGTAAATGCAAAAATTAACGGCTTATGATCCGTATAGATAACCAAACTTCGTCCTTCAAAAAGTTTTCTAAAATGCTTAATGGACATGTATATCGCTAGTAATTCGCGGTCATAAGTAGAATACTTCTGCTGGGCACTTGTTAATTTTTTTGACATGTAACCCAGTGGTTCCCAAACATTTTGTTTTTTCTGTTGTAACACCGCTCCAACGCTAATGTTCGAGGCATCTGTCATTATAGCGAGTTCCGAATGTGAATCTGGATGCGACAATGTAGCGGCCTGTTGAAGACCTGTTTTACACTGCGCAAATGCATTGTCAGCACATTCTGTCCAAACAATGGGTGTCTTATCGTTTTTTTTCGAAGAGGACAAATACTTGTTTAATACATTGAGATATTTGACGGCGTTCGGTAAATGTGCACGGTAAAAATTTACCATTCCTAAAAATCTTCTCAAATCCATAACGTTTTGAGGTTTAGGGTAATCTATTATGGCTTGCACCCTATAATCTAGCGGTCGTATTCCGGCTGTACTGACCTCGTAACCTAAAAAATCAAGTTTCGTTTTACCAAAATCACATTTAGCTAAATTAATGGTAATTCCAAACTTTTGAAATCTTTGGAAAACGATGTCTAGATGCATTTTATGTGAATTATCGTCAGAACTACCAATAATTACGTCATCAAGATATGAATATAGAAAATCAAGGTCACTAAGTACATAATGCATAAAACGCTGAAAGGTCTGAGCAGCATTGCGTAAACCGAACGGCATTCTTGTGAACTCAAACAACCCAAACGGCGTAATTGTAGCTGTTTTCTCGATATCTTCCGGTGCAGTAGGTATGCAATGATATGATCTATTAATATCAATTTTTGAAAAAATGATTTTACCAGCTAGCACAAATGTAAAATCCTGTAAGCGAGGGATTGGGTACCTATCGGGCTTTGCTATCGCGTTGAGTTGGCGGTAATCGCCGCAAGGACGAATATCGCCGTTCTTTTTAGGGACAACGTGCAGCGGGCTAGCCCACGCGCTCTTAGAAGGTCGACAGATGCCTAATTCCTGCATTACACGGAATTCTTCTTTAACTTTCGCGTACCTATTGGGTGGCAGAGGCCTAGCGCGTGCATATACAGGGGGTCCTTTAGTCTCAATATAATGCATAACGTTGTGGCTAGGAGTTCCCAAGAATGACGCTGGCTTAGTTATTTCCGGGTACTTAGATAATAAGTCACAATAGGGATGGCGCTCATCGATAGATTTTATAGATGGTTGTGTCGTAGTCGCAAGAGTTGTAATTAAATTTAATTCGGTAACTTGATCAATTAATTTTCGCGCACTAACGTCGACTAATATCTTATGATAGGCTAAAAAGTCGGCTCCTAGAATTGGCTGTTTAACGTCTGCGAGTATGAACTCCCATCTATAAGGTCTACGAAGATTCAAATTTAGTTCTAAGGCACAAAAAGTGCCAAATGTCTTAATTTCTGAACCGTTGGCGGCAAAAAGCTTATAATCTAAACTAACATTTTGTCGTTGTTTACGTGAGACTGGTAACACGGATACATTAGCTCCGGTATCGATTAAAAATCTATAACCTGTCTTATCATCAGTTACGCATAAGCGGTGGCAAGGTAAAATAGCACATGCATCCACCAATTCATGTACTTGCCCACTCAGTTTTCCGCCTTTTCCCACGCGCAGGGCTGGATGCACTTCTTCGCCTTCCCACGGAAACGGTAGTGATAGAAGCAAAGCCAGTCTTCGGGTCTTGTCCGTTGCTGGGAGGCATTGCGGCTTGAATTACCTCTGGATGCACTACGGTTTCCTTGAGGTTTGCCCGCGTTTCTTCGGAAGTTTCTTGACCTTGGCCGGGACCGCGGAAACTGTAGATCACGCAGTGTGCTGTTGATTTTAGCGATCTCTGCCATGATCGGTGCTGCATCAAAGGTCGAGTTGGCTTGCTGGCTGACTGCTGCGATGTGAGTCGGTCTCGTTACCTCGGCGACTTTATCTGCGATGGCTGCCAGACTTTCGAGATCCTTGCCCTCGGACACTGCGAGCACGACACGAACTTGTGATGGCAGGCGGTTTTGCCACAGTACTTTAAGTGTGTCGTCTTGAAACTTGTCCGTGGCGAGCTCCTTCATGCGTCGCAGCAGTTGGGAAGGCTTTTGGTCGCCCAGTTCTAACTCACTGATTAGTTTCTCAATTTGCCGATTATGTGACTCTTCATAAATTGCCAATAAGCGATTTTTGAGGGCGTCGTATTTTCCTATGGCCGGGGGACTAATCAGGATGTCGGTTACTTGCGCGATCACGTCCTTGTTGAGTTTGGAGATGATGAGGTCAAAATTTGCTTCATCCCCAAGTCTTTGTGGTGCTAGAATTGCTTCCGTGCGAATGAACCACACACGAGGTTGGTCCGTCCAGAACTCGGAAAGCCTCGATGACAACGCTACTGAGTCGACACTCGAAGTAGAAGGTGCTCCCGGCAGCTCCGGTGCGACGTTGGCGGGCATTGGCGCTGGCCCTGGGTTGGAGGCCCCGCCGGGTGGCGGGCTGACCACTCCAACTCCCGGGTTGCTCATGTTGACGTTCGAACTCACTCACGAATGAACTCACGTCGGGGGTCACCACTTTAGAGGTTAGGCCTCTAATCAGAAGGTTGGTTCGGGTGACCCCAAATAATAATGCGTGTTCAGATATACTTCATTTATTTGGGACGCCTAAGCGCGCCCAGTAAAGTCTAGAGCTAACGAGCGACTGCCCGCGACACAGGAATACTTAACCTATAAAAGTACAAAACTGTGTGCGCTGCATTTATGCAGGTGCGCACCCTACAATATTATTGCAAAATGTATTATATTTTTGGAATGGTCTTTTCACTAGCTTTCATGTGATAGGTACCCATATTGTTATTCTTACCCTGTTTTACTTTACCTTCCCCCCCGTTTTGTCATTTGCGGACGCTATTAAAAAAATTACAAGGCTTAGTCACTATTACAATTTTGACAAATACAACCTCACATGTCTAAATCGGTCCAGCCGTTTGGGCTATAGGGCGTGCCAAACAATTGCACATACATACACATGCTCTCGAAAAACATAACCCTCCTTACGCAGTCGGGTAAAAACAAATACTAAATGACTATTTATTTACTGAAATTATTATATTTTCCAAAATGATTTATCTCTTTTTAAACTTCTTTTAAATGTGCTAATACATACGCAGGTGTGTGCATATTCCGTTTTTCTCGGGTTGTTTAATAGAATGACTGGTCTTCACTGGAGTAGTTTGCTCGCAGATAATTTTGAGCTTTATTAAATCTTCTCTTGCAATCTTTTTCGACACGAGTATTTTAATTAGCTTTATTTCAAGTCGATATGCACCGGGCATACACAGCGCGTCTGCCAAGTTTTAATAATAATATTATATGACTAGTATTTTCTAGTATAAAAACACTAGGAAAGTAAGTGGGTACGCTGTGGTAACTTACCACGTTTCTTAGCTGCAAACAGTATTTTTAATTTAAGATTAAAAAGATTGTGGGATAAGCTACACTTCCTGCTCATTATTAGGTATATTTACCTTATAAAATGTGTAATTAGGTAGGTAGGGTATTGTTGAACAATATAAGAAAGAACATGCCTTCCGTTGTATTTAGAGGCTAAAGGTTATACACACAATAATATTATTTATAGAGCTGGCGAGTTTGTTAAAGTTCTGTAAAATATACAATTTTTTTAAGTATTAAATTAGCGCAAGGTTTTCATCCTTGTCATGTGTCTCTCTCTGTTTGGTGGTTTTCTCACTGCTGAGGATCATCTGTCGCTATGGGATGCTTTCAGTTACTTGATGTATCGCAGCGCAGCAATAAATAGTACCTCCAGCTCAAGAAAACTGTCTGACCAGCGTTTGGACTTCGACCTACCTATCGGTTTCTTTCCTTCAAATTTCCTGGTCACTTATTATATTTTTATAACTTAAGCAATTATTTTGCAAGTTTTTACGAAATAAAATAAAATTTCACTTACAAAAATAAATAGACTGTGTCATCCGGTGGGACTCGAACCCACGCCCCTTCGCTATCCGGGCGAGTATTGATGAAATCGAACGTCGGCTCACTGGCGTAGCAAGCACTTGCAAAAATTCGTCGACTCACTAACGTCCTCCGTAGTTTAGTTGGTAAGAGCACTGGCCCGGATAGCGAAGGGACGTGGGTTCGAGTCCCACCGGATGTCACAGTCGATTAATTTTTGTAAGTGAAATTTGATTTTATTTCCTGGTCACTATCAGACGTTCCAAACTATTTTCCTTTTTACAAGCGATGTGCCGCTAGTTACTTATACAGGGTGTCCTTAAAAGAGCGTGACAAACTGACACTGGAGATAGCTTAGCCAAAGATCTTTAAGATAAGCTCCAAAAAATATTTTTTGGTTTGGGAATTACCATCGTTTTTTTATAAAAATCTCACACAGACAAAAATTTGACACTAAGACCGCTAAGCCATAATTCTTTTAAATAAAAATAACATCACTCTAGCTGACTCTAGTAAAAGTCTCATGACTTGGAAGAAAATGCCACTTTCTTGTATTCTTCATACAAGAAAAATGCAAAAAAGTGGCATTATCTTCCAAGCCATGAGAAATGGTCTATGGCTAATAGTGTAACGGCCGAATACTGAAAGGCTACTCAAATCCATCACTCACTTGAAGGCCTCCTAAAATTTAATGTCTCTCATATTTAAATGGTATACTCATACGCTACTCAGGCCATTGGAAACCATGATTAGCTGAGCAGTCGTCAAATGTTTACATCATGGCAACATTCATTTTTAAAAGTATGTTTTCGTTTACATTTTTCATATTTTTAAGGAGCGTATTCGTTTTACTCAGCATTGTTTGTATAGATTCTATGTTTTTTTTTGATAGAAACTTTTACGACGCGATTGATGTGAAATGAAACGTTGAGTGACAACGAAAAAAAATATTTGCCAATCCTTTTGACATTTGTCACAGCGCGGTTCTAATCAAATTTCAATTCACATTATTAAAATAAATTTTAACCTGGTTGAAGTGCAGTGCAGGATTTAATAACTATTCAATTAACAAAAATAAAATGGAAATGAACAAGTATAAAATAGACATACATTTTTTTAAATAAAGACAGAACAAATTGGTGTGCCCTATAGAACACATTGATGGATCATACCCACCAGCTAGATTGTCCGATGACCTAAGACCCTGCCGGGACAACTTGGTCTAGACTAGAAGTACCCAGCGACAGAGCGTTGTGGAAATGTTTGGAGAGGCCTAGTATGCTCTGCAGTGAGCAGATACATGCTGAAGAAGAATAAGAACACATCAAAATTACTACTCGCTTATTTCGACTTTCTACTTATTGTTTTATTGATGTTTTATGATGTGATTGTGATTATATGATGACTATTCGAATTTCGTAGTAGTTTAGTTTCTTTGAGTATTCGAATTCTGAGTTTGGGAGCTGCTTAATTGTTTAAGAAGCTGTCAAATATTTGAGTATTCGGCCGAAAGTCTAGCATGCTCTATTTGGGCACCCTGTATATGAACGGTTTTTACCGTAATAATTTTGAAAAACTATCATAAGTTATATATTTTTTTAGTAACAGTGTTATTGGATGAATGGAAGACAGGAGGCAAAAAAAAAGAAATCGAGCAGACAAGACGTCCCTATACGTTGGTGCTAGTTTATTGTCGGTGCGTCGTTACGTAGGTGTTTTTAGAATCCCGACCCCGCAACAGATAGGTAGCGTGGGACGCAAACTATGCTCGGGTTTATTTTACGAGAAAGAAACCATCTAGGCTTATTTTTTTTCTTCTCAGCCTTCTTTGTGTTATAATAAGAGACGGATAAATTGAAATGTTTGTCATCAGTATGTCATATTATTTGTAGTGTTAAATAGTCATATAGAGTAAAAAGTTTTATTTTATTTTAGGTACTTACCTAGGTACAAATATGGATTGAGGTTGTTTTCTCTTATAGCTGCCAAAAATGAGAAAATTAATAATCGATCCGTCATCATTTTCCAATTTGCAGGGCAATGGCCTCATCAATTGACTATCAATAGAATTTGTAGCTGTGTCGGACGATGTGGGCTGAATAAACAGAGGTAATGAGGGTAATCTTTTGAATTATAGCCCGATAACTAATGGGCTCGCAGCGCGCTTGCCTTCACCACCGCCCCACCTAATACGTCATGATTTTATGTTTTATTTATTTTTTTTTAAAACTTCTTTATTTGTTATTATATTTTTTTAAAACTCATACTGGCAAAAAAACTTAGCATGCGAGATTTTAAAGATTTGTATATAACACCAAAACGGCTGTAGTACACAACGTACTTAGGTACTTTGAAGGAAATACTGTCTTCCTTCAAAGTACCTATGAATTTTGTTGGATTATATCATAGATGTATTGTACGCCGATAGGGAATCATTTTTCGCATATCTTGTCTCGCTAGGTGCCTGCAAATAGCGATAGGGAATCGACCGTCCTTGTACCCAGTTCTAGCGTCAGCGGCGTTGCATCCTGAAATGAGTGAATCGTGATGGAACATTCGGTCT
The DNA here is from genome assembly GCA_949316185.1 of Pyrausta nigrata. Classification (NCBI taxonomy): domain Eukaryota; kingdom Metazoa; phylum Arthropoda; class Insecta; order Lepidoptera; family Crambidae; genus Pyrausta; species Pyrausta nigrata. The sequence continues at coordinate 9,425,725 of OX438943.1, forward strand.
GATGAATAAATGCTTAAAGGAATGTAAGTACCTAAGAACACAAACGGGATTTAATGCAACTAAATACTTTTTTAAATTTAAAATTTGCTTTTAAAAAAGTATTAACCTGGTTGCATTAAATCTGGTTGTGTATATTTAGAAATGCAACAACAAAGTTTGAAATAAGTACCTAAGTTGATCATAAAGTATATTCTCTTACGTCTCGAGCTAAGGCTTCAAGAGACGACGTAACCAAGCAGCTTACTGTGTTCGGTCTATGAGGTTTGGGTGAGCTCGCTCCACCATGGACTATGTCTGCGCCACATCTGTTTTTGTTAATTTTATTTCAATTGATAACACAACAGACATTAATCAAAATACTCGTAGTACAAAAAATAAATGGCTGGTTTATTGCTTACTCAGACATCACATCATTTTCCTTTTAAAACAAAAATTTAAATACAGTTAAAATATAAACAAGTTTTTTCTAACAATTATTAAATAACTAAGTAAATAATCCCAACGATCTAAATGACTTAATACTAGACCACTAATTGATAAGAGTCTTTATCGATTCACTTTTAAACTAGATAATATTTCGTCTAAATTGAACTCAGGTAGAATTGTACGTTGCGCCAGGTCATAATCTGGAACCAACTTGTTGTCCTTTACAAACTTCTTTACCAAACTTCTTTACGTTAATTTTATATCTTGTAACTTCAGATTCTTATGATTTCCACATCCTTTGTTTATTCAATGTCATTTGCACCTTTAATGCCTTCTCTCTCTCTCGTCTCTGAAAATTTGAAAAATCTTCCCTATCTTCAATATCGATGCCAGTTTTTTTCATTCTTCGTCAGATTTATTGAATTTTTCTTATTGTAAGTTACATTACACATTAACATTAAACAATTTAGCATAAAATGATTTTGATTTGTTAATGAGGGGAAATGCAAAGTATTGACTTTAAGGTAATGTAATTTTAATTTTAATTAAAACATGCTTTTCTAACGTCATAAAAAGTGACTTTTTACATTTTTCTTAATTTTAGTGTTACAGTTTTAAGTCACGTAGGTACAGATTTAACATTCCTTGGCAATGACAGAGCATTAAAACATACAGACATGTCATTAACACGCCGAAATTGCTTACCCCAATTATGTAATTTGCTCAATTTTGCATTCAACTACTACAGCTTACAAATATGACATTTGCTACGCAAGCGAATGCATTTCATATTCGGCGCATCAAATTCGAATCGTAGGAGATGGATGGAGACATACTAATCTACCTGACCTTTAATGCACTATCATTGTTTCCTGGTATTAATTGTACAAATTAAGCGTCATTAAAACTATATCAAGTAATTTATCATCAGATATTTAGTAATAAAGTAACGATGTTATCATTAGCAAAATTGACATTTCATGTAATTATTTTATTATTATTATTATTAGGTTTTTTTACAGCTACGGACAAAGTCCATACAACCTATTTCAACAGTAAATATTGTATTTCTTTTTTCCATAATAATAATATACATCGTAACTAACACTAATAAATAATCAAATAATTTATGATAGAAATGGGTGAATTTCAACAAGGTTGTTTTTTTTTATTATTTCGGTGAACTTTTTTAATTTTAACAATTTTCGAATTTAAACTATGGTTTATATTTCTTGATGTTGTTTATATCCATACTTAACGCCATCAAAATATCTTAATAAAATAAAAAGATACAGTAGCCCAAAGTTTTGATGCCACCGAAATGAAAAAAACGATTCGCCGAAATGAAATAACTCGCCACCGAAATGAAAACACTTATCCACCCACCAAAAAACTTCAACAAAATTACTTCTATACACTATAAGGTTTATGTCAATGTTACTTTGAATGTTTTTGTCCCAATAGAAAAAATAACAATATCAAGTTCTCAGTGAATATGTGTTAAAAAGTTCCTGACCCGCCCCCTCCATCATTACCGGGTCAAACCACAGCCAATTAAATAGCGCACCAGCTTATACTTAATGGAAAGCCTCCTAGAAGACTCCCCAAAACACCAAGATGGGCTGATCTTACTGGCTGGGAGAACATACGCAACAGACATGCAACAACATCAGCTTGCCTTTTACATACAGTGATATCATCACAAGCATAAAAGCACTCAAAAACGGCAAAGCTACTGGCTTGAATGATATCACAATCAAATAGCTGAAACACCTGGGACCAGTGGCTACATCTTGGCTGCTTAGTTTATTTAACGCGTGCATGGCATCAGCGAAGATCCCGAAATTGTGGATGAAGTCGAAAATTGTGGCCTTACTAAATCCTGGGAAATCTCCATCTGACCCTAAGAGCTACAGACAAATTTCGCTCCTGTGTCATACCCTCAAGCTCTTCGAGCGACTAATACTCAAAAGACTCACAGTTACCATTGACCCCACTCTCACACCAGAACAGGCTGGATTCGGCCGGGAAAAGCACCAGCAAGGTGCTTAACCTCACTCAATTCATTGAGGACAGAATTGAGTGCGGCATGGTCACAGGTGCTGTGTTTGTCGACCTTTCAGCAGCGTATGACACAGTGAACATAAAAAAGTTGCTGTCTAAAGTATCGTGTGCCACAAACGATCCCACTTTCGTGTCACTGTTAAGTGAGCTCCTTCGTAACCGCCGCTTCTACGTCCATTTACACGGAAAGAAGAGCAGAAGGCGATGTCACCACTGCTATTCAAGGTTTATATGAATAATCAGCCCCACCACCCTAACACTCAGCGATATATCTATGGCGATGATCTTGCACTAACTTGCCAAGATAAGACCTCCGAAACCGTGGAAAGTACACTGAATCTTGCCTTGGAAAACCTCCATGAATATTACGAGCATAACGCTTTAAGGCCCAATCCAAGCAAAACCCAATCGTGTGCTTTCCATCTACGTAACCGTGAGGCAAACAGGGAGCTGAACATTTCCTGGAAAGGCGTCGCCATCCAACACTGTAACTTTCCTAGATACCTGGGAGTGATACTTCACCGCTCTCTGACTTACAAGACCCACTGTAGAAACACAAAACAAAAAGTTAGTTCCCGCAATAACCTACTGCTCCGCCTCTCCTCCACTAACTGGGGAGCAAACCCAACTGTTTGCTGTTTCCTCTTGCGAGAATAGCTCACCCAGAGTACGCAGAGAAGTGACATGTTCGCTTGAAAAACAAAAACAGGAAAGCCACCTGAGACATCCACTCTACGGGCTCTCCCCCGCCACAGGTCGGTTGCGAAGCCGCAACAGCTTCCTGCGATCTAAGCAGCCTACCGACGAAACCCCTACTGACATGAGGTGCAGGCTTTGGGCAAGCGAGTATCCACATTCACTATACCCCCCCGATGACAATCTGCCTGCAGGCTATACGGAACCTTGGCCAACCTGGAGAAGTCTAAATAGGCTGAGGACCAAGGAGAAATCACCGATATGAACAATTCTGCACCGAAATTAATAATATTCACAGAAATGATATTTTTTTTCATTTCGGTGGTCAATCTAGGCCACCGAGTCAACCGAAATGAAAACACCGATATTAAAATCAATAACAAAATTTAATATAACAATAAAAGTTTTAAAGTCATAACGTTATTAATACCACTCTAATAAACGTACTTCGGGAAGGGCACTAATAAATATTTCATACATTTTATGGCGCATTGGATGACAATATACACCAACCAGCGAAAATGAAAAAAAAAATCCCATGTCACAAAAACCAACTATTTGCTTTTTTTGACGGGAACACAAAGCAAGCGGCCCATGACTATTCACTTTAAGCACTGAGGTGTCACTGGTATGTAGCGTTTTAGCGCGGGGGGAAGGAGCTAGAGTAGTCCCACGCAAAAATATTCTCGACAAACTAAAATTCACCGATATGAAAGTTCATATTTGACCACATGCATTTTTACTTATAAGTCATTTAATTAAATAGATTTAATTATGAAATTAGTATGTGATAGTACTATTACTATTCACGATTTAAATGAAATAAGCAATAATACTAAATAACCAAAAGTTTTTACTATATAAGGGAAATTAAACAGAAAAATGGATTTGACCGCGCAACCGAAAAAAACCGAAAACCGAAACCGCGCAAAAAAATATGGCGCTTTATCATTTTTTATTCCAAATTTGACGCAGTTCTAATCAAAAAATATTTATGGTCTCGTATAAGGGACAACGCCTTCTATCAATAAAAAAAATAATAAGCCTCATTGTATCACCCTGCACTGCCGATTTCACTCATGCCGCGTAAAATTTGCTGTTGGGAAATTCACCAAAATACATTCAAGACCATTTCAAATGCAATTTGGTTTTACTATGTACATATTTCCTTTCTTACTTATTCTGGTTTCCTTCCTAAATGTTATTATTTAACCATTTAAATAGACAATCAATTGTCAAATGCGACCACCGGTGGTCTTATGAGCCTTAAGGGGAAATAAGTAAGTAATTATTTATTGACATAAATAAAAGCAACACAATATATTAGAGAATTATTAGAAAAGTTGGAGGTAGGAACGAAATTCCAATAACCATACAAGGTTCGACCACTATAACTAAGAACTTAGTTAATGATTTTGTTTACAGTTTTTAATACAATGTTTGGTTAATGCGTAGGGCACGAACTCGTTTTTATACAAGATATACAATTTATTGTATAAGTACATTAAGGTTACGTATTGTTGGTACCTAAACAAGGCCTTGCCTGTATTTTAAGTACCACGCTAGCTTGATGGCTTCATAATCAGTAGTTAAGTACACTGCAATGAAATAATTCTATTTTTTAAATAATTAATGTTTTTAATTATTAATTTTACTGCAAATAATATGGTCTTGTACAATTTTATTGCATTTATCTAGTATCTAAGTAATTCATAAGCGTAGGTACCTGACCCACTATAAACACTGGTTTTGTGAGAGCCAATTATTAATCAGGGACAGCTTACGAATATTAACTTCATTTGTGATCCACGGAACATAACTACCTACTGAAAATGGCAAATAGTCTTTAAAAATATTATTACACATGAAACTAGGAAGAAAGCTGGCGCTTATAGAAAAGGGTCTGTATCATTTGTGCCAGTGCACACTCCTAAGATTTTTATGCAATTTATTTAATTCAAATAATTGTTATACCGAATGTTGTATTATTTGGCTATGAATAAAAATATAAGAAAAAGAAGAAAAATATTATTATATTTTCCTACCAAATTTTGGCTACAGAGCCTAACCCCAACAGAGATCACCCAGGTGCGCAGGAGATTTTACAGTGCACAAGTGTGCGTGCGCAATGCACAGGTGCACTCTCTGTTCATTCACTCTCACAGTTTGGTGAGACTGCAATCTGACCTGACCGGAGAGACATCGGGCGCAGGCAGGGCCAACGGCTTAATTTACTTTTGGAGGCATGGAGGTGTTAACACCACCTACTTCTGGAATCCGGAGCTATTAAAACACGGAAACAAATTTCGGCCTGGCCCGTGATTGAAACCCGAGACATCGTGGATAGAAGCTAGATTTCTTATTACACAACCAACGAGATAGTCCATACTTATTGCTTTAGTAAAGCATTTAGTATAAATTAGTCACTAACTAAAGTAAAATAATAGTACTTATTCAAATCCGATTTAATATGTTTTGTAACGATCGTAAACAATTTAGTTATTTATTTATTTAGGAAGATTTACAGTTTCAATTATTCACTAAACAACAACAGTATTCTGTGGTTCTATACTAATAACAAATCTTCACATACAGGTAATCAGATAAATAAGGATAAATCGAACTGTGGTAACTACGAGTACAAACAACATAATCTGAGGTAAAACAATAGGTTGTTTAATAGGCTATCGTCAAAGTTCAAGAATCTCAAAATATGATTTAGTCATTTGTCGATATCTGAATAGATTATTCCACCATTCGTAAACATCCTATATATTAACATCTGTCGAATTTAACTCTTTAAGAACTGAGTTCTCAAATCCTTAAACAGCTGGTGAACTACGATTGACGGTTAATATTCCCATACAAATTTGTCAAAAAACTAAACCGCCTGATAAAAAAAAAAACATGTGTTGGTGAACTCCCGGTTTAATTATATAGATCCCTTTTTGAACGGGACCACCTCAAGAGTGGAACCATTGCGGAACCCAAAGTGAAGGTTTATTGATCGGTTCAATAATTCGAAAATTTTAGAATCAATTGACTTTCGTTGCAAGGGGTGTAAATTAATGAAATCTTTCCAACAACCACATCAATTACCTAGCCCCAAAATAAGCGTAAGCTTACTGTGCTATGGTGACTAGGATAACGGATAGTCATACGAGTATTTATGTTTATGAACAAACGACGAATGATTCATGAGTAGGTCAATGTTTGAAAGAACCTTCTTGTACCAAAGCACTACATTTACTAAGTAGTAAATTATTAACCATTTCCCCCCACTCCTTTTTTTTTTTTTGCAACTTTTATAATTGCAGGGCACATCGTGCTTTAGCAGTGGTCTGCTTTGGGTTACCACACCTGGTGCATGCAGGTGGTAATCTTGTAGTCGGTTTAACTCGACTATAATTATGGTTGTAGTCGGTGTAATTCGACTATAGTTATTGCTTGTAGTCGGTTTAACTCGACTATAGTTATTGCTTGTAGTCGGTTTAACTCGACTATAAGTATTTAGCGAAAGCATTGCTTCCGAAATTTCTCGTAACGCTAATATCTCTTTCTCAGTTCTGAAAATCAATTGATTGACGAATCTTACTAAAATTCATCACTCAATACCAAAACCTTCGGTTTGTGCTGATTAATTAATCGAAAGAAGTGTCTTTCGTGATGCCGATTTTGCTTTGGACATTTTATTTTTACCAATTGTATCAGCAGTTGCAGAGTTGGCCTTTGCTTATCCGGTTCGACTATATCAGCGCTAAAAATATTTCTAGGCTCATCCTTATTTATTTATTTTTGGAAAGCCAGGGTTTACATATCGATAATAATAATGTGGTGTATAAACTATTTATAGGTTTTCGCAAAACTAATAGTTTAAGGAAAACAAGGACTTCGTATTGAGCACAAACTGAGTACTAAGAAACTAAGTAGGTATGTGTAATTGATTTAAATATTCAATTCTGCTCTCATATTTATGGCGTCCGAAACAAAATCACCTTTACAGTCAAAAGATTCTAAGATGATCAGTTTTTGCATTTTGGAGCGCATTGATATAGTAAAGTACTAGTATAAAATAATAAAAGGAATAACCCTAAGCATTGTAGTTATCATTTTAAGTATCAACTATTTATAATTATTTTTTTATTTACTTTTTTAAGTACTTTATTTATATCCTATGTAAATAGAAAAATATAATTATTAATAGACTATTATTTAAAAACCCTTGAACGTTTGTATATACGAGGGTCAAACTGAAAGTTCTTAGAAAATCAAAAACTGATTACATTAGCCAGTTATTAGTTTTATTATATCTTTTCAAAATATTGTCCATTGACGTCAATACACCGCTGCATGCGATGGAACCACTGGGAAAAGCACTTTGCCCACTCGTCCTTAGGGGTCTCTTCAATGGCATCGCGATACGCAGCCACCGCTTCTTCAGCATTCATAAACCGCTTTCCTTTAAGTTTTTCTTTAATTTTTGGAAATAAATAAAAATCACAAGGCGCGAGGTCGGGGCTATACGGCGGGTGACCCAGTAATTCAACGTTTGATGTCGCCAAATAGTCGATCGTTCGCTTGGCGGTGTGCGACGAGGCGTTGTCGTGGTGAAGGAGGATCCTACTGCGAGGTCGTTTCTCTCGAACTTTTTCCAAGACAAGTGGCAAACAATTGGTAGTGTACCATTCTGCAGAAACTGTTTTTTGATCCTCTAACACAATTGTTGCGAAATGACCTATCCTTCCAAAGAACGAGGCCACCATTTTTTTTCCCGCACTTCGATCTCTCTTCACTTTAGTTGGCAACTCCTCGAAAGGAAACACCCACTGAGCAGATTGTCTTTTGGTTTCAGGATCATAACAGTAAATCCAGCTTTCGTCACCTGTTAGTATGTCGAACACAGCATTTGAGTCACCTCCGTTAAATCTTTCAATCATTTTACGGCACCAATCCACACGATGGAGTTTTTGAGCCTTAGTCAAATTATGAGGTATCCACCGGGCGCAAAGCTTCCTGACCGCTAAATGTTCGTGGAGGATTTTGTGCACTTGACTCATACCGATGCCTAAGCTTGTCCGAATCTGCTGATAGGTCACTCTTTTGTCAGTCTCTATCATACGCCGCACAACACAGATGTTATTTTCAGTCGTCGCCGTAGAAGGCCGTCCCTCACGTACATCATCAGTGAGATTAGTGCGACCACGTTTAAACTCATTAAACCAGTTGTAAACAGTCGCACGAGATGGGGCTTCATCGTGAAAGGCCAATCGTAGTCTATCATAACTTTCTTGTTGACTTAAATGACATCGAAAGTCATAAAAAATCATTGCACGAAAATTTTCTCGTGTTATTCATTTTGACGTGACACAGACAATTTTCAATTTGCCGCCAAGTCGTAAAACAAATGACAAATGAATGAAATATATACTCAGTAATATTGGCAAAGAGTTCTATTTTCAAATTTTAGAATATTTTTTTTATTATATTGTTTATAAGTGGCCAGTTCTAAGAACTTTCAGTTTGACCCTCGTATTATTTTAGATATCCTGTTTTAGCCTGTGAGATTTACTTTTAATTTACCCTTAGTACAACCAGCCAAACCGTACTTAAGCCGCTTTGAACGCATATAGTTTAACTGAGAAAGGATAATAACGTTAATTTATTAGCACCGGGTGATAATTATACATTTGTGCACATCGGTTTTAATCGCACCCCTGCTACTAGGTGGTTATCAGTGACATTCTAAAGTTTGCACTAAAGAAGAACTGCCAATTTTCCGATCACGATATACATCGCATTTGTCGGGTATGTAAGTTAGTTGTGTTGTGTTATTTTACTTCTCCTGATCACATAGACACAGATAAGTAGGTGCTTTTATTTATATAGTGTAGGCAAATAATATTGCAGTAATAATAGTAAGTATCGATAATAACACTTGCAGTGTATGCAGAGACTGCATTACAGATTCTAAATGCTCATTGTTACGGAATTTTGACATACATCCGAGTATTATGTTACTTTTTTATGTAGATATGTTTCATTAAAATACCAAATGTAAACAAACCAAATTATTGCATTGAAAACCAACCCAAATAATAAAATATGCTCTTTGTGGGTTGCATGTTATTAAAAATAATGTTTGGAAACCACTAGGCACTTATTATAGCTCCGTAAGTATTTTTTTTCTATGCACCTACCGCCCCTGTCTTTCTTATTGTGAACATTAGAATTTGTTTATTGTTTTTGGTGTATTTACTCACATTTCACCTCGTCGCCATTTTGTGGTGTCTCACCAGCAATTGGGATAAGTAAATAACCAACACAGTTTCGTATTCAGTACTCGGAGTGAACAACGTCCGCTCCGCGCGGCTGCGTCACGAGTAATGCCCACGCTCCCCACTCCGGCTGGTTTATTGCTTACTCAGACATCACAGCATGTTACACATTAACGACAATAAATTGCGTAATTAATTAATTGAATACAAATTATATACAAGATACTAATAGTTAAAAGGGAGAAGTGGGAATTAATTTACAATAAATAAATTAAATTATTATTATAGCCTGACCAGAAATATATGGGACCTGAATTAAGGGCGCTTCGAAGCTACTTTATATGACAACACTTTGTATAATTATACCAGCGTAGATTGGCAACTGAACATAAAAAAACATATTTTTATATGTTTACATTCATGTAATTTATTTAAGCCTGCTGCCTAATGATAATAGATTATACGATAAAAGCACACGACAGAACACCCGCAAATTGAGGACTTATAAAATTCAGTCTTTGTAATATTGGCTTTAAAATTTAGACCAAAACACAATAACGTTTGCAAAACCACTAACGGGTAAAAGAAACATTAATCCATTGTTTTCTAAATTATATTATTTATGATTTTATCACAAAATTTAAGTAATGTATAGGAAACATGGAAAACTACGACCTATTTTAGTTAAAATATCCAAGTAGGTTAGAGAAAAGAAAATAAAACTCAAAAAAAGTATATATTATAATCATTTTTCAAAATCCTTATTTAAATATTCTCCGTATGCACCAGTATATGCACCAGTAGCCAATTTTTTACTATTCGCACTATATGACGTACGAAAAATTTCGTTATGACAACTAGGTCAGTAATTAATTTAAAGAAACTGCGGTGATCACAAACCATTTTTATTTACGAAAACGAATAGTTCTCGGTATTTTTATCACATAAAAATTGCGCTTATGCGAAAATTTGATTACGCGTCTACTTTGACACTAATCATTATGACAATTGTTGACATGTCAATGACGATTTGAGGTTTCTGTTGCCAGTAAAAGAAATTAGTTCCAGTTGTTTTCCGCAATATGGCGAGGTCCCATATATTCCTGGTCAGGCTATAAGATTAATATTATAAACACACACAATATTACTACACAGAATCAGGTACGGTGGGTGACGCTTAGCTGAGGTCATCTACGAGGGCTCGTATCTCGTTTTTGAAACGAGTAGAACTAGCATCAAATAGTTTAGTCTAGTGTCAAGAGCAAATCTATTTCAAAAAAAACCAAAAGGATTATTTATAGATAGGTATTTTTCGGCATGATCGTGTACTTTTTTCCTATTAATTTTATAAAATTATTTTTAATATCAGATTAAACAGTTGATCAGAACAATTTGTAACCACAATTCACCTCCGGTGAAGCCGATTAGAGGTAATGGTATACGTATTCCTTAAAATGGAGATAAAACAGATTTAAGAGCTAGTTAAAGTACCTATTAATATCAAAGTTATTAAAAAACATTTTGGTAGAGTAAAAATAAGCGTGCGATTTTTATTGGATGTGGTATTTTCAGTTTAATAATAGTCCACAAGAGTCCACATTGTTACTTTATTGTGGTTTTCATTACATTATCTTATCTATTATTACTTATTACAAAAGTAGGGAATAATTTATTGCTGCGTAGAGAATGATCGAAATGAACGCTCTTAAACACAAACAGCAGATGTAATTACTTTTTCATTATCATTCTTCGTGCGTATTTCGCGAGCTAAAACAATGATCGCTCAATTATTGTTTTGGAACAAATGACGAAGAACCCTGAAGTGACAGCTTTTTTATTATTGTACTTCTCGAAATGGATCAAACATAAACAATCAAGTTTTGTATTATTTTCTCTTCACATAAGTCAACGACATAACATTATTCAACAGACATCTGCAATAAATTGAGAATATTATTTGAATCGTCTAATTTGCTAAAGATAAACAGTTTTGTATTTAACGGCCTTTATGATGGCTGTCAAATACATGTTTGTTGCCGGCGATTCCAGCTTATACGATTAATAAAACGTGGTTATGGATAATAAACAAAATTACCGCCCTGAAATTACTCAGTTATGTCCAGCTAAAAGTTTGTTAAGGCATTTTATTTTATTATCATTGTATGTTACATTAGTAGAATAAACGTCATCGGCTCCAATCCGGTCCAAAGGTACTATTCTATAGATGCACATTTTTTCGAGGTTACTTATTGGCGACAAAATTATACGTGAGATGAAGAACAATGTTATCTTAGAAGGGTGGATAAGGAATTAGCAGACATAGAGTAGGTAGGTAGGTAGGTACTAGACCTTATTATTCCGTTTGCGTTGGTATCTACTTTCGTAATTATAGGCATGTAGGTGGTGTTGGTTAGTTCGTAAATCTCGCTGGCGGTTGTTTGTTGTCTGTAGGTACCGCACTCCTTTATTTAGGCATAGTAAACCAAACAATGGTCCTCATGCAAAATGCAAACGTGGCGGAGCTTCGCCGCCCAATGGCCAGTCACACCGACGGAACTGCGGTCACCTGCCACTACAAACGCATACCAACGCTTTTTCTGTTACCTATTTTAAAATTTAAAAACACCACAGGATTCTTTCCTTATACATAATATATTTTACTGCCGTAAAGGAATTGCGGCCCTTAAATATTTTATCTTTCGGGTGAATACGAGGAAACGACCCGCCGGCCTTATGTATGCCAAAATAAGATAGGTAGCTAATGAGCGGCGCGATTTCCTATTATATTCTGCCAAGAATAAAGAAGGGAATGTCAATATTGCGTGCGGGTGGTGATAACTCAAAACCAGGAAATATTGGGCCTTCATTATTTTTTATCAATATCATGTTATATAAGACCTATTGTCATATAACCTACCTATGAACCTATGAGCCTAATGTAATATTTCAAGTTTGAAATAAACGGTATCATGTGGTAAAAAGACTTATAGTACAGTCATACACATACATACTCGTATAGTTAATGTTGAAACTTTTATTATGTTTGCGTAAGTACCTACTTTTGTTCCCTTATCATTTGTATGCATGTCGGGCATGTGAAATGTACCCTAAATTATTCCCTATCTAGTAAATCATTTTCGCATTAGGGTCTTGTTCTTAATCCTGCTTTAAATCATCGCCCTTAATATACTCGCTAATTACTTGCCATGCGAAAAATAGCAGGCTTCATAATTCAGCTATTATATGGACTGCCTGCCGCTTTTATGTTAAAAGCCCATCTACTAAAGTGTTTATCCCAATTTTGTGAGACTTTTATTAATAGCAAACGGTAAGTAAGTCTCATTTTGGACAGTAGAAACGTAGGTAGGATAAATATGCCAGGCAAGTATTTAAGCTTCTTGTTTACAACATGCCTTTGTTGTGAATATTAAGTTAGACTACCAAAAATTAATTGATTAGTAAAAAAATTGATAATATTTTATTTAAAGGCCCCTTTTTCAAGCATATTGCGAAAGTGCAATACCTAAGTTACGATGCGATAAAATGTCAAATATTTTTATGGACTGTAACATTGTGTGTTGTTGGGGTAAATTACTATGATAAAATTTAACCTACGACGTTGCAAGTGGAGAGGTATAAATATAGAATTTTATATGCAAATGAAATTATTTCGCTGTTGTTTACCGGCCGCCCGGGGCGGGATATAACAATACACACCCGGTGAAACACCACTTCGTTTGCACGCTGAAGATTGCATAAAACTCCGCATTTTACACGGGCTAAGCGTTTTTATGTTTTCATTGCGAAATTCGTCGCATTGCTAAAAGTAAAAATACGATAACAAACGAAAAACTAAAATGTAAATCTGCTTTTGTTTTTCAAAAATTGTTTGGAAATTAAGTTGGTAGTTATTGCAGTAATTATTAGGGTTTCCTACCTCAAAAGGTAAAAACGAACCCTTTTAGGATCACTTTGTTGTCCGTCTGTTTGTCAAGACCCTTTTTTCTTAGGAACGCGTGGAGGTATCAAGTTGAAATGAACATCAAATACTTTAACGCAATCCGAAGATACGGCCATTTTAGAAGTATTTTCTAACATTTCGCAGAGGAATCAGGACCTATAGGGTACCTACTTCCCATAGGCCTAACATTATGAAATTTGGCAAAAAGGAAGGTCTTATTACAGTACAAATTAAGGAAAGTGTCAAAACCGCAAATTTGTGGTTACATCGTAAAAAAACCTTTGTACGGAACCCTCAGTGCCCGAGTCCGACTCGCACTTGCCGTTTTTTTTTAATATGGCAGTTTCCCCTTTGATTCCACGGGGACCACGTACTATGTATGATTTAGGCACATGAATTAGGCACATTTGGGGCATCAGAAACTTATTGAGTCCTGGTAGACGACCCCTATTGGGCCTTATAAAGTCTGACACCAGAGCTGTATTATAGGTAAGTAACCCCCTAAAAAAGTAACCCTCTTTGTTACCATTTGTCAGCTGCAGATGCGGTATACTGTCGGATGTCGCTTTCGCTGCTGCTGTTGAACCGGGTTTGGTTAAACAGGTTCATACAATTTTGTAAAGCCTTGTATAAGATGAGGTTACAATCCCTACCCGCGACAGGCGGGTTGTAAAAGTAAGTGAGAGTTTTTGCGGAGTTATCGCGACAAGCGCGCGCGACACGTAGTTTGAAAGTAGTTAGCGTTACACGACGAACTCTTAATGAGACGGTGGACACATTTTCGCAGTTATACGACTATAATACCTATTTCTAGTACGAAAAACAAAAGTTTTTAAAACGATTCATAAAAACTAAAGAACTATTTTAAACAGGTATGATTTATTTTCTGGCACCATTACATTAATACATTATTATTAGCACGCGTAAATTATTATTAGGTGTACGATGCTCAGTAATTCGTTTACAGTTTTTCAGTTTAAGTCAGGATCAGGTCTTTCCATTGAATTCTTATATTAACATTTATGAAATTATACGTTTATTTAAAAATATAACAGAGAGTGGTATATCGGGTTTGGAGGTATTTAACGAGAGAGAGCGCAAAGCCGAATGAATTGTTCGATCTGTCGCATTTACGTCCATTACAGTGCGGGCTGTGACGTCACACGCTCTTCAACTTCACTTTGTCGGTGCTTTGCTCGATGCACAAAAGATGGCGTTGGTGGCGCCAACAACATTAGGCGTTGGTAAAATTTAAAAGATCAAGTTTAAAGATCATATTTTTAAACTTTTTTTGCAACTTTAGAAACCTCAAAGAACTACTTTACACAGTGCGCGAACTTTACAAGTACGCCACAGCTAAAATGTACACACATTTTGGCTGTGTCGTATTAACAGTGCAGAGTTTATTGTTTTCAAGTCTCAACATAAGCTTTATATAGAGGTGCTTGTGGCGCAGTGGCGGCAGCGCTTTGGTAGTGATACTCGTACCAAAAGTTAAGCAGCCCACGGCGCGGTCGTGATTGGATGGGGTGCCCATTCCAACCATTTCAGTGACGTCCATGATAAGCTTCTCTGTGCTTCGGAAAGCACCTTAAGCAGTTGGTCCCGGCTAATATCTGTTGATATTAGCCGTAAAGCCTAGTTCAGAGGCCCCAGGGCGGCTTGATAACATCTGACAGTAAGGTTTGTCACTTGCCTTACAGAAACCCCTTCACCAATCAGCACTGAGGCCGCGTGGTGGAGTATGGCTCGTACCTCCTCATAGTTGAGGTAGAGGCCTTTTCCCAGCAGTGGGATCTATATAGGCTGACTTTACTTTTTACATAAGCTTAGTGATTTTAAAACTGTTAACCCAAACGCAGGAACATCAGAAAGCATGTACGTTTTATGTTCCACGTAGTACATGCCTCATAAATATTCAAAAACTCAAGCATGAACGGATACTTATGCATGCTTTCGCACAGGCTAGAAACTTCACGTCGAACATGAGTAACTCAACAAACCGCATCACAACTGAAGACGTCTCTTAGGGCTCATGCACAGTGCGTAGTGTGGCCAACGCTACTCATTTTCACGAATGTAGCTAACTAAATAAAGCTTTGCTACTCACTTATGTTATTTTTACCACGTCTAACGAGCAGTCGCGACAGTTAAATAAATAAAGAAATCATTTATTAATAAATAAATCATTTATTAATAATACAAAGGTAAAAAGAAACAGCAAAAGAACTTAAGTTTTAAATACAAAAAGACAGAATTTATCTTTTAGTCTGAACTAGTTAATGTGATTTTGTTGAATTAACGTAGTTCTACCATATTCACATTTATCTATACACTACATCAACCGATTGGCAGAAAGTTGTCATGCGGTGTGGTGCTCTATGAATGAAAGACGTTACTTTAACCCATGCCTCTTTAATAATGGCCTTATGCGCCTTGATACTTAACATTTATAAAGAGGGTGAGGTGCGCCACATATTACAGATATATCGTTAATACTAGTTATCACTGCTTGTAGCCAAGGTCTATAAGTGCTTCTCTAGAGTCATTACATCAAGTAAAAGTCATTTTATGCATGTAGGCCCACAGGTGGCACTTATACATGTCCCAACGTATATTTTTTAAGCCCTAACACTGCTTACGGACAACTTTGAGCTAGTGCTGAGAAGAATTACTCAAAGGCTCGACGAGTGACGAGAACAGTCTAGCTTCCGTAAGGGTTTCGGGACAATTGACCATATATTCACACTAAGACCAGTGATACAAAAGGTAGATGATTACAATAGGTCACTTTATCTGGCATATGTGTACCTGAAAAAGTTTTCGACTCTGTGGAATATTGGGCTGTGGACAGGCGCTCTCACAAGATACCACATCGATGAGAGATACCTCCAAATCTTGGAGAATATGTGCAAGTGCGCAACTATGACTGTTCGTTCAGCTACACCAAACCTATCCCAATACAGAAAGGAGTTCGTTAAGAAGATGTCATGTCGCCAAAACTTTTTAACAATGCACTTGAGGATGTTTTCAAGACTCTCGACTGGAGTGGGAGGGGAGTACCTAAACGTGAATGGTGCATACCTGAACCACCTTCGACACGCAGAAAATATAGTGATCATCTCTCGAATTACCTTTGAAGCTACAGAAAATGGTAGCACAACTATGAATATGGACAAAACAAAGGTGATGGCTATGGCGTCGTTGCTGGCAAATGGAGCAAGATATTGTTGGAATAGAGAAAGAATCAACAAGAAAAACGTTGGCAGACTACCAGCCGATGACATGGCATAAAGATCATGCCGGGCCAACCTGGTTCAGAAGTACCGGTGACAGAAAGCTGTGGAGGAAATTTGCAGTGAGAAAATAAACTGCTCTGCTTTTTATCACCGGAGATCCGATTTTAATCGCTGAAAAACTACTGGAACAATCACTAGATTAGAAAATTATCTTGTCAAACTTTGACATGGGTAGGCACCGAAGTTACTTTTACAAATCATTGAGAAATATTACCACAGAGCTTTGCCTTTCGATAGAATTCTCGTAACAGAGGGGTCTCACAACTCCAGCTTTATCGCCGTAATAAAGGCCCGACCAAGCCAATACTTTTTTTCCTTATCTCCTAATGATACTAGTTAGATTCAGGTTTCGTATGCCAATAGACATTTTTAGTGCGCAATTTTGCTTCATCTCTGAGTACGCTATAGTAGAAATGTGCAAGACAAATAAAATTTTAGTTTTGTGTTATATAAATGTAACATGCTTAGTATGTAGTCAGGAACACATAACAACTCATAATATTCGGTCCGATTTGTAAGGTTGACAGCGACTTATATGCATTTTGTATGGTTAACAGAAAAACCGCTGTCAAAAGAAACTGGACATAAGATCTTCTTTGGGTTTACTTTCCCATTTGAATAGACGTATCAATTAGTATATAGTTATGAAAATTATTATTATCATTATGACACCAAAGAACAAAGATTAATTCTACCAAGTTCATTAACTTGTGATAAGTTCCAACTCAGGTTTTTTATTCTCATGCTATTTGTAGTTTTGGAGTTTTCGACTGTGAAATGTGGACGAAGTCGTGTTTTATGCTCGAATATAAAACAAATAAACCTGACAGTTTTCACGGAAATGCACACTTTAATGCGTCAACTGGCTCATCAAAAGTTGCTAACAACTCGTTTACTTCTGGATCATAGAGTACTTTGTAAAACTTATTTATGTATATAGTTAGTTAGTAAGAGAAATATTTTAATAAATATATTTATTGGTAATAATGTCTTATACTTATCTGCGCTGAGTAATCACTAGGAAACACCTTTGGCAAATCATAATTAACTAAGTAAGTATTCGTTATAGATACAAAAGCTACGGAATATGAAAAAGTAAATAAAAACAATGTTTTCCCCCGGCCCCATTTGCAAATTAGGCTGTTACGGAATGCACGACAGTCTGTGTTATCACATTGCGGCTCTCAGATGTACAAAAATTTCTACACGGCTGAACCCTTTCCAAAAGCTGCTTACACAAACATGTATCACGTAATATGCAGTTTTGTTGATGAATGCGAGATGTTTTCAGACACTTTTCCGCTGAAAAGAACTCGTGACCAAGACGGTGCTCTCTGGATTCCCCTCTCCTAAGATAGCCTTCAAAAAGAAACATTAATAGACCGTTCATCGAGGCAAAACATTTCTGCTCAGTATTATGTCGTTAGAAAGAAGGTCTTTTGATAGGCTAAACGCTTTCAATCAGGATTTAGCTCGCAACTTCTTAACGTCAAGTTATAAAGTAGCACAGGAGAAATATCTATTAACCTTTAACGCACTCAAAGGGGAGTAATTAGAAACCTATGCTAAAGTTTTTCCATTAAGGGGTTCCTGTGAGGTTCGCCAAAGTAGACTATTTAAAACTTTCTTGCTGTCTCGAGTCAGGAGCTGAAAAGCCAAAAATCTTATTGTTGTGTTTGAAGGTAAGATAAATTACCCTAACTTTATTCATTTGCCAAAACATTGCGCTTTTCATAGTAATATATTATACCCAATAGTGTAGATATTCTAAACATCAAGTAAGCCATTAATAAGTACGTAACCTATGAACAGAGTTAATTAAGAATAATATTTATTTATTGACAGATGACATAGATCCACTGATTGAGGTAATAGACGTTCTTGAATTAAATTACCTTTACGATGACGAATAGGTATTAAACTGGATAACAGTCTTTATAAAAAATGAACTCCAACAAACTGCTAGTTTTCATCTTGTACTCATTGTAATATGTGATAAAAACAAGCGTTGTCGCTCCCCCGCTTCTGATGTTATTTATCGTGACGTAACCAAAATATCATAAATTTAACAACTTTGGTAGTTATAGACAATGTGGTAATAGAACAAGGCATTTGGGAAACGTCACCGGTAGTAAGGGATTCTTTGGAAAATAGTTTACAAAAGTCAGGTTGAACGAATATACATAAGTATATTTTTAGATGGTAAACTTCGAACTCTGAACAGTCTAGTAACGAAATTATTTTTGTCGTCCGTGTCGGTAATAAAAAAAGATGAAGTTTTTATAGTTTGATATTTCGTTGATATCCTGTTATTTTTTGATTACTTACTTACTTAACTATAAAATGTTTGTAGGGAAATATAAATTCACAGATTAAAATGTTAAATAAATAACGATGTTAGATAGTAATAGTATGAAGCAATATTGTAAAAACAAGTTCAAGTTATAAGCAAATTGTATTGCTATTAATAAATAAGAGCGTCAGTACCAAATCACACGCAAAATGTTTCTGTGACCAGTCCTTCCCCGTTTTCCCGTCCCAGTCAGACATTCTTTCACTAAGTAGTATACTCAGGCTTCGATGATATTCAAATAACATTTGTTAATTCTTAATTTCTTGTGCACTCCTCGGCCGCATCGTCGCGTAACTATCAGGTAAGTTTGCGTTTAACTGTCTGTCTATTAATTAAAG
Organism: Pyrausta nigrata; assembly: GCA_949316185.1. NCBI lineage: Eukaryota > Metazoa > Arthropoda > Insecta > Lepidoptera > Crambidae > Pyrausta > Pyrausta nigrata. The sequence continues at coordinate 9,445,137 of OX438943.1, forward strand.
AAAAATGAATTTAAGTTGCAAATTGAGGTGAATTCATCATCATCAGGATTGATGCATGTGACTTGACACAGGCACCGGCCAAACATGTGAAATGAGCTGGAGCTTTTTAGGGTAAGTATATTTTATATGGATTCATGAAATCCATGAGTAGGTATGTACATTTTATCGCTATTTACCACATGCCAGGGAATGCTAATTGCCCTTGATAAAATATAGACCAAACATATCTTATGTATGTGTATATTGATACTCAAGCAACCGAATTAAAGGAATAAGATAAAAGGCGTAGCTCAGAGTTTGTGTGACGTCTTTAACGTGACGTTTTTTTGTAGCACTTTTTGTAGTGACTTCGTCATGGTAATTTAATATAGCAAGTTGGTCGACGACGATTTAGTAGGATAGTCGATGATGAAATATAAAAAAGGGGAATGGAAAGGCAAAAACCGTAAAACTTGAGGTTATACGCAGACGTAGTGGCAGCCGGCAGGGGCGCGTGGAATCAGATCAGCTGTGTGGCGTCGCCCGGCCGGCTGCGCTGCGCGGCATGAGGATGAGTTACACGCGCAATTCCGCTGAATAATGAATTTAACCAGCCCGCGGCCCTCCTTAGCGGAGGCGGCCATTTCCCCATCTTTTCATAAATAAATCCAAAATGAAAAAGAGCCCTCAATTTTCCACTAAGTGTTCCCTTCACTAAGCGCCTAGAATGCTGATTGATTATAGATAATTTAGAGTTTTTGGTGGGAGGCGAAAATGTTCTTAGCTCAATCATTGATGAATAAATGTAATCTCATCGCACTTACTATTTTATCCAATCGGTACAGACAAAAAAGAGGCTTCGCCCTACAAAAGGTTGCGTGCAAAATGTTTTAATTTAAATAAAAAAAATGTTTGTGACATAAAGGCAACAGTTGAAGCATTATGTAAAAAACCGGCCAAGTGCGAGTCAAACTCGCACACGAAGGGTTTCTTACTATTATCTACTTCATCTTAGTCAGTTTAGAGAATTTATTCAAAGGATTTTGTAGTTGGTACAAAATTATCCAACACCCAAAGTCATTTTAAAAGACCTACTCAATAACCCCACACGATGGAGTAGACGACGAGAAAAAAAACATCCCCACTTCACATTTATCCCGGGAACTACCCTAAAAACACTTTTTTTTCACTACTGTCGGCGTAGTTGGTATACATACCTACAAAATTACAGCTTTCTAGTATTAATGGTTTCTTCGCAAAACCTCGGACAGACGGACAGACGGATATGACGAAACTATAAGGGTTCCTTGTCAGGACTACCGAAACAAATTTAAGCACCTCAGGTCATAGCTTTAACAATCATCTTGAATCGAGGTTTAGGCCTGGAGTTCTTGTTACTTTAACCAACAACCAACTTTAACCAACACATGTTTAATTTTTAATTAGTCGGTTTAGCATTATTTAACATATTTTGTATGGGAATTCTGACAAATTAACCGTCAATCGAGGTTTACCGGCTGTTTCAAAATTAGTAAAGTCGGGTCTAAGACTTATTTATTATGACATACATCAGAAATATAAATTATAACATTTTCTACACCACCTTCAGTAGATACTAACTGCTTACTGCACAAAATATTAATCATGGCGTGTGAGTGAGAAGCATATAACCTTCTGTTTCGAGAGAAAATATAATTTCATTTGCCCAAAACGTTTGGAAGCAATGAAATTTCATTTGTGCTTTTTGCTTATTCCAATCCTGTTACAAGTTATTGAATACCTACTCCGATAAATCGAGTTGAGAATATTGGAAAAAAGCTATTCAAACTGGAGTGACCGCCCTCTAATTTAACAATTTTGTCACGCAGTTTTAAACTGTATTGTGAATGCCTATTAAACCTATACAGATTTTTAAACTACAAAGGTAATCAAAACCTTTATTTTGCTAACACTAGTTAGACAAATACAAATAGCGCACTTAGAATAGTAAATAATAGTCGTCTGTTTACATATTCATTTCGACTTTTCTTCACATTGATCCCCTTCACACAAACAATATTAGCACCTAGATAATGTGTTTACTTGCGGTAATCGTGAGCTATCTCGCCTCTGTATGATTTTCGGACGATGGAGGCATTATGCCAACGTTCGATCGTAAGTCTTAGTACTTACTTATATCCAGTTACAAGACATATTAAGTGGTCCTAAGTACCTAACTCACGAGGAGTTTAATTTTGCCAATGCTTGCTAGCTTCAAATTCGCATAAAAGCTATTTCTAAAACGCGTTACTTATGCCGGTGGCTTTGACTGTGTAAACGGTAACAATTTTTCTCAGGGTAACGTTATCGAGCTATCGGGCATTTTTAGAAACGTGTATTTCCTCGAAATACTTCTTAGGGCTAGTTATTCACTACGGAACCCTAAAAGTTTTGCAGTCTGTTTGTCTGTCCGCGCTCTAGTGCAGAGATTCTTAGCTACTAGAAACTCTGATTTGGAACAAATATGTAGTATCAATCATCATGACAAATATCTAAACACAAATATTATTAGGGTCCCTCTGCCCTACAGGTATGTACCTAAAGTGTAAATGTTTTGTTCAATCTACCGTATCTATTGTTAAATAGTCTTTAAAAATATTGTAGGTTTCTGAAAACCACTTCCCGATTCAAGGTTTCCCCACCCTTCCAGAAATGAATTTCAACTTTATAAGAGACAGTGGGAAAAGTATGAACAAAGTTTATGTTAACAAAAAAAACACATTCTTCTTCTATAAAGCTTACGGGATCTTATCTACATGGAAAATGATTACTCCCTAGTGAAAAGATGTTGGGTAAAAACTGACTATAAAGCACACCATCCTATTTGTGTAGCATTAATGAAATAGGAAGCTGTAATCGCTGTTCACTACTCAGGTTCCTACCTACCTAAATAGAATCCTAGGTAGGATCTGATTGCTTCCTACTTACTAGAAATAGGACTCGAATCACATTTCATTGGAATCAAAATAATCGAATCAAATAGTAATAACTCGATTTGAATGAGTTTTTAAATATCAATTCGAATGATCGCTTGATTCGAATCTCCAAGCTGATTCGAATTATTTTCTTCGATTCGATTCCAGTTCGCGAGCTAATAAGGAATTTTCCTAGTGTCAAAAGTCAGTACTTAAAAATCCGGTAGATGGCGTTGAACCACCTAAGTCAGGTAAATTTGTATTTAAGAAAAAGGCCGATTTTAGCGTTTATTATGTATGCTTTAGATTCATGCGTACTAACAGGTAATTTTATGACAATTTAATGATCATCAAGACTTTGTCCCTTAAATTTTATTTTTTACTGCATTTGGAAACTCGCTAATTTTTAACGTACTTAAGTATTACCACCACATGTCTGTGCATATAATATTACATTAATTTGTTTTTGTTTTAAGCTCAATGATTTATTTATTTATCCGTTATTGCACAAACAGAGTAGTACAAATGGCGGACTTAATGCCTTAAGACATTTTCTACCAGTCAACCAGTGGTTGAGGCAGAAATAGTCGTGGCTAATAATTTCGACATAATATTTATATAACTTAGATAAATAGCGCCATCTTTCAATGTAAAATAAAACTAAAATTTTGAGCTGTCAGAAAATCCCTCATTGGAAACATTTCTTTGATTCGAATCTGTGACTGTAATTTTTTTTACTTGTTAATTCGACAGCTTTATAGGTAGTAGTAGTACCAATTATTTTTTGTTTTTTATTTCTATTTGCATGGTTGCATTCCTTAAATCCTATATTCGACAAGATAAAGTATAATCATATTACCGATTTGAATCATTCGAATCAAGAGTTAATTATTAGAATCATGATTCGAATATTCATTTTCGATTCAAATTCAATCACTACTTCTACTTCTACTTCCTGTTAGGATCCTAAGTAGGACGCTACCTTTGTAATAGTTAGGAAGCTACAAATAGATGGTGTAATAAGTGCTTTTTAACACAAAATATGATCAAACTACATTGGCCTGCAAAAGTTAGTACCTACACAAAATTGCAATAACTTTCTAAATACGCCCTGGATTTTATTGAAGTAAAAAGTATTAGAAAGGAAATTGAATTCTTTTAATGAAAAAACCATAGTTGATCTTTTAAAAATCTCCAAAAAACCCTTTTAAAATTAAAATTTGACAGACATCTCACCTAAAATATTTATAAAAAAATTAACCCCCTTGAATATTTTTTACTTTTGAGTGATGTTAGGTCTTTTTCCATAGACAGACATGATACGGAATAATTTGGCCTTTTTGGCTAAATATTAATAATGGTGGTTGACGCTTATAATACATTTATTTACAGATTATTACGTTACATAAACTTTGAAAATACATACTGACATAAAAATAAAATAATTATTTTGGGGAGACTCCCATACAACAAACATAATTTTTGTGCCATTTTAAAACTAAAAAAGGTTTATATTATTGTGTCTAATGCTGTATAGATAATGATACGTAACCCTTTGCGAACCAAACCTGTGCGCGAGTCTGACTCGCACTCAGTCGGTTTTTTGTGTGTAAACATAAAGGTACATGTTAATGTGGGTGAAGCAGTAAGCGCGTATAATTTTAGTTCACTGGGGTAACGTAAAAAGAACCAGTAGGTAGTTACTATCAATTCTTTATTTTACGTCTTAAGTTATTCGCTAACAATCTCACTAAAGTTGCTGCACGACATAAAATAAACATACATATATATAAACAAACTGCCTCTCACCCTAAACGCATATACCATCTTGGTCCCGTGTTGGGTCATAAATTTGCTATAAAGTATACTATAAACTGACCTGAGAGGCTAGATAAGTTTTAGCGAAGTAATACTTACTTTGAAATTTCATTTTAGATGCTCAGCTTTTGATGTGAAAGCTTCGATAGATTTTGTGAAAACTTTATACCGTTGAAACATAATTTGTTGCGTTGAAACGAATTTGCAAAATCATAATTTCTTAAGGATTTTTAATATAAAAAACCGGCCAAGTGCAAGGCGGACTCGCGCACGAAAGTTTCCGTACCATTAACTTACAACATTAGACAGAATAGGCAAAAAATATATTTATATTTTTTTTTTTTTAGTGAAATACAAATATTATTCTGTAATATTTTAAGCGTCTGCTTGTTGCCATTATAAATATCGAGGAAAAAAAATGGCGGAAAATTCACGTTTGTTGTATGGGAGCCCCCCTTTAATTTTGTTATTATTCAAATTTTATTATTTGTTTTTAAAGTGAAAAAACAACTTAATATTTTAAGCTTCTACCTGTTGCCGTTATCAATAGCGAGCAAATAACGCTAAAAATCGCGTTTGTATTATGGGAGTCCCCCTTAAATATTTAATTTATTCTGTTTTTAGTATTTGTTGTTATAGCGGCAACAGAAATGCGTCATCTGTGAAAATTTCAACTGTCTAGCTATCACGATCCATGAGACACAGCCTGGTGACAGGCAGACAGACAGCGGAGGCTTAGTAATAGGGTCCCATTTTTACCCTTCGGGTACGGAACCCTAAAAAGTGTAGGGGTTAAGTTGCCCGTCTGTCTAATCTGAAGTCAAGTAGTCTGATTATTAGTAGAAATAAATTTGAAAAGTAGGACAGGCAGACAGATGGATGGCAAAACATTTTATAAATTAGCCTGTTGACTACGGATCCCTAAAACACACTTAGTTGGTAAAATGTTACTAGAACCTGTTACGAAACTTTTGGAAAGAGAGAATTTCAAAAAATCTTTAATAGCAAAGTAAATGCTTCTCACTTAAAAACAATAATTTACAGGATTTCATGCTTAGGTATGTCCATTTAGTTTTTGGCTTCTGCTAAAAAGCTCATCGTTATAAGTGCTTTGAAGCAGAAAACGGTTTCGGCGACAAAATGTTATGGGTATGCACCTGTTTTTAATGATACCTGCTTTAAGTAAAGTTTTAATTATGTAAAAATAAACTAAGCCGTTTATGTTACTAACACTTTCTGACGTGCTTTTAGCATTGTACTCGCAGTAGCCTGTCCCGGTTATTGATATCTAGTGTTTATATTGTGTACAAGGATTTTTTTGTATGTTTTACTACTCGCACGACCACGGCATTTTTTTATTTATTTATTTGCAGTACAATCACGGTAAAAGGGTACTTTTTGTACACATGGCCGCATGCCATACTACCCCACTTTGATCTTGAGAACTCATCTATTCCCTAAGCAATAGAAGCGATTTTCGTAGTTCCAATAGGCAACTGACGTGCTGCCGACTGTGCTTAGAATTAGAGATTGGCAGTATATAGAATAAAAATGGGCAGTATCTTTATTTCCTATAGAAAACTATAGTTGGGCTACAAACTATAGTTTAAAGCCCAAAATAACAGTGGTCGTGCCACAATTACCCTTTTTAAATAGTTTTATACAGGAAATAAGGTTTTGGTCCTTATACAGAAAAGTGTATAAAAAATTATGCAGTGGAGAGCGAGTAGAACGTAACGTAAGACATTTTATCTATAATAACTTGAATTGAGTTGTTGGCTAATGTTCAGTATGATAAAGTTTAATTTCGTTAGTTGACAGTAAGTAAGTAGCATTCCAAGTATTATACATATAATGTACTGCACAAAGGCTTTATCGAGCGCTATCCGCCTATTATTTATAAAGTGCTACACTTTCTGTACGAAAGCTCTATCGGGAAACAAGAAGTTTGATTTACTCATAGAAGATCTCTGTTATGTCAAGAAAAAAAATTGGCAGAGCATATTCGACTCATAAAATATTTGTATCGTTTGCTCATTTAAAATTCGTATGCCCTGTCCGTCTATCCTCTGTAATTTTAATCCCTCTTACCCAGGAGTAAAATTTCGTGTTTTACGGCAACCTGTGGTGGGATTTACATACTTTCATCCTGTACTTCAACACCTTTGCTAAGAAAAAACCTTTTTTTACATACCTAAGTTGTATTGAATCTTAGAACGATCTAAGGCTACAGTTAAATGTGCTATACAGAACACTTGCTTGACATTACTAACATAAGATTATAATTGACAACATTTCAAAAATTTTACGTGCACATTTTTATTTTTTTCCTTATAGAACATCAAAAAAGAAGACATACATATTTTTTCTTTTTCATTTCTTTCCATTATTTCCCCTTGAATTTAATTCTTTAAAACTCTACATTCTAAAAGAGCGTAAGTACAAGAGTAAGGATGTGACGACTTCACGCCTTTGCCATATTTTAAATTAAAAAAATAAAACTGACGTCTGCAGTGTTGTAGCAGTATGATATCGATATCGACTGTAAGCACGTATATCAAAATACAATGAGTCTTAACGAAGAAGTAGAAAAATAATCAAAGTGAGTATGTTTATGCAAACACAACCTTACTAAGCACATATTATTTCAAAATACAAAAAGTCTAAATGAAGAAGTTGATAAATAATCTTAGTATGTTTATCCAAAAACAACCTTACTAACAAAAGCTTACGTTCCAATTTTCCTTACTTAAATTTTTATGGTTTCTAAAATCAAATAAAACATCAATAATATTATGACAAAAGGAACTTTATGATTTCGTCACCAAACTAGATAATCATTTAAATGCATGTGTATTTTTAGCAATTCTAAATATACTTTACTAAAACCAGGCCTGTGTATCTTACCGCGTAGGTAGCAAAACGTACCTACGCGCGGCGACCCGTTGTTGTAAGGGGCTAAACAAGTTGGGTATTGCTAGCCGGCAGCGACACGCTTGCGCGTTTTATTCAACAGCGGTGCGCGTCACAAGGTTGCTGGCTAGACGAGCATGAATAAAGTCCTAGAGAGATGCGCTAGATGGCGTAAGTAGCTTCTTGTGGCAGTCAACCCTATCGCGTTGCGTGATAGTACGTCACTGAATAGGTTTAGTGTATTATGAATCATATTCCAAAGTTATAAGAATGAAATTATCTTGCAATGTATTTCTGTAGGTGTCTATGCGGTAGGGATTTTGTCAAAGACGTGATATTATAATTTCACTAGTGAAATTATAATTACACTGATTATTGTCAATGACGACTGGTTCGTATAATTTAACGGGCTCTTTTCAGTGATATTGTAATTTCACTGGGCTGCAATAGTGATATTATAATAAATCTAGGTTTATTATAAGTTGAGTTTGCGGTGGGAGGCCCGCGTGTTCTGATTGGTCAATTAGTTAAGCAGTCGCAATACACATTTATTAACAGTGGAGCGTGCCTTTTTAAATATCAGTTCATTACATATTTTTGGTGTTTTTCCTCATGTATTTAGTTGATTATTCTAGTCAATATCTTCAAAATGAGTCATCGTGAGCATTTGGAATTGTTCAATACTTGTAGTTCAGTTGGCAAAGAAAATAGACCAATCAGCGATCGCTTTGATAATCTAACGGCTTTCTTAAACCAGTGTTATTGTTAAAATATCACTGTCTTACAATGTCACTGTATCGGTCTAGTGAAATTATAATGACACTGAAACTAGCCAGTTAAATTGTAAGTAATGCAAACGATTGACAATAAATCAGTGTAATTATAATGTCACTAGTGAAATTATAATATCACGGATTTTATAATATCCCTGCGACATCTACACAAAAATGTGCTTGAGTCTAAGGCGAACTGAATTACACCATATCGTTGATAACATTCAGTAGATATTTCTTTGAATTTCATTGCAAAGTCAAACTTCTGTACGGAGTACTAGTACTTATTCTGTGCTAAAACAAGAGGCATCTTCTAACTATTAGTAAAACAGAATAAATGTGTTTTTAGGGTTCCGTAGTCCGACAAGGAACCCTTATAAGATCGTTTAGTCCGTCCGTCCTAGTCTGTCACAGCAGAATATCTTCTACGTTTATGGACTGATTAGCATGTAACTTGGTTCGAAGATACTTCACATATAGATCTCACTTTAAAAATACAAAAAATTAAAATTACACCTTTTTAAGGGTACCTAATCATACATGTAAATGGGGGGGGGGGGGGTTAATTAATTTTTTGGGTGCTCCCTCTTGTGTGGGGTATCATCGTTAAAAAGGACTATGAAAATAAGGTAGGGTTTTCATACAACACTTTTTTATCAGCTTTACCATTTGCGCGATATAGCCCGCCAAAGTCGTTTACACGGTGTCCCCCCCCCCCTGTAACTTAAAGGAACAGGCGCGGAAACTCTTATTTAAAATAAAATAAAATATATACTTTTTTTTGCTTATAATATCTAATGTTTTAAGTTAATGGTACGGAACCCTAAGCGCACGAGTCCGACTCGCACTTAGCCGGTTTTTATTAATATATGACAGGGACATTTTATCTGATACATAGAATATTAATACTTACTTACACTTAAGTCAAAATAAATGATTCAAACCTAAAAATGAATTAAGGTAACGTAGTTTCTACGTTCTCGGATAAATCTTAGTTCGCTTAAAATCCTTTTATTTGTGCAAACTTGGAACTTTAAAAGGTCTGGTCAAGTCGGGATTTATTTCTCAGAGCGGTAAATCCTTCTGGATTGAAGATAGTTCGTCTCAAGTTAACGTTCTATTTAGCCAGCTATTACATTTTTAATTATATTGTATTATTTGTTACGATTTTGTATTCTCATGATGATTCTTGGGAAAACTACGAAGTTTGAGCAACAGATTTGGAATACTGCATACAGTTAAAAATCATCAATCAAGAGTTGTTGTGTTATGTTCAGCCTGTAGATTTCATAAGTGCACTACTCTGATGATTTAATTTATAATGTTTTTTTTCTCGGCCAAATTCGATATGATATCCTTAAGTCCAAAAGTTTCGACTTTGATAGTATCATAAGGTGTTAAGTGGTTAGATACATCACCTTGTAAAGTAGGAAAGGGCTAGGTAAAACCTGTTTACAGTCTATAGAGACAGGTATGTATTTATATCGCGTATCGGCTTTCAGGCTGTTGGCTTTCAGTTATTTATGAACTTACTAGAATAGATCTCAGCTATTTTAAGGGCCTTCGCTTGTGTATTATCGCGAGTTTCTGATAGGACGTGACAATATTTTATCGAATGACATTTCTATTATAACCTGATTGGGTAAGAAGGAGGGTATTGTTTTTTGAGTGTACGTATGTATAAACACATTTCTTTGGCTCGCTCTATAGCCCAAACGGCGGAACGGTTTTTGACAAATGAGGTGTCGTTGGATTCGTCAAATATGTGGTAGTACATACTCGTAGGCTATGTACATTTTGAAAATGGCACCCGCAAATTAAATAAAAAGGGGAGGGGGCTTTTTTCGACGTACCATTATGGGTATCATATGAAAGCTAGTGAAAAGAACATTTCAAAAAATACAGTTTATTGTTAAAACAAAACATGTTTTAACAATAATTTTATCATTTATACCGAGGTAGGTACTTAAAAATGCTTTTATCTTATTTTTAATTCATTTATAGACCACAGAAAATCCTTATGAATAATATCTACCTTTACGTACCTTTATTTATTTAAAGGTAGTGAAACATTAGCCATTAATATGGCTGACCCTATAAATACATACCTACCCTTTCCCTTGTAATGCCATCACGCTGTGAAAGGGGCAGTTATTCTTTCTATTCACTTTAAATGTCAGATATATTTGTCGCCGAACTAATAGGATGGGAGTGAAGTTAGTACATATATACACAGAAGCACATTTTTTTTAACTACAAAATCATCTTCAATCAATATTGGGCGGACCTAAAACGTGCGGTGTGAAGATACTAAATTCGATACGATACTAGCATGTTTTTAGTTTAAATGACAAATTGTTTGTTGTTTTTTTAAATAATAAAACGAGTCGTTTAGGCAGCGGCTTTTCACAACATTTGTTTTATAAGTCGCCAGAGCAATCGATTCAAGAACTCGAGACTTCACTCAAAGCAGATTGAAAAAACATTTCTCTTCACAAAAATGCTTCGGAATTAAGGGGTCCTTTCACTGTTCGTTCACCCTTTGAAGTTTGACTGTATTTTCACAAATCAATGTGTTAATTTATTGCCAAAAGGTTCATTGAACAAAAATGTGGAGATAAGTTATGTTTCAATACCAACTCCTTTAAGTAGTTAATTTCATATTTTAAAAAATAAAACTTATGTAATATATTTTTCTTTATTGCAAGTTAAGAATTTGAAAATAACCTATTTCCCAACCGAAGATGTATTTTATTCTGGTCAGACATGACTCAGAAAAGTTAGCGGCTAAATCTGACGGGGAAGTTCCATATATCGAAATCGTATTTGCATGCATGTAGTTCACGTTCGGCTAACATATGGACAATCCATATATCAACAAGCTTTGACGTGAGGTGATGGATGTTGCGATAAATAAAAGACCGATCAAAGGCATGCCAAGTTTCTATATCAGCTCCCTTTTCTCGTTTGAAGATGTTTCCAACTGTTATGAAATGGAAGTGGGGTTTCTAAATTATTTTCATTCTCGAGTCTCAAGGCTTTTCAAGAAGACCTAATTAGGTATTTACGAGCATTAGCTTTAATCACACATAAAAGCCTTTTTAAACAAACTTTACAATAATCAAATTTTAAATCACTAATAAGTTCTAGTAGTAAACACTAAAACACTTTGTTTCAGAATTGATTCACGAAAGAATAGGTAAAAGATAATAAACTTAATAAAACAACTAGTTGTTCTTCAACTATACTAAAGGTTTGATTTTGAAAGTTTAATGGTCTACATTTGCCACTCAAACCCTTCAACACAAGCGGATGGACGAGTTACCGAAAAGTTTAATCCTCCCAAGGAAATTTGTAAAACTTATTCAAGTGTTCTGTTACATAGAGAATGTAATATAGTTTGGGGTGATAATAGTATATTAGAAGGTAGAGACGATTTATCATAATTAACATTTAATAACCAAAGTGAGCTACAGCTCTGAGTACAAAACATTTTGCGAGTGAAAATCTAATGGGTACTGTGGGTACTTAGCTACGAATAACAATATTTACGACTGTAATTTATCGCAACGAGTTGTATCCATAATACCTTTCTAAGATTTCTTTAAGTACTTACCTTATTTGTACAGAAAAATAATGTCCAGTTAAAACATAGAGCTAAAGTAATACGTCTGTATTACTTTAAGTAAGGACTAAGCTAAGGACAAAAACTAAAGAACCTGGAAAAACAATGAATGCTAATAATGTCAGCACGACATTTATTTGTAGGTAATAAAAGGACGGCATCTCTAGACAATGGGTGGAAACAGGAAGTGTCTCACGGCAGCCATCTAAACAAGACTCTCGAGTCGATTGCTCTACAAGCCAGAGAGTTCTTTTAATAACGTAGATGAGCGTAGTATAGGCATACGTAAGTACTAGTGGGCCCAGAGCGAGAAAGCCTTTTTGTGTCAGGCTAGCGGAGCGAAGAGCGTCATGCCCTATATTTTCTATGGAAACAGTTTGCTCGCTAAAAGACCCTTTGCGGCCGCTTCTATCTTGATATCCATTTTCTTAGCAAGTATTGAAATTGACACCCGTGAAATTGCGCTTATGGCGAGGGGACGTCCGTAAACAACGAGCTGATTTTTGAGGTCAGATAATAACCATAAGCCCTTGTTTTATAAACAATGAAAGCCAAAGCTTTAACTTTACGTATTAACGTTATGTAAACACACATTGTCAAGTTTGTCAAGCTTGTGTGTCAATTTTCAATTCCACTTTGCACGTACAGGAATGACGATATTATTTTAATGTTTCCCCACACGCTGGGAACACAAACTAATGGGCCGCATCTGTTGCACACATAGCTGGCACTAACAAATCAGCAACAGTAATCTAAACCATTTACCTAAACATACATAGAGGGATCTGATGAAATTAAACCAGAAAACATTTGTGTTTACATTTATTTGAATTTATTCGTGACAAATAATGACATATAATATGTATATTTATATTATGTAATTGCTAAGTATTATTTTGAGCTTATGAGTTCTCTCAATTCCTAAATCAGCCAAGCCAAATCACACTTCCCAATATGTGAACAACAACCTCAAGTAATTCATAAAATATTTACAGTTTTTACACACATAAATCGTGATTGTCATCACGATTTACCGATTTAAGTGTGTAAAATAACGACGATTGTGGTAGCTAAAAATCGTATTTAAAAAGTTTGAATAAGACAAATATAATATTAATTGAAATTTATGTTTCGTTATAGCGTTGATAGTGTTTTATGAACAGGTAAAAATAATAATTATGCCAATCAACTCTTTAACGTAGTCTGTTTGATGGCAAAAGTAACAGGGTGGGCGTTTCGAGTGCCTTCTGGTAACTTGTGCTGTTTAATTACTACAAACTGTCAAATGGGTTTAATTAAATATTCTATTTGACGCTCTACATTTTGAAATAATCAAAACTAACAGTCGTGTAAGCGATACGTAATTGAAAACCTTATTTTAGCTCAATTTCGAGATATTGTAATCAAAGTCTCGTTATGAAATCATTAACTTCACACCGTTACATAAGTCGCGCTCGTTGGCTTGGCCCTGCCTGACACTCTCGGTAGATCCCTTTGTTGTGGAAAATTAATTACACCGAATAAATTACCATGTGTCAAAGTACTTACAAAAGTAGGTACTCTATAGTTCGGATTGTATAAGGTTACAAGTGCATAAAAATAGAAATTATTTCTGTGAACCAAATAAATGTTATTTTGAAGATATGAATTGACAGATGTACAAACCTGAAATGTGTAAGATAAGATTGAAATGAGGTTGACGACAATATATCCACTTCCCTCTGACCACACATTCGATTAAAATGTTTACCTACGACAAACTACTCGCAACCGACAATTTATACAATGCTTAAAAATATTTGACTATTCAGTCGGGTTCCTTAACGTTACGACGAGTAATAATACCAATTTTACATAATTACCTACCGCATAGCGTACATCCATCATCGTGCATATTTATGTAAATGGTAGGTCTCTTGCCGGCTAATACAATACTCCTGTTTCGCTTACACTACATCTATACTCGTACGAATGAATGAGAGCCAGAGGTTGAGGTAGTGTAGTGACGACTATGCCTCTACTATTACAATGCTAATGTGTGGTATAACAATTGCGGTTTTCTATTGATGCCATTAATTTCGGCCCAGATTTTACAATATTTTTACACTATCATCCAAGCTTTAGTGTCCGCTGTGATAAAATATGCATTAAAACTGGCTGACTGTTATATTTTTTTTTGGAATAGTCATCAGTTTAACAAAAACTTGTTGTTTAATATGTTGGTTTTTATGGATTTAAAAAGTCTAACGATTAATCAAGTAATAAATTAGTTCACAAGAATTAGAAAGTAATGGCTTAAAGCTAAAGGCAGCAAAATATGATAAAAGAAGTGATACCCGTCAACTGGAATTAATTATTATATGAAATAACCAACGCATAGTAAAAAGCCCCTTGCATACAAAGATTTGTGAGATAGATGGAATAATGCACATTTCCTACACATAAGATATTCTAGGAATAATCGAAGCCCAGCGTCCTGGCTAAAATCAGATAGGTGTTTCCAACTTTGGCCAGCGATATCTGATCTTCGGTGAGTTATGGCACTTGAAGATTATGAAGACTAGCTATTTATTATCTGATGTTAATTTAATATCATTTCCGTAACACTCAAATAATGTATTTAGACACTCCTAAATTGAAAAACGTAGTCGGAATAATTTTTAACACTAAGATTACCGTAAATATTTTACAAAAAAAATGTATTTTAGTTCGCTTCGGTAGGCATCCAATGGTTTCACCTACGTAGGTTTAAAGCTTACGATAACCGCAGTTACTTTATAATGTAAAGCTTCTCTAAGTATCGGTCGCTGCAGATTTTCTAATACACTAATATCTACGCGTTTTTCTTATCACCGGTATTATATCAAACTGTACAACGTATCTATGGTTTTTGCTTACGTGTATTTACAACAAAAACACTAACCGAGATTTAATCATAATACCGCCCTTATAAATATAACGAAGACATAAGTAACAATCATATTTAATTACGAAGAAGAAATGAGACACATACACACACTTGCAAGATTAAATTAAAAAAATCGAGTGTGGTAAAAATAGTTCTACGAAATAGAAGAAAAATGTACCCAGGTATCCTTTATTTATGTTAATATGCGAGAGATTTTGGCGGTTGTGTGGTTTACTTAAATCGTTGTATTTAATTTTGCAGGTCGGTTACTTTACTATCTACATTGGGTAGGGTTTTATTAATGGGCACATGTATTTTTATGGTTGTAATAAAACGATTTAAAGATAGATGTTAAGCATCAATGCATTGGTCAATAATAATAAATATATAATTATGTATACAAAATTGCCAAAAAAGATGTATCCAAATTCTACATGGAGTAGAAAATGTACTCATGTCGTTGTCTTTCAAGTCGAATCTTATCCTATTGAGATGGTAATTTCAAGTAAGTTTAATCCAATTGACGCACTTTTATTGAAAGACTTTGGTCCTAACTCACTTTCCTCTATTACTATTAACTGAGTCCTTATTATTATAAAACATAAAAAAACAAGCTGGACATTTTACAAAAATACAAAAGTAATCGTTGGTAGGTGTACCTCCTTCGAGGAAAGCGTATTTTAAAACCTATTGTTAATTACGTCCCTCTCAAAGTCTATAGAACGGTAAAGGCACGGTCATGATGTGTATTGCACTTATGGGATTACTTGTCCATACAGACAGAGAGAAGAAATTTCTTCTAAATGGTTCAAAACACGCTCTAAACTACAAGTCAAGTCGAGGAAAGCATTTCAAGGCACATACTTTTAGAAATAATAGTAAAGTGGTACATAGAGAGCAGCTGAGCAGCTGCACCACGAGTCAGGTGAGGTTACATCCATCAGTGAGTTCAAATTAGATCGCTAGAAGCGTATCCTACGATGAGAGATCCGATAAGTACAGTGAATCGTCTAGTTCTCTAATCCCGAGCGCGTGGTCGGCGATACATCACGTAGTACCTATACAGTTACAATGTTAAACAACATACACTATCATAGTGAATACATAAAAATTTAGTCAAAGCTCTTACAGTTCATTAAAATGATTACCTGCACCGTATCACTGTTTTCACTTTGAAAGAACACTTTCCACATACACAAAGTAGTCGAGTTCGAAAAATAGTTCAAATGACGACGCTGAGGTCGTTATCACAAACGTCACCATTGGCGATAGTCGGAATGTGGTTTCCATTAGTTTTTTCATGCAGACGGCAGGAGCCCTGCGAGAGTTCCGGTCAAAAAACCGGTTGCTGATGTCGCGTTTCGCAGGGGAGTCGAAGGCAGGTGCCGCGGCAGAGGTGCGTGGCGGCGTGCAGCAGCGCGGGGCGGGCGCGCGCGGGCGGCGGCGGCAGCACCGGCGACAGCGAGCCCTCGCCCGGCGCGGGCGGGCTGTCCCGCTCCCGCTCGGCCGCGGACGGCGGGCGCTACACGTGCGTGCACGCGCCCGCCGCCACGGGTCAGCCGCCCGCCAGCACGTCCTCCGGCTCCGGCGACCAGCAGTTGTCCGACAGCCAGCACCCCACCACCACCGTCACGAACCCGATCAGGAGTGCTAGCACTATGTACACCTCCGCGTTCCCTGCGCACACGCACACGCACACATAGCACATTTACAGCAGGTACTGTAAGCCCCACATCAACCTACCCTGATCTGTCAAATTTCCGCAACCATATTTAAACATTTTCGGTGTTATTACAAAAAATAGGTCAAATATTTTAAGTCCAAGTTCTATATGAATTGAGATATTCTGACAGAATAGGGTAGGTTGATGCGTGGCCCACTGTCGATAATCTAAATTGATGACATTACAACTACGGTTAGTAGAATTACAAGTGTAATAAAGTAAATAAAAATATTTGTTTACTGTATTATTTCATTAAAACGCTGAAGTAAAAAAGTGTAAATAATATTTTATAAAGAGATATTTTTAAGTAAATTATTTATTTATTTTCGGAAAACTAGGGTTTACATATGAATGATAATAATACAGTGTAAGAAACAATTAAACCACCTAAAGGTCTTCACAAATAGCAATAGTATAAGAAAAAAAAGACTACGTATGGAGCACAAACTGAGCACTAAGTAACTAATTTCTTTATTTCATATCTCACCAAGCTGTTTCCGAATGCCGAGTGGCTGCCGGCTGCGCCAGAGTGAATTGATAAGCGTAGGATCTCCGCGTGTGCGCCAGTCTCGGTAGCCTCGCCCTCTGGAATACTGACTGAATCTGTGTGCAAATGTACTGTTTCAAACCCAGCCCTACAGGACTCTCTATCTTTAAGCTAGCCATAGCCCCAATTTATCTCTCTACTTCGTATGCTGCTATCTCTACTGGAGAAAAAAGATACACCATCGCACGTAATAACACAGCAAAATTGCTGAAGGTGCTTTGATCACAAACCTGGCGTGAAGCCAAAATCTTTAATGCCGAAGCTTACTGTCCATATAAATAGGACCTCAACAATACTGATAGCAAAAAAGCGAAATTGAATTGTTACCATTTTCCGCCATTAGGATATTTAAATTGCGACTCGTGCAGATGCCTAAATAAGTGTTCATGCGAATGCAGTTATAACTACCGTGACAAATGGAAATATTCTAAAGCAAATTCAATCAAACCGTACAACAGTCATCAATGCTGTTAGGAACGATACAAAATTCGGATTTACAGGTGGTTGTGGCCATTCTAAAGGAACTAGTTTTTCTTTACCTCGTAAAATGCGTTGAACAAAACAATTCAATTTCGCACTATTCCTGATCAATGTAATTAAAAATTAAAATTGACTGATAAAGAGCTTTTAATAAAATAATATTTAACTGACAATGTTTAATTATATTTTTTATATAAAAGTTTTAATCAAACTCCTGTATGTACAAGTTTCACAATCTTCTATCTTTTCAAACTTTTTTTGTAAGTAGTTTTTAGGTCACATTACCTGAAAAATCCTACTTCAAAACTACTGGTGATTGAAACGTGCAAATAATTTCAAGTAATGTTTGTTTTCATGCAGCGAAACTATAAAATATTTCAACCATCGGCAACAATCAATGGTTTGTGGGAAAACTTATGTATCTGCATTTGGCTCCTATTATAAAAAGAAACTTTAATATTCCTCTAGGCAATAAATTACTTACGTAGTCTCGTCGCAGCCATTTCGTTGCAGATAATAAAATATTAGAAATATAAGCTGGCTTCTTAAATGTTGAACATTTAAAAATAGTCAATTAATTAACAATAGGACCAAACAAATTGTGGAAACTGAAAAACGCAACCTCAATTCCTACTTTGAGTGATCTATCTGTATAGGAAGTTAAATGTGCCTGTGTTTTGCGCTACCGCAAATGCTGCCTCCGCAATATGTTTATAACGCAATTTCAACGATACTTGATCAAATAACTTCTCAATTAGCTTTGTGTGTTCGAACAAACTATCAAGCTCAGTATCATTATACAAATTTCCCTTTTTTGCGTGAATAAATGTATTGGGAAAACGTGTAAGCACAATATACTCAGAACCGTATTAGAGATCGTGCTCGGTTTACCACACCTGTGCAATATGTGAAATCTTTGCCCATTGTCTTTATAGTTTTCGTATACCTAGTATAATAGGGATATTTATATTACTATTACCAGGAATTTTAATATCTTTTCCTTTTAGCACTAATGTTTTTTATTTGAAGTTTATTAAAATAACAGTCATATAAAAGTTTTTTTTATTGTAGGCGGATTTATTTATATATATAATTAAATAATGGTAGTTAAATTAAGGTATATTTTTTAAGTTAATGCAAAACGTTTCTCTAGGTAAGAAACTATATCAGCACGCAAGAATCGTTTTTAAGAACAGGCTTTAATCAACAAATTTTAGAGTATCTATTTATGTTATCCGGCCGAGAATGTAGCGGTGATAAATAGGGCAGGTTTCGTAGTGGATACCTAACGAAGTGGAGACTCGGCTATCTAACGCTGCAGTGCCACAGTGCTGTGCTTCAGGCATTCCGTAATGAAACTCCGATAACGGCTCTACACCATGTGACACGTAGATTATTTCGTTTGCGATGTGTCGGCTTACGTAACACGACGTGAATGTGTGTGCCAGTGAAAATATCCAAGCGACCCTTTGACAATATTGCAAGCCGAGAGATTACATGACGTCAAGTGTAATAACAGAAATACACAATGTTATCTATTATGCAACAAAGTTTAAATACCTATGTACTCGTAAACGTCAAAATGTTTGGGGATATTCGAGAGTCAATAGTTGGGTAAAAATTATGTATTTTTTAATCAAACTGAATATTTTGACGCAGGTCAATCGTTTGCAAAATTCTTTGAATTCTTTTCGTAAGATTATTTTTTAAAGTTTAATGTTGTATTACTTTGTAACACTGTTATAGTTTTTTTTAACTCTTATGTGTTAACTTATTAATGAAATCTTTGTGTAGGTAGGTAGGTGTAACTAATCCAATTCATACTCACCGAGCATTATCTGGTGAATAGGCCATACGAGGTTGACAATGTTGACATATTCTATTCCGGAGTGACTCAGTAGTACTCAGTTTTGTCTGTATTTCGACTCTAGACGTCTAATCGTGCTGGCTGAGATGTGGGTTTGAGAGAATGGGGCAGCAGAATTCCAACATCGGACGGACATCGGGTTACATAGTACGGTCTGTATTGGATGGTATTATTCATGACGATCCAATACTGAAGAGCATTGGCTTGGGAAAGTTAGCTAACCTGAGAACTAACTTCTCGGAAATCCCTAATGGTACTCGATGATATTAGTATATCAATCAAATTACCACCATTCCGTAACTAAGTGACTATTTAGTTTGAGTAATAGTAATAGCCATATTTCACTTGATTTATATATGCTAGGAGTACCTCCTAATTCTAATTAATAATACACCAGTAATCTCATTATAACTTTTACGTGGTTTGAGATTACAACAAAACCCCCGATCAATGTAGATCTATCAAGATCGAATGCTGACCTCTAAAGTAGTCTTTGACCCATTTCCGAAGGGATATGTATCTTGTTTAGCCCCATATTTAAAAACATGCTTTTCTCGATGGTAAATTTTTTACCTATTTATATTACAAACACTCAAATTTTCAGGCTCAGTTAAGATATATCAATATAATTTGTAAACGGAAACATCTTTCAAGATATGATGGTGTTTGGCGACGGAAAAGGAAAGGAGAGTCGCTTAGATAGCCGCTCGAATACGACGACGAATAGGTTTTCCGACAATTTTATCTAAATGACACGTTATGAAGCACAAAAGTTTTGCATTATTTATTAAGAATTCACTTTATGTTACTGAATTTAATGTAACCCGAATTGCCTGTCTGGACTGAATATTTAACGAAAGAGTAATTACGCGCTAAAAGGTGCGGTTGAGCACTGATGATTGGCTCTCGCAGCGTGCCGGCAAAATCGACAGCCACTCCGACTTTGCGAAGCGTTTTTTGAAACTCGTATTTTCCTTAAAACACGGGTAATGAAATCCTACCGACACCGCTACCGGCGACTTCAGAGTTTGCCATCATAAACGTCAAATAAAACTAAAATCGCATCGCTGGCACGCTGCGAAGGTAGTAAACACCCAGTGAAAGTGTTGTGAGTGTGGGTAGATTAGAATCAGTGTCGTACCTTCGGACGCCGCCGACGCCGGTGGGGGGCGCGGTGGTGTGCGGCACGCCCGGGGGCACCTGCGCGCCGCCCTGCACGCCGCCCTGCACACTGCCTTGCGGCGCGCACACACAACACCCTGTGTATTGCAAACATTGTTAAAAACAACCGTTTTAGTTGCACGAGTACGAAAGCCTACCCAAGCAGCACACAAACGGTTAACAAAGTTTGACCAGCATTTTGCTAAAGGTTCATTCTGCTGCAAATGGATATCATTGCTTTGTTTATTTTATACTATAAATGTGAATATAACCGTGTGATACAATACAGATATTAGTCGTTAAGCCTAGTCAGAGGCCCTAGGGCGACTTGATAACACCTGACAGTAAGGTTTGTCACTTGCCTTAGGGTAAAGGCGGGATAGATGCCCCTTTTTGAAATACCCTTATAATTTTAAAAAATTTAATTTTATATAAATAATGTCTATGAATTAAGCTAGTTTAATCCTTTATATTTAAATGTAATTAGTTTTCTTGGACCTATAAATAGCAGATTTTGCACATCATCGCTTTTTGTGGAACTCCTTTTTAGAGGATAGATGCCTACCCCTATGGATAGTTGCCCCGCTATGAAATTACTAAGAAGGATAGATGCCTGCGGCGCGGGATAGATGCCCTTCATACTGTATAAACGACAAACTCAACCATACTTTTATAAGGTTTTGAGGTCAGTTAGTGTTTTAGCAGAAGGCTACTCCTAAAACAGAAATTGCCTCCAAGAAACACGGGCCTAATAATTAAAAGCATTTTGCAGTTTTTAAAATCTTTTATTTTGAAACAATGTTAGAATCATCGTGAGAACATAATTCTAATAATATGAGATCAGATGGAATAACCAGAATAAAATTCGAAAAGCATTTATTTAACAAAAATAGGAATTCTAAATTCTTATTATAAAATGTTAATTGTTAAGTTTCAACATGCGGAATCATCAAAGTAGTTCTTTTTTTAAAAAATAACATGATAAAGATCTTTATTTGATAATCCTGCTTTGATAGTGCTTAGCCGGACAGTGCTTTCAGTAGTTTTTAATATTTTTTTAACACTCACAGTGTATTTTCTTATTTTATATAAGTTTAAATAAGAAACCAAAAAAACAGAACACAAAAATATCAACTAATCCGTACCTTTAATCAATTGGTTTCGAAACCTGTTCAATCTTAAGTACAAAATACTCATGTTGCGAAATCTGAACTGTAATCAGAGATATCTGATGAAAGTGGGAGGTGTGCCATAAAATACCGTTGTGTCGTTAAGGAGAGGTATAAAGTCTGTATCTCTCAGTTATGGCTCGTGTCCTACTTAATGCTCAGTACAATGAGGTCAATTATTGGCTAGTATTAAAGCGAAGGCGCGCTTTGTTACAAGGCAAGCAGACTGTCTGTTTCGTTACTTATCATAATAATAATGTTGTGCACTACGCCGACTACGCGCGCTGTAGCGCTCGTAGCTTCGTAGCACACACGCTACGTCAGCACGTAGCTCGCTACGACAATAACCGCATTACAATATTACTACGAACGCCGTAGTATAAGCAAACTAATAACAAAACCATTACAGTTATGGTCATACTCGTGGAGACTTGCACTTCGAAAATGAACATTAACATTCGTGTGCGACGTGTTTTCTATAATGAAAAAGAAGATTTTACCTTTGGATATATGTTTTGTAGCGTCGATGTTTCCAATACCATAGAATTAGCAACACAAAGGCAAGGTGAAAGGAAAAGACGCGCGACAGGGGCTTTCAATGTTCGCCTCTTCCGATAGAAAATGCTTTGACTGGCACCTATGCTCATTCATTGTTTTCAATCTCAAGTATCTACACATACATACGTAATTGTACTCTTATTCAACTAACAAAGAGCGCCTCTCATACTGGCAGAAATGTACTGGTTGTATTTACATTTGCACACAAATAAATAGGCAATAAAATACCAATTAAAATTATGCATACCTAAGATCAGAATTGTCCGGTATTTAGTCTGGCAATATACATATTTTAAGCGTGAGCACAATTTCAAGCTTTGGATTGGAATACAATATTTTACTTTCTAACTTAATAGCTATTGCAGCATTTACTGCAATAAACAAACAAGGCAGATAATTGTGGTCGCTTATTTAGATGGGTTTCATTGGGCCAGCAAATTGATCTGCACCGCAACAGTTTATACAGTGACTTTTGTAGCGCCTCTGTTTACGGATTTAGAAAGGTTTTAAAAATATACGCAGTGAAATAAACTGGCAAACAGTCGCTATTTTTGTTCTTTCTAGAAAGTCAACTGAATTTTAATAACTACACATTGACAAATAAAACTGATAATGCGACGTTTTACTGTCGCATCCTGTGACGAAATAAATGTATGTCTGATATATATTTTTCATAAGATTTTGTTATTCTTTAAATGATAAGTATTTTTAATTTAAATGGATGATTTCTAAAAACAATTTAATTACTTTCTACTACGTTTTAAGCGTTAAAACCTAATATTCTAACGAATGTGTGCTCGAAATGTGTGATGAGGGTGCAATGTTATCTGTACTTCATTGCTCCTTTCTCTAATTAACGAGTCTGCAAAATGTACGGAAAACCGGGACTGACATCTGAGGCAGCTCTGTCTGAAATTAGATTGGATGTTTCCGTGTTCCCATTTATTGGAATCTACCAAGATACGCGTTTCTCGTAATGTTTTTAAGCGTGCTGTTTGTGTTAGAAAGTTAGTGTCGGAAAGTTACAAAGTTAGATATTCCAGCGCAAGCTTTTAATAACAGTATTTATTGAAACTGATGTGTTTTGCCGCGTTAAACTTTTAGTAGCTAACTTAGCTTTACCATAATTTACATAATATTGTTGCACTTTATTTATTATTATCGTCAATATCATGTGGTAAATACTAACCGAGCGCAGCTGTGTGAAGCACGTAATGTATGGCGCATGCATGTTATTGTCATCAATGCGGTAGCAAGTAAAGCAGATAATCTACCATCAAGATAAAATGTTATTATTACCGCGTTGTGAGAGCTATCATTGAAATGATGTAGGAGCACAAGCAAGGCATCGCAATGCAATGCATGGTGAGTGCTCTTTTAGCCATCAGCGCAACATCAAGCAAAGCTAAATCTAATATGACTACAAGTACCAATTAGGAGTATTGGTATTAACAGCGAGTGCTGTGAGAGCTGCTGCCTAAATATAGAAGGCAGAGTGGCATGTGCTAAACACTGGGTATGATACAGCTGTCATCAATATATCACTAAGCTAACGCCACTGACCTCCATACTACAAGTATGCTGGACTAAACATTCTCTAAGAAATAACAGATAATTTTTGTGCCGAATCAAAGCGCCCCCACCGAGTATACAGGGAACTAAATTAGAGAAACTTGCATGTGTTAATATCAACTCTCATTAGTTCTGTGGACGGTCACCACATGCTTACTACAGCCGTCAGCGCCAAAATGGCGATAATTAAAGGGCTTCATTTTAGGTTGAGAGTATGTAGTCCAGTGTACTTGTATAATGGAGGTCAGTGGCTAACGCTAAATCTGTTACTACAAATGAGGTGGATAGGAATTACCGGCGAGTGCTGCGAGAGCTGCCAGCGAAAGGAGGGCGGAGCGGCTGCGTGCCATGTCAGCAGGGCATGTCGCGCGACGCGCGTCGCGTCATCGCCGCCACATGCCGCGGCCCGCGACACCCACGTCGCTCGCTAACTGTAATATTTACACGTATCAAGGGATAGTGGTGACAACATGACATGTTGCCTTTGAAATAAACATCACACGCCTGTCAGCGCTAATAAAACAAATGTGAGAAGTTGTTTTCGGCTTTCAATTGTTTCTACTAGTTGATTGATATTCTGTATTATTATTTAAAAGCTTAATATAGCAGTACCTGGTAGAGTTGTTTAATGATTGTTCGATAAAATAATCAACCTACTTGGGTAAATGTAGGATGTGTTTGTATAAAAACACAAAACGTTTTTTTCCGGCAGTTTTTGCTGTTTCAAAATATTTCAGGGATAGCTACTATACGGACTTTTTGCGTTAGTTACACTGTGACGTGTGATCGGACGGCAGACTGAGTACGTAACCACAACTTGCCACAATTTGTCGTTCGCAAACAAAACCAAAGGCACACAAAGCGATTTGATGTGACACTCTGAAAAACAACCGGTGGGACAAGGGGCGAGCCTTTGCGGTCGCGGCCAAACGCGCACCTGAAGGCCAAAGACAGACATGCAAATGCTTTTTGCGAGGATGGATGATTGGGGACTAGTATACAGTTTCAGATTTGTTTACCATAAAGCTTTCCTATTTGCCTCGTAAGCCGACTGCTTCAGAAGGGTTTTATGATTTAGTCAGTGATTCGACTCTTCTTGTATTCAATAGGGTACCTATTACATATACCTAACTAACGACGCTAACGACAATGCAATAGATTTATAAATAAAAGATCTCAATTCAGAAGGCAAAGCACCTTTTTACTGAAATTTTGTTTGTTCCAATTTGTAAAAAAAATAACTTATCCACTAAAGTTCGAAACGCCATCATTTCTTACGTCTTCATACCCACTCACAAAATACACGTTCCGTCCTATCCTTTTTTTTACTAGTCCTCAGGGTGACATTAGATGAGACAGTCTGTTTTTAGGGTTCCGTAATCCAACAAGGAACCCTTATAATTTCGTCATGTCCGTCTGTCCGAGGATTTGCTCAGAGACCGTTAGTACTAGAAAGCTGTAATTTCGTAGGTTTATGTATACCAATTACGCCGACAAAGTAGTAGAATTTTTTTTTTTTTTTATGTGGAGTGGGGATGATAAACCTTTTAGAATCCGTAAGACCGGGTTCTGGTTTTTGTCATAGCCGCGGGACATTTTCATTCCACCTTTGACAAAATTTAGTGGACTTTAACTCAAAATAAGCATAAGCTTGAGCGACAATCTATAAAGATTGTCGCTTTAACTTCAATTCTATAAATAATCAATCATATTCTGTTGTTAACCAAGGGATAACTAACTGTCACTTAAAATGCCAGTTGAAAGTTGTACGATAATCTTCGATAATTTAACCACCACAAGGTATTGATTTTGTAAGGCGTAACAACAACAATATAAATTGAAAAATAATATAGATTCATATAATATACAATTATTTTTTATTATTAACAACAACAATATAGATTGAAAAATAATATAGATTCATATAATCATTATTATTTTTAAATCTATCTATATTGTTGTTGTTACGCCTTACAAAATCAATACCTTGTGGTGGTATTGAAGTTTGAGCGACAATCTATAAGCTTCCTATTGCAACTTTTGCATGTGCGAGAAAAATGAAAAATGATTTATTCCTATGTGTACTGCAAAACCAAATTTTCTTAAAACTTATTGAGCTTTATTTATGGGAGTCTCTTGTTTATCTAAAGTGATAGGTGCTGTTCCCTTCTTTTATCTTTGTGAATATGGCAAGGATGCAAAGTAACACCGTTTATATATAACAACAAAATATAGATTGAAAAATAATATACATTATATGAATCTATATTATTTTTCAATCTATATTGTTGTTGTTACGCCTTACAAAATCGATACCTTGTGGTGGTTAAATCATATTATCGTATCGATTTCATTTAAATCAGCTATTTTAAAAATGATTAAGAACGCTCATGTCCGAATAAACTGACAAAACTTAAGTAAAATTATTAAGTTAATGATGATAACTAAGTCACATTAAATAAATTACATTATAATTCAATATCACCGAATAGATAACATGTAGGATATGGTACACAAAAGAAGAAAAATGTATGCAAAATTTGTATACTGTAAAAAAAATATTTTTCTCAAATTACTTTCCGTTGATGTAACTTCACGTCGGAATATGTTCGAGGGGACAATTTATACAGGCTTATCGGCATCGGAGCCGTCTTGAAAAAGGTTCCCGATTCCGACATGCCTAATACGACATGGAATGTTTGGCGGGCAGAACAAATCCGAATATTATCGGGTTAGCTCGTTCATCGCACCCACAGGCCGCACGAGTCAGCCTGGATTAATGGTCCATACATTCTATATAAATCGGAAGACCTGCAGTGCGACGTTTATAGGATAACGAACCCCATTTATTGAGATCCATGAGGTTTTTGACTCTACTGGGAGGCGCTTACGCTTTTGCTCCGTAAATAAACAACAGAGCGTATTATTAAAGTAAGCATCAGCTATTTTGCACTTATTGTTCACAGTGATTTATAGATGATCTTATCTTGGAGCCACTCTCTGACATTGGCTCACGAACTATCTCAATTATTTGGGGTTTTTTGTGATGCTTTACGTTTTTTATGTTCTTCAATGGACGATGACTATGGCGACAGTATAATAGGGAATATTATAAAAACACATTATCAAAATAATAATATTATCGAAAAATGTATTTACATACCGCCAGAGACAAAAGAACCAAACCCGATCCTAGTCCTAGTTATTTTAATAAGTAAGAACTCATTACCAATCAATAATGACATTGCAATATTTTCTTTCATAATAGCATTTTATGGTATTACGAGTACATTGCTTTGTTGGCATTGTGGCCCGAATAAGTACCTAGCTTATTATTTTCTTGTACCCTATTATATCCGCTATCGGATTGCATTGGATATTATTACTCGTGTTACAAATAAGGACACAGATATTTTATCAATACAATCTTTTCCTTCAACAAGGTTGTCCTATTAGTAAGGTTGTCCTAGTAGTGTTAATAATAAACAATTGGCCAAGTGAGTAGGTTTCGGGCTACAACCAAGTGCAGTGTTCCGTAGTTGCCCGTGTCTTAAAACGTGTAATTAGTTCAATTATATTGATATTAATATACTTACCTACTTCGTTTTCTATGTAGCTATTACAAAAATCACTAACTTTATTTACCTACCTACCAACTGAAGTAGGTACGTACGATTACTTAACGTCTTGCAATTTGGACGAAAATGCTTAGTCTAGCGTTCTGTAACGAGAAAGAATTCCATTAAATCCCGACGAATGGCATCCGTCACAATCACAATGCGCGAGATCTAACTGGAGCTCTTTGAGTCTATGTAATGCATTGTGTGCCTTGGTGCATCCCCTAGGTCGCTACTCTTTTTGAAATTTGGATTTGTAGGTATCTTTACCTAACGACAATAGTAAAAGTTCAATTGTTATCAGCAGATCTGCGTAGGAACTGATATCCTCTATTTCACCCTCTTAATGTAACATTTTTGGATGTTTTCGTAGTTATTCGGCTATTCTGAGAAGAGAAAATAAAATAAGAGACGAATCCAATAGTACATCAGAGATTATCAAAACCTGTCTAGCAGTTCTCGAGTTACATTGTAATAAATCCTACTTTATTTTAGTACAGTGATGTTGAAGGATATAAACAGAGTCTACTGTAGATAGAATGCAAATATTATTAATGATAATATTAACCTCGCAGTTACTTACTCAGCTCCAAACTCCTAATAACTGTAGTAACGTCGTTTACAATATTTTCATAAAACTCGCGCGGGTGCGCCAACGTCGCTCAGAGAATAAAGGTCGCCCAACAGGTGGTTCATATTTAATGGTTATTGCAAGGCTTCAATTAATTTGTCTGTGTCTGCCGAGATGCGCGTTGTCGCTAAAATATCGAGGGGGGCGGGACTCTCGCTCGGCTCGACACGGGTCATGATTGCCAAAACACCTAGTTCACACGATATCTGGAGTATTCCGGTTACATGAGATTTAATTGCTCCACAAACATGGGTGCCCTGATAACGTGACGGAAATGACGTTCGCTCGCCCCTAATAAATTACTAGTAAGAGCTATAATCAAATGAGATCATTAATTGAGAGATTTATTTATTGAGAAAATGTGTCTAATATATGTATTTAATCTATATTATAGTGCGAGTGTGGTGCTTTGTATATAGTACGTTATAATAGCCACCACAAGCAGTAACTAGAATCGAAATTCTCAAGATATTAACTACTACCTACATGAGTAGGTATTGTAACCACAAAGACCACGCAATTATGGTTAGACTAGAACTAATTAATATAATAGCATTATCTCCTGTGGCATTACTTGAAGCATAAACTTAGCATATAGCTGCCAAGTTTTAGGTATACACCTACTTAGTACTAGCACCTTAGTTATCTTACTTATGTTTAATGGGGAGTTATTTTACTTATGCTTGATTTATTATTGGTGTATTTGTTAAAACAATTTATTATTATTATTTTATTATTATTATCATTTTATACTTATTGTATAACGGGTCACCTTTTTGGAACAGCTAGTTAAGTAATGCGAAAGATTCCAATGTATTGTTGTCGGAGAAAATAAATAAAAATACAGGGTGCCGTGAAATTTGCGACATTATGATGAATGAGCGAGCGGTGGGACCGCGGAGCGAACGCTACAATAGATGTCACGCACTTGCGACCTCATAACCATCGACTTCAATTTATGGGCGACGTTTTCTCGCCTCTCCAAGGAGAACAAAATATAGTTCCTTAGTAACATCATTAATCATAGTTATGTTACGATTGTGTACTAACTTAATATTCAAAGGGTCGGAGTGACGCTGCTGTAACAAAACAGACTGTACGTCCCTTTAGGATTAGGACAATTCGTGTAGTTCTCGCGAACAATAAATAATGCTTAAACTTAAATTATCACCCTGGGTTCGTTCGGCTCATACTTATTTTACTAGTAGTAATCGGACGAAATGAGTCACAAAAAACGTAAGTTAAATGTTATTTTAGTGCCTAAGCTACTCATGTGCTTAATGTCACTTAAGTGTCAAAGCTATATATTTATTATACTTTCTAAGCTTTTTAGAGAAAAAAAAAATTTGGTTTCCTGATAGGTTCCAAGAATTGATCGTGTTTATCTGTGTTCTGGCTTCCTGAGAAAGATATACATCTTGTTAGGTACTTTAGTCTGTGTAGTCCGAAACAACTTAGAACCTGCCAAATTCATAACGATAAGTTTTAAGACTAAGTGATGTTATTGGCATTCAAACTTTAGGTTTACTACAGATCTTATTCTCATAAAAAAATTAATTACTCTAAAAACAAGAGGTGCTCGTGGCGCAGTGGCGGCAGCGCTTTGGTAGTGATACCAAAGTTAAGCAACCCACGGCGCGGTCGTGATTGGATGGGTGACCATTTCGACCATTTAAGCTTCGGAAAGCATGTTAAGCAGTTGGTCCCGGCTAATATCTGTTGGTATTAGTCGTTAAGCCTAGTCAGAGGCCCTAAGGGCGGCTTGATAACATTTGACAGTAAGGTTTGTCACTTGCCTTACAGACACCCCTCCCTCCACCAATCCGCACTGAGCCCGCGTGGTGGAGTATGGCTCGAACCTCCTTATAGTTGAGGTGAGGCCTTTCCCAGCAATGGGATATGTATAGGCTGACTTTAAAAACTAGATACAAAGTACACAAAAATAGGTAAATAAACAATTATTTCACTTCTTCGGCACTTGCTGCGAACTATAGCTTCAAATTGGTTTTGGGCGTGTTCATATCTTCACACGTCTTGAGATTATTTGGAAGTTTAATTAATAAATGTGCTCTCTTAAACAATAATGTCTTTTTCCATAATTGTTTTTCAGTGTAATATTTTAGAGTTAATTTTTGTTTCGAAGATTATGTAAATTCGCTTTTATCTTCTTTAGGCCGGTTCACTTTTCTAGGTCTAGGTTAGCGTCTAGGTCTACGGCCATTTTGGGTAACATTTGGCCAAATGAGTTTTTTTAAATAAATAGGACTTTCGAACACAAATTTCAATATTGGCAATTTTGACGGGAGGCTCAGAATTCATAATGGCGTACGTTTTCCAACAAATACTATATTTTCACTCCCAGAGCCGATTAGGGATGGAAAAAATGTTGTAGACTAGAGCTGATAGAAAACGCTTTTCCAGTGGCTTCGAATAGGCCCTCTTTTCACGAAATAGTGAGATTTGGCTTCGTGAGTTTTAGAGCCATATTATTATTTGGCATCTCAAATAATGCATATCGACAAGCGCTTTCTGTGTTTTTTGTGATAAAATCTTTTAAAGTATCTAAAAACTGAATGCGATAAAAACCTATCGAATAAATTAAAAAAATGTCCTCGGGGTATTGAGTTGGGCTACATTTTGAAAAAATACAGCACCTCTCTTTCTCTTACGGTCTAGATGCTAAGCTGCACTTTGTGTAGCTGTATTTTGGGCAACGCGCGGAAAGCCTGTGGTTCTTAAGTCGTTTCTGTTATCGATTTAAAATATAAGCCGTAATACCGTACCGGCCCAATTGGTAAAGTTATAAGCCGTTTCTTGTGTAAGAAGGAAGTGCAATACAAACGTGCATTTTAGTGCGGCAGTACGAGCAATCGCTGCAGCATTTTCCTATTCATGAACTTTCAAATAGTTTCAATTCCTCCAACTATAATGATAAATAATACATGGTTTGAATCTACCTACTAGTGTATCTTGGTCACTTGTTAATGTTACACTAAAATGTTTCACAAACATTAGCCTCAAATGCATAGCTCTAATAACATAATTTTATTTGTGAATCTATTCTACTATACAGCGTGGAATAATACTCTCTTCTCTTATAGGTACTCGTAGCCACGTGCAAGTAAGTCGTTGACGTCACGACGTCATGCGTCGATGCTTTGTAGAGTTGACTTAAAAGGTTAACTTTATAAGTCACGTCTTCAAAGTCTATCGACCTTAAAAAAATAATTTAATAGAATACTATACCACGTAATTAATATACCTCATAATGTTTTGATATCAAAATCTATGTATAAATTTCATATGACGTACCGCTTAGTGGATGAGTGGGGTTTAACCTTCGTATACCTACGAGTACTCTGGGCTTAGCCGTCAATCGTGTTTGCTTTTTATTTGTCAAACAGTCAGACCCTTATAAAACTGGCCTTAATGTGCTATTATATTTAATAACTTATCTTAATGATTATGATTGATACTCTATCTACAAATAGTTTATCATTTGTCATCCATGAGATCGACGCCATTTATCATTGAATCGCTAATTGAGACCTTAATCAGCTGTCAAAGTGGCTAATATACACTCGCGTTTCATTTTAAGTGGGTTCTAAATTATTAATCGTGATTGAGCTAACAACAGATGATTAGAATGAAGTAAATCATCCAATGTGATCAGACTTACAAATTGAAAAAAAAACGGAAAACTTTAATTTTGTTATAATTGCAGTTGTCTTCTCATTTAAGAAAGTCCCTGAAAACCAGGTTTTCGGTTCCAATATTTTTTTAAGAATAAGATTAGTTGTATTTATCAATAGATAGTGTGAATTATGTTCTGTCAGCACTAATATATTATAAATTGTTAAATTACTATTAGGTTGGCCCAGACAGCAATCAATAGGTTTACATTAAGGAAATTGAAATGTAACAGTCTTATTCTTAGAATCGTCTACGTCTTCACGCTCGTTCTCTAGGAATTTAAGACAGGGAAGTCTGCCTTGAGACGGCTCTGCTGGTTTTTGCTGCTGTAACTGACACTTTTTAACATTTTTTCTCAGTTCTATATCTAACCAATTGGAATAATTATTTAAAACTATATTTTTACTAGTTAGTCACGACTTCCACTCATATTAAGAATTCGGTGTGAGAGGTATGATTTTCAGGGGCGTTAAAAACTTCAAAACATATGTAGAGGTTTTTCGAACAGCACAACCCAACTGATTGCCTACATCAATTTTTTTAGTTAGGCACCCCATACATAAAAATGAATATTATTCAATTTCGTAGAAAATGCTACGACGCGTCAGACATATTTTTTGGCCATAGCAGAAGCAAACTGAGGCAAAAAAACATAAAGTAGACAGACGTTCCTATCTTTTAATTTACCTTAGGCTTTAGTTTAGATCAGCGGAGTACAAAAATGTAGTTTTTAGAACTTTCGTCTTGTTTGTTCCTTATAATAGATTAGAAATCGGCTGAATTAATTTTGATGCTTATAATCACAATTGGATTATAAGAATATGTTATAGGATATAAGTACATCCAGAGAAACAAAGTGACCTCCTCTCACCAAATAAGAGGTTATATTCATCACATCATAACAAAATAATGCATATAAGAGTTAGAAGCGTGAAATTGAATACTTACACTAACACTAACCAACAGTTGCCGATGAGTTGCCGTAATGCAGGGCAATGAACAACAAAAATGAGACGCATTCACTTTGAAGGTTGATAAATAAGCAATAACTAAGGTGAATAGCGTTGATATTGATATTCTTGTGTAGGTATGTTATTTGAGATAACATCAAAAGTGCTGAGTATATGGACTGACAATATTTGCAATGAGGGTTTTCCATGAAGGGTTTTGTTTTACCTATGGGGGAACCATAGTGCGTTGTAAAGAATTTAAAGTAACTAAACGACAAGCACATATTAATTTAACTATTTGGGGATATCTGTTATTTGAAGGGAAATTAAAAATACACAGTCGGAGGTACTTTTCACATGACCGCTATCTGCGAAATAATATAGGTTCTTAAATTTTTTAACACTTTCAACACAATACAAAACAACTTTCGTAGTTATGGTTAAGTAACCAACTGTAAATGAGAACCTAATTATTTTAAGCCTTGAAATACTTATTAATAAGTGTGTTTATTAAGACTGACAAAAAATATTTCAATTTCTTCCAAATGTGATAAACTATAGTTGAATATAAATTTTTCAGCGTCTACCGTATACTGAAATTCTTCAATAAATTGAACGAAATGTTTGGAAATAGAATGCTTATTTCTGTCGGCTTCTTTTTCGTTTGGCGTAGACGCCGGCTGGGTCGGTTAAGCCAATAAATGCAGTCGCAGTGCCTTGGCACCGCATGAAAGAAAATATCGCTTTAAAACCCTTTTGCCGGCCGCTAAAAGCTAATGTGCGAAGTGCCGGCAAGAAGGGTATTTCACTTTGTGAATATGTAAAGTTCAGCAGGGCAAAATAATAAAGTGGCTACCTATCGTGTATGCACGTAATTTTAACTCGGAAACAGACGGAATATTATAAAATGAATGTGTAAATTCAAATAAGTATGTTTACGAAGAATATGAGGATGGTTGTATTTAAAATTTTATCAAATAAAGACCAAAATAATTCCTTCGCGAGATTTTAATTTTGCGCGAATGTATACGTCAACCTGTTTTCCTACACGACGCGAGAGTTCCCGATTACACGGAAGTTCCGGCCACTTAACCTGTCTCGTTGTTTGAAGTACCCTGTACGATGTAGCCAGGTAAAACCGCAAATTGTTACAGTGAATTAAATAACTTTCCGTGAAATGATATGGTAATTTACACCCAAAGCACGTTTCTTAAATTATTCTTGAAGTATTTATAACCAAGTGAAGTATAAATACGTGGGTGTTACTTGCTGCAAAAGAAAAACTTAAGAACTTTTTATTTATGTTTCATGCGTATCAAGGAAATAACGAAAAGTGAAGTCATTTCCGAGCCAAAAATTCAGATGGAAAAATCTTAAGTTGAGCGAAATATAAAATGCAATAAGCTGACTAGCCAGACGCTATAAATGGAAATGTTATTGGGAAAATTCCCGTAGTGTTGGTAGGTAGGTAATATGATACTTTTAAATGCATCTGAAAATAAATATTTAATTATTCGACAATTCAAGTGACGATTTAAGTAACACCATTGGAGATCACCCGCAAGATATTTTCACAATGCAGAATATTAATTGTCTCCATAAATACAATCTCTTCGGAGGAAATAAGATTGGTTGGTTCATTAATGACTTCGAGGAAAACGCGAAAGAGAAGTTATCCCCTCAATTCTTTATTCTAGGCCGTGAGGGAAGCATTTTATACTTGATTCAGCCAAAAGCAAAAGCCAAGGAATTGCAATATTTTTTTGGTAAAATACACGTATTAAACAAAGTTTGGCTATAAAAAGTGGGGTACCCGGTTTAAGAAATTTGATATGGAGAAACTCAGCTACAAAACAGAAGTAGTTCTGTCAAGGGAAATGGGAGTTAAGAAACGATTTCATTCGTAAGAGGATAATTTACAGTAAGTGTTTAAAACAACATTTGTGTAGGCTGTCGTGCTCCAGTCCCCGGCCGCCGCCGCTCTGAGCGGATCGAGCGCACATTCTCGTAAATACTGCTATTTTCGTAGGAATACACAAATACGCTTTTAAATAAAGCAAAATACGTGTTCCGTTAAAGCTGGAACACAAAGCGTAGCACGCATGCTATCGCTCTCAAATTGTTCATCCCTCTCAACCTAATTAATTATGTACTGTATTTGCTTTCTCCTGCCGTATGTTAATTTCGGCTCCTTTGTAAGCAATTTTGTAAAGTAATTACAGAATGAAAAATCATTTTAAAACCTAACTGGCAGATAAAAAAATTTTTACATGTTGTTCTCGCACTTACAGTTTCCAACAACCGATGTAAAGTTCAAAATCCAAATCCGCCGACGAGCATTTTAAAATCCTTCCACAACAAGCACTACCATCAACTGGTGATCCTCATTTTGGGGTTCGAAGTAAATGAGCACCTCACAGTGATTTGTTGAACATATGAAAGTTGTACGTAAAAGCCGGCCGCGTACGGCGTCGAGCGGAGAGCGCAGGCGGCGGGCGTCGGCGCCACCTGTCGCTGTCGGTGGCGCGCGGCAGCCGGGCGGCGCGGCGTCGACGGCGGTTCGGCAGCGACTGAGTCGGCTGCCCGGGCACGTGGGTCGTGGAGCCCGCGCGGCCGCCGCCCAGGTGCACCTGCACCCTCGCCCCCGCGCACCGCCCGCACCCGCCGCGCAGCCCCCGCGCGCACAGCCTCCGCCTGCACCCTCTTGCATTCTGTCTGCACACGATCCTGCTATTAATAGAAATAATTAAAACATTTTCGGGTAAAGATGGCGAATTGTCTGGGATCATATGGGAATTGTTGGGAGCGAGGAAATTTTGGAGTTAGGAGGGTTAGAAACTTTTCATGAAAATACATATAAGTGTTGTTTTAAACAACAAAAAAACAGTACTGTGTATTTTATAAGAGTTTAACATGAATTCTATTACCTTTTATACATTTTTCGATTAAACTTAAACCAAAAAACTGTAAGTACTTAGCGTAGGTATCTGTCCCACCTTGCCTACGTACTTTTTATATTCTCAAGTATGGAAATTCCATTCAGTTTTTCGCCCGTAAATTGTCTTTGTAATTCTTTTCTACGTTCCTTTACACAGGTTTTTTCCTGTCTTTGCTTTTTGATCAAACATTTATAAATATTCCTTTAATCTTTTTTAAACCGTGTTTCCATAACTAACAGTATTCTGAGCCTGGCTGTGTACATACCTACCTTTATATTAATTTATATAACGTTAGAATTGAGAACACATAATAGGGTTCAAAAGCTTTTACACGTTGTCATAATGTTTAAAAGTAATAATAAAGAAGCAAACTTTATCATATATGGCTTAACGTTCGGCTATCCGTCGACTCAACTCAAGAAAAGCAATACGATCTCAATACGAGTATGATTTATGAACTTGTATATTACTTCAAATGTAAATGTAAACAGAAATAAAAACATGGTGACGCACATGGTGACATGGTTATTTTACCGATTGTGTTTCAATTAATTTGTTTTCGCAAATACAAATTACGTTTTGTTTTTACTAAACCCGTAGGTATATTATCGATAATAACGGTACCAGCTAGGCTTAATCTAGATTTACTGAACGACTGGATGCTCACCATTATGATTTAGTATTTAAGGCAATCTAATTCTCCTACAAGCTGTGGAACAGTAGGTAACAATTACTGGATCATTATAAAAGAGGATTAGCCCTTAGACTAGCCCCTACCATAAGTGATTTCGATCGAATGCATATTTAAGCCAAATATTTAACTAATTAAAATATTTGGCTTGGCATTTTGTATGTTTTTTTTTAAGTTCAGTAGTGTTAATATTATGGAATATAGGTACAGTACCTACTTTCAATGTGGCTCCTCAATCTATACATTAGGTCCACTATTTTGGACTACTATACTTTTTGGAAATCG
Organism: Pyrausta nigrata; assembly: GCA_949316185.1. Taxonomy (NCBI): domain Eukaryota; kingdom Metazoa; phylum Arthropoda; class Insecta; order Lepidoptera; family Crambidae; genus Pyrausta; species Pyrausta nigrata. The sequence goes on from OX438943.1 coordinate 9,481,990, forward strand.
CGGCGCACGTACATAGTGATATGTATGTATGGATAATCACACAACATTTGCTTCTTCCGGGATTCGAACCCGCAACCTCTGGTTTTGTAGCCTGGAGCGCGAACCTAATAAGAGAACTAAACAAATACATAGACACATAAATAAATAAATAAATTGTTCCAACAAACACACCAATTACCTAGCCTCAAACTAAGCGTGAGCTTGTGCTATGGCGACTAGGATAACGGATAGACATATTTATATACGTTTATACATCCATGACATAGGTACAAATGTTCGCGCTCATCACACAAATATTTGCCCCTTGCGGGATTCGAACCCGCAACCTCTGGTTTTGTAATCCGGAGCGGAGTAATTTTTCGATGTTGTAAGAAATAATAATTTAATAGCTTTCTATGCAATAATCGTTTTCAAGATTAACGATTTCAGGAAAGAAAAATTAAACATCGTTCTAACAGCATGACCCTCGCTGCCGTTTCGAGGCCAGAATAAGCCCGACTTCTATACCTAACTCATTCATATAAATCGAACATCAATATTTAGGTTATCAATGTAATATTATGTTATAAAATCTTCATTGTGGTATTTTTAAGTATGTACTTACCCTAATTTATATTTGCATGCTATTTGTTAATGGCTGAATAGGCGATCATTTTATTATATTGTCAATCTTCTGTGCACCCTTTTCAAAGCAAATAAAACAATTTCATTTCATTTCATTTCATTGTTCGCTAGTCCGACATCCGAGACTCTCAGCTCAGTAGTTTACCCCTGCCGCGTTATCTCGTAAGAATTTAGTTACTCTAAAATCCTCTGAAATATTGCTTAATGTTCGTGAGTTCGTGTATCCCAGAACTCTCAGACTATAGTCATGAGTTCGTGTTTGTTTTTGCTCTTTGACGTATTTATTTATGAAAGAAATCATGAGTGACCACCATGGTCGAGTGGCTTGCACGCTGGGGTTTTTAGGGTGACGCCATCTCTGAGGTACCTGGTTTTTAATTTAGAAATCCATAATTTTCTTTTTGCGTCAAGTCTGCTCCACTGTACCTCTGTTATTCCTTATTTCCATAACACATGTGACTTAATTAGCAACTACTTACTTTAGGGTCAGAACAATGTATGTGTGTGATGTATTTCAATATTTCGTTATTCCCTTCTTTTTGTTCTTCATTAGTTCTAAGTACCTAACAACTTTTAAGAACGAACAAGCTGAATTGTATTAGTGGTTTGTGTGTATCTATAATAATATGAAATTTCACTCTTAAGTAAATTAGATGTGGTTTCTAATGACATTCAAACTAAATATTTTCTTAAAGTTTCATACTGCGTTTCTAAAATTTATTTAAGTATTCAATTTTTTTACGCGTTTGAGGAAACTTGGCACACACCTACCATTTTCTAAAAACTTCAATTTATTTTCATCGTATTTTTCCTGGTTTATGTCAGATTTATGATGCAAAACTATATCAAGTTTGTGGATAGTTTCTAGTCTACCCGTCAAGTCGTACAAGTATAAGTAGCTAGCTCAGATAATAAGCAAAAAGTTATCAAACTTGTTACAGAAAAGCAAACAATTTTCACGTGAATAATTTTAATGTTTTTGCGGAACTAACTACGTGGATTCCGAGTATTATGCTGGAAACGAGATAGTTTAATTACATCGAAGGAAAATCCTGTCATTAATATTTATGACGCTTTAAAAGTGAAAATATTAAATACGCTAGCAGGTCATTGTTGTTGACCAAACAATTCTTAAACAAATACTTCTCTGGTAGTACTCATTTTTAAGGAACTTTTAAGAATGTACTATCATTTACTGACCCAGTTAATACAGCATTTACTCCGTATAAATAAGTTAGCTTAGCTATCCGAAGAGATTGACTGATAGTGAAGCAGCGATCGCTGAATGATGTACGATCTTTATCGGTGCTTTTTAGCAGCGCTTAGTGACGCTCAAAGACTAATGAGACACCTTGACTCGGCCGAGCACGGAGAACTCCGATAAATCTTGTCTTGTCATCTTGGCGACTGATGAGCCAGCTCGTACTCACATTATAGCGGTGTACCTAATGAAATATGTATAAGAGAATCGTGATAAACATCCAAATAATTTCAAAAACTCTAACAAAGGCATTTTTCAGGACCCGCAGTCCTGAAAAATCAGGATAAGTAAAGATTAATGATATAATACGATTAAGTAAACTAGGTAAGGACTTAGACCTATTTTGTTTTATGAGGGTATTATTTATCTTATTTTATAAATAATAAATAAATTGTTTCAACAAACACACCAATCATCTAGCCCCAAACTAAGCCTGAGAGCTTGTGCTATGGTGACTAGGATAATGGATAGACATACTTATATACATTGATAAACATCCATGACTTGGGTACAAATGCTCGTGCTCATCACACAAATATTTGCCCCTTGCGGGATTCGAATCCGCGACCGCTTGGTTTAGAAGTCCGGGGCGCGAACCACTACACCAAGACGGTCGTAAAATGCTTAAATTTGCTATAATTTATATTATAATTATTAAAATACAAAATGATATATATGTATATATATTTAATTGCCTTTTTGTATACTAGCAATGAAATCGCGGTCACCAATAGATTTTTATAAGAAGAGGCTCTTTGTATGGAAATTCCTGTACTTGACAGAACCCAGCCAGTCAATGATTAACTGGATAATTAAATGAAGTACAAATCAGTGAATGATCGGTATAGGTATTTTACATCAGCGGAGAGTATGTAATGAAATGATGTAGCAGACTAATGAGACCTCTCGACCCGAGCAGGGAGCCTGCCGATAAATCTCGCTGTCATCTTTGTCACTAATGAGCCTGTCATATTAAGCGTGTGTGACGATGTGGGTCTTGTTTCCGGACTGCAATGATTTAATGTAATACTAAATACGTCATGGCAAGCATTGAGTCAAGTACCTTTATGTTATGTGCAGCTGACTAACCGCATTGCTTAAACTTACAATAAGTTTTCCCTAGACAATTTCATTCTGTGGGCCTGAAATATGGTATTATTAATCGCATATTTAAAAATATATAATCCAGTCCGTGAGTAAAATGTTAATCATCCGAGAAATATTGCCTCAGGCACAGAATAAGTACTAGTACTCCGTACAGAAGTATGACTTTGCAATGAAATTCAAAGAAATATCTACTCAATGTTGTTAACGATATAGTGTAATTCAGTTCGCCTCTGACTCAAGCACATTTTCGTGTAGACACCTACAGAAATACATTGCAAGATAATTTCATTCATATAACTCTGGAATATGATTCATAATACATTAAACCTATTCAGTGACGTACTATCACGCAACGCGATAGGGTTGACTGCCACAAGAAGCTACTTACGCCATCTAGCGCATCTTTCTAGGACTTTATTCACGCTCGTCCAACCAGCAACCTAGTGTCGCGCACCGCCGGTGAATAAAATGCGGGAGCGTGTCGCTGCCGGCTAGCGACACCCAACTTGTTTAGTCCCTTACCAAGGGGTCGCCGCGCGTAGGTACGTTTTTGCTACCTACGCGGGAAGATACACAGGCCTGCCTCAGTTACAAAAAACACAGCCCGTAAGTAAGTTAAAAGCAGCAATGCTTTTAACTTTAAATTCATATGTAATATTAAAATATTCCTTTGCTTAGTTTGTAGGAGGGTCTGTTAATAGCAGAAGAAAGTCCAAAGTCGCTCGCGTCCGAAAGACAAGCTATCGAAGTTGGAAAACAAGCTAGCGAATTCCTCCGGTGTGTCATGAGTGCCCATAAAACTTTGAAAAGAAGAAATATGAGTGCATTTGTGAACCTTTGTTGTATTCGCACCCTTGCTAGATTCAATTTATTGATGACGGTTACTTTGTGTTCGTAAATTGTGGATGTTGGATCCAAATTTTCCTTCGTATTTTATACAAATTTATGCGGACATTTTTTATTTAGGGATTTATTATGTGACGCACAGGCATTTGTTTACGAGTTTGTTTATTATAACTCTATGAAATCTATGTTGAAAATATTTTTTAATAAAAAAATAGATGTTGCCCGCGGCAACGTCAGCGTGAGCGGTGAACTCGAAGATACAACAAAATGACTCATACTCCTATCGCCATCTGGTTATCATGACCACTTATTCATACCAAAGCATACCCGTTGTCGCACTAACCTAGGAACCTTCTGCCCACTCTCCAGGATGATGACAGAGTACAATAAGTTAAATAAAAACAATAATCTTGATATTTTCTTTGACTCGTTGTGCAGCATAAGAAAGAAGGTCGAGAAGGGATTTGTTGTGTGGTGAATAATTATTTGATAAAGTAAATTGTATATCTTTAATTAGCAAATATATAAGAACATAACCATAACTAGTTTTAAGGAATCGATGTGTACATTGCTGTTGATATACTTTAATAAAAAAATAAAATACCATGTTGTAAGGATAAAGAGGTCACCATACAGACAAAAATTTCAAAAGCTACTCTTTTTACTCCACACACTTTTTACTCTACTGTACTACCAGCCTATATTTAGGCTGGTTAACTTTTCTCTAAAGTGGTAATTTTAACAAGCCTAGCGGCATTTTCGGTAACATTTGGCCAAATGTTTTTCTTACAAATTCGGATCTTCTGCACACGAATTCGATGTCTGCACTCCCAATTTTTGCCGGAAACTCGGAATTCAAGATGTTCGACGTTTTCTTACGACAATTTATTAATTTTTACACTACCGTTTTGACGTTTTCAGGTTTTTGTCGTAAAATGCATAAATAATTGATTACAAACCGTTTAAAAAATTTCTAACCGTTTTATATAATATTCAGAATCGATTTGAACTACCTACCGTAAAAGGATTTTAATTTAATAACCTACTTTTACTTTAAATAACTTCCATAATCGTTTGATCCACTATTTACAGGGCCAAGGCCACCCTGTATATAGATATATAACTATTGATACCATTTATCCTCCGCAAAGATTTACACATTGTATATTGACTAAGAAAATTACATTCTGACTTGGACTATCAAGAAAGCAATTGAATAGGCGGACCACGCGTGGTCGGGCTATAGAGCGAGCGGCGCGAAGTTTGGCAGGGGTCCAGGGGAACTACTATGAAACGCGATGTCCAAATTATCGACTTAAGTCGTCTATCGCACGAGTAAGCGCGTTCTCTTGCTGGCTTATGTGACAGGGATGGTTAGCGTCGGAAAAACGGATAATATCTTACAGAGTAGAGCATTAGCACTCAGCCTGGCCACGGGACGGCACGCCTAGGGCTCATCCACACTGCAGAACTGAAGAACAGTAACGGCTCTGTGCAATGTGTTACATAGTGTTCAAACTTATTCTATAGGTAAATAGTACTTCCTCACTGTTAGCAAATTTGGCAACGTTTGATTGTAACTAGATTTAGAAAGTGCGGTCGGTTCCTTACACACGGTGCTCTTCAATAATATTGATAAACGATACGAAAGATATGTTTATAATATATCTCCCTATACCTACTCTTTGTCCTAGTAGTCAAAACGCTGGGTACTATCTATAAGGTACCGGGTTTAAATCCCGGGTCGGGTCGGAATTTATTCCTGGATTTTTCTGACTTCGAATTAACTCAGATACTACAGTGTTAACACCCCCGTGCCTCGGAAAGCACGTTAAGCCGTTGATCTTACGCCTGATCTTTCTCCGGTCATCCACTTTGCACTAAAAAATATCCCAATCAATGTGATTGGCCGCCGTAGTCGTAATTCGGCTAGGAGGAGATTTATTTTTATTATCATCCCGAATTAGGGATAGTTTTGATGGACACCATTAAGTTTTAAGTATTACACAATGAAATATTCAATAACAACGCACAACGCCAGATAATATATTTTCGGATTAAGTGTACCTACCTTTGGTGAATACGCAGCCACTAGCTTAATGTCCTTTCTAATGGTGTCGCTAAAACTTGGATACTATCTAGGTCATGTTCAGTGACTGACAACAATACTCTACCACTACTGAGCTAATGTCACCTTCATATACCACGTTCCTTTATATCGCAATTTAAATTCAGTTACCTAAAACGGGATTAGGTAGGCGGTGCTATTTGTGCTGTGCTTATGTAATGTTATGTGCCAGACGAATGTTTGTATCAGTGGACCCGTTTGGTGTGGCGGCGGCTCTACGCGCCCCTCGCGGCTTATTTTATAACTTGTTCCATCGACCGCTCCGCGCCCGCACCCGGCGTCTCGCCCATTAAGCACAATCTACCTCACCACTATGAACTCAAGAACTCGTGGAATATGTGAAATTTTTAACACTCTCATCTTAATTAAGAACTCGGCTTTAAAGCGGAGTAATTTTACATGAAGGCCTAAACGGGTCCATTTGAAAATGCGAAGTAGAGTGGACCGAAACGATACTGAATGGTAAATAAGTATCATGATTATTTTCATTGAGATTAGAAATAAACGTCGATAGCGCAATCATTAAGCGTTAAGGTAGATGGATGGTAAGCTAATTTATATATAACAACTGCAAAGATTATTTAATAACTATAAGAAAATGCTCTATCAATATAGACAGTTACTGACATAATGCAGACTAAAGAGCTGTTTCAGTAGGTAAACCACGTAGTTTCTGAGTTTATTTCCACAAACAGTGAGTAAGGAGCACCGGCTTGCATCCGCTCCGGGGAGCGTGCCTCTTTTGAGCAATTTTATTCACTTCAAGGCTTAGAAGCCAAACGCCCACGCTTATCCTTACTTGTATCGCCTTCCTCAAGCTGACAGATATTCAGATCAGTGAAGCATCTGATTATGACATAAGGTAACGCGGTGAAATTATTATTCGCTTAATTTTATTTATCTCTGTTCGATAACGTGATTACTTATTTATCAACGTAAGAAAGTCAAGAAAAGCGTTGCGTGTTGTAAGTTTACAACACTCAATAACAAATATATTAGTTACACTCAAGTTAAACACTCAGTTAATTGAAATAATGAAATAAATTTATATCTGTATTATATCAAAGCAGTTTATATTTATTACATTAAAACGTTTACAGTGTTAATATTTTTCTTTAACTTTTAAAGCCAAGAACATTGTGATGCTATCACCCATAAACTAAACAATGGAGGCAATATAACGGACAATGTACGAAAATAAATTATATTGTTGCTTTATTCTGTGATGTAAAGCGAACGAATTTTTTGTGCTTTGTGATACCGATTACAAAGTGGCAAGTGTTAATACTTATTCCACCACTCCTTAAGCCACTAAATCGTGGATATTATAATATGCTTGTACATATGTCTATTTAATAGTATAATCAGTATTGTTTAAAGATATTATTGGTGAGGTTGTTATACCCACGATATAATATTTGTTTCATGTTTATAAGTATAAGTATAACGTATACGAATAAATATTTAATAGTAGCACTAAAATTATTGACTAAATAGGAATAGGGTCCTAGGTCAGATAATAATGTTGTGCTGCTGCCTGCTTACAAAACATGTCACTTTAGCAAAAAACAGATATTTACGTACCCGTCCAAAAAAACCAACGTTAAAAAACGTAAACAACCGTTCGTTTCATTATTTTACTTAAATTTTTAGAAGCTCCCTCAAAATATACATTTAGTCAATATACATTAATCAATGAGTAGAAGGTCTAAAACTATTTTAAAAACCAATCTTTTAATTTGTAAAACGATTAAACCAAAATAAAGGTTAAAAGATATTTTTTATATTCTGCAAATAATCTCCAACGATCAATGATTGCCTTTAAAAAGTTCCGCCCCACTCCCCGTTATTGATGCTCGACCTCCCATAACGTATAATCTCGGACTGGAATGAATAATGGCACTACGAGATCGCGTAATACCAATGAATGTAAAACCATCCTTACGTAACAATCATTTAAATTCGTTTTAACTTATGTCACAAACAAATTGATAAATACATATGATACAGGGTGTAGATTTGATTTTTTTTTTCGGGATTCGTGATCAGTATATAGTATAGAATCACATCTCTAAGTACTTTTCCGACTGAAAATCACATACTTCGTAAACCAATAAGTTAATAATAAAAATGCCTTAGGCTCACTTATCGCTTGTTAATAAAAGATCCTAATACATTTTAATTGAGTCTTTTCATTTCATTCAAAATCTGGAATCATGTCTGACCATCGGAAAAAGTAAACACAAAAAGGTCCAATTGAATAACCCCATTTTTACTGAACTGCGGTGGACAGCACAAAAAGTAAAATAGGGTTTTCAGTATCAATCCCGCCCGACAAAACAAGGAACGTCTCCACCACAGAGGCAAACTAGACTATGCGGAAACTTTTTTAATTCTGATGCATGAAGTAATTCAATTACTAGCATGTAATGTAAAGTAAATAAAAACGTTACTTAAACATCTCGCAAAAAATGTAGGCACGTCTTATAAGATATTGATGGCACAAAAATACAGAATTATATTTCAGACTGTAAGTGGGTCGTCGGAGCGCTTTTGCTACGTCACGGAATAGACGCTAATTGGGTGCCTAATACGAGCTGTATAGCTTCGGGCAATATTAATCTCAATATAAATGCTCATTTTTTATCAACATTACTGTTGAGTGAGGTTTACTTGTGTTACTGCCTTGTACCTTACAAAGTTAATTAATAATGAAAACAATTCGATAGTTCAATTTCAAAAGCTGTGCTGTATCGCGCCAAACGTTCGTACACTGTTCGTAGCACGTCCTCGTAGCAATCCTACAAGCGCTACGAACGTTAACAAATTTTAAAGGAGTGTATTGTCCCTTACAAACTGGTTTCCACTCATCGAACGGCAAATTTTATTTATTTAAAAAATATGTGTTAATTACAATATAATATAATTCATAAATACATGACTCATAAATGGAATTGAAAATTTGAATTGAACTCGTAGCATTTTAATGATGAAAACGTTTCCGATAGCAAAATGGTGTTTAAGGTATATAAAGATGTATTTATTAGACTTGAAGTAGGCTACATAAATCACAGAGTCCACCATATACCGTGACGTTCATCGAGACGGTGTATGTGAATCGTAACGCATGTGCTACGAACTGCTACGAGGCTACGAAATGCTACGAAAACTTAATAAAATTCTCATTAGGGATGTTGGACGTGTCGCCCCAGACTCATTTGTATGTATTTACATTGTATGGTTGATTAACGTCCCGCGGCTTGTTAATAGGCGGTCGTTATGTTACGTGATCGCCATTAATTGAGTATACAGACGACTTAATGTGTAAACATCGCTTTTGCATATTATTTTTCCTTCTCTTAATAAAATAGTTGAGACGAATTCAATGTTAAAGAATCTTATAGTAGATTTAAAAATAAACCTAAAATATATTTATAATATAAGGCGTTATTAGAAGTGCAACTCGTCAAATGAATAGACAAGTGAACGCTTAACACTAGTTCAAATTCATCCACAAATTAATGATATTCGTCATACTGACCATTCATCATAACTACACAACAATAAATTAAAATGTTCCCGTTGTAGAAGCATTATTCAGCAGCTCAAGAGTCTGTCACTCGAAGCTCCGCTTATTCGGCAGTTGGCAGCACATCTTTGGTGCTGAAGATCGATACTTACGTTAAATCAGCAAAATATTAATGTCACGATTTACCAATAGACTCGTGATGTCGCATTCAAAATACATTATTGGCTGAAGTCTGATATCGTTTGTATGTGGGGTAATTTTGAATGAACACTTATAAGTGAAACTTTATGTTTTACTCTATATCAGCAGAAACATATGTTTTCAAGATAATTGGGATATTCCGTTTACCGTTGATTCTGTCACTCGTTTTACTGTGATAATCAAATAAAGGTCGCCTTGGGAATTGCACGCCGTGTGTCCCTTAATTATTTCAATAGCCAAACATCGTTTACTACTGCGCACCTGTCTGTTCTAATGACAAACTTAACATAACTATGTGTCATAAACAAGGATAAATTTATTTGAGTTGGTGGGCCACGTCTGTTAACACTTCAGAAATAACAAAGGTACCCCTTGACGTTGAAATGGGTATGCCTCTTGCGAGTGATAATGCTTGCGAATGAGATTGTAACTTCTCACCTCTTCTATTATCTAGATTAGTAATAAAAACTATAAAAGTAACATCAATCTATGCATCCCACTGCCGGGCACAGGTCTCACCTCAACGAGACATGAGACATAAGACGTGCTCTACCAAGGTCTTTGATAAGGTAAGGTTGGTTGTCTTGCCTTACGTCTGTACCCCTCCACAAAACAGCACTATTACCGCGTGGATGTATATTGCTGAAATTCCATCTTTTGTGACTCTACCAACCACCACCCAGCATGCTACCACGTTTCTCATCGTTAACAAGATTGAGAAAAGCACCCGCTGTTTGGTCGCCGTTACATTTTGACATTATTTGTTCATAAAATAGTAAAATCTACCCATGTAAAGTTGATTTATCATGCCCCTAAAACAGTGCAAATTAATTTATTTGCTCTCAATATTCATCGGTGTGTTCGTCAAACATAATTAATATTTTATTATCACGGAGCAATAAAATATTTCATTAGGGCTGAATGATATTGAATAGAGGGAGCTGGACGAAGTACGTACAGTTGGTCCAACAGTAAAATCAAGTGACGTTTAATAGGTATAAAAAACCGGCTAGTTGCGAGTCAGACTCGGGCACAAAGGGTTCCGTACCATTATCTAAGTATACAACATTAGACACTATAGTCAAATATTTTTTTGTTAGTTTTAAAAACAGCAACAATGTTGTTTGGGAGCCCCGCGTTAAATATATACTGGGCATTATTTTTGGCTTGACTAGTCTTATCCATCCTTTTTTAGACATATAATGTTATTTGTCAATCAGAAATGACTATTACGAATGAAATTTTCTATATATCCACACACTAAAAAAACTACATTTAACCTCTGGAACATGATAGGATCATTCTATTCGCCCATCTTAGAGGGTATGAAATATGAGAATCTGCTTCTGCATGTCTGTAAAATATTCTTTTGATAGCAGTTTACCTATTTTTTCAAAGTATTTTGTCAAAGTATTAAAAAGGAGGGCATGGTTCACGTTCTTCAAAAGTGTATACGACTTATGACGACGTTTGTATTTGACTTGCAGTGAATAATTCTTACTGTTGGCACTATGAAAGACTGTCATATGTGTCATAATTTCATGTACATACAATTTTTTTTTACCTTATTTGGTTGTGCCCGTGCTTCAGTAAAGTGTCTAAATGAAAGCTACATGAATTTATGGAAATATGTTTAATCGACGTTATTGAGTTTGTTTACCTCTGCCCTTTCTGAATAATGAAATGATATCGTTATAAACAAAGTAATTCAGCGGGAGATTAACGGAGCGAAAAATGTTGGTCGCATGATTTACCTGGCTCATTCGTCAGCATTACGGCGACCGGCGCCCGCGGCTTCAAATTAGGTATGCCAAGTTTACTTAAGTTCGCTTTTACACAAACATTTTCTGCAATCGGACTTTAAGGTTAAAAAATTGTTTTATGCGAAGATCAGAAGTAATCTCTGGTAATGGATTGCCAACATTTTTCATCGTTCACTTTACCATTTAATATCATAATAATTTATCGTTTTATTATTCTTATTTCTATCAGCGGAAAATGCCCGACTTTTTCCCAGCATTAATGGGTCCTTTTTTGCGTTTTGTGGCGTTGAACAAGTTTTTCCTCGTATTACTGACCGATTGTTCCTTTGAATCTTTGTTTGTCGAGTATAATTGGGTAAATGTTTGTTCCGTATTGTTTAACCGTATGCCTAGCATTTATACTTGTATTTTTGAATACAATAAATAAATTAGGCTGATTCTTCATTTTAATCTCAACATCGAGAAAATTCATAGAAATGATCATAATAAGTAAAGTGATTACTGATTAAGGTATATCATCATTGAAATTTAAATTACCTCGTAACGTCGTTGTCGTTAGCTTGTATAATTTCTCCATGAGTATACCTGGGCGCGGGCACAGTGACCTCGCGCAAACGCCGGCGTCCCGACAGCATCCCGCGTCGCTAACGCGCTCTGAATATGTATTGAAATGTCGCCGCTTAGCATAATGACGGCAGACACGCTACACGCTTGCATCACCCGAACGCCAATAAATAACAACTTCACGAGGAACTTTAATCCTCTACAGTTTCCGGGTTAAAAACACAAACTTTGCGTGGAGTCACGATGGTATCGCATATTCTACTTCTATGGCATTAAGATTTTTTTGAAAAAAAGTCGTCAACACTCATTGGCTACCTACTAATGCCCAATAATAAAAAAATACTTTACCAAATTCAAAATTTTATTTTACCACTTTGACGGCATGATTGCGATACATATTACAGTTTTCGAGTACCAAAGGTAATGAGCTGTTAACAGCGGATGGACCAGACGGAAGGACATAGCGAAACTATTTATAAGGGTTTTTAGGGTTCCGTAGTCCAACAGGACTACGGAACCATTAAAATTTAAAGTAACAAAAACGATTTAAAATTACGGTAAATATGGCTAACGTTGAATATGACACTACTCGTATTGTTCAATGCCCCTGGGAATCGGGCACTGTGAGTTGACTTGGCATGCGACCGAGGAAGAAGTGAGAGTGCCGCTGTTGAAGTTTAATTACACTTATGAATGTATGTATATAGAGAAGTAAGTAATAGTAGTGAGCTGTAACTCAAGTACCACTGGCTCTACCACAAAGTTTTAGGTGTCATATTGTAGCCCAATAGATAAGTTATGTAATCTTCTAAGGTAATTTATCATAACTCTTGTCATTTTTGTGTAAATAGAGCAAGAGAGAATAAAATTGGCTGTATTATAACAAACATTAGTCTTACCACTACAAATTTAGTATCGTTTTGTAGGTAATTTATCAACAATGATTTGCTTTTTGAACAGTAAACTCCTAGGTCTTACCGTTTTGGAGAAATTGCAGAAAACCAGAACGGGGGAGATAAAAGGGTAGGGGGGAGTTTCAAACATTTTCCAGCGTGTTTCCATATTGGAAATGAAGTACACATACGAAAGATACAATTTTGCCAAGTTTCATGCTTTCTTCCGGATGGGACCATAAATCGAATTTTATTAGGAGCAGGAACCGTACTATAACTCCGTTACACTTTACTATGCTAAATCTTGTCAAGGACTGCTTTTACTAATATTATAGGAAAAACGGCAATTTGGGGGCACGATTTCAACATGGCAACAAAAGCGCTTATATACTGACAAACTTACAATCGCTACAAAGGACGTAAAGTCAAAGATACGAGTAAGTTATGATATAGTAAGCGAAACGAAAATCTTACGAAAACATTGGAGACACCATCATGCAAACGAGCAGTAACTAAGAACTACAGCAGGTAAAATATTTAACAACGGACGGATGAGGACATTTTAAAAATCGGAAAGTGTCTTTCGGGTCACGCACATTCCAAGGCGTAGTCATATAGCTATAATTAGTTATTTACTTTGGAATCAGAGCAATGTTTATTGTGATGTTGTCCAATATTTATTTATGATTTATTTTATGACAGGCCACTGACACTGACCACAGCCACCGGTGGCTAGCGACAAGCAATACGTTATGTATGGATTTGCCGCACACATGAAGCGAGTGGAGTCCACTCGCGACTCAATGACCGCGACATGCCACCGGTAGCGACCACTCACCACTAGCTAATTTGACAACGATATTGGTGATAGACTACCTCTGGTGGCGGCCACCGATCACTAGTGGCGGCCACTGACCACCTTCGTCAGCGCGGGACTGAAAGTCGTGGCGCGCGACAGTCACCGGTGGCTGTGGTCGGTGGCCCATCTGCGCGGAGCCTAATTTACAGCTTCGAGTCGATTTAGTATAATTCCTACTCCGACAGCAAGTCGTAAAGCAAAATATGAGCCATATTTTGTTATAAAGGGTACAACATTTTGATATTAAGATTTTATTTCTAATACTTTTTATTTCCAAAATATCCCTTTGCGTAATCTTAATGTTATTGCAAATTATTTTAAAAGTGTAGTAAGTATTTCCTTTTGCTTAGTAGTTTGCTTACGCAGATATGGGCTCATTTCTATAGCTAAGTATTCTAAGACTACGATTAATTTTAAGTTCCTAACTTTGTGGTTGTTTTAAGTAGTCAGCAGTTGGCTTCTGTTCGAGTATGAATCCCGGGTCAGGCAGGATTTTGGGTTTTTCTGCCTCGTCATAACTCAGAAATCTTGCTTGATCTCTCTCCGGTCAAGTCAGATTGCCTTGTTACCGAACTTTGAGAGTGAGTGGAGAGTGCACTTGTATAATGCCATGGGTAATGTCTAGCCCACATACATATAATACTTGTGCACTATAATATAACCAGCGCAGTTGGATAATCTCATGGTTTATTATCAGTATCGGTGATTCAGAGGGCCCGTTCGTTTCGACAGTATATTCTTTTCTAATATAGAGGCTCTGCTTTGTTGACGGTTGTTACAGTCGACAAAAAGGAGAAGCTAGCTAATAAAAATATAGTAAATAAAAACATTTTAATTTAAAGTACACAACACCCATAAATCTTAATTACGAGTAGGTATAATTAATGTCTATCCCGAGTTAGGGCAGTAAATCACTGGATACCATAGCTTTTTCAACTTTTCCGGCTTATAATCTTATCTTCTATTCTTATGGATGAAAGTAACATTACAGTCAACTACCATAATTATTACATAACTTGTTATACATATGTATCATCAAAGATTACCTAATTAGTGAATGGATTATTATTTATTACATACATGCTTGATATAGTTTGACTTATCATTCAAAACAATGATATCGTAAAATCGTGTTGTTGCATCGTTGAGTTTAGCATGATTTTTAGGCTGGATATAACCACACGGTCGACGCGCGGCCAAGTGTGGCGTGTGGCACTATTGAGCGCCACTTACTGTTAAACGCCAAGCCACTATCCAAGCCCTTGCCAGAAGCCAACGAGACACCGGCCATTTATTCATGTTTGCTACTGTCATGTTAACAAGCCACTACATAAAATATTAACGCTAGCAGTATGCAGTTCACTAGCTACAGAGGCTTTAAATTAAATGTAGTATATTCGCAGCGTTATCGATGTCGTTTGCTTGGTAAATTGAAGAGGAATAGTTTCGTTTTCTGACTCATTCTTAATGGTCGTAATTTACATTCAGCGAGGCAGTGGCGCAGTGTAAGGGAAAAATAAATTGCTGTACTAATTGTTCGCACGAGGAATGCTTCACAGGTAAGCCCTTATGACCGAGGAAAAAGGCGCTCTTTGACTATAGTTTCATTTTTGCAAAATCTTAAAATACATAGGGTTTTTTTCAAACGTTGGCGTTATCGAATTTGAAAATGAAATGTTGTGATTACTTTATTACTTAATTATTTAATCTAGATATTTCGGTTTTTAGCAGAATTTTGTGTGCTTGCGTGGAAGCCTATAAGTAAAGCAACACTGCAATTAATGCATTTTATTAAAACTAGTCGGATTCGAAATCCAACATTAGGTACTTTCGCGGTACCTATAGATACGCAACATTTATAATAGAAGTACAAGCTGTTGCTAAAAGGATTCGTATGTTGGAAAATATATTGAATACAACTTTTAAGTAGACCCCACAAAGCCTTTAGGCGCTTCCTTTTACGATAAAAGCGGCCGATATAGTTTTTTGAAACGATTCTTTGCTGTGTCAAGAGCAATATTAGCATTTTCAGCTTATTACCGTACGTGCCTACATGAAAAAATATTTTCTGATCGGTTATATATTAACTACAGATTAATATATGACATTATGTTAGTATCTTTCATACAACAACCATAATCGCTATTATGTAAGGAAACTTTTCTAATCAACGCCGTTCGGCAGAACTTTCAAAAATAATCTCTATGGAGGTTTGTTTAGGGTGTTTGAGAGCTGAACAGCCAATGTACATCCGAATAATCGTGTGGAATGTGACGCAACTCACTCACACATACATAGTATAAGGCTTAGTATATAAGATAGATGTAAGGCTATTTGATACTCTTAATACACTACGGTCGACCTAACAACGTGTTTCCTTTAACACTCCTGGTTCCCACATTGCATGGCGACCCTGCCAGTGCTGCCTTTGGGCAGTGCTGTGCATTTTCAGTTCAAATCATAAGTGTGTGTTTTTTTTAACTAAAAAAAACCTTGTAAAAGTGCATTGAACTTTTATTATTGTGAAGAACAATACTTGGTGAGGCGAAACGGCATTTTAGAAGATGAGGGCGCAGAAAATTGTTGGATTTTTGCCGGGTGCCGGGCGTTGATGGCGCCAGATGGAAGTTCAATAAGTGCTGGGCGCCGGGAGTTGCAGGCGTCCAAGGATGAATTTGGTGTTGCTGGGCGCCGGGAGTTGTAGGCGTCCGAGGAAATGGTATTGCTGGGCGCTGGCAGAGTTCGCGTCCTGATGAGTGGATCAAGGAGTTGGCGCCGGCAGTGTTGTGGTGATACCGTGATAAAGAAGACGAAGGTGATGCAATGACGTAACCACGTAACCCGCAAAACTACTTTTATAGATAAGTTTTAATTAAGGTATATTTTATCGTGGCCACGAATACAAATTATAACTACGAATAGAATAAATAGGCATAAATATAATATATAAATGCGAATATATTAAGATAGAATTCGTATCTACCAATAAATAAATGTAAAAAACTAAAAATGTTTTAGTTAAAAATACGCAAGTAAATAGACGGACGAATATATTTCATTTTAAGAAACGATACATGACATGAGCAAGGGAATTCACAGTTTATTACTTACTATTTTTATTACTATTTTATTTCTGTTTTCATATACATTTTTTTTCATTTCACGTTCAGTTAAGCCAGTTTTCAATTTTATCTAGAAGCAGCAATTTACACAGTTTTAAAGGTAAGTGTCGATTGATATAACTATAAATATTTTAATCCCAAAAAAAACTACCTAGTTAGCGAGTGCAAATTTTTATTTCTATACAATGTCGCTGCCAAATAATTAACTTTTAAATTCTAAATTTAATTGCATATGGCCTTAGTTTTTTCATTGGGCCATACTTACAGTTTATTTTGTTAATTGCATTTATTTTTATAATTAGTTTCAGATTTAATGAAGAATAATGACTTTTAAGTTTATTTCCTATCCTTATAGTTAAATAAACCAAATCCTTTTTTTTTAACGAACATTATATGACCACTGTTATTTTAACTAAATACTTTTATTTCAGAATCTTTTTGAATAGAGTTACACACATCTAACTACCAAAGTACACATTAAAGTTTTTATTAATGTTCTAGTTAGCTATATTACTTAAAAAAATAAGAATTCAGTATAACTTCAAATAAGACGTTTTTACCGAAGAAACATATTATTTTTCTATAGCGCGTAGTCGTATTTAATTGCATACATGTTAATTTCAATTGCATATTATCAACTTAATATTTCAAAGGAGTCAGGTCATAACTGCGAGTATGTACACATCTCAAAAATAATTTGTAATTAACAAACAAGTGTTAAACTAAGAGATTTTTACATTTCGAGTAACTAAAACAAAATATAGGTAGGTAGGTCGTATTGCTTTCATTCGCAAATCAAGGTAATTCATAGATTTACATTTAACAATTATTTTAATAACATATTGATTCAGAGAACCTTCGCTAGGTTTATGTCCCTGAGATTTTTTTTTTCTTATCAAAAGATAACTAAGATATTTTCTTTCATTTGCATCTTGGATTCAGCATAGATAAAGTAAGTAAGGTAAATTATCATTTCGTTAGTAATTTTTTTTGATACGTTGCAAATATTTTTCAGTACTTAACGCTATTGATTCGCAACTTCCTAAGGTCACTTGTTGTTATGCCATTGCTATTTCTTTTAATACTTTATTTTTCCAACAAAAAACCTAAAAGTAATTAAAAGAAAAGTGCTATTTAAGTTTTGCGCTTGTCATTGTATAATTGAGTACCTAATAACTTTACATATTTTTTTAAAAGAGGGTTAAATAGTTTTTTTTTTTTACTATACCGATATCGAGACATTGTCTAATAAAAATAGATCCTTGACAACTGACAAGTTAAAATAAATGTTTTAAATTAATTACTTCCTTATTATTATATCATGTACTTAGTTTTTCTTCTTTTAAAAGTGTAGTTTACATAGGTCAACACCTAATTTGCTCATACATTATTCATTATTTTGTTTACGTTACTTGATTGAAAATATTTAACCAACTTTGATCGTCCTAAACAAAATTCATCATTAATTGCATTCGAAAGTTTTATATAAAACTAGTGATTTGTTTTTTATTATTAATTTAAATGTTATTTAATATAAACTTGACTTTGTTTGTGTACATGAGATTACTTTAGATTATCTGTACTATAGATACATTTTAAAAACAATTCTTATTTCAAAATCTACTTGTATCAAATAACTTTATATTTTATCCTTGATAAAATTACCTCATTTTATGTAAAATCATATTTTATTTCCGCACCATATATTTGTATTGGAATGCATACTTTAACTACCTAGTTGCAACATCTTACGATGAAATGGAGCGGTGCCCATTTTAGTCAACACGTGTCGTGTTAATTCTAAAATCAGCGTTATTTTATTCGTTCGCATTGTTTCTCAAGCAATATGAAGCTTTCCGTTTATGGGAAACGAATGTCATCCAGATAAGGTAATGCAAGAAATTGTTTTGCCTAACAGCATTATTTACGTGTGAAATTGATAATAGAACTGACTTTATTTGAACTGAATAATATTTTTAAGTATGAACATTTAGTAAATCCGTTGGATACCAATTTGTATGTCTTCTCGATTTAAGATTTATTTTTATGAACTTTACGAGTATTTGAGATAGGGTGAATTATTGAATAATCACGTATAGGCAAAGATCGTAGAGGTAGTACATGGATTATACACATAATGAGATATTTAACGGATATGACTTATGAAATAACTTACAATGGAGAATAGTAAGGAATTGATTTTTTGTAGGTTTACATGGATGTATTAAATTTCTTTTGTACCATAGCGTGCATTAGTTACATTCCAATGTAAAGAAAGTTAGTAGCATTATGTAATACTGGTTATAGGAAAGAGATTTCAGTTACGAGTGGTTCGTGGAAACTTGCAGACAAAGTTTAATATTTGGAAGCAGGGAATTATTTAGTAGAATTGTTTTAATACACGATTGGACTGATCACCCAAAAGTGAACTAATTCATTATACTAGAGAATTCATTGGATTAAGGAGTTAATGTTAGTTCGGGTATAAATGTTTCAAGGTTGTGTATTAGAATAGAGGAGTAGTTAAAATAGGTTGCTCTACCGTATAACAAGAGGCACAAACGGTGTCGAATCCTTCTGTTTTATCATATTGTAAACGAGATTTCTTTATGAAAACCGTTGGAGGTCGATAAGGATCTTAAAAGAAGCCCGTTTTATTACGACATAATTAAAAGGTACAAATATGGTACAAGGTACAATACAGGGTGTCAGATCCTTTATTTGATCATGGTGTAGACGAGCTTCTCTCTGTGAAAATAGTTGGAGATCAAAGTATCTTAAAACGTGCCCGTAGTAAATAATAAAAATGTCGACAATAATAAAATGAATTGTACCAAATAAAATAATTATAATGTATTAAATAAATACATAAGTGCACATGACAATAAAAAGGGGACCGGCCGGCCCAGAAAAGTACTATTACCTAAAGAGGTAAATTATGTACCAAATCAATACTGTGATATACTACAGATTATTCGACTATTGTGTGTAAGATCCACGCCTGCCTACTGACACTGAGTGCAGTCAGTGCAGTAAAGGTAATGAGCGTGAGATCAGTTTGTTGACACCTCAGTTAAGACTTTTATATCATCGTAAAATCATTATTAGATATATTCATATCGCAATTACGTATAAATAAAGTTACTAATTTCAGTAAATTAAAATTTGTATTAAAGATGATTTACATTTTATGGTTTTCGGTTTTGATCTTTATTATCTAACTTTATTATCGAACTTGGTTGCTTAAACGTATTTTTTTTTACTAAAAGGTTTGTTTGTTTTATATGTTTTGCAGATAAATATCAAATTTTTAAATTAACTAACTATGTACCTATTTAATTACTTGTGAATTTACCGTCTATTTACTTGTCGTAAATACCTAGCTTTAGTTAAGTAAAATTAATGATACGTATGTTATAATTAAAAGTTCCTACATTATAGGTACCAACTAGTAAACATTGTAATTTGTGTATTTCATTCTGATATTACGACTTATTTTTAAATAAAATTGAATTCAACAATAGTTACTTATACATATTTTAAAATTGTAACTTTGAAATATGAAGCAAAATGTTTAAATATATTTAGTTTTCCTTTATATATTGATTTGAATTGAATAACATTGACCGTATTTCATCATTTATTTAATCTAGAAAACATATTGTTCCTTTTTTGTTTATTTGACATTTATTAATATGATTGTAATATTGAACATTTCGTATTACGACTTTGCAAATATTTTATTATAACAAAACTACAGAAATTGTTTAACTAATTGAATTAAATAATAAAGTATTGTTATGTAATATGTTCTTATCGTAATAATTTGTTTATAACTACGTACTATATTTGTAATACGTTTTGAGGTTTAGTTACCTAATTGTCATTCTTTAATTATGAAATTGGTTTTATTACAATAATTTTTTTTTTTTAAATACGGGGGAGGTGTGGTATGTGACGCACCTCACTCACACATACATAGTATAAGGCTTAGTATATAAGATAGATGTAAGGCTATTTGATACTCTTAATACACTACGGTCGACCTAACAACGTGTTTCCTTTAACACTCCTGGTTCCCACATTGCAATCGTGTTCGGTTAACGTAGATTTTTGGATTAGTAGAGTAGTCTACCTCTACGAACTGGAACGCAATAGGAGGACTGGAGGGATTTTCCTAGTGTCAAAAATCAGTAGTTAAAAATCCGCTAGATGGCGTTGACCGATCTGAGTCAGGTAGATTTTTATTTAAGAAAAAGAATAGTTTTAGCGTTTAATATGTTATAATATTTATGTTTAGAATGGGTTTGGTTCACACGTACTAATAGGTCGTTTTTTAACAATTTAGAGATCATCACGCTAATTTTTTACGTAAGTACTTACACTACATGGCTGTACACATAATATGAAAGTAATTTGTTTTACTTCGATGCTCAATGTTAAATAGCGCCATCTATCAACATACAATAAAACTAAAATTTTAAGTTGTCAAAAAAATCCCTTCTAATTTTTAGGATCTCGATCAGTTCTCACGTATTCCTTTGTTGCTATATACGCCATGAATTACATATCCGATAAGACATGCTTATACAGAGACTTTTATTAATCAAGCCTTTTTGTTTTCTAGCGCAAGTGAGTTCTTTTTTTACATTTTGTCTCGAATACCGGGAGGAGGAGACTACAGAAGAAGAGTACTCTACATTGCAACGGTATGGTTTTACAACATTTTGGATGTGCTCAGCCATAACCGGTAACCTACCGTATTTTTCATTTTATAAGATTAGACAAGAAGCAGGTATCGTAAGGTCCATACACCTGTCACTACGCTCTTAAATTTTTTACGATCGTTCGCTGACTTATTGAAAATGGCTTACAGCCAAATGGCGCTAATGTGCTTGCCTATATTTTAGGAAGCTTATTACGTTAGAGCCAGAGGAAATATCTGCTTTGTCTGTTACAAATAAGTAGAGATATATGAAATACGAGGGTCAAACTGAAAGTTCTTAGAAAATCAAAAACTGATTGCATTAGCCAGTTATTAGTTTTATTATATCTTTTCAAAATATTGTCCATTGACGTCAATACACCGCTGCATGCGATGGAACCACTGGGAAAAGCACTTTGCCCACTCGTCCTTAGGGGTCTCTTCAATGGCATCGCGATACGCAGCCACCGCTTCTTCAGCATTCATAAACCGCTTTCCTTTAAGTTTTTCTTTAATTTTTGGAAATAAATAAAAATCACAAGGCGCGAGGTCGGGGCTATACGGCGGGTGACCCAGTAATTCAACGTTTGATGTCGCCAAATAGTCGATCGTTCGCTTGGCGGTGTGCGACGAGGCGTTGTCGTGGTGAAGGAGGATCCTACTGCGAGGTCGTTTCTCTCGAACTTTTTCCAAGACAAGTGGCAAACAATTGGTAGTGTACCATTCTGCAGAAACTGTTTTTTGATCCTCTAACACAATTGTTGCGAAATGACCTATCCTTCCAAAGAACGAGGCCACCATTTTTTTTCCCGCACTTCGATCTCTCTTCACTTTAGTTGGCAACTCCTCGAAAGGAAACACCCACTGAGCAGATTGTCTTTTGGTTTCAGGATCATAACAGTAAATCCAGCTTTCGTCACCTGCTAGTATGTCGAACACAGCATTTGAGTCACCTCCGTTAAATCTTTCAATCATTTTACGGCACCAATCCACACGATGGAGTTTTTGAGCCTTAGTCAAATTATGAGGTATCCACCGGGCGCAAAGCTTCCTGACCGCTAAATGTTCGTGGAGGATTTTGTGCACTTGACTCATACCGATGCCTAAGCTTGTCCGAATCTGCTGATAGGTCACTCTTTTGTCAGTCTCTATCATACGCCGCACAACACAGATGTTATTTTCAGTCGTCGCCGTAGAAGGCCGTCCCTCACGTACATCATCAGTGAGATTAGTGCGACCACGTTTAAACTCATTAAACCAGTTGTAAACAGTCGCACGAGATGGGGCTTCATCGTGAAAGGCCAATCGTAGTCTATCATAACTTTCTTGTTGACTTAAATGACATCGAAAGTCATAAAAAATCATTGCACGAAAATTTTCTCGTGTTAAATTCATTTTGACGTGACACAGACAATTTTCAATTTGCCGCCAAGTCGTAAAACAAATGACAAATGAATGAAATATATACTCAGTAATATTGGCAAAGAGTTCTATTTTCAAATTTTAGAATATTTTTTTTATTATATTGTTTATAAGTGGCCAGTTCTAAGAACTTTCAGTTTGACCCTCGTAGTAACGCTATTTAAGATAATATTTCTTAGCAAAAAGGTTAAGTAGGATTAAGTACCTATTAAGATTCTAATCTTACGTAAGTGTCGATTTCAGGTATATATGCAAATAAATGGGTGGTCCTCGCCTAAGGGTACAAATGCCTCTATTAATCATGCTGTGATCGTGTGTACTGCGTACTGTTGTAGCTAAAACGAGACTAGACTAAAGTGCAAACCATCTCAGTCGAACTAGCAGTGCCGTTCTCTAATTGGTGTCCAGACATCCAACTGAACCAGAATCTACTTAGCCACGAGTACCTAATAGACCACTTGGAAGTGATAGATTGCCTTTACATAGCTCTACCTAAAGTTATCTAAGCCGAAAATCGAAACATATTGATGCTGTACGTGAGGCGAAAGTTAATAAATAAGTGTGTAATAAATTTACCCACCGTATCTATTGATATTTTTGATAGTCGTTCGGAGGGCTGTAATAATTCAGGAAGGTATCCAAATACCCAGAATAGGACAGGTTTAGTAGTGCCCAATTTTCGATTTATGTAATAAACAATAATTTTAATAATTTTACCTATCGAGTTTTTCTTTTAGTTACAAAATAATCTAACGGCTTTTTAAATAAGACTAAGTACCTTTCTTTCTAACTAAAAAAAATACGATGCAGATAAGATGCAAATTATTAAGAAGTCGTACTGAAACAAAAGTTATCTTTTGATAGGTAATGGTGCCAATTTTTTATTTATAATTTCTGCAAATATCCTATTTGGGAATTCGTGCTTCTATTCCCTGAACTTTCAAAAAGCCAGTTTCGATTGAGAAGTGGATAGTAAGCATTAGTTGTATTAGCCTCATAAGAAGCTAAAAAGGCTTCTGCGCTGTTGAGTCACATGCTATCTGGCAGCTTGCCCGGCTTGGAGAAAATTGAAAAGTTCCGATACAAACGCGATTTCTAACTCATCGCCCACAAATACTATCGGCACACATATTGCGCCTTTCAACTACAGTTATATGAATCAATTTTTCCAAAGAAGTTTGTTCGTGTTATTTTGTTACTTTAACACGTGTCATTAAGGTCGATATATGATGTGGATTCTAGATTTATTAAATAACGTACAAGTAGTAATGTAAAGTCGATTTAATTACCTAGTGCTTAATTAAGTTAGGGAAGATGCTATTTTATCTGTATCGGTGCTGTATTATATACCTGCCTACTAACCTACATTGTATGAATCTTTACATAGTATAAAATACTTTGATCCCGCTGTCTGTATGCGTTTCGATCATTAAAACTATGTTGAATGATCTATAAAAAAAACCCGGCCAAATGCGAGTTGGACTCACGCACGAAGGGTTCTGTACCATTAACTTAGAACATTAGATAGTATAAGCAAAAAAACACGCCTGTATGGGAGCCCTCAAATATCTTTTTTATTTAATTTAAATATTTGTTTTCAAAATGAAATACAACATAATATTCTGTGCATATTTTAAGCGTCTACCTGTGTTCCTTTATTAATAGCGAGCAAAAAACGCAATGCAAACGCAACGTCATACGTTTATTGTATGGGAGCCCCCCAACATTTATTTATTTTATTCTGTTTTAAGTATTTGTTGTTAAAGCGGCAACAGAAATTCATTGTCTGTGTCATCAAAATTCCAACCGCAGTCTTGCAGAGGCCTATGTCCAGCAGCGGACTGCAATAGGCTGATATGATTACACTATTGAGTGATTGGTTAATTACGTGATTTCATAGTGTTAATACTCAATATCTACCTGTCCTGTCCTGTCCTAAAATGCATCGCTGTTCCTGCTAATATAAGCTGTCTTAACACGTTCTGTGGCATTGGGGAAAGCATTTAGTGTCCATCGCACTTTTTTACCTTTACAATTGAAGATGGAAACAGTATCATGTTTGCCCCATTAAGGCATGGAACAGCGGAAGAGCTTACTTTTTGTTGTTCTGTAAAAAAGAAAAGATGTATGTTGACTACTGGACATGTAAATTCAAAAGTATTTGCTACCACATATAAAGGTTGGTATTGGTGTTGTTTTCCAGTATCTACGTGTACGAACCTTAGCTCATCTAACCCAGGTACTGACTTCGAACGAAGAAATTTCATTTGCTCTCTACTTTTTGCTATTCATACAATTTTGGCCTAAATAAGGACGTGTATGACAATGACACAGACTAATCCGATATACCTACTATCAAACCGCACTCCGAATACGCAAAGATGAGCTCCATGTAACTATGAAGTGGTGGGGACAAGAATGATGGTACATGTTTGATGCAGTAATAACCACGGCTGTACACGAATCAGCTTTCGAACCGTAGACGCCGATGACCGAAGTCGTGGTGCAAGCTGTCGCTGTTGTGCAACGAGTGCCTAGAGGAGCTATGGGTACTGATGGGTATACATAGGTACTGTAGAACACCATCATGTCATGAGATAGCAAAATAATCTTGGTGAAAATTATTACGATTACCTGGATATTTACTTTTCCTCTTAATTAACACGTCTCGGTAGGCAATATGGATTTTTTGCTTTTTACAGGACCACAAAGCGAAAAAGTTGTTTCGCTGTTCCATGTAGCGATGGGCGATTGTTCAAAAAAAATAATCGAATGAATCGATAATCGACCATACGAGCTATCGAATGTCGATTTAGTAATTCGTAAAAAAAAAACGAATAATAATCGACAATCGAATGATAATCTATACTGGGCTCTTCGATGCATTCGATTGGATTGCCGCGACTGTGCGCACAGGACAGGCAGCGACCGAATGATTAATCGACGCGACGAATGACGATTCATTTGTTAGAAGTACGGCCCGCGCACCGCGCGCTCCGGTATTGCTCGCCGCATAATCGAAGAATAATCGAATGACTGCGGTTGCTTATCGAATACATTCGATTACAGAGACCATTCGAATAATTCGATTAATTTAGTAATAATCGCCCATCGCTAGTCCATGCCATCATGGGCGTGTGTGACCGTGAGATACTGTTTCCAGCTTCAATTGTAGAGGTAAAAAATTGCGGTGGACACTGAATGCTTTCCCCAATGCCACAGAAGGTGTTATGACAGCTTATGTGAGCAGGAACAGCGATGCATGTTCCATAATCGAAAAGATTGTGGTCGTTTTATATGACAGGTAGATATTGAGTATTAACACTATGTAATCACGTAAATAACCAATTACTCAATAGTGTATTCATAAATACTTTTTTCTTTAGGTCTTGTTCATTTTCTATGGTGAACGATGCATGAAAGCATTTATTTACAAAAAGATCCACCTTATTGGGAATGATGGACCAAAGTCGGTGACAGCTGGAAACCTACATGTACAGACTTGCCAGTTGCAGCCGAAGCATGTATTGTATGTACATAGTCAGGTCATAAGTTCTGTCACACAATAAAAACTTTTGAATTCAGAATGCTGGCAACAAAAAAGTTTTTTGAATTTGAATTTCGAATTCTTCATGAATGTAAAAATGTGTACTTTTTAGAATTTTCCTCATTTTTAAATATGGAGTGGAAACTTAAGGAAGACCGTGACGCGGTTATTGCGTTGCATCGTTGCGGTTACGCGCCAATTCAGATTTTTGACTTACTGAAAAATTTGAATATAACCAAAAGATTCGTTTATCGTACCATAAAACGATACAGTAAAAACTCTAGTGTAGATGACAGGTCAAGAAGTGGTCGCCCTCGCTCTGTTAGGACTCCAGCAGTGATAAAAGCTGTGAAGGCGCGAATTTAAATAAATCCCATACGTAAGCAGAAACTGTTGGCCCTTCAGATGGGGTTAAGCAGGACCACGGTAAAAATGGTGTTAAATGAAGACTTAGGGCTTAGGGCATATCGAAGAAAAACAGGACATCGTTAGGACACTCGTTTAATAGACCTGAGACTGAAGAGATGCCGCGCTTTGTTGAAGCGGTACGCGGGAAAAAAGCATCGGGAAATTCTTTTTTCGGATGAAAAAAAAATTACCGTTGAAGAGAGCTACAACAAACAAAATGATAAGGTGTACGCACACAGCAGTGAAGAAGCGAGCAAGCGTATTCCGCGTGTCCAACGAGTTCATTTTCCATCCTCGCTCATGGTATGGTTGGGAGTCTCTTATTGGGGCTTAACTGAGGTACATTTTTGTGAGAAAGGTGTAAAAACGAATGCAGTTGTGTATCAAAATAGAGTCCTCATGAACCTTTTGGAGCCTGTTTCTCATACCATGTTTAGTCTGTCACTGGGTATTCCAACAAGATTCTCAAAGCTTCATCCTGATTTGGAGTCACTCAAGGCATCCTTGATTAAGGCAGCCGCCGATATTGACATGGACCTCGTTCGTTCTGCAATAGACGACTGGCCGCGCAGATTGAAGGCCTGTATTCAAAATCGCGGGGGTCATTTTGAATAAACTTTATTACCATATGAATCTATGTTTTATTAAGTTCATTTTGCTATATAAATGGTTACATAAATAATAATCCTGTCTAAATTATTTCATATTAGACATGTGACAGAAATTATGACCAGACTAGGTACTATGTATTGAAATTCTCAGGTGCAGTTGGAAAATGAAGTGCGGCGACCACAGATGCAGGTGCTTGCAGCGGCAACATAAGTGCACGGAGTTGAGCGATTCCGAGGGCAAATGTACATAAGAGACAGTATATAAATATATGTAGGTGTTTTAAGCACATATCTATGTAGCTCGATTAATTAAAGACCTTCAAGTCACCCAACATTGTCACTAAATTTAGTTGAGCAATAAGTTTTTAAATACGACGGTAAACTTATACACAGGGTTCATACAATATCTTTTTATCAAAATAGCATAAAAATTGTCTCCAATTCTATAAACACCATATTCTATTCTAAGTAGTTACAGGTCCTTAGCAACATATAAAAGTTGATTTTGCTATCCTGTAATTTTTTAAGAATTTTCGTGTCTGCCGCGTGGAGTTAAATATTTTTTTAAACATTTTTAACAGCGCTTATATTTTTGGAATATGTATGAATTATGCCCGACTGCTACAATTTTTAATATGGGTACCAATTTAACCCTGGTATGACCTCTTTCTTGTTTTAGGGTTTTTTAATTTCCAATTACACAAAAACGCAGTCGGGTTTTTTAGTTTTTTAAATTACTGTTTTTTTTTGTATGAAAATTCTCGGTTTTTGTTTCAAAAATCAATCGGCCATCTTTAATTTAGCTGAAAACGATACCAAACTTGCCCTAGTAGGTATAAATTAGCAGTTATGACGTAACAAGTATGCCAAGGCTCATCCTTTGATCCGAAAAATATTGGTTCCCATACATTGAATGCGTAATAATGACTCCGATACTATGATTTGTAACTGAAACCTTGTGGAATAACTTATTCTAAAAGGAGTGGCGGCACTGGCGGCAAATTCAATGTATGATCCCAAAGTTCACCCCTAGGCCTAAAGTAACCTGCCTTTACGGTTAGCTTATAGTACTTACGAGTTCTAGCTAACTAAAAGTTGAGTAGTTTTCTCATTGCTGGCAGGCAATTTAAAGCATATTTATTTTACTGATATAGTACGGGCCAAGGAACCTTACCATCAGAAACAATGCAATCGCTAAACCAGGATAGTTCCTATAATTTGTAACATGACCCCGAAAATTAGCAGCCCCGCAGCGAGGAAGTTAGTTTATCCTGTCACCTTTTTTTTTGTATGCAATTTCGTACTATGACACTCCATCTGAAATCAATCTAGTGTCAGTTTGCCCGCCTTAAATGTCAGATAAGCTTTCATAAAAAAGTTACCCATCAAATAGCTTTTTCTAAATTGTTATGATTAAATCTTGTTTCATTAGTTAATTTTAGGATTCATTTACGAAATGTGAAATGTTAACAATACAACGAATTAACTAATGTGAGATTTTTGAATGCAAAATTAAAGAAATATCTACGAGATGTGAGCTTTAATCTAATGAAGTCCAATTTCTTGATTTCTCCGTAGAAGCCTGATAACTATTTTAAAATTATTTTTGATAAAGTGACTTCATTGTGTAATTATAGGTAAAATTATAACGCAGGTACGTAAATTGCAATAAAACCATCATATAGGCTACACCTGCAGCCTTAGGTTCTAAGATGTGAATATTCATTTTTCTAGGCAGTAACTACCTATTTTCTATATGCGAGAACTTTGTCCCAACGAGCAGTGATTATTACTGATCAAACTTTCAATCTATCCACAAATTCAATAGTTTAGGTATTTATTGCATCAGTACACATATCTAGTCTTTGCTAACCTACCTAGCTACACATTATTTAGGTACTTCATAATAATTTTCTGTATTTAATTCTTCTTACGACTGTAGCGTAGGATTTTATCTACCTAATGTATGTACCAAGTTAATAATTCTTTTTTACTTTCTTTCTAATGCTATAGAGCTATTCGCATGAAAAAACAGCAAAGTATATACCTACCGTTTTCAAGCAGAATGTATTGTATGTATTGGTTGTACTATTGCAAATTACTTACCTACATTAAATATGTCAAGAAAGTTTTTATAGGAGGAAGGCTACAAAATTAACAAGAAACACCTACCTACCTAGTTTTTGCTAGGTAATCAGTAGGTAGGTAAATTAACAAAGCATCTACCAAATTGTTGTATATTTTTTCAGGATAAAAAAACATATATTGCACTAAAGAAAACACATATAACACAACTAAAGATTTTCCAGAGAGATACAGAAACGTGTGAAGATCTTGAGTTTCGCCTATGAGAGTTCAAAAGATTCTGTGCCTTTTTTAATTTTCCCTCTTAAAATTACTACTATACGTTACACATGAGATAGATATACGTTCTTCTCCCTCCTAAATATATTTTTTCATCCACCTTCAAGGTCGGCAAAGAAATCAAGAAAAAACAGCCACGACACGACTAATTTAGTTCTACTTTTCTTCTTTTTGTACAATAGCTCTAGTAATAACCGGCCAAGTGCGAGTCGGACTCGCGCACGAAGGGTTCCGTACCATTATCTACTTAATCTTAGTGACTTTAAAGAATTTGTAAGAATTTTGTAATGGGTACAACATTATTCAACACCCAAGTTCTACCAATATTAGTGCTAAACTAATATAGTTAACCGCTATAGTTTTCTTTTAAAGTTTATGAAATGCACTATTATCATGATTTTTATTTTATTTTTTAGACCAGCAGTTAAGCTTTTAAGAGAGAGGAGGGGGGGACCCGCACCTTGAAGTTTAATATTTCGTAAATAGAGCAATAAATCAAAAAAATGTTGTAGAAACCCCTAAATCATTTTAAAAGACATACTCAATGATACCCCACACGATGGGGTAGATGACGAAAAAAATCATTCCCTATTTTTATTACTTATTTATTCTTATGCGCTAAAAATATAATTTTAGACTCCTTACTTCATACTCCTTACTTCCCTACACCTATAAATAATTATTATCTGTGTCGCTACGTTTGACATCTTAACAATCAAACGAAATAGAGCTATACATTAACATATGTTAATGTATAGCTCCATCTCGATCTTTCATCCTGTCATTGTGAATCTTTTTCTTAAAAGCTCATGGTACCTACGAGTTTTACCCATCCTTAAGCAGGATGTTTTTCGGTTGTTAGCAATTCGAAGGATAGTTTTTTTGGTGATAGTACCGGCCAAGGTCTTGCACCTGCCACGTCATGTTTGACGTTTTGCCGAATAACATTTTGATTAATCTGTGTCTGTCTGTGGCACTGAGTGAGTCTGGTGAAGTTGACAGACTGATGACATATCTGTGGATATGGCGTAGTAAATTGTCGTGAATATTTAAGAAAATTTCTAGAAAAACCATGGCTTCACGCGGAGAAAGGGGTGTTATGAGAGTTTTAGAAAAATTGGAAGCCTCAGTAAATGCAGGCCAATATTATGAAGCCCATCAGATGTACAGAACTCTATACTTCAGGTAGTAAAGTTGTATATTATTTTCAACCTAGTTGGAGATCAACTGATTATTTTAATGTTCTTTATTATCATTATAGATATCTAAGTCAAAAAAAGTATTTGGATCTATTGAATCTATTATACAAAGGTTCTACAATACTGTTGGAACATGACCAACAAGGAAGTGGGGCAGATCTTGCTATCTTGCTCATTGATGTTCTAACCAAATCAGAAACCAAGCCATCTGTGGAATGGATTGTTAAAATTGCCAAGCTATTCGAAATGATGAATGCAAGTATTCCTGAACGTGAAACATATTTAACGAATTCTGTGAAATGGTCTATGGACAGCAATAAAAAAGGCCACCCTTTGCTACACAAGGTATTTTTCAATTACTTAATCCATTTGAATCTCAATGTTAATCTTATTATGATGTGTTATACCATACCAGTTTCAACTCATTTTTAATATTACATTATTTCAATTTTGAGTGTCTATATCTTTAAAATTTCATTTTTTTTGTGTTGCATTAATATAAGCTTCTTGTTGTATCTTTAAGTTGCTTTTCTGTTGCAGAAAATTGCCGAAGTATATTGGCGTGAAAAGAAATACACCTCAGCTCATAAGCACTTCTTGCATTCCTGTGATGGATCATCATACGCCAAT
The DNA here is from genome assembly GCA_949316185.1 of Pyrausta nigrata. Classification (NCBI taxonomy): domain Eukaryota; kingdom Metazoa; phylum Arthropoda; class Insecta; order Lepidoptera; family Crambidae; genus Pyrausta; species Pyrausta nigrata. Next base: position 9,513,773 of record OX438943.1, read on the forward strand.
ATGCTTATAGAGCTCCATACTACAAAAGGACTGAAGTCAGAAATAGACTTGTTCATAACACAAGCGGTGTTACAATTCCTTTGTTTGCGAAACATACAAATGGCAACTGAAACTTTCAATGAGTACACTGGATCCCATCCAACTATCAAAAATGATAAAGGGCCACCATACCTGTTTCCCTTATTAAATTTTCTATGGTTTCTATTGCGGGCTATTGAACAGTAAGTATTTATTGGTAGTAAAATCCTATACTCAAGCTTTCAAAATGAAATTGTATACTTGCCAATTCAAAAAGTTTTCCAAAGTGAATTCTGTTTTGTGGTTTAAATATTGTTCTAATAATATTTTATTTTACAATTTCAGGCGGCACACAACCCAGTTCAAAATATTAAGAAGTTGGTATGCTATTAGCATAAAAAGGGATCCTAATTATTCTGTTTATTTGGACAATATTGGACGCATTTGGTTTGGCATAGAAATCCCTAAAGATAATAGGAATCCAAATTCCATGCTAGGTGGTCTCTTGAAGTCAATAATTGGTGATGTTGATAGTTCTGATGAAGAAGGGGAACTGTTGGGCCCCAGTGCTGCTGCCCCAGATTTAGATTGAGCTTCATTGAAGTTGTCATTATTTTGTTTTCTTAAACATATCAGCTTATGCTGTATTCTTGATGATAGTATGTACATTAATGATAAATTATTAAAACCTATTTCTGCTGTATAAGTCTAATTTATATAATAGAAAAATTACAGTAATAGTTCTATCAAAGTATCTGTTTATTTTGTGAAATTATGACTGATAAATAATGTAAATTGATTTTATTTAAGTATGATAAAAACTAAAGGTATGGTTTTTCATTAAAACACAATTTCCAACCATTTTCTCTATTGAAAAGTTCCACCGGCATGGGATCCTATTCTAGCAAAAACCAAAGCAACACCTAGCACTGCAAGATCTCAAGACACGGTTAGCTCTTTCTGCGTAAATAGGAACGTAAATTAATATTATTGAGTGACGGTAGTTAAAATTTTTCATAACTTTGTAATGACAAATAATACCTTAGTCTCCCTGTGACGATTGCTGTAAAGTGTTTGAAACGTTAGGTTTAAAATAAAATGTAAATAAATCTGTAAAATTGTGTTTTAATGAGTTCAACAATTCGCGTAAACGTAAGAAACAAATATGGTATGGTTTTTATCATACCGAAATACATACCTACCAATTTCACCCTCAAAAAAAGAATACCTTTAGTTTTACTTTTAATTGATGTTTTTCATAAATGATAACTCACCTTAACAGGCAGTGAAGTAGTGAGTAATCTTTCTCTAAAAGGTGGAATTTAAGAACAAGCCATAGTAGAGCAATAATGTCATTTATTTTGATGTATTGAATTTTGTTGCATTCAACTATCAGAAATTAATTTGACATCCAAAATGATAATTATTAATAATAATTAGCAGATCTAACATATTTGCCCTTTGTAGGTATATTATTTTGGTAAAGCATCAGATTACAAAAAATAAAAAACATTACTTACATACATAATGGATTTATTCATGTTACAGGTACATATTTTGTTATAAATACACTTATAAAACATTTATTGTAGCCTTCAGGTATCATTATTGGTAACATTTTTTATATATAACACAATAACAAACTTTTTAACTCGGTGTGCTTACTAATAATAATACTTAAATACAATTTTATTAGCAGTTCTTTAATTAAGGTTTATAGGTTAACATATGTGTCCATTGTACAACCTTAATTATACAATTGTAAATTCATTCAAGAAGCCCTATCTTAACTTATACATAAAGTTTTCTGGTTATATTGCAATTTTATTAGATGTTAAAAATATTCTTTCAGGACAGAAAATGCTTGATTATTGTTATTTCATATTAGTAAGAATTAAGTTGTATTATCTGTAATAAAGTCCAAGTTACAATAATAGATGATGAAATATTTTTAATTGCATAGAAGGAATGTCACATAAGTCATTAATTAAAAGCTTGTTTAAAATATTCTAGTATTTTTTTATCAATAAGCCTTCAAACTTTGCAAGTTATAGTAGTTTACTAATATTACCTACTTGATGGAATGCCTATATTGGTATGCATAAACTGTAAAGAATGCAAGCAAACTCGAAAGTTATAGTTATACAATAATAACTTTTATTAACCGCTCATGCTGTTGATCATTATTCTTCTTTTGTGGTTTTTTATATGTAACTTAAAAAGGATGATCAGATTTACATATAGATAAGGTACATATACCTATTGTTGTTTAATTATTTTATATTGCACTTTAACCAAAATACATATATAAAAATGATGACCAACTGACATGTTGTCAACGCAACACACCCAAATGGCTGGGTCAAGACTCCAAACATGGGTTCTATATGAGGTCTAGGGGTGCACTAAAAAAGATTTTTGGAAATTCATTTGCTAAGCATGAAACTCCGTCAGTTTTGGAGCTCAATCGATAAACAATTTGATTTAGCCATTTGGTTAGAAATTAAGAATGATAAGTTCAAGCAGCTAGTTCAAAATAAAACAAAAGCCTTACCTAATACTAAAGGAAGCAAGTATGTACCAAATCAAGCCCCTTTTTTTCATTTACCTTTTTATTATTTAAAGTTTCTTGAACATGTCTCATATATTTACTGAAGGTAAGTAGTAAAATTGGTAAAAATGTAGTCCTATATTTTTCATACTAAATCATAAATCTTCTACAACAAAAGCTGTTTGTTCTATTGAAAATTTTCCATAGTGGGTTGTATTTTTGTTAAGATTAAATTTAAGTTTTCTGTTTTGAAGATCTAATGCCTGTTCAACTATAAAACGATTAAAACCAAAAACATTAGAATGATTTAAAAACTCTTGAATATCCATCCACTTACAGTCTTTGATTTCTATATCAGATTTACAAATGTTTTCTGAAGTGGCTTTCAACATAACTACAACATAAATGTCAGAATTTCCAAACATTCTATTATGGGCATGACGAAAAGTGACTAATGACTTAAAAATTGCATCTATTCCTGTTTCTTCCTTAATTTCTCTTATTGCAGCATCTTTTATATCCTCTCCTAGAAGAAAAAAATATTTATATTAATTTTTAATATATGTTGTATATATGTTTATATGTGTTTAGTATATATTTATGATGTGCAAGTTTTACTATAAAATTAATTTCAACATTTTGGCTAATAGTTACCTCTTTCAACATATCCACCAGGAAGTTTCCAATGGCTAATTTCTGTATGTTTTTCTACTACAACCAACATTTGGTTTTTGTGATTCAAGACTAAACCACCAACTCCTAAGTTAGTATGGCATGCAGGTGGTAAATTAGCTGGCCTGTCAGTTGGAAGCCACTTGAACATTGTCACAAAATTATCTCTGGCATGATGAAAATTGAAACCTTCCTGTAAGAATCAAACTGAAATGCAATCATGGCTTGCACAATAAATACCTATATGTAAAATGTTATTATAACATAAAATTTATAAATTACACTGGCTAACAGTGGCACCCAGGCAGCATCTTTGATATCAACTTTAAACCAGATACACCGCTTTTTCTCTTCAGCCCATTTCTGAATTGAATCTGTTGAAACAAATTTCACTTATAGCAATATTATTCTAGTAGCTAGATCTTACTAAACATGACTACATGACATTCAAACATGAATAATTAGAAAAGACGAACCACAGAAATTGATCTAAAAAACCAAAATTTAGGTATTCTGGAAAAACATTATTTTTCTTGTATAGCCTTCAGGATTTATAAAAGATTAGACCTTACCGGAAAGTTTCTTTTTAAAAATTATATTTTCACAAGGTTCTTGCTGAGAATCTACTGTAACTCCGTCATATCTGTCGACAGTTCCATCGAATGTTAAAGTTTCCATTATTTTCGGTGTTCCGTTAGTCTTATGTAACTAAATTGCGCACAAAACAACTTCTCATAAGTTTCCGCTTTAGATATGAGGAGACAGCACACAGCACAGCACAGCCAGCATAGCATTCACTCACTGAGCTGTTGACTGACAGCTGACAGCTGTTCGAGTCAGTGCAGTCAAATCAATCACTCAGGCAGGCCGACCGACGACATTTCACACAATTGAAAATTATGTACCTAGTTTGTGCAAAAATTCATAAAAATACTACACAAGGCATACTCTTTACAATTGACAAAATTCCATTTTTTTAAAGGTACTAAAATTTTAGAACCATTTCGAGATTTGGTGATGCCTAACACGTTAATAGTATTTTAATATTTTTTTACGCTATAAATTCAGAGATATTTGAAAAAAAAACTGATAGGTGCTTTTATTTAGGCTTTATAAGGGGGCATGCCTTTGCTTGGTTATCTGCTCTGACTTAAAAAGTATTTTACCAACATGCAAGCTAGCTGCCATTTTGACACGTTTTTTTTGGCGGGAAATGAGCCGGTTAAAATGGGCTTCGTTTCTTAATTTCCTATATAAATTAGTTTTTCGTGGTCATTGTCGTGATTGTGAGGTGGAATAATCTTAATAGTTTACTGCAGAGGAGAACTAATGACGTAAAAGTGAGAAACAAAGTAAGGCGCTCCTATAAGATCCGGTTCGATGTTCCCGCTCAAAATTTCATTGGGAACATTGAAATGCGAACCATCCTCGCATTTCAATGAGATAGGTTAGGTTAGTTAGTAGTTTAGAGTTATTGTAGTTGTAAAAGAAGAAGAAAACTGATGAAAAGGATAAAAAAATATATATAAATCAAAGATACTGAAGACATGGCTGTATAGACTTGATCCTTTGCCTACCCAGAATGGGTAAATTGAACAAAAAATGTCATTTTGACATTGATATTTGACACTGACACTATGATGAGTGAGTGAGAGATGAGATAACTGTAGTGTTGTTCTATAGAAGCGAAGTCCATCGAGTTATCGATAGTTTTAGTAGGTATAGTATATTTAGGATTGCTAAAAAACCACATGCATTTAAATGATTATCTAGTTTTGTGACGAAATCATGAAAACACCTTTAATCATATTATTGATGTTTCATTTGATTTTAGGAACCATACAAATTTAAGTAAGGAAAATGGCAACAACGTAAGCTTTTGTTAGTAAAGTTGTGTTTGATTAATTAAAAGATTATTTATCTACTTCTTTATTTAGACTTTTGATTATGATATAAGTGTTTGGATAAACATACTCACTAAGATTATTTATCAACTTCTTCATTTAGGCTTTTTGTAATCTATTATACGTGCTTAGTAAAGCTGTGTATGAATAAACATACTTACTAAGATTATTTTTCTACTTATTCATTTAGACGTATTGTATTTTGATATACGTGGTTACTGTCGATATCAATATCTAACTGCTACAATATACAACACTATAGATGTCAGATATTTTTTTAAATTTAGAATATGGCAAAGGCGTAAAGTCGTCACATCCTAACTCTTGTACTTACGCTCTTTTAGAATTGAGAGTTTTTAAAGCATTTAATTCAGGGGGAATAAATGAAAAGAAATAAAAAAGAAAAAAATACGTATGTCTTCTTTTTTAAAGTACTATAAGGAAAAATTAAAGTATGCATGTAATTTTTTTGAAATGTTGTCAATTTGTGACAACAACCCTACAAAATGCAATAACTCCGAACTGGATAGCGTAGTCACGATAAGATTTTGACTTTAGTACTTATTCTGTTCTTTAGTCATTAATTTATAGTAGCTACTTCAAATTGATTAGTTGGTACCTATTCGGCAATGAATGTCAATGTCAAGTTCTTATATTAGCGCGTATTTCAAATAATAATTGTAAAAAAATCTTTTTAAAAAAAACCGACTTCAAAACTGACTACAGTGCTAATTAAAACTTAAAATATTATAAACAAATTTAAACTAAAAAGTACAAAATAATATTTAAATTACCTAACTGCTCTACGAAATTATTCAAGAAACCTATTTTCAATTTATTATCTGTTATTTTTTAGAGTCGGTGCCAACCAAGCTAGATACGAGTATTCTATCTACTCTAAGCAGCCAAGAGATGGTTTAATCCTGTCCTTACTTGCAAAAAAACATTAGAATTAGAATTTCTGGCACCGACTCCGAAAAATAACAGATAATAAATTGGAAATAGGTTTCTTGTATAATTTCGTAGAGCAGTTAGGTAATTTAAATATTGTTTTGTAGTTTTTAGTTTAAATTGGTTTATAAAATTTTAAGTTTTAATTAGCAGTGTAGTCAGTTTTGAAGTAGGTTTTTTTTTAACATAGCCACAAAAAGAAATAAAAAACATACAGTCGAATTGATAACCTCCTCCTTTTTTGAAGTCGGTTAAAAATAATTCAATTTCAACAGAACTGTACGTGAATTATGCATTACAGCAAGAAACGGGAGGAAAGTCATTAGGAAAGTGTAAAAATTGGTGGTGTTAGACGAAAAAGAATTGTACATTAGGCATATTCTTAGCCAGGTTTCCGCTGGAACACAACTAGATAAATTAGCAATATCTCAATAAATGTACGCAATTATGATGTTCATTTACTGCACTTAGATAGAACAGTACAGTACCCATAGACAATTATAGATATCGATATTTTTGACAACTATATAATTTCTTTGGCGCAGTATAATAACTATACCTTTTTTTGTTTCAGTTCCCAAATGACAGATGAAATGATTTCGCTGTAATCAATATAGGTATAAATAGGCGCTTTTTTATTTTTTTAAAGTCAGCAATAGTCCATTTAAAGCATGTTATCTAAAGATAAATTTAAGATTAAAAAAATGTAAAGTCAGCCTATATAGATCCCACTGCTGGGGAAAGGCCTCTACCTCAACTATGAGGAGGTACGAATCATACTTCACCACGTGGGTAAGTGTGGCGGATTGGTAGAGGGGTGTTTGTAAGGCAAGTGACAAACCTTACTGTCAGATGTTATCAAGCCGCCCTAGGGCCTCTGACTAGGCTTAACGACTACTACCAACAGTTTTTATCCGGGACCAACTGCTTAACGTGCCTTCCGAAGCACGGAGATGCTTGTCATAGACGTTACCATCCAATCGCGAACGCGCCGTGGGTTGCTTAACTTTTTTGTATCACTACCAAAGCGCTGCCACCACTGCGCCACAAGCACCTTAAGATAATTTTATATTTACAATTAAAAATGACGCACTGTTAGTATTTAACGCCTGCTGTTTATTTCAAAAATCAAATAGTCGTTTATGAGTGTTACCTACAGGACAGAAAATATATTTTATCGATAATATGTTCAAGTTGACGAGATACATCACTATTGGTTTGACGGTACCAAATACAAATACTCATATAACAAATGTACTCTGTGACGGTACCCAACTTTTCTTGCTTATGTTGGTCGTAGTTTTCTTTAGGTTATATTGGTAGAAACTACGTTCACGATTTTGTAAATAGAGTATCTAGTGCGAATTTTCATTGGTCAGTCACACGCGCTACCGATTGACTGATCGTATGCTGGGTGGGGCCACACTTATTGAGAAGATAGAATGGAGAGAGCATGGCCTTCCCCTCTAGCCAAAAGTGTTGGCCATATAGTTTGAGTGCTTATACTATAAAACTACTTGGTCGTGACCGTTTGACAGAATCTATCGCGAATCGTCGCAACAAACATCTCCGTGTAGTAGGCATGGAGATGATTGCAACTTTTAATTCATTTTCATTTCATGAAATGATGATTTTTTTTCCTATGAAATCACATGTGAAATTTCATTGGCAATGATTTTTTTTCGCAGTGTCATAATGTAACACTTTTTGCTATTTGCTACTTATGATGTAATATGAATTATTGTGAACTGTTGCTAATTTGCTACTAATATGAAATGTCATATTTAGGTTGTCATGAAAAATCATGGCAATAGATTCGTTAATCTAAACTTTATGTTCATAAGTTTAAAGTTCTTGAAATGCCCACCCAGTATCGATCGTCACCTTTGATCGCATAACTAGTGTGTTTGTCTTTTTCTAACACGCACCTAGGGCAAATCATTCCTACTCGCTCGCTCGCGCTCTGCTACAAGCAGTCATCAATGAATGAAATGAAATGAGCATGATCTATGATTTCGCAGAGTGCGATTAGTAGCAGTCTATATGAAAAAAAATAGCAGGTGTGAACAATGAAATTCATTTCATATGATTTTTCATATGCTATTCATGAAATCTTCCATACCTACCGTGTCGAGGATTGAAAATGGTAAATTGTGCCGTTTCCGGACCCAAAAACCGCTCATCATTAGTAAATTTTCGGTTTCATGGCGTGACTTACCATTTTTGAGTACAAAAACTTTTATTTACAACAGTATTTCGAAAATCATCGTTCTTGACTTTTAGGTTATTTCGACAAGTTCGCGATACATATGTTGAGTTTTTTCTTCATAGTAGGGAGGCTAGTAGCTTCATAGTGTGGGGACAACAACGGTAACTAACTTAGTTAGTAATTAGTTAGCTTATCGCCGCAATTATTATTAATAAATTGTCATGTTATCTAAATATTTAAACATACCATAGACATGTAGGATGATAAAAGTAAGTTTTTTTTTAAATTTCCGATAGATTCCTTGAATGATTTGTGGTCGAAAAATACTGGCTTTCTTCTCACACAAGTGTGATTTTATTCAGCATCAGCACACTTTAAGTCAAGATGTTTCCAAGAATATTCGGACGGAAAAATAATTTTGTCCGTGTAGCAGCAGCAGTGCCAAGTGTAAGCGTATGCAATCTAATTTAAATATTTTGTTAGTTTTCATCTGAAAATTAAAATAAATATCTATTTATTTTAATGATTAAAATGATTAAAATAAATATCTATTTATTTTAATCATTTGTATGAAAATACATTTATTATTTTATTTGTAATCTGTAACGAGTGGCAACATTGATTTTCTATAATGTCTATGGACATGATTTTTAAAAAAACATGACAACGGACGTTCGTTGAATGGTGATAAATTATCGAAATAAGTCCAAATTTCATTGTTAATTTGTGGTCGGGATTAAAATTATTGATTTTGAAGTCAATGTTTCATTCGAAGTGTGTGTGCGCCAACAATTCAGAAGCAGGATACGTAAGTACTACACCCACACAGGTATGAGTTTGTTGTGTTCATTTACCTATTTTAATAACGCTATTGCTAAACAAAACATGTAAGTCGTACTAGGGTTTGTAATTATCATCTCGGTACAATCAGTAAACAAAAAGAATAATAATAGACCAATCACCGAGGCGATAGCCTTGCAAGTACTTTCTTAATTTAAACTAAACGGTATTTCCCTATTACGACGTAAGACTGCTTGCCATTCCTTTATCTTATTTATATAAACACGGATATAAAAACCAAGAGTTGATGTTGAATTCTGTAAAACAATATGGTCTCCGACTGCTTCATAATAATTATGCATTCAAGTATCTAACTTACTATTTTTAAATCGTACGATAATAACAATCACGTAGTCCTAGTAAGTTAACGACTTTAATGCATATTATGCAAAATACAAACGTTATCACGTTCACTGCGATTATGATGGTTGTGGACGAGTAATAAATACCTAACTATGTTTTGCACATGAATTTTGTTGCTGAACATATTATTATTATGCATATTCTTATTGAATACATATCTTCCCTTACCGTACTCACTTAAAATTATATCCTTACTATCCCTATACAAGTACCTACCGGGTCGCTTTTTACCGGTTTATTAGCCAATACCAAATCTTTGCTCAAGTTCATTTGTGACGAAAAAAGACTACTATTTTAAGAACCTTATCGTAGGTACTTTTATTATATGCTTTGCAAACCTACTTTCTAGTTATATCTTTTATGTTTTTATATAATATGAAATGGCAATTCAATTGTGTCTTAACATCCTACTAAATTAGAAGACTACAATGTCGGACTCTGACAGTAGTGCTGCCAAAAAAGTGTAAACATTGTCACTCCAATTCTACCACAATCAATACACATCATTGGTTTACCCTGTCAAACCCTATAAGACCTGCGGGCGGGTTGATAACAATTAATTTTCTCATACTCCAACTACTAACATGACGCGGAAAAGAAAGGAGACTGATAGCTCAACTAGCACCGATATAACCAGTAGCTCGCGAACAACTTCATCATCATCATCAAGCTCGAGTCATTCACGTTTTAGGACGAGGCATTCAAAATCAAAGCATGAAGCTGACCGACCTCGTCCAAATCAAAGCAAAACCGATATCATGAATCGTTTCATAAATGCTATCAGTAACCACGGTCGAAATACGTTTGTAGGCGCTCTTGATGTAATTCTCATTTTCGATCATAGTCAGAAAACTCAATCTACAAAGTCATGGCTCAAAAAAGTCAATGAAACAGCCGCAATATACCAGTGGAGCGATAAGCAAATAAATTTTCATGCATTAACGAAGTTGACTGGCCTAGCACGCCGATGGTACGAAAGATCCTCAGTAAATTTTACTTGGAATCAGTGGCAAAGTAAATTACTGCGTCACTTTCCGGATGATCGAAATTATGACATTGCCAGGCATTTACTACATTAAGGAAAGTAAGGATGATATACCGGTTGTAAATCTATGTAATGAAAGTGTATCACTTGCAAAAGTTAGGCTCTTAGCTTGAGTTAATTTGTTACCCCTGCAAGACGGCTTTCTACCATCACATCCTTTCAGAGAATGCCAGGTAAATAAATTAACGTTAATGGGTCATACTCATAACCAGAGTTGGGCAAAATGTAATTAATTAAAAATTAACAATTACAATTACAAAATGTAATTGGCGAGTTCAATTATAAATTACTTGAAATTGATAAAAAGTAATTAAATTACAATTACAAATTGTAATTGTAATTGGTAATTGAAATTACTCAATTACTTTTTTATTTAAAATATGGTATTAATCTAAATCAAACGATAAGGTAAAGATAAATCAAATATTTAATTCTAAAAAATAACAAAAAATAACTATTTCAAATTAGATTTTAATGCTACTCTTTGTTCAAACATCTGATCAGAAAGTTTGTGAGATTTTGGTAAATTAATCATGGTAGCATATGAAAATAATCTCTCGACGGGACCTGACGAAGGCATTAAAGTATTATATTTAATAAACACCTGTTTAATTTCTGGATGTCAATTTAGCATTGAAGTATCTTTATCCGAATCTGAAAGGACATAATAATTTCAGGTCTTGTAGAACGGAGTGATTCAGTATATTCACCTTCAGGTGAATCAGTGTCAAAAACAAAATACGAATCATCGTCTTTGTTTGTGTATTGAAGATTCTCTTGCATTTTTAACCGACTTCAAAAAAGGAGGAGGTTATCAATTCGACTGTATGTTTTTTTTTGTGGCTGTGTTACCGCATATCTCAGTCAGTTGTAGACCGATTTAAAAAAAATTTGTTTACCTAGAGGCTATACCTTCTAGTTGGGACCATTTTGGCCCAGTCGAGATCTGATGATGGGATCTTGGTGTAATCGAGGGAAACCCTCAAATTTTGATGGCACGTATAGTGTTTTCGTACTAGTATCTTAATGTTGACATGTTGTTACGTCCGATAATCATTATGTGGAGCTGAGCTGATGGCGGAACTCCTTAAAAATTAGGAGTTTAGTAATTAAAACACCAGATGTTTTGTCAGGTACTGTATAGGATGCTTACAAAACAAAGTCAAAGGCGCAGCTCCCTCCTCTTTCACTGGCACCGACTCCAAAAAATAACAGATAATAAATTGGAAATAGGTTTCTTGTATAATTTCGTAGAACAGTTAGCTAATTTAAATATTATTTTGTACATTTCAGTTTAGGACGTCTTGTCTTAGTGACAATTGCGTATTTTGCTTTGTAGAAGAATGTCTTTTGAGTCGCTTATGCGTTTTTGAGTAGCTCACGTATTCATTAAATGTCACTTCGCCATGTTTTCGTTTTAATGAGTGACAAAATTCGAAGTTGCATTACGTGATCCACTAATTTTAACTTCTTTTGGTGCGCATAACGTGCACCGTGCTACTCTTTTTTTATCTGAAGATTCACTGGGTAAATAGGTAAAAAACTTGCCATCAAAAATACAGGGCAACACCTCCTCGGTTGTTGGGTCGTCTTCATCTTGTTCAGTATTAGATGCCATTTCAGTAGGTACTTGTAAAATAAAAATACGCCAAAAGAGATACGCGAGCGATCTTACTTGTCGAAACCAATGCCAACGACTATGTGACGCCGCTTGTTTCCGAAGAGAAGTACACGCGGGGTGGGTGATTGTAAGCCCCCCGCGCCCCTCTGGCTTATTCTATGGCCTATCCGCCACGTGCGCAGTTACAGTCGCATTTAGCAGTGCACCCACAAGATCATAGAAAACTTTATACTACGCATGATGTTTCTGTTGCGTTGCGAACGAGAATAGTCCGTTTTTCTTTCATAGTCGAACAATGTAAACATATATAATGTAAACATATATATCTTTTTATAACTTTTAAAATAATATCAATGAATAAAATTAATAAACTATTTGATTTGAAAAGATATCGGTCTTCAACGATGACTTTACCAATGTAGATTGTGAGTTTTGTGTTTATCTTATTGTAAAACGAAACGAAACTTTCATAAAAAAAGAAATCCAAGATTGTTTACAATATAATATAATTTTATAAAAGTAATTGAGTAATTTGAATTACAGTAGTTCAATTACTTATCATGAAATTAGTAATTCAATTACACATATTAATTAATTACGCCCAACACTGCTCATAACCCTAACTAAGACTACAACTATTACTTTAGAAATGTTAAAAATAAGCAACTGATGAACAGAAACAGAGGCTTTTAAATTTACTTAATGAATTTAGGAATTGCTTTGCACTACAATTGAATGAATTAGGAACGACTCGCATAACGGAGATGCATATACAATTACAAGATAATACGACAGTGTCTTACAAACCATATTATAGATTACCGTATAGCTAAAGACTGATCGTTCGTAACATTATAAGTGAGCTGTTGGATTCAAATATCATTTAAGAGACAAATTCACCATACGGAAGTCCGATCGTATTGGTGAAAAAGAAAAAGGACAACACGACAAGGACGTCTATGCCTTGATTTCCGAGTATTGAAAAGAAAACTGTGAAGAATTCTTTCCCTATGCCGGTAATAGACGATCAAATGGACCGTCTTAGTCACAAATTCTATTTCAGAAGTCTTGATTTAAAATGAGGGTACTACCAAATCCCGATGGCCGAGGAGTCGCGACATCTAACAGCATATGCCGTTTGGACTGGTTTATGATTAATAAAGCTCTTGGCAAAGATAGATACGACTTAGCCATTCCGTATATGGATAACCTCCTCTCACCAGCTACTTCAATTGACGAAGGTCTCAATAAATTACGTAGAATTCTCTCATCGCTACGTGAAGCTGGTTTAACGCTAAATCTATCTAAATGCTGCTTTTGAAAAAAAGAACTAGACTAATTTGGTAACGAGGTGTCTAAAGAGGGACTAAAACCAGGGACTAAGAAAACCGGAGCTGTAGGATTATTTCCTACTCCTACAAATATACACCATGTTGGGCAATTCGTCGGGTTAGCTAGTTTTTTTAGGCGGTTTATTCTTGGATTTGCTAGTATTGCCAAACCACTGACCACGCTTACGAAGGCCGATGTTCCCTGGAAATAAGGACCGGAACAGATAGCAGCTTTCAAAGAAATCAAAAGTAAATTAGTGGGAAGACCAATACTGGCATTGTTCAACCCTAAGCTGAAATTTGTCAATGTTATACTTTCTAATGACAGTAAGGACATTAAAGACGTACTTTAAAATTATGTTTTAAATGATAGCAAAATTTACAGGAAAGTCAATGGTGAATTAAAATGGGTTGTTCCAAATAACGCGAAATGGCGTATTTGTCAACTTAACCATGATGAAGCGGGCTATTTCTCAGTTGACAAAACTTTTGCTAAAATAAAACAGGATTACTGATTCCCTAAAATGAACAGGTTTGTCCTGTGGTACGTCACAGAATGTATGGATTGTCAATACAACAAATTGGCGACTAAAAGTAGCGGATACATCTTATATCAAAAGGTAACATCCCGTCTTATATGCTTCATATGGATCACCTCAGACCATTTGTTAGGAGTATGCGTAGCAATTCGTACTTATATCTTAGCTATAATTGACGGTTTTAGTAAATTTATCTTTGATAAGGCGCTTAAGGATTTAAAAAGTAAAGCGACCATAAAAGTACTGTGTGACATTTTTAGCGTCATAGGAAGTTCAAATGTTATTATATTATACCGGATAGAGCTAGATGGTGGCACTAGCTTAACATCAACAATATTTAAAAATATGTGAAATCAATAGGTGTTACACATATTTTAAATGCGGTCGACATAAGTACCGGTGGTACTGTAGTACCGTGAATCCATGTGAAGGAGCTGGCTTGAATTCTATTCAGAATGCAATCGAAGACATGAATACCTCAGATGTTGAGAGAGGGATTGTGGCGCCGCGACGGCGACCGCGCCTGTTGTGTTGGCCCTCAGCGCGCACAAAGTATGTCGTGAATGCCCCTACCATTCGGGCTCTGCGCCTTATAGGAGATGTTCTCGCCGACGACTAAGATATTGACATATTTGCAGACAGCTTCGGTCAATTCATGCACAAAGCTGCTTTAACATAGAAAGTTTGTGTTATGAGTGTTTTCACAGTAGTATTACTGAAATAACATCAGAGTTTGATTACTTTTAATGATTCTGACTGACTCTAATGTGTATTATTTCTGACATAATATTTAATATTGATGATATATGGTATTGTAATCCTGATGTATCCTACTTATTTGTTTTATTTGAATTTCTATATTGTAATGTTTGTTCGACCATTTTTTTACTGTGTGACTAGCATACTGACACTTCGGGCGCCTGTAAGTCAGTATGTTTACTGTTGAATAAATAAATAAATAAAAAGTCAGTCACAGAAATCTGATAGTTTATTGGACGAATCTAGAGAGGAAATTTGTATTCAAGCAGAAAATAAAATAAATCAAAGCGATGAAGAAACATTACGATAAAAAGAAAGCACCTAAAAGTTCTTTGTAGGTGATCTCGTTATGATACCTAACTATCATCTCCCCGCCAACGAGGTAAGAGCAAGAAACTGTGCCCGAAATTTCGAGGTCCGTTTAGAGTGAGTGTTTTACATGATAACGACAGATATGAAATTTCCAGCATAGATGGCTATTCGAAACGTAAATATAAAAGTGTCTATCCCGCGGACTCACTGAAAAAGTGGATCACTTTTGCATGTGACAATGTGCGAAATTAGGACTATTATAATATGAATATGCTACTAATGTTATTTTAGTGATCACTTAATTTAATTACATTATGCTACCAAAGTTGTAATTGACTTGATGTTTGTATGAGATTTGCTACTATTGTACTGAGCGCGTAGTCTTGTGTGAGATATTATACTAATATAGTGACCATGAACCTGTGTGAGATATTCTACTAATATAGTGATCACGAACCTGTGTGAGATATTCTACTAATGTAGTGATCACGAACTTGTGTGAGATATTCTACTAATGTAGTGATCACGAACTTGTGAGAGATATTCTAATAATGTAGTGATCACGAACTTGTGAGAGATATTCTAATAATGTAGTGATCACGAACTTGTGTGAGATATTCTACTAATGTAGTGATCACTGACTTGTGTGAGATATTCTACTAATGTAGTGATCACTGACTTGCGTGAGATATTCTACTAGTGTAGTGATCACGAACTTGTGTGTCGAATGTACTACTGACCGAGTTGTCTGCTTACTCCTTTCATAACTTATCGCTTAGCGTGACATACAATTTGATTAAGACACACGTCATGTTATGAAGAAACTTTATTCTTGTCTCGAATAATTTATCTAATCCAATACCGTCAGTATTATTAACTAAGAGAAACAAATAGTTAATAATGTAATAGTTAATTGATTAAGAAGAAGGGTACACTAAAGTAAATAAAATATTTTTTATTCTTAACAATTATTTATTATTTTATCCTTCTGCTTTACAGCTCTTCGGCAAAAGAACGATAGATACAACTGCAGCGTCAGAAGACGGAAGCAGCGATTGCAACCAACTCCTCGGACGTTAAAGGATTTCATTATTTGCCTGCAATATAACCTTAATAAAATTAGTCATGCATGATTAGCTACTTACCGTTATTGATTTTTATAGTTATCACTAGTCACATATATTTTTTTGGTTTATAATGGATAGACTTAAAATGTACATTTTAATATGCCTAGATTAAATCAAATAAGGAGGTCCAATGTACACGAATCAGAGAGATCTGCCCGAAAGTACTTAAAATGTCAAACACTGATCATGTGATGCCAAATACCAATGTTTTTTTTGTTGTATATTTGATTTTATTGTATAAAGACAATGTATAGAGACACATAAATTAATCGAACGGCCGGACTGGAATAGGGACATTCCATCTCCAGGACGGCCGTCTGTTAGCGTATGCAATCTAATTTAAATATTTTGTTAGTTTTCAGATATTTATTTTAATTATTTGTACGAAAATACATTTATTATTTTATTTGTAGTCTGTAAAGAGTGGCAACATTGATTTTATATAATGTCTATGGACATGATTTTTAAAAAAACATGACAACGGACGTTTGTTGAATGGTGATAAATTATCGGAATAAGTCCAAATTTCATTGTTAATTTGTGGTCGGGATTATAATTATTGATTTTGAAGTCAGTGTTTCATTCGAAGTGTGTGTGCGCCAACACAAGGTACTTTGAAACTTCTTAGCCAAGTGTGTAGTTTTTAGGGTTTCTTACGGGTAAAAACGGGACTTATTAAGACTCCGACGTCCGTTCTGTCTGTCACCAGGCTGTATCTCAAAAACCGTGATTGCTAGACTTGAGTTTTTTGCTTGATAATAAGAACGGCAACAGGTAGACGCTTAAAATACTCGCAGAATATTGAGTTGTATAATCACTTCAAAAATAGATTTTGTCTTATATTCTTATATCTATATAATTATGTAATTAAGTCGTATTAGTTACATTACACCACGCACACAAGAACGGTTAAAACAATTATTATGATTTTTGTGTTTTTTAATTTGCCTTCGTCTGGAATAGGATAATAAGTATTAAAATATTATAATATTCATCGAAAAAAATATAGCCTAATACATAATAATTAGACTAATCTTTCCCGTAACATCACCATGATTATTCTCTTATATTCCGATTAGAGTTGCAAATTACAAATCTTTAATATACTTTTCAATAAATAAGCAGTAGTAAGATACTACTTTACTAAAGTGAAGTAGTATCTTACTTTAGTAAAGTAGTATCTTGACTGAAAGAACATATAGGTAATTAAAGCTCTATAAATCAACAAAATTAAATAGTTTTAATATTTTGGACACTCATAGTGTTCTTTCTTATTTACATAAGTTTATTTACAACAAAGTTAAACTTAGTCTTTCTCTTTTTCCTTTAAACTTCCCATCTATTGTGTTGCTTAAACAACTGCCAAGGGGTCCTATCATATTTGCACGTCTATTCTCGATCGTCTTAAAAATGTTTCGCTTGTACAGCCATAATATTAGTAGTATAGGATGAGTGCATTTATTTAGTGAGCTAACACATTAGTTAGCCATGTCCCGTCCGTAGCAGAAAATGGAAGTGGCAATAAATGTCAAAATTTTTGTAGTGTGCTTCCTCGTCTCCCGCTAAAAGTGGCGAAATTTTCTGAATTGGGATTTTGACACATGCTCTCTCCATTCTAACTACTCAATGGCCACACTAATCGCGATAACGCGAAGATTTGTGTTGTCGCGACACGTCTAGCCAAAAAATACGTCCTATCACAAATCATCTTCGCGAATACAAATGCCCTCCTACGAACGTCGCTAAACCATTATTGGACAACTTTTTTATTTGGTTAGAAATATTGGCGTATAAAAAACAGTTTTGGACAACTCCTTTTTGCGTCACGGACGAAGGTGAGTGCGTGAAAATCCTCACACTCAAAATTCAGTTTGAACTTTGAGGTTATATTATTAGGTACCTACCTATCAAAAGTTTCAAAGTTCAAGTCGAGTTTATAATTCGTGCTGAGTCGACCAGTTAAAAATCCATCCACTGACTCAAACATGTTTACAAAACTATCTAGGCAATATTATCCACTCATTGAATACAAGAGGTGCCCATCAAAATTTGTGTGCTTGCTTAGTGTGCTTGTAAAATCTGGTTAAATTATGCTCAAGGAGAGTTTGTACATAGGTAATGTATTAGGTACTCTACAGACAGTTTATATTTTATTTATTTTCAGGATTTATTTTAGGAGTACTTCAAGTTCAATATACAAAGGGGCCAAGGATCGATTCAATGGAATTACTGTTGATTTGATGAAAGAAGGTTGTGATAATTTTCAAGATAAACTCAAAGGTGTGTACATACTCAAAACTTGAATGGAATGTTCCTAATACCATTATTGTCTGCACTTTGCCCTTAAAACAGTTCAGTTCCAGTGATTTCTGCTGTCTGCTGTTGCATCATTTATTTGTGTTTAGAATTTTGTATGGCATATATATGTCGCAGGGATAGTGATGGGCAGTGGATAAATACTCAAAGAGTAAATACTCAGATATTTATCCAAAATGGATAAATACTCGTTTTTATCCATTTTTATCGGATATTTACTCGAAATGGTGGATAAAAATAACTAATTGGGCCTGGGCCCTACTTTACCAAGTGCGACAGGTGCGATACCTGTCATTTAAATTTTTAACCGATTTCAAAAAGGAAGGAAGTTCTATGTTCTACCATATGTATTTTTTCGTTTTGTTTTATCTATGTTCACAGAGTTCTTTGTTTTTTGTGGACTTATTTTCATAGCTTATTATTTTTCTCATTTTAAGAGCATACTTTTGGTGTTATCTCAGTGTCACCAAGTCAGGATCTAATGCTGAAACCCAGAGAAAATTAATGTTTGCGCTTGCGTCTTTTTAAACATTCTAGTGTACTAAGACTGCCTGTTGATTTAGTTTTCAGCACGCTGGCTTCTATCCAAGAGGCCCCGGGTTCAAACCCCGGTTTGAGCTGATTTCTGGGTTATACTGTTTTAAAACAACTCAGAAACAGTTCGAAGTCAGAAAATTGGTTACCCATCCCATTTCATCGAACTATGAGAGCGAAGGATCAGATAACTGCACTTATGAATTGTGCACACACTTGTACACTATAATATCTCCAGCGCAGTTGGCTAATCTCTGTTGATTAGTTACCGTATTTGAAATTCGGCTATACAGGGTGTGGCGTAAATAGTGGTCCAAAGCAAAGGTGTGGATACACTGTACACTGAAGCACCACATACCAGTATTTAAAAAAAAAATATGTACAGGGTTTTCAAAAAAAAAATTTTTTTTTAATTTTTTTAGAAATCGTTACCTTGCCTTACAAATTTGGTTATAATTTCCAAAAATGACGGTTTTTTTTTATCCATTTTTTTATTATTATTGCTGATCACTTGTACTTAGTACTCCATTCGTTTTTTTTTTTTACAAACTGAATTTAATAAAAAAAAATAAGTTTCTTTCAAAATTCAATACTCACTGCTAGCAAATCGTTTGACTTTCAATGCTTTTGGTGCAAAAAAAATGTACCACACTGTCAGTGCCCATTGTTTAAAAAAAATGCCCATCTTTTGCAGATTCTAAAATGGTGCAACAATAAGTGTTACGACTTACAGGAAAAAAGTTATTGCTTTTCGAAACAAAAAGGAGCCCAATTCAGAAAAACAATTTATTTGAAGTTCAAGGGTTTACAAGGGTTGTAATTTTTTTCTGTGTGGTCCAAAGCAAAGGTGTGGATACACTGTACACTGAAGCACCACATACCAGTATTTAAAAAAAAATTATGTACAGGGTTTTCAAAAAAAAAATTTTTTTTAATTTTTTTAGAAATCGTTACCTTGCCTTACAAATTTGGTTATAATTTCCAAAAATGACGGTTTTTTTTTATCCATTTTTTTTATTATTATTGCTGATCACTTGTACTTAGTACTCCATTCGTTTTTTTTTTTTACAAACTGAATTTAATAAAAAAAACCCTGAAAAAATTATACTTAAGTCCGAGGAGTACAATATGCCTGTATGGTTAGCGTTTGTGGATTATTAGAAGGCCTTTAATTCGATCGAAACGTGGGCGGTGCTACAGTCTCTTCCGAGGTGTCACATAGACTATAGGTATATAGAGTATCTGTACAACAATGCCACCACGTCGGTCCGTGAACAGAAGCAGAGCTCGAAGGCCATTCAACTGCGGAGAGGTGTAAGACAGGGAGACGAATATCTTTTAAACTGTTAACAGCGACATTAGAAGACGCCTTCAAGCTTCCGGAATGGATATGGATCAACGTCAACGGCGAATACATCACATATCTGCGGCTTGCTACTCTGGAGGAGCTTGGAACTATGCTCGAAGACCTCAACCGAATCTTCCAACAAGTGGGTCTTACAATGAACATGGACAAGACGAAATTAATGTCTAGCTCCAGAGTGGTACCCACTCCAGTATCTGTTGAGAAGTTAACTCTCAAAGCTGTTGACAAGTACGTCTACCTGAGACAAGTAGTTACTTGCATTGGTACGTTGTGGTCCAACTAGGTAGTAGTTGGATGTGGTCCAACTAGGTAGTAGTTTGACCATTAGGTAGGTCCAACTTCGAGAAAAGAGGTCTGTCGACGAATCCGATTTGGCTGGGCAGCGTTTAGGAAACTACGCAAGAGCACCTTCTCGTCTCAAGTACCGCAGTGCCTTAAGACGAAAGTCTTTAATTAATGTGTGCTGCCAGTGATCACATACGAATCTGAATCATGATCTCTACTGTGGGCCTCATAAAAAAGCTTAAGTTCATGCAATGGCGAGGGCTATGCTCGGTGTTTCTCTACGAGATCGAATCAGAAATGAGGAAATATGTAGAAGAACTAAGGTAAAGCACATAGCCCTGCGAATTAGTAAGCTCAAGTTGCAATGGACAGGGCACATAGACCTGATAGCCGTTGGGGCAGAAAAGTTCTTGATTGGAGATCCTTTGATCAAAGGCGCACGAAGAAAGAAAGAAGAAAGAAAGAAAGAAAATACATTTATTAATGAATGGATGGACGTAGGACCGACTTCCTACGGCAAGATGTACAGACGACCTTGTAAAGATTGCTGGATCACAATTAACGGAATGCAGGCCGCTTGCAATCGGTCGTTGTGGAAAACCATGGGGTAGTCCTATGTTTAGCAGTAGACCACCCTACGGCAGCATCAACATGATTCTCAGTCGAAACCGAAACCGAAGTCTTGGTCATTTAATAATTAAGATCGATTATTTTTGTGTATAGCTAATTATATGGAACTAGCTGTTGCCCGCGACTTCCTCCGCGTGGACTCGATGATACAAAATATTTTATACTCCCGTCGCGCCATCCAACTATCATGATCTCTTAGTCTACTATGTCGTATGGAGAAGAGAGGAATGGAAAGTCAATAGGCACTCTTTTTGGATAGGTTGGGGCTCATTCACACGGGATCCGTCATTTACGATTCGTCAAAATACAGGATAAAGTCATGACGGATGAACCTTCACATTGCATACGGAATCGTGTTTTTTTACGATTCGTCAAAATATCCGAATTGAATTTAGGTACAGTATGTACTATTAGATACGGCGGCCACTCATCATTAGGTATATGTAACTCAGTGAAAACACAACGAAGGCGCGTTTTAAAATACTACTTGTTTGAGAGTCTAGGCCAGGGATGCACAGACTTATTAAGACTAGGGGCCACTCGGGCAAATTATGAACTGATGGCGGGCCGCCAGAAGTATAGGTAATTAAAGACAATAAAGAATTGATAATTATGTATTAAAATTGAAAAAGAATTTATTAATTTGAAGCGTGGCACTGCATAGTGCTTACAATCTTTTTTATATTTGGCTCAAATTTACTTGTAGCAACACGTAAAACTGCTTCCAAACTTTCATTTGCAAGGCGGTTTCGATTTTTTGTTTTATTATTATTTAGTATTGAAAAGGTTTGTTCACATATATAGGTAGAACCAAATAAGCTGGCACATTTCAGAGCGTTTATGCGCAACTCTTTGTACGTATTTTTATCAATGCAGCGGTAAAAGTTCAGCAAGTCTCCCTAGTTGAATTTGTTGCGTAAATCTTGGTCGTTTTGAATGTCGATAATTTCTAACTGCATCGACGCGCATTTTCGACGCGCATTTTCAACTGAAATCGTGAAAGGATTGCTGAATATGTCCAACAGAGGTTTCACTTTTAAACTCCGAAAATCTTTCTTGAAAAGATTGAATCAAAATATCTAGCTTTTCTACATAACTGAAATTAATCGCAGTTTTGTTGAATTTTTCAGCCATTTTCTTATAATTCGGAAAATGATTGTAATTTCCAGAATTCAATTGCGATCTGAAAAGTGTCAGCTTGCATTGAAAGGATGATACGTGAGCGTAGAGCTGGGATATCAGTTGATTTTTGCCTTGAAGCCGTGTGTTCAAGACATTCAAATGACTTGTAATGTCAACTAAAAAAGCCAAATCACACAACCAATCAGGATTTTTAAGTTCCGGGACATCCTTTTGCTTTTCCGCCAGAAATATTCCAATTTCTTCTATTAAATTTAGAAATCGTTCCAGGGTCAATCCACGACTTAGCCACCTTACTTCTGTATAATACAGTAAATCTCCATATTCGCTTTCGATGTCATCAAGGAATTGTTTGAATTGCCTGTGATTGAGTCCTCGTGATTTTATGAAATTTACAGTCGAAACTACCACTTTCATGACATTTTGAAATTCAATTTTTTTAGAACAGAGGGCTTCTTGGTGTATAATGCAGTGAAACTGCATGAGATCTTCAGCGTTTATGTTTTTTTCTTGCAGATGCTTTTTCAGCAAAGTAACTAGCCCAGAATTGACACCAATCATCGAAGGAGCACCGTCAGTGGCAACTCCCGATAATTTTGATAAGTCCAAATCAGTTTTTGAACACTCATCCAAAAGTACATTGAGTATATCAACTCCTCTGGTTTGACCTTTCAATGAACACATTCCTAACAACTCTTCTAAGACTTCAAAATCTTGAGTAACACCTCGTATGAATATGAGAAGTTGAGCTGTGGAAGTAATATCAGTGGATTCGTCGAGTGCTAATGAAAAAAATTCAATGATCTTAGTTTTTTCATTTAATTGTTCCGCAATATTACCTGACAAAGACATAATACGTCTTTGGATAGTCATACGATTCAGTTGAATTTTCTCAAACTTTTTTGCTGCTTCTGGACACATTTTCTTAGCGGCAATTTCTATGCATTCTTTTACAAAATCCCCATCATTGAAGGGGCGACTGCGCTTTGCTATCATTCGAGAAATTTCATAACTAACTTCTGTAGCTGTTTCTGAATCTTGGATGGGATTTGTAAACATAGCTTGCTGACCAATAAGCTCCCGTTTTAAAGACAACATTTTTTGCTTTCTTAATTCGCCTGTAAACTTGGTAAAAGTAGGATGCTGAGTTTCATAGTGCCTTTTTACATTATATTCCTTTGCAATCGCAACAGAATTCTTGCAAATTAAACAAACGACTTTATTATGCGACCATACAAAAAAGTATTTCTCAGTCCAAATTTCTTGAAACTGCCGATTTTCATCTTTAACCTTACGTTTTTTACTAGGTCCTGGCTTGTCCATGTTGCGTTCTAATCCTGGCTAGGATTAACACAGCACCTAAAAACAATTACAGTACCTACTTAAATTACCCATCCTTTTTTAAATTAGCAAAAATAATTGATTTAAATAGGTAGGGAAACACTTATTAATAACAGAGTTTTACTTACGATTTCACAACACAATTATACACGGCACTTGACGGGAAATCTACGTTGAATGTGGATCAAAATATATGACACCGGCTAGTCGAGTTAAAATCTACACTAGAACTATTGACACTTCACTCAAATTAAAACCGAACTGTCGGTCGCTGCGGTTAGCGTGGCTTTTATACCGCGCGTATAGAGTCGAAAACTGTCTGGAGAAATCTCGAAACCGACTCTGGAAGCTTCGTGTATCTACCTACGCGAGCAATCGGGAATTCGTGACTATTGCTATCTCGCTCTTAAGCGCACTTAAGAGCGCGCGCGCGAGATTCAAATTACTTTTCGAACATATTTTTTTTGGTTTTATTCTGGAATAGAATTCAATATTTTTCGAATGTACGAGAGTATTATTTTTGCTGTCGGCGGGCCACCAGTATTCGACCGGCGGGCCGCAAGCGGCCCGCGGGCCGCGGTCTGTGCATCCCTGGTCTAGGCAGTGGATTACACGTGGAGGGCGACAATGATAGGTGGAAAATCAGTCAGGTCTGAGCACTTATAGCTAGGTACTTGCCGCATCTCGCTTTCAGGGTTCAGGTATCACTTCACAGGCCACAATCACTCGAAATGTCTGTAAGGAGCTTCAAAGGATACACACGCGGCGAAAGCGCTCTGGTCAGTCTAGTACATGTGTCATAGGGAACGTCTCGATGTCGACTCGATCTTCGGGGTTCTCACGGTACGTTTTAAACAAATAGAAATAAGGCAGGTATGCGTGTGAGTGTGCGCGGCGTAGTATCAATAGGGTACACAAACAAATCAAAATATTGTAGTAAACATATCGCCCGCCCTAAACACGTCAAGTGTTTACGAGAAGGTTAGGAAGCTAAGGGAAAGGAAGTTCACTGGACAGGAAGACGAACTAATTTCGTCAAAGATCTCTTTAGGCTACCGGTAGGAGTTTTAATATCTACCACACGAACAACTTGGTCTTGGCCAGGGTATAAATTAATAATGCGTCCACGACGCCACTGCAGAGGGGGAAGGTTGTCATCTTTTATGAGTACTAGCTCACCTACTTTAGGAGGATCACAAGGAGAGGTCCATTTACTTCTAATTTGTAATGTATTTAAGTATCCTAAATGCCAGCGAGACCAAAAGTGCTGGGTAATTTGTTGGATTAGCTGAAACCGTGTAAGGCGATGCAATTTTACGTCTTTATAAGGGTACTCCGGAAGTGCAGTTAAGGGTTGTCCAATGAAGAAATGGCCGGGAGTTAACACTTCGACATCATTAGGGTCCGGAGAAAGTGGGCACAATGGGCGTGAATTTAAAACTGCTTCAATTTTAGCAAAAACAGTGGTCAGCTCTTCAAACGTAAGGGGGGTGTCGCCTACTACTCGTTTTAGGTGCGATTTCGCCGATTTAACCGCAGCTTCAAAAAGACCTCCCCAATGAGGGCAAACAGGAGGATCGAAAACCCAGAATATGCTCCGCTTTGAAAGCTCAGAACCAATAGCCGCCTGGTTTTGAGACAGGAAACACTCTAACTCTTTCAGGTAATTGTTGGCACCGATGTAATTTCGACCGCAATCGGATCGGATTAGGCGAGGTACACCACGACGCGACACGAATCGGGAAAAGGCCGCAATGAAGGCTTTAGTAGTTAGGTCTGACACAACCTCAAGGTAAACGGCTTTAGTCGAAAGGCAGACAAATACACACAGGTAACTTTTCACTAACCTTTTGTTCCTATAGGCCTGGACTTTGGTAAAAAAGGGTCCTGCAAAATCGGTACCTACACCGTCAAACGGTCTAACAGCCGTGACGCGGTCTTTAGGTAGGTCACCCATGAAGGGTTGAGATACAGCCGCCTTGAGACGATAACAGGGAAGGCATTTAAAAATCACATGCTGAATAGCTCTGCGTGCAGACAAGATCTAAAACTCTCTATTTAACATGAAGAATTGCATTAACACCTGCATGAGCATTCTCGCGATGGTAATGTGAAATAAGGATGTTCACGAAATTACCATTCTTAGGTAGAAGAAGGGGACGGCGCGCATCAAAGGATAGATCGGAGTTTCGTAATCGGCCTCCAACTCGAATTAGGTCTCCGTCATCCAGAAATGAATTTAATTTTCTCAGGGAGTTAGAGATAGGATCGCCACGCCGTAAGCGATCAAGTTCATCAGAAAAGGAGGTAAATTGAACAATTTTCACTAAAAACAAAAGGGAATCTCTCCGTTCCTCAGGGCTCAGGTAGGATGAGTAAGATTTAGGAAATAAAAACCGCCTTAGGTAACAAGTCACGTTAATTAGCTTGTTGAAAGAACTATACCGCTCTAATAAGAATGAGGGATCCGGGGTAGGAACATCGGCAGAGACTACTAAACAACGTAGTCCAGGGAGATCACTACTTGGGTTAGGTTCTGAAATACCGGGCCAGTTGTCAGGAGACTACGTCAACCACAAAGGTGAAAACCAAAGGGAGTGGTCGATCAGTCGGGTGACTGACATACCTCTCGATGCACAGTCACTAGGGTTCATGTAGCCTGGGACGTGCCTCCATTCACTAGATGTTGGACTATTATTAATCTGGGAGACACGATTAGCCTCAAAAGTCTGAAGGAGGTGAGGACTTGTTTTTAACCAACACAACACGATTTTACTATCCGTCCAACTATGGATTGAAGTCAACACAGACGACCTTTGCAGACAAAGAGCGACGTGATGAAGTAATTTAGAGAGGAGGGTAGCTCCCAACAATTCCAACTTGGGAATTGTTAAACGGGTCCGAACAGGGGCAACTTTAGATTTAGCCATAACAAGATGGACGGAGCAAACACCAGACGGAAGTTCCGCACGTAAATAAACAGCGGCAGCATATCCCAATTCAGAAGCATCACAGAACCCATGTAGGGATAAGGAGGAGAAACCTCTGGGAAGAATATGTCGGGGAATGGCCACTTCAATTTTCCAGAATTTTTCAACTATTTGGGACAGCGAGACTCCAGTCATGGGGGGTTCCAAATCAGGAAATTCTCCATAAACAGGACCACACAGGACATAACCAAATATCGTCGAGATAGCAGTAAGGCCATCAGGGGACACAAACAACACGGACCCTAAAAAGGCGACCAATGACGTCAGCTCCAAGAAGTACACTTATAGTACCAGGTTTGTAAAATATAGGGTCAGCAAGAGGGAGGTGCTTAGTACAGGTAATTACACTTTTAGGTAAGTCTACCTCTGGGAGGGTACCAGCAATCACATCAACAACTATTGCACTGGTGGAGATTTCTGGAAAGGCAGAATTAACTGGCTTAAATGAAAAGGATACAATGCCCGGGGAATTAATTGCTTGAATATTACCTATTCCACGAACAGGAACTGGAGAAGGAATGATAGGTAAGTTCATGTGGTCAACAACAAGCTCAGTAGTAAGAAGGCAGCCCTGAGCACCAGTGTCACATAAGGCACGCGCTTCCACATAATATCCAGACGAGGTTTTAACATGAATCAAGGCCGTAGGTAAAAGAACGAGAGAATTGCGAGGTAAAGATGTAAAAGCGGGTATGGAAGGGGGACTATCTAGTCAGAATTGTGGGGCCTCATTGTACTTATGATGAAATGCACTTTCATCCTGGGTTCTTTGACCTAGAGGGGCATTATAAGTACGGTTACCGTTGGGTGCAGGTGGGGATCGCCCGCCCGAACGGGGAGGTGATGCTCTACGGGAGTCATGAGGTAGCGGGGTACGAACACGGTGCCATTCAGTACGTGGGGGTGACGCACGGTCCGTTAAGCGACCTTGTGGAGATTGCCGCGGTTGGTTAGAAGCTAAGGCCGCGACGTCTCGGTATGAGCGCTCGCGATCGTAATTCACAGGAGAGGAGTCATCATAACAGAGTGACGTGTGATGACTGGAACGGCGGCACGTGCGACAGCGATAATCTCGCGTGCATTGGGATATGGAGTGTTTATCCAGGCATCGATAGCACAGCCGGGCTTCTTTTACAAAAGAAACACGTTGACGTGTAGGAAG
Organism: Pyrausta nigrata; assembly: GCA_949316185.1. Lineage (NCBI taxonomy): Eukaryota > Metazoa > Arthropoda > Insecta > Lepidoptera > Crambidae > Pyrausta > Pyrausta nigrata. The sequence continues at coordinate 9,541,779 of OX438943.1, forward strand.
GCGATTAAAATCGGGACACTCGCGTAAGTAATGCGAATTACTATTACAAAGGTGACATTTAGATGTAGTCGCAAAAGTAACAAAGGCTCTCGCAGGAGGTGGGGAACGCGCGTTAGGTTTAGGCAAACGAGGGGAGCTCACAGTAGGGGTAGTAGTGTCAACGACAGAAGCACTACCTACATTGTCGTGGTGCCTACATTCATCCTCAAGAAAGGTAATAAGATGATCAAAAGTAGGGAGGTGATTAGGATTATCGCCATAATCACGTTCAAATCTCGATTTTAACTCTGAAGGCAGTTTAGCAAGGCATAAGTGAACTAATAGGTACGACCAATGTTTAACAGGAAGTTCCAATCTTTCTAAGCATCGATAAGTCGAAAGCAGCGGGTTCAGGAACGACACACGTAACCCGGAAAGTTTAGGCGTTATAATAGGGAGCATCAGTATTTGAGCTATGTGGGTATCCGCTAAAACACGAAGGTTATGGTACCTACGTTTTAGGAGGTCACGGGCCACGGTGTAATTGCCCGCCTCAATCTTGAGGTGTTGAATCAATCGACGAGGTTCATCCGATAAGGCTCCTACTAAATAGTGTAGCTTCAAAGTCGGGGTAAGGGTAGGCTGATTGTCCACCACGCTATCAAACTGGTCTATAAAACTGATCCAACTATCGGGACGGCCATCAAACTTAGGTATAGGTAGGTCAGGCAATTTACTAGCCGGGTATCAATAGCCAGGGATTTATTCTCCTTGAAGGGGGTGCTAGTACGGGACGTCTCAAATTGGTGAGGTCGTATTTCGTCTAACTTAATTTTTAAGTCGTCTACTTTGTCCCTTACTACGCGCATCTCGTTCTTAACATGTACATATTCTTGTTCATAAATCGCAGGATTGAGATTACCTAACAGCTTGGAACAAGCGGCAGAAAACTTATCGCACATAAGTGGCAGGTCGGAAAGACGCGCTCGCATGCGATTGGAGGAAAAAGTCTCAATAACTCGGTGGGAATCATCAACCCAGTCACTAATATAACGGAGTTCACCTATAGCTTCACGGTATTCAGCTGTATTCGTGTAAAGTACGGCCCTTACGGTCTCGTTGCCGGTTTCGGTATCCGACATTTTATTTACTTTAAATCGCAAGATACAAGGTAGGTAAATTAAACTCACAAAAGATTCCAATAGGATGCGTAAAGGAACAAATAGTAAGGGACGGCACAGATGCACCGGGTATAGCAAACGTAACTCGTAAACAACTCGCACGCGGTCACGCGGTAATGGCGTGATCAATAAGCAAGTGAGGTGCGCTCGCGCACCTCACTTGCACTCAAAGGGTAGGTAATTAACGCGCTAATCGATTTAATCGACACTTATGTAAAAGGGGTTGTACTCGAATGTTATTAAGGAATTTACTGTAAATAGGTTAGGTAAATGACGAGACGTTTTGTTCAAATTACAAAGGAAAGTAGCAAATAAATAACTCTCAATTAAACAAATTACGTTACTAATAAGGGGTCCTAATAAAAACTACGCTCTGCTACCAAAATGTTTGAGAGTCTAGGCAGTGGATTACACGTGGAGGGCGACAATGATAGGTGGAAAATCAGTCAGGTCTGAGCACTTATAGCTAGGTACTTGCCGCATCTTTTGGATAAATACTCGAGTAAAAACGGATATTTATGAGTATTTATCAATTTTGAGTATTTATCCGGATAAAAACCCATCACTACGCAGGGATATTATAAAATTCGTGATATTATAATTTCACTAGTGACATTATAACACAGATTTATTGTCAATCGTTTGCATTACTTACAAATCTTCAATGTTTATAAATGTGTATTGCAACTGATCAACTCAATTGACCAATCAGAACACGCGAGGCTCCCACCACAAACTCAACTCGTAATAAACCTAGATTTATTATAATATCACTATTGCAGCCCAGTGAAGTTACAATATCACTGAAAAGAGCCTGTTTAATTATACAAACCAGTCATCATTGACAATAATCAGTTTAATATTACATCTTTGACAAAATCCCTGCGACATATATACTAATAAACACTGTCTAAGGATATAATAATACTATGTTTTGTATATACAAAACAGTATTATTATATCATTACAAGTCCCCATTTAATTCCAGCAACATACAGCAAATGTTGCTGGAATTAAATGGGGACTTGTTGATTTATATAAAAACAAATTTTTCTTTTTCTATTGTGTTCATCATATGAGCACATCCCATAAGCTGTTTGTTATTTTTATACAGAATCTCTGGATAAATGGATTCAAGAAGGTATGAGATGCATATGGTTTAAAGTAAATGTGACTCACTCATATTGTGTTCCTATGCTAGCACAAGTAAGTATCATTAGAAAGGGTGTAAAAAAGCTTACTAAAGCCGAATAGCACTTAATCTACCTTAATACAAACATTATTTTCTTTTCCACCCTGACTGGAAAATGACTTGTTAATGAGATTTTGTAGGTAAAAGTAAAAAAAAAAAATTTGACAAAAACTCCTAATCTGTTATATATTTTTTTAATTTTCAATACACACACACACCTACACAAGCACACTGAAGCATTTGCAACATCCATCACGGGCTATGAATTTATTATCAGTTTTTGTATCAAAAAATAAATTCCAAGGAATTATTTCTTTCGCAAACAAGGTGGTTTGATGTACGAAATATGTGGTTTTTAAGACTTTTTTACACCCAAATACGTAAAAAAATTAATAATAAAAAATATATATTACTGAAATTATTTTTAGAATGGTTTTGCTTTTCATCATGCCAGGAATGACTTTGTTATGATGTATAAGTGGCTACCAAAGGATTCCAAGCCAAACTTGCCACCAGCTTCTCACACAAACTTAGGTGTTGGTGCTATGGTGTTCAACAAAAAAGACCAACTCTTGGCAATATCCGAGAAACACTATGACTACCCGCACTGGAAACTTCCTGGTGGATATGTAGAGCAAGGTATCTAACTCTATAATACAATTTCCTTAAATTAATATGTTAGGTATTTTAATTTAAGGTAGGTAGGTAATATTAATTTTGTAGTAAGGAAATAATTATGTGAATAATTGATACATCTACAAAATGAGGACTAATATAGTATGATATTACAGGTGAAGATCTAATAGAAGCTGCCATAAGAGAAGTGAAGGAAGAAACAGGAGTAGATGTTAAGTTCCATTCTTTGATCACTTTCAGGCACAGCCACAACATGATGTATGGAAATTCTGATATATATGTGTTACTCAGGATGCAGGCACTCAGTGAGAATATATCAATATCACAAAGAGAAGTCAGTGTATGTAAATGGATGGATGTAGAAGAATACATTAATCATCCACATGTTCATGGACTCAACAAGCTTGTTGTCGAAAAAGCCTTAGAATATAAGAATAGAAAACTAAAATTAGATTTAAAACGGCAAATAATTAAATGGGCTACATTATCAAAGGAAATGAATTATTTAGTATTGGAAGATGCAGAATAGGTACAAATAGATAAATAAGCTATCAGTTTTTTATGTAAATATGAGTAAAGATGGTAATAATATTATTGAATAATAAATAGTAAATTATTTAAACTTACCTGGGTATTTTATTTGTAAGTACCTATAAATATAATTAACACTAGAGATCCCTGGCTTTGCAAAGTTGAAATATTTTTCTGATAACTGTTATGACCTCACATATCATGCGATTTCGGCTTGACGTCGACTTTTGGGATACCCTTTATAATACATACATACCTATACATACTACCTGTATATACAATACATATTTCGATGTGCTGATGTGCTAGTATGACTTGAGATGTACAGTACGGCGGAGAACAATGCACATCGGCAATCATTGCATTTCCGAATAAAAACGAATTGTTTATTTTCGTTTCATCAAAGGTGCTCTTACACGGGCTATCTTTTTGGCAATTATTGCCCGGTGTTGCTCGGCAACTGTAGGTAGGGTGTAGGGTTAAACCACATCTTAATGGCCATGTAAACAAGCTTTCACATTCATTTTGATTTTCTCTTTTACACCTAGCCTTCTGGACAATACATTTTAGTAAAAAGAGTTAGGTCACTTAAGGCAAATAATGGCAAAATAATATTATATTGAAGCCTATGTTAACACATGAACGAATTATATAGGTAACATTACAAATACACTTCTTCTAATAAATACCAAAAATATATAATATTGTAGAACAGACTTTAAAGTTAATAAAAAAAATCAACCAAAAGATCACTTAAAGGTAAGCCTATAACTGAAATACTTTAACAAGTTATTACGTTACGTACTTGTCTAAAGTTACAGTTATAATAATTTGGAGTAATTGATGATAACTGTAACTTAGAAATAAATAAAAAACTAAACTTTATAATGAGAGTTAAAACACTACACTTTGAAATACCTACTAACTGATAAAGTAACTAGAAGTGGAAACATAACACCGTCAATAAATTATCACACACTAATTAACAATAATTAAGTATTAAAACTAAAAGTATCACTTATGTAGATTTCAATGAAGTGTAACAAAATTTAGTCTAGGTTATATAATCTGTGGTCTAGGTACAAATTCACATTTTTGTTATTGTTTACTACCTACATACTTATTTTAATTTTAACTCATTTTCGCTTAAAATCTTTGTTACAATATCAAATACCTAAACTAGAAACTAGATTTGGAAAATCTTTATTACAATAACAAATACCTAAACTAATTAATGTAAATTACTTATAAACATTAAAAGCCAAATTACCGAAACAAACAGAAAAAACAAACTAAAACAATATTACTTGTCATTAGTTTTATCAACATAATTAACTATAAATATTAACTGAAAATTTTTGCCCCGTGTGGATCCACAACAGCTCAAACGAGTTCTTCTTTCTTACCTTGCGTAGATAAGCGATGCGTTGATCGGTCGGACGGACGCGGAGCGCGCTTACAATTACCCTTACAAGCTACGTACCTACCTAATTATGTATTTGCATGCTACAAGTTGTAATAACGATTCCACTGAGTGACAGACGTCGAATCGCAGTGTGTGGTAAAACCAATGCTGGTTTATAATCACACTGATATTAATGTACCTAGATTAAGTATTTTTTCTGTATGATTTTTAATAAATAAAATAATAAAAAATAATTAAGTTTTACTCTAATGGATCAATCTGGAGCAGTCACAATAAATTGCAGCAATTGTTTCGGTAATATTGCTTTTAACTGCTCCAAATCGTTTAAATATTCCTTAATTCTCATGGTTACGAATATAAATTGCCAAATAACCAATCGGTTTGAAAAGTGGTATTAATTTTATTTATATCTCGTTTTATACGTATAAATACGCCTCATTTTCGAGAGAGGAACAGGCCGGCCCTATGCTGTAGTGCCTGCCAACATTAGACACCATATTTATGACCATTTTTAATTTTAAAAACAGCAAATTACACGTTTGTATGAGAGCCCCCTGAAATATTTATTTAATTTAAATGATTTATTTTTAAACTGAATACACAACACAATATTTTGTGAATATTTCAAGCGTCTACCTGTTACCATTACTAACATCAAGCAAAAAACGGCAAAATAATGACGTATGTTGTATGGGAACCCCTCTTAAATATTATTATTATTTCATAATTTATTTTTAAAGTGAATATTAAACTGAATATTCTGTGAATATTTCAAGCGTCTCCCTGTTGCCATTATAAATATAGAGCAAACAACGCCAAAGAATCACGTTTGTTGTATGGGAGACCTCTTTAAATATGAACTTTATTCTGTTATTAGTATTTATTGTTATAGCGGCTACAGAAACCTACATCATCTGGGAAATTTTCAACTATCTAGCTATCATATCACAGTTCTTGAGATACAGCCTGGTGACAGACAGACGGAGGCTTAGTAATAGGGTCCCGTTTTTTCCCTTTGGGTACTGAACCCTAAAAAGCACGGTCGTCTATCAAGAGCTAGATATCTACAAGACTTCCTCCTAGGAGAAAAAAGGAGACTTGGTTTCTTGCGTGCGACTTAACTAGCCTTTAGCACATCAATCGTTTGAATCTTTTGTGTGATGATAACTACTCAAATAAACAATGTTTTTAAATGTTGATAAATATATTATGAGATATTATGTACCTAAATTTACGGAGGCAGGGGACTGATAAAAATTAAGTAGAAAAATGCGTTTCATCTCAAATTTTATTGCTGTAGTTTGGTTTGTTGACGTCGGAGTTAAAGTGCAAAGTTTTCCGTATGAACATTCTTTGAATTTGCCTCCATGATACGGCCATCGATTTCTTGTTATTTCCGTTCTGGCCAGACATCTGGAATTAGAAAACAATAAAATGGTTACAGCATATACTCGTACCAAAAGAAATTCTTATATTATCTATCTTGTTATTACTGTACTCCGACAAGTTCGTGCGCGACGCGACCCTCCTGCTCCTGCGGAGCGAAAGACGCGCGGGGGGTAAGGAAGCTAATCGCGCGCAATATCTCTTGGACCAATAATTTTTGGACCACCCTGTATTTGATGAAAAACGAATGTCCTTTCCAGGCTAGAGGATTCACTGCGGTAGTAAAACGGTTACAGACAGACAATCGGACAACTGGCAACTTTGCCTGCTTTTTTACATTAGTCAAATTTATTCACAAAGTTTAAATTATATCACTTTTGTGCTTGCTTTAACATTCTTTACACAAATTAAAAATAAAATACAAAACATTTCAATTTATATGCTTAAAAGTCTCATTAAATGGTAGACCAAATATTTAAAAAATGGCAAGTTTGCCCACTTGATGTTTTATGTCTGTAACTTTTTTTGTATATGATTATGTAGCATATTATAAAAAAGGGCAATGCCATAAAGTATGAGATAAGAAATAAGAAGACGCGCTTTAATATCCACCAAAATGAAGTTTACAAAGTCACCGAGCCTCCTAGAACATTTTTCTTAAAATAAGACTATGACTTAGGGTTGTCGCTATTTATTAAGCTGCAAAAATAATAACATATTTTAACTACTTTTACAACTTAAGCAACCTCTTTGCAAGTTTTTATAAAAGTACATTTTGTTTGATCGACCGTGTCGTCCGGTGGGACAACATTATTTTTAAATGATTTTATTACAAAATATTTTATACAAAGTAGTAAAAACAAAACTTAACAAATGAAAATGTAATATAAGGAATAATATAAAGAAAATATTTTTTTTTATAATTCTTATTATGATTGTATACCAAACACACACACCAAAGTAAGCCGAACGGCTGCCATTGTAACCCTATGATCTCACACACACAGGCTTGGAGCCTGCTTCACTCTTTAGTATCGCCACAGAATACCGGTACGGAGTCCATATTTTTTTCAAGTCGATGCTTGAACTTAAAAGTTGTCCTGCTGTACCTAGGTATATTTAGATACCCATGTACCTACATGAATATGAACATGTTGAAGTGCATAACTACTCACCTTTACTAAGTAACACTTTACGCACACACCTAATAAGTAGAAAAAATGCAAACCTAGCAAGGTTCTCAACCTTCGTTTGCATTTTCTAACCTTCCACAATATCAATCAATACATAAGTCATCATCTGCTTATTGCTGAACAATAGAATTGTCAAATACTTTGCCTAGAACTAGGATCGAACCTTAGGCCAAATATTTAATTATCTCACCTCGAGTTCAGTCGCCGTCAGGTCAGGTAGCAGGTATTTCGTAGCAGACAAGGTGACCAAATACCTGAACAGTTTTAAATTTCAATAAGTTCTATAACACTACAAGTTACCGTTAATACAATGCAGATGCTACGTAGCGTAGTTAATAACTTCTATAAACTATATCACACAACTATAACCAATAATACTCGTATTATCTGATTACTCATAACGTCGAGTCGAGTGTAGGTATGTACGCAGATTTATATGGTGGTTTTAAATATCTGATTATTATGAGGAGTTGAGGTTTTTTCACTTTTGCATTGCATTTAGAAGTTTAAATACTATTTAATATGAACTTTTTTGATATTTTTATATAAGTCCAGGTACAGTTAGTAAGATGAAGATGATGCTGGCCGTCTTGTCATCAATGTCATGTCACAGAATAAATACTAGTTCCTGCGTTATATGAGGTGTCACTGTCAACTATTTCTAAATATCGGTCGCAGCCATCTGGTTAAATTAGCCATCCAATTGGCGCCTAGGGCGTTCATTAAACGCCGGCCTCCAATTATGGCTAAAGGATAACTAGCCAAGTCATTGAACGCAACGTTTAACCAGATGGCTGAAAGTCGATAAGTCATTTAGTTTTGACTAATACATATGTGATGTTTCGTTAGGGTGACTATGAGTTCACAAATTATGCATGACTACTTTTACTTCATAATAAATAATTTTGTACCACTAAGAAACTAGTAGGTAATAGTAAAATATTATGAAATAAATAAATGTTTTTAATGAGATGTGTGAATAAAGGATAATAGTAAAAATCCAAAAAAATGTTTTTTTAATTATTGAAATTTTGCACCATGTTTTTAGTGTGTGAGTACTAAGACAGTTTTTTTTTGTAATTTACCTCTTAAGGGTGCAGGTGTAAAAATTGGGTTAAATACTGATGTATAAAACTACGCCCTCTACCTATTTGGTTAAAAATTAAGAATGACGTAGGTAATTCAGGATTATTGAAAATTCAACCCCTAAGGGGGTGAAAAGGGTTGGCAAAGTTTGTATGGGAAATTCGACATCTGACCAGACACAGTCGCAGGAAATAGCTAGTGCAATAAAGGTTTAGATAATATTGTTTAGTTGTGTTTGTGTGTAAGAATTAGATATTGACTTAGCCTCTGCTCAGATATATTAATGGAGTAAGTAATGAATGTTCAGATATTAAATAAAACTGTACTGTGTGTGTACCTAAACCTATATATAGAATTTATTGATATTTAAAACTCTTATAATAGTATTTGGTCACCTTGTCTGCTTTGAAATATCTGACGGCAACTGTACCTCAGAATAAATACCAGTAAGTACTGCAAAGTACGACTGTACATAACAAAGTAGGTATCTTGCCAAAATAAAAAGATTTCAACAATTTTATTGGTTATTTTTGTAAATTAATAAAACACGTTTGCAGTTCATATTACGTGGCTTCCAGCCAGACAGATCACTTCTACCAGTTCGAAGTAACTGTCTGCTTGCACTGCACTACACGATTTTTAAATGAATTCGATTGCAAAACAGTCACTTACCTGTGCCACTTGTTGTGATTCCTTATTCTTTAATGTAAAATACATGGAGAAACTCAAGAAGAGTAACTTTAAGGTAATAGCCACAGACACGACGATGATAAACGCGTACGTCATTATGAATTTTTAAATTAAACAAATGACGGTGTGTCGCCGATTGAAGCCCAAACAAAACTGCTTGAGAACTACTTTATACAACACCGGAGTCCGGACTGGGCGGAGGCCAGCCGTGTTTACAATTTTTATTGTTGAAACTTCGATGGCAGCCATTGGAATATAGATGGTATAGAGGCGGCATTTTAAAATTTGGTTAAACACAATATATCTACACTGTATATTTTTTGTTGCGTAGAAATATTAAAGTAGATATGCCTGTTTAGTTTATCTTACACTGAAAAGAATGATTGGTTAACAGTAACCAAAATTTGGCTACTAGTAGGCCGTAATCTAGTGACTTCCCTACAACGAAATCTTCAACTAACAAAACTAGTTTGGTTGATCCTTTTTTTCAGTGTAGTTTATTCAACGGTAGGGTAGGGACCTAGGGACAGTTAATTGTAAGTTAAGGTTCAGATTACCTAATAGATTTAGGCATGTACGTCGATAAAGTTATCAGTTACGTTTACAATATCGTCGTATAAACCGATTAGATCTGAGAGAGTTTGCTCTGGAAATTACATAGGTTGCTGTTTATGCCGTGAAAGAGGATGGAAGATTTTAAGGTTAGGTTTAGGTTTAAAGATCTTTATTCTCACTAAGACTTAGTAACTAGATCACTTACATGAGAACAATGCTTACATGTAGGTTAAATATGCATTTACCGTCGAAATCACACAGTAGTATACAAAGAAAACACAACTATCATCACACACACACACACTTATTCACATTTATATAGTATTGTAAGGTACGAAGCTAACCTACTATTTTTAAGGGTAACGCTGCACTGATGAAACGATTTAGACAAAAATTTTACACATCCTGAGAAGGAAATAGACCCTTTATTATTTCGGAAATTACCTTGTCTGTTCTGTGACTGTTTGTACCTAACGAGACGCTCGATACCTAATAATTGCGCGATAAGTAGCGAACCAGTTACCTACCTAATACCTATCCTTAACGGGATGGAGAAGATGAAGAGATAACTATTCTTATAGCGACAAGATTTTGGCCTCCGCAGGCCAATTTAACGAGATCACCCAAGTACGCCAAAGATATATAGTGCACAAGTGTATGCGCAATAAGTACACTGGTGCACTCACTGTTCCATTCTCGTACTTTGCTGAGGAGACGGCAATCGGATATGGCCGGAGAGAGATCAGGTATAGGACCATCGGCTTAACGTGTTTTCCGAAGGGCCACGCATCAATTTATCCAATACAATAAATCTGATTAGGAAAGGTTACTTTATCAGATCCTAAATGATTGATGAGAAAGGTATCTTGGTACCGAACATTTTATCAAATCTATAAGTATATGATAAGAATTTAATGTTTAGGCCCTCTGATTTAAAAGGAAATAATCGATATATACCAAGTAGGTTACGAGTAGGTACTTAGGCCGAATTTTCGAAAGCTAACCTAGTGACTAGTTACGTCCTCCCAAATGTTTGACCCAGGTAACCATATTTTTTATAATAAATAACCTTTCCCGTTCAATCCCCTATAAATAATAACCCTCTTTCAAGTTTTTACTCCTTATAAATTTTGTTTTTGTTTCTTTGTATGGTATAAGTATTCTCTATTTTTAAATAGACTTCAAAAAACCGGCCAAGTGCGTGTCGAACCACGCATAAAGTAGGGTTCCGTAGTCATTTTTGGGACCGCGCTGTTTTGCCTGTTTACAGGGGGAAAGAAATTAGGTCTAAATTACCTAAATACCTAATTAATCGTTTATACTGTTCTTTTGGAAAAAGAATATATATTTTTATTGTATTTATAATTTCAAAAGTATTCATCACAGGATACCCGAAACAATTTTTAATAAGAGTTTCCGCGCCTGTTTCTTTACGTGAGTGATTTGAAGATTATAGGTCCAAGACTTTAGAAATTACGGGGTGGGGGACACCATGTAAACGACTTTGGCTGATAAACAAGTGTTATATGAAAACCCTACCTTATTTTCATAGTCCTTTTCAACGATACCCCACACAAGGGGGTGCACTCAAAAAAATAATTCACCCCCCCCTTTACGTGTATAGGGAGGTACTCTTATTATGGGGTAATTTTAATTTTTTGTATTTTAAAAATGATATCTATATGTGAAGTATCCTCGAACCAAGTCACATGCAAATCAGTCCATAAACGTAGAAGATATTCTGCTGTGACAGACTAGGACGGACGGACTGAACGATCTTATAAGGGTTCCTTGTTGGATTACGGAACCCTAAAGAGAGAAGGTTCTTAATTCGACTGTATCCCCGTTATTCCAAAAACTTAGTAACCGAGTTTAAGACAGGACTAAGCTATTAGCTAACCAATTAGAAAAGCTCTTCGCTATTAGGTTATGTCACGAATGTGTCATTCATTCCTCTGTTGTCGGCTAATATTTAGACCCATTTTAAACCTGGTCTATTCTTTGTAATAACACCGTATATGTTTTTTTTCCTACTTTTTCCCTGTGTTTTGTTGATGTCCGTAGGTAGGACTGCTACCCAAGGCATTCGCTGAAAATCAGTATTTTGGCATGGCCGCGCCGTTTGCACGGTTGCCACTTTTAATCTACCAGGTACTTACATAAATCCTATATTCTATGGTTTAGGTACTTATTACCCCTCTTATGACTTAGGTACTCAAAGTAATATAGGTAACGCGCTTCGCACGGGCGCAAGTAGAATAAAATATAGCCTACGTCACTCAGGAATAATGTAGCATTCTAATGGTAAAATATATTTTTTAATACTACTTATTTCAGTTTATAAGTTACAAACAAACAATAAATCTTTGCCTTTTATTACTTTATTTAAGTAAAGATTAGTAGGGATTTTAGTAGGTACAATATTGCAGGGTTCAATCAATTACAGACATAAAAGTTAGTGAACCCTACTTGCTTTTAACAATACTTATTACTAATTACTGATTCTAGGGTGCTGTTTTGAGCGTTTGATTTAACGAACGTTCGAAGCATAAACATTACGTCATTTTCTTAAAATACAGGATGTCCCGTAAATAATGGTTGTAATTTCCTAAACCTGATTTGAATAGTTAAAAAAACCATGGGGATTTTAAGAAATACTTTTTTCCGGAATTCTCCATTCTGTCTGTTGACGGACCGGTATGTATTATCTTAGGTAAATTATCGGTAAAAGTGTACCTGTTTGCTTAAACAGACTAAGAGTGATTAAGAGTTTTATAAGAGGGAGAAATTTGAATTACTATGAGGTAGGTATGTAAGTACTTAATTAAGTGAGTACCTATATATTATATTATGAATTATGATGGATGAAGTAGATATTGGTCTAGAAGTACCAAGGTATTAAGTAGCTACGGAACCAAACAGTTAATATCTTATAAAAATAACATTGTGTTCGTTTAGTGGCGGCGCGGCGTATCTACCTGTCACATTAAAGTCGACCGTCAACACTTTATCATATTTACGGAAGATTACGATATCACAATTTAATTTACCTGCTCGAAAACGTCATTTACAAGTCATGACTAAGTCTGGAGTTCACCAACAATTGTTTATTTTTAATCAGCCGATTTAGTATTATTGGCATCTATTGGTATTTTATTTAGAAATTTTGTCAAATTAACCGTCAGTCGATGTTTGCCGACTGAACAGTTTTCAGTTTGAGAACAGTGGTAACCACGGCTGGTTGGTAACATGTAAACCGTCCATAAAGTGGCTCATTTGCATCTATTGGGATGAATGTATACTGGATTTTATTGCTTCTCTTGTGATTTAAATTTGAAATAAGAATCTGTATCAAAATCCTCTTATCAAAATTTTTACATGGCGGCACACGCATAAAATATTTTGTGCTGCACGTTTCTGAAATATGTGAAAAAATTAGAAAAAGGCGCTTAAATTATAGCCTTCTATCTTCAAGTTTTTTAATAAAACTATAAACATATTATATGTAGTCGCTATGTATTGTTAATTTTAGCATAACTAATTTGTAAAATATATGTATTTAGTCGCTTTGTGTATTTTAGTGTAATTGACAGATACCTAAGTAAGAGCACTAAAACCTAGTTTAGTATTTTTAGTAATGTTTGTAGTGATGTTACTGTTTAGCTACTATCTCGCAGTGGGTGTTCAAAGTAGAGTATTTACCTCGAGAGTAATAGTGCCCCTGTCTTGGGCGAGACTGAATCCCTCGCTGCACTAAGGATTAAAGACCCTCGCTTTGCCCAGGAGTTAACCCTAGAATCCTTCGTTACGCTCAGGACAGGATTTAATATGACTTCCGTGACGTAAGACACTAACTTCACTTAATAATCTGATATTATATATTTATTTCCTGCCCTATCCATAAATTAGTAACTCCGTGTGCTTTGGCGTGAAACCGTGGCCCCGTAATAGCATACCGTTTACCTATTGTGTCCAGTAGCCAAACCATTTGTTGTTTTTTGTTGATAATATTGCTATTATCATGTTTGCGTTCGAAGCCAACACAGGTACGTTTACTTATAGCACTATAGTAAGTATACTATAAGTACCTATTTGTGTTTTGAACAAGTGATTTGATAGAAAATATTAAACACGTCACTTTATTTAATGCTCTAAAACATATACACAACATAATATCATACGAAAACCAACTAATGTTGGTAATGTTGATAAGTGTGATTTTCTGCTGCATTTCAGGCATGTAAGCTCTAGTGAAATTATAAAAACATTTAAAGAATTGAATATTAAAAAAACTGAGGACTTATGGAGATTATGTGTTTACATTATTCAAACAATCATTGACACGATATTATATTATTAACATTTAGCAGTTATTTTCAATAGATGTATCGACGAAGGACAGTTTCCTAATTTAATGAAATTCAGCAAAATAGTTCCCTTTTTTGAATCTGGTGAGAAAAGTGACCCCTCCAATTTTCGACCAATATCTATCTTACCTGTATTAAGTAAAATTTTTGAAAAGCTTATATTTAATCAACTTTTATATCACTTTAGATCAAATAAACTATTACATAGTAATCAATTCGGATTCACGAAAGGTAGAAATACTACCGATGCAGGAGTTGCTCTCTTGAAACATGTATTTGATGCTTATGATAATAAGCAAGATGCTATAGGTGTCTTTTGCGATCTTTCAAAAGCTTTTGATTGTGTAGATCACTCGACTTTACTGAAAAAATTACGAGTACATCATTATGGTGCCTCAATAAATTCATTAAATTTATTTCATTCGTACCTTACTAGTAGAATGCAAAAAGTTTATGTTAATGGAGCTGAGTCTTCCGGGGCACTTCTTACTATGGGTGTGCCACAGGGTTCGATATTAGGACCTCTTTTTTTTTAAATCTATATAAATGACCTTCCATACTTTGTCGAGGGTCTTTGTGAGATAGTATTGTTTGCTGATGATACGTACACTATTATTTAAGAGCCCTAGGGGTAAAAATAATTTTGACGATGTAAATAGTTACCCTTCCACAAATATTACATCGGTTTACAGCTAATAACTTGTTAATTAACGCAAATAAAACGAAATGTGTTAAATTCACGATGCCAAATGTTCGGCAAGTCTCAACACATGTTAAAGTAAAAGACGAAGTAATTGATACTTCAAGTTCCACAACATTCCTGGGAACTACTCTAGACTCGAAAATTCAGTGGGGTCCTCATATCGAGACCTTGTCAGGAATACTTAGTTCAGCTGCTTTCGCGGTAAGAAAGATAAGGCTTCTGACTGATATTGAAACGGCATGATTAGTATATTTTAGTTATTTCCACAGTTTGATGTCTTACGGTTTGTTATTATGGGGATCTGCTGCAGATATAGAAACAATATTTGTACTGCAGAAGTGAGCTGTGCGAGCCATTTACAACCTCAAATCTCAGGATTCACTAAAAGAAATATTTAAAGAAGTTAAAATATTAACACTAGCTTCCCAGTATATTTATGAAAATCTGAATTATGTCCGCAAAAACTTGCATTTACTAAAAAAAAGAGCGACGCGCATAACTATAATACAAGAAATAAAAATAAACTAGCCGTTCTAAACTATAGGATTCAAAAGGTTGGTAATTCATTTTTGGGGAGATGTATAAAATTTTTCAATTGGCTACCCGATCATATTGCTGAATTACCTAATATACATAAATTGAAAACAACTGTTAAATGTATTTTAATGTCTAAAGGATATTTCAAAAGAGATGAATTTTTAAATGACAATAATAAAAATGTATGAAATAGTTTTAAGGAACACAAATCTTGTAAAACTTTGAAAAGAGGCTATTACAATAGTGACTGAGTTTCTTTGCTTCTTCTTCTCAGCACTAGCCCACAATTGTCCCGAAGCAGTGGTAGGGTTCTATTTTATGTTGGGACGTGTATAAGTGCTCCTTGCGAGCCTATGTACAGAAATAAATGAATTTTATGATTTTTTTTTAACCATGTTTTTTATATCGTAGGTAAAGAACTTTTTAAAAACGTCTTTTAAAGGATATATAAAAATCTAATTCGAACGTCTGATTTTATTAGCCCGTGGCACAGACAAGTGTCCCTGTATGATGATGAAATAAGTATGATGTATAAAATAAGTATCAAAGGTAGGTATTTAGTTAGGTAGGATATAAATAAAATTAAAGTTTTTCAACAAACCTGTTTTGCCAATTTCTATTGTGTAGGAAATACAAAACGGAATAAGAACAGAATTTTATCTATACAATATGTAAAAAAAACCCTGTCCGACCCGTTAAGGTGTTATCAGGTATAGAGTCAAGGTTCTATTTGTGTAATTATTTTCATAAAATATTAGAAAAAAATTACCCCATGAAAAAAAAGATGAAAAATACTACACTAAAAATACTTACGTGGCAACGCGAAGGGCGGTGACGGGGCGCGCGGGGGCGCGGCATAGCGCCGGCACTCGCAGGTAGCGAAGTCATAACCCCAGATGACCCCGGCTCTTATTATTAGCCAGATAATAATGTGTCAATCATAAGAAACAGAGACTTTTTGGTAGCTCTGAAAAGAGCTTTTTTTTGTGATGGTGATTAGTGTTTGGTGGACTCGTGGCCTGCCTGCGTCAAACCGATAGCTTTCCCGACCCTGCGTTGCCCGTAGTGAACACGCGATTGTGCAAACGCTGGAACGCACGCTCTGACGGCACTTTGATACCCAGCGGAATAGCAAAACGCACTTCATAGTCTCTGCGAGCTTCACAATAATCACAGGCAATCCTATCCAGACACATGAGCATATTAAAGTATTCTTGATTCGTATACGACATTTCGCGGATCAACGGAACGGAACGACCACTCGGAAGTAATGGCACCGCAAAACTGACCTGTAATAATAATATCGGGATAGCCGCCGACACGTGTCGCGGCGATGTCAAAGGCCGCCGCTACGTTTATTGCGGTACCGGCAAAGCGAGTAACCTGCGTCAATGAAGCCGCGCGCCCGCCGGGAGTGTTAACGTATTTTGAAAATTACCCCGTTTTAGGGTAAATAGGTGCTAAACTTGTTAACTTTAAAAATCGCCAAAAAACAAGTATTAATGAATTACGTAATTTTGATACTTATTTTGGTAACGTTATTAAAGCAACTTTATGACCCTTTCGGCTCGGACAGGGTTTTTTTTACATATTGTATATCTAGCGGTTGCCCGCGTCTTTGTCCGCGCAAATGTCGAATTTACCGTACAAACTTCCACTCCCCTTCACCCCTTCAATAGTTGAATTTTTTCAAATCGTGATTAATGTAAGTACGTCGTTAGATACTAATTTTTATCGTTTTAGCATTAAAACAATTAATAATACTGTCAAAGTTTCATACAAACTTTTTTACCCGTTATTTTTATACAGTGTGAATTTTATGTAAAGTTGTTATAATTAGAACAAAACTATGAGCAACGTTCATTAAAACACAATTTTACGGATTACTTCGCGATTTATTTACATTTTATTTTAAACCTGACGTTTCGAACACTTTACAGCGATCGTGGTCACAGGGAGACTAAGGTATTATTTGTCATTACAAAGTTTTGAAAAATTTTAACTACCGTCACTCAATAATATTAATTTATGTTCCTATTTACGCAGAAAGAGCTAACCGTGTCTTGAGATCTTGCAGTGCTAGGTGTTGCTTTTACTTTTTGCTAGAATAGGATCCCATGCCGGTGGAACTTTCCAACCATCTTCTCTATTGAAATTTGGATGTTTTCTAATTTCAATGGCTTCACGTAGCATTCGAGGAATAAAACGCCGTTCTTTTGCAAGTATTTTAGGTTGGTCAAAACGAATGAAGTGGTTGGGTTTGTCTAAGGCATGTTCACACACTGCAGATTTCATGTTCCGTCTATGTTTTACGTCAGCTATGTGTTCTTTTATCCGCACGCCTATACTTCGCTTTGTTTGCCCGATGTAGGAGAGGCCACAGTCACACTCCAGCTTGTACACCCCTGCATCTTGAAGAGGTATGTTGCACTTGACAGGTGGTAGGAATTGGTTAATCTTCTTTTGCGGCTTGAAGTAAGTTTTGATTGAAGCACGCTTCAAGATATTCCCAATCTTGTCAGTGACTCCCTTCATGTATGGTAGTACTGCAGGTTGGCGTTCAACTGTCGTAGGCTTGGCACGGGGTCTGCATCTGTGACGACCGACACCTGGCTGCTGAGCTTCAGCATGTAAGGAAGGTACTACGGGACAACCAGCTTCCAGTACCACGTCGTTGCAGACCCCGTGCCAAGCCTACGACAGTTGAACGCCAACCTGCAGTACTACCATACATGAAGGGAGTCACTGACAAGATTGGGAATATCTTGAAGCGTGCTTCAATCAAAACTTACTTCAAGCCGCAAAAGAAGATTAACCAATTCCTACCACCTGTCAAGTGCAACATACCTCTTCAAGATGCAGGGGTGTACAAGCTGGAGTGTGACTGTGGCCTCTCCTACATCGGGCAAACAAAGCGAAGTATAGGCGTGCGGATAAAAGAACACATAGCTGACGTAAAACATAGACGGAACATGAAATCTGCAGTGTGTGAACATGCCTTAGACAAACCCAACCACTTCATTCGTTTTGACCAACCTAAAATACTTGCAAAAGAACGGCGTTTTATTCCTCGAATGCTACGTGAAGCCATTGAAATTAGAAAACATCCAAATTTCAATAGAGAAGATGGTTGGAAAGTTCCACCGGCATGGGATCCTATTCTAGCAAAAACCAAAGCAACACCTAGCACTGCAAGATCTCAAGACACGGTTAGCTCTTTCTGCGTAAATAGGAACATAAATTAATATTATTGAGTGACGGTAGTTAAAATTTTTCAAAACTTTGTAATGACAAATAATACCTTAGTCTCCCTGTGACCACGATCGCTGTAAAGTGTTCGAAACGTCAGGTTTAAAATAAAATGTAAATAAATCGCGAAGTAATCCGTAAAATTGTGTTTTAATGAGTTCAACAATTCGCGTAAACGTAAGAAACAAATATATGAGCAACGTTTGTACGTACACTCAATAAAAGATTACAGTTTACTTACTTACTATATAATAAGACTTCCAAATTATATTATACATTCATTATGCAAAAATATTGTTATATCAAACAAAATTCTATCAGTATATGTTTTATAAATGTGTGATATGTTTTTAGATCATATTATATTTACACACCCTTTCTAAAGGGGTGAAAAGGAAAATTGGAAATTGGTCACCGCAATGCACCTACTTCATAGGTTTTGATTTCCATACGAATAAAGCAAAATATGCTAGAAAACCGGCTAAGTGCGTATCGGGCCACACGCAGTGTAGGGTACCGTAGTAGCCCGTTATCACAATGTAGAACAATTCTGTTGTATTTTTACTATGAAAATAATTAGTTTCAAATATAATATAATTATATTATAATAACAACAAGCAAACACTTCACCTTCATCAATTTTAATGAGACCACGGGGAGTGTTATGAATTTATGATCCTCAAGGGGTCAAATAGGTAATTTATTCCAAGGATTTTGTATTTGGTTCAAAATCACCCAACACCCAAGTTTAACGACTATTACTGCTAAACTAATAAAGTTATCTTAACCGCTACAATTTTCCTTTAAATTTATGAAATACCATATCATCATGATTTTTTCCAGATTTTTCAAGCCTGCAGTTTAAGAACTTAGAGAGAGACGCCCTCTGAAACAGTCGAAAAATAGTATTCTAAACTCATAAAGGCTATGCTTTCTTTCATTAGTGTAGGTGAGCACTCAGAAATAAAATTTGGAAAATTATCCGTTGAGGGGTTAAGTAATAGAAGCTAATTCGATAAAAAATGTATTTTGCTACTTGTATAAAAATTAAGTATGACGGATTTCAGGATTTATTATGCTAAATTCAAGATCAGATATTGCACTTGAAAAAATGACCACCTGAGACGGGAATTGACATCGCATATCGAGTGATTAGGTACCTATCCATGCCACCCGGCACAATCATTACATTGCAAAGTAAATGCTTATCAATTAAAAAACAATAATTTAGAAGTAACATTATTTATTTCTATGAGTATGGCATATGGATGGATGAACTTCTTTCAGTAACAATTTTTTTTTTGTGGCGTAGAAATTGCATTACACAGGCGCATGGCCACCGAATGCGCCTGCCCTACACTTTAATAACAAGATGTGTATAGACCTCTGGCGAATCGTCATCATCGTCCCTAGATAACATCGTAGATAAGTACAAATAATTAATCGTAATTTACTTAAATGTCATCATAACTTAAATTACCTACATGTTCGTCAATTTGGGGCAAAACAAAACATAGATCAGTAGTTATGACTAAAAATGAATAAAATTCAAACACCAACTATATCTACCTGCATTGGATTCACGTCTTTCTTGTCACTATTGTTTAGAGCCGTGTTTGCCAGCCTGTTTTATTTTCGTCGACGGGGCTTAGAGTCGAGCTCACGAGGTTGTGGTAGAGCACCACTTGCGGGTGGCTGCTGTGGCGGCGCGGACGTGCGCCCGTCCCGGACGCCATCGACGATACAGAGGAGACCCTGGGCTCCTCGATGGCCAATCCCTGTAACATGCAATCAATGTGCCACTATTCAAGTTATCATTAAGTAAAAAACAGCTATACACTTGAATAAATAAATAAAAACAAAAGTAAAAAATTGTTCGTAACCGAGCGAGATTTAAACCTTAGCGTCATAGAACTATCAGTCCTACGTCTTACGCATCCGGGATCGACACTCATGCTTACCGGTGCGAAATTAGCGATCATATTCTGCGTCAAACAACGCGAAAGAAAAACGCATGAAACCTCGAAAAGACGCGTTTTCCCAAACATAAGAGTAATCTAGATCTATCAATCTATACTAATATTATAAAGAGAAAGATTTATATTTTTGTATGTTTATAACATTTATGTACCTACCTCTTAACTCCAAAACTACTAGATCGATTCAAAAAATCTTCTATCATTTGTATGCTAGGTAGGTACATTATAATTCTTGTAAACTAGCAGTTCCCCGCGACTTCACCCGCGCCAAAATTCAGATTTTCTGTACAAAATTTCATCCCCCATTTCACCCCCTGATGATTTTATATTGCGACAAAAAGTAGGTAAAGCCACAGAATAAGTACTAGTACTGTAAAGCCTATATCCTTTCCCGGGATCTCAAACTATCTCTGTACCAAATTTCGTTTGAATCGGTCCAGTAGTTTCGGAGTATATTCAATACAAAGAAACAAACAATCAAATCTTTCCTCTTTATAATATTAGTGTATATATATATTAAATGTTCTACTTTGGCAAAATAACCTTACTATACTGAAAACATTCCGACTAAGAAACTGTGTGTGGTAGATACAACAGATTATTTTCGACGTTGGAATTGTATTATGTTATGTAATTAAAATAACATGATAAACATTCATGATTAACATACCTTATCTTTCTGGTTTATGGTATACACTATCGATCCAATAAGAAACATCGTATTTATTAATAAAGCCACAATTATTATTATTAGGAAAGGTTCCATAACAAAAGGGATTGATTTATTTCGAAAAAAGAAAATAATGAATGTTTTAATCCGAGCTGCTAGAGAGCTGCTGCTTGATCTAATCGATACATTACATTAATTAAGGCATTGGATTATTATACGTTATCTCATTATATTTATTTTGCCTGAGATAAACTGTTATCATGCATATTTCTTAACATAATGATGTACGTCCAACGTCCATCCAAGTAAGTAAATAAGTAAGAATTTGCCTGCGACATTGCATAGTAAACAACAATATTTCTTATTGTCTACTGAAACTGAAAAACGCGTAAGTACTCGTACTACATGCAGTAAGCCACCCGCTTTAAACCGACCGGTTGATTTGGTTTAAAACCAACTTTACATCTAAGTATACCTACACCCGCCACAGCGCAGTGAGATGTGAAATGTTCTTTGGCATTTTACAGATAAATGATCCATGTAAGTATATCAATCCCGCGTAAGCAAAGCCGCACGAGTCTAAAATGCCCTTACGGTACACTTTAACTTTAAAAACAGAATAAAATAAATATTTAAGGGGGGCTCCCATACAAAAACGTGAATTTATCGCCATTTTTTGCTTGATATTTATAATGGAAACAAGCAGACACTTAAAATATTCACAGAATATTATGTTGTTAAAATAAGTAATTAAATTAAAAAATATATATTTAAGGGGGATCCCATACAAACGCGTTTTTTTGCCTATCCTGTGTAGTTTAATGAGGTACTGGTACGAAACCCTTCGTGCGCGAGTCCGACACGCATTTGGCTAGTTTTTTTAAAGGCCATTATTGGAAGTAGACTGTGAATTTCTCTTGATGCCAAATTTGATGAATACGAGTATAACGAGAGTTAAGTAAAATAAAATAAGGGTATAACCGCCTGTGAGGCCAGAACTAATGAGACTCCGGCGTGCCTACCAGTATGCACCACTCACTTTCATAATTTTGTCATCACATCCCATTATCTGTTTAATTGAAGTGTTACAAACACACAAAAACGTATAGGTATAAAGAAAGATGTTACGGAAAAAAGAATACTCAGTATCATAATATATAAGGTACTGAAAGACAAATAGAATAGTAGATTATTCACCAAGGGGGTAAAGTGATGTCTAACTTCATTGGCGACATCTTGAACCTCGAGCGTAACGAAGGAGTCGAGAGTTTAGAGTTTACTCCCGAGCATAGCGAGGGAGTTAAAAGTAGAATCCTGAGTGTAGCGAGGGATTTAAGCTTGCCCTTTATAGCCGAGGAGAATACTCTGCTTTTACAGTTTCTACGAGGCACTAAAAAATGTACTACAAAAAACTTATTTTATCTATTATCCTTTGACTTTTCTGGCAGTAAATTATTATTATTTACAATACCAGCAGCTTTACATCTAATAAACTCCAGTGTCATAAACTTTGTCACTCGACAGTTTTACGAAAACATTGTTTGTAATTTCTTAAAATACATAGGGTTTTTTTTCTTTATTTATTCCTTTTTTTAGAAGCGCGCGCTTTTTTTTCATTCCATTCGTGCTAAAATTCTTGGCTGCCAGGTTTAAATTTCAAATATGTTCTCTTTGGTGCGGGACGGGCTATTGTGATCATGCCTTCGAACTCTTATTCGAAATTCAAATTACTTTGCCTCCTGGGGCGTTATGAAATTTCATACAACATTACGTACCTAGCCCAGGGATGCAATGACTCGCTTTGAGTCAGGTTTACTTGATGTGTAATTGAACATTGCCGAGTAGGTAGTGTAAAAACAAAATTACATCTTCATGAATTGTATATGGGCCGTTCTCCAAACCCTGAAATTTTCGTGTCCTACCGTTAATTTCTGTTTGTAATTAAATTAAAATCTACAAAAATACAGTTTGTAGTTCAAGTCCTACACTAGCTGGAGAGCATGATAGCGTTAACATAATATTTTCAGAACCTACAAAAAAAATCTAGAAGGCCTGAATTCTGACAAACGGTGGAGTGTCCCGACCCAGTACAAACTGTCATATTTCAACAAATCCAAAGATTATATAATTATTGGATGCAAGTTCACTTGTGGACTTTATGAATCATGCTCCATATTTCTGCTACATGCAGTCATCAATGAATGAAATGAAATGCGCATGATCTATGATTTCGCAGTGTGCGATTTGTAGCAGTCTATATGAAAAAAAAAACAGGTGTGAACAATGAAATTCATTTCATATGATTTTTCACCTGCTTTTCATGAAATCTTCCATGCCTAGCAGGCATGCATGTAACAGAATGCATATGAATGCATGGTTTTGCTCTTCTCCGGCGCTGCGGGAAGTGCAGCCCTTTCAACCTAGCGTAGCGAATCTCAGTCACCCACGCTGGCCTCCGCAGCTTTGGCTTGCTGGTCTCAGCCGCTCCAGCTCGCACGGGAGCCTGAAATTCGCTACAGCGGGCGAGGGCTACTCTCCCTCCGCGCCTCCGGCTTTTGAATTACACTCTAGTATCGGGCAGAAGACTAGTACCAAGGCGAAGTACCATGGTGAGTTGGGGTCAACTGAAATTTGTTTTTCCTAATGAACCTCAATCTCAATAGTAAACAATTTGTTTGGCGTTTCGTTCATAGGATCATGGGAAAATGTGTAAATTTCTTTAACAAATTATCGAAAAATATTGTAGAGTTACCAATTAACAAATTTAAATCATATACCTATTAAGGATACCCTAATAACAAAAGGTTATTATAAAGTAGACGATTATTTGAATGATGTAAACGTGTGGACCAGCTCGCACTAGTAAAATTTCTGTATTTAAACATTATTTTTAAAAGAGGCTTTGACAATAGGGACTGAGTTTCTTGCGCTGCTTCTTCTCAGCACTAGCCCACAATTCATCCCGAAGCAGTGGTAGGGCTTAAAATATAATATGTTGGGACGTGTATAAGTGCCCCCTGTGGGCCAACATACATAAATAAATGACTTTTAAGACTTTTTTAATACGTACCGATTTTAAAAGTGTCCCGATAGGCTTAAACTATTCTTCAGTGGTAACTTTATGGCTGGAAGGAGCAGGTAGATGTAACGTTACCGATTTTTAGATTTAATTGGTAAGAAAGCGCTTCGGTGGATTTTGAATAGCTTGGTTTCTGATGTTTTTTTACGTTTTAAAACTAAAAAAGATCATAGTATAGTGTCCAATGTTGTATAGGTACGGAACCCTTCGTGCGCGAGTCCGACTCGCACTTGGCCGATTATTTTCATCTAGACGGGTACAGACTGCTGTAACGTAACATGCAATGTAACATGAAACGAGCATTTCATAAGTGTGGACGCAGCGCGCGCTCGAACTGAGCATGTACGTGCCCGCATCTTGAACCGGCATGCGCGCGGCGAACATAGCTCAGTCTGCCGCGAACACGCGAAAATAATGGATCAGAACGACCAATTACTGGCTACGATGATTGTCGGTCAAACCGACAAACCGACAAAGGAGCGGCACGGCGCGCACGAGTTGAAATACTCTGTTCGTGCGCATAGTGTGCACGGTTCGTGCGCGCAAGGCGTCCACACTATGGGAATTTTGTTACATTGCATGATACATTGCGACAATGTGGACGGCAAATTCTTTCATTGCGTGTTACATTGCATGTTACGTTACAGCAGTCTGTACCCGGCTTTACTACGGCTTGCAATTTTGCGTACAAATCTTAGACATTAAAAAATTAAAATAGTGTATGGATATTATATTTTCTCACTTTTGTTTAAACTAAAGATAAAATTATTAATCTCTCATTTTTTACTTTTAATCTCAAATTCCATAGGTGAAGACCGCTAATGAACCTCTACATAATCCGTAACTTAGATGTAAGCAATGGACTCGATTCCAATGTGCCTACTTATCTAAGATTAAATTTAAGTTCCGTGTTTCTCTTTCTCTGCTAAACAGACGTAAAAGATAAAAGACTACAACAATTTAGAAACGTCAGATGAAGTGATGCGATTTCTTACGAATTACAAGTTTTTGTGTTTTAGTTGAAATTACTTACATTCCTACTAAATTATCTATGGATTCTCTAATTTCCTCAACAACTGAAAGCTGTTTAATCTGACGTTTCTCAATTAATATAGTCTGTCTTTTTACGTTTGTTTGGTAGAGAAGAGAAATACTGAACAAAAGTTAAACACGTTAGTAGACACGACACATTAGAATTAAGCCCTTAAGACGAAAGAATAGCACCATTTCTCCATACAAACGTAGTCCCCTGTTTCCTCCCTGGATATACACTAAGGTCGGATATTTTTTTTGCTATAATATCTGCATTTACTACGGCTATGCTCCTATGTTTCGTTTTTTCCGATATTCGAATTAACACAGGAAATATGGGCCTTCAAACATTAAGAAAATTGCCAAATTTCAACCTCAAACTTTAGACGCTTGCCAAATAAAATCTACGCACATTAAGACAAAAACTAAAACATAGGAGCATAGTCCCATCCTTTGTTTAATTATTTTTGAAAACAATATTATCTTTGGTAAAGTTTTCGAGAAAACAGGGGACTACGAAATGCTGTTTTGGTCAGTTTTATAAAGCGAATTTTGGTCTGAGCTGCATTTGTCCCTTTCTTGCTTTAAGAGGAGAGGTTTGGGGGGCGGGTTATGTCGTAACAAATACGTATACGTACAGTGTTGCTTTATAGTCGATAATTATATCGATATGCCATTGTTGGCCTAATCGACATCGATGCATTTGGCAGGTTATTATATTGTCTTGATAAATTGTCTTAATATTTTACATCATACACTTTGGCTTTTAAAGGTCAACTACTCCTACCCCTCAGTATAGTGGTGTTTCTATAGAAGAAAAAAGCAGTTCCGTTACTGACTCCTAGAATTACTGTGCACATACATGTAAGCACTTACTGAGGACGTAACGTAAGTTGATTTCTTTTCAATTCGATAGATTGTAGCCTAGCTGATTTCTAATGTCGGTGGAAGCTGATTAGAAGAAATGGATTTTACCAGCGGTTGCCCACGACTTCGTCCGTGCACATGTCGAATTTACCATACAAACTTCCACTCCCATTTTCATGCCCTTAGAGGATGAGTTTCCAAAAATCCTGTTGCCTACGTCATTCCTAATTTCTCACCAAAAAGCTAAATACAACATTTTATCGATTTAGCTCCATAACTGACGGAGTTTCATACAAACCTGCCCCTCCTTTTTTATCCCGTTAGGGAATGAATTTCCAAAAAAACCTTTCTTAGTGCACCTCTAGACCTCTTATGGAAACTTTAATTTGGAGTCTCTAGACCCAGCAGTTTGGGCTGTGGGTTGATATGTCAGTCAGTCATTAAGTCAGTTTTCATTTTTATATACATATTTAGAAGATAGTGGATGGAAGGTGAGTGAAGGCTTGTTGGAATATCCACCAAGACGTCTAATAAATTATATTATCTATTGTATGGTTTGTAAGCACACTGTCGACAATCTGCAGATGCAGATCACTAAATCTTATAAGAAAAATACCTATTTTTACTTTCTACAGGAGGGACACACTTATGCCAGCTTCGAACCAATTAAAAAAATTGTTTCATAATATAGTTTTTATTGCGCCAATTGCGAACCACTTGTTAGTAGATATTTACAATCATCTTTATAACTAAGGCAAGTAACAAAGAAAGAAAAACTATTTTATTATTACAACTACGAATGTCGTTACACAAACACAATAAGACTGTAACAACAAAATTCTGGTCAGACTGAGCCCGTCTTCTTGCGAATGATTGAGTAAAGATCATCAGTTCTAAATTTCGCAAACATCGCAGATGCGCTACAGTAACGAAAAAGTCCAAGCAGAGCCCTGAATCCGTTGTTACAGGTGCTACACACGCAGCATAATCCTGCACCTGATATGAAATTGTTCGAGGGTATTGTATCCACTTTTGTCGGTTCTCTTCGCCCAAGATCCATCTCCGATCACTGTTATTGAAGGAATTCCGTCGTTTTCTGCCCACGCCAACATTTAGATAATTAGCCTCTTCTCTTGTTGCGAACGCTTCGTGTAAAGCACATGATGCTTGTGCAGGTTGACTTATTTGTGTCGGGCATAGGAAACATCAGTATTCATGAATCCTGCATTTTATACGAAAATGATGTTCTTCCGTTTAGCTGTCATAAATAAACGACATTACTTCATTTTCTTTAAAATATAGTGGATTTCAACTTGTTATTGTTGCACAATAAGATAATGTCTTGTTGAAAGGTGTTGTCATTATTGTCAATCTGTCTCCATAAGTAAAAAGTTCCGTTCCACGTATGCACAAAATTAAAAAAAATAATGACTCTATAATTTCATAAATATTAAGCTTTTGCAAAATCATTCTTGCTGTTAAAGTAGATTGTCGTGTCGTATCTTACTAGTATGTTTGTAAAGATATAAAAAATTTACGTAAATTATTATTTTTGTAAAATATTAATTTAGTTACCTACTCGTAGTATGAGTGAACCGAAAAATGTCATCTGTCACCTCTCCTTCGTGTTTCTAGGTATATCTTTGATAAACTATATTAAAGGATATAATCATGAAACACAGCCACGGCACTTATTTACATTATTTTTCTTTTCTTTTAATTTATTGATGTATCATGTTCAAGCTCCTATATAAATAGCAAAGTATCTACATCTTGCATTATGCCCTGTTATAAAGATATAATAACGTAAATATTAGAATCAAAACACGAATTTTATTCAATATTGTCTCTACAGTAACCTGAATTTGAATAACTTTGTCTTCTTTGCTTTTATAGTTTTAAGAAACTTTCCACCAAAAAGAATTGTGTATACATAGGATTTATTTTGTATTGCGTACTGTATCTTTGGTTATAGTTTATCAAAGAGTACATCATGTTTCTTGAAAATATTTTATTTTAACGAGTTTTGCGCGAAGTCCAGTGCGCACACACACTAACTTACGCTACTCACACATGGATGAAGCATTGCGGGGTGCGAGGGCGGCCGCCAGAGCATGCATCGAGACAGCAACATTTTATTCAAAAACCCATTTTTCAAATGTCACTTAGACCGCGTTTCCTCTTAATTAATGAATGCCTTAAATTATTTACTGTCCAGTCAGCTAACACATAATTATGTAGTTAGGTACATTCAATTTATACACAGACAAGGCACTTGTGTATGTTAAGTGTATTAGTGTAGTGTAAATTACAGATTTTACATAAGCGTTATAAACTTATATGTAAATAAATCCTGCAATGTGGGTTAGAGAGGAAATTATTTATTAGTTTATACAGGCGCATTATGTAAAAATCAAAACAGAGACTACCGTTTGTCCTCTCCAACTCAATTCAAATTGGATTGTAGACCCACTTTATCCCTCTGTAGTCTACTTAAGTATATTAGCTAATTAATTAATTATTATTACACTTGTATGCAACAACTTGTACACAGAAATTCCATAACGCACACAAGCCTAAATCACATATACGACAAATAATAATAATACGAGTTCAATCAAACAACATGTCAATAAATTAAGGTTACTGACACAGAATATTAAGAATTGTTACATAAAAAAACCGGCCAAGTGCGAGTCAGACTCGCGCATGAAGGGCTCAGTACTATTATCTACTTTATCTTAGTCTTTACTTTACTTACTCTCTACTTTACCTTAAAGGATTTATTTAACGATTTTGGATTTGGGACAAATTTATCCAACATCCAAGTTAATGAAAACTAATAAAGTTATCTTAACTACAACATTAGAGAGTATAGGCTCGTAAAAAAACACGTTTGTACGGGAGCCCCCCTTAAATAATATTATTATTTTAATTTGATTATTTATTTTTAAAGTGAATACACAACCTAATATGTTGTGAATATTTCAAGCGTCTTCCTGTTGCCGTTATTATTAGCGAGCAAAAAACGCTAAAAAATCAAGTTTTTTTATGGGAGCCCCCCTTAAATATTTATTTTCTTATGATTTTAGTATTTGTTGTTATGGCGGCAACAGTAATACATCATCTGTAAATTTCAACTGTCTAGCTCTCACCGTTTATGAGATACATCCTGGTGACAGACAGACAGACTGACAGACAGACAGCGGGGGCTTAGTAATAGGGTCCCGTTTACCCTTCGGGTACGGAACCCTAAAAAACATCCCACTTAACATGTATGGAAGCTACGCTAAAAATTTTTTTTTTCTAATTTTATTCTACCACTTTGTCGGTGTAATTAATATACATACTAGTATACTAAGTAAGGAACTACTAGTAGTAAGGAACTATCATGCTAATACGTAACAAAATTACAGCTTTCTAGTACTAACGGTCTCTTAGCAAAACCACGGACAGACAGACAGACAGACGGACATGATGAAAATATAAGGGTTCCTTGTCAGGACTACGGAACCCTAAAAATGCGCTGTAAGTTAAGAGTACGTAAGTTAAAGTAAGCTTCCAATTTATACCTATTTACCTGTACCTACTCGTATGTATCGATTCAAATTATGCCGACATCGTGTCGCCTTTTCACTAAAAGCGTGGGCCATCGACGTGGGTATGGCGTACGTAGGGCGGCTGGGCTGGGCGGATTCGTGTCAAATGTTATCCTGCGCTGTTTCACAACATATATTTATTTGACGGAAAATATATTTATCCTGAATGTACTACCCCGTCTTTACCTGACGGTAGGTTTTAGTGTGTAATTTGTGTTCGTTTAGATTCATACCAGTATTAATAATTAATAATTCGTTTGTTTAAAACCAGTATTAGATAATACAGCGTAAACAAAATCATGTAATCCTTGACTTAAAGTAATTAAACACAATCGACTTGATAAATAACGAATAACTTACTTACGTGACGACCGTATTGAAATAAAAACATCTCTAAGTTAAAGTGATTCAATCGATAGAGAATTTGGAAAAAAATCCACCTTAGGCGGAATTGAACCCGCGATCCTCGCGATGGCCTATAATTACTTAGCCACCCAGGCGTTGGAAAAGCCTATCAAAATTTTCAACTGCTTCTTAACGCAGTAATGCCGCGTTGCTTTCATCGTAACTTCGTAGGTAACTATTTAACAATCGGTAGATGTAGCTTGCAATCGCCCGGTATGCGACGAACGCAGGTTCACTTCCCGCCTCAGGTGATCGTTTTTTTAAGTGCACTATCTAATTTTTACTTTGCAAACTGATGCTTATCACATAAAAACAAATAATTTGATGCGATTCATGTTTTTTTTCTTATTAAAAAAAAATACATTTTAAAGGCTGCGCCTACTTATTTTACCTTTTTAATTTACCATATAAGTACAGCTTTTTGATGCAGGAGTAAAGACTTGTTGCTCTATCACACGAAAGGCGCAACAGGTAGAATTAGCGCGTTTCAGTACTAGCCTTCTGGCTAGTATATTGAATAATATTTAGTTATGAATCTATTCCTATTTATTTATTTATCAATGCAAGTATGTATTTGCAAATGAGCTGAAATATCTTGTTGTAAAATTTTCTTGTTGATATCTCCTCAAACAACTATTTTACTGCTCAGATTAGATTGCTCAGTGTGTAACAATACTAATAACATTATGACCCAATAAATTGTGTCCGAAATTATTTCTCAAACGATTAACTTTCAAGTTTGTTTCCTATTCTTCGTGGCTCACCTATATCTACGTACTTCTTTTCGTCACCACCACCATGGTTAAACACAGGGTTCCTTTTGAGGTAAAGCGAGCAGCGTGTTCTAAAATTGTGAACACTTTACGTGTACCTACTGAGACTCAGTAAAGCGCACATAGACAGGCAAATAAATCACTCAATTTCATCAAAAACATAAGTAGGACATTATTGATCCATCCGAGTGGGATAAAAGCTGTGTTGAATATTCTTTAGCTTGTTCTTATTTTGCTTAACCGGTTTTGAAAAGCACAGAAGACTGTGTTATTAGAACTAATTTTGAATCTAGTAAAAAAGAGGCTCTTTAATAAATAAATAAAATGTTTTTTGTTTTCCATGTAACTAACGCAAGCAAGCGAGGAGGGTTTGGCAGGCACTCTCTCGCGCCAGCTTACACTTCGAATCGGGTGGCCGCCGCGAGTGCAAGCGCCTAGTCTAGCGCTGCTAACATCACACACGTTCCTACACCAACACGCAATAATCCTCATCTACCACAGCCTACAATTTCATAAACAATGATAACAGTGTGAATTCCGACTTTGCAACATTGTAGCATTGCCAGGTAAGTTTTGCTACACAATCCGAATTTTTGCGTCTACGTGTCAGTTTCGAATGTTAAGTGAAAGGCAAATACTTTGTTAAAATAGATATCCACCAATGTTATGTTTTTTATTTGTTGGAATAATTTTTGTGTTAAAACTGTGTTATTTACGGGGTTTAAGAATTGATTGACTCGGAGTGTGTTTAGTGATTTAAATAGGTAAGTCTTTATGTTTAAACCCTTTAAAGGAACTATTATGCTAATACGTAACCATAAAAATACTAATTTAAGGCCACCTTTTTTTTACTTATAAATAGGACCTATTTTATTTACTGGATCCATCGTCCAACTAACATACCTGGTTTATGCTTATTTTTTATAATTGTACTTTCACTTGTCTTGATTACAACATACTTACTTACCAAAATGCCTAAACTTGTTGAATACACTAATTTATGTATTGTATTTACAAAGCCAAACATCGATAAATAGCAAAGTTATAATGCGCGATAAATGTTATCACTTCTGTGCAATAATGCCATTAATCGATACAATTTGTTATTTGCTAAGTAGGTATGTAAAGACAGTAGTAGCTGGCCAAGTTCGTGTAAAATAGCACGAATAATATCAATTAATTATTACCATACATAAATATACCTTGGTACCTACTCTACCCTTAACTCAATCTTACCTCCGTACTTACAATTCTCATTCTCGTTAAATTATGTTTTACATGGGAAGAACATCTACTACCTATTTTCTACATGAATAATGCTATTTTGACCAACATTTAGGTCTAAACTTTAATACAAATTGGTAGATACCTAAATATCTAAAACTAGTAGTTCCCTGCGACTTATTCGCCCGCGCCAAAAGTCGGATTTCTCATACAAACTTTCATCCCTCATTTCATCCCCACCCTAAATGTTTTTATATCGTGACAAGCCTATGTCCAGGTTCTCAAACTATCTCTGTATAAAATTTCATTTAAATCGGTTCAGTAGTTAAGGCGTGACTGCGTAACACCCTGACAAAGTTACTTTATATTCGTGTCTGTCAAACCATGGAAAAACACATAGCTATAGGTAGAAAATTTCAACCAAATCGGTCAAGCCGTTTAGTAGTTGACATACCGACAGCAGCGTTACCTACCGGGTCCAATTGTATTTTTAAATCATCCAGGGAACCGTCGAAATACTCATGTAAAATTTTAACCCAATTGGTTCAGCCGTTTAGAAGTTATGTGAAAAAGATAGGAACGAAAGAATAATTCTTACTACCCGTTGTCCTATTACCCGTTTTCCAGTAGGAATGAAGCTTTTTCTCGCGAACAAAAGTAGCTTATATGTTCATTATGGATAAAGTCGGTTACTTAATTTCTCAAATCGGCTCTTAGTTTTGGAGCCTATTTAATACCAACAATGAAATCTTTCCTCTTTTAATGTATATTAGTGTAGATGTTGATTACCTGAAATGTCATACACTTTTTTTCATCAATTGAAAGGTCAGCCATATTACAAGTTACAGTATCGAAGTAAATAAACTATTTTATTCAGTGCTATAATAAGACACGGCGATATCTATAAATTTTATAACGCAGGTATTACTTAGGTACAAAGTCGTTTATCATAGCATCGTTATTACTTTACTTATTAGATAGTAACTTGGTAACTAATTTGAAACCAAAATTTATCCGATTTCATTTCTTTAAAAAAAAATTAGGCTCGATATTTTTATGTTTTATATGATTATTTTTATGTTTTATATGATCGTACATCCCGTAATGTACGAGTTAAATTACCTGGTGTAACTGTTCACTGGTGTTTTATAAGAATCCGTTTAGTAAATTAACTTTTTGAATTCTGTAATGTTTCATCTCAACAAATCAATTATGCCATCATTGGATAAAGAAAGCGCTTTTAGTACCTAACTAGGTAGCAAAAAACCCCGTGGCTGTCTTAAGAACGTCAGCGAAAGTAAAACCTTCACTTTCGATGTTAGTAATTGTTAATAAAGTGACTAGTAGGAGCAGTTGGAGTAAGTGTCTTTACAACACGTTCGACACGTACTTCGTGTAGAACATATTGTTGGGATTGTTAAAATTGAAAATCCTCGAGATGATTAACAATGGGTTCGATTCCAAAGTGCCCTGTCGAAGACTAATTTTAATTTCAATATTGTGCTAAACAAACGAAAAGAGACAGACTACAATTTTGGAACTTCAAATTATTGTGATTTGTTACGTTTTCGTCTTACTTTTAGCTGTCATCGAATGACATCCCTACTATATTGTCTAGGATTCTGCAATTTCCTTAGCAACTGACAGCTGTTTAGTCTGACATTTGACGGTTGTAATGTTCGCACCAGTTCGCACGCAGTACGAGTATAGTAAAAATTGAGTAATATTACATCTACTACGTTAAGTTTCTTACTTTTTGCATCAACTATCCATTTTTTTGCTCCAATTTACATTTTGATGTTGGAAACGAATAAAACTTGCACGTACTGCTTTTCCCATTGTTTCTACACCAGGGGTGGCCAACCGGTCGATCGCGATCGACTGGTCGATCGCGACTATTTGTCAATTCGATCGTGGCAAGGCAAACATATAAATACGTAGAACAGACTGCGCAACGTACCTAATCAATTATGTTGTTGGCAGATCCCACAGGGTGTCGTCAGTAGATTTTGGGTCTAACCAAGTTGGCCACCTTTGTTGTACACTTTATAACACAACACGTACTGTAACCCATATCACGAATTTTAACGTTATTAATTGCTAAAAATATTTTTTAACGTAGGATTCTATGAAAAAATATCAATTTGACACATGACAATACAGAGTTAATTCATATTTTTGCCACATCGCGCGCTGCGATCGCTTTGACAGTCCTCACCGCCCAATTTGCACATAGCTAATAGAAATAAATTTGCATGGTCTGAATTATGATAAAAAATCTAAATATCTATCAAGTACCTACTTTAAGTACCGGTAAAGGTGGGTTACTTTGGCCCATAATTTAGCCATTTTTATTTTCAGAATAAAAAATCTGTTATCATAGATAAAATAGAGATTGATCTTATTTTTTTTTACTGACATATAAATACAATACAACCTACAACTTACAATAAAGGAAGTAACGAAAAACTAACCACAAATATTTTTTAAATCTTTTTGAAAATTGGACCAATTTTACAGTTAAAGAAAGGTTTCTTCTTTGTCCCAAAACATTTTTTTCCTTTTATCCTCCATTTTTAAAGTACAAGGCTAATGAAAAGCATTAAAGCACAGAACTCATCTATGTAATAAACCGTTACGCGTGAAATAAAACAGTTGATAATATTAAGTAATAATAATAAATAACTTACTATTCAATCTTGTTTCACACAAGTCTGCGGTAGTAAATTACGAGCAACTAGCACTGTCTCTACTTCAGTTTTCACTGACAAGTGAGAACACGACTCCATGTTGGCAAAATAGCATTCACGTGAAGACTATAACGCTATCTATAATTTGTAATTGTATCCCCTTTGAAAAACCTACCTACGCGTGAAGGAGTAGCAGCAAATTCAATATCGAATTATTTTTTCTTTTGGGCTTAAGTTAACCCCAGGGCTAAAGTAACCCGCTTTTCCAGTACCGCGTATTGAATAGAATTTTTTTATGTATGTTTTCAAGTATAGGCACTCACTCATACATCATACTCCTTCACTTACTAAAAAATCGACCGCGAGTCGGTATAGTATACCGTTTTTTTTTTCAGTATCTCAGTAATAGATAATATGTATGTACTCGTATGTACATAATACCATACTTAACTACTTATTTTATACGTCAATACCTACCCACTAAGGAACTACATAATATTTGTGATAATAGTGGCTATAGAATTTTTACAGTCCACGTTTTTGTGTAAAATAAGAAAATAACTTCCAACCACGGTAACTTATCTGCTTGCTTGGGTTGTGATCAGTATTTTCGTTGTAGGTATTCGTCGCCGTTTTTCGTTTGACATTCGTCTAGGTAGCTTGGTCGTAAATACGTTCCGATCCTAGTACAGTCGCCAACAGATATATCGTATATTATGTAGGTAGGTACTTACCTACATACAAGCTTTGGTTGGATCATAGTTTTAAATTGTCATTAATTATGTAATTAATAATTATGACTGGTCCCTACGGACAATATACCTACACTCTTTGTTGCTTAGACAAAAGCTTTATTTATCTCTCTTTCTTACTGCATGGGTGGGCCATATTTCTTAAATTACCTTTTAAGACTAATATTATGAGTCCATGACCTAATATTTTTTTCCTTTTTTAGGTAAGTAGGTCTTTACAATTACCAGTATTACCAGTACCTCTTAGGTAAGTTCTTCGGAAATTTTCTTGTAGGTAATCAACAGGTTGTAGGCACTTCAATAATAAATACTCCCAAGGCAAAATTAAAAATCACACAAAAGTGGACAATACAGGGCCTTGGGGGCACAAACCAAATGGCTCACTACAATTAATCGAATTGTTTAATGTTTACCCAGGTGATACATATGATGTATTGTCAGCTATATTCAAAACAGCTTGCGTGTACTTAAATTATAACACATTCATACTCACGACCATGCATTTTTACGCGTACATGTATACATCACGATGTAAAGTACACTCGCTCTTAGTAATAAGAATACTTTCACTTGAAACATTTTGCCAGCATAATCTGAATAGATTATGTTGCATTACATTACAACTCGACAAATTAGATAATCAGAGTAGGTAATAAACACTACTAACACATATCGTATCTTACTCTTTATTATTGTATCTACTATTGCGTGAGTTAAAAATATTATTATCGAAGTTTTGTGAATTGTGAATGAAGATGAAATCTCAGACTTTAGATAGACCCCTTAAAGGTGAAGGCAAAACCGGCTCTTATTAGATCATTAGACATATTCTAATATTTTGAAGTTAAGCAATGGCTTATAGTAGAGCAACAATAGTAGCGATAAGCGTAAGTGGGCTAACCGTGGCAGGCAAGGTGAAAGTGCTCGTATGAAGGCCGCTGCCCGGTTGATCGTATCCTCTCAATTCCTCTCACTAGCCCTAAGTTGAGTTAAACATGCTACAGCGTCTCTGTTTTATTTATACAAAATGATAGAGATGGAAACAGTTGGCTTGCTTAAAAAAATATCGCAACTAATGACGAAGCAACAATACCCATTACTTTACCTATAACACGCGTGTGCGCGAACGCACAAATCTCGAGCGACGCAGCTTTACTGACATTATCATATTACCGTTCGAAATGCCACGAAAATGTCAAAGCTTTATCGCGATTGTAAACCAGTTGATAAGTATTACCAATTATTACGTTGTGCAAGGTCACTCCTTCTTATAACTTGTTGCATGTGAAGCTTAAAATCCAACTTAAAGTGATTCCGTTCTGCATCTGTGTTTTCTTCTGCTCATGAAATATCTTATTGCTGAATGTAAAGATACAAGTGTACATTATGTTCAAGACAGAGATAAATGTCAGCCCAATAGCCTACCTTTTACATATTTTGCAGCTTTGTTATTACAGCGATATTCACACAATGAACAACATTTTGTATGTAATTGTATTATAACAGGTGTAATGTTAAAACTGACGTAAATCAATGAACGTAAATGCGAATGGTATTTAATTTTAAACAATTTATTCAGCGTATTTTTTTAGTTTTAGGTTTGTGTTCCAATTGTTCGCTGCGAGACTACAGGTTTCTATGTATTTGTAGGCAAGCTTCGTGTCGCTAGCTGCGAATGGTATTTTATAGAAATACATAGCAACCAGTAGTGTCGCGGAGACATGTCGTCTGTTGCTGCCGCGTGAGGTCCGCTACGAACTTATACCTTAAGAGGTACTATCGAGGACAAGTGCGCTCTACCAGTTTTAGGGTCCTTAGAAAACTACGATGCGATATGCAAAGTCGTTTGCATATCGCATCGTAGTTTTCTAAGGACAAATAGAACCAAATACTTAGCTATACTAGAGACGTAAAAATTAAATTCAAACTCGTTTGCATTTACACTGACATCAAAGTTTTTGAAGTACTATACTGACGGTGATTCGAATTTTGTCGTCTGAGGGCTGCCAAGCGAATCTCTCTGCAAAGTGGTAAGGTCCAACTGACTCCGATAATAGGTTCATAAAAAGTATTTTTACTTTTAAGACAAACATTAAGCTGCATTTGGCTGCTTCATTGTGGAAAGATTAGTAATAATATGTATCCTTTAGAAAGTTCTTGTTTGAAATCGCAAAATTATGACTGGAAATGTTTAATAGTAATGTCAAGTCGACATACATTATAGTAATGAGAATGGTAGGACGACTAAAAGAGGTATCTAAGTATACCTAAAATGAAAACGTAGAAAACGAAACTAAAGAAAAAAAAACGTAGTTGCATATTTTTATATATCTGAACTTCGATTTATGTCTTTTGCTGGAGTTATATAGATTTTAGAGTTAGTCGGCTAACGGAATATTGAACGTCTGTTTATATGTAACTAAAATATTCTAAATAGAAACTGGTCAACGTTTCACGTCGAAACTGCGATATTGCACATTGACTAAGACGGAGTCCAGCGAGAAAATGAATAATTAAACACGTGCGGACTGGTCCAATTAAAATAAAAATGTATTCCGGTCAGCTGTTAGTCCTAAACACAAACTATACCCGGCCCGGCGAACCTTGATCCCTATGACAGTTCATGTTAGTGATGGGTCGTGTCGATGAAACTTAACTATTTTAACCCACTTCAAAAAAGGAGGAGGTTATAAATTCGACTCCTATGTTTTTTTTATTAACCGACTTCAAAAAAGGAGGAGGTTATCAATTCGACTGTATGTTTTTTTTAATTTTTTTTGTGGCTATGTTACCGCATATCTCAGTCAGTTGTGGACCGATTTGAAAAAAATATATGTTTACCTAGAGGCTATACCTTCTAGTTGGTCCCATTTTGGCCCAGTCGAGATCTGATGATGGGATCTTGGTGTAATCGAGGGAAACCCTCAAATTTTGAAGGCACGTATAGTGTTTTCGTACTAGTATCTTAATGTTAACATGTTGTTACGTCTGATAGTCATGTGGAGCTGAGCTCTGAGCTCCTCAACTCCAAAGAAGAAAAATCATAATAGGCCACATCCCGTAACCAATCCCGATGACTTCGACATGGCTGCGATACGGAACCATATTTACGCCTACAATTTTCGGGGTGAACTGCCGACTAGCAAAAAGTTATTGGCGTCGCTGAAATCAGCTGATTTATTTAAAGGCGGTATCACTTTTCTCAGAGTCGTCATAAAAAAATTTGGATTTCGGTATGGAAATATGATAAAAGGAAAGTGTTAATGGAGCGGAAGGATAAAGCACAAAGAGAGATGTGATTTTCTACGAAAAATAAAGACTATGGAGAACTGGGACCATGTGGTTTACCTGGACGAAACGTGGCTCAACGCCAATCACACAGTCCTCAAAATATGGACAGACGACACAGCAAAATCCTGCACCAAAGCGCCAGAAGGCAAGGGTCAGCGTTTGATTATCTGCCACGCTGGTACAGCCAAAGGTTTTGCGCCTTATTGCTTGTGGGCCTTCAAATCAGGTAAAACGACCGATGATCACGAAGTGATGATGGATAATTTAAATGAGCCCCACCATATTTTGATGGACAACGCCCCATACCATTCCGT
Organism: Pyrausta nigrata; assembly: GCA_949316185.1. NCBI lineage: Eukaryota > Metazoa > Arthropoda > Insecta > Lepidoptera > Crambidae > Pyrausta > Pyrausta nigrata. Next base: position 9,581,165 of record OX438943.1, read on the forward strand.
CAAAGTGAATAAAGCACTACCAGCAACAATAATACAGGGTAAATCCTATAGTGGTTGCAACGCAATAGTGTGGCAGCTAACATTCAAATGTTAAAAAAAGAATTGGTCAGACTGTTGAACTTGCAGAAACAGCAAACAAAGCGGACATATTTTTTGGATGAAATGGCAAAATCCAAAGGTCACGCAGTGATTTAGCTACCGCCCTGCCACTGCCAATATAATGCTTTAAAACTTTGTTTTGATGATTGGGATCGAGACGTGCGATACGACAGCATTGTAGATGAGCCGTTTTTGATAAACGTAGGCGACAGCAGCTGCAGTTCAGATTCCGAGTTCGTGACACAAACCGTAATGTCATTATCAGATTCAGATTAAAATATATAAATAAATGATCGCTGAACAGCTTTTGTTTTATTTGGTTTTGTCCTACAGTTAATTTTTAATTCTCTTGGGTATACAATCGTTAGTGCATGTATGCCGCGCTCCGTTCTATTCAATAGAGAATGTACTAATACTTAAGTATGAAAAAGTAATGACACTCATAATATATCACTTAATTATGCCACACATGAAAACTGATACTAATAAAATCTAATCTTAAATAAAACAAAACCTGGTGTCCCCAGAAATATTTTATAAATTTGAGTGAAATAAAAACAATTTCATGCAACTTTTTAACATTCAGCTCAGCACCTATAACTTAAATGATTATAAATCATGTACAGTCGAGCAAATTGAATCATGACCCACTTTGCCGATTATCCCTTTGCATTTATAAATGTAGTAAGGTTTTCTTCGCTGTCATGCATGTTGCACATAGTACGTTTTAAATATGAATAAAAATGCGTCATAACGGGTCAGAGATTTATGCAAGTTTAACCTTTATTATAACTGCACTAGACATGTTTTAGATAAACCAGTCTTAATATGAATTTAAAATAAGTCCTTAATCCAAACTCTTTTCACTACGAAGAAAAATGTATTATAATTTAAAAAATAAAAAACGTCGTGTGTCAAATGTCAAGTATACCTACTAGTAAGTCAGAAATTTTATAAAAACCTAAGTCAATATCTACAAACAAATCTTATAATGGCCAATTTGGCAGAACAAACAGCTAAGAATAAGTCGGAACACAGTCAGAACCTGGATCAGCCGGCATGCTAAAGAGGGTACCCTCGAAGACAGACGACGACCTAATCATGGCGTTCGTCGAATCAAGAACGGAACGGAAGAGAACGGAAATGCAACACTATTACGGATAACATATTTACAGACTAGAAATCATTTCGCTCGTCTCAACATGGTCGCTTAACTTCGTGGCGTTACGATAACACGCGATACACAGAGGATCACGTTGTGCCCAACCAATTATCCAGCTGAATTACAGCTAACATGTGTGCCTGGATGGATGCCGGAAGTGTCGGAAAACTTGTTCAAATTTCTCCTCGTCATAACGCTATAAACTATGTCAATTTAATGGAAGAATCAATGTTACCGACTTTGCGAACAGTTTACTTGCGTGAAGAAGTGCCAGTAGTCTCCTTTGTTCATGATAACTGTCCAGTGCATACTTCCAGAATTGTCTCGAATTGGTTTACGTAGCATGAAGATGCATTCACTCTTATTCCATGGCCGTCTAGGTCCCCAGATGAAAATTTGTGGTGTTTGGATTGGGGAAGTGACATTTGTCGTCTAATCGGGTTACTTTTCACTTTACCAATTTAATGCCACTTGTTAAATATATACTTAAAATAAATATTATTTTCTTTAACTAAGTATACTGTTTTATTTCATCATGGTAAACACAAGTTCCAGTGGAACTTTTATAAAAGAAACTGGTTCCCAATACAGACTTGGCGCCCGGCCGTGCCGAATCCCGAATATCTACCTACCTACTTGTGTGTTGCATTGCAACCCTTACCCACATGAAATGAAGTTCTCGCTGATTTTCATACAAACTTATTCGTACAGATAGCGACCATTGCCTTGTCAGTGACTGTCAGTGTCTAATAAAATGAAGACACGTTCGTTTCTAGGAAATGTATGTTCAAGCAAATTTCAACTTACTTGTATAGAATGACAGTAGAAAAATGACCATAAGGTGGGTCATGATTCAATTTGGTCGACTGTACACTCGTTTTCACTATCGACATTTGTTTATCGATATTTTCCGCACTAGTCGATATCTTCCGAACGAAGTAACTTTTGCAGGACGTAAACGTAAAGTCTGATTGAGATAATTTCTTGTAAATGGTAAGAATTGTTATAATTCGGACGGAATATCATTGTAATGGCATATATCTACCTTACCTTAATAAATGGCATTTTTAGAAGCCTCCAATTTAATTCTAATGTAACGGTGACGCCACTACAATGTTATGTCGTAGGAATAACTGTTAATGTCATAGGGATCAAGGTTCGCTGGGCCGAGTATAGTTTTGATAATGTAAGCCCTTTGATATGTTTCATGTTAACTAATTGTCACTCGGACATAATAAAACAATGCAATGCAGTATTTGCAGTTACGAGTAAGTTAGTCGATCAACTCGACAACATGATGGATCACTGTACTCACTACATATTAAGATGTTCAATTTTCAGCGTTTTCTTGACTGTATAATTTACTTTATAACTGCTCAACAATCTATTCGGGAACCGACAGGGGTAATATATACGATATAATTTATTCTAAGGATTTTGTACCGGTAAGTATTTTCCAAAATTTAATTCTACCGCTTTGTCGGAGAAATTATTATACATACACATACAAAATTGCAGCTTTCTAATCCTAACGGTCTCTTCGCAAAACCTTGAACAGACAGACAGATGGACATGACAAAACTAGAGGAGTTCCTTGTTAGGACTACCGTACCCCTTAAAAGAGTGGCAATCCAACTAGTATTACTTTAGTATCGAAGTACATAATATTTTACATTATTAAAGATATAAATAAACAATTTTTACGCAAAAATACAGAAACAAAATTACCTAAAATTAATTTGAAGAATATTAACTCATAATTATAAAATAATTTATTCACTTGTAAATTACAATATAATTATACAGAAGATAAAAATATTAAGTTGACTTTTCACCCCACATATATGGGGGTTATTTTAATGATGAATTTAAAATGTAGAAGACGCCCTTAAAGTTTGTTTGGTCGGTTCCCTAACAGGTTGTATACAATAGGAGTTGTTTATCCCGGTTATATAATATGGATTCGTAGCTACGTTCTCGTAGCAAGTAGACGTGCTACGAGTTGGGACGCGTTGTAGACGTGGCACTGCTACGCGTAGCGTTTGCTACGATTCGTGGAAACGGGCATAGATTACTACTAAGTACGTTTCGTAGCATCCTGTACTCCGTCTGATTCTTTTTAATACGATTTTTCCCGTGACTTCATCCGCGTTGTGTTTGCGTTGAATTAAATCTTTCGGAAAATATTAAATCAAGCATCTTGTAGGAATCTACTTTAATAATAAATTTATTTCGGACCAATAGTAATCCATAATACTGTTAATAACAGATGACATGTAAAAGTGTTAATAAACGTGCATTAAGGTTTGTAGTTTGGATAAACTTTTTTTTTAAAGGATAATAATGATTGGACTACACGTAATTCTTACTTTTCTTTGCAGTAAAGCTGTTTTTTGCATCCTTATTATCGCGTGGAAACCTTTTACTTCTTTTATCAACGTTTAATTTTTATAAGTAGTTACGGATTTGAAAAAAAGTCTGAGAGCTACGTAGTTTTATCCCATTTACATTATTTGTTAAACAAATTGGGCTTATGGACCATGTTGACTTCAAGACCGTCTCTAAATATTTATTATTGCAATTAAAATCACAACCTCACGTGCTGTCGCCTACACTATATTTTTGTTAACACACTATACAATTTAATTAGTAAAATAAACATTACTTTTGCCTATTTCATGTTATAGACTTGCGACTCCACTGTCATTTTGACGTACTCGTGCATACGTAAATAATTAGTGAGCAGCAGGGAACGCCGCGTGGCCGGTCGAGGTCTCATCTCTCGGCGACTGAGCGGCGCCTAGACTCACCCTGTTGGCTGTTACCAACCCACCCATGCGCTAAAATACTTATATCTATAGGTACTAATACACGAACAGTTTATTGACTTCATAGTAACACTTTCATTTGACCTATAGCAGCTGTTGCTTTAGTGATAAGAGAGTAAAGTAGCTATATTGTGTGTAGTTCATGGATGTTCAGGCGATTAATAATACAGGCATAATATCTGAAATGGCAATAATATATTAATGAATAATAACATTTAATAATAACTGCTACAGGAGTAGGTATGTGTCAAATACGGTTTGTTCAGGTTTTCGTATTTCATTAGTTTCTCGACACGCCTATCAAACTAACATAAAATTTTATTTGACATTATTTTATCCATGACTTTAATTTTTATGCAAGGATTTTTACGGTTTTCTGGTAGGTAATGGTTTTCAAAAATTCACAGGTTAATATTTTATATCATACAATTTGAAAACAAAGGCCATTGACTAAAACAAATTAAATTACATAAAAAAGTACTGACCTAATCGGATATTGCTCCAATTGGAAACTGTCGTCAGCCAGCCAGCCAGACTCACGTGGCGTTCTATTGCAAACTAAAAGTAAAAGTTATTTATTATTAATTACGTCGCGCAAAACAAGTTTAGCAAGAACCAAGGCATTGGTGCGAGTAAATGATTTTGAAATGTAATGCTACGGGCAATACATGACCTTTGTTTGTAAATACTTTGAATGCAAACATCACCACGATTGCTACATTTTACACATTCTACGATTAAAGAGAATTGCCCGTAGTACAGAGTATGCGTAAACTTGAGATCTGGATTTAGGTACCAGCTCAGAACAGCTCAGAAAACGAATTGTTATGAGCTAGATTAGGCTTTGGTCTGGTCGTGTTGTAAACTGTATGAGCGATATCAATTGATATTTCGAGGCCATAACATGACAAGAGCGTGCCTGTCATAGCTGCCTGCGCGTTGTGGGCATAGTTTCATTTTAAAATAAAAAGTTTTTTTTTTAGGTCTCAGCATGCCTCAGTGGGCCAGCGGTGAGGGTGGCGGGGGGTCTGAAGCCGAGTCGCCCGGAAAAGTGATACTGTATTACGACGAGCCCTCAGAGTACTACGTCAACAAAGTTGAAGATGACGTTGACGTTAAAATAGAAAATGCTGGTGGTAAGTTGATGTGATGACAATAAAAGAAATTCAAATGATAGCTTGAGTCATTTTATCTACAGTGCCTTTTCTCTGAATCAGCACAAAGTAAAGTTTACAAAACATATTGTATTAATTTACCTACCAATCCAATTCGTGTCGAACGTGATTACAAATAGTATAAAATCATCTCAAGGCACGAAGTAGATAAGGGCATTACGAAAATCGCCCATAGCCGTGCGTCCAAATCGATTAGTCTGTCTGCACTCGCGCTTACGCAAAATCGTTTATCAAGCGTGCTGTCGCGTCACGTAACCGCAGTTTTAAAGTAGGTACCTACTAACCTGTTGCACAAAATTAAGCGTTTCGTTCTCGCGCCGCGTCGTGAGTGCGTTTGTTGCCAGTTGCCTTAGTGTTCGTGACGGAGATGCTGACTGAGAGATGACGTATGAAACATTGCCGTTATCAAATCGACTTCGCTATCGTCACGCGATGATGCAAGCAAGTGTGATTGATTGCGTAGTTTATATTCATTTATTCACGACACTTAATTAATTATCTCATGTGTCGGCTTACACACACCTTTGTTCTGCTAATAGTATGTTGTTAAAATTAATCATTATATTAAAATAATATAATATTCAATGCGAGTACGTAATCCGCAAAAATGTACTTGGTTCAGTTCTAACCAGACTACTTTAATGTACTGATTGTTAGTAACCCACTTGCATAAGTAATGCGTAAGCCAGATCATTATTAGCAGGTATGACGCGAGGGTCGGGCGTTTCATATTTTTAAATTGAATGTGTAACCTAAGTAGGTCTTAGTACTTCTTAATTATAACAGTTAATCTTTCAATATCGTTACATTATATTATCGTATTTCCTAATAAGAAGTAGTATTAGTATCCAATTTGTTCGTAACTTCGATTACCTCCGTGGCCGAGTGGCTCGCACCGATTTTCAAGGTGTCGCCATCTCGCTAGGTCCCGGGCTCGATCTCCGGTCGGGTCAAAATAGAAATCTATATACACAAGTATTTATTTACTTACTGGGAAGACTCCACCACAAATTTTGTTAAGATTTACTGAAATAAAAGCTATTTAATTTATTATTTATGTATTTAATCATTATACTCGTATTTATCTTCCTATTTCTTAGTAAGGATGCTAAAAATAGGCTGGTGTAATAAGTGCTCGTAGCATTATTTACATTGGAATAACTCCCAAACAGTTTTCTTGTTTTGTTTTGTTTTTAAAATTTCTTTATTTCCATAAAAAATGTATACAAAGAGGTCTAACAATTATTAGATACCACTTAAACTTAAAACTAACGTTAATTTTACCAGGCTATAGGCGCCTCCAAAAATTATTATACTAAGGGTTAAAGTTTATGTTAACATACATTTTTAAGTTTGTTGAATGTTGTACAATGCAACGTTTTTGTCATAAACATCGCTTATAAAAGTTTTCTTGTAACATCAGACTAACTCAAAAAAAACTTGTCAGACTTCTTCGGCAGCCCGGCGGCGAGCAGCAGCAGCAGCGACGACTCGCCGCGGGCAAGCGCTCGGCGGCGCGGCGTGAGCACGGCGCCCGCCACCAGCAGCACCGGGCCCGGCCGCCGCCGCCGCTGCACCGTCTCCGCTCGCGAGCGGAACATACGCCGGCTGGAGAGCAACGAGCGCGAGCGGATGCGGATGCATTCGCTGAATCGTGCGTTTGAGGTATGATCTATCAGTCATCACGACAGCCTCGTTGGTGTAGGGGTTAGCACGCTGGCTTCTATCCATGAAGTCCCGGGTTCGAATCCCGAGTCGGACCGAGAGTTTCTGGATTTTTCAGCCTTGAAACAGCTCGAAGTCGGGAAGTTGGTGGTGTTAACACCCCCGTGTCTTGGAAAGCACGTTAAGCCGTTGGCGCCCGATCTCTCTCCGGTCGATCCCATCAGAGACAGACAAATTATTACAAAAAGAACAAGAACTTAACCAATACGCAAAGCTCTAGCTACACTATTGGTAGCCTGCTTGGAGGTTATCTTAGAGACAAGTTGAATACTATCAAACCGCCAAGCGTTCCACTAAGTGAGCCGTTGTTAAGGATTAACCACAAACCTTAGAGTACCTACAAATCAATTCGTAGAAATTTTAAATTTTTATTTTGGCACTAATAGCAACGATACATATCGTAGTATAGACTATACAAAAGAGGTTAGTCAATAGAAAAAGCGAGAGTAGGTAGTTCAGAAATGTTAGTGGTACAATTTTATACGAAAAATTATACTTATATAGCAATACTTTTTTTTTTCAAATTAATACAATATATTTATAAACAATAAAAAAATATAATATAATTATAGTATCAACCCCTCCACCAAGTTGCTGGTGCCAAGAAGGCTGGCAGCGTTACCCCTCTGAATGGCCAAACTCAAACGTTGGCTGAGGTAACAACCAGCCTTCTTGTCACCAGTTACGGTGACCAGCCGCTCAGCCAGCTCGGCAAAAAGTTTTTTGGCTTCAGGCCCCCATGGGCCCAACGTCTCTACTCCAAATGGTGCAAAGCGGTAGCAGCGGTTCTACTTTTACTTTTTTATGTATCGTTGCTATTAGTACCAATATTTTTCTAAAGCATTTATTTTGTATTCGGGCAAAAATGTCTGTGTGATGAGCACAAGCATTTGTGCCTAAGACATGAGTGTTTATAAAAAGTATAACTAAGTTTGTCTGTCCGTTAACCTTTAGTTTATAGTCAAATAAGCGTGGTGCTGGTGATTGGTGGAACAATCTATTATTGTTATTATTTACCACCTAATTATAGGCTAGCTTAGGTTCTTCACTTGCTAGCTCGTTGATGTCTTTTCCTAGGACTATAGCGTCGATTTTTTTCAAAATAAATGTAACTATTATTTTTTCTTTTACAGGATCTTCGGCGTGTCATACCTCATGTAAAAAAAGATAATCGTAGCCTGTCCAAAATTGAGACCTTAACTCTTGCCAAAAACTATGTAAAGGCGCTAACAAATGCCGTTTGCTCGATGAGAGGTGAAGACCCCCGATATCGGTAAGTTTAAAAGAATCCTGTTAGATTCAAATATCTTTCAATTTATTTTGCTCCAATCATGGTTCATCTTGAGTTAATTATAATTTAGTTGCATGTTTTAGACTAAGCCAGTTATAATTTTACTCTGCCATTTATTTAAAGCTTAAAAGAAGTTTTTATTTTTCCTTGAATTTAGATGAATCAATACTCATCTATGATTAGCAACTAAAACTTCTCAATAGCACATACACATTACACATGGAGGCTTGCTTTTCAAATAGGAATATATTTTTTCAATAGTCCGAATGATCCTTTTTCATTCGCATCGCACGGGATCCGTCATTGACGATGGCGTCAAAAAACACTGTAGGTACTAACTACGTCATGGTAAATGGACGTTCACATTGCATTATGTTTTTTTTACGATTCGTCAAAATATCATGTCATACTTTCTAGCGGTGACATGACGTTGTACGAAGTTCATTCGTTGAATGTTCGAAATTTGTACGAAATTGTACGCTATATATACAAAAATGTACGTTAAAAAATTAAAAGAAAACAACAATTAACATGTCATCACTGAGAAGTATCCTTCCTAGCGGGCGCTATTTATTTCGCTTAGTACTAATGGACCTTTTGGCTTTAGGGTTAGCTAGAATAAATGTACAAAATATGTTCATTTACCTTTTAATAAAATATGGGGCATTATGTACTTGCAAGTGATAATTTCGAAATAAAACAAATTTGTTGCTAAATCACTATTATTATTGACATTCATTAGTACTAAGCGAAATAAATAGCGCCCGCTAGGAAGGATACTTCTCAGCGGTGACATGTTGATTGTTGTTTTCTCTTAATTTTTTAACGTACATTTTTTTATATATATCGTACAATTTCGTACAAATTAAGAACATTTTTTGATATACGAATGAACTTTATACAACGTCATGTCACCGCTGGAAAGTATGACATAAAATATCAGTATTGATGTTTACTTTCGTTTCGTGATTCGAGAGTTCAGTCTTGGATGAACTTGCGAACACGAACAAACGAACCCGCCACCTAAATTTTAAGATTTGTGATGATAAATGTGATGTTTAAAAGGCGATACGTGTTTTAAGACGTATTTAGACGTAATCCGTATTTTTTAAGATTTCGTGATGCATCTGAATACTGGCATTTAATGTGTGAATGAGCCTAGCTCAGTATCTACCTAAGTACAAATTGCAATACAATCGGGACAGAGTTGGTAATTAATTTACTGTTAAAATTCCAGATTTACGGCGGAAGATGAGAACGTTGAACCAGTATTCATGATGATGCGTGAGAGTAATAATAATAACAATTCTGATGACAATGAAAATTCCGAAGAAACACCAGAACAAGAAATCCTCTGACAGTGGCGCTTTCGGCCCCGCTCGGACGACGATGTGGAAGATGCTTGGATCAACTCCTGCGCAGTCTACATCCGTGAAGCGACTTTACGCTGCAACCGCATTGAATAACTGATGCAACCCTAGCACCAGGAGACGTACTACCAAAAACAGTTGAAAACAGTTGTAAAATGTTGGTTTCCATTCACGTAATGAAAGACGATTGTATGCTGTATACTAAACCTAGGTACCAAGGCAAGTGCCTGCAACGCGATCTCACTAAACAGATATGTCTAGAATCCAGCATAAAGCAAAAACAAGTTTGGTGTGCGTCTCTTGACCATAAGATCTTAAACCTAGAGGTAATGAACTAGTCTCATTTTAAATTATTATGTTTTGGCTAATGAAATTTTCTTTATTTATAATTAAGAGTATTTTTATTAATTTCAATAAGTCAATTAAAATATTTACATGTTGTAAACCTATTTTTTTACAAATCACAATATGCTCTCATTCAGCGTTATTCCTCAGATTCTTATTACTGAACATATACACTACAAGTACAACAAGCGTTTTTTGAACTATTATATATGTATATCGATATTAAAAACATCAAAGATCATCAAAGCGGCCCTGTGAGAATAAATACTTACTAACATAAGTAAAGTACCTACTCATTTAAGATTACATATTTTTTTAAATTAACTTTCATTTAATAAATAAAATCTCAATGTACTTAGTTACCATTTATAAAAACATGTTAGGGTATATTATACTAGAAAGAGGGGTATATTACATTTATGTATTTACCAACGTGATTTGAATAAACCATTGTTAATAAAATAGGTATAGGTACCTACCTACTTATTTAATATTTATAGATTACCTGTATGTCTGTCTGTCTATGTATAGATTGTACACTATCATTAAAGTACTATGTTGCACTTTATATGGATTTAAGATTTGTTTTGAACATGTAACTGAAGCTCCATTCATAGTTATTGTGACACAAATTTACTGAAAAAAGCGAATAGAACCACAGAATAAATAATACGAGTAGTTAGAACCAACCGTGCGTGCCCGCGCTGCTTAGTTGGTACCTACTTTAGAATGGCGGTAAAAGTTTTGAATTTGCTATTGTAATGATGTTACCTGCTACGTAATCCTATTTACAGATTTTAAATGTTTTCATATGTTATAAATAATAAAATTACAAATTAGGAATTATTTAAAAAATTAAGTACCTAGGCAATTTTGAGTGTATGTATTTAAAGTACCTATGTATAACAAAGAGATATTATAGATATTGGACAATATCACATGCATACCTACCTATATTGCTCCTCTGATCCCAAAGTAAGATGCTATAAAGGAGTTGTGTTATGGAAATCAGAAACAACGGTTGTGCCACAACACGATGCCGAGGTCGTCGACGAAATAATAATAATGTTTTCGTTCCTGTTACCTAATTAAACTGAAAAACATGTAACTTAACGTTGTTTTAATTATCTACCTGTCTTGGTTAACTTAATTATGTTTTCACACCACACCAAATGATCGAAAAAGTCAAATTACAAAATATTTATGTAAACTGACCATTGATTTATTATATTTATAATATATATATATATATATATATATATATATATATATGTTACAGTCAAAACCCTTAACCAGTCAAAAACCTTATTGACCGGTAAAATTAGTCAATAAGGTTATTGACTAAAGGTGTCGGTCAAAACCCTTATTGACTGATTTTATCTGACAAAATCAGTCAATAAGGATTTTGACAAACACCCTCATTCAATAACCTTATTGACTAATTTAAAGAGCAGACATTCAGTCAATATAGGTTTTGACCAACGTACCCAGTCAAAACTGATATGGACTGATTAGAAAGTCAAACGTTGAGTCAAAACTCTTAAAAAGTTGGAGTGGTTTCAGTTTTGGTTGATTGCAGTGTTTGAGTTTGAGGGAAGTATGACTGTACTTTGAGGAGTTTAGGTACGGGCACCTGCGATGTCAGAGATTCACCAATATGTTGCCGACTTATGAGAGCCATGTTAGCTCGCCTTTTGAAGAACCCCATGTTTAAGACCGAAGAAAACACCTTTGGGGGCAGTTTGGTACTGGTTCTGATCTGATTTCAATTTCAACCCAACCGGGGATCGAACCCAGGACCTGATGGCGATACCTTGAAAACAGGTTTGCAAGCTACTCTACCATGGATTTCGTCGTACGTATAATACATTACATTTACAGTTGTTGTTTTCCAAAGTACAAAGTCAAAAAATGTGTTCCAAGCATTTCCCTCTATAGGTATGTACATAATATTTACTTCGTTCTGCCTAAAGCCTAGGCCTTCGTTCTATGTGACGAAAAGTATGGGATTTAATCAGCGCCTCTAGTGCCACGTTAAAGAAGCTTGCTTTTTTCTATAGAAATTTCCGTCACCAATTTTAGGAAACATGTAGATTAAAACGTTTGGTGCGTATTAATAATTATTCGTATGTCAACGACTTATGGGTGGAAACCCTGGCTGCGTCTTATGTCCTGATGATAAAAAGGGGCCGATAGAATCATCGTGCAATTCCTTCGCACACTCGCCGAAATGTAGCCTGTTGACAACAGAAAGGCACGCCACTTTACGCCTATGTTTAAGGATCAATTCCAAAGGTGCAGCAGCACTCCATACAAGATCGAACTTTAGTCTGGTAGAGTTGTAGAAGCTGCGTCGATGTGAAATACCGTCTGAACTTAGGAAGAACGCCAAGCTTTATAGCTCGAAAAGTCGTAGCCAGATAAAATGGCTCCGTTTAGTGATGAATAAGCCCTCAGAGGGCCTACTTAGAGCGAGTTTTTTCACGCGCTTGCCTCCATCCGTGATACGAATTTGTATATTGATTGTCGCTAGGGGTACGAGGGTCAAACTGAAAGTTCTTAGAACTGGCCACTTATAAACAATATAATAAAAAAAATATTCTAAAATTTGAAAATAGAACTCTTTGCCAATATTACTGAGTATATATTTCATTCATTTGTCATTTGTTTTACGACTTGGCGGCAAATTGAAAATTGTCTGTGTCACGTCAAAATGAATTTAACACGAGAAAATTTTCGTGCAATGATTTTTTATGACTTTCGATGTCATTTAAGTCAACAAGAAAGTTATGATAGACTACGATTGGCCTTTCACGATGAAGCCCCATCTCGTGCGACTGTTTACAACTGGTTTAATGAGTTTAAACGTGGTCGCACTAATCTCACTGATGATGTACGTGAGGGACGGCCTTCTACGGCGACGACTGAAAATAACATCTGTGTTGTGCGGCGTATGATAGAGACTGACAAAAGAGTGACCTATCAGCAGATTCGGACAAGCTTAGGCATCGGTATGAGTCAAGTGCACAAAATCCTCCACGAACATTTAGCGGTCAGGAAGCTTTGCGCCCGGTGGATACCTCATAATTTGACTAAGGCTCAAAAACACCATCGTGTGGATTGGTGCCGTAAAATGATTGAAAGATTTAACGGAGGTGACTCAAATGCTGTGTTCGACATACTAACAGGTGACGAAAGCTGGATTTACTGTTATGATCCTGAAACCAAAAGACAATCTGCTCAGTGGGTGTTTCCTTTCGAGGAGTTGCCAACTAAAGTGAAGAGAGATCGAAGTGCGGGAAAAAAAATGGTGGCCTCGTTCTTTGGAAGGATAGGTCATTTCGCAACAATTGTGTTAGAGGATCAAAAAACAGTTTCTGCAGAATGGTACACTACCAATTGTTTGCCACTTGTCTTGGAAAAAGTTCGAGAGAAACGACCTCGCAGTAGGATCCTCCTTCACCACGACAACGCCTCGTCGCACACCGCCAAGCGAACGATCGACTATTTGGCGACATCAAACGTTGAATTACTGGGTCACCCGCCGTATAGCCCCGACCTCGCGCCTTGTGATTTTTATTTATTTCCAAAAATTAAAGAAAAACTTAAAGGAAAGCGGTTTATGAATGCTGAAGAAGCGGTGGCTGCGTATCGCGATGCCATTGAAGAGACCCCTAAGGACGAGTGGGCAAAGTGCTTTTCTCAGTGGTTCCATCGCATGCAGCGGTGTATTGACGTCAATGGACAATATTTTGAAAAGATATAATAAAACTAATAACTGGCTAATGTAATCAGTTTTTGATTTTCTAAGAACTTTCAGTTTGACCCTCGTAGCGGCACGTTAGGGAATCAGAAAAAAATGTTTATTACGATGAGTATAATAACAATGTTTTGCATTACAACAAAACATATATTATGTCGAATGAAACATGCAGCGTTGTGTGAAGAAGCGCTCTATTAAAAACCTGTGCCTATATAGTCAATAATGTATACAAACATACCAGATTGTCCATGGATTACCTCTTTGACCAATCACCCTCCAGCAAGCGCGCGCGTTGTCACTGTCAAATGTGTCAACTTCATAGCGTCTTCACCGGCAAGAGTTATATTGCAACGCTGCATGTTTTATTCGACATAATATATGTTTTGTTGTAATGCAAAACATTGTTATTATGTCTTTCTAAAACATGCAGCGTGTGAAGACGACGTGTTTGTTATCTGCTGGTGATCAATGCAAGCACAAACGCTATTTGAGTCTCTGAAATTTAATTTATTTAATTCTGATTATAAAATTATATTATTCTTATTAATAAGTAACATTAGTAATATCTTCTGCACATCAATATACATAGATGAGAACTATAGAGTTAGTCTTCAAATGACATACCTAAAGCTTAATTTTGTCAATAAATACCACAGAAATATAATTTCTGTAATAAATACTTAAGGCTCTTAGGACAACAATACTGAATCTGTCTGCTGAACCCATCTTTATGCTTTTAAGTTATTAAACCTTACCTTGACATATTAGGCATTGCTAAAATATTTAATAATTAATTAACAGCAAGAAAGGCATATCCATTTCAGGAAATTCTTAAGAGTTAGTACCTAAATCTAGTAAAAATTAAATATTGAACTGAATTAACTTTTGGTTATATGTTGTCAAAATAAAATAGCTGAAAGTTAATCAAACTTTATGTAACGACTTGTACTAAGCGAATGCTAGTTAGTTTTAAGTCACTTCAAGGTCAATCAACGCCAGCCTGTCCAGCTTATCCCAGACTGTTATGCTGACTAAGTGGGTTTTTTTTTAGCTGCATGCTTATTAATTTGTATAAAAAACTTTATTAAAAGTAAGTATAAAAAGGACATTAGAGTTGCCTTTTTATAAAGGCAGCATCTTCTGCCAGAGATCACAGAGACACTTTTGTCAGATTTTGTCCGTTATGCAAATATAAATAAACTAAGGCAGATTATTAGAAAAGGTTGTAGATTTAGCAACAACTATTTTATTTAACTAGATTATTAAATGCAGGTACCTGCGCTTGGTTAGATTTAGATGGCTACGAGTATCATACTCAATTTAACATATCCATCCATCTAGGAAAACATAGGTAAACCATAAGTTGCAATGTACGCTAACTGGTTAGGAATTAAACAAAAAGCTGCTTTTCTTAATAGTTTTCGTAAATAGCTTATATAGCAAGTTAAACCTATTTTCTTTAAAATTAGGTTAACTTATTTTCGTTGCTTTGCAATCTTTTATTTTAAATTGGTCTTTACTGCTTGTAACTTAAGGTTCTAATCATGTGAATCAAATGCAGGCAACTCAGTCAGTGGCCAGCGCTCATGCTTGTCTATGCAAACCACATGATTACATCATATTTCGACTATGAAACGTTGATGGCGTTACTTGTCGTTTCGCGTGATGATTCAACCACGCGCAAATACATAAGTATTTTGACCATGTGATGTTAGATGACACTACTCGCTTTTAGATTACACTTTTCAGTAAATCACGTAAAAGTTTATTGATTTTACTACGCAGCTTTTTAATCTACTTCATCTCTAAGTTGTCTTTTAACCTGGTTATCTGGAATAGAACGCCACATGATTATCACCCCCCCCCCCCTCCAGTAAGAAAGGTTAGATATTTCTGTCTATTTCTGTCTGTGTGGAGGTGGTGTTGGCTGAAAGCTCTCAACCGTAATAATGCAATAGCGCTCATTTAACATTGCAATAGATCTGAAGTCTGCCACCAAATCTGGAAGTGGCTGCTCCAAGATGTGGGGAAATCTGCAAGTCATAATAAAAGGCTAAGCGAACGGTCTTATTTTACGCCATACGACGATTAATAACAACCCGTATTATCTTAAGCCCTTGTAGAGGTGCTCTTCGAGTAGAACCTCTCAAGACTAAAATTAATCTTTCATCCTGCTTAACCTCCCAGGTAGGTAAGAAACCTACAAGGTTTTACTGTGGATATATTATTGCACTTGAAAAAAACGACCACCAGAGGCGGGAATCGAACCCGCGTTCCTCGCATGCCTAACCTCTCGCCCGGTATGCGAGGAACGCGGGTTCGATTCCCGCCTCTGGTGGTCGTTTTTTTTCAAGTGCAATAATATATTTAGATTGCATAGTGAAGGCTTATCACTTAATAAACAATAATTATCTTATACTGTGGAACCATTAGGCCAGACAAAACTAGGGTTGTGTTTTAGGTTAAGGGTAAATTACACAGAAAAGCCTTTTCTTTTTTATGACAAGTAAGACTTGTCTAAGTACTCTCCCAAGACAATATCTACTGCGTCTGTCTGTGGAGAAAAGGATTGTGCTATATATTCTGACCTTACAGATAAGACTTGTTTAGGTACTCTCCCAAGACAGTATCTGCTGCGTCTGTTTGTGGTGAGAAAAGCATTGTCCTTTATGACAATAATTGTACTATAATACTGTGACCTGACAGATAAGACTCATCGAGGTGCGCTCCCAAGACAGCATCCGCTGCGTCTATGGTGAAACATTGATTGTGCTATAAGCTTGACCTGACAGATAAGACTGGCCGAGGTGCGATCCCAAGACAGCATCCGTTGCGTCTATGGTCAGACATTGATTGTGCTATAAGCTTTAACCTGACAGATAAGACTGGTGCAGGTGCAGTCCCAAGACAGCATCCGCTGCGTCTATGGTGAGACATTGATTGTGCTATAAGCTTTAACCTGACAGATAAGACTGGTGCAGGTGCGGTCCCAAGACAGCATCCGTTGCGTCTATGGTGAGACATTGATTGTGCTATAAGCTTTAACCTGACAGATAAGACTGGTCCAGGTGCGGTCCCAAGACAGCATCCGCTGCGTCTATGGTGAGACCTTGACTGTGCTATAAGCTTTGACCTGACAGATAAGACTGGTACAGGTGCGCTCCCAAGACAGCATCTACTGGGTCTGTGGTGAGTGATAAGATGATTGTCCTCTATGCTATGACCTGACAGATAAGACTGGTCTAGGTACCTACTCTTTCAAGACAGCCTCCACTGCGTCTGTGGTGAGTGAAACTATAATTGTTCTCTATGTTATTACCTGTCAGATAAGACTGGTCCAGGTACGCTCCCAAGACAGCATCCGCTGCGTCTGTTGTGAGCGGGCTAATGATTGTGCTCTATGCTACGACCTGACAGATAAGACGTATCCAGGTTAACTCCCCATACAGCATCCAGCTTGTAAATATATAAATTCTTATGCAACTTTTTTTTTTTTAAGATAAAGTTCCTGATATTGGTTAGTCTAGCTGTAGTGGAACTGTAGCCTTAAAAATACCGTAGGTCCATACTAGGGGAGAGTAGCTAGAGACAGAGAGCAAGGGATTTAGAGGAGTACCCTTGTCTATAGGCACTGTAAACTAAGGGACATATCTATTATGAGACAAGTAGCATGGCTAGTAGCACTGTTATGTATACTATCTAAAGCGCCATCTAGACAATAATTAAGTTGTAAACTATTTCATTATAAAGCGCCATCTATGTGAGCGTTTACTTAAACAACATTAACACTAGTTTAGAGTGGCAAGCCCATTGGCCAACATAGTATCATCTATTTTAACAATCATCGTTTAGATGGCGCTCCTCGACATTGTCGTGTCGATAATGCATGTAGTAGTAAAATTTCAGGGTTTCATTTATCACGAAACACCGAATAACCTTAGTTCCAAATATATTGATATTTGATCTATTGTCATAGTCATGTCTGATGTGCTCCATTGTGGACCAAAGCAAATCTGTGTTGGTACCAGTGCTATACATTAGCATTTATGTGTCACCTCTCAGTTTTTCTCCATTTTTATAACAAGATCCTACTAAACCAATAAGTAGTTTTCTTGCTAAACTAGCACAAAAATTTTAACCTCAAAAGATCTCCGCGACCTAGCTTGGTACAGCCACAAAAATATGAGGGGCAGGTGACATAAAATAGGACGGGCAAAAGCAACCCTACAAAACATTCTTATAGGAGTTCACCGACATTGACATTACATTAAAGTTCAGATGATAGTTATATGCATCTTTACTGAACTGTTTTCAGATTGGATGATTAGAAGTAATGCATCCTTACTGATACTGATAAGCGAGTGCAGTTTTTCCGCAAAACTCACTCCTTTCAGAATAATATTCAATAGATATATAACTCAATTTAGAATAAAAATATAATCCAAATTTATATTGGCATTATATAAATAAGTCAAAATGTGCAAGCTAATGAACAATAGCTTGTATGAATTTCCATCCTGCACAGCTAATTACTTAAGCTAAATAAAATAACATTAAATTCAAATTCAAATGTGAGTTTGAAATGAGTTAGCCCATTGCTAGATAGCCTTGTTGCTAGTACCTGCTCAGTAGGAGCGAGGTTAAGTTTACATGACAAAATTTCTCATTTCATTTATGCAAAGATTACTGTCATTTGCATTATATTACTATGTTGCAATGACATTAAGCTTTACATAGTAATACTGTAGGTCTGTACCTCTTTTTAACAAACATTCATAATATAATTGCAAAAATGTTACGTTGCATCTAACCTGAAAAAAGTTGATTAATGGGATAGGTAATTGTGGTGAAAAATATCTCTTTACAGAGGTAAACATATTCACCTGAGCATTGCAGGTATCTAACATCCACTGAGGAAGTAAATTCAGGATCTGTTCAAGCACCTTGATCTCCTGTTTGGAGGTAGTGAAAAGATGCCCAAGCGCGATCCAACGATATTTTATATAATTAAGACCCCTCGTGCGTTTGAGGTGGCTCACGGCGACATTTTTATTTATTTTTTACCACTTATCACATATAAAACTGAAAACTTTGAGAAAATACGTAAATACGTTGAAAAGTTTTCACAAACGCTATGAAGTTGACACATTTGACAGTGACAACGCGCGCGCTTGCTGGAGGGTGATTGGTCAAAGAGGTAATCCATGGACAATCTGGTATGTTTGTATACATTATTGACTATATAGGCAAAGGTTTTCATAGAGCGCTTCTTCACACAACGCTGCATGTTTTAGAAAGACATAATAAAATTTTCATCACTCAGTAGAAAGTGACCGCGTGAAGCTGTCATTAAAAACTCGCACTAAGCTCTTTGAGCCAGCAAGCAGCAAGGTGTGTGTTGTGTTGCCAAGTCGATCCTGATAAATACTTTCAAGGAATGAATGAATGGTGAGTGAACGAACGACGACGATCTGTCTTTCTTTGGATCTGTCGAAAAATTCCTCATGTGCGTGTGTAGCTAGATACATTTATCAAATTTCTTTAAAGTCTATCTAAAAAACGAGGAGTGAGTGAATAATAATATAAGTGTACAATTAACAAGTTTAATAGCGTTGCGAAACAATATCCGTTTTTATCAAATTTCACCCAAAATTACTGAGTTCGCCCTAATAGAGATCTGCGTCTCTCGCAATATGGCCGTCCTGTAATGAATCGGTGGTCAGTGATATTATTGTGATTTCATCTCATAGAAAATATCAAAATGGAACTTCGTGTCGGTAATAAATACCGACTGGGTCGTAAAATTGGCTCAGGATCTTTTGGAGATATATATCTCGGTGAGTATGGTTTGAGAGCATTGTAAACAAAGAAAGATAGTCAATATTGTAGGCCAGCTGCGATTTTTTTTTTGTTTCGAAATGACTACCTTTTTGTGCCTGGAGTTTGTTATTTTAAAGATATGTTGCCTGCGTTTATATATTTTTTTAATAAAGTGCACTAGTGAGTAACTGTTTGCGGGATGTTTAGATTACTTATGTGAACACTGCCTTTCTTACAAAATTCTACAATGAGTATGATTCTGATACCCATCATAATTTATTATTTGAGGTGACTATTAGCACCACAGCTCTTACTTAACGCTTGCTCATATTATTTCAGGAACCAATATTGTGACTAGGGAGGAGGTAGCCATCAAATTAGAATGTATAAAGACAAGACACCCACAACTGCACATAGAAAGCAAATTTTACAAATTGATGCAAGGGGGCGGTAAGTAACAAATTGTTTTAAAATCAGGAAGCTCATAGAACAAAAAAAAATACAACTTATTCATAGTAAACATTCTGTATTAGATCTTTTATTTAGCAAAATTGTGATTGTTGTTCATAACCTATTTATTAATTTCACATTTGAACAGTGGGGATTCCTGCTATAAAATGGTGTGGATCAGAAGGGGATTACAATGTTATGGTAATGGAACTTCTTGGGCCTTCACTGGAAGACCTTTTTAACTTTTGTTCGCGCCGTTTCTCCCTCAAGACTGTGCTCCTGCTAGCTGACCAACTCATCACACGCATTGAGGACATACATTACAGAAACTTTATCCATAGGCAAGTGAATTGTAATATGTTGATGTAGGTTGTAAGGTCAAAGATTACATTGCTATGTCAGTAACTTATCTGCAAACTGCAAATTATCTTTGAAGTTAATCATGAATGTAAAATAAGAGTCTAATTCCTGCATTTGATAAAAACAAACAGCAGCCTATCTTTAATTTGCAGAAAGTTTCTCTACTGGTATTTAGTGACTAAAATACTAGAGTAAATTTCTTGTAAAATTTTATCTTTGTAATTTTCAGAGATATCAAGCCGGATAACTTCCTAATGGGTTTAGGTAAAAAAGGAAACTTAGTGTATATAATAGATTTTGGCTTAGCAAAGAAGTACAAAGACCCTCGCACATTGCAACATATTCCATACAGAGAAAACAAAAATTTGACAGGTATGAGTTTATAATACAGTATGATTTGTATTTTAAAAGTAGGTCTTAGACAAAGGAAAATTTAGGCAACTCAAAATGTGATTTTTCATTATAATTGCTTTCTAATCTATATAGTGGTGTACTTGAAATCTATTAAGTTATTACATTGATTTAAAAAGTCTAAAATATCCCTGGCCCTGGCCTTAGTTTAGGTTAGTGGAGTATTATTTTTTTGTCTGGACTCTGTATGTAGGTATGTATGTTTCCTATGGACTCAAAATCTGGTAAACCATGATCTGCATAGGAATATGTATACTGACTGTATAGTCCAAAGCATAACAAAGTTTGCGGGTAACAGCTAGTTATTAAATAAGAGTATGATACTGTGTTGGTTCCTCCCATAAAATGGTTAATATTGATAAACACTTTATTGCTCAATATAAAGAAATAAAGATAACCACAAGTATGTAACCTGTCAAATTGCAGGCACTGCAAGATATGCATCAGTGAACACACATTTAGGCATTGAGCAATCTCGTCGTGATGATCTGGAGTCATTGGGCTATGTGCTCATGTACTTCAATCGTGGCAGTTTGCCATGGCAAGGTCTCAAGGCAGTTACCAAACGACAGAAGTATGAGAGGATATCAGAGAAGAAACTATCCACACCTTTTGATGAACTTTGTAAAGTAAGTTTAACAATAGCCTTTAGTCAGATTTCTCTTTTACAACAGATTTGCTTGGAATTAAGATTTCCCTTTGGCAATGATCTCCCAACTGTCTCCACAGAAGTCTACCTCAGGCTTTTGCTGTCTAAAAACTTGTCTAAAAACTGCCTGTCAATTTTAACTATACCTTTTTTTTTATTTAACATGGAATGATGGTACTAGGACACAACATGAATAGATTTCTAGAAAAAAAAGGTTTTAAAAAAATATTTCATTGTGGTAGAGGTCATTTAGAAAGTTACTTATTTGTTTATTTAACATCAATAGCATGTAATATGTAGAGTTTTAGTGCTGTAGTATGATGGTCAAATTGTATTGTTTTCAGAACCACCCAATCGAGTTCCAGCTATACCTGAAGTACTGCCGACGGTTGCGCTTTGAAGAGCGCCCAGATTACAGCCATCTGCGCCAACTGTTTCGCACGCTCTTCCATAGACAGGGATTCACTTATGACTATGTTTTCGACTGGAATATGCTCAAGTTTGGTAAGTAAATTATTATTCTTATTAATGGTCTTAGGCCCACTTGTGCACGTTTGGTATTCTGGACTTTTCAAGGCCTTTTCAGATAATATCTGAGTCAAAAGCCGGCTTACACAAGTCTGGATTAGCTAATCCGGAAGGTCTACATGCGCCAGTCCAGATTAGCTAATCCGGACGTGCGCAAGTGGGCCTTAGGCTCTAATTCACACTGTAAAGGCAGCGGATGATAGCGACGCAAATTTATATTTTATGATATTGCACATAAAGTTTATAATGCTTAGCATTAAAACTGCTCACTGAGTTGCTGCTGGCCACACCTATTTCAGCGTGAGTTAAGCTTTACTTATGAGTAAGACTAGTTTTATTAGAAACCTTACCCATAGCTGGGGTTTTGCGATGAAACTAGTCAATCCAAACTCTTCTAGCGTAGGTTATTTAAGTTTAAAAACATTTAAAATATTACTGTGCAAGATTCCAATCACGTGGCTTGGGAAGGGCGTGGTCACGTGATTTGGTATTGGGCCATTTAAAAATGGTATTCACTTTCAGCATTACTTACTCAAATAAGATTTTGTTGAA
Source organism: Pyrausta nigrata (assembly GCA_949316185.1). Lineage (NCBI taxonomy): Eukaryota > Metazoa > Arthropoda > Insecta > Lepidoptera > Crambidae > Pyrausta > Pyrausta nigrata. The sequence goes on from OX438943.1 coordinate 9,603,693, forward strand.
TTAAGTGTAGAATTCAATAAAAAGAAGAGCAACATAATTTGACACAGTATTAGTAGCTATTAATTTACGTGATAAGGTGATATGATTGATATTAATAAACAATTACAGGCGGCCAGCGAGGCAACTACCAGTCCGGCGCCAATGACCGCACGCTCAGGCGTCACGAACAAAATCAGGAACAGGAAAACAGTAAGTTATGTTATCATCAATGATCCAAATGCAATGAGAACTAACTTAAAACTAAAAGGCTTACTCAGATGTTAAGTAGTCTTTGTGCGCAGTAAACTAAAACCATCACAGCAACCAGAATGTTACGTTCTTGCAGCATTATGAAGGAGCAACATTATTTATGCTCAGCTTGCAGACTCGGAATCCCACATCGTTAGTTCCGTACGGTTTACGGTGGTTGTGTATCACTCATTCTCAGCTTGACATTATTGTATGTGGTAGTGGGCCAAAGGCTCTTGCAGTGAGAAGTTGAGTTGAATATTTCTAACCAGAATAAACTAAATATTATATGAAAGAGTTCACAAAAACTTGCCTTTCTGCATAATTAATATATTTTTTAAGGCCTCCGATTCAGAGAAAATTTGAAATGAATTTTGCTCTTTGTCTGTTTATAAACCGCACCTTCGCCTATACCAATTAACGCATGAAAAAAAAATTGACAGCAAAATGACATTCCATTGACAGTAGTACCTATTATATAACCTGTACCTGTACCTAGTTGTATTTATCCACCAGTGGAAAGGCAATGGTACATACCCATACAGCCAGGAAATACAAGTAATGATCAGTGGATGATGCCTCATTACAAAACATATTTTTTCTCAAAAATGGAGGCGTTTAAAATTCAGATTTCTATGGTTACGTGTTTCATATTTTTGTAGCTTAAAGATAAATATAGGTTTTTGGTGGTTGGTGATATCTTGGAATAAAAAACCAGCATCCATACAAAAAGAGGACAAGTCCTTTAGACAAAACACATTGTAATCGGGCCTTGTGTTGCTATTTTGCTGAAACGAAGAGATAAGACTAAATAATTTTGAAACATAAGTGTTGCCATTTCTGATGTTTGTATATTCTATAATTTCTTTAGCAACTGACAGTAGTTTAGTTTGACATTTCTACATTATTGTAGTCTTTTCCTTTCTCCAGGAGAGTCTAAAATTTGTTTTGAGCACTGTACGCACGTCATTACATTGTACAATTTGTAGGAAACCTAAATCATAGAGAATTAAGGACAAAACCGACCGGGAATTAAAAAGGTTAGTAAATTGGTTCCAACTTCGATTAAATCTTCCGGTTTTTTAATTAGAATCGGCTAGCAGGGGTTCCCAAACTTCATCAGTTCACGGCGCACCTACAGGTTTACTATGTTATTGCGGTGCCGTAATCATAGTATTATTTATACAGATAATTTCACACTTTATCAGAATTGTACTTTCTGCGGCGTCTTGTTTCTCTCCACGGCGCACAGTTCGGGAACCTGTGGGCTTGTGTAATCACTAATTTAAGCAGTCGTTACACCATCCTGTTTGTAGCATCTTAACAGGAGCCTAACTAGGAAGGAACCAATCGGATTTTTTATCGTAGCCTACTTAGGATCCAAATTTTAATGGTTCCTACCGTACTAATTAGGATCCTAGCTAAGGTGCCATAAATAGGCCAGTCTAATAACTGCTTTACTAAGATCCTACTTAGGATCCTAATCAGAAAGGTAGGAAGCAATTGTATCCTAAGTATGACCCTGGTTAGGATCCTAATTGGGAAGGTAGGTAGGAACGTGACCTAAGTAGGGAACTGTGATTACATCTTCTTATTTTCTAAGTAGAATTCTAGTTAGGATGCTACAAATAGGATAGTGTAATAACTAGTTTAGAGAGGGCTGTGCGAGTGAAGCATTTATTACACCATCCTATTTGTAGCATGCTAACTAGAATCCTACTTAGGATCGTTATTAGGAAGGTAGCTTCCTATTTAGAATTCTAACTAGGAAGATAGCTTCCTACTTAGGATCCTAACTAGAATCAGATAAGCAGTTATTACACTATCCTATTTGTAGTATCCTAACTGGGAGGGTAGGATCTTACTTCTTAGGATCCTGTTAAAAGGCATACAGGCCACAGGGGCACTTAAGGATATTGATGAGTTCACCGATTTTTAAACACCCGGTAAACCTCAATTGAAGGTTAGTTTCACAGAGTTCCCATACAAAATATGTCAAATAATGCTTGCTGATTAAAAATTAAACATTTGTTGGTGTACTCTAGGCTGAGTAGGATCCTACAAATAGGATGGTATAAAAAGTGCTTTAGAGAACGTCTTTCGATCTAGCGGGCTCGCGTTGCTAGATTAGAGTTATGACAAAAGCTAGCTTGTGCAACGTACCTAGCGAATATTATAATAAAATTCAAAGTACCTCAATAGATTAGAAGAGTTTTTAAGGTAAGATTAGTATTTTCTGTGTTAAACCAAAAGAAATAGCTAGTAATAATAAATGAAAGCTGAACCCAGTCATATTTGAAATAGCAGCACTAAGTGTCAAACTGTTGTTTTTTTTAATGTTATGTCGGTATTTTTTGCAAATACAGAGAAAATGCTAATCGAACTTTTATTGTTTTGGTCTTATAATAAAATAATAAAGGACCCTGCTGGATCGAAAATTAGTTGACGCCATTTATAGGTAATCTATGGGGTTTTTTGTAATTTATTATTATATTCTTTAGGTAAGTACGTTGAAAAAGCTAGCCTTTTTCTTAACTCTAACCGCTCTAGCTACCGGGAGTGCGCTAGATCGAAAGACGTCTCTAGAGAGGGCTGTGTGTCAGTGTGAGTGAGCGCTAACCAGTTGTCCTAGGTAAACGACGAGACGCGATGCGATGCGATGCGATGCGACGCGTCGCGACACGACGCTATGCGACCCATACAAATCCATACAGCGTCGCGCGCGACAACGTAGTCCACGTATAAGTACAGCTACTGTCGCGTCGCGTCACAATGCCGCGTAGGTCGCTTACGTAGGACAAGGCCTAAGCGCTAAACGCTGTTGTTTGCGTCGCCAGCGGCGGGCGCGGCGGGGCAGCCCAGCACGACGGTGGCGGCCATCTCGGAGTGGCGGTGAGGCGGCGAGGCGGCGCAGTGATGACTCCCCCGTCGTACGACCCTGTTCTTATTGTGACCTCCGCGTTCTGTTCCCGGAACTCACAGACTAAGTATATCCACGCATTATTATGACGGTGTACTTCGACGACGGTTTTGTCACGTCGACGATCCACTCGTAGGAATTGATACGAGCGGGCGACCCGCACCGCTCGAAATGCGATTTCGGTAAGGAAACGTTTTGTATGCATTCACGTTGACGTTCATGTATTGTAAATTATTTAATTTTAGATAAGGTATCGTGAGTGGGCCGCGAACTAGGTGAAAATCGACGTTTTCGTTGTTTCTTAATGTGAATCATTTAACCGTAGCCGTTAAGCCTGCCCGTGCATCCATTGTACTTTATGCTCAGTTATATTTAGACGTAGGAAGGAAACGTACTGACGAAACTTGTCATTTTATTCTGTCCCTTGTTCGATTTGACTTTCTTTTCGTTCGAAATAGCCGACTGAACTTGATTTAAAATCCTGTAAAAGTGTACAGAAATCATTTGTAAATAAGTTTGCTTTCAAAGAGTTAAGTTCTCCGGGGGACATATTTGCAATTTATTATTTTTACTGGCTTTAATTAGATGCCGAGTGCATTTCTTTACGCTATTTTAATTTCATTTTTAAAATAATCGACTGTGACTTGTGATTGTTGAGTCTCAGCTTGTGAATACTTTAAAATAAGCAGAAATTAGTTTAAACTGTGTTGTGCAATATAATAATTTCAATTCTTTCCTTGGATTTCTTTAATGCGCTTAAGTTTGATTTTGTTAGATTGTCTTCCATATAATTTGTCATTTGATGAGTACCTACTAAAAAAATATCTAAATTATCATTGTTCAGACTTAATGTAATTGTTGCCAATCCGTTTAAAATTATAATGTCCAGCCACTGCCATAGTTTTAACTAGGTAAGTTTGCTATTAAAATCAGATTAATGTTTAGGAAATTGTCTTACATTTGAGCTTGACAATCTTGATGTAAAATGTAAGATTTTTTGTGAAAATAGATTGTTTCATATACTTATCTGGTTTTTGTTATCTCTGACTGTAGAAAAACACATTCCCGTAATTACTTTCCTTCACTTCTTTTCTGTTCGTGCTAACTATGATCTCATATAATTTACCAAATTTTCATATTTTGTAAACTTATTATGACTGCTAGTTGCGTTGTATCAATAATATAATTGGTTACCATTTCATGTATCATCTAACACGACATATATTGTATACAAATTATTGCAATCATCAATCGTTCATTTTTAATTTTAACAGGTTGTAAAACTTGCTATGTCTCACTTGTAATTGTAAATCTGTAAATATTCCAATATACGAAACATTCATTATGGGAACTAGATGATTGTCTGATCGGTACCCTCATTTGATTCACATACAGTCTTTCTCTTAATATGACTGAGAATTAGGTTCAATTTTTGTATGATATAATTTTAATTTAAGGATTGTTTTGAAATGGCTCTGGGGTTGATTTAATCATCTTGTTGTCACGATATATCATACATATTGTATTTTTATACTATAACTTAGTTAATTTTGTCAAAATAAGCACATATTATTATTTTAATGGCGACTTGTTTATAGTTATTTCGAATCTATTAACATTTATTTTCTTACCCAAGTTTTATTATGTGACTGCACTTAATTATTAGTTGTAGTAACGAATTATTAAGTTGTATAGTCAACAGGGTATTTTGTAGCATTTCGCAGTCATGAGTGTTCCACCAATCCAGTTCATTTGTCATTTTTTTCGGCACAGTCAATGTTAGATATTGACACGTTTGGAACATGATGATTTTAGTTATTTGCTCGTAATATTAATATCCAAAAATATAATGTTGGTATATTGTGTTACTAATTCTTATGAAGTTGCATTAGTTAAGTTTACGGTAGTGAAGTTCTAGTGTCGAGTCGCGCGGAAGTGTTATAGTGTGCAGTGCAAAGGCGGAGTGTCGTGTTACAAAATGTATTACAAACGCTTCTGGCGAGGAAGGTCGTGGCTTGCTCCTAACGTTAAGTGTATGCTCTAATCGACGAAAGACTTTATGGACTTAATTTTGTATATAATAATTGTAAGGTATTTAGATAAGCCGACACACTGTTTTTTACAATATCATAGATAATAAAAATAAATACATAACTGTTGTAGAATTAATGTCATTCGAATGATTTGCTGTTATTATACGCCTACCTTTTACTGGGTCGAGTCTTGTGTATCTGCGTGTCGCAAACCGATTGATATTCCTGCTTGATGAAATTCAAATAATCCCCTACTGTCGTCAGTCTGCTCGTCGCGGTGGAGGGAATGAACGCACGTAGTAATAGTAGGATGGGCAAGAAATTTAGTAAAACAGATCGTTGGCTTTTATTGGATATCTTAAATACTAAAATTTAAACAAGTTTTTTAAGCGCGTTCTTTCCCTTCGTATGAGTAAACTCTGCGCTATGATGGTGGAACTTTTTATTGTTCTAGAAGTACCAATGTGTTACATTTAGTTTACCTTACCATGGTGTATTTTCTCTTCATACGTTTATGCTAGCCAATCTTAGCATATACGCATTATGTATAAATTGTTATGCTTGCATTGTTTCCTATGTCCAGTATGTATTAATTCCTTTGGCACAATAAACTGAGTAAAATAAAAGTGTAGGTGTTTATTCGCTTTTTAATGTTATAACGACCCTTTTAAGTAGCTAGGAAACCTCCGTCAATTGGCAACTGTGCTCCGGATATCATACTTGCCCCATCACTCAAGAGAAATAGCACGCCATGTACTACTTCATGAACTTCTCCGAATCTGTAAATAATAAATTGTTTTTAGAGGCATTTTTTGACACGCACGTTTCCTTAATACTGGATGGATGTGTTTTAGCTTAGTTCATTATGATGCTCTATGCTAAGGTTTATAGATACTTCACCTTCCCAGCGGTATTTTTGACAGCATAAGAGAAGACTTTGCGGGGTCTGCCCATACTCGGCGGCCTAGCTCGGTCAAGACGACTGTAGGGTTTACGGTGTTGACTCTGATGCCGTGAGGTCCGAGTTCTAAAGCCATTGCTCGCGTCATTGCATCAATCGCGCCTTTTGATCCACAGTATATGACATGATCTTTAAGTGCAGCCTATAAGTAATTAATTATATTAATTGTAGTTTGAATTTTAGCAACCTTTGTTGTAAATGGATCACATCAACATTCAAACAAACGATTTTTATGATGAAAACAGGAGTATCCAAAAAATAATTAATCTTACCAATGATGCTTGTGAGGAAATGTTAACTATTGATCCCTTTATTTTGTTGTCAATCATTTTTCTCGCAACGATTTGACTAACATTGAGCATGGCTTTCACAAAATCCATTGTACTGTAAAATTAGGGGTGAGTTGGTAAAAATAACAGCATAGGATTCCTCTGTACTCAGTCTGTCGTTGTTCTCCCGGGCTATAGTCCAAAAAATTCGTGCGCGACCTTCCTGCGCTCGCCAGAGGTGCGGGGGCCGAGGCATGCTAGCAAAAAAATATTAAAATTTGCTAGATGTCAGTTAGGATGGGTGGTGTTGCGGGGAATGGCATTTCCTAAGATAGTCGCGTGTAATTGACGCTTCCTCGTCTCCCGCACGTCTTGCTAAGGCGTAGAAGGGTCGCGCTTGAACTTGTCGGACTTTAAAACATTATGTTCAAAAAACGTATATAAGTAAATCATGCAAGTGCAATGTCGTCTTCAAGACCCTGCATAAATTACGATCAAGGTTTTTTACTTACTAGTCGAAGCTTTTAGGTTTGCTTTCTAAAAATGGTTCTATGATCGCTACTCCAGCGCAATTCACTAATGCGTCAAAATTTCCTAGAGATTCTACTACTTCTTTAGTCTTATTCCAGTTACGAAGGTCTACATTAGCTACTTCTATGGATGGAAATTCATTCTTCAGTTTCTCCAGATTTTCTGGTTGATTCGACAGAGCAACAACACGCGCTCCTTGTCTCCACAGTTCTGTAACTATTCCTTTACCTATACCTAGTTAAAGGAAGAATAGTATTTAGTAATCCAACGGTTGTGTTTACTGAGGCAGTGGCGGTTTTGTAGTTTTGGCCCTATGTCCCTGACTTGGCCTGTGCCACACAGCTCTCATCATCCTATTGACTACATATTGGATTTACTTTATTGCTAACTTTATAGAAATCCATTCGGAAATTAAGTTAACTATTATAGTTTTCAATATTTTTAACACTTACATTCTTTCTTATTTATATAAGTTTAAATAAAAAAACAAAAATTCGCACACAGGTAGTATTTGAACCCACATCCTTAGTCCACGTCCTTTGAAAAAGGACCAAGAATTTCGCACGGCTGGAAAGACTCCACAGTACAGTAGCTGCACACTAAAGTACAGTAGCTCAGTTGGTAAGAGCGTTGGCCCAGTTAGCCAAAGGACATTCCGTCTGTGGCCGTGACCAAAAATATTACCTACTAACTAGCAGCTTTTACAGTTAAATAAGTTTTAATAAGAAACCAAAAATTCGCACACAGGTTGGATTTTAATTTTAATATGTGCGTTCCACTCTACTCTCGGTAGTCTGTGCTTATAAAGCAAGCAATATACCTAGTTGGGTGGTTGATTATGAATACGGAACAATGATGTACGATGAGATGTAGGTATTTATGAGGGGTCGAGATGCGCGGCGGCAGGTGATGACTAGGATGACTAACTAGTCCGTCCCATCTTGAGTTGAGATTACTATTAGGTAAGTACCTACCTACCTATCTATTCTCTGGATTTATCACACTCCAATGTACACACTTGAGACCGCTCTATTTCCTACGTAATAAACGCTGATTTTGTAGTTTACATGGGTAACCTGACGTGCTTCCGACTGTAAAGTCCATTTTTCTTTACGTGTCGAACATTGTAAACAATCTTTTTATGACTTAAAATAAATACTGGTGAAAAAAAATACTTACTGATAGCTCTTAAAAGCTGCATATATTAAACAATAAACTACCATATTAGGATGTAATTTTTGTGTATATCTTATTTTTAAATGAATAAATTTATTACCTACAAAGGAATGTCATGTTTACAATGTTGGACATGCAATGAAAAACTGACTTTACGTACAGACTTCAGATGCACGCAGCGAAGTACCTAACCTACTTCAGATTTAGCCTACAGATTTGCGCTCCCATTGGACTAACTACCCATATTATTGGAAAAACTTGTTGTCTACATAATGCAGATTGATTAATCTTATAAATACCTAATTAAAATGTAAACATTCATCTACCTTGACATCCACCAGTAACAAGAATTCTTTTTCCTTTAAAATCCATAGTAGCAACTAAGAGAAGCAACTTTATATACACGTGTGAACGTTTATAAAATATAGCTATAACTGCAAATAACATTTTATACGAGTTATTAAATGACTGATCAACTACGATAAGTTGGTATCACGATGACTTATTATGACACTTAATAAACAAATTCAGTACCTACTTAATTAACTAGGCACTTAAGGCTCAATTCACACATGGCAGCGAGCCGACGCGGCGAGCAGTTGTATGGCAAGTCATAGCATTAAAACTTAATGCTTTTACCTTAGAACTCCTTAGAATAATAACACTATTCTAAGGCTTTTACATTGAAACTGTTCGCCGCGTCACTGCCGGCAGCCATCAATGTGAATTTATCCTTGGGAAAAATAAAATACAATTATTTTGCTTTAAATTTCCGCTAAGAGACGCTAGCGCAGGCAACAAAACCACACCCACCGCAACCGCTTTGAGTACCAGTTCAGGCAAATGCAGAATGCACCGCCCTCCCTCCCTCAATACGCATGCACTACAGCTAATGCAGTTGTTAGTTACCAACACCAACGTGCAAAAAACCTCGACGCGTTTCGCCACTCCACGCGGCATCCTCAGGAGATGTTGTCGCCTCGGCTGACCGTGCTCAGCATTAGCTGTAGTGCATGCGTATTGAGGGAGGGAGGGCGGTGCATTCTGCATTTGCCTGAACTGGTACTCAAAGCGGTTGCGGTTGGTGTGGTTTTGTTGCCTGCGCTAGCGTCTCTTAGCGGAAATTTAAAGCAAAATAATTGTATTTTATTTTTCCCATCTGATAATGGATTTCCGCAAAGTAACGCCTGATTCTATTAATGAATTTATCCTTTCCAGCTAACTGCCGGGTCAGAGTTTACAGAGACTGCTCAAGCGTAGAAGATGATGTTTTAGTAAGGAGACAATAATTTTGTTTCTGCTGAATAAGACTACCCTCTTGCCACTCAATGCCCGCGATGGGAAGTAATAAACGATCTCAGTCCACACTTGTCTCGGATTGAATTTGTATAGAAATCACTTTTTTTCATAAAATATTGTTTGAGCGTTAAGGGGTTTGTAGTTATTTTCATTAATGACAGGGGGTGTGGCCCTGGGCGGCAAATGAACTCTTGCACATCAAATATGTACTTAGGTATTTAATATGTCACAACTTTCGAAAAGTACATTGATGAAAAAAGAATAAAGATTATTCTTTCACAAAATGAGTAATATTGTCGGCTAATAATTCAAGCGGATGGTGGGGCACCATCCGCTTGTTCAATGTCCGATTTTCAAAAGCCACCAAACGCTACGTCACTGAAGTAGGAACCTCTAACAAACTGTTTTCAAATAAAATGTAGTAAAATGACAATCAAACTGTTTGTTTGTTATAATATGTTTAATTTAAATAACAGGGTTAAACGTCAATAACATAAACTGGACAACACTTTTTAGAACAAATGCAAAGTAACAACAGTGATTCCCTATGGTGAATGCGTACCAATCATTCAGTACATTCGATTTGAAATAAAGTTTTATAAAATGAGATAACCGCGCTGCGGCGCCAGTAGGTGCGCATTCATCCTTAAGGATTAAAGAATAAAATGTTTACTAACACGCGTCGATTACAATGTGTACATGAGATATCATTATATTACATTAGTTCTTATTTATACAAAATAATGGCACAATTGCAATTTGGATTACTATTTTAGACCTATTTTCTTTGGTAAAAAAACACCTCAAAAGAGTAAAATACCTGTTACATGGAGGAGTAAATTAATTTGATGTAAATTTTAAGTATTTTATTTAACCTATTAATTAATTGTCTATTGTATTTGATGCGACATTGGGCCAGTTAAAGTTACCAACCTTATATTACTTATTTAAATCTGATACACTTGGGAGTAAAAAAATCGAGTTAGGTACCTATATTTTGTTTCTTCATGATCATGAATCTAAGATTGAGTAAAAGGTTATTTAATAACATTTAGTATACAGTATGTCCCGTCACCGATGTCAGAGAGGTGATAGATGAGTTCACCTGCAATATTTTTCTCTATTACATGAACCTCGAAAACAGACTAAAAAATATCACCTTTCAACCAAAAAGTGGTTGCAATTTTGTTTCTTAGTCACCACATGAAAGCTCCGACACCAGTGACGGGACATTGTATATTGTGCCGCCAATCTGCGGGCATAGCGCGGGCGCGAATCGAATAAAACGCGCCTTTACGGTTATAATAGCGAAAGGCGCGTGCGTTACTGTGGCCGAAATCGAACACATTATTTCATTATATCTACATTTTTAATTAAAGTTTTAAAGGTTTCACCATAATCGCCATAGTATACTCAAGGTAGGAAATTAAACAGGGGGTGTCTCGATTTTTTTTCTCCCAAGTGTACATAAAAGACAGTTAAGTCCATTTTCGAGACTTCATTTTTGTATATTTGCTTTGAGATTTTTATGTAGCAAGATATCCTCCATCGATTGGCAATTCAACTCCATTGATCATGCTAGACTTTTCACTTAAAAGGAAAACTACAGCATTCACCACTTCAGAAACTTCACCAAATCTGAAACATCATAATAACAACCATGTTAATAATAACATTATATTTTAAATCTACAATTCATTGGTTGTTTATCTCATTTGTGTCAACATGTTATCATTTTATTGAGTATGTTTAAAGTTTATAATAATCATAAACATTATCTTGAATGATTATGTGACAACACAGTCTTATTACTACACATTATTATTACACATTACAAGGTTTTAGTAAGTTTACCTTCCAAGTGGTATTTTGGACAGCATACTGCTAGCTCTTGCAGGATCTGACCATCCAACTTTAGCCATTTCGGTCATGATGACAGTAGGATTCACACAGTTTACACGGATTCCATGAGGACCAAGCTCTAGGGCCATGGAACGAGTTAAAGAATCAAGTGCAGCCTTTGAGGCACTGTATATGGCATGATCTTGTAAGGCAGCCTATAAATAGAATTATACAGTGTGAGTCTTTAAAAAGTGCACATAAGAAAATGGGTGAAACTAGACCCATTTTTATCGAAGGAAAAATATTTAAAAAAAGTTTTGAGTTTTCTTTTTTAATTTTTATAGATTTTTTAAAGTTTAATTACCTTCTGTTGACTTATTGCAAAGAAAACGTTATAACTTTTTATCTAGGAGGTATATCCTGATGAAATGAAACCAATAATAATGGTAAATAACAGATAATACTAAGAAAATACATAAAATTCCTAGAAAACGTCAACAAGTAATAATAAAATGTTACTTTTGAGAAAAATCTGTATTTTAATTGATGTTTTATTTAATTATTTGATAAATTACTCCAAATAATGCCCATATTACAGGTGGTTCTTATTGCTTTGTGTTATTTTTCATAGTATCACCTTTGTAAAACCAAAAATTCCATATCTCTGGGCGCGCCATTCAACGCTTCGTTGCTAAGGGTGGCTCTAGATTTGTTTTTTTTCGTTTTCTGAGTATTTTATGTATTTTATTAGCATTACCTGTTATTTACCATCATTACTGTTTTTGTTTTATCAGGATATACCACTTGGATCAAAAGTTATAATGTTTTCTTTACAATAAGTCAATGGAAGGTAATTTAAATAAAAAAATGAACAAAAAAATTTTTTTGACATTTTTTTTGTCATTTTCTGTCGATAAAAGTGGGTCTAGTTTTACCCATTTTCATATGTGCACTTTTTAAAGACTCACACTGTATAAAGATAAATTACAGTAAGATATGGTATTTTAATTGTGTTTGCAAATCATAAAACCAGCATTCTTAAGTGTTTTGATAATGAAAAAAAGAATTCATTGCAAAAATCTGTTGCCATATAGTTAAAAGTAAAAAGTATTTATTTACCAAAACAAAATGTCTCATTACATAGATTGAAAGCAGTCTGCACTAAGCTATGCTTGTATGGCAGGGACTAAGCTTTACTTAACTTTAAATAATTCTAGGTATTTGACACGCTTCTTTAATGGAGTTTACTTTCACTTAGCTAACATTTGAAAATCAGCAACATTATAAAAATGTTTTGTAAGCCAAAATCTGATGTTTACGTAGAAAATATTATTTTGGACCTTCTTTTATAAAATTTGATTTTGAATATATGATCACTTAAAATTGTAGAAATCAATTTTACCTTAGAAGCCTGAGATGAGATGTTGACAATGGCACCATGAGTTTTGTTCTCAAGCATTTTTCTAGCAACTACTTGACTTATATTTAGGACAGCTTTGACATTGACATCAAAAGTTCTGGAACAAAAAGTAACAAATTGTTATTTCTAAATGCTGTTTATATTTATAACCAAGAAAGACAACTAAGTAGTAAATACCTAAGCATATCTCTAATAAATAATTAAATATGTTAAATAGAGTTCATTTATTGCTAGTAGGTAGTACATAGTAAATGCAATGACTTTCTCAAATTGTAAAAAATGTTTATCATAATTAATTAAGAACACACCTATCAAAATCCACTGGCGAACATTTAAGAAAAGGTTCGCACACGGCCACTGCTGCATTATTTACTAGAGCGTCAAAATGCCCCAGAGATTCTACTACTTTCCTGGTCTTTTCCCAGTCACCAATGTCCACGTCAACTATATCAATAGAAGGATATTCACTTTGCAGATTTTCTAGATGAGAACGGGTTCTTGATAGTGCTACAATATTTGCACCAGCTCTCCATAATTCTACAGCTATACCTCGGCCGATACCTAGAACCGGAAAATCACACTACGCTAAGATTTACATATAGCGATACAAGTAATGTCTAAGTAGAATTTTAAACTCGTGAATATGTTAGGACATGTAAGATAATAGCATATGGTTTCATTACATGAGCTTAAATAGATGTGGTTTCTAACCTTGTCCAGCGCCGGTAACTAATATCCTTTTCCCTTTGAAAGATATCTCCATTATTTAGGGACTGTGGGCCGGGCTGTGAGCCGAGTATGCGTGTCCACGTTAACAAGATTAGAGCACGATTTACAAACTAAAAAAAATACCGTCGAATTTATTTGCAGTTTCTCACACGGCTTTAACTTTTTGTTGACAACTGCAATAGGGATGGCGATCTGAGATCGATTAATCGAAGAATCGATTTTTGTAGCCAAAAAGATCGATTTTTTAAATCGATATGTAGTACTGTATCGATTCAGTGAATCGATATTTCTCCCTTGAAAATCAGTTATTTTATTTTTCGGTATAAACCAAAAAAGTATTTACAATTAATTGAATATACCCGTATTAAAAGAGTGCTGCCGGTTGCCGGTTAAAGGGTTAATTATTCAAAAACTCGCGAGATGGCTGTATGTTTGGATTTCTTCGCTTCTCTTTATTAAAAAAAAGTTACGTTTATATATTTTTTATCATCGAATTACCCGATTTTACTGATAAGAGATCGTTAAACTATGATATGTATCTTGTTTTTAATAAAATATATTTATATTACATTATAACTTGAGAAAAAGATCGATTTTTCAGAAATCGATCTTATTGGCCTCGATTTTTTTGTGGATCGATTTATTAGGTCACGATTCGAATCGATTTAAAAATCGATGTTTTTCGAAAAGAATCGCCATCCCTAAACTGCAAGTCAGTGGTGACACTTTTTTTTTAAATAAGCTTTACGGCCTTGGACGGATCCTTCCAGCCAAATCTTCAATGTTGCTCCCTTTTTTTCAACTTCTTCCCATTTTGTCAATCATTAAGTACATTACACATCTTTTATATGGTGACGAGCTCAGTCGAGGTGATGAGAACATTGTCTTCGGTTTCGATTAGACTTCAGTGTAGCAAATAGAATCGTCAAACTTCTTGAAATGTGGAGATAACATATTTACATATATCTTCATACGTGTTCGTATTCTTCAGTAAAGATGGCAAAAGGCGGGGTATTTCTTCACGTTTATAGATCTTCATTAGGCCATCTATCAGAAGCATTCTCTGCAAACTAAAGGCCGGACAATGAAGCACCAAATGATCTAGGGTGGCTTGATGATCAGTACAAAATTCACAAATGTCTGAGCGTATTATATTGATCCGTTTCAAGTGAGCAGGAAACTTGCCATGTCCCAATCTTAGTCTATTCAAAGTTGTTATGAATCTTCTTGTAGGTGACTGTAATCCAAAATACCATGGCTTGCTTGGAATGTTTTCTTGGATTTCTGCATACCACTTTCCTTTTATTTGTTGGGTCCTTTCCCATTCTTGCTGCCAGTTTTCAAACATTCTAATCTTTAGTTGCGAAAAGTAATCTGTGAATGGCACAGAGGGAGCTGAGTATTAAGAGTTGATAAGTGGTGTTTGGATTTTCATCATTTTATCTACTGTTTCATTTCCTGTAATTCCTTGGTGTGCTGGTACCCATAAAAATTATATTAACTGGTGAGGATTTTCGTGAATATACTGTCTAATCTTTGTTATATATAGGTTGGTCTTGTACGATATTTTCGGATTTTCCAGTGAACTCAATACACTCAGCGAGTCGGTAATAATGAGAAACTTGTCAGCGTCTTTGGTTCTACTGATATATTGCAACGCAGCATGGCGTATGCTCCTGCAGTAAATACAGATGAATTCTTGTCTAACGGAAAGCATCGTCCAAATCTTCATCTTGAGTCATAGTAAGCTGCTTTGGTGGCATCACTAGTCTTAGAACCATCCGTATACACATATCGGTAATCTGGTTTCTCAATATTTACAAAATGTAAAAACTCTTCATTATTCAATACTTTAGTTTTGCATATTTTCGGTGTCGTTAACTGTATTTCTAATGTACTTAAATCCCATTTAATACTATGATCTATGCACTTACAAACACTTTTCAAATCATCAATTTGCTCACTTTGAATAGTCGCATTACTTTTATATCTACTCAGATAATGCTTATTGGCTAGTACTTTAATACAGTATTTTTCTGCTAAGTATTTAAGTCTGACAGATATTGAAGGTATACCAGCCTCTATTTCTAACGAGTTTATTGGTGTTGAGCATATAGCACCTGTAATGACGCGCAAACCTTTGTTTTGTATGACCTCAAGCTTTCGAAATAGAGACTGGTTTATGAACTTTCCATAAATAATTAGACCATAATCGTAATGGCTTCGAACAATTGATTTATAAATCAAATTTCACTGAATTTTAATTTGGGATCCATACCCCAGGTCACACTAGCTAAATACCTCATTATATTTACACCCTTTTGCATTTTGTTTACAATTTTTAAAACATGAGTATTGAATGATAATTTACAATCAAAAATCACACCGAGAAACTTTTTTTCCTCAACTACATTTATATTTACAGAACAGTATCTAAGATTTATTTACAAGATGAAAATCAATTGTTTTACAAAATATCATGGCTGAACTTTTTTGTGGATTTATATCTAAATCAAGAACACCTTTATAGTATAAATATAGCTGCCTTAAAGCTTCATTCAACCTACTGATAGCTTGGGAGAGATTTCTATCAGATGTATAAATAGCTATGTCATCAGCATATTGGAGCACAGACAAGTGAGGTAATGATACATATTTATGAAACAGTGCAGTATACAATGAGTACATCAATGGCGATAAGGTTGCCCCTTATATGCTAATTTTGGACTAATTAATTAATTATTAAACTTAACATAAACCTTACGAGCATAAAAAAAATTAAAAATCCACTGACATATTTTACCTGGAATGTTGTAACTATGTAAAATTTTTACAAGACTTATTATATTCATGTTATCGAAAGCTCCACTTACGTCTAGAAAGGCACAAACTAAATATTTATTACTAAGAAAAGATTCATTTATATCTCCTGCAAATGTAACTAAACTATCAGTAGTACTACAGCCCTTGCGAAAACCAAATTGATCAGGTGGAATTAAAAGTCTAGATTCTGCATATATTTCCAGTCTATTTTTAATCATGTTTTCAAATATTTTACCTACGCACGATGATAAAGATATAGGTCTATAAGATTCTGCTATTACTGGATCTTTATCAGGTTTTAAAATAGGTGCGACTGCTATTGTCTTCCAAGATGTAGGAATTAAGTTTTCTTGCCACAACTTATTATAAATATGTAACAGGACTAGTTTAGCAGATTCATCAAGTTTTTTGATTAAAATATAGGAAATAGAATCAAGACCTGGAGTGGTATCTTTTTTAACATTTAATGACAAATTGAACTCATCCATTGAAAAAAGGGAGACTAAATGTGAATTTAGATCGTTTTTCCTAAAATATTCTGATAAACATTCAATATCATCGTGTTGTTGGTCGCAAGCTATTTTGTTTAAAAAGTCATTTACAAAACAATTTTCTTTAGATTTAGGGGCATTATGTTTACAATTGAATCTTTTAACTAGTTTCCATACCTGACTAATTGGGGTGTTCCTGTCAAAGCTCGAACAAAACGATTTCCAACTCTCTTTCTTTTGTTGCTTTATAATTAACTTTTTGGAAGCTTCAATTTTTTTAAAGATAATATAATTTTCTATAATGGGATACCTTCTATATACATGTAGCGCAAGTTTACATTCGTTTACAGCATTAGCACAAGCGTCGTTCCACCAGGAAACTGGCTTATGAGATCTAGTAGTATTTACACTCTTAACTAAAGGCACAAATTCATTCCTAAGTTCACTAAGCAAATCTATAAATTTTTCATATGCTAATAAACAGTTAGATTCTAAGAATAGGTCACGGAATAAAACTTCAGATTTTTCCTTATAACTCTTCCAGTCTGCCCTATCATACAAAAATTTTTCAAAAGGAGATCTGAATTCGAATACGTCAATATTTACATTAATATTTACAAGAGTTGGAATATGATAGCTACCAAGTGTATCCTCCGTATAAACACACCAATCTGCGAAAGCCGCTAAACATGGGGAAATAAAAGCAATATCAATAGCTGATGGTGACTGATTAGGACGATTGAGTGTAGTGGTTTCACCTGTATTTAATATAAACATGTCTATTTCTTCTATCATATCATAGAGTTGGATTCCCCTTGGTTTATTATTTTGTGATCCAAAGGCTGTATGATGGGCATTAAAATCTCCCATCACTAGAATGGAAGATGTTATTGACGAAATAACATTTTTAAGTAAAGAAATAGGAAACCGACTACTTCGTGGAGGGCAATAAACGCCAAGAATTGAAACATAACTATTTAGTAATTTCACATTAATCGCAATTGTTTGTATAGCCTGACCAGGAATATATGGGACCTGAATTAAGGGCGCTATGAATCCTCCTTATATGACAACACTTGATATAATCATACCAGTGTAGAGTGGCAGCTGAACATAAAAAATATATATTTTATAATATGTTTGCATCTAAAGTTGCTAAAGTCTGATGGTTACAAATACTACGATACAAGAACAAGACAAAACACTCGCAAATTAGGTTCTTTTAAAGTCAGTAATATTGACCTTGAAATTTGGACGAATTGGAATTATTATTGCTGAACCACAGCAGTCGGTTAAAAGTGAAACAACCTTGTTCTTCCAAATTATATTATTTATCAAGTTATCAGACTATGAATATTATAATATATATATTTTTTAATTTTTACGAACTATTTCAGTAAAATATCTAAGCAGGGTTGAAATAAAGAAAAAAACTCTTAAAACAAGTTTTAAAAATTGTCATTTTTCAAACACTTCATTAAAATATTCTCCGTTGCCATCAGTAGCCAATTATCACTGTTTGCACTATATGACGTACCAAAAATTGTGATATGACAACTAAATCGGTAATTCACATAAAGAAATTATGGTGATTACATAGTTTTTCTGTCGAAAATTACTAGAACACATGTTAAACCACTTTTCTTCTACGACAGCGAATAGTTTTCGGCGTTTTTAACACATAAAAATATCACATACTCGAAAATTAGATTACGCTTCCACTTTGACACTAATTATTATGACAATCAATGACATGACAATGACGATTTGTGTTTTCTGTTGGCAGTAAAAGAAATTAGTTCCAGTTGTTTTCCGCAATATGGTGAGGTCCCATATATTCTTGGTCAGGCTTTATATAATTGTTATTTTTCAAAATCGTTATTAAAATATTTTCGGTTACCATCAATGGCCAATTCTCACTGTTCACACTACATGACGTACCAAAAATTTTAATGTGACAGCTAGATCGTAATTCATTTAAATAAATTATGTTAACTACACAGATTTTCTTGTTGAAAATTACTAAAACACATGTTAAACCACTTTTCTTTTACCACAGCGAATAGTTTTGGGCGTTTTTAACACATAATTTTATCACATACTCGAAAATTAGATTACGCGTCCGCTTTGACACTAATCAATATGACAATTGATGACATGTCAGTGACGAGTTGAGGTTTCTGTTGCCAGTTAAAGAAATTAGTTCCAGTTGTTTTCCGCAATACGGCGAGGTCCCATATATTCCTGGGCCCGTACTATCACCAAAAAAACTAACCTTCGAATTGCTAACAATGCGAAAAACATCCTGCTTAAGGATGGCTAAAACTCGTACCATGAGCTTTTAATAAAAGGCCTCAGGGTGACAGGATGAAAGAACGAGATGGAGCTATACATTAACATATGTCTATTTCGTTTGATTGTTAAGATGTCAAGCGTAGAGACACAGATAATAAATAGTTATTAGATGTAGGTAAGTAAGGAGATCTTAAATATTTTTTTTTGCACTTAAGAATAAATAAGTAATAAAAATAGGGAATGATTTTTTTCGTCATCTACCCATCGTGTGGGGTATCGTTGTGTATGTCTTTTAAAATGATTTAGGGGTTTCTACAACATTTTATTGATTTATTGCTCTATTTACGAAATATTAAAATTTAAAGTGCGCGTTCCCCCTCCCTCTAAAAGCTTAACTGCTGGCCAAAAAAATCATGATGATAGTGCATTTCATAAACTTTAAAGAAAAACTATAGCGGTAAAGAAAACTCTATTAGTTTAGCAGTAATATTGGTAGAACTTGGGTGTTGGATAATTTTGTACCAATTACAAAATTCTTACAAATTCTTTAAAGTCACTGAAGATGAAGTAGATAATGGTACGGAACCCTTCGTGCGCGAGTCCAACTCGCCTTAGCCGGTTTTTACTAGAGCTATTGTATAAAGAAAAGTATAACTAAATTAGACGTGGCTGTTTATTCTTGATTTCTTTGCCGACCCAGAAGGTGGATGAAAAAAATATATTTAGGAGGGAGAAGAACGTATATCTATCTCATGTGAAGCGTATAGTAGTAATTTTGAGAGGGAAAATTAAAAAAGACTGACTAAATGTTCAACAATAAGCTATATTTAAGAATGAAAATGAAAGTAGACAATATCACAGAATCTTCCGAACTCTCACAGGCGAAACTCAAGATCTTCACACGTTTCTGTATCTCTCTGGATCTTTAGTTGTGTTTTGTGTTATATGTGTTTTCTTTAGTGCAATTTATGTTTTCTTATCCTGAAAAAATATACAACAATTTGGTAAATGTTTTGTTAATTTACCTACCTACTGATTACCTACCAAAACTAGGTAGGTAGGTGTTTCTTGTTAATTTTTAAGCCTTCCTCCAATAAAAACTTTCTTAACATATTTATTTTAGGTAAGTAATTTTCAATAGTGCAACTAATACATACAATACATTCTACTTGGAAACAGTATATACTTTGCTGGTTTTTCATGCAAATAAAATAGTTCTATAGCATTAGGAAGAAAGGAAAAAATAATTATTGACTTGGTACATACATTAGGTAGATAGAATCCTACATTAAAGTCGATACATAAAAAAAAACATTATAAAGTACCTAAATATGTGTAAGTAGGTAGGTTAGCTAAGACTAGATATTTGTGCTGATGCAATAAATAAACTATTAAATTTGTGGATGGGTTGAAAGATTGATCAGTAATAATTTCTGCTGGTTGGGACAAAATTCTCGCATAAAGAACCTTGATAGTTACTGCCTAGGTATATGAATATTCACATCTTAGAACCCTAAGCTGCAGGTGTAGCCCATATGATGGTTTATTGCAATTTACGTACCTGAGTTATAATTTTACCTGTAATTACACAATGAAGTCACTTTATCAAAAGGATTTTAAAATAGTCATCACGCTTCTACGGAGAAACCAAGAAATCGGACTTTATTAGATTAATGTTCACATCTCGTAGATATTTCTTCAATTTCGCATCCAAAAATCTCACATTAGTTAATTCGTAGGATTGTTAACATAACACATTTCGTAACTGGATCCTAAAATTAAATTATGAAACAAGATTTAATCATAACAATTTTGAAAAAGCTACTCGATGAGTAACTTTTTTATGATAGCTTATCTGACATTTAAAGCGGGCAATCTGGCACTAGATTGTTTTCAGATGGAGTGTCATAGTACGAAATTGCATACAAGAAAAAAGGTGACAGGATAAACGAACTTCCTCGCTGCGAGCCTGCTAATTTTCGCGGTCATGGTATGAAATTAGAGAACTATCATGGTTTAGCGATTGCATTATTTCTGATGGTAAGGCTCCTGGTCAGGCTATACTTTGTAGGAACTTTGGGTAACTATTTGCCTACTTTTAATGGAAGTTTTACTGAGTATGGCAACTCCGCCATAACCATCCTGTCCATCTTGACGGTAAACGTCATAACCTTTTATTATGATTGTATCAGCTGGCCGAAGCCAAGTTTCATTAAGAATACGTACATCAATATTTTGTGTCTCAAGTAAATGACTAATAAATATCAATTTAGGTTTTAAACTTTGGATGTTATGCTGCAATACTCGAAGGGGGCCTCTATCCATCGTTGCAGCAGTTTTTAATGAATATTTCTTTACCATTTCGGTACCAGGGGGGGGCTTACCCCCCTGGTACCCTTCCCCCTCTAGGAAAACTCTAGTTTTTGAGATATGAATTTTTGAAAATATTTTTTCTAACCTCAAAATGCTAAGAAATTGCATTAAATACCCATGAATTAGGGTGGGGGGCATGGGGAGTCTCCCCCCTCCCCCCGTGATGGTTTTAAAAAAAACCTGACCCTCCAGAAACCTATTTCCAGCAAAGCTGATTTTGCCACAATTTTGATTTCCTCGTCTCCGGCGCTGCGGGAAGTGCAGCCTCTTCGCCCTTACGTTACAAATCGCAGTCACCCACGCTCGCCTCAGCCGCTTCGGCTCGCACGGGTGCCTGTGCTTTGTTACAGTGGGCGGAGGCTGCTCTCCCTCCGCGCCTCCGGCTTTGGAATTGCACTCTAGTATCGGGCAGACAAGTACTACGGCCAAAGGACCACGGCGAGTCGCGGTTAACGCAATTCGAGTATAATACCTATTTATAACTGAATTGATGTTTGACTTTGTAACTGAAATAGTAAGGGAAATAGGGCCGACAATTTAGCGTTTCCTATTTGTGAAACTTTGTAATATAATTAAGAAAAATAGTATCTTTCCAATAGTAATAGCTTTGCATCAAATATCGTGGACGCATAATCTAAATGTGAGCCCAGTTAGCACAGTATGGCTTGTCTTTATTTGTACAATCTTTGTAATGGTGAGACTGTGAGCAAATTGAACACACTACGTTTCGTTTACAATATTTGGTTGTATGACCAAATCCCATGCATTTAAAACATTGAATTACAGGCTTAATGTATTGTTCAACTGGTAATATGCATAAACCATAGTTCACAGATGCTGGGAGTACATTACCTGCAAAAGTAACTGACACGGTCTGCAATGGAACCACACCATCTGGAGTCTTCTTGGTAAATCTGCGGACAGACAAGATTTCTTGGGAGCTTATCAGTTTGTCAAATAAATGCTTGCAACTTAAATTTGTTGGTATGAATTTGATGACTTCTGTAGATTCTGTTGTTGAAGCCGGGATAAATGCTTTCACCTCATGTGAAGACAAGAATTCAGAATTGGCCAAAAGAGAGTTGGCATTTTTGGCGCTATCAAATATAATCGCATATCTCAAAGCATTTACTCTTTTAATTTCCTTTACACCCTTGTTGTAACGACTGAAAATGTTATTCAGGTATATGGGATCTTTATTACCAAACTTTATTGTGTCATTGACGCTTTCAATACAAACTGGAAAGACTGTACCAGCTGAGTTCACCGGATAGCTTCGGATATGGTCTTGTTTGTAATATGGTGCGAAATTATCCTCTTCTTCCTCATCGGACAGATCAACAATGGGCCCAGCAGCCTTCCGATTTTTCTTCGTCATTTTAACATATGTACCGCCACTGTCGGTACTCATTCAGGACAATCACTCGAAATTTACTAAAAATAGACTTGTGAAAATTAAATAAAAAGTGCGAGCAAAATTTTATCGAACCTCCCGCCTCGAAAGTTCCCGCCTTTTTTCTGGTGACACTTGAGATGACACTGACAGACGACAAATGACATTTTTTTTTGTTCTATTCACCCATTCTGGGTTGGCAAAGGATCAAGTCCATACAGCGTCTTCAGTATATTTTAGATCATTTTTCTTTATTTTCTTCAGTACTTCTTTATAAACACTTACACAACTACACTAAACTACGAACTAAGCTAACCTAACTCATTGAAATGCGAGGATGGTTCACATTTCAATGCTGACAAGAAAATTTTGAGCGGGAAATCGAACGGGATCAGATAGGAGCGACTTACTTTGTTTTTCACTTTTACTTCATTAGTTCTCTTTTTTTATTCTTCTTAGATTATTCCACCACACAATCACAACAATGACCACGAAAAACTAATTTAGAAAATTAAGAAATGAAGCCCAGCCATTATAGCCTGACCAGAAATATATGGGACTTGAATTAAGGGCGCTTCAAATCTACTTTATATGACAACACTTTGTATAATCATACCAGCGTAGATTGGCAACTGAAGAAAAAAACGTTTTTTTTATATGTTTACATTCATGTTATTTTTTTAAGCCTGCTGCCTAATGATAACAGATTATACGATAAAAGCACACGACAGAACACTCGCAAATTGAGTACTTATTAAATTCAGTAACTCTTTGTAATATTGGCCTAAAATTTTGGACCAAAACACAATAACTTTTGCAAAACCACTAACGGGTACAAGAAACATTAATCCATTGTTTTTCTAAATGATAATATTTATAATTTTATCATTTAAGTAATGTAAAGGAAACCATGGAAAACTATTTTACTTTAAATATCCAAGTACGTTTGAAATAAAGAAAATAAAACTCAAAATAAATATTCATTAAAATCATTTTTTTTTTAAATCGTTAGTAAAATATTCTCCGTATCCACCAGTAGCCAATTATCACTATTCGCACTATATGACATACCAGAAATTCGTTATGCCAACTATGTCAGTAATTAATTAAAAGAAACTGTGGTGATCACATAGACTTTCTTGTCGAAAAACGCTACAACACCAAATAAACCACTTTTATTTACAAAACGAATAGTTTTCGGTATTTTTATCACATAAAAATTGCACTTGGTCGAAAATTAGATTACGCGTTCACTTTGAAACTAATCATTATGACAATTAATGACATGTCAATGATGATTTGAGGTTTCTGTTGCCAGTAAAAGAAATTAGTTCCAGTTGTTTTTCGCAATATGGCGAGGTCCCATATATTCCTGGTCAGGCTATACATACATACATAACATTGACACAAGGTTTCTTTTTTTAATACAGGTTGTACGGCTTTGGAACAGGGTTTATACAGCCTATTCTTCAGGAGCCTTACCATCAGAACCAATGCAATCGCTAAACCATGGTAGTTCCCTTATTTCGTACCATGACCCCGAAAATTAGCAGGCCCGCAGCGAGGCAGTTTATTTATTCTGTCACCTTTTTTCTTGTATGAACTTTCGTACTATGACACTCCATCTGATAACAATCTAGTGTCAGTTTGGTAACGTAACCCGTACCTCAGGTAACGTAAACTGCAATAAAACCATCATATAGGCTACACCTGCGACTCAGGGTTCTGAAATGTGAATATTCATTTTCCTAGGCAGTAACTACTAGGTTCTTTATGCGAGAACTTTGTCTTCAAGAAAAAATTCAATCTATCTACTTTAATAGTTTATTTACTGCATGAGCACAAATATCTAGTCTTATCTAACCTAACCTTTTTTTTTTTTTTTTTTTTTAGCGTCAGGAAAATGCGGTGCATTCCCCCCCCCCGCCAGCGGGGATGGTGGAGGGGGTTATGTGGGGCTCCAACCCACTAAAAACCTGACGGTGTCCTCCGGTGCTGTTGTCGGTGCGAGTGCATGGGTTTCAGCCGACGCTATGCCACCACGCACTCGCTCCCAGCTGCGGCCCACGAATATGACAGGGCCCCGCCCGGCTTCGAGGAGGGGAGAGCAGCCCCCTCCTCGGTACAAGCAACGACGCGCGGGAACACACACGCGCCGCTGCGACCCCATGTGGGCGTATCGGTACCCCCGCACCGAGTACACCCGGGGTCCTTCAGGGAGGCGGCAGGAGGAGAGCAAAGCGTCCCCTCCAGCTGCCTGTGCGTCGGCGGCGGATCATCGGGGCGTCAGCCGAAGCCTCTCGCACCCTCTCCGCCTTCTCCTTCTGCAGGAGCACGCTCTCGCAGAAGGGTAACCTTTTTTTTTTTTTTTTTTTTTTTTATTTTTTTTTTTATCGCTGGAAAATGCGTTACGCATACCTACCACTCTCGGGGGGAGCGATAGGCTAACCTAACCTAACCTAACCTAACCTACACATATTTAGTTACTTCATAATGATGTTATGTATTCAATTCTTCTTACGACTTTAATGTAGGATTTTATCTACCTAATGTACCAAGTTATAAATTCTTTTTCCCTTTCTTCCTAATGCTATAGAACTATTTAGTCGCATGAAAAACCAGCAAAGGGTATACTTTTTCCAAGTAGAATGTATTGGTTGCACTATTGAAAATTACTTACCTACATTGAATATGTCAAAAAAGGGTTTTATTGGAGGAAGGCTAAAAAATTAACAAGAAACACCTACCTACCTCGTTTTTGCTAGGTAATCAGTAGGTAGGTAAAGTAACAAAGCATTTAAAATTGATGTATATTTTTTCAGGATAAGAAAATATTTATGGCACTAAAGAAAACACATAATAACACAACTAAATATTTTCCAGAGAGATACAGAAACGTGTGAAGATCTTGAGTTTCGCCTGTGAGAGCTGCGGTAGATTCTGTAATAATGTCTATTTGCATAATTAAATATAGCTTATTGCTGAAAATTCAATCAGTTTTTTAATTTTCCCCTCTCAAATATACGTTCCGCATGAGATAGATATACATTCTCCCTCCTATTTTTATTTTATTTCATCCTCCTTCTGGTTCGGCAAAGAAATCAAGAATACACAGCCACGTCTAATTTAGTTATACTTTTCTTTGTACAATAGCCCTATTAAAAACCGGCCAAGTGCGAGTCGGACTCGCGCACGAAGAGTTCCATACCAGTAGTCACTTTAAGAATTTGTAATTGGTACAAAATTATCCAACACCCAAGTTCTACCAATATTACTGCTAAACTATGGTTATCTTAACCGCTATAGTTTTTACGAAATCAAATTGAATTTCGCTCACAAAAATTAATCGACTGTGTCATCCGGTGGGACCCGAATCCACGTCCCTTCGCTATCCGTATATATAGTTTTCTTTTCAATCAAACGAAATAGACATATGTGAATGTATAGCCCCATCTCGCTCTTTCATCCTGTCACCGTGAGGCCTTTTCATGAGAGCTCATGGTACGAGTTTTAGCCATCCTAAAGCAGGATGTTTATCGGGTTGTTAGCAATTCGAAGGATAGTTATTTTGCTGATAGTACGGGCCATTGTATCATAGCTACCAGTCTTTATATAGCTACCAACAACTATGCGTAACTTGGTGTTCCACAAAGTGTCTATTGTGTTCCATAATGTGTGTGTGTCCCTACTAGATGTCACTTTTTAGACATGATTTCCCTATTACAATGCATTAAGGTCCATAATCGTGGCTGACGCTCCTTTTCTTGCTTTTAAGTATCAAATAGTTTTGCCAACCAACGCCAGAAAGAAGACACAAACTAGAGAAGTTTCCTGTCTAGCGTTGGGTTTACTCCCCAGAATATTTCCAACCGTTGGGCTTATTCCCATTTTCGGGGAAAATATACGGTATATTTCCAATTCAAGGGAAAATACTCAAAAGTGCACTTAAATTAATAATATGCGAGAATTTAGCCCTTTTGGAAATGGTTTACGCCTGTAGCACACCTTTACACAAAACCATAACAGCAGAACCACGCTAGTTCTGCCTGTTTGTCAGTTTTATTACACCAAACGTAAACTTCATGTCCTGTTCTAGATTTATCTACCCTCTCTTTCTTTAAGATTTCGACTATCCTCTGGTATACTTCCACCACTGTGCCCATGATGTCGCAAATGGGTGCAAAAACGATTGACCAGGATTGAAGAAATCTCGACAGAAAAAAACGTCATAATAAAATCTCTACATTAGAAAAGGCAGTTTGGCTTCTGTTAAGTTTGAAGATTTTAGACAAGTGATAATAAAGTTAAATCTTCATTATTAGCCTAATAAAAACAATAAATTCAGAAAATAAAACGTGTAGGTTTGTTTGTGGTACACATATTGTTCGAGGAGTCTAGGTGAACATACACAAAGTCCCCGAGTGTGGTAAGTGGGCTATCAGCGGGAGAGTAAAAGAAAGATGCCTTCTTGTTTTTTTTCGCTTATGAATTTGTAAACCGCTTTTTTATTTATTTTAAGAGTTATAATCATCACTTGATATAATCGTACCAGCGTAGGCAACTGAATGTAAATAAACAATATGTTTACATTTATGTTTTGTAAGTCTGATTACAGATTCTACGATACAAGAACAAGACACGCTAATTAAGTAGGTACTTGTTAAGTCACTCTTTGTAATAGGGCCAAATGCAATTGTTTTTGCTAAAACACAGTGAGGTAGAAATAAAATTACCTAATGTTCTTTTAAATTATATTGATATCATTTTAAATATATTATGTATTTTTTTTAAATTTCTACGAACTATTTCAGTGAAGTATCTTAGCAGAGTTAAATAAAGAAAATAAAACTTTTAAAACAAGTTTAAATAATTATAATTTTTAAAATCGTTATTACAATCGTTGCCATCAGTAGCCAATTCTCACTGCTCGCACTACATGACGTACCAAAAATTGTGATATGACAACTAAAACGGTAATTCATTTAAAGAAGTTACGTTGATTACAAAGATTTTCTTTATAAAAATTACTACAGAACATGTTAAACCACTTTTCTTCTACGACAGCGAATAGTTCTCGAAGTTTTTATTACATAAAAACATCACATTCTCGAAAATTAGATCACGCTTCCACTTTGACCCTAATCATTATGATAATTATTGACATGACATGACGATTCGTGGTTTAGAGTTAAATTAGTTCCAGTTGTTTTCCGTAACATGGCGAGTCCCATATATTTTTGGTCAGGCTATATAAGTAACTATAAAGATAAGTTAGTAAGTTGAGGTAAAATCGAAAAAGGAACCTTCGCTAGATTACCCCCTTCGCTCTTGAGGACTTTTAGTACGTTCATATAGCTCAAAGATTGCGTGTTAACATCAAAACTACACAAATTATCAATTCGAATGACATTGACCAAGATAAATTTTCTTAGTTTTTTTTTCAAAGTTAAAACAGTCCTGTTTAATTTTTTTTATTTACGTTATTATTCACGTAGTTTGAAACAATCATGATATAAAACGCGTAGACGCATCAAAGTGTGTTAGTTCCCAAGAATACAGCGGTTTGAGTATTTTCCCGCCGAATTGAAATATTTCCCAGTCTTTCCGTTTTTTCCCATACTTTCCCGTATTTTTCTTTTCCATCCCATTTTTTTCTTTCCTCTGCCGTGTACACGATAAACGGAACAAAAAGTATCTATCTAGCAAATTTTGTCCCGGAAATAAAATGTATGCCCACTAATTATTATCTTTATGTTTATAAAACGAAGTAATGTACGTTACACGAGTTCTTACTCTAATTAAACTGAAACGCTTTTGCAATGCTTTTGGTTTGTAAGATTAGTCTCCGTCCCGGTTAATCAGAAAAAAACTAGGTTTACGGGGTGAAAATATATTGTATGAGAATTCGACATTATGCGCGGAGAAAGGAATACGAAATAAATGTAGGTTCTACTTACTTATTATTTAGTTATATAAAACAAAGTCGTGGCCGTGTTAGTTACACGAGATGTTAATTGAGATGTCAAAAATGACAAACTTTTTTTATGACTAAGATTGGTCTCCACCTCTATTGTCAAAAAAACTATGATTATAGGGTGCAAATGGAGAGTGAAAATATGTATGAGAATCCGACATTTGCATGGACGAAGAAATTGCTAGTGTGAATATAAATAAGTATTGTTAACCCCCCACGCAAAAACGAGAGCATGGGATGTTATAAGTTTGACGTATCTGTCTGTTTGTAGCATCGTAATTCCCGAACGGATGAACCGATTTCGATTTTGTTTTTTGTTTGAAAGATTATTCGGAAGTGTTTAAGCGAATTACACATTTTACACAATTCCGACAATATGAGTATCAAATGAAACGGCTTGTCTAGTAAAATACTACTAGACCACAAAATGGCGAATTGCATTTTTTCACAACTCCTTCAATATTGGTTTCAAATGAAAGGACTTCATAAGTAAAGTGCAATATAAAAAAGTCGGTTCAGGCAATAAAAAAATATAAACCCCCAACGCTACAAAGAACCCCCAACGCGACATTTTAACGCCCAACCCAACCTTATCGTGTCGTATTATTTTTGATTTTCTAAACGTTCGCTTTTAGGGAACTCTTATAGTTTTGTCATGTCCGTCTGTCTGTCTGTCTGTCCGAGGTTTTGCTAAGAGACCGTTAGTTCTAGAAAGCTGGTATTTTGTAAGTGTATGTAAACCAATTACGACGACAAAGTGATGGTTTGTGATTTTTTTTAGGGTGAGAAGTTAGGATGTTTTTTTTTTCGTCGTCTACCTTATCGTGTGGGGTATCATTGAATATGTATTTCAAAATGAATTGGGGGTTTCTAAAACAATTTTTCGATTTATTGCTCCATTTACGAAATATCAAACTTTGAAGTGCAATTTTTTGGTCCAATAGGGCGTCCTGAAAAATAAAATAAAAAATCATGATTATTGTGCATTTTATAAACTTTAAAGTAAAACTATAGCGATTAAGATAACTTTATTAATTTAGCAGTAATATTCGTAGAACTTGTGTTGAATAATTTTGTACTGAATACAAAATCCTTAAATTCTGTAAAGTGACTTAGACGAAGTAGATAACGACTATACGAAACCCTTAATACGCGAGTCCGATTCGCACTTGGCCGGTTTTTTCTTATTACGGGATTAAGTTCATACTAGTTTAACGATTTACGGATTAATTTCACAACTTATATATTAAACATTTTAACCTGGGCCCTATTTTACCAAACGTGGCAGGCGCGACAATTGTCACAAATCATTTTTTAAAGTTATTTCATTAATAACATATTCTACAGTGGTTTTACTTATTCTTTATTTTTCTTTAAATACAAAGTTACTGATTTTAATCAAAATATTTAACCATTCTCTATTATTTCTTCTGTATGAGAACCCATCAAAATCGCTATCTCAGCCGTTAATTGGTTTGCACGGCGAAAACACTACAATTGTCACGCAAAACAGACTCAGCTCCGACCTCATGTCAATAATTCCCAACAATTTTACAAATATGTCGAATTGTAAAAAATATTCCTGTTTCACAACTGTACTGATACGAACAATTGTCACATAAATGCTAGGAATATTTACAATTTTTAGCCGACATAATGTCACTGACAATTGTCGGCTTGGTGAAGTAGGGCCCAGGATGACGTTGCGAATCCTTTAATAATTAATTAGGTACCTAAGTATTACTAAAGTTATCCGTGAATTGTATTGAAATTAGTGAGTGTATGAAAATAGTTTCAATTTCGGTTTAAATAAACATATCGATATTTTAACGTGCGCACGTTAAAATATCGATATGTTTATTTTAACCGTCCCTAAATGAGTAGCGTGTGGAATTAATACGGAATTGGGTAAACAGTAGGTACAAATGTAGTTTAGACCTTATCACCTTTGTGGTGGATTGGTTTTAGATTGTAATTTTAACCGATTGTTATTAAGTGCAAATTTTCCAATTTCTATTAAAATAACGTGATAAATTACTATGATATGTCACTCCTCTTTTTGATAAATTTGTTGTTTTACTGTTGTTTTTACTTATAAAAATTGTACAATTCAGCATTTTTTAAGATTTTCGTCAGTATTGAAAGTGGTCGGGAACATCACATGCGCTAAGCTCATAGCATTTGAGATACGCGGATCACGCCCACTTACGATTTCTACTACTCGTTTTTTCTGTTCTGTGAGACGAACAACGTTAAAAACAGCCTATTTAGTCTTCCTGACTTATGTCACAAAATTGTCTCTTGTGCTAATGTTGTTCAACGCCATCTAGCGGATTTTAAAGTACTGATTTTTACGAAATTCAATTAAATTCTACTGGTTTTTGACACTAGGAAAATACCTCACTATTCTTCGAACTTTTATTATTTATTACACAAGTTAAGGAAGATGTGGAGCAGGCAGTAAACTCGGTACCGGGCTTACTAGCACTAGGTAGGTTCCTGTTTTCAAGAGTATTCTCATAAATAATTTATGGATTGTTAAAAAATAATTTTAGTAAGAAAAATCTGAAAAATCCATGGTTTTTAAACGGTGCCGCGGTAGCAGTCGTTATGTAAAACTCTGCACCTACGAGTAGAGCCCGGACCCTAAATGAATTTATTTTACACATTTTTGGCTGACCAGCAGTTTACCTGCAGCAGTGCCTAGGTGCCTGTATACATTGACTAGGTAATATGAACACACATACCAACAAATATTACGATGAGCGACTTAAAAAAGAAAGTACATTCGCAAATTTATCGTAAAGTTTATTACTTATGTTAAGTGAGAAAAACTTGTAACGATATGAGCGTAATATCGGCTTAAGGTGTAGGTACATTATCTATATCTACGAGTATATACATATAATAAAACAGTAAAACCAATGCGTCTGTACATTGAGTATTTTTACCAAAAACTAATTGAGGGCGATGTTAAAATAGTAACAGAATAGGAATCTACAACTTTTAATTATTTTGTCTGTTTGTACACGCTAATCTCCGGAACTACTGAACGGATTTGAATAAAACTTTTTTTATTGTGTAGCTATTGAGTCTGGGCAAATACTAGGCTATAACTTATTTTGAAGATCGGAGTACCTGACGTGGAACCTTAGCAGTACTCTTAAACTAAGAGAGATATGAAAGCAGTGCCTTAAGAAAAGTTATTTAGCGTGATAAGAACTTTCTATTGACGTACACAAATTAAAGGTCTGAAGCAACTGATATGGAACCCTAGCAGCTCAGCTCAATTATAAGAGATACGAATAGAGCACCTTAGGGAACATTGTTTAACGTGATAAGCACTTTCTATTGATGTACACAAATTGAAGGTCTGGAGCAACTGATATAGAACCCTAGCAGCTCAGCTTAACTATTAGAGATATGAATAGAGCGCCTCAGGGAACATTGTTCAGCGTGATAAGCATTTTCTATTGACGTACACAAATTGAAGGTCTGGAGCAACTAATATAGAACCCTAGCAGCTCAGCACAACTATAACTGATATGAATAGAGCGCCTTAGGGATTATTGTTCAGCGTGATGAGCATTTTCTATTGATTAACACAAATTGAAGGTCTGGAGCAATTGAAATTACTTTAGACTGATTTTCAAACTCCCAAGGAAATCCTACTGTCTCCAAGTTACGATCTAGTGACGGAAACCTAGAGAAATCGAGAGAATCCTTCAGATAATTTTATGGTGCTGACTTATACATTAAGAAGTGCGTGGATACTTTCACCACAGACAGTTTGTCGAAATTTTGATAAATTAATGTGTTTGTTAATTTCATTAATGAAAGCTCAAAGTCAATTGGCACCATTTTTTTATACTACTTAGCACCTACTAACAAAAATATGTCTTACTTACTTTACGATATATTTACTTTACCCTGCAGTGGACACGACATGCTCCTAATAATAATAACTTTACGATAGTAGTTACTTACAAACCGACCTTTGAGTAGCCTAGAGACACAATAAATAGATGCTAAACCACATTCATCTATAGCGTAGGGAGGTTTGAGTCTGACCTGAACACTAAAACCTAAAGTTACCTATATTTTTTTACAAAGGAAAAAAACTGCCTTCACTAAAACCTAAAGTAACCTAAAATTTTTAAAAATTACCTTTACACTTTTACTAACAAAAGATCATCATTCATCATTCGCTTGCCCTGTTCCCATTATATTTGGGGTCGGCGCAGTATGTTTTTCTCTAAAACAAAAGATTTACGACAATATTTAGTTTTGGGAGTCAGTGTCACTGCCATGCGAAATTCTCTTACCAGAGGCGGATGGCGAGGTGATAGTAACCTATCTAAAAAAGAGTGCCTTGATTGAGTGCTATTGACCTTGATTTTTCATTCCTCTCTTCTCCTGACGTCATGGTAGACTAAGAGATCATGATAGCTGGATGGCGGCGCGAGTATGAAATATTTTGTATCATCGAGAATATAATAATATCAACTTAAGTTTGTAAAGTATACATAAGTAGGCTTGATTTATTCAAGGTGTGGCCGATGACTACAAGCTTAAGCAAATAGAAAATTAATTGAAAATAACCGAGGCCTAATTGATTTTTATGGGTTCACTAACATACACCTATTTGAAATATTCTTAGTCCAACTTCGTGCCATAGTGCTCGTTGATAAAGATGGAGTTTGTTAAACATGTTCTTATAATAATTAATATTATTACATGTATTACCAGTGACATAAACGGTAGTAGAGAAGAAGACGACCATCCGGTGGTCCGGACTAACTTGAATTACAAAGGAGAGAAATTCCCAACACAGTATTTACTTCCAGACAATCCTGTGGCAACAATGTCAGATTTAAATCGCTATTTGAATTACATGCAGCGATCTTTCGAATATTTTAACCAATTCTTGAACGTATCAGATTGCAATCTTGCTTTCTCTTCATATGTATCAAAAGGTAAGCAAATATTGTCATAATTGTAAATTGAGTGGATCAACTTAAAGAATCTAACTGTGCAATTCATTACATTTTCTAGCAATTTTGAAACGAACCCTACGTGATAATGGAAGTAAACTCCAAGGGTCTCATATAAATATTATATCTAAACTTATAAACGAAGCTGAAAATATTGTATCCCATTATAGTTATCGCAGTAGGACTTATGATTGGGACGATGGTGATTATAGATGTGAGTGAGTCAAATCATTCGGGAGCTCTATTTTTTAATCACTCGTATGACATTCTGCGAAAGCGAATAAATTTTCACTTGAACATTTTGGCGTTAATTCTATCATATCGCTCGCCTTCTGTGACGAGTGGGTAGGGTGTGCCGTTGCGGTTCCGAGCGGTGGAGTTCAGTCGATCGAGTGATAAAAAGATGTGGAGTTAGAGATGACCAACGAAAATCAGTAGAAAAATAGAGCTCCTGAAGTCAGATTAATGAATTTCCTTTCTTTCTTCCTTTTCAGCTCCAGAAAGATTAACTAAATGAATTAATTAATAATATTACCATTGTCTTTTTTAGTATCGCTACTGTTACAAAATGATGAAGTTTTAGTACATAATATCGAAAAATTAAACAGAAATCGTTTAATACCATGGGTGTTGGGTAATGAATATATGAACGACTTTATTGAAGAAATTGACGAGGGGACACTACCGAAAGAAAAGTTTGCAGAAATAGTAAATGATATGTCGAAATACTTTATCAGCATCGAAGATTCTGGTAAACAATACTGTACTTAATCGCTTTAGTAGGCCCTTGGAAGCTTTCTTCTTTTTAGGATTTCATATTTTGACTGCCTCGTTGGTCAGCTCATTCCGGGCCAGGCCAAAAGTTTTTGGTTTATCTGTCTTGAATTAACTCAGACACAGCTTCCGGAGTCAGGAAATTCCTCGGAAAGCACGTTAAGCCGTCGGTCCTACCGATCCTCATCTCTCTACGGTCACATTCACTTCTGCACTATAATATTTCCCGCGCAGTAGGCTAATCTCTGTTAAGAGAAATTCGGCTAGGAGGACATTATTATAATTAGCAAATTGGTCTACCATAATGTACCGTCCATTCAGTAGAGTCCGACTGTTTGTTGTTGACTTTTTTTAATTGATACGAATATTTGGCAGATGAGTGCGTTACTAACCTCGCATTCAGCAGAGCACCGGTGGATGTTTCAAGCACGCAGTCATGCCCACCAGATGATTATTGCAATATCCGCATAAGCTCAGGACCTTCTACCGCCTACGCTTTAAGTCACAGGTAAATGGGATTAGGTACTTATTTTCCTATATTTGACGTATAATCGTTAATATAATCTATCATGATTTCCTTAGCTCTCGCTTTTCTAGGTCTCATTTTTGTATTACAATTAAAACGACTAATATTCGTTCTTTTAGAATGCTGAACGCGTTATTTCGTCTTAAAATCAGAAACTGTTACATGAAGTCTGAAAAAGATGATCTGAAACTCATTGAAAAGTTATGCGCATTTATGTACCGGGAGACGGTATATATCGCAAGACGAGGATATTTTCTTAGAGACCTATTCTTGGAACACAGTACGTAACTTTTTTTAAATTACGGTAGGTACCTACACAGTTATTATTAATGAACATCGATCAGCTGTCTTAAGCACGGGCTTCCTCCATAGCGAAGAGAAGAATATATTTTCTTTATTCACAGTGATACCATTACCAGAATAAATATACAGTCTAATTTGAAAAACATTATTAACAGTTTTTTTTTAAATAGCCGTCTAACAGCACGGCATCCATATGCATTACATCATCCATCAGTCGTATGGTGCCCTTGAAGCAGAGATATGAGCGAGCCATGTCACAGAATAAGTACTAGTACTGGCCACGTGTACTGTACATTCGAGATAGATGGCGATTACGCACTTAGATATCACTGAGGTAGTAATTTTGAAGTAATTTATATATTTTATGCTTGCAGTAACACTTTGTGGATTGATGGGGTATGAAGAGTTTCTCCGTCTGAAATGGTTCGACAAAGCTATAAGCTGGGTAAATAAATATGGCTGTGTCAAGGAGTTTTATAACTTCGAATTTAATCGGACTAAAATAATGCGAAATGAGTATGAATCAGATATATCCGGAGAAAATAAGTTCCGCTCATTTCGTTGTGAAGTTTTGACTTCAGTATGCGATGACCACCCGAGCGCCCTATTGCTGTCCCTTTTAGCTCATGCCATAAGGTACACTGTCCACTATATGCAGCCCATGCAGCCGTGATGACGAAACGAACCCTGCCGTTTTGTGCACGGGTTATTGGATAAGTATACCGTGTCTCATAAATAATTGCCATTTATTTTTCCTAATTATGTTTTGATACCAAATATAAAATTGATTAAATACCTAAATATTGGAGGTGTTTTTTTATGTAAGTTTCTTATTAAATAAACTTATCGACCTACACTTCCGGGATGTAAGTAATCATTAGTAAGGCCATAGATATTATAATACACTTGTATTAGGCCAAGTAAAAAAAATAGGTAAGTAATAGCGTGTAAAAAAAAGTGGGACACTGTTAATAAGTATTACAAATAAATTTATTTTCTGATTATCATTTCGTAACATTGACAATAATTACAGGTAAAAATAAGTTAATAACAATAGAATAAATAAAAATAATGTAGAGCCTTTCGACTTAAAATGTAGGTAGGTAGGTTAAGAAGAGCACTAACTGCACTAATGATAAGTATTTGTGCATGCTTCGTTCACAATTATTTATGATGGGTGAATTTATACCCAACGACGTAAGGTAAGATGCCCAAGAATACATTTCTCCAACCACCGTTTTAAACTTTTAAAAAACCTTATAATTTTTATATTTGTTAATTAGAGAACCACCCGTAATGTGTGTACCTTAAGTTGTAGTAACTGAAGATAAGTAGGCTCCGTGCACATACATTTAAAAATATTAAATTAAAATAAGTACGGTATTACATTTTAGTTGAGTATCGTAAAACTTAATTTAGTCAATAATTATCACTTAGAAGCAGTTTGTATTTACACACATCAACACTGTCTAGGGATATACAAAACATAGTATTATCATATCCAAAATATCCCTAGACAGTGTTGATTAGTATTATATTACCAAAAAAGTACTTAATTTTATGTAACAGATGATCTTACTTCTAATATTATGTAAGACGAAGCCTTTGGTTTCATCAAAGTCTTCCTTTGTCGTAATGTAAAAAGGCTGTCCCATAAATCGAAGTCAAGCTGAAATGGAGTGAGGGCCAAAGGTACAGCTATGGGCAAAATTCTATGTCTATTCTAATTCTATTTAGGAGAAATCATCCGTTTTTATAAAAGTCTCAATTTATCGTAAATCATTTTTTATTGATTAAAAATAAGTACCTATACAATTAAACGAACAATTATTTATGAAAAAGAAATTATGAAAAGTGAGGATTTGTAGTCGTGTCGGGGCGTCTTCTATACGTGTTTATGACTTATTTTTTTAAATAGGTCTACGCGACATAGTTTTTTTCCATAAGTAACCCTTGGTCCATCGCTCGATTTCGGCTTGACCTTACCTTATGGGGCAACAACATGTATACAAGATTTAAATGGGTCGGATTATGTAAGTAGTGCGTAACTATTAGATAATCTATGGTAGAGCCCATTTTTGTTAAATGTTATGACTCTTTATTAGTATTCACTAACTGAAGGCCATATAGCTACCACCTTTCTGATACGAAAAAAAGTTGCCTTAGTTACTATCGTCAAATATAAAGCTCATTTCATGTCTCGTAATAACTTACAAAGAGTAGAGTTTTAAAATCAACCTGTACTTTCATACTTACAGGAGCAAACTTATAAAATAAGTATTTTTATTGAGAATGTAAGTTCTATCGCCTGTAGGGTGCTTTGCGGTACCTGCCGCGCTCTTCTTCATCACGCACGTCGAGATAGTGGCTGAACACCACTGCCCAAAGGTACAGGTATACGCCTGAAAATAAAAAACACTTTACGAATTCCTTCAAGTTCACTCTTTCTAGTCGGTGAAGAAATCCGGGCTTCGGTCTGTAACGTTACAAAGAATCCTATTATACTTTGGTTCGTCTACTATCGGACGTAGATTCGACGACAAGACATCGTCGATAATCAGACGATCTTCAGGTGAATAGTCAGAGTTCTGGAATCTGAGTCGCTGCCAATTTTGATACCACTGCGCCTCTAGACAGGTTGCAATGTATTCTACAGCGAAGTACACAATCGCTAACAATCTGTATGACGCTGACATAAACCATCGAACCATCATCACCAACCATTGCATATTTGTTTGACTGACATTTGACGAAAGCTGTGGCGATAGGGGCTCTAACTTACACAAATAGATGAGTCCGCCCACAAGTATGATGGTGGCCAGTATGTTGTAGTTGTACTTCTCCTCCTCATTATTGGTGTCGTGGATGTAGAAGGAGATGGAGGTGTGCAGCACGCTAATCAGCAGGCCGATGGCGAGCACGATTCCCAGCACCACCCAAGGCAGCATTAGCCATGATCTTCTCTGGATGGCAAAAAATAAAAAAAATCTGTAGTATTTCGAATTCTAGGTAAGTAGGTATTGATAAAAAAATATCGCACAGGGCTTAGTTTGAGTCAGTGAAGTACAAAAATTGTTTTTGAAATTTTTGTCTGCATGTTTGTTTCTTCCTTATAGACTCAAAATCTGCTGATTAATTTTAAATATAATGCATAAATTTTAGTTTGAACAGGCATGGTCCAGAAATATAGGCTATGTATCATCTCCATAGGATATGTACATCTATAGATACAGGGTGATGTCTCCTCACCATACGATTCAGTACAAATAAGAGGCTATGATTACTGGACGGCGATGGATGGGAGTATGAGTCATTT
The DNA here is from genome assembly GCA_949316185.1 of Pyrausta nigrata. Taxonomy (NCBI): domain Eukaryota; kingdom Metazoa; phylum Arthropoda; class Insecta; order Lepidoptera; family Crambidae; genus Pyrausta; species Pyrausta nigrata. The sequence continues at coordinate 9,642,363 of OX438943.1, forward strand.
TGCATCATCAAGTCTACGCAGGTGAAGCTCAAAGCCAGGATTGACTTACCGAGAATGAGGTCTAGGATTGCAGTAAAACAGAAATACAAATTTCTATAAATTATTCACTCAATCGTCAGAATCAAATACTATGTATGATAAGATAGGTAAGTACATATTTACAATGTTTACCTTTTGAACAGCAACGATGAGAAGAATGCATATCAGGATAGTAAAGCATAAGTTGATCGTTAAGATTATTCTCGGAACTGAAAAGAAAAAAAAAACAGTAAATTAGCTTACTCTAAGCGTTAACTATTTAATTTAACAATTAAAAAGCTAAGGGCAGGGAAACCAAGGGAAAAAACAAAAGAAAAATTCTTAAAATACACATAAAAGCGAAGGTAATCTCATTTTTCGATGTAACGTGCCTGTTTCAAGGTTTACATGTTTTTACCACTACACTACCGCAAGCATTGGTACAGTCAGCAGCACATCAGGCCCATTTAAACTACAACAACAGCTTTTATAACGTAGGGAATAGAGACGGTCTCAAGGTCAAAGTGGGGTAGTCTGACGTCCTAATAAAAAAAGAAAAAGAGATACACACGGGCGGCCGAGTGTACCTCTTTTTCTTTTTTTTTATTAGGTATCTATCGAAATCGTCACACCATCTTGTCCTTGGCCTACTTCTTCGCTGACTGCCGTTCGTGAAGGTCTCCTATTTGAGCCCACCTTTTAGAATGCATTCTGCATACGTGGCCGGCCCACTCCCATTTTAATCTGACAGTTTTCTTTTCGCCTACATCGAATATCCTTATTTTTCAGTTGATGTGGTGTTTCTCTATCTCTCATTTCTTTTTAGGTCCAATACACAATATCTTTAGAAATATCTATCTCATATGTGCAACACACTACGTTCTATCTTTTGCCTTACTAACGGATAATAAGTAATATCACTGCTCAACACTTAAATAAATGAAGGCTAATTTAGAATTGAATTAGATAGTGGAGAAAACATTTTAAATGAGCTGCCTTGTAAGCATTTCAAGCAAGAGTTATATATTTTATCATGGAATTAAGGACTATCCGTAAAACAAAAGACGAACGTCTCTCACGTTAGTTTAATGAATTGCACGAAGATTACAAACTTACTGTCTAGAGCTAAAAGCTTCCTATCGAAATCTTCGCCGAAGATGAACGTTTTGAAGGAGACCCTGTGCCTCTCCACCACCCAGACGGTGATGATGGTGGCGATGGACAATATGACGCCCAGCACGGCAGTGATTAGAGTTCCCGTCCGCGTGGAGGCGCAGCAACAACATTTTTGCAATCGCTTCATTATGCCGGCTTGGAAACACAGTCAAACTTTTCGGTTCAGCCTCACCGCCTCATATCTCCTGAAACAAACATCAAAATTAGGGTGAGACGATTTTTTATTTAAATCGTATTGCCGGTGCTGTAAGGTCCATAAAGGTTGTCTGGAAGAGCTCGCTTTGTGCGATAAGACCGCCTATATTTTACATCTGTCTGAGTAAAAAGCTTTATTATTTCTTTTAAGGTGTGTTGTTAGTTAGGTATCTTATATGATCGATGGAGATCATCGAGAATACATATTATTGCAGTTGCCGCAAGAAGTGCATTGCCCATCTATAAGCCAACAGGATTTGACTTGTTACTTCACTTTTGTTTTGTAATTTGTACATTCAGAATTTAAGATGAACCTACCTATTGATTATTACAAATAACTTTAGCTTTGACCCATTTTACAAGTTAACAGCGAGTTCATCTTTTCTGCTTCATAGTTAAATAACACAGAAACATTCAAATGTTCACAGAAACGTTCGAGTCTCTTACCAAATACTAAATATAGGTACGTAGTCGTAGAGGTGGGCGGTCAAAATTGCCCAGCCCGTTATATTCCGGACCACAACATCGGTGGTTGTCTTTCGTTTGCTGTTCACACGCGTCCATCGTGTGAAACGCTAGATGTTCGGATTCGGATACATTATCTTGTTAGACTTGTTTGGCAGACTCGACATGGTCCATTATGTGTGTTACAAAACGTCTATTGATGTGTTTACGGATTGTCAAAGATATGGAATACAATAATCAGAGTGATTTATACCGCTCAGGAGTATGTAAAATTATTAAACAAGTACTAATAATTATAAAAAAATTAAACAAGTACTTATAATTAAAAAAAACCTTTCTGAATTTTGAAACAGTATTTTTACTAGCTTTGATTGATACCCTTATCTGTGCTATTGGTAAAAAAAAACACCCTCATTTTCATTTCAAAAATGTAGGATAGGCTATGTCACTACTAAAATTCTGACTATATTCTATGTCAAAAGCTTTATATGTTAAGTTGTTGGCCAAGGGCTAAACGTACAGCTTCTGATATATGCTGAAATCATCTAGGATATGGTATAACAGCTATTGTAGACATAGTAGTAAGACTAAGTTGTTGTTATATCTACAGAAGAAATTGCGGTTTTGGTGCTACCTATCATATTATGTATTTGCAATAACCTATATAGCAAAGTTGCATGAAACTAGATTGCGCTGTCCTGTGCCTATTATGTAGGATACATAATGGACATAATAAAAGTTAAAAGTCATAAAACACCGACGGTGAGCCTGTGTGCCAGCAAAAGCATCCGCTCACGCAACCAAACTGCAAGGTGTCGGTTTTAGACTTTGTTGACTGACGGTGGGCTATTTTTGCTACGCCATGGGGACACCTCATATCACCGTCCACTATATAGTAAGAAACTATTTTAAAATTCTTAAGGCTATACATACTTATATTATTTCATCAGCCAACTTTACTGCAAAGATGAAAATAAATATTATGAGGTTTTGATTGCTTTAGTGCAATAGATTCTAATGCTCCTTTTTCATTTGGAAAATCCCACTAATATTATAAATGCGAAAGTTTGTGAGTGTGTGAGTGTGTATGTTTGTTACTTCTTCACGCAAAAACTACTGAATAGATTTCGATGAAACTTTACACAAATTTAGCTTATACATTGGAATAACACATAGACTATATTTCATAAAGATACGTGTTTAAATACTTAAGTTATGACTATAAGTGTTAATGAAGCCGGAAAAAATCTGTAATTTTCAAACTATTTTTGCGTACGCTGCAAAAATTGTAAGAGTTACACCAATATAATGTATGGCAGAAATGTTTGCCTCAAATAGTTCTACAAAAAACTTCGCAAGAGTATATATCTATCTCTTAAGGTTTGCTCACTATAACCTCTTTTATGGCAATAATAAATGTTCTACAGTCACTACATTACTGAACAAGGTAATTTCATAAGAAGTGTATTAATATTTGTCCAAATCAATACTTTATTATTCACAAGCATTTAATTTTGATCATAATTGCCGTTTATACCTTTCAATTTAAATAATTATCTTAGGAGATCTCATAGTTTTAAAATACCATACGCTTATGATGGCGCCACGCGCGACGCGCTGGCCGGCCCGTGGCGAGTGTCGGTAGATTTAATGTGTACAATCATAATGTGTAAAATTTTTTCGTCTTATTGAATTATAAAACCGCCCTTATCACCATATAAGTCCACCATCTGCTTAGACTACATAACAAGGGAAATGCATGAACCCGGCAGCATGCTTTACACCGACGATGTTGCATTACTGAGCTGAAATAGAATATTCACGAGTCACAGGACGTTTTTTAGCAATGGGCATGTGAGGAGAACCGCGGCAGACGAGATAAATGCATGCCTCAAGGCTTCGTCGTTGTGGGCTAAAGTAGAGCGCTTACAGCTGATTACTAACATGAGAGTCCAGCTCTTCAATGATCAGGAGTCTGGACTTTTCGCACAAACGCTTCTCGAGGTCGGCGAAGGTCGCATGCCGACGGATGCTAACGGCCAAGTAACCTTTGGCAGCCTATTTAGCAATGTTGTTAGCTCGGAAGATAACCTTATTAATGAGGTATTTCCGAGTTTACAAGAAAACCTGGCTAACGAGGAGTGGTTGTGCGAAAGAGCTATCATGGCGCCCAAAAACGAATTGGTAGAAAAAATTTATAAAAAAATATTAGAGCAAGTTCCAGGTGATGTGAGGACCTACGTGTCAATAGACACGGTGATGACAACTGACGACGCAACTGTATACCCAGTAGAGTTCTTAAATTCCCTCGACCTGTCAGGGGTGCCACGGCACTAGGTTACGCATCACAGAATTCACAGAGCTGAGAAGGCACATCGTCCAGGCCACAATTCTTACTGGAGGGGCCAAAGGAGACACGGTATTGATACCCAGAATCCCTATAATACCCACAAACTTACCCTTCCAGTTCAAACGCCTACAATTTCCTTTAAAAGTGCCTTTCTCTATAACGATAAATAAAAGTCAAGGACAAACTCTAAAAGTAGCCGGCATTCACCTGGGCACCCTCTGCTTCTCCCACGGACAACTGTACATGGGTTGCTCGCATGTGTCGAGAGCAAGAAATCTTTTTATTTATGCAGATAACAATAAGTCCCGCAATGTTGTTTACCGCAATGTGCTGCAGTAAAATGATTTCTAGCTCTCTACGACCCGAGACAAAAAAACAATTACTTAAGACAGTATAATCTACTCTCCCGTTCTGTCACTCATCAATTGATCTTTCCGATGCTCAAATTTAAATTGTTTTGCTTCTAAAAATGTAAATAGTTATAGTTACGCAATTTATTTTACCTAATAAACCGCGGGTAACACCGCGGGGCACAGCTAGTGATCTAATAAAGGTAATTTTCTACATAAGACAATAAAGGTAAGTACATAAATAATTTCCATTAGTGACCAAGAATGCGCGCGCGCAGTACTTACCTACTTAAGTATTGGTAAATAATGAGTGCTCATAACTGACCAAATCGGTGTGTATGGTAATATTAGGTACCTACTGGCTGGGTAAATTGTTAAGAAGAGTAAGTATTACTTCGCTAAGTAAATGTGTTTTAGTACTTCAAGTATTTCAGAGCATTTAGCTATTTAGAATGTTTTGAAGAAGGTGGCTGTAGGAAGAAATGCAACACACGGACAAAACGTTGTTTGTAGATCTTTAAACTCTTAAATATACGGGACACCGAATAAAACCAACTCACGCGAACATTTTGACATGAACAAATTACTAGAAGCGGTCTCATTTTACGGTTAAAAGCTTTACACGGGCGATCTTGCAAATTGGTAATGGGTTAGAGCGTCCTTTGGGCTAGACTGCAAAGGCGGGGCGTTTGCTGATCTAATGGGGCCATAGCGCACGAATTGGGTCAGTTCAGGGTTACCAGCCATTGACATTTTATAGAACCCATGAAGGTTGTTGTATAAGGGAATAAAATCGTATCAAAGCGTAGGTGCGATCTTTTCTGTTCTTTAAAACAATATTTATACCTACACATAATATTCGTCAGATGAAGTAGTAGATATGTAAAAAACATTATAAGAAATGTCAACGTATAACTTTACTTGTAACGTTGCTAAAAAAATATAGCTAGTTTTTCGAATGTTACCCTTCCGGTGCTGTCAGAATAGGATCATCATCCTCCTAGCGTTATCCCGGTTGTGCACTAGCACACGAGGGCCCAGGGTCCGCTGACCATGATCCAGGTTGTGGCAGATCAGGTAATTACAGTGGAGTGACTGCCATCTGACCTCCGTGACCCTGTTACCAGGGCAACCTGACCAGTTTGGATCATGGTTACACATTCAGTTGACTAAATGTGCAGGTTTCCTCACGATGTTTTCCCTCACCGAAGCTGTCAGAATAACAATATTATATAAAAAGAGGTGTTAACTAGCGAGACGGGCATGTAATGGATAAAGTGTGGATTAGACGTAGTAGATGACAGCCCTATATCAGGCCATTGCCAAATGATAACGGAGGTCAGAGGGGTTATCATCATTGCCCTCTCCCACACTGATTACGCTTCGTTTGCCAACAGTATCGACAAGTGGTTACAAAAAACCCCAGCACTGACAGCGATCTGTCAATTCGGTAAACATAGCCCACCATACCTATAGGGATACAAAGTAAGTAGATACTTCAAAAACCGGGTGTATTTTTTGGAAAGTTTCACGATATATTTAGGCGAGGAAAGTTATAGGATATTTCTGATAAAAGTTATGAAACTATAAAAGTGTATCTTTTTTTGGTGGGTGGATAGAGAAGCTTTTTAAGATACTATATCCAAAAGTTTGGAAAAATTCATCGAAGGCAAAAGGTATGGGATAGGTATTTGTAATAAATGTGTGTAACTCTCTGATTACAAAATTAAAGTGAAAAAAGTTGATTGATTCGACACAAGGGCTATCTAAATATGATATTTACCAAAGTTTGGAAACATAGGTATTTGGGAAGTATGGAAAACTGAAAAAACTAAATATCTTCACCAATAAAATGTTAAAGTGATTGAAAATTATTTTAGGAAGTACTTTTAAGTTAGGCAAATCTAGTGGAAAAAGTTTGGAAGTCTACGTTTTCTGCTGAATAAAATTTTTGGTTTTTCTTGCGCTACATGTTCTACAAAAAGTTAAAATGTGTAAAGTTTGGATTTATATGATCATAATAATGTAATTTATCAACATACAAAAAACTAGAAATGTGGAGTTTGTGCCTTCGAAGTTAATAATAATAAACGAAATGAACTAATTATAACGCCGTGCGCGGCGGGGGGCGGGGGTGGCGTCCGCACGCGCTAGCAGCATGTTCTGCGGTTCCGCGCGAGCCAGGAAGACTTTTCTGATTTCTGACATTTTGTTTTATAGCAAGTACATTATACGCAAGTACCCCTAATATTAGTTGCTGCGTGGCGTGGTGTTCATGGTTTATTAGATTCATCCGTACCTACTAACCTTACATGATCAAAATATACTTAATTAAGTAAAGGTATTCAAAAGTGGTTTTATCTGATCATTAAATATTATAGGTACCTACATAATAAGAACCTATTTTCTACATAATTTAAAACTTGCCATATGTAAAAGTTTACCTTGAAAGTATTTTTAAATGCATACCAACCCCTCTAATATTTGCAAATAATAACTATAAATAAAAACCGGCCAAGTTAACAACATTTTTCAACAAATTTTAATACATCAATATGTCTAAGTTAAATTAAGTTTTTACAAGTCAGTATAATATGAAATAATAAGATGAAATCAGCTTAACTTATTATATTTTTATAACTTAAGCAATTATTTCATGCGGGTAAATTCCCCAAGTATTGATGAAATCGAACGCCGGCTCACTGGCGTAGCAAGCACTTGCAAAAATTCGCAAAAAGTAGTTCGTGGATACTTTCACCAAAGACAGTTTGTCAAAATTTTGTTGAATTACCATATTACTAAGTTATAAAAGATCAAAGTCAATTGGCACTATTTTTTTATGCTACTTATCACTTACTAACGAAAATTGAACTCTAAGATTACTTTATGATAGTAGTAACTAACAAAGGAAAGGCCCTGAGTAGGCTAAGGACACAATAAATAGATACTATACCACATCCATCTATTGCGGTAGAGTCTTTGCGGCTTTGAGTCTGACTTTTTTCTGAACACTTAAACCTAAAGTTACCTTTATAGTTTTACTAAGAAACATATACGACAAAATTAGGTTTTGGAGTCGGTGTCACTGCCATGCGAAATTTTTTACCAGAGGAGGATAGCGAGGTGATATTAACCTAGAAAAAGTGTCTATTGAATTTGATTTTTCATTACTCTCTTCTCCTTACAACGTGGTTATCATCGAGTCCACGCGGACGAAGTCGCGGGCAATAGCTAGTTTATTAATAAATGTATTTTGTTTAACGATTCACAGACGATGAGACGGACAAACGGACAACAAATTAATCGTATAAGGGTTCCGTTTTAGCTTTTTGTGGTACGAACCCATTAAACCACAAAACCGGCGATAGGAAAAGATATCAGATATAGGGCGAGCAGAATCTTTAATTTCATTTTATTTTTTGCTTTTGATGCCCGAGATTTGCCTAATTTCCGTACTTTTTTTATTATAATGTAAGTACCTGAAAATCCTACCAATATTTAGCATCCCACTTCTTGTTGCGAATGATGATGTAGATGATATTACAACATAAAATCATGTTGGCACTTGGCGTGTACACACATATTAATATCTTATTTATTTGTTAGTTGAAATTGGACCATACTTTTTATTCTTTAGAACCACTATAGTGCTTAGCAGATTATAGTACTGTGTTACTACACTAGGGTCGGATATTAACGACTGCGGCGTAACATACCTTAGAATTTGCATTAATTTTGCGACTTACAATGTTGTTGGTTTTGTTAAAATATTTTAGTTGCATTAGCTAAAAATGTGCTCTCACATATAGAAAAAAAAACATAATATGGACGGACATATCCTTAGACTATTATTAAAAATAAACATAAATTGTATATTTCTCAAAATAATGGACGGATTAATACAACTTTGTTAGTTAATGGGTTAAAGTTCTTTGACTGATTCAAATTCTTCGTCTTCATCACCTTTGAATACGTATTATAGACAGCGGAGTCTAAGTAATAGAGTCCCGTTTTTACCCTTTGGATACGGAACCCTAAAAAGGGAGCCTAGTCTTAAGTGAATGGAGTCGGGTGCCACACACCAACGCGCGCGCCGTTGCCACTCCGCGACCGCCGTCACTCGCTCCGCTTATTATTCTCATGCTTTGTTATATTGAGGCATGGTTCTGACAAGGAACCTTTATAGTTTCGTCATGTCATGTCCGTCTGTCTGTCTGTCCAAGAAACTCCTGTCTGTCGTCTGTCTGTCTGTCCTGCTTTTGCTTAGAAACCGTTAGTACTAGTAGAAAGCTGTAATTTTTTAGGTGTATGTATACAAATAACGCGTGACCCGAGGACCCGACACGCACTTGGCCGGTTTTTATTTATAGTTATTATTTGCAAATATTAGAGGGGTTGGTATGCATTTAAAAATACTTTCAAGGTAAACTTTTACATATGGCAAGTTTTAAATTATGTAGAAAATAGGTTCTTATTATGTAGGTACCTATAATATTTAATGATCAGATAAAACCACTTTTGAATACCTTTACTTAATTAAGTATATTTTGATCATGTAAGGTTAGTAGGTACGGATGAATCTAATAAACCATGAACACCACGCCACGCAGCAACTAATATTAGGGGTACTTGCGTATAATGTACTTGCTATAAAACAAAATGTCAGAAATCAGAAAAGTCTTCCTGGCTCGCGCGGAACCGCAGAACATGCTGCTAGCGCGTGCGGACGCCACCCCCGCCCCCCGCCGCGCACGGCGTTATAATTAGTTCATTTCGTTTATTATTATTAACTTCGAAGGCACAAACTCCACATTTCTAGTTTTTTGTATGTTGATAAATTACATTATTATGATCATATAAATCCAAACTTTACACATTTTAACTTTTTGTAGAACATGTAGCGCAAGAAAAACCAAAAATTTTATTCAGCAGAAAACGTAGACTTCCAAACTTTTTCCACTAGATTTGCCTAACTTAAAAGTACTTCCTAAAATAATTTTCAATCACTTTAACATTTTATTGGTGAAGATATTTAGTTTTTTCAGTTTTCCATACTTCCCAAATACCTATGTTTCCAAACTTTGGTAAATATCATATTTAGATAGCCCTTGTGTCGAATCAATCAACTTTTTTCACTTTAATTTTGTAATCAGAGAGTTACACACATTTATTACAAATACCTATCCCATACCTTTTGCCTTCGATGAATTTTTCCAAACTTTTGGATATAGTATCTTAAAAAGCTTCTCTATCCACCCACCAAAAAAAGATACACTTTTATAGTTTCATAACTTTTATCAGAAATATCCTATAACTTTCCTCGCCTAAATATATCGTGAAACTTTCCAAAAAATACACCCGGTTTTTGAAGTATCTACTTACTTTGTATCCCTATAGGTATGGTGGGCTATGTTTACCGAATTGACAGATCGCTGTCAGTGCTGGGGTTTTTTGTAACCACTTGTCGATACTGTTGGCAAACGAAGCGTAATCAGTGTGGGAGAGGGCAATGATGATAACCCCTCTGACCTCCGTTATCATTTGGCAATGGCCTGATATAGGGCTGTCATCTACTACGTCTAATCCACACTTTATCCATTACATGCCCGTCTCGCTAGTTAACACCTCTTTTTATATAATATTGTTATTCTGACAGCTTCGGTGAGGGAAAACATCGTGAGGAAACCTGCACATTTAGTCAACTGAATGTGTAACCATGATCCAAACTGGTCAGGTTGCCCTGGTAACAGGGTCACGGAGGTCAGATGGCAGTCACTCCACTGTAATTACCTGATCTGCCACAACCTGGATCATGGTCAGCGGACCCTGGGCCCTCGTGTGCTAGTGCACAACCGGGATAACGCTAGGAGGATGATGATCCTATTCTGACAGCACCGGAAGGGTAACATTCGAAAAACTAGCTATATTTTTTTAGCAACGTTACAAGTAAAGTTATACGTTGACATTTCTTATAATGTTTTTTACATATCTACTACTTCATCTGACGAATATTATGTGTAGGTATAAATATTGTTTTAAAGAACAGAAAAGATCGCACCTACGCTTTGATACGATTTTATTCCCTTATACAACAACCTTCATGGGTTCTATAAAATGTCAATGGCTGGTAACCCTGAACTGACCCAATTCGTGCGCTATGGCCCCATTAGATCAGCAAACGCCCCGCCTTTGCAGTCTAGCCCAAAGGACGCTCTAACCCATTACCAATTTGCAAGATCGCCCGTGTAAAGCTTTTAACCGTAAAATGAGACCGCTTCTAGTAATTTGTTCATGTCAAAATGTTCGCGTGAGTTGGTTTTATTCGGTGTCCCGTATATTTAAGAGTTTAAAGATCTACAAACAACGTTTTGTCCGTGTGTTGCATTTCTTCCTACAGCCACCTTCTTCAAAACATTCTAAATAGCTAAATGCTCTGAAATACTTGAAGTACTAAAACACATTTACTTAGCGAAGTAATACTTACTCTTCTTAACAATTTACCCAGCCAGTAGGTACCTAATATTACCATACACACCGATTTGGTCAGATTTAAATAAACGCTTAATACCTAAATACAAAGGCATATTGTGTAGTAGCGTATTATAGTAAATCAGAAAGAGAGCTTATCGAGTCGTAGCCAACGAATGCGCAATATATAAAATAAGAAAAACGTGTTTATGTTCCTTACAATAAGGTTTATTTTTAAATGTAACATAATATTATAGTAGCTGGCTGTTGTAGGTAATACTTATGTATACATTGTGTTGTGTAGTGTTCTTTGTAAAACGAATGCGCCACGCTTGATGACTGTAGCAGATGTCATTACGGGAGTACGAGTATAATGGTACGCCTCCAACTCAACGTGAACATCACCGTTAAGGCACTAATTTTCTTCATTAACTATATATATTAAAAAAGATTCATTATTATTTTTGCTGTGTGGAGTCTACAATTTTTCATAGTTATACATGAGTAGAGTAGGTACTCCAGAGTACATACGTATAACATTTATAAAGAAAGTGTCAAGACCATATAGAAAAATAACTCTGGTTAAAAGTAACTCTATCACAATCACAACTCATCTATCAGAAGAAACATTATGTTATTTTATAAACGATGAATGCAGTAGCCTTAATGGGACTGCGTCCCTTTGATAACGATCTCGGTAGCGACAAAATCATTTGATTAGTTTAAAATGTGTGGGTGCACGATGCACGCACATATAGGCACACGTGGGCATGTTCTTAATGCATCTCTACACATTTCACATTGTATAATGTGTAGTATGGTCGCATCACCTACCACGACGCGGTCGTCGACCTGTTATTTAATAGGCACATCATCTAAAAAGATTAATAAATAACATCAACGGTCAATTGAGTCTGTGTATACTTATCAATTGTTAAAAAAATATGAAATGTATAGTGAGTTTAAAGATGAAATTGATGTCAGTAGTACGGTTGTATACATATATACAGGGTGTGGCGTAAATAGTGGTCCAAAGCAAAGGTGTGGATACACTGTACACTGAAGCACCACATACCAGTATTTAAAAAAAAATTATGTACAGGGTTTTCAAAAAAAAAAAAAAATTAATTTTTTTAGAAATCGTTACCTTGCCTTACAAATTTGGTTATAATTTCCAAAAATGACGGTTTTTTTTATCCATTTTTTTTATTATTATTGCTGATCACTTGTACTTAGTACTCCATTCGTTTTTTTTTTTTTACAAACTGAATTTAATAAAAAAAATTAAGTTTCTTTCGAAATTCAATACTCACTGCTAGCAAATCGTTTGACTTTCAATACTTTTGGTGCAAAAAAAATGTACCACACTGTCAGTGCCCATTGTTTTAAAAAAATGCCCATCTTTTGCAGATTCTAAAATGGTGCAACAATAAGTGTTACGACTTACAGGAAAAAAGTTATTGCTTTTCGAAACAAAAAGGAGCCCAATTCAGAAAAACAATTTATTTGAAGTTCAAGGGTTTACAAGGGTTGTAATTTTTTTCTGTGTGGTCCAAAGCAAAGGTGTGGATACACTGTACACTGAAGCACCACATACCAGTATTTAAAAAAAAATTATGTACAGGGTTTTCAAAAAAAAAAAATTTTTTAATTTTTTTAGAAATCGTTACCTTGCCTTACAAATTTGGTTATAATTTCCAAAAATGACGGTTTTTTTTTATCCATTTTTTTATTATTATTGCTGATCACTTGTACTTAGTACTCCATTCGTTTTTTTTTTTTACAAACTGAATTTAATAAAAAAAATTAAGTTTCTTTCAAAATTCAATACTCATTGCTAGCAAATCGTTTGACTTTCAATGCTTTTGGTGCGCCGGCGCTGCTTACACCCCGAATTGAATTGGAATGGTCATTTTTGGAAATTATAACCAAATTTGTAAGGCAAGGTAACGATTTCTAAAAAAATTAAAAAAAATTTTTTTTTGAAAACCCTGTACATAATTTTTTTTTAAATACTGGTATGTAGTGCTTCAGTGTACAGTGTATCCACACCTTTGCTTTGGACCACACAGAAAAAAATTACAACCCTTGTAAACCCTTGAACTTCAAATAAATTGTTTTTCTGAATTGGGCTCCTTTTTGTTTCGAAAAGCAATAACTTTTTTCCTGTAAGTCGTAACACTTATTGTTGCACCATTTTAGAATCTGCAAAAGATGGGCATTTTTTTTAAACAATGGGCACTGACAGTGTGGTACATTTTTTTTGCACCAAAAGCATTGAAAGTCAAACGATTTGCTAGCAGTGAGTATTGAATTTTGAAAGAAACTTAATTTTTTTTATTAAATTCAGTTTGTAAAAAAAAAACGAATGGAGTACTAAGTACAAGTGATCAGCAATAATAATAAAAAAAATGGATAAAAAAACCGTCATTTTTGGAAATTATAACCAAATTTGTAAGGCAAGGTAACGATTTCTAAAAAAATTAAAAAAAAAATTTTTTTTTGAAAACCCTGTACATATTTTTTTTTAAATACTGGTATGTGGTGCTTCAGTGTACAGTGTATCCACACCTTTGCTTTGGACCACTATTTACGCCACACCCTGTATAATTAGGTACCTACCTAATATATGTACATACCTAAACTTAATGTTAACTCACTTACCGCGGAATCAAAGTTAATATCTTGTTAGTTACATTATTTGTTAAAATCAAGAACAGCTAGACCGAATTTCATAATAATTAATTTGTAAAGTTGGACTCCGCCACAACTACAAAACAATGACAAAATAGGGTTTGGTAAAATATTACGACATTTGCGCGCTGTTTCGCACTACACGTCCGATCCGAATCTGTCAAAATAGGTACGTCATTTTATTTTAAATACGGAAAACCGGATCGCGAATGACGGACGTAGCGCGTAAACTATCATACGTACTTACATAGTTACCTCAATAGTTCTACGGTTACGCTATACGGACCGAATTTTGACGAACTTGGATCGGCCGTATTGCGAAACCGCTCAGTGCAGAAAAGCATCCCCACACGTTCCTAGCAAAACAGATTCGTAGTTTTGTCAATGAACTAGTCGCTTGACTCTTGACACTGTTGGCAGCGAGCCCTCCGGTCATTAGACAAACGAAGGTCAACGTGAAGAAATAGAATAAACGCAGCACACAATGGGAACTGTAAGGTATCAAGATTGTGTCATCAACTATAAATGAACTTTGTAGAAAATCACGGCTAGTGCTAATTCTTCGTTGAGATAAGAGAATTTAAACCTATTTTTTGCTTGGGTCACTTGTTCTGTAAGAACCGACTCGTAAATTGTCATATCGTGGGAAAAACATAAGTAAATAAGTAATCTATTTTGGGGATAATAGTAATTATAATGTATTAGGAGCTACGCCTTGAACATGAGCAACGTAGTCATAAGTGTTGATAAAATGTGCTTAGCATAAATGATTTAGAAATACGAGTAAATTATAACCTAGGTGGTACTGGTAGTACCATAACAAATTAATTTACAGCTTACAAGGGCCAAGTATGACATAATTAAAATTCGGTAAATAGAATCGGTAAATTTGATTGGCGTGGGCATGAAATCATTAATTGAAATTGATGGGATGTGGATTATTCTACTCCCTAAGAGAATTATGCACAATTAGACCACAACACAGCACAGCATAACATGCTATTCGTTTGATAGATTTATATCATGCACGATTGAAAGTAGACATATGGCATTGTTTTTACATCGTTAAAACAATTGGGTGTATCGTTAAGTAACTCAATCTAAAGTGCATCTGTAGCATCTGTATGCAATTGATCCGGGCATTCCGCTCGGGCTGCGCCCACGCCTGTTCCCACATGCGTGCTCGCGCGCAGGGATGTCGAACACGAACGCATGCATTTGGCTTTGTTTGAACGCAAATTGAGTAAAGTAAACTAATCTTCTCTCGGAGGTAAAATACAGTTTTTTACAGTACCCTGCCTGCGCCCCTGTTCTAAAACGTCGAATCAAACGTCTTAATGACTTATTGCCTTCTTCGAGACGATATGTGATTTTGCTTTGGAATAAGAATCTGTATTAAAAACTTGTAATCCTGGACATGCTTAAGGGTGTACAAAGAAATCACTACTACGCACATTCTTCACAACTACTTGCTAAAAAATTGTGATCTGCGATATTCTATTATCAAGTTCTGACAGTAAATAGTTATTTCTTGGTTTATAAAAAATTAAAACTATTGTATAGTCACTAGTTTACTTGTTATGTGTAGCTTATCTTTTTAAATATTTATTGTATAACATCATTTTATGGGTGTCATTTACATAACTGGCGAATACGTAAACCACTTAATAATAAGGTGTTCGTAGTAATGTACGTTATTTACCTACTTTTTATATTCGCGTAGTGTCGGTATGAAAATATAGACAAGTAGCCAACCCTTGACGTGTGCATTCGATGAATTAGGTTATTGCTTTACTCAAAGATAAGAAAATTGTTACATAGCTTTGAAGAATATGATTTAAGTATTACTCCTTGCGCAAAAATTGACCCTAAGTAAGTAAATATGTACATATAAGTATCATTTGCTTAAAAAGGTTACAGTCGGTTAGAAAATCGATTGTCGTTTACGGGTGCGCTAGAGCAAACATAGTTTTGTGTTAAATCGTGAACATCACTGGTACGTACGAACTATTCCTGATTTTAGTGTCGCCCACTTCGAAAAGAACGACATTCATAGTCATCATAACACAAGGTCGCGTGGACTGCTGGAATGCGCTAGACCAAAGTCATTGTCATTAACTAATGAACTGGCAACTAACTGACCTTGTTTTATTTTACCCTACCTCATTTACTTGCATTAGTTTTCGTTTTAATTAGGTATGATCTTACTTAACTAGTCCTAAATAATGAGTATTTCAATGGATATTTTTATTTTTATTTTACTGGATTTCCACAGGTAAAAGTTGAAAGTAGCTAGTTTAAGTTGGATTCCATTTCTAAAGTTAGGTAACCAAAACATACCTAAATATACTTGGATGAAAAAATCGCCTGGCAGGACTGCAACAAGGTAATTTTATGTCAGAAATATCCCAAAAGTATTCTTTTAACTATCCGCTTCACCCACGACAGACTTGCCAGCGAAGGTCGGCACCCGCGCTCGCGCACCGCGGAAGGCGTTACGTCATCGCGTCACGTACCTATGAGTACAAACGACACACTCACACCACTTCACATATACTCCTACATCTCCGTGAACTGTAAACAATAAACTGTGTCCAAGCTAACAAAGACGATAATGTTTGGTGCTGGCTTTAGTTCGCATGCTAGTTTAATTGATTTTTTTACAATTTTATCGTGAAGTTCAAACAATGGAATGAACAAACTGCTCCAAAAATGTATGGTAGGTACCTACTTATTCCCAGAGAAAAACTACAGGCGCTTGTACCTATCTACTTTCATTCCTACCTACCAGAATTCGTCGAAAATAAGTTGCGTCTGCAATCCATCTATCACACGCACGACCTGATAGTTTATATGAAGTATAGATAAAATAATATAGCTTTGTTTGTACCTAGTATAAAAATAGACGCTCAAAGTTGGTTCAAAGCGGATATTAAAACGTAAATTAGGTCAGCTATTCTGTCTTCGTTGAAATGTTTGGTACCTATAAATAAAATTCCCGCGAAAATCCCTTGACAATATTCTTGGGAACTGCAATCAAAGCATGTGTCAGAGTCTAACCACAACAACAAAATGACATCACTGAAATGAGTGTATTCGCATTCGCAATCACTACAGTCACAAGCCACAATGTCAATGTCATAGATTACGAGAAACTGTGTTCTCAAGCAAGCCCTATTATGGTCATGGACCTTACAGTGTGGCACTGGCACTGGCAGACATCAAGGTCGACGGCTATTAATATTCGCGGAATAATACCCACCCCACACTTTATCTGGATAATCTGGCAGCTGTTATGTAATGTTCGTGTTTTCATTAAACATATGATCAAACTAAAAATAAAACAAAGTTAGCTTGCCTGTACAGTCGACCAAATTGAATCATGACCCACCTTATGGTCATTTTTTTACTGTCATTCTATACAAGTAAGTTGAAATTCGCTTGAACATACATTTCCTAGAAACGAACGTGTCATCATTTTATTAGACACTGACAATCACTGACAAGGCAATGGTCGCTATCTGTACGAATAAGTTTGTATGAAAATCGGCGAGAACTTCATTTCATGTGGGTAAGGGTTGCCGGGTCATTCGGGATTCGGCACGGCCGGGCGCCAAGTCTGTATTGTCTGTATTGGGAACCAGTTTCTTTTATAAAAGTTCCACTGGAACTTGTGTTTGCCATGATGAAATAAAACAGTATACTTAGTTAAAGAAAATAATATTTATTTTAAGTATATATTTAACAAGTGGCATTAAATTGGTAAAGTGAAAAGTAACCCGATTAGACGACAAATGTCACTTCCCCAATCCAAACACCACAAATTTTCATCTGGGGACCTAGACGGCCATGGAATAAGAGTAAATGCATCTTCATGCTAGGTAAACCAATTCGAGACAATTCTGGCAGTATGCACTGGACAGTTATCATGAACAAAGGAGACTACTGGCACTTCTTCACGCAAGTAAACTGTTCGCAAAGTCGGTCACATTGATTCTTCCATTAAATTGACATAGTTTATAGCGTTATGACGAGGAGAAATTTGAACAAGTTTTCCGACACTTCCGGCATCCATCCAGGCACACATGTTAGCTGAAATTCAGCTGGATAATTGGTTGGGCACAACGTGATCCTCTGTGTATCGCGTGTTATCGTAACGCCACGAAGTTAAGCGACCATGTTGAGACGAGTGAAATGATTTATCGTCTGTAAATATGTTATCCGTAATAGTGTTGCATTTCCGTTCTCTTCCGTTCCGTTCTTGATTCGACAAACGCCATGATTATGTCGTCGTCTGTCTTTGAGGGTACCCTCTTTAGCATGCCGGCTGATCCAGGTTCTGACTGTGTTCCGACTTATTCTTAGCTGTTTGTTCTGCCAAATTGGCCATTATAAGATTTGTTTGTAGATATTGACTTAGGTTTTTATAAAATTTCTGACTTACTAGTAGGTATACTTGACATTTGACACACGACGTTTTTTATTTTTTAAATTATAATACATTTTTCTTCGTAGTGAAAAGAGTTTGGATTATGGACTTATTTTAAATTCATATTAAGACTGGTTTATCTAAAGCATGTCTAGTGCAGTTATAATAAAGGTTAAACTTGCATAAATCTCTGACCCGTTATGACGCATTTTTATTCATATTTAAAACGTACTATGTGCAACATGCATGACAGCGAAGAAAACCTTACTACATTTATAAATGCAAAGGAATAATCGGCAAAGTGGGTCATGATTCAATTTGCTCGACTGTACATTTCGCCACACTGCCACACTGCCAAAAAAACTGAGGTTTGTTTGACAAACACCAACGTTCACTGAACACTAACTTGCTTGTCAAAAATGTCATCAGTTAAGATTTTCTTCAAATTCGTTAAACACGTAGATTGTTTTAAAAATGCATCAAACACAGCTGCACACTAGGTACCAAGTAATTTGACAAACACGGAAACTTGACAAACAATTTGATCGTTAAAGCACTCTGGCTTTAGATATTGAAATCTACAGAATAGTAGGTATGAAATGACAAGAACAGATCATAGCAAGATGTTTTTGTATGAATTTCTAATAGCTTCTACAGTGAGACCCGGAACAGGGTGAAACTTAAGTACGCTTACCATAACAAAGAAGAAGAAGAGTACTGCTTTGCTTAAACCTCATTAAATCATGCCACTGCTATATAATAACACCTGAATAAATACGAGTATGAGACAGCCTGACAGCCGTCTCGAATTTGAAATGTTTGTCTTCTCTAGGTCATGATTTTACCTATCTGTCGGTAAAGGGCGGGAAACCTCAAGGCGGGAGGTTGATTTTTTTTTGCACTTTTATTTATTTAGTTTTGGTTTATTTATAAAGTAAAACTCTTGTAAACGTCGAGAATGAGCACCGACAGTGGCGGTACAAATTTTAGTTTGTCTAAAAAAAAGAAGAGAAAAGTGGCTGAGTCACCTCCGGTCATGTCTGACGAGGAAGAGGAAGACCTACTTGCTCCATATTATAAAAATGATCATATCAGAAGCTATCCCAATAACTCACCAGGAACTGTCTTTCCAGTAGGGCTATTACGTAAAAGATAGCCACCGAGTGTATAACTGAGGTTAGTTGGTAACCGAACTCAGTTGACAACTGATGAATTGTATATTTGGTATTACGTATGCAGTGCCTATCATAGGATAGGACAGTGGCTATGCGGTGGTGGACAGTGGATATCGACCATAGATCGACACATCACTAGTGTTATTGACAGGTTATGTGGTTAAATTAAAGACCGTTGCGTTAAATATGGAATGATACTTAATTAAGCAACGTTTTCAATAAGTTGGGTTATAGGTTAGCAACTTTTATTCGCGCCACTTTTTTAAAGTTTAGACTTTGAAAAATCATTGCGCGAGAACGTGGTTTTCACCGGTTATTTATACGAGTAGGTACATATAGAAGAAGTTGTGGTGATAAAGGTGAGGAACTACTCGTAACTCAAATGGTTCATTCTATCACTTAGCTAAGTTAGTAATTACAAAATTTCTAGATAATATTTTTTTTTATGTTTTCCTATTTTAGATGGCTCCTAGGAGAAATATATCTCTTAGACAAATAATTTTATTGATTTAGTTTGCCGCAGGAAACCGGGACTTTACGTTAGGTCGCTTCACCGGTGGACTAGCCAAACCGCTCAAAAAGCATGAGAGTCCATAGCGATTCGATTAGCGAATGAACGCTGTCTCAGCACATCAGAAGTGGCTGTACTAAAACAGCAATCTGATCGATGTATTTGAAAATTTTTCTATATGACTTCATCACAGTAACGAAATTTTTTTATTGGGTCACTACGATAGTGAAAACAACGTGTTTGATCCTCAGCTCTTTTATTATCCTTTGTTTCTCGGCACAACCCATGCATATCCCAATAAAAAAGCTTAAGCCATAATTAGTAGGACCGCTTTATTTATTTTACAAACATAATTCGATTGCTGGCCGAGTGATATCCCTTAAACCGACCAAAATTAAATAGGTATCACAATTACTAGTAATTACGTTGTTTTTACGTACATGTTGACTTGGAAGGTTAATAGTGACCATCACTGTTTTTCCAATAAACACTGCTCATAAGTAGTTTCTATCAATGGCCACTTGACAGCTTCGGTGATCAACGATTTTGATATCCACTGAGCTAACATAATACGAAAATCAGTTTATCGATACATAAACAGCTGTCAAAAGTTGGACAGTGGATATGCCAGTGCCTATCAGCATATCCACCGGCGATGACGTCATTTTAGTTAGGAACCGAAGTTCGGTAATACGAAAACCATGTTATGACAGTTCTCAGTTAGACACCAAGGCATAGTGATAATCACTTTGGTTGTCAAATGAGATACGTAACAGCCCTACAGTATACATTGAGAGTATTAACGATACAGTAAAGTTTGGTAACAAGGACCCCATTTATCTGAACACAATCTTCAGCCGATATAACAAGGGTGTTAAAGAAATAAAACGAGTGAATGCCTTAAGATATGCTGTATTGTTTGATAATCCTAAAAATGCAAATTCTCTTTTGACTAACACAAGATTCTTGACTTCCCATGAAATAAAAGCATTTATTCCAGCTTCTACATCAGAGACCACGGGAGTGATTAAATTTATCCCCACAAACCTAAGTTGCAAACATCTATTCGACAAATTGATCAGCTCTCAGGAGATATTAGCGGTCCGGATTTACAAAGAAGACACCAGAGGGAATTGTACCATTGCAAACGGTTTCAATCACCTTTTCAGGTAACCTACTCCCAGCTCATGTAAATTATGGTCTGTGTATCCTACCTGTGGAACAATACATAAAGCCTGTTATACAATGCTACAAATGTATGGCATTTGGCCATACAACAAAATTTTGCAAACGCAGTGTAGTGTGTTCGATTTGCTCTCAATCACACCATTATAAAGAATGCCCAAATACTGATAAACCACATTGTGTGAATTGCAAAGGAGAGCACATTGCTGTATCTAATATTTGCCCAATTAAGCAACAAAAAATAACTGAAAATAAAGCTAAAATTACTAACAAACAGACATTGGGATCTTACTTCCCAGCCCTCAACAAAACTTATGCAAAAGCAGCAGTGAACTCCCCATTGCAAACACAAAATAAGAAAACTGTCAAACATCATCATCATCATTCGCTTGCCCTGTTCCCATTATATTTGGGGTCGGCGCAGTATGTTTTTCTCTTCCATACAATCCTATCACTCGTCATTGACTCATCCACTCCTTTCACAATCATATCATGCTTTATACAGTCCATCCATCTATTTCTAGGTCGGCCTCTTCCCTTCCATCCACTAACATTCATACTCATCACTCTTTTTGTCACATGATTCTCCTCTCTTCTCATCACGTGTCCATACCAAGATAAACGGTTTCCCGTCATCTTTTCTGTCACAGGCGCCACTTGCAAACTTCCCCTTATATATTCATTTCTTACTTTGTCCATTCTTGTCACTCCACACATCCATCGCAACATTCTCATCTCCGCTACATGCAGTCGTTTTTCATCCATCTTCTTAACGGCCCAGCATTCCGATCCGTACAGTAAGGCAGGTCTTATGATGGTCTTGTAAATTTTGCCCTTCAACCTTAAAGGCATCCGTGGATCGCATGTTGTTGCTGTGACCTGCCTCCATTTCATCCAACCTGCGTTGATTCGATGTTTAATGTCCCTGTCAATATCGCCGTCATTTTGCACGATAGACCCGAGGTACCGAAAGTCGGAACAGACTGGTAAGGGCATTCCTGCAAGGGTTATAGGTAAAGGACTGGAGAGACCGCCAAAGTCACAGAACAGATACTCGGTTTTGGTTCTGCTGACTTTAAGGCCAACGTTCTCCAGTCTTTGTCGCCATTCCTCCAGTCTGCTCTGGACCTCAAGAGAGTCTTCGGCAACGAGCACAATGTCGTCGGCAAACAACATGCACCAAGGGGCCTCTTTCTGTATGTCCGATGTCAGGGCATCCAATATCATAAGAAAGAGGTAGGGGCTTAGCGCTGATCCTTGATGCAAGCCTACAGCCACATTGAAACTCGTGGTCGTGCCGACAGCGGACCGGACTTGGGTACTGCATCTGTGGTACATTGCCTTGATCAAACGCAGGTATTTTCCAGGCACTCCTTTCATCTTAAGAGCCCACCACAGGACCTCACGAGGTATTCGGTCATAGGCCTTTTCGAGGTCAACAAACACCATGTGGAGGTTTTTATGCGCACTTCTGTATTTTTCACACATTTGGCGTATGGCGAATATGGCGTCCGTTGTTCCTCGACCAGGCATAAAACCAAATTGGTTCTGTGAAATGACGCTCTCCTCTCTCACTCGTCTCTCAATTACTTTTTCACACAGTTTCATACTATGTGACATTAGCTTTATTCCCCGATAGTTGTTGCACTCCTGCACGTCTCCTTTATTTTTAAAGATTGGTACCAATAGGCTGTTGCACCAATCATCGGGTATTTTTTCCTCATGCAACAACTTATTGAAGAATAAAGCCAACCACTTCCATCCATCTACTCTTAGCAACTTCCATACTTCGACTGGTATGCCATCAGGCCCCACTGCTTTCCCTCTCTTCATACTATTAACTGCCATTTCCACTTCGTCTACACTCACTTCTCTTACTAATCCAACGTTGGTAGAGACGTTCGGCAGTATGCCGTTCCAGTTATTTTCTTCATTCATCAACTTTTCAAAGTAGTCCTTCCATCGCTCTTTTATTTCATTATCACCTGAGAGAACCTGTCCTGTTTCATCCTTTACGCATTTCATATGTGTAATATCTCTAGCTTTCCTTTCTCTAGCCTTAGCAATACGGTAAAGTTGTTTTTGACCTGTAGGGCTATCTAGTGCACGGTAAAGTCCATCTTGCGCTCTCGCCCTTGTTATTGCAACGGCTTTTTTGGCTTTTTTCTTCCATTCTACATATTCGTTCTTCTTTTCTGTTTTTAGAATTTCATCTCCATCTGCTACTCTTTGCCATTCCTTAAATTTAATTTTCTTTTCTTTTAACACAACTTGCACTTCGTTTGACCACCACCATGTATCTCTCTCTATTACCCCTTTTCCTTTCGTCTCGCCTAATATGTCTATTGCCGCTTTTTTAATGCATTCTGCCATTTCTCTCCAACATTCATTTACACACCGTTCTTCCATATCTGCCATTTCTTCAATTTTTTCAAGAATTCGGATTCTAAATTCATTTGCACTTTCTTCCTTGTCCAGCATATGCCATTTTATTCTAGGTGGGACTCGCTCCTTGTTTTTATTTAGTCTTATCTTGTCTGAAACTGTCAAACATGAAAAATACATTTTAATTGATGTAATTAATAACGAAAAAATATTGAAAGCAATAGTAGATACACTGTTGAGTTTGTGTAGTAAAGATAATGAATTATACTATAAACTCTAGTACAATTAAAGAAACTTTTATAAAAAACATAAGCTGTAAACATGGATAAACGGCCTCTTAAGGTTTTACAGCACAACATCCAAAGTTTAAAACCAAAGATAGCACTTTTAAGCCACCTATTAGCGTCTCAAGATATAGATATCTGTATTTTAAATGACTTGGCTTCGGCCTACTGATTATGTTAAGATAAAAGGTTATGATTTGCATCGTCGTGACGGGATCAATGGCCACGGTGGTGTTGCAATTTTTGTAGACGTTCCCTCAAAAGTAGTAAATTGATTACGCAAAGCTCAGATAAAGTACAGACAATTGCCATTAATGATAAAACTGTTGATAAGTCCGTTACTATATTAGGCGTGTATTGTCCCCCAAGAAAAGGTCGTATCTACTTTAAAAAATATAATTACTACTTTACCCTCTCCTATATTAGTAATGGGAGACTTAAATGCTCACCACACAGCGTTTGGGTCCTTAACAAACAAGCCTCGGGGTATTCAGATATATGATATGATTGACGAAATCGATTTATTTATTTTAAACACTGGAACAATTACCACACTAAATCGTCCGGGTCAACGGCCTTCAGCCATTGACATAGCTTTCGTTTCTTCATGTTTAGCAACCTCTTCAGAATGGTCTATCTATTCTGATGATACTCTCGGCAGTTATCACTTTCCTACAATAGTTAATTTGAATATCAATGTTGATTTATATGTATATAATAATAGCTATGAAAAATTTGTATATAAACGAGCTGACTGGACTGGGTACACCCAAAAATCGGAATACTTATTTAATACCATCACAGAAAATGATTCTCTTTTGGCATATGGTGTTTTCTGTAATTTGCTAAATGATCTTAGAAAAGAATTTGTACCTGTACATAAATGTGTAAATAACGAGCAAAGTCACAAGCCAGTTCCTTGGTGGAATAAAACTTGTGCCAATGCAGTAAGCCAAAGTAAGTTGGCGTTACGTGCTTACAGACTGTACCCCTCAATTGAAAATTATATAATATACAAAAAAATGGATGCAGCTAAGAAAATTATTATAAAAGAGCAGAAGAAAAGTAGTTGGCAAGCTATGTGCTCAAGTTTTAATCGAAATACCCCAACTAGCCATGTGTGGAATTTAGTCAAGAGATTAGATTGTAAATACAAAAGTCCTAAGCCAAAAGAGGATTGTCTTATTAACGACTTTTTAAACAAAATAGCATCTACAGATATTACAGATGATTTTGAGGATTTAGACCAGTATTTTGGAAACAATGATCTAAATACATATCTCAATCTACCATTTTCCGAACAAGAATTTCATTTGTCTCTCAATAGGAAAAAAAGATACCACTCCCGGTCTTGATTCTTTTCCTTACATATTGATAAAACGCCTAAGTTATTCAGCTAAGCTTGTTCTACTAAGTATCTTCAACAAATTGTGGCAATCTAATCTAATTCCTCAATCTTGGAAATCAATAGCTGTAGTCCCCATTTTAAAGCCTGAAAAGGATCCGAAAATAGCAGAGTCTTATAGACCAATATCTCTCTCATCATGTATAGGTAATTTTTTTGAAAATATGATAAAAGTCAGACTGGAATTATATGCCGAATCTAGGTGTATAATACCTCCTGACCAATTTGGATTTAGGAAAGGTTGTAGTACCACTGATAGTTTGTTAAAGTTTAGAGAAGATATTCAGAAAGCTCTCTTTGAAAATAATTTCCTAATTAGCGTTTTTTAGATGTTTCTGGCGCTTTTGATAATATAAATCTATTTGTTTTAGTAAAAATTTTAAATAGTCATTTTAACATACCTGGCAAAATGTGTCAATGGGTTTTTAATTTTTTTATGGGCGCGAAGTATATGTTAAATTTAAACATAAATAACATGGACCAAAAATAGCACATAAAGGAGTTATGCAAGGAGCAACTTTATCGCCACTGATTTATTTGTTGTATACTGCTTTGATTTATAAATATGTTGCCGTTCCCAATTTGTCTGTCCTGCAATATGCAGATGATATTGTTTTTTATACTTCGCATAGAAATATAACACAAGCTGTAAATACTTTGAATGAGTCTCTTGAATTCTTGAATTTGTATTATAAAAATAAGTTAAAACTTGATATAAATCCACAGAAAAGTTCTGCTTTAGTTTTTAGTAATAAGTTAGATTATAATACTGTAAATATCAACCTCCAATACTGTTCTGTACATATTGATATTGTTCAAGAAAAACGGTTCTTAGGTGTTATATTTGATTTTAAATTCACATTTAATTCACACATTTTAAAAGTTGTTCAAAAGATGCAAAGGAATGTAAATATTATGAGTTCATTAGCTAGTGTTTCCTGGGGAATGGACCCTAAACTACTCAATATGATGTATAAAGCTATTGTAAGGAGCCATTATGACTATGGTCTGATATTGTACGGTAGTTTCATAGGTCAGCCTCTAATTCGTAAGTTGGAAGTCATACAAAACAAAGGACTAAGAGTAATAACCGGAGCAATGTGCTCGACTCCTATCAATTCCCTAGAAATAGAGGCAGGCATCCCACCTATCTTTGTAAGACAAAAATATCTTACTGAGAAATATTACATTAAAGTTTTAGCTAATAAACACTATTTATGTAGATACGCAAATAACGTGATTATACAAACCGAACACACACGTGATTTAAACGAAATTTGTAAAAACATAGACCATAACAATCAATGGGAGTTAGGGTCTTTAGATATACAGACTATTAAACCAGTTATTTGTAGAGAGAAGGTTTTTAACAACGTTGAATATATTAATTTCGTAAACACGGAAAAAGAAGCATATAGAAGAATTTACACAGATGGCTCGAAGACTAATGAATTTACAAAATCAGCCTATTTTGACTCATACAAGAAGTTTGGAAGATGTTTTACTCTGGATCACAACACATCCATATTTTCTGCAGAAGCTTATGCAATATATTGCGCATTACAATACATCATGGGCATCTCAGACGCACACTCGTTTCTTATAGTTACGGATTCACTTAGTGTTTTGAGCTCACTGGAAAACCCTGGTATATCATACAAAAATAATGTGTATATAACAAAAATCAGACAGTTCTTGTACGAACATCCAGACATGCAAATTGAATTTTTGTGGGTACCATCACACAGTGGTATCTCAGGAAACAAAACCGTTGATCATTTAATGAAAATTCCAACGCCTTATGTCAATACACAATATCCATCACCAGTTGTGCCATTTACCGACTTTTATCCACTAATAAAACTTAGAATGTTCAAGTACTGGCATGCAGTGTGGGAAATTACCAAGCAACACAAAGGAAAATGGTATGGAGAGATACAGAAGAAAATTCCAAATAAACCATGGCACCAGAAACTCAAGTTGCTGCACATTTTAAAAGGATCCATCTTATCACTTCTGATATCTGCGAGTTTTGCTCAAGCGAACAAGCCACACTTGAACATTTGATAATAGATTGCCCGGCCTTTAATGTACAAAGGTTACTTCTAATAGATGGCTTACTGAGGACTTATAAACATGAAGAAATACCCCGCCATCTGCCATCTTTATTACAAAACACTGAGACTTACGAAGAGATTTATAAATATATTATAACTACTTTTCAAGAAATATGAAGATTTTATGTATTTACAAGAAAAACAAGAATAAAACTGAAGAAATACGAAAAGAAAATAACCACACAGAAATTGGGAAATAACACTTCTCTAATAATGGCAATAGCAAGAAAGATTTGGCTGAATGGCTAACGCTAAGGCCGTAAAACCACTATAAAAAATACCTATCTGTCATTAATTACAAATAAACCGTCTCATATTGAACAAGTGCTATAGCAGTGTCAAAACTGTCAAATTTATTGAGTAAGGAAGTAGGGATTTATGTAGAAAATGTTGTGCTCCATTGTAACGATCCCGTTATGCTTTCGTGACGTCATCCACTGGACATTTAGTAATCATCCCATGTATGAGCAACAGAAGTGTGACTCACCATAATAATATATAAAATATCTAAAAGTTAACTCATCCAGCTCAATGGGATTGTAGAATTTTAAATAAATAGAATGTCTGGTTGGTAATTTTAATCAAAATCACGTCATAAAAATTTAATAGGTTTACAGACAATTGTCAAGAATAGACGCAGCGCCAGTGAAAGAACATATAAATGAAGAGTCTTAATTCCTTCTATTTAATAAAAAAAGCTGATACTGATGCATGCAACGTAGTCTTCCTACATGGAACACACAGATACCGTTTCATTGGGAGACTAGATGAATGTAAACTACTTTAATGAACGTGATAATTAGATCAGTATGAGAGATTCACGTTGTTCAACCTATCTTTGTTTACTCTCATGAGGCATTGTACCCAAAATATTTCTGACTATTGACCTTCTTTCAACAGAGTTTTAGGGATATGATTAAACATTGTATCGGTTAATTAAAATTAATTCCTATTATTCTAATACAAGTAGGTCGTAATTAGTAGGTAACAGAGGTCAATTCAATTTTTGGGACTAATTTTTTAAGTCGAATACCTTTGTGAATTTTATAAATTATAGCCAAATTTTTAAACTACAAAGGCAAAAAAAAATACATGCATGAACATGCTACAAAACTTCAACCCGAACAACAAACGAGAATGGGCAAATATTAACTTTTGTCTACCTGAGACTTACGCAAACTATAGCTAATATGCAATAGATTAAAGTGCAGATATTTTTCTTCAAAATATACAGGCTGTTTTTTTTAGATACGGATTACAGATTTGAACAAAAATACGTCCAAATATAAGCTTATCTTTGACGTATGCTTATTACTGTTGAAAGGTACTTTTCCAAAAAAAATTTTGGCGAACCTGATGAATACATTTTGTTTATTATTAACAACTACAATTATCTAACATTAGTACATATTATGTACAATTTTCAATGTAGATCCAGCCAGTTCTAGTCAGTCATCTAGAATCCAGATAACTATTGTTTTTATGTGTTTTAACTTTTGGCAAAACTAACTGAAATCATTCAGTGAGAGAGAAATAACAGTAAAAACTATGGCGTCTTATCTTGCGATTTGTAGGTAGAGTACTGTGTAGCACTTTTATGAAGGTAGAAAGCTTGGGAGATCAGGATAAATTAACGGGCGATGGTCTAGGCATGTGGGCCTGACCATAAGCAGTCATTCCATGTATGGTCGATGGAGCATGCTCTCACGTACTCGTCACTGCGGTGCCCACCGCGGCCACAACCGTTTCAAATGTCAGCCTCCAGGAAATCGCTGTAGAGGAATTCTGAAAGTTGCTGTACAGGGTGTTTTATGAATCTACTCGACTCTTTATTATACCTACGACAGATATGAGTTGTTCTATTGGTAATAATAACATACGAAAATTAATCTCCCAATATCAATATGGGCAGGCATTTTCCTCTTACTTTTGGGTTAGTCTGTATTGTTGACATCTTGTTGAAAAAATTTGTTAATCATTTTAAAGCAAATAGCGGCATAAATGAATAATGTTTAGGTTTTAACAAAAAGCTCTTACTTGTTCTTCACATTTTGGCTCCTCCTACATTATAAATGCTAATGACAGCGAAACACGTGTAAAAAAGTACTACGTGTGTTTTTCTTGTAAAAAAGTATTACAAAAATATTTCATACTTAGTACCTATATATATTACAGCTCACGACTAACGCCAAACGCACTAGTACGCGAACTATTAAAATCGTTTAAACTATCATCGGATCGGAATTCCGCATCGGTTGTGTTATTACACGTGTTTCCGCTGACTTTTTATTAATTCCGTAGCTAATATCTTATGGCTCTATGTTAAAAGAAACGAAACAAAAAACCATAAAAATAACACATTATACAGGATGTTCGACTATAGTATGTTTTGAAATTGAAATGGTTTATTTCAGAAACAGTTTCCATACATTCATATATTTACTTTATAATTATTTAATCTATATTAATCATTTGGATGCAATTGTTTGTCTTTTGTCGCGTCACAGATTAAGTACGCCGTGTATAGTAATAAGTGCGCATTGTCAAACTAAAATTCATAACCGTAGTATTATAAATAGGTACCTAACGAAATATGTTCTTGAAACCTTGAGGTTATGATCGTGCATCATCCAGGGACTGGAGCACGCGACGTACCGTAACCCACTGTGCGTAGGCTCATCATAACGCAACGCCCGCTATGACTTCGGCCCACCTGATTTTTGATGACATAACATAGGTAATACCTATATGTAAGATGAATGATGACTTTATCCGATTTTATAACAAAAAGTGCCTTTTCTTAAATAACAACTAACGATTTTATCATATAATATTATTTAGAGTTTTTTTTGTTAGTAAATAAATAAAGAAGTTGTACTGTGTACAGTAATCGAACACCATCTCCTATTATTCCAGCACGCGGAAAGCTTGCTAAGAGCTTATTGTTTTTTCCTATCGCATAATTCTATTTAAGTATAGTTAGCCTATACAGATCCCACTGCTCGGCAAAGGCTTCAACTACATACTACTTATTTACTGAAATTAGTAATAAAATTAAAAGACTAAAGTTTTAGCACATGCACCAGCGGTCTGACTAATACATAGTATTTATACGTAGGTATTATTTCAGATAAGTAATACCTTCTATAGGAGGTACCTATTCCTTATCTGAAATAATACCTACGTACTTTCATCTCCAACCAACCTCATTCCTACTCACTTCATCCTGTAGATTTGTTTACAAATTAAGTAAAATGCAAATTTTACAAAGTACAAAGTAGGTACAAAAGTAACCTCGTACAAAAATACTACTTACCGGCAAGCTCTGCATCGCAGTAAGCAATAGGTACGTTGTTGTGCGGAATTGCATATCAAGAATGACATCATTCTTTTCTTAGTGTGTTCTTGTTTTGATACTGCATTAAGTGTTCAGAATCAAAGATTTGATTCAAAACAAAATGAAGACTGCTACACCCTGTATATCTCATAAATCAACAAAGCGAACCTATTTAGAAGTTTGTAAAAGAAATAGCAAAAAAAATACCTAATTTCTCATTAGGTACGAATCAAAGATGAACTTGTTGAGATGGTGAGATATTACAAAAATAAACCGCGACTCATGCGCTCAAGGTAAGGACGCAACCCAATATACGTAAATGTTATTCTGAAATCGTACCAAGGTCTCCGGGACTTTTTAAGGTATCGTAAAACGTTAATAATAAAATAGGCAAAGAGTTTTAAGACTGAAGAGTACGTTCTAATACTAATAATAAGACCAGTTGATATTTACCTGTAGAAAATACACTATTATTTTTCACAACACAGCACTTCGGACAATAGGGAGCAGTTGTCGCAAAGGTCACTAAGCAAGTTCGTCACGATCACGACACGGCGTGGTTCTTTGGTTGGTTGAAACGAGAACACGTGCCGTTCGTCCGCCGGCAAGATCGGTCTGTCGGTCTGTGCCCAAGCCACACAACTGGAGGCCGCGGGCCTCGCTACTCTACTAATGACGCGTGCGATGCGATCACAGCTCTAACCTTTCTTACGACAGCTGCCGTAAACATATTTAAATCATTATATTCAAACACAAATAAAAAGTTCCTCTGTTTGTTTTAATGTTACTGGCATACTAATAAACGTAGTGATTATATGCTCAGTGATACGAACGATCAACAGTCGGTGTCTATGTTCAGCTATGTATTCAGCGGTCTATCCATACTAATATTATAAATGCGAAAGTGTGTCTGTCTGTCTGTCCGTTACTTCTTGACGCTTAAACCACTAAACCGATTGAGATGAAATTTGGTATGGAGATAGTTCGAGACCCTGGAAAGGACATATGCTACATTTTGTCACGATATAAAAACATTAAGGGGGTGAAATGGGGGATGAGAGTTTATATAGAAAATCCAACTCTTGCGGGCGAAGTCGCGGTGAACCACTAGTTATCTATATATCTATTCATCCAATATTGCTGACGACTAGATAAAACACTGTTAAAAATATCTTATAAATCAAACATCTGCTTCCAGATTGCTAATATATCTTCATTCTATTAATTGTTATCATACCCACAATCCCACAACCCAAAGGCTAAAATTAATTATGCAAAAGATCTAAATCAATGAAAAGATCAATCAATACAAGAATATTTTTGGGTGTAAAATAAACTGTCCACTAGGCATATAAAAACAAAAATGTCAACGCTCATCTTTCAAAAATGGCGTAAATACATAAACACACAGGCCAGAAAACCCTTTCATCTTCAAAATGTAATACAAATACCAAAACAAACAAAGCAATGCACAGCCGAAACTTCAAGCATATTTAAGAAATATATCATTTCGGAATAAAACGCTTAAAAATGAGAAATGTGCTATCGTACATAGGCATGAGCTTGCAGTCTGAAGTCTGTCTCTGGACCCTGCTGGGACTCGTGCGGACCATCTTCGACGCTACTCTGTTCAAAGTCAATGCTAATCTAAAACAGGTAATAATACTGATAAGATAAAATTGTTTGTATACACGTTTGGCTAGGACTAACGTAGGCGTACGTACGTGTCTTTGAAATCTACACCATCTATACGTATGATGTTTCGAAACACATGGACTCAGTAGGTACTCATAGTAATCTAAAATTTTAATAATTGACTTACCATCTGGGCAATTTTGGCAAACTCTAATGATAATGCAAGTACTTCCATATATTTTATAAGGTACTTTAGAATAAGAAACATTTAACAATATAGTTAAAAACACAGCCTGTAAGACGCCCTAAATAATACTGTCGTATTTATGCGAAAATTATATGTCATAAAATCGATTCCTATTGTAGGGCCCTAAAATAAAAAATTAAAAGGATTGGACCTTCACCCCGAATGGAGCCTGCAGCATCGCCCCCATAGGCAAAAGAAACTAAATTCATAGTAAAAGACGTAACTCTTTTAAAATCAGTGGTAAAAGTCCATAGGTTCTATCTACACCGTCAGCTGATTTCATACATAACTATAATACCTAATATATAGTTATCGGACAAGACAAGATAGGTAGGTTATTATTTTACTTGCTTGAAACAATTTATACCACTAATCTATATTTAACATCATAACACTAGAAAGTCTATTCATTTAGAAAAATATCCCCCATCCTATGCCTATCTGTATGTATAAAGGTTTGACTGTTACAGAATCGAACCCTACCTTAGTTTAGATATATTGTATAGATTAAAATTTAGAGTATATTCTGTCTCGATAGAAAATACTTACATAGTACATCCAAAATACAGGTTGCCTCTCTGCGCTATACGTTACGGTTACAGACAAAAGGTCACGATGGCTGGACAGTTACGGAAGTAAAATTTCTAGGTCTTAGATGAATTAAATAGTGGCGGTACATGCAGAGATTTGTTTTTTATTTTCATATGTAAAAAAGGGACTTTTTTACCTGGCTTTTTTCCTATTTTTTAAATTGTGTTTATGTATAAATAGTTTGTCAAAAATCCGTATATTTTAATGCAGATCGAGGCCAAGTTTTTTTGGTATCATCGAACCTACCTAGACGAAGTTACGGGCAACAGCTAGTTTTCAATATTTTTAATTTGATTAGGTATGGCAGATGAGCATGCCCGAGGAGCTGTCGCTGCCGGTGCAGCGCGTGCTGCGCACCATGATCTCAGGCATCATGCTGGTGCAGTGCTTCACCGTCTACGTTTACCTGGCCTCCTACATTGTGCTGATGTATCCTGTTTTCCTGGTACAGTGGCTAAACTTCATCTTATAAATTAAATGTATAATTATAATTTACTTATATTTCATCAGGAAGTTCTTAATCATTTTCCTAGTCCCTATTACACCATATACTTACGAAATAAGAAGATGTAATCGCAGTTCACTACTAGGAAGGTGTCTGGGGCCGTACTCCGTAAGACGATATGCGTAGTTTCGGCTGTAGCCGTCCCTGTCGTGAATGCCAGCATGTCCGTGCGAGAGAGCGCGAGACGCGAAAATATGGACCATGCGTTATCAGATAGGAGCACCTGCCTATCCATCCTACCTTCCTAGTAAGGATCCTAACTAGGATGGTACATTCCTAGTTAGGACCCTAAGTAGGATCCTAGGAAGCTACAAATAGAAAACGTTAACAGTATATTTTTAGAATAATTATTAACATGTAAAGTTTTTGAACAGGAGGAACGTCCGACCTTAGTTCTGCCTTGGTTGTTATTGGCAGCTATAAGGAAGCTCCTGTGTGAACTGACAAGTCTCGCCCTTGGTCTCGGCATATGCGTCCTCTTGGGAGCCGCCAGACCACCTTGCATTAAGTTTGTCGTCATTAAGATCATCTCCATTATGCCTTCCTTTTATATGTGGATGCTTCTTTACAGGTAAGCAAACATGAATCATATGTATACCTAATCTACTGACACTGAGAAATAAGTTTTAAAGTTATTGGAACCCTTTAAAGTATACTACATAATATACGTTTTTTTTTCAGTTATTACCATGTGCTAAAAGTAGCATCAGTTTTTAAAACATTTCCAGTCGTGCTCCCTCCTAGCGAAAATGATTACGGTTTGGAACTTGCTGTCAGGAGGCGACGAACAAAATCGTTACAAGGAGAGGAACAACTCCGTAGAAGACTGATTTCTAATTTGTGAGTACTAAATTCAGTATCATAATCATATTATAATTATTGGACAAAAGAAAATATTATATGCTATGTAGGAATATGGTGTAACAATAGTAAATAGTTTTCTTAATCACACTATAAACATTCGCCATGAGATGTGAAGAAATGATAACCTAATGGGTTTTCGTTTTTCAGTTACAATGATCGTCACCCACTTAATACCGACGTCATACGATATAAGCCTGAATATTCATCACGAATGACTCACGCAACCGACACCAGTGCCGAGGATAACTTGGCTGAGGAAAATGCAATTGTCGAAAGTTTATCGGCCACTCCTAATCCTATGATGTCAGATTCGGGGTGCTACGAAGACTGGCTTGGCAGCGAAGTCATGGTGCCACGCGATTCAGATCGTATAATGGAACAATTTGGAGTTATGATGCTGCGAATTGGTGCATATTTATCCAAAGGAGGCACCGACTCAACTATTTTCGATCCGCAATTATTTAGTTCAGGCACCCACTTAATGGAACATATTAGAAGAAGTAACCACGACTGCACAACCATGCCTCCTGATGATACTGAAACTCCACCACTTGTAGGTAGTAGCAGGGAAGGAACAGCGTCCTATTTAAGAGATTATCCACAAATATTTAGAAAAAAGCCTTCCGATATTCCTCTTCACACGGACGTAACTTTGACATTGACTCCAGATGAGAGGATAGCTACTTCTCAAATGATAAAAAACTCAAGTCAAGTCAATGATAGTGAAAATGTGACTTCAAACCCAAAATGTTCTATAGCAAGCTTATCTGATGAAGTTGTCTCTGTAGACACAGAAACACCATGTGCTTCGAAGAGTATAAGCACTATAGAAACTTCACAAAAAAAGATGCAAACTATGTCAAGTGACAAGTCAGTCACTTTCCAAAGCGGTAAAACAAGAGTTCCCTCTACTCAAAGAGCAGAAAATGAAAAAAATCAACTAGAGGTTGGTTCATCGAAACCAGTAAATGACAGGTCTACAAACCTGGAAAAAAAAGATAGTGAGTCCAGTATTAAAGATATAAAGAATCGCCGCCAATCCCTTAAACTAAAATCTGTAAATAAAGATGAAACTACAATCAAGACTCGCAGTGGAATTTCAAGACAAGATAATAAATCCCGAGGCAGTTCAGATAGTTCAATGTCCAACAATTCCAATATCGAAAATAAGAAAAATAAATAAAACGTTTGGCATCAAAATGTATAATGAATTTTAATCCAGTTAAAATATGTGATACTGTGTAAGTTGATAGGGGAGAGTGTTGTACCTGGTAATATAAGGTAGGAAGGTTAATTGGTTTTTTATCTAACTACACTTAACTAACCACAAAATTTGTTACACCATAAAATAAATAATAGTATAGTACGT
The DNA here is from genome assembly GCA_949316185.1 of Pyrausta nigrata. NCBI lineage: Eukaryota > Metazoa > Arthropoda > Insecta > Lepidoptera > Crambidae > Pyrausta > Pyrausta nigrata. The sequence goes on from OX438943.1 coordinate 9,678,118, forward strand.
TATACCATTTAAGCATTATAAAAATGTAGGTAAGTGTATAAAACTGGCTTCATAAATGATATTAGAATTATTTATTTATCCAAAACTCAATTGACATACACTATCTTGGACCGCTATATTAAGATCTAGGTACATAATTCTATAGTTATATTCGTTCGGATCAATCAAATTAAATTGGTACATGGGTAATCTGTTCGTGATTATCCACGCTCTTTGAGGTACCTCGTGGTCAAGTCTTAGATCGTTGGGAAATATCAGTGTTCTATCATCGTGTGCGACGATGCCGAGGTTTTCGATCTTATATGGCTTGCGCGTGTTCCAACATCCGATACTGTCTTGTGAAACGAGGTTAAAGAACATAACACCGTTGCGGTCGACGGCTGCGGCGGAAACCTGTCCCTCATCACCGCGACAGTCACCGAGAAGTTTGAATTCTCCCACAGCATTAGAAACACGTGATTGGTCACGAATCACTGATGTGGGCACAACGAATTCTCGCGAACTTGACATAGCATGGTAATACAAAGGCCGATCGCCGTTTATAAGCTGGCCAAGGGACATACCAAAAATACCATCTGTCCATTGATAATTCAGGCCGTGCAATGTATAATTTGACATCAATGGTTCCGGTAAGAAAGTGAAGTGACTGAATCTCCAAAAGGCTGCATCAGATACCCGGAACACGATGAGGCCAAAACGCCAGGTATCAGCAATGTAGACGTGAGTATCTCTGCAACGCCCGTCTCTCGAATCCACAATGAGATTACTTATAAGGGAATTTTGTAGCACAAACTCTTTTGGTATCTCATGGCGTGCAACAACGGTATCGGTGTTCAAGTCTATGGCTATGAGGGACGGTGGACACAGCTGGCGAGGTGTTTCAAATGCTTCTACTTGACCAGAGTCAAGGACCCACATGGTACCGCAGTGGTCAATGGCCATGCGGAAGATCGATGTAAAGCCAGTGCAGTTACCTGATAATAAAAAAAATATTATACATAGTTCCTAAATAAGTTTTGACTCTAAGGTCTTCATTATTATTAAAATTATTGTAAAAGCAACTAAGATTACTTGTAAATACCTACCTGCATTATGCCAGTCCCAACTGGGGTACGGACGCAAAGGCGCCGATTCTGATTCAATGTCAATCGGCAAAGAGGAGAGCGTTGCTGGGACGCCTTTCTTCCACGCAGGGGTGCTGACAAATAGACGGTCTTTCCAACGCTCTACACCCAGGATTATCGAATTGAGTTGGATATAGTCTCTGAAAATAAAATAGAATAGCGTTGGTAATCTCTGTTTAAAAAACACTATAATTTTATAGAGATAAACTTAGATTCTTACCCATTTTGAACGGCTGCTAGCCTGTCTTCAGGGGTTGGGTATTCGTAATCAATCTGTTTCCATCTATATAGGGTGCCTATAGCTTTGTTGACAGCAAAGCATTTCACTGCACAGAGAGCTATGCCTAGCCCGAACAACAGGCTTTTTCGATCCATCTGTAAAATCACAATCAAATTATCTATTTTTGAAAGACATAAGTATCCCCTGAACATAATAATAATAATATTAATTAAGGCACACCCACTTTGTAACTAAAGTACATTAATTTACCTATTTATGTCGAAACACTACTCACTCGCCTACTATCTACTCGTACCTAGTCTAGTTGTCTACCTTGATTTGGTATTGCAATAACAACACAACTCTTGGCTACACTAAATAAATTTTATATACAATACATAACTAACGCTAAATACGAGTAGATGTTAATTTACAATAACACAAGAAAATTAAGTATGCAGAATCGGAAACTAGCTATCACGCCCATGCCAATAACACCTTGGACCTTGGGGTTAAGCACGTAATGATAAGATCGACTACCAAATTAGACCTAAATAAGATTAAGTATTTGTTAGAACTATATACGTATATGTATTAAGAAATACACAAAGATATAGCGAAAGTCGTATAACAAACATTTAAATACCAAATCAAACGAAAGCACCAAACTGACGTAATTAGAGTGGCTGGTAGAATCTTAGGTAATTTTAATCTGTATATAGGAAATATGTATATTTAGGACTAGGTTAGTATACTACTGGCTGACTGTGAAGTATGTAAGTACCCATAATGTAAATATTGTTCGAATGAGATTTTTCCAAGTCAAGTGCGAACTTAAAAATGTAAACAGTCCATTTTAAGGACGAAACGAGTTATTTTAAAAATCGGAACAAGGAAGTTTACAAACCGGATTGGTAACCGTCTTGTTTGTATCTTAGGAAAGTATTAACAAGAATAAGTATTTTTGGAGATTTTAACGTATAATTTATTAGGTAAATCTAAGAAATATGAGACGAGAAAACACGAAAATTAAAAAGACGAAACAATAAAAGTATGATTAGTTTATTGAAATGTAATTTAAAACTGTTACCAGCTTCTGTCCTAGATTGTAATGCCCGACTGGGTGTTAGTGCTGAATAATTAGGTTTGACGACTGTTGAAAGTAAGAAAATGTTTATCCGTTCTAGCGACAAACGTGCTTTAGTGAGTCAGCTAGGCAATCGATCTGATTCAAAAGTATTTTTCACGCATAAGATTTTTGCAAGATAGTTAAACTTTAGCAAATATTTTTCTACAATAGAGTCGCAACTGAAGAAAAGGAGTAGAGTAGGTACAAAGATTTGTCAAACGTTTTTATTTTGTAAGTAATAGGTAGGTATATCAAGTAACTAGCACCTTTAAAATTTTAAAGTACTTCATTATCATCCAAATTGCTCCACAGAAGTTAATGTTCAGCGATAGGTCATTCTTCGTTTTTTTTTCAAGGTCGCATTGGAAATATTGTATTTTTTGTTTTTACTTAATTTACAGACCGACGCGTAACAATAATTTTGAGAGAAGAGGTCTAGGAAGCCTAATAAGTAAATAGTAATAGGTTACTATAGTAATTCTAAGATTTGATACTCATTGACTTTTTCATTGAATCTAATATTAATATTACAAAAACAGTTAAAACATAACCAATAAAGTATTTCCATTGGTAAATTTACTGTTTGTTTAGCTGTATAAGTTTACATGAAAATGCAAATTGTTTAGGACAAATACTAGATCGAATATAGAATCCTTTTGTTAATTAATAAGAACAATTTTCTACGCTAGTATTTAAGGAAAACGCAAAAAAGATTTTGATTACAAAGTATAACACCCAGTTTGTATCACAATATTATTAGAAAAAATACATACCTTTCCTTTCTTTTATTCACTTGCACAAAATAACAAATAATATACTTTAGAAAATATTGTATTCAGAAATAATTCCGATACGTGTATGTTTCTAGAAGGCCAATACTCTTATGACCAGAATTCGTTCTTGTGCTCTCTAGTTTTGTACAGGTGCACAAGCAATATGGTTGCATAAGTAAGACCAATACTTATTTACAAAGCACCCTAAACTTGTGGCCTATCTATGTGTATCTGTATCCAAATATGACATTGTAGTAAAAAATAAAGGTATAAAAGTACATACTTCATATTCGCATAAATATCAAATCTCCTGTCGAAGATTTCAAAATGTGAGATGTTAAACATTACATAGAAAAAAAGATGATTAATGGGTACATTAACCATCATTTGTAATTATTTTTTATTATGAATTAAAAATTACATAGAAAAAAAAGATGATTAATGTTTAATGTATTTTCTCATCTTTTCAATGTAAATTTTAACACCTCACATTTTGTAATCTTAGAATTCCTATTAAGAATCATATTATAGAAAAAAAGTTAACAATAATTGTTTACAGAAATTATAACATTGTTAATACCAAATTACCTACTTTACATATTCGGTTCTACCTTTACCTTAGGTACTCGTATCTTATTTCTATCATTGTAGGCTCTGCTTATTTTAGTGTGTTTGATACTCATTTTCTTAATGAAGGAGGTTCCTTATTATTTAAAGTAAGTATTATATTTTACGTTAAATAAGTATTATTAAAGATACGGAATATTTTGTTATAGTGGTTGAGTTGGGCCTAAAAGCGGTTGGGTCTGCTTGTTCGTGTAGTCCAAGTACTACGTTCTGCGCCTAAACAGCTTTGCAAGCAATACCTCTTCGGAAAGCAAATGCATAGATAAGTTTATTTCTTTATTAATTTACAGAAGTGGTGAAACTATGGCTTCATTAAGTATATACATAAGAAACAAGATTGGGAAATATTATAAATTAATAAAAAAAGGTAAATAGAATGTATGGCAGTCATCAGATTTAAATGAAAACTTATCTTTCGGGATCGCAGACGGTACCCCTTATAGCCTCTGCAGTGTCTGCGTATAAAACGCGGTAGTTGTAATCGTTCGGATCCAAAGACCCTGCTTGGAACATAGGCAGTCTATTAGATATAACCCATACACTTTGTTGTTCTTCCTGATCGACTTTTAAGTCATTTGGAAAAATTAGGGTGGCAGAATTTTTTGCAACAACGCCAAGAGTAGTTTTATGGTATGGTTTCTGTGAGTTCCAGCAGCCGATACTGTCTCTTGATACGAGACCGTAGAACATTATGCCTCTTCTGTCAATAGCTGACGCAGACGACTGTCCAGCTAAACCCCTACTATCGCCGACTAGATTAAACTCTGATGCACTATTGTTGGTCCTGGAAGGGTCGCGAAGAATTGACGTGGGTACGTAAAACTCTATGTAGCTTGACAAAGAGTGAAAAAATAAGATACGATCTTTATACTGATCTATGGGGCTTAGCGCAAGACCGAATATTCCATCTGCCCATTGAAAGTTGACTCCATGAAGTGTGAAGTTGGATGCCAGGGGATCCGGATAAAATAAATGATGTGAAAATCTCCAGAACCTTGCATCGTTTTCTCTAAAGACTAGAAGGCCGAAGCGCCAAGTATCTGCTATGTATACATGTGCATCGGAGCAATCACGTGTCCGTGTATCAACGATTATGTTAGAGTATAAGGAGTCTTGCAAAACATATTTTTTGGGAATCACGTAACGGTTGATGATTGTATCAGAATACAGGTCAAACACGACAATGCTTGGCGGACAGATCTGTCTTGGTCTATCTTGTGAGTTAATTTGGCCAGAATCCAGGACCCACAATCTTCCACATGAATCGGCGTTCACTCGAAACACCGATGTCAGCCCGGTGCAGTTACGCCCATTGTCTGAAATAGTGAAAATCAACGTTAAGACAACCTCCATATAGGACTTTTTGTTTGAATGAAATAGAAAAGCGAGAAAACTTACTGTAAGCTCTATGGTAAGTCCAGTCAGGATACGGTGTAAGCGGCGGCGAAGCCAGGCCGCCGGACCGGGGCACCGTGGCTAGGGTTGCCGGGACTCCCTTCCGCCAGCTTGGTACCGTGACCCACACTCGCGAGCCCCAAACTTCTAGACCCAGAGGTAGCACATTCTCAGGAATGTAGTTTCTGAAATTTGTTTAGTAGAGCACGTATATCACAATTTAAATACTTCTAAATGCTCTACAGTTAAGCGAATAGTAACGTAAGAACGTAGTTAATAAAAGTATGCCTTAGGAACAAAACAATTGTATGTTTTCATTCCGCATATAAAACCTTACTCGCCATAGGCCAGCCGTTCTCAAATGCTTTCGACCAAAGTTTTATTATTTTTACAATTTTTTTTAAAAAGGTGACAGAAATAAGGATGACACTTGTCTTACCCGTTAGCTATAGCCTGCATGCGGTGCTCGGGGGAGGGAAAGTCGAAGTCCACGTGTTTCCACTTGTAGAGCGTGTTAAAGGGCGGCGTCTCCGTGTCTGCCGGGGCCGTCTGCCCGCGTGCCACCCCCAGCATCGCCAGCCATAGTGTTAACCCAGCCGCGCGAGATGCCTCTGGAATCCAAAGCCATATTAGGTAGTACAATACAACCATTATCCATGAAGTTTAATTTAACCTTGAAAGAAAGTATTTTTTTGTGCTGAGAAGTGCAAGAAACTCTGTCACTGTACCGATGTAGGCATCGATGTAGTTAATTATTTAACTATTTATTTATCAGATTGAAAGATTACATAATAGATATAGGTCTACTTAACATCCAAAAACCACAAAGGTTTAACTTGATGCTAAATAAAAGCTTAAGTCAGCATCTGTATAAAAATATTCAGATCAAATGAAACAATTAATTTAATATCATATGCACACAAAATATTCAAAAAGTAGGTATTATACTACATTTAAACAGGTTTTATCGGAAAAAATCTATACATATAATAAAACTGTAAAATCGATGCGTCTGTACATTGAGTATTTTTACCAAAAACTAATTGAGGGTGATGTTAAAATAGTAACAGAATAGGAATCTACAACTTTTATTTTTTTTGTCTGTTTGTCTGTTTGTACACGCTAATCTCCGGAATTACTGAACGGATTTGAATAAAACTTTTTTTATTGTGTAGCTATTGAGTCTGGGCAAATACTAGGTCATAACTTATTTTAAAGATCGGAGTACCTGACGTGGAACCTTAGCAGTACACTTAAACTAAGAGAGATATGAAAGCAGCGCCTAAGGAAAGTTATTCAGCGTGATGAGCATTTTCTATTGACGTACACAAATTGAAGGTCTGGAGCAACTGATATGGAACCCTAGCAGCTCAGCTTAACAATAAAAGATATGAATAGAGCACCTTAGAAAACATTGTTCAGCGAAATGAGCACTTTCTTTGATGTACACAAATTGAAAGTCTGGAGCAACTGATATAGAACCCTAGCAGCTCAGCTCAACTATAAGAGATATGTATAGAGCGCTTTAGGGAACATTGTTCAGAGTGATGAGCACTTTGTATTGACGTAAACAAATTGAAGGTCTGGAGCAATTGATGTGCTAAATTACTTTAGACTGATTTTCAAACTACCAAGGTAATCCTACTGTCTCCATGTTACGATCTAGTGACGGAAATCTGAAGAAATCGAGAGAATCCTTCAGATTTTATATGCATGTATACCATATATGCTACAGCATTAATTTAGGTATAGGTATAGCGTTTACATTCAGGAGTTGATGGTGCTGACCTTAACGCTAAGTAGTTCGTGGATACTTTCACCACAGACAGTTTGTCGAAATTTTGTTGAATCACTGTATAATTAATGAAAGATCAAAGTCAATTGGCACTTTTTAATACTACTTTTCACTAACTAATTAACAGAAATTGAACTACGAATAAAATAATAGTATTTCTTACTTTACGTTATAGGAGAAAGGGTAGGGAGGCCTTTGTCCTGCAGTGGGACACGACAGGCTCCTAATAATAATAACTTTACGATAGTAGTAACTTACAAACCGACCTGTGAGTAGGCTAGGGACACATAAATGCTAAGCCGCGTTCATCTATTGCGGTAGGACGGTTTGAGTCTGACTTTTTTCTGATCACTAAAGCTAAGGTTACCTATATCTTTTTTACAAACGAATTAAACTGCCTTCAATAAAGTAAACTAAAAAGTAAAAAAAATCCTTTACACTTTTACTAAGAAAGGTATACAACAAAATTTAGTTTTGGAGTCGGTGTTACTGCCATGCGAAAGTTTCTTACCAGAGGAGGATGGCGAGGTTATAGTAACCTATCTAAAAAAGAGTTTCGAGTATTGACCGTGATTTTTAATTCCTTCCTTCTCCTTACGACATAGTAGACTAAGAGATCATGATAGCTGGATGGCGATGGGAGTATAAAATATATATTTTGTATCCTCGAGTCCACGTGTACGGAGTCGCGGGCAACAGCTAGTATTAAATAAAACAAAAGAAAACACTACGGTAAATATTTTGACTATATAATATACCTACAATTAACTTTTGTTAACGCTATCGAATAAGATCGCTTGGTGTTAAGACGTTACAAAACATTAACAAGCTCTCCTAATTTTAATTCGACATCTAGGTAACTAACTATCTAAGGTAGGCGATACATGTAATCGGCAGTAACAGTGTTAGCAAACCGTTACCTTTTTAGGAAATCGACATCAAATACGACAGACTCTGTCGTTATATCGTAAATGAGGTAGATGTACTGTGTACGAGTACATGGCTGAGCTGAGTATTATAAGAAACAACAATTTCCTGATAGCCCATAATGTCCATAATGATAGATAGAAAGCAGCGAACAGATGACAAGAGCTATTGCACACTTACTTTGCTTCACTAGTTGAGAATATAGTGGCTGACAAAATTTATACAACAGTTTACTGACTCAAAGTTAAATGTTGGAAGTTTTGCGCACGAGCTCAAGCAAATATCGTTTTAGGGTTCCGTAGTACTGCCAAGAAACCCTTATAGTTTCATCATGTCCGTCTTTTCTACGATACCGTTAGTATGTACTACAAAGCTGTAATTTTGTAGGTTGAGTTTTAGACCAATTACGGCGACAAAGTGGTAGAATAAAAATTTGTAAAATATTTTATTAAGGGTAGCTCTTCTACATGAGAAGTGGGGATGATGTTTCGTTGACTACCCCATCGTGTGGGGTATGTCTTCTTAAATAACTTAGGGTTTTCTCATACTATTTTCAATGACTCAATGCTCCACTTACGAAATATTAAACTTAGAGTGCAATTTGTAAAAGTAAGAGTAAAATTTTGTAGGGCGTCCCGCCCTCTATAATATTATCTGCTGACTTGAAAAATCTGAAAAAATGCATGCTGATTGTGTATATGTGTCATATACACATATACACAATCAGCATGCATTTTTTCATTAACTTTACATGAAAACTATAGCGGTTATAAATAGCTTTATTCGTTTAGCAGTAATAGTCGTTGAACGAAATATCGTACAAAGTTATCTAACAACCAAGTTCAATTTATAGGAATTTGTACTCAAAATCCTATAAATGACTTAAATTAAGTACCTAGTTGCTTATTTATAACGTAAAGACTTGCATTGACGATTCATGGTGGGCGCAACATTATGTTACTTAGCGTCCATTAGTAAGCGTAAGATCATCAAACTTCTGTTCGGCATTCCCCGCACGTACTTACTAGAAATGATACTTCTTAAAGCCATTTTTTATTATTATAACCATTAACTCCTTATATCTTGGCCATTAATAATTTTCACAATAAAAACAATAGAATCGTTCAATATTGTGATAATGCCTTATTACGGAACCCTACATTGCGCGTGGTCCGACACGCACTTTCCCTTTTTTTGATAGAATAACATAACTGTTTGATACTGATATTGTAACAAACAACAGTTTATTAAATATACTGCCTAGAGTATTGTGTGCTTGCTTATACTAGAAAGTAAATGCGTTTCTTTATTAAAAAAATAATTTACTTCCTACTACTCGTAGATGCAAGATTACTAATTTATTATGACTTGCAAGTTAGGCACTTATAATTTTAAGAGAATATTGCGAATAACCGCAATCCAGATCAAATGAAATTCAATTGATTTTCACATTTGAAATTGCGTAGCTTTTCGTCCAGGGTCTATGGTAGCAACAAAGAACTATTTGAAACATAGAAAATAATGTCTTATTAAAAATCAGTCACCATTTGAGAAACTATTTTAAGTATTGTAGCAATATTTCATAATACACCATTCGAGTTTTTTTTTATTGCAAGTAGTATGGGTGATTTTCGCTGTCGGAGTTCATTATTATTTTTCGCATTCCTTATACAATGCCACGTAATCGATATAAAGGTTAGGTACGTAAGAATAATAAATAGCGGTTTTGTGTGTAGTTTTGCAGCTAATTACTTAATTACTATAGTATGAAGTGTAACCATGCGTGTATAACTATAGCTTGATGTCTAACCTGAATCTTTGACATGAAAATGAAATTATTTTGTTGTTAAATAAGATCACCTAATTAACACAAATTAGGTTCTCGGAAGCTATTATACATTCAGAAATAAAGCTAAACTAGATGCCTAATGTCCATTACACAGATTGAGTAAGCTTATTACGAGTTAAAAGGCCTAGATATTATGCATTTTATACAAAATAATGTTTTAATTTTTTGCTCGTCTAAGAGCATAAATAGTGCCTCTTCAAAATGTAGATTTTGACAAAGTAAAAACATGGATTAGTTTACAAATTATTGATAAACCAATTTACCTCCTATGTGAAGTTTGATTATTTAGTCTGGGGGCATAAAATAGGTAATTTTATGCGCTAGAAACTGATTATCTTGTAGAAAACATTACCTGCTTATAATAAATTTTCAAATAATTGATTGATTTAAATTGGGATTGACTTTTCAGAGTCAAAATTTTATCCCGGACTTAAATATTAGTTTTAACCAGCCAGAAATATTTATGACCTAAATATAGAATTAGACAAGTACTAACTTACCTTACTATGTAAGTTTCTATGACGAAAGGTCCTATGACGAAAGTGTAGATAAAATTGACAATACCTAGTGAAACCGTATTGTTTATTGTGTGCCTAAGCTTAGGCGTATAATTACTTTCCCGAGTTTTCTGCGAAATGATGAAGAGTGAGCGCTACGATTGGTCAGACACCATTAGTTTGCGGTCGTTTACGGCCCATAGGCACAAGCGCGTTCACGTAACGCGTATCAAATCTATGTAGCGATTTCTATAATTTGAGTTTTTTGGAAATGATTGAATATCGAGCAATGCAGGCACACTCTCTGTTCACTTAGTGAGGAATTATGTTATAGAGGTATATACAATAACAAAAGTAACATTTTTCATATTTTGCTTTAATATCAATTTAAACAGAACAGGATTGCATACATTTCTTATTTATTATGATGCATGTGTGTAACTTGAAAAATATTTTTTTTTAAATCCTATTCATTCAATTACTTTTCCTAATGACAAGTAGGTACAGTAAACATATCGATATCTTGAACTTGAGTAAAGGCGCATTGAAAAGGAAGTTGAAAGTTGAATAAAGAAACATAAAGAAATAGATAAATTTTAAATGACATTTAATTGTAGTTTAAGTCAAATTTGTATCTTCCTACCTAAGTACCTACTATACACCTTTTGTCTTTTTTACGGGGACGAACAAATGCATATTTAAAACTTAACTGGTTATTGTCTGTTGCTGCGAGGTGGCCGAGGGTGTTGGCACCTGCTTTGATGATGCTTGATAGTTTTATTCCTATACATATAGTTATCTTATCATTATTATGTAAGTACTTATCTTCCGACGTCAAACATGTAGTTGACATCTTCGGTCATCCTCTGTTTTTTATTCAATTCTCTAGGCTAACAAATTGTTTCGGAAGGAGCTAGGCTAGTTACTATCATACTTTTTCCATGTACGAATACTTAAACTAACCAAGTTATGAAACTCTGTTATTGGCTTTTGACAGATTTTAATAGCTTGGTTAGTTTAAGTATTCGTACATAGAAAAAGTATGATAGTAACTAGCCTAGCTCATTCCGTATTGGCTTATGAGCCATCATACTTATTAAATACATAAGAAATGTAGACTGTAAAAAAAGCTGTTGAGTTTCTTAACAATTTATTAAATACAATTGAAATACTTAATTTCAGTTTGTTACCACTGAATTCTAATTTAACGAACAATTGAACATCAAACCATTGTAAACGGTAAAAAACAGCGTAATTACAAGTAATAATGATGTTTCACTTTATTAATTACGTTCTGAAATTATAAGAGGTGTGCAAATTTTGGCAATGGTTAATCGACCACTCCGCTTGGTGAGATATTAAAGTTTGACTCTACTTTCACTGAGGTGTGTGTTGCACAAGAACAACGCATGTGTTGCAGTTGCACGGCCTTAGATAACTTAAAATATTTGCGGAATTGCACCCGGGGATTTGATTATGTGCATAATAGATAGCGGCGCGGACATTATTCATGTGTAATTTACGAAATCATTTTGAAGACTGACATGACTTTTCATATCGTATCGGTTTTAGTTCCTTTAATTAGCTAAAACTTAACTAACAACGTGGGGGATTGTAGAAGTAAAAAATGAAATTTAAGATACAAAACTGTACAGATACAAAACTGGCTTTAAGTTTTTTTTAACACTCACAGTGTTATTTTCTATAAGTTAAAATAAGAAACCAAAGTTAGCCCGATTACCCAAAGGATCGTGCATTCAAATCTTGTTCATGTGCGAATTTTTGATTTCTTTCTTTTTATAATACGCTGTAAATAGTTTATTATTTTTAAGTATTTATTGTAAATTATTTAAATAAATAAATAAAAAAATTAAACTTACAAATTCTAGGTTACGCTTACACTATATGAAAAAGTATATTTTGACTGAATCGTATCTTACGAACAATAATAGGGATTCGTTTTTCGCAATGGAGTGGAGTCACATGTAGTTTAAGATTTTGTACTGCCAATACTCCAATAAGTAGTAATGTTATTAACAAATGTTCACTGATAATTGACCACTACGTGCATCTCAGCTAGCGGTAGTTGGGTCACTTATCTTTGTCATACCTGTTGCACAATGCAAGTTAATTAAATATTATCTTTGATGCCATCAAGTACTAGCTACATAATTAAAGGAAAGCACTACTTGATAGTTTAGAAAAAAGCTCACCAGTTTGTTTAGGACTGCTATGCTTTTCAAATCCAAAACTGTGTTTATCTGCATGATGCACATAACGAGGAAATCCGTATCTGTCATTATCAATATTTTGTAAAGTCACTTCCAAAGCCCAATCGGGCTTGTCGTTGTTCCAATCATTGACACTTGTGTACCGGCTGTTGATATCGGCAAAGAGCGAGGGGGGTGACGACCACTGTATGAACCACTGATGTGACAAAGCCATTGTTTACATAATACTAAAAAATATTTCGTCTCATTTTTCTTGTTCACTTAGCATTGGCACGACAGAGATGGCTGCGTGAAATTATGCAGTGAAAATCGGCATTGCAAAAAACGCGTGAGTGCAAGCGCAAGTCTTTAGTTTGTCTGGTGGTGTGGCGTGGCCCTTTCGTCGGGCTGGCTCGGCCCCACTTGCTCCCGGCACATCTGTTAGCTTTATATGTACTCGTGGCATCACAATGCGCAACCTTCAAATAGATACATGCAGACATTTCTACTAATTATCCTATCGATACATAAAAGTTGACTTGAAAGGCTTGCATTGATTGATAGTTTTTAAGTATTAAGTATTTAGTAAGTATAAAGTATTTTTGAAGATCATATTTCATAACAAATATCGATATACTATCAAAAATAGGATAATATAAGTTAAAGTAGGGCACATTAACATTTATTTAATTCATTTAAATGCACACTAATTGCCGCACTCAGAGAGGTCAATTAAATTTAATTTATAATTAAGTCTCATTCTGACACTTCCTTTGTCAATTAATTAGTAAAGGACGGCAGGAGACTTAATGAAGGATTAACTTTAATTGTCGTCCCTGAGTACGGCAGTTTGAATGATTTATTTCAGTAACCAACGTATGAGCTTGAAGGTTAAAAAAATTTAGAACACTTTTATGTTAGAATTTCGGACTACGGTGGGAAGTGTTGGTTTCTCATGTTGCAAAACTGGACTAATGTCAAAGCATAATGGCATGGTCCATTTTGAAAATCGACGAAATTACTGTACGCAATACAAGTACATATGTTCGTCACGTAATAAAATAATCCATTAGATACAAAATGTTTTCACAATTTTGGTAAAAGGTATTATTTGGTAGAGCAGGCAAATTCTTTCAATTTTTTTGTCAATTTTCCCAATGAATAGGTATCTGTGGCTATAAAGAGATTTCAGTCATGTTTCAGTGCAAATGGTTGCCGAAATGATTAGTAGGTACTTCGTTGGAACTCTGGATACCTATTTCCTTCTGTTTTAACTAATTGCGATTGGCTACGTTTTACTAAGTTTTAACGTTAGCTACATACATATCGTATCGTAAATTACAATACAATAAAAAAATAAAGTAAAATAGGTCTACCCAATCAGCAGCAGCCGTGTGGTCTGTCGTTTTATGGTGTCGATTGCTCTCGTTATAATTGTTAGTTTCCATCAAAATGTGCGTGAAACAACTCGTTATATTAGTACCATTGCTTGCCGTGACAATGGCTATCTATCCTTACTTTGATACGCAGGATTTCATATACAATGTCCCAAAAGTATACCGAATATCTATAACATTAGATAAGTTACTAGGATACTACGAGATGAAGCCTTCGAAAGATCCTGAATGGTACATCGCTTTGGGAATTGCAAGAGGTAAAGATATCGCTTCTCTTCTTATTTGTTACTTAGCAATTTATTTTTCATTACGTAACTAAATAAAATCGGAGTTTTCTACTAAGACCCGAGTTTACCAAGTTTTAAAAAGCCGGTAAACACCAATTGACGGTTAATTTGCCAGAATTCCCATACAAAATATGTCGAATTGTGCTAAACCGGCTGATTAAAACTTAAACATGGTGTTGGTGAACTCGACGTTATTGAAAAATATTGTGATTTTTTTAGGTCAGTTAGAGTATACAATAAACGAACTGGATAAATCAGTTCCCGCCAAACTAAAGGAAAACTTAATAAACATAACGAGGCGCATGGACCGAATAAAAAACAATACAGACTACTCCCAGTTGGTATTTCGTACCAAGGATTATGAATATGGTAAGAATAGAAATCTGACTGAGCAAAAATCTGACTTAGAAAACTGTTAACCAGTCTACAAGACATTTAAGTAAAAAAATGGTGAGCGTCAGGATGGCCGGTGTATGTCACCGATTTCAAAGTTGTTTTGGGGGACTTGGGGGACTTTCCGTGTACCTTTGATATTTTTTCGTGTACCTACCTCAGAGTAAAGATATGCCGTAAATAAGGCGGCACGACGTCAGAATGGCGGGTGTACTCACCAAATTCTTTTTTTTTAAATGCAGATTATCTTATCTTATCTTATCTTTATAGGGGCCATGGGCATTAACCCACGGAGCACCTCGACCCACTAGGATCTTTTGTGACTCCCCATACCTTTACTCTTCAGTGTTCCTTAAAGACTTCCTTTATAAATTTTACTATGTCTTTAGGTCTGAAGAGCCTATAGTCTTCCGAGTCTGGGTAAGCCAATCCAAGAAGACCCATTCGGGTTCTAGCCAGTGCATCGCATTCACACATCAAGTGCTTCATGTCTTCTGGCTCTTCCCCACAGGCTCTGCAGCTGCCGTCCTGAGTTAGCCCCATTCTGAGAAGCATTTTATTTGTGGCGTAGTGACCAGTTAATGCCCCCATCAGAGGTCTCGAGTGTTGGCGGCTGTTAAGCATTAGGTATTTGTACCATTTTCTAGCATTCAGATCAAGAAAGGCTTTAGAGTGATCCAGGGCATTTATTCTGGACCATTCCTGGGCATGTTTGGCCTTTATGTGGTTCTTGAATGCCGTGTTAATTGTTCCATTCGACAATCCTATAAAAGGCTCAGGGCCAATTAGTCTAGCCGATGAGCCCCATCTCGCTAATTCATCTGCTTTCTCGTTACCCTCGTAACCTGTGTGACCCGGTATCCATATTAAACGTAGTTTATTATGTTTGCCGAGTCTGTTAAGTACTTCAATGGCATTTATGACTAATTTTGAGTTCACTTTTGCCCTTGACAGTGCCTTTAACGCAGCTTGACTGTCACTGAGAATATAGATAGTACGGTTTTTCACACCTTGATCTAGATTCCTCAATGCACATGAGAGTATAGCATAGGTTTCCGCTTGGAAAACTGTTGCCATTACACCCATGCATTGACTTTCTTGGAAGTCTTTCAGGTAAACTCCCGCACCTGTGCCGCTATCCATTTTGGATCCATCCGTATAGCAGATTATGCTATCCGGTTCCGGCTTGGGTGGGCGTTGTTTCCAGTCATCCCTTGTAGGGAGGTGGACTTTGTATAGTCTTTGGAAGTAAAATTTTGGACTTGTTCGATCACAGTCCATTTGAAGGATCCTGTTCAAATCCGAATTTCCTTCCCATAGAGTGTGATTCGTTTGAGGTTTGGATGCATCCCAAAGCTGGGAGACCTTAAGTCTTTGCAGTGCCTTCCTTGCCTCAGTCTCTATCACAATATGCAGCGGAGGAAGTTCTAGTGCTACTTCCATTGCTGCCGTTGGAGTGCTTCTGAAGGCCCCCGTTATCGCTAGACAAGCAGTTCTTTGTAATTTTTCCAAAGCCTTTCTGCATGTTACTAGCCTTGTCCTTGTCCACCAGACAATGCTGCCATATGTAATTATAGGTCGCACCATCATTGTGTATATCCATCTTATAATCCTTAGGTTTAATCCCCATGTTTTACCATAGGCCGCTCGACACATTCCAAAAACTCTAGTTGCTTTAGAAATTGTTATGTCAGTGTGCTTGCTCCAATTGAGTTCCTTATCTAGTGTTAATCCTAGATACTTAACCTCTTTGGACCATTGTAGCTGGGTTTCATATAATGTTATCGTCCCAAGCCCTTGGAGATTTCTCATTCTTGTAAACGGAACCACTGTTGTTTTGCTGGGATTGACCATCAGATGATTGCTTTCGCACCAGTTCTGAAGGATGTTCAGCGCTCTTTGCATTAGTTCCGATACCGTCCTCGGAAATTTTCCGTTGACCATTATTACAAGGTCATCTGCATAACCTACTGTGTAGTAAGGTCCTTCATTTAGTCTGGCCAGTAGCGAGTCTACAACTAAGCTCCACAAAAGCGGCGATAAGACTCCGCCTTGGGGGCATCCTCTAGTGGTTTTCAAAGTAAGATGTTCTCCCACTAGCTCAGAGTGTATTATTCTTCCTTTGAGCATGCAATCTATCCATCTGCAGATAGTTTTAGATATGCCGTGCTCATTCGCGGATGCTCTTATGGATTCGAATGTTGTGCGGTCGAAGGCACCTTCTATGTCCACAAAAGCCCCTAGGCACAGTTCCTTATGTTCTAGAGCGTACTCTGCTCTTTTTGTGACATAGTGAAGTGCGGTCTCCGTTGATTTGCCGGACTAATAAGCGCACTGTAGACCGTGTAGAGGAAATTTTTTCAATGCACCTTCCCTGATATGCCTATCAACCATTTTTTCCAACGTTTTTAGTAGGAATGATTGTAAGCTGATCGGTCTGAACGCTTTTGGTTCCTCATAATCTGCTTTACCTGGTTTAGGAATAAAGATTACTTTAACTTGTCTCCACCTTTTTGGTATATATCCAAATGCTATGCATGCTCTATAAAGTCTACATAGGTATGGATTCAGGATCGAGACACCTTGTTGTAGTACAATGGGGTAAATGCCGTCTGGACCAGGCGCTTTAAATGGCTGAAAGGATTTAAGCGCCCAGCTCACTTTGGCAGCATCCACTACCTTCTTCGCCACTAGCCAGTCACTTTGCGTGGTCCTTCTCGCTTGGTCTTCCTGGCTAATGGCATCTTCGTTTTCACCTATAGTCTTGGCGCCGGGAAAGTGGGTTTTAATCATTACTTTCAGCGTTTCGGCTCCGACCTTTGTGCGTTCTCCATTCTCATTTGTTACTGTTGACAGTGGAGCTGATTTTGTGGTGGAGATCGCTTTTGTCAGTCTCATTCCTTCTGGTACTGAGCTGATCTTCTCGCAGTGAGCTCTCCAGGCAGAACGTTTTGCCTTTCGAACCGCAGTGCTGTATCGCGTAAGTGCCTTTTTGTATTCACTGAAGTTATTCGTAGCTTTAGCTACATTGAATGCCCTCCTTGTCTCTTTTCTGATTTGAGCTACCTCTTGGGTCCACCATGGTAGTCTCCTTGCAATTGCTTTGTTTTCCGGGCAGTTGCCTTTCCATGTAACTTCTAGCGCATTATTAATTCTATCTGCCTCGAATTCTATATCTAGTATAGAGTTCAGCTCAACTCTTTGTTGATTAAGTTCAACTTTAAGTTCAGTCTTGAAGTTATCCCATCTTGTATTCCTGGGATTTCTTCTGCGAACAGTTTCGATAGGCGTATCCAAACTGTACCCAAAGCATATGTAGTTGTGGTCCGAAAGCGAGACCTCGTCTGACACATGCCAGCTATTAATGTTCTTGGCAGCTTTGTTGTTCGCTACGGTTATGTCGATCACCTCCGCCCTACGAGCATTGAAGAATGTCGCCTTATTTCCTGAATTTAATAATTGAAGGGGAGAGCTTACCACATAGTGCCATAACTTCTCTCCTCTATCGTTGATGTCCGAGCTTCCCCAGACCACGTGGTGTGCATTCGCATCACATCCGATGACCAGGTTGTCATCTTCTCGACTGCAGGAGTCCACCAGATCCCGTAAAAGTGGTGTAACTGGATCTTTATCTTCATAGGGGAGATAAGCTGACGAGAATATTACTGCCCGCTTTCCTCCCGCCCCCGTATGGACCTTGACCGTAGTCAGGTCCCTGGAACAAAAAGCAAAGAGAGGAACTGCGTTGAGGTCATTTTTGACATAGACACAGCTCCTCACATCATTAGTAGAGCAGTTGTAGTAAATTTTTCCTGCTTGGCTACCTAGACCCTTAACTTGCCCCTTATATAGATAAGGTTCTTGAATGAGGGCAATATCGTATTTATTACATTGAAGCTCTCGTGCCAGAAGGGCAGTCGCAGCTCGACAGTGATGTAGATTTATCTGCACACACCTTAAATTCGCCATCTCTGCTAGCAGTCTGATAGGAGGACCTCTTCGTCCTCCTGTGCCATCGGCGACGAATGACCCAGGTAGAGCGAGTCCATGGCACCAAGCACCTCCTCTGACCTTGGGGACCCCTCACTTGGTCGCCCCAGAGGCAAGCACTCAGCGCCACATTCTCGCGCCAACCCTGATGGGCCCGGAACTGCAAGGTCCTGGGTGCCAGCGTCAGGCTCCTTATCTGCAGCCTGTACCTCGCTGTTCTTTGCATCGACCTGAGCAGCCGCAGGCCTCACCGCCTCTTCCAGAAGCTTGAAGGTGCTCAGGTCGATGCCAGTACTCAGGCAGTAGCCTCTTGCCCCTATGTATTTCGCAGAGGCTCCATCCATCAGTACGATCCGACGAGTGGTGCGACCCTCCTCCTTCGTGTCCACCACCCGCCAGTTCGCAGTCTTTACTTCCGGATGTATCCTCTGCACAATACCCAGAAGCCTCGAGACGTCTGCCTTCGTCGTCTTGGTCTTCCAGGCCATCTTAATGGGCTTAGGAAGGTCCCTGGCTATGACCACTTTTAGCTTGACTCCCTTAATGGTCTCGCCATTAAAGGATTCAAGCCATTTCGCGGAGTGGTCTCCATTGCATGAAACGGGGATCACCCCATTGGAAGTGAACCCCATGTGTACTTGAGGAAGGGGATCCGGTGTCGATTCCAGCCTGTCGAGAATGGCAAGCTGGATGTCATCGAATATCTCTTCCTCAAGCATTGTCGCGGGATAGTTGTCAGGGATGATCGCCATTTTGATAGTCCCCAGTGCCTCTGCGTAAGAACTCGATGTCTTAACGCGTTTGGCACTGGTTTCCACAGGGCCCTCATCACTGACCTCTCTCACTCGCTTTGAACGATCGCCCGAGGCGGCATCCTCAGCCTGCTGCCTTTGCAGAATAGCCTGAGCATGCCGCCTCTGGGCTCCCGTCCTACTGCGTTTCTTGTCGTTCGGCCCATCCCTGGACAGATTCTGTCCCGGAATCGGCCGAGCGGGCGCCGATGAAGTGTCAGGTAGCGGGGCCCCACCCCTGGAGTTACCGGCACCTTCGCGTGGCAGGCCGACGCCCCTTTGGTCACCGTCCCGACCGCGTGACGGTCCTAAGTCCCCTTCACGCGGCGGTTCCCGTACCGTCCGGCTGACGTGGTCCCCTCCACTTGTCGGTCCGGGTCTCCGTTGTGGTGGTGCTGTGTGCTGACCCCTTCCTTTGGCCTTGGAGGAGCCCCCACCTGGCGGTCTGTCAGTCTTCTGACTGGCAGAGCCTCCAGGTTTCGTCTCACACCCCTGCCTCTGGAGTTGCTGTCCTGGCACTCTACCACCTCTACTTGCACCAGAACCGCCTCGTTTCGCAACTGTACGCCATCCTCCACGCGCCAGTTCAGAGTCCGATAAGGATTCCTCCCTGTCACGGTTGGTGCGTGTACCTGCCGTCTCGGTGGTCCTGCTTGGAGCATAACCAACCCGTGATGTCTCTGCTGAGACCTCCAGCTCCCCCGTAGGATTGCCGGTGCCGCCACCTGCGGCCGCATGGGTAAGCAATTTTGTGCCCCCCCCAGAATACGTGGGGCAGCCCGAGCTTTGCTCGGGGAGGGATTCTCCAGCACCGCTGGTACCCTCCTGGGGTAAATTCTTTTTCAAATTTGCCTCCATATTTGTTGTTGGGATTAAGAAAAGTTACGCGTAGCCCCTTCCCACAGAGCTACTGCCACACTTTTAGGGGCGATTTCCCGCGCTCATGGCCTGTGGTGGCCTGTATTATGGTTATACCGCCATTGTTCGGTTGGGTCCTTTTAGTGTCCACTCAAGGCCGCCCACGCCTCATCGGTTGCTTGCCGGAAATGGTTATACCGCCATTGATTCGGTAGCATGGGACTTTTAGTAAGGCAGCGGTCCCTTAAGAAAAATTTTTCGCTACCAACGTCCGTCCATCATCAGGTTACAGCGCCTTTTATAGGGGTATGCCACGCCACTGGCTCCCCAGCACCCTTCAGGACGGACTGCCTGATTACTGCACCCGGTGGCAACAGGCCCTGCCCCCTGAGAATGGACTCTCAGAGTAAGACCCAAGTGCAAGAGATCACTCTACAGTCCACCATCATATTTTAGATGATGGACACGCAGGGACATGACCTCATCATCCCGGCGATAGTTCGTCTGAAGGTTTCTGTTACGTCTATTTCTGAGGGAATTAGACCAATAGCAGAGTGGCAACCGCGTGCAGGAGAACTCTTCAGGCTTGCCTTGAGGATCATCACGACTGTAGCGCTCTCCCTCAAAGCCATTCGCCACCTTACTCGCCAAGAGACGAGTAAGGTAGGCCAGTACCTATACTATACAAGCAGCAAAGCAGAAGCAGAGTGCAAGCTAGGCATCGCATTGAAAGATCTGTCTGTGTACTTTCGTGTACCTCAAATAATAATCCGTGTACCTCAACCATACTAATATTACTAATACTTATACAACATAAGAAAGCTGAGTAGCGTGTTTAGTTGAACACGATAATCTCAGGAACTACTAGTTCGAATTTTAAAATTTTTATTGTGTTGGATGGTCCATTTATCGAGAAAAGTTATAAGCCATGTTACACCAAGCTACGACCAATAAGGCCGGAGCATCAATGAAAAAATGTTGCAAAAAACGGGAAAAAAATATTCCTTTGTGAGCTTTCGATGCGTGCGCTGCGTAAACGGTTCCATTTAGACAAAATCTTATAGCTAAATTATTCCTCTTTTAAAGTTAAAAAAAAAAAAAAAAAAAAAAAAAAAAAAAAAAAAAAACGTTTGTCTTTCTTTTAAGGTTGACTCACAATAACCTTTTATGGTAGTCAAATTTGTTCTAAAATAATATATTATTTGAAAGCGAAGGTGTGAACATAAACTATAACCTAATGATTTTCTTCTTATCTATACACATACATGATGTATATTACGAGCAATAATGAGCATGTTTTTTTTTTCAACAATCCCACCAATTACCTAGCCTCAAACTAAGTGTTAGCTTGCACTATGGCGAAAATCAATCTATACAGAAAGACCTTAATAAGGGACTCAATAAATAAACAGACTTGGTATTACATTAATCTCACAACTTTTTACGATAGAAGAATTGAGTTGCGAGACTAGGGTTTTTACAAGTTATGTTTTTGATGGTATCTCATTTCTTTTTGTAGGTATTCATCTGTCACCTATTATTCCAGTATATTATACGTATATGGGTACTGATTCAGTCACTGCAATTGTTCACATCAACTGCATAAATAACTTTGTAATTCCATATAAATATATAGGATTACAAAGTTATTTTTTATTCAGTTGGTGTATCTAAAAAACCGGACCGAAATTGCCTAATATTTTAGTTTTTCGTTTATTTAAACACTAAACACTAATTGTATTCTAAATTTGAAGCTTCTATGTCTGCTAGAAATGCCTAAATAGTTTTGATAATCGGTCAGTCAGTCAGTCAGTGAGTCACAAAATAAAGAAATTTTGACTAGATATAATTCATAAACTACTGGGTCTTCTAGTTCAAATTGAATGAAAGGAGTTTTCCAAAAGTAGTTATTATTCGTCAATATAAATTTAATGTTTTGTGGTAGAGTTCCCAAAATCTAGACTTTCTGTATAAATAATAAATTAAAAAAAATTTAAGACCTCCGGTTTAGAGAAAAAATATAATCAATTTTACTGTTTAACAAGACATAAACCGCACCTTCGGCTATAAAAACGCATGAAAAAAGAATTGTCAGCAAAATTGACAAGGGCAGTAGTCGTGAAAGTTTTTTTTCTTAGGTTTGCACGACTTCGTGAAAGTTATGTTACACAGATAGATAACACATAGATTGTGAGAGATAGGTAACTTTTTTTCCCGTTTGGCTAGCCAGTGTATGTAGATTTATACAATATGCTTCTAGACCTACAATTAACAATTTTTTTTTTTGGAGGCGTTTAAAATTATAAATTAAATGGTATCGTGTTTCATATTTTTGCAGTTTATAAATTATAGTTTTAAAGTAGTAGTTAGTTATATCGTGAAATACAAAACCAACCTCCATACAAAAAGTGGACAAGTCCTTTGAAATACACAAATCAATACCGTCTATTTTGTATAAAAATGTGAAACCCAAAAAATACTGACCAGTTCAAAATTCTTTTGAAGAAAGCTTATTTCGTAAACCTGTTTGAACGATTCTAAATTTGAATTTGAAGAAATAAATAAATAAAAAAAAAGATTTACGCAGCATAATGGTAGCAAAGTCCGAAGGTTTCATTTATCTGCAGTAGTTTTTGGCTATTTTTTGTGTCATTTTTTTTTCATAATAATAATAAAATTTTAATTTATTCAAGTAAATATTACCTAATTATATAATTACACTTGAAAAAACGACCAGAGGCGGGAATCGAACCCGCTTTCCTCGCATACTGGGCGATTGCCTAACCTCTCGGCCACCCTGGCGTCGGCAGAGCCTGTCGAAATTTTCATTTATCGCCCGGTATGCGAGGAACGCGGGTTCGATTCCCGCCTCTGGTGGTCGTTTTTTCAAGTGCAATCAAATTAGTTTTAGTCAACTAAACCAAATTATGAATGAACAATAACTTTATTGTTCTATTATGTTATTTTGTATTTGTGAATGAATATGAATCATGTGTCTGAAATAAAGATTTATTATTATTATAGGCTATGGAGTACTGCTGCCAGTGCCACCTTTGGGTTGGATCTGCCAAATACGAAATGGTTGCATTTTACTCAATTTTTTTTCCCGTTTTTGGAACATTTTTCATTGTTGCTCCGCTCTTATTGGTCGTAGCTTGGTGTAACATAGCTTATAACCTTCCTCGATAAATGGACTATCCAACACAAAAAGAATTTTAAAATTCGAACTAGTAGTTCCTGAGATTAACGCGTTCAACTAAACACGCTACTCAGCTTTCTTATATTGTATAAGTATTAGTAATAATAGTATGGTTGAGGTACACAAAAGTACACGGACAGATCTTTTAATCTGCATTAAAAAAAATTGGTGAGTACACCCGCCATTCTGACGTCAGGATGGCGGGTGTACCTTATTTAAGGCATATCTTTACTTTGAGGTAGGTACACGAAAAAATATCAAAGGTACACGGAAAGTCCCCCAAGTCCCCCAAAACAACTTTGGAATCGGCGACATACACCCGCCATCCTGACGCTCACAAAAAAATGTATTTTGTGTTTTTCTTCATTGTCAAAATGTTTGTTACGCAAAAGTAGTGTACCTTACCCAACACTTCATTTAAAATATACTGTCAGTTGTATTACAATTTCGGAAAACAATTTAAAGAAGCTCTATTTAGGATTGCAACAAAGGGTGAAAAGTAAATATTTCCAAGCGTGGTACACAAAATATCCGTGTCCGTAAATCCGCCTTTAAATAGTCCATAGGAATAAAGTGTCTGTTTTTAGACTTTAATTAAAATATCTTTTTTTTTTTTAATACGTGACATAATTTTTTTCCATATTGTTCCTACTACTGGTGGTTACCCAGTCCATCACCCCATTTGGCTTGACCTTTTGGCTTGACTTATGCGACATCCTGTATGTATAAAGATTATTTAATACTTTTACTTACACGCAAACTAGGTACTAGATGACACTGTTAACCAATTATTCATCTAATTCTAAATTGGCACCTAAATTAACATTTTGCAACCTGCTAGTTGTGTTGCACTTTCTAAAGTCCTTGTAAGCATTTTATTAAAAAATTCTGTCACTTCTCTAAACAAGTCTTACTTAGTGCTTATTTGCAGATTGACTTATTACCTTGCCTTCGTACAAAACATAATCTTTATATTAATTAGCACTGTTAATGAATACTTCGTGACAGAGCTTTGCATTAAATATGTCCATGAAGCCTGTCCCAAACTCATACATGAATTCTATTTTAATGGGTACGATCATTAATTACATAGATTATCTATTAGATAAAGACGCAATGGTGTTGTAAAGAAGATAAGAATTAAATCCCACTAAGCTTAGATGTAGGTATTATTTATTCATTCATATTTTTTTCTTTTTGGTACTTATCTGATATCTACTTAAGTACTAGCGTGGTCAATTGCGACTTACCACTTAAAAAAAACATCATTTGGCAGGCCACCGATTTTAAAGTTCGAATCACCGGTCAGTACACTTCACAAAATTTGATTTTCGTGTAACTGCGAGCGAATTTGAAATTTATTGTTAATTCGCTAGAAAAATTATTGGGTTTAGTCCTTAGAAAACTACGATACGATGTGCAAGTTATTTTGGCGCTAAAACTGGAAAGGTGCACTTATCATATATATATATATATATATATATACATTACAGATTAGATATATATACATGTGCCTATGTAATTGATCTGATTTTCAAGTAATACGTGGTTCTCTAGCGTTTTCATTTCAAAGTAAGAAATGTATAAGTTACTTAGGCCAACCTTCGAAACAGAATCGAAAGCTTAATAATTGCTATGCAATATGTATCAATGTCTGTTATAAATGCAAGGTTATTTTCTTTTAAAAAACACTTTTGTTGCTAAGTGGGAGTTGCGTCATAGTGTTCGTCCGTTGATATAGCATTATATTATTTACTATCATAGAACCCATTATTTCTTATACTTCTTTTCTAACTTTCACATAGACAACCAGGAATTGGTTTCATCTTACCATAGGCCATACTTATTCGTCAATTTATACATATATATTTTTTGTAAATAAAAGACAGAAGTTACAGTCTCATAGGACAAGGCCCTAGCTAAGCATAATTAAGGACAGACTAGTTCTACATAATATGTTCATCGTTATGAAGAATCGACTGAAAATGTATACAATGTTAAATTTATTTCAGTGGCAAATGCAATTCTTAAAAATATGGAGGTTCTGGCAACCATGCTCGAGCCTATCACGATAGGCACAATGGGTACGCAGAAACCTTACCGCTTCAACTTTGAGCAGTATGTCCAAGAGGCGAGAACAAAAATGCCTACTAGAAAAGCCGCAGGTAACAGTTTTGACAACAATTATGTACACATATGCGCGTTTGCACAGCTGATCTTACAGTACTTGTTGGAATTTTAAAATATTATTTGGCGCATTATGTAAAACATTTTTTATTCACTCGATATAGCGTTATCGCAAACGACCATTTACGTCTTGCGGGAAGTAAATTTAACCGTAAATATTTAATATTTGATGCAGATCATGAATGATTCTGTGGAGAAAGTTAATTAAACTGTAATTATGCACCGACGTTTCATGATACAAACGACTTGAATAAATTGTTGGAGAGTTTGTGCATCTAGCCTATCTCTGTTCCATTTAGTACATATAGTTGTTTCTAACTGTAAGTTGACAAGACCACATTGAATAGACAAATTGTAAAAACACAATTTTTAACTATTACTTAGCGCTAGGCAGCTTTTGCAATTAGTTTGTATCGTCAATTCTAAAAATTACGCTCTTAGAAAACTCTTAACCTAGTTTGTACAAATATTTGCAGATGCGTGTACAATGCAACTGCTCATATCGGCCATGGAGACGCAGACGACGCAATCCGATGGAGCTTGCGAGATGACACCTGAATGCAACGCACAACTCATGCAGGGGTCAGGGCTGGCTTTCCAGCAGACTAGCAGAGTCCGTGCGATAGCACTAGCTCGCCTCTTTGACTGTATGGAGGGGACAGATCTCTCCGCCCATATTTACAAACTCTGCATACAGATTTACAAAGAAACGAAATCGTTAGAAAACTGGGACCATCCTGCTGGAACTAGGACACTGTTTATGCAACAATGTACGTCGGTTTTTTCCTTTATTAATTTGGACCACAAACAGATTCACAATACATGTTTACATTATGGATTATTAAACACTAGTACTCATTATAAATCCAACAAAGTTAGCCACATCTTATTATTTAAATATTATAACTAAGTGGAGACTGTCGATGCATACAATGGTATTAATTAACGAAAGTACAAAAAACCTGGTATGAAACCTGGGGCAAGAAAAAATATAAATATCATTAAATCGTGTAAGTGTATGTGTGTATGGTATGTGCGCACGTGCGGACTCCTATAGAATGTATATGTGTTTGTGTGGTATGAGAGTGTTTGCGTGAGTTGTTTGTTTTTTCATCAGAAGTGTGTAAGCTTGGGCTGTGTTTTTGTGCCTTGGATCTTATTTTATATATGTTTTTATAGTAAGTAGTAAGTACTTCTACAACTTTTTTCTTGTAATTTTTTGCATCTAAAGCAAAGATATCCAATCCATTAAACAGTTTGTTATGTGAGAGTTGGATTCTGTTCATTGGACATCTCTTACCAGCATTAGTTTGACATGTTGCTGTTAGAAAAGTTTCGTGTTGACGAGCTGATCGCATATGCATCTTGATTGACACTTTATACAATCATACCTATTATGACATATATCGTTTAAAGGCATTGCTTCTAATTGTAAGCGTCTTGATTTTAAGTCTAATGCTTGTAAATATCCAACAATTCGGTATATGGTACTCTTTTTCTGGCACATTTGTAATGTATATATCGTAACAATCACTTCTGCACTATTTAATTTTTTTTTATTGTATTTGTCATATTGAGGGTTCCAAACACTAACTGCATACTCTGTCTGTGGCCTAACAAGTGATTTAAAAAGATGGACGTATGTTGATAGCTGCTTAAACATAGTACCCGAGCGAACAACAAAGGAGTATAGTTTATGGGCCTTGTTCAGTACGTTTTCAATATGAACATCAAGATGTAACTTAGATTCTAAGGTTATTCCTTAACCTTTTACAATGCTACCCCTTTTCAATATTTCACTCCAGAGCAGGTATGGGTAGGAGCTAACTGTACGTTTTTTCGTAAACGTAATAGACTTACATTTCTCAAGGCTAATTTTATGTTTATTATTATGGCAGTATTCCGATAAGCGGTCTAAGTCTTCTTGGAATCTATCGTGGCTATCCACAGAGACTATGTAATGATGTACCTTTAGATGGATGATCTAAAGGTACATCATTACATAGTCTCTATATATCGTATATAGAAGAAATTTGCAATGGTGAAAACATTAATTTATATCGTTTATAAACAGTACGATGAGGGGACCCAAGATAGAGCCTTGTGGCACACCCGAGCTAATTTCCACACAATTAGAATAAAAACTTTTTGAGTTCTGTTCGTAATGTATGATCTGTACCAACGCCAGAGGAGGTTTACGATAAAGTTAACGGTATTATCATATTCAGAATTTTAAAATTATACATAATTGTTTTTGTTCTAGTATTCTACTGCGCATCGCAGGGCTACGGAGAGTTCATAAAACCCCGATGGATGAATAAGATAATGGCTTGGCAAGAACCTAAAGGATGTTATGCAGACGATCGTCAGCCATTTCTTAGGTTAACAGGATTTGTTGGCCCTGCTTCAGCTCCACCACAGAAAGATCGTGAGGTATCTACTTTTAAAATACAATAATTATGCAATGCTGGTTACCAAGATACAGCAATGATGATGACTCTTGTAACTAAAAATATTTTGGCAAAGATTGAATATTACAGATAAGTCCAGACAAAGCCAGACAAAGCTCCATTGTTGATTGACCGTTACATAATTGACAACAGCCCGCTTAGTTAATCAATACATGTATTGTTGCTCAAATGCAACGGCTTATGTATTTAAGTTTCGTTGTGTGGTTACGTAAATTTACGTGCTTTAAATAACCATCACATTGATCCTTCCGAAAATGTAATAAAAAAAGACATGTACAATTTTGAACCTGAAATAGATATCAACGCGTTAGGTTTTCTTTAAAAATAATTATGAAACAAAAAATATATTTCACTTATAACAAAGAGTTTTTCAGGAAGAGTACCGTGTGAAAAAAGCTGCTACTTCAGAAGGGGGTAGCTGCAATTCTTTGACGTCTGCAATGGCGTTGGGATCCTTGGCTATTTACGTGCGAGCACTGCTAGAGACCGACCAAGCATTTCAGTACGATGTTCTTACCTAAATATAGTAATGCTCTGTTGTGAATTAATGAAATTGGGAAAATGTTTAATGCCTTTTTATTTCAACACGTCGTGATTACACTTGCAAATAAAATATTATCAGACTAAAAGAAATGCAGAAATAGCAAAAAACCTTACTTATAACAATTCAATTCGTCACAATTCAATACATAGAGGTCGTTTGTATATCTTATGTCAACTATTTGTCAGTGTCATAGTATCGGATAATGACATTTTGAAATTGCAGTAGTGTGTATTTTGTGATAACTTTTAATTAAAAATGAATATATTTTGCACTAATTACTATCCTTGGGTTAGTGTTGGTCGAATATGCCTAAGGAATATGTGCCAAGCTGCTCAAAATACCAAACCTCCTATATCTGTTTTTGGTAAGAAGATGACCACTTTTTTATACCTACATTTACTGCACTTTCATTTTTAAATATTCTTAAATTCTACATATGTATAGAATACAAACCAAACGCCTGAGTTTGTATCGGAGCAAACTTTTACACCTCGTAGTCTTAACAAAACCAGTGCTTTAAATATAAGGTCTAACTTAAGTTACTGCATATAAGATATTGAATCACTACTATGTATGTATATTAGAATAACTTTTTTTTCAAATCTCAAAAAAATTAAGACTGTTATTCAACTGATCAGTGGTCTATAATTAAAAGATGTTTTTTTTTTCGCCGATTTTGTGTTTGGGGGTGATTGTAAGAAATATCAAAAACTTTTACTAAGGGTTAAACATAAAAATACGGGTAATTTACTTATAGAACCCCTAAGAAGTGATCAGCTGACTTTTTTGTGATTTCAATGTAGGTCCCATATAAAAAGTTGTTGTATTGGAGCAGCAAAATCACCACTCGAAAGAAATTCTGTTTATATAGTTAGACCCCCTAAGTAACTCCTTATATAATTAAAAGTAAAAAAGGTAAGATAAAACAGTTTAAAATTAGTTTATATACACACTAACATCGCGGTTCTATTAGGTGTTGAAGGGCGTTATGTATCAGCGTTGTATAGTGCAGCTCTTCAGATGAAGCAGATAGACGAAGTAGAAAAGCATCTTCGAGCCCTCCAGGGGCAACTACTCAAACCTTCCATGGTAGACTTTGTGGAGACGAGCATAATATCCAGAGCTACTAAAGCAAAACTATTGGAAGAAGCTGGTGCAAAAGCTGGTAAATTTTGCTAATATTACCTTCGAAAAATAAAAATGACTAGTATTTTTATTCAACAGAAAAACTTCTACCCGACTGTATTTTAGTAACGTATCTGTATCTTAAAATATTAGAAGACGTATTCTTTATATAACATGCCGAATCTATTGAACTTAGGTAAAGCTATTCACAATATTCATCCAACGATTGCATGTGTTACATAGGATTGCCTCGTTGATCTAGTGCTCAGCATGCTGGTTTTTATCCAAGAGGTCCCGGGTTGGAATCCTGGATCAGTTTCTAATCTGTTTTTGGGGTTTTCTGTCTAGAAATAAGTCAGAAACAGCTCAAAGTCAGAAAGTTGATAGTTAACACTATCGTGGCTCGGCAGGTTAAGCCGTTGGTCCTTCGCCCAATTTATTATTAAATTATTGCGGTCTCATCAAACTTGAAGAGTGGAGAAACGTACTCCTATTTATTGCGCACGTACTTGTGCACTATACATATATCTTCCGCACAGTTTGTTAATCTCTGTTGCATTATTCTTAATGGGTAATGTATTAAATTGCCACCGTGGGCAAAATTTGGCTAAGATGACATTATTTACATAAGACCTATATTATTTTTAAGGTATGCCAGCAGCTGCTGTGAATTTTCTATCGATAGTAGCAGAAAATGGGCGTTTAAAATTGTTACGACGCATGGTGACCATGTTCTTAGCCGTCATGGTGGCGCACAGGAGCGAAGCCCTCTGCGAGGTGATCACGGCAAAGCCTCTTGACGACAGCACCCGCTCGTCTCTCATGGATGCACTTAAGAAATTCGTCAAGGATGGAAAGAAGATACAGTTGACGGAAAAAGTAGACCCCTCAATTATAGGAGGTATGATCGTCGGAGTGGAAGACAAACACATAGACATGAGCATTGCTAGAAAAATTCAAATGTACACTGATATTCTACAGCAATCTCTCTAAATTATTATCAGTTCAATGAAAGTATTTACTATTTTAACTTTGTTTAATTTCTCCTGGAATGCGTTTTCCACTACAGTTTTAAATCTAGTTCACAATGTAAGGTTTTGCATGTGTTGAAATTTCTAAGACATGACTTAATTAATGATTCAATGTCTGATATATACTAATGAACACTGTCTAGGGATATTTTGGATATAATAATACAATGTTTTGTATATCCATAGACAGTGTTGATGTGTGTATTTTAAGGTTTTTTAAACTAGAGAAAGAAATTAGGTAGGTGCCTACCTAACAGAAGACTAATTAATGATTGAAATAATTATATCAGAACTATGTAGGTACTTTTATTATATTTATTGTCTTATGGCCAGTTGTACCACGTCATTCTGTTGAGCATGTGGTCGGACAAGGCACGGATCTCTAAAGATACGATGCAGCGCCATACCTGTATGCTCCATGCTGATATCCCTCGTTCGGTATAATGAGATTGGCATGGTATCCTTGGTGGCGACCCTTTGGGGGATTGGCACAAGGTGAATTTGCTAATAAAATAGGGATCTTCTCTGCGTGTATTCGGTAATTTAACCTATTACTGTCAAGGCTGCCAGTCATAACTCTCTGGAAGCTCGATGTCAGGACCCACAACTCTTGTTCTCCTTTTAGGTTGTTGACTACTTTGACACCGCTAGCGAATTGTAAGGTTTCCCTATTGACAGCTACTTGATGGAAGTTTCGTGGTGCATATTCGGTGGCAGAGTTCCAGCACCAGATGCTTGGCGGCTCCATGAGGCCGAAGTACATGATTCCATTACGGTCCACTGCCTCAGCTGCAGATTGGTTTGGTCGTTCTTCAGGGAATACCTGCAAAACATTTTGGCTTATTCAGAAGTGAGATTTTCAACTGTAAAGTAAATATCACTAGTGCTATAAAATAAAGTTCCCCCGCGTCGTACATATATACAGGCATCCGTATGTATGTACGATTGTTCGCGATAATCTCAAAAACTACTGAGTGGATTTTTATGGACATCTATCAATAAGACTGTGTATGGTGGAATTGCTTCTATTTCATATAATATAGGTCTACACAATCATCCCTGATGGTACATATATTTTTTATGGGAAGTCTATTATACCCATTCATACTTCTACCACTTATTTGTACTGTGCGATGATGTAAGAATAAACTTACGTTAATTGAGTTCGGTGCAGCGTTAACATCATGAATGAAGGAATCGTTTCTGAGTACTTTGGTGCGCACCACATTTTCGGTGGTGGAGGCCAAGGCATGGAAATACAAATAACGGTCTCGTCCCGGGCGGTAGGGCGACAAGGCCATACCCAATATACCATCCATCAGGTCAAAGCTTTCACCTAGAACACCAAAAGAATTTTATTAAAAGATATGAATATGACTTTTAGAACGTCGGTGGCGTGTCGCAGTAGCTACCAAGTTGTATTTCATTCGGGAGGAGCCGGGTTTGATCCCAAGTGCCGCCATGTATCAATTTTTCTGAAGTATGTACATTAGTTGTTTCACTAACCAATGCTCTTACGGTGATGGAAAACATCGTGAGGAAACCTGCACATTCAGGCGACTAAATGTGTAATCATTATCCAAAACTGGTCAGGTTCCCCTGTTAACAGGGTCGGAGGTCAGATGGCAGTCGCTCCACTGTATTTACCTGATCTGCCATATCCTGGATCATGGTCAGCGGACCCTGGGTCCTCGTGTACGAGTGCACAACCGGGATAACGCTTGGATAATGATATGAATATGACTTTTCAACTGCTGCGTTTGCAAAGTTTCATATGATATTATTGGTTAAACACGCCTGAATTGCAATTATACTCGTACCTATCTAAAACTCTTTAAGAACATTACTGCTCAGATTATGGCACTAAGCACTTATTATATTAGGAGCTTGTTAGTCTCAATTAGAGCCCAATACATTTAGCAGTGGCATTAGCAAGCTTAGTACAGTTTTGGACGCACCGTCAATGGTAAACGTTCCATGAGAAGGAAAGGGGAACATGAGGCGGTGAGTTACCCGCCACGACCGGTCGTTGGCCACGTCCACCACCAATATGGCGAATCCTGAAACATCTGCGACATACACGAACGTATCTTCACACTTTCCGGAACTATCTCGTACGTCCACTACCTGTAAAGAAAAAAAGCTTATTATGACAGAAGAAAGTGGTAATGTCCACAAGCTCATATTTTACAAGCGCTTTGAAAATTTCTTACTGATAAACCCACAATTCTTGAACGAATATTTAGGTACTTAAATAGGGGAAAAGATTTGAGTGTCACGTACCTATCTCATTTTTGACGAACCGTCAAGCGGCCGATTCATTTATTTATAGAGTCTACCGCAAAGCTCTGTCATATTTAACGATTCGTGCGATACTTTCAGTTTGATTAAGCAGTATTTCCTTACTTGCTAGACCGCTACACCTGTTATGGTTTTACCAATCTCACGTGCGTCACTCAGTCTATTTGTACAATTATTATTCTAAGTTTGTACATGCCAAATAATAATGGGTAGTGGTGTGGTGTTTATTCAGGTTTTGGTCGCACTCGCTTTGCGGCAAGAGGTTAGCTGATCGCTTCAATGATGCATCATGGAGGACTAACCCGAATGTTTCTTGTGTGCTTGACTAGTGGCAGCTTGCTTAGTGGGTCGCTAGGCGGTTTAATTTTAATTTAATTCTGTTTGCCCGAAGCTAATTTAAAAGCTTTCACCTTCAGCATGGGCATTTGCCTATTGACTCATTCTTCTTTTTTTTCATTCAAAAATTTAGACACCAGTACAAAATAAAAACCTATCCATTAGAAATTAATGACATGACATAATTGAGAAACACATTTCAAAAACTGGTCGGCTAATGTGTAGTATTAGGTACTGTAGGTTTAATTTTTTGTATAAAAGTGTCATGTATCTCTTAAGAAAATATAAAGAAAATATAGTCATTGTCGGAAGACAAACTGGCGCCTCTTATGGCGTCTCTTATGGCGTCCCTAAGACTGGTTAGACGTTTGAGGAGGCCTCCTCACTATCCAAATTCTACCAGATGGTGAAAGCTGCTGCAGATCGGAATCGTTGGAGGCAAATCACCCGTTAAAGTGGCTCGAGTGACCACGATCCACAGTAATGAGGGACCAACTGGAGAGTTTCTTTTGCTTACCGGGGTAATGAATAACGAGGTGCTGACGTAGTTGGAGGCGTTGAAAACATGCCGGTACACTGGGGTGTCGGTGTTGAGGTCGAAGGCGAGCAGCTGCGGCGGGCAGGACTGGGTGTCGCCGATCTTGCCTGAGTCTATCACCCATAGACGATTGCATTCGTCTATCTGGAAGATAATGACAGTCAATAATACTTTTTTTAGATTAACAGGCAGATTTACCACTGATAAGGCTGTAACACAATAGAATTTTTGTTGAGAACTTAACCATGTTACGTATCTATTATACTCGATATACACATGCTAGACTAATAAGAACTCAAAAACTGGCAAACATAGTTAAATTAATCATGTAGAGAGCTTTCGATATACAATTAGGTAAATTGAACGTTAGATGTTTTGACTTTTCTATAAACAGTACATATTCGATCATTTGGTGTTCGATCAATTGATATTCGAGATGGCGTAGGTAACACGTTTTAATGTGTGTTTTGACACAGTTCTGAGAACTATTCTAATGGGGAAAGAAATCTTGTCTGTATAGATATGTGCCTAACATAGGTCATTCACCCGCATTGCATTTAGGAGCGATTGTGGAGTGATTTTTTGACGATTAGGTGTGATATTTTTCTTAATGTTGTTATTTCAATTAACAAATGAAACGTTTGAACGTGTTATTCTTTTAACATTTATTTATTTAAACTTTTTGTACCGCTGTTGTAACAAAAATACCCGGCCAAATGCGTGTCGAGCCACGCGCAATGTAGGGTTCCGTCGTCATAAAAAGTCATTTATTTATGTATGTAGGGCACAGGGGGCACTTATACACGTCTCAACATATATATTTTAAGCCATACCACTGCTTCGGGACAAATTGTGGGCTAGTGCTGAGAAGTAGTAGTAGCCTGTATACCTATAGCACGATTCTCGTTTATTTTTATTCTGAAAATAATCAATGGCAAAGATATTTAGGAGTTAATGGTTATTAACAACAAGCAACTTTTTCATCTGAGTCACTTCAAAGAATTCATTTTAAGGATCTTAGTGATTTTTTTCCGATTTTTCAAGCGCGCATTTAAGCTTTTAGAGGGAAGGCTACTCAAACAAAAAAATGCACTATAAAGTTTAATATTTCGTGGATGGAACATTACATATATTACACCTCTTACTGCCGCACTCAGAGACGTCAATCAAAGTTAATCTTTCATTAAGTCTCGTTCTGTCACTATCCTTGTCAATGAAATAGAAAAGGACGGCATGAGACTTAATGAAGGATTAACTTTAATTGACGTCTCTGAGTACGGCTGTTAGTGTATTTAAAAGACCTATTCAACGATAGTCCACACGTTAGGCTAAACGACGAAAAAAAATCATCCCCATTTCACAGGTAGTGGAGCTACCCTAAAAAAATCCAAAATTTTATTCTACCGCTTTGTCGGCCTAATTGATATACATACAAAATTACAGCTTTCTAATGCTAACGGTCTCTTAGCAAAACCTCGGACAGACATGACGAAACTACGAGTATAAGGGTCTCTTGTCAGGACTACGGAACCCTAAAAACTGTATTAACCGGTTAAATTGAAAGTGATCTGTTTACTCGGATCTAATTTCATATTATACTAACCAACACTGTCTAGGGATATTTTGGATATAATAATACTATGTTTTGTATATCCCTAGACAGTGTTTATGTGTGTATTATGCACGTGTGTATATGGCTCTAAGATGTTATAAGGCTCACTTTACGAGCAAGTGTGTTATTTAGGAATGCCTGATAATGAATCACTCGTCATTGATACGAAAACAAAAAAATACTAACAGATATCTATACTCGGCCCGGCGAACCTTGATCCCTATGACATTGACAATTATTCCTACGACACAACTTTGTAGTGGCGTCACCGTTACATTAGAATTGAATCGGAGGCTTCTATAAATGCCATTTATTAAGGTAAGGTAGATATATGCCATTACAATGATATTCCGTCGGAATTATAACAATTCTTAACATTTACAAGAAATTATCTCAATCAGACTTTACGTTTACGTCCTGCAAAAGTTACTTCGTTTGGAAGATATCGACAGTAAAGTATCGATAAACAAATGTCGATAATGGAAACGAGTGTACATGATTTATAATCATTTAAGTTATATAGGTGCTGAATGTTAAAAAGTTGCATGAAATTGATTTTATTTCACTCAAATTTATAAAATATTTCTGGGAACACCAAGTTTTTTTTTATTTAAGATTAGATTTTATCAGTATCAGTTTTCATATGTGGCATAGTTAAGTGATAAATTATGAGTGTCATTACTTTTTCATACTTAAGTATTAGTAGGTACATTCTCTATTGAATAGAACGGAGCGCGGCATACATGCACTCACGATTGTATACCCAAGAGAATTAAAAATTAACTGTAGGACAAAACCAAATAAAACAAAAGCTGTTCAGCGATCATTTATTTATATATTTTAATCTGAATCTGATAATGACATTAGGGTTTGTGTCACGAACTCGGAATCTGAACTGCAGCTGCTGTCGCCTACGTTTATCAAAATCGGCTCATCTCCAATATGGGTATCAAATGAAAGGGCTTGCTGAGAATAACTCGATAAATAAGATGACGTCATTCGAAATCCAATATGGCGGACTTCTAAAAATGGCAGACTAAGTTTTCTTTGCTTTCTCACAATGTGGGTATCAATTTAACGGGCTTGCTGAGAATAACTCGATAAATAAGGTGACGTCACTCTAAATCTAATATGGCGGACTTTTAAAGATAACGGACAAATATAGTCATGTTTTTAAAGCTTTCCTACAATATTGTAGGAAAGCTTTAAAAACATGTTAAGATGTACAAGGTGACGTCACTCCAAATCAAATAAGGCGGATTCTAAAGATGGTGGACTAAGTTTTTTTATGCTTTCTTACAATATGGGTATCAAATGAAAGGGCTTGCTGATAACATATCCATAAATAAGGTGACGTCACTCTAAATCCAATATGGCGGACTATGATTTTATGCTTTCTTACAATATGGGTATCAAATGAAAGGGTTTGCTAAGAATTACTTGACACATATGGTGAAGTCACTCCAAATCATATATAATAAATAACAATAATAAATTGTTCCAACAAACACACCAATTACCTAGCCTCATACTAAGCGTGAGCTTGTGCTATGGTGACTAGGATAACGGATAGACATACTTAAATACTTTTATAAACATCCATGACTTAGGTACAAATGCTCGTGCTCATCACACAAACTTTTGCCCCTTGCGGGATTCGAACCCGCAACCGCCTGGTTTAGAAGTCCGTGGCGCGAACCACTACACCAAGACGGTCGTCATATTATGGCGGACTCCTAGAGATGGAGGACGAAGTTTTTGATGCTTTCCTATAATATGGGTATCAAATGAAAGGGCTTGCTAAGAATAGCTCGATGGACAAGGTGACGTCACTCCAAATCAAATAAGGCGGATTCTAAAGATGGTGGACTAAGTTTTTTTATGCTTTCTTACAATATGGGTATCAAATGAAAGGGCTTGCAGAGAATAAGCATGCAAGTTTAACTCCGTTGCTCCGTTCCCCGATCCGTTTAGGAATTTGGTGTATCGGGCTTTCTTAGCGTGTTGCGTGTGTGTGTGTGTGTGTGTGTGTGTGTGTTTCTTAGGTTGTTTAGATGAAAATGCATGGTAAGCTGTGTAAGTCGTCTAAGATTTTTGTGTATTGATTGTACTGACGTTTTGGAGACATTGAAAGTAAAAAATAAAGTCGAATTGTTTAATTTTGGTAATTTCGCGAGAGGCGTCAACAGCATTAGTTTACAACTTGCATGTGGCATACAAACATTAAGCCTTAATTAAATTGTTCAACATAAAAGCAAGTATTAGGATGCTCTCCCTTCGCGCCTTCGGCCTTTAAATTGCACTGTTTAAAAAAAATAAAAAAAACATACAGTCGAATTGATAACCTCCTCCTTTTTTGAAGTTGGTTAATAAAAAAAAACATACAGTCGAATTGATAACCTGCTCCTTTTTTGAAGTCGGTTAAAAAAGTTAAGTTTCATCGACACGACCCATCACTAACATGAACTGTCATAGGGATCAAGGTTCGCCGGGCCGGGTATAAAACACAATAACGTAGGTAGTTCAAGATATTTTAGACAATATAAGCATTTACAATTGATTTGTATCAATTAAAAAGCTTAAAACAAAGATCAACAACTAAATTGTTCATAGATGAATTTATATCTTACATATAATAAAACTGTAAAACCGATTCGTCTGTACATTGAGTATTTTTACCAAAAACTTATA
The DNA here is from genome assembly GCA_949316185.1 of Pyrausta nigrata. Taxonomy (NCBI): domain Eukaryota; kingdom Metazoa; phylum Arthropoda; class Insecta; order Lepidoptera; family Crambidae; genus Pyrausta; species Pyrausta nigrata. Next base: position 9,716,415 of record OX438943.1, read on the forward strand.
GAGGGTGATGTTAAAATAGTAACAGAATAGGAATCTACTAATTTTTTTGTCTGTTTGTCTGTTTGTACACGCTAATCTCCGGAACTACTGAACGGATTTGAATGAAGCTTTTTTTATTGTGTAGCTATTGAGTCTGGGCATATACTAGGCTATAACTTATTTTGAAGATCGGAGTACCTGACGTAGAACTTTAGCAGTACACTTAAACTACGAGAGATATGAAAGCAGCGCCTTAAGAATAGTTATTGAGCGTGATGAGCATTTTCTATTGACGTACACAAATTGAAGGTCTGGAGCAACTGATATGGAACCCTAGCAGCTCAGCTCAACTTTAGGAGATATGAATAGAGCGCCGTAGGGAACATTGTTCAGCGTGATGAGCACTTTTTATTGACATACATAAATTGATGGTCTTGAGCAACTGATAAAGAACTCTAGCAGTTTAGCTCAACTATAGGAGATATGAATAGAGCGCCTTAAGGAACATTGTTGAGTTTGATGAGCATTTCCTATTGACGTACACAAATTAAAGGTTTTGAGTAACTAATATAGAACCTTAGCAGCTCAGCTCAACTATAAGAGATATGAATAGAGCGCCGTAGAAAACAGTGTTCAGCGTGATAAGCATTTTCTATTGATTTACACAAATTGAAGGTCTGAAGCAATTGATATGCAAAATTACTTTAGACTGATTTTAAACTAAACTCCCTAGGTAATCCTACTGTCTCCAAGTTACGATCTGGTGACGGATACTTGGACAAATGGAGACAATCCTTCAGATTTTATAGGCATGTATACCATATATGCTACAGCAAATTTAGGTATTCAGTTACATTCAGAAGTCATAATTTGATGGTGCTGACCTTAACGCTAAGTAGTTCGTGGATACTTTCACTACAAACAGTTTGTCGAAATTTTGTTGTATTACTGTATTATTAATGAAAGATCAAAGTCAATTGGCACTATTTTTTATACTTCTTATCACTAACTTACGGAAATTGAATTACGAGTATAAGAATAGTCTTACTTACTTTAAATTATAGGAGAAAGAATAGGGAGGCCTTGGCCCTGCAGTGGGACACGACAGGCTCCTCATAATATTAAACACTTAACGATAGTAGTAACTTACAAATCGACTTTTAAGTAGGCTAGGGACACAATAAATAAATGCTAAACCGCATTCATCTATTGCGGTAGGAAGGTTATTTGGTCAGACTTTTTTCTGAACACTAAAACTAAAAAAAATTTTTACAAACGAATAAAACTGCCTTCAATAAAGTAAACTAAAAAGTTAAAAAAACCTTTACACTTTTACTAAGAAAGATATACGACAAAATTTAGTTTTGGAGTCGGTGTCACTGCCATGCGAAATTTTCTTACCAGAAAAGGATGGCGAGGTGATAGTAACCTATCTAAAAAAAGAGTACCGATTGACCTTGATTTTTCATTCCTCTCTTCTCCTTACGTCATGGTAGAATAATAGATCATGATAGCTCGATGGCGACGGGAGTATAAAATATTTTGTATCATCGAGTCCACGCGTAAGAAGTCGCGGGCAACAGCTAGTTTTACAATAAAAACAGTAACTGTAGAAATAATAAAATGTGTTAACTTTACAATTGATCAAACAAAATGTGCGGATATTAGACAAGGAAGTATCTATAAAAACCGAAAAGATACGATTTAAAATAAATTAAAACCTGATTTTTTTAATTTAAATAAAAATAATATATTTTATTAAAATTTAAATAAAAAAGATACTGAGTTTCTGCTTGATATCGTAAGTTTATTTTTATTGCTAGTTAGTCTTTCTATCATTCAAATAAGAATTTTGAATAAAATACACGTTATTTAACGAGGAAAAAAAATAAAACCGATAGTTGTGAATTTTATTAAAAAGACTAAAGTAACGTATTGATATTTTTCGGTTTGTTATCGACATTTTTTGTCTAATATCCGCACATTTTGTTTGATCGAGTGTAAAATTAACACATTGTATATGTTTATTGGTATTAAAAAAACATTATCTAATAATCATAATCATCTCCAATAATTTTTTTCGAGTTTGAAAGGTTATTCAGAGGTAAACTTACAGCAACCCTGAAGACTGAGGTAAGCCCATTACAGTTTTCACCCTGGTTGTCGTGCCAGGAGTAGTCGGGGTAGCCTGTGATGACGCCCTGGTCGTCCACCGTGCCCAGGGTCACAGGGCGGCCCTCGTCAAATCTCGGAATCGTCACGAATATGCGCGACTTTTGCGTACCTTAACAAAATAAATTATGAAATGAGTATAATGTATTGCCTTTATTGATCCTTTAGCAGGCAAGAGCCACTTAGTAGTACAAAAAATTACTGTCTCAAGTACGCGGAATAATTGTTAAATAATTGCCTAATCTCTCGTTTTGGTGATTTGCACTGGTTGGCAAGATCGCCCGATTTATTCGATCTAAACTTTTTTCTGAGGTGTTTCTTGAAGTCACGATGTAAATAACAACTATGTATACAAGTCTTAAACTTTTAAGGCCCTTAAAAGAGAATATTAGTCAGCAGGAATGCGTTAAGATCTGGCAAGAGTCATCAAAAATGCCATACATCGGACCTATATGCTACTTATTTTGGCGGCGGCCTGTTGGTCGATATTATCATCTTTACCACTTAACAGAAATGATATAATGGTTCGAATAAAGATTCCCATCACTCTATTTTTTCCATTCTAATAAAATAGTTTTTCAAAACCATTATTTTATGATTAATTTGTAGGTAGTAGGGTAAGGTAGCGGCACCTTGTTGTTGCATGGTATTACTAATAACTTGAAGGATTATCCTACACTTATTGGATATCCTGTTTAAATAGATACAATTAAGTGATCTCATAGAACGTCAACAATTCTATGCAATCAACCACTTTTATGTGCCATCAGGTCAGACTCAGCTTTTCCTATGTCTACAATTTGTTTTTTGAACAAATTAAACTATGTGACTCTGAGTCGTCATATTAACAGCAATTTACTATATAACATAATATTTGCATGCTGGCAAATGAAACACAACAGTTTACTATAAGAAGTTGAGATAGAACTAAAAATTTAGATAGAACTAAAAATTATGTATATTGGAGCCGAGTTTTCGACCCGTTTTGGTGAGTCTACCCTAAGTTATATGAATTACATGGTATAAAATAAAACAAACTCTTTTTTTTTTTACACAAATCACACAGAATTCCCACACAAAATATTTCAAATGATGCTAAATCGGCTGATGAAAAATTCAATATTGTTGGTGAACTCGAGCCATAGTTATCCATTGCTAGTTAACAACAAAACATAAAAGTACATGTAGTACTAGTATTTATTCTGTAACATGGATGTAATTACACTCTTGCAAATGTTGTCAAAGAGGTAACATGGTTCATCTGATCCTGTATCTGTTTACATTTATAAAAATCTTCCTTTGTGAAAAAGATATTGTTTACTACGCAGCTAAAATCCGTGTTCCACAGGCTTTAATTTTCTTGTAAGTATTAATAGGCATTTTTAATATTACACTAATTGTTTGTTGTTGGTATATGGGTATTAAAGACCCGACAAATTAGAGATGAATCATGCATGAATAAAATTCTATCACGTTTCCAACTTATGTTACGAATAATTACACGCCGATTACAATATAACCGCTAATTTCCATATCGATAAGGTTAAGCAACGTTGTTAGATTTATGGCTCCGATCCAAGAGGGAGTTCTTAAAAACAACATCTTTTGTATAAAAATAATTTAAACAAATAAAAAACCGGCCAAGTTCGAGTCGGACTCGCGCACGAAGGGTTCCGTACCATACCTACAAGATTAGACACTATATTATATGACTTAAAAAACACGTTTGTATGGGAGCCCCCCCTTAATTATATATTTTTATTTCAATTTAACTATTTATTTTTTAAGTAAATATACAGGGTGTACCAAAAAGGCAAAATAATATTTAAGGGTATGTATGTATGTAAGGTGAACACTAAGTAGTAAAAGTTTAAGTTAAAAATAAACAACTTTTTTTTCCCATACTAAGTAAATAAATTGTTTTTTTACCGAAAGTGTTGACAACCCTGAATCTGCGGTCATTCGTTAGCGAACCCCCGCCCGCAACCCTCGCCCGCCGCACAATCAGCTGATGCGCGGACGCTGCGCGCCGCGACGCGCTGCTTTCTTACAGCCCGCCCACCCAAAACTACCAAAGTACCTACCTATCTTAGCTTTGATGGGAATGGGACTGAATGATATCAACGATAATCAGATTAATGCATTTATTTGCAAAAATATTTAGAGACATTAAAAAATAATCAGGTAGGTAATTTTTTTTTTAAAACTATGTACAGAAAACAGTAATTAATGTTTAGGACAATAACACCAACTATGACTTTTACTTACATTTACAAAGAACGAAACATTAATTTGCTGTACCTCATAATTTTACCCAGCATATAATTAAAACGGGAACAAATTCTCTAATGACAAGTTCATACAATGTAACTAACAGGTATGAAGTAGGTAATTATTTGATGGTAAGTAACTAGAACTCACTGTAAAAATCTACACAACATAACTACGACATAATTTGCTAACTAGTAATATTTTTATTGTAATAAACAAACATCAAATTTATTTCTTTGTATGATCTGTTTTGTGTTACATACTACCAACACTTTGTGCACATAGCTTCACTACAAACGTAATGACTTATAATAGGAAGTTCGCCTTATTATCACTTTAAAAAAGCTTTCATATTATTATATTTTTTTACAAAAATGGCTCAAAATGTCTGCCACCGTACTCAATGCAAGCAGCGACTCTGCGGTTCATCGATATCCTCACGTTTTGCAGCATCTGAGGCGTAATGGCTTGAAACGCTAGTTGTATTTTATTTCGCATTTCGTCAGCACTATTGCACTCCACTGCGTACACTTGGTTTTTCACGTTGCCCCACAAAAGTCCATAGCGGTAAGGTCGGGCGAACGGGCAGGTCACTGCACTGGACCCCCTCTGCCAATCCACTGAGCACCATGTCGTCCATCGAGATATTCCCCGATGGGGCGCGCGTAGTGCGCTGGTGCACCGTCGTGCTGGTAAACAATATTCCGGTACACTGACAGCGGCAAATCTTCTAAGTAAACCTCAACGTCGTCGGTCAATAGCTCCGCTCCCGTGTGCTTGGCCGACCTTCACTTGCAGGCGGTCTTAACGAGCCAGTGCTCTGCAGCCGGAGACACAGGTTCCTGAAGCAGGTGTACAGCGGCGTTTACCTTCGTTCGCAAGGGGCCTGCCGTCGATGAATCGCTGACGATACAACTCGCGAGCACAATTGATGCTCCCGAAAGAAGCACCCACGCATAAAATCATTTCTATTTCCACGCATAAATCATCTAATACTATGTATTCACTATTTGAATACGAAGAATGTTTTTCACGAGACATACTGATCGAAATCGGAGATCGAAATTCGGAAAAATTGGATAGCGACTGCGCAACGAGAACGAATACGAGCAGCTAAAAAAAGTAGAAAATTGTAGAAAAAAGTAGGGACATTTCGCAGGGTTCGATGTAAGTAATGGAAAAAAACCATTAACCTAAATTAAAGTTTCACTACTATTTTAAAGAAAGTAGGAATATCAAAACTTATTTTAAGTTAAACAAACAAATAACTAAAGTTATCAAATACACTTTTTTTTATTAAAACATTTTCGTAAATGTCTTAAATTTTATCTTTTCGAATATGCGGATCCCGTAATATTTTTAATTATTTCCGGGAGGCGGGGTTAAGGCGTATGATAGTCCCGTGACAGGATATTATTGGCTAAACGCATCGTTGTAATTTTTTTCGGAACGATTACTGATTGGTTCGGCGCGCTTTGACTTTTGACTTAAAGGCGCCGCAGTCCACGTGGACTGCATTGTTTGGTTAATGATAAAATAAGTGCAGAGGAGCCACTGAGTTAAAACTATTCGTAGAATGTATTTGCCGAGTTACTGCTGTTGTGAAATTGTATTATTATTTTTAGTTGTCTCCCTAACTTATTATTTTTATTTCTTAGTCTGAACGAATAAAATAACGGACCCAAAACAATAGCGTAGCAGATTTATTCAGACGAAGTAACAAACGAAGTATCTACCGCTAGATGGCCTTATGCGCCATTAGTTCGCGGTAGTGTCCGATATCACCCGGTAGGTCAAGTATTCTCGGTAATTTTGTCATGTTGGTGGTGGTAACGGTAGAGCGAATGAATGAAATTCATTAAGGATGTTGATCAGTACTAAGTCATGCAGCACCAGAATTTCGAATAAAGCCCATCTACGACTTTAAACGCTTCATGTCATGATATCTCAAATATCGTCTTAAAGTTGTTTTAATAGGTAATGTTCAAAAATCAGTTCTTCACCAGTAATAACATCTTAGCGTTGCATGCAACACAGTGAGAAACCGAAACACCTAAAACGACTAATTTATTGTTTATTTAATTAATTCAATGATCATTGAGAGGATCACATTTTATGAAAGTTTCACATCTGTTTCCTACTTAATCTCGATTTATGAGTTTATTTACACTAACAGCTGATATTTAAGGTTGTCACCGATAAGTTTTTGTTTAAACTTCAGCATTAATTTACTCAGTAATTTATACTCGCACGAGTTTGTGGCTTTGCATAGGAATTACACATTTACTACTCTACACGTCCTTTAAATTTTATTTCGCCTTATTGATACATCCAGTATAACTAAATATTATGTAAATATTTCAAGCGTTTGCCTGTCGCCATCATTATCAGGCAAAAAAACAGCAAAAAAATCACGTCTGTTGTATGGATGGATGTATTGTAGACGCTTGAAATATTCACAGAATATTAGTTTGTATATTTACTTTGAAAATAAATAAAAATAATAATTATATTTAAGGGCTTTAAGGGCTTCCATACAACAAACGTGAATATTTTGTCATTTTTTGCTCGATATTTATAATCGCAACCAACAAGACTCATAGAATACGCCGCTAGGTGGCGCACTCGATCACTTCGGCTCCGTAATGTTTATTAATTTAAAAATACTTGGGCATCCGAAAGTTCATTAAAATACGCATTAGTGTAAATATATATGTGGAATAACACTTCAAAAACGTTATCTAAGTGAAACTTTCAAGAATTCAGTACTTTCTACGTGCTTAAATGGTAGCTTGTAAATGTGGACATAATGACATATTTGGAAGTGAGTGATTAATCTAAACCATTTACTGTGACAAGATATTAAATAACGGACCAATAACATCTAGTAAGTGGCTATATCCCACATAATAGGAGTGAAAATACATTTGGTTGGCAGTTAATATTTCAAACATGATGAAACATAAATAAAGATCAGCTGATGCCGATGACCTTTACTTAGTGCATGTAATTCTACTGGTCACTAGGTGTCACTACTTACTATGCGTAATGGATTGTTAATACACAACCTCCACCTATTGGCAAAGAAGTACACCAATGTATAGCACCTCAATATCAGATTTTGTAGGTGAAGACACTACCCACCGCTAGAGATCGTTACCGTCTTGCATTCAGGAATCGATCTATTGGTTGAAATCTGACAGTTCATAGTTCTGCTACCCGACGCTAGGGGTTGGAACCAATCAGCGCGCAGAACATATACCACATCTTGACGAAAAACCAAGAACTAATAACTAAGGGTATTGCGCTTAAGCTTTTTCAAACGAGATGACGAAATCGCAGATGAAAACTTCATGTGGATCACGCAAGAGGAAGCCTCTAGTCACATGCATGAAATGTAAAAATAAAGTTGAACTTAAAAATACTATATTGTGTACACTATGCAATAACAATTATGAGTATGACTGCATCGGGTATTCTGAAAAGCTCCACAGATTAAAAGATGCCACTGCAAAGAAAAACTGGCGGTGTAAGATATGTGAAACAAAACACAGAGCAAGCCGACCATCCAGCTCATTGGCTTCTCCTGTTGCATCCACAAGTAAACAGGAGTTTTCAAAAATAAATACAGGCACATGCCAAAAAAACAAATCAGGCTACAAATATGAACATGAAATTAACATACCAACAAATAACTCCTTTCAGTCGTTACCAGATGAAGAAACATTAGAACAAACATCAATGTCACCCATTTGTAGGCTTAATAGAAGCTGTCCAGACGTTGGAAAAATAAACCTACAGGAAAAAATAGAAGAATTAGAAAAACAGAATAAAAGCTCAAGCGATAAATTAGAAATAGCAGAAGGAGAAATTGAAAACTTACTCACGGAAAACTCAGAATTAAAGAAAAAACTATACAGGCATGAAAATAAAACTAAATACCTAACAGACCTTATAACTCACTCTAGTTCGAAAAAGAATGTTACGGTAAGGCACAAAAGAAAAAGTGTTCAAAGTACACAACTGGATTTTTCTATCGATGATGAAAATTCAACTCCGGCGACACCTAGCGATCTACACAGGAAACCGGAGCGGCATGTTGACAATCCAATCAAAAACTCACAAATGCCTCCTCAGGCTTTGGAGGCAGCGGAAAAAAAATACCTGACCCAAACCATAATATCTATGTTATTGGTGACCAACAAGTTAGGGGCTTAACAGGAAAATTATTGAGACTACGAGCAAAAGGCTGGAACAATCGCTATAATGTTACTGGTTTTGTTAAACCATACGCCATAAGTTCACGAATATTGTCTACCTGCGTATCACTGTGTGACTCAATAACAGCTGACGATGTTCTGGTTTTGTCACTGTGCTGTAACGATAAGAACCCGTACTTAATAATGACTAATCTATGTAATATATTGTCTCGCTTGAATTGTAAAATAATCCTTCTAAGTATACAAAACAATGATTACTTAAATGTAAATAAATTGAACAATGAAATTAATGGACTAATTAGAAACTACGCAAATTGTACTTTTATAAATATTGACTCGATACTAACAGACTATCCATTAAGAAACACATCGGTTAAGCGACTGATCAGTTATAAAATAAACACAATAATAGACTACGAAAAATATAAAAATGACTACCTCACGAACATAAAACAATTACAGTGCAGATTTACTATCGTGAAAAATAATAGTACAATCGTTAATAACGAAAAATGTCACAAGCTTCACAAAAAAGGTACAATACCATAATACTTTAAAAAAGTAAGCCCTGCTTACGAGCCATTGCAGCCGGCCAAAGGTGAAAATCCAGACTTTTTTCGTTTACAAGCTGCCAAATAAGTTCTATGCACTTCATCAAAATATTCAAGGCATACTCTCAAAGACGGAAATAATTGATGTCACTTTGGCAGAGCTACATTTTTGCCCAGACGTTTTATGTTTCTCGGAGACATTTATAAAAAACGGGGAAGAAAAAAACATAAATATAACAAACTACGAGTTGGCAGCTCACTATTCTAGAAATAAAAAAAGGGGAGGGACGTGCATTTTGACTAAAAAGGGCTTAGGTTATAAAAAAATATGTTCTTATGAACATCTTGCAGAAAATTTTCATTTTGAATGTTGCTCAATAAGTATCCTTATTCACAAGATTATAATTGTTTGTGTTTATAGATCCTCCGCGGCTACCAAAAAGCGCCACATTGACATCTTCCTCGACAAACTGGAATGCCTACTTAACTTATACCTACATAAGTATGGAAAACATAAGATAGTAATCATCGGTGACTTTAACGTTAACACTCTAAAAGATAACAACTATACTGGGCATTACACTGATATCCTAGAAAACTATAACATGAAACAGCACATATCGGAGGCTACTAGAAAGGCATCATGTTTGGATCACATTATTAGTAATATCAAGGAAGCCGAGGGGTTGTTGCTCCCTCTATATCTGTCCGACCATGATAAAGCGCAGCTTCTCTGTTTTGATGTTAAGTTTAAACCAACGCTACCTAAGACCATATATGCAATAAAAAAATGTTATTCCTCTGAGTACATAAAAAAAATGTAAATTATTTAGAGAGTCTGTATTTTCTTGATTTACAAAATGAAACGAACGCAAACATTGCTTTTAATAAATTTTATGACTGGATTTGTTTATTATATGGACTCTGCTTTCCTAATATTAAAGTAAAGATCAACACAAAACCACATTTATCGTGGATATCCAAGGGCATTAAAAAAAGTTGTGCAACAAACAGATATTTAAGGTATAAGTACTACTCCAAAGGGAATCATGATAATAAGTACAAATATCACAAATACTCGAAAATATTAAAGAAATGTATTTTTGCCGCTAAAAAATGTACAAATACCAAGTTTGTTTTAAAAAGCAAAAATATTTGTAAAGCTTCATGGAAAGTAATACAAAAAGAATTGCACGGTTCTTCATATACCAATAATTACTCGTATATTAATAAAATTGAAATGAATGGACACGTAATTGAGGACCCCGTACAAATAGCGACACTATTTAATAATTACTTTATTAATTTGACATTTAATTTAAACGATAACTCTGACATTGATTGCAAAAAATATATAATGACATTAAATAATTCCATTTATCTTACACCAGTAAGCGACGATTATGTACAAAAATTAATCTTGACATTAAATAATACAAATTCTGAGGGTTTTGATGGTATATGCACAAAAGTCATAAAAGAATGTAAAGAACAACTAAGCAAGATACTAGCTATTTTCATAAATAAGTCATTAGAAACAGGTACTTTTCCTGATAAGCTTAAGCGCTCTGTCGTAAAACCCTTATTAAAAAAAAAGAAGGAAATGACAGATCTAAACAATTACCGACCAATTGCTCTTATACCTATTCTGTCGAAGATATTTGAAAAGGTTATGCATAGTAAACTGGTATCTTTTTTCGACAAATTTGACATTCTATGTAAAAATCAATACGGTTTCCAAAAAAATAAATCGACAACTCTTGCAACTTTTGACCTAGTAAATAACATATTACAAAGTATAAATAATAATGATTATGTAACCGTTCTGTTCTTTGATATGTCAAAGGCATTTGACTTTGTATCACATGATAGGCTTATTATAAAACTAGAAAGCTACGGTATTAGAGGTAATGTCTTAAGCTGGATCAGGACGTACCTACATAATAGAATGCAATTAGTTGAAATAAGTCAAATAAATAATAAAAATAACACTATCGAAACATACAAATCGGAATTTAAAAATATTAACACGGGAGTTCCGCAAGGCAGCATATTAGGCCCGCTGTTGTTCTTAGCGTACATAAATGATCTCCCAAAATGCATAAAACATAAGACCATTTTATTTGCTGATGACATATCCGTGATTGTAACAACGGAAAAAATCAAAGGAATACGTGATCACGATCTTGAAGTAAATAAAACTCTTGGGATTGTGATTGACTGGCTAAATGCGAATAATTTGAAAATAAATATTCACAAAACATACTATATGAACTTTAATAATTTTGGACTAATCTTAAACATACATTACCAAGGACAAGTGCTTAAACATGCAGATACTGTAAGATTTTTAGGTACAGAAATAGATAATAATTTAAACTGGAAGCAAAATGTAGATAACGTATGTTCTAAAATCAACAGATTCTCATTTGCGCTATATAAATTGACCAAAGTAGCAAATAAGGCAATAGCCTCCACTGCCTACTTTGCGTATGTCGAATCAGTACTTCGATATGGACTTGTGATCTGGGGAAATAGTACCAATTCGCACAAAGCATTAGTAGCCCAAAAAAAATGCGTTAGAGCAATCTGCGGCGTAGCGCCGGATAAATCCTGTAGACCGTTATTCAAGTTACTGAACATCCTGCCATTACCCTGCCTATATATATTCGAGGTGGCAAAATTCGTAAAAAAAAACACAAACCAGTTTAAACAGGCTAAGGATTTTATACACGGAACACGAGACACGGCAACAGGATAGTGTTTGACTTGATACCAAAAAGTGCTCGAATGCAAAAAAACTGTTTTTGTATGTGTGTAATAATTTACAATAAGATACTTCAGTTTATAAAGGATCAGTCGCTTAATCAATTTAAGAAAATATTACATGAATGGTTGATAATTCGTGGATTCTATTCGGTTCAAGAATTTTTAAATCACAAAGATTGAAAATCAATGACATTTAAATAATTTATCATAATGTATAATTATAATTAATCTCTTAATAATAATAAATAAAATTGTCATTTTTCAATAAATTGTTGATTGTAGACAATAATAAATAGGTTTAGTATTTGCATGCTATTGACAATGGCTGGATAGGCGCTCATTCACTACACTGGCATCTTCTGTACACCCTATACATTTCATTTCATTTCAAATAATATGATGTTGTATTTCACTTTAAAAATAAATAATTAAATTTAAATAAAATAAAAATATTTCAAGGGGGCTTCCATACAAACGTGTTTTTTTGCCTATAATGTCTTACGTTGTAAGTTAATGGTACGAAGCCCTTCGTGTGCGAGTCCAACTCGCACTTGGCCGGTTTTTTTTGTGACAGTCTCGTTTTAGTACTCGTTGACACTTGACATTGCAATTTTGGCGTTGCATGATTTCGGCTGTGCTAAGGACTTTGTTAACATAGTATGCCTATGGCAGATGCACATTTAATTAAATTCAAAAGTTGAATGCAGGTAGCTAACGCATTTCTGATCCGTAGTTGTAGAAGTTTTTCCAATTTAACTATCGACATTGACCCGTTCTTTACAAACACTACCTCTATTAAGCGATTAATGACTAATTCATATTTTGAGATTCTTAAGCTTCGTGATAAATTGGACTAACACCATTGTTCCTTAGATATTATTTATTTTTTTTGTATTGTGAGATTATTTTTTCTTTTCTTTGGATTGTAGTTGCCCCAATCAGACCTTATCTTGTTATCTGACTACTCATATGTGGAGATTTATTATTAGTATTGATGTTAAGTATTTAGTTATATGGATATAGTGATCATTAAAACTGTAAATCTTCCTAAGAATAAATAAATAAATAACTAGAACAACTAAATATTAATTGATAAACATTCATTAATGTTTGCAATTATATCAAGACTAGAAATGTTCTATGTATAACGTGAACATTGTAATCTTTTTCTAGAGCTTGGCTGATAGGCTTTAGGACAGGACAGGACCAACCAAAATTAGAAAAATAACGGTCACAGTACTATCAACATAACTACAGACACAATACAAATACGTACATCAATAAAGTGAATAGAAATGTATCAAAACATACCTTGCCTATGTTGGACGTCCACATCGATGGGTACGGAGTTACCAGGAACATAAAATCGCCTCTGTGTCGCAATTTGTCGGGCGTTATCATCGGGGAAGGCGAACTCCAGGTCTGCCCACTGCTTGACTACCCGCAAGTCAGTCTTGGCCCCCAGCCCGGGCCAGCAGCATGCCAGGCAGTACGCCAGTAGGAAAAAACGCTCGACTCCGTACGACATCTCGAGCTTGAACTGGTCCAAGAGCGCTGGATCTGCAGGTGTAAAAAGATGTGTAAGTGAATTAAGATTGTTGTGGGTTGACTTACATTGCGAGTTTTCTATTATCGATTTATATCGGATGTTTCTTAAAATTGTTTCGCCAGTTGAATAAGAAGCGGTCGTTGTTCAACCGTGAGGGCGATAGAGCATCACTGACAGTACAATCAAAAGTCTTTACGTGGCAGGCCGGCGTACATTAATAGCGATCCGCTCGCCCCGGCTTCGCACCAGGTGCAATTAACATAGATAGGTACTTACATAGAAAACTCACTTAATTATAATAGCCTTTATATATCACTCAGTGGTAACACAGCATTTTATAAACTAAAACAAACTCATAAATATTGTCTCATTCATAATATTGGTGAGTTTTATTTATTTGTTGATTATAGGAGGCATACAGACAGATTAAAGTTATTGATTTATGTGATGCATTGTGTAGCTGGAGCTAAGTTTACTGGAAGGATCATTAAAGCAACCATGTTCCCTATTCTGTAAGTCCCTAAGAAATGCTGACGAGATTTTAGATAGCATTTTTTAATATCCATACTTAGATAGCGCAAAAAATAAAACAAAAATAACGTGCATGACATTAGATATTATCTTTACAAATCAGATATGAATTACTCTCATCCTGAAACGTTTTTAAGAAACCCATTATAGGTCTGTTTTTCTCTGAACAATATTGTACATCCGATTGACATGTTTTAATATTTACTTAGTTTTAATAATACAGAAATTACGTTAAATAAAGTAAATAACTTAATAGTAAAGCAGGTCTGTAAATATTGTATTTTAAGATGCGTGTCCAATCACAGTTATGCTAGTTCATTATTTTTGCGTCAATTTTTTTAATTAAAAAAGGTATTTACAGTTCTAGAAATGATATTGGTTCTGAACCTGGATGAAATACGATTGTACATTTGTTATAAGAACACTAACTCGGTTTCTAAGAGATAAGAGGAGTTTCACATTTATGACATTTTCATACACAATGCATAGATGTAAAGTACCGACCACAGAAAACAGGCCTTAAATCTAGGATTTTTAATAGTATTTTTCAGTATAAAAGTAATAAGTCCGTCTCGTTTCGGCTAACCCCGTCACTAAACAATACGACCGCAGCCAAAGAGGTTAATAAACTCTTCGTAACTTCCAAACGATGAGACGTCCACATTTGTAGTATAAAACTTGATTTGTCAAAGCAAAGGTCAAGAATGCCGGTGACTATGAAATTTCTCAAAGTTTGGCGGGACATTGATCTTCCACAATTCAAGATATGCAACAATTGTTCTAATCAAACTCTACCACTTTCTAATGAGGATAAAAACAATATTTGTATAAAAACACTATTCTAGAATGTGAAGTGATAAGCCAAAGCAATCATAGTAAATTATATTTTTTACAATAATCTCGATTTGGATATCACGATGTTTTTCATCATCACCAAAAAAGACTTCAACGAGTCACCATTCAGAAAAAACGTTCAAAGTCATAACAAATTATCTCCGTAAAACATAGGTTTTGCTGTCGTTATCTTCATCGATTACGAGTATTATAGAATAATACTTAATTTTTTATTTATGATGCAGGTTGGCAGGTCCAATGGCTGCGACTTCTGGACAATACTACTAATACACTATACACTACAACAGCTGATATGTAACTTTTACATGTTAATGTTACTCACATTTAATGAACTTATGTGGAGTGCGTAAGCTTGATTACTTAGTGTAAAAGTTACATACCTTTAAAAATAGATGTAAATATAATATATTAAAACATTACCATATTGGCTTAGTAGAACAGCACAAACTCGGTTTTCTCGATAATCCATTGCAAAAGAATTGTCGTATATATTGTCGTATACTGAGACCTAACAATCGTCATTAAAAGTCCGCAGTTTTATCACACGTCCGTATTCAAACATCACCAAAACCTCATTAACATCCCAAAACACTTTGAATTTGAAAAGTAAATATGGAGCTAACGCGTTTATATCGACCACAGTTTAGGCGAGGACTACCACCCAACTTATATCCTGAGATCAGTTTTATATTGAAAGACGCACGGCGGGCATGCAATCCCAAACATTTGGCACACAAACGAGTACGGTCACATTTTATTCCCAATAATGCGTTATACTCTATACCGGGAATTAGATCACATTGCTTTAAATCACTAATCGTTCGGACAAATGCCCATAATTAAAAAAAACACCATATAGGATATAATCGATCATGAAAAGTCACTATTTTTTAATAAGTAATAACCAATAAAAGAAACGATAATTGAACATTTTTACCATCGCAAAGGATGTAGGTTTAATACAATGTAGGTACGACGGTTGTAAACCACTTCAGACATTTATTGAATCTGGTATTTTTAATTGCTCGCACGCACTTATTTTTGATGAAAAAATAATAGCTTGAAGCGCGTAAACGGAATAGATTTTTATTGAATACTGACCACTGTGACGGCTGTCTGCGTAGGTACCTCTGTTTCGCAACGGTACCTATGCCTACTGTTTGGTGAACAACAACGATATTATGGTTTCACTGCAAGATCGATTCGCATTGACATTATTTGTTAATTTTGCACAGTTTTTTTTCATAATTCTCTCTGTACTAAGCACTATACTGTATTTAACTTTCTGTGACTCTAGTATGCTTAGAGTTATTTTACTGCGCGAGTAGGCAGTCGACCCGTTTAAGGCCATAGAAATAAGGAAGAAGCAACACTTGTCGTTACGAGAATAATTATGAATGCAAGGTGAGCACTACTAGAAGATCATCAGGCCTATTTCTAATATAATAGTGGTAGCACAATCACTTGTTAAATATATAATAGCCCGTGATAGTATTTTGAAGTTATGAATACCAAAGTTTGTATCTCGTATTTGATAATAATATATCAGTTGTTTTGTACTTGACTTGACAACCTTTTGACCATATTAGAACGCTTCGGCTATATCTACTTGTTTATCATATTCATAGACTGATGTTGCTAACTGTAAGTAAACAATAAAAAAATAATCGACACGTGGTTCACAAGTGTGACATAGCATGAACAGTTTTCTTTCTATGGATTGATTAAATTATATTATGATTAAATTAAAATCTAAACGTGGGTCCTTGTAGTCAATTCCTACTAGAATTTTAACTAATTCAGTATTTTGGTCTTTTATAATATTCAATCGAGTCAGTTAAGGAAAAAAACTCACAAATACAAACTTATAAATATTAAGAATAATAAATATAAATATGTAAAAATAAAAATAAATGTTTATTATACAAAATTATTAACAAATAAAATAGATGGCGCTAATCGCCGTCCTAGAACCGTGATCCGTGACATTGTCCCAAAAAGGCCGGCTGTATTTCCACGTTGAATGGTCAAACTAATACGTTGGCCTAGAAATGCCGCGCCAGCTCTGCGATCGCCCGTACAGTCAATCAGCCCCTTGGCTTAATCACTATTCAGGCGATGTACACTGGGTCCCCACGGCCCAAAAGTCCCCAAACGGCTCGAGCATGTAGGTACTACTGATACCTTGACGGATTCTGCTGAAGTAGCAGCAGTGCTAGCCCTAGATGAAGTCTGTAAAAAATGAGAAGGTTCCGGTGTGTTTACGCAAAATGCGTCTGACACTAAGGGCCGTCATGGTAGAATCTCCTAGCGCTTCTGCTGCACGAAAGGCCGTGGTGACCCTGCTGACCCACCATATCACCGCAGGGACAGCGATGTGGGACATTCCAACGTGCCCCCTCATTTCAAGGTGTAAGGCTACTAATACAGAAAAGGTGGTGTCGTCCAGAAGACTACCCATATTTTTAGATGGAAGACAATGAAGCCAAAGTCCAGATCCTCACTTCGCTACGGCGAGACAAGCACGGTCTGCAAGACTAGAAGACGTATTTAATAAATTATTACGAACTAGACTGCAGAGCGATTCGTCCCGCCGCCATGACAAAGACAGTGACTGAGGCAGGTCTTTGGAGCAAAACTGTCTCCAAGCGTTTAGAAAAGCAATCATGGGTTGCCTGGGAACTTATTGAGAATCCTGGCAACCAGCCCAGAGGTGCCATGAGCCGAGGACAAAAGAGCTGGCAGAGCAACATTATAAATTTGGGGAACTACCATGCCTCCAAACCGGATTGGAAGAGAAGCCTGTGTCTAGGTCCGAGAAGCTAAAGAAGTGTTGAGCATAGAAGATATCATTGTTTTAATGGCGTTATCTAATTTTGATGTCAGACCTCAGAATTTCCGAAAATTACTAGAACGAACACAATAAATAAATTTTAGTATAAAAAGGCAAACCTGAATGAAAGTGAAAGCAATATTTATTTATTTTTATGTTATTTTATATTGGGTATTAATTTTAACAATACGATCCGAAGTTATGTGGAAATTTCGTAATTTTTCAGCGAAAAAGGGGCGATTCATCTAAAATTAGATGATTCAAGAAGCCGAAGAAAGTCATTTCCGATCATTTTAATGTTAGGAGCTATGTTTAAGAAATTTTGAAGAAAACAACGTATTTGCAACGCAAGTGCTACAACAACAACATGTAAGTATGTTTATACGAGTGTAATCCGTGGTTTATGTAACTGACTTTTGCAACAAGAATCGAATCCGTCATCTCTGCGGTTCAGCTTATTGATTCCAGAATAAACGTATCGCGATTAATAAATAAAAGCCCGCAAATATATAAGTACTGTATACGGGATATTTTTACGCACTTTTGTACTATTCTCATAAAATAAGTACTCAAAACATGTGACCGACCGTTGAATGCTACACTTAAAACTGATCACGTTTACGACCACTAAGGAAAGTTACAATAAGTACAAGTCGTTCAGCAAGACTGAAGGAAGTCACATTTCCAACTTCTTTATATTTTCAAATAAGTCAATGTAAGGAAAACTCCTTTGAGAGGATTCATTGCCATTGCCATTGCGATTATGATCAAAACAATGATGCACCTATTTCATTATTATGGGTTACGAATCAGGAAATATAAGTACACAGAAAACAGCTAAGCATAATACTAAGTGTTATTGACAAACTAAGGAAATGGTGTTGTTATATTTAGATATTAGTCATCAATTTCCATTGTTTTAGCACCTGACTAGGTAGGTACTTTCATTAAAATTCGTATTTTCTTACAAATACTAACAATACTGATATGCGTAGTAGATACGTAATATTATTGTAAGTACAAATGGACTGTAGTTTAAATAAACCTTGTTTACTCTATCAATTTATTTAAGTGTTAAGTATTAAGTCATTCTTGTTAAAACAAAATTTTGCTTTTGAAAATTGTAAGCCATTCATGATAATTTACTTTTATCCGAATAAAAATACCTACATGGCCCAAAACTCGGGTCGGGATTTTCTATAGAGTGATTTATCTGTTACGTTGTAACTATTATATAGTCTGTGCTCGGGTACGATACCTAGTCATCTTCGTAATAGTAATAGCTTCGCTATACCACAGATAATATAATACCTACTACGCTATACCTAGGTATCGTACCCGAGCACAGATTATATAATAGTTACAACGTAACAGATAAATCACTCCATACAAAATCCCACCCGAGTTTTGGGCCATGTAGGTATTTTTATTCGGATAAAAGTTAATTATCTTGAATGGCTTACAATTTTCGATAGCAAGATAGAAGGCTCGAGCCCAAATCCTGACGCCTGCCCCGACAAGTATATATTATATACTTGTCGGGGCAGGAGTCAGGATTTGGGCTCGAGCCTTCCGACATCGTGTGGGCAGACATAGAGATCCTGCAATGAGAACGATTAATTTCACTTTAACAGAGTTTATTTGAAATTACCTACTAGGAAAACAGAATTGAAACTTAGTACTTCAGGAAAATCTAGGCACTATACGAAACGTGGGACAGTTTAGTGCAATGTCTTCTCTCCTCGGCGGCTCGATTGAAAGTGAATCCAGTCGGTGCGCCGGTGTCGCCAATCCGTAATTGCATGGCCTAAGCCGCTAGGGGGCGCGCTTGCGTTCCGTTTAGTGTCCGTTTTCATGACCGGCTACGACATACTTAATCAAAATCAGTGCTTATCAATAAAAAATTGTAATCGTGTAAACATCTAAGCTTTTAAATATGTTGCAACAAAACTAATAGATTGAATCATCATACAATATGCCTAAGCAGAATAAATAGGGAAAGATTGTCATCAAACCTGCCGCTGATAATACACGGATGACAAATTCTAAAAATACCTAACGAACCAACATCAGTTACATTGCCAAACACCTTCCCAGAGCACGTAGGTAGGTACATATACGTACAGGGGGTCTCGTATCATCCTTCCCAAATCTGTCAATAGATATATCTCAAATGTAAAGGAACTCTATGTGATCAACATATGGTTGCGGAAGTTTGACAGATCAGGGTAGGTTTATTTGGGGCCCACTGTACTTTAGTCACCGGTTTCCTCAACACTTTTAACCAGATCACTTTTCACCAACACTATTAATGCACTCATATAATTTTTAACACGGTCATTCGAAATAGACGATAAGCATTTATGGTTTTTCAAAGTAAATACCTGCAAAATTATAATGTCGCTTAATTAACTCTGTGCAGATGTTTTGTAACTTTTTGCTCATTTTCCCAAATTACACGGCCAAAACATTCGCAAGCTCTAAGCCGTGTCACCAAATCTGCATGAAGCGATGAGATTTTAAATGAATAATACCTACCTAATATTTTAGTTATAACGAATTCAAAACTACCTACTTAAATGTCTTCGTTTCCATGACCCGTCGATCTTGATATCATCAGGTTTGTGTTTTGAATTTCGTTCTAATAACAACGTTGTGTGCTACGTCACGGCATAAATCAAAAGTTATTCAATACAAACTGTTTCATCTACGAGATTTTATTATGTAATGCATTCATCACCATCACACACATTCATTAACCAGGAAATAAAAACTTCTATCACTGTTATATTTATCATTGCTTTCTTATTTTAATTGGGACAGCGACCTAAGTCAGGTATTTAATTTATAGGTTTTTTCCTATTAATAAAATACCTGACATACTAGATGGTGTGTAAATAGTTTGGTTTTAAGTTTTATTTTTAAATATATGTATAATTTGTATTTTTTAATAATATCTTAAAAGTTAATTAGTTTTTTATCAAGGAAATTCAAGAAAATTAAGTAAACAGTAAGTTTTAACACAAAAAATGGTAAAGTCACGTACAAATAAGTAATCGTTTTAATTGCCTTATAGCTTGCCAGTTTTACAAACTTGAATGATACAATAAGTAAATGACTAATATAAATTGTGAATGAAAATGTGATTCTCTAGAATTCTCAATGCTCTTTACGATTAATTGTCACCATATTTACTATATAATAACAGCCAGGTTTTAAAAATGAGTCCTTGTTACGGTGTAACGGTCTACTCTCCTTTTGTCGTCAATCGTATCTCCAATCATGCAAATTAAGATGTTTTGAAAGAAAGAAAAAAAAATATTTGGATGATATATTTCCTGGTAAGTAGGTATTCACATAGACACAATCTACATATTGCTGTCCATGCAGCGTAGCAGTTCGATAGTTAAACGGTCCAGGGTTCAACCCTTGGCAGACCAAATTGCCCAAAACCATGCTTTGAAGGGCAATTTAAATTTTGACACACGTCTTTTGATCTAGCGGGCGAACGGTAGCTAGAGCTATTAGAGCCATGAGAAAGGTTATAGTCCGACCGCCTAAATGAGTCCTTGTCTGTGGGGAATAGGAGTGCGGGGGTAGACGAGAACGGAGACTATGAGCAGTGTCAAAATTTGCATTATTTTTAAAATTCAAATCACCCAATCAAACGAAAGTGCCCGCCGCCCACACCACTCACTGTCATCGTTCTTGTCTACATCCCTGTACCCCGCAAGCGAAGGCTAAGTTAGGCGGGCGGGCTATAGCCTTTTCTACGTACGGGACGTAGGGACGTATCAAATCCAAATACCAAGGAGATATACCAAATTAAAGGATATTAAATGTACGATCGGCAGCACGTCAGGATACGGTTACCTATTTGAACTAGATATTAAAACAGCTTTTATTACGTAGGGAATAAAAAAGAGCTTTATAAGGTAGGTACCTACATACCTACGATTAGTATTTTCTCTGTATTTCCAAAAAAATACCTAGTAACAAATTCACAAAACTAAATTAGGGTTTAAACACACGATTATTTTATATATATAAAGGTTGGTTTAAAAAGTTACGTTTTTTTTCGAATCCTTATCTATCTTAATATCTAGGCTATCCAAAAAAAATGTACTCGTATCTACGAGTATGTTCCCTAATTTAAGTTGTTTTCGAGATAATATTATTTTATGAAATATTGATAAATTTTCATATGCACACTAGTGTTTTGTAATAATAATAATAATAATAAAAATCTTTATTCAAGTGACCAAGACTCAATTTGTTAGTAACAATAATTAAACTTAAACACATGGTTAGGAAATTTTCCTATACTTAGTAACAAGCAGAATAATAAGGTACTTTGACAAGCCAGCTCTTTTTATGGTGATTAGATATACCAATTCGACGTACACTTTTTATAACATTTTCGTAGTAATTTTCCTTTCATTATTTAGGTGCTTAGTACTTTTACATTTCCAATCAACAACTAAATGACTGCTGTTTGACCGTTACTAATCAAATTCGTCATTGAACTTGAGGTTATTTAATTACCTGAAAATTACGCATTCTAGAGATCATTGACCCAGGTTCTAGAAAGGAAACTATTTTCGTTCCTGATTAAGTAAGAAAAACGTTTGAAGAACGGTTACTTTTTACGTGATCAGGGCTTTCTAAAAAAAAATACAGGTACTTTAGTGAGGTTTTTGGCTTATTGAAGTAAAGTTCGTTTTCCAGTCACTGGTTGTAAAACCGTTCAACCTTAATGAGATGGAAAACTTAAAATTCAGTCGGCCGTAATGCCGAATCGAATGAACTGTATTACAGTTTTTTTTATTCGGAAAGTCTTACCATTTACACAGTGTTCACACAAGAATCGAAACCGAAAAAAATAATTCAAATGTTATTTAAATAGAAAACAATGCGGCGACAATAGTGTACCTACTACTAGTAGTAATTTGAAGACTATTTCGTAAAAAAAATTCATTCATGGTATGTTCTACGTTTGAAACGTAGGTCCATATGTTTTTGTAAAGATTGATCATCAATTCTCATGTGCACATAGGTAGTCATTATCATGAACATTCATTTTAAAAACCAGTTTTCATGTTTTTTGTAAACAATAAGTATACTTGAATTGTATCCAACCGGTGTGTGGCAATTAAATAAGTCAATTCAAATATAACAAAACATGATCACTGAATGTCTAACAATAATAAATATGAAGTCATTATTGTTATCATGTTTTTTTTTACTTCTGTGTTATTAGAAAAAAATAGTAGGTACAAAGCTTTATCGCTACCTACATTAAAAATCGATCATTGAACCAGTTATGAATAATGTGAGATCTAATAAGGGCAGATTTTACAAAGTTCACATAATACATATCCGTCAGATTAAATTACGAAATAAAATTGTCGATATGACTAATTGAAAATGTTATTACTTCATCGGTGATAATATCTATAATAGAAGTTGAAGAATAACAAATATTAATAAGGTCTGTCTATTTGTGGTGCTTTGCAATAAGCTAGCCTATACAAGAAATTGTATTTCATGACTTTATTAAAGCTTTAAGGTTTTACAGAATTTCATCTAGTTCAAATGTGTGCAATTCCAAAAATTGTGAAACGGATTGGATCATAGATAACATAATACCATATAGTAGTCACAAAGGCGAAGAGCAGTTAGAAGTAGGTACCAATAACATACTCATTGTGTAGGTGTTACTTTAAGTTTCAGTTTATGTAACTCATACTGATTTTTAAATCTAAATAAACAAATCCGTGTCTGTACTTTATCCATAAATGACAAATTGCCACTTACCTTAACTTCTATAGGTTCATGCAATTTCACTTTACTTACTAAACGAATGTAAACAATTTGAACTAATAAATCAATCTGTTAAGTCGTGCGTCTGTCGTTTGAGACGCGCGCGTATGGCGGCCGGAACGATTACTGATGATATCTTTGTCGGTACCGTAATATTTATTATTTAGACTACGAGGCATCTTCGCTGGGTGTTACCGTACCTCACGCCCCTGTGACGCACTACCTACTTACCAGCGGATCCAGACTGACTGATAACGACGTACACACGGAAAAGGTGATTTTTATTATGAATGTTTTTTATCGTTCGTTTTAGGAGGTAGTATTAAGCATGAGTTGATGATTAATACCTATCCAAATTTCTCAAAATACCAACATTTACACGCATCATAAATTGTGATGCTTTACTGTCTTCAAAACACGTATCGTCTTTTAAAAATCACATTTGTCAAAAATACGAATCGTAAAGTTTTGGTGACGGATCCGCTTGCGTTCGTGCTTGCATTATGCTCGGAAGTTCATCCAAAAAGACTGAACTCTGAATTACGGATAGAACGTGAACTTTTCACTTGAAATCAATCAATTCGGATATTTTCATGTCATATCATTTCATTGTATATGATAAATCAATGGTCATGACCATTGATTTATCATATTAGGGATATCTCATCACACTGACAGCTATAGCACATTAATCGGTCGGATCGCCATTTTAGACCGATGAGCTATCTAATGACGCGTGGTCCGTCAAACAATGAACTTGCCGAAGTGTGTCATCAAAAATTGCAAAAATCACAGCTCAATGAATCGTAAAAAATATACCTACCGATGACGTTTCATCGGTAGGTAAATATTATTGATAAGGTTTGAGACCGAAATCACTCTTGAAACCTGCTTTAATATTTTATTTTCTAATAAATTTACGTAAAACATTGCTAATCTTCTATCACTTTCAGACCCTAAGCTAAAATGAAACAAAACACTTGACGTCATCGGAACAAAGTCAATTTTAAGGATGTAGTCGCCAGTGAAAAAATTTTAAACAAAATACTTTAGTTTTTTAGGTTTCCAAAAAATTACGTTTGTAAAAAAAATAAGAAAATTTATCGCATTAAACCAAGACGATGAGTTTTATAAGAAGGGAAAATAGTGTTGTGTGTGCGTATATTTTTTCTGAATCTGATATGTAGGTATTACAGTACACGTAAAGGGATGTAGACGCAAATTTATTCGGGGCACCCACCCTATGTATTATATTTTTATGTTGTATTTCACTTGCTTGGTGGTGGTTGGCTAGGTTACATGTGAGCTATAAAAACAGCTTTCAGCAGTCTGACTTGAGCCGAGTCACACACCTTACTACACACCGCAAGTCAAACTACACGTGTTGACCTTGATATCGCTTCTATTCCCTACATAATAAAAGCTGTTTTTGTAGTTCAAATATATGCCTTGACGTGCTTCCGACTGTACTTAACCAGGTTACCTTTTTCACCTCATTTTGAAATTAAGTTAGACAACTGTTTAGTACTCAGAACCTACTAGCAACTTAGCAGTAAATTAAAGTATTTTCATAACATCACACTATAATAAATAATTGTAGCTAAAATGAAGACTAAAAAAGTGTTTAATAAATAGTAATTTCGGCTGGGATTCTTGTCTTTTAAACCGTGCTAACAATAAAAACAGCTGCAGATAAATAATAACGTAATGTTCGAAGCATAAGATACATTTTCAATAGAATAATTTAGTAATCCGATTATAATGCTATTACACTTATTAATTAATTAAATTAATAGCGCAGTGGCAGTAGCCTTATGTTTCTTATAAATCTGTGGAACATGTTGTTGGTGTGTACTATAGTGCCTATAGAATATTTTGCCTCTAAACCACTTTTGTACATTACCATTTGTGTCCTCATTAATAAAATAAATTCAAATTCAATCATTTATTTGGCACGCAGATATAATGAATATAAGGTGGTAAATATTAGACCAACTGGTGCCAAAAAGGTCCCTGCTAAGCATTAGTCGTGACAGCGCGAGGCATGTCACGATACTGATTTTCAGCAGAGATAAATTAAAATTTTCGTTTTAGTAAGTGGTCTGCTACAGAAAACCGTATGCTTTTATTAAATTTGGTATGTACTTTTAAGTATGGAGTAATTTATCTGTTACGTAGTAACTATTAAATAATCCGTGGTAAGGCGCTCCTAACTAATCCGGTTCGTTGTTCCCGCTCAAAATTTCCTTGAGAGCATTGAAATGTGAACCATCCTCGCATTTCAATGAGTTAAGTTAGGTTAGTTTGTAGGTTAGTGTTTGTCTAGTTGTGTAAAGTGTATAAGAAGAAGAATACTAGAGATTTTACTATGACCCTGTTTCTTTATGTTGAGATTTCTCCAATCCTTCTCAAACGTCTATATTTCTGCACCCCTTCGCGACATATCGTGGGCACAGGAGTAGGAAGTATGCTACAGGATCGTCGAATCTCAAAGAAAGAGAGACTCAGAAAAATCTAAGCATTAGAACATGCAGTTTACGATTGGTGTAATAAAACTGACAAACAGGCAAAACTAGCGTGGTCCCGCTGTTATGGTTTTATGTGTAGGTGTGCTATAGGCGTAAAACCATTGTCAAAATAGCTCAATTCTCGCATTTTATTAATTTAAGTCCACTTTTAAGTATTTTCCCGCCGAATTGGATTATTTCCTAATCTTTCCGTTCTTTCCCGTATTTTTCTTTTCCATCCCAATTTTTTCTTTCCCTTGCCTATCGCTAGGCAGCCATTTCATATTTTTTAAATGCTAATTCTATTGATCTGGAGGTCCTAAAAGTTATGAAAATGATTCTTTTGGAAGGTAACGCTATGGCCTATCAAGTGAAATAAAGATCAATTCAAAATTATTAACCGTCATGGAGGATATTTTTTTTTTAAATAAACCTTGCTAAAAATTTAAAAAAGCTAAATACTTTTTTAAACCTATTACAAAACTAAGCCCAAAAATGAAAATTTTCTGTTTTTTTTTCTCAAAAAAAGAAATAAAAATTGTCGAAAAAATTTGTATTAAATAAAACATTTCTTTAAAATTTGGTAAATAAAAGGCCCTTAAATTATCGCTAGTCGAAACCCGGACACCCTACTGTATGTAGGAGAGGATAGGAATAAGGGGAAGTTAAATAAAATCAATGATCACCTAAATTTATTATGAATGCAAAAGTAAAATATGCTAAATGGTCTTAGGACGTACTGGTAAAGTTCAAATAACAAACATGGTCGTCCTTTTGAAACCTGTATCTTTCCGTGCCCATGGAAATCAATCTAGATAAGTATTTATGTATAATGGAAAGATTAACTAACCTTAATATAGACGTTTTCTAATCAATACCGAGTAAAATTTTATGCGTCAACACAAAGTCAATCGATCGCTTTAGTTGTTGCCTGTTTTGTGAAAGTTATGAAGTGAATCGACTACTTACTTTGAGAACATGAAATCAACACAAATTAAGCCGTTAAATTTCTTTAGATTCAATACTTTGTATTCCTTACTATTATGCATTGGTATAGCTTTAAAATTATTGCACTGAAAAAACTGGATAATCACAATGGTCGGTTAAAACCCAGGGTTAAAAATATTGATCGGTATTGAATTTGGCAATTAACTTCATAGGTCATACTTACTTAGATACTTGCTTATTTATCTGCATTTCCATTGCAGCTACCTAGGTAGGTAAGTAGGTACTAAGAATAATTGTGAAAGTTTATTAGTTTATGATGAATGAAATCTAACTGTATTTGCTAATTCTACGGATTATTTTATATTTATAATGCATTTTGTTGATTTTAAGAAAGTATTAAGCGTAAAATTCTAATTGCGTCATTTATCTATCACTCACGAGGAAGAATCTGGAACTCAAATAAGTGCTCTAATAAATACCAAAATAATCTTAAATAGGTATTTGAGACATGCATTAAAAAATATTATCATTTGGCGTATTGGTAGATACCGAATAAATTTGTATTTTACAAACAAGTGCGAATTATTTAAATTGTTTTAAAAACAAAGGAAAAGTACTCATTGTTTTTATTCACCCAATGTAATTACTTTAATAGTGTTGAAAATGCAAGCAATTATTTTTCCGTACTAAATACACTGGATTACATTAACTACTTCGATAACGCTATCTAAATTTTAGTTACTCATACGCACTTACTATAATAATTATAGATAGTTCTTGTAGACGTATACTATTTGGTGCAGCCGAACAACGAACCTGCAGGTTAATCACACTAAAAAAGTGGTTTCTTTTTTTACCATTTTATCATTTAAGTCGCTGACCAAAAGCCAAAAGGCCAGGTTTGGGGTTTGCCAGAGAGCTATGGAGCGTAGCGTAGTGCCTACTGATGGACATCGTCCGAAAGGCAGACCCAGAAAACGATGGCGAGATGATCTGGACCACTTCTGCGAAGAATGGCCAGCCCAGACCGGTAACCGCGAACACTAGAGAAGTTTGGGGGAGGCCTTTGCCCAGCAGTGGGACAATAACGCCTAAGTAAAAAAAAAACATTTAAATCGCCTAAACTGAAAAATAATATTCACACTATATCCCAAAAAAGCAGTTATTGCTTGTCCAAGATTTGTTGGTATGTCTGTACGTTAAACACGAGCGGTTCCCCGCGACTTCGCTCGCGCTGGATAGGGTTTTTCATGTAAACTTTCATCTTTTTTTATCTTTCTTAGTAAAGGGTAAAGGATTTTTTTTTCCTCTTAGTTTACTTTACTGAAGGCAGTTTTATTCGTTTGTAAAAAAATATATAGGTAACTTTAGTTTTAGTGTTCAGAAAAAAGTCAGACTCAAACTCCCTCCCTACCGAAATAGATGAATGCGGTTTAGCATTTATTTATTGTCTCCCTAGCCTACTCAAAGGTCGGTTCTTAGTTACTACTCTCGTAAAGTTATTATTGTTATTACGAGCCTGTCGTGTCCTACTGCAGGGCAAAGGCCTCCCTACCCTTTCCTTAGTGATAAGTAGTATAAAAAATAGTGCCAATTGACTTTGATGTTTCATTAATAATACAGTAATTCAACAAACTTTCAACAAACTGTCTGTGGTGAAAGTATTCCACGAACTACTTAGCGTTACGGTCAGCACCATGAAATTATGACTCCTGAATGTAAACGCTTAAATACCTAAATTAATGATGTAGCATATATGGTATACATGCCTAATAAATCTGAAGGATTCTTTCGATTTTTCCAGGATTTTCGTCACCAGATCGTAACTTGGAGACAGTAGGATTACTTACCTTGGGAGTTTGAAAATCAGTCTAAAGTAATTTAGCATATCAATTGCTCCAGACCTTCAATTTGTGTAAGTCAATAAAAAATGCTTATCACGCTGAACAATGTTCCCTCAGGCGCTCTATTTATATCTCTTATGGTTGAGCCGAGCTGCTAGGGTCCCATGTCAGTTGCTCCAGACCTACAATTTGTGTACGTCAATAGAAAGTGCTCATCACGCTGAACAATGTTCCTTAAGGCGCTCTATTCATATCTCTTATAGTTGAGCTGAGCTGGTAGGGTTCTATATCAGTTGCTCCAGACGTTCAATTTGTGTACATCAATAGAAAGTGCTCATCTCGCTGAACAATGTTCTCTAAGGTGCTCTATTCATATCTTTTATTATTAAGCTGAGCTGCTAGGGTTCCATATCAGTTGCTCCAGACCTTCAATTTGTGTACGTCAATAGAAAATGCTCATCACGCTGAATAACTTTTCTTAAGGCGCTGCTTTCATATCTCTCTTAGTTTAAGTGTACTGCTATGGTTCCATGTCAGGTACTCCAATCTTCAAAATAAGTTATAGCCTAGTATTTACCTAGACTCAATAGCTACACAATAAAAAAAGTTTCATTCAAATCCCTTCAGTAGTTCCGGAGATTAGCGTGTACAAACAGACACACAGACAAACAGACAAAAAAATTAAAAGTTGTAGATTCCTTTTCTGTTACTATTTTAACATCACCCTCAATTAGTTTTTGGTAAAAATACTCAATGTACAGACGCATCGATTTTACAGTTTTATTATATGTATAGATATAGATATTAAAGTTGTAACAAAGACGAGGCAAACCTATTTTTAGTTTGTTAATCCAGTCCGAACAAAGTTATAGCCTTATTAGGTCTAGGTCAGTATATTTTTAATTGTAATGTTGACTGGCCCTTACCTTATTGATTCAGCGATGACGTCTATGATTTGTCACATTAGTCGCACAAAAAGAATTTCATATTGTTAATTTGGG
The DNA here is from genome assembly GCA_949316185.1 of Pyrausta nigrata. Taxonomy (NCBI): domain Eukaryota; kingdom Metazoa; phylum Arthropoda; class Insecta; order Lepidoptera; family Crambidae; genus Pyrausta; species Pyrausta nigrata. The sequence goes on from OX438943.1 coordinate 9,746,268, forward strand.
GGGTGCCCCACGACGAATAGTGCCGATTAGTTCTACAGAGACGCAAACTAAACAATGGCCGGATATAGGACCGTGTGTGAATAACGGTTGGTTGAATAACCAGTTTGCCTAATAGACATCAAATTCAATAGTAGTCACATCAACAAGTGAAGTAAGTAACTATAAATACTCGTAGTATTTGGAAGATGAGTGCAATGTTTTATTAAGGAACCCAAGCTAAGACTATTTAGAACTGCAACATTACTGTCTTTTTAACCAACTAATTTTTTTAACCTAATTTCATCGAGCAGCATTATACCTATTCGTAATAATGGGATGTGCTATGTGAATAAAGTTATTAATATTATTTTACACAAGCAAAGGTAAAACATGTCCATGTTGGCTCTGCATGCATTGCTTTTTTATTATTTATTATTTTATACCTGTACTTTTTTAACAACATTTGATGTGAAATTTGTTAATTTTACATTTTATAATCAATTTACATTTTTAGTTAATGATGCATAACATGTATTCAATGTTTCATTTAGATGCCTTTAGTTCTTTAAGTATGATTTAACTTATGTACTTACGCGAACATTATAGTTATCATTAATCAGTTATCTTTAAAAGTATGTAACTACTACCTACTTACATAATTATTGTAAAAACTGGTCTGGTGGTATTTTTTATCGGCTGAGTAATCGTACGTATTTACGTACCTACTAAGCTATTATTGCAATTAACAATGAGTCCGCCGACCTAATTACTCGCTTGACGGGGATCAATGTCTGAATTGCTATTAATTTCTTTCGGAAATACCCACGAGCCGCGATACTTACGAAACTGGTTTAATGCTTAAGGATGCTTTTTCCTTAAGATTATTATTACGTATAGAATGCTTCCCACAAAGGTAGTATATTATAGTGGTTCCATCTTCACCTTCTTTTCCTTAAAAACATTTGTTCGACGCAAATCTCTCAAACTATGACCATCAGTAATAGGTATTTCATAAGTATTCGGTCGGTATTTTCTTGTAAAATTTTCTCCAGTAAAGTTGTATTGTCATATTATGAGTCCGGAACAATCTAGGTCTAGTAACTAATATCGTTTTACTCGATTTAAAAAAAAGTATATGGTGCTGTACAGTATTAGTGCGTTATTTATAATAATTATAGCACTTCAATATTATAGTTTAGAATAAATGTCAGAATTGAACATATTTAGAGCGTCAGTGGCGAAGTCGCCAGCGGGTCTCATGCGGGAGGTACACTGGTTCGATCCCACGTGCTGCCATATACCAATGACTTTTTCTAAGTTATGTTCATTAGTTGTTTTACTAACTGATGCTCTTTACGGTGAGAGAAACATCGTGGGGAAACAGTCGCTCCATTGTAATTAATTGATCTGCCATATCCTGGATCATGGTCCAAAGCGGTCCTGGGCACAGAATAAGTACTAGTACTCCGTACAGAAGTATGACTTTGCAATGAAATTCAAAGAAATATCTACTCAACGTTGTCAACGATATGGTGTAATTCAGTTCGCCTCAGACTCAAGCACATTTTCGTGTAGACACCTACAATAATACATTGCAAGATAATTACATTCTTATAACTCTGGAATATGATTCATAATACACTAAACCTATTCAGTGACGTACTATCACGCAACGCGATAGGGTTGACTGCCACAAGAAGCTACTTACGCCATCTAGCGTATCTGTCTAGGACTTTATTCACGCTCGTCCAACCAGCAACCTAGTGTCGCGCACCGCCGGTAAATAAAACGCGGGAGCGTGTCGCTGCCGGCTAGCGACACCCAACTTGTTTAGGCCCTTGCCTAGGGGTCGCCGCGCGTAGGTACGTTTTTGCTACCTATGCGGGAAGATACACAGGCCTGCCCTGGGCCCTCGCGCGCGTGTGCACAACCAGGATAACGCTAAGATGATGATGACGCTGAAAATCAGTGTCGTGACAAAACCTGTTTTTCTCACGACTTATACTGAGCGGGGACCTTTTTGGTACACTTTCTAGGTTTATAAGTTTTTATATTTAATTTTTGTTACAGTATTATTTTTGACACTTGTTTTTTTTTGTTTTCTTTACTCTATCTTGTGTGTTGTGCCAAAAAAATGTTTTCTATTCTATTCTACCGTACGTACCGACGTACCGTATAAGTATTTTTATTTCTGAATTTTGTTTTCGAAAATATGATTGCACTATCAGAAGACTTTGGTTATTTAATGAATACTTAAGCTTTACTGCACCTGCCTCTGTTACATTATCGTATCGTTCGAGACGTGTTTTCCATACGTCTGCGTCGTATTTGTTAGATATACATACATGCATGCATTCTGTATGCCGATGTTTGCGATTCATCATCAGTAGATAACTGAATGAGTTTTCAAAGAGCAATATGGCAACATTGAATCAGCATTGTGGTTTAAATAATTCCCCTTATCGCTTGAAGTATTTCACATAGCGTAGAGATCTGTTCAAAAAAACACACACATACATACCCACTTACTAATAATAGATAGATAGATAGATAACTCTTTATTGCACACCATAAAAGTAACAAGATGTACAAATTATGGGATCTTATAATAATGGTTTTGATATTGCTATAACAATGAGAAATTTTCCTATTAGTGTCAAGAATCAGTACTTAAAAATACGCTAATCTAGCGTATTTTTGCGTTGAACAACATAAGTCAGGGAGATTTTTATTTGAGAAAAAGGCTGTTTTAACGTTGATCATGGTACTTTTTTTATGTTTAGCATGTTTTAGTTACGCGTACTGAAAGGTATTTTTTTATCAATTTAGTGATCATCAAGACGTTTTTCCATCAAATTTTATTTTTATCTGCATTCTTAAAGTCGCAAATTTTTGAAGTAAATACTTCCACTGCATGCACATATAATATTAAAATATTTTGTTTTAGTTTTTAACTCTATGATTACAACGCAATATTCGTACTCGTATAACTTAGATCAGCATAAAATAAAACAAAAACTTTGAACTGACAGAAATTCCTCATTGATTATTTAAGACTAAATGTTTTTCTCTATAGTCCGTTACAGAACATACGGTAATAAAGTTTGTCCTAAATCGTAAGAACACATTCACCAACACCGACTTTACACTATAAATGGGATTACTATTATGGATCACACTTTTTTTCACCTCATACGAAAAAAATGTGAAAACGATCTCCATGTGGAAAAAATACACTGGCAGATGTCTGTCATCTGTAATTTTTTAAATTTTGTAACAATGTCATTTTGTTCGATTGCGGAATTCAATTGATCTGTGAAGTGAATGTTATTTTAAAAATGTAGGTAGTAAATAGTACTAACACTATTCCCAAGATTTACGTTACGTACGTTTATGATGATGATGTCCTCCTAGCCGATTTCGACTACGGCGGCCTATCTCAACAGATAATCTCTGTTGAGATAGGCCGCCGTAGGCCAACTGCGCAGGACATATTATAGTGCACAAGTGTGTGCGCAATACACAGGTGCACTCTCTGTTCCTTCACTCTCATAATTCGGTGAGACGGCAGTCCGACATGACCGTAGAGAGATCAGGCGCAGGACCAACGGCTTAACGTGCTTTCCGAGGCACGGGTGTTAACACCACCAACTTCCTGACTCCGGAGCTGTGTCTGAGTAATTTTAAGACAAAAAAACCCAAACACTCTCGGCCCGACCCGGGATTCGAACCCGGGACCTCGTGGATAGTACCCAGCATGCTGACCACTAGACCAACGAGGCAGTCAGTACGTTTATACAGAGTGACCAGTAATAAGAGTAATCAGATTACTCTGATTAGTTAAAGCATGCCCTACTAAATGCCAAAAATATAATTATTCGAGATATTACCATTTATTTTTTGTAAGGCTGCATTAGACCTGTGTCGATCGATCATTTCTCGTGACCCAGGTCGATCATGAATTCGTGTGATGATCGGGTTATAATGATTCGATCATATGGCCATTAATTTGTATGACTTAAGTATTGAATACTGTTTAAAACCTAATAGCTCCTAAGGTTAGCTTGTCACCAAGGGGGTTGCAGTATTTTTTGGTAGCAATTAAATAAAAAAAAAACACTCTTTGGTATGAAAAATGTTACAAAATCGTTTTTTTTTTCATGTACAATATCTTGATCGGATGGGGGGTCAAAAATCATTATTTTTGCGCTAGCACACACCGTTTTTGAGATACAAGCGATTAATGATTTTATCCTATCGCCGTTTTAATGACCGATTATTGTCACGCGCAAAACTGAGGGTACTTTATACTCTCGATCATGATCTATCTCGATCGGCGCACGAGAGTCCCGATCATACAACCTGTTTGATCGGGTCGATGATAGACGAAAGTGAGATAGAACATCATTGGGTCTATATAGGTAGGTAATGTATTGTAAAATTGTGTATTATTTGTGTGTTTGTTTCACCCACGACTTACGATAACTGTAGGTCTGGTCAAAAATGATCGAATCTTTAGGACATCCGTGATTCGATCGCTCTTTTATATGTCGCGATTAAATCAAAATGATCAGATCGACACAGCTACTGTCTACTGCAAATATAAACTTTATAAAATCTGTTTTTATTTTAATACTCTTAAAAATTTTTGACGTCAAAAGCGATATTTTCTCAATCTCTCATCTCAATCAATTGTATCGGTCGATTGACTATGTCCTCTACTTTTTCACAACACTAAAGATTGTTTATGGTTTCTCAAGCTGTCATGTTTGTTTACTGTTTAGGACAGCGAAGAAAAAACGGACTATTCTATATATGTCATGTCACTTATCTGTCATTAATTCCAAACTAGCCGTCTCATATTAATAAAATAAGTAACAAATACAGCACTCGCAAATTAATGTTTTTATTTTTTATTTATTAAAATTTCATATTACAGTTTCAAAAATGCCACGAAATCTTATTAGGTTTGAATTGGATCTTACATTCGAAGCTACAATTAATATTAATATTATCAAACATCATTCAAAGTATATTTAAGTCCTCTTTTCAAAACTACTACTATTAAAGTAGATATTAATATAAATAAAATAAAGAAAAACTTTAAAATTTCTACATACAATACTTAAATACCGTTTAAAAGATCGTAAAGGCCACAAAATGCAATTTAAAAAAAACCGGCCAAAAAAAGTACCATTAGTATTCATTATACAATATATTATGACTTTAAAAAAAACTCGTTCTTATGCCATTATTATTAGCAAGCGGAAAAGCTGTAGCTGACCTACCAATTTCTCATAGTGGCAGTTGGACGAGCCGCTCTGTAAGCACGTTAACGACTCTCTGCCTGCTTCGAGCTCCAGTAAAACGGACGGAGCGTGCTCGTCTCATCGACGTTGCTGAGAGTCTGGGCTTTGGTTGCACTTGTTACCGTCGTCTAACATTGGCTCTGTTTTGGACAAATCTTATTTTTCTTTAATTACATGCCTGCGTCTTGGCACCCGGATCACACATCCCCAATACTGTCGCTGTAGTACCGTTGTGGACAACCTCAGCTTACACGGACTTTCTTGTACCCAAAGCGTAGGTCGCATTCCACTCCATAGTATAATGTCCTCCTAGCCGATTTCGACTACGGCGGCCTATCTCAACAGAGATTAGCCAACTGCGCAGGACATATTAAAGTGCACAAGTGTGTGCGCAATACACAGATGCACTCTCTGTTCCTTCACTCTCACAATTCGATGAGACGGCAGTCCGACATGACCGTAGAGAGATCAGGCGCAGGACCACGGCTAAGCTTGCTTCCGAGGCACGGGGGTGTTAACACCACCAACTTCCTGACTCCGGAGTTGTGTCTGAGTAATTTCAAGACAGAAAATCCCAAACACTCTCGGCCCGACCCGGGATTCGAACCCGGGACCTCGTGGATAGTACCCAGCGTGCTGACCACTAGACCAACGAGGCAGTCAACTCTCTCTCACTCCATAGTATAAGTTGTAGGTATTGCTGGTCATATTCACACGTTGACACTAACACTCAGTATTTACTTTGTTAAAGAAATAAAACTTAAATAGGTATTAAGTTCTGTGCCCACTAGTACTAGGATCGTATAAAAATACACATTTGATTATCAACCCTATACAGAGGAGTTAAAGTTTAAAGTATGTATAAGCCAGGTACCTACCACCATTCCACCGGAGCTCGGCGCTAAGCAGCTTGCTGTGTTCCGTCGATGAGTGGGAGTGCCAGAAGCTTTTGGGTGAGGAGACCACATAACTTGTTATTTGTTTTAAGTAATTCGAATAGCGTAGGTACAGACACATGTCAACTCGGAAACTCAATGACTATATACTCGAGCCGTTCAGTATTTTTAATATGAAACTCCTTTGCAAGTTGCATGCAACGCACGCTAAAGCCGAGCTGACATTTGACACGAATTCGTATCGTACGTAATGGTCGTGGTCATACGAATTGAGTGCGCACACTAAATACGTTTTTCTCCGTCAAACAGGTAGTCTTCCAGTAGTGAAGTCGTCTTTGGTTGCCCGATAATTATCTTATTATTCGGAGACTGAGGCGGCATCTTCGTTGTCGCAGAACCCAATGGGATAGGTGCGTGAAATAGGATTGTTTTCGGACGTCGGGACTAATCGTGTATATACCTTAGACTTTGGATTGTAGTTGCCCCAATCAGACCTTATCTTGTTATCTTACTACTCATATGTGGAGATTTATTATTAGTATTGATGTTAAGTATTAAATTATTTGGATATAGTGATTATTAAAACTGTGAATCTTCCTAAGAATAAATAAATAAATGACTGATTCACGAAAAAAACCGATGGATAGATATAATGACGTTCAGCTACCGAGTTGATAACTTATGTCTGTGTGGTGTCTCCTACCAGAAAATGGCACTTTTCTTGTCTTGCCTTGTCCACTTTCCTACACCTGAACAGGTCCTCTGTACTGTCGTCTCATCGAATTATAAGAGTGAAGGAACAGATAGTGCACCTGTGTATTGCGCACACACTTTTGCACAATATCTCCCGCGCAGTCAGCTAATCTCTGTTGAGATTGGCCACTGTAGTCGAAATTGGCTAGGAGGACATTATTACAGGTCCTCATGTGTATAGGTGTAAGAAAGTAGACAAGGCAACACCTTTTGCTTTGTTTACTGTTTGTCGCACAGTATTGGTTTACAAAAATATAACTCCAGATTCGGCCAAAACTACAAGAAGAATAATATAATTAAATTAAATTATAAATTAAATTAAATTGTTTCAACAAACACACCAATTACCTAGCCCCAAACTAAGCGTGAGCTTGTGCCATGGTGACTAGGATAACGGATAGAAAAACTTAATAGTAGATTATTCACCAACGGGGTAAAGTGATGTCTTACGTCACGGGCGTCATCTTGAATCTCGAGCGTAACGAAGGATTCAAGAGTTAACTCCCGAGCGCAGAGAGGGAGTTAAAAGTAGAATCCTGAGTGGAGCGAGGGATTTTAGCTCGCCCAAGACGAAGACATCTTTATCCCCGAGGAGAATACTCTACTTTTCACACTTCCTACGAGGCAATAAAAAATATACTACAAAAACCTTATTTTATCAATAAGTATTATATTCTTTGACTTTTCTGGCAGTAAATTTAGCTTTACATCTAATGGACTCCGGTGTCATAAAGTTCGTTACTCGACAGTTTTACGAAAACATTGTTTGCAATTTCCTAAAATACATACGTTTATTTTCTTTATTTCTTTCTTTTTTAGAAGCGCGCGCTTTTTTTTTTCATTCCATTCGTGCTAAAATTCTTGGCTGCCAGGTTCAAATTTCAAATATGTTCTCTTTAGTGCGGGACGGGCTAGTGTGATCATGCCTACGAACTCTTATTCGAAATTTAAATCACTTTGCCTCTCTAGGGGCGTAATGAAATTGCATACAACATTACGTCCCTAGGGATGCAATGACTCACTTTAAGTCAGGTTTACTTGATGTGTAATTGAACATTGCCGAGTAGGTAGTGTGAAAATAACATATAAACATCCATGACTTAGGTACAAATGCTCGTGCTCATCACACAAACATTTGCCCCTTGCGGGGTTCGAACCCGCAACCGCCTGGTTTAGAAGTCCGGTGCGCGAACGACTACACCAAGACGGTCGTCATAATAGTGTTTTTAGTTTATAATTATTAAGTAGTTTTGCATAGTTTTAGGGTAATTTCTGTTGTATTTTTGATCTTTTCTTTGTAAATAAAGTATACCTATTGATTAATAAAACCTAAGTATTATGGCGATAATACAATTAGGTAATGATAATCATTAAAAAGTAAACATTTAGCAATTTTATTCATAAGTAAAACGTGCCATAACATTTTGTATATTACAATAATAATAGAAGTTCGGGATGTTTTATAAGGAGGAAAAAACAACTTAAAAATAAATTAAATAATTTATTTATAAAAAAATACAAAAGTACAAACCCATCGTCAGAGCTGCTGAGAAAAATTAGGCTGTTTTCATTTGTGATCATGATGATCATGAGAGTGAAAAAAACGTAGCAAGGTACCTACGTTTTTTTCTTCGTATTTTCATAATTATATTTGGTGTTACGTACTGTATTAATATAAAACCGATATTCTTTGAAAGATTATTTTTAAACATCTAAAAAGGGTTTATGGTATTTTTTTTATTTAAGCATGTATTTTCAGGGTCTGAAATATTTAGTATACCTTATGATCTCGTGAAGCCTTTTCAATGGTTTCAATTGTATGTAAAATAGTCGGTGATGGAAGCACAGGTTATGATGTGTTTTTACCTAGAGCGTAATTTCTAGATTGTAATAAAAAGTTTAGTTTATAAAATATACAGTTATATCTAGTATAGCTATTTTATTAGATTATAAAATAACGACGTGATAAAATGTATTTACAAAAAAGGACAGGCTAAAGAAAATCCAGAGTTTTCTTCAAGTCCTTGCTCTTCCGCGCTTCTCATGCAAACTGACAAGCAAGTTCCAATACAAGGAATAAACTCATGTAATGACGGGTTCATTAGCATAAACTTATTTCAAAACATTCTTATTTTGACCAGTGATATATTCTCTACGTTTAATTTAAACATCTATCAATGTGTGAGTATAAATAAAAAAAGAGCTTCTAGTTCGTAGCACGATATCTTCATGAAATTCTGAAAGACATTTAAATAAACTTTAGTTGCAAGAAAATGAGTGGGTACCTAGAAGTTTAGTCGTCTAATAGTATACAACAAAACATGATCATTGCTATGAATTCGAAGCAGGTATGAATAATAATTAATCGTTTTTAATTAGCCAATTTAAAATCCTGTAATTTTTTTCACAATACCACGAAAAGTGGCAAAGAAAATGTTTTTATAAGTATACCTACCTAAATACAAATGATAAGTTATTCTAAGTAAATGGCATCAATTGGTAACTTTCAATTCTAGTAGGTATAATAATTCTATTACGTAAATATGCTCAAAATAATAAATCAAAATAACATTTTTTTATTATTTTAGCTTAGCTATCGTGTGCATGTGATACTAATGATTTAACATCTATGTTAAACAATTCAACTTAAACGTAAATGAACTTCAGGAAAACAAAGAATTAAAGTGAGTGCCTTGGCCTGAATGATAAGGGCCAACTTCGAGTCGTGGCTACCTACCTGACGCAAACGCCAGTATAGTTTTAGGTACAAATATTCCCATGACTATCAAATTCACTTTTATAATAATCATTATTTACTCAACCATTCACAATTCTTTAAGGTTTAAACTATCGAAACAATAATTTACTCTTACGTAGGTAAATATTATCTATTTAGGCTGTTGGCACATTTTAAGGGATATATTATTTTGGATTTTTCATTATTTTCAATATTTATAGCAGTGAGTAAAGTAGGTGACATGTAATTTTATAAATCAATTGGTAACATATATAACACTTATAAATAAATATGAAAAAAAACAGAAAGTGCTTATTTACAGAACTTCTGGAATTAATATTATCATATCAATAACAATAAAATTATTCATAAATAAAGTAAAAAAGTAAAAATAATTAGCCACCATAATTTATAGCAGTTTGGTCAGCGTAACCCTTGTGTAACCTAAATTCCTACGTATGGGCAAGCAAACATTTTGACAGTACAATTTTTAATTTGTTTAAAAATAATTGTGTTAAAAAGTGACAGTGACAAAAATTACGCATTACATTATTTTACATGAATTATTATTAATAACAATTTTAAATGACCTGCGTACTTAAGATCCACAAGATTTAATTGTAAAGTTGATCAATTTTATACACTCAGTAAATGGGGTATTTACCGGGTGTATAAAATTGATCAACCTTATCGTGACATTGCGCATCGTGCAGTTTTTTTTTCCTACTCGGCACATGCACTTGTACTAAGCATCTTTTAATTCTTTTATGACTGTTCAAAAGCACCAGATAACTAAATAAAATAATTCATAAGATAATATCAATTGTTGGTCTTACATGGATATACAATGTGATATGTTACGAAGTCCTATTATTAAAGGAACGTATTTAAATGCAAATTTACAACTACTTTTGTTGATAGACATTACCTACTTCGAAATCCTAAAAACAAAATGTTTTCATACTAAAGATATAGAGAGAGCCGTCTATTGATAAAAGTTGTTTTAAATTCGCTTTTAAATACATGTCTAGAATGTTACAACTTCCTAACACATTAGGAATTGTAATGCCGTGTAGTAATAAATAATGGACTGGTTAAAAGTCATACATAGAGAATTTAGTGTACGAAAAGAAATTAGTCAACTACGATAATTTTGCTCAAAATTTTGCTTAAATGAAAATAATTTGAGCTTGATATGAAAATAATTTATTTTTAAGGCAGTTGTCCGACCGGAAACGGTAAACGAGAAGCGAGTTGTCGCTGGGCTATGGTCGAGTGTTCTTAGGCGACCGGCGATTTGAATTTGCTCAGCGACAAATTAGTAAAGCGAGTTCTCCCCGGAGTGTGAACAATCAGCGCAAAACTAATAATAATGCATCTCTTTTGTTTACACGGAATTTAAATATCTATGTAAGAACGTTTCTGGAGCGAGAAAGTCGCCGATAGTTTACTCGTTGGCGGTGGGACAGCTACCAAATTCCTTGCACCTAAAAGGTCCAGCTAAGCTGCCACTTGTAGATAGTACTTTTGCGGTTAATACAACAATTTTGCTATTTCCTCCCTGCACTGTGTGTTGTGAGTTCAACTCTTTAGTAGAGGGTAGCATTGGCCTGAGCCTGGCGCGCGGCTCTCCTCAGGATATGGGGCTGGAGGGAAACGAACCCACTCTCAGGGATGCGGACAACGCGAATATTGATCTGGAAATAAGGCAAATTTACAATATGTAAAAAAAATAACTATCTAAAGTTAGTTAGATTACTCCATCGCAACCTTTTTACGACAATTAGCGTTATTGCAATTTACTGGGCAGCACTAAATTTATTCACAATTAGTGTTGCTAATTGTGTCTAATATCTCTTGCAATTTTATAGCTCGAATAGTTACGCTGCTTGTATACTTAAATGTACACTACCCGGCGGAAAACAATGCAATTAGCAATCATCTCATTTCCGAATAAAAACAAATGCTAATTTTATTTCCATCAATTATAAGATTTTCATTTATCATAAATTTATTCAGAAGTACTTTATTGTTGTTTTGAGACTGTTTTGAAAAAACAAACGTCATGGTAGTGTGCAACCCAACCTAAATAACGCTCTACGAAGGATGTAGGCGATCTGGGCCCTATTTCTCAGATTTCACCAACGCGACAGGTGCGACATTTCAAAAATTGTACATGCGCATTTTTTTTCCTTATAGTACGTCAAAAAAGAAGACCTACGTGTTTTTTCTTTTTTATTTCTTTTCATTATTTCCCCTTGAATTTTATTCTTTAAAAACTCTCCATTCTAAAATAGCGTAAGTACAAGAGTACCTAAGGATGTGACGACCTTTGCCATATTTTTAATTTAAAAAAATAACTGACGTCTTTCAGTTTTTTTCAAATATCTCTGAATTTATAGCGTAAAAACATGTGAAAATATTTTTGACGTGTTGAGTTAGTAATTTTAGTACCATTATAAAAATGAAATGTTGTCAATTGTCACAAATCTTATTTTAAAGTTTTTTAATTTATTTTATATTCTACAATGGTTTTATTTATTCTATATTTTTCTTTAAACGCAAACTTAACAATTTCAATTAAGATATTTTTATCCATTCTTTATTTATTCTTCTGTATGAGATCTCGACTAAATCGCTATCACAGTCGTACCTATTGTTTTTACGACGAAAACACTACAATGAGGGATTTTCCTCGTGTCAAAAATCAGTACTTAAAAATCCGCTAGATGGCGTGGACTAAACTAAGTCAGGTAGATTTGTTTTAAAGTAAAAGGCTGTTTTTAGCGTTTATTATGTTATAATGTTTAGCATGTTTTTTATTCACGCGTACTAAAAGGTCGTTTTTTAACAATAAAGTGATCATCAAGGCCTTTTTTTTGTTAAATTTTATTTTTAATTGCAATTCGAAACTTCCTAATTTTTAACGCTATTATATCTACTATATACAGGCATATAGTGGAACCACTATATGCCTGTACAAATAATATTTCAATAATTTGTTTTTTTTATGCTCGATGATTTCGACGCAATATTTATATAACTTAGATAAATAGCGCCATCTATCGACATACAAAAAAACTGAAATTTTGAGTAGTCCGAATACCCCTCATTGTCACATAAATGCTGGGAATTTTTACAATTTCCATATAAAATACTTTTCAAAATTGACACTACATTATGTCGCTTGACATTTTTTAGCCGACATATGTGACTGACATATGTTAGTTTGGTGAAATAGGGCCCTGATGATGTTTCTTTCCAAAGGCAAATGTGCATTGATTTTCGCTGTGCGTTTTCCGATTTTCCATTTGAGAGTTTTCACGTAGTCATTCTTACTCTCCACCAATCCCACCTCGACAATAACAACAACCACAACCATTTGTGTACGTACCTACATATCTATACAAGTAATTAGTTTTTTTTTTTGATAAGCCTAACCAGCACCCTGATTCACAAACACTCGGAAATTTTTCGTGTCGGATCCTTTCCGAATTCGAATGAATTCATTCTGAACGAAGTTTTCGCAAGCTAATGTCACTTGTGTCTAGTGGAAATGTCAAAGTTTTTGAATGAACTAACTATAAAAAAAGATTATACCTCGTGTTTGGATACAGCGCGTCGGAAAAACTTGTGGAAGCGCGTGGAGAGCGCCCACACGGCTCCGTTGTCGCGCTCCGCCCACCTCACCTCCGCGCAGAACTGCAGCTTCTCGGGGTCGATGGCCAGCAGTCTACAAAAAAGTTGTCTCTATAAGAATTAGGACTTAGACATCTTTGTTTTTTTGGCAGTATCATGTGCAGTATGCACTCTATGTAGATAGAATTTCCACACACACACATGCTGCTGTTCTCATGCATGCTGTGCTATGGGTAATAATGTTTCTGATCGTTAAAAAAGGAATTTGTATTTGGCTTTGGTTAAAATTTTTAGTTTTCGTGTGCCAACACTTGTACAATACTAAAAATATTTCGATAAATACTAACACTTAGCCAGTTAACACTACAATGCTGTACTTCAGTTAGGGATTACCTGACTTGCCTACAGATAAAAATGTTAGGTTTTTCATAGCTGAGGTAAAGCAAATGAATGGCCTTATGACAATAACTAGGGCAGGAATTTCCACTTGCAAACAAACTTAAGCGTGCATCACGATTTGATGCAGCAGGTAAATGGGATGTACCGAACAATAAAAATATCTAACGCATCTACATGGTCGATGGTTTCACAACTAAACAAGTCGTAAAATCTTCGATATCAAAAGTGTTTAAGGATGTACCTACGAACTTGTAGTTGTAAATACCTGTGATTGCTTACAATAATTTGTAATAGATACATTTTACCTTGGTTTTCTCTTTGTTGATAGCATTGTAAAATGTTGAGTTTATATAGAACCCTGGAGGATACATACATTTAATTCGACTTGCAATAATCTCTTTTTTGTCCAAATAAGAATCTTCAGATCTAGCCCGCCACGGGCCTGCATAATGTAAAATGCGTATCACATTATTAGTTGGATACTGTTTTTAAAGTATTCGTATTGGCTAATTAAACAAATACCACAAATGAGGTTAACTGAATGTCACTAGACACTGTCTAGACAGTGTCCTTCTTTGAACTCCAAACTTACTTCTGCGATAAGTGGTAGCATGACGGTCTAAAAAGAATTACTCGTAACTACTACTCGAGCAGCTATTTTACATAATTTTAACCTAAATGATGTCGGATTGTCGGAGCATTCCTAAGTGTCTTGACAGAGCCTAATTCAAAAGCGGCTAAGAGTTTTTACATGGAAATGTATAAGTGATGTTGTTGATAAGCAATTCATAATGTTTAAGGGTAAAATAGGACTGATATAGTATATACACGGCTGTAACGTCCTTAGAACAAAATAATAAAATAAATACGAGTATTGATATTCACTGCTCGACGTTTCATGCTCGTGCAATGCAACACGAAAGTTTAAAATCTCATATTACTTGTGCGAGTTAGTAATAGGGTTCCAGGCAGCAATAGCAGTCTCCGTGATGGGGCTGAAGATGATGGTGTCGTCTCGCGGGTCTACCGCGATACCCAGGCCCTGGGAAGACTTGCGTCCTACAAGGTTGACGGGCAAGTCTGTGCCCTCGGCCGGCGGGCCGGCCGCTAACACTGCTGTTGACACGCTGAACACTCTGTAATAAACCAGAGATAAAGAATAGGTAGCTTTTGAAAAAAGTTTTAGTTAACTTAAAGTATTCGGCGGTAAATATTGCTCATCGACAAAAAGGACGGCTAATTTTGGCTTCGTATCGCACACTACCATGACGTTTCTTTGTTAAAAACAACAATTGCTGAATTCTGAATTCAAATTCTGATAATCGATAAATCTTGTAAATTGATGGACATGGAAATTAGCATTCGTTTGAATTCGGAAATGCGATGATTGTTTAATAATGTCTTATGTCCGGTATTTGCGGTAATTCCATTAAAATGGTACGGTGATACCTACAGGCATAGCAAGTTGTACGGAAAAGCCCGTGATTTAATTGGATTTTAGAAACTAAGCAGATATTTTTCCTATCGTGAGGTCTAAGAATGCAGATGCATTCGAAAATTTTAGAAATAATAAATAAAATAAGTAAACTAGTAAACGTTTTTTTAGTTGGTGTTAATGCATAGGATTTCCAAAACGCGATAATGCCATAAATATAAAACTTGTTTTCATCTAGTATCAACATGCATCACTAAGAAAAACATTATAAGATAACATTTATTAAAAAAAAGTAAACTCGTTAGATCATACCATTGTTTTTGTGATGTCAGTCAGTGGCACAAAAGTCGTGATGCAAAAAGTAGAGCACACAGGTATACAGAGTGTTAGGAACAAGTTTGTGCTTAATACTATTAGGTAATAATCTGTACTGGTTATTAAGTTAACGTATGTTATTACATACTTATATCATAATTTATAAACGCTATTTTTATTACAGTTGACACACACAATCTCTCCGAATAACCCTAAATAAAAAAGTTAAAGTAGGTAGGTAAGTAGGACCAATACCACAGAATAAGTACTAGTACTTACTCCATCCAGAAGTATGACTTTGCAATGAAATTCAAAGAAATAATTACTGAATGTTATTAACGATATGGTGTAATTCAGTTCGCCTCTGACTCAAGCACATTTTCGTGTAGATACCTACAGAAATACATTGCAAGATAATTTCATTCTTATAACTCTGGAATATGATTCATAATACACTAAAATTATTCAGTGACGTACTATCACGCAACGCGATAGGGTTGACTGCCACAAGAAGCTACTTATGCCATCTAGCGCATCTTTTTAGGACTTTATTCACGCTCGTCCCACCAGCAACTTAGTGTCGCGCACCGCCGCACACTGGGGCCGTTCATAATTACAAAGTAATGCCCAAAAGTCTAATAAAATGTTAAATGCTATAAAATGTTTATATAAATTTAAATACCAGCCAGAAATGAAAAATGTATATAAGATTATATTATATTTAGTCATCCGAATCATCAGACTCATTAGGAAAAGTCACTAATTCTTGTAAAAGCATATCTGTAACTTCTGGATCAAACGGATGTCTCTTGATATTTTGCGTAGGTCTTTAATTTGTTATGATAGGGTCAGACGAAATAAGTAGACGATGAAATATATCTTCTAAGTTACTCTGTCTTGAGGTTTTTCGAGAGAAGCGCTCTCTGAATATTTTAAAGTCCTTGTTTCGTGATTCCTGTGCTTCTTCACTTAACTGACCAATCGGTAGCAAACAATTTGATATAATTACATCACCATGAATTAAAATCTTGTGTAATGTTGTCGTCATAGGGTACCAAGCCAAACTTTTTTATGTCTACCTATTTTTATGTCTATATCTATATGTATCTATATCTACATTTATCCCACTTGAATGTAAAAGAGTTCTTAAAATTTCGCAATTCAAATTGAAGTTCATTTTTCTTCGAATCCGGGTAGTTAGTATGATCTCTGAGATAGTTTTTTAGGTCTATAAATTTCTTATCTACAGATTTAAAATTACTTTTGAATATAATCTCACATAAGCTTGCATTACTCATGGTAAAGTATGATGATGAACTTTCTTCTAAAACGTAATGAAATAAAGTTTTTTTAAAACAAAATTATATAAAAATTAGGTGTGACACTAACCATTTACCGGAACATATACTTAGTTTATTAAAATGAACTGTTACGGATAATACATTTTGATTTTATAGTAACATCATAACGCCTAAGAAAAAATTGTGCGTAAGAAATATTTTTTTTCTCAAAAATGCGCAAAGTACTACGAGGGTCAAACTGAAAGTTCTTAGAAAATCAAAAACTGATTACATTAGCCAGTTATTAGTTTTATTATATCTTTTCAAAATATTGTCCATTGACGTCAATACACCGCTGCATGCGATGGAACCACTGGGAAAAGCACTTTACCCACTCGTCCTTAGGGGTCTCTTCAATGGCATCGCGATACGCAGCCACCGCTTCTTCAGCATTCATAAACCGCTTTCCTTTAAGTTTTTCTTTAATTTTTGGAAATAAATAAAAATCACAAGGCGCGAGGTCGGGGCTATACGGCGGGTGACCCAGTAATTCAACGTTTGATGTCGCCAAATAGTCGATCGTTCGCTTGGCGGTGTGCGACGAGGCGTTGTCGTGGTGAAGGAGGATCCTACTGCGAGGTCGTTTCTCTCGAACTTTTTCCAAGACAAGTGGCAAACAATTGGTAGTGTACCATTCTGCAGAAACTGTTTTTTGATCCTCTAACACAATTGTTGCGAAATGACCTATCCTTCCAAAGAACGAGGCCACCATTTTTTTTTCCGCACTTCGATCTCTCTTCACTTTAGTTGGCAACTCCTCGAAAGGAAACACCCACTGAGCAGATTGTCTTTTGGTTTCAGGATCATAACAGTAAATCCAGCTTTCGTCACCTGTTAGTATGTCGAACACAGCATTTGAGTCACCTCCGTTAAATCTTTCAATCATTTTACGGCACCAATCCACACGATGGAGTTTTTGAGCCTTAGTCAAATTATGAGGTATCCACCGGGCGCAAAGCTTCCTGACCGCTAAATGTTCGTGGAGGATTTTGTGCACTTGACTCATACCGATGCCTAAGCTTGTCCGAATCTGCTGATAGGTCACTCTTTTGTCAGTCTCTATCATACGCCGCACAACACAGATGTTATTTTCAGTCGTCGCCGTAGAAGGCCGTCCCTCACGTACATCATCAGTGAGATTAGTGCGACCACGTTTAAACTCATTAAACCAGTTGTAAACAGTCGCACGAGATGGGGCTTCATCGTGAAAGGCCAATCGTAGTCTATCATAACTTTCTTGTTGACTTAAATGACATCGAAAGTCATAAAAAATCATTGCACGAAAATTTTCTCGTGTTAAATTCATTTTGACGTGACACAGACAATTTTCAATTTGCCGCCAAGTCGTAAAACAAATGACAAATGAATGAAATATATACTCAGTAATATTGGCAAAGAGTTCTATTTTCAAATTTTAGAATATTTTTTTTATTATATTGTTTATAAGTGGCCAGTTCTAAGAACTTTCAGTTTGACCCTCGTATTGCTAATCTCTTCAGTTTATTATTAATCAACACCTTGAAGACATAGTAAAAAATATTTCAAAAATAGTTCTTTGCGCAAAAAGAAAAAAATCTAAAATGTTTGAATCAACACTTAAAAAACCATACTGTCATATAAATTTGGCTATAACTCCAAATGTACTAAACGTGCAGGTGCATAAAAATTATATTACAATCACCATACCTTGCCTAGTTGCAGCCATAATTCACTTTTATTAAATATATCGTTTACTTGTTGAAATAAATGTTGCAATATTAACTACAAACTCGCGTACGCTAACGAATAATTAAAGATTTCCGAATATGGTTAACTTTGAGCTGATGCACTGGACAGCAGGTAACAGTGACTGATTTAGTTTTTGTATAAATGATGTAATACATCCTGTAGTTTACCCAGGCATAATTTATTTATTGTTATACCGTCATTTTGAAAATCGAGTTATGGGCATTACGTTGTATGAACAGGCGCCAGTGTGCGCCGGTGAATAAAACGCGGGAGCGTGTCGCTGCCGGCTAGCGAAACCCAACTTGTTTAGTCCCTTACCAAGGGGTCGCCGCGCGTAGGTACGTTTTTGCTACCTACGCGGGAAGATACACAGGCCTGCCAAATAACTACATAATTGCCAAACAACCAATAATCAAAAAGAAGAAGTAAATTAAGTGTTAATTGAGTAACGAGTAACACACGTAGCAAACATACGTGTTTTTTTCTGTATGCTCTTTTTGAAGGGAACATCCCGTATATATGTATATGTGAGTCAAAATAGCACGCAACAACGCCTCTGTACCAAAATACCTACGCACCATTAATCAAAATTCCAGTGTAACAATGCATTTATTACCATGTTATGTCATTGATAATATTAATTTATAGCTTTAGATAATCTTTTATTACTTTTATGAGTACAACGGCCACAAAAAGTGCAAATCGCATTAAGTAATTTCTAAACTGTGATTTAAATCGTGGTACTTTTAAATAGCTTTGTAGGGATAATTCTATTACCCACTAGTGTGTAGTGTAATATTAGTTATAGTTCGGTTTTTGACCCTAACAACGATGTAAATAAGGCTCACTTTACGAGCAAGTGTGTAGAAAAATTACTAATTATTATCTACTATTCGCTGTGTGCGCGATGACAGCGCCCCTAGTAACTACAATGATTTTGGACTTTAGATCTGTAAAATTATGGCAACTGAATGGAAATTAAATGAAAATATCTAAAAAGCTTGTGCATATTAATATTGTAACTGTGTGACTATGAACCTCGTTTCGTGGAAGTTGGGCAGGCTTTTTGTGTGGGATGCTACTTGTGTCGATACCTTAGCGCCTTCCCGTCTTCCATTGTCTTGCAACAAAGTGGATTCTGCTGCCGTTTCGGCAGCATGCCTCGAGCGGCTCTTTGCGAGGCTGACATATTTGAACCGTTTGGGGTAGAAACACTAGGACAGTGGGGATCAAGTGCTCACAAGCAGTTTCCTGAGTTGTCTAAGGGGCCTTTGGAGACTAATCACGATACTAGCCTCTACCTGGAATAGAAAATTAGTATGGCCATCCAGCGAGGTAATGTAGCCCAGCCTTTTGGTATTGTGTGTTTTGTAGTGTAAGTGTGTAATATTTTATTCTTATTATAATTTACTATCTACAATTTTGACATGATATACAAATAACCTGTCAGTAGCCAACGGCTGGTAGTAGAGCAAGCCCTGCGTGGGCGAGTGCGCCAGGCCCACCACTCCGTCCATGAGTGTGAACTTCTCGCCGCCAATGTCGTACTCGCCCAAGTCCGGGTCCGGGTACATGGACGCGTGCGTCACACGCCACGCGTTGTCGCGTCGGCCATCGTACACGATGATCCCTGGCATAAAACATTCCACAGTCAAAAGCCATAGAGTAAAGACAGGACAGATTTTAGCGAATGAAGCTTTATCTTTCGTAGCGTTTTGGCCGTAGATATAAAGGTTGCCGCATATCGAAAGTACAAGAATTAAATGGTATCACGCTCGCATTGTATATGACAGTCTGAGCCATGTCAAACTGTCGCATGCATGATATACTGTAAGTAATTATTAATTTTTAACAATATTGTTTGCAAGTTAAAAAATAGGTTCCGCTCAATCATTTGACTTGATTAGAAATGTCAATGATGCAACGTTTATCGGGCATTTTTAATCGAGGTTGTAATGTGGCGATTAATTATTGGCGCATTTTAAAATGCAAAACAATCTGGTGTAACTGCCTAATTCATCTTTGTAACTATCATTCCATCACAAGCACCGGTTACGGTCTGTTGCAAAGTTATAATACTAATTATAATTTCTCTGAACAACCTGTATTTTCAGTTTAATTAGTGTTTTGTTGTCAGGCTAAGTACCTATGGGATTGCGTCACATTTTTTGAGAAAGCAAACCCACGCACGGCCAACGACACACTCCACTGAGCTCTAAGTAGCGAAACATGTGCCTCTAACTAAGTTATTACTAACCCACCAATTTGTCTAGTCTCGGTAATAGGTACTTTAATTGCATTCTTCGCTACGCCGCCGCCCGCTGAAGTTTAAGCTACGCAATGTGCGTTGTTAGGATTTTAAAGGTACCTACAATAAAATAATGATTAAAAATACAACAAAACTTGTGTTATCTATTATAGGTATCATACGAGTAGTTCTAAATCCAACTACCAAAATATATTGTCTTATTAGTTACCTAATCAATTTAGAAAAAATACTTATAATCGCACAATATAAAAAGTGTTTTATCATTACAAAATAATTAGCAATTGAACGTTGTTTATGGTACGGCTAGATAATCGCAATTAAACTTTGACCTTGCTTTAGACAGGCCACGCACAGCAAACCTATACAATGGTCTAGAATGATAAAAAGCTATAATTAGATGCGTACGATATGATCGATTTGCGTGACTATTGCGATATGTGTTATGCTAAAGATGTCAGTGAGACGAGGCCCGGTAAACTACAAACAAGACTTCTTTCTCACGGTGAGAACTCGATTAGTAGCGCGTGTTATTGCACTGTTATGTAACACACTGGATGAACATGAATGTGTTGTCGCGTAAAAATATCACTTTCACGCACGTACGTGAGGAACTGCTGTTTATACAAATTACGTTAGTTACGGCTGTCGAAAATACTTTATATTGTGCATTGCAAAAACAAACGACAAGTAATATGCGATGGCTATACTTCATTGTAGAAGAGTTTTTCGATTTTTATGACGTGCGTGTTATGCCTAGCAAAGGAAAACAGTAAAAAATGACAAGATTTTATCTTGTTGGTAAATTACAACGATTAGGTAAATCCGACCGAAATGTCGTTTGATCTCTGCGGTACGGAAGCTACATTATCTACATACTCGTACTTAATCGGTAAATAGGCATTATCTGTTACAGTGCCAAATGGCTATAAGTTTCACCCTGTTATAAAAAAGTATAAGATGTATGTAGCTGGCATCATGACTAAAGTGCCCAACGGAATAACAACAACAACAAACGAACATGAGCTTATTGAGCTGGATTTATTAATTTCCCTTCTCCTTTCAATACGCATTACGCAGCTTCAATAATAACGGCACTACAAATATTAAATAGAAATCGTTTAACATTTTCTGTTCAAAATATATGTTAAACAACGTTTAAAATTTATGGATTCTATCAAAACCCAGACATTTAGAATATAACTTAATCATTTTATTAGACAACGTTCACTGATTTCTATGATGTCAGCTGTTCGATCCCGAACAGTCAATAGTCATAAGGGGGACCCCTAAACAATATGCAATCTATTCTACAGTGAAGTTCGCAATCGATAACAAAATGTATTAAACTAGACAGAGCCATCAAAACATAGTGACTTATGCATACATATTTTGACATTTCGTTGGCGTCAGCAAAGTTCGCTGTAGAAGAGATGAGCATGCATCTTGTCTGGGGGCGTATTGTTAATCGCAGTCCCTACCTGGGGCCACTGTGTCACTGATATATGCGAAGATGTTGTCGCAGGTGGCTGACAGGCGAGTGGACTGTGCCCTGGTATCGTCCAACACCAAGTTAGTCAGGAGCGATGCAGGCCGCAGGAGCTCCCGGGGGAAGTACACACTTCGCACCTGTAACGTATTTCAGTTCACGATCAGATTTATATAATCCTTGGTCTGAAAAACAACAAGCGTCGGTCTCGATTAGTTCATCGATATTTACTGATGTCGATGAAACAACCGAATGATAGGTACTTAGGAGTACCTGCTTTCAACAACATATTGACGACATACTGAAAACAAGCTTATCTCTCTATATTCATTTACAACTTAATCAATACATCGATATAGTAACCTAGTACCTATATATTGTCAATCAAAAGTATTGCTAACGGCAATCAGGTATCAACCAATACTTTTGATGTGTGACACTAACTTAATAGAAATCAAATTCGAAGGTCACTTAGGTCACACGGAACTCTTATTACGGAAATTATTTAATTCCTTTTATATTTAAACACATGGATGACATTGCGAATTCGAATCTTTACTTTGTAAAAAATTGCGCGGGCAGAAAAACTTCATCCAATTTTGAGGACAATAACAAAAACTTGTCATATCATGAAAGTAAGACACTGTAACAAAGACCACTGTTTATTAGTACAGTAAAGATTGTGTCTGTGAAATCACCATTTAATATAGATGGTGATTTCAGTTCATCAATTGTTCGCGTGTTCGCTGAACTAACTTTATTTGCCTTTTTCTGAGCACTACTTACGTGTGCTTAGTGGATTATTTAGGGATCTATAGTCCAGTTTTCATGTGATTAACGTATGTATACAAGGTGTTATAAAAACTACCCGTTAGTAATGAAGAGAGCTACTCAGAATCAGTAACTAAACAACTATCTCCTAGAAACATGGGTCAAACAACCACAAGAAGTTTTTGACTTCCCATACTAAATCGGTCTCTTTACTCTTCTGATTTCTATGGAGAGTTGATATTTTTGCATATTTCGACCCGTGTTTCTAATAGTTTAGTTATTTTCAACGGCTAGTTTTGTAACACTTTGTATATTCTCCTTTTCATTCTATCGTACCTTTTCATCTAGATTTTTAATTTCATAAAGTTTGAATATACGGATGTGAGCTAAAACATACTAATACGTACCAGACAGAGTCATCCTGCATAAGTGATTTTCTCTTGGGCCTACTGACAACTACTTAGTTCACAAGTTCAAAATGAAACTCGTAAAGTCTTTACTATTGCTACAATAATTTGCTGAGCCGGAATAAATGGCAAATAATTAAACCGCCCACAACCGTGCGAATTAAAGCTGGACAATTGCAGCAGCCATGTAGCCATGGACACGGCACACCCTTTCACATAATAGAAAACGACCTCGACCGGCCGCCGTTGGACCCGAACGATCGATTAATAGATAGTATCGATTTTTATAGTCAATGATTGAAGCCCAATTCACTCCCATGCTCGATAACGTAATACAGGCTTGACTGATATTGATTCTTGCCATCGCGACTTGCGCTGCGATGCCATACAAATGTCAGATACGTCATCGTCGAGTGTTTTTAGTGTCTGTGTATAGTCTAATTCATAATTAAATCAGATTCGATGGTGTGTTTCTATTCCCTCCTTAGCTGTTTTTAGTTCTTTCTGCACTCACATGTTGTATAGGTACTTACCTAGATAAATAGTTGTCTTTTACCAGATAGAATTTATAGAATAAGCAACGAGTAAGAGAAGACCATTGTTCAAAGTTGTCCCTCAGGTACCTAACCTACTACTTCTGTATTGATTTATTTATTTTGCATTGAGCATTGACACAAATAAAAACAATATAGCTCATGATTGATGGCATATAGCTTTTAATCTAATGATATTGAACCAGTATCTGCCGTGAACTAAATCGGTCATTTTGTACCCGTCTATTCGGCTGACTTCACTTATGTGAATGATAAATGATTAGAGCTTAGCGAATAGTTTATCGACTATTACCATGACACAAGTTAGATAAGGTGGTATAAATTACACGTAGTTGACTTTAAATTGTTTCAAGTTAGGGTCATAAAACTGACCTTATCTGTAATTGTATTTCACTAAACTCAGTTTATTCAATATTATATAATTTATTTTGCACACTTTATAAAATTATCAGTTTAAAGACCCGAGTTCACCAATCCTTAAAAGAGAAAAAATTAATTACTTATTTCCTGACTAAATAAATAGTAAAACTATATTTTAGTAACAATGCTAATGCTAACTAGATGGAACGACTAATTAATATTAGTTGCTTGATGTTGATTCATGAACATAATTTATAACTGCTTATGTAATTTTTATTTGATAGGTAGGTATATAACTTAATTCATAGTAATTTTAATGATGTTAACTACATCCTCTTATACTCAACTAATCCTTGGAAATGAACCTTTATTTTTTTATCAAATTAAAACCTCATAGCACCAACAAATTGTTTACTTTGCCTTGATTATTTTTAGTGCCTAACTCCGCGCCCAATACTTAGGTTCTAAGAGGTCATTAGCATCAATTATTATCAGCTACCTTTCGGGGCGATTCCAACCTCGAATGCGCTCACAATTAAAATGAAAATAGATTTTATCATGTAGGTGCACAACAAAGAATTTACACATACATATTTTAAAGTCTTTGTTGGTCTGTTTTTTCACGTCTCTAATGTAGGAAATGTCCTGGATCTCATTATCTCCGTTTGTAATCCCATGATGTTTTCAACTATTCAAGATATTATGTTTCGTAAGCATTATATTGCCTACTTGGTGTTAACGCACATATTCTTACCTACTTCGAAGAAGTCAAAAGAGAAATAATGTCCTTTCTAAATCGAGGTCCATGATAGCGAATTCCGGTTTGAGTGCAGTTCCTGCTAGTTCTTAGTTAAGTCAAAGTAAACAATTTATGGGCAACAGGGAGTTAAACTGCGTTCCCTTTCACTACTAGACACAAGAAAACCATCTACCTAACTGCATTTGCTATACAAGGGTTTTCAAAACCAGTTCCCTATCCTACCAATTAAGGTAGGTAACAGCTTCAAATCGTTTTTTAATAGGCAACCTATCTAGGTTAAATAATAATACACAGTCGATAGCGTCCAGTTTGCACCTCAGCTCAGCACAACTACTACCTCCAAAAATACGAAGACGCGTTCCCAAGAACTTTTTGTTAATTAAAAATATTTAAATTAAAACCATCTTTAATAGGTAATTCTTAAGACAACCCTAAACAAATAACTGCTTTTCTAAGTTACGTGTCTTCTAAACCAACATTACTTTTATGTACTTATATCTACTCCGACTGCATACCTAGTTTAGTTGTATTACTTTTTTTGTGAAAATCGCTACTACATTCGCGTTTGAGAGTTTGTAGAACAGTAAAATACACGTACTAAAATCCATAAAAAGAATTATTAATAATGTCAGCCCGTTACTATTTAAACCACGGAATTTAGAGCCATTAGACTAATTTCGTAATTTGCGGTTAGTAAATTCAGGCCTATCGCGATCAAGGTCGTGGTTTCGGACATCTGCCACCACGTAACGTAAAATACCTAAGATTTCGAGACAGCGCGGTTAACTGACGGTCAGTGTCGGTCAGTTTGCTCATATAACTACTGCCACTTTGGTAATGTATATCTATCCTCGTAGGGCTCATAGGTTATATAATGGCTTTGTATACTTCCATACCAAGAGGAGCTGGCATTGTATTGCTGCGGTGTATAAGTGCCCCCTGTGGGTCTACAAATACATGCATAAATAAATAACTTTCATTTTTATGGCACTTTTATTATATCTGCATATTATTCAATATTATCCGAATTTTTTTCACCGATAATAAATTCAAAGAATAACAGGTTACCCTTCCTCTAGGTTAAGATCGAAGAGTTATGAAACGGTAAGGCATTTCAACCGTAATCAGATCTCCATCGTGAATGAACTACTGTCGTAACATTGCGGAAACAATAAAACAAAATATACAGTCGTGATAACGTCAAGCCAAGTTTGATCTTGAATGGAAAGAGTTTGTAAGTATTGTACGTTCGAATTTGACCGGATTGTCCGGGCATTTCAAAGTTATCATTACTTACATAGTTTAAATGTGTTGTACGATGAGGTAAGTCCCTATTCGTACAACACATTTGAACTATGTAAGTGATGCTATAGGTAATTATCTACTGCCATATACTGGGTTGAAATCAGCCTTTAATAATTCATTATTTTAATATGCCATTGCACGGTTGCCACGAATAATGCTGAGCGGATGCCTTTTCGGCACTCGCCACTTTAGTAATAGTTGTGTAATTACTGTCTTTGTAAGCTCGTGTGTGTGTGTGTGTGTGAATGTCGAATAAATGTATTTTCTTTCTTTCTTTCTAATATTGAAAGACTTTTTAAGCTATCGCAGTCAAAACCGCAAATGGCCTATCATATGTTAGCTATAGTGTAAACTCACAAACGCATCCAAAGCTATTTGCACTGAACTTTATAATTGGGAAAGTAATTTTCCACATCAATAGTTTAAGTTTTTGTGTAACCAGTTCTCTATATCACTATCGCACTTAACCAATAACTGCAACAGAATCATCGATGCTCACGATGATGCAAGTAACAAGTGGCTACTTCAAATAACATAGATTAAACCAGTATCTGTATGTATACTCTTGTAATTTACTCCAATAGAAGCGATTACCCCATCAAGAATACTACTCCAATCGCGAAACATAGACTGCGATCTCTGACACATACACGTTAAAGTTAAATAATATTTAAATATTTCTTTATAGGGTAAAACAATGAGCCAGATAGCAACAACGCTGATAAATGTATGAATTTAGATGTAGACAAAATAATTTTATTAGTCTCATAAATGTGTCATGTTCTAACATCGATCAAATCGATTTAAGATAAATATCGCGGACTTTTGCAAACGGTGGGTAGCAGCTGGTATCTAGGTATTTGTAAGTTACGTTACATTAACTGAACCAATCATAATATCTCTTGATTACCGATTTTAAGCCGCTAGATCTAATTGAGACAGGTAAGAGGGTAATTCAATAGTTGTTGTTAAGCCAGCATTTATTGCAAAAGACACTTTTGGTTTGGTCGGGAATACGTTACTTGCTTAGCCAATGTTCCATGTTTGTTAACCATTGTTCGTTCATACTTCCTGGCATGAACATTTCCTGTAAGCACTTTTTTGTTTGATTAGACTACTCTAGATAAAGAAGTTTAGTGTTATCTAAAGAGTCTAGGAATTGTAGAACAGTTGGTCAGTGCTCTACTGCTTCTGCTAGTTTTAGCCCTCGGGATAAAACCCTAATAAATCGGGTAAAAGGTTACAGTGAACTTACCAATCTATCAGTCGCCATGTCAAATATAAGGATCTTGGGTGGGCAGACGCGTCGGAAGTCATCGATGCTGGTGATGACGCCGGCGTCGAGGACCCAGAGCCGGTTGCAGCGGTCTGCGCGCACGCGGTACACGGAGATCAGCCCCGTGCAGTTGATGTCTCCTCGGCCCGCTGTGTGCCATGACCAATCGGGGTATGCCTAAAAAACCGGATCGAATTAGGTCAATCTCAACCTTACTTACTCGAAATTCAGTCAGGGTAAAGTTGTAAACAAAATGCTAATGCGTTAAGCTGCCAATAATCGAGTAATTCTGACTTCTCGGATTATTTTTGTGGTTTAGTATTTCTTTGCTTTATTTCGTACCACGAGATCAATGTCACCGTGCACAATGCTCACAATGGTGTTATTAACACATTGAAATAACCTCATAATATCATACCGCAGTTTTTAATTACGTCCATACTGCGTTCGCGCCTAAATGCCATAAATAGCAACTTATTAAAATTCCTGTGAAGTAAATTTCATACTGTTCACACAGTCATGGCCGCAAATCGGAAACTGCATTTTTCCGAACATTGCATACAAATGAACCCTAAGAACAAAGAAAAATATTAAGCGGCACCTTGTTAGTCACATTCACACGGTACGAGGAATAAATCATGGGACTGCAGGAAAAACCTTAGCTGCCTGTAAAAACAAACTTAACTAGGTATTCGTATTGACATTATAGAAGTAAGATCATAAAGTTAAGCGCCCCAGTTGTATTGTGCCAAGGACTCCTTCTTTAAGCTCGGACCAATTGCGACAATGGCAAACAGATCGAGCTACATAATTTTAAGTTTAAGTTTTTATGACAAATTAAATATTCATAATATTACAAGTCTCTAAATAACTACGCTTATAAATAAAAAGAAAACTTATTACTCAAAATGAAAAAACTACGACGGAAGCACCTGAACTAAATTAATTAGATCGTTTAGTATTAACAAGTAAATTATTTAATTTACGGAAACTGTAAGTGATAATTTCCGACCGTAATAATATATCTGATATTGCACCTTAATATGCCTAGACAATGAAAATGCCAGAACTATCAATTTGCCATGTAGGCATCTTCCGCTAAGTAAGGTTAGTTAGTGTGTTAATAATTAATGATAATGAGCCAGGTCAGACGATATTACTGGTGGTACCTGTATCAACTGAATATGTAACCAGGCTTCTAATTATGGACTGATTTATAATTCTTAAAAAAAACCACTGAAGTATGTTATGGAGGTATTCTGCTATTCTAGTTTGCAATACAAATAAATATATTATGATCGCTTTTGCGGTGCATTATTATTTTTAATGCAATTCTAATCTTGTTACACGGTTTGTAAAAACATTAAAGTATTTCCTAGGTTTTTTTAAGAAGTGGTTTGGGTATTAGGTATCACAAACGGAAACAATTACACTCCAAATAGATCTAATTTCGTATGCGTAATGGACTCTTAAGGTCGTCCTGAATTCCTTATAGACACCGTCCTGCCACAAAATACCCAGAGTACAGAAGACAAACACCTGTATGAACTTCACTTTTCATACCTACTACCCTCGTGGTAAACTAACGAATACTAACTAAAATGATAGGTATTACTTACAACTTAAATTAGTCATAGAAAATATCTATCTCGACGATTTCTAAATTGGCGAAATGCATTTTCAATATGTTTCAACGTGTAATAAATTCACAATAGAAACACAAGAAAATACAAGTAAATACCTACGCACCTCCTCATAGATGAGGTGATGCCTTTGCCCAGCAGTGGGATCTATATATGATAACTTGACCCACGTACCTATAGCTTAAACAACGACTAAATACCGTTTATTGCTGAATTTAAACAACCGTACTCTGAACAGTTATAATAACTTCTTTGTGTTACTCCATTTTTGCACAGACGCGTGTCTCAAGTGGAGTGTGCACTCCTCGCGCTCGTACTGTTCCGAACCGTTTCGAGATAACGTATCCGTGAGCGGTGTCTATGTGTGCGTTGCTCGTGCGCGCTTTGTATGTAGTTTGTCTTCTGTACTATCGGTATTTTGTGGTCCTGCCAAGCCCTAGCAGCTAAATCTAAAAAGCGCCTATTAATCTTGTTTGAGGTAGTTACTTACCTACCGTAAGTACATTTTATGGGAAACTGAGTGTGTCACAGCACTCATGAATTGAACATTACATTAAGATCAGTTTGATAACCCTTTTTAATACCTTTAGACTTAATTGGATGATTAAATAAAGAACGAAGTCAATAAAATACGAACATGAACGTTGTAATAATTAATCATACTATTCTTCCCCATTTTCTATTCTTTTACCCATCTAATATACATGACAGCAAGGACTTAGTTAAAAGTTTTTATGAGCATTTAGTAAGTTGCAAATGTTAGGACGTATGTAACAGATTCATCAATTACTATATCTAAATCAGCTTAGATATATAAGTCAGCCTATTAGATCCCACTGCTGGGAAAAGGCCTCACCTCAACTATGAGGAGGAACGAGCCATACTTCACCACGCGAGCTCAGTGCTAGATATAGCCTTGGAAATACTCATAATTATATTAATGAACTCGACTGTACCATACCAAAATCAATGGTAACCGTGCAAAAATCAAGCAACAAGTACGCAGTGAGAGTATGTTTCAAATCGCACCTTCATTAATAGACTACTGTAATAATTTTACTAGTACTTGAAACCTGTACTGTCAATTTCATGCCTCATCGTGCACATAAAATTACACGTTCCAAGCAGCTCAAATCATTACACATAAATTAAATTTGTACTCTTGGCTCAGTTGATTAACAAAAATCATTTTTTTCT
The DNA here is from genome assembly GCA_949316185.1 of Pyrausta nigrata. Classification (NCBI taxonomy): domain Eukaryota; kingdom Metazoa; phylum Arthropoda; class Insecta; order Lepidoptera; family Crambidae; genus Pyrausta; species Pyrausta nigrata. Next base: position 9,776,826 of record OX438943.1, read on the forward strand.
TGACTATGTAACCAAAAAGACGGTAATAAGAGTAATGAAACATTAACTTATGTCAGCCGCTCCGCTGGAGCAGCAGCGAATATACAACAAAATCAGAATAGTATGAAACTGATTTATAGATAAACTAGCTGAAACCACCTTGTAGTATATTGTTGATTTTTAACTTATGTTAGGTTAATAAAATATTAGTATTTAGGTACTTATTGAATCGAATAGGCCTGCGGCTGGTTTGGCTTTATGTCACTGTCATAGTCAAAATTTTAATTCCCAGGATGCCTAATAGCTACACATAACCCTAATTAAATAAGGCAAGTTTTTTATAACTGTTCCGGCCGGAAGGTTACCAGTAGGTAATTAAACTTCCATCAAAAATTAAGGAAAAATACTTAACTTGAATCCGTAAATGAATGCCCAATAATAACATTTTTATATGAATTTTCCAGGTAAGTAATAAAGTTACTATTACAGACTCTTTTTCCCATGAAAGAGAGTAACAGAAGTAAACCCAATTTACCTGCAAAACTGGACTAACGCCAGGTGGCAGGCTTCTGGGTACCCAAGCCAGGGTAGCGGGCACGCCGGCCCTCAGGCGGGGAATACCCAGGTATATCTTGTCCCAGCCGATCTCCAGGCCGGTGGGGACAGTGTTCTCTGGCTGGAACTTCTCCAGCAGAACGGGGTCGGGTGGGAAGTCGAACTGCATCAAATTCCACTGGCTCACCACCTCGAGCGTCGCTCTCGCGGACGCGAGACACGCGCAAAGCAGTATCACACGCATGCCCTTGGTTTACCCTGTAACCAAATTAACACTATTAAATTTTACACTAAAAATCATTTTCACCAACCGTCTCCTAGGTAGGTATCTTTTTAAATTAAAGTACTTTAGGTTGATAAATTATTGTTTTAAGTGATAAGCATTCACTTTTCATTTTTTCAAGTGCAGTAATATATTTACCTTAGGTTGATATTTGTAATATACCTACTAGCTAGGTTGGGTTGGGATTCGACGTGTATCTTAATTTTTTTAACTTGGTTTTTGGTCCATTAACTTCAACTTACGACTTGCACGATAAAAATAACATTTTCGAAAGATTTCGGATAAAGAATAGGGGTCTTTAATCGAAATACTTTAATCATTAAACACAATGTTTTTTTTGCAACCTAGCACCGCGTGATCAATGTGAGCGCGCGTTGATGTCTTTTGTTTGGCAAATTGTAAACAATTAGATTTTGGTAAAAATCTTGTTTTTTAACTAGCTTTTATATTAACTGTCGTAATGTTTGATTATATCATAATTATTATTATAAAGATATAAACATATACAGGGTTACCTCGGAGACAGTGCACATTTCTTGTCCACGCAATTAGTATCGGTATCAGAACATTTGTTACAAAAAATCATTTTTTGTTGCTTTATTATTATTAAATAAAATAATTACATATATTTCTTATAATTCCGTCTATGTATGAAGGAAGAATTTATTGTATCATTTACATACAACCACCCTTAAATACAATTGGCAGCACGTAAACCTGGGTAACCTAGCCATTTAAACTACGAAAACCGCTTTTATTACACAGGCAATAGAGGCGGTCTCAAGGTCAAAGTGGGTTAGTCTGACGTGCGGCGGTGTGTACGTAATAAGGTTTATGAGTTTTAATGTTTTTGCACGAGGCTCGAAGTATGGTGAAATACCTCCTCATAGTTGAGGTAAGGTCTTTTCCCAGCAGTGGGATATCTATAAAGGCTGACTATTTATGGTAAAATAAAAAATGCGCGTTTTTATTTTTAGTCATTTTTACACGCGTATTTGTACACTGTCTCCAAGATAACCCTGTACATAAACAATGAGGTGCAAGTCATCTTCCGACCGACTTTTACTCTTCGTGGCTAGTTCAAGGCCGCTTTCCTCCGCTTCCACACCATCTGGCAGCTGGCTAGTATTGTAACATCTAATACAATAAAAAGTAAACAGTAATTTAATTTGTTTCGCCTATTTGTTGCTTTATATTGTACACATGCATAAAATAAAAGTGTATCGCACTTAGAGGTCAATGCGTTTGGCCTTAACAATGTAACAAAAATCTGATTGAATCGTGACAAGTACTTAATACTAGGTAGGTTGTATTTTCATGAACACTGTGTTACTAGGATATGTGTTAAAATGTATTCATGTAGGTGTTACTATATTGTACGCAGCGTTAAAAGTTAAGCTGATTTGTAGTTGACTTATGATTTAATTTTTTGTTGAATTTCGATTATAGGTACTACCTACCAAATAACATGAAATTCCCCATCATATTAGGTGTTACTTTGTCAACCATCAAATAATATTATTTGTAGATTGCTTCAAAGATCACCCTTTACCGCGCACAATGTAACGCGATTGTATGCAATTTGCATGTCACTGCGCCGTTCAACCTGTCAACGACTCACCTTGGTTGAGTTGTTCAGAATAGATTACCTACCAGCTGGCACAATTCACATTTCACATGACAATATGCGACAGTTTCATCTGAAGATCGAAATCGGAGTATAATATGATAAGAAGACCATGGTTAACAACCATTGTAGACGAAAACATTCCTACCTTATAAAAATCAATAAAACATTGTAGTTTTCAAGTTCTACCTAAATTAAAGAGAGAAATAGGTACTAAGTTCGAATTGAAACATGCATTGGTCTGTATTTTTAGTTATAATCCGTTTTCATTGCTTCTCTAACATTGTAAACAATCTTGACATTTCTTTTTAGCCAAATATTCATTTAAAAACAAGATAGACACAAAAATTACATCCTAATATGATAGTTTATCGTTTAATATATGCAGTTTTTAGAGCTATTAATAATTATGTTTTTTCAACAGATTTGTTTTATAAGTCATAAAAAGATTGTTTACAATGTTTGACACGCAAAGAAAAACGGACTTTACAAAAATCGAAGTTGCCTACATTGTCATAACTAACTACATGACATCTCAATATACATTATAAGAATACGGTGACTTATCAATTCGAAATATCTCTAAAATAATTGATAATAATCTAATCACCCCTTAGGCTTGACAGGCTTGCATTACGAACTCAAGGTAAAATAACATTCACCACGGGAATTTTAATCTGTCTAATAAAAACTATCGATTTAACTAAGAACAAAAACTAGATCACCTTTGGGATTAATTTGTCCTAAAGGTGACAAATTAATCCCTTTGGGACAGATTAATCCCAAATTGATATCAATTTGTAGGTGGATTTAACTTAAATTAGTTAAACCCACCTAAAAAATTCAAAAGCTAGATATTTCAATAGCAATTATTAGAATAAATTAAAAATAAGTAATTAAAAGTATCTACTTGATTCTACCAGCAACCCTCGTGAACTGCATTGCTTGCAAAAGTATTAGATACCTACCGATTAATTCGGCTAAGCATAATCAAAAAATTATATCGGATAGAAAGGTAAGGTTTCAAGGTGGAAATTGAATCGAATAAAAAATGTGTTCCGCGTCGCATACCATGCGGCTTCGTAATATAAGATTGATTGTATATCTGATTCGTTGGTATCACTTATGTGTATGGTCTGAATTATTTTAATAAAGTTAATTTATTTTGTGTTAATGAATAATGACTCAATGTACACGATGCAAATTGCAAATTAATAGTGCAAACGTAACATAAATCAGATCTTGTCAAACTGTTAAAATCTTACCGAGGTAAGCAAGTAGTTCTTATAATTAATTCTTATTTGTGCGTTTGTTGAGCATTCTATTATTGTTTGATATGGTAGGTTTAAATTACTTCGCTTCGGTCCACTTTCGTTAACTTTCCCAAATGGGCTTTCAACTCAGATCATAGGCCTTGCGCTTATCCGGAATAGTAAATCCGGACTGGCGCGAGTGGATCTGTAGGATGACTAATCCAGACTTGCGCAATGGACTTTTAACTTAGATAATAGGCCTTAAATAAGTCCGGATTAGCTAATTCAGACTTGCGCAAATGGGCCTTAGGGATTTCAACGTCAATTTGATAAACTAAAGAAAACTTTGTAATTACGATCTCGAACATATCCTAGCCTCATTAACAAATGAGTTAAAGTAGGATACACATAAACTAGCTGGCCCCGGCACCATCGTCTACACGAACGCCAGATTTTCCACACAAACCGTTATCCCCCATTTAACCACTTAATGTAATTTTTGGGGATCACCTCCGATGGAAAAAAGAATGCTTATGAGGTCAACTTTTTTGTCCGTCTGTCTGTCAAAACCTTTTTATTTAAGGACAATAGCAAATAATATAAATGTGTTAAAAATAAGTGAAATAGTGATAAGAATGTAATAGATATAAGTAACTATGTTTAATTGATAGAAAAAGGCACTTAGTATTAAGGTGAAAGCTGTAATATTAAAATGTAATAGAATAAGAAAAATGTATAACATCTGTACTAAGTAAAATTGTTACTATAAGTTTTATTAGTAATATATAAAAGTATAATAAATAAGACATGTAATAGATAAGAAATTAGCATAGTTAAAAATTGTAATAGAATAGTAAATAAAATACGAAGCTCGCTTATTTCATTAAAGAATTAAAACCCAAAAAAAAAGATAAAAAGAGCCCTTTGAAATCCAATTCTGGATCTATATATTCGGGGGACAGAGTTGCTTCAAAAAAAAACACCTTTTTACCCCAGGAACACGTGTTATCACAGGTATCAAGTAGAAATTAACATCAAATACTTGTAACTGCGGTCTGCTGTTAAAAAGTTAAGCTTCTAAGCTAACGCAAGCCAAAGATTCAGCCATTTTAGGCGTATTTCTAACATTTTGCAGGGGAATCAAAGGGTAATATCCCATAAACTTAGAATTATGAAATTTGTCAAGAAGAAAGGTCTTACTGCACAAGTAAAGGAAAAGTGACGAAAACCGCAAAGTGATTACATCTTAAAAAAAACCTTTGTTTGTACAGAATTATCATTGCACGAGTCTAACTTGCACTTGTCTGGTTTTGTTATTCTAAAGACGAAACTAACAAATCGAAAATCATGAAAATCCATCTAACCTTGTTTTTGTAAGTAAATAACCTGACTTTGTTTTTATATATAGAATAACATATAGATAGATGGCTAGCGAGGTAAATATTACCTACACGTATCTATGTTAATCATTATTATATAAGACGGTACAGCTGTTGAGTACGATTTCATAATATTGGGTAGTTTTAAACTAAACCAAGGGCGCAACGAAGGTGAAACTTGTACGCAAATTTATGCCAATGATCTGAACCTTCACACGCACACATTAAATCCAGGTGCAACGTACTTATGCATATTGCATATTTGTTTTTTACTTCTTCCAAGCTAAGTTTACTAAAAAGTTTTACCATTTAGAGAACGAAACTCAGTGAAAGAAGACGCTTTAAATTGGTGTAACTAAAGCTTATTATCATCTTTAATTCTTTCTTACAAATTATCTTCCATAGTAAAATAAACAACAAGATCATACTTTTCGCTTCCTACATACAAGATCAAAGTTATATTATGATCGAACATCAACATCATGTTACTTTTCACTTCCGAAAAACAAGTTTAAAGTTATTATGTTCGGACAGTGACACCGGTTCATTAATGCCTTATGCAAGGAGAGTCGGTAACTCTACATGCCTTCTTAATATTTCCGGCTACAAGAACACAAACAAGATGTAGTATTTTTACTCTGTCTATATTTATACTTTTTTTTAGATTTATGTACTTATATCACAAAACAGACTTTACTTAAAGTTATATTAAATAAACTTAATGTTTTATCAGGTATTTCTCTATTAATTGCCTATAATTTTAAATCTGCCCAGTATTTTTTTAACAATTGACTGCTTAGCCATGTTGAATTATGGGCTGGGTAAAGATCGTCTATAACCAGCTACAATATAAACTCCTTTGTGTTTGAAGACCTACGTAACTCAAGATTGGGGGAGTACAAATCTTAGCTCTTGCAGCGCAGGGAAGTAAAATGCAAACAAGACAGAACAATACCTTGCTTGTCAGAATGTTGGTTGAAACTTTATTTCTTCAGGGCTATTTCATAAACTAGTTTGATGAACGAACTTGTCAAAAGGCAACACAAAAATGTCTTATATTGTTTACACAATTGGCCGGTCTGCAAGCAATACCTCAATCAATCATGATTTGCCTTATAAAAGTGTTACAACAATTAGTCTTTGTTGACACGCAGGTACGTAATAATAAGTAAGTACCTATGTGTTAACACGCCAATTACCATACAATTTACAATATTTTAACATGTCAGCAGGTAGATTGTATCGTAAAATCTCATTGTCATTCTAATTTGTTTTAATATAGGCCGACTAACAATCACATTAGTCAATTCTTGACAACTTAACGCCGAGTAAAAAGAGCAGTAGAGTAAGTAATTTGCAATATAACAAGTTATAAAAACTCTGGTAACACATTTTAATATCATTGTTTGTAAATATATGATTTACTTAGTGACTTATTGGCAACAGCGATGATTATCACGATAATTAGTGAAGTCATTCATACATTTTGCGTCAAATCTTTCAGTATTTACACATATTTTATGTGTAAATAACTATTAAGTATAAGTATAGAGTAACTATTAAGTATATTTATATGCATCTGATGAGTTTACATTATCTAGAAGTACTCCAAACGTAGAAGACCCTCAGAATTCCTGAAAAATGCCGAAGTACCTACTACTTACTCTCATCATATTCACTGTTAACAAAATATCAAAGGAATACGAATGGATAAATATATACAAGTGTATTTGACAAGCATGTTTTCGTCAAAAGGTGGATTACAAATTTCCTAGGATAATTATCTCGTAAAAGCTACTAGGTTGGGAACAATTAAATTGCAGTTAGTGGTTGTAAATATCAAGCTACTCGTATTGTTCGTTACCCACACCAGCATAGTTTTGCGGCAACGTCTATAATAGATCAACCTTAAAAATGAAGATAGAGTTTTCCTTATTGTTCCTAACCTAGATTAGTACGTATTCCTCGAACATTTTTATTACAATCCTGAGAACAAAGAAAATGGTTTTCCATCGATTAAAACCGGTTTGAAAACTTGCAAAGGGAATCTTCCTTGATTATTACGAGTGCATAAGGGAAGTATATAATTTACTCCTAAAACTGAATGTTAACAGAATCAATAATATATTACAAGTACGTTTGCAATTCAGATTGTGGGCTACACGTAGTGGATATTTTATTCCTCGAGGGTCTGCCTATTAGTAGCAATTTAAAATGCTTTGTCTTTACATAAATACCAACACTTCCCACATGATTTCTGCACTACAATCTTTTGATCTATGTGGAACAATGTAGGTAATTGTTATATCTACTAGTATGGGAATTATCGATTGCAAGAAGTGGAACCTAAGGTCCTTAGTGGTGTCGACAACTTTAATCGCTATAACCATATCTATACGGGACGTGTGTTGACATTTTTTAATGAAGTCAATTTTGTCAAGAGACTACCTACACGCAATGTGTAAGACCTAACTTTACCACAGGCTAATTAAGCCAGATAGGGCCAAGCTGGGGCGGAACGATATTGTGGGCTAGGTAGGAGTCAGGACAGGCCAGGACGGCGCAGATATTTTACTATCCATACCTGGTAAATTTTACTTTCTACAGATAATTTCTCGAAGTTCAAAAACAGTCATTGAACAGTTAAACTTAAAAATGTACCGAAAGAGAGAAAATCATGATGATATAAGTATCTACTATAGAATACGCTAATTTATTATTGGCGTACATTAATTCAGGCTCATGCGTGCTCAATGTCTCACGTAACGCAACATTCGCAAGCTATACGGTGCTAATAATGCAAATATTGATAGAAGCTAATAGAAATAGACGTGTTAGTAATTACTTAGCCGGTGATCTATGAAATAACTTCCTCCCCTCGTTAGTACATTCATTGTTCCCGCGTGTTTGTAAACACATAACCGTACAATTTACCAGACAATGAACTATTGTTTAACTCGGATGATAGGTATTACCCAATTACGGCGACTTTTTTTTGTATTTGCCAACAATATCCACCATTGTAGGCACCTAACATCCTCAAGGGTGAAATAATCGTAAAAATTAAATTAATCCTCGTGCTTCCAACGTCCGGTGGAGTCCAGAGCTAATAAACTGTATCACAAAGCAAATACTTACTCAAGCTTCAATAGTTTTTGCCTAGAAGTAGATAGGTCTGTGGTATAAGTAAAGCCTACGTAGATGGGAATATTGATGCACCTTCCCAGTCTCAAAAGGTATAAGTACTTTGCAATTATGATCTTCGCTACTTACAAATATTCAAACGATCGGGGAAATATTGTCTATCTATTCATGCGGAATAATTAAGTAGACGTTATTAAAATCCAATTATTTTTATGCAATATACAATTAATAATCTAATTAATTACATAGACTAAGATAAATTTTTCAGTAATCAAAAACATTACCAACTTTTAAGCATTTGTTGTTTATTAAGTTAGTCTGTCCCATTGCGTGTCGCTGCGTAGATTTCAAACAAATGAAAATGGGTTTTCGGCAAATTTAAATGTATTCCCATAGGCTTCGTCTTTGTGCACTGAGGCTCCGAAATGTAAGCACCAGCAAACATATTAAACATGCAAATAGACGAAACTCCGAGGATTTTCTATCGAACCAAATTCATTCAATTTATGAGTGTTTTAGCTAACAATAAATTATAGCCCATGTCACTAATAACTAATCTTTTCTTTTTCACTAATGGTGAAAAAGATTTTAAATTCTTTCCCATAGCACAGAACAGTCCAAATAAAATAGAAGAATTATATCCTATTCTTCTTTATAATATTAGCAGGTAGATAGTATAGATGAATATGAGATTAGATCTAGCTGTAGTAAAATCTCATACAGGTAACCTTTTCGTTTACATAGGCCTCGGATGTATTCTTTAGTTATAAAAATAGGCGCGTTATAATATAAATAATTAATTACAACCAGCTCAACAAAGTGAATGTTGTTGTCTGCACCTTGCTGTTGTAATCACTTTTTGGTATGTATCTTAAGGTAAGCAAATATTCATACGATGCATAAGACTTTCTTATAAAAAACATACGTCATAAACCTCTGAGTTCAAACAAATGTAAAATAACATAAGACACCCGAAGCAAAACTTCATATTATTATAGCGAAACACAAACTTCAACTGTCGCACAAACTTTCTTCACGAACTTTATTTGAACTCAAATTGTTTGTATTTATGTACCTGTCAGGCTAATAAGCCGCAACTCGCCTACCGGCAATCAATAAACGCGTGACTGTGAGCGGGATCGAGGGATCGAAGCGCGAGTGGCGCGCACGCTTTCGATATCTACTGAGGAGCGCTAACTCCGCGTGCACCAAATTTACTCGCCCCTCTACAACATTAACATAGCACCACAAAAGTAAAAGTGGTCGATCCCGAAGGCGTGGTCGCTAAAAGCCGTGACTTGACATTACGACGACGAAGCTTATTATACCAAGGTGCGTGATCGTGATATCTACTTCACGATTTTTTTGCAACGCCAGAAATGTCAAGGTCGATCCGGTTAGGCACCCTTGCATGAAACAATTAGATACCTATATAAACAATAAAATTAACTAGATTCCAAATAACTGACATGACGTGAAGTTTTTGTGGATTTGTGAATGCTGACCGTATTTAAATCTATACGACTCTCTAAATTGTTCTATGTCTATGATTTTTCTAACAGTTGATCTACTATTCATACTGCAATCCTCCAATTACGTACGCACTAACAATCATAAGAAAGGGTGGATATCCGACCTATACGCAGAACTGAACAGTGAAATTAGTGCATGTCTGCAACTCGACAGTTAAAATGACGATGTAATTGCGTACGTACGAGTAGGTACTCGTAGGTAGGTGAGCAGAGAGCATTGAGGCAATCGGTGCTGATACCTGTGTGCACCAGGTTGAATGCAGTTCCCAGGCGACACACAATCGAAACTTTTTGTGCTCAATATATTCACATGATGCCGACAGAGAAGTAGGAAACACGAGCCCAGCCCCAAAGAGTATATGTTCCTGCTCATAAACAGAGCGGAACCGATTTCGGTTTGTATCGATTTACATTTCGAACTCGTATGCCTAAGCGGATTTCGAAACTTTCGTATTGTATAACACTTATCTAGATGTCTCCTTTGAATGTAACCTTTAAGTGCAGCTTAGAATTATAAACTATTACTTCCGATTACGATTTCAAATTAAATAAATTACTTTCTTACTACATAAGTAACTAAGAGGTTCATAAAAAAAGCTCAGAAATGTGTCCAAAAAATTTATGCTTAAAGAACAAAACACAGCGGTAAATAGGTAACTAATAACAGGTAAATAATATTTACTAGTAACTCATAATTTTGAGAGATTGTAGAGAGGAAGAGAATTATTTTGTGTAGTAGGTAAATACCTAGCTGGATAGGTAATATGAGCAGTACTGCATTTTAGAACAGTTTTCCGGAATTGCCACATGCTTCCTCGGACATCAACGAACGAAATTTATTTCAGGAAAAATTGTATGATTGGTCCAGCCGTCCTTAAGATATGGTGAGATCAAGGAAGGGAAATAGGGACTCATTTTAATTTATTTCTGGCAGTGAAGGCAGATGACTTGGTAGGGTGACGGTAGTGGATTAAAGCTACAGGTACCTATTTGAGAAATCGAATTAAGAATAGTTACTCAAGGTAGTTCTTAATATCAACCTCACGTGGCTAAAATGTCTCAATGTCATTTGTCAAGTGCCAATATAATCAATACCTAGACTCTCGAATCATATTCTCAAAGTTGATTGACGTGAAACAAAATTAATTGTATTACCTTCTTACATACTACACCCATTATTTAAGGTAAGTATCACAATCATAAGTCTAGTTATGTAAGTAATAAATATCGTGCTAATGTCTTAGTAGGTATCTAAGTAATAATATTTTTAGCTGCAAACTTGAGTGTATACTAACTAATCCCGCTCGTTCGTAACTCTTATCCATGAGCTCGTGTAAGTAGTAAGCCTGCGTTTTTTAACAATAAGGCTTTAACTGCCCTTTTTATTTTGACAGCTCATACCTATTTAAAAAAGTGGTTATTTATTATAACACTTATAGCATGTAAAAATTTACCTATACCTAAAGAAAATATCGACCGTCAGCGGTAAATTAATTTCGTAAAGACTTGCAAACAAATTACTTAAATTTTAAAAATAAAACTAATTATAACCTTCTAATATTCAAATGTATGTATTCTAGGCCCGAGGTTAGTTCATCCGATGGCTTTGACAAAATGCTATCGCTATGCACGCATCACTATGTTAAAATAATATTGGAATAGATTTGAGAATTAATGGACACTACATTTTTAAATTTTTAAAGATACAGGATACCAACCTACTTTAGTATTTAAATAAATTGTGTAACTTAAGCTTTACGTTTGATTAATTATTACTTTATCGTTTATTTTACTCTACATACTACTTACTATGTTGTAATTGTAACCTGTTCGCTCTACCTAAGTATAGCTACTTGCCGAAGTCTGAACAAGTACCTTTTTATCTATTGATTGATCAGATTTACATAATAAGGAAACATAATTAGCTGCAAGCAATATATAAGTTTGTAGGTAATGTTATGTAAAAAATCTTACAAGCTTTATTTTTGAAGCTGAAATAGATATGCTTGCATGCATGTCGCTAAAGCATGTTTGATAACGTGGGTGATAATGCATCCATAAGGGCGCTATTAGATTTAAATGCGGGCGGTGAAAAGCACAGAGAAAATTATTAATGAAGGCAGGTCATATGCAATTGATCCTTAGGGAAAAAGTGAATGTCGTTACACTAGTAGGTGTGATTTTGTGAGTAGATGTGGCTAAAATCATTGTATTTTGGTCTTATCCTCAATACTAATTTAATTGATTGTCTATCAGATTATTTACAGAGCTTTCACAAGAAGTTCGTCGATTGTTTTCGGCTTTTCTAAAGGTGTAGGTTAAAACTTTAATACCTAAGGGGCACTTTACGAACTTACGTACATCTTACTTACACACAATCCTAGAAACAAAGTCTGTTTGTTTTGCTGATCTTCATTGTCATAAACTAACATATACCTATTCATCATCTGTGTGTGTTTGTGTGTAATAGTAGATAGGTACCCGTACCGACCGGCCACCTCATTCGAATTCTTCTGTGTTGTATTACAACTCAAACAATGCGTAAATTCGACCTTAAAAAATAGCCACTAAACGCAATTTTGGTAATTTTGCACAAAATTGCTTCATCACGAGCTAATTAATCACAGGTAATTCAAATTAAAACATTGAGTAATACTACACCTTATCAAAGAATAGGTGCCACAAACACAATGGCTTGTAAAAGTTGTTACAGGTAAAGGTAGCCTAGATACACTATAAACGATTTGAATGAAACTATAAAATAAAACTAAACTATAATAATATAATAAGTAGGCACGTTAAATTTAAAAAAAAAACACAAAAAACACGTTTGTTGTATGGAAGCCCCAGTTAAATAGTTATTTTATTCTGTTTTTAGAATGTGTTGTTTATCATAGCGGCAACAGAAATAAATCATTTGTAATTTCACAAATGTCTATCTATCACGGTTCATGTGATACAGTCTGGTGACAGACAGACGGATGGACAGTGGAGTCTTAGTGATAGGGACCAGTCTAGTTTTTACTTTTTGGGTACCTAACGGGACCCTAAAAACAGTTTTTCCTTAAATTTTTACGTCAATAATTTTTCATAATCGATTAGAAAGGTATACAGAGTCCCGTGATAAAGTCTAAATGCCGAAAGTAGGTAAAGGTAGACCTAAAATTATAGACAAAAAATGGAAATAAGATTTTTTTCTAGCTTTTGAATTTGATTAATTTATATTTTTATTTTTCACTGTCAAAAATATTATGCCAAATGAATGACAATTAAGATAAAATAACAAATGGTTCGCAAAAAGTATCTACCGTAGTACAGCAACATTTTATACCTAATTAATTATTACTTAATGAAAAAAACTTCTACGATCTAACATAAGAAACACTCTGTCTACGACCTTTTAAAGTTGCGCATTTCTTTTATTTTTGCGAATTTGTTAAGAGCTGTTTTCATTTCATAATTAAAATAAAACAAATGTATTTTTTTTTGCTATTTATTTTTTCGATACCTAGATTAATATCTAGCTTAACCTCCTTTCTGCATTGCGCTTTATCGCAGGCCACTGCTGTATTATGATCATGAACAAGAACAAATACTCAACTAGAGGTCTGAAATTTAAGAGTGATATGATGCAATAAATAGATATAGGTGGCAGAGCAATTACCTACTTAGGGGATAAGTAGTTAGGTTATATTTAACTGAATATTATTTGACCTCCCCGCACATTTTACCTAACACGTTATCGTGTTATTACATAGTATGTATAATATGTAAGTCTAAGTATCTACTATCATCATTACGATTTATTTCGAAAAAATATCTGTTGCCCAGAAACAATTAAGTAAAATGTAAGTATTTCTATTGTAACTAGGTAAGTGGTTCTCTTAGTACTAAGAGAAAGTTGCAACTTTATCTAAGCCATGTAAGGTAAAATTTGATACTCTTACATAATAGAACGATGATTTTCAGAATCATAGTAGGTAGAAAAGTAATGTGCAGTCGACCCCTCATCAACCTTACCAAATATGTCAAAATATCTCAAAAGATATGGAACTCTATGTGATTAACATAAGGTTGAAATATGGTTGCGGAAATTTGACATATAGGTTAGGGTAGGTTGATGTCTGGACTACATAAATATTAGTATTATGGTGAAATATTTAAAGTTCCGAAGTTCACTTCACTCTACTTATGTAATATTAGTTTAGACACGGGTCCAAATGCTTTATGACATAAGGCAAAGGCTTATTATATAGCATAACTAGGTAAACGTTTATCAAAAATATGATCAAATCGATAAATCTAATACGATTAAGTTCATACGAGTGCATACTAGGTAGGTACTGTAATTAATTATGTAACTAAACCAACTTAGTTTAGGGTCGAATCTAAATTAGATTACCTATTTTTGTAGCGAAAACAAATATTAGGGGCTTACAATTTGTATTATAGGGTGGGTACCTAATATACGAGTTTTATTTAAAACGAGTCTTAGAACGAAGTCGAGGCGAATCGATTTGTAAAAACGACGTGTGTAATTATTATGGCTAGGTTACATTTTTACTAGACTAGACTGGGTCTTTTATTTTCAGGTATGTACGTACCTACTTACGAAATTACCATTTCAACTTGTTCAAACTGAACAAGATTAATCTGATGTCTACTTTAATTATTATTATGACATAGATATTTTAAGACGAGGGTCAAAACTCTTGAACAACTTTCTAATTAAATACCTAGGTACATAGTTGAGTTTAGTGTGGTAATTTACTGATTACTTAGGTACATAATAAATTATTTTGAATATTAAATTATATTGCTAAATCAAGTCGTAACAGAATCAATAAGACGTAGGTATGTTCATTAATAAGCAGTATCTAAATACAATTTTGAACCAGTAAAAGTAAAAAAATTACACTGCATATAAAAAGACACTGTCTTTGCTTACGACAACAGGCGCACATTACATCTACCTCCGTGGAAACGCCCTAAGGCCGAGCGTGCATTTGCATTCGATACGTTTTCGCACAATTATAAACCGTAAGAATTAAAATGTTGTAAAATGTAATACATGGTATCTATTTAAGTAATTAAAGGATTTCGCGGAACTTCCCAATTAGGAAGCCCTTGGCCGGGACGCACCCACAGTAAAAATTGGTAGGTATTCCGCCTCGCTCCCGGCCAAGACTTAAAACATCCTTTTTTCAAGTACCTACACTCGTTTTTACAACCCGCCATAGCAAAATGCACACATAAAGAGGTCATTGGCTAAATATTGGACCTTACTCTCCCGAACTCAAGTTTTATAGTTTGAGAAATAAGTATGGTAATTTTTAAACTTACTTTACAGATTTTTTCCAAAATTTTACTTTTAAGCAATCATAACTTATTTTTCTTTTATTATTACAGGACTTTTTTTATTACCTATTTGTTGTACAGAAATTGCTCATGCGGACCGCTTTTGAGCAAAAGAAGTATCCATTTAGGACAGCATATAATGCAACCGGACGAGATAACAGAACTCACTCCCCGAAAAATCTGGCGATTTTTGTGTAAGTAGTGAGCTATTATCAAAAGAGCTGCCACCAATAGACCAATCACTGTTCGAGCTGGTTTGGATTTGGCCCAAATTTTCAATAATAGTAATAATTACTACTATTTGTTGGTAGGCATAAAGATTTGTGTTTAAAATAATAGGTTGGGGAAAAAGTTTTTTCACATTTTTTAAGAAAATTCAAAACATTTTTTAATATAGTTTATTTACATTTAACTAATGTATGTAGGTACCATTTTGTTAGATAACTTTTTGCCATCTTGTAGGTAGGGACATGATCCCATTGCTAATATAGAAATTTTGGGGCTTCTGATCAACAAAATACCGCGACTAGTGGTTTTGGCAGTCCTCTCGTGATGTTAACCTGACACTGCCTAGAGAATTCTGAAGGGAGCGAAACAGGTGGAAATCTGAAGGTGCAAGGTCAGGACAATACGGCGGATGCATTAACACCTCCCAGTCAAACTCTTAATTTTTGCTGAGGCTAAAGATGTGTGAGGTCTAGCGTTATCATGATGAAAAACCACATCCCTTCTGTTGTTTGATTCCGGCCGCTTTCTCTCAACTTCTTGCTTTAATCTCATCAGTTGTTCGCAGTAGAGTTCAGTATCGATGGTCCTGCCTGGTGGTAACAGCTCATAATGAATAATGCCCTTTCAATCCCACCACACACACAGCATCACGTTGTTGCGAGTTAACCCGGGTTTCGCCACAGTCTGTGAAGCCTGACCGGCCTTTGAACACGACCTTTTTCGCACGACTAAAGTATATCGAATTTCTTCATTAGATTCACTCATCTTGACAGTACGAAAAACAAATGAAAAACACACATTTCCTATTATGAATTTGGAAATAATCTTCTTTAAAATTTAAACTTTTAATGATACCAAAACCAGCCAGATACAAATACACTTCTGGACACATCTATTGGCCCACCTTAGAGTTTAGGTTTCGATGGCCCCTACCGAAATATGATTGCTAGATTGAACAAAAACTGTTGATGCAGTTTTAAACCTGATACATTTTACCATCTTTTTCGATCGTATTGTTTTAAATTTGAATTCAGAATACCATACGCCATGGAGCTACGCCTAACAAGTCGGATATGCGCCTTGTTAAAGGCAATTGATTTTTGAATAAAAAACATGTTTTATCAAATAAAGGTTTAATTTAATAACGCGTGTTGCGTCCATGGGCATCTACCACAGCTCTCATACGATTAGGCATAGAGTTTATCAACCGCTCTATGAAATTTTGAGGGATCATCTCCCATTCCTCTTCTATGGCAGTTTTCAACTTCTGCATCGTCTGGGCAACTGGCTGACGAGCCCTAACACGTCTTTTTAGCTCGTCCCACATGTGCTC
This sequence comes from Pyrausta nigrata, assembly GCA_949316185.1. NCBI lineage: Eukaryota > Metazoa > Arthropoda > Insecta > Lepidoptera > Crambidae > Pyrausta > Pyrausta nigrata. The sequence goes on from OX438943.1 coordinate 9,793,497, forward strand.
AATGGGGTTCATGTCTGGGCTTCTGGCTGGCCAGTCCATAACTGTGATGTTCACATCCCGAAGATATTCCCTGACGATGCCGGCCGCATGGGCTCTTGCATTATCATGCATAAAAAGGAAATTTGGGCCCACATAGTCCGCGTATGGTATCACGTGAGGTTCTAAGCACTCACGAATGTACCTTTCAGCATTTAATGTTGGCAGCCGAAGTCCTGTACCAATCTCAAGTTGAGTTTTGCCGCTCGCGGATATACCGCCCCAGACAGTCCATGAGCCACCGCCATAAGCAACCCTCTCTTCAAAGCAGCATTGTGCGAAACGCTCTCCCTTACGTCGGTAGACCTTCTTCCTTCCATCATTGCCATGTAACACAATTTTAGACTCATCAGAAAAGAGTACACGGCTCCAATCTTGCTGTGTCCAATTTAAATGACTGCGTGCGAAATGAAGGCGCGCTGTTCGGTGGGCTCGCGTTAGTTTGGGCCCATTAGCTGGCTTGTGTGGTACTATATCGCGTTCTTTTAACCTTATCCGAACAGTTCGAGCGCTCACAGAGCTGGTCGTCACGATGAATCGATCCGGCCTTTCAGTTGTGACCCGAGATCGTGGCCTTCCTTGGCGACGAATAAAGCCGCCAGTCTCTAGGTACCTCCGATAAACATTTCGGACCGCAGATCGACTTAAATTAAGTTGAGCACTCACGTTTCTTTGGCTGTGTCCGGCCTGAATAAGTGCCACAACTTGGGCGGCGACTTCAGGTGAAGTATCCATAGATTATTGATAGAACCTCACCTTAATGTTAAGAATAAGTAATGTTTGTTGCAAAACCAAAGATATCAATCACTTTTTCAAGAATTAAATCCAAGTAAACCAATAAAACTAAGTCTTAGTATTCGATTGTTTGATATCAACAAACAGGCTCCAAATTGTCTTTTGTTTCTTTAAATTCTGTGTTCGAAATTAAAAAAAAGACTATTGAATGAAATTGTGAATGTGCCAGGTTCAAAACTGCATAAAAACTTTTTGCTCTACCTAATATAAAATTTTAGCTAGGACCAAACGAAACTGAAAATACAAGGTGGGCCAATAGATGTGTCCAGAAGTGTAGTATAGCCAAAGAGATTTTATTACAAGTTCATACATATTATAATGCGAAAAGACTTTCCCCAACCTAATTCGTTGGGACCTACCTCGAACTAGGGTAAAAATTCATTTTTTCTGTATTAGGTACGGAACCCTAAAAATAACCGGGTTAGTCCCGCTATGCACCAGCCTCACTATGTATGCATCACTCATAAAATACTTACAAAAAAGTCCCCCTGTGCCCAAAACCAAATTTGCAGTGGGCAGGTTGGGCAGTGATGAAGAAAAGTGTTACAGGATTATATTTTATGTAACCATTTAATTAGTAAACAATCATCACATTATTTAAAATTAAAATTATATGTTTAAACGATAGTTTTATTTTGCTCATAAAAATCAAGCTTAGTAGTTTACTTTTTATTTATTTTTAAGTTGTTGAATATTAAGTAATTAGATAATATTTTGTAATTTATTTGTGTTATCAATAACTCAAACATTTTGAACAATTTTTCATATATTTTTTGTTGATTATTGGTATTTTATTTGGGTTATTTTATCAATAAGACTGAAACATTATGAATAAATGTTTGACTTTGAGAATGGACTAATTTTGTACTATTTTTTTACTCTCTATTATGTTTCTTCAGATTTGAACTATCCAAGGAAAAACACTTTTCTTTCCACCTGTATCTTCCATTGTTTAACGTAGAATTAAATACAAAGCGATGCGATGCGATACAAACAATTTGGTACAAAGCGGCACTTTTTCGTAAGTATTTTATGAGTGGTGCATAGCGGGACTAACCCAAATAAGCCTATCTAAGTCGTTAACCTAAAATCCATAGGGTATCAGAGCTATAGGCTGAAAAAGTCAAAATATTATGTAGGTAGTTGGATTGGAGCTTACGTTGGTAGAAACTATATGGATGTTCATTGCTTTACTTTACCACTGCTATGATTTCCAGAACATAGTAGATACATACTCATTAAATAAAACCAATGTGTGTGTACATAACACATATATTTTAACATAACATGGTGAAATTAAAATAAACATCTTTAAATTAAAACAACGAATGTAATACAAATATTCGAAAATATGACGACCTGCAATAAACGGTGTGTTAACAGCAGTAAACGGTGGTGTTATAACACAAAATCTAATTACCTGTTAATTTAATTTCTTGGTCATAGTAAATAATGTATGAATAGGTCGTCACTTCCCTTACATTACAAGTAATAAAGTTAACAAAATAAAAGTATTTTTTTTTGTAAAAACGTCGATTACATCCCCATCATTTTATGAAGACAAAATTTAATCTACTTCAACAATATTATGATTTAATTTAGGAAACTTAGCGACGTTCATACGCAAATCTTATAATTTAAAACTGAGAGCAATCCACTTACCCTTAAATATTATAACATAATCGTGAAAGATTAATTATATTTTTTTGTGCTTAGGCTGAATAGATACTTTGAAGACAATAATTGAATACTCTGTTACTCTTTTCTAAGTGTAAATTAAAAAAAAAACACTGGCACGGCCTAAGCTTAAAAGTTTTTGTCAAAATGTTTTATTAGGCCCCCAACTATTGCAATATAAAAAGGTCAACTGTCTTTTATAAAAATAATAAAGTAAAACAATGCGCAGCTATAAAAGCTGCGCGCATAAAACATATTCCAAATTGAAAAATAATGTTCAAAATATTTACAACATATTATTTTTCAAAAGAGTATTATTAAAACTGATATTTTTTACCATAGCCTAAAGGCCAATATATACAATGTTTTATCAAAATAATCAAAATAGAAATCACATCACAAAATAATACCTTGGAGTAAACTTATAGCAATAGTAGTGCCTATTCGAATTACATAAGCAATACCGAATACAAAACTTTATCAAACAAAAATAATTCTGGTATATATCACAAATATATTTTTTTGAATTATCAAAATTCAATTGTGATGAACGTCAGCAATTTATTAATTTTAAAATCACAACTTCCCTAGGGCCAAGGCACCAATGTGTTTTATTATGAAATTCGATTATTATGCCCGTTAGCTACGTTGAATATTGTGTGAAATATCTACAGTTTAATATATCATACATAATATTACATACACATTATTCAGTATCCATAAAGAATAATGCAATGACTTACGGTTAAGCTATGGTTTGGGAATCATATTAAGATACACATTTATAATACTTACATTCGTAGCAAAATGACATCAGTTTTCATTATTTATATTTGAGGAAGACAAACTGTATGGTAAAGACGTAAGCTTGGTCCGTTGTTTGTACAAATTATATGGTGCGTTACCAGAGGAATGTGACTTCTCTATTCAAGTCTCCGTAACCCTACGGCAGCTGCCTTCCTCGTTTGAGTATCTTGTTTTGTAGCCAATCTTTGGTAAATAAATAGGTACGATAATATGCGTTTACAAAAAACGTACAAAGTGATAAGTAACTCAACCACATTTCAACAATGAGTAGTTAAAACAGGTAAAGAGCTGTTATAAATTATTTTGCAAATCATAATTCGACAAGCACTTAGTTCGTATTACTTTTTTAATGCAGACGACAGAAGAAACATATTGAAAAATATTCCAATGCCTCATAAATGCTAATTCGAATTAATAATTTCTCAATCAGAAACGTTTCCACAAATCTCTTTACCTATTTCAGCAATATAATATAATTAACAACATTTTCACCAGTGAAATAATAAAATAAAATAACCTGCCATAAATTAATAAGTCATAAAGTCACTAGAAGCCTCTGATAGTTGTTGCTTGAACTAATCGGGACTACTGAAAACGCGAATTTATCAGTCCTTACTTTCTAAACAAGTCAAGGTCAACTACAAGCAACCAGATCTACATTAGGGTATAAAATTAGAAAAGAATATAATTGCGTACGTCTATCGAGCGTTAGCTGCTTTCATGTGGATATTCGAGTTTTCCAAACTGATGATTTTTCACCTGTAAACAAAATTAAGTTTTTTAGTATTTAATTTAGAAATAACATACATACTCTAATATTCAGACAGAAACACTATTTATTCTTTTGTAACTACTAATATATGGTATGGATATGGATGCATAACATACTACGGATATGGATACGAATATGCAAATCCGTATTAAGTACCTACTAAATGTCGTAGCGCACACATATCAACTCGGAAATGGGACGTCGTCAGAGCCAGTATTCTTTGTATTGAATTCCCTTCTGTAACGCATACTATAGTCCGCCCCAACGGGGAGTAAACCCAACGCTAGGCACGGGCCTAGCGTTGGGTTTACTCCCCGGAATATTTCCAACTGTTGGGTTTATTCCCAAATTCGGGGAAAGTATGCGGAATATTTCCAATTCGCCGGGAAAATAAGGAAAATATTCAAAAGTGCATTTAAAGTAATAAAATGCGAGAATTTTGCTATTTTGACAATTGTTTTACGCCTGTAGCACACCTTCACATAAAACCATAACAGCGGGACCACGCTAGTTTTGCCTGTTTGTCAGTTTTATTACACTAAACGTAAACGGCATATTTTAATGCTTAGGTTTATCTGAGTCTCTCTTTCTTTGAGATTCGACGATCCTGTAGTATACTTCCTACTACTGTGTCCACGATGTCGTGAATTGGTGCAGAAATGTAGACGTTTGAGAAGGATTTGAGAAATCTCGATATAAACAAACCGGGTCTAGTAAAATCTTTACATTAGAAACGGCAGTTTGGCTAACTTAACAGAAGTTAAGTTTGAATATTTGAGACAAGTGATAATAAAGTTAAATCTTCGTAATTAAAGAGAATTGTAAGTTTTTTTGTTTTTGTATGAATAACTAAGTTATATTTGCGGATGTTGAAATGTGCTATACACACATCAAAAAAAGTTTAAGATCACTCGCATAAACTGATATAATTCTTTAAATTTAACTTTATCAAGAAAAATGTTTTGTTGTGTGTTTTCTTTAAAAAAGAAAAACCCTTTGAAATAAAGAAAAAAAAACTAATTTAAATTTTTTAATAACAAAAATTGAGTAATTAACCATAATGTAATTGTAAGAGAAATTTGATATAAAGGAAAATACTGTTTAACCAAACTTAACGACCATGTATAAATAAAATGTTTTTATTCAATATAATATAACTCCTCCCCTGGCTCGAACACATGCGGAGATCCTCCTAGGCATGCTGAGGATCAAGTTATCCAGCATTTCTTGGATAGCGGCTTCCCTGAGGTCTGGCACTGTCTGGGGACATGGCTGACGTTTCCAAACAGCTCGCTTAAGAGCATCTCACGCGTGCTCTATTGGGTTTAAGTCGGGCGAGCCGGCAGGTCAGTCTAACCTTGTGATGTCGTATTCTCGGAGAGCAGCATTGACTCGTTGAGCTCGATGTTCGGGCGCATTATCATCGACCAGTACAAATTGATGCCCATGGTTTACTTGGAATGGTCTGACAATTCCATCAATAGCAACTGCTTTATACACGTCTGCTGTCATGAAGCCTCGATACGGGATCAAAGGTGTTCTAACTCCAATCATAATACCACCCTCAAAAAGACACCGATTTCCCGCCTCGCTGAACTGTTCCTGTGGCAGTTCTTTGCCTTACACGGTCGCCTGGTCTTTTCCAGACACGGACACGTCGGTTATCTGGATGACTACTGATTCGCGATTCGTCAACGAAGAGACAGTTTTGCCAAATGTTTTCTTCTTCATCTTCTTCATTCTGCTGACGCCTAGCCCACTCCAACTCCAACACTCTGTCGTTGACGTTGTTGGGAATTCAGAGGCGCTCTCCAAGACCTCTGTGCTCGTAATCCAGCCTGGTGCAAGCAATTCCGAATGGTCTGAGTGCTAACTTCAAGCCCAGAGGCGGCCCTAACTTCTGCTTTTATTTTAGTAGCGTTGATTGTTGGGTCACGGGCTGCCAGCAATCTAATATAGCGCTTTTGGTCAGCAGTCAAAACAGTTGGGCGACCACTTCGGGGTCGGTCAGCTAAATTACCCATCCCGTGGTACCTACCCCGTGGCAACGTGGTCACGACACAGGATTGGGATATAGCAAGTCTGCGTGCTATATCTCTAGTGCTATATCCTTCTTCCCTCAAAGTTATCATTCACGTAAAACTTCTGATAATCCTCTTGGCATTTTTTCAATCACAACTTTTTGTAAAAAAATATTTAAAATCCGTCAAAATTGAGTAAATCAGATTTCTGAGTGAGCGTAAGCTATGACTGAAAGCCTTTTTACATGGAAAAACAATTGAACTGATTTATTGTTTTGTCTTCTAATTGTATATTTTTAAATAAATAATCTTAAAAGAAGAAGAAATCATAATATAATCTACCGTAACAAATAAAGATTTCGATTTTTCAGTGATCGTAAACTTTTTTTGATGAGTGATTTAAAAACTATACTGAATTTAGCAATTTAGTTTTTTTTTACAATTTTAAGTAAGATATCTTACCACATTTGGAAGTGTTTTCTTTATCAAAAAATTAGTATTAAGTGATTTGTCCGCAGTTGGAATTAAGTTTTTGAACTTGTCAAATCAGATACTTTGTAATATCGTGTTCACTTTTGGACCTATAGAAAAAAATCAAAATGAATGTGTCTTAAAATAAAACAAGCAGTTTTCGAGTTTACAAGCAAAAACAATATAAACAAAACAGGCGCCCTTCTTTTACTATTCCGTTGATAGCTCACTTAACACACTCGGGACTTTAAGTATGTTCACCTAGACACCTCGAAGAAAACAAACCTACACGTTTTGTTTTCTGAATTTCTTGTTTTTAATAACGAAGATTGAACTTTATCATCACTTGTCTCAAATATTTAAACTTAACAGAAGCCAAACTGCCGTTTCTAATGTAGAGATTTTACTATGAACCTGTTTCTTTACGTCGAGATTTCTCCAATCCTTCTCAAACGCACATTTCTGCACCCATTCGCGACATCGTGAGCACAGTAATAGAAAGTGTACTACAGGATCGTCGAATCTCAAAGAAAAAAAGACTCAGATAAATCTAAGCATTAGAACATGCAGTTTACGTTTGGTGTAATAAAACTGACAAACAGGCAAAACTAGCGTGGTCCCGCTGTTATGGTTTTATGTAAGGGTGTGCTACAGACGTAAAACCATTGTTACAGTAGCTAAATTCTCGCATTTTATTAATTTAAGTCCACTTCTGAGTATTTTCCCGCCGAATTGGAATATTTCCCAATCTTTCCGTTTTTTCCCATACTTTCCCGTATTTTTCTTTTCCATCCCAATTTTTTCTTTCCCTCGCCCATCGCTATCCGTGCCATTTAAACTTGCACAAAAGGTTATTGACCCCACCTGTACCAAAAAATGCCCAAACTTTACGACACATGTCGCTCATCGTATAAAATAGCGATAATCCCGACCTATCGCTGATTTCATAATACCACGGCTCGTCCGAGAACGAGACAACTCTAAAACAATCTAATCTAATCTGTGTTTTATTTACAAAATTGCGAAACTATTACTTAAATTTTGTTAAGTAATCGTTTCGCAATTTTGTAAATAAAACACAGATTTAGTTATTAAAATCAATTTTCTTTTAATTTACGTATTGAAAGTATTTAAGCAGTTACTTGGTTTTAATTTAAAAACTCGGTTAATTGACATTACTTTTACCACAAATATAAACACAATAATTAGAAATTAAATTTTTTCCATAAAGAATTAACAGTAGTTGACCATTCATAGATATTTATCATTATATAATTTTGACTCCGAAAATGATAAATTATGACTTATTGCACTTAACCGTTAGTGGTTTGAAAGGTCAGGGGTGCTATACCTGTACGCTATTTTGTAATGGCTCACCCGGTGCGGCATAATTCGTTTTTTTTAATTTACGAATTTCGGAAGTGTTCACGTGTCATTATCAGTCGTTATTTTTTGATAAGTTTCTGTTATTGTTCTTTGTTACGTTTGTGTTTGTTTTATTTTGTTGCTGTGTTCTCCATTCTTTACTTATTATAAGTGAAGATGGAACCTGAGAAGAATAAAAAGAGGCGTAAAAGAATCCTCGAACCGCAAGCAGGTTAGTTTGTATAATTTACCTTTACAATATGTTTTGCTATCATCGTAGGTAATTCCATTTGAACACAAGTTTGAACGATGTTGTGAGTATAAAGTGATTGTTACAGCTTTTACACACGAACAGCAGTTTAATGTCGACGTATGTAACTGCAGCCGACGATAAAAGTCGGCGGCTAGTTGTTGTCGACATGCCGTCGACGTGCTGTCGACGCAGCGGCGGCTGCCGCCGGCTGATGTTGACAGCTAGCCGCGTCTGTCATATGACCGTCGAATGCAATTAGTCCAGGAGCTAGGACGTGCACAAAATGAGCCTATTAGAATAAATTGCGAAAAGCGAGTCGTTGCTCCGCTGAAATACTTTTTCGCATGATGGTATCTCGGCGAGATAGTGAGGTTTTTAAAATGGTCGTCAGCTCATCAAAGACGTCTTAGACGACTTACACAGCTAACTATGCATTGTCATCCAAGCTAAACCTATATACAAAATTTCAGCTCATAGATTTAAGATATCTGCTTTAAAATTGAGCTGCAATAAGTATTTGTGACATAACTTATAACCCGACTGGGTACAACACCTTGTCTTGGGTGTTGGAAAATAGGAGGAATGCGCCGCGTAAGGCATAAGTTAGCTTCAAACTAATTACTGTAACTTCAAGCTAAGCCTTACGCAGCGTAAACACAATTCCAGTTTGATTTGAAGTTATCCTTCTCCTAGACAGACGAACCAATGCTGTTGGCGCATATCTCACGAAAATGTAACTCGTCAAAGTTTACCTATCGATGCTTCAGACTCAAAACATTTAACCTCAGTAATTATAATCGAGAACTCCAAGAAAACCCCTTTTCTTTACAGTCGTATACCTCATGACTGAGGTTCGTAATCATTATGTGGAATGAAACACACACGACTTTCTTGGCAATATTTATTGGAATGGTTTGCCATTGCCTTCTCCATCTCACACACTAGCCACTAGTGTGCAGGTTTTTCCTCACGGTGTTTTCCTTCACCGTTTTCACCGCATGGGTTTTAACACGCCTTTTTTTCACGCAAAGAAAACCCAATACACCAAATTTCTAAACGGATCAGAGCAACGGAGTTAAACTCGCATGCTAATTCTCTGCAAGTCCTTTCGTTTGCTTCCCATATTGCAGGAAAGATAAAAAAAACTTAGTCCGCCATCTTTAGGAGTCCGCCATATTGGATTTGGAATGACGTCACCCTATTTATTGAGTTATTCTCAGCAAGCCTTTTTAATTGATACCCACATTGTACAAAAGCCAAAAAAAACTTAGTCCGCCATCTTTAGAAGTTCACCATATTGGATTTGGAATTACGTCACCTTATATATCGAGTTACTCTTAGCAAGCCCTTTCATTTCATATTCATACCCATATTGTAGAAATGCATTGAAAATAACGAGCCCGCCATCTTGGATGCTCCGCCATGTTGCATTAAGAATGACGTCACACATCTTACCATGCATTGTCGTATGCAAAATTTCAGCTCAATCGGTTAAAGATATCTGCTAAAAATTGAATTTTTGAATAATACCTACCAACTGCTTCCGCGATAATAACGCTGGATATAGAAAAATACATTTTTTTTATTAATAATGAATGATTCAACTATTTTTATTTCATTATTCATGTCCAGTTACATAAAATGTCGGCTGTCCCTCAGCATATTGCTTGTTTTGTAATGCAGTAGCCAAATGTTTGTAATACATGTCAATTTTTCGGGTCAAGGTCGTCTCGTACCAATAAACGTTTGTTTACACAGACTTCTATCGCTACACCTTGTGTTACGGTTCGCCGCGATCCCGTAACGGCGTGCAGTGGTACAGGGGTGTCAATGACCTTTTGTGCAAGTTTAAGAAGAAACGCGGTCTAAGTGACATTTGAAAAATGGGTTTTTGAATAAAATCTTGCTGTCTCGATGCACGCTCTGGCGGCCGCCTCCGCACCCCGCACTGCTTTATCCATGTGTGAGTAGCGTAAGTTAGTGTGTGTGCACACTGGACCTCGCGCAAAACTCGTTAAAATAAAATATTTTCAAGAAACATGTTGTACTCTTTGATAAACTATAACCAAAGATACAGTACGCCATACAAAATAAAGCCTATGTATACACAATTCTTTTTGGTGGAAAGTTTCTTGGAACTATAAAAACAAAGAAGAAAAAGTTATTCAAATTCAGGTTATTGTAGAGTCAATATTGAATAAAATTCGTGTTTTGATTCTAATATATACGTTACTATATCTTTATAACAGGGCATTATGCAAGATACGTTGCTATTTATATAGGAGCTTGAACATGATACATCATTAAATAAATAATAAAAAAAGGGCCGTGGCTGTGTATCATGATTATATCCTTTTATATAGTTTATCAAAAATATACCTAGAAACACGAAGGAGAGGTGACAGATGACATTTTCCGGTTCACTCATACTACGAGTAGGTAACTAAATTAATATTTAAAAAAAAAAATTACATAAAAAAATTATATCTTTACAAACATACTAGTAAGATACAACACGACAATCCACTTAAACAGCAAGAATGATTTTGCAAAAGCTTAATATTTATGAAATTATAGAGTCATTATTTTTTAAAATTTTGTTCATACGTGGAACGGAACTTATTACTTATGGAGATTGATTGACAACAATGACAACACCTTTCAACAAGACATTATCTAATTGTGCAACAATAACAAGATGAAATCCACTACATTTTAAAGAAAATTAAGTAATGTCGTTTATTTATGACAGCTAAACGGAAGAACGTAACTTCTTTTCTTAACTTTTCGTATAAAATGCAGGATTCATGAATACTTCATGAAATGTTTTATATGCCCGACACAAATAAGTCAACCTGCACAAGCATCATGTGCTTTACACGAAGCGATCGCAACAAAAGAAGAGGCTAATTATTCTAAATGTTGGCGTGGACGGAAAACGACCGAATTTCTTCAATAACAGTGGTCGGAGATGGATCTTGAGCGAAGAGAACCGACAAAAGTGGATACAATACCCTCGAACAATTTCATATTAGGTGCAGGATTATGCTGCGTGTGAAGCACCTATAACAACGGATTCAGGGCTCTGCTTGGACTTTTTCGTTACTGTAGCGCATCTGCGATGTTTGCGAAAATTAGAACTGATGATCTTTACTCAATCATTCGCAAGAAGACGGGCTCAGTCTGACCAGAATGTTGTTATTACAGTCTTAATGTGTTTGTGTAACGACATTCGTAGTTGTAATAATAAAATTGTTTTTCTTTCTTTGTTACTTATTTATTTATTTTATTTATTGGGAATGACCACATAGTTATAGTGTTGCCTTAATTAAAGGCTGCCACGGCATGCGTAATAAACAAAGTCAGAAACAAACTGAAGTAACCTGCACTACAGGAGTAATTTAAAATTAATTAATATTTACTATAAACATTATAACAAGTTAATTAACATCTACTCTACTTTGGCAAATAACTTCGTAACAGCCGATTTAAATTTACGTAGTGAGTATGACATGTCAATCTCTGTGATATTTAAGCGAGATAGTTTACTGTAATGAGACTTACTTACCTTAGTTTCAAAGATGATTGTAAATATCTACTAACAAGTGGTTCGCAATTGGCGCAGTAAAAACTATATTATGAAACAATTTGTTTAATTGGTTCCAAGCTGGCATAAGTGTGTCCCTTCTGTAGAAAGTAAAATAGGTATTTTTCTTATAAGATTTAGTGATCTGCATCTGCAGATTGTCGACAGTGTGCTTATAAACCATACAATAGATAATGTAATTTATTAGACGTCTTGGTGGATATTCCAACAAGCCTTCACTCACCTTATCTTCTAAATATGTATATAAAAATGAAAACTTACTTAATGACTGACTGACATATCATCCTACAGCCCAAACTGCTGGGTCTAGAGACACTGAGGAGTAGGAGTAGTTGACCTTTAAAAGCCAAAGTGATGAAAGCTAATGATAAAAAATATTAATACAAATTATCCAGACAATATAATAACCTAATGCATCGATGTCGATTAGGCCAACAATGGCATATCGATATAATTATCGACTATAAAGCATCACTGTACGTATACGTATTTGTTATGACATTACCCACCCCCCAAACCTCTCCTCGTAAAGCAAGAAAGGGACAAATGCAGCTCAGACCAAAATTAGCTTCATAAAACTGACCAAAATAGCATTTCGTAGTCCCCTGTTTTCTCGACGAAAACTTTACCAATGATAATATTGTTTTCAAAAATAATTAAACAAAGGATGGGACTATGCTCCTATGTTTTAGTTTTTGTCTTAATGTGCGCAGATTTTATTTAGCGAGCGTCTAAAGTTTGAGGTCGAAATTTGGCAATTTTCTTAGTGTTTGAAGGCCCATATTTCCTGTGTTAATTTGAATATCGGAAAAAACGAAACAGGAGCATAGCCGAAGTAAATGCAGATATTATAGCAAAAAAGAATTTCGACCTTAGTCTATACCCAGGGAGGAAACAGGGGACTACGTTTGTATGGAGAAATGGTGCTATTCTTTCGTCTTAAATGGCACGGACATCGGAATCGTAACAGTTCCTTCGCCTCGAGACAACTCACGAAAAAAGCCGATACGGTGACGTTTCGTTTTCGAGTTGATGTGCTACGACCTTTAGTAAGCACTTATAGTCCGTCAAGTGCTATTATCTTTATTGTTTCTAAGTTACTAGAGTTTGCTCGTCTCCAATAAAAGCCACAAGCTAGACCCCATTAATTTACATCATAAGCTTCCGCTTCATAGCGTGCACTCGTGAAGAAGCTTTTACCAGCCCTGGTTTACTTCGAAATTCAGCTTGTAGCTACAAGTACATGCGCGGATCCAACGGTCGGCGTTTGGTAGTAATGGATGTCACAAACCGGCCGCATCGCATGTAAGATCTACGACTCGGGCGCGCATTTGGCGACGCGTCAGTCGACCCTACGCTGTCAGGTGAGATGACTTTACACGATAGACAGAGAGGCAAATATGTAGGTGTTTGTAGCGGTAGGCTATTGGCGTACCGTGATCTCAATTTGAACATTGTGTTGTAGCAAGACTCTATTTACTTAACCAACTTTGCGGAATGGTCCTTCTGTAATTGTACTATTATTTGTTTTGTGATTTAATATTTACAAAAAATTCGCGTCGCCGATGGGTCGTTAGACCCTTGTGATCGAGTGACGCTAAGGATTGAGCCAAGACGTCAAACGCGAGAATTGGGCATAATTTATTTGAGCGTATTTTTTAATTGATCGTTTAATATTGATCCCTGCGAAAAAGTGTATAGTACCTTTTTCGTAGAGAATTTTATCAGATTACTTGCGTAAAAGACATATTTTTGCTATAAGCCACCGTTTAAGAGTTATTTAAGAAAAAACTCAAAAATGGTGCCTTTACACCGCTCCCCCCGCCTACTCGTTAGCTCCACCTCCATCTACCAGTACTTTGAGTCTGTTGTTTCAGACATCATTCCCTATATCTATGCAAAAAAAAAGCTTTTACACAAATTATTGCCCCTATCTTTCCTACATTGAGTAGACTATTTACACAGTAGTTACACATAAATTATTGTTTTTTTTTTTTTTTTTTAAGTGATAAGCATTCACTTTGCAATCTAAATATATATTATTACACCCTCAACACTCGAAAGAAATACTATTGCAAGTATTTAACAATCGAAAGATGAAGCTTGCAAATACAATAAATTATTGTTTTTTTTTTTTCATCTTGATCAAGAGTTAAATACTTGCAATAGTATTTCTTTCGAGTGTTGAGGGTGTAATCCCAATAACATTGATGAAAGCAACGCGGCATTACAGCGTTAAGCAAAACTTGAAAATTTCGACTGGCTCTGCCAACGCCAGGGTGGCCGAGAGGTTAGGCAATCGCCCGGCATGCGAGGAACGCGGGTTCGATTCCCGCCTCTGGTGGTCATTTTTTCAAGTGCAATAATATATTTAGTAGTTACACATACCAGCTCTATGAGATTCGCCCGCCATCCGACTCCCGTGTCTCGGCACTATGTACTTGGACTCTTGGAACATGGAGAGCATCAGCTCCTCGGTGGTGGGGTGGTACTCGACGCCGTTGATGCTGGCGACGAGCGGCGAGCTGTCGTAGTTGCGGTTGGCGTCGCCGGAGCTAGCCCGCGCGTAGTCCACCGAGCGGGGTCGCCGCGAGTCCACTGGCGTCATCTTGGGGTTCACGTGCACATCCTGGAAAGAAATGATTAGTAAGTAAGCCTGTACGTAAAGGACTGGTTACGATTTCCTTTTTGTAGCATCCTAACTAGGAACCTAAATATTGTAAATATGTAGGATTAAGTGCCTACCTTCCTAATTAGGATCCTAGTTTGAAAGTTAGGTAGGATAAATAGGCACACACCTTTTGTTTTTAAATACAGGTTTTAGGGCAGGGTCAATACAGCCCTTTCATCAGTTATTTCATTTTATATATTATTTACATTTGAAGGCTCAAAACTAAAGGCAGAGCGCTTAAGTGAATCCTTGCCTGGAGAGGGTAAAGGCATTTTTAGAGTCATGTGGATTTGCTCACGCACGCGGTTTTCAATCGCAGACGTCAGAATCGGAACCCTCCAAACGCGTGTCGGTGTAGATGGATAGTCTTACTAACATTACTAACTTAAGTGAATTGAGTTTCTAAATATGTAAAGAGTGTTGTTAGTTTTCCTGTTATATTTATCGGAAACTTTTATGATCTGTAACTATTTTGTATTTAAAATGTACACTCATGGAACCATTCACAGTGCGAGGGCACTTTTGGTGCAATTTCGTACTACACGAACGCGAACGAATTAACCGGTTCCTTCAACCACACGGACACGAACTGCGGATATTTTATACATACGTTTCATAGTCGTGCGAAAACGTGAGCGTTAGGATGGCTGGTGTACCTTTTTTACGACATATCTTTACTCTGGGGTAGGAACACGAAAAAATATCAAAGGTACACAAAGGTACACGGAAAGTCCCCAAGTCCCCCTAAACAACTTTGGAATCGGTGACATACACCCGCCATCCTGACGCTCACTGCAAAAACGAATGGATTATGAGAACGGACTAAGGCTGATGAAAATAGAATAGCGTACCTTATGAATGTAGGGCTCGGTGGACGCGCTCGAATCATTTTCGTTCGGACTGTCGTTCGTTTTGTTGCCGTTCACCTCGACAATCAAAGGCCGCTGGAGCGTCGGAGACTGGATGATCGTGGCGCTATGTATCACCGTGGTCGTCTGGTTGACCGGTGGCGGTAACTCGCTCATGCTATCATCGGGCAGGCTCTCCACACTCCTCGATAGAGGGCTATTCGTCGGCGCAGTAACATCCGATTCGGATTCCACTTCGTTGTTCTGCACTTCGATCTTCGGTTCCTCGACGTTCTCTTCCTTAACCTCTGCGAGTTCGTTAAGGACTTCCGTCTTTTGACGCACGAATTTGGGCATTCGCAGCGCCCAATGCCCGTTGTAATCGTCCGCGGAACACGAGTGCATAACGTTCGGCCTCTTCCGCCGGTAGAATAGCATATACGCGGTGTTATTGACGAGTTCGCTGTATGCGTCTTCGTCTTCGACGGGCGTGACTCTCGAATCGTCGAATTTGTACCAGTGGCCGTCGTATGGGTTCTTGCAGGCGGCCGTATAGTGGCCAGTCTCCAAATCGTCGCCGTGGTGGTAGCAGATGGCGTACAGATCGTACATGTTTTCGTTGGGGCTGTTAGTGGGGGTTTTGGAGTGCCTCCGTCTAGGCGACCGCGAGTGGCCCGGCGATTCAACTCCGGTTGGATTCCGTCTGACGAGATGTGGCGTCATATCGAAGTCGTTCAGCGGGAACTCGACCATTGTCGTCAATTTCGTACTTGTACGACCTTTCGCTTGCCTGGAAGCATATCCACTAATGTTAGGAAACTAGCTATAATGTAGCATATTATTTTTATTAAAATGTTGTCGTTTGTTAATATACTCACTGTCGAAATCTCTTCAGATGTATGACAAGAATATCGGGAAGCGACCACAGTCCTAACGTTTTCACGACGGGCATGTATCGTTGACATTGAGGGCACCTGAAATAATATCATTTTAATACTATTAGGTTGGGAAAAAAGGCTTTTCGCATTATAGTATGTATGAACTTGTAATAAAATCTCTTTGGCTGTACTATTTGTATCTGGCTGGTTTTGGTATCATTAAAAGTTTAATTCTAAATTCAAATTAGGAAATTGTGTGTTGTTCATTTGTTTTTCGTACTGTCAAGGTAAGAATCTAATGAAGAAATTAGATACATTTTAAAATTTTACTACCAAAAAGGTAAAAATGCAACGCAAGCCGCAAAAAAAATCCGATGTTTATGGACCTAGTGCAGTGTCTGTAAGAGTAGCACAAATTTGGTTTTGGGGTTTTCAATCCGAAAATGTTGATGTCAAAGATGCACGTCGCTCTGGTCGCCCTATTACGGATAAAATTGATGCCATTTTTTAAAAAGTGCTGTTAAGTAAAGTTACGACGTAGCTGGGAATTGACCACAAAATGGTTTTGGCGTACGTAAAAAAACTGGGTACACAAAAAAAGCTCGATATTTTAGTACCCCACGAGCTCACTGAAAGAAACCTAATGAACCGTGTACTCATTTGTAATTCTTTATTACGACGTAAATGAAACCGAACCATTTTTGATGAAGCTGATAACTGGTGATGAAAAGTGGATCACGTACGACAAGAACGTGCGCAAAAAGGTCGTGGTCAAAGGCCGGTCAGGTTTCACAGATTGTGGCAAAACCAGGGTTAACTCGCAACAAGGTGATGCTGAGTGTATGGTGGGATTGGAAGGGCATTGTTCATTATGAGCTTTACCACCAGACATGACCATCGATTCTGAACTCTACTGCGAACAACAGACTGATGAGATTAAAGCAAGAAGTTAAGAGAAAGCGGCCGGAATTAATCAACAGAAGGGGTGTGGTTTTTCATCATGATAACGCTAGACCTCACACATCTTTAGCCACCCAGCAAAAATTAAGAGAGTTTGCACCTTCAGATTTCCACCTGTTTCGCTCTCTTCAGAATTCTTTAGGCAGTGTCAGGTTAACATCACGAGAGGACTGCCAAAACCACTTGTCGCAGTATTTTGATTAGAAGCCCCAAAATTTATATAGCAATGGGACCATGTCCCTACCTAAAAGATGGCAAAAAGTTATCGAACAAAATGGTACCTTCATACTTTAGTTAAATGTAAATTAACTAAATTAAAAAACGTTTTGTTTTTTTTTAAATGCGAAGAAACTTTTTCCCCAACCTATTAATACCGTATTTGAAGTCATTGAATATGTTTATTGTATTGTGAATCGTGAGTTATAAGAATGAATTGTAATGGATTTCTGTAGGTGTCTGATAAAATGAAAGGTGCTTGACTCTGAGGCGAGCTAAAGTACTCCATATTGTTGACAGATATTTCTTTTAATACCATTGCAAAGTAAAGCTTATGTACGTAGTACTAGTATTTATTCTGTGGTAAAGCGGAATAGGGTAATATACACAATGACCGTTAGGATTATGCTGCTGTAGTGTATGTGCGAAAACGAAGAAAGTATTCTGTCGTCTCCTGCGCACATTACTAACCGGGTGAGTCCGAAGGGGACGGTGGGGCCGTTGTCCCGAACGGTTTTCACGGCAGCGTCAGCGGACACGCGCCCGCCGCCGACACGTGCACCTCGCACGCCTCGCCCGGGGCCGATTGATACTGCGTACAGCGGAGTAGGGTATAACACACAAGGGTCGGTACCTCCACGCGTCCTCCTGCGCGAGATGCTCGGCGCGCGTGTAGTGCGCCAGGCACGCGTGCAGCGTCAGCGGACACGCGCCCGCCGCCGACACGTGCACCTCGCACGCCTCGCCCGGGGAACGAATTATACTGCGTAGGGAGAAATAGGGTTTTTAGTGATGTGCCGAATATGGGTCACAGCTAGGGATGGGCAGTGGATAAATACTCAAAGAGTAAATACTCGGATATTTATCCAAAATGGATAAATACTCGTTTTTATCCATTTTCATCGGATATTTACCCGAAATGGCGGATAAAAATAACTAATTTAGCCTGGGCCCTACTTTACCAAGCGCGACAGGTGCGATACCTGTCATTTAAGTTTTTAACCGATTTCAAAAAGGAAGAAAATTCTGTGTTCCACCATATGTAATTTTTTTCGTTTTGTTTTATCTACGTTCCCAGAGTTCTTCGTTTGTTGTGGACTTATTTTCATAATTTATTGTTTTTCTCATATAAAAAGCATTCTTTTGAGGTTATCTCAGTGTTACCAAGTCAGGATCTAATGTTGAAACCCAGAGAAAATAAATGTTCTCGCTTGCTCCGTTTGCGCCTTTTTAAACATTCTAGTATACTGAGACTGCCTGTTGATTTAGTTTTTCAGCACGCTGGCTTCTATCCAAGAGGCTCAAATCCCGGTTCAAGCCGATTTCTGGGTTTTACTGTTTTAAAATAACTCAGAAACAGCTCGAAATCAGGAAATTGGTTATCCATGCCATCTCATCGAACTATGAGAGTGAAGGATCAGATAACTGCACTAATGAATTGTGCACACACTTGTACACTACTCGTATAATATCTTCAGCGCAGTTGGCTAATCTCTGTTGATTGGTTACCGTATTTGAAATTCGACTATATAGCAGAATATAATTATTATTTTTAGTTTTAGCGTACTAACAGGTTTGAAAGGTAGTTCCTTTGACAAAAGACAAAACCTTATTAAAAAAACTGGATCTATATCACTCCTCAGCCACCAACTGTTTTCAGGGGTCATCGCGTATTGTCTCATACGTTGTTTTGATGCCCTCCAACCTCCTGAACCAGTTGGCTTTCGAAAAGGCTTTAGTACAATAGACCATATCCATACGCTAAGGAAAATTATACAGAAGTCCGAGGAGTACAATATGCCTCTATGGTTAGCGTTTGTCGATCCGTCAGTCTTCCGAGGTGTCACATAGACTATAAGTATATAGAGGTGTTAGAGTATCTGTACAACAATGCCACCACGTCGGTCCAAGAACAGAAGCAGAGCTCTAAGGCCATTCCACTGCGGAGAGGTGTGAGACAGGGAGACGGATATATTTTAAACTGTTTACAGCGACATTAGAAGACGCCTTCAAGCTTCCAGAATGGATTTGGATCAACGTCAACGGCGAATACATCACATACCTCCGGCTTGCCACGCTGGAGGAGCTTGGATCTATGCTCGAAGACCTCAAACAAATCTCCCAACAAGTGGGTCTTACAATGAACATGGACAAGAAGAAAGTAATGTCTAGCTCCATAGTGATACCCACTCCAGTATCTGTTGAGAAGTCAACTCAAGACGTTACTTGCATTGGTACGTTGTGGTCCAACTAGGTAGTAGTTGGTTGTGGTCCAACTAGGTAGTAGTTGGACCATTAGGTAGATACAACTTCGAGAAAAGAGGTCTGTCGACGAATCCGATTTGGCTGGGCAGCGTTTGGGAAACTACGCAAGAGCACCTTCTCGTCTCAAGTACCTTAGTGCCTTAAGACGAAAGTCTTTAATTAATGTGTGCTGCCAGTGATCACATACGGATCTGAATCATGATCTCTACTATGGGCCTCATAAAAAAAACTTAAGTTCATGCAATGGCGAGGGCTATGCTCGGTGTTTCTCTACGAGATCGAATCAGAAATGAGTAAATATGTAGAAGAACTAAGGTAAAGCACATAGCCCTGCGAATCAGTAAGCTCAAGTGGCAATGGCCAGGGCACATAGCGCGAAGAACTGATAGCCGTTGGGGCAGAAAAGTTCTAGATTGGCGATCCTTTGATTAAAGGCGCAGCGTAGGACGGACTTCCTTGGGCAAGATGTACAGACGACCTTGTAAATATTGCAGGATCACACTTAACTGAATGCAGGCCGCTTGCAATTGGTCGTTGTGGAAAACCATGGGGTAGTCCTATGTTCAGCAGTGGACACCCTACGGCAGCATCAACATGATTCTCAGTTGAAACCGAAATCTTGGTCATTTAATAATTAAGATCGATTAATTTTGTTTATAGCTAATTATATGGAACTAGCTACTGCCCGCGACTTCGTCCGCGTGGACTCGATGATACAAAATATTTTGTACTCCCGTCGCGCCATCCAACTATCATGCTCTTTTAGTCTACCATGTCGTATGGAGAAGAGAGGAATGAAAAATTGAGGTCAATAGGCACTCTTTTTGGATAGGTTAGGGCTCATTCACACGGGATCCGTCATTGACGATTCGTCAAAATACAGGATAACGTCATGACGTATGGACGTTCACATTGCATACGGAATCGTGTTTATTCACGATTCGTCAAAATATCCGAATTGAATTTAGGTATAGTATGTACTATTAGATACGGCGGCCACTCATCATTGGGTATATGTAACTCAGTGAAAACACAACGATGGCGCGTTTTAAAATACTTCTAACGCCATCTATTGTCAACATTTAGAACTAAAAATTGTTTTGTTCGTCTTAATTTATTCGTTCCATTAGGTAAGTACTGATAGGTTTAAAATAATAAATTTAAGTCCTCCATTATCCCTTATTTTATTCCTATGGGGGTTGAATTTATCAAAATCCTATTTAAGCGGACGTCTTCATCATAGTAGCGCTCTATTTTTAATTTCAGTTCAATCAGTCGAAAATCTAAGAGAAGAATTATACAAACTTTCATCCCTTATTTTATCCCCTTAGGGGTGGAATTTATCAAAATCCTTTCTTAGAGGATGCCTACGTCATAATAGTCTCAGTCTACGAATAGTCTCAGCCCGATCGGTTTAAAATTGACAAAGTTTCATACAAACTTTCATCCCCTATTGTATCCCCTTGGGGCGGAACTGATCAAAATCCTTTTTTAGCGGATGCCTATGTCATAACATCTACCTGCATGCCAAATTTCAGCCCGATCCGTCCAGTGGTTTGGGCTGTGCGTTGATAGATCACTATGTAAGTCAGTCAGTCACCTTTGAGTTATATATTATTTAGATTCAAAAACTCTTTAGCACTTGTTTTGGTTTAAACTACTAACTTACTATTATAATAATCATAAATTTGCGTGTTATAGCAAAAAACATGTTTATAAAATATTTATCCGTCTTTTTGGATAAATACTCGAGTAAAAATGGATATTTATGAGTATTTATCCATTTTGAGTATTTATCCGGATAAAAACCCATTACTAGTCACAGCACACACACATATCAACTCGCAAACGAATCAACTCGACCCGTTAGCAGGTATCTCTCACTCAATGTACTTGCGCGCTTTAATAGCCTACTCTTGAGCGGACAGACGGCGGTGCGTAAATCAGTAGGCTGCCAACAACCGACGGGTGCGCGCGTACGCACTGTTGAATTATTTGTGTTACGGTCGATTCGTTTTTATGCAAACTAATTAAGTAATATGATTTATACATCTGGTATTTATTGTACAAATGCAACCAGAAGCATAATATGTCCTGAATTAGTCTTAGATTTATATAAAATTCTGGACTTATCAGAGTCTCGAATGTTTGAACTTTTTAAAATCTTTTAACAAGTCATCATAATTTTACGGCAGACTGAAAGTTCCTACAGATGCTTTTTATAACTATGTATGAATACATTTTTGAAAAAAAAAATTGCAAAGAACAACATCTTAGATCTTGTTTTCCACAATACTACTTATTAAAACTGTTTGTACGAATCAGATTTGTTTTTCGGGACAACCGAAAATTTTGCACAGGTAAACATATTATAAAACACTATATATCATTGTAAAACATTTCAAACCAAGCTACAAATAAAATAGGCCTTGTATCGAAAGAGGCAACCCTGAGTTTATTAGTTTTACTCTAAGGTCGCGTAGCTGCAGAGGAATAATAACGTAATGTTCGAAACTTATGGCACATTTTCGGGTGCAGCGGTCTGCGACAAAAAATTGTAGGCTGTTAAAAGAGTAGGTATGGACAATTTTCCTTGGAGTGATTTATCTGTTACGTAGTAACTATATATAATAATCTGTGCCGTTAGTATTCTTTGTATGAAACTCCGTGCTGCAACGCACAATAATCGGAATCGTAACGTAATCGCCTCGCCTCGGGACCAACTCACGAACCGCTTTGCGGGTCGTTCAACTAGCGTGACCACGGGGTCACGTAAGCACGGGCTTACGTCCGTGCGCTGACGTCTCTTCGTCCACCCTTGCCCTCCTCACCCCTCCCGCTTGTTCCTCTTCATCCAGTGCTATGGCTATGATAGTCATCTCGCGTAATGTGAACCGGGACATAACCATGCGCTCGCTACACTTCACGTTCGGATTCAAACTGATCTAGTGCCTGCGATGTCAACCAGCGGTCGGCGAGCCGTAAGCGCGGCGTCGCCTAGCCCTAGCCGAGTCGACGAACCGCAGCTGCTGATCCGCTTTGGTTACGTGCTTACGTTAGGTTGACGCCTATTTGACAGCGAGGCGAAAGGCGATTCGGTGACGATCAATTTCCGAGTTGCTATGTGTACTATGCGTCTGGTTAACAGAAGGAGAAAAAAGATCCGACCGTATCCGTTAGTTTTTGGTGGATCTTAAACGGATCTTTAATAGTATATTAATAAATCTAAAAAAGTTTTATTAAGGTACCAGAGAAATACAATTTAATTCAATAAAAAATATTTTATTTCTTATATTTAAATATTTGGGACTTCCACATAGCAAAATATACAGGTTATCCCATTAGGTCAAGCCGAAATAAAATAATGGGCCAAGGGTTACCAGTTACAAGAAAAATATGGAAAAAGTTCTATGATGGGTATTTTTTTAATTAAGTATAGACATTTCACTAAAAGCCTAGAAAACAGACACCCTGTGGTGCCATTTTGAGCACGACACGACTACAAATATTTACTAATCATATTAATTTTGTGTATTAACCTTGAGTAATGCTTCATTGTATTTGTACTAAATTGTAGCACTTTGGCATAACCGACAAATCAGAAAACTCGAGTTTTCAAGACAATATATTTTTACCCTTATGTGACCAAATAATTTGGCAAGTATTTTACTATTTTAGATTCCCTAATAAATGCGCCAACTTTTGGACTAACTTGCCAGCATAAAACAACTTTTGTTATACCTTATTTTTTCAAGAAATGATAATGTTATCACACGGTAAGATCTTATTTACTAAAGCCTCTGACTTAGAAGATTACTTAGACAGACTAAACAGAATAAAATCAGCAGGCTCTTCGGTTTTTGGCAACTCAGGTCATACCTATAGCGTCTCAACAAATAAACAATATACATTAAAGATATGATCACCACAAATAATAGCACTACTAACCTGTCTCTATGCGCCGGGTCCCAGAGCAACTCTAGCCTCAGATGGGGATGCTTGTCGTGAGCGCAGAGCGCTTGCTCGACGTCCAGCGCGAACAACGGGTGGGGCAACTGCAGAAGTTGAAAATAACTAAGGTACAATCAAGTTACCTATTTAAACGACGAAAAAAGCTTTTATTACGTAGGGAACAGAGGTGGTCTCGAGGTGTAGTGTGTACTCCTTACAAATGAACGATTTTTTGGCAGTGACCAACATTGGTAATACTTAATCATTAATCCGTTCAAAATCCACTCGGAAAGTAGATCTGCGATTTTACCTAAGGACTGTTAAAACCATTTAACCCCCTTGTAAGAAAAAAATTGACATTTGGTTCGATTTCAATGTGTAAAATTAAGTTCAGTCTCCTTCTTTCTCTGCTAAACAAACGAAAAGACACAGAACATAATAATTTAGAAATGTGAGACTAAACAGTCAGTTGCTAAGAATATTACAGAAACCATAGACAATTTAGTAGCGATGTAATTCGATGACGGCTAAAAATAGACGAAAATACCAAAAAAAAATAAAAATACGGAAGAAATCACATCACTTAATTTGACATTATAAATTATTCTAGTCTGTCTTTTTTTGTTTGTTTAGCAGAGAAAGAGAGAGACTGAAATAAAGTTTGATCTCAGACAGGGTACATTGGAATCTAGTCCATTGTCGACTCCCCTACTCCCCAAAATCGTCTTACTTAAAAATGAATGGCCTTTTGCCCCTAGTACCCAGTCAATAAATAAATGCTTGAGTAACAGTACCTCTGGCTGCAGATAAGCCGGGTCCTTCGGACGGTGGGCCTCGGCAATTCGCGCGCGGAATATGTCCGCGCCCTGCGAGTCCTCCAGGACCCGCTCCGCCACCACCTGGCTCATCTCCTTCAGCATCAGCTTCTGCAGGTCCTCGTACGATATCTCGCGGGGCACTTGCATTGCATATGGGGAACCTGCAGTATATTTACGGATTTTTTTATTTGAAATTGGACGTAGCGTAGACTGAGGTCGCTCCACTGTCGACTCTGTCTACGCACCATCCAGATGGATTTACACCAAACCCTATAGTTTTGGCTACTCATTTTTGAATATTGACCGTTTTTCGAACCTCATAGCTAGACAAAGACACGTTCTGGCAGCACTGAATGAAAGTCAGTTTTCAGATTATTTTTATGGTAGTTACGTAATTAGCCCCCCGGTCCAACATCGTAAAAAATATCAGCATTAATTATGTGGTACAATAAACCGTCTTATTATAACAGTATACCAGTTTTACATACCGAACCGTTCCCCGTCGAGTAGATTAACCCACAATATTAGCAGGTACGGCGTAGTGGGCGTCTGAAGCAAGGGTGGCGCCTCCATGCAATACAGGGCGCCAAAATCCATACCCGCCACTTCCCAGCCGGCTCGCGCGTTGCACCACCCTATAGGAAAAAAAGTACATTATTTTAAAATTCGTTTCACAAGTAAGACTACTACAACGACACAATATCCTAACAAGGGCTGAAATATGCCAATTTACGCCTGTAGCACACTGCCGCGAATACGAAGCGGAATCGTAAACAATAAACGTAACGTAAATAAATAAATAATATGGATACTTTCTTAGAGTGAATAGGCTGTTATTACTCAGACTTGATGATACACCCTCGGCCGCATCTTCGCTTACTACTATAATAGGTGAGGTTGGCCATTCAATCAACAAGCACATTTTACAATGCCCTAGTGTTGTTTTTTTTATTAAAATTTTTTTGTTCTTAGTCCAACTAAAGTTTTTTTTTATTAATCGAAAAAAGCTTGTCAGGATTGACGGCTACCCCTTTATTCATATCAAAGAATATAAATAAACTTAAGTTAATGCCTGACTGAACAAAAGCCCAAAAGAAGGGTATAATTACCTGTTTCATTGATTTCGGCGAGTATTATGTGGTCCCGATCAATTCCAGTGTCTGTGTGAAGACTAGTGCGCAGGTCGTCCATGGTGGCAGTGGGCGACAGCTCCACGCCAATTCGCACTTGACGGGGCTGCTGATTCACGTACACTACCTACGATTATATAATTTTACGTTTAAAAACTCATTTAAATTTTTACCAATATAATCATTTTGTGATCGTAATAAAATTGGGGTAGTGAAGGATCTACCTCCTAATGCTTCATGCTCCACCCCAGGCAACAACATCACAAACTGAAGCTTGTGATGGCGACTGAAAGATTCTATCAGCGGCGGTTGCTGCGTTATGTGGTTGGCCGACTGGTAGCTACCCCACTATCTCAAGAGCCCGGCGCCGAGCAGCTTGCTTCCGACGGTGAGTGTATCAGAACCATCTGGATGAGCTCGCTTCACAGTCAACTGTCTACGCCACATCTGGCTTAGTCTAGACTCAAGAGCCACCCCATTTCAAATATATATAAAAAAACTTTGCTTTGTTCTCCATTAATTTTGCCTATGCAGCTAATTTTATTGAACTATCTGCTATGGATTTAGGTAATAGATATTTGTGATAACCAATGTATTTCTTATTAATCCTACATAATGTTTTCTTACATTGACAGGTAGCGGCGAGGGTTGCACTGTCGCGAGCCGTGATGGCAGCTGCACACTCACACAATGAAAAGGATCAAAGGTGCATGACGTCCGTTCACACTTGGCACATGTCAATGCAGACCTGCAAAAAATATGTATTGTTGATATAAAACAATGTAATAACAGGAAATATATCATTTTTCACACATTTTTTTATTATATTCAAGAAGAATAGAAGAGATGATTTATTGAAAAAATAATTGATAACATTATAACTAACATGTTTTTATAACATTATTTTTATGGACAGAATACATATCCGCAGGATGTTAATAATTAAAATATAATGTAGTAAATATATGAATCTGTGTTCATTTAGGCTTTTTGTTATTTATTTAAAATATTACAATTATCTAAAACTTTATTTGGGTGATTGCTTTTTTAGCTCAGTTACACATATATTTGGGAATCGATTACTATTCACCTGACACAAATACAAGTACATAGCAAATGTAAAAGTTACTAAAAATATAAGTTTTATTACCTGTACTGAGCTTGGAAAACTGCTTGGACAAATGAACTATTTCTGCGAGCATGATTTGCTAAAGTTTCTGCAGCTACCACTTCATCAGGCTTACCACAGGTGTTCTAGAATTTGAAGAGAGCAATATTTTAAACACAGCCTTAAAGCAACAAACATTTACTGTTTGTTGCTTTAAGGCTGTGCTCATTAATTATTGATTATACTAACCTTTATGGTTTTGTATTTTTTCTTTGTGGCTGTGTTTAAATCTTCATGAACTTTATCTAGCAACCAAAACAAGAACTCTTGTGCATCATGTTGGCTATTACCTCGATACTGAGTACCATGTCTCTCAACTGCTCCCTGAAATACAAAGGAATTCGAGTACTCAGAGAGAAGCATCAAATTCACTTGAATGGCTAAAAAATTGTTAAAGTAAATGTGGTACCTTAAACAAAGTGCTCATATCTGGTGTATAGTGACATGCCCACAAAGATTTGAGCAAAGCTGCTAATTGTTCGGTAACTTCTCCCCGTGTCCCATATTTCTTTGAATTAATTTTGTTACGTTTTTGGAGATCAACCTGCAAAATAAATAGTAATGGTTTTAATTGAAAGTAGATAAAATTTTGTAAATTGAATTACCTTAGCAAAATCAAACTTGGACTTGCCTTGTAATGATCTAGTACAAAATATTCTGCAATAACATCAGTATGTGAAAGGCACTGTAGTACAGCATTCATATAACATGTGTTCCCATGATTCTTGATGCCAGTAGCTGCAGGAGTGGCTCCTGATGGCCATGGAGGGTCACCGCTACATGGTACTCTCTCGCCAGTCAGAATAGCAGGTGCAGATTTAACCTTAACAGCAACAATCATACACTTAATGAAATGTCAACTAGTAATTATGTTCGTACTGATAAAATTATCTGATGTGTAACCTTGATTTTCACACAATCTGCAATTTATGTCAAGGTCAGTGATATGTGCAAATCCGTTATAGATATTAGAAAACACATGTAAGACATACTCACTCCGGAAACATTTACAGTGCTAATATGTTGCGCTATCTTGTTCAAAAATCTTTTCCATGACGGCCTTCTGAACAATTTCCTTTCTATACCACCTTCCTCTTTCTGTGGGTCACCCGTTATGGTAGATGCACTTGTAGGCTTGTTGTCATTGTCATGAATTTTGCTCTTACTAGAAGTAGGTTTTACAGTCCCAAATGGATTTCGGGGCAGGGTAAAGGTACGCTTTAATCGAGACCCTTCGACTTGCTTTGGTGTCATAGCAGCATCAGAAACTTCATTTATGAGCTCACTCTCCGAACAAGACTTCAACACAGACGATAAATTGTTAGTAGACATAGTAAAGCAAAACTTATTGAATAATTAACATTGAATACTTAAATTTCTAAATAAAATGAAGAAAAACCAAAAAAACATTGATATGTCTCATCACACCAATGACATAATACGCCATCTTAATTTTATTTGTCTATGGTCGTACTATCGGAACAGAACAGCACAGAGTATAAAATATTGACTACACGGAACGAAAACTTTTGATATTGCTTTCCCCCATTTATTCACCCCAAAATTAGTAGCATTCGCATCACTATTTTCTCCTCTACAATATGTTCTTTTCCGGCGGAAGTGAATAATATCATAATAAATAACGTCAAAATTGACACTTAATGACATTAATTTTTTTGACAGTCGTGTATAAGTGGTCGGTGGGAGTGTTTGTCAAATTTGTGTTTTCTGTTTTTTATAAATCGTTTTGCGTAATTTACATTATAAAATGTTTTATCAAGAGTAATGGAAATACTTAACAACTTTAAATAGTGGGTAAGATACAACTGCATTGTTTATATGATTAATTTTAAAGTTTTATTATATTGCCTTGTGTTTCTACCTATTTTGAATTCTCATCAAATTATACTTAATTTGTATCGATTTTGGAGGACTTTTATAAACGAATAAAGTATTTTGTAGTTATTCATTATAGCTAGCCCCTAAGTAACGTATTGGCTGCGGCGTAACAAAATCTATTTTTGTTACTAAAGTCTTGAATTCTATAGAACAAGAAAATAACATTCAAATCCGCGTTGAAAATTCTATCAAGTATATTTCTTAACCAATCAATTAAAGGTGAATTAAGTACCTTATCTGTCTTTCTGTGTTGTCGCCTTGTCATTAATGGCCTCATCAATATTATTATTACTATATTTTATTTTGTTAGCGTTACACTAACAAAATTATCAAGAAAGTTGACTTTCGAACTTTTGTACAGAAAATAATATAATACTGTTAACTGTAACATAATTTCTTCTAAATCACTTACTGGGTTTAGTTGTAATTAATTTTACCATCAAAACCAGTAGCACACACTAAAAGAATTAGTAATAAAGTTACCGGTTACCATTATTTTATTTTGTACAGTTTATTAAAACATTACATAAGTTTTTTTTTTTTGTATATTTTAGGAATCAATATGTCTGCCTACCAGAAGTTAAAACTCCTCATATGGAAAAACTTTCTTTTGCAAAGGAGACACAAATGGCAGACATTGTTTGAAATTGCTTCTCCTGTTATATTTTCACTATTTCTCATACTGGTAAGATGTCTTGTGGATCCTCAATCAAAACCAGCAGTTTCCTATCCCCCATTTCAACCAACATTTTTCAACATGAGTGGTCAAAACTTGTAAGTATTGCCAGATGTTTCATGTATATATTTTTTTATCATGACTATTCATTAATGGAGTAAGTTTTAGGTACTTAGGTATATTTTTCCATTTTAGAGGTAACCTCACAACTGCTAAAAGAGAGGGTACCCTAGCATTTTCACCAGAGAACCCTCTAACAAGGAAAGCCACGGAAGATGCTATGGCAACTGTTGCATTGGACAATCTCAATGGATTGCTTGCACTATTGTTTGACACTAAAATGTTGCCTGCACCCAAAGGATTCCCAAATGCAGCTGCAATGCAAGTTGCTCTGACACAACCCAATATTATGAATCAAATTCTTGTTGGAATCCAATATGATGACAGTATGGCAAGTAAGTTGCAAGGATTATTATTATTTCAGATAATAGGCAGGCAGTTGAACTGACTGATAGCTGCTTGTATCCAGTTTTCATACTGTGTTGAGCATGTTTAGATTAAGTTATTAGTTAACTAATTAGGTGTTAAACCTACATTTTATTATGTGTAATGAAAAAGAAGGAAAGTGTTGATATCTACATGTGTAAAAGGCTAGTAGGTGTACCTTCTTATAAATTTTAATGACCAGTATGTAATAAAAAAAACAGTGCTAAAATTGAGTGTAATGAATTGGCGACAAGAGCAATGAAGTATGCTCAGCTTATTTATTACGCCCATTTCCCCCATCTGATTATTACTCATTGCATTCCGTGAATGCATATTTTGCTTACGTAATTTGTAGGTACGACTCTTGCAAACCATAATAATAAACAAGACCATTGCGCCGTAATAATACCTAGTGTCTGATAAGGGTTGGTTTACTAGAAAACTCCTATTATGTGTATGTATGTTGTAATTTTCCTATTGGGTGCAAAGCTGCGCTTTTGATGACATGTTATTTCACGTGCCTACCTACCTACTCATAAATCGCCCTATTCCACACCATCCATGCAAGTAGCTTAATATCTTTGTGACCTAAATATTGCGCGGAAATCTCGGAGAACTTGGTCAACATTTATAAGCTATTTAGACAACTAAAGATTGGATGTTGCACTTGAAAGAATTACCGGTTGAGGCGGGAATTGAGTGTCTGCGTTCTTGACATACCAGGCGATTCGCATAAGCGAAACCACTAGGCCACTCTGACGGCGGCAAAACCTGTCGATTAATTGCTACTTAACGCTATAATATACATTACTGGTAACCTTGGGAAACATGATACTGTTACAAATTTACAGACTTCCATAATGTTCGTGATTACGCTCTTCCTTTTCCTTCTTTTAATCAATGATCAGGATTGTAAGGACTAAGCCTTACATTTTTAGGGTACCGTACCCAAAGGGTAAAAACGGGACCCTATTACTAAGCCTCCGCTGTCTGTCTGTCGGTCTGTCTGTCTGTCACCAGGCTGTATCTCATGAACCGTGATAGCTAGACAATTGGAATTTTCACAGATGATGTATTTCTATTGCCGCTGTAACAACAAATACTAAAAAAAGAAAATAATAAATATTTAAGGGGGGCTCTCATACAAAAAACATGAGTTTTTTCTCGATATTAATAATGGCAACAGGTAGACGCTTGAAATGTTCACAGAATAATAATATGTATATTCACTTTAAAAATATTAATTTAAAATAAAATAAAATTAATAATAGTATTTAAAGGGGGCTCCCATACAAAATTGTTTTTTTCGTATTTTAATGGTACGGAACCCTTTGTGCGTAAGTCCAACTCGCACTTGGCCAGTTTTTTTTATTTCACTTCGGCATATCATCGTTACAGCGTTCAGTGCTGATTAATGTAGGCCTCTCCCAATGCACGCCCCTGGGTCCTATTAATACTGTTGGTCTGTCTACTAACTTGGCGTACCTACTTATATCTGTAATATGTCGTATTACAAACGATTAAAAGTACTTTAAATGTTTATTCAGACATACAAAGATTATGTTTAAATACATCCGGTTTGCTGGAACAGACTGCTCAAAAATCAACTGTTTCAGATGCGACCAAATGGCCCGATAACATAGTGGTTACGCTCCGGTTTCCTGCTGTGATGAGAACACCCATGGTGGAACACCCCCTTAAAGCAAGCTGGAGAACGAATTTGTTGTTTCCTTTATTCCCGCGTCCAGGCCCGCGGGATCCTGATGATATGTATGGCGGAAAAACTCCTGGTAAGTTATACTTCCTAACCAATGTGGCTTAATTTAGCTGTATGTACACAGCTGTTATTTTCTACCGCAAAAGAATTTGCCTTTTTATTTCATATTTACGTTACACATCAAACTGTCGTTTTCTAGATCAATTTTATTACTATCTATCTAGGTTTTGATTACACTTGAGAAAATTATAAAAAATATATTAGCCATTTAATCAATGTAGCTATTGATAATAAACGCATGCTAGTTTTCACGAAAGTGCGTGGAAACCTAGCTAAATGTTTGCTTAGAAAATGACGTCACCATCTGGCAAGAGGCGTTGCCGATCCCATAAACTCTCAATGTTTTACATCCAAAGTACGTGATGGTGATGAATTACCACCATAATACGAGACCAATAACAGTGCCCGTTGGATATCTAAGGTAGTTCTTATAATACAGTTATACCAGAATTTTGTGGTGAATAATCCGGGAAACTAGCTTACCTAACTTGTATTGTATGTTCTCTATTTTTGGGCTACATATTCGCGCATGCATCTTTTCTGAATTCTTGTTGATGCTCTTGCAAAAAGGTATGGAAAACAAAAACACAATATTAAAAATGTACTTATCTTTGTTACTTGTATTCAGGATTGGAACACAAGAAAAAAAAAACATATTTATAGTCGTGGGGCCGAAAATAGCAACAAAAGGTGGCACTTGTCTAGACTTTTAGTAAAATGTCTATATTTAATAAAATACGCGACACCTATATATTTTTTTCATTTCATAGGTTCCAATTTACGTTTTTTGATTTCAGGAATTTTTAGTATTATCCATTTTGATTTCTACTAGGTGAATTTTATTTCTTAAAAACAAAATAAAATCTATATTAACTCCTTCAGCAATTACTACTTAATTGACGATCAACCACTCTTTCTTACACGAAACACGAAAAACTATGTACATAAAGTGACCCCATTTCTGTGTACTGAAATAAACCAACCAGTTCAGTTAAAAATTAACCAAGAACCATATAAAATCGATGACTTACTTATTGATATGACAAGGCCGACCACGTCTCATTGCTTTAGCTGTGTAGCTATAGTTGGTTATAAGTACTTAAATACTATAATTCGATCTATTTTGACCTGACAGTCGTGAAATCAATGAACTCTTACAGCGGATAAAATATAGTTAGTATAAATGCTTATCATAAAAATAATAATCACCATTCGAATTATTTTAGGTTACTCTCCCGAAATGTTTCTCGCCGTTCAGCACGCAGTCTCAAAAGAGATAATAAAACAGAAGTCGGGACAACCCATTAACACAAAGGTTTTCTTACAACGACTCCCTCAGCCTGCGTACAGAAATGACGATTTGCTAATAGCCCTCGAAAGATTCATCTCTATGATAATAATGCTTTGTTTTGCTTACACTTTCGTCAATACTGTTCGAGTAGTAACTGCGGAAAAAGAGTTACAGTTAAAGGTAATCTTGTAATTTACTTTTCGAGATCAGTGTATTTTACCTCGTTCTAAAAAAACTGATGTTTGTTTTTATCTTATAGGAAACAATGACGATAATGGGTTTACCTTCGTGGCTACACTGGCTCGCGTGGTTCATCAAGCAGTTCTCTTTTCTTTTGATATCTGTTCTTCTTATGGTAACACTTTTTAAGGTAAGATTTGACGTAGCGTTCAATTGGAGACTAGGACCAAATATTGGGCTACCATATATTAAGTGAATGTAATTGTTTTAGATCCCCTTCAACGCTACTTCTAGCGGCGAGCGATACGCAGTGCTCACGTTCACACCATGCTCGGTCCTGCTATTCTTTATGGTTCTTTTTGTGATTACCTCCCTGACTTTTTGCTTCATGGTCAGCGTTTTTTTCACTAGAGGTATGTTTAAATTTACTGCTGGCTTCATATTTATTTAGCTCTGTTTTCGTATACGCCACTTCTATATACACTAAAATTCAGCCTTGTAGATCAATTGACAATAATTTAGCTAGCCGTTAAGACGGGACTAATAACAACTTGTACAAACAGCGATGTGCATATCGCTTGGCATATTAATATTATTAAATCGATTGGATATATAAGTGGTTGTCAGTTTTCCCGTGTTCATTACTAAGGGTTGTTAAACACGTATAAGCGGGCAGTAAGATTAGCCTTATAGGACGGAAACCCGTCCGTACGGGAGATAGGGCTCGAAGAATGAACTTTCCGATCGGCTCAAACCGAATGAAGCCAAACAAGTGCAGGAATTTCTTCGGGTTGGTTTAGTTGATCAACAAAAACTTCCGAACTGACAGACACCTTAGGACGCAAATTTGCTTTTATATCTCTTTTGAATTGATCTCGTTTTGATATAATAGCATTTACGTTTTGTCTTCATTCCCAACAAGACATTATTGACTACAGGCCCATGTTCAAAATGGATGGGTCCTATAAACCACCAGGTGACGTATATAGGACGATATAAGAGCATAAAATAATAAGATTCAGCACTATGCCGTCACTTGTAAGCTGTCCAACTGAGTGCTGGTGAGAATTCAAAAGTGCAGGTAGAGTTAGTACATTTTGGTCATATACGTGATTTTTACCATCGATAGATCCATGAAAAATAATAAGAAAGCGCGCTGTGCCGTAAAAAAAATGGTGCGCCACTAAGTCCGTTTTTTTTTCTGACAATTTCCAAGGTAAATTTGGTCATTTCATTCTGTACGGCATCAGTTTCATACTGTTTCAATACAGCTTCTAATCAATTATTCCGCAACGCCGTACAAAAATCATGCGACAAGAGAAAAAAATCCTCTCTTTCAGTGAAAAAAAAATACCGACTTTGTGGCGCATCATTTTTTACGGCACTGCGCGCTTTCATATTATTTTTCATGGAATTATCGATGGCAAAAATGTCGTACAATAATATCTGACCAAAATGTACTCACTCTACCTGCACTTTTGAATTCTCACCAGCACTCAGTTTTGCAGCTTACAAGTGACGGCATAGTGCTGAATATAATTATTTTATGCTCTTATATCGTCCTATAAGTATATTGACCGTATAAGGCCCACCTTATTTTAAAATTTAATAAATCAGTTATTTTTAAAATTTTACTGAAACGACTTTCTTTTAAGGCAAGATAGTTTATTGAAATTTAGATACATAAACAAAAATCAACATTGTTGTAACGTTTGGCAGTCCAAGATAACTTTGAAAAATTGTTCCTTCTGGGCTTATTTAAATCCTAGGGATTTCAATATGGCCCGCTTACACACTGAAAGATATTCATAGACACAATGAATTAGATCACGTTCTAGCAAATAAACGTTCTTAAATAAGCATTTTACATGATTAAATAAAAACAAAAACATAACCTTTTTAAAAAAATGGCAGCTGGGCCTCATTAAATGTATGAAAATTTAAACATTATGTAAAACAATCAAAAAATAACAAAAACCTTACAATGAAACGTATTCTTTTACAAAATTATTGAGTTCACTAATATCTGCGTAAAACATAAAGTAAATCAGAATTTTAATTTTTATAACAATATTTGGTGGGCCTTATTACCACTATAGTAAAATCACTTAGGCATTATAAATTAACAGAGTTCGTAAAGTGAAAGCAAGTATCGAATTGAGATCATAACACAACTAAACTTAATAACCTAGCATCAATGTCGAGTCAGTCTTCGATTCTCAGATAGTTCCTATATTAATTTGGTGTAGATATACCTAATCCTACCATTAGTTACATTTCGGACAAACAAAATCTTCTTTATCATTTTTGGTAAGGCCAACACATTCTTCATGATACCAGACAAAGCAAAGTGTGCAAGAACGCATATCTGCTACTCTGTCCATCTTACAAGCACAGCAGTACCACCGATTTTCGTTAGTTTTATTCTTAGGTCCTTTTTGAGATTCTTTTGTAGCATTCCGCTTTTTTTTTCATCTTTCTTTATGGCTTTTTGTTTTTCTTTTCCATTCTTTTTTGCTACTTTCTTTGTTTTCTTTTTTTTTGTGAACCTTCTTTTTTACTTGTACATCTTTGAACAAATCTTTTGTAACTCGTTGACCTACATAATTTAAAGCTTTTCGCTTTGGCTTTGTTTTGATGGTAGCAAAATTAGGGGTAGGCATTTATTCTTGAAAAGGTGTCTTAGCAACGTCAGCTGGAATGGCCTTAGTAACTTTTTTTTAAATTTATAAGTGGAATGTTGTCTTCAGAATCGTCTGAATCGTGAGTTGCGGCTTCTGCAGGACAATTTTAATCACAAGTACTTCCTGGCAGATTTTCTTCTTCAGATTCTGAAGATGAAGTATAGATTTTGTATTGACGTACCGGATTACGTTGGATCATTTTGTAAATGAATGTATCGCTGCCATTTTCAGATGGAGAACTAATTGGGAAATAGCTATGATTTTCTTTTGATGTAGAAGGAACAGGTGAACGAAGTCCAAAAATCCAGATTTTCAACATTCTCAATCTCATCAATCGGGACATAAGATTCTGATGATAGTCTACCAATTTTTTTGATGTTGATTGTTGTCTTTCTAACATGTCTATTTGAATCTCATTTGCAAATGTTTCATCAAATAACAATGATGGTGACATTATATCTCTATCATCGTAATGAGTGTCATCTGAATCGAAATTTTGCGTATGAATTGGACTCAAAGTTCTACTAGGACTTTGAATCTGTTTAGGAATTTGTTGCAATTGATTGGATGTTTCCGTTAGAAGTGATGGTGCGTATGCAGCATCTGGTATTGCACTGGGGTCCCAAGGATACAGCCCTGTCGCCTTGAAGCCGTTTATAATAATTTCTTGCGACATAGATTTTGGCCACACTGGGCAAAATTTTGTCGAAGCTTGACTTGGTAAGTTTTCTCACGGGATTTTGGTACGTGTACAGCATCAGTTCTTGATCCCAGTGGTGTTCAAAGGATTTGTTGACTGATTTGTCAAGGGGTTGCAATTCGTGTGTGGTGTTGGAGGGTAGGCAGTACAATTCGATGTCGAATTTCTCTGCTTCATCAGCTATTTGGTAATCTAAGTGTGACGCTGCGCCATCAAATATTAAAAGGCATTTTCCAGGTGATTTGTAATTTGCCAAATGCTGAATAAATTGAATAAACAATTCTGTTGTCATGCTCCCTTTCGGTGCCATTTTAACTAAGCTACCTGCGGGTAAATTATCATTAAATTCGGGACACATCCGTTTTCCCTTAAAGATAACCATTGGAGGTATTGCTGTCCCTATAGCATTTACACATGCGACGACGGTAACATTTTCGGCATGTTCCTGAGCAATAAGATGTACGCGTCGAGCCCCCTTTTCAGCAAGAACTTCTTGCTGATGATGCAGCGTTAAACACCCTTTCTCATCTACGTTATATAATCTTTCAGGATGTTGTGTTATATCTACCTCATCGTATAATTGCCGTACAGATGCAAAATGCTTTTTTACGATAGGTCTGTTTAATTTTTGGGCCCTCGCAGGGTTCATTATCTGGGCTTTACGTTTCGAAATTTCAGGATTGCGGTTTAAAAATCTCTTCAGCCAAACTCTGCCAGCAGAAGCTTTCTTGTCATTAAATGTATGCTTTATCCCATGTTTTTTGCAAAACACATATGCTTGTTTGCAAATAACCTTTGGTGTTAACGGCATTCCAATCTCAGCAAACTTTTTTATCCTGGCAACTAAATCTTTTTCCATTGAAGGTGTGAGGACACATGATCGACCAACTTTTTTTTTGGTACTTCCTGTTTTTAGGTGGTTCCTCAAAGTTCGACGAGGTATGTTGAATTTATCAGCTGCTGCGCGTTGAGAAAGCGTTTTTGTTTTGACAGCATGCAAAGCTTTTGTGAGATCATCTTCCGACCAATTGAGGCGAGCCTTCTTCAATGAAGCATCCATTTTGAAACCTAAAAAAGAAAGCATATTTCAGACACAAATGTATTTAAAACATGCTAAGTACCCGAATGTCCGTTCAGCTGTATGCCTTTTGCTCACCACTTTTATCTGTGTTAAAATAAAACAGTGTATTAGCCAATTGTAAGTGTATTAGATGTCAGATAATAATTGCAGTTATTATAAACTTCATATTCTTATTTTTAATATAATTATAAAGCAATACATAAAAGTAACTTTTTAAACCTATATACGCAAGAAGGCCCGGGCCCTTTTGCCATACCTTACACTGGGCCTTGTTATGTTTTTGACCATGTAATCCTGGGAATCCTTATAATTAGAAATATACGTAATAAAAACAGTAACTCACCTTCACATCAGTATAATAGTTTGTTATTAAACACTGTGTAAACACAATCACTTCAAAATTCCTTATATTTCCTGAGAAATTTACAAAATACTTTGCACAAAGGTTATAAGACGCACACGCACGGCTCACTCCGATGACAAACACTTGACAGCTGACAAAATGGCGGCACAATACCAACATGGCGCCATTGCATTTTTGTCTATGGTAGTTGAGAAATATCCCCGCGAAATTTTAACTGCTTTCAACAATTTTAAGCGGGCTATTTTAAAAGTGGGCCTTATTGAATACCGGGCTTCTTTTGGTACAGGTACCAGGGTTTATACGTCACCTGGTGGTTTATATGACCCATCCATTTTGGACATGGGCCTGTAGTCTATTTATTAGTGACATTTGTTTGTTCTGAACTTATGACTGTTTTTTAATTGTTTAAGTAGCTTTTATTTTTTACTAAATAAAAATAAAAGTTGCATAAACACATTACTTGCAAAAAATACATTAAATCTGGCCCGCTCGAGCGACGAAGAGCTCGACAGCGACCCTTATAATTATTTGAGTCACGCGACCGCCACCGGCCCTTTCAGTATTATTTTAGAGCAGCTAGAATTTGTATTCAAGTGTTCTTTAACGCTCGCTTGCCTGAGTGTGTAGGTTTAAGTTTCCAAGTAGGTATAAAAATCAATGGCTGTAATAAACATTCTCGAACGAACC
The DNA here is from genome assembly GCA_949316185.1 of Pyrausta nigrata. NCBI lineage: Eukaryota > Metazoa > Arthropoda > Insecta > Lepidoptera > Crambidae > Pyrausta > Pyrausta nigrata. Next base: position 9,832,031 of record OX438943.1, read on the forward strand.
AACTAGTTCATCGACATCCATTCATCTGCATTGCTATTAATTGCTTGTGATTGTATCGATTGCGAGTAATTATGTAACTCAACTCAGTGTATGCGTTGCCGGGTCGTCATGGGGGAAACCAGAGGGCAGCTGCCTCCCTAGAGCCTATAAAAAAGCAGCCAAAGCCACCAACAATTTACTCGTTTTTACAAGCTTTTTTTACACGGATAAGGGAGAAGTGATGGTGGAGAGTTAGTACGTACTACCGTCATTTCTTACTCCTTTATGGATGCTGGGCTCTTCACAGGATATCAAAAGGTGCGTGGCACCGGGTTGAAAGGAGAGCGCATATCAAATGCCTTGTTATGGCCTCACCTCGAATTAACGATTCATCTGCTTCCGAATATTGCTCCAAATTAATTTTCTCTAAAATTTTCTGAAGTCTTGTATCTTGGAAGAGCGATATGATCCAAACTCATAAGTGCATTCTTTAAATTTTATTATAAGTTCTGCTTGCGCCCCCTCAATAATACTATGATTTTCGCACCCTGGCCCGGGTACATACTTACACCTACTCCCTCATAAATAAATAAATAAATAATTTGTTTTAACAAACACACCAATTACCTAGCCCCAAACCCCAAAAAGAGTGAGCTTGTGCTATGGTGACTAGGATAACGGATAGACATACTTGTATACATTTATAAACATCCATGACTTAGGTACAAATGCTCGTTCTTATCACACAAACAATTGCCCCTTGCGGCGAACCCGCAACCGCCTGGTTTAGAAGTCCGTGGCGCAAACCATTACACCAAGACTTGCCCCTTGCGGCGAACCCGCAACCGCCTGGTTTAGAAGTCCGTGGCGCGAACCATTACACCAAGACGGTCGTACAAGCCATAAGCTATAAGTTGTAGATAGCCTGAGTACAACTGTTGTCTGCCTGCCTATCTATACTCATAATTTCAATTTATAGATGAAAAGCACTTATGGGGTCAGTGATAATTAAGTAGGTAAATGTCTAGTCAGTTCTTCACTATCGTGATTAAGCTCAATGTCACATTTTGACCTCACTGCAATAATGGTTATAAGTAATTTCATTCGTTTTCTTGCTATTAATGTGGTCTGTTGCTCGTCTTTTGTCGGTTTTCGTTTCTATGAACGTTAGTTTTTTATTTCGGGAAAGATGTCAGCTGTAACGGCAACCTTGAACCGATCGATGTTAAATGACTTAACTTGTCAACCTTCTCACAGTAGCTTAGTCGCTTGTAAACTTGTCGAGAGTTTCAGGTTCTTTACCTTGGTTAAGCTATAGTTCGACCGCCTGAGTCCTCGCCTGTTGGGTGTTTTGAAAATTAAAAAGAGCGCGCATTCTTGAATTGCAAAATCTCGAGGCGAGAACTCGGACGGGCTATAGTTGTTTCTTACGTTTACGCGAATTGTTGAACTCATTAAAACACAATTTTACGGATTACTTCGCGATTTATTTACATTTTATTTTAAACCTGACGTTTCGAACACTTTACAGCGATCGTGGTCACAGGGAGACTAAGGTATTATTTGTCATTACAAAGTTTTGAAAAATTTTAACTACCGTCACTCAATAATATTAATTTACGTTCCTATTTAGGCAGAAAGAGCTAACAGTGTCTTGAGATCTTGCAGTGCTAGGTGTTGCTTTGGTTTTTGCTAGAATAGGATCCCATGCCGGTGGAACTTTCCAACCATCTTCTCTATTGAAATTTGGATGTTTTCCAATTTCAATAGCTTCTACGTGAAGCCATTGAAATTAGAAAACATCCAAATTAGTACCTTATTATTAGTATAATATTAAGGTACTAATTTGGATGTACTGAGAGCCTTGTTGAGATGTTGAGCTCTTGCAGTATGGACTCGTTCGTTCTCATTGCGGTCCACGGAATTCTTAGGGCTTTTACTGTACTGTCACATAATAAATAATAGTACAAGTGTATTACCAACCCGAGTACAGTGACCATAAATTGGTTTTTAAACAAATAGTAACAAAAAACTTTATAAAACGAAACGAAACAAAACTAAATCAATTTACTGAAAGACGCTGTTGGACTTTTATTTGATGCTTTTGTACCGTCAGTTCTAATTTATTTTATTTATTTAGGCACAGAATACAATTAAAATGAAACAGGAGATACAAACTAAATTATATTCCTCTTTATGCATGCACAAAAACATTTAAGTAGGTATCACGAAAAAATGTGTAAATATATTGATATTAATTATGGTTTTACAGAGTGAACAGTTTTTAAAATACTAGTTTATTTAGCTCCATGGTCCCAGCAAATCCCCAATATAAGTTTTCGGAACTTGGCCATATCCGAATCAAAGATGTCATCTATCATGTCTATCAGCCAAGTTGTTGTATAGGCGACACATTCTGACTATTGGATTATGAGACGAGATGTGTATAGTGTAAAAATCAGTAGCAAAGGGTTTATACGAGCGGGTGCGACACTGGGTACTGATTGAAACCAGCGACAATAAATCAGGACAGTCTATTGTGCCGTGCAGAATTTTGTGCAGAATCATATAAGCTGTGTAGGTAACACTAAACTCGTTAGCTGCTATGTCGTCAATTTACTTTTTGCTGCTATTTATTACCCGACTGCGCCAGGAGGGTTATGTTTTTGAGAGTTTCGTATGTATGGATACTTGGTTGCCACACCCTATAGCCCAAACGGCTGAACAGTTTTTGACATATAAGGTGTCATTGAATTCGTCAGAATTGTAGTAGTAAAATAGGCTAATATACATTTTAAGAATGGCACCCGCAAATGAAAACGAAGGGGGTTGATTTTTTCCTTACCATACATTATGGATATCAAATGAAAGCCAATGAAAAATCTATTCTAAAATTATAATCAACTAGTGGTTCCCCGCGACTTCGCCCGCAAGAGTTGGATTTTCCATATAAACTTTCATTCCCCATTTCACCCCCTTAATGTTTTATATCACGACAAAATGTAGCCTATGTCCTTTCCAGGGTGTCGAACTGTCTCCATACCAAATTTCATCTCAATCGGTTCAGTGATTTAAGCGTCAAGAGCTAACAGACAGACACACTTTCGCATATATAATATTAGTATGGATTTTGCAGTCGGGTATTTTGTTTTTCCAATAATTATGTTTGCTTGTTTTTACTAATAATTTCTGTTGCCCTGTCATTTTTATTTTATTCTAGATATTCTGAATCGTCTTGTACACCTTGTTTTCAACAACATACAGGGGTTGTAGCAATCTCGCTCCGATTTTAACTCGCCAAGAATCCAGTTTAGTAGGCTTTCAAAATAATGTTACCAGTTGTGGGCTGACACAACAGTTTGTGCTCGTATTATATGAAGATGTGTAATTAAGTAGCAAACACGCGTTATCTAATTACCGTTTCTAGCTAACACGGCCGCGTCCTTCATGGGCCTCGCGTGGTTCGCCACCTACTCAGTGTTCATGCTCACGCAAGTGCTGTACGAAGACATCAGTCTGACCACCAAACTTGTGCTCAGCTTGATATCCAACACAGCCATGGGATATGCGTTCCAAATGATCATCATGTGCGAAGGAACATCGAATGGTACGTATCAAATACCCAAAACACGAATGTCGTCGCAACAAAGCTCAAAGTCGTGCGTGACGCATTGCAGTGGCCACGATGACCTTCCTAAATATATTAAATAGGCGATGAGTTGCAAGTTAGATAGCTGCAATTAAACCCCTGTTAGAATTGAAGGAAAATCAACTTTATTAAAAAAATAAAAGCTGATGTTTGGAGTCACGTCATTATGTATTATTAACTACAAGTAAACGCTGGGAAATAATCGATGTAGTGGCTAAATGTCAAACTTACAGCGGCGACCTCGTTACGGTCATTCGCCTGGAAAAAATGCGACGAGGCAAGAATGACCACTTCAATGAATTAAATGACTACAAAACTACTTGACTCATTCATGCTGATTTCGTTCCTATTACGGAAAGTAAAAAAGTTGCCCTTATAGTAAATAACGGTTTTCTGTGCTAATTGGATACAGCCGCAAACAACAGACTTATGTTTTAGTGTTGTTATTTTAAAAGACTTTATAAAAGTACCTACATTAAATTAAACGACTGTAGATAATGCGTAGTTAAGTTTTTTATTAATATAGAAATGTATTATAAATAGAAATTGGTACGTTATTAACATTCAACATGTAACAACAGGTCTACAATGGAGGGATTTTTTTTCTTCGGTCTCCTACCACGATCAATATCAGCCAGGGCATGTAGCCCTCATGCTGGTACTGGATGCCATACTATACATGCTGATCGCTATGTATGTAGAAAAGATCCGCCCTGGTCTTTACGGAGTGCCCCTACCATGGTACTTTCCATTTACTAAAAGTTTTTGGAAACCAAATAAAACCAGAAAAGCTGGTGAGTAAACAGGCCTTTTTTTATTGTATATTATTTAATAATAGTTAAGTCAAATCAATTATAACCAATCTTATTAAACCCTGTAAACAGTCTAATACTACCACAATTTAATAACGCTAGGTCGCTAGCATAAGTAAATTATCCACAATGATACGTACGACTTTGGTAATGTTTGAGAGTTAAGGCAGTGGATTACACGTGGAGGGCGACAATGATAGGTGGAAAATTGGTCAGGTCGGGTAGGTCGGGCGCTTATAGCTAGGTACTTGCCACATCAGTTTTCCGGGGTTTTTGGTGTCACTTCACACACTTCACAGGCCACAATCACTCGAAATGTCTGTAAGTAGCTTCACAGGATACACACTCGGCGAAAGCGCTCTGGTCGGTCTAGTACATGTGTTAAAGGTAACGTCTCGGTGTCGACTCGATCTACGGGGTTCTCACTATACGTTTTAAACAAATAAAAATAAGGCAGGTATGCGTGTGAGTGTGCGCGGCGTAGTATCAATAGGGTACACAAACAAATCAAAATATTGTAGTAAACATATCGCCCGCCCTAAACACGTCAAGTGTTTACGAGAAGGTTAGGAAGCTAAGGGAAAGGAAGTTCACTGGACAGGAAGACGAACTAATTTCGTCAAAGATCTCTTTAGGCTACCGGTAGGAGTTTTAACATCTACCACACGAACAACCTGGTCTTGGCCAGGGTATAAACCAATAATGCGTCCACGACGCCACTGCAAAGGGGGAAGGTTGTCATCTTTTATGAGTACTAGCTCACCCACTTTAGGAGGATCACAAGGAGAGGTCCATTTATTTCTAATTTGTAATGTATTAAGGTATTCTAAATGCCATCGAGACCAAAAGTGCTGGGTAATTTGTTGGATTAGCTGAAACCGTGTAAGGCGATGCAATTTTACGTCTTTATAAGGGTACTTCGGAAGTGCAGTTAAGGGTTGTCCAATTAAGAAATGGCCGGGAGTTAACACTTCGACATCACTAGGGTCCGGAGAAAGTGGGCACAATGGGCGCGAATTTAAAACTGCTTCAATCCTAGCAAAAACAGTGGTCAGCTCTTCAAACGCAAGGGGGGCATCGCCCACCACTCGTTTCAGGTGCGATTTCGCCGACTTAACCGCAGCTTCAAAAAGACCGCCCCAATGAGGGCAAACAGGAGGATCGAAAACCCAGGACATGTTCCGCCTTGAAAGCTCAGAACCAATAGCCGCCTGGTCCCGAGACAGGAAACACTCCAACTCCTCAAGGCAACTGTTGGCACCGATGCAATTTCGACCGCAATCAGATCGGACTAGGCGGGGCACACCACGACGCGACACGAATCGGGAAAAGGCCGCAATAAAGGCTTCAGCAGTTAGGTCCGACACAACCTCAAGGTGAACGGCTTTAGTAGAAAGGCAGACAAATACACACAGGTAACTTTTCACTAACCTTTTGTTCCTATAGGCCTGGACTTTGGCAAAAAAGGGTCCTGCAAAATCGGCACCCACACCGTCAAACGGTCCAGCAGCCGTGACGTGGTCCCCAGGTAGGTCACCCATGAAGGGCCGAGACACAGCCGCCTTGAGACGATAACAAAGAAGGCATTTAAAAATCACACGCTGAACAGCTCTGCGTGCCGACAAGATCCAAAACTCTCTATTTAACATGGCAAGAACTGCACTAACACCAGCATGAGCACTCCCGCGATGGCAACGTGAAACAAGGATGCTCACGAAACCACCATTCTTAGGCAGAAGAAGGGGGTGGCGCGCATCAAAGGACAGATCGGAGTTTCGCAATCGACCTCCAACTCGAATCAGGCCTCTGTCATCTAGAAATAAATTCAACTTTCTCAGGGAGTTAGTGATAGGATCGCCACGCCGTAAGCGATCAAGTTCATCAAAAAAGGAGGTAAATTGAACGATTTTCACTAAAAACAAAAGGGAATCCCTCCGTTCCTCAGGGCTCAGGTAGGACAAGTAAGATTTAGGAAACAAAAACCGCCTTAGGTAACAAGTCACGTTTATTAGCTTGTTCAAAGAATTATACCGCTCTAATTAAAATGAGGGATCCAGGGTAGGAACATCGGCAGAGACTACTAAACAACGTAGTCCAGGAAGACCACTACTTGGGTTAGGCTCCAAAACACCGGGCCAGCTGTCAGGAGACTGCGTCAACCACAAAGGTGAAAACCAAAAGGAGTGGTCGATCAGTCGGGTGACTGACACATCTCTCGATGCACAGCCACTAAGGTTCATGTAGCCTGGGACGTGTCATATGAAGAAAGGGACATATGGTTTAGGTCAAGGTAAGGAAATATATTTCTCTCGAAAATTAGGATTGGCTTGCAAACGCTTCTCAAGACTATGAAATCGCCGTAAGGCATTGGTTTCAGAATCACCAAGAGGTGGACGATCATGAAGAAAAGGGAGTCCAACCACAAATCGACCATCGCTTTCACGAGTGGTAGCTGCTTCAAAAAAGGTTTCATACTCCATATCCAAGGGGCTCGCAACTGGAGATTGGGGGGCCTCTTCGATTTTCCAGAACTTTTCAACTATTTGAGACAGCGAGACTCCAGCCATGGGGGGTTCCAAATCAGCAAATCCTCCATAAACAGGACCACACAGGACATAACCAAATATCGTCGAGACAGCAGTAAGGCCATCAGGGGACACAAGCAACTCGGACCCTAAAAGGCGACCAATGACGTCAGCTCCAAGAAGCACACTTACAGTACCAGGTTTGTAAAATAAAGGGTCAGCAAGAGGGAGGTGCCTAGTACAGGCAATTACACCTTTAGGTAAGTCTACCTCTGGGAGGGCACCAGCAATCACATCAACAACCATTGCACCGGTGGAGACCTCTGGAAAGGCAGAATTAACTGGTTTAAATGAAAAGGATACAATGCCCGGGGAATCAATTGCCTGAACATCACCTATTCCACGAACAGGAACTGGAGAAAGAATGATAGGCAAGTTCATGTGGTCAACAACAAACTCAGTAGTAAGAAGGCAGCCCTGAGCACCAGTGTCACATAAGGCACGCGCTTATGTGGATAATATCCAGACGAGGTTTTAACATGAATCAAGGCCGTAGGTAAAAGAACGAGAGAATTGCGAGGTAAAGATGTAAAAGCGGGTATGGAAGGGGGGCTGCTATCTAGTCAGAATTGTGGGGCCTCATTGTACTTATGATGAAATGCACGTTCATCCTGGGTTCTTTGACCTAGAGGAGCATTATAAGTACGATTACCGCTGGGTGCAGGTGGGGATCGCCCGCCCGAACGGGGAGGTGATGCTCTACGGGAATCACGAGGGGGCGGGGTACGAACACGGTGCCATTCAGTACATGGGGGTGACACACGGTCCGTTAAGTGACTTTGTGGGGATTGCCGCAGTTGGTTGGAAGCTAAGGCCGCGACGTCTCGGTATGAGCGCTCGCGATCGTAACTCACAGGAGAGGAGTCATTATAACACAGTGACGTGTGATGACTGGAACGACGGCACGTGCGACAGCGATAATCTCGCGTGCATTGGGATATGGAGTGTTTATCCAGGCATTGATAGCACAGTCGGGCTTCTTTTACAAAAGTAACACGTTGACGTGTAGGAAGGCGAAGAAAATCGGGACAGTCGCGTAAGTAATGCAAAGTACTATTACAAAGGTGACATTTATATGTCGTCGCAAAAGTAACAAAGGCTCTTGGAGGAGGTGGGGAACGCGCGTTAGGTTTAGGCAAACGAGGGGAGCTCACAGTAGGGGGGGGTAGTAGTGTCAACGACAGAAGCACTACCTACATTGTCGTGGTGCCTACATTCATCCTCAAGAAAGGTAATAAGATGATCAAAAGTAGGGAGGTGATTAGGATTATCGCCATAACGACGTTCAAATCTCGATTTTAACTCTGAAGGCAATTTAGCAAGGCATAAGTGAACTAATAGGTACGACCAATGTTTAACAGAAAGTTCCAATCTTTCTAAGCATCGATAAGTCGAAAGCAGGGGGTTCAGGAACGACACACGTAACCCGGAAAGTTTAGGCGTTATAATAGGGAGCATCATTATTTAAGCTATGTGGGTATCCGCTAAAACACGAAGGTAATGGTACCTACGTTTTAGGAGGTAACGGGCCACGGTGTAATTGCCCGCCTCAATCTTGAGATGTTGTATCAATCGACGAGGTTCATCCGATAAGGCTCCCACTAAATAGTGTAGCTTCAAAGTCGGGGTAAGGCTAGGCTGGTTGTCCACCACGCTATCAAACTGGTCTATAAAACTGATCCAACTATCGGGACGGCCATCAAACTTAGGTATAGGTAGGTCAGGTAATTTACTAGCCGGGTTATCAATAGCCAGGGATTTATTCTCCTTAAAGGGGGTGCTAGTACGGGACGTCTCAAATTGGTGAGGTCGTATTTCGTCTAACTTAATTTTTAAGTCGTCTTCTTTGTCCCTTACTACGCGTATCTCGTTCTTAACTTGCACATATTCTTGTTCATAAATAGCAGGATCGAGATTACCTAACAGCTTGGAACAAGCGGCGGAAAACTTGTCGCACATAAGTGGCAGGTCGGAAAGACGCGCTCGCATACGATTGGAGGAAAAGGTCTCAAGAACTCGGTGGAAATCATCAACCCAGTCACTAATATAACGGAGTTCACCAATAGCTTCACGGTATTCAGCTGTATCCGTGTAAAGTACGGCCCTTACGGTCTCGTTGCCGGTTTCGGTATCCGACATTTTATTTACTTTAAATCGCAAGAAACAAGGTAGGTAAATTAAACTCACAAAAGATTTCAATACGATGCGTAAAGGAACAAATAGTAAGGGACGGCACCGGGTATGGCAAACGTAACTCGTAAACAACTTGCACGCGGTCACGCGGTAATGGCGTGATCAATAGGGAAACAAAGCGCTCGCGCACCTCACTTGCACTCAAAGGGTAGGTAATTAACGCGCTAATCGATTTAATCGACACTTATGTAAAAGGGGTTGTACTCGAATGTTATTAAGGAATTTACTGTAAATAGGTTAGGTATATGACGAGACGTTTTCTTCAAATTACAAAGGAAGGTAGCAAATAAATAACTCTCAATTAAACAAATTACGTTACTAATAAAGGGTCCTAATAAAAAACTACGCTCTGCTACCAAAATGTTTGAGAGTTTAGGCAGTGGATTACACGTGGAGGGCGACAATGATAGGTGGAAAATTGGTCAGGTCGGGTAGGTCGGGCGCTTATAGCTAGGTACTTGCCACATCAGTTTTCCGGGGTTTTTGGTGTCACTTCACACACTTCACAGGCCACAATCACTCGAAATATCTGTAAGGAGCTTCACAGGATACACACGCGGCGAAAGCGCTCTGGTCGGTCTAGTACATGTGTCAAAGGTAACGTCTCGGTGTCGACTCGATCTACGGGGTTCTCACTATACGTTTTAAACAAATAAAAATAAGGCAGGTATGCGTGTGAGTGTGCGCGGCGTAGTATCAATAGGGTACACAAACAAATCAAAATATTGTAGTAAACAGGTAAGATAAACAGACTATATTTATTCGCTACTAATATCTCATCCTTCGTGTATCTTACCCTTAAAATAAATGTAGAATGTCATAACGTTTTAAACAAATTTTGATGCTAGAAGTCAATTTAGTACTTCTTATTACTTATCTACACACAAAAGAATAAAGTTGATACTTAATGTATTGAAAAAGTCTGAAGACAAAGCCTTAGTTAGCATTGCTCTACCGACCGTTCAAGGCTATGCACTCACGATGTGATGTCTCACACCATTTTTTGCAAAGTCGATACTCCTTGGATGGATTTGCATATTCTTGTTTAGAGTGAAAAAAGTGGCTTAATGTATACTAATATTACAACGGTGATTATTTGTTTGTATGTAACGAATAAACTCAATATCTACTGGATCGATTTCAACATTTTTTTCTTTCACCATTAAAATGATTCATTTTTCCTGGGTGTAAATTTGCTGGGCTTTGCTGCCTGGGCTGAATATTTTTTTATTTTACCCGTGTGAACTGTGAAGCCGGAGCGGGTCGCTAGAATATTGATAAAATGATATCATAATCTTTAAAAAATAATAAGTATAATATCTTATACATTAAAAGAAAACGTAATATGCAGTTTTTTTTACCTGATTGCAGCTTTATCCAAAAAAGATGGGTCAGATTTAGAGTACAATGATGCATTGTTGAAGGTTGTTCACGATGAAGAGCCTAAAGGCGTGCCGATGGGTGTTAATATAAATGTAAGTTAGTTTTTATTTGGAATCGGTTATTCTTGACTCTAGACTAAACCAGACGTGGCGTAGACAGCGTCGACGGTAGAGCGAGCTCACTCAGGAGGTTCTCGCACTCCCACTCGCCGAAGACAGCAAGCTAGCAATAATAAATCTCCATTTTCCTAGGTTTTGAGTATTATATCTATTAGTAGAAACAAATATATTAAGTAATACTAGTTTTAAGACAGATCTGGCTGAGCTTGCTAGAGACTACATACAGACACAATGCTTGTATTCTAAAATTGTAACAGAATTTAAAACGAAGTAATATGTTCCGTCTGTTGTAGCACAGTACTTATATCGTGAATAATTTATTGAAGGTAAACACCACGTTTACCATCTATTATTTAAGTATGCATGCGAGTATCTTTTCAAACTATCTTCAAAGTTTTAATTAATGTAATTTTGTGTATTATCTTGTTGTTGCAGAATTTAACAAAGATTTACAAAGGTCGTAAAAAGGCTGTAGATAACTTGAATCTTAGGATGTATGAAAATGAAATAACAGTATTATTAGGACATAATGGTGCAGGGAAAACTACTACTATATCGATGCTGACAGGTATGGTTAGCAATGACGATGGTTCATATAAGATACAATTCTATTTTTTGATGAGTATCGTCTAACATCTATATACAAGTGGGCTTTTGCAATGGGCTTTTAATTCTAGGTATGGTTCCACCTACTTCGGGCTCGGCTACGATAAGCGGGTACAACATAGTCACGGAGACCGAACAGGCCCGGAAGTCCTTAGGGATATGCCCGCAGCATAATGTGCTGTTTCCTGATCTGACAGTGGCGGAGCACATCATATTCTATTCGAGGTTGAAAGGAGTGCCCAAAAACAAGCTCAAAGAAGAGGTTGATCATTTTGTTAATCTGCTAGAGTTAGAAGAAAAGGTAAGTTTATTTTTCTTTAACATTTTCCTATGTATCTTACTTCTTGGGTATAATCATTTATCACTGAGCGTGACTATTGTATTGTTTTATTGACTCGTTACACAAACTAAAAACCTGTCCGGTATCTAAGGTTTTTTCTTGAAACGTTATTTTTAAAGGTATAGTAAATAGAAATTGAATATCTCTCTATTTAGATAGATGAATGAGATAGAGAATTAACTATGAATTTACAATCTGTAACGTTTGGTAACCTTTTCGTATTAATAATTATCATACACAATTTCTTGTCCCAGATTCCTCTTTGTATTATTCAGATGAAATTGTACAGATGTTAAAGCTTCATGTTTGAATAGGTTGTTGTTATTATGACTTATCTAATTAGTTATTTGTATATGTCACATTATCACTTAAAATATTTCCTATACAATCACGTAAAAGTCGTGCCAAAACAAGATAGGTGAAAACTTATTTTATAAACTCCCGATACTAAATGCAACATATGAGGAAAATTCTCAAAATATAAATTAACCCATAATAGCCCACAGTTTCCACAAACTAAAAATGTACCTCCTTTTTAAAACATAATGAAATCTATGAAACACTAGTGACGCGCCCCGGCTTTGCATGGGTACAAATGAAAATATATAGTCTAGTAATTATTTCATACTTTTTCTACTTTTAAAATTTTCCTGGATTTACACAAATACTTAAAGACCATCCAATCGGTGCCTACTCGAATTTTAGAGTTAATTTATTGTTGTATACAAATGTCAAGTGGTTACTGTCACCAGAGAAATGTGGTATCCGATAATCTGTCGGGCGGTCAAAAGCGGCGACTGTCGGTAGGCGCGGCTATGTGCGGCTCTTCTCGGGTCGTCTTACTCGATGAGCCTACTTCAGGCCTTGACCCAGCTGCCAGGAGGGCGCTTTGGGATCTGCTGCAGAAAGAAAAGAAAGGTATGTTTTTACTTTAAGCCATTTATGACATGTAAAGGGTTAAACAGACACCTTATTGCTGTAACGTGAATCCTCCCGGCTGCGTCATAGGTCAAGTGTTCAGTAATCTGCCTTCTGCCACAGATTATATAATAGTTACTACGTAACAGATAAATCCCTGCAAGGAAAATCGTCCATACCTACTCTTATAATAGCCTACAATTTTTTGTCGCACACCGCTGCGCCCGAAAATGTGCTTTAAGTTTCGAACATTACGTTATTATTCCTCTGCAGCTACGCGACCTTGGAGTAAAACTAATAGTCAGGGTTGCCTCTTTAGATACAAGGCCTATTTTATTTGTAGCTTGGTTTGAAATGTTTTACAATGATATAGTGTTTTAGAAAATGTTCACCTGTGCAAAACTTTCGGTTGTCCCGAAAAACAAATCTGATTTGTACAAACAGCTTTAATAAGTAGTAATGTGGAAAACAAGATCTAAGATGTTGTTCTGTGCTAAATTACTTTCAAAAATGTATTCATACATAATTATAAAAAGCATCTGTGGGAACTTTCAGAATGCCGTAAAATTATGATGACTTATTATGATATGTCCAGAATTTTATTTAAATCTGAGACTAATTCAGGACAAATTATGCTTCTGGTTTCATTTGTATAGTAAATAACAGATTTTGAAATCATATTACTTAATTAGTTTGCGTAAAAACGAATCGACCGTAACACAAATAATTCAACAGTGCGTGCGCGCGCGTCCGTCGGTTGTTGGCAGCCTACTGATTTACGTACCGCCGTCGGTGCGCTCGAGAGTAGGCTATTAACGCGCGCAAGTACATTGAGTGAGAGATGCCTGCTTCTGCTTCTACAAGAGGTTTTTGATCTGGGGTTGTACCAAAAGTTTCTGCGTATTTCAATCTTGAAATAACTCAAAAAAAGTTCGTAGTTGAAAGTTGGTGGTGGTAGTCCCATCCCTCGGAGTGTACATTAAGCCGTTGGTCCTGCACCTGATCTCTCTCCGGCCGGATGTCCGATCTCGGTAACGCCGATACACGAAAGTAAAAAAAACAAAGAATGCACACGAGTATTGCGCACATACTTGGGTTACTATAAATAATATCTCCTGCGTAGTTGGCTAATATCTGTTGAGGACGGCCCTATCCGAAATTCAGTTAGGAAGATATTGCCTTTATTTTTGTATGTTAGGATTTGTTATTCTTTACAAGCATTATATCTTCAAAAGCATAATTGCCTTAGCGAGTCTTGTACTTTATAAGACTTGTAATTTGCTTTTTTGAGGAAAAATGTTAATATGTTAACCTCTTAAGATCAAAATAATGCATTTATGGAAATTATTTTACTACAAGATATATTTAATTGACTCAAACGATGCAACTGACAACGTTTTCCCAAACAACCGGTTGCGGTTACTTCTTATAACGTCATTACAAGATTGTATTGCGTCAACAAAGTTAACCTTTAAGTTGTGGTTATACTTAGAATAATAGATTTGTTTATTAATATTTATGCAACTGAGTTGCGGTAGCATAATTTAGCATTTTACATGATTAACTGTCAATTTTTTTTGGTCTATGCCTTCCCGAAACACTTTGATTTCGTGATTTTCAAGAAAAGACACATGATTTGTTCTCGGCCATTTCGTCATTTTGTTGCTTATCAGCATGTGAGATTTCGATCAAACGTCTGGCTATTAAAACACGTCATTCTGTTATAAATCTCAAACTCAATATACCATCAAAACAGCAGTCATGGCAATGCGCCAAAAATACCAAACGCCTCATTGTAATCAGGTCGAACAATGATCCTGACGACCCACTTCATGGACGAAGCTGACGTGCTCGCCGATCGGATAGCAATCATGTCTGGCGGCCGTCTGCAGTGCGTGGGCACGCCGTACTTCCTCAAGAAACATTACGGCATCGGCTACAAGCTCACAATTGTAAAAGGAGAGAACTGCAATGTCGAAGATGTGACGCGATTCTTCAAAACTTACGTACCTGATATCAAAGAAAACACTAACATAGGTGAGATCGATGTTTTGTGATTTATATAAATACCTATCTTACTCTAAAATATGTCTACCTACTTATTGTTTGAATATTCAGTTCCAAAAATACATATACGGTTGTAAAAAATAACCGTCCTATTAGTCATGCTTGCAAATTGGAATGGTGAAGTGTTAATGTATTTTTTAGTGAATCATCGTGAATGTTTAATGCTTCACGCAAAAGTTAGGTATGGTCACGGACTGCACGCTGTCATTCCCAGAGGAACACCCTACCTACCTTTTGATTGCCTTTAATTTTTTTTAACTACTTTGAAGGTTTTTGCACGTTTTTTGTAGGTTCCGAATTAACGTACATCTTGCCAAATGACTATGTTAGCAAATTCCCAGACATGCTTAAAGAGTTCGAGAACAAAAGAGAATCATTGTATGTATCCAGCTACGGCTTGTCAGTCACCAGTCTTGAAGAAGTGTTCATGAAGTAAGTTTCACTATGAGCTTTAATATTGACAAAATTAAAAACACCTTTTTTTCATTGTCACGTAGTAAATTATACAATTTGTAAAAGAACAATGCTTTTAAAATCGTGTATTGCTTATACTATAACATAAGCTTAAGCTTATTCATTTATATGCATCCGTTTCTGACAGTTATATTTCTTAATTGTCATTGAGCAGATATAATCGCACTACTTGTAAAATATATATTTTTAAATGCAGTCGACGTGCCCAGTGTCCGCCAACGATGTTACGTATTCCATTTTTTTTTAATTTTCAAGGGCGGGCGCAGAGGACATTGCCATATCGCCGGCTAAAACAAATAACTACGTGGGCTACAATAAAGACACCGCGGTCGTACCCGTAGGTTGTCATATGAATGGCACTGGTAATAATATATAACTTTAGTGTCATTGGCATAAGAATCATATTGTTTTATCACAAAAACATGTTTTCAGCTGACACGGAGCCTCTGCAAAAAGTGAGGGGGTTCAAATTACTCAAGAATCACATCAAAGCGATGTTCCTCAAATTAGCATATAATACGACGAGAAACAAACTCATTGCTTTCATACAATTTGTGACGCCTATAATAAACATCACTATATCAGTAGTAATAGCCAGATCTTGGAAATTCATATCTCAATTACCACCGCTCACTCTGAGCTTGGAGAGTGGATTCAGGGATACACAAACTCTTGTATCTCAAGCGAGTAATTTATCCGATGGCAGTTTAGAAGCAAAGGCAGTAAATGCATACAAGGATTATTTCAAAAATTCGACATACCCAGCAATGGAACTTGTGGATCTCGGAACAATGGATTTAGGAAAGTTTTATTTAAAACTTGTAAGTTTGTTCGTTTATACTTTTAGCGTTTGTATTGTGCTACCTTTACTTCCAAACTGATGTAAAACTTTTATTTTTAGTGTGCCAAAGACCTTGCTCGTGTTCGATACGAAAATTTGGTCGCGGCAACATTTACACCAAGTTCTATTACCGGCTGGTTTAGTAACTACGGATACCATGACTCTGCCATTTCACTTGCACTCGTTAACCAGGCGCTAATGAGCGCTGTTTCACCCGGAACCACTTTGAAAATTGTCAACCATCCTTTGCCATATGCCATAGAAAATTTGGTAAGTAAAAAAAGATCTGATATTTTACACAAAGTATATGCTATATTCCTTAACTCTTTTATAGGTCCGTGTGATGGCATCTGGCAGCACCATGGGATTTCAGTTCGCATTTAACATTGGATTTTGTATGGCCTTCGTTACTTCGTTCTTAGTGCTATTTGTAATCAAGGTTAGTTCCTATAAATATTTGTCATACTTTTTCAGCCTTATCTTTTCATCTTCCATCAATCGACTATAGCGTATAAATCAGACGTGCTTTAGACGCCGTAAATAACTTTTTTACTTATTCTAGTGTATAGTAACGAGAAGGGGAAGCAAATCTGTTTTAAAAACCGGCCAAATGCGAGTCGGACTCGGACACGAAGGGTTCCGTACCAATATATATATATAATACAACAGTAGACTTTTACCTTTATTTAGTTTTAAATACGAAAAAAACAAATTTGTATGGGAGCCCCCCCCCCCTTAAATATATTTTTATTTTATTTCAATTACCTATTTATTTTTAAATTCTGTGTTCATTTCAAGCGTCTACCTGTTACTATTATTAATATCGAGCAAAAAACGGTAAAAATATATGTTAGTTGTATGGGGGCCCCCCATAAATATGATTTTTATTCTTTAGTATTTGTTGTTATAGCGGCAACAGAAATACATCATCATCTGTAAAATTTTACCTGTCTAGGTATCACGGTTCATGAGATACAGCCTGGTGACACACAGACAGACAGCGGAGGCTTAGTAATAGGGTCACGTTTTTAACCTCTGGGTACGGAACCATAAAAATGAGATTAATAGATTAATAAAACTAAATTAATTTCTCTCACAAAACTGTCAAAAAATCTTTAAAAAATAACCGGGCAAGATAAGTTATTTTTCGTTTGTCAACTAAGTATTGATCTTGTGCCGTTTATTGTTACCAGGAGCGCATAAGTGGGGCAAAACTCCTTCAGCGCGTATCGGGTGTGCGCCCGGCCGTAATGTGGGGTGTCGCGTTCATATGGGACTGGATATGGCTGTTCCTGATCTATCTTTGCATTGTGATAACCCTCGCGTGCTTTCAGGAGAACACACTTTCAACCCCCTCCGAGCTAGGTAAGCGAGATAGTAAACACTAAATAAGTTATCATGTGGATAACTTATTTAGTGTTTAGGAAATCCTATCCATTTAGCAGTTAAAAGATCTGTCAACAATTCAACATAGCTAAAGTAAATTCTGTTTTTTTTTGTCATACTTAGTAAACAAACCTTATTTTCGCCGATAAGGAAAGATTCTCGACACATACGCAAATGAAATTTTCCTGATTCATGTGGACACCTTCACCAACAACAGATTTAAAATATAGAGATCACTGTTTGAAAACACACATATTTGCACAAAGATTTGATAGAAATGTGGAAACCATCTCCATTTCAGTTGCATTAGAAATAATTATGTCTAAGATATTGTTTCCAGATGTGTTTCCAGATGTGTTCCTAGAGGTGTTATTCTGTTGTTTTTTTTTATTAAAAGTAAATTGTAACCGATTACTAACAGATTTACAATATAGAGATCACTGTTTAAAAATACACATATTTTAACATAAAAACGATAGAAATGTAGACACTATCTCTATTTGAAGTTTTAGTTGCCATGTATTTTAGAAATAATTATGTCTAAGAGTTTGTTTCCAGATGTGTTCCTAGAGGTATTATTTAGTTGTTTTTTTTATTAAAGTTGTAACTAATAACTTGTTTATAGGTAGAGTGCTATTGGTATTGATGGTATTCTCTGTGGCAATAATACCATTACACTATTTGGCATCTTTTTACTTTGAAGCTTCAGCTACTGGTTTTTCAAAGATGTGCTTCATGAATATATTTTGTGGTAAGTAAGCCCTAGAACTTTAATTATGATTAAAAATAATAATTTATCATAGTCGTCTAATAGGACGACCAAGTTGCCATTGATTTGATACGTTTGAATTTACATCAATTTGCCTTCGCAATTTGTAATGCATACTAATATTATAAATGCGAAAGTGTGTCTGTCTGTCTGTTACCTCTTGACGCTTAAACCACTGAACCGATTGAGATGAAATTTTGTATGGAGACAGTTTGAGACCCTGGAAAGGACATAGGCTACATTTTGTCGCGATATAAAAACATAAGGAGTGAAAGTGAAATGGGGGAGTAAAGTTTATATGAAAAATCCAACTCTTGCGGGCGAAGTCGCGGGGAACCACTAGTGCTTTATAAAATGAAAAAGTATACTATCGAATAATAGGCTTTTCCTGTCAAATTTATAATTAAATTTCATTTTATTATTAGCATTAATTGTAGATTTATACTCGAGTTATTATTATTACAACAGTATTTGTTACATTTTAGGTTGTATGCCATTTTTAATAACGGAAGTGCTGCGGCTGCCGGAAGTAGGCAGCCCTTATTATGCCCACTTGTTTGACTGGATTTTCTCACCATTGCCTATTTACTGCATCAGCAGAAGTTTCAGGTATGTAAATGAACGTCATGTTGTAGGCAGAGTGGAACACGTGCTGGGGATGAGGAAGCGCCAAACACATGCGAATGTCATAGGACATGTCATAAAACAGGCATCCCTGATGTTTAAAGTGCGTGGTAACTCCAATAGTGTCCTGAAAGTCGTGGTCGACATCATATTTGTCCACAAGCAACACACGTGCTCAAAATTGGTGATAAAGTACTAACATAGTTTGTTAGCTATTTTGGAACACTAACACTATTTGGTTCTTTGTCTAAAATAAATATATTATTATAAAAAATTTCAAGGGACATGAGTGTGTCTTCATTCTCTATGATGGCGTGCGACGGCCTCTGCCAGCAGTTCGTCAACATCGCCAACTGCTCGCGACACACGATCTGCACCCAGCTCAAAATCAGCGTATGTTGTAGTAAGTGAGTCTTGACTCTGTGTGTATTATCTTTCAATATTATTTTGTTCGTCGCTCTACTTGTGTTTTTTACTTGATTATTTTACATAGCAGTTCCTTTAAGTTTAAATAAGAAACCAAAAATTCGCACACGGGCAGGTTTTGAACCCACTACCTTTAGCCAAGGGTCGTGCGCTCAAATCCTGCCCGTGTGTGAATTTTTGGTTATAAAACTGTGAGTGTTAAAAAAATCTTAAAGCTATTGAATAACAGTTCCTGTTGTAGATATTATTGCACGTAAAATGTAATCGCTTTTGATACGCTACGCAGCAAGTAAAATTTTACTGTATTCTCTGTGCCCGTTTTTATTTTACTTTTTTTACATATTTGTGGAAAACTTGCACGACGCTTT
The DNA here is from genome assembly GCA_949316185.1 of Pyrausta nigrata. NCBI lineage: Eukaryota > Metazoa > Arthropoda > Insecta > Lepidoptera > Crambidae > Pyrausta > Pyrausta nigrata. The sequence goes on from OX438943.1 coordinate 9,851,570, forward strand.
CTTTGTTAAATTTAGATTACGTGATGTACGGTCGGCAGCACGTTAAGTTACCCTTTTGAACTACGAAAACAGCTTTTATTATATAGCGAATAGAGGCGGCCTGAAGGTCAAAGTGGGCTAGTCATCAAATTTCATTTGTGACCCTAAGGGCGAATATCTGCAAAATATCAAGCAAAAACTGGCATCATCATAAGAACTATCACTTGCGTATGCGTGTTGCTATGACGGATGTATGCATCGTAACTAAGCAACTTAAAGTTGTTGTTTATATTATCATAGAATTTGAACACGTAACTTCGATTGTGCAGTGTTACAACAAACACTACGTTTAGTGACATCAAGGAATATAATTTATGTTAACCAAAAACTGTAATAAATAACAAATTAAAAAAATGATTGTTTACTTTAAAGACATAAAATGGGTAATAGGGCTCGTTTCACAAACATATTTTATACATCGCAGTCGCTAAATGTAAGTATGTTATTCGCCTTTTGTAATACATTTTTCTTAAACAAATAAATATTTTGCTATTTATACAAAAAAAATGAAAATATTGTTGCCGTCGATAAACAGAGATTAAACAAGCAATAAAAAATCTGTTATTATAGGCCTTACTAAAACTTTTATTTTAAATGACACAAGGCGGCCACATCGACGAAATACAAACACATTCATGAAAACGCACCCTTACGGATCTGTGAACAAAATATTGTTCGTTAAAATTTTGCCAACTGACACTAACCCTGACACTGACACAAAACACTGGAATTTTTAACCTTATTGTATTGTAAATATTCACAAAATGGGTCGGGAATTATTTGGATGTATCAGACGTTCCAGAAATGTTACTTCCTACTAAGACTATTTAGCGTCTCTGCTATACATACCACATATCAGTTTTAATTTTGATTGTTTCCATTTGCAGTCGAGGACGACCCATTCTTCAGGTGGAGCGATCCCGGCATCGGGAGGTATCTGTTCATGATGAGCCTAGTTGGGATCATAGCGATGACTGTGCTGCTTATCAAAGAGTACGAGATCATAAATAAGGTAAGCAAATTATACTTTATAGTTAAAGCTTTATAGCTTAACTGCCTCTATCTACGACGTCCCGGGTTCGAATCCCGGGTTCGAATCCCGGGTTGAACCGAAATTTGTTTCTGGGTTATTCTGTCTGAAAATAACTTAGACACAGCTCCAGAGCCTGACTCTGGAACTGTGGTGGTGTCAACACCCTCGTGCCTCGGAAAGCACGTTAAGATTGTTGGTCCCGCGCCTGTACTCTCTTCGGTCATATCGGACTACAGTCTCACCTAACTTGGAGAGTGAAGAATTTGTGCCTAATATTTCCCGCGCAGTTGGCTAATTTATGTTGAGATTGGCTGCCGTAGTCGAAATTTGGCAAGGAAGACATAATTTTTCGTTATGAAAACTACGACACAGATAATTCAACCAAACGCTGGTAAACGCATGCCGTGACACGCCGGTTTTTATAGTGTCACTATTGATCCCGGTCGGGTCAATATGAGAACCATATTTTCACTAGTGTCTTGGGTCCGGTGGGTGTTGTGGTACCACCGTTGTTTTTTATTTGATACAAGTTGCGAAGCCGATTTTGGTGTCTGAGCAATGTATGTAATGCTGTCCAATATCCAAAAGTTGTCCTAAAAAGAGCGCTCCAAACTTAAGGAGAAAATAGACTTTTAACAAAGTTTTTTTTTGCTTTGATGATTGACTATCCATTAGTCTATCTTTTCTTTTAGTTTGGCACGCTCTTTTTGGGACAACCTTTATTTTAAAACTCTAACCACTTAATTTTTACAAGTCAATCGAGTGGACACGATCTTTCCGATAATAAGTTTCTACGTGTTGGTTCTATAAAGACTTTTCCTTAAAATACTTAGTCTTAAAATCATTGTGCGGTGTGTTATCAGGGGGCTAATTACGTAACTCTGTTGCTAACAATTCAGGGTTGAAATCGCTTGAAAATGTCATATTTGACAACTTCAGTTACTCGTTAAGCTGGCCATTCACGGTCAGTTCGAAAAATGACTCCACTCACTACCATAAAAATAATCTAAAAACTGAATTTCATTCAGTGAGGCCAGAACGTGGGCAATTCCCCACGCAAAGGGTATTTTTAGTTTTTTTAATTTAGTGGGTAAAATGGGCGGGAAGGTTTTAGAACCGGTAAAATATGGGCAATTGCGGAAAAAAATGATAAGGTTAAGTTACTTTTTTAGTACTTATGCCTATAGCCTAGTTTTTAATTACCGATATTGAAAACGTCAAATTTTGGTCGTACCTCAGAATGACTAATTAGTTTGACTGGCCGTGAATGGCCAACTTAAGCAACAAAACTTTGATTAAAATAATTTCATTCAAAGTTACATAATCCACTACCAGGTATTTTACAAGTCGAGTCCAAAGCCAGCTCCACCAGTATCGTCGGAGGAAGACAGCGACGTGACAGCGGAGAGGCACTTCGTTCAGTCCCTCACCAGATCCGAGCTGGGTCAACACAGCCTGGTTTGCAAGGATCTGACCAAATACTACAAGAAATTCCTTGCAGTTAACAGACTGACGTTTGGTAAGTATGTGAATTCAATTTAAAATCGATACTTACTGGGATTATTTTATGTTATTATCATCCATCATTTACCAAGAACATCCTCTCTTTAAGAGCTTAGAAGCTCTTGTCATTGGAGTCTTTTCCATTTTTCTTTAGTTTCCGCCCTTCATCGACACAACCTTTATTTGCTGCACGTAGCTCATTCATTATTTCCTCGCTTCCTTCTATGACCAATATTTAAATTTTTGATAAAATCGTCGCATCGTATTAGATGTCCCATCATTCGTCCTTCTCAATCAATTTCTTTTTTCCCCTCACTATAGATAAATCTATTTCATTTGTTTTCTTCTCTGTACAACTTATCCGCTCCATTCTCCTCCTACCTATACACCACACCTTAAAAGCCTCCAGTCTCTCGCTGCCACTCGATGTTCACGTTTCACTTTTTTATACTAAAGTAAAAATATTTACTTATTTTTACAACTGTAACTGCTCGACAACTGTAATGGATCCATCTGGAGCAATCGTTATAAATTGCAATGGTTTCGGCTTCCAATTGCTGCATATTAATTCTAAATAAATCCTAAATCCGTGGTATTATTTGGCCGTATGTCAGCACTTACTACCTGTTGCCATTGCCCTTAATTGCTTGATGTGGCGTGACGTCACAGCTGGCAGGAATGGGGATCCACAAGCAAAGCTTGATGCAGATGGCGTAGCATAGATACGGATATGTCAAATATTTTGCTAATGTTTATGTCGGGCTTTTTCGTTTCTAATTTACAGTTTTTCGTGACTATCTAATGTTATTTAATCATTATGTATTCGTCAATGAAGTTATCTGTACTAAAAGACAAACTTTGGAAACGAAGATCAAAAGTATCTGGTAAAAAAACCGATCTTATTGCAAGGTAAACATTTGGGTTTTAATCCAGTTTAATTACTGTTAATGTTACATTTAATTGGTTGTTGAAATTTTCTTTGTTGTAGTTGTGTTACAAAATAACTACATAACAAGGTTTTTAATAAATATAACTAAAATAATAAAACATACATGTTTGTTTTTTAGGTTAGAATTCTACGATCGGAACCGCGATGATACCGGGAATTTAGGTGTCGTAGCTTCACAATCTAGTTTATACGATGAATGTTCCCGATCCAGAAGCTTATCATGATGTAAATAGTTCTAGTAAACTACCTAAAATTAATAAATTTTCTTCTTATAGCCGTATCCCACATCTTTTTTAAAACTGGTTCTTTTGGAAATAAATGAACACCATTGTTGTAACAACCTGGCACAGCACATAACGGCATTATGCTTTCGTAGATTGAAAACACAAAAAAAAATACTCAAAAAAACACAACTTCTGTACTGGAATGACAGATAGCTTTGGCCGCATCAACAATGCGCCACCTACCGGGAGAATTTGACAGTGTGGATCCCCATTGAGCAAATGTAGTTGCCCGTAAAAGCGCACTTTTCTATTATTACTACTTTGTGAACATGCAGCGGTACGCAGAGCGGAATGCTTCGGCCTGCTCGGCGTGAACGGAGCGGGCAAGACGACCACGTTCCGCATGCTGACGGGCGACGCGCACATCTCCAGCGGGGACGCGTACGTGCACGGCCTGTCCATCAAGACCAACATACAGGAGGTGCACCGGCACATAGGTAACGTTCTAAAATGTGCACTATAGAATATACTAACCTTTCTGTCAGTCTGAACGGGAAAAATACCAGCTTCCTGATTGATTGATTGATTGAGCTGTGGGTTTCAATGCGATGTGGTCATATTTAAACTATAATTTTAATTAAAAAATCTAAACAAGTATTACAAAGAGGGCACTCAAAATCAGAGAAGGGAAGAAATCTTCGTACAAATCTTTAGCTAGCTACGCTTGGCCACTATAGTGAAACTAAATATTCTACCCAATTTCAAACTCAATATTTTAACATGTTTTTTTTCAAACTTGCACAGGATACTGTCCTCAATTCGACGCTCTGTTTGACAACCTGACAGCTCGGGAGACATTGTGCATATTTTGCCTTCTGCGCGGCATACCGCCCAAAACCGGGGCTCAGAGGGCATTGGATCTTGCCACCTCTCTTGGATTCTTGAGACATTATGACAAAAAAGTAAGTTTCTATAAAATCACCATAAAAATTTAAGGTCATGTTAGGATGAAATAGTTAGGAAGCGTTCAAATTTGCCTCCTTGCTTGCATTTACCCTATGTGTTGTATTTACAGGTACATGAATGCAGTGGTGGCACGAAAAGAAAAATCAGTACAGCTGTAGCATTACTTGGCGATTCGCCATTAGTTTTCCTGGATGAACCGACGACAGGTAAAGAACAAATACTAACTTCTTAAAGAAGAGAAAAATGAAGACTTAGAAATGTGCATATAAATGGGTATTATAAATGTTTAGTCAGCGTAATATTATGTGGATAAGTAACAAACGATGAGTAAACGAAGAAAAAGACAATACTTTGGCAGTAAGCGGTCCACTATACGAAAGCTCATACCCAATGAGCAGTGTTGCTCAACGTACCTTTAACCCGTTAGTTCGGTAGGGGAATAAATTATTATTTCTCAAGGTAGGCGATAACGCCCTATTGGGGGCGTTATTCCACAACAACGGCGTTGGATCTGAAGGGTCTAGTCTCAAAATACATAAATGTTACAGTGTTGGGGACAGTGGGTAAAAAAGGATTTCATTGAGAATCTTCTTTATCTTAGCGTTATCCCGGTTGTGCACACGTGCGCGAGGGCCCAAGGATCGCTTTGAACCATGATCCAGGATATGGCAGATCATGTAATTACAGTGGAGCGACTGCCGTCTGACCTCCACGACCCTGTCAACAGACAGGGGAACCTGACCAGATTGGATCATGGTTACACATTCAGTGGTCTGAATGTGCAGGTTTCCTAACTATGTTTTCCCTCAACGAAAGAGCATCGGTTAGTGAAATAACTAATGTGCGTAACTTAAAAACAGTTATTGTTACATGGCGGCACTAGGGATCGAACCCGGTACCTCTTGCATGAGAGGCAACCCGCTAACTACTAATCTTTTAGGTGACTGCCTCGTTGATCTAGTGGTCAGCACGCTGGTCAGTAGTGGTCAGTACTGTCCACGAGGTCCCGGGTTCGAATCCCGGGTCGGGACGTAAGTTACTGGATTTTTCTGTCTTGAAATAACTCAGAAACAGTTCCGGAGTCAATTATGATGGTGAAGGAACAGAGAGTGCCCCTGTGCATTGCGCACACACTTGTGCACTATAATATCTCCCGCGTAGTTGGATAAATCTCGGTTGAGATTGGCCACTGTAGTCGAAATTCGGCTAGAAAGACATTATTATTTTCGGTCAATAAATTGTATTCCCAGGTATGGATCCAGCATCAAAGCGGTTAGTATGGTCGTCCATAAGCGACGGCGTGGCGTCTGGCCGCAGCATCATGCTGACGTCGCACAGCATGGAGGAGTGCGAGGCGCTGTGCTCGCGCCTGACCGTCATGGTCAACGGGAAACTATACTGCCTGGGACCACTGCAGCATCTGAAGAGCAAGTTCTCGCAAGGTAGGTTTTTAAATAACTAAGGCCTACTTGCGCCTGTCCGGATTAGTTAATTCGGACTCGCGGTAGTGGACCTTTTGGATTGGCTAATCCAGACTTGTGCATATGGACTTTCAACTCAGATAACAAGCCTTGAAGGTGTCCGGAATAGCTAATCCAGACGTGTGCAAGTGGGCCTAAAGTTTTTAACAAACACCCCAATTACCTAGCCCCAAACCTAGCCTGAGCTTGTGCTATGGCGACTCATGTATACAGTGTTCCAAAAAAAGCGTACCAAACGAGCACTGGAGATAGCTTAGCCATATACCTTTCAGATAAACTTTAAAAAAATGCTTTTGGTTTGGCAAATAATGTCACGTTTTGTTCAAAGAGGCCACGCCAGACTGACAATGAGATAGCTTATCCATAGACCTTTTAAATACTAAAAATAACGCGACTATAGACACAGAATAAGTACTAGTACTTCGTACAGAAGTATGACTTTGCAATGAAATTCAAAGAAATATCTACTTAATGTTGTTAATGATATCGTGTAATTCAGTTCGCCTCTGACTCAAGCACCTTTTCGTGTAGACACCTACTGAAATACATTGCAAGATAATTTCATTCTTATAACTCTGGAATATGATTCATAATACACTAAACCTATTCAGTGACCTACTATCACGCAACGCGATAGGGTTGACATCTTTCTAGGACTTTATTCACGCTCGTCTAACCAGCAACCTAGTGTCGCGCACCGCCGGTGAATAAAACGCGGGAGCGTGTCGCTGCCGGCTAGCGACACCCAACTTGTTTAGTCCCTTACCAAGGGGTCGCCGCGCGTAGGTACGTTTTTGCTACCTACGCGGGAAGATACACAGGCCTGCTATAGTAAAAGTATCATAGTTCCAGAGATAGTGGTCCTTTCTTGTATTCTCCATACAAGAAAAATACAAAAAAGTGGCATTATCTTCCAAACCATGAGACTTATTAGAGCCATTTTATTTAAAATGACTATGGCTACGCTATCTCCAGTGTCAGTCTGGCGCGCTCTTTTTGAGACACCTTGTATACGTATTAAACATCCGTGACTCAGGTACAAATGCTCGTGCACATCACACATACATTTGCCCCTTGCGGGATTTGAACCCGCAACTTGTGGTTCTATAGTCCGGAGCGCGAACCACTACACCAAGACAGTCATCATGTGTGTGTCTACAGCTTCCTCATACAATGCTGCAGGTAGCAGGTACTATGTATTATACCTTAAAATTGCTAGCCGAACTGCATTTATTTATCAAAACTTTATCTCGCTTCAAAATGTCTCTTAATTGTATGAAGATTTGAGGAAGCTGTAGACACACGCATGGTTATTAACCAATGAAGCTGTGTGAGCATTTAAGGCTACTATATTTTGCTGCCTTACGCTTTGAATTGGATAGTAGGAAGCTTTTTTTCTTTCAGGTTACACACTGATAGTGAAATGCAAAGTGGGCCCGGATAGAGATAAAAACGTGACCATTGTAAATGAGTATATTACCGAAAATTTCGCTAATGCAAAACTCATGTAAGTACCTACTCCAAAATTATTATTTTAAAATCTGTCCTAAATGATTTTTTTTGCATAATCGAATTTAATCTCTGTGAATAAGAGTTAGTTTTAATTTACATACGTCAACCAATGTATTGGAAATGTGCGGAACACACGTTATAATATTATTTGACACATTTTGTATGAGAATTGTGTCGAATTAACCGTCAAACTAGGTTTAACGGCAGTTTAAAAATTGGTTAACTTAGGTCCTAAAGCAGTATTGAGTTAACTAAATATTAATGTAAATGGTATATTCATTCATATATGTATGTGATAAATCATTCAACATTGTTTGCAGTGAAACATACTTGGGAATCAGTACATACTACCTCAACGACACAGACCTGCCCTGGTGGCGCGTGTTTCACGTCATGGAAGAGGCGAGGAAACAATTCCCTATAGAGGACTATTCCGTCTCGCAGACTACCCTTGAACAAGTTTTTCTAAGGTTCACCCGGTTGCAAGGTAACGCAGAATAATTTACATTTTACGGACTATGTGTGTATCTGTGTTTAGTAGTTATCGTATTTTACGAACGAAGTATACATGCCTGTACAAATAGAAATATGAAGTGGTGTAATGAAAGTTCAATGTTGCTACCTTGATACAATTTAAAGGTTTTTTGCTGCTGATTAGGCAATTTCATGCATGTTTTTGCCCTTTGACGGCTTTTGAAGTCTCAAAAGGCTTGTATAGCAAAGTTAAAGAATAGAAAGATATGATTTCATGTCTGCGCCCCAGTGTAAGACTTAGTAGGGCTCTATGGAAAAATACACTTAACCTTACTTATTTAATAACTTTATCGGTGCTACTAGCAATGACCAGAAATTGTAGCCACGTGAATACTAGACGGATGATTATCTAGTATGGTAATGTAGGTACTTACAGAATTTTGAAGTTAGTACTTGTTTGCCTCAAATCGTAAACTAATCTACCTTCAGGCGGATTAAGCTTTAACGTGTTAGTGTACAAGAGTTCTGCATGAATCTCTATTTTTATTTAATATAGAATTATGTCAATTTGACTTAACATGCATAATATTGTCGTCTATCTTTTGAAACGGATCCAGTCGATTTTTGGGTTTGCAAGACAGGTGCGTCAAATACTAATGTTTTCCTAAACAGACCGACCACATCTGTTCGTCCTTAATTTTTCAAAAAACGGGAACCGGCAATATTTAACTAAATTGTAGGCCTTTACACCTTAATATTATAAAAAAGTAGCGTCACATTCATTCTAGAAACAAAAAAAATGACCTAAAATAAAAATTATTTGTTTGTTCAAAATACGGATGAATCACGAAATAACATTAGTGTCAAAAAATAATTTAAATTTTTACAGTATTGTTGCTAGGCTATGAAATACGTGGACTTAAAATGTAGAATCTTAAAAGTCTATAGTTATTATGTTATGGGCCAGTATCTACCTAATAAATGTGTAGCAATTAATATAATTATACCTGTGTAAATTGTTTTGGGTACTTATTTTAGGAAATCTATTAAATGTTGTTGTTATCGATATTGATACTTTTTTTTAAAACTATTATGTCACCTCTTTTTTCTGTCAAGTTTTTGCTTTGATAAAAAGAAACAATGGTAATAAAATTCCGCACTACGGGTTTTTACTTATCATGAAGTAAATTTAAAGAATGCGAAGACTTCTTATAGTGATTTAATGTAAATTATTTTTACGCAATATACCTACCTACGAAGTTCAGCCACATAATCTTGCCTGTTACATAAACCTCCTACTGACTTTTTATCACTAAAATATACCTAATACTTTTATTAACAAAGTTCAAATCCTGCGTAATAATTATGCAATTATTGTATGATACACTAGGTACCAGACTGAGAGCTACTTATAATGTTTTGTACTTACGACATATTGATACTGATTTAGTAGTGTAGTTATTTTATACAAAGAAGAATTCTCGCGATATTTCTTACTAGAAATCCCATCTTTTTCAATGGACATATCCCAATCAATCAAAATTAAAACCCTTTTCTGCAAAACGTGTGTACATCGCACCTTAAGTTTATTTTAATTAAGAATGCTTTTTATTAGTTTTTATCCTATTATTTGATAACTATAACAAAACATAAAATGGTACAATACAATTTATTTTTAGTTTTTGACAAATTTGATAAGTGTAATCAAATTACCTATACTACGTTATTATATTATAATGATAATTTGCCATATGGTTGCTATTTGCACTGCATCTTGTTTTTTTGTTTGTTAAAGCAGTGTATACGCTTAGGAGGTATTCACGCTGCCCCGCATCATGCAGCGTGACGCGTGTATTTCTTTGTTTTTCTCGCGCAGTGCGCGTGAGAATACAAAGAAATTCACGCGGCACGCTGCTCGGTGCGGGGCAGTGTGAAGACCGCCTTATAATGCAACCTTTTTCCATGTAACACTTGTGATGAATCACTGTGATCGATCTTACTGCTGTTTTTCAGTTAAGTATATTTATTCAATCTACTAGTTTGAAAAACTAAAATTTGTGTTCCTGTTTATTAATTTCAGTATTTAAAAATACTAAATGTAATGTTTAGTTTTCTACTTAAAAGTATTATTATTCATCCAAATAATATTACAATGTATTTTAATTATATGTATGCAGAATACAGATGTACGCTTACAGTCTATTTTAATCATTGTCAATAGACAAATTAATAAACCCATGAACGTAGCAAAAACTTTACATTTAACTCAACAACAGATCTGTCATGGTAATAACTAGGTACTTTATTTTACTTCATAATAGTATGTGATAATAAAATTTTAAATGTATGTTCCTGCTGCTTTTTCAGTGAATCTCATTTTATGTCGCGGTTTTTTTGCAGTATCGAGTAAATAATAAATTGTGATTATTTTGTATTATTTATTGTGATTATTGAATTTATGTACTTATAGACGTTTACCTATTTATAAAATAATTATTGTATATTTCTCTTATTTAAGAATGGTATTTGTACTGTGTAGCGTTTATAGAACGTTTTTAATAAAATAAGGATATTTTACCCAATATTGGCTTTATTATTATCTTTAGTAAATAATTAAAATTATTATATACAAACGTTGATTGTACCTAACATTTATTAAATTTTATAAGTTATAATCTTACAAAGCTTTGGTAATTAATGGAACTGTGTGAAAAGAGTACAAACGTAAGTAAGTAGGTACATAGGTATATTTCTCAAATATAAACATTCAACAATATTTATAAAAAAATCGGCCAAGTGCGAGTAGGACTCGCGCACGAAGGGTTCCGTACCTATACAACACTATAATATGATCTTATTTTAGTTTTAAAACGGTAAAAAACCGCAAAAATGTATATACGAATCAATACGCTGTGTCAATATTTCAAGCGTCTGCCTGTTGCCCCTATCAATACCGAGCAAAAAACGGCGAAAAAAACACGTTTGTTAAATGGGAGCCCCCCTTAAATATTTTTATTTATTTACTTATTTTTTAAGATTATATATATTTATATTCTGTGTAAATTTAAAGCGTCTACCTGTTGCCGTTATTAACATAGAGCTAAAACCGCCAAAAAAATCACGTTTGTTGTATGGGAGCCCCCTAATTATTATTTTTATTCTGTTTTTAGTATTTTTTGTTTTAGCGGCAACAGAAATACATCATCTATGAAAATTTTAACTCTATAGCTCTTACGGTTCAAGAGGTACAGCCTGGTGACAGACAGACAGACGGCGGAGGCTTAGTAATAGTGGTATAGGGTCCCATACTTACCCTTTGGGTATGGAACCCTAATGAAAAACCAGTAATGTGAATTACTTCAACGCTCCTAGACTGTGCCACAGTAGTCTCAAATCACAGCCACTGTCAATTGCACTGCTAAAAATGGAAACCTATTACGACTCCACTGTCCGTCTGAGTGTCTGTCTTTACAAATAATACTAAAAACAGTATAATATTTTTAATGAGGCTTCTATACAGCAAACGTGACTATTATGCAGTTTTTAAATTAAAAAAAGTTTATAATAAAGTGTCTAATGTTGTATAGATAATAAAGGTACGGAGCGCGTGTCCTACTCACCGGCCGAACAAAACAAAAAAACTAGACCGGTTTTAAAAAAAAAATCGTTCTCGTAAATAGTTCTGTGTTAAAATATTTGATGTGGAGATCTTTCTATAACGTCTAACGTAAAATGCGTAACACACATCTATGTTATTTTTTTTTATTAGTTAGGCTACACTCTTGCTTATTTTCTTTTGACTTACTGTATAGTTGTATAAAAGTAACAAATTAGATAGTACATATATTATCACTAAAACTATAAAAATATACTTTATTAATCACTTCTTAGTTACATATCATCACATCTACAACATTGTCTTTGGCTGACTACTACGTTGACTTAGAGAGCGGCCTTATTGTCATGCGAAACAAAATAATTTTAAAACAAGGTCTATGTCAGAATCTGCTTTAAGTATGACCAGCAGCCTCTTGCTGGTACTTGGTGAACTGTAAGAAGATCTGCTCCAACGTAGTTTGCGAGATGCTGTAGTCTTCTACCTGTAAATCTCGTTTCGCTTGCTCCATGATTCCGAACATTCTTGACCATGCAATACTGCGTTCTGGCAGGTAGTAAGTTAGCAAACCTTGATACTCTTCCCTGGAAAGTATTAAAAGTATGTGTAGGTATCGTTTTTATGTAATAACACGATCATTAAGCCGTAGTTGAAGAAGGAAAAATTCGGAGTATCGGTAAGTAGCATGTTACCATAAAAACCTAATCACTAAACAGAATACAAATCACTACCCCCCCTTTAACAAAATTGGGGCTCTTGCTAAGATACAATAAAGTGCTTGTTTTATTGCTTAACCTTATCTATGTCACTTGAGCGTAGAATCGATGGACGCGACGCGGACACGGCGCCTGAGTAAGTGTCGATACGTGTGACCCAGGTGGCGCGTGGCAACCCCACTGAATTCAACCGACCGGTCGGATCTGCGCTTATACTTGTAGCTTCATATCAAAACGGCTTAGGGAGCCAGGCCTGGTGTCGATAATATGTTACTCTCCTCCTATTTTATATAAGTAAAACCAAATTTTGGCACACGGACTGACTTAAACCATCCACCCGTCCGAAATTCCCGGTCTCTCCTTAACACGTCATTGCGTGACGTCACCTCTTATATTGTGCTTACATTGTTCTACCTAGGAAATATTGCTTAGTGTCCGTAGTCTTTAAAATATGCTTTTAGTGATAACCCTATTGATTTATAAAAGGATATCTCAGATAGATATATTACCTATAATTTTAGTAACATTACATACATTAGTTTTGGGGAAGTGAAATTAGCCTCCACGTATTGTCTAACGATGTCCACAGGCCTCTGAACGACGCTGACACTGGTCGACGGCTGCTCCTCCTCCATTCTCATTTTGATGGTCAGCGTGAAACCTGCAAGGAATTATTTATTAAAAATATTGAGTACTGAAAAAACCGGGTGACTGTCTGTCTGTATACAACAGCATGTATACATGTGTGTCAAGTAAGTAGTTTACGGTGACCAAATGATTTTTAATGCAATACCCCGTATAATAAAGTAATACGTGTTTGTTTAAATTGAACCTTGCATCGACGAACACATCATGGTATGTTATCGAGCTAAGATATGTAATCGATGTGGGCATAGACCTCTACCTTATAAAAAAATCTAATGATTACCTTCAGAGAACTTGTTTTTGAGATGCTGCGGTGTGCCGAAACACTGGAAGCCGCCGTTGACCATGATGGTGAGGCGCGAGCACAGCGCCTCGCACTCCTCCATGCTGTGCGACGTCAGCACCACGCCTCTGCCGGCCCGCTGCGCGCCGCGTATCGCACGCCATACCTAGGTTCAAAGATTTATTTATTTCCATTACATTTATTTCAAAATTTTATAACTCCATTAAATGAAACATGTCGCAGTCTCCAGCTGTCGCGTAAGTAATGCGTGCAACACGCGTACCGACCTTATAAGTGGATCCGTACTTAATATTTTAATGCGAAAGTGTGTCTGCCTGTATGTTACTTCTCGACGCTTAAATCGCTGAACCGATTTATGAGATATAGAGATAGTTGGAGACCCTGGATAGGAGATAGTTTACTATTTGTCGTGATATAAAGACATAAAGGGGATGAAAGGGGGGATCAGAGTTTATGTGGAAAATCCTACATGTCGCGGGGAACCGCTAGTAGGTATTTCATATACTAACTTTAACCAACGTTTGTAAAGGTTGTTGAAAGTTGTCACAAGCCAGTGACAGTTCAAAAGTTCAAAAGTTCTTAATACAAAACTTTGTAAAAAGTTTTGTATCAAGAACTTTTGAACTGTATATTGGTGCTTAGATACAACTACAATGTAAGTGACAGTAGTACCGTTAGGGCTAAACACAGACCACACAACCTAAAGACCACGCTTTTATCAACTCTAATACGAAAACAAAATCGCCAAAAGTTGGTGGGGTGCGGGGAGAGGTCTGCTCGTTCCTATTGGCTAGTACAAGGAGACGTCAAAATTGACAATGGCAGTGATAGCTCACTAGTGATGGGCAAGACATATCTTGATATCGATACCTGAGTTAAAAAAAAAGTAATAAAATATTTAGGAGCTTTAAAATAATTCATTTAAAAAACACACGCACAACCGACTTCCAATTAATAGCAATTTAAAAAAAAACTGGAGTGGGCAAAGGTCAATCGCCGGAGATCTCACGTTATTTAGCTACTTTTCATAATTTAGCGGTTTTAGTAAAACAAGTTACCTATCTCACTCAACATCATTTTGTTAAGTGTACGAAAACTAAGTTTGAAAAAAAATGGCAATCGTACGCAATGTGAGTTTGATATATTTATTTTAAAAAGTTTAGTTAAGTTTTTTTATTAGTTAAAGTTTGTTTGTTGAAGCACTTTACACTTATTTCAATTCATCGTAAGTGCTCTTTTGTAAAGTCACTTTATTAAAATATATATGAAATAACTGAAATTTAGATACCCACTTATCACTCGTTCTATTTAGGATTTGTCGATATTTTGAATTTTAGGTTTACTAGTATGTGTCTCGACACTATTGTACTCCTTGCTTATTGACAAATTGAGACAACATCATTTTAACTAAACTTGCGAGAAAGGGATAGCAAAAAAAAGACATCAACGCGTGCTCTTCGAAATAAAACATTTTATTTCATTTGTGATATTGGAGTATTTCAATTAATTTGATAGGAATAATTACTTACCGGTGAAATGTAATGCCATCTTTCGTGAGACTAGATGTTGTGCTACACTTTCCACACCATTTCACTGAACAATACGGCATTATTACCGCTTATTTTTTTTTTTTTCGGGAGCAAGGTCAATGTTGTTACTTTGAGTCTCGGTAGCGGAATGAGGAACGAAAGGGGGCGGGGCCGGCTGTTATGCAGTGATACTGCATAACCTAGGCGAATGTAAGTCCCCCGCAATGCGTGGTCTTTAAGTTGTGTGGTCTGTGGGGCTAAAGTACTCCGATCCTGCAGGTACAGGTGTACATATGAAGCGCTTATACCCTGTTACCAAACATTCTGAATCGGAAGCTTCATCCCGCCATCTTGATGCTCACGTTTTATTACGCGCGTACCTAGCCTACCTAACTTACATAAGTATTGGGCTACAATATGGGCGGACAATGTTACTCCTAGGGCTAAAGTACCTACCCGGACCCTACGGTTTATATGTATAGGGGGCTCATTCGCCAGAACAAAGTAAATAATAAGTTAATAGACTGAAAAACGGCATGTCTTTTTTCTGTGCAGTAGCGAAATTCTGAAGGAAGGTAAGTAACTACAAAATACCTGTCGTTTTGCCGCGGGATCGACACCAGTAGTTGGCTCGTCCAAGAACACCAGACGAGTGTGGCCAAGCAAGGCCACTGCTGTGCTCAATTTGCGCTTGTTACCTCCTGAGTATTGGTGTACCTGTGAAAAACATAAACTTTCGAGGCCTCTTGTTACAGTTAAGGTATCTGCCCCTTTTTCGGGTTCTCTGTAGGCGATCTGGTTGCGAAAAACTCATGGAAGTAGTATTTAAACGTCACAATTGCTAACAAGTGGTTTCTGTTACCGAACATTGATTAACGTCCGAGAGAGAGTTGAGAGTTTAGGCAGTGGATTACACGTGGAGGGCGACAATGATAGGTGGAATATTCGTAGTCTGAGCGCTTATAGCTAGGTACTTGCCACATCAGGGGTTCAGGTATCACTTCACAGGCCACAATCACTCGAAATGTCTGTAAGGAGCTTCACAGGATACACACGCGGCGAAAGCGCTCTGGTCGGTCTAGTACATGTGTCATAGGTAACGTCTCGATGTCGACTGGGGCTCCGGGGTTCTCACGGTACGTTTTAAACAAATAAAAATAAGGCAGGTAGGCGTGTGAGTGTGCGCGGCGTAGTATCAATAGGGTACACAAACAAATCAAAATATTGTAGTAAACATATCGCCCGCCCTAAACACGTCAAGTGTTTACGAGAAGGTTAGGAAGCTAAGGGAAAGAAGTTCACTGGACAGGAAGACGAACTAATTTCGTCAAAGATCTCTTTAGGCTACCGGTAGGAGTTTTAACATCTACCACACGAACAACTTGGTCTTGGCCAGGGTATATATTAATAATGCGTCCACGACGCCACTGCAAAGGGGGAAGGTTGTCATCTTTTATGAGTACTAGCTCACCTACTTTAGGAGGATCACAAGGAGAGGTCCATTTATTTCTAATTTGTAATGTATTTAAGTATTCTAAATGCCAGCGAGACCAAAAGTGCTGGGTAATTTGTTGGATTAGCTGAAACCGTGTAAGGCGATGTAATTTTACGTCTTTATAAGGGTACTCCGGAAGTGCAGTTAAGGGTTGTCCAATTAAGAAATGGCCGGGAGTTAACACTTCGACATCATTAGGGTCCGGAGAAAGTGGGCACAATGGGCGTGAATTTAAAACTGCTTCAATTTTAGCAAAAACAGTGGTCAGCTCTTCAAACGTAAGGAGGGTATCGCCTACTACTCGTTTTAGGTGCGATTTTGCTGATTTAACCGCAGCTTCAAAAAGACCTCCCCAATGAGGGCAAACAGGAGGATCGAAAACCCAGGATATGTTCCGCTTTGAAAGCTCAGAACCAATAGCCGCCTGGTTTTGAGACAGGAAACACTCTAACTCTTTAAGGTAATTGTTGGCACCGATGTAATTTCGACCGCAATCGGATCGGATTAGGCGAGGTACACCACGACGCGACACGAATCGGGAAAAGGCCGCAATAAAGGCTTCAGTAGTTAGGTCCGACACAACCTCAAGGTGAACGGCTTTAGTAGAAAGGCAGACAAATACACACAGGTAACTTTTCACTAACCTTTTGTTCCTATAGGCCTGGACTTTGGTAAAAAAGGGTCCTGCAAAATCGGTACCTACACCGTCAAATGGTCTAGCAGCCGTGACGCGGTCTTTAGGGAAGGTCACCCATGAAGGGTTGAGATACAGCCGCTTTGAGACGATAACAGGGAAGGCATTTAAAAATCACATGCTGAATAGCTCTGCGTGCCGACAAGATCCAAAACTCTCTATTTAACATGGCAAGAATTGCATTAACACCAGCATGAGCATTCTCGCGATGGTAATGTGAAATAAGGATGTTCACGAAATTACCATTCTTAGGCAGAAGAAGGGGATGGCGCGCATCAAAGGATAGATCGGAGTTTCGTAATCGACCTCCAACTCGAATCAGGCCTCTGTCATCTAGAAATAAATTCAACTTTCTAAGGGAGTTAGTGATAGGATCGCCACGCCGTAAGCGATCAAGTTCATCAGAAAAGGAGGTAAATTGAACAATTTTCACTAAAAACAAAAGGGAATCTCTCCGTTCCTCAGGGCTCAGGTAGGACAAGTAATATTTAGAAAATAAAAACCGCCTTAGGTAACAAGTCACGTTTATTAGCTTGTTCAAAGAACTATACCGCTCTAATAAGAATGAGGGATCCGGGGTAGGAACATCGGCAGAGACTACTAAACAACGTAGTCCAGGAAGATCACTACTTGGGTTAGGTTCCGAAATACCGGGCCAGTTGTCAGGAGACTGCGTCAACCACAAAGGTGAAAACCAAAGGGAGTGGTCGATCAGTCGGGTGACTGACATACCTCTCGATGCACAGTCACTAGGGTTCTTGTAGCCTGGGACGTGCCTCCATTCACTAGATGTAGGACTATTATTAATCTGGGAGACACGATTAGCCTCAAAAGTCTGAAGGAGGTGAGGAGTGGTTTTTAACCAACACAACACGATTTTTGTCACTAACAGACTTAAAAATTCCATGATGAGGGATAAAATAATGTTCCCGGGTCGAGTCATATGAAGAAAGGGACATATGGTTTAGGTCAAGGTACTCACGCATAAAGGAAATATATTTCTCTCGAAAATTAGGATTGGCTTGCAAACGCTTCTCAAGATTATGGAATCGCCGTAAGGCATTGGTTTTAGAATCACCGAGAGGTGACAGCGAGACTCCAGTCATGGGGGGTTCCAAATCAGTAAATCCTCCATAAACAGGACCACACAGGACATAAACACATATCGTCGAGATAGCAGTAAGGCCATCAGGGGACACAAACAACTCGGACCTTAAAAGGCGACCAATGACGTCAGCTCCAAGAAGTACACTTATAGTACCAGGTTTGTAAAATAAAGGGTCAGCAAGAGGGAGGTGCTTAGTACAGGTAATTACACTTTTAGGTAAGTCTACCTCTGGGAGGGTACCAGCAATCACATCAACAACTATTGCACTGGTGGAGATTTCTGGAAAGGCAGAATTAACTGGCTTAAATGAAAAGGATACAATGCCCGGGGAATTAATTGCTTGAACATTACCTATTCCACGAACAGGAACTGGAGAAGGAATGATAGGTAAGTTCATGTGGTCAACAACAAACTCAGTAGTAAGAAGGCAGCCCTGAGCACCAGTGTCACATAAGGCACGCGCTTATGTGGATAATATCCAGACGAGGTTTTAACATGAATCAAGGCCGTAGGTAAAAGAACGAGAGAATTGCGAGGTAAAGATGTAAAAGCGGGTATGGAAGGGGGGCTGCTATCTAGTCAGAATTGTGGGGCCTCATTGTACTTATGATGAAATGCACGTTCATCCTGGGTTCTTTGACCTAGAGGAGCATTATAAGTACGATTACCGCTGGGTGCAGGTGGGGATCGCCCGCCCGAACGGGGAGGTGATGCTCTACGGGAATCACGAGGGGGCGGGGTACGAACACGGTGCCATTCAGTACATGGGGGTGACACACGGTCCGTTAAGTGACTTTGTGGGGATTGCCGCAGTTGGTTGGAAGCTAAGGCCGCGACGTCTCGGTATGAGCGCTCGCGATCGTAACTCACAGGAGAGGAGTCATTATAACAGTGACGTGTGATGACTGGAACGACGGCACGTGCGACAGCGATAATCTCGCGTGCATTGGGATATGGAGTGTTTATCCAGGCATTGATAGCACAGTCGGGCTTCTTTTACAAAAGTAACACGTTGACGTGTAGGAAGGCGAAGAAAATCGGGACAGTCGCGTAAGTAATGCAAAGTACTATTACAAAGGTGACATTTATATGTCGTCGCAAAAGTAACAAAGGCTCTTGGAGGAGGTGGGGAACGCGCGTTAGGTTTAGGCAAACGAGGGGAGCTCACAGTAGGGGGGGTAGTAGTGTCAACGACAGAAGCACTACCTACATTGTCGTGGTGCCTACATTCATCCTCAAGAAAGGTAATAAGATGATCAAAAGTAGGGAGGTGATTAGGATTATCGCCATAACGACGTTCAAATCTCAATTTTAACTCTGAAGGCAATTTAGCAAGGCATAAGTGAACTAATAGGTACGACCAATGTTTAACAGAAAGTTCCAATCTTTCTAAGCATCGATAAGTCGAAAGCAGGGGGTTCAGGAACGACACACGTAACCCGGAAAGTTTAGGCGTTATAATAGGGAGCATCATTATTTGAGCTATGTGGGTATCCGCTAAAACACGAAGGTTATGGTACCTACGTTTTAGGAGGTCACGGGCCACGGTGTAATTGCCCGCCTCAATCTTGAGATGTTGTATCAATCGACGAGGTTCATCCGATAAGGCTCCCACTAAATAGTGTAGCTTCAAAGTCAGGGTAAGGCTAGGCTGGTTGTCCACCACGCTATCAAACTGGTCTATAAAACTGATCCAACTATCGGGACGGCCATCAAACTTAGGTATAGGTAGGTCAGGTAATTTACTAGCCGGGTTATCAATAGCCAGGGATTTATTCTCCTTGAAGGGGGTGCTAGTACGGGACGTCTCAAATTGGTGAGGTCGTATTTCGTCTAACTTAATTTTTAAGTCGTCTACTTTGTCCCTTACTACGCGTATCTCGTTCTTAACTTGCACATATTCTTGTTCATAAATAGCAGGATCGAGATTACCTAACAGCTTGGAACAAGCGGCGGAAAACTTGTCGCACATAAGTGGCAGGTCGGAAAGACGCGCTCGCATACGATTGGAGGAAAAGGTCTCAAGAACTCGGTGGGAATCATCAACCCAGTCACTAATATAACGGAGTTCACCTATAGCTTCACGGTATTCAGCTGTATCCGTGTAAAGTACGGCCCTTACGGTCTCGTTGCCGGTTTCGGTATCCGACATTTTATTTACTTTAAATCGCAAGAAACAAGGTAGGTAAATTAAACTCACAAAAGATTTCAATACGATGCGTAAAGGAACAAATAGTAAGGGACGGCACCGGGTATGGCAAACGTAACTCGTAAACAACTTGCACGCGGTCACGCGGTAATGGCGTGATCAATAGGGAAACAAAGCGCTCGCGCACCTCACTTGCACTCAAAGGGTAGGTAATTAACGCGCTAATCGATTTATTCGCCACTTATGTAAAAGGGGTTGTACTCGAATGGTATTAAGGAATTTACTGTAAATAGGTTAGGTATATGACGAGACGTTTTGTTCAAATTACAAAGGAAAGTAGCAAATAAATAACTCTCAATTAAACAAATTACGTTACTATTATTGGGTCCTAATAAAAAACTCTCAATTAAACAAATTACGTTACTATTATGGGGTCCTAATAAAAAACTACGCTTTGCTACCAAAATGTTTGAGAGTTTAGGCAGTGGATTACACGTGGAGGGCGACAATGATAGGTGGAAAATTCGTAAAGTCTGAGCGCTTATAGCTAGGTACTTGCCACATCAGGGGTTCAGGTATCACTTCACAGGCCACAATCACTCGAAATGTCTGTAAGGAGCTTCACAGGATACACACGCGGCGAAAGCGCTCTGGTCGGTCTAGTACATGTGTCATAGGTAACGTCTCGATGTCGACTGGGGCTCCGGGGTTCTCACGGTACGTTTTAAACAAATAAAAATAAGGCAGGTAGGCGTGTGAGTGTGCGCGGCGTAGTATCAATAGGGTACACAAACAAATCAAAATATTGTAGTAAACAGATAAATAACTATCAATGACTACGTAACATTCGACCAACTTAAAAATGTAGCTGAGGAAGGCAAAATGTTTTAATAGCTCCTTAGATAACCAACTGCATCATTATTATTTTTCTCTACTTAGGTTGTGAGAGATCAGTACGTAGGTACAATTGGTCGTTGCCCGACACGTACTTGACTAATTAATTATTCTTGTTGTTATTTTGACATTTGGGCCCTGTTTCACGAAGAGTGCAAGTCTTGTAATACAAGTTAATTATAACCATAGCAACTCCGTGTTTACCAACACGCTCGTAGTATTACCAGACTTGTTGACCATTGTATCCTGAAACACGGCCCAGATCGCTAAAAACCAAACACATCATCTTTATCATACAAGCTTGCCTTCTGCCAGAGAAAAGACAATATCTCACCCTCTTGTCCAAGTGCTTGGTGAACCCGAGTGCGTGGGCCAGCGCTTCCGTGCGCGCACGCGTATTACTCGGGTTGAGCCCGCGCAGCAGGGAGAACAGTTTCAGCGTTTCACGACCCGTCAGTTCGCCGAACACAGCGTCGAACTGTGGACAGTAGCCTGTGGAAGCAAACCAACAGTCCAACCCATCAACCTACTACAATACGGTTCTTATATAACATACAGACTCGGTACTAGATTGGTTTCATGTCCTACCGGAAGACACGGTCGATCGATTTTGTGTGCATTCTAATCATACTCATTAAAATACAATTTTACAGATAACTTTGTTAGTATTCACGTAAACGTAAGAAACAAATACTTAAGAGATTATCGTAGGTTAGTATATCGCATTTTTAGTCCTATCATTTAATCTTTCTTACCGATGTTTTCATGAACTCTAGTGATATCCTTTCTCACAGAGTGACCACTAACGAAGGCGTCGCCGCTAGAAACGGATTCATCGCCCATCAACATCTTAAACGTTGTGGTCTTTCCGGCGCCGTTTACACCCAGCAGCCCGAAACATTCCGAGTCGCTTACACCTGGCAAAACATCAAGTAAGATATCAAGTTCCCACCCCAGACGCTTACTTAAAATTAAGTTAGTTAATTAAGTACTTATTTTAACTAAATATTACATATCTAAGTAATCATCAGCGAGACTATAGTTCGGCAAGTTCGTGCACGACCTTCTTGCAATCGCCAGAGGTGCAGAGGCGAGGCATGCTAGATGTCAGCGGGGACGACGGGTGAGGTTGCGGGGAAGGGCTTTTCCTATAGCAGTCGCGTGCTATTAGCGCTTCCTAGTCCACCGTACGATTTGCGGGGTGTAATAGCGCGCATAAAGTTGATGGACTCGTACACTACCAACAGGTTGTTTTATCTAGTTAATTAATTACTATTGCAACGATACTTATTTATGTCACAGTAAGATTATAAACATCGTTTGATTACAATCTATCTCGTGAGATTGCAAACTGTCAAAAAATTGTGAACCGTAACATATGATTGCCATTTAACGCATTATTTTTCGCTATATTGTAATCTATCGAAGGGAAGCGGTCAAATTGCGATTGGTTGAACGTTATGTGCCCCCCGCCGCCCCGGAACTCGCCATATTTGTTTGTTATTTGGTTTGTTGTTGAATGTCAACTACTGTGTTTTCGTGAATTAATTTCGTGTTGAAAATAACTTAGTTATATTTATAGAATTAGTTATGTAAAATTATTGTGGACGTAAAAGTTTCTGTGATTAACCAAAAAATGCAGTTTAAATGCTAAACCAACTTAAATTACATAAATTTTTCGTGTTTTAATATTTGTTTTAGTATTTATTTCATTTCTAACTCTGCGGGGACAAAGAACGACTAGTCGTGATGGGTCTCTCTTACAATAAGACCGACCAATCAGGAAGAGCTTTCAGACAGTTGACGCGGGACAGATATTAATTTAAGTTTCACTTCGATAGATTATAATAAACTGATAAATAATGCGTTAAATTGCAATCATATGTTACGGTTCACAATTTTTCGACAGTTTACAATCTCACGAGATAGATTGTAATCGAACGATGTTTATAATCTTACGGTGACATATATACTCGTACTTAGGTGCGTTAGCTTTGTCGGAATAGAAGCGGTGTACACGTTTATGAATTAAGTCGTTTGAACGTGCTAGTTTTTTGTCGGCAAGTTACTGCTAATTAAGTAAATACAATAATAATAATAATAATCTTTATTTTCTCTCCACAATCTAAATGACAAAAGTTTTTGGTTAATTATAATAATATGTTTACAAATAACGTAAGATTGGGAAAGACTGGCGTCTGAACTAGGTGGTTAACCTGTATTATAGAGCACCAGCACTCTCCTCTCTCGGTGCTACTCAGAGTACAGATAATTCCAAAATATTAAAACTAGTCACGTGGTACGTGATGCAAAAAAGCAAAAGAGAGATAGACTAATAATATAAACAAAAATCTAAAATGTGTCTGTTTGTGTTGTGTGTGTGTGTGTGTGTGTGTGTTTTGTGTGTGTGTGTGTGTGTGTGTGTGTGTGTGTGTGTACGTGTGTAATTACCTAAGGGGAATAACAAGATTTTCCGTATCGGAGTACAATGTAACATGAATTTACCTATGTTGCTCATTCGGGGAGAATGGTGTAAAGGGTACTTACAGAATGAAACTTGATTAACGGCCAAGTGTTTTCCGTAGTATTTTGTGAGCCCACGTGCTACAAGGCTGTGTTGAGAAACGTTAGAGCCGATTTGTTCGACGTGTCGCACCTCGTCAATGACATCCTCGTCCATACTACTTTCATCAATTTGTGGAGGTTTCTTTTCTCGTCTGCATATCTGTATATAACATAAAGCTCAGTTCTACTTACTCATAGTAATAAATCTCAAAGTAACTTATAATTGAGTATTATAAACGAAAGTCAAGTTTATGATTGATTACAACAATTCAATTACCCTTTGGATCACGTTGTACTCTATGATCATCAGAATTACCCACATTATGAAGCAACTGATCAGCATGAAAGCCAAGTATCGCATGACACCGTGCTCGTCCCAATTCCAGTAGGAGTTTTCTGGTACTGCAATGACGTCAACAAATAATGTTTAATATCTAAAATCTATAGTTGCAAATTTAAATCACAATTATTTTTCATTGCATCACCTGAATAAAGCAATACGTTGTCTGTTGGCAGACTCCAGCATTACCCAAAAAGAAGCCGATCTAAAGGTTGATTTTTACACTTCTATGAATACAGTAGCGCGTTTGAGGATCAGACATTTAAGCAGTACATACGCTTACTTTTACCATACAAACTTAACTGGCCTTTTAAGTAAATCCTAAAAAAACTTAACTTGCCAAGACCGTAGGTAAGTTAACTCGCCACTGGTACCTACTTATGGGAGTGTAAATCAGCCTTAAGTGTACCAATCGGCGGCAGGCACCCTTACCGCAACATGTATCCTGGAACTCCGGAAGCCCGCACATAACGGCCATACTGCATTTCCCAATGTTCAGACTTGGAATCGACTGCAAGTGGTCACAGGCTTGCAGACACATGTGCTCTGACATGCCGAGTTGGTTTAACATTCTAAAAAAATGCATTACTGAAGCTTAGATAAGACTATTATGGATGTTAGTTATATAACAAGTATATCTTGAAATAACTCAGACACAGCTCCGGAGTCAGGAAGTTGGTGGTTACACCCCCGTGCCTCGGAAAGCACGTTAGGCCGTTGGTCCTGCGCCTGATCTCTCTACGGTCATGTCGGACTGCCGTCTCACCGAATTATGAGCGTTAAGGATCAGAGAGTGCACCTGTGTATTGCGCACACACTTGTGCACTATAATATATGTCCCGCGCAGTTCGCTAATCTCTGTTGAGATAGGTCGCCGTATTCGAAATTCGGCTAGGAGGATATTATTATTATATAACAAGTATAACTAACTTTTTTACTTCATAAAATACATTTTAGTTCATTCAGAATTTTTTTTTCTGGGTAAAAATAACAAAATTAGAAAACTGATTATGAAAATTGTATTGAAGAGCAAAATAAGCTTAACATGTAAAAAACTACCTGTAGCTTAACATGTAACTAATTGTTAGGCTCTCAATGAGTCTCTCATCACACTTTGTTTGGAAAATATGTCCGTTATTTGTGGTTGAAAATGTTGTTACCTGACCGCAGTAACGAGACTGTAAAGTGGGAAGAACTGAAGTACGTAGTCGAGTATCTCCGCCACTTCTGCTGTGTTCAGCTGTGGCGCTGACAGTGCTTCAACTATTAATGACCCCATCATTCCTATTGTAAACAACTTCAATTACTATTTTTATCGTAAAATAATAACAAAACACACTCTATCAGTACTCTCACCACTACTACCAGTGTGTTGACACTGGTAGTAGTGGTGAGAGTACTGATAGTATAACAGTAATGTTATGATGTGAATCTAAGTTATTTAATCGAGTAGGGGAGGTCAGCTCAAAGCGGCCACAGAAGGCAAAGCGGCCATGGCTCTGTATACGGTTCTATTTAATGTCATAACGAACTTTACCGGTTCGTCTCAAAGGTAACCTCCCGCCCCGCCCCGATCAGCCATTCGGCAGCGGTCGCAGCAAGCGCGTGCGTGAATTGACGATTTTTAAATATTTGGCGGTTTCCTTAAAAATGCGAGGTAAGTCCAGCCTGTTTTGATGCAAACCATGCATACTTCATTACTTTTATCTAATGTGCCATGTCACTCATTTATTAGACTATGTTTGTGTATTAGTTGCTTACAAAGTTAATGTAAAATATGACAGCTGTTTTATTTTAAAAATAAAATTGTATTTTTGTATTTTAAAAATAAAATGCACGAAAAAGGCAAAGCGGCTCGGGCAAAGCGGCCATCTGACCGCTTTGCACTTAAATAAATGTATAATACTTGATTATTTTGTTTAGATGGTCAACAATTATAAAAGAAAAACTATCCAAGGATCATTGGGAGAAAGTACAATAGCGCAAGCAATCGAAGACATAAAGGAACAACAAGGCTCAATTAAATCTATAGCAATTAAATATGGCATCCCTCGCACGACATTGCGGAGACGTTTAAAAACAGGATCTACTAAAAAGAAACTGGGCAGATTTGAAACGGTATTTACTTTAGAACAGGAAAAAGAGCTTTTGGAGTTTGTGCTCCAAATGGACGACCTCTTTTTTGGTTTTACCAAAGAAGACATTATTAAACTTGTTTTTCAGTATGCTCAAGTAAATAAGATTCAACACCCATTTAAGAACGAAAATGCTGGTCACGATTTTTACAAGGGATTTATCAAGCGCTATCCTGATTTCACTTTAAGACGTCCAGAGTCTATAGCCAGAGCCCGAGGCCTGACCTCCTCGAAGGTGAAATTGAAAGTGTCATTAATGTTAAGGGTTTAAATGTGTAATTGACACCAAAGGTTTTAAAAATACATGTTGATTTAAAACTATTATTGGCAATCTTTTTTCGAACACCACCTAGGTATGTCTTTTGTCAAAAACATGTACATTTCTCGTACACTACTGGACTAGCCACTTTGCCCTTACCCCCATTGCCGCTTTGGGCGGCACCTTGGGCAATGCGGCTTTTTGCCACCTTTTCGTAATTTACGTGTCATATATGTACTTTCAACTTTTTGCAAATTTGAATTGCGCACAATGAAGAACAAATATTTTTTGTACCTATTAGTATAAAACTATTTTAAAAAATCGTTTTAATTAATAGGTTTTTTAGACCTCAAAGTAAAGGTGGCCGCTTTGAGCTGACCTCCCCTATATTATTGTAAGAAATGGAATCTGTCATACTTTTTAACTCCTAAATAATACAATTCAATGCAAATTATCGTTTTATATTTAATTTTCAGATGCGTTTAAATATTCTAGATAGCATAGAGGCTGAGATCATTTTCTTATCATAATTAAGTATCTGTTGATTATTTTTCCTTACCTACAAGTACGTTAACGAAGAACAGAACGACAAAGCCAAGCGCTGGTCCTTTGAACGCGTGAGAACATAAGTAGTTAAGGGGCAGTATCGCAGCGCTGTATACCATCAAGAGCAAGTACAAACGGCCTGTAAAACAAATTACAAGATTAATAAACATTTAAAATCCAAAGATATAACACGCCTCAGACCCGAATAACCCCCATGTACCTACTATGTTTTACGATTTTTTTTAGTTATTGAGATATTTGCATAAAAACTGTACAATGAGGGAAAATTTCGAAATGTTTATGAAATCTCACATTTTACTGCATGATTTTAATTCAAACAAAACTGGTAACAAAATGTAAGTATAAACCATTGATTTAATATATAAAATCAATGGTATAAACAGTAAGAATAAAATAGCAAATTTTCAGTAGCACTTAGCATTTTCAATACATTTTGTATAGAACTTTTTTTTGCAAATATCTCAACTACTAAAATCGTACGACATACATGGTGGTTTATTCGGGTCCATCTAGGGCTGTCTCTGGGCTTCAGCTTCACCCTATTTTTGGGACACGCTGTATTATCCACATATCTTTACAGAGAACAGGAACTGACCTAGTTCGGCAACAGATGAGAGACCGATAACGCTGAAGGCAGCGCACGTGACGACGATGGTGACGCAGATGATGAGGTGCCACAGCCAGTCGAAGACGGCCGCGCTGCCCCACAACACGACCGGCTGGATGCCGGCCGCCTTTTGTAGTAGTTTCGCTCGGGATACTCGTTCCTGGTATAATAAAGGAACAAGTAACAATATAAGTCTTGGTACTTGGACATGTGATAAAATCCTTGTATTGTGAGGCCGCAAATATTACACTACTGTGGAATCTTATGGTATTGTAATAGGGGAGACTTTGCAATAAAAATGTATATAGGTACATAATACATGACAAGCATCTCCGTGCTTCGGAAGGCACGTTAAGCAGTTGGTCCCGGCTAATATCTGTTGATATAAGTCGTTAAGCTTAGTTAAAGGCCCTAAGCTTGATAACATCTGTGTTGGTGTGTTGGTCACTTGCCTTCAGACACCCCTTCAGTGCCCTTCACCAATCCGCACTGAGCCCTCGTGGTGGAGTATGGCTCGTACTTCCTCAGATTTGAGGTCAGGCCTTAGCCCAGCAGTGGGATCTATATACTTGCTTTTATAGGTACATAGTATTATGTGATGGCCACTGTACCGCTCACTTGTCTTTCGAAGTAGTATAGTTCTAAAGTCCGTAAATTTTAAGTCCGTTGATAATATGACGCTTTCCCAACCTAAGCAATCATGCAGATATTCAAGCAAACCACGTTTTACTATATCTAATTAATTACCAATCTATGTTTTAACTTATGTTATGTCACTTGATACATACCTTTATGTAAAACATGACGAAAACCGCACTGGCAAGACCCAAACTGCTGCCAATACCTGAAGCCAGCTGCATCGATAGCGTTTGCACCATCATTTGAAGGTCACTCTAAAACATGGAAGTTTTGTTTAGTATATCTACGTGGGTAGCTTAGGAATTAGAATTAGTCAGAAGTCGTACTTTAACATTTATAAATTCAATTAAAATACTACGGTCGGGATTCAGTTTAATATCACTAAGGCGCTGTATACAAGCTCCCGTTTCTGCGTGTAAACTTTATTAGACTACTACACTATTACTTGTCACTATTCGTTTACTCTACTCACTCTCTCTCTGGCCATGTCGCATTGCCGTTAGAGTTAAGGAATAGATAGTGCATCTGTGTATTGCGCACACACTTGTGCACTATAATATTAACGCCCGCGCAATTAAATATCGGTTGAGATTGACCGCCGTGGTCGAAATTCGGCTTGGATGTTTTTTTATATTATTATTTGGAATAGGTTGGCTCTTGACTCGAGACTAAGCTACCAGGCGGCACCTGACGGTACCTACCACCGATGCCAGGATCGGACATCATCATACCTACCTACTTTAGTAACATCGCTCCTTGAGATAGGTAGATACACTGTAGCATTTCCTGTTATCTGTATTAGTCAGTCACTGCTGTAAAGTAGCTTAAACAAATACTTTAAAATAAATACATACTTGATCGCTATAGTTAACTTCGAGTGGGTGATTAAAGACGTTTATCTCGTACGAAGGGTTTCTAGACTTGAGCAGCGCGGAGTGCACAGCGGCCAGTGATGTGGCTATGTCGTGGTACCCGAAGTTGCTGAACCAAGCCGTAGCTGAATCGTCCGTGAATGTGGCTCCAACTAGCACCGTGTGGCGGAGCAATCCCATTCCTTCCTTTTCGGCCTGAGAAAAACCAGGGTCGTTCAATAGGTCCTTAGAAAATCCATCATATAGGCGATAGGCAAGCAACTTTTACTCACTTCGAGAAATGCAAAAAGTGAACATCAAGTACCTAGTACCACTTGTTTTTTTAGGATCTATAATAACACCAAAAGAGATCAATTAAGTAGGTGAATGAGTTTTATGTGATTATCTGTCAACCTCGTTCTAGAAGTGTAAATATATAAGTAATGGAGTACTACGGATATGTTTAAATAAATCCACCCACTATAAGGTTTGATTGAACGCGCGTCGAATGAAAATGCGTGAAATAGATTAGAAATTACACATAAAATTATTCAAGATATTTGAAAGGTTCTTCTTTCGATTGTTAAATACTCATTGCAAAACTTAGTATTTCTTTTCAGTGTTAAGCAACGCAGCATTCAGCAGCACCGTTAATAAGCACATGAAATTGTTGACAGGTTTTGCCAACGTCTGTGTGGCTTAGTGGTTAGGCAATCGTCCCGTATGCGAAGAAAGCAGATTTCATTCCCGCTTCAGGCAGTAGTTTTTTAAGTGTAATATCTTATGTTTAAGATTATATGAGAAGTTAATATAATAATAATAATTTATTTATTAGCAGATAACATAGATCCATAACATAGTTGAATAATTTATATTGGTATTAGTAACAAAAGGTACTTAGGAACTATGTTAGTTAAAATTTTAAATTTCCAGTCAGTACATGAACCATATTACAATGGTTCAGGTACTGACAGTCAAACCGCTTCGCGAAGGCTTTCAGGATGCTGTTCTGTTGCCGCTAGCCCTTACCCTGCACACCAGGTGTATGTGTAATGTAATAGTTTAAGCCACAGGTGTATTTAAAAGCAGTGTTTTTAATTTGTCCCGAAAAATTAAGCATTCAAAAAATGCGGCAAGATCCCTGCCACATTTGCTCTCAGAGAAGAATAAACGCTAAAGTGTGGTCGACTTTCAACCTAATTGGCGTTTTGTCGTCACAATTTGGTTGAGATTTCACTCCATATATTCGAACACTGTAAACTTTATAGAGAGTTTACAATATGATCTGACTAAGATATAATTTTTTTTCTGTAAACTACCCACATTGCAAAATGCATTGCGGTCAGCTTTATAGATCTACATATTCCACTCACCCTTTCCAAATAGTACTCATCAATAGGGTCACTGACGACATTGAGGGACATAGTGTCGACGACGCTCGAATTGATCATCGTCTCGTATGCCGCAGTTGCGAGAGCGCCCAACGAAGATGTGGAATTACCAATAAAATTTAAAAGACTTTCCGTGTGCGAGTACCTGAATAACAAAAGTTTTAACTAAGTCAAAATGTACAAATAGAAAGATTAAGAATAATCATCAGGAATTGATTAACAAATAAATAAAAAATATTGTGCAGACAAAAATCACCATATCTGTGCGTGACTAATATCCATGCTAATATTCATATTTATCATTTATCATTGTGATAACAAAGAATTAAAGTCAATTGGCGTATGACTAATCAATATTCGAATAGGTAGGTTGTTAAATTTTTCAACCTGGTTCATTTGAAAATTAAATAAATAAATAATAATAAATTGTTTCAACAAACACACCAATTACCTACCTAGCCCCAAACTAAGCGTGAGCTTGTGCTATGGTGACTAGGATAACGGATAGACATACTCGTGCTTATATACATTTATAAACATCCATGACTTAGGTACAAATGCTCGTACTCATCACACAAACATTTGCCCCTTGCGGGATTCAACCCCGCAACCGCCTGGTTTAGAAGTCCGTGGCGCGAACCACCACACCAAGACGGTCAAGAATTATACCTATTTTTCACTTACTATGATGAAAACAATAAGGTTTTGTATTTTGAGTTTACAGGACTTTAATAACATTGCTTTTGTCATTGCATTGTCAAACCCTGAGTTGTTAGTCTTACCCAATATACAACAAAATAGGTGTAACATACCCTTCAGCAAGAGAGAGTGCCCTGCGAAATATAGAGGGCGTCAAATTGAACGCAAATTTCATGAGTCCGAGTGTAGCAGTCATCTGCAAGATGGGCACCAAGATCTGTAAGAGCACGAGACCCCAGGAGCGGACCCAGACGAGCCATAGCTTCAGCCACACAGCCAAAACGTGCTGCCCAAGCAAACGGATATTGCTTAGCGACTCGTCTCCTTTCACTAAAACAGGATTAAATTTCTAATTAGTCATTAACTATGGACGATCAAATCTTTGGTTGAGCAACTTTTTATGAATTTTCGCAAAATACATAGGCTGTGACTTTATAGAGATTATCTATATTCGATGCATTTTGTGTTTACACAAAATGCATCGAATTTAGTAGTCTCCAAATTATTTTCGATTTGGTTATTTCGTCCTTGATATTATATTTTTTGACTGAATGTACTATGTAAGTACTGTTTATAATTTACGAATAGACGCTCATGTTTTATCTGATAACAACGTGTATAATTGGTTAAGTGTAGCGTACTATAACAATAGAAAGTAAGTGCATAAGCACCACAATAGTGCTAATGCACTAGTCTAGGTTATTCCGGTGCATCTTTTTCTGGTGTTTTAATAATATAATTTTAACTACTTACGTCTATCCATTGAAGATGAGTCAAAATCATAATGAGATTTAGTTGGAGCATCACTCAATGAATCTGTCACAGTTTCAGTCTCATCTGACTCGGAATTTGTGGTTACTACATCTGATCTAACCCTGAAAAATATCAAGAGGGTTAGATATTTCGGACAACGAAACAGCCTCTAAGTAGTTCTGTTTGTTTACTTACGACATGAACACGTCCTCTAGAGTCGTGGCTACCAATCCGTAATTTTTGAATTTTATTTTCTTAATATTATTTTCCAACTCAATCAATATGAGTTCGAAAATTTGTGATCGACCATTGATCAAGTTGTATGTGACTTCAGTCCCTAGAAGACAAAAAATAATTATCACATAAAGCAACTGTCGCATAAAGCAATCTGGCTGCACTCAACCAACCCGCGAGGGTTGCGAGGGTTCGCAACCGACGTGTGACGAACGACGAATCTGATAATAAATATAGCCAGTCTTGAAAATGTACTTACCCCTGTCTTCCTTAACAGTAGTTCCGGGGATGTATTTGTTCAAGATCTCGGTGCAAACTTCCAACTGGAAGCCTTCGTCCTTGACAATGACAAGGGTGTACCCGACCCCGTAGTGCCTCTTGAGGAAATAGGGTGAGCCGACGCACTGCAGCTGCCCACTCGCCATGATCGCGATCCGATCGCCCAAGATGTCAGCTTCATCCATGAAGTGTGTCGTCAATATCATGGACCGGCCTAAATAACAAATTCGTATTTTAGTTAACACGTTTTCGTAGTAATGCAAAAAGAAAAGTAAGTTTTTTTCCTACGTTTTCACTTTCTACACAATAATCACACTCAAGTAAATTAAATAATGTATCATATTTAAAATTCGTAGGTCGTCGTACGTAGCACTCTCCCCGTAGAAAAAAAATGCCAATAAGGGAGCGCTACGAAACCAAAATCTCGTAGCAGAGTGCGACGAGCCGACGAGTGCTACTAACAAACAAACGTAGCAAACACGTAGCTCGTAGTCGGCTCGTAGCACAGTCCCGCGATACAGTGAAATCCCGGAAGGAGGATCAATGATATTGGTATTAAACCCTCAACCAGGCATCTCTCACTCGATGTACTTGCGCGCGATAATAGCCTACTCTCGAGCGCACCGACGTCGGTGAGTAAATCAGTTGGCTGTCAACAACCGTCGTGCGCGCCCGTACGCACTGTTGAATTATTTGTGTTACGGTCGATTCGTTTTTAAGCGAACTAATTAAGTAATATGGTTTACATATCCAGTTATATACTGTACAAATACAACTAGAAACATAATAAGTCCTGAATTAGTCTCAGATTTATATAAAACTCTGGATTTATTAGAATCTCGAATGTTTGCACTTTTTAAATCTCTTAATTAGTCATTATAATTTTACGGCAGGATGATAGTGCCTTCAGATGCTTTTTATAACTATGTCTGTACACATTTTTGAAAATCATTTATCTCTGTGATATGTGACAACTTGTTCTATGTTTGTGAGCAAAATTTAATTTTTATTTCGTAAAGACTTGCAAACAAATTGCTTAAGTTATAAAAATAGTTATAACATCTTTGATCTCATAAAAAAGTGACTTTCATCCCACTTTGCCCTTGTTTTCCGCATGACTACTTACTTATTAAAACTGTTTGTACTATTCCGTTTTTTTTCGGGACAACCGGGAATTTTGCACATGTAAACATTTTATAAAACACTAGTTCATATTAAAACATTTTAAACCAAGCTACAAATGAAAAAAACCTTGTATCTAAAGAGGCAACCCTGACTTAATTTTTATTACCGACGCGCCGCACCGGCCGCGCGTAGCTGCAGAGGAATAATAACGTAATGTTCGATGCTTAAGGTACATTTTCGTTCGCAGTGGTGTGCTACAAAAAATTGTAGGCTATTATAAAAGTAGGTATGGATGATTCTGAATGGAGTGATTTATCTGTTACGTAGTAACTATTATATAATCTGTGCCTCAACACTCGAAAGAAATACTATTGCAAGTATTTAACAATCCAAAGATGAAGCTTGCAAATACGATAAATTATTGTTTTTAGGTGATAAGCATTAACTTGGCAATTTAAATATATTATTGCACTTGAAAAAATGACCACCAGAAGCGGGAATCTAACCCGCGTTCCTCGCATACCGGGCGATTGCCTAACTTTTCGGCTTATCACTGTTAAATATATTACTGCACTTGAAAAAATTACCACCAGAGGCGGGAATCGAACCCGCGTTCCTCGCATACCGGGCGATTGCCTAACCTCTCGGCCACCCTGGCGTTGGCAGAGCCTGTCGAAATTTTTCAAGTGCTTCTTAACGCTGTAATGCCGCGTCGCTTTCATCAATGTTATTGGGAGTGTAATCCCAACACTCGAAAGAAATACTTTTGCAAGTATTTTACAATCGAAAGATTAAGCTTGCAATTACGATAAATTATTGTTTTTATGTGATAAGCATTCACTTTGCAATCTAAATATATTACTGCACTTGAAAAAATTACCACCAGAGGCGGGAATCGAACCCGCGTTCCTCGCATACCGGGCGATTGTCTAACCTCTCGGCCACCCTGGCGTTGGCAGAGCCTGTTATTTACCTTATCACTTTAAAAAAAATATCGTTTGCAAGCTTCATCTTTCGATCGTTAAATACGTGGAATAGTATTTCTTTCGAGTGTTCAGGGTGTAATAATCCCAATAACATTGATGAAAGCAACGCGGCATTACAGCGTTAAAAAGCACTTGAAAATTTCGACAGGCTCTGCCAAACGCCAGGGTGGCCGAGAGGTTAGGCAATCGAGGAACGCGGGTTCCATTCCCGCCTCCGGTGGTAAATTTTTCAAGTGCAATAATATATTTAAATTGCAAAGTGAATGCACTTAAAAACAATGATTTATAGATAAAATAATACCGATTGAATGCGTCCGGCCCAGAATGATGTTGCAAACTTTACAAAATCGTCTGTCTAATTTTTCGTACACTTTGCCTGTAACCCCTGTACATTTTAACTCTTGGATAGTGTGTTGAATTTATTGAGTCGACTGCAATTCGCTGTACTTACCTCGTTTTTCTTTTTGCAGCAGATCCCAGAGGGCGCGTCGCGATGAGGGATCCATGCCCGAGGTGGGCTCGTCGAGCAAGACCACGCGCGCGTCGCCGCACAGCGCCACGCCGACGCACAGGCGCCGCTTCTGCCCTCCCGACAAGCCTTTGGATTCGTGGTCACGCTAAATGGCAAATAAAACAGTTTAGTTTTTATGTACGAATTACAACACGACAAGGTAAACCTATTACAAGGTATGAGATACCACAGGTATCTCATACCTTGTAATAGGGATGATTTTACAACAAATATGTACGAGTCTGATGCTCTGGCATACATAGAAATAATGTCATAATTTTTAGAGAAACTATCCTAACTATATCTTTTCTTTCAGGGGCAAAAAATAGATATGTTACCATGCCGTAAAAGATTATCAGTTTCAAGATACCTTAACATTAATTTGTACCATAACCTTAAAAAACAACAACTTGTAAAACCTCAGTCAATTTTTGTAACCCGGAATAAGGGGGTGCAAACGGAATAGAAAGTATCAAACGGCGAAATATATTTAGTACCTTTTCTGTTAATTCCAGTTTTTCAATTAGCGAATCGATATCCTTGGTGAGTTCGTCGCCTTGGAATCCTTTTAATCTAGAAAAGAATTCCAGGTGTTCTTTGACGGTCAACTCGTTGAATAGGACGTTGTGCTGGGGGCACAGACCTATGTGTGAGCGGGCATGGCTGGAGTTCCACGTCATGTCGTAGCCGGCTACCCACACTGACCCACGGGTAACTTCCAAATTGCCTAGTCAGAAAGGCATTGGTGGTCATCAAAATGTTATGTTTTATACGGAAAACAATATAGTATGATAATAACTTTCCTCCAGAACTAGCTTTGCTAGATTATGGCACGCATTTATATAAGTAAATGGGTATTTCATAAGTTGGTCTCATTTCTTACGAATGGACCGGTGATATGATCACCAAACATCATAAAATATTGACATCAATACTTTTGATAAAATATTTTATTTTATCTATCCCTTCCCTTCATTAGATTGCATTTGTTTATAAAAAAACGATGATCGAACAAAGGAAAAACGTGATATCAATAAAAATCGCCTCGATTAGCTTATCTACGTAATAGCATGGAGGTTAATACGTAATTTTTAATTATTACAGTATGCTATATTAAAAAAAACAATTCACCTGTCAACATCGATATAGTAGTTGATTTTCCAGCACCGTTGTGTCCGAGCAAAACGGTTATTTGATCATCGTAAATATTTAAGCTCAAATTGTTTACCGCTACGTTGCTGCCAAAAACTTTTGTCAGGTTCTATAAAGAAAGGAAAACAATTTAATAATTTTTAGACAACCATAGCAGAAAAATCGTGCAGTGGAGAATGGGGTTATAATTACCGTCATTTTGACCCCGACTGCGTGACCCACTGGATCATTTTCCTTGATTACATCTGGAGTTTCAGGTAAATCCAGTAATACCGATTCTGCGATGAATACAAAAAACAATAATCTCAGAAATAATAGATTAACACTATACTGCAACCTAGATAAATAATTACAATAGTTCTTTTTGTTTCTGGCCTATAATTACCTGATGCAGATTTAGTGCCACAGCACCAGAATTGTTTCTGGAACAAGAAGTACCAAGGTTTCGGCGTGCCGTACGGGCCGGGCACCACTTGCTCCAGGTACAGCGCGATCAGCATATAGAGCATACAGTCTACTAGCATCATAATGATCACGTGCCCAAACAGCAGCCGCGGCGTATCCGTCACGGGCGCTGACATAAACTCGCCCCATTGCATACCTATAGCCACAGAATATTATTTCAAATATCAGTCCTCACCTCACGTTAACGTTATTATCAGCAATTAGTCTAATAACCACTAATCAAACACACGAGACAGCTATTCTGTCTATTCTAGGTCGCGTGATTCATTATTAGTATTTATTTTTAGTAAGGAACCGCACAAAAAAGTACAATGAACTCGGGGCTATTACGTAGGCCTACGTGCAAGTTTGTACCTAAACTGCAACTACAAGACACGAGTACTTATGAGTATAGACTATTGTACTGGCTTACCGCCTGTGCTCTCCCTGGCCAACAACAGCTGGAAACCATAAGACATGACAGTGTTGATGCTCAAACAGGTAATTATTTGCACGGGAATTGACATGGCGATGTCAATGGTTAGGAGAAAAGCTGGCACGTATGCAAGGAACCAGACTACTCCGGCGAATAACGCTGCGGTGCTGGCTGTAAAACAAAAATTAATTTTAACGCTGTAACAGTTCAAAGTTTACAT
The DNA here is from genome assembly GCA_949316185.1 of Pyrausta nigrata. NCBI lineage: Eukaryota > Metazoa > Arthropoda > Insecta > Lepidoptera > Crambidae > Pyrausta > Pyrausta nigrata. Next base: position 9,889,094 of record OX438943.1, read on the forward strand.
ACATAATATATTTTTATTAGTTGCGTACCTTTCGAAAAGAAACCACTTAACATGAAACAAAAAAATATTGTACATGCCAAATATAGTGCCAAATAGAACAGCAAGACAGACCATGGAGTGTTAGTAAACACAGCATAATCACTGAAACCATCTTCGTTCGTAAACCATTCGACCTGAAACATTTTTTGTAGTAGGTAATTTATATAATATTATTTTAATTGCGTATACAATAAGGTGATTCTAGTAAATTTCAATTTTACCTTCAGAAGGACCATAATAAGGACTGCAGCTATCAGAAGATAAAGGAACTGTTTGCAGAACCATGCCGACCAATGTATCCATGTGGGCAACCCCATAATTTTTAAGGTTTCCTTTAAAAGAGAAAAATTATGAATAGGTAAATATATTTTTTTCTTTTAAAAAAGGCGTATTAATTTATCGATAATTACCTTCAGCTGTAATTCCTTTTCAACTGTGATGGCTCTAGTTATATTCACGGCAGTGTAACTAAAGCTTATCATGATGAACATGGGAAACAGGAACTGTAGTGCTTCTACTGCCAAATCCTGCACGTATGCCGGGTGTGGATATCGCTGAATGTTGACTTCGAATGATTCCAAAGGCTCTCGAGTGATTTTAGAAATTAGTTCCATGGATATTACTTGTTGAAGAGCAATGAACATTTCCCTAACATAGCCTAAATATACAAAAAAAATAAGAACTGAAAGACATAGTTTAGCATTTGATCTAATGTATCTAGATACATTCTAAACTCTAGAGTTCATATGATAAATAAAACAAAAAAATGGTTTTGTTCATCATCATAACATACCGGGATCGGAACCACCATCAGCAGCACTAGACCTAGGTCCAGGCAATTCAAATACAGGAAACAATATATCCGTCCTCCAAGACCGACTACCTTGACTGAAGAATGAATTAATGCGTGGCCTCTCGGGAAACCGTAATGAGTACGTTATATGGCCAGGTAGCTCTGTAGCACCTGTAAATGTATAAATGCATAAGTTTTATCCCGCGCAGTAAGTCAATAATGATGAACGTGATACAAGCTGTAAAAGCTTTGTCTCTTACGAACCATAAAGGTCATCATCAAATTGCACAGCTGCTATTACTTTCCGAGTTGTCTCTTCATAGGCATAGATGTTGCTGAGATCTGTGCTAGAATTATATGCTTCAACTCTTATTAGGGATTTCACGATTTCAAGAATCACAGTTGTATTTAAACTTCCCAAGTCTGGCAGGTTTATGTCCGGTGGCAGCGGGACGGGAAGAATATCAGGGTTCTGATCCAAAATAAGTCTAATCAGATCTAACGCATTATTTAGAAGTAAGTTAGCCACTGAACTTCTTATTACATCGTCCAAGACTTCACTCCGTGGGGAGTACGCAATGGACAAATTCGTAAAATTTAGACCTCCCCTGAAAAAAAAAATACAATTAGTTCGGTACATGCAATCTTACTAAAGAATTCCTACCTAAGCAAAGTGATTGCAATGTCTAACGCTAGACTAAACTAAGTTATATTAATGGATGAGTATCTACAACAAAATATAGCCTGTCAATTTTGTGGGCAACACTCACATTGAGCGACAAATCAAACTGAGCCAATTCGCTCTGCCAAACATCAATTATCCTGTACGAGTATCGCTTATGATGACGGACGCCTACACTTAACATTAACAAAAGCAAAATTTCAAAGTATATACCTACATAATATAATTTAAATTAGTTATTCAGTTAAATATCAGAATCGTATCTGTATCTTGTATCTGACTTACATTATAGTTAATGAGTGATTCAATGTCTGTGCTGGTAACAGTGGGAAATTGACCGTATCCATTGTTGAAGGTTCAATTTGCCACCGTAGTAACAGTACTAGAGCCATTGTGATGACTGGCAGAAGTAGCTCTAAAGTAGTCTGCACTGGGTGTCGCCATTGTTGCAGGAAATTCTTCCACATCAGCAAACGGAATTTCATCCATGACCCAGCCACGCGGCTATTGCCTCTCCCCTGTTTCATTTTTCTTTAATCTGCATAATAAAGTTCAAGTTAGGAATTGGAGTATACACTACAGGGTATTGTTATTGGTTCAGGGTAGATTTCGATATTGGTTTCATACAAAGAGTTGTCGAATTTTATTTTAGCACTGGAATCATCAACCATAGGGTGTTGTTTGTTTGTAGATATTCATGAGTAGATTCAAGGTTGGTTCCGGTTAGGGGAATAACCGACGTTGCTACGCCTAAATGTAGGTAGGATAAGTAATGTTAGGTATTAGGTAAGTATGCTAGATACCTAAGGAATCTTTGTTTTCTTTTGTTTTAAATATGCTAAGGCTCAATTTCACTACTTTAACTGTAATCATAACCGTGCTATTTCTATTGTATAGAGTTTGACAGCCCCATCCTTAGTTGTTGTACTTATTATAATTTTGACCGGGTAGGAAACGTCTAAGAAACCTAAGTAGGTTCTTAAGTATAACGTAATCCGTCTCCTAAGTTATGGTTGGCGGGTATCTAGAATGACATTCCTAGATAATCTACACGAATATTATGAAGAGGAAAAATTTGACCGATTCAAATGAAATTTGGTACAAAGATAGTTTGTTACCCTGGGAAGGACATAGGGCTACTTTTTGTCGCGATATAAAATAATCAGGGGGTAGGGGATGAAAGTTTCTATCGAAAATCCAACTTTTGGCGCCGGCGAAGTCGCGGGGAACTGCTAGGTATAGTCATATGTATGTGTCTTTAGGAGCATACTGTGAGTTTCGGGATCAGCCCTTGTAGGTAAGTTATTATTTCCTTAATTGGTAAGAATACTGATTCAATTTAAGTATCATTAGGTACTTAGGTAGTAGGTATAGGCCACTTACTTATTAATTTAGTTGGTCCTATTTAAAATCTCATAACATATAGCTAAGCAAGATAGCTCTGCCACTACAAGTCTGAATTTAAGACACTACCTATATAGAATACCGAAGCACAATAAGAATCACCACCACGTTTTACACAAATTCCACTTTCCGTGACATGGAAAACATGCAAACTGAAAGAATCGCGCACTCGCACTGACAAAAGGCTATCTAAATAGATATCACATTTTATCAGCAGATATAACATTTCGTAGGTACCTTGATAAACGATAGTATTATGTACTTACATATATATTAAAAACTGAAAAAGCGCTGCTAATCTTTTCTTAATAAATAACATAATTATCTAGTACCTTGGTATCTACCTACCTATTGTTGTGATCCCGGTACTTATGGAGTGCTATGGAAACCAGAAATGACGACACAGTACCACAACACACCAACACACGAGATAAAATAGAAAATGTAGGTATACTTACTTATAGTAGTAGATACTATATCGAATCGACCCAGCTCTTTGACCACAGTGAGAATCATCGTGACGATCTCCGTAGCCGAGTGGCTCGCACACCGGTTTTCAAGGTGTCGCCATCTATAAGGTCCCGAGTTCGATCCCCAGTCAGGTCAATAGATAAATTCTCATTTTCTATATTGTCCCGGGTCTAAGTGGTGTGGTAGAGTAACGATACCGGTTATCGGCCAGTTAAGCGACTTGTTGCAGAGTTGATTTCAAACATGTTGCTGTATGCCAATGCTTTAAAAAAATTTACATTTGAACCTACAATAGCCTAGTTACATAAAACTTAACGTTTTAGACGTGAGTCATTTAATTTTTTTTTTTTTTAAATTGCCAATATACCGGTTATCGGCCTCGTTGACCAGTTATCGTCTACCAGTGTACTGGTTATCGGTCACCTGATGTATGATAGAAAAACGAGTCTTATTTAATAGCTCATAAGGTCCATAATAGTATGACAGTAAACCAATTAAAACGGCGGTATATTTTTTCTCTCTTCTGCGACTAAAAACACAATTAGGTAACAAATTAAAATCTCGAGTCAAACAAAGAGCTACTTTTGCCTTTGGACAAAAATTTTGTGGCCGATAACTAGTCAAAACATCTAGCGATTATGAAGCGGAAAGTTTATCCTGGTTGAATGGCGCAAAATCAGAAAGGAGTTATCTATAAACCCACCTATTATTAAAAATAACGAAAAGAGTTAGTGGCGGGCAAACCGGTATGTTTACGCTACTAAATTTTACCGAAATCGTTAGAGCCCTTTCCGAGTCACAAATCATCATCATCCTCCTAGCGTTATCCTGGACGTGCACTCGCACGCGAGGGCCCAGGGTCCGCTGACCATGATCCAGAATGTGGCAGATCAGGTAATTACAGTGGAGCGACTGCCATCTGACCTCCATGACCCTGTTAACAGGGGAACCTGACCAGTTTGGATCATGGTTACACATGCAGTCACCTGAATGTGCAGGTTTCCTTACGATGTTTACCCTCACCGTAATTGTATCGGTTAGTGAAACAACGAATGTACATAACTCAGAAAAAGACATTGGTACATGGCGGTATGTGGGATCGAACCGGTACCTCCCGCATGAGAGGCAACCCGCTAGCCACTGCGCGACTGAGATCACAAATGTTTTACTATTTTATTCAATGATAGTGCATTTAAAAAAAGGTAGATGGGTCATCAGCGCGCGGAAATTGATTGCCTCAAATTGTGTAATTTGCTCAATTTTGCATACAAATATGACATTTGTCTGACGTAAAAGAATGTGTGCTCGGAGCATCAAATTCAAATCGCCGCGTAGTACTAGATGACTAACTCTTTTTTAAATAAATACACTGTCAGTGATTTTGTTTTAAAATCACATACATCACAAAGTAGCTTAAGCACTTGTTTTTATTGAGATCTGTAACACCGATGGTATTACAACACCCAGACACGAGACTAGAAAATGTGAATTTCTATATTGACCAAACTGGGGATCAAAGCTGGGACCTCAGGGATGGCGACCGCTACACCTAAAAACTGGTGTGTGATGAGCCACTTGGCTATGGATATAATAAATATCCACAAATTGCTCCTTTACAGGTATATAAGATTATAAGTTTCATTAAGTAAGTTATGCTTTGTAAGAGAATGTCAAACAAAATTATGAATACGGACATGTATGCATATGCTTGGTAAAATTATGTATGATACACAATAATATATATTTCAACAATTATGGTTTCTTTCTTATATTATGCCTTTCAAGCATTCTGCATAATGCTTATGTAATGCGTAATAATAAGTTGGACAAAAATATTACAAATATTTATTTAATGAATTAACTCTAAGCTACAGATATGAATACCAGCTGCATCTACTGCCATCTATAGTGTGCATATGCTCTATTGGCTTCACATTGTCTATGCAAATCCTGTTTCTTCTTTACTACTTTTCCTGTGTTATTTGCTGCATCAAGGAGTTCCCACGCAAACTGCTCTGGGAAATGAATTGTTCTTTCTTTCTCATTTGTGGCTTCCAATAGCCATTTAATTGCCAAAAACAGTGATCGTTTTTCTGTAATTGGTCCTGGAACCTAAAAAACAAAATATTACTCAATTTTCATTAAACTTTCATAAGTCTTTATGTTGTTCCATCTATAGTAATCAATCTATACTAACTAAGCCATAGCTTTAATTATGATCAGTTATTAATTATTATTAGCGATGAATTGTCCTAACATTATTCTTGATAGGTACACACTGCCACCAGTCTAGACTATACATGTTTAGCTTCAGACAAAACCAGCTTTTATAAGATACCATTACCTGGTAAGTAATACCTCCTCTCTTGATTGGTGATAGTTGTAATAAAGGTTTTGAGTTTTCAATGGCTTTATGTAAAACTTTTTTCGGATTCAATTCAATTTTATGTTTTTCTTCAGGAGTTGATGCCAAATGATATCGCTCAATTTGAATTCTTTTAATATTTTCGAATGCTTTTTCAACGAGACTTCGAGCCAATTGTTTTTTTCCCATTTCCATTACATGATTGATGACCTTACTGAAAGTATAAAGTACCAACTTAAGTAAATAGGAACTACCAAACAATAAAAAAATCGAAATATTCTATTAAAACTAACTTGACAAGTGGATCATGATATGCTGAACAGGTCTCAAACACAGCCGGTGGCTTTACAGGCACAGCCGCTAGCTTAGATAAATCTGTACTCTCTATCAACTGTGCCTGATCTTCTTTTCTAAACACCGGATTTTGAAAGAAGTCAGGAAAACTTGTAGGTCTTGAATAAAATCTGAACTGTGATACTGCCAATCTACAAAATTAAAACAAAATTCTTATTTTAATATAAAAATTCATAAATTTATGTAACTGCAATTAGAATATATTGAGGTTATAAATCACCCGCGAAAGCCTTGAATCATTTTCAAACCGTATTTCGGTACCACTACTAAGCGCAAGTTGTTAATTTTCAAAATAACTTTTCTAGTTGTTGTCTCAAAACGACAAAGTATATTAAAAATAAATAAATCTGCCCAACTAAGCACGTTCCACCTAACGACTGACGGTGACGTCTGTCATTGACACTTGGTTTGACAGCAGACAGTGACACAAATTATAAACAGTGACACTTGCAGTGTGACCAGATTAAAATGAGTCATTATGCTAGAAGCTTCGTTGAATTCTGCTAAACATTTTTTTACATGTCAAAATTCTGCTAAAACTCAAAATGTTGTCTTAAAGTCAGTTTTTCATTGCTTGTCTAACTTTGTAAACAATCGTGACACTCCTTTTTAACGAAAATAATCATTTAAAAATAAGAAAAACACAAAACTAACATTCTAATATGTTTAATACATGTAGCTTTTTAGAGCTACTAGTAAATATATTTTTTCAACAGTATTAGTTTTAAAAGTCATAAAAAGATTGTTTACAATGTTTGACACTTGAAGAAAAACGGACTTTAGTTGTCAATCCATACTATACTATAACATAGAGACAAAAGAAATCGAGAAACTTATGAAATACGATCCCATTTAAATTTGAAATAAGCAGACGAAGCCATCCATACATGCACAATCATCAGTTAAGTTTTAGAAGACAATGCTAGACCACAGATTATTAATAGTTACTACATAACAGATAAATCGCTCCAAGGCAAATCGTCCATACCTACTTATAATAGCCTACAATTTTTTGTCACAGACCGCTGCGCACGAAAATGTGCCTGAAGTTTCGAACATTATGTTAGTATTCCTCTGCAGCTAATTGTGCCTCTTCCTCATATAGAAGAAATTGTGTCAAGAGTCTCCAAAAATATTCTCTAAAATCGATTTGAAATCTGCATATCATCAAATTCCCATAAAAGATTCAAACAAACCACTTACTGCCCTTGAAGCATGCGGCAAACTTTACTAATTTTGTCGTATTCCTTTTGGAGTGACCAATGGAGTAGCATGTTTCCAGAGAACTATTGATAAAATATTAAACGATACAATCTTGAAAGGGTTTATCCATATTTGGATGATATTACCATATGCGGTTTAAACAAAGAAGATCACGATGTCAAACTTAAGATTTTTTTTAAATGTAGCTGATAGATATAATCTTACTATAACAAAGATAAGAGTGAATTTTCAATAACAGACCTTAATATGCTTGGCTATAATATTAGTAATGGTACCGTTAGACCAGATCCAGACGGACTTAAAGCGCTGATTGAATTGCCAGAACCTCAAGATTCTGCCGCTCTAAAACGAGCTATAGGTCTTTTTGCGCATTACTCCAAATGGGTACCGAACTTTTCGCAGAAGTTACGTCCTCTCATCACTGTAGAACGATTCCCCCTCAGTGTTGATCAGAAAACTACATTTAAAGAATTAAAACAAACCATATCAGCATCATCGTTATCAGCTATTGATCCTAAGGAATCATATAATATTTTTATAACTTAAGCAATTATTTTGCAAGTTTTTACGAAATTAAATCAAATTTCGCTCACAAAAATTAATCGACTGTGTCATCCGGTGGGACTCGAACCCACGTCCCTTCGCTATCCGGGCGAGTGCTCTTACCACTAAGCTACGGAGGACGTTAGTCAGCTACGCCAGTGAGCCGGCGTTCGATTTCAAGTATTGATGAAATCGAACGCCGGCTCACTGGCGTAGCAAGCACTTACAAAAATTCGTCGTCTGACTAACGTCCTCCGTAGCTTAGTGGTAAGAGCACTCGCCCGGATAGCGAAGGGACGTGGGTTCGAGTCCCACCGGATGACACAGTCGATTAATTTTTGTGAGCGAAATTTGATTTAATTTCGTAAAAACTTGTATAAATTATATATATATAATACAGATACATTCATATTTTATTTATGGTTTAAACAACATCGATTTTCTCTAAACATCTTTCTACTCGTTATCTCTTAAATCTCGGAGACGAAGACAGGACAATTAGATGATCAAACGAACTTACCTTAAGTGAAGTTCGATCTTAATTGTCCTGACTTCGTCGAAGAGATTTAAGATCCCGTCCCTCCCTATTATGCTGTATTTTTGAATAAATAGTAATCATCCAATAAATCTTAATCAATGTTGTTTATCCATAACTCTTCTTCTTGCTCTGAAATGAATGAGCAGCAGGCGGCTGGGACAGTGCTGTAAGGCGTAGGACTGAGAAGGGGGATGTTCTTTCTCTCTCTTTTCTTGCGCTAAACCTGTGTGCGGTTGATGGTTGCGTCGCTGGAGCTTCCTACTCGTTATCTCTTAAATCTCTTCGACGAAGCCAGGACAATTAAGATCGAACTTCACTTAAGGTAAGTTCGTTTGATCATCTAATAAGGTTGCATACCTATTTATGGAACATTAGTAGCTTCGAAATTAGAATAAAAAGGAAAATTGTGTCAGCGAGTTGTCAGAGCTGTCTATTGTGATTGATTGTGAAAAATTGTAACGTATTGTTTGTTTTATGAGAATATATCCGTAATTATTGTCAAACTTGTTGTTTACTTGTGTTATCGACTGTGCACTGCTTATTGGTTGATTCTTGCATCTTATCGCAAGTTTTATAGTCTGCCACAATGTGCCGTTCAACCTCTCTACTTGACCATTTCCTTTTGGATTATAAGGTGCTGAATGACTTATGGCAATACCCTTGTTGTTCAAAAATTCTCGTAGATTTGAGGACATGAAAGACGCTCTCTGATCTGAGTGAACGTATGAAGGCATTTCAAAGATTGAAAATAAATCTTGTGAGACAATTTATTACCGTTTGAGTACTCATATCTTTGCATGCATATGCGAATGGAAATCGCGAGTATTTAATCTATGATTGTGAGTATATATCTATTACAAGTCTTCGAGGGAAGCGGGCCTTTGAAATCCATTGCTAATCTTTCGAATGGCGACGTGGCTTTAATGATTTGGCCAGTGTATTTTAAAAACTTTGGCTTGATTTCTGCACAGACTGGGCAGGTGGATACAGTTATCTTTACATCATCTATGGAATATGGTTAATTTTTCAAACGTACCCAGTGCGCCAGGCGAGCGACACAAGGATGACATAGGGATTTGTGTAGTGTGCGTAATTTATTTCCCGACAAAGACGCTGCGCACATTTGACTACTAAGGGCATCGGCTATGACATTTTCTTTGCCTGGGCGATATCTCGTATCAAAGTTATAATTTGACAACTCTAGTCTCCATCTCTGAATTTAATCGTTTTTAATTTTACTAGCATGATTTCTTAGCATTTAAGCAACAGTTTTTTGATCCGTGATAAGGTAAAAACGACGACCAAGTAAGTAATGTCTCCATTCCTTAAGACTTTCAATGGTAGCACAAGCTTTCGTTTCAATTATGGGATATTTCTTTTCGCTATCATTTAAAACTCAGGAGAAAAATGCCACCGGTCTTCCATCCTGAGTGAGAGAGACAGCGATTGATATATCTGATGCATCTGTTTCTACAGTAAATGATTCCTTAGGAAATTAAATCAAATTTCGCTCACAAAAATTAATCGACTGTGTCATCCGGTGGGACTCGAACCCACGTCCCTTCGCTATCCGGGCGAGTGCTCTTACCACTAAGCTACGGAGGACGTTAGTCAGACGACGAATTTTTGTATGTGCTTGCTACGCCAGTGAGCCGGCGTTCGATTTCATCAATACTTGGGGAATGTACCCGCATGTATCCGATGGAAATATTTTTACAAATATTTAACCATCAGTTAAGATGAAATCAGCTTAACTTATAATATTTTTATAACTTAAGCAATTATTTTGCAAGTTTTTACGAAATTAAATCAAATTTCGCTCACAAAAATTAATCGACTGTGTCATCCGGTGGGACTCGAACCCACGTCCCTTCGCTATCCGGGCGAGTGCTCTTACCACTAAGCTACGGAGGACGTTAGTCAGACGACGAATTTTTGTAAGTGTTTGCTACGCCAGTGAGCCGGCGTTCGATTTCAAGTATTGATGAAATCGAACGCCGGCTCACTGGCGTAGCAAGCACTTACAAAAATTCGTCGTCTGACTAACGTCCTCCGTAGCTTAGTGCTAAGAGCACTCGCCCGGATAGCGAAGGGACGTGGGTTCGAGTCCCACCGGATGACACAGTCGATTAATTTTTGTGAGCGAAATTTGATTTAATTTCGTAAAAACTTGCAAAATAATTGCTTAAGTTATAAAAATATTATAAGTTAAGCTGATTTCATCTTAACTGATGGTTAAATATTTGTAAAAATATTTCCATCGGATACATGCGGGTACATTCCCCAAGTATTGATGAAATCGAACGCCGGCTCACTGGCGTAGCAAGCACATATAAAAATTCGTCGTCTGACTAACGTCCTCCGTAGCTTAGTGGTAAGAGCACTCGCCCGGATAGCGAAGGGACGTGGGTTCGAGTCCCACCGGATGACACAGTCGATTAATTTTTGTGAGCGAAATTTGATTTAATTTCCTAAGGAATCATTTACTGTAGAAACAGATGCATCAGATATATCAATCGCTGTCTCTCTCACTCAGGATGGAAGACCGGTGGCATTTTTCTCCTGAGTTTTAAATGATAGCGAAAAGAAATATCCCATAATTGAAACGAAAGCTTGTGCTACCATTGAAAGTCTTAAGGAATGGAGACATTACTTACTTGGTCGTCGTTTTTACCTTATCACGGATCAAAAAACTGTTGCTTAAATGCTAAGAAATCATGCTAGTAAAATTAAAAACGATTAAATTCAGAGATGGAGACTAGAGTTGTCAAATTATAACTTTGATACGAGATATCGCCCAGGCAAAGAAAATGTCATAGCCGATGCCCTTAGTAGTCAAATGTGCGCAGCGTCTTTGTCGGGAAATAAATTACGCACACTACACAAATCCCTATGTCATCCTTGTGTCGCTCGCCTGGCGCACTGGGTACGTTTGAAAAATTAACCATATTCCATAGATGATGTAAAGATAACTGTATCCACCTGCCCAGTCTGTGCAGAAATCAAGCCAAAGTTTTTAAAATACACTGGCCAAATCATTAAAGCCACGTCGCCATTCGAAAGATTAGCAATGGATTTCAAAGGCCCGCTTCCCTCGAAGACTTGTAATAGATATATACTCACAATCATAGATTAAATACTCGCGATTTCCATTCGCATATGCATGCAAAGATATGAGTACTCAAACGGTAATAAATTGTCTCACAAGATTTATTTTCAATCTTTGAAATGCCTTCATACGTTCACTCAGATCAGAGAGCGTCTTTCATGTCCTCAAATCTACGAGAATTTTTGAACAACAAGGGTATTGCCATAAGTCATTCAGCACCTTATAATCCAAAAGGAAATGGTCAAGTAGAGAGGTTGAACGGCACATTGTGGCAGACTATAAAACTTGCGATAAGATGCAAGAATCAACCAATAAGCAGTGCACAGTCGATAACACAAGTAAACAACAAGTTTGACAATAATTACGGATATATTCTCATAAAACAAACAATACGTTACAATTTTTCACAATCAATCACAATAGACAGCTCTGACAACTCGCTGACACAATTTTCCTTTTTATTCTAATTTCGAAGCTACTAATGTTCCATAAATAGGTATGCAACCTTATTAGATGATCAAACGAACTTACCTTAAGTGAAGTTCGATCTTAATTGTCCTGGCTTCGTCGAAGAGATTTAAGAGATAACGAGTAGGAAGCTCCAGCGACGCAACCATCAACCGCACACAGGTTTAGCGCAAGAAAAGAGAGAGAAAGAACATCCCCCTTCTCAGTCCTACGCCTTACAGCACTGTCCCAGCCGCCTGCTGCTCATTCATTTCAGAGCAAGAAGACGAGTTATGGATAAACAACATTGATTAAGATTTATTGGATGATTACTATTTATTCAAAAATACAGCATAATAGGGAGGGACAGGATCTTAAATCTCTTCGACGAAGTCAGGACAATTAAGATCGAACTTCACTTAAGGTAAGTTCGTTTGATCATCTAATTGTCCTGTCTTCGTCTCCGAGATTTAAGAGATATCGAGTAGAAAGATGTTTAGAGAAAATCGATGTTGTTTAAACCATAAATAAAATATGAATGTATCTGTATTATATATATATAATTTATATATATATTATTTGTAATAAACATTATCTATTATAAAATTATAATATGAGTTTGTTTAAAACACAATCAATAAGTAACATAAATTCTTAACGAAAATATGTAAATTGCTTCGGAAATATTTAAGTACTTAGACAAAACAACCACTGCTATTCAATTATTATCTTGTAACTTTAGGTCTATTATAAAAATTCGCAAACACTGGATTGCCAAATTCAACCTGCAATCATGCGAATATTATATATCAACACTAATTGCGACACGGCCACAGGCAGATGTTGCCGCATAGCGTGTGCTGGAAGCATGGAATGTACTGGTATCGATACCGCATGCTTCTAGAACTAAAAAGGTGCCAACGCTCTATTGTTTGGAAATATACGGCGTGGTAAGGATTTCTCAATGTTAAAATCAGTCTTGTCCACATTTCTCGGTTAAATCTGTTAGCAGGACAAGTATTTGGATCACTAAAAAATGGTAAATCTTAACCAAGGCTGAGATTTTCCAATTGACTAGGTTTTAATGAGATCTATTATTTTAATTATATCTGTTATTTTAAAGATAGATTCTTTGAGTCGACGGATATTTTAAACAACTCAAGCAGAGTATTTGGCATCTTTAGACAGAGGCTAAGGACATGATCAATATGGCCAATTCAGTACAAAGAAATACTAATGATGATTAAGAATTAGGTTATAAAATCGACTACAAATCTAGAACAATAATAGGGATCCACTTTATGTCGTATCAAGATAACAAACTTGTTTCATCTTAAAGACGCTAATGAAAAAAAAACGCTGTAGGTACTCTAGACCATTACCAGTCTTGTTAATTGAAATTAAAGAAATTGGGGATCGAATAATTGCTTAACGTAACGTGGGATGCCCGATTGTAAAATCAATTACATCATAAGTTTGACGTTTAAAAATATCAACAAAACTTTTTATTTGCACAAGTTCAGCCATATTAATACATACTTGGCGAATATTTTATGAAGGTAGATGAACTAAGTAGTTTTTGAAAGCGATTACACCTAACATTAAAAATGCTTTAGTAATAAGATCGTGACTGTCAGAAAATAATGGCGGTGGAGTGGATGTGACTGTCTGAATACAGAGAGAAGGTATTTATTCGGTGATAATTTAATTTATATCGCAGATAGCTTGTGATATAAAGATGAGACCATGGTTAGGATTTTTATTACGGGGTTACTAAAAATACTGTAGCACGATCAGCATTTTTTTGACAATTTTTAATGCAATGGCAGAAAAACAAAACAATTGAAGAAAAAAAAAACATTGTGCCAACGGATAGTAAAAGCATCACTTAGTAGGGCGTGAATAGATCAAATTCTCTTATTAACGTATTTGCACTCTTTGCATTTACACTTTTACATCGATTTTATATGGAAAGCAAACAGAAAACTTAGCACATCTCACACCACTTCTATGTTTATTGAGCAAAAAAAAATTAACTGTACAAACACCATGCCGGCCCTTTTTGTTATTATAAGATACGGCGGTCTTAGAATAATAACGGCGGTAGTATTATCTGCCAAAAACACAAGCTGCCCTCCAACCGGTGCGGTGTTTGAAGCATCGGTAAAAAAATCTCTAATTTAAAATCAAATGATTTAATTGTATTTAAAGACAAACTAAAGTGTGTTTTCGTTCATTTAAAATCAAAAGACAAATACTAAAGCCATAATTGGAATAGATAACTAAAAAAGTAGCTTTTTCAGATGACTTTGTATGGGCCCAGCCTGGACTAGACATACTGCTATAAATAGCTTGACAAAAGTCATGAACAGAAATTCTAGTTTTCAAATTTGTAGGTCTGCAAAGGATTCAGTTTTTTTGTGTATCTATTTCGAGGTTGTTTTTAACACATAGATATTTTTCAGAATCGAACAGGAATCCATTATTCACTAAGTATTAAATTGTTTATCTTGATTTAAACTCTCATGGTTACCAACACACTAAATATCGGAAACTCCGAAATAAAAGAGTAACAATCCCATAAATAACTTTCTACTATTCTTATTTTTTATTTCAAAAATCCTATCTATTTGAAGTCATAACTTGTAATTCGGGTAGTTTTTATGACAACATCAAAAGAACACATCTCTTATAATATCACCGGCAAAGACTCTCTGATCGGGGAACAGCTACTACCGGTTTTAGAGTTACGTGGAAATATACGGGACCATACAAAGACCGGGTAGAAAAGGTATTGTTCACAAATTTGACTATCAAAAAAACCTTCAATATTTATTTGTGGTCGTCATTTGTAGCGAGCGACCAAAGAATTGGCTTTTAAGATCGAGATTTAACATGATATAATAGTTAGGTCTCACTTATCAGTCTAGCTGCTGTCCTAATTTTTCCTGTTTAAAATGCCGAGGTGATATGTATTTATTTGTTAACTGATATCAATCTCATTGTTCCAATTGATTGTAAATGAGTTGATATTTCTTCTGTAATTTCTATGCACTCAGTCTTGGTAAAAAAAATATAACTTTCAGAAGTTTGACCTGGCTTTTCCACGGATTGCATATGACACAGGCGGACACGGCGTCCTCAGTAATTGAGGAGACCCACTCGTTAAAAAAATATATGTTTAACTTACCAGTCTGTAGGTAGGTACCTCTATCTGGTCGGTTTCTGAGCGCGACACGTTGTTGGCGCTTGAGATGCACGGTAGCTCGCTGTCGAAGCAAAAGCAACTTGCAGCGCCTAGCAACGCGTTATCACAGGATATGCTGGCGGCTGCTGCTGTTGCACGGGGTGCGCAAATACGGCGCAGGGTGATGACGTGCTCGCTCCACTGCGCCTGCGAGCTGCCCGCTACTCTGAATTATTAATAACCTTGATATCTTTATGCCTTTAGAAGGTTTGATAAAACCTTTAGGCTGATCTGCAAGCAAAAAAGTAACACTTTTCCTGTCCTTGATTGGATCGACAAAGAATTTGTCGAGTAAAGGCATGATCAAAGACCGCCTAGTGTCTTAAGTCTGCAATTATTGCCGCCGTCATTAATAGTACTGGTAGTACTTAGGGGGTTTTACATCAACCTCATCACAAACCCGACACAGCCTTCTTTAGCGCAGCTAGGGCACGGGCTAATTGTTTCCTGTTTGGTGGCAATGCAGTTATCCTGATAACGGCTTGTATTTGTAACTATTAAGCCTGCTTCCGGGTTTAGCACGGGCATTGAATCCCGCAAAACTACGCGGGTGGTATGCATGACGTTGTATTTTTGGGTATAAGTATTTTTACACAACCCGTCTTAACGCCTCGTGTTTCATAAGAACGCCGGCGTCCTGATCACAAAATGATTGTCTATTGTGTTTGGGAGACATGATACTTGAAGGATTAAATTCCTTTTTCATAGATAGGTTCATATCTCTCTGATAAATATATTAGTAGGTACTCACCCTACTCAGGTATCATTCATAAGACATATCAACGGGCGAAACTTCAACGGAAGGAACGTTGCAGGATGGTACGGCGTACTTCATAGGAAAGTTCCTCGTAGTATTGAATAGTACCCTGATTCTGTAAGTGGAGTTTGTGGGCTACTTGTTGGCATTAATGATTTTCAAAAAAAAAAATTGAGGGTAGGTTGAACAATAAAGCAACATACTATATCTAACATCTCGTGTTAGATTTCCTCAGCAAGTCTAGGACTTACAAAAAGCAGACTGGCTAATATCTCGTATTAGCTCGGCAAAAAAGGTAGACTGGCTAATATCTCGTATTAGCTCGGCAACAAAAATTGCTACAGATCAATATCACGTATTGATTCGGAGCAAAAAATGCACTGCTCAACCTCTCGGACTGAGTCTGGCATAAAAAAGCAGACAGTAATGAGTTGCAGAAGTAATATTTTTACTTTATAAAAATATAGGTCAACATCACGTATTGATTCAAAGCATAAAATAATAAAGCACAGCGCAATTGCGCGGGTTACGTTTGTTTCAGTATCACAGGCACTATTTATGAGCAACACACTGAACTTACCTTGTATTTCAAATAAGATTTACATATATATATTTTTTCTATTTTACTCCTCAGTGTAACCGTAATGCCGTTTTAGCATAACGATAACGAACGCCTAAAGCTTTTGGCTGTAATTGAACACTGCGTGCATTCGGTGCGCGCGCACGGACACGAATGAGCAGCAGGCGGCTGAGACAGTGCTGTAAGGCGTAGGGCTGAGAAGGGGGATGTTCTTTCTCTCTCTTTTCTTGCGCTAAACCTGTGTGCGGTTGCTGGTTGCGTCGCTGGAGCTTCCTACTCGTTATCTCTTAAATCTCGGAGACGAAGGCAGGACAATTGCACATACCACAACAAAACTAACATCACAGCAGCTAACTAACAAACGACTCCGAAGAAAATGCACACTCACCGAGCCATACGATTCGAGGAAATACATATAATCCGGGAGTTACTCTAAAATATAGTACTAAAAGGTGTCCAGTACAACAAGAAAAATTGTATTCTGAAAAACTTTTTCTAATCTGCGACAAAATATGCTAAACCTTAAATTGGTGGTCAAATTCTGCTAAAATCTCAGAATTCTGCTAAATTTGGTCACACTGGACACTTGACATTATTTCTAGTATGAATAGCATAAAAGTGCAAGACCAAGAGCCGTATAAGGCTCCTTTCATTCTGCAGCGTGTCGCCGGTCGAGTTGGTATTTCACAGTTTCGCGTTTGCACTCGACCGGTTTGAACGTGTAAAGTCACATACTTTTATCAGTCATGGATACAATTAATAAAAAAAACAGTTATAATGATTTCTGCACTCTATCATAACAACCAATAACGCCGTGCCAGGCGAAAGGAAAATTATTTAAATAAAATAAATAAATAGCAGGCCTTTTTTGAACTTCTGTTATGAGTTGCTCTGTATCAATTGCCGTCATGATTGTACAAAAAACGCGCCCGCACTCGTCCGACAGTGAAAGCTCACATTGCAGCCCTGGCCCGTGCGCCGACCGGCACACGCGGGGCGCGCGGCCGCTCGGAATTTCGGCTGGTCGGACGTGTTTAAAAACGCAACTGGCCAGCACGCGGCACAATGAAAGCCACTATAGAGTTTCATACAAATCGCGCCGGTGCGCACGCGACCGGCGACACGCTTAGAGGTGAAAACTTCGGAATCTTTCCGAAATTTTGGAAATTTTCAAGAATACTTCCGGAAATTTTGCTGAAAACTTCCAAAACTTCCAGCAACTTTGGAAGTTTTCATAATAGATTAATTAAATAAGAAAAACTGGGGATGCTTTGAACCTTACTTACTGTTACTATGATTACATACTGAACATCACAAATAAACAGTGTTTGATGGCTAAACCCTATTATAAGTAACTAGCAGTCCGCCCCGGCTTCGCCCGCGGTACATACATAGCCTATGACACTTGGAGATAGTGTAGCTACCCAATGGTGAAAGAATTTTGGAAATCGGTCCAGTAGTTTCGGAGCCTATTCATTACAAACAAACAAACAAACAAATCTTTCCCCTTTATAATATTAGTGTAGATTAGTGTAGATAAGTGTAGAAGTGTAGTTATAGTAGCCAATAACACATTCCAGATATAATGCGCGGTATTCTTAGGTCCTTAATATAAAGTCGCCAAACAAAAGCCGCTTCACCAACGAAATGTATGGCGAATTTACTTATCTTCAAATAAATCGTCGTGTTATGTAAGTGCCTACCTATATATCATATAATTAAGTTAACATTTAGTCGATTTAAAGAAATTATTGTACCTAATTAAAGTAAACAAATTTTTTTTAAACTTCGAAAAATCCGGAAGTTTTGGAAGTTTTCAGGAAAACTTCCTTAGAAATGGAAACTTTCCTGGAAGTTTTCACCTCTAGACACGCTGCAGAATGAAAGTTTTATATATTTTTTTTCAATTTACCCATTCTGGGTAGACAAAGAATCAAGTCTATACAGCCACGTATATCATTTTCATTTAATTTTTCTTTAGTTTTCTTCTTCTTCTACACTTATAGTGCTACTCTAAGTGTTAAGACTCTTTGTTATTAATTCTCTTTACATTTTTTTGAAAACATTTTATAACTTGTGTCCTAGCAACTGTTCTGTTGACTTTCATAATAAATGAATACTTTTACTAATCTACGAGTTTATTTTCTAATTGATAAATTAGTTTTATCATGGTAGCAGAGCTCAAATCGAGTGAAAGTAAAATAAATAAATAGAGTGAGTAATGTAACAAGTTTTGATACAATCCGGGAAGACGAAGATTCATAATGCAATCACCTAGTTGCAAAGTTGACATCGGTACCCTGGAAGGTGCAAAGAACTGGTCTACTTGGAAGTTTAAGGCAACGTTACTTCTACGAGGTATGCCCGGTGGATTGGATGCGGTAAACGGTACTCTCCAAAAACCCGAAAAACCTACCAAAGACGATGAAATCTCCAAGTACAATACTGCTCTCGATTATTACAACAAAGTTGACAGTTCCGCATTACTACTGCTTACTGCAAATATGTCAGATGAAACTCTTCAAAAAATAATGCGCTTTAACTCGTCTAAAGAAGTTTGGGACGAATTACATCGATTATTCGACGGCACATCTGAAGATAAGAGTTACGCACTTTGTATGGAGTTTTTCGGCTATAGTAAAGATCCGTCACATGACATTACGACTCATGTCTCAAAAATAAAAACAATTTGGACAGATTTGAAAGCCGAGCTTATGAAGATAGACAAATCCGAATTACCAGATATCCTGTTAATCTGCAAAATTCTTGATACTCTACCTGAAGCTTACTTTTCTTTTAAATCAAGTTGGATGATGATGTCGAAGATAAAACTGTAGAAAACCTGACCACACAACTTTGTGCCTATGAGCGTTCTATGTCATTTAAAAATGAAGAACCTGCAGAAGCTCTAGCGCTACAGAATAGCAATAAAGCTAAGAAGAAATGTGGATACTGTGGCAAAGTCGGTCATAAGGTCAGACAATGTAATAAATGGAAAGCTGACGGGAAACCAGCGAAGCCAGATAGTAGTCCAAGCAATTTGAACTTAATGCTTCTTACTGTCACTACGGACGTAAACTCTATGCTCACGAACTACGATACAGAAAATTGGTTTGTCGATAATGGGGCAACGAGTCACGTGACTTGCAGAAAAGAGATTTTCTCTACATTCGAGCACTTTAAGGATACTCGTACAGTGACAACTGCAAATGGAGCTACTGTCAAAGCTGTCGGAAAAGGTACAGTTGATTGGAAAACGATCATTAATGGCAAAGAATCGAGATTAAGACTCTGTGATGTCTGGTATGTACCCGATATTATGCGTAACCTATTTTCTGTACTGGCCACTCAAGACAGACTGACCAATACTGTTTTCATGTCTGAAAGAGAACACTGCGCGCTGAAAGTTGATGGAATGTTAGTATTAACTGGCAGAAGAGCTAAGAACGGAGGTTTATATAAGCTTAATGTAGAGACTATTATAAATTCGACTCCTGATCTGAACGTCTTGTCAGCAGATAATACTCTACAACTTTATCACGAACGGTTAGCTCACCAGAATAAGAAACATGTCAAAGGTGTTATTGAACGGGAACTTGGAATCAAAGTTCGTCTAGACTCTGAATTGTGTATCAGGATGTATTTACGGTAAGACACACCGACAAAAATTCGGAACAAGAGAACGAGCAAAAGAGCCTGCTGAAATCATACACGCTGATGTGTGTGGCCCATTCCCTCCTTCCTTCAATAAATTTCGTTATTTTTTTCTGTTCAAAGACGACTTCAGCAAATTCCGTCACGTTTATTTTATGCGACAGTAGTCGGAAGTTCACTTAAAGCTGCGACAGATGTTACAAGAATGCAAGGTGGCTGGACTATCTGTAAAAGAGTTCCTGAGTGATAATGGAGGTGAATTTGATAATGACAATGTAAGGTGCATTCTACGAGAAGCTGGTATAAGACAAAGGCTTACGATGCCGTATACGCCACAGCAAAATGGGCTTAGCGAACGCGAAAACAGAACCTTAGTCGAAGCTGCTCGCACAATGATGCACGCTCACGAAGAATTACCACTCGCGACATGGGCAGAACTGATAAACACTGCTGCATACGTTCTGAACAGAACTGGACCAACTCCAGTTATTGGTAAATCACCATTTGAATTATGGTTTAAGAAAAAGCCAGCAATCAGTCACTTAAAAGTAATTGGATGTGAATGTTACGCTCATATACCTCAACAAAAGAGGGTAAAGCTGTCTAAAAAGGCTGAGAAATGCATTCTCATTGGTTATGATGGCGACGAAGGCTACCGCTTACTGAGTAAGAGTGGAAAACTCATAAGGTCAAGAGACGTTGTATTTAATGAGTCGGAGTCTTATGCCGATAGGACCAGGTGATTCTGAAGAACAGAGCTCAGCTGAAATCTATTTTCCACTTCAAGAACCATCGACGTGTGATGCAAGGGAGGATGATCGCACCGAAAATAGCTCTGATGGGACTGCAATAAGCACTGATGAGCCTATTTCGATTATGCCTAACACATCGCCGGATCGTGTTACGAGTCAGGAAGTAGAAAATGAACCACTCCAACCGTCTCTTGAAGCATCATTGCCAGGGTCACCTCTTTATGAAAATGCTCTTAGTCATGATGATGAACAAGATGGTGTTGGTGGAGGTGATACTGAGGCACCAATAAATATAGATGACATAGCTGAGATCGCTACAAGAACCACTCTGAGAGATAGAAGACAGATTCGACCACCTAATCGTTTCGGAGATTATGTCATGATGTCCACTGATATTGTAAATGATATTAATGAACCGAAAACTTACAAAGAAGCAATAACTAGTCCACATAAAGATGATTGGGTCAAGGCAATGGAAAATGAGGTCAAGTCTTTAAAGGAAAACAAAACCTGGATATTGGTTGATCTTCCAAAAGATAGAAAGCCTATATCTTGTAAATGGGTTTACAAGATCAAAACCAATGCAGATGGCACTCTAGATAAATTCAAGGCAAGACTAGTTGCTAGGGGTTATACACAGAAAAAAGGCACTGATTATGAGGAGACTTTTAGCCCAGTTGCTAAGATGACAACAATTAGATCTGTCATAAGCGTTGCGGCAAATGAAGGTCTGAAACTCACACAGTTTGACGTGTCAACCGCTTTTTTGTATGGTTCTTTAAACGAAGAAATTTACATGAGCCAGCCTGATGGCTACTCAGATGGATCCAAGAAGGTGTGTAAACTAAAGAGGAGTCTATATGGCCTCAAGCAAGCCCCAAGGTGCTGGAACAAGTGTATGGTGGATTATTTGAAAGCTATTGGATTCCAACAAAGCATAACTGATCCCTGCCTATTTATCCGTAACCGTAAAGGTGGAAAAATCATTTTGGCTCTCTACGTAGACGACGGTCTGGTTGCTGCAACTAATCAGGAAGATTCTGAAATGTTTATGAGAGAGTTGAAAAGAAAATTCAAGATTACTATAAAAGACGCTTCTTATTTTCTTGGATTGGAAATAGAAGAACAAAATGGTGATATAAAAGTGTCACAGAAACACTATGCTCACAAAGTTCTAGATCGATTTGAGCGATTGCAAATCTGTCACAACTCCAATACTAAAAGATGAATTATCAAATATGGATAAAGGGGTGACAGAGCCTACTTCATTTCCGTATAGAGAAGCTGTAGGAGCACTTGCCTATTTGACAGTTGGAACTAGACCAGACTTAGCATATGCTGTAAGTATAGTGTCCCGATCACTTGAAAATCCCTCAAAAGATGATATTGTAAAGCTGAAACATATACTTCGATACATCAAGGGGACTTAAGATTATGGGATCGTTTTTAAAAAGAACTGTAACTCCGGTATTCTGGATTGCTACAGTGACTCCGATCATGGTGGAGAACAAAGCACCAGACGCTCGACATCGGGTATTTTGTGTATATACTCTGGAGGAGCAATATCTTGGGCGAGTCGACGACAGACATGTGTAGCCATATCTAGTACTGAAGCCGAACTGGTAGCTGCTAGTGAAGCATCCAGAGAGATTTTCTGGATCAAACGACTATTTGGAGAAATTTCTAAGCTAAAGGAGATACCGAAACTCAAAATCGATAACGATGCTGTGATTAAGATCTCACATAACCCAGAACTCCATCGAAGAACAAAACATATTGCTATCAGACATTTCTGTCAGAGAACTTGTGGCTGATGGAGAAATATGTGTGGAATATATTCCTAGCGAGTTCCAGCTAGCAGATTCCAACAAAAATCCTTCTACAGTATAACACCAAATCGACTCTGAAAAAAGTCAGGGTTTTTTTGTATATTCATGAAAAATATATATTAATATAAAATACATCTGGCCATCTGTATAAAATACATCTCGACATCTGTATAAATACATCTGTCATAGTGGTTTCATATCTTATAGTATATATTCTTAGAGTATATCTACTCTTAGTCCAAAAGATCCTTGTGGCACTGTATTTTTCTGTCCAACTTAATTGTTTTATAAAACTTGCCATTATTCAGAACTTGATGTTGGTACCCAAGATAGCAAATCTTCTTTTTGAGTGTATAACACAACAATATTAAACATAAAAATAATTACGGGTTTTAACATTTTAATCAATTTATTGTGATGATGTTTTACTAAAAAACATTAGAATTAGAATTTCTGGCACCGACTCCAAAAAATAACAGATAATATATTGGAAATAGGTTTCTTGTATAATTTCGTAGAACAGTTAGGTAATTTAAATATTATTTTGTACTTTTTAGTTTAAATTTGTTTATAAAATTTTTAGTTTTAATTAGCACTGTAGTCAGTTTTGAAGTCGGTTTTTTTTTTTAAAGAAATGTATTTTTCTATTTTTAGTTGAAATTTAGTGTAAGGTGCAACATGTGTAGACCTACTAAACGCGCTGTTCAAACGCGATAGCGTGATTCGGAAGAAAGTAGTAACGAGAAGGAAGACCGATTAAAGAAGAACAGTTAAAGATTTGCCAATAGCATTTTAAATTTAGTTTGTTGTATATCTTATGATGAATTCCCTATACAAATGATTTCGGGGATAAAAACTGTTCTATGCCCTTTCTCGGTACTCAAACTATCAAATCCATCGTTTCAGCGGTAAGAGTTAATTTATTTCTTGCAGTAATTATATATTTCTTGAAGTAATTATATATTTTTATTGTTGGGGGCTGGAGAGAAGGATTAGGAGGGGGGGGGGGGGGGGAAAGAGGAGGGAGCTGCGCCTTTGACTTTGTTTTTTTAGCATCCTATACAGTACCAGACAAAACATCTGGTGTTTTAATTACTAAACTCTTAATTTTAAGGAGTTCCACCATTAGCTCAGCTCTACATAATGACTATCAGACGTAACAACATGTCAACATTAAGATACTAGTACGAAAACACTATACGTGCCTTCAAAATTTGACACCAAGATCCCATCATCAGCTCTCAACTTGGCCAAAATGGGACCAACTAGAAGGTATAGCCTCTAGGTAAACATTTTTTTTTTCAAATCGGTCCACAACTGACTGAGGTATGCAGTAACATAGCCACAAAAAAAACATACAGTCGAATTGATAACCTCCTCCTTTTTTGAAGTCGGTTAAAAAGGCATTTCATTATGAAAATACAAAAACAACCCTAACTTTTTTCAGAGTCGATTTGGTGTCATTCATACCGTAGAAGGATTGTGTGCCGGAAATAGCCCTCTTAATCTCACTGTTTCGTTTGATCCACGAATTCCAATGTAATTTTCTTCCAGTGAAGAAAGTCCAAATCACGTTGTCCAATGCCGAATTAGAAATGTCACCTGAGAAAAAATAAATCAAAAACAAAAAGTGATCAAAATCAATGCGAATACAGTGTACTAATGTTTATTTTCGTCATTTTATATAAATTAAAATTATAGATGCATTTTACAACATGTCGACGATTATAAAATTTGATCTAAAAGAATTGAGAAAACTAGCTAATGACAAAAATTCATGTGTTATCGAAAAGAAAGTAACACAAAACCTTGCATTACAACCATGGTGTCTTGGTAATCTAAAGGAATCTGTTAAAAATTTACTGGATTACAAAATTGGGAAATTTGATAAAGAGTAAGTAAACAATAAATAGTCATAATTAAGTATTTGTCTGATTTGATTTTCATCCTTCAACTTCACTTAATTTCCTCATACTCTTTTAAAATGTATGATTATGGCTTTTAGGTTTAATGGTATTCTGCTAAGCTACAAAAATCTGCGCATTTTACAAAATGTTGGATCAATTAGAAATGACAATGCTGATATACATTTTCAAGTTCAAGCTGATTATTTTATATTTCGACCACATGTTGGCGCTACACTAAGAGGAGTAGTAAACAAAAAAAGCCCTACACATCTTGGAATTCTTGTGCACAGGTAAGGTTAGGCCAAATACTGGCAGTTTTATATTGTGCTAGCAAGTAATAAAATGTAAAAAAGTAATATCAGGTAGGTAAGGGTAATTCTCTCGACTTGTTGCAACTACAAGACCTGTGTGTCACTTTTTTTGGAAGGACTTTTAAATAATTACTTTTTTTTTAAACACAGAGGGGTAAGGGGAAAGTTTTGAGGTCTTTTTTGACGAAACATGGTATTTTCGGAAAAAAAAATCCGGAATCCGAAAAAAAAGATCAGGGTTAGTATCAGCCCCAGATCTAGGGGGGGGCAAGCCGGGGCCTATGCCCCGGGCGGCAAATTAAGGGGGCGGCAAAATCAGGGGGTGGCCAAATTCACACTTCACAGACCAATGGACAAATAATCATTTATTTAACTTTGACCACGGAATAAATAATACCACAAGTACAGCAATTTCATGGCCATATCATATATAAGTATGTCTATCCGTTATTCTAGTCACCATAGCACAAGCTCACGCTTAGTTTGGGGCTAGGTAATTGGTGTGTAGTTGAAACAATTTATTATTATTTATTTTATTATCAACTTGGCCGATACCCTGAGCGCGGAGTGAGACATGCTGCACAACTGCACGAACATTTATTATTCGCGAGGCGCGTAGGCATAGTTCAAAATACGCGCCCGTGTTACACCGTAAGGTGTTATTATTCAAAGCTTTACGCTTCCTACTACGTCCGCAAGCTGCGAGCGAAGTTTTAGCAAACTAAAACTGATTAAAAATTATTTGCGATCTTCTATGAGCCAGGAACGCAATCTTAGCGATAGAAAATCGTATTGCACACGAGTTAAATTATGACAAGGCTATAGATTTATTTGCGGAACAAAAAGCTCGAAGGGTAAAATTGTAATTTCAATTCACAAATTTAATAATATTTTTGATTTTTATTTTTATCATACATATTTATTTTTATTTTAAACCCTACCCTGTTAAATATATATTCTACATATTAATAGCTGAAATTATATGGATGATAAAGGTGAAAATAAACATAAGTAGGTAGGCGGGGCGGCATTTTTCAGTTTTTGCCCCGCCTAAAAAAAATTGAAGATCCGGGGCTGGTTAGTATAGGTTCTAAAATCATTTAACTGCTATTTTGATGTTTTGTGTGTTAAATACACTTGTAGAGTTGTCCAATGCAATGGAATTAGGTTAGGGTTACATTTTTTTGTGACCTGAAATCAAAAATTAGGCTCATATAACTCTAGATGGATTTAGGTTAGGTTATATATATTTTTTATCTTAAAATAAACTTAAGTTATTTCTTACAACTAGAAGAGCTAAGAAACAACTCAGCATTGCAATATTTTTTTTAAAGGGGTGCAAACCCCTTGCCAAATAGGAGGGGGGATGGGCAAAGGGGGTAGTTTTCTGGTAATTAAAAGATGGTCGATTGATTTCTAAAACAAAAACCGAGCATTTTTTTACAAAAAATGGAAATACGGCCAAAAATTAAAAACATAATTATTTTTTTGTAATGGCCATAAACTTTAAACGTTTAGTATTTGCTTTTAAAAATATAGGTAAATAGCCGCATTCGTACAGATTCCAAAAATATAAGCTTTGTTGAAAATATTATTTTAAAAAATGTTTAAAAAAAATTTTACTCCATGCAACAGTCACGAATATTCTTAGAAAAATACAAGACAGCAAAAAGAAACTTTTATATGTTGCTAAGGACCAGTAACTAGTGACAATTGAATATTGTGTTTATAGAATAGGTGCAATTGTAATGTTATTTTGATAAAAAGATATAGTATGAACCTTGTGTATAGGTTTACCATTGTATTTAAAAACCTAATGCTGAATTAGATTAGGTGACAATTTGGGGTTACTTAAAGGTCTTTAATTAATCGATCTACATAGATATGTGCTTAAAACACCCACATATATTTATACTTTGTCTCTTATGTAAATTTGCCCTCACAATCACTTAACTCCGTGCACTCATGTTGCCGCTGCAAGCACCTGCACTGCATCTGTGGCCGCCACACTTCATTTTGCAACTGCACCTGATTATTTTAATGCATACATTCGATACATGCTTCGGCTGAATCTGGCAAGTCTGTACATGTAGGTTTCCAGCTGCTGTCACCGACTTTGGTCCATCATCCTCAGATGGATCAGGAAGATTTTGTGTCGACGTCATCTGACCCCAATATCAACAGCTTCAATCACCGCCCACAACAGTACATTTTCTATCTGCCGGCCTTTTTTTATAAATAAATGCATTTGACCAGACCTAAAGAAAAAAGTATTTACGAATACTCTATTGAGTTATTGGTTAATTACCTGATTTCATAGAGTTAATAGGTATTTATTTATGCATTTAAGCTTCATTGCACGAATTTTGTACAAAAGAGGAAATTAATGCCAAGTGGCATTCTCTACTAGTCATACCTTTGGGCTAAGCAGAAATGAATAGTGGGCGGTGCGAAGAGAGCAAAAAATCTACCTGTCGTATAAATTACCACGATCTTATCGATTACGGCAAATGCATCGCTGTTTCTGCCTTCATAAGCTGTTATAACACTTGTGAAATTGGGGAAAGAATTTGGAGTTCATCGCACTTTTATACCTTTCTTATTGAAGCTGGAAATAGTGAGTATCATCACACCCCATTGGGCATGTAACAGCGAAAGGACTTTTACTTATTGTGGTACTGTATTTATTTATTTATTTTAAGTAAAAAGCAAAAAATCTATGCTGCCTTCCAAAACGTGTTAATTAAAAGGAAAAGTTAATATCTGATCGTAATTAATTTTCACCAAGAGCATTTGCTATCTCATGACATGGTGTTGTTTTACAGTACAGGTACCTATCTACCATCAGTACCCATAGCTCCTCTAAGGCACTCGTTGCACACCAGCGACTGTTAGCACCACGACTTCGGTCGTCGGCGTCAACGGTTCGACACCTGGTTCATGTGCATCCGTGGTTTACTGCATCAGAAATGTACCATCATTCTTGTCTTCACCACTTCATGTTACATGGAGCTTATCGTTGCGAATTCGGAGTGCGTTTTGATAAAGGTATATCTTACACGTCTTGTAGGCTATAGATATTTTTCTTTTTACAGAACCACAAAAAGTAAAAGTTCTTCCGCTGTTCCATGCCTTAATGGGGCAAATGTGATAATGTTTCCATCTTTAATCGTAAAGGTAAAAAAGTGCGATGGACACTGAATGCTTTCCCCGATGCCACAGAAGGTTTTATGACAGCTTATTAGGGCAGAAACAGCGATGCATTTTCCATAACCGAAAAAACTGTGGTAATTTTATATGACAGGTAGGTATTATTAACTCTAGAAAATAATGTAATTAACTAAACACTTAAATGTGTATTGGTAAATACTTTTTTCTTTGGGTTCTGATTATTTTCTATGGTGAACGATATCCGAAAGCATTTATTTACAAAAACATCCATCTAACTAGGGATGATGGACCAAAGTCGATGACAGCAGCTGGAAACCTACATGTACAGACTTGCCAGAGTCAGCCGAAGCATGTATCGTATGTATGCATTGAAATAATTAGGTGCAGTTGCAAAATAAAGTGTAGCGGCAACAGATGCAGGTGCTTGCAGCGGCAACATAAGTGCACGGAGTTCAGCAATTGCGAGTGAAAATTTACATAAGAGACAAAGTATAAATATATGTGGGTGTTTTAAGCACATATATATGTAGATCGATTAATTAAAGACCTTTAAATCACCCCAAATTGTCACTAAATCTAGTTCAGCAATAGGTTTTTAAATACGACGGTAAACCTATACACAAGGTTTATACAATATATTTTTATCAAAATAACATTACAATTGCGTTCTATTCTTTAAACACAATATTCAATTCTCACTAGTTACTGCAACATACTTCTTGTATTTTTCTAAGAATTTTCGTGTCTACCGCGTGGAGTTAAAAAACAATTTTATTAATATTTTTAAAAAGCTTATATTTTTGGAATCTGTATGAATGCGGCTATTTACCTATATTTTTTAAAGCAGATACTGGTACACGTTTAAAGTTTATGGCCATTACCAAAAAAAATATTGTATTTTGTAAATTTTCATATTTCCATTTTTTGTATGAAAATGCTCGGTTTTTGTTTTAAAAATCAATTGGCCATCTATCAATTAGCTGAAACGATACCTAACTTGTACCTAGTAGGTATAAATTGGCAGTTATGACGAGACACAGTGCGTGCGGATTAAGGGAACTTCACCCCCTCTGCCAGCCTCCAAACGGGGTGTGAGCCGGTGACTCCCGGGCGTTTGACCCGCGGGCGGGCCGATAGCAATTAATTTTCTATTGTGCGAGTAAAGGTTTAAATACGTAGAGGTTTTAATAATCAAATCTAACATAAAAACTTCAATAGCGATTCAGAATAGTCACATGATACCATACTATAGCAGGCCTATTATCTCCCCGCGTAAGTAGCAAAAACGTACCTACGCGCGGCGCCCCTACTTAGGGGCTAAAACAAGTTACGTGTCGCTACCGGTCAGTGACACGCTCGCGCGTTTTATTCATCGGCGGCCTCGCGGCTACGTTGCTGGCTGGACGAGAATGAATAAAGTACTATAGTTGGGTTGTTATACGCCAACACCAATATTTTTCGGATCAAAGGATGAGCCTTGGCATACTTGTTCCTTAGGTAGACTAGTGTAGAAAACACCCGGGAGTCAGCGGCTCACACCCCGCTGGGGGGCTGGGGGAGGGGGTGAAGTTCCCTTACTTCGCACGCATTGTGACTCGTCATAACTGCTAATTTATACCTACTAGGGCAAGTTTAGTATCGTTTTCAGCTAAATAAAAGTTGGTCAATTGATTTTTAAAACAAAAACCAAGCATTTTCATACATTATTTCAATTCAATAAATTCAATATTTTTTTTGGTAATGGCCATAAACTTTAAACGTGTTCCAATATCTGCTTTAAAAAAATGTAGGCAAATAGCCGCATTGATACAGATTCCAAAAATATAAGCTTTGTTGAAAATATTTATATTGAAAATGTTTAAAAAAATATTTAACTCCACGCGGCAGACACGAAAATTCTTAGAAAAATACAGGACAGCAAAAAACAACTTTTATATGTTGCTAAGGACCTGTAACTAGTGAGAATATAATATGGTGTTTATGGAATAGGACGTAATTTTAATGATTTTTTGATAGCAATATATTGTATGAACCCTGTGTATAGGTTTACCGTCGTATTTTAAAACTTATTGCTCAACTAGATTTAGTGACAATGTCGGATGACTTGAAGGTCTTTAATTAATCGATCTACATAGATATATGCTTAAAACACCCACATATATTTAAATACTGTCTCTTATGTAGGTACATTTGCCCCCGGAATCGCTCAACTCCGAGCACTTATGTTGCTGCTGCAAGCACCTGCATCTGTGGCCGCCACACTTAATTCTGCAATTGCACCTGAGAATTTCAATACATACATACAATACATGCTTCGGCTGCCACTGGCAAGTCTGTACATGTAGGTTTCCAGCTGTCACCGACTTTGGTCCATCATTCCCAATTAGATGGATCTTTTTGTAAAGAAATGCTTTCATGCATCGTTCAGCGTAGAAAATTAACAAGACATAAAGAAAAAAGTATTTACGAATACACTATTCTCGGAACTGATAGCAGTCAGCGGCGAGACGCTCGAAGTTGTTCAGGAATACGCTTACCTCGGGCAAGTGTTGCAACTGGGTAGAGACAACTTCGAGCGCGAAATCGCCAGAAGGGCGCAGCTAGGTTGGACAGCATTTGGGAAGTTGCGTCAGATCTTCTCGTCGTGGCGACGCAATGCCTGAAGAGTAGGGTGTATAACTAGTGCGTCCTACATTTTATGACCTACGGGGCCGAGACGTGGAACTTGACAGTCAAGCTGGTCCACCGACTGCATGTCGTTCAGCGAGCTATGGAACGGTCTATGCTGGGGATCGCGCTAAGGAATAGAATCTAGAACGAGATCATACGCCAAAAGACGAAAGTCATAGATATCGTTCAGAGGTGTAGTAAGCTGAAGTGGCAGTGGGCTGGTCATGTCTGTCGCAAACTGACGGACGTTGGAGTAGGAAGGTTCTCGAATGGAGACCACGTCTCGGAAAACTAGTGTTGGACGCCTCCCTGCTAGGTGGACCGATGACCTGAGGAAGGTGGCCGGTGGTGGCTGGATGCGAGAAGCGGAGGAGTGTGAAAGTTGGCGCAGTCTGGGAGAGGCCTATGTCCAGCAGTGGACTGCGATAGGCTGATATGAATACACTATTGAGTGATTGGTTAATTACGTGATTTCATAGTGTTAATACTCAATATTTACCTGTCATATAAAACGACCACAATCTTTTCGATTGGAAAATGCAGCGCTCTTCCTGCTCATATAAGCTGTCATAACACCTTCTGTGGCATTGGGGAAAGCATTCAGTGTCCATCGTAATTTTTACCTTTACAATTGAAGATGGAAGCAGTATCACATTTGCCCCATTAATGCATGGAACAGCGGAAGGACTTACTTTTTGTTGTTCTGTAAAAAGGAAAAGATCTTTGTTGACTACTGGACGTGTAAATTCAAAAGTATTTGCTACCAATTCAGGTTGGTACTGGTGGTGTTTTTAAGTTTCTACGTGTACCTATAGCTCATATAACCCAGGTACCTACTTCGAACGCAGAAATTTCATTTGCTCTCTACTTTTTGCTTTTCATACAATTTTGGCCTAAATAAGGACGTGTATGACACAGACTAATCCGATATACCTACTATCAAAACGCACTTCGAACACGCAAAGATGAGCTCCATGTAACTATGAAGTGGTGGAGATAAGAATGATGGTGCATGTTTGATGCAGTAATAACCACGACTGTACACGAATCAGCTTTCGAACCGTAGACGCTGATGACCGAAGTCGTGGTGCCAGCTGTCGCTGTTGTGCAACGAGTGTCTAGAGGAGCTATGGGTACTAATGAGTACACATAGGTACTGTAGAACACCACCATGTTATGAGATAGCAAATAATCTTGGTGAATTTTTTTACGATTACCTGGATATTTACTTTTCCTCTTAATTAACACGTCTTGGTAGGCAATATGGATTTTTAGCTTCTTACAGGACCACAAAGCAAAAAAGTTATTTCGCTGTTCCAGCCATCATGGGTGTGTGTGACCGTGTGATACTGTTTCCAGCTTCAATTATAAAGGTGAAAAATTGCGGTGGACACTGAATGCTTTCCCCAATGCCACAGAAGGTGTTATGACAGCTTATGTGAGCAGTAACAGCGATGCATTTTCCATTATCGAAAAGATTGTGGTCGTTTTATATGACAGAAAGATATTGACTATTAACACTATGCAATCACGTAATTAACCAATTAGTCAATAGTGTATTTGTAAATACTTTTTTCTTTAGGTCTTGTTCATTTTCTACGGTGAACGATGCATGAAAGCATTTATTTACAATAAGATCCATCTAATTGGGAATGATGGACCAAAGTCGGTGACAGCTGGAAACCTACATGTACAGACTTGCCAGTGGCAGCCGAAGCATGTATTGTATGTATGTATTGAAATTCTCAGTTGCAATTGCAGAATTAAGTGTGGCGGCCACAGATGCAGGTGCTTGCAGCAGCAACATAAGTGCACGGAGTTGAGCGATTCCAGGGGCAAATGTACCTACATAAGAGACAGTATTTAAATATATGTGGGTGTTTTAAGCATATATCTATGTAGATCGATTAATTAAAGACCTTCAAGTCACCCGACATTGTCACTAAATCTAGTTGAGCAATAAGTTTTTAAATACGACGGTAAACCTATACACAGGGTTCATACAATATATTGTTATCAAAAAATCATTAAAATTACGTCCTATTCCATAAACCATATTATATTCTCACTAGTTACAGGTCCTTAGCAACATATAAAAGTTGTTTTTTGCTGTCCTGTATTTTTCTAAGAATTTTCGTGTCTGCCGCGTGGAGTTAAATATTTTTTTAAACATTTTCACTATAAATATTTTCAACAAAGCTTATATTTTTGGAATCCGTATCAATGCGGCTATTTGCCTATATTGTTTTAAAGCAGATATTGGAACACGTTTAAAGTTTATGGCCATTACCAAAAAAAATATTGAATTTATTTTTTTAATTTTTGGCCGTAATTCCATTTTTTTGTATGAAAATGCTTGGTTTTTGTTTTAAAAATCAATTGACCAACTTTTATTTAAGTGAAAACGATACCAAACTTGCCCTAGTAGGTATAAATTAGCAGTTATGACGAGTCACAATGCGTGCGGAGTAAGGGAACTTCACCCCCTCCCCCAGCCCCCTAGTGGGGTGTGAGCCGCTGACTCCCGGGCGTTTTCCACACTAGTCTACCTAAGGAACAAGTATGCCAAGGCTCATCCTTTGATCCGAAAAATATTGGTTCCCATACATTGAATGCGTATAATGACTCCGCTACTAGAAAGAGGCGCTAGATGGCGTTAGAAGCTTCTCGTAGCAGTCAACGTGATATTACGTCACTGAATAGGTTTAGTGTATTATGAATCATATTCCAGAGCAATAAGTATAAAATTATATTGCAATGGATTTTTGTAGGTGTCTACACGAAAATGTGCTTGACTCTGAGGCGAACTAAATTACGCCATATTGTTGACGACATTGAGTAGACATTTCTTTGAATACAATTGCTAAGTCATACTTCTGACTAAATCTTTTTTTTAAATATGGAGTGGACACTTAAAGTAGACCGTGTCGCGGTTATTGCGTTGCATCGTTACGGTTACGCGCCAATTCAGATTTACGACTTACTGAAAAGAAGAAAAGATTCGTTTATCGTACCATAAAACGATACAATGAAGACTCTAGTGTAGATGACAGGTCAAGAAGTGGTCGTCGCTCTGTTAGGACTCCAGCAGTGATAAAAGCTGTGAAGGCGCGAATTCAAAGAAATCCCATACGTAAAGTAGAAACTGTTGGCCCTTCAGATGGAGTTAAGCAGGAACACGGTGAAAAGGGTGTTATATGAAGACTTAGGGCTTAAGGCATATCGAAGAAAAATAGGACATCGTTTGGACCCTCGTTTAATGGATCTGAGACTGAAGAGATGCCGCGCTTTGTTAAAGCGTTACGCGAGAAAAAAGCATCGGGAAATTCTTTTTTCGGGTGATAAATTTTTTACCGTGGAAGAGAGCTACAACAAACAAAATGATAAGGTGTACGCACACAGCAGTGAAGAAGCGAGCAATCGTATTCCGCATGTCCAACGAGGTAATTTTCCATCCTCGCTCATGGTTTGGTTGGGAGTCTCTTATTGGGGCTTAACTGAGGTACATTTTTGTAAGAAAGGCGTAAAAACGAATGCAGTTGTGTATCAAAATACTGTCCTCAAGAACCTTGTGGAACCTGTTTTTCATACCATGCTTAATAACAGGCACTGGGTATTCCAACAAAATTCTGCGCCAGCTTATAGAACGAAAAGCACACAAGACTGGCTGGCGGCGCGTCATAATCGACTTCATCCGGCACTAAGACTGGCCCTCCTCCAGTCCAGATTTAAGTCCGTGAGATTACAAGATATGGCAACATTTGGAGAAAAAGGCTTGCTCAAAGCCTCATCCTGATTTGGAGTCACTCAAGGCATCCTTGATTCAGGCAGCCGCCGATATTGACATGGAAGTCATTCGTGCTGCGATAGACGACTGGCCGCGCAAATTGAAGGCCTGTATTTAAAATCGCGGGGGTCATTTTGAATAAACTTTATTACCATATGAATCTATGTTTTATCAAGTTCATTTTGCTATATAAATGGTTGCATAAATAATAAACATGTCTAAATTATTTTATATTACACATGTGACAGAACTTATGACCTGACTAGATTTATACAATATGTAAATAAAACCCTGTCCGACCCGTTAAGGTGTTATCAGGTATAGAGTCAAGGTTCTATATTTTCATAAAATATTAGAAAAAAATTACCCCATGAAAAAAAAAGATAAAAAATACTACACTTAAAAAACTTACATGGCAACGCGAAGGGCGGTGACGGGGCGCGCGGGGGCGCGGCATAGCGCCGGCACGATCGCAGGTAGCGCAGTCATGACCCCAGATAACCCCGGCTCTTATTATTAGCCAGATAATAATGTGTCAATCGTAAGAAACAGAGACTTTTTGGTAGCTCTGAAAAGAGCTTTTTTTTGTGGTGGTGATTAGTGTTTGGTGGACTCGTGGCCTGCCTGCGTCAAACCTTTTCCGTAGTGAACACGCGTTTGTGCAAACGCTGGAACGCACGCTCTGACGGCACTGTGATACCCAGCGGAATAGTAAAACGCACTTCATAGTCTCTGCGAGCTTCACAATAATCACAGTCACTCCTATCCAGACACATGAGCATATTAAAGTATTCTTGATTCGTATACGACATTTTGCGGATCAACGGAACGGAACGACCACTCGGAAGTAATGTCATCGCGAAACTGACCTGTAATAATATCGGGATAACCGCCGGCACGTGCCGCGGCGATATCAAAGGCCGCGGCTACGTTTATTGTAGTACCGACAAAGCGAGTAGGCGGCGTCAATGGAGCCGCGCGCCCGCCGGGAGTGTTAACGAATTTTAAAAATTACCCCGTTTTAGGGTAACTAGGTGCTAAACTTGTTAACTTTAAAAATCGACAAAAAAAAGTATTAATGAATTACGTAGTTTTGATATTTATTTTGGTAACGTTATTAAAGCAACTTTATGACCCTTTCGGCTCGGACAGGGTTTTTGTTACATATTGTATTTATATATCTCAAAAATGATAAAACTTTAAAATAAAAAGCATACAATATGGCATAATGGTTTAACCAATCTGTAGTTAAAAATATTGATAAAAATGTAGATTTTGTAATTATCTGCGATTGTTTTTAGATACACCTTCTGGTAAAAGATACAAAGGGTAAAACCATGATCCACCGTATGTGGTACACGGTGGGTCACGCCACGCCATTTTAATTTTGAGATACAGTAATGGAAAATTGTAATGTGCTTTTAATTGCATACTTCTGTAGATTCCAAATACAAATATATTTTTCTAACGTTCACTGCATTACCCCCGAGCGGCGCACTGACTGACACGGGGCGGGTGGATGTGACTGAGGGCGAGTCTACTGTAAAAGAGAGGCAACCGTACTCATACTCTTTCAGTGCAATATTGTACTGTGCAAATGTTGGCACAATGACCCTATAAGTTTTGGAATAGGGGAAAAAATATGCGACAAGCTTGTCATGGAGATTGAGACTTTTGACTTTTGCGACAGATTGTTAATCCATTTTTACTGCCATGCTACTTTTCATTTAACAGTTATTATACTTTTCATTTAACATTTAACACCTATTCAACAGTTACAAAACATATGTCAAAGATAAGTTTATTTCTTGGATGTACTTTTTTATATGGACGCAAATCGCAGGAAAAAAATCATATAAATAGGCCACGATTCCCGGGAGCTACATTCATTTGAATACGAACTGTCAAGGAGTGAATATCAAAATGGAAAAACACGAAATCGGAGCTGTCATTAAATACTTCTGCTTGAAAAAAATGTCTACCAAAGACAGACACAGCGACTTGGTGGAAACATTAGGGGACTCTTCTGTTCCATATTCCACAGTTGCACGCTGGGCTAAGGAGTTTAAGCTGGGAAGAACATCGACGGAAGACGAACACCGCGATGGACGCCCATCGACGTACTTCACTAAAGAAAATGTAAAAAAAGTTGAAAAAGTTGTATTGGAAGATCGAAGAGTGACTATCAGGCATGTAGCTGAGGTCACAGGGATCTCATATGGTAGCATTCAAAGAATCATTGCGAACGAATTGCATATAAGAAAGGTCTCCGCGCGTTAGGTACCGAAGATGTTAAACAACGAGCAAAAGAAGAAACGAGTCGACATGTCAAGAGCAAATTTCGAAAAGTTCCAGGCAGACAAGGATAATTTTTGTAACGTTTTGTGACCATGGACGATCCACCAAATTGATCCTGAAACAAAACAACAATCGATGACATGGAAACGATCCGATGAACCGACGCCGAAGAAATGTAAAGTGTCAAGCTCAGCAGGGAAGGTTATGGCGTCTGTTTTTTGCGATGCTGAATAATGTTTGATTACTTGGAAAAGGGGGCCACTATTACAGGCTCCTACCATGCAAAACAAATAAGAAGATTGCGGGAGGCTATTAAGAAGAAAAGGCGAGGCAAACTGCGGGCTGGAGTGCTGTTCCATCAAGACAACGCCCCGGTTCATAAAGCTGCAATTGCCATGGCTTCCATTCAGGAAGCGGGCTTTGAGCTGGTGGAACACCCCCAATATTCACCAGATCTCCCAAGGAACACCTCCGAGGCAAGAAATTTGACGATTATAGCGACGTGATGGCCGCGGTTGAGGACTTTTTTGAGAGTCAAGATAAAGATTTTTTTTCTAATGGAATTATAGGTTTAGAAAAGAGATGGAATAAATGTATAGACTTGCTAGGAGACTATGTTGAGAAATAAATTTATTTTTTTATTATATTCATTGTATTTATTATTGATTATCATTACTTTTGGATCAATTACCTTGTAATATATTGATGTAGGTATGATTTTCAGAGTTTTCAATGTTGTTGTCCCTCGTCCTACTGAAGAACCAGGAAATAAATGGATTGGATCCAGTATAGAAGAAGGCCAACAAGTTGTCTTTCGAATAGTGGTCTTAGACCTGTATGGTGCATTGCCATACATCAGAGGAGAGCTAGATGAAAGGTTTGTAAAACTGCATTGTAAAGTATTTGATGCTTTGTATAAAGCCACACCCTTAACTCAAAGCATACAACATACTAAAATTACGAGTCCCATTATTTTGACATAATAAATTATAAGCTTAAAATTATGTTATAACTTGTATAACATATGTATTTATTTTGCAACTTCAGATGGCTCAAGCTTGGTCCAGATGGAGATGATGAAGATGGTGAACCAAATCCCAGTCAACCAATGGATGTTTCTTACATCAACTTTGATAAGACAAAGCCTCATGTGCAAAAACAAATTGGAGATGGTTTACCCAACACAACATCAAAGTCACACAAAAATATTGCTAAATCAAACATGCCCAAGATCCAACCGAAAAATTATTCTATGAATTCTGATAATCCACTACAGCAAGAAATTAAACAGAGCCCTGCAAGAACTAATAAAGTGGAAAGTGAGATCAGTGTCGTCACAGAAAAAAGCAAAAGCAAAAGACTAAGCAAAACCTTGGAACCAGACCCAAAAGCAGCTGACTCAATTACAAGACCATCAAAGAAGCACAGAAAAGATAGTTAGGATACACTTTGATTTATTTGGATTTTTGTTCCCTACAGAGTATAATAATTTGCAATACATTTTTTTTACATAAACTAAAAAATGTGTTTGTTTTGTTTAACTTAAAATACATATTAGATAAAAATACCGTTGCGTTGTGATAGATGACCGCCAACCTAAAAGTCCAAATTCAAATTATTTGTTCGCCAGAAACATGGTAGATACATAGATGTTAAAAATAAATGGGAATGTACAAACATGTTTCGCTAATTTGATTAGCATGCAAACATAACATTACTAATATTTAATTAATTTGAAATCAAAATAATCAACAACAAATAATACAATAATCAATGGAAACATAGTTTGATAAGACAAAACAAAACCATGCATCGACCACATTAAGTCAGTGAAACAATTTCTTAAGTTGATTTGTATTTCTAGAATTCGTCAATGCTATAAAATGTTTTTTTCTAATAACCACATACGCAGTGACGATTTAAATCGATGTATAGGGAGTTCCTTTATCTGATCAGGTATTTTATTATAAACTACACATACACATAGCAAAAATATTATTTTGAAATCGTTTTGTTTTTGGTACACAGTCAAGTAGGAATTTATTTGGATTTCGCATCGACCTCTGTGTAATATCTCGTGCTAGCGTAAATTTATAAATGTTTTGCTTAACAAACATACTGACCTCCAAAATATATAGGCACGGCAGCGGTAATAATTATCGCTACCTTCAGGTTCAATTGTCGTATAAACCAAAACCGTACTTTTCAGGAGAGCCGAAAAACGTTTTACTTTTTATTAAAAAAATCATAACTTTTTTATTCCAGAAGTCATTAAAAATGTCCAAGATAAGATATTCTTGGTCTTCCTCGCTTCCTTTTTCCTTCTATTCTTCCTTAGAATAAGAATAAGCTACATGCAGCAAATAAAAGAAAAGATAAATGTCGGGTCGTATCAGGAGGTTAAGAGAGGGGCGGAAAGCAGAGAGGAATGGAAAAAACTCCACCGACAAGAGCCTAGCTCTTAAATTTGATGATGATGATGATGAAGATATTCTTGAAATTTTGCTATGAAAAAGTCTAAATATTGAAAACATGCCCATCTTCGTTAGTTTTAAAGTTAGCTTGGATTAACGTCGTTAAAAAATACACTTGGTGGTTTATGCGATCCACTATAATGGATCTTAAAATATCCCTTTACGTCGTATTGGAATTTTTGGTAAACATGAGATTGCAATTGCTGTCGTAAAGACCGATAGATAAAAAAAATTTTTGGTTTTTACAATCATTGATTAGAGCAATTAATATAAATGTAAAACATTGCATAAAAATAACGTAATGTTGACAATAAACACATTTTATTGTTTCAAGAATGTATAGAAATATATTTGTTAGTGTAATACCTATATTTATTTGATGTAGATACAATAATACTGCCAAAGTACGAAAATACCTTTCTTTTTTGTTTTTATCTTACAGTTTTGCAGCAAAATTATGAAATCAAATTGAATTTCGCTCACAAAAATTAATCGACTGTGTCATCCGGTGGGATTGGGAGCGAAATTTAATTTGATTTCGTAAAAACTTGCAAAATAATTGCTTAAATTATAAAAATAATTTTAAGCAAAATTATGGCAAAACACTAAGAATTTTTAATTATTCTAAGTAGAAAAAATCAATATTTTGGAACTCAAAACCCAAAAATAATTTAGTTATTTTATGCAATTATGGCAAAAAATTAGGACTTATTTTCTGGTGCGAAACTGCGTCAATAAAATTGATTTCGATTGGTTGTGGTGATGCATGTAAGACTTTTAAACAGGAAAGGAATTTGTAGTTTTTTTAAGAAGTTCTATGGTAAATTTATCTTTTGACAAGTAACCTAACCTCATTATTGCTAAAAGCACAGATATTATAATACATGAGTACAGATGCCTCATCACCCATATGAAAATGGGGCCGCCGTAACTCGCGGGGCCGTACGGGCAAAATCGTACTGCTATATTCATCCAAAGGTGGCGCTAGCTAGCTAGCAATTCTGCGCCCCTATATTACTCTCGAATGTGCTTATAAACAGCAAGTTGTTGGATGCTTTGTTAGCAAACCAACTCTCACCTAGTACTGTCATATTTTTCAAAAGATGGCGCTTCTAGCTATCCCGTACCGAACAAAAAAGATACAAAATCTATTACATTGAACAAAAACAATTATATTTACACCATAATCATTATAAATATGAATTAGGGATGCATTAATGAAATTAATAGGAAAAGGAAAAAAAAACACTTCGAGCATATTCATTGTCTGAGCTTGACAAAACAAAAATAGAATCTACAAGGTCTTGAACAGTCGACTCTAAACCATTGCTTAATGTGCTGCGCTACGACGACGTCGAACGAATTGGGCGAAAATATGAATTTAGTGCAATATGCAAGTTTTGGCCCTTATCGCTATTGGCTTGTTATGCAATATTCAACCCATTTCCCGTTCAATTTTACTACCGATTTGGCTTAAACACTTAATACCAAGCAGGACTATCGATTTAAAACTAAATTACTTACATCTGTTTTTGACATGACATTGACAGTTTTGACAGCCATTGATAGAAGGGTCCCTACTCCGGTTGACGATGTCCGTTAGCCATCTCGCTCGCTATCCCGCTATCGTGTCTAAATAATCTGTGGTCGTGTGGATAAAGGCTTCTCGTGGGAAGGATTTCTATCGTGAGTGGTTGCCATGTTAGGAAAAATGATAAATAAGACACGATGACAAATTTTCTCATGTCAACAGCTATCACAATAGCTCACAAACACGTCAACAGTAACTATTCTTCCCTACGGGAAGCCCGAGTCAACCTTTGACTCTTGATCTTCGCTACAAGGCAAGATCCGACTGTACCACCCAGAACTGCCGCAATCCGCGTACCCACGGACTACTCATAGAGCAGACACCGATTTCCACCAGGCTACGGCTACGAAATTCTGGTAGTCTCCAAACTACTACTATGATCTTTGCTACAAGGCAAGATCCGACTGCACCACCCAGAACTGCCGCAATCCGCGTACCCACGGACTACTCAAAGAGCAGACACCGATTTCTACGAGGCTACGGCTACGACATTCTGGTACAGTCTCCGATCCATCGAATCGAGAACCTGCAGTTGCTGCATGGCACATCGATAAACCCGCATCGATTTACCGCGTCTTCCTAGATAATTTATCTCCACGTGCATGGGACAGTCATAATCTATATCGCGAGGTAGTAGACAATTTGTCTCTAGTGCGTACATGGCTGCATTATGGCTGCCGTTTTTTATCCAAGTTTGATAGTTTAGGAAAGATAACATCTGTCAGTTATATCAACTACTCGGGGGTGGCAGATAAAACAATTATTTGACGAAAAACCTTTAAAAGCCATTTTATTCGGTAAAAATGTCTCGAGGATATATAAGAAACTTAATAAGCTTCTACGAGGAGAAACACGAGCGCAAAAGGCAGAGGGCGGAAGTCCGTGAGGTAGCTCCTATTTGGTCCTTGCCAAGGAATGAGTTTTTAAACATTTACAAAGTGAGTCCGGAGATGGTGGAGTACTTGTGCCAGGAGTTACAAGAAGAACTAGCACTTCGAAGCCTGGAAGGACTTCCTGTACATGTAAAGGTAGTAGTAGCTACATGCCTAAGGTGTCAAAATATGCATACAAGCTCGGATCTACGTAGCCTTTATTTTTAGTGTTTATCCTAGTACTTATTATTATATTTTAGGTTTTGACTGGATTGAGGATTCTCATTGATGGTCATTATCAGCGAGGTACTGGCCAAGATGAAACCAACTCGATTGCTGCAACTACTGTAAGCAAATACTTTGCCCAATATTTGGAGGCAGTTCATAGAAGGTACTTAAGTACTTTAAATAAACTATTGTGAAAGTAATGAAATTATTTATAAATTTTAAAGTATCACTAACAAAATGTTTGTATTTAAATAGATTGAACCTGTATGGCTGGTTTTTCCTGGCACAGATGACGGACGACAATTATTTGCACATGGATTTGAACAAAAATTTGGCTTGCCAAATATTTTGGGTGCAATAGACTGCAGTGAGTTTATTTGAATTACTAGGCAAACAGAATTGAAACTTAGTACTTAAGGAAAATCTAGGCACTATACGTAACGTGGGACAGTTCCGTGCGATGTCTTCTCTCCTCGGCGGCTTGATCGAAAGTGAGTCCAGTCCGGCCCGCCGGTATCGCCACGACTCTGTCGAAGCGCGCCAAAATGTTGTTGCGTGGCCTACGCCGCTAGGGGGCGCGCTTGCGTTCCGTTTAGTGTTCGTTTTCATGACCGGCTACGACGACATGTAAATAAATCGCGAAGTAATCCGTAAAATTGTGTTTTAATTATTTTAAATATATATTTAATAAATCAATGTATATACTGGGCTCAATTCCAATGCACCCTAAAATGACTGTCTAAAATTAAATTATTATTATTATTATTAGTTATCAGGCAGGCAGTTGAGACAACTGATAGCCGCCTGTATCCAGTTCTTCACATTAGGTTAAGCGAGTTTAGATGAGTGTCAAGTCGGTTTTTGAATTGAAATTAAGGTTAAGTCTCTCTCTTTCTCTGCCAAACAAACGAAATGAGACAGACTATATTAATTTCGAAACGTCAGACTAAACAGCTGTCCGTTGCTAAGGAAATTAAAGAATCCATAGACAATTTACTAAGGATGTCATTCGATGACGACTAAAGTTAGAGGGAAACACGCAAAAACTTGTAAAAATAGGTACGTAAGAAATCGCATCACTTAATTTGACGTTTCTAAATTATTGTAGTCTGTCTCTTTTCGTTTCTTTTAAAGTCAAAGAGAAGGACTGAACCTAAATTTAATCTTAGTCAGGGCGCACTGGAATTGAGCCCAATGTATCTGTAAAAATTAGTTTTCGTAACGTACTGAGACATTTACAGATGGCGTTTCAAATAGCATACATGTGACAGCCAGTCCAGTGTTAATAATGCAGGTCGGTGATTGCCTACATCGTATTTTTTTGTTTTTAGTAGTTTGAGTATTCTCTGATGTGGTAATATTAGCAGAAAAAGAAACAAAATGACA
Organism: Pyrausta nigrata; assembly: GCA_949316185.1. Classification (NCBI taxonomy): domain Eukaryota; kingdom Metazoa; phylum Arthropoda; class Insecta; order Lepidoptera; family Crambidae; genus Pyrausta; species Pyrausta nigrata. Next base: position 9,932,577 of record OX438943.1, read on the forward strand.
AAATATGTGTTGTCGATAAAATGAATACATTTTACAATATTATTTCTTGTATTTTAAATACGTGACTCATTAAATTGCTTTTAATATCAAATGGATAATTTCGGACTCGTCATTAGCGCCAAAGAGTAGTGGAAACAGTTAAAACGTGTATATACCAGCGCTGTAAAAATGTCGAAGAATGGCGAAGTGACATCAAATCAAGGTAAATCTTCTTTGATGTATTAAAGAGTACAATAAATTATCAGTTTTCTTAAGATAGATAAATGTTATGAACTCGCGACCACATTTCAGGCTCTAGTAGACCTTCGCTACCAAGACCAGATTTGAATCTTATTGGATCAGAGAGACGTAAAGCGTTAGACCTTCAAATAGCAGGTGGACCATCAGCTGGTGGCAGTCCAGTGTTTACGCCATTTTCTGCGAATCCAACCTCAGCTCAAAAACCTCGCGTACCGTCTCGTACCATTAGAGATGTTTTACCTGAAAATACTAGGTAAGTAGTATTTGTAAGGCCAATCCAAAAAAGCCTTTTGACTAAACTTGATGTAGTGTTTTTCGCTTATACATAGAACACAATTAATTTTCTGTTTAATTTAAAACAATATAAATAATGTGTAAATAAGTGCTAGTGATATATTTATTTTTTTATGAATCAGTTTTAATTTTATTTTGTTTCTTTGTTTGAAAATGATAAGCGATTTCCAAAATGTAAACATTTATTTACAGAGACAGATGTAGGATTTATCCGTCCATGCAGTCATCTGGTAAGTTACAGCTATCAGCAACTGAAGTCTATGATTTTACTGCTGATGACTTGCAAGATCTTGGTGAGATAGGAAGAGGTGCATTTGGAGCTGTAAATAAAATGGAGCATAGGAAGTAAGTAATCAATTGATGTACAATAGGAAGCTAATAAATTGAGCCACATCTACTTGATTATATAATCAAGTAGATGTAAATAATATCTTCTATTTATTACAATGTAAATAATATTGTTTTAATAGAAGATATTAGACTAGGGAATATTCCAAAGATTTTATTTTGGCCCAATATGACATTATGATAAAATGCATTGCACACAGTCAGTAAAGTTGTGCTGAGGGAGGATCAGAAGATTTGTTGATTGTCTTATTATATCACTACCCAATAGACAGGAGAAGGGTGGGCCGACAAAACAAGCTCTATAGATGCCGATGATGTGGTGACAGAATAAGTACTAGTACTCCAAACAGAAGTACTTCTTTGCAATGAAATTTAAAGAAATATCTACTCAATGTTGTCAACAATTTGGTGTAATTTAGTTCATCTCAGAGTCGAGCACATTTTTGTTTAGACACCTACAGACATCCATTGCAAGATAAATTCATTCTTGTAACTCTGGAATATTATTCATAATACACTAAACCTATTCAGTGGCATATTATCATGCAACGCGATAGGGTTGACTGCTACAAAAAGCTCGTAACGACATCTAGCGCACCTTTCTAGCACTTTATTCCTGCTTGTCCACCCAGCAACGTTGTGCCGCGCGCCTCCGGTGAATAAAATGAGCGCGCGTGTCGTTGCTTGCTAGCGACACCCAAGTTGATTAGTCCACTGCAGGGGGTCGCTGCGCGTCGGTACGTTTTTGCTATCTATGCAGGGAGTTACACAGGCCTGACGTGGTTGAATTTTCCTGATGTTTGGGATACTCCGCTCCATTATCCTTTGCATACTTAGATTTATCTCTTAGATCTCTTTGATTTTTCTCTTAATTTCGACAGTCGACACCCATGTCCGACATCCATACAGCAGACATGGTAGAAGACAAGTGTTCATTACTACTCTTTTTGCATTCAGGCTATAGTCTCCCTTTAGTATTTCCTTTAGAGCCCAGAGTTTGATCCATGTTACTCTGATCATTCTTTGCACCTCTTTTTTTCTTCATAAAGGACACTTACCTACTTTCTTTATATTTTCCTCAAACTTAAACTTCCGGCCAATTTTAGGTGCAATAATCTTCTGATTCTCGCTCAGCACCAGTTTTATGACCATGTGCATTGTATCTTGAAGTCATATTATGACGTAGGCAATCACTGTGGGGCGGGCTTATGGACTATCACTCATAAAAAAATATTGAGCGAATAAGTAAATTCAAACTTAATTTTCTTTAACTTTTTAAACAGAACCAATCGAGTAATGGCAGTGAAACGCATAAGATCAACAGTAGATGAAAAAGAGCAAAAACAATTACTAATGGATCTTGAAGTGGTAATGAAAAGTAATGATTGTTTATACATTGTAGAGTTTTATGGAGCTTTATTTAAAGAAGTAAGTATTATTTTCTTAATGTATATAAATATTATAAAACTAAAGAGCGTATATGTATATAGTGTAATTATATAAAATACCGTACATAAGCGCCCCCGAGACGATCAATTGCGATTGTCAATATTTACGTTATTAAATGGACCAAATTATGTTTCAATTGACGGTGCGAATGATGGACTTCCAATCGACTCGGCAATTGCTCGCCGCCATTTTACTTTCTGTCGTGTCGACCAATGATATCGAATTTTGACCGACCGATTGTCAATTGCACAGTGAGACGGCTAATGGCTGCGTCAATCGCGATTTTCGATTGGCTTCAATTCAAACTTCCATCATTTTACTTAAGGCTGGTTCACTTTCTCTAACTAAAGTGATCATTTTAATAAGCCTAGCGACATTTTGGGTAAAGTGACCCCGTGACACAGACCACACAACCTAAAGACCACGCATTGCGGGGGACTTACATTCGCCTAGGTTATGCAGTATCACTGCATAACAGCCGGCCCCGCCCCCTTTCGTTTCTCATTCCGCTACCGAGACTCAAAGTAACAACATTGACCTTGCTCCCGAAAAAAAATAAAAATAAGCGGTAATAATGCCGTATTGTTCAGTGAAATGGTGTGAAAAGTGTAGTACAACATCTAGTCTCACGAAAGATGGCATTGCATTTCAACGGTAAGTAATTATTCCTATCAAATTAATTGAAATACTCTAATATTAAAAATGAAATAAAATGTTTTATTTCAAAGAGCACGCGTTGATGTCTTTTTTTTGCTATCCCTTTCTCGCAAGTTTAGTTCAAATGATGTTGTCTCAATTTGTCAATTAGCTAGGAGTAAAATAGTGTCGAGACACATACTAGTAAACTTAAAATTCAAAATATCGACAAATCCTAAACAAAACAAGTGATAAGTGGGTATCTAAATTTCAGTTATTTCATATATATTTTAATAGTGACTTTACATAAGAGCACTTACGATGAATTGAAATAAGTGTAAAGTGCTTTAACAAACAAACTTTAACTAATAAAACAAACAACTTAACTAAACTTTTTAAAATAAATATATCAAACTCACATTGCGTACGATTGCCATTTTTTTTCACACTTAGTTTTCGTACACTTAACAAAATTATGTTGAGTGAGATAGGTGAGATAGGTTACTTTTCATAATTTAGCGGTTTTACTAAAACCGCTAAATTATGAAAAGTAGCTAAATAACGTGTGATCTCCGGCGATTGACCTTTGCCCACTCCAGTTTTTTTTAAATTGCTATTTATCGGTGTCGGTTGTACGTGTGTTTTTAAATGAATTATTTTAAAGCTCCTAAATATTTTCTTACTTTTTTTTAAACTAAGGTATCGATATCAAGATATGTCTTTCCCATCACTAGTGAGCTATCACTGCCATTGTCAAATTTGACGTCTCCTTGTACTAGCCAATCGGAACGAGCAGACCTCTCCCCGCACCCCACCAACTTTTGGCGATTTTGTTTTCGTATTAGAGTTGATAAAAGCGTGGTCTTTAGGTTGTGTGGTCTGTGCCCCGTGATGATCAAACGCGATTGACATTTTGACTCTCCCGATTATTGGCCGAAAGCTTGACGTTTAGGATGGCGGACGTTTACCTACAAACACGATATTTTCACTCCCAATGCCGATTTTTTTGCCGTTTGCGGGGTTGTTTTTGTAAAAACAATAACTGCAATTATGAAATATAACAGATACGAGGGCTGCAATAAAAGTATCGGGAATGGAATATTTCCACTGTTCCTGCCATATTAAAATCTTTTTAATTGCAAGCTCCTTGGTTTTAAAAATCGAATACCATTTATTAAAAAAAAATATTCTCGGTCTTGTTACAAGGTCTTGTCAAACTTGTTTAGTCGTTGTGAAAATGGAATTGACTCGAGAAAATTCAAGAGCGATGATTTATTTTGACTTTCGAAGTGGTTCACCACAAAAACAGTGTGTTGACCGGATGATTTTTGCATTTGGTAATGAAGCCCCATTCAAAACCACAATTTATCGCTGGTTTGCTGAATTTCAACGTGGACGTGTCAAGCTCAGTGATGATCCCCGTCAAGGTCATCCAAAAACTGCAGTCACCCAAGAAAACGTTGATGCTGTGCGTAAGCTGATTGAGGAAGATCGATATGTGACATACCGCGAAATTCAGGCAACTTTAGACATTGGCATGAGTCAAGTACAAATAATCTTGCATGAACAATTAGGTGTAAAAAAGTTGTTTTTCCGATGGATAACGCATTCGCTCTGTAAAGAGCAAAAAGCGGCTCGCGTTACTTGGTGCGTAAGAACTCTCGAAAGATTCCACGCAGGATCCTCAAATGCTGTATACAACATCGTATCAGGTGACGAATCCTGGTCCTGCATATACGCGTTAGAACCCGAAACAAAAAACCAGTAACAAGTGGGTGTTCAAAAATGAGTTAAAGCCAACAAAAATTGTTCGTTCACGTGTTGCAAAAAAAATGGTGGCCACGTTTGTCTCCAAAACCGGCCATGTTGCGACTATTCCTTTTGAGGGACAAAGAACGGTTAATGCAGAATGGTATGCTAGCATTTGTTTGCCACAGGTCGTTTCTGAACTCCGTAAAGAGAACTGCAACCGCCGCATCATCCTCCATCACGCCAATGCGAGTTCTCACACCGCGCACAGAACAAAAGAGTTTTTAGAGCAAGAAAACATAGAAAATATTAGATCATCCGCCGTACAGCCCCCACCTAAGCCCTAATGATTTCTATAATTTCCCTTAAATAAAGAATAAATTGCGTGGTCAGAGGTTTCATTACCTGAAGAAGCTGTGGACGCCTACAAAACGGCCATTTTGGAGACCCAAACTTCCGAATGGAATGGTTGCTTCAATGATTGGTTCCGTCGTATGGAAAAATGTGTCAAATTTCGGGGAGAATACTTTGAAAAGCAATAATGTTGTGTCACTTCCTTGATTCCCGAAATTTTCAGTGCCGCCCTCGTATTGTTAGACCAGAGCTGATAAAAAATGTATACTGACTCCGAATAGGCTGATATTTTACGAAAAAGTTAGATATGTTTAGTTAGAAGAAAAAAGATGTGTATTGATAAGACCTACAAGATATTGAAAAAATATTTTTGAAAAATTAAAATCTTTTTGGAATATACAATAATGTTAAAAATGTTTTTGTGATAAAATACTCTATATCTCAAAAACTATATGCGGTATCTAAAATATTTGAAAAAATATATATATGATAGATTTAATTTTCAATATATTGTTTTTTTAATTATAAGTTAAATTAGCACTATAAACGACTTAACGCGTTAAAATACGGTTACACGAAGGGCACCTTAGCTCCTAGACCGTAACAAATAGAGAGCTCTGATTTTTTTCAAAATGTAGCCCAAATACAAAAAAGTTCTGAGTTTTTCCATTTATTTTACTATACTATACAGTGTTTAGTATACACGAAGCCCTACTGACTGAAACCAGAAAATCAAACAAAGAATGCAATTACATGTCATGTGAAACTAAACTACTAATAGAAAAGCGGAAAACATTATTTAAAAATAAAAAAAAAAGGATAAAGACGTCAAACAAGAGATAACGGATTAACACAACCCTCAGAAACGAGAGAAAAGAAAGAAGAAACTACATAATACAAAGGCATATAGAAAGAACAGGTGGCGTCAAATAAGCATTTAAACAATTATCAGACATCAAAGAGTGGATGCCAATCATTAAACACAACAAAGAAATTGAGACCAAAAACAGACAGAAAATAGTTGAATAGCGATCTGTACCGTAGTAGAAATACTAAACCGGACACAGAAGAATCCATACCTCCAATCTTGTTGAACGAAACAATAAGAGCTATAAAATCACAAAAAGATGGTAAGGCACCCGGTGACGATCAAATAACAAATAAGGTCTTGAAAACAACCATAAAAATAACAGCACCTAAACTAACAGATATATTTAATGAAATCCTAGAATCAGAAACTGCACCAAACGAATGGAGTAAATCGACTATAATACTCACATATAAAAATGGTGACAATAAAGATATAGGCAATTATAGACCCATAAGCTTAATATCAAACCTTTACATAATCTTCTCAAAAATATTGCTGTCCAGTCACAATGAACATGGAAGAAAATCAGCCAAAAGAACAGGCAGGCTTTAGAAAAAAAAAAACAACTCTCGACCATATACAAGTAGTAAAGCAAATGGCCTTTGATTCCTTAGAACACGTATCGATTTGGACAGCACTTGAAACACCAGGTGTACAGGACGGCGTCCACAATGTAGATAGTAGATAGTATTGTTTTGTTATAGATTTGTAGGTATGACCGTTTGTAAATATTTATAAGTTTGAAATTTGTTCTGTTTGTGTTGAAATTGTATTATGTATTATGTGTTTGTAAATAAATAAAGTAACAGCCGGGGGGGATTAGGCACACAAATACTTAGGTACACACCCTCGTATATGAGGACTTAGAAATAATTAGGTGATAGGGAAATAGGGCGCGGCTCTCTTTACGGTATTGACTTTTCAACTCAAAATTCAAGCCCGCTCTATTTCCCTCTCTTTCTAATTGCGAGATGGCGCGCGGCTCTCTCCACGGTATTGCTTTTTTTTTGACCGCGAAAATCACGCGCGCGCCATCTCTCCTCACAGTTCTGGTTCTACCGTCGTCGCGATCGGTTGTGCGCGCACGCTCCGCTCTCTGCGTCGAGCCCCCCTGTGCCTACCCTCCGTATCGCGCGCCGGCGCGTAAACCGGCAGCCGTCTCTTTCCCGCCGCGAGTGTACCCACCCCAAGGCACACAACACCGCCTGGCGGGGAAACTTTGATTACCCTCACTTATTATTATTAATAAGTTGAGGGTATCCGTTTTGTGTCTACTATCGTTCAGTGTTCCGTCCAGAGTGTGCCGTCCCCCTTTCTGTTCAGTGTCCCTTTGACTTTGTGCCAACATGACCGGGCGTAAACCACCGGTTCCTGCGCCGAGGAAAAATTCTCCCCGGTCGCCTTCCTTACACACGCCGACGACCACGACCACCATTTACAGCCTGACACCGGAGAACCTGGCTGCTTGGAACGCCGCACCGAGCGACGCCGTAGAAGGGGCAGACCGGGTTCGTGACGAACCCGAGTTTTCTCCTGTTTACCGGCCGATGGATCGGGCGGCGCTGTTCAGCAGCCCAGGATCCGCGTCCTCCACCGAGGGCGCAGCCAAGCGCCAGCGCCGCGACTCCCCTGGCTCGGAGCCAAGGGTCGAGACGCCGCAACCGCCGGCTTCACCCTCACCACCACCGCCGCAGATGACGCCAACCAAGACCAGCAATGGTGCCATTGCTACCAGGTATGGCCTCCAGCCCCATTTCTCTACCCCTACACCGACGTCCCCCCCCACGACGGACAGACCGACGTACGCAGCCAAGGTTGCGTCGCCCCCTCAGTCGCGGGGACTAACCAGGCCCCCTCCTACCACACACCCATCTCCGCCAGCCCAGTCTGCGCCACAGGCGGTCCGACAGCAATCACGCAGTTACCCGCCCATTGTTGTCGAGTGCCTGCCGGACTGGGTCACCCACTTCGTTAGGTTAAACAAACTTTTAGGCCACGCGCCTCACGCTCGCCCATTTAAAAGTGGAGTGAGGTTTCTTCCTCACTCAGATATAGAATTCCGCGTGGTCCAGCGCTACTTGGTGGACCTCACGAGGGAGGATAGCAGTGTGCAGTGGCACTGCTATAGCCCTTCCCACGAGAGGTCAACCAAAGTGGCAGTTCTGGGCCTCCCCTCCTCAACCCCCGTGGCCGACATTAAGGTCGCCCTAGAAAACCTAGGGTTTAATGTCGAGCACGTCCGCCATATCCCACCCAGACGCGATAGGGCAGGCTGTGTCCACCACGTCCTGCTCTCGCGCCTGACAGAGGAGGAGCAGTCAAGGCTTTATGCCATCGACGAGCTCCTCTATATGCCGGGCGTGAGGGTGGTCGCGTGGAGGGGACGCCAAGGCCCCAGCCAGTGCCACCGATGCCAGGAGGCATTTGGGCACTCGTCGGCTAATTGCCACCGAGTGCCGAAATGTGTTAGGTGTTCGGGTGAGCATGTGGTCGCGGATTGCCCCCGCCCCCGGGAAGCGACCCCAACTTGCGCCAACTGTGGCGGTGCACACGCGGCGAGCGATCGTCGCTGTGTGCATTTCCGCAAGGAGGCTCGCAAGAGGGGGATTGCTATCCCGCCACCCGTTCCGCCTCCCGTCCCCAAGTCCACCACCGTCCGCCCTCCACCTAAGGCCCCAGTGCCCCCGACGGTGGAGATGCCCGAGCCAACGCCCGGGCAGACCCTAGCCCCCCCCGCCAAGAGCCCGTTGGACTAGGGGGCCCGCAGAGGAGGCCGCCGCCATCGCGGACGCGCGAGGAAAGGCCGCAAGGCAGCCCCCGCGCCGCTCTCCTCCGAGCCCCCTTGTCCACCAACCACCCAACCCCCCCCCCAAGCGCTCAACTACACAACAGGTAGTAGTACAAGCCCCACCACCTACCACAAACCAGGACACACTCATGGGTCCCATCAAGCGTGCCAGCACTGCACCGGCCGCTGGGTCCCAAGACGGTGTCTTGGGTCACACACGTTCCAACGCAACACAACACACGGAACGTGCACACCCACGTAGTTGCCACGATCTGGATAACACATCGCTCTTGCAGGTGATGTGTGATCTGGAAGATATGTTTACCAGGATTTTGTATGAAATCCTGGATACAATCGCACGTGGTGACGACCCCACAGTCACCATATATGCAGCGCTAGGCAGGCTTTCGGTCGCGCGAGCGACTAGGTCGAGTTCGAGCCGCTGAACATCATTTACTGGAACCCGGGTGGGATCTCGACCCGGGTAAACGATCTCCGCCTCCTCGCCCAGTCGTATAAGCCCCATATTATACTGCTGGGCGAAACCCTCCTGGCTCCAAGACAAACTCTCAAGGTCCCCAACTACCACATGTACAGACGGGACGAGCTGCCCGGGCCCGGCCGCACCTGTCGGGGTGTGGCCGTCCTTGTCAGGCGCGACGTCGTACACGACGTACTTGCGGAACCGGAGTTTGTCAGCATCCGTTCCCTAGGAGTCCGCATAAGCGCGGGTTCTCACGAGCTCCACGTTTATGCGGCTTACCGACCACCCGCCTGTGCCTTCCGGGAGAGCGACCTCGACAGCATATTCGGCGGTAACACGCCGACACTGCTGGCCGGCGATTTGAACGCGAAGCACCCCTCGTGGGGCTCGCATTCGATATCGCCGGCCGGGAGAGCGCTGCACGGGGCTGCTCTCGCGAGAGACAGAGGTACTAGGACCCGACTCTCCTACCCACTTCCCTACCAACCCCGGCCACAGGGCTGACGTGCTGGATATCGTACTCACGCACAACGTGCGGCACCCTACCACGGTAGAGGTGCTGTACGATACGGACACCCCGCACGCGCCTATTTGGGTCGGGGTTGATATGGAAGCCATCACCGCCCCCTTCCGCCCCCATCGCCCCAGGATAAACTGGGATACCTACTCCCAGGCGCTCTGCGATGTGGCTCTAGGCGGCCCCCTCGACTCTCCGGAGTCGGTGGAGGCGGCCACGAGGTTTATGTACCTCGTGGCCGCCTCCACCGACTCCGGAGCGCCTATCCCAAGCCCGTGCTCGGGCCGAGGCACCACCCGCTACAAACACAAACCGGCACAACACTACACACAATACTGCTCACAAACGGGACGATTTGCCAGTGAAACTGCGAGATTTGCTGGCCAAAAAGCGGAGACTTCGCAGACTGTGGAAGGAGACCCGCTGCCCCGCGCTCAAGCGCGAGCTGAACCAGCTGTCTGCGAAGCTGTCTGATGACATGAAGACGTGGCGTGGGGAGCAGTGGGAGGCCCGGATCGACCTGGCCTCAGACTATCCCGTCAGCCTGTCCACTCTCAACAGACAGCTTTCAAAGTCGCCCGCCCCCGTATGCCCCCTGATCAACGCCGCCGGCAGTCTCTGCTACGCGGTGAGTGACAGGGCGGAAATCCTTGCCGACCACCTTTCTATCCAATTTACCCCCCACCCCATACCACCCTCCACCCCCGTTCATATCCTAGAGCACCACTCCCAGGTCGAAAATCACGTTGCCGGATACCTGTCACAGCCAGTGCCTGTGCTCGGGGGGGACGAGTTCGTCTCCCCCTCCGAGCTGCGCAAGGCCATACTCCGCTTACCCAAGCGGAAGGCCCCTGGTGATGACAAAGTAACGACAATGATGATTAAGCACATGCCCAGAAAGTGTATGGTAGCGTTGGCCAGACTGTTTAACAGTATCCTTCGCACCAGACACTTTCCGGAGTCATGGAAAACCGTAGAGCTGACGGTAGCTATCGGCCAATCACCCTTCTCTCCCACCTAGCTAATTTGTTCGAGCGTATGCTCCTACGGAGGCTAAGACCATTCGTTCACCTTCGGGATGAACAGTTCGGCTTCCGTAGTGACCACTCTACCACGCTCCAACTTACTAGAGTTCTCCACCACCTGGCTGATGCAAAGAACCGGGGGCTAGTCGCTGGCGGAGTCTTTCTCGACATAGAGAAGGCCTTCGATAGAGTATGGCACCCGGGGTTATTGTATAAGCTAATCCAACTCGACCCCCCACCACATCCCGCCATCATCCATCTCATTCACTCCTTCCTACAAAACCGCAGGTTCTATGTAGCAGTAGAGAATGCGGTTTCACCCGTCTATCCTATCCAGGCCGGCGTGCCGCAAGGCAGCTGTGTCAGCCCAATCCTCTACGCGGCCTACACTAACGACATTCCAACTCTTGAGGGTCACCGAAGGGAGGGAGAGCGAGATGTAATGCTCGCTCTCTTCGCTGATGACAGCGCCTTCTTCGCGACCTCCAGGAAGTTGGAATTCACACTCAACCGATTGCAGAGGGTTTTAGACCTGCTTCCGGAATGGCTAGATAAGTGGCGCATGGCGGTCAATGTGGGTAAGACCGTAGCGCTACTTATCGGTCGCAGGCAAGCGGTGCCGCCACTCAAACTTCGCGGGCAGGAGATTGAGTGGAAAACCCATGTCACATACTTAGGGTGTCGTATAGACCGGTCGCTGCGTATGGTGCCCCAGGCCAACCACGCCATTAATATGGCGAAGGCGGCACGCGCGGTGTTGCGACCGGTCCTTACGTCACGACTTCCACTACGCACAAAACTTGCTGTTTATAAGACTTACATTCGCAGTAGGCTAACATATGCCATACCGGCCTGGTATGGCTTATGTACACAACACACACGCCAACGCATACAAGTCCAGCAAAACATATCCCTTCGCGTCCTCACAGGGGCGGGTCGCTACGTCAGGAATGACGTCATCGCCCGGGACGTGAAGTTGCAATCGATAGAGGACTTTGTGGTTCATTCCGCTCGTCGTATGTACGATAGAGCGGACAATGGCCCACAAAGGCATCTCTGTAATATCGCGCCACTCCACGCCCGGCCGCCGGACAGATCCGGGCGTGCCCTGCCCCGGAAGTTATTACTCCCACAGCACGCGGAGGAAGATGTTCCACAACACACCTCACGACATGCCGCACACTCAGACACAATACGCTCACAGCCCAGTTCTTGTCCCCAGCCTCGTCCCGGACCCGTCCTAAGGGTCAGGTTAGTCCCCGGAGACCCGATCTCACCTACACTGTTTTCAGCGGTGCTGGAAATGGTGTTCCGCAACCTAGACTGGGAAGAGTTTGGGTAAAACATCAATGGGGCAAACCTCAACCACCTTCGCTTTACGGACGACCTCGTTCTATTTTCCGAAAGCCCTAAAAGTTTTGAAATAATGTTACAGCAACTAGCAAGTAGGATTAACTATGAACACCAAAAAAATTAAAGTCATCACAAAAAGAAATAATAAAAGTTAACCAACAAAAAATAGTTTACGAGGAAGAGTACATTTATTTTGGCCAAGTATTATCCACCTTAGATAACATGACGAAAGAAATAGACAGAAGAGTTAATAATTCATGGAAACGATACTGGTCTCTGAAGGAAGTGATGAAAAACAGCGCACTCTCCATAAAGGAAAAAAGAAAAGTGTTTATTATCTGTATCCCCCCATATCTCACATATAATATAATATGGATGTCAGACCTGCGCACTAAATGAAAAACATCAGAACAAACTCCAAGTGTGCCAGAATTCCATGGAGAGAACTGTGTTAGGAGTTAAACTGAAAGATGAAATCTCACTTAAATCCATAAAGAAGAGGACCAAATTTGAGGATGGCACAAAGACAATAAGGACCCTCAAGTGGAGGTGAACAGGGCACATCATCAGAGAGAACATGCCCAAATGGACAAGATACATCATATAATGATACCCCAGAGGATACAAACGAAGTAGAGGCAGACCAACTACAAGATGGCCAATGACATCAAGGAAACAGCAGGACCGATCTGGTATGGAGGAGACCTATGTCACTAGACAAACTGCTAATGAGAAATAAAAGAAGAAGAGAAAATTAAACTTCAATAACAAGAGAATAATTAACAGTGCATCTTTTAAAAAATATATGTATACTTGTAAAACTTTATTAGCAGCAATAAAGGCTTTATTATTATTATACACGAAGCCCTAGCCAAATCTCAATTTTTCGTAAAATGAGGGCTTATCAGCTATATTCTATCTATCTATAACAATTATATTTGGATTCTACCACAAAAACAACCCTGAAAACGGCAAACAATCGGCCTAGGGACAGGCCTGGCTCACTCCGCAATTTAGCTTAAAGTTACCAGCGCATGTAGCGCGGATCGACCGGTCGGTTGTTTCAGCGGGGCTGTCGCGCGCCAGCCGAGTTGCACGTTATCTTTACGATTGGATAGTTGATACGTACCAATTTGCGTGACGCGGTTTTTACACTATTGCTAACAGTAACAATGAAGACTAAACAAATTAAAGTATTTAAATATAGACCAAGAGCTAACGCAATATTTTTCGTAAGCTTTTCTTTACCGTAGTCATTGATTTATTATATATAAGGATGCACTACGCCATACAAAATCAAAGCCCAAACATGGCACATGTTATTATTCACCTTATGAAGCTTCAACTGGCTAAGTTCATACATTGCCGCTTAAGCTTCAGCTATTTAAATTGTCATGTGTAATTACGCAGCAATGGATGACGACACTACGTCATATGTCAAATATCATTCATTTGAAGATTCATAAGCCAATAATACGAACAAAGAAGTAATGGAGTAGATTGTTTGTTCATGTTTTGTATGAAATTAAGTAACTGATGAAAGTCATGATTTATATTTTATTTACTACTTTTCATAAAATTAGGTATATTATGTGTATGAGAATACGAGTATGTTTTTAATGAAGACACTTTCATAATAATCATATTTCTACATTTCTACTATACAGGTCCAAACTTGTCATACTACAACCAATAATAATTATATTGACACAATTCACCAATTCTGGGTAGGTACACTACAACTACACTAAACTACAAACTAACCTAACCTAACTCATTGAAATGCGGGGATGGTTCACATTTCGATGCTCGACAATGACACAAACGATAATATACAAAATTGATTTTGAGGCAAAATATTCTATAGGTACTATAGTACACACACACCAACAACATGTTCCACAGATTTATAAGAAGCATAAGGCTACTGCCACAGGTATTATTTTAGTTAATTAATGAGTGTAATAGTATTATAATCGGATTACTAAATTATTCTATTGAAAATGTACCTTATGCTTTGAACATTACGTAATTATTTCTCTGCAGCTGTTTTTATTGTTAGCACGGTTTAAAAGACAAGAGTTCCAGCAGAAATTACTATTTATAAAACACTTTTTTTCGTCTTTATTTTAGCTACAGTTTTTTAATATAATAGTGTGGTTTTATGAAAATACTTTGATTTACTGCTAAGGTAGCTAGAAGGTTCTCTTCTAAACAGTTGGCTAACTTAATTTAAAAATGAGGTGAATAAGGTAACTTCGTTAAGTTCAGTCGGAAGTACGTCAAGGCATACATTTGAACTACAAAAACAGCGTTTATCATGTAAGGAGTAGAAGCGGTATCAAGGTCAACACGTGTAGTCTGACTTGTGGTGTGTAAGTACACTCGGCTCACGTCAGACTACCCCACTTTCACTTTAAGACCACCCCTATTAACTACGTAATAAAATCTGTTTTATAGCTCACATGTAACCTGACGTACTGCTGGCTGTACTAAAATTAAAAATCGTTTCTTTAGTCTAAGGTACTCGTTATACCTAACTTCTACATTGGATTTTACCGATGGCTAAGATATATGACAGTTAAACAACAAGCAAGTGAAATACAACATAAAAACATAGGCTGGGTGCCCCGAATACTAGCCTAATTGCAGCCTTTTTGCATCTACATCCCTTTACGTGTAGTGTAATACCTACATATCAGATTCAGAAAAAATATACGAACACACAACACAACATATTTTCCCTTCTCATAAAACTCATCGTCCTGGTTTATTGCGATAAATTTGCTTCATTTTCTTTACAAACATAATTTTGTGGAATCCTAAAAACTCAAGTATTTTGTTTAACAAAAAAAAATCACTGGCGACTCCATCCTTAAAATTGACTTTGTTCCGATGACGTCACGTATTTTGTTTCATTTTAGCTTTGGGTGTGAAAGTGATAGAAGATTGGCAATGTTTTACGTAAATAAATTAGAAAATAAAATATTAAAGCAGGTTTCAAGTATTATTTTGGTTTCAAACCTTATCAATAATATTTACCTACCGATGAAACGTCATTCCATATTTTTTACGATTCATTGAGCTGTGATTTTTGCAATTTTTGACGACACACTTAGGCATGTTCATTGTTTGACGGACCACGCGTCATTAGATACTTAATCGGCTTAAAATGGCGATCCGGCCGATTAGAGCATGTGCCATAGCTGTCAGTGTGATGAGATATCCCAATATATATTAAATCAATGACCGTAGTACATAGGATTAGGTACGAAGTAATTAGGTATTCATGATAAAATGATCAATAAATTAGATAGAACCCCTAACTAAATTATCTTCTATATTAACTGCTTATATTCTTCAATATTTTACTAAATGTATCCCATATTATACTAACGAGAATGTTAAATAATGATGCGATAACTTTTTTCATTATCTGTATTTCAAAATATTTGCAAAGTTGCCCTTTTCTTGGATTTCGAATTTTCCAAATGATTTTTAGGGTTCCGTTCCGTTCATGAACCGTAATAGCTAGACAGTTGAAATTTTCACAGATGATGTATTTCTGTTGCCGCTATAACAACAAATACTATAAACAGAAAATAATAAATATTTAAGGAGGGCTCCCTTTTTGCCGTTTTTTGCTCGATATTAATAATAGCAACAGGTTTATTATTTATTCACTTTAAAAATAAATAATTTCACTAAAAAAGAATAAAATTTAAGAGGGCATACAAAATTGTTTTAGTTTCGTAAGTATTTTAATGGTACGTAACCCTTCGTGTGCGAGTTCAACTCGCACTTGGCCGGTTTTTGGTTTTGGCTCCTAGACAATTTATCCTAATCATTTTCATGTCCAATTTGATGCGCATGTACTTTCTTATGTCTAAAAGAGGGATGTGGCTACCATAGCAAGCACTCTTCAAAGAAACACTGAAGAAAACAGCCCCGAAAAGGGCTATCCCTCAGCACAGAAACAGGATTGAATCAGCCCTCAAAAGGGCTATCATAGAAACAGTATGGTATAACAGAAACAAGATATCAGCCCTGAGAAGAGCTTTTGTTTGTTTGTATGCAGCGCCGTCCTCCGATCGTCGTAACAGGCAACGCCGTGGCGCGCTCGATGCGCGCGTCTTGTCCGCTCGATGGCCGCCGCAGCAAATGAGCGAGCGCCGATCCGCGGGTTATATTTATATGCTCCGCGCGCGATGCGCACGCAAGACTTGTAACAGCCACCGTGCTCGGCACGTGTCGGCCGGTGCCGGAGCCAGAAAGGGACAGTGTGGTGTAACAAAGATAGATAGTGTTTAGTTCGTAAGGTTTTCCTATTGGTCAAAATGTAAATATTTCTATTGGTCGCTATTGTTATTGTTTTTATATAAATTTAAGTTATTTTCTATGTAAATATATTCAGTACTCGACCTTCTAAGGAGTCTTACTACCTACTCACCTCTACTGGCCTACCTTCGCCAAAGGTACAATATCATTATGCCTATTCTTTAACACAGTAGAATAAAATAGTCACCTATAACTACGTAGTTTTGTATAAACAACAACTAAGTTACGAGTTTCTTACCTCAGACGTCAGAAAAGTAATGAAATGATAGGTAGATATAACTATTAATCCGATATTCTGATTAACTAACCTTCAAACAATGTCAACCCTTACACGGTAAGAAGAGACAAGGTTACGCGATGGAAAGAGATGCAGCGACTAGGAGCGGGGCTTAGCGCTGCCGCGAGCTGAATTGCGTTTTATTGTGTCGCAAAAAGAGTCGCTATTCATTAAAATGACACTGCGAAGTGATCCTTGTGTACTAGTACTATTATTTATTCTGTGCTAAGGAGTGAAAATATCGTGTTTGTAGGAAAATTTTCGCCATCATGAACTCTGAGCTTCCGGTCAAAAATCTGGAGAGCCAACATTGAAATTCGTTTTCAGGAGGTACAAATTAGTAAAAAAACTCATTTGGTCAAATGTTTCACAAAATGCCGTTAGAAACATATTTTAACGAAAAGTGACTCAGTCTATCTTTGGAATTAATTATTCAGATTGATTTTAAAGTACATTTTATCGAGAAAAGTTAAAGGCTATATTATATAACATCCTGCTCCGACCAATCGGCGCGGAGCATCAATAAACATTTTGAAAAAAAAAAACTGACCGGACTCTACGCAGTCGGAACCACCGGCGGAAGCTAGCGTCTCATAACCTGCAATGCAAACCATGTATTGTTTATATACCATTATATATATATTTATTTATTACCATTGTTTATACAACCATATATTATAATTAATAGAATCAGGCGTTACTTTGCGGAAAAGCAAAATAATTGTGTTTTATTTTTCCCACAACCATATATTATATATGTATATGTCTTAGGATGATTGTATTGCGAAATTTATCCGTGTTTTAGCAAAATCCCTAGAATTTTCGCGATAATTCGGTTTATTGGACTAGTGATAATTTTGGGCTATTGGTTAATCAAATGTTATCGACAAAAAACCCCCATTTTAAATATTTAAAAAAATACAATTTCTGTGGTTCTGGAGGTCCTTTAGGACGATGCCTTTTAAGGCATGAAAATGATTTATTTGAAAGATAACGCTATCCCCTATTCAAGTGAAATAAATATCAATTCAAAATTATAAACCGTCATAGAGGAAAACATTTTTTTTAAGAAATCTTGCTAAAAATTTAAATCAGTTGAATAGTTTTTTAAACTTATTAAAAAACTAAGCCTAAAAATGCAATTTTTCATAAGAAAATTTTTTTATTACGATTATGTCTCTAAAAAATGATAAATAAAAGGCCCTTAAATTATCGCTAGTTGGAACCCGGACACCCTGTATACATACACATATGTATATCGCAAGCCCTAATTATGATGATTGAATTTAAGTTTTTTTTTTACTTTCCAGGGGGATTGCTGGATTTGTATGGAATTAATGGACACTTCCTTAGACAAATTTTATAAGTTCATATGTGAAAGAATGCAAACTCGAATACCAGAAAATATTTTAGCTAAAATAACACTTGCGACTGTCAAAGCACTAAATTATTTAAAAGAAAAATTAAAAATTATCCATAGGTATGTGAAAGCAGTACAAGTTATTCTATTTCATAATTTGATAGCATTAACACCTTTAGTTAGACTTATGTAGCTTGAAATGGCATTACTTTTGTGTTACCTTTCTCTTACTTTTAGAGATGTGAAACCATCAAACATCCTGTTAGACCGAAGAGGAAATATAAAGTTATGTGATTTTGGAATATCTGGCAAATTAGTGGACTCAATAGCTCGTACGCGTGATGCTGGCTGCAGACCCTACATGGCTGTAAGTTGTAGCGTAATTAAATTAAATAAATAAATTAAGAAAAAAACCCGGTCTAGTGCCAGTCAGATTTGGTTGCTAAGGGCTCCATACAACAAAGGTTTTTTACTATGATGTTACTACAAAAGAGATGTTTCAGTTTTGTATAGGGCTTTGCCGATCTCTTGTACAGTATAGCAAAAATATAGGGAAAAGCTACGGAACCTAATCTTTTTTTTTTTAATATTTGGCTTCTGTCACCTACATTTACTTTTAACTTCCAGCCAGAGCGAATTGATCCAGGCAGAGCGCGAGGTTATGATGTTCGTTCAGATGTGTGGTCGCTTGGAATAACACTAATGGAGGTGGCCACAGGCGCCTTCCCTTATCCACGATGGGGCTCCGTATTTGAGCAGCTTCAACAGGTTGTGCAGGGTGATCCTCCACGCCTTACCAACAGCAACAATGCATTCTCGAACAACTTTGTCAATTTCGTCAATACATGGTCAGTCTTGATTATCTGTTTTTGACTGCGGAAGGAGGGTTATGTTTTTCGAGAGTATATATGTATGTATAATTGTTTGGCACGCCCTACAGCCCAAACGGCCAGACAGTTTTTGACATGTGAGGTGTCGTTGAATTTGTCAAAATTGTGAGAGTGACATAGGCTATAAACATTTAAAAAATGGCGCCCGCAATTGGAAATAAAGGGGGAGGGGGAATTAATTTTTTTCCTTACCATAGAAATATGGGTATCATATGAAAGCTAGTGAAAAGACCATTTGAAAAATGTAATCCTTTTTGCAGTCAGGTATTTTCTTTTTAAAAAAATTAGGCGTTACTTGTTATACAATGTGATATGATGTTACAACTTTCTAATGGGTACGTATTTAAAATCATATATAATAGACGCACAATAGTAACACCAGTTATTATTGTGCGTCTATTAATAAAAGATGTTAAAGGGTTTGAAACTTTTTGTATGGAAGCTGTCATATCGACCCGCGCCGTTTAGTTTTTTTTTTTAATCACTGGTGCGCGGTCTATGTGATATGTACGGGTAGAGGACACAAAAAATAAAAAATGACTTGTCAAAGTGAAACTTTAGGATAGTATGTTAGATACTTGTTCCTAACATACTACCCTAAAGTTTTACTTTACCGAGATATTTAAGTGTAAAGATCGACATATGGGTACAGCGACAATCATTGAAAACAGACTTATTATTACCTGTCTCTATAGACATTATTTGCGTATAATCTGACGCCTATGCGTCAGATTATACGCAAATAATCGTTAGTTATTATTATTACTGTTAATTGAAAGAGTGTAAGTACATTACATACAAAATAGATTATTCACCAAGAAGGTAAAGTAATGTCTTACGTCACGGGCCTTATCTTGGATCTCGAGCGTAGCGATATAAGGATTCGAGAGTTGACTCCCGAGCGCAGTGAGGGAGTTCAGTGTTTACTTCCGAGCATAGCGAGGGAGTTGAAAGTAGAATCTTGAGTGCAGCGAGAGATTTAAGCTCGCCCAAGATAAAGACATCTTTATCCGCGAGAAGAAAATTCTGCTTTTCTCACTTCATCACTATGAGGCAATAAAAAGAGATTGTAATCTAAAAAACTTTTATCGAGGTCGATAAGCCAAAAAGTTTGAATCCTTTTAGCTCTCAAGTACGTTCCTTCCTAGAACATTAGAAGTTCGTAACATAGCACATTGTATTGGTGTCCAGTAAATAAAAGATAATAAATTTTTAATAATCCTTTAGGTACAGCCCCCTTACCATCACAAACAATGCAGTTTCTAAACTAGGCAAAATCTATTAATACGTACCATGACCCCGGAAGTAGCAGGCCCACAGCGGGCCGGTAAGTGGAAGTCTTACCATTACTGAGACTTACCATATGAGATTTTTGATCTTTAGATTTTATTCTTTTAGGAAGCTTTATTAACATTTACCCATAAATTATATAGTTTTTGGTGTTTAGAATATTTAAAAATAAAAATAGATTAAAAAACATTTGTTATATTTGTGATCTCGGAAACGGCTCTGAAGATCTCGCTGAAATTTGGTATGTTATCGGGGTTGATAAGTCGATCTAGATTAATCTTCTGTTTAGGAAAACGCGTGTTTTCGAGTTTTCTTGCGTTTTTCTTTCACATTGTTTGACGCAGAATATTGTCGCTAATTTCGCCTTTCTACCCAAGATTTGTTTTTTTTTTATTTATTCAAGTTTATAACTTGTTTTTGTTTTTATGTAGATATAATTATAAAGTTTTTTTTATTATTAAATAGTAGTAATCGAGCAAAGCTCGATCGCCCAGGTACTGGTGTAATTAATTTGTGTATTATCCTTTAATTACTGGACACTGTAATTCACAGTATATTATTTTATGTCTTCTATTCTATAAGTATCACTGTTATTTACTCTTTTTTTTTTGCTCAGCTTGATTAAAGAAGAGACTCAGCGTCCAAAGTACAACAGACTATTGGAACATCCATTCATCAAAGGCATAGATCAAAGTCGAGCTGATGTTGCTGCATATGTATGTGAAATCCTGGATGCAATGGAACGAAATGGAGTGAGTCCTTTTACAACAGATCAGCCAGCACAGGCTTGGGTTGACTAACTTTGTCACTTAACTATAGAGATAAGAATTTGAAAGTTTAATTACACTTTCACATCAAGTACTTCATCATTCAAAAAATAGATATATAGAGTTTGACTGTTCTTTGTAACTATGTTGACAGGCTTGCCTCATTCATGCATTACATTATTAATACGTGCAAAGTTAAAACTTTTGTTAGAGTTGTAATTTTAATCATTAATTAAATCCATGATTATATTTAAGTCTTTCTGTATGAAATAATGTATGTAGTATTTGTTAGGACAAGTAGGACAATTCTTTGAATCTTTACCTTGAGGTGCAGTAAAAAAACATATTTTATACATCTCTAAGAATAGGTAAAGAAAAATAATCTTAAATCATGAATAAATCTACCTATTATAAGTTCCCAAAGTGGTTATATCTCTTCAAAAGTGATTTATAATTTGTTTTTTTAACTGGATTAAAATTCAAAATAAGTTTAGTGTAATATGTATTAAATTAGTTCCATTACAATGAATAGGGTTTATTTTTATGTTTTGTATATAACAGTGTATCGGAAACACCAGTAATTACAATTTGTGATTGTAAAGTAAAATTGTAGGTAATGTGAATGTGGATTGCTTGTAGTTAACTTTATTCAGCTGGCAGTGTTGACAAGTTTTAGCGTACAGATCACTAATATTGTAGTATTTTTTTTATAAATTTGTAAATACAAACAGATAATAATTAAAATGAATATTTCAAATATGGGTACATAAATAGTATAAATAGTGACCATTTTTTTATCGTCTAAGATCCGGCATAAGTAATTTATTTCCTTAAGTGTTATTTGAGTATGTATGTATATGGTAAACGAAATGTGGTAGATAAAACCCTCAATATTAAAATGTACAGTGTCCAGCACATTAAACTATTTATTTTTGCTGCAAAATCAACCCTTTAAACACCGCATAAAGTGCCACTGTGTTTACCTTGAAGTACTGTCACAGACGTAACAGATAAATCACTCCAAGGAAAATCGTCCATACCTACTCTTATAATAGCCTACAATTTTTTGTTGCACACCGCTGCGCCCGAAAATGAGCTTTAAGTTTCGAACATTACATTATTATTCCTCTGCAGCTATGCGACCTTGGCGTAAAATTTATAAAGTCAGGGTTGCATCTTTAGATACAAGGCCTATTTTATTTGTAGCTTGATTTGAAATGATATAGTGTTTTACAAAATGTTTACGTGTGCAAAAATTTTGGTTGTCCCGAAAAACAAATAGAATTCGTACAAACAGTTTTAATAAGCAGTAATGTGGAAAACAAGATCTAAGATGTTGTTCTGTGCTCAATTATTATCAAAAATGTATTCATACATATTTTTAAAAAGCATCTGTGGGACTTTTCAGTATGCCGTAAAATTATGATGACTTATTAAAAGATTTAAAAAGTTTAAACATTCGAGACTCTGATAAGTCCAGAATTTTATTTAAATCTGAGACTAATTCAGAACATATTATGCTTCTGGTTTCATTTGTACAGTATATAACAGATTTTTAAATCATATTACTTAATTAGTTTGCATAAAAACGAATCGAGCGTAACACAAATAATTCAACAGTGCGTACGCGCACGCCCGTCGGTTGTTGGCAGCCTACTGATTTACGCACCACCGTCGGTGCACTCGAGAGTAGGCTATTAACGCGCGCAAGTATATTGAGTAAGAGATGCCTGGTACTGTGTCGTCCTAACATAGGTTAACCTTAAAAACGTGTTTTTTAGGGTTCCGTACCTCAAAAGGAAAATAGGAACCTTTATAGGATGATGTTCTCCTAGCCGATTTCGACTACGGCGGCCTATCTCAACAGAGATTAGCCAACTGCGCAGGACATATTATAGTGCACAAGTGTGTACGCAATACACAGGTGGCACTCTCTGTTCCTTCACTCTCATAATTCGGTGAGACGGCAGTCCGACATGACCGTAGAGAGATCAGGCGCAGGACCAACGGCTTAACGTGCTTTCCGAGGCACGGGTGTTAACACCACCAACTTCCTGACTCCAGAGCTGTGTCTGAGTAATTTCAAGACAAAAAAACTCCAAACACTCTCGGCCCGACCCGGGATTCGAACCCGGGACCTCGTGGATAGTACCCAGCGTGCTGACCACTAGACCAACGAGGCCTTATAGGATAGTTGTCCGTCCGTCTGTCTGTCAATACCCCTTTTCTCAGCAACGCGTGAAGGTCTGTGGTCCGTTGAAGTTGTAAAAAATCAAGCTTTTAAGTTAACGCAAACAAAAGATATGGCCATTTTAGCCCTAATTTCTAACATTTCTCAGGGGAATCAAAACCTCCTGGGTACTTCTCATAGATCTAGAACCCTTAAAGGACAATGTTAATTATACCATGTCTCAAAAACCTAGTTTTTAGGGTTCCGTACCCAAAGGGTAAAACGTTAAAGTAATAGGGTCCTTATTACTAAGCCTTCGCTGTCTGTCTGTCACCAGGCTGTATCTCATGAACTGTGATAGCAAGACAGTTGAAATTTTCACAGATTATGTATTTCTGTTGCCGCTATAACAACAAAAACAGGGTGTCCAGTGGCATACCTCAAACTTTGAACAAACATAATTTCTGAACGCAACACGTTAGAGGGGCGCGGGGGACTTCTTTAGAAGCGCTAACGCTGCAGATTTTTTAGTAGCCATGGAACATTGGAGTGGAGAGCACCGCGCTTTTGCCGTCGAGGCGTACATTTCGAGTGAATTTTCGCTGTCCGAAGGCCACCGTCGATTTGATAATCGTTACGGTATTCGTCGATTACGTGATGGACCATCGATCAACCTCATTCAGTCGTAGATAGCAAGGTTCAGAGCTACAGGATCAACAATCAATAGACCTAGGCCAGGACCATCGGTAGCCACGGGTGAAAATATCGAGCGTGTTATGGTTTCTGTCGTTGAAAGTCCCCGTTTATCACTGCGTGCACGTTCATCGATTTTGGGAATTCCGAAATCAACTTTGCAGGTTATAATGCGAAAAAAACTTAAGTTTCATCCATACAAAATTCAAATCGTGCAAAATTTACACGATTCTGACTTTGAATTAAGAAAAACTTACGCAGAAGTAATGTTGTTGAGATTTCCTACTGCTACTCGGATGGGCGACATATTCTTTAGTCACGAAGCTCATTTTCATATCGGAGGATACGTAAATAAGCAGAATTTCTGTTATTGGGATGTCCACAACCCAAGAGAAATGCATCAAGCAAGAGCCTTTACATAAACCTAAAGTAACAGTCTGGTGTGCCATGTCTGCATCTGCAATCATAGGGCCTTATTTCTTCGAAAATGAACGTGGCCAAACTGTAACTGTAAATTCGGAGAGATATGCCCAGATATGACTTTTTCAGAATAGTCCATCCTTCAACCGAAACACATGTTTCCAGAAGGACGGCGCCACAGCTCATACTGCTAATGTGTCCATAAATGCAGTGCGGCAGTTATTCCCTGAAAAAAACATATCCCGAAACGGTACCATACCGTGGCCACCTAAGTCACCTGATTTAAGCCCATGTGATTTTCTTATGGGGATATTTAAAATCCGTTGTTTACAAGACAAATCCGAGCACTGTACAATATTCGAGCCGAAGTCAGCAGGATTCCCCAGTCGCTCTGTAAACGCGTATTGAAAACATGCGTGCTAGACTCGAAGGCCGCCATTTGGAGAACATGGTTTTTAAAAAATGAAATCCGCATTAATTGTTATACGATTAAAATAAACCCCTTAAAATAATACCTACTTTGTATAAGAATTGTAGTTTTTTTTTTACAATTTTCTAAATATTGAAATCTGCCACTGGACACCCTGTACAAAAAACAGAATATTAATAAATATTTAAGGGGGGAATCCTATACAACAAACATGTTTTTTTTTGCCGTTTTTGCTCGATATTATAAATGTCAACAGATAGACGCTTGAAATGTTCACAGAATTTTAATACGTATATTCACTTTAAAAACAAATTATTAAATTAAAATAATAATAATATTTGAGGGGGCTCCGATACAAAATTGCTTTTTTTCGTATTTAAAGGGAAATAAGGGCATAAGTCTACTGTTGTATTATAGATAGTGGTACGGAACCCTTCGTGCGCGAGTCTGACTCGCACTTGGTCGGTTTTTTTATTCGACTTTTTACTACCAAAAAGATTTTCTCAATGTTTAAACACATTTTTGAAATATCACAAGAAATGTAAAAACGCCTGATTATATTTGAACCTACTGGTAATGTTTTTTCTAAGACTGGGAATCGAACCCAAGGTCTCATCTATAGAGAAAGACATATATTAGATGTGCAAGATAAACTACAAAATATACAAAAGAATATCATCAAAACTTTTATGAACGTTTAATGAAAACCTAAACAAAGTCAAAGCAAAAATACAGTCAGTTGGTAATAATACGATCAGTGAATATATACACAACCGCAAATGACATTGACAAGCATTGATATAATTATAAATCAACTAGCGGTCCCCCGCGACTTCGTCCGCGTAAATTTAGGATTTCCTGTGGGCATTGTTAGAAGCGGAGTATTTCTTAAAACTGTGATATCTTTTAAGATAAGAATCAAAACGCGTGTGAATAATAATAATAATATAATAATAATACGTTTATTTCAGACCAAATCAAAGATCCGTAGCTACAGATAGTTGTTAGTAACATATAACTTAAAATTATTGTTAATACTACTTAAAAATAAAAACTTCAAACTACCACATACAAAATAAAAACTACTAAGTGCTCAGTCAAAAAACCGATTCCTGAATCCCTGCACATGTATTTGTATCCAGTGCTTAAAGATGGAACATGATGGCCTATTTCTGGTAACCATCAGAATGATGTTGGGGCTCCGCCGTATCCTAGCAAACATCGACGACGTCCGCTTTCGAATGATAGCGTAGAAGTCATCCACATGAGCTTCAGCGAACATCGACGACGCACTGCAGAACCTAGGTAACCCCATCAGCATCCTGAAGGCATTATTGTACTGAAAACGGAGAGCGTTATAGGTCCTCTGCGTTTGTAAGTACACCACAGGCTGCAAGTGTAAAATGTCTGGCAGAATGCCTTAAAGAGAGTAATTTTGACGTCTCTTGTACACCTGGCAAACCTGCGAGCGAGCATGTTACATCGGACCGCTAACGACCTCCTCTCACGTTCTATGTCACAGTCATCAGATAGATTTTTAGTAACAACATGTCCCAGGTATTTAAATTGACTAACTCTCCTCAGTTCAGTAATTAGAAGTTTTACTGGAGGTGCAGGAATCGACTTCCTAGTACCTGAACGAAAAACCATTAGCTCACTTTTTTTAACATTATAGAGAAGTCCATGTTTGGAAACATACTTCTCACACACTGACAGTAATTTACACAGACCATTCGCCGTGGGACACAGCAACACCATGTCGTCTGCGTAACTAATGCTGTTGACCATGAGACCGTATATTGAGCAGCTGACCCTGGTGTTGCTCCACGATAAGGTCATTAACATAAAGGCTGAAGAGAGCGGGAGACGACAAACCACCCTGTCTTACTCCACATTCGAGGACATATTCGTCAGACAACGCCCTAGACCACCTGACCTGGTTAATTTGATTGCCATACCAGTACTGAAAAGTGGCAATTAGTTCAGGTGGTAACGCTATGTCAGATAGTTTCGACCATAATAACTTATAATTAACCAGGTCAAATGCCTTGGACAGATCCAGGAAAGCAGCATACACAGGCGTCCCCCTCTGAGTATAGTACCTGACAGTATGCTTAAGCGAAAATAAATAATATGAACATATTAATTATACCGGTCCCCCGCGACTTCATCCGTGCTTTTTGATTTAACTGCTTCCCCGTTGATTTCTAGGTAGGTATCATGCATTTTATAGCTCATACAAAGCGTTCCCCGAGAAATAAGCTATCTAACACAAAATATTTTATTCAAATCGGCTTAGCAGTTCCTGTAATTAGCATGTTTAAACAAAAAAAAAATCCTCCGTTTTTCCAGTTATAATGTGAGATATGGTGCAACCGACCCTAACCTCTTTATAATATTAGTATAGAAAAAATAGCAGTCCTCGAGGACTTCATGCGCACCTATTGATTTTACTCCATTCCTGAAAGACATAACGTGATTTTTTTAAATTACCTATCTTATAGCCTTGCTAGATACGTTGTACCTTACACAAAGGTTTTTTTCAAAATCGGACCATGAATAGGTAATTCTGATCTGAGATAAGTGCATTCAAACAATCAATTAGACAAAAGTCAAGAAGAAATCAGAAATATTAAAGTACTATCCTGGTCACCACCGCCTTACCACGATGGCCAAAGAAAGAGCATTGCGTCTTGTCGTATTGTGTGCAAGCGACAATAGGTGAGTGGAGTAAGGGAGGCGTCAGAGATATCTTTGCTTGAACTTCAATTCAACACATCGTACATCCGTGTAAATACCTACTTACTTATTAAGTTGTTGGGAAAAACTCAAGCTGACCCGCGAGTTAAATACGTACAGCGCCATTATAATATTTTGTTGCGTCTTTTAATTTCTATTCGACTACATTATCCTGCACATTACAATTTTTCTGCATGACTTATAGGTATGACTGGGGGGAGAATACTTTTAGCATTAAGTCCACCTTTTGTACACTGTTCTAAGTGCAATAAAGTTTTTAAATAAGAAAAATCTATTGACGATATAGCAAAAGGCCAACTTTGCTGCCGTCCTAACTTCGATACAATATTATATTACTCGTGATATTTTTTTAATGGTATGTCCGATTTGAATAATTCAAAAAGTAATTTACAGGTACTGATATAGCCTTAAATATGACGTGATTTATTTGGATAAGGATTAATACCGACATACTGAAACTGTGGCTTTCTTTTTGCCGCCGCAAAAATTTCATATTTTTACCTAAAAAAGGAGTTATTGTGACTTAACTGTTATAGTTAGACATATGTTATCGCGGACTTTATTGTAGATAATGATGTCCTCTACAAAACTGTAGAACATTACTTTGCTCTATTGTCAATAGTTTTCGCAGCGTTCGCAATTAAATGATTTTCCTTTTACACCTTTGGTTACATAATCGAAGTTTTCATACGGAACCCAAACTTTTTTGATAATGTAATATAGCCTATGTCCATCGCAGATAATGCAGGATTCTAATGGTGAAAGAATTTTTCAAATCGGTTCAGTAGTTTCGGAGCCTATTCGTTGCAAATAAACAAACAAACAAACAAATCTTTCCTCTTTATAATATTAAGTATAGATGTTGACAAGTGACAATTTATAAATCGGAGTTCCGAAACTTTGGCTCATGCCTGAAATATCTGTTTTCCTAAAATGTACTATTCTCAAAAAGTCTACGTACTCATCATGTTTGCATTCCTATTTTGTCAGCTTTATCAAAATGTCTTCAATTTAAAATGTGTGCAGTCTTAAAAGGTCTATTCATAATGTTTACATTTCTATAATTTCAGTATGTATTTCAGCATTACCATAATTTCTTTCGCTTTTTTTAATAATCTTTCATCTTATTATCATTTATTTATTTATTTAGGCTTCGTCGTCGTTACAGACATTTTGAGAATAAGCACTTTCTGAAAAGCGAACATTGTATAAAAACTGTCATTCTTGGAGACAGACAATTATAAATAGTTGACATTTTAAAAAGCTGACATTATGCAAAAGACTAGCTTGCATTCTGAATAGCAGACATACATTTTAGGAAAACAGATATTTCAGGTCTGAGCCGAAACTTCTTGACAGTGACTTCTAAGATATTAATTTCATAAAAAGGTAAAATGAAATAAAATGATTCAGTATTCGTTTTAAGCATTTTTATTATTTCCTACGGTATAATCTTGCTTGGCTAATGAAAAACATTTTTATAATAACTACAGTCTATTTACGGAAATAATTGACAGCTTTCTTCATAATTTGACGACCGTCTTGGTTTAGTGGTTCCATAAAGTTAATATTCCTAACGGAATAGAGGAACAAACACGAACTGTCATACGAAACCGAAATAGAATTACATTTTTGTGTGTAGAATTGTTCATGAATGTGTGTCAGTGATGTATGTCATGTCGCTTGTTACATTAGTATCGATATAAAATTAATTAGTAAACTATGCTTCTGAAGTGAAGTAAAAACATTTAAGAAAAACTTAGAAGATACGGTTGTTCCAAAAATAATTAGTGAAATGAAAAATATGATATGAAAAATGTTGTTGTTTAAATCGTTTATTAAAAAAAACTTATAGAGATTACATGGCCGTGACCCTCACGGTCATGTAATCTCTATAAGTTTTTTTTAGCACCTGCATAGCAGTTTGTCAGCACAGCACAGCAGTAGTTCTCGTCTTATTTTTCAAATCTAGTTGGAGAGAGGTCGATTGTGTGGACTGTTGCAATAGCGGCGGTGTCGATCTAGACTGCGATGACGATGATTCACATGTGAATGTCTCTGGTACATTATCTCTGTAAACATAGGACGAAACTGTGCGTCTAGGCTTTATCGTGACTTGTGAAAAATAAATATAGAATATATTATCTAGTCCCAAACTAAGCAAATTATATAATATGTAGACAAAACCATAAGTAGACATTGCTATCCATTGAAACATCAGCAGAAGAATAGTATTATTTTATTTAAGCTTACCTGTTGGAATTGCAGATTTCTGTAAATTTGGTTTGTTCCTCGGGTCTTGAAATATTTTTGTTCTTACTGCAAATACTTGAATTTTATGTTTGGAACCCAGTTTGGACGATTTATTAATTTTAGCCATGTATTTTTAGGGTTCCGTAGTCCGACAAGGAACCCTTATAAGATCGTTCAGACCGTCCGTCCTATTCTGTCACAGCAGAATATCTTCGTCGTTTATGGACTAATTTGCATGTGACTTGGTTCGAGAATACAGCACATATAGATCGCAAGTACTATATACTTCAAATCACTCACGTAAAGAAACAGGCGCGGAAACTCTTATTTAAAATTGTTTCGGGTATCCTGTGATGAAATTATAAATAAAATAAAAATATATACTTTTTAAAAAAAAAACAGTTTAAACTATTATCCTGGTGTTTAGGTAATTTAGACCTAATTTCTTTCCCCCTGTAAACAGGCAAAACAGCGCGGTGCCAAAAATGACTACGGAACCCTACTTTATGCGTGGTCCGACACGCACTTGGCCGGTTTTTTTATCCAAGTTAGTCGGAAATCTGGAAGATACATTTATTTCTAATGTTAGCAACTATTCTAACAGTCAAAAACTGCATGAATCGGCTAAGTATTTTAAATAGTAATTACATTCCCAGCTGATACAAATCTATACGTCATATAGGTACTTAAACAACAGTTATACATATTATTATTATATTGCGTGTAGACAGTCGAAACGAAATATCGATAACTTGATACAGCCCTTCTGTAAAACGAATTTTTTTTCTTTACACAAAATATTTGTAAATTCTGCATTATGTGTAATCTTTGCTTCTTACATTAATGAATGTTTAAAGAATAGACTTATCACACTAAATACTTAAAATTCAAAACACATGGGCAAAAATAAACCTAAGTTATGTGTTGTCGATTTAGAATAATTTACCTGTGAAATGAACATTTTTCGGAGTTATTTCGCTGTGTCGTACAACAATCAATTAACTAGACAGCGCGACTGTATCGCTATAGTCGCCTAATGTGAAAACGCTTCGTGCGCGAGTCCGACTCGCAATTGTATATTTTACAGCATACACGTTAAATTAAAAATACTTACTTAAAATTGCATTTCACTACTTACTTTCTTTTCAGGGTTCCGTACCTGAAGGGTATAAAAGGGACCCTATTACTAAGCCGCCGCTGTCTGTCTGTCACCAGGCTGTATCTCATGAACCGTAATAGCTAGACAGTAAAAAAAATTCACAGATGACGTATTTCTGTTGCCGCTATTACAACAAATACTAAGAACACGATAAAATAAATATTTAAGGGGGGCTCCCATATAACAACGTGCTTTTTTAGCGTTTTTTGCTCGCTATCATTAACGGCAACAGGTAGACGCTTGAAATATTTACAGAATATTATGTTGTATATTCACTTTAAAAACAAATAATTAAATTAAAATAATAGTAATATTAAAGGGGGGCTCCCATACAACAAACGTAATTTTTTGCCATTTTTGCCCAATATTTATAATGACAACAGGTAGCTTAAAATATTCACAGAATATTATGTTCTATTTCATTCTAAAAATAAATTATTAAATTAAAAAATATATATATTTAAGGAGGGCTACAAACGTGTTTTTGTTGCCTATACTGTCTAGTGTTGTAAATTAATGGTACGGGACCCTTCGTGCGCAAGCCCCACCCGCACTTGTGATTATAAAGGACATCATCCCCTTTTAAAACATATTTTATGCAAAGGCAAAAATGCCTGGACGATGTCATTTGGTTTGTTGGACAATTCTGTATTACTAGACTTGACATGAAAATCCCGAGCTATTTTATCAGCTGCCGGATTGCGTATTGCGTTGCAATCGATTGATTTGACGGTTCCTACCAACACACAGTTCAAATCATGTGCGATTTATTAGAGAGGGTATTATCTATCTACCATAGGTTCGGGCGACAGCTCATAAAGTTTGGTGTAGTAGTGGTTCGCGCTCCGGACTACTAGATCAGACGTTGCGTGTGTCTAAATTCCGCAAGGGGCAAATTTGTGTGATGAGCACGAGCTTTTGTACCTGAGTCTTAAGAGAGTTTAATGAGTTCGACTATTCGCGTTAACGTTAGAAACAAAAATGGAAAATTTTTACTTTGCTAAGTAACGTTAATAGTAAATTGCATGCTGTGTACACCATTTACTACTTATAAGTATTGTATATATTTTTAATTATACTATGTTTGCAAATATCGTTGGTGTGCTTAGTAAATAAATAAATGAAATAAGGTATACGATACCTAGCAGTAGGTTTTATTAGCATCAGAAAAACAAGTTTAAGAGACATGTGTTGTATTGCGTTTAATGTAACTAACAACCGTTTAATGTAAGTTAGTTCCAAATGCTAACATCATAAACAGCTGCCCCTTGCGGGATTCTAACCCACAACAGCTAGTTTTGTAGTCCAAGACGATGACGGACGTCCATTACGTTCGATAATATTATTGTTGTATAAGGAAACCGAATATAAGCTAAAATACAATTACTTCATTTTCTCAACATTCCCATCAGTAAGAAAAGAAATACAAAGGGGTAAGTAATAAACAAGCGACTAATATAGTTTTCATTTATGTCCCTATTATTTCGAAGAGCGGGTCAAAAGTTCCCAATGTCCTTTGAATACATCTTCATTATAATATAGTTACACCTTGCTTGACAGATGATTAAGGCAGCGTCTGAGTGCGAAGAGCAACGCCGCTCGCCGACTGAAAAGGCCTATCCGTGAGCGGCACTTTCGTCTGCAGGTGTGGCACACATTATGCCTCTTTTTCCGTTTTTGGGCAAGACTCGGGAGCCAGGCCTTGTCGTGGATTTTCTTACCTTCAGAGACAAGGTTTCTCCACTCATAACGGTTAGCTGTAGGACCCTCCCATGTGCAGCGATCGATGTTAAATGCGACCATGACGAGTTTCGCGCAGTATTTGAAACTCAGCATGAGACGTCGTATATTGCGTTTTGCAATTGCAACTTGGTTCAGCACTTCCTGTCTGGGCAAACGGCTGCTGTCCATTCGTTGCGCATGCCTCAGTCACCGGAAACGTCTCTGTTTGAGAAGAGCAGTGATGCTGGAAATCTGTGCAATCTCCAGCACTCACTCATTCGTTACTCAGTCCTTCCATATTATGTTAAGGATGCTTCGAAGACAGCACATACGAGGGCGGCACTGAAAATTTCGGGAATCAAGGAAGTGACACAACATTACTATTTAAAAATATATTTATTGCTTTTCAAAGTATTCTCCGCGAAATTTGACACATTTTTTCATACGACGGAACGGAACCAATCATTGAAGTAACCATTCCACTTAAAAGTTTGGGTCTCACAGCTTCTTCAGGTGATGAAAATCTCAGACCACGCAATTTCTTTATTTTAGGGAAAGTATAGAAATCATTCGGGCTCGGATAGTCTAATAATTCTATGTTTTCTTGCTCTAAAAACTCTTTTTGTTCTGTGCGCGGTGTGAGAACTCTCACTGTCGTGATGGAGGATGATGCGGCGGTTGCATTTCTCTTTACGGAGTTCAGAAACGACCTGTGGCAAACAAATGCTAGCATACCATTCTGCATTAACCGTTCTTTGTCCCTCAAGAGGAATAGTCGCAACATGGCCGGTTTTGGAGACAAACGTGGCCACCATTTTTTTGCAACACTACGTGAACGAACAATTTTTGTTGGCTTTAACTCATTTTCGAACACCCAAACTCGTGACTGGTTTTTTGTTTCGGGTTCGTACGCGTACCTATATCCAGGATTCGTCACCTGATACGATGTTGTATAGGTACAGCATTTGAGGATCCTGCGTAGCATCTTTCGAGAGTTCTGACGCACCAAGTAACGCGAGCCGCTTTTTGCTCTTCACAGAGCGAATGCGGTATCCATCGGGAAAACATTTTTTTTTATACCGAATTTTTCATGCAAGATTATTTGTATTTGACTCATGCCAATGTCTAAAGTTGCCTGAATTTCGCGGTATGTCACATGTCGATCTTCCTCAATCAGCTTACGCACAGCGTCAACGTTTTCTTGGGTTACTGCAGTTTTTGGACGACCTTGACGGGGATCATCACTGAGCTTGACACGTCCACGTTGAAATTCAGCAAACCAGCGATAAATTGTGGTTTTGGATGGGGCTTCATTACCAAATGCAGAAATCATCAGGTCAACACACTGTTTTTGTGTTAAACCACTTCGAAAGTCATAATAAATCATCGCTCTTGAAATTTCTCGAGTCAATTCCATTTTCTCAACGACTAAACAAGTTTGACAAGACCGAGAATCTTTTTTTAAATAAATAAATGGTATTCTATTTTTAAAACCAAGGAGTTTGCAATTAAAAAGATTTTAATATGACAGGAACAGTGGAAATATTCCATTCCCGATACTTTTAGTGCAGCCCTCGTAAGAAAGGTATTAAGCCACACCGTTCCTGTTCATCGTAAGACGGCCAGGATTCGGCTCCGTACAAAAGCATACTTAAGTAAGACGTTTAGTATACAACTAAAGAAGAAGTTTGGTATACAACTATTTGTTCCTTGACCCATCACCTTATTTCGGCCTAATTCATATGTCGCCCATAGCACAAGCTCACGCATGGTTTGAGGGCTAGGTAATTTAATGGGTAGTCTTAGAATAATAACACCTAGAAAGCTAGTCCGCGCGCGTAAACTGAAGCATATCAATAGTAGCCCATCTGGCCACTATTTGACTTTTGAGTCCTTAGTGCTCAAGGTCGCGCGGCACGAGTAACAGCTCCCGAATCATTATTAATAATGACGGTTTGTGCAGTCAATGGTTGCCACAACAGATTTGAAAAACACAAGAAGCCCAACAATATTGCATTCCACGCGTAACTTATTGAGATTTTACTTATTAAAGCTTCGATTTTTAAGTAAAATACTAAAAACAAATCTCTGTAATTTTTTGTCTTTTGAAAGGGATTTATAGTCTCTCCGTCATCGAATGTTTCAGGATAACCATTTAATGGATGTTGAATGGCACCCAACTCCCTCCATTGTTTAAGCTTCAGAGCATCAAAACAATTTTCAGCAATCGCTTCACGGTTTACCGGATATATTCCTGATCTTCTGAAACCATTACGCAAAACTTGAGGTTCTATTTCTGCTCAAACCTGGCCGATCAGTCTAGCAAATTCTTTCTTTGGTAATGGGCTTCCTACGTAAAGCCTTTGCCATTTCACAAGTAAAGGGTCCCCACTTATCTTTGAAAGATTTCATAACGGCTATATCCAGCGGCTGCAAGACATGGCTCGTATGTGGAGGAAGTTTTAATATAGTAATATTCGCTTTGCGTGCTTCTGCAATTAAATTTAAGCCAACGTGCGTTGCATGGCCATTATAAATGAGTAAAATGGGTCGCTGGTCATAAGCAGTAAGTATTTGGGTAGGCATCGGGTGAAGTCTATTGATCCCATACATTTACCCCTTTAAAAACAATAAGGGGTGGCATTTTTTCACCACGCGTTTGCTCCAAGCAATACAGTAGTGTTGTCCTTACCCGGACTAGTGATGAGTCTTGTTGCAGCATACCCCTTAAGTCCGACTATTTTTGTTTCTTCAGGGTCCTTAAAAAACTGGTTTCGTCCATATTCCAGATTGCGGATGGGGTTTCCCTTAACCCATCAATGGTCGTCAATGGTCTTTTCAAGCAGGTCAAAATAAGGGTAGACAATAAATGGGTCAATCGCCTTTTTACGAGCAAATTCTACACAACCTTGTGGTTTCTTTACGGACAAATTATGTCTGTTATTAAAATTGACAAACCAATCTTTACCAGGCTTTCCGTACTTAAAAGGTGTTGATACTCGTAGTTAGTTTATATTTACATAATCGGAAATCATTTCTAATAATTTTATTCTGCTTAGCCCGAATCCATTTTTCTTCATAAGATGTAAAAGAGAAGCTAAATTCTCTTCGCCCGTTGTTGATAGAGCAGTACTGCTTCCCATCGTATTAGACTTTGTTCGTTTTCTATTGAAATGTTCCATTATTGTCATTCTAGGGTATGTTATATAATTGTGCAGCTTTGTAGCCACTAACTTGGCCACTTTGAACGGCCCATACTGCCTCCTGCAGTTTTTCTCTTGAGTAGGATCCTTTGTGTTTTTCATTTATAATTCCTGACCATCATGGAGCGGTAAAGGATTTTACATGCTAAAAAAAATATTTATGACTTATGCATGCTACGTTCAAGTTTGTGGTCATGGCAATAGACATAAATAACATTATAAATTTGATAATACACATTTCAAAAATAATAATTTCACTGTTTTATTCAAAACACATATTTAGAAGACTAGATTTCGTTCTGAAATATGTTAAAAAATAGAATAATACATTAGTATGTCTACTAGTTTTACTTAATTCCTTTCATTACTTCACACATTACATAGGCTTAGATAATATATATGCTATATTACACTATATAAGGTCGTCTTTTATAAAGTGGTAAAACTTTAACAGAACTTCTAAATATTTTAGATAAACCGGGCCCTATGATTTTCATTTTTAAAAACGTGCTAGTTTTCATTTTTATTTTTCCTAACAAAAAAAAAATATTTTTAAGAGCATCCTGTCTACTCTGAAACATCCCTACATGCCATCGCCGCTCTCTCTTATTTCAATCGTGCTCGTCTCTTCCCTCATTCATGTTGCGCGGTGCGCGGTGCGCGGGGGGATCGCGGCTGCGCACCACTCACTCACTAGTAGCGCATTTAAACCGAGTCTTATCTACCTACGCTGAACGCTGCGCATGCTACCTGCGTAGGTTCCTTCTCTGCTGAGACAGAAAATCTACCTAATGCTAATGCAGATAAATTAAGCGTATTTAGCTTGTTCAATAGCTAGGATATTTCTATAGAATCAAAGCTGATTTGCTCAAATCAAAGTAAACATTTTAAAAATATCAATTTTAATTTCAAAACAACCTGACTGCATTCTAACCCTCACAAATTAACATTGCTTCGCTTCGATTCAATGGATGCTACCTAATATGGGATTTGTGTTGGTATTTTGAATAAAAGGCAGTTTTCGTTAAAGTTCAGTTTATTAGGTACATATTTTTTTTTGTTTAAACGTACATTGACGAACCATGACTTTCCATCACACTTTCAGGCTTTGGACTGACAAGTTAAGTCAGCGGACCCTGGGCCCTCGCATAAGAGAGCACAACCGGGATAACGCTAGGCGGATGATGGACTGACAAGTTAATACAAACCGTTAATAATCATCTTACTACCTTGTATTAAATTTAATTGTATCAAAAATAGGACGCTATTATTTTTGTATTAACTTGGCGTGTTTAAAAGTCAGAATTCATTGATATTTACAGTCATATTTACAAGTTCCTATTTACACAATCACATCACAGTTACATATTAACAATCTACATAATTTACAAGTTCCTATTTACACAATAAAATTTACATTAAATGCTGGATGTGACGCCCTTGTTCTTGTACACACTTCCTAGCCCGATCGAGGCAATGCCTCCGAACTGAAGCGAGCACATCGGGCTCACTGGCCATCACATCAAACGCATTAATTATTCGCGCACGCAATTGTTCCACTGAACGGATGGTATGACCGTCGTTCCCGTAAACCAGGTCCTTGGCCCTACCCTACACGTGGACATCCATTGGCGTCAGATCAGGTGATCGCGGCGGCCAGGGGATAACGCTGCCGCGCCCGATCCAGCGGCCCTGGAACGCCTCGTCCAGGTAGGCGCGTACCCGCAGGCTGAAGTGCGCAGGCGCGCCGTCGTGCTGGAAGTAGAGGTACCTCCGGCTCCACGCAGGCACATCCAGCAGCAGTTCAGGGAGGTCATTTTGGAGAAACTCTAAATACGTTTCCGTATTGAGTCTCTCCAGAAACACGGGCCCCAGCAACGTTCCGTTTATCACTCCTGCCCACACGTTCACACTGAAGCGATGCTGGAAATGGTCCGGACGAGTCGCACGCGTGTTGTACTCGCACCAATAATGCGCATTGTGCACATTAAAAAGTCCTTGGCGCGTAAATGTGCACTCGTCGGTCCAAAGCACGTTGTAAGTCCGGTTTCGTATCAGCCAGCGGCAGAACTCGACCCTCGGCGCGTAGTCCTGCTGCAGCAACTCTTGGACCCGAGTAAAATGATACGGGTGGAGGCCTTCGTCGCGCAAAAGCCGCCACACGTAGTATCTGCTCACGCCAAATACACGGGCGGCGTCCGCGATGCTCGCCAATGGGTGCCGATGAAAAAAAACAATTACTTCTTCTTTAAGCCGGGCCGGGTGTCGTTGCCGACGCACGAGGTCGAGGCGGGGCTCGAAGCTGCCACTCACCCGAAAACGCTGCACAGCTCCGAGTATTGTGCGTGTGTGCACAATGAAGCCGTACCGCTCAGCGTACAGCTGCCGCGCCCGCAACAAAACTTCTCCCGCTTCCTGATAGCACAATGCCATATTCAGGTATTCCTGGGCGTTATACCGACACGCCATGATCAAATGTTCCGCACGTAGCGCGCGCGCACAACCCAGTGAATTGTTTTATGCGGACTAAACTCTCGCGCTGCGTGCGCTCTGTGGCGGGGGTAGCAGTGAGCGGGAGCGGGGTGAGGCTCGGCACGTGTTAGCCGCGGCGCGTGTTTTCGTGTGTCGGCATGGCGGCACCTTTGTCGGCGTGTTTGACTACGCCGACAGACCGCGAGTGAGGCGAACCGCCGGCCAGTCGCACGTGTAAGGTGGGAGTGCGAGAGAGCATAGTGGCGTCCTTATCGAATTCATTGATACACCGAACCTGCGCACCGAACGTACTACGCAAGCTGCACGGGGTGTTTTATTTTACGTTTAAATCAAAATAGTTTTTTGCGATTTTCTCGAAAACTAGCGTATAAAGAAATTCGTTTTTTTAAACGAAAATGTTTCATTTATGTTTTTGTAATTGCCCTTTTAATTTCACCAGTTTTTAAAAAGCGACCTTATATAGTAAGAGGTTGTGATAAAAAATTTCCCTCCGAGGTAGAACTATGAAATTTTCACCATGAATAGAATGTCCTAACACAATATTTTTTGATGTGGAGGGAAGTCAGCCCTTATGTATTTGGTGATACCTCTTACTAATAGCACACACTGTTCTGTGGTACACACAATATGTATGTATATGATCTTCTAAGTAAGTTAGTATGCAGATTATCTAACACTGATAGGTGCATTTCATGTGGAGCAGATAGCGATAGGCAAGGGAAAGAAAAAAATGGGATGGAAAAAAAATACGGGAAAGTATGGGAAAAAACGTAAAGATTGGGAAATAATCCAATTCGGCGAGAAAATACTCAAAAGTAGACTTAAATTAATAAAATGCGTGGATTTAGCTACTGTAACAATGGTTTTACGCCTGTAGCACACCCTTACATAAAACCATAACAGCGGAACCACGCAAGTTTTGCCTGTTTGTTAGTTGTATTACATCAAACGTAAACTGCATGTTCTAATGCTTAGATTTATCTGAGTCTTTTTCCTTTGAGATTCGACGATCCTGTAGTATACTTTCTACTACTGTGCCTACCATGTTGCGAATGGGTGCAGAAATGTAGACGTTTGAGAAGAATTGGAGAAATCTCGACGTAAAGAAACAGGGTCATAGTAAAATCTCCACATTAGAAACGGCAGTTTGGCTTCTGTTAAGTTTGAATATTTGAGACAAGTGATAATAAAGTTAAATCTTCGTTATTAAAAACAAGAAATTCAGAAAACAAAACGTGTAGGTTTGTTTTCTTTGAGGTGTCTAGGTGAACACACTTAAAAAGTCCCGAGTGTGGTAAGTGAGCTATCAACGGAATAGTAAAAGAAAGGCGCCTGTTTTGCTTATATATTTTTGCTTGTAAACTCGAAAACTGCTTATTTTATTTTAAGACACATTCATTTCGATTTTTTTTCTATAGGTCCAAAAGTAAACAAGATATTACAAAGATATTATTACATGATGAGATGATATTACATTATGGTTAATGACTCAATTTTTGTTATTAAAAAATTTTAATTAGTTTTTTTTATTAAATTTTAAAGGGTTTGTCTATTTAAAGAAAACACACAACAAAACATTTTTCTTGATAAAGTTAAATTTAAAGGATTATATCAGTTTATGCTAGTGATCCCAAACTTTTTTTGATGCGTGTATAGCACATTTCAACATCCGCAAATATGACTTAGTCATTCATACAAACACTAAAAATCAATTCTCTTCAATTACATCTATTACATGTGCAAAATCGCCTTTATTTGTTTTAAACATTAAACTAGTATTGCGCGATTTGTCCGCATATGGAAAATAAGTTTTTGAACTTGTTATCAAATCAGATACTCTGTAATATCTTGTTCACTTCTGGACCTATAGAAAAAAAACCTAAATGAATGTGTCTTAAAATAAAACAAGCAGTTTTCGAGTTTACAAGCAAAAATATATAAAAAATAGGCGCCTTTTTTTACCATTCCGTTAATAGCTCACTTACCACACTCGGGACTATAAGTATCTTCACCTAGACACCTCAAAGAAAACAAACCTACACATTTTATTTTCTGAATTTCTTGTTTTTAATAACGAAGATTTAACTTTATTATCACTTGTCTCAAATATTCAAACTTAACAGAAGCCAAACTGCCGTTTCTAATGTAGAGATTTTACTATGACCCTGTTTGTTTATGTCGAGATTTCTCCAATCCTTCTCAAACGTCAACATTTCTACACCAGTTTGCGACATCGTGGACACAGTAGTAGGAAATATACTAGATCGTCGAATCTCAAAGAAAGAGAGACTCAGATAAATCTAAGCATTAGAACATGCAGTTTACGTTTGGTGTAATTATATTTCGTCACTTAATTCTTCAGATATAGTATAATTAACAGGTAGTCCTTTTAACATACAGGCAACTTCGCACGTTTTTAGAGTAATTCGATAATCGATTTGGTGATCGATTGAGGTGTAACTTCATACTGGTCACCCCTAGGTAGGTCGGCCATGTTTTACTCGTCATTCTTTTTTCGTGCGAGGCAACGAGCGCACGCTCCAACGCAATGCCTAAACGTAGTGCCGAGGAGAAATTAGAACGTTACGAACGCAAAATAAGAAAACTCAAAGAACAGAAACGTAAACGACATCAACGTGTATTGGATTCTTCGGACGGTGAAAATGCAGAAGGTAGGTGAAGTGCCTAATTTAAGGTGATTTTATATACGATACGAGTGTAAACTATTATCGTCTTTAAATCAGGATAGACTGCGAGTCTATTGCGATGGCGGATAATTGCGAGTTACCCGCCGTAGTAATATTGCATTATTTATGTTCATGCTATTATCACGATTTTGTCTGCGAGACAAAATTAATACAAGTTGTATATCGCGACTTTCTGAGGGTATATTATGTCAATCTACAATGGTTCCTTTTTATTTCTAGAAACCGAAAACCCAACATCCTACGCCCTTGAAGTGGACGAGTTTTCATTGCCACAGTCTATTACTCAAGAAAAACCAGATGAGTTTAGTGAGACGCCAATTTCGCCTCCCGTACCGCCAATTGCAGCAGAGTCGATGCAGGAACACACATCAGAAGTTACCGTACCGCCTACCGACGGCACAACGGTACAAGAACCTGAGTTAGACCCAGAATTATTATCAGCCTTGGGTACTTCTACCTCAGACACACCTGATTTTGGAGACCCCATCCATGGTAATTTAGCTGTGTTATGGCCACCATTACTGAAAAAGGGATTACCTAAGGAAGAGAAAAATAAACTGTTAAA
The DNA here is from genome assembly GCA_949316185.1 of Pyrausta nigrata. Taxonomy (NCBI): domain Eukaryota; kingdom Metazoa; phylum Arthropoda; class Insecta; order Lepidoptera; family Crambidae; genus Pyrausta; species Pyrausta nigrata. The sequence continues at coordinate 9,974,183 of OX438943.1, forward strand.
AGAAAACTTAATACCCTCTAATTGTCAATTATTACAAGCCCCAACCCTCAACCCAGAGATAGCCGCCGCCGTTTCGGAAATCGTCCGAGGTCGGGATAAAAAACTTCTAGGTTTCAAACAGAGTCTAGGACAAGGCATATCAGCTGTAAACCGAGCGATGGACACCTTGTTGAGATCTGATGATAAGGTTAAGGCTTTCAAATATTTGAGCGATAGCTGCCGGCTTTTAACAGATCTACACCACTCCTTTACTAAAGATAGAGTAAAGCTGGTTGTACCTAGCTTAGAAAAAAGCTTTTTACATATAGTTCAGGATACCGAACGAGACGAAACGCTTTTTGGCAAAGCGTTAGGTGACAAAATAAAAGCCAGCAAAGCCATTGAGAAACAAGGCCAACAGATCCGAAAGACCGGAAATTAATCCAAACAGAACTCAGCTCCGCAGCCGTCAACCAGCCGTCCTGCCCATCAGGGAAACTGGACAGGACCTCCTCGGTACCCCTCAAACAGGGGGGGGGCGGGGAGGTCAACAGAGGCCAGCACCGAGACCAGCTCGGCGACCATACCCCACGACAACGACTCAAACTGCGTCGAAGAACTTCAGCCAACAGAAGAATCGTGCCAACGCACAACACTAGCACAGGTACACGCAGGAAGATTAGTTTATTTTTATAACTGTTGGCTACATATTACCAATAATAATGTCGTATTATCATGGATCAGTCAAGGTTTTACAATCCCTTTTGAGAAAAAAGTAACCCAGTCTATCATCCCGCGGTCGGCACTGAGCTGTGATGATAATCAAGAAATGATAATAGCTATAGATAAACTCAAGCAATTAGGGGCTGTAACACCTTGCACCCCATGTAATGATCAATATCTGTCGAGTATATTTCTGGCCCCAAAATCTACTGGTGGTAAAAGGTTCATCCTGAACTTGAAAGCTCTGAATAAATTTATTCCAACTCCACATTTTAAGATGGAAGATTTTAGAACTGTTTCCAAAATGCTACCTCAGGATGGATACTTAGCCACGATTGACCTGAAAGAAGCTTACCTATTAGTTCCAATAGCAGAATCTGATAGAAAATACTTAAGGTTTCAGTTTCAAGGCCCATATTCTCCCGACCCAATTTTATACGAATTTACAGCAATGCCCTACGGTTTATCAGTAGCTCCGAGAGTTTTTACCAAAATAATGAGAGAAGTTGTTACTTACCTCAGAAGCCAGGGTCACAAATCGGTTATTTATTTAGATGACATCTTGTGCATGGGTAACAGTCTGCTCGAATGCAAGAACAACGTAAGAACTACTCTTGATTTGTTACATTGTTTGGGTTTTATTGTTAACTATGAAAAAAGCTCCCTGAACCCTGAACAGACAAAAAAGTATCTAGGTTTTGTATACGACTCTCACAATTTAACTATGTCTCTGCCATCAGAAAAACGCAATAATATCGCTCAATTAGTCAAAAAGTTTTCATGCTTGCCGAGATGTAAAATTCGCGAATTTGCTAAACTTATTGGTGTCCTCATTGCAGCATGCCCAGCAACCAAATATGGCTTCCTTTATACCAAGATACTAGAGAGACAAAAATTCATTGCCCTACTCGAAAATAATAATAATTATGAAGCAAAAATTGTTCTTTCGAAAGTAATCTTAGAAGACTTAAATTGGTGGAATCAAAATATTTTTACAACCTTTTGTGACTTAAACAAAGTTATTTATAAATATGAAATATTTACCGACGCTTCATTAACAGGTTGGGGCGCCATTTTCAATGAAAATAAAGTAAATGGACAATGAAAAGTAACAGAAAAGGAATACCATATTAACCAACTGGAATTACTGGCTGCATTTTTAGGACTTAAGAGCTTTGCTCGCAATGAATCTATTTGTGCGATATTATTGCGGATCGACAATACCACAGCGATCAGCTACATTAATAGAATGGGAGGAATTCAATTCCCCCATTTAAATAAGGTAGCTAGAGACATTTGGCAGTGGTGCGAGAGACGAAACATTTGGTTATTTGCTTCATACGTCAATACTAAGGAAAATTGCGCAGACACCGAATCTAGAAAGATTAACCCGGACACCGAATGGGAATTGTCAAATAGGGCGTTTCAAGAAATAATCGAAGTTTTTGGCTCACCGGAAATTGACTTATTCGCCTCTCGCCACAATGCCAAATGTGACTCATTTATTTCTCGCAACCCTGATCCGGATGCTGTCGCTGTCGATGCTTTTACTGTAGACTGGAAAGGTAGATATTTTTACGCTTTCCCACCTTTTTGTTTAATCTTAAAATGTCTCAGAAAGATCATCGATGACGAAGCTACCGGTATATTGGTATTTCCACATTGGCCTTCACAGCCATGGTTTCCAATTTTACACAAATTACTAGCATCTACAATACACTATTTTACGCCTAATAAAAATCTGTTACGATCTTGTTACAGGGAGTACCATCCCCTGCACAAGACTCTTATCCTGGGTGCCGCGAAGCTTTGCGGTCGTCGTTCGAACGGCGAGACGTCCCTCCAGCAGCAGTCGATTTAATGCTGGCGTCGTTATTCGATAACACTATTAAACAATATAACGTTTCGCTAAAACTCTGGTGGGAGTTTTGTAAGTCCAATAAAATAAGCGTCTTTACTAACAAAATCCCCTCCGTGATATCTTTCTTAACAGACCGTTTTAACAAAGGGTGCTCATATGGATCTCTTAACAGCCACCGCTCAGCCTTATCTCTTTTTCTAGGAGAAAGCGTAGGCTCCGATGACCGTGTCAAACGTATACTGAAAGGAGCTTACAAATTTAAACCAAATAGCCCGAAGTACACTTCGACTTGGGACCCCCAAATTGTATTGAATTACGTTTCTTTTTGGCATCCAAATTTAGATTTACCTCTTGATATAATTACAAAAAAGTTAACCACTCTTTTAGCTCTGTGTACTGCGCACAGAGTTCAAACCTTTTCGCTCATTAAACTTGAAAATATAATCATATCTGATATCTGCGTCAAGATATCCATTACCGACGCAATTAAAACATCTGCACCCGGCCGTGATCAACCAGTTCTATTTTTACCATTTTTTATCAAAAATCCGAGTATCTGCCCTGCTTCCGTCCTCAAGGACTATATTTTTAAAACTAAAAATTTGAGAACCGAGAACGCAGGTAAACTATTGCTGACAACAAAACCTCCACACAGAGCAGCTACCGCGCAGTCCATAAGTCGGTGGATTAAGGTAGTGTTGTCGGAGAGCGGCGTCGACACGCACACATTTAGCGCGCATAGCACACGGCACGCCGCTACGTCTGCCGCACGCTCCGCGGGACTCAGCATAGACACTATTAGGAAGACAGCTGGTTGGACCGCTAACTCAAATGTCTTCGCTAAATTCTATCACAGACCTATCTCCAATTCTGAAGGAGAATTCGCAAGATCTGTATTTAATAATCGTACCTGATTTTAGTTTAGTAAATAGAACCTAGAAGAAAAGACTGTTTACTTCTAAGTGAAGTTCGATCATTATTATATGAGTCACTTATCTTTTGGGCCCTACTAGCGCTTCGAGACAAGACACAGACAATCTGGCAAGTGCTGAGAAGAAACGCCGGAACAAACTCAGTCACCACTAGCTGCCACAAAAATAAAACAAATCAAAATAAACAGGTAGGTACATCAGTTTGGTGCAGGCTGGACTGTCCATACATTCTCGTCATTAAGATAGTCTTGAATTTTATAATACCCCTTCGACATTAGGGTAGTTTTGACATGTAACTTAAATTTATTAATAGGTAGTTCGATAACATTATGAGGTATTTTATTGAAAAATTTGACACAATTTCCCAAGAATGAATTAATTGTTTTGGCTAATCTGAAGTTTGGAATGACAAGTTTGTTTTTATTTCTTGTGTTATACGAATGAATATCACTTTTTTTTATAACAAGATCTAAATTTTTGCGTACGTACATTATATTATCAAATATGTATTGAGAAGCGACAGTGAGGATGTTAATTTCTTTAAAGAATTCTCTCAGGGATTCGCGGGGACTAAGTTTGTAAATGGCACGAATGGCTCTTTTCTGTAAAATAAAGATGGTATCTATGTCTGCAGCAGAACCCCACAAGAGAAGACCATAAGACATTATACTGTGAAAGTAACTAAAATACACAAGCCTTGCTGTTTCAACATCAGTCAAATGTCTAATTTTTCTAACCGCAAAGGCAGCTGAAGCAAGTCTCCCAGCCAGAGCGTCAACATGTGGTCCCCACTGCAACTTCGAATCCAATGTAATGCCCAGAAAAACAGTGGAGTTTGATAGATGTAATTTTTCACCGTTGAGCAGGATTTCTGTGTTAGCTTGCTTCACGTTAGGCATGGTGAATTTAATACATTTAGTCTTTTTTGTATTAAGAAGCAAGTTATTGCTAGTGAACCAATTTAATACCTTAGAGAGCTCCGCTTACATTGTCAAATGATTCTTCGCCTCTTCTTGATTTGAAGACTAAAGAAGTATCATCAGCAAACAGAACTATCTCACAGGAGTCTTTGGCATAAAAAGGAAGGTCATTAATATAGATCAAAAATAACAAAGGTCCCAATATTGAGCCCTGGGGCACTCCCATTTGAAGCGGGGCACCTGAGGAGTTAGTACCATTAACGTTTACTGTTTGTAGTCTGCCTGAGAGGTAAGATTTCAACATTTTAGACGCGTTATTAGATACACCGTAATGTTCAAGCTTAATAATGAGTGTTTGGTGATCGACACAATCAAATGCCTTCGACAAGTCACAGAATACACCAATCGCATCGTGTTTATCTTCATAAGCATCCAAAATGTGTTTGACGAGTGCCACCCCAGCATCTGTTGTATTTCTACCTTTGGAAAAACCAAACTGTTTCTCGTGCAGTAAATTGTTAAGTTTAAAATGAGAGAGCAATTGATTTTTCAAAAATTTTGCTCAATGCAGGTAGAATGGAAATTGGCCTGAAGTTGCTTGGGTCACTTTTTTCTCCTGACTTAAATAAAACTTTTGAGTATTTTCCCTATTTGCCCGACGAATTGGAAATATTCCGCATACTTTCCCCGAATTTGGGAATAAACCCAAGAGTTGGAAATATTCCGAGGAATAAACCCAACGCTAGGAGCAGACATAAAAAAACCATGAGTAAATTATAGACCATAATAAAATGAACAGATTTAATAAATATTCCTAATCTTAATCTATTATGTATACATCTAATAATCATATAATTATTTACATATTTAAAAAAATTTAAGCAACAATGAAAAATAGGCTTCTTAGAACTACTTACTGAGTCACTCTAAAACTTCTCCAATTCTTTTTGCATTTAATACTCTGCCAAATCTTAACAATAGTTTATATTTAGTTCCATCACTAAGTTGTGGTGAAAGATATAATGAGTCTAGAAATTTTGTTGGCATGTCGAGAAGTGGAACCCAATCATCAACAGGTATAACCTTGTCTATCCTTTTCCCCCAATAGTCCACAGATGATATTTTAATATATTTATTATCCTCACTTATGTACAAAAAACCAATAATATTATGAAATGGCAAAGTTGCCAAACATAATACAGCTGCACCAGTTAAACCTGCAACATCAAATTTTCATCATTATCGTTTGCTACAATTTTCTTAGTTAATTTCGACTTGGCTCGGCACATAATGTTCATACAATCTAATTACTTGTCAAACGAATCATCCACTTCTTCCATAATCAAAAACACTTATGATCAGTAATAGGGTGGTACTTAAGTATAATTATAATGATTGGAGAGGACTAAATTCAACCTATATCTTTCTGTAAAAGTAGCTTCATCTTTCCCAAGGTATATTAATAGGTGTGCAAAATAATTTAAGTAATCATTTATTACAGAAAGATAAATAATACAAAAAGAATCAACTGAACAATATTAAGTAGGTATAAGAAATAAAATTACCAATGTATGATGCTGTAAAAAATGCATTATCTTGCAGCAGACTAGTCATTTCTAAGACTCCGCAACTGGGTATGGCAACAGAGGTTCCAGCAATATGATAGACTTTGAGTCTATTTAAAATAGCTATATATTTAATTGAAGGGAATGAAAAAACTGTTTCAAACCGTTGCTCAACTGGATTGTTGAATTCTTGGGAATAACACTTAAATTGGTAAGTAAAATATTTTACATTATTTCGTAAATATCTCAATAGAGCCATATTAGACTTAGATTATTTATTCCTCAACATACATCTACAGAAATGAAAAGAAAACCAGAAAGAAAATCACTGCTCTAGTGCTCTCAGTCCATTTTCTAACATGACATGTATGACATTGACATCTTCAGGCATACTCTTGAAAGAGAAAAAAACAGGTAGATACTGGCACTGACCTCTATTATTACCACTGGACCGGCTGTCGCATTAAAATGACAGCTATAGCAGACCTTTTTCACTCCATGTACTTGCGCGCGCTATTCACCTACCTACACGCCGTAATTATTATATAATCTGTGGCTATAGATCTGAATAATGCTGCGTTCCGTATTGCGCCAACAGCGACAGTTAGCACTGGTAACGCGCTCCCAAACCGTTCCGATTTGATGTTAGCGAGCCAACGATAGCTGTAATGAGTCACTAACGCCGCCATCTTGCGCTCACGGTGATATCGCTTTCCGGTAGCGATGGGCGATTATTACTAAATTAATCTAATTATTCGAATGGCCCCTGTAATCAAATGTATTCGATAAGCAACCGCAGTCATTCGATTATCCTTTGATAATGCGGCGAGCAATACCGGAGCGTGCGGTGCGCAAGCCGTACTACTAACGAATGAATCGTCACTATCCTGTCGCGGCAATTCAATCGAATGCAAATGCATCGAAGGGCCGAGTATAGATTATCATTCGACTGTCGATTATTATTCGATTATTTTTTTCCGAATTACTAAACCGACATTCGATAGTTCGAATGGTCGATTGTCGATTCATTCGATTTTTTTTTCGAACAATCGCCCATCGCTACTCTCCGGCGTTATAGTCTGAATAATCTAATAGGTTCAATTTTACAGCTCAGAGTTATCACAGAACGTAGCATTGTATGCGGAGGGATTTCATAGACGTCTTAAAACGGCCATGTTCTATCCTGTTTTTTTCTTCATTTTAGTGTTGTTACCATTTTACTCGTTATGGGGGTTACAGATTTATCGATTGATCGGTTGGTATGGAACAAATAACATTTTCAGTATGCAATTTTGAGTTTAAAGACCTTATTTTATTTGTAGTTCATAAAACGTAATTCTAAACCACCATCATCATCATCATGGGGTATCATCTTCAAATTGAAGTTTGGAAGTCAGCATGTAGAAACCGATGCGGTCTTGAGCCAGTCTTTTTAGCATCTTTCCATTTTCTTCTGGGTCGGCCTGGTGATCTCTTGCCAGGAACCATAAACCATACTCATGAAATAAATAGTCACTAAAACGTAAAATATTTTGTAATTATTAACAATCGTTTGAATTGATTGCAAATCGATTTGATGTCTGAATCGTTAATTCTACCTAACGATTAGTAAACACCCGACCCTATATGTCAACTGTCAAAATGAACCTATTAAGTTATTCAGACTATAGCACTGTCAAAGAACAATGTGCATAGCCGCTGCGGCTGCGGCTGCGGGAGGCGGGGTGGCTCGAAACACGCCTCGCGTCGCTGGGCAGAGCCTCAGTATTTTTGTGCCGGTTTCTTTGTACAAAATCGCTTCTTATTGACCGACTACCGTCAAATTTGCTTTTATTAATTATGCCATAAGCGATGTTTATGACAAAAACGTTGCATTATACAACATTCAACAAACTCAAAAATGTATGTTAACATAAACTTTAACCGTTAGCATAATATTTTTTGGAGGCTATAGCCTAGTAAAATTAATGTTAGTTTTAAGTTTAAGTTTAAGTGGTAGGTATCTAATAATTGTTAGACCTCTTTGTATATGTAATCTTTATGCGCAAAAACGAAACTTCCCCTTTTATCCACGTAAGAAATGAACGCGTTTTGAAAACCCTTGTGTAGTCCTCCATCAACTTTTGTTTACCATCATATGTTCTTATAACACCTTTTTATGGATTTACTATCTATATTTTATCAAAACGTGCGAGGTTTGAAAACAAAAACTCTTGATCTTTTTAATTCTGTGTTAACTAACAACTATGATATTATATGTTTGTGTGAGACATGGCTTGACGACTCTGTAAACTCTTCTGAGTTATTTGATCAAAGATACACGATTTATCGCCGCGACAGAACTCCCGATTTTTTGAGCAAATACAGTAAGTCTTACGGTGGAGGTGTGCTTATAGCTGTAAAAAAGTGCTACTCTAGCTTTGAACGAGTTCTGTGGCAAACTTTTATTGAGGATATATGGGTAAGCATACACTTTAAAAATGTGACTCTTAATATTTGCACAGTATACATTCCATCATATCTAACAAATAACGACTTCACGGAGTTCCTTGATAACTGTAAAAACATAGCCCTAACTTCTCGCGGTGAAACTCTTATTGTTGGCGACTTTAACTTCCCTGAAATTGATTGGTCTAGTCTCCCTTTTGATATATCGCTCTAAATCTCAGGATTTTCACGACTTATAAAAAATTCTTCCTTCTAAGAACGCAATCCACTTAGCATAACTTTGTTAAGAACAAAATGAACCGAATACTTGATCTGGTGTTATCCTTTCCCAATACAATATGTGAGGTCAAAGAGTCCCAATGCTTAACTTGAAAAGATTGGCCCCACCCTCCTTTAGATATAACTATAAAAATTGACAAAACCCCAACACTTAAGGTAAAAGACGAAATCAGATTTAGGTTTGATAAAACAGACTACCCCAGCTGCCTTGAGGAACTCTCCGAAATTGATTGGAACCAATACTCGAATTTGGACTGTGACGAGTTTCTTCAGACCTTTTCTGATATTTTGCGCAAATGCATTGAAAATCACACCCCGGAAGCAAAAGTAAAAAAATCTTACCCTGCATGGTTTTCGCTTCCTTTGCTTAAAATCCTAAAAGAGAAAGACAAATATCACCGTAGGTATAAAAAATACGGCAATCCACGCGATTTTGACACATACTCGATGCTAAGATCAAGAGCGAAAACTACCCTTGACAGTAACTTTAAAGCATATATGGCTAGACTAGAGGAAGGGTTAAAGAGCGAAATTCGTATGTTTTGGAACTACACAAAGTCTAAAAGGGCTTCGAGCGGTTTACCTAGTAATATGTTTTGCGGTAATGAGCGTACCACAAATGGCGTCGGCATAGCCAATTTATTCGCAAAGCACTTTGTATCTACATATAGTGAACCCTCTAAAAATGCATACGTACCCGACTTTCCCGAGTCATGCCTTACTGTTTCGTCGCTGGTTATCTCTGAGAACGAAGTAGTATCGGCCCTAAAATCTCTTGATGTATCGAAGGGACCGGGCCCAGACGGTATTCCCCCCAGCTTTGTGAAGGCTTGCACCTCAGTATTAATAAAACCTTTACATATTCTTTTTAATAAAAGTCTTAGCACTGGTCATTTCCCTATTTCATGGGGAGTCGCCTCCGTGGTCCCGATACATAAATCTGGCGACAAGTCCGATATATCAAATTATAGGCCAATTAGTATTTTGAGTTGCTTTTCCAAAATCTTCGAAAGCTTAATTTATAAACATATCTCCTTCCATCTTAAACACATAATTAGTCCACGGCAGCATGGCTTTGTTAGGGGACGTTCGACTACCTCAAATTTATTATGTTATGTCAATTACTAGCTGAAGCTCTTGACAAATGCATACAAGTTGATTCCATATATACCGATTTTGCCAAGGCATTTGACAGGGTTGATCACGGAGTTCTGGTCCGCAAAGTTAACCACCTTGGAATTCATGGCTCTCTACTGCGTTGGCTTGCATCCTATCTATCGAATCGCACTCAAATCGTAAAGATACATGGATTTGAATCTGCACCATTTGTTCCTAAATCTGGTGTACCTCAGGGATCTAACTTAGGTCCTTTCTTATTTATCTTATTTATTAATGATTTAATAGATTCAATAACATGCGATTGCCTTGCCTATGCCGACGACTTAAAAATATTCAATAAAATCTACTCCCTCGAGGACAGTGTTGCATTGCAGGATGACATAAATAAATTATACCAATGGTGCTTAAATAACAATATGTCTTTAAATATATCAAAATGTCACTTGTTTACATTTACTAAAAATAAGCTTTTAATAGACAACACTTATACTATTAACAACATTCCATTAACGAGGCAGGAAACGGTCAAGGATCTCGGAGTTGTGCTGGACGGGAAGCTCTCCTTCACAGATCATTATACTTATATGATCTCGAAGGCTAATAGGACCATGGGATTTGTTCTCCGAACAATCAGGCCCTTTCGCAGACCAGCTAGTGTCGTGTCTTGGTTTACCGCTCTTATAAGGAGTGTACTGGAATATTGCTCAGTCGTATGGTCCCCTTTCTACAGCACTCACATAGACAGAATAGAAGCCATTCAAAGGCGTTTTCTTCGCTACATCAGCGCCAAATTCGGTCTAAGGCGGAGGCTAGATACCTACGAGTCTAGACTCGAGTATTTTAAATTGTGCACCCTTCAATCTAGACGGGATATAGCTAGCTTGTCGACGCTCTACAAGATTGCTAATTCTGAATGGGACGCAGAGTATTTGTTGGGCCATCTCTCATTTAAGACAAGTGGCAGTAGAAGAAGACAGCAACTTTTTGATCTTCCAGTATGTCGAATTAATGTTACGTATAATAATCCAATATTATACCGAATGTGCAGATTGTATAATACTGTTAGTAGGGAAGTAGATAGATATAGTTATTTTTTCTGAATCTCATTTAATTTATTAAAAAATATGCACGAGTAAATTATATATAACTGTTTGTTTGTTTACCTAATTTTATTATTTAGTTTCATGTATTGCTGTATGAAAATGATGTGTATAGCTATAATCGAAATGCAAATTTATTGTGATAGCATAAGATAAATGTAACTTAGTTTAAGCCTCAATTTGTATTTTGTTGCAGTACCATATAAATAAATAAATAAATATTTTTTTTATGGAAATAAAGAAATTTTAAAAACAAAACTTCCCTTTTGCGTCAAAGTTTAAATGACTTGTCCATTAATGGTTTTTTATTCGTCAATATTTCTAACCAGAATAAACTAAATATTATATTAAAGAGTTCACAAAACCTAGCCTTTCTGCATAATTAATATATTTTTTAAGGCCTCCGATTTAGTGAAAAATTGAAATTAATTTTTCTCTTTGTCTGTACAGAAACCGCACCTTCGCCTATATCAATTAACGCATGAAAAAAAAATTGACAGCAAAATTGACAATTCATTGAGAGTAGTATCACCGGTGGAGAGGCAATGGTACATAGCTATACAGCCAGGAAATACAAGTAAGTGATCAATGGATGATGCCTATTACAAAACATATTTTTTCTCAAAAATGGAGGCGTTTAAAATTCTGATTACTATAGTTATGTGTTTCATATTCTTGTAGCTTAAAGATAAATATAGGTTTATTAGTGGTTGGTGATATCTTAGCATAAAAAACCAGCCTCTGTACAAAAAGAAGACAAGTCCTTTACATTTGTGCTGAAAATTGAAAAGAAACTGAAAAACACATAAAGTGATTATTACAGACGACACTACGGGCAGAGACATTTCACTAAATTCAAGTATGTTTTTAGGTTATCCTCTAAGCAAAACAAATCGCTCCCTCGCGAATCGCGATGCGATAAATGACCGTTCCGTAATGAAATCGCGTCAACAGCGTTGTCAGCTCGCTAATCAAAACGGAACGGCTTTTGGCGCTCACAGCGCCAACGGTGCTATTTAATTCATTTTCATTTCATGAAATGATGATTTTTTTTTCATATGAAATCACATGTGAAATTTCACTGGCAATGATTTTTTTTCGCAGTGTCATAATGTTACACTTTTTGCTATTTGCTACTTATAATGAAATATGAATATTTAGGTTGTCATAACAAACCATGGCAAACGAATCTAAACTTATTATAATACGTTCATAAGTATAAAGTTCTTAAAATGCCCACTTAGTATCGATCGTCACCTATGATCGCATAACTAGTGTGTTTGTCTTTTTCTAACACGCGCCTAGGGCAAATCATTCCTACTCGTTCGCTCGGGATCGCTCTGCTACATGCAGTCACCAATGAATGAAATGAAATGAGCATGATCTATGATTTCGCAGAGTGCGATTTGTAGCAGTCTATATGAAAAAAAAATAGCAGGTGTGAACAATGAAATTCATTTCATGTGATTTTTCATCTGCTATTCATGAAATCTTCCATGCCTACTTGGGACCAAGCATCCTACCTCCCTTCCCTCCCTATCCGTTATGGTGGGATTGGGACGCGCAAAATACAAAATTCTTAAAGTGACTAAGAAGAAGTAGATAATGGTACGGAACTCTTCGTGCGTGAGTCCGACTCGCACTTGGCCGGTTTTCTACTAGGGCTATTGTACAAAGAAAAGTAAAACTAAATTAGACGTGGCTGTGTATTCTTGATTTCTTTGCCGACCCAAAAGGAGAATGAAATAAAAAAAAATAGGAGGGAGAAAAACGTATATCTATCTCATGTGGACGGAACGTATATTTGAGAGGGAAAAAAAAGAGACTGACTGAATGTTCAACAATAAGCTATATTTAATTATGAAAATAGACATAATTATTACAGAATCTACCGGAGCTCTCACAGGCGAAACTCAAGATCTTCACACGTTTCTGTATCTCTCTGGAAAATATGTAGTTGTGTTATTATGTGTTTTCTTTATTGCCATAAATGTCTTCTTATCTTGAAAAAATATACAACAATTTGTTAGATGCTTTGTTACTTTACCTACCTACTGATTACCTAGCAAAAACTAGGTAATAGGCAGGTGTTTCTTGTTAATTTTTAAGCCTTCCTCCAATAAAAACCTTTTTGACATATTTAATGTAGGTAAGTAATTTTCAATAGTGCAACCAATACATTCTACTTGGAAATAGTATATGCTTTGCTGGTTTTTCATGCGACTAAATAGTTATATAGCATTAGGAAGAAAGAGAAAAAGAATTTATAACTTGGTACATTAGGTAGATAAAATCCTACATTAAAGTCATAAGAAGAATTGAATAGGTACATAACATCATTATGAAGTACCTAAATATGTGTACCTAGGTAGGTAGGTTAGCTAAGACTAGATATTTGTGCTGATGCAATAAATAAACAATTAAAGTGGATAGATTCAAAGTTTTATCAGTAATCATTTCTGCTGGTTGGGACAAAGTTCTCGCAAAAAGAACCTAGTAGTTACTGCCTAGGAAAATGAATATTCACATCTTAGAACCCTAAGCTGCAGGTGTAGCCTATATAATGGTTTTATTGCAATTTACGTTACCTGAGTTAGTATAATTTTACCTGTAATTACACAATAAAGTCACTTTATCAAAGGGATTTTAAAATAGTCATAATGCTTCTACGGAGAAACCAAGAAATCGGACTTTATAAGATGAATGTTCACATCTCTCGTAGATATTTCTTAATTTTTTTCCGCATCCGAAAATCTTACATTAGTTAATTCGTTGGATTTTTAACATTACACATTTCGTAAATGAGTTCTATAATTAAATTATCAAACAAGATTATTGCTAAACAATTATCAAAAAGCTACTCGATAAGTAACTTTTTTATTATAGCTTATCTGACATTTAAGGCGGGCAAACTGACACAAGATTGTTATCAGATGGAGTGTCATACGAAACAAAAGTACGAAAGTTCATACAAGAAAAAAGGTGACAGGATAAACAAACTTCCTCGCTGCAGACCTGCTAATTTTCGGGGTCATGGTACGAAATAAGTGAACTATCATGGTTTTGCGATTGCATTGTTTCTGATGGTAAGGCTCCTGAAGTCAGCAACATAGAATTTCAATTCATTTTACACTTTATGTAGAAAATATAAACTAAAATGTGTCGCATGACATACCTTTAAGTCAGTGCTATTTATCTTTTAATTTAAAATTAATAAGATTTTATTTTCATCGTTTTATGTGTTGTCTATGAAATCCCTCCGCATACACTGCTACGTTCTGTGATAACTCTGAGCTGTCAAAGTGAACCTATTAGATTATTCAGACTATAAAGGTGTCTGTTGTAAACGCCATCTGCCTGCAAGTGTCGGAGCGATACGAGAACTAATTTACTTATTTATTATAGTATAGTCTGAATAATCTAATAGGTGCAATTTGACAGCTCTGAGTTATCACAGATCGTAGCAGTGTATGTGGAGGGATTCCATAGACAACACATAAAACAATGAAAATAAAATGCTATTGATTTTAAAATAAGAAAATGTAGACAGCACTACCTTAAAAGTATGTAATTGGACACATTTTAGTTTATATTTTGTACATAAAGACTAAAATAAATCAAAATACTTTACTGCTGACGTCTGAAGACGGACATGTTCTATTCAGATTTTTTCTTAATGTTAGTCTTGTCACCGTTTTACTCGTCACGGAGGAACAAATTAATTTATCAATTCATCGGTTGGTATTGAACAAATAACATTTTCAGTATGCAATTTTGAGTTTGAAGACTTTATTTTATTTTTAGTTCATAGAACGTAATTCTAAAGCATACTCATGAAATAAATAGTCACTAAAACGTAAATTCATTTGTTGTTAACAATGTTTTGAATCGATTGTAAAGCGAGGTGATGTCTGAATCGTTAATTCTACCTACTGATTCGTGAACACCCGACCCTATATTGCCGCTGTCAAATAGAACCTATTAAATTATTTAGACTATAATAGGTACATGTGTTGTGTTGTTCAATGTCCTTTTGTTATTCGTGATGAGTGTTCATTTCGCATCCGAAAATCTCACATTAGGTAGTTAATTCTTTAGATTTTTAACATTACACATTTCGTAAATGGATCCTGAAATCAAATTTTGAAACAAGATTTATTTCTAACAATTTTGGAAAAGCTACACGATGGGTAACTTTTTTATCATAGCTGATTTCGGAGTCATGATACTAATTATGGGTACTATCCTGGTTTAGCGATTGCATTGTTTCTGATGGTAAGGTTCCTGATATCGCGCTCACAAACCGTTCTGCAATCCTTTAAGCAAAACAAACCGCTCCCTCGCGAATTCGCGGTACGATAAACTGTACTACTATTGGCGCAATACGGAACGCAGCCCAAAAGTCAAAAGGAAGAATTAAAGAAAAAAAATATCTGTCACACTCACACTGCAAACTGCACTAATTTTATTGCAAAATCGTCCCTATTTTAACCAAATAAGATACCTTGATTTACGTGCTGTGTAGTCCGCCCGTCCGCACTCCGCCGTCGTAATTATAATGTCAAACAAATGCACGCACATGGTTGTTCAACACACGTTTGCTCTATTTTTTACTCTAAATAGTATTATTTTCTTCTGTAGCTAAATCAAAGAAAGAAATAGTGTTTTTGTACAGTGCTGAATGAAAGTTTTTCTTCTTAATACCTTTTCAAAATAGTGGCTTTTGGGTACAGATTATAGTCCTAAAATGACAAGCTTTATAAAAGACGAGTAAGTTTTACCACTATTTTAAGATTATTCTAAGTTTTCTAAGTAAGGAGACAATAAGTTCAGGCCCATTATTATTGCTTTGCTATATTGACGTTCTTAAATGGCATTTTCTGTTAATGATTTTTGATTTTTACTAAGACTAGGAACTAGGAAGTAAATATCGAATTTACCCGACTGTTACTTTTTACTTTTAGATATGAAAAAAAAGCCGAGTATACGGCCTTCTACACTGGAGGTGACATCGAATGGAGTACTGACGGTGCGAATTTGCTTTGCCTATGTGACGATGTGATAAAAATAATTGATGTCAATACATTATCGACCGTACAAGTGATAGGAGATGCTGAACTGAACGTTGAAAATGATCAAATATACACCTTCAAAATGTCTCATAGTAACGAAAACATTATCACGGCTCATAAGAGTGGTCTAATGAAATTATGGGAAAAAGCAACTGGAAAACAGCTCAAAATGTGGAGATCTGGACATAAAGGACCAGTTGCTAAAATCACATTTGACTACACAGATGAAAATGTTGCATCAGGTGGTTCTGATGGCAATATAAGACTCTGGGACCTTGCCCACAATACCTGCACAAGCAGTTTAAAAGGTGCTTTGGGTGTGTTTTCAGTTCTACAATATCACCCTGATCCTTTGAAGCAACTAATTTTTGGAGCAGCTGATGACACAAAAATAAGGTCATGGAATTCAAAATCCGGTAAAGAACACTTAACATATTCAGGTCATTTCAGTAAAATTACTTCTATTAATTTTACTAATGATGGTGAATATATGGTTAGTTCAGGAAGAGACAGAGTATTGATCCTCTGGAAACTAAGTGAAAGTAAAGCTGTAAAAGTAATTCCAGTTTATGAAAGTATAGAGGACACAGTGATCTTGCCCTTGTCATTTAAAATACCAAATTTCAAAAAGAAGTTGGAAATGGAGGGCTTTTATGTAGCCTGTGCTGGAGAAAAAGGGATTATTAAAGTATGGAATATGCAAATGAGTCGTTTAATGTATGAACAGACAAGTAGCCTTGTATCACCAGCTTCTGAAGAGGGTGGCTTAGCTGTTACTCATCTTCTTTTCAATGAGGCTCGTAATTTAATTTCAGTTGTAACAGCTGATCATAATATCATTGTTCATGACCTGGAATCATTTGTTTGTGTAAAACAAATGGTAGGATTTACTGATGAGGTCTTGGATATAATAATTGTTGGAAAGGCTGAAGCTCACATTGTTGTTGCAACTAACAGTAGAGATTTAAAGTATTATGAATTGGATAGCATGAATTGCCAGATAATCAAAGGGCATACAGACATAGTTTTGTCATTGGCATATTTCCCAACACGACCAGAACTATTTGTCTCTTCAGCCAAAGATAATAGTGTTAGGATTTGGTTTCAGACGGAAAACAAAGTTATACAATGTATTGGAGTTGGTGCAAGACACACAGCCTCAGTGGGATCTGTGTTTACCTCCCAGACATCAACAGAATTCTTTGCTTCTGTTAGCCAAGACAATTGTTTGAAAGTCTGGTCAGTTCCAAAAGAAACCGATCAAGTAAATCAAAAAATTAAATCAATCCATACTGAATTAGCCCATCAAATGGATATAAACTGTGTTTCAGTTTCACCTAATGATAAAATGATAGCAACAGGTTCACAAGATAAAACAGCAAAGTTGTGGACAGAAGATTTGACATTACTAGGAATGTTGAAAGGTCACAGGAGAGGAGTATGGTGTGTTAGATTTTCTCCTGTTGATCAAGTTGTATTAACTTCATCAGCTGACTGCACACTTAAATTATGGTCTATACAAGACCTAAGTTGTTTAAAAACATTTGAAGGTCATGAAAGTTCAGTTTTGAAGGTAGAATTTCTTAGTAGAGGTCAGCAAATTCTATCATGTGGTGCAGATGGCCTTTTAAAACTTTGGAACATTAAAACATCAGAATGTAAAATGTCTTTGGATAATCATGATGGAAAAGTATGGTCTTTAGCTCTTACTAAAAATGAGGCTTTAGTGATTACTGGAGGGTCTGATTCCAAGTTAGTTACACTACAAGATGTAACAGCAGAGCGCCGTGAAAAGAGAGCTAAAGAGAGAGAAGAATTAGTTCTACAAGAGCAGGAGTTATTAAATTTACTACATGATAAAAAAATGGTTAAGGCCCTAAAGCTAGCATTAAGAATGGAAAGACCACTTCACGTGTTAAAAATTGTAAATGAAGTTTTAAAACAGGGAAATCAAAAACTTTTTGAAACCCTCAAAGAAATTAATAACACACAAAAAGAAACTTTACTAAAGTTTGCTGCTGAATGGAATACTAATAACAAAAATTGTCATGCTGCCCAGCTAGTTTTTAATATACTAGCACCAGAAATAATCGCCGGACATCTTAAAGTGCCCTCACTTGCAAGTTTCATTGAAGGCGCATTACCATATACAGAACGCCACTTTGAACGACTGACTAGTTTATTACAAGATTTAAACTTTATTTCATATACAGTAAACTGTATGCAACCACATACTATTAAAAATTAAAAAAACTTACATTATAAATAATTTTGGAGTTTTTGATTTAAAATAGCATAGGTACCTATTTATTTCCTCTAGTTTTACTTTTCTGAAGGCTAGAACTAGCTTATCTCCAATGTCTCTCTACCTTGTACCCAAAGGGTAAAAACAGGACCCTATTACTTAGCCTCCCCTGTCTGTCTGCCTGTCTGTCACCAGGCTGTATCTCATGAACCGTAATAGCTAGACAGTTGAAATTTTAACAGATGATGTATTTCTGTTGCCGCTATTACAACAAATACTAAAAACAATAAAATGTATTTTGGGGGGGGGGGGGGGGGCTTCCATACAACAAACGTGTTTGGCGGTTTTTGCTCTATAGTAATAACGGCAGTATGTATAATATTATATAAACTTTAAAAAATAATAATACATTAAAATAATAATAATATTTTTTTTCCCCGTTTTTTACTCGATATTAATAAAGGTAACAGACAGCTAGACGCTTATAATATTCTCAGCATATTAAGCTGTATTTAATTTTTTAAAATAAATTATTAAATTAAAATAAAAAGTATATTGATGAAAGACGTTTTTTTACCGTTTTAAAACTAAAAAAAACTAGGCAAAAAAGAATCGGATATTAAAGCATTGTGGTCATTATGTGCTCCGTAGCTTAGTTGGTAAGAGCACTCGCCCGGATAGCGAAGGGACGTGGGTTCGAGTCCCACCGGATGACACAGTCGATTAATTTTTGTAAGTGAAATTTGTTTTAATTTCATTGTGGTCAAATCCAATCGAAAATATTTTAAAAAGTACGGTGTTTGGATAATTAATTATACTCTAAATTAGTTCTCTAGTTTGTAACCTTTCCAACGGGACTAAATTTGCATCAAAAGTTTAATTTGCTAGACTTTGGAAGGTTTTTTCGGTCAACCAAAGTAGTTTTTATCAAAAAAATAGTAAACGAGCCAACGAAGGGATGATGCGAAATTCGGAAAGTAATTATTTGCAAATTTACAAGGAGATATAAAATAAAAATAATTAAGAGCTTATTTTACATTCATTATTATCAGTATACCGGAAATTAAGGCATCAAAAGCAAAAAATACGATGAAGTTAAAGATTCTGCCCGAATTACTGCCCGTGATTTAGAATGATTTCCTAGCCGATCCCCTACGTGTGAAGTAGGGATGATTTTTTTTCGTGCTCTACCCCATCGTGTGGGTTATCGTTGAGTTTGCTATAGGTAGCTTAGGAGTTTCTAAGACAGTTTTTCGATTTAATGCTCCATTTATCAAATTTTAAACATTAAAGTGAAATTTTTCGGTCCAGTAGGGCGTCCCCCCCCCCCTCTAAAAGCTTAACTGCTGGCTTGAAAAATCTCTAAATATTCATGGTGATAGTGCATTTTATAAACTTAACAGGAAAACTACTTATAGCCCTTATTAGTTTAACAATAATAGTCGTTGAACTTGTGTGTTGGATAATTTTTTACCAAATTCTAAGTTCTTATAATAAGTTCTTTTCGGTGACTAAGATGAAGTACCTAGTTGCTTGTTTAATGGGCTACTACGGAACCCTACACTGCGCGTGTCCCGACACGTACTTGGCCGGTTTTTTAAGTTGGTTGAAAATGACTTTTCAGTAATTATCATGCAGGATCCCTTTGTACCATCTTTTTATTGTACTATGTCGTATGTTTAAGAAAGGTCCTGTATAAAGGACCTGTACCTTTGCCTGTTGTTATTCTTGGTTATAGAATAAAAGGCAACGGCGCCAGAAACAAAACTAATGAAGTAACGTAGTACCATCACGAAGTTGCGCGTGATTTTCTTATTTTCTTATTATTTTAACACATTTTTTAATTATTCTTCTATCGTTGTTACTTATCGGACTGTACCATTTGTGTAATTGCAAATGAATAAGTAAACTACGTAGGCATCTGTTTACATTGACTACCTGCCTTAACCTAAGATTTAACTCGTGTAGATTTTCTTATGGTGTATGTAAAAGCTCTATAAGGTAAACATTGTATTGCGGCGCCCGCGCAGCCTTATCCATTTTCCGCGACGCGCACGCAGCTTACAGTTACAGTGCGTGCGACCAGTCTAAGTGGAACGGTCTCGCGCAGCGGACGGCGTCGTCCTGTGCTAGTGTCATCTGAACTCGATGTTATAGTTCATCATGAATTTAAGAACACTTTTAATTACTCAACTAATACTATTAAGTTGGAAGAAAGTGACGGGACAAAATACACAAGCGTGAGTTTTTGTTTATTTATTAGATAAGTAATCTACAGAATTCAATTAACTAAGCAGAAGAGTAGATCGTTATTATAGTACGATACCCGTATTTGAGTAATTCAATTGGATATTTTTTTTAAGGTAAGTAGAAGAAAAAAGGACTCTCTAGATATCATTTTGTTTTTCAGAAGCAAAGAGGTAACGGTTACCTTACCACCAAAGCTTAGGTACTACCGGTAATTACCGTTTTATTATATAGGTTCATCGAAGTTGGTACTTAGATAATATACTTTCATTATAACATAAACTGCAAATGCAATCAATCGACAAATGTTTTTTTTTACATTAAGGCTAACTTAACATAAACATGACAATTATTGATATTATTCAATGATATTGCCATACATATCGCCACTTGTAGGAACACCACTCAGTTCCTACACAACTAAACTACTCAATCAAAATGTTCGATGGAAGACTAAACAATAGGTACTTAATTATGTTACGTTACGTATATGTATCTATGTTCTTGCTATAGTGGATCATTGGTAGATGCGCAATGTTTAATAATTGCTGATATTATTTTTTGTTACTTGCCAAAATACTTACCTATTGCATATGCTCGCAGAGGTGTGGACTACTTGTGGCGTTATGATTTAGAGGTTGGGCCGATTTTTGCAAATTCGCAGAACGCCCCCCCCCCCCCCCCACTCCCCAAGAATTACCAAAAAAACGCCGCTAAACGAACAAACTATATTGCATATTATCAGACTTTTAAATTTCCTTTTAAATTATTAAGTATGTCACAATAATTGATCACTAATAAAAACTCCACCCGTAATACCTAACCTGTTTCCGTATAAGCGCGACGGACAAACTTTTTGCGTTTTCTCAAAGAAATTTTACAATCCTTTTTTTCAATGAAATGTGATCATTGCAGCCAGCGTCATCATCATCATAAGCCATAGTCAGGGAGATCATAAAAATATTTTATCTGATGATCTGAGGTCTCTACCTTACAGGTAGAGACCTCAGATCAGCATTACGGGCCGTAAATCTGTTATAATATAATTAGGTATAGGAGGTAGTAAGTTAATACTTACACTAAGCAGGATCGTCTTACCTGTTTAGATGTTTATTCCATCTTCCATCGTATTTTTGCTGTATTTTTTGTAAGAATTAAGACCTACATAATTTTTAATTCTCCAGAACAGTAAATTTTAGAACAACCTAATTTATAACTAATCTAGTAATCTAGTTTATTTATCCTTTACACTTCGTGTCGTGACGCATCCCCTACACAATACGTACCTATACAGCGACTCTCGACAATTACCTATCCTTTTCATATTCACAAATACATAATTATACCTAACTGAAACTAATTTCCACATTTATCATCATTACCGTTTATCTTATTATTAGGTAGGTACTTATATTATATTCCATGGTTGCTCTATTAATCGAGGACGTTGTTGGTTGTAATTAAGCTCTATCACAGAACTAAGAGTTAGCTTAAGTTGGAATTAGAATTTACTACTTATTAAATATAACATAGGTACCTACCTACCTTCATTATTTTAATTGTGTGTGTAAGCAAACTTATGCGCTTTTTGAGGTCCATCTATATTAAACTGCTATCAATGTAGTTACCTCAAAAAACTGGGCCTTCAAGGGCCACAGTCAGACTCAAAATAAGTGGGTATCAACATAACAAACACTTCAGAGATCGCCTGTGGTGTTAACTATTTTGGATATAGGTCATGCAGGGCGTACCTTGTAGGTATTGGTTGGTAGATACTAGGTAATGATAGTGACTTTATCAGACTAGCAGTAATAGCCAGTTTCTTGTAAGCTGATTAAACACTGATTTCTCGATCGACATCTTACATCTGCTGTCAATTACCTATGATTGGTTTGTCAGCTGCCACTGAAACTGAACCAATCACTGTCATAAGGCGACCCATTCGTTGTCAAACTCGAGAAACTAAAAAAAAAAATGGTTATCATCACTCACCCGTGCGTGCTTTAGTAGCGAATCACCCTACCTCTGGGAGTAAGAGTAGAATACTAATTATCGTTTCTCTTCTCCAACAGTTTTCCCTTAAAATTTAAACTTTGCGAGTACCTATTACGATCTCATATGATATGTCGATCAATCCGTCTCAGATGATATTAATAGTATCTATCTACTTGTAAGTACTTATTAAGTATTGATTCTGTGGTACTAAGTAGCCTAAAACTGGCGCGAAAAAAGTGAAAAGTAATACTAAGCTTACATGTGCCTTAATATCCATTCCTTTTTAACAAGTCGATAAAACTGTAATATAAACATTAATAAGGCTTTAACTTAGGTACCTAGGTAAGCGCGTAATGCGAAGATTAAAAAGAAAGATTATCTTGATGTTTTAAAGCTTAAGTAACATCAAGATAATCTTTCTTTTTTCCAGTCCGACCAAAGAAATCTGAGTAGACCCGATTGCAAAACGCAAACAACTGGTTTTTAGGGTTCCATAGTCAACAAGAAGAAACCTTATTAGTTACGCCATGTTCGTATATGTCTGTCGTTCACGACCAAGAGCCAACCACAAATCAAATTTACCTAAGGGAGCAAACTCTTAAGACTGGAAAGCTTTAATTTAGCATAAATAAGTAAATATCAATCACATCATAAAAATTATCAGTTAATAATAATTATATTTATTTATTGATAGATAACATAGATCCACTGATTTATTTTTACTTACATTCTTAAATAATTCATATTAGTAACAAAAAGTACTAAGGAACTATGTTAGAAGTTTATTTTATTGACAGTCAAACCGCTCCGCGAAGGCTTTCAGGATGCTGCAGCTGTTGCCGCTAGCCCTTACCATGCGCACCAGGGATGCGCACCGTTTGTGCATAGTTGCATACGACCTTTTTTTTAATTTGTCAATTTTTTTTGATCAATTGGCCTGCGCTCTTACCGGACAAACGGCTACTTTTGGTTTGCTGATAAAAAATCATATAAGTAACAAATAGTCGGAATTTTATAGATAGGAAAGGATTCTTAGACCCTTTAGTAAGTTTGTAAGAGTTTTTTCGTATATAACGATTGTGAAAACGGTAGATAAGCCCATTTCCATTAAGATTTCCATGGGTTGTAGAGGCAGTCTGCCTATGTTTTCATTAGTTGCATGCAGCAACTAAGTATGAGATAAATATAGTAGGCTACTTAATACTACCTTCTCAGAAAAGGCTTTATATATCGTTGCGAAAAAAAAAGATTATTAAAATGGTCAGTTTTGATACCGATTAGATTCGAGTACGAGACGCTTAGTCTCCAAAATGTTCAAACTATGGTATTATAAATACACTTAATCACCCGTTTTCGAGTTCACAGACATTTTTAAAAAGTACCAACATTTATGCATCTATTCAATTAATGGATACTACAATGTTACGAACTTCGTATCTAGGACCGAACTTAAAAAAGACCGGCCAAGTGCTTAAGACTTGTTTAACCCTCTGCCACTGACATGGAATTATTATTTTAATTCCACTGAGGTGGCAGTCTGGTAGACATGGTTTTGAGTTGTAAATATATTACACTTTCGACTTGTAGATATTGCTACTAGGTTTTTATAAATAAGTATTTTTATTTTTTACTAAATAAGAACATAATAAAGAACCTTATACCTTTCAACTACTTATATCTTCTAAGGTACTTAAATCACGAGAGTAGAAATGTAAACAACTACGACACAATGACAGTTTCTAATTAGTGGTGTCTGTGGGACTTCCACGTCAGAATCGTCACGGGGAAAACTTTAGTAACTCTCTCTCCACATTCGTCCAAGACGAATTTGATGATTTTTCAAAAACGTGTGAGCTAAGTATGTTACGTTTACGTCCATGCAGACTTCCTCCCACGTTTTCTTTTACTTGACGATAAAAAACATATTTACAACTTTTTAGTTCGTTTTTAAAAGGTTATTGTTTTTATTTACTCAACGATGATAGGCTAGCTCTTGATCTTCATCTTAGCCCGAGAGCAAAGATAAGTTCAACGGTGGAGCGACCTTGCCCAGGAGAAGTCTAATTACACGCATCTTAAAGAGTTTCGGGTTAAACGCACTCGGAAAAATAGACGCAGGCAGGGCATTCCACTCCTTGGCTATGCGCATTAAAAATGATGATGAAAAGCGATTGGTATGAGAGATAGGAATCACTAGTAGGCATGAAGCTCATTTAACATGCCTATATTCGCTGCAGTTACGCAAAATATGATATTTTATTTACTTATTAGAGTATGATTAGAATATAGCCAGGTCACAGCATCACAATCGAAAACATATAACTATTAAGGCAGGTAGCATTTAAATCAGGAAATATTTATCTCCTGTTATTTCTTGATATGAACTACTACGATGTTTAGCACTTAGTGGGAGAGCTGAGTGACCATTGGCTACGTCATTAGACACCCCAATAGGCTATCTTGAGATCATTAACCAACACTTAAACACGTAATAAAATAAGGCTGCCAGTGCCAGTTCAGCCGGATCATAAAATATGTAAAAAAATACATATTTTTTTGTGAAACCTACCTCATAAGGTTACCCGAATGAGAGTACTGATGGCAGTAGTTAACCATTGATTAAGTATGTAAAAAAACCGGCTAAGGGCGAGTCGGACTCGCGCACGAAGGGTTCCGTAGTAAGTACCATTATCTATACAACATGAACATGAGACACTATATTTTGTCCTTTTTTAGTTTAAAAAAACGACAAAAAACACGTTTGAATGTTATATGGGACCACCCCTAAAATATTTTATTTATTATATTTTGGTAATTATTTATTTTTGAAGTGAATTTTTTAACTTGATATTCTGTTAATATTTCAAGTGTCAGCTTGTTGCCATTAATATTGATCATTATTAATTTTGAGCAAAAAAATGACAAAAAAACACTTTTGTTGTATGGGGGGCTCATCTATCCCAGTAATAAAACAGTCAAACAGAAACTGCAAGTCAGTACCTATGCATGGAAACTAACAATAACTGTCTGCTGATCCATAAACTTAATTATCTACTTAATTCAAATCTATTGTGTGATAATGTAGTAAAAAGTTTGTTTTTTATTTTAAAATTAAACTTTATATGTTAAAAATATATGACTTCATTACCTAAGTACATTACTTACTTACCTACCGATCTAAAACAAACGCTCTATCTATTTAAAATACTTAGTAACTCTCTGTGCAAATGCGTAGTTTTAAACTTACAATTGAAGTAAGTAAAAATGTTTTTCTCTAATCATCAATCATGTTTCACACAACTAGTGAGGCATGACGAGGAAGCAGTCCGACCTTTCCTCAAGATTTTTTTGTACCATGCCTTGTTTATGCGATTACCTAAATGACAACCAAACAAACTTTACTTTCGTAGGCATAAGTGCCTGTATCTACTTACCCCCAGGTAGAATTGGAGTCTTTTGAGTCCTAAGTAGTTACATATAGTCTTACAAACTGGAGTCATTTTGGTGAGCTCGCGATACTTATGTACTTGGACTTAAATGTATCTTAAGCTTTTAGTTGCCAGATGAGAGATGACTCACTAAATAATCAAGAAACTGGTACCTATTAAGACCTACTAAGTATTCCATCAAAGCTGGATAGTTCGAAACAATAAATTTACTGTCGAGAAATAAGTTCATTAATTGCTCCTATGTTTTAATATCGCGACAATAAGTTAGTTATAAGTTATTCATTTTTATCTATTCATTTGAAATGGGTTTGCTCTTGACTCTAGCTAGACTAAGCCAGACGTGGGTTAAACAGAGTCAATGGTGGATAGAGCTCAACCGAGAACTTTATTTTTGAATCACTCGCGTGCAGATTTCTACTGATTTTCGTTCGTAATCTAAAACACCGCATCTATGAATCACTCGATCGACTGCAGTCGAACGTTTGAAACCGCAACAACCGTAGTGGTCACAGAAGGCAAGCGATAGAAGAAACGCTAAAATGAATGAGTTGAGTGAAAATTTTGTCGCTTTCGCCAACAGAACAAACATCATGACACATGTACGAGTGATTCAAAAATAGAGTGCCAGGCATATTCCCACTCGCCGACAGAACACAGCATTCTGCTTTGCACCGGGCTCCGGTCACCGGTGGGAGGGTGGTAGCTACCAGGCAGCACCTAACGGAGCCTACCGCTGTATATTGGACTCTGATGTCATTGGCCGGGGTGTACCACTAGGTGGTAGATCGTTCACCAGTCACCACTCCAAATTGTTTAATTTGTTTCTTGTTTCAAGTTTATAACTGTAATACATCCCACCGTCCCACATAATTGCAGCTTATAGCTTTTAATTGGTATTTAATAATTATTATAAGCGTGGGCAAGGCAAGTAAGTACGGATAACAGCCTGTGAAGGTAAATCTGTGGGATCTTATGGAGTTAATTTAGGTGTGATTTTGCAACAAAAATGTATAGCCTGGTATGCTGGCCATACTGTACACAATAAAACACTGAATACACTAATAAATATTGAGATCAGTATTAAAACATGTGTTAATAAATTACGTTAAGCGACTAGCATAGGTACTGCATAAACTACACGTAGCGATTAAACGCTATTATAATGCTAACCTTATACAACCTAAGCAATTTAACGAGAAGGACCCATTATACTGACACTATTTTAACCTTTCATCACATTAATTTCATGCCATGCATGTGTGTAGATGTAGTATTTAAGTAACTTAACTACGTATTTACATAAAGTATTTTTTCAGGCTTGTTTTAAAAAATGATGAATATACGAGTATACCTACCTACCACGTTGCATTCATATGCTCAAGAAATAGTTAATGATAATACGTTAAGCGTACAATATCAGCTCTTAGGTATTAATATGTCGATATGTCGCAATGATTTATATGCAAATAGCGTCGTTGCAAAGAACACGTAGTTAAGTGAAGTGTTATTGGATGACTGTATGAATGAAGAAAACCAGTTGGCAATAGGTAGAGTAGATATTGGCGGCCGCCGCAACGGCTGGTCACATGACGCCGCGTGCCCTCGCCAAGTTCAAGGCATCGACCATCGCCAATTACGATTGAGAGCTGCAATCAAAAATTAACAATCACATTTTTTGCAACGTCTAATTAACTTGCTCATTTCTTTATGAAAATATCCGTAACTAAACTGACAGAGACAAATCTTGTGAAGGAACGTGATACTGTGAACATTACTGGGAAATTAGTGTGCGCTTCTCTCTTAACTAAACGTCTTTAGCATAAATTATGAATGCATAACATATATTAACGTTTCACTTAATTTAATGGACATGGTCTTTAATAAAATGACGAGTAATGTGAAGTGCTTAAGGTTGATTTCTCGGAGAAAAATATCTTGAATTTTGTAAGCACTAATTAACCTTTTGTTTTCTTATTTTGAAAAATTTTTTTTGCTATTTTCATATTAACTATTGAATTTTAATATTAATTATATTTTAAGGGTGACTAAGGTTACCGGCATAGGGTGAATTATTATAAACAAAACTTTACCTCATTATCAGCCAAGTCATAATGACCTTATGTAATTTGGCAGAAAGAAACAATAAAACGTGTCTACCTCACGATAAGGTAACGCAGACGTGTCTTGACTCTACCTATATTATCAATGCTAAATTCCTTGTTTTTTCGCGAAGTGTCCATGTGACCTGTGCCTACTTACGTGAAGCGCAGGTGTTCTATCTTAAAATGAGCAATCTAGTATAAGTAGTGAGTAATGCAAAGTGGTTTGCTATTCTGATGCAGATGAATGCGCGCTAAGCCGCCTGACTGCCAACTGACCTTAGGTACTACTTCAATGCGCACTGCTCGTACTTAATTTACACGACTAAAGTGTTTCCAAATTGAATTTCCTTTATATCGCAACCTTGTTGATGAGTTCGATAAATGCATTTTATCTTGTACTTACTAACTACCTACTTACTTGCTATGAAGACACGCGCGCCTTGTTTTTCGTAATTGCCTAATCGTATGTAGGTTGTCTGATGGTAGAAGTTCTGAAAAAAGGTTCACTTGCAGAAACGATTTCTAAACTGAATTGTTTTCTAAATTGTGTAGTAATTTACTAATGCCTTACAAATTTGCTCTTATGCAAATACTTAGTTCATGGCAAAATAACAGAAAATTGGTACACTATCAAACCTACAGTCTTATTTTTTGTTTAACATTTCTTCCTTTAGTCAAATCCTTCTATTGTGCTTCAGTCCCCCTGTCTGGCTCTTGCTACAAACGTTACACAGTTCATAGAATTTTAGTTCGAAATTCTTATCTTCAATATTTTAAATGTTTTTTTTTATATATTTTGATTTTTGTATTGTTAGAAACAAAATATGTGACTATTACTAAAAGTCACCATTTGTTATAATAAAATATTTATGTATATTGTGTATTACTGTTTTATATGGTGCTGCAGTGAGTAACTACATAGGTACAGTCGACAGCGGTAACTTAGATTATTTTCAAAGCGTTGCTTATCGAATTACAATTGGATGCCATTATTGAACAAAAAGCGGTATTAGGGACACCCTGCTTAGGCTACTGTCGCGATTTTTTTCACATATCCAAAAACATCCATTTAGCCGACAGGGGGTAGGGACATCTAACTCTCAAAATGAATATTACCATATATTACACAAACGGGCAAAATGTGACAAGTCGTGGTTTGCAATTAACGCCCAATTATGTCCTCTTGTGATTTGCGACATTACTCTTCATTAACAGGGGATTTCGTGACTAATCGGACGTGACCAGTGCACTATAGTCGACACAACTTGTTTACCCTACGCTTAACACGTAATTAGCGAATAGGTAAGAAATATTATTAAGAGGATATAAGGGATGCTTAATAAGAGCTTATATAAAAGGATCCAATAAATGCGATCAAAGACCATAATTTTATTATATACGTGTACAACGACGTCTAGGCAGCTTCACATTAAATTATCTAATTGCGTCAGACTTATCACGATTAGGTACCTACGTAAAATGACAGTGACACACATTATAAGTAATGCACAAAAATATCTAAAGTAACTAAAAGCCAAAAGTAACCTTATGTAAGCATAAGGTTATTATTTTTGAATAATTCATCATAAGACCCGCCCTTTTATAATTATGGCAGTGAAGCTTGGCCTGAATTGGCCTGTACTTGAGCGACACAAGCAAGAACTGCGGGTCACGGAGATGAAAATGCTGCGCCGGATGTGCGGAGTTACGCGAAAGCACCGTGTCAGGAACTCGCGAATTCGTGGTAGCCTTCATGTCGGTGACATAGCAGGAGTGCCGCCTACGTTGGTACGGACATGTCCTGCGAAATCCAGCAAGTTACGCCGGGATTAAATGTCTGGCTATGCCGCCCCTACCTGGTCCTGGCAAAAGGGGAAGACCCAAAAATGCCGGCTTGACGTCGTAGCAGATGACATTCATGCTAATAGACCCACCAGTAAGGATGCAGAAGACCATCCGAAGTGGAGGCATAAGACTAGTAGGAATGCGGACCCCGGGCTCTAAAAGGAAACCGGGGCCACGCTCGGATGATGATGATGATGAACATATTATTTTTGAGATTTCGGACGCGAAACACTGATTTAATTCGAATTATTACTTAAGGCGGTCCTGCACGAAATTGAGAAAATTAACGTATTTCTAAATCACTTGTACGATGAGCTGAATTAGTTAAATACATTAAAATAACTTATTTACGAGTGCGTTAGCTTAATGATTGCACAAGGTCCTGGCTTGTTGAAATTTGAAACAAATTCTTTATGATATAAGTAATAAACATGACTTGTATGTAGCTAATGATATTTAAGAGCATTTTTTTTCGAAAACTTGGTGATTTTTACGCATGAAACAATATTTTGTACATGAAAATGATTGTATTGATATTCTGCAGGTCCCCATCTTTTTAATATACACGAATAAAATATAAATAAAAAAATATGAACACTTTTCAGCTTTTAACACAATTGTCTGATGGTTTTGCGCATTGCGCAGAATAAAACTATTGTTCTAATTTAATCATCAAGTCTAAAATTTAAAAGCAAATGGATCTAATTACCAATATTAATAAGTTCGAATCTGTTTGAAGATCAGACTTACTCGACTTGCTTCGCGCTGCACCCTCTTCAAAAATATCCGATTCGGAATAACTTTGGCGTACTAACCCAGTAAAAATATCAAACTATAGATAATAACTGGTGAGAAAACTATGAATTAATTAAGTACCAACTCCAAATGTAAGGGTTGGGGGACCTGGTGCGGTGATTCCAAGAAGTGGGCGCTAATGAAACACTATCGTAGGTACTGTCTCAAACGATGAAATAGTAGACGGAGACGATATGACGCAATGTGACGATAGAAACACACATACAGTCCACACTGGACTGTATGTGTGTTTCTACGATATGGGAGAAGATAAACCGTTGTGAAGAATTTCATTTTTTTTTGGAAGCAATGCTGGACAAAGGCTTGATGATGGTGATGAACTTAGTGAATAATATTGTGATGGGACAAATACGTTTTTAAGTACATTTTTGACAGAATGATAAACTTGTAGGACCGTCGACCGACAAAAACTCTACATCATTTATCCTCTTGTGCAGGTAGCTCTCCTTTACTGCTTATCGTGCACCTCTTTTGATCTTATTATTTTATAGGTATTAGGTTCTTTATTGAACGGATTTTAATTCCGGTTCTAACTGGTATACCTCCTTAATATTTATGTTTAATTGATGATAAGAATCTGTAAAATGAGTAAGAACCTAATTATGACTTAAAGCACGCAGATGAGTGGTGAAGATAACAACGACGTATTGTTTTATGACGCTTTTGCAGCATCGCCGTGCGGCCTTATCAAAGTTGTCTCCACAAACATAGGAAGATGGATTATTTTATTTATTAATAACGATGTAGAAAACTCAAACAATGTCTTTGGTTAAATAAATAACCGTAAAATGATTCATGTTACGCGAAACGTAAACGTCATTAAACTAATACAGTTAAACCTGGTTTATTGGGCCCTGTTTTTTTAAGAGGATCCTTTACTGATAATTAATACATAAAAAACAAATGCATTTGGCTAAAAAGTCTACTATAACTCTTTTAGCCGGACCCAACCCTATAAATAGGACAAGTGTCATTTTAAACCTGTCTATTTGGGAAACTGGGTAAATAAATAAAAAGCCTACCACAGAACATAAAAAGCCTCTACAACTGATTACAAAATGTAGGTCCTTAGAGTGTTACTTTGTGTTTGTAGGAGTTCGTTTATCTTTGTTACAAACGAATAATGACTCTACTCTTTTCGTATTACCTAGCCTCTTTTCTAATGGTGCTTAACTTTAATGTGTAATAATGTGATTATTGGGAGGAAAACGATCAACTGAAAACTGACTAGTGAGAAGTAGCTTATTATTAATATTATTTCTTAAGTAACGACTGAATAAAGGTGAGCACTGTGGCATCCAATGATAGTGTATTAAAAAAAGGAAGATATGGCAACTTCTACTGCACGTGATTAGAATTTGATGCACCGAGCACATGTAAGTTTAAGGTATAAGTTCGTAGCCGACCACACGCGGCAGCAGCAGATGACATGTCGCCGCGACACTTCTGGTTTCTATGTATTTATATGCAAGCTTCGTGTCGCTAGCTGTGAATGGTACACAATGGTAATGGTAACCAGTAGTGTGACGTCGACACGTCGTCTGCTGTTGCCGCGTGTGGTCGGCTACGCGCTTATGACATATCAACCTCTTATTTAATACGCTATCATTGGTGACCACTTATGAAGTTTTAATAGAGTTGTTTTTGCCATAAAAAATAATAAAGTCTGATGTTCTGCCCACTGTATATTGTTTATAGCTGCTGCCTGGCCTGCTAAGCTTTTTAGAAAGATAGATTATGGTGAAGATAAGAAGGTATGTTACTGACGTGATCCGCGTATTTTTGACATAAATAAATCTGTCCTCCGACCTTCCATGTTCTTCGACATTCATCCATCCATCACTCAGTCAGTTCAAACGATCTTATGTTGTTAACATTTCTTTTTTTATAATGTGGTCATAATGTTATTATGTGACTACAGCACTCAGCATAAAAGAACCTTTGTCCTTTTCTAAATTCCCGTAATAAGAATATTACATAATATTATGTATGCTACTTCCTTACTAATATACTCGTAATTTATTAAAACTGATCAGGTCATAGTCTAAGTGTCAACCGGTAGGGTACCGATACACAGAGTTCAGTTTAGATTTATTAGGGTTCCGTACGAAAAAGGTAAAAACGTCCCGTTTTTCCCGGTTCCCTGTTACTATGCCTCCACTATCTGTCTCTCTGTCACCCGGCTGTATCTCATGAACCGTGATAGCTAGATAGTTGTATTTTTGACAGATGATGTATTTCCGTTTCTGCTATAACAGCAAATAATAAGAATAGAATAAAAAAATATTTAAGGGGGGCGCGTAAAAATACAACTGACGTGTTTTTTCACTGCTTTTGTTTGATATAAATAATAGCAACAGGCGCTTGCAATATTCAAAGAATAATAAGTTGTAAGTATATTAACTTTAAAAATAATTTAAATTAAAATAAATATTAAAGGGGGGCTCCCATACTAACGTGTTTTTTTAAGTCGTAGTTTGTGTCTAGTTGCATAGACACTGGTACGGAACCCTTCGTGCGTGAGTCCGACTCGCACTTAGCCGGTTTTTAGTACAGTAATTAATTCGACAGGTACTACATTTATACACTGTCAGCTGTAATGATCTCGAGTGCTCAAATCTTGTCTTAAAGATGGACTTTAGGAAGGAACTTGTAGCTCAAATGTGCTACATAATTGAGTCATTCAATTGAGTTAGTTACGTACCTACCTAAGTATAGGTAGAAAGTATTTTTCTTCATCAATTGAACTGCAGAAAATTTCAAAATGCGTATGAACTGTACACTCTACCCGATGTGCACATAGCAGGCGGCTTAGCAGTTAATCTAAGAGCAAATCTTTGGTATCTCAGCGAATTGGTTCATAATGTTATCAGGCAAATATTAGCATTGTTGTCGTTAGCAGCACCGCCGACCTTGCACACAACGTATGGATCCATATTTTAACCTAATGTCTACAGTACCTCCGCTAACACACCTTTATGTGACCTAACATTTCACAACATTTTCGTCACTAGGTATTCAATTATATCGAATTAGAGATAAGTATCTAAATTGTATATTTTGATAATAATATTATCTTCTTTGTTTTTCTTTACTTTTATTGAATAAACTATTTACTCTTCTTTTGTCTAATTCATACTAATCCATACTAATATTATAAATGCGAAAGTGTGTCTGTCTGTCTGTTACCTCTAGACGCTTAAACCACCGAACCGATTGAGAAGTAATTTGGTACGGAGACAGTTCGAGACCCTAGAAAGGACATAGGCTACATTTTGTCGCGGTAAACATTAAGGGGGTGAAATGGGGGATGAAAGTTTATATGAAAAATACAACTTTTGCGGGCAAAGTCGCGGGGAACCACTAGTTAAATAATAATATTCATGTTTGGAACCTACCTACCCAAATTTTTGAGTACCTACTCACAATGCTGCAATGCAATGCCTGCAACACTTATCGTACAATTATATATAACTTACAATTTACTTCTACCAAATATACTTTTTATTTATCCAGTCCTTCGACTGTTTCCTATTTTGTTTGATGAAAATTTTACTTCATTTTTTTATATTTTTATGCTAACTAAACTGAAATTACCAACTTAAGTTAAATCATATTAGGTATTTATTATTTATTCAGTATTTAATAATATGCAATATTTGATAAATTGGAATTCTTATCTTGGAACTATACATATATGTAAGTATATTAAAGGGTAATTAATTAATTAGTATGCGAGAAAAAAATTATTCTGTTTCCATAGCGCACGAAGGTTTAATAAATACGGGCTTGATTGCGTACGATTTATTCCGACATTAATAAAAGTATACCAACGAGTACAGCAGCACGTCAGGATACCCCCTTGAACTACGAAAACAGCTGTTATTACGTAGGAAATAGAGGTGCTCTCGAGGTCAAAGTGGGGTAGTCTGACGTGCGGCCGTGTGAACCTACATTGTAAGATAACATCAGTAGAGTAAAACTTTTATGAATTCAGCATGGTTATCTAAACTCAAATTATCCATTTGAGTAGTCTTCTCGCTATTTGATGACATGTTTTTTTTATATAGGTACTTACTAAGTTCTTATTGGGGTACAGAGATAAGCGCGGAAAGTAAGATTTTATACCTAATAACTCTAGGGCGTCAATTTAAATTTTAAGGCGGATTTCAATTCTTGACATTATCTTTTTCAGTCTTGTCGAATTCTCGCAATACTCGCTTTGTAAAAATTAAATTGTCCTTTTTATTACTATTTTTTTATTTCACTTTAAAATCAAAAAGTTTGGAGCCCCAGTAACTTGTAGGTACCATACAATTGATTTTTTTGGCTTTAAAATTATTTATGTAGTTCACACTCCAGCCAGAGACACGGAGGGTTGCTAAAAGAGGTCTTACTTCCCAGGCCTTTATTGGAGTGTCCGTCGTTGGACAAGGGCGACAGCTACACGCAGTCAGAGTTCCTGTCGCGGCTTGCGCACGAGTGCCGCTACGACCGGCTGCTGCTGCCCACTTACCAGACCGGCGACGTGGTCTACGTCCACGCCAGCGCCTATGTCTACTTTATCCAGCCAGCGGAGGCCCATGATTTAGTAAGATATGCTATTGTATCTAGTATCCAGCATCAGAAGTTAGGGTAGATCTAAACCCGTTATTATGTCTTTTACCTAGAGGTATACAGAAGTTAAATTAATGTTTAATATATTTTAACTCTCGTTAGTTCGTTAAAAACGTGTTTTTGACGGATTACCTATGAATTAACGAAGTTAACTAAGACCCGAGTTCTTTAAATCAGCCGGTAAACATCGATTGACGGTTAATCTGACAGAATACAAAATATGTCAAATAATGCTAAATCGGTGAACTCCAGGCTAAGTATTTAGTTAGTGCCTGGCTCTGCTAGTAGAGTCTGTTTTATTAAAAAAAAAAACTCATTTTCTTCGCCCTCAATCTGATAAGCTCCGATATTGTGATAGTCGATCATACATCATGATTGCTTTTCTTTTCAGAATTTCAAATTGCACTTTCTGTTACAATTACGTTGGACCGACCCCCGGTTGGCCTACACATTATATTCGCCAGAGCGATCAAAGATCATTGGCGAAAGCGATTTGCGGCAACGCGTCTGGGTTCCGCATTTGTACATGTCCAACGAGCAGTCCTCGAGCCTGATGGGCACCGACAGCAAGGACGTCCTCATCTCCATCGCGCCAGACGGGGAGGTCCTGTTCAGTCGCCGCATGCAAGCAGTTCTCTACTGCTGGATGAATTTACAAAAGTTTCCTTTCGACGATCAAACCTGCTCTATGAATTTAGAGAGCTGTAAGTACGACCTTGAACAGATTATAAAATAAACTACGCGGAAAACAAGAGTTTTACTGGTTTAATTAAATAAAACTACCGCTATTTTTGTACGTAGAATTAATTTGTTTTTGATACCAAATTGCAGGGAAATACAACGCGTCGATATTACGACTCATGTGGGAAAGGGACACTCCGGTCCGTTTGTCTTCGGAACTGCATCTTACTGAATACTCCCTCATGGATTTCTGGACAAATGAGTCCGTTG
The DNA here is from genome assembly GCA_949316185.1 of Pyrausta nigrata. Lineage (NCBI taxonomy): Eukaryota > Metazoa > Arthropoda > Insecta > Lepidoptera > Crambidae > Pyrausta > Pyrausta nigrata. Next base: position 10,010,448 of record OX438943.1, read on the forward strand.
TACGTGGAGATATTTTAAATATGCGTCTCGGGGGAGGTAGATGTAATGTCATTTCCTATGTTTGTGTCGTATATTCTTTTTGGTTGGGGTTGAAGTCACCATTATCGAAATTGACTATCAAATGATTTTTGGTGATTAATCGCAACCCCACTGAGCATATTTTTTCTTATGTCATATTTTCTTGTTTTACAGCGGGAAATTACAGCGCCCTAAAGTTTACGTTTAAGTTAGGGCGAGAAGTGGGCTACTACCTCATGGACTATTTCATTCCGTCCATGATGATAGTGGCCATGTCATGGGTGACGTTTTGGCTCCAGGCTGATGCTTCAGCACCTAGAATAACTTTAGGTAAGTTTGGTTTACTTACAAGGATTAAGGAGACAGATGACATGATGTCTAAATCCAAGGTTTATAATGTAGGTACATAAAATACTAAGGTACCTGCGGGTATCAAGAGCCGGTGTTTGTCGAGGGCCACTACTACAAAAATTCACTTCCAACGGTTATATTTTATTCTTGTTTCGCAAACATATAAAGGACCAATAGGACACCTAATATACGTCAGCGCAGTCACGCACGAAACTCCATCGTGTCAGTAGCTAAGAAGCCGTTCAGGGTGTTGATCTGTGTCACTTGATAGTATTTTTTTCTTCCGGAAACAACGAAATTGTGGTTGAAATAATTTGTTCCTTTTAAATCTTGCTGTTTCGAAGTAAACTTTACAGTTGATTAATGCTAAAGCAGGATAAAGCTACAATGTATTTTTAATTTAAGTGTATTTTAGATTAAATTTAGTAAAGTGACTACCAAAGCCTAATAAGGGCCAGATGAAAGGCGGGTTTAAGGGCCGGCCGTTATTAAACTGTGGTTATTTAATTAATCCCAAGCTTACTTTATTTTTAACTTTTGCGATAATTGTAACAAAATTTGAATGTTTATGGTAACGTAATGTTTTTATTTCTTAAAAATGTATTTTTTTATATTTCTTATTAAGTTTTTAGATTGCAGTTATGGAAACACCTGCTAAAACCACGTTGTTATCCATGTGATTTTTAATGATATTAAATTATTTGTTGATTACGGCATTAGTAATTAGAAAATCGAGACATTTTTACACTTCAGTGTTGAGTAAAACCAGATAAAAATAACTATAAGCTTAATAAGGTCCACAGAATTTGCTTAATTTTCTTTTGTCTTTATTATTTTTTACTGTCAAAGTTTCATTTAGAGTTAAGGATGCTTTGTTGAAAGGTAAAATAATTGGATCAAAATTTTGTCTGGAAATATGCTTATTCACCAATTTTCGTTACTTTAGTTTAATAAGGTCCATTATTATTCTTCTCTTTGATTTATGTGCATTTATAGTGTGATATTATGCTAAATGGTAATATAATAAATACAAAACTAAAACATATTGTGCTTATTGTGTTTTTCCTATTAGGTATTGGCTCCAGATCCTGGGCTCTATTAAACTACGTATGTTTAATAAGGGCCACAGAAGGGGTTTTAAAAATTGATTATTTTCAAGCGAAATTCTACAAGCAAAAGCAAAAATGTTACATATTTACGTTGCTAAAAGAATAAATATTCTTTAAGTGATCCATTTTTTTATTTTAATTTATTATTAGTACAAAATATGTAATTATGAAGTTAGGTGGCCCTTGTTCACCGCAAGTACCTTATAATTAATCTAGATGCACTTACAAAAACTATTTTTACGCGTAGGCTAGGCCGTCACTAGGGTCATCTGTGCCTAATAACATCTCTTCCAAAACCCTACTTTAAAAACTAATATCAGTACTTGTCAAGTGGGGCTAATAATAATAATAAATAATAATTATACCAAGTTATATTCTGTCAGGCCTGACGTCGATGACAAAGTTACATTTGGTTATTATCACCACTTTACTTAATGAGCTATTCACTGTTTAATTGAATTTACTTCTGCATCCATAGAAGACTTTAGTTAGTTTAGTTGATCATTCAAATATACCTACCTACTTGTTAACATCTTTAAAAAGATAAATTAGTTTTTTTTGTTTTGTCTGGTGTCTGAGGTTATACCTTCCCTACTTATATTTTTGATTAATTTCAGGAACTAGCACCATGTTATCGTTCATCACTTTGGCGTCTTCCCAAGCGAAGACTCTTCCAAAAGTTTCTTACATCAAGGCGAGTGAGATATGGTTCCTGGGATGCATTGGCTTCATTTTCTCTGCTCTCGTGGAGTTCGCTTTTGTCAACACGATCTGGCGTAGAAAGTGAGTAACCTACCTAAATAGCATCATTTATCATTACAACAAATCAACCAGACAGAAGATAGTAGGTATAGTGCTTGGGGAGAAAGAGTCAAGTTAATAGCATAACCAATAGTCGTATTGGTGAAATTACGCTATCAACATGTACATTCAATAAGGCAGTGATTTGTGTAGATACTTACCAAGTGCAAGTTTTGGCTATTCAAATTACCTAGGCACTTACTAGTTGGAAAGGATAACTATAAATAGTTTAGATAAGTACATGTGTTTTACCCTGTTTCTAACCGCAAAGTTTATCGACACGTGTTAGTAAATGTTGAATGAAACAATTTCGTTACATTAGACCTATATGAGAAATAACAATAGCATAGTAGGAAAGGTTATCAAATTAATAGGTTTGTTATGAATATTACAGGTTGTCCCAAGAAGTATGGTAAAGCGGAAGACCAGAGATAGAGTACCTCTTAGGGTACCCGAATCACCCCCATGTTTACCCTAAGAGGTACTCTATCTCTGGTCTTCCGCTTTACCATACTTCTTGGGACACCCTGTATATTGAATGAAATGTTAAATAATTCCTGTTAAAGGTTAATCCATCACTCTGCTACACGCAGTCATGCGAGTATTAGATAAGTACTCGTAGTCGAGTTGAGGCTACGACTACGTAGAACGTACCTACTCTACCTACGTTTAAAAATAACTATATTATGTATTTAATACGTTACATAACATTGAATATAACCAACTACTTAGTAGAAAACTTTTTCGCTAAAGCTACTTATTTATTTTCTACTTTTTGCAAAAATAAAAGTAAGTATGTACTACACCTTTAAAGTGGCAATAGGTACCTTTCAAAGTACGCAACAGAATATTTTTGAAATAAAATGTATTAAAAAGCACTTTTATTCTTTTTCTCTAGTTGGCTTAAAAAATCTTCGTTAAAGTTAATTAAAATTGAATCTTTTCCGATTTGCTGTCGGAGTATACCGAATCGACTCAAAGCTGTAATTAGGACCCGACGTCGTTAAGTATTTTTTGAAATTAAAATTTTACACTTATGTTTAATTATCACTAGTTTCATAGTAGAAAGAATAATGAATTAATATGTTTTTTAGTCAAAACTCTAACTTGTGCCGTTTAGGAAAAATTGCAATTTTAGGATAAATTAAAGAAAGAAAAAGTATTTATTTAGAACCAAAAATACAGAACAACGGGGCGACTCAGTGTATGTGACGGCAAAAAGCACGGCACGACTACCTACTGGTATTCTGCGGAGGCCGTTTTGGATTAGGTATATTATTTTACACAAAAGTGAAACAAACAAGTACCTAATAAGCATAGGTAACAAATGTTTTCTAGTTGAAAACAGTTGATTGAAACTGTCAAGTTTTTACCCGACTGCGGAAGGAGATTTATGTTTTTGAGAGTATTCCTGAGTATTCCCATAGCAACATGTGTATCAAATGAAAGCCAGTAAAAAGACAATTTCAAAAATATAATATTTTTTGCAGTCGGGTGCTTTGTTTTTTGCTTGTTTTAACGCAGTACACGTTTAACTTTCAGGAAAGTGGTAAGTCTGAAGAAGGTGAACAGCAAATACATACTGAAGAGCACGCTGACGCCGCGGCTGGCGCGCAAGGAGTTGCAGAAGGAGCTGCAGTCGTCGCCGCAGCTCACCAAGTCGCGCTCGTGCACCTCGCTCGACCGCGAGCACAGCTCCGACCCCGCGGGCCCGGGGTACAACAACTACCTCACTGTGCACGTAAGTCACATTTTATTACAATCAAGTAAATTTTTACACACAATAATTGATCGACCGTGTCGTTCAGTGGGACTTGAACCGACCCTTCGCTATCCGGGCGAATGCTCTTGCGTCTGAGTTACCGAGGACGTTACTCAGTCGACGAATTTTTGTAAATGCTTGCTGCACCAGGGAGCCGGCGTTCGATTACCTGTAGCTTGACGAGCGCGGAAATGTATAGATACTATTGTTTCGACGTCATACTCTTCCGCTTTGTTTTCTCGGCAGTGTGCTAAAGGTAACGCCCTTAGTTTCATTAGTATATTGAACATAAGTACTTAACTAAACACAAACAGTCTCTTCTCAGTCTGTGCAATTCAAGCAAGCAACTCGTACTTTCAGCATAAGTAATCTTTTGACGTCAATTATGGATCATAGGAATAAAGACCAATCCATTTTCCGAGCTTGATAAGGACATCATTTTAGACTTTATTGATGTCATTTCATTGTGACTAGACTCAATATTGTCGTCATAGAAAATAAGTAGGTATGTGTAGAAAACCTAAATTAATTAATTTGTATTTGTCATGAACCGAAAATTATTTCCTTAAAATCTTAGTATGAATCAACTACACAAAACATATTAAGGAAAGTGATACGAAGACTATGAGTTATTTACTCACTAAACTCGCTAAATTTTTAAAAGTTTTCCCGTTCTTATTTCTCGTTTAGTGTTACAAAAGTTCAAAACATTTATTTCCGCTAGTAAAAGTAATTACAATAACAAAACAAAACGACTCTTATCCAACAATAACTAAATTTGTTATATTCAACTTTCAGAGCTTCCCATCCGCACTAAATCTGCCGACAATAACGACGCAAAGTTTCGACGAGCTGGTGCCGGCCGGCAAGCAGCAGCAGGGCGGCGGCGGCGGCAGCGGCAGCGACCACTCCGACGAGCCGCCCAAGCACCACACGTGGACTACGATGACCCCGCAGGAGATCGCCACCTGGATCGACAAACGCTCGCGAGTTCTCTTCCCGCTCTTATTCGTTTTCTTCAACATCATCTACTGGACTTTTGTTTATTGCCTATGACAAATTTGCTACAAAAACAAACCCAGTGAAGTCATCTTACGGTAGTCACGTGAGAACACTCTCATGTGATCAGTTAGGTAGGTATTCAAGCAAGTTCCCCGTCGTTGTTATACCTACTACCACATTCATCACTGGGATTTTCTTTAGGTAACTGACAAGGAAAATAAAATTGTCTTGGATCGCATTCATAATCGCCACAAAACAACATTAATCACTGGAAAATAAGTACCTAGTATGGAAATCAAGCAACATCAATAGAAGTAACTTATTTTAATTGCTGATTCTATTTACTAGTACCTATACTACTACATATTTTACAGTGGTAAGAATGTGAAAATTGTGGTGGCCATATTTGTATTTTTGTATAAAACTGAAACATAAAAGTTCCTTAGTACTTATTTTGAATTTGCGAGCCTTGCCTGGTAAATGATTTTAGTATTAATAAGTGATATCTACGCGTTACCTACGGAGCTTTAGTAACTTTGATTTATAACTTAAAATAGAAATAGTGAACTTGATAATCGAGTTCGTTATTAAACGTTTACGAAATTTTTTCCTTGTATTCCAACTTATGATTTGTCGCTATCTTCCTTCACACAATTTTTGGGAGGTAATCTGAAATAGAAGGTATCTCAGACTTCGCCTGTGGGGTACAGGGGTGCGGGGGCAAACGAGAACAGGGGGGCGGCGCAAATCACAAGCGCCCGCTGCCCAGCCAATTATATCCCTGTTCTCCTCTACCCCAGCACCCCTGTGCCCCGCAGGCGAGGTCTCAGATAAGCGGTCGGACCATGATGCGACTCCAGTCAGTCGCTCGAGTCATAGTGGGCTCAATTTGCAGCACTAAGTCATGAGAGTATTTATTAAAAGTAATAAGAAAGTAAAAAAATACAAGTAAAAAATATTCAAAAGGTGGTCTAGTCCAAGAAAATGTTTCGCATAATAGGTATGTAAGCCATGTAAGCGATAAAAAGAGTGGATAAGGTATCTAACTAAGAGAAAGGTCTTCAGTAGGCAGGTGGTAGGTAAGAGGTACCTACCTTATAAAATAACGCCTGTTTTTTTAATATAACTTATAAGAAATCTTAAATAGTAGATACACCTTAGTTTAATTACAAAATGTAAACAAAATGGAAATACAGTGAAAATTGATATAACCTACATACGTAACTCGACTTTAAAACTGTTTTCAGAATAGTGTACCTGGGTACTAATGACAGTGTAACAGTTGGTTTGTCAAAATTAGCCTAGATACCTACCTATTATTAGACACTTTATATTATACCTAGATAGATATAGTTTTACATTCCATGGCGCGATAATATGTGCCTTTGCAATAATAGTATTAAGGGTGTATTTCCATGATCGATGTTTATTTTCGATTTGTGTAACGTTGCATTTGCTATCATAACGGTTGTGTTGTGCATCGAATAGGTAGGGAAGAATTTATTATTCATTTCCTATCATGCCTTTTGAGATTATTTTTAAGTAGTAGAACAAATAGATATGTAGGCACTTATTATTATTTTTCAGTTTGTAGGTAAATCTAAATGTTGAATGATGTAATCTCACTATACAAATATTTGTATTTTTTTTTCTTTATAATAAATAAATAATAATGATAAATATTAAACAACATTAATCATTAGTGCCTATATCCTTTTAAAACTTTTAAGGGTATGTATTTTATTGCATCGCTTCGTAGGTAAATTTAATGAAATCTGAGTCCATTTTGGTAGGTAATAAGTATTATTCATGTCATGTCACAGTAATCAAGTGAAACAAAAAAAAACACTACTTCATAGTAGTGCTTTTTTTCTGTTTCACATGGTTGTTAAAATTCGATTTTGCCGCTGGCGCTGAACTTGAAAAATAAAATAGATAGGTTTTTATATAAATAACAGCAATTGATGAATCACATTTATTTAAACAAACACAACAAAGTACTATAGTCAC